>CM068481.1:930000-10930000 GCA_034769265.1 Remorina albescens
CTATTACACAGATGAACAGTTCAACGAGACCATTAAAACAGACGGCAAATTATCAATAATTCATTTCAACAGCAGAAGTCTGTATGCAAACTTCAACAAAATCAAGGACTATTTAAATCAATTTAAAAAACCGTTCAAAATAATTGCGATATCAGAGATGTGGATCAATGCAGATAAAGGAATGGATTTTGAACTGGATGGATATGACTGGGTCACTGGGTAAACAAAGAACAAGAGTGGAGGAGGAGTGGCTGTGTATGTGGAGAAAAACTTGAATCATAAAGTGGTAGAAAATATGACAACTGTGATGATAACTTATTAGAATGTATAACAATTGAAATATGTGAAATAAAAAAAACTAAAATGTAATTATCAGCTGTATATACAGAGCACCGGGTTCTAGTATTGAAGCATTCAAGGACTGTATAGGGGAAATGTTTTCAAAAACTAATCAAAAAGTTGTTTTCATCTATGGTGACTTGAATATTGATCTGCTTAATCCAAATATGAAAAAAAAAAGATGGATGAATTGATCAATACAATGTACAGCATGACTTTATATCCAAAAATCACCAGACCTAGCAGTCTCATTGTGCTAGTTTAATTGATAACATATTCACCAATGATATCGAAAATAACAATAAGCGGACCAGGGGTTGCGTTAACCGAGAATTCTCCGTCATTGACGGATTTTTTTAAGATTTGACGGACAAATCTGAAGGCCATCTGTCATTTTGACGGGTTGCAATTACAACCCCTGTCCACTTGGTGGCGGGGTGCGCCTGTTGTATTAATTAGCCATTGTCTAGTCTTCATGCATGACCTCCGACTTCACTTGGCAAAATGTCAGGGCAGCTAAGTGTGCAAAGTTTTTTCAAAAAGCCCAGTAACGGTGAAAATGGTGAAGTGAAAAAAAAAAAAAGGGGGGGGGAATTGATGCAGTGGAGGATGAAGAACAAATAAATACTCAGCCCTCCACATCTACAGGGCGAGCAAGCGGGAGCAAAGAGGTCAGGAGAGAGTACAGAGTTCAGTGGGAGCAGGCAGGAAGATGGAAAAATGTTCTGCGACACATGTAAGAAAGCCAACATGAACAACGGATTTGTACGAAGGTGCACCACTATGCAGAAATCAGCATTAAGTGACCACCAAAGCAGATCCAGCCACATCGCAGCTTCAAAGGTGATCAGCCAGTGTTGCTATGATTACGCACAAGCGGGCACCCTGTTTCACTCCATGTGCAACAGGAGGAAGGTGTGAATGAGACTGAGTTCAGGCCGCAGCAGGTTTGTTCATATTTTAATTGCAAGTATTTAATTTTGTAAAACTGCGTTGTTCATTTACGCATATGGCCACAGTTGGTGTTTTTAGTGGCCACCAATGTCACTGCAGGGAAATGGTGTTGACATGAATGTTTTCTCTCATGCCTTTATAAGTGCATCATTTAGTTTGTTCTAATTGAATTTGCATTAAAAACGAATGAATGAAAATTAAATGCTGTTGACTATGTCTTTATTATAATTAAAAAACGAAAATTAAAATGACAGATAAAAATAGATTATGACGGATTTTTTTTTTAACCTTTTCGTCAAAATGACGGACAATGAAAAAGTCTAGCGCAACCTCTGAAGTGGACTATTAATCAATGACATCAGTGACCACCTACCAGTTTTTACAGTTTATAACGGCAACCACCAGAGGAAAAGCTAAAATTCAGACGAGTGAGGACAGAGGAAACTATGACTAAATTAAGGAATGATTTACTGGCACAAAACTGGGAAAAGGTATATAATGAAAGTAATATTGATAGTGCATATGAAACCTTTAAGAATATTCACATCAGTATATGTTAAAATTGTCGAATAAAACAATACTATAGAAAACAAAAATACAAAGATCGACCATGGTTCACGAAGGAATTACAGAATGGCTCTAAGAAGAAAAATACACTATATACAGAATTTATAAAACTAAGGACTAAAGAGGCAGAAATTAAATATAAAAAATATAAAAATAAGTTAACCAAGATTAGAAAGGTATGCAGGAAGGAATACTATTGTAAAATATTATATAACATCAAAAACAATATTAAAGGAATATGGGACATATTAAATAGTATTATTAAAAATTGTGATAAACAACAGAGCTACCCTCAATATTATTTTGATAATATTAAAACAATATGGATGATGTGGTCAACAGTTTTAATGATTTTTTTGTAAATGTTGGACCAAACTTGGCAGGAAAAATTCCTTATCCATTGTTATCTGATGATTGGAATAATAACCTTTTAGTGAGAAATCAGTTCAATGTTCCTCACAGCAGTGGAAGAAAAAGAACAGATATTGTAAATAAATGTAAATACAAACATCTACCAATTCAAATGAAATTGATATGAAAATTGTAAAAAAAAAAAAAAAAAAAAAAAAAAAAGGTCATTGAAGGGATTCCAGAACCACTTACATATATCTTTAACTTATCATTCCAAACCGGTAAATTTCCTAATAAAATGAAAATAGCTTAAGTTGTGCCGCTGTATAAAACTGGGGATAGACACCACTTCACAAACTACAGGCCTGTTTCTTCACTTACACAATTCTCCAAAATTTTTGAAAAACTAGTCAATAACAGATTAGACAAGTTCATAAACAAACACAAATTACTTTCTGACAGTCAATACGGATTTAAAGCAAACAGCTCAACATCACTGGCATTAACAGAATCAATTGAGGAGATCACAAACGCTATAGATCACAAATTGCATTCAGTTGGAGTATTCATAGACCTTAAAAAAAGCTTTTGACACAATAAATCACAGCATATTAATCAAACTTGAAAGATATGGGATCAGGGGGCTAGTATTGCATTGGGTGAGAAGTTATTTAAGCAACAGAAAACAATTTGTGAAGTTGGGGGAATATTCATCATGCTTGGACATTGATTATGGCGTCCCCCAGGGGAACGTTTTAGGTCCGAAACAGTTTATACTTTATATAAATTACATATGCAAAGTTTCAAACACCTTAAAATTAGTATTATTTGCAGACGACACTAATATTTTTTGTTCTGGGGGGGATATACATGAACTACTGGGGAGGATCACTACTGAAATGTGCAAACTGAAAATGTGGTTTGACAGAAACAAATCATTAAACTTAAATAAAACCAAATTCATGTTATTTGGCAATTACAATAAGAATACACAAGTACAATTACAAGTAGATGGGGTGGATATTGAAAGAGTAGATGTAAACAAGTTTCTTGGGGTAATTGATGATAAAATAAACTGGAAGTCACTTGTCACTGGAAGTCACTAAAACATGTACAAAGCAAACTGTTAAGAAGCATTTCAGTTTTGAACAAAGCAAAACACATTCTGGACCACAAATCACTACATATTCTCTACTGTTCACTGATTTTACCATATTTAAATTACTGTGCAGACGTTTGGGGCAATACTTACAAATGTACAATACAATCAGTATCCATACTGCAGAAAAGAGCCATAAGAATAATTCACAATATCGGTTATAGAGATCACACATATTCACTGTTCTTAAAATCTGAAACATTAAAATTCACTGACCTGGTTCATTTTCAAACAGCACAAATCATGTACAAAGCAATAAACAAGCTACTTCCTGGAAATATTCAAAAATTGTTTTTTACCAGAGCTGGGGGTTATAATCTGAGGGGGGACTTCAATTTAAAACATCAGCGGGCACGTACAACATTAAAAGGTTTTTGTGTTTCTATTTGTGGAGTGAGGCTGTGGAACAGATTGGGTGTGGAGCTTAAGCAGTGTCCAAGCATGACCCAGTTTAAAAAGCGGTACAAGCACATGGTTTTCACGAGGTACAGGGAGGAAGAAGGGCTTTAACAATCAGGTGTTTTCACAAATGATATATGTATTTGTTTATTTATTCTATTTATTTTCTATTTTTATTTTTGTAAATATGTATGTTTGGGGAGACTGGTTAATTGAGTAATGGAGAAGGGGTAGGTTTAAATAAGCATAAGCTTCACCCTGCTCCTTCTTGGACATGTTACTTTGAATATTCTCATGGTTTTGTTAGATTGTTGTGTTTTCAGTTTTCTTTCTTGTGTTACACGCACATTTTCGAAATAAACTAAACTAAAGCTAAATAAATCAAACACCCAGGCACACGTGGCAATCACACGCACACGCACATGCACACACACACACACACACACACACGAAGTCACCCACAATCCCAGGGACGACACAGTACACAGATGGGAGGGACACCACCACCCGGGTCACTAGTACCACCTGCCTGCAGCAACTGAAGAGGGAATAAAACAGAGTTACCACAAAAGTAATCACAAAATAACAAAATACAAAATGAGAAAAGTGAGCAGGTAACAATAAGTTGAACCAAAACTGCCCAAAATGAAATAAACAGAAATAAACAATGTTGAGAAACAAAAACAATTGCCCTGGATAAATATTTAAATTACAAAAAAAAAAGAAAAATCAAATTAAGCCAAACCAGTTATTAAAAGTAAAGAAATTAGGGGCTGAAACAAGTTAATTAAAAAAATAAACAAAAAGAGTAACTCGACACAGTACACTCACACAATTACAATTGAGTGTCTTAGTCCCATACACAGCCCAAGTGGAAGTGTAAAGGAGCAGAGTAGCCAACTGCTACCCCAGCAACACCGCAGCTGTAAACAAAGCAGTTGTACACTAAACAGCAGTGGTTCCGGTCAGCTGGCGCTGACGTCACGTCTGCACCACCGTTGGCCAGCTGATGAGACTTTCCTAATATTAAAAAAATGAATTTAGTATCGCTAAGCTAAAGATAAAATTAAGCGGATTTGAAAAGAAGCAACAGCCTACTTTCTATAGTCTGACAGGGGTATGGAAAGTGAGGGAGACAGGAAACACACAAGCATACCAGCATCCACCTGCGACCACACTAGCATTTAGCTACTTGAGATAACAAAAGCAGAGAGAGGACACCTACCGATACAAATGAAGCCAGGCGGAACAATGGAGCACAGCGCACTCTGTCGCTGCTCTGCAGTGAAACACAAATGCTTTTAGCACACCGAGAGAGAGACTACATGACTGAGGTGAAGCAGCAGCGAGTGGCATTACCTGAGAGGGCAAACTTCCGGACCGGAAGTGACGCAAAGGGGGAGCAAAGACGGTGAAGGACTGCCGGGGAGAGCAAGGAGGAGTGCTTCTCTGAACAAAAAAAAAAAAAGATTTTCTCACCTTAAAAAAAAATATTTTTACTCATTGTGAACAATTACCAACGTTTACATAGTCGCTTTTGGATGGGACAGACAAACATGGACTGATTTGTATGTCTTTGGTTGGCTTTATTATCAAGACAAGCAGCACGGCTGTCAATGGCTACGTAACAATCTCGGAAAAAAGACAAAGAAACCAAGCTAACAAGGCAAACAATGTGCTTTCTTTCGATGAAAACTCACCCGAATTCATCATAGAAGTTGTGAAAACAGGTGATATGCACTCTTATACTATTAATATCTCTGACCTGGAGGTTACCCCACTCCCGGACTCTGCTCTGTACATTCCAGTTACGAAAAAAAGGCAAGATTGAAGTGTCACTCTCCAAGCTGCAAGACCAACATTGTGTGGTTGGTGGCGGAAAAGATAAAAGAAAATGCAGATAGTCTTGCAATACTGATAAAGAAAAATACCGACACCATTGAGGCTTTTTAGGAGTCGTCAGAGTTTATTTTCCAAGAGATCCAAGATGTGAAGACAAACGTTACAACGGTCATCAAGCTAGCGACGATCACCAGAAAAGAATATCGGTGATGGAAGATAAGATGAACGAGATGGAGCATTATCACAGGAGATGGAACCTGAGGCTGTACTTTCTACTGGAGCAGGAAGGTGAGGATGTTAGACAGTGCATGGTGGACATCTGCAAAACTGTCGTCTGACAGCGGAGAAGACCTACGCTTCCTCATCGGCGTGAGCCATAGGATTGGAAGGAAAGAGATCAGCAAGACTCGACCGGTGATTGCAAGATTCACATGCAGACTATGGCTTCCTCAAAGCCAAAAAGCTGAAATTTGGAGAAGATCTAACTACAAAAGACAAGGAGATATGCAATAAGCTGTGGCCACAGATTTAAGAGGCACGTAAGCAGGGGAAAAAAGCCTTCTTTGTAGGAGCCAAAGCCATCATTGACGGGAAAGAAATTAGAGTGTGATAGATAACAGTAAAGGTATGGTAATGTTTAAAATCTGAAAGGAAAATTAATGCGTTGCGTTGCATTGCATCACATGATGTGTCATTTAGTGCCTTCACTGAAAATTTCAAATCAAAACAGTTATGTTCTGGTTTACGTAGAATCCTTGGGCTTAAGATACACAATTTTAATTTAGCCTATTTCTGTTTGTTCACTTCATTAATATTCAAAAGGTGAAGAAAATCATTTGCACGTCAGTTCTTCTTAAAAACTCAGGTATATATTGAGATAACTTTCTATTCTATTCTTTTATATATCTTTGCCATTTTGTTCATTTAATGTGAGGGGTACTCCAGAGCAGATTAAGAGGAGGGCTGTTATTTTGTTTTGTAAAAATCTTAAGGCAGATTTTTATTTTCTGCAAGAAACCCATGCTTCAGCTTCAGACTTTAATTTTTGGAAAAATCAATGGGGTGATGATATGTGGATGGCATATGGTAACAGTAACTGCTGGTGTAACTATATTGAAAGGATCCTTTCAAGGAAAAGTACTTAAAAACATTGCTCATAATTCTGGAAGATGGTTGATTTTGGTTGTTGAATATATGGATGATATTTTTATTTTGGGTAATCTATATGGTTTTAATAATAGTCTTAGAAACACAATCCTATTTGATGAATTTGAAAAACAATTTACTGTCTTAATGAGTTCCTTCATGAATCCCAAATTGATACTTGGAGATGACTGGAATTGCATTATGTTCCCATAAAAGACTGACACCCAAAGAGATCTTTAAGAGGGCGATATGGAGAGTTCAATAATTTTTGTCTGCATTTAAACTGTTGTGATATTTGGAGATTAAGGAACCCGCTTCAAATGCAGTTCACTTGGAACAACAAAGATTTATCTAAGAGATCGAGAATTGATTTTTGGCTCATATCAAATGATTTAATAGATAAAGTAAAGGAATCCAAAATAGAGCCATCAATACTTACTGATCACAAAATTGTCTGTCTAACATTGCACATAAGAAATCTGTCACTTAAAGGTAATTCAAACTATTGGAAGTTAAATTATAAATTTTTAGGTGATAAATCCTTCAAAGAAAAAAAACATTGAAATCATAAATGATAATTGGAGGAAAGCCCAAGATGAGAAAGTATATGGCAAACATTGGGAATATACAAAATTTTTGATTTGTAGTATGGCAGTTAAAAGGGGAAAGGAACTGGCTAAAGAAAAAAGACTTGAACAAGAAAAAATTCTTAAGGATATCATTTCTATTTATGAAAATAAACTTTCTTAGCTTGAGACCAATAAGTTAGTTGAATTACAATCTGAATTGGACTATATATATATATGTGTGTGTGTGTGTATATGTACATATATAATGATTCCTTTCAAGGCATCCAGATCTCAGGAAAAGCTATTAAATGTTGCCATATGGCTGATGATACTGCTATCTTTTTAAAGGATGAAATGCAGATTTAAAAAGTTATATATTCTCAATCTGTTCTCTAAAATAACAGGCCTTATGGCTGCCGGCATTCACCGACGACCATACTAGCATTTAGCCACGTGAGATAACAACAAAAGCAGAGACAGAGGATACCTACCGATACAAATGAAGCCAGGGGGAACAATGGAGCACGGCGCACTCTGTCGCTGCTCTGCAGTGAAACACAAATGTTTTTAGCACACCGAGAGAGTGACTACATGACTGAGGTGAAGCAGCGAGTGGCATTACGTGAGAGGGCACACTTCCTGACCGGAAGTGACGCGTGGGGGAGCGCAAAACAAAAAGACGATGAAGGACTGCCGCATTTATACAAAGCTGAACCAACGGTCTGCCACCAGCTGGGATCAATTAAGAGCAGCGGCCTATATGCTGCTACACCTGCACCGGTAGAAGACAGGAAGTGAGGCAACCAGGAAGTGGGCGGAGCCTCAGAGCCAAAGAGCAAGAGAGTGACGGGATGAACAGTGTTTTCCTAGGTAGGGTGGCCTCCGGAGCTGATTGGCTAACAAGGGAGAGCTGGGCAGCACGCTCACAATGAAAGCAGGGACGATGCAGCTCATCCTGCTACACTACTTCTCATAAAAAGCCCAAAAACAGGCTCAACTCAGCGTTTAGAGTGCATTTTTGACACTTTACATTGAAATGCAATCACAACTACACAAACTACTTGAATATGAACAAACTACATGGTTCCTGTTGATTTTCTGCTGGTATTTGCTTATTTCACTATTGTGGCGAGCAGTACACACACTCCAAGGTGAGGTTGGTTACAGATGTTAAACTTTGATTCAAACCAATGGAAAGCCAGACAATGCCATCCTGGGAATTTGGCCCAGGGAGATATTTCAAATTACAGTACCAGTAATAATGAGGCAGATCAGTGTCGTGGAAGTTTTGGCTTAAAGCACTCTGAACAACAATTTAGTAAGCACACAAATACCACTGATTGGTTGGAAGGAATAAATATAAGTAAGTATCCCCTGTGCTTGCTCATCGGGGGATCTGTTGGGTCTCTTTAAATAATTTTATAAAGAGTTTGGTCTAGACCTGCTCTATATGTAAAGTGCCTTGATGTAACTTTGTTATGATTTGGCGCTATACAAATAAATCTGAGTTGATTTGATTTATATTGCGCAATATAGTAGACAACTTACGCACAGGAAGGTACAAGCAGTGTCTCAAAATCAGAGTTCTGCACAACAGTTATATAGGGCTTTTGACCGCATTCCTGCGCCAGATAATTTTAACTGCATCCTTATATGGGGGTTCAGGAGGCCCATCTCCAGGTTCATGTAAAGGTGTTGTCAATTAGCTGAAACCTATGTCTACATATATGTACAGAAGTTTCAGATTACTTACAGTTATATCAGTTATGGTTGTTTTTCACAGTAGCAGTTGTTGTTTTGAATGATGAACCTGCTTTCCTTATCATTCCCCCCTTTTTTATCATTAAAACAACTCACACATCAAACACTCTATCAATTTTGTTTCGATGTCTTCATAGAGGCAGTAGCATCCCCCTTGAATCTTCTCATCACTAAATCCCAGGGAGATTGGTGAATTTTCACCAGGTTTGAGATGAGCGTGCCTAGAGCAAAAGCGACAAAAGGTCACTTTTAATAATCAAATCATAATTCAAATTAAAATCTTAGTCTAAATTCAGGTACAGGCTATCTTAATAATGTTCTAGTTCCTTCAAGATGTCTTCATCATTTAGTTCATCTAATTCTTCATCCTCCTTTCCCTCAGATGATATTACTACAGCTGCAATAGTAGTATTTACTGCTTTACGGATCATGATTTTGACACAACTCAAGAAACACATCATCAAGAAAAGAAACATAAATTGTCCCTATGTCCAAAAATTGGACATAGGGACAGGGTTTAGAGCAGATTGGAGATGTTTCAAAGTGGAAATCACATCAGTTAGATTGCTCGTCACATCAGGAATCAAAATTACACAGGATCCATCTATTAAATTTAGAGTTGCACATAAACCACCACTTTTTGCAAGCAAGCAGTCCATCACCTGTTGATGTTTTAGCAAAGTAAGTCTATATGACTCCATTGTGTCCTTAATAAGTGAAAATCCCTTTATTGTAGCATTAACAAATCCCCACATGGTATAAGACAAGTGATCAAGATGCAGGGATAAAGCTGTAACCCCATATTGAGGAAAATAGAAACTAAGAACCTTTTCATACCAAGACACTTGGCGATTGAAGACTTCAGGCTCTGAGGATGAAATTGAAGGTAACAACCTAAGTTTCCTATTAGGAGACCTACTAAAATCTTGTGTATCATTTGATGAGGGGTTAACTCTTCGGTCAACCGGACCACACTCACTGGTACTGTTAAATGAGCATAATAACAACATCCTGACCAAAATCTAGTAAGGTAGAAATAATAATTTGAGCCTCCGCACATAAACACAAAATCCACCAGTACACTTGCAGCCGTGTATCCTATCGTAGGGCCATTGTCTATTTCAATTGTTATATTATTGCTGAAAGTGTGCTTTCCGGGATAATCTCCTCCATATGTAACACAATTTGCAACACCCATTAATACTGTTTTTATTATTTCATTTCCGATACGATAGGGTGGATTTCCATCTTGAAGACAAAAGCAATGCGGTGGTTTTTCAGTTACTCGCACTTGATCTATAGGTTTTGGCCTATTTCTAAGATCTGTTGTTTTATGAAGCGGGATAAGTTCACCATACTTGTTAGTAGGGCACTGATGATCAAAATGACAGTACTCACAAATACCATTGGTTGTCTCATCTTTTCTCAAAGGTCTACCTACTGGACGCAAACAGGTATCTATACTGGTGCATGATGGAACAACTATAGCCAATAAATCACTCCTCCCTGGATATGTATAGTGCACCATATAAGTTATCATAGAATACCATGTATCACCCTCTAGGTCTATTACCTTCAAATCCTCAATTTCCTCTCTAGTATTATTTTCGAAGTCACCTATTGCCTCTGGTTGTGGCAAAGCAAGTCTTTTAATTTGCTCATGTTGGTTCTGCTTTATTGCGTCACCTTTGTTTTCCCCCAGAAGGTTTGACACTGAATAACCTCCACCTACTGTTAAATAAGTTACTAAGAAAACTAGTATAAAATTCTTCATTTTTTCCTTTTTTATTTTTCTATTTACTTTTAATCATGGTATAGGAGCTTTTTTACAGTGGCAAGCATGGATCCATGTGACCCTTTCCTTGACCTTAACTGCCGTTGGTGTAGTGAGCAACACTTGATATGGACCCTTCCACCTTGGAAAATGCCAATGATGTCTTTGCCGATCTTTGACCAGTACCCAGTCTCCCGGGTGGTAGGGATGAGTTGTTTTTCCTTCCTCCTGGGGTGATGGAAGGGCTGCTTTTACCTTCACAGAAATGGAACTGACAATCCGTGTTAATTGTTTACAATAGTCCACTATGGCATCATCAACAAGAATTGGATCTGTAAGTGTTCCATATAAATTCTGGCCCATGGGCATTATTCTTCCGGTCACAACTTCATGAGGTGATAAACCTATCGTAGAATGGTGCCGTCCTCGCATATACATTAAAACAAGAGGAAGACAGGAAACCCAGTCTAGCCGTGTTTCTTCCATCATTTTTGTTAGTTTATTTTTTAGTACTCCATTAGCTCTTTCCACAGCACCCCCACTTTGAGGGTGGTAAGCACAATGCTGTTTGAAATCGATGCCTAATTTCTCAGCCAGATATGAAATTATATTGTTGACAAAATGTGATCCATTATCCGAAGACAGCTTACAAGGAATTCCCCATCTTGGAACAATGTCTTGTAACAGATGCTTAGCAGCTGTTTTTGCATCTGCATGTCTGTGTAGAAATGCTTCTATCCATTTTCAAAACATGTCTACAACTACCAGACAGTATTTATATCCTCTGGCGGGAGTCAACTCAATAAAATCCATCATAAAATGTTGAAATGGTGAATCAGGAATAGGAAATGCTGATTGTTTCACATTTGGGATTCTTCCCCAATTATGCTGAGCACAAACCAGACATTTCTGACAAAAATTTTCTGCTGCTGTGCTAAACACTATGGAATCCCAGTTCTCAGCAATAAAATCAGCCATTCCACCCTTAGAAACATGATCTAGTCCATGTGAAAGCTTAGCCATATAAGAATAAAGCTGCTTTGGAAACCAGGGTTTATCATGTGGACCTCTCCACACTCCTTCAGAATCACAATAACCCTGTTTTTTCCAAATAGATTTTTCTACAGGATTAGCCAAAGATTTAACATCCTTGAGAGGCATCTGAGGATCAAAAGATACTTGATCAACAATATTAACTGTCATCTGAAGTGAATATGCTTCAGAGGATGAGGCTGCAGCTTTAGCAGCCGAATCAGCAAAAGAATTTTCTTTAGACACTTCATCCAAAACTTGACCGTGTGCTTTACACTTACAAACAGCTATTTGAAATGGAAGTAAAATAGCCTCAAGAAGATTGATGCTGAATAGACGTTCCGTGAGAAGTAAGAAGTAAGAAGAATTTTTCCACAAAGTTCCAAAATCATGTACAACTCCAAATGCATATCTACTATCAGTAAAGATATTTACAGATTTTCCTGCAGCAAGAATGCATGCTCGCGTTAAGGCAAATAGTTCAGCCGCTCGGGCAGAAAGATTACAAGGAAGTCTTGCAGATTTGACAACTTCACTGTCACTGACAACAACATAGCCAACATCTCTTTCATTATTTATTTTCCAAGCTGATCTATCCACATTAAAGACCATATCAGGATTATGAAGGGGTACACTGGAAAGATCTGATTTAGGGGTTACGACTTCAGTGATTACTGCTAAGCAGTCATGTGGTTCCCCATCTTCTTCTGTTGGAAGAGTAGCTGGATTCAGGATCTACATCTTTCTAACGTAACATGCGGTAAATTCAGAATATTATAGTAATGAAGAGTTGCTGCTGGTGTAAAGCAAGTTGTTTTTGATTGTAACAAAATAGTTGCTACAGCATATGGAACTAAGACCTTTAGTGGCCTAGAAGCTACAAGTGGCCTTGATGCGGTAATAGCCGCTGCAGCTGCTGCTACGGCTCTAGCACAGGGAGGAAGGCCCCTCACTACTGCTGGAAGCCTTTGAGAATAAACAACAGGTTTTAATCTATCCCCAAGTTTTTGCAGCAACACGGCACTGTAGAAGCCAGTTTTCTCATCCACAGTTAAAATAAAGCTTCTTGACAAATCAGGGATGCCTAAAGCTGGTGCTGAAGCTAAAGCCTCTTTTAGCTTTTCAAATGACTCAGCAGCATCAGGAGTCCAAGTCATATGCCAGTCATATGCATCATATCAGAGAGGGGTTAGGCCAGCTCAGCATAACCACAGATCCATTGTCTACAATAACCTGTGCACCCTAACCCCGGGATTCCACTGGATGCGGAACGGCTCCGTACTCTGCCGTCCGTCAACACCCACCGGATCCGTCTGTGATGCTCACTGTTGAGGCTCCGCCGGACAGCGGGAGTCGCGAGGACTCACGAGATCTCGCGAATTCACGCATAATCGCATGGTATAGGCGGTTGTAGTTTCTATAGAGACCCACAAAACCATTTAAACTGTTTATTGTCCATCTAGAGGACATTTATTGGACCAAATTAGTATTTTACCATCCACTCCAATTACTCCTGCAGTGGTATTCCACGCCGCATCCTTTTTATGGGTGTCTTTATAAAAAAGTTGGGACGGGTCATAAATTATTCTATGATTTTGGACCTTCAGAATCAGCATCTCCTCCTCCATGGTGTCAACGGGGTGAACGGACGTCTGAAAACCTCTGACCTGTTGACTTCAGGTCCGTCCCCGCCCATTATGACGTCTTCAAGTTGTGAAATGCGATCCGCCGTCAACGCGGAGTATTTTATTTTGAAAATAAACCGGATGTTTTATTTTGTGTCTGTGCCCGATTTTCCGTCCCGAGCGGTCTGCTCTATGCTTATTTTATGCGCCGTCAATAAATTGTCGGTGAAGAGACATATCCTTGTGGACACCTTGTCTAATTATATTTTTTCCCTTCGAAAGTAAAGGTGAACCAGTCTTGGGATTCCTTATCAACTGGTACACCAAAAAAGTGTTACCCAAGTCTATAACACTGAACTATTCTGCATTGCCAGGAACAGAAGAGAAATTGTTACCGGATTAGGCACTACTGGTGCTTGGGTGACTTCAGCCTCATTTACTGCACGCAAATCATGAACAAATCAAATCAAATCAGGTTTATTTGTATAGCGCCAAATCATAACAAAGTTACATCAAGGCACTTTACATATAGAGCAGGTCTCGACCAAACTCTTTATAAAATTATTTAAAGAGACCCAACAGATCCCCCGATGAGCGACAGTGGCAAGGAAAAACTTCCTTTAAGGGGGGGGGGCATCTGCCTTGACTGACTGGGTTGAGAGAGGGAGGCACAGGAGGGGGAGGCAAAGTTGGATAGAGTAGGAAGAGAATAAGAGCAGGAGGAGGGGATATTCAAAACAGGTGTAGGCAGGAACATGATGCTGCATGAAGTTCATAGAAATTATGCTATATAGAATTCATGAAGATATGGGAGCATCAGGCATTGCAGGAACATGGGATGGTGATGATTCATCAACTGCAGGATGAGGACAGGGAGAGAGGAGAGGAACTGGGAGCAACAGAGACTTCGGGAAAATATGGTTAGTAAGGGTCTCGAAGATGTGCCATCAACCTTTTTTATAAGATAAAGTGGGGTATTGCAAGGAGAAGTAGGAGCTGGTACAATAACCTTCTTTTAAGAGTTGCTCAATAGCAGGCGTCATGCCTTCTTCTGGTCTTAAAAGATATTCCATCACACCCAGCTTTGGACTCCATCCAAAGCTGGGTGTGATTGTTCTCTTTCTTGATTTGTTACTATACTATCCTGAACCATTAATGATGGACTTATTTCTGTCAGCTGAACTGTTTTGTAAACCTTTAACATGCAGTGATAAGGATGAATAGTAATTCCTCATCAATGTCAGGACTGGTCAGACTTAATTCTGTCAACATTAAATCAATATCGTATTCTGTTAAATCTGAATGTAGCCGCAAGGGGGTACAAGCCAGTGCCTTATTGTGCCGGTCCCAAGCCCGGATAAATACAGAGGGTTGTGTCAGGAAGGGCATCCGACGTAAAACTTTTGCCAAATCAAACATGCGAATCGAATCAATGACTTCCATACCGGATCGGTCGAGGCCCGGGTTAACAACGACCGCCATCGGTGCTGTTCACGTACAGGGTACCGGTGGAAATTGGACTACTGTTCGTCGAAGAAGTCGAAGAAGGAGAGGAGGAAGGTGTGTTCGTAGGAAGAGAGAGAAAAGGAACGCCAAGAGTCTAGGACTGAGAGTAGGGACTTTGAATGTTGGAACTATGACAGGGAAAGGTAGAGAGTTGGTTGACATGATGCAGAGGAGGAAGGTAGACATACTGTGTGTCCAGGAGACCAGGTGGAAAGGTAGCAAGGCTAGAAGTTTAGGAGCAGGGTTCAAGTTGTTCTATCATGGTGTAGATAGGAAGAGAAATGGAGTAGGAGTTATCTTGAAGGAGGAGTTTGTTAGGAATGTTCTGGAGGTTAAAAGAGTATCAGATAGAGTAATGAGTCTGAAGCTAGAAATCGAAGGTGTAATGTTCAATGTTGTTAGTGGGTATGCGCCACAGGTAGGATGTGAGCTGGAGGAGAAGGAGAAATTCTGGTTGGACCTTGATGAAGTGATGCAGAGCATCCCTAGAAGTGAGAGAGTTGTCATTGGTGCAGACTTCAATGGACACGTTGGTGCAGGAAACAGAGATGATGAGGAGGTGATGGGCAGGTTTGGTATCCAGGAGAGGAACGCAGAAGGACAGATGGTGGTTGACTTTGCAAAAAGGATGGAAATGGCTGTAGTGAATACTTTCTTCCAGAAGAGGCAGGAACATAGGGTGACTTATAAGAGTGGAGGTAGGAGTACACAGGTAGACTACATCTTGTGTAGACGGTGTAATCTGAAGGAGATCAGTGACTGCAAAGTAGTGGTAGGTGAGAGTGTAGCCAGACAGCATAGGATGGTGGTGTGTAGGATGACTCTGTTGGTGAGTAAGATGAAGAGGGCAAAGACAGAGCAGAGGACTAAATGGTGGAAGCTGAAAAAGGAAGAGTGTTGTATGATTTTTAGGAAGGAGTTGAGACAGGCTCTGGATGGCCAGGAAGTGCTTCCAGTTGACTGGACAACTACAGCTAATGTGATCAGGGAGACAGGTAGGAGAGTATTTGGTGTGTCATCTGGAAGGAAAGTGGATAAGGAGACTTGGTGGTGGAATGAGGAGGTGCAGGAGTGTATTCAGAGAAAGAGGTTAGCTAAGAAGAAGTGGGACACTGAGAGGACTGAAGAGAGTAGACAGGAATACAGGGAGATGCAGCGTAAGGTGAAAGTAGAGGTGGCAAAGGCTAAACAAAGGGCTTACGATGACTTGTATGCTAGGTTGGACAGTAAGGAGGGAGAGACTGATCTATACAGGTTGGCAAGGCAGAGAGACAGAGATGGGAAGGACGTGCAGGCGGTTAGGGTGATTAAGGATAGAGATGAAAGTGTATTGACAGATGCCAATAGTGTGATGGGAAGATGGAAAGAGTACTTTGAAGAACTAATGAATGAGGAAAATGAGAGAGAACGAAGAGTAGAAGAGGTGACTGTTGTGGACCAGGAAGTAGCAAAGATTAGTAAGGATGAAGTGAGGAGGGCACTGAAGAGGATGAAGAGTGGAAAAGCACTCGGTCCTGATGATATACCTGTGGAGGTCTGGAAGTGTCTAGGAGAGGTAGCAGTAGAGTTTCTGACTGGGTTGTTCAACAGGATCTTAGATAGTGAGAAGATGCCTGAGGAATGGAGGAGAAGTGTGCTGGTGCCCATTTTTAAGAACAAGGGAGATGTACAGAGTTGTAGCAACTACAGAGGAATAAAGCTGATGAGCCATACAATGAAGTTATGGGAAAGAGTAGTTGAAGCTAGACTAAGGGCAGAAGTGAGCATTTGTGAGCAGCAGTATGGTTTCATGCCAAAAAAGAGTACTACAGATGCAGTATTTGCTTTGAGGATGTTGATAGAGAAGTACAGAGAAGGTCAGAGGGAGCTGCATTGTATCTTTGTAGATCTGGAGAAAGCTTATGACAGGGTGCCCAGAGAGGAACTGTGGTATTGTATGAGGAAGTCTGGAGTGGCAGAGAAGTATGTTAGAGCGGTGCAGGACATGTATGAGGACTGTAAGACAGTGGTGAGGTGTGCTGTAGGTGTGACAGAGGAGTTCAAGGTGGAGGTGGGACTGCATCAGGGATCAGCTCTGAGCCCCTTCTTGTTTGCTATGGTGATGGACAGGCTGACAGACGAGGTTAGACAGGAATCTCCATGGACTATGATGTTTGCAGATGACATTGTGATCTGTAGTGAGAGCAGGGAACAGGTGGAGGAGAAGCTAGAGTGGTGGAGGTTTGCCCTGGAAAGGAGAGGAATGAAGGTTAGCCGCAGTAAGACGGAGTATATGTGTGTGAATGAGAGGGACCCAAGTGGAAGAGTGAGGTTACAGGGAGAAGAGATAAAGAAGGTGCAAGATTTTAAGTACTTAGGGTCAACAGTCCAGAGCAATGGAGAGTGTGGAAAAGAGGTGAAGAAGCATGTGCAGGCAGGCTGGAACGGGTGGAGAAAAGTGTCAGGTGTGATGTGTGATAGGAGAGTTTCAGCTAAGATGAAAGGAAAGGTGTACAAAACTGTGGTGAGACCAGCAATGTTGTTTGGTCTAGAGACAGTGTCACTGAGGAAAAGACAGGAGGCAGAGCTGGAGGTAGCAGAGATGAAGATGCTGAGGTTCTCTTTGGGAGTGACCAGGTTGGATAGGGTCAGGCATGAGTACATCAGAGGGACAGCACATGTTAGAGGTTTTGGAGATAAAGTCAGAGAGGCCAGACTGAGATGGTTCGGACATGTCCAGAGGAGAGATAGTGAATATATTGGTAGAAGGATGCTGAGTTTTGAACTGCCAGGCAGGAGGCCTAGAGGAAGACCTAAGAGGAGGTTTCTAGATGTAGTGAAAGAGGACATGAAGGTGGTTGGCGTGAGAGAAGAGGATGCAGAAGACAGGCTTAGATGGAGGCAACTGATTCGCTGTGGCGACCCCTGAAGGGAAAAGCCGAAAGGAGAAGAAGAAGTATTCTGTTAAATCTGAGGCCTTTGCAAGGATGATGCGTGGAATCCCAGGTTTCCAAAACAAGGTATTGTTGAAATATCAGATTTTTTAACTTCTAACATGCTTTTATACTCTTTGATGAGTATATTGTATGAACCTAATGAATTGCTTATGATGAAGCATTATGATGAAGCAAAGAGTGACATTTACATGAATAAAAGAAGTAACAATTGCACAATGTAATGAGGACAGAGTGTACAGACAGGAGTGAAAAACGTCAAATGTGACCTTCTGTTAATTGCTGACTGAATGTAGAAGATACACTGGGAATGTGGAAGTTGTGGTTTGTGTCTGTTTTTCTTCTTCTCACACAAAAACAGGACATGTCCATTGCTACTAGGCGCTGATCACAAGAGTGGAGTCAGATAGCATGAGGAGGAAGCGCGCAATGGGAAGCGGCCTGGAGCTCAGCCAATCAGAAGAAGAATACAACCACATATGTCATTTCCTTTGTAACAATAACATAAGCTGGGCCAGGGAAAGACAGAGCATCAGACTTCGTGAACTGACGCAAGGATTGTATGCTGGTCAGGGAGACATAGTCTGGTCCAGAGCTCTGTAAACAATCTCTTTGTCTATAGTCTATTTTTGCTGTAAGATTTGAGAATAAAATATGGAAAACTGATTTGGACATCTCCTGCATCCTTCATCAAACGAATGCGCAAGTTCAGGGTAAAAAACCCAACAGTATCTTGTTCTTCATTTAACTCAATAAGCAAGACTACAAAATCCTTGGTAAGCACTATTTTACTACTTTGTAACTGTTGTTGATCGTCTAAGCTATTTCACTCTTTCATAAAGGAGTCATCCATACAGCCATGTGCGTCATAAGCCATACATATATATATATATTTGTCTAAGTCGAGTGTCTGTAGCATTTTTATTACTGTAAACTTCTACAAACTCACAAATCAGATGGAATACAGGAAGGCTCAATTTCCCAAAAATAAAGAATCTTAAAGGAGGTTGGGAAGTGGCATACCATCTCTGCGGAAAGGTCGTCCAAAGAATCAGATTTTTTCAATACTAAACTCATTTCATTACAAACAATGGTTAGCCCTAAAGCACATAATAATGATTGAATTATACTTGGAACATCAAAGTCATCGCACTCAACTGGACATGGTTCAGTCACTTTGCACTTTATAGGAGTTCCCGAAAGGCCAATGCACGTCTTACTTGTTTTTGACAATTGGAAAACACCCGTTGTTGATCTCAACATGGATTCAGTAGCTCCAGTATCAGCCAGCATCTCATAGGATATTCCATAGATTTTGATCTTAAACATGGGGAGGTCAATAGATCTATAATAGTGGAAGAGAGATAAAAAATTCAGTTTTTTCAGAGTCAACCATTTGAAGTTTTTCATCCTTACTCTGTCCCATTTGGCCATGTGAGGATTCTTCAGATAGTCATGTCCTTTGCAGCTCTTTGTTTCTGTTTCCAAAGGGTCTATTTACAGTAATGTTACCCACTGGTGGACGTGCTCTTCGTTGCCTAGGATTCCACTCTTCTGGGAATTCTGCAATACAGTTTCTGGCAATATCACCCACTTTATGACATCTCCAACATACCTCAGGGTCTTCTCTGTTACCGTAGGGGAAGCTCTTGCCTTGATCTTTTCCTCGACCTCTCCCTCGGCCTCTGCCTCTGGCACCAGGATTGTAGTAGGCCAATTGAAGCATCTGGAGTCTTTCTGCTGTCTGCTTAGTTTTCTTCACCTGTTGAGACTTTTCATCTTGGACAATAGTCTCAGCATGTCAGTTTTTTTTCACGTCATTTAAGCGGGCACTTTGCCATCCTACACAGTGTCGAACAAACAATGATCTGATTTCAAGACTCAGACCATCCACCAGAGTTTGGATAAACTGTCTCTCCCATCCTAAGTGTGTAGAAGTATCTGCCAGTTGTTCATTTCCACTATGAGTGTTGAAAATTCTGAGCTTTCTGGAAAAGTAGTCTTTAAAACTTTCTTTTGGCTTTTGTAAACATGAGTTCACAGTGGTCATATTGATAACTGGTTTGAATTTCTCCTCTAGTGCTTGACATAGGGCTCTCAGTTGGGCCTGATAGTGGGAAGCATGAGCGGTTGCCCAAGGTATAGCTGAATTCCAGTTTGCAGGTTTAACCTCTCCCCAGGCCAGTCCCAATCTTGTCACACAAACATGTTTGAGCTCAGCCATTGTTGGTCTACACTGGACAACCAATTTCTCCAAAGCATTTGCAAATAGTTTTCCATTATGCTTAGGCTCCGGCAGCTTATCAATGATGGTCTGTAGTTCAGTTGTTTTCCATGGTTTATAAACATGCTGACCACCTCCTGCTCCATCAGGACATTCTAACATAGGTCCTAAAAATGAGCTCTTCATAACATCTTCACTTCGGGTTGGCCTGGTGAAAACTTAGGAGGCAGCTTTGGAAACCCTAACCCTAACCCTGTCATGTCTTCCCCAAGTCACCATCGTCTGCAGCTCCCGGTGTATTTAAAGCCTCCTCCAACAGCCCAGAATAAAGAGGAGGAGGAGTAACAGGAAAAATGTCTTTGTTCTCAGGTTGGAGTGTTCTCACAGGGGATGCCTCGGCTCCTGTTGAGGTTCTGCTTGCACAGGATAATCAATGTCATTAATTTTATGCACACTAACAAGTACAGTTTTAGGACGACTTGATATCATTTGATTTGTGTGACAGACCTTTCGACTTATGGTATCCCATACCCCAAGGCACTCCGTCATGTACTCATAGTCCCATTCGGCCGGCCCCATGGGACTAGGAGATTCGATGAATCCATGTAATGAAAATTTTGTAAGACAACTATCAAAAGAGCCCTCTCGTGGCCAAGTCAGGTCAAAGTCCATTATCTGGTCACAAAATGGTGTTGTGTAATAAGTTCATCCGGTAATGTTTTCAACTAGAGCTTTGGAGTCAAGTTCATAATTCTTTCATTTGCTTCATCTATGCTTAAAGAAACAAAGGCTTTTACATTTTTCACTTTTTTTATCAACTCTGTCTCTATTATCTGCTTCTTTCTCCCACAATTTCAGACTCTCAAGTTGTTTTGTCTACAGAGCAGTTACCTTATTACATGCAGGAATTTTTGCTTTTTTTATTTTTTCTTCAAACCTCTTTCCCATTTTTCTCCTAAGAGTTCTAAGCAAAGAATGCTGAATACTGCCACTTTGATGGAAGCCCAGCTTTTTATGCCATTTTGGTAGGAACTGCACTGCTCTAGAACCATGCTTTTCGTACATAATCTTAGCTGGGCCCTGCAAATTCTTCTGGCAGCTGTTAGCAGCACCCATAGTGACCCTCTTTTAATTATTTTTATATGTGTATGTGTATGTGTGTGTGTGTGTGTGTGTGTATATATATATATATATATATACACACACACATATACACATACATACAACAATCATACATTCATACAGGCAAACAGATAGAAAGATAGACAGACAGGTAGGCCAGCCCCAACAATAAATCAAGAATTCTTACATCTTTAGAAGGCTTCTTTCCTCAAAGACAAATACAAGTTTACTTAGTAATCCTGTGCTTAAATACTTTTTTAATGCTTTATTAGCATATATTTTTCCTTGCCTTTTTCTTTTCTTTTTGTTTAATTTTATTCTTTTTTTTTTTTATTCCTTTTAAGTAGGCTATGTTCATACTCGGTCTTACAGCCGTTTCTATATCAATGACGAAGGACACAATACACAAAAGAACAACCTCACAGGGTTGTCCACGCTCTTTGAGCTTAAGACTCACAGTGAACGCAGCCCTATTTTCTCTCTGCATGCTTCGTCAGCTATTCCTGTCTGATGGGACCCACAAGCTAGGGGGCTTCCCTGCCTCATCTACGTTTTATTTGACCAATTTTCTTTATTTCTCTAATTCTCCGTTTCTCTGGTCAAAAAGGAACCCCTTCTCTCATCCCAGGCCTCAGCCAAAGATCCCAGCTCTCTGCCTTTTCTCCAGGTGAACTCCCTTATGGAATTGCCTGTCTAAGCTTAGAAGCTTGGACAGGGAACCAAATCAGTGCGTGTTTAAACCTATACCCATAAATTTTGAATAATTTTCTTCACACAAAAATTATTTTTCAAATTATTTACGAAACCCTTCTAACAAATTCATATGGAAACAAGGTCACTTACAGTGCTGTAGTCCAAGAGGAAGGTCACCACTTCTGACAAAAATGCAAAAATTCAGAAACCCCGGGAGGCGATCGTCCTCTTAAAAAAAAACAAAAAAAAAAAACAGCCACAGATGAACAACCAGTCCCCATATCAAGGATCAAATCTCGGTGGGACCTCCAAAATGTTGTGGAAGTTTTGTCTTAAAGCGCTCTGAACAATTTAGTAAGCACACAAAGACCACTGATTGGTTGGAAGGAATGTTATGATTTGGCGCTATACAAATAAATCTGAGTTGATTTGATTTATATTGCGCAATATAGGAGTCAACTTACACACAGGAAGGTACAAGCAGTGTCTAAAAATCACAGAGTTCTGCACAATAATTATATAGGGCTTTTGACCGCATTCCTGCTCCAGATAATTTTCACTACATCCATATATGGGGGTTCAGGAGGCCCATCTCCAGGTTCATGTAGAGGTCTTGTTGATTAGCTGAAACCTATGTCTACATATAGGTACAGAAGTTTCAGATTACTTACAGTTACATGAGTTATGGCTGTTTTTCACAGTAGCAGTTGTTGTTTTGAATGATGAACCTCCTGCTTTCCATATCATCAGCAGAGGCCATCCATCCCATGTAAGCACGGTGTAGCCAAGCAGACAAAACGTGAATCAAGGCAAATCAGCGTGTTGTAAAGCAGAGTGAGCTAGAGCAGAACCAGCAAAGCAAGGCAAAACAGAGTCCAAGCAAAGCAGCAGTGTTTCCCAGTTATGTCACGACCCAGTCAGTCTCTGCCATAAAAATATAAAATAAACCAGTATTAATGTAAAAAAACACTATTGGTGTTAAGGATGAGAGGTAAAATCAGGCTGCTGTGAGCTGTACATACCGATCAGCTGCATGATCACATGTGGGAGAGAGGAGAGGCAAGCTTCCGGCTCACCTGGCGGCGGTGACAAAACCCGGCTGACAACAAGCAATAAGCGTCAGAATGTGGATTCCCCATGAGCTGCTGTGACTGAGACGCCAACTGTAAACAAACCCGAGCGATCAGTATACAACACGTAGAATCAGCAATTTAGCACACAAACCGAGGCAGCTACTGCCACATTACCTGTGTTGCGGCGGCGAGCAGAGGGTTATTTAAGCAATATGTCACGACAGGCCATGGTATAATGAGCGTATACCACGGCCTGAAGTGATGTATTGCTTTTATAAAACGGTTACCAATAATGAAATATGAAAGAGGAATACACTATTTCATGTAGTTTTTATTCAATCAGAAATACATCTTCTTCTCCTTTCGGCTTTTCCCTTCAGGGGTGGCCACAGCGAATCAGTTGCCTCCATCTAAGCCTGTCTTCTGCATCCTCTCCTCTCACACCACCCACTTTCATGTCCTCTTTCACTACATGTATAAACCTCCTCTTTGGTCTTCCTCTAGGCCTCCTGCCTGGCAGTTCAAAACTCAGCATCCTTCTACCAATATATTCACTATCTCTCCTCTGGACATGTTTGAACCATCTCAGTCTGGCCTCTCTGATTTTATCTCCAAAACCTCTAACATGTGCTCTCCCTCTGATGTACTCATTCCTGACCCTATCCAACCTGGTCACTCCCAAAGAGAACCTCAGCATCTTCATCTCTTCTACCTCCAGCTCTGCCTCCTGTCTTTTCCTCAGTGACACTGTCTCTAGACCAAACAACATCGCTGGTCTCACCACAGTTTTGTACACCTTTTCTTTCATTTTAGCTGAAACTCTTCTATCACACATCACACCTGACACTTTTCTCCACCCATTCCAGCCTGCCTGCACACGCTTCTTCACCTCTTTTCACCTGGTTTTGTGAGGAGAGTATAGTGCCCACGAAGAGAGTACGGTCTTTTCCAAACAACAAACCGTGGATTACTGGACACATCAAATCCCTGGTGAGGGAGAAAAGAAGGAGGTTCAAGGAGGGAGACACTGAGGGAGCAAGGACAGTGTGAAAGCAGCTGAAGCGGGAGCTGAGGGCGGCAAAAGAGGAGTATAAGGAGGAGCTGGAGGGAGGATTGGTGGCCCACAGCTCCAAGGAGTTGTGGGGGGGGTTAAGGAAGATAACCGGCTACAAGCAATCTAGGGTTGCTGTGGAGGGGAACCGGGAACGGGCAAACGAGATGAACTCATACTTTAACAGGTTCAACCAACCATCCAACGGGCAGCAGTCCGGATCCTCGACAGGGTGGGCAGGGTCACCCTGTCTAGCCCCACTCCCCTCTCCCCAAGTGCCATCTACCAACCGGGCCATGGCCCCCACACCCCCAACCCCCCAATCTCCTCTCAATCACAGGACAGCTCCCCTGCAGCACCCGGCCCCCCCAGCCACCCAGGCCCACAGTCCTATTGTCATCACAACTGACCAGGTGAGGTGGCAGCTCACTAGGGTCAGTGTGAGAAAGGCAAGAGGACCTGATGACATCAACCCCAGGGTGCTCAAGGTGTGCACTGCGGAGCTGGCGGAGCCTTTCCAACATCTCTTCAACCTCTCCTTGGGCCTGGGCAAGGTGCAACAGCTGTGGAAGACATCATGCATCGTCCCAGTGCCCAAGAAGGGACGTCCCGGCACCCTCAGTGACTACAGGCCCGTGGCCCTCACATTTCAGGTCATGAAGATCCTGGAGAGGCTGGTTTTGCAACATCTCAAGCCCCAGGTGAAAGACTATCTAGACCCACTGCAGTTTGCATACCGGGAGGGTACTGGAGTGGAGGATGCAATCATATACATGCTGCATAGGGCCTATGCATACCTGGAGAAGCCGAGAAGCATGGTGAGAATTATGTTTTTTGACTTCTCCAGCGCATTCAATGCCATCAAGCCATCGCTGCTGGCCGATAAGCTAGCAGTGATGTGTGTGGAGAACACCCTGGTGGCCTGGACCCACGACTACCTCACCAATAGGCACCAGTATGTCAGACTGCAGGGCTGTCAGTCGGAGATGGTGGTGTGCAACACTGGTGCCCCCCAGGGAACTGTCCTGTCACCCTTCTTATTCACCCTCTACACGTGGGATTTTCAAGCCAACTTGGACAAATGCCACTTACAAAAGTTCTCTGACGACTCCGTTATCATGGGTTACATCAGTGACAACCAGGAGGTGGAGTACAGAGACCTGGTAGAGAGCTTTGTGGGACGGTGTGACACCGACCATCTCCAGCTTAATACCACCAAGACAAAGGAGATGGTGGTGGATTTTGGGAGGAGTAAGAGGACCCCCACCCCCATTTCCATCCGGGGGGTGGAGGTGGAGAGGGTGGACACCTATAAATATCTAGGAGTCCAAATGAACAATAAACTGGACTGGACAGACAACATAGAGACTCTCTATAAGAAGGGGCAGAGCAGGCTATTCTTCCTTAGGAGGCTACGGTCTTTTAATGTTTAATGCAGCAGGCTGCTGCGGCTGTTCTATCAGACAGTCGTTGCCAGTGCCCTCTGGCTCTATTGAGTGCAGTGAGCTGTGTGTCTTGTGCCGTCGCTTCTTTGATCTCCATCAGTTTGTTGTCGCTCACTGGGACGCTGCTGATGAGTGTGTGTACCTGTGCTTTCATGCTTTCTTTCAGGCTGCTGTCTTGGTGCTCGATGGACTTACATGACGGGGTGTCAACCACTGGTGTGTCCTTCCCCGGGTGGTGGATGTGAATGTTGTACTTTTGGAGCTGCAGAATCATCCTCTGTAGCCGTGGTGGTGTTGCGGGGTTTTCGGAGGATTGCTTCTAAAGGTTTGTGATCAGATTCTACAGTCACTCTGCGCCCGTACATGTACTTGTGGAAATGCTTGCACCTGAAAAGTACCGCATACAGTTCCTTTTCAATCTGCGCGTAATTTTCTTCGGTGCTGTTGAGTGACTTGGATGCATATGCGATGGGCTGTCCCTCCTGGAGCATGACAGCACCGAGGCCGCATTTCGAAGCATCCACTTGGAGTCTCAGCTCTTTCTGAGTGTTGAAGTAGGCAAGTACGGGGTGATGTGTTATCAGTTCTTTCATCTGCATGAACACTTCGTCATGGTTTTTGTCCCCTACAAACTTGCTGTCTTCCTTTAACAGTTGTCGCAGGGGTGCATTTACCTCGGAAAGATGTGGCGCAAACCGGGCCAGGTAATTGATCATCCTGAGGATGGTTTCTAGTTCCCCTTTGCTTGTGGGTGGCTGCATTTCCTGGACTGCCTTTACTTTTCGTGGGTCTGGTTTGACACCTTCACGTGAGAGCGTGTGGCCAAAGTAGCTGACCTCTGACACACATATTTGGCATTTGTCAGGATTTAGCCTCACTCCTCTCTCTTGTGCGTCTCAGCATGGCCTTGAGATTGTCATCGTGCTCCTGCTTTGATCTCCCAAAGACCAGGATGTCATCGACTGTGGCAGCTACGCCACTGAGGCCTTTGTATGTCTCGTCGACCCGGCTCTGGAACTCATCCTCGGCTGAATTGATCCCAAAAGGCAGCCTTAGGAACCTATATCTGCCAAAAGGGGTGTTAAATTTTGTTAACAGGGACGACTCAGTGTTGAGTTTTATGGCCCAATAGCCAGACCTGGTGTCGAGGACACTGAAGTAACGTGCTCCGGCCAGCTTGGTGGTGACGTCTTCTAAGGTTGGTAAGGGGTAGTGTGGTCTTTGAATTGCCTTGTTGAGCTCTCTCGGGTCCAGGCAGACTCTCAGCTTTCCTGTCTGGGGTTTTTCCACGACTACAAGAGCGTTGACCCATTTTGCGGGCTCTGTCACTCTACAGATGATGTTGCTTGCCTCCATCTTGTCGAGTTCCTGTTTCAGCCTTTCTTGTAGTGCAAAGGGAACTCTGCGTGGTGGATATACCACCGGTGTGGCGCTTGGGTCGATATAGAGGTCGTCTCCCCTGGGAACTCTCCATTGCCCTGGAAAACATCAGTGTATTCCTTGAGAAGGCTCTGTGAATCTCTGTCAGGCTCTTTGTCCTCCTCAGTTACTGCCAGTATCAGTTTTATTAGGCTCAAATCCAGAGTGGCTCTCATTCCTGAGATGGGGGGTGCTTTGCTGTCAACTATGTAGAATTTGAGCATCATAGAATTGTCTTTGTGCTTACATAGCAGGTTGCAGGTGCCCTTCATTTTCAATAGTTCCCCTCCATAAGCAGTGAGCCTTTGGATGGCTGGCTTCACTGTGACATCTTTAAACAGTCTTTTGAACATGCGTTCCGGGATGGCATTAATCTGTGCACCAGTGTCTATTTTGAATTTCAGAGTCTGAGTTTCCAATTTCAATTTCAGTGTATGCTTGTTCGTTGCTTTCTACCGTGTTTTCGGTCGTGAGCCCATCAATGAACAATTCTACCTGCTCGTCTGTGACATCCTCATCTAGTGTGTGTATAGCTTTTGTGCTTTTGTGTGTGTATTGCTTCGACCTACAGACTTTGGCGAAGTGGTTAAGCTTCTTGCATTTTAAACACTGTTTCCCTTTAGCTGGGCAGGCGCTGTCCATCGTGCTGTGTGTATCTCCACAGTGATGATTCCTTGCTTGTGGCGGCGGGCTCTCTTGGCCTGGCTTTGAAACTGGGTGGACACCTGCTGTCAGGTCTTCTCCCTATGGCATGTACGGTGTGGCCGATGGGGCCGCCACCTCTGACCATGTCTTTGAGCTGGGCCTGCGCTAGCTCGTGAGAGCATACAATATTTATGGCTCTGTCTAGCGTTAGGTCTGCGCCGTGGCTAAGTAGCTTCTCACGTATCTGCGGGGAATTAGTAGCGAAAACAATGTGATCCCTCACCATCTCGTCGCAGTTTGGGTATCCACAGTCTTTGACGAGGAGTTTCGGCTCTGTGACGAAATGTTCGAAGGTTTCGCCGTCCCCTTGCATCTTCTCGTGGAAGTGGTATTTCGCGTATATTAGGTTAGACTTGGGCGTGAGGTACTCTGTGTACTTGTCATAGTACGTGCTTAGCTTCTTAGGTTCTTAGCTTCGTCCGCCCCCAGTGTCCAGGTATTTTAAACGTCCCGTCCTTTCTCCCCGATCCACAGGAGAAGGTAACTACATATTTCCTCTTCAGTTTTACCTTTCAGGGGTCCCGAGAACATCAGCTCGGCGTGTTGTCTGAAGCGGCGTCATGCTTCCGGTAGGTTCGGAGAGTCCTAGTTCATGTTGGGTTCTGGAACGCCGTAAGTATCAATTTTTCGATCGGAAGGTGAGTATTTGAGCCTCTACTCTGACACCATGTAATATTTCTATCTTGCCCGCTGGCTAAACTGTGTTTACAATAAACTGTACTGGACGCTGGTATTTGCTTGAGCTGTTTATTCCGCCATCTTGAATATACACTGTAATCTCGCGGGAGTCTGTGACGTTACATGAGACTACGGTGTCCCTAGGTGACTGTCAGAATGTTACACCCACAATCCCAGGGGAGATATAATACACAGAAGGGAGGGATACCACCACCTGGGTCACTAGTACCACCAGCGGCCTGCAGCAACTGAAGAGGGAATAAAACAGAGTTACCACAAAAGTAATCACAAAAACACAAAATGAGAAAAGTGGGCAGGCAACAATAAGTTAAACCAAAACTGCCCAAAATGAAAAACATAAATAAACAATGTTGTGAAACAAAAACACCTGCCCCTGATAAATCTTTAAATTACCAAAAAAAAAAAAAAAAAAAAAAAAAAGAGAAATCAAATTAAGCCAAACCACTTATTAAAAATAAAGAAATTAGGGGCTGAAACAAGTTAATTAACAAAATAAACAAAAAGAATAACTCTACACAGTATAGTCACACAATTAAAATTGAACGTCTTAGTCCCATACACAGCCCAAGTGGCTCTGTAAAGTAGCAGAGTAGCCAACTGCTACCCCAGCAACGCCGCCGTGCAACCCCCCAGCAATGCAGCGCACAGCAGCAAAGACAGAGCAACGAGACAAGCAAGCAGCTGTAGACAAAACAGCTGTGGCTCCGGTCAGCTGGTGGAGACATCACATCTGCACCACCGGTGGACTCAGCCAGCTGATGAGACTTTCCTAATATTAAAAAACTAAATTAGCATTGCTAAGCTAAAGATAAAATTAAGGGGATTTGAAAAGAAGCAATAGCCTACCTTTCTAGAGTCTGACAGGCATATGGAGAGTGATTGAGAGGAAACCCGCACAGCTACCGGCATTCACCTGCAACCACACTAGCATTTAGCCACTTAAGATAACAACAACAGCAGAGACAGAGGATACCTACTGATACAAATGAAGCCAGGCGGAACAATGGAGCATGGCGCACTCTGTAGTTGTTCTGCAGTGAAACACAAATGCTTTTAGCACACCGAGAGAGAGACTGCATGACTGAGGTGAAGCAGAAGTGAGTTGCATTACCTGAGAGGGCAAACTTCCAGGCTGGAAGTGACGCATGGGGGGGGGGGCGCCAAACAAAGAGACGGTGAAGGACTGCCGCATTTATACAAAGTTGAACCAATGGTCGGCCACCAGCTGGGATCGATTAAGAGCAGTGCACTCCATGCCGCTACATCTTCAAGTGACTTGCCACCGTCTTTGGTATTTTCAGTCGCTCATTTGTCTTTCTTTCAAATGTATTTCCTCTTTGTTTTCACTCAAATCGTCAAAATTATAGGATAGTACAACGTAATTCCAGTTTTTTAATGTGATCAGTGCTGTCTCCAAGAATGCAAAAATGCTCAAAATAAATTAATTGTTGTTTTTGTCGGTGACATTAACTTTATTGGCAATAGTACTGGTTTGATGGTAAGGTTCAGGAGTGGATAGAAAGAGAGAACAGAAACAGGATAGGGAAGACAAGAGGCGGGGTACAAAAACAACAGCAACACTATCAACATGGGGGGGGGGCGTACAGAAACAAAAACAACAACAACAATATCAACATAAATAGTCAAATCAAATCAAATCAAATCGAATCAGATTTATTTGTATAGCGCCAAATCATAACAAAGTTACATCAAGGCACTTTACATATAGAGCAGGTCTAGACCAAACTCTTTATAAAATAATTTGAAGAGACCCAACAGATCCCCGATGAGCAAGTACAAGAGGCAGAAACCTCGGGCAGAACCAGACTCAGGGGGGGGCGGCCATCTGCCTCGACCGGTTGGGTTGAGAGAGGGAAAGAGAGAGAGAGAGAGGCACGGGGGAGGGGGGGGGGGCAAAGTTGGGTAGAGTAGGGAGAGAAAGAGAGCAGGAGGAGGGGATATTCAAACAGGTGTAGGCAGGAACATGATGCTGCATGAGGTTCGTAGGAATGATGCTGTATGGAATTCTTGAAGATGTGGGAGCAGCAGGCATTGCAGGAACATGGGATGGTGATGATTCATCACCTGCAGGATGAGGACAGGGAGAGAGAGGAGAGGAACTGGGAGAGACAGAGACTTTGGGAAAACATGGTTAGTAAATGCAATGCACATGCTTGGAATTGAGAGAAACTGGGATTTCGGAGAAGCAGGTTGTTGGTATGACGGCGCATGCGGGGGGGGGGGGGGGGGGGGGGAGAGCGAGAGGGAGAGGGAAGAGGGAGAGAGAGAGAGAGAGAGAGGGGAAAGGAAGAGGGAGAGAGAGAGAGAGAGAGGTGCTCAGTTCTTCCCCCAGCAGTCTAAGCCTATAGCAGCATAGCTAAAGAGTAAATGAACTTTAACTTTTTAACTATAAGCTCTGTCATACAGAAAAGTTTTAAGCCTGGTCTTGAAAATTGTTAAAGAGTCTGCCCCCCGGACCAATACTGGAAGTTGGTTCCATAGAAGAGGAGCCTGATAACTGAAAGATCTGCCTCCTGATTTACTCTTGGAGACTCTAGGAACCACAAGTAAACCTCCATCTAGAGAGCAGAGTGGCCTACTAGGACAGTAAGGAACTATGAGCTCTCTGAGGTATGACGGAGCTTGGCCAGTAAGAGCTTTATATGTTAACAGAAGGATTTTAAATTCTATTCTGAATTTTACCGGCAGCCAATGAAGAGCAGCTAACACAGGAGAGATGTGATCCCTTTTTCTAGTTCCTGTTAATATTCGTGCAGCAGCATTCTGAATCAACTGAAGGCCTTTCAGAGATTTCAGAGAGTCAAAGCATTGGTCACAGGATTTTTCCATGCAATCTGAGTTGTGCACCTTGTATGTGTGCAAGTGTGTGTGTTTATGTGTGTGTTTATGTGTGTATATGTATTTTACGGTTTGTCATTGGATGCTGTGGGTAGCTGACTGTAGATGATGTGGGGGGCTGGTACAACACAACCCAGGATAGCAGGCAGGTCAGGACCGAGCCACCAGGGGTCCGTTTCACAAAGCAGGTTTAGTGGAAACTCGGAGTCTGTTAACCCTGAAATGAGGGAAACTCAGAGTTTTCACAAAGGGAGGTAACTCAAACAGTAGAAAGCGGGGTAACTTTAACCTGTTTCCCAGAGAGAGTTAACTTGAGCTCTCGGTCAGTTACCGTAGTAACAGACTCTGTGAACCTAACCTGGTTGGGACCAGATTTTTCTCAATAAACCTTGAGTTTCTCTCCGACTCCGCCCTCTTTCAGCCACACATGGTATTTGATTCCCTCATTCACTCAGTCAGCAGGCGAGTTTTGGCGTAGCATAGTTCTGCCGTCTGATATTTTAAAAAATCATTAAAAAAATCAGTCAGTAGGCCCATATTATAAGTCCATTTGGCGACTGTTTTCACATACATGGCATGTCCTTTTGATAATGATCCCGTGGATGAAGGTTCAGCATTACTGCACAGAGAATTAAATATTCGTCGAGAGATGGTTATCATAGATGTTCTAGCATTTCCAGACAATTATCTTTTTGAGCGGTACCATTTCCCGTCACAGTCCACTATCTACATACGCAACCTAATCCGTCCTTACATTTGAACATTACCAACCGTTGTTGTGCTCTCACATCCCAGCAGAAATTGTGTGTTGCGCAGCATTTCTTTGCAAATGGGAGTTTTTTGTACAACATCGGAGATGCATAGCACTTGAGTAAGGCAACTGTATGCCATAATCATTTCAGAGATTAAGTCACCATCATCGCCACCACCACCACAGCAGTCAAATAAAGACATAATACACATTTCATTTGGTCTTCTTTATTTCCTACAAATACAAGAGCTAGTTTAGTTAATGTTCCAATAGTTAACATAATTAACATATGTTGTGCCTAGGATTGTGTATATTATTGCCTCTTATCAAGTCTCAATCTGGAAGGGATGTTCTCTACTGTGGATTGATTTAAAAAAAAATTCTGAAGGAAGGAGTGTAACAAAAGAAACACGGGAGCTGCAACCCCCACCATGGAGGCAGCCCATAGAGAGAAAAGGGAACCAAAGGACCCGAGGCCCGTCGGGTGCAACCCACACAGCACGGGCTGAGCCCAGGGGAACAGAGCCCTCCAGCCGGAGACCCAGCCAGGCCCCAAGCAAGGGCCCCGCCAAACATTGGCGAGGCCAATAACCTCCCACACCCCACGCCAGGCGGCAGAGTCCCACCATGCACTCCCCCAAGCCCCCAATGTCTACGTTGTGATTAAAATTGGATACCGCTTTCCGTCTCCGAGCCATGGCAGGTGAGTGCTGCCGTAGTGCAGTGCATGAAAGGGCTGAACGGGCGCTGTGGTGAAAAATAAGTACCAGGCGTGGATACCGCCTTCCGTCTCTGAGCCATAGTGAATGAAGGGGCTGAATGGGCGCTGTGGTAGAGTGAAAGTATCCGCGGTTACCGCCTTTCATCTCTGTGTTGCTGCTACTGAGTGTCGCATCCTCCCAGTGAAGTAAGGGACTGAAAGGGTGGATGACTTAACTGCCCATAGACAGGCAGGCGCGTGTCTGCTGGAGAGACAGCGGTGTACAAATAGTGGAAAGTTGGCTGTAAATATTTTGCTGTAGTTGAAATAAATAGGTAGATTAGAGAAAGTGAACAGTGGTGTAGAGGTGTGTAAAGTTGATTGTGAAGCTGAGAATCAGAGCTGGAGTAAATAAAAGCTGGAGGAGAGCAGGTCCCGAAAGAAGGGGAGGGGTCATTAGGGCCCAGAGTAACAGGGGTGGAGGAGACGTAGTGGAGCCTTCCGTCCACTGAGTGATGTGCCAGACAAAATAGAAAATAGAGGTTTGAACTGGGACCTAAAGAGCTGAAACATAGACACATACATTTAGAACACACACACACAGTAAAATCAATCTCTCTCACTAACACACACTACACACACCTACATATCCATTCAATCGTGCACGTTTCGCTCCACAGGTCCGATCGTCGGTTAGCGGTATAAGCACCGCCTTATTCCTTCATTGTCTGTTGTCAGATTTTTGCACGTGCAGAAAAGCCTCCAACCACTGGTTGGCACTGTCTGCCAGTGTAAAGGGCCGTCCACACCAAGAACTATAACTATAAATATATAGTTCTGAAAATCGTTCTTAACTCAAGTGGATGGCAGCGTCCACACTACAACTATAACGACAACGACAGTGGTGGAAGATATCATTCGCATCACTTTCAGAGCGATTTGATGAACGATAAAAACACTGACAGCTAATCAAAATCCATCAGGAATGACAGGTTCTCTCTCTCTGAAGATGGAGACCACAGAGGGAGACGTTCTTCACGTCACTACGTCACTCAGACACTCATTCAACATGGCGTCGAATGATGTCGAATGCACGGACCCTAAACAGCTGTCTAATGAAGTCCATAGATTTTATAAAGATTAATATTCCTCATCTCATTCTAAAGAGAAATCTGATGCCCTTTTCCAAAGTATTAAACATCACATCCCCAAAATCAGCACTGATTTCAAGGAACTATGTGATGCTAAAATTGAAATGTATGAATTGGATAATGCAATCAAAAAACTTAGTTTAGGGAAAGCACCTGGACAAGATGGGTTATCGTCAAATTTTTATAAATCTTTTTGGAATGAAATAAAAGAACTGTTATTTTTTGCTATATGTGAATGCTTCACGAACAAGTCCCTAATGCCCACAATGAAGCAAGGATTAATAACCCTTATCCCCAAACCTGGCAAGGATAAAAAAATACTTGGAGAATCTGAGACCTATTACACTACTTAATGTCGATTATAAATTGTTTGCCCATGTTATTGCTAACAGATTAAAAGAAGGTATGGCACAAATTATCAGTGAAACACAATCTGGCTTCTTTAAAGAACGCTCCATCCATAACAATATCAGGCTAGTGTTGGATTTACTTGGTTATAGTGACAGAATTGAGGATGATTGTAACGGGTATAGGTTGGACCCAATTGCAGCACAAAACACACCAGTATGTTTTTACAGTCTTTAATGAACTCAATAATCCAAACAGCGGCAGCACAGACAGAAAAAAAACACAGTTCAGGGTATGGGTCCACGGGGAATTGAACCCTGCGCCTCTGTTTCCCGGACAAACACGCAACCCACAGGGCTACAGCAGTAGCAACAGTCCAAAAGTCCAGATCTCCACTAAACCCAATAGTGTGTTCAGAGAGAGGGCTACTGGAGAGGGTAGAAAAGGGAAACTCCCTGTTGGAAGGCTGTAGAGTGGGTACTGTGAACTTGGTTGCGTCGGCAGCAGGAAACCCAGCAGCAGAGCAGACACAACCTGAGTAGGTGGCTGATCCGGAGTCGGCGGGGAGCCACTCAGCCACAAGCAGACGAAGATCCAAAAACAGGCAGGCAGAACTCGGAGTCAGGGACAGAAGGCGGGTAGGTTTACCGGGGCTGAGACAAAGAGCATTGGTCAGGCACGAGCCGATCAGAAACCAGGAGGACAGTCCGTTGAAGAGTGCTGGAAAGTCAGGCATAACACGAGAACAATCTGGCAAGGAGTCTCTGGAGAAGGGTGCTTATATCCGGGGTTGATAGCTGATGAGGAACAGGTGAGGAAGGTGGAGGTGAGTGGAAAAAGCTGGCAGGATACCGGAATGGATCGTGACAATGATGGTTTCATTTTATTTTTAGATTTTTGCAAGGCATTCGATAGAGTGGAACACCCTTTTATTTTGGACACTTTGCAACACTTTGGTTTTGGTGATGGCTTCAGAGAGATCATCAATATGCTTTATAATGACACAAATAGTTCAGTATCATTACCATTTGGCACCTGCAGTAGATTTGAGGTGAGGAGGGGTATCCGTCAAGGTTGCCCTGCCTCTCCTCTACTCTTTATTATGGCGGTGGAGATTTTAGCTATTATGTTAAAAAATAGTGAGGATGTCAAGCAGCTAAATCTTATGGGTTGTCCCTTAGTTGTAAGCCAACTGGCGGACGATACAACTTTATTTCTAAAAAATGCCGTTCAAATACTGAAAGCTCTAAAAATTATTTCCTTCTTCTCAGAAGCTTCTGGTCTTAAGTTGAATTTAAATAAATGTGAATTGATGGCGATTCATGACCAACCTCTAACATTTATTGAAGGCATTCCAATCAAAAAACAAGTCAAATATTTAGGAATTACAGTGTCTAAAGATTTGAAAGATAGAGAGAGGGCTAACTTTGACAACATTCTGAAAAAAAGTAAAACAATTTTGAATACATGGTTACAAAGGGACCTATCTATTTTTGGAAGAATTTTGCTTTCAAAAATGGAATGTCTGTCGAGATTGATTTACCCAGCGTACTCTTTGAATGTCCCTGATCATATAATTAAGAATATTAATCAAAACAATTTTAATTTTATTTGGAAAAATAGACATCATTATATTAGGAAGAATGATGTCATTAAATCTTTGGAAGAAGGAGGTTTGAATGCAATTGATTTCGATCCCATGAATGGTTCACTAAAGCTGAAGTGGTTGCAGAGTTTTATAAAACAGTATGAAAATTTTTGGTTTAATCTTCCTACAAAGTTGTTTCTGGATTTTGGGGGTGTGGAATTTTTATTGAAGTGTGATTTTGAAATAAGTAAACTGCCAGTCAAACTTTCCAAATTTCATCAACAGGTCCTCCATTATTGGAAATTAATATTCAAACATAATTTCTCCCCCCACAATACTCCAATATGGAATAATAGATATATCTTGATAAAAAAGAAGTCCTTTTTTTTTTTAAAAGAATGGTCAGACCAGGGAATCTGGTCTATCCTACATTTAATGGATCACAGAGGCAATATATTGGAATTTACAGAATTCAGGAACAACAACTTAAACTGTACCAGAGAATTATTTAGTGAGGTGATAAAAGCAATACCTCAAGCTCTTATAGCTACAATCAAAGGATATTTATTTTATGAATCAAAAATACCTCGAATGTACCCTTTATCCATTCAAGACTGTCTTTTTTCAGCTGATAAATGCAGCAAAAATCTATTTCTAAGATCATTACTTTCCAAAGAATGTTTCCCATTGCCCTTAAAAAGAAGATCCATATTAGAAAGATACACTACTGCTGCATCCACCGCTAAGAGAATAAGATGTAACTATTTGAAATTTTCTACTCCACCGAAAGCTAAAGAAGTACACTTTAAGACAATGAATGAGATTTATCCATGTAAAGAACTACTGCGCCTTAGATTTAATGTTGATATTAATGAATGTACATTCTGTGAAAATAACACTGAAACTCAGGAACACCTTTTCTTCTCATGTAACATCTCTGATAGGCTTTGGAAAGATCTTTATCAGTGGTTCTTGGAAAATAACTTGTCTTTGTCACCCCTAAGTTATGAAAATATTCAATTTGGTGTTGTCTTGGAGGACACTAAAACTTAATTTCTATTAAACAATATCATTATACTTGCAAAATACTTTATACATAAATGTAAATTCATGTCTTGCGCACCTCATTTTCATGTTCTGTTGAAGGAGCTTGCTCTCTTTTTGGACTCTTTGAAAGAAGTTGGGTCTAAGAATGCTGAATGCCTTTACAATGTGTTATCTGCTTTGTCTTTCAATCTGACCCCAGAAAGTGATAATTGAATTTTTTTTTTTTTTTACCTTTCAATTTTATGGCTTTCCTTTGTTATCTGGTTATGGTTTCCTAATTATCTATTTATGTTACACTTGTTTACGCTCAGTCTAAAACGTAACTGTGCATGTTCACTGCTTATCAGATTTGTATTAACTAAAAAGGAAAAGGAAAAAAAAAATTACAATGACCTTTCAGAAGGAATTTTATTGTTGTATTGAAATATCTGTAATTATTTATTGAAAGGTCTTGTAATCTTTGGAATTTAAATAAAGTTAAAGAAAAAAAAACGCACGCACACACACACACACACACATAGAGAGTGTTTTGTATGCTTTCCTTTGTTCCCTTGAGGTTGTTATTTGTAATACATAAGTTACATGTAAAAAATAGTTTAAAAAATAAATGTTAAAAATTTGTTATGCCACACACACACAGAGAGAGAGAGTACAGTTTTTTAAGTTTTGTATGCTTTACTATCCTTTGAGCTTGTTGAGTTACTTGTAAAATGTGAGTTACATGTAAAAATTGTATAAAAAATAAATGTTAAAAATTGTTGTAAAATATTGTCTTATATGGTGAATGGTTTGTGGTGAGGAGGTGGACCAACGCAATGAGTTGCTTTTTAAACAAAGGCACAAACAGCAAGGATCCAGTTCATCTCACATTTATTGTTAAGCTGGTTGTGTTATCAATTACGCAGCTCAACAACTAGGACTGCCAGCTCCTTTGTTCTCAGGCAGGGGAAAGAGAACTCACCCAGGTGAGCTGGCTGCCTAAATAGACTCCCAGGCTCCGCCCTCCACTTAGGTGAGGTGGGAAGAGGCAGTTGTGTGTCTGGAGGAGGCAGGGATTTTCTACAATTGTTAATTAATTGTTAAAAGTTTAAATAAAATAAAAATGAATGAAACAAATTTGTTGAATGTCTACTTTTTGCCCAATGTGTAGAAAAAGCAGTTTACAGATTTTTATAATCGTCTTAACACAAATTCCAATACCTCTGACACATTTCCAAAACTGCTAACACAGCAGCACACCTACAACACACAACTTACAAACCAGCTAACTTCATGCTCAAAAGCTCATATTGTAAACCAAACACCTACACTAGTTTTCAAAATGCAAGAATACACTAACACTATACACCAGATCAACCAAACACCAACACCTATTCTCTTCCATCAGAAACCTTTAATCAGTCATATGACACTGTCATAAAAAACACTAACACCAGTTGGATTTACAGAAACTGCATTATGTTTCAGGTATATTCTTTTGTAAATTTTTTGCATTGCCGTTTCTTTTGAACCTCTTACAGGTACAGTATGTAGGGTTTTTTTGCATGTAGTAGGCCTAGATCCATACATTGTTTCTTTATAGCAAACATTCAGTGGAAATGAGTTTATGGAAAAAGACAGTCACAACTGTAATGGAATTTTTGCAAAGGCTTCATTTGTGTCGGAAATGCTGCAAGCCTGCAAGAAAAAAAAATCATTGCCATTCACCATTGCGTGGATACAAACAGAAAAATGCACAAAAGAAATACATAGTATAAAAAAAGAAAAATAATTGTATAAAGAAAAAAGACCCTAATCTGCCCCGTCTTCTGCATTGGGCCACATGGCCTCATCAGCATCACACCGGATGTCTTCCCTGCCAAGGCACCTGGGGAAGAATCTCTTTGCATGTCTGATCCATCCCTGACAGTGTTCAGGTGTGATCTCCTGGCAGGCGGCATTCATGGCCTCCAGGAGGGCCACTTGGGCACGTGGCTGATGGTCATAGACCAGTGGTTCTCAACCTTTTTTGAACAAACGCCCCCCTGAGCTACCATGATGCTCTTAATGCCCCCCCCCAAAAAAATGCGTGTGTCTGACAACAACATGATGTGCTACAGCCTTTGAGGATTTTTGAATTTAACGTTTATATCATTTCACAGTATCACATCATTTGAAAATAACTCCAGGTGTAGGTATTAAGCAACGTGGAACTAGATAAGAAAAATACCACCACAGCAGAATTTGTTGAAAATTTGTTTTATAGGTATTTAGAGATGCCAACAACATCATGCACACTTCCCGTGAACAAAGGTGAATTAACCAATAAAAAGACTGGAACCACTGGTGCATCAATTAATGCGCCTTAAACATGAAACGGTCAAATGAAACAGTCATTTTCTGAAGACTGACAAGACATGGCCTGGAAACAAGAAAAAAAGAAGAAAAAAACGATTTTAAAAGAAGGGAACTAGGACTGTTCGCGCTTTTAATTTTTAGTGGGAGCCCTGCGCTTGGTGGGCCGCTGCCAGCTTCTTCTTGTCCGGACACTTTGACGTGAGTTTTAGCCTGAGCGCGCCAGAGCTCACCAGGTTCAGATGATTGCGATATTTTGTCTGCATGTGAAGAGCTTGGCTGAATCCCTGTTCCACGCGATACGACGAGTTGGCCCATAAATTTTGACCCAGACCGATAGTGTTAATGTTATTGTCAGTCGCTGTTTTTTTTTTTTCCTCGAGCTTAAAATGCATTTATTTTGAAAGGAAAGCTGAGCATAACATTTTATCAAAATTTATTTAAAACCTGTCTTTGTCCGCTTCAGTGCTGAGTTGAGGACAGCGACACAAAGTGCTGAAACGAAGATGCGGGAAGCATTTTTTTTTTCTTTCCTTTTTTTTGTTTTGTCTTATTTTAACTAGCCCATCCAGTTTTCTGGTGGCCCAACCACAATCAAAATCCTGACGCCGCTGTAGCGTATAGGCCTACTATTTTTTTCCCTCTCGACTGCTTCTACTCTCGCTCTTAAAAGGACACACCAATCTCATAACATGCTTACTAGCTCAGTAAAATGTATTGAAACACACATAAAGTAGATTTGCACAGTTGAAAATGTAGAGTTCAAATTAACTTTGTAAGAGCCAAGTTGTGGCGCCCCCCATTTGTGCCTGAGCACCCCCATCTCAGCCCTCACGCTCCCAGTGCCCCCCCAAATGTTCAGAACGCCCCCTGGGGATGCGGTACCGCCCCCGTTGAGAAACCCTATCATAGACCCTCCGTTTCCACGCTGAAAAGAACTCATCAATGGGGTTGAGGAAGGGGGAGTAAGGCAAAAGAAACAGACACCATCCTGGGATGGGCATCAAACCATGCTGCCACTTCATGCGACCGGTGGAATGCCATGTTGTCCCAGACCACTACATAAGTTGGAAGGCCATCCAGTCCCCTGTCTGCTTCCGACACCAGTCTTTGATGTAGTTCCTCCAAGAACAGTAGGAGTTGGTTGGTATTGTAGGGGCCAATCTCACATTTGTGTAACACTACTCCATTGTTGGATATAGCAGAACAGATCGTGATGTTGGCCCCTCTCTGGCACGGTGATTGTGGCCCGTTTCCCCATCAGGTGTCTGCCTTGCCGACGCTTTTTGGCTAAATTGAAGCTGGCCTCATCAATGTAAATCATCTCATGCGGGGCTTGATTGGCTTCCACCTCCATGAATCTCTGAAACTAAAGACAGTATGAGTAAATGCTTTGCTTTATATCTACTGTGTGTACTGTAACCCAGGTTTATAGAATAGTTTACTGCAAAATACACACTATGTAATACTTCAACTACTGAATAACCTTACCTGGTTTTACTGGTGACGGAGTTCTTTTATCCGCTCACTGTTCCTTTCGAACGGAACTGTGTACAGCTGTTTCATGTGGATTCGATGTTTCGACAGAGAAACAGAAATGACAGTGACAGAAATGGATGTCACGCTGATTGCGCTGATGGTTCCAAAGACTTCGTCGTCTTCCAGAACTCTCGCCTGAATTTCCTTGAGTTTGATTTCATTGTTGGCCACCACCATGGCCAGATTGGCCAGCTCCTGCTGTTCAGTTAGGAGACTTCCCCTGCCCCCTGAGTGAGGCAGACATTGGATCCTTACAGAGAAAAGGAACAAAGTAACATATTAGGGAGCAGAGGCACACAGTCACATAGTACAATACATGTTACTGTAAAATTCTATACTGTAAATGGATCAATAGGAGACACCTTTATGATATATCTTACCGGATAACAGATGCCACAGTATCCCAGCTGAGATGAGGCTGGACTCTTTCTCCAGCTTCTCTGTATGATAGGCCATGATTGATGACGTGGTCAATTATGGTTGCCCTAATTTCATCAGGAACCCGAGTCCTGGCCCTTCGTTGAACACTGCCACGCATTCTCACTCCTCTCGGTCCTCTCCCTCCAGGAATTCCTCTCCCTTGTCCTTGACCAACTCCTCTCCCTTGGCCATCTCCTCTCCCTTCGCCAACTCCTCTCTCTTCACCAACTCTTCTTCTTTCTGCCATTCTCCCGTATTGTCTTGTTTCTTCAGACCCAAAAACCGACACACCACGCCAAACTTTTTATGTATTAGCTGTGATTTTATTCAGCTGTGACTTCAATTAGTTGATTAATTTACATAACTTCAATGAGCTGCTTTTCAATGACAATTAGAAAAAACAAGAGATAATTTATTTGAATCTATAAAGTGAACTGCTGCTCACTTCAACTTTAGCCTATTGGTTACATTTAGAACATGAGGTTATCTGTTCTGACATACTGTGTGAAAGCATTTGTAAATTTGTGAGTTAAAGTCAATTGTTTTGGCCTTGGTAGAGTTTGTTTGTAAAAGAAGTTAAAACATTTTGTAAATGTGTCCACTGTATGCAGTTTGTGTCAAACAAACAAGAAATGTTTTAATTGTATAGGCCACACAGGCTGATGTTGTGCAAACTGTGTGACGAGTTTTGGAAATGTGTCAGAGGTATTGGAATTTGTGTTGGGACGATTGTAAAAAACTGTAAAAATAAAAAAAAATTATCATAAATAAACTATCACCTGGAATGAGTGAAAAACTTGATTACACTAAATATTGATCAAATTATTTAAATAAATATTAATTGAGCTAAAGATAATGTTTATGGAGAAAAAATATTTTTAAAAGTATTTTCTGATGGCTAAACATGCACCGGGTCAATTTGACCCGCAATATTTTTGCTGTTCCTTAGAGTTGAACAAGAGGTTTAAGCGCTTGACCTGAGTGGCGCGGTGATAGAAGTGGTTAAGGTGGGCACCTGGCAATGACAGGGGTGGGGTTCGAGCCCTGGTGTGGGCAACCCTAAAAAATTTCTGTGTGAATTTTTGTGACTTTGAAGGTGTAAAATGCGTGCAGTGACTTGAGCGGCAAGGTGGCATTGGGGTGATGATGGCCGTCTGGCAATTGGAGGGGCGAGCTTCAAGTCCCGGTGCAGGCAACCCTAAAAAATGTCTGGGTGAGTTTTTGTGACTTTGAAGGTGTAAAATGTAAGAGCTTCACCTGAGCAGCACAGCGGCGTAAGGGGTTAAGGCGGCCGCTGGGCAATGGGAGGGGCGGAGTTCGAGTCCCGGTGAGGGCAGCCCTAAAAACGGTCCTGGATTAAATATTGTGATTTTAAATTTGTAAAATGTACGCGTTGACCTGAACGGTGCCACCGTGCCGTTCAAGTCAACGCCTACATTTTACAGGTGGCGTAAGGGGTTAAGGGGTAGGCCCGGCAATTGGAGGGGTACGGTTCGAGCACCGGTGTAGGCAACCCTAAAAAACGTCTGGGTGAGTTTTTGTGACTTTGACGGTGTAAAATGTAAGCAGCTGACCTGAGTTGAAGGGTGGCATAAGGGGTTAAGGCAGGTGCCTGGCAAGGGGAGGGGCGGGGTTTGAGTCCAGTTGTGGGCAACCATAAAAAATGTCTGGACTTAAATTATTGTGACTTTGAAGGTGTAAAATAGCGGTGACCCGGTAAGCGGTGACCTGAGTGGCACGATGGTGTAAGGGGTCAAAATTCAATCTTTATTTGTCCCCATGGGGCAATTGATTCTGCCTCAGTCGCTGTAAAAAACAACAACAACAACAAACAAATAGTGTAAAGTGTAAAACTAGCGATGGTCCTACCTGTACTGTGCAGAGTTGAACAGTGAAATGGCAGAGGGTGTGAAGGAAAATTTGTAAATGTAAATTTGCGCCTCTGCGCAAGTGTTGCGGTAAGCGTGTTACGCCATTTCCAGTCACTGGTGGTTGTTCTCTGTGTTATATCGTATGCTGTCTCTGCTATTCTTTGCTATTGACCTGATTAATCGACAGCAAACTGTTATTAAACTTTTACTAGCATAGAGCTCAATCTCTTCCCCCTTTCCTAAGCTTATAGACGATACTGTAGCTCCGCTAATCAAACTAAACAATTAGCAATGGCCTCCAACTCTCTCTCTCCACTCTTTCTTCCTCCTTCTCCTTCTCCCTCTCCTCTCTTCTCCTGCCCTGTGTGCTACATGTCTAGTTACTCCTCTGCCTCCTTTTATGATAGCACTTCTTGTCATAGATTCAGGATGATGGTAGAAATGGAGGCGAGGATAAGTGAGTTAGAGTTGCAGCTCCGCACCTTATCTAGCCCAACTTATGCTATTGTAGCTAGCCGCCCCCCTGTAGCCAGTGCAGGCCGACCTAGACCAGCTCCTATGGCAGCAGAGAGAGTTTCCTCCCCCCCAGCGGCTCCCGAGCAGCCGGGATCTAGTCAGGGCGGCTGAGTGACTGTCCGAGACAAGAGGCATAGTTGTACGCAGCAGCCCCCGGTTCACCACCATCCAGTTCATGTTTCCAACAGGTTCTCCCCACTCAGCGACACACCCGCTGAAAAGCCGACTCTAGTGATTGGTGACTCTATTCTGAGTTAGCGACACCGGCGGCCATAATTAAGTGTATCCCGGGGGCCAGAGCAGCCGACATCCAGTCATATCTGAAACTGCTGGCTAAGGATAAGCGTAAATACAGTAAAATTGTTATTCACGTCGGCAGAAACGACCCCCAACTTGGCCAGTCGGAGGTCACAAAGATTAATGTGGAATCAGTGTGTAAGTTTGCTAAAACGATGACGGACACTGTAGTTATCTCTGGCCCCCTCCCCGGTCGGACCAGTGATGACATGTATAGCCGCATGTCTTCATTCAACCACTGGCTGTCGAGGTGGTGTCCTGAAAACAATGTGGGCTACATAGATAACTGGAATACCTTCTGGGGGAGACCTGGTCTGATTAGGAGAGATGGTGTCCATCCCACCGTGGGTGGTGCCGCGCTTATATCTAGGAATATGATTGAGTTTATTAGAAAGTTAAAACCCTGACAACCCCGAGTTGAGACCAGGAGGCAGAGCCGCAGTTTAACACGTTCCTCTGCGCCTTAGTCAGAGCGGTTCCCTGCCAAGAATAGAATAGAGCCTCTGTCTATGTCTAGGTCTATAGGAACTATGTCCCCCGACCACTTAAATTTAGAATAGTTACTAAACCTAAATTAAACAGAAGAGCAGCTAAAAACAAAAACTTAACAGAAATCAAAACAACCACAAATTCGGTCTCAAATAATACTGTAGTTAAATGTGGACTGTTGAATATTTGATCACTATCATCAAAATCTATTAGTCAGTGATCTCATAGCTGATCATCGCATTGAGTTATTTTTTATAACTGAAACCTGGCTGCAGCAGGATGAGTATGTCAGTATAAATGAATCTACACCCCCCACTCATATTAATTTTCATGTCCCTCGGTACAAGGGTGCACAGGTCGAGGAGGGGGGGTGGCTGCGATATTTCAGTCAAGCTTATTAATCAACCCTAGACCAAAACCTGGCTGTAGGTCTTTTGAAAGCCTCACTCTTAGTCTGTCTCACTCTAACTGGAAAGCTGAAAAACCAGTTCTGTTAGTTACAGTATACCGTCGACCTGGTCCATACTCAGAATTCCTATCAGAGTTTTCTGATTTTATATCAGTTAGTACTTAGTACAGATAAAATCATTATACTGGGAAATTTCAATATTCATGTAGATGTAGAAAGTGACAGCCTTAGTTCTGGGTTTCTTTCCTTACTGGACTCAATTGGCTTTTCCCAGCATGTGAATGAACCCACTCACTGCTTCAATCATATCCTTGATCTTGTTTTAACATATTGAAATTGACAAGTTAACAATTTTTCCTCAAAACTCTTTTGACTGACCATTACTTCATTACATTTGAGTTTACTTTAATTGACTGCACAGCATCGAGGAATAAATTTGGCTATAGAAGATGTTTATCTGAAGATGCTGTAGCTAAATTTAAAGAGAACATTCGGTCATCATTTGCAGCAATGCCATATCTAAATTCAAATGAGGATTTCTCCCATACACAGGTTGATGACTTTGTGATTAGAACTATGGCCACACTGTGTTCAAACCTTGATGATGCTGCCCCTCTCAAAAAGAAAGTAATAAAACAGAGGAGGCTGGCTCTACAGTATAATTCTCAAATTTGTGACTTAATGCAGATGTCAAGGAAATTAGCAATAAATTGGCGTTCCAGCAACTCGGAAGAGTTTCACCGAGCCTGGAAAGAAAGCTTAAAAATGTATAAAAAAAAGCTCTCTGCAGTGCTAGAAGCTCATATTACTCAGCACTAATAGAAAAAAACAAGAACAACCCCAGGTTCCTGTTCAGCACTGTAGCCAGGCTAACAGAGAGTCATAGCTCAATTGAACCAGTGATCCCCTTAGCTCTCAGCAGTGATGATTTTATGGGCTTTTTTACAAATAAAATTATAACAATCAGAGACAGAATTCATGAGCTTTTACCTACATTAGACAGTAATCTACTACTGAATACAGCAACTCCTGAATCAACTGCAATGGCTATTTTACATCTGCAATCATTCTCATCTCTGAATCCCTCAGAGCTAGCTTCTATAGTCTCATCATCTAGACCAGGGATCGGCAACCTGCAGCTCTGGGGCCACATGTGGCTCTTTCATCCCTCTGCTGTGGCTCCCTGTCGCTTTGGAAAATAAATAATTAATATTTAATTTTAATTTATTTTATATTAGTATGTTAGTTCTTTTTTTATGTAATTCTAAATTTGAAGAGTATGGTGATCGGTGTTATTAAAATAAAACATGTTTAATTTTGTCACTCAAAATATGCGTCACAACCGCTGATGTGCGACACCCGTCGGCGCGTGATTTATTTAACTTTTTCACCTCCAGGTAGGCCAACCATGGATAAATCCAAGAAAAGAAAAGTTTCTGGAGAAAACAGAACGTTTAATGATACGTGGGAAGTTCATTTGCTTTCATTTGGTTTACCAGCATGCTTAATATTTGGTGAGAAATTGGCAAACAACAAAAAGTCAAATGTTGCAATGATGATGACATTGTACAGCCCTGAGGTACAGACGCTGTTCACTGAGGTTCAGGAGCTAAAATCACCAAGTAGAATAAATATTTTAATTGGCCATTATTTTGCAAATATATATTTTACATTGTTCAGTGAAATAGTCCTTTTTTTATTCAGGGTGACAGTTGACTGCTTGCTCCAGTACATGCAATGATGATTATAAAAGGATGAGGGCTCAGAGAACCAGATGGCAGTTTTGGTTTGCTGCAGGTGGATAATTTAACTTCGGCTTTTTATTTCATCAATACGAGGAAGACTCAAATAGACACTGAGTATTTTATTAGCAAGTAACCTTCAACCCAGTGTCTTTTTTCAGAGTTCAAAATGTTTTAGTTGCATGCAAAAATAAAATTTTGTTTTCTTTGTTGCATTTATTTGATTTCATAAATGCAAAAAAAAAGCATAAAGGTAAAGAAACGATATATGCAGTGATATCTTCATTTTAGATGTCAAAATAGTTTTGTGGCTCCCAGTGAACTATTGTCTGTGGAAAACGGGTGGTGTTTAAGTTTGCCGATCCCTGATCTAGACCATCAACCTGTCTATTAGACCCAGTGCCGACCAGCCTCTTTAAAGAGATTTTCAACTTAATTGAGCTGTTCATTTTAGATCTGATTAATTTGACTTTATCTTTGGGTTATGTACCCCAGACTCTTAAGACTGCAGTCATCAAACCCCAGCTTAAAAAGCCAAATCTTGATCCAGATGTTTTGGCCAATTACAGACCCATATCGAACCTTCCGTTCATGTCTAAAATCATTGAGAAAGCAGTAGCAAACCAATTACATCATCATCTGCATAGGAACAGTTTGCTTGAAGAGTTTCAGTCAGGATTTAGAGCTCACCACAGCACAGAAACAGTGCTGGTTAAAGTCTCCAATGATATTCTAATGGCTTCAGACAATGGATCAGCCTCCATACTTCTCCTCTTAGATCTCAGTGCTGTATTTCACACCATTGATCCTAATTTTTTTTTACAGAGATTCGAACGTGAAATTGGCATTAAAGGAACTGCCTTAAGGTGGTTCAAATCCTATTTATCAGATAGATATCAGTTTGTACATGTTAACAATAGCTCCTCCTCACGCACTATAGCCAGTTATGGAGTCCCACAGGGTTCAGTACTTGGACCAGTCCTGTTCCCTCTTTATCTGCTTCCTTTAAGCAACATTATCAGGAAACACAGCATCAATTTCCACTGTTACGCAGACGACACTCAGCTTTATTTATCAATGAAGCAAAATGAAGTTAGTCAGATAGTCAGACTGCAGACATGTCTTGAAGACATAAAAGTCTGGATGACCCATAATTTTTTACTTCTAAATTCTGACGAAACTGAAGTTATTGTACTTGGCCCTAAGCACTTTAGAGAAACTCTATCTAATCATCTAATCAGTCTGGATGGCATTACTTTGGCTTCCAGCTCCACTGTAAGAAACCTTGGAGTAACCTTTGACCAGGACATGTCCTTTGTCCCTCACATAAAGCAAGTCAGTAGGGCAGCTTCCTTCCACCTGAGAAACATTAGGAAAATCAGAAACATCTTCTCTCAAGAGGATACAGAAAAACTAGTCCACGCATTCGTAACTTCTAGGCTGGACTACTGTAACTCATTATTATCTGGATGTCCAAACAAGTCTCTGAAAGGCCTTCAGTTGATTCAGAATGCTGCTGCACGAATATTAACAGGAACTAGAAAAAGGGATCACATCTCTCCTGTGTTAGCTGCTCTTCATTGGCTGCCGGTAAAATCCAGAATAGAATTTAAAATCCTTCTGTTAACATATAAAGCTCTTACTGGCCAAGCTCCGTCATACCTCAGAGAGCTCATAGTTCCTTACTGTCCTAGTAGGCCACTCCGCTCTCTAGATGGAGGTTTACTTGTGGTTCCTAGAGTCTCCAAGAGTAAATCAGGAGGCAGATCTTTCAGTTATCAGGCTCCTCTTCTATGGAACCAACTTCCAGTATCGGTCCGGGGGGCAGACTCTTTAGCAATTTTCAAGACCAGGCTTAAAACTTTTCTGTATGACAGAGCTTATAGTTAAAAAGTTAAAGTTCATTTACTCTTTAGCTATGCTGCTATAGGCCTAGACTGCTGGGGGAAGGACTGAGCACCTCTCTCTCTCTCTCCCCCCCTCTCTTTCCCCTCTCTCTCTCTCTCTCTCTCTCTCCCCCTCTCCCTCTTCCCTCTCCCTCTCTCTCTTTCCCCCTCTTCCCTCTCCCTCGCTCTCCCCCCCCCTTGCATGCACCGTCATACCAACAACCTGCTTCTCCGAAATCCCAGTTTCTCTCAGTTCCAAGCATGTGCATTGCATTTACTAACCATGTTTTCCCAAAGTCTTTGTCTCCCCCAGCTCCTCTCCTCTCTCTCCCTGTCCTCATGCTGCAGGTTATGAATCATCACCATCCCATGTTCCTGCAATGCCTGCTGCTCCCACATCTTCAAGAATTCCATACAGCATCATTCCTACGAACCTCATGCAGCATCATGTTCCTGCCTACACCTGTTTGAATATCCCCTCCTCCTGCTCTCTTTCTCTCCCTACTCTACCCAACTTTGCCCCCCCCCTCCCCCCGTGCCTCTCTCTCTCTCTCTCTCCCTCTCTCAACCCAACCGGTCGAGGCAGATGGCCGCCCCCCCTGAGCCTGGTTCTGCCCGAGGTTTCTGCCGCTTAAAGGAAGTTTTTCCTTGCCACTGTCGCCAAGTGCTTGCTCATCAGGGATCTGTTGGGTCTCTTTAAATAATTTTATAAAGAGTTTGGTCTAGACCTGCTCTATATGTAAAGTGCCTTGATGTAACTTTGTTATGATTTGGCGCTGTACAAATAAATCTGATTTGATTTGATTTGATTTTGATTTACTAAATTGTTGTTCAGAGTGCTTTAAGATAAAACTTCCACAACATTTTGGAGGTCCCACTGAAATTTGATCAGGGATATGGAGACTGGTTGTTCATCTGTGGCTGTTTTTTAACAGGACAATCGTCTCCTGGGGCTTCTGAATTTTGCTTTTTTGTCAGAAGTGGTGACCCTCCTCTTGGACAACAGCACAGTGAGTGACCTTGTTTCCATATGAATTTGTTAGAAGGGTTTAGTAATTAATTTGAAAACTAATTGTTGTGTGAAGAAAATTATTAAAAATGTATGGGTATAGCTTTAAACACGCACTGATTTGGTGGAAGCTTCCATGCTTGGACAGGGAATTCCATGAGGGAGTTCGCCTGAAGAAAAGGCAGCGAGCTGGGATCTCTGGCCGAGGCCTAGAAATGAGAGAAGGGGTTCCTTTTTGACCAGAAAAACGGAGAAACTGAGAAATACAGAAATAGAGAAATAAAGAAAAGTGGTCAAATAAAAAGTAGATGAGGCAGGGAAGAACCCTAGCCTGGGGGTCCCATCAGACAGGAATAGCTGACAAAGCTTGCAGAGAGAAAATAGAGCTGCGTTCAAACTGTGAGTCTTGAAGCTCAAAGAGCGTGGACAACCCAGTGAGGTTGTTCTTTTGTGTATTGTGTCTTTTGTCATTGATATACAAACGGCTGTAAGACAGAGTATGACCATAGCCTACTTAAAAAAAAAAAAAAAAAAAGAATAAAATTAAACAAAAAGAAAAGTAAAAGGCAAGGAAAAATATATGCTAATAAAGCATTAAAAAAGTATTACAGCACAGGATTACCAAGTAAAATTGTATTTGTCTTTGAGGAAAGAGGCCTTCTATAGACGTAAGAATTCTTGATTTATTGTTGGGGCTGGCCTGCCTGTCTGTCTATCTGTCTACCTGTTTGTCTGTATGAATGTATGATTGTATGTGTGTATATATATATATATATATATACATATAAAAATAATTAAAAGAGGTTCACTATGGGTGCTGCTAACAGCTGCCAGAAGAATTTGCAGGGCCCAGCTAAGATTATGTATGAAAAGCATGGTTCTAGAGCAGTGCAGTTCCAACCGAAATGGCATAAAAAGCTTTTCTTCCCTCCAAGTGGCAGTTTTCAGCATTCTTTGTTTAGAACTCTTAGGAGAAAAAGGAGAGAAGTTTGAAGAAAAAATTAAAAAAGCAAAAATCTGTGCATGTAAAAAGGTAACTGCTCAGTGGACAAAACAACTTGAGTCTGAAATTGTGGGAAAAAGAAGCAAATAATAGAGACCGAGTTGATAAAAAACTGAAAAATGTAAAAGCCTTTGTTTCTTTAAGCATAGATGAAGCAAATGAAAGAATAATGAACTTGACTCCAAAAGCTCTAGTTGAAGACATTACAGGATCAACTTATTACACAACACCATTTTGTGACCAGATAATGGACTTTGACCCGACTTGGCCACGAGAGGGCTCTTTTGATAGTTCTCTTATAAAATTATTACATTAACTCATCGAATCTCCTAGTCCCATGGGGCCGGCCGAATTGGACTATGAGTACATGACGGAGTGCCTTGGGGTATGGGATACCATAAGTCGAAAGGTCTGTCACACAAATCAAATGATATCAAGTCGCCCTAAAACTGTACTTGTTAGTGTGCATAAAATTAATGATACTGATTATCCTGTGCAAGCACAACCTCAACAGCTAAGAGCCGGGGCATCCCCTGTGAGAACATTGCAACCTGAGAACAAGGACATATTTCCTGTGACTCCCCCTCCTCCTTATTCTGGGCTGTTTGAGGAGGCTTTAAATACACCGGGAGCTGCAGATGATGGTGACTTGGGGAAGACATGACAGGGAACTGTATATCAAGCACGGACTCCAAAGCTGGCTCCTAAGTTTTCACCAGGCCAACCCGAAGTAAGTGAAGATGTTATGAACAGCTCATTTTTAGGACCTATGTTAGAATGTCCTGATGGAGCAGAGTTCAGCATGTTTATAGACCATGGAAAATAATTGAACTACAGACCATCATTGATAAGGTGCCGGAGCTTAAGCATAATGGAAAACAATTTGAAAATGCTTTGGAGAAATTGGTTGTCCAGTGTAGACCAACGATGGCTGAGCTCAAACATGTTTGTAACATGTTTGGAACATGTTTGTGGGGTGTGACAAAATTAGGACTGGCCTGGGGAGAGGTTAAACCTGCAAACTGGAATTCAGCTATACCTTGGGCAACCGCTCATGCTTCCCACTATCAGGCCCAACTGAGAGCCCTATGTCAAGCACTAGAGGAGAAATTCAAACCAGTTATCAATATGACCACTGTGAACTCATGTTTACAAAAGCCAGAAGAAAGTTTTAAAGACTACTTTTCCAGAAAGCTCAGAATTTTCAACACTCATAGTGGAAATGAACAACCGGCAGATACTTCTACTGACTCAGTATGGGAAAGACAGTTTATCCAAACTCTGGTGGATGGTCTGAGTCCTGAAATCGGATCATTGTTTGTTTGACACTGTGTAGGATAGCAAAGAAGAAAGAATAAAACAAAGCAGACAGCGGAAAGACTCCAGATGCTTCAATTGGCCTACTACAATCCTGGTGCCAGAGGCAGAGGCCAAGGGAGAAGTCGAGGAAAAGATCAAGGCAAGAGCTTCCCCTACGGTAACAGAGAAGACCCTGAGGTATGTTGGAGATGTCATAAAGCAGGTGATATTGCCAGAAACTGTCTTGCAGAATTCCCAGAAGAGTGGAATCCTAGGCAATGAAGAGCATGTCCACCAGTGGATAACGTTAGCATAAATAGACCCTTTGGAAACAGAAACAAAGAGCTGCAAAGGACATGACTATCTGAAGAATCCTCACATAGCCAAATGGGACAGAGTATTCTTGCTGCAGGAAAATCTGTAAATATCTTTACTGATAGTACAGTAGATATGCATTTGGAGTTGTACATGATTTTGGAACTTTGTGGAAAAATAGATTGGTTCTTACTTCTCAAGGAACGTCTATTCAGCATCATCAGCTTGTTAACAATCTTCTTGAGGCTATTTTACTTCCATCTCAAATAGCTGTTTGTAAATGTCAAGCACATGGTCAAGTTTTGGATGAAGTGTCTAAAGGAAATTCTTTTGCTGATTCAGCTGCTAAAGCTGCAGCCTCATCCTCTGAAGCATATTCAGTTCAGATGACAGTTAATACTGTTGATCAAGTATCTTTTGATCCACAGATGACTCCCAAGGAAGTTCAATCTATGGCTAATCCTGGAGAAAAATCTATTTGGAAAAAACAGGGTCATTGTAATTCTGAAGGAGTGTGGAGAGGTCCACATGATAAACCCTGGTTGTTAAAGCAACTTTATTCTTATATGGCTAAGCTTTCACATGGACTAGATTATGTTTCTAAGGGAGGAATGGTTGATTTTATTGCTAAGAACTGGGATTCCATAGGGTTTAGCACAGTGGCAGAAAATTTTTGTCAGAAATGTCTGGTTTGTGCTCAGCATAATTGGGGAAGAATCCCAAATGTGAAATGATCAGCATTTCCTATTCCTGATTCACCATTTCAACATCTCATGATGGATTTTATTGAGTTGACTCCCGCCAGAGGATATAAATACACTGAAAAAAAGAATCCTTTGGATTTACTTGATTTTATTGTGTACATCGGTCCCACGTGATAAGAATGTGGATGACTGACCTAATTTCCTTCTTTATCTTAATGAATTATTACTTGTTAAACCAAAATATTTCAATCATGTTCAGGTATTTAAAATAATCAAGTGGAGTCAACTTAATTAATAATCTACTGCTACACCAATTAATTAAGTAGTATGAAAGTGATTTTATCATGTTCAGGATACCTGATTTTCAAATATAACGAACTTGATTTGTTAATGCTGGTATTATTTAAATGTATTATATTATTTGAAAGCAATTTTATTATTTCCTTACAACCCAGTTTAGGTCTCTAAATTTAACATTTTTTGTTTAAGCCAGGCAAATGCCTTGTAGAGATCAGTTTTGTGTTGTGTGCAAATACAGAAAATCAAAACCAACTGCATTGAAGAAAAATCTACTGTATTCTTCCATAACATTTTGCAAATCACACATACAGCAGTCTTGGCGTAGAAATACAAAGATAGAAATACCAGTACATTCAAAATACAAACCCCAAATCACTTATTACTGCACAGTCAAAACCTGTGAACAGTTATTACTGCACAAGTGCATCTTCAACACACAGAATAAACAACAGTAATACAATTCTTTTTAGTGTCAACCAGTAAACCACAATCTGAATATAAGATTCATTTAAATCAATTTAACAAGTAAGAGTGTTCACACTTACAAATCACACACTTATAGTAACTTTAGTGTAGAAATTCAAAGCTGTAACCATTATGCTAGAAGTAGAACAGTGGATAACTTATTGAAGTACATTCAAATACTGTGTAACACTTATCAATGCAAAAGCACATCCTCAACAGAACATACCAAATAACAGTAATAAAAGTATTTTTTATTGGATAACACAAAAAAAAAATATGCCAAAATATAAATTAGGCAATATTCATACAAAAAATGTACCATGACAGTTAACCCTTTGAACACTATTTTACATGGAGGACAAATCAAAGTAGATTTGCAAACAAAAAGTAATAAACCCTGCATCAACTCGTCATGGAGAAATATCACAAAAAAAGGGTGCAGTGATATCAGTGTGACCAGTTCACTGAGAGAGTTTTTCAGAGCAAGTGCTTTGTTGGAAAGACTACCCCCATCCAGTTCCATCCAATTCTTTCGGATAACCTCGAAAGTTTAGCGGAGGAGAAACTGAGAACCGTTCATGCTACCTTTAAGTTCATTTAGCATCAACCAGAAACACTGCATAGATTTTTTGTATGAAACAGTAACTGATGATGAAATTAAAATAAATATTATTTTAATTGATGAATAATTTCAGCAAAAGTGATCAAGAATGAGAAAAAGAGAAGAGGGAAAGAAGAGTGTAAGAACTGATCCATATACATACCACAAATTCCTGTAGAAGATTATCTGGATCTTCGCCCATGTAGACACAGAGTCCTTTAATGATGCACTCTCGTCCAGCGTTGACATCGTCACACTGAAAGGACATTTTCTAGATTAGTGTCTCAATTCAGCTCATATGCCTTAACTTAACAACATTGATTGGTATAAACTGTCCTAAGGGTGCACAGTATTTGCCGGTGGGCAGTAATTCTTTAAAAAACATTTCAAGGACTGTAGGAGGCAGTGTATTTACTGCAATGTAGTTACTTACATTAGCGATTTGTGCAGTAACTCTTTTGAGCTTTTCACCTAGCTGTCCTCCTCTTTTTTGGAACAGTCGTGTCAGGTGGTCAGAGTGAAGGTCTAGCTGAGACAGGAACTTGGACTGAAGTGGAACGGTGGTGATTCTCTTGAATTCAGCGTTGATCTGAAAAAGCGGAGGAAGCATAGACACATGATGTGCTATTGGTACAATAGCAATTTGCCATTCACATTCCTTTCAACAGCTAATCCAAGATAATAATAATAATAATAATAATAATAAAAACAGCATGAGATCAGCCTTACCTCACTGATTTCAAACAAAGCAGGCCATCTTGCCATGAAATCAGCCACCATCGGTGCATCGCAAACAACCTCATGTCCTCTATTTGCGAGAGTCTTTTCCATCTTGAACTTCACAGCCTCTCGGTTGTTCTTCTTCTTTACATCCAAAAGTAAAGCTTTCCGCATGGCTTCTAGACTCTCCTCAGTTTCAGCTGATGGGTATGTGGGGCAAAAATTAACTTCTGCTCTCTTTGCCTTTTTGATGCCAAAGGCTGCGCTGCGCTTTCCAACAGGTTTATTTTTTAAAGAGTTCACTGTCATTTCTGGGCATCCCAGTTTTCTCAGTTGTGTGTGGTAGTTAGATAGTTTATATTTTAAACTCATCTTCCATCCACCACATCCAGTACTGGACCCCTTCTCAGTCAGACATGGATGTTTCTTGATGAGACTCTGGGCTACTTGTTCCATCTCTTTATCACTAACGTAGACTTTATACTGGACAATTTCCTGCACTAACCCATCAAGGATGGCTGACTTCAACTTGGGATCTGGAATGAGCACAGTGCCATTTTGAATGTACACTATACCTGCCTGCTGAAGTTTTATCTCTGCATCATAGGAGAACTTAGGAACCTGAAACACAGCTGGCCAGGAGGGCCGTGAGCTTGTTGACTCATTTGATGACAGTACATCTGTATCCACAAATTCACTTGACAGTGACGAAGAGTCAATGGGACTTGATGCTCGGAGGGGTAGGATTGGAGAGCTCTCATGTTGCATTGTGGGTGTCGACAAATCAATTACTCTCAGAGTCCCTCTGTCCTCCACCTCTGAAACTGAAGTTAGGTTCATAAACCCATTCCCAAACAATGAGTCCATAAACTGAAGTCTGATGGTTGCACTGTTTTTTGACTTCAGCCATAAGGTCTCCAAGAGATTCAGGGAGTCCATGTGCAAGACTCAGCCTCTGACAGCTGCCATCAGTCAGTAAGATCTTCACGATCACAGGCGTGGCCATCTTCAAAGCCCTTTATTCTGCAGAAACACAAAGAATATTAATCAGACATCAATATAATTTGAAATGTCAAATCCTGTACCAAATATATGTGTATGGTGGGAAAGAATTAGAATAGTCAACTAGTATTTATTTAATTGAATTTCAGACATTTTAGCACTTCAACGAACTGAGGACACCCTGCCCTGAATTTTGAAGCTAGGTTAGAACAGATTATGAATGAATTTAAAGCTAAGACCTTTTAATCGCTAACATTTTATCTGACATAACCCCATGAATTCTAATTTAAAGTTTTTTTAATGACTTACATATCACACAAATGACACACACACATACACACATAAGTTACAAATTTCATAAACCCTCCCCTCAATTATTGCACACCACCTTTTATTTCAATATGTCTTTCAAAGTCACCATGCGAACTGATCCAATCTTGTAGTCAGCTAGTGGATAAGTTTAGGCAGTTCACTGAGTGCCAAAAGTGTGAATGTTCTTGTGGGTGATTGACTGAGTTCAAAGGCTCTATAATGCTCTCTATACCAACCACAGAGCTCACTGACAATGTAGAACACACTGTCATGCAAAATGCAGATTTGGTCAATTTCACTAAATTCAGGCAATCCACCTGTTGCTCTGTGAGTCAGTATCATTCCCTTCCTCTAGGTTATGCCCTTGGTTGTCACACACTGTGCAAGTTGAACCTCAGCTGAGTCTGGGAACTTCTGTCTGATGACTTGTGCTATCTCCTCTCTGAGTAAGTCTACTGATAGAATGGATACAGCTGAAACCTCAAGGTCTGACTTACTTAGACATGGAGAGCTCAGAAGGTAGGCGATCATCATTTGATGCTTTGAGGCTAAGGACAGAGGCACATTTTTGAAACAGCTTGTATGCTTGATGACCTGCTTAAAAAAGCTGTGCTTAGCCTCGAAGCGCATCGTCCACTGTCCAAAAACTGGGATGAGCTTGATATCGGGGAACAGTGCTTGGTACCGCTGCCTGTGCTCCAGGATTTTGCCTTGCAAAAATGCTAGTGAGTCATCACTATGTATGGGGGCAACAACAAGCTCAGTGATGTCCTTTAGATCCATGAGGATGAACCTGCACGGCTCATCCTCAGGTACACATGATCCCACCAAAAAAGTCAAAAACCTGAGTAAACTCCAATTCTCATGGGCATTTCCGCCCGCTGTTTTTCTGCTAGAGAAACTCTGTGACACAACATGAGGTTTGTTTGTCCTGTCAGCCCATTTGTGAGGCGCCAAGTGGGTTACAAGTTTCAAAGTCATCAACATATAAATCTAGGTTGACCCTTGGCTTTTCTCCAGCAAAGAAACAATTTTCCTTAAATAGAGAGCCGTCCCTTGAGGATCTGTACTGATGTGTGACACCAGAATTTGTGCTTTCTTCTTGTCTTTGAAGACCTTCAGCAACTTTTGTAATGATATCCTCTCTACTTAACAGCTGCTGTAAGGACTTCAATATTGGGACATATTAGAAACTGCATCTGTTTTTAGCATCAAGAATATATTCAACTGGCTCTATAACCCCAAACTTATCCTTGTAATACTGCTTACGCAAGTATTAAGAAATTTTTTGAATTTCCCTTCGGGGATGAATAAAGTATCTATCTATCTATGCAGATAGGATGTACTTAGAGTGCCACCTTTTTGTATGGACCTTTGCACTGGATTACCAGAACAAATCGCATTAACAGTTTCTCTAATTACAAGTTCATCAACAGAGAGGTTTCTCTGATGAAAGATGTCACTCACAATGTCACAAGATAATGGCACAGGGGCAGAACAGATCAAATGATGGAGTTCCCCAAGAAAATCATCTACAGCTGAAGTGGGCACATGGACCAAATGCTCTAACTTAAGCAAAGCAGCTGCAAATCTGTGCTCAATACCCTTCTGCAAGTCTTCAGTATTAGAATGAGTGAATGAATGAATGGCAGTATCTGACTGCTCAACACACTCCTCACTTATTTCTTCCAATTTATTCACAGATGATATCTTTGTAGTTGTAACTACTTCTGGTTTAAAATCAACCAATGTGTGATTGCGGTGTTTTCGGTTTTTGTGTGATTTAAAAGTGCAATAAATATTTGTCTCAAAGTCACATCCTAAAAACATACAAATGACTGTCTCGTTTCATTTGAGATGTTCATTTATATGAGAAAAATAATCCCTCTCTGATGCTAAATCAGTACAACTGCAAATGTGACAACTGAATATGGTTTCTTTTTTGTGAGGGACAGCTGTGGTGTGGATTTTACTTTGGTGGACAATAAGGGCATTCCAAGTCTTAAACGTGCATGGACAGTGTTGGTATGTGCATGGATAGCTAGAACTATGTCCAAAATGTGGATGCTTTAACTTGTAATGATGTAAAAGTTTGGACCTACTTGATACAGTCTCTGCGCACCCCTTACAACTCCACATTCTCTGAACCAAATCCTGCAACATACATCAAGATCATCATTAGCCATACCATTCATACAAAATGCAATTCAGAACAAAAGGCTCACTGAAAAATTCAAAAAACACCAAAATTCTATAAAAGATGGAAATATGCCATCATTTCCAAATAAATTCATAGGACTTTAAACACTAGGACTATATTTGGCAGATAAAAGCAAGTAAATATTTTTGATTATAATCAAATGTGAAAAAAAAAAACAATTAACATTTTATCAATATCTCACATTCTTTTAAAATGGATCTCAAGGTAGATGAAAATACAAATTTAGGGCGTAAATAAATGTGAGAGTACCTACCCATTATAGAGCCTTTGAAATTATGATATGCAAATGAGACAGTGAACCTGTAAAAGAAAATATTCAGCATCAGTCAGGTGTCTCAGTTTAAAAAAAAAAAGAAAAGAAAACACACGCACACAATCCTAAACATGTCGTAAAGGGCCGTTCACGCCAAGAATGATAATGACAGCTATAAATATCTAGTTGTAAAAATGGTTCTAAACTCCAGTGGTGCAAATCAAATCAAATCAGATTTATTTGTATAGCGCCAAATCATAACAAAATTACAACAAGGCACTTTACATATAGAGCAGGTCTAGACCAAACTCTTTATAAAATTATTTAAAGAGACCCAACAGATCCCCCGATGAGCAAGCACTCAGCGACAGTGGCAAGGAAAAACTTCCTTTAAGAGGCAGAAACCTCGGGCAGAACCAGGCTCAGGGGGGGCGGCCATCTGCTTCGACCGGTTGGGTTGAGAGAGGGAGAGAGATAGAGAGAGGCACAGGGGGAGGGGGGGGGCAAAGTTGGGTAGAGTAGGGAGAGAAAGAGAGCAGGAGGAGGGGATATTCAAACAGGTGTAGGCAGGAACATAATGCTGCATGAAGTTCGTAGGAATGATGCTGTATGGAATTCTTGCAGATGTGGGAGCAGCAGGCATTGCAGGAACATGGGATTGTGATGATTCATCACCTGCAGGTCCACACTACAACTATGACGACAGTTCGGACACTTTCAGAGCGATTTGATGAACGATAAAAACACTGACAGTCAATCAGAATCAAAAGTGTGTTTGATCACAGAGATAAGATGTTTATGAAGAGCTGTCGCTAGCTGTTATACTAACTACCATTATCTTATGTAGCTAAACATGAATGACAACATTATTGTCATTCATAATTACTGCTGTCGTCTGTTCGCTACAACTTCCACCTCCATCGCTCTCTGCTCCACTGCTGACCGTTGCACCGAGTGCTCAGTGTGCTTGGCGTTACCATAGCAACACAATGCCAGCATTTTATTGTTATCTTTATATTGTTGTCATTATCATTATCGTTCTTGGTGTAGACTGCCCTTAACTACATACAAGTTCTTATCGTCCCCCTCTCCCCCACCCGCAACTCAGTCTGGTACAGAGGTGCGATTAAACTCACTCAACGGCTAATGGCTGCTCTCGAACGGCTGTGCCTCAGCAGAGAAAGAGACACCAACTCTTACTGTCTACAGTAAATTACTGAGTGTTAGCTAAAGTTCCCCAAAAATAGGCTAATGAAAATAATCTATAATTACACAGAGTTAACAGGCTTGTAATATTACGTTACTGTTGAAAATAGCGCTCAAGTCGACAGTTGCCCAACTTACTCTAATGGGAACATATATAAATTTGAAGAACTTACTTTATCTAATATAGGGTCATGACTTCGTGCTGCTTTCTTCTCTCCGTTCCGCTTGCCGCATCCGTTGGTTAATTCGCGGGCTCTCCTTTGGCTCTTCTTCTTTTGTTTTTAGAATGTTGGTTCGCGGGCTTTCCTTTGGCTCTTCTTCTTTTTTTCTATTTTTAGCATCGCCGGTGCGGGACGCCTTGCGACATTCGAGACTAAACTCGATTCCAATGAGTTTGTTTTTTTAATTTGATAATTTTCAATCAACTTGTAAGAAACGAGTTAATTCAACATTCTTCATAAACAACTTAAGAGTATTTGATTAAATCATGTTCACAAGCGGAATATAAATTAATTGTGTTGGTTTTACTAACTTCACTTTTGTAAATTCAAAGTCCCAATATTTCCCTTTTTTCAGTGTACTATCTGGTAGTTGTAGACATGTTTTCAAAATGGATAAAAGCATTTCCATGCAGACATGCAGATGCTGCTAAGCATTGGTTACAAGACATTGTTCCAAGAGGGGGAATTCCTTGTAAGCTGTTTTCAGATAATGGATCACATTTTGTCAACAATGTAATTTCATATTTGGCTGAGAAATTAGGCATCAATTGAAAACAACATTGTGCTTACCACCCTCAAAGTGAGAGTGCTGTGGAAAGAGCTAATGGAGTACTAAAAAACAAACTAACAAAAATGATGGAAGAAACACGGCTAGACTGGGTTTCTTCCTCTTGTTTTAATGCATATTCAAGGACTGACACGTGTAGGTGGGGTGGACCAACAGTAGCGGAGACAGACACTGGCGAACAGTTTCAGTATATTTAATGAACTGAGAAGGTTAGCAGGCCAAGGTTCAAACAAAAAGGGTCCGACTCTTCAAAAACTTGGTGGGGGAGACAGGAGCGGGTGGGGCAGAGGTGCTGGCGAAGAATGGCAGCTCAGGCACTGGCGACGGGAAAACACAAAAACTCAGCGAGGCACACACTGGAACAGGACAGGGACAAGAGACGAGTTAGTGAGAAGAAGACTGCAACCAAAACTGACTCTGAGCAAAAAACACTAGGGGTTTTGCTGAGGCACTACTGAGCAGATCGGAATTATCTGGCAAAGTGGTGGAGAGATGACCAGGGTTTTATGGAGTAGTTGATTATGACAAACAAGAACCAGGTGTGCCTCCACTGTAGGCCAGGGAAGGTGGAAAGTGGAGAGTTGGTCGGCCACGCCTCCTTGCACACAAGCTGAACACAACACAAGAGGGAGAGGGGAAGGGGAAGAGAAAACCCAAAACAAAAGCAACAAAAACCCAGACCCTGACAAGGACGGCATCATTCTACAATAGGTTTATCACCTCATGAAGTTGGGACCAGGAGAATAATGCCCATGGGCCAGAATTTATATACTGGAACACTGACAGATCAAATTCTTGTTGATGAGTCCATAGTGGCCTATTGTAAACAACACACATTGTCAGTTCCATTTCTGTGCAGGTAAAAGCAGCCCTTCCATCACCCCTGGAGGAAGGACAAACAATTCATCCCTACTGTCAGGACAGGTGTGTATGGATCCAAGTGCAAGAGAGAGAGTGTCAGGCAGAAATGCAATGTCCAAAATCCAAATCTTTAATCCGAGAAACGTAGCAGAGGTCAAAATACCAGGAGTCAGTTAAACTAGGCAACAAGGCAGATCAGGAACAGGCAGAATCGAGGGTCACAAAAATACCAAAAACAGATCATACACAGGGAATCAATCAGGACTAAACACGAGAGAGCTTGAACACAAGGGAAACAAAGACAATCTGGCAAAGACATGGGAAATGAGGCGGGGTTTAAATACACAGGAAACAAGACACAGGTGAAAGACATTAGGGCGGAGACAGCAATCAAAACTGGAGGGAAAAACCAGGAAGTAAACCAAACAGCAACCAAACAGAACCAAGACTTCAAAATAAAACAGGAAAGGCCAATAAAATGAATACAGATCCTAACACCCTACCACCTGGGAGACTGGGTACTGGTCAAAGATCTGAGAAGACATCATTGGCATTCTCCAAGGTGGAAGGGTCCATATCAAGTGTTGCTCACTACACCAACAGCAGTTAAGGTCAAGGAAAGGGTCACATGGATCCATGCTTCTCATTGTAAAAAAGCTCCTATACCATGATTAAAAGTAAATAGAAAAAGAAAAAAAGTAAAAAAAAAAAAAAAAGGAACAATTTTATACTAGTTTTCCTAGTGACTTATTTAACAGTAGGCGGAGGTTATGTAGTGTCCAACCTTCCGGAGGAACACAAAGATGACGCAATAAAGCAGAACCAACATGAGCTAATTAAAAGCCTTGCTTTGTCAGAACCAGAGGCAATAGGCGACGTGGAAAACTAAATTATAGAGGGAGATAAAGATTTGAAAGTAATAGTGTCAGGGTCAGTCGTCTACTGTCAGGATCAGTCAGTCCTTGTGTCTTTGTGTTGAGGTCAAGTTTAGTCTTGTCACTTCCTGTTTTATTTTGAAGTCCTCGTCTCACCCCTGTCTTCCTGTCAAGTTTCCCACCTGTGTGATTGCCTTCCCTGCTCTAATGTGTTTCACCTGTGTCTTGTTGTCTCCCCCCTCCTTGTGTATTTAAGGTGTGCTTCCCTACCCTTTGGTGCCAGATTGTCTTTTTCTTTTTCAAAGCTTTTGTCTGACCTTTATGTCCTTCGTCTTCTTCTTTGTCAGCGTGCCTTTTTCCACAGTCTTTTTGCCACAGCCTTTTTGCCACAGCTTCTTGCCACAGCTTCTTGCCACAGCTTCTTACCACAGCTTCTTACCACAGCTTCTTGCCACAGCCTTTTGTCACAGTTTCTCACAGCTTCTGGCCACAGCTTCTGGCCACAGCTTCTGGCCACAGCTTCCTACCACAGCTTCTTGCCACGGCTTCCTACCACAGCTTCCTGCCACGGCTTCTTGCCACGGCTTCTTGCCACAGCCTTTTGCCACAGCCTTTTGCCACAGCCTTTTGCCACAGCCTTTTGCCACAGCCTTTTGCCAGAGCTTCTTGACACAGCTTCTTGCCACAGCCTTTTGTCACAGCTCTTTTCCAAAGCCTTTTGCCACAGCCCTTGCCACAGCCTTTTTCTGACCTTTGTGTTCTTCTTCCTCCAAGTGAGCGATTTTGAGTTTGTATTACTTTTTTTTTTTTTTTTTTTGTTTCACCGGTTTTTTTGGAGTTTTGCCTTGCCCTTTTTTTTTGGATTTACCTGCCTGTTCATGATTAAAGTTCTTGGAACCCAGAATATGTGTTGTGGTGGTGTTCTCTGCAACTGGGTTCCCTTAGAAGAGACTATGTCCTGACAAATAGACCTAGAGGGTAATACATGGTATTCTATGATAACCTATATGGTGCACTATACATATCCAGAAAGGAGTGATTTGATGGCTATAGTTGTTCCATTATGTACCAGTATTGATACCTGTTTTCGTCCAGTAGGCAGACCTTTAAGAAAAGATGAGACGACCGATGTTATTTGTGAGTACTGTCAGCAACTTTGGAGACAAACCATCAGAAAATATTTTGATCATCAGTGTCCTACTAACAAGTATGGTGAACTTATCCCGCTTCATAAAACCTTTTGCCACAGCACTTGCCACAGCCTTTTTCTAAGGATCTTAGAAATAGGCCAAAACCTATAGATCAAGGGCGAGTAACTGAAAAACTACCGTATTGCGTTTGTCTTCGAGATAGAAATCCACCCTATTGTATTGGAAATGAAATAATAAAAACAATATTTATGGGTGTTGCAGATTTTGTTACATACGGTGGAGATTATCCCGGATAGCACATTTTCAGCAATAATGTAACAATTGAAATAGACAAAGGCCCTCCTATAGGATACACAGCTGCAAGTGTACTGGTGGATCTTGTGTTTATGTGCGGAGGCTCAAATTATTATTTCTACCTTCCTAGATTTCGGTCAGGATGTTGTTATTATGCTCATTTAACTGTACCAGTGAGTGTGGTCCAGTTGACTGAAGAGTTAAACTGAAATGAAATGAAATGATACACAAGATTTTAGTAGGTCTCCTAATAGGAAACCTAGATCGTTACCTTCAATTTCATCCTCAGAGCCTGAAGTCTTCAATCGCCAAGTGTCTTGGTATGAAAAGGTTCTTAGTTTCTTTGTTCCTCAATATGGGGTTACAGCTTTATCCCTGCATCTTGATCATTTGTGTTACAACATTTGGGTATTCTCTAATGCTACAATAAAGGGATTTTCACTTATTAAGGACACACTGAAGTCACATAGACTTACTTTGCTATAATATCAACAGGCGTTTGACTTCTTGCTTGCAAAAAGTGGTGGTTTATGTGCAACTCTAAATTTAACAGATGAATCCTGTGTAACTTTATCGAAACAAAATTAATAGAGTGTTTGATGTGTGAGTTGTTTTAATGATAAAAAGGGGGGAATGATAAGGAAAGCAGGAGGTTCATCATTCATAACAACAACTGCTACTGTGAAAAACAACCATAACTCATGTAACTGTAAGTAATCTGAAACTTCTGTACCTATATGTAGACATAGGTTTCAGCTAATCAACAAGACCTCTACATGAACTTGGAGATGGGCCTCCTGAACCCCCATATAAGGATGTAGTTAAAATTATCTGGAGCAGGAATGCGTACAAAAGACCTATATAAATTTTGTGCAGAACTCTGTGATTTGGAGACACTGCTTCTACCTTCCTGTGCGTAAGTTGTCTCCTATATTGCGCAATATACTTATTCCTTCCAACCAATAAGTGGTCTTTGTGTGCTTACTAAATTATTATTATTATTATATTAAACTTCCACGACAGCATGTTCAGGGTTGTATGACCGTAAGGCACACGGGAAGAGATAAAAACCATCTTTATATATGATGGCACTGATGTGTTTATTTCTAGCAAGGCTTTCTTTCCATCTGCTTTGGCTCTGTATTACTTTCAAGTGACTTGCTACCTTCTTTGGTATGTTCAGTCACTCATGTTTTTCTTTCAAATGTATTTCCTCTTTGTTTTTGCTCAAATGGTCAAAATTGTAAGATAGTAGGATAAATTTGCAGTTTTTTAATGCAATCAGTGCTGTGTCAAAAGTGCAAAAATGCTCAAAATGAATCAAATGTTGTTTTTGTCGGTAATATTAGAGCAACAGGTCTGTCCACAAAGTGAAAAAGCTTACAGCACCTGGAATTTCCCAGGCTTTCTCCCATCCAAGTACTAGCCTAGCCCTACCCTGCTTAGCTTCCAAGATCGTGTTTTTTTTTTTCTCTTTTATTATCAGAAAAACTGTTATTTACATGTTTACACCATGTGGAATATTTACAGAAATAAATAGACACAACATTGGACATTATGTAGTAGTTGAAAGAAGAAAAAAATTTTTTGAATGTATTTGTGAAAAGTTTCCATCTGTCCATGTCCTAAATTTCATACAGTGAATAGTTCCTTGCTGTGAAAATGACGTGTCTTGTGATGGCGAGCAGAATGTTGATGAGTTGATTATTGATACCTGTGTTTTTTATTGTCAGTCCAAAAAGAAGGGTCCATTCCCATTCTCTGTCATCCATGATCTTCAATCAACAGCAGCTTTGGAGGAGACCCCTGATCCGCTTTGTGAAGTGGATGCAGACGGGACAGCGGAGGAGAAGATGTTCTAAATCCTCCTCCTTTTCTCTGCAAACAGTACAGTCTCTCCCGTACAGATTTTTGTTTATCTGGTGCAGAATGACGCCTGTGAAAATCCTCCTGTGTCTTATTTTGAATTCGGTTTTTGTGCAGTTGGGGTTGCTGTATGCTGGACTGATGTGCCAAATGTTGGCTATGTTTTTGCTGGGAAAATATTTTTGCCAGATTGTTTCTTAAGTACACCTTTTCGTAACCTGCCTCTGAAGCGTGGTGTACCAAAATTTTGATTTTATTTCTTGTATGCTTTTGAGGTTTGAGCCAGTTATCAGGAGGAAATCCAGAGTGTCATCCTGCACCTCACAAGCAGTATTTCTTTGGGAGTGTTTCCACTCCGGTGGCATTCCTGCCTCTATTCTGACAAACACATTTTCTATTGTTTTCTTTCTGTAGCTGACATGTTTGTTTTCCAGTGCAAAATAAGTGTTTATTTTGCCCTGCCTGTCCATGATGTCCCCGATCCTGTGTATTCCTGCTTTTGTCAGGGAGCTGCCCAGATGGTGATTTCTGGGTTGTGGAAAATGGGGAGCTGCAGAAGATGTGCCCTTCTCTCCACTTGTGTTTTGAGGAATGGTCGTACCAATCCCCAGGCCTCAAAGATTTCCTGCTCAAAGGGAGAGAGGTGAGTATATTGTTTCCTTGGTAGAATTTGGCAGAGGTTGTATTTACCACAGTGACCAATGAATTCGATTGCGTTGTGAAAATAATATTTCCATTTATGTTTATTGGAGCTTTGTAAATACTTTTTTATGATTTCAACCCTGAGGGCTTGCTTTTTGGTGTCAATGTCAATTAAATTGAGCCCTCCGTTCTTATGATCATTTATTATTGTTTTGTGCGCCACAAGATTCCTTTTATTTCCCCATATGAAGGTGGAAATGCTGTTATTTAGGCTCATTTGTGTTTGTTTGGGCAAGTCATGAACTTATAAAATGTGGTTCATCTTTGAGAGCACAAGGGAGTTGACAACGACCACCTTGCCTCTCAGAGTGAGCCCCCTTATTTTCCACAACGCCAGCGTGTTGTTCATCTTTCTGAGCAACTCCCCCCATGTTTTGTCTCTAGCAGCTCCCTGGTCCTGTCCGAGTTGCACTCCCAAGACCTTGACACTCTCTCCTGCCTCCCTAAACTGCCACCTGCCACCCGTCAACCGAGCCACCCCGCCACAATACATGATTTCAGTTTTGTTTGTGTTGATTTTTGCACCTGAAGCTTTGCTGTACTTTGAAATCTGAATTAAAACCCTGTTTATACTGTCTTTGTCCTGTACCGTTATGTTTGTGTCATCTGTGTACTGTACTATTTTGCAAACTGATCCTGTTGGAGATGTTATACCCTTTATTTTTCCATCCTGGTTGATTAAGACGGCGAGCGGTTTCGGCCACCAGGTTGTGGCCGAACAACCTGGTGGCCGAAAAGAGAGGGGACAGCCCTGCCTTACTGATATTTGGACCGGAAATTTTCCTGTTAAGTGTCCGCTGCACTTGACGCAGCTGTATGCGTTATTGTAAAGTAGTTGAATCCACTTGATGAATTTATTGCCAAATCCAAATTTCCTTAGTACTGCCCATAAAATATTGTGTTCTATTCTGTCAAATGCTTTCTCCAGGTCTACTCCTAAATGAATGCCATCTGGTTTTGCCTTTTGATGAATTGTTTCTTTGACTGATAAAATTGTGTCTGTGATGTCTTGCCCAGGAATACTGTAAGCTTGTGACCAGTCTACTATTGTTGCTATTACTGTTTTTAACCAGTTTGCCCGTATTTTTGTGAGAATCTTGTAATCTGTGTTTAATAAACTAATTGGTCTATAATTTTCCAGCAGGGTTCTGTCCCCTCTATTCTTATATAGTATAGTTATCAGGCCGAGGGTCAAAGTCCTGGGGGTGCGGTCTTTCCATGCTGTTGTAGATGGTTAAGAGGATGGGAGCCAAGTTGTGTTTGAAAGTCTGATAGAACTCCCCTGTTAAGGGCCGTCCACACCAAGAACTATAACTATAACTATAACGATAAAATGCCAGCATCCACACCAATGAACGATATTATGTTGCTAGGTTACACCAAGCACACTGAGTGCTCGGCGCATAAACGTCTTATCTCTGTGATCAAACACACTCACCACTTATTCCAAGGGTGCGCCCAATTCCGTCCCAGATGTGTCACGATCCATTCCGGTATCCTGCCAGCTTTTTCCACTCACTTCCACTCACCTGTCTGCTCCGCCTACCTCACCTGTTCCTCATCAGCTAACAACCCCGGGTATAAGCACCCTTCTCCAGACACTCCTTGCCAGATTGTTCTCGTGTTATGCCTGACTTTCCAGCAATTTTCAACGGACTGTCCTCCTGGTTTCTGATCGGCTCGTCCCTGACCATCGCTCTTTGTTTCTGCCCCGGTAAACCTACCCGCCTTCTGTCCCTGACTCTGAGTTCTGCCTGCCTGTTTTCGGATCTTCATCTGCTTGTGGCTGAGTGGCTCCCCGCTGATTCTGGATCAGCCATCTTTTCAGGTTGTATCTGCTCTGCTGCTGGGTTTCCTGCTGCCGACGCAACCCAGTTCACAGTACCCAGTCTACAGCCTTCCAACAGGGAATTTCCCTTTTCTACCCTCTCCAGTATCCCTCTCTCCAAACACACTATTGGGTTTAGTGGAGATCTGGACTTTTGGACTGTTGCTACTGCTGTAGCCCAGTGGGTTGCGTGCTTGTCTGGGAAACAGAGGAGCAGCATTCAATTCCCTGTGGACCCATACCCCGAACTGTGTGTTTCTGTCTGTGCTGCCTCTGTTTGGATTATTGAGTTCATTAAAGACTGTAAAAACACACTGGTGTGTTTTGTGCTGCAATTGGGTCCAACCTATACCCGTTTCAAGATGTCCCTCTTCTTGGTGGCATCTTTATACAGTCTGTCATTCTTGTCATACAGAGCTGGATTTTTTTGTACCTCAATGATAAGCCTCTCTCCTACGTCGTCCACCATGTTGAATGAGTGTGTAAGTGACGTAGTGACGCGAAGAACGTCTCGACCTGTCATTCCTGATGGATTTTGTTTGGTTGTCAGTGCTTTTATCGTTCATTAAATCGCTCTGAAAGTGATCCGAACGATATCGTCCACCACTATCGTTGTCGTTATAGTTGTAGTGTGGACGCTGCCATCCACTTGAGTCAAGAACGATTTTTAGAACTATATATTTATAGTTATAGTTCTTGGTGTGGACGGCCCTTTAGACCGTCTATTCCTGGGCTTTTGTTCTTGTTCAGACTTTATTGCAGTTTCTATTTCTATTACTACAAGAGGTGAGTCACACCACTCTTTGTCTTCATTTGATATTTTCTCCTTTATGCTGTTTATTGTCTCTGTCATTTTCTCTTCCTCTATTCTTTCACTTTTGAATAAATGGTGATAATAATCCTGTACCGTTTCTGTTACTGTTTTTCCTTCATTGAAAGTTCTTTAATGAAAGTTTTCCCTTGCTTCTTTTTTTTCTAAGCCTAAAAAAATATGCTGTTTTTTTTTTTTTTTTTCTCCCTCTGTGATATGTTTGGTCCTGTTCTTGATCATAGCTCCCCTGCACCTCTTTATTTCATGTATGTCTAATGTGTTTTTCAGATTGACATACTCACTTATCTCATGATCAGGGTTTTCCTCCATCTTTTCAATTCTTCTCTTATCTTCCCTCTTATTTCTCTTTCTTCTTTGTTTTCTAACCAGTTTTTCTGTTTGCTATAGTTTATACATGCTCTTTTGATTCTCAGTTTGGCTCCCTCCCACCACTCTAGTGCATCATTTGTAAATGGTAATTCTTCTGACATTGATTGCAGTAGTTAATTTTCACTTTGAATTTTCCCTTCTCCAGAAGGCATCTGTTGAGGCACCATGTTCCTCCATTTCTGGATGCCCCTGGCTCCCTCAACTTCACCTCTAAGGAGTGATCACTCAAGCTGTTGGTTGTATATTTTACATTTTCAGTTTGTGATACAACAGCTGGAGTGGCTAAACAGAGGTCTATTCTAGATTGTTTCAGTTTTCCTTGTACTACCTGCCTTCTTGAGTATTATCTTTTGTTTGGTTGTGTGATTTTTTTTTTTTCTTTTCCATATATCTACCAAGTTATTGTCTTTCATTATGTTGTATAATATTTTCCTGCTTCAGTCCACCTTGAATGAATGCATTGTTTGTTGAAGCATCTGATTTGCTGAGTGCTTTGTTAAAATCCCCTATGACGATAGATTTTGTATCACACCATTTTCATATTTTTTTGAAAGAATGTTTTCTTCTCTTTCTCTTCATTTGGGGCATACACATTAATAATTCTGTTGCTTTCCCCATTTTTCAATGTATCCACCACTAAAAGCCTTCCTGAGGTGTCACTATGAATGCAATCCGTTTTTTTTCAAAAATTTTCTCCTTATCAGTACTGCGACACCGCGTGCCAGATTTGTCCCATTGGCATAGTACACACTCCCTTCCCATTGTCTAGTAACATGGTTAATGATTTCATCGTCCCATTTTGTCTCTTGTAATGCCAGTATGTCGCATTTCATATGTTGGATTAGGCAGTCCAGCTTGTCTCTGCTGCGGAGCCCACGGGCATTAAGTGAGAGAATGGCTGTCATTGAGAGGGTGAGCTGGAGAAGCGTGATTACTTTGTTCATTTGTGTTTTTTCGCTTTGCTTTTTTTTGTTCTTTTTCAATTGTCTTTCCATGATTTGCCTTTTCCTTATCTGTGTCACCTGAGAGAGATCCATTTCTGAGTCCGAGTTTGTTGTTTGGGGAGTGTGTGGTTGCGAAGATTCCCCGAGGGCGCCCGGTTTTCCGGAGCGCGTGGCGTGCTTTCAGAGGTAGTGGTCTGGAGTAAATCTTTTGAGGCAGGGAGATGGGCAGGTTCAGTTACATCATCCGGACCCGTCCCCGCCTCAGTGTGCCTCATTTGCCGGCAAGGCAGACATATTAAAGACCCGACCGGAGCACGGTCACACTCCGGAGCGCGCGCTCTGCGCTGGAACTCCGCGTCTCACCAGCGTCAGCTGTCTCGCTCGCACACTCCATGTCCGCCTCCCCCTCATCTCTGCCACTATCGCTCCCCTCCTGTTCTGCCCCAGACTCATCTTGGAGCTCCTCACTTTCGCTGTTGTGACAAACACAGTTGCTTTTGTTGTTGTGGCACAGCTCACACCTCTCCACGACTTTTACGCATTCTCTGGCGTAATGTCCCTGGACTCCACATTTGTGGCATATAAATTCTGGGCATTCTCTCAGGATGTGCCCAGGCTGTATATATATTCTACACACCTTGACTTGTCTGTCATGAATAACTCTAAAATATTTTGGACCTGTTGCTGTGATAAATTTAACAGAATATGGGAGGGACTGCACCGTTTCATTGAATTTAACTTTCACAAACCTTGTCCGGTCTGCGATCCTCGTTCCCGGCCACCTTCTTCTTTTAATGGGTGATGTGGCCGATACTCCCCAGCCATGCAGCTTCTCCAGGATCTCCTCGTCTGTAATGTAGACCGGCAGTCACAGGAAGGACACCACCAGCTGATTACGCTCGTGGATCCGATTTTGAAACCGTCCATCAGTCTATTTTTCCCGGTCGTGTTCGTCATTGTAATTTCATACTTTTTACTTCCTATATATCTGCAGGCAATGAGTCCTCCACACAGATCTCTGATGCATTTCATCAGTTCCATAGTCATAACGCTCTCTTATCCGTTCAGCTCGATGTGCACAGTCAGTTCCTTTTCATAGCTTGTTCGCTTGTCCATTATTATCGGTTTTCACTCTGCCAGTTTCTCTGATTTTCAGTCTGTTTTCCATGCTCGTTGTCCTGGAAGTCTTTTCCAAAGTTTTGGATGCCATTTTGCCTTCCGTCATTTGATAGTTCAAATTCATTTCAATCTGAAATGAGCAATAACTGTTCCCCCAAACAGCAAAAAGCTGCTGGGGGAATAGTCAGTGAAAATAAATCAAAACCGGCCTCACTCACTCAGTATAACTATTAAACGAAAAAACGCAAAAACACTCTCTCTCTCTCCTGTCTCTCTTTGGCGTATCACCGGCTCTGTACATGCGCAATGCGTGTTCAGGGTGATATGGCAGTAAGCTACAGCACATGAGATAAAAACCATATTTATACATGATGGTAGTGATGACCGTCTGACACCGATGCTCCAATACAACTTCAAACTCGATGCTGCATTTCCGTTGAACCAATGCTCCAAAGCTTGCTTTGGTGCGGAGAAAGACACTTGACCAGTGACGTGCAAAGCAGCGACTGCTTCGTTCCCCTAATAATTCACGTGAGTGGTTCAACTCAGTCGTAGCGCGAATTGCTTCGTAACGCGAGACTTTGCTGCAAGCGCTTCCGCAGGTTTGTTGGCGCGCAAGTCACTTTAAAGCCACCCAAAACAATGAATACTATGTGGGTTTATTGTCGGAGTAGATTTGTATGCATTTGCTGTTATCATCACTGCTTGTGTTTGATCATCATGGAGCCAGCTAGGAAGAGAAGCCATTCTCCCATGTGGGAAGACTTTGAGCTGATCAGTCCTAATAAAGTAAGTGTTATTACACCTTGTATATGCTACTGCATCTGGATGTTTATACAACTTAGGTTAACATAACATATGTGGCTAATACTGTCAGTGCAGCCAGTACAATCATCTTCATATATCCATGATTTATATGAAATTACCATAAAGTAGCATTATAGTACGGTGGCTTATTGCATTCATTAAAAAATAAAATAAAATAAAATTACCCTTTTTATTAGATAATTATCTCAAATGTTGAACTTTTCTAAACATTTTTTCCCCGTTTTATTATGAATATCAACATTTGGGATAATTTTCTAAACCTTTTTTTTTCCTGTTTTTATCTAATGAAAACAGGGGAAAACATTGTTTTTGAATGAATGCAATAAGCCACTGTATTGATTTATCTAATTTGTTTGCTTATTGTTTACACAGGTCCAGTGCTTGCTGTGTCGCCAGCAATTGGCGTATTATAATAATACATCTTAAATGCTGAGGCACTTCAAAGGCAAGCATGAGGGAATGCAGGAAAACACGGATCGTAGTAGGTTATATTAGATTTATTTCACAATGATTCATTAAACACATTACAGTAACATGATTCTCTTCTTTCTTTCTTAGTGGACTGGAAGAGCAAGCTGGATGAGGCTCTTGTCAACATGGTAGTAAAAGACTCCCAGCCTTTTTCCATTGTGGACGATCAGAGTTTTCGAAAGTTTGTGGCAAAGCTAGACCCTACATACACACTGCCATCCAGACAGGCTTTAAAGAAGATGGTGGATGACAAGTATGAGGAGGACAAGGCCAAGGCTCAACTGCAGAGCGTGGAGGGAGTGAGTCTGACTTCGGACATGTGGACCTCCATTAATATGCAGGCATATCTTGCAGTTACTTGCAAGTGTGTTTGTGTAACTGATGTGTTCAGTTAACAGTTTTTTTTATAATTCTTATATTTCACCGTGAAGAATGGATATTCTTCTCTTATGTTTACATTTTGTGTTTGATTTCAATGTATACTTGTTTTTTTTTTTTCTGTATTTCTTTTATGGGGAGCCTTTATTTTGTTAATTCTGATTTTGTTGCGTAACTGTTTACACCGTTGACCGTTCTGTCAATTCGAACCAATTTTCAGTTGGTCTCCGGTCTGGCTGAAGAGAGGTAAGATGACAGAGTGGTCCTGTAAATAAGTTATTAAATTAGTTAAAATATTAGATAGAGACATTATCATTTTACGTATGTCACAAGTGTTTGTTCTTTTGTTTGAGAGAGCTGTTAGTTTGTGTATGTAGATGTATATAATTGTGTACAGCACTTTAGCGCAGTTTGACCGTTGATTTATGAGCTGAGCTAACTGTGCTGGCCTCTCATACCACTGCTGTTTTACCCCTTTTCTTGAAACTGTGTGTGAGAGCCTTTGAAGCTGCAATATTGTGTATATATATCTTTGTACACAGGTATGTGAGCTCCCTTTTTGTTTATTTTTGTGTAATTATATTATTTAGTTTTGTATTTGTTTTGATATGATGTATAGTATGTTTTGATATCTTCATATTGTGTATGTTCATACAGCTGTTGCTGTTAATCTGTGAAATATATAAAAAGTTGCCGCTAATGGTTGGGGGAAATAACTTGTAATTAATTTTGTATTATAATCAGAGTGAGTATGATTTGTTTGGTTTCTTGTTGAATTGTGTTAAACCATTATTGGCAGTTGGTCTCCGGTCTGGCTGAAGAGAGGTGTGTGTGAGAGCCGTTGAAGCTGCAATATTGTATATATATCTTTGTACACAGAATAAACCCCCCCTCCTGCTGGCTGGTAAACGGTTGTCCTCGTCTTAATATCAACACAACGCAGAGAAGACGCAGTATTTAGCCAGAGAAGCTTTACCCCGGCTACACTTGAAAATGCAAAACTGGCCACTGTACTCCTGGGAGTGCTGCCATTCCTTGAAGACCACACTGCTGACAACATTGCAGCTGCTATGAGGTCTCTCATGGTGGAGTGGCACATTGAAGGGAAGGTTAAATGCCTTTTGACAAATGCGGCAGCAAACATAATAGCCACTGCAAGCAATTTAACCATAAGGCGTGTTGTGTGCATTGCACATGCACTGAATGTAGTGGTGAAAAAAATCCCTAGATCATGCACCTGGCCTAGAAGATCTGCGCACAAGGGCATGGAGGTTGGTGACCTATTTCAGATCCAGCACTACTGCCAGTGGCTTTGACATGCAACAGCAAATGAACCGTCCACTGATTAAGCTGATCCAGGAGGTGGACACGTGCTGGAACAGCACTTTCTTGATGCTGCAACACTTGTATGATGAGAGGCAGACAGTGGGAGCAGCTCTGGCTTCCCTCAGAACGGAAGTGAATCCTCTCTTTTCTGAGGATTATGAAACAACAGCAGCTTGTTTGCAGCTGCTCAGTCCATTTTACATGGCAACCGTGGAAATGTCTCGGTGTCAATGATAATTTCCGCTGATCAAAATGTTGCTTCATGCATCTCAGGAAATGCTGGCCAATACCGCCAACATGACGGCAACTCTGCTGGGACAGAACATTTTGCAAATCCTGGTAAATAAGTTTGACAACCTGGAAAGTTCAACCGTCCTGTCACTGTCCATACTGCTGGACCCGAGGTTCAAATCCCTTGGTTTCCGCAGCCAAAAAAAAGGCCCAACATGCAGTGCGCCGACTGACAGCTGAATGTGCAGTGCTGATGAAGAACACACTGGAAACATCTGGTCATCCCTCTGCATCAGCTCCAACTCAACCAGCAGCACCAAGTGTGCAAAATCCATCTAGCACAGGTAAGGTTATACTGTAAGTAGCTAATCATTAATATACAGGAGAAAATAAGTAAAAACATTATACAAATTGAAACCTTTCAGTGATTATTACTGTCATGTTTTTCTGTCTTTCAGGTTTTAACCTTTGGAAAACTCTAGATGAACAAGCTACTTTGGCTCAAATAAATCGGAACTCCACAGCAGAAGCCACTGTACAGGTGCAGCGATACCTGACTGATCCTCCTCTTGAAAGAAGTGCAGATCCTCTGACCCCATTTGTTTTCACTAGCAAAGCATTATCTGTGTACACCGGCCTCATCTGGGCCGTGCGAACGTGTGTTTTCAAAAGCTGGAGAGGTTGACAGCAAAAGAAGAACTCGTCTCAGTCCCAAAACTGTGGAAAAAATATTGTTTCTAAATAAAAATCTGTGAATCTCCCCATGTACATAATCATACCCTGCCCCAGTCACACAAGCACACACTACCATCCACATCCTACACATCCTCCGTTTCCCCAAGCACGCCTTCTCCCAAATATCACACCACTCAATTAATCTTTACAAAAAAGTCTACATTATATCACACAAATCCTTGCAGAAGCATTCTGCATTCAGTGAGAAAAAAAGGTTTTCTGAATTTTTTTTAATTCAGAAAAACAGGGTGAAATTTTTTATTGTAATTGAAAAACACAGGGTGATTTTTTTATGGTAATTCAAAAACACAGGGCAATTCCCAATAGGGCCCATATGAGACCCAGTAATGGTGATTCCTGTACACTTTTATGATTGAAATGTCATCTATAAGCCTAGTAAATGAAATACAACTTGGTTGCTAAAAGTTGCATGTTGAGCAATTTTAATAATTAGCATAATTAGCTAATTATTAATCGTGAAACACTGCAGGTGAAAAGGGGGGAACAATTAACTAATAGATATAACGATGAAACTTCCCCAGTTGATTACTCACATTAAGACAATTATTTTATCATATTACAAGTTTTCTGAAATTTCATGTTAAAATATGCAAATTGAGCATTATCTACTTAAAAATTAGCTAATTTGCAGAAATTCCAGAGCAGAAATTCCTCATTTGTATATTTTAACATGAAATTTCAGAAAACTTGTAATATAATAAAACCCGTCACATTAAGATTTTGTTTTGCAATCTCGTATTTCGCCACTAGATGTCACTGAAACAAACCTTTCAATTAGTGAACCCATGTGCAAGACAGTTGGTGAAGTGGATAAATATTGGTTCATTGTTTCATTGGCAAATCACTACTGTATGGTGGCGCCAGAGCTTGGTGCGCTGAACAATTTCCGGGACACTGAGTGAGCTCTCCAGCTATCCAGTTGTCACTCAAAAACTCATTAGCCAATGGCGATGGACCCCTTAAAGAACCCGCCCACCTGAGAGGTTTGTGTCAGAACCACAAACAAAAAATCAGGGAGCGCAAAGTAAACAGCTGGGAGCGCAACTGCAAAGCCAGCAGTGAGAAAGAAACAAAGGGAACTGTAAACAAAAGGACACGTAATGAAAAGAGTAAGGAGTTAATACTACATGTCTCCTTGATTCAGGGTCCCAGGTGACCACAGTAACTGCTTCCTTTTCTACAACTTACCTGTCAGAGCACCCTATCCAGCCTCTCCAAGACCTAGATGTTGAAGGTGCTAAGGGTCAAAATGTCCCCTATTAAGGCTATGTACCCATCACTCTCAAGTTCCCAAAAGAATTTGTTGATGCTGAGTCCGAAGTTTCTACCTTAGCCTTAGTGGTACCAAACCATCATGGTAGTTGTGACTTACTTGTACTTGTTGGCACAAACACGTTTGACATTTTGTACGAAGAACACTGTCTTGATAAAAACCCTAATGATTTGTTCTCTGTGTATGGGTATAGACAGATTCTTCGTGTACTCAAACTCAGAAACAGGATTAACTCTACAGGGAGAATAGGGTTAGCAACTCTTAAAGGCAAAATGAAGCAAGTCCTACCTGCCCAAGCGAGAGTCTGTTTAGAAAAGGTATGTGAAAGCTGATACCACCAGTGACTGTGTTATGGTCGAGCAGCTTCAATCCTCGGTCTTACCTGGTGGGGTGTTTGTGGAGTGCTGCCTCGTCAACCTGCCCCGGCACCATCCTCATAAATTATTTGTGTGGATGAGAAATGAGAATGATCATGAACTCAATCTCCTTCCCCTTTCCTAAGCCTATAAACGATACTGTAGCTCCGCTAATGGAACTGAACGATTAGCAATGGCCTCCAGCTCTCTCTCTCCACTCTCTCTTCCTCCTTCTCCCTCTCCTCTTCTCTCCTGTCCTCTCTGCTACATGTCCAGTTACTCCTCTGCCTCCTTTTATGATAGTACTTGTTGTCATAGATGCAGGATGATGGTAGAAATGGAGGCGAGAATTAGCGAGTTAGAGTCGTGGCTCTGCACCTTAGCTAGCCCAACTTATGCTAGTGTAGCTAGCCGCCCCCCTGTAGCCAGTGCGGGCCGACCTAGACCAGCTCCTACGGCAGCCGAGAGAGTTTCCTCCTCCCCAGCGGCTCCCGAGCAGCCGGGATCTAGTCAGGGCGGCTGGATGACTGTCTGAGACAAGAGGCATAGTCGTAGGCAGCAGCCCCCGTTTCCAACAGGTTCTCCCCACTCAGCGACACACCCGCTGAAAAGCCGACTCTAGTGATTGGCGACTCTATTCTGAGGAACGTGAAGTTAGCGACACCGGTGGCCATAGTTAAGTGTATCCCGGGGGCCAGAGCAGGCGACATCCAATCTTACCTGAAACTGCTGGCTAAGGATAAGCGTAAATATGGTAAAATTGTTATTCACGTCGGCAGTAACGACACCCGACTTCGCCAGTCGGAGGTCACAAAGATTAATGTGGAATCGGTGTGTACCTTTGCTAAAACAATGTCGGACACTGTAGTTTTCTCCGGCCCCCTACCCAATCGGACCAGTGATGACATGTATAGCCGCATGTCTTCATTCAACCGCTGGCTGTCGAGGTGGTGTCCCGAAAAAAATATGGGCTACATAGATAACTGGAACACTCTCTGGGGGAGACCTGGTCTGATTAGGAGAGATGGTGTCCATCCCACCGTGGGTGGTGCCGCTCTTATATCTAGGAATATGGCCGAGTTCATTAGAAAGTTAAAACCCTGACAACCCCGAGTCGAGACCAGGAGGCAGAGCTGCAGTTTAACACACTCCTCCGCGCCTCAGTCAGAGCGGTTCCCTGCCGAGAATAGAATAGAGTCTCTGTCTATGTCTAGGTCTATAGAAACTGTGTCTGTCCCCCGACCACCTAAATTTAGAAAAGTTACTAAACCTAGATTAAACAGAAGAGGAGCTAAAAACAAAACCTTAATAGAAATCAAAACAGCCACAAATTCGGTCTCAAATAATACTGCAGTTAAATGTGGACTGTTGAATATTCGATCACTATCATCAAAATCTCTATTAGTCAGTGATCTTATAACTGATCATCGTATTGATTTATTTTGTATAACTGAAACCTGGCTGCAGCAGGATGAGTATGTTAGTATTAATGAAGCTACACCCCCCACTCATTTTTATAGTTTATATCAGAGTTAGTACTTAGTACAGATAAAATCATTATAGTGGGAGATTTCAATATTCATGTAGATGTAGAAAGTGACAGCCTTAGTTCTGGGTTTCTTTCATTACTAGACTCAATTGGCTTTTCCCAGCACGTGAATGAACCAACTCACTGCTTCAATCATATCCTTGATCTTGTTCTAACATATGGCATTGAAATTGACAAGTTAACAATTTTTCCTCAAAACTGTCTTTTGACCGACCATTACCTCATTACATTTGAGTTTACTTTAACTGACTGCACATCATCGAGGAATAAATTTGGCTATAGAAGATGTTTATCTGAAGACGCTGTGGCTAAATTTAAAGAGAACATTCAGTCATCATTTGCAGCAATGCCATATCTAAATTCAAATGATTTCTCCCATACACAGGTTGATGACCTTGTGACTAGCACTATGGCCACACTGTGTTCAAATCTGGATGATGCTGCCCCTCTCAAAAAGAAAGTAATAAAACAGAGGAGGCTGGCTCCGTGGTATAATTATCAAATTTGTGCCTTAAAGCAGATGACACGGAAATTAGAAAGAAATTGGCGTTCCAGCAACTCAGAAGAGTCTCACCAAGCCTGGAAAGAAAGCTTAAAAACGTATAAAAAAGCTCTCCGCAGTGCTAGAAGATCATATTATTCAGCATTAATAGAACAACCCCAGGTTTCTCTTCAGCACTGTAGCCAGGCTGACAGAGAGTCATAGTTCAATAGAACCAGTGATCCCCTTAGCTCTCAGCAGTGATGACTTTATGGGCTTTTTTACAAATAAAATCATAACAATCAGAGACAGAATTCAACAGCTCTTACCTACATTTGACAATAATCTACTGAATACAGCAACTCCTGAATCAACTGCAACGCCTATTTTATATCTGGAATCATTCTCATCTCTGAATCTCTCAGAGCTAGCTTCTATAGTATCATCATCTAGACCATCAACCTGTCTATTAGACCCAGTGCCGACCAGCCTCTTTAAAGACATTCTTTACTTAATTGAGCCCTTCATTCTAGATCTCATTAATTTGACCTTATCTTTGGGTTATGTACCTCAGACTCTTAAGACCGCAGTCATCAAACCCTTGCTTAAAAAGCCGAATCTTGATCCAGATGTTTTGGCCAATTATAGACCCATATCAAACCTTCCCTTCATTTCTAAAATCATTGAGAAAGCAGTAGCAAACCAATTACACGACCATATGCATAGGAACGGTTTGCTTGAAGAGTTTCAGTCAGGATTTAGAGCTCACCACAGCACAGAAACAGCGCTGATTAAAGTCTCCAATGATATTCTAATGGCTTCAGACAATGGATCAGCCTCCATACTTCTCCTCTTAGATCTCAGTGCTGCATTCGACACCATTGATCACAATATTTTATTACAGAGACTGGAACATGAAATTGGCATTAAAGGAACTGCTCTAAGGTGGTTCAAATCCTATTTATCGGATAGATATCAGTTTGTACATGTTAACAATAGCTCCTCCTCACGCACTATAGCCAGTTATGGAATCCCACAGGGTTCGGTACTTGGACCAATCCTCTTCACTCTTTATCTGCTTCCTTTAGGCAACATTATCAGGAAACACAGCATCAATTTCCACTGTTATGCAGACGACACTCAGCTGTATTTATTAATGAGGCCAAATGAAGTTAGTCAGATAGTCAGACTGCAGACATGTCTTGAAGACATAAAAGTCTGGATGACCCATAATTTTTTACTTCTAAATTCTGACAAAACTGAAGTTATTGTACTCGGCCCTAAGCACCTTAGAGAAACCCTATCTAATCATTTAATCAGTCTGGATGGCATTATTTTGGCTTCCAACTCCACTGTTAGAAACCTTGGAGTAACCTTTCACCAGGACATGTCCTTTGTCCCTCACATAAAAGTCATTAGGGCAGCTTTCTTCCACCTGAGAACCATTAGGAAAATCAGAAACATCCTCTCTCAAGAGGATGCAGAAAAACTAGTCCACGCATTCGTAACTTCTAGGCTGGACAACTGTAACTCATTATTATCTGGATGTCCAAACAAATCTCTGAAAGACCTTCAGTTGATTCAGAATGCTGCTGCACGAATATTAACAGGAGCTAGAAAAAGGGATCACATCTCTCCTGTGTTAGCTGCTCTTCATTGGCTTCATTTAAAATCCTTCTGTTAACATATAAAGCTCTTACTGGCCAAGCTCCGTCATACCTCAGAGAGCTCATAGTTCCTTACTGTCCTAGTAGGCCACTCCGCTCTCTAGATGGAGGTTTACTTGTGGTTCCTAGAGTCTCCAAGAGTAAATCGGGAGGCAGATCTTTCAGTTATCAGGCTCCTCTTCTATGGAACCAACTTCCAGTATCGGTCAGGGGGGTGAACTCTTTAGCAATTTTCAAGACCAGTCTTAAAACTTTTCTGTATGACAGAGCTCATAGTTAAAAAGTCAAAGCTCACTTACGCCTTAGCTATGCTGCTATAGGGTTACACTGCTAGGGGAAGCACTGAGCACCTCTCTCCCTCCCTCTCTCTCTCTCCCTTGCATGCACTGACATACCAATAACCATGTTTCTCCGAAGTCCCTGCTTCTCCCAGTTCTAACCATGTGTAAGCATTTACTAACCATGTTTCTCCAAAGTTTCTGTCTCTCCCAGTTCCTCTCCTCTCTCTCCCTGTCCTCATCCTGCAGGTGGTGAATCATCGCCAATCCCCATGTTCCTGCAATACCTGCTGTTCCCATATCTTCATGAACTCTATACAGCATAATTTCTATGAACTTCATGCAGCATCATATGTTCCTGCCTGCACCTGTATTGAATATCTCACCCCTTCTCTCAACCCAACAGGTCGAGGCAGATGGCCGCCCCCCCTGAGCCTGGTTCTGCCCGAAGTCTCTGCCTCTTAAAAGAAGTTTTTCCTTGCCACTGTTGCCAAGTGCTTGCTCATTGGAGGATCTGTTGGGTCTCTTTAAATAACTGTAAAGAGTTTGGTCTAGACCTGCTCTATATGTAAAAAGTGTAAAGTGGTGTAACTTTGCTATGATTTGACGCAATATAAATAAATCTGATTTGATTTGATCATTTAGAAAATCAGGTGTGAGCCCACAGCCCATAGCTCTCAGCTGGCACATTGTTATTCAAGTCCACAAAGTAAGCAGAGGTTTAAAAGTCAGTGGAAGATGGTACAGGGAAAAATCAATAAATGAGGCCAATGAAGTATCAAAACACCAGGTCAGTTCTACCACCCATAACAATTTAGCATGGTATTTACTTATAGTTAAAAGGTCCCACACCCAGATAAATGGGGAGGGTTTTGTCGGGAAGGGCATCCAGCTTAAAAACTGGAGCCAGATCAAATCATGCAAGTCACAGAACTGACTTGCTGTGGCAACCCCACATAGGGAAAAAGCCAAAGGAAGAATAATTAACTTATTAACTAACTGCAATGCAACAATTCCATGTGGCAAATGGTTTACTATTGATTGGTTTTCAGGCAGCACGCCACTCTATGTCTTCCGTTGTCATTGCAAATACTGCTGTTTCTTTACCAAGTACTATAGTACTAACTATTGTGTTGAACACACAGCTATGTGCCAACATTACTTGCTAATGTCATTTATTGGGTATCAACACAAGCTTTTCTACAGCTCAGTTGAAGATCTATTTTGTCAGGCTCTGTAAAATATCTACATTTACTTTAGAGTTTGACAACCATTTCCTTACCAAAAGAGCTGTAAGGACCATGACAGTTTTCGCTTATTCAGGTCTAGTTTAGTTTTAATGTTAATATACCAGCATGTGACCAGCATTGTATGAGAGGTTGCAGACTGTAGCTTTTTTTTGTTTTGCATTTGAATATTGTCCACATTTGCGAAAAATCAAATGGTGTTTCATTTTCAAATTGTTTAAAAAAATCATAATTTTTTTTTTTTCAATTTATATTTATTTATATGAAATGTAATGAGTGTCCATTGTAGAGCAGGTTAAGACTTCGAAATTGAAAAGTCAAAGGCTTTTACATTTTCAAACAACTTCAGGGTCCATGAAGCCTCAGTGACTAAACAGTTGCACTGCGTCCTGTGTCTGTAACAGTGAGCAACATAGCAGGCTCATCAACTTCATCTTCCTGATTGAGATCTCCATCAGACCTTTGCCCTGCCCAGCACCTCCACCTGCAAAAGCTCTACTTGCAAGCAGTGATGGAAATAACAGCATTACTTTTTTCAGTATTAAGTAATCTAATTGATTACTCTTCCCATCTTTATAACACCGTTACCGTTACTGCCAAAAAAATGCGGTGCGTTACTTTGCCTCTCAGCTTAGAGATCTAATTGGTCTGAACAGCTACAAAGACTTTTTTGACTGTTCTTCTTTGGTTAGTGGGCATGAGACAATCGCATAAATGACGACGATTGGCTGAGGTAGAGTAAAATTTCATGGTGAGCCAATCAGAGGTAGAGTTGGGCAGGTGTTGTTTACAGAAATTTGAAAGCACGCATAATCGGAAAAAAACCAATAACACAAGTGAGTCAGTCAACGAGAAACAGGAATGGTGAGCCCAAATAACCCAAAAGTTGCCCTCTCTGAATGGAAGTATACCCATTACTTTCCCCACCAAAAATTAAAGGAACGACTGTAACCGGGAATTGCACATTATGCCCTGGACAAAAGTGCATCTCCACGTCAGCATCAAGTAGCCTAATTCAAACTTACTCAGCCATCTGAATTGAACATGGAGGTAGGGTCCAAATTTCGACACATTTGAGCATTTAAAAATTTACTTGAAAGTAACGCAATAGTTACTTCTCCGAAAAAGTAACTAGTTACTCAGTTACAAATTATAAAAGTAACTAATTACTTTTTTAAAGTAACTTGCCCAACAATGCCTGCAAGATTTAGTACAGGTGGTCTTGTAGGTGGACAGACATAGTTGCAGGTGAACCTACATGTGAACAGCGTGACTGCCTGGTGGATCTCTAGGCGGACCTGCAGGTAGACAGGTTGATTTACAAGCAGACCTACAGTTAGACTTACAAATGAACTTACAAGTGGACCTGCAGATGAACAAGCTGAACTGCAGGTGGAGTTATGAATGGACAGCAGCTTGTGTCAGATGATTTAATCAAGTTGAAGACAGAACAAACTGGAAAGTGTATTAGACAGGGACGTGACCCTGAGGGAAACAACATACAGCGTTTAGTGAACAAACTTAACACCTTATTATGGAAAACACTTTATTGTAGGAGGTTTGAACTTGAAGATCTAAATTTGTAAACCATATCACATCATGAGAACCACAGTCTGGGCAAGACGAAAGGTCTTGAGGTCTTCAGCTGCCCTGCAGCTTCCTCATGATGGTGCTGCTGGCTGATGCATCGGTGAACATTGTCCCCACAAAAACATGTGTCCCCCACAGACAGTGTCGGATCGCTTTGCAGCAGCCTAGATCCTCGATTTGGAAGCCCAGGTGACGGTACCTCTCATCTGTCTCAAACATGGTGTTGTTGGTGTAGGGGCCAAAAAACTGGAGGAGTACAGACATCAATTAGGTTTTCTACAGGAACCATTATAGAGACTTGCACATCTGTACACTAAAGTGTACACAATGATTCTACATCTGTAGACCACTACATTGAGCTTCAAAACAGTGCATAGACCTGTAGATGACTATACAAAACTAAAGAGCGGTATAGAGTCCTATAGTCCAATACAGACCAGTAAAGACAAGTGTCAACCACTAAACCAAGCTAGAGAGACTGCTACAATGACCTATTAACAACTATAAAGACCTGTAGACCACTATATTGAGCTACAGATGACTGCAGGGTTCTGTTGCACACTAGGCTAGAGTCTGCAAGAAATGGATGCAGACATCCAGTTCAAGTTGAAGACTTTTTTACAAGACTTCAGGTTCTTTCACAACACCTACAGCAGGTGTCAGAGTCCAGTATTTTATTAATTTCTCAGAATGAATTGGATCTGACTGACAAAAGATGAAAGGAGGCTGGTGGTTACTGAGAGGAGAGTGTACCAGTCCACTTGGCTGCAGGAGCATGGGGTCTTTAAATCTGACAAACTGATCCTTTCTTTTCTGGACTAACATCAAATTTAGGAATCAGGGAAGCAGGAAACATGTTACACGATTACATGGTCTCTGTAGCAGTCTCTATTAAATTGTTAATGTGTTTGGTGTCTTACTGCCAGGCCTGAAGATGGGTCGATGAAGTCAGCCCAGAAATCATCTCTTTGCAGAGCGTGGCAGATCTCTCTGGCTCCATCAATAAACTGGACAGTAGAGGAAAAATGTTGGCAGTCTGATTTTGATCCTGGTCCCCCAACCCTCTTTTATCAGGTGCTGGGTTAGGGTTAGGGTTAACCCTCTTTGATGATGTCACATCCAGTACCTGACTAAACTAAACTGGATAATTTCATGCACCTCTGATGTGGTTACACAGATACAAACGCCACAATCCCGAGAATCTCATGGTGTTTGCTGCTTCATACAAACCCAATAACGAGGATCTTTTGGGTCAAGTAGGGCTGGGCAATAAATTGATTTTATCAGTTAATTCAAATATGCAGTTTAGGTCAATTTGTTTTTAATGAAGATTGGGTTTTTCTTTAACTTCCTCTGCCATTGGGCTCCTATAGTTCAGAGCGGATGGAGCTTGTCATTACCTCAATGAGTAGCCACTTGATGGGAGTAACATAAGCATAGTGACACCGGTCAGGTCTGCCATCTAAGACATGTGCGGCAACTCCAATTGGGCAAAACTGGTGCCCGACCCAATTGCGATTTGGGAGAAAACACAAAATAAGAACTTTTGACACTCAAACCCAAAGTTTGAGTTTGTTTGTCTGTTTTTAAAAAGGAAAAAAAATCTATTATAAAATTGTAAATCAAATTTGGTGTGAAAAAAATCTGAGATTTTTAACGCATGTTGCCCAGCCTTAGTGTCAAGTTCTAACTCGTGTGTTTGTACAGAACAGGAGGTCTCTATCATGACTTAATTTCCTACATGCTACCATACAAACCAGTGACACACTGACTTTGACTCTCTCTCACTCTCTCTCTCTCCCTCTCCCTCCCTCTCACACACAGACACAGACAGAGACAGACAGGGTAACTTCACCTTATCCAACATCTGTTCTCTCTCCCATGCCACCTCAGCAGACCATGCTGTCATGTCATTGTGAGTCCTTTGAGTCACTGTCAATACCGTCATATCGGTGGGGGGGGCATCAGGGAACATCGACTTGAAATCTGTGGAACATAGTTAAAAGAGTTATGAGGTAGCGGTTGGTGGTTAGGGACAGAGATACAAAGGTGTGTGATGGAGGTGAGCTGTACCTCTCTGCAGCAGCTCAGGACACAACTGGACCACACATTCCACACTGGGGGAATGAAAGCACCACCTTGTGCCAACACCACTAGAGGAGTCGGGATCGTCTCTCTATTTACACATGCACATAGAGAGACATCAGAGAGAAATTCTGTAGTACACTGAGACAAAATCCCTAAATCCTGTTGAGGTCATGGCGCATGCTTGGTCTCATACTTGATTGTCCCTGGCTGTAGTATGAGAGTCTGCTGTGAGCTTTCGGTATACTAGTCCATCCCTACAGGTGATCACAAAAGCAGGTGAACAGGTCCAGGTCTATTTTGTACATAATGACTGTGACTAAACACTGATTAATTTTAAAGGACAAAAGCTTGTTACTGATGATGATGATATCATTCTGTTTAAATTATTCCATCTATACTCACAGTTGGAGCAGAGCAAGCTGTAGGGAGGTGTGTGTGTGTTTGGGAAGGGTGGACTGTTAAAAGACCCTAAATGTATTACAAATACATTTTATGATTACACTCAAAATAAACATTTCATCACAAGCCACCTAGTTTATTTACAATAAACAATCATTGACAATAACCAATGATCAGCAGGCAGTTAATATCCAGTGATATTAACAGTAAACAGTTTTGTGCAAGTTATTCTAGAAATGTAGCCGAATTACTGATTACTCTGTAATCAGTAATTACTGTAAAGGATTACTTGATTTTTATAATGGTTAGTCAGATAAACAGTAACTCCACTAGTAACTTTTCCTTACACCTCCTCCCTGCTGCCGCAAAAAATGGATAACAGCTGGCTCCAACAGACAGTTTATTGACACTTTTTGATTCTGTAACATTTACATATATTAACTAAAGTTAATTTTCCATCACATAACAAATAAAAGAAGGGCAGTCGCAACTGACTTTTCTGCAAAAACTTATAAACCTTTTTCCTTGTTTTCCTTTAATACTCCATCTACAAAAATAAACAATGTGCCAGCCTTCACTAGTACAAGCAGAATTCACAGCATCGCTCTGTGCACCTGGGATTTTTCCTATGTGTTATGGTGTGCTCTGCCCTTTGAGAAGTTTTATTAAATTTGATGTGGAGTTTGATTTTTGAGGTTGAAAAAGTGTTGGAGCCCTTTTCCAGTTGACGGTGGATAAGAATGTCCTTTAGTTTGGCTGAGATGAACTTGAAATAGTTACTGTACCTCAAACTGAAAGTGTGTTTCCCTTTTCCCTTCATGTTTTTTCCATGCCAGTGTTCACCATAGCACACCCGCATGTGAGCGACGTAATCAAATCAATAGCTTCTACATTTCATGCAGTCAACATGAAATAATATTGCATTCTGTTGGCAAGAATGTAAAATTGTAGTAACCCTGCAATACTTGGACTAGTAACTTTAATCTAATTATTGTTAGGAAATTATAATAGGTTAAATTACTCTGTTATCGAAAAAGTAACCAGTTTACAGTAACAACGCTGTGCAGGGCACTGTTAATAGCCTGTGACATCATCCTAGCAGCTGATAAAAAGTGACATTACCAGGGAGGTTTTTAATGTGAAGATAACTCAGGAATTCCTGTTTTAAAATCGGTGAACTTACCAAAGCTCTGACTAGGTGGGGCAGGAACTGCTCATGGCTCTCAGTGGTAAATGGGGTTAACAGTACATCATGGGGCTCCTTATGTTCCAAACTAGGTGCCTGATCTGCTGGTGCTTCTAGGTGGCAGTCAAAACCCACGTTATCACGTAGCTGGAAGTTCTGGCTCTGGAGCCTGAAGAGCTCCATCTCATCATCAGGCCAAACTGTCTGCAGTCCTTATTGTCAGGGAAAGAACACCATGCATTAAATTTCAGGTCTCAAATGAAGTCCAGGTTTTTAAAAAGACTTTAAAACTATTTCAAACCTACAGAACTATTCAATTTGAACCTGACCCGCCTTAACTTTCCAACAGAACCACCTATTACCTACACAGACTCCCTCTAGAGCCTAAGATAGAGCTGCCTGATGTTAACTTGGGATAGGAAGACAAACCCATTTGAGGGGGAATCAGGGCTACATGGGATTCATCAGCTGATCCAGCAGGTGAGAAGGATCTAGTTCCAGCCACACGATGCACTAATAAATGAAGTCCTGGAAGGTAAGTTACCAGCCTGGCTCTGCAGCAAAGAAGCTGAACACAAAAAACAGTCAGAGGAGACAACCACAGTCTGTACCAAGAGTGAGTGATGTTTACAAAGGAAAGCACTCAATAACAGACTGAAAACAAAAGTGATCATTTCATTAAGAATATCTCACTAACAGTATGGAAATAATATAGTGATTACTTATGAACACTTTGTTGTGACATGGACCATTATCCTGCAAAATATAGTCATTAGATGATGGGGAACTATGGCCATAAAGATATGAACATTGTCAGCAACAATATCCAAACATATTGAGACATTCTGACCAGGACTAGATTTCTGTTGAAGCCCAAAGTGTCAAGAAAAACATCCCCCACACCATTACCACCTGCCTTGACTGATGACATAAGGCAACATGGTAAATGTACAAAAGAGATCTGGGACCTGTACCACGAAGTGGGACTTGAAGGTTTGGTGTTTTTGGTCCAAAAAAAAAAAAAACGCAAACAAACAACAAAAAAAACAAGTCTCTAGGACAGCCTTCTTTCACAGGTGATGAATTATCTCTGCTCCATGTTCCCGCTCAGTACCTGCACCTGCTGCTGCAAGTTACAATTAGTTATCATTACACAATACTGCTCTCTTCCCATTTTAACTCCTCTTCTCCCCACTGCTAATATTTACTACTCAAATGAAATCAAATGAAATCAAATCAAATTTATTTGTATAGCGCCAAATCATAACAAAGTTACATCAAGGCACTTTACATATGGAGCAGGTCTAGACCAAACTCTTTGTAAAATTATTTAAAGAGACCCAACAGATCCCCTGATGAGCAAGCACTTGGTGACAGTGGCAAGGAAAATTTTCCTTTAAGAGGCAGAAACCTCGGGCAGAACCAGGTTCAGGGGGGGCGGCCATCTGCCTCAACCGATTGGGTTGAGAGAGGGAGAGAGAGAGGGTGAGAGGGAGGAAGAGAGAGAGTGAGAGAGAGAGAGAGAGAGAGAGAGAGAGAGAGAGAAAGAGGGAGGCATGGGGGGGAGAGGCAAAGTTGGGTAGAGTAGGGAGAGAATAAGAGCAGGAGGAGAGGATATTCAAAACAGGTGTAAGCAGAAACTTGATGCTGCATGTAGTTCATAGAAATGATGGTGTATAGAATTCATGAAGATATGGGAGCATCAGGCATTGCAGGAACATGGGATAGCGATGATTCTTCACCTGCAGGATGAGGACAGGGAGAAAGAGGAGAGGAACTGGGAGAGACAGAGACTTCAGAAAAACATGGTTAGTAAATGCAGTACACATGCTTGGAACTGGGAGAAACAGGGATTTCGGAGAAGCATGATTGTTGGTATGTCGGCACATGCAAGGGGGAGAGAGGGGGACTGAGATCCATCTGCCAGGCTTTAAAGCGATATGAGTCCAGAGAAGTGTTGACAGTCCCACAGATTGTCTGTCATTACACTACTTTAGCACAGAAGAGAACACTACAGTTCCATCAACATAGTGGCCAAGATAATGGAAAGATTTTTTGTTTCCCAAGATACTTGACATCTCAGCCCATAAAAGAGAGCTTTTATGATACAGCAGGTAAGTTAGAGATCAGAATCACAATTACTTTATTAATGCCTAGGGGAAATTCAGTTCTTTACTCTTGTATGTAAGTAGAGGACACAATTTAAATATGACAAGAATACTTACACACACATTATTATATAGATAGACAAAAAATAAATACATAAATAAGTCTAGTTATATTAAGTACAGACAGATAATCAAGGCGAGTGGGCCATGAAAAGTAAATGACTAGAAATATTGGCAAATAGTGCAGTATATACTGATCAGTATCAGGTAAATGAAGGTGAAACAGTGATGCATTGTATTGTGCAATAGTTCACAATCACAGTGGTGATGATCAGAGGGTGGATTATTTATTATCTATCTCACAAAAAGTTGACACACCCTGTGGTGTTAAACTATGAGGACAATTGCAGACCCCCCCCCCCCCCCCCCCCCCAAAAAAGGAAAAAAAATCTTCAAACTTGTTGACAATAATATCTTCATTAGTGAATTAAGCCACTCTGCCAGAGACCTATTGGTTGGACACGTTTATGTGTATGCGTTGACAAACAAATAGGACAAATGTGGGTTGATTTACCAAGTCGCTAACCAGCATCATGGCAACAAAAGTCACAAAGGAGGATGTTAGGTTAAATGAGGCCAGATCGCTGAAACATTTCCCAGATTTGTTAATCCCGCTTCATGGTTTAGGCCCCTGATCTTTATAACCTGATAAACCGGTAACATATTTCTGATCTCTATACCTGATAAATATTTTACATTGGTGTGGTCTTTATTATCTGATAATTCTATGACAAAGATCTAATATTTACAACAATCTGGTATACATTCCCAGTTCCAAAAAAGCTGGGATGGTTTGTAAAATGTCAATAAAAACAGAATGCAATAATTAACAAATCTCACAAATAGCTTTATTTTTTCACAATAGAACACAGATAACAAATGTGTAAGCTGAGAAAATGTACCATTTTAAGAAAAAAAAAGTGATTTTGAATTTGGTGACAGCAACAAGTCTCACAAAAGTTGTGACAGGGCCATGTTTACCACATTGAGGCTTTCCCTCTTGTTTTTACAATCTGTAAACATCTGGGAATCGAGGAGAGAGCAGAGACCAGTTACAAGTTTTGGTAGAGGTATGTTTACCCATCCATTCTGACAAAGGATTCTAGCTAGTCAACGGTCCTGTGTCATATTTGTGTTTCAATATGCGCCAAATGTTTTCAATTGGTGAAAGGTCTGGACTGCAGGAAAGGTAGTTCAGCATCCATTCTGCTATGAAACATGCTGTTGTAATAAACGCAGTATGCAGTTTAGTAATGTCTTGCTGAAATATGCAAGGCATTCCTGAAAAGAGACATAATCTTAGTTGGAGCATATGTTGCTTTAAAAACCTGTACATATTTTTCAGCATAAATGGTGCCTTTTCAGGTGTGCAAGAATGGATATACATTATCACATTTGGTTTCTTCTTTACATGATAGAGCTTTAACTTGCATTTGTGGATTGCATGGCAAACTGTCAGACAATGATTTCTGGAAGTGTTCCTGAGCCCATGCAGTGATTACCATTAAGGAATCATGCCTTTTTTAATGCAGTGCCATGAATATTTTTTAGGAAATTGTACAATGTCTCAGTTTAAAAATTAAATATGTGGTCTATGTCCTATTGTGAAATTAATATGGACTTGAGAGGTTTGTAAAATTTACATTCTGTTTTTAATTCATATTTTACACAGCAGCCTAATTCTTTTGGATTTGGGATTGTAGAGCTTCTTTATTCTATATCTTTGCATTTGTTAATGGATCAGGACAGCATGACTGCATCTGCACAGAAACATACAGACAACACAAGTGACAAACACACTTACAGCCATCCTCGTGCGCGTCGCTACTGGGTCCAGGTATTCTGTAAACCAGGACAAAATAGTGGTCTACTTAGAGATGGATTAAATATGCATAGGCGTAATTTATGGGGGGGATGGGTGGGTTGCAACACACCCAATATTCCAAACCAGCCACTACAACCCCTCCGATATCATATCTTAATGATCGATAATGAATGTTAAGCATCATAAACACGACGATTTGGTAGATTCTCTCAATTTAGCAGGGAGGAAAGCATAGAGACGCCATAGGTAACGACCACGGTGAAGTTAGTTTTAAGTTGGATAACGTCTTCTGTTCCACGCAGTGTGACTCCGAGCCAGCCACGCCAACATTTCAAGTGCACCCGTATTACAGACTTTACATTAAACACACGGAGACAGAAGACGGTTACAGCGTGTATCAACTTCCTGTTTTCAAAATAAAAAAGTGGGATATTTAAAGCAGAAAAACTGTGTGTAAAGGAATTAAAACAGACGTATCAATATGTTCCAACACTGGTTTTGATTTATTATATCAAATGACCGAATAGATATTCAGCTAAAATGCTAATATTTCCATATAAAAATTATGAATGATTAGAAAATGTGAGGAAAACAACAGGTGTATCTCATGCACCCTCTGTAGAAACATGTTCCCACACTGATTTCGAGTCAACTGATCACATGACCTGAAAGCTATTGAGCTAAAATGATAGTATTTACATAAAAAAATTAATAAAAAATATTTGGAGATTTGAAATGAAAAACCAAGGGGTTTATCTCATGCAGCCAGTGGAGTTCTATGATCCAACACTGATTTCGAGTCAGTTGATCACATCACCTGGAAGCTATTGAGCTAAAATGCTAATATATACACATTAAAATATTAATCAAAAATATTTGGAGATTGAAAATGAAAAACCAGGGGGTGTATCTCATGCAGCCAGTGGAGTACTATGATCCAACACTGATTTTGAGTCAATTGATCACATCACCTGGAAGCTATTGAGCTAAAATGCTAGTATCATATTAAAAAAATTATAAAAAATATTTGGAGATTTCAATTATAAAAAATCAGGTGTATCTCATCCATATGTTTTTCAGTCATTTCGTCACATGATCTGGAAGGTGCGTAATGGGATATGTCCCCACATTTGTAGGACAGGTAATGATTGTCCAGAGGATAAATTAAGATAAGAGGAGCGTTATTTATCCCAAAGGGAAATTGAGTTAAGTCAGTGAGCTCATTTATTTATCAAAGAGTTATACAGTCTAATGGCTGTGGGTAAGAAAGATCTTGTATATCTCTCTGTCCTGTAATGAAGAGAGGGGAGCCATCCACCACCATTGTTTCTTTGCTCCATCGGGATGCTATGAAGTGGATGATCTGTGTTGTTCCAGAATGGCCTCCACCATCCTCATTGTGTATCTCTGCACCACTTCCCCCAGAGAGTCCATCCTTACTCCAATCACAGAGACATCCTTCTTAACATGTTTATCCAGCCTCCTTGCCTGCTTTTTTGCAACACTTCCTCCCCAGCAGACTGCAGCATAAAATAAAAAAACTTACCACCAAAGACTGATAAAACATCTACAGCATATTACTACAGATGTTGAGAGATCTCAGCTTCCTCAAGAAATATAGGCAGCTCTGACCCTTTTTATAGAGTGCATCCGTGTTAAGGGACCAAGCCAACTTGTTATCCAGGTGTACACCTAGATATTTGGAACCACCTCAATGTCCACTCCACAAATGTTCACAAAATCAATTTTTTTAACTTAAAAAAGTGGCAGTTTTAATGTGATTCTATGAGTTCCACCTGTTACCAACCTGTTAGTTACTTGGATAACTTCTAAAGAAGTTAAATTTGTAACGAATTTCTTTTCATCTCATGGATCTGTTCTCTCAAAACAGACTTCTAAAGCAGAGCTTTTATTCTGAAATTGAGAAGCTGGCCTTGCTCCCCAGCAACAGAGGGGCGGGGCTGAGATTAGAGGCTGAGTCTAGAGGCAGTAGACTAGAGGCTGCAGGACGTAGTAATACAGTAGTAGTAATACTTCAGTAACAATTTGTTAACTGTGGCCTCGAATATGGGGCGCTTCAAAAAAGGGCAGAGACAGAGGACCCCAAATATATGGGAAACAGCTGGGGGGAGAGAAGTAATTGTCAAGTCTTTCATGCATTACCATGTTTGTGAGGTAAATGTCCCGGCAGAGATTTGGACATCAGTCACACTGGATGTGTTTAAAACGACTGAAAAGAAGTACTCCACTGGCTGCATGAGATACACCCCCTGGTTTTTAATTTTCAATCTCCAAAATTTTTGATTAATATTTTAATGTAAATATTAGCTTCTTAGCTCAATAGCTTCCAGGTGATGTGATCAATTGAACCGAAATCAGTGTTGGATCATAGTACTCCACTGGCTGCATGAGATACACCCCCTGGTTTTTCATTTTCAATCTCCAAAATTTTTGATTAATATTTTAATGTAAATATTAGCTTCTTAGCTCAATAGCTTCCAGGTGATGTGATCAATTGAACCGAAATCAGTGTTGGATCATAGTACTCCACTGGCTGCATGAGATACACCCCTTGGTTTTTCATTTCAAATCTCCAAATATTTTTTTATTAATTTTTTAATGTAAATACTATCATTTTAGCTCAATAGCTTCCAGGTCATGTGATCAATTGACTCGAAATCAGTGTGGGAACATGTTACTACAGAGGGTACATGAGATACACCTGTTGTTTTCCTCACATTTTCTAATCATTCATAATTTTTATATGGAAATATTAGCATTTAAGCTGAATATCTATTCGGTCATTTGATATAATAAATCAAAACCAGTGTTGGAACATATTGATACTTCTGTTTTTATTTCCTTTAAACACAGTTTCTCTGCTTTAAATATCCCAATTTTTTATTTTGAAAACAGGAAGTTGATGCATGCTGTAGCCGTCTTCTGTCTCCGTGTATTTAATGTAAAGTCTGTAATACGGGTGCACTTGAAATGTTGGCGTGGCTGGCTCGGAGTCACACTGCGTGGAACAGAAGAGGTTTATCCGGAGTGAATGTCTGTCGAATATCCAACTTAAAACTAACTTCACCGCGGTTAGGTAACGTCATTAATCTCTCGTTCAGTCCGGTTACTGTGGGTGTGTAGCCACAGCAACTCCAGGTAGAACAACTGTAAAACACCTGGAGCTAATAATCTAAAGTCTAGCAAAGATAACAATCCAGTAAACGACGACATCGACTCTTGACATGAGAGCAGCCCACGAAACGAGTCCACACGTGTGTCGGGTTACACACACATTACCGGTGTGTGTGTGTGTGCCGGAGGTGCGACAGGCGATGCTGTCACATCACTCAGTACACCCCGACACTTTAGAACAGGGGTTCCCAAACTTCAGAGTGCCGCGGCCCACTTTAAAATCTGAAAATTTCTCGCGGCCCATCCCCCCGTCAATAACGAAATATATGTTCCGGATCTAAAATTGGTCTAAAATGAAGAATATCACGCAATTTAAAATCACAAGCTTTGTTTATTAGTTGTGATTACTTTTTAAAATTTAAATATTTAATCATAAGTATTTAATGGTAACTTCAAACTTAATTACAAAATAGAAAATGACTTCTCGCAGCCCACACTTTGGGAATCACTGCTTTAGAGGCTTCTGCCTCTACGCCGTGTTTACTTCGTCCTGACCCCGATAGCAATGTGTTTTTTTTGGTTCAGAAGCATGAGCAAAAAAAAAGCGGAGGGTCGCTGGTTAATCCCAAGCTTTATATAGCCTAATGTAGGAATAGTACGCTCTGACAAGGCACACAATTTGAATACAAAAAAAAAAAAAAAAAAAATCAACATCAAAATAATATCCTTATCTTGATTCACACTGTAAGAAGCTGGGACAGGACAAGCCAACTTCAGTAATATTTAAATTTATATAGATATGATTAGTAATATTAGTGCACAAAATGTGTACGTGTGTATGTGTGTGTATCAGATAGTAGGAGAAATCTAAGAAAAAGAAAAAAAATCCGAACCCCCCAATGTTCAACTCAAAGTTACACCCTTGAACCTTAACTTCAAAGACACGCAAGTAAACAAAGAGTCAGAAATGGGAAAGAGAGGGACAAAACAAAAACAAAACAAAACAAAAAAAACAGACAGGTGGAGCGGCAAATTGACCGACCAGAAAACACATCAAGGTTATGGCATTTCCTGGCTTCAACGTCAAGCGTGACCCAATGACTGCCAGATGTAACGTTAACAGTAACTGCCAAGGAGCCTACCTGGTGACGACACTATCACAATGACTGAGCGGCGAAGGCTCTGTGCCCTTTCGATTATAGATGTTTACACGGATCCAGCTCATTCACGGCTAGTTAGTGCAACAGGATCAGCTCATTCAAGGTTAAAGCAAGAACAGACCCATTTTAGTCACGTCTAACGTTAGCACAACAGCAATAGCTTTATAAAAGCTAACATTAGCACAGACCCGGTTTATGCAAGCTGAGCTCAACGACTGAGGCACCTGTACCGATCGGAGTTTTCCCTGGTATTAAAAACGTAGCCTCAGCTTTGAAATGTATCGCTAAAGTCGCTGCGCATTTCCTTTCCTGGCAAACAGCCGCCGTCCACATTACTGCCCCTGATGGTCTGGAGCCGGAAAGGAAGAATGCAATGAAAGGTTATCATAGTTATTGTGGTGTTAGCTTCAAACACATTATGTTTGACGAAACAATCGTACGAGATTTTACATCTGTGTCACAAACTACTGTTTTTTCTACACTGATGTGTGTTTGATGTGGTGAAACGGCTATGTGCGCAAATAGTTATGCTTATGACAGCTGTCAGAGCCAGCTCAGTGTGAACACCGCTGTACCACACCAATTAAACTACTTTGTCGTTCGTTCTTCTAATAACACCATATCACATTTACACATGGGCCATCTCGTTGTCACTGTCGTATTCCATCTGACAACATTTAAACATGTTTGTTCATTGTGTCACGATGCTGAACTCAGGATCTCTGTCCTTTACGATGTAACCCTCTACTCAGCCACCAGATGATGACACAGGATTACGTGCTAACTGGTACACCCGTGAAGAGAGCCAGAACAGAAGTCAATGCATGCTGGGAGGTTGAAACTGAAATCTGTCATGTGTGACTCCCTTAACAGTGAATAGATATCATTACATTTAAACTGTGGGAGCTCCCTGTGTTTATGCTGTGGCCCTAGTTTGTGTTATGGGGACTGTAGAAACCAACATGCTCTACAGAGGATAATGACACAGCAGAACATTTGGGGCCTTTTCTGTGTTCACAATAGACTGTCTTGGGTTAAGGGTCCACTACCTGTTGATCTATCTAAAAACTCATTGATCTAACGGTGTGACAGTGAATGTCCAAGATATTGTGTTGTTGTGTGTGGTACTGGTTATTTAATATGAACATTCCTATTTATTTTGTTGTCCTACTCCCTTGCCTTCATTCTTCCCGTGAATATTATATATATACTATTAAATGAACAAGTGTTAATGATATTGACCAGGGTTTGTGGACAGCGAGAAATCACTGTATCGTGTTTTGACAAAACTGGCTGGGGCAAAACATGTCTGTAACATAAATCATAGTTTTTTAGCTTAAAATGTGCATAATTTATTTTAAAAACCTAACCAAAATCATAAACAGGACAGGGGTAGCACCACAAAGTGTGTTTTGATGTTGTCTAATATTTTGTTTTTATTCAAAATGATATGATATGTGACCAGTGCCCACAAAAACCCATGTCCGGAAGCAGGTATCACACTCCAATGCTTTAAAAACTCCAAAAAGTAATATAAAATTTAACTTTAACAGTATTATGTGTAGAATAAGTAATATTTATTTCACAAACATTAAAAAATAAAAACTTTGAAATGTTTTTAATGCACTTTCTGATCAATTGAAAATGTATCCGGAGTTTTTGTCAACACCGCCAGACTTTTTTAAATCGGGAAAAAAATCAGGAATAATTTAGAGCAGTTAATAACTCAAAGGAACCCTTTCCCTCCTCCTTGGTCTTCCTGGTGACATGAGAGCATTTTAGCTCTGGTAAGTTTTTAATAATACTTTGTATTTCATATCTATTTACTAATATGCACGTCACAACCATAGTGTATCAACTCTAAAATGACTAAAAGTCAACATTTGAGTACAATTTTCTGCAATCTAGCATTTATTTATATAGATTGCCTGGACCATGACAACAGATGATAAACAAGATGGCTCCTGTGAGAATCCAGTGTGATATAAGGAGAAATATGCTTTTTTGTCAACACCATCAGACATCAACATCATCAGAATTTGTGTCCGATGGTGTTGATTAATGCCATTTTAGTGTACATTTTAAGGATTTTAATATTATTTATACCAATAATATCACTTCCTATGCATTTTATTGCTATTGCAGTTTCATGTGTTGAATTAATTCTAGTTGTGATATACAGTAGTGTACTTGAATATGTTAAAGAATCTGCCGCTCAGCCTGATATGCAATGAAGTGTTGCATGCTTATCCATAATAAAGAGCTGATTGCAGAATGGTACTGTACACGTCAGGTTAGAATGACTAAACAGAAGTTGTCTGTTGAGGAGCGAAGGAGAATGAGAGTATCAAAAGAAAATGAGAGAAAAAAATGAATAGCCAGTCTGAGTTGAAGGAGGAGTTCCTGACAAATGAGAGAGAAGGAGGGTGAAGGAGGGCAAAATAAAGAAGATCATCAATTTGGAAGAGAGAGAAAAGAGGTGAAAGAGAAAGTAATGGAAATAGGCACAGAAAGAACCAAGAGAATGAAAGAAAAGAGGGAGGCCAGCAAGAATTAGATGCTCCTCCACAGAGTCCTTTAGACAACATCGTAGAGGAGCAAAGAAGCAACAGACAGCTTCAGAGGTCTTCAAAGCTGTCCATGCCAAGTTCCCCTCCGTTTATAGAGAGTCAGTGGAGGGACCCCATGTTAGCTACGATTTAAAATGGTATAGCTTACCAGGCCAACATTAACATGAAAAGAAGCCTGTAGTGTCAAGTACTTTGTAATGCTATGTCAAAAATGTAATACTTATCAACAGACTAATATCTAAGACGCGTTTGTTTTGTGATTATACTTTTTTTTTTTTGTTAAAAATAAATTGAAAATGCAGCACGGCGGCATAGTGGTTAGCGCTGTCGTCCCACAATAAGAAGGTCGCGGGTTCGGTTCCCAGCCTGGGTCCTTTCTGTGTGGAGTTTGCATGTTCTCCCCGTGTCTGCGTGGGTTTCCTCCCACTGTCCAAAGACATGCATGTGTAGGTTAACTGGTGAGTCTAGATTTTCCGTAGGTCTGACTGTGAGTGTGAGTGGTTGTTTGTCTCTGTTTGTCTTTGTGTGTTGGCCCTGTGATTGACTGGCGTGTCCCTGGCGTCCAGGGTGTACCCCGCCCCTCGCCCGGAACGTTGGCTGGGCTTGGCTCCAGCACCCCCCGCGACCGGGAAATGGAAAAGCGGTAGAAGATGGATGGATGGATAAATTGAAAATTGTATTTAAAGATTTGTGGACCCCTGTGTTAACAACATTCCGTTTTTCAGGGGAAAAAATATGTCAGATGTTTTCTTCATCTATTACAGTTCTCTCAGTTCCAAGCATGTGCATTGCATTTACTAACCATGTTTTCCCGAAGTCTCTGTCTCCCCCAGCTCCTCTCCTCTCTCTCTCCCAGCTCCTCTCCTCTCTCTCCCTGTCCTCACCCTGCAGGTGATGAATCATCACCATCCCATGTTCCTGCAATGCCTGCTGCTCCCACATCTTCAAGAATTCCATACAGCATCATTCCTACGAACCTCATGCAGCATCATGTTCCTGCCTACACCTGTTTGAATATCCCCTCCTCCTGCTCTCTTTCTCTCCCTACTCTACCCAACTTTGCCCCCCCTTCCCCCCGTGCCTCTCTCTCTCTCTCTCCCTCTCTCAACCCAACTGGTCGAGGCAGATGGCCGCCCCCCCTGAGCCTGGTTCTGCCCGAGGTTTCTGCCTCTTAAAGGAAGTTTTTCCTTGCCACTGTCGCCAAGTGCTTGCTCATCGGGGGATCTGTTGGGTCTCTTTAAATAATTTTATAAAGAGGTTGGTCTAGACCTGCTCTATATGTAAAGTGCCTTGATGTAACTTTGTTATGATTTGGCGCTATACAAATAAATCTGATTTGATTTGATTTGATTTGATTACAGTATTTTCTTTATCTATACAGTTTGGTGAGAGTTCAGATGACCTTTTCAATGAGATTTTTCAAGTTGGTGATCACTTTATTGTTCCTGCAATTTTAATTTGTGAACTCTATCAAGGCACTGTCAACTCCGAAGATGCCACGTCAACTCAGTCAGATATATTTTTTAAAGTATTTCCTTGAAAAATACATTTGTTTATTCCTTTAAGGATATTTGTTCAACACATTTCAAATGCGCATGTGTATTTTTAATGCTTAAAAATGTCACTGTTAAATCTGAAGGTTAAAGACAGATGTAATTCTTGATACGATTTAAATTCTAGTCATTAAACGTTGGCTTTAAAAATGTTATTTTATTGATTTAAAGACCTGTGCGCATTATTAGGGGAACTGGAAAAACTAACGAGTGAAAATATTTCAGATAAGATAATTTCAAATAATTTTAATAAGTATTTTTATGTTTCTGATGGTGTTGACAAAAATCAAGTGGTGTTCCAGCAAACATACAATTTACATAAAAATTCTACAACTGGTAGGTTGAACCAAAACATGTTTGGATAGACAAAACATCATTTGACAAAAATGTATTCATATATTTTAGAAATTCACCATAAATTTCTTATGAAAACCAAAACCTGTTTTGTCCCTTATCTCAAGAGTCACTGAAAAACAAACCAATAGACACCAAACATGTTCAGAAACTGACTTTATTAAAGCCCCATGAACAATATTCATGTGAATCTGACTTCATTGGCCTGAAATTTTGTTTTATTTTCCCCTCAGGAAATCTTAATTTTGCCACATAGAGAGGCTATTTTCTCCATAATATACATATTAAAAATAAAGTTGTATCCAGAGGAATGTGGATGGACATGTTTGAGCCCAATAAATTCTTCAGTCACACACAGTGTGGTAACACCCCCAGCTCTGGGTAGCGTTTCACAGTAACACCACTTTCCAGTAAAACATTGTCTGACAGTGTTTTAGGCTGATCATTTGTTCCCTCAATCCCCCCACTGTGGGTCCTCACCCCTCCCCGGGGGCACCCCTCCTCCATGGTCCTCTTGTCTGCAATGACACTGATCTGATGATAGATCTCCTCGGGTGGATGGGAATTCTGCATGGCCAGGTAGATTGTGGAGTCAGGGGACTCCAGCAGATACTGGGAAATGGAATAAAGCAGAGTGATCCAGGTTTTGTGTTAAAATAACTGACAAAAGGCCTGGATCAAGTATCAAAACGTGTGTTCAAGTATTGAACACAAGTAATCAGCTGAAAATAGGAGAGGATACAAACATACACACCTCTTTAAAGTGCTGAGGTAAGACATCCTTTGGACCAAAGAGTTGGCAGATCCATTTCCGAAACACAGCTAGAACACACACCAGAACCACTGCAGCTGCCATGATGACAGCAGTCAGGACAACTGCCATCCAGGGGGCTTCTTCTGCAGAGAAACAGAGGCCTGCTCAGACCTAGTGTAACAGCCATCTTCAGTAATCTGGTCACCAGCCGTCAGCCCTGAGTCTCTGTCCATATTTTTCTATTCATCTGTTTTAAAACTTGTCTCCACATGTGTTTTGGTGACTACCTGTAATCTACATTCTTCTTGTTTTACATGCAAATGGCATGCTGTGTTGTTTTTAGCCAGACAGAGAGACAGATCCATTGTAGTGTGCCTCTGTCTCAGTTAAATGAGTGAGCAAGCGGAAGAGAAAGTGGTGTGGGCTGAGCTCTACGATGAAATCTGGTTTTATCCATTTTAAACAATAAAATGTTTAAAATATTAAAATATTATTAGCACTAATCATCTGTTTCAGAGGAAGTCAGTACCAAAACTCTCCTGGGCTGATAAATCCAGACTAATTTTACTCCTCCTCACCTACAAAGACATGAATGGTGAGAAATCTTTTGATATGTTGCCATACAGTATGTGTCAACTTTAAGAGGTACATGATAGACAGACAGACTATTGTCTGTGCCAAATGGTGACAAAAGTTCTTTGACAAGGCTCAGGAGATTGACTCCTCACAACAAATCTTTGGCTTGTGTTTGTTGTGTCTATATTATTTGGACTAGTCCAAGTTTCGTTTAGTTAAATTCATAAATCGGCTAACAAAACAATGAATCATGAAAAGTCATTTTGTCTTAGTAACAAGACACCTACCAGAGGTAGTGTTTTCACAGGTAACTCTACTGGGGTGGCTGGGGCGGGGGTTGCTCTCTGTGTTGATTTGCACTTGAACACAGTATTTGGTTCTTGGGTCCAGGTCACTCAGAACTACCCGGTTTTGCTGTATATTGCTGACGTATTTGACCTGTAGGAAGCCACAGAGGAGCCGTCAGTGTGTAACCAGGAGAAGCTGCAACACCACAGAGAGAAGTAGCATCATGGGATCATAAAGCTCAGAACTTGGCCCAGCACTCTGATGGAGTTTAGGTTTAGAGAGACCCGGTTCAGGCCAATGACTGTTTATGAAACCTGGACCTGGACTCCTGGTCTGTAAAGCGAAGCCAATACTGAAGTGCTTTAAATTTTCATTCCATCCAAAGAACATCTTTGGACAGCTCCATCCATCCATCCATCTTCTACCGCTTTTCCGTTTCCGTGTCGCGGGGGTGCTGGAGCCAATCCCAGCCAACATTCCCAGCCAACATTCCGGGGAGGGGCAGGGTACACCCTGGACAGGTTGCCAGTCCATCACAGGGCCAACACACAAAGACAAACAGAGATAAACAACCAATCACACTCGCATTCAGACCTACTGACAATTTAGAATCACCAGTTAACCTAAACATGCTTGTCTTTGGACGGTGGGAGGAAACCGAAGTACCCGGAGGAAACCCACGCAGACATGGGGAGAACATGCAAACTCCGCACAGAAAGGACCCAGGCCGGGAACCACATCCACGACCTTCCTATTGTGGGGCGACAGCGCCAAGTTGTCTTTGGACAACTCCACTGGTTGTAAAAACAAGTCAAATTGTATTGAAGTCTGTGAAAATGGCTCTACTTCTGACTTGCTTTATTACCGCAGTACAGTTTCCTAATAAGGTTATGGATTCAGTCTCTAGTTTCACATCTTCTTCAATTCATACAGGTTATTATTTAAATAATGGTCCCATTTACAGAAAGATAGAAGCAGGGATAAAGCAGGAAATGCATTAGGATGCGGTTTCAGTGTCATTGACAGAGTATACAGCACACTGCAACCTGCCTGAGAGTCTGACAATCAGTAGGTCAGATTAATAACTCACTACTCCTCCTAGCCACTAATCCTATATCATACTAATATGGTTGCCTCTTGGGGCAGCACAGCGGCATAGTGGTTAGCGCTGTTGCTTCACAGCAAAAAGGTTGTGGGCTCCATTCCCGGGCCTGTGGACTTTCTGTGTGGAGTTTGCATGTTCTCCCAGTGCTTGCATCGGTTTCCTCCCACAGTTCAAAGACATGCATGTTTAGGTTAATTGGTGTCTATAAAATTGCCCGTAGGTCTGAGTGTGAGTGATTGTTTGTCTCTGTCCGTCTCTGTGTGTTGGCCTTGCAATCGACTGGTGACCTGTCCAGGGTGTACCCTGCCCTCTCCCAGTGTAAGCTGGGATTGGCTCCAGCACCCTGTGACCCGGAAATGGATAAAAGCGGTTGAAGATGAATGAATGAAAATTGCCCGTAGGTGTGAGTGGTTGATGTTATATGAATTTATCTTCTACCACTTTTTCATTTGCAGGGGTGCTGGAGCAAATCCCAGCTCACATTGGACGAGGGGGGGTACACCCTGGACAGGTCGCCAGTCCATTGCAGGGCCAACACATAGAGACAGAAAAAGACAAACAGCCATTCACACTCTCACATGCAAACAGGGAATTTAGAGTCAATAATTAACCTACAGATGCATGTTTTTGGACTGTGGGAGTACCTGGAATAAACCCAGGCAGGCACGGGGAGAATATGCAAACTTCACACGTAAAGGCCCCCAGGCCCAGTAATCGAACCCTATATAACTCAGTATAACCTAAGTCAGGTGAACCAAATCCTCCTGTTTGTTCTCCTGACAAAAAATGTTTCAAATTTGGTTGCTGTCTTTTCCAAATACATTTAGATGCCAGGCTTTGTATCTTACTCCAAAATCAGAGAGGCTGATGACCATGACGATGTACACAGAGAAACAAGTACCAAGTTTGTAGGATGTCTGATCTGTTGAACATTACAAATGTATGTTTGATTCAAACTCCACTAGTGGGCCCAAATATTCATAAAAGTTGATCAAAAAAGACAATTTCTTTGTTTGTTAGTTCAGCTTGTTAGCCAATTAATGAGTTAGCCTTAGGTTAAAATTCATATGAGAGTCTGACACTATGAAGTAACTGCAGTTAACAAAACCTTATTCTACTAGAATGCAAAGAATGCTGAAACTGCTGTAGCTGAGTATTTTACCATGGAGTCTGAAAAGAGAAGATAAATATATTTGACCAAGTGTGTTTTTACATTATATTAATGAAAAAGCCATTGACTGTGAATTCCTTGCATAGACATTACAAGAGTAATAGCACCAAACATTACAATAACATAAAATTACTTGACCTATGGCAGCGCAACAGATGGCGGTCTGTTCAGTTGCAGCATCTTGAAGCTTGGATTTTATAAGCAATGACTACAAATGAGCTACTACTTAATTGAGCCCTTCATTCTAGATCTCATTAATTTGACCCTATCTTTGGGTTATGTACCTCAGACTCTTAAGACAGCAGTCATCAAACCCCAGCTTAAAAAGCCGAATCTTGATCCAGATGTTTTGGCCAATTATAGACCCATATCAAACCTTCCCTTCATTTCTAAAATCATTGAGAAAGCAGTAGCAAACCAATTACACGACCATCTGCATAGGAACGGTTTGCTTGAAGAGTTTCAGTCAGGATTTAGAGCTCACCACAGCACAGAAACAGCGCTGATTAAAGTCTCCAATGATATTCTAATGGCTTCAGACAATGGATCAGCCTCCATACTTCTCCTCTTAGATCTCAGTGCTGCATTTGACACCATTGATCACAATATTTTATTACAGAGACTGGAACATGAAATTGGCATTAAAGGAACTGCTCTAAGGTGGTTCAAATCCTATTTATCGGATGGATATCAGTTTGTACATGTTAACAATAGCTCCTCCTCAAGCACTATAGCCAGTTATGGAGTCCCACAGGGTTCGGTGCTTGGACCAATCCTCTTCACTCTTTATCTGCTTCCTTTAGGCAACATTATCAGGAAACACAGCATCAATTTCCACTGTTATGCAGACGACACTCAGCTGTATTTATCAATGAAGCCAAATGAAGTTAGTCAGATAGTCAGACTGCAGACATGTCTTGAAGACATAAAAGTCTGGATGACCCATAATTTTTTACTTCTAAATTCTGACAAAACTGAAGTTATTGTACTCGGCCCTAAGCACCTTAGAGAAACCCTATCTAATCAATTAATCAGTCTGGATGGCATTACTTTGGCTTCCAACTCCACTGTAAAAAACCTTGGAGTAACCTTTGACCAGGACATGTCCTTTGTCCCTCACATAAAACAAGTCAGTAGGGCAGCTTTCTTCCACCTGAGAAACATTAGGAAAATCAGAAATATCCTCTCTCAAGATGATGCAGAAAAACTAGTCCACGCATTCGTAACTTCTAGGCTGGACTACTGTAACTCATTATTATCTGGATGTCCAAACAAATCTCTGAAAGGCCTTCAGTTGATTCAGAATGCTGCTGCACGAATATTAACAGGAACTAGAAAAAGGGATCACATCTCTCCTGTGTTAGCTGCTCTTCATTGGCTGCCGGTAAAATCCAGAATAGAATTTAAAATCCTTCTGTTAACATATAAAGCTCTTACTGGCCAAGCTCCATCATATCTCAGAGAGCTCATAGTTCCTTACTGTCCTAGTAGGCCACTCCGCTCTTTAGATGGAGGTTTACTTGTGGTTCCTAGAGTCTCCAAGAGTAAATCAGGAGGCAGATCTTTCAGTTATCAGGCTCCTCTTCTATGGAACCAACTTCCAGTATCGGTCCGGGGGGCAGACTCTTTAGCAATTTTCAAGACCAGGCTTAAAACTTTTCTGTATGACAGAGCTTATAGTTAAAAAGTTAAAATTCATTTACTCTTTAGCTATGCTGCTACAGGCCTAGACTGCTGGGGGAAGGACTGAGCACCTCTCTCTCTCTCTCCCTCCCTCTCCCTCTCCCCTCTCCCCTCTCTCTCTCTCTCTCCCCCTCTCCCTCTTCCCTCTCCCTCTCTCTCTCTCTCTCTCTCTCTCCCCCTCTTCCCTCTCCCTCTCTCTCTCCCCCCCTCGCATGCGCCGTCATACCAACAACCTGCTTCTCCGAAATCCCAGTTTCTCTCAGTTCCAAGCATGTGCATTGCATTTACTAACCATGTTTTCCCGAAGTCTCCGTCTCCCCCAGCTCCTCTCCTCTCTCTCTCCCAGCTCCTCTCCTCTCTCTCCCTGTCCTCATCCTGCAGGTGATGAATCATCACCATCCCATGTTCCTGCAATGCCTGCTGCTCCCACATCTTCAAGAATTCCATACAGCATCATTCCTACGAACCTCATGCAGCATCATGTTCCTGCCTACACCTGTTTGAATATCCCCTCCTCCTGCTCTCTTTCTCTCCCTACTCTACCCAACTTTGCCCCCCCCCTCCCCCGTGCCTCTCTCTCTCTCTCTCTCTCAACCCAACCGGTCGAGGCAGATGGCCGCCCCCCCTGAGCCTGGTTCTGCCCAAGGTTTCTGCCTCTTAAAGGAAGTTTTTCCTTGCCACTGTCGCCAAGTGCTTGCTCATCGGGGGATCTGTTGGGTCTCTTTAAATAATTTTATAAAGAGTTTGGTCTAGACCTGCTCTATATGTAAAGTGCCTTGATGTAACTTTGTTATGATTTGGCGCTATACAAATAAATCTGATTTGATTTTGATTTGATTTGATTTGAATGAATTGAAATTGACTCAAAACCTATGACGTTCTAAACACAACAAATATAAGACACTGCAACTCACATTGCAGAATTTTGAAATTAGAAAACATAAATATATAGGCCTGGGCATGTTTTTTTGGGCAAACAGTGGGTGGATTGTGCTGCAGCACACTTAACATTAACCCTTATGTCTCATTTAAAAAAACATGTCTATTTGAGTACCTTAGAAGACAAAAATGTCAGTCTTCTAAAACTATTAATATTATAAACTAATATTACTTTCCACTCTTAACGAATTACATTTGTTAACCAACATCAGTTCTGATAATAAATATTCAAGTTAATATATGAAGGTCTTGAGATGAGTATAAGCGTATATAAGTTTACCAAGAATGATGTAGCATTGACATCAGTCTCTCACATTTTTGGTTCTCTTCTTATATTTTTTTTATAAAGCAGCACTGGAGGGCTTTTGCCTCTTCATGAGGCAAAAGTGACTCAGTGTCACTCAGGATGGTGGCTTTAAATCACAAAATATTGCAGTCGACTAGAGAGCAGAGAGGGAGGGAGGTGGGGTGGAATGGATTTGGGGCCATGGCGAAATTGGTGCAGGAGAAGCAGCAGGGTGAGCAGAAATCGAAATTAGAAAAACCTCATCATCGAATTACATAATTATTTAAACATTTAGGAATATTTGTACTGTGGTTTGGTTTTGTATTCTTCTCAAAATTTTGGAGTAGTATTTTCATAAAATTTCTAAAAAAAAAAAAAAAAAAAAGATCCCCTCCATCCCTGCCACCTTGCCGCATTTGGCACCCATAACTTTTGCTTAACCTGCCCTATAATGTGCACAGGTTTGCCTCACTGTTAGTTGCTGATTCAGCCTCAGAGGTTGGAGCTTGATCATAAAATAGTGTGCTGGTGTTTTTGTTTTATCTTTATTGTAATATTCTTTGTTCAAAATTTACTGTCATGGGGCCTAAGGTCATGGTTGTTAGTGTTTCACTCCTTCCCACACAGAGTCCATAACTGTGAAGTAAAAACCTGTGCACCCACCTGTTCCCTCTGGCCGTCCTTCCAGTAGCTGATGTTATAAGTGGCGGAGATGTAAACATTCCTGAGCATCGAGACTGCAAACACTGGGTCCTTGATATTGACCTCGATAGTCACCCCATTGGAGAGTAGAGAGACATTGGGTGAACCAATAATGGCTGTGGAGGATAGAGAGAACAGCAGGAAAAGCACTAGATGGTTCCACATGACGTTAACAGAATTTAGCTGTCTTTCTCGATTGAACCAAACAATGAGCTGCAAGATAGTAAACCACTCTATTCAGTTGTCATTTTTGTCGGTTTGTCACTTTCACACATTCATATCAAATCTGTTATCATTCTGAGAGCAGACTATAATTTATACTCACTGTCTTTGTCCAATGTCATGTAGTTACTCTCCACCCAGGGGGAGCTCTTTGAGCCCACATGTGCCCGCACTCTGCCGGTGTACTTTCCGTACTCCACAATGGATGGTTGAAAAGAAGTGCTAAAACTAGTAAAGTCACATTCACAGGTGGAGATGTTCACACAGCCAACTGTGTAGGGAATGACTGTAGTGCTGCGGACAAAAATTGTGTTGGTTGTGTCAGTAGTTTTTTTGTGCACTGTAATGACAATGTATAAAAAAGCCAGCTGGAAAAACCTTTCACCCTCAGGGCATGACAGCAAGAAAGGATGTGTCTGAGTATGTTACTCTGTGAGAAAACCAAAGACAGCAAACTGGGGAGAAAAAACAAAGTTGAAACAATCTCCAAGAGAGAATCAGGAAGACATGAAAAAAATTATTTGGTAAAAAAAAATCATATTAGAGATTTTGAAATTAATGTAGCCGCAAGGGGGTACAAGCCAGTGCCTTATTGTGCCAGTCCCAAGCCCGGATAAATACAGAGGGTTGTGTCAGGAAGGGCATCCGACGTAAAACCTTTGCCAAATCAAACATGCGAATCGAATCTATGACTTCGAGGCCCGGGTTAACAACGACCGCCATCATTGCTGTTCACGTACAGGGTGCCGGTGGAAATTGGACTACTGTTCGTCAAAGAACAAGAGGAGGAAGGTGTGTTCGTAGGAAGAGAGAGAAAAGGAACGCCAAGAGTCTAGGACTGAGAGTAGGGACTTTGAATGTTGGAACTATGACAGGGAAAGGTAGAGAGTTGGTTGACATGATGCAGAGGAGGAAGGTAGACATACTGTGTGTCCAGGAGACCAGGTGGAAAGGTAGCAAGGCTAGAAGTTTAGGAGCAGGGTTAAAGTTGTTCTATCATGGTGTAGATAGGAAGAGAAATGGAGTAAGAGTTATCTTGAAGGAGGAGTTTGTTAGGAATGTTCTGGAGGTTAAAAGAGTATCAGATAGAGTAATGAGTCTGAAGCTAGAAATCGAAGGTGTGATGTTCAATGTTGTTAGTGGGTATGCTCCACAGGTAGGATGTGAGCTGGAGGAGGAGAAATTCTGGTTGGACCTTGATGAAGTGATGCAGAGCATCCCTAGAAGTGAGAGAGTTGTCATTGGTGCAGACTTCAATGGACACGTTGGTGCAGGAAACAGAGATGATGAGGAGGTGATGGGCAGATTTGGTATCCAGGAGAGGAACGCAGAAGGACAGATGGTGGTTGACTTTGCAAAAAGGAGGGAAATGGCTGTAGTGAATACTTTCTTCCAGAAAAGGCAGGAACATAGGGTGACCTATAAGAGTGGAGGTAGGAGTACACAGGTAGACTACATCTTGTGTAAACGGTGTAATCTGAAGGAGATCAGTGACCGCAAAGTAGTGGTAGGTGAGAGTGTAGCCAGACAGCATAGGATGGTAGTATGTAGGATGACTCTACATGTCATGTCTCAGGACATGTATGAGGACTGTAAAACAGTGGTGAGGTGTGCTGTAGGTGTGACAGAGGAGTTCAAGGTGGAGGTGGGACTGCATCAGGGATCAGCTCTGAGCCCCTTCTTGTTTGCTATGGTGATTGACAGGCTGACAGACGAGGTTAGACAGGAATCTCCATGGACTATGATGTTTGCAGATGACATTGTGATCTGTAGTGAGAGCAGGGAACAGGTGGAGGAGAAGCTAGAGTGGTGGAAGTTTGCCCTGGAAAGGAGAGGAATGAAGGTTAGCCGCAGCAAGACGGAGTACATGTGTGTGAGTGAGAGGGACCCAAGTGGAACAGCGAGGTTACAGGGAGAAGAGATAAAGATGGTGGAGGATTTTAAGCACTTAGGGTCAACAGTCCAGAGCAATGGAGAGTGTGGAAAAGAGGTGAAGAAGTGTGTGCAGGCAGGCTGGAACGGGTGGAGAAAAGTGTCAGGTGTAATGTGTGATAGAAGAGTTTCAGCTAAGATGAAAGGAAAGGTGTACAAAACTGTGGTGAGACCAGCGATGTTGTTTGGTCTAGAGACAGTGTCACTTAGGAAAAGACAGAAGGCGGAGCTGGAGGTAGCAGAGATGAAGATGCTGAGGTTCTCTTTGGGAGTGACCAGGTTGGATAGGGTCAGGAATGAGTACATCAGAGGGACAGCACATGTTAGAGGTTTTGGAGATAAAGTCAGAGAGGCCAGACTGAGATGGTTCGGACATGTCCAGAGGAGAGATAGCGAATATATTGGTAGATGGATGCTGAGTTTTGAACTGCCAGGCAGGAGGCCTAGAGGACGACCAAAGAGGAGGTTTACAGATGTAATGAAAGACGACATGAAAGTGGTTGTTGTGAGGGAAGAGGATGCAGAAGACAGGCTTAGATGGAGGCAACTGATTCGCTGTGGTGACCCCTGAAGGGAAAAGCCGAAAGGAGAAGAAGAAGAAGAAGAGATTAAAATCGATAAGGATTCAGAGACAGAAATCAGGAGTCTCTGATTACTCAGGATGCTGAGAAAAAAATCTGGAATCTGACATAAAAGTCACAATCGTGATATCGATGTAAGGATTGTTAGATTGAGACAGGATTTCAAGATTAACATTCAGGAATCTGGGTTTGAGGCCAGGATCATGAGACTGAACTCAGCACTTTGAGATTAGTCAGGATTTTGCGATTAAAATCAAGAATGTGATATTAATAAAGAATTAGAATGAGAAAGGATGCTGAGATGAGTCAGAAATCTGAGATTCAAGTCAGAGTTCTTAGACTGATTCTCAGATTCAAATCACCTTTCAAATCAAGATTCTGAGATTTGGCTCAATCCTGAAAATAAAGTCAGTATTATAAAATAAGGGACAAAATTCTGAGATAAATCAGGATTCCAAATTTAAAGTCAGGATTATGAGAATAGTCAGGGTTCTAAAATTAAAGTAAGGATTATCAAATAGATTTTTCAGGATTCTGAGATTAAATTTGTCATTGTAAAATACACCAGGATACTGAGAAGTAGTCAGGATTGTGATATAAATGTAAGGATTCTGGGATTAATTAGAATTCATACATTTGTCCAGATTCTGATATTAAGGTCAAGATTCTGAAATGAGCCATGTCCATATCGTACACTCTCATGTGCACAATGTGCTGGGAGAGAGATCATGGTAAAAATTTTATGAGTTAATGACAATGCAACCTGATGTGCTGTTTCATTATAAAGAATTACTTGATTGACTGCTACAATTCTCTCACTTTCTCAATTTTCTCTCACTTTTCCTCTTTCCCTCTTCTCGTTCTCTCTCTCTCTTGTTCATTCTCTTCCTTTCACTCAAACCTAGAGCCCTGGTAAATATCTCTTTTCAGATGAAAACAGTTTACATCATAGAAAATCTGGTGTTTTTTTTCCTTGGGACATGTGTTGAACCAAGTAGATGGGAATGGAAGGAAAAACCACGATAAATCACTGACAAAACCCCAATTTTCACTTCAAAATCTCACTTTCAGCACGTCACATTAAATTTCACTCATGTTAAGATTACAAAGGCAGACTTTCTGAATAAAATCATATGAATAAAATCAGCGGCAGCACAGTGGCATATTGGTTAGCACTGTTGCCTCACAGCAAGAAGATTGTGGGCTTGATTCCCAGCCTGGCACCTTTCTGTGTGGAGTTTGCATGTTCTATCCTTCATTGTGTGGGTTTCCTCTGGGTACGCCAGTTTTTTCCCACAGTCCAAAGACATGCATGTCTAGGTTGATTGGTGACTCTACATTGCCCATAGGTCTGAGTGTGAGTGCTTGTTCATCTCTGTTTCTCTGTATGTGTTGGCCCTGCAATGGACTGGTGACCTGACTGGTATGTATATCCAGGTCACTTCAATTTTGTTTAAACTTGTTTCTCCATGGTGTGTAACTGTGTGTGTAGTATTTGCTGTTGCTGTTTGCAGTTCCCCCTTACTCAATTAGGGGATATGCATTGACTTGATGAGTATTTAAAAATCAATGAAACTGAAACAATTTGTTGATTATCCAATAATTTTTCAAGTTAAAATGTCCAAACTAATTCATATGCAATGTCTTGGTTTTACCCAGCTCTTAGCTATGAACTGTAAACTACAGACAGCAAACCATCTGAATGTTTTATCATCTTAAGTAAATATATCAGGTAATGAAAATTATCAGTAGCAGACTCACTTGTACTCTGCTGTGTAGACCAGGCTTTTCGATGCTCCTTCTGGTGGACTCCACCTCAGCACCAGATTCATGTTGTTGGACGTCAGGTGAACATTTGTGGGTCTACTGAGGATTGCTGATACCACTGCACAGTCAATATGTAAAAACAATGTGACACAAAATTAGTAACATCACAGATACACTCCATTACAATAACATTGCAAAGACCTGCACACAAACAATCAGGGTTGGAAATTAATACTTGCCACACACCAAAGGCAAGAAAATGTTTTGTCTGGTGAATAAATCTTAGAGGGCTACTAGCCATATGGCAAACAAATTTTTATACCAAAATAACCTCCTGCTCCTCCACTGTATGTACGTCGCAGCTTTGAGGAAGGCATACTTATGCCCACACACAAACAGACACACATACACAGGAAAGCCAGGCCACCACATGCCTTTTTTCTGAAATACTGTCAGATCGCTTACGGTCCAGCTCTCCTCTCCAGAGATTAGTGATTATGATCTCACAAGTTGTAATGGCACAAGGACTCTGTCAGGAAAAGAAGGTCAGACTTTATTGACCAAAGAAGGAGTGAGGAGTCTGATGAGGTTTAAGTTTTTAAAATAAATGTGTTCTGTAAATTTTGATCATTAATGGATCAATAAAAATAACAAAAAATAAATAATAAAAATAAATTTTGTTCTCATCTCCTTTGTAAGGTTGTATTCATCATTTATTATTTTGGAAAGTGGATTTTTTCATCTACGGGCCAGTAACCACTTTGGTCAGTAAGTCAAAAACATAATATATTGGACTCTACATACAATTATCCAGTGTCAGCAGATGCAGGTTCAGTTTCAATCACTGACTAACTCTCATCAACTCTGAATACGACATGATTGTTGCTGGTCTGAGTGTTTCTGAAGCTATGGACACTTTCTCCTCCTCAAAATTTGACTTAAAATGGGACAAGAGGTAAAATCAAAATGGAATGACTGGTTGGAGTCACAGATGAGCATCAGAGTGAACAACATTGTGGATGAACCACAACTGCAGGAACCATTTCAGGTTTGACTTCCTGTCACTAAAACCTGAAATTTGAAGCTACAGGTAAAAAGCTGGATTTCAGTTTAGCAAGGTAGCTTCTGGGTTAAACCTGGGTTTTCAGTCTCAAGAAGGTGGTTTACTTTCTATTGGGGTATGTTGCCATGTTAACTTACATGGAATGCCTAACCTGCCCCGGAGCAGATCAAGTTCAGGATAAGGGCTCAGCAACTATATAAGACCTCATACTGACAAATCAGTTCTCATGGTTAATGGCTTGCCCATTCCCAGACAAGCCTATTGATGTGGGAGATAGAACCGTAAGGGGAGAAAAGTTTATGACCGAGTTAAGCCATTTAATTTTCTGGACCAGGTAAACGGACTTGGTCTCAAGTCCTCTTTGCTACACTGGGTTTGGAACTGAAATAATGATGATAAAAATCACCAAACAAGCAATTAAAAAAAAATCTGAAATATTATTTGGAAACACATATATACTATAATCGCAGTAATTTATGCATTGACAGAGTCAGTGATTTTTTTCCCCCCAGGATTCTTTGTGGCTTCTGGCAGCTGCTACTGTGTATTTTTTTGCTTGAATTATTGATTTTTAGTCTCCATGTTTACTTAATATTATAGCATTTTTTGTGTCTTCTCTACGGTCCCATTTGTCCTTTGCAGCTAACCCTGCCCATTTTATGGGAATGCGTACAGATCTAGAAGGGAAAACCGAGGCAATGTTGCCAGATTGGGCGGGTTTCTGCCTAATTGGGCTTCTTTTGATTAAGTTGGAGGGCAGGGGGAAGCATTGAGCGAGGGAGAGGAAAATTGTGCTGCTTTGAAATATGTATGGCATTTTTTTCAAATATTGTGAGACAAATTTTACTAGCTGTTGCGCTATGATCAAAAGCACATGGTCAAAATAAACACATTTTTGACTGACATAAGTTCTATCCAATGTTGTTAGTGATAAGAGAGGGATTGGCATGGTGGGTTTCGTTAGTGGTTAAGTCCCTTTGAGGGCCCGCCTCTGTACCTGATGCTATTGTTCCGTTTAGTGTCATTGGACCTGTGCAGTGGTCTGCTGACAAGTGAAGCCTAGTCTTTGCTGTCAAGCTAGGAGTTGGCTAACATCCTGTTGAAGTGGGGAAAATGCAAATACAAATAAAATTATCCACATTATTTTTTTATATTTTTCGGTGCATTTATTGGAATTTGAATTTATTTATAGAGTAATTTAATTCTTTATTCATTAATTCATTTTTATTTGTGGCACTTTCAGTGGTACATAATCCTATTGTTTATGAACAGGCCTGATTGGTATGTTTTTTGTGTGTATTATTTTATTTCTTGTGGTTGCCCTGCAGATTCGGTTGTCTGACTGTACTCTTTGTTACCGATGCATTTGAAATCTTTGTAGGCTATTGATGTGTTTCCTGTTAGGTACGTTATGTGTTTTACCCAGTTTCCGGCCAGGTTAAGATTTGGGGTGGTTTTTAGTGAAATGGGCATGTTTTAAATTGTGATTGGGCTGGGAACTGTCAGGTTCATCTGGCAATACAGAACTCAGGGTTCAATTAGCAAGCTGATAACTGGCTTTGTGGGACCAATTAGCAGGATTGCGGATGCCTGGGTAAGTGAAAACGAAAAGAGGTCCCAGGCTTGTTAATTCACTTTTGTGATAAAGGCCCCTGGGCTGATGGCTTTGGATTTCTGCTGCGGTGGTAAAGGATAGGAATTTATGGACCCTACCTTCCTTGTGTCAAGGGGTTCCTGCTGGTTGTATAATAGTGTGGGGGATGTTTTCTTGATTCCCTTTGGGCCTTGATATCAGTCCTAGTCAGAATTCATCAGTCTATCTAAATGTTGTTAATGCACATATTCATCATTTTATTGAAATGGTTACTTCCTGCAAGATATTGATGCAAGTCCCAAAAAGCTTTGCTCCCAATAAAGTGATAATTTCTTATATATACACAAGCTGTTAGTGAGGTGATTTTATTAAAGTGATCATTGACCGTACGCAGACAGTGTTAAGGGGGTTTTGAAACAAAGTAATCACTGTGTGTATATAACGACAGTAAGGTGTTCCAAAGAAAAGGGATCGTTGAGTGTATGCATATACATGGTGTTGTGTTCCAGTTTGTGTAATTTGACTGTTAAGCGTTCTTAATAAAATAATGGCTGAGTCTATAAAGAGACATTGGGGTGACCACTGAGTATTGTTAAAGACAGTGAGGGATTCCATATAAAGAGATCATAGTAAAACTCAATTAAGTTGACCTGATGCTTAGTTCTTTCTGTGACGTTAGTCAATGTTTCTTCTTTATCTTTTTGTCACATTTTCTACAGCAGTTGTCTCTGGTTCAGTGTTTAGGTGTATTCGACTGGAGCTCGAGGAGTTCTCTAGTTTCATATCTCTCTCTCTCACACACACGCACACGCGCGCACACACACAGAGAGATATTACCTGTGGACCCGTACAGTGTTGTTGTCAGGATGAAGGAGCAGAAGGCAGCCGACATGTTATACTCTCCGGTCAGTTCACGATGCCACTTGATCACGGTCGATCTCAATTCTGATCCGAACATTTCCTGGTTTTGGTGAACAAAGGGCGGGGAACTTCGCGGAAACGAAGCTCCTCTCCCAGCATAGTCTCCCGAGGCTTCGTGTCACTTAACCGTCAGCTTTAAAAAGTGTCAGTCATGTTGACTTTAGTTAACAGATGATGGAGGGGCATTCGGGCTACTGTTTCCACTGAGCTCTTTGCGATAAAAGACTATGTAAAAATGAGGGTTAAAGCGGGATCAGATCCGTCGAATGAATTTAACATAGTTTTATTTAATATTATGATCGACAGTACAGTTCTGAACCTAAGAATTTGTTCACTGCATGCAAATGACAGGGGTATCTGGATCAGGGGAAATTATCAAAGGGCTGTACAAAATATGATTAGCGAAGCCATTTTAAAAGTAGAGCAATGGTCGTATAAGACTTTGTGCACAACCAAAGGAAAGAGTAATGAAATTTAAATATTTAGCAATACAGTTTCATGAGATGTATGTCACATGGGTGAAAACATTATTTATTGTTTTTAGTGTTTTTTACTTGAGTGGAACATTTTTAGTGCAGTGATTTTATTGTGTGTATTGCTGTGTTTTATTGCATGTTGCATGTTTTGTTGAGCTTTTATTGTGAAACTCTTCACCCGGTGCTGACGCCACGACTGCCGCAACAAATTAATGATCACCTGCACCTGTGATTGGCACAAGTTGGGACACTTTTTAAGACAGCAGCACGAGGGGTAAAGGAGAGAGAGCTCCCAGGAAAAATGCAACATTGGCAGTAGAAGGGGACAGCGTGGACACATACACGAGGGGAGCTGTGACAGCCGAGCTGATACTCACAGAAGGAGCGATACGGACAGCGGGCAGAGAGGAGTCCCAACCGGAGGACCGCGGCAGTGCCAACAGTACACAGATCCAAGACGAAGCAGGCGAAGCCGCAGAGCCCTCTCCCTTCCCCCAGATAAGACTGTTCCCCTGGATAATTTTAGTGGACTTTATCTTCCATTTTAGCTTTTATTAGGCCTTTTTATTGACAGTTTCTTACTTATTTTATTCCTGTGAATAAATCATTTTATATCCTCCCTGTTTTTAGTCTGTTCTTGGTTTTAACATATTGCTCTCGGCCTGAATTCAAAGAACGGGTTTTAAATATTTATTTATTTATTTTAATACCACTTTTTACATGTACATACAGAGCTGCCAACTTCTCAAAAAACCTTGGAGTGAGATTTGGTCGGGGGTGACCAACATTTTTCCGCGCACGCAGCCACACAAGTTGGTGGCTCATATCAGGCAATTGGAATTAATTTTGGCGTTGTACCCATGTTGCGCACTGCATTCTGGTGGTTTGTGGGGCCCAAAGCCGATGATAGGGGTGGCCTACTGGAGATGGACATTAGTTACATTCTGTGAAGCCTGGGCCTGGCAAAGGTCTTCTACGAGACATCTTTGCAACCTTAAAAAATTCAAATGGTCATGTTGGTTTAATAACTCTACTCTCAGTTACAAAAACATGCCTACTCTATTGCACAAAGATCCTGTATTTATGTTAAATTCTTTGTAATACATCTTACCTGTTCGAAGTGCTGTTTTGAGCATGAGGTTAACAAGGTGCCCACTTGCTGCTTGTTATAGCAGCTGAGTTTACATTCACCACACTAAATCAAGTTCACATGCACGAACACAAACGAATAATTTCTTTCAAAATTTAACGTTTAAGACAGCGAGTACTTCATTGAACGACACGTCATTCATTGTAACATACCTAGTCTCTGCTCAGAGTGAAGATGAAGATTTTCTTCAGCGATACTCTTGAGTTTCTCACGAAGATTGTCTTTGTATTTCTTCTTCTGTCGCTGTCTATGGTAAATAGGATGTATATGCAGCAGTGGCGCTCCTCAGCACCATCTACCGCCGGGGAGTTTGAAAAGGAGCTAGAGTCTCGGCCCAAAATCAGATTTTTTTTCTTGCGTGAGAAATTGGATGTGTGGCGTGAGTGCGTGTGAAAACAGTCAAAATCGTGTGTCACACGGCAAAAGCGTGGAGTTGGCAGCTCTGTACATAAAAGAATTATATCGAAAAATTTGAAACAAGTCTTGATTCAGCTGGGGAGCAGATAAACCAAAATCAAATTTATGTATATAGTGCCGAATCATAAAGTTACATCAAGGCACTTCACACATAGAGCAGGTCTAAACCAAGCTCTTTATGGAGTTTAGTTAAAGAGACCCAACATATCCCAGCAAGCATTATACACTGCTCAAAAAAATAAAGGGAACACTTAAACAACACAATGTAACTCCAAGTCAGTCACACTTCTGTGAAATCAAACTGTCCACTTAGGAAGCAACACTGATTGACAATCAATTTCACATGCTGTTGTGCAAATGGAATAGACAACAGGTGGAAATTATAGGCAATTAGCAAGATACCCCCAATAAAGGAGTGGTTCTGCAGGTGGTGACCACAGATCACTTCTCAGTTCCTATGCTTTCTGGCTGATATTTTGGTCACTTTTGAATACTGGCGTGCTTTCACTTTAGTAGTAGCATGAGACGGAGTCTACAACCCACACAAGTGGCTCAGGTAGTGCAGCTTATCCAGGATGGCACATCAATGCGAGCTGTGGCAAGAAGGTTTGCTGTGTCTGTCAGCGTAGTGTCCAGACATTGGAGGCGCTACCAGGAGACAGGCCAGTACATCAGGAGACGTGGAGGAGGCCTTAGGAGGGCAACAACCCAGCAGCAGGACCGCTACCTCGGCCTTTATGCAAGGAGGAACAGGAGGAGCACTGCCAGAGCCCTGCAAAATGACCTCCAGCAGGCCACAAATGTGCATGTGTCTGCTCAAACAGTCAGAAACAGACTCCATGAGGGTGGTATGAGGGCCCAACGTCCACAGGTGGGGGTTGTGCTTACAGCCCGACACCGTGCAGGACGTTTGGCATTTGCCAGAGAACACCAAGATTGGCAAATTCGCCACTGGCGCCCTGTGCTCTTCACAGATGAAAGCAGGTTCACACCGAGCACATGTGACAGACGTGACAGAGTCTGGAGACGCCGTGGAGAACGTTCTGCTGCCTGCAATATCCTCCAGCATGACCGGTTTGGCAGTGGTTCAGTAATGGTGTGGGGTGGCATTTCTTTGGGGGAATGCACAGCCCTCCATGTGCTCGCAAGAGGTGGCCTGACTGCCATTAGGTACCGAAATGAGATCCTCAGACCCATTGTGAGACCATATGCTGGTGCGGTTGGCCCTGGGTTCTTCCTAATGCAAGACAATGCTAGACCTCATGTGGCTGGCGTGTGTCAGCAGTTCCTGCAAGACAAAGGCATTGATGCTATTGACTGGCCCGCCGTTCCCCAGACCTGAATCCAATTGAGCACATGTGGGACATCATGTCTCGCTCCATCCACCAACGCCACATTGCACCACAGACTATCCAGGAGTTGGCGGATGCTTTAGTCCAGGTCTGGGAGGAGATCCCTCAGGAGACCATCCACCACCTCATCAGGAGCATGCCCAGGCGTTGTAGGGAGGTCATACGGGCACGTGGAGGCCACACGCACTACTGAGCCTCATTTTGACTTGTTTTAAAGACATTACATCAAAGTTGGATCAGCCTGTAGTGTGTTTTTCCACTTTAATTTTGAGTGTGACTCCAAATCCAGACCTCCATGGGTTAATAAATTAGATTTCCATTGATAATTTTTGTGTGATTTTTTGTTGTCAGCACATTCAACTATGTAAAGAACAAAGTATTTAATAAGAATATTTCATTCATTCAGATCTAGGATGTGCTATTATAGTGTTCCCTTTATTTTTTTGAGCAGTGTATATTTACAGGGCAATGATATGATCAGCAATAGCAAATGAATCTTTTGTGTGTGGGCGGCACAGCGGCGTAGTGGTTAGCGCTGTTGCCCCACAATAAGAAGGTTAAATCAAATGAGATTTATTTATATAGTGCAAAATCATAACAAAGTTACATCAAGGCACTTTACATATAGAGCAGGTCTAGACCAAACTCGTTATAAAATGATCTAAAGAGACCCAACAGATCCCCCCATGAGCAAGCACTTGGCAACAGTGGCAAGGAAAAACTTCCCACATGGGCTCGGTTCCCGTACTGGGGCCTTTCTGTGCGGAGTTTGCATGTTTTTTCTGTGTCTGCGTGGGTTTCCTCCCACTGTCCAAAGACATGCATGTCTAGATTAACTGACTCTAAATTGTTCATAGGTCTGAATGCGAGCGTGAGTTGTTGTTGTTCCTCTCTGTTTGTCTTTGTGTGTTGGCCTGGCGACCTGTCCAGGGTGTACCCTAGGATTGGCTACAGCACCCACCGCGACCCGGAAACGGAAGCGGTAGAAGATGGATCGATGGATTTTTTTGTGTGTGGTGGGGAAGAACCTTTTGGATGAATTTAGAAACAGTAGGTTGCTTGACCCTCCCTCTAATCAGAGTCAACTGATATAAGGCACCTGTGACCACTGTGCTCTCTCTGCCTTCTTTCCTTTTGCTTCCATGTGGGTAGGCGGCTGGTATTGTGTTAACTCTGGGTATTTGAATATTGTTTAAATATGTACACATCTATTGTGAAAGTATATGTTTATCTTATTTCCTGTGTTGTAGCTCTGAGCTCCAGAGGGTAGAGCTGCATCCCTTACATTACCTTGATCAAGTCCATCCACCTGGTTTTGGGGTGTAATAACCCACCATAGGTGGTGAGTCGGTAGTGATGGGCATACCACACTTTTATGATTAGATACAATAATGATTACTTATTGGCATATTTTAATCGATACAGATACTTTCTATGATTTTTTTTCTCACTCCCTCTCCAATTAAAATACTCCACTTAAAGACAAATCACATGACAATTCCTATCACACAAACTACACCTTGCTATAGTTGAAAAGTATGCCCATACCACACTCATTTTTCCTTTCAGCCATTGCTCCACTTTCTCCATTCATGTTGCTATTAAGACACACACTAAGTTCTTGCTAGCAAGCTACAAACAGAAACAGCTAACTGGATACATAGCTCTCTTCTGGTCACATGACATGCATGGACTAGTATAAATTTATGCTGCCAGAGGCTGTTTCAGCCCAAAACCCTGGAGTAACCTACAGTAGCCTTGGAGCCTTGGACTTACCTTGGTTGTTTCATTATTTACACTTTGGTTAGGGAAGTTTTTGTTAACCTTTGTATTAATTTCCCTTTTTCTCTTACTGCGGCTGTGAGCCAGATTGTGAAGGGACTAGGCACGGATGGTGAGGTCCCCACATGTTGTTGCATGTAAATAGAGGCATTTGGACACGCATGTAATTTGCACCATTCTTTGTGCTGTGATGGTTACTGTGAACAATAAGTCGAGGCAGATAGCTGCCCCCCCTGAGCCTGGTTCTGCCCAAGGTTTCTGCCTCTTAAAGGAAGTTTTTCCTTGCCACTGTTGCCAAGTGCTTGCTCATGGGGGGATCTGTTGGGTCTCTTTAAATCATTTTATAAAGAGTTTGGTCTAGACCTGCTCTATATGTAAAGTACCTTGATGTAACTTTGTTATGATTTGGCGCTATACAAATAAATTTGATTTGATTTCATTTGATTTGATTTTGATTTGAACATGAGGTGAGTAGCTGGTAGCAACCTTAGGCACTCTCCAAGGTAGTCCTTGGCTCACTTTTTCTCAGTTTCCTTTAGTTGACTGCTTTGACATGATTTTAGAATCCATATTGGACTTTGACATCTGTACCCTTTTAATTAATAATGGAATTAGGATACTTTTCCCTTTCCCCCTCATTACTGTAGTTATTTGTGTACTTATTTCTCTCTTAGTTTTCTTTTTTTTTTGGAGCTTCAGTGAAACTCAGCTGATTTATTTCTTTTTTTTTTCTGCATTAGTTGTCATAGTTTAACACCACAGGGTGTGTCAACATTTTATTAGATAGATACATTTAAAGTCTTGCAGCTATATATTTTATTATTTCAGTGCATGTGTGTGACCATCACCAGCCCTCCCTGGAAGTTAGTTTGTTGATCTTTGTTGAGTGAAATTACATTTGTGTGGAAGGGAGCTGGTGTGGAGGTGCTACACCTCGGTGAATATAGGAGGGTAGTAAAGGACAGATAAGATGCAGGAAGATGGACAGGGGGAAGGGAAGCAGGTGGTGCTGGTAGGAACTAGTGGAATGAAGGATGCTGTGCTTTTCCTGTCACCTCATTCAAGATTATGAGAGTCCACAGGGTTTCTGTTTAGATCCCTGGAGAGATGGGAGTCCAGATAGGTGAAGGTGTCCCAATAGAGGAGCCGAGTCGAATATGGGCTACATAGTGACTGAATGAAAGAAAAGCTCAGTCCAGCAGGGTTCATCAGTTCTTCATGTGACCCAACACGAGCTGGCAAGTGAAACCACACATACATGTGGGCATTCCCTAAATATGACAAGGCCCAAGACTACCAACAGACTCAGATGCAGAGTTAACACACAAACAGAAAGTAGTCCAAGTTCCAAGAATCTTTACTGAAGAGCAGGCAGGGTCATACACGAGAAGGCAGTCCGAAAAACAGGCAAACAAATCGGAAGAGGGCAAGGCAGAGTTCTAAAAACCGGTGAGTCAAAAATGGGTCATACACTAAAGACTTCACAAGGAACAAACGCGAGAGAGCAAGGCACATGGAGGTAACGATGACAATCTGCAAAAGGAATGGGCGTGACACATGGGCTTAAATACAGGCAGACACAGGTGTGGAGATTATTGGCAGGAAACAGAACAAAGGAACTTGACATGAAGTGATGAACCAAAACAGGAACAAACACAGATTACAAAATAGGAAGTCCAAGAACACAAAGACCTGACAAAATATGAGTAAGACTATCTCAAGGGCCCAGTGTCAGAACAGGGGCCCAGGGTCCCCAGGCCTGCCACCCTGTGTGTGGGAGCACATGCACTGCAGCCATGCGGAACACTGTAGCCCCCAGTGTTCCAGGCGGGTAATGGCGAGCACCACTGAACTGTCCAAGCAAGTGCATGTCAGAGCAGGACAGGAGGGCCCCATGCCCCACACCCCCCACCACCCAGCCATCCACATCCGCCACTGACATCTCACACCCCAAACCCCACCCCCCACTCACCGGCAATGCCCCCGCGGGCGGACACTGGCAAAGCACCCAAAGGAGGGAATGGCTCCAGGGGTGGGGGGCTGTGGAGCCATCACACACCAGCATCTGACCCACAGAAGTCACCAGGGAGCTGCCATGGACCCATCTCCACACAACACCAGGAGACAAAGCCCAGCCACAAGGCCCCAGAAGAGCCCGGACACCCAACCGAACCATCTGCCACCATGCACCACCCAAACACGGAGGACTGGGCCCCCCGAGGCATGCCATGACTAACTACAAGTGAGAGTGTCCCCTTTCCTCTGTTTCTTCAATCGCTGTTAAGGAAGCATTGCCCTGCACCGTGAATAAGTGACCCTGGATGTGATGTGGTGCATTAATATTGCTGGAAAGGCGAGGAGGGTGGGGGGAAGTCAGAGGACTGCAGCACACTGCTGTCCTGCAGCCTGCCCCAATAGAGTGCCCCCTGAACCTGCCCCGGTCCGCCCCCTGTGGTGTGGTGCATTAAAATATTATGTTGGATGTATGCTGTGAGCCTAAATGTGCCTGTAAGAAATTACATAGTGCAAATTGTGTTTCAGGTGAAGATAGATGTAGGTGCAATTTAGGAGGCAGGCAAGTGAGGGCCCTGTCCCCAGCCAGAGGGCCGCTGCTGGGGCAGCCCAGGGGGCCCACAGGCAGGACGGGGCCCCCAGGGAATCCAGAAGCCCCTTAACTGAAACCTGCCCCCCAGTGGAGTGCAGCGACAGGGGCACACCAGCCGCACCAGGAGCCACCACGAACCAACACAGGCCAGCCGTCAAAAGGCACCACCAGCCCCCACAACCTTCGGGAGTGCTCGGGCCCCGCCCTCGGATGCATGGAGACTCCACCCACCACAAGCCACCCCGACCCCAGCATACCAAAGACACAGGATATAGCCACGGCGAACCAGAAAGAAGGAATGGCCACCTCCACTCCTGACGGTGGCAAACAGGGAATGCTGCTGAAGAGTCAACCCCGGGGCACCAGGCCAGAGCCCACCCACAGGTGCCAGCTGGCCCCCAGGTAGGGCCCCCAGACTGGAGAGAGTCCAGCCCCCTGGGGGAGGGAGATGTCGTCCGCAGGGGAGCCGGCCATCACCATCCCCAGACCCCAGGCAGTGAACAAGCCCCAGAGCCACAGGGCAGGGGTGGACAGGGTGCCAGAGCACACCCCCACATTAGGGGGAGCGAGGTCAGCTGGGCAGACCCCACAGAGCAAGAGATCAACCCAGGGGTGAGGAAGAGACACCCCTAATGCATACTCAAGGTGCTGTGGTCCGGGGATCCGCCGTATTGATCCTGGATGTGGAGGGTAATAAAAACATTGCAATAAACATAAGTTATCACCTTATCAGAGAGAATAATATTATAGTGCAGGGAAGGTATATGTATGGGAGTTGGTGAATGCAGCACATTTTTTTGTAAAGAAAGTCAATTGGTTTTTTCGGGTAGCTGATATTTTCTCCAATGATGTATATTCTGCAAGAAGGTTCAACCAGTGGGAGATGTTAAGAGACAGTTGTTGTCAGGTCACCTATAAGGCAAAAGTTAGGGGTTGTTGGGCTTCCGCAGCCCAAAATGGAGGAGAGTTTCTGTGTTACATTTGACCAGAAGTGCTGTACAGGTGAACAGAGCCAAAGAGCGTGGAAATAGGTGTCTGATGTGTTTTGAGTGCATTGCATGCAAATGTTGGGTTGAGAGAAACCCATTCTACGCATCTTGTTGTGTGTGATCTGTGAAGTACTTTGAACAGGATCAGCTGTACATTCAAGTTTTTGGTCATTTTAAATTTTGGCAGATCTGGGTCCATAAGTCGAAGTCAGCAGACAGGGACAAATCTGCTTCCCATATTGATAGATGCATAGAATGTATGGAGGATCAAAAGGCACGGATTTAAATATATAAATAAATTTTAAAATAATTACTTAAATGTGTAATTAATTCATTAAAATATCAGTTCATTAAATGTAAAAATATATATATAATTATTTCACTATTTAATTAATTGTTTCATGGTTGTGTTGTAGTGCTTCATGAATTTTTTTATCTCTCAAACTCACCCATCAAAGTCAGTGGGTGGGGCTAACGCGAATCGAGTCCAATTGGTTGCTTTGGTGAAGCCCGGAAATCTTTCAAAACATTGCGGCTACGCAGGATGTGCTTCAACTATCTTGGGAGTTGGTGATAGACATTTTAGATCTTGTAGAGTATGTGGAAGCGGGACCTGCTGACCCAGAGCATGTAGCGTGTAAAGCAGAGGAATTTATTGAAGTTGGCGTTATTTCTGCACTTTCCGACCCAGATATTGACCGCAAATTTAGAAGTACTCCAACACTTCGCTGGCACCAGAGCTCAACAGACACAACAACACACACAAGGACTGGGACGTTTGGCATTTAACATACTGACTGCAGTTCTGGAGCACTGAGTTCTTTCTGGTAAACCAGCTTGTCAAATTGCAGCAATGTTTGGAGTGTCAACGAAGACTATCAGGAGGCGCATGCAACAAAGCGGTATTTACACTAAAGAGTTTTCAGTTTATGAATGGGTGGTCTCGTCCGGATATTACGCGAAGTCTAACATTACTTGTTGTTAATGTTTTTTTTGTGCAGAAAGACAGACCTGTATTCAGCTGTGAGTGATGATGAGTTGGACCATGTTGTAAGTGATGTCCGCAGAAGACATCCAAACACTGGCTACAAGCTAATGCGTGGTCATCTGAAGGCAGGAGGTGTGTGTGTTCCAGGTAATAATACGGCCACGATGTATAATGTAGAATGAGCCGATCTTTATGGATAAATAATCCCACGTAGGATGAACATTATACATTGTGGCCATATTCTTACCTGGAACACGCACACCTCTTGCAAAAAAAACATTAAGAATGAGTAATGTTAGACTACGCGCAATATCCGGACGAGACCAGCAATTCATAAACTGAAAATTCATGAATTTAGTGTAAATACCTTTACCTACCTGTAAATACCGCTTTGTTGCATGCGCCTCCTGATAGTCTTCATTGACACTCCGAACATTGCTGCAATTTGGCAAGCTGGTTTACCAGAAAGAACTCAGTGCTCCAGAACTGCAGTCGGTATGTTAAATGCCAAACATCAGACAAAATTGAAGCACATCGTCTGTAGCCACAATGTTTTGAAGACTTCCAGGCTTCAAACCAAAGCAATTGATTAGACTCGATTTGCGTTGGCCCCGCCCACTGACTTTGATGGGTGAATTGGACAGATAAAATAAATTCATGAAGCACTGCAACAAGACCATGAAACAATTAATTAAATAGTGAAATAATTATATATATTTTCACATTAAATGAACTGGTATTTTAATGAATTAATGACGCATTTAAGTAATTATTTAAAGATTTATTTATATATTTCATTCTGTCCCGTTTGATCCTCCATAAGAATGGGGGCTTGAGCGTAACTTCAATATTTTAGAGAGGTTTGTCTTCTTTTTTGGAGAGAGCTTTGTGATGTTAATGACAAATTCTGGAGGCTGTACGGTAGCGTTGGAATTTTCTTCTTAATTGTCTAATATCCTGTAGGTACTGGAAAAAGTTTCCATTTCTTATTCCAAAAGTCTCAAATAAATCTGTGTTTCAAAATTAAGGTTTCCTGGAGGAGGTGATGGAGGTGGGTGATTCCTTTATGCTCCCAGGTGCTAAAATGACGAGGGGCTTTGTTACTTACAAATTCTGGGTTGTGCCAGATCGGGGAGAACATACAGGGTTCTAGTTCGGAACCTGTGGTCTCTGGAGTTTTCCCCCAAAGCAGAGAGGGTGGAGGCAATCATGGGATTTTTGAAACAGTTTTGACGCTTGAGAGTCATGGTGATGAAGGGGAGGTCAGAGATTCTGATCTTGTGACAGTATACCTATTTAAATTCAAGCCAAGAGTTGTAATCTGTACTTGGATTTATCAATTTAGTGATACATTACAGTTGCTTTGACAAGTAATAATTCATGTAATTTGAGATGCATTTATATGCTTCCTGTAATGATCTTTGAGGTTGTTGCAAGTAGAGTAATACATTGTCAACATATAAATTGATTTTGTGTTCATAAACAACTTAGTGGATATCTTTGATATTGGTGTTCTGAAGTATTGCTGCTAGTGGTTTGATGAATATAGCAAACATTAGGGGAAAAAGGGGGCACCCTTGTCTGGTTCCCCTCTGCAGAGTGAAGCTTTGCCATGTGATCCCATTTGTGGTAACTGTAGCCTTGGGTGAGTTATACAGTGTGGATACCCAATGGATAAATGACTCTCCACAGCCAGATTTTTGAAGGGTTGCAAAGAGGAAGGACCAGTTAACTTTATCAAAGGCTTTTTCAGCATCAAGTGATATAACAATAGCTTCTGTATTGCTGTGCTGCGATATGCTGATCAAATTAAGGAGCCTTCTAATGTTATTAGTGGAGTTGCCTTTGATAAGACCTGTTCATTGAGAGTTATCAATGAGATTATTGTCTCCAATCTAGACACAAATTCTTTGTAAATAATTTTGACATCGGTATTGATCAATGACAGAGGGCAATAGCTGGAAGGGAGTGTTGGATCTTTATCTGGTTTTAAAAGTAATTTAACTGCAGCTGTATTTATTTGGGCTCTTATGTAACCTATGTTTTTGACCTCTGTCAGTGTCCTGAGGAAGAAAGGCACCAGCACTTACCAGAAATGTTTCATAAATTTGGCAGGGAAGCCATTCAGTCCGGGAGCCTTGCCTGCAGGCATATTTTCTAATGCAGTTATCAATGGTCAGTGGTGCATCCAAAGAAGTTTCTTTGTTCTACAGGCAGTTGAGGCAGATTTAGATTTTTGCGAAAAGCCTGAATGTCTTCTAGGTTTGGTTTGTTTGTTGTGGAATATAGTTTTTGATAAAAGCTGTAAGAGATATGATTGATTTCCTGGGGTTTGCCTGGGGTTTGCCATTTGAGTCCTGAGTTGCAGTTAAAAGAAAATTTTTCTCTGTTGCGTTGGACTTGATTTGCAAAAAATTTGCCATGATTTAGTTATGTTCAAAATTTTGGTATCTGAGGTGTTGCAGTATAAACTTTTTTTTTTTTTTAATAGGATATTTTCCAGTTGTAATTTGTAGTTGGGTCCATAATTGTTCAATCGGTTTTGGTGCATATTGTTCTATTAGTTCTTTAATTTTATCCTCAATGTTTTTTTCAGCCAGTTGTTCCTGTTTTTTCTTGTAAGAGGAATAAGATATAATTTTGCCTGGAGACAAATTTGGAGAGTCATTTGTTCCCAAGAAGTTTTTCCATTCCTTCCTTATTAAGGAGTCAAATTCTGGACCCCTTAGGAATGAGGTGCTAAAGCACCAAGTGGGTGACAGTTTCAGGGTGGATTCTATTTGAAGGTGGGGAGACACCGGTGCGTGATCACTGATTATAATTAGGTGTATACTGGTGTTGATTTTTTTGTGCAATAGAGTTGTTTGACAGGAAAAAGTCAATTTTTGAAAAAGAGTGGTGCACTGCGGAGAAAAAGGTGTCTTCCCTCTTTGTAGGATTTTTGAGTCTCCAGCCATTGCCAAGTCCCAAGTCATCCATATATTCCTTTAGGACACTGGCTGATTGCTATTTTTTTTAATGTGGTGAGTTATGAGAAAAATCTATACAGGGATTCAGGACTGTGTAAATGTCCCCTCTGTCAAGAACGTAGTGCAGGGAAGGCAGGACTCAAATGCACGACAGGGACTGGTTACAGACAACAATAGGCAGTTTATTTCCAGGCAGAGGTCGATACATGGGAAGGCAGCCAGATCAGGCAGAGGTATCCAGAAAATGTGAGGCAAAAAGGCAAGGTCAGAAAACAAGGAAGGTTCAGTAACAACAAGACTATGGCTATGACTGAGGAAAACGTGCTGGAACTTGCGCTGTAAGCATCAACGAGCTGGCAACAAGCCACAAGGGGGAAATATATACAGGACTAATGAGGTGATTGGATGCAGGTGCGGGAGACACAATCAGGAATCAGGTGCACACAGGGGCGCACAGAGGGAACAGAGCAGATAGGAACCTGGAACAGAGACAGGTGAGTGATCACGAAAATAAAACAGGAAGTACAAGACAAGAAACATGAACGAGCAAAATAAAACATTAAACAGACAATGACACATGACACCCTCCGATGATCATAATTGGGGTGACTGATATGTCGGATAATTGCAAAAAAAAACTTTGTGGAAGAAAGCCGGATCATTGTTATTAGGAGCATAAATATTAACAATTGTGTATAATCTATTAAAGATTGATGCCTGAATAATTATGTATCAGCCTTGTGGGTCAGTTACCATACTATTTAAATTATATAGTAATCTCCTATGGACCAAAATGGAGACTCCTCTTTGTCTACTATTGTAACAGGAGGAAAAGATTAAAATTAAAAATTAAAATTAAGGTTAAAATTTGGATCTATAAGAGATTTTTATTCTGAATCTTGTAAGTGGGTTTCTTGAATGAGGAAGATATCTGCTTTTAAATTTGTGATATAGTCCATAATTTTATTTATTTTTTGCCCGCAATGAAATGCCATGCACATTCCAGGATACTATAGTTAAGTAAGACATGGAGAGAGAGAGAAGGAGAGCATTCAATCATTCTGTGTATGTACATATCCCCCTATGATTGCATTGGGGGATATGTGGAGGGTGAGGGGGTGAGTGAAAGGGAGTGCGGAAAAGAGAGAAATATAAATATAGGGAGAAAGAGGAAAGAAAAGCAGGGGGAGACGGACAAGGTGAGTGACAGGGTGGGAGAGATGACATCCATTAACTCTTGTGAATTTTCTTTTCTTTAATGTTGGTTGGTATATATATGCACAGATTCATGATACTTATCCCCTCAAAAGAGCAAGGGGATGATGTCGGCATATCAATGTGTAGTTTGTCTACAGTTGGTGCACTCCTCTTTCTTCTCTGCCGGTGTACATTCGGGAACAGGTACAGCACTTTCTGCCTCTTGTTGATCTCTCATGGAAATTGGTCGTTCATCCTGAAATAAGTGCCTTTAAGTTCGTGTCCTTTGCTCTTAATGAGCACCTTCTGTTGGAAAAGCTCGAACTTGGCGATGATGGGATGAGTATGATTTTCTTCTCGGGCTCCGAGTCGGTGGACGCAGTGGAAAGTGATTTTGTTTACCGTCTCCTTCAGAAGTTTGAGAATGGACGACATACAGTTCTTAATCAGGGCTTCTGGATTGTCCGGGTAGCTCTCTGGTATTCCTGAGAATATCAGATTGTTCTGTGTACTCCTGGACTGTATGTCAGTTTCTTTTAGAAGTTTGTTTTCTTTTTTTGATCTGGTCCTCCTCCGCTGTAATGGAGGAGACGTCAGCTTGAATCTCGGGTGTTATCTCTCTGCAGGTCGTTGATCTGCTGATGTAAGAACTCCAGCCTTACTTTGAGATCCTTGATCTCCTGGTGCAGAAAGCTCAGCAGATGCAGTTTTGCATTGATAGATTCGAGCAGATCTTGATTCCTTGTATTGAAGATTTATTTCTTCAACACAGGGACTATATACTTTCCCTTAAAGCATGTGTCTGCCGGTTCAGTCCTTACATGTGCGCCTTATATACATCCAAATTTAAGAGCTATTTTAGGGTATATGGACTATTTTCCTGGGGTACAAGATGAAAAAACTAAACCATGCTTAGATGCAAGTTATGGTTCTGCAAATGAAAACATTTCCATCTAACTTTATCTACTTCATCTATGCATAACATCCATATACTCACCTATATACACATCCAAATTCACAACATCCACATACACATCTGTACACTCAACATCCATACATACATCTGAACACACACCAGACAGTTTATCATTGCCATCACTTTAACCTTTGTCTTCCTCCCACCTTGTGTCCATGGAGCATGGCTGCAAGGATGCAGAAGCCGCATCCACAGCATTATTTTACCAGCATGGACTGTTGTGGCTCAGAGATCGATGCTCCAAACCAGATGTTGAGCTCCCTGTTTTTGGGTAAATCACACATGTATGTGAGGTTAGGAAAACGAACAATAGTTGATATCATATGTGGGTGGCTAAGTTTCGATTTCCTCAGAAGTCCCTCCCTCAGCATTCAACTCAGAAATGTCAGGTTCAAACTGTGTCACTCAAATGGCTCCACTTCATGTTTTCTCAGGTTTATTAATTGTTATTATAGCTACCATTCACACATAAAGACTGTCACTGTTACTACTGTGTGTCACTGTGCTTGCACGTCTGTGGTGGAACCCTGAGTAATGTAATTATAGAGGAATATTTACAGAAATACAAAAAGTGTCAAGATTATCATATGTGGTTACTGTTTATTGTTCCTGCATAATGAGGCTGTAACCTCATAAGTGCATCGTTAATATGACTGTACATTGGACATGACAAGTTTGAAAATAAAGAACAAAAAGAGCATATACACATCAAAACACAGTATCAATACTGGATGTCAAATTTTACTGGTGATTTACTGGTTCAAAGTTAATCAGTGTCAGTTAATTGATTACCTGTTTGTTAATCACTAGTGACAGCTTCAAGCTTCTCGTCTATAATCAGGCTACAGAGCTGAGACATTATAGTGGCAGTCCTCCCGTTTCATTCTCAGCTCATGTTGCTGTAAGTTCATACTTTTAGAAATGGCGTCATCAGTGCCGTGAAAAACAACAGTTTTTACTTTCCCTCCATTCCAAGTTCTTGATTTCCATCGTGGTATAGCAGATTGAGGACATCTTTCCTCACTCTTTTCTGTCCTGATGTTTACTGCCTCAGCTCAGGGATCTTGAAGTGTCACAATGCTGCTGGCTATTGACTAAAGCTCTATGAATAACTGACTACAAAAGACTGCAAAGGTCTACAGGACTAATATCAGCTGTTCCCTCATTATGAGCTGTTTGTCTGTGTTAGAGAAGCCACTGGTCTACAACATTACACTTTCATCTCAGGTTTGTTTCACCTGCACAATCATTTTGTGGAAACACCCGTTTCAGTCTGTGAACACTGAACACACATGTAGACACACACGATTAAAATTATTACAATACGAGCAGGTAAATGGGTATCCCTGGATCAGAAGATGCGTCTCTTGATGTCTCAGCAGATTTATGGTGGCAGAGACACAGTGAGCTGACTCAAAATGTGTGAATCTGTATCAAGGTCAGCTCAATGTGAGGATCAGAATCAGCTCAATGAAAAAAAATCTGAATCAACTTAGTATGAGTAATAGAATTACCTGTGATGGATAAATAAATTCTTCTTATTCTTATAATAAATTCTTTAAGATATCTGTACATGGACGCCCCATGTATCCAGAGGGCTCCTCTTCCTCCTCAGTGGGGCAAAAAACTGCTTCTACAGCTACAGCCTTGCTATCCCAGGTTTGTGAGGATTGATCTGGGGAGATGTTGACCTCCTCTGTCTCCTCCTCATGCCTGCCAAAGGTTAATGTGAGGAGGTTCACATCCTGGTTAGCCTCCTCCCCAGTCTCACCAGTCTGGACTACAGTCAGACTGTTTCTGTCTTCGTGTGTGTTTGTGTAAGTGCTCAGTGTGTGTGTCACACTGGAATGTATCTCTGTTGGAACCAGAAGTTCAGGCTGTATTGCACTGAAGAGATCTGGTGTTTGGGTTGAGGAGGAAGTTGGCTGTAGTTCAGGTTTAGGGGATAAAGGAACTGACAAGGATGAAGAAGATGAAGAGGAGGAGGACAGAATATTGTTGCCCACTCGCAGTGTGTAACCTCCTCTGCTCTTGTCGGTCCTCTCTGGCACAGCCTCCCCATCACTCTCCTCTGAAGAAGAATGGTTGCTCCTCTTCTCAACTGAGGGCGGCAGTGCTGCTTTAACACTCAAGAGGGAGGACAGCAACATTCTGCATGGGACCAAGACCAGAACCTGGTCCACATGATATACAGATGTCTGAAGACAGAAGATAACTTAGTCAGCACTGACAATTACAAGAACCATAACAGTCCATCAGAAAAAGACATTATTTCATTCACTAATCTGACACAAGTGTGACTAAAATTCTGTCATTTATCCCAGAGAGCTGTTCAGTTCACAGCTGCCCAGTCTACACACACTTTACTGTCAAATACTGCACGTTCTGAATTTAAGCTTCATTTGTATTGGGAACTTTCTCACTTTTGAATCTCTCCGAGCTATGTTGTATATAATTTGGTTATTTTGGTTGTTATATTTTGATATCACAGTAAGTGGGTCACGGGTATATGGGCAGTAACCTCTAGTAATATGCTGGCACAGCGGAAGGTAACAAAGAGGGTGAGTGACTTGGATGCCACATTTTTTTGTTGACCGCTATTTTTGCTTTAGATTGCTGTGATAGATTTTTTTTCTCATACTTTGTGCATGTTATAATAAGTTGTTCTAGTTATTTAATAAAAACCCGTAAAGGCAATTTTTGATCTCAGCGAATACTTTGTTAGTACAGCGTGTCAGACAATCAGCAAACACCCTAAGCTTAGCCTCTCAGCGACTGCTTTGTTTTTGATAGTCGCTACATAAATAATATCTTAAAGAAATAAAGGCCTGGATGACAAGGAGCATTTTGCCTCTAAATTCAGACAAATTGAAGTTGTTGTACTTGGACCCAAGCACCATTATTTGATCACATCACTCTGAATGGTATTACTTTGGCCTCCACTTCCACTGTAAGGAATCTTGGAGTAATTTTTGACCAACACATGCCCTTAGTCCCTCACATAAAACAAGTTTCCAGGATGGCCTTCTTTCCGCTTGCTCTCTAAAGGTAGGTTTACTTGTGGTTCTTAGAATCTCTAAATTTAAATTGGGACTGTATCTTCTAGCTCTCAGACTCTTGTTCTGTGGAACCAACTCCCAGTATTGGTCCTGGGGCAGACGCCATACTTAAAAACTCTCTACTAAAAACCTTCCTCTTTGATAAAGCCTATCGTTAAAAGCCTCAACTTTTAACAATAGGCTTGAGCTGTGCTACTATAGGCTGGGAGACGCAGTGAGCACCTCTCTTCCTCTCTCTCCCCCATGTATGAAGATCACACAATCAGATGTCACTAAATTAGTTTTTCCTATAGTTTTTGTTTGAACTCTCCCCACTCCTCACTTTGTACTGATTGATAAGGGCCTGACCTGTACCCTACAGTACCTCCTCTGACCTACATACTTAAATGGACTCACAAGGACCAGTGGGAGTGGTCCTCTTTTTTGACAGATGAAGCCAGTGAAGATTAGCAGCCCAAAGACAACCACACCCAGCAACACCAACAAGCAGAGAAGAGCTGACATCAACGCATCTGTGGGGCAAAGAGAGGAGAGAGAATAATACGTCAAAGCAAATAAGATCCTCGAAGCAGTTAATCATTTATGTCAAAGACAAGGTAATTTGTCTGACTCCTGTTTGAACTGATCAGTTTTTCTGAGAGGTGGATCACAGTGGATCCACATTCCCCCCTCCATCAGCTCTTACTGAACCTATGCCTGTGTTTGTTGACCAATACCTCATAACATCTCCAGTTAGCTTAATCAGAAATGACCAACGGCATCTAGAGTCTGGAGAGTATCTTGCAAAAAAACTCCCCACCACTTTTTTGGATCTTCCTGTTACAGGAGGCTGCTATGTGTGTTGATTTGTTCAAGGTTTCAACTAGCCACGGGCCCTACCGACTGCTATCTTGTGTCTTGGCTTTGATTGATTTCTGTGGTCTTTGGTCTGTGAATGTTGGAGAGTTGAATTACCTGAGACATTCCACAGTCATTTACAAATGTGAATTAGTTGTAAATCAGGGTAAAAGTGAGTCAAGGTAAATGACTTGAAATAAGCAGATGTAGCCTCTGTGATGTCACCACAGTTTTGCTGCTCCACCATGACCATCTTGGCAATGTCTCATCCCCCCTAAATCAAGGATAGTCGAAAAATGGTCAGAGAAGACAAGGTGAAACTTAGGGGTTCGTGTTGGTGTAATGACATTAGGCTGGAAGGGTGATCCCAGACTAATTAATTTGCTGGCTAATAAGCTATTGAGAAATTTCATATTTATACTTTTTGTAGCATAAAAAGTCACATTAAATTTTAAAAAGATGTTAAGGCTGTATTTCATTATTGATTCATTATGGTGAATTGGTTGCAGAGTTGATGTTATGCTAGGAACGCGTTACACACTCTATAGCATGCAGCTGCATCACTGAACTGCTTCCACTGTCTCATTGCCTAGGGACTGAAGGTGAGGTGAAAGTGGTGAGACAGTGGAGGTTCTATAATCAGCTGGAACTTATATGATATACTGATCCTATCAATTCAGCAGAGCTTATCTGATTCTGCACAGCCATTGTGTAAGCTCAGTCCAAAACTAATCTTAAACACTAATGTGTAAGGTAAATTACCGAAATTCCTTCCATGGAATGAAAACAGAAGTTAATGAAGAACAAACATCATTCACTGTCAAATATCTTCCCTGTCCCTTTTCCAAAATGATAATGAAAATAAAAAATAAAAATAATTTATAGGTCTGCATGATCACCTGATCACAATTCATTGATCAGTGACCTATGGTGCGAAGCTGTGATGTCCTACAAGTCAATCGTGTGTTTCTATGAATGTCCTTTAAAATAATTTGATGAGCCCTTCTCATCTTCTACGAGGTCATAGCACAGACTGAAAAACAAACAACTGACAACAGGCCTTCAACCAGAGTAAGAAAAAGCTTGTGTGTGAGTGTGCCAGTACCAGCAGGAAAGACACCGGAGGTATAAGCACATACAGGCTGGCTGTAGTTGGACTCCTTGGACTCAAGGCTGTCTGAGAAACAGACTGAGACACAATACTGTCTGCCAGGGGCTAGATCCTCCAAAATCTGTCTTCTCAGAGATTTGCTGTCCTTGAAAAACTGCACACACAAAGACAACAGACCAGTGTTAGACAAAACACAGAGAAGGTCCTATGTGAGTCTGTATATACATTATTCTAGACCAGTTCTACTACCCGACTTCATTAGCTCTTATAATATAACCCCACACATCAAAATACCCCTGCAGCTCAGAGTGTACTTTCCCCTCACAGCTGAGTTACTCTAGAGGAGCACAGTGATGGCAGCAGCACTCCCACATAGACACAGCCCCTTGCATTTTTTCAGCCATGCTATTTTTTACGGCCATTCAAACCTGCCAGTCGTGAAGTGCTGTTAAAACACTGTTCCAATACCTGGGCCCCATCTGCACTGTTACTCTTGACTTTGAGTTTGTACTGAAGTGTGTCATAGGCCTGTCTGAGGTGTTCCATAGGAGGTTGAAGGTCCACACACAGGTTTCTGCCACAGGCTGTCACAGTCAACAGTGGCAGGTCCAAGTGAGCTGCAGGACACAGACACAAAAGATAAAGCTACATATATTCAATGTTTCGTGACATGACTGAATCACATGACTGTGTCATGTTATGAGGAACAAAGAGATAAAAATATCGAAGTCAAAGTCAGCTTTATTGTCAATGCCATGAGTACCTGACTACACAGACTTAGAAATGGCAGTATTCCCTGAGGCCAACAGTGTTACAGTACATGCACTGTGTCAGTGCACAGTGCATGTGCCATTCCACACAGTGATGCAGCTGGTCAGGATGCTCTCAATGGTGCCTCTGTAGAAGACGCACATGATAGGGGCTGGGGTTCTGGCTTTTCTCAGCTTGCGGAGGATGTAGAGACGCTGTTGGTCTTTATTGGCCAGTGATGCGGTGTTCTTGGTCCAGGAGAGGTCATTTGTGATGTGCACATCCAGGAACCTGGTGCTGCTCACCCTCTCCACAGTAGCACCATTGATGGTCAGAGGAGTGTACTGGGTGTGGCCTCTCCTGAAGTCCACAACAATCTCCTTTGTCTTCTCTACGTTCAGGAGGAGATTGTTGTTCTTGCACCATGTGGCCAGGCTCGGGGACAGACTTGATATGTTGCATGACTAGCCGTTCAAAGCACTTCATGAGGATGGGAGTGAGTGCTACGGGGCAGTAGTCATTGTAGCAGGAGGGAGATTTCTTCGGGACCGGAGTGATGGTGGAGGCTTTGAGGCACATGGGGACAACAGCCTGGCTGAGTTGGTGTTGAAGATGTCTGTGAAGACTTCTGTAAGTTCCTCATGTTAAGCATTAGTCACAATTGTGCTTTCTTTCTGAGACTTCACTGTTTTATTCACATCTGCTGCCTGCACAGATGCACATGCAAATTATTTAATTTGTTAAATTTATTAATGTAGCAGGTTCATTACCGCTGGGGTTCTCCCTAGCAAAGACCACAGAACGGAGAGGCTCAGCAGGACCTTTTATTCAACACAAAATACAAGCAACATAAACTTCTTTGTCCTCAGCCTCCGAAAAGCATCCTGCCATGTGCTCCAGTCCAGCCACTACCACAGGCAGAAAGAGAGGTTCATTAGTCAACTCAGCACAGCTGAACTAATCAGATCACCTGGCACTGCTCCTGCAGAGCCAGCCCTGCCCTGCCTCCCTCTCCTACAGTTGACGCCCAAACCACACCCACCTCCACAATTAATATGAGAATATAATGAAAATGGGAAGCACGTTCCATAGTGGATAGCGCTGTCGCCTCACAAGAAGGCCATGGGTTCGGTTCCCGGGCCCTTTCTGTGCGGAGTTGGCATATTCTCCCCGTGCTTGCGTTGGTTTCCTCAGTGTACTCTGGTTTCCCCCCGCAGTCCAAAAACATGCATGTTTAGGTTAATTGGTGACTTTAAATTGCCCGTAGGGTAGGATTGTGAGTGGTTGTTCGTCTCTGTCTGTCTCTGGATGTTGGCCCTGTGATGGACTGGTGACCTGTCCAGGATGTAACCCACCCTCGCCCAATGAGAGCTGGGATTGGCTTCCGCAACCCCCGCAACCCAGAAACAGATAGGCAGTAGAAGATGAATGAATGAATGATGAAAATGAATTTGTGTCAGCCAAAGATCCTTTTCTGAAGATAAGACCTCAATTCATATTAAGTTCAAGTTGGATCGAATAGAGCGCTGTTGCCCCACAATAAGAAGGTTGCAGGTTCGGTTCTCGGCCTGGGGTCTTTCTGTGCGGAGTTTGCATGTTCTCCCTGTGCCTGCGTGGGTTTCCTCCAGGTACTCCGGTTTGCTCCCACCGTCCAAAGACATGCATGTTTAGATTAATTGGTGACTCTAAATTGCCTGTAGGTCTGAGTGTGAGTGTGAGTGGTTGTTTGTCTTTGTCTGTCTCTGTATATTGGCCCTGAGATGGAGTGGTGACCTGTCCACGGTGTACCCCACCCTTGCCCAATGTGAGCTAGAATTGGCTCCAGCACCCACCGTGACCCAAAAATGGATAAGCAGTAGAAGATTAATGAATGAAAAAGTGGTCCTTCAGACGATGTCAATAGAGGAGGGGGTCTTAACTGGCAAGTCAGAAAAGTGTTACTGCTTTGTAATCTAGAAAAAATGAAGCCAAAACTGCCAACAAGAGGAGAAGAGCTTACCTTAAAAGCCTTTCCTAAAACTACATTACATTACAACGAACCTTTTAAGACTTTCTTTTAAATCTTTTTTTTTTTTTTTTTTTGTTCCTGAGCAGAGAAAAAGGTCAGGGTTCAGGGTTCAAAGAATATCAGGTGGAAAAAGATTCTTGAGCAGAATTAAAGTTCTACAGAAACCAACAATGAATTTGTAAATGTGACACAGCAACAATGGCTCTAAATTAAAAGACTATTTTCATTCTCCGTTGATGTGTCTTCGATTTAATCTTAGATGACATGAAACTGAAGGTTGCGCGGGGTTAACTGTACTAAATTGCTTTCTGCTGACCTTCTGGAAATTCTTCAGGATCCCCAAGAACTCCAAAAACAGATTGCTTTTATAAAGTATTTAGTCAGTGGTCATGATCAGGATGGGACCAACAAAAAGAGACCACCCCTTGGAATAAATCTGATGAGCCAAAGCAGAGAAATGGACTGTTTGGAAAAGAAGAACCACTTTAAGACATCTCCCACGATATGACTATTGATGTCACATCGTATTAATTAAAGCGATACTTACTATCTCTGATGGGTATAAATCCTCTGTAGGTTGCCGCTTGTGAGACCTGTGCATCCAACCATGCTGTCACCTGAACTAAGTAGACTTTTCTCAGGTCTGGGAAAGCGTCTGTGAGGTTGCAAACCAGTGGGTCTAGGACACGCTCGCAACCAGTTACTGGAACCCAGGATGTTCCCCTACAGGATGGGAAAGGCAGGAAAGAAGCAGATTTAGGGTTTTTTCATCTTCTGCATCAATGCAGAAAGATGTCTACATCTGTCTCAGACACATCTGTCACAACCTACAAGTTACAACACACACATAGATACACATTGGTGAACCGCACTTGTCTGTGTTGACGGTGACATTGTAATGGACTGCAGTTGGGGTCCCTGGTCCTGGCTGCCATTTCAACATGTGCACTAGATGGATGGAGGCCATGGTAAGGTGAACAGGCTGGGGAGGTTCACTCATTGCTAGAACACAAACAAGTCAATCTCAACATGTGGAATAAGATGTTTTACTGTGGTCACAATTATTGTTTCATACCTGGCAACTCATGTGTCCCTGCCTGGCTGACACATTTTAATACCCTGTCCATGCTGAACCTTATCAAGACAAATGGCAAGTCACAGTACAGCTGGTGATATGTACAGTGGGCAAAATAAGTATTGAACACATCAACATTTTTCTCAGTAAATATATTTCTAAAGGCACTACTGACATGAAATTTTCACCAGATGTCAGTAACAATCCATGCAACCCACACATGCAAAGAAATCACACCTTAGATGTCCATAAATTATGTGTAATAAAATGGAATGACAGGGAAAAAGTATAGAACACACTTAAATTTATTTAATACTTTGTACAAAAGCCTTTGTTGATAATAACATCTTCAAGACGCCTCCTGTATGGAGAAACTAGTTGCATGCATTGCTCAGGTGTAATTTTGGCCCATTCTTCCACACAAACAGTCTTCAAATCTTGAAGGTTCAATGGGCCTCTTCTATGAACTCTAATCTTTAGTTCTTTCCATAGATTTTCTATTGGATTCAAGTCAGGTGATTGGCTGGGCTATTCTAGCAGCTTTATTTTCCTTTCTCTGAAACCAAGTGAGAGTTTCCTTGGCTGTGTGTTTGGGATCATTGTCTTGCTGAAATGTCCACCCTCGTTTCATCTTCATCATCCTGGTAGATGGCAGCAGATTTTTAATCAAGAATGTCTCGGTAAATTTTTACATTCATCCTTCCTTCAATTATATGAAGTTTGCCAGTGCCGTATGCTGAAAAACAGCCCACACCATGATGTTTCCACCTCCAAACTTTACTGTTGGTATTGTGTTTTTGGGGTGATGTGCCGTGCCATTTGACCTCCAAACATGGGGTGTATTATGGCATTCAAAGAGTTCAATTTTGGTCTCATCTGACCAGACCATATTCTCCCAGTATTTAACAGGCTTGCCTAAATGTTGTGCAGCAAACTTCACACAAGCATCAATGTGTTTTTTTCTTCAGCAATGGAGTCTTGCATGGTGGACGTGCATACAGGCCATGGCTGTTGAGTGTGTTACTTATTGTTTTCTTTGAAACAATTGTACTTGCTAATTCCAGTTCTTTCTGAAGCTCTGCAAAAGTGGTTTTTGGCTCTTGGACAACTCTTCTGATTATTCTTTTGACTCCTCTGCCAGAAACCTTGCGAAGAGCACCTGGTCGCAGCCAGTTTACGGTGAAATTATGTTGTTTCCGCTTCCGGATTATGGCCCCAACAATACTCACTAGAACATTCAGAAGTTTAGAAATCCTTCTGTAACCAATGCCATCAACATGTTTTGCAACAATAAGGTGGCAAAAGTCTTGAGAGAGTTCTTTGCTTTTACGCATCATGAGATGTTTCTTGTGTGACAGCTTGGCAATGGGACACCTTTTTATAGGCCATCAGTTGGGACTGAACCAGCTGATATTAATTTGCACTGACAAGGGGCAGGATTGCTTTCTGATTACTAATAGATTTCAGCTGGTGTCTTGGCTTTTGGTGCCTTTTTGCACCTCCATTTCTTCATGTGTTCAATACTTTTTCCCTATGTCATTCCATTTTATCACACATAACTTAATTTATGGATATCTAAGGTTTGATTTCCTTGCATGTGTGGGTTGCATGGGTTGTTACTGACATCTGGTGAAAATTTTAATGTCAGTAGGACCATTAGAAATATATTTACTGAGAAAATGGTGATGTGTTCAATGCTTAGTTTACCCACTGTACATTGACATTTAAAAACATGATTATATAATTTATAGTTTAAAGTGAACACCTGACTCAGCAATTCACTGTGAATAAAATTACTACTTGATATACATTTACTGACACTTTTCAGTCAGATTTTTTATGTGATGTAGAAAACCTCAATCAGTTGCTTTAACATCACCATTCCCGGGAAATGAAGTCTCATCTTTTAGGGCTTTCAGGTCACAGCTAATTTTTGTAAACCTTTCATTTCATGAAAAAAATTCACAAATTCCATTAGAGATATGTCCATGTGACAATGTTATAATATTAACCATAATAATGATGCATTACATAAATACACTGTAGTCCATACAATAACTCTGAATAAATGTAACAGTCCGAACCCATTGACTCTTTCTTTGCTGCTGTTGTTTTCAAATATAAATGGGCTTTCATGTTACAAAGTTGTGGCTCCACTCGGGATCAGACATTTTATGCCCAGTCTTCATAAGGTTGGCTATGAATGCTTTTGTGTTTGTTGTGTGTAGTCAGATCATAGTAGCGCTTTCTGTTAGAAGTGACACACATCAGCTGACTGGGTACTAACCTGATAGCATCTGAGGCAGCCATGTTATTGTCCAAAAGAGAGTACTCATGACAACGATTGCTGATGCAGAGGCAGTACGCCTCTCTAGACTCTCACTTCCCACACTGAATTAGTATGTCAGGACACGCCATCTGCAGTCAGATCACATGTTGTCAAACTTCAGCCGACTTCAGTCAAAACTGAGCACTGACGGTCGGCGGGCTTCGCGGTTTCTATTAAAATACCCAGGTTACAGTCTTTCAACGGGTAATTCAAATAAACTCCCTGAGACTCCAGACTAATGGGTCTCTCAGCATGCCCACTCACCGGAAACACATCTTCGCTAGCTAACAGGCCAGATTTTCCTCTATCACCATGAGTCGTTAGCTTCCATATTAGGTGGACGGGCTAAACACGGGTTTACTAATATTGCTGTATGTTTAATAGGATACTGACCTTTTCCGCGAAGCTACAGACACAGACTTCAAAAAGCGGGCGGTTGTTCCGCAGCGGGTACTTAGTCTACAGCGCCTCTCGCTGCTTTCAATGACCTCGGGAAAACTGACGAACCAGAGCATAACCGTACTGAGATGCTGAACTAACAAATAAGAAAATCTTTCATGACAATGGTAACAGAACAGATCAGACCCTACTTAAAGATTCAGTAGGAAAGAGAAGAGAGGGCGTTTGTTAGAAGGTCAAAAACATAACCGTGGTTTATTCAAAGACACAAGATAAGTCTGCGGTGACGAGTACACACAGAATATAAATAAAAAATTAAACATTGAAAATAAAACCATAAATCCTTATAACAACATATTATGACAAAGATCACAACAATGTCCTTTAGCATCTCACTCGGACTGTAAATAAATTTCTAATGTGTGGAGGTTCTGGACACAGCTCTGTGGGGGCTGTTGAAAGGAAATCACGTGTCCTAGGAGAAGGTGATCATATCATAGATCAAGTAGCTGTGATCATATACCAAGGACAACCTTATCATGTAAATTCCGTTCTTCTTATTTTCTACGGCTATGGTATTTTACCGTTTTGCACGCGACTTCCTATCAGGCACTACCAGCCACTGGCTAGCTAACTCTGTTCTATCTAACATGTAAACTAGGAAAGGGCAATCTATTTGGACAACAATGCCCCAGAGCAGCGTTTCTCAAACTGTGGGGCGAGGAGGTATTACAGGTGGGTCGCGACGAACGGGAGGGGGGGAAAAGCTACGAGTACATTTAGTCTCTCTCACTAGAGATAAAATCAAACTCCCACTCACACAAATCAAACAACTTAGCCTAATAATTCTATTCATTTTGTAGGTTATACCTGGTTAGTTTCAGCATTAGAATGGGAGAGGTGGGATGTATGGAGTCAGAACAGTCTCATAATGAATGAACTCTCGTGGGGCTTTTCACGAATGCACATGCTTTGTCTCGTAGCTGTATTTCGGACTTCACAAATGTAATTTTGAGGCACACGTGTAATATAAATTCACGGAGCATACGAATTGCTGAATGTGCATTTACGAAATTTGTATGTTGAATTTTGAGACTGCCTTGACGTCGCAGGTCAACCAACGTCAACATTGGCTGATAAAGCAGAATCAAATGTATGTTTCTGATTGACAGATTAATCAGCCAATCAGGTGTGCTTGATTTCAGCCAATCGCATGGAGAGAATTAATCAACCTCAACCTGTCAGTAACATTTATCTGACTAGCCCCTCGTTGTAAATCATGCAATTTGTATGCTCCGTGAATTTATACTACAAGTGTGCCTCAAAATTACATTTGTGAAGTTCGAAGTACAACTACGAAACAAAGCATGTGCATTTGTGAGAAGAGAATGCGAGAGTTCATTCATTATGAGACTTTTCTGACTCCATAGAGATGTGACCTGGAACGATGAGATGTGAAACGATGTTACGACGTGAAAAGTATGATTGACGTCAGCATTTTAATTGTGGCGGAAAAATAAAAAAAACTTCCTCGGAGCAAAGGCAATGTGGGACAGCGGGCATTGATTTCACGTTTAGGATGTATGGGTAAATAAATGGTCATGGACAGATTTGTAAGTGTAAGCGTGAACGTGTTATGCTCTACCACATCAGAAATGCATTCTAAAACACTGGAAAAAATGTTTATAAAAGATCAAATCAAATCAAATCAGATTTATTTCTACAGCACCAAATCATCACGGCATTTTACATATAGAGCAGGTCTAGACCAAACTCTTTATAAAATGATTTAAAGAGACCCAACACATCCCCCGATGAGCAAGCACTTAGCGACAGTGGCAAGGAAAAACTTCCTTTAAGAGGCAGAAACCTTGGGCAGAACCAGGCTCGGGGGGGCATCTGCCTCGACCGGTTGGGTTGAAAGAGGGAGAGAGAGAGGCACGGGGGGAGGCAAAGTTGGGTAGAGTAGGGAGAGAAAGAGAGCAGGAGGAGGGGATATTCAAACAGGTGTAGGCAGGAACATGATGCTGTATGGAATTCATGAAGATATGGGAGCAGCAGGCATTGCAGGAACATGAGATGGTGATGATTCATCACCTGCAGGATGAGGACAGGGAGAGAGAGGAGAGGAACTGGGAGACACAGAGACTTCGGGAAAACATATTTAGTAAATGCAGTACACATGCTTGGAACTGAGAGAAAGTGGGATTTCGGAGAAGCAGGTTGTTGGTATGTCAGCACATGCAAGGGGGAGAGAGGGAGAGGGAAGAGGGAGAGAGAGAGAGAGAGGGAGAGGGTAAGAGAGGGGAAAGGAGAGGGAAAGAGAGAGAGAGAGAGGGGAGAGGGAGAGGGAGGGAGAGAGAGAGGTGCTCAGTCCTTCCCCCAGCAGTCTAGGCCTATAGCAGCATAGCTAAAGACTAAATGAACTTTAACTTTTTAACTATAAGCTCTGTCATACAGAAAAGTTTTAAGCCTGGTCTTGAAAATTGCTAAAGAGTCTGCCCCCCGGACCAATACTGGAAGTTGGTTCCATAGAAGAGGAGCCTGATAACTGAAAGATCTGCCTCCCGATTTACTCTTGGAGACTCTAAGAACCACAAGTAAACCTCCATCTAGAGAGCGGAGTGGCCTACTAGGACAGTAAGGAACTATGAAATCTCTGAGATATGATGGAGCTTGGCCAGTAAGAGCTTTATATGTTAAAAGAAGGATTTAAAATTCTATTCTGAATTTTACCGGCAGCCAATGAAGAGCAGCAAACACAGGAGAGATGTGATCCCTTTTTCTGGTTCCTGTTAATATTCGTGCAGCAGCATTCTGCATGAAATGATTAGATAGGGTTTCTCTAAGGTGCTTAGGGCCACGTACAATAACTTCATTTTTTTCAGAATTTAGAAGTAAAAAATTATGGGTCATCCAGACTTTTATGTCTTCAAGACATATCTGCAGTCTGACTATCTGACTAACTTCATTTGGCTTCACTGATAAATACAGCTGAGTGTCGTATGCCTAACAGTGGAAATTGATGCTGTGTTTCCTGATAATGTTGCCTAAAGGAAGCAGATAAAGAGTGAAGAGGACTGGTCCAAGTACCGAACCCTGTGGGACTCCATAACTGGCAATAGTGCATGAGGAGGAGCTATTGTTAACATTTACAAACTGATCTCTATCTGATGAATAGGATTTGAACCAACTTAGAGCAGTTCATTTAATGCCAATTTCATGTTCCAGTCTCTGTAATAAAATATTGTGATCAATGGTGTCAAATGCAGCACTGAGATCTAAGAGGAGAAGTATGGAGGCTGATCCATTTTCCGAAGCCATTAGAATATCATTGGAGACATCAACCAGCGCTGTTTCTGTGCTGTGGTGAGCTCTAAATCCTGACTGAAACTTTTCAAGCAAACCGTTCCTGTGAGAGTGATACTTACTTCAATAGTATGTGTTTGATTTTCCCTCCAAAAGTGTAAGCTATTTCCTGTGTCATGTGACTAGATGAAGAATCAGGGGGTGTGGTCAGGGATCTTTACATCATAGTAACAGGGGGGACAGTCAACTCAGGGACACAATATGTTTTTAAAAATGTAACAAAAAATAATATTTGGTAAGAAATATTATAAATGAGGCTATACAATAGTAATGAAAAATGTGTAATTTGTTTTCTATCACTTATAATTGTAACTGAAGTCAAACAAACATGAGTGGGGACATGGCATTTTGCCTGCTTGTGCTAAAATAAAGATAAATATTTTAAATGTAATTGATCCTGTGTTTGTATTATTGTATTCTATGGTAGAGGATGGTTAACCATGTAAGAAACGCTTTTAGAAATGAGTATTAGCCCATTTTTACACAAAATATCCCATACTATCTTATGGGGACTCAAATGGCACCAAATAGTAGGAATGACCCAGGAGTGTTTTGCCCCGTGACAATGGAAAACCCTGCCATCTCAACTGTGCCAGTAGATGCAATAAGGAGCCAGGCAGGGTGAGTATCGGATTAGTACTGCATACAAGGGCAGTTGAGTGATTTTTGCGCACACGTTATCGCCGCATTCCGGGGTCGATTTCGACCTGTGGACTGACCTATGCTCCGTTTCATACCGCTCTCTCCCTACTTCCTGTCGGTCTCTCTGTCACTTACCGTCTGAATAAAACTGACTAAAAATGTTATACTTTAAAAAATGAGTGATGTAGTATTCCTATCAGAGAGCGCGCTGTCTGCCGTGGTCTCTTAAACTGATGTAAATGTGCTGTCATCTATTTCTCTGTTTACAAACATCATATTTCACATGTTCACCAACACTTCGAAAATGCTTCTGAGTGTATGAGTGTGCCTGTATCATAATGACAATAACATTGTCATATGAAGTATGGACCATCGTTGCTGAAGTGTTGTAGCAGATTGCACTCTCTCAGTATCCGGTGAGAAATAGTCGGAAGTACAGAATTGTGACACACTCTTGATTTCCAGCATATTCCATTGTGTGCCTGTGATCTAGGATTGACTGTGGAAGGAGACTTTAATTGTTGTTGTTTGGTGAAATTAGAAATTAACAGAATATACATTAGAGCAACAGATCACCAGTGAGCCATCTATAAGAATCTGTCCTCATGCTCATGTGTTTCATGGGTTGTGATGTAGCCCCCGCACCGGCCTTCATACCCAGTCCTTGTGAACTCTTCATTTGTGGGTTGTGCTGTCCTCAAAGTGGTGTGATCACTACATTGTGTGTCTGTGTGTGAGACTGTGGCCAGTATAAGCTCCGGATCATCTAGTTTCATTAGGTCTGGCAGAGAGTCACAAATACACTGCTCCTGTTCCTCACCTGCATCCACAGTGGCGAGGATGACAGAGAACAGATTAACGTTGCCTGAGTTTTCAAATGGGTCCTCTTCGGTGTCCTTCATCATCTCCTCCTCCTCTTCCACCACCTCACTTGTGGCATGTTGTTGAAATCCAATTTGACCCCCCTCACACATGGCAGAAACCTTAACTTTGGTCTCATTTTCATCAACACCCCCATGTGGAACAGTACTTTCGATCTCTGTGTCTGGCACCTCACCCTCGGCAGACAACCTCTCTGTCAAACTTTCACATTCCCATGATGCAGCTGCCTTACTGTTTCCCCTCACATCAGCAGACCGACAGCACATTTTATTTTCAGAGGAAACATGTGTGTTTCTGTCCATGTAGATGCTTATCCCCTCATATTCTCCCTCATCCCCAGTGACTGGATGTGACATTGTGGTTTTGTTGTGCTTTCCCTGCTTATCTTTCTCAAAGGTAATGGAGACTGGGTCTGGAATGATCCCCTCTGGTGTTCGAATGTAGCCTTGGTTGAGAGTCATCTAGACAAAGGGAGAGAAGGAAAAAAACAGTGGTTACGGGAAGTTGGATGGATGGATGGATAGATAGATAGACATAGATCTTACTATCACTACGCTGGGCAGCGTTGCCTTCAGTTTACAAAGGAAACCAGTGTAGTGGAGACAAAACATGGAGGTCATCAGGATGCCAATCACTACAATCAGGAAAGCAGCCACTGCACCTAAAACAAATGGGCCTGCAGACAAACAGAGTGACAATACACGTTAGTGCCTCCTTTGAACCAGTTGACACAAAGTATGATCAAGACATTAGGCTTCATCGTCTTCCTCGCCTGTCACTGTTGGCTAATTTGGATGTTCCTACGAATCCTCTCCCAGTCCACTGCTGCAATTATGGAGGTATCAAAGTACAACATTATCAGAAACCTGTGATGATCCCACCACATAATCCAAAAACAGCAGGAACCATGACAAGGACTTCCCTGGTCACGGCTTGAGGCTCTTCACTGCTACAACACACTGCACCACTTTAACTGAGGGATAGCAGACCAGTTGATTTATATTTATTTACAAGAGGCTTAGCTATATGTTTCTGCTCTACAGGGGCATACAAGACCAGAATATAGTAATAATAATTTGTAGCTGAATGTCTATGAGCACCTGAATAAATTAGACATTGTTAATGAACAGATAAAATTAGTCTCATCTCTGAGGCACTTGTCATCTGTCAGCAGCAGCCAGCAGCATTGACTCGACTAGACCTGAGACTTAATTGTCTTGTGACTATTCCAGCCAGGTAACACTCACCTTGACACTGCAGTTGCCAAGTGTCAGATAGTGAGGCAGCTTATACAGTGACTTAAGGCTCATAGGGATTGTATAAACCCTCTGCGGAACTTTGTCTTTACTGAGGTTCATTCAGTTTGATACTGAGGTACAAATTGATGTGTGTTCAAGCCAAATGTTAAAAATGCATGCAGCGCAATGTAGGGAACACAATGGTGAGGGGAGATTGAGGAGAGGATGAGCCGTTAATAGAGTAGTGAAATCGTTTGATCAGCAGGCAGACTTCTCCCAGTGCGGGATCAGACTTTATGCCTGAGAGTAATTCAACCTGATTGAAAGCAGAGGCAAAGATTCATGTGGAAATCTGATCCTGATCATATACTGAGGTTCATCACTGATTGAGCACATGAATTACGTGGAATGGAGGATTAATTATTGGTTTATTCAACAGGATTTAAGCTATGCAACAAGATGAGCAGATCAAAATAAAATCCAGTCACAACTGCAACATAAACAACTCACACCCACTACAGTGTGCTTCACTCTGTGTCAGACAGCCAGAAAAGTAAAGTCTTTCAAGGGGCAGCTTAATCCTGAGCTCTGACTGGCTCAGCTCACCTTTGTGCTCCAAAGTTTTCGTAAAAGTGCATTTCCAGGCTGAAGGCTCAGTGTTAATGTTCACACGGATCTTTGTGTGAACCTGTATGCAGTACTCCACGCCCTCCTGTAAGTTGTCAAGAGTAAAACTCTTGCTTCGTGTTTCACTGGACATCTGCAGGCAAAAGGAGACAAACGTTGTGTTTGATCATTTCTATTCATCCACATCCTCAGCAGTTTGAACATCACTATGTCATCTTATGGCCCACTGTATAAAAAATTGGTTTTCCACTTCCCCACATTTGCATGGTGAGCTCAAATCACAAGATGCATAGCATTGACGAAACTGCAGGTTTAAGTCCGCTACTTCTACTATTATTACTACTATTAGTACTACCACTACTTTTATTATTATTAGGAACAAAAAGAATCCAATCACATCAAATTTATTAATATAGCACCAAATCATAACAGAGTAACATCAGGGTTACAACAAGAGCATCATCCAATCAAGACCCAACAGCAGATCCAGATGCAGCGTTAGTCACTGAGCTTAAATGTTACACAGTGACACTGATTGTGACATGATTGCTGCTGTTTTAAGTGTTTTTGTAGCTGCTTGTCTCCTGAAGTTTTGAAGCAACAACAAAATCACCCAGAGATCAGCATCTCTGTGTTAGAGGCCAGAATTCCAAGCGTATATACAGACATTTAGTGAATTGTGATCCGTGAGTCCATATACAGTGGGTATGGAAAGTATACAGACCCCCTTAAATTGTTCACCCTTTGTTACATTGCATTGCCATTGCCATTTGCTAAAATCATTTAAGTTTATTTTTTTACCTCATTAATGTACACACAGCACCCCATTGTGACAGAAAAACAATTTAGAAATTTTTGCAAATTTATTAAAGAGCAAAAACTTAAATATCACATGGCCATAAGTATTCAGACTTTTTGCTCAGTATTAAGTAGAAGCACCCTTTTGAGCTAATACAGCAATGAGTCTTCTTGGGAATAACGCAACAAGTTTTTCACACCTGGATTTGGGGATCCCCTGCCATTCCTCCTTGCAGATCCTCTCCAGTTCTGTCAGGTCAGTTGGTGAACATTGGTGGACAGCCATTTTCAGGTCTCTCCAGAGATGCTCAATTGGGTTTAAGTCGGGGCTCTGGCTGGGCCATTCAAGAACAGTCACAGAGTTGTTCCGAAGCCACTCCTTCGTTATTTTAGCTGTGTGCTTAGGGTCATTGTCTTGTTGGAAGGTGAACCTTCAGCCCAATCTAAGGTCCTTAGCAATCTGGAAAAGGTTTTCATCCAGGATATCTCTGTACTTGCCCGCATTCATCTTTCCTTCAATTGCAACCAGTCATCCTGACCCTGCAGCTGAAAAACACTCCCAGAGCATGATGCTGCCACCACCATGCTTCACTGTTGGGACTATATTGAGCAGGTGATGAGCAGTGCCTGGTTTCCATCACACATACCGCTTAGAATTAAGGCCAAAAAGTCCAATCTTTGTCTCATCAGACCAGAGAATCTTATTTGTAATAGTCTGGGAGTCCTTCATGTGTTTTTTGGCAAACTCTATGCGGGCTTTCATGTGTCTTGCACTGAGGAGAGGCTACCGTCGGGCCACTCTGCCATTAAGCCCCGATTGGTGGAGGGCTGCAGTGATGGTTGACTTTCCAGAACTTCCTCCCATCTCCTAACTGCATCTCTGGAGCTCAGCCACAGTGATCTTTGAGTTCTTCTTTACCTCTCTCACCAAGGCTCTTCTCCCCCAATTGCTCAGTTTGGCCAGATGGCCAGCTCTAGGAAGAGTTCTGGTTGTCCCAAACATTTTCCATTTAAGGAGTATGGAGGCTATTGTGCTCTTAGGAAACTTAATTGAAGCAGAAATTCTTTTGTAACCTTGGCCAGATCTGTGCCTTGCCACAATTCTGTCTCTACAGCTCACAGTGCATGTCAGAGCAAATGAGAATCATGAGATTAAAGGAAATACCCAAAGAGCTCAAAGTCTTATATAGATAAGTGTGTGCCTTTCAACCATCTCAAGGATGATCAGAAGAAATGGACAGCACCTGAGTTAAATATATCAGTGTCACAGCAAAGGCTCTGAATACTTATGGCCTTAGGATATGTCACTTTTTGTTCTTTAATAAATTAGCAAAAATGTCTAAATTTCCGTGTTTTTCTGTCAAAATGCTGTGTGCGCATTAATAAGGGAAAAAAATCAACTTAAATGATTTTAGCAAATGGCTGCAACGTAACAAAGAGTGAAAAATTTATACTTTCCGTACCCACTGTACAAAGTGTTAGTGTGTTAGGGTGTTCTCATTCCATTGGTGTACATACAGACAATGAGGTGTTCATAATAAAGTGTCCAGTTAGTGCTGTAGCATGTGTACTATATACAGGGATGTCCGATAATATCGGCCGACTGATATTATTGGCCCGATATTAGCATAATCATTTATTATCTGTGAGAATCGTTATCGTTTTTTCCTCCGATAATGAAAACCTGATAACGCAATGCCTGGGTTTCGCCAAATACGCTGGAATCGCTTGTGGGGTCCCGAGACATTTACCGGCGCCTGATTAACCTCATCAAACCGCACCTGGAGGCAAAATAACAACACTGTGTGGCTAGTCGTGGCTAACAAGCTTGCTCACTTGTTGCTACCCAAAATGTCCGTGGTCTGGAATTTTTTTTAAAGTTCCACCTGCGGATAACAAAAATGCAATTTGCAATGAATGCAAGGCACTTGTCAAGCGAGGGGGAGACAAGACTTCGTCCATCAACACAAATTTAATAGCTCACATCAGGAAGAACCATCCCGAGGTACACGGAGCGTTAGCAGGGCTGATTGAGCCCAGTTTATATTTTCAGTGACTGTATTAGCCCATGTAATGGGCTCAGGACTGAGTCTGTCTATATCTCTGCACTTTTGTTTTCTTTGTTTGCATATTACCTCATTCATAAAGTGTTGTTTGTACCTGATAGAAATGAGCAGTTTTCAATATATTAGGCTGTCCTACACTACATGTTATTTTTGTTTATTTTAGATGCTGCACAAAGTTGTACAGGACAGGTACAATGTTGTTTACAATTTGTGAAAAAGTCAGATTTGTCCTAGTTGTAATTGGCATTGTCAGGATGATCTCAGAAAGAGCTGTTGTTTGAGACAAAATGTTCAAAATAAATATGGCACTTTTCCATAACTTAAGTTGAAGTAGTGTTCTTATTTTGTACAGACAATGTTAATTTGTGGAATGCCTCTAGTGGGCCATCACAATAAAAGTAGGTAATGTGTTAGTTCCACAACAGGAGATATGTGATGTGACCAAAAAATAGTTTGGAGGAAAAACAGCTGCAATATATCGGTATCGGTTGATATCGGAAATCAGAAATTAAGTGTTAGGACAATATCGGCATATTGGATATCGTCAAAAAGTTAATATCGGACATCCCTAACTATATATATATATATATATATATTTACCACTGGTTTTCCCTCCTTCCTCCATAGGATGCTGAAGTGAACATCGTAAAATTCATGGATATCGCTGATCCTTGAGGATCTGTCAGCCTCTGGCAGTGACATGTTGACCTGGATGCAGCTTCCACAGTCAGCCAGTGAGATATTTGGAGGACCTATTTTGGCTGGTCACATGAAAAAAAAAAACATGCATTCGGAAAACTTGTTCTTCATTTGAAATTTAGTGTAGGAGTCTTTGAAACTTTGACAGTCACCATGGTGTTACTACCATTTGTGTAAGTAACACCCAAATCTCTAAAAGCTCAGTGGTCGGATATAAAGTCAACAGGAGAACAGAGGCCTGAGTGAAACTTGGATGTTCTAATGTTTACCATCTTTGACTATCAAGATATCTGCATGCTAACATTTGCTTATTTGAACTTCACACAAAATATAGGTGGGGTTGATATGAGTGACATGTTGATAGATTCCATGGTACTTTTGGTTACAGATCAGAGGTGACAAGATTGCCAAAGTACCATGAATGCTTAAACAAATTCCATGAGAAGCTGTTTCATGGTTGGTGAGATATTTCAGCCTAGATGACAGTGGTGGAATGACATATGCTGACATGCTTTTTTCATTAATGTTCATTTCTGGTGGGATTTAGGTATGATAGTTCAGAGAGGACAGCTAGTTTTAAAGAATGAAGGAAGTCATTTACGTCACAGAAAATTTCCCCTTATTAGAGGAGGTTCACAACATTGAGCTCCACCTACAATCCTGACCTCTCACCCCTTCAAAGGAACATCCATGCACATCTGGCTATAGGTAACTTTGACAGTTCAGGGAACTCTAATAAACCAAATGACATAATGACCCTGCAGGGGTTAAATACTCAGTCTCCTCACCAGTCAGTCTGAACTAAAAAAGGCACAAAATATTATAAGGTATCTACAAAGAACAATGCTTTTGCCCTCGACTCAATTTTCTTGGATAACCGAGAATCCACACAGATAATATCTCATTCAAGACAACGTGCATGCAGCTTCAAAGAGCCTAATGTTGACATACTGTCTTTGTATGGGGTGAATTTGATGTTGTGAGACTCTGGAGACAGGGTGTTGTTGTAGGATGCCTGGAGACTCAGGTAATACATCTTCAAATTGTTAAGCTTCAGCTTATATGATATTGTTGTTGAGTTCAGTACCCATTTCTTCTCGCTCCCCTGTACCCTGCACAATGAGAAACAGAGTTCAAACATATTATTTAATGACTGTCAGAGACAATTAAAGTGCATGTACAAAAAATGTGATGTTGATGGAAAAATACTAAGTGTTGATTGTTTTACTGAGTCAATTTCTGTAGAGACACTGTCATACCTACAAAGACTGTATGCTGTTTCTCAAATAATAGAAGGAATTTAAAACACACTAGCATCTGTGAGGTGTGGAGAGGAATTAACCATCACTTGTTACAAAAAAAAGACAACCATCAATGGGTAATGTGGACAGAGCCAATGTACTCGACCAATTCTTCAATAGATTTGACACTGCATCCACACGAAGCCAATGTCTCTCTACTTCCACTGCTGCTACTTCTACTCCATCTGTGTATGCCCATTGCTGCAGCTACATCCCTCTGCAATCGGTGCCTTCTTGGCTCTCCCTCACTGTAACAGGGGTGAGGATGGAACTTCGGAGACTGTGTCTTATGAAGGCATCTGACCTAAATGGTGTTGGTCTAAGACTGCTTAAGGACTGTACTGCCCAACTATGTCTTCATATGATCTTCAATTCGAGTCTACCATTGGGGCGGCTCGCAGCTCCCTGGAAAACAATGTGTATTGTACCTGTACCAAAAATTTTTGTATAGAGACAGGCCAGGCTCACTAACCCCTCAACCACTGGCCCCACACATACACCAGAAAAGTAAAGTGATTCAATGCAAATCTTTCTTTGCAAAAATGAACATTAACTGTACATTCTTCCTCCTACTGTCTTTGGTTTACCCTTTATATGGATGAATATATTTTTCTTTCTGCCTTTTTAAGTATATGAAATTCACACAAAAAATAAAAGCTGAATTATTACAACATTTCTGTCTCTTTTCAAGAGACATTTGAACTTCAACACAAACTTAACATTTTTCTTGTAACAACCCAACAGAGTAAGCCTAACTCCTTAAAAAAAAAAAAAAAAATTACTTAATAACGATCGCGGCATAGTAGTTAGTGCTGTTGCCTCACAGCAAGAAGGTTGTGGGTTCGATTCCCCGGCCTGGGGCCCTTCTGTGTCTAGTTTGCATTAGGGATGAGCGAGTACACCACTATCCGTATCTGTTCAACCATCTACATTATCTGTATCCGTATTTGTAAGGGTCGGGACTTAAAGCAGAAGTGGGCGTGGTTTATAGGAAAGATGTATTTTTAAGCCTGAAATTGATATGGGTTGGTCAGAAGTTGCTATATTTATTGTAAGCCTCAATATATATGTATTTACAGCTTAATTTGTATTACACCAAGGTAGGAAGAGCAAGCCGACCGGAAAAAAACCTGACCCGCTGAAAAAACAGCGAGAATGAGAAACGCGACGCGGTCCCATCACACAAGCACTGCTTCTGTTACAAATCAAGATTTTACCCCATAAACCCATAAAGTGGGGCAGATTTGAAATGTTTGGGTTATAAAAAGCTATTTTAACATGAGATGTAGTAGTGTGGATGTAGCCTAACTTATGCAAGACTTTGTTTTTATCGCTATTAGGTTAAATGATGATATTACCGGGGCCTCAATCAGGTAGTTGTAAATATCAATGTACAGCGGGTAAAATAAGTATTGAACACATCAACATTTTTCTCAGTAAATATATTTCTAAAGGCACTACTGACATGAAATTTTCACCAGATGTCAGTAACAACCCATGCAACCCACACACGCAAAGAAATCAAACCTTAGATGTCCATAAATTATGTGTAATAAAATGGAATGACACAGGGAAGAAGTATTGAAAACACTTACTTAAATATATTTAATACTTTGTACAAAAGCATTTGTTGGTCAGAACAGCTTCAAGACGCCTCCTGCATGGAGAAACTAGTTGTATGCATTGCTCAGGTGTGATTTTGGCCCATTCTTCCACACAAACAGTCTTCAAATCTTGAAAGTTCCATGGGCCTCTTCTATGAACTCCAATCTTTAGTTCTTTCCATAGATTTTCTATTGGATTCAAGTCAGGTGATTGGCTGGGCCATTTTAGCAGCTTTAGTTTCCTTTCTCTGAAACCATGTAGAGCTTCCTTGGCTATGTGTTTGGGATCATTGTCTTGCTGAAATGTCCACCCTCGTTTCATCTTCCTCATCCTGGTAGATGGTAGCAGATTTTTATCAATAATGTCTTGGTACATTTTTACATTCATCCTTCCTTCAATTATATGAAGTTTGCCAGTGCCGTATGCTGAAAAACAGCCCCACATCATGATGTTCCCACCTCCAAACTTAACTGTTAGTATTGTGTTTTTGGGGTGATGTGCTGTCCCATTTGACCTCCAAACATGGGGTGTATTATGGCATCCAAAGAGTTCAATTTTGGTCTCACCTGACCAGGCTATATTTTCCCAGTATTTAACAGGCTTGTTTAAATGTTGTGCAGCAAACTTTAAATGAGTTTCAACATGTTTTTTCCTCATCAATGGAGTCTTGCGTGGTGAGCGTGCATACAGGCCATGGCTGTTACTTATTGTTTTCTTTGGAACAATTGTACCTGCTAATTCCAGGTCTTTCTGAACTCTCCACAAGTGGTCCTTGGCTCTTGGACAACTCTTCTGATAATTCTTTTGACTCCTCTGTCAGAAATCTTGCGAGGAGCACCTGGTCGCAGCCGGTTTACGGTGAAATGATGTTTCCACTTCCGGATTATGGCCCCAACAATGCTCACTGGAACATTCAGAAGTTTAGAAAACCTTCTGTAACCAATGCCATCAGTATGTTTTGCAACAATAAGGTTGCGAAGGTCTTGAGAGAGTTCTTTGCTTTTACCCATCATGAGATATTTCTTGTGGACACCTTGGCAATGAGACACCTTTTTATAGGCCATCAGTTGGGACTGAACCAGCTGATATTAATTTGCACTGACAAGGAGCAGGATTGCTTTCTGATTACTGATAGATTTCAGCTGGTGTCTTGGCTTTTGGTGCCTTTTTGCACCTCCATTTTTTCATGTGTTCAATACTTTTTCCCTGCGTCATTCCATTTTATCACACAATGTAGCCGCAAGGGGGTACAAGCCAGTGCCTTATTGTGCCGGTCCCAAGCCCGGATAAATACAGAGGGTTGTGTCAGGAAGGGCATCCGACGTAAAACTTTTGCCAAATCAAACATGCGAATCAAATCAATGACTTCCATACCGGATCGGTCGAGACCCGGGTTAACAACGACCGCCATCGGTGCTGTTCACGTACAGGGTACCGGTGGAAATTGGACTACTGTTCGTCGAAGAAGTTGAAGAAGGAGAGGAGGAAGGTGTGTTCGTAGGAAGAGAGAGAAAAGGAACGCCAAGAGTCTAGGACTGAGAGTAGGGACTTTGAATGTTGGAACTATGACAGGAAAAGGTAGAGAGTTGGTTGACATGATGCAGAGGAGGAAGGTAGACATACTGTGTGTCCAGGAGACCAGGTGGAAAGGTAGCAAGGCTAGAAGTTTAGGAGCAGGGTTCAAGTTGTTCTATCATGGTGTAGATAGGAAGAGAAATGGAGTAGGAGTTATCTTGAAGGAGGAGTTTGTTAGGAATGTTCTGGAGGTTAAAAGAGTATCAGATAGAGTAATGAGTCTGAAGCTAGAAATCGAAGGTGTAATGTTCAATGTTGTTAGTGGGTATGCTCCACAGGTAGGATGTGAGCTGGAGGAGAAGGAGAAATTCTGGTTGGACCTTGATGAAGTGATGCAGAGCATCCCTAGAAGTGAGAGAGTTGTCATTTGTGCAGACTTCAATGGACACGTTGGTGCAGGAAACAGAGATGATGAGGAGGTGATGGGCAGGTTTGGTATCCAGGAGAGGAACACAGAAGGACAGATGGTGGTTGACTTTGCAAAAAGGATGGAAATGGCTGTAGTGAATACTTTCTTCCAGAAGAGGCAGGAACATAGGGTGACTTATAAGAGCGGAGGTAGGAGTACACAGGTAGACTACATCTTGTGTAGACGGTGTAATCTGAAGGAGATCAGTGACTGCAAAGTAGTGGTAGGTGAGAGTGTAGCCAGACAGCATAGGATGGTGGTGTGTAGGATGACTCTGTTGGTGAGTAAGATGAAGAGGGCAAAGACAGAGCAGAGGACTAAATGGTGGAAGCTGAAAAAGGAAGAGTGTTGTATGATTTTTAGGAAGGAGTTGAGACAGGCTCTGGATGGCCAGGAAGTGCTTCCAGTTGACTGGACAACTACAGCTAATGTGATCGAGGAGACAGGTAGGAGAGTATTTGGTGTGTCATTCTGGAAGGAAAGTGGATAAGGAGACTTGGTGGTGGAATGAGGAGGTGCAGGAGTGTATTCAGAGAAAGAGGTTAGCTAAGAAGAAGTGGGACACTGAGAGGACTGAAGAGAGTAGACAGGAATACAGGGAGATGCAGCGTAAGGTGAAAGTAGAGGTGGCAAAGGCCAAACAAAGGGCTTACGATGACTTGTATGCTAGGTTGGACAGTAAGGAGGGCGAGACTGATCTATACAGGTTGGCAAGGCAGAGAGACAGAGATGGGAAGGACGTGCAGGCGGTTAGGGTGATTAAGGATAGAGATGAAACTGTATTGACAGATGCCAATAGTGTGATGGGAAGATGGAAAGAGTACTTTGAAGGACTAATGAATGAGGAAAATGAGAGAGAACGAAGAGTAGAAGAGGTGACTGTTGTGGACCAGGAAGTAGCAAAGATTAGTAAGGATGAAGTGAGGAGGGCACTGAAGAGGATGAAGAGTGGAAAAGCACTCGGTCCTGATGATATACCTGTGGAGGTCTGGAAGTGTCTAGGAGAGGTAGCAGTAGAATTTCTGACTGGGTTGTTCAACAGGATCTTAGATAGTGAGAAGATGCCTGAGGAATGGAGGAGAAGTGTGCTGGTGCCCATTTTTAAGAACAAGGGAGATGTACAGAGTTGTAGCAACTACAGAGGAATAAAGCTGATGAGCCATACAATGAAGTTATGGGAAAGAGTAGTTGAAGCTAGACTAAGGGCAGAAGTGAGCATTTGTGAGCAGCAGTATGGTTTCATGCCAAAAAAGAGTACTACAGATGCAGTATTTGCTTTGAGGATGTTGATAGAGAAGTACAGAGAAGGTCAGAGGGAGCTGCATTGCATCTTTGTAGATCTGGAGAAAGCTTATGACAGGGTGCCCAGAGAGGAACTGTGGTATTGTATGAGGAAGTCTGGAGTGGCAGAGAAGTATGTTAGAGCGGTGCAGGACATGTATGAGGACTGTAAGACAGTGGTGAGGTGTGCTGTAGGTGTGACAGAGGAGTTCAAGGTGGAGGTGGGACTGCATCAGGGATCAGCTCTGAGCCCCTTCTTGTTCGCTATGGTGATGGACAGGCTGACAGACGAGGTTAGACAGGAATCTCCATGGACTATGATGTTTGCAGATGACATTGTGATCTGTAGTGAGAGCAGGGAACAGGTGGAGGAGAAGCTAGAGTGGTGGAGGTTTGCCCTGGAAAGGAGAGGAATGAAGGTTAGCCGCAGCAAGACGGAGTATATGTGTGTGAATGAGAGGGACCCAAGTGGAAGAGTGAGGTTACAGGGAGAAGAGATAAAGAAGGTGCAAGATTTTAAGTACTTAGGGTCAACAGTCCAGAGCAATGGAGAGTGTGGAAAAGAGGTGAAGAAGCGTGTGCAGGCAGGCTGGAACGGGTGGAGAAAAGTGTCAGGTGTGATGTGTGATAGGAGAGTTTCAGCTAAGATGAAAGGAAAGGTGTACAAAACTGTGGTGAGACCAGCGATGTTGTTTGGTCTAGAGACAGTGTCACTGAGGAAAAGACAGGAGGCAGAGCTGGAGGTAGCAGAGATGAAGATGCTGAGGTTCTCTTTGGGAGTGACCAGGTTGGATAGGGTCAGGAATGAGTACATCAGAGGGACAGCATATGTTAGAGGTTTTGGAGATAAAGTCAGAGAGGCCAGACTGAGATGGTTCGGACATGTCCAGAGGAGAGATAGTGAATATATTGGTAGAAGGATGCTGAATTTTGAACTGCCAGGCAGGAGGCCTAGAGGAAGACCTAAGAGGAGGTTTATAGATGTAGTGAAAGAGGACATGAAGGTGGTTGGCGTGAGAGAAGAGGATGCAGAAGACAGGCTTAGATGGAGGCAACTGATTCGCTGTGGCGACCCCTGAAGGGAAAAGCCGAAAGGAGAAGAAGAAGAAGAAGATTCCATTTTATCACACAACTTAATTTATGGACATCTAAGGTTTGATTTCCTTGCATGCGTGGGTTGCAGGGTTTGTTACCAACATCTGGTGAAAATTTCATGTCAGTAGCACCTTTAGAAATATATTTACTGAGAAAAATGGTGACGTGTTCAATACTTATTTTGCCCACTGTATGTCACCTCCGGCCATTCAGTGGGATAATTTTTCCATGAAAATGTAGGCAAGGAGAAGGGACATGTGAGTTTTTCATTGTACCGTTTTTTTCTCCAGTACAGCAATAAGCAGCAGCAGAAGAAGCTAGCTGTAAACTTTTGGCTGAAGTTATGGAGAAGTTTTTAAAATGAAAAAATTAAGATGAAAGTGATGCCAACCCCCCCAAAGGATACAAGTACAACCCTGACTTTATTAAGTTCGGCTTTGTGAACGGAGGTAGCAAGGCAGAGCCCAGAGCGTTGAGTGGGCTAAGGCTATCCAACAAAGCCCTGAAGCCTTCAAAACTAAAGTGCCATCTAGAAACCAAACATCCAAAGTTGGAAAACTGGTGGATTTTTGTTGTAGAAACTTGATTTGTTGTAATTGCTAGCATGTTTAGTGTTGTTGTATGTGCAGGTTTATATACACGATATAAAAAAAATTTCTTTGAAATTATCACAGTGGATCATATATCATTTATTTCACAAGGTTTTAGCTTGTTAAATTCTAAGTGGACTTGATTTAGTTATTGAATACAAAATCAAACCAAGACTTGGATCAATTACAATTAAAGTGTTAATATTTGAATGGGCCCCGGGCCACTTTGTACTGGGAAAATTGGGCCCAAAGGTCAAAAATGTCAAGAACCCTTTCTTTCGACCCCAGGTTGGGAACCACTGTTATGGCTACTAGGTCAGTTCTGACATGCGTCGAGTCCATATAGTGTTTATATATCATTGTGGGTCACAGGAAGATTCTTCTCTGTGAATTCCCAAATTGGGTAATTTGAAAGTGAAAAAAAAAAAAAGTGCCAATCACTGGTTCCTTTAAATACATATACCAGCCACTGTTTAGCCATCCATTAGACTCTCAGGTCGACCACAGACTTTCACAGACTGAGTTCTGATTGAAAACTGGTTCAAATGAGCAGATAGGAACCTAACAGATTCACACTAATGCAAGTCAAATGAGTCAGACTTTTTGTTTCCATATATAACGATTTGAACCTCCATAAGAGGATAACATAGTAGTCAAGTGGTCTAAGGTGCTGACCATGAACAACATGCTCCGCTAAAGCAATCAGCAGTGTCCTGAGGGCTGTAGAATTTTCTGCTACTGTGAAGCCTCTTAGTTAGCTGTGCCTCCGTCAGACTTCTCTGGTTACACAATTCCTACAACAAAGACCAAAGCGCTCTCTGACGCACTGATATCAGAGAGCCAGCTCACAGTCACTGGCAGCAAACAACATTACAGGTAAAATAACCCTAACTTGAACCATTGCTACCACCATGAGGTCACGCAGGAAATGGGTAAAGTGCAGCAGGAAGTGGGACAACAACATGAGATAATGACGCAAAAAGCTGCAAAACAGACTGATAACACAAGAAACACATCACAGCCTGCTTCACTCTTCAGTTTTCACTTCAATTTCCAGTCCAGGTGTCACCATCTTCGAACACTGAGTCCCCATTTACACAACACAATGGAAAACATACATTTACAATATATATCTGAAGCTATAGTAACATATGGAACAGATGTCCATTGGAAATGCTTGTGATGAGGCCAGGGCTTTATAAACTACATGGCAGGGGATCGAATTAAACCATCTGTCACTTGATCAAGTCAAGACTCACAACACACGACAAGAAGCTGCAGGATATTTAAGAGCTGTCTTTCAGTATTTCTGCTCCCTAATAACACTGATTGGTCAGAACCACTGTGGTTGGGACACAGTTCTAAAACTTAGCTCAGATGACAGTATAGTTCAGTGAATGGTTAAATGCCAGAACATCGAGAACACAGTAAACTGTAGAAGAGCCACAAATTTGTCTGTCTGGGTGGCTGCGAAAATACAGTAAAGATAGAGAAACAGCAGTATAGAGCACCGTCAATCTGTTGTCTGGATATAAACAGAGTATGGTGGCACTGTGAGAGAGTGAGACAAAACAAAATGGTGGGAAGGGGAAGTACCTTCTGAAGATCCTGTACTCTGTTCCTGGTGGGGTGCCAGGGGCAGCCTCCCAGTAAAGGACATGGTGGAAGTTGACAGAGTGTATGGAGACATTCACAGGGGCAGGGAGGGAACCCAGCACTGTGTGAGCAACAAGGTCTTGTCATGTGAGTCAGACAGTGCAAAAGTATGAGCACTTACCAAGCTGTAAGAACTGGGTGTGTTCAGGTATTTGAGGTACTAAACAATCATGACATGAAGCGGGTTCTCTTACCGGAGGCAATCAGCAACACTAGAAGACCCACAGGAAGAGATATCATCCTGCTGCAAACAGAAAACAGAGTTTATATCATCATTATATAATTAGCACATCATAAATACACCATCATTGTGACGGTTTATATCATCAGTAATATGTCTAACATAGTTTATAACTTAATATATCTAACTGTTTTATTAGCATCATATATTAATAATCATGTGGGTGAATATGAGTTTTAGAATATTTTATTTATAATTTGAATCACATCAATGTTCTATAAAATATTATATTTTTCTCACCTTTTAAGTGTTACACTCGGACCTGTTGTGTTACAGTACAGAGGTTGGTGCTCTCTGCTGATCCGTCACAGGTCTCGAGAATCCATTACACTGGACTTTCCAACTCAGGCTCGAGTATTTTGTATAACACGACAATGAATGTCTTCATGATCGGTTAAGAATCAACGACTCGCAACTATTCTCACTTTCGGCGGAAACAAAACCTACATACTTGAAGCGAGAGGTATTTCCCAGAGCTGCGAATCATTAGTTGTTACTGCACACGCGAAACATCATACTTCCTGTCGCACCTTCAAATTAAAAGTTCTAGTTCCTTCTTCTTGCTTTCCAGCGGCTGGTAAACACACACACACACACGCATTAAAACAGGCACATTAAAACTAAACCATAATCCTATCCACACGCAGTATAACTTTCAGTGGGAAATCCAAACATTTCTGTGGAACACAAAAATATTATATCTACATTTTTTTTTATTTACTGTAAAACTTGTTGTTTGTTTGACTGTACTGTTGTACTGCTAGCACCAAGGATGAACCTGAACAAATCAATGTTCTTTCACCTACTCTCTTCCACCAATTTTAGTCCTTAGTGTAACCAATACTGCCATCATCTCCATTGTGTAAGCTCCTTAATAATATTTGCCCACAACCCTCTTCTCTCCGCCCATTACCTAATAACATTTGAGTTTACAATAACTGGCTGCAAAGCATCTGGGAATAAATTCAGCTATAGTAGATGCTTATCTGAAAATACTGTGGCCAGTCATCATTTGCTAAACTGCCATGTCTAAATTCAATAGAGGACGTCTCACCCCTACACAGATTGCTGACCTTGTGAATAGCACTGTGGCCTCACTGTGTTCAAATCTTGATTCCTCTGAAAAAGAAAGTAATGAAACAGTTGAGCCGGGCACCTTAGTATTGCCCTCAAATTTGTGCCTTAAAACAAATGTCACGAAAATTGGAGAGGAAGTGGCGGTCCAGTAATGTAGATTAATTCCACTTAGCCTGGAAAGAAAGCTTAAAAACATAAAAAATAGAAAACCTGTCACAGTGCCAGAAGCTCCTGCTATTCAGCGCTGATAGAAGAAAGAATCCCAGAACAATCCCAGGTTTCGCTTCAGCACTGTAGCCAGGCTGACAGAGAGTCATAGCTCAGTGGAACCCTTTATTCATTTAGCTCTTTGTAGCAATGATTTTATGGGCCTTTTTACTTATAAAATCATAACAATCAGAGCCAAAAGTCAACCACTTTTACCTCCAATTTGCAGTAGTCAACTATCAAATACAGCAGCTTCTCAGTCAACTGTAGCACCTGCTTTATATCTTTTTCACCTTTAAATCTCATCATCTAAAGTTTAGATCTCTTTGAATTTTAGATGATGGTTTAGAATCTATACCATCATCGAAAATTCAAAGAGGTCCAGTTACTAAAATATTTTCCCAGCAAAGGTCTGAATTTTATGTCACTCGAAATAGTGTACCCTGATGTAAATTAGATCAACATACGTATGTCTATATAATTTATCGTCAAATTCCAAGTGTTTTCAAAATAAAATACTTTTAACATACCAATATGTCTGAACTTCTATGGCACTTGAATGGAAAACAATACTGTAGTTGTCTTTAACACATTTCAAATATCAGAAAGAGACTGAATTTCTTCTGAATAAAATAAATAAAAAGTGTAAACACAGCTTTGAACAGCCTGAACTTAAGGCCTATATTTTAAGTAATAAAAAAACATTCAGAATTTTGGACTTACTAACGCTCCTGCTGTTTTCCAGGACCTAATCAATGGTGTTCTCAGGGACATGCTCAATAAATGTGTCTTTGTTTATCTGGATTATATCCTCATCTTTTCCAAGTCCACCCAGACACCCAGGTGTTGTTCTTGGGCTTTGTGGTCAGGGAGGGGAGTATCCAGATGGACCCTGGCAAGGTCACTGCTTTCCTGGGTCAAATCAAATCAAATAAAATCAAATCACATTTATTTGTATAGCGCCAAATTATAACAAAGTTACATCAAGGCACTTTACATATACAGCAGGTCTAGACCAAACTCTTTATAAAATTATTTAAAGAGACCCAACAGATCCCCCGATGAGCAAGCACTCGGCGACAGTGGCAAGGAAAAACTTCCTTTAAGAGGCAGAAACCTTGGGCAGAACCAGGCTCAGGGGGGGCAGCCATCTGCCTCGACTGGTTGGGTTGAGAGAGGGAGGGAGAGAGAGAGTGGCACGGGGGGGGGGCAAAGTTGGGAGAAAGAGAGCAGGAGGAGGGGATATTCAAACAGGGGTAAGCAGGAATATGATGCTGCATGAAGTTCATAGGAATGATGCTGTATGGAATTCATGAAGATGTGGGAGCAGCAGGCATTGCAGGAACATGGGATGGTGATGATTCATCACCTGCAGGATGAGGACAGGGAGAGAGAGGAGAGGAACTGGGAGAGACAGAGACTTTGGGAAAAAATGGTTAGTAAATGCAGTGCACATGCTTGGAACTGAGAGAAACTGGGATTTCGGAGAAGCATGGTTTTTGGTATGTCGGCGCATGCAAGGGGGAGAGGGAGAGGGAAAGATAGGGGAGAGGGGGAGGGAGAGAGACACAGAGAGACAGGTGCTCAGTCCTTCCCCCAGCAGTCTAGGCCTATATCAGCATAGCTAAAGACTAAATGAACTTTAACTTTTTAAATATAAGCTCTGTCATACAGAAAAGTTTCAAGCCTGGTCTTGAATATTGCTAACAAGTCTGCCCCCCAGACCAATACTGGAAGTTGGTTCCATAGAAGAGGAGCCTGATAACTGAAAGATCTGCCTCCTGATTTACTCTTGGAGACTCTAGAAACCACAAGTAGACCTCCATATAGAGAGCGGAGTGGCCTACTAGGACAGTAAGGAACTATGAGCTCTCTGAGATATGATGGAGCTTGGCCAGTAAGAGCTTTATATGTTAAAAGAAGGATTTACAATTCTATTCTGAATTTTACTGGCGGCCAATGAAGAGCAGCTAACACAGGAGAGATGTGATCCCTTTTTCTAGTTCCTGTTAATATTCGTGCAGCAGCATTCTGAATCAACTGAAAGCCTTTCAGAGATTTGTTTGGACATCCAGATAGTAATGAGTTACAGTAGTTCAGCCTAGAAGTAATAAATGTATGGACTTAGTTTTTCTGCCTCCTCTTGAGACAAGATACTTCTGATTTTCCTAATGTTTCGCAGGTGGAAGAACGTTGGCCTACTGACTTGTTTTATGTGAGGGACAAAAGACATGTCCTGGTCAAAAGTTATTCCAAGATTTCTTACAGTGGAGTTGGAGGCCAAAGTAATGCCATCCAGACCGATTAGATGTTTAAATAGGGTTTCTCTGAGGTGCTTAGGGCCAAGTACAATAACTTCAGTTTTGTCAGAATTTAGAAGTAAAAAACCATGGGTCATCCAGACTTTTATGTCTCAAGACATGTGTGCAGTCTGACTGCAGTTGATAAATACAGCTGAGTGTCATCTGCATAACAGTGAAAATTGATGCTGTGTTTCCTGATAATGTTGCCTAAAGGAAGCAGATATAAAGTGAAGAGCATTGGTCCAAGTACCAAGCCCTGTGGGACTCCATAATTGGCTATAGTGCGTGAGGAGGAGCTATTGTTAACATGAACAAACTGATGTCTATCTGATAAGTAGGATTTGAACCCCCTTACTGCAGTTCCTTTAATCGCAATTTCATGTTCCAGTCTCAGTAATAAAATATTATGGTCAATGGTGTCAAATGCAGCACTGAGATCTAAGAGGAGAAGTATGGAGGCTGATCCATTGTCTGAAGCCATTAGAATATCATTGGAGACTTTAACCAGTGCTGTTTCTGTGCTGTGGTGAGCTCTAAATCCTGACTGAAACTCTTCGAGCAAGCCATTCCTATGCAGATGGTAATGTAATTGGTTTGCTACTGCTTTTTCTATGATATTAGAAATGAAGGGAAGGTTTGATATGGGTCTATAATTGGCCAAAACATCTGGATCAAGATTCGGCTTTTTAAGTTGGGGTTTGATGACTGCGGTCTTAAGAGTATGTGGTACATAACCCAAAGATAACGTCAAATTAATCAGGTCTAGGATGAATGGCTCAATTAAGTTGAAAATCTCTTTCAAAAGGCTAGTTGGTACTGGGTCTAATAGACAGGTTGATGGTTTAGATGATGAAACCATAGACGCTAGCTCTGAGAGATTCAGAGATGAGAATGATTCCAGATGTAAAATAGACGTTGCAGCTGATTCAGGAGCTGCTGAATTCAGTAGAAGATTACTGTCTAATGTAGGTAAGAGCTGATGAATTCTTTCTCTGATTGTTACAATTTTATCTGTAAAAAAACCCATAAAATCATCACTGCCAACCCCATCACTGGTTCAACTGAGCTATGGCTCTCTGTCAGCCTGGCTACAGTGCTGAAGAGAAACCTGGGGTTGTTCTTGTTTTCTTGTATTAGTGCTGAATAATATGAGCTTTTAGCACTGCGGAGAGCTTTTTTATACGATTTTAAGCTTTCTTTCCAGGCTCGGTGATCCTCTTCCGAGTTGCTGGAACACCAATTTCTTTCGAATTTCTGTGAAGTCTGTTTTAAGGTACAAATTTGAGAATTATACCACGGAGCCAGCCTCCTCTGTTTTATTACTTTCTTTTTGAGAGGGGCAACATCATCCAGATTTGAACACAGTGCGGCCATAGTGCTAGTCACAAGGTCATCAACCTGTGTATGGGAGAAATCAAATCAAATCAAATCAAATCAAATCAGATTTATTTGTATAGCGCCAAATCATAACAAAGTTACATCAAGGCACTTTACATATAGAGCAGGTCTAGACCAAACTCTTTATAAAATTATTTAAAGAGACCCAACAGATCCCCCGATGAGCAAGCACTTGGCAACAGTGGCAAGGAAAAACTTCCTTTAAGAGGCAGAAACCTCGGGCAGAACCAGGCTCAGGGGGGGCGGCCATCTGCCTCGACCGGTTGGGTTGAGAGAGGGAGAGAGAGAGAGAGAGAGGCACGGGGGGGGAAGTTGGGTAGAGTAGGGAGAGAAAGAGAGCAGGAGGAGGGGATATTCAAACAGGTGTAGGCAGGAACATGATGCTGCATGAAGTTCGTAGGAATGATGCTGTATGGAATTCTTGAAGATGTGGGAGCAGCAGGCATTGCAGGAGCATGGGATGGTGATGATTCATCACCTGCAGGATGAGGACAGGGAGAGAGAGGAGAGGAGCTGGGAGAGAGAGAGGAGAGGAGCTGGGGGAGACAGAGACTTTGGGAAAACATGGTTAGTAAATGCAATGCACATGCTTGGAACTGAGAGAAACTGGGATTTCGGAGAAGCAGGTTGTTGGTATGACGGCGCATGCGAGGGGGGGAGAGAGAGAGGGAGAGGGAAGAGGGGGAGAGAGAGAGAGGGAGAGGGAAGAGGGAGAGGGGGAGAGAGAGAGAGAGAGAGAGAGAGAGGGGAAAGGGAGAGGGAGAGAGAGAGAGAGAGGTGCTCAGTCCTTCCCCCAGCAGTCTAGGCCTATAGCAGCATAGCTAAAGAGTAAATGAACTTTAACTTTTTAACTATAAGCTCTGTCATACAGAAAAGTTTTAAGCCTGGTCTTGAAAATTGCTAAAGAGTCTGCCCCCCGGACCGATACTGGAAGTTGGTTCCATAGAAGAGGAGCCTGATAACTGAAAGATCTGCCTCCTGATTTACTCTTGGAGACTCTAGGAACCACAAGTAAACCTCCATCTAGAGAGCGGAGTGGCCTACTAGGACAGTAAGGAACTATGAGGTCTCTGAGGTATGACGGAGCTTGGCCAGTAAGAGCTTTATATGTTAACAGAAGGATTTTAAATTCTATTCTGGATTTTACCGGCAGCCAATGAAGAGCAGCTAACACAGGAGAGATGTGATCCCTTTTTCTAGTTCCTGTTAATATTCCTGCAGCAGCATTCTGAATCAACTGAAGGCCTTTCAGAGATTTGTTTGGACATCCAGATAATAATGAGTTACAGTAGTCCAGCCTAGAAGTTACGAATGCGTGGACTAGTTTTTCTGCATCCTCTTGAGAGAGGATATTTCTGATTTTCCTAATGTTTCTCAGGTGGAAGAAAGCTGCCCTACTGACTTGTTTTATGTGAGGGACAAAGGACATGTCCTGGTCAAAGGTTACTCCAAGGTTTTTTACAGTGGAGTTGGAAGCCAAAGTAATGCCATCCAGACTGATTAATTGATTAGATAGGGTTTCTCTAAGGTGCTTAGGGCCGAGTACAATAACTTCAGTTTTGTCAGAATTTAGAAGTAAAAAATTATGGGTCATCCAGACTTTTATGTCTTCAAGACATGTCTGCAGTCTGACTATCTGACTAACTTCATTTGGCTTCATTGATAAATACAGCTGAGTGTCGTCTGCATAACAGTGGAAATTGATGCTGTGTTTCCTGATAATGTTGCCTAAAGGAAGCAGATAAAGAGTGAAGAGGATTGGTCCAAGCACCGAACCCTGTGGGACTCCATAACTGGCTATAGTGCTTGAGGAGGAGCTATTGTTAACATGTACAAACTGATATCCATCCGATAAATAGGATTTGAACCACCTTAGAGCAGTTCCTTTAATGCCAATTTCATGTTCCAGTCTCTGTAATAAAATATTGTGATCAATGGTGTCAAATGCAGCACTGAGATCTAAGAGGAGAAGTATGGAGGCTGATCCATTGTCTGAAGCCATTAGAATATCATTGGAGACTTTAATCAGCGCTGTTTCTGTGCTGTGGTGAGCTCTAAATCCTGACTGAAACTCTTCAAGCAAACCGTTCCTATGCAGATGGTCGTGTAATTGGTTTGCTACTGCTTTCTCAATGATTTTAGAAATGAAGGGAAGGTTTGATATGGGTCTATATTTGGCCAAAACATCTGGATCAAGATTCTGCTTTTTAAGCTGGGGTTTGATGACTGCGGTCTTAAGAGTCTGAGGTACATAACCCAAAGATAAGGTCAAATTAATGAGATCTAGAATGAAGGGCTCAATTAAGTAAACAATGTCTTTAAAGAGGCTGGTCGGCACTGGGTCTAATAGACAGGTTGATGGTCTAGATGATGATACTATAGAAGCTAGCTCTGAGAGATTCAGAGATGAGAATGATTCCAGATGTAAAATAGGCGTTGCAGTTGATTCAGGAGTTGCTGTATTCAGTAGATTATTGTCTAATGTAGGTAAGAGCTGTTGAATTCTGTCTCTGATTGTTATGATTTTATTTGTAAAAAAGCCAATAAAATCATTGCTGCTGAGAGCTAAGGGGATCACTGGTTCTATTGAACTATGACTCTCTGTCAGCCTGGCTACAGTGCTGAAGAGAAACCTGGGGTTGTTCTTGTTTTTTTCTATTAGTGCTGAATAATATGATCTTCTAGCACTGCGGAGAGCTTTTTTATACGTTTTTAAGCTTTCTTTCCAGGCTCGGTGAGACTCTTCCGAGTTGCTGGAACGCCAATTTCTTTCTAATTTCCGTGTCATCTGCTTTAAGACACGAATTTGAGAGTTATACCACGGAGCCAGCCTCCTCTGTTTTATTACTTTCTTTTGAGAAATCCTCATTTGAATTTAGATATGGCATTGCTGCAAATGGTGACTGAATGTTCTTTTTAAATTTAGCCACAGCGTCTTCAGATAAACATCTTCTATAGCCAAATTTATTCCTCAATGCTGTGCAGTCAATTAAAGTAAACTCAAATGTAATGAGGTAATGGTCGGTCAAAAGACAGTTAACTTGTTAACTTGACAGTTAAAAATTGTTAACTTGTCAATTTCAATGCCATATGTTAGAACAAGATCAAGGATATGACTGAAGCAGTGAGTTGGTTAATTCACATGCTGGGAAAAGCCAATTGAGTCTAGTAATGAAAGAAACCCAGAACTAAGGCTGTCACTTTCTACATCTACATGAATATTGAAATCTCCCAGTATAATGATTTTATCTGTACTAAGTACTAACTCTGATATAAATTCAGAAAACTCTGATAGGAATTCTGAGTACGGACCAGGTGGATGGTATACTGTAACTAGCAGAACTGGTTTTTCAACTTTCCAGTTAGAGTGGGAAAAACTAAGAGTGAGGCTTTCAAAACACTTACAGCCAGATTTTGGTCTAGGGTTGATTGATAAGCTTGACTGAAATATCGCAGCCACTCCCCCTCCTCGACCTATGGTATGAGGGACATGAAAATTAACATGAGTGGGGAGTGTAGCTTCATTAATACTAACATACTCATCCTGCTGCAGCCAGGTTTCAGTTATACAAAATAAATCAATACGATGATCAGTTGTGAGATCACTGACTAATAGAGATTTTGATGATAGTGATCGAATATTCAACAGTCCACATTTAACTGCAGTATTATTTGAGACCGAATTTGTGGCTGTTTTGATTTCTATTAATTTTTTGTTTTTAACTCCTCTTCTTTTCAATCTAGGTTTAGTGACTTTTCTAAATTTAGGTGGTCGGGGGACAGACACAGTTTCTATAAACCTAGACATAGACAGAGACTCTATTCTATTCTCGGCCGGGAACCGCTCTGACTGAGGCGCAGAGGAGCGTGTTAAACTGCGGCTCTGCCTCCTGGTCTCGACTCAGGGTTGTCAGGGTTTTAACTTTCTGATAAACTCGGCCATATTCCTAGATATAAGAGCGGCACCACCCACGGTGGGATGGACACCATCTCTCCTAATCAGACCAGGTCTCCCCCAGAGAGTGTTCCAGTTATCTATGTAGCCCACATTGTTTTCGGGACACCACCTCGACAGCCAGCGGTTGAATGAAGACATGCGGCTATACATGTCATCACTGGTCCGATTGGGGAGGGGGCCGGAGAAAACTACAGTGTCCGACATTGTTTTAGCAAAGGTACACACCGATTCCACATTAATCTTTGTGACCTCCGACTGGCGAAGTTGGGTGTCGTTACTGCCAACGTGAATAACAAATTTACCATATTTACGCTTATCCTTAGCCAGCAGTTTCAGGTAAGACTGGATGTCGCCTGCTCTGGCCCCCGGGATACACTTAACTATGGCCGCCGGTGTCGCTAACTTCACGTTCCTCAGAATAGAGTCGCCAATCACTAGAGTCGGCTTTTCAGCGGGTGTGTTGCTGAGTGGGGAGAACCTGTTGGAAACGTGAACCTGTTGGTGGTGAACAGGGGGCTGCTGCCTACGACTATGCCTCTTGTCACGGACAGTCACCCAGCCGCCCTGACTAGATCCCGGGTGCTCGGGAGCTGCTGGGGGGGAGGAAACTCTCTCGGCTGCCGTAGGAGCTGGTCTAGGCCGGCCCGCACTGGCTACAGGGGGGCGACTAGCTACACTAGCATAAGTTGGGCTAGCTAAGGTGCGGAGCCGCGACTCTAACTCACTAATTCTCGCCTCCATTTCTACCATCATCCTGCATCTATGACAACAAGTACTATCATAAAAGGAGGCAGAGGAGTAACTGGACATGTAGCAGAGAGGACAGGAGAGAAGAGGAGAGGGAGAAGGAGGAAGAGAGAGTGGAGAGAGAGAGCTGGAGGCCATTGCTAATCGTTCAGTTCAATTAGCGGAGCTACAGTATCGTTTATAGGCTTAGGAAAGGGGAAGGAGATTGAGTTCTATGCTAGTATAGTTTAATAGCAGTTTGTTGTCGATTAGCCAGGTGAATAGCAAAGAATAGCAAAGAATAGCAAAGAAATAGCAAAGACAGCACACGAGGTAACACAGAGCACAACCACCAGTGACCGGAAATGACGTAACACGCTTACCGCACGTAAGCGGTAAGCGTACAGATAAGTCTTTTACCCTTTCCCTCGTCATACTTGGAGGGGGGATGTTTGGCTTGTATGCACTTGTGTCCTGTTACCTCTGCCTAAGGTTCATCATCTCCCATGTTGGAGACAAGAGTTTTTAGCATCTTGCTGGAGCGGGCAGGGTTATAAGGTAGTAAGATCTTGTGGAATTTTCCATTAAGTATGGTTTAGCATTAAAATGCAAAAAGGGGGGGAATGTGATGGGGAAATTCTGACATTGACTGTTATGTCTCAGCAGGACAGATTGTTATGAGAATGATGCTAACACCATTTGTTTTGTCTACTAACCCCCTTTGTCAAGAACACTATATAACCTGTATGTTTTGAGAGCTCGGGGCTCTCTCACTGACTGACTGTTCATACGGTCGTATGTGTGGGAGTCCATTCACTGAATGCTATTAAACTCAAGAAAAGACAGCTGACGTGTGCAGACTCTTTTTCCAAGATCTTTGTCAACTTTTTGCCACCACAGAGCCCAGTTTCCGTTAAAACTGAATCTGTCATCTATTACATCCAAGGAACATGACACGAGAGCCGCAAGAAACATGTAGCTCGTTCCTTGCACGTCTGATTTCAGTCTTTGATATTCACAGCGGTCTGGCTAGCCCTAATTTGATGGAGATTCAGACTTTACAACCTTATGAGGGTCATATGAAAGAAAATGTTGGTGTGTGACCTGGAAACATGCTCACCCGCTGATATCCTGCAGTATGCGGTGGATGAGTTGAAGACAAGAGTAGAGCAAAAGAAACAAAGTAAAAAAAAGAAGTTGAAAGATGCTCAGCTGATCATGTTTGATGTTTTGGCTGACACTATGAAGATGCAAACTCCAACAGACCAAGTCAGAAAGGGGCAAAGCCGAAGAAGCTGGCATAGCATAGGCATATCAGCCTGGACTCCCTGCAGGTACGATCCCAATGTTTGTCACAAATCTGGGAAAAGTGGCCATTGGCAAGCATAATGCCCAGAGGCTCAGCGAGGAAGATCTGCATTTGAAAAGTCTGACTGATGAAGCGCAGGGGGAGGGCGGACTCCGGAGACAGACCATTCTTTTTCAGAGAAACTGGTAACTCATCTCACATCCACTCACACATGACAAAATGCTAAAGCTGGCACACACATACCGATTCTGGAATTTGCAATGTATGATTACATCGAAGGTTATAAGAAATTTCCACAGTTAACCTTGAAGATTTTTAACTATCCGGTAACATTTTTAGTCGATTCAGGAGGAGCTACAAGCTCAGTTTTAAGAGCAGATACTCTGCCCCATCCTCCAAAGAAGAGCGGCAGAACATGTCTTACAATGGGATCAAGTGCAGTCCCTGTCTCAGAGAGTTGTTCTGTTCCATTAAGATGTGAAGTAGATGATCAAATGAAAAAACATTCTTTCTTAGTTTCGCAGAACTGCCCAGAAAATTTGATAGGAAGAGATTTGATGTGCCACTTTGGTATTGTACTGTGCTCAGAGTTGGATGGCATTAAAGTGGTGAGGGAAGTGTAGTACACTGCAAAAGAACCTTTCTTTTATTTTTTTATTTTTTTCGCTTTTTTGTTGATTCATACTGGTATGATAACACAATTGTTCCAGATTACCAGTGTACATTTTGTCACAAAAGAGCTACCTGATAGCCGGGGGGGCATAAGATCGCGAGGCACAGCGAGAGAGTGATTCTGCTCGGTGACTCTGGGATCAGCGACTTCAGCCTGCTCTCTCCTGAGCACGATTGGGAATGAGAAAAGGTGCATGCGTCTGTCCGTCTCCTCACTTTTCTGCTGTTTTGCAGGAGTGTGGAGTGCGAGGGAGATCTGAAATCATTTTGGTGCTGTGACCTCGTACTACGGGGCCGGTAACAAACAGTGGGGGCTTGTCCGGGATCCCTCCCCACCACCACCATCGGAGGAGAGATCCAGCGATATTAGAACCTGTGGACTGAGGTGCCGAGACATGCTGCAGCCCGATAGCCAGTCGGTGCGTGTCCAAAGTGGAAGAAGAGGGGCCATTGTTCTTCCAGGGAGCCGCACAACTGAGTTGAGGGGTAGGAGCGCGCCAACAGCCACTGGTGCACGCCAGCTTATTGACATTGCCAAGTTCCATTGCAGATTTACACAGACCAACAACATGGGATCCCAGCGTAAAGAGGTTGTATGGAGCATCAAGAAAACTTTGATAAGTGTCATCATAGAACAGTGTGAATAGATTGCCAGGGACCTCGCCAGCGACAGTAATGACAATGACACTCATCTTGACTCAAGCGACGAAGAGGGCTGCCTTGACTATGATGTGTCCTTTATGCAGTCTGAGGCTTTGTTGGGGTTGGAAGATGAAGGTATGGGTCAGCTTTTCATGCTACAAGATTTGGTGCTTAAACTTGCTGGTGCAGGTACAGGTGTTTCTGTTAATATGCCTGTAGAATTGTTAAGTGGTGCAACACACGCACCCACCCACCTCAATCTTTCCACTGTAACTGCAAAACACAGTCACCTACACATACACACACAAACACAGAGTCAAATGTTTGCTCAATGGCAATCCCACCGAAGTTTTACTCGACTCTGGCTCACAAGTGAGCATGATTGACAGGAAGTGGCATAACACTCACATACTACATTACACAGTAAGACCCCTCGAGGAGCTTAACGATGGGCCCCTTGATCTCAAAGGCATAACGGGTCATGCTATTCCTTATGATGGTTGGGTCGAGCTAACGGTTAATTGCGGTGTTAATGATAACCCCAATCTTACCATACCCACACCTTTTCTCGTCAGCCAGGCACGAGTAGCTGTACCATTGGTAGGGTAAAATGTAATTGAAGAGCTCCTCAAGTCAGATGATGACAAAGCCGTCGCGATTGTGGTCGATCTCTTGCACCGCACACTGAGAATTAAGGAGGAACAATTAATGGCATTTGTTAATTTCCTCCAAGTTCCACCAAAGCCAGATTGCGGGCCAGCTGCTGTGAGGGTGGGGAAAGACAACACTGTTGTCCCCGCTGGCCAAACAGTACACATAAACTGCAGAGTTCCTTCAAGCTTTGACACCTCTGATCGCCTTGTTCTCTATGAGCCTTCACAAGAGAACACTGCCCTAAGATAGTTAAGTGTAAGGGAGGGCCTTTTAGAAATCCAAAACACCCAGCAGCCTTGGGTTAAGCTACCTATCTCTAATCACTCGAAGCATGAGATAGCCTTGCCCAAGAGAACTGTCCTAGGTACCATCCAACACATCAATAAGATCCTCGAGACCGATGTGCCAGAATCACCTGTAAGTGATTCCATACCTTTAAAAGTGGTAATGGTTGAGACCAACAGTAATGTTCAGGTCACGTTGGATAGTGAACTGTGGTTACCCCCCGTCCATCTCAGCCACTTGAGTACAGATCAACAGAAGGCAGTAGAGGAGGTACTCCGTCAGGAGCCTTTGCCCGTGACAGCAGCGATATAGGCTGTATTCCCTCTCTACAGATGGAGATCAAGGTTAAAGATTACACTCCAACACAAAAATCTTATGCGTCCATCCCCAAGCCACTTTACAAAGAAGTAAAGGAACGCATTCAAAAGTTGTTAGCAAAGGGATGGGTTTTCAAGTCCAAATCGCTGTACGCTGCTCCGATCATCTGTGTTCGCAAGAAGGGTGGTTCTCTACGCCTATGTATAGATTATAGACTTCTGAACAGCAAAACCATCCCAGACCGACACCCCCTCCCCAAAATTCAAGATCTTACTGATTCCCTAGGGGGATACAGCTGGTTTTTGATCTTGGATCAGGGTAAAGCTTACCACTAGGGCTTTATTGCTGAGGGCTCCAGACATTTGACCGCATTCATTACTCCTTGATTGTATGAATGGGTCTGCATACCATTCGGGCTGTCATATGCCCCAGCGGCATTCCAAAGGAGCATGGAGGAGATGCTTGACACAATGAGGGATGAGTGTTGCATCCCTTACCTTGACAATATATTGTGTTTCTCAAAATGCTTTGACGACCACCTACAAGTGTTACGCCGAGTCCTTCAAGTGTTACAATGGCATGGTGTCAAACTGAAGCCTGAAAACTGTGAGCTATTTCGCAGAGAAGTCTGGTACGTTGGCTGTCTGGTCTCGGCAGAGGGTGTTTGAATAGACCCCAAAGATCTAGAGGCAGTGCGGGTCCTGAAAAGCAAACCACCCAAAACAGTCGGGGAAGTCAGGCAGATGTTAGGGTTTCTTGGCTACTACCGAACGTTTGTACAGGACTTTTCGCGTATAGCCAAGCCCTTTTACGATCTGCTTCATTCGCCAATTGACACATCACAGCCCAAAACAACACAGGGAAAGGTCAAGTGTGCACAGCAGTCATCCCGAACACCAGTGGAATGGACTGTGCGCCATCAGTCAGTTCTGGAGGAGTTAATAGAGACACTCTGTAACCCTCCTATCCTAGCATACACAGACTTTAGTCTCCCTTTCACACTCCACACGGACGCCTCTCAGAAGGGGTTAGGAACCGTCATCTACCAAAAGCAAGGAGGAAAACTCAGAGTGGTTGGCTATGGTTCACACACGCTAACACCAGCAGAACAAAACTACCACCTCCACAGCGGGAAGCTAGAGTTTCTGGCACTTAAGTGGGCGGTGTGTCATAAGTTTAGGGATTACTTATTTTATGCCCCTCATTTTACCATTTTTACTGATAATAATCCCCTGACCTACATCCTCAGTTCAGCCAAGCTCAATGCTGTCGGTCATCGCTGGGTAGGCCAGTTGGCAGATTTCAGTTTTGACATCAGATACAGGCCTGGCAAGACAAACATTGACGCAGACACACTGTCCCGCCTGTCCCTAGACATGGACAGTGTTGTGGCAAAGTGTTCAGTGAGATTAACATAGGAAGAAGTGACTGCTATGTGGGAAGGAACTCGGAGGGCGCAACAAGGAGATGTAGCATGGATGTAGATGTAGCAGCCCTCGACATTGCATCCCAAAACCAGTCCAACACAGAGCTATTACAAACAATCAGTCAAGAGGAGATTGCAAGAGAACAAAGAATGGACTCCGTGGTTGGAAATGTGATGAAACTCAAGGAGACCAAAACACTGCTATCAGAGGATGACAAGAATGGTGCATATACAGCCACAAGGAGACTCATGAGGGAGTGGGACCGAATGTGCATCGAAAATAGACTTCTTTATCGGAAAACAGTCGACCGTCGACAGTTGGTCCTACGAACAAAATACTGACAGCTTGCACTCACCCACTTGCATGACAACATGGGCCATGTGGGTGCTGAAAAGGTTTTGAGCCTGGCCAGAGAACGTTTCTATTGGCCATTCATGAGGAACGGATTTGAAGAGTACGCAACAGAAAATGCCTGTGCCTCAAGCAGAAGAAACCATCCACCCACGACCGAGCACCAATGGGAAGTATCATATCAAACTCCCTGCTTGAGCTTGTGTGCATAGACTTTCTTCATCTTGAATCTTCTCATGGTGGTTTTGAATACATCCCGGTAGTGGTAGACCACTTCACGAGGTTTGCTCAAGCTTATCCCACACCAGACAAAGCTGGAAAGACCGCTGCTGAACGTCTCTTCAATGATTTTATTCTTAGATTCGGTTACCCCACTAAATTGCACCATGATCAAGGCTGAGAATTTGAAAATGAGCTGTTCAGGGCCCTCAGAAAGTTGCCCAGCGTTGGCCACTCCAGGACCACCCCTTACCACCCTCAAGGCAACCAAGCAGAGAGGCTGAACCGCACACTCTTGCCAATGCTGCGAACACTGGGAGAAAAGGAGAAGGAAAAGTGGAAGGACCACCTCCCTCATGTCGTACATGCCTATAATTGTACAAAACATGAGGCCACGGGGTTCTCCCCATACTACCTGATGTATGGCCGCCACCCACACCTCTCCATTGACCTTCTCTTTGGCCTAATGGCAGACAAACGAACTGAGAACCCAAAGACCTATGCTGAGAAGTGGGCAGGAAGGATAATTGAAGCGTATCGTCTTGCAAGTGCCAACAGCCAACATTCAAGCGCAAAAGGTAAAGCCAATTACGATAAAAGGAGCAAAGATGTGACCCTAGTGCCTGGAGACAAGGTCCTTGTGCGCAATCTGGGTGAAAGAGGTGGTCTGGGCAAGTTGCGACCTTATTGGGAGCAGACCATATATGTGGTCAAGGAGCAGGTGGGCGACAACCCAGTATATAAAGTGAGCCCAGAGACAGGGGGTCGGCCCGCACACACCCTGCACCGGAACTTGCTCCTTCAGGTAAATAACTTACTAATAGAGACACCCCAGGGCCCAGGTACAGCCACATCTCACTCACAGGGGAAAATGAGGAAGGAACGAGGACACCACCCCAGCAGATAAGTCACAACACAGATCCAAGTGACTCAGAAAATAAGGAGGATGTGCCTTGTTATTGGTAGAGAGTGCCTGAAGAGAAAATGAGAGACACACCAGCACAAACTGCTGCTTTTTTTCCCACCTGAAAATCAAGAACATGATAAAACTTGCCTGGGAGAGGGAACCGACGCTGGAGGAATGGGACAGGAACCAGAGGTGGAAATGGAGGTCAGATTAGGGACGGAGGATGAAGATGAGCCGGAAGCACAATTGGGAATGAGAAAAGGTGCACGCGTCTGTCTGTCTCCTCACTTTTCTGCAGACGATACAAAAAAAATAAAAGTTTGAATTGCACAGAACATTGCAGATGTTAGTGCATAGGTTGTTTGATGTATGAATGCATTGTTGTGCTGCCTGTGACTTGTTGCCACAGGCACCTTGTTGTGACAGGTTAGCCGGAGCTAGCTAACTTTTAAAAGGGCGACCGGCGGCCGCATCGCAAGCCGATGTGGCGCCGTCATCTTTCTTTTTACGCTGTCTTTCTTTACTACACCTGTTGCTCCATGGGGACCAACATGTTATGTGTTTGCTGTATTTTGGTTGATATAGATTGTTTAGTGTTCCCACTGCTCATGACATGACTCATATTGTCTCAAGCTAGTCTGAATGACTATTGAATGTGTTTCCATCATGGACATACGTCACCTAAAAGTATTTCAATTAGAGTTAGCAAGTATTTTGAGTTCGGTATTGTCAGTTGAATGCACTTTTATCTTTAATTTGGAAGTTTGTGAGTGAAGGTGAAATGTCTTATTTGTTGAATTATTGAATTTTCTTTTATTTTAAGTTGATTTGTGACTTTGTAAATGTTTGATATATGTATCTTTTTGTATTGTAAAATGAAATTGTCTAAATGTGTGAGATTTGGAATATTTTGGAGTAAAGAGCACGTTGGGAATGAGAAACGGTGCACGCGTCTGTCTGTCTCCTTACTTTTCTGCTGTTTTGCAGGAGTGTGGAGTGCAAGAGAGAGCTAAAATCTTTTTGGTGCTGTGACCTCGTACTACGGGGCTGGTAACAGAAGCACAACACAATGTTTTACATGGCAGACTGTGGCATAAGTTTACATTTACATGGTTTGATGTTAACTTCCACTCATATGCACTTAAAAGTGTTTAAGTGCATATGAGTGGAAGTTAACATCAAACCATGTAAATTCCATTAATCGCATTAATTGGCATTTGTACTGGACAGAGGACACTGCTGCTGTGTCTGTATATCTCTCTTCCACTCAGTAAAAGTTGTTCCTGTGGTTTTACCCTACATGTACCACTAGCAAAACCATTGCAGTGACAGTGCAGTGGCAGGATCTGAGCCCATGGTTGCAGCATTGTCTCGGTCTAAGTGAATTTATACCTCTTCTAATCCATATACCATTTTGTTACTCATTCCGCCTGGCACTACTAATTTTTCTGTTTTGGCTAACGCTTTTTTTCTATCCCAGTTCATCCAGACACCCAGTACTGGTTCGGATTCTCCTTTAATAGACGTGGATACACGTGGACCAGATCTCCAATCAGGGTACCATGAAAGCCCAGGCATGTTTCATAGAGCGCTGAGTAAAAATGAGTCTTAAATTCCCTGCAGGGTCAGCACTCTTAAATTATGTAGATGATATGATGATCTGTAGTCCATCAGAAAAAGCTTGTAAAATAGACACAATAGCGCTACTTAAACATTTGGCAGAAAATGGACATAGAGCTAGCTTGCAAAAACTTCAGTTTGCACATGAAAAGGTGCTGTATCTGGGACATGTGATTAATGCAGAGGGCAAATCTCTCTCTCCCAAACATATAGCGGTAATTCAATCAGTACCAAAGCCGATCACAAAGAAACAAATGATGGGTTTCTTGGGGATGACTTCATACTGTAGACAGTGGATCCAAAGTTATTCAGAAAGAGAGGCAACCCTCTCTGCCATGGTCCATGGTAAAGCTCTCTGCGCTCTGACAGACTGACTTGGACTCCAGAAGCTGAAAAAGCTTTTGATGACTTGAAGACCCAGGCACCGAATTTGGGCCTGCCCAGACCTGACTTACCGTTCACACAGTTTGTGGACCAGAAACACTGCTACATGACATCAGGGTTGTGTCAAACGTACGGAGGGAAACTTAGACCTGTTGCCTACTTTTCTTCAAAACTAGAGCTTGTAGCAGCAGGTCTGTCTCTTTTTTTGCAAGCTGTTGCAGCAGCTGAGAAAGCTATATTGGCATCACATGACATTGTTGAGTATTCTTATGTGACACTCATGGTCCCACATGCAGTAGCCCACATATTGCATGCTCAGAAGACCTCACACCTCTCTGCTCAGAGGTGGCTCAGGTATCACAAAACCCCTGGAAACTTCTTCCTACTGTTGATGATGGTGAACCATGTGATTGTGTTGAAGTTTTACAGCAAACAGATGCTCCAAAGCCTGATTTGTTGGACACACCTCTGGCCAACGCAGATCTTGAGTTGTTTATTGATGGTTCCGCATCTTGTTCATATGAGACAGGCAGCAGTCAGGTTGGATTTGCAGTGGTTACATTACATGAGGTACTTGTTAGTGGCAGACTTCTGTCCCATTTCTCTGTGCAGGCAGCAGAACTGGTAGCACTTACAGAAGCGTGTAAGTTGGTGGAAGGTAAAATGGTGAATTTTTTTTTCAATCAAATTTTTATTAGATTTTTCACTTTTTTTAAAAACGTTTTTAAAAAAGTTCTATGTATGCAACGTCCAAAAAAGAGAGGATCCAAGCTTTAATCTCCAGGGAACGGGGTGGTTTCCAGCTAGTGGTGATCATCTTCGTGGTTGCCGTCAGACCGGCAAAGATAACACGCTTATCAAGCTTGGAAAGATTAAGGGATGAGAGGTCGTTCAAAAGCAACACACTAAAAGATACAGGCACTGTAATTTGTATCAAATCTGACAGTTTAGATGCGACATTGCTCGAGAATTGACCAACGGGAGGGCAGTCCCAAAACATATGAACAAAAGTACCCTGAGCCTGTATGAACATAGGTTACAAAAAGAATTATTAATGATTTTCATATGATGAAGTTTAACTAGGGTAAGGTATGTTCTATGTAAGACATTAAAATGAATTTGCTGATGGTCTGGGTTACGAGACACTTCAGTAATGTTGGACCACACATCATTCCAGTCAGAGTCTTGAGATATATCAGGGCTGTCTCTTTTCCAAACCCTCTCTATCGGGAGTATGGTAAGGTTTGTTACCAGTAAAAAATTATAGATTTTCTCCTCGTAAATGGAGAAGAGACTTGTAGCGGCAGGGTCTGTGTTTACATCCGTGACGTGTGGTGCTGGGAAGCTGTGGTGGTATGTAAACACTGTTCACCACTGGTGGATTTTAAGATCATAAGGTGCCGTCCTTTCTATCTGCCCAGGGAGTTTACCGCGATTTTGCTAGTCGCAGTTTACATCCCTCCCACCAACAACATCAGTGACAGGAATATGGCACTTAATGAACTCTACCAGGCCATTGGTGAGCAACAAACAGCACACCTAGACGGTTTCACCATCCTCGCCGCAGATTTTGATCATGCTGACCTCAAGACTGTCCTTCCAAAACTTCACCAGCATGTTGATTTCCCAAGAAGGGGGGATAACTTTTTTGGACCTGGTCTACACAACTCACAAAGGAGCATACAAAGCCACCCCCTTCCCCCACATCGGACTCTGACCACATAAGTGTTATGCTAATGCCAGCATACAGACAGAGGGTGAAAGTCACCAAACCGGTTCGAAAGCAGGTAAGAGTGTGGCCAGAGGGGGCTCCTCTGCTCTTCAAGACTGCTTTGACAAAACTGACTGGAGATGTTTAAGCAGGCAGCCACTTACCACAACCATATAGACAGTGAGGAGTACATAGACACTGTGTCCTCCCTACATCACCAAGTGCATCGATGATATGACCAACACAAAAAGGATCATCAGCCGGGCTAGAAGCCATGGCTGACAAGGGACGTCCACAGGCTGCTGAGGGCCAGAGACAACACCTTCAGAGCCAGGGATGAATCTGGCCTGAGAAGAGCAAGAGCCAACCTGTCCCACGGCATCAGGAAAGCAAAACAGGACTACACACACAAGATAACCTCCCACTTCAAAGTCAGGAAAGACGCACAGAGCCTATGGCAGGGCATTCAGGCCATCACGGACTACAACCCCGCGCCGCAGAACTGCGAGAGCAGCACCTCTCTGCTCAACAACCTGAATAGTTTCTTTGCACAGTTCGAAGCACAAAACAACACACGCCCACAGAAGACCCCAACCCATCCCCACGATCAGACTCTGTGCCCGTCTGCTGCCAGTGTAAAGAAGACACTCTCCGCTATTAACACTCGCAAAGCGACAGGCCCAGACAACATCCCTGGTCTTGTGCTGAAGGAGTGCGCAGAGGAGCTCAAGGACGTCTTCACAGACATCTTCAACACTTCTCTGAGGCAAGCTGTTGTTCCATCATGCTTCAAGGCCGCCACCATCATACCTGTGCCAAAGAAATCTGCTCCATCCTGCTTCAATGACTACTGCCCTGTGGCATTGACACCCATCGTCATGAAGTGCTTCAAACGGCTAGTCATGTCACACATCAAATCCACCCCCCCACACACACTTTGGACCCCTACCAATTCGCATACCGAGCCAACTGATCCACAGAGGATGCAGGAAGGAGGTCAACCTTCTGACCGAGTGGTGCAGAAAACAACAACCTCCTGCTGAATGTCAGCAAGACCAAAGAAATGGGTGTGGCCTCTCTGGAAGTCGACAACACCAACCACTGACCATCGATGGTGCTGCTGTGGAGAGAGTGAGCAGCACCAAATTCCTGGGGGTGCACATCAGTGAGGACCTCTCCTGGACAACCAACACTACATCACTGGAGAATAAAGTCCAGTGGCGCCTCTACTTCCTGTGCAAACTCAAGCGGGCAAGTGATCCACCACCCATCATGTGCACATTCTACCGAGGCACCACTGAGAGCATCCTTTCCAGCTGCATCACTGTGTGGGTCGGGAGCTGCACTGACTACAAAAGCCCTGCAGTGCATAGCAAACACAGCCGGAAAGATTATTGGTGCCCCACTCCCCTCCCTGCAAGACATATACACCACCCGTCTCACCCGCAAAGCAATCACAATCGTGAGCGATGCAAGCCACCCCGCACACAACCTATTCAGCCTCCTGCCCTTTAGGAGGAGGCATAGGAGCCTCCGCTCTCGCACCACCAGACTTGCCAACAGCTTTATCCACCAGGCTGTTAGGATGTTGAACTCTCTCCCCTCCCTACCCTCTAAAATGTCTTGTCCCAGAAATATTTGTGCACTTTACTGTCTACCTTAATGTCAGAAATGTCCTGTCTTGTCTCACCGTGGGATAGTGAAAAACGCAATTTCGATTCTTTGTATGTCTGGCACATGTGAAGAACTGACAATAAAGCTGACTTTGACTTTGACTTTGAGTTAGATACGACCCTGACTTGTTGCTCGCTTGTGATTTTTTCATGTAGAAATCTGTGTTGTGTTTTGTTTAATGTTTGTTGTATTAAATCTTTCACGCTTGGCCGTGTTGAGCATGTTCATTCCTTCACCTTGGAAATAGAAAATTGCCACCACACCTATCACAGAAAAAAAGGCCGTAAAAGTGGAGGCTAAAGGAGGCAGAGACCATTCGGCCTACATACTCTTTGACAGCTTCTGTCAACCCCTGCAGAGGAGAGTGAAGTGCTTGTACCACAGATTAAATACTATTAACGAGGGGTTAATGAGGTGTCACCACAGCACAGGAGTTCCCTCTGATGGACCGGTGGGAGATCAGCGTTGCAACAGAAGTCTAACCCCGGGATTCCACTTGATGCGGAACGTCTCCGGAACGGCTCCATACTCCACCGCCCGTCAACACCAACCGGATCCGTCTGTGATGCGCACTGTTGCGGCTCCGCCGGACAGCAGGAGTTGCGAGGACTCACAAGATCTCACAAATTCACGCATAATCGCGCAATACAGCCGGTTGTAGTTTCTGTAAGGAGAACCATAAAACCATTAAAATAGTTTATTGTGTCCATGCATAGGAGTAGAAGGAAATCAACTCGGTCCTGTCCTGTAGATCTGCCTTTTTTGTGGAGATTATTGTGATACAACCATGGGTAAGTGCAATATTTATATTTATAAACAAAATTGATAATAAACTAAACATTTAGAGTTTATTTGTCTTTTTTGATGCATTTGGAAAGTACTAGGCCATGTAAATAAAGTTAACTATTGTTGTTGGAAATTGAAAAAATATATAAAACAAAAAAGCTGTAGTTCACATTGTACTTCTGAATGACAATAACATTTAATATAATATTGATAATAGTAGCAATATAGTAACTTACTAAGTTATTCTGTGCATTTCAGTGCTTGTTCCTAGGAGGAGAGCAATTATTCTGTTACTTCTGCTTGCAAGACAGCAGAGGAGGGGTAGAGTTGAATGAGTGAAGAGCAAATGGATCAGCTTCTCTCAATCATAGGCCCAGAGCTCAACAAACAGAACACCAACTACAGAGCTGCCATAGAAGCAAAGCAGAGACTGGCTGTTGGACTGAGGTGAGCTTGACATTATGTACACAATGAATCACTGATCCCAATAGGTTTAAACTTTGTGTGTCTTTAATTTTGAAAAATAAAAGGTCAAATAGGAAGAAATTTAAAGAGATAATGTAAAAACAGTTAGAGAACATAAAAATCAGTAAAAACAAATAAACATAAAATCACAGTAAAACAACTATTCACAAATTAGCAAACATTACTAATTAAAGATCCGTGTATGGGGTGCTGCCCTCCCCCCACTGTAGGTCGTCCTCTGAGGCCAGCATCTGTGTGAAAGGCCCAATAGGGTAATTGGCGGGGATGTGTAATGGCCTGAAAGTACCTGGCCTCGGCAGAGGTGCAAGGGGGGTGTGGGGTGTAGGGGGGTTTGAGGTCGAGTACAGCTTTGTTGTTTTGGTGATTGCTGCATTGAAGCCGTGCTGCTCTGAATGCTGTGCAGCAGGTTTAAAATCCTGGTGGAAAAGTAAATGCACTGGTGGCAAAGTTTCCAAACGGATACCGTAAAATTACAGTAAATAACTATCAAAGAACTACATGCAATAACTGTAAAAATACAGATTTTTACAGTCAAAAATCAATTAAAATACAGTATATTATAGTTGATAAATTCCTATTATATTGTATGTTACAAGCCGGCTCAAGCTAGCAACAAAAGAGGAAGCTCACACAGAAAGCAGCTTGACCCTTTATTGGCCCAGGTGTAGTAGTACAGATCAAAAAAACATAAGTATGGAAATCAGCAGTATACAGTATATGTCATGAATGTGTGGATGAGTGTGTGTGTGTGTGTGTGTGTGTGTGTATGTATGTGTGTGTGTGTGTGTATGTATGTATGTGTGTGTGTGTATGTGTTTGTGTGTGTGTATGGACAGTAAGCAAACAAAAGACTAAGTTGAGGAGAGCTAGAGGGACCCCGGCAGCAGCATGGTGGCAGAGAGTGAGCTGGGGTCGGCGGCCATCTTTAAGTGCAGGTGAGCCAGGCTGCACAGGTGTGCCTCATCTCCACTGATGACCCTCCACCTACAGGTACTGAGAAGAGAATACAGACTAAAACACAGAGCAACTTCCCAGGGTCGTCACACCCCCCCATAAAAACAGGGTCATAATGACCCTGACAAAGTCCATGATGGGAGTTCCAACAAATACCCTGACAGCTAATCTACAGTCAATATAGTCTATCACATGAAGAAAAAAAAAAAAAACAAAACAAAACATCTTACCCGGGCACTAAGGTTACACAGCTACCACTGCTAGTTCCCTGCTCACCCACTCCGACTCAGCAACTTGGTACCTAAGAAGCATTTTTAAGAGGCAGGAGGGAGAAGCCCTGGAAGACAGGGAAACAGGAACCAAAAACCACCCTAAGGTGACGCTCTAGACAGTGCATCAGCAATAACATTTTCTGACCCTTTTAGCTGCCGGATGTCCAAATGGAACGGTTGTAAGAACAGGCACCACCTCATCAGCCGCTGATTTGGGTTCTGTAAGGAATATAGAAAAGTTAGAGGATTGTGATCTGTATACACTACCAAAGGCCTAAACCCGCTACCGATGTATACCTCAAAGTGCTGTAAGGCCCAAATTAACGCAAGTGCCTCTTTCGACTATCAAATAATTCAACTGATAGGAGTTAAACTTGCGCGAGAAATAACTGACCGGCCTCTCAGTACCAGACACATCTTGCTGCAATAACACGGCACCAGCACCTGTATTACTGGCATCCACCTGGAGCTGAAAAGGCTCATCAAGAATCCCGGGAGCTGCAAGCAATGGAGCACAAGACAGGAGAACTTTAACCAATCAAAAGCTCTGACAACTATCTGACCAGTGAAAGTTCACCAGGTCAGTCAAAGAAGCAGCTACTGCTGAGAAGTTCTCACAGGACCCTCGATAGTACCCCACCATTCCAAGAAATCTAGCAAGCTCCTTCTTTGTAGTGGGAGGATGAAACCTCTCAACAGCCTCCACTTTTGCCTGTACAGGCCGCACAACACCCTGCCCACCCACCTTTCCCAGGTATGTCACAGTGGCCTTGGCAAACTCACACTTTGATCGCCTGTCCTGGGCAAACCTCACAGTGAATTCGGCAAACAGGGCCGGGACGCGATGTAAATGTTCAGGCCAAGTGTCACTATACACCACCACATCATCTAAGTACACGGCACACCCTTTAAGCCCAGAAACCACACGGTTCATTAGGCGTTGGAATGTGGCAGGGGCATTCCTCAACCCAAAAGGCATAACTGTGTATGAATACAACCCACACGATGTGACAAAAGAAGCTATTTCTCGAGCAGGTGGAATTAGGGGTACCTGCCAGTAACCTTTCAGGAGATCAACTTTACTTAAAAACTTAGCTGAACCAACCTCATCCACACAATCCTCCATCCGAGGGAGGGGATAGCTATCGGGCTTGGTTATGACATTCACTTTCCTAAAGTCAGTACAAGGCCTAAAGGTGGAGTCTGGCTTTGCAACTAACAAACATGGTGAAGCCCAGCTAGAATAGGAGGGTTCAGCAATACCGGTTTCTAACATGTATTTGACCTCTGACTCCAACTGCTTACGTTTTTCAGGTGAGGCTCTGTAGAAGTGCTGCTTTATAGGAGCCGCATCTCCCACCTCGATATCATGCTCCACTAGGTGTGTCCATGAGGGAACATCTGAAAAAAGGGAGGTAGAAGACTTGATCAAAGCACACATCTCAGTTCTGTCAGATGATGGCAAGTGACCCAACAACAACTAAAGTTTATCCAGAGACTGTATGACACAAGGTTGGTTGAAAAATTCAGTCAGTGACCTCAAGTTCATCAAACCTGCCCCCCCCCCCCCCCCCCAAATGAGTCCCAGAAACCCCAGGAGTGCTGCCACAGCCGCTGAAGCTACGTCTATTCCCAATTCTGCAGGACAAGAATGAGAAAAATAGGGCTTTAACAGGTTTATGTGACACAACTGACTAGCCTTCTTCCTATCTGGGGTAGAGATGACATAATTCCGATCTGACACCTGCCGTATCACAGAATAGGGACCCTCAAATTTAACGTGAAAAGGGGAGTCAACCAGAGGTAACAAGGCTAACACTTGATCACCTGGGGAAAAAAATGTGTGTTTCAGTACACCGGTCATACAACCTCTTCATTTTCTTTTGAGAAGCCCCCAGCTTTTCTTTAGCCAGCCTCACCGCTTCAGAGAGCCACCTTTTGAACCCATTAACATAGTCCAACAGTTTGACTGGGGGATCAGGTGCCTGCCAATCCTCCTGCAGTACCACTAGCGGGCCTCTAACATGGTGTCCAAAACCTTGGCAACTTGGCCAGATCTGTGCCTGAGTCAGGAACTGCAGCAGCAGCTGGTTTAGGGGTAGTATGCAACTTGACAGCAGCTATAACATCATCCCTACCAACTGGATAGACAGAAGCAGCAAGAGCAACTGACTTGGAACCCCGACTATGTTGGAATGACTTATTTTTTGTTTTCAATACTGGACATTCATTTTTCCAGTGACCTTTACCCAAACAAAAGTTACAAGTCCGGATCCTCTCTTTCCCACGCCAGCCTGGTGGGGGCCTCAACACTGGGCTGTCAACCACCTTAGCTGGGCGGCCGGTAGAGAAGTACTCTTTGCGCCGGCAGTCATTCTTCCCCCCTGCATGTATCTTATGAGTTAAGGTGTACTCATCAGCTAACACTGCAGCTACTGTCACCTCGCTAACCTGATGCTCACTCAGATACGTGGTAACACATTCAGGAAGGATCTCTTTGAATTGTTCTAAGAGAATTAGTTCTCTCAACTCCTCTAGGCTTTCTACTTCTGAAGCTGAAACCAAACAATCAAACTGTACAGTCAGCTCACGAACCAGTTCTACATACGTCTGCCCTTCTGACCTCTAACCTCCTAAACGGTTGTCGGTACGCTTCCAGCACCAGTTCATAAGTTTTCAACACAGCAGATTTAACTTTGCAATAGTCCTGACTGTCAGCTACACTTAGGGCAGAAAAAGCTTGCTGAGCCTTACCAGTAAGTACACATTGTAAAAACAATGTCTTTTCTGGATCAAACCACTGTTGTGACTGACTGACCCGCTTAAACAGGCAAAAAAGGTATCCACATCCTTCTCACTAAATCTAGGTAACAACCTCAAGTTGCAGGCTACATCAAATGTAGCTGGGGAACCCACAGGAGACACTGGAGAAAGCTTACCCTTGCTAACAAGGTCTAACCTGTAACGCTCCTGTTGCAGTTCAGCTTCACGCAACTTTTCATTTACCTTCAGTTTTTCAAGCTGTAACTCTTGCTCTCGAGCACGAACCCGCTCCTCCCGGGCCTGAGCATGGTCGTCATGTTCACTCTGTAACGGCATGATCTCTTTCCTCTGTTGAAATGTCAATGCACCAAAGTCAGACCAAAGGAAACTTACACTCCCAGATGACACAGGACCAGCAGCTGCTCCCTCCGTGGCCATTTCACTGACTTTTTGCTGAGTAGAGACTGCTAGGCTTGGCAAAATTTGAGACCGCTCTAGCTGGGCTGTTAAAGTTGCTATCAGAAGCTCCTTCCAATTCTGCTTAGAAAGAGTTATCTAATGTTCTGCAATTTTAAATAACTGGTCTTTGGTACACTTAGCCAGCAGTTCCACACTTGGACACTCCACTGTAGCCATCCTATTAACAGGACCCAAAGACTAACTACACCCACTACCAAGATTGCTACAACAGAAAACCAATATACTATGGCTCGCAGCAAAATCAAGCAGCCACCATTGAAACAACAACCAAAGATTAGCAGCCAGACAAACAGCCAAACAAAATCTCAAACACCATCAATAAGCTAGGCCAAACCAAACCAGCTGAACCTGGTATACAAACAGTGTTCTTATTTCTAACCTACAGAGCACTTCTCCCCTAATTAACTGCCTATCCACACTGCCTTCCTTCTCTCACCCTAATCTTCATGCATACCACGGTGGGTATTTTAAACACAAAGCCTGATGACCCGGTTAAGTCCCAGCAATGCTGTTACCCACCAAGACAGCCATGGACGTGTACCCAAAGACAAAGTCTTACCGCATTTATGCACCAAAATAACAAACCAACAAGCCCCCATGAGGACATTGCTGCTTATGCCTAACGGAAAATATAACTCCGGAGGTGACCACTGTCTTTAACCCACACCAGGAACAACCTGGAAACAAAATCTAGGCCAGTTTACACAACAGCTCTACTCAACTACTTTAATTTACCACCCAGGGCAACAACTCAAACTAAAGCAAACACTGCTCTGTCTGTGGAACTTCCTCACAACCTGTGCCTACTTACCTATAGTGACTGCAGACTAGCAGGCAGCAAACACTAATCACCCCAGGGAAGAAAAGAAATAAAGTCACTTACTCAATAGCCAATCCCTGATTGATCCTGGATGAGCCCCCATTTGTTACAAGCCGGCTCAAGCTAGCAACAAAACAGGAAGCTCACACAGAAAGCAGCTTGACCCTTTATATGGCCCAGGTGTAATAGTACAGGACAAAAAAAAAAAAAAAAGTATGGAAATCAGCAGTATACAGGGGTGCCATGAATGTGTGGATGAGAGTGTGTGTGTTTATGGACAATAAGCAAACAAAAGACTAAGTTGAGGAGAGCTAGAGGGACCCCGGCAGCAGCATGGTGGCAGAGAGAGAGTGAGCTGGGGTCGGCGGCCATCTTTAAGTGCAGGTGAGCCAGGCTGCACAGGTGTGCCTCATCTCCACTGACGACCCTCCTACAGGCACTGAGAAGAGAATACAGACCAAAACACAGAGCAACTTCCCAGGGTCGTCACATGTAAAATGACATATTATGTCAAAAAACATTAAAATCAGATACCTTTCAGATTAATCACTGTAATTTCATGGTATACTATTTATTATATATATTATACATATTTATTGTATATACATGTATATTAAGGGTATAAAGATAATCCGTTTTGGATCGGTTATCGGTCTGTGACCTATGCGATCCGAGTGCACAGGACCACGGAGCCCCAAATGGTTCAAATGCACTATGAACGGTTTGATGGCCCGGATTTACGGCCGCGAATCGGTTTCCGGCTCCACTGGTTCACATTCAAGTCCATAGACATGTTGTCACTACCCGATTTGCGCGGCCTTGCGGTGTGTGAACTCTCACGAGACTCCAGTGACCTTTTACCTGTGCCGTCAGGGCGGGATGTCTGTGTCAATGCAGCAACATGTCGGACAACGTTGATAAGATTTACAACGTATCGAACCTGAAATCAAAGGTATGGAAATCATTTGGATTCTTAAAGAAGGATGGGAAGCTAGACAAAGGCCACGCGATTTGCAAACATTGTAGAGCGGCCATAAAATACTCAGGAAGTACGACAAACCTTAGCAACCACCTGGCGAGGCAGCATGGTCTCACTGATGAGAAAATGTATGCAAGGTGCAGAGGTGGACAGTTACACATACTTTCAGAAATTCATATCAATCAGTAGTTGTATTGAAACAAATACCCATTTGTATATGCTGGGCCACAAATTTCATATTCTTCAGTGTTTAGAGCCTTTCTTTTTTTGTTAAGCTATGGATATTCTCTATGTATCTTGCCACTGGACTACAACAACTATACTAAACTAAGATAACGGTCAGTGTGAGACAGTGGCTGAGTTGCTGGGAAAACCTTTCTGTCCATTATCCAATGCTAGGGACTGCAGGGGTAGACAAAGTTTAATTTTGGGGTGACATATTCCTTTAAGCACCAATAATTCTGATTTTTGCATTTACTATTCCTCCAGGTGAGCTAATTGTAAAGGTTATGTTGCCTGAAGTTATATTTTCTCTGTTGGATAATAAACATTTCATCTATTTTGAAATTTCATTTCTGTTTTTCTCTTTCTTCTCAGTAACAAAGTGCTTGGGAGATAAGTTGTCAATTTGTATCTAATTGAACCGAACCGGACCGGATCAAATCGAATCGTACTGAATCGTTTAGTATTTTTTATTAATTGTCCCTGAATCGGATCATAGGCTGTGAATCAAGATCGAATCGGACCGTTTTGTGAGTAAAAGGTTCACACCCCTAATGTATATATATATATAAAAAATTATATGTATATTACTTATTTTAGGAAACAGCCAAGTCTATCTAGAGTAATTTCATGTTAAAATACTATTTTTCCCATATACAATAACAACATTATAATGTATAAAAATTAACTAGGTTGTTAAAATTAAAGATAAATGTTTGCTAATTTACAGTATTTATCTGTCATTTTAGAGAATCAGTAGATTAAAAAACAACCATTGGACAGTGGAAAAACAAGCTAAATACATCATACAATGCAAATACCTCAAAAATAGCGACATTTAAGGACAATCCCTGTAAATTAAGGGTATTTAGAAGTCATTTCTTGTCCATCTACACTGATTTGCTGTCAAGGTCCGTTAGTGTTAAGTGTCTGTTGTTAGGGGTTTTAGTTGAGTTTCTGTCTTTGTTGTGCACTTCCTGTTTTATTTTGAAGTCCGTTTTGTTCTCCTGTTTTGTCTTCCTGCCCAGCCCTGCCTGCTTGATTGCTCTCTCCGCCCCCTTGTGTTTCACCTATGTCTCATTGGCTGTGTCCGAAACCACCCCCTAAGCTCGTCGTTTTGTAGTGGTGTCCGAATGTTTTGCGACAAAATGTGGTGCACTCAAAGTATCCCACAATGCATTGTGAAAAGTAGTGAATAGCCGATGGTTACTAACCGAAGCAAGATATCCCATGATGCCTTTTGCTCGCGGCAAAAATGGCGATTCCAGCAGAACAGAATAGTTTATTTTATAGCACATTTCAAAAACAAGGCAATTAAACGTACTGTTTACATGAATGTAAAAAGCATTAACATCGTGCAAAACACAGTATAATCGGACATTCAAGTAACGTAAGATTACAATTAAAAACTGTTACCTAAGAGCCAAGAGAATAGAAAATAAAAATATAATAAAATAAGACCAAATACGAGAATAAAAATTACAGTGCAGTGCAAGATTATCAAAAGCCTTTAACAAAGTGCAGTGATAAACAGATGAGTTTTTTTTTCTGTCTTTAGCCGTGAGTTGGGTACATTTTAATTGCACGACAGCGATGACACAGTTAACGGCGCCAAAAGTATTGTCCGAAAGCAATTGTTCATCTTGTGAATGAGTTCACTATATAGTCCACTACATTCATCTCCCTATATAGGGAGTAGGGTGTAGTTTCAGACACAGCCATTGTCTCCCTCTCCCTCGTGTATATAAGCTGTGCTCCCCATTCCTCCTGTGCCAATTAGTCTTTTTGTCTATCAGAAACGTTCCAGCAGTATTTCTCCTAGTGACTCCCTGTTGTGATCGCTGCCTGTTTCCTGTTGCCTGATTTTGCCTGCCGGACCTCTGTACCTCTGCCTGATTATCTGACTCCCTGGTTTTGACCCTGCTTTCGAATAAATGACCACTGAGCCTGCCTAATCCCTGACTCCTCCATTGTGTTCATTTGTCAAGCATCCCTTCCAACAATGCGGCTTGGAACATGGAGAGACATCAATGTTATACAAATATATACAAATAAATACACAACTATTCACTAATTTATGTGAAGTACTAATACCATCAACATAAGACTTTATTCTTCAGATTGGTATGAGAATAAACTTTGCAAGTATGGTAATGTGCAACAAATGAATCGAATTTGATAACTTAAATGTAATGTTTACATCATGATCATGATATGTACATGTATACCATATATGTACTGTATGCCGTACATGGTATAAGAACAGTTAGAACATAGCTCTCTTGAATACTCGATTGTGATTGGTCAATCAACAAAATTCTGTGGTATAACATACATACATATAGGATACATATAGCAACGGCCGATGAGCGCAATGCGCTCTGCTCTGCATTAATACAATCTATTTTAATCATTATTTTGTCACATTATTGAATGATTTAGTTTTAGGCCGTGTTCTAAGCGGGATAATGTATAGTGAGCTTGTGATGACTGGAAAAATTATTCTCTCCAGGGGAATCATCACAAGCTCGCTATACATTATCCCTTACTTAGAACAACAATTTCAATATATATCATGCTAAACTAATACACTGTAAAAAAAATAATTTTCAGTTATTTGTGTATAATGTGGAGCAGAAGTTAATCCCATCTGACTCCATTTGAAAACAACTGCATGATATTAAACTAAAACAATAGGCAAACATGATTAAGTACCTTTTCAAGTTACTGTTGATGTATTTGGTTGTCCTAAAATTCAGCATAAAAGTAAATTGTCTTGGAGATAATATATATTTTAAACTGTGTCATGTCTAATGTATACTTTTTGTTTTTGTTGCAGATTGACAGCTCGGTAATTGGAGAAATAGATGATGTCGCTATGGCTGCTTACATTCCAGCCTATAGTGACAGGATTGCCACAAGGCGTTTCTGTATGGAAAAACAGAGAAGAGGTGGAGATGATATTAAAAAAAATGTCTTTATTTGAAAAACTTAAAAAGAAAATGGGCACAATGAGCAACAAAGACAATGATCAATATTTTGAAGGGGAGAATTCAGTGCAGCCAACAAAGATGCATCTTAAAACTAATAAGAGAGCCTGCAGGATGACCAGAAAAATAGAATTAGGGTGGATACATGACAACAGACAAGTCAGAAAACGCATTGGTGGAGGAAGCAGATTTCTTGATATTTCCAAGAGAGCCACTAAAAGCAAGATTCTGTCATATGCTAAAAAAATGTTTTTCCCTAATGAAAAGTCGACGAAGGGAAAGTGGGAAGAGCTCAGTTACGATTTAGTTGACTTTCAGGAAACATGTGTTGATGAGGATGTTAGTGTGGGAGACTTATACGAGACACACAAATTGGGGTTGTTAAGATTCTATTTGTTCACAAAGACCCTGACCAGTGGAGATGAAACAGAAGAAGTAGCTGATAAACAGACAGATAAGCAACCTGAAAACACAACAGAGCCTGGACAAGAGAAACACACAATGGAAGAGCAGCTGACACAGAGAAGACAAAACAGTGAGCATCAAATACACACAGTGGAAGATGATGAGCAAAGCACTGCCACAATGCCAGCTATTGTCTCTATTGATCTTAATTCTTTGTGTGATACATCAGAGGTAATTTTTGGTCCTTTGACAGGTGGGCCGTTTTTAGGTGATCTTGATGATACACTATAGTACTAGTACTTCCACCATGATGTGGATGCTTACACCCAGTCATTTGATCCAGTAGAGCACGTTGTGATCATTAAATCTGAGCTCATATATAAGCACGTAAGAACATGTAAAGCTCAATGGCTTCCTCTGGAAAGGTGGGTGGATGAAGATTGTTTTCTGCCATGGCAATGGAGCAAATGTCAAACACTGTGCTATTGCAAGGATATGGTCCTCTCTGCAGGCTTGAACCTTTTGTTGGGATACCTCTTTGAGGTACTCTCTGGCACCAAATAGTTGGGGTAAGTTGTACATCATCACTGGGCGCCCACCAGGAGACACAGCATTTCTGCATGGGTGAATTCTGTGAGTGTTCCAAAGGTGAACAACGTCCTGCAGTTCTCTCTAAATATAGATAAAAATAAAAAGTGAGAAAATCAGTTCATACATTTGCAATACCAACTGCAGTATATATTATGATGCACTAAACTAGCCAATAATGTAGTTGAAATCAGCTCAACTTTAAACATCTGCAATAGTAAACTGTATAATGCAATTAAAACATTAGATATATAGTAAAACACTGACAGGTAACATTTTACTGCATTTTATACTTTTCATACTTAAAGTAGGCTACTTTGGATATTATACTGCTGATAATACTGTCCTTTTACTTCATAAGGTTTTGAATATAGCCTACTTTGAATGTGATTCACAGTATAGTGTTAGTTCTGAAATCAACTGGATAATTGTGGTACCTTGGTGAAGTAAAAACATCTTAATGCTTCAAACACTGAACATGTGTCATAGTATTATTCTGACACATGGCAACAGCGGTCAAGCCAACCGCCTCTTGTTTTTGCGTAGTCAAGCCATGCACTCCAACATTTCAAGTGCGCCTGCATTGCAGTAAATACACGGATAGGCTGAGAAAGTCACTGCTAGTATACTACAGCATGTACAAACTTCCAGTTTTCAAAATAAAAATGTGAAAGGCAATAAAAATAGACGTCAAAATGATCCAACATTAGGGGGTTTTGACTCATTAGGTCACATGACCTGGAAGCTGTTGATCTTAAACATCTTTTTTTCATTAAAAAATAATAAAAAATATGAGTAGTATTAAAATGTAATGAAATTGGATGTGTCTTGACCTGCCAGTGTATTAATATGATCCTAAACTGATTTTGAGCCATTAGGTCACATGACCTGGAATTTTTTGAGCTAAAATGCTATTTTCTATATTCAAATTAATATAAAATATAGGGAATATTAAACTCTAATAAAATTGGCTGTGTTTTAACCTCTCAGTGTACTAATATGGTCCTAAACTGTTTTTGAGCCATTAGGTCACATGACCTGGAAGCTATTGAGCTAAAATGCTATTTTTTTCATTTTGACACGTCTCTTTTTATTGCCTTTCACGTTTTATTTTGAAAACCAGAAGTACACGCTGTAGTATACTAGCTAGCGCTGACTTTTTCAGCTGTATCGTGTATTTACTTTAAGAAATACGGGCGTAGTTGAAATGTTGGGATGGCTGGCTTGACCGCAGTCAAATGGCACTGTGGAAAAGACAACAGAAAGGGTTTGCAACTTTGAGGTATACATAGCCGACTATTTAAAGCAATGAGGATACATGTCTTACCTCTATTATTTCAAGACATGTGAATTGTATAAGACTTTTGTCCAGAAGTCACCAGAAAAATAGTCAGAGTCTTTTAAATCTTAAAATATGTTCATCCAGAACTGTGCATGTTGCTTACTTAAAAACCCCCACCAGTTCTCTATCCTCTGGTTATGATTGCTTGAGCCATACAGATAACATCTGTTCGAAAAATCGTCCATCGTCATGCCTCATGAGCATCTGCATCTGCTCCGTGTAACAGTTCTCTGTCCCAAAGTCTGATCGAATCCAGGTAGCAGTCCCATTCCTTGATGACACCTCATCAATGAAGTATCCAGCGATTATCTTGGGATCACTGTTTGTAGAGTATGCATGTAGCCATATCATCATTCGTGAAAACCCGTCTATTGCACCATTTATGCAGATCCCGTAAGGTTTGAGTTTATCATAAGAGTTTACGTGCCACAAAAAGTTTGGGCCTGGATTCTGATACATACGTCGCTGAAGGCGATTCCGGCGCCTCAGATGCACTCTGCGTGGATCCAATATTTTCATCAGTCTCTTGATCGTCTCTTGAGTCACCACATAGCCAGCCTGAATGCATTTCAGATGCATCATCTTGTATCTGCGGAGCATGTCATGTGTGTCCAACTGATTCTGGAGAAACATTGCAATATCCAGTAGATCTGAATGGGCTTTTTGTCTGACCAACTGCAAAGTCCAAAGGTGCCTGCGTAAAGTCGACAAACTAATGATAACACCATCTATATGACTTAAAGACAGGAGAATCTCCCAGTGTCTCAAACCCAAAACAAAGTAAAACTGTGTAACACCCACTGCAAGTCACTAGCATAAGTAATGACAAAAAAGGAGATAAGGTATAAATATTTTTACTACAGGGACAGTCAGGTTTATATTTAACATTCCCCACTTTAACTCCTCCCAGTAAGCCCCCACAGCTAGCACTAACAGGGCAGGGTTTGAGTTTACTAAGACACACCAGTGTACACTGCAATAAATAAGTCCTACACACTAGGTGAGTTCACACTCCAAATTGGCACACGTGATAATCTTCACTGCAACTGACTACAACCACAGCACACCATAAGCCTGCCCTGATGTGTAACTGGGATTTGACTTGAACAATGTCAATAGTGGGGAAAGCAGGCAGACTGATATAAAACAAACAAACGGAAAAATAGGAAAAAAAGAAAACTAGTCCACCCCAAGGGCAACACCCATGTCTTTTTTTGCCCGCTACCGGCTCACTTGCCAGGGTGGACTAGACAAAGAAAGAAACCCCAAAAAAACAAACAAACAAATAATGCAAATAAACCCACGGCAAGAGCGGCTAATGGACTGCTGAATGCTCTGCAGAAAAAAACAATATTAAAATACATCCTAATTAAATGTCAAAACTACTTGTAAAATACCTGGTACGTCGATTTATTTTCGCACTGTCTACCAGCCGCCTTCAGCCCAGCAGGGAAGCAAGTCTGAAATGTATGAACACAGTAAATATCACACACATTCCAATTTGGCAGTACAATACACACACAAAACAGCGCCAGGCCTACCAGTCATTCCAGCACTCTCGCCTCCCCTGGAAGCCTTATAGCTTGACCACACTAATTGATGCACCTCCCATTTTTTCGCTCAGTGCCACCTGCCACAACTGGATTAACCTAACAAGTGGGTCATGTTTGCTTCCATTAAACCGAGCTCTCAAGAGAGGAATGAAAGTGTCTATTGTTTTAAATGGTCTCTAAAAATTTTTTTAATGAAAAACAGATTTTTTTTTTTATGAAAAACTGAAGAAAAAATAACTGAACGAAAAACAGAAAAAAATGTGAACAAAAAACAGAAAAAAAATTTTAAAATTTGAATCTTAATTACCTAGAATTTTAAGGAAAACACTTTAAATGACTGGTTTTCTGTAATTTTGTATGTCTTCGTTATTATGGACAGCAACCTCTAAATTAATACCTCACATTTAATGTAAAATTGCATTTGAATATGAAAAAAAAAAATTAAATTACCTTTAAAAAAACGAATGATAATGTAATATTATATTGTGGTTAATTACTTGTAATTATAAAGGCAAATCTTTAAGTTACTGCTACTAACTGTTCATTTACAGTTATTACATTGTCTTATGGTTAAGGGTAATAAACCTATAAAAAATACAGAAAGTTGCATGTAAAATTACAGTTAAAGATGTACAAATACAATAAATTGTCAATAAAATACATAATTTTAATGTAATCTTAAATTATGGTTAATTAACTGTAATTTTCAACATAAAATGTAAAATTACAGAAAATATCTGTAAATCTACTGGCATTTCATTGTTTTATTGGAAAACAGGGAAAAATCTGTAAAAATTAGAGAACATTTCCTGTAATTTTAATTCTTTTTTTTTTTTTTTACAATGTAGCAATCGTTGAGGTCACTGTCCGGTTTGAGATTTGGCTCTTCTAGAATTGATAGAAACCGGTCTTCCACATCAGAGGTCTGCTGTGGTTTGTGGCTCCTCCTTGGGTTGGTGCAAGCCCCCCTCTCCCTTGGGCTCCGGGACCTGTGGGGCCTGTCTCTGTCCCCAGATGTAGTGGGCCCAGGTACAGACTGTGCTGCAGAAACAGTCTGTGCTGTAGATACACTCGGAGTTGGGGAAACAGACCATCACACTGATGCAGTGGGCGGAGCCTGATCATCAGATCCACATGCAGACACTGGTGCAGATGATCTCTCCTCCTCTGCCAAAGCAGCGCTCAGGTTGCTTTTCGAACTACAAAACAAACACATAGAAAAAAACAATTTAGTCACATTGGTGTCAGAGACACAAGAATTATTTAATACTTCATTTGAAATGATGATCTTACCAAAAGTTAACTATGTTTTCAAATCAAATCAAATCAGATTTATTTATATAGTACCACATCATAACAAAGTTACATCAAGGCACTTTACATATACAGCAGGTCCAGACCAAACTCTTTATAAAATGATTTAAAGAGACCCAACATATCCCCCCATGAGCAAGCACTTGGTGACATTGGCAAGGAAAAACTTCCTTTAAGAAGCAGAAACCTTGGGCAGGGGGGGCGGCAATCTGCCTCGACCGGTTGGGTTGAGAGAGAGAGAGAGAGAGAGAGAGAGAGAGGGAGAGAAGGAGAGAGAGAGAAACACGGGGGGAGGGGGCAAAGTTGGGGAGAGTAGGGAGAAAATGAGCGCAGGAGGAGGGGATATTCAATACAGGTGCAGCCAGGAACATATGACGCTGCATTAAGTTCATAGAAATTATACTGTATGGAGTTCATGAAGATATGGGAGCAGCAGGCATTGCAGGAACATGCGGGTGGCGATGATTCACCACCTGCAGGATGAGGACAGGGAGATAGAGGAGAGGAACTGGGAAAACGTGGTTAGTAAATAGTTACACATGCTTTAAGCTGGGAGAAGCAGGGACTTCGAAGAAACATGATTACTGATATGTTGGCGCATGCAAGGGGGATAAAAGAGAGAGAGAGAGGGCTCAGTGCTTCCCCCAGCAGTCTAGTCATATAGCAGCATAGCTAAAGAGTAGATGGACTTTAAATTTTTAACCATAAGCTCTGTCATATAGAAAAGTTTTAAGCCTGGTCTAGAAAATTGCTAAAGAGTCTGCCCCCCGGACCGATACTGGAAGTTGGTTCCACAGAAGAGGAGCCTGATAACTGAAAGATCTGCCTCCCGATTCACTCTTGGAGACTCTAGGACCCACAAGTAAACCTCCATCTAGAGAGCGGAGTGGCCTACTAGGACAGTAAGGAACTATGAGCTCTCTGAGATATGATGGAGCTTGGCCATTAAATGTTAGGAGAAGGATTTTAAATTCTATTCTGAATTTTACCGGCAGCCAATGAAGAGCAGCTAACACAGGAGAGATGTGATCCCTTTTTCTAGTTCCTGTTAATATTTGTGCAGCAGTATTCTGAATCAACTGAAGGCCTTTCAGAGATTTGTTTGGACATCCAGATAGTAATGAGTTACAGTAGTCCAGCCTAGAAGTAATAAATGCATGGACTGGTTTTTCTGCATCCTCTTGAGACAAGATATTTCTGATTTTCCTAATGTTTCTCAGGTGGAAGAACGTTGGCCTACTGACTTGTTTTATGTGAGGGACAAAGGACATGTCCTGGTCAAAAGTTATTCCAAGATTTCTTACAGTGGAGTTGGAGGCCAAAGTAATGCCATCCAGACCGATTAGATGTTTAAATAGGGTTTCTCTTAGGTGCTTAGGGCCAAGTACAATAACTTCAGTTTTGTCAGAATTTAGAAGTAAAAAACCATGGGTCATCCAGACTTTTATGTCTTCAAGACATGTGTGCAGTCTGACTGCAGTTGATAAATACAGCTGAGTGTCATCTGCATAACAGTGAAAATTGATGCTGTGTTTCCTGATAGTGTTGCCTAAAGGAAGCAGATATGAAGTGAAGAGCATTGGTCCAAGTACCGAGCCCTGTGGGACTCCATAATTGGCTATAGTGCGTGAGGAGGAGCTATTGTTAACATGAACAAACTGATGTATATCTGATAAGTAGGATTTGAACCCCCTTACTGCAGTTCCTTTAATCGCAATTTCATGTTCCAGTCTCTGTAATAAAATATTATGGTCAATGGTGTCAAATGCAGCACTGAGATCTAAGAGGAGAAGTATGGAGGCTGATCCATTGTCTGAAGCCATTAGAATATCATTGGAGACTTTAACCAGTGCTGTTTCTGTGCTGTGGTGAGCTCTAAATCCTGACTGAAACTCTTCGAGCAAGCCATTCCTATGCAGATGGTGATGTAATTGGTTTGCTGCTGCTTTTTCTATGATTTTAGAAATGAAGGGAAGGTTTGATATGGGCCTATAATTGGCCAAAACATCTGGATCAAGATTCAGCTTTTTAAGCTGTTAAGGGTTTGATGACTGCGGTCTTAAGAGTATGTGGTACATAACCCAAAGATAACGTCAAATTAATCAGGTCTAGGATGAATGGCTCAATTAAGTTGAAAATCTCTTTCAAAAGGCTAGTTGGTACTGGGTCTAACAGACAGGTTGATGGTTTAGATGATGAAACCATAGAAGCTAGCTCTGAGAGATTCAGATATGAGAATGATTCCAGATGTAAAATAGACGTTGCAGCTGATTCAGGAGCTGCTGAATTCAGTAGAAGATTACTGTCTAATGTAGGTAAGAGCTGATGAATTCTTTCTCTGATTGTTACAATTTTATCTGTAAAAAAACCCATAAAATCATCACTGCCAACCCCATCACTGGTTCAACTGAGCTATGGCTCTCTGTCAGCCTGGCTACAGTGCTGAAGAGAAACCTGGGGTTGTTCTTGTTTTCTTGTATTAGTGCTGAATAATATGAGCTTTTAGCACTGCGGAGAGCTTTTTTATACGATTTTAAGCTTTCTTTCCAGGCTCGGTGATCCTCTTCCGAGTTGCTGGAACACCAATTTCTTTCAAATTTCTGTGAAGTCTGTTTTAAGGTACAAATTTGAGAATTATACCACGGAGCCAGCCTCCTCTGTTTTATCACTTTCTTTTTGAGAGGTGCAGCATCATCAAGATTTGAACACAGTGTGGCCATAGTGCTAATCACAAGGTCATCAACCTGTGTATGGGAGAAATCCTCATTTGGATTTAGATATGGCATTGCTGCAAATGATGACCGAATATTCTCTTTAAATTTAACCACAGCATCTTCAGATAAACATCTTAAATGGCCAAATTTATTCCTCAGTGCTGTGCAGTCAATTAAAATAAACTTAAATGTAATGAGGTAACGGTCAGCCAAAAGAGAGTTTTGAGGAAAAATTGTTAACTTGTCAATTTCAATGCCATATGTCAGAATAAGATCGAGGATATGATTGAAGTAGTGAGTGGGTTCATTCACATGCTGGGAAAAGCCAATTGAGTCTAGTAATGAAAGAAACCCAGAACTAAGGCTGTCACTTTCTACATCTACATGAATATTGAAATCTCCCACTATAATGATTTTATCTGTACTAAGTACTAACTCTGATATAAACTCAGAAAACTGTGATAGGAAATCTGAGTACAGACCAGATGGATGGTATACTGTAACTAACAGAACTGGCTTTCAACTTTCCAGTTAGAGTGGGTAACACTAAGAGTGAGGCTTTCAAAAGACCTACAGCCAGATTTTTGTCTAGGGTTGATTAATAAGCTTGACTGAAACATCACAGCCACCCCTCCTCCTCAACCCATGGTACGAGGAATATGAAAGTTAACATGAGTGGGGGGTGTAGCTTCATTTATACTGACATACTCATTCTGCTGCAGCCAGGTTTCAGTTATACAAAATAAATCAATACGATGATCAGTTATGAGATCATTGACTAATAGAGATTTTGATGGTAGTGATCGAATATTCAACAGTCCACATTTAACTGCAGTATTATTTGAGGCCAAATTTGTGGCTGTTTTGATTTCAGTTAAGTTTTTGTTTTTTTAACTCCTCTTCTGTTTAATTTAGCTTTAGTAACTTTTCTAAATTTAGGTGGTCGGGGGGACAGACACAGTTTCTATAGACCTAGACACAGACAGAGACTCTATTCTATTCTCGGCAGGGAACCACTCTGACTGAGGCGCAGAGGATCGTGTTAAACTGTGGCTCTGCATCCTGGTCTCGACTCGGGGTTGTCAAGGTTTTAGCTTACTAATAAACCCGACCATATCCTTAGATATGAGAGTGGCATCACCCACGGTGGGATGGACACCGTCTCTCCTAATCAGACCAGGTCTCCCCCAGAAAGTCTTCCAGTTGTCTATGTAGCCCACATTTGTTTTCAGGACACCACCTCGACAGTCAGCGGTTGAATGACGACATGCAGCTATACATGTCATCACTGGTTCAATTGGGGAGGGGGCTGGAGAAAACTAAAGTGTCCAATATCGTTTTAGCAAACTTACACACCGATTCCACATTAATCTTTGTGACCTGTCGTTACTGCCGACATGAATAACAATTTTACCATATTTATGTTTATCCTTAGCCAGCAGTTTCAGATAAGACTGGATGTTGCTGGCCCTGGCCCCTGGGATACACTTAACTATGGCCGTCGATGTCGTTAACTTCATGTTCCTCAGAATAATATCGCTAATCTCTAGAGTCGGTTTTTCAGCTGGTGTGTCGCTGAGTGGGGAGAACCTGTTGGAAACGTGAACCTGTTGGTGGTGAACCGGGGGCTGCTGCCTACAACTATGCCTTTTGTCTCGGATAGTCACCCACCCACCCTGACTAGATCCCGGCTGCCCGGGAGCTGCTGGGGGCAGAGGAAACTCTCTCAGCTGCCGTAGGAGCTGGTCTAGGTCGGGGGGGGCGGCTAGCTACACTAACATAAGCTGGGCTAGCTAAGGTGCGGACACGCGACTCTAACCCACAAATTCTCGCCTCCATTTCTGCCATTATCCTGCATCTATGACAAGAAGTACTAGCATAAAAAGAGGCCGAGGAGTAACTACACATGTAGCACACAGGACAGGAGAGGAGAGGGGGAGTTGGAGAGGGAGAAGGAGGAAGAGAGGGTGGAGACAGAGAGCTAGAGGGCATTGCTAATTGTTCGGTTAGATTAGATCCGGTTTTTCTGTCTGGAAAGGGACAGGCCTGGTCAAGGTGAAGGACTTGTATATTGACAGTGCTTTTTCATCGTTTAATCAACTTAAAGACAAATTTGAATTGCATCCATCTCATTTTTTCAGGTACTTACAAGGCTGGAACTATGTTCTAGTAAGTATTCCAAATTTTGAAATGTATAACTCCCCTGACGAAGTCTATTCTCTTTTAACAAAGGAACCTGGGTCCAAAAGGCTAGTGTCTATGTTTGTAAAAGTGTTTGCCGCTCAAACTCCTCCAAGTACACAACACCTGAGAGAGTGCTGGGAGAGGGAAATAGGCACCGTCGTCTCAGAAGATGCATGGTGTGAATGTCTTCACAGCATACACACATGTTCAATTAATTCAAGACACAAGCTAATTCAATATAAGGTTATACACAGACTCCATTATTCAAGTGTTAAACTGCATTCATTTTTTTCATCTTCTTCACCACTATGTGTAAAATGCAAACAGTCCGAGGGCACACTGGCACATATGTTCTGGTTCTGCACTGAACTCCACAGATTCTGGTGCGAGGTTTTCTATATTTACTCTGAGGTTTATGGAGATGATCTCCCTCCAGACCCAGAGACAGGCATTCTTGGCTGGTCTCAATAGCTCGAGACTCTCTTAGTCACTGGAAAGTGCTATCAATCCAGTGTGGGATGGTCATGGCTAAGAAAATGATTCTCAAAGTCTGGAACAAAGAGATATCTCCAAGTTTTGAAGCCTGGCTCACAGAGTTCTCAAGTACCTTGTATATGGAGAAAATCGATTTGAGATATCAGGGAAATCAAATAAATTCCATCAGATATGGCAACCATTTCTTGATCACATCACACAGCGGAGAGGACCCTCATGACACCTCAATGTTTTGATTGGGTTTGAATACTTTTTTCTTTGTAATCTCTCAAGTATAATGTGATTACAGTCGCAGATGGCCACAGAAATTCTTGTGATAGAGTACAGATTTTCATTCCTTTTTTTCCCCCCCTCTTTCTTTTTCTTTTTTTCCTAGCCTGCTTTTGGGGAGAGGGGTGGGAAGAAAGGGGTAATTGTTCGGGTTGTTATGTACCTTGATGTTCTGTTTTGTACATCTGAAAATGGAAAAAAATAAAGTATTAAAAAAAAACGTAGGCCAATACAAAACAAACAAAGGCAGAATAGAATCAAACTACACTGCTCAAAAAATAAATAAATAAAGGGAACACTAAAATAACACATCCTACATCTGAATGAATGAAATATTTATATTAAATACTTTGTTCTTTACATAGCTGAATGTGCTGACAACAAAATCACACAAAAATTATCAATGGAAATCAAATTTATTAACCCATGGAGGTCTGGATTTGGAGTCACACTCAAAATTAAAGTGGAAAAAAAAAAAAAAAAAAAAAAAACACACTACAGGCTGATCCAACTTTGATGTAATCTCCTTAAAACAAGTCAAAATGAGGCTCAGTAGTAGTGGTGTGGCCTCCATGTGCCCGTATGACCTCCCTACAATGCCTGGGCATGCTCCTGATGAGGTGGCGGATTGTCTCCTGAGGGATCTCTTCCCAGACCTGGACTAAAGCATCCGCCAACTCCTGGACAGTCTGTGGTGCAATGTGGCGTTGGTGGATGGAGCGAGACATGATGTCCCAGATGTGCTCAATTGGATTCAGGTCTGGGGAACGGGCGGGCCAGTCCATAGCATCAATGCCTTCGTCTTGCAGGAACTGCTGACACACTCCAGCCACATGAGGTCTAGCATTGTCTTGCATTAGGAGGAACCCAGGGCCAACCGCACCAGCATATGGTCTCACAATGGGTCTGAGGATCTCATCTCGGTACCTAATGGCAGTCAGGCTACCTCTGGCGAGCACATGGAGGGCTGTGCTGCCCCCCAAAGAAATGCCACCCCACACCATTACTGACCCACTGCCAAACCGGTCATGCTGGAGGATGTTGCAGGCAGCAGAATGTTCTCCACGGTGTCTCCAGACTCTGTCACGTCTTTCACATGTGCTCAGTGTGAACCTGCTTTCATCTGTGAAGAGCACAGGGCGCCAGTGGCGAATTTGCCAATCTTGGTGTTCTCTGGCAAATGCCAAACGTCCTGCACGGTGTTGGGCTGTAAGCACAACCCCCACCTGTGGACGTCGGGCCCTCATACCACCCTCATGGAGTCTGTTTCTGACCGTTTGAGCAGACACATGCACATTTGTGGCCTGCTGGAGGTCATTTTGCAGGGCTCTGGCAGTGCTCCTCCTGTTCCTCCTTGCACAAACGCAGAGGTAGCGGTCCTGCTGCTGGGTTGTTGCCCTCCTACGGCCTCCTCCACGTCTCCTGATGTACTGGCCTGTCTCCTGGTAGCGCCTCCATGCTGTGGACACTACGCTGACAGACACAGCAAACCTTCTTGCCACAGCTTGCATTGATGTGCCATCCTGGATGAGCTGCACTACCTGAGCCAATTGTGTGGGTTGTAAACTCCGTCTCATGCTACCACTAGAGTGAACGCACCGCCAGCATTCAAATGTGACCAAAACATCAGCCAGAAAGCATAGGAACTGAGAAGTGGTCTGTGGTCACCACCTGCAGAACCACTCCTTTATTGGGGGTGTCTTGCTAATTGCCTATAATTTCCACCTGTTGTCTATTCCATTTGCACAACAGCATGTGAAATTGATTGTCAATCAGTGTTGCTTCCTAAGTGGACAGTTTGATTTCACAGAAGTGTGATTGACTTGGAGTTACATTGTGTTGTTTAAATGTTCCCTTTATTTTTTGAGCAGTGTATATAAATCAAAGCACAAAAATAATAATAATAATAAAAAAAAAACAAATTCAACTCAATACTAAACTAAACAATATATGGACATATCCTGCTACATAACCAAGAGTAGAGAGCGAGCCAAATCAACAATCTGGTGGCATGGTATTGGGGCTCAAATCACACAAAAAGTGAGATCCTGTGACTTCTGCACAGAGCACAAACACACTCAGAGACTTGAACCACTGGTAACGATTCCCCTACCTAGTGGTCCTTGGCAGAGAATGGCAGCCGACTTGTGCGAGCTGGAGGGTAAGAGCTTCCTCATTGTTGTTGATAATTTTTAAAGAGACATTGACATTTACCTCTGCTACTAGCAGGCAAGTTATCAGCAAGCTCAAACACATTTGTGAGATGGGATATTCCACTTGAACTGGTCAGTGACAACGGGACACAGTTCACAGCGGCCAAGTTCCAGGACTTTAAACAGAGGTTTGGTTTCACACACATAACCTCCAGCCCTTATTAGCCACAGGGAAATAGGGCCGCTGAGAGAGCTGTCCAAACAGCCAAAAGTATCCTCAAACAACCTGACCCCTGTCTTTGTCAGGTTCCATACGTTAATTTGTACGCATTTCCTGTTTTATTTTGTAGTTTGTGTTCTGTTGTGTTCCTGTTAGTTTTACTTCCTGTTTTTTTTCCCTCTGTTTGATTACATTCCGGCCCTAATGTGTAACACCTGTGTCTCATTGTCTCTCCTCTCCTAGTGCATTTAAAACGTGCTCCCCTGCCCTCCTGTGCTAGATTGTTTTAGTTACCTCTGTGTGCAAGCACTCTGGTTTTGGTATTTTTGACCTTTTGGATTTTTGCTCATTCCCTGTCTGATTTGTTTGCCTGATTCTGCCTGCGTTTTTGGATTTTGACTATTTGCCACCTCCTGGATTAAAGAGGTAATTTTACGGACTTGGTACTTCTGCTTTGCTTCTCTTTTTTTCACTTGGAACCCCACACACCTGGTGCTCGCAGCCTTGCCTTAATGTGTTATCGTTCCACACCGATCACTGCAACTGGAGCAACCCCTGCCCAGGAGACAATTCCACACCACTGTCCCAGTGCTGGAAAAGACACTTGAGCCACTCTCCCTAAACCATGATCTCATCTCCCAGAATGACGCTGCTGCAAAGGAGGCTTACTGGTTCTTGTGCAACTGCAGACATTCAGCTCCTCCTCCTCCCTGAGCTGCGCCCAAGTCAGGAGGTCATGGTGAAGCTCGACAAAGGTTGGACACCAACTGCCAAAATCATCTGCAAGTCTAAGGGACCCAGATCCTATCTTGTGGAAATGGACAAGGGCACACCAGAGCAACAGAATAATGCAGAGCCTGTCACCACTGCAGGCCTGCAGTTCCCCTACCATGTTGTTTCTTGCTTCTTGGCCGAAGCAAGAGACAACACCTAGCCAGCAAATGATTCCATTATTCAGCAGTATATTATACTCTTGCTTTGCACCATGGTCAATTAAAGATGTATCAGACTTAGGAGGTAGGTATATGCAACATCTACCTGCACCAAACCCTGTCTCCCCAGTGAATTTAGCCTTGATTCTGTTGCTGAATCACAGAGTGGTGTGTGTTTTTTTTTTTTTTTTTTTTTTTTTTTTTTTTTTTCTCCTCCCCAAAATATTTATATTTTTAACAGAAATGCTGTGTTTCTGCAGTTTAGGTCAACTATCATAGTGCTTTTCTTTGACAGTTGCCCTTTGGCTCTGGAATAGTCTACCCATCTATATTAGATCCTCCCAGACCCTAGAGATGTTTAAACCCTCCCTGAAAACTCACTTTTTCTCCCTGGTGTTTAATCCAGTCTAAGCACACACTGTAAGTCTGTATGTCAATCTCTTTTTTTTTTTTTTTTTTTTTTTTTTTTTTTTTTTTTGAAATTTTGTTTTAACCTGTGTACAGCACTTTAGCCGATTACTGTGGTTTTAAGCGTGCTCTAAAAATAAACTTGAACTAGTAAAAGTTAGTGTCTTTTTGATGTTTTCTAGTTGAAATCGGTCAAATTTCTTTTTTTTTTTTTTTTTTTTTTTTTCTTTTTCTATTACTTTATACAATGCAAGCATAATCATCTCCCCTCGAATAACTGCTTTGCACCCTCCCAAACCATGATGGGGTGACATCTTCATTATCATTAGTCTCTATATATTCTTTAATGACTTTCCTTATTTTATTTTTAATATCCCCGAGGAATTCCCAGTAAGCGCGGGTCATAAGCTCGCGTTGATTAAGTCCCTGTCCTTTGTACACACCGCCCGTCGCTACTACCGATTGGATGGTTTAGTGTGGTCCTCGGATCGGCCCCCCCGGAGTCGGTCACGGCCCTGGCGGAGCGCCGAGAAGACGATCAAACTTGACTATCTAGAGGAAGTAAAAGTCGTAACACCCCCCCCCGAGCCTGGTTCTGCCCGAGGTTTCTGCCTCTTAAAGGAAGTTTTTCCTTGCCACTGTCGCCGAGTGCTTGCTCATCGGGGGATCTGTTGGGTCTCTTTAAATAATTTTATAAAGAGTTTGGTCTAGACCTGCTCTATATGTAAAGTGCCTTGATGTACGTGCTGGTTACGTGCGGTAAGCGTGTTACGTCATTTCCGGTCACTGGTGGTTGTGCTCTGTGGTTGTGCTCTGTGTTACCTCGTGTGCATCAGGCTCCTCTTCTATGGAACCAACTTCCAGTATCGGTCCGGGGGGCAGACTCTTTAGCAATTTTCAAGACCAGGCTTAAAACTTTTCTGTATGACAGAGCTTATAGTTAAAAAGTTAAAGTTCATTTACTCTTTAGCTATGCTGCTACAGGCCTAGACTGCTGGGGGAAGGACTGAGCACCTCTCTCTCTCCCTCTCCCTTTCCCCTCTCTCTCTCTCTCTCCCTCTCCCTTTCCTCTCTCTCTCTCTCTCTCTCTCTCTCTCTCTCTCTCTCCCTCTCTCCCCCCCTCGCATGCGCCGTCATACCAACAACCTGCTTCTCCGAAATCCCAGTTTCTCTCAGTTCCAAGCATGTGCATTGCATTTACTAACCATGTTTTCCCGAAGTCTCTGTCTCTCCCAGCTCCTCTCCTTTCTCTCTCCCAGCTCCTCTCCTCTCTCTCCCTGTCCTCATCCTGCAGGTGATGAATCATCACCATCCCATGTTCCTGCAATGCCTGCTGCTCCCACATCTTCAAGAATTCCATACAGCATCATTCCTACGAACCTCATGCAGCATCATGTTCCTGCCTACACCTGTTTGAATATCCCCTCCTCCTGCTCTCTTTCTCTCCCTACTCTACCCAACTTTGCCCTCCCCTCCCCCCGTGCCTCTCTCTCTCTCTCTCTCTCCCTCTCTCAACCCAACCGGTCGAGGCAGATGGCCGCCCCCCCTGAGCCTGGTTCTGCCCGAGGTTTCTGCCTCTTAAAGGAAGTTTTTCCTTGCCACTGCCACCAAGTGCTTGCTCATCGGGGGATCTGTTGGGTCTCTTTAAATAATTTTATAAAGAGTTTGGTCTAGACCTGCTGAATATGTAAAGTGCTTTGATGTAACTTTGTTATGATTTGGCGTTATACAAATAAATCTGATTTGATTTGATGTAACTCTGTTACTATTTGGCGCTATACAAATAAATCTGATTTGATTTGATGTAACTCTGTTACTATTTGGCGCTATACAAATAAATTTGATTTGATCTACATCATTCAAATGGGAATTACTGACAAATTCAGTGGGTACACATTCGAAGAAATGAGAGCATTAGGATTGGAAATTTTTTGCAGATTTCATCTATCTTCCTCTGAGTCAGTAGACATGCAAAGAAATGGAGTGGATGATAGCTTGGTTGGTAAGATTGAAAAGCGCCTATAGAGAAAGAGGAGTAAGTTGGTCAGAAGGGTTTGAGTCAATGCATAATACTGTCAAGAGAAATAGGATAAGACCAGATAAGCAAAGGCAGACTGATTAGGCAAAGTTAAATGAGTGGAAAGTAATTATTGAGTTCAACAGATGTTGGGCACTATCACCTGATTAAACAAGAAGGACTCAATTAGAGAGAGACAGAATTATGAATAAGAGTGTTCATTCATGCAGTTAGATGTTAACAACAAGAAAAGATACTTAACGTTATTGGCAGGGGAGCGGATGAAGGTGTACTGTATATTCCCGGAACACTTACAAAGTTGAGAGGAGTTATCTCCGGAGTTCCATTAAGTATTACTATGGAAGATGTTAAGACTGGAATTGAACTAGGCAAAATAGTGGAAACTAATAGGCTAAAGAGTAAAAGAGGTGGGGTCCTGAGTGACATGTTGTCAGTAGTGATGCAGTTTGTAAAATCCTTCCCAGATCAGTGCAGATTGGATAGATGAACTTTAGTGTGAGGGAATACATTCCCAAAACATTCAGGTGCTATGCCTGCCAGAGAATGGGGCATACAGCTCAGTAATGTAAAGGAAAGCTAAGATGCGCAAGATGTGGAGGCCAGCATGAATATCAAACATGTGGAAAAGATGCTAAGGTGAAATGCTGTAACTGTGGGGGAGAGCACAGTGCTGTATAGATAGATAGATATTTATTGTCCTTTTCAGGATATGTGTTTTCACCTTCTGTACAGCTACGATAAGAGATTACACATACAGACAGAGACATCAGTACATCGGAAACATCAGACAGAAACATCAGGAACATCAGTACCACATAAATATACAGACAGTACGCCAACGTATACACATCTAATCCCTCACCATACGTGTAGACATTTCACCACATTTACAGTCTTTTCATTTTTTTTGTTTAGTTCAGTTATTGCATTTGGGATGAAACTTTTCTTGAATTTTATTTTGTTCCACGCCAGCAATCTGTATCATTGGCCAGATGGAAAGAGTGAGAATTATAAGTTGAGTGGATGACTGGGATCGAGTGCTATGTAATGTGCTCTGCATGCGGTGGATGTGTTGTTGAGGTCTGAGAGGTTGGGGAGCCCGATGATCTTGGAAGCCTTGAGTGCGATTTGTGTCAGTTTGTCTCTGTTGTGTGCTGACAGCATGTTGAAGAAGCAGGGGGAACAGTAGAGGAGTATGGGTTGAATGATGCTTTTGTAGAGTAGCAACAGGAGGTCGGGGGCAACTGAGAGTGCAGATGGCAGAGAGTCTTTGCTGGCAGCGTTTCTGGATATCAGTGGTGTGTTGTTCAAAGCTTAGTTTATTGTCCAGCGTGAGTCTGAAATATTTGTGGCTCTCCACCATCTCAACTGCTTCACCATTTATGCTGATAGGGTTGTGTGTGGAGTTGGAGGCTGACCTGCTGGAGGAGTTGAAGACCAGTTCTTTTGTTTTGGAGACGTTTAATTGTAGGTGGTTGTCTGTGCACCACTGTGAGAGGTATGAGATGGAGTTGTGATAGTCCATCAATGAGTTTTGTCTTTGAATAATGCAAGTACTGCAGTGTCATCTGAGTATTTCAGGTAGGTGGTGATGGGTGATGGGCTGGTGCAGTCATTAGTGTGTAAGGTGAAAAGAAAAGAATTCATGACACAACCTTTGGGGCTCCCGTGTTAGTGATGGCGGGTGGGGAGATGATACTGCCCACTCTGGTGGATTGTGGTCGGTTGCTGAGGAAGCTGTGTATCCAGTGAATGAGAAGGGGTGGGACATTGAGGTGAAGGAGTTTCCTTATCATCTGGTGGGGTTGGATGGTATTGAAGGCTGAGCTGAAGTCAATGAGGAGTCGGGCGAAGTTACCTGGGGTTTCTAGGTGCTGTAGGAGGGAGTGGCCTTATATGCAAACTGGTTCGGGTCCATGGGAGCCTCGGGATATTTCTCCTGTATGTTGCAAGCTGTATTAGCCAGTAGCTCTGCAGCGATGTTGACATTAGCGCTTGGTGGAATATACACACAGTTGAGGATGACAGAAGGGAATTCCTGGGGGAAATAGAAGGGACGAAGGGATAGTGTAAGCATTTCCAGGTTTAGAGTGCAGATCTTACTGTGAATCTTGATGTTGGTACACCATTGATTGTTTATGTACACACATACCCCTCTGCCCCTTTTCCCTACCAGATCCCTTCGTCCGGTCTGCCCGAAAAATGGAGAAGTTGTCCTGGTTCACATCCGCATCCGGGGCACAGGGCAGCTTCATCCAGCCAGGGCTATGGTGCAGGCTTCCCTGTAGGATCTCTCCGCCAGGCATTTTTCATGGAGCTTGTCAATTTTGTTCCGGAGAGACCGTACGTTACATTGATGATGGAGGGCAGTGGTGGTTTGAATGGCTGTCTTCTCAGCCTGGTACGAACTCCCCCATGCTTCCCTCTCCTCCTCGGTCGGATTTCTGCCGGCAGTACCCTGGCTTGATACTGCGTGGCATGGACAATCGGAAGTGGAGCAGAGTTTCCCGGGTGCAGGTGAGTCCATTGCTGCGGGGCTCTGGCAGTAGACTCGGCTGTTACCAGTAGTGCTCCAGATTGTGATTAAAATCATCCAGAGTGCTTTGTGCAGTGGGATCCACATACCGACAAAATGTGCTGACACTTATTACTTGGACTGAGGAAGACTGATAATACAAAAAAAAAAAAAAGGCCTGTACCTCCAGCTTTGACTCAGCAGTCCATCTCTTCACTGTCCTCTCTACATGCTTTGCAGATTTTAACTTCTGCCTATAGGTCGGGATGAGATGGACCATGCAGTGATTGGAGAGCCCCAAGGCAACGCGGGGAACAGAGTGGTAGGAGTCCTTTAGAACAGTGTAGCAGCTATCCAAAGTGTTAGCGTCCCTGGTGGGACACTTAATGTGCTGCCTGTTGACTGGAAGTTCTTGGCTGAGGTTCTCTCTGTTAAAATCCCCCAGTATGATGAGCAGGGAGTCTGGATGTTTTTTCTCCATGTGTGTTACCTGGTCAGCCAGGTGTTGTAAAGCCTCCATTACACAGGCCTGAGGTGGAATGTAAACACTGACTAGGATAAATGAGGAGAACTCCCATGGAGAATAAAACGGTTTGCAGTTTATGAAAAGGGACTCCAAGTGAGGGCTGCATGATTTCTTCAACACTGTGACATTGGCCCACCAACCTTTGTTGATGTAAAAGTCCATTCTTCCTCCCATCGTCTTCCCCGAGAGCTCCGTGACTCTGTCTGCTTGGAAAAGCTGGAAGCCCAGCAACTGGAGAGAGGAGTTCAGGATGTGCTCAGTGAGCCAGGTTTCACTGAAGCATAGGGTGGCAGAGTGTTGAAAGTCTGAGTTCTTGGTGTTCAGCAGCAGCAGCAGTTTGTCCATCTTGTTAGCCAGGGAGTGGACATTAGCCAGATGTTTCGCCAGCAGTGCAGTGCGTAGTCCTCACTGTCTCAACCTTATGAGTGCTCCTGCACGCTATTTGGATGAGGGGAAGAAATGTGTTGCAAGCGATAGTGAATATGAAGAAAGCAATGAATAAAGTAAAAAAAAATGTCTTATGAATGGGGGTTCTAACTGGCAACAAAGCAAATCAATCAAATCAAATATGATTTATTTATATAGCGCCAAATAATAACAAAGTTACATCAAGGCACTTTACATATAGAGCAGATCTAGACCAAATTCTTTATTGAATTATTTAAAGATTATTATGTCGGTGCATGCAAGGGGGAGGGAGAGGGGGAGAGAGAGAGAGAGAGGGCGAGAGGTGCTCAGTACTTCCCCCAGCAGTCTAGGCCTATAGCAGCATAGCTAAGGAGTAAATGAACTTTAACTTTTTAACTATATGCTCTGTTATATAGAAAAGTTTTAAGCCTGGTCTTGAAAATTGCTAAATAGTCCGCCCCCTGTGTCATATTAAAAAACAAACTAATGAAACTGGCTTAGACAAAAATGATGCTACCCTTAACTTAATATTTTGTTGCGCAACCTTTTGAGGCAATCACTGCAATCAAGTGATTTCTTTAACTCTCAATTAAACTTCTGTACTGCTGCAAACTGCTCCAGCTGTTTAAGGATGGATGGGTGCCTTCTCTAGACTGCATGTTTCAGCTCTTTCCACAGATGTTCAATAGAATTTTGATCAGGGCTCATGGAAGGCCACTTCAAGATGGTCCAATGTTTTGTTCTTGGCCATTCTTGGGTTTTTTTAGCTGTGTGTCTGACAGCCTCTCTGCTATGCCTCACGTGCGCTCAGGGATACTGAAAAGAGGTAAGCTCAAATAGAGAAGGAGCTGCTGGCCATAGTCTGTGCAGTCAGATCACAAGCCTTTGGAGGCCATAGTTTGAAAGCCACTGAACAAAGCACCAGCACGACTACAAGGCATGTTGTTACAACTGCAAAGATATGATTTGAATACACCACAGGCAAACACATGTACATTGCAAACGCACTGTCGCAAACAATGACAAGCGGAGATGGCGAAAATGTGAACGAGAACCCCTGTGATGAGAAAGTTATGTATGCCATGGAGGCCATGGATGCATTGAGTGAGGAGACACTCAACCAGCTGAAAACTGCCACTGCTGCACACAGTGTATTACAAGCTGTGTGTGAGAAACATCTGAAAGGCTGGCCTCCGAGGAGACACAGCCTGGACAAAAGCCTTCACAGCTACTTGCCATTGCGGCACAACATCAGCAACCAGAATGACATCATCATGATAGGAAATAAAATCATCATACCACAGGGATTCAGAAAAATGATCTTGGAGAAGCTTCACATAGCTCACCAGGGTGTCCAGCACACAAAGGCAAAGGCAAGAAAAATCCTCTATTGGCCTGGCATGACACGTTATATAGAGATGACAGTGGAAAAATGTATGCAGTTCCAGCAGTTTCAGCCACAACAGCAGAAAGAGCCAATCATCACATATGAAGCTCCTGAACTCTTGTGGATGAAAGTTGGAGCTGGCATCTTCCAACTGAAAGGCCAGTCCCATCGGTTATTAGTGGATTATCTGACAAAATATCCTGAAGTGCTGAACTTGCCTGATTCAACAGCTCATCAGTAATCCAGAAAATGAAGTCTGTTTTTGCCAGGCATGGGATTCCCAGAGATCTGGTGAGTGAGCATGTTCCTTTTGCCAGCTACGAGATGAAGTTGTTTGCAGCCTCATGAGAATTCAAGCTCACACACTCCAGCCCTGGATATCCGTAGTCCAATGGACTCGCGGAGAGGACCATAAAGACTGTAAAACATGCACTGAAAAAAGCAATGCAAACTGGCACAGACAAGGCCTCTGGACCCTGTCTTTCCCCTACAAAACAATGGTTATTTAATACATCATTGCCTAAGAACCACAATTTTATTAAATTCTTTAAGGAGGAATGGACAATATTCTGTGAAATAAATGACCAATCTGATGTCTCAGCCTGTGTGCTATGGCAGGCAGCAAAAGCAGTCATGCGAGGCAAAATAACGTTATTCTTCATATAAAAAAACACAGGAAAAAACTCTCGAAACAGAATTAAACAAAAAAACTTAAAACCTTGGAGACAGCTCATGCCACCTCCCAAGAGAAACATCTACTGAGAGAATTAAGGGAATTGAAACTAAAACTAAATGATTTACTTGACATCAAAATACAATTTCAACTGCTGAGATTACGCTTGGAGACCTTTGAACATAGCAATAAAACCAGCTGATTTCTAGCAAACCAACTAAAACAGAACAAAGAAAGAGCAACAGTATCCTCCATAAAGGACTCCACTGGGAAAATAACCCGTGACCCAGAATAAATAAATTAAATTTTTAGGGAATTCTATAAAAAACTTTATTCGTCTGAGATTAACCCCTCCAAATCCAGCATTGAAACTTTTGTCTTGCCAAAATTAAATCAAGACCAAATAATGGCTCTGGAATCTCCTATTTCGGCCGAGGAACTTCAAGAAGCCCTCAAACATATGCCAAACAAGAAAACCCCAGGACCAGATGGTTTGCCTACAGAATTCTACAAAGAGTTCTGGGCATAGTTTGCACCAGTGTTCTATAGAATGTTCCCTGAAATGCAGGAAATCTCGACCCTTCCACCCAACATAAACTGTGCAAATATTAGCCTTCTCCTTAAACGAGGGTTAGGGTTAGGGTTAGACCCTGCGCCTCTATCAAGCTATCGTCCAATATCACTTTTAAATGCGGATGTTAAAATTATTTACAAGGCGCTAGCTAGAAGACTTAAAAAAGTAACACTTCACATAATACATCCTGACCAAACTGGGTTTATTAAAGGCTGACACTCTACCAACAACACGCGTAGGCCCAGTCCCAATACACCCCCTACCCCTAAATTTTGCATGTTCCCGCGAGGGTTCCTTTTTTCATGTAGGGGTAGGGGGCATAACGAGGGGTAGGGGCTACGAATCTAGCCCTTCAGAGCGAGGGCTTTCCGATGCTGACTTCCCGAGGAAGGGCCAGTTCCGCAATCCCCAGAGAGCGAAAGGATGTGGAGAAGTTGGAGAAAAAAACACAAAAATTTCACAAGAGACAACAGATGTCGATGGTGTATTCTTCTCCGTGTACCTCTTGGTTTATTTATCAACTGAAGCATGATGAATGCTAAAAAAAAAACGATCACAACCGATCGCGACCCTAGACTCCATGTTTATTTATTTATTTTGTTTTTTTTTATATATTGACAAAATTTACATTGACAGAGAGAGTACGAACAGGGTGAGGGCGTTACATACGAAAATAAATCATGCCGATTGAAATTTACATGAACCGTAACCTCCATGTTGCTGCTGGGACTACGCAGTCGCTTGCGTGCCCGAACGTAAACTACGCGGTGACGTAGCAAGTGGTGTCCCAATTCCTAGGAAAGATTACAAAGCCCTACCCCTTGTAGCTTCCTTTCGAGGGTTAAGGGGTAGTGGGTGAGGGCTAGGGGTAGTGAGTAAGGGCTAATGGTAGTGAGTAGGGTGAACATTGGGATTGGGCTGTAGACTTATCAACCTGATAGACTATTGTAACAGTCAGAGCAAAGATGCCATAATACTCTCCCTAGATGCAGAAAAAGCACTCGGCAGGGTAAATTGGAATTTTCTCCTTACCACATTAAAATAGTTTGGGTTCAAATCAAATCAAATCAGATTTATTTACATAGCGCCAAATCATAACAAACTTACATCAAGGCACTTTAAATAATTTTATATAGAGTTTGACCTAGACCTGCTGTATATGTAAAGAGACCTAACAGATCCCCCCATGAGCAAGCACTTGGCGACAGTGGCAAGGAAAAACTTCTTTTAAGAGGCAGAAACCTTGGGCAGAACCTGGCACGGGGGGGCAGCCATCTGCCTTGACCGGTTGGGTAGAGAGAAAGAGACACACACAGAGAGGGGGGGCAAGGTTGGGTAGAGTAGGGAGAGAATGAAAGCATGAGGAGGGGACTTTCAACACAGCTGCAAGCAGGAACATATGATACTGTATGAAGTTAATGGGATCTTCGGGGATTTCGGAGAAGCATGGTTTTTGGTATGTTGGTGCATGCAAGGGGGAGAGAGAGAGAGGTGCTCAGTGCTTCCCCCAGCAGTCTAGGCCTATAGCAGCATAGCTAAAGAGTAAATGAACTTTAACTTTTTAAATATAAGCTCTGTCATACAGAAACGTTTTAAGCCTGGTCTTGAAAATTGCTAAAGAGTCCGCCCCCCAGACCGATACTGGAAGTTGGTTCCATAGAAGAGAAGCCTGATAACTGAAAGATCTGCTTCCCAATTTACTCTTGGAGACTCTAAGAGCCACAAGTAAACCTCCATCTATAGAGTGGAGTGGCCTACTAGGACAGTGAGGAACTATGAGCTCTCTGAGATACGATGGAGCTTGGCCATTAGGAGCTTTATATGTTAAAAGAAGGATTTTAATTTCTATTTAGAATTTTACCAGCAGCCAGCAAAGACCAGCTGAAATAGGAGCGATGTGATCCCTTTTTCTAGTTCCTGTTAATATTCGTGCAGCAGCATTCTGAATCAACTGAAGGCCTTTCAGAGATTTGTTTGGACATCCAGATAATAATGAGTTACAGTAGTCCAGCCTAGAAGTTACGAATGCATGGACTAGTTTTTCTGCATCCTCTTGAGATAGGATGCTTCTGATGATGCTGCTCCTCTCAAAAAGAAAGTAATAAAACAGAGGAGGCTGGCTCCATGGTATAATTCTCAAATTTGTGCCATAAAGCAGACGTCACGGAAATTAGAATAAAATTGGCGTTCCAGCAACCCGGAAGAGTCTCACTGAGCCTGGAAAGAAAGCTTAAAAAGCTTAAAAACGTATAAAAACGTATAAAAAAGCTTAAAAAAGCTCTCCATAGTGCTAGAAGCTCATATTATTCAGCACTAATAGAAAAAAAACAAGAACAACCCCAGGTTTCTCTTCAGCACTGTAGCCAGGCTGACAGAGAGTCATAGCTCAATATAACCAGTGATCCCCTTAGCTCTCAGCAGCGATGATTTTATGGGCTTTTTTACAAATAAAATTATAACAATCAGAGAAAGAATTCATCAGCTCTTACCTACATTAGACAATAATCTTCTACTGAATACAGTAACTCCTGAATCAACTGCAATGCCTATTTTACATCTGGAATCATTCTCATCTCTGAATCTCTCAGAGCGAGCTTCTATAGTCTCATCATCTAGACCATCAACCTGTTTATTAGACCCAGTGCCAACCAGCCTCTTTAAAGACATTTTCTACTTAATTGAGCCCTTCATTCTAGAACTGATTAATTTGACGTTATCTTTGGGTTATGTACCACATACTCTTAAGACCGCAGTCATCAAACCCCAACTTAAAAAGCCGAATCTTGATCCAGATATTTTGGCCAATTATAGACCCATATCGAACCTTCCGTTCATGTCTGAAATCATTGAGAAAGCAGTTGCAAACCAATAACATCACCATCTGCATAGGAACGGTTTGCTTGAAGAGTTCCAGTCGGGATTTAGAGCTCATCACAGCACAGAAACAGCGCTGGTTAAAGTCTCCAATGATATTCTAATGGCTTCAGACAATGGATCAGCCTCCATACTTCTCCTCTTAGATCTTAGTGCTGCATTTGACACCATTGATTATAAGATTTTATTACAGAGACTGGAACATGAAATTGGGATCAAAGGAACTGCACTAAGGTGGTTAAAATCCTATTTATCAGATAGATGGATAGAATAGCTCCTCCTCACGCATTATAGCCAGTTATGGAGTCTCACAGTGCTCGGTACTTGGACCAATCCTCTTCACTCTTTTTCTGCTTCCTTTAGGCAACATTATCAGGAAACACAGCATCAATTTCCACTGTTACGCAGACGACACTCAGCTGTATTTATCAATGAAGCCAAATGAAGTTAGTCAGATAGTCAGACTGCAGACATGTCTTGAGACATAAAAGTCTGGATGACCCATAATTTTTTACTTCTAAATTCTGACAAAACTGAAGTTGTGGGGGGTGTAGATTCATTTATACTGACATACTCATCCTGCTGCAGCCAGGTTTCGGTTATACAAAATAAATCAATGCGATGATCAGCTATGAGATCACTGACTAATAGATATTTTGATGATAGTGATTGAATATTCAACAGTCCACATTTAACTGCAGTATTATTTGAGACTGAATTTGTGGCTGTTTTGATTTCTGTTAAGTTTTTGTTTTAGCTCCTCTTCTGTTTAATTTAGGTTTAGTAACTTTTCTAAATTTAGGTGGTCAGGGGACAGACACAGTTTCTAGGCATACATATAAACATAGACAGAGACTCTATTCTGTTCTCGGCAGGGAACCGCTCTGACTAAGGTGCAGAGGAGCGTGTTAAACTGAGGCTCTGCCACCTGGTCTCGACTCGGGGTTGTCATGGTTTTAACTTTCTAATAAACTCGACCATATTCCTAGATATAAGAGCGGCACCACCCACGGTGGGATGGACACCATCTCTCCTAATCAGACCAGGTCTCCCCCAGAAAGTATTCCAGTAATCAATGTAGCCCACATTGTTTTTGCAACACCACCTCAACAGCCAGCGGTTGAATGAAGACATGCAGCTATACATGTCATCGCTGGTCCGATTGGGGAGGGGGCCAGAGAAAACTACAGTGCCCGACATTGTTTTAGCAAACTTACACACTGGTTCCACATTAATCTTTGTGACCTCCGACTGGTGAAGTCGGGTGTCGTTACTGGGGTCTTGAATAACAATTTTACCATATTTACGCTTATCCTTAGCCAGCAGTTTTAGATAAGATTGGATGTCGCCTGCTCTGGCCCCCAGGATACACTTAACTATGGCCGCCGGTGTCGCTAACTTCACGTTCCTCAGAATAGAGTCACCAATCACTAGAGTCTGCTTTTCAGCGGGTGTGTCGCTGAGTGGGGAGAACCTGTTGGAAACGTGAACTGGTTGGTGGTGAACCGGGGGCTGCTGCGTACGACTATGCCTCTTGTCTCGGACAGTCACCCAGCTGCCCTGACTAGATCCCGGCTGCTCGGGAGCCGGTGGGGGGGGGGGAACTCTCGGCTGCCATAGGAGCTGTTCTAGGTCGGCCTGCACTGGCTACAGGGGCGCGGCTAGCTACACTAGCATAAGTTGGGCTAGCTAAGGTGCAGAGCCGCGACTCTAACTCACTTATTCTCGCCTCCATTTCTACCATCATCCTGCATCTATGACAAGAAGTGCTATCATAAAAGGAGGCAGAGGAGTAACTAGCACACAGGACAGGAGAGGATAGGAGAGGGAGAAGGAGAAGGAGGAATAGAGAGTGGAGAGAGAGAGCTAGAGGCCATTGCTAATTGTTTAGTTCGATTAGCGGAGCTACAGTATTGTCTATAAACTCAGGAAAGGGGAAAAAGATTGAGTTCTATGCTAATATTAGTTTAATAACAGTCTGCTGTTGATTAATCAAGTGAATAGCAAAGAATAGCAGACACAGCACACAAAGTAACACAGAGCACAACCACCAGTGACCGGAAATCATAGAGCTGACTGTTCCGTGGGAGGATTCAATTGTAGAAGCATATGAAAGGAAAAAGCTTAGGTATGTAGACTTAGGGGCTGAAGCAGAGCAGCGAGGATGGAAAGTTAGGATTTTTCCAGTGGAAGTAGGATGTAGAGGGTTTGTAGCAAGGTCTGTTGTCTCCTTGTTTAGGGAGTTAGGAGGAAGGGGACAGAGTGTGAGGAAAATAGTGAAGGAAATGTCGGATGAGGCAGTAAGATCCAGTCAGTGGATTTGGATTAGAAGAAATAATAGTAGCTCGGGGCCCAGCAGGGGGAGCACTTAGGATAGACAGACTCTTGGGAGAAGCAAGGAATAAATGCAGGAAGAGGAAGTGTATTTAAGTGGAGGGTGTGGCCTGTGCAAGCCTCTTTGAGAAAATGCGGTTAGTCCAGGTGAGTTGGCCTGTATTGGCTTGATTTGGCTTGTGTTATGTCTTTCTCTGATTATAGGGCTTTTTAGGTGAGTTTGTTTGCTGAATCTGCTAGTGTATCTTTTCCTCCACCTCCTGCACCCTCTATACTTTCATTACCCCCTACCCGAACCAGGGTCTGTATCCCATCCCTACTTTTATCTCCACCTCTTCTATTTCTCCCCCCTACCCAAACCAGGGTTTGTATCCCCACCCTGCTTTTACTGGTGCAGTTGGTGACAGGTTGAAGTAGTTGACGATAGTGCTGTTTGAGATAATTGTCTTGGTGTGAGGAGCGGTGATAGCTGGCATTAGGGGGGTGACTCTGGGATGCCAGTGATCACTTTGTAGCCTCCTGGAAGTGTTGTGGGACCAACTAGACGAAACACTGGTGAAACGAGGTTCCCACCTGATGACCCCAAAGACATGTTAGTTATCACTGCTCAGTGGGCTAGCTAGATATAGTTATCTTTAGGGCACGTAGGGCAGGTCGCAAGGTTGTTAAGTTTAGGGAGTTAGTTACTGAGTCTGGTTCATTTTTTGTAGCACAAGTTTCTTATGTTTACTTTGAATATGAAAACCTCAGTAAGTATTGCACCGGCTTCACCCTGTGCCTCTGCCCAACATAATAGTTCTGGAAACACTGGACTCATTTTTGCAGCATCTTGAGTCCTGGCTGCCATCTTGTCTGTCCTCGCCAACATGGGAACCCAACAGGATCTCACTTCCTCTGAGTAACAAAAGCCAACATTTCCATCTGCTTCCAACAATAATAAGAAAATTCAGTTCAGATACATTCAACCAGTTCCAATATGTCTTACACAGAATGAGTCTGAGAATGCTTTGCCCAGTATGTACCCATTACAGAGACACTCAGGTCACTCTTTCATTGTGAATCAGTCAGGCAACAAGTGTATAAGTCATAAGCAGCAGGTGTTTTCTTCAACTCGACCAAAGGACACATTGGAAGATATATGGGATGGTAGCAATGTCGCAGAAAATACATTGTTTTAATCTGATCCAAAGTCCATCCTCAGGATGCTTTTGAAGTTGTTATGAGTTATAAGTTAAGAAGTTGTTACATTATGCCTTTTCCATTTCTCCAAAATTCTTTATTTTGAACTCTTGTGCTGTCTTGTTTTTGTTTGTTTTACTTCCTGTTTTTGTCCTCCCCGATTACCCTTCCCCGCCCTAATGTCATTCACCTGTGTCTCGTTTCCCTTGTGTATATATACCCGGTGTTGTATCCTTGTCAGATTGTCTGTATCACTAGTGAGTAGCTTTCCGGCGTTCTTTCCTTGTGTATTGTTATCCAGTTTTTGACCAGTTTTTTCTCTCTCGTGCCTCCCGTTTGCCTAGCATTTTTGCCTTTGCCTGTGCCTTTTGATATCCTGGTTTTGTCCCTCGCCTGTTTTTGTACTGCCACTTGTTCTGACTGCCTGCCTGTGTACCGAACCTGGACTGTCAATAAACTACTCCCTGCTACTCGCTGTCTCTGGTCTGCTCTGTGGGTCCCAATTTGTCTGTCCCAGCCTGACAATACAATCTGACCACTACCATGGACCCCGCAGATCCAGAGCCTATCCGCGAAGCCCTGAAAAACCAAGGCCAGTGGCTTCGCCAACATGAGGACCAGATGGCTTCACTGAGATGGGAATTGGCTGAATCTAACAAATGCCAGGAGGTGGCCATCTGTCTACTGCCTTCCCAGCTGAGCCATCTGGCTATTGGTCTTCAGCAGGGGGGAACTAACACACCCCCAGGCGAAGGCGCTATCTCCCTATCCAAGATATCACCGCAGACCATCAATCACCCCTCCGTGCCTTCTGGGTCTACTCACCTCCAGCTGTCCAGTCCTGAGAGGTTCTCCAGGAGTCAGGGGATTGTCGGCCATTCTTCACCCAATGTGAGCTCGACTTCAAGTTCCAGGCTGCAGCTTTCCCCTCTGATTGCAGCAAGATTGCATACATGATATCCTTCATGTCAGGGTGAGCCAAGGACTGGGCCACTGCGGAATGGAACCGTCGTTCCACCATCTGTCACACTCTGTCTCTTTTTCAGAAGACCTTCTTGCAGGTGTTTCAGACAGTGCCAAGGCAGGTGGAGCGTCATGGACTATGCCATCGAGTTCCGTACGGTAGCGGCAGACAGTGGCTGGAACCAACCTGCGCTGACGGATGCCTTCTTTCAGGGTCTGTCGGCGCGCATCAAGGACCACCTCACACCGCTGGACCTGCCCTCCGAGTTGGAGGCTCTGGTCTCCTTGGGGTCCAGGATCGATAAGACGCTATGGGAGCGTGACCGACATGTTGTGCAGAGATGTCCCAGCTCATCCCTGACCTATCCCCAACGCGGGGGACTCAGGGACCTTCACTGAGAGACCCCTTGGTTCCGGCCTCTACATCCCCTACTCACACCGGAGGCGTTACTGAGGAGCCCATGCAGATCGGCCACGCCCGGCTTTCTCCTGAAGAGCACCTACGCAGATGCGATGAGGGCCGGTGCATCTGCTGCGCTCAACTGGGTCACTTCTCGGATAATTGCCCCATACTTTGCAGGGGACCCACCCGGTTGGCAGCAGTGTTGGTAAGCGCCTCCCTCTGTAAGAACAGTTTTTGTCGGCAGTCCTCTCAGATCACTCTCTCTTCTGATCCCTATCTCTGTCTCACTCGGTCCTCAGACTCTGGTGCTGATGCCAATCCTATGGACATCAAGGTAGCCCAGAAACTTAACCTTAGACCTTAGACGGCCATGTCACGCATCTGGTTACTCACCACACATCCCCGGTTATCCTGACCTTCCCGGATACACACTCTGAACAGATCACCTTCTTCATCCTTGAAGCACCCCAGTACCCACTAGTCATTGGTTACATCTGGCTTACCTTGCACAATCCACATATAGATTGGTCCTCTGGCAAGGTTCTGTCAGGGGGGAGCAACTGTAAGTTGCAGTTCCACAGCTTCCAGCTCCAGGGCGTTACCAGGTGTACAGGACAGACTCAATGACAGCAGTGTAGAACTGGATGAGCAGCTCCTGAGACAGTCCATGTCTCTTCAGCTGTCGCAGGAAGTACATCCTCTGCTGAGCCTTTTTCAGGATGAAGTGGATGTTCATCTCCCACTTCAGGTCCTGAGAGATAGTAGTTCCCAGGAATTTGAAGGACTTGATGGCTGATACAGGGCTGTTGTTGATGGTGAGGGGGAGCAGTGGTAAAGGCTGTCTCCTGAAGTCCACTGACATCTCCACAGTTTTGAGCGTGTTCAGCTCCAGGTTGTTCTGGCTGCACCAAAGCACCAGCCGCTCAACCTCCTGCCGGTATGCAGACTCGTCTCCGTCCTGGATCAGGCCGATGACTGTTGTGTTGTCTGCAAACTTCAGGAGTTTGACAGCTGGGTGCTTTGAGGTGCAGTCATTGGCATAGAGGGAGAAGAGCAGTGGGGACAGGACACACCCCTGGGGGGCGCCAGTGCTGACAGTCTGGGTTGTTGAGGTGGCGTCTCCTAGCTCACTTGCTGTCTCCTGTCTGTCAGAAAGCTGGTAGTCCACTGACAGATGGTCGGAGACACATTGAGGTGGGAGAGTTTGGAGGAGAGGATTTCAGGGATGATGTTGTTGAACGCCGAGCTGAAATCCACAAACAGGATCCTTGCATAGCTCCCTGGGCTGTCAAGATGCTGCAGGATGTAGTGCAGTCCCAGGTTGACAGCATCATTCACCGACCTGTTTGCCCAGTAGGCAAACTGCAGGGGGTCCAGCAGGGGTCCTGTTAAAGTCCTCAGATGGCTCAGCACTAGTCTTTCAAAGGATTTCATGACCACAGACGTTAAGGGGGAACTCTTGGATCTCTCTGCTGTGCCACCTTGTTATGTGGATCTGAAACAGGTTTTCAACAAGGCGAAGGCAACCTCACTGCCACCGCACCGTCCCTACAACTGCGCCATAGACCTGCTCCCTGGTACCTCGCCCCCTCGTGGCCACCTGTACTCCCTGTCGACGCCTGAGTGTCAAGCCATGGAGGAGTACATCGGAGAGGCCCCGGGATCATCCGGCCTTCCTCATCACTAGCGGGGGCAGGGTTTTTCTTTGTGGGTAAGAAGGACAAGTCCCTCCATCCCTACATTGACTATCGAGGACATTACCATCAAAAACAGCTTACCTCTCCCACTTTTCTTCAGGTTTTGAGCTTCTGCAGGGGGCCAAAGTCTTCACTAAGCTTGACCTGCGCAACGCTTATCATCTGGTGCGCATCAGAGAGGGGGATGAATGGAAGACACCCGCACAGGACATCTTTTGAGACTGCCTGAATAAATTTGTATTTGTTTACCTTGATGATATTCAGATTTTTTTTCCCCTGATGTTGAGACCAATGAGAAACATGTTTGTCAGATCTTGGAGCTGCTGCTAGCAAACCAATTGTTTGTCAAAGCTGAGAAATGTGAATTTCATGTTTCTACTGTGTCCTTTCTGGGGTTTGCGGTGTCTGAGGGGAGGGTCAGCTGGGATAATGAGCATAGAAAGAGAGGTGCTGTGTGAAGGAACGTCCTTTGTGCTTAGGCTTGCTGTAGTCTTCTCCTACTATAATGTTAACCTTCACTATCAACATGATGCAGCATGCACACTGGAATTCATTCAAAGGTAGGACCTTTTTACACACATAATGTACCACACAGCTTGACTTGATCAACTTTTTTTCACACATTGCCATTGTCCAATAACTTAGTGACAACCACTGGTGTCTCTGACACAAGAATTTTCTTAATTAAGGCTGATACTATTTCCTTTCCAAACCATTCTTCTTTTTAACTTGATTGTTGGTGTGAATTGATACATTCCTTTTTCGTGAAATGTGACAGATGTCTTTTTTTTTTTTTTTTCATTTTCAGAGCCTGCATTGACATTAATCCTGACAGGGGCACCAAAGCAAGTCATGACCAGTTGCGGAGCGGGAAGATGGTGAAAAGAAAGCAACATCATTGAATCTGCATGTCTGCACACTCACCAAGAATCTCGCACAGCCACTCACTGAAACATGCATTCACTTACACACTCACTCACTCACTCATTCAGTGGCTAAAACCACTGTGTCTTTTCTCATTCAAACTGTTGGTTTCACATTGTTCAGTAAAAGAGTTGCATGATTGTTTTGTGTTCACTTTACTGTAATACACTCTGCCAGACTGCTGCTAGTTTGATGTTCCTTTCTCACAAAAACAACGTTGTCAAAGGGATTACCAAATATTGTATGCATTCTTATTTAAATTAAAATCTTTTAAAAGAATGAAACAAAGAAAAGAAAACACTGAGGGAGTTAAGGTTTATTCAGGGCCAGTTTTGCTTGTGTTACACTGGTGACATGTTTTTATTTCAATAAATATTTCAAAGAGGAACTGCATAATGTATATTGTCCTTCCATTTCTTTCATTAAAAAATGATGATGATGATTATCATTATTAGTATTATATTCTTATATTTGGAGTGCTGTAATATGCTTTATCATTAACTACATGCTACATACTGTAGATTCAAATACAGTTAATGTACTGTAAATATATAGTAAATTACTGCTGAAGTATTGTGTTGTAAATTTACAAGAATACAGTAAAGAACTGCACATTTATTTGTAGCAATAGAGTGTAATTCTATGATACAGTGAGAAACTGTAGAAAATACAGTACTTTACAGGCGAAGCTGCTGCCAGTAAATTACTGTAAATTTACAGTGAAAAGTTTTACAGTGTAAGGTATATAAAAAAATTACCTTGGTCACACCTACGGGAGGATGAAAATATTATCTACAGAGAACAAAATATTTTTTTTGCCAGGCCATCTTTACTAATTTAACATGGGGTTGACTCACTGATGGAGCAAGACATCCTTGGTCTGTAGCTGCAGGCGTAAGCTTCATTGTTCAGTCCCAGAGGTTGATTGGTTTTATTGGTAGAAATATTAAGTTAATAGAATATGAAATGTTACTGATGTAATAATACTTTGAGCCACAAGATGGAGGGAAGTATCCACAGCAGGTCTGTTGGTTGGGTGGGACAATGCACTTAAGATGAGAGACAAGTTCCAAAGTAGGTGGGTCTGGCTAGAGAGGGGATTGGGGAAAATATGATGACAGGAAAGTTGTCTAACTTTGCCATGCTGACACTTCTGAGGAAAAATTATTTTTCAGAGTCTAGGAAGAAAGAGCCCCTCCTTTTCTCCCTTTAATGCTGATGTTTCCGCTTCCAGACAGAGGTTTTCCAGTCGACCTGCAGTCCGATGTGGAAGCTGCTGCTCTCAACGCATGCGGAACCTGGACTGACCTATCTGCAGACAGAAGGGAGTAGCATACCACTGTAAGCATTACCAAGTCCTTGTCCTTGTAAGTATGCTGCACTCAGCACTCATGTATACTGGTCCACAGGAGGCATGTTTTTCTGCTCTATACAGGACACCTACAAATCCTGCTGGGATTATAATGTCATCTGAAAATCAAGTTCAGCTCCAACGGCCTGATGGGAAAAAAATCTCTTAATTCACCATCTACTTCATTATTTTTATGATTTGTTTTTAATTTTTAATTAGTTTTACTTGTTTTTTGTTTTTTTTTTTGTCCACAGAAATATATGATTGCCTATATTTTGCATCAGCATGTACCACTCTTTGGTCATTTTTAGTGTTGTAATCATATAATCCTTTGTTTGCATGTCTATGGCTCAAAAGACTTCTTTAACATAAACATGTTAAAGAAGTCTAACGAAAACATATGATATTTCTTTTTCCAATGATCAGAGTCACCAGGAGGCAGAGTTCGACCAGAGATTCAAAGTCTGTCTGCCAGTTGTTGGGAATGGTCTGGACATCACCCAGTTTGATTTTGTAGCCTGTTAACTTGAGTCTGATGCCTGCAGCTTTTTTTTTGGGGGGGGGGGGTCAGCAGAGGCTACTGTATATATAAAGTGAAAGCCTGCCACAAGGTTATATATAAAGGAAGTTTATATATTATTGATTATACCGTATGGACTGTGTTTACACTGCAGCTTCACTCACATTCTTCCATCATTGTCCTGCTGCTACCAGTCTCACAAAAGCACCAGCCTATCAGTTGGAGGAACTTTAGCTAAGAGCCACAGTGTCCTGTTTTTTCAGTAAAAGTTAAATGATCAGAGAGAGAACTGTCAGCTAACTGATATGATCTTGACATGAAAATCTAATAAGTCACTCGAAAACTTATAACCGACAATAGAAAGAGACAGAGGTGGAGTGAAGAAGAGAGAGAGGGTGGGAGCAAAAGAGGTGGGTTGAGGAAGAAATAAAGATGTGGTAGAAGAGGAGAGCAGGGTAAAGAAAGATTGGGGGGGGCAGCAGAAATGGAGTGAGATCGAGAAGTAGAGGGGTGTTTTCAGAGTGAAAACAGGCAGTTCGGGTGGAGGGTGAGTTTAGGGTGGGGCCTTATGGACCATGAGGTCAGAGGAATGTGAAGTCGAAACAGCTCACCCTCTTCACACACTTCTCCTTCCCAGTTCATTGAATCCTGTTTTTCTAACTCTTCACAGCCTCTGGATCTAGATTGGGTTTTATGTTTTCTGATGTTTTCATACTGACTTAAAATCTTCATGAAATACCTATTAAAAGTGAAATAAAAGCAGCTCTGAGGGGTAAAGAGAGAGAGGGATAAGCAGAAAGAGGAAGGGAGAGGAAGAGAAGAAGTCAGTCACCCTTGGTTAAGCTGTTCAAATGTCTAGCATTGGCATTGAAGTCAGACAGCAGCAGCTGTTAATGTGACCACAGGGAAGTATTTATACCTCTGTAACAAGTTTTCACTACATTTGACAGTTTAACCCTGGAAAGGGTTTGCACTGAAAAACAACCACACACTTACACCAAATTGAGTCTACCCTCCGCTTCACCTCACCCAGCCCTGTAGACAATTGGGGAGCTGGAGAACCTGCAGAAAACCCACCATCTGGCTGGCTTTTCAGGGGTTGCCAATAGTGAAATGAGCATGGTAATACTGGTGGTGGTGTGCTGATAAATCTGGTGTAGCTACATCCAGTGACTGCTGGATTACTTAAATAAACAGAATTGCTCTGGGAAACATGGAAAGTGGGATGGATACATATATAGACAGACAGAGACAGGCAGGGTCAACATATAAAGAGACAGAGACAGGCAGGGTCAACATATAAAGACAGACTGAGACAAACAACCACTCACAATCACACTCACATGAACATGCAAACTCACCCGGGAGCCAAAACTGTGACCTTCTTGTTGTGGGGCAACAGCACTAGCCACTATGCCACTGTGCTGCCCAGACTGAGTGAGTTTCAGAGGTAATCCTGGGGCTGGAGAACCTCCTCCTCCAATCCATCATGAGCCACAAATATTTAAGTTTCAACCGCTTATCTGTCAGGGTAGTTTCAATATTTACTCTCCAAAATCCAAACAATTTATTATATACCAATTAAGACTCACAGACAGGAAATTACTCCTAAAAATCCAAAAAAAGACAATGTCGAAATTGATGATACATTTGAACACATAAATAAATCAACTCAAATAATTTTTTTTTTACCATTGAATCATAACAAAGTTACATCAAGGCACTTGACACATACAGCAGGTCTAGACCAAACTTTCATGGAGTCATTAAAGACACCCAACATACCCTTCCAAGAGCAAGCACTTGGCAACAGTGGCAAGGAAAAACTTCCTTTAAGAGGCAGAAACTTCGGTCAGAACCAGGCTCAGGGAGGGCAGCCATCTGCCTCGACTGGTTAGGTTGAGAGAGGGAGAGGCAGGGGAGGGAGGAGCAGAGAGAAAAGCAGAGGCAGTGAGAGAGACACAGTGAAAGCGAGCGTGAAGGAGAAGAGAGGGGGTCTCAGTAGAGGGATGGGGAAAGAACAAGAGTAGGGGGAGGGAAGATTCCATAGAAAATGCAAAGAAAACATACAGTGATTGCAACCTGATAACACTAAATGTGCACTAGTAAATATTAGCAGTGGCGGAGAAGAAGAAGTTAACAATGGGAAATGTGGAGTAGTGTGTAATAATAACTAAAGGTAACTATTGCAGTAACAGGTAATGAGTGGGAACATGGAGCAGAGATGATTCAGCACCTGTAGGACCTGGACAGGAAGACAGCACAGGAAAAAACAGGAAAAACAGGAAAAGGTGCTTGGTGCAAACCCCAGCAGTGTAGGCCTATAGCAGCATAACTAAAAAAGAAACAGTAATTAAACCTTAAATTTTTAAATGTACGCTTTGTCATAAAGGAAGGTTTTAAGCCTAATCTTGAAAGCTGGGACAGAGTCTGTCCCTCGGACCAATACATAGAGTTGGTTCCATAGAAGAGGAACCTGATAGCCAAAAGATCTGTCTCCCGATTTACTCTTGGAGACTCTAGGAACCACAAGTAAACCTACATCCAGAGAGTGAAATGACCTGATGGGACAATATGGAACTATGAGGTCTCTGAGATATGATGGAGCTTGGTCAATGAGATAATGTGTCATCAATAAAATATGTAGATTTTAGAGATTGATCATTTCATATGTGATTCCACTGATGTATGAACTTGTTTGTCCAGGCGGGTGGGCACAGTTTGCACAAAAGCTTGAGGTTCTTTCTGTCTAAGTTTTAATTTGTTTGTACATAAACATCCACCAAATACCATCATATTTTCACCAGCTTTGGCGGTACCAAATATCTGCTTCACTAGGATTAGTCATGCTGGGTGCCGTATACCCTGAGCCCTGTACATTCTCACAAGAGTGTTTAAACAGTGAATGAGAACACGACTGCCAATCTTTTTTGCGAGAGTTAATGACCCTTGTGGCCTCGTTCATTATTTGAAAATGTAACCACTGAGTTCACATTTCACAAAAATATGAATGTGTTTATGCTAGTTCAGTGTCCTGTTGCGTACAGTCACATCCTCTCTTGTATCTGCCAGTGTTGTGTGTTTGACAAAAACTCAGTTTCAAGTTATATGTGTCAGACCTTTGGTGGTTTTCAACTATGAATTCCTTCAACAGCTTCAGATACAGTCGCTGGACAACACTCAGTTCTGAGACAAGGGTAATGTCAGTTCTCCTGCATGTCCAATGATGATGTCAGTTCTCTTGAATTTCCCCCTACTAACAGCAGCTCTCCTGTGTGTCTACAGCTCTCCTCCTGGTGAAGATGTAGTCAGTTTGATCTCCATGGAGATGTCTCCAAGCGCAACCTCCTCTGCCTTGTCACCATGCTCTTTGTGGTTGCTGTTCTTCTTGACTCCCATCACCCAGACATCATGCTCTGTCCCCCCAACCAACACATCTCTGCTGGACAATACCACACTGTTATTTGACAGTGGAGCTCCAGGCTACAACCTGAGAAATTGCAGCTGCTCCAAACCTGTGCTGGACTGTGATGAAGCTCTTGCCAACTCTCTGTGCACGTGCCACACCGTCCTGCGCTCTGACCTGCCCCTTGCTGGTCTCAGAGATCCTGGACAACTGACCGTCTGGGTGAAGGAGTTCTGGGTCTTGGAGGAGCTGCTGAACAGGAGCATGATTGGTCATCTAAAGTTGTCCTTCTGTGGAATAAAGCCACTCCCCAGTCTGTACCTGGCTCTGCTCAGTTTGCAGACCCTTAGGATCCACAGTTCAGTACCACTGGTGCCTTATCGCAACCAGGAAATCACACTGGTCCCTGCAGCAAGGGTGGCTGTGGAGTTAGAGGCTCTGTCTTTTGACCTTGCCTCTGCCCTACACTTGACCATCCTGGATGTGGCTGTGCTCAATGGGCTCTCTGTCCTTAAGGCATACAGTGTTGTGCAACCACCTGGCCCTAGCTTCTCACTGCACCTTCCCCTCCGGAAGCCTGGAGAGGAAGCTGCACTGCAAAACCTGCTCCTCACATTCATCTACTAACAATAAGTGATCCAGAGGCAGAGTCAGCAGTCTGCAGCCGGGACCAGAGACCACAAGGCTGGATCAGCTTCATTCTGCTGCTGCAAGGAGCTGACTGATGAGTCAAAAGCACATTTCAAATTAAAAGTAATCAGATTACACAGTTGTTCATGTATTATGATTTAAATTCAATAGTCAGTACAGGTGTAATTTCAAGTAAATGATCAGTACAGTCTAATAAATGTGTCCAAATCTGGGAAGTGTCCCTTCAGACTGTGACTACCCTGGAATCAAACTGCAGCCTCAGACTGAGACTCACTGTGGATTTAGCTAAATCAGTAGCTGGTCCTCTGAGGTGACTGACTTTGTTCTGGTGGTTTCCATCTAGATGTAGTCTGTTATACAGGCGACTAGATCAACAGACCATCATGAAACAGATGTGCTGTAGCAATGGAATGGAGTTAATACGGGCCAGAAGGAATAAGAGCTTATATAGATTATGATGTTGTCTGAGGATTCGCTGCTTGGTGGAGGATCCTGAAGCTCAGCGTCCCAAGAGTGTCCCAAAGATGAATCCAGATCCAACAGACCAAAACAGAGGAAAAAGGTGGGGGAAGATAGGAGGGAAGAGACAGCAGAGAGGAGGGAGCTTGGATGACAGACAAGAACAGAGAGCACAGAGAGAAGTCTGGAGAAAGGAGACAGCAGAGTGTCAGGAGATGATAGCAGAGATAGAAACTGATCCATGAGCAGTAGTTGGCGTAGATATTGGAGTAACATATCTAATAATTGTGACACACTACATCACAGTGAGCTGGTGAACTGGACCAGGCTGTTTTCTCAAAATCTGTCCTCTCCTGATGATATGAAGGAAGGTCATAGGTCCTAAAAGTCCCCTTTCTGGAAGAGACGACACTTCAAATCCCTGTCCTCTGACTGACAGCCACAGCTGCACTCTACCATCTGGAACCATGTTTGAAGACAGAGACCCATGACTCTGCCAAGTCAGATTTTAGTCAGTAGAGGACAAGCTCAAACTCTCAACAGACTTCAAGGCCCAGTCCCAATACACCCCCTAACCCTACTTTTTAGCCGTACCCCAAAATTTTGCGCGTTCCCGCGAGGGTAGTGGTGTCCCAGTTCCTTTATTCACGTAGGGGTAGGGGGCATAACGAGGGGTAGGGGCTATGAATTTAGCCCTTCAGAGCGAGGGTATTCTGATGCTGACTTCCCAAGGAAGGGCCAGTTCTGCGATCCCCAGAGAGCAAGAGGATGTGGAGAAGTCAGAGAAAGAAACACAAAAAATTCACAAGAGACAACAGACGTCGATGGTGTATTCGTCTCCGTGTACCTCTTGGTTTATTTATCAACCAAAGCATGATGAATGCTAAAAAAAAAATTTATCGCAAACGATCACGACTGTAGACTCCATGTTTTGTTTTTTTTTTAATATACACTGCTCAAAAAAATAAAGGGAACACTTAAATAACACATCCTACATCTAAATGAATGAAATATTCTTATTAAATACTTTGTTCTTTACATAGTTGAATGTGCTGACAACAAAATCACACAAAAATTATCAATGGAAATCTAATTTATTAACCCATGGAGGTCTGGATTTGGAGTCACACTCAAAATTAAAGTGGAAAAACACACTACAGGCTGATCCAGCTTTGATGTAATGTCCTTAAAACAAGTCAAAATGAGGCTCAGTAGTGTGTGTGGCCTCCACGTGCCCGTATGACCTCCCTACAACGCCTGGGCATGCTCCTGATGAGGTGGCGGATGGTCTCCTGAGGGATCTCTTCCCAAACCTGGACTAAAGCATCCGCCAACTCCTGGACAGTCTGTGGTGCAATGTGGAGTTGGTGGATGGAGCAAGACATGATGTCCCAGATGTGCTCAATTGGATTCAGGTCTGGGGAACGGGCGGGCCAGTCCATAGCATCAATGCCTTCTTCTTGCAGGAACTGCTGACACACTCCAGCCACGAGGTCTAGCATTGTCTTGCCTTAGGAGGAACCCAGGGCCAACCGCACCAGCATATGGTCTCACAATGGGTCTGAGGATCTCATCTCGGTACCTAATGGCAGTCAGGCTACCTCTGGCGAGCACATGGAGGGCTGTGCTGCCCCCCAAAGAAATGCCACCCCACACCATTACTGACCCACTGCCAAACCGGTCATGCAGGAGGATGTTGCAGGCAGCAGAACGTTCTCCACGGCGTCTCCAGACTCTGTCACATCTGTTACATGTGCTCAGTGTGAACCTGCTTTCATCTGTGAAGAGCACAGGGCGCCAGTGGCGAATTTGCCAATCTTAGTGTTCTCTGGCAAATGCCAAACGTCCTGCACGGTGTTGGGCTGTAAGCACAACCCCAACCTGTGGATGTCGGGCCCTCATACCACCCTCATGGAGTCTGTTTCTGACCGTTTGAGCAGACACATGCAGATTTGTGGCCTGCTGGAGGTCATTTTGCAGGGCTCTGGCAGTGCTCCTCCTGTTCCTCCTTTCACAAAGGCAGAGGTAGCGGTCCTGCTGCTGGGTTGTTGCCCTCCTACGGCCTCCTCCACGTCTCCTGATGTACTGGCCTGTCTCCTGGTAGCGCCTCCATGCTCTGGACACTATGCCGACAGACACAGCAAACCTTCTTGCCACAGCTCGCATTGATGTGCCATCCTGGATAAGCTGCACTACCTGAGCCACTTGTGTGGGTTGTAGACTCCGTCTCATGCTACCACTAGAGTGAAAGCACCGCCAGCATTCAAAAGTGACCAAAACATCAGCCAGAAAGCATAGGAACTGAGAAGTGGTCTGTGGTCACCACCTGCAGAACCACTCCTTTATTGGGGGTGTCTTGCTAATTGCCTATAATTTCCACCTGTTGTCTATTCCATTTGCACAACAGCATGTGAAATTGATTGTCAATCAGTGTTGCTTCCTAAGTGGACAGTTTGATTTCACAGAAGTGTGACTGACTTGGAGTTACATTGTGTTGTTTAAGTCTTCCCTTTATTTTTTTGAGCAGTGTATATTGACAAAATTTACATTGACGATCACAACCGATCGCGACCCTAGACTCCATGTTTATTTATTTATTTTGTTTTTTTTAATATATTGACAAAATTTACATTGACAGAGAGAGTACGAACAGGGTGAGGGCGTTACATACGAAAATTAAAATCATGCCGATTGAAATTTACAAGAACCATAGCCTCCATGTTGCTGCTGGGACTACGCAGTCGCTTGCGTGCCCGAACGTAAACTATGCGGTGATGTAGCAAGTGCTGTCCCAATTCCTAGAGAAGATTACAAAGCCCTACCCCTTGTGGCTTCCTTTCGAGGGTTAAAGGGTAGTGAGTAAGGGCTAGTGGTAGTGAGTAGGGTGAACATTGGGATTGGGCCTAAGTCCCTGTTCTGTTCACTGGGTAATGGCACCTGCTGATTTCAGACAAGAGGTGGAGCTGCTAACACTCCAGTCAGTTTCAAGTTCTGGGTCAGAGGCCAGCAGGTGTTCAGGGTTTGACCTTTGCTTTCTGATCCGACAGCAAATTATGTACTTACTTCAGGGAGATGTGTGTGTCTGTGACCCACAATTGTGTCTGGGACATTTTTTCTCTCCATGAATCTTATCCATCAACAGACAGTCACAATACAACAACATTAAACTGAGTTCCCATGTTTATCATTGCCCAGCAGATTCTTTTTTCATCCCAAAACATTGCGTATTGACATTTTGCAGACAGAAGGTATCAATAGTTTCAGAGCAGTGGCAGTTTTGTAAGGTGTACAGAAATTAAAACAAACAAACAAAAAAAAACAACAACATAGCAACTACAGGAAAAATTGTCAGCTTAGTTATAGTGTGTTAAACATATGATGGTGAGGATACTGACCTCAGAACTGAATTAAGAAGAGAAAGAGAAAAGGAAACAAATTTAAGTAAACAATAATGGTAAGAAACTTGGTAAACAAATAAAAGCTGCTTGAAGGACTCTCCGGCATAAGCAAGGGAAAGCCCTCTTTTGGAATTTCATGTAAGTTAATTTATGTATCAGCCTTAAGCATGTGTACTGTATTTACTAACCTTATTTCCCGAAGTCTCTGTCTCTCCCAGTTCCTGTCCTCTCTCTCCCTGTCCTCATCCTGCAGGTGGTGAATCATCGCTACCCTATGTTCCTGCAACGCCTGCTGCTCCCATACCTTCATGAACTCCGTACAGCGTCATTTCTATGAACTTAATGCAGCATCATATGTTCCTGCCTGCACCTGTTTTGAATATCCCCTCCTCCTGCTATCATTCTCTCCCTACTCTACCTAATTTTGCCCCCCATCTCTCTCTTTCTCTCTCCCTCTCACCCTCTCCCTCTCCTTCTCTCAAACCAATTGGTCGAGGCAGATGGCCGCCCCCTGAGCCTGGTTCTGCCCAAGGTTTCTGCCTCTTAAAGGAAGTTTTTCCTTGCCACTGTCGCCGAGTGCTTGCTCATCGGGGGATCTGTTGGGTCTCTTTAAATAATTTTATAAAGAGTTTGGTCTAGACCTGCTGTATATGTAAAGTGCCTTGATGTAACTTTGTTATGATTTGGCGCTATATAAATAAATCTGATTTGATTTGACTTTCTTAAGCTGTATTGCTACTGAAAATTGCAACATTATAGTTGTTGTGCACAACAAACATAATGTCTTACACCTGCATGACTGCATTATTACATTTACTATATCTAAATATGTTGCATCACAGGCACACAATAGGAACAGCCAATATCTTTCTATTGGTCAAAGAGAACCAATAGAAACGAGAGAATTCTCGTAGATATAGTGACATGGTTCTGTTTTATTGGTCAATAAGAAGCTCATTCCAGACAAGAAGAGAGTTAGCAGCAGTTGTCACAGCCGCACAGTTACACTGTAATAAAAACTGCCCAACACGGATTTTTAAAAATATGGAACAAAGTGTGTCCCTTATCAGTATCAATAAGGAACACATCTCTTAGTTTCCAAATACAGGAAAATGCTGTATTTTAAGGGACAGTTGGCAACCCTTGTCAATAGGTAGGTTATGAAACTGGGCATATGTATTTGGACAAATCTGTGAACTTGAATTAATTAAAAAAAGTGTTGTATTGGAGGAAAAAACTGTTCCCAGAGTTGTTAATTAATATACAAATTATTTAATTTTTAATTTAATTGTTTAACATCAAGATTGGCCCAAACTGAAAAAAGTAATAACCAATATGGAGATAGGAAAGGCATGATTAGCAACTAAAGGAGCAAAGGTTGAGACGTCTTACAAAACAACATGGTGCAAATCCTAAAATCAAATCAAATCAAATCAAATCAAATCAGATTTATTTGTATAGCGCCAAATCATAACAGAGTTACATCAAGGCACTTTACATATAGAGCAGGTCTAGACCAAACTCTTTATAAAATTATTTAAAGAGACCCAACAGATCCCCCGATGAGCAAGCACTTGGCGACAGTGGCAAGGAAAAACTTCCTTTAAGAGGCAGAAACCTCGGGCAGAACCAGGCTCGGGGGGGGGGCAAAGTTGGGTAGAGTAGGGAGAGAAAGCGAGCAGGAGGAGGGGATATTCAGACAGGTGTAGGCAGGAACATGATGCTGCATGAGGTTCGTAGGAATGATGCTGTATGGAATTCTTGAAGATGTGGGAGCAGCAGGCATTGCAGGAACATGGGATGGTGATGATTCATCACCTGCAGGATGAGGACAGGGAGAGAGAGGAGAGGTACTGGGAGAGACAGAGACTTCGGGAAAACATGGTTAGTAAATGCAGTGCACATGCTTGGAACTGAGAGAAACTGGGATTTCGGAGAAGCAGGTTGTTGGTACGTCGGTGCATGCAAGGGGGAGAGAGAGAGAGAGAGAGGGAGAGGGAAGAGGGAGAGAGCGAGAGAGAGAGGGGAGGGGGAGAGGGAGAGCGAGAGCGAGAGGTGCTCAGTCCTTCCCCCAGCAGTCTAGGCCTATAGCAGCATAGCTAAAGAGTAAATGAACTTTAACTTTTTAACTATAAGCTCTGTCATACAGAAAAGTTTTAAGCCTGGTCTTGAAAATTGCTAAAGAGTCTGCCCCCTGGACTGATACTGGAAGTTGGTTCCATAGAAAAGGCGCCTGATAACTGAAAGATCTGCCTCCTGATTTACTCTTGGAGACTCTAGGAACCACAAGTAGACCTCCATCTAGAGAGCGGAGTGGCCTACTAGGACAGTAAGGAACTATGAGCGCTCTGAGATATGATGGAGCTTGGCAAGTAAGAGCTTTATATGTTAAAAGAAGGATTTTAAAATCTATTCTGAATTTTACTGGCAGCCAATGAAGAGCAGCTAACACAGGAGAGATGTGATCCCTTTTTCTAGTTCCTGTTTATATTCGTGCAGCAGTATTCTGAATCAACCTTTCAGAGATTTGTTTGGACATCCAGATAATAATGAGTTACAGTAGTCCAGCCTAGAAGTTACGAATGCATGGAATAGTTTTTCTGCATCCTCTTGAGACAGGATGTTTTTGATTTTCCTAATGTTTCTCAGGTGGAAGAAAGCTGCCCTACTGACTTGCTTTATGTGAGGGACAAAGGACATGTCCTGGTCAAAGGTTACTCCAAGGTTTCTTACAGTGGAGCTGGAAGCCAAAGTAATGCCATCCAGAATGATTAAATGATTAGCTAGGGATTCTATAAGGTGCTTAGGGCCGAGTACAATAACTTCAGTTTTGTCAGAAGTAAAAAATTATGGGTTATCCAGACTTTTATGTCTTCAAGACATGTCTGCAGTCTGACTATCTGACTCACTTCATTTGGCTTTGTTGATAAATACAGCTGAGTGTCATCTGCATAACAGTGAAAATTGATGCTGTGTTTCCTGATAATGTTGCTTAAAGGAAGCAGAGTGAAGAGGATTGGTCCAACTACCGAAACCTGTGGGTTGGACCATGTGTCAAAAGGGGGGATGTTGGACGCCATAACTCAGTACTGTTTCACCATAGGTTTTTCAGTCTATGCACAGAAGTTTTGTCGATCATGTATGATTTGTGCAACACACAACGCAGGTAAAACCAAAACAATCACACACGCTGCACACCCACTGCCAGACAGACCATTTGAACATCTGACGATGGATTTCATAGAACTGTCACCAGCAGAAGGAAAGAAACACTGCTTAGTGATAGTTGACATGTGGTCAAAATGGGTTGAAGCATTTCCAGCAAAACACCAAAGCAGCCAAGTAGTAGCAAAGGCTCTGTTAACGGAAATTAGATGGGGAATACCAACTAAGCTGAGTAGCGATAATGGCTCTCACTTTGTCAATTCCGCAAGAACCCAAATCAGTGAATTTCTTGCCATTGACCTTAAACAACATTGTGAATACCACCCTGCCAGTGGAGGTGCTGTTGAACGAGAAAATGGCACTATCAAATCAAAATTAGCAAAATGTTGTGAGGAAACGAGTCTTCCTTGGACAAAAACTCTGCTCACTGTTCTAATGCACATGAGAATGAGAAAAAGATCCAGAGTGAATATGAGTCCCTTTGAAATTCTTTTTGGCAGACCTCCATCCCTAGGGGTGGAACCTGTAACCAGGCCACTCCCCTCCACTGACCTATGTGAGGATGACATGCTGCAATATTGCAAAAACTTATCTTCCACTCTTTCTCTCATCTCTCAGCAGGTAAAATCAGCCCTGCCTCCACCAGCTTCCACACCACTCCATGACTTCCAGCCTGGCAACTGGGTGGTGATAAAGGACCTAAGAAGGAAGCACTGGCACTCCAAACGCTGGCAAGGTCCATTCCAGGTGCTCCTGACAACGCATACTGCTGTGAAGATCACTGAGAGAGCAACATGGATTCATGCCAACCACTGCAGGAAGGAGCCAACAGAGGAACTCACCTGCCAACCCGGACAACGTGAAGATGGACAATGCGAGGACGGACAACACGAAGATGAACGACGCAAGAACAAGACAAGGAATAACTCAGTGAATTCAACAGACACCAGCTAGACGTGCAGGACTGACAAGCCAAGACTTTTTTTCCCACCATACTACACCATGCATCACCTAACCTACACCAATCATTACCACAACTCAGACTCTGACTCTGATGATGACAGGTCCGTTTCACAAAGCAGGTTTAGTGGAAACTCTGAGTCTATGAAACGGAAAACTCAGAGTTTCCCTCATTTCAGGGTTAACAAAGGGAGGTAACTCAAACAGGAGAAAGCGGGGTAACTCTAGCCTGTTTCCCAGAGAGGTAACTTGAGCTCTCGGTCAGTTACCGTAGTAACAGACTCTGGGGCCCTAACCTGGTCAGGACCAGGTTTTTCTCAATAAACCTTGAGTTTTTCTCTGACTCCACCCTCTTTCAGCCACACACGGTATTTGATTTCCTCAATCACTCAGTCAGCAGGCGAGTTTTGGCATAGCATAATTCTGCCATCTGTTATTTAAAAAAATCAGTCAGTAGTCCTATATTAGAAGTCCATTCGGCAACTGTTTTCACTAACATGGCATGTCCTTTTGATAACGATCCCGTGGATGAAGGTGCAGCATTACTGCGCAGAGAATTAAATATTCATCGGGAGACGGTTATCAGACCGCGCCTAGATGTTCTAGCATTTCAAGACAATTATCTTTTTGAGGGGTACCATTTCACGGCACAGTCCATCATCTACATACACAACCTAATCCATCCTTACATTTGCAACATTACCAACCATAGTCATGCTCTCACATCGCAGCAGAAATTGTGTGTTGCACAGCGTTTCTTTGCAAATGGGAGTTTTTTGTACAATGTCGGAGATGCATAGCACTTGAGTAAGGCAACTGTATCCCATAATCACTTCAGAGATTAAGCCACCATCATCACCACCGCAGCAGTCAAATAAAGACATAATACACATTTCATTAGGTCTTCTTTATTTCCTACAAATACAGGAGCTAGTTTAGTTAATGTTCCAATAGTTAACATAATTAACATAATTCACCTGTGACCATGCACCCACCACTAACTTGTGCTCCAGTATTTCAATTTCTAGATCTGCCGTCCTAATCTGGCCGTCCAAGTATTGCATTTCTTTGTCGGTTTTTTAGGATTTTTTTCAGCAGGTGAATTTTGTAAATCTCTTTTACTGGTAACTGGGAATACATAAGGAGGACATTAAATTATACAGTTGCACATGAATTCCACAGAATGAACCTCTGATGTTTACTGAACATCTAGCTCACTGTGTCAATCTGTGCCGTGGAAGTTGAGGGACCCTCCTGCTGCTGCCCAGTCATGCCCTGTTAAGAAGGATGAGAATGTGTTCATACTTCAGTGTAGGCTAAATGTCTCACAATGTTAAGAAATGTGAATGGGAAGAGAACTATCAGTAACATACCAAGATGTTACCTCTATAGGTCTTTCTGGATCCCCCTCTGTAAAGGCAGCAGACACAGTTTCCTCATGCTCTTCATCCTAGATGAGTGATATGTTTCAGTATACTTAAACTACCATTTGGCAAAATCTTTGGATTATTGTCTACTTACAGTTACAAGGTCTGTTGTGGTGGGAGGGGGCTCCACTAGACAGATAGAAACATGATCAAAAATAGGTACCCCCAAGAGATTATGCCGAAGTCTTGCCTGTTTGAACAAAGTTTTTATATTTCATCTTAAACTGTTGCCAAGTGCGCTTCTCCCTCGTGGGACTCCTCCTAAATGAAAGAAATTAATAGGCTACCATTCAAGCAGTTTTCCCCTGTAATATTATTGTGATTGCAAAGGACTATATTTAAACTTACGCATTGACCCGAGCAGCAATGTTTTCCCACACCGTCTCCCTCTCTTTTGCACTTCTTTCTAAAAACATGTTCAAACTCACCGTATGAGCGCATAAAATTATGTAATAATATTGGGGTGAAAAATGCAGCCCTCCTCTTCCCCGTTGCCATGGTGACTCGTCGAATCGGGCTCCATTGATGCTTTCTTTTTATAGTTGTGGTGCATGCACTTAACTCCAAGTGAAACTACTCCGAGTTGATCAAACTAACTCAAATCAGCCTCTCTGGAACTCTCGGAGTTTCCTATCTCAGAGTAGATTAACTCATAGTTTAGGGTTAGACTCAGAGTTTGTTGAACCTGCGCTTTGAAACGGACCCGACACCCGACATTCAGACCTACAGTCAATTTAGAGTCACCAAGTAATCTAGACATGCATGTCTTTTGACGGTGGGAGGGAACTGGAGTACCCGGAGGAAACCCATGCAGACACAGGGAGAACTTACAAACTCCGCACAGAAAGGACCCAGGCCAGGAACCGAACCCGCCACATTCTTATTGTGGAGTGAGAGTGCTAACCACTACGCGGCCATGCTGCTCCCGTGTGAATGAATGTATCGGATAAATAACTCATGTTTTTCTCTCTCTCTTTTATTTATTTATTTTTTTTTCATTCCTTTTTTGTTGTTTGTGGTTTCTATTTTTGTTCTTTTATGTGAGTAATTAATAATCAAAAGGGAGGAATTGTAATGGTAATTTCAGTTCCTCACATTTGATCTACTTTGGATACCCCACTTCCCTTTTCTTCACCAGGATGTCAGATCCATTCGGGTTTTTAATTGTGATGTTTAGACCTTTTAACACCAACATACAAAACCCTGCAGGATACCTCCAGTGTGGACCACACCCCAGGGAGTCAGCAACGACACCTACAGCAGACCAGAGGGTGTGAAAACACACCTTTGGGTTGGGGGGCGTTCCTCAAGTATAAATCTTTACCTCTCCCCAATGCTTGGGGTCTTTCTTAATTTTTACCGCTCGTGTGATGATCAACCTTTTCTTTGCAAAGAAAATAAAAACTTGTCGGCCGGCAGAAGTCTCTATTTCATTCTTCACCAGCAGCAGAGAATTTCCACAACACTACCCATCAAAGTACAGACTGCCGGATGTAAAGCACAGAAAAATTCCATAAAATTACATTTAAACGACCCTACTTTAACACCCATTAATGGTATCTTGAGAGCTTTAGGCTTTTATTTTATGTGATTATCCAATTCATTTATGGTAAATACCTGGTAAATGTTGGTTTTTTACTGTACAAAAAAAATAAGATCATGTAGTTACAAGCAACTCTCTAATATATTTACAGGCTTTTCCCGTAAATGTATGGGGTTTACTTTATTTTAACATTATTTTATAATAATTAAAAGCAACTTTCCAATATATCTACATATATATACATATATACAGCTTTACTTTATATACATATCATTTAACAGTAATTACAAGCAACTCTTTAATATATTAACAAGCTTCTCCTATTAATGTATTTTGTTAAGTTCATATAAACATTATTTGATAGTTATTAAAATTGATTAACAAATATATCTAAATACCTTTCTCATTAATGTACGGGGTTTCTTTTATATAAACATCACTTGACAGTAATTGCAAGCAACTCCCCATTACATCTACAGACATTTCACATTAATGTATGGGGTTGTGAATGTACAAAAACCAGAAGGTCTATGTAAAAGTACCTTTATATCAACTTCTTTTATATTCATTAAATCTATACATGTTTCTGCTGACAGTTTACAGTATTGTCCAATCCATTCAATGCAGATCCCCATTTGAGATGTGTTTCAAGATGTATAATGACCAGAGTATATCATTAAATTACCTTTTACTGCTTGCTTTACAGTGGTAATTCACTATTTGTACAGTGTTATCTTTAAAGTTTCAGAATTTATAAACCAATAAACAGGCATATTAAATTATTATGTGGGTCTGAAACTGGCCAACCCAATAATAGCTCAAACTATACTTTGCTAGAATGTCTTTGTTTATTTTGTCGTTCAGATTACTTCAACAGATATCAAATAGAAGCAAAAATAGTTTTGTACATTGCATCAGTACAATGTACTGATGCAATGTACAAAACAAGTGTCTTGAATGTTGCATTCTCGTAAAAGGGGAACTACAGCCAATTTAATTCATACATGTTATTCCAAATGATCTAAGATGGTTCAAATTGTTAGTGAACATGAACAAATCTCTATCCAATTAATTATTTTTCTAAAATTCAAATTTGTGATAATGTTTGCAGGTTTTCCAAAACAATGAATTGAGAAAGATGTGATAGATGACATTGAGAGGACCCAAGGGGATGTTCTGAGTATACGGGTACATTCTCTGTTTCAGAAATGAAAGGCTATTGGGACAGTAGTCAACCAAAGAAAATCTTGGTCGACTGAAATCGTACATAATCATCAGATAATCAGATAATCATTATTTCCTTGTTTTGTGCCTTCAGGTTAGGCTAACCCATGGGTTTCCAACTCCAGTCCTGGAGAGCTACTGCCCTGCATGTATTATATGTGTCCTGCTCCAACACACCTGATTCAAATGAGTGGCTCCTTATCAGACCTCAGCAGAGCTTGATGACTACCTTATCATTTGAATCAGGTGTGTTGGAGCAGGGTAACACCTAAAACATGCAAGGCAGTAGCTCTGCAGCTAACCCACTGTTGCTAACTTTGGAGCTGACTTTTTAGCATTCATTAACTGACACACTGTAGTGTGTACTGTACATTTACTGCCAGACTGACAACTTAGTGCTAGCCTTTTCCTCTGCTCTGATCACATCCACCCTCACCTTCCTGCTGATCACTTTCCCACTCGCTAACATACTCCATAATGGAGCTACGCTACCAAGGGTTTCCCAGGCAACGACCCAGAGGTTGACTCACCTATCAGAACAGCGCTGCACAGAGGCTCCCAAACACTATCAATTTCCAAATTATTGCATATTTGGCCATATTTTTGCATAAAAAAAAATATTTTTTGGCCTGGCAGGGGTTCTCGTTGTTATAATTGTTGGAGAAACACTGATTCGGTAAATATTCAGCAAACACTAGGTAAACGTGGAATACAATTAGACCTAGCAGTCTCCATTAGGTTGGATGAGTTCAAAGTTGTTAAAACTACGGTGGTGTTTTGAATACCCCCATTTTCACAGGTAATTTGTTAGTCTGTCCCTCCCGCCACAGGAAATAATGGATTAATCCTGGAAGGCTGTTGATGTAGCACTTTTCTCCTTATGAAAGTAACACGGGAATTTTTGACCAATGAGAATTTGGTCGGAAGAGAGCATATCGACCAACTAATCGACCAGTCGACCAGGAGACTACAGCCCTAAAGGCTACTAAAGAATAAAGCTCATTTGGGTATTAAAAAAAATGTACAAAATTTGTTTTTGCATTCATTGTCTATGAAGCAGCTCCCTAACCCTTTCCATGCTTGTGTAAGAACCATGTGAAACAGATTGCAACAGAGTGGTCAAGGTTACTGCACAGTGCACACACCTGGTAAACAGATAGTAGGCCTGGGTCATACAGTGTAGCACCTAGCAGTTACTGGAAGTCTACTTGGCTTTCCCCTGGCTGAGAACGCCCTCCTGCGGGGTGGTGAGGCTGGGAACCTTCAATAACCATGCAGGCCATATGTGAAAGCTGTGCCAGTGATGCAAAACGACTCAGGAAGAGGCTGGGGGATGCAAAGTTCAAATCAGTACCATGATTAAAATACTTCTGACACATTAATATACAAACAATACATTAAAACATACATATTTTGAGCTGTTCTATAATATTCCAACTGTATTACAACTTTTCTAACCCTAACCCCAACCACAGATTGTTTCAGCTGCTGCCGTCAGTACCGCTGCCTCAAAGCTGGAGCAGCAGACAACCAGGCTTATGAACAATGAACACAAAATGCCTGTCTGTACATTACACACACACACACTCATATTCTCAACTAAACCCACACAAACATACAAACATGCAAACATCAACATGCATATGTATTACGGCAAAGCCCACACACACACACTACACTATACATATCACTACCACACTATGTGTTTCTTTTTTAAATGCTATATTACTATTACTATGCTGCTATATTACTATTTCATTGTTATTAATGCTAGTTGTTGCTGCTGCAAAGTCGAGGAACACGGACACCAACATTAACTAAGTTGGTAGGCAGCAGGTTACCGGTAAGGTATTTACTTCTAGCAGTGAGTAGGAGCAGCTGGGCGGGCTAATGTTTTTTTTTTTTTTTTTTAATTAATAGTATTAGGTTAGTAACTTATCAATGTAGCCGCAAAGGGGTACAAGCCAGTGCCTTATTGTGCCGGTCCCAAGCCCGGATAAATACAGAGGGTTGTGTCAGGAAGGGCATCCGACGTAAAACTTTTGCCAAATCAAACATGCGAATCGAATCAATGACTTCCATACCGGATCGGTCGAGGCCCGGGTTAACAACGACCGCCATCGGTGCTGTTCACGTACAGGGTACCGGTGGAAATTGGACTACTGTTCGTCGAAGAAGTCGAAGAAGGAGAGGAGGAAGGTGTTTTCGTAGGAAGAGAGAGAAAAGGAACGGCAAGAGTCTAGGACTGAGAGTAGGGACTTTGAATGTTGGAACTATGACAGGGAAAGGTAGAGAGTTGGTTGACATGATGCAGAGGAGGAAGGTAGACATACTGTGTGTCCAGGAGACCAGGTGGAAAGGTAGCAAGGCTAGAAGTTTAGGAGCAGGGTTCAAGTTGTTCTATCATGGTGTAGATAGGAAGAGAAATGGAGTAGGAGTTATCTTGAAGGAGGAGTTTGTTAGGAATGTTCTGGAGGTTAAAAGAGTATCAGATAGAGTAATGAGTCTGAAGCTAGAAATCGAAGGTGTAATGTTCAATGTTGTTAGTGGGTATGCTCCACAGGTAGGATGTGAGCTGGAGGAGAAGGAGAAATTCTGGTTGGACCTTGATGAAGTGATGCAGAGCATCCCTAGAAGTGAGAGAGTTGTCATTGGTGCAGACTTCAATGGACACGTTGGTGCAGGAAACAGAGATGATGAGGAGGTGATGGGCAGGTTTGGTATCCAGGAGAGGAACGCAGAAGGACAGATGGTGGTTGACTTTGCAAAAAGGATGGAAATGGCTGTAGTGAATACTTTCTTCCAGAAGAGGCAGGAACATAGGGTGACTTATAAGAGTGGAGGTAGGAGTACACAGGTAGACTACATCTTGTGTAGACGGTGTAATCTGAAGGAGATCAGTGACTGCAAAGTAGTGGTAGGTGAGAGTGTAGCCAGACAGCATAGGATGGTGGTGTGTAGGATGACTCTGTTGGTGAGTAAGATGAAGAGGGCAAAGACAGAGCAGAGGACTAAATGGTGGAAGCTGAAAAAGGAAGAGTGTTGTATGATTTTTAGGAAGGAGTTGAGACAGGCTCTGGATGGCCAGGAAGTGCTTCCAGTTGACTGGACAACTACAGCTAATGTGATCAGGGAGACAGGTAGGAGAGTATTTGGTGTGTCATCTGGAACGAAAGTCGATAAGGAGACTTGGTGGTGGAATGAGGAGGTGCAGGAGTGTATACAGAGAAAGAGGTTAGCTAAGAAGAAGTGGGACACTGAGAGGACTTAAGAGAGTAGACAGGAATACAGGGAGATGCAGCGTAAGGTGAAAGTAGAGGTGGCAAAGGCCAAACAAAGCGCTTACGATGACTTGTATGCTAGGTTGGACAGTAAGGAGGGAGAGACTGATCTATACAGGTTGGCAAGCCAGAGAGACAGAGATGGGAAGGACGTGCAGGCGGTTAGGGTGATTAAGGATAGAGATGAAAGTGTATTGACAGATGCCAATAGTGTGATGGGAAGATGGAAAGAGTACTTTGAAGAACTAATGAATGAGGAAAATGAGAGAGAACGAAGAGTAGAAGAGGTGACTGTTGTGGACCAGGAAGTAGCAAAGATTAGTAAGGATGAAGTGAGGAGGGCACTGAAGAGGATGAAGAGTGGAAAAGCACTCGGTCCTGATGATATACCTGTGGAGGTCTGGAAGTGTCTAGGAGAGGTAGCAGTAGAGTTTCTGACTGGGTTGTTCAACAGGATCTTAGATAGTGAGAAGATGCCTGAGGAATGGAGGAGAAGTGTGCTGGTGCCCATTTTTAAGAACAAGGGAGATGTACAGAGTTGTAGCAACTACAGAGGAATAAAGCTGATGAGCCATACAATGAAGTTATGGGAAAGAGTAGTTGAAGCTAGACTAAGGGCAGAAGTGAGCATTTGTGAGCAGCAGTATGGTTTCATGGCAAAAAAGAGTACTACAGATGCAGTATTTGCTTTGAGGATGTTGATAGAGAAGTACAGAGAAGGTCAGAGGGAGCTGCATTGTATCTTTGTAGATCTGGAGAAAGCTTATGACAGGGTGCCCAGAGAGGAACTGTGGTATTGTATGAGGAAGTCTGGAGTGGCAGAGAAGTATGTTAGAGCGGTGCAGGACATGTATGAGGACTGTAAGACAGTGGTGAGGTGTGCTGTAGGTGTGACAGAGGAGTTCAAGGTGGAGGTGGGACTGCATCAGGGATCAGCTCTGAGCCCCTTCTTGTTTGCTATGGTGATGGACAGGCTGACAGACGAGGTTAGACAGGAATCTCCATGGACTATGATGTTTGCAGATGACATTGTGATCTGTAGTGAGAGCAGGGAACAGGTGGAGGAGAAGCTAGAGTGGTGGAGGTTTGCCCTGGAAAGGAGAGGAATGAAGGTTAGCCGCAGCAAGACGGAGTATATGTGTGTGAATGAGAGGGACCCAAGTGGAAGAGTGAGGTTACAGGGAGAAGAGATAAAGAAGGTGCAAGATTTTAAGTACTTAGGGTCAACGGTCCAGAGCAATGGAGAGTGTGGAAAAGAGGTGAAGAAGCGTGTGCAGGCAGGCTGGAACGGGTGGAGAAAAGTGTCAGGTGTTATGTGTGATAGGAGAGTTTCAGCTAAGATGAAAGGAAAGGTGTACAAAACTGTGGTGAGACCAGCGATGTTGTTTGGTCTAGAGACAGTGTCACTGAGGAAAAGACAGGAGGCAGAGCTGGAGGTAGCAGAGATGAAGATGCTGAGGTTCTCTTTGGGAGTGACCAGGTTGGATAGGGTCAGGAATGAGTACATCAGAGGGACAGCACATGTTAGGGGTTTTGGAGATAAAGTCAGAGAGGCCAGACTGAGATGGTTCGAACATGTCCAGAGGAGAGATAGTGAATATATTGGTAGAAGGATGCTGAGTTTTGAACTGCCAGGCAGGAGGCCTAGAGGAAGACCTAAGAGGAGGTTTATAGATGTAGTGAAAGAGGACATGAAGGTGGTTGGCGTGAGAGAAGAGGATGCAGAAGACAGGCTTAGATGGAGGCAACTGATTCGCTGTGGCGACCCCTGAAGGGAAAAGCCGAAAGGATAAGAAGAAGAAGGTTAGTAACTTATCATGCTAACTGGATAAACTTATTATCACTAGCATGCTAGCTAAGACTCATTCTCTGTCTGGTCACAACTTGCCACAGCCTTTTATTTACATGTTTGCAGGACAGAATAGGAGCTTAAACATGTACTCATCAACTGACAAATGTGACTTAAGCTTAAATGACTGGTGCAAGATTCTTTAATAACCTAATGCTAATGCTAGCTCTGCTGATTCGACATTCATTTAAAATTTTAAATTAATTAAATTAAATTTGAATTCTCACACTTATGCAATGTCAACACTATAGTTATTTCAAGTTAATGTTGATAACTGTTGAAAGTTATTATCTTACTTTCCCTTTCTGCTGCCCTTGGAGTTAAAGGAGAGTAGTTTGAATGTAATGCTATAAGATTTTTTTGTATTTTAAATCCATAAATCTGTACTTTGATGGGTGTTCTAATGAATAAAAGGATAAACCTATGAATTTACAAAATATTACTGAATAAAATATTGTATTAAATATATTAATTAAATATATAATTATTAAATATAATAATAATAATAAATATAATTAAATATATAATTAAATTAGGCAATTTTAATGTATTTTCACAATATTTTTCCTTTTATGTGCAAGTGTATACATTTGTTTAACATTTCTAGATATTTTTTTTTAATGAGAGTTTTTGTTTATTCTACAAAATATTAACTGTAAAACTATAGACAATGTCTACATTAAATATCTGTATTTAAAAAACAATTATATAACTAAAGGTTTATTATTGTCATTTAACAGTAACTGTTTGGGAACTTTTGCTGCCAGACTTTTTACTGTGTTTTTACGATTTTTTTTTTTATGTTTTGCTATAAAATAATAGAAAGTTGCCTTAATTTTGCATCCAGCAATAGTGTTACGGTTTGTGGAGCAACTAATTTAATTTGTATTATGCTTTTATTTCTCTGGGGTGCCAGTCAGGGGCAACCTGACAATTTTACGGTTGGTCAACTCCAGGAACCCAACACAAAGGATGCACATACACACACTTGTACAACCTTAAATAAAACTGAATCAACCAACACCTGTTTTCCTTTTTTCCACACTTATATTTCACAAGAACAAAAAATAACGAAAAGTCCATACAACAATGTCAATTCCCCCAAAAAGTCCAAAACCAAGGGAGAGTGATATTAAACGAAATCAGTCATGATTTCAGTCTTTTCTCAGGAAATAAAAAACAAAAACAAAAACAAAGAGTCACTCCCGATATTCAAAAAAAAGAAGAAGAAAGAACACAGATATGTTTGTGTGTGAATGGCAGGCGGGACTTCCAGGGTCCACTGCGCACCAGCCCGAAGCCCAGCGACACGTCGTTCTCGAGAGGGAGTCAATAAATGAATGCCTGTAAGGCATAGGTGTCACACTCTGGCCCGCAGTTTAATTATATTTGGCCCGCGAGGCAATACCATATGACTACTAGAGCTAGCCCGCCGGTATTATACAGCACATGTACCGCTATTACTACAAATCCCAGAATGCTCTGCTGGTGTTTTGGCGCGTCAATCAGGACAGGAACTATAAACACCCTCTCCTCTGTTGACAGTAGTCATAGCGATCTCATGCTATTACTGACACTGTGCTACCCCTCCCAAAAATGACGAAAAGAAAGGCAGAAAACAGGAGCTTTCTGGACAGGTGGGAGGCAGAATATCTCTTTACATATGTAAAAGACAGACCTGTTTGTCTTGTATGTCGAGCCAACGTGGCTATAACCAAGGAGTACAACATTAGACGACACTATGAAACAAAACACCACGACAAGTACAAAGACCTGGACATGACTCAAAGGCACAAGAAAGTAGAGGAGATGAAAAGAAGTTTGGTTTCACAACAGACGATGTTCAAAAAAGCCATATCACGAAGTGAGGCTGCTGTAAAGGCTAGTTTTATTTTGGCAGCAGAGATCTCAAAAACAGCCCGGCCCTTCAATGAGGGAGATTTTGTGAAAAAGTGCATGATGAAAGTTTGTGACCTCGTGTGCCTAGAGAAAAAGCAAGCATTTTCAAATGTGAGCCTGAGCAAAAAAACAGTAGCTGATTGCACATGTGATCTTGCCACCAATCTATATGACCAGGTGATGGAAAAGGGAAAATATTTCGTTGCATTCTCCCTTGCTGTGGATGAGAGCAGCGACACATCTGATATTGCCCAGTTTGTAGTCTTCATCCGTGGAATGGACTCAAATCTGTGTGTTACGGAGGAACTTTTGGGATTAAAATCAATGCATGGCACAACCACAGGAAAGGAAATCTTTGAAGAGGTTTCCAAATGTGTAAGTGAAATGAAGCTGCCGTGGGATAAACTCGTGGGATTAACGACAGATGGTGCGCCAGCGATGTGCGGTCAAAAGAGTGGACTGGTGGGCAGGGTTCGGGAGAGGAGAACTGTGCAGGTGAGCTAACTGTTTATCACTGCATTATACATCAAGAATCAAAGCAAAGCCCTAAAGATGGAACACGTTATGACCACAGTAACATGAGTAGTTAACTTTATAAGAGCCAAAGGTCTGAATCACCGCCAGTTCAAGTCTTTTCTGGAGAAGTGCGGTTCGGAATATGCAGACACACAGTATCACACAGAGGTGAGATGGTTAAACCGAGGAAAAGTATTGAACAGATGTTTCGAGCTGCGTGGGGAAATATTTCAGTTTCTGGAAAGCAAAGGGAAGGACACAGCAGAGGTCCGGGAGCAAACTTTTCTGTGTGAGCTGGCCTTTATGTGTGACATCACGAACCATCTTGATGCGCTGAACCTGCAGCTTCAGGTGCAGGGGCGTGTCACCACAGACATGTACGCTGAAGTGAGGGCTTTTAAAACTAAATTGTGTCTATGGGAGAATCAGATGCTGCAAGGAAACCTGGGCCATTTTCCCTGCTGCCAAACGATGAAAACGCAGATCTCTACCGCCGTGTTCCCCTGTGCACAGTTTGCTGAAAAACTCAGCGTACTCGGCGCTGAGTTTACCCGGCGATTTGCCGACTTTGATATCCAGAAATGTAGGTTTGAACTGCTCAGTAATCCATTTGCAGTTGACGTAGACAACACACCAACCAACCTCCAAATGGAGCTGAATGAACTCCAGTGTAGTGACACGCTGAAGTCAAAGTATGATGCTGTGGGCGCTGCACAGTTTCCACATTTCATACCAGACACAATGCCTCAGCTCCGCATCCAAGCTGCTCGGATGCTCGCCATGTCCGGCAGCACTTATCTATGTGAGCAACTATTCTCCTCAATGAAGATGACCAAAACATCTCACAGGAGACATCTGACTTAGCTGAGGAAATCCTCAGGATCGAGCGAAGGTGTTCATCAGAGCCTGAGCCCAGACATTGATGAACTAGCATCCAAGAAGAGATGCCAAGTATCTGGCTTGGACACATCAGAGTAGATCAGTGTGTAGCAAACTGAGTTATTATTAACGTTTTCTTTATGCACTTTTCCTTGCTACTCCAAGGCATGGCCTCGAATGGTTGCACATTCATTGAAGGATATTATTATTATTAGTTAATTGGTTTATTATTATTATTTTATTTTTAAATTTATTATTAGCCTGTGGAAAAAGGTTACTGTGGAAAGACTGCAAATAAAAAAAGAGGCATACGATTTTTATTTAAATTTTATTTAAGAAATGAATGCCATTGATGTGTTTTTTTATTTGAAATTCGATTTTACATGTGTGCAATATTAAGTTATATATTCAAATCAAATCAAATCAGATTTATTTGTATAGCGCCAAATCATAACAAAGTTACATCAAGGCACTTTACATATAGAGCAGGTCTAGACCAAACTCTTTATAAAATTATTTAAAGAGACCCAACAGATCCCCCGATGAGCAAGCACTTGGCGACAGTGGCAAGGAAAAACTTCCTTTAAGAGGCAGAAACCTCGGGCAGAACCAGGCTCAGGGGGGGCGGCCATCTGCCTCGACCGGTTGGGTTGAGAGAGGGAGAGAGAGAGAGAGAGAGAGGCATGGGGGGGGGCAAAGTTGGGTAGAGTAGGGAGAGAAAGAGAGCAGGAGGAGGGGATATTCAAACAGGTGTAGGCAGGAACATGATGCTGCATGAGGTTCGTAGGAATGATGCTGTATGGAATTCTTGAAGATGTGGGAGCAGCAGGCATTGCAGGAACATGGGATGGTGATGATTCATCACCTGCAGGATGAGGACAGGGAGAGAGAGGAGAGGAGCTGGGAGAGAGAGAGGAGAGGAGCTGGGGGAGACGGAGACTTCGGGAAAACATGGTTAGTAAATGCAATGCACATGCTTGAGAGAGAGGGAGAGGGAAGAGGGGGAGAGAGAGAGGGAGAGGGAAGAGGGAGAGGGGGAGAGAGAGAGAGAGAGAGAGAGAGAGGTGCTCAGTCCTTCCCCCAGCAGTCTAGGCCTGTGGCAGCATAGCTAAAGAGTAAATGAACTTTAACTTTTTAACTATAAGCTCTGTCATACAGAAAAGTTTTAAGCCTGGTCTTGAAAATTGCTAAAGAGTCCGCCCCCCGGACCGATACTGGAAGTTGGTTCCATAGAAGAGGAGCCTGATAACTGAAAGATCTGCCTCCTGATTTACTCTTGGAGACTCTAGGAACCACAAGTAAACCTCCATCTAGAGAGCGGAGTGGCCTACTAGGACAGTAAGGAACTATGAGCTCTCTGAGGTATGACGGAGCTTGGCCAGTAAGAGCTTTATATGTTAACAGAAGGATTTTAAATTCTATTCTGGATTTTACCGGCAGCCAATGAAGAGCAGCTAACACAGGAGAGATGTGATCCCTTTTTCTAGTTCCTGTTAATATTCGTGCAGCAGCATTCTGAATCAACTGAAGGCCTTTCAGAGATTTGTTTGGACATCCAGATAATAATGAGTTACAGTAGTCCAGCCTAGAAGTTACGAATGCGTGGACTAGTTTTTCTGCATCCTCTTGAGAGAGGATATTTCTGATTTTCCTAATGTTTCTCAGGTGGAAGAAAGCTGCCCTACTGACTTGTTTTATGTGAGGGACAAAGGACATGTCCTGGTCAAAGGTTACTCCAAGGTTTTTTACAGTGGAGTTGGAAGCCAAAGTAATGCCATCCAGACTGATTAATTGATTAGATAGGGTTTCTCTAAGGTGCTTAGGGCCGAGTACAATAACTTCAGTTTTGTCAGAATTTAGAAGTAAAAAATTATGGGTCATCCAGACTTTTATGTCTTCAAGACATGTCTGCAGTCTGACTATCTGACTAACTTCATTTGGCTTCATTGATAAATACAGCTGAGTGTCGTCTGCATAACAGTGGAAATTGATGCTGTGTTTCCTGATAATGTTGCCTAAAGGAAGCAGATAAAGAGTGAAGAGGATTGGTCCAAGCACCGAACCCTGTGGGACTCCATAACTGGCTATAGTGCGTGAGGAGGAGCTATTGTTAACATGTACAAACTGATATCTATCCGATAAATAGGATTTGAACCACCTTAGAGCAGTTCCTTTAATGCCAATTTCATGTTCCAGTCTCTGTAATAAGATATTGTGATCAATGGTGTCAAATGCAGCACTGAGATCTAAGAGGAGAAGTATGGAGGCTGATCCATTGTCTGAAGCCATTAGAATATCATTGGAGACTTTAATCAGCGCTGTTTCTGTGCTGTGGTGAGCTCTAAATCCTGACTGAAACTCTTCAAGCAAACCGTTCCTATGCAGATGGTTGCGTAATTGGTTTGCTACTGCTTTCTCAATGATTTTAGAAATGAAGGGAAGGTTTGATATGGGTCTATAATTGGCCAAAACATCTGGATCAAGATTCTGCTTTTTAAGCTGGGGTTTGATGACTGCGGTTTTAAGAGTCTGAGGTACATAACCCAAAGATAAGGTCAAATTAATGAGATCTAGAATGAAGGGCTCAATTAAGTAAAGAATGTCTTTAAAGAGGCTGGTCGGCACTGGGTCTAATAGACAGGTTGATGGTCTAGATGATGATACTATAGAAGCTAGCTCTGAGAGATTCAGAGATGAGAATGATTCCAGATGTAAAATAGGCGTTGCAGTTGATTCAGGAGTTGCTGTATTCAGTAGATTATTGTCTAATGTAGGTAAGAGCTGTTGAATTCTGTCTCTGATTGTTATGATTTTATTTGTAAAAAAGCCAATAAAATCATTGCTGCTGAGAGCTAAGGGGATCACTGGTTCTATTGAACTATGACTCTCTGTCAGCCTGGCTACAGTGCTGGAGAGAAACCTGGGGTTGTTCTTGTTTTTTTCTATTAGTGCTGAATAATATGATCTTCTAGCACTGCAGAGATCTTTTTTATACGTTTTTAAGCTTTCTTTCCAGGCTCGGTGAGACTCTTCCGAGTTGCTGGAACGCCAATTTCTTTCTAATTTCCGTGTCATCTGCTTTAAGGCACGAATTTGAGAGTTATACCACGGAGCCAGCCTCCTCTGTTTTATTACTTTCTTTTTGAGAGGGGCAGCATCATCCAGATTTGAACACAGTGTGGCCATAGTGCTAGTCACAAGGTCATCAACCTGTGTATGGGAGAAATCCTCACTTGAATTTAGATATGGCATTGCTGCAAATGATGACTGAATGTTCTCTTTAAATTTAGCCACAGCGTCTTCAGATAAACATCTTCTATAGCCAAATTTATTCCTCGATGCTGTGCAGTCAGTTAAAGTAAACTCAAATGTAATGAAGTAATGGTCGGTCAAAAGACAGTTTTGAGGAAAAATTGTTAACTTGTCAATTTCAATGCCATATGTTAGAACAAGATCAAGGATATGATTAAAGCAGTGAGTTGGTTCATTCACGTGCTGGGAAAAGCCAATTGAGTCTAGTAATGAAAGAAACCCAGAACTAAGGCTGTCACTTTCTACATCTACATGAATATTGAAATCTCCCACTAAAATGATTTTATCTGTACTAAGTACTAACTCTGATATAAACTCAGAAAACTCTGATAGGAATTCTGAGTATGGACCAGGTGGACGGTATACTGTAACTAACAGAACTGGTTTTTCAACTTTCCAGTTAGAGTGGGAAAGACTAAGAGTGAGGCTTTCAAAAGACCTACAGCCAGATTTTGGTCTAGGGTTGATTAATAAGCTTGACTGAAATATCGCAGCCACTCCCACTCCTCGACCTGTGGTACGAGGGACATGAAAATTAACATGAGTGGGGGGTGTAGCTTCATTAATACTAACATACTCATCCTGCTGCAGCCAGGTTTCAGTTATACAAAATAAATCAATACGATGATCAGTTATAAGATCACCGACTAATAGAGATTTTGATGATAGTGATCGAATATTCAACAGTCCACATTTAACTGCAGTATTATTTGAGACCGAATTTGTGGCTGTTTTGATTTCAATTAAGTTTTTGTTTTTAGCTCCTCTTCTGTTTAATCTAGGTTTAGTAACTTTTCTAAATTTAGGTGGTCGGGGGACAGACACAGTTTCTATAGACCTAGACATAGACAGAGACTCTATTCTATTCTCAGCAGGGAACCGCTCTGACTGAGGCGCAGAGGAGTGTGTTAAACTGCGGCTCTGCCTCCTGGTCTCGACTCGGGGTTGTCAGGGTTTTAACTTTCTAATGAACTCGGCCATATTCCTAGATATAAGAGCGGCACCACCCACGGTGGGATGGACACCATCTCTCCTAATCAGACCAGGTCTCCCCCAGAGAGTGTTCCAGTTATCTATGTAGCCCACATTGTTTTCGGGACACCACCTCGACAGCCAGCGGTTGAATGAAGACATGCGGCTATACATGTCATCACTGGTCCGATTGGGGAGGGGGCCGGAGAAAACTACAGTGTTCGACATCGTTTTAGCAAACTTACACATCAATTCCACATTAATCTTTGTGACCTCCGACTGGCAAAGTCGGGTGTCGTTACTGCCAACGTGAATAACAAATTTACCATATTTACGCTTATCCTTAGCCAGCAGTTTCAGGTAAGACTGGATGTCGCCTGCTCTGGCCCCCGGGATACACTTAACTATGGCCGCCGGTGTCACTAACTTAACGTTCCTCAGAACAGAATCACCGATCACAAGAGTCGGCTTTTCATCGGGTGTGTCGCTGAGTGGGCAGAACCTGTTGGAAACGTTAACTTCTTGGCGTTGAACCGGGGGCTGCTGCCTACGACTATGCCTCTTGTCTCGGACAGTCACCCAGCCGCCCTGACTAGATCTCGGCTGCTCGGGAGCCGCTGGGAGGGAGGAAACTCTCGGTTGCCGTAGGAGCTGGTCTAGGTCAGCCATCACCGGCTACAGGGGGGCGGCTAGCTACACTTACATAAGCTGGGCTAGCTAAGGTGCGGAGCCCCAACTCTAACTCACTAATTCTCGCCTCCATTTCTGCCATCATCCTGCATCTATGAAAAGAAGTACTATCATAAAAGGAGGCAGAGGAGTAACTACATGACATGTAGCACACAGGACAGGAGAGGGGGAGTTGAAGAGGGAGAGAGAGAGCTAGAGGGCATTGCTAATCGTTTCGTTAGATTGGCGGAGCTACAGAATCGGCTATACAGTTTACGAGAGGGGAAAAAAGGTTGAGTTCTCAGCTAAGTATAAGTTTGATGACAGTTTACTGTTGATTAATCAAAGTTAATAGCAGTGACTAGCAGAGATAGCACACGAGGTGACACACAGCACAACCACCAGTGACCGGAAATGACGTAACACCCTTACTGCATGTCCCACTCTCACTCTCAAAAATTGGCTCTCGATTCGGAGCTGGCTTGTTTGCGAATGACATATCACTACTTGTCACTGTGAGAGGAACAGAGCAAATGGGGTGGTTGGTTAAAGTTTCAGGTTAATCTTTTAAATGAAAGTTTGTGGGATATGTAGTTGGTTATTAAGATTTCGGATAATCCTACAAACTAACTGCAGCACATCTACTTTAGAGTATTATAGAGTAGAGTATTACTCCATCAATAAAAAAAATATTGGTATCAGAAAACTTTATTGAGGTAGTATAAAACATCACTGAAAGCTATGGTCAAAACAATAATAACAGAACAAAAATAAAAAGCCAAGTGATTCATATTAACTTTTTACTTTAAAAACAATTCCACAAATTAAAATTCTATTAGAAATATGATGGCACCATTACAGTTCTCATGTGGGTCCTAGCGTGCTTGACCTTTAAGAATCGCCTTTGTAGTAAAGAAAGTGCTGTGATCACCAGGCACCTTGGGCATTTGTCTTATAGAGACAATAGTCTTCTCTCCTGAAGAAGGCCACTTCCGTTTCATTTACTGAAAAGACAAACAAAATGTTAATTCAATTGTTAACTGGACTGACAGCATAAATCCATCAATATAAATTTACAATTTTTAGGGTTGTCAGGATTAACACGATCTGTTAAAAATGCACAATTAATGCTATTTTGTCCCTAGGCCGCAGCCTTAACTTGTCGTCAGGCCGCAGCCTTAACTTGTCGTCTAGCCGTTAGCAGTTTCCTACTTCCTGAAGTGAAACGCTGCGAATACTTTCCGGATGCACTGTATTGTACAATGATCACAAAGAGGAAGTTATAGTCACTCACATAGAGCTCAGACTCAGTTACCCCACCCTCTCTGACACTCACTGAACAGAGTAGAGAAACTAATTAATATGTATAATATATCTTTTGTTGGAGGGATAGTGTTTCAGGGAATTTTCAGTGAGTGTTTAATGGAAATCAATATTAGATTCTCACCAACGCCAGCAGTCCTGAGGGTTTGGTCATCATGCAGAATTAGCTTTTCATCATCCTCCAAACTCATCACCAGCTCATTAGTCTGCAAGGAGAAAAAAAATGATTTCTCACTATGGACCCCAGTACTTAACAACATTTTTTGAAATATAAAGTATTACTGGAAAAAAAAAAAAAAAAAAAAAAGAGTCTTGGAAATTATAACAAACTGGTTCACTTGAGATAATTTCCAATCTCCAGCCATGGAGACCTCCTACATCCATTAGCCTATCCAAGCAACTTTTCCAACTGTAAAAGTAAATTCTAAGGATGCATTAGGTGCTAGCCAGCTATGTGTTACTGGCAGTTTAGCAAAAAAATGTATATAAAACTAAAGCCCATTAAAGTGGATAATGCTCTCTGACGATGCAATTCTGCTATAAAAGTGTGGGTAACACAGTCTGTCTTGGTGGGGGAGAGACATCTACCAGCCTGAAAAACCTCTCACAGCCTTTTTCTGGGAAAAAGGTCTACCTGATCCTAGAAGTTTAAGTGTGAAAAAACAGTGCTGGGATTGGAGGAGTCTTTAATGATTGCTTGCTTTTTCATTTTTCTTCACATAGAATCAAGTATTTTGAAGCATTTTGCTAAGCTCAAGTGCATTAGATTAGTGTGACCCTCAGATCAAATTGGGATGACTGTATGATACAGTTTTTAGAGTAGTGCTAAAACCAGTGTCGTAGTCCAGAATGCACTCAATTCATTGGGACCTGGGATTGGCTCCAGCCACCCACAACATGGATAAGTGTTATAGATAATGGATGGACAAATTGTCTTAAGATTGTTTGAGAGTGGGATAATGGTGTCACAGTACAGAAAAGTACAGCTATAACAGGGTATAATGATCAGAACAGAGCTGATCTACCTTTATTTGTGAATTGTTAATATGTGTCCTAGTTCGAGTACCTTAAGACTCAGGAGACAGGGACAGAACACAATGCCAGCTGCATACCAGACATTTATGTATTGTTTTTGAACTGCCCTTGCAATGTGTGTGTGTGTGTGTGTGTGAGAGAGAGAGGGAGAGAGATACCTTAGCTCCATGTGCTTGGTGGATAATTTTCATTGTGTCTGGAAATAAAAGAACAGAGAAACGGGTGAACGGATCAACCCTGTCAGATTCATCTGGACCATCATGTCCTCTCAGTAAGATGACTCTCATCAGGAGCTCATTACTTGTTTTGGTTTAATCAAATTCAACCAACAATTGAATTAAATTATGCACATCTTTGAGCCTAGGCTTATGTCTTTCTATCATATTCACAATGAGCTGAACTCAAGAGTTTGTCGCTTCTGAAATGTCATTCACGTCAAACATACCATAAGTATATTTTCTGAAGGGGGGAGGAAGTCCTGGTCTTGTTGTAATATCTGGAAGAAGATGTTGTATCATGGCATCAGCCTTTGTTTCATTTAATAATGATGATGTGACACAACTTGTTTGGATTTACTCACCGTCCCTTACAAGCTGGGTGAAGTCTTGCACCGTCTGGTCCAGATTGACTCCGTGAAACACCACTGGTTTAAAGTTTCTGTGTTCAAATGACCGAACCAGCCGAACGGTGACCACAGCTACTCCTGCCATGTCCTGCTGGATACTGAACACCGGTACAACAGCTAGCTCCGAAGGAACACTTCTTCGATTACGTTTTCTTTGTGGTATGCCTCTAAATAGGTTGAAAATGTTCAAGCAGTCTTCTTCTTCTTGTTGTCGTTGGATTTAATGGCGGTTGGCAAAGAACGTTATGTGCATTACCGCCACCGACTGGCATGGAGTGTGGACCGAGCGTGTGACTTAATCGTACGAACTAAGGAAACGTAGGCAATTAAGTAAAGCAAAGTTATATTTTTTATCAAACCTGTACTTCGAAGATATTTTGTAACAGTGCGTCATACCGTTTTTCACTCGAAACTCTCTATAGAATGTCTTTTAAATCTAACCTCAACTTCAGTTTTGTGAGGCTCAAAATTAGATCTTTCCTTTCTTCATGATATTTTGGACAGTACAGTATGGCATGTTCTATTGTTTCCTGTTCAAGCAGTCTTGAACAGGAAACCATTTACAGACTAATGAAGGCAGAGCAATTGGGGAAAAAAATCAGCAGCTCAGACTGTACGAGTCAATGACCGAGTGTCAATCACCTTAACAGAGAACGGCGCCCTCTGTTGTATTGGAATGTATACGGGGGGGATTAAATATTAGCAATCAAAATACATTTACAGTAGGCATTGTCTGCCGTCTCAGGTAGTCTGGTCTCCAACGGTATAAGAATCCTGATTGTGCCATATTTTGCATACCTAGATACTGCCATGCCATTGTCAAAAGCTGGTTAGAGATATTTCTGTGTCCCCTGACAAATGACTGTGACCTCTCACTGCTGTCAAAACCCTTAGTTCTTCAGATTATTGTAACTGTAGTATAACACAGGTTCCTCCATCACAGCTAACAATGGAGATCAAAGCATGTCACTTGGAGGCCAGTGCCTTACACTCTTCCACCCCCTGCTGATCTTTGTGTTTGTGTCCACCCCAGTATAATTCCCAAGTGAAAGATCACTTCTTGTGCATCAGACAGGAAATGGTTTCCTCCTCAAATTGGATCAAATCAAATTCATTTCTGTAGCATCAAATCATAACAGAGCTATATCAAGGCACTTAACACTTTAGGGCAGGTCTAGACCAAACCTCAGGCTGAACCAAGCTCAGGGAGGGTTGTCTTCTGCTGGTTGGGTTAAGAGAGAGAGATAAGGAAAGAGGCAGAGGCGGTGAAAGAGAGTGTGAAAGAGAGGAGAGGTGGGGGAGGGATGGAGAGGAGGACAAAATAGGTGACAAAAAAAAAGCAAGCAAAACATACAGATATAAATAGTAACTGAAGCCTGGAACCACGAAATGTGAACTAGTGAATATTAGCAGTAGGTAAAAATAGGGTCTATAGCAGAAGAAGTAAACATGGGAAATGAGTAGTAGTGTGTAATGATAACTATTGTTAACTACATCAGCAGCAGGTATTGAGCAGTAACATGGAGCAGAGATGATTCAGCACCTGTAGGACAGGGATAGGAAGAGAGTTCAAGTTCAAACAATTTTATTAATCCCACAAGGGGCAATTGGTTTTGAGCAGCAGTTTGTTGTGGTACAACATAGCCAACATGCCTCACAATAAATAAATAGTCAATAAATAATCAATACATCGGACAACACCATTCATACACTTACACAACCCACTCACCAGGAGCTTAGTATGGATAAAATAAGATAAAAATAAAATAAAATAAGAATAAAAATTATGAAGAGTTTAAAACTCTGAGTGCAGAGGGGATGAATGATTTGGAGAAGTGATTTGTTTTACATGTAGGTAAGGCATAACAGCGACCTGAAGGCAACAGAGAAAATTCACCTACAAGAACACGACTCGGAGAGGCTAAAATGCACTCTGCTTTTTGGAGGATTTGCTGGTTGCAAAAGGAACTTATATCTCTTAGTTTCACTCCGATAATTTTAGAGCAGGACCTAACAATACTGGTCAGGCTATTTCTGTCTTTGACTGAGAGACAATGAAACCAGCAAATAAAAGAAAAACACACAAGGCTCTCAATAATTGCTTGATAAAATCGACAGAGGATAACAGGCCTGACAGAAAAAGAGAGGACAGGAGGGAGAAACACAGACTACAGGAAAAAACAAATTTAGTGACATGTAATGTTGTGATGTACATGTAAGGGAGAGAGAGAGACAGGGACAGAGAGGCAGAGATAGAGAGAGAGAGAGAGAGAGAGAGAGAGGAGGGTGCTCAGTACAACCCCCAGCAGCCTTGGCCTATAGCAGCAAAGCTACAGAAACAGTTAATAAACTTTAACTTTTTTAACTACAAGCTTTATCATTGACAAAGGTTTTAATCACCTGATGAATGAAAGTCCAATTCGATGCTCTTTGCGATACACAAGATCCATTTATTTTGCACTCATATCTTACAGACACACATAGGCCACAGCATCACTCAAGTGAAACCAATCAACACCCATCACCCCACAATCTGCTCCTACAATCTCTTTTTCTAGTTCTGTAAGTATTCATGCAGCAGCATTCTGACTCAGCTGTAGGCTTTTCAAGGAATTGTTGGCACATCCAGATAGTAGTGGATTACAGTAGTCCAATCTAGACGTAATAAATATATGCACTAGTTTTTCTGCATCCTCTTGAGACAAAATGCTTCTGCTCTTTACAATATTGCATAGTTGAAAAAAGGTTAACCTAGAGACTTGTTTTATGTGAGGGACAAAGGACATGTCTTGGTTGAAAATTACTATAAGTTTCCTAACTGTGGAGTTTGAGGCCAAGGTAATGCTGCCCAGCGTGGTTAGATGATTAGATTATGCTTCTCTAAGGTGTTTACGGCCAAGAAGAACAACTCATTTTGTGTTAGTTATGAAGTAGAATGTTGCAGGTCATCCATGCTTTTATGTCTATAAGACATGCCTGACATCTGACGAGCCGATTAATTTCATTCGGCTTAATTGACAAGTATACCTGGGTATCATCCTCATGTAGGGGAAAGACAAGGTCCAGAGGCCTTGTCTCTGTTCATGTGTCAATATGAGAGTCAGGTCATCAGGACCTGCTCTGGCGCCTAACAAGTCAAAACAATAAGTAGAAGACATCTGGGGTGCCAGGAAAGAGAACTACACCACACACACATAGTGCTGCACAATCACCATGGTTGAAGTTCAAGATAAGGGTGAAGGCTATCCACACAACACACACACACACGTAACCTGTCTTAGGTATAAGAAGCATGTCACATGTTTTTCTGGTGGTTCTGTCTCTGACTACATTGTTAGTAGGGCTGATGTGAATAAAGAGATTCCCCATCTGACACCTGTGTCTGGACAACCTGATTCCTCTTTTCCACCTCTTCCGATACAACATAACTGGTGACCCTGACGTGATCGAATTTGGATCCTGGGCTGAGAGGGAGGCCGCCGCGTCCCACACCGAACAAAGCTGCAGCACAGGGTAGGTTAAATTAAACCTACATCAGTGCACTCGCTGTGGGGGATGATGGCTAAAGTCTCAGCTATTCTGGATGCACTTGAAATGAATGGTTGATTTAAAAAAAAACAAAAAAACGTTTGCTATACCCCTGATTTGAGGTTATTGGAGAAAAAAAAAAAAACATTGTTGAAGCATTGTTGAAGGAAAGAGTGGTGAAGGATCAGAGGAGGACACAGGTCCTGGGTGAAACCTGCACATGGAGGTTCTGCCAGCAAATTCTGTACAAAGTATGCTTGTTGTGTTTATTATGTTTATGTATTTATGAGAACCACGGAAGGTGCTGGGACAGCTTGATCAACGTAGGTGTAAATTCCATTTTGGCTGATTGGGCATATCTGGCGGTGCAACTGGCCAGTCATAGTGCTTGGATAGGCTGTCTGAGAGAAAGGAGGAACGAGTTGGGTCCCTGTTGTATGTTAGAAAAGTTAAGCTGTCCAACCACAGAAAGGAGCCGGAGATGCTCGAGCTGTGTGCTGTGGAAATAAAGAGTTTTGTGAAGCGCTGTATGATAAGTGAAGAGCCGGCGCCAGGAGCCCCCTGGTTTGTGGGCGTACCGCAAACCGGGGATAAAAATGAGATGGGAAGCGTACCGTGAGCTATGCTGTAAATCGGTGGGGCTATGGTGAAATCTTTGCAATACTCTTAACTGGGAAACCCTAACTCAAATTGTACTCACCTATTAATAAATATATATGTGGAGGAGTATCACACCTCATCCACTAGTCAAAGAACAAGCCAAACCTAACAGATGCATTTCAGTAGCAGTGCAAAAGAAAAGAGAAAGAAGCAGCTAAGCTGCGACCTATAAATTCAATTTCGTCCAAGAAAATCAGTCAGATCCTCAGCCCTGGATTGGGGCAATTTATAATTAAATAAGTTATAATTATAATACCTGTGTATAACTCCTAGCTAATAGTGAATTTCAGACCTCTCTAATTTCCAACTTACAAAAGTTCAAACAGGAGAAAAATTTGAGGTCATAACAGGGGGGAACTGGTGTGGCCAGCCAGTTCTCCCACTCCCAGTAAATTAGTTGGTTAAAGATAAAATCAAGTTCCATAAATCTCCTGAACAACCAAGTGGGTTAAAAACCCCGAAAATTAGGACATAAAATAAATCATAAACAAATGCATATAGATAATTTCCCCTGACAAAGACAACTAACCAGACGTGACTTGGACTGACAGTGTGTGTGTCCGGATGTGTGTGTGCACAAGAAAAAAAAAAAAAAAAGGGAAAGAGAGTGAACAAAGTGTGAGAGAGAGAAGCGCTGGGTGAAAGTATTACATTGAATGCTGCTCAAAACTTGATGGGTCCAGTGGACTTTTCAACAGAATAAAGCAAAGCTGTCTGTGCTGATACGCTGTGTCACTGAATATACTGTAGCAACTCTGAAAAATTCTGAAAGTATTTTGTATGAACAAACTCCAGTCTATGAACATAAGGTTTTTATAATGCAAGCTGTCTTATTTTGGTAAATCTGCAATGTGTGGTTGTTTTGAAAAATGCATAAATGTTTGTTGATCTGCAAGGCTGGACATACGTGAATGGATGAGAGAGAAGTGTTGTATGGTTGAGAGGAGACCATTGGAAGTGAACAAATAGAGTGAGGTGTTTAGGCCAGGTTGTGGCGCAGAGAGGAAGTTGTGAAGTCAAAATTGCAAGTGGGAAGTGAAGAAGGGGTGTGTGGGCGTTGTAGTACAGTCGAGTCATAGTTTGGCAATCGGCCCTGAAAAGTACACAGACACAGAAAGCTAAAAATAGTCCCCCCTCCCTTGTGCTTTTCCCAAGTCCTGTACAAAGACATTGAATTTTTTTTTCTCCTCTCTTTCTTTATATATCAGTTGACATCAGTCAAAAAAGTGCTAATAGCAAGATGAGTATTGTGCCAACAGCCCTGATAGGGGCTAAGTATCCAGAGTTTTTGAAACAAATTACTAAAATTTCTAAAAAATGGGAGAAGCGAACGAAAGGAATGACATCTGCATGGCCCAAGGATGGCACGTCTGATGTGTCATGTTTGTGAGGACATGAAAAGGCGAATCAAAGATCATAAAATAAAAGACAAGATAAAAGGGACTTGGAGATAAAAATTTTAAACATGTTTAAAAAAGAAGGAGAAAACTACAGGAATTTCCTGAAGGAAGGTTTGACTGAATTAAAAGAAAAACAAAATAAGCGTTACAAAAACCCCAAGCAAGAACCAGCAGGGTTGTATCCATCCCTGGCTGGGGTGGTCAACTTTTCAGGTAATTTTGACTTGTTACCGCAGGCTGTATTGGGCCAGCGTGACCGGAATGATAGCTCAAGAAAACAAGGAAACTCTCAGATGAGAAATGATAATGCTAATAGTAAAGCAGTCCCGGACAATAATGCAGGCAACCAGGAGAACTCTCAGATAAACAGAAGTCAGTCAACAGGGTTTAACAGAACAGCAAGCCAAGCTCAGATTCAAACACCACAGAGTGACATAACCACGCCCCCAATATACTGTAGCGCTGAAAGAAAACAACCAAGAGTGCTAGACTGTTATGCATAACATAATGAGTGTGCGGGGGGGTCGTCGTACTGGCTAGATCTTGACCAAACAGGAATAGACTTGCAAAGAGAAAAAATCGCACAGTGATTCAAGAAATTGAGGAAGAGATAGATAGCTTACATAATAAGAGATGTACCTGGAGGAAGCACAGGTAGCCAGTAACAATAACGTGAACAAACCTGCTAAAAAATCAACAGAAGGACAACATGGGGGTCAAACGTATGACTTTAGGCTAAGACCAAATCTAAAAAAACCTGACCGCTACACAGACGGCCAATATCCAATACTAATTAAAGGAACTGAAGGACATTATGTACCATGGCAAACACTCGACCTCGCTGGACTGGTTAGCCGGCTGCCTGATATCCATGAAGGTGCAAACAAATGGATCAGAGCTTTTGAGGAAGAAATTGTGGGCAAACTGCTGGCCCTGGGGGACATTAAAGCCATATGGGCGCAGTGTTGTGGAGCCCCTGTTATGGAAAACATACTAAAAGCCAACAAAAATGACTGGATGTTGAACCCCAGAGCAGATGGAACTGAGCTCAATGCATATCGATCCATACTCTGGAAGGCACTGCGTGATGAATATCCAACAAAAATAGATCCAAAAGTGTTAAAGCCCCTATCAGAGACTGAAAATGCTGCAGCCTACATAACACGTCAAATGAGGAGGTGGAAACAAGAGACAGAGGAAGAAATAGACAAGAGCTTGGTGTTGACCACGTTGTTTCGCAACGCCATAGTGGAAGCACTGCCAGCCCCTGTCCAAAGCAGGCTGGATGATGTTGTGGGATTGACATCCATGCCACATGAACAGTTTCGTGATCATGTGGTGCATGCTGTTGACAAACACAGGAAGGATGAAAGACGAATGCATGAGCAGGACAAAAACATGCAAAGAAAAATTGCACATTTGCAACTGGATGAGCTGCAAGGAAAGAGCAAGGCAAAGTCACAGGCTGCAGTCGTGGCGACCAAGGGCACTCAAGCAGTAACGGTGCAGCTGAGTGAACTCACTCCATCTGTCCTGGCGGTGGGGGCACAGAATGTTATGCCACCCCAGCCACCGACACAACCACCACAGCCAGCTTTTGGAGCTCCCCAAGCTCAGCCACCACCAGTGGTCAATGTCTATCAGCAAACACCTGACAAGCAACATCCTGGCAATCGTTATCAGGGGTCATATCGACTTCAGAGGATGTATAGAGGAGGTGGACGTGGTGGTGATCACACAAAGGGGTGTTGGAACTGTGGTGAATATGAACATATTGCTGATCGGTGCCAACACCCTCGAACTGTTGGGGACTTTCAGTACAGCCCTGGCCGGCCTCAGCGAGGTGGAGCTGGAGGCCCGGTAAACCCATGGGCAGGGCCCAATCTCGGCTACTAGGGCTGCCCAGAGAATCCTAAAGGGGAGGGTCAGTTCCCAAATGTTATCGTAGGGACTGATGAAAAACCAATGCTGCAGGTTCAAATAGAAGGCAAGCATGCTGGTAGACACTGGAGCAACTTACACCTGTGTAAGTCCAAAGTATGCCACTCACCTCCCCATGTCTGAAAAATTTGTTGAGACTGTAGGATTCTCAGGAATAAAGCAGCTAATTCCAATGACCGCTCCAGTGAAAATTGCCACTAATAAGGCCGAAATCAAAATTCCAATATTAGTGTCAAGCCAAACTCCAATCAATTTATTAGGAAGAGATGCGTTGTGTAAATTAAAAATTAAAATTTGGTGCTCTCCTTTGGGAGTTTATGTTGGCAAAGACGGCCTGGACTATCAGCTGTAGATGAGAAAACAAACTGAAAAGGCTAAAGTTTATTGGCAGGGGGAAATCTCTACACCAGTAACACAGGTGTTAGAAAAAGTGGGAAAAGTACATCCAGGCCCAAATCCCAACAGCCTCTAAGCCATCGTTTGACTATCATTGTACAATGTTCTATGATGAAACACAAAGTGAGAAATTTGAAGAGGAATGGGACAAAATGACAAAAGGAATCAAAGTTGAACTGATCTCCCAGTACATTGTAATTGGGCAAGAAGGAGCAGCATTACAGGTAGAATGTAACCCATCCCTCACAAAATGGTTTAATGTACCAAAATCAATACCACACATTACTTTGCTAAGAACGAAAATGTTAAAGATAAAGACTTGGGACCAATGATGGAAACTGCCTCTACACTCCAGTGGGACAAAACTGATAACCCGCTGATTTTTCAGTCCCCAGAGGCGAACATGATAAAGCTCCTGTGTGGCACATCAATGTTGGCAAAACCCCAAGAGGTGATACTGATGCCAACTCAAGCTGTTCTAATAACCAATGAAACAGAACAGACAAATGTGGAGTTGAAGGAGGACATGCTAGGACATGTTCCAGAAGTATTGTGGTCAAAGCATGATACTGACGTTGGCCTCGTGAAATCTGCCAACCCTGTACAGGTAGAGCTAAAACCAGGTGTGCAACTCCCCTGCCGCGCTCAATATCCACTGAAACCAGAAGCAGAAGAAGGAGTAAGTAAAACAATTACAGGGTTAATCGAAGCAGGAGTACTAGTTGAAACACGTAGTGTATGCAATACCCCTATTTTTCCTGTGTTAAAATCAGACAAATTAAGACACAGGTTGGTTCATGACCTGAGAATGATAAATGAAATAGTGGAAGAATTACCAGCAGAAGTGCCCAATCCTCACACACTACTCACCAACGTGCCACCTGAAGCAAAATTTTTCACAGTAATTGATTTGTGCTCTGCGTTTTTCAGTATACCACTGTCAGAAGAGTCCCGTTATCTGTTTGCATTCACATACAGAGGTAAGCAGTACACCTATACTCACCTCCCACAAGGGTTTGCATGGTCACCACACATGTTTAATCTAATGTTAAAAAATGATCTTGAAGGTCTGGCACTAAACAGCACACTGTTACAATACGTGGATGATCTGTTAATCTGCGCAGTCACCTTGGTAGAATGCCATCAGGACTCAGTAAAGGTTCTAAAAAGGTTGGCTGAAGGAGGACACAAGGTGTCCAAAACAAAACTTCAGTACTGTCAAACACAGGTGGAGTACCTGGGGAGAATTGTCTCCCACGGCACAGTTGCAATCTCACCATCACAATTAGAAGGTGTGAGCAAAGCCCCGTGCCCTCAGACTGTTAGACAAATGTTGACATTTTTGGGGATGACAGGTTATAACTCTGAGTGGATAGAGGACTATGCAGAAAAAGTGGCTCCTCTCAGAGATCTAATCAAACAGTCTGATAATGCCGCAATGACAACCCCACTGAAATGGACAGCTGACACTATGGTAGCATTTGAAACACTAAAACAGAACATGCAAACCGCACCAACACTAGCTACACCAGACTACACCAAGCCTTTCTACCTGTACATAGCGAACAGAAGTGAGAAATATGTGTCTGCGGTGCTGATGCAAGAAACATGTGAAGTTCGGAAGAAGCTACCTCTGGCCTATTACAGCACAAAATTGGACAATGTAGCACAAGGATGGCCTCCATGCTATCAGGGACTAGCGGCCGTCCATTACGCGTATGAAAAAGCATCAGTCATAACGATGGGGTATCCAATTATCATTATGACACCACACAAAATACCTGAACTGATCAATCAAGGACGATTTGTGGTAACTCAGGCACGTTGTCTGCAGTATGCTCCACTCCTAACATATCTAGATGTGACCATCAAACGGTGTTCAGCTCTAAACCCAGCAATGACCAACCCATTTGAGTTTGAAGGTGAACCTCACGAATGGGTAGCAGAAACTATGAGATACACCAAGCTCAACGGTACCTTAAAAGCAAAACTGAATAAGATATGTGCTCAGGCCTGATCTAGAGTCATCCCCCATTCGAAACGCAGATGTCACCTACTATGTAGATGGTTCATGCTATCGTGATTATGTGGGAAATCATGCTGGCTATGCAGTAGTGAAGCAACAAAAGGATGCTTGGGTGACAGAAAAAGCTGAAAAATGTGAGCAGCCGTGTTCGGCTCAGCTAGCAGAGTTAAAAGCGTTAACTGAAGCCTGCAAGCTAGCCAAAGGAAAAGCAGCAAACATCTACACAGACTCTGCTTATACTCATGGTGTTTGTTTTTTGTTTGGAGCACTTTGGAAACAAAGGGGCTACAAGAGAGCTGATGGGACCCCGGTGCAACATGGCCAGCAGGTTAAAGAACTACTTTCAGCAATGATGCTACCAACGAGATCAATCATAAAATGTCAAGCTCACAGAAAAGGCAATGAGGATGTCATAGGGGGAACAATGCTGCAGATGAGGCAGCCAAACTGGCATCCAGGTGTCAAGCAGCGGTAATGACACCACTGGTGTCACTTGAACCAATGGCTACGCCAGAGGACATTATTTTGATGCAAAAAGAAGCAGATCAGAGTGGGCAGAACCTCTGGAGACAAAGAGGCGCTACGATGAGTGAGACAGGACTGGTGAGGTCGCATGACGGTCTCCTGGTGGCACCTGTGACACTATTAACCATTTTGATCTCCGAAGTGTACAATGCTGATCACTGTGCCAGGGGGGAGGTGTTAAGGAAAATAAAACAACAAGGATACTGGTCACCATACATGCAAGCCATGGTGGATGAAGTGCTGAATCATTGTGAAGTGTGTGCTCAAAACAATGTGAGAAAAACAATAACAACACCTGTGGGACACATTCCAGTTCCAGAAGGTCCATTCAAACACCTAGTGATTGACTATGTTGACATGATAAAACCAGTCCATGGAAAAAGGTACATGTTAGTAGTCATTGACAGGTTCAGCAGATGGGTGGAAGCAACCCCATCAAAAGATCTAGGAGCAGGAACTGTCATCAAATTCCTAATCAGAGAAGTCGTCCCACGTTTTGGTATTCCGTCAGAAATCAGCTCTGACGATGACAAAGCATTTGTGGAAAAAGTTGCAAAAGGCATTTTGCAGCAGTTAAAGATTAAACATTAGGGGGCTGTCTATCATCCACAAAGTCAAGGAATGGTTGAAAAAATCAACGGTACCTTAAAAGCAAAACTGAATAAGATATGTGCTTCTACTAAACTGAACTGGGTTGATTCTTTGCCAATTGCACTGAGTTATCGCATGCAAGCACATAGAATTACACATCTAACACCGCATGAAATGCTCACTGGTAGACCTATGCCTGCACCACAACTAAGAGGTCCTCATAAGGGACCGTCGCTTGAGCAATTGCAAGATGAGGTAAAAGCATACATGAAACAACTAACTGCTATCCATAGATTTATATACTTGCATGAAAAAGCCTGAGAGGTCAACCAGGACCAGGATCCAGCCCGACCAGTGGTGCCAGGAGATCAGGTGTATGTGAAAGTCCTCCGACGAAAGTGGCACGAGCCTAGGCGCGAAGGACCTTACAAAGTTGTAAGAGCAACGCCAACGGCTGTCCAGGTGGAAGGAAGCAAGACGTGGTATCACCTGAATCACTGCACCAAAAAGGTTCCGAAAGACAAAAAGGGCAGTATAAAACAGAGATAACGATGAGGAGAATGACTGTGTGGTGCAAACTAGTGACAAGCACTCTCCTGTTGATGCCACTAGGCAAACTGGGACAGATGAAGCTAGTGCCAACCAGCCCCTGCCAGGCCCAAGAAGTTCCAAGCGACTGCAGGACGCCGGTAGGAGAGCACCAGACCATGAAAGGAGCCACTCCCAATGATTCAGATGAACAGTGCTTGCAAGCAATGGACAGACACACGAACATGATGACAGGCCTGCAGGGAGCTGGGATGGTAAATGCACTGACAAATGACTGACATGCGTCCAGTGGTCCAAGGACTACTGGGGGATGTGCAGTGGTTCGCAACACTGGATTATTTGAACAATGCCGATGATTCGGAAGACGAATCAGAGTAAGAGGAGAAGGAGTTCTGAGTACAAAAAGCCCGACAGGGGGGACATGGACATTAACACCTGTTGATGACTCAATGGACTGAAGTTTTTAGATGTGAGTTTGTGTGTTACTAACACACACACATGCTCTTTAGGGTAATGTGCTCAGTATGGAGTTGTAGTCAGTCGAGTGATGAAGGTTGAACTCTTCTGGGAAAAAGGTTCTGTTCCCGGTACCATGTTGACACTCCTGATATAGAAGGTTTAGCTAATGCATTAGAATTGTTTTATTATTTCCACATGCCTGTGCAATGAAGACTTGCTTGCTGCTAGTATATGCAAAGAAGAACACCTTACACATAGTCGTTCACATATAGGCTGTTAGACCTGCTCACGCATAATAAATGTTTTCATCATATACTCTTGATGTAGGTATTAGCAGCAAGAATCAATGTATCACCACAGTCTTAATTGTCAGATCAATATCCACTTAATTTCATTATTCATTGAACCCGGTGTTTATCCACTAGGAGTCGTTTCCGCTGGGCAGTGCGGGACAGGGCAGCTCCAGCATGTCTCCACACAGAATGACAGCAACGCAGATGGGCTCTAACCGAGGGCACCGCAACCTCTCACTCCTGCGAAGGGAAAAGCGGGGGCTGGAACCCATAGGCGGCCATAAAAGGAGACATGCCCGTGGCTGACGAGGTGAGGGACTTGTGGGCATATTCCACCCACGGGAGGTGCAGGCTCCAGGAGGCAAGTTGATGTGCCGACACACACCACAGTACTGACCGCAGGTCCTGGTTAGCCCTCTCTGACTGACCATTGGACTGGGGGTGATGGCCTGACGAGAGGCTGGAGGAAGCACTGATGGCTTTGCAGAAGGCTTGCCACACTCGGGACATGAACTGGGGGCCACAGTCCGAAATGATGTCTACCGGGAGGCCGTGGAGCCAGAACATATGGGACAACAGGTGGTCAGCTGTCTCTTGGGCTGAGGGGAGTTTGGGTAGAGTGATGACTTTTCACTACCGTCAAAATAACGGAGTTGCCGTTAGAAGACGGTAGTCCAGTGATGAAGTTGACAGACAGATGTGACCAGGGGCGATTGGGAACAGGTAGAGGTTGTAGTAGTCCGGAGGGAAGTCTGTGGGAGGACTTTCCTCTGTAACAGACAGGGCATGCAGCGACGAACTCCTTTACCTCTTTAGCCATCCCTGGCCACCAGAAGCATTGCTGCAGGAACTGGAGTGTCCAGTTGACCCCAGGATGGCAGGTGAGCTTAGATGAGTGGCCCCACTGTAGCACCTCCGTCTTGGCAGAATTGGGGACGAAGAGTCGATCCCTGGGGCCCAAGCCGGGGTCCGGATACTGCTGCTGGGCCTGTATGACCGTTTGCTCGAGGGACCACTCGGCTGAGCGGACGAAGCAGGAAGCAGGTAGGATGGTCCCAGGGTCCGGGATCATATTGCCGAGAGAGGGCATTGGGCTTGGTGTTTTTAGTCCCTGGGTGGTAGGAAAGGGTGAAGTTGAAGCGTCCCAGGAATGGTGCCCAACGAGCTTGGCAGGCGTTGAGTCTCTTGGGTGACTGTAGGTAAAGGAGGTTCTTATGATCCATGAGAATCAGAAATGGCACCTCCAACCCCTCCAGCCAATGCCTCCACTCCTGGAGTGCACCACCGCCAGTAGCTCACAATTGCCCACATCATAGTTTCTCTTGGCCAGGTAGAGCTTTCTGGGAAAAAAAGGCACAAGGGTGAATTTTTGGTCCTGGGTATTTCTCTGAGAGAGGATGCCCCCAACACCATTGTTTGAGGCGTCCACCTCAACGATGAACTGGAGCTTAGCATTCGGGTGGACTGGCACAGGAGCAGAAGAGAACAAGTCTTTAAGCCGCCTGAAGGCGTCTTCGGCCCCGGGGGTCTATGTGAAGGGGCTGGTAGTGGAGGTGAGGCGAGTCAATGGGGTGGCCACCTTGCTATAGTCCTGGATGAATTTTCTATAGAAGTTTGCGAAGCCTAGGAAGTGCTGGAGCTGCTTCCGGGTGGATGGTCTTTGCCAGCCTCCCACTGCCTCAATCTTGGCTGGGTCAGGCCTAAGCTCTCCCTGGGCTAGGATGTAACATAGGAAACTGACTGAGGGGACGCTGAATTCGCATTTTTCACCCTTAACAAAAGATTTGTTCTCAAGCAGTCGCTGGAGAACCTGTCTGACGTGGAGCCTGTGCTCCTCTACAGTTCTGGAGATTAATATGTCGTCTTGGTAGACATACACGAACTGGTTAAGCATGTCTCTTAGGACATCATTAATCAGGGACTGGAAGACTGCAGGAGCGTTAGTGAGGTCAAAAGGCATGACCAGGTATTCGAAATGGCCGAGATGTGTCTTAAATGCAGTCTTACATTCATCCCCCTCCTACGCACCAAATGATAGGCGTTGCGCAGGTCTAGCTTAGTAAAGATGGTGGCTCTATTAAGGGGCTCAAAAGAGGGGTCTATGAGTGGCACGGGGTAGCGGTTCTTCACTGTAATGTCAAGTCCCCTAAAATCGATGCACGGCCTCAGGGTCTTGTCTTTCTTTGAGATGAAGAAGAACCCTGCCCCGAGAGGGGAGGAGGATGGTCTAATAAGTCCGGCCGCCAGGGAGTCACTGATATAGACCTCCAAGGCGTCCCTCTCAGGACGGGAGAGATTGTATAGCCTGCCAGAAGGCAGGGGAGCGCCAGGTATAAGGTCGATGGCGCTGTCATACGGCCGGTGAAGGGGAGTGACAGGGCCTTATTCCTGCTAAACACCTCACCCAGGTTGTGATATTCTTTGGGGACTGTGGACAGATCAGGGGGCGTGACCGAGGATGGCAGCAGGTGCGTGACCAGGGAAGCTGAACGAAGGCAGTGAGAGTGACAAAATGTTGTCCAACCAGCGATGGAAGATGACACCCAGTCAAAGTGGGGATTGTGCAGTTTTAACCAGGGTGACCCGAGAACCACAGGGGATTAGGGGGAAGAAATAACTAAAAACCTAATGTGCTCATGGTGATTACCAGAAATGGTGAAGGAGAGGGTCTCAGTCTGATACAGGATGGTCTCAAGGGGGCTTCTGTCAAGAGCACTAACAGGTCTGGGGGAGTATAACTTGAACACAGGAAAATTAGCGGAACGAGCAAAGTCCCTATCTGTGAAGTTATCATCTGCCCCTGTATCAACAAGTGCCTGAATGTTCATGGAGCTAGTGGGACCCGAGCCAGGCAGGTGGCCAGGCAGATGCATGGGGAGGAGTCAGACAAGGAGGTGGTCTCATTCACCAGAGTAGGCTATTGGAGCAAAAACATTTGAATATTGTCGAAGGAAAGAGTGGTGGAGGATCAGAGGGGGACACAGTTCCCGGGTGCCAGCAAATTCTGTACAAAGTATGCTTGTTGTGTTTATTATGTTTATGTATTTATGAGAACCACGGAAGGTGCTGGGAAAGCTTGATCAACGTAGGTGTAAATTCCATTTTGGCTGATTGGGCATATCTGGCGGTGTGACTGGCCAGTCATGGTGCTTGGACAGGCTGTCTGAGAGGAAAGGAGGGACAAATTGGGTCCCAGTTGTATGTTAGAAAAGTTGAACTGTCCAAACACAGAAAGGAACCGGAGATGCTCGAGCTGTGTGCTGTGGAAATAAGAGTTTTGTGAAGCGCTGTATGATAATGAAGAGCTGGCGCCAGGAGCCCCCTGGTTTGTGTGCGTGTGGTAACCACAGGTTGAGGAACTAAAAGGGATACGAGTAGCACACCTTGTGCCGCACTGTAAATCGGTGGTGCTATGGTGGCTAAGTCTTTTGGGCGGCAATATTCTTAACTGTGAAAACTTAACCCACCTGTACTCACTTAATAATAATATATGTGGAGGAGCATCACACCTCTTCCACTAGTCAAGGAACGAGCCAAATTTATCAGATACATTTCAGTGGTAGTGCAAAAAAGCACCTATGCTGCGACCTATAAATTCAGTTTCACCCAAATCAGTGAGTTCCTCAGCCCTCAGTTTGGGGTGACCTTTAAGCAAATAATTTAGAGCAATTAAAATATCTGTGTATAACTCCAAGCTAAGAGTGAATTTCAGACCTTTCTAATTTCCAACTTACGAAAGTTCAAACAGGAGAAAATTTTAGGCCATAACTGGGGGAGCTGGTGTGGCCAGCCAGTCTCTCCCTGTCAGAATCACTATTTTATGTGGTCTTTTACACTTCCTGTTTTATTTTGAAAGTCTTGTCTCCCCTAGTGTTGTTGTCACTGGTTGGTTTATTTCCTTTCTTTGTTCTGTTTCCCTCCTTAGCTGATTTCCTGATTTGTTTCACCTGTGTCTTGTCTCCCTATGTATTTAAACCCCCCCCACCACTAAGCCTTCTTTGCCTGATTGTCTTTGTTACCTTGTGTACTAGTCTTCTCGCATTTGCTCTGTTTGCTCTTTGTGTAAGACCGGTTTGCTTTTTGACTTGGATTTTCCTGCCTGCTCCCTGTCTGTTTTGTTTGCCAGGACCTGCCTGACTTTCTTTGTATGACCACCTGCCTCCACCTGATTAAAGGAACCTGCTTTACTGGACTTGATACTTTTGCCTTGCCTCCCTTTTTGCACCTGGGTCCACTCCCTGCCGGCTTCACACTCCCACTCTCAGTAAATTATCTGGTTAAAGATATTATCAAGTTCCATAAATCTCCTGAACAATAAAGTGGGTTAAAAAAATCCTGAAAATTAGGACATAAAATAAAACATAAACAAATGCTTATATAAAATTCCCCTGACTAAGGACAACTAACCAAACATGACTCGGACTGACACTGTGTGTGTGTGAATGAAGAAAAGTGAGTGCTTCTGAAAAAAGGGAAAGAGTGTGAATGAAGTGTGAGAGAGTGAAGCACTGTGTGAAAGTATGAAATTGAATGCTGCTCAAAATGTGATGGGTCCAGTGAATTCTTCAACAGAACAAAGCAAAGCTGTCTGTGCTGATATATTGTGTCAGTGCACATACTGTCGCAACTCCAAATTCTGAATGTATTTTGTATGAGCAATACTCCATCCCATGAACGTAAGGTTTTTGTAATGCAAAATGTCTCATTTTGGTAAATCTGCAATGTGTGGTTATTCTGAAAATATGCATAAATGCATGTTTGATCTGCAAGGCTGGATGTAAATGAACGGATGAGAGAGAAGTGTTATATGGTTGAGGGGAGACAATTGGAAGTGAACAAATAGGGTGAGGCAGTTAGGGTAGGTTGTGGCGCATGTAGGAAAATTGTGAAGTCAGAATCGAAGGAGTTAAAGAGTTAAAGGAAAGGGGTGAATGACTGAAGGGAAACGCCTCTGGGCTCCTTCTAGTCAAGTGTAATTGGTGTGAGTGGTCAGTGGGAGTGAGTAACGGGTGTTTGTGGGCATTGTAGTACAGTCGAGTCATAGTTCGGCAATCGGCCCAGAAAAGTGCACAGACGCAGAAAGCTAAAAATAGTCCCCCCCTCCCTTGTGCTCATCCCAAGGCCTGCACAGAGGAATTGAATTTTTTTACATCAGTTGACATCAGTTAAAGGTGCTAACAGCAAGAGGAGTATCATGCCAACAGCCTTGATTGGGTCCAGGCAGTTCTTGAAACAAATTTCTAAAATTTCCGAAAAATGGGAGAAATGAACAAAGGGAATTACCTCTGCATGGCCCAAGGATGGCACGTTTGATGTGACAGTGTGTGAGGACATGGAAAGGCTAAAGGTCAAGGCCAAAGATCATAAAATAAAAGACAAAAGTTAGAAAAGGCAAGATAAAAGAGATTTGGAGATAAAAATTTCGAACATGTTTAAAGAAGAAGGAGAAAACTACAGGAAACTTCTGAAGGAGGGTTTAGCTGAATTAAAAAAACAAAACAAAATAAGCATTACAAAAAACCCATGCTGGAACCAACAGGGGTGTATCCATCCCTGGATGGAGTGGTCAACTTTTCAAGTGATTTAGACTTTTTACCGCAGGCTGTGTTGGGCCAAGGTGACCTGAATGATAGCTCAAGAAACCCAGGAAGCCCTCAGAGGAGAAATGGTAATGCTAACGGTAGTGCAATCCTGGACAATAATGCAGGCAACCAAGAGAACTCTCAGACAAACAAAAATCAATCAGCAGGGCTGAAGAGAACAGCAAGCCAAGTTCAGGGTCAAACAACAGCGAGAGACATGCCCCCAAGATACTGTAGCACTGAAAGAAAATAACCAGGAGTGCTAGACTGTTATGCAGAACACAGTGAGTGTGCAGGGGGGTCATCATACTGGCTAGAACTTGACCGCAAAGGAATAGACTTGCAAAGAGAAATAAACCACACAGTGATTCAAGAAATTGAGAAAGAAATAGAAAGCCTACATAATAAGAAAAGCAGTCTAGAGGAAGCACAGGTAGCCAGTAATGTGAACAGACCTGAAAGAAAATAAACAGAGGGAGGACATGGGGGTCAAATATATGACTTAATTGGGGGGAGGCATGGCTCTGCGAACGTCAGATGTCAGATCTGTGCATGATTCAACATGGCGGAAAACACCTGAACGTAACCAAACAAGCTCAGCTTTAAACGCCAATCTACACAGTCTGAATCCTCAAATCCTTAGAACTACAAGAAAAACATTTACTTCTTTCATCCACCAACAATCCTCATCAAGAAAATCTGGAAGAAGAAACCGTGGAAAGCCTGCAAGAGTATGTCGATGAGTGCTACCACCGACTCGTCATGGGGAAGACCGGCAATGCGGCGACCTCATCTTCCAAAAGAAGCCAACCACCCACCGCACCCTCATTATACGATAAGGACTTTGGGGACATCCTGGAATCAATAGACAGGAAACTAACAAGCTTCAATGCCAGACTAGCCCTAGTGGAAATACCCCAAAAAGAGTTCCAGGCTCTCCGTGAGTCTCTGGAATTCAGCCAGCAACAGGTGGCTTCACTGGCCGCGGAAAACCAGAAAGAGTATGCTGGACAACCTGGTATTTTCCGGCATACCAGAGCAGGTGGAGGAAGACCCCGAGATGTCCATCAAAGACTTCCTCCAGAAACAGCTGAAACTTCTGACTGAGACTGTGAAGAACATCGCCTTCCACCGAGTGCATCGCCTTGGAGGGAAAAGACTGGACAACAGGCGCCCCAGGCCTATCGTTACGAAGTTTGAACACTTCAAGCAGAAGGAGCTGGTGAAGAGCCGGGGCAGGGAGCTGAGAGGAACGGACTTCAGCGTGAACGATCAATTCCCCAAGGAGATGCTAGAGCACTGCAAACGCCTGTTCCCTGTCAGGAGAAAGTTCATCGACGGAGGATCCCGCGCTGTCATCGCTGTGGACAAGCTAAATGTCAACGGCCAGCTGTTCCAGGATCTGTAGATCGCCCCTTGGCTCTGTTAAAGTGTCGTCTCTTCTGTTCGCCCGAATATGGTAATAGTATGGTTAAGGTAATGGATGAGGGTTACATTAACTTTTCTCATTCATTCTTTCTTTCATGCCTGTGTCAATCATGTAAAAATATACGAACGCACATCACATGCTGTATAATATGCCGTTCTTACCACCAGAAAATGTGTATTTATGTCACCCCGATGTTTTTCCTGTTGTTGTTTTGTGTTATACTTTATTTATGAATGTGATGTCTATATGGTTCACAGTGCAATTATATAATATGCAGTTACATTGGCCACACACATACTCTCTTCCTCTCTGGCACCACCGCACACACACACATGCACATACACATACACATAGACATGCACACATGCACACACAGGTACTTAACTCATTCACCCACTTATGAAAATTTACACTCAGTAGATTAGTTTAAATATGAACAAATTATGGTTTGTCACTTGGAATGTGTGCGGAATTGGCTCACATGAAAAACTGCTAAATATTTTAACACACCTACACAAATTACAAGCAGACGTTGTCTTACTACAGGAAGGCCATCCACCCAAAGCAGGAAGTCATATACTAAGCTCATCACAGTTTCCGCACACATACACAACTAGTTATAACACCAAAAAAAGAGGTGTAGCCATTCTAATCAACAAAAACATTAGGTTTACTTGTAAGAACACCATTGCAGACCCAAAAGGTAGGTTTATAATAGTTAGCATATCCACACACAACACTGAGGTACGTATTGCCAATATATATGGTCCAAATGTTGATGACCCCTCCTTCTTCCACAGCGTCTTCACAGCACTTTCGGCCCACTCAGACACAGCACTTATAGTAGGTGGGGACTTGAACCTGGTATTCAACCCACAAGTGGACAGAATCAGTAGGGCAGTTAGTTAACGCAACTACCAATCATCCGAGATAATAAAGCAGTATATGAGTGATTTTGGTCTTTGCGATGCTTGGCACTGACGTCACCCCACGCTGAAGGAATGCACCTACTACTCACCAGTCCACCACTCTTATTCCCATTTAGACCACTTTTTAATTAGTAATTCAATTATGAAGGATGTCTCTGACACCAAGATTCACCCCATTGCCATCAGCGACCACGCACCAGTCACTCTGACACTTACAAAAAAAAAACAACTAAAACACCACCTTCTAAACAATGCAGATTAAATACATCATTGCTCAAAGACCAACTTTATTAAATTCTTTAAGGAGGAATGGACAATATTCTGTGAAATAAATGACCAGCCTGATGTCTCGGCCTGCATCCTATGGCAGGCAGCAAAAGCAGTCATGCGAGGCAAAATAATATCTTATTCTTCATATAAGAAAAATTAGGATAAACCTCTTGAAACAGAATTAAACAAAACAATTAAAGCTTTGGAGACAGCTCATGCTGCCTCCCAAGAGGAACATCTACAGAGAGAACTAAAACTGAAACTAAATGAATTACTCAACATCAAAATACGATTCCAACTGCAGAGATTACGCCTGGAGAACATTGAACATAGCAATAAATCCAGCAGATTTCTAGCAAATCAACTAAAACAGAATAAAGAAAGAGCAACAATATCATCAATAATGAACTCCAGTGGGAAAATAACCTGTGAACCAGAAGAAATAAGTCACATTTTTAAGGAATTCTATAATAATGATAATAATAATTATAATATCTGGGATTTATATAGCGCTTTTTTGAGTATTCAAAGACGCTTTACAGGTGTGTGTTGGGGGGGCCTAGGGGTCTAAGGTAAGTAAAAGCAACAATTTTAATAGGAGAACATTAAAAATGGAAAAATACGATAAGATAAAATCAATAAAAACAATAAAAACAAGAATTGATACAAGGTCAGCTCGGAAATGCTATTGTAAACAGATGGGTTTTCAGTGCGGTCTTGAAGGTCGGGAGGGAAGGGGCGTCTCTGATGCATTTGAGGAGTTCATTCCAGAGGGTGGGGGTGGCCACGGAGAAGGCCCTGTTGCCCCAGGTTCGGCGCTTGGCCTTTGGGGCGTTGAGGAGGCCGGCGTCCCTGGAAATAAGGACCGTGATGGAGCATATGGCTCTAGGAGGTCGGAGAGGTAGGGGGGCGCCAGGTTGTGCAGTGCTTTGTAGGTGGTGAGGAGTATTTTGAAGTGGATTCGTTGTTTGACAGGCAGCCAGTGGAGGTTATGGAGGACTGGGGTGATATGGTCTCTGGAGCGGGTGCTGGTGAGGAGGTGGGCGGCAGAGTTTTGGACATATTGGAGTTTGTTGAGGGTTTTGGAGGTGATACCATGGAGTAAGCTGTTGCAGTAATCTAACCGGGAGGAGATGAAGGCGTGGATAAGGGTTTCGGCAGCAGAGAAAGTCAGGGAGGAGTCGAGTCGAGTGATGTTGCGGAGGTGGAAGAATGCTGTTTTGGTGATGTTGTTGACGTGGGGGAGGAATGACAGGGTGGGGTCGAAGATGACTCCTCGGTTGCGGATATGGGTGGAGGTTTTGACGAGGGTGCCATCGATATTGAGTGAAAAATCCTGAGTGGAGTGGGTGAGGGAGTCGGGGCCGATGATTATGATTTCGGATTTATTGCAGTTGAGTTGTAGAAAGTTATTTTGCATCCATGTTTTTATATCTGTTCTATGTATCTATGAAAAACTTTATTCGTCTGAGATGAACCCCTCCAAATCCAGCACTGGAACTTTTCTGAGCACCGTTGACTTGCCAAAATTAAATCAAGACCAAATAATGGCTCTGGAGTCACTTATTTCGACCGAGGAACTCTAAGAAGCCCTCAAACATATGCCAAACAAGAAAGCCCAAGGACCAGATGGTTTCCCTACAGAATTCTACAAAGAGTTCTGGCCAGAGCTTGCACCAATATTTTATAGAATGCTCAGTGAAATGCAGGAAACCTCGACCCTTCCACCCAACATGAACTGTGCAAATATTAGCCTTCTCCTTAAACCAGACAAAGACCCTGCACTCCCATCAAGCTATCGTCCAATATCACTTATAAATGTAGATATTAAAATTATTTGCATAGGCACTAGCTAGAAGACTAGAGCCTATGAAAAGAAAAAGTAAACATCTCACATAATACATCCCAACCAAACTGGGTTTATTAAAGGTTGACACTCTACCAACAACACCCGCAGACTTATCAACCTGATAGACTGTTGTAACAGTCAGAGAAAAGATGCATTAATAGTCTCCCTAGATGCAGAAAAAGCATTCGACAGGGTAAATTGGAATTTTCTCCTCACCACATTACAAAAGTTTGGGTTCGAAGATAACTTTGTGAACTGGATCAAAATATTGTATAGCTCTCCCAATGCCTGTGTCAGAACAAATGATCAAACTTCTCCAAGCTTTTCTCTCCAGAGGGGAACCAGGCAGGCTTGTCCACTTTCTCCGTCCCTTTTTGCTATATCTATAGAGCCACTCGCAGCTGCAGTTCGGCAGAACCAAAATATTAAGGGAATTAACACAGCAAATATGAACGATAAAATAAGTTTTGGGACATGATGGCCAACCAGGCACTGGCAAGGTTAAGTTGGGGGACATATGAACAATAAAATAAGTGTTTATGCTGATGATGTATTACTTTTCCTACAAAATGCACAAATGTCTCTCCCTGAAACAATAGTAATCATCAACAAATTCTCAATCATCTCTGACTACTCTGTTAATTGGAGCAAATCGACTGCCTTACCCATAAACTCAGATTTCCAGAGTACGTCAACCGCCCCACTACGGCCAGGAAACATTAGATATCTAGGTATCAACATCCCTGCCAAACTTTCCAACCTGGCACGGCTAAACCACACCATCCTAAATAAAGAAATAGAGGACGACCTCACCCGGTGGAGGACACTACACATATCACTTATGGGAAGAGTAGCAACAGTGAAAATGATGATCTTGCCAAAAATTAGCTATGTTTTTTCGATGGTTCCAACTCAACCGCCCCGACTCGGTTCAAATCAATTCTCTAAAGTCCAATAGCTCCAAATTTCTTTGGAAAGCTAAACCACCATGTATAAGCTTAAAGACTTTACAAACGAGTAAAGACCATGGTGATTTGGAATTACCAAACTTTTACTATTACTACTTGGCCACTAGGTTACAATATATACTAAAATGGATTAAGCCAAACTTGTTAGACCAAGCATGGATCGATATTGAACAAACATTTTGCAAAGAAATATAAATCTCTGATCTGCCTTTTATCAGTCCTGCTATCAAGCGACACAGTTGCTTCAAGTGTATTAGCATCAGCAACACCCTCAAAGCTTTGTGGGAATTCCTCAAAAGAAATGGATTCTTGAACACCCCTTGCAGGCTCATGCTTATCTGGAACAATCTTGACATCCTGCAAAATAAAAAATCAATACATTTCTCAGCATGGGTTAATAAAGGGATAAAACATTTAAAGCATATCCTACAAGACAACAAATTCATACAATTTAATGAAATCACAACAAAATATGGTATTAACAAAAACAAATTTCTCAAATATCTTCAGGCACGGTTTGACCTTAGCCAATTAGATTTAGAGCTTCCACCCAGAATAACAGATTTTCTACAGCTTTCACCATCTAAACTACTGTCTAAACTTAACTTGATACTATCTCCAACAGATCTAAGAATCTCTGTTCCTACCTCCAAATGGGAAAAAGATCTGTCGATCAACCCAGACCCTAACTTTTGGATAAAAATCTGTTCAATATGTTCAAAATTACTCAAAATAGAAACCTACAATTAATAAATTAAAAGGTTCTACACAGAACACACTTTACAGGACAAAGGATGTTCAAGATGGGCCTCACACAAACAAACATTTGCACGAACTGTGCGACTGGCTCTCCAGATCTACATGCTCTTTGGCTTTGTACACCTGTCAACAATTTCTGGGATAGGGTTGGCGAAGATTTATCACGGTGGCTAGGGTACCCCATCCCTACCTCCACATCACTTTGTCTGCTAGGTGACCTCACTAATATCGATTTTGGTATCAATATCGGAATTAACAAATCCTGCATACCCCTTACTGCCCTAAGCATCGCAAAAAGACCATCCTGATTAATTGGAAATCCAACAAGAACCTAAGCACTACTCAATATAGAAACCTTTTATTAGACCACATTTTCATGGAGGGAATGTCTGCTTGGGAAAAAAATCGATCAGCAGAATTTCATCAGATCTTTTCCCCGATAATTAAATCCATCATGTAGTCTCAATAAGGGGGAGGGGGCCTCGTGGCCCTGGTCCAGGGGCGGGTGGCTTTAGATTCTGGCTTACTTGGGTGCCGGGCAACTTGCTGGACCGGCGGGCCCTGTGTTGCTGCCTCCTGGGGCTTCCTTGGATCTCATCTGTGCGGGGTTGGGGGTATGGGGGCTGCCTTCCCTGGCTCGGTGGTGCCCTGTGGGACTGGGGACTGGGGGGCCCTTGGGCTGGGTTGGGGTTCCCCAAGGCCGTGGGCGGTCCGGGACCTGGGCCCCAGCGGCTGGTGGGAGGGAGTGGGCAGCTCTGTCCGGGGGCGGTGGGCCTGTTCACTGTGGTGGGCTGCAGCTCGCCCCATGCAGGCATGGGGTGCGGGCGGGCATCGGCCTCACCAGTGTTTGGTGGGGCCCTTGCTGGGGGCCCGGCCGGGTCTCTGGCCGGGGGGGGCTCTGTGCCCCTGGGCTTAGCCCATGCTGCGTGGGGTGCCCCCGACGGGCCTGGGGTTCTTTGGTTCCCTTGTCTCTCTATGGGCTGCCCCCGTGGTGGGTGTTGCAGCTCCTGTGTTTTCCTGCGAGTCCTTTCGTGGGTTGGACCTGGGGCTGTCTCCTGGGGGGAGGTTCTGGGGGTTGCTGGGTGCCCTGGTGGCTCGGTCCTGACCTGCCTGCTATCTTGGGCCGGGGGCGTGTTGTACCGGCCCCCCACATCAGCTGCAGTAAGCTACCCACCGCATCCATGACAAACCATAACATACATATACACACATATACACACACATACACACACTCACACACATACAAGGTGCACAACTCAGATTGCATGGAAAATCCTGCGACCAATGCTCTGACTGTTTATGTTGATATTGTTGTTGTTGTTATTGTCGTTTCTGTATGCCCCCACGTCTCCCCCATGTTGATAGTGTTGCTGCTGTGGTTGTTTGTGTACCCCCCCTCCTGTCTTCCCTATCCTGTCTCTGTTCTCTCTTTCTATCCACTCCTGAGCCTCAGCCCAGTAGGTTTACCATCAAACCAGTACCATTGCTAATAAAGTTAAACGCAGAGGGCGACAGGAGGAGTATGTCAGACTCCTTCTTCACAGAGTAAAATTGTTTCAGCACAACATAGCACCAGGAACATTCATACTGCCTGCCCCAGCTGATGAACAGAACAGATTAAATATATATATATATATATATGACCTCAGGCTAAGACCAATTTTAAGAAAACCTGATCACTACACAGACGATCCAATATTAATTAGAGGAGCTGAAGGACATTATGTACTGTGGCAAACATTCGACCTCGCTGGGCTGGTTAGCCGGCTGCCTGATATCCACGAGGGCGTGAACAAATGGATCAGAGCTTTTGAGGAAGAAACTGTGGGCAAACTGCTGGCCCGAGGGGACATTAAAGCCATATGGGCACAGTGTTGTGGGGCCCCTGCTATGGAAAACATACTAAAAGCTAACAACAATGACTGGATGTTGAGCCCTAGAGCAGACGGAACTGAATTCAATGCATATCGACCCATTCTCTGGAAGACACTGCGTGATGAATATCCAACCAGGGTAGATCCAAAGGTGTTAAAGGGGGAGCCGCTATCAGAGACTGAAAATGCTACAGCCTACAAAACATGTCAAATGAGGAGGTGGAAACTGGACGAGAGAGGACGAGATACATAAGAGCCCAGTGTTGACCATGTTGTTTCGCAACACCATAATGGAAGCACTGCCAGCCCCTGTCCAAAGCAGGCTGGAGGACGTGGTAGGGCTGACCTCCATGCCACATGAACAGTTTGTAGATCATGTGGTGTACGCTGTTGACAGATAGAGGAGGGATGAAAGGCGAATGCATGAGCAGGACAAAAACAGCTGCAAGGAAAAAACAAGGCAAAGTCACAGGCTGCAGTCGTGTCGACAAAGGGCGCTCAAGCAGTAAAGGAGCAGCCTACTGAACTCACTGCACCTATTCTAGCACAGAATGTTATGCCACCCCAGCCACCGGCACAACCCCAACATAATTTGTGGCAAGATGTGTGGTGCCTGTGACGCTATTAACCATTTTGACCTCAGAAGTGCACAGTGTAGATCACTTTGCCACGGTGGAGATGTTAAAAAAATAAAACAACAAGGATAGTGGTCACCATAAATATTCACTCTTAGACCTATGCCTGCACCACAGCTAAGAGGTCCTTATAAAGGACCATTGCTTGAGCAAGTGTAAGATTAGCTAATAGCATATATGAAACAATTAACTGCTATCCATAGATGTATGTACTCGCGGGAAAAAGCCAGAGAGGTCAACCAGGACCAGGATCCGGCCTGACCAGTGGTGCCAGGAGATCAGGTGTATGTGAAACTCTTCCGACGAAAGTGGCACGAGCCTATGCACGAAGGACCTTACAAAGTTGGAAGAGCAACACCAACGACCATCCAGGTGGAAGGAAGTAAAACGTGGCAATCTCGGACAGATGAAGCCAGTGCCAACAAGCCCCTGACAGGTCCAAGAGGATCCAAGCGACTGCAAGACGCCAGAAGGAGAGCAACAGGCCATGAAAGGAGCCACTCCCAATGACTCAGATGAGTACGATACAAAAACAAACATCCATCCAGACAGTGCCAGGGCCCATACCAGATTTCCTACACCAGGTTCACGGCACACCAACCCTGACAATGAAAAAAAACATACGAAGATGACAACTGCTAACGCTTAATACATCTTTACATATAGTCCATGGATACCTAAGTATACCATACCTGTGCAATGAAGACTTGTTTGCTTCTGGTATATGCAAAGAAGAACAGCTTACACATCTTTGCTTCTAGCAGCCTATATGTGAGCAACTAAGACCTGCTTACGCATAATAACTGTACATCAGAGATTTTGTTGATTGTTGATATAATAAAATTAAATCAAAAGGGGGATATCAAAAATCTCTTATCTGGTTGTGTTGCATCTTAAAGTAGGTGGTCACTTGCAGTTTGGGGGCCTGTTGAGTTGGCTGCCGCTAACAGTTGTAACACTATACAGAGATAACTTTCCTACCTGATTTATTTGATATGATAGAATCATGTCAAAAGGGGGAAATGTTTTAACTGGCTTAAAAGGAGAGATAAGGGGGAATGCTGCGAGCAATGGACAGACAAACGGACATGATGATGGGGAGCTCTGATGGTGAATGGACTGGCAGATGGACAAATGACTCACATGTGTCCAGTGGTCCAAGGACTACTGGGGGACGTGGACCTTGTTCTCAATACCGGATTATTTGAAAAATGCTTATGATTTGGAGGACGAATCGTAGTAATAGGAGAAGGAGTTCTGAGTACGGTGAGAAAAAGGGACACAGGTATTAAGGGAAATGTGTTGGAATGGAAAGGAGCCCAACAGGGGGGACATGGAGATTAAGACCTGTTGATGGACTCAATGGACTGAATTGCACAGCAATATACAGAATAAAGCACCTGTAAGTCACCAATATCCAGTAACATCAAACAGATACATCATATACTCTTGATGTAGGTATTAGCAGTAAGAATCAGTGTATCACCACAGTCGTACATGTCATATCAATATCCACTTAATTTCATTATTCATTGTCTGAGTTTTTATGAAAATGTGTTGTGTTGATGGTTCACGGTTCAAGGTGTGACTTGAGAAGTTGGTTGCCTGTGTGGAAGGGGCCATGGGAGAATTATCCTAAAAGGTTTTTCACTCACATACATCTCTGAAGTTGTGAACTGTCCAATTGCATCCAGATGAATGTTATCATTATCACAGTAATGTTGTACTTATGCGAATATCCAGAATATCATATCATTTTATGTTTCAGTTTTGCAATGTTATGTTATCCATCATTTATACTCAACACATTTAGTTTAAATCACTATAGTGATTTCAGGGGGGATATGTAGGGGAAGGACATGGTCCAGAGGCCTTGTCTCTCTATTCAGGCGTCATCATTGGAGCCAGGTCACCATGACACTGTACTGGTGCTGAACAAGTCATAACAATAAGTAGAAAACATCTTGGTCAAAGGTCAAGATAAAGATGAAGGCTATCCACCCAATACACACACATAGCCTGTTTTTAGTATAAAAAAGCATGTCACGTTCTGTAATGTTGGGATTTGTCTCTGACTACGTTGTTAGTAGGGCCGCTGTGAATAAAAAGATTCCCCATCTGACACCTGTGTCTCGACCATCTGATTCCTCTTTTAAACTACTTCTTTTTGCCACAACAATACATATATACATAGAAGGGGCAACACAGCGTCAGAAGGTCGCGGGTTTGGTTCTGGGGCCTGGGGCCTTTCTGTGCAGAGTTTGCATGTTCTCCCCGTGCCTGGATGGGTTCCCTCCGGGTACTCTGCTTTCCTCCCACCGTCCAAAGACATGCATGTTTGGGTTAACTGGTCACTCTACATTGCCCGTAGGTCTGGGTGTGAGTGTGAGTGGTTGCTTGTCTTTGTGTTGGCCCTGCGTTGGAGTGGCGACCTGTCCAGGGTGTACCCCGCCCTCACCCACTGTGAGCTGGGATTGGCTCCAGCACCCCCGCAACCCCGAAACGGATAAATGGTTGAAGATGAATGAATGAATGAATATACATTGAAATTAAAAATATTAGAAATATTTATAGTGGAATATGGTACGTAACTTTTGACCAGGACATGTCCTTTGTCCCTCACATAAAACAACTTTCTTTCACCTGCGAAACATTAGGAAAATCAGGTACATCCTGTCTCGAGAGGATGCAGAAAAACTAGTCCATGCATTCATTACTTCTAGACTGGACTATTGTAAATCATTACTATCTGGATGTCCCAACAAATCTCTGGAAGGCCTTCAGATGATTCAGAATGCTGCTGCACGAATATTAACAGGAACTAGAAAAAGGGATCAAATTTCTCCTGTGTTAGCTTCTCTTCATTGCCGGTACAATTCAGAATAGAATTTAAAATCCTTCTGTTAATGTATAAAGCTCTTAATGGCCAATCTCCATCGTATCTCAGAGAGCTCATAGTTCCTTACTGTCCTAATAGGCTACTTCGCTCTCTAGATGGAGGTTTACTTTTGGTTCCTAGAGTCTCCAGGGGAGCAGATCTTTCAGTTATCAGGGTCCTCTTCTATGGAGCCAACTTCCAGTATCGGTCCAGGGAGCGGACTCTTTAGCAATTTTCAGGACCAGGCTTAAAACCTTTCTTTATGACAGAGCTTATAGTTAAAAAGTTAAAGTTAACTTACTCATTTGTTTTGGTGCTATAGGCCTAGACTGCTGGGGGAAGAACTGAGCACCTCTCTCCCTCTCTCTCCCCCTCTCCTTCCCCCTTGCATGCACCAACATACTACTAACCATGCTTCCCCAAAGTCCTTGTTTCTCCTAGTTCTTCTCCTCTCTCTCCCTGTCCTCATCCCACAGGCGGTGAATCATCGCTACCCCATGTTCCTGCAACGCCTGCTGCTCCCATATTGCTGTGTACTTTGTACATTATCATATGTTCCTTTTTGCATCTGTGTTGAGTACCCCCCCCCCCCCCCCCGGCCTCTCTCTCTCTCTCTACCCAACTGGTTGAGGCAGATGGCCGCCCCCCCGAGCCTGGTTCTGCCCGAGATTTCTTCCTCTTAAAGGAAGGTTTTTCCTTGCCACTGTCGCCAAGTGCTTGGTCATGGGGGGATCTGTTGGGTCTCATTAAATAATTTTATAAAGAGTTTGGTCTAGACCAGCTCTATATGTAAAGTGCCTTGATGTAACTTTGTTATGATTTGGCGCTATATAAATAAATCAGATTTGAGTCTGATTTGCTTTTTTAAAAACCCGTTGACAGTGTTTGCCAAGTAAACACGGAAGAAAGAAGAGAGAATGGAGAAAAACAACGAGAAAATGGACTGACGTTGAAGTTCAGGCTTTATTAAACCTGTATTCTACAGAGGAAATAGAAAGAGATTTTGATTCCACTAAGCGGAACACTAAGGTATATGCTGGTATTTCCTCTCAGCTAGCTTCATTGGGCATCTACCACACGGCAAAACAATGTAGAGAGAAGATTAAGAAGTTAAAGCAAGATTATAAGAAGATAAAAGACCACAACACACAGACCGGCATACGCTGGAAATTCTCACACAAAGGATTCAGCACCTGGGCTTTTGGAGGTTATCACCAGTGGTTCGGGGTGTTGCAGTCCACTGCAAGAAGAATCCCCAGAAGGTTAGTGGCTATAAATATACTGTACATAGTATGGGTTGCTCGCTCGACCGTTTGCTAAATCTAGATGCTAACCATTATGAATAGCTGGCCAGTATCATGTCCACTCGTTTCATTTTGTGTGATATTCCTTGTGTGTGTGTTAACACAGTTTGCCAAAATGCGATTCTCCGGAGCAGCAATATGTGAAGACGTGCTTTTGTGAGCTCTGCTTAGAACGAACATTTAGTTAATATTCAGCCTTTCCCTCTTGTCTTTTCTAGTACAAACGTGTCTCTTAAATACCAAATCCTTCAAATTAATATTTTTTTTTTATCCAAAGCTGCTCAAAATGCCTAAATCTTATAAGTCGAGGTCAGGGCCAGACGCCTCAGACTCGTCTGAAGTGGATCCGGCCGCGGAAGTGGGGTCAGGGGCAATCATGGCTGCTATAAAGCAATCAGAGCCGTGTGTGCTAACCAAGATTGACTCGTTTGTGATGGAAGCTACAGGTAAACTGCACACAAAAATAGACAACTTGGCGATGAATTTAAGGACAGAAATCCTGAGTGTGTGTGCAGAGTTCACAAAGGTAACTGAAGAAGTACGGAAGGAAAACGCTACATTTGCAACCCGCATTGATGATCTCGAGGAGGAAGCTAATGGCCATGCTAACTGGGTTATAGCACTCGAAGCTAAAGTCAATACGCTATCTACACAAGTAGCCCTGTTGGAAGATAAGACCGAAGATTTGGAGTCCCAACAGCAGTGAGATAACTGCAAACTAATTGGCGTGGCAGAGGGATATGGAAATATTGTCAGGGCTAGGCTAGAAGGAGGACCCAAATGCAGGAGCCGGAGGCAGTAGGGTGAAGGTGAATATGAGTATTTTAATGAAATGCAAAACATAGAACAAAGGAGACCAAGGATAACCAGGATAACAAAGGAGAACTACAGATAACGACAGAGATCAGGAGAACAGGAGAGAACAGAGGACAACAGAGAACAGGAGCGAACAACCAACAACAGAGGACAACAGAGAAGGCAAGGGAGCAACAGGGAACCAGAGAACACAAGAGATCAGAGGAGAACAGAGGACAAAGGAAAAAGGATCCGACCAGGACTGGACAGAAAACAAGACTTAAATACCAACTGAACTAATGACACAGGTGAAACACATTAGGGCAAGGAAGGCAATCACACAGGTGGGAAAGAGAACAAAGGCAGGAAGCAAAGTAGACAAAGACATAACAGAAAGCAGACAACCAAAATAAAGCAGGAAGTGAACTAACAAAATAAGACAAGAACGGCTCATGACAAATATACGACCAGAGAGAACCATGGCTGAATTGTTGAAGGAAGCGCTAGCTCTCGATTACACACCGACGCTCAATCGGGCACACAGGAGCCTGCAACTGAGACCAAAAGATGGGGATGCCCGGAGGCCAATAATCATCAATTTCCATTACTTTCAGGAGAAAGTGGACGTTCTTAGAAAGGCCATGAGTGTAGGTCCCATCACCCATATCGGCAAACACTTCTTCATCTAACCCAGATTATTCGGCTTCTGTCAGAAAAAACAGAGCAGCCTTCACTGAAGTGAGAGGATTACTTCGCCAGTGTTCAGGCGGGAAATATGGTCTCCTATACCCAGCCACACTGAAGATCATGGCCCCAGCTGACAAGCAGGTATCTTTCAAAGAACTGATGAAGGCGAAGCACTACATCGAGTACAATCTGTGCCCACGGGAGACAGATGGAGAGTGACAGTTAATACACGGGGATGTAACAGGTACTATAGGCTGCATGTTAATATTGCAGTAGTTGGCACATGCTGACATACAATTCGACAGGTAAGTCTTACTACACTGCAGTTGAATACACTTTATGTTTGGACTATGGACAAGGCTAAGTGACATATTTCAGCAATCTAAAGAATACAAATGTGAAAATATTTGGATTGAGGATCTATGATGGGCAATTATGCACAGTTTACAACAATATGTGACTGATGGTGGTCAGTGTTGAGGAGTAACGGAATACATGTACTAGCATTACGTATTCAGAATACAAATTATGAGCAACTGTATTTCATTCCAATTACAATTTAAATAGTTGGTATTCAGAATACAGTTACATTGTTGAAATCAATGGATTACACTTACGGATGTCCGATATTATTTTTTGATTTCTTTATCTCTTCTCCCTGTAACCTCACTCTTCCAATTGGGTCCCTCTCATTCACACACATATACTCTGTCTTGCTGCAGCTAACCTTCATTTCTTTCCTTTCCAGGGCAAACCTCCCAGTCCCACCTCCACCTTGAACTCCTCTGTCACACCTACAGCACACCTCACCACTGTCTTACAGTCCTCATACATGTCCTGCACCGCTCTAACATACTTCTCTGCTACTCCAGACTTCCTCATACAATACCACAATTCCTCTCTGGGCACCCTGTCATAAGCTTTCTCCAGATCTACAAAGATGCAATGCAGCTCCCTTCTCTGTACTTCTCTATCAGCATCCTCAAAGCAAATACTGCATCTGTAGTACTCTTTTTTGGCATGAAACCATACTGCTGCTCACAAAAGCTCACTTCTGCCCTTAGTCTAGCTTCAACTACTCTTTCCCATAACTTCATTGTATGGCTCATCAGCTTTATTCTTCTGTAGTTGCTACAACTCTGTACATCTCCCTTGTTCTTAAAGATGGGCACCAGCACACTTCTCCTCCATTCCTCAGGCATCTTCTCACTATATAAGATCCCGTTGAACAACCCAGTCAGAAACTCTACTGCTACCTCTCCTAGACACTTCCAGACCTCCACAGGTATGTCATCAGGACCGAGTGCTTTTCCACTCTTCATCCTCTTCAGTGCCCTCCTCACTTCATCCTTACTAATCTTTGCTACTTCCTGGTCCACAACAGTCACCTCTTCTACTCTTCGTTCTCTCTCATTTTCCTCATTCATTAGCTCTTCAAAGTACTCTTTCCATCTTCCCATCACACTACTGGCATCTGTCAATACACTTTCATCTCTATCCTTAATCACCCTAATGGCCTGCACGTCCTTCCCATCTCTGTCTCTCTACCTTGCCAACCTGTATAGATCAGTCCCTCCCTCCTTACTGTCCAACCTAGCATACAAGTCATCGTAAGCCCTTTGCCACCTCTACTTTCACCTTACGCTGCATCTCCCTGTACTCCTGTCTACTCTCTTCAGTCCTCTCAGTGTCACACTTCTTCTTAGCTAACCTCTTTCTCTGTATACACTCCTGCACCTCCTCATTCCACCACCAAGTCTCCTTATCCACTTTCCTTCCAGATGACACACCAAATACTCTCCTACCTGTCTCCCTTATCACATTAGCTGTAGTTGTCCAGTCAACTGGAAGCACCTCCTGGCCATCCAGAGCCTGTCTCAACTCCTTCCTAAAAATCATACAACACTCTTCCTTTTTCAGCTTCCACCATTTAGAGTCCTCTGCTCTGTCTTTGCCCTTTTCATCTTCCTCACCAACAGAGTCATCCTACATACCACCATCCTATGCTGTCTGGCTACACTCTCACCTATCACTACTTTGCAGTCACTGATCTCCTTCAGATTACACCGTCTACACAAGATGTAGTCTACCTATGTACTCCTACCTCCACTCTTATAAGTCACCCTATGTTCCTGCCTCTTCTGGGAGAAAGTATTCACTACAGCCATTTCCATCCTTTTTGCAAAGTCAACCACCATCTGTCCTTCTGCGTTCCTCTCCTGGATACCAAACCTGCCCATCACCTCCTCATCATCTCTGTTTCCTACACCAACGTGTCCATTGAAGTCTGCACCAATGACAACTCTCTCACTTCTAGGGATGCTCTGCATCACTTCATCAAGGTCCAACCAGAATTTCTCCTTCTCCTCCAGCTCACATCCTACCTGTGGAGCATACCCACTAACAACATTGAACATCACACCTTCGATTTCTAGCTTCAGACTCATTACTCTATCTGATACTCTTTTAACCTCCAGAACATTCCTAACAAACTCCTCCTTCAAGATAACTCCTACTCCATTTCTCTTCCTATCTACACCATGATAGAACAACTTGAACCCTGCTCCTAAACTTCTAGCCTTGCTACCTTTCCACCTGGTCTCCTGGACACACAGTATGTCTACCTTCCTCCTCTGCATCATGTCAACCAACTCTCTACCTTTTCCTGTCATAGTTCCAACATTCAAAGTCCCTACTCTCAGTCCTAGACTCTTGGCGTTCCTTTTCTCTCTCTTCCTACGAACACACCTTCCTCCTCTCCTTCTTCGATGAACAGTAGTCCAATTTCCACCGGCACACTGTACGTGAACAGCACCGATGGCGGTCGTTGTTAACCCGGGCCTCGACCGATCCGGTATGGAAGTCATAGATTCGATTTGCATGTTTGATTTGGCAAAAGTTTTACGTCGGATGCCCTTCCTGACACAACCCTCTGTATTTATCCGGGCTTGGGACCGGCACAATAAGGCACTGGCTTGTACCCCCTTGCGGCTACATTATAATAAGTAGGATAATGAAACATACCATAACATAACATGCCTACTGAGGTTTAAGTCATTGCAGAACTTGAACAGACAGTTTCTCTGGAACAATACGTGTCTTTTTAACAATTAAGCTTACATGGTGCATCATTTTATCTTTTGTCTCTTTTACACCCTCTTACACACAGCAGGTAACTGTGGTATTTGACTCAGGGTTTTTTTTTTCAGTCCTTAACCCAGCCAAAAGTCCATCAGCCAAGCAGGTGGGATAACCACTCTAGTACTCCTTCTCAGAGTCTCTGGCACTCTATCATCTGGTCCCCCTGTGTGTGATCCAGGACCCGCAGGATAGCGAGTTAGCCGCGAAGCATTCCACCTCTTGTTGTCGCTTAGCATGTACGTGCTGGGTCCAATCTGTCTCTGAATGGACAAGGGTGGTGTGAACTTTGGGGCACCTTTGGGGATGTAGTCAGGCTTTTTCACTGACACCCAGTCCCCAGGTTTGAATGCAGGTGTCTTTGCCCCTTGGTAGTGATGGGTAGATGAGGCGTCATGAAGCGTTTCGACACATTGCCAAACTGTATTGATACTGTGTCGATACTGTGTCACTGAATACTGACACCTGCTGGACTTTAAAAATCCCTACAGGCAACCTAGTTGACAGACTCAACTGACACTGATTTGATGACCTAGTATATACAATAATATAATTTAAGTCATTGTATTTTATATTGTATTATTTCATATCTTGATTTAAATTTAAAATATCTTTGATACTTTTAGATACATCAATAAATAATGTGAACATGTATCATAACGTGAAAATCTAAGTGAACATGTTGTGAATGAGGATGCTTGTGGACTGGGATTTTTTTATACTAATTTTTATTCAAAAAAATAAGTTTTTCCAACTTTTTTAAATTGAGTCTGTTACGCTTTTTTGATACAACTTCTCCAGCTGTAGAAAACACCTGCTCACACAGCACAGATGAGGCTGGAGTGCAGAGAAATTGTAAGGAAAGCCAGAAGAGGTTTGGATAGATTGTCTTTTGGTTGTCCCAGTATCTCATAGGATCCTGCAATATTGCCCTCTGCCAGGTATCTCTGCACCTCCTGGATGGCATCAGTTGTGGCACTTTTGGTCTGCGTGCCCACTTCGATGTCGAGATGTTGCCAAAGGTTATCTAAAAACAACAAATTGTCATTTTAGTACATGATTTCCAAACAACAACAACAAACAAATAATGCTGAATAACATGCCTGAAGTGGGTGCAGACAGCTGTTGTGAAGACGGTCCCGGCTGGGGCTCATTTGTGCGTCCGATTACAGACGCACATTCTGACCGCAGTCTACTGATGGCCTCATTGCACTTGGAGGAACTGCGGAACCCAAGTGACTTAAATCTGGGGTCTAGAAGTGTTGGTAGGGTCAACACACTTAATGACTCCAGATTGGAAGCAGTGTCTGTGAATCGACGCTTCAGGTCTTCATGTAGGTGTATGGCTGCCTGTGTGTGCAAGGTTGAAGCATTACACTCTAGTGCAAGATAGAGCATTTTCATCATCGGGATGACCTTTGACCCTGACACTCGCCTCTCTTCAGACAACTCCACTGTAGCTTGATGGAAAGGAGCAAGCACAAGAAGTGTTTCTCCTATGATGGTATACTCATCAGCTGTAAGTGGAGTCAAATCTGTTTTGAGAGAGGCCAGAGATACCCACACTGGTTCCCTCATTTCATATGTGCTGTTCCAGCGTGTTGGCACCTCACTGATAAGTTTCAGGGTTGGTCGTCCCATCTGTTGCTGCACTTGAGCAAGCTTCTCCTTGGCTGTAGTGCTTGATCTGAAGTATGTGACAATGTGCCTAGCTTTGTGTCTGATGGATTTAAGTGTGGGGATCTGATCACATGATTTTCTAACTAATAAATTGAGACTATGTGCAATGCAAATTGAGTGCCGAATTTGGAGCTGTCTAAGGGATGCAATCATGTTTGGTGCTGCGTCGGTCACAAGACACTTTACTTTATTGGTTATGGCCCAGTCCTCCATCATGCCCCTTTTGACTTGGGCCGATTTGTCAGCATTGTGACTTTGTGGAAAGTATTGCACTCCCAACACAGATGTACACAACTGCAAATTCTCATTAATGTAGTGACAGCTAAGAGCCAAGTAAGCCTCCATGTTCACAGATGTCCACATGTCAGCTGTTATACACACTGCCACAGCTTGCTGTACTTCCATTTTCACTCGTTCCCGTTCCTCCTCGTACTTTTTGGCCACCATTTGTTTGATGGTCTGAAAATTACACCAAGTCAAACCAAACGCAAATCAATATATTTAAATCAAAGATTAAATAAATTGGATATATCAACTACTACTTTAGATAATTTCCACACAAACCTTTCTGGTTGGCAAAACAAATGAAGGCTGAAGGACCTGAACCAGTTCCCTGAACCCTTCACTCTCCACAATGCTGAGGGGCTTGCAGTCCTTCAGGATGAAATTCAGCAGAGCCTCATCCAGCATCTGCTTCCTGGAAGCTTGATGGTTAAAAATGAAGTAAAGAATAAATTAATAGGAATTAATTATTAATAAAGCAACTGTGAGTAAGTTGTAGAATGGCTGTATACCTGAGTTTATCCTGGGTGTATCTGGGACTTCATTCTCATGCCTGGCCCTATAATGCCTCAGCATTGAGGAAGTGGTTTTGTTTAAATAGGTTCTGTCGAATGAATGCAATATTTAACCTGCAGAAAATAATATGAATAGTAAACTAAGTCACTTTGAAATGAATTTGAATTCAGATAGATCAAGTGGAAACTCTGAGAGGAACAGGATGAAACAACAAGGAAATTAAAACAAATAACTTATTTTTCAATATGAGATCAAAATGGTCCCACACGGCGGAAACCTTTCTTTTGGCTTGAAGCTGCTCCATAACTCTTGATGAATTTGACGATGAACCGCAAAAGATCAGAGATTCTTTTGGCAGATGCGCTTCCTTATAAACACAGTTTGGCGCATTAGTGTCAGTTCGAAACAGTTCCTGTATCGGTCACGTGACTTTCTTAAAGCGATACGCACACCGATACGGGGTTTTGCTCTATGAGCTCGATGCATACGCTGACACATCGGTGTTGCCGGACCTATCACTACCCCTCGACCTTTGTCAGTATATGCTTTTGACTTTTCCTGTGGTTTTTCTACTGTACCTCTCACAGTTGCACACTTGTCACCTTTGTCCTTTGTCAGAAAGATGTCCAGCTTGGTTTTCATCCTCCTGTTATGCAACAGTTCTGATGGTGAAACACCAGTGGTCGCGTGCGGAGTTGCATGGTAGCTTTGCAGAAAGTCAGTCACTGCAGTTTCCATTTTTCCTGCATGTTCTGCAACCAGAATGCACTCCTTGAGCACTACTGCCTACTGCCCCATTGCACTGTGGTTAGTAGACACTACTACGCAGGTGACATAGCCCCCTCTCCGTGAGAAAATCAGCAAAAGCACTGGAGAGGAACTGTGGCCCATTATCAGACACAATGTAGCAAGGGTTTCCACAGGAAGATGATGACATCATCAGCAGTGACGTGCTGAGAAATTCACCAGAGTCAGTGCAAACCTACAGGAGGCAGGGGCATTCTCAAAAGGACCCACAATGTCCAATACCACTTTTTCCCATGGCTTATCTGGTAGTTTGATGGGCGTGAGTGGAGCAGGGGCTGTTTTAGCAGACTTGTCATTAAGCTGGCAGGTGAGACTTGCGGCGATTACAGATTCCACCAACTCGTCCATCCAAGGCCACCAATACAGTTCACGTAACCTCTGTTTAGTGCATACCACTCCTTGGTGTGTATCGTGCGCTAAGTGAACCACAGCACTGCGCATGGAAACTGGAAAAATGTAGTGGTGCTCACCTCTCATAATTAAACTGTCTGAAGCAGAGAGTTCATGACGGATCAGGAAGTATGGTGCCAGAGTAGGATCCATGTCCTTTTTGCATTTGGGCCAGCCCTTTTCAATCTGAGCACGTAAGAGGGTGAGTTCAGGGCACTGTGCAGAAGATGAAGTGAAATCACTCACCGACATTGCTGGTAGCATGGACGCCACCATCTCCGGTTCCTCCACCGCAGCTGTATCAGTAGGGAGTGGCAGATGTGACAGACAGTCTGCAGCCTGGTTCTGTGATCCGGGCCTGTACTCAACATCATAGGTGAAGCAGAGCAATCGTTCTGACCACCTTGCCACTCTCATGCCTGCCTGGCCAATTCCCTTGGTGGCAAGCAGCATAGTTAGGGCCTGATGGTCAGTCCTTAACGTGAAGCGCCGTCCCCAGAGATACGACCTCCACTTCTCGACAGCCCACGCGCATGCCAAGGCCTCTTTTTCCACTGTTGAATATTTCCTCTCTGCAGCAGTGAGGCTTCTTGATGCAAATGCTACAGTGCGTTCAGTCTTATCTGGGTGTATTTGGGTCAGCACAGCGCCCAGGCCATAATCTGAAGCATTCGTCATCACGAAAGCTGGGAGAGAGGGGTCAAATAGTGCTAATACTGGACTGTCCAAAAGCAACTGTTTCAGTTCATGAAAACTGTGGTCGGCCTCTGCAGTCCATTTAAAGCCAGAGTCTGTAGCATCCCTCAATAACGCTCTCATTGGCTCCACCACTGTGGCAAAATTTGGCAAGAACTTGGTGAGATGAGGTCATGTGGAGCTGGGGCGTCGCGGATGGCTGTGATGTGGTCTGTGTCTGGCAGAATTCCCTCTTTGGAAATAACGTGACCCAGAAATCTGAGGCTCAACTGTCTAAATGAACATTTCTGCATGTTCAGCTTCAGGCCTGCGTCAGACAGGCGCTGCAGGACTGCACGTAGGTTCCTGTCATGCTCCTCCTGAGAAGATCCAGTAATGATGATGTCAAGCCATAAGGAACACGACAGTAGCGGAAAAGCCCTTTGTGGGTAATAAAGGCTGTCAAATCATGACTGTCTTCATGCAGTGGTAGTTGGTGGTAAGCTGAAGCCAAGTCTATAGTGGAGAAGACTGAGGCACCCCTGAGCTCACTTAAAAGCTCCTTGATGTGGGGCAATGGGTGGCTGTCAGCAACGATGGCATGGTGACAAGCTTAACCTTAGGGTGAGTAAGGGGGCATGCAGAGAAATGTCTGTTATATATCGCCTGTGGTATGAAGGAGACTGAGGCACCCGTATCCACCAGCAGTTCACAATCCGCAGCCTCTCCTGAATTAGCTTCAATATGCACTCTGCATTGTATCCTATCAGCAGCATTAGCATCGTCTGAGCTCAACATCAGCACAACTACTTCGGGCAAAACCTGTCTCACTCGCTTAGCTGAGCGGCAAACCTTTGAAAAATGTCCAGTCTTACCACGTGTTGCACTGTCGCTGGGCAGTGGGCACTCGGTTGCGTTAGCCAGATGAGTAGGTGATCCGCATCTGTAGCAGGTGCGCTGCGTCTGCTGTGCTCTCTGTGTCAGTGTAGTTTTAGCAGGTTCAGAGCAGTCTTTTTGTCCTCTCCGATGACGCGGCTCCTGCCGACCGACGGCACGCACAGCAGCAGCACCAGTTAGCACATTTGAGGATAGCAGAGCTTGCTCCACCTGACTTGCGAGTGTAATGGCAGAGTCCAGAGTCAGGGAGTTTTCCAATAAAAGTCTCTCTCGCACCGCTGGTGCATAAGCCTTTTCAATCAGTTGGTCCTTCAGCATCTCGCCTTCCATGTTAGCATAAGCATATGTAGCTGCTAATTCCCTCAATGCAACCACATACTGAGGCACAGTCTCATCAGCGCATTGGGCCCTCTGTCTGAACTGATGGCGGGCCACGACAGTTTTAACTTTTGGTACAAACTTGCCTTCCAAAGCCGCCATTGCTTCAGCATATGAAGTGCCAGTGTCCGGTAGGGTGTAGAACAAACGTTGTCCTTCTGCACCAAGGGCGTGAATTAGCAAAGCCCATCATCTTGCTTCAGGCCAGGAGTTTCCGCTAGCATGTATGGCTAACAGATAATTCTCAAACATCATCTTCTACGTGACGAACGGCACAAGCAGTTCTCCACTGCATCGCAGGAATGGTGCAGGCATGGATACAGACATCGTCGCCTGTTGTTATGTGTAGAGGTGGCAAAAAGTAGAATAAGCGCCAAGGCAGGACTCCTTTTAACAGACTTTATTACCGGCCATAATAACACACAGGCTCTACGCAGCTTCAACACGGTTTTGTATCTACACAGTATCTCTTCTTCTACATTCTCTGTATGGCTGTTATACAACAGACCATTCCTTTGAATACCATGCCACCTAGTGGCGGACACAACAGGATTAAGCCGGGATATGTTAGTTATCCTGGCTGAATTTAGCCTCAAGTCGGTTGCATGAAAGTAGGTCAAATTTAACCCGGTCAAGTTACTACGGTGATTTATTCTCTGCAGCTAGCCTTCTCCAGACCATGCTAACAACCGGGCTAAGATTAATCCTAGTGATTCATCTGGTAGTTCTACTGTCAATCCTGTAAGAAATGAATGTGTTTTACAGCATTTCTATGGTCTTTCTAAATATTTTGCATAATTTTAATTATCCTGCATTAAAATATTACAGATATATTGTCATTTGTCATTTCATTGAAGTCTGTTGACTGTAATTGCAACAGTCTTTTTATATTCATTCATGTTGTATTATTAGTCAGGGCTAGTGTTATATTGCTATGCTAATGAAGACTGCTTGTCAAATTGCCATCAGAGGTTTGATGAATGTGTGTATTATTGATGTTATTGACATAAAAAATGTACTCGCTGTCTACACAAGTACCCTCCTCAGATGAGCGTTTAGGCGTGAAAGAGTCTTCCAGGACAGGCCTAGGCCTTTGGAGATGACTAGCTCATTAAGAGGTATAGATTCTCAGGTGATGGACTGAGATATTTATGTAGGCTGCAGGGTCCAAAAACAGCACCAGACAGCACGATGCCATGCTCTTACTGTACCACAGATGGTCTGTGTTACACTGAGGTTCTTTGCAAGCAGGAGTTCCCTGTATTCTGTTGGGGATGCAGAGAACCTCAATCAAGGAACTATTTGCCGCACAATAAGATGTGTTTGTCTGGCGCATCATCACCTTCCCTGGGCACGGAGGAGCCCTCTACACCAAGGAGGAGTTTTACAAAATTGCAGGTAACATCAATTTCAATTTCCAACCATTAGTTTCTAATTTTTATCAGTCAGAGTTGGATAATCATTATTTTTTGTTAAAGTTTTCCCTAATGTCATTGGTGCAGTGGATTGCACCCATATCAGAATCAAACACCCCTCACGGGAACTACAGGGAGATTACATTAAATCCTTCCACAGCATCAATGTTCAGGTAAGAGTGATTTGTGGTTACTGTGACTTACAAAAATGAATTCTGTGCATTAAATGACCTTAATAGGTTACATCTTATCGTTTCAGAGGCAAAGAAATCTAAAAAAAATCTAGAGGCAAAGTGGCCTGGCTCAGTGCATGACTCCTGAGACTTTCAGACTAGTCCAATTTGTGAGAGACTCTCACAGGGCAACCCACACATTTTATTTGTAAGCACCCTTGCGGACCCCCAAAGGTAAACTACGTGGTGACGAAGCAAGTGGTGTCCCAATTCCTAGGGACGATTACAAAGCCCTACCGCTTGTGGCTTCCTTTCGAGGGTGAAGGGGTAGTGGGTGAGGGCTAGGGGTAGTGAGTAAGGGCTAGTGGTAATGAGTAGGGTGAACATTGGGATTGGGCCTTAAAGTGCTTGTGAAATGTGTATTTTTTCATGGATTGCTTTCAAATTTGGAATATCTTGTCAGTGAGGCATTGCCACTATGCACAAGAAATTTCAGAGCAATTGATGCAACAATGCATGATATTGGCTCATTTGCATATTAATGAGTAAAGGAAGCAAATTGATTGGCTTGTGGCGGCCATGTTTTTTGATGTACCATCTTCTGCTTTGCAATTTAGGTCGGGATTAGGCTCAAAATGATGTGTTTCGAATTTCATGCCGATCGGCCCAACCATTCTGGAGAAGATGTCATTTTAGCTGAAATTATCATCATGCAAATTAGCTCTAAATCCAATATGGCGGACTTGAATGGTCCAACAGGCAAATTTGCTCCTTGTACTGAGGGGAACCTGTATACCAAGTTTCGTGACATTTGGTCAAAGGGGACAAGGGGCCCGACCTTTTGAAAATGGCGACTTTAAGCCAAAATGGCTGCCAGGTCATGTGACCTATGGACACCAGCTTGTACACAACTGTTCAGGACATGACCCTCTACAATCCTACCAAATTTGATGACTTTTCGATGTATGGTCTGGGTTTTATGGGCAGAAGAACAAAAGCAGTGGAAAAATAATAATAATAATAATAATAATCCAAGCAAAAACAATAGGGTTCCAGCTTCACTTGGACCCCTAATAATCCGAGCAAAAACAATAGGGTTCCAGCTTCTCTTGGACCCTTAATAATCCAAGCAATAACAATAGGGTTCCAGCTTCGCTTGGACCCCTAATAATAAATATAGCTGCAAGCAGCAATTACGGGGTCCAAGCCTATGAATCTGAGAGGAGTTATAAAGCCATTTACAAACAATTTGAAATCAATCATTCCACTGTCCAATCAATAATCATAAATGGACAAATTTCCAGACCGTTCCAAACCTGACTAGGACAGTATGCCCCAGCAAATTCAACCACAAAGCTAACATAAAGATGCTCAAACACATTTTTAAGAATGCCATGGTAATATCAAGGAATTAATAGGACTCTCTTGTAACAACCAATGTTGAAAGTGTATGAATCAACTGTTTCAAAGACACTTTACGAACAGCCTACATAGGACATCAGGAGAGATGAACCTCCTGCACTCATAAAAGAATATTAAATGCACAACTGAAGTCTATCAGTATGAAGAAGTGGACTACTGCTACATTGCTCAGTGGCCAAATGAGTCATTTGAAATCCCAGAGGTCATGTTTGCCAAAAAACAAACACTAACTTTAAATAGTAGAACCTCATGGCAACTGCCTATCACCACTCTCTGCCTATCAAAGAGCTGAAGCTGAATCAAAAATGTATCTTAGTGTAGCACCTTTAACCTTAATGGAGCAAGCAAACCACATTCACGCTAGTTTCAGAAAGCTGGACTCTGACTGGAAGTTGAACAGTGATCATTTATTGCCTCCCAAACAATTATTTTGCAGTGCGCTGAATTAGAAAAAAAAACAAAAAAAACAGAGCTCTTTCAAATAAAAATAAAAGTAAAATAAAATAAAGTTCAAAAGAGTGTCCTTTCTTCTAAATCAGAGGATGGAGTTCAGTCCTTTATTAGGTGTATATATATATATATATATATATATATGTCTGTTTGTTGTACTACTCAGGTAGGTTTTGTGGTGAACATTCTTATCTGTGTCAGAGTGGAGTGAACAGATGGCAGAGCCCACATTCACTATTGTTATCCTGCGTGTTTATTGTTCTTACTTATTATTATTAGTGACTTGGGCTCTGCACAGAGTCACTACTGCCTCTTATAGCCAAAGGCTATAGAGACAATAGTGACTCTGGGCCCAGACTTTTTATTATTAGTGACTCGGGCTCTGCACAGAGTCACTATTGTTATCCTGTGCGTTTATTATTCTTACTTATTATCATTATTATTATTCCTCTTCCGTAAAAATTTTGATTGCAAACTCGTCGGAGGGCTTTGAATTCACCCCCATGGACCAAACCCCATCATCTGGGGCATGTTTGAGATCGGTGTGCTATTGATTTTCAGGGTAGAATACCATATTTTGGCGCCGTAAACTGCGAAAACGCGGCCAAAAAACTAATTTCTAATGAGAGACAGCGAAAATCTCCAAAAATCTTAAGCTTTTTCAAACCTCTGATACTTTGCCATACTTACAGCTACACAGTCCATTTAACCTTTAAAATGGAGGAAAATATGTTCTCTACCAAGTCCTGTTTTCAGCTTTCTGATATCTTTTATACTTTTTGATCAGCGATTGTTCGAGTGTCATGCTCGTTTCACCTAATTTCTCCTGAAAGTTTTAGTTTCCCATGTGTGTGTATTGCATGGAATGTTCGTGGCTTACAGTGGAGGAATCTTCAGTTAGAGTGGCTGGGTGATGTGATGATTCTGGAAAAAACATTTTGTAAATCGCTCTCACGGGCACATAGTTTGAGGTACACGTGTCATTTTCTCCAAAGTAGTAGAGATTCTTGTCCTCTCTTGAAAAATGTGTCTACTTTAACAGTCAGACAAACCAAATTTGAACTGTGCCCCTCTAAAGGACATGCTCACCCCTCGTCTCTGCTATATCTCTCCATGTATTTTTCCTCAGGGGGGAAGGAGAGCCGTCCAGATTTTCATATGTTTTTAACCCACTCCTGTGTCCACATTTTACATCCTAGCAACACCAAAATACACACAAAGCTTCAGACACTTATTGTGGCGCTCAGCGTCTGCTCAGTTTTCAGATAGGAGTTACCCCTTTTGTCACAAATTGAGCCAGAGTGAGAGGCTCCTCTAAATGGATGAACCTGTTTTTTAATGGGGCTCTGAGAAAGATGATGCAATCCAAGCTCAGACACACAGCTGCAATCAACGATGTAATCAGGCTCTCTAAGCAATGATGTCATCAGACTCCTCTGATATGAGAGCAGCTGATCAACTGTTACTACTGACATGCACCCATACATACATACAGACACATACACACACATACAGACAGACACGCACACAAAAACACAGACAGATACACACATGCACAAACACACATATACAGACACGCACACATACACATGTACAGACACCGACAGATGCACACATACACATTTACAGACACTGACAGACGCACACACAAACAGACATACAAGTAGACACGCACACATACAAACACAGACAAATATACAGACGCACACACACAAACAGACATACACGCACATGAACACACACAGAGACACAGACACATACACAAACATACACAAGCAGAGACACATATACACAGCTGACTCACACACACACAGGCACGTTCACAAACACACACACAGACAAATATACAAGCGCACACACACATACATACTGCCAGACAATCACACAAAAACACAGACACAGACACGCACACACATCAACAAAAATACGCACAGGGACACAAATTTACACTCAGAAACACACATGAAGAGACACAGAGAAACAGAAACACAGAAGACAGACAGACACGCACACAAACACACACAGAGACAAATATACAGACGTACACTTACGCATTCACAGACACAGACGCACACACACACACAGACAGACATACAAACAAACTTGCACACAAACACCAAACAAATATACAGACACACACGCACACACAGAGACAAATATACAGACACAGACAGACGCACACACAACCACAGACATACAAGTAGACGCGCAAACAAACACACGCAGAGACAAAAATACAGACGCACACATAGACATATACAGACACAGACAGACGCACACACACAAACAGACAAATATATAAACGCACACAGAAAGACAAATATACAGACGCAAACAGACACACAATTACATACAGACAGGCACACAAAAACACAGACAGACACAGACACACAAATAGACACACAGAAACACAAACACACACAAACAGACGCAAATATACAGAAAGACAGCCTTATACAGCCCTATTCAAAAGCACACATACATACAGAAACACATAAGGACAAAAAACACACAAACACAAACGGACACACACGTACACAAACCCACAGAAACACACAGCTGACACACACAAACAAACACACACAGAGACAAATATACAGACGCACACACATACACACACATACAGACAGACACGCACACGAACACATACACAAAGCCACACGAACACAAACAGGGACACAAACACACAGCTGACATAGACACAGATACAGACACACACATACACACAGCTGACACACACACACACACAGCTGACACACACACACACAAACATACACACAACCACAGTAACAGACACACACACAGACATAAAGCCGTATTACAATACTGTCATAGGGTGTATGTGTGAAATAAATAGACATATGTCTAAAAACAGACGTATGTCTGTGTATATTCTCGTTCATACAGGTCATAGTCATATCCGGCCAACAACTGAATCGAAAGCAACCAAATGCAGGACTGAGGTTTTGTCTAAGATCTTTTGCCTCTTATTCAAGGGGCTTCATCAGTTCGTAAAGCATTGGTCTGACTAGTCCTCACTAGTCTGACAGACACACACACACACACACACAAACAGACACAAACATACAGACAGCCCTTTTTAGATTTTAGAATGGTGTCACAGTGTGTGTGTGTGTGTGTGCTTTGTGGTTCCGCTCCTCCCCCCTCCCTCCTGTGGTTGGAGGGCACCTCTTGATTGCCTTGTTTAGCTGCACCTGTCCATTGAACAGCAGCAACGGTGATTGACTTTGGTGAGGGCGGGGTTTAGTCTAATATTTAATGACACTAGGGCGTAGGAATGAGTTTAACATTGGGGGCGGGGGCGCACATATGAATACACATATGAAAGTAAATTAACAACATTATATTATAAACAAGCCATATACATGCCAACATTCCCTACAGACCGTTTCACCTCACTCTAAAGAGTTTGTGTCATTAGACAGCCTACTGTAGACTGCTGCTGTCTCCCGACTCAGAGCCGGTGAGGGAGGGGGCGGGCCAGTGACGTGACGCTGTGTTGTGCTTTCAAAATAAAAGCACGTGAGATAAATTTTCAAATTTAAATATGTTTCTCGTCCGCTGTATAAGTTTTCAGTCGGACAAATGCGCATGTCTCTATTATTGAGGGAATAGGCTCCCCCATCCCTGGTTCCTATGCCTATGCAGAGGTGTTCAGAATTGGGGGGAGAAGGGAGAACCAGGACACAGAACCGATGAGGCATCTACAGAGCCATTAGGAAGCATCCGGAGGTTGGTGCCACGGAGCTGAACGGCAGCTGAACGAGAACATAGTGGCCACGCACCGCAGTGGCTGTGTCCTAGATAGCTAATTTTTTTGATTGTTTAACGCTATCGGTTAATGTTGTGGCCGTCAGTTTTAATGATTTCTTCTCCGATTCTGAGAAATCAATGTACTCATCCCGGCAGCAGCCCCCCGAGGCACTTTCGAAATTTCTGCCAAGGAATTTTCTAGTTAGTGACTCGGGCTCCGCACAGAGTCACTATTGCCTCTTATAACCTATGGTTATAGAAACAATAGTGACTGGAATGCATGGAATGTTAGTGGCTTAGAGTGGAGGAATCTTCAGTTAGAGTGGCTGGGTGAGGTGATGATTATCGAAAATAAAAATTTGTAAATTGCCCTCATGGGCACATAGTTTGAGGTACACACGTCATTTTCTTCACAGCAGTACACTGAAAAAAAAATCTGTTGGATTTAGATGAAAAAAATATGGACATCGGTTGCACATATTAAAGTTATGTTTACTCAAAATTATATATTCATGTTCTACATATTACATTAGTATTTGTTAAACCAACATGACTTTTTTATATTAATTTAAAGATTTTCTTTAATGTTAATGATATTAAATTATCATCAGTTGTACCAACATAACTTTTTTATGTGAAGTTGACCTAACTTCCACAGGTAAATCAGACACTATTGAGTTATAAACTTTGGCATACTTTGATTATCCATTTTTTACATGTTAAAATTACTTTTGTAAGCTGATTTGTAATTTAGAAATGTATGTGTACATCCCTCCATTTGATCCACCCTAATCTTTTACCTACATTTACTAAAAATAAAAAAGCATATGTGGCAATAAACAAACAAACACATCTTCACTTCATCACAAAACCTGTATTTGGTGTAACAATATTTTACAACCATTAAACTGCACTATTGTGAGGATTAGAACAGATTTTGGCTTTTTCAAAAACCCCCTCAGTGTGCATAAACATACACATGAAAACATCTGAAAAACACTTTGTCTTTAAAATACTTTAAAGTGGTAATCTCAAAGATTTCAGTGCTGGTTGATTTGGTGATACCTACCAGGAGTTACCCAGCAGTTACACAGCAACTTAAAAACTGTTATTTTTCTAAATGAATCATACAGCAACTAAAGAAGGCAGTAGATGGAGAGGTGGGAAGTTTTGCATTGTATGTTCAAATTTGCCTACTGCAGGTTTAATACATCATTTTGTCCTGGGAATGTCCCCATATACACCAATTTGTAATATTGCAAATATATAAATATTGCAATACTTTCATCAGTGGCCACAGGCTCAATCACCATTGTATTACCTCATTTGGCGATGCATAGTGAGTTAACAGACTTTTTAAAGAAAAAAAAAAAAAAACTAAGCATCTTCGAAATTATCAAATTAAGATACACTTAAGATATGATATGTTATCAAGACAGTGCATAATAAACATCCATAGCTGCTGGAACCTAATGCAACACTCCAGGTCCTTGAAACATGTTTTTATGACAGAAAACCTGAAATCAACAGGTTAAATCAAGAGTCATGTAGTGCAAATAGTTCACTGGAGAGCAAATGTCTCTAAATCTTTCTAAATGTCTTACAATAAGTAGGAGGTAGAATTGGTCAAATATTATCAAGCAAAGCAATAAAACTGGATCCATTATCACTACAGCATAGTAAACGCAATCAACAACAGATACAACCTTAAGAACACAACACGTTTAGTTGTTCAAAAAATAAAAAGATAAAATAAAATGCAGTGTTGAAAATGTGTTAATAAATGTTCCATAATCTGTGCAAGTGCTCTGAAAAAATATTTATTGTTTGCTTCTAATCTTATGTATTCACAGTAAAAATAAAATCACCCCCAAACTCTACAAGGGCAGAAAATCTGTTTCAGTTCCATAAAAAACAAAAAAACCACTCATATCTAAGAAGATACTTGGATGCAAGGGTTAAACATGTTCATAACGCCCCCCCAAAAAAAGTCAAACTAGAAGAAGAGGTAGAGGTGAAAAAATGCATACAGTCTCACAAGGAATGAAGTCGGATAGCCTTTTTAACAAATACTGAACATCACTGATGAAACAGAGGAAAGAGGAATTTCACCACAGTCAGAATCATCAAGCTACCCTCTATTCAGTGATTCACTCCAAAACACGACAGTTCACTGATAAAGTCTGTTTTTAAGGACTTGGGCTTTCTTGGAGAGTGTGTTACCTTCCAGCTCCATGACCACCTTCTGAAGCACTTCAAAAGTGTACTTGAGTTCTGGAGGGTAGTTTAGGTTCGAAGCATACATTAGGCCAAACAACATGGCAGCAGCTAATGCAACATTATCCAACTCCTGCAACACGATCTGGCCCTTGAGGACAATCCCGATGTCGTCTGGTTTATCACTGGCATCTCTTCGTTTGACAATGTATATTCCCACTGTGGTCTCCTCAATGGAACCTTGGATGAGGGCTTCATCTGCTCCATACAGAATGCACATTCACAAAATGAAACAAAGTGAGATTACTCAAACACTACCTACCGTATGTGTATAGGGAATACTGAATATCTGCATTGAGTAATTTGATTAGATATGGTGAGAAATGTGAAGTTGTAGAATAAAAAGGATAGGTTCTGAGGAGAGCAATCTAAAATAAGAGACAGTTCAAAGGTCAAGATAAAGCCAACAAGTACCAAGAGCAGGTCAACAAAAACTCTCAGATGACTGTTACCACACTGTTAGGATTGGAGTGTTTTCCCTAGTTTTCTGGAGGGCTTAGGTGCTGTGGTTGCGTGCATGCGTGCGTGGTGGTGGTGGTGGGGTGGGGGGTTGCTGAGTGTTCTCCTCCAAGGAAATTTTAATGTGACTAAAACCTATGCATTTCCACATAATGTTGGACCACTATCAGTGAGATATAAGCAAGTTATGATGAAAAATCTCTGTCCTGATGCTTTTAGTGCATTTAGTGTCTGTTACTCAAATACAACATTTTTAAATTGCTTAATAATTCTTCCTAAAAATAATAACGTTGGGAAGAAACATTTTTGAAAGCTGAATGGCATTAAAAAAAAATCCAACGTGCAAAATGTTTCCTATATTTTGTATATATTTCTGTCAGTGAATGTTTATGTCTTTGTTGTGTTTATGTCTTTGTTGTATGTCTTTTAAATGGCATATCATAATGTATGGCTGCTTATGTAAATCTCTGACAGCACATATACTGCAAGTGTTAGTTCAACCACCTAAGATTTTGTTCAAAATGAAATACGTTTATTTAAAGCATTTGAATAATAATTTTCACCACAATTGCAGAGCCTTTAGAACAACACTCAATGAAAAGCAGAGGTCGATCACACCAGATGCACACCAGAATACCAGATACCTATACAGTAACAAAATTAAACAAAATAAACAAACAAAAAAGCATAGGAAACGACCATGGGAGGTCATGTTGTCTTTTAAAATGTGAAAACTGACTATCACACTAAAGAAATAACATAGTTTCACAAAAAATTTATTTACTTAATTTATATTTAACATTATTTCAAGTCTGCCAGCCCCTACAATCTGTCTATGATACGGGGGGGGGTGTCGCGCTAAAATTCGCTCAATGACAGCAGATGAACATAACGTTAACACGATAAAGCAACAATTAATTGTAGCTGTGAGTTGGTCTAAATTTTCAGTTAAATTTCAAACAAATGATACTTACCTAGTTTTAAGTGTTGAAATATATGATTTTTGTGCTTCTAACATGTTTTTATCATCTTTGATGATTATATTGTGTGAACCTAATGAACTGCTTATGATGAAGTAAAGAGTGACATATTTGATTATATTGTGTGACCCTAATGAACTGCTTATGATGAAGCATTATGATGAAGCAAAGAGTGACATTTACATGAATAAAAGAAGTAACAATTGCACAGTGTAATGAGGATAGAATGTACTGACAGGAGGGAAAAACATCAAATGTGACTTTCTGTTAGTTGCTGACTGAATGTAAAAGATACACTGGGAATGTGGGAGTTGTGTTTTGTGTCTGTTTTTCTTCTTCTTGCACAAAAACAGGACCTGTCAATTGCTACTAGGCGCTGATCACAAGAGTGGAGTCAGATAGCATGAGGAGGAAGCGTACAATGGGAAGCGTCCTGGAGCTAAACCAATCAGAAGAACAATACACCCACATATGTCATTTCCTTTGTAACTATAACATAAGCTGGACCAGGGAAAGACAGAGCATCAGACTTCGTGAAGTGACGCTGGGATTGTATGCTGGTCAGAGAGACATAGTCTGGTCCAAAGATCTGTAAACGATGTCTTTTTCTATAGTCTATTTTTGCTGTCAAATGTGAGAATAAAACATGTGAAACTGATTTGGACGTCTCCTGCATCCTTCATGAAACGAATGCGCGAGTTCAGGTTTAAAGAACTCGAGTTCAGGTTTAAAGAACTCAACAAGCAACTATCCTTTAATGCAGATTTGAAAATATGAGTGGACCTATGTTCTATGAATTTTCAAGTCCAAACCATGTACCATGCACACATTACGTTAGACATAAAAACACATAACGTTACAAAGATATTTAAGGACTGCTATCATTAGCATAGCCAGCGAATGATAGAAAATGTTAGCATTAAGATTGACTTGGTTTTGCTCGATATTACCAGCAAATTAAAACCTATCAGTCAGAGTTAGAGGTAGAGTGTTTACATGCAATGTTTTTAAAAGTTTAGGTTTTCATTTCCTTTACTGTGTGGAAAGCTGTCCAAATTCACAGTCAATCCCCCGCAACGAGGGAAAAGATGGCTGAGATAGAAAGTCCACCACGACAGTTTTTCTGTCCTAGAGCCCGCCTGCGGGAGGCGGGATTTCCCATTTCTGGCTGATGAAACACAACTACTTTCTTTCCTCTTAACATGACTGAGACATGCAGATTTTGAATCCCTCTAGATTGAAATACTTTTACAAGATTTAATCATGTTTCGAAGAGAAATATAAATCAATCATGTAATGTATACGAGTTGCATATTCGTAAACTTTACTACTTTCTCCAAAGTAGTAAAGATTCTTGTCCTCTCTTGAAAAATGTGTCTACTTTAACAGTCAGATAAACCAAATTTGAACTGTGCCCCTCTAAAGGACATGCTCACCCCGCGTCTCTGCTATTTCTCCCCATGTATTTTTCTCAGGCAGGAAGGAGAGCCGTCCAAAGTTTCATATGTTTTTAAATCGCTCCTGTGTCCACATTTTACATCCTAGAAACACCAAAATACACACATAGCTTCAGACACTTGTTGTGGCGCTCAGGGTCTGTTCAGTTTTCTGATAGGAGTTACCGTTTTGTCACAAATTGCCCCAGAGTCAGAGTTTTGCCGAACAAAATAACCTGTCAATTTTATGTGGTTTCAGAGGAGGATGATGCAATCCAAGCAGAGACACACAGCTGCAATCAATGATGTAATCAGGCTTTCCAAGCAATTATGTCATCAGACTCCTCTGATATGAGAGCAGCTGATCAACTGTTACTACTGACTTCTGTTAAACTCCAGAACACACACACACACACACACACACACACATACTCACACATACTCACACACACAGACAGTCGCAGAGGGCTACATTAGCCTACAATACCCATGATCCTCAGCGATCGTTGCCATAGTGAAGACGCCAGCTGAAGTCGTAATATGAGCTCATCAATCGGCATTATCGTCACCAGTGCGACCAATTTAGTGTCTTTGTCGGTAGATTGAGCGACTGTTTCTGGTGTTAATGGAGACTTGTGTAAATTGACGTGAAAGCGCACATACCTTTGCAGCTCTCAATGAGCAGCAGCAGCGGGTGCTGCCATGAGCCCCGTCCCAAAGCTCTCACATCGGCCTCGTCCCAAATTCAGCCAGAGGAGAGAGGAGATCCTCACCCCACCATTAGCGCCCAGACTACAAATGAATCAAATCTGATCCCACCCTCGATGTAAATGCAAAATTTCCCCGTGAAAAGACGTTTCACTGCAACCCCTCCAACTTTAAAGAGAAAATGTATGTGTGTGTGTGTATCTTTCTTTCTGTAAACACATAAACTGTGTTGTTTTTTCTGCATTTCTTAATAATTTTTAATCATATCCACTACATTACTTAACGTTTAATCACGAGATTAAATCCTTGTTTTTATTTCTTTATTTTTATTTCATCAGACAGACCGGAGAGGACCCGATACCTGCAAGTGTTTCCCTGATTGTCAATTTTAATGATATTGTGAACGTTTGTCAAGAGATGAACACTAAAGTGTCCTGAAAAGCTCAACAATATGATTGGTAACGTCATGGCCAATCAATCAATCAATCAATCAATTTTAATCAATTCTTCTCCGATTCGGAGATATCGATCGAGGTTTGGGACGTTAGCAAAAGGCTACATTAGCAACCGTTGCGATAGTGAAGACGCCAGCTGAAGCCGTAACATCAGCTGTACAATCTGTGTTATCGTCACAGGTCTGTCCCAAATATGTGGGCTAGTAGGGCTCTAGTAAACATAGTAGTAGGTCCAGCAGCCTGTTTGAACCCCCCTCACACCAGTTTTAATCACGAGATTAAATCCTTGTTTTTATTTCTTTATTTTAATTTTATCAGGCACGTCAGTGGGCAGACCGGAGAGGACCAGATGCCTGTAAGCGTTTTCCTCACTGTCAATTTTAATGACATTGTGAACGTTTCTCAACAGATGGACACTAAAGTGTCCTGAAAAGCTCAACAATATGATCGGTAATGTCCTGGCCCATCAGTTTTAATCAATTCTTCCCCGATTCTGAGATATAGATCGGGGTTTGGGACGTTAGCGACCGTTGCTATAGTGAAGACGCCAGCTGAAGACGTAACATCAGCTGCTCAATCGGCGTAATCGTCACAGGTCTGGCCCTAGTAAATATACTAGTAGGTCCAGCAGCCCCTTTAAAACGAAGCTGCATCCCCCCTCAGCCCAGTTTGAATTATTTCTTCTCCTATTCTGAGAAATCAGTGGTGGTTTTGGATGTTAGCAGAAGACTATATTAACTTACACATGATCCGTTGCCATAGTGAAGATGCCAGCTGAAGCCGTAAAATTAGCTCATCAATCGGCGTTATCGTCACCCGTGTTGCCAACTTAGGTTGTGTCCGAAACCACCCCCTCACTCCCTACTCCCTGTATGGGGAGATGAATGTAGTGGACTATATAGTGAACTCATTCACAAAATGAACAATCGCCTCCGGACACTACTTTTGGCGCCGTTAATTGCGTCATCGCTATTGTAGTGTACTTTCCACTTAATTGTCTTTAACATCTAAATTGTTGTATGTTCTTTTCTTAAGTCAAACAAGGATGTTCATTAAGGCCTTGTCAAAGGTTTCTTTACGACCCATTGTAAATTGAACTAAAGGAATGTGCCTTGGAGGTCAAACTGTTACCCATTTGCCTTCCTGATTGATACGGTAGAGCATGAGACACCACGAGAGATAGGATGAGGGGGTTTTATGCTGGCCCTAAAAAGGTCAAAGGCCAGAGACCAGTGACCAGATGATATTTACCATTTGGTTGGAGGCTTCTTATTAGAATAAGTGCCCATTCCAAAGACAGACAAGACATAAATGGAGGGGTTTGGGAGACAGTAGAGGGGAGATCTCATATTGGCAGAGAGGCTCCAGGATTCGGCATTTTTGGCACCATTTCTTTCTCGTCAATAAACTTCTTTTTTGACTGCAAGTAAAGATGTGTCAGCTGTGATCACTTCTTCACATCAGCAATTAAAACGTACCCAACTCACAGCTAAAGACAGAAAAAAAGAAAAAAAAAAAAAAAAACCTTTTCATTTTACCACTGCATTTTGTTAAAGGCTTTTGATAATCTTGTACTGCATTGTAATTTTTATTCTCATATTTGGTCTATTATATTTTTATTTTCTATTCTCTTGGCTCTTAGGTAACAGTGTTTAATTGTAATCTAACATTATCTAAATGATTATACTGTGTTTTGCATGATGTTAATGATCTTTACATTCATGTAAACAGTACATTTAATAGCCTTGTTTTTGAAATGTGCTGTAAAATAAACTATGGAATAAACTTGCCTTGCCATTATTTTCTGTATTTTGCCACCACAACCCATGAATGTGGCTCGTGCCTCTCATCTGTCATCTGACGATATGATCCGTAATGCATCATGGGATATCTTGCGTGTGGTAGACCAAGGGTAGGGAGGTGTTTAAAACCCAAGTAGTTGGTACAATCGATTAAATCAACAGGGAAGCTTCTAATAAAAAGGACAGTAGATGTGATTCCCCAATGTCAACAAAAAAATTTATTAAAAAAAAAGACAAAAATGAGAATGTGGGAGAAAAGAAAATTAGGGAGCAGAAATGATAGGTTAAGCAGTCTACAACTAAAAGACATGTACATATAAACTTTATTTCCAAATGCTAATTTAAAATGTAGTAAGGTTTATTTAAAATAGGCCTAATGAACTAAGAAAGTAAAATACTACACAGTTCCAATAAAAGCAGTCAGCTGGGGCCACCTGTGGTGAGCAGACTACATAGATGGGGGTGCACCAAAGGATTGCTACCTCATACTCACCTCTGTGGACACGGCAGACGACAAAGCAAAATGGAAAGTGCAAACCAAACTTGTGAACCAGTGCACTAACTCACATGCATAGGTGGGGAAAACCTCACCCAGGTGTCCAGAACCAGCCACCAGGAGGCACCCAGCGTCGCTGACACAAAAACAATTATCAAAAGCTGACCCAGTTGGCTATCTAATTCACATCTGCATTTGCAAAATACAAAAGCAACCAGAAGAAAACAGCAATGTGGACAATAACAAACTCAATATTCAAAACGAAATGAACCCAAAAACTCAGAGCAAAGCAAGAGTATAAACCAAACAAACGATAAATCAAAAGAGCCACTCAAAACAGTAAATCAAAATAAAGCAAAACAATAGTAAACAACAAAAACAAAATATAAGAAAACAGCAGCAGGTTAGCCTGCTAGGGAATTGAGGAATGTTAAAACAAGGCTCACCTTAATTTAAAATTGATAGCACCAACTAAACTTAAAGAGCGCGCGCAACTTACCACCCTTAAGGTTCAATAAGGAACAGTTGATTGGGCTGGAACCAACACAAGGGAATTACTTTTAATTATTTATTCCCAAATTGTTAAAAGAAAAACCTAGGCCTTTCCTACCTGGACAGTTGACCACATGCACCCACAGAGCTCACCACAGCAGCAACAAAGAGGTTGCCATATTGGAAGCAGCTGCTTTAAATAGCCCTCTTAACTAGGGGACAGGTCAAAGGGGTGGAGCCAACATGGGCACTTCAGGCACAGTGGGAAAACTGACCACTCTACTACACTTGGTTAGTGACGGGTTAGGCTGTGTCCGAAACCACCCCTTAATCGTTTTGTAGTGATGTCTGAATGTTTTGCGACAAAATGTAGTGCACTCAAAGTATCCCACAATGCTTTGTGAAAAGTAGTGAATAGCCGATGGTCACTAAGGCTGTGTCCGAAACCGCCCCCTCACTCCCTATTCCCTCTATAGGGAGATGAATGTAGTGCACTATATAGTGCACTATATAGTGATTAGGGAGTGGTTTCGGACAGAACCTGAGACTCCTTTCTTCACGCGCTTCATCCATACAGCTCCGAGGAGCAGGTAATAAGCAAACTGAAAGATCGGTTCAGTTCTTGGACCTGTGGCCTTTCTGTGCCAAGTTTGCATGTTCTCCCCATGCCTGCATGGGTTTCCTCCCACCATCCAAAGACATGCATGTTTGGGTTAAATGGTGACTCTAAATTGTCCATAGGTCAGTATGAGTGGTTGTTTGTCTTTATCTATCTTTATGTGTTGGCCCTGCAATGGACTGGTGACCTGTCCAGGGTGTACCCCACCCTCACCCAGTGTGAGCTGGGATAGGTTGCAGCACCCCCGCAACCCAGAAATGGATAAGCAGTTGAAGATGAAGGAGAAGGACAGGGTCCAGAGGCCTTGTCTCTGTTCATGCGTCAATATGAGAGTCAGGTCATCAGGACCTGCTCTGGCGCCAAACAAGTCAAAACAATAAGTAGAAGACATCTGGGGTGTCAAGAAAGAGAACTACACCACACACACACACAAAGTGTTGCAGATTCACTATGGTTGAAGTTCAAGATAAGGGTGAAGGCTATCCACACAATACACACACACAGCCTGTGTAATAACAATTTTTCCCAATATCCAAAGGTTTTCCAAGGTTTTTCTTATCACTTCACAGGTGGGGTAGGAGTGAACCAACACAGACCCAAAGACAGATTTCCAGTCAGTTGTTACAGTTGCAATTAGTGGGTGGTTTATTGAAGCAATAGGTTAACATACCAGGTTTCTTTCATTGCAGTTGCAACTCTGTCCTGTTCGTCTGTGTAAGGTCTGGTGAGAACTGTTTGCCCTCCCCCTTCTAGTGCCTTGCTCTTCCTCTCCCCCATGCCCATTATATGCTGAACTCTTATCACGCCACCCAGTGTCCAAATGATGTAACCAAAACCTATCATATAAAATAACCTGCCAACAATAACCATAAATGGCTCCTACAGCCTGTCTTAGGTATAAGAAGGCATGTCACATGTTGTATGGTTGGATTTTTCTGTCTCTGACTACGTTGTTAGTAGGGCCAATGTGAATAAAGAGATTCCCCATCTGACACCTGTGTCAGGATTACCTGATTCCTCTTTCTCACCTCTTTCGCCACAACATAATTGGTGACCCCGATGTGATCAAGTTTGGATCCTGGGCTGTGAGGGAGAACGCTGCGTCCCACACCGAACAAAGCTGCAGCACAAGGTAGGTTAAATTAAACCTACATCAGTGCACTCGCTGAGGGGGGTGACGGTTAAACTCAGCTATTGCGGATGCACTCGAAATGAATGGTTGATTTAAAAAGACCGTTTGCTATACCCTTGATCTGATGCTATTGGAGCAAAAACATTGTTGAAGGAGGAGGATCAAAGGGGGACACAGGTCCCGGTTGAAACCTGCACGTGGAGGTTCTGCCAGCAAATTCTGTAAAAGTGTGTATTGTGTTATCATGGTTATGTATTTATGAGAAGCACGGAAGGTGCTCTGTGACGGCTTGATCAACGTAGGTGTAAATTCCATTTTGGCTGGTTGGACATATCTGGTGGTGTGACTGGCCAGTCATAGTGCTTGGATATGCTGTCTGAGAGAAAGGAGGGACAAGTTGGGTCCCTGTTGTATGTTAGAGAAGTTAAGCTGTCCAACCACAGAACGGAGCCGGAAATGCTCGAGCTGGGTGCTGTGGAAATAAGAGTTTTGTGAAGCGCTGTATGACAGTGAAGAGCCAGCGCCAGGAGCCCCCTGGTTTGTGTGCGCGTGATAACCACAGGCTGAGGATAAAAATGAGATGGGAAGCGTACCGTGAGCTTTGCTGTAAATCGGTGGGGCTATGGTGAAGTCTTTGGGCGGCAATACTCTTAACTGGGAAACCCTAACCCAAATTGTACTCATGTAATAATAAATACATATGTGGAGTAGTATCACACCTCATCCACTAGTCAAGGAACGAGCCAAAATTAGCAGATGCATTTCAGTAGCAGTGCAAAAGAAAAGAGAAAGAAGCACCTAAGCTGGGAGCTATAAATTCAATTTCGTCCAAAAAAAAATCTGTCAGATCCTCAGCCCTGGATTGGGGCAATTTATGATTAAATAAGTTATACTTATAATACCTGTGTATAACTCCTAGCTAAGAGTGAATTTCAGACCTCTCTAATTTCCAACTTACAAAAGTTCAAACAGGAGAAAAAAATTTGAGGTCATAACAGGGGGGAACTAGTGTGGCCAGCCAGTTCTCCCACTCCCAATAAATTAGTTGGTTAAAGATAAAATCAAGTTCCATAAATATCCTGAACAACCAGGTGGGTTTAAAAACCCTGAATTTTAGGACATAAAATAAATCATAAACAAATGCATATATATATATAATTCCCCTGACAAAGACAACTAACCAGACGTGACTTGGACGGACAGTGTGTGTGTGGGTGTGTGTGTGACTGAAGAGAAGTGAGTGTTTCTGAAAAAAGGGGAAGAGAGTGAATGAGTGTGAGAGAAGTGCTGGGTGAAAGTATTACATTGAATGCTGCTCAAAAGTTGATGGGTCCAGTGGACTTTTCAACAGAACAAAGCAAAGCTGTCTGTGCTGATACGCTGTGTCAATGCATATACTTTTGCAACTCTAAATTCTGAAAGTATTTTGTATGAACAAAACTCCATCCCATGAACATAAGGTTTTTTAATGCAAGCTGTCTTATTTTGGTAAATCTGCAATATGTGGTTATTTTGAAAATATGCATAAAATGTATGTTGATCTGCAAGGCTGGACGTAAGTGAATGGATGAGAGAGAAGTGTTGTATGGTTGATGGGAGACCATTGGAAGTGAACAAATAGGTGTTTAGGCCAGGTTGTGGCGCAGAAAGGAAGTTGTGAAGTCAGAATCGAAGGAGTTAAAGTAAAGTTGAAGAGTTAAAGAAAAGGGGTGAAGTACCGAAGAGGAACGCCTCCAGGCTCCTCCAAGTCAAGTGTGATTGGTGTGAGTGGCCAGTGGGAATGAAGAAGGCGTGTGTAGGCATTGTAGTACAGTTGACTCAGTTTGGCAACTCGCCCAGGAAAGTACACAGACGCAGAAAGCTAAAAATACTCCCCCCTCCCTTGTGCTCGTCCCAAGTCCTGCACAAAGATATAGAATTTTTTTTTCCTCTCTTTCTTTATATATCAGTTGGCACAATACTCATCTTGCTATTGCTATGCACTTTTTAAACTGATGTCAACAGCCCTGATCGGGGCCAAATATCCAGAATTCTTGAAACAAATTACTCAAATTTCTAAAAAATGGGAGAAGCGAACGAAAGGAATGACCTCTGTGTAGCAGAGTCTATTCTGCTTTGTGTCTTGGTGAATGAAGGACAGGACGACAACATGGATTCAGGCACATTTATTACTCCAGCCTTCTCCCATTGAATCCAGAGAAAAAGGGGACCCAGGAACACACTTAATCAACTTGCATTCAATTATTATAACAACATCAACCAAGCAAAGAACTGTTTGCCTTCTCCCATTGAATCCAGAGAAAAAGGGACCGTCGCTATTCCAGTGATTATCATCTCAGTGCAATGGGAGAATCCATCAAACTAATTTCTCTTTAAACACATATCAGGCACTCAAAACCACAACCCCTGGATTCAGTGCAATTAAAAATAAAGAAAATAATTTACTTTTACATTTTTAACAGCACAATAGCTCCAATAAAATAGTATAAAGATGCAGAAGTTACCCACCCTTTCTGCAGTGGACTTTACCGTCTTCCAAAATAAATGTTCTTGGAGCACGTATTAGTTCCTATCAAAATAAAACTCATAATCATAATCTAGGGTAACAACATCTCCATGCTACATCCACCCCCACTGTTTTACACTAGATTATGGACACCAATCACAGACTCATCCCCCATCACAAAAACAACAAACAAAACCAAAATAAGGTCCTGGTCACATCATGATTCATAGCTTCACACGTGACACAGTGTATCCCCTTCATTGTAAACCACACAAAAAAAAGGTCCATCAGCTGAGAAGCTATCCAATTAAGGATTAGAAAAGATGAGGAGTAGCTAAGCCCCCACTTCCTCATAGAAAAAAATGCCATGTACATATTTATACCATGGAATACACCAAGAGTCACTAAATTATGTCCAATACAATAGACAAACTGAATTCAAACATGACCATGACCCCAAATAGGACTTAAAGAAGACAAAAAAAAAAAATGAAGAAAAGAAAAAAAGAATCAAAACACAGACAACCTACATGGGAGCTATGGCAAAATCCTAGCCCTTTGTGTAGCCATAGTCTGGATCAACCTTTTAATCGGCCTGACAAATCTACCCAGCCTAGTACGCATCCCTTCACCCTGACCACCCCGACACACACTTGGTGGACCAGCAGCAACGGCTGACTCAGGTTCGCGTACAGACACACGTGAATTACAAGAGGCCTCTTCCTCTGGGCCCATCACGCCTCCAGTGGATAAATCCGAAGCGGTTGTGTCCGAAGATAGGTCACCATCCTGACACACTCTCATGGTCACGCTCTCCTCCGCTCTCCTCTGCCTCCTCCACACCAGACTCAGGTTTAACAATCCAGTGAGCGGTTCTGTCATCACCCCACTCATCCTGGTCTACATCCTCTGTCATCTCCTGACTTGAAACCGTGTTGAGGAAAGATGCTTCAGTCTCAGGCTCATCCCACGATGGCAAAGGCAGAAAGTTGACAGGCATTAGCAGATTTCTATGAGCTGTCTTAATCCTCCCTGTGACAGGATGGCGGATAACATAGGTGTTCAGGTCACTGTTTTTATTCACCACAATGTAAACAGTGCTCTCCCAACGATGACCCAACTTCTTTTTGCCCTGTTCCCCCTTATTGGCCACTAAAACCCTGTCTCCCTTTTCCACAGAATGCCCCTTAACCTGTCTGTTATACACTTCAGCTTGCCTGGACTGCTGCTTTTCAGTGTGCTTCTGAGCCAGCGCCATTGCTTCCCTGAGGTCCTTACCCAATGACTGAACGTATTTGTCGACATCAACCGTATCTCCATCCAAAAGGACACTCTCAAACATCACGTCAACAGGCAACCTTGGTGTGCGGCCGAACATCAAAAAGAAAGGCGGGAGACCTGTTGTTTCATGTACCGTACAGTTGTAGGTAAATGTCAGTGTGTTTAACATCTGAGGCCATTTTGCCGTGGCCCGGGGAGGCAAAGCTCTGATCATACTGCCCAAAGTGCAGTTTAGTCGTTCTTCATGACTATTCCCCATAGGATGATAATGGGTGGTTTGAGTTTTTCTGACTCCCGCCATCTGAAGCAGTTCAGCAATGAGCTCTCAAAATTAGCCCCTCTGTCTGAATAAATACAAGCTGGGAAACCATAGATGGAGAAAAAATTATTCCACAACACACGAGCAACTGTTTTGGCGGTCTGATTTGGACATGGGTAAGCACACGCCAGTTTGGTGAAATGATCTGTTACAACGAGCATGTCGACAGACTTGTTATTGGCATCCTCGGCAGACCAAAATTCAATGCACACTAACTCCAGTGGTGCAGATGTGACTATGGATGTAAGTGGAGCTCTAGCCTCAAGCTCAGGTGCTTTACTCAGAACACATCTCTTACAATGACTCACATATTCTTTGACATTATGCTCCATAGAGTCCCAGTAGAAGTGCTGCCTGGTGAGCCACAGTGTACGCTGCTGACCCTGGTGGCCCGCATCGTCATGCACCCCTCTCAACACTTGAGCTCTCAAAGCAATCGGAACGACATATTGAAACATTTTCTTCTTACTCTTACTCTTACTCACAGGATGTTTAAAAACACGGTACAACACGCCAAGCCGGGTCGTGAGTTTTCCCCACTGTCTCAAAGTTCAGTTTGTCTCCTTTGACTCATGAACTTTCTCCCTTCGAGAATGGCAGCGGCCTCTGTCCACTCCTCATGAGTAAGAACAGGCAAGGGGCTCTGTCCTACTGATGACAACTTCTCCAAGTGCTGTACATGGCAAGCCGCTCTCATAGCTGCACCCTCACCCCAGCAACAATGTGTGTGGAGTATTGCCGACACCTCATCATGGGAAATCCTCCCAACATCACTATTCAAATCGACAGGAGCCGTAGTGGAGTCCTGCATCAACAATGCAGGTTCACTCTTCCCTACTTCTGACTGTTCGCAGGAACAAGAAAACATGCTCTGAACCTCCTCCACCAACAAGCCTCTGGCTTCCTTCAGCAAGACATCATATGGGGTTCTCGTCAACCTGTGCATTATCCTGTGGTTGACAAAAGGTTCTCTGCTTCAAGCGTCTGCCACTGTATTCTTAGGCCCAGGGATGTACTGAATATCAAAATCAAAAGGGGCCAACTTAGCCACCCATCTCTGCTCATACGCATCAAGTCTTGGTTTCGTAAGAATGTACTTAAGTTGATTGTTGTCAGTCCATACCGTAAATCTATGTCCCCGCAACGAATGACTGAACTTGCCGTGAATGCCCCACTTCATGGTGAGAAACTTGAGCCTATGAGCTGGGTATTTGGACTGAGCATGGTTCAAAGATTTACAAGCGAATGCAATGGGCCAAGCAATGGTATGACCTTCCTGTACTTGCAAAAGCACGGCTCCCAGCCCGTTAGAAGATGCATCAACAGAAAGCAGAAAGTGCTTAGAAAAATCCAGGTGAACTAACAGAGCCTGGTCTATCAATGCAGCCTTTAAGGCCTGAAATGCCGCACTACATTCTGTATTCCAATCCGTCTCAGTAAGCCTACGGAGGGGGGCTTGTTTCTTTCTGCCCTTGCCTCTCCGTGGCTCTTTAGTCCCTGTGGTCAGCTGAAACAACGGCCTCACGATCACTGAACCGTTCTCGATGTCGTGTTGATAATACACCGCCATGCCAAGAAATGAGCGAATCTTTTTAGGAGACAGCGTAACACCATCTGGCTCCATAAGATCTTTCTCTGTCACACTCGCGATGGCCTGCACCTTATCAGGGTCTGTAGCTACCCCGTCCTGAGAAACAATGTGACCCAAAACTTGACCAACTTTCTCAAAAACTGACACTTCGCTGGAGATAGCTTAAGATTGTGGTCACGCAGGCGCTGAAACACCATCTCCAGCCTCTGCAAGCTTTCCTCCTCAGACTTGCCAAAGACTAACAGGTCGTCTAAGTAACAAAGAAGGCTTAGAAAATTCTGTTCGCAAAAGATCGTGATGAGCATCATTCTCATGAAGGTAGCCGGGCTGTTACAAAGACCCTGTGGTATGCGATTATACTCGTGCAAGCCGAGAGGAGAAGAAAAAGCAGTGTATTTCCTATCATCCTCATGCAGCGGAACATTATAGTATCCTGAGGTCAAATCCATCAAACTGAAAAATGTGTTGCCTCCTAACGCAGCGAGGATATCAGCTTGATGTGGTAAGGGGTGTGCGTCTTTGACTGTGCAAGCATTCAACCACCTAAAATCTGTGCACAGTCTTGGATCACCATTTTTCTTCCAAAAGAGAACAAGCGGAGACCCGTACTCACTGCTTGACTTCCTGATAATCTCTCTCTCTGCCATTTCATCCAGTGTGTCTCTCAACTTTTGGTAATGAGCCAGAGAAAGCCTTCGATAAGGTAGACGGAAGGGGCGATCATCAGTGAGCAGGATGCAATGACAGAAACCGGTAGCTTTGCCACAATCCAGGTGATGTCTTGAAAACACATCTTCATACTTCACAATCAAATCAGTCAATTTCTTTTTCCAAATTTCCGAAACTTCACAGTTATCAACAGACAGATCTTGCAGTCCCAACCCAGCCCATTTGTCACTTTCACCAGCTGTACCATCAATGCAGTACGTTCTGGCTGTACGACTGCCATGGGAGCTTCCCCCCCACCCACATTGTGCTGTACTGTCTTGTTCGTGTCACTGTCAAAATGTTCCAAAGCAATGCACGGATACACATCAGCCACTTTCACATTCCTTCTCAGCAAGATAGGAGACATGGTAGGATTGATGATTTTAACAGGAAGCCACCCCTCCCCCCAAAGCGGAGTAACTACTCTGCCCACCAGTATGCTGTGGTGTACACATCGTGACGCACTTGGCTCAACAATAACAGTACTGCTCAAGGATAGTTTAGTCCTAGGTGGGAGACGGCCCCACACTACATGTTCACTCATAGGTTCAAGAGTGACAGCCTGCTTCAGTTTGACTGTCCCCCCTTTGTCAGGAATTTCTTCCCCCCTCCACCTCTCAAGATTGGCCAAAAATCTGACAAATTGGCTGTTGTCATCCTGACATGGTGAGTCAGGTTTGCCCAGTATTCGCCAATAGGCCTCATCGGACTTAAACTGTCTGATGAGTGGTTTCATCACATTTGTGCCTATAATGACCTCGTCAACCTGACCCTCAACTATCAGCACTGGTACGACATAGTCAAAGCCAAACAACTTAAGTTTCATCTCACATAGTCCCACAGGAACGGTCTGTTTTCCACCACATCCCACAAGGATAACATCAGTAGGGGATATCAAATCGCCCTTTACCACCCCAGCCTCCCACAACTGAGGAACCATATTTGCTCGCACAGAGGTAACCATCGACCCACTATCTAACATCCCCCACAGCTCAAACTTGTCCCCTGCCAAAACTGTTGTGAAAAACAGACTGTCACTTTCAGATGCTCTGGTGACATTCTGAAAGCTAACAGTTTTATTTTTGGGCACTGCTTCACAAGCGAGCGTATACACAGATTGAATATCATCATCACAACAGGAGGAAACTCCACAAAGGCCCACACTATCCTCCCGTGAATGAGGGCCACCTAGTTTCCCTGAGGGGTATCAGTCTGTCCCTGTCCTGTGGGCTGTGTTTGAGCTGACTGGCTCTGGCTCACAGTTGACACTCATGTGCTCTGTAGGATGCACAAACTATGGTTTCGATGTTTCTCTCCAGTATGACCTAGTGTCATGTTGCAAACTACCACAAACCTGGCATTCTTGTGGGTGTTTAGAGTCCTGCTTATGGAGTCTGTTGCTCATTGACTGGGTGTTGCTGGTGAGGGCCCTCTCCAGCAAACTCAGGACTCTATCCATTGTGTTATGATCTGAAACAGAAGGCAAACGCTCCAGCTCAGGGACACTTCCAGCATTAGGCAACACATTTTGTTCGTTAATAGCCAATCTCTCTTTTGACAGCTCAACGGTTGCCACTCTGTGTCACCCGCCCCCGCCCAACCATGTGTTCTCTTAAATACTCGTCCAAATGGTCCTGTACTTCACGTGTTGTCCACTCACAAGAAGGTTTGCTTTTGAACACCAGAGCCAACTCTCTATCAGGACAGTGATGGATGAACATGAGTACCAGATGTGAGCTCAAGTCGGTCATGGGTTCACCTTTGCTGAGCAGACACTGCACAGCAACCTTGGCAGCTTTCTTAAGCCGGATCCAGTAATCAAGAGGGTCTTCATTCAAATATGGTGTACTGGAATAAAAATCCGCTAATCAGATCCGAGTAGACAGTGTCGCCAAAATGCTGTCTAAGAATGCCAAAAATGACAGACACATCAGTAACATTTGTGTTGCTACACATCCAAATTGTACTGACATCCCTTGCCCTCCCCATCAGTTTGGTCATAACCTCCTCAACCTGCTCAGTGTTGGTGCAGGCTTTCTTCTTAAGATAGGTCCTCATGAGTTCCTCCCACTCAAAAACAGAGCACTTATCTGAATTATCCCCTCTGAAGTAAGGTGGAGCATTAACATCTGAACGTAACACAAGGTTAATTTTAGATGCATCAATAACAGTAGTACCACCCTGGTAAGTCTGAGAAATGGTCTTGGATTGATCTGAGTCTAAAACGGGTGAGGACCCCGAGGCTGCATTCTCCATTAAAGTTACCCTGATAGACTCACCTATCTCTGACCCAATGGACTTTATCAGATCAACCAGCTGGCCGGGAGACGTCTCATCGCTATTTTTAGCTATGTTATCAGTTGGGGAAGTAACCGGGGTCATGCCCGGGGTGAAACTCAAAGGTGGAACACCACCATCAGGAGACCTAGGCATTCTACCCCTCCCAAACACAGAAAAGTCCGAACTTGGAACCCCTGGACTCTCTGGAGTGGACTGCATGACTGGTACATGTCCCAGAACCCCCCTCCCTCTCCCCGTGAACAATTCCCCAGCACTCGGTACAGAAACCACATTCACATGAAAAGTATCCATTGAAAAATTGTCTGATACTCCCACATATCAAAGAAAAAACAATGGACAAGTACAATGCATAAAACACATGAAAAGAATGATGAAAACCAAACTAATTATTGCCCAAAGGATTCAATGCTAACAGTGTCCCACGGCGCAGGCAGTACCAGCTGATGTCATCCAGCAACAGCAGTGGTTGGCCTCTGCTAACCAGTCAACAAATCATGGCACAAGTTTTGTAGCGGAGCCTATTCTTCGTTGTGTCTCGGTGAATGGAGGACAGGACGACGATGTGGATTCAGGCACATTTATTACTCCAGTCTTCTCCCATTGAATCCAGAGAAAAAGGGGACCCAGGAACACACTTAAGTAACTTGCATTCAATTATTATAACAACATTAACCGAGCGAAGAACTGTTTACCTTCTACCATTGAATCCAGAGAAAAGGGGACGGTCGCTATTCTGGTGACGATCATCTCAGCGCAATGGGAGAATCCATCAAACTAATTTCTCTTTAAATACATATCAGGCACTCAAAACCACAACCCCTGGATTCAGTGCAATTAAAAATAAAGAAAATAATTTACTTTTACATTTTTAACAGCACAATAGCACCAATAAAATAAATATAAAGATGCAGAAGTTACCCACCCTTTCTGCAGTGGACTTTACTGTCTTCCAAAATAAAAGTTGTTGGAGCACGTATTAGTTACTATCAAAATAAAACTGATAGTCATAATCTAGGGTAACAACATCTCCATGCTACATCTGCGTGGCCAAAGGATGGCACGTTTGATGTGGCAGTGTTTGAGGACATGGAAAAGCAAATCAAAGATCATAAAATAAAAGACAAAAGTAAGAAAAGACAAGATAAGAGACTTGGAGATAAAAATTTTAAACATGTTTAAAAAAGAAGGGGAAAACTACAGGAAATTCCTGAAGGAAGGTTTGACTGAATTAAAAGAAAAACAAAATAAGCGTTACAAAAACCCCAAGCAGGAACCAGCAGGGGCGTATCCATCCCTTGCTGGGTTGGTCAGCCCCAGGTGATTTTTGACTTGTTACCGCAGGCTGTATTGGGCCAGTGTGACCCGAATGATAGCTCAAGAAAACAAGGGAAACTCTCAGATGAGAAATGATAATGCTAATGGTAATGCAGTCCTGGATTATAATGCAGGCAACCAGGAGAACTCTCAGATAAACAGATGTCAGTCAACAGGGTTGAAAAGAAAAGCAAGCCAAGCTCAGAGTCAAACACCACATAACCATGCCCCCAATATACTGTAGCACTGAAAGAAAACAACCAAGAGTGCTAGACTGTTATGCAAAACATAATGAGTGTGGGGGGGTCGTCATACTGGTTAGAACTTGACCAAACAGGAATAGACTTGCAAAGACGAAAAAATCGCACAGTGATTGAAGAAATTGAGGAAGAGATAGACAGCTTACATAATAAGAAATGTATCCTAGAGGAAGCACAGGTAGCCAATAACGTTAACAAACCTGCTAAAAAATCAACAGAAGGACAACATGGGGGTCAAACGTATGACCCGTCCATTACGCGTATGAAAAAGTATCAGTCATAACAATGGGGTATCCAATTATCATTATGACACCACACAAAATAGCTGAACTGATCAATCAAAGTTGATTCGTGGTAACTCAGGCACATTGTCTGCAGTACGCTCCACTCCTAACATATCCAGATGTGACCATCAAACGGTGTTCAGCTCTAAACCCAGCAATGACCATCTCATTTGAGTTTGAAGGTGAACCTCATGAATGTGTAGCAGAAACTATGAGATACACCAAGTTCAGGCCTGATCTAGAGTCATCCCCCATTCAAAACGCAGATGTCACCCACTTTGTAGATGATTCATGCTATCGTGATTATTTGGGAAATCATGTTGGCTATGCAGTAGTGAGGCAACAGAAGGATGCTTGGGTGACAGAAAAAGCAGAGAAATGTGAGCAGTTATGTTCAGCTCAGCTAGCAGAGTTAAAAGCATTAACTGAAGCATGTAAGTTAGCCAAAGGAAAAGCAGCAAATATCTACACAGACTCTGCTTATGCTCATGGTGTTTGTTTTTTGTTTGGAGCACTTTGGAAACAAAGGGGCTACAAAAGAGCTGATGAGACCCCAGTGCAACATGGCGAGCAGGTTAAACAACTACTTTCGGCTATGATGCTACCAACAAGACTAGCAATCATAAAATGTCAAGTTCACAGAAAAGGCAATGAGGATGCCATAAGAGGAAACAATGCTGCAGATGAAGCAGCCAAACTGGCATCCAGGTGTCAAGCAGCAGTGATGACACCACTGGTGTCACTTGAACCAATGGCTACGCCAGAGGACATTATTTTGATGCAAAAAGAAGCAGATCAGAGTGAGCAGAACCTCTGGAGACAAAGAGGCGCTACGATGAGTGAGACAGGACTGTGGAGGTCGCATGATGGTCTCCTGGTGGCACCTGTGACGCTATTAACCATTTTGATCTCTGAAGTGCACAATGTTGATCACTGTGCCAGGGGGGAGGTGTTAAGGAAAATAAAACAACAAGGATACTGGTCACCATACATGCAAGCCATGGTGGATGAAGTGTTGAATCAGTGTGAAGTGTGTGCTCAAAACAATGTGAGAAAAACAATGACGACACCTGTGGGACACATTCCAGTTCCAGAAGGTCCATTCAAACACCTAGTGATTGGCTATGTTGACATGATAAAACCAGTCCATGGAAAAAGGTACATGTTAGTAGTCATTGACAGGTTCAGCGGATGGTTGGAAGCAACTCCCTCAAAAGATCTAGGAGCAGGAACTGTCATCAAATTCCTAATCAGAGAAGTCATCCTGCGTTTTGGCATTCCATCAGAACTCAGCTCTGACGATGGCAAAGAATTTGTGAAAAAAGTTGCAAAGGGCATTTTGCAACAGTTAAAAATCAAACAGAGATTAGGAGCTGTCTGTCATCCACAAAGTCAAAGAATGGTTGAAAGAATCAATGGTACTTTAAAAGCAAAACTGAATAAGATATGTGCTTCTACTAAACTGAGCTGGGTTGACGCTTTGCCAATCACACTAATGAGCTATCAGGCACATAGAAGTACGCATCTAACACCGCATGAAATGCTCACTGGTAGCCCGAGAGGTCAACCAGGACCAGGATCCAGCCCGACCAGTTGTGCCAGGAGATCAGGTGTATGTGAAAGTCTTCCAACTAAAGTGGCACGAGCCTAGGCGCGAAGGACCTTACAAAGTTGTAAGAGCAACACCAACGGCTGTCCAGGTGGAAGGAAGCAAGACGTGTTATCACCTGAATCACTGCACCAAAAAGGTTCCAAAAGACTGTGTGGTGCAAAATAGTGACAAGCACTCTCCTGTTGCAATCTGGGACAGTTGAAGCCAGTGCCAACCAGCCCCTGCCAGGCCCAAGAAGATCCAAGCGACTGCAGGACCCCGGAAAGAAAGCACCAAGCCATGAAAGGAGCCACTCCCAATGATTCAGATGAGTATGATGCAAAAACAAACACATCCATCCAGACAGAGCAAGGGCCCATACCAGATTTCCTACATCAGGTTCACGGCACACCAATTATTACAAGTAAAAAACATGCTAAGACACGAGTTAGACAGACAAGTACACTGCATGGGAAGTGGTGACACCCCAGACCATACCAAGTGATGTTACGTTAGATGAAGCAACTACAGCTACGACTACAGTAAAAACCAATAAGACAATGACCCCCATGACCGTAGTAATGACAGAACTGACAGTTATGACTGAGAAAATACTAAATACTGTCCATTCAGTTACCACTAAGCCAACAGTTAAAATTATTAAGGTTGAAGAAATCACTCCAACCCCAGATATGACAAAGGAGAATGAGCAAGATGTATATGACGACTATAGCCAGGACTATGATCAAGCTGATCTAGACCAGTTGCTTAGACAGAGGAAGCAATGGAATGCTCCTCAGCCAAGACATAAGAGTGTGCTCAGCGGCACTGAGGAACTTTGGGAGGCTGGTAATTATAATGGGTGGTATAAGTGGGTAAAGTATACTACTAGAAGAATGACTAGTAGCAAATGTTTAGTATGTGCCGAGTCTCCTGATACAATTCCCATGGTGATCCCAGAGAAACATACATTTAAAGATTGTGTACGACATCAATGACAACAATGTACTGAAAGAAAGTTTAAGCCACAGGAAGAAGTGAGCCCCATGTTTAGAAGCCCAGTGTGTGGTGTCCGGTGCAGATTTCTGTACGGATCCAGGCGAAACCATAATTATTTGGATAAATGCCCAAACTGCAGGTTCGAAGAGCAGTGTGAAGAGTTTAGCATGCTTACATCCAAAAGTGAACCACCAACCGATTACAAAGTTGACTGTACACGAGACTATGAGTATTTTGCCAGTGGAGGTTTCCTGAATGATTCTCGAGGTATTATGGTGGGGAATACAACGGTTAATCGTAATGTCACCTGGGTGCTATTGTGGTTTCCAGAGTCACAGATAAAACCTCAATTTATTACCCAGACTGTATGGTTTGAGAATCCAGTGTCGTTGAACCAAGACTGTGAGACCATAAATATGACCCGCCCAATTCTGCACCTGTTAAGTGAGCAGACCAATCCTGTAGCCAACAGTTTTTGGATGTGTGGGGAGGATGTGTTGCGCAATGTTCTCGCATTAAGGTGGATAGGATTATGTTCTTTAGTTAGACTGCAAATTCCAATGGTAGTTATGTATGAGGTAGTGAATGAAATAGTCAAGTAGGAAATGGAGTCTACCTCAAAGGTCATAGCGACATTTCACTCTCGACGAAGGAATACAGTTAGGATAGGACTGCCAACAGGGATTCCCGATGAATTTAAGGCACAAAATGAGGTGAGGCAGGATAAGAATCCATATTGCCCTGGATTACAATTAATAAGAATGTAACCTGGATAAATTACATTTACTACAACCAACAGAGGTACACTAACTAAAGCAGTGAATTGTTTAGAGTATTGGGGGAACAGTTGCATGTGACTACCACAGTAGCATGGCAGAATCGACAGGTGTTGGAATAGATGACAGCAGAACGCGGAGGTGTGTGTCAAATGTTCGGAAAATATTGTTGTACTTACATCCCAAATAACACAAATGCTGATGGATCATTCACAAAGGCCATGACTAACTTACTAAAGTTAAAAGGAGAAATCAGGGGGAATGCTGGTAGGGGAGGCAGCTTGTCTTTGGATTGGCTGGACCTAAATTTAGGAAAATGGGGAGCCGTTTTGGCCAAGGCAGCCATGAGTGCTGCCATAGTTCTGATTCTGGTTTCTTTTTTTGACATGTTGCATCATTCCCATGCTGAAGAGACAGTGCCTGCGAGCAATGGACATACAAACGGACATGATGATGCGCCTGCAGGGAGCTTGGATGGTGAATGGACTGGCAAATGGACAAATGACCCAAATGCATCCAGTGGTCCAAGGACTACTGGGAGACATGAACTGGTTCACAACACCGGATTATTTGAACAATGCTGATGATTCGGAGGACGAATTGGAGTGAGAGAAGAAGGAGTTCTGAGTATGGTGAGAAAAAGAGAAACAAGTATTAAGGAAAATGTGTTGGAACGGAAAGGAGCCTGACAGGGGGACATGGACATTAACACCTGTTGATGGACTCAATGGGCTGAAGTCTGTAGATGTGAGTTTGTGTGTTACTAACATACATACATACTCTTTAGGGTAATGTGCTCATTGCGGAGTTGTAGTCAGTCGAGTGATGAAGGTTGAACTCTCCTGGGAAAGAGGTTCTGTTCCCGGTACCATGTTGACACTCCTGATATAGAACGTTTAGCTAATGCATTAGAATCATTTTATTATTTCCACATGCCTGTGCAATGAAGACTTGCTTGCTGCTGGTATAGGCAAAGAAGAACAGCTTACACATACTTGCTCACATATAGGCTGAAGACCTGCTCACGCATAATAGCTGTTTTCATCATATACTCTTGACGTAGGTATTAGTAGTAAGAATCAGTGTATCACCACAGACGTAATTGTCATATCAATATCCACTTAATTTCATTATTCGTTGTCTGTGTTTTTATGAAAATGTATTGTGTTGATGGTTCATGGCTCAACGTGTGACTTGAGAAGTTGGTCGCCAGTGGGGGGCCATGGGAGAATTTCCCTGAAAGGTTTTTCGCTCCCATACATCTCTGAAGCTGTGAACTGTCTCATGTATTCCAAGTGTATCCGCATAAATGTTATCATTATCACAGTAATGTTGCACCATGGTGGTGTCACCTACAAACTTAGAAGCTGTGTTGGTGGACTGGATGGCTGAGCAGTCATGTGTGAAGAGGGCAGGGCTGAGCACAAAACCCTGCGGTGTGCCTGTGTTCAGGACCAGTGTGGGTGATCTCCAGTCCCCTATTCTCCCCACCTGGAGTCTGTTGGTGTGAAAGTCCCCAATCCAGAGGAACAACAATGGTGACAGTCCAAGATATTATTACTTCAGTGCCAGCTTGTCCGGGATTCCTGTGCTAAAAGCCAATCAAGGTCGACAAATAGCATCGTAACATAGGTGTTGGGATGCTCCAGGTGGGTCAGAGTTGTGTGAAGTGCTAGATAGACTGCATCCTCTGTTGATCAGTTTGCCCTGTAGGTGAACTAATGGTTGTCCAGATCAGCAGGGATGCCGTCCTTGATCTGCTTCAGTAGAATCCTCTCAAAGCACTTCATGATTACTGGGGTCAGAGCGACGGGGCATTAGTCATTTAAGCAGGAGACAGCTGAGTTTTTTGGCAAAGGCACAATGATCATGGATTTGACACAGGGCAATGTGTAGTGACAGGTTGAAAATATCTAGAAACACTCCTGCCAGTTGGTCATCACATGACTTCAAAGTCCTGCCCAACACCCTATCTGGTCCTCCATCTCTGTTGGTGTTGATCCTCTTCGGAGTGGAACACACTTGGTTTAGCTGCAGGACAAGAGGCTGGTGCTCCTCCTCCAGGCCAGGGGAGATGTACAGTCTCACAGCTGCTTCTGGATGAGTCAAAGGGTGCAAAGAAACTGTTCAGGGTGTCAGGGTCATGGCTAACCTGCTGGTCGCTGCACTTGTAAACTGTTATATTCCTGATTCCTCTCCGCATGTTACATAGGTTGTTGTTTTGGAAGTTCTCAATGCGTTGTTTATATTTGTGTTTGGCCTGCTGGATTCCCTTTTTCAGTTCTTTTAGGACCATTCTATAAGTCCAGCCTGTCACCTGACCTGTATGTGGCATTCCGGGCTTTGAGTAGGGGGCCCACCATGCGGTCCAGCCATGGTTTCTGATTGGGGAAAACCCTGATGGTTTTTGTGGGTAGGACAGCATCAATGCAGAACTGCACATAGGACAGGAGAGATGTCATGTATCCTTCCAGATCTGTGCCCGCTGAATATTCCCTGATTGGTGAAATCAAAACAGTAATGCTGAGGAAACCTCATCGGTCCACACCGTACCGTTCTGGTGGTTGGTTCTGTCCTGCAGAGCAAGAGTTTGAAGGCTGGGATCAGCTCCACCGAGATGTGGTCTGACATGCCCAGGTGTGGAGTTGGTACTCCACACCTTGTATGCTCCTGGGGTGTTACTGTTGACTTGATCCAGAATATTGTTGGATGTGGGGGGGAGTTTATGAACTTGTGGAATTTGGGAAACACTGTTTTTAGTTCCACATGATTAAAGTGTCCAGCCACAATCACAGTGCCCCTTGAGTGCCATTTTAGCCTTAGCCTGCAGTGAAGTGTAGGCAGCAACGTTCAGGAAGGAGCAAAACTCTCTAAACATTTTGAATGGTCTGCATTTCAATGCCAGATATTGTAGGTCAGGGAGTAGTGTGTTCCAATGATGTTCGTAGCTGTGCACCAGGAGTTGTTAATGTACAGCGTCTAACCTCCGCCTTTGCTTTTAGCTGAGGCTAAAGTCCTGCCTGCCCATAACAAAGATCGGCCCTCTTGTGCCACAGTAGAGTCTGGTATGTTATTCTCCAGATAAGTATCGGCAACAATTGCAATACAGCTCTCCATCCTGCATGAGGCGTTCCTCAGCCAAACATCGCCCATTTTGTTAGTGAGTGACTTGACATTCACGAATGAGAGCCTGGGAAGATGCGGTCTGTGTGGGTTAGTATGTACCCTAACACCTACATGTTAGCCTACTCCTACCCTGCTTTTGTTTAAGGTGTCTCCTCCATCTCCTAGGCCTGTACCTCCCGATGAATTAAATCCAGTTTTGGAGAGAAAGAATTGTTTCCCAATATCCAACAATTCAGCACTTCATTGTTGGATTAAGGCCTCCAGTGTCTGAAATGACAATAAAAACCAAGAGCTCCGGGCAGCTGTCTCCACACACTTACCCCGATTCGGCTCTCCTGACAATCGGGCCAGATTATCTTCTAGTGTGAGCGGATGACGGATCAATCTTAAGCCCCACGATCGGCCCTCCCGACAATTGGAGGCGCCCAGATAATTTTCAAACATGTTTGATTTTTATTGGGGTGATTACGCCACTCATTTTCGCTGACGATGACAATAGCCAGTCAGAGAGAGCCGCCTACGAGGGACCGGAAATGATCATCGGAAGTAGAATGGACAACCCATGTTGTCTGCGTCTCCCCAACCACTTCTTCATCCAGATTCTTTTAGCCTTTTTCCTTTTTTCGCTGCAAATAATGGCTACAGCCAGCAGCACCACACTAGGCTCCATTTTTTTGTGCTTTTGTTTACATTCGCTTCCTTGTGAGATGATGTAGGATCACGTGGTGTGTCGCTCTCTGGTCTGATAATCTTGATGAAATCCTGTAGTGTGTGCTGGTCATTATTTTCAAACATTGTGGTGTATGCGTATTTAAGATTTAAGAGAAAATAATCTTATAAGATTCTCCTTATGTGTGTGATACAACCCGATTTCAGAATCTTAATAGATTTTTAAAGTCCTGTAGTGTGAGCCAGGCTTAAGGAAGAACATCCAACTCTCTGTTTTCAGGGGTGAAAGGGCTGATGCCACAAATCTGGTGAACACCCATGGTTGACAGTGAAAAATGGAATGGAATTGGTGGCCCTGAAAGGCAAGGCCGAAAAATTGCCTGTGGTGGAGCACAAAGGGGACATGAATATAGGCGTCTGTCTTTCAGGTTGATTGAGGTGAACTCCCCTGGCAACTGTACACAGGACATCTGTCATGCTCAACACATAGAATGGCAAGAACTTCAGGTACCTGTTGAAACCCTGAAATTCTAAAATGGGGACAAATCCTCTGTCTTTCTTTGTTACAAGAAAGTACACCATCTACGGCTGGATGGCACCCTTGGCCAGGAGGGCAGACTCCCCTTAAGGTCTCCATGCCCTTGTATCAAGCCTCAACTCCCCTCCAGGGCAACTCACACTTCCTGTGAATTTGTCCATCACCAACCCTCTCCCTGGAAACCTGTCAACTTCTCGGCAGCTCTCCTTAGCCATTCCTCTGGAAGACCTGCACTCATTCACTGGGTTTGATTAGTCCCACCAATAAACTCACCTTATCATACACTACCAGTCAAAAGTTTGGACACACTTTCCTGTTCATTTGAACCTCAGGAGGTGCAGATGTCTTTGGCTCTTCTTCTACAGGGTAGCTGTATTATCAGACCAGTCCAAGATGTTACTGAGGTGAGCACCCTCGTTATTTGCACACAGTATTTGTAAACCTTCACTACCTCAATATACAAACTTTGGTTGGTCACATTAATTTTTCCAGTATTAATGTGAAGATGGTTCAGCTCACTCCTCCAACAAATTCCCTGATGACTTTCTAACTGATGAAATGATGATTCACTGATGAATGTATCATCAGAAAACCACTTAATTAAATAGTTGGCTGAGTTGTAGTGGAAAACTAATGTGTATACAGTGAAGAAAGCAGACAGTAATGTACCTTAAGAGATTCTGTGCTGCAAACTACCACATCAGAAACAATTCCTGCAGCCTCATGTACTGCAGTCTGTTGAGTAGATGTAGACTGACACTTGGAGTGTTTAGTAGGAAGCACCGGACTTATCTTGTTCTGAAGACGTTTCGCCTCTCATCCAAAAAGGCTTCTTCAGTTCTGAGGGTCAGTGTGGGAAACCCAGGTATTTAACCCAGTGTGGGGGTAATCACCAAAAATGAGGACATGATTGAGGGTGGTTTGGCGAAATGTCTTCAAAACAAGATAAGAAGCCCAGTTGCTTCCCACTAAATAATCTAAGACTAAGATGACCTGGATGACTGAGAACCTTCATGGACATTTGGACTGACACCAGTGTGTCAGTGCTGACGCTCAAGCTCAAACTACTTAAAGGAAAGAAATACAAAGGTGACATCAGTCATGAGAGCTAGCCTAATATTAAATTATTATGAATTATTTGAATTCACATCTTTAGTACTGAGGCACCTGTGAATACAGTGAATAGACACTGAATACACACACAAGAATACAAGGGATAAACCTGGGGGATACACTGAACCAGCTGTGTCAGAAACCTTTCACCACTTTTGTTAGTGAGGGACGGAAAAAGAAAGATTTATTAACATGATCTTTAGGTTAAGGTGCGCTATCATTTAAGGATATGAGTTTAGTAATACTGAAACTTAGCAAATATAATACAGCTGTGAATCATCATTAGAAGCAGCAGCACTGTTCTGGTAACATCTCCAGTAAATAGTGCCATGTGATTTCATGTTTATTAAAGCTAACTGTGGAGAGCAGCACAGACACCATTGCTCTTGTTCATCTTCAGCTCACACACTGCACTCCAGCATCCTCACTGTGTTGGCAGTTGTGTTGACCAATACCACCATTTGGACAGCTAAATATGTTAGACTCTGACCCTGTACATCGAAGGTCATCCAGCCAGATCTTACCAGAACCTACAGAAAGACAAATACACAGTTAGAAAACTCAGCTCCTATGTCTCTATTGCAGTGAGATGCTGGTCAAAGACAGAATGAAAATCTTCTTGACTACAGTACTTTAGTCTAGTCTCTTAATCTCAGTGAACTGAAACCAACACAAACCAACACATAGAAGACTGGAGGACTCTGGGCTGGATCCAACGACCAATCCTGTATCAAGGTTATTGGGGTGCATGTAGACTCACATCTTTAACTGTATATGTATGTGATGGCATCACATGTGGCCTGTTGGTAGTTGCTACATGACTTCAGCCATGGTTGGTGGGCGTAATCAGGCTGGCCCTGCCTGCTTTTTTTATGAACTTTAGAATATATATATTTAATATATACTTTGAGTATATTCTGCCCTTTTCCAAGGAGATTTCACTGTAAATCATGCAGTCAAAATAGAGTTTTTGTTCTGTTCTTGAGATAGTTTGATGATTAATCTCACCCTGAAAATATTACATTTTCAAATAGTGAAAATATTACATTTTCGGGGTCAGATTAATCAGGTTAATCGTCCCAATTGACAGTGTTTTTGGAACATTATTAATTTATCAAATAGAGCACATAAACAGCATCGGCATCATCATGTCAGCCTGATCCACCACACTTTTTAGACCATGCGTAGTTCATTTGTGACCAACTTTATTTGTTATGGCAGTTTTCCTGCCTATAGCTTTCCTATACATTCCAAAAACTATTACTTCTAATTATTATTTCTTGTTCTATTAGCAAGTGAGCTTCATTCAATACCATGAGGTGTAGTAAAGAACTGTGTGACAGAGAGGTGTTGTCAGGTAATTATGTTGCTGTGCTCATCTTACCTGGTGAGGCAGTGAAGGTGAAAGAAGCAGATTGAAAGCCCAGCATCCTACAGATCACCTTGGCATCCATATTGTTGAAATAGTCATCACACACTGTGCCCCAGAACCCATTGTACATGACCTCCACTCGCCCTCGGTTTGGACCAGGCACCAGACGAACATGTACTGAGATGTTACAAAGATTAAGATCAGGAGGTTGAAGTGTCCATTTACCAACATGTTGGGCTATCCTGCATTAATTAATAATTGTGAACATCACAGCCAACAAGCACGCATTTGACGTCTGCTGAGGTGATGTCGTCAAACTCCTAACAGGAGTATTTGGTTTAATATTATATGTGGTCACTCGGGTACTATGCAGACTTACACCCTGTTGGGGCTCCTTTCTCTCCCTTTTGTCCTTTGGGTCCTGGTGGTCCGGTTGAAACTGGAGGAAAAATGGCCACATGCCCAGTTTATATGTCATGAGCATATCATAATTATGGCATCAGTGTCACTTTGGCTGTAAAGTCTGTGCAAAATTAACTATCAAAGTTGTGAGAGCTCAATGAGTGGAACTCACTCACGTAAGGATGCTATATCTGATCTACAGTTAGAGGTCTAGCTCTGAGCATCCTTTTGATGTTGAACTAACTCATCTTTCATCTGGGCTGCTGGTTGCTCTGTGGCTTTTAAAATGCTTTTCAGAATATCACACATGGAAGAATCATGATTTTGTAACTCTTAAGCCTAGCTCACACTACAGGATTTTAAAAATCTTATAAGATTCTGAAATTGGGTTGTATCACATACAACCTTGTAATATTATCTCCTCTTAAATCTTAAACACGCACACACCACAAGATTTGAAAATAACGACCGTTCTACTTCCGATGATTATTTCCGATCCCTCGTAAGCGGCTCTCTCTGTTTGGCTATTGTCATCGTCAGCGAAAATGAGTGGCATATTCACCCCAATAAAAATCAAACATGTTTGAAAATTATCTAGGCGCCTCCGATTATCGGGAGGGCCAAATCGGGGTAAAATCGGCCCGAGAAACCTGTAGGGTGAGCCCGGCCTTAACAACACTCACCATCTCTTCTGTTGGAAACAGAAGCTCCTTTCTCTCCTGAGGACAAGGCAAGAGGAGATAATCTTGAAACCAGAGATGGATCTCACTGACATGGACTGACACCTGTTTATTATTACACAGGAATGATTTATTCTACAGTTTCCTTTAATTTTTAAATGGTAAACTGAGTATTTACAGATATGGGACAGTACCTGCAGCTTTATTAAAGAAACACACTTGTAAACTGAACAGAATATAACCCTGAACCTCCTTTTTAAATTCAGGGCTCAGTCCAGGAGTTGGTCTCATTAAGCCTGGCTCACACTATAGGATTTTAAAAAACGTATAAGATTCTGAAATCGGGTTGTATCACACACATAAGGAGAATCTTATAAGATTATCTTCTCTTAAATCTTAAACACGCACACACTACAACCACGTGATCCTATGTCATCTCACAAGGAAGGGAATGTAAACAAAAGCACAAAAAAGTGGAGCCTAGTGCGGTGCTGCTGGCTGTAGCCATTATTTGCAGTGAGGCGATTTCTCTCCAAACTCTGTGTTTTTCGGTGCAGTTATGATAAACCCTGCAGGAAACATTGTACAGACATTCGTGGTCTTTCCACAGGTCAACTAGTATGTCATCCTTCTCCGCTGTCCAGCGGACTCGCACACCCTGCTCCTTCGTGGTCGCCATTTTCATCTCCGATAACCTCCGATGATCATTTCCGATCCCTCGTAAGCGGCTCTCTCTGATTGGCTATATGCATCCTCAGCGAAAATGGGTGGCGTAATCATCCCGATAAAAATTAAACATGTTTCAATTATCGGGGCGCCTCCGATTGTCGGGAGGGCCGATCGTGGGGTTTAAGATTTGATCCGTCACCCGCTCACACTAGAAGATAATCTGGCCTGACAATCGGGCGGAGAATCCTGTAGTGTGAGCCAGGCCTTACCAGACTGGACTCAACAAATGGAATAACAGCGCTCAAAACAACTTAAACGTGTTCATCAAACTGTGACACAATAAAACCACTTTTAGCACTTTTAAACTCAGCTGCTTTACTGTGAATCGTGTGATTTTGTTCTCATCTTCCTCTCTCAACGAAATCTGAATAAAGTTTTCCTTCAGACACAAAGCTGAATTCTTAAGCAAATTGTCAAGTTTTTATATGGGGCATCAGCATTATTCTTCTCTATGGGGCTATGGTTTGAAATCTGGTTTTAAGTAGGTGAGGAGTGATTGAGTGTGTTGAAGTAAGATGATGTCAGCTATCCACTGGTGTACAGGGATACTGGCTTGTCTTGGCTCACTAATCACCACTCACCCTTTGAGACACTCTGGATGAAAGTTTTTTTTTCCCCAAGGCACAGACCAAATGATTTCATGCATATGTGTATATTTTCAGTAAAACAGACATCATGCTATCTTTTACATGCAAATAAAACTTAAAAACATTCTTTACCTACTTACCTGATGATTCTGGTTCAATCTGATTCATCTGATTAGACACTGAAACTAATATCAACTAAAAGGAAAAATGGAAACCTGCAAGTAAATCTGTTTGCAAGAGCTGCTGCCACCGCTGTTCACAGAACCATGTCAATGTAAATTCAGAGTAATCCTGGGTGTTCTGGATCACTTATCACACTGATAATTTATGCTCACCTGCTCCAGAGCAGGGTTATGCTGGAGATTGAGAGGCCCGGCCCTCTGATGAATCAAATCTCTCAGAAAATTACATCACCATGGAGCTCAGAGCAAATTGTCAGAGGATGCCTCAGAAAAGCTAGAGTTTTCAGAGACATGCAAAATCTGTTTGGTCCATCAGGGGAGTTTCTATGACATACAGATTGATCAGAGAGACTGAGATCCATCGGTCAGCTTTTAGAACCATATGAGCCCACAGATAGATAGGGTAGTGTTGATGGTCCCAAAGATTGTCATCAAATTTCTTGGGCTCAGAAGAGATCTTGTATTCTGTGGCTGATGCACAGAGACCTAAACAAGAACACTAGAGTTCCATCCACACAGTGACACAGATAATGGAGAGGTTGACATCTCAGGCCGTAAGAGAGAGTTTTTAAGATACAGCAGGGAAGTTAGAGATCAGAATCAGAATCACAAATATTTTATCAATCCCCAGGTGAAACTAACTCTGGTATAGAAGTAGAGCACAAAATTTGAATATAAATTATAATATACTATATCACACTAATTTTCTACTTCTTTTCCGTAACAGTCACGGGAGTGCTGAAGCCAATCCAAGCCAACCTATCCAGTCTATTGCAGGGTCAACACAGAAACATACAGAGACGAACAACTGTTTACACTCACACCTATGGGCAATTTAGAGTCACCAATCAACCTAAACAGGCATGTCTTTTGACAGTGGGAGGAAACCGAAGTACCCGGAGGAAATCTTGGCTAAAAATAAGACAAATAAACACTTTAAATTTGCATATAAAAGAAACAAGGGCTGAGGTGAAAACCAATTCAGAGTTGGTACACTGTATAATATTGACTAAAAGGGAACCACAGGTTTGATATATTGGGATGCATTTACAGTGGGGCAAAAAAAAAAAAAAAAAAAAAAAAAAAATCCTGAAAAAAAAAAAAAAAAAAAAAAAAAAAAAAAATCACATTGTTGGATTTTTAAAGAATTTGCAAATTATGGTGGAAAATAAGTATTTGGTCAATAACAAAAGCTCATCTGAATACTTTGTTATATACCCTTTGTTGGCAATGACAGAGGTCAAACGTTTTCTGTAAGTCTTCACAAGGTTTTCACACACTGTTGCTGGTATTTTGGCCCATTCCTCCATGCAGATCTCCTCTAAAGCAGTGATGTTTTGGGGCTGTCGCTAGGTAACACAGACTTTCAACTCCCTCCAAAGATTTTCTATGGGGTTGAGATCTGGAGACTGGCTAGGCCACTCCAGGACCTTGAAATGCTTCTTACGAAGCCACTCCTTCGTTGCCCAGCCGGTGTGTTTGGGATCATTGTCATGCTGAAAGACCCAGCCACATTTCATCTTCAATGCCCTTGCTGATGGAAGGAGGTTTTCACTCAAAATCTAACGATACACGGCCCCATTCATTCTTTCCTTTACACGGATCAGTCATCCTGGTCCCTTTGCAGAGAAACAGCCCCAAAGCATGATGTTTCCACCCCCATGCTTCACAGTAGGTATAGTGTTCTTTGGATGCAACTCAGCATTCTTTCTCCTCCACACATGACAAGTTGAGTTTTTAAACCAAAAAGTTCTATTTTGGTTTCATCTGACCATATGACATTCTCCCAATCATCTTCTCGATCATCCAAATGCTCTCTAGCAAAACTTCAGATGGGCCTGGACATGTACTGGCTTAAGCAGGGGGACACGTCTAGCACTGCAGGATTTGATTCCCTGGCGGCATAGTGTATTATTGATGGTAGCCTTTGTTACTTTGGTCCCAGCTCTCTGCAGGTCATTCACTAGGTCCCCCCGTGTGGTTCTGGGATTTTTGCTCACCGTTCTTGTGATCATTTTGACCCCACGGGGTGAGATGTTGCGTGGAGCCCCAGATCGAGAGAGATTACCAGTGGTCTTGTATGTCTTCCATTTTCTAATAATTGCTCCCACAGTTGATTTCTTCACACCAAGCTGCTTACCTATTGCAGATTCAGTCTTCCCAGCCTGGTGCAGGTCTACAATTTTGTTGCTGGTGTCCTTTGACAGCTCTTTGGTCTTGGCCATAGTGGAGTTTGGAGTGGGACTGTTTGAGGTTGTGGACAGGTGTCTTTTATACTGATAACAAGTTCAAACAGGTGCCATTAATACAGGTAACGAGTGGAGGACAGAGGAGCCTCTTAAAGAAGAAGTTACAGGTCTGTGAGAGCCAGAAATCTTGCTTGTTTGTAGGTGACCAAATACTTTTTTTATCGAGGAATTTACCAATTAATTCATTAAAAATCCTACAATGTGATTTCCTGGATTCTTTCCCCCCATTCTGTCTCTCATAGTTGAAGTGTACCTATGATGAAATTTACAGGCCTCTCTCATCTTTTTAAGTGGGAGAACTTGCACAATTGGTGGCTGACTAAATACTTTTTTGCCCCACTGTACAGTACAAATCCAACCATACAAATGTTACATAGCTGACCTGGAGGCCCAAATGCTCCAACATCTCCCTGGTTTCCCTTCTCTCCTTTGAGCCCAGGAACTCCAGGAATCCCTGTGCACAAATCAAAAATGAGGTACAACGAACCAACATGGGCTATGTCACACACAAGTAGACGGCAGAAGCAAAAGATAAACACAAACAGGCAAACCCTCCCTGTGCAGGATTTAGTACTCAGGTACCTGTTCGGCCAGAGTTCCCTGTGTCACCTTTATCTCCTTGAGGTCCTGAAGGGGGACAAGAGTCAGAAGTAAACATTAAAGCCTGGGAGTGTCTTGGTCAAAGTTTAAAATTTAATAAACTTCTTAAGTCTAGTCAAACCATGGGTGTAAGAGCATTTTAAATGTGCGTGGGACAATCTACAGACTGAAAACAGCACTGAGTGGACAGACTGATGTACTTATTATCAACATGTGAAAAGTAGGGGGGTCCAAATAATATTAAAAAGTGGGTGGGACTTGTCCCACCCTGTTATAATTGTAGCCATGCCCATTAGTTAAACCTTTAGAGGCCCATTACATACTCTGCAACTGCTAATTGAACAAGGGGTGTTCAGAAAACGTGTTGATTGTATCTTAATATGGTAACTTGGTGTTGGATTGGTATTCTGTATGGGTCTTTTCATATTGATGATAGTTACTATTATAATTATTATTATGAAATTAGCTTTCTGGCTTTACTCATATATTTTCATTATGTAGTGAAAATCTGAAAACTTGAATCCAGACCCTTACCCGGGGCCCCGGGTTCCCCTTTCTCTCCCTTTGCATTTGGTCCTTGATTCCCAGGGATGCCAGGAGGACCTACAACCAGATATACAATTACACACACACACACAATGAGTGTTTATGCTATGAATCTGTATAGACTGCATAATTTTTCACAGTCAGCCATATCAGTGATGGTGACTGAACACTAAATGAGGAAGCGAAACTACAGTAAAAACAATTTGGTATCACTGTGGCTTCCATTTTGCCTGAACACAAACACACACTGCCTTTCAGCATTACCCTGAGCTTTATTGTACTTCCCAATACATTTATTTTTGCCCTTTAAAAACGATAGAGGTGAAAGTTAAAGCTAGCTGTGGCAGAAGCTGAACTCAAAATGTTGTTGAAGGCATGGAGTTATTGATGAAATTAATGTATTTATTAGAAATTAATTTAAAATAAATGTAAAATGATGATCTCATTTGGAGCAGACTTACTCTAAATATCTACACAGCAAACCATTGAGTGAAGGGAATTGGGAAAATGAGCAAGAAGGAGACAGATGACGGTCATGAAACCTCCAGTCCACACATTTCGTTAAAAAGGTCAACAAATAAGGAATTTTCCTACTTTGGTGAGCAGCAGTGTTTTTAGAGTGCTGAGCTATACACAAATCACTGTTTTATAATCCTCCAACATTGTCAGAGAAAAGGAACAACAACATAGATTAATGAAAGCAATTGCTGAGCGCAAAAGTGGCAGCTTGAAGTTTGAAGTGTGTTTTGTTTGCAGCAGATGTTTAGTCGATTGTTTTGCTTCCCCTAAGAAGTCAAAGTTGAGCTTAAATCAAATCAAATCAAATCAAATCAGATTTATTTGTATAGCGCCAAATCATAACAAAGTTACATCAAGGCACTTTACATATAGAGCAGGTCTAGACCAAACTCTTTATAAAATTATTTAAAGAGACCCAACAGATCCCCCAATGAGCAAGCACTTGGCGACAGTGGCAAGGAAAAACTTCCTTTAAGAGGCAGAAACCTCGGGCAGAACCAGGCTCAGGGGGGGCGGCCATCTGCCTCGACCGGTTGGGTTGAGAGAGGGAGAGAGAGAGAAAGAGAGAGGCACGGGGGAGGGGGGGGGGCAAAGTTGGGTAGAGTAGGGAGAGAAAGAGAGCAGGAGGAGGGGATATTCAAACAGGTGTAGGCAGGAACATGATGCTGCATGAGGTTCGTAGGAATGATGCTGTATGGAATTCTTGAAGATGTGGGAGCAGCAGGCATTGCAGGAACATGGGATGGTGATGATTCATCACCTGCAGGATGAGGACAGGGAGAGAGAGGAGAGGAGCTGGGAGAGAGAGAGGAGAGGAGCTGGGGGAGACGGAGACTTCGGGAAAACATGGTTAGTAAATGCAATGCACATGCTTGGAACTGAGAGAAACTGGGATTTCGGAGAAGCAGGTTGTTGGTATGACGGCGCATGCGAGGGGGGGAGAGAGCGAGGGAGAGGGAAGAGGGGGAGAGAGAGAGAGGGAGAGGGAAGAGGGAGAGGGGGAGAGAGAGAGAGAGAGAGAGAGAGAGAGAGGGGAAAGGGAGAGGGAGAGAGAGAGAGAGGTCCTCAGTCCTTCCCCCAGCAGTCTAGGCCTGTAGCAGCATAGCTAAAGAGTAAATGAACTTTAACTTTTTAACTATAAGCTCTGTCAAACAGAAAAGTTTTAAGCCTGGTCTTGAAAATTGCTAAAGAGTCTGTCCCCCGGACCGATACTGGAAGTTGGTTCCATAGAAGAGGAGCCTGATAACTGAAAGATCTGCCTCCTGATTTACTCTTGGAGACTCTAGGAACCACAAGTAAACCTCCATCTAGAGAGCGGAGTGGCCTACTAGGACAGTAAGGAACTATGAGCTCTCTGAGGTATGACGGAGCTTGGCCAGTAAGAGCTTTATATGTTAACAGAAGGATTTTAAATTCTATTCTGGATTTTACCGGCAGCCAATGAAGAGCAGCTAACACAGGAGAGATGTGATCCCTTTTTCTAGTTCCTAATCAATCCGGGCTGGAGGAAAAATGGTGGAAATAGAATAATTTGGTGATTTAGGTCCTGTCCTCTGTCAGGCAAAGCCCCCCAAGTGTCAGTGAGGGATGGAGGTCTACCTGGGTACCATGACTGCCCAGCAGAGAGGACTGACCCCAGCTGATACAGCAGCAACTCTGGGACACTGTGACTGGAGTACCTAGACTCAGTGTAATCTTTTTTTATTGCTTTTATTTTTATTATATTGTTTTTCTATTGATTCTTTTTTAAATATATAATAAATCATTATTAGAAACTTGAATTGTTGTCCACAGGCTGTTTTGGGTCAGTACAACTCCCCAGGAGAAACAATCAAATTTTTATAGGTTAGTCGTCACTACAACCGTGACATGATCAGTGGACATGACTATGCATTGTACAGCAGGTCATTGTTTTTAGTATTTGTTTTCTTTGATGTTTGGCTTTCGGTCAACCAAATGATAGCCATACCTGAATGCACACCTTGCTTTATACTCTATTTTCATCTAAATGGGACCATCATTTCAAAAAAAGTTGTAATTTGAAATCATGAAGCATGCTTATAATAGCACAAATATATCATCTTGGTTGTTGTCATTATGTTTAATATTTTATTATGTTTATGTTTTAATGCCTCAACATACATACATATTATGTATGTATGTCCATAAGTGGAAGGAAAAACGCAGCTGTCGTGATAGGAAGCTTAGACCTTGTGACCCAGTAACGTGCCAGAGGAAGGATTCTTACAAATCTATTATTTGCTGAGTTGTGAATTATAGAGACGAACAGTTGTATTCAGTCAGAAGGATTCAGCCCTTGGGGTTCCTGAATGTCAGTGAAAAATCTCATGAGATTCATCCAATATTTGTTGAGATCATCATAGCTGCCTGAAAAAGTGTCAGTGCCAGGCTGTTAACATGGATAATAATCAATGTCCTAATCAGAAGCGTGGCTTACTACATGCTTCTGATGACATGGCAGTTTAAATAGAGTTGGAGCCTAGCAGGGGGTTGAGGGTGACCTGAGACAGGGGAACAGTTTTGAGTTTGAACCGAGAAGTAAGTGCCTGATATTTGCGCAAGTATTTCAAACTTGGTCTCTGGTGTCATCAAAATAAACAAAGCTGCCATGCTTTGCCTAAAGTAGGCAGATATTTTAAAGGTTTCTTACATATATCCAGCTTTCTCAGATGTGATGTTAGCATTTGTTTTTCATTCACTTCCTTAACTCAGATGGGCACTATAGGCCTCATTTGCATTACTGCATTTCATTTGGGTTGCAGCCCTGTTTTGCCATTTAACCTCTAAGCAAATATAAAATAAAGCCATCAACCTGGTTCTCCGTGTGGCCCATTGAGTCCCATTTCACCTCTTGGTCCTGGAGGTCCAACAACACCGTGATCACCTGGAAAGAATTATTCTGGTGTAGAAAGTCAGCCTTACATAATTTTGAATGTTGCTTAGATCACATGTCAATGGCTAATATTTTAATCACAATCACCATAAAAGTCCAGCTTAACAAATGACATTTTAGTTATTAAAGTCTGCAGAGTTCATTACTTCTCATTTACTATTATCAAATCCTAAAATGTTTATCCTGAGGGTAGGTCAAAGGCCAAGTAAAGTCCACTTTGTGACAGGATCACACTACGCCATTAAAAGTTTGGTTTTTTTGGTATGTTTTGTTTGTATTTTTGTGATGTTTCAATGTTTCAGTTTGAACACTAGGCGGCAGTATTAGCACAGGTGTTGTATTACCTGCGTTCACTAGAGAAGAAGAAGAACTGCCTACCGTCTTGCTGCTACCATGAAGCGTGTATGCTGGTTGTTACTAACTTGAATTAAAGTGAAGTTAAGCACATACAAAGTTGTCTTGTTACGACACAACATATTGGCGACGAGGATGGCGGCCCTGAACCTGAGCTAGCATCCACCTTTTCTTCAAAATGTCGGACAACCGCCTATACTGCTTAAAGCATGGATACGGAGCTTCGAAAATTACCTGCTGGCCATGTCTGAGGCTGAGCTGCCGGAGGCAAGAAAACGCGCGCTGCTTATACATTGTTTAGGCGCGGAAGGTCAGAGACTCTTCTATACATTGACTGTTGCTGATGATAAGTACGCCACGGCACAAAAGGCCATAGAGGATTTCTTCATACCACAAGTGAACGTTGTAGCTGAACGTTACCGCTTCAGACAACGGAGCCAACGCCCAGTTGAAACTACAGACCAGTTTGCTGCTGCTTTAAAAGAACTGGGTACAACATGTCAGTTTGGGACTATGGAAGAGGAAATGATACGGGACCAGATCGTGGAAAAGACGAATTCACCGCGCATCAGAGCGTTTACTACTGGAGGTACCACTTACACTTGCCAAAGCTTTGAATATAGCACGTCAGATTGAAACTGCGGTGACGGAGGCTAAAGCTATGTGCAAAGGAGCAACAGATGAAGCTGTGCATGCAGTTCACGTTAAAGAACCACAGCAGCATGGAAAGTTCAAAAAAGAGAAGTAAAAACCACACTCAACATCACAGACTACACAAGGAAAGACATGTTATAGATGTGGCTCTACTCAGCACACTGCTAACTTCCAAGGATGTCCTGCAAAGGAGGCAAAAAGAAGGGACATTTTGCAAAAGTCTGTCGAGGAAGCAAACAAGTGAGTGAGGTTGAAACTGTCCCAGAAGTGACTATTTTAGATGTGGATGAGGCAGTTGAAGATGAGGCATGTGACTCTAGCAGCATAATGTGTACAGTTAAAGTCAGTGTAACAGGGTCAGAAAGCCAGGATATTGAGCTGATGCTAGACACAGGCTCAAGAGTGTCCATCCTACCAGAGTCAGTGGTAAAGGAGCTTTTCACTGATTATTATCTTACAAAGCCACCACGCAAGCTTAAAGACTATGGCGGAAACCCCATAGCTGTGTAAGGATGTTTACAGGCTAATGTAGCATTTGGTGGCCGCAGTACTAAAGGAAAAATATACATTGTATATCAAGGGTCTGCAGTGCTAGGCAGAGACTTATTCAGGTCACTACAAATGCAAGTGATAGATGGTCAGGTCATTCCAGCCCCAAGTTACCAGCCTACTTCTACAGTTAAAAGTGTAGCAGTGCAAAAACTGGGATGCGCAAAGGGTTTTGTCCACAAGGTTAAAGTACGCCCTGAGGTAAAGCCAGTACAGCAGAAGCTGCGCAAATTACCTTTCTCAGTCAGAGAAGCAGTTTCTAAGGAGTTGAAAAAACTGGTAGATCAGGAGGTCATAGAGCCTGTAGAGTCTTCTGAATGGATTTCACCCATAGTAGTCACCACAAGAAAAGCCAGACCAGATCCACGTGTTTGTGTGGATCTGAGAGAGCCCAACAAATCAGTTGTAGTCGATGGCTTTCCACTACCTCACATGGAGAAAATATTCACGGAGCTGAGAGGAGCAACGCTGTTTTCTACATTAGATCTCCAGAGCGCTTATTACCAAATGCCACTACACGAAGACAGTCGCAGTTTGACTACATTCATCACCCACGATGGACTGTTTCGCTTCAAGCGGGTGCCATTCGGACTGGCATCTGGGCCAAGCTGCTTCCAGCGGATGATGTCATCCATACTCAGAGGTCTAAAGGGGGTCCAATATTACCTTGATGATGTTATAATTTCAGGTGCAACAGCTGAGGAACATGACAAAAGGCTGACAGCTGTACTTCGACGCATTGAGGATGCCGGGCTCCAGCTAAACCTCTCAAAATGCAACTTCAGGCAGACAGAACTGTGTTTTCTTGGACACACAGTATCAGCCAAAGGACTGCAGCCTGATGCCTCACATGTGGATGCTGTTTCACAAGCACCTCCACGAACCTACCTGCCTAAGCTGAGGACATTCCTCGGGTTCACGTCCTGGTATTCAAAATTCATACCAGACTGTGCTGTTGTCGTTGAGCCCCTGAGAGCACTCCTGCGTGCAACTGATGCTGAGGAGTTTTGAGGCTGTTAAAGGGCTTATCATCAACAGCCCTGCACTATCATTGTTCAACCCAGAACTGCCCACAGTGGTCACTACTGATGCATCGGACTATGGGCTGGGCGCAGCTCTCACTCAGATACACCAAGATGGCATGGAGAGAACTGTTGCTTTTGCATCATGCACGCTCACCCAGGCAGAGAGAAAATACTCCACTGTTGAAAAGGAGGCCCTGGGGTGCGTGTGGGCCACAGAAAAGTGGAGAACTTACTTATGGGGAAGAAAGTTCACACTACGTACCGACCACAGCCCTCTCACAACACTGCTTGCCTCAAAAGGTCAAGGTAGAGCAGGCATGCAGATAGCCAGGTGGTCATCCAGACTGTTGTCATTCAACTACGACATCCAGTACAAACTGGGTCGAGAGAGTGTAACGGGCAACTGTTTATCTTTGACTCCCACTGCCAAGCTCAGAGCCTAGCTTGGAGGACGACATGGAAGTAGCACTCGCGTATGCACTCACAACTGTTACTGAAACTGAGTTTAAAACTGCATGTGCTTCCTGTCCTGTGCAGACTAAACTGCGTGAACTGCTCACTTAAGGATGGCCCAAGTCAGCTAAAAACTTGACTCCAAAACTACAGCCATACTTTAAACTTCAACATGAACTCGCACTACAAGATGACTGCGTTGTTCGTGGCACACACAGACTCCTGGTGCCAGACAGTCTCCAGCCAAAGCTGATCTCCCTGCCTCATGACACACACCAAGGAATAGTGAGAACAAAACAGACTCAGAGAAGCATATTGGTGGCCAGGCATGGATGCCCAGGTCGAAGCAGCCATTAAAGCATGTATCACATGCCAGTCACATGACAAGTCTGCAGTCACCCACACAACTCCACGACAGCCTGTGCCATACCCAGAGCAAGCTTGGGAAAAAGTTGCAATTGATGTGGTGGGACCCTTTGATAGAGCACCCATGGACTGCCAATCACACTGATTGATTACCACAGTAAATGGCCCGAGCTAGCCTTTTTTCCACATGTCACCTCAGGAACTGTCATACAGTTTTTATCTGCAGTCTTCAGCAGAGAAGGTGATCCTACAGAGCTGGTTTCTGACAACGGCTCTCAATTTGTGTCACATGAGTTTGAAACATTTCTCCAAGACAGAGGCATCGTGCACTGAAAATCATCTGTCTATTATCCAAGAGCGAACGGAGAAATTGAACGCTTCACTCGAAGTCTGAAGGACAGTCTGCAAACTGCTTTGCTGGAAGGGAAGCCTTGGAAGGAGTTCACAAGGGATTTCCTACACTTATATCGTGCAACACCTCACTCCACAACGCAACACTCACCAGCTGAACTGTTGCATGGTCGACCTATACGCACTAAACTTCCTGTGGCAGGACGTCCACTTCCACACAGTGCACCACTGTCATCACAATAGATCGGCCTCAGAGTGAGAGGAAAACACAAAAAGCAAAACATACACTGATCAGAAACGGGGCGCAACTGCTGTGTCCTTTGCATGTGGGTCATATGTGCGAGTGAAGAAGCCGGGTATCCTTCCTAAAACACAGCGCAAGTTTTCCAAACCACTGAAAGTGATGGAAAAAAGAGGACAGTACACCTACCTGCTTTCAGATGGACGGTGCTGGAATGCATCTCACCTCGCACCTGCCTTCCTTCAGGAGAAGGAGACTGACAATGAACTGTTACCTCTGGATTTTGGAGCTACACCAGCTATACCAGCTGTACCGCAACCAGTGCAACTCACACCACATGCCAGACCAGTCAGGCTCAGAAGAGTGCCTGCGTGGACTAAAGACTTTGTTGTGAAATAACTTCTGGCAGGAAAGAAAAAGTGAAAAGGGACGTTTTGTTTTAAATGAGTACAAATGCAGAAGTGAAAGGTTACTTTTATTTTAGATTTTGCAGGAGTTGAAGTTATATAAAAACTGTTATGTTTGCATAAAATCCTCCTAAGAGTAAATAACTGCTGAGAAGTCACTAAGGTGAAAGTATAAGTTAATTGAGTTGAAAAACAAGATAAGAGTAAATTTATGTTGTTTATTCTATCAAATACTGTATAAGTTTAAAGGAAACAGTAAGTAAAGTTGTTTATTTGAAGAGCTGAATTACCCTGCATAGTTGGTACATGTTTGCTTATTAAGGGGGATATGTGATGTTTCAATGTTTCAGCTTGAACACTAGGTGGCAGTATTAGCACAGGTGTTGTATTACCTGCGTTCACTAGAGAAGAAGAAAAACTGCCCACCGTCTTGCTACTGGCATGAACCGTGTATGCTGGTTGTTACTAACTTGAATTAAAGTGAAGTTAAGCACATACAAAGTTGTCTTATTACGACACAACAATTTTCCATGGGATTTTCTCTTCTCCTGTTCTAGTTCTCTCTCCAGCCCTCTACCAAGTCCCCCCTTCTCTCCTTCACACTTGCTCTCACTGTGTCTCTCTCTAACTGCCTCTGTTTCCCTCTCAGCAGCCATGTTTTCACCTCATGAGAACTAACCTGACAGCCACCTTGATACACCTGTCACATTTTTTAACCCACAGAACGACGATTCTGATAAAACTTGTTTGGATTCTCAGACATTTGATCTCAGGACACTATACAAAAAATGCATCTGAAATGAAAGTAAAATTATTCCTCAAAATAACACTTGTGGTAATATTTTTCTTTGGTAGTTTCAAATGAAGCTCATTTTTTGTTAGCAAGAAGACAATCTAACCGAGAAGCCGCACAATGAGTCTTTATTGTTTCTGACTGGAGAAATTCAAGTGTGTGTTACTGTGTTACAACTATTCCTGGTCTCCCCTGCTAGGCTCATTAGAAAGACTCGCTATGTTGGAAGTAAATTAGCAAAATTGTCTTCAGTGTTAGCAAAAACCTAGTTTGGGGCACATATACAGTAATTGGCCTTTTGTTCCTTGAACATCAAGCCAAACAAATTGTTAGCAAAAATTTATAGCTGGTTTTTCTTTTGGTAGGGGTGGTTGGGTTGTTTGGGATTGACCTAATGGAAAAACATTTCCCCCAGGCTGAGGGTAATTTACAGGTTGCAGTAAAATTCTAGCCTTAATAAAGATTTCATACAAGAAATGTCAGTGTACTGACAGTTGTAGGGGTATGTGAAATAATGGCTTTATCTCATCAATCAGCTGGGTTTCATCAGCTGCTTGACAAAACATGACAAGTCATCAATGTCAGGATCTGCAACTGAAAGCTAATGCCTCCTGCTGCACAAAAGCCCCTTTTCAGCTTTTTACATTGACAAAGTTTTCATCTAGTGCCATTTTCCAGATAAGAGGTAGCAGCCAGATTTAAACACTGGAACTTCATCTTCATCTCCCAGTTGCTCCACACATCTCATCTTTAACTCATTCCAAATTTAGATTGTAGCCTTAATTAGTAATTGCCTCAAGTTGACTCACCTTTGGGGCCCTTCTGTCCTGGTGGTCCTGTATGTCCATCTATACCTGGTCGGCCAGGAGGTCCTGAGGAAGCACAAAGTGAGTTACTAGGGTTGATAAATCTGCACTTCTTGGTCACAAACATATACACACAAAGTATCATACCTGGTGTGAGGCTCATTTTTGACATTTTGTCCTGCAGGTTGTGGTTGCTTTTGTTGAGCAGGCTCAAGTCAGTGCTCAACTTATGGAGCAGGCCATGCTCTCCACAGAGACCGGTGACCTGTTGTCAAGACAACAACCAAAAAATGACTGTTAAGTCACAGTAATGCTGTAAATTGCAAAAGCAAGCTTGAAAGTGACACTATGTAATTTATGAATCAATTAGTTTTTCTCTTACTATTAAGATATCAAATTGTAAGGTAAAGTATTCTGTGTTTAGTCTCCCAGTGGAAAACTTTCATGTGTTGCAGCACGGTGAACAGTGCAAAATGGAAATACCAAATACTTAAAAACAGGATTAAAAGGCCGACTACTGCAAGCAAAATATGTACAATTTAGGTGCATAGAAAGCCTAAAAAATGGGAGATAAGGACTGTTTTTTTATCTCCTTTCAGCTTGGTCATCAGACTTTATTGATTGTTTTATCAATTTATCAATTTTTCTATCTATCTATCTGTTCATTAGTATGTAATTTTTCACCCTTAAAAGAATTTATAATACAACACACCCTGATGTATTCATCACACTCAGGCTTTTGCTGCCATAGCCTTAGTCAGTGTGTATTGATCAGGCCTGTATTGTTGCTAATGTTATCTCAATGTACAGATTAGAAGCAGTCTCTCGCCTGCATGTGTAAGTGTTATACTCAATATTTGCTTTCACTTGTGGCCAATGTGTATTAAAATAACCTCTGCTACTATACTGATTTATGATCAAAAACTAAAAGAAGACACTGATAAATTGAATAAACAGAGCTAAGAGACAGACTGAATGTGAATTGCAAAAAAATTAAGATGAAGCATTTTCAGTTAATTTCATTCATTAATCCTTCTTCTACTGCTTATCCATTTCTGGGTCGCGGGGGGTGCTGGAGCCAATCTCAGCTCACATTGGGCAAGGGTGGAGTACACCCTGGACAGGTTGCCAGTCCATCACAGGTCCAACACATAGAGACAAACAACCACTCACACTCAGACCTATGGGCAATTTAGAGTCACCAATCAACCTAAACATGCATGTTTTTGGACGGTGGGAGAAAACCCTCGCAGGCATGGGGAGAACATGCAAACTCCACACAGAAAGCCCCCAGGCCCAGGAACAGAACCCGCGACCTTCTTATTGTGGGGCAACAGCCCTAACCACTATGCCGTCGTGCTGCCCATTTTCAGTCACTTTGTTCAAGTTAAATATAAAAAGTGGGAGGACCTGACTCTGCAGGAATGACAGGTGTCCTCTCAAGGTCCTGGTTTCTCGACTGTTGTTATGAATGAGCATTTGGAGGTTATCTTCACCTTGTCTTCCAGGCTCAGGGATATGATTGGCTTTTAGCTTCTCAATGCTGGAGTTAGACAGAGAAGAGTCCAACCTGAAAACTGGGACAGAGAGGGAAAAATATCAAGCATGGTTCTTTAGTAACTGTATTAATTTCATGTGTACAGTATAATTATATCAATCTGATGTGACGTTTAGTGATGTATCAATATTCTTCATTATCCACATATGAGAGAATTGGAAACCATCCCTGTCAATATGGGGGGTAAAGACACACATTAATATATTGACTGTAAATTTTGAGAAGACAGACTAATGCAAGAAATGTACTTTTGTTGTGTTGTGCTTTTATTTTGGAAACCCTGCTAACTCTGAGGTCTACTTTGGATTCATGGAGTTCACACATGAATGCATCCACAATCTGCCTTACCTTGTCAGACTGAGTCAGAGATGGAGCAAGGAGTATGATTTATTTTTTATTTTTTTATTTTATTTTTTTTAGCTTTAGCTTTTGTTTAGTATTTTTTCGTTTCATTTTGAGGGAGGGGCTTGGTGATTGTTAATGGGGTTAATTGGAGTTGGAGACTGTGGGTAGAAAAATGGTCTGATGAGAGCTTGGAATGTGTGAGAAGGGAAGGGTAAGTTAAGTTCTCCTCTGTTCTGCTGCTGCTGCTACAATCAGCTGAACCCTCTGCACTTGTAAGGCCCCTTAGTTGCTCTGCAGTCACCTTGTTAAAAGACATAAGTAAAAATTCAGAGCTCTGGAACCAAGAATCCTTGCTAGTCTGATGTTCTTTATTTCGACTATTATGGTTTACACCTTCATATCGCTCGGCTCATCATGTTTTTAGAGGTTCACCACCAAAACCCTGCAATACAGTATCACTTTTAAAAATACATAATACAAACACATAAATAAATTTTATATGTGTGCAGCAGTACCTTTGTAAAGGATGAAAACATTAAGGACAGTCTGGAAGACCAGGTAAACAACAACCCCAGTGAAACACCAGCGTTTTTTGGGCTGCACTGGCTTCACATCTGAAACACAAGTACCAGCGAGAGATCAGTGTCCTGCAGCAAATTTACATCCTGAGGAATTTCAGGAGGAGACAGGAAATAGCTCATTAAAACTAGCTGTCAAAAATTAGCAGGTTGGGGAATGAAAAATTTAGGGAGCCAATGGAAAATGTCACTGTGAAAACTAGGTGCATGGTTAGAAAAGAGCCACTGGTCATGTTATTAGTTCACCTTGCTGTTTTTTGTCAGTGTAAGTTGTACGTTCTCCCTGTGCCTGCATGAGCTTCATCCCATAGTCCAAAGACATGCATGTTTGGCTAAATTGGTAAATCTAAATTGCCCGTTGGTGTGAGTGTAAATGGTTGTTTGTCTCTGTCAGTATGTCATCCCTGTGCCAGACTAGCAACTTGTCTGGGGTTGACCCCACATTTGCCAGCTGTCAATTGGGATTGGCTCTACAATCCCATGAAACAAAACAAAGAGAATGTTTTAGATTTTTCAGATGTTAATTTCTCCAATCACACCCCAACTCCTGGTTTTTCAATTGACAGCATTCATTAATCTTGTAGTTATTTGTACATTTTCAAACCTGTCTGTCTGTATTTAAAGTGTGGAAGTTGTAATATTTAAAACTGCGTTTTCTGTCCCTTAACCCATTTCTTGAGGGAACCAATGTTTTACCAGAGTAAACTTTGGCAATGAGTCCAGACTAACAAGACAGATGAAGATTGCTGCCACCTGCTGGTCATGGTCGACAAAATGCAGCACAACTACAAATACAAGATTTTGATACATTTGAGCAGACAATTTTACTGACCTGAGAGGTAATGGCCTACTTCTGACTACATCATTTATCATCCACTTTAAAACAACATTGATGGCTTATTTGTTCATCGTGTTCTTTTGTACATAATCTTTGTTAACTTTTATTCAATATAAAAATAAATCTGCTGTCTTCTCTAATTGTTGCTTCTTGATATTAGAGACAGATTTTTTTTTTGGCCCATTGCGCATATAAAACCAGAATTATGACAGCAGTTTGGGGTGAACGCGCCAGAAGACCGAATGATAATAAGACATGTTAATGTGCCTCATATTGATCACATGTGGTGCAGAGAGAGAGAGAGAGATCATGACTTACAAAGTTTTAAAGAGAAACAAAATGGAAAAATTAGAAGCTCTGGTCGACCATATACCTGAAACCCAAAGCAACTGTCCTATCCAATCTCCAGTTGTTGCAGTGTGAGCTGGACTTAAATTGGGTTTTAGGTGGAATCAACAGGAGTAAATACATGAAAATACAGAATAGAATATGTAATGACCCACCAGCTGGAGACTTACAGTTGCCTACAACCACCCAGCACCGCCAGCATCGCAGCGGCCTACCAATGGGGCTGCGCCGAGGGCTTTTAACTGCAAATGCTGGGGATTTAAACATGCCTGCTTGTTATATTGTGTGTATAATTAATGTGTGTGTCACTGTTGTGCTCTGTTATGATCATAATGCCTCCTAACCAGGTGATTCTGTTGACTTTGCAGAATAGGATGACATACTGATGATGAAGAAGTAAGATGTGCACAGGTAGAGAAGTATTCAGAGTACAAGCCCTCTGTGTTTTCAGTGGTGGCTGTTGCTGAATAAACTCCTTAACAGTTCAACGTCTTCTGTGCTCATGAAAATACATAACATTGCTTTCTCTCCTAGAGGAACTTCTGCCTGTGAGTCTGAATTCGGTAGTGAGTAAACAGAGGGAATTTAAAATATTCCAGTCAACCATGCAAAGGCCCTTTGGGCACAAAGTTAAAACCAAGAGATATCCGGCCAACAATTGAATTGAATGCAACTGGACTTAGGACTTAGGTTGTCAAAGACGTTTCGCCTACTTATCCCAGGGGCTTCATCAGTTAGGAACACATCGGTCTGACTAGTCCAAAACAGTGGAGTTGGACCCAGGTATTTAACCTCTGTGGGAGTGTTCACACAGCTCCTGGTGAACAATAGCTCGTTAGTGGAGTTTCACTGACCATTGTTAGTCATGTGAGGCCTCCAGTGAACGGCCATCGTTAGGAGTCTTGTGAGCCCACTGGTGAACGACAGTCGTTGTGGTCGTTGGAGTCACATGAGGTCAGTTTTGGGCAGCCATTGTTGGAGGCTGAGTTGTTAATTCTCCTGGGTAAGGTTGACAGGGCAGCACTGTAAATGGGAGATAGGTGGTGTCGCAGACCCCCTCCCCTGTTTAGAGAAGGTTTCTCCACTTTTACATAGATGGGTTCTTTGACCCCTCTTTCAAACCATCTGTCCTCCCTGTCCAGGATTTTAACATTGCTGTCCTCAAAGGAGTGTGCCTTTTCCTTTAGGTGTAAGTATATTATATATATTATAGCATATATCAGGTTGCTGTCCAGTGCAGTGAGCAATGCAAGGACCTATACATTGGTGAAACTAAACAACCGTTAAACAAATGCATGGCCCAACACAGAAGGGCCACCTCCTCACGTCCAGTTTCAGCTGTCTATTTACAAACTGACATCCAAATCATTACCAAATGTAAGTCTCTTGGAGTAACTTTGGATCCTGACCCCAATTTTAAGTTACGTATAAAAAACTCTCTAAAACTCTCAAATACAATTTCGCTAACTTTAGAAGCATTAGAAACTATCTTACTATTGACACGGCCAAGATCCATTCCCTCGTGTCACATCGCATCACATGTTGCAGGAAAGTGGGAGAAGCAGTCCTTCTACCTCTGCAGTCTCTGTACAACGGACCAATCCTGAATTAAAAATTAAAGTAGTTTCATCACTGCAGAAAATTGGAGAAACATCATCTTTTTAGTTTTGAGAACTTCAGAGTTCCAGTGTGTGCCTTATGTATAAAATCAAAAATGGTCTTCATTGAAAAACTTGCTGACTTTTGCACCAAAGGATCCATAAAATCAACACCGATATCTTCAACAAAGGACTGTGTTTTTCATTTTTATCATACTGCCTTTGAGCAGTCAGCATTTTGTGTGAAGACCACAACTCAGTGGAATGCCCTTCTAGATTAAATTAAAAACTGTACCCTCGAGTACAGTATGAAAAATAACGTAAAGGCACTACTCTGACACAGGCTACTCTGTGTGATTTTAATACCCTGTGTGTGTATTGCTTTATGGATATGTTGTGAGGTCCGGGGGGAGTTTGATCTCCCACACCTCTCAAACCTTCAAAGGGACTATTGCTCTATTGAGATTTCAGAGACCTCCGCTAAGTGCCATCATAGGCTCCTATCTGACTGTGGCATCAGGAGGCCCTGATTTCCCAGGCACTAAATTGCAGTCCACACCACAAATCAGCAAGACTGGCCAGACCCCCCTCGTAGAGGTACAATTCTGGGACATTTACCCCCAGGATGAACTGATAACACTAGCAGATGGCGGTCATAAACTGCCCTATAGAATGTATCCAAGCCAGTACGAACAACAAGATTAATATAAAAGAAAAAGGACTATTCTCATCAGACAAGAGACAGTAAACACACCGAACTGATTTCCTTGCAGGAAGACTTCACAGCTGTTTGAACCACCGTTCTACGAGCTAATTTGGCGGAGATAGAAAGAATGGACTATTCCACTTATAGAACCACAGCGCCACCTGATGGCGAAACCCCAAAACCGATGGCGTACTGACCGAGCGCCGCAACTTATGTGTTTGGAGTTTTCTTCTTTTCTTGCCTTTCTTTTGTTTCCTTTCCTTTTCTTCTTGGTTTCGTACAAATGTAAAGAAAAAAAGGAAACAAAACGGAAAGAAACTTCTTACACAGTCCGTAGCCATGTAATTCTGACTTCCCACCACCAGTCGAGATATGCATGAATTTTCCTTTTCTTGTCTCATCTGTTTGTATGTTCTGCAATGGTGATAGCAAAGAATATCCACCTAATTGTGTCTTCACAGTCGATAGGAAGGGAAGAGGAAATATACTCATCAAAATACATTTCTCTTTATTTCATATGCGGGTAAACTTGGGTGGATGAAAGGCGTAACTTCAAAAGAGAAATATAAAACCTCCTTCGTACGCCCCGAAGCTAGAGGGAGAAATCTGATTGGACTAAATTCGCGCCGACAATCAGACCACGCCCACGGGCCGGCCCCCAATAAATAGTCAAAGACAACATTACAATTCGGCAGAAATTCGGCGAAAAGTTCTGAAGAGGAGAAAAAAAAAGAAAAAAAAAAGAGAAAGAGAAGAAGAAACTCAAAAGTTAAGACTTAGCCGCTTTTAGCAACGAGGGCTGAGTTAGGCTTGCAACGAAGACCACGGGTGAGCGGAACAAGTTTGGCTGCACTGCACCCAGTCCCAAGCGTCTCAAGTTGCCTTGGCAACCAGAGCCACTGGTGCTGCGCGCTGCTCCCGTCTGTTCCCTCATTAGAATAGAAAGGAATAATTCGGATATCACCAAGCCAGCCGCCCGAGGGACAACATTGCCGGTGAAGAGGGACGAGACAGACCAACCGCCACTTCAGCCGAGGACCAGTCTAACTTGGGAGGCCACGACGAAGGACCTCGACGCGGCCGCTCTCGTCGGATATCTCCTCTGACCTTTTCGTGGCCAGTTGATTCGCCAGCCCAAAGTAAGGTTGCGTTTATCTGCTCTCCCAGCTGGCTGTTCTGAGTGATGCGAGGCATGGCTATTAGGCAACATTGTCCCAAATTTTAGTTTAAAAAAAGAAGAAGCTCTCCTTCCTCAGATAGATTCGCCCTGCATTTCTTAAACAACTTCCCTTTCATTCGCCCAAACTCCCGACTTAGGTATCAGCTGTTTAATCTTCTTGGTTGTGTTGCGTTATGTTTCTTTTCATGTCTGAGCTCCCCTGTTTCATTTAGCTCATACTTTAACCTGCCCCTGTGTATAGTGAGCATATGTTTGATTCCTCACTTATGAGCTAAAAAAAAACCTTAAAATTCAGCCATTGTTACACTCTTTCCTTCAGTAATTTTTTTTAGTCAATCCACAGTAGAGAACATCCCTTCCAGATTGAGATTTGATAAGAGGCAATAATAACATATACAATCCTAAGCACAACAGATAATTGGTATGGTTTTGTCTTTCACCTGCCAATGCAAATGTGAAGTTAAATCACATCACATCAAGCTAAATCTGGTAGAATGCATCAAATGGCAAAGTTTATGTTATTATTGTACATTATCACTTTACAAATAAACTCATAAAGTAAGTAAAAAATGTATAACACATGGGCGTCGCTAGAATTCCTTTACTGGGGCATCTGGCCCAGGATAAATCTGCTTTGCCCCAGTATAAGTATCACTTTAGCCATCTGAATATAATGCCCGTTGGATAGTACAATAAATGATGTCTTCTTTTAATAAAATAAAATAAATTTCCCATACTCTTTGTATCACTCACTGCAGTGTGTCGAACACAGACGTTCAGGTGTTGGTTTTTACTGCAATAAACTATGAAAACATGACCTTATTTTGACAATTTTAATTTGGCTCATGTAAATGGATTTCAGAAAATGTTTAACTGGAACAGGAACAGGGAAGAAGCAGAAAGGAGAGGAGTCTGAGGGAGGTAAGACCAAGAAACAAACCATGTTACGGTACAGATCAGGACAGCTTCAGCTGTCAGTCAGATCTCAGTTTCAGTTGAGGCCGTTCTGCCTGATGTTTATTTATTATTATTATTGCATACCTAATGTAAAACAATGAATTGTGCAGTTTTCTCTCAGTTTTTGTTATTTGCATACACAATACATCTCGTTCATCCTGTAAACATGGTTAGAATGTTCATGTACATTTGGTCATGTAATTCAAATAAATATTTTCATGAACATTAATATTTCATGTTTACCTTTGCAAGTACTTGCTGAACTACAGGAATAGTGGTATTAGCAACGGAAGTTTGTATATTTCCTTGTGTTGCACACTTCTCACACATAACAGACTATCAAGAAGAAGAAAAAGAGATATGGGAATAGAGAAGCCTGTGTCCCAGCAGAACTCAATACCTAACAATGAGAATGGGAGTTGAAGGCAGTAAATCTAGAAGTCTGTTCAGAATTAATTTATGAAACCATTTGAAGCTTCAGTGATTTACAGACAATACTTACCCTCTAGTTCGAACCTATGGAGATCACTTCTGCTGAGTGACATGTCAAACAGTGGGTTAGTGTGGCTGTGTGAGACTTCTTCCATTGTCTTGTCCACTGATGTCTCAATGTTCTGTTGAGTTACAATCACTTCCCATTTCAGGAGCCTTTATAAAACTCAGCATACAGGAAGTCACTGATCTCAAGAGATGGCAACAGATCATATCTGCAAAACAACTGACATGACTGTTAGAAGAAGAAGGAACTCCACTGATTTCCTGCTGATGTGGACAAAACACTGATGAAGAAGCAGCACAAGGGTTTATGTGGGGCTGCTATCAGTGTCCTTGGGAAGTCAACACACAACTCAGGACAACACATGCAATCAGACAAAATGCAAATACATTCACAAAATGTTTTCATCAATTTGAAAACATTAATCACAACAAAGACTCAATAGAAAATAATCCAGGTTGAGATGTACTTACATGGACTTATTATGACGCGACCAGTTTCAAACATCACCATGCAATGAACATATACATCCAACAAGGTCTGTCTACAAATATACCTGTAGACTGCTGGGATTTTAGACATGAACTTTACGACCGTATGGACCTTAAAACCTTTAGTCGTACCCTTTAAGATCTGTTGAAGAGAGGAGCAGAGCTGTCAATTGATCACCACCTGTTGTTGAATTGGATCACATGGCTGGGGATGCCAGACTGACAAGCTGGCCAAAACATATAGTGAGAGTCTGGTGGAAAAATGTCTGGCAGAGGACTCAGTCAGGTTGTTCTTCATCTCCCACATCCGTTAGAAACTCAACTGTGTCTTGGGGGCAGCAGGGGGTATGGCATCAAGTGGTCCACATTCCGTGCTGCCATTGCCAAGGCGGCTGTTTGGAACTATGGCTGAAAGATTTCCCGTGCTTAAGCACTGGAGAGTCCTGAAACAGCCACCAATGAGTCCAGAGCTGAAGCCCGTCAAACGTGTGGAGAGGTCTCAAAGCCACAGTTGGAAGTGGACAGCCTTCAAATCTGAAAGACCTGGAAGAGTTTGCAATAGAAGAGTGGTCCAAAATTTCAGTAGAAAGGTGTGAGAATCTAATTCATGGTTACAGGAAGCAACTGACCTCAGTTCTGATTCACTCACTCATCCTCTTTTGCTTACCCATGGAGCCAATCCCAGCCAATGCTCCAGGCGAGTGCAGGACACAACCTGGGACAGGTCGCCAGTCCATTGCTGGGCCAAATTAATCTCAATTATCCATTCTAAAGGATGTGCTCCCAAATATTAAGTTGAAAGTGCCAATGGTTTTGTGCAGTGCATTTTTGGGGTTTTGTGTGGAGTAAGTGTTATTTTTACTCATCTTACTTTGTTGTACATGTACAATCAAATGAGATAAACATGTAAATACTTTTTGCTTAGTGTTAATATTAAGCACTGAACATTTACTGGTACAAGGCATTAATCTCTTTTTACATCTATGTGTTTTTTTGTTTGTTTGTTTTTTTTGGGGGGGGGGGGGGGTATTGTATCCTCTCTCCCCGTGCTCTCATTCTCTCTCTGATCGATTTCCCTTTTTAATATGTTAAAAAGGTCTAAAATTTTCATGTGTCATTCTGATATTGAGGATGAAAGATGAGGGGACATGATTTTTCAGATTGTAGCATCAGGTTGCAACATAACAAAGGGACGCTGATGACTTTTCCAAATCGTCAGCACATACCATTTGATGTCCATCACAAATCGTGATCTTAGAATTATAAGGTTCTATCTCCGTTTAGGGTAGTTCAGAGATATTGAGCATCAAAGTTTTCACATCCCAGCAGGTAAACATGTTACGTTGTATGATCTTCTATTATAGCTCAACAAGACCATTACCCAGCATGTACTTTGAGTATAAAATATCAAATTTCTGGCACATTTGGAAATTAAATGTTTTTAGATGACCCAAACGGAGATAAAACCTTATAATTCTGAGAGCTCTGATTCTGTTCAGAATTATAAGGTTCTATCTCCGTTTTCACAAGTTTAACTCTACATTTTAAAGGATAGCCATATATAACTAGTGATTTGAATTTATTTATATATTTATAACAATAATATATATATTGTAGTATATATTAGTAAATAACAAAGCCAAACAAGTTTGTAAGAAAAAATTTGCAAAAATTTTATTTTATTTGCAAATAACACGGAAAAACTATGAAGTAAAGAATTATTTATTTTTATTTTATTTTTAATTATAACATACAATTTTAGTTCAAAACAAAAATCAGTTGTACTATAAAATCAAATATATAAATACAACAGCAATATCATCACTTTATGGCAGCATTACCCACCACCACTATCAGCTGCAGTCTGTCTCTCTGCCTCTCCTTTCACTTGACTGGGTGGTCTCACATTGACACTGACACAATTCCTGAAACAAAAACGATTTAAATATTTTATATAATAAGAGTCAAATTTATCAAGTCACTATTAATACAGAACGCAAGTTAGCTGTTGTAGGAGGGAAGTGTAGGTATGGTTTGCTAGCTAGTTAGCTAGCTAAGCTGCAGCTAGCTGTTGTGTATCAAATGAATGGATAGCAAGCTAACCTATGCTAACGTTAGCATACTAACTACCGTTCTTAAACTAGCTAGCTAGCTCACTTGATAGCTTATGATTTTTAAATAATGTGCTACATACTCACTCTACTAAGCTTCTACTTACCGATTTCTGTTACTGTTAGCTCGTTTTGAAATGTTTTGTTTCCTTTTGGGCGCCATGAAGGCAGAACGTCTTTGATGAAAGTCCCTTCACAAGCCCACAGAATGAACAAGGCAACATAGCTAGGAGGTGGGTTATGATTGGTCCGTCCGTGTTCATTCCGGTTTACGATTGGATGTTGAATCTACTGGCGATAGAACCTTGTAACTCCAACTAGGTTTTTGTTTTGGGAGATAGAACCTTTTTATTTTATGAATAACTAACAAAAAATGTCGAAATTTTAAAAATAACACCACACAGTCATTAACAGACCATTAATGGACGAGATTATGCAGAAAACTCAATTTTTAAAAAATGGAGATAGAACCTTATAATTCTAAACTCACATAATCCGTGGTGTGCTTTTAACACGGACAGCTAGTGTATGTGTTATCACAATCCTTACAAAACTAACCTTAGTCCAGTACCCCCAGATAGCACAAACTATACAACTTTCGAGGCAGAGCGACGCGAACTGATCAGTAGAAACCAGCTGCCAACCGTCCAGTTTGTATAGTCATTGAGAGACAGAACAAGCTGAAACATGGTGGCAGCGGATCGTTTTGAGCGGTGTGAACAGCACAGGTACGACTAAACGGAGGAGAATGAATGAAGCTAACTGAGGCTAAATGGCGCTAGCATAGCAGCGCGCCACCGGTATGTGCTCTGAGTGAGAAGAAAATACAGACACTAGAAGTACAAAGATGGATGGATTAAAACTGCCTCAACAGTGGTGTATGGACTCTGCTAATCTTGCCAAGTCATGGAAGACATGGAAGGAAGAATTTACGCTGTATATCGAGCTAGTGATGCCAGACGCAGAGGAAAAGTCGCAGGTAAAACTTTTCTACTACCTCATCGGAGAGCGCGGCAGAGAGCTATGTGGGACGCTGATGGGCTCTGAAGCAAGTTAGACTGTAAGCAGTTTGATGACTAAGCTGGATGACCATTGCAACCCCAAAGTAAATGAAACTGTGGAAAGGTACAGATTTTTTGCACGAAATCAGGCTACAGGAGAATCTATCGACAAACACGTGACCGACTTGAGGACGCTGGCAATTACCTGCAATTTGGGGCAATTAAAAGATTCGCTCATACGAGACAGGATTGTTTGCGGCACGTACAGCTCAAGTTGGAGAGAAAGACTACTCAGAGAGGATAAGTTGGATATAGACAAGTGTATTCAGATCTGCAGGTCAATGGAGATTTCACGTGAGTACAGCAAAACAATAGAAGGACATGGCGTAGAAGACGTACATGCAATCAAATATGCAACAAGAAGAGTCAAGATGAATGAAATATCGTGCACATACTGTGGGAAAACGCATGAAAGACTCAAGCAAAAGTGCCCAGCTTTTGGAAAAAAATGCAAGAAATGTGGCAAAGACAATCATTTTGCAGTGACTTGCAGAAGCAAATCAGGAGTGAAAGAGCACAAGAAAACAGTTCACACAGTGGCAGAGACTGATTCAGATTCATATGAGGAAATAATGACAGTCACGGCACTAACAACAACTGCAGCAGAAGTGAACCAGATTGGAGAGAAACGAAATGGTAAAACAGAGCAACTGTTTGCTGGAATGTTGATTAATGAAAATGTGAGCTTTCAGATTGACTGCGGCGCAACCTGTAACGTCATTCCAGTCAACCTACTGAATCCAGATTTGAAGTTGGAGCACACAGACAAGGTATTAATGTACAATAAATCAAAGCTCTGTCCACTAGGCAAGTGTAAAGTTAAGATGACAAATCCAAGGAACCAGAAAAAGTACAGAGTTGAGTTTCAAGTTGTTGGAGAAGACTGCAAAACTCCTCTACTAGGCCGCAGTGCAAGTGAAGCAATGAAACTCATTCAAGTTCAATATGACAACATTTATGCTCTGGACAGTATTGTGACAAAAGAGCCAGGGACCAGAGACACTTGGCAACTGGAAGAAATAAAGACTGAATTCCAGGACGTGTTTACAGGTGACGGCTGCTTGCAAGGCGAGTATAAACTGGAAATTGATGCAACTGTGCAGCCTGTCAAACTCCCAAAACGCATGAAAAAGCATTTAAAAGGATCAAAGACAAGATAACACAAGTACCAGTGTTGAAATACTACAGCCCGGAACATGAGTTGACATTACATTGCGATGCAAGTGAAACAGGGCTAAGAGCAGCTCTAACACAAGAAGGCAAACCAGTAGCATATGCGAGTTGTGCTTTGACAGTGACAGAAAGAGGCTATGCACAAATTGAAAAAGAATGTCTGGCTATAGTCTTCGGCATGGAGAAGTTTCACCAATACACTTATGGCCGTCTAGTCAGAGTTCAGTCAGACCACAAGCCTCTAGAGACTATCATCAAGAAACCACTGATAAATGCTCCTAAAAGACTGCAACGCATGCTACTGAGGTTACAGAAATATGATCTGACAATCATTTATGTTCCTGGACGTGACATGCTACTCGCGGACACATTGAGTAGAGCTTACCTGCAAAACACCAACAAAAGTCGGACAGAGTTGGAGACCGAATGTGTTAACATGGTTGATTATGTGCCAATCTCAACAGAAAGAATGGACATTATCCGCACAGCAACAGAGTCAGACCAAAAACTACAGACTCTGATCAAAACTATCCAGCAAGGGTGGCCAAAAGATAAGAAAGATGTACCTGTTGAAATAACAAACTTTTACTCTTTGCAGCACAAACTGAGCACCCAAAATGGACTGGTTTTCAAGGGCGAGAGAGTTGTGATTCCAGACTCACTCCAAAAGGACATCACGCAGCGGATCCACTCTTCCCACCTGGGGACAGAGGGATGCCTCAGGAGGGGGAGACTGTGTTTATTGGCATGGTATGAATGACCATATCAAAAAGCATGTTGCAAATTGTGAGACATGTCATTGTCTGGACACAAAACAACAAAAAGAGACACTTCAGCCACATGAGGTCACCAACAGACCATGGGCGAAAGTTGGAACAGACTTGTTTACATTTGACGACAAAGAGTACCTACTGATAGTGGATTACTACTCTAATTTCTGGGAGGTGGATTACTTGTCAGATACAAAGTCAAACACAGTCATTCGAAAGCTGAAAGCTCACTTTGCACGCCAAGGCATTCCAGATATTGTCTTTTCAGACAACGGAACCCAATTCAGTTCAACAGAGTTTGCAAATGGGAATTTATTCACAAAACTTCCTCTCCTGGTTATCCGCAAAGTAAAGGCAAGGCGGAATCAGCTGTTAAAACTGCCAAACGGCTGATGAGGAAGGCAAAACTAGCTGGACAGGACCCGTATCTAGCCATGGATCATCGCAATACCCCAACCCAAGGTTTGGACACGAGCTCTGCACAAAGACTCTTGAGCAGGAGGACAAGGACACTTCTACCGATCAGAGACACCCTTCTTGAGCCGAAGGTGACCGACAACCACTCAGGACTTGTAAAGAACCAACAGAGACAGTCAAAATACTACAACCAAACAGCCAAGGACATGGACTCATTGAAACCAGGTGATGTTGTGCGAGTGCAGCCTTTTTTACCAAACACCTTCTGGAGAAAGGCTACAGTGAGTACTCCACTTGATAACAGATCTTATGCAGTTGAGCTAGACACAGGCAGTGTTCTCAGGAGGAATCGCCGCCATCTGAGAAAAGCTGTGGAAACACAACCAGACATGTCAGAACAATCCCAAACTGAGACTAGGCATCCCAAGACACTGTGAGCCCATAAACCACTACAAGGTCGGGACGTGTGGTACAGCGTCCAAAACACTTGAATGACTGTGTGTACTTGACCTCAGAAATAAATAAATAAATAAATAAAATAAAAAAGGAAAGGTGGACTGAAGTTAAAGTAAGAATGTATAAGCTAAATAAATGTTCATGCAGTTATGTTCAGCAAGAATAAGCTAAAGCCACAATTGTCTTTACATTGTGTAATGGATGCACTATTTTGTTGAATGCCTAAAATGGAAAACAAAAAAAAAAAAAAGGTTTACGCACTGTTATTGTGAACCCTAATGTTTTGCACTAAGCTAAATAAGTAGCAATTGATAAATGTATACTAGTGTGATATGCATATGGAAAATTTAATGATTTAAAAAGAATGGGTTTTTTTTTTCTGAAAAGAAAAAAGGGATGTAGCAATAGGAATTGCTTATGTGTTTATGGTTCCTACCCGGACAGATTTAAATGTGACACATATGGAGAGAAGTGTGTCTGCCGTATTGTTAAGGCAAATGTTTAATAAAAGTTCCCTGTGAGCAAGGGTAATGCTCAACCGTCCAGTTTGTATAGTCATTGAGAAACAGAACAAGCTGAAACATTAATGAAGGCAAAATTGGTGGAGAACTGAAGCCATTAAAAGCATTGATATGATTGGCTGATTGGGCTGATTTTCTGATTGCAGAAACACCGGGGGCCTCATTTATGAACGTTGCATACGCACAAAAACTTGTATCCTAAATATAAATCCAAAGCAACCAAAGAAGCTTCACAGATAGAAAAGTTGGAATGACTACATAAATTCATCATGACTCTGACCCATGGCTTTTGGGCGTACATACACTTTTAGTAACAATCCTACGCACAGTTTTATAAATGAGGCCCCAGGTATTTTGACAGCGCTAGTGCCTCCCAGCATGCACTGGGGTAAGAATTTTATGGACTTACTGTTGATTTACAGTTATTTCTTTAATACTGCTGTTATTTCCTTGTACTCTTCTACTCTTCGTTTACACAGTGTTTTCTCACATCAATTTCACTTCTGTTAAAAGACATCAGTGAATGTGCCTACAACTGAGTGGTGATACTGTAATAAACCTCAAAATAGGTAGAAATATTTAATACTGGACTGCCTGAAAGTTACTGCTGCCACCACCTTTTTTTCCCCGGTATGGTCCGGTGTCAGAGACTGAGAGAATTACACACCCACAACAATATCCCAAAAATAGATAGACTTTATTTTACAGCAATGAATTAATACAACAGCATTTTCAAGGACCAAGGATAATACTGGCCAAGCTATAACATACCCCCCTTCAGACAGTCTGTACCCCCCAGCTAGACAGCCGCCCTGAGTGTCACAGCACACAAAACCACCCCACACCAATACCACTAGGACAGCTGACAGGCGGGTACACTCACACGTCTTGTTACAAAGAGCGTCCCAAAAAACACATCAAACGTCATGCAGTGACAAAACAACCATGATTTCACCCTAACTAGAGACACTTGATCTCACACTACTATGGGGCATGCAGACTAAGCTGGCCGAGACAGTCATGTATCTTCCCCGTACCTATCAGCTATCTTTCTACCAGTTTACCCCTGGTTCCCACCCTTGCTGCTGCTGCTTCTGCTGTTAAGATCTATAAAATATCATAAGTAAGCATAATAAGACAGGACAGTAAAAGACAAAACTAAATACACTTTCCTTATTTAAAATGACCACTTAAATGTCCGGTCAAACAAGACCCTCCCCCGGGGTCTAGGCTTGTGGCGCTGGTCCAACACGGCCCATGTGCAGCAAGAGCCCGTGCGGAAATTGTCGGACCAGCCCCGGAGCAACGGAGAGGCTGACCACGTGTCAAACGCTCCCAAACAAAGCTGGAAAGCGGCAAGGCACTCTTAATTTCCCCAGTCCCTAACTCAACTCAGCCCTACCACAATAGCGTCTCTCCCTATCCTATCTGTCTTCACCGCTGGCAGCCCTAAACGGCTACGAACGGCACCCACCCCCCTACCGTGAGTGCAGTAGCAGTAGCATTTGCCAGGCAGCTACCCGCGACCTACACATGCCCCTCCCCAGAGAGACTGGCGCTCTCTCTGCAGCCCCATTTACCGGTTCGCCACTTCCGCAATCAATGCCAGCTGAGACCAATCAGCTCACAGAGTCTCTGTCAGGGGCAACAGTCCAAATCAGGTGAAACGCAGTCTTTAATTAGTTAACACCGGCACAGATAACCAACTCATCTTCACTACAATACAAATACAAGACGCTGTCCAATAAAACCATCAAGCCTGTGATGTACATTAAATCTCACTAAAACATCTCAAAATGCCGCTTTAACTGTGTTAGCAAAATCAGTCTTGAACTTAAACATTCCAAACCTTTGAGTTATGTTGTGAATTCCCTGCTGTACGGAGTACACGTCACAGCAAGCTGCTTCGTGCAGACTGATGGACTGTTTGCGCATGCGCAGTTTGTTAAATGAAACTCTCCGCGTAGTTAACTAGTTGGGTTAATCTTCCGCCGATCATCAGTATTCTTCATTATTCCTTTGTACAACAGTGTGCGTCGGTGATGATGTAAGTTACCTGATGAGTGGATATTGTTTACATTTTCTATGTGATGTGAGCCATTAATATTAACAGAATAATATGCTCGTTCGCTTTAGTTAGCTTACCATTTAGCATGTCTTTAACTTAACCCCGTGAAATCTGGACGGTCCGACACGTAACTCAGTTAATAATATATTTTATTTTCTCTGTCACTGTTTTGCAGGTTAATTATTATTAACATTACTTTATTATTGTTGTTCTGTTCACAGACATCACAAACCACACATACAAGCGGTGTATAATTTCACCTGTCCATCTCGATATGTCAATAAATAACATCTAAAGGAGAGAAGTTTCTGCGTCTTCTCTGATCGGAAGATTAGGCCAGTTGTACACAGCCAGCGTATCATCACCGAAGCGATTCCCTTACAAGTTACTTTAATGAACCAACAAATACAGAATATCAAATTCACTTTTAAGTCAGTGTGCACACGGTTAACCTTACAGCTTTCTAATATCATTAAACCAGTTGCAGTCCATGTCGGCATTAGCCTGTGCAAGTTTGTTAAGACCCACAGCTGGATTTAGACTGCGGTCATCATCCACGGTCTGACTATCTTCTGGGTTTTATGTGGGCCAGCTTTCTGTATTTATGTTCATCCCGTTGACCACTAGATGTCGCTATGACACCACTTCCTTTTACTGTGCGCTCCCCTCAGTTGGACAATATCAATGGAAGTGGTATGTGGAAATGCCCTGTCAGATTCCTGTGATAATAGACGTTTATGGTAATTTCTCCCTCCCTCTCTCTCTGCGGGGGGGCAGTAGTCTGGACTTTCACTGTCACGGTAGAATAGTTTGTCTAGATGAAGTGGGGACTCAGATCAGGTTTGTTAATCTCCGACTGATCCTGGCGCTGAGACACCGTCCTGATTGTTCATCTGACCTTTCTTCACTCTCCCTGTTCACCGCACAGATGATATCATAGATAATTTCTACAAAATTATTCTCCTGGAAATAAAATATTTTATTCTATCCAATTTTATATTCTATTGTTTTCATACATATCGCTTGTTATTATTCATATGATGATAATTTTTTATGATAATCATTATGATATATTGATCATAATTTATATTATGATCCAAGTATATGACTTTATAATTAAAATTTATATTATCATCGTATAGATGTCATTTTAAAAGGGTTTAACCATGGGTATTTCTTTTTATGTTCAATAATATCCCGCAATTATGATGTCAAATAACGTGCAGAAAAGCCTGAACTTCTGTCGGCGTAATGATTTGACAATTATTTCGTATGTTTCGTGTTGGTGTCGTGAGGCTTTCAGATGCTGAAATCAACTCACAGGCCCAAACACTGACACCGCTTTGGCTCGGAACACCAGGCCCGCGGAAAAGAACTGATCTCCATCAGTATGTATGTGCGGGTTCAGATTGTGATGCTGATTAATACTTTGACAAAGATACAAAAATTGTTTGGCCATTATTCACCCTCCTCTTGGAGATACAGAGCTGTGAAATTATGTCGTGTTATGATTTGACACCATAAGAAATGAACAGATAACCGAGCCAGAATTAACCCTGCGGATAAAACAGTGTTAACAAATAAAGGATTATCAAAGAACGGGGTTGAATCTCTTTCACAATTCAAACAAACGAAGAGGGATGAGTGGAACCCCATATACGTTTGGAAACAAAGTACAATATAATACTGATATTAAACGTGATTCAAGTGTCGTGGTGTTCACAGAAACTGGCTGTGTAATAATAATCACATAATATCCAACCCATTAATAGTCATCAGATATAATCTACTAATTTGTAAACTGTTTGATTCTGGACTGGTTGAATACAGAAAGACTTTAAATCATCATCTTTGACTAACGGCTTGCGTGGTCTCTTATTTTTTAGGGAAAAGGGAAGAGTCGTGTTTTTCGCCACGAAGTCAATAGATAACACGGGGTGACTTTTGCGCCGTGAGAGGGTTGCTCGGGCCTCTGGATTCACACAAACCAAATAAAACAAAACCTTTGCTATGAACTGCACAGATTAAGTTGTCCCCTAATTTAGTCCCTTTGTATTCCAGCTACACAGCAGCATTTCTAATAACAGCAGGAAAGCGTTGCTGAGCTGCGCGCCAGTCTCCGCTGTTGCATTATTTTATTTTCCTATCGCCCACTTCGTGCGCACTTTGATGAAGTGCTGGCGTTGTGACGCTGACAGAAGCATTGAGTCGCTTTTAGCTAGGTTGATAAACGTGCAGTTGATCAGGCGGAATTAAGAGTAATTAAAACCTATAAATTATCCACGGCAGTCCATTCTTTCTCTCTCGGGGAGATAAGCGTGCGCTTTTCAGGACCTGGGCCTGGAAAACAATGCAGACTGACAATGGTGGCTCTACCTCAGGAGGTGGATATAGAGGCGAAGGGGGTGTGCATCAGACTGCGTAGAGGTGCTCGCGTTTTAAATAGACGGTAATTGAGAAGGATGATGTGTGGTTAAAACAGGAGGAATGTAGATGGGGGGGGGGGTGTCGTGTACGCGCGCGTATGTATGCATTTTTGGGGAGACTTAAAACAAATAGAAAATCAAAGTGGGTATTTTGCTTGCTTTTCATAGCATGCGTCCAATTCAAGGTGAACCCTCTGGAGGTAAGCAGTTGAATTTCATACAAATCCACCGTCAGACAGCCTCCGGTTGTGTGTTTGTGCAGCCCCTCTCCTCCTCACCCTCACCCGTATAAGATATAAAAGATTAATCGTAACAAGGATGAAGCGCGGAACAGTGATAATCTCTTGTTTGGTTTTTCTGTGAAGTCTACTAGCTGTTCCACAGCTCCCCTTGGCTCACAGACGCCTGGCATTATTGGACGTCGTCAGCCCGTGTCCAAAAGTGTCCCGGCTGCTGATTGGCCCGGCGCGCTTTGGATGTTATTCATACGCATCTGATGGTGTGTGTGAGTGTGTGAGTTTGTGTATGTCCGCATGGTGATGTGATGTTAAGACCTTGTGAACATCCGACTGTCATACAGCGGCGAAAAGCTCCGTGTTTGAGAGCGGTACGAAACTGCAACTATAGCCAGTGTTATAGTAAGTCACAGACCATGACGCGCCGGCGGTTCCTAACGAAAGCAGGAGGCTCACAGTTTGTAATAATGACAGCATCCAACAATATTTCAGAGAGAAAATAACTATGTTTTAGTTTTTCTCTGGTTTCTGGTTTTGCGTACACGCACAGACCCACTTAGTTGAAGTGGATTGAGCGAAAAGAAGCCACGTTCTTCAACAAGTCCCGATGGAGGAGCAGCGGGATCTGAACAGTACAGATAGCAGCGAGGGCGAGAGTGTGCCCACTTCCCCAAGCCTTCCTTCGCCGCCCATACTACCCCTGCAAGTCGCCCAGCAGGCCCACAGAACCACCAACTTTTTCATCGACAACATCCTACGACCGGACTTCGGTTGCAAAAAGGAACACGGCCTGAGCTTGCGGGAGAGGGCGCAGACCTCTGGCCGGGAACGTGTCCTCTCGATGGTCAGTAGACCGAGTCTTCCCGGGACACCATGCCAGGACTCTAACTGCAGCAGCGACAGCACTTCGTCCTCCGCCTCCTCCACCTCTTTGGCGAGTCCCAAAAACAGCAACAGCAGCGATGGAGGAGCCACAGCTGACGCCGTTTCTACTGGGAGCAGCGGCGTGAAAGCCGAGGAGAGGACTGGCGGCGGTGCCGTGGATAACACACCCACCTCCCTTGTGGTGCTGAAAGGCACTGGGGCGCCCACACCGGAGACTCAGCCACTGCTCTGGCCTGCCTGGGTCTACTGCACCCGGTACTCGGATAGGCCCTCATCTGGTAAGACAATAGTTTCAAGACCAAAAATGTCACAGGGGGGAGGAATAATTCACATCCGCTACGTGAGGTTTAATCCGCAGTTTATTTTCAAATATTTTTTTTTCATGACACAAAACAACTAAATAAATGTATCTCGCATCCATAGATGCAGAGATATTTTGAAGAAGAAAAATAAAAAGAAAAGGGAAATTTCAAATATGCGCTGAACCCACAATTGAAGAAACATAATCTATTTAAAATCTTTTTATTTTGGCAGGTCACAGCTAACGTCACTGTTTAAAGCTACTTTTATAATTTTATAGACCATAATCTATATTATAATATAGAATAGTATTAAGCACACACACACACACACATATATACATATATATGTATATATATATATATATAAATGTGAATATTACTGTCAAGCAGGATTTAATACAACATATTAAATTAAAACTTATTTTAAAAATTAATTCGCTTTTCAACAAAACGCACTTTATTAATAATTACATAGTGTGTGTATGCGTCGTGTAGAAATGTACAAAATTATAAAACTATAATTAGTTATTTTCCGCTTTCTCAGAATTTTAGCAGAAATGTTTAACTTTATTTACAATTTACAACTTTTAATATAGATGAAAAAGCTACTGTTGATATTTCAAGTCTGATGTGCACGAAGAAAAAATATTTGAATAACGAGCAAAATAGAAAACAGAGCTGAAGAAAATCTCTGGTGTCACCGAGAGAAGGTGTTTATCGTCTGAAAACAAGCGTTTCAATGAGTAGTTTGATACAGATGCAGCAGATGACGGTATCGGGGCAGGGTTTTGGTTCAGAACTAGATGATCGGCTCAACAGCAGATGTTTTCTATCTGAGTTTGAGTGTTACTGTGCTTTACCGTTTCTTTCACCAGCCTTGGTCTCACTGGAAGATACAGTTTGAGACAGTTTTCTTGCCTGTTTGATGTAATGCACACTATCACAAGAAAGAGAGATAAAAAAAATCTAATTATCCGATTATTTGACTGCTTTAAACAAGTTCCTGCTGATCAGTGATCAACTTTTTTGAATTTATTTCACGAATTTGGAATTTATTCGTTTGGTAATTTTATTTGTAGTTTTAACGTGGACAAATAAACTTTGTGTGTGTGTACGCGCGTGCGTGTTTATCTACGTGTCTGATACATTTTATGCCAGAATTACAGTAAAATTTTAAATAAATATGAAACAGTTCCTGTGTTGTTCCTTAAACTCGATCTTCATATCAGTATTCTGTATTGGCCTTTTGGCAGCTCTTGGACCAGTCTACAATTAGGGGAAACCTAGCCAGTGGAGGCTTCGTGCTTCTCCCACTTTCTGTTCTACAATTGTACAATTGTACTGACGGCACTGCAATCTGCGTCAAGTAGAACAAAATGATTGTGTGACCACCGTCATCTGAGCCTAACTTGGTGTCTGTACAGTCAGAGACTTCTTCTCGTTGTTTTTTTTTAGTTTGTTTCTGTACTTATTCTTTTCACTATATATATATATATATATATAATGGTGTAAGCATTATCAGTCATTCATATTAAAATCACTATTCGTAGTTGTAGTAAATCTCTTATTGTTAGGGTTAGGGTTATTTTTGTTATTAGGATTAGGGTGTAAACACTTTAGCTAGTTTTTATGATAATAATAATAATAATAATTATCATTATTATTATTATTATTACTGTATGTTCTTCTTTTAGGGCATGACAATAATAGTATAATAACTATCATTATTTTCAGTATAGATGAATTTTTAAAAATATTAAACAATATATATGGGCCTATTCCTACACATAATGTCTGTGAGTAGGGAACTTGTTGTATTGTTATATTGCTTTTATTATTATTACTTTTATATATTTTGTATAAAAACAGACAATTTTTTGACTAAAAAAAGACTAAAGTTCAAATCGTTTTCTTTAAAGTAACAATATTATTACTTTTATAAACTTATGCGCTGAATATTTATATTTCCGCTTTCTCCTTTCGTTCTTACTGCAGGCCCAAGGACACGGAAACTAAAAAAGTCGAAAAGCGGCAAAGAGGACAAGCGGCCGCGCACAGCCTTCACGGCCGAGCAGCTTCAGAGACTGAAGACTGAGTTCCAAGTGAACCGCTACATCACGGAGCAGCGGCGGCAGTCTCTGGCCCAGGAGCTCAACCTCAACGAGTCGCAGATCAAGATCTGGTTTCAGAACAAGCGGGCCAAGATCAAAAAGGCCAGCGGCTTCAAGAACGGGCTGGCACTGCAGCTGATGGCGCAAGGACTATACAACCATTCCACCACCACCATCCAGGAAGACAAAGAGGACAGTGACTGAGTGGTCCGCCAGGTGTTGAGAGCTCTGGTCCGTCTCAGTGGTGTGTGGCAGTGCACTGCGTGCCGCGAACAGCCCTGGAGTAGCCGCAGCGGCCTCCTCTACACACTTTGTACATTGTAAATATATAGTATCTAATTTAATGATGAAAGTAGGAATGTGTCTTCCTCTTCATCTCCTCTTCCTCTTCTGATGTGATTGAATTGAGCAGACTCAGACTTTCGGACTGACCGTCACCGCAAAACCAAAGATTTTCCTTGAAAACAGCCTAGTCACTTTCACAGACTAAAGAGACAGAACCACTTCCCTATTTTTTCTAATTTTTGCCCCGCCCCAGCCACAATGAAGCCCACACGAGTTGATGTTTTCGGTCAGTTTCATTTCACCTCTCTGAAACAAACCCCTTCCTACACACATTCAAAAAAACACACACAAACTACAATCACCACCAATTAACAAACATTATTAGATTTTTGTTTGACAGCTTTCCTAGATCAATTTAGCAGCGTCAGTGAACACCCTCAGGAATACTATAGGAATATTACAGAAATGATGTGACGTTATCAAGAACTGCAGCTGAAACAGGCTGGTTTACACCTGAAAGAGTTAACAAATAAAATTACTTTCGTTTCCTCCATCAAGTCACTGTCTTCCAATTCCTACCAAATATCTAGAGAAGTGTACTGCATTTTCAAATAGTAAATGTTACAATTTGAGAATGTCAGGCCTTTGAATAAATTCAGTAAAAACTTGGGTCTGTTCTGTTCAGTATGGACATTCATCTAGAGAAGACAAAACACTGATCGATACTTAATATGAGGCAAAGTGTTAATGACCCAAATATTTGGGGACAACGGTTTCAGAGATTCTGAAACCTCCACTGGCCCTGGACACACCTACACACATTTCTATCTAATCAATATGACAATGTGTCACCATTTGAGACTGTTTTTGGACTGTGATAATCATCTGCGTCCTTCGTAAAGATGAACAAACTGGAAATTTCTATTATATTCCTATAACTTCCTGTCTTAGCAAACAGGCGCGTGACTTCATCTTCCTCACCTCCCAGTGTCTTCGTTGTGTTAATCTTCGTTTTGTCTGACTGTTGAGTTACTGTAGTTGCGTTTTTGTCCATCCTTTATGTTGCTTTTGTTCCGGCAGGTAAAGACAGATACACGAATGGCTTCTCCCGTGAAGGAGGGTGGATTTACCATGTACATTTAAACCATGTTTTCAAATAAACACTTTTATATTAGAAACAGAGAAAAGCCTAAGAGAACACACTGAGCCATTTCTTTTCTTGGATGAAGCCGGGTATTCAAGTAATGAATGCAGATGTGTCTGTGTTTGTTAGTGTGTTAGTGTGTCTTTGAGTGAAGGGTGCCGAACATCAATATTCATAGCCTGTGGTAGGAGATGAATTTACACTGCCCGCTGCGCCAATATCAGCGCTGTTCAAAGCGTCTCAGAGCATGAAATTGCCTCTCCGTCTCTCTGTTTTTACTCATTTGATCAGCAGCCTCTTCAGGCCCAGAACAGAACCTGGAGGTGTGGAACAGGACCTGGACTCTCCTTTTGAGTGCGAGAGAGAGCCAGACAAAACCGGCATATTGCGGCTCAGGGTCAAGGCCATGTCCGCGGGACCACTATAGCCACCTCCACAGGACAACAAAACCATTAAAAGAAAAGAAAAAAAAGAAAAAGAAAGAAAGACAGAGATGGGACGATAATTTTAATATACAAAAAGTGTGTATTAAAAAAAACTATTACAAACATCATTACTTCGGTTCTTCCTTTTTCTCAGTTATATTTTTGTTTTTCCGAAGTCATACTTCATAGCTTCCTTTATATGATGCGAAATGAAACATTATTAATGGTTTTACCAACACTATTATAAATAAACAATTTAACTGTTGCTTCTGTGCTTTTATATATTACAGTGCAACAGCAGTTATAGTAGATCGGATAGAATACAATCTACATCTATTATGTAATTTTAACTATATTATATATTATGCGTTGTAATTTCATCTCTGTTAAAAAAAGAAGATGCCGTGGTTTGAATTAAAGGAAGTCAAATGAAGTGATTTCATCAGTTCCCATCTAAAAAACAGTTATGTGTATTCATTAAAATTCTCTAAAAATTCAATTGAAGCAGGAACTTAAAATAAAATAATATAAACGTTTTTATAAATTCACTGGGGCTGTCATTTACAGAAGGGTAATTATTTATTGAGGAAGTGAAAGAGGGAGAGAGAGAAAGCAAAAAAGCAGATATGATCTTAAAGTGCCAATAAGGACAATTTGTGTGGATGGAGGAATGTCCATTGGCCACATAGTGAATCGTCACTTCAGTTTCCTACTACTATTTTAGATTATTTATCTATCAAAATGATTAGTACGAGCAGCTTCAAGACAGTTTTATTTATTCTACAGAAAAAAAACATGAAAACAACTTTTTTTAAATTCAGACAGACAGAGACAGACGGACAGACAGACAGACAGAGATAGATAGATAGATAGATAGATAGATAGATAGAGATGATTTGTGTGAAAACTACAGCAGCAGTAGTCCACCGTTCCACTGTGTAATTATTCTGGACCAGATTACTTATCGAATGAACATCTTCCTGATGTAACCAGCTATTTCCTGCTGCCCGTAGGTTATCTGTCATCGGCAGCTTCAGGCGTCCCTCATAGGAAGGAGCCGGTCTCTTCTATAATCGCTCTGGAGCCGGTCCAAGGAAAGTCTCCCCCTCTTAAAATAAGAATGAAAACAGTGGTTAACTGTAGGTTGAGATCAATTTTTCAAACTCTAAGGTAAATGTTGTGACAGGTTGACTGGATCTTTGCCTCTACCTGTTTGCCTACGCACTGCTGCTGCCCTCAGACGAGGAAGTTTGTTTTCATTTACAAAACCCCTATGACTAAGAAATAGAGTGATAAATTGATTTAATTTATTCCCGTGCCTTAATCCTTTTTCTCCATTCCATGAGTGTATAACTGCATAATAAAAGCATAGAGTGTAAAATCAGAGTGTGATGCAAAATACCAAACAATTAGACAAATTAACATTTCCCCGCCAATTATGCAGGTCTGTACGTATATATTTATGTGTGTGTGTCTGCACATGTAAAGTGGTGGTGTGCAGAGTGTAGACAGTGGCCATACAGCCAGGCCTGCAGCTACAAAACAGCTGTAATTTACATGCAAATGAAGGTAATAAACAGAAGGGGTTCAGAGCTGTTGGAGAACTGTTTCACAGTACAGTATCTCAAGCCACACTGATACACAGGAGAAATTTCAAAAGAACAAATTAATCTAATGGATTGACCCAGGATCACTCCGTTCAACCAATTTTTCTGAAGCAATGTGTGATCCCTGTTCAGCCAACACAATATTCACATTGCTAGAGGACAAGAGCTCTCAGCTGATGGACTCCATGTGCAGGATACCCAGCCAGAGTGCATTCCACTTTAGCAATATCCAAGCAGCATGGTGCCACATTGAGGGAAGCAAAAAGCCCCACACACATGCACATACACATACACACACTCAATGACAGTGGTGGGTGGTGCAGTAAGAGGCTTACTAAAACTTCACATGCCTTCCTCCCTACCAGCCTATCAACAAGTGAGCTGGGAGTCCAGCAGAGGAGTTTTGGTACACATCCCCGCCATTGTTTTATCATGGCTGAGTAACAATGGTGGCATTGAGATGTAAAGGGCCTCCCACGCTGCTACTAAACATTGTGCATATTTTTTGTATGTGTGTCCTAAGTAGTTTAAACCATACAGAACATGGATTAGGCTGTAAATGTTTTTATATGAGTCCATCCGTGTTCATGTGAGCTGTGTGCAGATGAGGAGGATGATCCACTGTTGTGAGTGATGAAACATGATGAAAGAGAGCAGCTGTGATCATTCTTTCCATTTACCATATGCACTCATTGTTGGATGTTCATTTGCATCTATCAGAGCTTTAGAGGATAAGATGTGTTAGTGAGGACGTCAACCTCACTGAAGCAGAGGTCATACACGTGATGTGGGATAAGAGCAGATTCAGGCTAGCGATATTAACTACATCATACACTGGTTTAGCCCTAGATTGGGATCCACCTCCTGTCAATCTCTCTTTCTTCCCAAAAAATCTGTGCAAACAGGATTAGCTTGTCCTCGGACCACAGACTCTGCTGCTCTTTAACAGAATGGCCATTAACAGGCCCAGGCCAGAGATCTCATGGAGGAAGCTCTTTTGACTGGAACCCGAAGGTAGGTATGTCATGAGTATTTGGTTCAATTTTTGTATCATGAGTGTGTTGTGGTTCAGGGTAAAAATGATTGACCAGGGCTGAATTTATCTTAAAAAATTTCTTAAAAATTTTTGACAGTGATTCTTCGTTCATAACCAGTTAACAATCAAAAGTTTTTTTAAAACTTCAGATTGTTATTTCTGCATGTCCCACACAAAACACCAATAATCTCAAACACACAAAGAGACACACACCATGGATTTGTTTATGCTCTAAGCTCCTACGCTTCCACATCATCATTGTTGAGCACAATTGTACAATTACAAGAAAAAGTAGTAGTCAATTTTAGTGCAGGAATCCATTTGACTTAATAATTTAAGTCAATAATAAAGCATAATATAAAAAATAAACAGAATTAACATTTGAGAGAATCTGGTCATTATAATGTCAGAGCTGATATTAGCTGACAGCTGCCACAGCGTTTTTACTCACTCTGGGGCCGCCCATGCAAAACTGTCTCAGGATAAAGCTCTATAATCAATAGGGATACAATGATTAAAGCTTTACAATCATGACCTCTTGAATAATACAAAAAGCTACAATTTAACTTTTTCCAGACAAAAAGTTTTACTGTCTATTGGTTATTCAACAGTGGCATTTTTTTATTAAAATTACAGTTTAATCAACGTAAAAACTCAGAGAGATTTTAATTTATGCCAATTTTAAAGAAACATTTAAAAACTCTGAAACTGAACTTCAACTACACTCTAATCCTGTTAACCTTAATGATTATATTTCACATGGATAATTTTTTATCTGTATCATATTTTTAAATATGTATGAGGGAGTCTTTGCAGTGGCTCAGCAGAGCAGACACTCACAGAGGTGTCAGAGACAGATAACCGAGGCAAAGCGCCTCTGTATGGAAGAAAAGATTGCAGCAGCAGTCCTGTGAAACTTCTCCTGTGTGAACCTCAAAGCCCAGGCCAATACTGACTTATATCATATTATTTACAGTAATTACCCAGTAAAATATATATATATATTTATATGTGTGTGTGTGTGTAGTTGGCTTCAGACATACACATAATAATACTTGATAACAACAAAATTAATTATAACAATTATTAATATTACTTAAATTGGTCTTTATACACATTAGACATTTACTGTGATCTTCGCAGTTGTGTGTAGAAATGTTGTGTTCCAAACACATTACCTAAATTCCCTTGTTCCGTAAAAATCATGAACTGTTTCCTGAATATGGTTTATCTTTTTGTTGTCTTTGTGATGTGTAAAGGCTGTGTGACAGCATACGCACAGTTCTACAGACAGCAGTATTAGTTTTGCTTCCCGGTGTGTGGCTGCTGCTGTGAATTCACATAGCATATATGTGTAACAAGTATGGCATGGTTGTGAATACAGTGTGAGTCTTTCAGCTCCAAGGTGAATGGTATCACACTGTCTGTAGTTCCCTCAGCTGCAGCTTCCGCCTTCTTTTAGCTCCTTATTTTGGTTTGAACAGCAGCAGCTGTATTGTTCTGAATCAGTGTGACAACCCTCAACAACCAGCAACTGCTTTTAGTCCACAATCTGCTCAGCTGCACACTGTAAACACACAGTTAGTTATTTGTGAATAAATGGGAGACTTTGGAGTGGAATATGAGACAAAAACAGAAACATGGTCACCACAGCTTTAAAAATGGAAGATGCTGCATGATAAACAGAAGTCATCCCCACAAGGTGGAAACTGTAGTTGGCCTACAGCCTCTCCAACTGATGATGGCTCCTCATAAAACCATTAACCTGACAAACATTGAAAAGGATGGTTTAATTACCTCTTCACTATAGAGATCAAGTCTTGCTGTAGAAGAGAGAATATTAGGTCATGTGATACAGTATTATCCAAAACAAAGGTAATAAAGGATTCTAGGTTCCTGCAGCCCGCCATGCCAGGCCGTCGGGGGCCTAAAGCTCCGGAGAGAGGTACTTCCGCTCTATTTGGCAAGCTCATTTATGAATCAGTAGTGTGGGTCAGGCCGAGTTAATGTTGCAGAGGTGGAGAGTTCCAGTTACAACTGTGAGGATTTCTTGGAATGGAGCTCAATTCCAACCATAGCTAACAGCTTTAACACAAGCTCGCTCTATGTGTGGTCCTTTCGGAATTGTGTGTGTGTGTGTGTGTGTGCTTGGGGGGGGGTGTGAGCCTGGGGGAGGGGGGGGTCTGAGCCTGGGGGATGGGAACGAACAGGCTACAGTTAGCATCTGGTGCTAACAGCTGAAATATGGTGAAACAGATTTACTTTTCTGGACAACATGATTTTGGTGATATTTCTGGCTTCAGTAGACTCTGGCAGGTGTGAAGAGTATATGTGCATGTGTGTGTGTGTGTGTGTGTGTGAGAAAATTTGGGTCACCTTAAAATTAATCTTGAATGAGTAAAACAGTCACATGTTATATATTTAATTGAGTACAGTGTGTTGTCATATAAACTAAGCTTCAGAATGTCCCAGGTTTGTCTGTATCTTAATGTATGTTGATGAAACCTATGGTAAATGAAAGCATATTTGGTCGTCAGTCACCTCTGTACTTCTGCAGTCCTGAAGCGCAGTATGTTACCACTGATGTTTGGTCTGTACCTACGGCACTGTACCTGTATGTGGTGCTGAGGCCTGGAGTGTGCAGCTTATCTGTCACATGGAGCCATGACAAGCATTTTTGGTTTACAAAAAAGAGAAATAGATGTTTTCCTGTGAGAGAAGGTTTTATCACTTCCTTTTATAGAGTGGGGTAGTGCTCCCTTCAGAAATGGGTCAGTGTCAAGAAATAAAAAAATATTACTTAATTGTCTATAGTTGTTGTTGCAACATCTCACAGAGGCACTAATTAGTTAAAAGACACACAATAAGGAAACAGATGTCCTCAAACAGCTTCAGCAGGGTCTATATTCAACAAAGGTTCATGGTGAGCTGAGTAGCAAAGATGACAGTCCGTGAAGACAGAATAAAATATAAAATTGCCGGCCATAATTCCCCCTCATTGCTCATCCACGAGCTATTGGCTATATGGGTTTTAGCGAGACTGAATGGCTACCTTTGTTGGATCCCAATTTATCATCTGCCTGATTCCAGTATGAAGCGAAATGTGCTCCTTTTTGCAGAGACCCTGTAGAGCGCAGTGCTGCACAGCTGGTCTGTGTAAGCTGCACCAGACACTGACTGATTAACCTAGTGCAGGTGCATTTACCAGCCAGCACAAACTCCTATTCAGCAGCAGTTGCTCTTCATCACAGTGTTTGAGGGTCTCGTGGAACTTTGAAATGGTGGGTTATTTCTGATCTATATAGCAGCACATCATAAGTAAAAAAATATAGGATTTGAGAAATGGTAATGTCAAGTTGTGCTATGGTTAAAGGTAGGGTTATCCTTGTATTGTGAACAATTGATACTCAACGTGCCTTCTTTCTGTGGGTGAGGATGTTGGTATACGTACCTGCCCACAGTGCTCACATGTGTGGTGTATTGAAGATCATATGTAACTGCACTTCCTTATTCCTGCCACCAATGCTCTCCTCCAACTGGCAAATCTTCCAGGAAGCTGAATAATACCAGCGCACAAAAGCTTTATCACTGTCCCATGATTCCCGCTTGTTCCCAGGGCTGAACCCTGGAAACCTGCTGTATGCACCTCAAAGATTTTGAAACTTTAAGTGGTAGACTTGGACCCAATGATTCCCATATGGAAACCATTGCGCAGTTGCAAGAAAAAGATTTGCTTTCTGCCCTCCTTTTTGTGTGGAGGCTGCAGAGACTGAAAGGAGAGGTCGATCAGATGCTCCTGTATGTAAACAAAGACAATTACTACCAAATGCAAGGCTTTGTACAGAACACCTCATTCTGGAGGTTTCATGGTTGGGTCCTCGAATGGGAGTGTGTACAATGTTGGTAAATTAAGTTCTGACACTGTAAAAGTCAAGATGAGTTTCTGTGTGGTCTCTTTCCACCATATCATCTCACATCTGGATTGTATGAGACACTTCATACACAAACGCAGAGTAAAAATATCATACATACACCCTCTGAAAACACACTGGGTCCTGCAGAGAAAACATGACTTATCTTTATTCTTGGTCGGCAGATTTTTTTCTTTCAATAACAGTTTACTTAGTGTAACTTATTAAAGGTCCAGTTGGTTGTGTAACCTGTTACAGATACATTCTTTTCATCAGCATTATAAAACTGAGCTACTGAAAACTGATAATCACATTATTCAGTTGTCTAGATCTCACTCATTGAGAAATTGGATGCATGTCCATAATCCTCATTTCCACTTCCATACATAGATGAAGACACTCCCATAATCCATTAGTCTGAAACTGTGAATATTACAACAGAATGACTCACAGTAAATAATGAGGAGATAAATTCAAGGAGACTAAAGGAGACATTAAGCACACAAAAAACATTATTCCTGTTTATGAGTATATTTTCTGCATAAACAGTAAAATCTATTATAATAATGAATGCAATTCTGTGAAAGTGGTTGCTTTGTTTTGAATCAAGTCCATTTTTAACAAGTGGCAGAAAGACAGACACCCGACAGCTCACATAACACTGAGCTGGATGTGAGTCTCTCTGTGTTTTCATCCACCTCCTTTACATACACACATGTATAATGTTTGGCTAGATCCAACATTTTTCAGTGAAGCTGACACAATGAGCTGACCAATCACTGATCTCCAAGGTTTGTCTTTTTTGTCACTTTATCTGTGTTTCCTCATAATTTTATGAATACAAACGGGAAGGATGTTGAATGCTTCTCTCTTTGGTGGTTCAAATCCTATTTATCAGATAGATGTCAGTTTGTTCACATGAACAATAGCTCCTCCTCACGCACTATAGCCAATTATGGAGTCCCACAGGGTTTGGTACTTGGACCAATCCTCTTCACTCTTTATTTGCTTCCTTTAGGCAACATTATCAGGAAACACAGCATCAGTTTTCCCTGTTATGCAAACAACACTCAGCTGTATTTATCAATGAAGCCAAATGTAGTTAGTCAGATAGTCAGACTGCAGACATGTCTTGAAGACATAAAAGCCTGGATGACCCAGAATTTTTTACCTCTAAATTCTGACAAAACTGAAGTTATTGTACTTGGCCCTAAGCACCTTAGAGAAAACCTATCTAATCATCTAATTAGTCTGGATGGCATTACTTTGGCTTCCAACTCCACTGTAAGAGATCTTGGAATAACTTTTGACCAGGACATGTCCTTTGTCCCTCACATAAAACAAGTCAGTAGGGCAGCTTTCTTCCACCTGAGAAACATTAGGAAAATCAGAAACATCCTGTCTCAAGAGGATGCAGTAAAACTAGTCCATGCATTTGTAACTTCTAGGCTGTACTACCGTAACTCATTATTATCTGGATGTCCAAACAAATCTCTGAAAGGGCTTCAGTTGATTCAGAATGCTGCTGCACGAATATTAACAGGAACTAGAAAAAGGGATAACATCTCTCCCGTGTTAGCTGTTCTTCATTGGCTTCCAGTAAAATTCAGAATAGAATTTAAAATCCTTCTCCTAACATATAAAGCTCTTAATGGCCAAGCTCTATCATATCTCAGAGAGCTCATAGTTCCCTACTATCCTAGTAGGCCACTCCACTCTCTAGATGGAGGTTTACTTGTGGTTCCTAGAGTCTCCAATAGCAAATCGGGAGGCAGATCTTTCAGTTATCAGGCTCCTCTTCTATTGAGCCAACTTCCACTATCGGTCCGGGGGGGCGGACTCTTTAGCAATTTTCAAGACCAGGCTTAAAACTTTTCTATATGACAGAGCTTATAGTTAAAAAGTTAAAAAGTTTAAAAGTCCATCTACTCTTTAGCTACGCTGCTATAGGCCTAGACTACTGGGGGAAGCACTGAGCACCTCTCTCTCTTTCTCTCTCTCTCTCTCCCTCTCCCTCTCCCCTCTCCCCCGTCTCTCTCTCTCTCCCCCTTGCATGTGCCGACATACCAACAATCATGCTTCTCCGAGATCTCCGAGTTTCTCCCAGTTCCAAGCATGTGCCTGGTTCTGCCCGAGGTTTCTGCCTCTTAAAGGAAGTTTTTCCTTGCCACTGTCACCAAGTGCTTGTTCATCAGGGGATCTGTTGGGTCTCTTTAAATAATTTTATAAAGAGTTTGCTCTAGACCTGCTCTATATGTAAAGTGCCTTGATGTAACTTGATTTGGCGCTATACAAATAAATCTGATTTCACTTGATTTGATTTGACCTCTTTGCTTGATGGTGAACTTAATCTTCAAGCACAGAAAGAAAACAAGCTGGACCTCAACCTAAAAAAAATTACATTAACCTTCTGTATCATGAGAGTGGCAAAGGTCATGTAGACATGGAATGTGTTTTAGCTTTTAGACTCAGTGCACGTCTCACCTTGTCTGATACCATTCAGGCCAGGGGCAGTGGCCTTTACCTGTCTGAATGGCTGGCACGGCAGCACACAGACAGTGGAGACACCACCTTCTTCCTCCCCACCTTGTATAGTATTTTGATAGATGGTTGGTATTCTTGTGCACATTGTACGATACAACAGAGAGACCAACTCATATATAGGCATATGTATGCAGAAAAAAACATTTACTATACACGTACTTACAAACACGCCTGCCATTAACACACTCATACACACATAAACTCATGAACACTTAGATGTATTACAATAGTTATACACGGATGCGTACAAATACTAGAGCTTACACATGCACACTTGAATGAGATAGCAGTGTACATTTATATGTTATACGGCACATTCACAAACGGTGTGCATAATACACAAAATTGCATCACAGGCATCTCAATGCATATACACAAGCATACACATATGATGTATATATCTACTGAATATCTATTTATATTTTTGTAATGGTGTACTAAAATATTTATTGTATATTTAAGTAGTTGTGTTCAACTTTTCTGTGGTACATGGCAATTTGTGATTAAAGGAATCTCAGTTATAGAGCTCGTCAATGTGTGAATGAGGTGTTTCATGGTGCATGCAGACACTGGACTGTTTTTCACCCTTGTTTGATGGTCTCTTCATATGTTGAGTAAGCTGATTGAACCAGTTGACACTCTGAAGCAGCAGAGTGCTTCAGAGCATGCTTCTCTGAAATCCCAGCTTCTCTCAGTTTCAAGCATGTGTACTGCATTTACTAACCATGTTTTCCCGAAGTCTCTGTCTCCCCCAGTTCCTCTCCTCTCTCTCCCTGTCCTCATCCTGCAGGTGATGAATTATCGCCACTCCATGTTCCTGCAATGCCTGCTGCTCCCATGTCTTCATGAATTCCATACAGCATAATTTCTATGAACTTCATGCAGCATCATGTTCCTGCCTACACATGTTTGAATATCCCCTCCTCCTGCTCTCATTATCTCCCTACTTTACCCAACTTTGCCCCCCGCCATCTCTCTCTCTTAAAGGAAAAGGACAGAAACTTCGGAGAACAATGTTTAGTAAGTGGTTACACATGGTTAGAACTGGGAGAAGCAGGGTTATTGGTATGTCGGCGCATGCAAGGGGGAGGCAGAGAGATGGCGAGAGAGAGAGAGAGAGAGAGAGGGAGGGAGAGAGGTGCTGAGTGCTTCCCCCAGCAGTCGAAGCCTATAGCAGCATAGCTACAGAGTAAATGAACTTGAATTTTTTAAATATAAGCTCTGTCATATAGAAAAGTTTACTAATACTGGAAGTTGGTTCCATAGAAGAGTAGCCTGATAACTGAAAGATCTGCCTCCCGATTTACTCTTGGAGACTCTAGGAACCACAAGTAAACCTCCATCTAGAGAGCGGAGTGGCCTACTAGGATAGTAGGGAACTATGAGCTCTCTGAGATATGATAGAGCTTGGCCATTAAGAGCTTTATATGTTAACAGAAGGATTTTAAATTCTATTCTGAATTTTACCGGCAGCCAATGAAGAGCAGCTAGCACAAAAGAGATGCTATCCCTTTTCTAGTTCCTGTTAATATTGCAGCAGCATTCTGAATCACCTGAAGGCCTCTCAGGGATTTTTTTGGACATCAAGATAGTAGTGAGTTACAGTAGTCCAGTCTAGAAGTAACAAATGTATGGACTAGTTTGCATGCTCTTGAGACAGGATGTTTTTGATTTTCCTAATGTTTTGCAGGTGGAAGAAAGCTGCCCTACTAACTTGTTGTATGTGAGGGACAAAGGACATGTCCTGGTCAAAAGTTACTCCAAGATTTCTTACAGTGGAGCTGGAGGCCAAAGTAATTCCATCCAGATTAATTACATGATTAGATAGAGTTTTTCTAAGGTGCTTAGGGCCAAGTACAATAAATTCAGTTTTGTCAGAATTTAGAAGTAAAAGGTTATGGGTCATCCATACTTTTATGTCTTCAAGAGATGTCTGCAGTCTGACTATCTGACTAACTTCATTTGGCTTCATTGATGAATACAGCTGAGTGTCATCTGCATAACAGGGGAAAATGATGCTGTGTTTCCTTATAATGTTGCCTAAAGGAAGCAGATATAGACTTAAGAGGATTGGTCTATCTGATAAATAGGATTTCAACTATCTTAGTGAAGTTACTTTAATTCCAATTTGTTGTTCCAGTCTCTGTAATAAAACATTATGATCACTGGTGTCAAATGCAGCACTAAGATCTAACAGGAGAAGTATGGAGGCTGATCCATTGTCTGAAGCCATTAGAATATCATTGGAGACTTTAACCAGCACTGTTTCTGTGCTGTGATGAACTTGAAATCCTGACTGAAACTCTTTGAGCAAGAGGTTCCTATGCAGATGGTCATATAATTGGTTTGCTACTGCTTTTTCGATTATTTTAGAAGGTTTGTAATGGGTCTATAATTGGTCAAAACAATTGGATTAAGATTTGTTTTTTTAAGTTGGGGTTTGATGACTGCGGTCTTAAGAGTCTGGGGTACATAACCCAAAGATAGGGTCAAATGTATCAGATCAAGAATTAACAACTCAATTAAGTAGAAAATCTAAAAGACAGGTTGATGGTTTAGATGATGAGACTATAGAAGTTAGCTCTGAGAGATTCAGAGATGAGAATGATTCCAGATGTAAAATAGGTGTTGCAGTTGATTCAGGAGCTGCTGTATTTATGAGAAGATTACTGTCTAATGTAGGTAAGAGCTGATGAATTCTTTCTCTGGTTGTTATAATTTTATCTGTAAAAAAGCCCATAAAATTATCACTGCTGAGAGCTAAGGGGATCACTGGTTCAATTGAGGTGTGACTCTCTGTCAGCCTGGCTACAGTGCTGAAGAGAAACCTGGGGTTGTTCTTGTTTTTTTCTGTTAGTGTTGAGTAATATGAGCTTCTAGCACTGCAGAGAGCTTTTTTTTATAAGTTTTTAAGCTTTCTTTCCAGGCTCAGTGAGACTCTTCCGAGATGCTGGAACGCCATTTTCTTTCTAATTTAAGGCACGAATTTGAGAGTTATACCAAGGAACCAGCTTCCTCTGTTTTATTTTTTTCTTTTTTAGAGGGGCAGCATCATCAAGATTTGAACAGAGTGTGGCCATAGCACTAATCACAAGGTCATCAACCTGTGTGTGGGAGAAATCCGCAATTGAATTTAGATATGGCATTGCTGCAAATGATGACCGAATGTTCTCTTTAAATTTAGCCACAACATATTCAGATAAACATCTTCTATAACCGAATTTATTCCTTTATGCTGTGCAGTCAATTAATGTAAACTCAAACGTAATGAGGTAATGGTCAGTCAAGAGAGAGTCATATGTCAGAACAAGACCAAGAATAGGATTGAAGGAGTGAGTATTTAAAACTAGCTCAATATTGAGGAGCAAGCAATATCTGCAATATCATGCTGCTAATCCAGTTTTGGATCAGAATTTCTCTATCAATGTTAGATTGGTGATAGACCTAGAGCAGGTTGTTATTGTAAATCACTGCAGTCAGTGATTAGTTAGATAAAGTAACTCCATACAGTTTCCGTACACTTTCAGCAAATCCAATGGTTACATGCATAAAATGGTTGTCTTGGAGATGTAGCCTCTGAAAGGGCACATATCATTCATCTAATTGCTTCACTCAAACAAGGGGCAAAAGAGTTCACTTGGATATTGTTATGTCATTGCTGTTTTAGGCTATAACATTAAGTCTAAGAAGAGATAATAGAAATATGTACAAATATGGGTAACTATCATTCTTATTGTTATTATCGACACTGACAAACATTATCTTTAGTGTCTGTTAAATGCATTACTGACTTAGATGTACAGTACCAGTTAAAAGTTTTGACACACTTTACTATTCATTTTAATGCGAGAGTGTGTCCAAACCTTTCACTGTATTTCATTTACTGTGAGAATTTGAAAAGATGGGAAAAGGTTTGTTGCAGGGAACTATACTGTGATCTTTGTACAAATCACTGTAGACTGAATGAAGTGGTAAGCAGTAAAAAACTTGAATGACTGAGTTAAAGGCTAGAAAAACAGCTTTTGACAAACTCATTGCAAAGACATGGCTATTTGCTAGAAGCAGTACAGACCAGTGTAAACTTGATTAGTGTAAACCTCACAGTGGAAAATTCTCTGACATTCATTTTGGGGCCTGCCTTAAAGAAGAGCCTGTTTACAGTAAATGGTAAAGGAATTTTACAAGGAACTTAGAATCCAGGTGAAAATTCATTATCAATCTATATATTCTCGGACATAAAATATTCCTTTACCCTAACATATTCATACCATGCATCAGCGTGCACAAAAATACAAATAAAATTGCACGGAAATACTGTAGCTTGAAAAACTTTCCCACACACATTCACAAGCAGCAAGCACCAACATGCTAGCTACCAGCTTTGCAGAATACAGCTGGAAAAGAGGATTATGCTCCAGCTTCAGCTCTGACTTCACCTTAAGGGATCGAACCTTCCTGTCCCATCAGTCACAGTGAGCCAGGACTTCAGCTACACGCACGTCAATCTAGCCACTGAAACACGCAGCACAGACCTTAGCCTTTGACAATTAATCATACACAAGCAAAATATAGTGGCAACCACTGAGGAGGTGAGATAAGAACTGTTTGCTAAAATAACATCTAAAAGCATCAATTTGTGTCAAACATTGTGGGTCAAACATCCACACTAGTAAACTCTATGTTAGTAAACTGTTGAGTGTATCTGAACTAACACTATTGTTCAGTCTCATCCTCAGATTCTAGGAAACAGCAAAAAGTGTAAGAGACAGTGTAAGTAATATCATTAAGATTGTGATATTAATGTGTGTGAGATTGTGATAGAATGGCAAAAATTTGTATTATTTCTTTATTTTATTATTATTTATTATTTAATTTTTATTGTTTATTATTACTACTTGTTATTTCAATGTACTTATTATGTTACTATACTTACTCAATCAAATCTATTAATCAGATTATTATTATTATGCGCTTTCAAGCACACTGTGACCGGAGAGGACAATGTCATACTGCATCCCTCCATACAACTACAAAATGTTCTTCAATCAGCCAAGATTCAGGTACAGGTTTATGTCTGATCATGATGTTTTAGGAAGTACTCCCCTGGCCATTATGCTGAGATATCTACAAGGAAACATGGGTCATAGCTGTCTGCCCAATCTCCAAAACTGGTTGCCCAGCACCACAATCCAACCTCAGTTAGGTTCCCAATCTGGCCTAGAGTTATCCTCCACTTTCCCCAATTCTGCCTTTTCTAGGGGTCAGCTGCCCAAGACAGTAACTAGTCAGCCCATGTGTCGATGGATTTATTGAACATATAGTCTGCATGTCACCCTGGCCAATGAGTCACCAGCTCCAGCATCAGGGATCACAACTAATATTTTGCCTGTTACAGAGCTAGCTTTCTGAAGCTGACCTCTTGTCTGTCACTGAGTCAGATATAGTAGCTACCGTCTCATCAGTTCCCAAGACTTTTCTTGAGACAGCTGAGCAAGTCCTCTGATTTCCCTGCTGTGATCCTGCTAAGGCCTGCTCCTGATGGTCTTAATTAACCAAACAAGTGTAGAACCAGGTGTAGATTCAGCTGTAAAAATCAACTTATGCAGCGTTTCACAATGTGATTCAAATCAAATCAAATCAGATTTATTTGTATAGCACAAAATCATAACAAAGTTACATCAAGGCATGTTACATATAGAGCAGGTCTAGACCAAACTCTTTATAAAATTATTTAAAGAGACCCAACAGATCCCCCGATGAGCAAGCACTCGGCGACAGTGGCAAGGAAAAACTTCCTTTAAGAGGCAGAAACCTTGGGCAGAACCACGCTCGGGGGGGGGGCGGCCATCTGCCTCGACTGATTGGGTTGAGAGAGGGAGAGAGAGAGAGAGAGAGAGGGAGGCACGGAGGGAGAGGCAAAGTTGGGTAGAGTAGGGTGAAAAAGAGAGCAGGAGGAGGGGATATTCAAACAGGTGTAGGCAGGAACATGATGCTGCATGAAGTTCATAGGAATGATGCTCAATGGAATTTTTGAAGATGTGGGAGCAGCAGGCATTGCAGGAACATGGGATGGTGATGATTCATCACCTGCAGGATGAGGACAGGGAGAGAGGAGAGTAACTGGAAGAGACAGAGACTTCGGGAAAACATGGTTAGTAAATGCAGTGCACGTGCTTGGAACTGAGAGAAACTGGGATTTCGGAGAAGCATGGTTTTTGGTATGTCGGCGCATGCAAGGGGGAGAGAGAGAGGAAGAGGGAGAGGGAGAGAGAGAGAGGTGCTCAGTCCTTCCCCCAGCAGTCTAGGCCAGTCTAGGCGATTCACTAAATGTTTGTATTATAGCCAAGCACAGTGAATGAATAAACAGTTGTTGTTAAATGTGGCAGCTGAAAACAATCCTAATTTGAATACCATACATATTCTCAGTTCAGAAGCTTTCCCCCTACAATTTACAGCATGGAATCACGGAATACGAACAAGAAGAAAAACATTTCTGAAACTGAAATAAAGACATCAAAGGTCCAATGGAAAAGATGCACCAAAAGCTACCAGAGGGCAGCAGGAGGTCGACAGCGTTGGTGTGGACACAAGAACACCATCTTACATGTAATATTTTTTCATAATTAAATGTTACCATGTTAATTCCACAAATGTTTAAAAAGGTTACAGTAGCTAATATCACAATTCTTCCCATTTAGTTGAAGAAAAATTGTCTGATTTGAAGAATGACACCAGAAGGAGTGTTGCTTACACAGACTGGAGGAGGACAGCTGGACCCCATAGGCTACCTATTGCTTAGTATTAACCCATTTAATCTGAAATTTTTCCTTGTCACTAAAATTTTCAAATAACATGCTGTTAGTATCCCCTTGAAACAATCAATCATTATTGTTAAAAAATAAAAATATGTAAGAGTAGGTAAAATATTTTGGGGTTCAGTCACAATTGTGACCGGTGAGTTAGTGTAGTGTCACTTCATACATTCATCAATGCTACTTCATTTCCACATGGTATAACATTAGTGTAGTATGTGTTGAAAAATTTGTATTGCAACTTGATTCTAACATTTGAACAAGTACACAATTTATTGTTACATTTTCACTGGGACATTTTCGTGCAACATTCACAAATCACTGCTAAGGTAAGCTTCAGAACAAAGTGCACAATTGGTTTTAACATCACTATTTTGAACTATGATCAATTAGGCCTAAAGTTCCAGTGGTCACATTGAACATAAAAGTAACATTTACAATTGAGGATTGTAATTTACAGACTTCAATGAAGAATGAATGATCTGAACTTGGATTTGTCAGACCCACTGTCACACAGGATGTCTTCACTCAATTGACCTTGTCTCCCAAAAACAGTTAGTCCATTACTGTCTCCTCACACTTCTACAAATTTTTTTCTCTTCCTTTTCAACCACTTTTATTTCCTTGCCTACTGTCCATGGAATACCTTGAAGCACTCTATGTGCAGTTGCGCTTTGCATTTTTCACACACATCTGTAAAGCGTCTTTCACAATGACGACATCTCATGAATCAGTTTCCCATGTTGATTGGCCAGTCTCCTTTATATCTTCCTTGATCTTGCACAGCAGCAGGGAGTAGAGATCTCCTTCATTAGCTCAGTGCCAAACGTTTGCATCAGAATCTGTGCCACCACCGGTGAAAAGATGAGCAGGTTGATTGTTCTTCCAATAACATCTCTGTAAATAATATAGCTGTTTTCAAGCGCACTGTGAAAAGGACCATGCAATAATGCGGCAACACCAATTTTTACACCTGATTGTGATACTGTATCTTAAAGCTTGTTGGTCATGAAAGTCTCAACCTTCCATTTGCACATTATACTGCTTGATACATTTTGGTTGTGGGATTTGGGCTAGAGGCCATTGGACACCCTTCTTGCTGGGTATTTTGGAGACTTGAGGTCCTTGGATGCCCTTTTTGCTGTCTCCTCTGACAGATAGTGGTCCTTGGTCCCTCACTACCAACAGTGGCTTCATTATCAACAATGGAAGGTTGTCTGAGAGGGTTGTTGGGAGAGGGAAGTTATTGTCAGTGATGCTGTTGTTCCTATCACCATTTGTTTCCAAAGGTCAACATATGCATTCAACATCCTGCCTGGTAAATGGCTTGTGTTCCCCTGATAGTCCAAATCTGACCCATCACTATCACAGTCACTGAGGACAGCATCTTTCTTATATTGAGGGATAACTGCAATGCTGCATGCTTCAAGATCCAAGATATACAGAACGTCACTCAAAGTGAAAAAAGGAGAGGAGTTAGATAGAACAGGAACTTTTCATGTTTACATGTATGAGTGCATCTAGGTACAATTTGTTATCCAATTGGTCACTATTGTGACCAATGGGATATGTTTACAGTACACATTCTATGACCGCACTGAACAAAGTTAAGTAATTACAAATGCATATATCATTATACGTTATACCTGATAATCATAGCAAAATATTTTTGCTATTTTTATTTCAACATACTTTACTAACCTTTTTATAATGAGCTTTGAGGCTGTCATCCTCTTTCAAGGTGGTTGACTCTTAATCAAAATCTGATCTCCAATTCAGTCATTTATTCATCTCCTATTGCTTTTCCGTTTCGGGGTCACGGGGGTGCTGGAGTCAATCCCAGCTCACAGTGAGCAAGGGCGGGGGACACAGGTCACCACTCCATCGCAGTGAGCGAGGGCGGGTGACACAGGTCACCACTCCATCGCAGGGCCAACACATAGAGACAGACAGACACAAACAATCACTCACACTCACACTCATACTTAAGGGCGATTATGAGTAACCAACTAACCTAGACATGCATGTCTTTGGACTTTGGGAGGAAACCAGAGTACCCAGAGGACCTTCTTGCTGTGAGGCAACAGTGCTAACCACTACGCTGCCATGCTGCCCGTATCTCCAATTGACAATCATTGCTTACACTGCCTCTCCTTTGCATTCATGTGGTATATCTGTCCTGTGGCCTGCAAAGACATGCCGCACTAGAGTTGTCCCACCTGTCTGGTTTCCATCTGCCCAACCTCCAGAGGGGTCTTGCCCTTGCCATCAGCCCTTTTGCCCTGTGGCTAGGGGGAATGAATCTTTTCTCTTATCATCTTACTCTCACTCTTACTCTTCTCATTGTTTTGCTTCCTGTCCACTGACCACTGTATTATTTTTACATACACATCCAAAGAATTGCTACATCATACAGTAATTATGTAGCAGTTGTAGACATGTATTGATATTGTTGCTAATAATACAATAAGCTAGATGCAGTTTGAATTAGCATGTTAACACTCTTTTTAAATTGGAGAGAAGATTAGTAATGTAAACTTTAAACACAAGAATAATGTAAGACTTGATACACATTTGAAAAGAAAATGATCACATTCTGTCAAAGCACTGAACAGCTCCTATTTAAGTTTTCAGAAACAATCATATTGAATTGGAGTGTGTGTTTTTAGTGAGCCCATACCTTCCTGTCAGGCCTAACCCATTGAAGGCCATGAGAGGCTGAGGTTCAGCCAGAGTTCACAAGGCTATCGCCACCACAAACACCCAGGGAGCCTTGTTTCCATGTGTCACTCTAATGTGGTTGAGGGATTAGGAGCTGCTCACATTCAGCCTTCTGTCTGCTGGGGCTAGGCGCCAATCTGACAGAGACATGAGCAATGAATGTGTGCTATGTGTCTCTATGTGTGCGTGGTGTCTTTACATCACGTCTGGAAGCATCCTATTGTCTTTTTTAATCTCGTATGTGAGAAAGATATAATATTCTCTAATTACTCTCAAAACCTGAAAGCTATATGGCATTTGGTTCTCATTGTGAATATGGAAAAAATTACATGCGGTTGCCTTAACCTATACCTCATTAGCAGTCTGTATAAACACTGTGAAACACATTCCTAAGAACAGAATAATGTGGAATTGGTTTTCCAAGACAATCTCATTAATTATCATTATTTCTTTTAGTAAAACAATTTTGCAATATTTTCTGTGACACCAACACAAGGACTATATTGTCAATTTTAGTCAGTGAACTCAGTACATGACTCAACAGCTATTGGACGAGTTATCTATAAAATTTGGAAAGACGAAAATTAACTCAGAGGATGACCATGTCTTTTCCAAAATTATATCCAGTGAAATATCATAGCATTGAGTCAACAGTTTAGCCAAACAACCCATTTTCTGAGTTGCATGATGTGTCTTGTGCTAATTATTGAGTGTGCTGAGATACCTAAAAAATGGTAAACAATTATATCATTAGAATGTTAGGATTGTCACAAAATCAAATCTATCAAGTCATTTTTTTAGCTTTATCCTCCACTTGCTTATGCGGTAAGCGTGTTACGTGCGGTAAGCGTGTTACGTCATTTCCGGTCACTGGTGGTTGTGCTCTGTGGTTGTGCTCTGTGTTACCTCGTGTGCTGTCTTTGCTATTTCTTTGCTATTCTTTGCTATTCACCTGGCTAATCGACAGCAAACTGCTATTAAACTATACTAGCATAGAACTCAATCTCCTTCCCCTTTCCTAAGCCTATAAACGATACTGTAGCTCCGCTAATTGAACTGAACGATTAGCAATGGCCTCCAGCTCTCTCTCTCCACTCTCTCTTCCTCCTTCTCCCTCTCCTCTTCTCTCCTGTCCTCTCTGCTACATGTCCAGTTACTCCTCTGCCTCCTTTTATGATAGTACTTGTTGTCATAGATGCAGGATGATGGTAGAAATGGAGGCGAGAATTAGTGAGTTAGAGTCGCGGCTCCGCACCTTAGCTAGCCCAACTTATGCTAGTGTAGCTAGTCGCCCCCCTGTAGCCAGTGCGGGCCGACCTAGACCAGCTCCTACGGCAGCCGAGAGAGTTTCCTCCCCCCCAGCGGCTCCCGAGCAGCCGGGATCTAGTCAGGGCGGCTGGGTGACTGTCCGAGACAAGAGGCATAGTCGTAGGCAGCAGCCCCCAGTTCACCACCAACAGGTTCACGTTTCCAACAGGTTCTCCCCACTCAGCGACACACCCGCTGAAAAGCCGACTCTAGTGATTGGCGACTCTATTCTGAGGAACGTGAAGTTAGCGACACCGGCGGCCATAGTTAAGTGTATCCCGGGGGCCAGAGCAGGCGACATCCAGTCTTACCTGAAACTGCTGGCTAAGGATAAGCGTAAATATAGTAAAATTGTTATTCACGTCGGCAGTAACGACACCCGACTTCGCCAGTCGGAGGTCACAAAGATTAATGTGGAATCGGTGTGTACCTTTGCTAAAACAATGTCGGGCACTGTAGTTTTCTCCGGCCCCCTCCCCAATCGGACCAGTGATGACATGTATAGCCGCATGTCTTCATTCAACCGCTGGCTGTCGAGGTGGTGTCCCGAAAACAATGTGGGCTACATAGATAACTGGAACACTCTCTGGGGGAGACCTGGTCTGATTAGGAGAGATGGTGTCCATCCCACCGTGGGTGGTGCCGCTCTTATATCTAGGAATATGGCCGAGTTCATTAGAAAGTTAAAACCCTGACAACCCCGAGTTGAGACCAGGAGGCAGAGCCGCAGTTTAACACACTCCTCTGCGCCTCAGTCAGAGCGGTTCCCTGCTGAGAATAGAATAGAGTCTCTGTCTATGTCTAGGTCTATAGAAACTGTGTCTGTCCCCCGACCACCTAAATTTAGAAAAGTTACTAAACCTAGATTAAACAGAAGAGGAGCTAAAAACAAAAACTTAATAGAAATCAAAACAGCCACAAATTCGGTCTCAAATAATACTGCAGTTAAATGTGGACTGTTGAATATTCGATCACTATCATCAAAATCTCTATTAGTCAGTGATCTTATAACTGATCATCGTATTGATTTATTTTGTATAACTGAAACCTGGCTGCAGCAGGATGAGTATGTTAGTATTAATGAAGCTACACCCCCCACTCATGTTAATTTTCATGTCCCTCGTACCACAGGTCGAGGAGGGGGAGTGGCTGCGATATTTCAGTCAAGCTTATTAATCAACCCTAGACCAAAATCTGGCTGTAGGTCTTTTGAAAGCCTCACTCTTAGTCTTTCCCACTCTAACTGGAAAGTTGAAAAACCAGTTCTGTTAGTTACAGTATACCGTCCACCTGGTCCATACTCAGAATTCCTATCAGAGTTTTCTGAGTTTATATCAGAGTTAGTACTTAGTACAGATAAAATCATTATAGTGGGAGATTTCAATATTCATGTAGATGTAGAAAGTGACAGCCTTAGTTCTGGGTTTCTTTCATTACTAGACTCAATTGGCTTTTCCCAGCACGTGAATGAACCAACTCACTGCTTTAATCATATCCTTGATCTTGTTCTAACATATGGCATTGAAATTGACAAGTTAACAATTTTTCCTCAAAACTGTCTTTTGACCGACCATTACCTCATTACATTTGAGTTTACTTTAACTGACTGCACAGCATCGAGGAATAAATTTGGCTATAGAAGATGTTTATCTGAAGACGCTGTGGCTAAATTTAAAGAGAACATTAAGTCATCATTTGCAGCAATGCCATATCTAAATTCAAATGAGGATTTCTCCCATACACAGGTTGATGACCTTGTGACTAGCACTATGGCCACACTGTGTTCAAATCTGGATGATGCTGCCCCTCTCAAAAAGAAAGTAATAAAACAGAGGAGGCTGGCTCCGTGGTATAACTCTCAAATTCGTGCCTTAAAGCAGATGACACGGAAATTAGAAAGAAATTTGCGTTCCAGCAACTCGGAAGAGTCTCACCGAGCCTGGAAAGAAAGCTTAAAAACTTATAAAAAAGCTCTCCGCAGTGCTAGAAGATCATATTATTCAGCACTAATAGAAAAAAACAAGAACAACCCCAGGTTTCTCTTCAGCACTGTAGCCAGGCTGACAGAGAGTCATAGTTCAATAGAACCAGTGATCCCCTTAGCTCTCAGCAGCAATGATTTTATTGGCTTTTTTACAAATAAAATCATAACAATCAGAGACAGAATTCAACAGCTCTTACCTACATTAGACAATAATCTACTGAATACAGCAACTCCTGAATCAACTGCAACGCCTATTTTACATCTGGAATCATTCTCATCTCTGAATCTCTCAGAGCTAGCTTCTATAGTATCATCATCTAGACCATCAACCTGTCTATTAGACCCAGTGCCGACCAGCCTCTTTAAAGACATTCTTTACTTAATTGAGCCCTTCATTCTAGATCTCATTAATTTGACCTTATCTTTGGGTTATGTACCTCAGACTCTTAAAACCGCAGTCATCAAACCCCAGCTTAAAAAGCAGAATCTTGATCCAGATGTTTTGGCCAATTATAGACCCATATCAAACCTTCCCTTCATTTCTAAAATCATTGAGAAAGCAGTAGCAAACCAATTACACGACCATCTGCATAGGAACGGTTTGCTTGAAGAGTTTCAGTCAGGATTTAGAGCTCACCACAGCACAGAAACAGCGCTGATTAAAGTCTCCAATGATATTCTAATGGCTTCAGACAATGGATCAGCCTCCATACTTCTCCTCTTAGATCTCAGTGCTGCATTTGACACCATTGATCACAATATTTTATTACAGAGACTGGAACATGAAATTGGCATTAAAGGAACTGCTCTAAGGTGGTTCAAATCCTATTTATCGGATAGATATCAGTTTGTACATGTTAACAATAGCTCCTCTTCACGCACTATAGCCAGTTATGGAGTCCCACAGGGTTCGGTGCTTGGACCAATCCTCTTCACTCTTTATCTGCTTCCTTTAGGCAACATTATCAGGAAACACAGCATCAATTTCCACTGTTATGCAGACAACACTCAGCTGTATTTATCAATGAAGCCAAATGAAGTTAGTCAGATAGTCAGACTGCAGACATGTCTTGAAAACATAAAAGTCTGGATGACCCATAATTTTTTACTTCTAAATTCTGACAAAACTGAAGTTATTGTACTCGGCCCTAAGCACCTTAGAGAAACCCTATCTAATCAATTAATCAGTCTGGATGGCATTACTTTGGCTTCCAACTCCACTGTAAAAAACCTTGGAGTAACCTTTGACCAGGACATGTCCTTTGTCCCTCACATAAAACAAGTCAGTAGGGCAGCTTTCTTCCACCTGAGAAACATTAGGAAAATCAGAAATATCCTCTTTCAAGAGGATGCAGAAAAACTAGTCCACGCATTCGTAACGAATATTAACAGGAACTAGAAAAAGGGATCACATCTCTCCTGTGTTAGCTGCTCTTCATTGGCTGCTGGTAAAATCCAGAATAGAATTTAAAATCCTTCTGTTAACATATAAAGCTCTTACTGGCCAAGCTCCGTCATACCTCAGAGAGCTCATAGTTCCTTACTGTCCTAGTAGGCCACTCCGCTCTCTAGATGGAGGTTTACTTGTGGTTCCTAGAGTCTCCAAGAGTAAATCAGGAGGCAGATCTTTCAGTTATCAGGCTCCTCTTCTATGGAACCAACTTCCAGTATCGGTCCGGGGGGCGGACTCTTTAGCAATTTTCAAGACCAGGCTTAAAACTTTTCTGTATGGCAGAGCTTATAGTTAAAAAGTTAAAGTTCATTTACTCTTTAGCTATGCTGCTACAGGCCTAGACTGCTGGGGGAAGGACTGAGCACCTCTCTCTCTCTCTCCCTCTCCCTTTCCCCTCTCTCTCTCTCTCTCTCTCTCTCTTTCCCCCTCTCCCTCTTCCCTCTCCCTCTCTCTCTCTCCCCCCCTTCCCTCTCCCTCTCTCTCTCCCCCCCTCGCATGCGCCGTCATACCAACAACCTGCTTCTCCGAAATCCCAGTTTCTCTCAGTTCCAAGCATGTGCATTGCATTTACTAACCATGTTTTCCCGAAGTCTCCGTCTCCCCCAGCTCCTCTCCTCTCTCTCTCCCAGCTCCTCTCCTCTCTCTCCCTGTCCTCATCCTGCAGGTGATGAATCATCACCATCCCATGTTCCTGCAATGCCTGCTGCTCCCACATCTTCAAGAATTCCATACAGCATCATTCCTACGAACCTCATGCAGCATCATGTTCCTGCCTACACCTGTTTGAATATCCCCTCCTCCTGCTCTCTTTCTCTCCCTACTCTACCCAACTTTGCCCCCCCCCCCCCCTCCCCCGTGCCTCTCTCTCTCTCTCTCTCTCTCTCTCTCCCTCTCTCAACCCAACCGGTCGAGGCAGATGGCCGCCCCCCCTGAGCCTGGTTCTGCCCGAGGTTTCTGCCTCTTAAAGGAAGTTTTTCCTTGCCACTGTCGCCAAGTGCTTGCTCATCGGGGGATCTGTTGGGTTTCTTTAAATAATTTTATAAAGAGTTTGGTCTAGACCTGCTGTATATGTAAAGTGCCTTGATGTAACTTTGTTATGATTTGGCGCTCTAGAAATAAATCTGATTTGATTTGATTTGATTTGATCTGTATTAGTCATCATAACAATGTACCAAATAATAAAGAAATCAAAGTCAGACCATCAGACTCATAATAACATTAGACATCTGCAGTACATACAGTAGGTCATTGCTGCAAACCTGCTGTTCAACAGATTTTATCACCTGGATGTGAAGGACTGTCTTCCACTGGGGGGGTGTTCTCATTGTTGGTGTCAAGTATTTCTCTCGCCAGAGGCTGTTGAAGGAATCCAAGATCAGGAAAAGCTCTGCAGGTCCCAGTCTGCTGAAGACACCAGAAGACCCTTCTGCTAAGATGGATAGTAAGCAGGCTGCTGAGAGTCTGTGATTTAATTAAAAGGAAAAAATGTTTTTGCCTTTTAGCTCAATCCAAACTGGAATTTAACTGGACCCTTAAGTCTTCAAGAAACATCTCCAGAATGCACTGGGACGCATCATCGGTGTTGTGACTTGGGGTCATAAGGTGTTTTGGGTCTCACAACATACACCCTCGCCCAGGCAACTCAACCAGGGTTGATCAAGCCCCGACTTGCGTCCCAGCAGGTACCCAAGGATTAGTCCTCTTTAACCAAAGCCACCTAGTGGCTTTTTTCGTGGCCTCATTAGCAGATTGAATGGCCCTCTTCTTGGCTGCTCCTGTGACGCTCAACTGAGTGAGGACCTTGCAGAAAGAATGTCCTGCAAATCCTCTACAGCCAACTTCTATAGGCTCGTATAATGTTTTCCAGCCTCTGCCCCTGCATTCCTCCACTACTTCCTGGTACTTGGTGTGCTTCCTCTCATTGGCTTCCTCAATGCACTCTTCCCAAGGCACTGTCAGTTCCAGCATGTTCAGGTGATTTTAGGCCTCTGAGATGATGATCATGTCTGGAAGGAGTGAAGTTGTTATAATGGGCTGTGGGAATGTTAGACGCTTTTCCAGGTCAGCCTGCAGCTGCCAGTCAGAGTTTTTGTCAGAATGTTTGTCGATGTTAATGGCTGACGCTAAGCTCTCAGCAACTGCGTTAGGTACCTGGTCATGTCACCACCGATAGTGGCCATCTGTCAGAGCCATTGGGCAGCCGCTGAGGAGATGTTCTAATGAACCTTTTCCAGAGCAAAGTGGGCAGGAAGGTGTCTCGCTCTTTCCCCAGATGTGGAGATTTGCTGGGCTTAGCAAGGCATCGTACACTGCCTGCACCAGGAACCAGACACAACAGAAATCTGCCTGCCATCTGGTCCACGCTCCCTGCTACTGGAGTCCTTCTGCCCTGTTCACTCGCTCTTCCTCTACACCTGCTTGGACCTCTTCTTGAAGAAGGTGGTGTCTCTCCTTGCCCTGGGCCTTGCCGACATGAACTAGCCTAGACTCGCTCTGCCAATTTCCATGGTGCCCACCAATGCCTTTTGTCTCAGGCATGACTCTGCCACCTCTACTGCTTTCTCCGCTCTCGACTTCCTTCCTGTCTTCACTGTGATGCCGGCTGCTGAAACTTTAGCATCCCTGGAGTTCCTGTACTGGAGGACTTCCTGCATGCAAGCTACCATGAACTCTTCATTGTGTCCATTGAAGGGTAGCTGCAAGCTGCAAGCTCGACCAGCTTGTGAGGTATTGATCCATAGGCGTTGGCCAAGTTAAACCACAACACGGCAAGGTCGCCTCTGTTGTCATGAGCTTCTCTTATGAGCTGCGTTACTACACCTTTGTGCTTCAAACAGCCAGGGGATCCTGGGATCCCACCCTTCTGCACCGATGGGTCAATGTAGCTGTTCTTTAGGAGAAATGTTGAGGGAATTTTGAAGTCAGATAGTGTGTTGCACATTGTGTTGTATATTAAACACAAGTACTATGTTGTATCACATTGGAAACATATACTGGTGGATTCAAAGAGGCTACAAGCCATACCTGTATAATGAGCAGAGGTCTGTTGATGATTTGGGAAAGTACCAAGGAAAAGGCTTACGGGATAACAAAGACAGGTGCAGAGGCTGCATGATGTCATCTTGCACAGTGTCTTGGAAGTTTTTAAAAAACCTAGGGCAAGCAACTCTTGCCACGATTGGATCACTATAAATCCCCAAAGTCATAAATTTAATGAAATACTTTTAATGGTGGCAAACCAGCTCAAACTGTAATTTTTAAAAGAATGGGTTGTGGCCTCAGGAGAAGACAGTGGCCTCAGGGATATATAAGCAGGTGTTATAGAGATGCTAGTCAGTGCAAACTCAGACCCTGGGTCCGATCCACTCTAGCTGTTTGTTTGTATACTTGCTATGTTTTGAATAAACTCCATCCACATCAGACTTTGAAGACTCTGAGACCTTTTTCTCCTGAATATTTTGGAGGACATTGGTTGCTGATTTTTGAGACTATTTGTTCATGTGGGGTACTGCTGCCTGACCTCTTCAGGCCCATAGCCAGGGAGTTTGTGTGCCACGACAGAAACTCTGTCAACCTCTGAGAGACAATGCTGAAAAACCCCTTCCCTTCAGCACTCTGCAGTGAGATTGCCCGGAACTGGACAATGTTTTTGAGTTTTCCTCCTTGGGGATCCAAACTCCCTCAGCACACCTCCACTGGTCAGCAACTCTCCCTCTTTGCCAGATCACCTTCAAGATCTTCCAGAGGTGCCGGAGAAGCCCCCGTACACCGCTTATAGATGAGGTAGGGTACACCACTGGGAACTGGGGTAGATGCTGATTGGGCTGCCTTGATGACCTCTTCAACCTCCTTTAGGCTTTGTTCCTTCTGATTGAACTCTGTTGTTGGGGGAATTGGGTTGATTAGGGCCGAATTGGCACCTAACACTTGCCCCCTCACAGGATCACTCCAGGTTTCTTGAAAGAAGCTATTCACTTCCTCTGTTGAGCTCTCAAAGCAACTACTGCACCTGTCCCCTAGCAGCTGTTTTGTAAAGCCAAAGGGGTTGGAAATGAAGGCTGCTCACATCCTGGCTCTCTCTCTAATGCTGGACACATTCTGGTCAAATCGCAGCTACTCGCTCCATCTGCTGGCTGGGGGCCACATAATCTCCTGCTGTGTAACTACTCTGCCAGGATTGGGAGACTCTGGTACGTGGAGGGACTGGGCTATGTCGGTTGTCTCCTGGCAACCCACTTAAAAACTAGTGGTAAAATCTTTTTTTTATTCCAGTCAGGGTCTGTGTGTTTTCATGGGTTTTGGGGCTTATTGCTGGGTATTGGTCAACAGGTTGTAGGTTTGCATTGTGAGTTGTGTTTGGAGGGTGGGTAGATTGTTATACATTGATGTTTCTGTAGTTTATCACATCTAGCCGCATTGTTCCACTGAGAGGAAACTGCATTGTTGCAACTGTTTGTGGTGTGTTCCATGTTAAATGAATCTCTGAGGAATGAGGTTTTAAATAGATAAACACATTAATGAAATATCTGAAAGTCAGTTATTAAATAACTGTGAAGAAACAAAAACAATATCAGTGCAGCATTCTGAGATATAAAAATTGTCAACAACACAAAGCCTTTTCCAAAAAGATATTTAAAAACCAGGAGAAACCAGCTGTGGTGATTGTCTGCATTTTATTCCTGTGATCTCAGTAATATTGTCATACCTTCACCTCCACATTAGACATTTATTGATACAAATTTAACAGTTGGTGGATATGGCACAGGGACCCTTTCCTTCTTCCCTCAGCAGACTTCCAGTGTGTTGCTGGATTAGTATTTTAACATTGCACAGCTAAAATCTGCGGTCCTCTGTTATTTTGGTCATCCAGTCTACCCAGCATACCACACCTCATTGCTCTATCTTAAAAGCTGTGTCCCATTTTCTCCAAAATCCCTGCAGGCAGTTTCTCCAGAGGAGAAAAACGTATCAAAGGAGAGAAAGAAAAGCTAAAAAAGTCCCACTATACATTACAATTGGGTGTACGAAGCTCAGGGATGACATTAAAGAGCTGTTTGTTCAACTTGTTTTCTTAGATAGGACGATAACCATCTGTAATCTTAAGTCCATCTGTCCTGTCTGTCTCTCCAATTGCATACCTAATACCCTCTCCAACCTCACCCTCCCTGTTAACCCAGCCCCCACAGACCTTGTCAACATTTACAACAACATGCTGTCCACCTCCCTTAACCAACAAGTCCCCATAAAAACAAAAATCGTCACTTTCCCTCACTCTGCCCCCAGTTCACCCCGGAACTTCACAAACTCAAAAAACAATGGAGACAGCTAGAACGCCTACATAAGAAAACTGGACTCACTGTACATGCCCTCGCCTTCAAAGACCACACCCACTTGTATCAATCTGCACTCAACAAGGCCTACTCCGACTTCTACTCTGGCATCATTCACTTTGGATCCTCCAACCCCCTCAATCTGTTTTCCACTATAAATAAACTCCTTGAACCTCAGGACAACATCTCATCCTCATTCACCCTGGAGAAATGCAACAACTTCCTGTCATTCTTCCATTCCAAAATCAAAAACATCCATAACCAGCTAGTCACCCCTCAGTGCTTGGTCCCACAGTTTTCATCCTGTACATGCTCCCACTTGGTAACATCATCCGCTGCCATGGCTTGATTTGATTTATTATTATTATTATTATTCGTGTGACTTTGAACTCCTCTATAAAACACTTCAGGGGCAACTGGAGCTTTGTGTTGTTCTCGTAGAGGACGACCCCAACCATCTCCTGAGACAGCTGCTGACCTTCCTCTCTTCACCAGATTCTCTGTGATGGTTGGTATCAGCGACCCTCTGACGTTAAATCAGAACCTTTTGGTGACCTTGCCCTTCTTCACCACTGGTGTTCTGGACTTGTCTGGTTTGAAGCTCATCTGGGCCTAACGGATAAGCTTTTCCAGTCTGTGAGAACGGGGGAGAGTAGGAGCAAAAATGCAGATGCAGTTGGGGGTGAAAAAACAACAATAATTTATTGGAGTGGTGATAGGTGGAGGGGAATGGAATCCAGGGGGAATGGGAAACGCGGAGAGCTGGGGTGCTGATGGTGGATTACAGGTGGAGAGAGTTGACGGAGAGGAGGTGAGGGTGAGGGTCCAGGGAGGCAGCAAGCTGGCAGGTCTTCCTGAGAAAAACCAACAACATAAATTAAAAGGAGCACGAGGGGAATAAAAAAAAAACAACTCGAAAGAGACTTTTGCGAAGAGGTTCGGCCGGAGCACTAGTTATCGCTGAGAGAACTGTAATGATCTGGCGATGAGTGAGTGAAGAGCTGGGGTATTTAAACAGGAGTGATGACTGATGAGACACAGGTGTGTGATTGGGACCTGCCACTGCTGCCTGCACCTGAGACCTGCCCCCTGGGAGAAGAGAACACACAGGGGCCGGGAGGAAAACCAAAACAAAAGCCATGTGCACGGAATGTGGATATGACATGGTCCTTGCAAGATCCTTTTGCATCCTGGCACAGACTCTGTGGTGACAGTCAGATAAGCCATAAAGGCTGTGATTGGTCGCTGGCGGATCCTTGAATGGGTCGAGGGACCCTGGGACTCCAGTTCTGCTGACTGACTGACACCATGACCAAACACAGGGTGTTTGGCCATGGTGGTCTGGACCAATCATGTTCATTAGTGGGGTAAACAAAGTTACTGAATTGGTGCAGCCTGTGATTATCCCTACTTCCAGCTTCTGCCACTCTGATGTTACCTCCCCTGCTGAGACGCTCATCCTGAAATGATCATAATGTTCCAGGATCAGATCTGCAACATGGTGTGGCACATGGTGTTTGGTCATGGTGGTCAGGCGGTATGGACCAGTTTGTGGGTCATGGTGCCATACACGTTGGCTAGGTCTAACTACAGAACTGTTACGGCTCCCTTGTTCTTGAGAACTTCCCGGACAAGTGGGGGTACCATTCCCATGTGTTCTAGAAACCCAGGCACTCCAAAGATCCCTCCCTTTTGCACCGACATGTCTATGTAGTTGTTGCGGAGGAATTTCAACAGCCGCCTTGCTACTATGCTGAAGAAGATCTTTCCCTCCACACACAGCAGTGAGATCATCCTGAACTGGTCAATCTTCTTTGAACCCTACTCCTTAGGATTCAGGCCCCTTCAGATCTACAGTGGGGCAAAGTGCAAGTTCTCCCACTTAAAAAGATGAGAGAGGCCTGTAATTTTCATCATAGGTACACTTCAACTATGAGAGACAGAATGGGGGGAAAGAATCCAGGAAATCACATTGTAGGATTTTTAATGAATTAATTGGTAAATTCCTCGATAAAATAAGTATTTGGTCACCTACAAACAAGCAAGATTTCTGGCTCTCACAGAACTGTAACTTCTTCTTTAAGAAGCTCCTCTGTCCTCCACTTGTTACCTGTATTAATAGCACCTGTTTGAACTCGTTATCAGTATAAAAGACACCTGTCCACAACCTCAAACAGTCACACTCCAAACTCCACTATGGCCAAGACCAAAGAGCTGTCAAAGGACACCAGCAACATAATTGTAGACCTGCACCAGGCTGGGAAGACTGAATCTGCAATAGGTAAGCAGCTTGGTGTGAAGAAATCAACTGTGGGAGCAATTATTAGAAAATGGAAGACATACAAGACCAGTAATAATCTCTCTCGATCTGGGGCTCCACGCAAGATCTCACCCCGTGGGCTCAAAATGATCACAAGAACGGTGAGCAAAAATCCCAGAACCACACGGGGGGACCTAGTGAATGACCTGCAGAGAGCTGGGACCAAAGTAACAAAGGCTACCATCAGTAACACACTACGCCGCTAGGGACTCAAATCCTGCAGTGCCAGGCGTGTCTCCCTGCTTAAGCCAGTACATGTCCAGGCCCGTCTGAAGTTTGCTAGAGAGCATTTGGATGATCCAGAAGATGATTGGGAGAATGTCATATGGTCAGATGAAACCAAAATAGAACTTTTTGGTAAAAACTCAACTTGTCGTGTTTGGAGGAGAAAGAATGCTGAGTTGCATCCAAAGAACACCATACCTACTGTGAAGCATGGGGGTGGAAACATCATGCTTTGGGGCTGTTTTTCTGCAAAGGGACCAGGACGACTGATAAAGGAAAGAATGAATGGGGCCGTGTATCGTGAGATTTTGAGTGAAAACCTCCTTCCATCAGCAAGGGCATTGAAGATGAAACGTGGCTGGGTCTTTCAGCATGACAATGATCCCAAACACACTGCCCGGGCAACAAAGGAGTGGCTTCGTAAGAAGCATTAAAAGGTCCTGGAGTGGCCTAACCAGTCTCCAGATCTCAACCCCATAGAAAATCTTTGGAGGGAGTTGAAAGTCCGTGTTGCCCAGCGACAGCCCCAAAACATCACTGCTCTAGAGGAGATCTGCATGGAGGAATGGGCCAAAATACCAGCAACAGTGTGTGAAAACCTTATGAAGACTTACAGAAAACGTTTGACCTCTGTCATTGCCAACAAAGGGTATATAACAAAGTATTCAGATGAACTTTTGTTATTGACCAAATACTTATTTTCCACCATAATTTGCAAATAAATTCTTTAAAAATCAGACAATCTGATTTTCTGGATTTTTTTTTCTAATTTTGTCTCTCATAGTTGAGGTATACCTATGATGAAAATTACAGGCCTATCTCATCTTTTTAAGTGGGAGAACTTGCACAATTGGTGGCTGACTAAATACTTTTTTGCCCCACTGTAGATCTTGCTTTCCTCACTATCTCCTGGACTTCCTTCACAAGTGGTTCCCTGGAATCAAAGCCCTTTATTGGTCTATCAGAATGTCACACTGACCCAGGTCCATCTGTCTGTTGGGGTCTCTGTGTGTGTTCAGCATGTGAAAATCCAGTTGCTTGCAGCCTCTGGTCCACACCTCCTTTCGCAAGCACATTGTCAACATCCTCATCAAACTGCTCCAAACTGTCATTTTACAGGCCTGTAGCCACTTTATCCGAACCTTCCCCAGGGGGAGATTTGGAAGGACTTGTATGTATGTATGGGACTGTATGGGTTCTGTGGGATGCTTCCTGGGCGGACTCCTCCTGCCTTTCATTAGGTGTGATACCTGTGCGCTGTGGTACATCACCTCTCTCCAAGAATTCCTTCCTGGCCTGGTGAATCTTGCGGCCTCGGTTGTTTTGCAGATTTTCCCGCATCTGCATGTCATGGTTGTGGTCGATTGTCCATTGCCATTTGTTGTAACCATTCGGTCTGTCAGCTTGGGGTTCTCACCCGCCCCTCCCCCCTCGGGCTCCCCTGATGATATTTTTCCATGAGTCGATCTGTAGCGCAATGGTGGGTTTTCTCATCTGAGGAAGCAGTTGGGCTGCCGCCCCTCCCCAAACCAGGGCTGTCTTTCCAAGCTGCCAACTGTCTCTCCAGTCGTTGCTGGCCTATTCCCAGTTGTCGGCCAGTCTATTCCTGGTTGTCACTGGCCTTGCCAGAATAAACGGTTCTTTAATACATCTTCTGAGGCACCTGAACACATCAGTGATACAACCTGGGATCATTTGCTGTTTCGGGTCTGTCAACATCAGACACCCTCCTCCAGGCATAAATTACAGGAGGATCTTTACTGAAGAAGGAGTGCAAGAGAGAGCAACTGAGATCTAAAAGTGCCGATAAAGAAACTGTACGTGGATGAAGAAATGTCCTCTGGGTATTTTATGAAGTGAAATTAATCATCAGCTCAGCTTCCTTTAGCTATTTTAAATTATTTATCTGTCAGTGATGAGAAGGAGCTGCTTCATGGAAACTTTATTACTTCTGCAGCAAAAAACACAACTGCTTTTGTTGAAGGATTTTTAAGTCAAATAATATGTTACACATTGTGTTATATGTTAAGCACTGGTACTGTGTTGTATCACACTGGAAAATAGATACACTTGTAGATTCAAAGAGGCTACAACCAATAAATCTGTATAATGAGCAAAATTTGCTGACGAATCGGAATTGGAAAGTTTCGAGAGAGAGCCAGGTGGCCACTAACAGTGTTACAACCCAGCTCGCTGGGGAAAAAGGAGTTGCAACATAAAACCAGATGTCATGGTTAAGAGAAATAAACTGTTTATTAATAAGAGTCAACAATACAAAAATCGGAGGAAAGTGAAAAAACAAAAGGGGAAAACTGGACTTACGGATGCTGCTCAAATAAATAATATAATAGAAAGAGACTCCCAAAACCTGGAGCTGTACCCATAAACTATTAGGGCCCACACAACCAAAATCAAATTAAAAATTATGATAGTAAAACAGCTTCACTAGGTTAGGCATGAGCTTAGAATTATAAGGGTCTATCTCCGTTTAGGGTAGTTCAGAGATATTGAGCTACAAAGTTTTCACATCCCAGCAGGTAAAACTGTTATGTAGTAAGACCTTTATTATAGCTCAACAAGACCATTACCCAGCATGTACTTTGAGTATAGGATATCAAATTTCTGGCACATTTGGAAATATGATTTTTTTTAGATGGCCCAAACGGAGATAGAACTTTATGATTCTGAGAGCTCTGTTTCTGTTTAGATTTATAAGGTTCTATCTCCATTTTCACAAGTTTAACCCTACATTTTAAAGAATAGCTATATATAACTAGTGATTTGAATTTATGTATATATTTATAACGATAATATATATATTGTAGTATATATTAGTCAATAACAAAGCCAAACAAGTTTGTAAGAAAACAGTGTTTTTTATTTGCAAATTAGATGGAAAAACAATGAAGTAAAACATTTTTTATTTTTATTTTAATAATTTTTAATTATAACATAAAATTTTTGGTGAGAACATACAGTAATTGGAGTATTATAAAATCACATGTATAAATACAACAGCAATATCAACAATGTGTTCACTCATTCAGCGGCTAAGCATTCACTCTTTGGAAAAACATCTTTTTATTTTTATTTTTATTTATTTTTAATTATAACATACAATTTTAGTTCAAAACAAAAATCAGTTGTACTATAAAATCAAATATATAAATACAACAGCAATATCATCACTTTATGGCAGCATTACCCACCACCACTATCAGCTGCAGTCTGTCTCTCTGCCTCTCCTTTCACTTGACTGGGTGGTCTCACATTGACATTGACACAATTCCTGAAACAAAAACGATTTAAATATTTTATATAATAAGAGTCAAATTTATCAAGTCACTATTCATACAGAAAGCAAGTTAGCTGTTGTAGGAGGGAAGTGTAGGTATGGTTTGCTAGCTAGTTAGCTAGCTAAGCTGCAGCTAGCTGTTGTATATCAAATGAATGGATAGCAAGCTAACCTATGCTAACGTTAGCATACTAACTAACGTTCTTAAACTAGCTAGCTAGCTCACTTGATAGCTTATGATTTTAAAATAATGTGCTATATACTCACTCTACTAAGCTTCTACTTACCTATTTCTGTTACTGTTAGCTCGTTTTGAAATATTTTGTTTCCTTTTGGGCGCCATGAAGGCAGAACGTCTTTGATGAAAGTCCCTTCACAAGCCCACAGAATGAACAAGGCAACATAGCTAGGAGGTGGGTTATGATTGGTCCGTCCGTGTTCATTCCGGTTTACGATTGGATGTTGAATCTACTGGCGATAGAACCTTGTAACTCCAACTAGGTTTTTGTTTTGGGAGATAGAACCTTTTTTTTTATGAATAACTAACAAAAAATGTCGAAATTTTAAAAATAACACCACACAGTCATTAACAGACCATTAATGGACGAGATTATGCAGAAAACTCAATTTTTAAAAAATGGAGATAGAACCTTATAATTCTAAACTCACATAATCCGTGGTGTGCTTTTAACACGGACAGCTAGTGTATGTGTTATCACAATCCTTACAAAACTAACCCTAGTCCAGTACCCCCAGATAGCACAAACCATACAACTTTTGAGGCAGAGCGAGGTGAACTGATCAGTAGAAACCAGCTGCCCCGCTTGACATGTCGGCAGGTAATTTTTAAGTTTAGGCACTGATTTATGAGTCTTGTGTTGTTGCCTCCGAATTGGAACGCCTGCACCAGACTGGGCCTCACCAATCAGGGACCGAGAACAGGAGAGTGAGTGGAGTCGAGGCTGGGCAACAGCTGAAAAAGGGAAGGGAGGGACACTGGGACAGAGACACACGCTGTGTCCGAAACCACCCCCTCACTCCCTATACAGGGAGATGAATGTAGTGGACTATATAGTGATCTCATTCACGAAATGAACAATCGTTTTCGGACATTACTTTTGGTGCCGTTAATTGCGTCATCGCTGTCGCGCAATTAAAATGTACCCAACTCACGGCTAAAGACAGAAAAAAAACTTTTCTGTTTATCACTGCATTTTGTTAAAGGCTTTTGATAATCTTGCACTGCACTGTAATTTTTATTCTCGTATTTGGTCTTCTTTTATTATATTTTTATTTTCTATTCTCTTGGCTTTTAGGTAACAGTTTTTAATTGTAATCTAACGTTACTTGAATGTCTGATTATACTGTGTTTTGCACGATGTTAATGCTCGTTACATTCATGTAAACAGTACGTTTAATTGCCTTGTTTTTGAAATGTGCTTTAAGATAAACTATTCTGTTCTGCTGGAATCGCCATTTTTGCCGCGAGCGCAATGCATAATGGGATATCTTGCTTGGGTTAGTGACCATCGGCTATTCACTACTTTTCAGAATGCATTGTGGGATACTTTGAGTGCACTACATTTTGTCGCAAAACATTCGGACACCACTACAAAACGACAAGCTCACTATATAGTGCACTATATAGTGATTAGGGGGTGGTTTCAGACACAGCCACACACACACCAATTCCCTACATATGTGCATGGCCGTAACAAACAGGTACAACAACCTGCACAGTGTCCAGCAGCTTGCACATCCTGCATAGTGACTTTGATGTTTTAAAAAAAAAGAGGGCAGGTAACTGTTGCCACAATTATGTCACAAAAGTTCCTGAAGTCATAAATTCATGAAAAACTGACTTTAAATGGTTGCAGACCAGCTGAAACTGGAATTTTAAAAATAGAATGGGTTGTGGTGGGGCAGCACAGCGGCGTAGTGGTGAGCGCTGTCGCCCCACAATAAAAAGGTCGCCAGTTCGGTTCCTGGGCCTGGGGCCTTTCTCTGCGGAGTTTGCATGTTCTCCCTGTGTCTGCGTGGGTTTCCTCCCACTATCCAAAGACGTGGATGTCTAGGTTAACTGGTGACTCTAAATTGTCCGTAGGTCTGAATGCGAGTGTGAGTGGTTGTTTTTGTGTGTTGGCCCTGTGATGGACTGGCGACCTGTCCAGGGTGTACCCCGCCCTCGCCCAGAACATTGGCAGCAACCCCCACGACCCGGAAACGGAAAAAGCGGTAGAAGATGGATGGATGAATGGGTTGTGGCCTCTGGGATATATAAGTAGGTAGTTGAGAGCTGTTAGTCAGTAAGCACGTTTACATGCACAGTTAAAGCCATCTCATCGGACTTCTGTCCTTGTCCCAGTATACATGCACAGGAGTAAAATCGATTTATTTGTTGAGATCATGTCACCTCCGCTGTGATAGGTGGCGATATGCACTTTTTAGACTTGTGGGTAATGGGTCACTTGCAATTGACCTATGACGTCACAGACCACAACAGAGGTGGAAAGAAACAAAGACCGGTGAGCTAGAAAGTTAGCGACTCAGAGGTAAACTGGCACGACGATGGACAACCACCTTGTAAATTTGTGCATAACTTCATCATGTTAGCTGGCTTTTTTCGTCTGATCTCCTACGTTTGCGTTTATGTTTTAAATGCCATTCAACTTCCGGGTCATAGCTGAGCGCACAACTTTAGCACATGCGCAGATCATCTCCTCTGGTTCCAGTCCGATTGTCCGTATACATGCAGCAGTAGATTGATCTTCAATCGCATTATCTGGGTGTGTTAGTCAGACAATTTTCAGTTCGACTTCAGACGGGCTAACGTGTTTACATGTACTTTAAAAGTCCAGTTTTGGACTGACACTATAATTTGTTTTTTTTAGGTGTCATGTAAACGTGCTTAATGTGAATTCTGACCCCGAGGTGTGATCCACTCAGCTGTTTGTTCAGATTCTTGCTGTATTTGAATCAATACCTTCACGTTAGACTTTGAAGACTCAGAGACATTTTTTTTTTTAACGATTTGAAGACATCAGTCGCTGATTTTTGAAACACTATTACTGCATGTTGTGCACTACTGCCCGTCCACAAAGGCAGGCAGTTTTGTACCCTGACACTTTACAATTTTGATAGATAGATTGTGCAATTGGTCTCAGTTTCTTGAACCTGAGTGGAATCTGTAATTTGATTGTCAAAAATTAGCTGACAGACAAAGGGAGAACATACAGCACATTAGTGAACGCTATGATGCCTCCACAGGGTGTATAAGTGATGATCTGCCTTTGCTTGCCGGGTTATCCTGTATCTGTGGATGCTCCACCAGCATTTCCAACCTATGAATTTTCCCAGATGCGTTCAGTGTGGTTTGAGGCCTTTTCTTCACCCCACAGCCAGGCAGCACTTCATCTACACATCTACATTTCACATAATGAAAAACTGCAGTGCCTCTGTTGGTTCATAATTTGCTTAATGCTAGGGGAAGCAAGGGCTCCGGAGGACCGTCCTTAGGATCAACAAACACACCAGCATAGGAGTCCCATGGCCCTGACTCATGGGCAGAGAAAATATATGAAAAAAAAGCTTTGCCAGCGAGTCTTTGGGGACTCTGTGTGTACTTAGTCTAGCTCTCAATGTCCTCCAGAGGCTTTGGTTCAAAGCACATCAATCTCAGCCAAAGTCAGCTGTGAAATCAGCCCCTTGATCATAATGACTTTGCTTGTGATTGAATTTGGCATTCAGTCAAACTCCAGAAAGAAGGCATGTAGGGAACAATGCACTGGTCGACGTTCAATTTCCTATTTAAGAAGGACTGGAGTGAGGGATGCAAAGTGAAAAAGAAAGAGCGAAAGAAACATATTGGAGCAGGAAGATGAAGACCTTCATCCACTTATCTGGGGTCGGGTCGCGGGGAATTTTTTAATTATGCATTAGGAAATTCAATGATGATGGTGCAGTACAGGAGAAAGTGATGCTTTCTTGTATCTGTTCCAAACACATTCATTTCTCTGGGGGAAATGATAATATTTATATATAATGTTTCAACCTGGTGTAGGTTTCAGGTAAACACTGGGAGAAATAAAATTCTTTAACCCTGGACCATTGGCCCCGGTGAGTGGTTTGTTATGACAGTGGCGAACCGAGGACCCAGACCCTGGGCCTTCAATAGGACCACATGTAGCAATAAAAGATTAAAAATAGCAATACAAATAATAGCCAGAGCCCTGTCACATGGATGTTCAGCATATTAAAGGTTTATTTGCCCCAACTGGCTTCACAACCCACCAAGGTGATTCTGGAAAAACAGACATTCAAAGCTGGCTATCATGACATCATTTAATTACAAAAACTAAATGAAACAAGCAAATCACACATTCACTTCCCTCACATATTTGTCTAGCTGGAATGAAAGTAAAATGTCTAGAGTAATCATTAGGTACTGTTCAACAACTAAAGATGGGTCCAATGCTGATCCAATGTTTTTCCTGTTTCAGCTTAGACACAATTTAATTTCAATGTAGATTTAATATTTCTGCCAAAAGTATAACACAAACACCTCCTGAGGTGAAAGGGGAAAAATGAAAAAGCTCTTTGTAAGTTATGCTCAGCCATTTTTCACTGGCCTTAATGGCTATAAAACTGTCTTCAAACTGTAGGTTTAGGCCTACAGTATACTTCTTAAAAATTCAGTTTTGTGCTGCTGCTGCTGTGGCTCTGGGTCTGTGCTGCTGCCCGTTAGCCACTGATAGCGACTGTAGCTGCTAGCTTCAAAAGGCCGATGGTAGCCCTTGCTAGCTTGCACCAATCCTGGAAAGTCAGGTGATGCTCGACCTTTTTTGATAATATCTAGTTTTGCCTGAAAAGGCAATCTTGAAAAGGGAGTATTCAAATTATAAGCCACACAGTCTTCTTCTTCTTCAGTAGCTCCCGCCATTTCCCTGCTCTCTAAATCGTCTTCTGTCTTTCTTCCCTCCACTCACTCACTGTTTTGGCGGGTCACTTTACTTATATATGTTCTCCTAGGTATTCGTGAATACCCAGAAGATGTCGTGTTATGGTCCACCCACAACTTAATGAAATTTGATTGGCCAAGACACCTGTCAAACTCAAATTCATGCCAACATTGACTTGAATTGCACGGGCCTTCATTACAGCCACTGAAGGTCCAGCAGGAAGAATCACTGATTTAATAGCTTACCCAGATACCATTGGAAGAAAAATTTTGAACGTTTCTATTATATTAACCCATTTAGTCCAAGTTTATTACAATGATCAAGAAATTATTACTAGTACTGACTGAATAAAAATAATTGAAAATTGAATTAAATATATATATATATATATATATATATATATATATACTCTGCTCAAAAAAATAAAGGGAACACTTAAACAACACAATGTAACTCCAAGTCAGTCACACTTCTGTGAAATCAAACTGTCCACTTAGGAAGCAACACTGATCGACAATCAATTTCACATGCTGTTGTGCAAATGGAATAGACAACAGGTGGAAATTATAGGCAATTAGCAAGACACCCCCAATAAAGGAGTGGTTCTGCAGGTGGTGACCACAGACCACTTCTCAGTTCCTATGCTTTCTGGCTGATGTTTTGGTCACTTTTGAACGCTGGCGGTGCTTTCACTCTAGTGGTATAGCATGAGACGGAGTCTACAACCCACACAAGTGGCTCAGGTAGTGCAGCTCATCCAGGATGGCACATCAATGCGAGCTGTGGCAAGAAGGTTTGCTGTGTCTGTCAGCGTAGTGTCCAGAGCATGGAGGCGCTACCAGGAGACAGGCCAGTACATCAGGAGACGTGGAGGAGGCCGTAGGAGGGCAACAACCCAACAGCAGGACCGCTACCTCCGCCTTTGTGCAAGGAGGAACAGGAGGAGCACTGCCAGAGCCCTGCAAAATGACCTCCAGCAGGCCACAAATGTGCATGTGTCTGCTCAAACGGTCAGAAACAGACTCCATGAGGGTGGTATGAGGGCCCGACGTCCACAGGTGGGGGTTGTGCTTACAGCCCAACACCGTGCAGGATGTTTGGCATTTGCCAGAGAACACCAAGATTGGCAAATTCGCCACTGGTGCCCTGTGTTCTTCACAGATGAAAGCAGGTTCACACTGAGCACATGTGACAGACGTGACAGAGTCTGGAGACGCCGTGGAGAACGATCCCTCAGGAGACCATCCGCCACCTCATCAGGAGCATGCCCAGGCATTGTAGGGAGGTCATACGAGCACATGGAGGCCACACACACTACTGAGCCTCATTTTGACTTGTTTTAAGGACATTACATCAAAGTTGGATCAGCCTGTAGTGTGTTTTTCCACTTTAATTTTGAGTGTGACTCCAAATCCATACCTCCATTGGTTAATAAATTTGATTTCCATTGATAATTTTTGTGTGATTTTGTTGTCAGCACATTCAACTATGTAAAGAACAAAGTATTTAATAAGAATATTTCATTCATTCAGATCTAGGATGTGTTATTTTAGTGTTCCCTTTATTTTTTTGAGCAGTGTATATATATATATATATATATATATATATATATATATATATATATATATATATATATATCATTAGCAGTACAAAAATTCTTTCAATATTTTTCTTAGGCCTTCACTGAATACCTAGAAGGCCCAGAGGGTTCCCCTCTGTGTTACGACAACACAAAGCACCAGAAGGCTCAGTTCCCTACATGCCAGAAGGCTCCGAGCCTGGAAAGAAGGCTTAAAAAAGTATAAAAGACCTCTCCGCAGTGCTAGAAGCTCATATTATTCAGTACTAATACAAAAAAAAAATAACAAGAACAACCCCAGGTTTCTCTTCAGCACTGTAGCCAGGCTGACAAAGAGTCATAGTTCAATTGAACCAGTGATCCCCTTAGCTCTCAGCAGCGATGATTTTATGGGCTGTTTTACAGATAAAATTCTAACAATCAGAGAAAGAATACATCAGCTCCTACCTACGTTAGAAAATAATCTTCTACTGAATACAGCAAGTCCTGAATCAACTGCAACGCCTATTGTACATCTGGAATCATTTTCATCTCTGAATCTCTCAGAGCTAGCTTCCATAGTCTCATCATCTAAACCATCAACCTGTCTATTAGACCCAGTACTAACTAGCCTGTTCAAAGACATTTTCCACTCAGTTGAAACCTTCATTCTGGATCTTATTCATTTGACTTTATCCTTGGGTTATGTACCCCAGACTCTTAAGACCGCAGTCATCAAACCCCAACTTAAAAATCCGAATCTTGATCCAGATGTTTAGGCCAATTATAAACCCACATTGAACCTTTCATTCATTTCTAAATTCATGAAAAAGCAGTAGCAAACCAATTACATGATCATCTGCATAGGAATGGCTTGCTCAAAGAGTGTCAGTCAGAATTTGAAGCTTATCACAGCACAGAAACAGTGTTGGGTAAACTCTCCAATGACATTCTAACGGCTTCAGACAATGGATCAGTCTCCATACCTCTCCTCTTAGATCTTAGTGCTGCATTTGACACCATTGACCATAATATTTTACTACAGAGACTGGAACATGAAATTGGAATTAAAGTAACTGCACTAAGATAGTTCAAATCATATTTATCAGATAGACATCAGTTTGTTCATGTTAACAATAGCTCCTCCTCACACACTATCCTCCTAGGACCTGGCGTCCACATATGTGGACATCACATTTTGGGTTCTCTAGACCACGGTACAAAATTTTTCTCTATAAGGGCCTGGTGTCCACATATTATACTTCCACTTAGTGGTGGCAGAAGAGTATAATACATTACAGGTTAAAGTTGTTACAGATTCAACATGACCAGCAACACACCCCAAAGAGAAATTAAAATTGCATGCCATGCAAGAGTTTGAGTCTTAGGAGGCTATAGGCAATTATGGAGTCCCACAGGGCTCTGTACTAGGACCAATCCTCTTCACTTTCTGCTGCTTCCTTTAGGCAACATTATCATCATTATCAATCAATCATTATCATCAATTTTCACTGTTATGCAGAGGATATTCAGCTGTATTTATCAATGAAGCCAAATGAAGTTACTCAGATAGTCAGACTGCAGACATGTCTTGCAGACATAAAAGTCTGGATAACTTTTTACTTCTAAATTCTGACAAAACTGAAGTTATTGTACTTGGCCCTAAGCACCTCAGAGAAACCCTATCTAATCATCTAATTAGTCTGGATGGATTACTTTGGCCTCCAGCTCCACGGTAAAAAATGTTGGAGTAACTTTTGACCAGGACATGTCCTTTGTCCCTCACATAAAACAAGTCTGTAGGGCAGCTTTCTTCCACCTGAGAAACATTAGGAAAATCAGAAACATCCTCTCTCAAGAGGATGCAGAAAAACTAGTACATGCATTTGTAACTTCTAGACTGGACTACTGTAACTCATTATTATCTGGATGTCGAAACAAATCTCTGAAAGGCCTTCAGTTGATTCAGAATGCTGCTGCATGAATATGAACAGGAACTAGGAAAAGGGATTACATTTCTCCTGTTTTAGCTTGTCTTCATTGGCTGCCGGTAAAATTAAGAATAGAATTTAAAATCCTTCTGATAACATATAAAGCTCTTAATGACCAAGCTCTATCATATCGCAGAGAGCTCATAGTTCCTTACTGCCCTAGTAGGCCATTCTGCTCTCTAGATGGAGGTTTACTTGTGGTTCCTAGAGTCTCCAAGAGTAAATCGGGAGGCAGATCTTTCAGTTATCAGGCTCCTCTTCTATGGAACCAGCTTTCAGTATTGGTCTAGGGGGGGACTCATTAGCAATTTTCAAGACAAAGCTTAAAACTTTTCTGTATTTCTGTATTTATATTTAAAAAATTAAAGTTCATTTACTCTTTAGCTATGCTGCTATAGGCCTAGACTGCTGGGGGAAGGACTGAGCACCTCTCTCTCTCTCTCCCTCTCCCTCCCTCCCTCTCTCTCTCTCTTTGTCTCTCTCTCTCTCTCTCTCTCCCCCCATGTTCCTGCAATGCCTGCTGTTCCCATATCTTCATGAACTCCATTTAGCATAATTTCTATGAACGTCATGCAGCATCATGTGTTCCTGCCTGCACCTGTATTGCATATCCCCTCCTTCTGCTCTCATTCTCTACCTACTCTCCCCAACTTTGCTCCCCCCCCCCTCTCTCTATCCTTCTCTCCTTTCTCTCTCTCTCCTTCTCTCCTCTCTCTCTCTCTCTCTCTCTCTCTCTTTCAACCCAATCGGTCTGGGCAGAAGGCCACCCCCCCCCGAGCCTGGTTCTGCCTCAGGTTTCTGCCTCTTAAAGAAAGTTTTTCCTTGTAACTTTCACCAAGTGCTTGCTCATCGGGGGATCTGTTGGGTCTCTTTAAATAATTTTATAAAGAGAGTGGTCTAGACCTGCTCTATATATAAAGTGCTTTGATGTAACTTTGTAATGATTTGGCGCTATACAAATAAATCTGTTTTGATTTGATTCAGTTTCTAGATACAGTCTGTGAGCACTGTGGATTGAGCACTTTGATACTTTCATTTTTAGTGTTAATATATAAGCTAGACCTAATAATCCAAAAAGACTTTGAAGACAATATGGGAACTTTGAATAGTTTCACTTCTTTTCTTGTATTTCACATGTAAAGGTGCAGAGCCTGAAAATTGTCATATTATAATGACAGGGCTCTGCCCTGTCATTCTCCCCTCCCCCTCCTTTTCTCCTCTCTAGTTGGGTTTCCCACCCAGGGCTCTCCTGTACACCTGCAATTAATCGGGGCTCGTCAACTCCACCTCTTCCTGTGTTTTAAAAGACCGGCTGCTTCACCCACTCATCACCAGTTCGTCGTTTCACCTTAGTTGGTAGACTTGCGGCTCCTTTCTGAATCAAATCTCTTGGATGTTCTACTTTGGGTTTTTTTTTCTCTCCTGTTTTCAGCGTCTTACCTTTTGCTCAGCCCCTTCCAGCCCGGTTCCCACGAGTGTGCCAGTGAAGCCAGATCCCGCCTTGAGTTCCTCTGAAGTTTTGTATTTTGGTTTTTTCTAGTGTCTTTTGCCCAGTTTTCTGGCCGTTTTGAGTTTTGTACCCCAGCCTAGCTTTCCCCAGTGATTCGGGTCACTTTATGTTCATTTGTTCCTTGCCCTGTTCCGGAAATAAATCCAGTCTTCACCAGTCTGTCGATCAGAGTATTTTTTGGGTCCCCCTATAACTTCCCTGACATATAATTAACATTTTAGGTCTGCATTGTCCTTGCTGTTTTTCGTGCTGGTGCTGTTTCATGATGTTGATAATTGTTTGGATTTCAGTGAAATGTTGCAACACTGTTGGATGGATTGCCCCGAAATTCAGCACAAGCTTTTATGTTTTCATTTAGTTTAGTGTTTAGTGCCAATTATGAATGCAGTAAAAATAGATGAATCCTCTGCTTTGTTGTATTGAAGAAACAACACATACCCTACCAGTCAAAAGTTTCGACACACTTTCCTATTCATTTGAATGAGAAAGTGTGTCCAAACTTTTGAGTGGTAGTGTATGTCCTGATTGAAGTTATAATAAGCACTTTTTTCACAGAACTACTATATCTCCAACAAAGCTTTGGTCATCAAATGGATTTAGTTTTTTGATGACAGGAGTTTGAGGACGTCACAGAGTCATGTTTAAAAAAAAAAGTTTTGTGGAGGGATTACATTTCATTACATAACAACTCTTGAACTGTACTGAGCAGATACAGGGAACAAAGCCTAAGTGGTGCTGTAATAAAATATTTTCAGGAGAAGAGAAAACAGTCTTCTGAACCCATGAATGTCTCTCCCTCTGTCTTGCTCACCTAAGAACTAATTATCCTCAGGAAGCTTAATCAGGATTGAAGTGGGGGAGAGGACAGGCATCAGAGCATTGAGACACAGAGAGGAGGCAGACGGTGGGTGTCTCTCTCCTTCCTGGTGGTGAATAAGGCACAGCTGCCTGGCTGCTCCCAGCAAAGCAGCCAGTCAGAGAAGAAGCACTTGCAGGAAGCCATTGGATGGTACGGTTACTGAGCACCCCCATACTTCCCTGCCACCATTGCAGCCCCTCCCCACCATTTTCCACCGCATACATCTGTTGCTGCTGAGCCAATGTATAATTTGAATCTGCAGCTTATTCCCATTGTGCAGAGATGGTGTGTGCTTAGTCCAGTAAGAGGCTAACACCAACAAAGATACACTACCAGTCAAAAGTTTGGACACACTTTCTCATTCAAATGAATAGGAAAGTGTGTCCAAACTTATGACTGGTAGTGTAACTTAGACTGCAGGAGACCATGATTTCCAATGCACTGACAAGTGAGTTGTTACTGTTGTCCATACACACTGTTATAATGTTTCCATTATAGGTGCTACGTGCTGTGGTAAGCATGCTACGTCATTTCCGATCACTGGTGGTACTGTTGGACTTTGTTTGGCCTATCTCAGTGTACTTATTTCTGTGGTTTTCTGATGTTTAAATCGGCCACTCACTTAAACTTATTGATAATTAATTTTCATTTAACTCACAGTTGGTTAAGCATTTCGTTTTCACTAATTTCTAAATCACTCAGGCAATTTCTTATCTCTGCTAATTTAGTTTAACGATTAGCAATGGCCTATCGTTCTCCTTTCTCTCCATCTCCCTCTTCTGCTCTCACTCTCTCCTGCTCTGTGTGCTTCATGTTTAGTTACTCCTCTAACTCCTTTAGTGTAAATGGTATGTTTTAATGCAGGTTGTTTTTAGATATAGAGGAAAGACTTAATGAGTTGGAGGCCCGGCTCTGCACCTTAGCTAGTCCAACTTATGTAAGTGTAACTAGCTGGTCTCCTATAGTCAGTGCAGGCCAACCTAGAGCAGCTCCTAGAGCAACTCAGTTACTTCCCCTCCAGCAATTCAGTAGCCGGGATCTAGTCAGGGCAGCTGAGTGACTGTCCGAGACAAGAGGCATAGCTGTAGGCAGACGCCCACAGTTCACCACCAACAAGTTCACGTTTCCAACAGGTTTTCCACACTTAGCGACACAACTGTAGTTATTGGCAATTCTGTTCTGAGGAACATGAAGTTAGCATCACCAGCAACTTTAGTTAGGTGTATCACTGGGGCTAGAGCGGGCAACAGCCAATCTTATTTGAAACTGCTGGCTAAGGATAAGCATGAACGTGGTAAAGTTGTAATTCACGTGGACAGTAACAACGCCCAACTACACCAAATCAAAATCAAATCAAATCAAATCAGATTTATTTGTATAGCGCCAAATCATAACAAAGTTACATCAAGGCACTTTACATATAGAGCAGGTCTAGACCAAACTCTTTATAAAATTATTTAAAGAGACCCAACAGATCCCCCAATTAGCAAGCACTTGGCGACAGTGGCAAGGAAAAACTTCCTTTAAGAGGCAGAAACCTCAGGCATAACCAGGCTCAGGGGGGGCGGCCATCTGCCTCGACCGGTTGGGTTGAGAGAGGGAGAGAGAGAGAGAGAGAGGCACGGGGGGGGGGAGGGAAAGTTGGGTAGAGTAGGGAGAGAAAGAGAGCAGGAGGATGGGATATTCAAACAGGTGTAGGCAGGAACATGATGCTGTATGGAATTCTTGAAGATGTGGGAGCAGCAGGCATTGCAGGAGCATGGGATGGTGATGATTCATCACCTGCAGGATGAGGACAGGGAAAGAGAGGAGAGGAGCTGGGAGAGAGAGAGGAGAGGAGCTGGGGGAGACGGAGACTTCGGGAAAACATGGTTAGTAAATGCAATGCACATGCTTGGAACTGAGAGCAACTGGGATTTCGGAGAAGCAGGTTGTTGGTATGACACCAGAAGGAGGTCACAAAAGATTAATGTTGAGTCGATGTGTAAATTTGTAAAATCGATTTCAGACATTGTAGTTTACTCTGGCCCTCTGCCCAGTATGACCAGTGACAACATCTATAACCACATGTCATCATTGTATCATTGTTGAAGTGGTGTCCAGAAAACAATGTGTGCTAAATACGCTACCAGTCAAAAGTTTGGACAAACATTTCTATTCATTTGAATGAGAAAGTGTGTCCAAACTTTTGACTGGTAGTGTAGATAACTGTAAGACTTTCCTGGGGGACCTGGTCTGATTAGGAGAGATGCTGTCCATCCCATCTCTGCTCTCATATCTAGGAATCTGACTGAATTTACTAGAAAGTTAAAACTGTGACATTCCCGAGTCCAGACCAGGAGGCAGAGCTGCAGTTTAACACTCTTGCAGTAGTCCACTATCAAATGCAGCAGCTTCTGAATCAACTCTAACCTGCTTTGTATTTGGATTTGGAATCTTTTTCACCTTTAACTCTCTCCGGGCTAGTTTCTAATCTCTTATCATCTACGCCATCAACTTGTCTTTTAGACCGGATACCTACCAGGCTATTTAAAAATGTTTTCCAACTAATTAGCATTTACGTTGTGGATCTGATCAATGTGAGTTTATCTCTTGGGTATGTAGCACAGCCTTTCAAGATTGTTGTTATTAAGCTTCTCCTCAAAACACCTAATCTTGATCCAGATGTTTTGGCTAATTATACACCAATATCTAACCTGCCTGTTATTTCTAAAATTCTAGAAAAGGAGTTGCAGGCGAATTGTGTGAACATCTGCATCTGAATGGCTTGTTTGAAGAGTTTCCGTCAGGTTTTAGAGTAAATCATAGCACAGAAACAGCACTGGTAAAATTTACCAATGACATTCTAATGGATGCAGACAACAGATTGGTCTCCATACTTGTCCTGTTAGGTCCACGAAATTGGGATCAAAGGAGCCGGTTTGAATCATATTTATCAGAAGCTGTAGAAGTAAGTCACTTTGCTCTTTGGAAGTAGGTTTACTTGTGTACAGTCTCCAAGATTAAATCAGGAGGGAGATCTTTCAGCTAACAGGCTCCTTCTATGGAACCAACTCCCATTATCGGTCTGGGGTCTGTTGCAGCTTTCATGGCTTAAAACCTTCCTGACAAAGCCTAGAGTTAAAAATTTAAGGTTTAATTGCTGTTTGTTTCTTTGTTTTTTTCTTTTGTTGTTCTGCTAGACTGCTGGGGGTTGTGCTGAGCACCCCGCCTTCTCTCTGTCTCTCTTTGGCTCTCTCTCTCCCAGGCATGTACATGTCACTAACTTTGTTTCTTCCCGTAGTATGTGTTCTGTCCCTCCTGTCCACTCTCTTCCTGCCCCTGTCCTACATGTGCTGAATCATCTCTGCTCGATGTTCCTGCTCAATACCTGCCCCTACAATCAAATCAGATTTATTTGTATAGCGCCAAATCATTACAAGGTTACATCAAGGCACTTTACATATAAAGCAGGTCTAGACCAAACTCTTTATAAAATTATTTAAAGAGACCCAAACAGATCCCCCGATGAGCAAGCACTCGGCGACAGTGGCAAGGAAAAACTTCCTTTAAGAGGCTGAAACCTTGGGCAGAACCAGGCTCGGGGGGGGGCGGCCATCTGCCTCGACCGGTACAATAGTTACCTTTAGTTATCACTACACAATACTAATCATTTCCCATTGTTACTTCTTCTGCTAAAATCCAATTTCCCCTACTACTAATATTTATTAATGCACATTTAGAGTTACCAGGCTTCAGTCACTATTTACTAGGGATGAGCGAGTACACCAATCCGTATCTGTTCAACCATCCACATTATCTGTATCTGTATTCGTACTTGTAAGGGGCGGGATTTAAACCGAAAGTTGTATTTTTAAGCCTGAAATTGATATGGGTTGATCAGAAGTTGCTATATTTATTGTAAGCCTCTATATATTTTTATTTACAGCTTAATTTGTATTACACAAAGGTAAGAAGAGTGAGCCGACCGGAAAAAACCTGACCCGGTGAAGAAACAGTGAGAATGAGAAATGCGGTGCAGGCTGCATGCAGCGCTGTCTCGTCACACAAGCACCACTTCTGTTACGAATCAAGTTTTTACCCCATAACCCCATAAAGTGTAAACTATACTCGTTTCAGCTGAGTATCCGGCTCAACCCTACTATTTACATCTGTATGTTTGGTTTGCATTTCCTATTACAACTTCTCTGTTCCTGCTCTTGTTCTTTCTTCATCCCTCTATCGAGCCCCCCTCGCTTTTCCTTCATGCTCGATCTCACTGTATTTCTCTCACTAAGCACGTTTACATGACACCTAAAAAAACCGAATTATTGCTTTAGTCCGACCAAAACTGCACTTTTAAAGTGCATGCAAACACGTTAGCTCGACTGAACTTAAAATTGTCGGACTAACACACCCAGATAATGCGATTGAAAGTCAATCTCCTGCTGCATGTATACGGACAGTCGGACTGGAGCTGGAGGTGGTGATCTGCGCATGTGCTAAAGTTGCGCGCTCAGCTATGACCCGGAAGTCGAACGGCATTTAAAACATAAACGCAAATGTAGGATATCAGACAAAAGAAGCCGGCTAACTGCTACGCGTCGAACATGGCAAAGTCTGCAACAAAAGCTAATTTTTGGACAGATACAGAGGCTAACTTGCTAGCTCACCGGTCTTTTTCTTTCCACCTCTGTTGTGGTCTGTGACGTCATAGGTCGTCATAGGTAGTTGCCCATCACCCACAAGCCGAAAGAGTGCATATCGCCACCTATCGTAGCGGAGGCGACATTATTTCAACAAATAAATCGATTTCACTCCCGTGCACGTATACTGGGACAAGGACAGAAGTCCGATGAGAAGGCTTTATCGCGCTATAACCATAGTTCGACTTAACTGTGCATGTAAACGTGCTTACTGCCTCTGCTTCTCTCTCTGCCCCACGCCCCCCCTACCCTCTCTCTCTCTCTCTCTCTCTCTCTCTCAACCCAACCAGTCGAGGGAGATGGCTGCTGTCCCTGAGTCTGGTTCTCCATGAGGTTTCTGCTTCTTAAAGGAGTTTTTTCCTTGCCAAGTGTTTGCTCTTGGAGGGATACGTTGTGTCTCTTTAGAAACTCCATAAAGAGTTTGGTTTAGACCTGCTCTATGTGTCAAGGAAGGTGCCTTGATGCAACTTTGTTATGATTTGGTGCTATATAAATACATTTCATTTGATTTATAGTAGTCTCTCTAATAAAACATAGATATTTGATTAGTCAAGAAAACATGGTTTTTAATTCTGTTGGCCTTCTTGATGCATTTTAATTCATGATGTCTTTGATACCTGTTCACTTAATGTCCATATGACTTTGAATACACAGTGCCCAGGAGATTGTAGGGCATGGCAGGTGTGAAATAATCATTTGAAAAATGCTAATTTCTTTTGAAATTAATATGGCAAAAGGAATTACAACACCAACTGGAACTCAGTGGAGTGTACCCCGTTGATTGCCTGCTATTTCCCGAACCACAGATTGTGAATAAAGAGGATCCACAGGTCTGAGGAGTTGCTACAGAGTTGCTTAACTTTGCCTCTAACCAGCTTATCCAAAAATGCGTAAAGAAGTGCAGTGTGGGTGGAGCCGGTATGTGACCAGCATGCTATCCCCAGTTATTACTCAAAGAAATCACATTCTTAATTCAATATGATTTATAAAATGTAAACAGGTTAATATATAAAATAGTTGTTATGAAGGAGGAAAATGTATTTGACCAGGCTCAGACATATTTACTCCTGCTGTAAAGTTGAACATTTTAACATGGGAGTGTATAGTACTATACTGACTCAATGTTGGAGCTTGACTCTAGTGACCTGTAGAACAACAGGTTTTAGTTAGGTTCAGCCTCCTATTCATGCCTGATTAAAAATGTAATTAAAAATATGTTCACCCCTTAAAATACTGTATAGTTAATGTTTTCCTTATACATTATTTCACAAACAATGACACAGCCTGATGTGCAGATTAGAGTGGATATAAATGTGCTCTTCTATATCCCTCTTCACACTGTGTCAGCCTCTCAGCCCTGATGGCCTGTGGTACAACACACAGAGCTGCAAGACAAGGAAGTTAAGGTCTAGATTCCTGGTGGAACGGTGTGATAAAAAATCATGAGCTAAGAGGGAAAATGTAGCAGGTCAGAGAAGATAGTGTTTTCCTACTGGGGCCTCCTGAGAAAGAAAATCGATCCTTCATCTATTATCTGAAGAGTATCTGTGTAGGTCACTGAGGTGGGGTAATGTCTTCCTGGTACCTTGCTAATGACAGGCCTTCCACTACTCTTCCAAAAAGGTCATGACCAATTCCCTCTATCAGCCACTCTGACACTCTGCAGGCAGAGCAAAGCTGTAAAGCAATAGAATATGAAACTCTAAAACTTTATGAGGATGGGCCATGGGTTGTTGTCTACTTTAAAATGGATTATTGCAAAGTAGCAGCCAAAAATGTACATGCCTAATTAAACAAAGACCTTCAAATACTCTTCTCCAAAGGTCAGAACTAACAGGTTCCTGCAGAGGAGCATGGCACCTTTGAGGAGGATGCTCAGTTACATCCACGATTACCAGAAATGGAATGATGTTATAGTGTCCCTGAGCATGGCATTAATTTTACCAGCACCTGGTGCTGAGTTTCCATTGGAGGGAGATTCATCAGTTGCATAAACCTCCAACACTGTAACAGAAAATATTAGTTTTTGATAGCATGTGCCTAGTCCAATCTAGTCAACAATAGTCACCTGTGCTTCTCTGTGTCAAGAGACTATTAAAAGCATGTGACACTGACACTTGTCTTTCTGTCTGGAGTGGGTTGATGTAAAAAAAAACCCTCAACAACTCATGCTTTGTACGCTTTGCTGTACTTTAAGTATAGAGAAACGGGACACACTGGACTCCTAATCAATGTAAATAAATGATAGATATAATAGCCTCATGTCAGATAGCAAATGTTTTGTACAGTCAGGGTCCCTATAGAACAACTTTTGTGTCTTATGTTTTCATTGGGAGCATCATCAGGTCAGAAAAACAGCTTGTTTATCAGTAAACATCAAAAAAATTATGATGGCTTCTAGCATTGCTGTAAAATTATTATACGGTCTATCAGACTCAGACTGAGGTATAATGATGATATTATATCTAGGACATTAATGCAGTTGTCTTCTAAAATTGTATTGGGAGATAGGATCACATTTGACAGCAGTAAAACAGAAATTTAGCAGGACAGTAACAAAATGCAGCATGGTAGCATAGTGATAGGTAGGTAAGTTAGCGCTTTTGCCTCACAACAAGAAGGTTGCGGGTTCGGTTCCCGGGCCTTGGTCCTTTCTGTGCAGAGTTTGCATGTCCTACCTGTGTCTGCTAAGTTTCCTGTAGTCGCTCCGGTTTCCTCCCACCGTTCAAAGACATGCATGTTTAGGTTAATTGGTTACTCAAAATTGCTCGTAGGACTGAGTGTGTGTGAGAGTGGTTGTCTCTGTCTGTCTCTATGTGTTGGCCCTGCAATGGGCTGGCAACCTGTCCAGAGTGTACCCCATTGTGAGCTGGGATTGGCTCCAGCATCCCCCTCGAACCAGAAATGGATAAGCGGTAGAAGATGAACGAATTAATGGAGTAACGTTAAGTGTTCAAACAAACACTTGACTTGCTGAGGGTGTTTCTGAGAAGAAACCACGAAGGGCTGAACTTGTCAGACCTGCCAGAGGACATTCAGCAGAGTTTCAAGTTCTCAGCAGTGAAGGAAGACAAACATGTGGTGTCACGCATATGTAGGACACACCTAAACACTTTATTAGACAAGCGGGGGGATAAGGGAGGCAGACACTCCAAACAATCACAATGGGGCTCTGTGACCTCCTCCCTCCATCCAGACAGCAAGAGACGCCTGTTGCTGTCTGCTGGCAGGCAACACCACATCCTCTATTTCCAATAAATCAGCCTGCTAAGATCAGCTGTGTCAGGAGACTGATACTATCAGCAAACTGCCTTTTTGAATAGGTGATGAAGTGACACTAAGTATGCATACTGACCCCAGTTTATGACGGATTTAAAATTAGACACCACCATTCAACACTGAGACAGGGAGACAACAGGCGATAGAATAATAGCTATGACATTCAACACAATTTATTACATTATAATACCATTGCCAATTTAATATGTGTACGAGAGATGGCTGTTCCCTTAGCTGCTCCCCTGAGCTTCTCTTATCTGCACCATGAACTAAGTGTTTATTTAAAGAGGACTCTGCTGTTTTGTTGATTGATTGCAGCCTTCCATCTGTAAATCATGTAAATGGGCAGTACTTATCTGCCACACTGTACCTTATGCTGATTTACAATGGGAGTATCATCAGTATATTAATACTTGGGCTGGCAGTGCTAGAGGTACTGTGACAATACCCCAAGGCTGCATTAATTTTCTCCCAGTTGAGGATGAACAGACGTAGTTACGGTCACATGTTGTAAGCGCTCTAAAAGAAACAATGTTGAACAGATGTCAGACAGCAACATTCAAACCCACCCCACTTTCTCCAGCCATCTGAAACCTCAAGGATATAAGGTTTTTGAGTTTTCATCAGCAATGTCAGACAAAGATGAGGTCATGGGTTCAAGTTCAGCAACGAGCAATCTGATACTCTGAACCTGCATTTATAGGATAAGAGAAGAAGCTAGGGTTAGCACTGTTGTCGCACAACAAGAAGGTCATCTGTTCAATTCTCTCTTCTCGTCTCAATTCTACCCGTGCTTGCATGGGTTTTCTTTTAGGTACTCTGGTTTCCTGCCAAAGTCCAAGGACACGCAAGTCTAAGTTGATTTGTGACTCTGATTATCCATAGGTGTGAGTGTGAGTGTGAGAGGTTGTTCGTCTCTGTCTGTCTCTATGTGTTTGCCCTACAATGGACTGGGTGTGCCCCACTCTGCCCAGAGCATTGGTTGGGATTGGCTCCAGCAACCAGGTACTGCTTACCTGGAAACGGATAAGGCTTAAAACCTTCCTTTATGAGAAAGCCTATAGTTTCTCCCTCCCTCCTTCTCTCTCTCTCTCCCTCTCCGTCTCTCCCTCCCTCTCTCATCCCTCTGTCTCTCTACAGTTCTCACTGTATTTCTCTCTGCCCCCTGCACCCCCTCCCATTTCTCTCTCTCTCTCTCTCTCTCTCAACCCAAGTAGTTGAGGGAGATGGCTGCCCTCCGTGAGCCTGTGTAAAGTGCCTTGATGTAACTTTGTTAAAATTTAGCACTATATGAATACATTTGATTTGATTAGATTTGACTTTCATTTAGAAGATGACTGAGAAGAAGCTAGATGTCATGAGACTTACATGCTAGTCAAGCTCCCATGATCATCAAAAGAGTGATAGGTCTTTGATCAGGTTCAATTCTGATAACAGGCTACTGTAATTGAACACCAAATATATAGTATATAAAGTATTAAATATGAAGTGTTAAAAAAGTTTAACTTAAAAAAAAGTTAAACATCACATTGGAGTATTGTGGTAAGTATTCCGATGCTCTGACTCTGGAATTCAGCTCAGGTTTCTCCATCTCCCTTGATCATATCTGAGATGTTTCTACACACGGACTTGAGTCCATCTGTGGAACTCAGCTGATTGGACCTGATGTGGACTGACACATACCTACAGCCAACAGTCGTTGACGAATATATTTTGTCTGGTCTTGTCTCACACACACCTGGAGCAGAGCTTTTTTTTTTTTGGTTTAGTTTTCAGTCATTTGACAAATGCCATTATTAGTTGTGTCATATTTAGTCCATATACATTTTTCTTTTCTCACATAATAGTTAACTTAAAATCCTAGCATTTTATTCATAACAAAATCCAAATAATTTTACACTTATCTGTGCAACTCATTTTGGTCTTTTGATGGTCCTTTTTTAGTCATTGAAAGTAGATTAATTTAAACATTTCAGTTAATCTAATCTAACAAGATGTCATTTTAGTATTTTTCTCACTCATCTCGCAAAATTTGTGATGTTATCACCTGAGGAAGTAGCTACAAATGTTGAGTGTTTGTGGATGCATCACAGAGTGATTATAATGTCACCTTCATGCCTGACAAAAACAGCCTGTTTGATCAGTTTGATCAGTGTGAAATGAGTTTGAACTTGAAGCAGATAAAATGTCCAAATATTGACCCACATGCAGCTATAACATCACAACAAGTTAATTTTTCATTGTTAAATGTGTTTCAAGCAGGACTATATTAATTGAAAGATACGCCGACACATCACGTGACTGTGTACTGACTGGTTGCATTTTTTTTTTTCTTTCATCACCTTTAAATACAGATTGCAGGGCAGCTCGCCGCAGACCACTCTTCAGTGTTTTTGCACTGTAATGTTCTTCCTCACAGTGTTACACACTTGTTCCCCTGGCATGAGCACAGCAGCACAGGAGGCAAAACTAACATGCATCGCATGAATGCTATTTTGGGATTGTAATTTAAAAGTCTCCTCATTGTCTGATGAAAAATGAAAGATTTTTTTTTTCAAAGTTTTTATTTTAGAAAGTAGATTTTGTCTTTTTTCGTCAGCAAAAATTTGTGTTAATTTAGTCAGAGTTAGTGTTTAAGGACATTGATATCGTCTCGTCTTAGTCATTAAAAACAGTCATTGAGAAATATATATATATATATATATATATATATATATCTTTTGTCAAAATTAACAATAACCAGGAGTCAAGCTGTTGTCAACTACTGACTGGACCTGATGTGGAGATACACACAGAATATTAACAGGAAATAGGAAAAGGGATCACATCTCTCCTGTTGTAGCTTCTCTTCATTGGCTGCCGGTAAAATTCAGAATAGAATTTGAAATCCTTCTGTTAACATATAAAGCTCTTAATGGCCAAGCTCTATCATATCTCAGAGAGCTCATAGTTCCTTACTGCCCTAGTAGGCCACTCCGCTCTCTAGACGGAAGTTTATTTGTGGTTCCTAGAGTCCAAGAGTAAATCGGGAGGCAGATCTTTCAGTTATCAGGCTCCTCTTCTATGGAACCAACTTCCACTACCGGTCCAGGGGGCAGACTCTTTAACTTTTAAACTACAAGCTCTGTCATACAGAAAGGTTTTAAGCCTGGTCTTGAAAATTGTTAAAGTTCATTTACTCTTTAGCTATGCTGCTATAGGTTTAGACTGCTGGGGGAAGGACTGAGCACCTCTCTCTCCCTCCCTCTCTCTCTCTCCCTCTCCCTCTCTCTCTCTCTCTCTCTCTCTCTCTCCCCTTGCATGTGCCGAAATATCGATAACCATGTTTCTCCGAAGTCCCTGTTTCTCCCAGTTCTAAGCATGTGTAACTATTTACTAACCATGTTTTCCCTAGGTCTCTGTCTCTCCCAGTTCGTCTCTTCTCTCTCCCTGTCCTCATCCTGCAGGTGATGAATCATCACCACCCCCATGTTCCTGCAATGGCTGCTGCTCCCATATCTTCATGAACTCCATACAGCATCATATGCTCCTGCTGCACCTGTATTGAATACCCCCTCCTCCTGCTCTCATTCTCTCCCTACTCTACCCAACCCAACTTTGATACACACGCCTTTCCGTATCTGGTGTCAATTCTGACGACACAGATGAGAACAGAGACCATGAGGGGGGAGTAGCTGACATGAAGAAGTCAACCAAATACAACATGATTCTTCCAGAGTTTTTTAAGTTCATGAATTTGTTGCAGAGTTGCAATTTGCATGGAAAACACTCATCTGAGCTGCAGTGTCCTGTTTGTTCAGCAATGTAAAATATGTTTTCATTTTGACATTAAACCTTTCAATCTGCTTGTTTGACCTGCGATAACTGCATTCCCTGCTTCAGATCTTTAAATGAAGCCCATGCAGTCAACTTCTAGAACCATATGCAGACATTCAAAGCACATTCACTACATTTACAGAAAAAAGTTATACTTTGTAAATTATGCTAGCAGTTGGTGACCTTGTTAACAGTTGTCTGACTTCACATCTTGAATCCGACTCTACAGTTGAAGAGAATATTTAAAGACATAACATCATACGTATATATACATTGGTACCTGTTTATGCCAAATAATAGAAAATTAATTCTATGTGATACAAAATAGGCCCATGTGTACATAAATGTAGGTGTAGAATAAAATTAATTGATTTGTAAAAGATCATCAAGCATGACTTTGGTTTATTATATAATTTTTGTTGTTCCTTCACAGTGGAAGGGAGACGGGCTTCTCTGGAATACTAGTCACAGAATTTACTCTATTGAGTGAAGGGGGTCACTGGGGGGAAAAACAAAAGCCCAGTTTTCCTCCAAGGTGCTTGAAGATTAGTTTTTCAAAAGCTGTGACCTGAAGAACAGTTCATTGTGGTCATTATAGGCTGCTGCAAGATAAAGTCGAAGCTTCTCCCAAGAACCTCACCCTAGTTATCACACTGAGAACCTTCACCCAGAAAATGGATAGCAATCCGTTTTCCGGGTCGTGGGGGCTGCTGTAGCCAATCGCAGCTCACATTAGGCGAGGGAGGACTACACCCTGGACAAGTCGCCAGTCTATCGCAGGACCAACACATAGAGAGAGAGAGATAAACAACGACTCACACTCACATTCATACCTACGGGCAATTTAGAGTCACCAATCAACCTAAATATGTATGGACGGTGGGAGGAAACTGGAGTACCCAGAGGATACCCACGCAAGCACCGGGAGAACATGAAAAATCCGCACAGAAAGGACCCAGGCCTTGTTGCTGTGGGGCAACAGCACTAACCACTATGCCACTGTGCTGCACGGCCATATTATTATGAAAAATGATAATCATAAGTAAAGGGATTCTTGAGGTGACTTGAGCACTATGTAGCAGCCACTGTTGGTTCAAAGAAGAGTTCAGTGGTCAAGCCATGCCCTTCCTGCTGCTGTGAGTGGATGCTATCACCTAGTATGATGCACACCTCTCACAGCCTCTGCTGGTCTACACCTTCAGGCTGCATCTCACCACTGAAAGACAGCAACTGCACCTCAGTTGGGGATCAAATCAGACCAAATCAGATTTATTTATATATTTATATAGTACCAAATCATAACAAAATTACATCAAGGCACTTTACAAATAGAGCAGGTCTAGACCAAACTTTTTATAAAATAATTTAAAGAGACCCAACAGATCCCCCGATGAGCAAGCAGAGAGAGAAGATATGGGAGCAGCAGACATTGCAGGAACATGGGGTTGGCGATGATTCACCACCTGCAGGATGAGGACAGGGAGAGAAAGGAGAGGAACTGGGAGAGACAGAGACTTCGGGAAAACAAGCTTGGTCATTAAGAGCTTTATACGTTAACAGAAGGATTTTATCAGAGACAAAACAGAGGGATGTTTTGTCATTCCCTGTTCTGTGACACCTTGTACAAATGTTTTGATTTGATTTGAAATTGATTTCTTTCTTGCTGAGGCTGTGCACATTTTGAGTGAAACAGCCAGAGAAGGGAGCAGACTCAGAGGATAGAAAGAAGAGTCCGGTTTTATGAATTCCCTACATACTCTAATGAATACAAATGGGTCCTCATCTGTTCCACTTTGCATGGCTGGTGGAGGGCAGCATGTGACACCAGCAAGCCTGACTCAATGGATACTGAAGGAGCTAATCATTACCTCTTCAGTGGCTATCTATCACCAAGCAAGCCCTGCTAATCTGCTTCTGTCTGCATATGATGGATGTTTTGCTACCTCTAATGCCAGCCTGCTCGTGCATGCAGACAAATAATCAGAAGAGGAAGTGAAAGCATATCTCATAATTATGATTATGATCCATACTGAAGAGTTACTACAGCAAAGTTTGATGTTCTGCAGCTCACTCTCTGATGATATTCATACTTATTGATCACTGTGGAGATAATTAATGAGTTATTGTAGAGGGATGAGAGACTTATCGCAGGAATCCAGCTGAGGGCATCTCTGTGAAACTGAGGCTGTTGGACCACAAGTTTTCCAAAAGACAATCCACATCCCACTGTGAGCTAACAGACACACACAGGCCATCTCTCCCCTTACATGTTTTGAGGGGAAACCTGGCTCAGCTCACTTTTAACTTGTATTAGCCCAGAAACCATTTTCTGCAGACAATGAGCTTAAAGTAAGCAAATGCAATGTAGTCATCACAGAGAGGAAACTATAAGGAGGGAGGGGAGTAAACAAGTCAAACAAAGCAACCTCAGAATAATTTCCACCTCATGTTTAGGTGTTGTTGATTCTAGGAGACTTTTCATTTCTCCAACTGAGTGTTGGGGGGTGGGGGCATTGGTGGAAGCATAATCCTTGGCCTTTTCATTGGTCTATAATGATTCCTGAGCTCGGCAGTTAATAGGGCATTATCGAGGCATAGGAGAGCTGATTAATGCCAGAGGTGATGACACGGGCCCCAACGGGGCCTGATAAAAGAGCGTTGATATTGGAGGGAGCAGAATGATGAACGAGGTTCAGAGCCCACGCCCGTGTCTCATTAGCACCCTGCTCCTCAGTGTTGAACTAATGTAGCGCGTTCGTGCTACAACTGGCATGGCCAGCTCCAGGGGAGACACCATGGGCTCTGAAGAGCAGGATGGAGAGACGAGATCAAAGGGGGAATATATATATATATATATATATATATATATATATATATACATTTTATATTTGTCTTGTTTAGTAGTTCACTTTTGAATTTTTTTTTCATATACTGTGTGACTGAGTGTGAGAAACATTCGTCACAGTTGTGTCTTTCTGTGCACAGCTCATCTGTTTCAGTTTCAGAGTGACAAAATACAAACCTGTCTGTGAAAATAACTGTGACCTTAATATTCAAATTCGTTGTGTTTTTATTCCTACACTGTCTAGTACACATTAGAGACATTTGGTCCTGTATTTTCCACAGTGCTGAAGATGTAAAACCTATATTTTTATGTGAAATTAAAGTAAATAAACATAAGCAGATAAGGGGGAATTAATACTTGTCAACCATTTGCTTGTTTGCAGTACATGCTAAACATTTATTAGGATGTGCCCGGTCTCATTTACTGCCATCAGCCATACATCCACAACCCCTCACCCCCGACCCCCTCTTACGTTCCGATCCCACCCACCCATAAAAACTCAATTACACCCAGCCCTATGAAGCTCGTTGATACCTAATTAGATTATTGTTAAGGGTACTGTTGCACTAGTGGCTGACAGGGCAGTGTTGCAGCATCTGAGTGACACCAGGACTGATAGGGGGTGTTGTCCCTGCCTGAACTCCTGACCTCAGTCCACTCGGGAGGGGTCATAAAGACAGGCAGGAAAGACTGAAAAAACGCTGTGCCAGGGGAGACAGGCTACCAAAAGACCTAAAGAATACTTTCACATTGAAATGAAGAGGAACATCCCATCTGCATCTGGTCATGCTCCTCCTCCTGCCCCAACGGCACCAGATTGAGAAAGAAAGACTGTGAGTAAGGATAAAAAATAGCAGGACCATGTATGTCATAAAAGGAGAAGAATAAAAATATCCAGCTATAAAAAAGAGAATTAGTACTAAACACCTGAAGTAACAAAATCGCTGAGAGACAAAACAGTGAAGCTAGTTATTCATAATCTGTATGAAATTAGGGGGGGAAGCACTTCACCTGTGTGAAGGGATCTGGGTCCACTGATGCTTCTGTGTCTGATATTTTAAAGTGATACTAAATTGGAAGTGAGATATAGGAGGTGGGTCAATATCACTATAAGGTGCCTTTGAGACCTCAAAATGTCCAAAATAAAGATTTGAGATTTTCCATTTATCTTCATATTCCATGTATTAAGTAGAACGTAGGCTGTTAGAAATGCATGTTGGTCAAGCTCCAGCATTTTTAATAAATGTTTTGCAAGCAGACAAAGTACAAGCTGACCACAAAATATGTCCACCCTGTCACAAACAAATACAAGTAAAAATAAAAAAAATTTCATTGCATAATGGTTATAAAATGTAAATTTTCATAAAGACATTTGGTTCGGACAATAGTATATGGACAAAATTACATGTTAGTTAATGGGAAAATAGTTTTAATTATGTAATTACCGCAAAATATGTGTTTCCTCATTAAATCTGTCATAGTTACACTTTCTTTTCTCAAAAAAATCTAACAGCTAAGTTATATGGTGAAACTTTTAAGCAATACTATCTGGCCCTCATGTGTTTGTAGAGAAACCTCACAAAAAAGTTTGCTAACTTTTGAAAATATTTAGTTTATTTTCATAAAACATGAAGATGACAGGGTGGACACTGGTGTGACGGGGTGGACAAAGGCTTTAATAGGTGAACACATTACTTATTAAACACCATTAAAGGAAAAATGTTCAATTATTTAACAGAGAAAATATAAACTTTAACTTAGAAACAGAAGATGTTCGCTTAAAAAAAAATTAACACAGAATGATTACTGTAATTGCTCTTCCACATATTTCCAAACAGACGGCTCAATCTGTAAAGAGCGCTTAATCAGAGTCTGTGGTTCTGGCATCAGGCAAAGTATCTGCTCATCATGATACCAGCTGATGTCTTCCCAGGGACCTGGCCAAAAATACTTGTTTATCCTATTGCAGTGCAGGCATTTTACTTTGACACTGTGCTCTTCCACATCCACAATCAAATCCAATCAAATCAGATTTATTTGTATAGTGCCAAATCATAACAAAGTTACATCAAAGCACTTTACATATAGAGCAGGTCTAGACCAAACTCTTTATAAAATAATTTAAAGAGACCCAACAGATCCCCCGATGAGCAAGCACTTGGTGACAGTGGCAAGGAAAAACTTCCTTTAAGAGGCAGAAACCTCGGGCAGAACCAGGCTTAGGGGGGGGCGGCCATCTGCCTAGACCGATTGGCTTGAGAGAGGGAGAGAGAGATGGTGAGAGGGACGGAGGGAGAGAGAGGGAGGCACAAGGGGGAGAGGCATCTTTGGGTAGAGTAGGGAGAGAATAAGAGCAGGAGGAGGGGATATCAAAACAGGTGTAGGCAGGAACATGATGCTGCATGAAGTTCATAGAAATTATGCTGTATAGAATTCATGAAGATATGGGAGCATCAGGCATTGCAGGAACATGGGATGGCAATGATTCATCTTCATCCCATGATGACACCTGGGTAGGCCTCATTGGCATAGTTAAGGACATACCATTCTCCAATATGCTTCATCTCAATCATTTCTGATCTTCTGTGATTACCTGCTGTCTTTCCGCATGAATAGGACTGGTCAGAGGAACCAGGAACATCAGTTACAGTGACCTGCTTAAGGTCAAAGCAGGGGCAGTCCAAAACACCTTCCTCCCTTTTGCACAGACATAAAATGTCTCTGTACTTCATCTGGCCGGGTGTCAAACTGATTGCTTGATGGATTCTAATGGTGCCTTTTATGGTAGCTATGGCAGGTACCTATACCAAAAAAACAAAACAAACAAAAAACGTTAATCAAAATACTTTTACAACAACACATAAAGGATCAAATTTGACAGAGCTACAGTCTGGACAGGAAAGGGGAGCTGGGGGTTGAATGTGATGCACAGTATTTTGAATTTTGAAGGAATGCTATGAGATTCAACCCCATGCCCCACTCTCCCAACAAAATAATAACCAAAATTAGAAGAATGAAAGAAAGCACTTACTGGAACGCAGATGCCCAATAGTGTGTGAACAGAGGGAGAGGGAAAGATTATGGATCATTATCATCAGATTATGGACCGGAGCTATAACCAACTCTTACCTTAGGCTTTGCTTCAATATCCCTCTCTGGGATGAAGAACAGTTCAACTGATGTTTCAAGGTTTTTCAATTTGTTGTATAGCCTCTGGGCATCAGGGATGTCTCCTCCATTGGCCACAATCCAGTCTGCTGATATCTTGAGGGCTCTGACTTGCCTTTTTGCCTGCTAACATTTCTTCCTTTTTGCCTTCTTCTCTCTCTGACTCAGCTCATTAACACCCGTTCTTTCCTGTCTCCCTGTTATTTTTCCATCTGTCCCCCTCTTTCTCGAAGTATTTTCTCCTTCTGTCTGGGTCAGCATCACGACGTTCCCAATACCTCCTTGCTTTCTCAGCTCCACTTAGCGCCATCCCTTAAAAACATAAGGTATATCTCCTGTTATACTGTAAAAATTATTTGAAATAAAATATGTGTTCAGAATCCGAATCTTTTCGGATTCTGAACAAATGTAATTTTATTACAGTGACAGGGTGGACAGTTTTGGCTAAAGTTTACATTTAATGACCACATGTTGGACCTTGAGTTAGCAAAGTAGTTAATTTTTGAATAGGACTGTGTATTGTTCAACAAATATGTTTTTAATTTCTGAAAAGTTTTATATTAAATGACATTTTGTGGTAACAGGGTGGACCTACAAAGCTTGACAACATCCAAGTACAAACAAAATATGATGAAAATTAAGAAATATAAATGTAAATACTTACTGCTCTTGTAGAGTATGTTTCCACCACCATTGATGACATTCAAAATGACGGTGATAACATCAGTGATTGCATCAACCAGATTCGTAAAGGGGCGGTACCCCCAAAGTGACATTGTGGACAGCAATATCAAGGACACATGTAGAATGTTCAATATTATTATGAAAATAAAATACAAACTAACTAATCTAACTTACTTGTTTTATCAGAAAGCTTGTTGAGTATAATGACAACACATAAAAAGTTTTTTTCTTTTTTCATTTAAATACTTATCACACTCACTGAAGTTAGAAGGGCAGTGTGTGGGACATGCAAAAATCATGTGCATTCCCTCAAAGAAAACTGTATAAAATAATAAAATCACATTTCAAGAGGTTGTACTGATGTATGTGTAGGTGTTTGCAAAATAATTAAATTCTGAGGTTTTATCATAAATGTGCAATGTGTTCATGGTGACAGTTGGATTCTCCTGGAGACACCAAAGGCACCTTATAGTGATATTGACCCTGATTTGAATTTTCACTATTTTCAGAATAACACCATTAGAGAGTTAGATTGATTGATTGATTGGCTTACTTTACGATCCCAAGGTGGTTTTTTCATCATTGGAATCAGGTTCTGCATACTCAGATATTGTAGATGACAGTATGCACCTAGTAGTTGATATTGCAATCCACTAAGAAAAAAAAAAAGGAGAAGAAGAAGAGCACACAATGGTGTCAGTACAAAAGCATACCTGTGCATCAGCGGAGTAATGCATGAAAGAAAAGACAGGTGTGTGGGTGAAGGGGAAATGTGTGCAGCACAGTGTCTGAAACCCACCATCAACTCAGCAGCTAGTCACTGTGGGTGGTATGACATCACAGTTGTTTCTGGATATATGACCCCAAATAGAGGGGTCAAAGGCTTATTAAAGAACCACCAAGTACTTGTTCAAAATAGAGCTTTGACCCATTACCCTCTGTTGCCACCCCCTAGCCACTCTACACACACGCATACCCGCAGTGTATATACGGTAAATTTTTATTCTTATACACACACACACAAATTTTATATAGCATATACATTCTATGTGTGTTTGTGTGTGTGTTTGTTTGTGTGGTTTTGTGTCTGTAAGCCTTTTGTCATATAAAATGCTGTAATTACACCAAAATTGATAAAACCAGATAAACTTGAAACCTTCAGACATTTTATACCAGAAAACTTTCTCATTCCTCTTCTACTGCCTATCTGTTTTTGGGTTGTGGGGGATGCTGGAGCCCATCCCAGCTCACATTGGGCGAGGGTGGGGTACACCCTGGACAGGTCGCCAGTACATCGCATGGCCAGCATAGATAGACAAAGACGAACAACCACTCACACTCGCACACATACCTACGGGGAATTTAGAGTCACTAATTAACCTAAACATGCATGTCTTTGGATGGTGGGAGGAAATTGGAGTACCCAGAGGAAACCCACGCACCCATGGGGAGAACATGCAAGCTCCTCACAGAAATGCTCCAGGCCCAGGAACTGAACCCACGACCTTGTTGTTATTTGTATCAGTTCTGCCAGCTGGGACAAAGGTCCGTGGCATAAATGAGTGAATGGCTGAATAATAAGCCAGTCAGGTAGTGACAGGAGAAGATCTTGTAAAGCCTGTTCTGTGCTGTTGTCATCAGATTGTTGACACCAAGTCGCAGTAGCTAGGTCAAGCTCTAGTTTTGCCTTGGATCATTGAATCTGACCTTACCACCTTCCCCCATCGTACAAAGCAGCTCTCCATTCCCATCCTAAAAGGATGAACAAGAGTATTTCAAAGTCATATTAAAAGAGGTTTTAGGCTCTCTTGTGAAGCATTGATGTCTAGACAGCTCCTCTTCCATGAAAAGGTCAGAGGCCTCATCCTTCACACTCATTCTCTCCTCCTTTTGTCTTGTCCCTGAGTCCTGCCACCTTCCCCGCTGGCACAGGACAATTACCGGCCAGTGCTACTTCCTAAACGTGTTGTCGAAGGCCAAGCAATAGCCCGTCGGGCCCCACCAGCCAGGGTCTGAGGGCGGGACCCTCATGATCGACCATGCAGAGCCACAACACAAGAGAATGGCTGGCTGCTCTCCAAGGTCTGGCGGAAGCAGGTGTCAATCATGGCAGGAGAGGACAGTGGGAAAAAAAGATCTGATTACGGCAGAAGGTTGGATTTTTATCCGTCCTTATGTGTTAAGGTTGCAAAACGACACAGAAAATTTAAATAATCCATTTACATCTTGAATAGAACTTTATCTTTATGTAAGAACAAGGTAGGTTTACATTGCAAGCTGTCTTCCTCTGCCTTTTTACTTCCAAATTGGATAATTTACTATATATCTAAGAGTCTCCTCCCTGGGCTTATCACTAGCTAATGACTACATCGGCACACCAGTGAGGGGGAGGTTCAACAGTGTGTCTAGGTCTTTTCATGCCAGAGGGGCCTCTGCCACAAAAGGCAGCCCACAAAAGGACCCTCTTATTTTCTCATTATTGATACCCTTAATTGTTTGTGCTGTCTGATAATAGCCCTCAAAGCTTTACCATATCAGCAATAACCTTCTGTCTCAGTTGAGTTTGGTGGTGGTGGGTTGACAGTAGCCTATCTCTGATTCTGATCCATATCCTGCTAGCGGTGAAATAAATGTTGAACCATCAACAAGGGATTTGAGCCATTTTCACAAGGAGTCGTTCTCTGTAATCATAAATGCTCTCCAAATTTTGCCCAAGAGCATTTCATTACACAAAACCTCTTTGATCATCAGCAACTCCTATTTCCATATTGTTTATTAGCAACTCTGTGTGTTAAATAGCAATGTGCACTGTGTGATATTGTTGTCTTATTAATTACATACAGGGGTGTAAGTACAAATCTCTTGATGCATTAGCCACACTCTTCAAATGCATTGCTTTATTAGGAGAGGAAGTGTTAGCCTTAATTAAACGACACACTTTTATTAGCACTGCATGTAATGGCAGCTTGCATCCCTGTCAGCAATGAGTGCTTTGCGTTGGTAGTTCTGCCAGTCATTGGCCTTTAGGAAATAAAAACTGTCTAATCCCATATCAACTTGTGTAATTAGAGGGGATGCTCTTTTCATTAGTCAGGCACTAATTGCCCACTTACGCAAGCTTGTGAATATTTGTGACACTTATAAATCGTTGGGGTGGGCCTGAAAGCAAGTGAATATTTTTTTTAAGAAAGTGTTAATCGGTTGTCTTTCGTTCTTTTTTAATGTGGCACAGTGTTTATTTGAACAAAGCAAGTCACCGAAGCAGAAATCTAACAGGAAGTCAATTTTGACTGTGCGCAGCATTTTAGCCACTTGTACCATACTTACAATAAAATACTTGCATGTGTGCAATACAAATCAGTCTCCACAGCCATTAACCTGTCTACTCCATGTCATTTTCAGTTCATAAAATAGCAGCTAGCAAGAGCCTTAGCATTAAATCAAATCATATCATATTTATTTATATAGTGCCATATCATAACAAAGTTACATCATGGCACTTTACATATAGAGCAGGTCTGGACCAAACTCTTTATGAAATTATTTAAAGAGACCCAACAGATCCCCCGATGAGCAAGCACTTGGTGACAGTGGCAAGGAAAAACTTTCTTTAAGAATCAGAAATGTCAGGCAGAGCCAGGCTTGGGGGGGCGGCCTGCCTCAACCGATTGGGTTGAAAGAGAGAGAGAGTGTAACTGCCTCACATGTCAGTTTAACGTATTGTCATTCTTTAATTTTTCTCACGGGTCGGTCGGTGACTGAGAATAAACCCTGTTTTGAAACAATCTCGGGTCTGATGCTTACTACCTAGAGGAGCTACAGTGAGGCTACTCAGCTCCGCGTGAGTAGCAGAGAAGAACGTTGCCAGAGCGCAGTGATCCACAGTCGGGATGAAGCTTCTCCACGTCACGGGTGCATTGTTTATTGCCGTCCACGCAGCAACCGAAGAAGCAGCCGCGGGAGGGTTAAGGTGCTACTAGTGTGAATTTGGTGTAAATAAGAGACTTTGAGTGCTTTGCACAAGAAACTATTTTGCATTTTCAAGTTGTTGTCGTTCACATACCTTTCATTGTTGAAGTCCATTGCTGTTCATTGATTAAAAACATCACGTTGATATTGAGATTGTGTTTATCGTAAAATTTGTGTCAAACAAGTAGTGTTAATATTAAGATATAACAGTACCATAGTAATTTAAAAGTGCATTGCTAATGTTTGTGCCTTTCAAACTTACCTGTGTTAGAGACGACACCCTTTGTTTAGTTATCATCGATGGTAATAAGAATTTAAGTGAATAAGCCAAATTATTGAGCAGAAAGGTACAACTATTGCTTTATGTTAAAACTGAGTGGGGATTCAGTTATACTAAGGTTATTTTGGCCATTCTATAAGGTAACTACAAAGCTAAGAGTAGTATCACATTTAAATCTAACTTAAGTAACTCAAGTACGTAACTCCTGGTTACGTGCGGTTAGTGTGTTGCGTCATTTCCGGTCACTGGTGGTTGTGCTCTGTGTTACCTCGTGTGCTGTCTTTGCTATTTCTTTGCTATTCTTTGCTATTCACCTGACTAATCGACAGCAAACTGCTATTAAACTATACTACCATAGAACTCAATCTCCTTCCCCTTTCCTAAGCCTATAAACGATACTGTAGCTCCGCTAATTGAACTGAACGATTAGCAATGGCCTCCAGCTCTCTCTCTCCACTCTCTCTTCCTCCTTCTCCCTCTCCTCTTCTCTCCTCTCCTGTCTGCTACATGTCCAGTTACTCCTCTGCCTCCTTTTATGATAGTACTTGTTGTCATAGATGCAGGATGATGGTAGAAATGGAGGAGAGAATTAGTGAGTTAGAGTCGCGGCTCCGCACCTTAGCTAGCCCAACTTATGCTAGTGTAGCTAGCCGCCCCCCTGTAGCCAGTGCGGGCCAACCTAGACCAGCTCCTACGGCAGCCGAGAGAGTTTCCTCCCCCTCCCGAGCAGCCGGGATCTAGTCAGGGCGGCTGGGTGACTGTCCGAGACAACAGGCATAGTCGTAGGCAGCAGCCCCCGGTTCACCACCAACAGGTTCACGTTTCCAACAGATTCTCCCCACTCAGCGACACACCCGCTGAAAAGCCGACTCTAGTGATTGGTGAGTCTATTCTGAAGAACGTGAAGTGAGCGACACCGGCAGCCATAGTTAAGTGTATCCCGGGGGCCAGAGCAGGCGACATCCAATCTTACCTGAAACTGCTGGCTAAGGATAAGCATAAATATGGTAAAATATTTATTCACGTCGGCAGTAACGACACCCGACTTCGCCAGTCGGAGGTCACAAAGATTAATGTGGAATCGGTGTGTACCTTTGCTAAAACAATGTCGGACACCGTAGTTTTCTCCGGCCCACTCCCCAATCGGACCAGTGCTGACGTGTATAGCCGCATGTCTTCATTCAACCGCTGGCTGTCGAGGTGGTGTCCCGAAAACAATGTGGGCTACATAGATAACTGGAACACTTTCTGGGGGAGACCTGGTCTGATTAGGAGAGATGGTGTCCATCCCACCGTGGGTGGTGCCGCTCTTATATCTAGGAATATGGCCGAGTTTGTTAGAAAGTTAAAACCCTGACAACCCTGAGTCGAGACCAGGAGGCAGAGCCGCAGTTTAACACGCTCCTCTGCGCCTCAGTCAGAGCGGTTCCCTGCCGAGAATAGAATAGAGTCTCTGTCTATCTGTAGGTCTATAGAAACTGTGTCTGTCCCCCGACCACCTAAATTTAGAAAGGTTACTAAACCTAGATTAAACAGAAGAGGAGCTAAAAACAAAAACTTAATAGAAAGTTGAAAGTTGAAAAACCAGTTCTGCTAGTTACAGTATACCGCCCACCTGGTCCGTACTCAGAATTCCTATCAGAGTTTTCTGAGTTTATATCAGAGTTAGTACTTATTAGTACTTAGTACAGATAAAGTCATTATACTGGGAGATTTCAATATTCATGTAGATGTAGAAAGTGACAGCCTTAGTTCTGGGTTTCTTTCATTACTAGACTTAATTGGCTTTTCCCAGCATGTGAATGAACCAACTCACTTCTTCAGTCATATCCTTGATCTTGTTCTAACATATGGCATTGAAATTGACAAGTTAACAATTTTTCCTCAAAACTGTCTTTTGACCGACCATTACCTCATTACATTTGAGTTTACTTTAACTGACTGCACAGCATCGAGGAATAAATTTGGCTATAGAAGATGTTTATCTGAAGACGCTGTGGCTAAATTTAAAGAGAACATTAAGTCATCATTTGCAGCAATGCCTAATCTAAATTCAAATGAGGATTTTTCCCATACACAGGTTGATGACCTTGTGACTAGCACTATGGCCACACTGTGTTCCAATCTGGATGATGCTGCCCCTCTCAAAAAGAAAGTAATAAAACAGAGGAGGCTGGCTCCGTGGTATAGTTCTCAAATTCGTGCCTTAAAGCAGATGACACGGAAATTAGAAAGAAATTGGCGTTCCAGCAACTCGGAAGAGTCTCACCGAGCCTGGAAAGAAAGCTTAAAAACGTATAAAAAAGCTCTCCACAGTGCTAGAAGATCATATTATTCAGCACTAATAGAAAAAAACAAGAACAACCCCAGGTTTCTCTTCAGCACTGTAGCCAGGGTGACAGAGAGTCATAGCTCAATAGAACCAGTGATCCCCTTAGCTCTCAGCAGCAATGATTTTATGGGCTTTTTTACAAATAAAATCATAACAATCAGAGACAGAATTCAACAGCTCTTACCTACATTAGACAATAATCTACTGAATACAGCAACTCCTGAATCAACTGCAACGCCTATTTTACATCTGGAATCATTCTCATCTCTGAATCTCTCAGAGCTAGCTTCTATAGTATCATCATCTAGACCATCAACCTGTCTATTAGACCCAGTGCCGACCAGCCTCTTTAAAGACATTCTTTACTTAATTGAGCCCTTCATTCTAGATCTCATTAATTTGACCTTATCTTTGGGTTATGTACCTCAGACTCTTAAAACCGCAGTCATCAAACCCCAGCTTAAAAAGCCAAATCTTGATCCAGATGTTTTGGCCAATTATAGACCCATATCAAATCTTCCCTTCATTTCTAAAATCATTGAGAAAGCAGTAGCAAACCAATTACACGACCATCTGCATAGGAACGGTTTGCTTGAAGAGTTTCAGTCAGGATTTAGAGCTCACCACAGCACAGAAACAGCGCTGATTAAAGTCTCCAATGATATTCTAATGGCTCAGACAATGGATCAGCCTCCATACTTCTCCTCTTAGATCTCAGTGTTGCATTCGACACCATTGATCACAATATTTTATTACAGACTGGAACATGAAATTGGCATTAAAGGAAATGCTCTAAGGTGGTTCAAATCCTATTTATCAGATAGATATCAGTTTGTACATGTTAACAATAGCTGCTCCTCATGCACTATAGCCAGTTATGGAGTCCCACAGGGTTCGGTACTTGGACCAATCCTCTTCACTATTTATCTGCTTCCTTTAGGCAACATTATCAGGAAACACAGCATCAATTTCCACTGTTATGCAAACGACACTCAGCTGTATTTATCAATGAAGCCAAATGAAGTTAGTCAGATAGTCAGACTGCAGACATGTCTTGAAGACAAAAAAGTCTGGATGACCCAAAATTTTTTACTTCTAAATTCTGACAAAGCTGAAGTTATTGTACTCGGCCCTAAGCACCTTAGAGAAACCCTATCTAATCAATTAATCAGTCTGGATGGCATTACTTTGGCTTCCAACTCCACTGTAAGAAACCTTGGAGTAACCTTTGACCAGGAAATGTCCTTTGTCCCTCACATAAAACAAGTCAGTAGGGCAGCTTTCTTCCACCTGAGAAACATTAGGAAAATCAGAAACATCCTCTCTCAAGAGGATGCAGAAAAACTAGTCCATGCATTCGTAACTTCTAGGCTGGACTACTGTAACTCATTATTATCTGGATGTCCAAACAAATCTCTGAAAGGCCTTCAGTTGATTCAGAATGCTGCTGCACAAATATTAACAGGAACTAGAAAAAGGGATCACATCTCTCCTGTGTTAGCTGCTCTTCATTGGCTGCGAGTAAAATTCAGAATGCAATTTAAAATCCTTCTTTTAACATATAAAGCTCTTACTGGCCAAGCTCCGTCATACCTCAGAGAGCTCATAGTTCCTTACTGTCCTAGTAGGCCACTCCACTCTCTAGATGGAGGTTTACTTTTGGTTCCTAGAGTCTCTAAGAGTAAATCAGGAGGCAGATCTTTCAGTTATCAGGCTCCTCTTCTATGGAACCAACTTCCATTATTGGTCCAGGGGGCAGACTCTTTAGCAATTTTCAAGACCAGGCTTAAAACTTTTCTGTATGACAGAGCTTATAGTTAAAAAGTTTAAGTTCATTTACTCTTTAGCTATGCTGCTATAGGTTTAGACCGCTGGGGGAAGGACTGAGCACCTCTCTCTCTCTCTCCCTCTCCCCTCTCTCTCTCTCTCTCTCTCTCCCTCCCTCTCCTTTCCCCTCACTTCCCCTATCCCTCTCTCTCTCTCCCCCTCTTCCCTCTCCCTCTCTCTCTCCCCCCCTTGGATGCGCCGTCATACCAACAACCTGCTTCTCCGAAATCCCAGTTTCTTTCAGTTCCAAGCATGTGCATTGCATTTACTAACCATGTTTTCCCGAAGTCTCTGTCTCCCCCAGTTCCTCTCCTCTCTCTCTCCCAGCTCCTCTCCTCTCTCTCCCTGTCCTCATCCTGCAGGTGATGAATCATCACCATCCCATGTTCCTGCAATGCCTGCTGATCCCACATCTTCAAGAATTCCATACAGCATCATTCCTACGAACCTCATGCAGCATCATGTTCCTGCCTACACCTGTTTGAATATCCCCTCCTCCTGCTCTCTTTCTCTCCCTACTCTACCCAACTTTGCCCCCCCCTCCCCCTGTGCCTCTCTCAACCCAACTGGTCGAGGCAGATGGCCGCCCCCCCTGAGCCTGGTTCTGCCCGAGGTTTCTGCCTCTTAAAGGAAGTTTTTCCTTGCCACTGTCGCCGAGTGCTTGCTCATCGGGGGATCTGTTGGGTCTCTTTAAATAATTTGGTCTAGACCTGCTCTATATGTAAAGTGCCTTGATGTAACTTTGTTATGATTTGGCGCTATACAAATAAATCTGATTTTGATTTGATTTGATTTAAGTGGCCCTAAGCACCTTAGGAAATTTATCTGAATTATCCCATCATATAACCATTCTGGATGGCATTTCCTTTGCGTCCAATGGCACTGTTCGGATTCTCAGTCATTTTGACCAGGATATGTCTCTCACATAAAACAGGTCTCTGAGACACTATTGTTCTACTTGTGCAATATTGTTGATGGAGAAAAACTAGTCCATTCATTCATTCATTCATTCATTCATTCATCCATCCATCTTCTACCACTTTACTGGGGGTGCTGTGTTGCCAGGTCCAGTTGTTATAAGGGACTTTGACAGTATTTGCAAGTGACTTTACAGGACCATAAGCCCAGTCGCAGGTTGTGGGATTCTGGATTTTCTTGTTTTCTAAAATGTAGTTGCTTATTTCAGCATGGTTTGTTCAGTTTGCCTTGTATGAAATCCTCCTAATTCTCTCCCAGCTCACCACAATAAAGCAAAACATGTTCAAAGACCTCATGAGTGATATTGGAGGTGCCCACTGTTCCCTTGTAATAGATGAAAGATGTGTTTACTGTTTATGCAAACTATATATATATACTATATATATATATATATATATATATATATATATATAATACTGTCATCAAGTGGCCTCTTTCTTACACAGTGTGGTAAGAGAGAGGCCATTTGATGGCTGTGCAGAAGCCACCAACTTTACAAGTCCAGTCGCTTTTTTCGGGTTTGTTTCCCTTGAGCTGGTTGCTTGTTTCTCTCATGAAATCCAGCAACATTGCTGCTGGAGCCAATCCCAGTATGGTGGAACAGCATGGCAGTGCAACGTTTGCGATGGCTTCTGCAAGCATCAACTCTTTAAATTGCAAAGTGCAATCTGTAACTTGCACATCCAAAGTCAGAAAAAAAAATGCAATTATAACTGCAAGTTCTTGCAAGTATCAAAAATTTCTCTTGGTGCCTCAACCCGAGTGTTTCACCGCTACTAGGAGGGCTTGTTCTGTTTGATTGCAGCGTCACCCAAAGCCTCACTGATTAGGAGACACCAGCGTCGGCACTGTGACAGTTCCCGGAAGCAGGGGAGACGAGGAGGCGTTAGCGCTCAGCCAAGAGCAAACCAATTCAGCACAGATATGTCCGTGACTTGTGGTGCAGAGAGGCAAATAAGATTTCCCAGCACTGCTCCCCGGATGTGGAGTTCATGGTACTGACCTTTTTATCTCCCACAGGAATTCACAGCACCACTCATTATCGCAGTCTATGTCGGTCCAAGTGGAGACAAGCAAACGGCTATGGTAGAACTTTATGACAGCCTGTACACTAACCACCCAGACACACTTAAGATCATTGCAGGGCATTTTAATAAGACATGTTTAAAGAGTGTGTTACCAGCATATGGACAGTGCAACCAGAGGTAACAGCATGTTGAACCTTGTTTACACAGTCATCGAAGACGCATATAGAGCATCCCCACTACCACACATAGGCAGCTCAGACCACCTAACTGTCAAGCTGCAGCCTGCAAACCGACCCAGAGTGTAACAACAGCCAGCTGAAGTGAAAAGCATCAGAGTATGGCCACAGGATGCTCTACCAGCACAAGACAGCTTCGAGCGCACTCAGTAGGACATCTTCAGTCGAGAGTAAATCTCGAGAGTAAATTAATCTGTATGAATACAAAGAGGCAGTAATGTGATTTATTTTCAAATGCATTGATGATGTGACTGCAGGAAAAACTGTTAAAATTCAGGTCATAAGCCATGGCTGTCAAGGGAGGTTCGACCCGCAACGCTGCCTTCAAATCTGGTGACACTGCAGCATACAGGGAGGCAAGGAAAACTTGAGAAAGGGTAGCACAGAGGCGAAAGGACAGTAGGGGAAAAATTTGGAAAAAAACTTTGAAAACACCAAGGACACAAGGCACCTAGGCAGGATTTTTAGACTGTAATGGGCTACAAACCCACAGCCAAAACAGCTCAACGCAATGAGCCATCACTCCAAGACAACCTTAACAGGTTCTTTTCCCAGTTTGAGGCCACCAACTCCAGGAGTGTACAAAGTTCAAGATGGCACCACATGCACATGTTGCAGCTTATCTCTCTCCTGGCAACACAGTGTTTTCAAATTTTCCGTCTTATGAGATGCAGCATTTTTATGTCTACCTGTCTTGAAGAGCACATACTGCCAGAACCACTTGTTCTGAGTTAAACTCCATGTACACGGAAGAGCTACGAGACTGCAGTCTGTTCTGGAGCCGGCACTATCACCGACCCACACCACTGCATCTTGCCCAAAGTGGAAGCAATAACAACGTCCCAGACCACGCCATTCAGCTCAAGTGGGTAACATGCTACTGAGTGGAGAGAGCTCTCACTGAAGAAGGTAAGACCCACGGCGGGGGTCTTTGTGTTTACATCAACGATGCCTGGTGTCGAAACACTGTTGTGGTCTGCAAACACTGCTCATTGCTAGTGGAGTTTATGGTTATTAAGTATCAACCTTATTACCTCCAAGGGAACTTACAGCCATTATACTCGCTGCTGTTTACATCCCTCCAAGCTCCAACAGCAACAATAGGAGAGAGACACTTAACCCTCGTGTTGTCCTGCGGGTCAAAAATTACCCACCACCATGTTTAGCTGCAAAAAAAACCCATATAACACTCTTTTTTCAACTTGAAATTTTATGACTTTTCCTAAAGGGACCCCAACATTAAAAAAAGTGAAACTCTGGTTTTGTTTACATTTCCATATGGGCTGTACACCACTAGGGTCCTAAGATTGTCTTATGGGTCATTTTTGACCCGTGTGTTATAAAAGCATTTACATGACAGAAAAAAGTTCAAAGGCCACATACATAAACTCTCTCTAACACACACACACACACACTGGATTCCTATTGATGTACGAATTGAACTTGAATTTGCACCTGCAACTGCACCTCTGACCTGTAGCTAACCCCTCACATCACACAAGATCCCAGACAAAACAAAAAAACATAATGTAAAACAAATTCAGTGGAGAGGATATAAAGATACCCCTGATCAAAGAACCCCCAGTTGGTTCCTTGCTGAAGGCATGAGTGGACATTTCACTGTCCAGCAGGTCCTGGACCAGATTTTTTCAGAGGTTCAGGATGAGCAAGAACACTATGATGTGGAAGAACAGGTATCTGAAGAAGAAGATGAGGAGGAATACAACACAGACCATGAAGCCTCTACAGATGAAGAAGAAATGACCCAAGCTAATAGAGAGACATTTTTATCCAAGAACAGTAAAATAACTTGGTCCTCATCAAACACGGACGGCACCCCAGGAAGAGCTGTAGCACAAAACATCATTAGGATGACCCCATGGCCAACAAGATATTCAGCTGCCCATACCAAGGACATCTCCTCCACTTTCCTCCTGTTCATCACACCAGCCATTGAAAAGATCATACTGGAAATGACAAATTTGGAGGGTTCCCGTAAATATGGAGACAACTGGAAAAATATGGATCAGACTGACCTGCGTGGCTACAAAGGGCTTTTGATCTTAGCAGGTGTCTATAGCTCTCGTGGTGAGGCTACATCTAGTCTCTGGGATGCAGAGAGTGGAAGGGCAATTTTTCGTGCCACAATGCCGCTGAAAGTCTTCCACACTTTTTCAAAAATGCTAAGATTTGACAACCGTGAGTCAAGACCAGCAAGGCATGTGACGGACAAACTGGCAGCCATCAGAGATGTCTGGGACAAGTGGGTTGAGCGTCTTCCATACCTTTACAACCCTGGACCTGAAGTCACAGTAGATGAGCAGTTGGTTCCATTCAAAGGTAAATTTTTATTTTAATAATGTTACTTACCTTAAATTTATATTTTTACTTTGTTGATTTATGTGATTTTTTTCTGTGACACTCACACTCACTACTGATTGTAATCTTTGTCTTTTTTTTTTTATCAGGTCGCTGTTGTTTCCGGCAGTATATGCCAAGCAAGCCAGCAAAATATGACATCAAAATATGGGTGGCCTGTATTGCAAAATCCAGCTATGCATGGAATATGCAAGTCTACACCGGGAAGCTGCCCAGTGGAGCACCAGAGAAGAACCAGGGGATGCATGTTGTACTTGATTTGATGGTTGGACTGAGGGGGCACAGCGTCACATGTGACAACTTTTTCACCTCCTATGAACTCGGCCAGCAGCTCCTGAAAAGGAAAATGACCATGGTTGGCACTGTTCGGAAAAACAAGCATGAACTCCCCCCTGCACTCCTCGCAACAAGAGGGAGAGTGGTTTTCTCGACAAAGTTTGCCTTCACCCCCACCACCACTCTTGTTTCTTACTTCCCAAAAAAGAACAAGAACGTGGTCCTGCTGAGTACACTGCACAAGGCAGCTGAAATCACTGATCGTGAAGACAGGAAGCCAGCCATCATCCTGGACTACAACTGCACTAAAGGGGGCATGGACAACCTTGACAAGGTTATTGGAACGTACAGCTGCAGAAGGATGACTGCACGCTGGCCCCTGGTCATCTTCCACAACATCCTTGATGTCTCCTCATACAATGCCTTTGTGATATGGCAGACGATCCACCCAACCTGGATGGCTGAGAGGAAGAACAGGAGGAGGATCTTCCTGGAGCAGTTGGGAAAGGCTCTTGTCACCCCATGCATCGCAAGAAGGGAGCGCCTCCCCCGCAGAGAAGCCTCTGCAGCAATAATGAGAGCTGCTCAGGGAGCTGAATCTTGACCTGAGCCACCTGAGGCTGCAGCTGGGTCAGGCAAGAGAAAAAGATGCAATTTCTGCCCCTGGAAGAAGGACTGCAAGACGAAAGTTGTGTGCTGCACGTGTGAGAAATACGTCTGCAAAGCCCATGCTCACGTTTGCACATACTGTCCCACATGTGCTCATGTTCAATGTTAAGCAACCTTTTGCTGTTTTGTTATTAGACAAGAGAAGAGAAGAGAGAAGAGATGATAATTCACTTCCTAAAGAATATTAACAAAGAATAAACTGTTGGAAAAGTTCCATACTGTTGACTGCTATTTTCCCTTTCAATAAAATTAATTCAATAGTAATTTCTTCACATTGATATAATAGTAATAATAAACCTTTACTGTATAAAAGAAAACTATTATGACAGTTGGATTGTGATAAAATAAAAAAAGAAAGAAAGAAAAAAAAATATTCATATTCACTGGTAAACGTCTTTTTTCACAAAAAAATATGATAAAATTGAATAAAATTGAGTTGATTTGATAAATAACAGGATGTTTCTTCTTCTCCTTTCGGCTTTTCCCTTCAGGGGTCGCCACAGCGAATCAGTTGCCTCCATCTAAGCCTGTCTTCTGCATCCTCTTCTCTCACGCCAACCACCTTCATGTCCTCTTTCACTACATCTATAAACCTCCTCTTAGGTCTTCCTCTAGGCCTCCTGCCTGGCAGTTCAAAATTCAGCATCCTTCTACCAATATATTCACTATCTCTCCTCTGGACATGTCCGAACCATCTCAGTCTGGCCTCTCTGACTTTATCTCCAAAACCTCTAACATGTGCTGTCCCTCTGATGTACTCATTCCTGACCCTATCCAACCTGGTCACTCCCAAAGAGAACCTCAGCATCTTCATCTCTGCTACCTCCAGCTCTGCCTCCTGTCTTTTCCTCAGTGACACTGTCTCTAGACCAAACAACATCGCTGGTCTCACCACAGTTTTGTACACCTTTCCTTTCATCTTAGCTGAAACTCTCCTATCACACATCACACCTGACACTTTTCTCCACCCGTTCCAGCCTGCCTGCACACGCTTCTTCACCTCTTTTCCACACTCTCCATTGCTCTGGACTGTTGACCCTAAGTACTTAAAATCTTGCACCTTCTTTATCTCTTCTCCCTGTAACCTCACTCTTCCACTTGGGTCCCTCTCATTCACACACATATACTCCGTCTTGCTGCGGCTAACCTTCATTCCTCTCCTTTCCAGGGCAAACCTCCACCACTCTAGCTTCTCCTCCACCTGTTCCCTGCTCTCACTACAGATCACAATGTCATCTGCAAACATCATAGTCCATGGAGATTCCTGTCTAACCTCGTCTGTCAGCCTGTCCATCACCATAGCAAACAAGAAGGGGCTCAGAGCTGATCCCTGATGCAGTCCCACCTCCACCTTGAACTCCTCTGTCACACCTACAGCACACCTCACCACTGTCTTACAGTCCTCATACATGTCCTGCACCGCTCTAACATACTTCTCTGCCACTCCAGACTTCCTCATACAATACCACAGTTCCTCTCTGGGCACCCTGTCATAAGCTTTCTCCAGATCTACAAAGATACAATGCAGCTCCCTCTGACCTTCTCTGTACTTCTCTATCAACATCCTCAAAGCAAATACTGCATCTGTAGTACTCTTTTTTGCCATGAAACCATACTGCTGCTCACAAATGCTCACTTCTGCCCTTAGTCTAGCTTCAACTACTCTTTCCCATAACTTCATTGTATGGCTCATCAGCTTTATTCCTCTGTAGTTGCTACAACTCTGTACATCTCCCTTGTTCTTAAAAATGGGCACCAGCACACTTCTCCTCCATTCCTCAGGCATCTTCTCACTATCTAAGATCCTGTTGAACAACCCAGTCAGAAACTCTACTGCTACCTCTCCTAGACACTTCCAGACCTCCACAGGTATATCATCAGGACCGAGTGCTTTTCCACTCTTCATCCTCTTCAGTGCCCTCCTCACTTCATCCTTACTAATCTTTGCTACTTCCTGGTCCACAACAGTCACCTCTTCTACTCTTCGTTCTCTCTCATTTTCCTCATTCATTAGTTCTTCAAAGTACTCTTTCCATCTTCCCATCACACTATTGGCATCTGTCAATACACTTTCATCTCTATCCTTAATCACCCTAACCGCCTGCACGTCCTTCCCATCTCTGTCTCTCTGGCTTGCCAACCTGTATAGATCAGTCTCTCCCTCCTTACTGTCCAACCTAGCATACAAGTCATCGTAAGCGCTTTGTTTGGCCTTTGCCACCTCTACTTTCACCTTACGCTGCATCTCCCTGTATTCCTGTCTACTCTCTTAAGTCCTCTCAGTGTCCCACTTCTTCTTAGCTAACCTCTTTCTCTGTATACACTCCTGCACCTCCTCATTCCACCACCAAGTCTCCTTATCGACTTTCGTTCCAGATGACACACCAAATACTCTCCTACCTGTCTCCCTGATCACATTAGCTGTAGTTGTCCAGTCAACTGGAAGCACTTCCTGGCCATCCAGAGCCTGTCTCAACTCCTTCCTAAAAATCATACAACACTCTTCCTTTTTCAGCTTCCACCATTTAGTCCTCTGCTCTGTCTTTGCCCTCTTCATCTTACTCACCAACAGAGTCATCCTACACACCACCATCCTATGCTGTCTGGCTACACTCTCACCTACCACTACTTTGCAGTCACTGATCTCCTTCAGATTACACCGTCTACACAAGATGTAGTCTACCTGTGTACTCCTACCTCCACTCTTATAAGTCACCCTATGTTCCTGCCTCTTCTGGAAGAAAGTATTCACTACAGCCATTTCCATCCTTTTTGCAAAGTCAACCACCATCTGTCCTTCTGCGTTCCTCTCCTGGATACCAAACCTGCCCATCACCTCCTCATCATCTCTGTTTCCTGCACCAACGTGTCCATTGAAGTCTGCACCAATGACAACTCTCTCACTTCTAGGGATGCTCTGCATCACTTCATCAAGGTCCAACCAGAATTTCTCCTTCTCCTCCAGCTCACATCCTACCTGTGGAGCATACCCACTAACAACATTGAACATTACACCTTCGATTTCTAGCTTCAGACTCATTACTCTATTTGATACTCTTTTAACCTCCAGAACATTCCTAACAAACTCCTCCTTCAAGATAACTCCTACTCCATTTCTCTTCCTATCTACACCATGATAGAACAACTTGAACCCTGCTCCTAAACTTCTAGCCTTGCTACCTTTCCACCTGGTCTCCTGGACACACAGTATGTCTACCTTCCTCCTCTGCATCATGTCAACCAACTCTCTACCTTTCCCTGTCATAGTTCCAACATTCAAAGTCCCTACTCTCAGTCCTAGACTCTTGCCGTTCCTTTTCTCTCTCTTCCTACGAACACACCTTCCTCCTCTCCTTCTTCGACTTCTTCGACGAACAGTAGTCCAATGTCCACCGGTACCCTGTACGTGAACAGCACCGATGGCGGTCGTTGTTAACCCGGGCCTCGACCGATCCGGTATGGAAGTCATTGATTCGATTCGCATTTTTGATTTGGCAAAAGTTTTACGTCGGATGCCCTTCCTGACACAACCCTCTGTATTTATCCGGGCTTGGGACCGGCACAATAAGGCACTGGCTTGTACCCCCTTGCGGCTACATTAAATAACAGGATGTTTCATCATACAAAATAGATATTGGATTTAAAATTCAATTAAGCTGCTTTATTTTAGGGCTTTGGTGAAGGCGGGTCATTTTTGACCCAAAGGACAAGGGGAGTATACAGAATGTTAAGACCGCACAAGGGTTAATGAACTGTACCAACACATCAGTGAGCAGCAGACAGCCCACTTGGATGCTTTTCTTATCTTGGCTGGGGATTTCAACCATGTGTGGCGTAATTTAGGCGACATAGTATAGTCGAAGTCAAAGTCAAAGTCAGCTTTATTGTCAATTTCTTCACATGTGCCAGACATACAAAGCAATGTATATTGGGGAAATTTAAGTATTGACAACTAGGGCTGGGCAGTATACCGGTTTGTACCGAAAACAGGTTTTTATATTTGTTATGATATGTTATGATTTGATTTTTCATATACCGGCAACACCGGTTTAAATAGCCTAAACATGTCCGGAACGCAGCGCGCTGGTAAATTGTTTCATGAGGGACCCTTTTCATTGCTGTGCCGCTTAACAAGCATTGAACAGAGCGGAAATAATAGTGTAGTTGCTGAGCGTGGTGGACTTGGATAGAGGAAGCTCTGAACAGGCGGTACAGCGACACATTAGTGCCAAAAAGCTCTGGTGTGATAAAACATACATTCGGGCGTATTATATTATTTCACACGCGTAGATATTAACTGCGAGCGAGGAGAAATATGTGACCAGCGCGCCACATATGGTTCCCTCCCCCACTGTGCCAAAAGTTTCGAGCAAGAGAGCAGAAATCAACTTCAAGAGAGTGGGGTCATTTTTGAGTGGTTGTTTGGTACGCTGGTCACATATTCCGCCTCACTCAGGGAGCAGTTTCCTCTAAGTGTGCACTCACAGTTAATGTCTACGCATGTGAAATAATATAATACACCTGAAGTATGTTTTATCGCACCAGTGCTTTTTGGCACTAATCTGTCACCATAACTATGCAGTAAATCTTCTCTCAATCAGTGGAAAATGTGATGGTGCCCATTGTTGTAGCCTAATTCTTTCATCCTGATATCTGACACAGTGCATTAGTACGTGCTCAACATTTTCCGTTCTATTACAAAGGTGAGAGAGAGCAAACGGGGTTGGGATTTGGAAGGAATACTAGGAACTAGTGGTGATAGGGTGAGGGAAATTCAGAGAGGTATTAAAATTCTTAGTAAACACCGGATTGTTTAACAGAATTTAGTAGGTGAATGAACTCCTTTTTTGTGTGTTATTGTAAACAGGATCCCATTCTCCCGTATGCACATATAAGATGGTATTGTAATCCGCCAATAAATGCAAAGAAGAACAAGAAGGAAATGTGGTCAACATTGAATCACGCATGAAAAAAAAAATACCGTCAAATACCGTGAAACTGGAGTAATTTTGAAAAAATACCGTGATATAGAATTTTGGTCATACCACCCAGCTCTATTGACAACACCACCTGGGGGAGTTTGACCCCCAGGAAATTATCAAACTTAACCCCTCCAGGAGACACAAGATTAAGGCACACAGGTTCAACTAAACACTGGCAGAGACATGAATCCAAAAAATACAAATCTTTATTTTTAACAGTAGTTCTTAAAATGACATGACCACATCACTGGCCAAGAAAGCCCATCAATGCCTCTACTTCCTCTGCAAGCGGAGAAGAGCTAGAGCACTGGCCCCAATCACGCAGACTTTCTACAGAGGGACAATCAATAGCATTATGTCCAGCTCCATCACGGTGTGGTATGATGCCTTATCTGTGTCCTGCCGCAAGACCCTCCAGAGCATCTTTACATTATTTATATATATTTTATGTCCAGATTTTGTTTATTTTCTGCACTGACGGTCTGAGAGAAATACAACTTTGATTCCCTTTGTGTCCTGTACATATTGTAGAATTGACAATAAATATACTTTGACTTTGAAAAGTTAGCACTAATTTCAACTGACCGGGTACTGCAGCCGTCTGCCGATCACGTTTGGAGGATCTTCTCGAAGATAAATCCTCAGAAGGCCTCTGGACCAGATAACATACCAGGTCGTGTCCTAAAAAGCTGTGCAGATTAATTTAAGGAGGTCTTCGCAGACATTTTTAATACCTCCCTTCTCCAGGCCATAGTGCCCACCTGTCTAAAGAGCACAACCATAATCCTAATACCAAAGAATTCAAACCCCTGTTGTTCTAAACAACTACCGTCTTGTCGCCCTCACCCCAATGGCCATGAAATTGGTCGAATGCCTCATCATGACTCACATTAAATACCACCTTCCTGCCAGCATGGACCCTCTGCAGATTGATTATAGGGCAAGTCAGCCCGCAGATGACCCCATTTCCACCTCACCCTCACTCATCTGGAAGACAAAAACACTTATGCCACAATTCTGCTAGTTGACTTTAGCTCAAGATTTAATACCATCTTGCCGCAGCAGCTGGTTGAGAAACTGGAGCTGCTGGGAACGGTCACCAGCTTCCGCAACTGAGTCTTGGTGTCACGACCAGGCACACAGGAAAGAAGCCAGAAGCGAGGCAGCAGGCAGATGCAGTCAAAAGTCTTTATTGAACACTCAGTAAGTAATGGAACAATCAGGGCACGAACCCATGTCTCCAGTGGGAGAGTCCAAGCCTTTACCACTAGGCTATGAGGTAGTGATGGGTTCAGCTTTACAGGAGCGGAGTCCTTGATGTGCTCAGCAGTCCAGACCAACAAGAGCAAGGGGGCAGGCAGTTGGATAGTCAGGGACAGGCGAGGGGTCAGATAACCAGCACAGCAGGGACTTACGGGTTGTCTCGTTGTCAAGGACAGAAGGCGAGGTTGGTTGCCGGGGATCAAGCAGTCATGGTCAGGAGAGAAACAGGTCAGGATCCGGCAATCAGTCTGAGGGCAAGGCAAGCAGGCAGGAACGGGGATGAAACAGGTCGGCAACGGGTGATTAGTCCAAAGTAACTTGCTGGAAAGGCTGGCATGGGAGCGAAGACGATCTGGAAAATGGTGAGTGTGGAGCTGGGGCTTAAGAAGAGTTTTCCAGGTGCGTGGATGATTAGCTGAGGCAGGGCAGGTGACATGATTGTAAATGGGATGCAGGTGTGACTGGAGCAGGGGGTGTGGCAGTAGAAATCTACCGGGTGGAGCAGGCTGGAGACTGTGACACTTGGACTTCCGCACTGAGAGAAGACAGACTGTCAAAATTAGCAACAGAACATCCAACAACATCACAGTGAGTACTGGATCACCACAGGGATGAGTTTTGAGCCCTCTACTCCTCATCTTGCTGACACATGACTGTACAACTACTCACAATATCAACCGCATAATACAATTTGCTGATGATACTACCATTGTGGGTCTCATCACAAATTGAGATAAGGCAGCATATAGGGATAAGGTGGTTGATTATTATTTGGTGCAAGTTGCACAACCTCTCTCTCTCTCTCGCTCTCAACAAAGAAAAAACACAAGAGATGATTATTGATTTCAGGAGGCCGAATCAACAAGCCACCCCCCAACTAATCATTAATGGCTCTGTTATTGAGAGAGTCCATAGCGCCAAATACTTCGGGGTCCTTCTCAGTGAAGACTTAACCTCCAGAGATAACACCACAGCTGTAGTCAGGAAATCCTAAAAATGTCTTCATCTCGTCCGAAGAATGAATAGGACTGGTCTCTCAAAATCAGTCCTGACTGTGTTTTACCGCGGCAGGATCAAGAGCATCTTCACCTACAATATCACTTCCTGGTATGGGAACAGTAGAGCAGAGAAGAGACAGAGACTGAGTAGAGTGATCAGGACAGCGGAGAGGACATCGGTGTCCAGCTGACATCAGTTCCGGAGAGTTACAGCTAGAGATTTTGAGAATATAACAAAATATGTTTACTAATCATATGCTTCAGCTATACAAGTGTTATAGTAGAATCATTTGCTTAAAAATAAAGTGTTCTGTCTGTCACAGTACTGCACCCCCTGAAAGGAGAGATGAGTCATAACTAGATAAGGAAGTCAGGGCAGCTACGGAGCCTGGTACGAGCCTGATAAACGACCAACCTGACCGCATCCTAACGGTCTCACACCAGTAAACAACAGTGGAAAAACACTGAAAGAGGCAGGGGTGGAAAAGTACTGAGACAAACATAATCTTAGTGAGGCGTTCCTTAGGTAGAGCTACGAGCCTATATAACTACATGCTGTAAGGAAAAGACTCAGATCTCACAGGGCAAGATACTGAAGAGGTTCTGTATGTGAGGTCTCCAAAGACTCTTTGCTAAATTAACTGGATTAAAGGACATCAACGGCTCTGACTGTTCTTCTCACGTCCGCATACTCGGGGAAGCCTGGTGACTTCAACAAGATGTATGCACAGATGGCACTGTATAATCTGGGCTTCCTCCACAGTCTCTTTTCTCTACTGCACTCAGGAAGGAGATACAGGAGCATTCAAGCTTGAGGGACTTTGAGGAACAGCTTCCTTCTAGCAGCAGTTAAATTTTTGAATGCACAATAAGTCCTGGCTGTCCACTCCTATTTTGCACACTTTTTAACATTAATTATTTTACTGTTTATTGCTGTTTAACACTTTTTAGCTAGTAAATGCTGCACTGTCTTTTTAACTAATTTAATTGAAATTCTTGCCTTCAATGTTGCACTATTCTTTTTAAATATTTTTGAATCGCAAAACAGCATCTAATTTTTATGTGTCGCATAAAAATTACAATAACAATGAAATCTGAAACTGGAATCTAAGCTCACATTGGGCGAGGGCAGGGTACACCCTGGATAGTTCGCCAGTCCATCGCAGGGCCAACACATAGAGACAGAAAGAAAAACAAAGTACACAGCTCCATTACTTGAGTCGAAGTACAAATCCTCCTGGTCAAAGGTTACCCCAATGAAAGTGAAAGTAGCTCATTTAAATTATGACTTGAGTAAAAGTACAGGAGTACTTCCTTTTAAAAATACTTAAGTATTCAAAGTACTTTTCATCATAACGCAATGAGTCCTGAAACAGTACATTGAACGGATCTGACTTGAATAATGCTGTGAATGAATTGATTTGAATAATTAGAAATCCTTGAATAATAATTGAATAAGTAGCAAATCCTATAGAAACAAACTGCCAAATGGAACAAAGCTGTAATTGTTTTGTTCTTTTTATTAAAAGGAAACCACCCCTGTTCAAATCAAAATGTTAAATAATATAAGTTATAACAAACTTCTTGGTGCAGTGATAAATCCTCTGTAAGCTGAACTTAATGCCAAAGACAGAAAGTTTAATGTGGAGTAACAGTCCAAAAAGTGCAATTTTTTCCTCTGCATTTCTTTTTTCGCTCTCCTCCCTCCTCTGCTCCACTCCATCCCTCTCCCTCTCCTCTCCTCTCCTCCCTCTGCTCCAATCCTCTCTACCTCTCCTCCAATCATTTATCTCCTCTCCTAAACTCCTCTCTCCTCCTTGTAGTCTACTGCTCAAACTGGAAGAAGTTACATTAACATTAACCCAGCTGCACTAAAAAGCCTTTCACAGGGAGCAGAGGCAGGCGGGGCTGTGCTTAGCTTGACAGACAGGTTGGATACAGCTGGGAACGCCACTTGAACACAAGAGATGTGCATGAATGGAGTTTTATGGAGTTCCCTAACACAAATGTAACGAGTACTTTTGCGTTGGATATCCCATGGAACATAGAAATGTAGTGGAGTCAAAAATACAATATTTGCTTTTCAAATGAGGTGGAGAAAAAGTAAAAAGTTTAAAAAAAATAAATCACTCAAGTAAAGTACAGATCCTCTAAAACTGTACTTAAGTACACTACTTAGGTAAATTTACTTTGTTACTGTTCACCACAAAAGACAGACAAAGACAAATAACCACTCTTACCTACAATTTAGAGTCACCAATTAACCTAATCATGCAACATGCAACTCTGCACAGAAAGGTCCCAGGCCCAGGAACCAAACACGCAACCTTTTTGTTGTGAAGCAACAGCGGTAACCACTATGACACTGTGCTGCCAAAACTAGCCCATGCATTTGTTACCTCTTGACTGAACTATGTAATTCATTACTATCTGGATGTCCCTACAAATTTTTGACAGGCCTTCAGTTGATTCAAAAGGCTGCTGCACAAGTATTGACATGAACTATAAAAACATTTATCCTTGATAGCTTCTCTTCATTGGTACCTGGTAAAATTCTGATTAGAATTAAAAAATAAACTTCTCTTGACATACAAAGCTCTTATATGAACAAGCTCTATCATATGGATTTCCTGCTGCCTGACTTGGCTGACGGTAAGCGTGTTGCATCATTTCCAGTCACTGGTGGTGGTGCTGTGTGTTACCTCGTGTTGCTGTCTCTTTCAGCTAAGTCAGCTAAGAATTCAACCTCTTCTCCCTTTTCCCTAAACTGTACAGACAATTCTGTAGCTCCACTAATCTAATTCAACAAAGCAATGGCCTCTCGCTCTCTCTCTCTCCACTCTCTCTTTCTCCTTCTCCTTTTCCCTCTCCAACTCTGCCTCTTCTCTCCTGCCCTGTGTGCTACATGTCTAGTTACTCCTCTGCCTCCTTTTATGATAGTACTCTTGTCATAGATGCAGGATGATGACAGAAATGGAGGCGAGAATTAGTGAGTTAGAGTCGCGGCTCCGCACCTTAGCTAGCCCAGCTTATGCTAGTGTAGGTAGCTGCCCCCCTCTAGCCGGTGTGGGCCAACCTAAAGCAGCCGAGAGAGCCTCCCCCCCCGAAAAACGGACTCTAGTGATTGGTGATTCTATTTTGAGGAACGTGAAGTTAGCAACACCAATGGCCATAGTTGAGTGTATCCCGGGGGCCAGAGCAGGCGACATCCAGTCTTATCTGAAACTGCTGGCTAAGGATAAGTGTAAATATGATAAAATTGTTATTCACGTCGGCAGTAACGACACCCAACTTCGCCAGTCAGGGGTCACAAAAATTAATGTGGAATTGGTGTGTAGCTTTGCTAGAACGATGTCGGACACCGTAGTTTTCTCTGGCCCCCGCCCCAATCGGACCAATGATGACATGTATAGGGGCATGTTGTCATTCAACTACTGGCTGTTGAGGTGGTGTCCCGAAAACATTGTGGGCTAAATAGATAACTGAAAAACTTTCTGGGGGTGACCTGGTCTGATTAAGAGAGATGGTGTCCATCCCACCGTGGATGGTGGTGCATCTAGGAATCTGACCGATTTTACTAGAAAGTTAAAACCCTGACAATCCCAAGTTGAGACCAGGAGGCAGAGCCACAGTTTAACACGCTCCTCTGGACCTCAGACAGAGACTCTATTATATTCTTGGCAGGCAACCGCTTTGACTATGTCTATATCTATGTCTAGGTCTATAGAAACTGTGTCTATCCCCCGACCACCTAAATTTAAAGATGTTACTAAATCTTTTAAATTTAAAATTAAACAGAAGAGGAGCTAAAAACAAAAACTTAAATGAAACCAAAACAACCACAATTTCAGTCTCAAATAATACTGCAATTAAATGTGGACTGTTGAATATTCGATCACTATCATCCAAATCTCTACTAGTCAATTGATCTCATAACTGATCATCGTATTGATTTATTTTGTATCACTGAAACCTGGCTGAAGCAGGATGAGTATGTCAGTATAAATGAATGTACACCCCCCACTCATGTTAATTTTCACATTCCTCATACCATATGTCGAGGAGGGGGGGTGGCTGTGATATTTCAGTCAAGCTTATTAATCAACCCTGGACCAAAATCTGGCCATAGGTCTTTTGAAAGCCTCACTTTTAGTCTTTCTCTCTCACACTGAAAAGTTGAAAAACCAGTTCTGCTAGTTACAGTATACCGTCCACCTGGTCTATACTCAGAATTATATCAGAACTGTAAATTCAGTTAAGGATTTCTCCCATGCACAGGTTGATGCCCTTGTGATTAGCACTATGGCCGCACTGTGGTTTTCAAATCTTGATGACGTTGCCCCTCTCAAAAAGAAAGTACTGTAATCCCTCGACCATCAGGGGCGTTACGTTCCAGAACCCCCCGCGATAGGTGAAAATCCGCAAAGTAGAAACAGGATTGGCTAAAGTGATTCATCAGGGTATTGTAATGTATATTTTTGAATATATTTATATATTAAAGCTTTTATGAAACCTCCCCACACTCGTATAAACCTTTGCTACACTCTTAAACACAAATAAAGATTCTGAGCGATGTAACGAACGTGTGCATAGGAACAGTGGCGTGGGATTATGAAAGCTAGGATGCTGGGAACTGAGGCTGCGGTCACTAAGCAAATCAGTGCCCAGGATACTGAACAGCATGAGAAAAGAGATTTTGTATTTAATTGAGCCATTCATTCTAGATCTGATCAATCTGACTTTATCTTTGGATTATGTACCCCAGACTCTCATGACTGCAGTTATCAAACCTCAACTCAAAAAAACAAATCTTGATCCAGATGTTTTGGCTAATTATAGTCCCATATCAAACCTCCCGCTCATTTCTAAAATCATCGAAAAAGCAGTTGCAAACCAATTACATGATCATCTGCAAATGAATGGCTTGTTCGAAGAGTTTCAGTCAGGATTTAGAGTTCATCACAGCACAGAAACAGCACTGGTTAAAGTTTCCAATGGTATTCTAATGGATTCAGAAAATGGATCAGTCTCCATACTTCTCCTGTTAGATCTTAGTGCTGCATTTGACACCATTGACCATAATATTTTATTACAGAGACTGGAACATGAAATTGGGATTAAAGGAACTGCACTAAGATGGTTCAAATTCTATTTATCAGATAGATATCAATTTGTCCATGTTAACAATAGCGCCTCCTCACACACTATAGCCATTTATGGAATTCCACAGGGCTCAATACTTAGACCAATCCTCTTCACCCCATATATGCTTCCTTTAGGCAACATGAAGCACAGCATCAATTTTCACTGCTATGCAGATGATATTCACTGTATTTATCAATGAAGCCAAATGAAGTTAATCAGATAGTCAGACTGCAGACATGTCATGAAGACATAAAATTTTGGACAACAACTTTTTACTTTGAAATTCAGACAAAACTGAAGTTATTGTACTTGGCCCTAAGCACCTCAGAGAAACCTTATCTGATCATCTAACCAGTCTGGATGGCATTACTTTGGCTTCCAGCTCCACTGTAAGAAATCTTTGAGTAACTTTTGAACAGGACATGTCCTTTGTCCCTCACATAAAACAAGTCTGTCGGGCAGCTTTCTTTCACCTGTGCAACATTAGGAAAATCAGAAACATCCTGTCTCAAAAGGATACAGAAAAACTAGTCCATGCATTCGTTGCTGGACTACTGTAACTCATTACTATCCGGATGTCCAAACAAATCTCTGAAAGGCCTTCAGATGATTCAGAATGCTGCTGCACGAATATTAACAGGAACTAGAAAAAGGGATCACATTTCTCCTGTTTTAGCTTGTCTTCATTGGCTGCCGGTAAAATTAAGAATAGAATTTAAAATCCTTCTGATAACATATAAAGCTCTTAATGACCAAGCTCTATCATATCTCAGAGAGATCATAGTTCCTTTCTGTCCTAGTAAGCCACTTCACTCTCTAGATGGAGGTTTACTCGTGGTTCCTAGAGTCTCCAAGAGTAAATCGGGAGGCAGATCTTTCAGTTATCAGGCTCTTCTTCTATGGAACCAACTTCCACTATCGGTCTGGGGGGCAGACTCTTTAGCAATTTTCAAGACCAGGCTTAAAGCTTTTCTATATGACAGAACTTATAGTTAAAAAGTTAAAGTATATTTACTCCATAGCTATGCTGCTATAGGCCTAGACTACTGGGGGAAGCACTGAGCACCTCTCTCCCTCTCTCCCTCCCCCTTGCATGCACCAACATACTATTACTAACCATGTTTCCCCAAAGATCTTGTTTTTTCTCAGTTCCTCTCCTCTTTCTCCCTGTCCTCATCCCGCAGGTGGTGAATCATCGCTACCCCATGTTCCTGCAACGCTTGCTGCTCCCGTATTTCCCCATGTACTTCATATATTAAATTATATTATCCTCTGCTTTGAAACCAATTCCCAGTATTCCCAGGGATGCACTGAGAAACTCTCTTTCTCTCTCTCTATCTCTCTCTTTCTGTCTCTGTCTTTCTCTCACTCTCTCTCCACCATGTATGTACATTGCTCAAAAAAATAAAAGGAACACTTAAATAACACAATGTAACTCCATGTCAGTCACACTTCTGTGAAATTAAGCTGTCCACTCAGGAAGCAACACTGATTGACAATCAATTTGACATGCTGTTGTGCAAATGGAATAGACAACAGGTGGAAATTATAGGCAATTAGCAAGACACCCCCAATAAAGGAGTGGTTCTGCAGGTGGTGACCACAGACCACTTCTCAGTTCCTATGCTTTCTGGCTGATGTTTTGGTCACTTTTGAATGCTGGCGGTGCTTTCACTCTAGTGGTAGCATGAGACGGAGTCTACAACCCACACAAGTGGCTCAGGTAGTGCAGCTCATCCAGGATGACACATCAATGCGAGCTGTGGCAAGAAGGTTTGCTGTGTCTGTCAGCATAGTGTCCAGAGCATGGAGGCGCTACCAGGAGACAGGCCAGTACATCAGGAGACGTGGAGGAGGCCGTAGGAGGGCAACAACCCAGCAGCAGGACCACTACCTCCGCCTTTGTGCAAGGAGGAACAGGAGGAGCACTGCCAGAGCCCTGCAAAATGACCTCCAGCAGGCCACAAATGTACATGTGTCTGCTCAAAGGGTCAGAATAGGAGTCCATGAGGGTGGTATGAGGGCCCGACATCCACAGGTGGGGGTTGTGCTTACAGCCCAACACCGTGCAGGACGTTTGGCATTTGCCAGAGAACACCAAGATTGGCAAATTCGCCAGTGGCGCCCTGTGCTCTTCACAGATGAAAGCAGGTTCACATTGAGCACATGTGACAGATGTGACAGAGTCTGGAGACGCCATGGACAACGTTCTGCTGCCTGCAACATCCTCCAGCATGACCGGTTTGGTAGTGGGTCAGTAATGGTGTCGTGTGGCATTTCTTTGGGGGGCAGCACAGCCCTCCATGTGCTCGCCAGAGGTAGCCTGACTGCCATTAGGTACCGAGATGAGATCCTCAGACCCATTGTGAGACCATATGCTGGTGCGGTTGGCCCTGGTTTCCTCCTAATGCAAGACAATGCTAGACCTCATGTGGCTGGAGTGTGTCAGCAGGTCCTGCAAGACGAAGGCATTGATGCTATGGACTGGCCCGCCCGTTCCCCAGACCTGAATCCAATTGAGCACATCTGGGACATCATGTCTTGCTCCATCCACCAACGCCACGTTGCACCACAGGCTGTCCAGGAGTTGGCGGATGCTTTAGTCCAGGTCTGGGAGGAGATCCCTCAGGAGACCATCCGCCACCTCATCCGGAGCATGCCCAGGCGTTGTAGGGAGGTCATACGGGCACGTGGAGGCCACACACACTACTGAGCCTCATTTTGACTTGTTTTAAAGACATTGCATCAAAGTTTGATCAGCCTGTAGTGTGTTTTTCCACTTTAATTTTGAGTGTGACTCCAAATCCAGACCTCCATTGGTTAATAAATTTGATTTCCATTGAGAATTTTTGTGTGATTTTGTTGTCAGCACATTCAACTATGTAAAGAACAAAGTATTTAATAAGAATATTTCATTCATTCAGATCTAGGATGTGTTATTTTAGTGTTCCCTTTATTTTTTTTGAGCAGTGTATATCTCTATATTACATGTCACTAACTTTGTTTCTTCCTGTAGTCTGTTTTCCCTTCTGTCGTCATTTCTCTGCTCCATGTTCGATTTAAACATCTGCTCCTGCAATAGCTACCATTAGTTATCATTAGCTGCCATTATTAATAATTTCCATTATCACTTCTCTAGCTTATCTATGAATTTATCTTTATTGCTAATATTTCTTCTTTTTTACAAAACTTCTTATCCTTTCGGCTTTTCCCTTCAGGGGTCGCCACAGCGAATCAGTTGCCTCCATCTAAGCCTGTCTTCTGCATCCTCTTCTCTCACGCCAACCACCTTCATGTCCTCTTTCACTACATCTATAAACCTCCTCTTAGGTCTTCCTCTAGGCCTCCTGCCTGGCAGTTCAAAACTCAGCATCCTTCTACCAATATATTCACTATCTCTCCTCTGGACATGTCCGAACCATCTCAGTCTGGCCTCTCTGACTTTATCTCCAAAACCCCTAACATGTGCTGTCCCTCTGATGTACTCATTCCTGACCCTATCCAACCTGGTCACTCCCAAAGAGAACCTCAGCATCTTCATCTCTGCTACCTCCAGCTCTGCCTCCTGTCTTTTCCTCAGTGACACTGTCTCTAGACCAAACAACATCGCTGGTCTCACCACAGTTTTGTACACCTTTCCTTTCATCTTAGCTGAAACTCTCCTATCACACATAACACCTGACACTTTTCTCCACCCGTTCCAGCCTGCCTGCACACGCTTCTTCACCTCTTTTCCACACTCTCCATTGCTCTGGACCGTTGACCCTAAGTACTTAAAATCTTGCACCTTCTTTATCTCTTCTCCCTGTAACCTCACTCTTCCACTTGGGTCCCTCTCATTCACACACATATACTCCGTCTTGCTGCGGCTAACCTTCATTCCTCTCCTTTCCAGGGCAAACCTCCACCACTCTAGCTTCTCCTCCACCTGTTCCCTGCTCTCACTACAGATCACAATGTCATCTGCAAACATCATAGTCCATGGAGATTCCTGTCTAACCTCGTCTGTCAGCCTGTCCATCACCATAGCAAACAAGAAGGGGCTCAGAGCTGATCCCTGATGCAGTCCCACCTCCACCTTGAACTCCTCTGTCACACCTACAGCACACCTCACCACTGTCTTACAGTCCTCATACATGTCCTGCACCGCTCTAACATACTTCTCTGCCACTCCAGACTTCCTCATACAATACCACAGTTCCTCTCTGGGCACCCTGTCATAAGCTTTCTCCAGATCTACAAAGACACAATGCAACTCCCTCTGACCTTCTCTGTACTTCTCTATCAACATCCTCAAAGCAAATACTGCATCTGTAGTACTCTTTTTTGGCATGAAACCATACTGCTGCTCACAAATGCTCACTTCTGCCCTTAGTCTAGCTTCAACTACTCTTTCCCATAACTTCATTGTATGGCTCATCAGCTTTATTCCTCTGTAGTTGCTACAACTCTGTACATCTCCCTTGTTCTTAAAAATGGGCACCAGCACACTTCTCCTCCATTCCTCAGGCATCTTCTCACTATCTAAGATCCTGTTGAACAACCCAGTCAGAAACTCTACTGCTACCTCTCCTAGACACTTCCAGACCTCCACAGGTATATCATCAGGACCGAGTGCTTTTCCACTCTTCATCCTCTTCAGTGCCCTCCTCACTTCATCCTTACTAATCTTTGCTACTTCCTGGTCCACAACAGTCACCTCTTCTACTCTTCGTTCTCTCTCATTTTCCTCATTCATTAGTTCTTCAAAGTACTCTTTCCATCTTCCCATCACACTACTGGCATCTGTCAATACACTTTCATCTCTATCCTTAATCACCCTAACCGCCTGCACGTCCTTCCCATCTCTGTCTCTCTGCCTTGCCAACCTGTATGGATCAGTCTCTCCCTCCTTACTGTCCAACCTAGCATACAAGTCATCGTAAGCCCTTTGTTTGGCCTTTGCCACCTCTACTTTCACCTTACGTTGCATCTCCCTGTACTCCTGTCTACTCTCTTCAGTCCTCTCAGTGTCCCACTTCTTCTTAGCTAACCTCTTTCTCTGTATACACTCCTGCACCTCCTCATTCCACCACCAAGTCTCCTTATCCACTTTCCTTCCAGATGACACACCAAATACTCTCCTACCTGTCTCCCTGATCACATTAGCTGTAGTTGTCCAGTCAACTGGAAGCACCTCCTGGCCATCCAGAACCTGTCTCAACTCCTTCCTAAAAATCATACAACACTCTTCCTTTTTCAGCTTCCACCATTTAGTCCTCTGCTCTGTCTTTGCCCTCTTCATCTTCCTCACCACCAGAGTCATCCTACACACCACCATCCTATGCTGTCTGACTACACTCTCACCTACCACTACTTTGCAGTCACTGATCTCCTTCAGATTACACCGTCTACACAAGATGTAGTCTACCTGTGTACTCCTACCTCCACTCTTATAAGTCACCCTATGTTCCTGCCTCTTCTGGAAGAAAGTATTCACTACAGCCATTTCCATCCTTTTTGCAAAGTCAACCACCATCTGTCCTTCTGCGTTCCTCTCCTGGATACCAAACCTGCCCATCACCTCCTCATCATCTCTGTTTCCTGCACCAACGTGTCCATTGAAGTCTGCACCAATGACAACTCTCTCACTTCTAGGGATGCTCTGCATCACTTCATCAAGGTCCAACCAGAATTTCTCCTTCTCCTCCAGCTCACATCCTACCTGTGGAGCATACCCACTAACAACATTGAACATTACACCTTCGATTTCTAGCTTCAGACTCATTACTCTATCTGATACTCTTTTAACCTCCAGAACATTCCTAACAAACTCCTCCTTCAAGATAACTCCTACTCCATTTCTCTTCCTATCTACACCATGATAGAACAACTTGAACCCTGCTCCTAAACTTCTAGCCTTGCTACCTTTCCACCTGGTCTCCTGGACACACAGTATGTCTACCTTCCTCCTCTGCATCATGTCAACCAACTCTCTACCTTTCCCTGTCATAGTTCCAACATTCAAAGTCCCTACTCTCAGTCCTAAACTCTTGCCGTTCCTTTTCTCTCTCTTCCTACGAAAACACCTTCCTCCTCTCCTTCTTCGACTTCTTCGACGAACAGTAGTCCAATTTCCACCGGTACCCTGTACGTGAACAGCACCGATGGCGGTCGTTGTTAACCCGGGCCTCGACCGATCCGGTATGGAAGTCATTGATTCGATTCGCATGTTTGATTTGGCAAAAGTTTTACGTCGGATGCCCTTCCTGACACAACCCTCTGTATTTATCCGGGCTTGGGACCGGCACAATAAGGCACTGGCTTGTACCCCCTTGCGGCTACATTCTCTTTTTTACAAAACTATACAATATAAAACAAATCTATCTGATGGTCAGTGTTATCTGGTCACCCCCAATCATATTTGATAACATTATAACACTTTAAAAATATTTTTAATGAATCATCATCAGCTTCAGACTTCTTAGGTAAGTGGTGGAGCAGCACAGTGGCATAGTGGTTAGCACTGTAGGCCGACAATAAGAAAGTCGGCCTACAGTTCAGTTCATTACAATGCATGCAACTTACATAATACTCAAGCAAAATATTAGCAAGATCACTTCTTCTGCAGTATTTTGCAGAAGCTCACTGAATATTAATTAAACACACTCATTTTCACCGAGATATCCATGTAACTTCATTATCAAATCAAATCAAATCAAATCAAATCAGATTTATTTGTATAGCGCCAAATCATAACAAAGTTACATCAAAGCACTTCACATATAGAGCAGGTCTAGACCAAACTCTTTATAAAATTATTTAAAGAGACCCAACAGATCCCCCGATGAGCAAGCACTTGGCGACAGTGGCAAGGAAAAACTTCCTTTAAGAGGCAGAAACCTCGGGCAGAACCAGGCTCAGGGGGGGCGGCCATCTGCCTCGACCGATTGGGTTGAGAGAGGGAAAGAGAGAGAGAGAGAGGCATGGGGGGAGGGGAGGGCAAAGTTGGGTAGAGTAGGGAGAGAAAGAGAGCAGGAGGAGGGGATATTCAAACAGGTGTAGGCAGGAACATGATGCTGCATGAGGTTCGTAGGAATGATGCTGTATGGAATTCTTGAAGATGTGGGAGCAGCAGGCATTGCAGGAACATGGGATGGTGATGATTCATCACCTGCAGGATGAGGACAGGGAGAGAGAGGAGAGGAGCTGGGAGAGAGAAAGGAGAGGAGCTGGGGGAGACAGAGACTTCGGGAAAACATGGTTAGTAAATCCAATGCACATGCTTGGAACTGAGAGAAACTGGGATTTCGGAGAAACAGGTTGTTGGTATGACGGCGCATGCGAGGGGGAGAGAGAGAGAGGGAGAGGGAAGAGGGAGAGGGGGAGAGGGGGAGAGAGAGAGAGAGAGAGGGAGAGAGAGAGAGAGGTGCTCAGTCCTTCCCCCAGCAGTCTAGGCCTATAGCAGCATAGCTAAAGAGTAAATCAACTTTAACTTTTTAACTATAAGCTCTGTCATACAGAAAAGTTTTAAGCCTGGTCTTGAAAATTGCTAAAGAGTCTGCCCCCCGGACTGATACTGGAAGTTGGTTACATAGAAGAGGAGCCTGATAACTTAAAGATCTGCCTCCTGATTTACTCTTGGAGACTCTAGGAACCACAAGTAAACCTCCATCTAGAGAGCGGAGTGGCCTACTAGGACAGTAAGGAACTATGAGCTCTCTGAGGTATGACGGAGCTTGGCCAGTAAGAGCTTTATATGTTAACAGAAGGATTTTAAATTCTATTCTGGATTTTACCGGCAGCCAATGAAGAGCAGCTAACACAGGAGAGATGTGATCCCTTTTTCTAGTTCCTGTTAATATTCGTGCAGCAGCATTCTGAATCAACTGAAGGCCTTTCAGAGATTTGTTTGGACATCCAGATAATAATGAGTTACAGTAGTCCAGCCTAGAAGTTACAAATGCGTGGACTAGTTTTTCTGCATCGTCTTGAGAGAGGATATTTCTGATTTTCCTAATGTTTCTCAGGTGGAAGAAAGCTGCCCTACTGACTTGTTTTATGTGAGGGACAAAGGACATGTCCTGGTCAAAGGTTACTCCAAGGTTTCTTACAGTGGAGTTGGAAGCCAAAGTAATGCCATCCAGACTGATTAATTGATTAGATAGGGTTTCTCTAAGGTGCTTAGGGCCGAGTACAATAACTTCAGTTTTGTCAGAATTTAGAAGTAAAAAATTATGGGTCATCCAGACTTTTATGTCTTCAAGACATGTCTGCAGTCTGACTATCTGACTAACTTCATTTGGCTTCATTGATAAATACAGCTGAGTGTGGTCTGCATAACAGTGGAAATTGATGCTGTGTTTCCTGATAATGTTGCCTAAAGGAAGCAGATAAAGAGTGAAGAGGATTGGTCCAAGTACCAAACCCTGTGGGACTCCATAACTGGCTATTGTGCGTGAGGAGGAGCTATTGTTAACATGTACAAACTGATATCTATCCGATAAATAGGATTTGAACCACCTTAGAGCAGTTCCTTTAATGCCAATTTCATGTTCCAGTCTCTGTAATAAAATATTGTGATCAGTGGTGTCAAATGCAGCACTGAGATCTAAGAGGAGAAGTATGGAGGCTGATCCATTGTCTGAAGCCATTAGAATATCATTGGAGACTTTAATCAGCGATGTTTCTGTGCTGTGGTGAGCTCTAAATCCTGACTGAAACTCTTGAAGCAAACCGTTCCTATGCAGATGGTCGTGTAATTGGTTTGCTACTGCCTTCTCAATGATTTTAGAAATGAAGGGAAGGTTTGATATGGGCCTATAATTGGCCAAAACATCTGGATCAAGATTCGGCTTTTTAAGCTGGGGTTTGATGACTGCGGTCTCAAGAGTCTGAGGTACATAACCCAAAGATAAGGTCAAATTAATGAGATCTAGAATGAAGGGCTCAATTAAGTAAAGAATGTCTTTAAAGAGGCTGGTCGGCACTGGGTCTAATAGACAGGTTGATGGTCTAGATGATGATACTATAGAAGCTAGCTCTGAGAGATTCAGAGATGAGAATGATTCCAGATGTAAAATAGGCATTGCAGTTGATTCAGGAGTTGCTGTATTCAGTAGATTATTGTCTAATGTAGGTAAGAGCTGTTGAATTCTGTCTCTGATTGTTATGATTTTATTTGTAAAAAAGCCAATAAAATCATTGCTGCTGAGAGCTAAGGGGATCACTGGTTCTATTGAACTATGACTCTCTGTCAGCCTGGCTACAGTGCTGAAGAGAAACCTGGGGTTGTTCTTGTTTTTTTCTATTAGTGCTGAATAATATGATCTTCTAGCACTGTGGAGAGCTTTTTTATACGTTTTTAAGCTTTCTTTCCAGGCTCGGTGAGACTCTTCCGAGTTGCTGGAACGCCAATTTCTTTCTAATTTCCGTGTCATCTGCTTTAAGGCACGAATTTGAGGATTATACCACGGAGCCAGCCTCCTCTGTTTTATTACTTTCTTTTTCAGAGGGGCAGCATCATCCAGATTGGAACACAGTGTGGCCATAGTGCTAGTCACAAGGTCATCAACCTGTGTATGGGAGAAATCCTCATTTGAATTTAGATATGGCATTGCTGCAAATGATGACTGAATGTTCTCTTTAAATTTAGCCACAGCGTCTTCAGATAAACATCTTCTATAGCCAAATTTATTCCTCGATGCTGTGCAGTCAGTTAAAGTAAACTCAAATGTAATGAGGTAATGGTCGGTCAAAAGACAGTTTTGAGGAAAAATTGTTAACTTGTCAATTTCAATGCCATATGTTAGAACAAGATCAAGGATATGATTGAAGCAGTGAGTTGGTTCATTCACGTGCTGGGAAAAGCCAATTGAGTCTAGTAATGAAAGAAACCCAGAACTAAGGCTGTCACTTTCTACATCTACATGAATATTGAAATCTCCCACTATAATGATTTTATCTGTACTAACTCTGATATAAACTCAGAAAACTCTGATAGGAATTCTGAGTACGGACCAGGTGGACGGTATACTGTAACTAACAGAACTGGTTTTTCAACTTTCCAGTTTGAGTGGGAAAGACTAAGAGTGAGGCTTTCAAAAGACCTACAGCCAGATTTTGGTCTAGGGTTGATTAATAAGCTTGACTGAAATATCGCAGCCACTCCCCCTCCTCGACCTGTGGTACGAGGGACATGAAAATTAACATGAGTGGGGGGGGGGGGTGTAGCTTCATTAATACTAACATACTCATCCTGCTGCAGCCAGGTTTCAGTTATACAAAATAAATCAATACGATGACCAGTTATAAGATAACTGACTAATAGAGATTTTGATGATAGTGATCGAATATTCAACAGTCCACATTTAACTGCAGTATTATTTGAGACCGAATTTGTGGCTGTTTTGATTTCTATTAAGTTTTTGATTTTAGCTCCTCTTCTGTTTAATCTAGGTTTAGTAACCTTTCTAAATTTAGGTGGTCGGGGGACAGACACAGTTTCTATAGACCTAGACATAGACAGAGACTCTATTCTATTCTCGGCAGGGAACCGCTCTGACTGAGGCGCAGAGGAGTGTGTTAAACTGCGGCTCTGCCTCCTGGTCTCGACTCGGGGTTGTCAGGGTTTTAACTTTCTAATGAACTCGGCCATATTCCTAGATATAAGAGCGGCACCACCCACGGTGGGATGGACACCATCTCTCCTAATCAGACCAGGTCTCCCCCAGAGAGTGTTCCAGTTATCTATGTAGCCCACATTGTTTTCGGGACACCACCTCGACAGCCAGCGGTTGAATGAAGACATGCGGCTATACATGTCATCACTGGTCCGATTGGGGAGGGGGCCGGAGAAAACTACAGTGTCCGACATTGTTTTAGCAAAGGTACACACCGATTCCACATTAATCTTTGTGACCTCCGACTGGCGAAGTCGGGTGTCGTTACTGCCGACGTGAATAACAATTTTACCATATTTACGCTTATCCTTAGCCAGCAGTTTCAGGTAAGATTGGGTGTCGCCTGCTCCGGCCCCCGGGATACACTTAACTATGGCCGCCGGTGTCGCTAACTTCACGTTCCTCAGAATAGAGTCGCCAATCACTAGAGTCGGCTTTTCAGCGGGTGTGTCGCTGAGTGGGGAGAACCTGTTGGAAACGTGAACCTGTTGGTGGTGAACCGGGGGCTGCTGCCTACGACTATGCCTCTTGTCTCGGACAGTCACCCAGCCGCCCTGACTAGATCCCGGCTGCTCGGGAGCCGCTGGGGGGGAGGAAACTCTCTCGGTTGCCGTAGGAGCTGGTCTAGGTCGGCCCGCACTGGCTACAGGGGGGCGGCTAGCTACACTAGCATAAGTTGGGCTAGCTAAGGCTATCATAAAAGGAGGCAGAGGAGTAACTGGACATGTAGCAGAGAGGACAGGAGAGAGAGGGAGAAGGAGGAAGAGAGAGTGGAGAGAGAGCTGGAGACCATTGCTAATCGTTCAGTTCAATTAGCGGAGCTACAGTATCGTTTATAGGCTTAGGAAAGGGGAAGGCTATTGAGTTCTATGCTAGTATAGTTTAATAGCAGTTTGCTGTCGATTAGTCAGGTGAATAGCAAAGAAATAGCAAAGACAGCACACGAGGTAACCCAGAGCACAACCACCAGTGACCGGAAATGACGTAACACGCTTACCGCACGTAACCAGGAAGAGTGAGCATGTCTCCTCTGCATTTACACGCCCACAATTATATTCATTTACTTTATGTTTGATACTATTATATATACCCTCTCACTCTAACCCCCTCATTGATACACTTTAATAATGGCCAGGCTCCCTCTCATTTCTCAGATTTGAGATTTGCCACATTTGAATGTGGACACATAGAAAGAGAGATGCTCTATGGGTCAGGAAATTACTCCTGTTGACAGGTGCATACCACAACAAAGAGATTTTTAGATAAAGATGGTACCGATACATCCAGTCATAGTTTTTATGCCAATGCGCAAACAGTTTTTCAATCCACAGTACAGACTCACTGAATTCAATGTAACACCTGCAGAGCACATGAATAACATCAATGGGTGGTTGGTAACAGAGAGATAGGAGAGCGACATGACACACAACAAGACAACACAACTTTCTTTACAGGGAACAGGGGGATGAGGACAGGGATTCAAAGAGTCTCCAATTTAAGAGGGGCCAGGTGTTCATCTGGTGCTGAGATGATTTAGTCTGCAGCGAAGAGTAAACACACATTCCTGCCGTAAAAATGCATATGCCCATATATACTGTGTGTGTACGATAACAAAATAAAATAGGGAAAACATATTGTCTGCAATCAAATACACACTTAAGAAGTAGTTTGGACCAAGCCCCTAGGCCTGTACTGTTGCCCCCTCTGCTAATTCATCCATCCACAAACAGTAATAAGGTGCCAGCTATGGCCTTCTTTTTTGTAAGATGTGTACACACACACACACACACACACACACACACACATTGACATGTTCTGGAAATTCCACACATAGCTTCCAACCAGGCTGAAAAATGACCACGGAATTGCTGACCATTCCCCCTGACCCTGACCAGAATGCTGTGCAAACCTCCCACAGGCAGGACAGGTGGCAGAGGAGGGAGCTGAGGGGAGAGCAGACCATTGAAAACAGATTATGTGACACCTCACCTTTCTGCTTCAGACCCTTGACCCTAACTGATCTCTGAGGCACCTACACAAGTTGCTCCACGATAGTTAGACAACCTGTTTCCATGCACCACTGAGTTGGATGCTGGCTTTAAGTTCAAACTGGGATTGTATACACGCGTGCGCTCATACACACACAGACACACACATACACAGAGAGGAAGCTATGCAGGCAGCGTTGATCATAGTTTCAGGGTTGGATTGTTTCAACTGCCTGCCAAATAAATGATCAAAGGTTATTTGCCCCATCCTCTGATACAATTCCAGGTAGTGAACCTGTAGTAGAACGTTGTTGTCATCATGGTAACTCTAACAAATAAAGGGTTTGGATAAATTTGTTGGACCAAGGTATTGGACCCGACCCACTCGAGCTGGGATTGACTCCAGCACCTCCTGCAACCCGGAAATGGATAAGCAGTAGAAATTGAACCTAGAACGAGCACTAAAGCAGAGTTCTGCCATGGGTCTAGTACTCAGTGGGTTACAAAAATAGTGTCTGATGGGTAACAAATATATTCGTATAAATTCACTACCATGTGTATAGGCAGAACTGAACTGAACCTGAGTGGGTAACATTTTTTTTCATTTTATCATGAAAAGCAGAGAAATAAACTAATTTCATCCAAATAATTGATGTCACAAAGCTGTTTGTGTATGCTGTTTGTGTAATCATGGGTAACAGGACTTTCTATTGAAGAGGGCCTGTAGGTTAGTCACTTTTTTTCCCCTTGATGAGTCTGCATCCATGTCCACATAAATCACGTACACTATACACAAAACAAAACATCATAAAAAGAGAGTTTGACATGCTTGACATGCTGAATTAAACATTTCTGTGGTCACAGAAAGTAGAAAGAAAATTTGGTTCAGCAGCTGGAAAATCTGTAAAACTACCAAATAATCACGAACAACTGGTAAGACTGCTTTCTGAAAGAGCAATGGCCATTGAGGAAGCAGTTGTACAAATCACCAATGTAACTGCACCACTGCTAGTCTGATAAACAAAAAAAAAAAGAAAAAGAAAAAAAGTATTTCCATATATACAATAGTCAATTCTATTGTGAGACCTTTCTTAATGTTTAGTTTGCATCCTGACTCTGGTTCTGTAAGCACAACAGCAATTCTGTGGGTCAGTAGAGTTTCTGAGAGCAAAGCTTAAACCTGAACCAGTGTTTTCCATACAGTCAGGACACCAGAGCTCTCTAGGAAGCAGGGGGATGGGCAAAGAGCAGGTGACAGAGCCACAGCACTGATTCTCTTTGAAGTGTTCACCTGCACTTCCCTCCTCTTGTTTTTTACTGCCCATTACTGCTCCATCGGTGCAGCAACAAGGACAGGTTTTACCCTTGAAGTATCTTGAACTCACATTGCATTTATTGTCCATCTGTTGTGGATTTACAGTGCGTATGGAAGGTATTCAGACCTCCTTAAATTTTTCACTCTGTTACATTGAAGCCATTTGCTAAAATCAATTAAGTAGATTTTTTTCCTCGTTAATGTACACACAGCACCCCATTTTGACAGAAAAACGCAGAAATGTAGACATTTCTGCTAATTTATTAAAGAACAAAAACTGAAATATCATATGGCCATAAGTATTCAGACCCTTTGCTGTGACACTCATATATTTAACTCAGGTGCTGTCCATTTCTTATGATCATCCTTGAAATGGTTCTACATCTTCATTGGAGTCCAGCTGTTTTTAATTAAATTGATTGGACTTGAGTAGGAAAGGCACATACCTATCTATATAAGACCTTACAGCTCACGGTACATGATCTGGCCAAGGTTACAAAAGAATTTCCGCTGCACTTAAGGTTCCTAAGAGCACAGTGGCCTCCATAATCCTTAAATGGAAGATGTTTGGGACGACCAGAACTCTTCCAAGAGCTGACTGTCCAGCCAAACTGAGCAATCGGGGGAGAAGAGTCTTGGTGAGACAGGTAAAGAAGAACCCAAAGATCACTGTGGCTGAGCTCCAAAAATGTAGTGGGGAGATGGAAGAAAGTTCTAGAAAGATTCATCACTGCAGCCCTCCACCAATTAGGGCTTTATGACAGAGTAGCCCGACAGAAGCCCCTCCTCAGTGCAAGACACATGAAAACCCACAAAGAGTTTGCCAAAAACACGTGAAGGACTGCAAGACTATGAGAAATAAGATTTTCTGGTCTGATGAAACCAATTGAACTTTTTGGCCTTAATTCTAAGCAGTATGTGTGGATTAAAACCAGGCACTGCTCATTGCCTGCCCAATACAATCCCAACAGTGAAGCATGGTGGTGGCAGCATCATGCTGTTTCCTGTTTCCAGCATCAATTGCAACAGACTGGTTGCAACAGAAGGAAAGATGAATGCGGCCAAGTACAGAGATATCCTGGATGAAAACCTTTTCCAGAGTGCTCAGGACTTCACACTGGGCTGAAGGATCACCTTCCAACAAGACAATGACAGCACACAACTAAAATAACAAAGGAGTGGCTTCGGAACAACTCAATGACTATTCTTGAATGGCCTAGCCAGAGCCCTGACTTAAACCCAATTGAGCATCTCTGGAGAGACCTGAAAATGGCTGTCCACCAACATTCATCATCCAACCTGACAGAACTGGAGAGGATCTGCAAGGAGGAATCCTGTAAGCAGGGGTCCCCAAATCCAGGTGTGAAAAACTTGTTGCATCATTCCCAAGACTCATGGCTGTATTAGCTTAAAAGGGTGCTTCTACTCAATACTGAGCAAAGGATCAGAAAACTTGTGTCCGTGTGATATTTCAGTTTTTGTTCTTTTTTGCTAAAATGTCTACAATTCTGTGTTTTTTTGTTTTTTGTTTTTTGTCAATATGGGGTGCTGTGTGTACATTAATGATGAAAAACTTAACACAACTGAAATGATTTTAGCAAATGGCTGCAATATAACAGAGTGAAAAATTTAAGAGGGTCTGAATATTTTCCGTACCGACTGTATATTAATTAGAACACCATTAACTTTCGGGAGTCATGATGCCGGGCAGGACACTGACATAATGGTTAGCGTTGTTGCCTCACAGCAAGAAAGCTGTGGGTTCAATTACCGAGCCTTGGGCCTTTCTGTGTGGAGTTTGCATGTTCTCCCCGTGGTTGCATGGGTTTATTCCAGGTACAGTGCCTACAGAAAATCATCATACCCCTTTGAAATAGTTACTTTATTTGTCATACAGCCTGAAATCAAAACTCATTAAAACAAACAAAACATAAAACAAACATTTACAAATTTAGCCGTACAACATTGAAATAGGCAACAGTTCTGAAAATTAATAAAAAATGAAAAACTAGAATAACAGGGTTGGAAAAGTCATCAGCCCCCTGATTTAATACCTTGTAGAGCTTCCTTTTGCTTTAATTAGAGCCATCAATCTGTTTGGATATGTCTCCATTAGCTTTGCACACCTAGATTGGGGAATGTTTGCCCATTCTTCCTTGCAGAATTGTTCAAATTCAGTCAAATTCTGTGGGGAACGGCGATGGACTGCTCTCTTCAAGTCAATCCACAGATTTCCTATAGGATTAAAGTCAGGGACTTGACTTGGCCACTCAAGGACATTCACCTTCCTATCCTTAAGCCACTGCTTTGTTCTTTTGGCAGTATGTTTAGGATCATTGTCATGTTGGAAGGTGAATGACCTGCCCATCTTCAGCTGTCTAGCAGAGGGACGCAGGTTTTCCTTAAGAATTTGGGTGTACTTGGCAGCGTCCATTTTCCCTTCAATCCTGACCAATTGCCCAGTCCACGCTGAAGAGAAACATCCCCACAACATAATGTTGCCCCCACCATGCTTCACAGTAGGTATGGTGTGTTTTGGGTGGTGTGCTGTGTTTGGTTTTAGCCAAACATAGCGCTTGGAGTTCAGTCCAAAAAGTTCAATCTTAGTCTCATCAGACCATAAAACCTTTTTCCACATGGTAACAGGATATTCCAGATACATTTTTGCATAGCGCAGACGAGACTGAGTGTGGCACTTTTTCAGAAAAGGCTTCTTTCTTACCAACCTGCCACACAGACCAGCTTTGTGTAAAGCTTGTGAGATTGTTGTCACATGCACAGACCAACCAGTCACAGCCATTAAGTCTTGTAAGTCCTTCAAAGTTGCCTTTGGCCTCTTGGTAGCTTCTCTGATCAGTGTCCTTCTGGCCCGGTCATCCAGTTTGGACGGACGGCCTGATCTAGGCAAGGTGTTGGTGGTGCCATATGCTTTCCACTTCTTAATGATGCTCTGAACGGCACTCAGAGGGATAGATAAAGCCTTCAAAATCTTTTTGTAGCCTTCACCTAACTTGTGCCTTTTTACAACTTTATCCCGGAGTTCTTTTGAATGTACTTTTCCACCATGTTGAATCCTTTCACTATCATCCACTGCAAGTAGTGGAATTTTCAAGAAAACAGCTGGTTTTATTCTAGAGTAATCAAAACCACTGCAGTTAGTATCAGGTGGGAGGCAATAAGCCTGGTGTTTGATCTGGAAGTTGATTGGTTGCACCTGAGTAAGTTTATAATGGTATACTCTAGGGGGCTGATCACATAACCAAATCAGGTATTTCATTAACTAATTTTTAATAGTTGTCCATAATGTTTTAAAATGTTATTTTCACTTTGATGATGAGGATTATTATGTGTACATACAGTTAAAAAAAGTTTGATTTAATTTATTATAATTTCCAGGGTGTAAGGTGACAAAAGGTCAAGTTTTTCACAGGGTATGATGATTTTCTATAGGCACTGTACTCCCACAATGGACTGGTGACCTGTCGTGGGTGTACCCTGCCCTCACCCAGTGTGAGCTGGGATTGGCTCCAGCCCTGTCCCGCTAAACATCCAGAGGTGTCCAAACAGCAAAGGTTCTGTTAAGAAAAAGTCAGTGTCACAGTGAAACCCTCTCTGTTGTCTGAGGGGCCAGAGGACTACCATGAGCCCAGATACAGACTCAATCCAAAATGTTAAACCTTAGAAGACACTGCAGCATGACCAATCTAAAAATTACCCTGTGGGCCCTTCCCTTTGTTTTGACTCCAATTAACAATCATGTGTTTGTTGAATATCAAGTTAAACATCTACAGTGAATAAATTCATTTCACATTCAGCAAACAGTGTAGTGATTCCATGCAGAGAAATGGATTTAGGGAGGCTATCAAACCCCCTGGTGTGTTTCTCATCCAAACTCATTTGGATGTATGACTGGGAACGAATCAAGGGGAATTACTTCTACATGGCCAAATAGCTATTGTACATGCACACACACATACACACATAATGCCCAGACAACACACACCCAAACATGTCCACAAATAGAAGCGCATCCCACTCTTAAGGACTGATTTTAGGATATTCTTTAACAGGAAACAGAATCATAACTCTGCTCTCATTTAATTTCCAGATATTAAATGGCTCATCTAAAAGCATCTTTCCGACTCCTCCACAAAGTTAATATCACTGAAGGGGGGATCATTAGCCACCGCTGTCACTACCAACTGATTTGCAATTTCGAAACAAACTAGTTTATTTAAACTGGAAGTTTTAATTGGTTTGAAGTGTTTTTATTAAGCTTAAAGGAATATCATATTTTATCTTACCCAGATCTTCTCAATTTATTTGTCCCACAATAGGGAAATTTCATTGTTCCAGCAGCAAGTAGAAAGTGAATAGAAAAGCAGAATAAAAAGAAGAATATGGACAATAAAAAACATAAGGCAGTGTTGGACGTTAAAGTGCAGTGTATCAAATTGTCCAGTTGGGGGTATATGTGGGGTGGGGTGGGGTTGCTTGGAACAGTGCTGGTCATATAGGATCAGAGATCTACTTTGACCTTGAGCAAAAGTGTTAGGGCCCCTTGAAGGAGTTGCCCTACAAATAAATGTAAGAATGTTTATGATATGAATAGGAACCAGTCAGCTAAAATATTAGAAACACATTATTGTTGTAATTTCCATAGTGTGAGAATTACATTCCTGGTGAAAATTTGTTTAAAATGTGTCTAAACTAAACTTATCACCTCCTCGTGTTTGTTTCCTGTCAAGATCAAGACACACGGTCATAGGTGTTTTTACAGAACATTTTGATGTCAAAGTGAAGTTGACCATTGTCCTCACCTGTTTTAATGCTTGTAGAAATTTTTAAAATAATTATTGTATGAATTTGTGTAACACTATGGCCAAAAATTTTGGTGTCAGAAACTGATTTCATCCTTCATTCCAACTGTGGGTGGACAATTTTTTACCTGTTTACATTCTATTAAGCCTCAATGTCATGGAGAGATTGATTGAAATTCAAATGGGAGTGAAAAAAAGTGATTAAAAATGGTTAATGAAATCATTTCTCCATTCACCATCTAATGCGTATCCATTTCTGGGTTGTGGCGTGGTGCTGGAGCTAAGCTCACATCTGGCAGGTCGCCGGTGCTTCGCAACGCCAACATTAGAGACAGACAGAGACCAACAACCACTCACACTCACACTCATACCTATTGGCAATTTAGAGTCAATATCTCTTTGGACTGTGGGGGGGAAACCAGAGTACCCGGAGGAAACCCACGCAGGCATGCAGAACATGCAAATACCACACAAAAAGGCTCCAGGCCCTGGAATCAAACTCACGCCCTTCTTGAGATGAGGCAACAACACTAACCCACATTCCGGTGTGCTGCCGGTTAATAAAAAGATAATTCAATTCTAAAATGCCTATTAGACCCAGTGCCAACAAGCCTCTTTAAATAAATTTTTTACTTAATTGAGCCCTTCATTCTAGATCTCATTAATTTGACCTTATCTTTGGGTTATGTACCCCAGACTCTTAAGACCGCAGTCATCAAACCCCAGCTTAAAAAGCTGAATCTTGATCCAGATGTTTAGGCCAATTATAAACCCACATTGAACCTTTCATTCATTTCTAAATTCATGAAAAAGCAGTAGCAAACCAATTACATGATCATCTGCATAGGAATGGCTTGCTCAAAGAGTGTCAGTCAGAATTTGAAGCTTATCACAGCACAGAAACAGTGTTGGGTAAACTCTCCAATGACATTCTAACGGCTTCAGACAATGGATCAGTCTCCATACCTCTCCTCTTAGATCTCAGTGCTGCATTCGACAGCATTGATCACAATATTTTATTACAGAACCTGGAACATGAAATTGGCTTTAAAGGAACTGCTCTAAGGTGGTTCAAATCCTATTTATCGGATAGATATCAGTTTGTACATGTTAACAATAGCTCCTCCTCACGCACAATAGCCAGTTATGGAGTCCCACAGGGTTCGGTACTTGGACCAATCCTCTTCACTCTTTATCTGCTTCCTTTAGGCAACATTATCAGGAAACACAGCATCAATTTCCACTGTTACGCAGACGACACTCAGCTGTATTTATCAATGAAGCCAAATGAAGTCAGTCAGATAGTCAGACTGCAGACATGTCTTGAAGACATAAAAGTCTAGATGACCCATAATTTTTTACTTCTAAATTCTGACAAAACTGAAGTTATTGTACTCGGCCCTAAGCACCTTAAAGAAACCTTATCTAATCATTTAATCAGTCTGGATGGCATTACTTTGGCTTCCAACTCCACTGTAAGAAACCTTGGAGTAACCTTTGACCAGGACATGTCCTTTGTCCCTCACATAAAGCAAGTCAGTAGGGCAGCTTTCTTCCACCTGAGAAACATTAGGAAAATCAGAAACATCCTCTCTCAAGAGGATGCAGAAAAACTAGTCCATGCATTCATAACTTCTAGGCTTCCAATTCCAGTATCGGTCTGGGGGGTGGACTCTTTAGCAATTTTCAAGACCAGGCTTAAAACATTTCTGTATGACAGAGCTTATAGTTAAAAAGTTAAAATTCATTTACTCTTTAGCTATGCTGCTATAGGCCTAGACTGCTGGGGGAATGACTGAGCACCTCTCTCTCTCTCCCTCTCCCTCTCCCTCCCTCTCTCTCTCTCTCTCTCTCTCCCTCTCCCTCTCTCTCCCTCTTCCCTCTCCCTCTCTCTCTCTCGCCCTTGTATGCGCCGACATACCAACAACCTGCTTCTCCGAAATCCCAGTTTCTCTCAGTTCCAAGCATGTGCACTGCATTTATTAAGTCTCTGTTTCTCCCAGTTTTTCTCCTCTTTCTCCCTGTCCTCATCCTGCAGGTGATGAATCATCACCATCCCATGTTCCTGCAATGCCTGCTGCTCCCACATCTTCAAGAATTCCATACAGCATCATTCCTATGAACTTCATGCAGCATCATGTTCCTGCCTACACCTGTTTGAATATCCCCTCCTCCTGCTCTCTTTCTCTCCCTACTCTACCCAACTTTGCCTCCCCCCATGCCTTTCTCTCTCTCTCTCTCTCTCAACCCAATCGGTCGAGGCAGATGGCTGTTCCCCCTGAGCCTGGTTCTGCCCAAGGTTTCTGCCTCTTAAAGGAAGTTTTTCCTTGCCACTGTCGCCGAGTGCTTGCTCATCGGGGGATCTGTTGGGTCTCTTTAAATAATTTTAGAAAGAGTTTGGTCTAGACCTACTGTATATGTAAAGTGCCTTGATGTAACTTTGTTATGATTTGGCGCTATATAAATAAATCTGATTTGATTTGATAAAAATGTTATGTAAAGTTATACATTATTATAAAAATGTTTATGTTAAAAGAAGGTAAAATGGTCAAAACAAGGTTAAAAAATGGTTATACCGCCTGATGAATGTACCTATCTGATGAGTTGACGTGTGATCTACCTGTTGGACCTTGAGAAGGTGATCAGGATTGATTCATTTTGCTGAAGTCGGAAGGGGGAGCGCTTGGTGCTTCACAGTGCTTCACTCTCAATAAAGCTGCCGGAGAGAAAGCTTTGTGTCTGAATTTCATTTATATTTTCAACCTTTAAGGTGTCTTATAAGTATTTATGCTCATGATGAAGAATTGTGTAATTTTGTATAAACTTTTGAACAAATATATTGTCGATGAAGCATCCGGAGAGGAAGTTTTGTCTCCGAGTGTCATTTATATTTTCGCTCTTTCAGAGTTTAACATTTACAAGGCAACGCTGGGATGATTCAGAAGAGCACCAGCTGTCCAAGATAGACATCCCAGGTCATCATTTAACCCCTCAACCATATCTTCAACCAGGGTCGATAGCGTGTTATGGTTCATTGGCGTAGAAAGACCTCCTATGACATCTGAGGTTAACCAAAGGTGCCAGGAGAGCTTTGGTGTCGATTCTGCAAAGAGATGGTTCTGTGTCACACTTATATTTTACACAGGCCAGAGTTTTAAATGGATTCTTCAGAGTTGGAGTTAGTGGTGCATTGCAACCATTGACAGGAGATGCGGTAGTTGTAGTTTGTGATTTTCTAACTTTTGCTGGTCCAGGATTTGAGAAGGTATCAGGCAAAAGTCATCCTATTTTATCTCATATACTGCCAAGCATTTAGAGATAGAAGAGTTAGATGAACTGGAGGACCGGGGTATGTCTGAGAAACTGACCCAAAAATTTTTAATTATTGAGTTGCAACAATTTACTCAAAACAGAGTACTAGAACAGGGAGCTTCAGATACAAAATGGGCAGAAGGGGTACAAGACCAGGCTGGTTAGCCATTAGGAAAAGAGCTGTTTTAGAAAAAAAGAGAGAGCGAGTACAACAAGCTTTATCATTTTCATAAGAGAAACCAAAAAAAAGCAGAGAAGCCACAATGTTAGTGTTAGTGTTAGGGAGTTAACTTCGTTGGACTAGACCACGCCCCAGCTCAACAAACCTCTCTACCCCTTCTCTCAGTACAGTGGAACAGAGAGTTGAAAATATCAGGTCAGATCGGTGAGCCAGAGCAAAAAGGCAAACTTACCTCCTCAAGCCTAGTGCAACAGAATGAGTGTCACAGTGACACCAGCCTAATCACTAACTCTCCTGTCGTTGCAGCTCCTGACACACCCACCTGCCTGGCAATCACCTTCATTCCCTGCACCTGGTTTTCCCCACCCATCTCCACACCTGGGGTTCATTCTCCCATCAGTCCTCCTATACTTATACCAGTCCACTTCCCCCTGCTCTCTGCCAGGTTGTCTAGTGTTTTGTTGCCTATTATTCCAGCATTCCTTGTACCTATCTGCCTGCTTGTCTGTTTCCTGGACCCTGCCTGTTTACCTGGTCTTAGAGATTCTGCCTAGCCCCCTGGATTATTCTGTCTCGTCTGCCTGCCTGCCTGGTTTCCTGACCCCTGCCTGTCTCCCGGTTTGAAGCTCCTCCCTTGCCCTCTGGACTTGTCTGCATTATCTACCTGCCTGCCTGGTTTCTGACTCCTGCTTGTTTTCAGACTGATTAAAGCCTATTGGACTCTGCTCCTGTCTCTGTATCCTTGCTTTTGGGTTCCTCTGTTCTGTGACCGGATAGTGAGCAAGGCATTAGCAAGGGGTTCCCTCAAGCACAAAACCAAACTTCTCCTTCCCACCTCAAGGAGGATCCTCAGGTCTCTTTACCAAGAAAATGGTGCAACTGTACAAATAACTAACTTCCATGGTCCAAAGCAGCAAGGAAACTCCACAAACATTTCTGATCTGCGCAATAGATTTGAGACAAAAACACTGATTACTTCACAGGAAGCTGAATCTGGTCTAAAATATGAACCTATACTCGCACAGAGCATTTTCTCCATACTGTTCTGACAGGCCTGCAAAATGATAACATTCAAAGTGACCCTCTAACCTTACTTGTAAGCCAGTGTGCACTCAGCTCAGCATAATGAAATGCCTGCAGATAAAAAAAAAGGGAAGAATCACAATCCTGACCACCCCAACATTACATAGCCTGATGTATATATATGAAGAAATGCCAATATTGAAAAACCTAGGTGCAGCGTGCATCATGAAAAATGGATGGTTACTGTTCTAAAACCTGTCAAGCTAAACATTGGCCAAAATACAAAGAATTATGCAACCAGCACTCTCACTCAAGTTCAAAGCCCAACCACTCCAAGAAAGAGGAAAGACAGTCTCATCTTGTTGCTCTGGTAGGGATTGATAGCGGCATGGTTGAGTGCAACATACAGGGCTGCAGAACACAAACATTATGGGATACAGGCTCTTATGTCTGTATTGTTGATGAGAAGAGGAAAAAGAGACATTTGCCCCATGAGAACTTATGAGATGTCTCTGCGTTACTGGATGCACCTGATGACTCCAAAATTACAGTTGCCAATGGACAAAACATGTCTAATGCATCACCAGTGGTCTATGTAAGGAAGAAGGATAGGAGCCTTCGACACTGCATAGATTTGAGAGATTTAAACAAAGACCAACCCTGACAGACAACCGATCCCTCGAGTGCAGGACATCCTTGACAGTATTGGTGGCAATACATGGTTTTCATTATTAGTCCAAGGAAAAGCCTACCATCAAGGTTTTATGGATGAGAACAGCAGGCCGCTGACTAAATTTGTCACTCCAAGGGGCCTTTATGAATGGTTAAGGATTCCATTCAGGCTGATGAATGCACCTGCCACTTTCCAAAGGTGCATGGAGAAGTGCTTGGAAGACGTGTGAGAGAGCATCTGCCTGCTCTACCAGGATGATACGCTCATGTACAGTCCATCATTCGAGGATCATGTGAACCATTTCAGAAAAGTTCTTCAGCTATTGCGAAATTATAGAATCAAGTCAAAGCCCATTAAGTGCAAATTATTCAAACACGAGGTCTGCTACCTGGGAAGAGTAGTTTCAGCTGTAGGGAGCAAAATTGATCCACTCGATACTTTTTCCTTAAGAACGTTGAAAGATAATAGGTCAAGCAATGTAAGAAAGTTACAAAGAGGAAGTATACAAGCCACTCTCCATCACTGATATAAGACAAGTACAGCAAGATGACAAGAACATCAATCCAATAATACAGTGTGAACTGAAAAACAGCAAGCCATCAAAGCATGAATTTAGTGACTTCACCATGCAAAGCAAAAGTCTGCTGGGTGAATGGGAAAGACTTCACATTGATGATGAGAGCATTCTTCACAGAAAAACTGCAACTAACCACAGCTGGTGTTACCTGATATATACAAGTCCAAAAAGAAATTGAACATTATGTACCAAGGACATGTACTTGCCCGATACAAAAAACACCATGTAAAGAACAAAGGGCACCTCTGACCATTACCACACAGCCATTTGAACTGGTGTCAATAGATTTTCTCCACCTAGATAGATGTAAAGGCAGATATGAGAACATATTGGTCATCGTTGATTGCTTTACTTGTTTTGCACAGGTGTATGCCACCACTTCTAAGTCTACAAAAACAGTCGCTGATCAGATATTCAATGATTTTGCCATTAAGTTTCGACTACCTATACAAATACGCCACTATTAAGGTGGCACAACACCTTGTCACCCTCAAGGAAAAGGGCAAGTTGAACAATTCAGCAGAACACTGTCACATATATTGAAGACACTTTACCGACACGAAGAAAACAAAATAGAAAGAATCTCTTAACAATTAAATCTATGCATATAACTGTACACGAAGTGAGATGTCGGGGTTCTCTTCTTTTTATCTTCTATTAGGACACCAAGGTTACCTATTGATCTCCTGTTTGGGCTTGCCTCTGAGACAGAAAGAGCTGACCAACAAACATACATGGAGAAATTAAGACAAGAAATGCAGAAAGCATGTGAAGCGGTCAAGAGAAAGTAAAATAGTCGACAGAAAGACAAAAAAAAAAACATCATTATGTAAAGGTAAAAATCTCAGTGTTGTATTCTGGTGATTTGGTCCTTGTTCGAAATTTGACACCCTGAAGAGACCCTGGAAAGCTTTGCAATAACTGGGAGGAGGTTGTCTGTGTTGTAACCTAGGCGAGGCAGAGGGAGTTCGAAAATCCTGCATCACTACCTGTTGCTACCATGTGATTACTTACATTTAGAGATCCAGTCCAAGAAAAATACTTAAACAGAAGAAAAGGATGACAGACATGTCTAGTTACTCCTCTGCCTCCTTTTATGATAGTACTTCTTGTTGTAGATGCAGGATGATGGCAGAAATGGAGGCGAGAATTAGTGAGTTAGATTTTCAGCTCCGCACCTTAGCTAACCCAGCTTATGCTAGTGTAGCTAGCTGCCCCCCTGTAGCCGGTATGGGCCAACCTAGACCAGTTCCTGCGGCAGCCAAGAGAGTTTCCTCCCCCACAGCAGCTCCCGAGCAGCCGGGATCTAGTCAGGGCAGCTGGGTGACTGTCCGAGAAAAGAGGCATAGTTGTGGGCAGCAGCCCCCGGTTCACCACCAACCAGTTCACATTTCCAACAGGTTCTCCCCACTCAGCGACACACCCGCTGAAAAACCGACTCTAGTGATTGGCAATTCTATTCTGAGGAACGTGAAGTTAGCGACACCGGCGGCCATAGTTTAGTGTATCCCTGAATCTGCTGGCTAAGGATAAGCGTGAATATGGTAAAATTGTTATTCACATCAGCAGTAACGACACCCGACTTCGCCAGTCGGAGGTCCATCCATCCATCCATCCATCTTCGTCCACTCATACATGGTCGGGTCGCGGGGGTAGCAACTTCAGCAGGGAGCCCCAGACTTTCCTTTCCCCAGCCACATTGACCAGCCCTGACTGGGGGATCCCGAGGCGTTCCCAGGCCAAAGTGGAGATATAATCTCTCTACCGGGTCCTCGGTCTGCCCCGGGGCCTCCTCCCAGCTGGACGTGCCTGGAACACCTCCCAAGGGAGGCGCCCAGGAGGCATCCTAACCAGAAGCCCGAACCACCTCAACTGGCTCCTCTCAATGCAAAGGAGCAGCAGCTCTACTCTGAGCTCCTCACCTTATCTCTAAGGGAGAAGCCAGCTACCCTTCTGAGAAAGCTCATTTCGGTCGCTTGTACCCACGATCTCGTTCTTTCAGTCATGATCCACCTCTCATGACCATAGGTGAGGGTAGGAACAAAGACTGACCTGAAGATAGAGAGCTTTGCTTTCCGGCTCAGCTCTCTTTTCGTTACAGCGGTGCGATACAGCAACTGCAGTACTGCTACCGCTGCTCCGATTCTCCCGCCAATCCCATACTCCAAGCCCCCCCCCACTCATGAACAAGACCCCGAGGTACATGAACTCCTTCACTTGTGGCAAAGACTCATTCCCAACCTGGACTAGACAGTCTATCGGTTTCCTGCTGAGAACCATGGCCTCTGATTTGGAGGTGCTGATCCTCATCCCAGCTGCTTCACACTCATCTGCGAACCTGTCCATTGAGAGCTGAAGGTTACAGACTGATGGTGCCAACAGCACCACATCGTCCGCAAAAAGCAGCAATCCTGAGCCCCCCAACCTGTAAACCCTCTCCTCCTCGACTGCGCCTAGAAATCCCATCCATGAAAATCACGAACAGGATCGGTGACATGGCGCAGCCCTGGCGGAGGCCAACCCTCACTTGGAACAAGTCCGACTTACTGCCAAATACCCGCACACAGCTCTTGCTTTGGGCATACAGAGATTGGATGGCCCTTAAAAGTGACCCCCTTACCACATACTCCCACAGCACCCCCCACAAAAACTCCCAGGGGACCCGGTTGTATGCCCTCTCCAGGTCCACAAAGCACATGTAGACTGGCTGGGCATACTCCCAGGCTCCCTCCAGGATCCTCGCAAGGGTGAAGAGCTGGTCCGTTGTTCTACGACCAGGATGGAACCCGCATTGTTCCTCTTCAATCAGAGGTTCGACGATCGGCCTGACCCTCCTTTCCAGCACCTTGAAGTGAACTTTCCCAGGGAGGCTGAGTAGTGTGATGCCTCTATAGTTGGTACACACCCTCTGGTCCCCTTTTTTAAAAAGTGGGACCACCACCCCGGTCCTCCACTCTTTCGACACTGCCCCTGACCCCCACGCAATGTTGAACAGGCATGTCATCCATTACAGCCCCTCCACACCCATAGCCTTCAACATTTCAGGACGGATCTCGTCAATTCCTGGGGTTTTGCCACTGTGGAGTTGGTTGACTACCTCAGTGACTTCCCTCAGGGAAATTTCCGATGACCCCCCTTCATCCTCCAGCTCTGTCTCTGCTCCAGAGGGTGGGTACGTCGGGATCAGGAGTTCCTGAAAGTGTTCCTTCCACCGCCCACTGCTTTGCCTCCGCGACCGCTGAGGCCGCAGCCCTTCGGGCCTACCGGTACCCTGCAACTGTCTCCGGAGTCCCCTGAGATAACATTCCCTGGAAGGCCTCCTTCTTCAGTTGGACGGCTTCCCTGACCACCGGTGTCCACCACGATGTCCGAGGGTTGCTGCCCCTTGAGGCACCCAGGACCTTGAGGCCACAGCTCTCCGCTGCAGCTTTGGCAATGGAGGATTTGAGCATCGACCACTCAAGCTCAATGCCCCCAGCCTCCACAGGGATGTCGGAAAAGCTCTGCCGGAGGTGGGAGTTGAAGGCCTCCCGGACAGGGGACTCCTCCAAACGTTCCCAGTTCACCTGCACTACACGTTTGGGCTTACCAGGTCTGTCCCGCCACTTGACCCAACTCCCCACCAGATGGTGATCAGTTGACAGCTCAGCCACTCTCTTCACCCGAGTGTCCAAAAAATGCAGCATAAGATCTGTGATACGATAATAAAAATCGACCATCGACCTTCGGCCTAGGGTGCTCTGGTACCAGGTACACTTATGAGCCTCCTTATGCTTGAACATGGTGTTTGTTATGGCCAGTCCAGACTAGCACAGAAGTCCAACAACAAAACACCACTCGGGTTCAGATCGGGGAGGCCGTTCCTCCCAATTATCCCTCTCTAAGTTACTCTGTCATTGCCCGTGTGTGCATTGAAGCTCCATGCAGGACCCCGTTCAGGTCCTCCAAGAAGGCCAAATACTCCGAGCTGCTGTTCAGTGCTTATGCACAGACAACAGTCAGAGTTTTCCCCCCTACCACCCCAAGAAGCAGGGCGGCGACCCTCTCATCCACCGGGGTAAACTCCAACACAGAAGCACTCAGCCAACGGGCTTGTGAGTATCCCCACACCCGCCTGGCGCCTCACGTCTTGGGCAACTCCGGAGAAGAAAAGAGTCCAACCCCTATCAAAGAGCACGGTTCCAGAGTCTTGGTTGTGCGTGTAGGCAAGTCCCACCAAATCCAACCAGTAGCACTCCACCTCCAGCACCAGCTCTGGCTCCTTCCCCCACAGCGAGGTGATGTTCCACATCCCCAGGGCCAGTCTATGCCATCCGGGTCTGGTCTGCTGGGGCCACCCATTTGGCAGCGTACCCAACCCCATCAGGCGGTGGGTCCACGGGGGGGGGCATTATCTACGTGGCTTCTTGGCCCTGTCGGGCCCCGTGGCAGACCCAACCACCAGGTGCTCATGTACGGGCTCCCCATCTGGGCCTGGCTCCAGACGGGGGCCCTGGGCTTCTTCTGGGCAGGGCCCTCTTGTTCCCTCTTTTGTTGTTCATAGGGTCTTCGTGGAGCATTCTTTGTCTGGCCCCTCGCCTGAGACCAATTTGCCATGGGAGACCCTACCAGGAGCAGGAAACTCCAGACAACAACTTAGATATTGTAATTTCAAAGAAAAAACCTGAAAAACAGCATGTGCAGCAATATTGTCACCCCTCCTTAATATTTGGTTGCACACCCTTTGGCAGCGATGACAGCCTCCAAACATTTCTTGTATCCATCCATAAGCTTCTTGCACTTCTCAGGTGGTATTTTCTCCCACTCTTCCTTTGCAATTTGTTCAAGCTCTTGAATATTTGCAGGGTTCTTTTCCCCAATGGCAGATTTCAGCTCCCCCCAAAGATTTTCAATTGGATTGAGATCAGGACTCATTGCTGGCCATTTTAAAACAGTCAATTTTTTCCTTTTCAACCATTCCTGTGTGCTTTTGGATGTGTGCTTTGGATCATTGTCTTGCTGGAGGACCCATGATCTTCGCCTCAAACCAAGTTTTCTTACACTGGGTAAGACATTTCACTCTAAAATCTCTTGATAATTTCCTGATTTCATGATACCTGTGATACAGTCAAGGCCTCCAGTACCAGATGCAGCAAAGCAGCCCCACAGCATTATGGATCCTCCACCATGCTTGACTGTTGGTAGGGTGTTCTTTTCCTTAAAGGCTTCATTGTGCCGTCTGTAAACTGTATATTGTTTGTGTGCATTGCCAAAAAGCTCTATTTTTGTTTCATCTGTCATTAAAACTTCTTCCCAGAAGGATTGTGGTTTGTCCAGGTTCTCTTTTGCAAAGATCAGTCGTTCCTTTTTATGTCTTTTCTTCAGCAATGGTGTCTTCCCATGGCCTCCACCCATAAAGCCCTGCTTCGTTTAGTGTGCGGCATATGGTACTTGTTGAAACAATTACCCCAGACTGTTCCAGATTGGCCTTCAGGTCTTTGGATGTTTGACGTGGTGTTTTGTCCACCATTCGCACCAACCTTCGAAGAGTTCTGTCAGCAATTTTTCTCTTCCCCCCACGTCCAGGGAGGTTCTTGACAGTTCCATGCTTGGCAAACTTCTTAATAACATAATAACATTACACCGTTGAAACAGTGATACCAAGGCCTTTGGAGATGGCCTTATACCCTTTGGAGGTCTTGTGTTTGCTAATAATAGCATTTCTGGTGTCCTCAGACAGCCCCTTTGTCTTCACCATTGTGACAAAGGAACAGTGAATAACAGGTGGCTTTTTAAAACACAAAAATCATCATTCATTGGCTAATTCATGTCACATGGGCACAGGCAATTTATCACAGCTGATTCTCATTTGTGACTTACCACAGGTGAGTCAAATTGGGTTTCCTTACTGATTTACAACAAAGAGTGCCAATACAAGTGACACAGCAAGCTTTACGTTTTTCAATTTTTTCCTCCCATTGTTTTTTTTTTTAATGTTTATCATTTGCTCTTTTGTATCAAACACAAGCTCTCTATAGAAAAATGTTGTTTCCCTTGATTAATTTTCTTCAGGAGATATTCCACATTATGTAATTAATCTTCATGGGTGCCAATAATGGTGAGGAGGACTGTATACTGCTTAGACTAATTTGAGATTCAACACAACCAAACAGCCGCGTTTTTCACCCCAGTAGAATTGGACATTTTAATGCGCTCATTTGGCGAGTTTGAACATGTTTTTAGAAAGAAGTGCAACACCGCTGCAGCTGCAAAAGAGAGGGAGACAGCGTGGGAGAACATTGTTGCTCGGGTCAATGCGTAAGTTTAAATGTAGTCCTTTGCAATCACAATAATCTTACAGGGGAAAACTGCTTGAATGGTAGCCTAATAATTTATTTCATTTAGGTGGAATCCCGCGGGGGAGAAGCGCACTTGGCAGCAGCTTAAGATGAAATATAAAAACTTTGTTCAAACAGGTAAGACCTCGGCATAATCTCATGAGGGTACCTCATTTTGATCATGTTTCTGTCTGCCTGGTGGAGCCCCCTCACGCCACAACAGACCTTGTAACTGTAAGTAGGCAATACTCCAAAGATTTTGCCAAAATCTTATAGCCATATCACTCATCTAGGATGAAGAGCACGATCAAACTGTGTCTGCTGCCTTTGCAGAGGGGGATCCAGAAAGGCCTATAGAGGTAATATCTTGATATGTTACTGATAGTTCTCTTCCCATTCACATTTCTTAACATTGTGTGACATTTAGCCTACACTGAAATATTAACACATTCTCATCCTTCTTAACAGGGCATGACCGGGCAGCAGCAGGAGGGTCCCTCAACTTCCACTGCACAGATTGACACAGTGAGATAGATGTTCAGTAAACATCAGAGGTTCATACTGTAGAATTCATGTGCAACTGTATAATTTAATGTCCTCCTTATGTATTCCCAGTTACCAGTAAAAGAGATTTACAAAATTCACCTGCTGAAAAAAATCCAAAAAACCGACAAAGAAATGCAATACTTCGACAGCCAGATTAGGAGGGTAGATCTAGAAATTGAAATACTGGAGCACAAGTTAGTGGTGGGTGCATGGTCACAGGTGAATTATGTTAATTATGTTAACTATTGGAACATTAACTAAACTAGCTCTTGTATTTGTAGGAAATAAAGACCAAATAAAGACCCAATCCCAATACACCGCCTACCCCTACTTTTTAGCCCTACCCCTAAATTTTGCGCGTTCCCGCGAGGGTAGTGCTGTCCCAATTCCTTTTTTCACGTAGGGGTAGGGGGCGTAACGAAGGGTAGGGGGTAAGAAATAACCCCTTCAGAGCGAGGGTTTTCCGATGCTGACTTACCGAGGAAGGGCCAGTTTCACGATCCCCAGAGAGCAAGAGGATGTGGAGAAGTCGGACAAAAAGAAAACAAAAAATTCACAAGAGACAACAGACGTCGATGGTGTATTCTTCTCCGTGTACCTCTTGGTTTATTTATCAACCGAAGCGTGATGAATGCAAAAAAAAACAAAAAAACAATCGCAACCGATCGCGACCGTAGACTCCATGTTTTTTTTGTTTGTTTTTGTTTTTTATATATTGACAAAATTTACATTGACAGACAGAGTACGAACAGGGTGAGGGCGTTACATATGAAAATAAAATCATGCCGATTGAAATTTACATGAACCGTAGCCTCCATGTTGCTGCTGGGACTACGCAGTCGCTTGCGTGCCCGAACGTAAACTATGCGGTGACATAGCAAGTGGTGTCCTAATTCCTAGGGAAGATTACAAAGCCCTACCCCTTGTGGCTTCCTTTCGAGGGTTAAGGGGTAGTGGGTGAAGGCTACGGGTAGTGAGTAAAGGCTAGTGGTAGTGAGTAGGGTGAACATTGGGATTGGGCCTATGTCTTTATTTGACTGCTGTGGTGGTGGTGATGATGGTGACTTAATCTCTAAAGTGATTGTGGCATACAGTTGCCTTACTCAAGTGCTATGCATCTCTGATGTTGTACAAAAAAACTCCCATTTGCAAAGAAACGCTGCACAACACACAATTTCTGCTGGGATGTGAGAGCATGACTACGGTTGGTAATGTTGCAAATGTAAGGACGGATTAGGTTGTGTATGTAGATGATGGACTGTGCCGTGAAACGGTACCGCTCAAAAAGATGATTGTCTGGAAATGCTAGAACATCTACAGTATGCGGTCTGATAACCATCTCCCAAAGAATATTTTATTCTCTGCGCAGTAATGCTGCACCTTCATCCACGGGATCGCTATCAAAAGGACATGCCATGTTAGTGAAAACAGTCGTTGAATGGACTTCTAATATAGGCCTACTGACTGATTTTTTAAACAATTTTTTTAAATAACAGATGGCAGAATTATGCTATGCCAAAACCCACCTGCTGACTGAATGAATGAGGAAATCAAATACTGTGTGTGGCTGAAAGAGGGCGGAATCAGAGAGAAACTTGAGGTTTATTGAGAAAAACCTGGTACCGACCAGGTTAGGTTCATAAAGTCTGTTACTATGGTAACTGAGCGAAAGCTTAAGTTATCGCTCTCTGGGAAACAGGCTAGAGTTACCCTGTTTTCACCTGTTTGAGTTACCTCCCTTTGTGAAACGGAAAACTCAGTTTCCCTCATTTCAGGGTTAACAAAATCCACTAAACCTGCTTTGTGAAACGGACCCCAGCTCTACACAGCCACAGCCATCACACAGTGTGAGCAAGTGAGCGAACTGACGAGCTGAACATTAAACGGTTATCCTACCTTTTCTCCTTGCACCTCCTGCATGACCTTTTGGAATGACACACTGTTAGCTGTAGAGTCCCCCAGGATCAGAGGTCTGTGACAACACTGTGTGGGTTCACTTCATCAGCAGGTTGTTTTGCATTAGTGTTTTCCTTTAGTACCCACATTAAGATTTATCAAAACAAGACCACACTGCTTCAGGAGATCAGTAAAAACACAGATGCAAGTTTGTCAGAGAAACAACAACCACTGACCCTGGACTCAGTCTGCATTCCCCAGCTCATTAAGGCTGCAGCTGAGTGCAGTGAGATAATTGAGTGAATTGTCTAACAGTGGATAGTGTTTGAGAGGTTATGTTTGTGTGTGTGTGTATGTCTGTGTGCTGCTCCAGTACATCCTCCTGCATTGTTGTTAGAGCCTAGCTCCTGACAAAACCAGCCACAGCCCTCAGTGCCTAGATAACGAGCTGAATGGCTGACAGGTGTGTCGAGATTAGGGGGTGGCTCACCCCCCCACCACACTCACACACACACACCCATCACCCAACAGCCCAACATAATCCTTTACAGTAAACATCCCCATCACCCTGCCTGTCCACTCTGGGGAGCTAAAGGAGAGAGCATGTTTGACATAATTAATTGGCTCTTTCTAAGTGAGTCAAAAAAGATGAAAAGGGTTACCAGGCTGAAATAATTAATTTGCAACTAAATTCGCTGACAGTTGGGTTCTCTCAACAATCCACCTTTTTTCTCTCTCTCATTGGTGCCTCTTATGAATGGCGAAAGGCCTGATACCAGCTGGCCTGAAAAGAGAGTGTTTTAATGAAATATGGCAAAAAGGGAATTTAATTAATTTCAACCTGCAGAGAAGGTCTTGCTCTTATACATTTTTGTAGATTATGGCCTTTCATTATGAGGGTAATGTAGCAAGTATTTTATTACAATTAATTTGAAATGAAAGAGGAAATTATGTGGATTAATAATGGCGGGGGTGGTTACACACGTCCCTTCAATTACCTCTGCTACAGTTCCCTATCCATATCTTACCATCACAGTAATTAAAGGGCTTCAGGAGGACTATTATGCCAGTCAATGAAAAGAGTTTGCTATCACTGTCCAGACAGAGCAGCAGTGCTGGAATCAGTGGAAGGCTGAATGAAAGGCTGTGACTGGAATCAGGTTGCTGATTCTAATCAGAGAGGTTCATTTAGGCAACCCCTCGCACCACCAGCACAGCCAACACTCACCAATTGAAAAGATGAAAGCTAATTTGCTGAAATATATACATGTTGAGATGAGCCTTTGTTTTTCATGGTGGTGCAGGTTGAACTATGAACCAGGAGTTGAACAAGATGATAGAGTTTATTATACGTTTGAGTGTTAGCTGCTCCGATGGTGCGTGTGTGTAGTTGCTGTTATCACCATTAGTGCTAATTATGTTCCTTGTTGAGCAGACACAGGGGTAATTGAAACCATCCCTCTCTCTTCTACTTAGCCTGGTGCTGTGAGTTCCAGTCACGGCAGCTCAGAAATGTCGGCCCAGAACCTTTGTTAATGAGTTAGGTCTCCCTCATCTGACAGCGAGCACTGACATCACATCTGGCTCTGCAGGTCTGAGCCTGATGAACTGGATTAGATTGGAGGATGAAGTTCTGGCTCTACTCCTCAGCAGATTGTAGGGCTGATGATGTGGTTTTGCAGCTTTCAGCTCAGTTCTTTGCTGCCTGTAAAAGATAATTAGCAGATTACAGATGGACAAAACTAGTCTTTAATTTTTTTCATTGCATTTTACAATATTACAGTTTTATATTTATTTGCAGTTCTAATGTGTGTTTTATTTTTCTGTGCATTTTTCTGTCATTATTTTAATGCCCTTTTTATATATTGTGTGCATATGTATTTTTTTAAGACATAAAATATTAATCTTTTTAAATAGATAAATAAAAAATGAAGAAATTGAGGGAAGTAAAAAAAAAAAAGTAAAATTAAAGAAATGTGCAGGGTTTCACAGATCCTCTGTATGACACGAGAGTCAGTGTGTCCAAATGGTCTTCATCTTTCTAATTTGATCCCGTGCTGCATAAACACACGTGGATACTATCATTCAACAGTCAAAGAAGCATCTATGTTTTATACTGCTAAACCCACACTGAGATTTTACACACTGAGTGTCTGAACTGCTTTATGGTGAAGCGCTTTAGCACCAACAGCAGCCTGGTAAACAATTTATCAACTCAATGAGCAACAACAGTGCCCCCAAGCCCCCTCCCTCAAGTGCAACCAGCTATCTTTTGTGTTAATCTCACCCCAAACTGCTACCCCTCCTCGTTGTGGGGGAGCTACAGTGTTCTCAGGGGGCTCCCATAAGGATCTGGGGCCAGTGAAGCAGCACTCCATTGGGAGTTCACCCTAACATCCTGCCCCTCTCACTCTGAAGCATGCATATAATTGTCACCGGGTGCTCATTAAAGGATCCAATTAATCAAAATGGATTGCCCATTACAGGTCAGCAGACAGGGCACCCTAAAACAGTTGGCCCTCACTTCATCTCATATGTGGCACTAAATGAAGACTCACTCTACCATGACTCCATAATGTCCTTTCACTGTGCCATTAACATTTATTACTTTAGAGAAGATATAGGGGTATTGCAGCAGGACCTGTCCAGGACTCTTGGATTTGGCTCAATCTTTTATTCTGAAGCTCTGAGTCTGTGCACAGTGTTGTTCAGTCTTGTCAAAAAGAAGGACAGTGAAATAGTTTTCATCATCCATTCCAATTGTGATGATCTTTGTTTTTATGATTGCAGTTGTTATTCTCCTCCAACACACAGTGTTTACCTGTTTACACCACTCCTATGTTAAACTGTGATAACATAACAGAGCTACAATCAATCAGCCGACAGCACAAAAATGCAACCGTTAGGGGGTTAGGGTTCAGGTTTGTTTAAAATCTAAATCAGATCAAATCAAATTTATTTATATGGTGCCAAATCATAACAAAGTTACATCATGGCACTTTACACATAGAGTAGGTCTAGACCAAACTGTTTATGGAGTTGTTAAAGAGATCCAACATATCCCTCCAAGCCGAGCACTTGGCGACAGTGGCAAGGAAAAATTTCCTTTAAGAGGCAGAAACCTCAGGCAGAACCAGGCTCAGGGAGGGCAGCCATCTGCCTTTACTGGTTGGATTGACATAGCGAGCGATGGGGGGTGGGGGGGCAGACACTGTATAGAAACATAAAATCACTATATGTTTCTATGCAGTGACTGCAACCTGGTTGTTCTAAATGTGCAATAGTAAATATTAGCAGTAGGTGAGAAGAAGAGGTTGCAATGGGAAGTGAGTAGTAGTGTGTAAAGATAACTAAAGGTAACTCTTCCAGCAGCAGGTACTGAGCAGGAACATGGAGCATGATTCAGCTGATTCAGATGATTCAGCAACTGTAGGACAAGGACAGGAAGAGAGAGGACAGGAGGGACAAAACACATACTACGGGAAGAAACAAAGTTACAGGCATGTAATATTTTAATGCATGGGGGAGAGAGAGAGCCACAGAGAGGGACGGAGGGAGGGAGGGAGAGGTAGGGAGAAAGAGAGAGGTGCTCAGTGCAACCCCCAGCAGTCTAGGCCTATAGCAGCACAACTAAAAGAAAAGAGTAATTAAACCTTGAATTTTTAACTGTAGGCTTTGTCATAAACAAAGGTTTAAAGCCTGATCTTGAAAGCTGTGACAGAGTCCACCCCATGGACTGATACTGGGAGTTGGTTCCGTAGAAGAGGAGCCTGCTGAAAGATCAACCTCCCGATTTACTCTATGAGACTCCAGGAACCACAAGTTAAACTACATCCAGAGAACAAAGTGACCTCCTGGGACAGCAAGGAACCATGAGCTCTCTGAGATATAATGGAGCTTGGTCATTGAGAGAGTTGTACATAAAGAGGATTTTAAATTCTATCCTGAATTTTAAAGGGAGCCAATGAAGAAAAGCTAGCTCAGGAGAAATGTGATCTCTTTTTCTAGTTCCTGTTTATATTCATGTAGCAGTGTTCTGAATCAAGGCCTTTCAGAGAATTGGTGGAACGTCCTGATAGTAATCAATTACAGTAGTAGTGTAGTAGTGTAGAGGTAACAAATGCATGGAGTAGTTTTTCTGCATCCTCTTAAGAAAGGATTTTTCTGATCTTTGCAATATTGGGTGAAGAAGGCTTTCCTAGAGACTCATTTTATATGATGGACAAAGTGATGTCCTGATCAAAATGCAGAGATGGGGACTCGAGTTTGCGACTCGGACTCGAGCCGCACTTAAGACGCACACTTCAGAGACTTCAGACTTGACTCGTGTTTTGGGACTTGTGAACAATCATTATGTTTTCTTTTTGTGGCATATTAACATTGAGGAAACTTTGAAACGCCTGACGAGCTTAATGACACTACCTCCTTTTTGTCACGGTAATAACCATAATAGGCATCGGGTGCGAGCCTCAAGAACTCATATCTCATAAAAAAGTGGACGGGTGACGTTACATTTGGCTGCCACCATCTATTGGCTAACGTTAAACAGAAAAATACACAGTTCTACTGTCAGCTTACAGGCAGGTTAAAGGTTTATTGTTGACCACGTAACGTTAATGTTTCAGGTTTATCAGGTTACCATTACACTGGATGATAGATGATAGAACGCTCATTACAACCAGAAGAGACATGAGACATTTATTTTTTAGAGACTTGAGACTTGGACTTGCAAAAAAAGACTTGTGAACATCTCTGTCAAAATGACTCCAAAATTCCTAACAGTGGAACTGGAGGCCAAACTAATGCCACCCAGAGTGGTTACATGATTACTTTCTTTTTCAGAGGAGCCACAGAATCAAGATTTGAACACAGTGAGGGCCATACTATAGTTTATTTTTTGACAATTAATGGGTTATCCTGCCTATGTAGACTGATGCAGCTTCATATCTGTGAACCACACACTTTCTGACTGAGAACCAGCAACATTCAGAACAGCAGAAAACAAATTTTCTATAGTTTTTGTTGATAAGATGAAAACAGATGCCCACCTTGGTGTAACTATAGCCCCCACCTCTTGACTTTTTTGAATGAATTGAATTTAATTGCATATTTGACATATTTGTTTGGACAGGGTAAGGCTTTAGGTTTTTTTGATGTGGCATTTTGTACTTCTGTGTCTCAACTAAACACACAGTTTATACCAGATCTATGTTTTTGTTTGAATCTCTCTCATTATTTACATGCTGGCAACATAGAACAACAGAGGAATACATGATGCCCCCAATTCTTCATTTGCTTCAATATGTAAGAATGAACACTTCAAAGTGTTTGGCTGGTAGAGGTGCACCATCTTCCTATCAATGATTTAATGATTTATTTGCAAGCTCCTGTCACAGAGCACATGTCCAGAGAAATGCAGGCCACAGCCATTGGTGGTGCTCAGTGACTATGAAACCTCTGTTTATTATATATTTTTTGCTGGTGAGATTATAGTAGCAGTGAAAGAATACATTCACTGCTTTGCACCTGAACTAAAATTTATCTGTCTGTTAGCATAGACTCCCTTCCAGCCACTCTGAAAAGTCTGAGCATGACAAAAGAGTCTTGTACTCTGAGTAGAGGGTCCCAGTGGACACATTACCTCTCTTCCTGTGTGTTCGTAGACCACACTGAGAAAAAGACTTTGGAAGCCACATGCAGTGCTGGTGGTAAAGCCTGTAATCTACTTATTTGCACTTTTAAATCACATTCTCTCTGCCTCCTCAGCAAAATTACAAGCAGAAGTTTGTCTGAGGAGCAGAGAAAAGAGAGACAGATGGGAATCTGAAAGATGTCGGGCTTAAGTAGAACATTTGTGTAAAATAAAAGATAACCTGCTAAAGAGCACTTTCTAGTGGTGTGATCGAGAATTAGCAAGTCACAGCTGAACATCACATATATTTTCTGGATTTCAGATCCCAGTCACTAGAAAAATGTCCAAGAGCTGTAGGTTAAATCTAACAAGGACACAGTTTACCTGTAAACAAGCCTTCTGGAGGACGTACCCCCTAAACCTCCTTTAAACATTAGTTTTACAAAGTGCATGTTAAGTTTAACGTGAAAAATCTACATCCAAGTATTAAGTGATTATACAGCACCCAGCTTCAGAGTTTAGGTCAACTCATCTTCTTTTTAACTGGTTAAAGATACATGTTACTGTTTTCTCAGGTCATAATCCATGATTCTTCAGTGTCTGATGTCTCAGAGGAGAAACTGAGACCAGTAGGGGTTGAGCAGAGATAACTGATTAGTCCCACAGTGTCTATTGTGGTCTAAATGCAGTGAGAGGCAATGCATTGCACAAGCTCTGATCCTCTGTTCTGGGCCCAGTATGCAAAAAATGTTCGTGTGACTGACATCTTGCTTGTCTCAGCCTCCTGGTTGAGGGTCCATGGCATTGTAAAGATCCTTCCAAGTTCCCAGAAATTACTGATCTAACAACGCTGCCTGCCTTAAATTTAGCATTAAGAATAAAACTGCATGTAATTGAGGGTAGTGAAATGACGTAAACTTTGTTCCCAGGCTACATACCTCTTCTGACTGACGACACTTCAGGTGCTGGAACAGGGACCCAAGATTACAAAGCTTAGGATGTGCTGTGTCAAATAACCCTCTACCACCACTAACAAATCAGTCAGTGCAGGACAGTGAGGCGTCACTGCACCTTATCAATTCTGGCATAATGATCAACTGTTTTCTTAAAGACATGAACAGAAACCAGTGGAGTGAATCATACATACTCCTGCATTCTGGGGTCACTGATGTACAATCGTGGTGCACAATGTGCAAACAAGTCAAATTGTGTGGCAGATATTGCTACATGCAATTGCAGTTTCATTATTAATGATCATTGAAAAAATTTTAAAATATATGTGTGTAAACAAATTAATATGAAAATTGAAGGAAGGATTATTTATAATTAAAGTTGTGAACCAGTGACTTTCATTATCTTTTACATCTTATGAATTATATCTTTTAAGAGCCTGATTAAAATAGCTAAATATTGATTCCATTAAAACTCCATACTACTGTGCCATTACACAACAGAAAGCACAGGCTAGCTATATAAATTGGTATATAAAATAGTAATTCTGACTGATAATCCTTTTAGAGTTTCTTTTAAAATATTTGGTTTCCCTGTTAAAATGTATTGTCAATATAATATTAATGACACATGAAGTGGTCAAATTCTTTACATATATTTATGTAACTGATTGTGATATAGAACAATCTGCAAACCCACAGATCCAGTTGTTGTTAGCCATTGACATGTGTGCCATGAATTGGAGTGTGTTTGATTGAGATGGTAAACCATTGCTTGGAACAGACCTGGTTTTAAAGTATTGTAGTCACACGACACAACCACAGTCTTGTGAAAGGCCATGGATCTGTATGATATTGTATTTACTAATGATTTGAAGGAGTTTAGATACAGAATTTAGTTTTTCCTAAACACCTGTTAAAATGTGTGGTAGACCATCACACATGCTGAAGGAAATGAGCCTCTGCTACAGGTAGGGGACAGGCTTGTACGAAGGCAACATGGTAGCTTCCTCTGGAGTTTTTTCGAGGGAGGGGCCATGGATATGCAGAGGTGTTGGCTGTCTGGCTATACACCCTGCCCTCCTAAAGTGCTTGTGTAAACAACCTCCACTGCAGGCCCTGTAACAAGAGAGCTCACTTTCCAGCTCACAGCACCACACGTTGTTCCTGTTAGAGATGCATTCTCTCGACGCAGGTTTCCCTCCTAATCGGGGTGTCAAAGACAGAAGAGGGAGAGAGACACAGGAGGAGGGAGAGCAGCAGCATCACTAGAGACGCCTGCGTTTACGGTTGTAAACTCTACATACGAGAAGGCAAGTGTCGCAGAGACAAGCTAACTGTCAATCGAAAGGCACCCATCTGTGTAGGGCTCACACGGTAGGCTGGTGTAGGGAAGACAATGTGTTCCCAGATCATTTACACACCCGAGTGGGAGAGACCTGTACATCAGCAACCAGAACAGATTGTTATATGTGTGTTTGAAAGGTGGGAATTATTCACTGTGCGAATACATTTCTTCTACATAGGCAGTGATAGCTGATTTGATGAAGCAGAGCCTCAGTTCCTGAAGACTAAATATTTCTTTGCTGTAACACACAAGGAGAGGTAGAGCACAGCACAAGGGCAGGTATGTTGTGTGTTCCTGTATAGCCAAGCCATGGAGAACAGAGTACATCTAATTTGCAGGTGGTATCACTACAAAATGGGACATTATAACAATTATCCATTATCAACAATTATTGATAATGGAGTGAGCCGGTAGTTTAATAGTTAAAGATTTTTAAAAAGTGGTTATATATTTGTTCTACACACACAAGTGTATATATATATACATCTGTTAATTTTATAGGTGGTTATGTGTTTACTGTCAGCTTTGCCTCTGGCAATGTGATTCCCAGCTGGATCAGAGAAAAAGACCGGCTAGGTTCACATCCTGATCCCCATCTGATGTTCAGACAACAGCAGCTTTCTGTTATTCTGTTTGTTTGGGTTCAATGTTGTGAACTATTCTTATATCATATCAGGATCTTTCTGTGACCTAAACCAGAGCCTATGAGTGTCCCACCAGAACCATGACCCAATTAAAGGGTAATGTAGTCACTGCAGGTGGTAGTTGAAGTGTTAGGTCACAAATTCAAAGTCTGTGCTTTTCCTGCAAATAAAGAAACATTTTCTTTGTGATTTTGTGACAAACAAGACCCTCTCACAGTCACTTTACTGTTGCTAACATATTTGTGTTAGCCCAATGTGTGTTGTCACCAGACTTAATGCTGATCTTCAGTTTAATCCACCTCGCTTTAAAACCCTTATTCAAGGAGACTCTTTACTACATTAAGCATTATCCTTTACATTAAGATCATCCTTTCCTAGAGCTGCTCCAGGGCTCCATATACACACTTATCTCTGCCAGATGATTGACAAGTAAGGGTTTATTTCCCCTGAGTCCTCCCACTAACCCCCTGTTCTCCTCTCATTGGCTGAGCTCTATCTTTGCTCTCATTACAGCCCTTATCTCTGTGCCCTGTTCATAAGGTTTATCTTTTTAATTATGTTGCTCCTAACCTGTCGAAGAGGTTTCTTGGTGCCTATCAGTGGACAGCGTCCCCTGTGTTCCAAACCTCTCTGCTGTCTGGTCATACACACTCTTACATGCACACTCATCTTAGTCCCCTATGGGCCAAGCGCCCCTCTGTTTCCTTAAATACAAAGGACAGCGTTTTTGTTCAGGGTCTATTGACAAGAAATAACCTGCTCATACACAAGCTGTTACTCCGATTCCCTTTCTCTGCTCTCCTCACCTGTTTCTTTATTGTTAATCCCAGTCTTTCACCTTCTTGTTCTCATTTGCCTGCCTGAGGGAAGTTTTTGGTGGAGGGTGGTGGCACAGTTCACACTACAAGGTCAACCAACTCTCATGAGACATTTCAACACTTTTATGGCCGATTCAATGGTGCCTTCCTACTGTACTGTGATCCAGCCTTAGCTCTGGGAAGGATTAGAATGTCTGACTCAGATACAGTTAGTGTCAGACTTCAGAATACCTTTTAAACTGGCTGCCACAGTTGTTGAGATCGAGTACAAAGGTAGTATCAAAAACATTCCTGAGAACAGAAAATGTGTGGCTATTATGCCCTAGTCAAGTCAACTCCTGATGATTTGTGAGGACTGCAGGGGTCCAAGTGGAGCCAATGCAGCTCTTCAAACAGCTTCCTGCAAACATTCATGCAAGTAAAAAAGTGCGTGACACTAGCCCAGAACAAGAGTTTCAGAGGGGGGACTGGGGTCAAGTGCCACAGTAGCAGAGGAGCATTCAAATCCATCACCCCTCTCACCCCTTTCTACACCCGGTCTGCCGGGACTTCATGTAAGCACCCAGGCTCTCTCACAAATTAACATCCAGTGTGTGAGCACACTGTAGCAGCAGGGGGTTCCTGAACAACGCAAATCACTGACTCATAACCACCATAGGGTCAGAGGTGAAATCACTTCCATTTCAGGAAGTGTATTTTTTATTCATGCACAGTCTGCGTAGGAAGGAAATGAAAAGCAACAACAGCATGATGAGTTTGTTCCATTTTTACTTCTTACAGTTTTATGTCTTAAAATTCAGGTTAAAAGACTCTCGCCTAGCCCTGTTCTATATGTAAAGTGCCCTAAAGTAACTAATTTGGCACTATATATCAATAAATTTGATTTGATTTGATTTTGTGTGTTTTGTGGAGTTGCTGTGACTGTAGGGATGCTCCAGGGAAATAAAGCAACAGCAGGAACAGTTATAATCTGTGGTGAAAGATGAGGCAACCCACCTTCCAAAATTCACATAATCACGGCCTTCTTTCAAATGTTGCCCTGCCTTTGCCATCCATGCTTGTTGACTATGAAGTGCGCAGCTTGTCTGGCATGATATCACTGGAGAATGGCGGGGGGATAATTGATTTGACTTTGTCGTTGGCAAATCCCTGCGAGGTCTGAAGGGGAACGGAGGAGGAGCAGCTACAGAGTGTGTAATCACTAGGTATCCATGACACCACAGACAATAAGGTCTCTTAATAAGCCTAATCTCCATCATTGGAAGAGAGGAAGAGGCGAGAGAGCTTGGAGAGATGAGGGAGATATTCATGAACAGGACCAGAAACAGGATATTTTGCAACAGTATTTGTAGAGTTTACTGAGAATAGTGATGTTTTAAACAATTATCCTCTTTCACTTATTACACTGACATTGGTTTTTAACTATTCACACAAATGAATAGTGGTTATTGGTGGTTATTAAGATATATAAATTTTTGCAGTCCCCCCCATAATCATCAATAGATAGATAGATAGATAGATAGATAGATAGATAGATTGATAGATAGATAGATAGATAGACGGATAGATAGATACTTTATTTATAGGGAAATTCAACAAAAATCAAGGTTCCACTTCTTCTAGAGATATTGAAACTATCGCACTGGCTTTTTCAGGTGACCTGTATTAAGCTATAAATTTAAAGGTGATGTTATGTGAAGAAAGGATGAAGGAGGCCGAGAAAGAACAAAAAAAGATTGCACCTCTATATTAAAGGGAATGCTAATTAAAGATCAGTCCTGAGACCAGTGAAAGAAAGCAACACAGCTCAAGGATCAGCCCATCTGCTCTAAAAGTAACACTAATGATCTGGTTCTAAAGAAACCAAGTATTAAGCATTTTATGGCAGTTTAATTTGAGGCTAATGAAACACTAACTTTAGCATTAGTCCACTGGTGTCTACCTAGCTGCTTTCCTAACTTCCCCAGTTCCATTGTGACATCTAGGCCACCATAAACCTCAAAACTGTTAGTGCTACTGTTTGTTTTGATATTTCAGACCCCACACACGCATATGCGCATGCACACATGCACACACTTTTGTCTCTGTCTGTTCTCTCTCACACACACACATAACTAAGTGGATTACATACTGATGATTTGTGTTGGACCAAAAACATTTAGTCCCAGAGTGCACCGCAGTTCAAAGCAAGAATTAGTACCCTAGCATGTTATCCATTTGGTCAGTGAGCATGTCTAATGGCATCAGTGATTTAGCATGTCATATGTGTGTGTCAGCATACAAGCTAAGAGGATGGGATCCTGAGCAGAAGGGAAGAGTTTAAGGCCTCCAGATGTTAGTGTCACTGAGCTGGCATGTTTCCACTGTTTTATCATGGCATATACTCACTACAAAAACAAAAATCAAAAAACAGACCAGTGACAGTTACTCTCTGTATATATGAAATGAACTGCTCCATATTTTTAATACAATGTTTTGTGGGTTTATTGCAGTCTTTGTGGCGTGTTTAAGAGGAGGCAAAATTTAATACGTTTTGCTTTTACTGGATACGTAAATATTTTTACTTAATTTTATAGTTATATTGCTCTATTTAAGTCAATAGATTTAGTACTTCCTCACCCCCTTACTATGTGAAATGCTTAATGTTCATAGTTTTTTTTCCACCAAAACAAAACAAAAGAACCAGGGCAGTGCTGTTTCTGTCTAAAATACTGGATCACATATCAGTTGCTATATAATTTACTACAAATTTATAGTTTCACCTCAGTTTCAATTCTTCTTCTCTGCTCTAAAATAGCAGCCACAAATGTACTGAGCAGCCACTGGCAGCTATTGTTTTAGAGCAGTAATGAAGAATGAGTTCAGTCCAATCCAGTAACACTAGACAAGTAACAAGTGATCATCTTCAGTATGTGATGGTTTAATCTGGATGGTGGCATCAGTGTAAGAAGAGTTCGTTATTCCTTTGTTTATATATGAATGACTAGCTGACTTTCATATCTTTATATGTTTCTTCAAGGATTTAAACTGACTCAAACAATAATGACAGTGACCATGTCAAATTAACACAGGCGCAGGGGTTAGCAGTCATTAAATTTTTTTTAATGCATTGGTATGGAGTCTGTACTTAACCAATCAACCAATCCTGAATAACTACTTATGTTATGAACTCAGCTCAGCAGTTTAAACTTGTGTTACATTTATACAACAACAGCAGCAGAACAGAATCACTGTCTTAGTGTGAGTTAAAGTGTTAAAGTGTGTCTTACAAATACCTCAGAAGAAGAGACAGAAATGAGAGATCTAGCCGGATGACACCACCTGTGCACTTACAAAAATTTTGACCATCCTGCAAACCGCTTCTCAGACTGCTGCTGTGCACAGATTGAAACACTAACCAACTTCATCTTCTCTGCACCTTCCTGTCTGAGTGAGGGGACAAGTTGGAATCACAGAGGAGACCGTGACAGTGCTTTTGAATCTTTAGACCCACTCTTAGAAAATTTGGTTTGACCTCCGTGACCAAGTGGCTGTGGAGTCTGTGTCAGGGCAAGAAATCATTGTGTGATGACAATGCCATGTGTGATTAGACATGCGCTGACTTTCTGTCTGAGCAGCACCACAAGAACAGTCTGCCTTAGTGCTAGGACCGCCAGCACAAAGGAGGCTTTTCATGGCTGTGGTGACACGCAGCTCAATGAAAGACCGTCACTGCTCCCCTGACACAATTTGGAGATTCTTGGGAGATGGCTTACATCAGCAGGAGGTAGTGGCTGTGTTAAGTGTATGTTACAGTTTCATGGATATTGAACGCAGAATGTTTAAGTGGTGTCATGTGTTGTGATGCTGAACAAAATCAATAGATAAACATTAATTTGTCGTGGTTGAAAAGAAGACACCTTTCAGGGGTCCACCTCGGTGTATTTAAGTTTCAGGGGTCTGTGAGTTATTTCCCTTTCATGACACAAATGTTTGTTTCTGATAAGACATGTTTCACATGCTGTAACTCCTTGCAATAAAATAAAATTATCACTTTTGTTATCCATAACGTGACACCTCTTGCATTAACTTGTTATCCTGACAGGGGTTGTGAACAGTATGTCATGAGGTTGCCTGGGGAGATGTGTAGTGCTGCGACCCCTACTGGCCATCCACACTCCGGGTGTCCGCAGCACACAGAAAAAAGTAGGTAGCACCAAGTGAATACAGTTAACACAGGAGCCTTCAGAGGTATCACATTTGAATATTATAATAAGGTATAATATAATAGGTTCTGTTGTGTGTAATGATGGGTGTCATAGCAAACCATGAGTCAGTAGGGTTAGGTTACGTTTCACTATAATAATCCTGTTCAGTAATCCAGTCCAACATCATTCTGGAGGTATTTTTCCCATTTTCAACAGATCAACACTCTCTAAATCACACTTCACTGTATTGCTCTACAGTGAAGTGTGATTTAGATTCAGAGTACATGAGTACATGATTTGTTGATTCATTCAGTGGCACATCCTTCGACATCATTCAACTGATCACTCATTCAAACTCAAATGACCTGCATTTGAACTCCATGTATATGCCCTTTTGTAAAAGTCTGTTGGAAAATTAACATCAAATTTACTGCAAATTAAACTAACAATTGCTACACTCTGCAGCATGTCAGTCATGGACACAGATGCTGGAGATGTCTGCAGAAATATGGAGCAAAGACCTAAGGTGTGACAATGAAGATGAGAACTGCAGAAGACATCGTCAACTATGACAACTGCAATTATTTATCTTTAGGAGTCCCATCCAATGAAAACATAGAATTTTTTGCAGCAATGGGAATCTTTTTATGCTAAATGCAGGGTTGTTGCTTGAGTGACAACAGAAAATGCTAGCAAGCAGTTTTAAAAAACTGTAATGTATAAAAAATATTAAATATGGCTCCTGGCAGAAGACATAGTGAGCTGTCACAGTAATACACTTCTTTCTTCTGCCGTGGTGGCTGTATATTCAGGCAATACAACTTTAATCATACATTGACCAGAAAAGGTCAGATCTATCCAGTCTGTATTTACATGTGTCTTTGTCTACATTCCTTATCGTTCATTTATCCATTCACTCCTTTGTCCTTTGTTGGTAGTTTTTGCTCTGTGGATGAAACAGCAGACTGTGCAGAGTGTAATGAAAACCCAATTAACTGCTTTTGGCACCAAGCAGCCAACACACTTATCCCACCTGAGACCAGCTTTGCATTTATTCTCCTCTCCCTCAGCACTCCGAGGCCTCATTCAGGCCATAACTGCTTCTCATGGCCGTTTTGTGGCTCTCTTATTAAAAGACATGCTGACATGGCAAAGCATCAATTGTTCTACCTAGAAATATGAGTGTGGGATGTACTGCTGCTGCAGCTACAGCTGCTAAGCCACAAAACTCCATTATGCCTCCTATTCCGGCTCCCTCTTACAGAGCTGAGGACAGTGGAAAGACTGGTGGAACAGAAGGCTGATTGTGATTGATGGCTTCCCATTAGCAAGTCTGTTATCTCTCCAGCTAGGAAGCGTAAGCACTGAGTTGTAACACAACACATTACATGAGTCTCTCCCCGGCCAATGCTGAGAGCTGCTTAAGTAAAAATATAGACCCTTTCTCCAAGATCCTCATTCCTTGCTCAAAGCAGGGAACAGTCAGAAGATTGTTATGTCTTCAGCTGTGATTTGCTGAGCATTCCCACTCAATAAACATATCATTGGTATTCAAATTAACTGGGGCCAGTGTTTGAGATATGTGCACTCCCCTCTTTCTTTCTGCTTTGCAAGCCTGTGAAATCTGATTGTGGATGTATCCACTGTAACTTCACCAGGTTTTATTTTCTTTTCTCTTCCTTCTTCCCTTTCTCTTTGGTGCGCCCTGTCAAAATGATTGATTGGGCCCAGGGCACACAGTGTCCTGCATTACCCCAACAAATGATCTGACCCTTGCTTGCAGACCTTGCCCAGAAAGAAATCAATATTTCACCATTAAAATCTATCAGAGGAGAGTTAGGGCAGTGACTGTCAGAGGCGACACTATCAAGCCACTGCAATATTGAACCTGACACCTGCAGCACATGAGTAATCAATATCTAGTGGTTCACAGATCATTTGTGGTCCCGTTTTAAGCATTGATGGATGTCTCCTGGGGCAATGATTCATGTTGTAACACACTTTAACAGGGTTTTATTCCATTTTAGATGGTCATCCCTCAGAGATGAGCTGGAGATTGAGCACTGTCCACACTAAGACCTATTTCATCGTATTTGGCCTGTCTTCAGTGATTACTACATGTCTTTTTATAGGTTTTGTGACCCACTATTTCTGCATAACAAATGTGCGAGAGCAAGGTCAAGTTTTATGAGTTCCAGTGAAATTTTACATGTGGGTAAGGTGTGTGATTTCTGGGGGAAAAGTATTGCATTGGTTATTCAAAATGTGCTTGTCTGCAGCCCAATGAAAATAATGCAGTGTGATGACATCACAGTTCATGTAACATCATTAATTTGTAATCAAACCAACATTCTGGGTTTATTTTGGGGTTAAGGTTACATTGTATCAATGTAGCAATGGCCAGTGAGTACTGGTGTGATAATGTAGTAATGATTGAGTACTGATGCATTAATGTAATAATGATCACTGAGCACTGATGTAGTAATGTAGTAATGACAGAACACTGATGTAACAATAACTGAATAGTGTTGTAATAATGTAGTTATTGCTGAGCACTGATGTAATAATGTCCTGAGTTATAAACAGGGTGGGATGAGGACTGCAGCTGTTTGGTCCTGTTTCATGTTTACATCTTAGCAAATATGGGATAGCGCTCTTAACTTTGCCTCCTGACCCTCATTCTATGAGTAGAGATAATTGCTTGTCAGGAATAACTAGAGAGATTAATGAATTCATTAGTGGTAGGGAGTTTAGCTCTTCTGCGCAGCACTTATTGCTATGACACATCATGCTTATTGTTTTACTAGCTAGTTAGCCTTGAACAATAACATTCCCACAGCAAATTGCCTCATAAACTCACATAAAGCTCAGATAAACCATGTCCTTATCCTGAAATTAGGTGATAATACAAAGGCTCCTTAAATCCTGATTATTCATATTAATTATTTTATTCCTGTATGAGCCCATGTCCGTGGGAGTTGGAACAAGACAGGACACATTAATCCATATTAGCAATAAACACTGTACAATTTGATCTGTGCGGTTTTGCAGTAGCAATGTAGGGTATGTATATGTATATGATTTTTAGTAACTCCATTTGATTAAGAGCTTAATTAGAGCTTAATATGAAGAATATCTAATACTGATCGAAGGTCAATCCACCATACTAATATTTGACTTTGATGTTACTTTCACAGGAAATGTAACTGATATACACTGCATGAACACCAGAATCACTAGATATGATTATTGTGGCCAAAAATAAGTAAATAAATCACAAAAATTTTGAGTTGAAAAAATGTCAGCACTATAAAATTCCTCTTTGACTTTGTGTTTTGTCACCTATTTGACAATTAATTACGGTATGTCTGACAGGCAAGTCCCCCGATGTTTTTGAATACCCCATAACATCCATGCTCCCCATGTTTGTTTTCTTCTACTTCATCTACATTTCAGAAAGAACTTTAACTACACAGAAAGTTGGAAGTTTCCTTGAATAATTGGAAAATTATTATAAAAATAAATCTGCAACAGAAGAGCATATGATGTGAAAATTGAGGAATCATAAAATTCCAAAAATTGTGGTTTTATTATAGCTTTATTATAGCTTCAGATTACAGACGTAGGGCAAATAATTGGAACTGGTTAAAAGTGCCTATTTAAAAGATTTTACTCAAATAAACCAAAAAAGGTATTGCAAGCATTACACATACTCTGAAATTTAGAAAATAAACACTGGTTTTTACTTGTTTTAAATGTTACGATCCTTCTATATTCAGCATACTGATCATACAGAAAGTGTAATAAAAATGTCCCTTAGTGGATCCAGTCCCACTTGTGCAGATACAGCTCCTCATTTTCGTGATTTTCTTCTTCAATGGCTGCTACCAGCGGGATTGTTAATCCATCCACAGGATGCACTGAAGAACTTCAGATTAACACTGGATTTGTAGGAAGTCCTCAGGTTAAATTCAGTGTACCTGAATTAAAGTGTGTGGTGAATTTTCAACTAGCCTCATAAGTAAGGAATTCCATATGCATGAAAATAGGTTCACCTGACACAGCCAACAGAGTTGATTGTAACTGTTTCTATTTCAGTGGTCTCAAACTCACTGTCCTGGGTAGCAGCACATTTCATTCCAGTGCTGAGAGCAAACAATATGCTTGGAGATTTGGCAGTTCTACTGATCTGGAAAAAGTGAAATGAGGAAGCTAAAAATGTTTCTACTGAAATTAAGAAAGTATTTAAGAACTGATTAGGTGATTAATCTGCTTTGTGTGATAAAACCTGTGATGAAGTACAGATGAAGCTAGTGGAATAAACCCTTCACTTCCATCTAAGACCCTCAGAGCACCACCGTGTGACTCTATTGTACATACAGTATACATTATCACTCTTTTATCAAATCACATATAGATATACAGCAGGTTCATTATAGGAAAAGGTGTCTGTTAATGCATTTTTCCATAAAAAGAACTGCACTAGGCTGCATGTTCTCCACTGTCTTGTGAAGAATGGGACAGATTGAGGTGATAAGAGCAGACTGATCCCAGTGTTTGGCACAATGGAGCCAAAGGTTTCAAACATCTTACATGATCTGAAGAATGATAGATGCTTCACTGTTAATTCCCTCCCAGGTAAGTAGCGATAAACCCCACCAGAGAAGCAACACAACAAACTCTGCTGTCATTGTTCACCCAAACTCAGGTGAGGTCAGAATGTAGTGACCACTCAAAATTCTGAAAGGTCTGACCAGAGTCAATCACAAATACTGTCTAGCCCAGTGAAAAACAGTAGGCACCCAATCAGGAGCTCAGGGGAGTCAGCCCTGGTCTGTGCTGCATGCAGATGTTCTCTAATAACCCGTCTCTGTTTTCAGGCCTGATGGAGAAGAAACTCCTCAGTCCTGATGGGTCTTTTCCTGAATGAACTTATACTCATACTGAAAAACACAAGGAGAAAAAGACGACTCAGAGTGAGTTCAGATTCATGGCTGCTGCTTTTTTTGAGCCCAACTTCAGGGGACACTGATCTTAGCTTTGGCAGATTTACTGAAATAGTTGCAGGTTCTTACCAAAGCTAGCTGCCGTCCAATGTTTCCCATCGTTATTACACCCGCGAAGAAAATACAAGGTAACCAGGAACGGATGTACAGGAAGTCCGGAGACGTATATCTGAGCAGAGGAGAAGTATGCGACAAAGATACATCATCACTGACCTTCACTCTTTCACATCATGTCTCCATTTGACTGACTATTTAAGATCAGTGTTGGTCAATTTTCATTGTGTCAGCCTTTGCTAACCCACTTTTTTCTGCTGCTAAATGCTAAACTGACACTGGTTCAGGCGGGAGATGGCCACAGAACACTGTTCATGTGTAAAACCTAGTGCAACAACTGCAATAAATATTGAAAACAACATGCTGCTTCATGTTGGTCTTCTTTCATCACAATACTCTTTCTTTCAACAGAGAACCACTGCTCATACTGTCTTCTCACTGGACCCGCATCAACCTGCACCATGAACACACTTTGTTTTTATAAACAAACTTTTTTTTTTTTTTTTTTTTTTTTAGTGTTAGTTTTACTACTATCAATTTTTCCCATAAAAATCTTCTATGTTGTATTTAAACCATGTATAATCTCTAACTTCTCATTCATTTGTGGCAGCACTACATCAATGTGAACGAAGTTGGAGGGAACTTACTTAAAGACTCCATAATAGACAAGGAGCTGGGTGACAAGCGTTGCCAGCAGGGCAATGCCAACTCCAAGGCCAAAGCCGCTGCGGGAGCGGTCAAATGTCCACCACAGACCGATGGAGAGTGCTGCGAGAGTCAGAGATAGCTGAATGTTGTTGGCAAAGTCCACCTTCTGTGAGGTGGGGTCAAGGACCAGGTTATTAGGGGCTAAAGGCTCCAAACAGTATTTACACAGCTTAACAATTGTCTTGATTTTTGACACTTAACCTTTTTGTGACAAGTGAAAATGGAGGACCCTCAGAAAGGATACAGCACTGGCATGGTTGATGCCCACAAACACAGCCACGCAACGCATTACGCTGGACCATTCCCGCTTGAACTTGTGTGGCTCACCCAGATGTCCATCGATGCAGGGATACAACAGCCCAATCATTGCTGCAGGAAGAAAGCATGGACACAAAAAAAAACAAAGACAAAAGCTCTCACTACTGCCACAATATGTCTTCCAAGGCCCTTCATAGAGCCACACACTACCAGGATCTCTGAACAAGGTCCACAGAGCCAGATGCATGTGGGGCCCTGGAACATAGACTCATTTTGACTACAAAGAGACACATACTAAATATAAAGAGAAATAACTATTAAAAACTACTAGCACAAAGGACTCAGATAAAAAAAACACCTCAGAATGCCCTTGATTCAAACTGAATTTATATTTACTTAACATAAAGTGATTCTTAATTTCCATCACAAACTGCAGAGACCTGCAGCTCACATCCAGATTATCTATGACCTTACTAATGTGGCTTCAACTCAGATTAATTTTTGCATTGTCAACAAACTGCAATAGCCTTCCCCCGGGGTATGAGTTGTAATGTATAGTACCAACAAATGGAGTGACAGGTTCCTGCTGAGGCATGTCTGGGGAGGAAGAGAGTCTCAGGCTGTTGTGCAAGCATCACTTAGGGGACATCATTTCAGTAACATTGGCTAGTCAAGCCTAGTGAGCATGCTAAGCATTCATATGTTCAAGTGAAAGGCATATGTGTGTGGGTTTGTGTCTGTCTGTACTTCTGTATTTGTGTATACATTTCCTTTTTAAAATGCTATGAGCAGCAGTTGTACTGTTACAGATACTTTAAGTGAATAACACAGTTTGAATGTGTTCAGCCTGGAATATATTCCTTTGATAAAACCAACCACAGCAGCTATAAATAACAAAAATATAATCAATAGAGGTTTTTCCTTACACTGTGAAAATGAACATTTTTGCTGTTATTGAAAATCCTCACCTGATTATGTGGTTATACTAATAATGATCTGGGATCTGACAATATGGTTTAACTTCAAATTGTTTAAAAGCAGTTCTGACTACATTTAGGCCTCAAGCCTAAAATATAAGACAAGGCTTGATTATAAGCTAAGAAGCTTGGGTGAAAATCGCTGTTCAGGTATATTAGAACACATAGCTGTTTAACGGACAAGGTAAACTACAATAATTTGTTATAGTTAACCTGTTAAAGTTCCTGTCTGTATGATAATGATGAAATAATAATGTTATTCACTGGCAAGCACCACCACACTGATGTTGTTGCAGTGAGAGTAATACACTAAAGCTATGCACAAAAATGTATTTTGGAAATCTGTGAACCAATGAACAACCCCACACCCTCTCTTTTTTTATACATAGGACAATTCAAAGCCCAATGAGATAATTTGCAACCTATAACAGACCAAGTAAAGTAAATATTTTGCTTACAATATTAAAGATATCAAAACATTCAGATCCAACGTGAGTATCAGTTGTTTATGTATGGAGAAACTTAAACAAATGGCTATCAAACTTGTTATCGTTCTGAAAAGTCCATTTTATCCACAAAAATACTGTACCTGCCAGTCTGTGATGTCCTGTTTTTGTCACTATTGTCCACTGTGACATGATGATTTCAAACTTTAAACCAAATAATCTTAGTTCATTCTTCTTGCATCACATCAAATGTTCAGTGGTTTGATTAGCTGGTTTGCCTCTCACTGTGATCTAAATCACATTGGTTTGCAGCAAATTGCAATCTGATATCAATGTTGGTATTAAAGGTCTGATTCACTAACTGAGCCCTCAGAATACAGCCTCTTTGCTAGTGCAAGCTATAATCTGCTCTTCAGCTCTCATTCTATCTCAAGAATAGTAACAGAACTCTAAACCTCAGAGCAAATAATATTTTTGTCCTATCCTGTTTACCTTTTACCTTTAATGGAACAAAAGAATAGTAAGGATAAAGGTAAACCAGACAGGACCTTTATTGCTTTCATTATGGGGATGTGTTCTCATACCTGAAGCTGTGCCACAGCAGGGTGGTACCCACCAGGCTGAGGATAAGATACTGCTAATGACATCTGGTGGAAAAAGGGTGACATTCCTCTGTACTTGAAGTAAGTTCAGCACCAGGGCCAAGAAAACGCCCACAGAGAACAGCATGGCTCCTCGGATCACCATATTGGAGGTTCTATAACAGAGAGAAAAGGTAGTCAGGAAAGAAGGGCCTACAAGTACATAAACAGTCTGTGAGATTATATATGTATCTTCCAGAAACTGCACTACGAAAGCTATGGATTTAAAAAAAACCTTGGTCTCCTAAAATCATCATCAGTGTCATTCTCATGGGGATTTTAGTTTAGATAACATTTCATAATGAGAGTGAAGAACACATGTTCCCCACATCTGCATGACATCAAGTTTGACACAGCAGCAGACAGGTAGCTAACCTGTTGGTGATGACTGAGACATAGGGACCCTGTTGATGCCGCTGGGTCTGCTGGGACACTGACAACTGCTGCTGACTCCTGGTCACTGTGCTGTCAACCATGGTGTCAAGGGCATTCAGGAGCCAAAGGCAGGAGATATGGAAGAAGCACTGAGTGACGTCCTTATCCACCACTGAGTTCAATCCCCCCTTTTGACATCCTAAATCAAGCTGAACAGATAGGAGGTCAGCAACTGTTAAATTAATTTTGAGGTAAAAAACCAGCCGTTTCAGAGTACGTTGGAATCAGTACACACACGCTGAACGTAAACACACACTGTTGCCATATTATTTACCTTATAGTTCACTTCCTACATTGAACACAACAGTCAAAACACATTTAACACAGGAAACAGTTCAACAACTGCACACAGAGACAGATACAATTCCAACACGTTTCAACTTTTCTCAGACATTATCAGACGATTTGACCGCTACAGCAAATATCTGGCTACCTGATAAACTTCGCATGGCCGAGAATCATCAAGCAGCCTTGTCTTTTTCTACCCGTTTCTAATTGATCAGAAGAAGCAATGAAATAGCTCACTTAATCAATGCTAACGAACCCTTAGCTGTGATGGCAGTGGGCATGCAGTTAGCTTGACGTTAGTTGGGTAGCCTGAAATGCAATAGCTGGACAGCTAGCTGAATGTGTCAACAGCTAACCATCGGAGCACAAATGAACGACACTCTTACCCAGTGACAATACTCATTAATTCATTGTGATTCTTAAATCTCCTCTGTTACACGACGCTGCAACACAATATAATATCAACCGGCCCTCTCTCCCTACTACTAGCCCACTTCCGGCTGTCTGAACTGAACGAATACCCAATAGCTTCTAAAACTATGACGACATCGCGTCACACAAAGATGACGTATGACGTGATTGGCTCTAATCCATTGATCGTCCCACAAATAATGATAATAAACATACATAAATCAGAGACAACGGCGTTGAATATTAGTTTTATTTGTTAAATTATCATTGTAGGTGTTACTCGCCTGTGTTGTTTAATCAACCCGACATGCATTAAATTGGTGGTCGTTTCTAGAGACGCTGTCTATTGGCTGTTTAGATTACCGAATCAAAAGAACATGTCAAATAGATCACATTAGATAAAGTTGGCTGGCGCTGAATTTCAGCGTTTAACCACAGAAATAAACAACTGTGTGCTCTAGTCATTCATCATATACGCTTGTTTGTGTGCAGCATATTTGATGTGCTCTTGTTGACTAATAGTTTTACATACAAGCAGAGGTGAGAAAGTCACAGTGCGTAGTGGATCACTCTTAATCCCCAATGGCATTTAAACTAGCTATTATTCAGCATAGTGATGCCTGCGGATCTTGATGGGGTTCCAGGGATTATACTTGGCTATACAATGGTCTGAGCATCACCAGATTCATTCCACTGCAGCTAAGAGTCAATTGTTTCATATTAAAAATGGTTAGTGCAGATTTTAAGGATCCCAGAGTTTAGGGCCTCTGTTATTGTCTTTTTAAACTAAGCCAAACACAAGAAAGAAAGAATGAAACATTTTCTAGTTCTGAAAGATCAAAGCAAATTACAATTTAAATAACTGATTTATGTATTCTCTCTGTTGACAGTAGAAAAAAATCTCATAAATCAAAAAAAATTACTGTCCCTCTCCAAAACCCTGTTATTACTTCTGCAAAGGAAGTAATTTTTAATTCGTATTTGTTTGTTTGTTTGTTTTTTCCTTTATATTGTGATATAGGACATTTTTTTGAACTTTTTTCAGCTTTTCAGAAAATAATGTGTCAACTCTCATGTAAAAATTAAACATTCTCAATTCTGTTGACATCCAAGAATTTCTAGAAGGCGAACACTCAACAAATACACATGCTTTTACTGTGTCTCAAATTAGATGTGGTCCTTTTTGGATTCAGTTAAAAGCACATACGTTTTCTGGCTACTACTGGAAACAGAAATTTACAGAAAATATAATGTAACAATTAATTAAAATGTGTACATTTTGCTTCTTCAATATAGAAATGTCATGTCATAGAGCTATATTTAAAAATGGCTTAGTGAGTGGACAACTGCCTGCTGTAGTATAGCAATAATTCAAACTGGGGAAAACATAGCTTTTGTTGAGGACTATTTTCAGCAATGAATTAATGAATGTGTGTGTGAATGTGTGTGTGTTTCACCCAGTGCAACAATGTGGCTCACTGTTGTGTTTTAATTTAACATGGTTTTACAGTGTACGACAATAATTTACAAGCATTATTAATAATAACATATGTAAAGAGTATCAACCCTGTGCTTCAAGAAACATTCCTTAAAGCCTGCTTGCTTTATTGTCATATTTTAAAAATCTATTTTAATTTGGTAGAAAAACAAACAAGCTTCAGGACAGAGGAATAGGATCTCCTCTCCGACTCACTGTCCTCTGAGCTGGGAAAGCTGCAGTGATTAATTTCTATCTCTGTCATTTATTTTTATCTAGAAAGATGAGTCGGCAGGTTCAACACATCACATTCACCAAAGCCCCATGGGATATTCAGTTAACCCCAATAATTAGAGTAATAAATGAACTCTGGTAGGTAAGAGTACGGGGCTTTTCAATTAGCTGTCAAGTGCTACTTGGGGGCCCCCTGTTGCAGCAAGAGAACAGCCAGGGGTACAGTTCATTCTGCCTGTGGCAAATGCTAAGGGCCTTTTCATTATCAGACCATTGAGTCCTGCTGTCAGTTCCTTCAGTATAAATGTGAGTGATGGCGTGTGCAGGTTGAGCTGTGGGTGTTCGATGGTGATGAAGGGGTGGCGCTAAGCCCTCATGATAAATGTCACCCCCATTGGACCGTTGCAGGTCCCAGATCCAAAACAATAGGCCATGTGACCTCTCTGTTGTCTCTAATTAACCTCTCACCCCCTCCCTCCTTGCCTCAACCACCAATCCCCAGGCTACCATTGTGGGAGAGGCTGTGTGCCAAGCATTTCCAGCCTTAGTCTCTGACTCTTGCAGCATAGGCGCAGACATAAAAATCAGAAAAGGTTGTGGGAGCGACAAAACAAAATGGCTGCTGTTCTTGTTGTCCACCAGATGTGTCACATGTTTGGGATGATCTCAGCACTTTGCATCGTGATAAAAAAATTCTCTCTATATTAGAGAGTGAATTTAATCATGACATATATGTCATGCCATATTGAGAACTTATTATGAGAAAATATATTGCAATACATTACAAGGTTGCCTGAACTGAGAATTTGATTTCAATTGTATTTGAGTTACAACAGCCTATGTCCACAGGGCACAAATTCTTCTCACAATGAGTGTCTGACATGCCCTCTCTGTCCATGTGAGTGTGTTGACATGCTCTAAATCTGTAGTATCAGAAGCTTAGCCTTCTCTCCAGCAGCAATAGCTGGGGTTGGATAGTCAAGCTCATCTGAAAACAAGAAAGAGAAATGACCTGGAACACATAGGTTCCCTCCCCGTGCAGACAAACTGACATTTACCAAAACAATGAAACCTTCATCCATGGAATGATGGCAGTGATGATTGTTGACTAAATAACCACCAAACACAATAGACAGTCAAATGATCCCTAATGGCTGACACTTGTACATAACGACATTTTGAGGATGCACTCAGAGACAATCGCAAAATAAAAAAGTAGAGAAAAAAATTAGACGTGGAGTGAGAGAGCTTCCCTGTGTCTCCAGCAGCTCTCAGGAAGGGAAGAAACCACCCCTCCCCTAACCCCAGGCTGTGCATAGAGCACATATTTGTGGTGCATTATTGTCTGTGCAAATTCTTCAGACTATGAGCAGAAAATGCAAATATGCCGTTGCTCACAGCACCATGGGTGCCATGCCAGCATGTGTGTGGCATATTGAATGATAATGACAAAGTGGGCTATATCCCTTGTGAGCAAGCCTGTGGAACAATGATTACAGATTGGCCAGTGGTGTCCTTCGCAACTCAAGGGACTCTGATTTTAATGCTAATCAAAGCTTCGCCCCATTCAAATATATCTGTTGTTGCAAGGGAGGAGGAAATAAGATGGACTATCCCAGTCAGGCTGTAATTGTATAATGAAGCTCTGTTTATTTTGATATTTCAGTCCACAGGAATTCATACAGGTTCACTTGGCAATCTTAACCTATTGCACCACCTGCTGGCCTCAGCTGGTATCAGCCTTATTCAGACCTTTTTCTTTCTTTTTTCTTTATTTTTGTGGGGTACTTTGGAGCAATTACAGGCTGCCAGGCATAAAATGTTGATGTACGAGCATGACTGTGCTCTGTATTATTCAATTTGTTATGTAAAGTGGAAAGTCTGCTCTAGATGCCCCTTCCCTCTCTCTGTTAGCTGGATCGTACAGGCCTGCATCAATAACATCCTCGGTTCAGACCCCCACCCCCCCCATGCTAACCCTCACTCCACCCCCCATCTGTGTCTCATTTTGATTGTTCTTCAATTTCATTCTGAGGAAAAAAAACAAGAAGAACTGAGGAACAGTGATGCTCAGCTGCACTCCCCATGTAGGTTAATGGAAAGGAGAGTCTGAGCTCAGGCCACCTCTCATTGGCTGCTCAGCAATGTACAGCTTTTCCAGAGCACAGTCTGTCACTGTTAATCAGGGGCCATCTCTTAACAGCCAGCCGGGATATTGGTGAGGTGAGCACATTGCTATTCACAACGAAACAGATGATAAATCATTTGTACATAATTAGTGTTTAGCAAGGTTACAACTGACACATATTTTCATCTTAATTAGGAGAGAAATTTGTTCCATTAATTTAATTTGGTGTGCATGAGCAGCTCTGCACCTAACTAAGTTAATCTTACACCTGTCAGGGTGGGAATAGTGTTGGGCCTTGGATTGCAGTAGGACATGGGAAAGAGTCCTCGACTGGATTGGACTGTAATGTGGTGAAGAAGCAGCTGTAAATAAAGCTGCAGCTCTTAAGGTGTACTGCTGTGCACAGGAGGCTGTTTAACTTTGCTCTGCAGGATGATAATTAGAGTTATTTAGGATGGCTTATGTCCTACGTCACATCTCACAATTGCAACATTCAGTATAACCTGAGGAGCAGAAAATAAACCAACTGATCAATAAAATACATGCATAAATGCTCCTTCACCCTAGAACAAATGTTTAAGGCTCTCATAAATGGGCCTTGTAGACAAAAATATGTTCTATCATGGGAGCTGTAGAGTCCTCATACCCAAACTCTCTGATTTACAGCTACAGCAGGCTTTTTGTATTTGTGTGAGAATCACTGTCTCATCTTGTTGCAGTCCAGCAGTTGGAGGAAGTTGACTGGCTCTGTGTTCAGTGCTGAGAGCTGTATGAAGTAGTAATTGCCCCAAAGAGGAGGTTGAATAGAGAGGAAGGTGTAGAATGACTGATTTAGTAACTAGTTGAGGTTTCTAATGGAATTCTCCACTGCCTCTCGGGCACTAAAGCTGACAAGCATTACTTGAACTGATGCATAGTCCATTACAGCACCCCCCTCTCTAATAGAGTGTCTATCACATGAAATACAGAGATGTCAGGTGCCAAAGCATGCACTTTCACCCATGTGTGAAGGTTTAATCCAACTGTAATTGCTTTTCTTTTAGACTCTTAAATGGTCTTACAGATGTATTGAAAATCAACATGAAGGGAGAGCAGCAGCAGCAGCTGCTGCTGCCTGCCTGCCTGCCCCCTCCTTAGATCATTCAAACAGGTTTCAGTCATATGGTTTTTATCACCTGGATCATCATCTGTTGTTACACAACCTAACTGTAAGAACCAAATGTTGATGAGACCAATTAGCCTTGAAAATAGTCAATTATTCTAATGGTTATTTTCTGAACTAGTTTACTGGTCTATATAAAGATGATAACAGGTCAGGTCCTGCTCTGCGTGTAACTGTCATATAATGTTGACGGGCAGAAAAGTGACACTAGGGTGCTCCCTGAAAAGAAAAAAGAAAAAAACACTTAACACTGAAAATCTTATTTCACATTCTGAAATGTTAAATATGTCTATCAAACAGCAGCTAAGAAAAGATTTTGATTAAATTTGTGATTCTAATGAAACTCAGATCAGACCAGACCTTCAACATCAACCACTCTGCTACCTTAGAACACTTGGATCAGCTTTTGATCCGCCAAAGGTCTAGAGACATACTACACATACTTACAAATATGAGCAGGCAGGATGAACTGTGTATTGTTGTGATGTGCCATTTTAATCCAACAACGAGTTATTAATATTACAGGTGAAATTTAGTTGCAGTCTGAAAAACTTTAATATATTTGATTAACCACATTTTATATCAAATATAAAAAATAAAAATGGTGAGTTCATCTGATCTCCATTTCAACACAGTATTCATCACAACTTCACACTATTTCGACTCCCAGGATATATCAGCTTCTTCTTCAGTTTTTCCCGGGCCATGGGCTCAATGATGGTACCCAGTTGGGTGACCACCTTGGGCTTGGTGATCTTCTTAACGGTCTGCTCTGTGTTCCAGGTGCGGCCCATGGGAGAGCGGATGGTGCTCTCAAACTGAGCATGGTTCTCAAAGGGAAAGGGCAGCGTGTTGACCTGATGAAGTGTGACAGAGCTGTTTCTCTTCTCCAAAATGATGACACTTGGCAGATTTTGATCTTTCCTTGGTGGAGGCGAGGCAGCCTTAATCCTGAACCTCCTTCGTTTGTTGCGGGATGGCTTGAGGTCTGTCCCTCCCCATTCCCCCCATCCAGGTAGTGTCAGGTCCAGCAGCTTAGGCTTCCCTGTATCCTCCTGCTTCCTCTTATCCTTAAGGAAGTCTGAGACAACATCATCTCCAGCAAATGCCTCTTTAATGAGCTGCCTCTGGTCCAGGCTTTCACCCAAGTCCTCAGAGTCCTGGATTGTTGGAGCAAGTGGGACATGGATGATGTTCGTCTCCTTGGTAAGGAAATGTTTCAGCTCAATCCCTCTTTTCCTTTTCCTGTTCTTCCCTGTAACTGGAGATGCAGGTAGTGGGTTTTCTGTCGATGGAGACAGCTGGGGCTTAACAGGTACTTTCTCAGCAGCTGATTCCTCCTGACTGAGGAGCTCCACATCTTCCAGAGTCCTGATCTTGATGAGACTTTGTTCCAGCTGAGATGAAGTATCTGCAGCTGTTTTAGCAAGCTCAGCTTCAATGTCCCAGTGGGCGTCAGTGAGTCCTTGCAGGAGGGAGGTGAACTGAGACAGCTCCTCCTCTTTGTCTGAAGCATCCAAGTCCTCTGCTACATTTTTACTTTCCTCTTTATTATTATCATCATCATCATCATCATCCAAACACAGAATAAGCTCCTTGTCAGCCTCCTGAATCTGACGTTGTTTCCTCCTGTTGTCAAACTCTGTTAGGAGTGCTTCCTCCTCCGTTTCTGCCACATCCTGCTTATCCTCTTCATCTTCTGCTGCATTTCCTCCAACACCCTCTGCTGTCAGATCCACAAAGTCACTTGTTTGTTTCTCTCTGGGTTCTGCCGATAGTTTTCCTCTCATCCAGGGATTTGAAGAGTCAAGCCCTTCTTCTGCATCTTTCACAAAATCAGGCATCACCTCTGCAGAAACTTCTTCTACTTCACCCTCCTCCTCATTGTTTAGTGATGTCCCCAGTTTCTGGGTCAGATCTTTGTTCACCTCCAGCTGCTGCTGCATGGCTTTGCGTGCCCCCTCATCGTATTTTGCCATGATGACCTGTGACTTGGCCCATTTGCCACTGTTCTGGTGCTTCAGTGACATCCTTTCCTGCATCCTGGCCAGCTCAATTTTGTTCAGCTCCTCTAAGGCTGCAGCCGGGTTGGTCTTCACCATCTCATCAAACTGCTTCAGGAACTCTTTGCGCTTGGCCTTATTCAGCACTTTGTGGTATTTCTTGCTATTGATCTTCTTTCCTCTCCGGGCTTTGGCCTCATAGTAGGACTGCAGAGCCCGGGCTTTCTGCAGCTCTGCACGACGAACCTTTGCCTCCTCCAAACTCACAGCCCTCAATGACGCTTCCTCTGTAGGGCTCAAGATGGGGTCATGGGTGGGCTGCTTGTTGGTAGACAGAAGAGAAAAGATTTCCTGCTCAAGTGGTGTTTGTGCCTTCCAGCTAGTTAGAACCCTCTCAATGGCTTTGGGACCAGAGGGCTCCTGGTTTAGGGGGAAGACCAGCTGCTCGGCCCTCTGGTTCTCTTTGATGACACCTTTCCACTGAGACACCTCTGAAGCTGCCTTCTGATAGGCCACGTCCCTCTGAATCCTCTCACTCTCTTGCTTACTGAGAGGACACTCCACAGTCTTGCTGCTTTGCTGGAGAGTTTTCAACTGCTTTTTGGTCTTGACTGGAATAGCGGTGTTTTTGTCGATAGTCCCGATGAGGTCTGATAGGTTTACTTTGTCGCCCTCGCCGTTGACTGTAAACTCGGACATCTGGACGGCTGCCTCAGATCTCTCCCCCAGCTTCTTCTTCCTCTTACCCCCGAGAGCGCTGATGGCCTCCAGCAACCTTTGACGTTTTCGTTCATCTTTGCAAGCGTCTTCCTCCTCACAGGTGATGTTTTCATCTGCCTCGTGTAATTCCTCCACCTCTGCTTCGTCGATGTAGACCATATCCGGCTTTAGCTCTGCGCTCTCCCTGGTCGGCGAGGAGCAATTTTTGATGCTCTTCTTCCTGCTTTTTTCGGAAACTTTATCCATGTTGGAATCAACACCACGGGACTGAAGCGGGCAAGACACACGTGTACCGTCAACAGAGCCGGTGTCGAAAAATAGCCACCTGTGATCGGCACTGTCGCAAAACTCCTTCTTCTTCTGCTGAGTGGCCAGAGAGTGTTTTACCGCCACCAACTGGAATTAACTGGGCTTTTCACTATTTCCAAGAAAAAAAAGTAATGTCAAGAAAAGACTGCAGATCAAACAAATAACACTTTTTTCTATTTAAAAGGTCATTTAATTTTATTACCTTGTGGGTTAATCCGAACATATTATTTCTGCCAGAAAATCACATCACGTCTCTTCTCTCTCACACTTTCCTTATCTTGTATTATATAACCGTCTCCTTTTTGCTGACCTTTTCACGATAGCCCTCCTCTCCTGTTCTCGCCTCCTCTCGCTGCCGTTTTCGCTTCTCTGTCAGTTGTTGATCCGTTACTCCTGCATTTGCTAGTTTCATTACAAAATCATTTATGTCGTGTTTGTTTTAAGAAAACATCTGGCCAGCTATCTGAGTGGCTTCACACCCGAGGCTGGTTGATGCCAAGCCAGAGCTAGATGTCTTACACCTTCAACTCACCGCAATGCTGATAAATCATCCCCCTGTACGTCTTTGTTTCATCCGGGACTGCTGATGAAATACCAGTTTCGTTAAATGAATTCTTTTTTTCTGGATTTTTTTTTTTTTGGGGGGGGGGGGTTATTTTTTTCCAAAAGGTCTTACATGAGTGTATAAGAAGTTGCATTCTTCTTTTGAAACAGTTTGAAATTGCAGTAAGGCCAGAAAGTAAACTGCATCCAGCACATGCATGGGCCGCATGTTTGTTTTCTTCTGACCAATTAAATGTCAGGTTCCAGGGGCCAAATCTGGCCCAGACTGAGATTTTCAGATTCTACTTCCCTATCTAGATCAATTTGGCCAGTCACACAGAAAATCTTCCAGCTGTCAGCCAGAAGCTGCCCAGATGTGGAAGTTGAAGATTTAGATTGAAGACGTAGGCATATGTTGGGCCAGATCAGGGGCGATTCTAGGATCTGACCTTTGGGGGGGGGGGGGGGGGGGGGCTCAGCCCCCAGGAAGCAGCTGACATCTGCTCTTGACAAGGAATTATGAGGCTACTGAATTTAATCCAGTTTTTACATTTCTTAGAAAAGGCTAAGATTTTTCATAAAAGCATATATACTGTTTAAGAATGTATCCTACAGTAGAAACAAGAGGAAGAAAATTTAATTATTTTTTTTTAACTGTTATAATTTATGTCGTTATGTGACTGTACTTTTCAATGTGTTATCTGGTTAGACCATATAGCATCAGGTTTGATATCTTCTCTACTATATCCTCTATATCATCTCTACTCTCTTGTTGCCATGGAGATTGAAAGCACAGCAGGTCAATCAGCCAGAGTCCGCACAAAACAATAAAATATCCAAAAACATATCATACGTGCCATTTTTTCCACAATCTCTAAATATTAAACCTGACACTATGTGGTCTAACTATATAACACATTGAAAAGTAAAGTCACATAGCAACATTAATAACAATCACTAAAAAAAAAGTTTCATTTTCTTCTACCTCTTCTTCTTTCACGTAAAAAAAAAAAAAAAAAAAATCATCTGTGTTTCGGCAGTAACAGCACAGTAACTCAGAGTTTAAATAAAAAGCGGGGGGGGAATTAAAGAAATCAAAGAACCAACAACGCCACCTGGGGAATTTCACCCCAGGAAGTAGGACCAAATTAATAACAACCAAGGAAAAAGGACACAGGTTCGGCAACTGGGGAGGCAGAGACTGTAGATAAAGAAAGAATATTTTTATTTAAAATATCAAATGAAGTTGGAATTAATCTATAACTGGGGCTGAAACGACAAAGAAAGAAAAATAGTTAAACACAAGCATAAGTAAAAGTTATTTATTAAACTCAATTTAAAAAAGGTACTTAATCAAAACAGACTATAATTAACAAAATAACTAAAACCGCAGTGTGGCCAGAGCCTCAAGGGGAGGCAGACTACATAGAAAAGTGCCCCTACTCCTCACCTGGGGTGAAACACTACACAGCAAACAAACAACATGCACTATGGTGACCAGGTGACTATTTGCATGCAATAGGAGTGAGGTTCCCACCACAGTGCCTAGCCTCCCACCTGGACCCTCGAACCACACTGTCAAACAAAAGAAACCTGAAAGCAAAGCAAACAAAATGTTAACAAAAACCACAACCACAATTAAAACTTAATATACAAAATAAGTAAAATTCACTCAAACCATGGACCAGGAAATAATAACAAAGCCTTTTACCATTTTCCCCAGCTCCAAAAAAAACAGGTTTGGGAAAAAATGATATACGATTTGAGGACTAAACGATAGGATGGGCTAAGGCAAGTTTTGGATGAACTTGAGCCCCCCCAAAAAAGGGCTAACTTCGCCACTGGGCCAGATATTTAATTTGAGAGTTGCTGCTGTAAGACTAAAATTAATTTCAAATATAATTTTTTTTTCTCTCTGATCAATAGCTCAGAAAGTTCTTTATTAGCCTACAAATTAAAATCCTACATTTGAAATTGTTTCAAACATGCGTAATAGCTCAAAAGCATTAGAGTTAGAATTATTAATTCATTCACAAATATTGTTGTTGCTACAAGTCCAGTTTTTTAAAACCAATTAATTTGGGCAATTACATGATCTCAATAAAAAACAGTGACAAAACTGTAAAATAAATGGACATAAAAGGATAAGTAACTTCTTAATTAAAGTTTACGATAATGAACTGATGTTAAGGTATATATATATATATATATTGATATGGATAACTTGCTATATATATATATATATACATACTCCAGTATACTCAGATATACCCAACATCAATGGTCGGCATTAGGCGGCCACGAGCTAATATGTCTGGCCTGGCAGATTATTTTGAATGCATTTTTCTGTATCTTTTATTATTTTTTGTACATTATCACAACCACGAAATCGGGCTTTTATGCTACAGTGTCAACAATAGAAAATCTATCACCGCCAGAATAATGTTTATTATACTATTATGCTGAGAGTGAATGACAGGCACAATCGGCAGCGGCGTGCACCGTGGCACTCAACGCCTTAAATTAAAAGTTGGTGGAGAGTGCCTGGTTGCAAGACAGATACAGAGGGTTTGCATTTCTGAATCCGGGTAGGATGAACATTCTATTTTCACTGTCAAGTTTTCGCCGTTTCAATAGCACCATGTTTCTCTCTTGCTAGTAGGTTAATGTTTTTGCTACTGTACGTAACGTAGGCTAAACAATGAATCCAATAATATGTTACGTAGTTTACGTCTGGGGGCGTGGGTGACAGCATAATAATCATCATAAAAGTATGTGAAATCATTATTAGACTGAATTAGAATGGCTTTGAGTATATTTGGCACCGAGGCAAGACTTAATTGACGATCCCTACTCTACAGTCACATAGGGTCATATGATGCAGTCATGTGACTAGTCATCCACCACCGGTCAAACTAACATGGCGACGGCAACGTCTGTCTTTCACAGAGTAAGGGCTGGCTCGAAAATCTGCGCCCAGTATGACCAAGAAGGAAATCTCATCCAGGTAAAGGTTGTTCAATTTTTAGTTTAGCGTGGGAAGGATATTGCTGTCAAACAACTTTATGTGTCAAGAACACAGACGGTGGTTAGTTAACGGTGGAAGCTAGCTGCTACCGTAAAACCGAGAGCTAATAGAGGAGTGACAGGAACAGACTGACAGCAGAAAGATAAATTCTCTGTCTCTTAGACTGAAGCTATCTGATTTAAAACCCTCTTCCAGTTGTGTGGGGTTCATAGCTCTGCTCCGGAGCACGCCAGCAGCTCAGATGGAAATAAGTTTTCTTCAGATCTTGACGATGATGATGATAATGATAATAATAATAATAATAATAATGATGATGATGATGATGATGATGTTGTTTATGACATCTGTTTTGCTCCCAGATTGAAACCAGAGAGGATGAAGAGCAGAACATCAAGCTGGCAGAGATCCTCGAGCTCTTACTGGCAGCTGGGTACTTCAGAGCCAGGATCAAAGGACTGTCTCCTTTTGATAAGGTAACGTGCATCTGTCCAGGCCGTATGCTGGTCCCAGCAAAGTCTTGAAGAACTCAAACCTTTGACCTTTAATTGTTCAGTTCACTCTCATATGTCTGTACATCTGTGAAGTCCAGTTCCTATAAAACCTGCACAAGGTAGAAGCCTCACGCAGTGTATGTGATATATCACCACCAAAAATTCTCCATCCTCTCTCTGCTGGTCTTCTCTACCCCATCCTCTCAGCTGATCTCCAACACCCTCACTGAGTTGATTTCCTCCACCCCTTTCTGTTGGTCTACTCCCTCGCTTCTGGTCTCTTCGAGCCTCGTTGCCTCTGCCATTATCCTCCACCTTCTCTTCGCCAGTCTATTCAAACCTCACCCTCTCTCAGATGGTCTCTTCACTGAGCTGGTCTCTTCCTCAGATGGTCTCCTCTCCACTCACTCCCTCAGCTGGTCTCCTCCTCTCCTCCACAGGTGGTTGGGGGTATGACATGGTGTATCACCACATGTAACTTTGATATTGACGTGGATCTTCTCTTCCAAGAGAACTCGACCATCGGTCAGAAGATGTGAGTTTTGCTTCTTTATCTCATAAACAGCACTCTGCTGTCTTCATCACACAACCTTAGACTACATAGTGGTGTTACAGCTCATCAGACCTGACAGTCTGAGCTCCAGGTATCAAAGCAGCAGCCTGTCTAGATAGAGAACTTTCACGAGATTTAGAGTGCCCTAGATGCCAGAGATGATTGGAAAATTTACCTGAATTTTAGGTTTTTATCAATTCAAATTAGTATTTTACTTTTAGCTAGAGATACTTAGAAAACATTAGAATTAACAGCTTTATATTCACCAGTGCAAAAATCTTGTGAATTAAGCATAAAAATTTATCTTCACCAACGTCTGTCTCACGAGAATGAAACAAACACCAATGTTAAGTCTTGTTAGCATGCTAATCAGCAACCCCTGCCTGTCTCCTCACTAGCCTGCAGTGCATAGACATAGCTGTTGAGAAGATGTTATAACCTCCTTTCCTATAAACACCATGATGACACAAATGGCATTGAACAAACAGGCCCTTTAACTGGATTTTTTTTATCATCCTCAGTGTACTCAGAGGATATTCTTACCTATATTTTCCACTCTTTTTCTGATAATTTTCAGAGTTCTCAGTTGCTTTTTCATCAGCTTGATAACTCGATTGATTGCAGATAATAAATTAATTTTGTGAATGATGGGTATTTGTTGTCTTCATGCAGAGCCCTGACAGAGAAAATAGTTTGTGTTCTACCCAAGATGAAGTGTCCTCATCGTCTAGAGCCTCATCAGATCCAGGGGCTGGACTTTATCCACATTTTTCCAGTTATTCAAGTAAGAGTTAATCCCAGACTGAGACCCAGTCCTGATCTATATTAGCATATAGCACTAAATCCATTTTAGGAGTTATAATGGTGAAATCAGGGGAGCATGGTGGCATAGTGATTAGCACTTCTGCCACACAGCCAAAATGTCATTGGTTTGATTCCCGGACCTGGGGCCTTTCTGTGTGGAGTTTGCATGTTCTCCCCATGCTTGCGTGGGTCTCCTGCAGGTACTCCGTATCCCTCCCACAATCCAAAGATATACATATCTAGGTTGATTGGTGACTCAAAATTGCCCATAGGTGTGAGTGTGAGTGGTTGTTCATCTCTGTTTGTGTCTATGTTGGCTCTGCGATGGACTGGACCCTGCCCTCACCCAATATGAGCTGGGAGTGGCTCCAGCATCTCCTACGACCCAGAAACGGATAAGCGGTAGAATGTTGAATGAATGAATGAATAATGATGACATCATATTCACTTGTTTGTGGTTTGACTTTACCGTGTTTTTCCATTGTTAAAGACATCAGGTCTTTATTTATTTATATTTTTGTTTATCTGTGAAATTTGAATAAAATTAGTATCAACTTTTGATGTGCGATTTCCACCTCTGAACATGATCACCTGGGGGGTGAAATGAGTCTGCAGGAGCTCTGTCTTGTTTGTGGTTGTTTACACTTGGGTTGATCAACTATGGTTTCTCCTGCCAGTGGCTAGTGAAGCGGGCAATAGAAACAAAGGAAGAGATGGGTGACTACGTGAGAGCATATTCCATATCTCAGTTCCAGAAGACTCACACCCTTCCAGAGGTAAGCCAACAACTCCCTTCCAGGACCTGAACATAGCCGTGGGGCTGCTGAATTCTAGATGACGGTAAAATTTAAACCTGACCAAAAAGCATCAGTTCGAAGGTTGGAACTGGAGATATAATGGTATAAAAATTTAATATCAAAGTTATTTAAATTCAAATTTATAGTGATCAAAGTTATCACAGTTATCAGACTAATCACAATGTTGTTAGATGTACTGAAGGTAGTTTAAAAAGGACTGACACAAAAGCTGAAATAATCTAATAATTTAATTTTATATCGGGAAAAAAAAGCAGCTCAATGGACTTTTGGTTTACACAAACATTGAAATAACACTTAATCTAAACATATTAATCCAATGTTCAATAACAATCCCTTATCATCATCTACAATGACACAGACATTGAGCATGCATTTAAGAGAAAGGGTACTTATGTGCCAACATCAGAAATGCTCAGGACCTCACTGCAGCCTATGTCGTTGGAAGGCCTGGCTCTCTGAGGCTATGCTATTACAAAACATACAAAACATTCTACAATCAGTGCTGTTCATTTGAGTGGTTAACATATTTTGTTCTGTTATTGAACATTAGATTTGTTTGCCCGGGGATATAGCTCAGTGGTAGAGCACATGCTTTGCATGCAGAGGCCCTGGGTTCAAGCCACAACGCGAAACCAGTGAAATTCTTGTGCCAGTCCCAAACCCAGACAAATGGGAAGTGTTGTGACAGGAAGGGTATCCGGTGTAAAAGCTATGACCAAATCATTCAAGTTAGTCACAGAGCTGAGTTGTTGTGTTTCCAAATATGGAAAAAGCTGAAAGAGAGGGGAGGGGATTGAAATTGGATTTGTTTACACATGGTTGTATTGTTGTCATCTGCACATTTCCTTGTCTCCAATGGTTCTGTTGCTTTGATATAAACATTTGCATATTTTAGTTTGTGTTCATTTATAATAGCTTCTAAAATCTTCTGGTCAGCCACAACCACAGAATTTCGTATGGTTTTGATATGTTTAAATTCAGTATTAAATTATCTCAGTTTGTGTGTGCATGCTTTTTTTTTTTTTTTTTTTTTAAATTTCCAGCACATTCTAACAATGCTGTGATAACTATGATAATTTAGGTCACTATAATGGTGTTATAACATTTTCATACCATTACATCTAATTCACTTCGCAATGTTTAGGAGTGTGTGGTATTGCTCTGCCACGGTACCAGATGAACCGCCATTAGGCTGTATGGTATTTTGACAAAATAAGAGCTGGTGCTGTCATGAGACCTTTTCTTCCAGGATGCAGAGTTTCTCCAAAGGAAGGAACAGGCTATGAGGGCAGTTCTGGATGTACTGGTGAGTTTAGAGTCCATCAGGTGTTATTAGTATTTAAGGTCCCTCACTTTCTGCACATGTCAGAGTAGATTTAATTATCAATAGATGACAATAGAAATCTGATCAGGCAGAGACTTGGCCACTTTCCAGTGGAGGTTTTTCAGTAACAAGTTAGGTCTAGAGGAAAATCTGATCCACAGGCATGAGACTGGAGCAACAGTTTACCTTCCAGCTCACAAAGACCTGATGGAAACACACAAAACAAGCATGAATTGTCCTCAGGGCAAGAGAGCCTGAAAATCCCAGACAAAGTCCAGACTGAGACCACATAGACACTCTCTCCATGGGAATTTAAACTTAAACTTTTTTTTAAATTAATAATTGTTAATTTAGATTGATGGCAAAGGTTGTGGTTTAAAATGTATCAAATGTTCGGTTCTCAGGCCTGCGGCCTTTCTGTGCAGAGTTTGCATGTTCTCCCTGTACTTGCGTGGGTTTCCTCCAGGTACTCCCGTTTCCTCCCAACGTCCAAAGACATGCATGTTTGGCTCAATTGGTGACTCTAAATTGCCCGTAAGTCTGACTGTGAGTGTGATTGGTTGTTTGTCTCTGTATGCTGGCCCTGTGATGGACTGGCAACCTGTCCAGTGTGGACCGCCACCCTTGCCCAACGTGAGCTGGGATTGGCTCCAGCAGCCCCTGCGACCCAGAAACGGATAAGCGATAGAAGATGAATGAATGAATGTTGGTATTTTTACACTTATTATAAATATTTGAAACACTTTTTTCCAGAAAGTGTACAAACCACAGAGGAAGTACAAGAGACAAAAGGAGGCTGGGCAGCTGCTGGATGAGGAGTCCAGGGTGCACTCTACTCTGTTGGAATACGGCAGGTAAGATTTCACATCAGGTGTGGTTGTATGGTGAGCTTAAGACATAATTATCTCCTCCATTTTTCCAGGATTTAAATTGTCAGAAGCCCACATGGATCAAATACACATTCAGAGTTTCATGTTCATGATGCCATCTGGAGCATGTGCTGCAATTTGTATTATTATACATCTATTGATGATGATTTACTCTGTGTTAATATAGAGACTGAAATGAAGGAGCAACATTTTAATGAAAACCTTTGAAATCATATGTAAATCTCTGAAGATGCTGGAGTCTTCATTTAGGGTTTTGCAGAGTACCAGGGCCCCAGTGATTCAGGAAAATGTATGACATACTACTGAAAAACATAATACTGATTCAATATTTGTCTTCATCACTGTGACAGTCTTTCATTGATAAAAACGTAAGAAATTAAGGAAAAATTAAGGAAAAATTCAGAGATAGTCATCAGTTTGGCTCTGCACTCCTGATCACTGCAGGAGGTTACCACCCTGCTCAGAATGATGGATGCAAACTGTGTCTCTGATCTGAGGCACTTTGGTATTTATTTCTTTATTTGTTAATTCATGCTCTGAGATATCTGTCATTTGTTGTGCTAGTGATGTCATGTGGCATGGTGTTATTGACAACACAGGAAATAGTTTATCGTTGTGAATCACACAGGGTTTCTTTGTTTGTTTGTTTTTTTTGCTTAGGCGATATGGATTCAGCAAACAGTCCAAACAAGATAAGGTAGGTCCTGACAAAGCAACAGAGAGCCTTTAATCAGTTAGTACAGTACCCTGTCTGTATACTGCATTCAGTGTACCCTCCATCACTCAAAATTGACAGAAGCATTCTATACGAGTCTATACTTTAGTGTCACTCTGGAGTTTAGCTTGTAGCAAAGGGGCTAGAAATGGTCACACAAACTATGTAGTTGGGCACCAGACAGGAGACAGTACCTGTATCAAAAGTAGAAACTATTATCCCGTCAAATTTGATGTAATTATTTAGGTGTGCGGCTAACCTATCGAATTTCACCGGCTAGCTGTTAATCCTATCTACAGAAGGATATATGGAGAAAGCATCAAGCGTAAGTATAAACCAAAGGGGTTTTTAATACATAAATCATATAGATGTTACTTCAAAAAAGCAACCTGTAATGTGTGACCCAAACAAACTACAAATCAAAATCTCTCAAGATATTTGCTCGTAAGGTTAATCAGCCAAAAATAGACATTAAACAAAATATCAGAATTTACAGTTCACCCCCTTAACACAAACCATGGCAACACAACACTTAAGTTACGTGTGTGTGTGTGTGTGTGTGTGTGTTTGTGTGTGTGTGTGTGTGTGTTTTAGACCAGTTCAGTTTCAGTTCCTCCTGGGTTAAGTGTGTGAGTGTATGGGTGAAGGGGGGTATTAGGACGTATGGTGGATCAGTGTGTGGAGGTCCAGTTCAGTTTCAGTCCACCTTGGTTAAGAATGTGTGTGTGTAGGGGGGAAATAGGGAGTATCGAGTATCCCAAGTCCAGCACGCCTCAACCTCCTAAGAAAGTACAGTCGCTGGTGGGCCATCTTAACAAAGCAGGAGGTGTTGTTGCTCCAGGTGAGGTCGTCGGTTAGGTGTACACCCAGGTACCTGCCGCTGGAGATCATACCGACAGCCGTTCCTCCGATGTGCAGGGGATATGGTTGTTCCTGGGTCCACAACCAACTCTTGCGTTTTCTTCACATTGATGCAGAAGTTGTTCTTTCTGCACCAACCGTCTAGGTTTTCCACCTCCTGTCTGTATGTGGACTCGTTGTTGTTGATGCAACCCACCACTGCTGTGGTGTCCACAAACTTAACAATATGACAGATGAGGTGATTTGCCGTGCAGTCATATGTCAGCAGGGTGTACCCTGCTACCCTGGGGATAGCCAATGCTGAGGGAGATGATGGAGGATAAGGTGTTGTGGCTCTTAACAGATTGTGGTCTGTCTATTAGAAAATCAAGGACCCAGTTGCAGATGGAGGAGCTCATTCTAAGTTTGTTTAGTTTTGTCACCAGAGGCTGTGGTATTATTGTATTGAATGCTGATGTGAAGTCAACGAAGAGCAGTTGGACATACAAGTCCTTACTCTCCAAGTGGGTGAGGGCAGTGTGCACCACTGACGAAATGGCATCGTCAGTGGATCTGTTTCTCCAGTAGGCGTACTGGTGCAGGTCCACAGTGACGTCAACACGGTTTTTTATGTGGGCCATAACTATCCTCTCATAGCATGACTATCAGGGTGAGGGCAACTGGCCGATAGTCATTCAGTCCTGTCATTGTGGAGCTTTTGGGGACAGGGATGATGGTGGCCATCTTCAGAACAGCAGCCTGTGATAGTGAGATGTTGTAGATGTCCGTTAGCACCTCAGAGAGCTGATGTGCGCAGCCCTTCAATACCCGCCCTGGTAGGTTATCTGGACTGGCAGCTTTGTGAGGATTAATCCTTTGCTGGGTTCTTTTCACTTATGCTGAGGTCATGCTGAGGGGCACTTCTCCTGATGTTGGGGTGAGTCTGGTGATAGAGGGGGGCTGGAGGGTGCGGTGGTGTTGGAGTTGGAGTCTATTCCTCGACTGGAGTCTACTATTTCTGTGATACATTGCTGTAGACTACTCAGGTTAACACAGTGTCAAAACTAGATTTTAATGTCTCTTCACAATTTCAGTTTCTTTACAGTCCACTTCCTGTCTTTCTCAACCAGGTGGATGTGGGGACAGCTTTGTCGGCCAGTGGCTCCCAGGTGGCCCCTCAGGGAATGGCAGAGGTGTCAGAGGAGGAGGATTTACAGGCAGCAGAGGAGGTGAGCACTGTACACTGTGTGTCATAAATGGAGGGCAAAAATACACACAGATAATTATAGAGAGACAAGAAAGATACAAACTCAAAGTGAATAAATGAAAATACATTTATTGCCGTTATTCTGTGTCAAACTTCTAACCATGTAAAACACGGTGAAGAAACAGGGCATTAAAGGACTGAAATCATTTGATTTTACACACATCAATCAAATTTGTGGAAATAACGAATTAATCGTTAGAATATTCAGTTAGTGGTTATGAATGTACAATAAAGTCACATTTTAACTCTTAACTGTTTGCAAATTCTCAGTAAATACTGTTTGTGTGTGCCTTAGATGCGGATAAAAACCTTGATGACCAGCATGGCTGCCATGGTGAATGAGGAGGTAAACACTTGTTTTTTTGTGGTCCTCTGTTGCTAGTCGACATATCATTACATCATCACAACTCTTCACTCTCTCCCTTGATTCAAGGCATTAACCCCCCACAGCTCCTATGCTCTGTTCAGGCTCATTCATTCAATATATTCATTCATAACTTTCATTGAATATTGAATATATTCGATATATTCGATGTGGGGCAGCTGTCGCCCAACAATAAGAAGGTTGTGGTTTCGGTTCCCGGCCTGGGGCCGTTCTGTGCGGAGTTTGCATGTTCTCCCCATGCCTGCGTGGGTTTCCTCCGGGTACTCAGGTTTCCTCCCACTGTCCAAAGACATGCATGTCTAGGTTAACTGGTGACTCTAAATTATCCCTAGGTCATAATGTGAGTGTGAGTGGTTGTTCGTCTCTGTGTGTCTCCGTATGTTGGCCCTCTGATGGACTGGCGACCTGTCCAGGGTGTACCCGGCCCTCACCCAGAGTGAGCTGGGATTTGCTCCAGCGACCCCCACGACCCGGAAATGGAAAAGCGGTAGAAGATGGATGGATATTCATCCATGTGCGTGTGTGTGTGTGTGTACACACATACATAAATGGGAAAACTGCCTTAGAAACATTCCATACCAACCATACGTGCTATGCGTCTTAAATAATCTATGCAAATGATGTAAACAGTAATGTAAACAATCCTTTACTGCCGATCAGCTAGAAGTCCAATCATCTCAGTCATGTCGTAAAGTGACGAATGACGCCGCTTTAGCTCTTGTCTTGAAGTGGTGTCAGAATCTGGGGAGTGATCTGCTCTTACAGGCATGATTAAGTTTGGCCCTAATGTTTGAAAGCTTTATTATTACTTATTCTTCTGTAGGGGAAGCTGATGGCGAGTGCAGTGGGTCAGATCGTGGGGTTGCAGTCTGAGGAGATCAAACAGATTGCCTCTGAGTACGCTGAGAAGGTGAGTGTTACAAAGAAACTGCACGTCCTTGAGAGGCTGCTGGATCTGGACTTGGCTGATTGAGGGCTTGTATTTTAACAGCAAGTTAGTTCAGTAATTTAGTCTCAAACATCCGTAAAGCCAAATGGTGGGTCACTGACCTATTATCACTCCGGGAAAAGGCTATGACTTTGAAAACCTAATATGATCAATTAGCTGCAAAATTTTAAAAAAAAAAAGGTTGTATTTCATGTTTTAACCTTGAAATACTATTCCATTTTAACAGGTCAGTAAATGTTCCCAATAAGTGGAGAGAAAAATGGTTTAAGAATGCATTGCATTTAAAAAAAAACCTTTTAGATTTTGTCAGACTAAAATCATTTTTAAGGCCATATTGTACTTTAATATTATCCACATATTGAGTCTTATTTGAATCTTGTGTAATTGTAGTTTTTTTCTGAATGTTCTAATTTATGTTAGTATTTAATATATTTACATTGTTAGCAGAACAAATGGCATTTCATTTGTTGTAAGATTAGTATTTGAAGTAATATTCTTCATCTTATATGGCATCAAGTTGTATATCTGCAATATCTGTGCTTCATTAGTCTGTCCTGCTCTGGTAAGATTCTGGATAATTAACCAGATGTAAGGCAGTATTCTGAAGGGTGCGCAAAAGAGCAGGATGTGGAGCAACAGTTTTCTGACTGTAGGCCAGCTCGGTCATTTTACATTGATTACCTTAGTTTGCTAGGGATATAGGTTGCTGAAAACTAAGTAGGTATTGTAGGACTCCATGTGGAGACATTTTGTTTTGTAACTTTAGCAGTTGATAAATTAACAGTTTTGGGGTTTTTTTTTGTTTGTTTGTTTTTGGTTTTCTTTGCATTGTACTCCTGCTTCTCCTTTTTTCATGTGGATTTTTGAGCTTTGGTTACACCATTCAGAATCTTTACATCCTGCAGAAGATTTAGTCTCAACAATCATTATGGTATTTCATTGACTACAAGTAGACAAAAATGAAAGCATTTCAGATGACTAAAATATGACTAAAATGAAATGGCATTTTTGTCAAAACAATAAAAATAAATGAAAATTGCCTGTTAAAATAACAGTCTGTCAGTGTTATGACCCTGGTGAGGTAATCATTAACATATAGAAATGAGACAAAACAAAAACGGTGAAGCCGATTTAGACATGTCTAAAATCTAAGCTTTCAATAAGACCTGGATACACAGTCTCTCTTTCTGCAGTGGTTTATTTAGACAATGTAGTGGTAATTTCAGTTCCTTACATTTGATCTACTTGAGATACCCCACTTCCCTTTTCCTCACCAGGATGTCAGATCCTTTTGGGTTTTTAAATGTTATGTCTAGACCTTTTAACACCAACATACAAAACTCTGCAGGATACCTCCAGTGTGGACCACACCCAGGGAGTCGGCACCAACACCTACAGCACACCATAGGGTGTAAAGACACACCTTTGGGTAGGGGGGCGTTCCTCAAGTATAAATGTTTAGCTCTCCCCATGCTTGATTGACCTTTTCTTTGCAAGGAGAATAAGAACTTGTCGGCCGGCAGAAGTCTCTATTTCATTCTCCACCAGCAGCAGAGAATTTCCACAACAATGATCACCTCTGATCAACTTTTGCACAATTTCAATACTTACACTTTCTACAGTAAAAAAAAAAATGTGATAACTACTTACTGTATGATTGTGTTATGCTGCTGCTCTTGGTAACATGATGTAACACAGTCCTTATCTTCACTAAAACATTTGCTTACACATTTCAGAGCATCTAAATCTGAAGACCAGGAAGAAGGCTGATACCCCGGTGACTGCTCCTGAGGCATTTTCAAAATACAGGGAGCCTGCTATGGCTCAGCCCCTCCTTCTTGTCGGCCTCTCTTTGTTGTAATATGTTGAATATCTGTGTTTCTCTGCAGCAGTCGGAGCTAACTTCAGAGGAGCGTTCAGAGCGCTACGGCCCACTGCAGCAGCACCGCAGGGCCCTCACCTCACTCGGCAAACAGATCCAGCAGAAGACTACTCAAATGGAGGAGGTCAGTAACTCCCTGTGGTCTACCCACTCCCTGTTCTTCCTCTGACTACACTCTCAAAGAACAAGCACAACACAGTTTGTTAATGCCACTGGTGCAAAAGCTAACCTACAGCGGAAACACAGATGTGGACATATAGAGTGGATGGACTGAACACACATTTTAAATCTGTGGTCAAAGACGTCACTGTGATGGCGTTTAAAGATTAAGCATCGATAAACTGATTTCATCAATACAAATAAGTATGAGATGCAGCACACTGAGCGTTCTAGCCCCAGTTGTCTGAACTCCAGACAGTTGGTCAGTTAAAGGGTTAGTTAAAAGTAACCCAGCTCTGATGAATCAAAATTTGCCATGGACCGTCATGACATCAACTCCTTGCTTTTGTTGAAGCTGGAAATTGACAGCAGTGAGGAGTGACAGGGTCACATACATGCACTAACATAATCGAAATGTTTAGCTGCAAGAGCAAAAGTGAATTCATCTCATAAAACGTTGACACTCCTTGTGGTTATATACAATAAGGTCAAAAATACAGAGGGGGGAGGGTCTGCATTTGTCCTCATAGTTTAACACCACAAGGTGTGTAAACTTTATATGAGACTGACGCAGTTATAGTCTTGCAGCTAAAAATTTAACTTTTCAGTGTGTGTGTGTGACCATCACCAGCCCTCCCTGGAAGTTAATTTGTTGATCTTTATTGAGTGAAATGACCTTTTGTGTAGCAGGGAGGGCAGTGCTACAACCCAGGGAAAGCAAGGGGGAAAAAAGGACAGACAAGACGCAGAAGGATGGACAGGGGAGGGAAGCAGGTGGTGCTGGTAGGAACTAGTGGAGTGAAGGATGCTGTGCTTTTCCTGTCGCCTCACTCATGATTATGAGAGTCCAGAGGGTTTCTGTGTAGATATCTGGAGAGATGGGATTCCAGATAGGTGAAGGTGTCCCAATAGAGGAGCCGAGTCAAAGATGGGGTACATAATGATGGAATGAAAGAACAGCTCATCCCATTTTTAGCAGGATTCATCAATTCCAACCCAACCCGGGTTGGCAAATGAAACCATACATGTATGTGGGAATTCCCTAAATATGAGTGAGACCATCACCAGGGCCCAGAGTTGGGTCAGGGGCCCTGGCTCCCCAGGCCCGCCACCCTGTGTGCGGGAGCACAAAAGGCACCAAACCCAGAGAGCCACTGCAGCCACGTAGCCCGCCGAAGCCCCCGGTGTTCCAGGCGGGTAACAGCGAGCACCACTGAACCACCCAAAGCAGCACACGTTGGAGCAGGACAGGAGGGCCCCTCCAACACCCCCCATCCACCACCAGCCATCCACACCCGCCACCAACATTTCAAATCAAATCAAATCAGATTTATTTGTATAGCGCCAAATCATAACAAAGTTACATCAAGGCACTATACATATAGAGCAGGTCTAGACCAAACTCTTTATAAAATTATTTAAAGAGACCCAACAGATCCCCCGATGAGCAAGCACTTGGCGACAGTGGCAAGGAAAACCTTCCTTTAAGAGGCAGAAACCTCGGGCAGAACCAGGCTCGGGGGGGCGGCCATCTGCCTCGACCGATTGGGTTGAGAGAGGGAGAGAGAGAGAGGGAGAGAGAGAGAGGGAGGCACGGGGGGGGGGGGGCAAAGTTGGGTAGGGTAGGCAGAAAAAGAGAGCAGGAGGAGGGGATATTCAAACAGGTGTAGGCAGGAACATGATGCTGCATGAGGTTCGTAGGAATGATGCTGTATGGAATTCTTGAAGATATGGGAGCAGCAGGCATTGCAGGAACATGGGATGGTGATGATTCATCACCTGCAGGATGAGGACAGGGAGAGAGAGGAGAGGAGCTGGGAGAGAGAGAGAGAGGGGGAGAGAGAGGAGAGGAACTGGGGGAGACAGAGACTTCGGGAAAACATGGTTAGTAAATGCAGTGCACATGCTTGGAACTGAGAGAAACTGGGATTTCGGAGAAGCAGGTTGTTGGTATGACGGCGCATGCGAGGGGGGGAGAGAGAGAGGGAGAGGGAAGAGGAAGAGAGAGAGAGAGAGAGAGAGAGAGAGACCCCAAACCCCTCTCCCCCACTTGCCAGACAAGGGGGAGGCACCCGTACTGGCTAAAGACACCCACATGGGAGCCCCAGCAATGCCCCCGTAGGCAGACATCAGCAAGGCATCTGAAGGGGGGAAGGGCTGGAGGGAGAGATCCCGGGTGCTGTGGGTTGACGCACACAGACTGAGGACACTGTGGGAGAAGGAAATCTTCCATGCACCAGGAGTAACCCCCAGCCCCATGGGCCACCCAACCGCAGAAAACCGGGCCCCCTGAGCCATGCCATGACTAACTGCAAGTGAGACTCTCCCCTTTCCTGTGCTTCCTCAATCTGTGCTTCCTGTCGAGAAAGCATTGTCCTGCACTGTGAATAAGTGACCCTGGCTGTGGTATGGTGCATTAAGACTGGGGGAAAGGAGAGGAGCAGTGGGCAAGTCAGAGGACTGCAGCACACTGTTGTCCTGCCCCCCTAAACCCACCCCGCTCAGTCCCCCAAAGTGTGGTGCATTAAAGTCTTGTGTTTGATGTATGTTGTGTACCTAAATGTGCCTGTGAGAAATTATATAGTGCAAAGTGTGTGGTGGGTGAGGAGTGATGTAGGAGCAATTTAGGAGGCAGGCAAGTGAGGGCCCAGTCCCCAGGCAGAGGTGCAGGGGGCCCACAGGCAGGGCGGGGGCTGCAGGAAATCTGGAAGCCCCCCCCCCAACAGGACCCTGCCCCCCAGCGCAGTGCAGTGACAGGGGCACACCAGCCACCGCAAACCAACACAGGCCGGAGATAGCCCGGCCCCCCGGGGGTACGAGGAGGACACCAGGGAGGCAGTGGGGTGGAGGGAGCAGCAGAGGAGAGGAAAAGCCGGAGAGCTCATTGGGCCACACCGGCGAGGCCCACAGGGCGACCTAGGAGGAGCCAGCTATCGCCACCCCCAGACCCCAAGACAGTCAACAGGCCCTGGATCCACAGGGCACCCCGGGCAGGGCCCCACAGCACACCTTAATGTGAGGGGAAGGGAGGTTGGCTGGCCAGACTCTTCAGAGCCAGAGAACAACTCGGGTGAGGAGCAGAGGAACACCCCTAATGTATGCTCAAGGTGTTGTGGTGCGGGGATCCGCTGTAGTGACCCTGGATGTAGAGGGTAATAGAAAGAAAACAAAGAAAGCTTTATTGTTGTTGTTACACACACAACAAAATGTTTTTCTCAATTTACACTCTGAAATAGACATGTACAGACAACCACACACATACACAGGGCCCCACACCATGCACATGTGAGAGGCGGCACTGTTTTTTCCCCAGAGTGAAGTGAAGGCACCACTGTAGCTCAGCGCACCTTGGAGCAATTTGGGGGGGGGGTGCCTTGCTCAAGGGCACCTCGGCAGTGCCCTAGAGGTGGACTGGCACCTCTCCATCCACCAGTCCACACTTTTACTTTCCTTTGGCCGGGCTGGGACGTGAACCGGCGACCTTCCGGTTCCAACTCAGGTCCCAACCCACTGAGCTACTACCACCTCCATAAAAACATTGCCATAAACAAGATTTATAACCTTATCAGAGAGAGTAATATTATAATGCAGGGAACGTACATGTAGAGCTGTAACAATTCCAAATGTTGCTACACAATTAATTGTCTCAGAAATAATTGTGATTAACAATATATTTGTCTCTTTCCGTCCAATTTTTAAAATACTTTTTTCATTATCCAAGTCCAATAGTCATCACTATTTGTAAAACTATGTGTCAAAATAGTCATCACCGCTTCTTGACTTGCATTTTGTCCCAACTGTATCTCCCTTGTCATTTTAGTTGATATGAACATGTATACGGACAAAATTTATAATAATAATAATACAAATACAAAAAGTCCTCTGAAAAAAAGGGCGTGGGGGTGGTGGGGATTATTTGTCGGGCATATTTCGGGCCAGAAACACAAGCATGTTCAGTTTCTCTGGCTGGAGGCTGGACCTCACTGGGTTTGCAATGGTTCCAGCTGTGCTGAACATTCACTGTCACGTTTATATTTCGTCTGCCGGCTGAACGACTCCGCTATGCCCAGCTGCCAGGAGGGGCCATCCACTGATGCAGGGGCACTGATCGATTTGTTAATTGTGCAAACTGTGAGGGATGGTGATTTTTGAGATGCTGTCTCAAATTGGTTGTGCTAGCATTTTTTACCGCCACTGTTTTCTTACATAGCTGGCCAATCGCCTTTTCCAGATTTGCGGGCCCTCCCATCTGATTTGGCTTGAAACCAAAATAATCCCACAATGGAGAAGTTGTACTACGTTTAGAAACAATCTCCATCTCGTGTCTCGTTTTCCAAATTCAGTGTCAAAATGATGCTGTAGCTGAAAGCAGGATGGCAGTCTAGTCCCTCCCCAAATAACCGATCGTCCAGTCATAATTTACTTGCAAACAGTTGGATTTGCAGATTCCCTACATTATGACAGGACCAGCGGGGCAGTGTCAAGTAACACTTTTTCTTTCTTTCTTTATTACCAACACTAAACGAAAACTCCAGTGAAAACCAAACGTGTACCAGCTTTATGTTATGGGCATTTCTTAATACTGCTTCTCACGAAACAACCCAATTCTCTTTGGATTGTTAACATTAGAAAGCTGATTTGACTTCACAACTGTAAATCAATGCACGTGAAGTGTCCTCCAATGGGACAGTTACTGTTCTGCGCGCTGAAGGATGCACATGGACACTGGAAACGTGTTTGATGGATGTAAACAAAAGTGTTACGATGCTTTGACCCATCTCATGAAAATAAACCCCACCACCCCCAAAAAAATTGCTTTAATTGTGGTTAAACAAAGAAACCATGATTACATCAAAAAATTGCGGTTAGACAATTATGAAATAATTGTTACTGGCCTACGTACATGTATGTGCAGAGATGGCATATGCTAGCATGGAAGGTCTAGATGCAGATTGAGGTTTAGGGAATAGCCTTTTTTTTTTTTTTTTTTTTTTTGGAAAGTCAATTGGTTTTTTTGGGTAGCAGATATTTTCTCCGATGATATATATTCTGCAAGAAAGTTTCAGCCACTGGGAGATGTTAAGAGACTGTTTATTTTTCCAGTTAACTAGGATTGTTTTCTTGGCGATGGCTAAAGCTACAAGAACAGATGGATGGTTAGGTAAGTTGGTTGTTGTCAGGTCGCCAATGTAAATGAAATTTTTGTTAACTAATATTTGGACAATTTAAGTTCATATGTTAAAAGGTGATTTACATTTATTCTGATAAAAAAATAACTATTACTACATTACTACAGATTTACATGTTTATAATTCATATTTGCAGCAAATAATAAGTTAATACTTAATTAATTACACATAAGATGTGTATCGATAATTCCGAATATTTGTGAATTTCATTCGTATTCTTTTTGTGGTATTTGGGAAAGCATTGTTGCTTTCTAGTGGGGTGCATATTTAATTGGAGGCAAGCATTGACTTGTCTGACTGGGCGTGGTTACGAGGCAGGCAAGCCTGGACTTGTCTGTGTGGGTGTAGTTGGCTGATCAGACATTCAGTCAGGCCAACGTGGAGTGCAGCCACACAGTTTTTTGACGTCTCTCTCTCTATACTCCTATTCTCTTTTATTTTCTCAATTTTGGACAACTGTTTGTACGAAATATTGTTTTATTCTTGGAGTAAACGATTGAACTGAATCGAAAGGATCCTGTGGAGTTATTTTCTGTGCGGCTGTGGATTACAACAAGGGAATGATTAGAGCGTCAAGCTAAGACTTCATTATTAAGGAATCTACAACTGATAATGCAAAAGTTAGGGGTTAGTGGGATTCCGCAGTCAGAGATGGAGGAGAGTTTCTGTGTTACCATAGACCAGAAGTTATTCACAGGGGAACAGAGCCAGAGAGCATGGATATAGGTGTCCAACGTGTTCTGAGTCGATTGCCTGCATATATAAAAGTGAGAGAAACCCATTCAATGCATCTTGTATTGAGTTGTGTGTGATCTGTGAAGTACTTTGAACTGGATCCGCTGTAAATTCGAATTTTTTGTCATTTTAAATGTATTTTGGCAGATTTGGGTCCAGAAGTCGAAGTCAGCGGACAGAGACAGATCTGCTTTCCATTTCAATTATTGGTAGATGCATAGAATGGGTGCTTGAGAGTAACTTTTATATTTTAGAGAGGTTTTTCTTTGTGATGTTAATGACAAATTCTGGAGGCTGTACAGTATCCTGGAGCATTGGAATTTTCTTCTTAATTGTCTTGATCACCTGTAGGTACTGGAGAAAATCTCCATTTCTTATTCCAAAAGTCTCAAATAAATCTGCATGTTTCAAAAGTAAGTTGTCCTGGAAGAGGTGATGGAGGTGGGTGATTCCTTTCTGCTTCCAAGTGCAAAGATGAAGATGGACTTTGTTACTTACAAGTCAGGGTTGTGCCAGATCGAGTAGAACATACAGGGTTCAAGTTGGGAACCTGTGGTCTCAAGAGTTTTCCACCAAGCAGGGTGGAGGCAATCATTGGGTTTTTGAAAGAGTTATGATACTTGGTTGAAGATATTGGTCTGCAGGATCCCAAGCATTCTCCATTATTGGTAATATTATTGATCTGGACCAGTTAATAAAGTAGTCAAAGATGGTTGAGAAATTTGAGATAGTTATATGCTTCCTGTAATGATCTTTGAGGTTGTTGCAAATAGAGTAATACATCATCAGCATATAAATTGATAAATTTTTTGTTCGGAAACCGCCAAGTGGATACCTTTGACATTGGTGTTCTGATGTGTTGCTGATGCCAGTGGCTCGATGAATATAGCAAACAGTAGGGGAGAGAGGGGGCATCCTTGTCTGGTTCCCCTCTGCAGAGTGAAGCTTTGTGATGTGACTGTAGGTGACTGTAGCCTTGGGCAAGCTATACAATGCAGATACCAAAAGGATAACTGACTCTCCAAAATCTAATTTTTGAAGGGTTGCAAAGAGGAAGGAACAGTTAACTTTGTCAAAGGCTTTTTCACCATCAAGTGATAAAACAATAGCTTCTATGTTGCTGTGCTGCGACATGCTGATCAAATTAAGGAGCCCTCTAACGTTAGGCCTTTAATAAAACCTGTTTGGTCATTGAAGTTATCGATGAGATCATTGTCTCCCATCTAAATGCATGTTCTTTGGAAGTAATTTTGTTATTGGTATTGATGAATGGCAGAGGGCGATAGCTGGAAGGGTGTGTTGGATCTTTATCTGGTTTTAAAAGTAATTTCATTGCAGCTGTATTCATTTGGGCTCTTTATATAACCTGTGTCTTTGATCTCTGTCACTGTCCTGAGGAATAGAGGCGCCAGCACTGACCAGAAATGTTTCATAAATTCAGCAGGGAAGCCATCTGGTCCGGGAGCCTTGCCTGCAGGCATATTTTGTAATGTAGTTTATTAGTTCATCAATGGTCAGTGGCGCATCCAAAAGGTTTTTGTTCTACAGTCAGTTGAGGCAGATTTAGATTTTTGATAAAGGCCTGGATGTCTTCTGGGTTGTTTAATGTTGAATATAGGTTTTGATAGAAGTTGTAAAAGATATTATGGATTTGCTGCGGTGATTGTGTATATTTGCTGTTTGAGTCCTGAATTACAGCTGTAAGTGAGTTGATTTGCAAGAAATTTGCCGGATTTTTGGTATCTGAGTTTTTGAAGTATAAACTCTGTTTGGTTTTTTTTTGTTGTTTTTTTTTGTGTGTGTGTGTGGGTTGGTTTTTTTTGGGATTGGATATTTTCTATCCAATGTAATTGTAATTATGCATTTTGTAGTTGGGTCCATAATTGTTCATTCGGTTTTGCTGCATATTGTACTGTTAGTTCTTTAATCCTATCCTCAATATTTTTTTTCAGCCAGTTGTTCCTGTCTTTTCGTGTAAGATGAATAAGATATAATTTTGCCTCTGATCACAGCCTTCCCAGCTTCCCAAATCAGAGATGAAGATAAATTTGGAGAGTCCATTTGCTTCACAAAAGTTTTTCCATTCCTTCTTTATTAAAGAGTCAAATTCTGGATCCATTAGTAATGAGGTGTTAAAGCACCAAGTGGATGACAGTTTCAGGGTGGGTTCTATTTGAATGTGGAGGGACAGCGATGCGTGATCACTGGTTATAATTGGATGTATACTGGTGTTGATTTTTTTTTTTTGAGTCTCCAGCCATCGCTCCATATATTCCTTTGACTGATTGCGATTTCTTCGTGTATGCTGAGTTATGAGAACGATCTAGAGGAATTCAGGGCTGTGTTAAAGTCCCCCTCCGATGATCGTAGTTTGGGGTAACTGATATGTCTGATAATTCCGAAACAACTTTGTGGAAGACAGCTGGATCATCATTTAGGAGGATAGATATTCACAATTTATAAATTTTAATTTATTAAAGATTGATGCCTGAATAATGGTGTATCAGCGTCTGGGTCAGTTACCATACCGTTTAAAGTAAATAGTAATCTCCTATGGACAAAAAGGAGACTCCTTTTTGTCTACTATTGTAACAGGAGGAAAAGATTTGGTTAAAATTTGGTTCTATAAGAGTCTCTGAGTCTTGTAAGTGGGTTTTTTGAGTGAGAAACAAAAAAAATATTCTATTTATATATTTGTTTGGTCTGGCAGCTACAAGCAAAGCATGCAGAGGTGGAGACCAGCTGTGAGGAGGCCAAGATGAAACTAATGGAGGTAAGAAGTATTCTCGAAGCAGTGGTCCAGGAGCTTTGGGAACATCTCTAAGATGGAATGATGTTTCTGTGTTTCACTTGTGTATCATCCCAGGCTACAGAGCTCTCAGAGAGATTGGAGAAGCAGCTGAAGTCTTTAGAGGAGGTGGAGGAGCAGACTGACCCAGGGTGAGGCTTTCGTTTTGTTTTTACCTACAATAATAATAAAGTCAAAAAATATAAGACTAATAATAATAATAAAAAAATAATAATAAGACTACCTGTTAACATCTACACTGATAGCACAATATTAAACATTATTAAAATGTTAACTTTCATTTAGTAAAAGAGGGGAGGGGTTCACACCAAAATTCCAAAGGGGCAAATAAAGAATCTCTAGCCTGACCACACACAAAGCAGTGATTAAAATTAAAGTATTTATGATACTGACACTTGATGAGAGGAGAACCGAAATAAATCCAAATACAACTCAGACTTAATCCCTTTTTACACTCTTAATTTTATTGTAGATTATTGATTTGATGGATTACATTCAGTCTTCACTCATTGTGGAAGGAAACAAGTTAATGCTAACTTCGAGGTGGGAACATAAAAACTAATTAAGATAGATTCTTGCTTTTGAGAAATGTGGCTGCCTCAGGTTCAGGCCCTTTCTCAGGTAAATGTATCACATAGGTTCTCTAGTACTACCCACTGGGATGCAAATCCAAGAGGGACACTCGTGATTCTGAAATAATATTTAAAAAGAGCTGGATTTTGGTCTTTTGTTAGCTGATCACCCTGAATTAGGAAATGTTGAAAGAGGGAGGGGGTTCTCTCTCTGAACAAGCAGATATTCATGGACTCTAAGTCTGTCAGTCTTATTCCCTTGTTGTTGTTTTTAAACAGCTTGTTGGAGAAGCTGAGGGCCCTGGTAACAATGAATGAGAACCTAAAGCATCAGGAGCAAGAGTTCCGCACACATTGTAGAGTGAGTACACACACACACACTTTGACTGTGTGTGTGTATAATGTGTGTTTCTAAGCCCGGTGTGACAGTATTTTGTTTGGCTGTTGTGTCTAGGAAGAGATGAGCCGCCTGCAGCAGAACATTGAAGAGCTCAAGATGGTATCGGGGCAGGATACAAGGGAGGAGAAGGTACAGACACACTCTCCCCTCTTCTCTCATATGTCCTGTCATAGTCTGATCTTTCACTTAAATTGTCCCTGATGAATGCACATTCAATAATGACTTAGTGAATCAGAGTTTTTGTAACACAAATGTACTATAAAGGGGGACAGTGAAATATAACATTAACAGAAGTAATGGGATACTTTGGCCAGATGAACCACCTTTGCCAGTTAATGCAGCCCTGTTTTCTAGATTTCAGCTGTCCCATTGTAAGTGATTTGGGTAAAAATAACTTGCACATTTTTTATTCCAAATTTGTAACCTTCTAACATTAAAGCCTGGATCTGTTCATATAAAGTAATAAAGTAAATCAAAGCAATAAAAATCTAATTTGAAATAGCTTCATCCTCACCACCACTTTTCGTTTGTTTTTTGTCCCAGGAGAGGAACCAGCTGATAGACCAACAGTACAACACAGACAGAGAGAAACTGCAGAAGATCCGTCTGCTCATGGTAACAAGTTCTACAACAGTAGATTAGATTGAGCTCCAGTGATCTGTGGCAGACAGTTGGGTCACAGCAGCAGATAAGGGTGAAAAATTACACAGCTGGTGCACTGCGACACTTGCATTAGCAGGCTTTTTTCACCATACTGCTGTACTTCCATTCATGAGCAACCATGGGCTGTGAAAGTCCCACAAACCATTATACTGGAACCAGCTGACACCAGACTGGACCAGCTAGCATGAGTCTGAAACCAACTGACACTGAACCAAAGTCAGCTGTGACTAAACCTGAACCATCTGCAAGAAACCTCTCGTACAATGTCTGGTAATGAAAGAAACACTCTGTCTGTCCTCAGGCTCGGAGGAACCGTGAGATCGCCATCCTGCAGAGGAAGATAGATGAGGTCCCAAGCCGTGTTGAATTGACCCAGTACCAGAAAAGATTTGTGGAACTCTACAGCCAAGGTGGGTTCCTACTTGAAGAGCTCCAGGCATGTTTACATGTGAATAGGTCCTTAACCTGTTTGTGATTATTTTGAAGCCTGGATCCATTGTTTTTGTTTGTTTCTTTCTTTTTTGGGTTTATATAGTGCCATATTATTAGAGTTAAATCAAGGGACTTTATAGAGAGAATTTTCTTAAGAGACCCAACAAATCCCTCCATGAGCAAGCACTTGGTGAAAGTGGCAAGGAAAAACTTCCAAAGGAGCACTGATAGAAATATATCTAGGCTTCTGAAACAGTGATAAGTTGTTTATATGCACTGAACAAATCAGGTTACCAGTGAGGATGTAAATACACTAACTGTGGCATTCTCCAATCATAAATAACTAATACTAAATACCTCCAAAACCTGGAACAAAGACAATCTCTGTTTCTCTTTGCCATTAGTTGCTGCCACACACAAAGAGACCAAGCAGTTCTTCACTCTGTATAACACGTTAGACGACAGGAAGGTTTATCTGGAAAAGGAGGTAAGTAACCACAGCACGCAGTTGTGAATGTGGCTTTGAATTCAGATGAATTCCAGTGTGCACTGGTAAGTGTTACACACAGTGCTTTAAACACGACCCGCTGCTGTTACTTGGCTGATTTGTGGTAGTCTCGAACATCTGACAGACACCGGCAACAGGCTACTTACCTATAGCCGTGATGAGCTCCTGCCTCCTCCTACAACAATCCTTGCTGCTGAGTAACATCAAGCCTGCTTGGGTCTTACAGCGGGAGTTCAGGCCAAGTAAAAAAGGAAGACGTGGAGGCATTCGCAGCAGATTAAGAAAATGTCTATTCAAGCATCTTCTTCCCTCCATTATTCTGTCAAATGTTTTTTCAATCCGAAACAAAATGGATCTTCTACATGCCAGGTGCCGACTGGAAAGGGCTTTCAGGGACATCTGCATTAATACTAGTCAGAAACGTGGCTGGATGAGACAGTCTGCGATACCAAGGGCAGCCTGAAAAACTTCACCGTAATCAGGTCAAATGGAACGGAGGCAATTAGGGAAGATTTGTGGTGGTGGGGTCTGTTTATACATCAACCACAAATGGGCGAATCAAAGTCCACTGTAACCTGTGAACACCCTATCTGGAGATGTTGATGTTGTCTGTCCGCCCCTTCTACCTGCCCCGGGAATACCCTACTGTTTTGGTCAGCTGTGTTTATGTTGCCCCCAGTGCTAACATCAAGGTAGCAGCTGAGCTGATACCTGAGGATACTAATGCCTTGGTGGCTAGAAATGGGACTTATGGCTCTTAGAAGTGAGCTGGATCTTGATGACCCATTATTTCCAAAAGAGATTTTTATATTTACTTATTTTTTTAGAAGTCAACCATGGGTCATTTTTTTAAATCAAGAAAATAATCACTTGTAACAATTATCAGGTTTCTAGATTTGGACCAGAATAATTAAAACTTCCACCAATATATACTCTGCTGGTGGGAATTATTCTGAAATAAATAAAAAATATTTGGCCAGGTAATGATTTGGGCCCAGTGGTGTCTGAGGGAAGCGTTAGGTAATGCAGGTGCTGAAGATAGACTAATAGTGGCCCAGCCTCTTACACTACCTGATGTGGAGGCAAAGTGCATCCGATGCTGCTACATTTCCTTTGGCTCATTTTGATAGTGTCTTTTTTTGTTTGTTTGTTTTTTGTTTCCCCCCCAGTTGGGTGGTACACGCTACGTTATCTCCTTACTGATAGAGTCAGCGGCAATGTGGCAGGGTTCTTTAGCCAGTTGGTGAGCGCTCGCTACTTATATCTCTTCCCCCAAGTTGATAAAGCTGCGCATAGATGCATTCACATGAGAGTGCTGAGGACAACTCAGAAACTCAGAGATGTTATAAGCCATTCTTGTGTCACATGAAGGCAGCATGGACAATTTGCATATAAAAAGAATGGCTTGCAAACAAACGGTTCGCAACTGTGACTCAGTTCTCATCATTGATTTAAAAGAGCCGTTCAGTGGGATCGACTTGTTCGCGAATGTTTCATCTGTAATGCTGGCTAAGTATCCCGGCGCTCCGCTGTTTATATTGGAGGATTTAAACACCTGCAGTCTGGTCTCTGTAGTGCCATCACTTGAACATTATATGGACATTGCCACCAGAGGGGAAAACATCTTGGACAAGTGTTATGGCAACATTACCTATGCATTTCACTCCCATTCATATCCTCGCTTGGACTTGCAAATCATAACCAGTGTTGCCAGATGCCAGCAAAGTTTTCTAGCCCAAAAACTCGTCAAAAACTGCGAGAATGCACAAAAAACTGCCCAAAAATAAGCTTGTTCAGATGGAGGTCGACACCCACCTGGTACCCTGGATAATGGACTATCTGACAGAGAGACCACACACACTGTGTCTCCAAGACGGTGGTCAGCACCGGAGCGCCACAGGCCACTGTGCTCTCACCAGTCCTGTTCACCCTGTACACATCTGATTTCGGTTACCGGACCGGTTACAAATGACTTTTTCTCACTTATCTGACTGACTCAGTTTCATTTTGAGGATGGAGTATCCCTTTAAAATTACCCTTTAAAATTTTTGACTTAGCCTATCCGATTTCAGAAACAATATTCAATCAAATGAACGCAAAAGTAGGCTACACTGATCTCAGTCAGACTATTCTACTATTAAACTATAAGCTTATGTTACGGAAAATAACACGATCAATGGTTTCCACAATAAGGCTATGAATGAGTTTGTTAAATGTCAATAAAAGTCGCTTGGAACAAAAGCATTCAGTAACAAAAAACATGGAGTGGATATATGGACATACAAAATAACCCACTTTAACAGTTCAATTATTCCAAATAGCAATATGAAACATGCATATTCATGAATAACATGACAACATAACATCTGTGAATGTGGAATGCACCTGTCTCGTCTTTCAGTTTGTCAACAGCATTAATGGCTGTGTGGCACACAATATACGTTGCTATTCGCAGTTCTCGTCGTTTCTGGACATCGCTGTCAGGGTTACTGGACTCACCCACTCTGCTAACTGTAAATGGTCTGACCGTTGGCTGGCACCTTGCCCTATGCTTATTGGTGGCTGCATGATCTTTGAGATCTTTTAAATGAGCAAGGATATCAGCGTTTGCAGTGTGCCTTTCCTTCTTCTTCTTCTTCCCACTCTTTCCTGTAACTTTTTTTATATTTTGCCCACTTTGGCATATTGTCAGTCAGCTAGCTAAGTTTGAAAACCCCGCGATCTAGTGTGTTTGAGGGGCGGGTGGCGCTGGCATGCATGCGTGACGTGAGCTGAAAGTAGTGGGGAGGGTCTGCTGTGAATTTAGGGGGCACGTCAGCCAGAGCTGTAGTGTGTGTGTGTGTGTGTGTGTGAGTGAGTGAATGAGTGAGACTGCTGCCTGCTGAACAGATGGTCACAGGAGGAGAGTGAAGTGCCGGTGTTTCGGCCACAAAAGCCTGCCGAGCTGATCTGAAACCAGCCCAACTTTTTTCCCCCCGCCCAAACTGCCCAGTTGGACGGGAAACCACTCAATCTGGCAACCTTGATCATAACATAATTTCTCCACTTCCACTGTACAAACAGGAACTGTTTAACGTTGCAGCACTCCACAGTGGTCGGAAGATGCCATTACCTAGTTCCAAGGCTCTCTGGCTTGCACTGAGTGGGACATTTATGAGGGGAATCTGAACGATAATGTTTCTGTCATTACAGACTATAAAATCTATTTATAAAATGATTAGTTCCACTATCCCTGTCAAAACAATAAAGAAATATCCTAACTCCAAATCCTGGATCACCCCCCACATAAAACAGCGCCTTAACAAAAAACATCAAGCCTTTAAAAGCAAAGACTGGGTTAGTCTGATAATGGCAAACTGGAACATCAAAAATTAAATATTTAAGGCGATATTGAAATACAAAGACAAACTTGAACTTAAATTTGCCACCATGAACACAAAATGGGCATTTAAGAGAGTCAAAGCCCTAACCAGAGGGGAAGCCAAAGCCAAAACATGGACAGTAGCTGACCCAGAATCTTCTTCAAAACAGCTCAGCTCATTTTATGTCTGTTTTTATGTTTATGACTACTTGGCTGAATGCAAGGATGTTAAAGGCCCTCCCTTGTCTGGACTTAGTGCAATCACCCCCATTTTTACTGAGGAGGAGGTAAGGCTCCAGCACTACCACCCTGTTGGCTTCATCCCATTCATAATGAAATGCTTGGAGAAGCTGCTGCTGAACATCATCCTACCAGTTGGGGTGGGGGTCCAGTTGTCACCACGAAACTGGACCCCCTCCAATTTGCATACAAGGCTAAGAGGGGCACAGAGGACACTGTAGCCTACCTGCTGCACCTCCTTCTTTAGCACCTTGACTCCGCCGGCCACATGGTCAGGATACTCTTCGTGGACTTCAGGCATGCCTTCAATACCATCCAAAGGCATCTGATCATCCAAAAACTACACCATCTCAACATCCCCCCTCAACTGATCCATCTCCTCCATTACTTCCTCAGCAGAATTCAAGCTGTGATGGTAGGCTCAACCAGATCACCAACAATCACAGTAAACACTGGAGTTCCCTAAGGCTGCATGTTGAGCCCTTTCCTGTTCACAATCTACACAAACGACTGCCTCAGCCCATCTCCCAGGACCACCTACTTCAAATACTCGGGACGACACAGCTATCCTCGCCTTCCTCACAGACAACCACTCTGTTTCAGACTACTGCAACACCATCACACACTTCATACAGTGGTGTGACAGCAACCACCTCCACCTCAACATCACCAAAACAAAAGAGCTAATAATCAGACCCCCCCGGCATCCCATTATGATCAATAATCAAACAGTACACTACAGTACTTTGGAGTCATATTGGACAATAAATTCACCTTAGACCAAAACATCACAGACATTCAAAAACAAAGTCAACAGAGATTATGAGCCATCCATAAGCTAAGAAGACTCTATGCTGCTCCACACTTCCTTCTGCTGTCGTAGCAAAAAATTTTCCAACCTATTCTTCTGTATTGTACTGTACCCCATGTTCCTGCAATGCCTGCTGCTCCCATATTTCTATGAACTTCATACAGTATCACCCCCCCACCCCCCCCCCCCATCTTTCTGTCTGTCTCCCCCCCAACTGGTCGAGGCAGATGCCCCCCCCCCCCCCCGAGCCTGGTTCTGTCTGAGGTTTCTGCCTCTTTAAATAATTTTATAAAGAGCCTGATTACCGGAGCAATAACTACCCTAAATACCAGGCCCCGCTGTGTGTGTCATGTTTTATTCTGTTTTGTATAATGCTGTTTAGGTGTGGTGTCTATTATGTACGGATCTGAAAAAGAATTTCCCCTCGCGGACAATAAAGTCCAAAGTTTGTTTAGAATATAGTACAGACAGTCAGTTTTTTAGAATTCAGCACAGACATTCAGTTTGCTTTTGTTTGTCTTGACCCTACAGTCAGTTATTACAAGCAGTCCATTTCTGCAGACTTATTCACAGACAGTTTTTTTGTTTGTTTGTTTGTTTGTTTTTTGACTAATGCTCTCAGTAACAGTAAACCTTTCAGTATACCATAAATGGTATCAATCATAATATCTGCCTTCACCTCTATAGGTGAATCTGCTGAACTCCATTCATGACAACTTCCAGCAGTAAGTGTTCATGTACTCAACTACTATATGTTAGCAAATCACTGATGTGAAAGAAGTGATATTGTGGTAGACTCTACAGGTATGTCCCCACTTGGCTGGTCAGTGACATTCTGTACTGTTGTCAAGGGCCATGTCATCTGCAGCAGCCAAGGAGCAGTTTCTCAGACAGATGGAACAAATAGTGGAAGGAATCAAGCAGAGCCGCATTAAGGTATGAGTCCATCTGGTCAAAGTATGTCTCCTAATCTTTGCCAAAGTATGGAAGCAGTGTCAGAATTATGTTATGTGTGGCATCCAAATACAACAGGATTATTTATCATCTCTGCTAGACAAGCTGTTGCAACATTGATAAGTGCTCTCTCCCCAGATGGAGAAAAAGAAGCAGGAGAACAAAATGAGGAGAGACCAACTGAACGATGAATATCTGGAGCTGCTTGACAAGAGGAGGCTCTACTTTAAGACCGTCAAAGACTTTAAAGAGGTGAGGTGTCAGCTTCATTAGACATGAATGAAGTTATCTAACAACTGAGAATTCATACCTATAGGGAATACAATGTTTAAGCAGGAGAATACATACACTGGGTAAACATGTCTTAGGAGTTTTTCATATATTGGTTAACTGACTGGTACCAGGGCAGCGCGGCAGCATAGTGGTTAGCACTGTTGCCCCACAATAAGAAGGGGCCGGCTTGGTTCCCAGGCCTGGGGCATTTCTATGCGGAGTTTGCATGTTCTCCCTGTGCCTGCGTGGGTTTCCTCCGGGTACTTTGGTTTTCTCCCACCGTCCAAAGACAAGCATGTTTGGGTTAATTGGTGACTCTAAATTGTCGTATAGGTCTGAATGTGAGTGCGAGTGGTTGTTTGTGGTTGTTTGTCTCTGTCTGTCTTTGTGTGTTGGCCCTGCGATTGACTGGCGACCTGTCCAGGGTGTACCCCGCCCTTTCCCCAATGTGAGCTGGGATTGGCTCCAGCACCCCGCGACCCAGAAACAGATAAAGCGGTTGAAGATGAATGAATGAATGAATGACTGGTACCAGGTTCATGGATTATTAGATTATTAGAACACTTCATCATAACACAATTAGACAATGTCTGAAGTGCACCGTTTGTAGGTTAAAAGGTAGACAGAACTTTGATCACCACATATAATTTCAGATAAGATTTAACAGAAACAGAGCTGTGAATACTGTGATGTCATGCTGTTATTGTTCTCTGGAGGATAAATTGTGGACACACAAGCACATCCATGTCCTTCCTGTTCTGCAGCTTCTTGTAACTAATCAGCTACCCTACACACCAACAATGTATGTATGTGATAAGTTAAAATGTGATGAATGGGATGACAATAATCTTCAAAGTATGTGTTTTTACAATGTTATCAGAAGTCAATTAGAATGTATTGGTTTGTTGAGAGTCAAAATATGTGATAACAAATGTTTAGTTTACATGACTGTTGACCTTGATGCCTTATGATAGTGAAAATGACATTTTTCTGTTTCTCCAGGAATGTCGGAAGAATGAAATGTTGCTCTCTAAGTTGAGAGCTAAAGGAGCCTCGTAGCTGCAGCTGGTAAACAGGTCAATTCTTGGTGATCACTGAGCTCTGTTTTTAACATTCCTTCTTCTTCAGTTTGTTTCATCGTTCTTTGTCAATGAACAGGGGGCTTTAACCCCTTGACGCCTGCATTTATTTACAATCATATAAAAAACAAAAAAAAAAGTGTTTTTGCTTTCAAGTAGATACTAAATTAATTCGAGATTGTTAATTTGACTACAGCACATAGAATAAATATAAATTTAGGTAAAATGCAAATTACAACAATAGGCAAAAATGGTAAAACACATTTTCCTGTCTCAGGTATGTCGATGATTTTATCGATGACAATGCTATTATAATCCAATGGCCAACAGAGCTTAAGTTTCACTTATAAAACTAGAACTTAAGTCAGAGTAGTTGCCTCACTGACTCCACTTTGAGCAGTCCTATGAGAAACCAGTGCTTGCAAAAGGTTCCTAAGTATGTATTTAATACACATGAATCGGCACTGGGGGAATAAATACGCTATCTCGGCTGCACTACGAATGGAAGTGGTTGGTTGGTTTATTCAAATATTTATTCAAATCATGATTTTATTTTTTTTATTTTTATTTTTTTTCAGGTCGATGCATGAAAAAGAATCCACATCACATGAAACATGTGAAACATTCTAGTGTACTGGCTTACACAAAGATTTGAGTTTTGCGACAATCGGTTTCAAAAGGTTAAACCTTCATCTTCCAACTGGATGTTGTTTTTATGCAATGAACATGTGCCATATCCATTTGACTAAAAAAAAAACAAACTGATGAGTCATATCTAATCCTTCAGATCCATGTATGGTAACAATCCTCAAAATCAAGACAATTTGTTTCATTCTCTTTAACACCCTCACAACTTGAAACTGCACCACCTCACATTCAGTCAGAACTAGAGATATAGCAAAAACGCTGTCCTTATGTTAAGGCACTTCTCTGGTGCAGCCCACCTAATGATCAACATATGTGCACATGATGTATAAAGACTTCAAAATGAGGGGAAACCAGCTGAAGAATGAATACCTGGAGCCACTCAACAAGAGGAGACTCAACGTTAAAACGGTCAAAGTGATATTTAATGTGCCTCACTTCATGCTTTGTGTTTGCCTGTCTTCAACTGATGAGTATGTCTGTGTAGTACTGTGAATAAAGAACCTGAACAGCTGGACTCTGTCATCAGGCAGCATGCTTACAGTCACACACTGTGTTGTTGCAAGACACATCACAAATCACATGAAGAGTCTGAAGGAAACATTCTGTGTATAACATCACAGCTAGGATGGACAACCCCTCCAACAATACCCACAATCCCAGCCAGGCCTGGGAAGTCCTAAAAAGGATTCAACCACAAACACATGGAGTCAAATTGTCATCAAGTGAGTAGTGGGAACAGTTGGACTGGTTCAGTGCTTCACACAGGGACCACAGTCACTGATATCGCAGCTCTGTGTGTCCAAGTTCAGGGGCTGCCTCCTTCAAAGGACTGGTTGACAAAGGTGTGGTCCCTGAACTTCAACACTACTGCTGTCAACTGTTGGTGGACAGAACATTGTCAAAGTCATTGATGTAGCAAAACCTAGAACCTTCATTACCCAGAATTCTATTCATCTTCTGGGGATGCGGTAGGAGAGTGTTCTGTTTGTAGCAGCTAATATAACTTAGAACCGAAAGCAGAGGTGAGGAGCAGTCCACACAGCCACCTATAGATGGTCATTTAAAAACACTCATCAGGTTCCACTCTGGAGACAATAACAGCATGACTACAGAAAAACAAGTTTGCATTCATTCCAAATCACAAACCCCAATCTCATTTCAACAAGTCCTCAGACCATCCAGTTTTTTTTCTTTACAGAGACTCAGGACTGATACTAGGGTTTTATCAAATTCTCCATGATGCCAACAGACACAAATGGTGAGCTGTCCTCTTCAGGTTTCTCCACAGAGAGTCCATTTGGTGATTGTCTGGAATTTATCTAGGATCCTTGGGGACAATCAGAGACTTGTTCTCAGGACTCTCCAGTCTTGTTTTGTGTGTTTGTTTTAGGTCTTCAGACGAGTTTTCTCATATAACAGCAAACAATTTTTATAAAGCATCTTTCTAATGTATCGCTGAATTTACTTTTTAGTAATTTAAAGTTAAATCTACAATGAAATAAAGCACAAGAGGGACTGTGTCCTTTGCACTTTATGTGTGTTTGCTTGTGTGCAGCTCCCTTCAAGATAACAGTGAACTATGTGAAATAATTCAGTTCCCTGATGTTCAACACTTGAATTGAAAGTTGTTAGGTTTCCACTAACTGCTCCATCCAGTATGCCAGTCCAGGTCTTCCCTTTAGCCTCACCTGTGTGGCTGAAACCAGGAGCTGTGGCCACAATAATAGGTTGCATGTTCCTTGCTCACCTGATCCCAGAGTGCCATCCCATTGCTACAATATTTTGAATGTCATCAGTCATCTTATGACAGTAACAGTTTTTCATGAAGTCTAGTTTTTTGAAGAACTTTTACAGATGCTTTACTCTGGATGAACTGGATTCTGGTAGCTGGTGCTGCTGTGGCACAATTCTTGTGTGGTAGGACGACTGACTTCAGAACAACACACCAGGTTCATGTTCAGGGGGATTTACCAGGCTGGAAAATCTCTGATAGGCCAGACCTGAACTGAGGGCCCCTGCCACAGCTTATTTGTGTGTTGTGTTACTCAACCCCAGAGTCTATCCATTCAGCTCACTCTCTAATCTTAGTGATAATGATAAACCACACAGTTTGTATGTCTCACATCAGAGGTCTTAATGGGCAAGTGTGTACCTTGTGCAACACTGTGATGTAGATCAGTAACAACCGTTTAAAACTGGACAGGTGTTGGTAGCTGTGAGTAGCAGCTGGAGAAAACCTCATGGCTCCTGCTGCTATTGGCAGAGAAACTAATGCGTCCCTGATTAAGACTGAGTAGGCCAAGTATCTCGGTGTGTCCCTGTCAGTCACTATCGCAGGAGATAAAAGAAGGAAAGGGGTTAGGAGGATATGAATGGAAGAGACATAAGGGATCAGATTCAGAGAAAGAGGATGTTTGACCTTGGCCTGAACCTGGACCAGGACCCTGTGTCACTCTATATGAGTATCTGCAGCAAATTACTGTATGGTCTGCTGGTAGGTCCTTGATGTCTTTCACAATGGATGTGTCCCTGCTCCTGGTTTTTAGTGTGTGTCATCGATCAGTGGGGGCAAAGAGAGAAGATCCGTTGGTTTCAGCTGAAAACCAAAGCACTGAGGCCTGGATGCTTCAAATGAAGGACTCCCTGCTGAAAGTAAAAGGTCAGAAATCAACCTCTTCATTAAAGCATAAGTTGGGCAATAATGACTTCTCAATTGGCAGTTTAATTTGCCGGGAATATTGATGGGAAATATTAGTAGGTGACACTGTGTGAGATTATTTGCTGGGAGTCAATCTGTTTTACAAAGAAAAACAGCCAATTCCTGGAAAAGGCGTCCTGTAGAGAACCTGAAGACAGCTGTTTAAAGATGAATTTTAAAAGTTTGTTAAAGGAAAATCTGGAGGAGAACCACTACACAACCTACTCCTCTCTGTCTCATCCAGGTGTCTACCTGGCAGTTTCCCACAAGGGAGACATCAGGAAGGGCAGCAGTTTGGACAGAGTTCTGCGCTCATTTCCTAGCTCGAAGAACACCATCATCAGGGTCCAGTACCATTCACTTTGTTCAGGACTGGAGCCATGGGAGAGACCAACAGAGGACACAACAAGGAAGAACAGGGAATGAAATGTTCTCCATGAGCCTCATTGTCTCCACAGCTCACAAACATAGTTATAGTTAGTCTGAAGGGTCTGTTGAATCAGTTTTTGCCTTAAAATATCCAGGTTAATAGTTCTATCTAATATCACATTATTTAAAAGATTTACAACTTTTTGTAATTAATTTCAACATAAATTCAAAAAAGAATAATAAAATTCCACATTGCTGCTTTTTGGAGGGTGGCTAATAGTGGTCACTGCTTTTGTTGTGACATCAGTTCCAGAAGCATGTAACAGTCAGAGACACAGCTGTGAAAAAACAGAGCCAGCTGTTAATGTGTTAGCACTGATACAGTGTTTTATTTTCATATGAAGTGATCTTTTGATGAATCCCCAGTTTTCACACTGAATATCAGTGTTTCAGGTAAAATAAGTAGATGTACAGTTTGTCAAAATGCGAGTTTGACCTCTAAAGTAAAAAAAATCCTTTAAAACACTAAATCTGAAGCCTTGTCATCTTAAAGATGCATAAGACATACAAACTTATGTAACAAATCATTATTATTGTTGTTGTTGTGTTGAGCTTGATCTTAGTGAAATAAAGCAACTTTCATACCATCTCTAGCTGAGCTCTAGTGGAATTTGTAACATCTGTTTATAGCTAAGTTAGCACAGTTGTCTCACAACAAGAAGGTTGCAGGTTTGGTTCCCAGGCTCTTTCTGTGCAGTGTTTGCATGTTCACCCGATGCTTGCATGGGTTTCCTCCCACCGTCCAAAGACATGCATGTTTAGGTTAATTGGTGACATTAAATTGCCTGTAGGTCTGAGTGTGAGTGTGTTGTTTGTTTCTTTCTTTTTGCATGTTGGCCCCCGCGATGGACTGGCAACCAGGGTGTATCCCTCCCTCACCTAATGTGAGCTGGGATTGGCTCCAGCACCCAATGCGTGCTGGAGACAGAAAAGCAGTAGAGGAGGAATGAATTAATAAATATAGCTGTATATTGAGCATGTGTTGTTGATATTCAAGTTGAAAAACAAGTTTGTTCAGTTTAATTAATTAACATTCGTCTCATAAGAACAGGTTGAACTTATTCTCATTCTATCCGGTTTCAAAGACTAAATAAAGGCATCTCACCAAATGAGCAGGTTTCATCTCCTCACCTGCACATGAACTTTCTCTGTGTAGTTCACAGTGGCTCTCAGTCCATGAGAAGTTGCTGCTACATCAAAGCAATTCAGATGAAGTTCATTCATCTTGCACATCAGGACATAACTGCAAACCTCTCACCAACCTACACACTCACCACAATGCAGGTGTGTGTGTGTGCGTGTGCACCCTTTCACCCACCTCCCCAGACTCAGGAGACACAGGAGTATGTAATTCTACCCACAGAGTAGGAGCTGCAGTTACCTGATCCTTCCCCTCCCCAACAAGCAGCACTCACCTACTCAAGTGTCTCTTTGTACCAAAGTGTAAGCAGGACAGGAGGGTGCATCAAAACAGAGAGGAAGAGGAGACAGACAGAGACAGAGCAGAGGAGCAGAGGAACACAAAGCTGGGGTTATGGTGATAGATGAAGCTCAGCTGAGTGTGGACAATGGCACAATGAGGAAGACCTTCATGAACATCAGTATGTTGGACATGATTCAGAAGAATAACCTGTTTGCTTTCTGCCATTTTCATCTCCTCTTATGCCACAGCTTTTCTCCCTTACAGATCCTGCTGACAACACTGCTGGTGACTCATCAACCCCCCCGACAGTAAGTGGTCACTATGCTGTCAGTCAGAGTAGAGCTGAATTTTATATCTTTGTTAAGTGCCTGACTGTACTATCAAGTAAACAGTAAAGAAGTGTTCATGAATCTTTTTCTGAAAATCTCAAGGAGTAAGAAGGTAAGAAGTTGATAGTACCGTCTTCAATTGCGCTCCACTGCTGGAGCAATCATCCCTCTCTTCAATGTATTAAATGTAGACACTGGTGACACTGATGACTGAGTGAATCTTCATAGTGAATCATTTTCCTCTATGTTGTCTGTTCAGGGACTAAAAGCAGAGAAACTTGAGCAAGCAGACACCTCCAGGATAGAGGTGGTCTCTGTAACAGAGGAAGAGCTCCCTACTGTCAAGACCCCCACCACACTGAACGTCAGTCCCCTTGGCAGTTTCACTGCTGAGCCTGAATCTGAGAATATTTCTGCCAAACCTGATGAAGCCTATCCTGTGGCTGCACCCAGTATAAACATGCCTGTCACCAAGGTGCAGCCATTTCTCCAAGGTGAGCCCCTGTGGTGATATTGGCAGTGTTGGTGAACAATTATAGAGGGACCTGCTTGAGATGTGAAACATGAAGACGTGACTGACGTTACATCTGTCCCAGCCTTGTAGTTGTAAGATTAGTGTTACTTATCTCTTATTTGCAGATAATCTTGCGTATACAGTAGGTACCCATGCTTGAAACTTCAACTGTGCATTATTTCTGAAAGTTTTTGACTGGTTGTCTTAAGCTTCAGGCAACAGGACAGTATGCATGGGTTCAAGCTGCTGTTGTGGTACAAATTACACAGGGCAACATTTGTTGGGGCCTGGTAGTTTGGTTGGTGATTGGCTATCCAAAATTGACTAAACTATTAATATGAAAGATATTAATGTTATATGATAACTTTGTTTAATATCAAAGTGAACCTTAGGCCACCACCCTAAAAAGGGAAACATTAGCCAAATCACCAATTCAGTCTCATAAAATACTATTAATTTAGATCTCTGACTATAACTAACTTAACAACTACAACCAATGGCGGAGCGTACTATTAGGAAAACCAGGCATTCGCCTGGAGCCCTGGGCCCCATACAAGGCCCTTTGGGGCCCCCAAAAATGCCCTCTCTATATTTAGATAGATGCAAGGGCCCCCAAATGACTGTTCGCCTGGAGCCTCCAAATGGCAAAGTTCGCCACTGACTACAACTACATTACTATCTTAAAGTAGAAGGATTCAGAGTTCAGAGGTTGGCAATATTCCTTGTTGTGCAACACCAAATAGATCAGCGTCTGTGTTCAAGTACATTTATTATAAAGTAGCAAACAAAAACACTGCTACTATTCCAATATGGGCTATATACATGTATGTGTGTGCTTGTGTATGTGTGGGTGTGTGTTTGTAACAGTGACCAAATGGCAGACAAAGAAACTACAAACAAGATGGCTGGTGGGGCCACATGTCTCATTTGGTCATTTGTTAAAACCAACTGAAATATTTCAAAGGTGCCAGGGTAAAACACGGGAAGGTTAGTTGCATGCAGGGCGAGTGATGTGCTAAAGCTGAATAGTGGCTAACCACCAACCTAAACACATACCAGAAATCTACATACAAACCAAATCTACATTTGCGTGTACAAGGGTTAACATTTTTATTGTTAGCTGTGCTTGTTTTATGCTAGGTTGGACTAGTAAATATTACCCAGTTCTGCAATCAACTGTCCTTCTTTGTGCCTTGTCCAACTCCAGAGCTACAGGTCAGAGTGTTTGAATTCGTCCTTAGTTCCTTAAATTGGTTGTGTTGTTGGTGTTGCAGTTAAGTTAGCACTTGATGCTAACTGGAGGCTCATTGCTTGCAGGAAACAGCAGGGAGACCTTGCATCAAGTCTGCTGGCATTCAGCTTGTCCACTCTTAGAAATCTTGGGCAGGACCTAGCATCGCTACCATGGGAAGAGTAAAGAGTTGCAATGGAGGTCAGGGCTAACCTCCGAGTCAGTAGAGCTAATCCAAGGGAGGCCTCAGAAGATCCAAAACCAGAGAGGATCCAGGAACCAAGAGAGAGGGGCCCAAACAGGTGGGAGGGAAGCAAGAGCCTCAGGAGAAGAGAGAGAGAGGCGGAACAAACAGAGGTTTTTGTAGACCTGGGTCACATGTCATACAATGACCAATAGCAGCTGGACTGGAGTTTGTGGTTGTCTTCTCAGTTGACCTTGACCTCAGTAAGCCCTCAGTTGACCTTGCTCATGTACAGAACTAGTGCCTTTTATCGTGATTTCCCTTCCTAAGTTCATAGAAAGTACTGTTTTAAATTAAAAAATTTTTATCAGGAAACAATCTCATTTAATTTCATTTTCCCAGCCAACATCTCAGGCGAGGGTGGGCACACCACATTGAGAGACCACCAACCACTCACACACACACCTATGGGCAATACACAGTAGATTCACCAACTAACATAAACATAAACTATGGGAAGAAACCCACACAGCCCCAGGGAGTAAAAATACAAACTCACAGAAATCAAAACAAATCTAAACTATTTATATAGCTCCAAATGATAACAGATGAGGATCAGCACCTCCAAATCAGAGGCCATGGTTCTCAGCAGGAAACCAATGGACTGTCTACTTTGGGTTGGGAATGAGTCTTTGGCCCAAGTGAAGGAGTTCAAGTGCCTCAGGGTCTTGTTCACGAGTGGGGTGACCTTGGAGTGTGAGATTGCCCAGAGTATCGGAGTAGCAGGAGCCGTACTGCAGTCGCTGTATCGCACCGCTGTAATGAAAAGAGAGCTGAGCCAGAAAGCGAAGCTCTCGATCTTCAGGTCAGTCTTTGTTCCTACCCTCACCTACGGTCATGAAAACTGGATCATGACCGAAAGAACGAGATCACGGGTACAAGCGACCGAAATGAGCTTCCTCAGAAGGGTGGCTGGCTTCTCCCTTAGAGATAGGGTGAGGAGCTCGGTCATCCGATAGGAGTTCAGAGTAGAGCCGCTGCTCCTTTGCATTGAGAGGAGCCAGTTGAGGTGGTTCGGGCATCTGGTTAGGATGCCTCCTGGGCACCTCCCTTGGGAGGTGTTCCAGGCACATCCAGCTGGGAGGAGACCGAGGACCAGGAGGAGAGATTATATCTCCGCTCTGGCCTGTGAAAGCCTCGGGATCCCCCAGTCAGAGCTCGTCGATGTGGCCGGGAAAAGGAAAGTCTGGGGCTCCCTGCTGAAGTTGCTACCTCCGCGACCCGACCTCATATAAGCGGACGAAGATGGATGGATAGATGAATGGACATCTTTAAATAACCTGGTTTAGATGAAACTATAGAAACTAGCTTGGAGAGATTTAAAGGTGAAAAATATTACAAATACAGAGCAGTCGTTACAGTTAATCAGGAGCTGTTGCATTTGATGGCAGAGTACTGAAAATTGTAGGTGAGAGCTGGTGAAATGTGGCTCTGATTATTACAATTTTCGGCACAATTTTTGGCACAAGTGGGGGTATATTTCTCATTTCGTCTCAACATCTTCTTTTGCAAAAAGAATATGCCATGGGGATACCCCCTCCATGAGGGGTCATGCCACCTTGAGGCTGAGATGGAGTAGAAAGTCACTGGTAACTGTTAGGCCGCAGTGTACTCCATTATGTAGTGTTTCTTCGAGTTGTGACCCACAAAAATTGACTATTTGAATTTCTTCATTGTATATTAAATATGTGCTGCCTAAATCTAAACAGCCTGTCATGTAATTCACTTACAAGTGCATCTTCTGTTGTCATCACAGTCTTCTTCACAGTGATTGTTGACCTTTTCCCAGACTCATCTCCATCATTAACTTTACCATTGTCTTCCAGAGACCATTGGGTGAGGGATAGCTCTCTGTGTGTAGGAGGTCTCAGCATTCTATGTGTTGAGGTAGCACATTCTTTGGTCTTAAGGTGCAGAATCAAGAGTATGAGATCTGCTCTTCATGTTCTGTGAGGAACCTCTGGTGCATATTCTTCATTTTGTCAGTTAGCAGACATTTCTGCTTTTTAATTTTCTTTTGAGTTACAATTTGCTTTTGTCCTGTTGTCATATGACTAACATTATCTCTTAAAAAGAAAACCTTTACTTTTTGTTTACATTCAGCATGTAATCTGTTACTTTGTTACGTAAAGTTGCATGTGTGGCCCCTAAATATCCTTTATTTCTTTGTAAGATTTCCATTTGTAATTTTTGCAATGATTTGTCGCTTGCGTCCTTTATTGGTACTTTGTTTTTATTTCTGATGTCTTCAATTATTGATTCTTGCGACAACAACCTTCTCCTTATGGTGTTGTTAACTGTTTGATGGCTGAGCAGATTTTTCCCATTTTTCAGGGTCTGCGTCACGCAGTGCCCTGTAGCGCCGTTGCTTTTCTGCTGCAGATAGCAGTGCCATTCACTGACAAAAACATGCATGTTATTTTAATCAAACATTTTGAAAGAAGAAAAATACCAATAAATGTTGAAAATATTAATTCATATAGATTTCTTAAGTCCACCCTGTTATTATGAGTCCATCCTATTACTGTGCCAAATGTTAACAGGGTGGACAGTAACGGGGGAAATTTTTGATTAGAGTTAGCCATTACTACTCATGAGATGAGCAACATGGTAGTACTTGCTAACCACAAGATTTAGAGATTTATAACATATTTACTAGCCATATTTTTAAATTTGACAAAAAAAAAAAAAAACAGTTTCAACAGTAAAATTGTGTAACAGAGTGGATGTGTTATGTTTTGCCGCATCAGTGAGCCATTTAAAAAGAAAAGAGTAGATTGAAGAGAGATACTTACTCTGCTTCTTGCAGAAGACTTCCCTCCAAGATTCTCTGCTGCTTCCTGGGGATCATGTGACTAGAGCAATAGTCAGTGGGTGCATTTAAAGGGATATCCATCAGATAACAGGGGGGACAGTCAACATAGGGACATAAATAATATTGAAGTTTGCAAAGCATTAAAAATCTATTAATTCGTTCATGGAGATGACATCAATTTGGCCTATAAAATCACATTTTCAAAAATATATTCATTCATCCCTTTTACATATTGTTGTGTTGTAAGGTAGAGGGGGGCTTACCATTTAAAATGTGATTAAAAAAAAAAAAAAGATTAGAATACTTTTAAACAAAATATACCACATAATATCATGGGGACTCAATTGGCCCCCGATGACCCAAAGACTGTTTGATAGTCTTCCTGAAAAGTTTCTATATTATTTTTTAGCTAAAAGACAAAATTAAAATAAAATCCCAATTTTCATGTTGTAATGTCTTAATTCATGGATGTTTATGAATTGTTGTGTCTCCACAGAGGATGACCTGGAGAAATGCTGGAAGAACAGACTTTTTGCCCGTCGCTTTGAACTACTCATCGCCTCAGGCATCATTGTTGTGATGACTCTTGCTCTTGGCATTGGCCTTGGAGGTGAAGGAGCTCAATGTTTTGTGGAATTTGTCTATTTGATGCAATCCTTACAATTTATACAATTTAGAAACCACACACACTCAGCCATCTTTAGTTTGTGTTTCGTTTGGAAGTTTATGGTTTCAATATTCAGAACTGAACAATTAAGACCAAGTCTTTGTCATCACTGGTCTGTTCTGTTCTTCTCCGCCAGAACATTATCCCTGTATGAAAGTCTGCCGGTTAGTGGCACCAAAACAGAAGTTTATTTTATTTTGTTGTATTGTATTTTATTGTATGGAAGCGGGGCAGCATAGTGACACATTGGTTAGCGCTGTTGCCTTACAGCAAAAAGGTCGTGGGTTTGATTCCCAGGCCTGGGGCCTTTCTGTGTGGAGTTTGCATGTTCATGCATGTTTAGCTTAGGTGACTCTAAATTGCCCGTAGGTATGAGTACAGGTGGTTGTTATGTCTCTGTCTCTATGTGTTGGATTGGTGACCTGTCCAGGGTGTACCCCGCCCTCACCCAATGTGAGCTTGGATTGGCTCCAGCACCCCCACCCCTGCAACTCGGAAACGGATGAAGGAATGACTGAATGTATTGAAGCACTGCCCCAGTAACTAGCATGTTCTGTGTGTTTGTGTATGCATGTATGTGTACAGTGGGTCTCAGCTGTTTGGGGAAGTTCCGTTGTGGCTCTTCTCAGTGCATCAGCTCATCAGCTCAGTGTGATGGAGAGGTGCAATGTGACAATGGAGAAGACGAGCTCGGCTGTGGTGAGACAGACACACACACACAAAACAGCTGAGTGGGTCAAAAAGCAGACACAACATGTGTCAAACATTACCTGAGTTGAAACTGTCCTTTAAAGGTGATGTGACAAAGTCTTTAAGTTATTTTACTTACACAACTGAAGCTGAAATATTAAGAAAATTAGTAAAGTCAGATGTAAGAAAGTGTTTCATAGGACAGACTTTTTTTTTTTTTAGCTAAGAGAAGGACTAAAAAATAGTAAGACGTGAAAGAAAGGTCTGAGCTCCACATATCAAACCTAGTCTGCTGGTTCTGGTCTGAGGACGCCATGGTGTGCTTAAGATGGGGGGCCAGGTTTACTGACTATGAGCTTATGTTCAAGATTTATCTAAAACCTGCAACATGTGAGCCCACATTAGGGACCAAACTCAGACTGGAATCATCCTCGTACGATTAAGGTCTCAGACTTGCACTCTGTATACTTTACATGCGCCAGAGAAGAGATATCATAACAATTTCAGTCAGTGTCTCCCTCTATCCCTTTCTCTCTCTCTCTCTATCTATCTATCTATCTCTATCAGTGCGTCTGAGTGGGCGGAGCTCTGTACTTCAAGTCCAGAAACATGGAGTGTGGAGGACTGTCTGCTCAGAGGACTGGAACAACTGGCTGGGGGTCTCTGCCTGCAAGCAGCTGGGATATACAAGGTGTTAGAAGTCCCTGTTTAATCTTCAGCGTTATTATGATGTCATGATGTTATGGTAGATTTATAGCCATACCTCAAATCAAAATCAAATCAAATGAGATTCATTTATATCATATCAAATCATAACAAAGTTACATCAAGGCACTTTACATATAAAGCAGTTCTAGACCAAACTCTTTATAAAATTATTTAAAGAGACCCAACAGATCCCCCCATGAGCAAGCACTTGGCGACAGTGGCAAGGAAGAAACTTCCTTTAAGAGGCCGAAACCTCAGGCAGAACCAGGCTCAGGGTGGGGTGGCCATCTGCCTTGACCAATTGGGGGGAGAGTGGGAGAGGGAGGGAGAGAGAGACACACGGGGGGTGGCAAAGTTGGGTAGAGTAGGAAGAGAATGAGAGCAGGAGGAGTGGATATTCAACGCAGGTGCAGGCAGGAACATATGATACTGTATTAGGTTCATAGAAAAATGGGAGCAGCAGGAATTTCAGGAACATGGGGTGGCAATGATTCACCACCTGCAGGATGAGGACCTTTATTATTACAGATCTGGATCAGAGGTTTATGTTAAGGTTTAAGGTATGTTAAGGTTTATGTTAGGTTTATGTCCTCCATTGGTCTAAATGTCTGGGATTTGATGCCTAGCTTCGCTGGTGCACATTTCAAAGTGTCCTTGGGCAAGATCCTTAAACCAAGTTGCTCCCCATGTATCATCATTGTTAATGTGGATTTGCATTGTGAATATGGTTTCAACTGTGAAGCGATCTGATTGGAACTTCATTTACAGATAGTTTGAGATCATGTCAAAATCTCTGGAATCTCGGGTTTGTTGGAGAAACTGTGATAAGTCTCCTTGTCAGTAAGTCTTTATGCATTGTTGTGTGTCTATCAGGTATGTGGAGTCGTTCTTTGTCTCTTTGTCTTCTATCGAGCATGACCTGCAGCAGAACCTGGTGTCTATCAACCTAACCCAGCCCCTGATCACCAAGCTGCAGAATACCACAACTTTCAGGTACAACAACCCAAAACCCTGATGGTCAAGGTGTGGAGCTGACCAGTGAAAAATATATCTGTGAAATAACACGGCCATCGTTTTGGACTGGCTCAAACAGGGTGACAGTCACACCCATACTCTATGATTGTGTAGATTAGAAGTGCTGTGATCATGTGACAGTGGAGAAATGGTTCTAATATAATAGTCTCTGTGCTCTCTCTGTGCCCCACCATCAGTGTGGGACATCAGAGAATTACAGTGGATGTATCTTGTCAGTCAGCTCACTTTGCGTCAGTGGCTGAACAATTAGATGGAGCTGCTCTGTGTATGTGTTGTTTATCTCATGTATTTGTGAACAGCTGTTTTCTGTGTTTCTGTTTAAAATAGTTGTCATTTAGCATGCAGCTAACCTGTCAGCCAAGCTCTAGGTCTTCAGCCCAGTTGCAAGAGCGTGTTTCTGACCCGGATTCCTATGTGGTTTGTGTTGTCACAGTAAGCCTGAGTGCAGCTCAGGGAAGGTGACCACTTTGAAATGTTTGGGTGAGGAAACTGCAACCTCTACTGAGTATTTAATGTGGAGTCAGAAAGAAGTTACTGCTTGTTGTGCTTGCTTGCATGTTTCATCTGTGTGTAAACCATCACCTTAATGGGAATATCTGATGTTGGTTTTCATGTAAAACACTCTGCAACTTGAAAGCAAACAGAGTGTTTTGTAATTGCATAATATGGAATCTATGAAAGCTCTGAATGTTGAGTAAAAAATAGGCAAAAAATATATTTTTACTTGTCCTGCGGGGGTCATTTTGACAGTGTTAGTCTACAATACTGAAAGTGAAAAATGTCTCATTGAGAGTAATAATCAATCATTTCTAACTAAATGTTTTCCTCCTACTTTAATAATTGGGAAAAATTTAGTTATCTCATTTTAACATGAAACGTTTAATGTTATATTCATAAAAAAATATATCTAGTTATATTTATTAGCATAAATTATAGAGTTATTAGTATGAAGAAACATCTTTCAAAACAATAAACTCCTCAAATTGTGACATAATGCTTTTTTTTTGCCATGGCAGCAGGACACCTCCATATTTTTCACTTTTCCCACCAAAATCAAAATATAAATAATTTTCCTCTCAGGGCTTCCATAGATAACCAGTGTGTGCACAAGTGTGTTTATTTGACTTGTCTGTGTTAGCATGCACTCAGGTGGAACCATAAAAGATTCAGCTCTAAACTGGACCAAACTTTATTACATGGTACACATTACGACCAGGTGACTTTGTCTGTATGAAAGACCAGGTAAAAGAAGTGCATTATGGAAAATGTATGATCCAGTGTTTAAGTATATCAGGGACTGAATTAGATTAAGTCCTGACATCTCTGGCTCTGCAGTGCTACTGAAGGGTAGGCAATGATATTTTTCATTGACCCACTAAGGTTTCCAGTGTTTCAAGTCATAAAAGAGTTCTGTCACCTGTGACCTCTCTGTCTACAGAGTGTGGCTCCAGGCCTCAGCACAACACTCGTATTGTTGGAGGTAACATCTCTAGACCCGGTCAGTTCCCCTGGCAGGTGAGCCTCCATTACAGCAGTGAGCATCTGTGTGGGGGTTCCATCATAACAACGCGCTGGATTCTCACAGCAGCACACTGTGTGTACGGGTGAGTCCAAAAACATATATCATCTCTATCAGGTGTTATACTGAAGGTGAGGGTTTACCAACAGCTCCTCTGCTAGGAGATGGTTCCTATAGTTATCTCAGAACGTCCTCACACCCTGGACCACATCATGCTCCTCTCATCAGTCATCATTTATTATTAGAAAAATAAAACAATGTTTAAACATTTTACTAAAATATTAAAAAGTCTGAATTAAAATATCTCATTGACAGAATAATTCAGACACTTAACTGTGGCTCTGAAGTTCAGCTCAGGTTCCTCCATCTCTCTGGATCATCTCTGAGATGTTTCTATACCTGGACAGGAGTCCACCTCCGGTTAACTCAGCTGAATGAATATGATGTGGACAGACACACACCTAGAGTCCAGCTGTGGAGAACTCTGCTGATTGGACCTGATGTGGACTGACACACACGTAGAGTCCAGCTTTACACACACTGTCTATATTAGGTGTCACAGCTGACTATGCAAATGAGCTGCCGAGTTCAGATACTGAATTCTGTCAAGGTTAGAGTTAGGGTTCAGGATATCAGTGGCTCCATCATTATGGTATGAACAAGTCTGGAACAAGAGGACTATTCTGGAGCTGGACCATTTCTTACTGGAACATCATGGAGAAGGGTCTTTGAAGTTACTAAGAACCTGATGGTGACTGAGCTCCAGATCTTGTGTGGAGATGGAGAAACTGTGTTATGTCAGACTGCAAAGCCCCACTCTGAGTAGGTTAACATGAAAATCCTAGATACAAACACATTGCTTGGTCTGGATGAAATATTTAGATATAAAAAACTCTCTGATGGAATTGTGTATAAGAAAACAGTTGTGGCCAAATAGCATAACAAAGACTTTTTATATCACCTCAAGCCTATGGTATTACCTCAACTCCAAACATGCTGCAGCTGCTGTGGAAGCCAGAGCTAACAGGCTAAGAGTTTGTCGTTTTTTTTTCTTAGACTGGTTTGTTCATACAGGACGCTTGAGTTTCTTCTCACATTCAAAAAATTGCTGCACTTGGTTAAAATAGCTCAAATAACAGGATTTTGCTGGTTAACTTATGTCTATGTCTATTCATTGGTTCACTCGTATACCAAAATCCATTTGAATTGAAAAATTTTGCTTCTCATAATTATATACAATTAAAATAATGCTAAAAAAGAAATGATTATATAATTGATTAAAAATGATTGATTTCAAATAATTCATTATAAAGCATCCAATTACTTATATAAGTATATATTGTTTTTCATTCTATTTTTTTATTTTTTTTACTTTTTTTTTTTAACTGAGCCCCACCAGGAATTGCCTGTAGGTATGAATAAGAGTGTGAGTGGTTGTTCGTTTGTGTCTGTCGCTGTATGTTGGCCCTGCGATAGACCTGTCCAGGGTGTACCCCGCCCTTGCCCAATGTGAGCTGGGATTGGCTCCAGCACCCCTTGCAACCTGGAAACAGATAAGTGGTAAAAGATGAATGAATGAATAAGCCCCACGACCATATTTTTATGAAGCAGGTCTAGGTTCTATATTTATACAGAGAAGTTATCAAAGTGCTCAGTCCACAGAGAAATGTAGCCTGCATTCAGAAATGGCTTTCTTCTTCTAGACCTTGTATTTTCCTGAATTCTGCTATATATTTTTTTTGCATAAGTCAGAAGAAGTCAGCCAATCAGAAGAGACATTTAGAGCCTGAAATCACTTTTACATCACTTGTCCTGACATGAGGGAAGCACGTTAGCTGTTGCCCTACAACAAGAAGGTCGCGGGTTCAGTTCTGTGTGGAGTTTGCATGTTCTGGGATTGGCTACAGCTCCAACTGGAGGGGTGACTCGAGCTTCCCCCAGACCTGGAAACGGATAAGCATCAGAAAATGAATTTATGAATCCTGACATGAGTACTCTGTTTCCCTCCCTCTGTTTCTGTCCACAGGTTTGCAGACCCCTCTATGTGGACGGTCCATGTGGGGTTGACAGAGCAGCCGGTCCATGGGGCACAGTCTCTGGCTGTGGAAAAGATCATATACCACGCTCACTACCGGCCCAAAAGACTGGACTATGATGTGGCACTGATGAAACTGGCCAAGTCTCTGATTTTCAATGGTGTTCTCAGTGGTACAGTGTTAGTCTTTTTCTTGTTGGTTTCCTGCTCCACAGTAAAACCAGTCGAAACTGCAGCATTTAATTATCTGGGTCACCACTCATATGTACTTCACCAAATACAACAGGAAATGGCAAATGGTCATCAGTATGTCTAGAAGTAGGTGAATTCATCACTTTTGAAACACGCTTCAGTACAGAAGTGAACATATCACCATTTGTATGTGCTTGAGAATGTATGGAAGTAAGTGAATGCATCCAGCCAACAATTGAATCGAACGCAACTGGACTTAGGAGTTAGGTTTCTCAAAGACGTTTTGCCTCTTATCCAAAGGGCTTCATCAGTTGGTAATGCCTTGGTCTGAATAGTCCTCACTAGTCTGACGAATTGTTGGCCAGATATGACTATGACCTGGATGAATGAGAATATACACAGTATGCATCTTCATACTTTTCACAACTTAGTTGATTTCATTCACTGAAATTCATCTCCTGCTAAGGTGTTATCAAAGTCCCTGGTTTGTCTCAGTTCTTCACCTCTAAATTCCATTGAGCATGTCACTGTGAGTTGGATGTCTGAGCTGTGACACAATCTCTCCTCCTAGGCCATGTGCAGCCCATTTGTCTGCCAAACCATGGGGAGGATTTTGTGGAGGGGACTTTGTGCTGGATTTCTGGATGGGGAGCAACTGAGGCTGATGGTAAGTCTCCCCCACCTCCATACGACAATGAAGATGTATCCTGGCGGGGGGGTTGAATGATTCATCCTGTTCTATCTGACGCACATTGATATGGTTTCTCCAGGAGAGACCAGTGTGGTTCTGCGCTCAGCCGCAGTACCACTTCTGTCCACGAAGACCTGCAACCAGCCAGAGGTTTACAAGGGCCTAATCTCCTCCTGGATGATCTGTGCTGGGTACCTGGAGGGAGGAGTGGACTCCTGTCAGGTACAACACCTCAGGAGCAGGAACTGATACCGTCTGAGGATCCCTGCTCTCAAAATAAAAACAAAGAAATCAAGGGTCCTCGCATAATCTGGATTTCATACAAGACACGAACTCTGGTCTCCCACAGGGTGGAGATCCTGTTTTTCAATACAAAGCACAAAGCTATTTTCTTCTAGATGCAATTTCTTTAAGAGTAGAAGAAGGTCTCAGATATATTCTGTTCTTTATTGTTCAATGCCATAAGAACCTGATTTCACTGAGGATACATCCTGAAAGATGATCTGAGATCTGGTTCCCCCTGGTTCTCCAGTAAAGTTCAAAGCTCTGCAGGTCCTCACTGATTTAATCCAGTTGTGAGAGAGTTTAACAGACTTCAAGAGACAGTACATGTGCATTATTTTTATTATTTTTAGTTTTTTTCCGTAATGTGGTCCTTCATTTTGATAGAAAAGAACAGATTTCTTCCAGCTGAGTGAAATCAGTCACAACAGAAATAGTGAATAAATGTCAAATATATGTGTCAGTTCATCATGAAGTGATGCACTTGGTGGTGGCAGCCTGGTGGTCGACTGTCATATGTGGACTTTCTGCATGTGTGTCATCAGGGTGACAGCGGGGGTCCTCTGGCCTGTGAGGAGTCATCTGTGTGGAAGCTGGTTGGGGCAACCAGCTGGGGAATCGGATGCGCAATGAGGAACAAGCCAGGCGTTTACACTCGCATCACAGAGTCACTCAGCTGGATCCACCAACAGATGGAGGTCAGTGCAGGACAAGATGATCCTGATTCAGCACAGGTCTTCAGGTCTACATGAGAGCTCAGTTCTGGACTCACTCTGTTTAAAATACCCGTGAAACAAGTCTCCAGCATTATAGAAAACACCCCAACTCAGCAGTGATGTGCTCGTTGTGTCTTTGGGAGAACAGGAGAATGAAGAACTTTTACATTTCATACAGTGGTGATGATGGTCTGCAGAACTATGCACCAATGAAACACTATAATGGTGATAATGGTTTAAACCTCAGTTTCATCTAAGCACGAACTCTTCTGACCAGTTTGAGCACATTAGATAACCACAGGTGTCAATGATGGTTGATGTCTATTTAACTGCTTCAGCTCCTTAAAAATGCTCTGTGGTGTAACATTTTACAACAGTCTGTCATAACATTATGCCCACCTGCTTAATATTGTACTGGACTCCCTTTTGCTGCCAAAACAGCCCTGACCCATCAAGGCATGGACTCCACTGGATCCCTGAAGGTGTGCTATTGTATCTGGTATCAGCAGATCCCTTAAGTCCCGTAAATTGCAAGGTGGGACCTCCATGGATCGATCTAATTTGTGGAGCAATTCCCAAAGATGCTCAATTGGATTGAGATCTAGTGAATTTGGAGGCCAAGTCTACATCTCTAACTTGTTGTTGTGCTCTTTAAACCATTCCTGGACCAGTTTTGCTTTGTGCCATGGCATATTATCCTGATGAAGATGGCCACAGCCATCAGGGAATACCGTTTCCTTGAAAAGGTGCACATGGTCTGCAACAACGCTTAGGTAGGTGCTATGTGTCAAAGTAACATCCACATGGATGGCAGGACCCAAGGTTTCCCAGCAGAACATTGCTGGGTGTGTGAGAGAGAGAGAGAGAGAGAGGGAGAGAGAGAGAGCAACTCCCAGCAGTCCAGGCCTACATTGGGGAGAACAAGTATTTGATACACTGCTGATTTTGCAGGTTTTCCCATTTACAAAGCATGTAGAGGTCTGTAATTTTTGTCATGGGTACACTTCAACTGTGAGAGACGGAATCTAAAACAAAAATCCAGAAAATCGCATTGTATGATTTTTAAATAATTAATTTGCATTTTATTGCATGAAATAAGTATTTGATCACCTACCAACCACTAAGAATTCCCGCTCTCACAGACCTGTTCATTTTTCTTTGAGAACCCCTCCTGTTCTCCACTCATTACCTGATTTAACTGCACCTGTTTGAACTTGTTACCTGTATAAAATACATGTGTCCATGTCAAAGAAGATTTTAACCGTTCAAATGAACTTTTACAGCCTCTGCTCGTTTGTTAGCGGGGACACCAGTCAACAGAGCATTCAGGGGACGGGCCAGTTTAGCAAACCCAGGCACAAACCGTCTATAATATCCAGCAAGGCCTAGAAATGCTCTGACCTGGCGTATTGTGGTGGGAGTCGGCCAGTTTTGAACAGCAGGGATTTTCTCAGGGTCCGGCCTTACCCTCGCCTACGTTCAAACTCAAATAGTCCCAAGGGGGTGGTGAATGCTGTCTTTTCTCGATCTCTAGGATCCATCTCTACCTGCTGGCAAGATCGAGGGTGGAGAACCACTCCGATTTCATCAGGCAGGTCAGAGTCTCCTCAATCCCGAGGAGAGGAAAGGCGTCCTTGTGGTTAAGAGCATTAAGCTTCCACACAAAGCGTCCACACAAAAGCGTCAACTACTGTCCTTCTTTTTCACCAGAACGATAGGGGCCGCCCAGGGGCTACAACTCTCACGGATAACACCTTTCTCTAACATGCAAGCAGAGTCTTTATCTCTTTGTAAATCAATGGTGGTAATGGCTGATACCTCTCCTTGATAGGAGCTGCATCTCCAGTGTGGATGCGGTGTTGGACCAGATTTGTCCTGCCAAAATCCTCTTCGTCAGCGGCAAACACTTTTGTCCACTTCTTCAGCAAGATCTGGAGCTCCGCCTGCTGCTGCCGAGTTAAGTCTGTGAGACCAATTAGTTTGCTCACCTCCTCATTGAGACTCTCCCCTTCTCCTGAATCTGAAGTTTCCACCACGCCCATTTTAACAATGCCATCAGGGCCCATGGTCAGGCTCAGGTCCCGAGCTCCCTGGACATCCGACTCCTCCACCAGATATAGCTGGCCAAGTTTTTGGTAGCACCCTATGGAAACTGCATAGGGGTGAGGGTTACAGACTCTGACAGGGACCATCCCTCCTTTCACCACAGAAAGGGATCAGGCCACGCCCCAGGTTGCCGCTTCCGACAAGGCCTCTACTAGTGCGGAGTGGTCTGCCCCCCCAGGGCCCATACGAGCCAGGCCCCACACAACAACTTCACTGTTTGGGGGTACTGGCTGGCGGGGTGGACGTAGCCAAGGAACCCATCTTCAGCTGTGGTGGCCATGGTCCTTCGACAAACAGCAAAAGCTGCTTTCCAGGCCCGCCGGGACTTCCACTGCTGGGGAGATAGAAGTGGCTTCTCATGTTTAAAAGCAGCATCCCAACATGCGCCAAAGGCGTTCATTAGGGGATGAGTGCAACAATCATCTTTCACGATCACAAGTCCTTTTTCTGGTATCTTAACTCCTTCAACATCAAAGTCCATGATGACATATCTAGTATGGTATGCTGAAGGCATTTGCAGCTTTAAGGGTAAACACCAAGGGGGCCGCCACCTTTTTCAACTTGTGGGAAGTATGTATCCATCACTTTTTGTTGTATTAATGTGACTTGAGAGCCTGTATCTAGCAACACCACCATTTTCACTCCCCCTACACAAACTTCTATGGTTGGGCATTCTCCAATGAATTGTGTGGTAGCCCCCTGGTGGCCTGCCTTACAGGCCCTCCCCACTGCTTGGGCCTCAGCAGCAGGGCCACTTAGTTTAACACTGGCTGTGAGCTTGAGAAGCCTTGGCAAAAGTTGCCAATATGTCCAGCCTGTTTGCACCACCGACATATGGGTTTACTGTCTGGAGTCCAGCTGTTGGAATAAGGAGAGCATCTTTGTTCAAACCTTGGCCGGTGGTGGGAAGCGGTGTCAGAGAAACCCGTGTGCTGTAGGAGAGGTTTGATTTCACTAATAACTCCCTGTACTAGCCCTTTCATCTGTTCCTTTACATCATTCATTATTTCTCTTTTTAGGCCCTCCTTCCAGTCAGGTTCACTGGGTGGTTTATTTTGTCTAGGCTCACCCATTGCAAAGCAAGTGGCTTCCACCCCTCTATGGCCACCCTGTTCCTCTTCTAGCAGCAGGTCCTCCCGGCGTATTGCAGCAAAGCTTCATCTGGATTACGGCGCACATATGCGCGCAGTGTCTGTGACAAGGGCCCCTCTCGTAGCCCCAACAGCATCTGTTCCTGCAGGTTGCTTTCTGACGGTGCATCATCAGGGCGGCACCACCATAGGGTGTGATACAACTCCCTCAACCGCAAAGTGAGATTTGACTGACTCGTCTGGCTTCTGAATGCAACCAAAAAATTGCGACTTCAGTACTGCAACTGGGGTATTGTCACCATACAATAAATCTAAGTAAGTAAAAATTTTGCGAGCCTGGTCACACTCTTCTCCTTCCAACACACTAACTTGTCTTTTTGTTTCCCCAGCTAAGGCTCCTATTAATATGTCTACTTTTCTAGCTTCTGTTATTTCCTGAGCATTTAGGAGTCCTTGAATTTGTTCCTTCCAGTCCCCATACTTAACATCACTGTCTGGCCCTTTAAATTTAGGCACCCAAGGTGCACCAGGGTAAACTGGCATCATCATCATTATTCCCCCTTAACGTCTATTGCCCCTGGGTACCAACACTGCTCCCAAACTCGTATCCTGCCGACAACGCCAGAAAATATGTAGGGTAAGTCACTATAGGTTGGTTGTCCGACAACGCCACCTAGGTTTGTAAGAGACTAGAAGCTCTAAATATTTACTCAATATACCAGGTTCTCAAGGGGAGAGCAGTGTGTGGCAACCCAAAGACAGAGACTGGAGTGGAAAGAACTATTTATTTTTCTTTCCCAGGCAGTTTGATACCAAAACAATTTTACAAAAATAAAAGGTCTGAATGGCCTTAGGATTAAAATATTTTAAAACCCAGAAATAAAACCCATAACAAAGTAAATATACTTGAGACTGGCGGGGCTGGAATGACAATGAATCATTAAAAGAGTCCCAGGAAATAACAAGAACCAAATATGTACTATAAAAGTCAAATCAAATCAGATTTATTTGTATAGCGCCAAATAATTACAAAGTTACATCAAGGCACTTTACATATAGAGCAGGTCTAGACCAAACTCTTTATAAAATTATTTAAAGAGACCCAACAGATCCCCCGATGAGCAAGCACTCGGTGACAGTGGCAAGGAAAAACTTCCTTTAAGAGGCAGAAACCTTGGGCAGAACCAGGCTCAGGGGGGGCGGCCATCTGCCTCGACCGATTGGGTTGAGAGAGGGAGAGAGAGAGAGAGAGAGAGAGAGGCACGGGGGGAGGCAAAGTTGGGTAGAGTAGGGAGAGAAAGAGAGCAGGAGGAGGGGATATTAAAACAGGTGTAGGCAGGAACATGATGCTGCATGAAGTTCATAGGAATGATGCTGTATGGAATTCTTGAAGATGTGGGATCAGCAGGCATTGCAGGAACATGGGATAGTGATGATTCATCACCTGCAGGATGAGGACAGGGAGAGAGAGGAGAGGAACTGGGAGAGACAGAGACTTCAGGAAAACATGGTTAGTAAATGCAGTGCACATGCTTGGAACTGAGAGAAACTGGGATTTTGGAGAAGCAGGTTGTTGGTATGTCGGCGTATGCAAGGGGGAGAGAGAGAGAGGGAGAGGGGAAGAGAGGGGAAAGGAGAGAGAGAGGGGAGAGGGAGAGGGAGAGAGGTGCTCAGTCCTTCCCCCAGCAGTCTAGGCCTATAGCAGCATAGCTAAAGAGTAAATCAACTTTAACGTTTTAACTATAAGCTCTGTCATACAAAAACTTTTAAGCCTGGTCTTGAAAATTGCTACAGTCTGCCCCCCGGACCGATACTGGAAGTTGGTTCCATAGAAGAGGAGCCTGATAACTGAAAGATCTGCCTCCTGATTTACTCTTTGAGACTCTAGGAACCACAAGTAAACCTCCATCTAGAGAGCGGAATGGCCTACTAGGACATTAAGGAACTATGAGCTCTCTGAGATATGATGGAGCTTGGCCAGTAAGAGCTTTATATGTTAAAAGAAGGATTTTAAATTCTATTCTCAATTTTAACGGCAGCCAATGAAGAGCAGCTAACACAGGAGAGATGTGATCCCTTTTCCTAGTTCCTGTTAATATTCGTGCAGCAGCATTCTGAATCAACTGAAGGCCTTTCAGAGATTTGTTTGGACATCCAGATAATAATGAGTTACAGTAGTGCAGCCTAGAAGTTACGAATGTATGGACTAGTTTTTCTGCATCCTCTTGAGAGAGGATATTTCTGATTTTCCTAATGTTTCTCAGGTGGAAGAAAGCTGCCCTACTGACTTGTTTTATGTGAGGGACAAAGGACATGTCCTGGTCAAAGGTTACTCCAAGGTTTCTTACAGTGGAGTTGGAAGCCAAAGTAATGCCATCCAGAGTGATTAAATGAGTAGATAGGGTTTCTCTAAGGTGCTTAGGGCCGAGTACAATAACTTCAGTTTTGTCAGAATTTAGAAGTAAAAAATTATGGGTCATCCAGACTTTTATGTCTTTAAGACATGTCTGCAGTCTGACTATCTGACTAACTTCATTTGGCTTCATTGATAAATACAGCTGAGTGTCGTCTGCGTAACAGTGGAAATTGATGCTGTGTTTCCTGATAATGTTGCCTAAAGGAAGCAGATAAAGAGTGAAGAGGATTGGTCCAAGTACCGATCCCTGTGGGACTCCATAACTGGCTATAGTGCGTGAGGAGGAGCTATTGTTAACATGTACAAACTGATATCTATCTGATAAATAGGATTTGAACCACCTTAGAGCAGTTCCTTTAATGGCAATTTCATGTTCCAGTCGCTGTAATAAAATATTATGATCAATGGTATCAAATGCGGCTCTGAGATCTAAGAGGAGAAGTATGGAGGCTGATCCATTGTCCGAAGCCATTAGAATATCATTGGAGACTTTAACCAGCGCTGTTTCTGTGCTGTGGTGAGCTGTAAATCCTGACTGAAACTCTTCAAGCAAACCGTTCCTATGCAGATGGTGATGTAATTGGTTTGCTACTGCTTTCTCAATGATTTTAGATATGAACGGAAGGTTCGATATGGGTCTATAATTGGCCAAAACTTCTGGATCAAGATTCGGCTTTTTAAGCTGCGGTTTGATGACTGCAGTTTTAAGAGTATGGGGTACATAACCCAAAGATAACATCAAATTAATGAGATCTAGAATGAAGGGCTCAATTAAGTAGAAAATGTCTTTAAAGTGGCTGGTCGGCACTGGGTCTAATAGACAGGTTCATATTTAGATGATGAGACTATAGAAGCTAGCTCTGAGAGATTTAGAGATGAGAATGATTCCAGATGTAAAATAGGCATTGCAGTTGATTCAGGAGTTGCTGTATTCAGTAGATTATTGTCTAATGTAGGTAAGAGTTTCTCTGATTGTCATAATTTTATTTGTAAAAAAGCCCATAAAATCATCACTGCTGACAGCTAAGGGGATCACTGGTTCAACTGAACTATAACTCTCAGCCTGGCTACAGTGCTGAAGAGAAACCTGGGGTTGTTCTTGTTTTTTTTCTATTAGTGCTGAATAATATGAGCTTCTAGCACTGCGGAGAGCTTTTTTATACGTTTTTAAGCTTTCTTTCCAGGCTTGGTGAGACTCTTCCAAGTTGCTGGAACGACAATTTCTTTCTAATTTCCGTGACATCTGCTTTAAGGCACAAATTTGAGAATTATACCACGGAGCCAGCCTCTTCTGTTTTATTACTTTCTTTTTGAGAGGGGCAGCATCATCAAGATTTGAACACAGTGTGGCCATAGTGCTAGTCACAAGGTCATCAACCTGTGTATGGGAGAAATCCTCATTTAGTTTTAGATATGGCATTGCTGCAAATGATGACCAAATGTTCTCTTTAAATTTAGCCACAGCGTCTTCAGATAAACATCTTCTATAGCCAAATTTATTCCTCGATGCTGTGCAGTCAATTAAAGTAAACTCAAATGTAATGAGGTAATGGTCAGTCAAAAGACAGTTTTGAAGAAAAATTGTTAACTTGTCAATTTCAATGCCATATGTTAGAACAATATGATTGAAGCAGTGGGTTCATTCACATGCTGGGAAAAGCCAATTGAGTCTAGTAAGGAAAGAAACCCAGAACTAAGGCTGTCACTTTCTACATCTACATGAATATTGAAATCTCCCAGTATAATGATTTTATCTGTACTAAGTACTAACTCTGATATAAACTCAGAAAACTCTGATAGGAATTCTGAGTACGGACCAGGTGGACGGTATACTGTAACTAACAGAACTGGTTTTTCAACTTTCCAGTTAGAGTGGGAAAGACTAAGAGTGAGGCTTTCAAAAGACCAACAGCCAGATTTTGGTGTAGGGTTGATTAATAAACTTGACTGAAATATCGCAGCCACTCCCCCTCCTCGACCTGTGGTACGAGGGACATGAAAATTAACATGAGTGGGGGTGTAGCTTCATTAATACTAACATACTCATCCTGCTGCAGCCAGGTTTCAGTTATACGTCCAACAATGGAGAGCTAAAACAGGATACCGCAACGTCCAATGTCCATAGGAAGAGCACTCCTTGCTTCTGCCTCCTGGCACTGGCTACTAACTAGCAGCGGGGTCCACGGCAACGGAGAAACCTTCTCTGCAACTGGCGTCCCCCCGACTCAGCTCCATGACGTGCCTCCTCAGCGCACTTTTACAGGCCGAGGCTCCAGCCTCCATCCAGCAACCACAGATCTGGCCGTAGATACAACAGTGGACCCGGCTTCCTCTCAACCCATTGGTTCTCCCACCACCTGCCCCTGACTCCCCATTAGCTGAGTCGCTGTCAGTCTTAATGTTCAATCGGGCAGCTGTCCAATACCATCTTCTGTGGGGTACACTACGGCAGGAACTACACACAACCTATACAACTTGCAATCAGCTCAAACAATCAAAACGAAGCACAGCAACCAATACACATCCAAAACAATCAAAGTAAAATAACCAAAATTAGGAAAAAATATTAACAAATATACATGCACAGTTCAAATCGAATTCAACACATTATGCTGTGTGACATCCACACACTCAATCAATCAACCTTCAACCTCTCCACAATGGGCAAGACCAGAGAGCTGTCTAAAAACATCAGGGACAAAATTGTAGACCTGCACAAGGCTTGGATGGGCTGCAGGACAATAGGCAAGCAGCTTGGTGAGAAGGCAACAACTGTTGGCGCAATTATTAGAAAATGGAAGAAGTTCAAGATGACGGTCAAGCTCCCTCGGTCTGGGACTCCATGCAAGATCTCACCTCGTGGGGCGTCAATGATCATGGGAAAGGTGAGGGATCAGCCCAGAACTACATGACAGGACCTGGTCAATGACCTGAAGAGACCTGGGACCACAGTCTCAAAGAAAACCATTAGTAGCACACTACGCTGTCATGGATTAAAATCCTGCAGCGCACGCAATGTCCCCCAGCTCAAGCCAGCGCATGTCCAGGCCTCTCTGAAGTTTGCCAATGACCATTTGGATGATCCAGGGGAGGGATTGGAGAAGGTCATGTGGTCTGATGAGACCAAAATAGAGCTTTTTGGTATAAACTCCACTCGCCGTGTTTGGAGAAAGAAGAAGGATGAGTAAAACCCCAAGAACACCATCCCAACCGTGAAGCATGGAAGTGGAAACATCATTCTTTGGGGATGCTTTTCTGCAAAGGGGACAGGACAACTGCACCATATTGAGGGGAGGATGGATAGGGCTATGTATTGCAAGATCTTGGCCAACAACCTCCTTCCCTCAATAAAAGCAATGAGGATGGGTCGTGGCTGGGTCTTCCAGCATGACAACGACCTGAAACACCCTGCCAGGGCAACTAAGGAGTGGCTCTGTAAGAAGCATCTCAAGGTCCTGGAGTGGCCTAGCCAGTCTCCAGACTTAAGCCCAGTAAAAAGTCTTTGTAGGGAGATGAAAGTCCATGTTTCCCAGCGACAGCCCTGAAATCTGAAGGATCTGGAGAAGATCTGTATGGAAGAGTGGGGCAAAATCCCTGCTGCAGTGTGTGCAAACCTGGTCAAGAACTACAGGAAATGTCTGATCTCTGTAATTGCAAACAAAGGTTTCTTTACCAAATATTAAATTCTGTTTTTCTGATGTATCAAATACTTATGTCATGCAATAAATTGCTAATTAATTACACAATGTGATTTTTCTGGATTTTTGTTTTAGGTTCTGTCTTTCACAGTTGAAGTGTACCTGTGATTAAAAATTAAAGACCTCTACTTGCTTTGTAAGTGGGGAAAAACCTGCAAAATCAGCAGTGTATCATATACTTGCTCTCCCCACTGTATAGCAGCATTACTCAAAAAAAATTATAATTAAACCTGCAATGCAGCCATATTCAACAAACTGCAATGCACTGAATATACTGACACCTTTCTGTCAGAACCAGCATTAACTCCTGCAGCAATTTGATACCACAGCAAACCTTCAGGGGTCCATGCAATAGCTTGTCTGTGGGAATGGACTACACAGGCAATCCATCATTCCTTTTGTGTATCAGTGAGCCTTGGCTGCCCATGACCCTGTCGCCTGTTCACCACTGTTCCTTCTGAGGACCACTTTTTATTGATGGAGACCACTGCAGACTGGGAACACCCCAAAGAGCTGCAATTTTAGAGATTGTGTGACCCAATTGTCTAGCCACCACAATTCGGCCCTTGTCAAACTCGCTCAAATCCTTACATTTGTCCATTTTTCCTGCTTCTAACATATCAACTTTGAGGACAAATGTTCACTTGTTGCCTACTATCTCCCAACGCTTTAACAGGTGCCATGATGAGGTGGTCAGTGTTATTCACTTCAGCTGTCAGTGGTCATAATGTTACATGTGACATGTTTGTGTTGTTAGTGAAATGTCTTCATCAGCCTGTCCTTTAAGTTAAAATATAATTTACCCATAATTCATTACTAATCAGTGAAGAACTACAAGGCTTTCAGATCTTAAGCATCACAGCTCATGCGGTTGAAAACAGATAATGTTAATGCTGGACTGGTAGTAACAGTCCAAGTAGGGTTATAATGTCAGAGTGAAAAACTGTCTTGGTCCATCTGAGCTCTGTAGGAACCTTCTGCTGGTTCTTCTTAGTGGAGTCTGTGCTGAGATCTTGGCTCCTTCAGGGACATGTCTATTTTATATGGTGACAGTTTTGAGATGCTTTAACTGGAATTGTCCCTTTACCTGTTCAGACTGATCAGAGTACAGAATCTGATCCATATAGCTACATTGGTACTCTAGAGAACAGACATCCTTCTTTTACTGGTCAAGGTTTTTTAAATGCTGTTGATTTGAAGGTCCTTCTGACTAACCAGGCCTTTTCCCCTCCCTGTTTGTGTCATCTTTCAGAGAGAAGAGGCTCAGAGCACAGACAACTGATCACCATTTATAATCAACAAAGCCTAAGGCTGACCAAGCCTCTGAACCAATCACCTCCTATCTGTAGAGAAGAGACTGAGCTGAGAGTTAGGCATCATTTATTCCAAAATAGAAAGCTCTAAGGCAAAACAGACAAGAAAAAAGTGAACAGCGCATCATAAAAAGCAAAACAGCTGCAAGTGAGGATAAAGAGCTCAACAACAGAGCAGCAAACTCATTCGCATCTTCCAACGCAGGATATTAACCATTTCAAGTCTCAACTTTACAAGAGGGATATAAACCAGATTACTGCAACTACTAACAAAGAGTAAAGGATTACAGATATTCAAATATGAGGCACCCCAACTTGTGCAGTAATATGAATATATTGATAAAAAGATCAAATTATTCACTGCGTGTGTCTGCGGTGGCAGGGTTACAGGCTACAGTGGGGGGGGGTTTCCCCTACTCTGCTCGGAGCTCGTTGCAGTAGCATATTAGTTGACATAAATAAAAGTTTAGTCCGTGCAAAAGTACATTGCTTCCTGTTACTATCATTGTGGATGCTCCATCTCAGACCTTTTGTGTGATTAGCATAGTGTTATGGATTGTGCATTTGACAAGTGGCACTTACACTGTTACTGTAGAACAAATAGAAGACTAATATATGGTATACACAATGTGAGCTCAATCTAAAATCCAGCGCACTGCAGCAGAGTAAAGTAACTCCCAATGCAGCACACAGGAAAAACAACATCACAGAACCATGTGTTCTGAGGTTTAGTGTCTATTTGCCCAATTTCAACAAGGGTCAGACTCTTCTTGTGCTTCTTGGCCAGAATGCTTTAGAAAAAACACAGTAAGGCCTTGTTAGTACTGTAAGTTTAAAACCAATTTAAACAGCAATTTTCAGCATTCAAATCTTTTTCTGTTTTTTAGAAAACTTCAAAGAACCCTGGAAAACAGGGTCACTAGCTTTAATTATCAATCTGTACATAAATATTCCATACAAAACAGAACACAAACAAAAACACTCAGTTCATATTTTGTATATAAAAATAAGCATCTCTCCTTTTTTCCTCCTCTCATCTCTTCACAGGGGCCCACAAGCACCCAGGTGAGAGCAATGGAGACAGTCATAAGAGTGTGCACATCTACTCAAAACACAAGCATGCAAAAAGTGAAGACAAACCCTTACACATAGAACTTTAAAGTGTTGGCATCCAAAATGAGAATCGACTGGGGATGGGGACAAGGCCCTGTGGCCCAGAAAGAAAATTTGAAATCACTCAACATTTATTAACGGAGCATACAAACTTGCTTTGGGTGTTTTTAAACACTTGTAATTTTCTTCTGTTTGATTTAATCTTTTTGAGCTTAAATATACAAAAGTGCACTCGCCTACAACAAAATCATTAAAAAACGCTTTCTCTTTGATCAAATTCCTGATGGACATGCGCAGTACAAACTGCTGCTCAGCAGGTGAAGAGTTGGAAGAGAGCAGGACGTGTCCTGTTGCTTTGTGCTCTATGTAAACCTAATGTGTGTCTGTATTATGACTTGATTTGTTTTACAATGCAGACCTATTTTTCCTGTGTCTACATGAAGACCAGTGTGTGAGGGAATGTCTCTGCTACTGCAGTGAGTCGCTGTTGTCGAGGCCCAGAGCAGCCATGTCTGCATCATCGTCTTCGTCTCCACTGTCCTCCGACTCGTCTTCACTGTGGCCTCCCAGCATCACTTGCTGCACAGCCAGTGTGGCGCCGTCTGAAGTCAGGCTCTGCAAACCTTCCACATTCATGGTCACCATTGTTCCTGAGAATCAGGAGACAACAGGAAAGAGTTTATTTAAGACTTATTTAAGACACTAAATGGAAAAAATGTGAAATAAGCAAATTAGATCATATTCAGTTGTAGCTGAATGGGAGAGTCAGTAATCTGGGATTTTCACAGTGTTGCTTTTACTCTTTACCTCTCTGACCGAGGAGTGTTTCCTGTTTCGGACAAAAAACACAACTGGCTCTTTAATGTCTTCTGACTTTATTTCACAGGTCAGAACCTGAGCAGTATCTCTGATTGTGATGGTGGTGTCTTTCTAACCCTCAATTATACACTGACTGTAGAAAACACTGTTGTGTACCGTCTGGCATTGTAACATGCTGCTGGGTGCCTCCTCCAGCAGCGATGGAGTCGGGCCAGAAGCGCTGCAGTGGCCGGTTTTGAGGTGTTTTCTTCTTGGCTTTGGGTGTCTCAGAAGAGCTGGCGTCCAGCATGGGCTGCAGGATCCGCCTTCGTGCATTTATAAACCTGAAGAAACACAACAAGCACAGCTGGGTCTTATCTAACAGGGACCAGATGAAATATGTGCTCTTATAGTTTACTGCGCCAATCGTCACATCTCCCCAGTCATCTTTGCTCCATGGAGCTGTCTAAGGACAGATGGGGTACAAAGCTGCCCACGCCTTGTCTTCAGAGTTAGTGGCAACAATGACTGGTTTGCCAAAAAAAAAAAATCAATTCCCCCCATTAACTAAATCCAACTGGACCAACTCTATCTATAGACAGACTGAACTGATAAAGATCTAGAGTTTTAATCACATCTTCATCCTCATTTTCTGAGGTCTTTGTTGTGAGGCCTAGTTCACCTCAGCTGATGTCTTATTTTAGATCTGGTAAAAACTCTAAGGGTGGGATTGATGATGAATTGTGGTTTTGGAGCTTGGATGCCTCACCAGTTGTTGACCTGCAGCAGTGTCAGGTTTGTCTGAGTAGCAATCTGTTTCTTTTCGTCCTCTGTTGGATAAGGATGCTGCAGAGAGGGCAGAAGAAATACCTCATTGTCTTTAGTGTTACGCTTCACATAGTCAAAGCTCTGGTGCATTTAGACTCACCCCAATGTGCTGGAAGAGCCATGAGCGCATGACATTGGTTGCATGTTTGGGTAGAACACCACGCTTGTTCTTTGTAGAATTGTCGTCATGATTGAAGAGATTCAAGTCTTGGTGAAACTGCAGCTGGAGCTGAGGAAAGGCCATTCAGTCATCCAACTGTGTCACCAACAAGATATATTTTTTATGTCCCATTACAGCTCCTGACAACAAATCACAACCTAACCCTAACACTACAACAAAGGCATCTCAACACAACTGTACACTAAGCTAAAAACCCTTTTAGTCTGTGGAGGTTGTCAGTCCTCTCAGACATGCTTCTACAAGAAAAGGTGAATCTAGGGGAAGTGGATCTGGCGGTACATAGTTTACAACTCATCTAGATATTTACAAACCAGTGCATTGTGTACAGAGGTAGGGTTTGTTTTTTGTTTTTTTTCTTTTGCACTGCCAGATGAGTTTCGGTTAGAGCTGAGGGGACACAGACACACAACTGCAAGGAGCATAGGAAAGGTCATAGGAATATGTTCAAAGAGCTTCAGCAGAGCTTTGCCAAATGGGCTGACGAAGTCCATGAGGAGTCACTTCAGTGCTTTCTGCTGTTCATGACCAGGGCAGATAGAGGTGATGAGGGCTCATTGTATCAGACCACAGTGTAGCAACAGTGAGTCTGGCATGTCCATCAATAACTGAATCCTGAAGGAATCCGAAGGCCCTCCAGATCGATGGTAGAGGTACCCACTTTGCAGTTGATTGTACTGTTAAATAGCATTTCTCATTTTGGCATGTGGCTTGACTGGGGCTTTTGCTGCTAGACACTTCCAATTGTTGTACATATGCAAGACAACCTCCCTTGTCTTATATGTAGTGTAAGTATGCTCCATGCAACAAACTGAATATTTATTGGGGCTGTTTATAGTTCAATCTATAAGAATCAGTTTTAAGGACACCTGATAGACATAGGAGTTCGATCTTAACACCTACTGGGTTAACTACAGCGTTGTTAACCCAACAGAACTGTAACAGAAACAAACACTTGGAGGCGATCAGTCAAATCCCCAACATTATAATAAAGATTTATGGACAGAAAAGGGTTAGGGGTTACCCTAAACCTGAAATACTTTCTTTCTCAGTGTGCATTTCCCCAACCTACACAGGTCACATAGGATATCTCAGTCATGATCATTCTCCATTGCGCCACTGTCTCAGCTTCCTCACCCCTCTGCAGTAACAGTCCAGGTCTCACCGTCTCAAGATTTATTTAGAGCCATTAGCAGTATTTCGATTCAAACAGACATAACACCAGTTCAAGAATAGACAGACTTTTTACTATTACTTTATTATTTTATTATTATTTATTATTTTCTATTATTACTTATTGGTATTTATTTGGGAGATTAAGACATAAAATAATTTCACTGTACATGGTACAATGACAGTAAATCTTATTCTGATTACTTATTGGTTCTGTGACTATTTTCTTTCACTCCCCCTCTCTCACACATCTTACATAATGATCTGTCCTGTCTGTACTGTCCTATAACCATTTTGCTCTTAAGTCTCAGGAGGAAAATTGAAGTTGGGTTTGGACATATATCTGTGTATGATGCAGCAACAGCCTAAATAATTTCAGTTGGAAGCAAACAACCAAGGAAAGCTTGACACACTTATGTTAGCTGTAGTTTATCAACATCAAAGATCCAGCAGTGAGGCAGGGAGGTGGGGGTGGAGAAAAGGAGAGAGAGAGACCTTTGTAGAAAAAGTCCTACCTGATTGTTTTGGACGCGTATTGTTCCAGGAGAAAGAGCCTGTGTTACCACCTGGCCCTGAGGAGTTACGACTGTAACGGGCTGGTACACTGTGCCACCTGAAACACGCAGACAAGGCCTATAATCTGCTCTGTTATGGGGCACAGGATTCTTTGAACCAAGTGTCCCACATCAGCATCTCAGCTCCAGTCACAACAGTACAGTACCTGAGGGAGGGGTTGTATGCCATGATGACATACCTGCGACCACCTGGGTGGGGTTGACTGCTGTCACGGTAACATTCCCTTGCTGTATGGCGGATGCTGGCACCACAATTTGACCTTGGGGACTGATGGTCCCTGATAGAGAACTGGGGTTCTGTATAATAAAACATGCAGAAGTGAACTGAGAAGTGATGAGAGGTGCAGAAGGCATCAGGAACCCATGGAGACCTTCTGTTGATGGACTTTTCAACAACATTGAGCAAAAGTGTCAATATTATATCACAGGTTATAGAATAAGGATGGTCTGAAATGGAGAAACCAGAACCATATGAGACACTTTCAATCCAAAAGGCACACGCAGATGCAACCATTGGTGATTTATTCTTTATCCAAATGAGATAAGAAGTGATATTCAAACTACAATGCACACCTGTGTCTTGGAAGGTGAGAAACTCTGAGCCTGGTTTGGTCCTGGGGAATATGGACTGCCTGGTTCCCCACTCAGCAGGGTCTCACTGTTCATCTTGGTCTTGAGGCAGGCAATGTAGCGACTGCAGAAGTCCTTGCACAGGTCACTCACCTTCTCTAGCTCAAGCAGGTGGATCCGCAATACCTGAATAGCCTTCACCATCTGGAGGTCAGAGGCAGGAAATACAAAGTTTCATTTTAGAACACAACAGTTATAAGTCAGTCTGAGGTTGAACCTTCAGTCACTTCACAAGGGAATCACTCTCACTATATGGCTTCTTTTGATGTACCTTATTTCCATAAGGGTCTGATTTTATCCAGGTTCAACCTCCATGGCTGAGACAGTCCCAGATACTTGAAGGGACAAGGAGTCCAGTATTTTGTAGAGCAAGAATATCAAGTATTGTTAATAGTTATTATCAGTTTTATTATTATGGCAGCCCAGAAACCACCGTCTTGCTGTTGGAAGGATGCATTACAGCTGATATTAATTATTTCTCCTGAAAATGATCTGTTTTTGAAGGACATGGAAGAAAAAAAAAAAAAGAAAAAAAAAATCACCAAAATTTGTCAGACGTGGTGAAAAATTCCTGTGTATTGTTTGTTTTTTGCACCCCTTAAATTCAGAGTAACCCTAACAATACACTTCACCATAGAGGATCCCATGATTTACAAAACAAAACATGGAGAGTCATATCCTGAATCCAACAGCAAGTAGGCCATCTCAAAACTAGTCTCATTCACATCAAATGTGGTCAGTCTAATTTAAGCATTTACATTACTCAAATATACATTACAAAATATACAATCAGGCCTGAACTTCACAGCTCTGTTTTAGCAGCAAATCAAGGAGTCACAGTAGCACCTTCTGGCAACAGGAAGTAAGCCTTGTTTGACAATCTTCAGCCAATCGCAAATATGTCTCCCTGAATCCATGAATACTCATATCACTTGGTCACTGAGTGAGTGTGAGAAGCTGCAGGGACTCAGATGATATAAAGAGGAATTTAATAGCACTTCGTGGCTCATCTTATTACCTTGATTATTCCACATTTGTAAGATTTGTGGATCTTTGCCTTTTAATTTTCACTTTCTGTTTATAAGAAGAAGAGTGTTGGTGCATCAGGTCTGATGGAGGCTGGTCTCTCATCAAGACACACCGATCAGGCTCTAAATCTTATGATGAATCTTATTTCTGGGTTTATACACAGAACTTCCTCCCCCTAAAATAAAACAAAAGAAATGTCTGCCTCTGATATTCAAGGCTATCTCACCAAGTTGTCAAGTTCAAGGTCCTCGCTGAAAAAGGGTTTGCCCTCTTTCTCTTGATTGCGAACAAAGTTCTCAATATCCACATCAAAGCTGGCTGAGGTGATGCATTCAGAGCTCAACGTGGACTGTTCACACTTCTCAAAGAGCAGTGCCAACAGAGGGAACAGGGGATGCCTGTAGAAGGGAACACAGCAAATTACTGCACAACTCAGACACACCCTACTGACTATGGCTTTTTAAAACAGTGGTGTTAAAACTGATGATGATGCTAGTATGTCAAAGTGAAGAAAAATGGAGTCTCATCTACAATGAACACAAAATTAACATGTGCCACATAATTTTCAATAAATGAGCTTGTTGTGACTGCGACTGACCTCTGGTTTGTCATATGAAATGAGGATAATACGACATAAGAGAGGGGAAAAAAACAAGAAAAAACCAAAAATACAACTTGGAATTTACACGCTGCACTTTTTAATACAGGGAGCAACAGGAAAGTCGCATGAACAAAGGGGAGGACTCTGTGTGTATCATGTGAGCTCTCTTTCAACAGTTAAGTTACAGGCCTACCTGAAAATCATAAAGTTTAATGTGTAAAAAATAAGATTTAAAATAGATGGGTGGACTTCTGGTTCCTTATCATTAACACACACACGCCAAATTAGGGCTACCGATATATGGAAGCTTTGTCCACATCCATGGGTGTCTGTGGCTCGCTTAACGCTGGGCTGGATGGCTCTAACGTGCCCTCAGTAAACTTCTGCTCTGCGTCACTGTCTCCTGTTACCACACCTTGCATCTGTAGGAAAAGACAAAACAAGGAAGTAAGAAAATAAAGCTAAGCAGGAGAGACAAAGCAGGTGAAATGAAAGACAGAAAAACATCATGTGAGGACTAAGAATAACTGGAGGGCAAAGCTGAACAGAGAATCTCACTTCAATATCAAACTTTTAGAAACTCAGTTCTTACAAATCGATTTGACTTGTTTACTGAACTCATCAAAAATACATGAAGAGTCAGTCCTGCGTCACCAGCACAGCGTACACCAACCTATTCGAGAGAATTCATTCTTGTGATTGCACTGACAATCATCATAGCGCTTTGACTAAAAAGTGTCCATGCTATAATGATGGACAAATACAATTTATCTACGAGTTACAGTCTCAATGTATGCATAACCAGGACCATAGAGTTTAATGATCTGATTGTAATTTTGATTATCATCCAGAACCGTGTGAACACACCTGAGGCCACATTAAATTGTGACTGAAGTCTGTCAATAGTTCTGCTCGAGGAACCTTCTACCAGCTACCCAGGATGCCTTCAAGGAACAAAAATCCCATCACCAATCATCTGCCTGAGACCAAAAATGACTTAAAACTGAGTGTAGAAGAGATAAAAACCATAATTTGCTTAGGGTGTTAAATTTTTCATTTGCCATGGATTATTTTCAGTTCCTGACACCCTCAAATTTGGCACAAGTATAGATATTTTGTAAACAGTTTACATGGGAGCAGATACAGATAAACTAGACATAAAGAAGGCTCTGTATAACATCAGTGTCTCTTATATATAGTGTCTATTATTATTATATATGCAGTGGCCTGCAAAAAAAAAAAAACAACCCAAAAAACCCCACACACACACCAGCAGATGATGATCAGAATTCATGTAACAGCGTTACCTTAAGTTGTGTTCCTGGTGTTTAATCTATTAAGTCTTTCACTTTGTTTGGCTATTCCAGCTGAGTCTTCAGTGCAAAAAACAATAACTGGAGGATTCATTGACAACGACTAATGGGGAACAAAAGCTGTAGTCTAACAAATGTAAGTGTTATCACAGATTGTGTCATTTTTCAGTGTTGTGTGATTATCTTTAGTGAACACAAAAAGTCCAATTTGGGGGGATGGAGAAAGTTGTGTCGGCCCCAAACCAAGTTTGTCTCTCTCACCTACCTGCTGCTCTCCTTTTGGGTACTTGTCTATGGAAAGCGACTGGGCTGCCATCATGTTCACTGCAGATGATGCAAACACTGGAGCATTATAGAGCGCGGGAACAGGTGACCAACCTATACAAATCACATGGATTCAGTGACTACCTGTCAGTCACCACAACAGCTTTAATGACAGTAACCAGATAGTAACCAGATCCTGACAAATGGAAACATTGTCAACTGGGCTGGTGTGGTTAAGGGGGAATGAGCAAACTTAATTTCATATTACATGTCATATATACACTGAATAATGTAATAGAAAAAACACAAGAACATTAAGAAACAGCTAAATATATCAGACACCTACAATATCAGTGTTGTTACATTAACACTTCAGGGGAATACAATAAATGTAAACGTAAACAACAAACAAAAAAACGGAGTGAAATTTATGAAGGATTTATAAAAGTATTTACAAATTTATATCCAAATCACTCTCACAAAACAAGAATGCTTCAGAAACCGTTTGGTGTGCTTTAACAATAATAGTGAGCATATACTGACAATGTCCCGTAAGTGATATTAACACACCCACTGCAATGAACTTAGCCGTTAGCCAAGTTAGCTGCTCAACCCAATTGTGGCGGCAAGTGAAATTTAAGAAGTTTAAGAAACCCTTTGCGCTGATATAAACCAGCTGCCCTTCAACCGGGGGAACCAATGTGATTTTCGTAGACAAGGCTGCTCGGTTGATGTATGCTTTGTTTTCCAATATATTGCGCTATCTACTCCAACGCCAAAACCACATTAGCTTTAGCTCGCGAACCCAATCTGATGTTAAACCAAAACGCAAGCGTCTACAGCTAACGTTAGCCATGTGGCTAACTGGTTACTTAAATGTGTTTCTAGTGCTAGTACATTGCACCCGATGTACAAAGCGCCATATTTAACAGAGGGAATCATTGCCATAAACACGAAGCTAAACTAGCTACTAAAAAAGGACCCGCTGCGGATTGATACAATTCGAACTGTTTGCCCAAATAGCATTGGTTGCTTAACCGTTTTGAATTAATACTGTAAATGAATATGCATTTCTGTTCAGTTATGTAGTTATTCGACTGTAAGGGTAGTAGGAAACATTGTCTGCACACCAGGCTAACCCGATTGGTCTTCAAATCATTCCTACATCAGTCAATCAATCAAGCGGGGACAGCTGCCCTAACCGTCCCCTCCCCTCCGCTGTAACGTTACAACTGCCGGGCCTTGTTTTTAGCTCTCTCGCCCTTAGCTTTTCCACAATCCTCCTCTGCCCCCAAAACGCCGACATATTTTTTTTTTTTTTTACACTCCTTCCCACCACCACCCCCCCAATCCCTTGTATACAGGGTTTTTTTTTTTATTATTATTCTTCCTGGAGCTCTGTCGCCTGTTTCCTTTCCACACACACTCTGCAGCACTGACTAGGTCCGCGTTAACCGCCCCGGGGCATTTTTGCGTGCGGCCCAGATTGCTTGATTGATAGGGAACGGAAAAAGAACGATTTTGAGTGACAGCTTACCTGAGTGCCAATCTTCGTCACACTGACAAGCGGCTGCAGCAATCGGGACCCGCAGTTGTGGCGTTGCGTCATCACGTAAGCACACGCAGGGGCGCTTTACTTATGAATATTTATGTTATGGGCGGAGACATTTTGTCCCGCTGTCTATCAGTCTGCACCCGACTGGGGTTTTTTGCTTTCCAACGGTTTTCATTTCTATTATTTATACAACACGTTGTCTATGTATATCTCCATCTTAAAGTCCTTTATTGTCTCATCACCACTACTAACAAACAAATTTGACAGATGCTGATTGCTTACTGCAACAAGACATACAGACAAAATAATTAGGACACGGTGTGCTAAAAAGCAGGCTATGGGAGTCAAAATTCTTATCATTCAAATAGAAATCCAGAAAAACTACATGCTCACAGCTCTATTTAAAACCGCCTGGGCAGAAAAAAGCTTTTCCCTACCATTCTATGCAGCCATTTATTTATGTAAGAGAAAACACAATCACACCAGGCAGAAACAAGCCTTATTTCCTATTTCTTTACTTTAATGATACAACATTTTAACAGCTGGATTTCATGCTGCACACACTAAGAGAGACAACACCATCAGGCCAGCTCTTCTAGTGTCTGGGTGAGGGTCTGCCAGAGGAAGGCTGGGGGAGACGAAACTTGGCCATCTCTACATCCAGGTCAGCAAATGTGTAGGGGGTGTAGCTGTGGTGCTGGTAGTTTTTATAGGTGCTGCTGTCAAAAGGCTCATCAGACTCTGGTAGTGCCGCTGCTGCAGACTCTGCAGAAGGAGAGGACAGATGAGAGGCTTATGAGGGGAATGAGTCGGCTTCAAACATTAATTAGTATCTTATATCTTCTTACTCTTCATGTATTAAATTGAGGTGGCACAAGATTACCCAAAATCAGCACTCACTCCTTTTTACCTGTGTCAAAATGTTTGTACCAGTTTCTTTTTCAGGTTGTTATTATAATGGTTATATCAGATAAGCTGCAAAATGAGAGAATCCTTGCTTAATTTGGAAAAATGTGAAAGGACCACTAATTAACATATTAACACTTTGACAAAGGTGTTTTATAGTGGAACATTTCCTATGGTGTCAGGGCAATGTGACCCCCAACTGAGCATGGAGACACACTGGTGTGAAAATTCTTAGAGCATGTGATGGTAAATATGCTTGCAGACAGGAAAGGCAGCCCATGCTAGAAAAATATAAAACTGCTGGAGGAATGGGATTGACTTTTAAAAGTGTTGATGCATTTTGTTAGCCGCAAAATACATACATTCATTCATTCTACCGCTTATCTGTTTTTCAGGGCATGAGGGGTGCTGGAGCCAATCCCAGCTCACACTGGGCGAGGGCGGGGTACACCCTGGACAAGTCGCCAGTCCATCGCAGGGCCAACACATATATACAGAGATGAACAACCACTCAACAACCGCTAAGCTGCTGTGCTGCCTGTGAATATACAGTACAGTGTCCTTTAAATTCTCCTTCAACTCCTACATCTAAATCCTCAGCTTGCTGTGGTCAGGTTATGAAGAAAGTCAGACAAAATAAATGTGAAATACTCACAATCATTGTAATTTAAAAACACATTTAAATTTTCCAGAATTTGATGAAGAACTTATCCCAAATGCCTTCAGGGGAAAACAGATCAAAAGATGTTAAGAAAATCAGGAGAAGCACAAGTGGTGATGATCAAGGTGAAGAGAGACTTATTCCAGCCGCAGAAGCAGAGTCACTATGCTGCCCTGAGAAGGAAGACCAGTGTGACACAGGGCTGTGGTCAGAGAAATCCACTGGCTGCTAATCAGGACGACGTACAGAGCTCAGACCATGACTATGAGTTGATGATGAATTATTATTTGTCTTCCTGCTTCCCTGAAATACTTTCACTGACTCTACCCATTGCCAACTCTGCTGGTCTCATAGTGTCTCACCATGTGCACTATAAACATTACTGTTAGTATTGGCACTACCTGGTACAATGAAACTAAAACTCATATTTCAAACAAACAGAAATACCGAAAAAAAACAAGAATGAGCTGAAGTGAGAAATATATCTAAATAAATAGGAGTGAAAGAATCTGGAATGAAGATTGATTTGGAAACTAAGAGGCATTTAAGAAAAAGAGTCAGAGGAGGAAGAGAGGAGAGTAGAGCAGGATCCAGCTGCATCCTCGTTGATTCTCTATTTTCATTCTAAAACCAAAACCAGCTCCGTCCAGACTAGTGTTTCAGCTGTGTCCACACTAACTTGCCAGACTAAGCCTGAGTACATATGAATACATGACCATCACTTACATGTGTAGTCAGGAAGCAGATTGTCTTCTCTTAGTTGGTAAATTACAGGAACAGTAAAGACAAATATAGCAGTAAAATACAAATGCTGCAGAAAAATATAATATGTCCAGCAGCATTTCTGAAAGTTTGTTTTTTGGGCTAAAAAAAAAACCCACTGGTGTCATGTGGTCAGAGGAAGAAAACTTGAATAGACAAGTTTAAAACTAAATAACTAGAAGAAATTCATTTAAAACTATAACAGTAGCAAAGACAATTTTAAAACTAAAACTTAGAAAGTGAGATAAATTTAAAACGTAAATATAGAAGAAGAGATTATTTTAAAACTAAAAGAGTAGAAGAAGAGATGAGTTTGAAACGAAGCTTTAAACTTGGTGGTGTTTTGACAGACTAAGTAAATGTTTGCAAAAAGGAAGCCAAGGCAATGTCGAAGTAGTGAAAGCATAAGGATTTCTGAATGCACTGTTAAAGACATCAGGGCACACCAAACAAAGAATACTATGGAAGGTTAGACGTCACAGTGATGGGATTAAGCAAAAACAGGTTATTTAAAAGAACCCAGGGATGAGCTGACAGAGACCACTTCATTTGACTGGTGGTTGGTTCACAGCTCAACTATAAACAGTGAGGGTGACAGGAAGGACAGTTCTTATCTGAGGGGGCTTAAAGATCCATAAAGAAAAAAGGAACAGAGATTTTAGGGAAAGGGTGGTGTATTGTGTACCCTCAAGTGGTTCCGCTGGAGCCTCTCCCTGTAGCTCCTCTTCTGCAACTTCACTTATGGCTGGAGCAGGGTCTACCAGCACTTCAGAACACTCTAAAGGGAGGGAAACTTTAACTGCCACCTCGGCAGCCTCAGCAACCAAACCAGCAAGGACAGTTTCATCTCCAATAGCCTTAGCAGCCACTTCAGCAGCAGCAGCTTCAACTACTATGGGCTTCGAAGCCACCTCTACATGGGCAGCTGCAGCAGCACCTCTGAGGGCTTTAGCTGGGGCAGGCTCTGTAGCTTCAACAGCAACATCAGTTGTCAATTTCTCTGGTATTGTGACCTTGGTCAGGTCTTCCACTGAAGAAGCAGGAGATGAAAATTCTTCTATCACTTCTGGAGCAGGTTTCAATGCAGCTTTAGCTGAAAATGTGCTGTCTGTGGATATGACCTCTGGATAGTCTTTTGTGTCAATCTCAGGCACAAAGTCCTCAGACTCCTCAATGTTGACTGTGGGTGTCTCCACCTCATTTCCTAGTTGACCTTGCTTCTTACTTTCAGTCTCTTTCTTCGGCTCTGATGTGAACTTAAAAAATTCAGCTTCTTCTTTTACAGGACATTCCGATACCTCTGGTGCTAAGGTCTTGGTTTCCGTCTTCACCTCTGATGTCAGGTCATCCTCAGAGACCAAGTCTGAGTCCGAGTCCGAGCCTGAGTCCAAGTCCGAATCACTGGAAGATGAGGACGATACTCCATCAGCCACTGGACTACCAGGCTCAAAGATGGCTATAGCGGGTGGGAATGTGTTTTCTGAGTGTGCTGCTTCACTGGTTGAACTGACTAGAGACACAGGAGCTGCCCTGTCAGCTACAGGTGGAGGTGTGTCTGTGATGACCCAAGCAACATCTGGAACTCCTGCTGCTTCCCGGGCCAAAGCAACAGGCAGTGCAGCTGCATCTGTTTGTGCAGTGTTCGCTGGTTCATTTGCACCTACAGACTGAGGCAGTATAAATCTAACAGGGAACGTAACAGAAGTCTTGTAGGCTAGAAGGGCTGCTCTGTCATCTGGAACCTCTGCTGCAGGAGACGGTACATGGGACAAGAGGCGTAAATAAACACACACATACAGTTATGTGGTTATTATTTGTCATAAACCAAGGTATAATTTCAGGGAAGTTCATAAAAACAACACAAAAATCAAGAAGAAAATTTGAAAAACAATATGAATCAAATGTTTCTGTTTCACTCAAAGACTTTAACACTGGATCTGTGTAAGTATGTAACATTATGAAAACACATTATGGATCACTTATGAAATCTTGTAAAGCTGTTGAAAAAAAAGCAGGGGTCTTACTCTCGCTTGCAGTGTTCATCTCCTTGGGTGAGCCTGCAGCCTGAGTACAAAGAGGAGCAGCTGAGCACCTGAGGATGGCCCAGCCCTCTACCTGGAGATGCTGTAATGGAGAGAGCCACGATGTTACTGTGACAGCTGCAGCCATCATCCAGCATCAGAAGGCACTCACTAATGACACAGATGGCTTATTAAAAAGAAAGACTGACTCTCCTGTCATCTCATACCCAGACTTCGGCACCTTCATGTTTTCAGACACGCCCTAGTTTTGTTCCACCCAATCACCAGTAGACTAACCTGTCTTGTTGACACAGAGGCTATGGTAGCTGTGTGCAATTTACTGAATAGGTATGCTGGAGCCAATCACTGAACACCAGGCCCATCCAAGCTTCTGTAGCACAGACTCACCTGGGATCAAGCTCAAATTTTGGGGTGTTTTTCAGGTCATATTTTGGTTGAAGGTTACTTCATTTAAATCTGGAATTTGTAACTTTAAGAAAACCACATAATTAATATCTGTCAACATGGCATGTGGAACAAAAACATATGCACCCTGAGCAGTTTGAACAGGAGCAGGGAGACGTTTTGAATTCATGTTTAATGACAGTGGCACATCTTTAATCCCTTAAGTGAGGCACCGTGAACAAGACCTAATAAGCACATCAACTCCAGTCTCGATCAGATGGAGACCACATAAAGGAAATGTCAAGGCCACAAAGAGACAGCTGAGTCTCTAATCTGATCAGATCACCTGGTGTTCGTTTCTTCGGACTCACCTTATGAAGTGACTTTGTGTTAACCACACTCACTGTTAGTTTGCTGAAGTCATTCACTGAGTTGCATTATTTCACCACATTTAAATTATAAATTGTTCAGTGCCATAACACATAATACACATCTTGGAATACCGATTATATGAACAAAATGGAGGGGTGCTGATCCGATCAGTGTAACACCTTGGCTGTGTCTGAAACCACTCCCTCACTCCCTACTCCCTATATAGGGAGATGAATGTAGTGGACTATATAGTGAACTCATTCACAAAATGAACAGTCGCTTTCGGACACTACTTTTGGCGCCGTTAATTGCGTCATCGCTGTCGCAGAAATAAACCGTGCCCATTATTTTCTGTTCTCTTGGCTCTTAGCTAGATAGATAGATAGATAGATAGATAGGTAACAGTTTTTAATTGTAATCTAACGTTACTTGAATGTCTGATTATACTGTGTTTTGCACGATGTCAGTGCTCCTTACATTCATGTAAACAGTACGTTTAATTGTCTTGTTTTTGAAATGAGCTATAAAATAAACAATTCTGTTCTGCTGGAATCGCCATTTTTGCCGTGAGCGCAATGCATCATGGGATGTTTTGGGGTTAGTGACCATCGGCTATTCACTACTTTTCACAATGCATTGTGGGATACTTTGAGTGCACTACATTTTGTCGCAAAATATTCGGACACCACTACAAAACGAAGAGCTCACTATATAGTGATTAGGGGGTGGTTTCGGACACAGTCCTTGTGATATTGTCATGCACAGTTCAAAACCAAGGCACTCACAGAAGGTCAGATAACGTCATTGCAGGTCACAAACCTTTGGTTTATTTTTAGCAGTAAAATCGAACAGCCATTATTTGAAGTTTATTATATCGTGTGATGGAGTAGTTTACTCAGATCTAAAGCCTGGTTTATGGTCCTGCGTTAAATCAACGCCGTACCTACGTTGTTGTGTAGGGAGGCTCGCCGTAACCCCTGGCGTAGCCTGACGTGCACCTCCCAAATATAACTACAGGTAGAGGCGACGCAGATCCAGCGCAGACCGAGAGGGCTGTGATTGGTTTGCTTGGTAGCAACGCATTTCCGGTTCCGTATTTCCAGATTGCGCCATCCCCACAAGTTTTAAACATCTTGTTTTTGTACACGGACGGAGCATGGATCAAGTCGAGGAGCGACTCATTGAGGAAGTCAGAAAATATGAGCACCCTTACAACTCCTCAAGCCGGAAGCTAAACAAAGAATCAACTAGAGACGATGATAACCATTCAAGGAAAGGAGCGCAACCCCTACCGCTGTGGCGGTAAATTGCACCGCGACGAAATGGAGTGACGGAGAAGTTCGAAGAGTTCATGACGGCGTCGATTTAACGCAGGACCATAAACCAGGCATAAGTCATTCTTTTTTGTCATTGCCTATCCCACTGCCGCACCTCAGGGTCATTCAGTATTTAATTGTGGTGGTAAACTCATTTTATGGACTCGGGTTAATCTGAGTCACTCACTCGAGTGAACCGAATCCCTCAGTAACTCAGTAGCATAATATAGTTTGTTGTTGTTTTGCTACATGCTACATTCCTTCTCTATATCACTACTACTGATAATAATAATAATAGTTATCACCGTGGCATGTGCATAAAATATATCGGCCACATGACGAACTGCGGTGTGTTTAACCACTCGTTAATGCAATATTTATTTTAACTTATTTCTTAGATTCACTGACGGGAATGAAGTCAGTAAACCAAATCATCTGACTACGCGCGAACCACCAGAAGGACCATCTGATTCAGAGCTGTTTCCGCCGAGTCCGCCGACTCCCTTCAGTGAACCGTTGCACCCGAATCATCCGATTCAAAGCTGTTCCCGGGGACTCAAAACTGAGTCCACCGACTCGTCTTGTATACTCAGCAGCAGCCAACGAGGCGACTCATAGGAACCGAGTTAATAGAGACCCCAGGATTCGTGATTCATGGTCCAGTACGAAGATTCGAATCATTTACCCAGGTGATTCAGGAACCGACCAGCTCTAGTAATTAAAGCTCAGGGACAAGTGATGTTAATAGTGACCAGTCTCATTGCTGTCTAGCTGTCTAGAAACGACTTTGACCCTGCTCGTTAATCTGTGATGTTGCGGATGGCCATGATGTCGTTCTGCTGGAGCTCCTGTCAGGTGTAGCTAATGTTGATGAAATATAAGCTACGCCATCGTCGTTGCCGGTCTCCATAAGACCGCGGACTGGGGTCAGTGTGGACAGTACACCGCAGCCGTAGCTTAGAGAGAATTCAACCGGTTTTACCTTGACGGAGCCCAGTCGACCTAAACGCAGAAATGAGGTCGCCATTGTCGTGTTCTCAGTGACGTACTCCGGTCGGAAACAGTGCATATACACAACAGTTCCGCAATGATGACGATAGTGCTGACGTCACTTGTTTTGAAAGCACAACTCCTCAAATTGTGACGATATGTTCTTACCATCACCTTTGTTAGGTTAGGTGGTTTTCTGATTAATGATGGACACATGGCCTCTGGATAAACCTGTTCTCAGCGTTGTCTGTGTTTTTGTATGTATTCGGGGCCTGTATCACCACATGGAGGCCATGGAGAAGACACAAAGCTGCATATTTCACCATGGAGAAGCAAAGTGTGACTATTATTATGATAAGTCAAATATTCAGGCAAAAAGTAACACCGTTGCAGCTGCCAGAGGATGCAAAGAATGCTTGCAAAAAATCGACGACTGTCAATCCGTAAATTACAGAGATTCTCATATTAAATACCCACCACATCTGCAAGATTTACTGTATGAGTCCCATAAATTTATATTTAAAAAAAAAATTCTTTTTAATCGCTTGTTTGAAAATTTAAGCCTCCTTATCTCTGTTCCAACCTGGACCAAATCTTGGACTTGGGAATTTAACTTAACAGGGAAAGTAACAGCAGTCTTGTAGGCTAAAAGGAGTGCTCTGTCATCTGGAACCTCTGCTGCAGGAGACGGTACATGGGACAAGAGGCGTAAATAAACACATAAATACAGTTATGTGGTTATTATTTGTCATAAACCAAGGTATGATTTCAGGGAAGTTCATAAAAACAACACAAAAATCAAGAAGAAAATTTGAAAAATAATATGAATCAAATGTTTCTATTTCACCCAATGACTTTAACACTGGATCTGTGTAAGTATGTACATTATGAAAACACATTATGGATCACTTATGAAATCTTTTAAAGCTGTTGAAAAAAAGCAGGGGTCTTACTCTTTCTTGCAGTGTTCATCTCCTTGGGTGAGCCTGCAGCCTGAGTACAAAGATGAGCAGCTGAGCACCTGAGGATGGCCCAGCCCTCTACGTGGAGATGCTGCAATGGAGAGAGCAACAATGTTACTGTGAGACAGCTGCAGCCATCATCCAGCATCAAAGGCACTCACTAATGACACAGATGGCTTATTAAAAAGAAAGACTGACTCTCCTGTCATCTCATACCCAGACTTCGGCACCTTCATGTTTTCAGACACGCCCTAGTTTTGTAGATCGAGGGCGTTGCTAGTCATAAAGATCTATTGGGGCACAGGCCCCATGACCTCATTCATCTTTTTTCTTCTTGAAAGTCTGCTGTGTGTGAGAAGTGTGCAACACAAGGCAGTATACGAACCTCCCTTGCTAATCCCACTATTCCTATAGTGCAAACAATACTGGCAAAGATATATATGTAGAAACATAAATCTTTCTGTAAATATTTATTTACATAACAGTTATGCATAATGTTTATTTGCATAACACGACTGACAGCTGAGGCTACCGATCTGATATGAAACGTGAACTGGTTTGTTTCTTAGTCTTACCTCCCTCAGACTAATTTCTCCTTTCTGCTGCTTTCCTGTTCCTGTTGCAGCCAAAACATTTCCTTATGCCCATCTATGTGAGCCAATAATTTATTTATTATTTTTTTCAAAAAAGGTTACAGGTATCATTTACTCCAGTTTTGTCGTGTTTGCATAGCCTGCTTTTTTTATTTTTTATTTTTGCAAACTTTCTTTGAGAGTTGGACATTACAAGATGAGAGACAAGAACAGGAACATATAACGATGCCAGCGGTTCAGACTGTAGACAAAAGACGACAAATTAGTTCACACACATCATAGAGGGTACAAAGATCAGTAGTTTTGATGGCTTTTTATTTTTAGATCGGGAGATTGTGGTGATGTATTGTTTGAATTCCTTCTCAAATATTAAGAAAGATGGTTTGTGGTTAGAGAATTTAGATTTATGGAGATGATATTTAGCAAGTAACAGGATTGGATTGATGATATAGTATTAATTTTTTTTAAATTATTATTATTAATTTGAGACAGAGCGCAACGCGTCGTACTCTGAAAACTACGCCCACCGGAAGGGAAAACAATTGACGGCCCAATTTAAAAAACACTGTCCAGTAGTTAGCTTACAACTTTATTTAAACATGTCAAATGGTTATTTTAACACGCCAGCTGTACCACAGAAAAAAAGGTGCAATGAAAAACTCACATATGTGGGTCTTTCTCATTGTCCCTTCTGCTTGCCTTAATTTTCATGGAGAATTGATCCCTCTGAACGGCCGGAGGTGACATCGATGTTTACAACTACATGATCGAGTCCCCCGGTAATATCATAATTTAACCTAATAGCGATTAAAAAAAAAACAAAAAACAAGTCCTGTATAAGTTGGACTACATCCACGCTACTACATCATCATTAAAAAAAACCTTTTTATAACTCAAACGTTTCAAATCTGCCCCACTTTATGGGGTTAAAACGTAGTTGGGTGGACAGTTAGCCTTGCCAATTTCAGCAACCTTAATTTAGAGTTAAAAAGGGTAGGATAGGGGAGGAAGAGTTGTCATCCCTGAATCACTACAAGGAGACATCACCCGACAGTTTCAGTCATCACATCTGTGGATTGAGAGATGCCTGAGGATGGCAAGAGAATGCATTTATTGGCCAGGTATGAATGAACATATAAGAACATTTGTGACAAAGTGTGACGTATGCAGGTCAGTAGATCATAAGCAGCAGAAAGAAACACTTCAGCCACACAAGATCACAGACAGACCATGGGCTCAAGTGGGTACTGCCCTCTTTAGTTTTGAAGGCAGAGATTATCTGATAGCAGACTACTTTTCCAACTTTTGGGAGATTGATTACCTCCCAGATACAATGTCAACTACAGTTATCAGGAAGTTAAAAGCACACTTTGCCAGACAGGGGATTCCAGATGTTGTAATTTCTGACAATGGGCCCCAGTATTCCTCCAGAGTTAAAAAAAATTTAGCCAAAACTGGGAATTCACTCACATTACTTCCTCACCGGGCTACCCGCAAAGTAACAGGAAAGCAGAATCACCTGTAAAGACAGCCAAGGCACTTATGATGAAGGCAAAGGTGTCTGGACAGGATCCATACCTGTCCATACTTGATCATAGGAACACCCCAACACAGGGGCTGAATGCAAGTCCGGCACAGACACTCTTGAGTAGACTGACAAGGACTATAGTGCCCATCAAGGAAAGCCTTTTGAACCCAAAAGTGATGGACATTAAAGCAGGACTCATACTTAACCAACGAAGACAAGCAAAATATTACAGTCGTACAGCAAAGGACATGGACAGCTGGGGACTGTGTGCGAGTTCTGCCACTTGAGCCAAACACAACCTGGAAGAGACCAAGGGTGATGACCCCAGTGGGCCATAGATCCTTCAAAGTGGAACTGGACTCCGGCAGTGTCCTGAGACGGAACAGCTGCCATCTCAGTACCTGAATGAATTTGTATGTAACTGAGGGGATGGTGACATGGGGGGGGGGAAGGAAATATGTGTTCTATAATGTGAAAAGAAAAACATTTTCCTGGACTTTCATACTGTAATGTTGTTTGTTGAAAAGCTACACTATATAGAGAGTATAATTTAGTTGTTTGAAAGCTTTAGGTAAGTTTGCACTTTATATCCAGAGGATGTTGTATTTGTGAATATGAATAGTGTTTAAAGAGTTGACACAAATATATTTTAATATCATTTAATTTGAGAGGAAGACTGAAAAAGAAAATTTTTTTTTCTTTCTTTTAAAAGAGAAGTGATGTAAAAATTGTTCCGCACTGTTGGTTGCACACGGACTGTATTGGTTGAGGCGCCGCACATGCGCAGTTGTACCTCCAATGGGACGAGACTGCATTGTGCGTGAGTTACGGAAAGTGTTCAATAAAGGTCCCTGTGAGTAAGGGTAATACTCAACTGTCCAGTTTGTATCCACCTTATTCCTGGGGGCGTTGATGTAGAAACGATTATGGGTACAACTTCCAGTGAGACACCGAAAGTAGCGGTGAGCCAATGGTTTATTATAAAGTTTACTGTTTTCTTTTCTATGATCAGCTCCGTACTATTTTAAAAATTACCTTGCGTAGCTCGGGAACATGTTGCGCTGTTCGCGGTTGTACAACAACCAGACGAAGTTGAATCTGTGGCTATAAGAGCAATGTTATGAACATGCACCCCGGACTAAGAGAGAATGTTGTGAGAATCGGTACTTTTTCCACCGCCCACCCACAGATGAGGAACCCAGAAGGACGTGGCTGAAAAACCTTACATTGAAAAGACCACCTAAAATGTCATACGTGTGCTCTTTTAACCTTGTCGACAAAAAGCCAACGGAGGAACACCCGCACCCTACTATGTGGTTGTAATATGACAGACCATCGGAGAACAGAAGCCGGGTGCTAAAGAGGATTGATGTGTATGGAGGACACAGCACTGTACTATTAGTCAGGCAACAACATGTATTACCCTTTCCTGAACAGTTAAAATGTAACGTGCGTTTGGATTGCTGGGCATTATTAACTTAAAAATGCCATAATTTCAGTACAGGAATAACAAGAATGTTCAACGATGCAGTATCGTATTTTATTCTTAATCTGATTTTAATATTGTAGCTGTTATTATGTAACAGGTTTTCCCTTGGTTTCTGGAGTGCATAGGTGATGTAGTTACAGGTGGGAAGTAGTGGGGTTCATGGAAGTTTAATGGGGTGGGGTGGGTGTAATAAAAAACCCTAATGCATCATGTATTGCTACCCTCAGATGAGCAAGATGAGATGGATCAGGGCGAGGAGCTGTCAGCAGAACCGAAGTCATCCTGTGATGCCCAAACACAGTGGTCAGACCCAGGGATGGAGGATAACACTTATTCAAAAGGGCCTATCATAGCACGGTTGAAGGGGGCCATTAGTCTGCAGCTGATATAGTGGGGCCATCACAGAAAAACAAAAGTTTTAAATTCATCGTGATCCTTAAAAAGTTTGGGGGTGTACTCTGCTGATGAAACACTTGTGGGATTTGATGTTGATGTTGATGCTGATGAGTCTTCATGAATCTGGTGTGCTTTATGACATTTAAAATGCATGTGCTTCACCCTTTTCAGCTCAGCATTCTTTCTTGTGCCTGCATTCAACTTTCTCTGTACATCAGTGCATGATCTCCCTGTCTGACTGCATCTCAACGTGAATTGAAAATAAATTACATACGTTTTTTACAAAAGCATCATACATCATTAAATGCAATGAAAATAATTATTAAAACTACCAGAACAATCAACATTTACCTTCCAAAGGATGGCAGCAGCGTGGCTGCAAGATTTGCCTTGACCTGCAATACATGTACAACCTGCTGTTGAAACTAAAACCCACACTCGGTGGTAAGGGACTTTAAGGCTCTACGTCTGCCTTAAGGTAAATAAGATTGTATCCCATCTCTTTCAGCAAAACGCAACCAATCTTATTACTGTGTAAGTACTGATACGCCTCAGAGCTTTTAAGATTATTCATTGCCTCACCACCCGAAGCGACAGAGTTAACGACGTAGCTAAAAATGCTACTGTAAGTTATATTAGACCACTTTTTCAAGTCATCCTCCCACCTCTCTATAATAGTAGGCAGCGGGATTGTAACGTTGTCTCGTTTGAGCTGCGATAGCTGGTGTTCCCACATGGTTTACGTCTCTTAACACATAGAGAGTGGATTAGCGCGAACATTTAGCATGTAAACAAATGCCCGTTTCCAGTTCATACCGGAAGTCGCGCACAAAATTCACGCAAGGGCTCATGGGGGCTAGGAAGAAAGTGGATAGTTTAGAGAAGACAGAACAAACCATACACATATATGTACGTAGACTCCGCATGCAGCAAGTTTGGCCGCTGCTGCGATACGTCAGCGTCGCCGCCATATTATGTTTTTTTTTTTTTTTTTTTAATTGAAACAATTTCAATTTACAAACAACATGGCCTGCAATTCCTTACATTAAACAAAAAGGGACAGGTGCATGTAAAATTATAAAATATCAAATAAAAACAGATAGATTGAAATAAAAGTTACAAAGAAAACGAAAGGAAAGGGGCTAGTGCTTTTTCAGTAAATCATATTCTTTTATTATGCTAAACAGTTTCATTGCATTTTTATTTTTCATGACTAAGGGCTTTTGTAAAAGAAAGAAACTCATGAAAAACACAAAGCCTAGAAGTCATTTTCATATCCTCCGATTTGTGTATATAAGATTTTCCAAGAACGAGGATGTTATTAACCAGAAAGTCGTCCTTACTGTCGTCCATGACGAGTCCATAAACAATGTCCTTCTGAGAAAAGTGTTCAAGTTGAAAAACCTTTGGGTAAAGCCAGTCATGTATATCGAGCCATAAAGCACCAGAATGCATACACTGAAAAAATAAATGATCAGTAGTTTCAGCATCATCGCAAAATACACAATTATTGGTTTCAATTCCAAATCTTTGTCTTAACAGTTCACTGGATGGATAAACGGCATTTAAGATCTTAAAATGGATTTCTTTGGCTTTAGGAGTTATGGGGAATTTTAAGTATTTAGTTCGCAGTATATTGATGATATTTTTTTGAAAGATTTGTGAAATTGAGTTTCTGTAAGATAACATAGGATATGAGATATTACTGAACATATTTCTAACTGTTCTGTTTGGGATTTTGATTTCGTTGAAGTCACAACCTCCAACTAAAAGCAGTGGGAGACAAGGAGTGACAGGGGTAGGATTTGTTACAATACCTTTAATTAAACATAAAATAGATTTAGGGATGGCATTAGTAATAGAATGAAATGTTTTGCAGCTGCCAGTTAAGCCATATCTAAGGAAAAAATTCTCATATGAGATGATATTGCCAATACTATCAACTAAGTGAATCACCGACCAAATGCCTTTCTCCATCCAGTCCTTGTTATACAATGATTTGTTTTTGACCGGAATCTGTTGTTCCATATTGGTGAATTATGGGGGGTGAAATTGTGATTGTACAAAAGTTTCCAATATAACCTGCTGGTGAAAAAGGGATAATTTAATTGGGAGACTTTAAATAGTGAAATCACATTTAAGTAACAATTTTATACTTCCTAATTTCTTGAATATTTCTCTGGGGATATGAAACCAAAAGTTATTGTTGTTCAGGAAGGATTTTAACCAGTTAATTTTTAAAGTTCCATTTATAAAGTCAAAATCAATAACTTGTAGGCCTCCATCCTTAAATTATTTGGTCATCTCTGCTCTCTTAAAATTGTGAATTTTCCTTTTCCAAATATAATCAAAATTGATCTGATTAATATTTTTAATAGCTTTATTTGGAATAGCCGCCGAGTATGCCGGATAGATACACCTTGAAATGCTTTCCATTTTAGTCAAAAAGATACGACCCAGTAAACTGATATCTCTCAGCAACCATTAGCTAAGTCTAGATTCAATTACTTTCCATACATTCATATTTCCCCTTTCAGTTAAATTTTTAGATATGTGTATACCCAGGTATTTAACAGTGGATTTTATAGGAATGTTGTATGCCTCTGTTAAATTAGTCTGATGAACTGGCATTAATTCGCACTTTTTCAAATTTAACTTCAAACCAGAAGCTTTGGAGAAAGTGAGAATTAGATGAAGAACCTTGGGGACCTCAGATAGCTGTTTCATAAAGATGTTTGTATCATCAGCTAGCTAGCTAATGATTACTGATTTCCCTAAAATATTTAGCGGAGCAATATTTGAATTTTTAATAAAAATAGAAAGCATTTCTGTAGCCATTATAAAGAGAAATGGAGAGATGGGACAGCCCTGTTTAACTCCGCGTTTGATTGTGAATCGAGGTGATGTACCTCCTGGTAAAGAGATTGAACTGTTTGTGTTGTCATAAAGAGATTTTACAATGTTTAGAAATTTGTCCCCGAAACTCAATAATCTTAAACACTGGAAAATAAAGGGGTGCTCAATTGAGTCAAAAGCTTTGTAAAAAGTCAAGAAATAAAATGAAACCATCATCTTCTATTAAATGACTGTAATCTAAGAGATCCAGCACTAAACTGATATTGTTGTGAATAGATCTGTCCTTCATAAAGCCAGATTGCAAATCACTTATAATTTTGTGCAGATTAGTTTTTAATCTATTATCATAAATAAGGGTTACAATTTTGTAGTCACTTTTCAATAGTGTGATTGGTCTAAGGTTATCTAATATTTTAGGGTCCTTACCAGGCTTTGGAATTAAGGTTATTATGCCTTGTTTCATAGTGGGAGGAAATGTCATATTACCAGTTACTTCTTTTAACATCACAAAGAATGGATCTTTTAATATGTCCCAAAAATGTTTGCAGAAATTGGCTGTAAGACCGTCACTACTTGGGGATTTGTCTAAAGATAAACTTCCCACTGCTTTATCCAGCTCGCTAGAAGTGATATCAGCATCACACATATCTGCAAATTCCTCATCTATGCGAGGAGTAAGGTCTTTGATATGGTTGAAGAAGGAGTCCACATCATTAATAGAAAAGTCTGAGGAATATGATCTACTATAGAAAGCAACAATTTCCTTGGAAATCAAGGCTGGATCTGTACTTACTTGGTCATTAATTATGACATGGTTTTGATCGAGTTTCTCTCCTGTCTTCTCTTTTCTAATTGACAGAAATATGACATGCTTCTTTCCCCATCCTCTATCCATTTTGCCCTGGATCTTATGTAGGCTCCTTCAGCTTTTCTAATATAGATGTTATCAAGTTTAGTTTGTAGTTTGTAATTTTTGTTTATCACTGTCAGTAGGTGTTGTCTTGTTGCAATAGGTATTAATTTCTTTAATGATGTTGACTTCTGCTAATTTGTTAATTCTGTTGAGCGATTTTCCAAAGTGTATAGAATAGTCACGAATTTAAAATTTCAAGAATTGCCATTTAGAGCTATAAGAGGTCATAGATTCATCAGTCATCACATTAGATATTATGGTCTTAATACCATCACAAAATGATTGGGATTTTAACAAATTCGAATTGAATTTACAGTATACTTTGTTTCTACCACAAACACCGGGGGGTTTGAAATTCAACTTAATAACAGAGTGATCTGTGAGAGGAGCTGCTGACATCGAGCAGTCAGAGACTAAGTCCATCACAGAGACAGAAATTAACCAGAATTCCAACTTGACTTTGCATCATTATTTGGTTTAAACCAGGAATAATTACGGATGTTTAAGGCGCCAAGGATCTAATAAGTTGAGTTTGCTACAGAAATCAGATAGAATAGGGTTATGAGAGCTGTGATGACATTTCTGAGGATATCTGTCAAGCCATTCATCATTAACCATGTTAAAATCACCCCCCATAATTATATTTGCAGTTGAATATGTAAGCTTAAGGTTTTCAACAGCGTTGGAGATATCTGAGATCAACTGTCTGCTTTGAATTATGTTATTAAATCCGTAAATATTGATCAGAATACTGTATTGTTCATCAATGTTCAAGACACAGTTTATCCAGCGACCAGTTATTGCTAATTCTAGATGTCACTAGTTTACCAGGTGAGTTACAGAACAGAATAGCCAACACTGCTGATTTAGTCGTACTATGAACAAAAAGAATTTTGTCTCCCCATTGGTTTACCCAGAATTTTTTATCCTCAGGTTTTGAGTGTGTTTCTTGCAAGAAAATATAATTAACTTTTTCGCCCCTACAAAATAAAAATATAGATTTTATTTTAGTGTTGTCTCTCAAGCCCCTAGCATTAAGTGAAATACAAGAAAAATTTTGATTCAGTGTGAACAAAAAACTAGCAACCGCTAGTAAATGTTAATTAGTTCAACTAACTGTGATTAAAAAAAAAAAAGTAAAAAAAGGATCCCAAAAGATAAGCAATGTCCCTTCAGTATTGAATATTGCAAATGACCATCCAACCTGTTATAAGAATCAAAAAACCTTCAAAAAACTTTTAAAGTGCTTATATTTGTATAAATACAAACCATCCATCATATAATTGGAGTGTCTCTTCTATGTGATTCTCTGTCCATTGATGAATCCAGCACCACCTCTGTAGTATGCCCGTTTTCCAGCTGCTCTTGCTTGTTGTATCTTTGGCCACAGCGCTGCTCGCGTCTCCTTGTCAGCCTTACAAAGATATTCTGTGAAGCCGATCCCGTGTTCCCTGCAGACCGCGGAGTCCTTGGTCATTCTCCACAGCGCGTCCCGGTGTGTTCTCTGAGTGAACTGGACGATGACGTGCCTTGTTTTGTTATCTTCACATCTGCCTAGGCGGTGAACCGAGTCCACAATGTGGTTGATGTTTGAAGACCATGATGGGGCGATTTTAATCAGCAAGTTAGCGACCACATCACGCACATCTTCACCTTCTTTTTCCTTTATTCCCCGGATCCTGAGATTCCAGTGGCGTTTGTATCGTTCAAGTTCCAGGACTCTTTCCTTTAGCTCTGCGTTGTCTTTCTTTATTACGGCTACTTCTCCAGTCGTGGCTTGCAGTTGAGTTTTGCAGTCTTTGATCTCTGCCGCATTGAACTCGACTGCCTTAGCTATGCTAGTTAGCATAACAGTATTTTGGTTTAGCTGGGTAGCGACTGTATCTACTTTGTCAGTTAGCAGTTTTATTGCTTCCATGACAGCAAGTATTCCTTCGTACCTTCTGTTCATGTGTCCATCCTTTTAGTTGTTGGTGGGTTCTTTACCGGGGAGAACGGGTCTTTTCTTTTGGAGTTCTCGGTATAAAGTTCTATCTTAGCATAACCATGGCAGCCAGTTGCTTGGTTGCTGCGAAGTGAGGTGGAGCTCTTTTTCATCATCAAGGAGCAGTTTTTCCCCGTTTTATAGTTTAAATACTGGAGGATGTATGATCAGTTTGTTGAAGTCACCCTGACTTCCCCGAGTTTGTTGATGTGAGAAGAATCAGTCGGAGCCGTTGATGTCCTCTTAAACCAGTTTATTTAGCAAAGAGTCTTTGGGAACCTCATACAGAACTTCTCCTGTATCTTACCCCGAGAGGTTCGAGTCTTTTCCTTACAGCATGTAGTTATATAGGCTCGTAGCTCTACCTAGGGAACGCCTCACTAAGATTCTGTTTGTCTTAGTACTTTTCCACCTCTGCCTCTTTCAGTGTTTTTCCAATGTTGTTTACTGGTGTGAGACCGTTAGGATGCGGTCAGGTTGATCGTTTATCAGGCTCGTACCAGGCTCCGTAGCTGCACTGACTTCCTTATCTAGTTATGACTCATCTCTCCTTTCAGGGGGTGCAGTACTGTGACAGACAGAACACTTTGTTTTTAAGCACATGATTCTGTTATAACACTTGTATAGCTGAAGCATATGATTAGTAAATATATTTTAAACATATTTTGTTATATTCTCACAAGTTCAAAAGGAGTAAGTAATGAGAATTTGGATAGTTGAGTGTATGTAAAAACTGGGACAAGCCGACAGAGCTTAGCGCAAATGTTGCACCCGGTTCGCCATCTTCGCTGCCTCTCCCGCCATATTGGATGTGGCTAGGCTGCACTGTAAACTAATACAAGTAAATGGACTTAATTTCATGAAGCGCCTTTCTACAAAGAAATTTACGTTAATGCCTCTCATTTATTCATTTGCACTTGTACGACTATACTTGACAGTTAGGTACCAAAAATAATGTATTTAATCTTCTCAGATGACTAAAATTAGAACTTGATCACACACACATATATAGTCTATAAATTGGAATAGGAATAGAGAATGGCTTAAAAATAAAGAAACATATCTTCTCACTTTTATTTATTTATTTTTGGTCTATTTTTCAGGCATAAAATAACAAATTTTAGCCCCTTTTCAGGCAAGAGAACACATTTTAGCCATTTTTCTGGCAACAAAATAGAAAATGTTACCATTTTTCAAGTAACCAAATTATATATGCCTATTTTTGCCATTTTTCAGTTAACAAATGATAGTCATTTTTCACACACAATACACAGGCTATGTACACTATATACACACGTGCACACACACAATACACAGGCTGAAGTAAAGGACAAAATATTTTAATTTTATCACAATGTATTACGAAATACATAATTAATTCCTTCACGCTCAGAAAAGAAAAAAAAACTGCATAGTATGGCATTCATTTATTTATTTAATCCTTACTGCCTATAGTGATATACATACCGTTTGGAGGTGAGCTGGGAGACTGAAGACAGAAGAGATCACTCCATCTCTCATCCTGACTGTCTGCCCTGTTCTGTCGAAGTCCTCCGGTTTGAAATACTCACTGCATAGAATGGAGGACGAGCTTGCATTGAACCCATCCCACCGGAGAGCTACTTCCCACTGTTTCCTCCTGTTGCTATCCTGGGGAAACCCATGTAGTATGACAAATGTTAGCCTAGCAATTAACAACAATCTTACTAAAATGTTTGGGGCATAATAATAAAATATGAATGAAGACTTCATCGTTTGAAAGCGGGTTTGACCGCGCTAATTCATTGTTTATGTTCTGAATAAGGGGTAACATACAAGATTGTTCTTCCTCCTGTTCCTTTCCTACTATGTATGTGTAAACTGAGTTGTTAAATTATTAACTGTATGTATTTTGAGGAAAATATATACTACCTTGAGCAGAATAAATCAAAATGAATGAATGAATATGCGGGAATGCATAGTGTTTTCCACAACATCGGCAAATCATGCACTCAAAACTATGTTAAAATGGCCAAATAATTCAGTCTATGGGCCAAATACTATCAAAGGTAGTTGTTAGGTCTTACCTGTGAAAGGTAATTCCCTCAGATTTGGTTTGGGGTGTACAACGTTTGCTACAATTCCACGCAGCACAGGAATGAGGCATCTCCTCTGCTCCGATGCTTGCCTCTTCCAATATGGCGGCGATGTTGACGTACAGCTCAGCGCTCAGTGCGGCGTCTACGGAGCTACTATGGAACGTCTATGGAACTAGAGTGCCTTTAGAGATAGAGTGGCGCCACCGGAAGCTCAAAACGCTCGCCGATCACGTGGTCTATGTAGCCCCCAAAAGTTCCAGGAAGTGCTTGGCGGGCAGGAGAAAACAATAGGAAAACTACGATAATCGGTAAATAATGATCAGTAAATGTTTTGCTGTGCAATATTTTTTTTTTATAGTTTTGTTAATTGATTTGAACTATTTTAAGGTTACTAAACCCGTATGGTCGTGTACAGCAATTTAAATCGGAATATTTTCTTTTTTTTTTTTTACTTTTAACTTTCAGATTTGACTGATGAACAATGATTTGCCAACTGACTAAACAATAAGTCTGGACTCACAACATAATGATAACTGTTCTTACAGGAAATCCATGTCCAATAAATAAAATTTAGGTTTCTATTCATAGCAAATAAATGGACATCTATAATTTTGTTAACTACTCTTACTTATCAATATCTACTTGTGTGAATTGCTTATAAATCTGTTACATTCACTAAACCTGTACAGTTGTTGACAGTAATAAAATATAAATATTTTCAGTTTTATGTTGTCTTTTTTTTTTGACTGGGGCAGACTTATGATTTTCCAAGTAACTACACAAGTCTGGACTCACAATATAATGAGTTCTTACAGGAAATCCATGGCAAATAAATAAAATTTTGATTTCAATTCATGGCAAATATATGGATTTCTATCGCTGTTAACTATCCCAGACTTACTCTCTACAGATTATATATAATAAATCTCTCTCTCTCACACACACACACACACACACACACTCTTTGTTTTTCCAAATGCACTTAATAACAAAATGAATTCCTTCACAACAGCAAAGAACTCCAATAGATCAGTATGTCTAGCCATTTGTTTTTTCTGCTGTCCTTGAATAGACTTCCCCATGGTATGATGTGCTGCATGGGGGTGCTCCAATCGTTCAGAGAAAAACGTGCGCATGTATGGCTTCCCCAAAGATAGGGACAGGAGGAAAATATGGATGGCTAAATTCAGCAGGGAAAATTATGACCACCTTCATAGATTGTGAAAACAAAAAAACATGTGAGGTAATCATATTCAAAAAATGCATTGCACATTTTCAGAGACCACACCATAGGGAAGTTTAATATGTTTTTAATTAAAAACAGAGAAAATAACACAAAAGCCAAGGGAAGTTGTTTGTATCAAAAGGAGATGTATAAGGCTGAGGTTGCAGAATGTAGAAAAAAAAGACAGGAAAATCAATATTAATAACTTTGTATCATGTGCTTTGCCCATCATTCCGCAGCCTGAAAGAAGTTTAACTACAATAGCTCTCCCTACATATTAACTTCGCTATCAACAGCGTCTATTGCTATCATTATTCAGTGTAAATCTAAATCTACTAATCAAGACGGTGACAATCTATCAACATACTTAATTACTCGTGTCAATTTGTTTTCGATGCACAGCTGATATGGAAATACGATTATTTAAACATTTTACCTTGAAAAAGTGTAGCTCCGACAATCTGCTCCATTGAAATACATTGAGCGGCGGTTAGCTTATGCTAACTTCCGGGAACTTTCGAGGGTCTTCGTGCGCCGCCATTGCTGCGAAAAAACTGAACCATTGCAGTGAACGGAGTTGTCGCCGCTCTATCTCTGAAGGCACTCTACATGGAACAAACTGAACCAGGCGGGGCTTAGACGCGCTCTGTCACTATCCTACCGACACCTGAACGTCTGCGTTTTATATTACTAAACGACGACTTTTAAAATAAAATTAATATTTCTTTTTTATTTTACTATTTGCGGGTCATCATATTCAGAGGCATAGATCACATCCATTAATCCAGATCCAATACGGAACCTTATTATTATTAGTATTTGAACATGAAAATAGATAAAACCTTTTCATTCAAATAACAAGATACAAATCATGTAATATTCGTATTTAGCTTAGTTTTAGAATAAACTACCAATAAGAGATATTAAAAACAGGTACGTTTTCAGATTTTTAATAGACCTGATGTCGTTTATACCTCGGGCGGAGGTTTAGCTCAGTGGTTACTTCTCAGTACTCGTTCTGTCTCCTTATCGGTCCGCGGGCCTGGGGTACGGACCACGGGCGCTGTCCTCTGTCTTTTGCTTATTTCTCTGTATTTTTGGCGAATCGACTCTTTTCCAGGTCAACACTCCCTATTACCATGTCGTAAATTTATAGTCACGTCAGCTACTTAATACAATACACTGCCTGTTCCAAGCAGAGCCACGGCTCCAGTCAACTGTGCGATACAGCCAACGGCTGAGTCAGTAGAGTCCAGACCTGACCGCTAGGTGGCGTGTTACACTGAGGGCTTGGCCTGGGTTAAGGTCTTAATTCTGGCTGGTCATGCTAAAAGCTGTCTGATACCAGTGGCATGTTAAAAGGATCTGGGATTGACCGAATTAAAGTAAAATTTCTTTATATTAATCTCATATCATGTGATGACATTGTACACATTTCATACCCTCCCTCAACACGTGACAGTGACAAAGAACCCCCCTGTAGTGCCTGTACATTTACATCTCAAAAGCATAACATACAGTTGTGTTCAAAATAAGAGCAGTCCAACATCACTAACTAGATAAATCAGAGTTTTTGGTAGAAATTATATTTCTACATAGCAAAAAAATTACTAGTAGGTGTAGTATAAAAATAGCAGAACTAACAGGCATGACATGCATGCTGCTGATTCTGTGAAACTGAATCATGCTCAAAATAATAGCGGTGAGGAGTTAAATTATTGAGGTCATTCATTCTGTGAAAAACACAAAAACAGGTGTAAAACAAGTGGCCTTATTTAAGGATGAAAGCAGCAAATGGTGCACATGTGCATTTCTCTGAAAATTTTAGTAAAATCGGTGGTTGATAAGATGAGTGAAAACATATGAAGAATTGCAGAAAACGATAGACTGCTCAGCTAAAATGATTTCAATTGCTTTAAAATGGCAACCAAAACTAGAAAGCCATGGAAGAAAATGGAAGACTACCATTCAAATGGATCGGATGATAGCCAAAATGACAAGGAATCAGCCGATGATCAGCTCCAGGAAAACCAAAGAAGGCCTAAAGTTACCTGTGAATATTGTAACAATTGGAAGACGTCTAATGTGAAGCCAAGCTATCACATTAGAAACCCCTGCAAAGTCCCATGCTTGGAAAAAAAGATGTGCTGAAGAGGTTACAATTTACCAAAGAGCACACTGACTGGCCTAAAGAGAAATGGCACAGTATTTTGTGGATTGATGAAAATAAGGTTGTTCCTTTGGGGTCCAGGGACCACAGACAGTGTGTCAGACAACCCCAAAACACTGAATTCAAGCCACAGCACACTGAAGACAGTGAATTGTGATAAGGAGATCTTCTCATACTATAATTTTGGCCCAATTTTTACATACCTAGGATCATGCATCAGTTTGAAGACATCAAAATACTTGAGGAAGTCATGTTGCCTTATGCTGAAGAGGAAATGCCCTTATAATGGCTGTTTTCAACAAGACAACAACCCAAAACACACTAGTAAGTGAGCAGCATCTTGGTTCTAGACCAACAAGATTGACGATATGGAGTGGCCAGCTAAAAAACTTGTGGGATGACATCAAAAATGCTGGTTCTGAGCCAAAACCAAGTATTGCAGAGGGATTGTGGAACGTAGTCCAATTGTCCTGGCCTGGAATACCTGTTTGCAGGTGCCAGTAGTTGGTCGACTCCATGCAACACTGATGTGTAGCAGTTCCCAGAAACTGTGGTTATACAACTAAATATTACTTCAGTGATTCACAAGATATTTTTCAGTTTATACAGTAAATGTTTGAGTTTGTAAAGAAAAATGCAGACACTGCTTTTTCTTGACTTTCTGTAAAGTAATAACAAATTTTTCTTCATATTTTGATTTGGATTAGAATGTGTACTGTTCCCAATGTGTTTGAATGTATGGAAATAAAAGCTATTATAAGAATTTTGAACTTTACTTTTTTTTTTTTCAAGACACTGCTATTATGGGCAGCATAGTGGCATAGTAGTTAGCACTGTTACCCCACAACGAGAAGGTCATGGGTTCAGTTCACCGGCCTGGGGCCTTTTTGAGGAGAGTTTCCTTGTTCTCCCTGTGCTTGCGTGGGTTTCTTCAGAGTACTCCGATTTCCTCCCACCGTCAAAAAAACATGCATGTTTAGGTTACTTTGTGAGTATGAATTGCCCGTAAGTGTGAGTGTATGTGGTTGTTAATTTCTGTCTGTCTCTATGTGTTGGCCCTGCAATGGACTGGCAACCTGTCCAGGGTGTGCCCCGCCCTCGCCCAATGTGAGCTGGGATTGGTTGCAGCATCCCCTGTGACCCAGAAACAGATAAGCCTTAGAAGATGAATGAATGAATGAACACTGCTATTAACTTGTACACAACTGTACTAACCAGCTTCACTTTATGCTCTGCAGAATCACAATTTAGACTGAGGTAATTGGCAAACAAGGACTTTGACTGGACTGATGGATTAGACTACAGAAGATCCATTATAATAACTGCTGCAGAACTATTAACCATGAATTAGCTTTCTGCGTGTATGAAAAAGTTGTGTTTTTGACAATAAGTGATAATGCTAACTCCGGAAACAGATTTATAACAGTAAAAAAATATTCATAGACGGACACAGATATGAAGCGCGATTTATTGTTTTTTCTTGCACTGAGCTCAGCCATGGCTAAATCTGCTAAAAGCTTCTTTCCCAGATTTACAGTAACCGTCAGCTAAATATGTATAGCTAGTAATGAGATCTTTACTGAACATCTCTACTTTCACAGGAGGACCCAAGAGCCAGGGACAGGGAAACAGAAAGAAGCAGAGGTACAGGAAGCAGGCAGCAATAATAAAAGAGTCAAAGTGCTGCTTGTCACTTCTGGGAAATGTCATCCAACTCAGGCTCTAAAAAACATGGAGGAAAAAAAAAAATCCCATCAGAGCAGTTAACTCAGTGATTATGTGTTAACAGAATCTTCAGCCTACATCTTTTTGTTAGCAAATGAATATTTTCTGACACAGTAAAACTTCAGATCAGGTCTAAAGATTCCTCCTCTTAGAAAATGAAGACTGCACATTAGAGTTATGTGTTTTCAGAGGTCATAGAAGATCAGGCTGTTTCCTCAATCAAACAAGCAACATTTGTAGAACACACACAGTCACAATGAACTGCAGCAAGACGGAGCTGCTCCAGACCAAATGATGGACTAAGACACTGATCCACTGATCCATCTCTAGACACCAGCAATAATCTCACGGTGTGTAACATGGTGCCAGGCTGTAAAAAAAAAAAAAAAAGGATGGACATAGCCTCTGTGACATCACCACAGGTTTCTGAAGCTTAACTTGAGTTGATTTGTCTGTCACCACCTTAGCAGTGCTTAAACTGAGGAATATCTATGTTATTTATTGGGCATTGAGCAGAGATACATCCTGCACTTACATTTAGAAACGCTGCAGAGGAAACAAAGGTGAGTCTTCACTGACACTGAAGAGGTACCCTGATAACTGGTCAGGAATTCCTATATCCTGTTATGTAAAGTCTGATTGGATGGTGTAGACATAGCTTGTTGATGTGCTCTGTTGGCTCTCATGTTAGCCTTTAATATGAAAACTGTGGTGGTATTCATGTTAAACACAAGGTAAAAATTTGAACATGACGCAAGTGATTACTGTGGTTTCTTCTATAAAACGCTTTGTTGCTGCCATTTAGTTGAAAACAGGAAGTATTTCAGCAGAGCAAAGCTGTTGAGAGAAACTACATGTTTAATAATTCACCTGAAAATCCGAACTCTGGGAAAGATGTGAGGTCCCCTCCCCGATAGAGTCTCTGAAGCTTTGCTATCTCCTGTGCCAAAGCCTTCTCATACTCTGAACCTGTGTCCACCAGCACCCCAGTGGCCCTGCAAAAGAACCGCATTGGTTTAATGCATCTTACAGACTTGGATGAGAGCCGAAACGTCCTCAGAGATATCTAACCAAGACGCATCATCAGTTTGCACCTTTCTGACTAGACTAAGCTAGTCTGACTGGCTGGTGATGAAACTCAGGTATATAGCCTCTGTGGAGTCATTATCCAACCTATTGAAGTCAATGGCTCGTTAGTGCTCCAATGCAGGGAGACAGGGAGACAGTCGGAGATGTTAGGTTCGACTAAGAGTCGTTAGTGAAAGACTGTTGTTTTTTGAGGCTTGAGCTGGGGATTTAGGTGAAGACCCTCAAAGCATATTGTGAATGTAGTCTTATGTGCTTTCCTGAAACCTGGCTAACTCAAAACATCATGGACTCTTGTGTGGAACTACCTAGCGTCACTCTGATTCGTTCAAACAAAGACGCTAAAGCTAGTGGCAAAAGGTGGCGAACTGGCTTCAATTGTCAGCCTAAGATGGTGTAACCGTACTCATCTCTGTCAATGAGAAGATGTGCTGTTCAGACATTAAACTATTGGCAGTTGGTCTCAGACCAGACTATTTTCCCACAGGAATTCAGTCATCTCATAAGAATCATGGTTGACATCCCACCCAGGGCAAACACTGATGTAATCCATGAAGCTGTTGCCAGGACACAAACTAAACATCCTGAAGCATTCATTGTCATATGTGGAGACTTCAGTCATGTTTCCCTCTCCTCCAACCTGACCAGATTTACAGTTTGATAGTTGTCCTACCAGAGAAAATGAAATTGATCTGCCTTATGACAGTGTCAAAGAAGCCTACAATGCTCCTGCCTTACGTCCACTAGCCAGGCCAGACCACAACCTGAAGACTTTTATAAACCCTTTGTAATGAGGCAGGCTGCTACTACTTGCACAGTCAAGAAGTGGACACCTGAGACAAGTGAGGCTCTAAGGGACAGTTTTGAATGCACAGAATAATGTGCTGTGGAAAACTGATGGGAACAGCATGGACATTGACAGTCAGGTTGATTGTTTTACTGAGTACAACAGTTTCTGTAGAGACACTGTCATACTTACAAAGACTTTACGCTATTTCTCAGATAGTAAACCCTGGATCACAAGCAACATCAGGGCAATTCTCTACCAGAAAAATAAGGCTTTTAAAGATGGTGACAAAGAACGATTCAAACAAGTGGAACATAAATTGAAGGGGGGATTAATAAAGGCAAAGTTGGATTACTGAAAGGATATAGAGAGGAATTTACAACACAGCAACATCCGTGAGGAGTGGAATGGAATCAACACCATCACTGGCTACAAAAGAAAGGAGCAATTAATGGGTGATGTGGACAGAGCCAACACAGTCATCTAGTTCTTCAACAAGTTAGACACTGCTGGTCAGGACCAATCAAATGTCTTTCTACTTCTACTGCTGCTGCTTTTCTACTCCATCCGTTTGCATTACTGTCTCTCACTGAAACATTGGGTGAGGTTGGTAGCATTTTTGTGGCATGTATCAGGGGTGGATAGGAATCTGAGTAAAGGGATCTAATAAAAGTCTTCAGCAACCGGAGTTATAAAAACTGCCTCCCACTGAACACCTCCAAAACAGGAAAATGATTGTGGATTTCCAAAAGTCCAAGCTACCTCTTTAGCCAAGAACATTTATGGAGTGGACATCCAAATGGTACCAACCTAAAAATATCTGGGAGTACCTGTAAACCTGGACAACAACTTGGGCAGGTCCCCCATGTACAAATACAGTTGCTCCAGGTATTTTATTAGTCTGTGGTGGCAACTATACTGTTGTATGTTGCAGTCTGCTGGGGAGGCAGCATTTAAAAAAAAGAGAGAGAGAGAGAGAATACAAGGCGACTGGACACACTGGTGGAAGGAGCTAGTTCTGTGACTGGAAACAGATTAGAATCACTTGGGGATATGGTGGAGCGATGCACATAGAGGAAGGAAGAAACCATCATAATATACTCATACCATTCACTTCATAACACCCTAGTGGATCAGAGAAACAGCAGTGGACAGTTAATCCATCTACAATGAAGGATGGAATGATACAAAAAAATCATTCACTCCCACTGCCATCAAACTTTACAACTCCTTAACTATTAGAAGATAAGCTACCAAACGGCAGATTTTCCTTCCAGGGATTAATAAACTATTTCTGATTCTGATTTCTCAGTGTATTCCTCATCCTTTTAATGGCATAAAGTTTGAAAAATATCACTGATGAAAAAAATCATCTTTGTCTCATCACTCCAAACTATAGAATCTCAATAACCTTCACCTTCACCTTCACCCAGGTACTGCTATCCCGGCCTCCAATGACAGCGGAGCGCCCATTTGGAAGCCGCAGTTGTGATTTGAACCACAACATTCAACATGGACCCAGAGACTGAGCCCCCTGAGCCAAGCCACCCTTGGCCCTATTTAAAAGAAATTTTTTAATATATGGGCTCCAGGAATGATTTGGGGAAATTCCAGTGTCTCAACTGTCTGCCGCAAAGAAAAGAACCTTTTTCACCTTCAAATCTAAAGAAACACATTGAGGTAAGCAGAGCTCTTGCTATGCCAAGTTATTTTCTAGGGCTTATACACGTTAGCCAAGGTTATATTAATTTTGCTTAGAGACATCATGTTATGAAATCTCTAATCTAGCGAAGTACATGTTAATATACAGCAATTGCCAGAAAAGAGTACAACGGTGCTTTCATTATTTAGCTAACCTCCATGGGAAGGTAATTCAGAGTAAACACAAGAAATTTGTGCTACAAAAAAAGGACCAGACTCGGTGACTAACTCCCTAGCCTTAACAACAACCTTGCGGCCTGCCTTACGTGCCCTAAAGATAACTATATCTAACTAGCCCAGTGAGCAGTGATAACTAACATGCCTTTGGGGTCATCAGGTGGGAGCCTCCTTTCACCAGTGTTTCGTGTAGTTGGTCCCACGACACCTCCAGGACAGTGATCACTGGCGTCCCAGAGTCACTCCCTTAATGCCAGCTATCACCGCTTCTCACACCAAGACAACTATCTGAAACAGCACTACCGTCAACTACACCGACCTCCCACCAACTGCACCAGTAAAAGCGGGGTGGGGATACAGACCCTGGTTCAGGTAGGGGGGAGAAATAGAAGAGGTGGAGATAAAAGTAGGGATGGGATACAGACCCTGGTTCGGGTAGGGGTAATGAAAGTATAGAGGGTGCAGGAGGTGGAGGACAAGATACACAAGATACACACAACAAGCTACACTAGCAGATTCAGCAAACAGACTCACCTAAATTGTCCTGTAATCAAAGAAAGACACAAGCCAAGTCAAACCAATACAAACCAACTCACCTGGACTAACCACATGGTGTCAAAGAGGCTCACACAGGCCACACCTTCCACTTAAGTACACTTCCTCTTCCTGCATTTCTTCCTTGCTTCTCTCAAGAGTCTGTCTATCCTAAGTGCTCCCCCTGCTGGGCCCCCAGCTACTATTGCTTCTTCTAATCCAAATCCACTGACTGGATCTTACTGCCTGCCTAAGTCTGCATACCTATGCTTTTTTCTTTCATACGCTTCTACAACTGAATCCTCACACGGAACAGTCAGTTCTATGAAATACACTCTCATCTACTCCTAGACCACAAAATTATATCAGGCCTCTGTTTTGTACTGGCTATTTCCTGGGGAACAACAAGCTTTCCTCCTAAATCCACTTGCATCTCCCAGTCACTGGCATCTTCTAAGATACCTTGCCTCCTTGCTGTCTGTCTATTAACTTTCCCTCCTTCTTGAACAAACTGAATTGCAACTCTCTCTAACTTAGGCCCTCCTAGATTTGCCTGCCTCCGTATATCTTCAATGCCTGCTAAGCTTTTTAAAACTTGGTTATGTTGCCATGTATATCGTCCTTGCGACAGACTAACCTTACAACCTGACAAAATGTGCTTTAAAGTTGCAGTACCTGAACACAATGAACATAGCGGGTCTCCATTTACCCAGAGTTTTAGGTTCTGGGGAGTTGGCAATACATCATATGTTGCCCCTATCAAAAATCTAATACTACTTTCCTCCATACTCCACAGCTCTTTCCAACTAAGCTTTTTCTTCTCTACACCTTCTTAGTTCAACCACTGTCCCTGCTTAGCCTGAGCCACTGCCTTTGCACTCCCTAATATTTCCTCCTGTCTATGAACCTGCTCCACAACTAGCTTCCTCTTCTCTTTGGGACCTGCTCTACTCCACACCGGTTTGCCTGAGCCAAGCCCCAAGCCTCCCCGGCCCATTTGTACATTACCCACAATCTCTGTATGCCTAAGGGTTGCTTTCGCTTCCTGCACTGCCATTCTAGGATTCCATTTTCTCTCCTTGGTTGGGTTTGGAACCACCTTACTAACAACCACATCTTTACTCCCAGATAACAGGAGCTCTGTCCTAACCTTGGTACATTTAAACTCCTCCACTAGACTAGATACTGGGAGCTGAAGTATGCCTTTGCCATACAGTGCCACAGTACTTAAACATCTAAGAACACCTAGCCACTTCCTAATGTAAAAGCTAACTAATATTTCCATTTTCTCTGCAGCAGATAATGGAATCTCATATACAGACAGTGGCCACATCAACCTGGGAAATAATCCGAACTGCAAACACCACAGCTTCAACTTTCCTGGAAGCCCTGATTTATCTATTCTACCCAGTCCCTCAGCAACATCCTTCCTAAACTGCACTACTTGCTCTCCATCGTGCAAGTCTGCCTTGTACCACCTACCTAGACTCTTTACTGATTTTTCCCTAATTATTGGAATTTCCTCTTCGTCTATTATAAACTTTCGATCACTTAATCTCCCTCTACTTATTGAGATGCTTCTAAACTTACTAGGCTTGATTTTCATACTAGCCCACTTTAAGTTTTTATTAAGTCTCTCAAGTACTCTTTTCATACACGGCACCGTTGTAGTTACCAACGTCATATCATCCATGTATGCCCTAATTGGTGTGAGGCGCATCCCATCCCATCGCCTCTCTCCACCTACAACCCACTTAGAAGCTCTAATAATTACCTCCATCGCCATTGTGAATGCTAATGGAGAAATCGTACACCCTGCCATAATGCCTATTTCTAGCCTCTGCCAACCTGTTGTAAAGCCTGCTGCACTTAAACATAGTCTGATGTCCTGGAAATATGCTCTTACTAAATTGACAACTACTCCAGGCACTCTAAAATAATCAAATGCCTCCCAGATAAGGCTATGTGGCACTGAACCAAACGCATTTGCTAAGTCCAAAATTATTACGTGCAAGTCTCTTTTCCCACTCTTGGCTGCCTGAATCTGATGCCAAATCATGCTAGTGTGCTCTAAACACCCTGCGAAACCTGGTATTCCTGCCTTCTGTACTGCAGTGTCTATTAAGCTATTCCTTTCTAGGTAACTAGCTAATCTCCGTGCGACTACACTAAAGAAAATCTTCCCCTCTACATTTAGGAGAGAGATCATCCAAAACTGACTCAGATCTGAAGCCTCCTTCTCCTTTGGAATAAGAACACCTCCTGCCCTACGCCATGCTCTGGGAATAAACTGTTTCTCCCAAACTATTCTTAATTGCCTCCACAAAAACCTTAGGATATCAGGTGCGCTTTTATAAACCCGGTAGGGGACTCCATTTGGCCCTGGGGATGAAGAAGCCTTTGCACGCCTGACTACCTCCTCAACCTCCTTCCACCTAGGTGGTCTAACATCCATCTCCTGATCTATCTCCCCTAATGGTGGCATGTCAGGTGGAAGGCCTACTACTCTATTCTGCTCAAAATCTGAATATGTATTTCTTAGATACTTTTCTACCTCTAACTTTGTTGCTTTAAGCTGCCCTCCCTTCTCCTGGTTAAACAACCCTTTAACAAACTTAAATGGGTCCCTGTAAAACGCTGTCCTAACATATTCTTTCTTCTTTCTCTTTTTCCTAAGATATTCGGCCCTTCTTAGCACTGCTAACCTGCTTCTCAATTCTTCTTGCAACACATTAATTCCCTGCCTCTCTTCCTCTGTAGCTTTTTTCCACTGCTTTCTTAGTTGTCTTCTTTCCTTAACTAATTTCTCCATTTCTTTTTGCCATCTAGACTTAACTGTACTCTTTCAGCCTTCTTTCTGTCTTGCACACCAAATCTTTCTACACCATAGGAGTAAATTATACCTCCCATCTTCTCTAATCTATCGCTTGTGTTTCCTCCTAGTCTTCTTAAAATTACCGACAAATCCCTGTTGACTGTCTCCCATTCTTTGCTGCTATTTGCCCTTGGCCATTTAACTCTAGCTTTCTGCTCCATATTTCTCTCTTTGACTGGCCTGTTCACCTCAGTATCAGCTGCATCCCTTCTTATAACCTCCTCCTCCACCTCTGTAGCTGTGTTATTGATATCCTTCGAACTGTGGTTTTCTACCTGTCGCTGGATTTCATCCGACTTACTCGATTGACTTCTTAAGAAGTACTGATCAATGCGGCCACACTGCCCTTCCTTTCCCACACACCTCTTTCTTCCCTGATGCACTCTAAGGCCTCCAACTGATGTTACTTTCTGCCAACCACAAAGACAAACCTGGAGCTTGTTTCCCTCCAACCTATCATTTTCTCCAGCCACGCTCTCTTTGCCCTGTGAACTATTCTGCCCAATTCTAGTCCTAGAGAATAGGTCCGTGCCCCTATCCTTCACTGAGTCACATGTCCAACCCATAGTCTTGTCCGTTCCAGTGTCTGTTACCATGTAGTCTGCCTGTGAGTCATCTTCCACCCCTGCTCTCGCTGACCCTTGGGGTATTTTCCTTATCTTACTTGTAGCTTCTGCTGGTTGTAACAAAGCTGCTAAGCCTCGCCACTGCTACCATGGATTGCTAGCCCATGGCAGCAACTTTGGGGTCTTTGCCTCCTGTCAGCTGTCTGTCCAAGCTGTCACATGGTCTTTCCCTTGTTGTCAGCTGTCCTATTCACAGCAGTCACTGGCTATGCTAGTTTTGAATTCAGAGTAAACACAAATTTGTGCTACAAAAAGGACCAGACTCTGTGACTAACTCCCTAGCCTTAACAGTGACCTTGCGACCTGCCCTACGTGCCCTAAAGATAACTATATCCAACTAGCCCAGTGAGTAGTGATAACTAACATGTCTTTGGGGTCATCAGGTGGGAACCTCCTTTCACCGGTGTTTCGTCTAGTTGGTCCCACGACACCTCCAGGAGGCTAGACAGTGATCACTGGCGTCCCAGAGTCACTCCCCTAATGCCAGCTATTACCGCTCCTCACACCAAGACAACTATCTGAAACAGCACTACCGTCAACTACACCGACCTCTCACCAACTGCACCAGTAAAAGCGGGGTGGGGATACAGACCCTGGTTCGGGTAGGGGGGAGAAATAGAAGAGGTGGAGATAAAAGTAGGGATGGGATACAGACCCTGGTTCGGGTAGGGGTAATGAAAGTATAGAGGGTGCAGGAGGTGGAGGACAAGATACACAAGATACACAAGATACACACAACAAGCTACACTAGCAGATTCAGCAAACAGACTCACCTAAATTGTCCTGTAATCAAAGAAAGACACAAGCCAAGTCAAACCAATACAAACCAACTCACCTGGACTAACCACATGGTGTCAAAGAGGCTCACACAGGCCACACCTTCCACTTAAGTACACTTCCTCTTCCTGCATTTCTTCCTTGCTTCTCTCAAGAGTCTGTCTATCCTAAGTGCTCCCCCTGCTGGGCCCCCAGCTACTATTACTTCTTCTAATCCAAATCCACTGACTAGATCTTACTGCCTCATCTGACATTTCCTTCACTATTTTCCTCACATTCTGTCCCCTTCCTCCTAAATCCCTCAACAAAGAGACAACAGACCTTGCCACAAACCCTCTACATCCTACTTCCACTGGACAAATCTTAACTTTCCATCCTCGCTGCTCAGCTTCAGCCAGTAAGTCTGCATACCTAAGCTTTTTTCTTTCATACGCTTCTACAACTGAATCCTCCCACGGAACAGTTAGCTCTATGAAATACACTCTCATTCTACTCCTAGACCACAAAATTATATCAGGCCTCTGTTTTGTACTGGCTATTTCCTGGGGAACAACAAGCTTTCCTCCTAAATCCACTTGCATCTCCCAGTCACTGGGATCTTCTAAGCTACCTTGCCTCCTTGCTGTCTGTCTATTAACTTTCCCCCTTGTTGAACAAACTGAATTGCAACTCTCTCTAACTTAGGCCCTCCTAGATTTGCCTGCCTTCATATATCTTCAGTGCCTGCAGCTAAGCTTTTTAAAACTTGGTTATGTCGCCACGTATATCGTCCTTGCGACAGACTAACCTTACAACCTGACAAAATGTGCTTTAAAGTTGCAGTACCTGAACACAATGAACATAGCAGGTCTCCATTTACCCAGAGTTTTAGGTTCTGGGGAGTTGGCAATACATCATATGTTGCCCCTATCAAAAATCTAATACTACTTTCCTCCATATTCCACAGCTCTTTCCAACTAAGCTTTGTCTTCTCTACACCTTCCCAGTTCAACCACTGTCCCTGCTTAGCCTGAGCCACTGCCTTTGCACTCCTTAATATTTCCTCCTGTCTACGAACCTGCTTCACAACTAGCTTCCTCTTCTCTTTGGGACCTGCTCTACTCCACGCCGGTTTTCCTGAGCCAAGCCCCAAGCCTCCCCGGCCTATTTGTACATTACCCACAATCTCTGTATGCCTAAGGGTTGCTTTCGCTCCCTGCACTGCCATTCTAAGATTCCATTTTCTCCCCTTGGTTGGGTTTGGAACCACCTTACTAACAACCACATCTTGATCTTGATAAAACAACATTTGTGTGTAAATACGAATGTATTTAAGAACACACTGAAATAAACAGATGTGTTCAGGACTGTTACCAGCACGACAAAACCCTCTTGCGTTTCTCCTTAGCAACGGTCTGCTAGCCTAGCATAATAGTGTAAACTTTACATCTCTATCGTACATATAACTGAAAAACCACCATCTGTAAACAGTGCACATTATCAAAAACACATTTAGAACACTTTTGGGATACATGCAGGCCTTATAGACAGATACTAACCCACCTGTATGTGTAGACAATGAGGTAAGCACTTTAGTTGGTGTTCAGCTGAGCTGCAAGATTTATTCTGCAGCGTCTGTCTTTCTGGGTGGTACGGTTATGTTCCTAACCAGTGCTGCGCGCCCTCTGCTGACCGTTTTAAGTATCACGCTACAACAATGAAATAAAAATATGTGTACTGTATAGGGGTTCCTTTTTTAAACCCATATTCAACTTTTTAAAACATATTTATGCAATGGATATTTATGTCATTTTAAAAGCATCTTTTAAAACTTTTTTTAACCCCAGTATTTTTAAACCTTTACAGATACAGTATGGTGATAGTTTATACAGCATGCACGACTGGTCATGGCGTCCTAAGTTACCACTTTTGATGGAGATAAAATACAAATGGCTCTATATGGGGTAAAATTCATCACCTGTAAACACACGACATAAGGAAGTTTTTCCTTGCCACTGTCGCCAAGTGCTTGCTCATCGGGGGATCTTTTGTGTCTCTTTAAATAATTTTGTAAAGAGTTTGGTCGCGACCCGCTCTATATGTAAAGTGCCTTGATGTAACTTTGTTATGATTTGGCGCTATACAAATAAATCTGATTTGATTTGATAATGTTGGGGATATAGGAAAAGCGTAACTTAACGTTAGAGCAGAGAAGGGAGCGATGAGCACTGGAATTGATTTAAGCTATTGTAACTTAAAACTCATTTCTCCCTGCACAGTGTTGCTATTTTACGTTACTGAATGAATACACACACACACACACACACATATATATATATATATATATATAGTCTCTTTTTTTATCCACATAATGTCCTGTTTTGGGACCTTGTTTGAGAACAGGAAACGCTCATAATCCTCCTTAATGGTTGTGTTGTACGGATGTAATAGAGCGACAGAGACAGAGATGGAGCAATGGTTTTGCGATATTCGCAAAGTTGATTTAATTTTTTTTCGCCCATGTCCCCTCGGGGCTCCGTAGATTTGTGATGTCACCAACCCGCGACAACACGGCATGCGTAGAGAGGCCAGTTGTTGCGGGTTGTCTACAGCAAACATGCTTGCCGTCGGCTTTTGTGGAGACTGGTTCATTTTCACCTGCTACACGAAGTTGGTAGCTGTCCACACCACGCGGAGCAGGTTTGACCTCACAGTTTTGATGTTTCCCTCATGTCAGCTTTAGCTGGAAAACAGAAGATTAGCCGATCACCGTTTCAGCCTGACTGGCTGCGCTCCAACACGCTGCTGTTACCGCCCGAGAAGAGACTGGTGATAGTGAAATATCGATATCATCTAAATACTTTATTAAGGACACGCAAATTGGTCCATAGCACAAATAAAAAGATTCCATTCCTAGAGATTTGTCTAAATTAGTATGAACGATTTGTAGGAAGTGTTTAAAACCAATCAATCCAAACTCCTCAAAATTGAATCAACATCATCATGACTGTAAAATTAAGACAGCAGATCCTTATCTTTGAGATTTTTATTTGAGCAATCACAGAGAATAAAATAATTGTGGGTAACTTTTAAGTAGTGACTAGTCAGTTATTTGAACAATTACCTCAGCTTTGTTAATTCATCACAAATTAATTTATTATAAACTTAGGTTTGACCCATAACACCTGAGCTGAGAACTCTCATCTTCTTTGTGATGGATTCGGTTTAGACTAAACTATCACCAGTATAAAGTCCTACCCATATATGCACAACAGAATTTCAGTCATTTGGTTAGTTTATTTTGTTGGGATGAAAGTTCAGGACTTGTTTCTAAAACATGTTTAAAACCAATGAATCCAAACACCTCAGACTTGTGTCTGCTTCACTGTTGAGCCTGCATCATTTATTATTCCAGATAAGTCTTTACACAAAGTGGGAAAGGGCATCACTCCTATGGACTCTATATTTAAGAATTATTCTTACCACTTTAGTTTGTGTATGTGATTTTAAAGAATGAATATTCCCAGACTCTCAAAGGATTATTTCAAGGTATAGAAACATCACATTAGACAAGTGTTAAACCTGAGTTTTTGCAGACCTGGTTAATCTGATTCATGCATTTCTTGCATTATAAAAAACTTATGAGAGTTATGGTCCTGTACAGTTAAACTGACTGAGTTTCAGTAAAAGAACCCTGACCCAATTTGACATTTCTTCATCTGAAGCCTTCTAAGGACTGAAATTAAAACAGGAGAAAACCAGTAATGCTACGTTCTCCACAGGCTTCAAGGAAGTCATCTTCTACTGTGTAAATATAATTTCTGTGATGAAACTATTTACCTTATTTAATTTTTCATTCATCTTCTATCACTTATCCGTTTCCGGGTCGCAGGCGGTAATGGAGCCAATCCCAGTTTACAGTTGGCGAGGGCGGCGTACAACCTGGACAGGTCGCCAGTCCATCACAGGGCCAACATACAGAGACAAACAACTACTCACACTCATACTTACGGGCAATTTAGAGTCACCAATTAACCTAAACATGCATGTCTTTGGACAGTGGGAGGAAACCGGATTAACCAGTGGAAACCCACGCAAGTATGGGGAGAACATGCAAAACTCTGCACAGAAAGGCCCCAATGCCTGGGAACTGACTATTCACAACATCTTTCACAACACAAGGGTCTTAGTTAAGAGTCTTTCATAAACTGTTGGACTGAACATTTCAAAGCAGATTAAAGCAGAAAACCCATCCTGTATTAGACTAACTCTTCTTTATTGCAGGGAAGCATTCGTGTTTGACTGCAGCACTGCTGAGAAGAAGACAAAGAAGACACAGGACAACAACAACAGGTACAGTCTGTTCACACGTGCTGTGAGGCATATCCAAAATAAAGTTTTATCCATTTGATATTTAATATTTTTATCCCTTAAAAATATTATATTAAAACATATTTTCAGTTCATGACCAGAATGGGGGGCTAATGAGACTAGGTCAGAGTATGCCAGTGCAGTAGGTTGTCCTTCAGAGGACATCAGTAAAGGAAGCAGTTTTGCATATTACATCACAGAACAGAAGGCCGTCCTTCAGAGCACATTAGTACAGGTAGTGCTTCAATATCGCACAGGAAACCTTAGAGGTCACAAGAACAGCAGAAATTAACATCATTAGTCAATGTTACAACAGCTCTAGTCTCCTTTCAGCAGCGATGTTGCATCAGAAGAACCAGGAAGTGACAGAATCCTTGCCTTCGCTGTATCTCCATCTGATAAGTTTCTGGCGTTGACTGATGACACTAAGAGGCTGGTTCTGTTTCATTGTGAGCCATCATGGCAGTGCGTCAGCATCAGGTGCAACTCACAACTCTGTCCTCACAGTTGCTTCATGATGTGCACATGATGATTATGTGTGTGGTAAGAGCTGTGTGTGGTGTACAGGTATGTGGTGAGGAGGTGTACATCTCTGGTATTCACCCAGGCAGAGGATGAGCTGCTTGTGGCCGACAAGTCAGGAGATGTGTACTCATTCTCAGTGGAGGAGCCACAGAGGGAGGGTGAGCTGAAGATGGGCCACCTGTCCATGCTGCTGGCTGTAGTAAGGAATGGCACCTTGCATTAACCACAATTACACTACACATCTTTGCTCCACACACCTGATAAAATCATGTTCCTCTGATACAAAAAGCCCAATCAAAGGTGAATGTAGGAGGAGTTCGTTCCAGACATTATCTGATATTACTGCACAGCTCCAGGAACTGGTGAACGAGTTGGAGCAGACAGAATAGCAGTGAGTTCAGATGGATAGAGTGCGAAGGTTTTTCCTTTATCAAATAACTGTGAGGACAGACACATCTATTAAAATAATAAAAAGAACGTCTGCTTCTTTTCTCTCTTTTGCATGGAAAAATATATCAATGAAGAAAACCCAAATTATTTTCATTATATATTATCATCAGGCAAACATGTGGACTTAACACAAGCACCAGGTCTCTTACAGTCATTAACCAAAGTTACCCCAGAGCTGGAACACCCAGTGTTTTTATGAAGCATTTAGAATGTTCCAGTGTGAAGTGCAATTTAAGATGCTGCTGTTTTATCCACTGAGCCGGAGAGTAAATCCAGTGATGCGCTGAACCCTGAAACTGTTGGGTCGCTTTAAATAATTTTATAAAGAGTTTGGTCTAGACCTGCTCTATATGTAAAGTGCCTTGATGTAACTTTGTTATGATTTGGCGCTGTATAAATAAATCTGATTTGATTTGATTACACAAAGTAGGTGCAGTGGGCTGCTGAAGTGCAGTCCCCAGGTATCAGTCCGCGGGTTAAGGACCTTCCTCAAGGCCCCCTTAGGGTGGGGACAAGCGGTGGTTTCCACTTTCCCCGCCCAAATCTCTTGCTGGACTGGGGACATCACCTTTAGGTATATAGTATGTGCTTGAATAAAAACCAGCCTCTGCCCATGATGTGTGAATACATCTAGGGTGAGTGATTAGCCTCTTCTACTTGTCTGGTCAAGAATGCATTTAGTGGCAAGACTAGACTGTACTGGAGTGTCTATGTAGACACGACAGAAAGAAATTTTGAATATAAGCTCAGAATCTGCCTCTGGATGTCAGTGTATCTCTTCTGGACCAAGGAAACTCATGTAGATCTCAGTTCCTGGGGTTAAAGTCACCATCAGAAGACCATGTCACATCAGCCCTGTTTCACTTTCTTTTCACTATTGAATAGGGAGTTTGAGAACTGATCACCTTAAAAGCTTTTCATATTATGGTTTCAATCTTCAGAGCCTCAGGTCCTGAGAAACTCGGGTCCACATAACCTCTGATCATTAGGACCTCATTATCATCAGATCTTCACATCTTCTTGACCTAAGATCCCCATGGTCTTCAGGTTATCAAATTTTCATCTCCTCAGATGATCAGACCTCAGGTCCTCATGCCTTCACATTCTCAGATTCTCAGAGCCTCAAATCCTTAAAAGCTCAGATATTTTGGACTTTGGGTCATCAATTGCTCAGGTCCTCTGTGCCCAAGGCCTTCCAAGATACTCTGGTCCTCATGGCACTGCTGGTTGAACACCCCTTCCATCTCAAAGATTATGCAGTGAATGGTTGTTCACAAGCCACTTTCTCTTAGACTGTGTATAGCTGAGTTGACTGAAAATTTGCTGTTCTTTTAGACCATGTCGCCTGACAACAGATACATCATCACAGCTGACCGTGATGAGAAGATCAGAGTGAGCCACCTGAGGAGTCCCTACAACATCCAGTCCTTCTGCCTGGGACATAAGCAGTGAGTGACTGGACCTTCTCTTTTGTGTACCTCAGCAGCAAAGTGACAAACACATAGGACACGTAATGCACAAAAGGATACATAACTTAAATTATTAAAAATATGATATGAAAATGTGGGGGTTAAGATGTTTGAAACAGAGTATCAGAGGTTACAGCCATCAAGTTTGATTTTGACATTTTAAAAGCTGACACCAGGACCAGAGGACACAGATCAAAAGGACATACTAATAACTTAATGTTAAATGAATGTTAAAATCTGGAGGGTTGATAGGGGAAAGTGTACAGTCTTGAGTTCTGTGTCTGCTCCCTCTGGTCTCTGTCAGGGATAGCTGCATTTGCTTCATGGAAACTGTAGTCCATCTTTGAGTCAGTCATTACAGCTTGAGTCTTAGAACCCATTTACAGGTGTTTTGTTTCATTCTGTTACTACATCTTATGTCCTTGTCTTGCTCATTCAGGTTTGTCAGTGCACTGCTGGTGCCATCAGCTCGACCTCACTATCTACTGTCTGGGTCAGGGGTGAGTAACAATCACACACAAAATAATACTGAGCTCTGTTGTAGACTAAACCAGAGGTTTCATTATGAACGCTCATCAGTGTCAGTCTAAAGTCTCGTGGGGTCTGTGTTTCAGGATGGGACGCTGAAGCTGTGGGACTATGAGTCTGGCCGGAGGCTACAGAGCTTGGACCTTGGAGAGCTTGAAGACTCACCAAGCTCTGAGCTTGACAAAGACAGGGTAGACATCATCATGTTTCACCCTCCACAGAAAACAAAAACCAGGACTAACATCCTGTCTTGAACCCATCCTGCTTCCTGAGGACCAAAGCAGACAGGATGCTCCCAAAACATTGTCGTCACTGTCCTTGTCATTCTGTCAGGGTGAAACTTCAGAATGACAAGGACAAACAGAGAGACAGACTGGGGGGGCCAGTCAAAGATAAAAAGGGTGCTGTGCCAGAGACAGACAGGGGCTTTATAGTTTATTTTGAAGAACCAGGTTTACCAGCAGCACCAAGCCCAGGAGCTGCCCCAGCCCCCTCCCCAACCACTGTTCATTGCACTAATTAATTTTTCCTATGTCTGCTCACTGGTTGGTAAAATGGCCCCTGCAGGTCATAGTTGAGTGAGGCTCCTGGACCTGGGAGAGACTCAAGTGAAACCAGCCAACATGAGACTGAAGTCAGCAGTCTTCACTTAGCCATTTGTTTCTGTTTCTCTCTTTCTCATTTTCCAGAAGCTAACTGTGAGCCGAATTAACAGCTCACCTGACGGACATTACATTGCTGTGCAGTGTGAGAGGTAAGGTTGGTTTATGCAGTGAGAGGTGATTGAAGGTAAAACAGAGATATGTGTGAGTGAGTCCTCAAGTGGGTCAGAGGCAGAGAAGAAATTTGGTAACCAGCTGATCATGTGTCCTATGTCCTCAGAGCGTCCTCAGTGCAGTTCGTAACTCTGCAGCAAGAGAGTGAAGAGAAGCTTGTTCCACACAGCAGGCTTTCGCTACCATACTGCCCCCTGGATGTGACTTTTGACACAGAGGGGCGACTCTGGGTGCTAATGGACTCCGATGATGCACCACTCCAAGTGTACAGACATACACACAGCTCCTGGGAGGTATGGTGTGACACATTCATACACAGTGTTTATATGAGTTCATATGATCTGTTGAAAACAGATTCTGATTAGATAGCGAAAATCTGGAGCAAGGTCTGTAACTGTGATTATGTGGACAGTCAGCAGTACTGTAATGACTACACTAATCTACAGCTGAGGTCCAAACAGTCTGTGTCAGTATTGACACAGGTGTGAAGTCAACATGATGCAACAGGTGTCTCGCCATCTTCAACGATATGATGATTCTAAATTTGATTATTATTTGTGATAACTGGTCAGTAGACCTTCACACCCACATGACCGTGTGACATTGTGACAGGGTTAATTAAATCACAACCATAGTTAGACTTTGTAAGTCATTTTGACAGCTATCCTTGTCTGAGTTCCCATGATGAGGAGAAAACTAATTTAGTGTGATTAAGAGAAATCCAATTTTGTCCAGTTTCAGTCGGATTAAAATGTTTACATGTATTTTGAAAGTACAATAATTTTTGGGTTCACCCTATATTTTTGTTTTCTCCAGTGAATGAAAATGTACTGACCATAACTCAGGGGCCTTACACTTACAGACAACAGGTCATCAGAAAACTTTTTAAATCAGTTAAAAATCACAATCCTTCTCATGACTTTTAATGAATAATGCGACCTGAGGTGGTCTTTTCAACCTTTGGACTGCCTGTTAACGCTGATGGTTTTAGAAAGACATGATGTGAGTCTGTGACTGAAGCATTTGCAGTGACTAAGACTCTGATCTGTTTGTTCACCCACCAGTGCGACTCAGTGATCCCTGAACTCAACACAGTGACTGAGGCCTTCAGACAACACTGGGAGAGACTTGAAGGTAAGTCATATGTCTCTCTCACATACATGCCTACACAGTATGTGTCTCAGTGTCCTTTTTCTTATCCTCATCCCACTCACTGTCTAAACAGAAATAACTTGCTGTGTCACATTACTTCAGTGGAAATTCTGAAATGACCCAAGTGCAGTGTGTATCTGTGGTTTGTTGATCACTTGATGCCTGTAGCTACTCCCATCAGCTGACAGACAGCATTACTTACCAAGCATCCTCATCCTCAGGGAGTTCTTAATGACATGATGCAGTGGAACAGGACAATGGTCCTCACATTTCTGTTGATCACACTCAGTTCTGACACTGTACACTGTGTGCATGCGTGCATTGGAGAATAACCTGGGCTGTGAGAAGCAGATTTCAGGTCTGGACACAGCCCATCTTTCTCTCAGGGTGAAACATACAACTCAGACTTTCACTGAGGCTAGCTTCACTTTGAGGCATTGCCATCCACCTCGACTGAACTGGTTTAGGTTCTAATTATCAAATGCTAACATGCTAAATTAAGACAGGGAACAAAGAGAAAAATTTTGCTGCTGACATTAACACGTTAGCTGTGAACTCTACATTTTTATTTGATTGACAGTGACTTTAATAATAGATTGACAACAACTGTAGTAACACAGATACATGTGGTATTAAGCCCTCGAAAGACAAAGTTGTGTTGTTGAACTAACACAGCCTAACAACATGTGACCTAGTTGCTGTTAGCTGTGATGTGAGGATGATGATGTTGTTGTTAATGGCCAAAAGGATAATTGGGACAGTTCTACTAATCTGCTGCCTTTCTTGTATAAAATGCTCAGGGAGCAGTTTCCTCTGAGTGCGCGCTCGCAGTTAATATCTAAGCGTGCGAAATAATATAATACGCCCGAATGTATGTTTTATCGCGCGAGTGCTTTCAGAGTGTCGTCCTGGAAAATAGGGCAGTGACTTACCGGAGAAAAGGTAGACCTATTAGCTTAAGATAACTTATAATAGATTTTACAAGTTACATAGACATTCGCAGTATTGCTGGCCAGCTAACCTTACGTAATATACCGGTAGCTTAAGTTAATTGGGCCCGGTGCCAACTCAGTGACGCTAACGTGGGTAAACTAATTGATAGCATTAAGCTAATATCTACACGCCATAATGTATTAACCGCGGGCTGCATTTTCAGATGAATTGGGCATCACCTTGCAGCAAGTATGCTGCTAAGCATCAACGGGACACCTCTGGGAGAATGTCTGTACAAAAGCCTCAGAGCTCTTCTATAAAAAGCCAAGAAAGATTCAGTGTTCTGAGCCTGGGTGCAAATCTTGCCACTGATTTTACAGCCCCATCTAGCTGTTAAAGAGATTATTATTTATTATTTTTATTTAATTAATTGTATGGGTTTATTTATTTATTTATTTCACTTTTTGCATTCAGCCTTAATCTGACATTGTATATGACTGAGATGTATAGGTTGTTAGGGAAAAAGCGATTTTCAACTGGCTAGCCAATAAATAAGTTGTAAAAATTAAATCTGCAGTCAGGTGTCATTTGTCTACGCCGCCATGGCCCCCTGGAGAGCCTGTCCCCGCTGCTGAAAAAAATCCTAGAGGAAACACTGGTGTCTCTGGACTGATTGGTGTATGTTGCATCAGGACTGGGGTCCTTACTGAGGGGTTTAATGTTGGATCAGGACTAGGGTATTTACTGAGGTGTTTTATGTTGGAATAAGGACTAAGGTCTTTACTGAGAGGTCATGATGTAGCATGTACAGCTGTGGTTCCTGTAACAACCCTCTTCCTCCTGCTCCTCTCTAACCCCTCAGCTTTCACAAGGACGAGCAGCAGCTCTGAGCATCTGTACACAACCAGCTTTGACAACGTAGCACTGTATCTGCAGAAGAAGAAGCAGAGGTTGGAGGAGCAGCAGCTGAAGAGGACCCTAACACAAGAATCAAAAAACACAAAAAAGAAGAAGTCAGGAAGTGGAGCTGCATCATCAAGCTGACTTCATGCTGGAGACAGGGGATGCGTCTCCACAATTGCACACTTAACATGACATTCTTACTTTATCCTCATGTCTCATAAACTGGAGATAAGATTAATTTATAAAACTACATTTATACTCAACTCTCTGATACATTCTGATTTAGAGCCCCCTTATTTCTCCTTCACATTAAAGACATGAAATTATGGAGTTCGTTCATTATACTTAGGTGAAACTGTGTCACTGACAGACATGATCATGATGACCTACCTTAAAAGAAGGAAGCTTTGTTTTGGTGTCTTTTTTGTCAGACATGACATCTGTATAAGAGGATTGTCTTTGACACTGGGACCAACAACCAGAGGGCCTGGCAGGAATGTGAGTCCAGATCTGAATCTGTGAAGCTATTGCTGCTGATCTTAAAGCCCTTCAATAAGATATTTTTTGTACTAAAAATTCAGTTAAAAAAATTAATCAAATTCTGACACATGTATCGAGCAAGCAGGTTGACTGATACAGAGCATACAATCTGTGATTAAAGTAATCTCTTTAATTTTGTACGAAAAAAGCAAATGCTAAAAAAATCTGTACAAGCTATAAAAAAACAGCACATTTCAAATAAAAAAAGCTGTGTAAGTTCTGTGGACTGAATTGGTCTGTGCTGCTGTAAAAACACTGGCAATTCCTGAAAAAGGCTTTAGCTTGTCCCACTAGATCTGGATTGTAATGCTGTTTGAGAGCTGCTCTCAGATCTCGTAACCTGGAGGTTAAGGGTAACTCCTTTCCATCAGTGGCCTGTGGACAGGAAACTGTAATGAACCAGCCTCAACCAGTCTGATCTGATTTATTGAAGCTTCACTGCTGTACTCCCAGTCCAGCTCACTGGATCTGAAACATCAGAATGAAGTAGATAACTCAGTCATGTCAGAGACTCAGACCTTCATTTCCACCTCATACTGAGCCCTGTACTGCAGCATGTGCTGCTTCCTGTATCTCAGAGGAAAGATGATCATACTCGTACTGTGTGAGACTCTGGACCCACATTTTTCGAAAGTAAGTGCCACCTAATGGCTCTGAACTGGAGCCTGACAATATGCATGTTTCTCACTGCGAGTTTATTCTGTTTTCCAAGAATAAAGACTGAAGCACGGTGTGGTCAGCCGTGCTCCCAATGAGACTGTTACAGAACATTCATGTCTGTGGACTCAGCAGTCAATTATGCTGAACCTGTTCAGCAGCTGACTGAAACAACAAAGGACAAATGTTGACAGACTCTACAAACTCTTCACATGAATGAGGAAAAGAAGACGTACTCTCTTTGGTTCAATGAAGTAGTTGGGAATCTGTCAAACTGCAGATGTTCCATTCACAGCTGGAGTTGCTGCTAGATTTATACTAATTGGGGTATCTGAGCTGTGGTACAAAGGACTTGATCAGAGCCAGTTCTGGCCTCTCCTACCTGTTCAAATCTTTACTTTTTCTTCCCTCCCATGGTCAAGTTCTCACTTTTCTTCTTCTGCACCTGAAGGGAATGGTATTGGCGTCAATCACAGTCAGCACAACAGACTCACACACAGATTTACACAGAGATATTTAAAAAATTAATCTGACCTCATTCATGGCATCATCAATCTGTTTGAGTTCTTCATATCTGTCTCTGGACTCTCTGAGTGGCTGCACCATAGCCTCTTCAATCTGTGGGAAAAGCTGGTACGCACAAATGTCCAAGCATCAGTGTTATCAATGCCGTCTCTCCTCTTCTTTGTTCCACTTAGAGACACTATACAGACACAATGAAGTGGTCAACAGTTTCTAAACCCCTTCCTCCCTCACAAAGCGAAGCATTTCTCAGTGGGTCCAGACTCTTATTCAATTTACAGAGAAGAATCTCTTAACTGGACTATCAGTCACCAGGACTAAGGTAGTAAACATCCAGAAGCATCTCAAAGAATAAAATTCATACCACGTTTCTGAAAAACTCCTCCTCCCTGTAGTAGGAAGCTGCAGTAAGAAGTCGCCTGACCTTCCACTGATAATAACCAGAGTTCTTTGTTCAGATACACTAGATGTAAAAGCCTTTTTAAGGTTCAACTGGAGAAACAGTAGAAACTACAAGAGTGAAAGTTGATTTAAAAAGACTTTTATCATTGTCATCATCCTCTGCTGTCGCCTCTCAATGTATACCGCTCCTTCTCTTTGTATCTCCCTTTTATTTCAGTCTGATAAAGCAGTGATGGTTTTCACAAGTTGACGAAACCTACAAGGGGGTTTGATTTCAGATTCAGAATAAGAACAGCTGGCTATAGAATGTTTCCCCAACAGTGTTGACATTCAACAGCTCCCTGGATAAAATCTGCTTGTAATATAAAATACAGTTCACACAAACCTCAGATTAGCCAAAGTGAGTTCAGTTACAAATCTCTACACCATGTGATGAGATTTAAGTATCAAGGTGAGTTTTCTGAAGATTACTCAGTAGCCCATATGTCCCTCATATTTACCTTCATCACCGTTTCAAACATGGGGATAAGTACGAACTTGATGAAGCCGATCTGAGCCGTGGGCTTGGTGACCTTATCTCTGTCCATGAAAGGAGCAACAGGAAGTCCCTCAGCCTTCTCCCTGTCACTCTGAGAGAGAGCAAAAAGAAACTGAACACAACACTGAGACTACAGACACACAAATCATTTTACTATCAGTTCTACATTCCATTTTGTCTCAAAGTGGTGGACCCACCTGCATGAAGTACTCCTCCAGCAGGCAGTCCACCCATGGCTCAGCCACCTCCATGGGCCGTACCTCATTTGAAATGTCACAGCACTTGATGAGCACCATCTTCAGCTGTAGAGGGGGAGAAGGCAAGGGTCACCAAAAACACAAAGTATATAACTTGATGTCATGAGAAGAATTTGAATAGACTAGTCTCTGCTGTGAAGTATTGTTCTGCTGTGGACTGAGGATGGCTCCTCTGCACATGTAGTAAAATTTTAGGTGATGATCTTACTGTGTTATAGACTGAGTCAGAGAAGGGAAACAGACATTATCTGGACTATCTGGACAGAATATAATACAAATGAAGATCACTTCATTAGTCATACTCCCTTAATTCATGTAACCCTGTTGAACATTATTGTGGCAGCTGTAGCTTCTCTTCTGTTTACTGTCAATAACCATAACCTGCCTAATTATGGAACATGCTGCGAGTTACTCGAATTGGTTTTTTGGATGACATCATCAGCACTCTTGCATAGTCCATATGTTGAAATTATGTCGTATGACCATCTGAACACACCTGCAGATGTCACCTCTGATGTATGTGTACATGGATTGTGTCCTTACACAAGTGACATGCTCCTCATCTGTGTAGTCAAAGTTGTCAACTTTCTGCTTGAAGGAGTCGAGGATCTCACCATGTCGTGCCATGTCTGTGGCCAGGATCAGTGTGATAGTTCCCTACACACACACACAAAATTATTTTCACACTCACCTCCAGTTGCTGTTTCCAGCTGACCAGGGTTGTTTTTCAGAGGACACAAACACACACAACAGCTGCTGTGTGTCATGATTTCGATCACCTTGTATTCAACAACAAATGAGGCAAAACACACAAACACAGACCTGTCTTATCTGTTTAAAGGCTTCTGGGTCAAAGTTAGAGAAGATGTTGCAGTCGGGCTGAGAGAAGATCTGGAAGGCCACAGCGCAGTGGTGATTCTCCAGAGGAGAGATGTCATTGTAACGGACTGCCAGTTCTGTTCTGGCATTGATCTGGTACCTGCAAGACAGAGAAAAAGTGAGACACATGAGGAGGAATCAGGGACCAAGTGAAGGAAATGATGACAGAGAGGGAGACACAATGAAGGAAACAAAAGGGTGAGAAAGAAGCAAGACAAAAAGAGAGAAAAATAAAGAAACAAGTCAGACAGAGAGGATGAGATGAAAGAGTGTGAGAGGACACGAGGGCAAAAGGAAAGAAAGATAGGAAAAACAGAAAAGAGGAATGGAGAAGAAAGATAAGTTAATGGGAAGCATGTGTGTGTGTGTGTGTGTGTGTGCATGAGTTGTCTTACGTGTTGTTGAAGCCAGGGTGATCAAGATCATGACACACAGCAGCTGTCATTAGAATCAAAATGTCCACCTGTGTGAACTTCTCCTAACAAAAGAACACACAACAAGGACAAACACCCTGTATCACAAGGCCTGTGACAGTTAATCCTCCAGGGAAAAGTTGTCCTTGACAACAGAGGGAAGAGAGATTAGATGGAAGAAGCTCATTCTCTTTCCAATTTGGATCAGCTGTGAGTGAGTGAGCAAGCGGACAAGATAAACTATTGGCTTGTTGGACTCTTCCTATTGCCTGTTGTTCTTGGAACATTATTTTGTGTAAAATCAAATCAAATCAGATTTATTTGTATAGCGCCAAATCATAACAAAGTTACATCAAGGCACTTTACATATAGAGCAGGTCTATACCAAACTCTTTATAAAATTATTTAAAGAGACCCAACAGATCCCCTGATGAGCAAGCACTCGGCGACAGTAGCAAGGAAAAACTTCCTTTAAGAGGCAGAAACCTCGGGCAGAACCAGGCTCAGGGGGGGCGGCCATCTGCCTCGACCGATTAGGTTGAGATAGGGAGAGAGAGAGAGAGAGAGAGAGAGGCATGGGGGGAGGGGGGGGCAAAGTTGGGTAGAGTAGGGAGAGAAAGAGAGCAGGAGGAGGGGATATTCAAACAGGTGTAGGCAGGAACATCATGCTGCATGAAGTTCGTAGGAATGATGCTGTATGGAATTCTTGAAGATGTGGGAGCAGCAGGCATTGCAGGAACATGGGATGGTGATGATTCATCACCTGCAGGATGAGGACAGGGAGAGAGAGGAGAGGAGCTGGGAGAGAGAGAGAGGAGAGGAAATGGGGGAGACAGAGACTTCGGGAAAACATGGTTAGTAAATGCAGTGCACATGCTTGGAACTGAGAGAAACTGGGATTTCGGAGAAGCAGGTTGTTGGTATGATGGCGCATGCAAGGGGGGGGAGAGAGAGAGGGAGAGGGAAGAGGGGGAGAGAGAGAGGGGAGAGGGAGGGAGAGAGAGAGAGAGAGAGAGAGAGAGAGAGAGAGAGAGAGAGAGAGAGAGAGGTGCTCAGTCCTTCCCCCAGCAGTCTAGGCCTATAGCAGCATAGCTGAACTTTAAATGTAAATGAACTTTAACTTTTTAACTATAAGCTCTGTCATACAGAAAGGTTTTAAGCTTGGTCTTGAAAATTGCTAAAGAGTCTGCCCCCCGGACCGATACTGGAAGTTGGTTCCATAGAAGAGGAGCCTGATAACTGAAAGATCTGCCTCCCGATTTACTCTTGGAGACTCTAGGAACCACAAGTAAACCTCCATCTAGAGAGCGGAGTGGCCTACTAGGACAGTAAGGAACTATGAGCTCTCTGAGGTATGACGGAGCTTGGCCAGTAAGAGCTTTATATGTTAACAGAAGGATTTTAAATTCTATTCTGAATTTTACTGGCAGCCAATGAAGAGCAGCTAACACAGGAGAGATGTGATCCCTTTTTCTAGTTCCTGTTAATATTTGTGCAGCAGCATTCTGAATCAACTGAAGGCCTTTCAGAGATTTGTTTGGACATCCAGATAATAACGAGTTACAGTAGTCCAGCCTAGAAGTTACGAATGCGTGGACTAGTTTTTCTGCATCCTCTTGAGAGGATGTTTCTGATTTTCCTAATGTTTCTCAGGTGGAAGAAAGCTGCCCTACTGACTTGTTTTATGTGAGGGACAAAGGACATGTCCTGGTCAAAGGTTACTCCAAGGCTTCTTACAGTGGAGTTGGAAGCCAAAGTAATGCCATCCAGACTGATTAAATGATTAGATAGGGTTTCTCTAAGGTGCTTAGGGCCGAGTACAATAACTTCAGTTTTGTCAGAATTTAGAAGTAAAAAATTACTATATTACTACTAATACAGACTTTTATGTCTTCAAGACATGTCTGCAGTCTGACTATCTGACTGACTTCATTTGGCTTCATTGATAAATACAGCAGAGTGTCGTCTGCATAAAAGTGGAAATTGATGCTGTGTTTCCTGATAATGTTGCCTAAAGGAAGCAGATAAAGAGTGAAGAGAATTGGTCCAAGTACCGAACCCTGTGGGACTCCATAACTGGCTATAGTGCGTGAGGAGGAGCTATTGTTAACATGTACAAACTGATATCTATCTGATAAATAGGATTTGAACCACCTTAGAGCAGTTCCTTTAATGCCGATTTCATGTTCCAGTCTTTGTAATAAAATATTGTGATCAATGGTGTCGAATGCAGCACTGAGATCTATGAAGAGAAGTATGGAGGCTGATCCATTGTCTGAAGCCATTAGAATATCATTGGAAACTTTAATCAGCGCTGTTTCTGTGCTGTGGTGAACTCTAAATCCTGACTGAAACTCTTCAAGCAAACCGTTCCTATGCATATGGTCGTGTAATTGGTTTGCTACTGCTTTCTCAATGATTTTAGAAATGAAGGGAAGGTTCGATATGGGTCTATAATTGGCCAAAACATCTGGATCAAGATTCGGCTTTTTAAGCAGGGGTTTGATGACTGCGGTCTTAAGAGTCTGAGGTACATAACCCAAAGATAAGGTCAAATTAATGAGATCTACAATGAAGGGCTCAATTAAGTAAAGAATGTCTTTAAAGAGGCTGGTCGGCACTGGGTCTAATAGACAGGTTGATGGTCTAGATGATGAGACTATAGAAGCTAGCTCTGAGAGATTCAAAGATGAGAATGATTCCAGAGGTAAAATAGGCGTTGCAGTTGATTCAGGAGTTGCTGTATTCAGTAGATTATTGTCTAATGTAGGTAAGAGCTGTTGAATTCTGTCTCTGATTGTTATGATTTTATTTGTAAAAAAGCCCATAAAATAATCGCTGCTGAGAGCTAAGGGGATCACTGGTTCTATTGAACTATGACTCTCTGTCAGCCTGGCTACAGTGCTGAAGAGAAACCTGGGGTTGTTCTTGTTTTTTTCTATTAGAGCTGAATAATATGATCTTCTAGCACTGCAGAGAGCTTTTTTATACGTTTTTAAGCTTAAACCCTCAATTTCAGTCACTCCCATCTACCACGTTGAAGTTACTGCATGAAGTGTTAACATACATTCTTTTAAGAAGCTGTTATTTCTGCACTCAGTCAACACCTAATAAGTGAATCTTTTTATTCTGCTGCAATAGGTGTAACCCTGATGACATGGTTCACACTTACAGCTACCATGTGTTGAAAAAAGGCGATTATACTACTGGACATGATATGACAACAACATGAGGTATGACAGCCCCTGCAGATCTGTGACTGTAAAGTCCAGCTCAAGTCCTCTATCCCTGGATTATCTATTAGATGTTGGTACTCAAGTCCACTTGTGGTGAACTCAGCTAACTGGATCTGATGTGGACAGACACACACCACCGCCTGGATTTTGTTGGGAATAACCTAAGTTTTAGGGGCTCACTGGCTCCATTATTCTACCATGAAGAAGTCTGTAACCACCAGGAGTCTTTTAAAGCTGGAACAGGATTAACTGAGATATCAGGGAGACGGATCTTTGAAGACCAAGAAGTTTCAGAGATCTTGTGTGGAGGTAGAAAATCCAATTCCTCTGGTATGATGAAACCAGGACTTAACTGCTTGGTCTCAAGTTAAGATGACGCTTCTGGAGGCAACCACACACTGCTCATCACCTACCTAACACCAAACTAACAGGAAGGTCTAGTCACGACAGACTATGGGAGGCAGGAAGACTGGTCTGGACTGAGACAACAGATCAAAGTACAAAGTGATCTTTATGAAGAGGAGACAACCAGACTAGGTTGAAGATTGACCTTCCAATAGTGAAGGTGACCCACAATGACCATGGGGATGCTCTGGGTCTGTGATGCACAAAAACTCTTTAACCCTCTCAGGGTGACTTATATATGAATGACTCTTCTCAGCTGCTCCACAGCCACAGAAACATGGTCACAGGCTCAGGTTCTCTTATTCAAATCTTTAGGAGCAATTACAACTTACCACACTGACCATCAGGCTAAATAATAAATCTTCAAGGGTGGCCTTTGTGGTTATTTTAACCAATTAAAACCTACACTTGATCCCTAAGAGGCAGGTTACCTGTAGGCTGCAGAGGCAGATCATGCTGTACATCATCTGAGTGACACAGAAACAGTGGCGGAAGTTGTGAAAGGGGTTGTTCCTGTAGTTGTCGTGTATGCACAACTGCACACAGGGGAACAGAGAAAGGAGGTTATTAATTCTTGAAACAAAAAAACAAACAAAAAAAAATATATATTAAAGTACTGTTCTGGGTCTAGGTCTCACCAGCCATCTTTTGAGAGTGATGGGGTTAATGTTGAAGTATTTCACCAAGCCCAGGTCATGGTATATATGTTCCAGACAGCTCAGCATCTGCAGGAGAAACGGACTGCACTATAATGTGTGTACAGAGAGATCAGGTTTACTGATGGTACCAAGGTCTGTGTTTTATACAAAGTCTTCCCCCAGGCTAAGAAGGAACTCTCTCATCATGTGCATCATGTGAACACACAATTCATATCAAAGATGAACAAAAGGGCTTTTTGGGCTGTGCCTTTCTAAAGAATGACAAAAATTATTCAAATATGAATTAACTTAATTCATTTGTTGTCATTTAGTTTTTTATTTTGTGTTCGTTCACAAACACAGCAAGGCTACAATACTGCAGTTTATAACAAACATTCTTGTAAAAATCTAGAGCTAACATCACACAAACTGCAAAGCAACAGCTCAGTGGGAGATTTATGCTATGAATGTGGTAGTGAACACCACAGAGCTGGTGAAGAAGACCCAGCTGAGAGTTTTCTTCCTGAGGATCACCAGGAAAAATAGGCTCCCACAAACTCCACTCCATATATTTCCTCCTCAATTCTCTGATCTTAACCCTCGAACAGACACCATGGGTGAATGTAAGTAGCAGTAGAAGTACCTATCTCAACGCACTTTACATTCTTACCATCGCAGTTTCTGTACTAGATTATTGAAACTAATAAGTTGTAGCTTTAGCCTTTATGTTCATTTTAATTAGCTAATGTTTGCTAGATTAACGTTAAATTACAGTTTGGCCAATTAATGTTTGGAGCTAGCTGATTGTGTGTCCTTTCATTTCAAGGGTGTACTGTCATTAGCAATGTAAACTGTGAAGATGTAATTTTAGCAAACACTGTTGCTCAGTGAGCAGTGAGACAGTGGAGGAATAGTTTTACCACAGATACACATTGACATCAAAACGGACTTAGTTATTTTCACCAATAGTCTTAGTGTGCATGCGGTAATTTACAGTATTTAACTTCGTTAACAGCTACCTCTTGTTTTCATTCAGGCCTTCAAGAGTTTTACCTGCTGGGTCACTAAACAATATTAAAATCCAGGTGTGGGGGAAGCTCAGTGGTTGTGGTAGTAAATAGAACTTAATGCATTTATTAAGGCCTGATCCTGAGTATAATGCAATGTTAATTAAGCTCTGAACTATTTTACACTTAGTTAGTCAATTAACAAATATTAATCAATGGTTATTAACCTTAATGTAGAAGGTGAATAATAAATCAGTCTCACCTCATTGGGTTCCCACTGCCAAGCATTGAAAGTAGGCAATCTAAGAGCTTCTACTGTCTCCTTAGACAAACAGTACTACACACATGCACACTTAAACACGCACGCACATGCACACACACACACACAGCAGGTAGCAGAACAGACACATAGGAAGAGGACAGGGGGAAGGTCTGGGTAAGAAAGGTTAAAAAAGTTTGTCAGTCTTACCTCATTGGCCTCCCACAGCCAGACATCAAAGGCAGGTTTTTTGAGGGCATCTGTGGTCTGTTGTGACAGCATGTACTGCAGGCAACAGAGCTCAGTTAACCCTTTCTGCCTCTGCCTGCCCTGGGGCAAACCTCTATGTACATCTTCACACACCTACACACACATGCGCACACACCTCTCCGCACACTTACACGCTTACTGTAACATTGATGTGTACAGCTGATTTCATTTCCATAAAATTTCATGTCTTCAATTGTTGTTCATATTCAGAGATATGGTGCTCATCATAAACAAGCACACCCCAATAGATTACTCTGAAAAACATTGATCATCTTTTAGAATTAAAACTTTGAGTCGGGCCCTGCAATGGACTAACAACTTGTCCAGGGTGTACCCTGCCCTTGCTCAGAACATTGGCTCGGATTGGCTCGAGCACCCCCCGTGACCCAGAAACAGATGAGCAGTAGAAAATGAGTGAGTGTTAGTAAGACTTTCAATGGGATCCTATACTGTACAGTTTTTGAACAAATCTGGTTTATTGGTTTAAAATTAGATTAGTCAGTGCCAAAGACATTCATGAATAGATCATTCTAATCAATCATCACACAGGTTATTAGAAGGAGTATCCATTCCCATTCAATGCTGACTAAAATGTCACAAAACTTGAGAAAGAAAAAAAAAAATTCTTAACAGAAAAAACAGCCATGTTAATTATTAGTAAAGCATTACTAACAACTACCAAATGTGATTGAAAAATTCAAAATAGATGGACATGTGGGAAGCTCACTGAGATGCCCAAGCTATCCATGGAATCGAGCAAGAAAATCCATATGCAAGTTCATAACAGTTAGCTAAAGCATTAGAAAGTCAAAATTGGGTGTTGTCAATGGCACTGTATGACATACACTGCAGAGGAGCATCATGCCTGGTTATTGTCAATGAAGGAAGTTAGTGCTCTTCTTAAAAATAAAGAAGTCCGTGAAAAATATTAGATTGAATGGAATTAGTTGTAGGGCGTAGTCATTTTTGACACATGTATTTTGAATAAAATGTATAATTTTTGGTATCCTAAAGATGTTAGGTGACCCCAACTTAATTTAATATAATGATGAAATTACAATTAGTTACTCATTAATAGAACTATAGTATATTGTTCTCACATTTACTGAGAAATTAATAAAAGTCTTGATTTTCAAATGGGATATACTCATGTACGCTAAGCACTGTACATGTTGATATGTAACATGAGGGTGGCTAGCACTAATCAATATCTGAAACTGTCTTGTCTGGTTGTCAGTCAGAAACTTGTGTCTACTGCATTTGCAGGAAATCAAACAGAATCAGTCACAAGTACTTGGATGTCTGTCTAAAGAAACATATGGAACCATGTATTTGTGAAGAAATTGTTGTTACCAAGTTCCTGGAAAGGCACAGCATAACACCAGTACCCTTACCTGGTCAACAGTGTGTGTGTGTGTGTGTGTGATGGAGGAAAAGCTTACCTTGGGGTATGAGGGCACATCTCTACGAGGTGTCAGCTTCTTATTGTCTTCAAATAAGTTACTGCAAAACAACAAGAAACAAGTTGAGACTAATAAATATTTGTGTGTTTATACATGAATACCAGAGACCCCTCTCTTCTTTTTTCTCTATCAACATGAATTTTAATACTAATGACAGCTGGTATTTGGTATTAGAACCAGAACTTGCACTTGTCAAAGCTTAAACTATTGATAATTTTCATGATTGAATCATATACTAGTTTTATTTTTGATGAATTCACTAACTGAATTGATCCTTTCATTTATAATATACCTTCACTTAGTGAAACACTGTATAATATACATACTAACCCAATGATACAGTGACAGAAAGAGAGAAACAATTTCAGGGAGGTAGATTTGTAGAAAATGATAACTGCTCATGATGTGGAATCCTCAAACAGTGACTTTTACTCTGAAGCTCCATCTTTGGTGACATAATGGGCACTGTCACTTTCACTCTCACCTGTTGTTTCTTGATGCCATTTCCTCACGGAGCTTCTTGATGTCATTGTGACATTTCTCAATTTCCACCACTTTCATGCCCTCCACTGCAAGCAAACACAGTCATATATTACAACCTCATATCACTTAATATTTGACAGACCTTGTAACTCTTGTTTGTAGGCTCAAAAAGGGGCTCAGCAGCAGAAATGTGAAGTAATATCTCTCACATATCTACACAGTATCTTTGTTTGTTATACAGATTTTTTCTTAAGGTTGAAAAGAATTGGTTATCTGATAACAATGCTGTCTAATACACATCTGATACTGTTTGTTAGTGGCATTGCACAGTGTTAGAACAGCTAAATTAGAGCAGTGAGAGTTAATGCTGAAGGTGTACACCAGACAGGTAGTGGGTAAATACCTGACCAACAAGACCCAAGAGGACCTGTTGGTTTTGTGCAAAATATTATGTTCGGGCTCAGCAGGAGTTCTGTCACATTGGTATTGTAAAAGGGAAACTAATTTTTCATGATAAAAATCAAGGTAGCTCCATTTGCAGAGGTTCAGAGAAGGAGAAGGAGAAACAGCTGGCAATGACTCAAAACTTTGTAATAAAATGCAGCCCACACCATCTCTACTGGATTCAGGTCTGGATTTTGAATGGACCATTCCAGGAGGTGGATTTTCTTCAGAGACTGGAACATGGAATTGGGATTAAAGGAACCATACTAACCAAGTTTAAACCAAATTTATCAGACAGATTCTAGTTTGAACGTGTTATCAATGGCTCTTCCTTGCACAATAAAGTTAAAAGCTTCAAGACATGCCTGAAGTCTATGGAACCTTTTACTTCTGAACTTAGACAAAACTCCAGTTATTGGACTTACCCCTAAGCACTTTAGAGAAAGAAGCATTATCAGATCATCTAACCAGTCTGGACGGCATTTTCTTGGCCTCCAATTCCACTGTGATGAATCTTAGGATCACTTTTGACATATCTTTTGTCCTTCACATAGAACACGTCTCTATGATAGCCTTCTTTCACCTGTGCAAATCAGGAATATCCTTTCTCAAGTGGATGCAGAAAAACTAGTCCATACATTTTTTACCTCTGGACTGGACGACTGGATTTAAATACACTACTCAAAAAAATAAAGGGAACACTTACACAACACAATGTAACTCCAAGTCAGTCACACTTCTGTGAAATCAAACTGTCCACTTAGGAAGCAACACTGATTGACAATCAATTTCACATGCTGTTGTGCAAATGGAATAGACAACAGGTGGAAATTATAGGCAATTAGCAAGACACCCCCAATAAAGGAGTGGTTCTGCAGATGGTGACCACAGACCACTTCTCAGTTCCTATGCTTTCTGGCTGATGTTTTGGTCACTTTTGAATGCTGGCGGTGCTTTCTCTCTAGGTGTAGCATGAGACCGAGTCTATAACCCACATAAGCGGCTCAGGTAGTGCAGCTCATCCAGGATGGCACATCAATGTGAGCTGTGGCAAGAAGGTTTGCTGTGTCTGTCAGCGTAGTGTCCAGAGCATGGAGGCGCTACCAGGAGACAGGCCAGTACATCAGGAGACGTGGAGGAGGCCGTAGGAGGGCAATAACCCAGCAACAGGACCGCTACCTCCGCCTTTGTGCAAGGAGGAACAGGAGGAGCACTGCCAGAGCCCTGCAAAATGACCTCCAGCAGGCCACAAATGTGCATGTGTCTGCTCAAACGGTCAGAAACAGACTCCATGAGGGTGGTATGAGGGCCCGACGTTCACAGGTGGGGGTTGTGCTTACAGCCCAACACCATGAAGGACGTTTGGCATTTGCCAGAGAACACCAAGATTGGCAAATTCGCCACTAGCACCCTGTGCTCTTCACAGATGAAAGCAGGTTCACACTGAGCACATGTGACAGACGTGACAGAGTCTGGAGACGCCGTGGAGAACGTTCTGCTGCCTGCGACATCCTCCAGCATGACCGGTTTGGCAGTGGGTCAGTAATGGTGTGGGGTGGCATTTCTTTGGGGGGCCGCACAGCCCTCCATGTGCTCGCCAGAGGTAGCCTGACTGCCATTAGGTACCGAGATGAGATCCTCAGACCCACTGTGAGACCATATGCTGGTGCAGTTGGCCCTGGGTTCCTCCTAATGCAAGACAATGCTAGAACTCATGTGGCTGGAGTGTGTCAGCAGTTCCTGCAAGACGAAGGCATTGATGTTATGGACTGGCCCGCCCATTCCCCAGACCTGAATCCAATTGAGCACATCTGGGACATCATGTCTCGCTCCATCCACCAATGCCACGTTGCACCACAGACTGTCCAGGAGTTGGTGGATGCTTTAGTCCAGGTCTGGGAGGAGATCCCTCAGGAGACCAAACGCCACCTCATCAGGAGCATGCCCAGGCGTTGTAGGGAGGTCATACGGGCATGTGGAGGCCACACACACTACTGAGCCTCATTTTGACTTGTTTTAGGACATTACATCAAAGTTGGATCAGCCTGTAGTGTGTTTTTCCACTTTAATTTTGAGTGTGACTCCAAATCCAGACCTCCATGGGTTAATAAATTTTATTTCCATTGATAAATTTTGTGTGATTTTGTTGTCAGCACATTCAACTATGTAAAGAACAAAGTATTTAATAAGAATATTTCATTCATTCATATCTAGGATGTGTTATTTTATTGTTCCCTTTATTTATTTGAGCAGTATACTATCTGGATGTCCAAACAAATCTCTGAAAAGCCACCAGTTGATTCAGAATGGTGCTGCATGAATATTAACAGGAACTAAAAAAAGAGATAATATTTCTCCTGTGTTAGCTTCTCTTCATTGGCTCCTGGTAAAATTCAGAATAGAATTTAAAATCCTTCTCTTAACATACAAAGCTCCTATAGACCATCTACCTTAAAAAAGCTCATAGTTCATTATTTTCCCAGAAGGTCAGTTTGCTCTCTAGATGGAGGTTTACTTGTGGGTCCTAGACTGTCCAAGAGCAGAACAGGACGCAGCTCTTTCAGCTATCAGGCTCTGCTATGGAGCCAACTCCCAGTATCAGGGCTAAAGCCTGTTCACATACTCTGACATAACTCAGTGGGGGAATTAAAACAGATTCTTTATATGCGATTGGATCTCTGCCCCCACTCACATCCAGCTTTTGTGTATCGTCACCCACCCCTCTCTGAAGCAGAAAAGGTTGCCCCCAACAACACTCTAGCTCCAGTTAGAGTGACCATGGTGACTAAAGTGCTGAGAGGATACGGATCTTTGTGGGTGCCACACTAATGCCATGGTGACCAGGTATCCAGGCATTTGGAATGCTTATGTCAAGTGGCTGTAAGATCAACACACCTGCAGCTAGTGTAACTCTAATGTCCTCAACTTCAGCAGGGAAATAGAGACATGATAGGTGGGGCACAAAAAACTGGAAGAAAATTTCCTTTTAATTGCCTATCTTTATTACTGCCTTTCTTTATTGACAACTAAGATCCTACATTCAATACAACATACCCACACACAAACAAAGTAGTTTTTAATGGCTTGCATGTAGCCCAAATGAAAAGAACAATAGATAGAACATCATGTAACTTGATGTTACATCAATAAATTAGAAAATTTTACGTTTGGTATATTTCACTAGCATTTTGTCGGGGTGATGGGGCAGGTGGGGCTTGAAAAGTCTTCCTTGTCTAAAGTGGGGAATGACCAAAAAAGTTTGAGAATCACTGAGCTATAGAAACAGACCCTGTTTACACCACTAGCCCTGTTTTTACGCCTGAAATCATGTCTCAAGAACTGACTATTTCTACCTGATTGGCTAACAGGTTGTCAGTATAAGTCAAAGAAATATTATAAAAATTTAAAAAATATCAATATTAGTTATTACTATTGCTAATACTAACTAATAAATATACACAGGAAATGATGAGTTGGTGAAATCCCCATACTGACGAAATGAAACTCATGTTGATGAATGGGTGAGTGTTGTTGGACTATTATGAAACTGGAGCCACATCACGACTGCATGACAGGTCACATGAAGACTTCAACATAACACACACATACTTAGAGACACCAAAACACACACATGTGGATCCTCCTCTTGTACATATATATAATGACGTTTGATAGCAAATGCTGTGGTGCTTGACACCTGTAGAGGACAGTTTACTTATACTTCCTGCCCAGTCTGATGACATCAGACTGAACCTGAAACTGATCATGTTATTTGAATCTTCTTGACAGATTCTGAGTCTGTATAGACTTAAGAAGACTGACCAGGAGTAACTGCTGAAGGGGGGAAGGGGATTTCTCATTGTTTATTACAGTAACAGTAGGCTCATCCAGACAGAGGACTGCACTGATAGCAGCTACTCTGTAAATCACATTGTCTCTGTTTTTCCATAAAATTTACGATAGCAACATTTAAGTGTTCACAAGTTACATCCAGGTGTGATGACGAATTGCTTCCTCATCAGACCTTAAAGGACACTTCAATGTGTGATGGGGACAAAGTCTGTAGTGTCAGGTGAATTGGACCTCTGGAGATAAACAGGATGTTAATCTTCACACTGCAGCAAGAGCACTGGTACAAGATAACACTGTTTACTCTCATGACACATCTTCACACAACACTACAATCTAAAAAACAGTGTCTCCCACTAGTGTTGACTGGGACTCAGAGTTATGACCTCACAAAACACATCAAACATAAATAAGGAAATTATGTCACAATTTAACACAAATGTCTAATAAAATTATGAAATGAAGACATATCCAGAAAGTCCTGTCAAAACCACTAATACATCTTAATGTTCTTTAAAAACACCACTGGCCATTATTCAACAGTTTAAAACTGTACATGTGTGTATAGGTGTGTAAATCCAGCTGTTCTGTAGCAATGAAAAACAAAACTTGAAGCTAAAGAACAGAGTCATCACAGCATAAATCATCCAGACAAATGTTTAATCACAGCTGAACCAGCTCCACACTGCAGCACTGACAGACTGCTGTTCACATATTCAACTTGACCTATACTTTTAATCAAAGCCTGGGTGGGAAGGATGTAATGATTACAAAATCATCACTGATGAAATGTCCACATGGGTAATTACTTTCCCTTCAGGAACACCAAGACCTGTGTTATAAAAGGATATATCAAAAATTGGACTGTTGATTTTGGTTAATGGCTGCTTTCATATTGGTACAACTGACATGTCTACCCCCAATGCCAGGATATCCCCAGGTAAAGCTGTGATCAAAATGTGGTCAACGTTCGGTAGACCTCAAAGCAGATGTGGGTCAGCAGACTACATAACCTGTGTAGCTTAAGTTTATCTAATCACAGCCTCATAAATCAGAGGAGTACAGGTTCAGACAAGCAGGTATCTCTACCTTATCAATGAAGACTCTCCTCTATAGAGCTCAATAAGATGATTTCTTTTCTGGCTTTAAGCATTGGAAGCTGAAGTGATCTGAGCACTGACTGTGCTGTAGCTTTTTACAGCTCCTGGATGGGTCACCATGTTGTCTGATGCAGACATCCATGGTCCAGAGTGGTTAAGTCCTCTGATGACCACATGACTCTTCCTCTAACACCAACTAGCAGCCAGGTTTTCTGTGCACTTGCACAATTGACAGAAGTTGACTGCTCTGAGGTGTGACACACATCAATGTCAGGGGATTAATAATGAATTTCTCATCCTGACCTCATCATTGGCAGACTGAGAAAGCAGCCAGGGCACAGAAACCAGAAAGTCCAGTTTACAAACAGCTGCAGATGCAACAACAACAAATACAACAATCACAGTCAGATCAGAGAATAATTTTACCCCAAGACCACAGGGAACCCAGACGGAACTTTCTTCTCTTTCTGTTGAAAATGCAGTTTCTCTGTTTGTTTAGATGTTGCTTTGATGTGTGCTGATGTGTATTTCTGTATGCTGTTTCTGGCAGATGTGTGTGTATTTGTGTTATTCGTGTGTTCCTGGTGGATGTATTTGGTGTTCCTGACTTGTTCCTCCGTGTTCCTCTGGTGACAGGGGTGTAACTGTGACAGTGACAGAAGGGAATAGGCTTACACTCCACTCTTTTCTCCAACATGGCAAGACGGTTGGTGACGTCAGTCTTCAGTTCATTGATCTTGAAGGCCCTGAGGTTAAAAGCCAAGGTGGGAGAGAGAGACAAAGAAGGGGAGATGAAGATGTGCATCCGTATCCATGAAAACAATATATCTTTTACATTTACACTGCTGCAAGACAGTTTACAGCTGCTGATGTGTGTGAATTTCAGGGCTGCTCCCTGAAGTCCATGAGTTGAATCCTCGAGTTGGAGATTTGTCAGTCAACTGAGATTCTTCAACTAAGTTGAGCAGTGTTTTTTTCCCTTCTCTGTCAGTGTGCATTACAATAAAAGGGTAAAACAGATAGAAGCTTATGAAAATGCACAGGGATAACATTTCAATGCTTAATTATAAATAAGGGTAATCACAAATCTCTTTTTATATTTTAGCAGAGCGAGCTGACACACTTGCTCAAAAAAAAAAACAAACCAACAATGTCACAATATACACCGGCAATTCTGCAAATTTATCTTAAACCATTTCATTTGTTTGTAATGAAACACATCGTTTTTATGTTTTTAATGTTTAAATTGAAATAAGACATAAGCTACAAGAGCTTGATGTAAACTGAAATAAATATGTGCTACCTGTCTCATTCTGACAAATCCATGTACAATCCATGTAATAATAATAATAATAATAATAATATATAATAATAACAACTGCATAAGTTAGCTTGGCATGTTTCTGAAAAATGTGGAAACACTTCACACATTAGTGTGTCATCCTTCTTCAGGGGCCCCGCTTTTCTTTTCTGTATCAATTCCAATTTATCATATAGGTCAGGAATTCAGATAGGCCGCACTTAAAATCTTGCAGCAGTGTTATTGATTTTTAAATGCTCAAAATTATGTTTCCATTACTTTGTTTGAAATCATCACTGAAACTAATGCCAATGGATTTTCTGAATGGCAAATCTAAAGGAAAAAACTGTTTAATATTCATATTGAACAGCCGAATATTGTCTGACAGAAAGACTGACAGAATTATGAGTCGGGTTGAGCCTTTGTGAATTTTGCGAGATAGTTTGTTAAAGTTGATTGATAAGTATTAACACATTTTTTCAGACTGTGATGTATGACTTTATGTCATGTCTGCCTGCACTCCAACAGCCAGATCTATATATGAGACAGTAAATAGTATTGTGCTGCTGCTACAATGCTATTTGGTCCTGACCCCGCAGGACTCCCTGTGCGTACTCAGACAGGAAGAGAACTGCAGTAGTGCAGTTAGTCTGCAGTGGTGGGACAGGGAGTTGAACAAGACAGATATGAATAAAGTAAAGACAGAGTCACACACAGTCACATGGATAAGCAGCTGACAAGGAAAACTGCATCCTCCTCTTCCTCAGAGTCTAGGTCCTTCTCTAAAAACTAACAGGATACAATAGTTTTCTCCTGACACCAACCAAAGATGGATCATCAGAAAAAAACCGTGACTGAATAGGAAGAAATCTTAAACATGATCTTCATTGTTGGGCAAAACCAAACACTTCACAGGACAGAGAAGTCTGATGCTGCTCAGGCACTTACCTGGAGAACTGCTCAGCTACCTGTGTCAGTACATTCTGAAAGAGTTCCTCTTTATCTGAAGAGAGAGTACAAAGACAGACACAGACACACACACACACACACACACATTGTCTCACTACTGGTAACCTGCAATGTGTCTGGAGTGAGCATGAGTCTCTGACAACTTGATGTATTTGCAAGTCAAACACATAGGAAGAGGATGGACATACACAAAGTGCCACCACTGGCTCAGGTTGCGTTGAGGGCAAAGTTCACCTCAGTGGGCCAATAAAAAAGATATTGTAGGTTGGCAGTGGTTTGTACATTGCATTGCTCACATTCTATCTTCCATGCAGAGGTCAGAGGTCATTACAGGTAAGAAATTCCTCTCTGTGATTAATTAATCTAGCTGCACTGCAGTAAAGGGAGGCACTGAGGCAGACTGAAATCAACACACTGCTGTTTTAGTCTGACTGAGTCCAACAATAGCTTCAGAGACTGATTTTGTTTGTTTTGTGTAAGGTTTCCTTGTGGATACAGTGTAGTAAACCAGCCTGTATACCTAAATCACACAGCCAACGAAGAATGTGTCCCTGACTATTCTGGGTCCTGACCAGTCTCTGTCCAAATTAAATCAGACAGAGGGTAGAGGGATTGAGAGAGAACAAGAGCAAGAGGAGAGAAGATGCTGTTATAAGCAAAACATACAGATGTAAGTAGTGATTAAAGTGTGGTATCACTAAATGTGCACTAGTAAATATTACCATTAGGTGAAAAAAGGGATTTTAGCAGAAGAGCATAAATGGGAAATGAGTACTAGTATGTAATGATAACTAGTGTTAACTATTGCAGCAGCAGTATTCGACCAGGAACTTGGAGCAGAGATGATTCAGCACCTGTAGGACAGGAACAGGAAGAGAGAGGACAGGAATAAGAAACACAGACTACGGGAAGAAACAAAATTAGTGACATGTAATGTTGTGATGTTTATGCATGGCGGACATGGGGGGGCAGAGAGACAGAGACAGAGGGAGATACAGAAAGAGGCACAGAGAGAGGTAATCAGGGCAACCCCCAGCAGTTTAGGCCTATAGCAGCATATGGTTTTTAGCCTGATCTTGAAAGCTGTGACAGAGCCCGCCAAATACTGGGAGTTGGTTCCATAGAAGAGGAGCCTCATAGCTGAAAGATCTGACCCCCGATTTAGTGTAGGAGACTCTAGGAACCACAAATTATCCAGAACACCACAAACCTAGAGAGCCAAGTGACATAATGGGACAATAGGGAACTATGAGCTCTCTGAGATACAACAGACCTCGGTCATTGAGAGCTTTGTATGTTAGGAGGGGGATTTTAAATTATACTCTGACTTTTACTGGAGGCAAATGAAGAGAGGCTTTTACAGGAGAAATGTGATCTGTTTTTCTAGTCCTTATTAAATATGTGCAGCAGCATTCTGAATCAGCTGAAGGCTTTTCAGAGAATTGTTGAGGCATCCTGATAGCAGTGAATTACAATAGTCCAGTCTAGAGGTAACAAATTCATGCAGTAGTTTTTCTGCATCCTCTTAAGACAGAATGTTTGCATAGGTGAAAGAAAGCTGTCCTCGATACTTTTTTTTTTGTGAAGGACAAAGGACATGTCCTGGTCAAAAAGACTCCAAAAATTCAAACAGTGGAGCTAGAGGCCAAGGTGATGCCGTCTAGGGTGGTTAAATGTCATGGTTAACTGAGCATCATCTACATAACATTGAAAATTTATGCTGTGCTTCTGGATAATATTACCTAAGGGAAAGATATATAGGGTGAAAAGGATGGGTCCAAGTGCAGAACCCTATGAATCTCCATAATTAAGTGCGTGAGTAACAGCCATACAACAAAGAGCCATGAACAAAGTGATATCAATCTATAAATATGACTTAAACTAGCTTTGTGCAGTTCCTTTGATCCCAATTTTACGTTTCAGTCTTTGTAATAGAATATTATGGTCAATGGTGTCAAAAGCAGCACTAAGATTTAAAAGGACAAGTATGGAGGGCACATAATTGGCTTGCAACTTTTTTTTCCAAAATTTTAAAAGGGAAATGGTGGCTAGATATGCGTCCATAATTAGTGAAAACATCTGGATCTAGATTTTTTGAGGAAAGGTTTAATAACTGCAATCTTGAAAGGCTGTGATACATAACCTAGAGATAAACTTTAATTAGCATTAATCAGGTCCAGAATACAAGAAGATAGCAAGGTGCTACCGATTTCCTAAGTTTGAAATGCAATTAACAAATGGCAGTCAACAGGAACAGTGGAAGTCAACATAATCTGGGAGACTAAGAAAAATATCAGAGTGAACTGCTAGTAGGATTGTGTTGTGGTACTGACCACGTACTTAGAACAAAGGGAGGCCTACAACCATGTCAAAGCCTGACTAGAGTTGAGCCGAGAACAAAGGATCAAAGGAAAATAATCCTTTTCCACTCAGCTGGTAAGGGCATGGCTAAACCCAGTTTGGCCGGACACAGGTGGACTGTAATTTCACCTGTTAAAAGGTGCGCACTCAATCGGCTCATGGAGTCTGCATCTAGTGCTGCATGGTGAAAGGGAGCAGGTCCACTTCTCCAGGTGTTACCAAGGGTCTTCATTCCTGTAGGGTCACATTCCCCTTATGTTTCTACCTCTTCTTTGCTCTCCTCTCTTTTCATGAGCACACACCAGTTACACCAGCACATACACGTACTCTTGTTGGCTTTGGGGCTTTGTGAGGACCCGGGCGGCACACATCATGCGGATCAGGTCGTAAAATCTGAGACCAACTCAACTTTACCCCTCCCTTTTCGAAGTGTTGTCTGCCATCTTGGTGTTACCCTTCCTGGTGTCAGCCATTTTGGGGTCAGCCATCTTGGTTCTAGTCATCAAGGTCTGCCATTTTGTGCTCCACACTCCACCACGCAGTTACACATGTACACTCCAACACACATACACAAACACACACACCTACACTTCCCCTCTTGTTCCATCTACAGTATACTTGATAGATATAGTAATTGCTTATTAGTTAAAGACAATTTCAATATTTGTTCTTTAGGAACATTGTTTATTGATGTGTTTGGTAAATAAATAGTTGCATTCGAAGTGGTTGACTTATGTCTTTATTGTGGACGTTCTTGCATTAATTGCTGGTTGACTGGGGTCAGTGCTCGAAATCACGCCTTCCCCCTTTTGTTAGACCCCTTTTTGAGACTTTAGAGACCTGACTGGCCTTAGTCCCTGTTCCAGGGTCGTGCCCCATTTTAAATTTGTGTAAAACTTAATTCGCTCTCTCTTTGTGAGCACAAAATTAGCAGCACCTTTGGTAAGTTGTAACACAAAAATTGCTACAAAACCCCTGTTTGGCTGCAAAAGACCTCCAGGAAGTTCTCATAGACTCTGGAGTTGCAGTACACTGTTCAACTATTCAGCAACACCTGCACAAATATGACCTTCATGGAAGAGTCATCAGAAGCAAACCTCTCCTGCATCCTCACCACAAAATTCAGCGTTTGAATTTTGCAAAAGTGATGCATTTTGGAAACAAGTCCTGTGGACCAATGAGGTTAAAATAGAATGCTTTAGCCACAATGAGCAAAGGTATGTTTGGCTAACAAAGCGCATAGAAGTTTATGAAGAGAGCACCATTCCAAGCATGGGGATAGAGCGATCATGCTTTGGGGTTGTTTTGCAGCCAATAGCACAGAAAACATTTCACTGGCAGAGGGAAAATTGGATTCAATTTAATTCCAACTAATTCCAGAAGCAAACATAATATCATCTGTAAAAAAAAAAAAAAAAAAAAAAAAAAAAAGCTGAAGTTGAAAAGAGGATGGCTTCTAAAAATGGATTATGATCCTAAACATGCCTCAAAATCCACAATGGACTACCTCAAGAGGTGCAAGGTGAAGGTTTTGCCATGGCCCTCAGAGTCTTTGACCTAAACATCATTGAAAATCTGTGAGTAGACCTCAAAAGAGCAGTGAATGCAAGACCAACTGGGAATCTAACAGAACTGACTTTTGTAAGGAAGAATGAGCGAAAATCTCTCATTTTGCTACAAAAAGCATTGACAAACTGTTATAGCTGCCAAAGGGGGTGCTACTAGGTAATAACTATGCAGGGTGCCCAAACCTTTGCTGAGGGCCCTTTTCCTTTTCTGTCATTTTGACAATACAAAAGATGAAAAATAAAAAGATTAATTTGTTAAAATTGTAAAGGGTCATCTGTCATCTGTAACTTTATGCCTTTTTACTATTCACATTTACAGCAATTTTGACCAGGGGTGCCCGAACTTTTGCATGCCACTGTATACCATGGTGCCACGCTCCTATGTTTTATTACTTTCTTTTTCAGAGGAGCTACAGTAACATGGTTTGAACACAGTGGGGCAATAGTGCTATTGACAAGGCCATCAATCTGTGTAGGGGAGAAGTCTTCTATTGAATTGAACAGTGAGTAGGTTTGTTTAAATGTTGGGAAAAGCCAATTGAGTCTCATAATGACCCCTCTCATAATGACTAAGGCTGTCACTGGCAACATCTACATGAATATTGTAGATATCATTAACTACAATGACTTTATCTACACTGAGTACTAACTCTGATAAAAAATCTGAAAATTCTGATAGATATTATGAGTAAGGACAATATACAGTAACTAAACATACTGTGACCCAGCAAGGGAACAGGAGTTGGTAGAGTGCAGAATGCTGATAGATCCTCCTGAGCCAAGGGCGCAGTTCAACATGGCAGAGCTACAGCTGAAGGAAGCACGAGAGGTGAGTAAGTATACAAGAACTGTCCTGAGCTCCTGGTGTGTCTGTTGAAGGTCCTGTGTGTCATATAGAGGACGGGCAGGATTCCAGAGGGGGTTTGGATCCCAAAAGATCAAATTAAATCAAATCAGATTTATTTATATTACGCCAAATCATAAAAAAAAGGCACTTTACATATAGAGCAGGTCTAGACCAAACTCTTTATAAAATTATTTAAAGAGATCCAACAGATCCCCCCATGAGCAAGCACTTGGCGACAGTGGCAAGGAAAAACTTCCTTTAAGAGGCAGAAATCTCGGACAAAACTAGGCCCGGGGGGGGGTGGCCATCTGCCATCTGGGGGGGGGGAGAAAGAGAGAGAGAGAGAGAGACACGTGGGGGGGGGCAAGGTGTTGAGCCAAGTTCTTCTTCAGTGCTGTCTCCTACTGACTGCAATTTTCATCGACAGCCTCAGCTTCATCAACACATCAGTCCAGAAGGGTGGCACACTTGTGTGGTGATGCAGTTCATCCGAGAATCCGGAGAAAAAAGGGGCAATTTGTCAGTACAGTGGCTCAATATGGGTAACACCTATGGGTCGATACCACACAAGCTGGTGCAGCTCACACTGGCAAAACACCATGTCCCCAGCAGAGAATGAGAGCTTCTTCACGAGCGGTAATTTCACACTTGCACAAGACTGAGATCAGGATTATCACAGGATGTACCATCTCTGTGATTCTCCCTGGTGATGAATATGCTTCCAAAGTCTGCTGAACCAGAGTGCAGTGGGCCCCAGAGGAAGTCAGCTCAACGCCAGTCATCGATCAGGGCATTCATGGATGATTTGGCAGTCACCAATGAGTCAGTCTCAGGCGGCTGCCAGTGGATCCTGCAACGACTCCAGAAGGTGATGGAGTGGGCATGAATGTGCTTCAAGCCAGCAAAATAGAGATCAGTGGAAAGGGAAGGGAAGGTGAATTTCAGTATCGCAGGAGCAACCATCCCAGCCGTCACTGAGAAGCCTGTCAAAAGCTTTGGCAAAGTGTTTGATAGCATGCTGAGCATGCTGAGGTTAGCAGCCTCTATCCAGTCAACCTGCACTGAGCTGGAAAGGTGGCTGAAATCAGTGGACCAGTCAGGCCTGCCAAGGGAAGTTTAAAGTGTGGCTGTATCAGCAAGGAATTCTTCACAGGATCTTGTGGCCACTCCTTATCCAAGAAGTGCAGATCTCAACAATGGAGTCTTTGGAGAGAAAGGTCAGCAGTCCCCGCAGAAGATGGCTCAACAGCATTGCACTCTATGGCCACCGCAACAAAATACAACTTCCGTTGAAGTCTCTTGAAGAGGAGTGTAAGGTGACAAAAGCCAGAGTGGTAATGCAATATAGGGACTCAAATGACCCAAAGGTGTCCAAAGCCGGCATCAAGGTGAGAACAGGCAGTAAGTGCAGCGCAGAGTTGAACTGAATTGACTTTTTTGTCATTGCATTGCAATACAACAAGTTTTAAAAGCTCACGTACATAGTACATGTAAATATAAAAAAATAACTGTCCTTAAAAGTGCATATAATGGTGACAGTTCATGAGGCTATTTGGACGATGGAGGAGGTAGTGATCAGGTACTGATCAGGTACTGATCTCTTGCCCCCGCAAGAGATCAGTACCTGAACAGCTCACTGAAAGATCCTCAGTCTTTATGTGCGGCACTTCAGGGTCCTGTAATGCCCTCTAGAGAGTAGGAGTGAGATGACCTGATGGAAGGGGTGGGTGGTGTCAGATTATTCTACAGGCCTTTGCTGTAGCAGCGGGACCTCTCGATGTCTTTCGGTCGGGAGGGGATAGCTGCCCTGTCTGCCTCAGAGCAGTTCCAAAACTAGTTAGTGCACGAGCTGTTCTTGGTAAAAGCACACAGTCCACGTTCTCCGGTCTACCGGAGTTGATGTTCCTGTCACCACCGAGACCTGATGTTGGCAACAAAGAGACTGGGGAGCAGTGGTCGTCAGAGATTTCTCCTTAGCCGAGCAAGGGCATCACCCCAGGAGCCCCACTTCTGCTTGCAGTTCCTCCACCGCCTGTCGCTCGGTATCCACGGAGGCCCCGATGGTCTGGCTGTCTCTGCCAGGAATCCTGTAGCTGTGTCGGAACGTATCCTTATCGGATGGTTGTTGCTGCGAGACCACGATTTTGTAACAGGGATTCCTGACTGTACAGCACTGTGTTTGATCTTCGTGGGTGAAGTTCCTAGAGACAAACATAATTTCACACGAGATCTTCCAGCCGCTGTGTCTGTGTCCGCCGCCATCATCCTCTGACATCCATCATGGACAACCCCTCCCACCCACTTCATGACACTGTGGGAGAACTAAGCAACTCCTTCAGCAACAGACTGCTGCACCCGCGATGCAAGAAGGAGCGCTACCACAGGTCATTCATTCCAGCAGCTATCAGACTTTACAACACCACTCTGTTGCAGCAATAAAATCTGCACTCTGGACAATTACACGTTTTTGCACTACTGACAGGCTTTATGCTTTATCTTATACTTATCACTACCTCATCCACATACACTGTACTGTACTGTACTGCACTGTTTAACATAGTTTCTGAACCTCATAATTTGAACCTCTTTTGTAATTTTGTATTCTTTTATATTTTATGTTTATGTTTTACGTTAAGTCACTTTATCATTACCACAGCCACTTTATAATTTCTTGTACTTCTATTCCTTGTTCTGTTCTTGTATTTCTATACCTGTGGTTGCTGCTGTAACGACCGAATTTCCCATACGTGGGATAAATAAAGTCCTATCTTATCTGACATGAGTTCTATCCATTATTGTTCGTGATAATAGAGGGCTTGAAATGGTGGGTTTCACTATTGGTTAAGTCCTTTTGAGGGCCTGGCTCTGCACCTGATGCTATTGTTTCATTGAGTGTAGTTGAACCTGCGCAGCAGTCTAACAACTGAAGCCTAGCTTGACAGCAAAGCCTACTTCGCTGTCAAGCTAGGAGTTGACTAACACATGCCCAAGTGGGGAAAATACAATTACAAATAAGATTATCTGCATTATTTTTTTTATATTTTTTGTGCATTTATTGCAATTTGAATGCTTTAGTCATTTAATGCTTTATTAATTTTAATTCTGGCAATTCTGCCATGCACATTTGGTTGTCTGACTGTAGTCTATTATTGATGCAGTTAAAAAGTTTTGTAGGCTATTGACATGTTTCCTGTTACGTATGTTATGGTTTGACACAGTTTCTGGCCAGGTTAAGATTTGGGCTGGTTTTTATTGAATTAGGTGGGTTTTAAGTTGTGACTGGGCTGGAAACTGTCAAGCTTACCTGGCAACACTGGTTAGAAATGCAAACTTTTCTGTGGTGGCTTGTCTTGGACAGTCACCCAGCCACCCTGACTAGATCCTGGCTGTTCGGGAACTGCTGGGGGGGAGGAACCTCTATGAGCTGCTCTAGGTTGATACATTCTACAGGGGACCTGTAGAAATACATGTCTAAAACAACAACACTATCATAGTATCACACTGCCACAATGTAACACTGCTACACAACCAGACTTTCACACTGACACACTGCTACACTACCACAGTCTCACAATGACACACTTCCACTGTGTCATGCTGCTACACTGCCATTATCTCATACTGCCACATTGTCACACCACTACACAGCCAGTCTCACACTGTCATATGTCACAGAGGTAAATGTTCACCATGACCTCACCTGAATATGCAGATGAACGTACTCATAGACCAGCATAACACTGAAAGAAACTCACCAGCAAGCTGTCCTCCTGTCATAGGCACCACATGGTACGGTGACCTTAAACACAACAGGACACACACAGACACAGATAACCGAAAATGGAGGTGATGTGAAGCTAAAATAAATCTGTCCACAGAGCGGACACTGATAGTGTTCACAGGAAAGATTAATAACACCAAGATTATGTTTTACTCTTAGATACACACACACACACAGACACAAACCTATTAAGGTGTCATCTGTCATCAGCATGCCTGTAAATGTGAGATTCAGGTCTTTAGCTATACCTTAAGTAATGCTGGGAGGAATCCACAAAAGGATTCAGTTAAACAGCCCATAACTGACTGACTGTTTTTCAGACTGATGGTTTGAAAAATTGTCTGTTTTTCTGACTGACTGACGGATTGACTGTCTGACAGAGTTACTGTTTAATGGTTTATGTGGAGTTTGTAGTCTCTGGTAAAGACTCTTAATCTAACATTTGAAGTGTTGTTAGGACACTGGAAATTTCAAATATGACTGAAAGTTGAGAAACTGGCTCAGAACCAATCACAGGTTCTTCTCCTATGATGAACACAGTGTACAGTCAATTTTAAAGATAAAAGGAAAATCATTCATTAACTAAAAGGATTATTGATGTGTAGTGAATTTAAAACTACTTTATTCGTTAGCTAATGTTCAAGCTGCCACTTTTAGTTCATCTGGTTCTCGTGTCTCTTGATATTCCATGTGATTCATATTCTGATTGTGTGAGAAGGTTCACCCGACTTAACTGCAGGTCAACTGTGAACTGTAAACAACCTAGGGAAATACAAGTCTGTGTGGGTTCTCAGCCATCCTGGTCATAGTTCACTGAGAAAGTTAAGTCTAGGGCAAGTAACCACAGTGACAATAACCACAGTAATAGAAATCACAGTAACTACATTAACCAAAGTAACTATAGCAACAATAACTAAAGTAACTTTAACTACTACAGTACTACTACTACTACTACAGTTACTTTAACTACAGTAATCACACTAAACAAAGTAACTACGATAACCACATTAACATTTACCACAGTAAAAATAACTACACTGACCAAGTTAACCAAAACTAACCCATTAACAGCGACCAGAGTAACACTAGCCAAAGTTACAGCAATCATAGTAGCAGTAATCAAAGTAACCACAGTAGCCTGCGAAACACCAAACCACAGAGAATCTCCAGAGGTCAGATAATTATTCTGTGGTACAAGGGCAAGTCAACATCAATCACCTGCAACCAGTGATCACTGGAAGTAGTTCTACATTGTCCTATTAGCCATGGGCAGATTCTGGGGGATGGAGCCCTGTTGGCATGGAGACCACAGAGGAATCTGCTGCAGCACTGAGCTGCCCAACAGGACTGAACATGTTGGTGCCAGGTGGAGGAACCATCAGGGCTTGGGGCCTGGACAGCTCCATATCATGCAGGGAAAATCAATTTCAGTTTTACCAAGGTATCTCCTAGGATAATGTAAAGGTGGCTCCCCCTGCTGAAGCTGCTTATGCAGGGGGACAAAGAAAATCTGCCTCCTGGAGTGGTCAAGTCCAATGGAGATGCAGTGGACTAAATTAATGACATATCCTGAAAATGTGCCTAAGGTTAAGTCTCTCGCTTAGAAGAGCATGCCAAACTTCCACTCCAGACTTCCCTGGTTTCATGTTCTTTCAACCAAAGAAGATTCAACAATTATGTGTTGCTGAGACCCATGTCTGCCACTCAGCCTCAGAAAGTTAACAACACACTTCTGCCTCAGACACACTGATGACATTAGTTATTGATTGATCAAAGTAATATAAATACATTCATCCAGTCATATCTCCTCTAAAGGCTCAGAGTTTGGTCCAATCTAGCTATGTGGATCAACCAAACAATACAACACTGATTTACTTAAGCAGGTAAATTAGTAGCTCAGCTCTGACCTGCTGCACATTTTAAAATTTAGCATGTGGTGAATGTTTAGCATGTCTCTTGACTGTGAACATAGACAAACAGGACTTCTGTATGCATTAGAAAAATGCTTTCGCTTCCCTGCTCTTTCATCTGTCAGAGGATTCATACACAGCCTTCTATTCCTGATCTGGATTCCAACAGGACCCTCTCTAGTCTGTGCAATGTGCCACTGTAAATATTGAGAGGTATAACACACAAACTCCAGATCTCCAACAAATAAACTAGACCTGCATCAAGTCCAGTAAAACCAACTGGTAGTTTTCATGGAGCCAATCACTGCCCATGATGACTGAGAACATCCCAGAAACTAGTATGTGTCTGAGTAGTGTTGACTCTCATGAACTTGTTTTAATCTGATGATCTGTGATCTGTGTGTAAACTTAGATATAGCCAATTTCTCCTGTAAGGAGTCAAACAAGCAGTACCTCTCTGTGTTGTGTGGCATGGTGGGGTCGATTGACACCATGGCTCCAGAGGAATCCAGCAGGGACAGGTTGGTGTTCCTGTGTGACAAAAACACTTTTTACAATGTGTTTGGGCACCATGAACATGTATCTATGACCCCTTCTTCGAAAACCATCCTGAAAAACATCTGTCTAGTGTCCAGTTGGTGCAGTTTATCTGTCACTGTACCTACATTGCACATTATATTAGGGGTGGTGCTGCGCTTGAGAACCAGAGGGTCCTAGTACTTCATCAGAGTCTCACCCTGACTGTTGTCAGATGTTGTGGTCTAAGTGTGTTAAGTGTCTACTTCACTATCAGCAGGATTCTGTCTGTGATGGAGTTGTTCAAGAAGGTGTGGTTGACGATAAATCCAATCAATTCAAATGTATTTATATAGCGCCAATTATAACAAAGTTACATCAAGGCACTTCACACATAGAGCAGATCTAACCCAAACTTTATGGAGTTGTTAAAGGGACCCAACACATCCTTCCTAGAGCAAGCACTTGGAGACAGTGGCAATGAAAAACTTCCTTTAAGAGACAGAAACCTCTGGCAGAACCGGGCTCAGGGAGGGCAGCCATCTGCCTCGACTGGTTGGGTTGAGAGAGCAAGCAAAGGGGGACAGAGAGAGAAGCAGAGGCAGGGAGAGAGACACAGTGAGAGTGAGCATGAAGGAGAGGAGGGGGGACTCGGTACAGGGATGGCGAGAGAGCAAGAACAGGAAAGAGAAGATGCCATGTAAAATACAAACAAAACATACAGAAAACATACAGTTACTGCAACCTGGTAGCACTAAATGTACCATAGTAAATATTAGCAGTAGGGTAGAAGAAGTGGTTACAATAGCTAGCAAGTAGTATTGTGTAATGATAACTAAAGGTAACTCTTGCAGCAGCAGGTACTGAGTGGGAACATGGAGCAGAGATGATTAAGTACCTGTAGGACAAGGACAGGAAAATGTAGCCGCAAGGGGGTACAAGCCAGTGCCTTATTGTGCCGGTCCCAAGCCCGGATAAATACAGAGGGTTGTGTCAGGAAGGGCATCCGACGTAAAACTTTTGCCAAATCAAACATGCGAATCGAATCAATGACTTCCATACCGGATCGGTCGAGGCCTGGGTTAACAACGACCGCCATCGGTGCTGTTCACGTACAGGGTACCGGTGGAAATTGGACTACTGTTCGTCGAAGAAGTCGAAGAAGGAGAGGAGGAAGGTGTGTTCGTAGGAAGAGAGAGAAAAGGAACGCCAAGAGTCTAGGACTGAGAGTAGGGACTTTGAATGTTGGAACTATGACAGGGAAAGGTAGAGAGTTGGTTGACATGATGCAGAGGAGGAAGGTAGACATACTGTGTGTCCAGGAGACCAAGTGGAAAGGTAGCAAGGCTAGAAGTTTAGGAGCAGGGTTCAAGTTGTTCTATCATGGTGTAGATAGGAAGAGAAATGGAGTAGGAGTTATCTTGAAGGAGGAGTTTGTTAGGAATGTTCTGGAGGTTAAAAGAGTATCAGATAGAGTAATGAGTCTGAAGCTAGAAATCGAAGGTGTAATGTTCAATGTTGTTAGTGGGTATGCTCCACAGGTAGGATGTGAGCTGGAGGAGAAGGAGAAATTCTGGTTGGACCTTGATGAAGTGATGCAGAGCATCCCTAGAAGTGAGAGAGTTGTCATTGGTGCAGACTTCAATGGACACGTTGGTGCAGGAAACAGAGATGATGAGGAGGTGATGGGCAGGTTTGGTATCCAGGAGAGGAACGCAGAAGGACAGATGGTGGTTAACTTTGCAAAAAGGATGGAAATGGCTGTAGTGAATACTTTCTTCCAGAAGAGGCAGGAACATAGGGTGACTTATAAGAGTGTACCTCCACTCTTATAAGTACACAGGTAGACTACATCTTGTGTAGACGGTGTAATCTGAAGGAGATCAGTGACTGCAAAGTAGTGGTAGGTGAGAGTGTAGCCAGACAGCATAGGATGGTGGTGTGTAGGATGACTCTGGTGGTGAGGAAGATGAAGAGGGCAAAGACAGAGCAGAGGACTAAATGGTGGAAGCTGAAAAAGGAAGAGTGTTGTATGATTTTTAGGAAGGAGTTGAGACAGGCTCTGGATGGCCAGGAGGTGCTTCCAGTTGACTGGACAACTACAGCTAATGTGATCAGGGAGACAGGTAGGAGAGTATTTGGTGTGTCATCTGGAAGGAAAGTGGATAAGGAGACTTGGTGGTGGAATGAGGAGGTGCAGGAGTGTATACAGAGAAAGAGGTTAGCTAAGAAGAAGTGGGACACTGAGAGGACTGAAGAGAGTAGACAGGAATACAGGGAGATGCAGCGTAAGGTGAAAGTAGAGGTGGCAAAGGCCAAACAAAGGGCTTACGATGACTTGTATGCTAAGTTGGACAGTAAGGAGGGAGAGACTGATCTATACAGGTTGGCAAGGCAGAGAGACAGAGATGGGAAGGACGTGCAGGCGGTTAGGGTGATTAAGGATAGAGATGAAAGTGTATTGACAGATGCCAATAGTGTGATGGGAAGATGGAAAGAGTACTTTGAAGAACTAATGAATGAGGAAAATGAGAGAGAACGAAGAGTAGAAGAGGTGACTGTTGTGGACCAGGAAGTAGCAAAGATTAGTAAGGATGAAGTGAGGAGGGCACTGAAGAGGATGAAGAGTGGAAAAGCACTCGGTCCTGATGATATACCTGTGGAGGTCTGGAAGTGTCTAGGGGAGGTAGCAGTAGAGTTTCTGACTGGGTTGTTCAACAGGATCTTAGATAGTGAGAAGATGCCTGAGGAATGGAGGAGAAGTGTGCTGGTGCCCATTTTTAAGAACAAGGGAGATGTACAGAGTTGTAGCAACTACAGAGGAATAAAGCTGATGAGCCATACAATGAAGTTATGGGAAAGAGTAGTTGAAGCTAGACTAAGGGCAGAAGTGAGCATTTGTGAGCAGCAGTATGGTTTCATGCCAAAAAAGAGTACTACAGATGCAGTATTTGCTTTGAGGATGTTGATAGAGAAGTACAGAGAAGGTCAGAGGGAGCTGCATTGTATTTTTGTAGATCTGGAGAAAGCTTATGACAGGGTGCCCAGAGAGGAACTGTGGTATTGTATGAGGAAGTCTGGAGTGGCAGAGAAGTATGTTAGAGCGGTGCAGGACATGTATGAGGACTGTAAGACAGTGGTGAGGTGTGCTGTAGGTGTGACAGAGGAGTTCAAGGTGGAGGTGGGACTGCATCAGGGATCAGCTCTGAGCCCCTTGTTTGCTATGGTGATGGACAGGCTGACAGACGAGGTTAGACAGGAATCTCCATGGACTATGATGTTTGCAGATGACATTGTGATCTGTAGTGAGAGCAGGGAACAGGTGGAGGAGAAGCTAGAGTGGTGGAGGTTTGCCCTGGAAAGGAGAGGAATGAAGGTTAGCCGCAGCAAGACGGAGTATATGTGTGTGAATGAGAGGGACCCAAGTGGAAGAGTGAGGTTACAGGGAGAAGAGATAAAGAAGGTGCAAGATTTTAAGTACTTAGGGTCAACAGTGCAGAGCAATGGAGAGTGTGGAAAAGAGGTGAAGAAGCGTGTGCAGGCAGGCTGGAACGGGTGGAGAAAAGTGTCAGGTGTGATGTGTGATAGGAGAGTTTCAGCTAAGATGAAAGGAAAGGTGTACAAAACTGTGGTGAGACCAGCGATGTTGTTTGGTCTACAGACAGTGTCACTGAGGAAAAGACAGGAGGCAGAGCTGGAGGTAGCAGAGATGAAGATGCTGAGGTTCTCTTTGGGAGTGACCAGGTTGGATAGGGTCAGGAATGAGTACATCAGAGGGACAGCACATGTTAGAGGTTTTGGAGATAAAGTCAGAGAGGCCAGACTGAGATGGTTCGGACATGTCCAGAGGAGAGATAGTGAATATATTGGTAGAAGGATGCTGAGTTTTGAACTGCCAGGCAGGAGGCCTAGAGGAAGACCTAAGAGGAGGTTTATAGATGTAGTGAAAGAGGACATGAAGGTGGTTGGTGTGAGAGAAGAGGATGCAGAAGACAGGCTTAGATGGAGGCAACTGATTCGCTGTGGCGACCCCTGAAGGGAAAAGCCGAAAGGAGAAGAAGAAGAAGGACAGGGACAGGAAGAGAGAGGACAGGAGAGACAAAACACATACTATGGGAAGAAAAAGTTAGAGACAAGTAACGTTTTAATGTACAGGCATGGGGGATAGAAGAGAGAGCCACAGAGAGACAGAGAAAGGAAGAGAGAGAGGGAGAGAGAGAAAGAGAGAGAAAGAGAGAGAGAGAGAGGGAGAGAGGGAGAAAGAGACAGGTGCTTAGTGTAACCCCCAGCAGTCTAGGCACAACTAAAAGAAAAAGACTAATTTCACCTGAAATTTTAACTGTAGGCTTTGTCATAAAGGAAGGTTTCAAGCCTCATCTTGAAAGCTGAGACAGAGTCCACCCCCTGGACCGATACTGAGAGAGCAAAGTGATCTACTGTGACAATAAGGAACTATGTGCTCTCTGAGATATGATGGAGCTTGGTCATTAAGAGCTTTGTACGTAAGGAAAGGATTTCAAATTCTATTTTACTGGAAGCCAATAAAGAGAAACTAGCACAGGAAAAATCTGATCTCTTTTTCTAGTTCCTTTTAATATTCGTGCAGCAGCGTTCTGAATCAACTGAAGGCTTTTTAGAGAATTGTTGGGACATCCTGATAGTAAAGAATGCCAATAGTCCAGAGGTATATACTAGTCTAGTATATTTGCAATATTGTGTAGGTGAAAGAAGGCTGTCCTAGAGACTTGTATTATATGCGGGACAAAGGACTTGTCCCGATCAAAAATGACTCCAAAATTCCTATCAATGAAACTGGAGGACAAAGTAATACCATCCAGAGTGATTACATGATCAGATAATACTTCTCTAAGGTGCTTAGGGTCAAGTACAATGACTTCAGTTTTGTCTGACTTCTGAAGTAAAAAGTTGCAGGTTACCCAGGACTTAAGGTTTGTCTGCAAGCACCAATTATAACAATTATAACAAATCAGACCTCAGGTTTGTTTTACAGACAAACCTGTCTTACAGACAAACCTGAGGTCTGATTAGCTGATTATTTTCATTTGGCTTCATTGACAAGTATAACTGAGTATCATCTGCATAACACTGAAAATTTACACTGTGGTGTTCCAGCAACTCAGAAGAGTTTCACCTAGCCTGAAAAGAAAGCTTAAACACTTATTAAAAAAAAGCTCTCCGCAATGCTAGAAGCTTATATTACTCAGCACTAATATAAAAAAACAAGAACAACCCCAGGTTTCTCAGCAGCAATGATTTTATGGGCTTTTATACAAATAAAATTCTAACAATCAGAGAAAAAATTCATCAGCTCTTACCTACATTAGGTAGTAATCTTCTACTGAATACAGCAACTCCTGAATCAACTGCAACACCTATTTTACATTTGGAGTCATTCTAATCTCTGAATCTCTCAGAGCTAGCTTCTATAATTTCATCATGTAAACCATCAAACTGTCTATTAGACCCAGTACCGACTAGCCTCTTTAAAGAGATTTTCTATTTAATGGAGCCAGATTCAGATTCAGATTTTTTTATTGTCCCACGAGGGGAAATTCAGCCTGCAGTAGAGGACAAGACATATATACAACACAACATATGAAAGGACAGTCACAATAATAAAACAGTAAGAAACAACCATGAATAAGAATTCAATGAATGAATGAATGAATAAAATGCATCGGTTTGTCAAGTAAAAGAAAATATCCCTACTTAACAAAAAAGTGCGAGCCCTAATAGAGTGCTGGTGCAGTCAAGTCAGTAAAGTGCTGCAATAAAGTGCTACTGTGCAAGTTAATGATGTAAGTTAAGCGCATTTATTGCACTAGGAACAAAGGAAAATTTAAATCTATTGCTTTTAACCCCGGGGCACCTGTATCTATATCCGCCCAGAAGGAAGAAGAACAAAGTCTTCCAAGAGAGGGTGGTCAAGACTGGCTAAGATGGAGCTGTATGAATCAATTAATTCCTTTAAAGCAGGCAAATCGCCAGGTCTAGATGGGATTCCAATTGAATTTTATAAACTATTTTTTGATTATATAAAAGATCCCATGCTAGCATGCTTTAATTATTCATTTGAGACTGGTAAAGTGTCTGGAACCCAGCAGGAGGGATTGATCTCGCTTCTCTTAAAACAAGAAGCAAATGGTCAATACAAAGATCCAGTTAAATTAAAAAATTGGAGGCCTCTAACTTTACTGTGTTGTGATAGCAGAATACTATCTAAATGTATTGCCTCCAGAATTAAAAAAGTTATTCAGGATATTGTGGATAAAGACCAAAATGGATTTATTGGGGGGAGATTTATTGGAGATAGCATAAGACATTTCTTAGAAATAATTGAACTATATGAGAACAAAAAAAAAACTTGGTTTAATCTTTGTGGCTGATTTTGAAAAAGCCTTTGACACAGTGAAATGGGAGTAATTCTATGAATGTTTGGCATTTTTTAATTTTGGTAGTTCTTTGATAAACTGGGTTAAAGTGCTATATAATAGTCCACAAAGTAAAATTATAAATAGTGGCTATTTGTCAGAAAGTTTTCCATTATCCAGGGGAGTCAGACAGGGTTGCCCCCATTCCCCTTATTTATTTTTGTTGGACATAGAAACACTAGCTATAAAAATTAGAAACAATACAAATATTAAAGGTTTAGATAGTTATGGATTAGAATCAAAAATTTCGTTATATGCAGATGATACAATTTTCTTTTTGTCACCTAAAGAGGACTATTTAAATGCCCTCCTTAAAGACTTGGATGATTTTGCAATTCTGTCAGCAAAATTACGATAAATGCATTATTTTGCGACTAGGTTCTTTATATGGTTATATTTTTAAACTTTCCTGCAATTCATCACTTATATGGTCAGATGGACCAATAGATGTACTCGGTATTCATATTCCAAAACAGATTGATGAACTTGTAAAAACAAATTTTTAACGTAAGCTTCAAAAAATGGAGAAGATCCTATGTCCATGGAAGTCAACAACATTATCTTTATTTGGTAAAGTCACCCTGGTCAATTCATTGTGTATCTCTCAGTTTACTTATTTGTTAATGTCTCTTCCATCACCTGATGAAGCCTTTTATAAAACATATAATGAAACAGTTTTAAAGTTTGTATGGAATAACAAACCAGAAAAAATCAAGCGTAAATATTTATGTAATGGCCTGGATGAAGGAGGAGTTAAATGAATTAATCTTAAAGCATTAAATCTTTCTTTAAAAGCATCATGGTCACAGAAAATATATTGGAATCCTAATTGGAGCTCCTCACAATTTATTTGTGCCACTCATCCTGTATTTAAGTATAAACTTTTTCCATTTGTGTAGATTGCAAAAAGCCATTTTCATTGTATACAAAAAAATCTTTTTAATTTATCACCCTTTTTATAGACATGATTCAGGCATGGTTGCATTTCCAGTATTTTCCATCAGATTCTGTTGATGTTATATTTTGCAACAAATGATATGGCTCAACTCTAGTATATTAGTTAATGGCTTACCAATTTTCTGGGAGCAGTTTTTGAAAAAGGTATTATTTTCATAAACGATATAATTGATTTGAATGGTGATATCTATTCTTATGATTTATTTTGTGAAACTTTTTTTTTTTTTGTTCAGAATTTAAATATTATCAATTAATTGCTGCCGTGCCTTTGGCCTGGAAAAAAAAATTGAAAAATGCCAGAAGGAAACTTTTAGTGTGTAAACCTTCTATGAAACATAGTTTTTGGCTAAAAAGAAAAAAGATAAATTCTTTTATGTATGAATTTTTCTTGAAGGCATATGATTTGATTGTGAAACCAGTTAAATTTCAGTCTTACTGGGAGGGGATTTTTGATACCCCATTGCCATGGAGAATCGTGTATAATTTAATTTATAATTCTATTGTAGACACTAAATCATAATACTTTCAGTTAAAAATTCTTTACAAAATTTTGCCTACAAGAAAAACTCTTTTTATTTGGGGAATGGAAGAAGAGGAAAATTGTCGCTTTTGTAAAGAAGTTGAGATTTTACATGCATTTTGGTTTTGTCCTCATGTAGCGGCTTTTTGGTTAACTATTAAGAGATGGCTGGCATTGCACTCAATTTTGCTAACTATGTGCCCTCAAAAAGTAATTCTTGGTGAATTAGGAAATCGACATCCTAGCATCTTAAACACTGTTATATTATTAGGTAAGAGATTTATTTTTGAAAGCAAAGGAAGGGAACGACTGACACTTCCCAGTTTTCGTTCTTTCTTAATACATTACTTCATCTTAGAAGGTATTATTGCAAAAAGACAGGGAACAAAGAAGGATTATGATAGAAAATGGAATTTATTAAGGCCAAGTCTACAAGAATTAAGATGATTATTCATTTGTTTATTTGTTTTTGGTTACGTTTTATGTCTGATGTTTTGTGGTGTTTTTGTGTGTTTTATACAATTGTTGTTTTGTTTTGTTTTTCGTCCTGTTTCATGGTGTTTGTCCTGCTTGTATTGTTTTAATATTTAAAAAAAAAAAAGTTTCCAATGATATTCTAATGGCTTCAGACAATGGATCAGTTTCCATACTTCTCCTCTTAGATCTTAGTGCTGCATTTGACACCATTGACCATAATATTTTATTACAGAGACTTGAACATGAAATTGGGATTAAAGGAACTGCACTAATATCGTTCAAATCTTTTTTATCAGATAGATATCAGTTTGTCCATGTTAACAATAGCTCCTCCTCACACACTATAGCCAATTATGGAGTTCCACAGGGCTGGGTGCTTGGACCAATCCTCTTCACCCTATATCTGCTTCCTTTAGGCAACAGTATCAGGAAGCACAACATCAATTTTCACTGCTATGCAGATGATACTCAGCTGATTTTATCAATGAAGCCATATGAACTTAGTCAGATAGTCAGAATGCAAACATGTCTTGAAGACATAAAAGTCAGGATTACCTGCAACCTTTTACTAATGAATTCAGACAAAACTGAAGTTATTGTACTTGGCCCTAAGCACCTCAGAGAAACCTTATCTGATCATCTACTGAGTCTGGATGGCATTACTTTGGCTTCCATTCCACTGTAAGAAATCCTTGAGTAACTTTTGACCAGGACATGTCCTTTGTCCCTCACCTAAAACAAGTCAGTAGGGCAGCTGTTGTGTGAAGTCCTCTATTGAATTAAGACATGGCAGTATAGCAAATGATGACTGAATATTCTGACTGAAGAATTATCAATTGGTCATTTTCAATGCCATATGTTAACACCAGAACACCAGGGTGTGATTCAAATAGTGAGTAGTACCAGATAAACCAGGTTAGGGCTAAGTTAAAGCCATACAAATATACAGCAATAAACCCCTCTAGACTGTTGAAGGCTGAACTCAGCTATAATTTGCCCCAAATCAAAGCACAGATACATGGCCTGCACCTCACAAAAAACAGAATCCTGAATCTGCCCCAGGAAACGTTCACTTGACACAACACAACTGTTGGTGGAAGGTGGCAGCACAGTGGCATAGTGGTTAGCACAGTTGCCCCACAGCAAGAAGGTTGCAGGTTCAGTTCCCGGGACTGGGGCCCTTCCACTTTTGTTGACTTGTCCTCCTTTCTTGTGTTTGTGTCTGTCTGGAGCTGGGCGGAGCTGGAGTCACTACACACCTGCACACCTACCAGCCATCAGCAATCAAGCTCCTCTCCACTCTGTATAAAAGCCCAACCACACCTGTGCCATCTGACTCCAGAGCCACAGACCCAGATCAATACTCAGGACACCCAAATCTCTGTTGGGGTGTTCTCTTCCAGTGCTCCACTGTTTTTCAGCTAAAACCCACTTTGTTTGTGTCAGACACTTCCAAGATTCAGTACATTTGTGGTCTATTAAGGAGCAGAGCTTTTGCATAGGCAGTAGCTAGGTTTGCTTGGCATGCTTTTAGTGATGTCACTTTCGATGTATTTGTTGAGGAGTTTAAAGGAGTGTTTGATCACCCTGATTACCAGGTTAATCCCTCCATACGTATGAATCTCTCCCAGGGACAACGCTCAGTTTCACACTACACAGTTGAGTTAAAGAATTTGGCTGCTGAGGTGACTGGTTGAGGGACCCTTAAGAGCAGCATTCACAAAGGTAAGCTAAGTTATCAACTCAAGGATGAACTTGTTTCTACAGATGAGCCAACTAAATTGGAGTCTTTGATCTCCTTATCCAACAGGATTGATAATCACCTGCACTCCCGCTGTAGGGAGAAAGTTGCTCCAGGTTCTGGGCCCAAGCCACGGCCTCCACCCGCCTCTCCAATTCAAGTCCCTTTTCCAGATGCTTCCAAACTACATCTGAGGACCCCAGGCAGGTCGACTGGGCTATTCTTATTGCAGAGGAGAGGTTATGGCGCCATCAGCCAGGTGTGCCTCTATTGTGGCAAGAAAGGACATTATATTGCTCTCTGTCCAATTCGGCCAAGACAAGGCTCATCAGTAGCTTTGGGGATCCTGGTTAGCCAACCCAGTTCTCCATTATTCCCAAGTCTCATTTTCAGATTTCTGGCAGCTGATGCTGTCATGCTTTGTCTTGCGTCTTTTGGCACAACCCCAACATTGACTGGGCCCAAAGGAGAGTTTTTGGGTGGAGTTCTTTCTGTCGTGCTACCTGTCTGCAATCTGCTTTGTCCCCAGCAAGCAGTGATCCTCTCCCCTCAGAGTCCCTTTCTGATCCTCCCAATCTCTCTCAAGTCCCAGAGGTTTCCCACGATCCGAAAGAAGTGTTCAGTAAGGAAAGTGTGTCCAAACTTTCGACTGGTAGTGAATATTTTCCAACTCCAAATTGTATACTTGAGTGTTTATTGGATATGAGCATATCAGGTGATGTGTATTTGTGTAATGAGGGAGGGTGTGGTCTAAGGAGATCAACACCCATATCAAGGTGTGCATAATTATTAGGCAGATTCTTTTCCTCGGGCAAAATGGGCTGAAAAACAGATTTGACTGACTCTGAAAAGTCAAAAATTGTAAAAAAAAAAAATCTTTCAGAGGGATGAAGCATGCTTGAAATTGCAAAGATATTGGGTTTTTTTGCAAAAAGTCAAGAAACATGTTGAAAGAAACATGTTGAGAAAAAAAGATGCAAATTAACTGCCAAAGATTTACAAAAAAATCAAGCGTGAAGCTACTAGGAACCCATTGTCCTCCAGTGCTGAGATATTCCAGAACGGTAACCTACCTGGAGTACCGAGAAGTACAAGGTGTTCAGTGCTCAGAGACATGGCCAAGGTAAGGAAGGCTGAAATCTGACCGCCACTAAACAAGACATATACGTTGAAACGTCAAGACTGGGCCAAAGAATACCCGAAGACAGATTTTTTTCAAAGGTTTTATGGACTGATGAAATCAGAGCGACTCTTGACAGACTTGATGGGTGGGCCCGTGGCTGGATCAGTAATCGGCACAAAGCTCTACTTTGATTCAGATATCACCTCAAGGTAGAGGTGGGGTTCTGGTATGGGCTGGTATCATTAAAGATGAGCTAGTTAGACCTTTTCAGGTTGAAGATGGACTTAAAATCAACTCCCAGAACTACTGCCAGTTTTCAGAGGACACTTTCTTCAAGCAGTGGTACAGAAAGTAGTCTGCATCTTTGAAGAAGACCATGATTTTTATGCAGGACAATGCTCCATCACATGCACCAAAGTACTCCACTGCATGGCTTGCCAGTAAAGGCCTTAAAGATGACAGGAAAAGGACATGGCCCCCTTCCTCACCTGACTTAAACCCTATTGAGAACTTGTGGGCTCTTCTGAAACGGGAGATTTACCATGAAGGAAAACAGTACACCTCTCTGAACAGTGTCTCGGAGGCTGTGGTTGCAGCTGCACAAAAAGTCATTTGTCAACAGATAAAGAAATTGACAGACTCCTTGGATGGGTGGCTTGTGACAGTTGTTGAAAAGAAGGGTGGCTATATGGGTCACTGATTTTTATTTATTTATTTTTTGGTGGAAATGTTAGAAATGTAAAATTTCAGTTTGTTCATTATTTTCACGTTAACAGATGAAAATAAACAAGTGGGATGGGAAAATATTAGTTTTTCATTTAGTTGCCTAATAATCCTGCACACCAATATTTGCCAAATAATTGTGCACACTGAGATATTCTTTTAAGAAAGACAAAACATGACTTTTACTTTCTTAAATATTCAGGTTTGAGCTTTATTAACATTTTGGAATGAGCAAGGTTTGTGTATGTCTATTTCAATGACATTCTCATTTTTTTCTCAGTCCCTAGAGGAGGACCAGGAGCATGTCCGTCTTGTCCTGCAATGGCTATTGGAGAACCGGTTATTTGTAAAGGCAGAGTAATGTGTTTTTTTATAACAAAGAGGAACAAGTACCCCCATCAGTACCTCCACTTCCTCGGACTGCTCTTCTGGCTTCGACCCCCCCCGTCTCCAACCGCTCCTCTGCTCTCTCCTCGTCGGCATCTCTGCACGCGTGGCTGGCTCTACAGACTACAGACTATTTCTGCCCCGCTCCCTGACAATAAAAGTCATTACCATTCTCATACTCTTCTCATTCTCCTGTGTACTGCTTTTGGGTCCAAACCACTCCCATTTCAATCTCCTCTTCTGTACAGTTCTGGTGGATCCAAAAAGGTAACTCAGCCTTCTCTAAACTGAAACAACTATTTACCTCAGCACCAGTACTCATCCATCCTGACCCATGTCAGCAGTTTATTGTCGAAGTGGATACTTCAGATACAGGAGTCGGGGCAGTCCAATCCCAGAAACGAGAGCCAGCGGTGAAACTTTTTCCCTCTTCCACAACGAGACACATGCCATCCTCCTCCGATCCCCTGACTAAACAAGTGGCTGATAAACACAGAATACCGGCTCCCCAATATCACACAGGACAGTCAGTTTGGTTATGTCCCAAAAATATCCACCTCAAGACTGATTGCCGGAAGCTGCCCCCCCCCCCATTACCTTGGTCCATTCAAAATTGTCAAGATAATCAAACCGTCAGCTGTCCACCTTAAGCTCCCCGACTCCCTTCGTGTCCACCCCATTTTTCATGTCTCTCAGTTGAAGCCTGTCCACAGCAGTGACCTTTGCCCTCCGGCAGACCCCCCCCATCGAGTCATCGACAATCACCCTGCCTTCACAGTGCGCAGGCTCCTGGACGTTCGTCACAGGGGCCAACTTTCATTCAGTTATTTATCACCCTGTTGTATTCAGCTGTGCCTCTTCCTCACAGTTAAAGAATCAAATAACCACAAACAACCACAATATACAGTATGGCCCCAGGGGACTGGCTATAGTTTTCTAAATTATGGTAAATATACTATATATACACTAATCAAACATTAAAACGCTCTTTGATCTATCCTCACCTGTGAAGCCTCTCCATGGCAAGAAGCACTGCTGCTTTATTACTGCATGACACCCTGAGAGCTGTCTTCTCCCTGTTTTCCATTATTGCAATACAGACAAAAATATGTGCAAAGAAATTCTAAATTTAGAGTGGAAATTACAAAGAGAGCTGTTATGAAATAGTGGTAGAAATTAATCTCAAATTCACTAAGAACTGCCTTCTCCTCACTCCCGCGCTTGGAATTACAGGTCAGAAAAGTGTAAACAACGGAAGAGCCAGGTACAGGAAGTAGGGGGATGGGGGTTGGGTCTCCCTCGCGTACCCCACGTCTACTATGCCCATGGCTATGGCCCTGAGGAGCGGTCTTGGATCTCTTGGTCCCTCATGCTGGACCCTGATATGGTGAAAGTGTTCCATGTGGCAAATCCACCATGCCTGGGGGTCGCCAGGAGGCTCCCGTTGGGGGGGGGGTACTGTCAGGATCCTAGTTTTTCCATTTTTCTCCCTCCCCTTTTGTTGTCTTGACTTCCTGTATTGTTTGTGTGTCTGTCTGGAGCTGGGCAGACCTGGAGTCACCACTCACCTGCACACCTGCCAGCCACCTGCAGTCAGGCCAATTTGAGTTAGTATAATTAAGTTAGATTCCTGATCCACACTCCAGTCGTTGGCAGTAATGCACTGTAACGTTGTTTGCCATCCGGCATAAAACACCAAGAAGGAAAAGAAGAAGAAGAAGAAGAAGCAGCAATCAAGCCATCTCCACTCTGTACTGAAGCCTGGTCAAGTTCGCATCTCTTGGTCAGATTGTCTGCTTATCAACATAGTATCACACCTAGGCTCCAAATGACTTTCATGTTTGCAGCAAGTGTGTGCCATGTGTCTCGAACTCTGCTCGCTCTTTGCAATTAAGTCATGTAATTGTAATTTCAGTTCCTTACATTTGATCTACTTGAGATACCCCACTTCCCTTTTCCTCACCAGGATATCAGATCCTTTTTGGTTTTTTAATTGTGATGTCTAGACCTTTTAACACCAATATACAAAACCCTGCAGGATACCTCCAGTGTGGACCACACCCCAAGGAATCGGCACCAACACCCGCAGCAGACCAAAGGGTGTGAAAACACACCTTTGGGTTGGGGGGCATTCCTCAAGTATAAATGTTAAGCTCTCCCCATGCTTGGGGTCTTTTTCCATTTTTACCACTCGTGTGATGATTGACCTTTTCTTTGCAAAGAAAATAAAAACTTGTCAGCCAGCAGAAGTCTCTATTTCATTCTTCACCAGCAGCAGAAAATTTCCACAACAACTTGGTGTCAGAATCCCTCGAGTGATCGTCTGGGACGGAACACAGACAGTGACGGGCCATCTTGGAAGAAAAAGCTTTCCAGCCTCCAACCTCAAATCCTCTTCTGAGAAGGGAGGACTGTTCGCAGACACCCCGGATCGTTACCGCTGGGATTTCACAAACATAATTCAGCGAAATTCATCTGGTGAGCATTGAAATATTGACATCTCAATTCTTTTTCTTTAAGTTTGGGATTTTAATTTGTCTAAATATTTTCATTTTCATTTTATCCACAATTGTGTCTGAGTCAAGGGCTGGCTCAGGGTTCAAAGTGTAAAAACTCTGGGGGCTTTTTATTGCTTGTAGTATAGAACGAAGCAGTCCTTACAGAGATGTCTGTATTGTAATTGTCGTGCACAACCTCCACATTTGGAATGGGGAGTAAAGGCTCCGTTGACGTTGGACCTCCGGAGGGTTCTACTGTGGATATCATGAGAAGGAAATATGGGGATAAAAGTTTTAAATATTTAAATGTATGGACAGCTGAGTTTGGATTCCCAATAGGGGGATCCCTCAGTTTAAAAAAACGTACTACTGGTTGAAGTAAAACTGAAAGAAAAAGAACAAGAAATTAGAAAGAAAAAGAAATGTTCTATAAAACAATTAGAAATTGTAGAATGTAAATAATGAAAGAATAATAAAAGAATGTTTACAAATGTGGAAAAGGGAATCAGAAGCACGAAACAGGAAAATAATGCAAAAACAACTACCCTTTTCATGCGATAAAGTTGAAACCAATGAAAAACTAAATTTACACACAAAAACAACACCACACTTGCAGATCTTGTCTTCTTTGTTTTCACAGTTGTCAGCTTTGAAGCTGGATCCAGACCTCGACAGCAACCCACCAACTCATTCTTCAGCTCCACCATCATACAACCCTGTGATGTCCAACGAAAGAAGAGAACAACAACAACAACAAAACACAAGTTTGGGACACAAGTTTGGGAGCAGCTCATCCTGATGTGTCTGTTCCACCACAAAACTCCACAACCAACCCATCTTCTCCAATTGCACATAGACTGCGCCATTCCAATAAAAATGCAGCCTTCAACATACCCATGGTTGAAGTATCTGGATCAGAAGGTGCAACGCTGGTTTTCCGTCCATGGACTTCTGCTGATATCACAGCAGCCTTTCAGCATCTACCCAACCCCACAACATCAGGCAAAATATTTGCTGAGCAAATCTTCACATTTTTCCAGGAGTTTAAACCAGCCATGAACGAACTAAAAAGATTTCTAATTACCAAGATGAAGCCCACAGACTGGCAGAAAATAGCTAGTAAGTTCCCAAGCTCTGACATCCGTTGCAAACACATTAACTAGGAAGATGAGTCTAATGCCCAATACAGAGATGCTGTCTGTGATGTATTCACCCAAGTTTTCCCTGTTAAAGTTAACGTGGAGAAAGTCAGATGATGAAGACCCTGATGAATATCTCACTTGCCTGGTGGAGGCATTCAACACCTACAGTGGAATTCAACTGCCTGATGAGTTGAGCAACACTTAAGATGTGTGGGAAACTCATCTTTGTAACTGCTTCCTAAGTGGACTGAAACCACATATCGCATTAGCTGTTAAAATTTCCTGCATCGGTTGGCATGATGCACGTCTGTCCGAACTTCGCCGAGATGCCATGCACACCCATAACCAACTACTCTCCAAGAAGAAACAGAAAGAGACAACACAGAAAGAACTTCACCTGGCAACAATAACCATGTATAATGCAATCTGAGAACATGGACACAAAGGGAAAAGATGTGGTAAAGACAAGAACTGGGGAAGAAGAACTCCCATTGATGTATGTTTCAACTGTGGCAAAGTTGGACATTGATGGATTTGATGATGTTGATGTGGGACACTCAGGTTGCCAAACACATCAGACTGACGACGGTCAGAGGTTGTCAGAGAGGGATGGACTCCTGCTGACAAGCTAAACCAACTTGTGAATTCGGGTTGAAGGTACTGCACCAAACTCCCACACACATATTGAGGGCTCAGACAATAGATATGCAATTGCTCTAATATTTGTGCAGTACACATCTAATCTTTTCAAGAAGTTTCCAGAACATACATCAACCATTACAGGACAAAATGTTGTATTCTTAGTTGACTCAGGGGCCACACATTCTGTCATAAAAGATTCAGAGTTAACTACAAAACCAAAACAGAGCGGAGATTATATGTACTCTACTGGTTCCACATGCTGTGTCCATGATTTTACTTGAACAAAAAACTTCTCACCTCTCCACAGCATAATGATTAAGATACAACACTGTGCTTTTAGAAATGCCAAACATCACTGTCAAAAGATGCAATGTTCTAAATCCTGCCACTCTCTTTTCCACACCAGACGATGGACAAGAACATAACTGTGTTGCTATACTCCAACAGGTTTGGTCCCCAGGACCGGATCTACAAGAAACACCACTGACTTATCCTGATTTGGTTGTTTTTGTAGATGGATCTACTTCACGTGACCCACAAACTGGTCACAAAAGAGTTGGATTTGCTGTTGTCATTAATCATGAAACTCTTGTCTCAGGTTCACTCCCCTCTCACTATTCTGCACAAGTGGCAGAACTGACAGCATTGACAGAGGCATGCAAACTGGCGAGCAACAAGACTGTAACTATCTACACTGACTCTAAATATGCATTTGGTTGTGCATGACTTTGGCACTCTATGGAAACACAGACAATTCTTAAAATCTGACGGAAAACCCATTCTCCATCATGACAAGGTTGCAGCTCTTCTAGATGCCATTTTGCTCCCAAAGTCAATTGCTGTTTGTAAAAGCCTTGTTCATACTAACAACTCAGATTCTGTCTCCCTAGGAAACACAAAAGCTGATGCTACTGCAAAAAGAGCTGCAATCCAACCCACTATCCTTGATCCATTGTTTGTTTCAACTCTAGTCTCTTTTCCCAGCTCCCTTACAGCAGTACAGTCCTTTGCCACACCACAAGAAAAGGCACTGTGGCAACGCTGTGGTGCCACCCGTAAAGACTTTGCAAAATTGACATACGGGTTGGACCATGTGGCAAAAGGGGGGCTGTTGGACGCCATAACTAAACACTGGTTCAATAAAGGTTTTTCAGTCTATGCGCAGAAGTTTTGTTGATCACGTATGGTTTGTGCAACACATAACGCAGGTAAAACCAAAACAATCACACACGCTGCACACCCACCGCCAGACAGACCATTCCAACATTTGATGATGGATTTCATAGAACTGTCACCAGCAGAAGTAAAGAAACACTGCTTAGTGATGGTTGAGATGTGGTCAAAATGGGTTGAAGCATTTCCAGCAAAACACCAAAGCAGCCAAGTAGTAGCAAAGGCTCTGTTAACGGAAATTATTCCTAGATGGGGAATACATACTAAGATGAGTAGTGATACTGGCTCTCACTTTGTCAATTCTGCAATAACCCAAATCAGTGATTTTTTTGCCATTGACCTCAAACAACATTGTGCATATCACCCTGACAGTGGAGGTGCTGCCGAACAAGAAAATGGCACTCTCAAATCAAAATTTGCAAAATTAGCACGTGTGGCCCACGTGACTGGCACTCGATTGTGGCCGCCACTGACAAAACCCTTGCTCCAAACAGAGACCACCACTTCATAATAACAAAAATTCCGAATTCCTACGGAGCCTGGATCACCATTTCCGATGTCAAATCAACTGATACAGGCACATATTGGTGTGGAATTGAATATCCAAGCTCGGATATGTACAGACAACTCAAGACTCATAGTCAATGGGCCACCAGACCCATATGACGTGCCCCTCAACATGCTACCAAATGTAAAGACTGCCCTACCAACCTCTGAAGTAGAACACTACCACCTCAATGACTTAAACATTGCTGATCACAAGGATGACACAGTACGACAAGCCCTCAGGCAATGTAATGACAACAATGCATGTGCCCTAGCTCTTTTACACAAAAAAGAGTTGAAGATTCCTGGTGACTGTTGGGTTTGTCATGCTTTAGCAGCTAGATGGCAAGCACAACCCCTGACGTAGCCACATGAAAGAATCTTGGGGCAGAGAAGTTCACGGAAAATGCACTGTCCCTTTGGGAATGTTGATGTTACTAATAGGCCTGTAACAATTATTTCATAATTGTCTAATAATTGTCTTTGTTTAACCGCAATTAAAGCAATTTTTGGGGAGTTGGTGGGGTTTATTTTCATGAGATGGGTCAAAGCATGGTAACACTTTTGTTTGCATCCATCAAACATGTTTCCAGTGTCCGTGTGCATCTTGCAGCGTGACAGAACAGTAACTGTCCCATCGGAGGACGCCTCATGCACATTGATTTACAGTTGCGAAGTCAAATTGGCTTCTAACGTTAACAATCCAAAGAGAATTGGGTAATTTCGTGAGAAGCGGTATTGAGAAATGCCTATAACATTAAGCTGGTACACGTTTGGTTTTCACTGGAGTTTTCGTTTAGTGTTGGTAATAAAGAAAGAAAGAAAAAGTGTCACTTGACACTGTCCTGCTGGTCCTGTCATAATGTAGGGAGTCTGCAAGCCCAACTGGTTTCAGCTAAATTATGACTGGACGATCGGTTATTTGGGGAGGGACTAGACTGTCATCCCGCTTTCAGCTATAGCATCATTTTGACATTGAATTTGGAAAACGAAACACGAGATGGAGCTTGTGTTTCTGGCCCGAAATCTGCCCGACAAATAACCTTTTTTTTTTTTTCAGTCGCCCACCACCCCTACGCCCTTTTTTTCAGAGGACTATATATTTGTATTATTATTATTATTATGATTTAAACTGTTAGTTGTTGGCACTTGTTTGTATACACGTTCATATCAACTAAAATGACAAGGGAGATACAGTTGGGAAAAAATGCAAGTCAAGAAGCGGTGATGACTATTGGACTTGGATAATGAAAAAAGTATTTTAAAAATTGCACCGAAAGGGACAATTATATTGTTAGTCGCAATTATTTCTGAGACAATTAATTGTGTAGCAAAATTTGGAATTGTTACAGCTCTAGTTACTAATTCCCGGACAATAAATCAGGAATAATATCCCAGTTGTTCCACATCCCAATATTACCTGTATTGACTCCCATTCAGCCCCTAGTAACATGGCATTTGAAGTTCCTCTACAAGATGCAGAGACTTGTGTTTGTTCAACGTCATCATCAGGTCTTTACCTAGGCCAGTCAAGCTGTCAAACTAGAATATTTGTGAATAATACAACATCAACCAACTGTTCTTGACATTATTTTAGCTGAAAAAGGTGGTATTTGCAAAATGCTTAATGTCTCTTTCTGTTTTTATGTCCCTGATGAATATGAGAACATCACCAACATCATCGAACACATGCAAGATGCCATTCGACCCCCACCAGTAGCAAATGATACATGGCTCGCTTGGCTAAAGTCTTGGGGCCAGGGATGGTCATCATGGTTTTTATCAGTGCTTAATTCGGTCGTAGTTGTTTTCTTTTTGCTCAGCACCGTAATTCTTTGTGTGTGGTTGGTTGTCCAACATGCTCACAAAAAAGATAGTCAAATCCTCCACATATGTTCATGTGAACGTTAATGATAATCAAAATTCAGCCTCATTTCACATTCCTGACGTCCTTTATCACTCCAACTCAGACTCTGACTCTGAAGACATGTTGTAAATAATGTTTTGCTTTTTTTTTTTTTTTTATTCTTTTATTTTTATCTTTTTTTTTCTCTTCAGAAACAACTGCCATGATGACGCATTTTAAAATCTGTGTGAATTAATGTATTGGATAATTAAGTTGTGACCTTTTTTATATCTCTTATTGTTCCCTTCTTTTCTTTGTTGTGTTTTTTTTTAGTTTGTCGTTGTTTCTCTTTTCTTTTTTTTGTGATTAATTAATAATTATAAGGGAGGAATTGTAATTATAATTTCAGTTCCTTACATTTGATTTACTTGAGATACCCCATCTCCCTTTTCCTCTCCAGAATGTCAGATCATTTTGGATTTTTTAATTGTGATATCTAGACCTTTTACTGTAACACCAACATACAAAACCCTGCAGGATACCTCCGGTGTGGACCATACCCCAGGGAGTCGGCACCGACACCTTCAGCAGACCAGAGGGTGTGAAAACACGTTCCTCAAGTATAAAGGTTTAGCTCTCCCCATGCTTTGGGTCTTTCTTCATTTTTACCACTCGTGTGATGATTGACCTTTTCTTTGCAGAGAAAAATAAAAACTTGTCGGCCAACAGAAGTCTCTATTTCATTCTTCACCAGCAGCGGGGAATTTCCACAACAGTCCCCAGTTCCTCTACTCCTGTTGTGGCTATGAATCTCGGACTCGTCTCTGCCCTGTTCAGCCCAGCCACCCACCTTCCTGCTTCCACCGCTCCTCCAGCCTTTGGAACACTATCCCCTTGGACCTGGATCCACCACTCAGCAACCCCACCCTGTACTGCTGCAGCCACACTTGTCCTTGTCTACTCATAACAATTGTATTTGAAGTTTTTTTGTCTGCATTTTGGGGTCATCCACTCCACTCATTATGACACTTTCTGGGCAGAGTTTGCATGCTTTCCTCCTGCTTGCCTGGGTTTCCTCCAGTTACCTCCCACAGTTCAAAAACACGCATGGTTTGGTTAATTTGTGACTCTAAATTGCCTGTAAGTATTAGTGTGAGTGGTTGTTCATCTCTGACTGTCTCTTTGTGTTGGCCCTGTGATTGACTGGCCAGCTGTCCAGGGTGTACCCCACCCTCCCTCGCCCGATGTGAGCTGGGATTGGCTCCAGCACCCAGAAACAGATAAGCGGTAGAAGATGAATTAATTAACTGTTGGTGGAGGGCACTTCTGACCCAATTTATCTGATCCTTGACTCTGCCCGCTGGGCACAAAAGACTGAAACCTTCACTAAACTGCCAGTAAGACATCTGGACCTGGCATAACCACAGTTGCCTTTGTGCATGTGTGTGTTACCTTGGCACACCCAGAGCTGTGCAGAACAGTTCCTTGATGTCACAGGGGCTGCATAATCTGCTGAAGACAACCTGAGAGACGACCACAGACACACAACCATGCAAAAATTAAAACATCAACGTTGTACTGTTACAATATTAGAAATTATTACAAATGCATCTCCTTTAAGTCGCTGTGCTGAGCAGTGTGAGCTGTGTTGTCACCTGCTTGAATAGATATAGAGACTTTCTGTTTCCATACATGCATCACACTCACCATCAGTCATCCAGTCGTAATCAGTATTACCACAGACACATGTTGTCCTGCACAGCTGTAATATTCTCCCCTATCAGACAGCATTCAGGTAATTTTACATAGGAGGAAGTCTGAGGTTATTGTCATAACAATAAGGTCAGGTGCTTTAAACCAGATCTGTAACTGTAGCCTGCGGTAGTTTATCTTCATGTAGGAGCCAAATGCAACAAACAGGAGGAAGTCATTTTCCTTGTGGGAACTATTTTCTAAAAGGGATGAATCAATGAGTTGTGTGTGAATTGAGCCTGTAGTCTTCATTGATCTTTTCATATTTGATATGGTCACAGAAATAAAGAATCACAGCTGCAAATTCAGGCCAGCTCTGTTCGCAGCAGTGATCATTCCAGATCATGGCTTGGTACTCCAGGGTAGGGGTGGGTTTAAGAAGGGCTATAAGGGGGCTGAAAGAGTGGGGGGGTTAAGCTCTTCAGAGGTCTGACTCTGACAGCATGTCACAGGTGAAAGAGACAGTCACACCAATGCATCAGAAACATCCTGCTCGCCAGCACTAATTCCTGTCTAAGCAACAATCTAACATCCACAGATGCTCAGTCACAGACAAAAAATAAACAGGAATCAATTAATTTTCTGTTCATCTAATAGGTAAACTCTAGGTTTCTGAGCGGCTTCATCTATGACCCTGGACTGTGGGGGATTATCGTGGTCCCAGCTGAGACTTAGCACCACTTCTGCAAACATTTACCCTCCTCTGTCACAGGATGATGGGGAAGATTATGATGACGACGATGATGATCCAACATCTTCATCCTGACACTATCATGCAAATACAAAAGACATGTAATTCAAACTAGGATACGTTAAAGAGAATCTGATTCTTATGAGAACAATGAGCTCAGTGAACAAAATCTTCACAATAACATGACACTGTAATACAAAGTCATGAATATGCAACACTTAAAAGGCATGAGCTCAATTGAACCCGCAGAAACTCCTGATATGGCTTCACATTGTGGACCAGTGTCAGTCCTTTCAGCCTACTGGTTGTGTGCATGAAGGCGTGATGTATCTTTCACACTGTGAATTTCATAAAGACACAATGTAATAAACAAAAGAGACATAAACCTGATTACATGAGCTTTATGAGCCACTCATAAAGCTCATGTACTCCTCCTCCTGCAGCTGTGCGCAGTCATTACAATCTGGATGTCTAAAGTGAGGACAGATGTGGCTCAGATCACAGCAGGTCTGGATGTTGTGCTGGGGTAATTGGGATGCTGAACAAGACAAAATAGAGGGATGAAGGAAGAATCTATCCCTGATAGGACTCTGAACCCGAGACAGGACTGTGAGCCACAGACACAATGTTTGGTTCCTTTGCAGTTTAACACAAGAGAGCAGTTTTGAGATGCATCCTGAGGTATGTCTGGCGGACAGTGGTCACAGTGTTTCTTCACCCAAACAAAGATGAGATTATTGTAATGAGGATAATCAGGCATCTCTTCACACACTCTCAGCAGCCTGACACAAACACTGAGGATGAAAACAGAGAGGTTAAATTAGGAGGTGATGATTCATACATCCATTAGGTCTTGCTAAACTGCGCAGCATAATTTTACAGTGGTAAACAGATATGAAATTTAGACTAAAGGTCAAACATGCATCTAACGATAATTCATTCAGTTAACTGTAAATGATATACAATAACCAACAAAGATTATCCTTATGTACACATTTTTTAATAATGTTGTTGTGCCCAGCGAGTTTAGAGATGATAACAAAGCATTGCTTCTATGAACTCTATAAATGGATTTGTAAAGCTTCAGCAGTAAATATTTAGCAGCTTAATCATGTGTTATGGTCCATGTTTAACCAGTCATAGGGATTGAAGAATTTCTGCCCCCTTTCAATTTTGCTCACCTCATGTGAAACACAACCATCAGCAACATCACATAAATTTATTAGTAATGCATCGTTAAACTAACACTATGATTAATAGCAGTGAACCACTACAGTTACAATAAAGTTTATTTATCGCTCCATCGTGAATAATTAAAGTTTATTTGATAAAATAGCTGTTTGATATTTTATGTATCGTTGTTTTTCGTATTTTTTCATTTGAAAATTAACTTTGAAAAGTCGGTTTCCTCTTGTATTGACTTCAGGTGTAATTTCAGGTGAAATGCTGCCCCCACAGCGGTAGCACTGCCCCAACAGCAGGGTAGTGGCAGGTGCTCTTCAGAGAAATGACACATCTTTATTTTCTTATAATCACAGAACCTCAACCCAGCAGTACCTTCTGAATTCTGCCGTCCACGTCCAGGTAAATGACACGGTAGGCGGATGAAGCAGAGCCCATAGTCCCCGCTCCTCTGCCTGCTGTGCGCGTCTTGCTCTCCTTCTCCCGTAAAAAACCGAGTGAGTAAATGGCGAGTCAGCGCCCCGTCAACATCTCACCTTCCCGTCTCGCTACTGTACGTCTCCTTCTCCTGTCCGCTTTGTTACCTCGCAATCTGACCGCATCTAATAAAGCTTGTACAAGCGCATCCCCGCCTACCGAGGTCTGCGCGCGCTCAACTACAGGCACGCTGTCTCATTCTCTCTCACACAAACACTTGGACAGAGCTGAACAGTTTCGCGTTTGTTTTTTGTGTGCTGTCCCGGAAGGACACCAGTCTCAAGGTTTGTTTCTCACCAAATAGAGTCAAATCTGCGTGACGTCACTCCAGCACGCTGGGTTGCCCCTGATTACACATCTAGAGTGACTCACTGATTCAATGATTTACTGAATAACAATGACGTGAGGGGTCCCCTGAAGACTTTTATTTAAATTTGAAGTTTCTGATGCAATGAATATCTCGAACATCTGTAATCATGCAGATTTTCACCATGTTTGCACTGCCATTGTTTCTTATGTGCTCCTCTATTTAAGAATTCCAGCTTCTCAAAATGCCCCCAATGACAGATTTGCACTCACCAACCAATCAGGGAATTTTATACTGTCGTGACATGTTCATACAAGACGCTATTGGCTATTTCCAATGTTAAACATACATTCATTTCATAATGCAAAATAATCATGAAATTAACACTGTTTACTTATACACAGAGGGGAACCCTATGGGCCTTCACGTATTCAGTGAAGGCCTAAGAAAAAATATTGAAAGAATTTTTGTACTACTAATGATATATATACATATTTTAATTACATTTTTCAATGATTTTTATTCAGTCAGTACTAGTAATAATTTCTTGATCATTGTTATAAACTTGGACTAATATTTCTTGGGGAAAAATGGGTTAATATAATAGAACGAGAAACGGATCACAATTTTTCTTCCAATGGTATCTGGGTAGGCTATTAAATCAGCAATTCCTCCTGCTGGACCTTCGGTGGCTGCAGCGAAGGCCCATGCAATTCAAATCAATGTGGGCATGAATTTGAGTTTGACAGGTGTCTTAGCCAATCATATTTCATTGGGTTGTGGGCGGGACCATATCACGACATCTTCCGGGTATTCCCGAATACCTAGGAGAACATATATAAGTCAAGCGACCCGCTAAAACAGTAAGCACGTTTACATGACACCTAAAAAACCAAATTATAGCATCAGTCCAACCAAACCTGGACTTTTAAAGTATATGTAAACACGTTAGCTCGGCTGAAATTGAACTGAAAATTGTCGGACTAACACACCCAGATAATGCTGCTGCATGTATACAGACAATTGCATTGGAACCGGAGGAGGTGATCTGCGCATGTGCTTAAGTGTCGCGCCAAGCTATGACCCGGAAGTCGAACGGCATTTCAAACGTAAACGCAAACGTAGGAGGTCACACAAAAGCAGCCAGCTAACATGGCGAAGTTATGTACAAATTTACAAGGTGGTTGTCCATCGTCGTGCCAGTTTACCTCTGACTCGCTAACTAGCTAGCTCACCGGTCTTTGTTTCTTTCCACCTCTGTTGTGGTATGTGATGTCATAGGTCAATCGGAACTGACCCATTACCCACAAGCCGAAAGAGTGCATATTGCCACCTATCATAGCGGAGGCAACGTGATTTCAACAAATAAACCGATTTCACTCCCGTGCATGTATACTGGGACAAGGACAGAAGTCCGATGAGATGGCTTAACTGTGCATGTAAACGTGTTTACTGACTGAGTGGAGGGAAGAAAGACAGAAGACAGAGACAGAAGACGATTTAGAGAGCAGGGAAATGGCGGGAGCTAGTGAAGAAGAAGAAGACCGTGTGGCTTATATTTTGGATACTCCTTTTTCAAGATTGCCTTTTCAGGCAAAACTAGATATAATCCAAAAAGGTCGACCATCACCTGATTTGCCAGGATTGGTGCAAGCTAGCAAGGGCTACCATCGGCATTTTCAAGCTAGCAGCTACAGTCGCTATCAGTGGCTAACGGGCAGCAGCAGCACAAAACTGAATTTGTAAGAAGTATACTGTAGGCCTAAACCTACAATTTGCAGACAGTTTTATAGCCATTAAGGCCAGTGAAAAATGGCCGAGCATAACTTACAAAGAGCTTTTTCCTTTTCTCATTTCACCTCCGGAGGTGTTTGTGTACAAGTCTCTTCATGGTCTAGCACCAAAGTACATCTCTGACATGCTAGAGCCATATGAACCATCTCGGGCTCTGACAACCTCGGGGAGTGGTCTCCTGGTGGTACCCAGAGTCAGGACTAAACATGGTGAGGCTGCGTTCCAGTTTTATAGTGCTAAAGTCTTGAACAGTCTTTCAGAAGATGTGAGACAGGCCTCATCTCTGACAATGTTTAAATCCAGGCTGTGAACAGTTCTATTTAGGTGTGCATATGACAACTGAAAGTATTTTATCTGCGCTTTTTTAGCTTTTAATTAACTCAATGATTAATTTATGTTTTATGTAATTATTTTATCAGCCTTTTTGTAATTTTTTGTATCTGTAAAGCACTTTGAGTTACCCTGTGTACGAATTGTGCTCTATAAATAAACTTGCCTTGCCTTGCCTTGCCTATACTTTTGGCAGAAATATAAAATCTGCATTGAAATTCAATTGTGTCTAAGCTGAAACAAACACAAAAAACATTGGATCAACATTGGATCCATCTTTAGTTGTTGAACAGTAGCTAATGATTATTCTAGACATTTTACTTTAATTCCAGCTAAACAAATTTGTGAATTGAATTTGTGATTTGCTTGTTTCATTTAGTTTTTGTAATTAAATGATGTCATGATAGCCAGCTTTGAATGTTTGTTTTTCCAGAATCACCTTGGTATGTTGTGAAAGCCATTTGGGGCAAATAAACTTTTAATATGCTGAACGTCCATGTGACAGGGCTCTGGCTATTATTTGTATTGCTATGTTTAATCTTTTATTGCTACATGTGGATCTATTGATGGCCCAGGGTCTGGGTCCACAGTTCGCCACTGCTTATACAATATATCTGGCTGGCAGTCTGTCAGCATTTATTCAAATGTGTAAATCTTCAGGTGTCACCATTGTTCCGTACACTGTGTCTTCAACTCTAAAATTCGTGCCAGGACGTAGTTGTTGAAATAATAAGCCCGCAAACGAGGTACAAAGAGGTGTGGGTGTGATTGTGTTGGCCAGGGTCTTCCTTGGTTTCTGCCCACAAATTTACAAAGGTCAGGTCGATTCCCGCGACCAAAGATTTAGCCCATGAGAGCAAGTTTACCCTCCAGTGCACACAAAGCAGAAATTATCGCACACCGTGTCCTGTTCTACGCTTGCAGTTCCATGTGCAGCTATCCTGGTGTTTGAATTTGTACACAAGAAACTATATTGTGAGATTGGCATTTAACATCTGTGCTGGTGAAATAATATAATTTGCTTGTGAGCATGTATTATTGTGCTCGCTACTTTTGACATGAATCTGCCACCATAATGTTATATCAAGTTGGGTGGCTGGAAGTGATTTGAATTCCGACCTTTTTTAGAGAATCCGCTCTTTCGGCTCCCAAGTGGTAACTTTTTTTTTTTTTTTTTTTTTGCGTAAATGAATTACCAATGTAAGGGTTAGGGTTATATTAAATGTTTATTATTTATTTGGCTTTATTTACATATTTAACAGACTGAACTTGGAGCATAATGTACAAATAATAAATGATAAAGTATAAAAACCGAAAGATCCAACTCAATTAGAAAAAAGGTCAAATCTCTGATGGAATGTATATCATTTATAAACTTTAAACAGTTTTCTTTGAAACAAGATAGACAGGTATAAAGAATCATTCAACAGAATATAAATTAAAATGTGTACAACAAAAAGAGGAACACAGCATCCAGGTAACAGATTTAGCTAGTCTTTATTGAAGATTGGCATTAAGAAAAGCCAAGTGCCACAGTTTTGAGGGGTTGATCCTGTTTTTTCTCTCTGTTATTATCTGTCCTATTTTGGAGAAGATTCTCTTTGAGGGGATGGATGTTGCTGCAATACACAGTCTCTGTGCCATCACGTGTAAGATGTGGGCAGACTGGAAAAGGGGTGCCTCACCTTTGTCTCTGTAGCTTTTCCATATAGTCTCACTCATGTTCATTTGCTCACTGTGCTATGTGTGTCTGTAACCCCTCCACCTTCTGCTCAGGTGGACACACAGACACAACATATCTTGACCAATCAAGCGCGGCTTTAACAGAAAAAAGGTGAAAAAAAACCAAATTGAGGCCCAATCAAGAGCCAGTTCCTGTTGTTCACTTCAAAGAACTGGCTCTCAGAGCTTGATCGTTTGTGAACGACATATTACTACGGGCTGAATTTGATGCTAGCAAGTGCTTTTATAGATCCCTTCACAGTTTGTGGACAGTGGTGACATAGGTGTGGATGTACACGCATTTTGGCAACAAAGTATGGCGGAGTTTGCGAGCTTGTCAAGCCATGCAAGGGGATTAAAGGCAAAGATCGCAAAAGCTACCTGGATAAATTAACTTGGCAAATGGCAACCAGATCCATATAGTATTATCGAGTGGGTGGATGACGTTACTAAGTGGCCAAATATCCAGTGCCAGATATAAATACATATGTGTGTGGTGGAGAAACCTTGCGTATACACCAGAGAGAAGTTGCAGGCATACAGGTCACTGGATGCTTATAACTATGTTGTCTGTGGTCCAAAATAGGACAGATAATAACAGAGAGAAAAAACAGGACTCTGAGTTTTGTGCCCTGAAATCCGACATCCTGCCAAGTCAATGACAGCTACGCAAGATGGCTATGTATGAGGCATGGGTCATCAGAAACAAGCACGCGAGCTACATCCTCATAGCAAATTGTACCTGCATGGCAGGTTGAGTTGGTAGAGTAGTGATTCTGACATCCAAACTCGCAACAACCGGACATTTTGATGCTAGTTTCATTTTTGAATCAACTTTGTAATATCCTATTCCTCGTCTAAACCGTCCTAATGAATGGGTAAGGCAATGCACTTCCGTTGCCAAGATGCACACGCATACTTTTGATGACGAAGCTTGCAAGAGGGTCTATTAATTTCCCTCCTCTCTGTTTCAAAGAGTTGGCACTGAAGTGTTGTGGACAACTACAGGGACGAGGTACTTAAAACATCTGTATGTAAAATGCAAAGGCACGAAAGTAGCCGCAGCCATCTTGACAAACAAAGCCAAAATTTTGCGGTAGAGTTCACATTGCTGAACAGCTAGATAAAGTGTACATGGTAGATATCACATACTTTCCAAAACAACAGACTCTTTCAAATTGCGGCTTTACATGGTCACGATTAGAGTGGAAGCTTTGATGACCCGGGGATGTTTTGTGGGCTTGTGGATTTTGTTGCCTCCCTTGATGGAGCTTTGAAGCTGCACCTTGACAGCGCCACTGTATTGAAGGGAAATTCAAAAACTGTACAGAACAAGCTACTGGACTCAAATCAAATCAAATCAAATCAGATTTATTTGTATAGCGCCAAATCATAACAAAGTTACATCAAGGCACTTTACATATGGAGCAGGTCTAGACCAAACTCTTTATACAATTATTTAAAGAGACCCAACAGATCCCCCGATGAGCAAGCACTTGGCGACAGTGGCAAGGAAAAACTTCCTTTAAGAGGCAGAAACCTCGGGCAGAACCAGGCTCGGGGGGGTGGCCATCTGCCTCGACCGGTTGGGTTGAGAGAGGGAGAGAGAGAGAGAGAGAGAGGCACAGGGGAGGGGGGGGGGGCAAAGTTGGGTAGAGTAGGGAGAGAAAGAGAGCAGGAGGAGGGGATATTCAAACAGGTGTAGGCAGGAACATGCATGAGGTTCGTAGGAATGATACTGTATGGAATTCTTGAAGATGTGGGAGCATATATTCGTGCAGCAGCATTCTGAATCAACTGAAGGCCTTTCAGAGATTTGTTTGGACATCCAGATAATAATGAGTTACAGTAGTCCAGCCTAGAAGTTACGAATACGTGGACTAGTTTTTCTGCATCCTCTTGAGAGAGGATATTTCTGATTTTCCTAATGTTTCTCAGGTGGAAGAAAGCTGCCCTACTGACTTGTTTTATGTGAGGGACAAAGGACATGTCCTGGTCAAAGGTTACTCCAAGGTTTTTTACAGTGGAGTTGGAAGCCAAAGTAATGCCATCCAGACTGATTAATTGATTAGATAGGGTTTCTCTAAGGTACTTAGGGCCGAGTACAATAACTTCAGTTTTGTCAGAATTTAGAAGTAAAAAATTATGGGTCATCCAGACTTTTATGTCTTCAAGACATGTCTGCAGTCTGACTATCTGACTAACTTCATTTGGCTTCATTGATAAATACAGCTGAGTGTCGTCTGCATAACAGTGGAAATTGATGCTGTGTTTCCTGATAATGTTGCCTAAAGGAAGCAGATAAAGAGTGAAGAGGATTGGTCTAAGCACCGAACCCTGTGGGACTCCATAACTGGCTATAGTGCGTGAGGAGGAGCTATTGTTAACATGTACAAACTGATATCTATCCGATAAATAGGATTTGAACCACCTTAGAGCAGTTCCTTTAATGCCAATTTCATGTTCCAGTCTCTGTAATAAAATATTGTGATCAATGGTGTCAAATGCAGCACTGAGATCTAAGAGGAGAAGTATGGAGGCTGATCCATTGTCTGAAGCCATTAGAATATCATTGGAGACTTTAATCAGCGCTGTTTCTGTGCTGTGGTGAGCTCTAAATCCTGACTGAAACTCTTCAAGCAAACCGTTCCTATGCAGATGGTCGTGTAATTGGTTTGCTACTGCTTTCTCAATGATTTTAGAAATGAAGGGAAGGTTTGATATGGGTCTATAATTGGCCAAAACATCTGGATCAAGATTCGGCTTTTTAAGCTGGGGTTTGATGACTGCGGTCTTAAGAGTCTGAGGTACATAACCCAAAGATAAGGTCAGATTAATGAGATCTAGAATGAAGGGCTCAATTAAGTAAAGAATGTCTTTAAAGAGGCTGGTCGGCACTGGGTCTAATAGACAGGTTGATGGTCTAGATGATGATACTATAGAAGCTAGCTCTGAGAGATTCAGAGATGACTTCCGAGTTGCTGGAACGCCAATTTCTTTCTAATTTCCGTGTCATCTGCTTTAAGGCACGAATTTGAGAGTTATACCACGGAGCCAGCCTCCTCTGTTTTATTACTTTCTTTTTGAGAGGGGCAGCATCATCCAGATTTGAACACAGTGTGGCCATAGTGCTAGTCACAAGGTCATCAACCTGTGTATGGGAGAAATCCTCATTTGAATTTAGATATGGCATTGCTGCAAATGATGACTGAATGTTCTCTTTAAATTTAGCCACAGCGTCTTCAGATAAACATCTTCTATAGCCAAATTCATTCCTCGATGCTGTGCAGTCAGTTAAAGTAAACTCAAATGTAATGAGGTAATGGTCGGTCAAAAGACAGTTTTGAGGAAAAATTGTTAACTTGTCAATTTCAATGCCATATGTTAGACCAAGATCAAGGATATGATTGAAGCAGTGAGTTGGTTCATTCACGTGCTGGGAAAAGCCAATTGAGTCTAGTAATTAAAGAAACCCAGAACTAAGGCTGTCACTTTCTACATCTACATGAATATTGAAATCTCCCACTATAATGATTTTATCTGTACTAAGTACTAACTCTGATATAAACTCAGAAAACTCTGATAGGAATTCTGAGTACGGACCAGGTGGACGGTATACTGTAACTAACAGAACTGGTTTTTCAACTTTCCAGTTTGAGTGGGAAAGACTAAGAGTGAGGCTTTCAAAAGACCTACAGCCAGGTTTTGGTCTAGGGTTGATTAATAAGCTTGACTGAAATATCGCATGTCCCTCGACCTATGGTACGAGGGACATGAAAATTAACATGAGTGGGGGGTGTAGCTTCATTAATACTAACATACTCATCCTGCTGCAGCCAGGTTTCAGTTATACAAAATAAATCAATACGATGATCAGTTATAAGATCACTGACTAATAGAGATTTTGATGATAGTGATCGAATATTCAACAGTCCACATTTAACTGCAGTATTATTTGAGACCGAATTTGTGGCTGTTTTGATTTCTATTAAGTTTTTGTTTTTAGCTCCTCTTCTGTTTAATCTAGGTTTAGTAACTTTTCTAAATTTAGGTGGTCGGGGGACAGACACAGTTTCTATAGACCTAGACATAGACAGAGACTCTATTCTATTCTCGGCAGGGAACCGCTCTGACTGAGGCGCAGAGGAGTGTGTTAAACTGCAGCTCTGCCTCCTGGTCTCGACTCGGGGTTGTCAGGGTTTTAACTTTCTAATGAACTCGGCCATATTCCTAGATATAAGAGCGGCACCACCCACGGTGGGATGGACACCATCTCTCCTAATCAGACCAGGTCTCCCCCAGAGAGTGTTCCAGTTATCTATGTAGCCCACATTGTTTTCGGGACACCACCTCGACAGCCAACGGTTGAATGAAGACATGCAGCTATACATGTCATCACTGGTCCGATTAGGGAGGGGGCCGGAGAAAACTACAGTGTCCGACATTGTTTTAGCAAAGGTACACACCGATTCCACATTAATCTTTGTGACCTTCGACTGGCGAAGTCGGGTGTCGTTACTGCCGACGTGAATAACAATTTTACCATATTTACGCTTATCCTTAGCCAGCAGTTTCAGGTAAGATTGGATGTCGCCTGCTCTGGCCCCCGGGATACACTTAACTATGGCCACCGGTGTCGCTAACTTCACGTTCCTCAGAATAGAGTCGCCAATCACTAGAGTCGGCTTTTCCGCGGGTGTGTCGCTGAGTGGGGAAAACCTGTTGGAAACATGAACCTGTTGGTGGTGAACCGGGGGCTGCTGCCTACAACTATGCCTCTTGTCTCGGACAGTCACCCAGCCGCCCTGACTAGATCCCGGCTGCTCGGGAGCCGCTGGGGGGGAGGAAACTCTCTCGGCTGCCGTAGGAGCTGGTTTAGGTCGGCCCGCACTGGCTACAGGGGGGCGGCTAGCTACACTAGCATAAGTTGGGCTAGCTAAGGTGCGGAGCCGCGACTCTAACTCACTAATTCTCGCCTCCATTTCTACCATCATCCTGTATCTATGACAACAAGTACTATCATAAAAGGAGGCAGAGGAGTAACTGGACATGTAGCAGAGAGGACAGGAGAGAAGAGGAGAGGGAGAAGGAGGAAGAGAGAGTGGAGAGAGAGAGCTGGAGGCCATTGCTAATCGTTCAGTTCAATTAGCGGAGCTACAGTGTCGTTTATAGGCTTAGGAAAGGGGAAGGAGATTGAGTTCTATGCTAGTATAGTTTAATAGCAGTTTGCTGTCGATTAGTCAGGTGAATAGCAAAGAATAGCAAAGAAATAGCAAAGACAGCACACGAGGTAACACAGAGCACAACCACCAGTGACCGGAAATGACGCAACACGCTTACCGTTCATCCACACTGCTGAGGAAAATGTATACTGTATGTTGTATGTTGTCTGTTGCGAGCAGTGATTTTCTATCAATCTAGGCAGATGAGTCAATGGATTTTGCCACACAGTCCAGCTACACATATAACCCCCCCCCCCCAGCATTTAATAAAGTTGTGTTTCAGGGTATACCGTGGAAGGACATGCTGGACTTGCACATGGTTAAGTTAGTGTCACATCTAGTGATGTTCGATACCACCGATTTCCTTTCCAATCCGATACTGAGTAAAAATCAGGCTGGTATCGGGGATACCAATCTGAATTTTGCAACTTTGTGCAAATACTCCTAATGTGTCTGGTAAATCTAAAAAAAGTAAATAAAGTAGTGTATTTCAAATCATACCTTCATAAAGAATTCAAGACACCAGTGTAATTTATTTATTTTAAACTCAGAAGTATATGGAAGTAGTGGCCTCATTTACAATTAGCCAAGCTAATACAACAACAGAAAAACCAAACAGAGGACACAATCATACAAAATATGTGAAAATGGTGTTTCATACACACAAAAAAAAGTAAACTAATAAAACCATTCAAATAAATTATCATTTAATTATTAAAAACTACTATAAAAATTAAAACTTGCATCTTAATTGACATTACATGAACATGTTAAGATGAAAATACTGAACATGTAAATAACACTTCAACAAAAGCATCCAATATTGACACTTTCCCTTATTCACAAGTTTTTTTCAAGGAACAATAGCATATTCACTCTCTTCCCATTTCATCTGTTCAGTTTTTTGCTAAGAACCTCTGGCCTTTGAAAAGACTCTGTCTGCCGGTACAGAAGTGGCAGTAATTCCCTGGTATCTCACTGCTAGTTTGCTCAGGGCTGGGAAGGTTGGTCCGTGTTCTTGCCACCAAACCTGAAACGGGGGAGTATGGACCCACATGCAAACACACTTTACAGGAGTTTAATTGGTAATGACCTTTATTTAACTTAAGCAAGGAATTTAACTCACGGCAAAGAACAGGTAATATCAGTTGTCTGAAGTCTTTGTCCAAAGCTCAAAAAAAAAAAAACAGCTTGAGTTTGGGGTGGGGAATGAACTGGCAGTTTAGAGTTTCAGGTATGCCAAACGGACTATGGGGGAAAGGCTTCGGGACAGACAAGTGAACTGATGCTCCTTTCCAGTAACAAAAATCCACAGCCTCAGGCAGAGAAAAAGGAACAAGGAAAAACAGAGGCCACTTGAGCTTTTAACCAAAAGGGCAGGAGTGGTTACCGGGACAGAGGCGAGGAGAGGTGGTTGAAGCAAGCAGGGTCGAAGCCGGGAAATCAGTCCAAAAGATTTTGCTGGAAAGTCTTGCATGAATGCGTCACAATCTGGCAGAGAACAAAGGGAGAGGGAGACCTAAATAACGTGGGGACAGGTGCAGTTGGTTGAGACCGATTGGCAGAGGAGGTTGGCTGAGGGAGTGAGGGAGTGAGTAAGTGAGTGGTGATGCGTTCGGGTTGCCACAGAGAAACCGGTGGTGAAAAACTGCAAACCATGACAGAACCCCCCCCCTCAAGGGATGGATCCTGACGTTCCAAAACAGAGCAGGGTGGGAGGCGGGGGGAAACAGGTGGAGGGCTAATATTCAGGAGAAGCAGACCATTCCCTATCCGGGGTGGGGTGGGAGGGGGTCCAGGGAAAAGATCCATCCTGATAATCCTGAACATCCATACAGTCATTATTATCCTGATCTTCCTGATTTTCTTGAGTTTCGGGATTGTGCTGAGTTTCCTGATTGTTCTCCTCCTCTTCGTCCAGTAGCACTGGAGAAAAGGGGCGGGTCTGTTGGGAGTGGGCAGATCGCCGAGAGTCAGCAATGGTGGATGAGAAAGAGGGCTGATCCGGGTTCTTTTGGTGGAAGTCAGCAATGACTTGAGGGTCAACAATAAAGGTAGCCGGAACCCAAGACCTTTCTTCTGGCCCATAGCCTTCCCAGTCAACCAAATATTGCATACCTCGCCCTCAGCAGTGAGAACAAAGGAGGGGGAGGAGGTGTTGGGGGTACCAAGGGACTTTCTGGAGCAGGTTTGATTTTGGAGACATGGAAGGTGGGATGAATACACATAGACTGAGGAAGCTTGAGTCTCACTCCTACTGGGTTTATTATCTTTAGAATGGGGAATGGACCAATGAACCTGGGTGCCAACTTATTGGACTCAACACGGAGGGGCAGGTCTTTAGTGGAAAGCCAAACTTTTTGTCCAACCTGGTAAGCAGGGGCTTGTGAGCGGTGATGGTTGGCAGATGTGGTATAACGATCAGCGGAGTGTTGCAGGGAATTGCGGGCTTGTGTCCAGGTGTGTTGACAGCACTGAATGAAAGCTGTCACAGAAGGGCAAGAAACCTCTTTTTCAAGGGCAGGGAACAGAGGAGGCTGATACCCATATGAAAATTGGAAGGGAGAGAGACCAGTGGCTGAACTGACCAGGGTGTTGTGGGCATATTTTACCCAAACCAGTTGTTGGGACAAGGAGGAGGGATTAGATGACACCAGGCAGCAGAGAGTGGTTTCCATTTCTTGGTTTTTTCTCTCTCCTTGGCCATTAGACTGGGGGTGGAAACCAGAGGACAGGCTAACAGAGGCCCCGAACAAACTGCAGAACTCTCGCCAAAATATGGATGTGAACTGGGGGCCTCGATCAGAAACTAGGTCAACAGGAATAGCATGAAGGCGAACAACATGCTGGAGGAGAAGTTTGGCTCTCTTTAGCAAAGGGGAGTTTTTGAAGAGGATTGAAGTGTGCCATCTTGCTGAATCTGTCAACTATGGTGAGGATGGTGGTGTTTCCTTCAGGAAAATCCAGGGATATATGTGACCAGGGACGATGGGGTATGGGGAGTGGATGAAGGTGGCCAGCAGGAGCCTGATGGGATGGTTTGTGTTGGTTGCAAATAGGGCAGGCTTTGACAAACTCATGCACATCCTCCTCCATAGTGGGCCACCAGAACCGCTGTGACAGGAATTCCTTGGTTCTGTGTACCCCAGGGTGACAGGTGAGCTTGGATGAATGTGACCACTGTAAAACCTCTGACCTAAATGTAGCAGGTACAAACAGACGGTCAGGGGGCCAAGCACTGGGTCCAGGGGCAGAAGAGGGGCAGCCTCAACAGGGGAATTTTCCTTCAAAAATTGACGGGACAGAGCATCGGGCTTAACATTTCTGGACCCAAGGCCGTAGGATAGAGAAAAGTTGAATTGTGTAAAAAAAGAGTGACCAGCGGGCTTGACGTGAGTTTAAGCGTTTGGCTGTGTGAATGTACTCCAGGTTTTTATGATCTGTCCAGACAAGAAATGGAACTTTAGTTCCCTCCAGCCAGTGCCACCATTCCTCCAAGGCTAGTTTGACTGCTAGCAATTCTCAGTTTCCAATGTCGTAGTTTTGTTCTGCAGGAGTCAGGCAGCGAGAGAAGAAGGCACATGGGTGGAGCTTCTGGTCTGATGCTGAATGTTGAGACAGCACAGTCCCCCCCCCCCACATCAGAGGCATCCACTTCCACCACAAACTGTCTTTCAGGGTCAGGGACGTGCAGAATGGGAGCACTGATGAAGCATGCCTTTAAAGTTTCAAAAGCCTTATTGGCTGCAGGAGTCCAGGAGAATGGGATTTTGGATTAAGTCAGGGCTGTGAGGGGTGAAGCCAGAGTGCTGTAGCCACAAATGAAGCGGCGATAAAAGTTGGCAAAGCCCAGGAAGCGTTGTAATTGTTTCCGATTATCAGGAGCGGGCCAGGGTGTAATGGCTGAAACCTAGTCCGGATCCATTTGTAGGCTACCCTAAGCCACAATGTAACCCAGGAAGGTGACAGAGGATGCATGAAACTCACATTTCTCAGCCTTGACAAAAAGGGAGTTTTCCAGGAGCCACTGCAAGACTGCCCTTACATGATGAACATGCTCCTCCATTGACTTGGAGAAAATCTAATTATCGTCCAGATAAACAAAAACAGAATGGTTCAGCATGTCTCTAAGGACATCATTAACTAATGCCTGGAAGACAGCAGGGGCATTAGTTAAACCAAAAGGCATGACAAGATACTCATAATGGCCTGTGGGGATGTTGAACGCTGTTTTCCACTCATCCCCCTCCCTGATGCGGACCAAATGGTATGCGCTGCGTAGATCCAATTCGGTGAAGACACTGGGCCCCTGGAGTATTTCAAAAGCAGTGGACATAAGTGGCAAAGGGTACCGGTTCTTTACAGTTATGTCATTGAGGCCTCTATAATCAATGCAAGGTCTAAGGGTTTTATCCTTCTTTTCCACAAAAAAGAAGCCAGCGCCAGCAGGGGATGAGGATGGTCGAATGATCCCAGCTGCCAAAGAGTCATTGATCTATACCTCCATAGCCTCCCTTTCAGGGCCAGAGAGGGAGTAAAGGCGCCTTTTGGGAGGGGAGGTACCCGGCAGAAGGTCAATGGCGCAATCATAGGGACGATGAGGGGGTAGAGATTTGGCCTTGGTTTTGCTGAAAACCTCACACAGGTCATGATACTGGGCTGGTACCCCAGAGAGATCGGGCTGACCACAGGGAGGTGGAGAGCGGAGCAGTGCAGTCACCTGCCTCAGGCAGACCTGATGACAGGTGGAACTCCAACCACGGATGACCCCTGCCGATCAGTCAATATTTGGATTATGGCGGCAAAGTCATGGGTAGCCCAGTATAAGAGGGAGGCGAGGTGAGGGCAGAACATAAAGCTGGATGGTTTCATGGTCATTTCCAGACATGAGTAAATGGACCGGTATCGTTTGATGAGTGACCTTCCCGAGCCCTGGCAGGCACAGGACAAGGCCGGGGTGAGACCAATACCCAGCTGACGAGCTAACTCTTTGTCAATTATGTTAGCGTCTGCTCCAGAATCAGTAAATGTGGACAGGACTTGAGAGATTTCAGGCAGAAGGAACTTGGCTACAAACAGAGGACGATCAAATACAGAGGAGGCTTTAAAAGAGGATGGACTCACCAGTAATTCGTCCACTACTCATGAGCCCCCCCTTTTACTGGACAATGAGAGATGAAGTGGCCTGGTCGACCACAGTACAGAGAGAGAATGGCCTTGCGGCGTCGCTCTCATTCCTCAGGGGACAGACTGGTGCGGCCCACCTGCATGGGTTCAGAACTGTTGGTTAAAGGCTCAGGAGTGGTTGTAGACCGGGCCAAGTTCGGGGCAGAGCCTCGTGATGCATGGGCAGATACATGAGCTGGGGGTGTTCTTTGCTTCTCTCTCTTGGATTCGAAGGTCTATGTTAATAGCAAGAGCAATGACATCATCAAGAGAAAGGGGCAGGGGGTAAGACACAAGCTCATCTTTGATGTAATCAGCCAGCCCATGCAGAAAAGCATCACGAAGAGCACTCTCATTCCAGCCACTTACACGGGCCTTGGTGCAGAAGTCTGCTGAGAAATCAAACAAACAATGCAAACCATGACAAAACCAGTCCATCCCAATCTCAGGGAATCACTTTTTCTTCTGAGTACCAACGTATTTCAATGAGCAAATAACTGGCAGCTGACCGGTGATGTTGTCCTGACAAAGCCTGCATGTCAAAATCAGTCCATATCCCTCCTTTTGATACAGCTGAACCTGAGGGGGCAGGACTCTGCTTTGGCCCTGTGGTAGAAGGCTCTGAAGTATAAGGCCATGAGGTAGAGCTAACAGTAGCTGTTGAGCTTTGGGCTAGAGTGGGAGCTGCCTGTCCTGTATGATAGATTTCCTGCATTTCAGAGAGGAGACGTTTTTTCATTACTTCCACATTGTCTTTGCCTCAAAAACCAAGATGTTTAAACCTAACACCCAGAAATGTGCTGGCAGCTAGACAGTGAATGCTCTAAATACCCTTGAATCTGTACTGACATTACTGTGCCAGTTGTATGGCAAGGGAGCTGTCAAGTTCACAAACTGCTCCAGCCCTGTGAATGAGTGACACGAGCTGAATCACTTTGGAGATTGAAATATACTTTTCAGTTGACACTTTCCTACCCACTTCTTCAAGAGTGGCCGTAATATGCATCAACTGTTTGCTTGATGAGAGATAACTCTCCGTCATTTAAGCACAATGCATTCCTCCCTAAAAGGCAGAGGGCTGTGGCCACAGCTTCATTTTGCTCACAGAGCCTTTCCAGCATGTAAAAGACTTCATTTCATTGAGTATCTACTAGGAATGCAACAATATTCAATATTTTATTGAACTGTTCAATACATCCTGTTCGGTTCAATACACAAAGGCAAACAACAGTATTTCAGTATGTTTCAGCCTGTCACAAAACTTTATCAAAACTTGGTGTAGCGCATGCTGTGCGATTAGATACAGTGGTATGCAAAAGTTTGGGCACCCCTTAGGAAAATCACTGCATCAGTTTGTCACTTGCTGAGCTTTTGAAGCAGCAACTTCATTCTAACATATGTTATACCTTATGGATACAGAAACATCTCAGTAGTGAAATCATTTTTATTGGTCCAACAGAAACATTTTTATGTGCATTTAAACAAAAATAGGCATGTGCATAAATTTGGGCAACCCAAAGAAATAATTGCATTAATATTTAGTAGAGCCTCCTTTTGCTGCAATAACAGCCTGTAGATGCCTCCTATAGCCACAGACAAGTCCCTGAAGACTGGCAGGTGGTAATTTGGGCCATTCCTCCATACAAAATGTCTCCAGTTCAGTCAGGTTTCTTGGCTTCCGTGCGTAGACAGTCTGCTTCAAATCAATCCATACATTTTCAATGATGTTAAGGTCAGGGGACTGGGATGGCCATTCCAGAACATTGTACCTGTGCTTCTGCATGAATTCCTTGGTTGATTTTGAACAGTGTGTAGCGGAGGACACCTCTCCAAACATAAAATAAGAATGTTGGGCGCCAGACAGAAGTCACACTGTCAAAAATAATTTATTTCAAATGTTATTTATAACTTTATATATGTTGGAGAGGTAAGAAAGAGACCCGGCTTTCGCCTCCCTACAAAATTTAGGCCACACAGAAACCAAAAATAGGTTCAGGGGTTAACCTTTCCTTTAAGTCAAACAATGAATAATTACAACTTAAATTTTATGAGAATAAGTCAAATTCCAACCAAATATATATCATCAAACAATTTAACTCAAGATCAAATTCACAACCAATTTAAGAGCATCCAACAAAAGTTGATTTTCAAACAAAAAATCCTAAACAAACAGTCCAATAAGTTAATCAATATTTAAAGTTCAGTTCATAAGGGTGTATGTGAGAGTGTGTATGTGTGTGTGCAGATGAGTGTAGGATCCAGTTCAGTTCAGTTCATAAGTGTGTATTTGAGAATGTGGGTATATGTGTGTGTGGATGAGTGTCTGAAAGTAATGGAAGTCAGAGTGGGAAAGTTTTGAGATGGGTGTATGAAGGGAGGTAGAGAGGGAGAGAGAATGTGAATTCAGCAGCCACATGGAGAAGCCTGGAGAATAAAGGGGGTAAGAAGGGACTTATCTGAGGGAGAGCAACGGCCGACCTGGTCCGAGAGTGGGTTTTTGCAGGTTCCAAACAGGCCTGAGACTGCCTGTTCCACAGAGCTCAATCCTTTTCTCCTTTACCAGATTCTTTGCCGTGCCATTTCCAGTTCACTCTGATTATTTAGTGTGTTTTTCCTCAGTTCTGGTTTCCTTTTTCCTTCCTTTCCTTGTCTCACTTCTCACGCTGTTTCTGTTTGCTTCAGCATCCTTTGTTCTCCTTTGTTTGAACTTCCTCCTTCTTTTTCAGCTCAGGTGTCTCTGATTTGTAAACTCCCCTCCTCCTCCTTGTGTGTGATGTCACTTCCTATTACCTCAACTTCCTGTGTGCTGCCTTGTTACAAGTGCTTAGGATCATTGTCCTGCTGAAAAATCCAACCCTGCCGTAGCTTCAACTTTGTGACCGACTCTTGAACATTCTTATCAAGAATCTGCTGATACTGAGAGGAATTCATGTGGCCCTCAACTTTAACAATGTTTCCAGTACCTGTGCTAGCCACGCAGCCCCATAACATGATGGACCCTCCACCAAATTTCACAGTAGGCAATAAGTTCTTCTCATGGAATTCAGTGTGTTTTTTTCGCCATGCATACCTCCTCTTGTTCTGACCAAATAACACTATCTCAGTCTCATCTGACCACAGTATTTTTTTCCAAAATGCTTCTGGCTTGTCCAGATGTGCTTTTGCATACCTCATGCGACTCTTCTTGTGACGAACACTCAGGAAAGGCTTTTTGCGCATCACCCTTCTAATGAGCTTTTCCTGGTGCAAATTACTCTGGATTGTGGAGCGATGAACAACTATACCATCAGACACCAGATGTTCTTGTAGTTCTCTTGAAGTGGTCTGTGGCTTGTCTGTGACCATTCTAACCATCCTTCGCCTGTGCCTTTCCTGTATTTTTTTCGGCCTACCACATCTTTCCTTCACAAGGACTGTTCCTGTAGCCTTCCATTTCTGCAATACACTTCTGACTGTGGAGACAAACAGTCCAAACCTTCCAGATAATTCTTGTACCCTTCTCATAATTCATAATAATGAATTATCTTAGATTTAGGTCAGTGGAGAGTTGTTTAGAGGCCCCCATGTTGCCACTCTTTAAGAAAGAATCTAAGACAAGCACAGTCAGCAATTACCTATGTTAAATAGCCTTTTTCATGATTGGTTCCACTTGTCTTTGTAATTGACAGTCTAACAAGCTAATCTCAGCATTTTTGTGCTGCAACCTGTCAGCTATAAATCCCTACAAGTCTCGAAATGAATGTGATTAAAAGGGTGCCCAAACTTTTGTACATCACATTTTTTACATTTTATTTTATTATAATAAAACTATGTAATGCTAGTAAGAGCAAGTAAGATAATGCTCCCTTTTTATGATACATTTCGTGGTTTGACTACATCTGTGCAATTCTCTCATATTCTATTTGTAACAGTGAAGTAGTTTCTAAATATGGTAGCTACAATAATGTTTGCTGTATTTTTTTTTTTTTTTTGGATACTGTTACGGGTAAGGGCGTAACTTTGAGTTGAACATTGGGGGGGGTTGGGATTTTTTTTTCTTTTTCTTAGATTTCTCCTACTATCTGATACACACACATACACACGTACACATTTTGTGCACTAATTTTACTATATTATTTTAATTTTCATATATATATATTACTGACGTTGGCTTGTCCTGTCCCAGCTTCTTACAGTGTGAATCAAGATAAGGATATCATGTTGATGTTGATTTCTTTTAATTTTTGTATTCAAATTGTGTAATTTGTCAGAGCATACTATTCTTACATTAGGCCATATAAAGCTTGGGATTAACCAGCGACCCTCCGCTTACTGATTCCGTTTTTTTCCTTTTTTTTTTTTTCTTTTTTGCGCATGCTTCTGAACCAAAAAACACACATTGCTATCGGGTCAGGACGAAGTAAACACAGCGTCGAGGCAGAAGCCTCTAAAGTGTCGGGGTGTACTGAGTGATGTGACAGCATCGCCTGTCGCACCTCCGGCACACACACACCGGTAATGTGTGTGTAACCCGACACACGTGTGGACTCGTTACGTGGGCTGCTCTCATGTCAAGAGTCGATGTCGCCGTTTACTGGATTGTTATCTTTGCTAGACTTTAGTTTATTAGCTCCAGGTGTTTTACAGGTGTTCTACCTGGAGGTGCTGTGGCTACACACCCACAGTGACCGGACTGAACGAGATTAATGACGTTACCTATGGCGTCTCTATGCTTTCCTCCCTGCTAAATTGAGAGAATCTACCACATTGTCGTGTTTATAATACTTAACATTCCTTATGGATCATTAAGATATGATATTTGGGGGGTTGTTGTGGCTGGTTTGGATTATTGGGTGGGTTGCAACCCACCCATCCCCCCATAAATTACGCCTATGGTAACGGGTGTTACATTTTTATTATAAAGTGGTTTGACTATATCTGTGCTTGCTTTTTAAGGTTTTTACATGCAATATATTGCCTTTTCTAGTGAATAGTTTTATATTAAGATCTCAAAACCGTATCGTTACCGTGGCCCAAAAACCACTATGCATACCGAACTGTGGGAAAACTGTACCGTTGCATCCCTAGTATCTACTGACTGGATTAGTTTGTGCTCATGGAAACATGGATGATGCCTCCTTCCAGACTGCACTGCAGCAACCATATTTGCACCATTGTCCGTCACAACTGCAGCAACATTGTCACTTATGCCCTATTCTTCTGTGATGCGTAAAAGCGCTAAAGTGATATTATCTGCTGTATGCTGCCCATTGATAGTGTGGGTTTCCAAAAGAAATTCCCTCATTTGCCAGTTTTCAATGAGATGACATGTTACAGTCAAATATGCCTCTGTGGACACTGAAGTCAACATATCAGTGGTAAGAAAAACACTAGAAGTATTTTGCATGCCCTTACTTTGCCTTTGCATTCATTGAACATCTTTACAAGATGAGTCTCTGTCAGTTTTCTTCCTGGGAGTTTATATTTTGGGTCAAGAGCTCTCACCAATCCTTGGAAACCTTGGACAGAGGCTGGAGATCCTTCGCAATCATCTCTCCCAGGCATCTTGACTGAGAATCCCCTCTGGTTCTCCTTAAGGGAGTTCATCTAAAATCTTGGAAGCGCACACTTAGCTTGGCTGCCTTCTTTGAGATTCCCTGCCAGTTATTCTGATATTCACTGAGCATCAGGAGGGTCATCAAAGGCCAAAGGGGACATGGTCCCCACTCCTGTGCAGGCTCTACAGAATCATGGTGCCTCCTTTAGAGGAAAGATATTCTATCCGATTTACAGGGTCATCCCAGTCCTTGATGTCTTCAGATTTGCGTTTTACCACTGGAGTTCACAAGCTGCCATTGATAGTTGCGAACACCATCAGTAAAATTATTTGCAACTCTTTTGATGTTGGCATATACACTGCTCAAAAAAATAAAGGGAACACTAAAATAACACATCCTAGATCTGAATGAATGAAATATTCTTATTAAATACTTTGTTCTTTACATAGTTGAATGTGCTGACAACAAAATCACAAAAAATTATCAATGGAAATCAAATTTATTAACCCATGGAGGTCTGGATTTGGAGTCACAATCAAAATTAAAGTGGAAAAACACACTACAGGCTGATGCAACTTTGATTTAATGTCCTTAAAACAAGTCAAAATGAGGCTCAGTAGTGTGTGTGGCCTCCACGTGCCCGTATGACCTCCCTACAACGCCTGGGCATGCTCCTGATGAGGTGGCGGATGGTCTCCTGAGGGATCTCCTCCCAGACCTGGACTAAAGCATCCGCCAACTCCTGGACAGTCTGTGGTGCAACGTGGCATTGGTGGATGGAGCGAGACATGATGTCCCAGCTGTGCTCAATTGGATTCAGGTCTGGGGAACGGGTGGGGCAGTCCATAGCATCAATGCCTTCGTCTTGAAGGAACTGCTGACAGACTCCAGCCGCATGAGGTCTAGCATTGTCTTGCATTAGGAGGAACCCAGGGCCAACCGCTCCAGCATATGGTCTCACAATGGGTCTGAGGATCTCATCTCGGTACCTAATGGCAGTCAGGCTACCTCTGGCGAGCACATGGAGGGCTGTGCAGCCCCCCAAAGAAATGCCACCCCACACCATTACTGACCCACTGCCAAACCGGTCATGCTGGAGGATGTTGCAGGCAGCAGAACGTTCTCCACGGCGTCTCCAGACTCTGTCACGTCCGTCACATGTGCTCAGTGTGAACCTTCTTTCATCTGTGAAGAGTACAGGGCGCCACTGGCGAATTTGCCAATCTTGGTGTTCTCTGGCAAATGCCAAACGTCCTGCACTGTGTTGGGCTGTAAGCACAACCCCCACCTGTGGATGTCAGGCCCTCATACCACCCTCATGGAGTCTGTTTCTGACCGTTTGAGCAGACACATGCACATTTGTGGCCTGCTGGAGGTCATTTTGCAGGGCTCTGGCAGTGCTCCTCCTGGTCCTCCTTGCACAAAGGCTGAGGTAGTGTTCCTGCTGCTGGGTTGTTGCCCTCCTACGGCCTCCTCCACGTCTCCTGATGTACTGGCCTGTCTCCTGGTAGCGCCTCCATGCTGTGGACACTACGTTGACAGACACAGCAAACCTTCTTGCCACAGCTCGCATTGATGTGCCATCCTGGATGAGCTGCACTACCTGAGCCACTTGTGTGGGTTGTAGACTCCGTCTCATGCTACCACTAGAGTGAAAGCACCGCCAGCATTCAAAAGTGACCAAAACATCAGCCAGAAAGCATAGGAACTGAGAAGTGGTCTGTGGTCACCACCTGCAGAACCACTCCTTTATTGGGGGTGTCTTGCTAATTGCCTATAATTTCCACCTGTTTTCTATTCCATTTGCACAACAGCATATGAAATTGATTGTCAATCAGTGTTGCTTCCTAAGTGGACATTTTGATTTCACAGAAGTGTGACTGACTTGGAGTTACATTGTGTTGTTTAAGTGTTCCCTTTATTTTTTTGAGCAGTGTACATTTGGACTAACATCAAATTGATTACACTCTATCATTTTGGAGTCTATATGGAGGATATAAGGGGTTGCTATTTTGTGCCAGCTTGATTGTGTTGATAACAGTTAAATGGGGAACCACAGTCTGGTCTATTTAAAAAAGCCTTGCAGGGAGAGCCCTAAGAACTTGAGTCCTGGACCTTCCCCTATTGTTGGATGCTCTATGTTCTCCTCATCTGAGCTCTTGGCGAGAGTAAAGCTGATGTGGATTTCCATTAAACCCACATTTCTCCTTGCCATTACTCAAGCCAAATGTGTCATTGAACTGCCTGCTGCACCAGTGAGTAATTAATTTCTGAGGTAGAACCTGATAGGCTTCAGGTGTCATTTTGTATCGAAATATTGCATTTGTCCCTATGGTGCTGTCATGGTCAGACCATAACCAGCATATTCAGTTGACACAGTTTAATCCCCCACTGGGATAGGTTGGGGTTACTATACCCAGCAAGGGCCCTTAGAGCCTATGTCAATGATATGCGAGTTTGCATATAAGGTGAATGTTGCTGCCCCACATCCTATGGGTGCAATTTCTTGTACAGAGTTCCTCTGCAATTGCACAGATGTGCAGTCAGAATGACCTGTGACTGTTAGTTTTGGTCACCCAAGTTCTTAAAGCACTGCCTTTGAATAAAACCACTTTCAAAAAAATGAAAGTCACAAATGTACTTAACATTCAAAGTATATTGGATGAACAGAGTGTTTATTCAGAATCCTGTTGAACAGATCATCAGAGGTCACATGTGAAGTTGTTGGTATGAAATACTTGACCTGGACATAATTTTTGTGAAATGGAAGATCCACTAGAAGAACCCCCTATGGTCCAGGGCAGGAGAAACAACCAAATCAATAGTTAAGAGCATACATTAATTCTGTATAAAGAAAAATTGGGTACATCAATGAAGACACAGATGAGAGTAGTATTGGTCTCAACACCCTAAAGTTATCAAAGGCCACAGGCATAAAAACACTGGCTTCAGTATTTTTTCACAACAAACTGTGTGTGCTTGTGCATGCAAGGGAGAGCTTTTTGATCTGCCTGTGTCAGAGTGGGTTTCTGTGTGTCAGAAATGACACCTGTCGCCTCCATCTGAGACTGAAGGCCCCTCCATGCCATGAGCCATCAAAAACACCACCCTAAGAGCTAAGTGAGGAAAACAAGCGGTTTATTTTTCCCACAATGCTTTGGGAGAAACCCCAAATAAAGATCATTCACAGCATTGAAAACCGACAGGTAATTACAAAAATCAGCATTAGGCGAAAAGACAAGGAACACAATGTTTTCATTAGAAAGTCGACCACTGATCAGAAATATACACATGAGAAAGATCATACAACAGTAATAAATAATTAACAAACTAATTATAAATATTAACACATCTGGAAGAATGTGAAACATTGCTTTGGGTTTTTTCAATGAGAATAATTTTTGTACTAAGAGCACTAAAGAACACCAAGAACATTAAATTTACACTCAGATCAAATTCTGCTAATATGAGGGACCAGTTCAAACACTCGCCAACAAAATATGTCTATGATTTAAATTTACATTCATAACATCTCAAACCAATCCCACAAAATATATATGAGCATCTGGAGGTTTGCTATAAAAAATACATAATTGGTGAATTCATTTCAGAAACCACCACAAACCTAACCAAAATAAGTTAAAGACTCTTTTTAAGAACACAATTCCACAGTTTCTTTGGTTGAGTAAGGCAAATGTGAAAGAAGTTCTACACATTCCAGAAGGGCTTAGTTGTCTGACTAAAGGAAGGTTCCAGTGGTAACAATCCAGGAGGGTTTAGTGGTCTCAGTCCAGGAGGGTTCTAGTGGTGTCAGTCCTGGAGGTTTTAGTGGTTTCAGTTGTAGTCAGTTTTCAGCACACATCTGTCCAGAGTTGTTTGTGACTTTAGCACATCTCTATGAAAACAACTGACATGTATCTATATAGCTGTGGTCAAAAGTGGCCTGGCAGATCTCACATCAATGTTTCCACCTTTGGAGAAACATGTTGGTGAATAAAGGATCGGGTTTTTTATAGAACACAATCATTTACTTACCAGTCTTTAGAAGAATAAGATATGACTGCTGAGCTGGTAATGCTAACATTAGATATGCATATAGTTCATTCAGGTTTATGTGTAAAACAGACTATATGAGATGAGGTTCTGTGGTGGACAGACATCTCCCATCGTCTTCGTGCTGCTAATTTAGATCAAACCAACACCCAAAGCTTTATAAATAAGGCAGATTTTCAATTAATCTGAGATAAACCTGACAACAGGTGGATCCATCAGTCATGGATGTTACTGCTCCAAAGACTGGTATCTGACATCAGTCACATCTGCTGATCTCAAGTCTCCACACATAAAAGAGAACTTCCTCTTCAAGTCTTGGTCAAGGATGAAGGTACACTCAGCTAGGCAATCGAATTGAAGTCAGCATGTGACTGCAACACACACTCAGTACCAAAGTGCTCAGTGCTCCTTCAGCCTGTGAGAAAAAGATTAAACACTGTAACTCTGGCTGTTTTTAAATTGAATTTAACACCAAGGCTGAGAAGTAATGAGACTAGGATGGTGATAGATCCCTATGAAGATCAAATTGAGAGAAGAGCAGGACTTACTCTACAGTGGAGTTGGGATGGGATTTACTGGAGGTAAGCTCCTTCATCACGAGTCGCAGCAAAAGCTTTAAAACATTACAGTCACTTCTTATAGGACTCTAAAGAGTCACAGCTACACAGACATTAAAGCAATAAGACTTTAACGTATTGCTCAGATTATGAGCATGTTTTCAGAGCACTCACCAGCAGTGCAAGGAAGTCAGCAGTCATCAGCATGTAGAAGACCTGATCCCAGCCACCTGCAGACAACAAGCCAGCCAGCAGGGGGCCCAATGCCGCACCTGACACCAAACAACAAGAACAGGGCCCAATCTGAGCAAATTACTGACTGTTGTTATTGCTGTAAACTAAGCTTTAGGCTGTATTATAAACACATGCACACCTCCGAGTGGTACTGACCTACAGACCCTGTGCCATCAATGATGGCAGTGACGGTGGACAGTGCTCTTGCATTGCCCTTCAGGCTTTTGTGAGTCCCCTAGGATCACAAAAAGGGGGGGCAACTAGATGATGACGGGTTGGGGGCTGCTTGCACAATGATGTGGTGTTGTTAAACTGGGATAAAACCAAAGCTTAAAAAATTTACCAAGTCAGCAGACACTGCAGTTGTGATTAAGGCATACGGTCCATTGACCAGACCTCCACACACCAGCAGCATGCCTGGAGACAAAGAGTAGGGGGTGTTACTATGTCCGCCTACATTTCAGGACTGATACACATTGGCTGGTTCTCACGATGGCTGCATCATTAGGTTGTGGGCTATGTAATATATATATAAATAATAGTACATAGTATAAAACCTGTCAGGTAAAGATTAAACAGAGAATCTGCTGTGCTATATCACAGCACTGACACATTTCCTACTTAATGGTCTCTTTGTAGGCCTGTGATTGGGCCATTTGGGGTTTCAGAGGTGTCAGTGTCGCATCACATCATAAGAATTGTCCTTGAACCATTTCAGCAAGATGTCCATGATGTATTTTTTGGACATTCTCTGGATACTCCCTGAGCCAAGTAGTACTTCTGTGCCTTTTTTAGTTTTTTTAGTACACCAAATTTTTATTGGAAAAAGATTTTCACATCATCTGCTCCTAGAAACATTAAAGAATTCTCATGAAGTGAAATTTAAACCCAAATATTCAGGCTTCAATCAGACACAGAAGCACAACAGCCCTATTGTAACCAACCCCCCCCCCCAAAAAAAACCTGTCAAGACACCTTCAGAAGCGACAATGAGTAAAGTGAAGTATGCTGGTAAGGCAGGGACAGGGCCTGCTACTAAATAACTGTGATTACTTTTTCCATTAACACAAGCATTGGGATCCAGGAAATGTTTGTCAGAATCAATGAAAAACTGCTTTTATAACATGATGGATCAATCAGCTCTTACCGATGGTTGGCCCAAGCCCCAACTCACTGATCATGGAGAACCCATAGAGCTGCAAAATACAGGCAGAGGTAGTCAGTCATTATTCATCTCTTACATCAGTAGCTCCCTGGCATCATCCTGCTGCTGCAGTGAGATGAAGTCACCTAATGCCACAAGTGCTTTGATGCATGACTATACCTACTGTAGGAGCAGCCAGCAGCAACATGACTGCACATGTGGTGGCTCTCTTCCCCAATTTATCAGAGATCACTCCAGCCAGGATGCCCCCTGTACACAGACAAACACCCATATCACATAATCGACAGCACTTTTGAGAAGAACGAAACAGCATCATTTTCATCTTTCAAACTATTCCAAGTGGGGAGAAACACTTACACAGATCTTTCTGCCATGGTAAGATCAAATCACAAGAAACAAAAATGAAGCACTTACCCACAATTCCCCCGACATCAAACAGGGTGGAGAGATCTCCAGCTTTCTTGGCATCCAGGTGAGCTGAAAAACACGAACACACTGTGAAGAGCTGTTAGCCCCCTTTAGACGTGAACACCTTTGTTGATCTGGTTTCATGTTCCTGTTGACCTTCATGTAAGAATCGGAATAAGAAATACTTTATTAATCCCTGGAGGTAAAATGTTTGGTAGCTTCCCTTCTAATAGTTAAGGTGTTGTAAAGTCTGATGGCAGCGGAAATGATTTATTTTCTGTATTATTCCATCCTGTATCATAGATGGATTAACGGTCCACTGCTGTGGTTTCTCTGATCCACTCAGGTGTTATGAAGTTGAATGTCTGAGTATTTTAAGATGATTTCTGCCTTCCTCTGTGTGCATTGCTCCACCACAGCCCCCAGTGAGTCTTATCTGGTTCCTATCAAAGAGCCTGCTACCTACCCTAGCCTACCAGTTTGTCCTGCATTCTTTTGTTTATGCTGCCTCCCAAGCAGACTGCAGCCTAGAACAATATACTTGCCACCACGTAATGGTAAAACATCTCCAGCATTTTTCTGTCAGTCAAACAGGAAAACCTCCAGGTTCTTTCTTTCGCTGCCAGCATACATCTGAGGACATTACCAGGTCAATGAAGAAGGTGACGTACAGTGACATCCAGAAAGTATTCACAGCACTTCACTTTTTCCACATTTTGTTATGTTACTGCCTTATCCCAAAATGGATTAAATTCATTTTTCCCCCTCAAAATTCTACACACAACACCACATAATGAAAACGTGAAAAAAAATTGAGATTTTTGCTAATTAATTCAAATAAAAAACTGAGAAATCACATGTACACAAGTATTCACAGCCTTTGCTCAATACTTTGTTGATGCACCTTTGGCAGAAATTACAGCCTCAAGTGTTTTTGAATATGATGCCACAAGCTTGGCACACCCATCTTTGGGCAGTTTCACCCATTCCTCTTTGTAGCACCTCTCAAGCTCCATCAGGTTGGATGGGAAGGGTCGGTGCACAGCCATTTTCAGATGGCCAGAAATGTTCAATCAGATTTAAGTCTGGGCTCTGGCTGGGCCACTCAAGTACATTCAGAGTTGTCCTGAAGCTACTCCTTTGATATCTTGGCTGTGTGCTTAGGGTCGTTGTCCAGCTGAAAGATGAACTGTTGCCCCCAGTCTGAGGTCAAGAGTGCTCTGGAGCAGGTTTTCATCCAGGATGTCTCTGCACATTGCTGCATTCATCTTTCCCTCTATCCTGACTAGTCTCCCAGTTCCTGCCGCTGAAAATCATCCCCACAGCATGATGCTGCCACCACCATGCGTCACTGTAGGGATGGTATTGGCCTGGTGATGAGCAGTTCCTGGTTTCCTCCAAACGTGACACCTGGCATTCACACCAAATAGTTCAATCTTTGTCTCATCAGACCAGAGAATTTTGTTTCTCATGGTCTTGAGAGTCCTTCAGGTGCCTTTTTGGCAAACTCCAGGCGGGCTGCCATGTGCCTTTTACTAAGGAGTGGCTTCCGTCTGGCCACTTTACCATACAGGCCTGATTGGTGGATTGCTGCAGAGATGGTTGTCCTTCTGGAAGGTTCCCCTCTCTCCACAGAGGAACTCTGGAGCTCTGACAGTGACCATAAGATTCTTGGTCACCTCCCTGACTAAGGCCCTTCTCCCCTGATCATTCAGTTTAGATGGCTGGACAGCTCTAGGAAGAGTCCTGGTGGTTCCAAACTTCTTTCACTTATGGATGATGGAGGCCACTGTGCTCATTGGGACCTTCAAAGCAGCAGAAATATTTCTGTAACCTTTCCATGTAACCATTTGTGCCTCAAGACAATCCTGTCTCGGCGGTCTACAGACAATTCCTTTGACTTCATGCTTGGTTTGTGCTCTGACATGGACTTTCAACTGTGGGACCTTATATAGATAAGTGTGTGCCTTTCCAAATCATGTTTAATTAACTGAATTTACCACAGGTCTGCAATTAAGCTGCAGAAACATCTCAAGGATGATCAGTGGAAACAGGATGCACCTGAGCTCAATTTTGAGTTTCATGGCAAAGGCTGTGAAAACTTATGTACAAGTGATTTCTTACTTTTTTATTTTGAATTCATTTGCAAAAATCTCAAAAAACTTTTCACGTTGTCATTATGGGGTGTTGTGTGTAGAATTTTGAGGAAAAAATGAATTTAATCCATTTTGGAATAAGGCTGTAACATAACAAATGTGGAAAAAGTGAAGTGCTGTGAATACTTTCTAGATGCACTGTACATAGAGAGATGTGCATCTGTTGACTTCTCATTAACCAGAGAAATGTACGAAACAGGAAACTGAGAACAGATTTGCATCTATGTGTACTGCTCCCCTTATGTTGAGATCACATCAACATGCATCTGACCAGTAGATTGCCATTATCTGACTAACATCTGATCAGTATCCGGCCAGTAGTTTGCCAGAGTCTAACCAGTATCTGGCCAGCAGTTGGCGTGGAGTAAGCCAGCATCTGACCAGCAGTTTGCCAGTAGATGGCCAGCATCTGACTTTTATACGACCCCACTCATTACAGCTCAGAATCAACTGAATGTGACAGAAAACTGGGGTCAAATAGAAAGGTTCCTACTCCACACTGATGAATGAATGTAAAGGTTTGTATCACAACAGCACCAGGTCAACTGACAGTGAAAGTGTAACAGAGTATGAGTCTGAGGTTTTTTGACACACTTTCACCACACAAGAAGAAAACACCACAGATGTAGAGCCTCACCTGCTTTAGTGATGTAGAGTGGCAGCCAAAAGAGGAAGGTGTAACTGACCAGCTTGGCAAACAGAAGACACAGAGAGAACTCGATCACTCCCTGAAAGACGAACACAAGATGCATATGAGTTAGTACCTGTCACCTGTCCTCTAGTGAGGAGCTCTGGGCTATATCATCCTGGAATGAACAATTACTGAACTCCTGATCAGTGGAACAGATGATTTCAGGGTTGCCAAGTCTCACGCTTCTGGTGTGTGACACACTTTCACTCTCAATCTCACACTCCTAAGCTGCCCAAACAGTTTCCACGCAAAAACTATTGCATTATATTTGTGCCACCATTAGTCAGCATGCTCACTCCAGTTGGCACAGTGTATCTAAATGAAACACAATGCCAGCCATTAACAGACTGGGAGGGGGCGCAGCCTGATTGGCTGTTAAGCATTTAATGGTAGTAGTCAAGCCATATCCCCAAACCCTTACATGTGTTAGCAGCTGCATACTTCTTTAAAGCAAAGCAAATTTAGTTATATCATGCCAAATCATAACAGACTTACATCAAGGCAATTTACATATAGAGAAGGTCTGAACAAAACTCTTTATGGAGTTATTAAAGAGACCAAACAAATCCCTCCATGAGCAAGCACTTGGCTACTGTACATTGGCAAGGAAAAACTTCCTTTGAGAGGCGGAAACCTCAGGGGACCACACTCAGGGTGAGCAGCTATCTGCCTCAACTGGTTGGGTTGAGGGAGAGAGAGAAAGAGAGAGACAGAGAGTGAGAGAGAAGAAGGCAGGGGGGTCAAGTGAGGGAATGGGGGACAGGGGGGAGATGGATCTGATAGATCAGCAGATCAATAACACGCCTCTGATGGGTGTGCACTACTAACTGGTATTTTCAGGGCTGCCATGAAACTGATGGCGGACGGTTCTGATTGGCTCTTCACCACCACAACAGGCTGCACAGGGACTCTCACACTCTCTCTGGGCAGCAGCAGTTCTGTGTCGTAGCTCTGAGAGGAAGGAGGCAAATATAAGGGTGAGGAAAAAATTGACCCTGGTCTGTGTATGTAGCCCATCCAGTAAATCAGCTCTAAAGTGGGTTTTTTTTTTTGTTGTTGTTGTTTCATTGACTTGAAGTTTGGCTTGATCAACTAATGCATCATGCAGCAGTTTGAAAATAATCTGAAAGAGGTAACCAAGAGAAGATCCAATCAAACCACTAGGTTCAACCTGGATCAGTACATGAATCCCACTGTCATTAAAAGGACAGCCAACCTCACAAAGAGGTCCAAGAAACCCTGAGGCTGAAACTAAATACCTCCAATCTATGAGGGACCTCAGTCAAGATGATAAGGGTGTGAAAACAGGGATTAGCAAATCTACAGGCCGAGAGAGGGCATTTGGAATCAGCCTGAGAGGTCTCCACCCAGCATCCCACAGAGGCTGACAGATGACTAACAGGCGACTGAAAGGTTACTGAAAGCAGCTTCCAGTTTGGAAAACTATTCTTGCAGTAGTACTCCTGAATGAATCAATCACATTTTAAAGTCAGGGCAGCAATCCACTCTCTGAGAGTTATTATCAGGTACACCTGGACATTGTCACATCACTGGACTCTTGTGTGGTTGCGGTGTGGTTATTGTAGCTGCATTGTTCAGAGGCAGAGTACAGCAGATGTGAGTGTATTTTTAAGAGATGTATCTTTTTAAAATAGCTTCCAGTGTCCTACATCAAAATAATAACAGGTAAGACTGATATTTGCTGCTGATGACATGATGGACTTTTGATGATAAAGCCAAATGTACACAATACACACTGAAATAATAAACACACACGCACACAGGGACACAGACCGGGGTATTCTTATCCTTGTAGAGAAACATCTCTGCATGTCCATTCACGCCATTCCAACTGTTGATGGGAACCTGCTTAAAGGGAGAGTAAATCATTACCTACAGCCGACACTTCAGATACTTTAGATCAGTGACTACTAGGGGTGTAACGGTTCGGTACATAAAAATGCAACAAAAAAAGAAAAAACGTGATCTTGTTTTTCCTTTATTAACAACATAAAACAGTGAAAGCATTAACATAACACAATGCTCAAAAAAAGGATGTTTTTTTTTTTTTTTATAAAAACATGCCTGGGTCTAGGTGGGAAAATAAAAATAAGTAATAAAATAAAGAACAATTAAAGTTAGGTAAATTAACTCAAATTTGCTGGGGTAGCTCAGGCTCACTGAGGTTGGTCTGTGCTACATGCAATATATGGGGCTTTGCAATAGTGTTTCGTTACCCAGAGGAAACAAAGAGTGGCCGAGTAGTTCTACTTTGCTTTGGCGTGGTAATATTTTTGGCACGTTCAGTATACTCGTGCATTCGTCACAAACGGCCTGTACAAAACGGTTCGGGATGAATACATGTACTGTTACACCCCTAGTGAATATGGTTACTTTTGTCATGAATTCTGCTGAGTGCTGGTTTCCATGTGAATGGACTGAGCAAAAGGGATACCCCTCCTGCTTAAGTGTCTCCCCATGTCCCAGGCAGCGCATGGTTTTAAAAATGCTATGGTCATACTCATGTTGTGCTAATGTTGTATATTGTCATGGTATACTGTTGTTGTGTGTTAACATGCTGTACTGTTGTTGAACTGCTGGATATCGTCATCATTAAATGCTTCCTAGCTATTGAACAGTAAACAGGACTTTGAACAACATAGGTCATTGTTGAAACGAGATGATGACAAAGAGAGATGATAGACACATATGTACAGTGCTACTTTTACAAGTGAGCTGAAACACACATGAACACAAATGCCTCAATCACCAGTGACACACAAACTTCTGTACTCACACTCTTTCCAGGGGAAGAATTTTGAGCATAGATGGTTTTAAGGTCATTTGGATCTAAAGGGAGGGAAAGATTAAAACTCAAGGTGACTACAGCTGTGACTGACTGGCTTCTCTTACAGCTCATTACAGCTCTTCATTATAACAGGTCAAAGCTTTATTGAAGAATCATCTCTTTTAATAGATTTTCACTCAGTATGAGAAAAATCAAGCCAGATTTTACCAGTGTCCCATTAATCAATGAGGAGGCTACGCTTACGCTCAATGAGGAAGAGGAAGCAGATAAGCCCCATGGCTCCAATGATGAGCCCCGGTACAATGAAGGACAGACCCCAGTTGGAAGAGACCCAGTATCCTGCGATTAGAGACCCCAAGATGTTTCCCACTGAGGTGTGAGAGTTCCACAGCCCCATGACAAGTCCACGCCTAAGAGAGAGACGGGAGAGATAAACAGCTTATCAGTCAACCTGAGACCAAAGCTGCCTCAGAACCGCCTTCAGCTGCCGACCAATGACATCTAATTGTGCTACAACTTCAGTCACTTATCAATCTGCATCCTATCATTCCAGCTCGACTTACCTCCCCTTGCCAAACCAGTTGCTGATGCAGGTCACCACACTGGGCCAGCCAGTGGTCTGGACTAGACCATTGGCCACCTGAAACCAGAGAGGATGATTGTGTGTATAAGAGCCCCAGTGTGAGACTTCATGGTAGCATAAACCTTTGCTCATGATGTGTGTAGATGTCTGTCAAAGTGTGTATGTGTGTGTGTGTGTGTAGATGTAGATATGTTTGTGTGCATTTGTGTCTGTGTGTTTCACCTGGACAGACACATAGAAGCCAAGACTGTGGATGTTGTAGATATAACCGAGTCCAAACAGGCAGGTGAAAATACCGCTACCCAACATGCCCACAGTCAGGTACAGGCGAATGGGCAAACGCTCCCCAATGATGCCACTGCAGGGGCACACCATGGTGACATCACGTTAACCGCAGAAACCACAGTCAAGATTCCTGTTTTGCCTTTTCAGACAGTCTCTGTACTGTTGCTTTTACTTTACAAACTTTACAGCAATGCCTCAGAATGTGACTGCCTTATTTCCTGATGGATCACTAAGAGCGACAGCTCAGGACAGTAGCTGCACATAAATCCCAATTAATTATGATAAATCCCAGATAATGTTGATATGAATCAAAACACCCGTCAGTTAAAGTAACATGACTGTAACTAGTTGCATGTTTGATGATTATCCAAAGAAAACTGAGGGTATATTTCTTCAATATATCCTTGAAGAAACATTATCAAGGGTATATAACCAAGTCCACTTGCACTCGACTCAATTTTATGACTCAATGACCTGGATGAATGAAAACCTTCACAGACATGCTGCTAAGATTGCGTCACTGAAGTGTCATGAACACTAGCACAAGTTTATCTAAATGAGTCACTGACATCAAAACAGATTATTAGGTTGGTCACATTCACAGCCTTTGTGATAGGCTCATACCCTGTCCAGGGTGTACCCTGCCTTTGCCAAATGTGAGCTGGGATTGTCCTCAGCACCCGCCATGACCCAAAAACAGATAAGCAGCAGAAGATGAATGAATGAATGAACACAGCCTGGTCATGTCTACTCCTACAAGTATTGTTGGTGTCAGATTGTGTATTTCATAAAAGTGAAAGCTGATTGGAGGGTCTGAATAATGAATTTTCATTATCAATCATTTACTCTTTTTTTTTTATTTTTATTTTTTTATTTCTTCCCTTACCACTGTCGATGAGTGTGTAGATTGATGTTGTGGACAGTTCCCTGTTATTCTTGATTTACTGTCAAAACTACATAAAAAGGTTTTCACAAAGGTATATTTGTGGGGTCATCTAAACATATGGTAGGCTGCATGTCCTGCCCTGATGTCTTATCTGCTGACAAATTTTCACCATCACCGATGACTGAATGAATGTTTTTGTATTACTGACTCAGTTCACCTCACCTTAGGTACATTCCCACAGCATAGGCACAGAGGAAGGAGTAGTCCATGGCTCCCAGCAGCTGCTTGTAGTTGCTTTTATCTGAAAAGGAGTTCAGGACGGTCATCAGGTTCAGCCCTCATACAGATAACTTTTACAATGATACAAGCTAAAGAAAACCAGCTGGTGGTTTTATTCTTACATACAATATTTGTGATTAATATCAGTGTAGAATGTTACTAAAATAGACTGCCAAACAGAAGATCAGTATCCTGGTTATTGTTTCCTAAGTACCCACCAAAAGGCTTCCAACTGCAGTCCATGTCGGAGAGGAGAGATGGTAGCAGGGCTTGCTGACTGTTACTGCTGCTGGAGGCCGCAGTGGCAAGATCACCCACAGAGGAGCAGTTTTTATGGAGTTCGCTCTGTTCATAAAACCCAGAGTTAACAGGAGGACATAGCTGAGGCTACAGTCTACAGTGGATTAATTATCCCGAGTTCGCTGCTTCAACAACAGTGACAAAGACATGCTCCTTACTTTATCCAATCAGTCATTTGTACGGCCTGGGAGAGTTACTGTATGTTTGGGTGTGTCCTTGTTTGTTCATGTGGAGATATGACTGTGATCTACAACAGTTAGTAGGTGTGTTGAATTTGCTGCTGAATTTTTTACTGGCTAGGTATGTTCTCACCATCCAGGTGTGTTACTACTGTCCAGGTGTGTCCCTGTACATCTGTGTTTCTGTCCGATGTCCGGGTGCGTCCATGTCTGAGTGTGTTACTGTGTGTATGGTTATGACTGTGATCTACAACGGTGAGTGTATGTTACCTTGACGATGCTAATGGGTTTCCTGGAGAGGTGGAAACTGGTGTAGAGCAGGAAGGTCAGGATGAAAGCAAGAGCTTTGTACCTGCAGGGAGGAATCACAAAACAGAGGCAGTAAAACACCCCTGACCTGAGACCAACATGCACACATATTCAACATAGTAGGACCTGGTTTCCATCTGTAAAGTTTTACAATAAATCCACATATTACTATTTGGTAGAATTTGTGTAACAGTTACACAAAGGTGTGTGGTTCATGTTTTGTGTCTTTCTGCTTATGTAACAAGCAAATACATTAAGCAGTGACACACTCTACAACATACATCAGACCAAAAGAAAGAGTTGTGAAGTAATCAGACACACACAGACATTACAGCTTTCTACACTGGAAGACATACTCAATATCCTGGAAGAACTTTAAGCTTGTCTCCTCTCAGGCAGGGTCACACACAACCTTATTATGATCTTGATGTGGTCAAGCATGTTCAGTAGTTCTAAGGCTCTGGACACTAACATAAAAAATCTGACTGCAGTGAAGACTGGATCTTAGGCCCTGCAGCAGATAGCAGGGATGCACTGTTGGGCCAGATGAGTTGGTGATGTAACAGCTGGCAAACAAAAGCTGTCAGAGCGTCACCATTTCCTGAATGAAGCAGCACCAAAAACTACACAGCTGCAAGTTTAACACCCTTCAGACTTTGTATCACTCATTGTACAGGTCACAGCACAGCCTGCAGCTTAGCCATGGTCCTTTTCTTAAGGAGACATAAATCAGATATGAGACTAAGCTAATGATTTTGTTATGTCCCAGATCTGAAATTGTACAGCTAGTTTTTTTTTGCAACTTTTATGCTCATCAGATACTTGTTGGTGCACTCTAAAAAGTGTAACATGCAGTTGTTCAATCAAACTAATAACTGCTATTGAAAAGAGGTTAAAATTATTGATTTGATTGTGGAACCCTTTCTTTTTGCATTCTGAAACATCAATTTTTATTTATACTGAACTAAATATACGTCCCAAGGACCCAAAACAAAGTTTTTGATTTCTCTCAAAATATTTTTTTTTTTTCATGACCTGTTGGTAATATTTTTATTTTAAGTCAAATTGCATGCACATTCCACACTGCACATTTGGAGCATATGTAGTAGTCCCGCTCTCTTTCGGCATGCTGACACACCATTTGACATCATTTACATCCTGGGTGGATTTCGTCCAAAGATAAACGTAAGTAGCAAAGCAGTTGCAGATAATTAAAGTTTTAGTATTTTGTTTTGTCACAATAGCCCAACTTAAGCTGGCTGGCTAGCTAGCCACCCCCAAAGCTAGCTAGCTACTCGGAGTTATCTTTGCATGATTGTAGCTGGCAAGCTAGCTAGCTGACGTTTGAGTTTGAGACACCTTAAAAATTATTATTTATTTTTTTTACGTGAAAACAATGTTAAGTACTAGTATATTGTAAGAATGGATATATATGGTATATAGATACATAGATAACCGATTATCTATGCACATATATACCATAATTAGTATGAAATTAAATTGTAGATATCATAAAAATGTTTCACTACGCTTTATTTGGAAAAACATACACCGGAATCGCCTGTCTGCATAAGATATAAGAGCTGCAGCTGCTCACACACCAGGGCTCAAGACTAACGTCATCCTGCTCCCCCGGGACTAGAGAGATTTTATAGACTATTTTCGTTTGGGAAATGACAAACATAACTGAGCACTGACAGGCTACAATGGAGCGCATCATCTCATGCTGGAACTAACGTTACTGTCATAGACTGTAAAAAAGAAAAGTGTGTCACCTGAAATGTTCCGGTCAGACTGCATGGTTACACCAGTCTATCCCTCCCCCTTGCTACTGCTTCTGCTACAGACCCCGAGTCTAAGGTAATTTAAGGACTTATTTAAATGGATGTATTTTTTATTAGTCATTCATTGGATTGAAACAGTCTCCACTCACAGATGCAGTTGCTTGCTAAGTTACTTCCTAACTTAATTTACACTAGCTGCTGTTAGCCGCAACAATAACGTTACACCTTTCATTGTAGTTATGTCTGTAACGTTATCCGTAGAATATGTCACTAACATAAAAACATATGTGTGGCTGACAGACATAGTTTATGTGTGAGCGTTGACTTCACTGCACTGTTCTGACTAGGTCCTGCTCACTGGAGACGGTGATCAAGCAGTTTGAACCATTTCACAATTAACCCTGAATATTAAACCCTCCCTTATCTATACATTTTCATTTAATTGTTTTCTCAGTTATTGGATGTGGAAACGCAAAGACTGCAGCTTGTCATTTTCAGAACGATCTGAACTACTAAAACATTATTGCATTGACCATTGGTTTCACGGTAGGTGCCGTCCTTACCCATGCATCCATGCAAATTGCCCCTGTTCATCCAAGACATGGAATGGTCTACAAATACATCTTACTAGAAATCATCTTTCTCAGGTGTCCAGACAAAAAGTCTCTTCATTAAAGTGCTATATTTGTGACAACAATCAGCTTTCCACGGAGTATGATTTTTTTCTTCATATCAATCAACATTTGAAAAAAAATGAACAAGTCTCTTGTATGTTTGATGGTTGTTCATACAAAACAAACATATACAGCAGTTTCCGGACCCATAAATGGAGAAAACATCAGCCATGCACCATTAATGATTTCAAAAGTGGAATAATTGTCACATCATCACTCAGTTCCAATCTTTCTGACTCATTGAACTCTGACCTGAATGAAGAAGTACAGCTGGATGAGCCAACCACTGAAGAGTCGAGAGATTGTGAAAAGGAATTTGCACTGAAATTAGCTGAAATTTTACTTAAATTGGAACATATATACTTAGTCTCCAGTACAGCTGTCAACGAATTGCTTGAGGAGCTACAACATCTTATTGGAACTGTCTCTGTGCCACTTAGTCTAAAAACAGTTAATCAGGTTTTGGGAGATAACGGTTGTCATGTGGAAGCATCTGTTGTTGAAGAGCTAGCCACTGTTCTTTGTTCTTCACATCCAATTCAAAAAGCAATAGTGAAACAAGGCCAAGTGTCTACTTCTTGGAAGTGCAAGTCATATTATAAAAGAGAATTTGGTATAGTGTCACCAGTGGAATATATTCTTGATAAAAGGAACAAAAAATCATTACAGTATGTATCTGTGCTGAAAACATTGCAGCAGATTCTAAATTCAGATTCCATCTTGATAAAGACTGCCAATTTGAAAGGAAAAGGAAAGTAATTTACAGTTGTCCCTTTGATGGTGAATTTTTCAGAAACAGCACATTTCTGTCTAAAGACTGTGCAATTTCACTTAACTTTTATATTGACGATTTTGAAATATGTAATCCCATTGGGACATCACGCAGAAAACATAAGATCTGCGCCCTATATTGGACTTTAGGTAATTTGCCCCACAGTTGTCAATCTTCACTGTCATCGATACACTTGGCTCTTCTAGTCAGAAGTGATGATTTGAAGGTGTATGGCTATGAAGCAGTACTCAAGCCTCTTATTTGTGATTTAATTTCCTTGGAACAACACGGTGTGTTTTTGCTAAATTTAGGGAAATGTGTTAAGGGAACAGTACAGTGTGTTACAGCAGACAATCTCGGAGCCCACAGCATCACTGGATTTCTTGAGAGTTTTTCTAGTGGTTATGTCGATTTTGTACAGCTTCCAAATCAGAAATTCAAACTAAGCAAGTAGACAGTGGAGTTTTTACGTGAAGAACAGAAGACCTTCACTCAGACCATCTCAAAACCATTGAGGAACAATCTCTGAACAATTTCTGTGGCGTCAAGAAGAGATGTGTCCTCTCTGAGAAACTCAGTCATTTCAAAGTTACTACCAGTTTCCCCCCAGATCTGGTCCATGAATTATTTGAAGGGATTCTTCCTGCAGAGATAGCTTTATGTCTGTCCATCTTCACATCTAAGAAATATTTTACACTTGCATATTTAAACAAGTCTATATTACATTTCCCCTTTAAATGGACTGATAAAGTAAATTTTCCCATCCAGTGCCATTGAACTTTGAATCTTGAAAGACAATAGGTGGCAATTCCCATGAGAACTGGAGTTTGTTACGTTTTTTTCCCTTCCTTGTTGGCCAGAAGATGCCTGTTAAAGAGCCTGCATGGAAAATACTGACTGATCTTAAGGTTATTGTGGACCTTATTGTCTCACCTGTTCATACAGAGGAATCAAGTGCATATTTGAATTTCAAGATGTCATAGAACAGAGTACGACTTCAAGAGGTTTTCCCAGACTACAACCTGCTGCCTAAGCATCATTATTTGGAACATTATCCTCAACTTATTCATCAATTTGGACCATTAGTCTGTCTTTGGACTTTGAGATTTGAGGCAAAGCACAGTTTTTTTAAAAGAGTAGTTCAATATATAAGATCTTTCAAGAATGTGTTGTTGTCTTTGGCAGAGCGACACCAATTTCACATGGCACAGCAGGTATTTATGTACCCTCAAAAACCTCTTCTGGAAGTGTCAAATGTTTAAACTCTTTCTGTTGATGTGTTGAAAGAGGAGATTGCACAAGCTATACAGCTGAAACACCCAACTGTGGACAATGTGTGTCTGGCAAAGAATGTCACTTATGATGGATTCAACTGCAGAACTGGAATGATCCTTGTACATGGATCTTTGGCAGGGATCCCTGAATTCAATGAAATCATCCACATGTCGGTTCTGAAGGACAATCTTTTTTTCATTGTTCGGAAAGTGAGTGCGTGGCACTGGAAACACTACAGGGCCTTTGAACTTGAAGTGAGCCCCACCAAAGACATAATACTTGTGACACCAGATGAACTAACTGATCCATATCCGGTGGTAGATTACAATGTGGGAGGAATGCGTTTGATTACCCTGAAGAGAAATATTCAAGTTTAAGGTCTGCATTTAAGGTCAAAACATCCTATTTTCATATAATTCATTCTACTAAAAATGTTAAATGGGCACTTAATTGACACTGGGGCAATTTGACACACTGCACTCATTACAATTCTAACCTGTTATCTTATGCCCACACAATGTGGTTGTGAATGTGAAGTAATGCTTTCCTTCTCTGTCTCTCCTGTTGTTCTTCAGACATCCAGGACGTGGTTTGACTCCAGCCTCCTGCACTACACCAGCTGTGAGGGCATATCAATCTACGCCAACGATTGATAGATTGATCCATCATCGAAGCAACGGTTGGCCAATCAAAGCATTGCATTCAGATTCAATCCTCCTCTTTCACCCCATTTCGATGGCGCGTGGGAGAGGGAAGTAAGATTGGTTAAAGCCTCCCTCCAAGTCATGCTGCGGGACCAAGTTGTATCAGAGGAGGTGTTGTCAACTGTCCTCGTGGAAGTAGAGGGTATACTTAAGCCAAAGCCCTTAGGATACTCCTCTTCTGACCTGGCCGACCCTGATCCTGTAACACCTAACTTGCTGCTGATGGGGCGGCACGACGCATCGCTTCCTCAAGCTGCATATAGTTCCAGTGAACTTCTAGGCCGCCGCCATTGGAGGCATAGTCAGGTCCTGGCAGACAGGTTCTGGAGCCAATTCACCCGCCAGTACCTTCCCGACCTTCAACAACGTCAGAAGTGGAGGACCCCTACTGTTGACCTTGCTGATGACCAAGTGGTTATGTTGGTAGACCCCCAGCTTCCGAGGGCGCTCTGGCCCATAGGAAAGGTCACCAAAGTTCATCCCAGTGATGATGGGACAGTTCGTTCAGTAGATGTCAACATCAAAGGGACAGTTTATACTCGTCCGGTTACCAAGCTGCCTGATGGCGACAGGCACTCTGGACGCCAGATACCCTTAACAACGGCAGGGACTTGTACATCTACACATTCATGAATGAATGTGGGGGCGGCTGTTGTGAATTCCCTGCTGAGTACACGTCACAGCAAGCTGCTTCGTGCAGAGACTGTTTGCGCATGCGCAGTGTGTTAAATGAAACTCTCCGTGTAGTTAACTAGTTGGGTTAATCCTCTGCCGGTGGTTGGTGTTCTTCATTATTCCTTTGTACAACAGTGTGCATTGGTGATGATGTAAGTTACTTGATGAGTGGATATTGTTTACATTTCCTATGCGATGTGAGCCATTAATATTACCAGAATAATATGCTCGTTTGCTTTAGTTAGCTTACCATTTAGCATGTCTTTAACTTAACCCCGTGAAATATGGACGGTCCGACACGTAACTCAGTTAATTATATATTTTATTTTCTCTGTCACTGTATTGCAGGTTAATTATTATTAACATTACTTTATCACTGTTGTTCTGTTCACAGACATCACAAACCACACATACAGCGGTGTATAATTTCACCTGTCCTGTTCATCTGGATATGTCAATAAATAACATCTAAAGGAGAGAAGTTGCTGCGTCTTCTCTGATCGGAAGATTAGGCCAGTATAGTTATACGTTATAGTTATAGTTATTTAAGCCAGCGTATCATCACCGAAGCTGTTCCCTTACAATGAACAATGAGCTCATCTGAAGCTCTGAAGTGAGCCCCACCAAAGACATAATACTTGTGACACCAGATGAACTAACTGATCCATATCCGGTGGTAGATTACAATGTGGGAGGAGTGCGTTTGATTACCCTGAAGAGAAATATTCAAGTTTAAGGTCTGCATTTTCATCAAAACATCCTATTTTCATATAATTCATTCTACTAAAAATGTTAAATGGGCACTTAATTGACACTGGGGCAATTTGACACACTGCACTCATTACAATTCTAACCTGTTATCTTTATGCCCACACAATGTGGTTGTGAATGTGAAGTAATGCTTTCCTTCTCTGTCTCTCCTGTTGTTCTTCAGACATCCAGGACGTGGTTTGACTCCAGCCTCCTGCACTACACCAGCTGTGAGGGCATATCAATCTACGCCAACACCTCTTTCAACACGACCAGGTAAGAATGACTCCTAACCTGGTTCTCTCTTGCTAACTCGTCGGTCTCCAGGAATCTTCCGCCTGCTGAGGTTCAATATTCTGCATCACATCTGTCGGTACCTGACTGAGTCCTGCTGTGATAGTGACTCCTGGGTCCAGCTGTGTCATGTCTCTTCCCCAGCCTGTACTTCATCGGTTGTCTGGGCATCACCATCTACATTCACCTTCCTTCAACACGACCCCCTAACCTGGTGAAGCCTACTTAAACCCTAACCATGATTGTTGTGTGGGCTCCATAGAGAAGCCTGTCCACAAAACAAGTTAAAGGACAATTTTGGGGTAAAATCTACTTAGGGTGTACTGCAGTATTTTCCTGAGTTGAAGCTACTCTATGGGGCATATCTCTACTGTGTGATATGCCCCATAGACTTGCTTGTCGTTAACCACGCTCAGATCGGCTACTGTTCAGCAAAAATGCTTTTGCTCTCGAGTAAAGCTTCAACTCAGGAAAATACAGCAGTACACCCTAAGCTGTTTTTACCACAAAATTGTCCGCTTAACCTTCTGATAAAAACAGACTAGAAAGGTCCATTGACATCAATGGACTGCTTTTGGCTTTGGAAATTTTCCTTTTTATAGGACGGGATTAGACTGATGGTGGTTGTACTCACTAAACATTCAATCCAAATCTGAAGTCACAGCGTGACAGTGCCCCTATAATTCATCTGTAAAACCTGCAGTGGGAGCTGATGGCATGTCTTTTGTGTGTCCCTGTCCTTTGTTATTTTAGGTTGTACTGAAACAGCTTCCTGGACCCTCACGCCGAGACACAACTTGATCAGTCAATATGAAAATCCCATACAACTCCTCGTCTTGATGAGTGACGACAGCTCAGAGAGGATGGATCTACCAATGGTGCCAGATACAGTTGAAGAGCTCATTGAACAGGTCAAAGAAGCATTCAGACTTACTGGAGGTATCAGGCTGCAATACAAGGACGTCGACTTTGGTGGAATATTTGTTAACTTGAGCTCAACCTCCACGATCAAGGATCTTACTCCCATCAAGGTCATACCGTCTCTTCCTGATACTTATATCATTCTGGAATTCATAGAAAGTGTCCCAACTGATTTGAGTAACCTAGACTCAAGCTCCGTTTCAACATACACTGATTCAGTTGACACAGTCATACTCAGCAGCAGCCCCTCTGAGAGACTCCGAACAGAGCCCTGGCCAAAGGAGTTCAACATCCCACCCTTCTCCTTTGAAACAGAAGGTCAACTTGAGAAAGGGAATGCTGAATACACAAAGAACCAAACTAGACTGACACCTACGTCAAAAATGCTGTCTGACAAACTAGAAAGATTGGCAGAGAAGATTTTCTCCTACAAGGCGTACCCCACTGATGCAGACCTGAATGATGTTGCAGTGGCTCTCACAAAGAAGCATCCCTGCCTCAGGCAACCAGGCACCTTCAATGAGAGCTCTGGGTGGAAACTGAGACTAGTAAGATGTGCAACTATCGCACTCAACTGAGGTCGCATGGACTTGCATCTGAGCTCATGGTGAACACTCTCAAATCCAAGTCATGAGGAGATCCCTTTCCCCTCCCAACAAAGAACAACAAAAAGGCAAGAAGAGGTGAGGCCAATAGCTATCCACAGCCCAGCATTGAGACTCCAGAAAGCCTGGAGCAAGAAAGAACATCGCTTCTGACTGAAGTAAAGAAGAGAAACAATGAGACAACCATACGGGAGAAGATGGCCAGGACCTTCGAGTTCAGAAGGCAAGAGGTTGTGGATCAGAAGCCTTCCGTTGAGAACTTCATGGAAAGATGGCCAGCTCTATTTCAGATGGATGAGGTATACATTTCTTAACCTCTTTTACACTAATGCCTTAAAGGTAAAATGTGTTGTGTGTATTATAACAAAATTTTTTTCAGAAATAATACATCCACGGGGCTTTACAAAGACTACAGATTAAAAGTATTATTTTTCCATCAAAAATTATATTTTGTCTGAAATTATTACTCAATCAAATTTTGACGAACCGACAATGTTTGAGAACACATCACATCATAACCAAAACACAGCCATATGGGGAACTTTGCCGATGACAACCACAATTGTTGTAGACCATACATTCTAGTGGGACCTAAATGATCATTTAGGGGTATTTATTGTGTACGAATAATTATAACTTTTGATATTTGACAATTTAATAAAGGAGAGATTACATATTCTAGCTTTAAGTCATAGTTTGGAGATAGGGAATGAATGCTTGAGCCAAGTTCGTCTTCTATATATATATATATATATATATATATATATATATATAGAAGCACTGCTTCCTCATGTACAGATCAATGCAGAGTTTCTGCAGGTTACTGCAGTTCCCCTGCTGATGAGATTTATGGCCCAGCTGGACAAGTACTCCACGCAGCTAATGAAGATCATCAGAAAGAAAGGGGGGGCAATCAAAGCAAAAACTACCACGATCCTGGCATTTCTTGATCAGGTATGATGTATATAATTAACCACGAACAACAGTTAGCAGTTAACCCTTGTCTGATGGGGATAGGTATCCTTTTCCATTGTTATTTTGATGTCAGTGATTATGGTTACAGTCATAAAGGTAAATGCTGTGTGTTTTTAAACTGTTGGTAGGACGTGTGTGTGTGTGTGTGTGTGTGTGTGTGTGTGTGTGTCAAGCCGTGGGATGTGTGGGCTTTGCAAATGTGCTTTATAGACTAGCAGCAGGTGTCCTTCTTCTGGTGCACACACAGTTACATTTTGGGGGATTTGGAGGAACTGCTTTCCTCACCTTGCTACGGCCTTCTCCCTTGGTGGGGAGCCACTGTCATTGTTGCATTTGTGAAGTGACCAGTGTTAATGCCAACTCATCCACAAACGGTGATATGTTTGTACAATACACTGATTCCAACTCAAATCCACATTTATGTACAGCACCAATTAGTTGAAAGCAGAGACATCCAGGATGAGAACATGTCAATGACCACTGGCAGGTCTTGAGAGAGGGCTGTAAAAGGCAGGATTGGTCTGACCAGGCAAAGAGCCATCCAGTCTTCCCCCTTCTAAGAGAGACTGCCAGTGGTCTCTGACATAGATCCCGTATGGCTCTACTTTCAATTAATTTGTGCTATGGATCCTGTTGTACAAGCTCAAACTGTTTGTGGTAGAGATGGGAATTCAAAAGCCTGCCAATCATCCATATTGCATAGTAACCCTTTTTCACTGTCCAGAAAAGGGGTTTGTTCAGATACGTTCTCTCTCTCCATGATGAGATGCAACTTTACTAATCCTGGGGAAGCTTGACAGCTCTGCCATTGGATGCAATGATTAATCAGGTGTGCCTGACTGCAGTTATTCACTTATACATTTTGTCCTATATTTTACCTCAGATGTCCCAGAAAGATCAAGCCAAGCAAGAGCTGGAGAGTACCACCATGGCGGTCTTCGTCTTCAGGGAGAACTCGAGCCTTCTACAACAGCCCAAAGAGATCGGAATCATCATTGATGGTGTGGAAGTCCTCAATGAGTTGCCTTCTGTGGCGGCTGGAGTGGTAATGCTCTTTGGACTCTGTTATAATCTTAATATGGAATATCCACAGGGGTTCACGTTCACGTTTGAGGCTCTTCAGAAGATCCTGATGGAGCTTGTTTCAAATAAGATGAGCTCCAAGATTCGCAAACTGAATGGTGAACTCCACACTGCACAGTAAAATGTGTGGCTTGCTTGAATGTGTGTTTGAGGCATGCACAGTGTGCGCACCTGTGCTTGTGTGTATGTATATTTAGGGAGCCTGTAGTAACCACAAGCTGCTAGCCAGTATATTTTGATTTTTCAAAAAGAATTCAGTTACTGTTCCTGTGTGCTTGAGTATATAGCATCCTCCCCTGCCCTCATGGCCCTGTCCTGCTCCTCTGTTACTCTCTCCACCCTGTCTTCTCCCCTGTCCACCTGTTTTCCATCCTGTCATCCTCTCTTCTTCCCTCTCCAGCCTTTCTCTTCTTCTGTCCACCATCTCTTCCCCTCTCATCTGCTCCTTTCTCCTCCTTTCCACCCTATCTCCTATTCTCCCCTCCCCTCTCTTCCTCTCCTCTCCATCCTAACCTCCTCTCTCCTCCCCTCACCACCTTGAAGTGCCTTTAGGGATTCCCACTTTTAGATTAGGCAATCAGCCTTCATTTATTTTAATGTTAAATGTGTTGCATATGGTTCATTTGCTAATTATTAATAAATACATTTAAAGTAATCTGTTGGCCAAGTGTCTTTTTATAGTTTATAAGATGGGAAATGCAAATTCATTTTGAAGTGAAGTCAAACAAAATGTGAAAACTATTGTTTGGTTATATGTAAATGAATTAACTGGTGTCAATGCAAACATTAATTCATATTAATTTAGTTAAAAGTAAATACATTAAGTTGGTTCAATTTCAATATATTAGTTTGGTTCAATAACTGAAATGTTAAGAAAATCATTTGGATCAAGGCAAAGAATTAAGGTTAAGTCAAGTGCAGTATTATTGCTTGCATCAACCTAAAATAATCAGTTTGTAACAAGTGACTCAATTTAGATTCTGTGAAGTCAAAAATTTTAGATGTGATATCTGGACTTCATTTTTTTTTTTTTTTGAGCAAGGTTATACTTTTTACAGTGTGCAACAAAACACCTGATGCAGTCAAAGCGTTTAAAGTGTGTGCTAGCATAAGGGTGACCTCATACATGACTTCACACAATACTTTTACTTTAAACTGCTGTTAATTTAACAAGTTTACTAAGATGTATATCATTAATGTCACCTACGGTTTCATTAACTGGTTGATAAACTTAAGGAGATAACTTCACACTGCCTCCTTTTCCTGGAGCCAAAATTAGAACTGGAAATGGACTGTGTTGTCATTTTTGATGGTGGCTATGAGGTTGCCCAAAACCATGTGGGGGAGACATAGAAGAGACTTACAAGTGTATGTGTTTTGTTCAGTATTTGATTAATTGTTGCAGGTCATGTTAATGTCAAACAAGTCTTCATACCAATGTACAGGCAAGCCAGCTCTAGGGATAAGGTCTCACTCACTGACTGATGATTGACATTATGTGCACTCCAGTGAGAACCACTGTTGAGAAAATGTTTATTGGAAAGATAGATATGGACTTTGTCCTGTAAAGGATTTTACAGATATGATGAAATATAACGTGAGATCTAGCCAGCTTGTGGGTGCACCACACTGCAGGTGTGCTGCCTTTTACTTGAGGATTATCTTGATTTTCCATTTGCACCCAACTAGAAACATAAAAGAAGAAATCACAATATATCACAAAAGAGGTTCAACTTTCTTATTAAGACAGGGCTAAATTGGTGGTTAGTTGACTCCATCCCTGAGCCTGAACCAGACAACAACCACGATGATGAACATCAAACTGCCTGAAGGATACACACAAAATTGCACACAAGCTCAAAGTATTTTGATTCAAGATCACTACTGGGTGAAGGCATGACACAGTGACCCTCGAGCTCCTATCTCCAGGTATCACAATCTACTGCTGGATGAACCAGTTTTCATCAACATGCTCTCTAGCTGATGGCAGAGAGTATGTCTCACATGTCGCTCCATTTCCAATGGTTCATCTTGACTGAGATCTAAAGACTACGAAGGTCACAAAATATGATTATCCTCTGAAACAGGAGGATGGCATCTCCACCCACATGTTAAAGCTCACTATCAGTTTGAGTGAATTTATCTGTTGGTCTCCAGTTTGGATGTGGTAATATTGCTTGAGGACATCTCCCCCCTATTACACGTTTCAACCAGATAGTTACTGGTTGGCATGTATAGCATATTTAGATTAGGAGGTCTTTTATTTTGAACTACGTGTGAATTTATGATTTTGTTTGATTCTTTTTATTCCTATTTATTTATTGTCCAGAGGCATGTATGTGAGCATGAATGGTTGTTTGTCTCTATATGAATCTATGTTCACCAAGTTACAGCAAACCTGTCCTAGGTGTAACCCGAACTCGCCCAATGTCAGCTGGGATTGACTCAAGTCCCCCTGCAACCAAGAAAGATAAGTGGTATGGATAATGGATGGCTCTCCGTCTTGATGAAAAGTTAACAAAAACAACCTCATAAAATGTGTAAGTCATGAGGGAACAAGCTCCTGCATGTTGAAGTCAAAACAACAAGTGTTGCATATCTCTGCCATAATTACTGAAATCAAAACAAAACCTGCTGCTGTAGTTTCTCAAGCACAATGGTTGGGTATCATGAACATTCAGAGTGATGTAATATGATATGCATTATCAACGTGATTCCTCCAAAAGACTCAGAGTGACGCTCCATTCATCTTTGTTCATATCAACAAGTTCCATTTTCTTTTCCTCTTGAAATTCAATTCAAGGTGACCATCACATCTCCACTTTCTCCAAACTAAAGACTGTAATGTATAGCTTATAGGTCACAGTCACAGTGGTGATGTGCTCACTGCTCTTTGAGCTCCAATGTAATAATAACATACTGACAAAGACAATCAAAGAGACTACCACAAAAAGACTAAAACAACCACAAAGAGGCTCAAAGGATTTAAACAACTTAAAAAAGACTCAAAAACATGCAAAACAACCACAAGGGATACAAACAATCACAAAATGAGTTAAAACAATGTCAGAAGGTACTAAAAACAACCAAATGGACTCAAAAAGACCAAAAAGACACAATGGAATCAAAACAACTATAAAGAGACCCAAACCACAAAGAAACACAATGGACTCAACAACCACAAAAAATGTAGAGAGCCTTAAAACAACCAGAAAGAGAAACAAAGAGACTCAAAACAACCACAAAGAGACAAAGCTCTAGAATCATACTGGTCAGCTGATTAGCTCCCGACACCAAAATTGTTTGATATCAAGATCTTTAGGACTTCTTACATCCTGGAGTGAGTTGTCTTACTCAAGGAGCTGACTTTCAGGTCTTTTCACAGTCGCTTCAAAACAATTCAGCTAGAGATACTCTGTAAAACTCAGGCTATCAGACACATGCACACTGCTCGGCTTGTGGAAACCTCTCATTTAGAGAGAGAGAGAAACTGAACTTCTAGTTTATACAGTGGATCAGGTATTGACTGCTCACAAATCTCACAGATATAGGAAGTGTTCACTGTTGCTGTGACTCCACCTTACAGGCACTTTAGGACTTAAGAATGACAAGGTAGATCAAATATAGGCAGAACCTGACTAACAACTTGACGTTATGAAGTGAATGCACACAAGAGGACTGATGTTGAGAGTGTCTAAACTGAAAATGAAGGCTGAAGACAGTCCATTTGACAATGTATGACAGGAAACTAAACATCAACAATTTAAATATGAGCACTGTAAAACAAAATTAAAATAAACAACTGTGTTGTGCTGTGTTGTCATTGTTACCTGGCCTGAGTGACAGAGACCCACAGAGAGTCAAAGAGAGACAAGTGTTTCCCTCAGCAGTTGGAGGAGACCAAACACTCAGCTAAAAAGTGGGAACACTGACTGACACTCATTAGGTAACACTAGGAGAACAACACACTAGTGTTTCTCTGTGTGTACTGGTTATGTTTATGAGCCATTAGTGGCTGACATGTTCATCAGGACAGAGAATTTCAGTGTTTAACATTTTAAACGGTTTATTTATTATCTTTATTTGAGTAAGTCAGAGAAGCAGTGTAATTTTTAGTTTAAAATGGGCAAAATCAACCTATTTTAATGACTGTATTTTTTGGCATGTTATACACAGGCAAACATATTATCAGACTGTTACTCGTGTATTTTTGATATATTAAAATGGGCAATTACCACCACATCTGCTTTGTTGACTATATACCTTTCATTCATTCATCCATGTTCTACCACTTATCCATTTCCGGGTCTTGGGGGTGCTGGAGCCAATCCCAGCACACATTGGGCAAGCTTGGGGTACACCCTGAACAGGTCACCAGTCCATCACAGGGGTCAACACATAGAGACAGACCAAGACAAACCAACCACTCAAACTCACACCTACGGGCAAATTAGTGTCACTAATGAACCTAAACATGCATCTCTTTGGACGGTGCGAGGAAACCGGAGAAACCGAAGGAAACCAACAAAAGCACAGGGAGAACATGCAAACTCCAAGCAGAAAGGCCCCAGGCCTGGGAACCAATCCTGCGACCTTACTGTTGTGAGGGAACCGTACTTACCACTATGCTGTCCGACCATATAACTCCCTATGAAAAAAGTAACCTGTATACATTTGTGTATTCCATTAAGCAGCCCTTTGTGCACATAGCAGCAAGTTTGAACATGTCATGTGTCAGTCTCTCTCTAACTGGTCCCCACTGGTTTCACTTTCATGGTCACACCAAATTTGACCTCTTCTATGTTCTCTGTCATATTAAAAGGTGAGGGACACTCCCAAAGAAAGAAGTTTGTGTGTTTGTCTGTGTGTAGGAGGGTTATAGACTGTGAAACAGTGTGGCTCATGCTATATCACTCTGCTTTGCTCAACAGCAAAGCCCTCAGTGGAAAGTAAAACACCTGTACACACACACCAGTCAGACTCACCATTGGTCCCTGTTGAAGGACACCAACAGTCGGATGCCAGGAGGAACAAGGGCCATGTTTGGACAGAAACTGATAGTCACAGTGATGGGCAAATGATGCGTGCTCACGCTGAGGTGATTGATGGGCTACGTGTTGGTGTTGCAGCTGCTGCAAATCTCCATGTCAGGGGAAGATGCTGGGAAAGCATCAGGAAGGAGGTAAATGGCTAATGGGCACTGCAGCTGGATGAAGTCCAGAGTCTGAGAACAAGACAAGATAGAGAAGACTGAGGGACAGGAGAATAAGAAATTGCTCTCCAGGAAATAAGCTGAAAATTAAAATCTGTCTTGTGAAGCATGTATCGATATTTTCATGAGCTGAGCAGTTGTGCAAGGCCATCGAGGATGTGCTTGGAAGAAAATCTACTGACAGAACTTACTTTACTTCAGGTCATGTTGCTTTTTCTACATTTTACTGGAGCGACATTCTGCGGTGGTGTGACTATTGCAAAAATCTGTGTGTGTGGTAAATGTCAGCAAATGAACCAAATGTCTACTATCTACTATCTATAGATACTAAGCAGACATGTTGGTAACAGTAAGACCAGTGGCGTCACCAATTTATTAACCCATCAGTAAGATATGGGCAGTTCCACATCACCATGAAGAGCTGGTTCAACCGCTTCTGTGACACTGTAGCTGTAACCTTACCGAATCAGTGGTTCCGGCTGCAGCCTGGTCCCAGCGTAATATAATACAGCCCGACCACGGTGGATTTAATATCTCTCTGTGATCCAGTAAGACCCGTGTGTACTGAGGCTGTGAACAGCATCTCAAACTTGATACGTGGACAGTAACGAGGTTGTCTCTTGACTCTTAAAAACATGGTCTCGTCAGAATAACTCAACACCGTTAAAACAGCCCTTTGTTATTAATAACGCATTGATTAACCTATCGACACAAACAGCAGACCTTGTTTTACTATTTCCTGACGTCGGAAACAACGCGGGCTAAAGCCGAGCTGCCTTCCTATGTTAAGGACAGCTAGCTTGACCACACCACGGCTCAGAAACACGTTCAACCGCAAGTTGGTCTGGTACCGGCCGTGACTCACCGGATACATGGTTTAAGGTCCTGATCTTACCTCGCTCCAGCACCCCTGTCTACCTTCAGCTGAGCGTCGAACCACCAACTTCCTGGTCGTGTGAAACCTGGCGGCTGTCACTCAAAGACAGACCTACTGACACACGCACACACACAGCTGTACGAGTGAATTTTCCCCTCCGCCACTCTGACGTCATGCTGCCGTGGAGGAAGATGTTTTCAGAAGGAGGGGGAGGATCGTGGCTGACTGACACGCAGCTTCTATGTTAAAGTCATCCTCAAAAACTAAGAGTTTGTTCATTTTTATAGACTTTCACATAAAAACGTTATTGTAACTAAATTGTTTCATGTATTGTCTGTTGCCTTGGGGTCTTAAAAAAAGTTTAATAAATGTTAACTATTTCTTGAAGACTAACTACTCAGCTACCAGATTGCTTCGGGTGATGATGAGCCGTCCCTATTATTATTATATAAGTCTCAAGTTGCGACTATCTGGTTGCCACGGTAGTTTGGAGGGTTGAGGTGAACAAGGTGCCACTTATAAGAATAACAAACGTCGTGTGCCCATGGTGACGCCTGATGGTGACAGGAATGTTGATGCATTGTTGAACCGGTTTGGGGCTACGAACGGCCTCTAATCCAGAACGATTAGAATCAGTTCTCAATTACTGCAGAAGAACTTGTCTGGCTGTAGTCTGGGTGAGACTGACCTGAGCAGTTTTTTTGTGTCTTATGTAGTGCTCACTGTACCTTTTAATTGCCCCTTGGGGATACAGAAAGTTGAATCGAATTGAACTGAATTGAATTGAGCTGGACAGTGGACAGTACTGACTGAAGTTTCTTGAATAAACTCATAAATTTCTGCCCTCCCCTCTGACCTCTATTTGAGATGGTCATATGGGGACTACTTATATGACCCATAGGAGATATGAATGCACCAAAATTATTTCAATGTCCCTTTACTGTCTTAAAAAACTGTTACAAAGCTGTGTGTAAATCACGACCCATCTCCACTCACTTCTTCAGTCTTCGCACTTGGCATCAGTTCACAAGAGAGATTCACACTTCACTGATAATTCTAAATTGTTAAGGGACTCTGTCTTTTTAGAAAGAGGTAGGATCCATCCCAACAAATGGAGAGACCAAATGCAATCTGCTATCTTGTGTTATGTTGTCTATTCCCTCCCATTTAACAGTTTTCATCTCATCCCCCAGATCCTCCCATTTAACTCATGTTGCAGCCTCCATTTCAGCCGCTGTAAATAATTCTAGTCACATGCCAGAGTCTGTTTGTCATCCCAGCTATAATTAATGATAGACCACACAAGTGGTACAACTCAGTAAGCAAAACTAATTCTGGTTAGGCCTACTTTTACTTTTAACTTTCACTCCTGAATCTCCGACTCAGAAAAAGACAGGTCGTTGCTCTTGGTCCAGTCCACTTTATCGTCCACCTAAACTCCAAAGTACAGGATTTATACTGCTCAAGTCTGACACATAGTGTTGTGGGAGGGTCATCCACCTGCATCACTGTTTCTCACCCAGTAGAGCTGGATAGATGATGTTAACTGCACTGGAGAAGCAGAAAAGTGAAAAGCCAAAGAGAAGTTGGCTTATTCAGGTAAGCATAGATGTGGTTCAGCAAGTAGACGATGGCATTCTCATCATGTCTTGACCCTGGCCTGAGTTGCATCACAAAGAGACTCTCTATTTTTATATTGGAATTCAACTCCACTGGTCTGTCATCCGTCTTCCACAGCACTGAAATGCAGTGAAGTGGGCCGTCGTTCGTGAAGTCCCGTACAAGCCAGCTTCAATCAAAAAAAATCGTTGTGCATCTATTGGGAAACAAACGATATTGGCACTGAAGGCAGTGAAAACAACGTTAAAAGAATGAGACTGTTTCAATAATGTGAAACTGTGTCATTTTAGGCATCATGATGAAATTATGAAATGCTTTAAATATTATCATTTAGGATGATCATGGCTTTGTACACTTGAGACTTTTCAATTAATTATTCTGTACAGTGTATCACAGCACTTGGGCAATTTCCTCACATGAAAACCTCCATAAAATCATTGCCTTTAGAGGTTACAGGATATTTCCAATTAATTATTGTTCTTTGTTATTGTCTGATTTAGAGTGCAGGTCTATAGCAGAAATAGAAAAATAGCAAAAAAGTAATTAAAATTAAAATTTTTAACTTTCATAGAGGAAGATTTTAAAGCCAGATCTTGAAAACTGTGGGAGAGTTTGCCCCCTGGACTAATACTGGGAGTTGGTTCCATAGAAGAGAAGCCTGATAGCTGAAAGACCTGCCTCCTGTTCTGATCTTCGACAATCTAGGAACCACAAGTAAACCTCCGTCTAGATAGCAAAGTGATCTACTGGGGTGTTAAGGAACTAATAGATAGAGTTTGGCCATTAAGAGCTTTGTATGTCAGGAGGAGGATTTTAAATTCTACTCTGAATTTCACCAGGAGCCAATGAAGAGAAACTAACAAAGAAGAAATGTAATGACTTTTTCTAGTTCCTGTTAACATTCTTGCAGCAGCATTCTCAATCAAATGAAGGCCTTTTAGAGATTTTTTGGGACATCCAGATAGTAATAAATGACAGTAGTCCAGTCTAGAGGTAAAAAATGCATGGATGTTTCAGATTTCTACAATATTTTATAGGTGAAAGAAGGCTATCCTAGAGGTTTTTTATTTGTGGGACAAATGACACTTCCTGGCTAAAAGTGACTCAGAGATTCCTAACAATGGAACTGAAGACCAAAGTATGTCATCCAGAGTGATTAGGTATGCTTCTCTAAGGTGCTTAGGGCCAAGTACAATAACTTGAGTTTTGTGTGAATTTAGAAGTAAAAAGTTCCAGGTCATCGTGGCCTTTATGTCTTTAAGACATGCTTGAAGTGTGACTAGCTTATTAGTTTAATTCGGCTCCATAGATAAGTACAACTGAGTGTCATCTGCATAGTAGTGGAAATTGATGCTGTGCTCACAGGTAAACTTGCTAATAGAAACATTTTACAGGGTGAAAAACATTGGTCTAAGCACCAAGCCCTGTGGAACTCCATGATTAACTATAATGCCTGAGGAAGAACCATTGTTAACATAAACAAACTGATATCTGTCTGATAAGTATGATTAAAACCATTTTAATTCAGTTCCTTTAACCCCAATTTCCTGTTCTAGTCCCTGTTATAAAATGTTGTGATCAATTGTGTCAAATGCAGCACTAAGATCCAACTGGACGAGTATGGAGGGCAATCTGTTGTCTGAACTTTTACCAGTGCTGTTTCTGCGCTGTGCTGTACTCACTCTAAATTCTGACTGAAACTTTTCAAAGAAGCTATTCCTATGCAGATGTGCTTTTTCAAGGATTTTAGTAATGAAAGGGAGGTTAGACATGGATCTATAATTAGCCAAAGCATCTGGATCAATATTAGGTTTTTTTGAGCAGAGGTTTACCAACTCTTGAAATTCTACAGTACCTAACCTTAAGATAAAACTCACATTGATCAGATCCAGAATGTATGTGTTAATTAGTGGAAAAATATCTTTAAACAGCCTGGTAGGTCTCTGGTCTAAATGACAAGTTGATGGTTTAGATGATGAGAATATAGAAGCTAGCTCTGAGAGATTTAAAGGTGAGACAGATTTTAAATACAAAAATTTCAGTTTATTGAAAAATTGCTGTATTTGATAGTAGATTACTGCCAAGTGTAAGAGCTGATGGCTTTTTTGTCAGACTGTTACAATTTTACTTGTAGAAACACCCATAAAATCATTGCTGCTGAGAGCTAAAGAAATCAATGGTTCCATTGAGCTATGATGCTGTCATTCTGGCAACAGTACTGAGGAGAAACACGGGTTTGTTGTTTTCTTCCATTAATGATGAATAGTAGGAGCTTCTGGCATTTTGAAAAGCTTTTTATCCACCTTATTCCTAGCCCCCATGAGCCTTTGCGTGAATTATGTGCGCAACTTCCGGTATGAACTGGAACCGGCATTTTTTTTTGTTTGTTTGTTTGTTTTTTAAGTTTATTGCAAACAATGAATGAACAATGAATGTACAAACCAGTCAGGCATATAGTACACTTGCGCATAACAATTTTAACAAGAACAGACACCATATTGAAAAGGTGAAACTTGGAAGGGAAAAAAAAAACCCCACAAACAACAAATATATATATATGTATGTGTGTGTTGTTAATTTTTTTATATACATATCTTTATTTTTTATATTTATATATCTATCTAACAGGCAAGAAAGAAAGTACATGCATCTAAGGTAAAGCAAATACAAATAAAAAAAAATATATATATATATATAAATGAATAAATAAATAAAAATTAGGGTGGGTTGATAATAATTACGCTATATTTGTCAGGGACCGGCAATGATGGCAGGACGCAGATGCAGAGTTTCAATCTTTCTTTAATACAAAAAATAAAAATCACTCCAAAAGGGAGGAAAAAACTGCTTGAACTAAAGATACAAAACAAACAGAAAGCTACTCCACAGGGAGAGAAAAAAAACACCGCGAACTGATCTGTGAACAAGATTTAAGTTTGGCAAGATCCATGAACATGACGAACATGACGAACATGACACACTGGCACGAGACAAAGGGAGACGCAGACAATATATACATCGGGTAAGGGGAACAGGTGAAAACACTTAGGACAATCAGACTGTGACACATGAGGAAGGGCAAGTGACCTGAAACGAGAGGACAGTTAATTTTCAAAATAAAACAGGAACTGACAAGACAACATTGAGACAAGAAAAAACCCCAAACATAACCTCACCACGGTGTGACAATATTAGTCAGATCATTTTTGAATACTGAATAGAGGTCTGTAGCAGGTTTGGATTCCATAAATTTTAGGGATTTAATATAATGGTGAAATTCATTAAAGAAGCATTTAAAGATGGGTGGGGTCTTTAAATATTTGGTTTTATGGATAAAACATATATCATTAAGTCTAATTGTTTGTCTTTCAATACAACCCCAAAATTTATACTATTATAGTCTAAATCCGGTATTGTTGGGTTTTTTCTTTTTAACCAATCTGTAAAACATTTCCAAAACAGCTAAGTTTGAGTGCATGTCATAAAAAGGTGTTCTGTTGATTCAATGTCATCTTTACAGAAAACACATTTTTTGCTTTCAAACCCAAATCTTAGTCTTAAAAATTCATTAGATGGGTAGAAGTTATTCATTATTTTGTAATGTATTTCTTTTGTTTTAGGTGAAATTGGGTATTTAAAATATTTAGTTCTCAGTTTGGATATTGTATGTTGATCGAAAATTTCCTTGATTTTATTTCTATTAGCTTGAGCCGAGTATAAATCATTCGTAAATATGGATCTCATGAGTTAGTTTGAGAACCTTTTATCAAGGAAATTGATTTCATTTATGATAAGTGTAGGGAGACAAGATGGGGTCTGAGAATATTAAGAAATATTTTTGGCTAGGATAAGTAATGCTTTGGGTATGGCTTTGGTAAGAGATTTAAAATTTTTAGGAATGCAATTAAAGTTATATTTAAAGTTGTTATAAGATAATACATTTCCATTCTCATAAAAGATTGTGCGCCAGATATTTTTATCCATGCAGTCTTTGTAAAATATGGATTTACCTTTATGAAGAATATATCTGTTATTCCACAATGGAGTACTATGAGGTGTAAAGTTGTGCTTGTAAAGCAATTTCCAAAAAAGCAGAACCTGCCGGTGATATTTTGCCAACTTAATGGATAATTTGGTTATACTGAAATCACATTTTAAGACAAACTCTATACCCCCCATCTTATCAAATATATTTTGAGGGAACATGTGCCATATACTATCTGGAGATTTTACATATTGCTTCAGCCAATTCATTTTTAAAGTTCTGTTCATACATTCAAAGTCTATCGTCTTTAACCACCCTTCAGAAAAGTCTTTGACTGTGATCGCTTTTTGATAAAGTGGGTTCGATTCCTCCATATAAAGTTAAAGTTAAATTGGTTTATGCACTCAACAATATCTGAGCAGAGTGCTAATGAGGATGCAGGATGAATGCCTCTAGAGATGCTTTCCATTTTGGTGAGATAAGTTCTTCCAAAGATAGATAAGTCTCTCTGTAACCAAACATTAAGTTTTTGTTTACATTCATCAAGTTTGTTGGTAAGGTTAAATGAGTCACGTTCCTTTTGGTTTTTTGTTACATAGATACCAAGATATTTTACCACAGTTTTGACAGGTATATCACATATGACATTCAGAGCATTTTCATTAATAGATATTAATTCAGATTTTTTGATATTAAGGAATAGACCAGATGCTCTTGAAAATAACTCAATGTTCTGTATGGCAACAGGAATCTGATGTTCATCCTTTAACAGCAGTGTTGTCATCCGCACACTGACTTATTGTAAGATCTGTTCCAAATACATTGAGTTTTTTCAACATTTCACAGTTTTTTATCATTATAGCTAGCATTTCTGTAGCTAAAATGAATAGTCCTGGGCTGGCTGGTCATCCTTGCCAGATTCCTCTTTGCACTTCAAAACGAGGAGATGTCCCATGAGGCAGTGAAACACAGCTGTTGATGTCCTTGTAAAAACACTCAATAACTTTTGTGAAACAGACTCCAAATCCAAATGCCTTTAGAGTTCGAATCATGAATGGATGTTCGACTGTGTCAAAGGCTTTCTTAAAATACAGAAATAAAATTAAACCTTTGTCCTCAATCATTTCACTGCAATCCAGTATATCTAAAATGAGTCTAATGTTATTATGAATAGATCTTCCATTTCGAAAACCTGATGTCTTGATGGCATTTATTTCTTGATGTCTTTTCTGTAATTGGCAATAATACGAAGTGTTTTGTTCTCCTTCTTCTATCCATTTAGCCCAATATCCATTTAGAACGGATATATGCTCCCTTAGCTTTGTTTATAAAGATGGTATCAAGTTTGCTATGTAATTCCATCAATTCCTGTTTGTCCTCTTCTGTATGATTGCTTTTGTTACAAAGTGTGTTCAAACTTTTAATAAGCTCTTTTTCTGTTTTTACTTTGAAAACTTTTTCTTTACTATAAGAGTATTTTCTGACATTATATTTGAACCGTGTTTATTATTCTTAATTATTATTATTATTATTAGTGACTCGGGCTCTGCACAGAGTCACTATTGTTATCTTGCGCGTTTATTATTCTTACTTATTATTAGTGACTGGGGTTCTGCACAGAGTCACTATTATTATCCTGCGCGTTTATTATTCTTACTTATTACTGACTCGATAAGTTAGAGTGGCTGGGTGAGGTGATGATTATCCATAAAAAAATTTGTAAATCGCTCTCACAGGCACATAGTTTGAGGTACACCCGTCATTTTCTCCAAAGTAGTAGAGATTCTTGTCATCTCTTGAAAAATGTGTCTACTTTAACAGTCAGACAAACCAAATTTGAACTGTGCCCCTCTAAAGGACATGCTCACCCCTCGTCTCTGCTATATCTCTCCATGTTTTTTTCTCAGGGAGGAAGGAGAGCCGTCCAAATTTTCATATGTTTTTAACTCACTCCCATGTCCACATTTTACATCCTAGAAACACCAAAATACACAGAAAGCTTCAGACACTTATTGTGGCGCTCAACGTCTTCTCAGTTTTCAGATAGGAGTTACCGTTTTGTCACAAATTGAGCCAGAGTGAGAGGCTCGCCTAAATGAATGAACCTGTTTTTTAATGGGGCTCTGAGAGAGATGATGCAATCCAAGCTCAGACACACAACTGCAATCAACCATGTAATCAGCCGCTGTAAGCAATGATGTCATCAGACTCCTCTGATATGAGAGCAGCTGATCAACTGTTACTACTGACATTCACGCACACGTATACATACATACACAGACACATACACACACAAACAGACAGACACGCACACAAAAACACAGATACAAACATGCACAAACACACATATAGAGACACACACACAAACACACACAGAGACAAATATACAGACGCACACATACACATATACAGACACCGACAGATGCACACACAAACAGACATACAAGGAGACACGCACACAAACAAACACAGACAAATATACAGATGCATACACACAAACAGACATACACGCACATGAACACACACAGAGACACAGACACATACACAAACACACACAAGCGGAGACACATATACACAGCTGACTCACACAAACGCAGGCACGTTCACAAACACACACACAGACAAATATACAAGCACGCACACACATACATACTCCCAGACAAGCACACAAAAACACTGACACAGACACACACACACATCGACACAAATACGCACATCGACACAAATTTACACTCAGAAACACACATGTAGAGACACAAACAGAAACACAACAGACAGACACACACACACATAACAGACACGCACGCAAACACAAATTTACACTCAGAAACACACATGAAGAGACACAAACAGAAACACAGCAGACAGACACACACACACACAAACACATAGACATACAAACAGATACGCCCACAAACACACAGACAAATATACAGACGCACATGCACACACAGAGACAAATATACGGACACAGACAGACGCACACACAAACACAGACATACAAGCAGACACGTAAACAAAAATACAGTCGCACATATACACATATACAGACACCGATAGACACACACACAAACAGACATAGAAGTAGACACGCACACAAACAAACACAGACCAACATAGAGACGCACACACACATACAGACACGCACATGAAGACACACAGACACATACACAAACACACACAAGCAGAGACACATATACACAACAGACTCACATACACGCAGGCATGTTCACAAACACACACACGCACAGACACATATACAAGCGCGCGCGCACACACACACACACACACACACACACACACACATACTGCCAGACAAGCACACAAAAACACAGACACAAACACACACACATCGACACAAATTTACACTCAGAAACACACATGAAGAGCCACAAACAGAAACACAACAGACAGACACACACATAAAAGACACGCACACAAACACACAGACAAATATACAGACAGACAGACGTACACACAAACACAGACATACAAGCAGACACGCAAACACACACACACAGAGACAAAAATACAGACGCACACATACACATATACAGACACAGACAGACGTACACACTAACTCCTGTGTCCCCATTTTACATCGCAGAAACACCAAAATACACACAAAAATTATAAATAATACAGACAAGCAGAGACACATATACACAGGTGATTCACACACACGCAGGCACGTTCACAAAGACACACAGACAAATATACAAGCGCACACACACACACACACACACATACGGCCAGACAAGCACACAAAAAAACAGACACAGACACACACACACACACACACACATACTGCCAGACAAGCACACAAAAAAACAGACACAGACACACACACACATCGACACAAATACGCACACAGACACAAATTTACACTCAGAAACACAAATGAAGAGACACAAACAGAAACACAGTAGACAGACACACATATAACAGACGCACGCAAACACACACAGAGACAAATATACAGACCCACACTTAAGCATTTACAGACACAGACGCACACACACACACACACACACACACACAGACACAAAGACATACAAGCAGACACGCAAACAATCACACAGACAAATATACAGACACAGACAGACGCACACACACAAACAAATATACAGACGCACATTTACACATATACAGACACGGACAGACGCACACAAACACACAGACAAATATACAGACACACACACAGAGACAAATATACAGACACAAACAGACACAATTACATACAGACAGACACACACACAAATACACACACAGAAACACAAACAAACACAAACAGATGCAAATATACAGAAAGACAGCTTTATAGAGCCCTATTCATAAGTACACATACATACAGAAACACATATAAGGACAAAAAACAGACACACATAAACCCAAACAGATACACAAACACACACAGCTGATACACACACATAACCACATACAGACATACACACAAAAAAAACCCAAAAAACACAAAGACACACACAAACAGCTGAATAACACTCTGACTATGGCCATCAGTTTGAATGATTTCTTCTCCAACTCTGACAAATCAATGTACTCATCCCTGACTCCTCTGATATGAGAGCAGCTGATGAACTGTTACTACTGACATTTATGTTAAACTGCAGAACACACACAGAGACAAATATACAGACGCACTCACGCACATATACAGACACACACAAACAAATATACAGACACGCACACATACACACACAGAGACAAATGTAAAAACGCACACAGACACACAAATTTAAACACAGAAACATTAATAAAGAGACACAAACAGAAACACAGCTGACACACACAGACACAGATACACACGCAGACACACACACACACACACACACAAATATACAAACGCACACAGACACACAAATTTAAACACAGAAACACTAATAGAGAAACACAAACAGAAACACAGCTGACACACACAGACACAGATACACACGCAGACACACACACACACACACACACACACAACAGATAGGCAGCACTTGTCAGTTTTTACAATAGTGTCACAGGGTGTATGTGTGAGATAGATGTCTGAAATAAATAGACGTATTTCTAAAAGCATACATATGTCTGTGTATATTCTCATTCATACAGGTCATAGTAATATCCGGCCAACAATTGAATCGAAACAACTGAACTCGGGACTTAGGTTTTGTCAAAGACGTTTTGCATCTTATCCAAAGGGCTTCACACAGAGAGAGACAAATATAAAGACTCATACACATACATACAGACACGCATATACAGACATACACAGACACACACACAAATACACACACAGAAACATACATATACAGATACAAACAGACACACACATACAAAGACAAACAGACATACACAGTGACACGCACAGAAACAGAGACCCAAAGACACACAGAGTCAAATATACAGACGCATACACACACGTATACAGACACCACAGACACACAGACACACACTTACACAGAGACAAATATACAGAAGCACACACACACACACACACAACCAGACACACACACAAACACAAACAGAGACATAGACACACATATAAAGACACACACAGAGACACAGAAACACATACACATAGTTGACACACACACAAACACAAACATACACACACATACACACAACCACAGAAACAGACACACACACAGACATACAGCCCTATTACAATAGTGTCACAGGGTGTATGTGTGAAATAAATACACATATGTCTAAAAACAGACGTATGTCTGTATATATTCTTTTTCATACAGGTCATAGTCATATCCGGCCAACAATTGAATCGAAAGCAGCCAAACCTAGGACTTAGGTTTTGTCTAAGACCTTTTTCCTCTTATCCAAGGGGCTTCATCAGTTCGTAACGCATCGGTCTGACAACTCCTCACTAGTCTGACAGACACACACACACATACACACACACAAACATACACAAATATATAGAAAGACAGCCATTTTCAGATTTTAGAATGGTGTCACAGAGTCTGTGTGTGTGTGTGCTTTGTGGTTCTGCTCCTCCCCCCTCCATCCAGTGGTTGGAGGGCACCTGTTGATTGCCTTTTTTAGCTGCACCTGTCCATTGAACAGCAGCAGCGGCAATTGACTCTGGTGAGGGCGGGGTTTAGTCTAATATTTAATGACACTAGGGCGTAGGGATGAGTTTAACATTGGGGGGGGGCGCACATAAATAAATATATGAAAGTAACAAACAACATTACGTTATAAACAAGCCTTATTCATGGCAACATTTCCTACAGACCGCTTCACCTCACTCTAAAGAGTTTGTGTCATTAGACAACCTACTGTGGACTGCTGCTGTCTCCCGAATCAGAGCCGGTGAGGGAGGGGGCGGGCCAGTGACGTGACGCTGTGTTGTGCTTTCAAAATAAAAGCATGCGAGTTAAAAATTTCAAATTTAAATATGTTTCACGTCTGCTGTATAATTTTTCAGTGGGACAAATGCGCCGATGAGGCATCTACGGAGCCGTTAGGAAGCATCCAGAGGCTGGTGCCACGGAACTGAACAGCAGCTGAACGAGAACATGGTGGCGACTCATCCACAGCGCCTGAATCCTAGATAGCTCAATTTCTTGTTCGTTTAACACTATGGGTTAAAGTTGTGGCCGTCAGTTTTAAAGATTTCTTCTGCGATTTTAAGAAATCAATGTCCTCATCCGCAGCCCCCCGAGTCACTCTCAAAATTTCTGCCAAGGAATTTTCTAGTTAGTGACTCGGGCTCTGCACAGAGTCACTATTGTTATCCTGCGCGTTTATTATTCTTACTTATTATTATTCCTCCTCTGTAAAAATTTTGATTGCAAACTCGTCGGAGGGCTTTGAATTCACCCCCATGGACCAAACCCCATCATCTGGGGCATGTTTGGGATCAGTGTGCTATTGATTTTCAGGGTAGAATACGATATTTTGGCGCCGTAAATGGTGAAAATGCGGCCAAAAAACTCCATTCATTTCTAATGAGAGACGACGAACATCTCAGGCTTTTTCAAACCTCTGATACTTCGCCATACTTACAGCTACACAGTCCATTTAACCTCTAAAATGGAGGAAAATATATTCTCTACCAAGTCTACCAAGACCAAGTTTTCAACTTTCTGATATCTTTTATACTTTTTGATCAGCGACTGTTCAAGTGTCATGCTCGTTTCACCTCATTTCTCCTGAAAGTTTTAGTTTCCCATGTGTGTGTATTGCATTGAATGTTCGTGCCTTAGAGTGGAGGAATCTTCAGTTAGAGTGGCAGGGTGAGGTGATGATAATCGAAAAAAATATTTGTAAATCGCTCTCACGGGCACATATTTTGAGGTACACCCGTCATTTTCTCCAAAGTAGTAGAGATTCTTGACCTCTCTTGAAAAATGTGTCTACTTTAACAGTCAGACAAACCAAATTTGAACTGTGCGCTTCTAAAGGACATGCTCACCCTTCATCTCTGCTATATCTTTCCATGTATTTTTCTCAGGGGGGAAGGAGAGCCGTCCAAATTTTCATATGGTTTTAATTCACTCCCGTGTCCACATTTTACATCCTAGAAACACCAAAATACACAGAAAGCTTCAGACATTTATTGTGGCGCTCAGCGTCTGCTCAGTTTTCAGATAGGAGTTACCGTTTTGTCACAAATTGAGCCAGAGTGAGAGGCTCGCCTAAATGAATGAACCTGTTTTTTAATGGGGCTCTGAGAAAGATGATGCAATCCAAGCTCAGACACACAGCTGCAGTCAACCATGTAATCAGCCACTCTAAGCAATGATGTCATCAGACTCCTCTGATATGAGAGCAGCTGATCAACTGTTACTACTGACATTCACGCACACATATACATACATACACAGACACATACACACACATACAGACAGACACGCACACAAAAACACAGACAGATACACACATGCACAAAAAGACATATACAGACACACACACATACACATGTACAGACACCGACAGATGCACACATACACATATACAGACACTGACAGACGCACACACAAACAGACATACAAGTAGACACGCACACATACAAACACAGACAAATATACAGACGCACACACACAAACAGACATACACGCACATGAACACACACAGAGACACAGACACATACACAAACACACACAAGCAGAGACACATATACACAGCTGACTCACACACACGCAGGCACGTTCACAAACACACACACACAGACAAATTTACAAGCGCACACACATGCACATAATGCCAGACAAGCACACAAAAACACAGACACACACACACACATCGACACAAATACGCACACAGACACAAATTTACACTCAGAAACACACATGTAGAGACACAAACAGAAACACAGCAGACAGACACACACACATAACAGACACGCACGCAAACACAAATTTACACTCAGAAACACACATGAAGAGACACAAACAGAAACACAGCAGACAGACAGACACACACACACACACACAGACATACAAACAGATACGCACACAAACACACAGACACAGACAGACGCACACACAAACAGACATACAAGCAGACACGTGAACAAAAACACACAGAGACAAAAATACAGTCGCACACATACACATATACAGACATGGACAGACGCACACGAACACACAGACAAATATACAGACACAAACAGAGCCAAATATACAGACGCAAACAGACATATAATTACATACATACAGGCACACAAAAACACAGACAGACACACACACACACACAAAGACACACAAATACACACACAGAAAAACAAACACACACAAACAGACGCAAATATACAGAAAGACAGCCTTAAGGGCCGTCCACACCAAGAACTATAACTGTAACTATAAATATATAGTTCTAAAAATTGTTCTTAACTTAAGTGGATGGCAGCATCCACACTACAACTATAACGACAACGATAGTGCTGGAAAATATTGTTCGGATCACTTTCAGAGCGATTTGATAAATAATAAAAACACTGACAGCAAATCAAAATCCATCAGGAATGACAGGTCGAGACGTTCCTCACGTCAATACGTAAGTCACACACTCATTCAACATGGCGGGCGACGTAGGAGAGTGTCATTCTTGTCATACAGAGCTGGATTTTTTTGTACTTCAATGATAAGCCTGACTGTATAAACATGCCACCAAGAAGGGGGACATCTGGGACGGAATCGGGTGCACCCTTTGAATAAATAAATCTCTGCTCCACTGCTGACTGTTGCGCCGAGCACTCAGTGTGCTGGGCACACAACGATATCGTTCATTGGTGTGGATGCTGGCACTTCATTGTTATACACTCTTCTTCTTCTCCTTTCGGCTTTTCCCTTCAGGGGTCGCCACAGCGAATCAGTTGCCTCCATCTAAGCCTGTCTTCTGCATCCTCTTCTCTCACGCCAACCACCTTCATGTCCTCTTTCACTACATCTATAAACCTCCTCTTAGGTCTTCCTCTAGGCCTCCTGCCTGGCAGTTCAAAACTCAGCATCCTTCTACCAATATATTCACTATCTCTCCTCTGGACATGTCCGAACCATCTCAGTCTGGCCTCTCTGACTTTATCTCCAAAACCTCTAACATGTGCTGTCCCTCTGATGTACTCATTCCTGATCCTATCCAACCTGGTTACTCCCAAAGAGAACCTCAGCATCTTCATCTCTGCTACCTCCAGCTCTGCCTCCTGTCTTTTCCTCAGTGACACTGTCTCTAGACCAAACAACATCGCTGGTCTCACCACAGTTTTGTACACCTTTCATCTTAGCTGAAACTCTCCTATCACACATCACACCTGACACTTTTCTCACCCGTTCCAGCCTGCCTGCACACGCTTCTTCACCTCTTTTCCACACTCTCCATTGCTCTGGACTGTTGACCCTAAGTACTTAAAATCCTCCACCTTCTTTATCTCTTCTCCCTGTAACCTCACTCTTCCACTTGGGTCCCTCTCATTCACACACATATACTCCGTCTTGCTGCGGCTAACCTTCATTCCTCTCCTTTCCAGGGCAAACCTCCACCACTCTAGCTTCTCCTCCACCTGTTCCCTGCTCTCACTACAGATCACAATGTCATCTGCAAACATCATAGTCCATGGAGATTCCTGTCTAACCTCGTCTGTCAGCCTGTCCATCACCATAGCAAACAAGAAGGGGCTCAGAGCTGATCCCTGATGCAGTCCCACCTCCACCTTGAACTCCTCTGTCACACCTACAGCACACCTCACCACTGTCTTACAGTCCTCATACATGTCCTGCACCGCTCTAACATACTTCTCTGCCACTCCAGACTTCCTCATACAATACCACAGTTCCTCTCTGGGCACCCTGTCATAAGCTTTCTCCAGATCTACAAAAATACAATGCAGCTCCCTCTGACCTTCTCTGTACTTCTCTATCAACATCCTCAAAGCAAATACTGCATCTGTAGTACTCTTTTTTGGCATGAAACCATACTGCTGCTCACAAATGCTCACTTCTGCCCTTAGTCTAGCTTCAACTACTCTTTCCCATAACTTCATTGTATGGCTCATCAGCTTTATTCCTCTGTAGTTGCTACAACTCTGTACATCTCCCTTGTTCTTAAAAATGGGCACCAGCACACTTCTCCTCCATTCCTCAGGCATCTTCTAAGATCCTGTTGAACAACCCAGTCAGAAACTCTACTGCTACCTCTCCTAGACACTTCCAGACCTCCACAGGTATATCATCAGGACCGAGTGCTTTTCCACTCTTCATCCTCTTCAGTGCCCTCCTCACTTCATCCTTACTAATCTTTGCTACTTCCTGGTCCACAACAGTCACCTCTTCTACTCTTCGTTCTCTCTCATTTTCCTCATTCATTAGTTCTTCAAAGTACTCTTTCCATCTTCCCATCACACTATTGGCATCTGTCAATACACTTTCATCTCTATCCTTAATCACCCTAACCACCTGCACGTCCTTCCCATCTCTGTCTCTCTGCCTTGCCAACCTGTATAGATCAGTCTCTCCCTCCTTACTGTCCAACCTAGCATACAAGTCATCGTAAGCCCTTTGTTTGGCCTTTGCCACCTCTACTTTCACCTTACGCTGCATCTCCCTGTATTCCTGTCTACTCTCTTCAGTCTTCTCAGTGTCCCACTTCTTCTTAGCTAACCTCTTTCTCTGTATACGCTCCTGCACCTCCTCATTCCACCACCAAGTCTCCTTATCCACTTTCCTTCCAGATGACACACCAAATACTCTCCTACCTGTCTCCCTGATCACATTAGCTGTAGTTGTCCAGTCAACTGGAAGCACTTCCTGGCCATCCAAAGCCTGTCTCAACTCCTTCCTAAAAATCATACAACACTCTTCCTTTTTCAGCTTCCACCATTTAGTTCTCTGCTCTGTCTTTGCCCTCTTCATCTTACTCACCAACAGAGTCATCCTACACACCAACATCCTATGCTGTCTGGCTACACTCTCACCTACCACTACTTTGCAGTCACTGATCTCCTTCAGATTACACCGTCTACACAAGATGTAGTCTACCTGTGTACTCCTACCTCCACTCTTATAAGTCACCCTATGTTCCTGCCTCTTCTGGAAGAAAGTATTCACTACAGCCATTTCCATCCTTTTTGCAAAGTCGACCACCATCTGTCCTTCTGCGTTCCTCTCCTGGATACCAAACCTGCCCATCACCTCCTCATCATCTCTGTTTCCTGCACCAACGTGTCCATTGAAGTCTGCGCCAATGACAACTCTCTCACTTTTAGGGATGCTCTGCATCACTTCATCAAGGTCCAACCAGAATTTCTCCTTCTCCTCCAGCTCACATCCTACCTGTGGAGCATACCCACTAACAACATTGAACATTACACCTTCGATTTCTAGCTTCAGACTCATTACTCTATCTGATACTCTTTTAACCTCCAGAACATTCCTAACAAACTCCTCCTTCAAGATAACTCCTTCTCCATTTCTCTTCCTATCTACACTATGATAGAACAACTTGAACCCTGCTCCTAAACTTCTAGCCTTGCTACCTTTCCACCTGGTCTCCTGGACACACAGTATGTCTACCTTCCTCCTCAGCATCATGTCAACCAACTCTCTACCTTTCCCTGTCATAGTTACAACATTCAAAGTCCCTACTCTCAGTCCTAGACTCTTGCCGTTATTTTTCTCTCTCTTCCTACGAACACACCTTCCTCCTCTCCTTCTTCGACTTCTTCGACGAACAGTAGTCCAATTTCCACCGGTACCCTGTACGTGAACAGCACCGATGGCGGTCGTTGTTAACCCGGGCCTCGACCGATCTGGTATGGAAGTCATTGATTCGATTCGCATGTTTGATTTGGCAAAAGTTTTACGTCGGATGCCCTTCCTGACACAACCCTCTGTATTTATCCGGGCTTGGGACCGGCACAATAAGGCACTGGCTTGTACCCCCTTGCGGCTACATTACTTCATTGTTATACACTGCTCAAAAAAAATAAAGGGAACACTTAAACAACACAATGTAACTCCAAGTCAGTCAAACTTCTGTGAAATCAAACTCTCCACTTAGGAAGCAACACTGATTGACAATCAATTTCACATGCTGTTGTGCAAATGGAATAGACAACAGGTTGAAATTATAGGCAATTAGCAAGACACCCCCAATAAAGGAGTGGTTCTGCAGGTGGTGTTCCTATGCTTTCTGGCTGATGTTTTGGTTCACTTTTGAATGCTGGCAGTGCTTTCACTCTAGTGGTAGCATGAGACGGAGTCTATAACCCACACAAGTGGCTCAGGTAGTGCAGCTCATCCAGGATGGCACATCAATGCGAGCTGTGGCAAGAAAGTTTGCTGTGTCTGTCAGCGTAGTGTCCAGAGCATGGAGGCGCTGCCAGGAGACAGGCCAGTACATCAGGAGACGTGGAGGAGGCCGTAGGAGGGCAACAAGCCAGCAGCAGGACTGCTACCTCTGCCTTTGTGCAAGGAGGAACAGGAGGAGCACTGCCAGAGCCCTGCAAAATGACCTCCAGCAGGCCACAAATGTGCATGTGTCTGCTCAAACGGTCAGAAACAGACTCAATGAGGGTGGTATGAGGGCCCGACGTCCACAGGTGGGGGTTGTGCTTACAGCCCAACACCATGAAGGACGTTTGGCATTTGCCAGAGAACACCAAGTTTGGCAAATTCGCCACTGGCGCCCTGTGCTCTTTACAGATGAAAGCAGGTTAACACTGAGCACATGTGACAGATGTGACAGAGTCTGGAGACGCTGTGGAGAATGTTCTGCTGCCTGCAACATCCTCCAGCATGACCAGTTTCGCAGTGGGTCAGTAATGGTGTGGGGTGGCATTTCTTTGGGGGGCTGCACAGCCCTCCATGTGCTCGCCAGAGGTAGCCTGACTGCCATTAAGTACCGAGATGAGATCCTCACACCCATTGTGAGACCATATGCTGGTGCAGTTGGCCCTGGGTTCCTCCTAATGCAAGACAATGCTAGACCTCATGTGGCTGGAGTGTGTCAGCAGTTCCTGCAAGACGAAGGCATTGATGCTATGGACTGGCCCGCCCGTTTACCAGACCTGAATCCAATTGAGCACATCTGGGACATCATGTTTCGCTCCATCCACCAACGACACGTTGCACCACAGACTGTCCAGGAGTTGGCGGATGCTTTAGTCCAGGTCTGGGAGGAGATCCCTCAGGAGACCATCTGCCACCTCATTAGGAGCATGCCCAGGCGTTGTAGGGAGGTCATACGGGGACGTGGAGGCCACACACACCACTGAGCCTCATTTTGACTTGTTTTAAGGACATTACATCAAAGTTGGATCAGCCTGTAGTGTGTTTTTCCACTTTAATTTTGAGTGTGACTGCAAATCCAGACCTCCATGGGTTAATAAATTTGATTTCCATTGATAATTTTTGTGTGATTTTATTGTCAGCACATTCAACTATGTAAAGAACAAAGTATTTAATAAGAATATTTCATTCATTCATATCTAGGATGTGTTATTTTAGTGTTCCCTTTATTTTTTTGAGCAGTGTATTTGTGTATGTTTGTGTGTGTGTGTGTGTGTGTGTGTGTATGTCTGTCAGACTAGTGAGGACTAGTCAGACCGATGCGTTACGAACTGATGAAGCCCCTTGGATAAGAGGCAAAAGATCTCAGACAAAACCTAAGTCCTAGGTTTGGTTGCTTTCGAGTCAATTGTTGGCCGGATATGACTATGATCTGTATGAATGACAATATAAACAGACATACATCTGTTTTTAGACATATGTGTATTTATTTCGCACATACACCTTGTTACACTATTGTAATAGGGCTGTATGTCTGTGTATGTGTCTGTTCTGTGGTTGTGTGTATGTGTGTGTCTGTTTGTGTTTGTGTTTATGTTTGTGTGTGTGTGTGTGTGAACTATGTGTATGTGTTTCTGTGTCTCTGTGTGTGTTTGTGTGCGTGTCTGTATGTGTGTGTATGTGTGTGTGTCAGCTGTGTCTTTGTGTCTCGGTTTGTGTGTGTGTGTGTGTGCTTCTGTATATTTGTCTCTGTGTGTGTCTTTAAATGTGTGTCTATGTCTCTGTTTGTGTTTGTGTGTGTGTATGTCTGTTTGTGTCTGTATATGCGTGTCTGTGTGTGTGTGTGTGCTTCTGTATATTTGTCTCTGTCTAAGTGTGTGTCTGTGGTGTCTGTATATGTGTGTGTGTGTGCGTCTGTATATTTGCCTCTGTGTGTGTTTGTGTCTCTGTTTGTGTGTGTGTCACTGTGTATGTCTGTTTGTCTTTGTATGTGTGTGTCTGTTTGTATCTGTATATGTATGTTTCTGTGTGTGTATTAGTGTGTGTGTCTGTGTATGTCTGTATATGCGTGTCTGTACGTATGTGTATGAGTCTTTATATTTGTCTCTGTGTGTGTATTCAGTTTAACAGAAATGTCAGTAGTAACACTTGATCAGCTGCTCTCATATCAGAGGAGTCAGGGATGAGTACATTGATTTGTCAGTCGGAGAAGAAATCATTCAAACTGATGGCCATAGTCAGAGTGTTATTCAGCTGTTTGTTTGTGTCTCTGTGGTTTTTTTTTTTTTGTGTGTCTGTATGTGTTTATGTGTGTGTGTCAACTGTGTGTGTTTGTGTATCTGTTTGGGTTTATGTGTGTCTGTTTTTGGTCCTTGTATGTGCTTTGTGTCTGTTTGTATGTCTGTGTGTGTGTGTGTGTGTGTGTGTGTGCGTCTGTGTCTGTATATGTGCATGTGTGCGTCTGTATATTTGTTTCTGTGTGTGTTTGTGTGTGTGTCTGTCTGTATGTGTGTGTTTGTGTGTGCGTCTGTCTGTGTCTGTGTATTTGTGTCTGTGTGTGCGTGTGCGTCTGTATATTTGTCTGTGTGTTTATGTGTGTGTCTGTTTATATGTCTGTGTGTGTGTGTGTGTGTGTGCGTCTGTGTCTGTAAATGCGTAGGTGTGCGTCTGTATATTTGTCTCTGTGTGTGTTCGCGTGCGTGTTTGTTATGTGTGTGTCTGTCTGTATGTAATTGTGTGTCTGTTTGCGCCTGTATATTTTTATGTGTGTGTGTGTGTGCGTCTCTAATCGTGTCTGTATATGTGTATGTGTGCGTCTGTATATTTGTCTCTGTGGGTGTTTGTGTGCGGTCTGTATATGTGTGTTTGTGCATGTTTGTATCTGTCTGTGTTTTTGTGTGCGTGTCTGTCTGTATGTGTGTGTATGTGTCTGTGTATGTATGTATGTGTGTGCGTGAATGTCAGTAGTAACAGTTGATCAGCAACTCTCATATCAGAGGAGTCTGATGACATCATTGCTCAGAGTGGCTGATTACATGGTTGATTGCAGCTGTGTGTCTGAGCTTGGATTGCATCATCTTTCTCAGAGCCCCATTAAAAAACAGGTTCATTCATTTAGGCGAGCCTCTCACTCTGGCTCAATTTGTGACAAAACGGTAACTCCTATCTGAAAACTGAGCAGACGCTAAGTGCCACAATAAATGTCTGAAGCTTTGTGTGTATTTTGGTGTTTCTAGGATGTAAAATGTGGACACAGGAGTGAATTAAAACCATATGAAAATTTGGACGGCTCTCCTTCCCCCCTGAGAAAAATACATGTAAAGATATAGCAGAGATGAAGGGTGAGCATGTCCTTTAGAGGGGCACAGTTCAAATTTGGTTTGTCTGACTGTTAAAGTAGACAAATTTTTCAAGAGAGGTCAAGAATCTCTACTACTTTGGAGAAAATGACGGGTGTACCTCAAACTATGTGCCCGTGAGAGCGATTTACAATTTTTTTTTCCATAATCATCACCTCACCCTGCCACTCTAACTGAAGATTCCTCCACTCTAAGCCACGAACATTCCATGCAATACACACACATGGGAAACTAAAACTTTCAGGAGAAATGAGGTGAAACGAGCATGACACTCGAACAGTCGCTGATCAAAAAGTATAAAAGATATCAGTAAGCTGAAAACAGGACTTGGTAGAGGACATATTTTCCTCCATTTTAAAGATTAAATGGACTGTGTAGCTGTAAGTATGGCAAAGTATCAGAGGTTTAAAAAAGCCTGAGATTTTCGTTGTCTCTCATTAGAAATGAATGGAGTTTTCTGGCCGCGTTTTCACCGTTTACGGCGCCAAAATATGGTATTCTACCCTGAAAATCAATAGCACGCCAATCCCAAACATGCCCCAGATGATGGGGTTTGGTCCATGGGGGTGAATTCAAAGCCCTCTGACGAGTTTGCAATCAAAATTTTTACGGAAGAGGAATAATAATAACTAGAAAATTCCTTGGCAGAAATTTCGAGAGTGTGTTGGGGGCTGCTGCCGGGACGAGTACACGATTCATTTTCCAGTCTTCAAAAGTCACCCCGATCATATTCTGGTTTGGACAAATTACATAATATTTTGTTACTGTAGTGCCCCCAGTTTTCACAAAGGGCTCATATGAGACATACTTTTGTTTTGTGAGTGTATGTACAATATATTGAATTTTCCACTTTGACAGTCACTGACTGCACATTCCCATAACAGCTTTCCACCCCCACCGGGCTCCACCAACGCTGTCTGAATGAAAAAAACGAGTGAGTAAATGAGTCTGCTGAACCTCCTAGTTTGTTTAGTAGGGCCCTCCTACCCCATGTATTTGGGACAGACGTGTGACGATCAGTGTTGCCAGCTCCTCAGAAAGGAAAATCAATCAATGAATCAATCGCCATGAATCAATTGGCATAATTTACTGACCAAAGTCTTGTAATTGTAATAGACACTGTAGAGAGAGACAAAAGGTGAGTAAAAAAACATCTTAAATGTGTTTAGAGCTATTAATGAACTTTCTTCTGTTGATTCTTTCTTCTTTTTTGCCATTGAAACAGGCCATCACTTTTCTGAATAACTTCATGACATTTATTAATGCTTGTTGAGAGTCACATTACATAGGAAAAATCAATTTTGTCCTGTATTGTTTAATGTTAGAATATAGTGCAACCAAACGTCTTTTCACGGTGAAACTTTGCATTTATATCCAGGGTTGGATCAGATTTGATTTATTTGCAGTTTGAATGCTAATGGAGAGGTGAGGACGTCCTCTCAACTCTGACTGCCTTTGGGAAGACACCGCTGTGAGTCTAGCGCTGAGAGGGCTTTGGCTGGCGTCTTCACTATGGCAACGGATCCTGTCTAGGCTAATGTAGCCTTCTGCTAATGTCCGAAACCACCACTGATTTCTCAGAATCAGAGAAGAAATAATTAAAACTGGGCTGAGGGTGGGGTGCAGCTTCGTTTTAAACTGCTGGACGTACTAGTATGTACTAGGGCCAGACACTGTGACGATAACACAGATTGAACAGCTGATGTTACGGCATCTGTTTCAGCTGGCATCTTCACTATAGCAACGGTCGCTAATGCAGCCTTCTGCTAACGTCCCAAACCTCGATCGATATCTCATAATCGGAGAGGAATTGATTAAAAGCGATGGGCCATAACACTAGTGATCATATTGTTGAGCTTTTCAGGACACTTTAGTGTATCTATTGAGAACCGTTCACGATGTCATTAAAATTGACAGTGAGGAAAACGCTTACAGGCATCGGGTCCTCTCTGGTCTGCCCACTGACTGGCCTGATGAAATTAAAACAAAGAAATAAAAACAAGGATTTATTCTTGTGATTGAAGATTAAGTAATGTAGTGGATATGATTAAAAATGATTAAGAAATGCAGAAAAAAACAATACAGCTTGTGTGCCTACAGAAAGAAAGATACACACACATCTTTCTCTTTAGAGTTGGGTGGGGGTTACAGCCAAAGGTCTATTCACGGGGACACTTTGCATTTACATCCAGCGTGGGATCAGATTTGATTCATTTGAGTCTGGCAATTAATGGTGGGGTGAGAATCTCCTCTCTGCTCTGGCTGAATTTGGGAAGAGGCCGATGTGAACGCTTTGGGATGGGGCTCAGAACAGCACCCGCTGCTGCTGCCCGTTTAGGGCAGCAGAGGGATGTGCGCTTTCACGTCAGTTTACACCATAAAAGCCTCAATTAACACCAGAAAGAGTCGCTTAATCTACCGACAAAGACACTAAATTGGCAACACTGGTGACGATAACGCCGATTGATGAGCTTATGTTACGGCTTCCACTGGCGTCTTCACGATGGCAACGGTCACCGAGGATCATTTGTAGGCTACTGTAGCCTTCTGCTAACTTCCAAAACCACCATCAATTTCTCAGAAACGGAGAAGAAAAAATTAAAACTGGGTTGGGGGGGTGCAGCATCGTCTAAAACAAGCTGCTGGACCTACCAGTATATTTAGTAAGAGCCCTACTAGCCCACATATTTGGGATAGACGTGTAAGTATAAAACCATCAAATAGGTTATGTTACGGCTTCGTTTGGCGTTTTCACTATGGCAACGATCACTGAGGATCATGGGTATTGTAGGCTAATGTAGCCTTCTGTGACTGTGTGTGTGTGTGTGTGTTCTGGAGTTTAACAGAAGTCAGTAGTAACAGTTGATCAACTGCTCTAATATCAGAGGAGTCAGGGATGAGTACATTGATTTGTCAGAGTCGGAGAAGAAATCATTCAAACTGATGACCATAGTCAGAGTGTTATTCAGCTGTTTGTTTGTGTCTCTGTATTTTGTTCTTTTGTTTTTTGTGTGTGTGTCTGTATGTGTTTATGTGTGTGTGTCAGCTGTGTGTGTTTGTGTATCTGTTTGGGTTTATGTGTGTCTGTTTTTTGTCCTTATATGTGTTTCTGTATGTATATATGCTTATTAATAGGGCTGTATAAAGGGCCCTCCACACCAAGAACTACAACTATAACTATAGCTATAACAATAAAATGCCAGCATCCACACCACTGAACGATATCGTTGTGTTGCTAGGTTACGCCAAGCACACTGAGTGCTCGGCGCAACGGTCAGCAGTGGAGCAGAGATTTATTTATTCCAAGGGTGCACCCGATTCCGTCCCAGATTTCCCTCTTCTTGGTGGCATCTTCATACAGTCTGTCATTCTTGTCATACAGAGCTGGATTTTTTTTTACCTCAATGATAAGCCTCTATGCTATGTCGTCCGCCATTTTGAATGAGTGTGTGAGTGACGTAGTGACGTGAGGAACGTCTCGACCTGTCATTCCTGATGGATTTTGATTTGCTGTCAGTGTTTTTATTGTTCATCAAATTGCTATGAAAATGATCCGAACGATAACGTCCAGCACTATCGTTGTCGTTATAGTAGTAGTGTGGACGCTGCCATCCACTTGAGTTAAGATAGATTTTTAGAACTATATATTTATAGTTATATTTATAGTTCTTGGTGTGGATGGCCCTTAAGGCTGTATTTCTGTATATTTGCGTCTGTTTGTGTGTGTTTGTGTTTCTCTGTGTGTATTTGTGTGTCTGTGTCTGTATATTTGTCTGTGTGTTTGTTTGCGTCTGTCCGTGTCTGTATATGTGTATGTGTGCGTCTGTCTGTGTCTGTATATGTGTATGTGTGCGACTGTATTTTTGTCTCTGTGTGTTTTTGTTTACGTGTCTGCTTGTATGTCTGTGTTTGTGTGTGGGTCTGTCTGTGTCTGTATATTTGTCTCTGTGTGTACGTGTGCGTCTGTATATTTGTCTGTGTGTTTGTGTGCGTATCTGTTTGTATGTCTGTGTGTGTGTGTGTCTGTCTGTCTGTCTGCTGTGTTTCTGTTTGTGTCTCTTCATGTGTGTTTCTGAGTGTAAATTTGTGTTTGCGTGCGGGTCTGTTATGTGTGTGTGTCAGTCTGCTGTGTTTCTGTTTGTGTCTCTACATGTGTGTTTCTGAGTGTAAATTTGTGTCTGTGTGCGTATTTGTGTCGATGTGTGTGTGTGTCTGTGTCTGTGTTTTTGTGTGCTTGTCTAGCATTATGTGCATGTGTGTGCGCTTGTAAATTTGTCTGTGTGTGTGTTTGTGAACGTGCCTGCGTGTGTGTGAGTCAGCTGTGTATATGTGTCTCTGCTTGTGTGTGTTTGTGTATGTGTCTGTGTCTCTGTGTGTGTTCATGTGCGTGTATGTCTGTTTGTGTGTGTGCGTCTGTATATTTGTCTGTGTTTGTATGTGTGCGTGTCTACTTGTATGTCTGTTTGTGTGAGCATCTGTCAGTGTCTGTACATGTCTATGTGTGCATGTCTGTATATGTGTGTTTGTGCATGTGTGTATGTGTCTGTGTTTTTGTGTGCGTGTCTGTCTGTATGTGTGTGTATGTGTGTGCGTGAATGTCAGTAGGAACAGTTGATCAGCTGCTCTCATATCAGAGGAGTCTGATGACATCATTGCTTAGAGTGGCTGATTACATGGTTGATTGCAGCTGTGTGTCTGAGCTTGGATTGCATCATCTTTCTCAGAGCCCCATTAAAAAACAGGTTCATTCATTTAGGCGAGCCTCTCACTCTGGCTCAATTTGTGACAAAACGGTAACTCCTATCTGTAAACTGAGCAGACGCTGAGCGCCACAATAAGTGTCTGAAGCTTTGTGTGTATTTTGGTGTTTCTAGGATGTAAAATGTGGACACGGGAGTGAATTAAAACCATATGAAAATTTGGACGGCTCTCCTTCCCCCCTGAGAAAAATACATGGAAAGATATAGCAGAGATGAAGGGTGAGCATGTCCTTTAGAGGGGCACAGTTCAAATTTGGTTCGTCTGACTGTTAAAGTAGACACATTTCTCAAGAGAGGTCAAGAATCTCTATTACTTTGGAGAAAATGAAGGGTATACCTCAAACTATGTGCCCGTGAGAGCGATTTACAAATATTTTTTTCGATTATCATCACCTCACCCTGCCACTCTAACTGAATATTCCTCCACTCTAAGCCACGAACATTCCATGCAATACACACACATGGGAAACTAAAACTTTCAGGAGAAATGAGGTGAAACGAGCATGACACTCGAACAGTCGCTGATCAAAAAGTATAAAAGATATCAGAAAGCTGAAAACAGGACTTGGTAGAGAACATATTTTCCTCCATTTTAAACGTTAAATGGACCATGTAGCTGTAAGTATGGCAAAGTATCAGAGGTTTGAAAAAGCCTGAGATTTTCGTCGTCTCTCATTAGAAATGAATGGAGTTTTTTGGCTGCATTTTCGCCATTTACGGCGCCAAAATATGGTATTCTAACCTGAAAAACAATAGCACACCGATCCCAAACATGCCCCAGATGATGGGGTTTGGTCCGTGGGGGTGAATTCAAAGCCCTCTGACGAGTTTGCAATCAAAATTTTTACGGAAGAGGAATAATAATAAGTAAGAATAATAAACGCACAGGATAACAATAGTGACTCTGTGCAGAGCCCCAGTCACTAATAAACGCGCAGGATAACAATAGTGACTCTGTGCAGAGCCCGAGTCACTAATAATAATAAGTAAGAATAATAAACGCGCAGGATAACAATAGTGACTCTGTGCAGAGCGCGAGTCACTAATAATAATAAGAGTCACTAATAAACGCCAGGATAACAATAGTGACTCTGTGCAATGCCCGAGTCACCAATAAGTAAGAATAATAAACGCGCAGGATAACAATAGTGACTCTGTGCAGCGCCCGAGTCACTAATATTAAACGCGCAGGAAAACAATAGTGACTCTGTGCAGAGCCCGAGTCACTAATAAGTAAGAATAATAAACACGCAGCATTACAATAGTGACTCTGTGCGGAGCCCAAGTAACCAATAATTCTTTCAGCTTTCAACTGCAGCTGTTTGTTATTGACCTCGCCTGCCCCGTGCTGTGTGCCACAGTCTATCGCCCTCCCAAATTTAACAAGGATTTTATTGAAGAGTTCTCTGAGTTCTTGTCTGATTTTATCTGAAAGTTTGATAAACTATTGATTTGTAGAGACTTTAATATTCATGTTTGTTGTGCGGCAAATCAACTGGCTAATGAGTTTAAAGGCCTTTTGGGTTCCTTTGGTCTCACTCAATCTGTTAATGCACCAACACATGAGCATGGGCACACTCTTGATCTTGTAATTTCTCATGGGTTTTCAGTTTCCCTCAGAGAAATAGTGGACACTACTATCTCGGATCACCTCCCCATTGTTTTCGACTTTGCTGCCTCCCCACTTACCAATAAGCCTGTTTCCCCAGCTCGCAGATGCCGTATCTTTACTTCATCGACGGCTGGAGAGTTTGCTGTTGTCTTTAGGGACTCTCAGCTGCATGTTGACAGTGGGCCGGCTCTTCTTCTTTGTCCAGATAACCTACTCTCCACTTTCCATTCTACATGTTCTGCGATTCTGGACTCTGTTGCCCCTTTTCGGCAGAAAAGTACCAAAAACAAGACAGATCTCTGGTTGAATGACCACACCCGTCTGCGCAGACAACAATGCAGACAGGCTGAACGGCAGTGGAAAAAGGACAAACTGCATGTATCCCTGGGCTGGTTAAGGGACAGTTTGGCTGCATACCAGAAATCTCTGAAGGAGGCCAAGTCCAAATATCTGTCCTCCATTATAGTCAACAGTTCTCATCATCCAAGAGTATTATTTAATACTATTGACTCTGTTATTAACCCACGCCCCACTGTCCTGTTTGATGCCTCTACCGCAACCTGTGAAGAGTTTGTCTCTTTTTTTACTGACAAAGCGGCATCAGTCAGGCAGAATATCAGTAACATAGATATGTCCCCTGATGATATGTGTGTTCCTCCTACACAGTCTGCTGTTTGCGAGCAGTTTGAGACTATATCGCTGTCGCTTTTCACTAAGGTGGTTAATGGCATGAAACCCACTATCTGTCCCTTAGGCATCATTCTGGCCAAGTTCTTGAATTCTATTGGGTCAAGTCTGCTTGTTTTTATAAACACTTGTCTAAGTTCAGGGTCTGTCCCAGCTGCCTTCAAACACGCTGTGGTTAGGCCCCTCCTTAAAAAAACGCATCTTGACCCCTCTGTGCTGTCCAATTTTAGGCCTGTCTCCCATTTGCCTTTTCTTTCTAAGGTTTTGGAAAAAGTTGTATTTATTCAATTGCAGACATTTTTAAAGATAAATTCTTTTCTTGATAAATTCCAGTCTGGTTTCAGATCCCGACATAGCACTGAGTCAGCACTGCTAAAGGTGCACAATGATATTGCCTTGTCTGTGGATGCTGGGAATCCTACTGTGCTGGTGCTGCTGGACCTCACAGCGGCTTTTGATACAGTCGATCATGCAGTCATTGTATCTCGCTTAGAGCAGTATGTTGGCATCCCTGGCACTGATCTCCAATGGTTTAGGTCATACCTGGCAAACAGAAGCTTCTCTGTAATGATTGGTGACCTATGCTCTTCATATGCTTCCCTCCCTTGTGGGGTGCCACAGGGATCTATCCTCGGCCCTATTCTGTTTTCATTGTATTTTTTAAAAATTGATCCCATAGATAGGATGTACAATCTGTCTTTTTACTTTTATGACGATGATTTGCAGATATATTTGCCCATGAGACCCAATGAAAATACTGCACTTACTAAGTTGTTGGATTGTATTGCTGATGTAAAGCAATGGCTGGCACGGAATTTTTTGCACTTGAACGACAGCAAAACAGAATGTATCTTGTTTGGCACGCCACCTATGTTGAATGTTTTCACGACAAATTCTGGTACTTTGGCCCCCTTTTTTCAAGCACTTGTAAAAAACCTTGGGGTAACGTTCGACAACAGGCTTAAATTTGATAAACAGATTAGTTCCGTTGTTGGAGCAAGCTTTTTTCAGCTCTGTCTCCTGGCCAAAGTGAAGCCATTTCTCAGTCAGCAGGATCTCGAGAAGGCAATCCATGCTTTCATTAGTTCAAGATTGGACTACTGTAATGCCCTTTACGTTGGCCTCAGCCAGTCTTCAACTTTGCGTCTCCAACTTGTACAAAACGCTGCTGCCCGATTTTTAACAAGCACGTCCAGACATGAACACATCACCCCTGTGCTGTCGTCACTCCACTGGCTTCCAATTCGTTTTAGATTTTAACTATCCATTATCATGGCAGGGCCCTGCGTTCTTCAGGTCAGCTTCTGTTAGAAGTCCCAAGGTTGAGATACAAACAGTGGGGTGATTGTTCTTTTGCTGTCGCTGCTCCCAGAGTGTGGAACAAACTGCCCCCCTACATTTGCACCACTACCGATCTCGGCCTTTTTAAATCGAAGCTGAAGACCCACTTTTTAGATTGCCGTTTGATTCTGACTAGGGCAGTCTTGTTTTTCTAGGTGCACTTATTTTGTTATATTTTATGTACTTCTGGAAGGCTTTTAAAAACCTGCATCACTGTGGCACCTTCTGCAGTCAAAAACCTTTCTTTTACGTATTGTTTTTCTGTACTGTTTTATGGCTTTGTTGTAAAGCACTTTGGGTACCTTTTGGTTATTGTAAAGGGCTATACAAATAAAATTTGATTGATTTGATTGATACAAAATATCCATTGTGAAACAATCACCAGACAGGATGCTATCCAGCTCTTTACGGAGCTCGGGGTACGAGCTGTAGGTGCATGGCAACTCAAGAACTGCTGCACATGTGTGTTCCACGGGCCTGCGGCCTAAACCATACAGCTTATTAAAAGTTACTTCAATCGTGTGTTTGCAGAGCACAGTGGATCCTGTGCAGAAGCATAAGAATACCTCCAGTTTCCTTTGGTCAAAGCTTCTGACATAGCAGATCAGATAGTCTAAGGCTGACTGCTCTTGTGGATTTAGGATCTCATTAGAGGTTTTTATCATCTGGGCCACTTTCCTGTTAGTTGGCCTCTTAGATTCATATAGTTCTATTATTTTGTCTTTTGTTGTGAGTGAGGGCAGTTGATGATGCAGATCCATCATTCAGGGATGAATGCTGCAAGATTTTAAAAGGAGAAGTGATTTTTCATCTGTTAAATTCATGGACACAAAATATATAGGCATCTAAAGAAATAATTTAACTGTTGTTATTCATCCTGCAAAATGGTCCTGGGTTTGCAGTTCTTAATTTCATATCACAGTGAACTAAATTTCTTCTGCTTTTAGGCTCTTTCTTGGATAAATTAAGTGGTCTAAAACATCTAAGCATGGGCTGTGGGAATGTGATGGCATTTATCTCCTTTTTGACATTTTTAAACCTAAAAATATCATTGAATCTTTTACTGATTGCTGGCCAATATTATTTTTACAGCATTATTATAATTACATTAGATTGACATGATACCTGCAAAGAAATGGGCTCAATTGGGTTCCAGGGAAGAAAAGAGTCTTGATTACCATGACCAACAGATGAAGGCCCAAAGTGTGCTTCGAAGTCTTAAAGAAATGCCTGGATGGCTTGGGAGACAGAGGAATCTGGCCCATCATAGAATGGGTCTGCATCTTGATTCAACTCAAGAATTATGCAGTCATCTTCAAATTCCTGCAATCCTCTTGACTGACAAATACGAGTGCCAACATCATCAGAAGATACTGAATGTAGGGCCTCTGTGTGTTCCATCTCAGGAGAGGCTGGTCGTGATTGCTGGCTAGGTTCCACAATCTGTTGGTTATGGAATAAGGAAAATGTTGTTATCATCTACAATTTGGTTACCATATGGGTAGACCATCATGTCTACTGTCAACCACCTGCGATGCAAGCCCTTGAACCTTTACCTTTTGTGTATACATTTTAAGTCAATAACATCCACCAGAAAAAAATCATTTCTGTGTGCTCAAAAAATTTGCTGGTATTTAAAGCTAAACTTTGTGACTATGTCCTGCAGATGTAATTTTATTCCACTAGAGGACACCATATATGATATTTAAGCTTTTATCTTGCTGTAAATCTGGACTGAAATCAGGGTTAACTTAAACTTTGTTTCTATAAAGCAGGGGTGTCAAACTCAAGAACAGCAGGGGCTGGATTCTGAATTTAGTTCTAACATGAGAGCCTAAGAGAGTCAACATTTAACCATGAACTGTTAACCTCATTGACCAGCGATAAATGAACAATTAAAATGTTAATACAGATGATAATTGAGCTTGAGATGTATTTATTTATTTGATCCCCATTAGCTGTACCACAGAGCACAGCCAGTATTAAAAAAGTCAAATGATAAGTTTAAAATAATTTGGAAAGGTCAAAATATTATTATTATTAATCTTGCTGGGCCAGTTATAAAAGAAATGATATGATTTTGGTGCTGGGTATGACTGTGCCACAGGCCAGCCTTGGCCCCTGAGCTGGAGTTTGGCACACCTCCTATAAAAGAAGTTTAAGTTAGTCTGTGCATCTTAAGTATTAAAAATAGCTCAACCAAAGTTACATTTGAACAGCTTTAAATTAAGTAGTTCATGTTCATAGTTTATAGCTTGAAAAAAATTAAGTAAGTTTACAGACCATAAAAAAAAAAAACTGTAGAGGGATTGATTATATACAAGGCAGAGTCAGAGTCATATGCTTAATTAAATTCTTATAAATACAAGTCATTTAGCAGCCATAATTAAAGTATAGATATTTTATGTTACATGATGTTCTCCATAGAATTGCTCATAACCTGATGTCATAAATTATTAACATAAAAACAACCTGTGTTTTTGTATAGAAAGTTTATCAGATATGCCAAGATAAACCAAAGTAACTTTGCAATTCACGTCATGGCTTAAGAATTGCCCTGGAAACAAATTCATAGGAAAATCCCTGTGCAAAAACACAGGCCGTCACCACAGAAACAAACTGACAGACACACCAGTTCAGTGAAGCTGGCTTCAGACTGAACTACACCTAAGTTTAATTTATGATTGAATTTTTTTACAATGCAAAAGATGAGGTAAGAATAACAATGCAACCCTTCAGCATCACTATTTAATGAAGATAAAAGTTTATAAAAACCATACAGCTTTTAACAAACTAAAGCACTTTTGAATGGGCTGGTCAGGCCTCATTAGGAAACAGTCACTGGAGTCATTCCTTTTTTGAGCAATCATTTTGATCATTGACACATGGAGGTCATGGTCTGCTCAGCTACATTGCATTGTGAGCATGTTGTGGGAATTTGGGATGCACGGGTAGTACAAAAATGTCATCATCTGTATAAATCTCTGGAACTTACTGTTTTGTTTTTTCCCTCCATTGAGCAGCTTGGTGATGGATCTGAATTGTAAGATGGCTCTGGTCAATCTATCTGTTGGTCAGTTCTGGTGTTTGAGTGATGATATCCTCTGGTTTTGTTCCTCTCGGATTTTCTCAGTTTTTTCTTAGCCTAGAGACGTTAGCAGATGCAGCGGTAATTAGATTATGGGTAAGATCATGCTCTCTCCAGCTTTATAAACTTGTAACTGAACATGCTCAGGAAAAAAAGATGAGGCAAAAATTCCCAATTTAATAAACATCTATCCAGTATTTGTGTGTCTAATATCACTTCTGATCAGGCACACAGTTTTCCAAAGATTGTAAGTCAAATAAAATGGATGTTTAGACCACATTCTTGTCCAGAATGTGCACATTCTACCCACAAGGCAGTCAATAAATGCAATCAATTTCTCAAATGTTACAGTACTACAGGGAATCATTGTTGTAAGATGCTCTTTTTTACTTGTCACCTGATTTTTACATTATCATTATTATTATTGTTATTATTATTTACACAACAACAAAGATAGCAGCAGCTATAGTAGGGTTACCTTTATTGGCCTTGCCTCTGTGGGCTTGAAGCCTGAGGATGTGTCGGACAGGATGAGGGAGTCCTTTAGAGAAAAGTCCATTTGGGAAAAACAGGGTTTTGCCAGTATCCAGCAGCTCTCCTATGGTTAGAGTCTTCTGGACAGAGAGGGGTCGTGTTCCACCTCCCTGTCTTGTTCGCACCTGATGATATTCCCCCTTGTCGAAGTGGAGCCATCCCATCTCAACCTGTCGGGTGTCTTTGGCTGCATGTTTATTGCCAACACCAGTGCCGGCAGTGTCCCTGATGGAAGGCGTTTTGTCTTTTTCCCGTAGTCGATCTCTTACCCTCTGCATGAGAGCAGATTTGACTGCCCCCTTTTCTCCTGTCTGCTCTGACTGCAAGCCTGTCCCCATAACTCATGATATACTGCGCTAACTCTTCATCACTCATAATATTTATGACGTTAATGTCAATCTGGGAAGAAAGAAGTGGTGCTAAAACATTTAAGTAACACAAACGGTACCAAAGGTAGACAAAGTTAGCAAAATTAAGCGGAACCAACATTGTCGCCTTGGCTAGCAGTTTACCTTTGGAACACTCATAGAATAGAATAATTTACCTTATCATCTTTGAGGTGGTTTATGTTACTCTTTGGTACATTCCGTTGTTTTAAGAAAGTGACCAGGTCCGGCTTTGTAGCCATTCTGCCTCATGGGATGAACTTGGCCTCTGCGACGAAACTTTCTCGTGCGCACGAGAAAGTTTCACGTGAGCACGAGAAAGTTTCGTGTCCGCACGAGAAAGTTTAGCGTGAGCACAAGATAGTTTCTCGTGCGCACGAGAAATTTACATTAAAAAATTTTTTTTTTCTATTGTCCCTTTAGGGGCTCCGTACATGTATTCTGTTTCCATGTTTGTATTTTGAGAAACCAGTCTATTTTGTAAATTATCTCGTTGCCTTTGTATTGTTTATATGCTGTCTCAAAGGGCTAATCTGTGAAGCACAAGGCTAGCAAAGAGAGCTGTCATCCAAACACCCTTAAACTAGCGCCCTTGGTAAGCGGAATGAGGTATGAAACATTGCATTTTTATTAACGGTCATATTTGCTGTAAGTTTCATAAGCATATTATTTATCTGAATGTGACTTAAGAAGCTACAGGAAAGTGTTTTTCTGTTTACCTCTTCTGTAGTTTTCACGGTACAGCACAAGAAAGATTAAAATACAGACACCTGTTTGAAGCTCTCTTGCTTATTCGAGCCAAGGGGCCACTACAGTGAAAACTCATTGCCTCATCAGCCCTACCTTACCTTGCAACAAGCTGATGTCGCCACACCCAACACCCAGGCAGGGTTGAAAATGGACTGCACACTTAAAGTACAGCAGTGGATGCAGTACGAGACTTTGGCAGACGAGATATGATAAAGGACACTCTACATACTCACTTTCAGGCTTACAATATAACAGAACAGCTTTTTGCAATAGCACAAAATTTATGGTGATAACTAAAAAATTTTAAATTTACTATAATCCAAGTATTAAGAAATTCTGAGGTTAAAAGGGTTCTGTAAGCCAAATCCCAAGACATAATAGTGTTCAAGTTGCATCTGACACATATTGTTAAGGGAACCATCATATGTCTGTTTATGAAAACACTTAAAGAGTGAAGTGCTTTAGCTGTTAATGTTTGTAGCACTTGTGTATGGCGTTTTTGTTTTATGGTAAAAATACTTTTCGGTGTCCAGAATTTGTAAATGTCTGGTATAGATAGGATTATTCAGTGATAAAGGTACAGTAGCCACTGTTTAGAAGCTTAAAGACAAGACAACCAAAAGCTACAGTTGACTTAAAGCAGCAACACAAACAACCCTCCCCCCTCCTGAGAGCGGGGCAGGAAGTCAGAACGGCCATTTGCGCCCCCAGCCTGTGGATCACCTCGAACTTAAACGGCTGTAAAGCCAGATACCACCGAGTGATCCGCGCGTTGGCATCCTTCATGCAGTGGAGCCACTGGAGGGGGGCGTGGTCCGAACAGAGGGTGAATGGGCGTCCCAGCAGGTAGTACCGCAGGGTGTCAACTGCCCACTGGATTGCCAGGCACTCCTTCTCTATCATGCTGTAGCGCGATTCCCTCTCTGACAGCTTCCGGCTGATGTATAGCACGGGTCGGTCAACACCCTCCACCAGCTGGGAAAAAAGAGCCCCGAGCCCCCTGTTCGAGGCATCCGTCTGCAGGGAAAAAGGGAGAGAGAAGTTAGGCGTGTGCAGGAGCGGCTTCCCACAGAGGGTTTGTTTTACCCTCTCAAACGCCAGCTGGCACTGCTCCGTCCACTGGACTGGATCTGAGGCACCTTTACGGGTGAGGTCGGTCAAGGGCCGAAGAAGGATTGGCTGTGAGCCCCGCTTGCCTCAGTGACTCTAGCACCGCTGTCACACGTCGCATATGCTCCACCCAGCTGCTGCTGTGGATGATAACATCATCCAGGTAGGCGGCAGCATACGTAGCATGAGGACGCAGCACCCGGTCCATGAGGCGTTGGAAGGTAGCTGGAGCCCCAAACAATCCGAATGGCAGTGTCACGAATTGGTACAAGCCATACGGAGTGGAGAAAGCCGTTTTTTCCCTGGACTCTGGAGACAAGGGAATCTGCCAGTAGCCCTTGGTCAAATCCAGTGTCGTGAAAAAACAAGCGGTACCTAGCCGATCCAGGAGTTCATCGACCCGGGGCATTGGGTAGGCATTGAACTGTGACACGTCATTCACCTTGCGATAGTCCACACAGAACTGGATTGATCCATCCTTCTTCAGCACCAGAACGATGGGGCTACTCCAGGCGCTGTGGGACTCTTCTATTACCCCCATCTCCAGCATGGCCTTTAATTCCCTCTGCACCATTTTTCTTTTGTGTTCAGGTAACCGATAGGGCCATGAGCGCACTGTCACGCCCGGGCGAGTCTCGACATGGTGCTGTATGAGGTTAGTGTGCCCTGGCAGAGGGGAGAACACATCCGCCAAACGCTTCTCCAACTGGGCCACATCTACTCTCTGGGACGGTGAGAGAAGGTTGTCACAAGGGAGCGAGGCTGCCTGGGTGGGTTTTGGCACCTCCGGCCCCAACTCATCTCTCTCCAATACCGTGCTTACCAGAGAAACAGGTACCGCCTCTCTCCACGGTTTAAGGAGGTTGAGTGGGTAGATTTGTGTTGCCCCGCCCCTGTCAGAATGCACCACCTCATAGTCAACCTCGCCCACTCATCGTGTGACCACGAAGGGTCCTTGCCACTTGGCGAGTAATTTGGAGCTGGAAGAGGGGAGTAATACAAGCACTCATACAAGTCTCCCGGTGTGAATTGTCTTAACCTAGCTCCTCTGTTGTACAGGTGCTGTTGACGTTCCTGGGCCTGGAGCAAATTCTCCTGTGATAGCTGGCCCAGTGTGTGGAGTTTTGCTCTCAGGTTCAGGACGTATTGAACCTCGTTTTTACTGGGGCTTGGACCATCCTCCCAGGTTTCTTTAAGCAGGTCCAACACCCCTCGTGGCTTCCTGCCGAACAGCAGTTCGAAGGGAGAAAATCCCGTGGAGGCCTGGGGAACCTCCCACACTGCAAACAACAGAGGGTCTAGCCACCTATCCCAATTTTGGTCGTCCCCGTGTACGAACTTACGGATCATGGATTTCAAAGTCCTACTCAGCTGCTCCACCAGCCCGTCGGTCTGGGGATGATATACACTGGTCCGAATAGATTTGATTCCCATTAATTCGTATAGTTCCTTGAGTGTACGTAAAATGAACGAGGTGCCCTGGTCAGTCAGAATCTCTTTCGGGACCACGACTCGGGAGATGACCTGAAACAGCGCCTGCGCAACACTCTTAGCCGAGATGGTGCGCAATGGCACTGCTTCTGGATATCGTGTTGCGTAGTCCACCAACACTAACACAAAACGATACCCCCGTGCACTCCGGTGACATGGCCCGATGAGGTCCATACCAATCCGCTCAAATGGCACCTCCATAAGTGGCAATGGGCGCAATGGCGCTCTGGGAATGGCCAGCTGATTAACCAGTTGACATTCGGGGCAAGACGCACACCAGCGTTGTACGTCTCTCCGAATGCCTGGCCAATAGAATCGGGTCATTATCCGGTTCAGTGTTTTTTGGAACCCCATGTGACCAGCCATTGGGTTAAAGTGACCCCCCTGGAAAAGCATTTCCCGACGGCTTTTTGGAACCAACAACTGTGTTACAATTTCATTTGCTGGAGTGTCACGACTCACTCGGTATAGTCTGTCCCTGATGAAAGCGAAGTGGGGATATGGCTGTGCTGCATCAAGGTGCACCAGCTGACCATCAATTTGTATCACTTGGTCGAAGGCAAAGCGTAGAGTATCATCTCGAGACTGCTCAAGTGGAAAATCTTCCATGGAGGACAACGTGGGAGCCTGATGTGTCTCCGAAGGAGGCACCCCCGGCTGCGTACAGCCTGAGTCCAGCATTGCCTGATGTATAACCCCTTGGATCCTTACCGGAACGCTGTATGTTCCTCCTGGACCGGGGGAGGGAGTCGGAGGGCCCGCCACCTGGACCACCTGACCGACCTCCATGAGGAGGCACTCCCGGCGGACGTGTCCAGGTTGGCCGCACCTCCAGCAGCCCTGCCCTGGCGCTTGAGGAACCCCCTGTGGGTCAGGAGCAGCGCCCGTAGTGGCTGGACCCTGAAGTGGAGGAGAGAGAGACAGAGGGTTAGATCAGGGTTGAGGAGAGGGTGGGAGCAGAAGCCCCACCCTCCTGCGTTGTGCCTGCGTCGGCCGGCCGATTCCCCGTGGCTGTCCCTCCGCGTCCCGGCCATGGACCGCCAGGTGATCCTCCGCCAGGGTGACTGCGGCCGCCAGATCATTGGGGCGGTGGCACCGCACCTACTTGGAGGTTCCACCAGGGAGGCTATCCACGAACTGCTCCAGCACCACCTGGTCGAGGATCCGCCCCTCATCTGTGGATTCTCCCACCTGCAGCCACCTGGAGGCGGCGTCCCTCAGCTGTTGGGCATATACGAAGGGGCAGTCGGCTTGCCCCAGTCGGGTAGAGCGGAACCGCCTCCTGTGGTCCTCCCATGACTGGCCCGTGCAGTAGAGGACAGCCCGCCGAATGTCCTCGAACCTCCCCCGTGAGGATGCAGGCAAGCCGAGCACTGCTGTCTGCGCCTCTCCCGACAGCATCGGGAGCAGCCGCACAGCCCACTCCCCGGCTGGCCACCCGCATGCCACCGCCGTCGCCTCAAATGCCTCTAAGAAGGACTGTGGGTCGTCCGCCGCCGTCATCCGCTGCATGGTGATCCCTGAGAGCGGAGATGGGGAAGCTGGCCGTGCTGTCTCTGCCTGTGCGGTGAGTCTCTCCAGCAGGGCCGTTTGTCTCTCTGCCTGGGCATGGAGGACGTCCAGGTGTTGTCTGTTGACGGCCACTTGCTCCCGGTGCATGGTGGCGATCTCGGCCAGCATTTGGGCCAAGGCCGTCACCGGCTGGAGGTGCTGCTGGTCCGTCATCCTTGCTGGGGCTATGTGTCCCTGTTCAGGTGCCAATGTGGCCGTAAGCCACCCAGATTCTCCCCCAGCAATGACCACACCACCACTGAAATGTCGGCAAGACTTTTTATTTTGTCCTTCTTTGATATGCCGTAGTCCATGTACATATATCTTGTGTTCCTTGCTCCTTCTTCCCTCCGGTGAGCGTCCTCCCTGCGCTCCTTGTCCCACCCTACTGCAGGTAAAAAGAGCCCCATTAGTACTCCTCAGTACAGCTGGCTTTAATCACTTACCTGGCGCTGGTCCTGCGGAGCCGGCCCTGCCCTGTCTCCCCCTCGTACAGTCGGAGCCCAAACCACGCCCACCTCCACATACCCTTTTCATGCGACAAAGTTGAAACCAATGAAAGCAAAATTTACACACAAGAAGAACACCAGTCTTGCAAATCTTGTCTTCTTTGTTTTCACCGTTGGCAGCTTTGAAGCTGGATCCAGACCTCGACGGCAACCCACCAATTCATTCTTCAGCTCCACCACCATACAACCCTGCAATGTCCAATGAAAGAAACTCCACCATGCCACAACAAAACCCGAGTTCGGGAGCAGCTCATCCTGATGTGTCTGTTCCACCACAAAACTCTAAAACCAACTCCCCTTCTCCAATTGCACATAGACTGCACCATACCAATAAAAATGCAGCCTTTAACATGTCGATGGTTGAAGTATCTGGATCAGAAGGTGCAACGTTGGTTTTCCTTCCATGGACTTCTGTTGATATCACAGCAGCCTCTCAACATCTACCCAACCCGACAACATCAGGTAAAATATTTTCTGAACAATTCTTCACATTTTGCCAGGAGTTTAAACCAGCCATGAACGAACTAAAAAGATTTCTGATTACCAAGATGAAACCCACAGACTGGCAGAAAATAGCTAATAAGTTCCCAAGCTCTGACATCCGTTGCAAACTCATTGACTGGGAAGATGAGTCTAATGCCCAATACAGAGATTCTGTCCGTCACCTCTGTGATGCATTCACCCAAGCTTTCCCTGTCAAAGTTAACATGGAGAAAGTCACCAGCTGCAGACAAAGAGATGATGACGACCCTGATGAATATCTCACTCGCCTGACAGAGGCATTCAACACCTACAGTGGAATTCAGCTGCCTGATGAGTTGAGCAACACTTCAGATGTGTGGGAAACTCATCTTTGTAACTGCTTCCATAAGTGGACTGAAACCAGATAACGCATCAGCTGTTAGAATTTCCTGCATCGGTTGGCATGATGCACGTCTGTTCGAACTTCCCCAAAAGGCCATGCACACCCATAACCAACTACTCTCCAAGAAGAAAAAGGAAGAGACAACACAAAAAGAACTTCACTTGACAACAATAACCGTGTACAGTGCAATCCGAGAACATGGACACAAAGGGAAAAGACGTGGTTGAGACAAGAACTGGGGAAGAAGAACTCCCATGTTTCAACTGTGGCAAAGTTGGACATTGGAAACGTGAGTGTCCCACATCAACATCATCAAATCCAACAAACACATCAGACTGACAACGGTCAGAGGTTGTCAGAGAGGGATAGACTCCTGCTGACAAGCTAAACCAACTTGTGAATTCGGAGGAAGGTACTGCACCACACACACACATATATTGAGGGCTCAGACAAAAGATATGCAATTGCCCTAACATTTGTGCAGTATACATTTAATAATTTCAAGAAGTTTCCAGAACATACATTGACCATTACAGAACAAAATGTTGTATACTTAGTTGATTCAGGGGCCACACATTCAGTAATGAAAGATTCAGAGTTAACTACAAAACCAAAACTGAGTGGAGATTATACGTCCCACTACTGTCCCACTCAAATGTGCAGACGGGTCAAATAAAAGCTTCAAACATGCATTCTTGCTCTCTAAAGTCTGCCCATTAACCTGATGGGCAGAGACTTGGGCAGCGGATTAGTTCTTTGGAAGACAACTCTAAAGGGGTGGACGGTCGTCTTGTTGGAGGGTAGCATGTGCTTCCTCTAGCTGTTGGAGACAACATGTCGCTCAGAACGAAGCTAGCCGGCCTGGAGGGACGCAGTAGGCGCCAAAATATCAGGAATATTGGCCTACCTGAGTCTTTTGAGGTGTCACAACCAACCGCATTATTCTCCCAACTACTTGTGGATGTCTTTGGCACAGAGGTCCTCTCTTCACCCCCTGAGCTCGATCGTGCCCACCGGAGCCTTGCACCCAAGCCTGCTGCAGGAGATAAGCCGCTGTCATCATACGCCTTCATCACTTCCAAGTTAAGGACCTGCTCGCCCGTGAGGCTCGCAGATGGGTTGACATATTCTACAAGGAGCACAAGATCCGACTCTACGAAGACTACACCCCCAACGTGCTGAAGCAACGAGCAGAGTACAAAAACTCCATGGCAGAACATTACAAGCGCGGATACAAACCAGCTCTCCTATATCCAGCCAAGCTCCGTATCACCCTTCCCAGCAATGAGAGGACATGGATCCAATCTTTTTCGGAGGCTGACAAGTTTGTCCAGAACTAGAATCAAAATGCATAAGCCAGTGTACCCAGATACAAACCTATGCAAAACAAACAATATCGTTAATAATGTCTTTGATGTGTGCAAAGGTGAGGTGTGCCCATTTAATCTGGTCTCTGGCATTATAACATTAGCTATGCGCTAGCGCTGGGTGCAGCTAAACGTGATGCTAGCAATTTGGAGTTGTTTGCAGAGTAGACACCTTCTGAAACGTTATCTGTAGCCCATTACAAGACATATATATTCCACTGTTTAATCATTGCCTAATTCAATCATGTTTAAATGTATGTTCAGCAGGTTATACAATTGCAAATGTGTTCAAAATGATATCTGCAAATGCCTATAGCACTAGTTGATGTTTTTCTTGAGGTTTTTAAGATGCAATGTTTTCCTTGTAAATCGTGGGATCAGCGCGATAGATTTGTGGATGTATCAAAGGATGCTGATCAGTGAATCAGTGAGTATGCTGCTGCTGTTTCTTGCAGCAGCAACAGGGTTTGGGGTGGAGGTGCGGGTTGTGTGGTGGGAGAGTCGTGTGTTTTTGTCACTGTTGTGTAAGCTTTTTTTTATTGTGCGTTTTAGTGTGTTTTTCTATTATTTTTGTGCTACTGCTATAATCTGCAATGTTAGACCCAGACAAGTGCTTTATTCCCTCTCTCTGGCGCTGAGTTGTGCACGTGGACGGACGGGGACATTTATAGAGGCAACATTTCCATTCACACAGTCAATCCCATCATATGACGCCTAGTACAGTCTCCTTTTCTGCACCAAGTGGTGCTGTTCGATTTACTAGTTGGAATATTAAAGGCCTGAACTCTCCTGTTAAGTGCAACAAAGTGATTAACCATCTTAAAAACCCTAAAAACACTAAAACTGCTTTTTTGCAAGAGACTCACCTCAAGCCATAAGATCAGGTTAAACTTCATCGAGGTTGGCTGGGGCAACTTTATCACTCATCATTTTCAAGCAAGGCACACGGGGTGGCAATTCTGATTCATAAATCAATCCCCTTTTCAATGTCCACTGTCAATTCAGACCCTAATGGACGTTTTGTAATTGTCACAGGTAAATTTGGTCAGTAACCTGGTGTTGGCAAATATGTATGGTCCAAATTGGGTGTCACGACCTGGCTCTACAGCCATGACAAAAGAAGGGAGACGCGAAGTTGAGAATCAAATAATAAATTTATTTAACCATATTTAACCCCCAAAGCATAACAATAAACCCAAAACGAACTAATAATAACAATGAGATGTGACGGTCAGTATAAGTCAGTGGTGTGGGTGCATGTATGCATGAGTGTAAAGTGAAGTGTAAGAATGAGGTGTTGGCTGCTGCAAAACAAAATAATGCGTGGGGAGGAAGAGACAGTCTTGGCCATCAAGGCGGGGTCTTTATAGCCGGAGAATGCCGGGCCCAGGTGCTTCCAACTATGCATCATGACCATCTCCCCGCCCTTCAGACACCTACAGCATCACAAACACAATACAAATTTACAGGCCAGGGGACTGTCACATTGGGATAGTGAGAATTTTTTTAAGAACTTTTTTTTCTCTCTTCCTGACCTAAACTCTCACCATCTTATCCTTGGTTGTGACTTGAACTGCTGTCTTGACCCCTCGCTTGATCGCTCATCTAACAGGCCTTGTGTTACATCTAAATCATCTAAAATTATCCAGCTGTTCATGGAACAGTATGCCGTCTCAGACGCCTGGCGCTTTTTTAACCCTTGCACCAAGCAGTTGTTGTTCTTATCTCCTGTCCATGGCACATTCTCGCACATAGATTTCTTTCTCATTGATAATAAGCTCCTCTACTCTGTCATGTCGTATTCCTACAATCCCATCGTAATTTCAGACCATGCAACCGTGGTCATGGATGTCTCCTTCCCTGGTAGATCTCTCTCCCGCTCTCCCTGGCGCTTTAATTCGTTGTTACTTGCTGACACCGACTTTATTAGTACAATTAACAATCATATTGATCTTTTCATATCTACTAATGTCAATCCAGATCTACAGCAGCTATATGGGAGTCATGTAAAGCCTACTTAAGGGGTGAAATAATATCTTACTCTGCCTATAAGAAGAAGATTGCCAAGGAAAAGAAAGTCTCTTTCTCCAAGGACATAGCAGAGCTGCAGGCAAAGTGTGTAGACACACCTGATGCTGATGTTTTCAAAGAACTACTTACAAAGAAGGCAGAATATGACATTCTGGCCTCCAATGAAACAGCAGAGTCCTTTTTAAAAACACGTCATAATTACTATGAGTTTGGAGATAAACCAAGTAAACTGCTAGCCCATCACATTTGGCAGTCGTCCTCATCAATGCACATCAACCAGATTAACACAGGTACTGGAACAACTATTAACCCGCTATCCATTAACAATCAGTTCTGAGACTTTTATGCTACATAATACTCCTCTGAGTGCCTAAATAGCAAAACACAATACAAACACTTTTTTAGTTCATTAGATATCCCCTCCATCAACTCTAAAGTGGCATCTTGTCTGGACGCACCATTAACATCAACCGAACTTAGGAGTGCTTTAATGCTTATGCAGAATGGGAAATGCCCTGGCCATGACGGTTTCCCTGCTGAATTTTTTTAAAACATTTGCAGATACACTATCCACCCTGCTACTTAACATGTTTAATGAATCGCTGCAAAGTGGCATACCACCTCTTACGCTACGCCAGGCTACTATCTCTCTTATATTGAAAAAGGATAAAGACCCTCTGTCCTGTAGTAATTATCGCCCTATCTCTCTGCTTTGTGCAGATGTAAAAATACTGGCTAAAATACTGGCTAAAATGCTGGCTAGACGTCTACAGTGTGTCCTTCCGAGTATCATCACTGCAGACCAAACTTGGTTTGTAAAGAATAGACATTTATTTCATAATGTCAGGAGACTGTTTGATATTCTGTATTCACCCACAACCTCTGACAACCCTGAGCTGGTTATTTCAGTGGATGCCGAAAAGGCATTTGACCAGGTGGAGTGGCCCTACCTGTTTTTCACACTGAGATGTTTTGGCTTTGGCAATACATTTCTATCATGGATTAAGCTTTTGTATACATCCCCTCTTGCTTGTGACCGCACAAATCTTCAGAATCAGTATTCTATGTTGTCTTGTACACTTCCTGTTTTTTTTTGAAAGTCCTGTCTTCCCCTGTGTTGCAGACAGTTTACTTCCCCTCTTTGTCCTTTTTCCCGCCTTAGTTGATTACCCATTTGTTTCACCTGTGTCTTGTTACCCTGTGTATTTAAGCCTTCCCTACTGTGTCTTCTCTGCCAGATTGTCTTCGTATCTCAGCTTTACACTGTAAAATGTAATTGTCTATCTTACTTAGAATAAAAAGTGCCCTTAACTCATATCAGCTTACTCTGTTGACTCTCCTCACTTAAAGTTAGTAAAGACAACTTTCTACTGAGGCAAGTAAACAAACTTGTCAGCTGCAAGTTACCTATACTTAGAAGTATGAGTGAGCAAGAAGCGTCTGCAAAACCCGGAGAAACTCAGCATCTTTTGGCAGCATTCGGCATTTCTCGCTGCGCGGTTGCTCACTGACATGTTGAGGCAGTCAACCCTCAGTAAGCGGGAAGAGACATGAGAGACGGTTGCTGCATAGTGTCACGGTAAGTTTAACTGGTTTTATACATAGCAAACATATAGTCTGTATTTTTGTCATGTAATTTATTCGTTAGTCCAAGTTTGGAGGTGAACTTTATGTTTAGCTAACATGTAAAGATTAATGTTAGCATGTGAAATTTAAAGTTAACCAGCCCTTCATGTAAGCTTCAGTAAACACAGCGCGCTTATTAACGGCTGAAAAAGCAACTCTGATGATTTTTCAGGGCCACTCTTCAACTCGGCATGCATGTAGGCCTAATTCATTTCTCGGCTTATTTAAACAAAAAATGACTCATTGTCCATGGCTCTTTTTTTTTTTTTTTTTAAACACGGCGAAGATGTTTTTAGTTTAACTACAGTTGTTCCTTTTTATACCTACTGGTCACATATGTAGCACATATGTTAGTTACCAGTTCTCCCCTTTCCCTACATAATAAAGAACACGACAGTAAAATAATGTTAACTGAAAAGTTTGGACAGCTCCATTTGAAACATAGTAATCCAGGCGAGTGTCATGCTTCAGCCAACTCTATTTACCTGCGCAAAATCACAGCACACAGTGTGACAAGTTGAAAATATTAGACATTGATGTTTTGTTATAAATTTTGTAAATTCATGTTCTTTCATTGTTAAGCTCTATAGTGAGGATAAAGGTATAAATACATTTAAAACTAAAAGTCGTAAAAACAGTTAAAATCTGTTACATGGTTAAAAAATTATAGAATGTTGTTAAAATGTTTGCGTTAGTCTGTTATTGATACAGCAGCTTAGAACTGTTACTCTGAGATCAATTGCTTATGGCTCCACCCACTGCCTGGGGAAATTCGCAGTATTTTTCTCATTCTAGTAAAACACTGCTTAGGAAATACCATATTTATCACGCATGATTATTTCATCCCTTTTCAGGTATGTGGTGGGTCATAAACAATGTGAACACATAAAACGTGATAATAACATTTTGGGAGTTTTTCAGAGGTTGTTAATGTGACATTGAGTACGTTGTACCGACGTTTGTGGAGAATATTTTGTGCTGAAATAACGCAGCGTCATCCTGTTGAGCGAGTACTCCACCTAGTGTTGAAATTGTGTTGTGATGTTTAAATAAGATGTGTCTACCGCTGTACTTACCTGTAAATGTATTGTTTGGAAGTTGTTATCTTTATGTAAATTCATTCTAGTAAGTTCTAGTAAATTCTAGGAAATACCATGCTTATCACGCTCGTGATTATTTCATCCCTTTTCAGGGGTGTAACAACAGCATATTGGCGTTATCAGCTGTGGCCCACATAACCAATTGTCATCGACAGAATAGGAAGCAAAAGCAAATTGAGTCCATATTTCTCATAACAGTAGAAAGCAAAAACTTTTGAATAAAAGAGTGTAGAGATGCAACTATCAACTATTTTCATTATAGACTTATCTGTAGAGTATTTTATTTTCTACATTAATCAATTGTTTTTCTCCTGAAAATGGTTAAAAAAAAAAACCAAAAAAACCCAAAAAAAACCAAAAAAAACATCACTGTTTCCCAAAAGCCCAATATGATGTCCTCATGTCTGAAACCATAACTTATATATTCACATTTATAATGCAGGAACAATGAGAATTTCGACTTTTTGTTTTGTATTTAAAAAAAGACTGAAGGTGACAATTGATTATCAGAGTACTTGGTGATGGGGGGGTAATTCTGAAAATGCCCTAATCTGTGCTTGTGCTGTGAGTTAATAACAGTTTTACTAATTGGTTTTGTTTCTTTTGTAGGTTTCTGAAGATGGACACCTAGCTATGCATTGGAAGTGCAAGTACTGCTTGTTTTCTTCTGAAAAGAGGGCTCAACTATTCAAGCACTACCGCTTAAAACATGGAAGCTATGCCAGAACTACTCCAACTCCATGCCTCCACACAGATTGTCTGTTCATTCAAGTCATTTAATGCCCTAAAAGTGCATCTAACAAGAAATCACTCCCATGAAGTACATGATGGGCTGATGAGTGGAGCTGATGAAATCCCTGTGATATTCCATTGTCCTCTTTGCAATTTTGAAGAACCCTGCACAGAACTAACTTTTTTTTCCCCATTTGCACCAACATCTTAAAAATAAGGAAACTGTTAAGTGTCCATATGAAAACTGCATTTTTGAGAGCAATGTCTACTCAACATTTAATGCTCATAAAAGCAAAGAGCATCAGCTTCCCAGTCAGAAGCGGTTGAAGTCTGACATTGCCTTGCACAGCACACCTCACGATTCAGATCCAGATGTGTCACAAGATGTACAAAAAGTTGAGGATTTTTCTAGTGATCCTACAGACAAGACAAAAATTAAGAAGCTCAAATCGAAAATTTGGATCACTTACAACATCAACTTGAGCATAATTTAGCCTCACTCTTTCTTAAACTGCAGGCAGTCTTGCATTTATCTGATATGGCAGTACAGGAGGTAATTCAACAACTAAATCAGCTTGTTCTTCTCTCAGAGCCCCTTTTGCATAATGCCATTCAATGAACATGGTGTCACTGACAATTCAGTCGTGAGAAAGATTGTGAATGCTGTCAAAGAGAATAACTTCTTGAAAATGACTGATGCTGGCCAGTCACTCTCCACAGCCAATAAAAGAGCCTCATATTTTCAGAGAGAATTTCCTATGGTCATGCCAGTCGAATACAAGCTTGAAAAAGACTTGCAATCACTCTCTTATGTGCCAATTCTGAAAATGTTACAAAAACTATTAAACAGACTGATGTTCTAGATAAAATTCTAGCACAGGAGTGCACCGTTGATGGATTGAACACTTACAGAGATGGCACTCACCATCGTGGGAATGATTTTCTTTTAAGACTGAGACCTTAAGGATTGTGCTTGGCCTTTACATTGATGAGTTTGAGATTGCCAATCCTCTGGGCACTTCCAAAAAGAAACACAAACTGTGTGGTATTTATTGGGTTCTTGCCAATCTTCCCTCAAAACATCGCTCCTGTCTCCACTCCATTCAGCTAGCAATATTATGCAGAGCAAGTGCAATCAAACAGCATGGTTATGCAGCTGTCCTTCACCCACTTCTTCAAGACCTGGTGACTCTTGAAAAACATGCTGTCTAAGTTGAGCAGCTAGGCGAGTGTGTGAAGGGAACTGTGCTCTATGTGTCAGCCGATAACCTAGGTGCTCATTCTTCTGCTAGCTTTCAGGAAAGTTTCACGGTGGAGCACCCCTGTCGAATTTGCATGGTAAAGAGGAGTGACATCCAGCAGAGAGAGGTCCGATCAGGAGCATTTGAGTGCAGAACCAGCCAGGATCATGACAGGCAAGTTTCTCAAGTTTTAGAGAATCAAAATCTGGTGAAAGAGTATGGTGTGAAAGGTCCTTGTGTTTTAAGCGACAATTTGGAACATTTCCACACTGTCACTGGGTTTCCACCTGACATAATGCATGACCTCTTGGAAGGTATCATCCCTGTTGAGATGTCTTTGTGCATTTATAACTTGATCTCCAAGAAGTACATCACCCTTGAGTCCTTGAACAAAGTCATCAAACAGTTTCCCTACAAATTCACTGACAGGACTGATCAGCCTCAGATTATCCCAGCCACATTTGCCTCTAGAAGTATGATTGGAGGTAAAGGCCACGAAAACTGGGCACTCACAAGACTTCTTCCGCTCATGATTGGTTTTGATGTCCGAGAGAATGATCCAACATGGGAAATTTTAATGCTTTTGAAGGACATCTTAGAACTGTCAGCATCATTCAGGCTAACAGAAGATTCTCTTGACTTCCTTGATGCAAAGATCTCAGAGCAGAGGTTTACTTTTAACAGTATTTCCTCACTTCACATTGCACCCAAAGCACCATTTTGTGGAACACTATCCACAGTTGATGAGGATATATGGGCCGCTCAGAGATATGTGGACAATGTGCTTTGAAGGAAAGCATAAATTCTATAAAGTCATTCACAACACAAAAAACTTCAAAAACATCCCACAAACTCTGGCTGTCCGGCATCAGAGAATGATGGCATACCATGTAGACTCCTCCTCATTTTTCAAGCCATCCATCCAAATGGACAAGGTGACACTTTCTTAGGTTTCATCTTTACCTGAGAATATTCAGAACTTGTTGAAACAGAGGTATGCATCTCAGAACACTGTCCTTGTAGCATCATCTGTGAGTGTTGATGGCATCAAATACAGTCCAGATATGATTGTGTCTGTTGGTGCTTGTTCATGCCTTCCTGAGTTTAGGCATAACATCCTTGTCATTAACAGTGATGTTTTGTTTCTGTGCAAACATATGAGATCATGGTATAATGAGCATCTGCGTTCTTATGAGCTATGCAGTCATGTGTCATCAGTGTCTGTCAACATGCTCTCTGATCTGAATGACCCTTTTCCTCTGGCAGCCTACAGAATCAGGGGTAGAACATTTGTTACCCTTAGACATTATATTTTGTGCTGCAGATGCTGAATATTGATATTGTTGGGTTTTTTTTTTTTTTTTGTTTGTTTTTTTGTCAAGTGTCATGAAGTAACTCAACTGATTGAGGCCTTTTTTTTTTTGGATTTTTTTAAATCCTCTGTAGAATCACAACCAACAATGGAGATGAGGACTACACTAAAGATAATTGTCCATGACAATTACATCAGAAAAATTACACTCTCTGGGAAACCACAGACACTTGACTCACTTGTTGAACGGCTTGAGGAGAAGCTGGGTCTTCAGTACAAATTCTCCCTGCAGTATAAGGATCCTTATTTTAATAATGCCCTCGTCAGCCTCACTGACATTACTGACCTGCCTGACAAACCCACCCAAAAGATAATCACTCTGGTTCCAACCCCCACACCAAGCACAGCCAGCACAGATGACAAAGAGATCCTCTCTGTTTCCTCCCCTGAAAGTCTGTCATCTTTTGCTCGGTCTCCATGGCCAGACACCGTTTTGAAATTCCTTATTTTCCTGTGGACATCGAGTACAGACTACAGCAGGGGAATCTTCTGTATATGAGAGACAAGACATACCTGCAAGTACCCAGGGACATGAAGCACAAGATGCTTGAAAAACCTGCAGAGGCAATTTACATCTTCTTTGCAACTGCACTGATTCAAAAACATCCATGCCTCATAGAGCCAGGCTCTGTCAATGGATGTAACGGCTGGAAAAATAGCATAAAATTCAAAATGGGGAAACTATCACAGCAAACTGCGTTGAGCTGGATGTACAGATGTGGCTGTAAATCAAGGGAAGAGAAAAGGCCAAACTCAGAAGCATCAAAAGACCCAAACGATTTGAAATCAATTTTCTATCCAATTTCCCTGATGGTGAAGATGAGACCAGTATGGAGTCCAAACAAAAGGAACTTGTAGAGGAGATGAAGAAACGTCGTCCAACTGCTGCTCTGATAACCAAAAACATGGACTGTACTTTTGCCTCAAAGACAAGAGTTGGTGAACTTGGAGCCTCCAGTGAAAGACACAATGGAAAGGTGGCCAGCACTCTTTACAGAGGGTCAGGTAATTTAAAACTCTTCCTAGCTTTTATCCATTTTAGTTGTCATGTAATTCATTATTTGTCATATCTTTAATGAACTTACAGAATTAGCCTCAGCGTCCTGCCAGTGAAAAGTAGTCCTAAGATTCTAAAAATCGCCTCCAAACATGTTTTAAGATGTATATAAAATCTCTACTTTGAATAATAATTTGTCTGTTTTTTCCAAAAAGTAAACAGACAATTATCTTGATAAAATCCTTAAAATTATATCTACTCTGCCTCATTGAAATCACAATACTTTCTGCAGATGAATGTGAAAACTGCCTTTCATTGTCAAACTCTGCACAGTGAAGCCCAAACATTCAACTTAAACAGGAACAATAAGAAAAACAATTTTGAGTGGAGGGTGACTTCATGATTTTAGAAATTGATCATTGTAAATCCGAGTGTCTCATCAAATAGTAACAAAACACTTAATCACATAGAGGAAACAGTACTGCACTGGCCCCCAAAGATTAGATACAGATTCCTAATTTTGTTATTCTTTAATGTAGGTCCAATATGGTGAAATCTTGAATACTAATTTGTTATACTTTTCCTTTAGATTCTGGCAGAGTTCTGTCGCTTGTCAAGCAAAAACTTGAACACAGAATTTTTCAAAGAACTTGACAAATACACTCCTCGCTTCTTTGAGATTTTCAAGACCAAGGGGGGGAAGTGTTGGCCAGAAACTTCAGAAGTATCTGCAACAAGTCACACCAGAGGTAAGTTTCTCAGATACAAAGTAATTAATTTTTTTTTTTTTTTATCATGTGGGGAACAAAAAATGCAACCCCATTGTGTATGCAGAGCTATTAATTGATTGTCCTTTACCACAGGAGTGATGTTTGATTTTTCAGAGTACAGATGTTACTGCGATGCGAACAGCAGTCCTCCGTGGCCTTCCTGTCATCCTTGGAGATGAGAACACAGACTTCCTCAAGATATGCTTTGTAAGTTGTCTTTATTACTGAGTTTTTATTCCACACCACAGGATGTCCACTCTGGTACCCTCTCAAAAAAGTTACAAATTTACCCTTAAGGACATAAATGTCCCCTCAAAATAACTGCTCTAAAAATGTATCAGATTAATATTTTTTTCAGATTTTTTTTTCACAGATCTTTCGGTCAACCTCTGTTCTTTCCAAAAATACTAAATATTTGTTGGCAATTAAATAAAGTGTGCACCAGATTTTTGAAAAAAAAAATAAAATAAAAGACAGAAAAAGGCTACTTTTCAATATAAGAAGTGATCAGAGGCAAGATATTTTTTACATGGTATCAGACCCTTGGATATGTCAAAGATTAGTAACAAAACTGATTTTTAATGCATTATTAGTTTTTTTTTTGTTTGTTTTTTTTTTTTTTTTGTAGTTTCAGTTTTTCCCAAAAAAAACAAACAAACCAAAACCTCACACTTATACCCATAGCAGATATTTTTGTCTCTTAGACTCCCATTATAACCACAACTTTTGATTGCAGGGCTATAACAGAAAAAAAAAAAAAAAACATGCATTCTGCAATAACAGTGCCTTGTCCTCTTCAGAAGGGGCCACTTTGGCAGTTGTTACTGTTCATCACCAGTTGGCACCATCTAGATTCTATCCAGGCCTGCTTTTCCTCCACTCAGCCTGCATCTTCCTTCTTGATGCACTGATGACCTATCATCATGAATGAATTACACAATCTGTTAATTATTTATGCATGTGCCATATTTACTTAAATATCTAATATCAGAATATAACTTACTTTTAGTGGCTGTCTTGTGTTTTCTGCCATAGAAAATTAAGGTGAAATCTGATATGTAATTGGGGCTGTATTGCTGCTATTGGTTTTAGGACAGCGATGACCCAGGCATGTCTGACATCCCCATTGGAATCATGACCATCGTTCCTGAGGATGAACCGATGTCCCTTGACTCACTGCACCTTCAGTCTTCAGGTACCGCAATCATTTTGGAAGGAAGAATTGTGATGGATGACCTTGAAAATCTTCCACATGCCATGTGCTTGCTCTTTGGACTTACTTACGCCCTGAATTTGGAGTACCCTCAACAACTGAAGAACACCTTTGACTTCATCCAAAGGGTGCTTCTCTCACTTGGACATAAATCCCTATAACCAAAAATACAATCACTCAAATCTTCTGATTCACTGAGTGAATGTAATCACAATGTGAATGTGATTCAGTTGAAATGTGATTTTTATTTTGCAGTCATGCAACAGGTGGATTGGAAACAGAGTTGAGCTATATCTGCTGTTCATTATTGATGTTAAGATAAATGTTAGGCCCTGCAGTTGACTGTTGAGTTTATCTATAGTTCACACCATAGTCAACAGAGATATGTAAGCAGGGATTCTTTTAACGTTTTAATGACTGAGGGATGTTTTAGGGACTCAATATTAAAGGCTGCCCAAGAAAAAGTCATGTGTCACTTTTTTTCTGAAAAAAGTTTTTTTTTTTTATATTACATACTTATGTATGTAATATAAATATTAACTTTCTCATAATTTTTTATGAGAAAAAAAATTCTCATAAAATATATATATATATATTTTATGAGAATTTTATACATGTATGTATGTATGTGTGTGTGTGTGTGTGTGTGTGTGTGTGTATATATGTACACACACACACACACACACACACACATACATTACATACAGGGGTTCTTAAAGTACAGCTGTGGGTCAATGGTGGCCCTCAGATGTTTCTTGACTTGTGGGGTTACAAGCAAAAAAAGTTTGTTTTAACTGTTAGTTAAACTGTATTGGAACCAGAACAAATATGATGCATGCATTTCATGTCACCTTTACTCAGTGGGTCACCAGAAATGTCTCTGAGGGCCACCATTGACCCACAGACTGTACTTTAAGAACCACCTGGACCCTATTTTTCCATGTGTTCGGAACAAAAAAAGTTAATTAAACTTTGTTTTCCATTTAAACTGTCTGTCTTTGTTTCAATAGCTTATCACTTTAAGTTCTGCTTACTTGAACATGTCAAGGCAATTGGTTTCCTGATATTTTTCTAGTAATGTGAATGCTTAAACTTGTAAGGAAAACTTATTTTTACGAGTAAAGCTTAATTAGCATAACTCACAAGTTTAAGTAGTCAAAATTGACATTTTATAGTCAACCTAACTAATAATTGAGTTATCTATATGTAGTGGGTCTAACTCTGCATTGTGTTTGATTTGATGAATGGAGAAGACACACACTTTGGTCTCAACACGCTTTATTCTCCTTTTTTTTTCTCTCTCTCTCTCTCTCTCTCTCTCTCTCTCTCTGCATTATAGAGAAGAAATATTCACAGGTGTTCACAGGTTTTTCTCATACATACTTTCTTTGCTCTGCAACACCAAGAACACAGTCACCACACGGCTCCTGTTAGCATTCATTCTCAACAGTACACCCTAGCGTTATGAACTACGCAGCAGTCTAGTAACACACACGGACCGCAGTAACTTCTCCACTTCTCCTCTAGTTAGCAAGTTTATGCATGAAAATAACAAAATACATTTTACAACGTGTCTCTGTGACTACACCAACTTTGCAAACATTTTAACTAACTTATATTCACATTTTACAACAAAAACAATGAAAATATGCGGAGCAGCAGAAATGCGTACCTCTCTGGGAAGAGTCACGAGCAAGAGTAAGTAAAACCCCAGCGCAACACGGTAAATACGGCTTCAAAATAAAATGCGCATCGTACTTCCTATATTTCTAGGACCTTCCCTCTAGCATCTAGCTGCGTTTTCAACCTTAATATGAACATTTTCAACCACACAATTCTTTATAACGCCATTAATAACACTCAAAAGAACGAAAAAGAGTAGATGACAGAGAAAATGCTCTCCTTCAAAATAAAAGTGCGCTTCAACGTCCTGTTAATAATATAGCGCAACAACATCACATCATTACATATACTCAAGTTTACTGCCATTATCTGAGTTGTCTGAATTTATATTTTATAGTCAACCTAATTAATGATTTTGAGTTAACTTCACTTACGTTTACTGCCATTATCTAAGTTGTCTAATGTTGAAGTCAACCTGACTTCCCCGAGTTTGTTGATGTGAGAAGAATCAGTCAGAGCCGTTGATGTCCTCTTAAACCAGTTTATTTAGCAAAGAGTCTTTGGGAACCTCTCATACAGAACTTCTCCTGTATCTTACCCCGAGAGATTCGAGTCTTTTCCTTACAGCATGTAGTTATATAGGCTTGTAGCTCTACCTAGGGAACGCCTCACTAAGATTCTGTTTGTCTCAGTACTTTTCCACCCCTGTCTCTTTCAGTGTTTTTTTCCAATGTTGTCTACTGGGATGGGACCGTTAGGATACGGTCAGGTTGACCGTTTAGCAGGCTCGTACCAGGCTCCATAGCTGCACTGACTTCCTTATCTAGTTTCTAGTTATGACTCATCCTTTCGGGGGTGCAGTACTGTGACAGACAGAGCACTCTGTTTTTAAACACATGATTATATTATAACACTTGTTTAGCTGAAGCATATGATTAGTAAACATATTTTGTTATATTCTCACAATTCCCCCTTTTGATCTCTAATCAGAGATCACCAACCCTAGATTAAAACAACCAGAGGAACCGTCAATACTGTAAGGGGGATTAGCAATTTCCAATTACCATACATTCTATTACCCTTGAGTGCCCTTCGTCAGCGTCTGCTGACCATTAATCCTTGTATCCGTGGGAGGTGTGCCTGCGCTCATCACGGAGGGTCCTTAACCTCCTTTTCCTTGCACTCTGGTACTGTCTGATTTATGCAAACTGGTGAAGCGAAGTAATGACAATTAAAACATGCACACTGATGTAAGCTACTGAATACCACACTATGAGCAATCCTAGTACCCAATGGGCCCTTCAAAATCTAGTGGTTCCAGTAGTGGCCAACTTCCACAATGCAAAGATAAACACAGCACATACAATAAGCCACACACATATAAAAATGAAACGTTTAACGTTGATCATGTTTAGTCAAGGGCTGCCTCTTATTCCCTATAGGTGTTCCATGCCACCAATCGTTGTGTCTATTGTAAAACGGTTTTTCAGAGTAGATCTTTAAACCCCTTCGATACACTTCAATCCACGAGCCCCACGCTCCTCGGGAGCCTACCTGCTCATCAAAACAAATTCTCACCTTGTCCCACACGTATTTGATCACAAATGGACCTACTGGAATTTTCACCTTCCAGCAGTATACTCTATCATTGGTCACCGATCTGATTGCAGTCTTGGTGGCTGTGGGGTGTGGTTCACCAAATATGTTCTCTGTCTCCCAATATGTTAACCAACTTAGCTCCTTATTGGGGGTGGGGGTCCGTGTGGTCACTGTGTCCCTTTGCCTAAGATGTACCACCAGTTCAGTGACCTGTTCTTCTTCAGTTAGGTCAGAGTCTTTCCAGTGCAAGGATTACGACGACGGTGGTGGCTTGGCATGCCACTTGACGGAGAGGAGCGCTGTTTCACCTCCTCCCTTCCAGCGCTGTCTATTGCCGACTTCTTTTTTCAGTGCCAGGGGTAGACTACCCTGACACTTAGATCACCACAGGGGATTATTCTGCCCTTTTTGTAGCAGTGGGATCGTTTCCTGGTTCCAGGTTGTATGTTCCTCAGGTCCTGGTGTACTTCCCACAGCACCCGCTGTGGTTCCTCTACTGCAGCACACTGACTCCAATGATACCAAGTGTCTCCTTTCCCCTGCAGCCAGACAGAGTGTGACGTTCTTTCCACCACCCTGAAGGGTCCTGTCCATCTAGGTTCTGACCACTTCCTCTTGATGACCCTCAGGAGGACCCACTCTGCTGCTGGTGAGGTGCTTTCTGCCTCCTTCCCTCTCTGGGCTGCCACCTGCTTGGAGTATCCTGAAACGAGAGCTTGGAGATCATTAAAATACATCTTGTGAGCCAGCATACCTGTATCACTCCCTTCTCCTGGGAGTTTTGTGGCCGGACCTGGAAAGGTTCTTCCAGTCTGCAGTTCAAATGGAGCAAATCCTGTGGATTGGTTAAGGGAGCTTCTTTTAGACATTAGGGCCAACGGTAATGCATCTACCCAGTTTAATTTGGTCTGTGCACAGATTTTTGCCAATTTGGTTTTGACTGTTTGATTCATTCATTCCACTTTGCCTTGTGACTGGGGATGATATACTGTACCAAAAGCATGTTGTAATCCTAGCATCTTTTCCACCTGCTGCAGTACTTGGTTTTTGAAGTGAGTGCCGTTGTCAGACCTGATTTTCTGCGGGAACCCATGTTCTGGTATGTAATGGTTCACCAAAAACTTTATGACTGACTGGCTATCCTCTATTTTTGTTGGCCATGTCTCCGGCCACCCTGAGTATGCATCCACGCACATTAATACATACCTGTACCCCTTTACGGGAGTTACCATATCCGTGTAGTCTATGATAATTTCCCTACCTGGTCCATCTACCATAGGATATCTTCCTATTTCTGGTTTGACCGTGGGTCTGGTGTTGTATTTAGTGCAGAGGTCACAGGTCTTGACCCAATATTTGATCATATCTTTCAGGAACGGGTGCCACCAATGTTCCAGATTCTTTATCATTTGTCCCGTTCCCACATGCCCCACCCCATGGGCTTTGGAGAAAAGACTTTCTGTTAATGCAGGGGGTAAGGTAGGCCTGCCATCTGCACCTCTCCAGAATCCATCCGTGCAGGTGGCTCCCCTAGCTTTCCACATGGTCTTTTCTTGGGGTGATGCTTCCTTTTGCATATCCTTTAGTTCATTCTTAACCTGATCAATCTTTTGTTCATCTGTTGAGGACACCATAACCAGCTTTTCCTGGTACCCAGCTGCCTGTTTTGCCGCCTGGTCTGCTGCCTGATTTCCCTTAGCTATAGGGGTGTTACTGGGGTCATGTCCTCTTGGCATCTTATGACTGCTACCTTTACCGGTATCAGCAGTGCTTCTGCTAATTCTTTCATTTCTTTTTCATATTTAATGGGCTTTTGTGAGGCCGTGAGGAACCCTGCCCTAAGCCATTGGGGCAGCTCTACATGCACCACTCCCGCTGCATATGCTAAGTCTTTGTAGACGTTTATTTCCTGGTTTTTTCCTAATTTCACGGCTTCAATTACGGCTAACACTTCAGCTGTTTGAGCTGATTGCTGTCCCTCCAGCCTTGCGGCTTTCAAAGTTGTTAGTCCTTCTTCGGTGTCTTCTACTACCGCATAGGCTGCTATTAGCCCTTCCTTATCATGTTTGAAGCAGCAGCCATCTGTGTACAGATTTCTTGCCCCTGAAAGGGGTTCGGCTTGCAGATCTATTCTTACTTTTTCTTCTTGGACCACCTCTTCTGCACACTCATGTGGTTCTCCTTCCCCTATCCTATCTGCCATGTTGATGCCTTCGTGTGTGAATGAGATGTTTGGGGCTTCTAGAATCTTGCTCAGCCTTTGCTGTCTGAGTGTAGTCAGTGTGAAAGTTGGGAGTTTACATAGGCCACTACACTGTGTGTTGTTAGTACGTGTATAGAATGTCCCATCACCAGGTGTGCAGTTTTCTGAATCAGTTTAGCTATTCCAGCTACATGTTGTGTGCATTTGGGGTGTCTTTTTTCCATGTTATCGAGCATTATGCTTAGGTACATCAGGACCACTCTATCTACCCTTTTTTTCTGGAACAGAACTCCATTAACAACGGAGTCCGGAAACATCCAGATAAAATGGGATGGAGTAGTCCGGGAGGGCTAGCTCTGAGGTAGTAGCTAGCTTTTGTTTAAGCGTAATAAACGCTTCTTCTGACACCTGGTCCCATGTCAACGTGGCATTCAAGTTGCGCATCCCTTGCTCTCTTACCAGTGCCCGTAAGGGGTCTGTCAGTCCAGTGTAGTTGGGAATGTAGTTCCTGCTGTAACCTGTGAGTCCTAAAAACGAGAGCATGTCTTTAACCTTTTCCGGCCTTGGGTGGTAGAGGATGGTCGTTCTGTGAGCTGGGGACATCCCTGCCCCCTTTTGAGATATCAAGCGACCCAGAAAAGCTACTTGTTTTCTGGCAACCTGTAGTTTAGTTTTACTGACCTTCAAACCTTTCTCAGCCAAATGGCGCAATACTGCTTCTGTGGCAGCGAGACAGGTGGAGGCAGAGGGAGAGGCCAGGAGCAGGTCATCAACGTACTGGATTAACGTAGTTTGAGGTGGCAACTGGAAATTTGCCAGAGCCTGCTTTAGTACCTGATTGAATAGTCCTGGAGACAGAGCAAATCCTTGTGGCAATCTGGTGTATCGTAATTGTTTGCCTTGGTAAGTGAATGAGAAAATGTCTCTACACTCTTCTGCCAGGGGCAGGCAGAAAAATGCATTAGCCGAATTTATGCAGGTGAATCATGACTGCACAGGGTCCAAGTTAGTCAAGGCCACATACGGGTTTGGCACGGGGATGGTGGGAGTAGTCAGTATGGCATTAATAGCCCTTAAGTCATGAGCCATGCGGTATTTCCCTGTCCCCTTTTTCTCAATGGGCAGGATAGGGGTGTTCCAATCAGAGTTGGACCACTCCAACACTCCAACCTTTAACAGCCCTTCTACGGTATCCCTGATTCCTTCAGCGGCCTGTGGTTTGTGTGGATACTGGCTAATCCATATAGGATTGTCAGTTTTTACCTTAAAGGTGACGGGTTCACAGTCAGTTAGTCCAACGACAGTAGGCTCAGTCGACCACAGACTCTCCGGTAGTGAGTCAATCATGGCCTTAGCATCCGCATGGTCAGTCTTTTCTCTGCCATGATGTCTTGCTACCTGTGTGTGTTCTAACACGGCAATGTCAGTGGCATTTATGGCAATGCGATAAACTTTAAGGCCGGGTGAATACTCGAGCTGTGGTATTTGTGTGGTCGCCCAGTCGGTCTGAGTCTGGGCACGTTTAACCATGCCCCCTAGTTCTTTAGCCTGATAGCCAGGATGCAAGGCCAGTGAGACATGAGGAGCGGCTTCCTCTTCCATCATGTACCACTGTCTCTGGTCGTCTGTCAGGATGATGTCGGCAGCCACCCTCTCTGGGGCCACATAAATAGTTTTTGAGTGCAACTCCCACTGAAGTCCCTCTATTTGATTCTGAAATTTGTCTTGGTACAATGTAAGCTCATTTCTATCAAAGAAGAGTGTCACGTGGGGAGGGTCAGGAGGGGAGACATAGGGTTCCAGGAGGGAGATCCAGGGTTTCCTCCCGAGGTAGGAGGTAAGGACACCCAACTGCTTGGGCTCTTCGGGTTGTAGGAGGGCCCAATAGATATCGGCATATGGGTCCTCCAGCGGCTGCACCAAGTATTGTAACGCAGTTCTCACCCCTTGGCACGGTAGGCGTTTGCCATCAGGTAGGGTGACTGTCAGTCCCTCCGACCCACACAGAATTGATGCGCCCAGTTTAATTAGAAGATCTCTCCCCATTGAGTTGACTGGAACTGTGGGCGAGCATGCGAACGCATGTGAGACTGTTTGTGGCCCCACTTTGGTTGGCAGGGGCTTGGTGATAGGCAGTGTTTGACTTTCCCCAGAGAAACCTTTCACAGTGGTGGTGTCTTTAGACAGAACAGAAACAGGAGGAGTGACGTTGACTGTTGAGCATGTTGCCCCAGTGTCCACTAGAAATGACAGTTCTGCACCACTGAACTTTACTGACAACATCGGATCTGCCGTAGCGATGTTGTCTCGGTTCCCCTGTGGGGTGTGTCATTGTTGTTGGTACGGCCACACGTTGTCTTCTTCCCAGCCCATTACTGGGAACTGACCACTGGGTGCTGCCTGTTGATTTGGGGCCTGCATCTGGGCTCCACGAGGAGCTGCTCTTCCTCTGCCATGACCCCGTCCTCTATTGTTCAGATAAGGACAACTGCGGACCCAGTGCCCCTCTTCCTCGCAATAATAGCAACGTCCCCCGCCAGCCTGACTTCTTGGCAGTTCCCCCCGACCCCCGCATCTTCCTCCCCATCCTCCTCTCTGAGCTCCCCCGTAACCTCCTCGTGAATAATTATTTTTTCCCTCCCATGGGGGAGTAGGGAACAGGCCAAGGGAGTCGGTGGCTGCTAGCATCACCTTCGCATCCTTCTTTTTGTCATTTACTTTCGGTCGAGCCTCACTGAGTTGTAATTTGAGTAACTGAGTTTGTAAGTCTTTTAACCCCTCGTCCTCTTTAATCTGCTGATCCTGAGCTCTAGTTAAATGGTATATCAAATGTCTCTCCCACACATGAGAGTCACTACCTGGAACATCTGGGTTGCTTTTCATACCTTCTCTGACGTCCTTCGGTACTCCCTCCATCACCGCCTGCCTATACCACTCTTTCTGGACCCCCGCGTTACCGGGGTGACACCCTGTGTGTTTTATCCAAATGTCCTTACATTGGTCTAAGAAGTCGCAGGGGTGCTGACTTGGTTCCCATTTTAGCTTAGGCACCACTGCTTTGGTAGGTAGGGGATAATTGTCTCATATTGCTTTGCTTACATCTGTTATGACCCCCATTAGGGGTATTTCATCAGGCAAAAGAGTGGTCTTGGCTTCTAATTCAATATCCCTCCAAGTAGCTCCAGTCATGCAACGAGCTGCTATTGCTCTGAGGTCTCCCAATGCCAGCCTCTGTCCCGCAGTCAGGCTATCTAATTTGCTCAGCCACAATCCCCCACCCTCGGCTATTGGAGGCAGTTTTATCAATCATAGCCTGAACATTCCCCACACTGAAAGGACGGTATTTGCTCCCGCCATTTGTGGCCATCAAAGGGAACATGCCTACATCTAGACCACCCCTGGACCTCAACCTATAATTGAGTTGGTTGGGGTATTCCTCCCCCCGTGGAGCTAGTGCCTACTTCTGCTCTCTCCTCAATCTTTTGAGACAGTATTCAAAAGAGCACCAGCTCCAGTGCCCTTCTAACCTCTTCGGCCGTGGAAGGGGCGGTTTCGCCTCCTACGCCCTCTAAGGGTTCCACATACTCGTCTTCGTTAGGCTCCTTACTCCATCGTCCGGTCAAATGAACACTGATTATGCCGTCATTGTCTGGATAACTAGAGGTCAAGCTGGTTCCAGTGCTTGGTTGGCAGTTCATACTTCCTGTCCTAATGCTCCCTGAGCTGTTAGTCATGGACCTTAATCCTTCCGTTGTGAAGGGGTTAGTTTGTGACAGTGGACACTCCCTGGCTGCCCTTTCGGTGAACGCCACTCGTACTCCAGCTGATCCTCCTTGTGTCTGAGTGTGTGGAGTGCTTTTGGCTAAGGGGTTAGGTGACGAGTGATGTGTGGTCTGTGCCTGTGAGGGTGATCCTGAGATTAGGCTTCTAATGGGGCTTCTAGGTTGCATAATGTCTCTGTCCTACCTTGACATCCTACTAGGACATGACCGCCATCCACCTGTAACACCGGATATATTCCACTTACTGGGGCAGTTGGCATAACTGGGGGTGCATAGGGCGGTGGTTGGGTCGATACGTCTGACTTAGGCTTGAGTTTGGCCTGCTCTCCCGTTGTCCACAGTTGTGCTGGTATTTTCTCTTCCTTAGGTGGTTCTGGCTTGTTTTCCCTGTGTAAATGACTGGCACTCTGCCACCAGACCGCAAGCTCAAACCAGAAACATCTGTCTGCCTCTTGCATTTTTACTTCCTTTTTCCATTTATTCCTTCCCAACAAACTTGCTTTCTCCTCCTGCTGTTGAGCTTCCTTCCTTTTTGTTTTACACTTTTTTGCCTGTTCCCATAGCCACACTCCTAGATTCTCCTTTTTTTGTAAGTTTTTCTTATCTTCTTTTAAGGCAAGTTCCACTTTTTTTGTTATTTCTGTAACCCTTTTTTCTGCCTGATCTGATTTTCCTGTGTTGTTTCGTGCTATCAGTAAATTCTGTAGCTACACACTGAGTGGTTTCCAGTCCCCTGTACCTGGAGCAGTCTGTCCTACTGGGCCCCACCCATCATCGTCTTTTTCTCTATCAAATTCCCCATCCATGATGTACAGTGGCCAACCAGTTTGTATGGCATACACCCGAGCAACTGGTCCTGATCAAACAGAATTGCAGCCAGGCAGTTTGTATGGCATTCACCCAAGCAACTGCCCTCACTAACCAACCGGCCACTTTTGTTAGCACCGTTAGATTTCCGCGGCTCAGACAGGTTACGTTAGCACTGTTAGGTTTCCCCTGTCCGTTTTATACAGTTGGATAGGACACTGCAAATCACTCTGCTTGAGACACCACTGCACACCAACTCCCAATTTAGTTTGTAGAATTTATGAAGATCCAACTTCAAGGGACTCTAACCCAGCTGCCTCCTTGAGGCTCCATTCCCTCGTCAGAGACACGGTGGGGTTGCCACACCCTAGGTTCTTGTTCCTTTTCTTATTTCCTTTTACAATTCATACTTTTAACTGTAACATCAACTGTACTCCTCTTTAGGAAACTTTACACGTCAGGTACAAAACACTCTTGATTTTGGTTATAAGTCAGTCTGCAGAATTTGATATAACAGGTTTCTGCTTACCTTATCTTTTAGGTCGACCCGAGTGCTGTGCCATCAGTATGCCGTTTCTTTTAAGCCGAATTGAGACTTCTCACATCCCGGACGAGCCCCCAAATTGTTGAAGTCAACCTGACTTCCCCGAGTTTGTTGATGTGAGAAGAATCAGTCGGAGCCGTTGATGTCCTCTTAAACCAGTTTATTTAGCAAAGAGTCTTTGGGAACCTCATACAGAACTTCTCCTGTATCTTACCCCGAGAGATTCGAGTCTTTTCCTTACAGCATGTAGTTATATAGGCTCGTAACTCTACCTAGGGAACGCCTCACTAAGATTCTGTTTTTCTCAGTACTTTTCCACCCCTGTCTCTTTCAGTGTTTTTTCCAATGTTGTCTACTGGGATGGGACCGTTAGGATACGGTCAGGTTGACCGTTTAGCAGGCTCGTACCAGGCTCCGTAGCTGCGCTGACTTCCTTATCTAGTTTCTAGTTATGACTCATCCTTTCAGGGGTGCAGTACTGTGACAGACAGAGCACTCTGTTTTTAAACACATGATTATATTATAACACTTGTTTAGCTGAAGCATATGATTAGTAAACATATTTTGTTATATTCTCACACTAAACAGTTATTTTCAGCTTTAACAACTTAAAATGAGTTATCTACTTAACTTGGGAATTTTGAGGCAATCGGTTTCCTGACTTTTTTTAGGTAAAGTGAACTTATTACAATTTACAGTGTACCTCTTGTTTGCTTACTGTGTTTGACCAGTTTGTCCTACGTCTGTGGATTTTTGCCTGCTCCTTGTCTGTTCGGTTGCCTGTTCCTGCCTGCCTACTTGTGTATGACCATCTGCCTGCACCTGGATTAAAGAGCTTGTCTTACTGGATTTGTACCTCTGCCTCGACTCCTCTTTTTGCACCTGGGTTCACTCCCACCAGCCTTCACACAAATAATGACTATTCTGACTATTTCTCCCTGAAACGTGGTACCCATCAGGGCTGCCCACTCTCTCATTACTGTTTGCCATTGCCATTGAACCTCTAGCAGTAGCCCTCAGGTCCAGTCAGATGCAGGGCATCTCAAGATGCAGCATAGAACATAAGGTATCCCTGTACGCCGATGACCTCTTGGTCTTTCTCGCTTGTCCAAACAAATCTATCCCCCTTGTACTAACTGTATTGAAAGACTTTGGGCATATCTCAGGTTATAAATTAAATCTACATAAAAGCGAACTTATGCCAGTTAATGCAGCTGCCACAGCTTATCCCCTCTCAAAGTTACCATTTAAAACGTCTCTGGAGCACTTTAAATATTTGGGTGTCTGTGTAACAAAAAACTATTCAGAACTATTTAAATGTAACTTCTCCCCTCTTTTAGCCAGGCTATCCCAAGATGTCCACCGGTGGTCACTCTTGCCTCTGTCTCTCGCTGGTCGTATTAATTGTATTAAAATGAATGTACTGCCCAAGTTCTTGTATCTTTTCCAGTGCATACCTATTTTCCTCCCTAAACCCTTTTTCCACTCTCTTGATAGCTTAATCTTGCAATTTATTTGGAACAAAAGCACCCCTAGAATCAAAAAGAAATTCTACAAAAACCTAAACTATTGGGTGGCCTAGCTCTACCCAACTTCTTGCTTTACTATTGGGCTGCAAACATTAAAATAATATTGCACTGGTGCCACACAAACAGCCAATCTCCACCATGGGTGCAGGTTGAGGAAGCCTCATGTAGTCCCTCCTCTCTGATGTCCCTGTTGTGCCTCTCCTGACCTCGTCACCATCTGCACACTCCAGTACTGTTGTTGTGAAAAACTGCTTAGAATCTGGAATCAGTTCAGGTGGCACTTTGGGCTGCAGGTAATACCTGTCTTGGCCCCAGTACATTCTAATCCTCTGTTCACTCCGTCAGTTATTTACAAGGTTTTTTTTGATCTGGAAAGACCTAGGGATTGTGTCAATAAAACAGCTTTACATTGGTGGCACATTTGCCTCCTTCAACCAACTCACTCAGACTTTCAATCTGCAGCCCACTGATTTCTTTAGATATTTGATAGTGTGGTATCTTGAGATGCCGATGTGAAGAAGAGATCACCGCTGACACGTCTTTTCTTATAGTCAAAAAAGAAGTTTATTGACAAGAAAAGGAACAGTGCCAAAAATGCCGAATCCTGGAACCTCTCTGCCAATGTGAGATCTCCTTCCCTCTGTCTCCCAAACCCCTATATTTATAGGTCTTATCTGTCGTTGAAACCAAATGGTATAGTTATCTTCTGGTCACAGGTTTCTGGCCTTCGACCTTTTAGGAGCCAGCATAAACCTCCTCATCCTGTCTCTATGTTGTCTCAGGTCTGTCTATCCATCAAGAGAGCAAATGGGTTACAGATTGACCCTCAAGGCACATTCCTTCAGTTCATCCTACAATGGGTCATATAAAAACCTTTGACTAGGCCTTAATGGACTCTCTTACTTGTCATAAAAGTAACACAAAGAAAAGAACAGAAAATACAACAATTTAGGTATTAAAATAAAGAGAATGAAGTAAAAATACACTACAATAGTCAGAGATTTTGTTCTCTGTTCTCTTTTGTGCTCTCTCAATCATTTTTCTGGTTTCCTTCCCCTCCCCTACTCTCACTGATACCATACTTGATGTTAACCCGAGTCTCAAAGGTTCCATTTCAATACTGTACAATACTCTTCTCAGAAGTCAGACAACAACCTCTGATGTTTTGCGCAATGCTTGGTCTGTAGAGCTTGGTGAGGATATAGGTCCTGCGGCCTGGGAATATACCCTGAGTTGGGTCCACTCATCGTCTGTCTGTGCTCGCCATGGAGTCTTACATTGCAAAGTGATTCACAGAGTTCACTGGTCTAAAAGTAAGCTTTCTCGTATCTACCCTGACATTGATCCAAACTGTGACAAATGTCACCAAGGACTAGCCAATCTCAGTCACATGTTCTGGTTTTGCCCCACCCTCGTTCCTTTCTGGATATGCGTTTTTGACTCCCTCTCATCCATCACATCTACCAACATTCAGCCCTCACCATTGCTTGGCTTGTTTGGTGTCCTACCCATTGACCTGTCGCAGCCGTCATATTTTGCTGAGCCTGTTGCCTTTCTCACACTGCTAGCAAGACGTGTCATTCTCTTGCGGTGGAAAAGCCCTTGACCCCCTTCTCACTCTCAATGGATAAAGGATGCGCTTTATTTTATGAGATTGGAGAAAATTAAATACTGCCTTCGTTTCTCAGAACAGAAATTCTATAAAATCTGGCAACCTTTTCTAGATCATGTCAGCTCTCTCCATATAGACATTGACCCTGATGTCTAGAAAACTAGTTATATTCCCCCCCATAAGCAGTAGTGTGTAGCACCGTAGCTGTTTTTTTTTTCCTCTTTATTTTATTTTTGTATGTTATCTGTTTGTCTTTGAGCGTGTGAGTGTGTATGACTTGTATGTAAGTGTGTCTATGTACATGTGAAGGTGTGCATGGCCTGTATTGGACTGCCACTGTTGCCTATATCAAAGCCCATTGTGCCCTGTTTCGTTGATACATCTCTGTGGCGGAGGGGTGGGGGGTGGGAGTTAGGGGTAAACTGTTTCTTTTATCAAATAAAATCAAATAAAATCTAATCAGATTTATTTGTATAGCGCCAAATCATAACAAAGTTACATCAAGGCACTTTACATATAGAGCAGGTCTAGACCAAACTTTTTATAAAATTATTTAAAGAGACCCAACAGATCCCCCGATGAGCAAGCACTCGGCGACAGTGGCAACGAAAAACTTCCTTTAAGAGGCAGAAACCTCAGGCAAAACCAGGCTCAGGGGGGGCAGCCATCTGCCTCGACCGGTTGGGTTGAGGCAGATGGCTGTCAATGCTGTCAGTTCTGCACAAATGGCAGAACTGACAGCATTGACAGAGGCATGCAAACTGGTGAGCAACAAGACTGTAACTATCTACACTGACTCTAGATATGCATTTGGTGTTGTGCATGATTTTGGCACTCTATGGAAACACTGGGTTTTCCGTCAGATTTTATGAATTGCCTTTCACCATCATGAAAAGGTTGCAGCTCTTCTAGATGCCATTATGCTCCCAAAGTCAATTGCTGTTTGTAAATGCCTTGTTCATACTAACAACTCAGATTCTGTCTCCCTAGGAAACACAAAAGCTGATGCTGCTGCAAAAAGAGCTGCAATCCAAACCACTATCCTTGATCCATTGTTTTTTTCAACTCTAGTCTCTATTCCCAGCTCCCTTACAGCAGTAAAGTCCTTTGCCACACCACAAGAAAAGACAATGTAGCGATGCTGCTGTGCTACCCATAAAGACGCAGTGTGGCGGGGACCTGATGACAAAACTTGCCTGCCTAAACATTTCTTTCCTCACTTTGCAAAAGTGACACACGGGTTGGACCATGTGTCAAAAGGGGGCATGTTGGACGCAATAACTCAACACTGGTTCACCAAAGGTTTTACAGTCTATTTGCAGAAGTTTTGTCGATCATGTATTTGTGCAACACATAACGCAGGTAAAACCAAAACAATCACACACGCTGCACAACCACCGCCAGACAGATCATACGAACATTTGATGATGGACTTCATAGAACTTTAACCAGCAGAAGGAAAGAAACACTGCTTAGTGATGGTTGACATGTGCTCAAAATGGGCTGAAGCATTCCCAGCAAAACACCAAAGCAGCCAAGTAGTAGCAAAGGCTCTGTTAACGGAAATTATTCCTAGATGGGGAATACCAACTAAGCTGAGTAGCGATAATGGCTCTCACTTTGTCAGTTCTGCAATAACCCAAATCAGTGAATTTTTTGCCATCGACCTCAAACAACATTGTGCCTATCACCCTGACAGTGGAGGTGCTGTTGAACAAGAAAATGGCACTATCAAATCAAAATTAGCAAAATGTTGTGAGGAAACGAGACTTCCTTGGACAAAAGCTCTGCCCATTGTTCTAATGCACATGAGAATGAGAAAAAGATCCAGAGTGAATACGAGTCCTTTTGAAATTCTTTTTGGCAGACCTCCAACCCTAGGAGTGGAACCTATAACCAGGCCACTCTCCCCCACTGACCTATGTGAGGATGACATGCTGCAATATTGCAAAAACTCATCTTCCACTCTCTCTCTCTGCAGTCAGCAGGTAAAATCAGCCCTGCCTACACCAGCTTCCACACTACTCCTTGACTTCCAGCCCGGCGACTGGGTGGTGATAAAGGACCTAAGAAGGAAGCACTGACACTCCAAACACTGACAAGGTCCGTTCCAGGTTCTCCTGACAACGCATACTGCTGTGATATCGCTGAGAAAGCAACATGGATTCACGCCAACCACTGCACGAAGGTCCTGGAGCCAACAGACAAACTCAGCTGCCAACCCGGACAACGCGAGGACGGACGACACAAGAACAACACAAGGAATAACTCAGTGAATTCAACAGACACCAGCTAGACGTGCAGGACTGACAATGCAAAATCTTTTTCCCACCACCAGACACTATGTGTCACCTAACCTACACCAATCATTACCACAACTCAGACTCTGATGATGACATGTTGTAAATAATGTTTTGTTTTTTGTTTTGTTTTTGTTTTTGTTTGATTCTTTTATCCTTTTTTTCTCTTCAGAAACAACTTCCATGATGATGCATCTGTGTGAATTAATGTATCGGATAATTAAGTTGCGACCTATTTTATATCTCTTTTATTGTTCCCTTCTTTTCTTTTTTGTTGTTTGTAATTTCTCCTTTCCTTTTTTGTGATTAATTAATAATCAATAGGGAGGAATTGTAATGGTAATTTCAGTTCCTTACATTAGATCTACTTGGGATACCCCACTTCCCTTTTCCTCACCAGGATGTCAGATCCTTTTGGGTTTTTAATTGTTATGTTTAGACCTTTTAACACCAACATACAAAACCCTGCAGGATACCTCTGGTGTGGACCACACCCCAGGGATTGAAGAAAACCACAAGTTGCTCAAAAAATTACCTGAACGGACTGTGTGTAAGTGGAGTTGGATTGTTGTGGATGAACTTGACTCATCCCGAAACTGAGTCGCGTTTGACTGCTCAGCCAAGTTCCATGGTGTCTCACTCAATGAGACTCTACTAACGGGACCCGACCTGATCAGTCCTCTCGTAGGAGTTCTGTGTCGCTTCAGGAAGGAGGCTGTAGCCATTATCTGTGACATTGAAAGAATGTTTTATCAGTTCTTCGTCACTCCCGTATCCCAGAACAATCTGAAATTCCTCTGGTGGAAAGGTGGAGAACTGGAAAGTGAACCACTGGAGTACAGGATGGCAGTTCACCTTTTTTGAGCCACCTCATCTCCAGGATGTGCCAATTTTGGCTTGAAGCACCTGGCACAGCAACAGAAAGCTAACTATCCATTAGCAGCAAATTTCGTTGAGAAAAACGTTTATGTTGATGATGGGTTAGCCAGCGTTGCATCAGTCAATGAAGCCAAGAAAGTGATCACTGAAGCATGAGAGTTGCACAAACAAGGAGACCTACGCCTTCATAAATTCAACTCAAATTAGGAAGCAGTCCTTGACTGCATAGACCCCTCAGAAAGAGCAGCAACCATTGAACCTATTGGACTAGATCCAACCCCAGCAGAACGTGCACTCGGCATCCAGTGGTCGATAAAAAAACGACACTTTCCACTTAAGACAAATGGTGTGATGAACCCAAGAGGATCATACAGGGAGGCTATGACAGACAGGGCCTCACAACTGGTTGTAGGATGGTCTTTCAAGCTGATGTTAAAGCTGAAAGTGTATCCTTCAAGAGCCATGCCATAGGGGCATTGGATGGGATGATCCATTCCCTGAAGACTTAAAGCCACGGTGGGAGAAGTGGATAAATGGTCTTCATGAGTTGAAACAGGTTACAATTCCAAGGTGCTATCACCCACATAACTTCCATAACATTGTCAGAACAGAGTTGCATCACTTTGCAGATGCCAGTAGTGTGGGATACGGTACATGTTCTTACCTCCGGTACCAAAACGACAAAGATGAAGTCCACTGCAGCCTTGTGACAGCCAAAGTGAGGGTTGCACCCACAAAGACCACAAGTATCACAACACTGGAACTGGCAGCTGCAGTGGTCTCTACGAAAATCAGTGTCATGTTAAAGAGTGAACTTGACATGAAGATCGATGAAGAGTTGTTCTGGACAGATTCGCAGGTTGTGCTAGGATATATTAATAACGAGGCACAGCGGTTCCATATATTCGTTGCAAACCGCGTTCAGCTGATCAGGGATAACACTGATGCCAGTCAGTGGCATTATGTGGACATGATGGAAAATCCAGCCGACCATGCATCCAGAGGTCTTCATGCATCAGATATTCGCTCAACAAACTGGCTGCAAGGATCGAAATTTCTCTGCGAGCAAAAGCTGCATATATCCCCTAATTCTTCAACAGAGCTACTTGTCAGTGATCCTGAAGTTAAGACAATTCAGGTATTAACATCCCAAGCCAATAACCGCACTGACATCCTCCAACATTTAAGCCAGTTTTCTTCTTGGACAACACTTCTTAAAGTGGTTGCCAGAATTAAGAGGCTGGGGTCTAAGCAAAAACAACACAGTGAGTACACAACTGCCGCAGAACTGCCACGGCGGTAGTGATTAAACTTGTCCAGCAGAAAGCCTTTTCACATGAGATAAAGATGATTCCGAGTGAAAGGGACCTCCCAAGTGCAAGCTCTATCTTCTGTCTCGACCCCATCTTGTCTGGAGGGCTCCTCCGTGTTGGTGGGAAACTGAAGCAGTCATAGCTCTGTCAAGAAGTAAAACACCCAGTTATTCTTCCAAATGACAGCAACATCACTAAACTCATTGTGTCCCACTACCATGCTAAAATTTGCCATCAAGGTATAGGTCAAACCCAAATGGAGCTCAGAGCAAATGGATTTTGGGTCATTGGTGGGAGTAAGCTGGTCGCTAAGCTGATAACCACCTGTGTGCTATGCAGGAAACTTCGACGACCTACAGAAAAACAGCAAATGGCTGAACTCCCTAAAGTGTGTTGAAGCCTCAGCTCCCTTCACAAACAGCGGCATGGACTGCTTTGGTCCGTTTCTTGTAAAGAAAGCTCGTAAAGAATACAAAAGATACGGCCTGATCTTCACGTGCCTATATTCTAGAGCTGTCCATACCGAAATGCTGGAGGATCTGTCAACTGACTCATTCATCAATGCTTTGAGATGCTTCATTAGTCTCAGAGGAGCTGTTCGACAGCTGTGCTGTGACCAGGGTTCTAACTTCACAGGAGCCAGAAATGAATTTAAGCAAGCACTCAAACAATGTGACATTAAGTTATTAGAAATCTTCTTGACTGAGAATCAGTGCGAATTCATCTTCAACGCCCCTTCTGCTAGCCATGCAGGGGGCGTTTGGGAATGTCAAATTCGGACTGTTAGAAACGTGCTGAATGCCACCTTCACACAATGCCCAGGTCGACTTGATGACCCATCCCTCAGAACAGTGTTCTATGAAGCAATGGCCATTGTGAACAGCAGACCGTTAACAGTGGATGGAATCAATAATCCTAGGGCACTGGAGGCATTATCACCAAATCAACTCATGATGAAATCAAAGGTTGCTCTTCCACCCCTTGGAGTATTTGTGAAGGAGGTGGCAGAGAGTTCAGTACCTGACTGAACAGTTGTGGAGTGGGTGGAAAAAGGAATATCTCCTCAACATATCTACGAGACAGAAATGGTATTTGCCTCAACACAACCTCAAAGTGAACAACATAGTCATCATCAAGGATGATAACCTCCACGTAACCAGTGGCAGCTAGGACGTGTGGTTGAAGCCATTCAAAAGAGTGATGGCTTAGTTCATTGAGTAAAGGTACAAGTGGGAGAGCAGAAACCTCAAAGAAAACAAGAGCTCCTTTCCAAACCTTCAGTTATCGAGCGACCAATTCAGAAAATGGTGCTCCTCCTTGAGGGCTGATTACGATAAACAGGTTGATAACTGCTATATATTCATTGTCATATTATGTATAAAACAGTGCACATCTACTTTTAATGGTGCAACTGAATGTAGTAATTTATTAGTGTCAAGAAATCCTGTATAATTCATTTACTTTGTGTTTTTGTTCATTCATTAAAACATCATTTAGTGGGAGTGTAAATGACTGATAAATGACTTTGCAGTGATTGTAGCATAGACAGTGTCTACCCCCCCTTTGTCTAGTCTTGACATTTTATTTTTATAAGACGGCCGCGGTTTCCTCCTGCCATACTTTGGAAGACCTGCACGTTGTTCTCCCGCTGCTATGTTAAGTTTGGGCATCGTCGAGGGTACAGGTAAATGTTTAAAAGGCTATAGTCATGTATTCTGTTTCCATATTTGTATTTTGAGAAACCAGTGTATTTTGTAATATATTACAAATAATTTTGTAATTTACCTCGTTGCCTTTGTACCGTTTATATACTGTCTCAAAGGGCTAATCTGTGAAGCACAAGTCTAGCAAAGAGAGCTGTCATCCAAACCCCCTTAAACTGCGCCCTTGGTATGCAGAATGTGGTATGAAACATTGCATTGTTATTAACGGTCATATTTGCTGTAAGTTTCATAAGCATATTATTTATCTGTATCTGAGTTAAGAAGCTACAGGAATGTTTTTTTCAGTTTACCTCTTCTGTAGTTTTCACAGTGCAACACAAGAAAGATTAAAATATAGACACCTGTTTGAAGCTCTCTGCGTCTTGCTTATTCAAGCCAAGGGGCCGCTACAGATTCAAATTAGTGTTAGGTGAAGTATAAAGTGAGGCATACTGAGGTTTCGCTTAGGCAATGTTAAGGGGTGAGCTGGGCCAAGTTGACAGGGATAGGGTGACCATATTTTGATTTCCAAAAAAGAGGACACTCGGCCCGGCCTCGAGATACTAAAATGATACATGAAGTTTACTCAAAGATGCCTTAGAAAATTAATAGATTTAAAGTATGCCTCCCCTCTATGGATAGAAAATTCAGTTACATTACAAAATAATTTCTCTCTATCCAAAGACAAATTCAGACAGGCTTCTCAGGGGTTACTCAACATGCTTTATTATACCTAAAAAAAATATATCTTCCACAAGTCTCAATGGTGCAAAAATAACTTAAAAATTGTCTAATAACTTAAAATAACTTAATTAATTAAATTAATAACTTAAAAATGAGTCGTCTCCACCTTCTGAGAAGACTGAGGTCCTTTGGAGTGTGCATATCCACATTCTGTGCACATGGCATTTGTTTTGGTTTTCCTCCTGGTCCCCGTGTGTTCTCTCTCTCTCCCCAGGGGGCGGGTCCCAGGCGCAGGCAGCAGGAGCAGGTCCCAGTCACACACCTGTGTCTCATCAGTCATCTCTCCTGTTTAAATACCCCGGCTCTTCACTCACTCATTGCCATATCGTTACAGTTCTCTCAGCGGTAACTAGTGCTCCGGCTGAACTCCTTTGCTAAAGTCTTTGTTTGAGTTGTTTTTTTTGACTCCCCTAGTGCTCCTAGTAATTCTTGTTGTTTGTTTCTCTCAGGAATACCTGCCAGCTCGCTGCCTCCCTGGACCCACACCCTCACCTCCCCTCCGTCAGCTCTCTCCACCTGGAACAATCTTCCCACCTCTCTTATGGGGCGTATAGCTACAGTTAAAATGAAAATTTTACCACAAATCAACTATTTATTCTCCATGATCCCATTCAAACCCACAGGAAAGTGGTTCCAGAAGTTAGATTCCGGTATTATAAAATTCTACTCAAAGAACAAAAAGACAACAATTAGCCTCGCTACCCTTCAAAAAAATAAGTCGGAAGGAGGATTGGATGCACTGAATTTCATGAATTACTACTTGGCAAATCAGCTGCAATATATCACTAAATGGATAAAATCCAAAAGCAGATGACAACTCCTGGCTTGAACTTGAACAGCTAGACTGTAACAACATCAGTATCTCTGACCTCCCCTTCATTACCATGACCCTTAAGTGTCATAATTGCTTCAAAAACCCAATGATTGCCTCCACTCTCTCTGCTTGATGGAAAGCTTTAGAGACCACAGGTTCCCAACTGGAACCCTGTATGTTCTCCTCGATCTGGCACAACCCAGATTTTGTAACTAACAAAGTCCCTCTCCATCTTAGCACTTGGGAGCAGAAAGGAATCACCCACCTCCACCACCTCTTCCAAGAAAACCTACTTCTGATACACAGATAATTATTTGAGAGTTTGTGTAGGAAATGGAAATTTTCTCCAGTACCTTCAGGTGATCAAGACAATCAAGAAGTAAATTCCAACGCTCCAGAATACCGTACAGCCCCCAGAATTCACAAAGCTTTCTCCTAAAAATAAGAAAAACCTCTCTAAAACTATATATAAGTTACTCACAAGCACCAATTCTATGCATCTACCGATATTGAAATGGGAAACAGTTCTGTCCCTGTCCGCTGACTTTGACTTCTGGACCCATATCTGCTAAAACAGATTTAAAATGACAAAAAACTCGAATTCACAGCTTATCCAGTTCAAGGTGCTTCACAGATCACACACAACTCAATACAAGATGCATAGAATGGGTTTCTCTCGCACCGATATACGTACGCAGTGCACCCAGAAGACACCAGACTCCTATTTCCATGCTCTCTGGCTCTGTTCTCCTGTGCAGCACTTCTGGTATACTGTAACACAGAAACTCTCTTCCATTTTGGACTGTAGAATCTCATTAATCCCTAACTTTTGCCTAATTGGTGACCTAACATCAACTAACTTACCTAACCAGCTATCCCAATCTGTTCTTGTAGCTCTAGCCATCACCAAGAAAACAATCCTAGTTAACTGGAAATATAAACAGTCTCTTAACATCTCCCAGTGGCTGAACCTTCTTGCTGAATATATATCATTGGAGAAAATATCTGCTACCAGAAAAAAACAATTGACTCTCTTTACAAAAAAAATGGGCTGCATTCAGCAACTCTCTGAACCTTAATATGGATCTCGACTTTGCCTGCTAGCATTTGCCATTGCTGCTCATACATTTACCTTCCCTGCACAACAATATTATTCTCTCTGCTAAGGTGATAAATTCTGTTTATTGCAATGCTTTTATTACCCTCTACATCCAGGATCACAACGTTGGATCCCAAGACCACAACACCTTGAGCATGCCCTAAGGGTGATCCTCTCCTTCTCACCCCTGGGTTGATCTCTGGCTCAGGAGGGTCTACCCGGCCGAACTCGCTCGCTGTCCCGGGGTCTGGGGGTGTTGATGGCCGGTGTGTCAACCAATTTGGTTCCCTCCAAGTTCCTGTTCCCTTTTACGCTGATTTACTGCTGAGCCGTGCGTAGTTGCTATGTTACTGTACATACTTAAGGAGAGAAATGCAAATAGAAACACAGCTGGGTGTACAGAAAGCGAAATGGGACAAACCAATGTGGAGGTTACTGATATGTTATTTATTACATTAAACAATAAACTGAGAATGCATTTGTTAGACCATTCATTGTCAATCTTTGTGTAAATGGATGCCAGCTACACTGTAAAAAAAACAAACAAACAAACAAACAAAAACTGTAAAAAAACAGTAAAAGCACTGGCAGCAAAGTTCCCAAACAGATACCGTAAAATTACAGTAAATAACTGTATCACAGAACTACATATAATAACTGTAAAAATACAGAGCAGCTTTTTACAGTCAAAATCAATTAAAATACAGTATATTATAGTTTATAAATTATACTGTAAAATAACATTAATATTGTCATGGACTTAGCTCTTCCAGGGGACCCAGCCGCAGAGAACACACCACAACACGTATTCAGGGTTCCAAGAATCTTTAATGATGAACAGGCAGGGGTCATACACGGGAAGGCAGTCCCAAAAGCAGCCAGACAAATCTAAAAAGGGCAAGGCAGAACTCCAATAACCGGTGAGACAAAAAAAAGGGTCATACAAACTCAAAATCGCTCGCTTGGAGGAAGAAGAAGAACACAAAATTCTGGCAAAAGGGCTGGGGTGAACGCACGCTGACAAAGACAATCTGGCACCGAAGGGTAGGGAAGCACAGCTTAAATACTCAAGGAGGAGGGAGACAACAAGACACAGGTGAAACACATTAGGGCAGGGAAGGCAATCACACCGGTGGGAAACTTGACAGGAAGACAGGGGTGAGACGAGGGCTTCAAAATAAAACAGGAAGTGACAACAAGACTAAACTTGACCCTAACACAAAGACACAAGGACTGACTGACCCTGACATATATTATGTCAAAAAACATTCAAATCATATACCTTTCAGATTAACCGCTGTAATTTCACGGTATACATTATTTATTTTAGGAAAGAGCCAAGTCTATCTACAGTAATTTCATGATAAAATACTATTTTTCCCATGTACTATAACAACGTTATAACGTATAAAATCAAACTAGGTTCATAAAATTAAAGATAAATGTATGCAAATGTACAGTATTTATCTGTCATTTTAGAGAATTAGTAGTTTAGTAAATACCCTTAATTAACAGGGATTGTCCTTAAATGTAGCTATTTTTGATGTATTTAGCTTGTTTTTCCACTGTCCAATGGTTGCCTTTTAGTCATTTCTTGTCCATCTACACTGCATAATTGTGGTTTCCCCAAGTAAGAAAAACAATGACACAATGTATAAACAAAATACATACCTTTAATTAAATAGGAATTTCTGCACATTTACAGTATTACAGTAGTTATTTTAGAGAATTGGAACACTGTACATCAAAATACATTAATAGGTATATTTAAAGATGCTATCTGTAAATTTAGGGTATTTAACAATCATTTTAGTAAACTGAACAAATATTCACTGGGAGTCATCCTCTATCATATATCAAATATATGTAACCTTTGCATTTACTAACCATGTTTTCCCGAAGTCTCTGTCTCCCCCAGTTCCTCTCCTCTCTCTCTCCCAGCTCCTCTCCTCTCTCTCCCTGTCCTCATCCTACAGGTGATGAATCATCACCATCCCATGTTCCTGCAATGCCTGCTGCTCCCACATCTTCAAGAATTCCATACAGCATCATTCCTACGAACCTCATGCAGCATCATGTTCCTGCCTACACCTGTTTGAATATCCCCTCCTCCTGCTCTCTTTCTCTCCCTACTCTACCCAACTTTGCCCCCCCCTCCCCCTGTGCCTCTCTCGCTCTCTCTCCCTCTCTCAACCCAACCGGTCGAGGCAGATGGCCGCCCCCCCTGAGCCTGGTTCTGCCCGAGGTTTCTGCCTCTTAAAGGAAGTTTTTCCTTGCCACTGTCGCCAAGTGCTTGCTCATCAGGGGATCTGTTGGGTCTCTTTACATAATTTTTTAAAGATTTTGGTCTAGACCTGCTCTATATGTAAAGTGCCTTGATGTAACTTTGTTATGATTTGGCGCTATACAAATAAATCTGATTTGATTTGATTTGATTTAACCTGTCTCCACTTAATGTCTCTGTTGTGTCCCGAGTTGGAAAGGAGACGCAGGAGTCAGGACTGGATCTCTGGATCTTTACTTAGCAACTGTGGTGACACACAGAATCACACAGAAATTGTGAGCTGTGTGCGAGCTAGAAAAGGCTTTTTAACATATGAAATGTTACAATAACATAATCAATTTTGCACAGTCAAACTAAATTACAAAAAATAATACAAATTGGTCCTTTAAACAGATTAGTCTCTGCTTTCATTGCTTCCGCATTTAAAGTTCAACAGGAACCCCAAAAATAAATAATCAGTAATCAGTAATTCTGCTTCTTTTTTTTTTATGATTAACTAATCTAACCAAAATTAATATGGTAACCAGAAAATGCATTTCACTACCTCAGTTTAACATTTAAATCCAAATGGACTAATATCACATTCAGCAGCCATCTGTATCATTTAGCAGCAACAACATGTACAGAGCAAATAGAAACAGAGATTAACTCCCAAAACATTTAAACACAAACAAACAAACATCTCCACACCTGTGGCGATAGGCAGAAATAAACTCTCCTGGTGGAAAAAAGGAGCAGACTAGCGAGGGAAGACGGCAGTGTGCAGGCCAACTTAGCATGCTAATGCTAGAAAGAAACTAATTTAAAAACTTAAATTAACGATCTCAAGTCTCTACAGGACTCACGCAGGACGAGTGGGACATTACACAGAGCAGCATACAGCAGTTTGACCACATTCAAATCACGAACATACATCAGCAGAAAGCAACACAATTACGACTAATGTCTGACCATGTTAGAAAAGGCTTTGACCGAAAGCATGCATTAACAATGAATACTTTATCTGTAAAATAAAAAGACCATCAGTCACTTAGTCACAAAACCATAAAAAACCAACAACCAAAAAAAAGATAGCTATCTGCTAATAATAGCTTATGTGAGGGTAGCAATTTATCAGAGGGATGCTAACGTTAGCTTCAAGGCTGTCCACTGGAGGTATGAAAATGAATTAAAATATCGTTCACAGGCACTATCTGGAACACTCACCTCAAACGGTGTCTGGTTGACATGACCATTGTGGCTGTCTCAGACATCCTCCTTGAAGATCATGAGTCCATGAGGGCACGTCTTTCCCCTGCATGACTGACTGGACGGACACCAGAACTAATCCCATAACTTTCATTCTTCAGTCTCAGCCGGTTGGTCATTATGGGGGGGGCCAAACAAACTGGAAACAGGCGCCAACTTTGAAATTTGAATCTTAATTACCCGCAATTTTAAGGAAAACACTTTGAATGACTGGTTTTCTGTAATTTTGTTTGTCTTCGTTATCATGGACAGCAATCTCTATATTAATACCTTACATTTAATGTAAAATTACACTTAAATATGAAAAAATATGTTAAATTACCTTTAAAAAACTAATGATAATGTAATATTATGTTACGCCCCAGTCTAGGGGAACAGGGACGCAACATAAAAGAGTGCAAAAACAAACTTTGTCTCCAAATCAAAAGAGTCCAAAATCAGGTTCAGAATAACCACAGGTTTATTCCTAACAAAAAGAGGCCTGATGTACAGGTAAAAAGGACTAGTAGTCAGAGCAAAAAAAAAGTGCTAGATATATACAGTGATCAACTATAAACTACTAACCAAAAGAGATCAAAACCCACCACCAAAACTACAACACTAATCACTAACACAGCTATACACAAGATCTGGGGACAAAGTTCTCAAAATGTAAATCGCCAAAAAAACACACGCCACTGCTGTCAAGTCGAGTTCCCACTGGTGACTGGAATTCCTCGGTTTTAAAATCCCTGGATATAGCAGCAGGGACCATTAGGACAGCGATACCACTTGCTGTCAGGAGGGAAGGCAGGATCAGCACAGCTGCTACAAGCAAGAAGAGGACTCACTCTGACACAGACATGGGAACCAAACAGAAGGACAACACAGGAACAGCAAAACAGAACAGACATAATACGGCCAGGGCCGAAACACCCCCCTTCCTAAATATCAGACATTCCCCTACAATGTCTGATAAATCAGGAAGACATACGAGACAGAGCATCAGCTAACACGTTTTCGGTGCCTTTTTTATGTTTGATTTCCAGGTTAAAATCCTGAAGCAACAAGGACCACCTCATGAGTCTCTGGTTTCCGTTTCTCATCCGGGCCAGAAACATGAGGGGATTGTGGTCAGTGTAGACCACCACAGGCAAAGGACTGGAACCTACATAAACTTCAAAGTGCTGCAACGCTAACAGCAGCAAGAGGGCTTCCTTCTCAATGGTACTATACTGTACCTGATGCCTGTTGAACTTCTTTGAGAAGTAGCAAATAGGGTGGCCGATACCGTGGTCATCCTCCTGCAGGAGCACCGCACCTGCACCGCTGGCGCTCGTGTCCACCTCCATCTTGAAGGGGCGCTCAAAGTTAGGGGCAGCAAGAACAGGTGTGCTGCAGAGGATGGCCTTGGCTGACTGGAAGGCTTTTGTGCAGCCAGAGGACCATTCAAATGACCGAGAGGTACTAGTTAAACTAATGAGTGGAGCCACCACATCAGAGAAATTCCTACAGAACCCACGATAATACCCAGCCATCCCTAAAAAACGGCGAAGCTCACACCGTGTCTTAGGCATAGGGAAGTCGAGGATGGCCAGGACTTTATCAGTGAGGGTCCGCACCTGACCCTGACCCACCTGCTTTCCTAAATAGGTCACAGTAGCGCGACCAAACTCGCATTTGGCCAGGTTTAAGGTGAGAGAAGCCTGCTCCAACCTACCAAAGATTGTGCTCAGTGTTTTGATATGCTCAGGCCACGTGTCAGAATATGCCACAATGTCATCCAGGTAGACCTCCCAACTCTCAACACCATCTAGGACTTTGTGCATCAAGCGCTGGAAAGTAACCGGCGCATTCCTGACCAAAGGACATCATTGTATATTGTAGGAAGCTATCCGGAGTCACGAAGGCAGAGATCTCTGATGCATGGAGAGTCAAAGGGACTTGCCAATAACCCTTTAACAGGTCAAGCTTTGTCACAAATTTGGCAGCACCAACCCTGTCCACAGAGTCCTCCATTCGGGGTAGAGTATAAGAGTCAGCCTTAATCACACTATTGACTTTTCTGAAATCGGTACAAAAACGGGGAGTTTTGTCAACTTTCGGGACCAGAAGGCAAGGAGAACTCCATACACTGGAACTCGGGACAGCTAGTCCATTCTCCAAGAGATAACTAACTTCTTTTTGGAGCAGTGCACGCTTTGTTAGGTTAACGCGGTAAGCGTGCTGTTTTATAGGAGAGTGATTTCCAACATCCATATCATGAGAGATGGCGGTGGTACGAGACGGAGTATCAGAAAACAAAGGCAAGTGATTTTCGATTAACTGGCAGATATCTTTACGAGCAGCCAAATCTAAATGTTTTAAATGATGCTGCAAATTTTTCAGGTACTCTGAGTTTTGGAGACGAGTGCATGAGTCTCCGTGACTAAGATATAAGCCATCGCTCTCAGGGCTGTACTGGGACGGAGGCACCTGTGCAACCGTGGACACTACAGCTGGAAGAACGGACGGAGCAACAGGAGAACGAACTAAATATGGCTTCAGCATATTAATGTGGCAAACACGGGATTTTCTCCGACGGTCAGGGTTGCAGACAACATAATCGGTGTCACTTAACCTCTTCTCAATGTCATAAGGACCGCAGAATTTCGGCTGGAGGGTGGAACCGGGGATTGGAAGTAGTGATTACACTTTATCATCAACTTCAAACCTTCTCTGCACAGCTTTCCTGTCAATTTTTTTTTTTCATTCTCCCCTGGGACACTGAAAGCACGCTGCATGCAGTCGAGCAGGCTTTGTGCAGCCGCTCTCTAAAAGAGCTCACATAATCAAGCACATTTTGGCTGGAGCTAGCTGTTTCTGACTACTTCTCTCTCAGCACGCGCAGAGGACTACGCATGGTGTGTCCAAACACCAGCTCTGCCGGACTGAAACCTGTCAATTCCTGCACACTCTCTCGTGCAGCTAACATAAGGAATGGCAACCCTTCATCTCACTCTTTTCCTGACTCCAGACAGAACTTCTTGAGCATCGACTTTAAAGTCTGATGGAACCACTTGAGTGCGCCCTGGGACTGTGGATGGTATGCGCTGGATTTGTGGTGATGAATGGACAGCGACGCCAGGACCTGAGCAAAAAGTTTAGACAAAAAGTTCGATCCTTGATCTGTTTGAATGGATTTAAGCAACCCGCATGTGGAAAAGAAGTTCATGAGAGCTTTGATCACAGCTTTGGTTTGAAGTGTGCGCAGCGGAATGGCTTCTGGATAACGAGTAGCAGTGCACATCAAAGTTAGGAGGTATTGATGGCCGGATTTGGATTTTGGAAGCGAACCCACACAATCCAGGATGATATGCTCAAATGGTTCACCTAAGACTGGAATTGGTTGCAGTGGATCTGGAGGAATCACCTGGTTTGGTTTACCGCAAACCTGACTAACGTGGCATGAATGACAGAATTTGGTTACATCACCCTTCAAACCTGGCCAATAGAAATAACGTAGGATACGATGGTACATTTTCTTTATTCCTAAATGGCCTGCAAAGTTATCATGTGCCATACTAAGAACATCTAAAATAAATTTTTGAGGGACAACCACCTGTTGAGCGGACTCCCAACCCAAATTTACAGAGGAGGGAGGGCACCAATTTTGCATTAACACACCATTGTTAATGCTATAGACAGAGGGACATGTGCTTGTGCTGGCCACAGATGAAAAGCAGTCAGCCAGAGACGGGTCAGCCTGTTGTGCTTTGATAAACTCTGTCCTGTTGACAGAAAAACACCTGTTAGCGTCAGCTGGTAAGAGGTTATCATAGACAGACATTTGACATTTTTCCGTTGATGTTTCTATTTTTTCAGCACTTTTCGGAACATCTTCAAAACACACAAACGGCTTGGACAAGTCCAACACATCACCAAATTTACGTGACTGTGCAAGTGTGACAGCACAAGCGGGAAACACAGCAGGAACAGAAACACGCAAATCCGCGACAGGGCTTTCAATTACTTCAGGGTTCGGGAAAACTTTTTCCCCTGCTAAATCATTGCCGAGGATCATGGCAACCCCTCACCCAGGCAACTTAGTGCGCAAGCCAATTTGCACTGAACCAGAAACCAGTGGCGATCGCAAAAACAAGGTGTGGAGCGGTGCTCTCAAAACGCTCATCTTCACTCCCCACAACAGAGCATCAGAACCACAAAACGAATCGGCTGAAAAAGGCAACAACGTTTGCAACTGTTGTGGTGGAAAGAGGTGGAAAAGAGGAATTAGGTAGTCCGGACACAGGTGTCAGATGGGGAATCTCTTTATTCACATCAGCCCTACTAATAATGTAGTCAGAGACAGAACCACCAGAAAAACATGTGACACGCTTCTTATACCTAATACAGGTTACGTGTGTGTGTTGTGTGGATAGCCTTCACCCTTATCTTGAACTTCAACCATTGTGATTGTGCAGCACTATGTGTGTGTGTGTGTGTGGTGTAGTTCTCTTTCCTGGCACCCCAGATGTCTTCTACTTATTGTTTTGACTTGTTAGGCACCAGAGCAGGTCCTGATGACCTGACTCTCATATTGACGCATGAACAGAGACAAGGCCTCTGGACCCTGTCTTTCCCCTACATATCCCCCCTGAAATCACTATAGTGATTTGAACTAAATGTGTTTATTATAAATGATGGATAAAATAACATTACAAAACTGAAACACAAAATTATATGATATACTGAATCATAAAATTGAAACTGAAAATTGATACTGAAACATAAAAATGATATGACATACTGGATATTGAATAAGTCCAACATTGCTGTGATAATGATAACATTCATCCGGATACACTTGGAATACATGAAACAGTTCACAACTTCAGAGATGTATGGGAACAAAAAACCTTTCAGGAAAATTCTCCCATGGCCCCTTCCCCTCTGGCGACCAACTTCTCAAGTCACAATCTGAACCGTGAACCATCAACACATTTTCATAAAAACTCAGACAATGAATAATGAAATTAAGTGGATATTGATATGACAATTAAGACTGTGGTGATACACTGATTCTTACCACTAATACCTACGTCGAGAGTATATGATAAAAACAGCTATTATGCGTGAGCAGGTCTCCAGCCTATATGTGAGCGACTATGTGTAAGCTGTTCTTCTTTGCATATTCTAGCATCAAGCAAGTCTTCATTGCACAGGCATGTGGAAATAATAAAACAATTGTAATACATTAACTAAACCTTCTATGTCAGGAGTGTCAACATGGTACTAAGAACAGAACCTCTTTCCCAGAAGAGTTCAACCTTCATCACTCGACTGACTGCAACTCCGCAATGAGCACATTACCCTAAAGAGTATGTGTGTATGTTAGTAACACACAAACTCACATCTAAAGACTTCAGTCCATTGAGTCCATCAACAGGTCTTAATGTCCATGTCCCCCCTGTCTGGCTTTTTTGTATTCAGAACTCCTTCTTCTCTTACTCTGATTCGTCTTCCGAATCATCGGCATTGTTCAAATAATCCGGTGTTGCAAACCACTTCACGTCCCCCAGTAGTCCTTGGACCACTGGACGCATGTGAGTCATTTGTCCATTTGCCAGATTATTTACCATCCGAGCTCCCTGCAGGCCCATCATAATGTTTGTGTGTCTGTCCATTGCCCGCAGGCACTGTCTCCTCAGCCTGGGAACGATGCAACATGTCAAAAAATAAACCAGAATTAGAACTATGGCAGCACTCATGGCTGCCTTGGCCAAAACGGCTCCCCATTTTCCTAAATTTAGGTCCAGCCAATCCAAAGACAGGCGACCTCCCCTACCAGCATTCCCCCTTATTTCTTCTTTTAACTTTAGTAAATTAGTCATGGCCTTTGTGAATGATCCATCAACATTTCTGTTATTTGGGATGTAAGTACAACAATGTTTTCCGAACATTTGACACACACATCCTCATTCTGCTTTCATCCATTCCAACACCTGTTGATTCTGCCATGCTACTGAGGTAGTCGCATGCAACTGTTCCCCCAACACTCTAAACAATTCACTGCTGTAGTTAGTGTACCTCTGTTGATTGTAGTAAATGTAATTTATCCAGGCCACATTCTTAGTGATTGTAATCCAGGGCAATATGGACTCTAATCCTGCCCTCACCTCATTTTGTGCCTTAAATTCATCGGGAATCGCTGTTGGCAGTCCTATCACATCTAACTGTATTCCTCCGTCCAGATTGAAATGTCGCTTTGACCTTCGAGGTAGATCTGACTCCATTTCCTGCTTGACTATTTCATTCACTCCTTCATACATAACTACCATTGGAATTCGCAGTCTGACTAAAGCACATAATCCTATCCACCTTATTGGGATAACATTACGCAACACATCCTCCCCACACATCTAAAAACTGTCGGCTACAGCATTGGTCTGCTCACAGAATTGGTCTGCTCACTTATCAGGTGCAGAATTGGGCGGGTCATATTTACGGTCTCACAGTCTTGGTTCAATGACACTAGATTCTCAAACCATACAGTCTTGGTAATAAATTGAGGTTTTATCTGTGACTCTGGAAACCATGACAACACCCAGGTGACATTACAGTTAACAGTTGTATTCCCCACCATAATACCTCGAGAATCATTCAGGAAACCTCCGCTGGCAAAACACTCATACTTTCGTGTATAGTCAACTTTGTAATCGGTTGGTGGTTCACTCTGTGATATAAGCATGCTAAACTCTTCACACTGCTCTTCGAACCGACAGTTTGGGCATTTATCCAAATAATTATGGTTTTGCCTGGATCCGTACAGAAATCTGCACCGGACACCACACACAGGGCTTCTAAACAAGGGGCTCACTTCTTCCTGTGGCTTAAACTTTCCTTCAGTACATTGTTGTCGTGCGCAATCTTTAAATGTATGTTTCTCTGGAATCACCATGGGAATCATATCAGGAGATTCAGCGCATACTAAACACATTAGTAGTCATTCTTCTAGTAGTATACTTTACCCACTTATACCACCCATTATAATAAGCAGCCTCCCAAAGTTCCCCAGTGCCGCCACGCACACTCTTATGTCTTGGCTGAGGAGCCTTCTATCGCTTCCTGTCTAAGCAACTGGTCTAGATCAGCTTGATCGTAGTCCTGGCTGTAGTCGTCATATACATTTTGCTTGTTCTCCTTTGTCTTATCTGGCGTTGGAGTGATTTCTTCAACCTTAATACTTTTAACTGTTGGCTTAGTGGTAACTGTACGGATAGTAGTTACTATTTTCTCAGTCATAACTATCGGTTCTATCGTTACTACGGTCACAGGGGTCATTGTCTTATTGGCTTTTACTGTAGTCGTAACTGTAGTTGCTTCATCTGACTTAACATCACTTGGTATGGTCTGGGGTGTCACCCATTCCCATGCAGTGTACTTTTCTTGTCTAACTTGTGTCTCAGCATGTTTTTTAGTTGTAACAGTTGGTGTGCCATTAACCTGGTGTAGGAAATCTGGTATGGGCCCTAGCACTGTCTGGATGGATGTGTTTTTTTTTTTTGCATTGTACTCATCTGAATCATTGGGAGTGGCTCCTTTCAGGTCTGGTGCTTTCCTTCCGGCGTCCTGCAGTCGCTTGGATCTTTTTGGGCCTGGCAGGGGCTGGTTGGCACTGGCTTTATCTGTCCCAGATTGCCTAGTGACATCAACAGGAGAGTGCTTGTCACTAGTTTGCACCACACAGTCATTCTCCTCATCGTTCTCTGTCAGTTTTATACTGCCCTTTTTGTCTTTCGGAAGCTTTTTGGTGCAGTGATTCAGGTGATACCACGGCTTGCTTCCTTCCACCTGGACAGCCGTTGGTGTTGCTCTTACAACTTTGTAAGGTCCTTCGCGCCTAGGCTTGTGCCACTTTTGTTGGAAGACTTTTACATACACCTGATCTCCTGGCACCACTGGTCGGGCTGGATCCTGGTCCTGGTTGACCTCTGGGCTTTTTCCTGCAAGTATATAGATCTATGGATAGCAGTTAGTTGTTTCATGTATGCTTTTAGCTCATCTTGCTATTGCTCAAGCGACGGTCCCTTATGAGGACCTCTTAGTTGTGGTGCAGGCATAGGTCTACCAGTGAGCATTTCATGCGGTGTTAGATGCGTACTTCTATGTGCTTGCATGTGATAGCTCATTAGTGCGACTGGCAAAGCGTCAACCCAGCTCAGTTTGGTAGAAGCACATATCTTATTCAGTTTTGCTTTTAAGGTACCGCTGATTCTTTCAACCATTCCTTGACTTTGTGGATGATAGACAGCTCCTAATCTCTGTTTAATCTTTAACTGCTGCAAAATGTCAGGGTCAGTCATCTACGGTCAAGTTCAGTCAGTCCTTGTATCTTTGTGTTAGGGTCAGTTTAGTCTTGTTGTCACTTCCTGTTTTATTTTGAAGACTTGTCTCACCCCTGTCTTCCTGTCAAGTTTCCCGCCTTTGGATTGCCTTCCCTGCCCTAATGTGTTTATGTTATGTTAATGTGTTTCACCTGTGTCTTGTTGTCTCCCACTTCCTTGTGTCTTCTCAACCAATCCGCTCCCTGCCTGCCCCTGTCTCCAGACCTGCTCCTTGTTGTCTCGTTAAGTTCAGGTTGTATTTAAGTCTTGGCTTCTGTCCAGTCCTCGTCGGATCCTTTGTTCTGCTATGTCCTGTATTCTCTTGGTAACCCTTGCCGCAGCCATTGTCTGACCTTTTGTGTCCTTACCCTGTTGTGTTTGGTCTAGTTTAGTCAGTCCTGTGTAGAGTTCTTGCTTGTCACCATTTGTATCAGTTCAGAGTCTTTGGTTGCCATTAAACTATTTATCTTCACCTTCACCCTGCTGCCTCCGGCTCCTGCATTTGGGTCCTCACCCCATTGTTACCCCTGCATTTCCCGTGACAGCAAAATGCCTTTTGCAACTTTTTCCACAAATGCTTTGCCATTGTCAGAGCTGATTTCTGACAGAATACCAAAATGTGGGATGACTTCTCTGATTAGGAATTTGATGACAGTTCCTGCTCGTAGATCTTTTGATGGAGTTGCTTCCATCCATCTGCTGAACCTGTCAACATGTACCTTTTTACATGGACTGGTTTTATCATGTCAACATAGTCAATCACTAGGTGTTTGAATGGATCTTCTGGAACTGGAATGTGTCCCACAGGTGTTGTTATTGTTTCTCTCACATTGTTTTGGGCACACACTTCACACTGATTCAGCACTTCATCCACCATGGCTTGCATGTATGGTGACCAGTATCCTTGTTGTTTTATTTTCCTTAACACCTCCCCCCGGCACAGTGATCAACATTGTGCACTTCAGAGATCAAAATGGTTAATAGCGTCACAGGTGCCACCAGGAGACCGTCATGCGACCTCCACAGTCATGTCTCACTCATCGTAGCGCCTCTTTGTCTCCAGAGGTTCTGCTCACTCTGATTTGCTTCTTTTTGCATCAAAATAATGTTCTCTGGCGTAGCCATTGGTTCAAGTGACACCAGTGGTGTCATTACTGCTGCTTGACACCTGGATGCCAGTTTGGCTGCCTCATCTGCAGCATTGTTTCCTCTTATGACATCCTCATTGCCTTTTCTGTGAGCTTGACATTTTATAATTGCTAATCTCGTTGGTAGCATCATTGCTGAAAGTAGTTCTTTAACCTGCTCGCCATGTTGCACCGGGGTCCCATCAGCTCTCTTGTAGCCCCTTTGTTTCCAAAGTGCTCAAAACAAAAAACAAACACCATGAGCATAAACAGTCTTACAGTCTGTGTAAATATTTGCTGCTTTTCCTTTGGCTAACTTACATGCTTCAGTTAACGCTTTTAACTTTGCTAGCTGAGCCAAACACGGCTGCTCACATTTTTCTGCTTTTTCTGTCACCCAAGCATCCTTCGGTTGCCTCACTACTGCATAGCCAGCATGATTTCCCACATAATCACGATAGCATGAACCATCTACAAAGTAGGTGACATCTGCGTTTCGAATGGAGGATGACTCTAGATCAGGCCTGAGTTTGGTGTATCATAGTTTCTGCTACGCATTCGTGAGGTTCACCTTCAAACTCAAATGGGATGGTCATTGCTGGGTTTAGAGCTGAACACCATTTGATGGTCACATCTGGACATGTTAGGAGTGGAGCGTACTGCAGACAACGTGCCTGAGTTACCACAAATCATCCTGGATTGATCAGTTCAGCTATTTTGTGTGGTGTCATAATGATAATTGGATACCCCATTGTTATGACTGATGCTTTTTCATACGCGTAATGGACGGCCGCTAGCCCCTGATAGCATGGAGGCCATCCTTGTGCTACATTGTTACCAATTTTGTGCTGTAATAGGCCAGAGGTTGCTTCTTCCGACCTTCACATGTTTCTTGCATCAGCACCACAGACACATATTTATCACTTCTGTTCGCTATGTACAGGTAGAAAGGCTTGGTGTAGTCTGGTGTAGCTAGTGTTGGTGCGGTTTGCATGTTCTGTTTTAGTGTTTCAAATGCTACCATAGTGTCAGTTGTCCATTTCAGTGGGGTTGTCATTGTGGCATTATCAGACTGTTTGATTACATCTCTGAGAGGAGCCACTTTTTCTGCATAGTCCTCTATCCACTCAGAGTTAAAACCTGTCATCCCCAAAAATGTCATCATTTGTCCAACAGTCTGAGGGCGTGGAGCTTTGCTCACACCTTCTAATTGTGATGGTGAGACTGCAACTGTGCCATGGTAGACAATTCTCCCCAGGTACTCCACCTGTGTTTGACAGTACTGAAGTTTGTTTTGGACACCTTGTGTCCTCCTTCAGCCAACCTTTGTACAACCTTTACTGAGTCCTGATGGCATTCTACCAAGGTGACTGCGCAGATCAACAGATCATCCACGTATTGTAACAGTGTGCTGTTTAGTGCCAGACCTTCAAGATAATTTTTTAACATTAGGTTAAACATGTGTGGTGACCACACAAACCCTTGTGGGAGGCGAGTATAGGTGTACTGCTTACCTCTGTATGTGAACGCAAACAGATAACGGAACTCTTCTGACAGTATACTGAAAAACGCAGAGCACAAATCAATTACTGTGAAAAATTTTGCTTCAGGTGGCACGTTTGTGAGTAGTGTGTGAGGGTTAGGCACTTCTGCTGTTAACAATTCCACTATTTCATTTATCATTCTCAGGTCATGAACCAACCTTTTTCTTAATTTGTCTGATTTTAACACAGGAAAAATAGGGTATTGCATACACTGCGTGTTTCAACCAGTACTCCTGCTTCGATTAACCCTTGTTTTACTTACTCCTTCTTCTGCTTCTGGTTTCAGTGGATATTGAGCGCGGCAAGGGAGTCGCACACCTGGTTTTAGCTCTACCTGTACGGGGTTGGCAGATTTCACAAGGCCAACGTCAGTATCATGCTTTGACAACAACACTTCTGGAACATGTCCTAGCATGTCCTCCTTCAACTCCACATTTGTCTGTTCTGTTTCATTGGTTATTAGAATAGCTTGAGTTGGCATCAGTATCACCTCTTGGGGTTTTGTCAACATTGATGTGCCACACAGGATCTTTATCATGTTCGCCCCTGAGGACTGAAAAATCAGTGGGTTATCAGTTTTGTCTCATTTGAGTGTAGAGGCAGTTTTCATCATTGGTCCCAAGTCTTTATCTTTAAAATTTTCGTTTTTTAGCAAGGTAACATGTGATATTGATTTTGGCACATTAAACCATTTTGTGAGGAATGTGTTACATTCTACCTGTAATGCTGCTCCTTCTTGCCCAATTACAATGTACTGGGAGATCAGCTCAACTTTGATTCCTTTTGTCATTTTGTCCCATTCTTCCCACTTTTCAAATTTCTCACTTTTTGTTTCATCATAGAACATTGTGCAATGATAGTCAAACGATGGCTTAGAGGCTGTTGGGATTTGGGCCTGGATATACTTTCCCCACTTCTCTAACACCTGTGTTACTGGTGTAGAGATTTCCCCCAGCCAATAAACTTTAGCCCTTTCAGTTTTTTTTATCATCAACATCTGATTGTTCAGGTCGTCTTTGTCAACATAAACTCCCAACGGAGAGCACCAAATTTAAATTTTTTATTTACAAAACGCATCTCTTCCTAATTAATATATTGGAGTTTGGCTTGACACTAATACTGGAATTTTGATTTCGGCCTTATTAGTGGCAGTTTTCACTGGAGCAGTCATTGGAATTAGCTGCTTTATTCCGAGAATCCTACAGTCTCAACAAATTTTTCACACATGGGGAGGTGAGTGGCATACTTTGGACTTACACAGGTGTAAGTTGTTCCAGTGTCCACCAACATGGGCGTCTGCTTGCCTTCTATTTGAACCTGCAGCATTGGTTCTTCATAATTCCCTATGATAACAGTTGGGATTCTCTGGGCAGCCCTAGTAGCCGAGATTGGGCCCTGCCCACGGGTTTACTGGGCCTCCAGCTCCAGCTCGCAGCCGTACTGAAAGTCCCCACCAGTTCGAGGGTGTTGGCATCAATTCCAACACCCCTTTGTGCGACCACCGCCACGTCCACCTCCTCTATACATCCTCTGAGGTCGATACGACCCTGGATAACGATTGCCAGGATGTTGCATGTCAGGTGGTTGCTGATAGACATTGACCACTGGTGGTGGCTGAGCTTGGGGAGCTCCAAAAGTTGGCTGTGGTGGTTGTGTCGGTGACTGGGGTGGCATAACATTCTGTGCCCCCACCGCCAGGACAGGTGCAGTGAGTTCACTCGGCTGCACCATTACTACTTGAGTGCCCTTGGTCGCCACGACTGCAGCCTGTGACTTTGCCTTGCTTTTTCCTTGCAGCTCATCCAGTTGCAAATGTGCAATTTTTCTTTGCATGTTTTTGTCCTGCTCATGCATTCGTCTTTCATCCTTCCTGTGTTTGTCAACAGCATGCACCTCATGATCACAAAACTGTTCATGTGGCATGGATGTCAATCCCACAACATCATCCAACCTGCTTTGGACAGGGGCTGGCAGTGCTTCCACTATGGCGTTGTGAAACAACGTGGTCAACACCAAGCTCTTGTCTATTTCTTCCTCTGTCTCTTGTTTCCACCTCCTCATTTGACATATTATGTAGGCTGCAGCATTTTCAGTCTCTGATAGGGGCTCCCCTTTTAACACTTTTGGATCTACTTTTCTTGGATATTCATCACGCAGAGCCTTCCAGAGTATGGATCGATATGCATTGAACTCAGTTCCATCTGCTCTGGGGTTCAATATCCAGTCATTTTTATTGGCTTTTAGTATGTTTTCCCTAACAGGGGCTCCACAACACTGCACCCATATGGCTTTAATGTCCCCCAGGGCCAGCAGTTTGCCCACAGTTTCTTCCTCAAAAGCTCTGATCCATTTGTTTGCACCTTCATGGATATCAGGCAGCCGGCTAACCAGCCCAGCGAGGTCAAGTGTTTGCCACGGTACATAATGTCCTTCAGTTCCTTTAATTAGTATTGGATATTGGCCATCTGTGTAGCGGTCAGGTTTTTTTAGATTTGGTCTTAGCCTAAAGTCATACGTTTGACCCCCATGTTGTCCTTCTGTTAATTTTGTTAGCAGGTTTGTTCACGTTACTGGCTACATGTGCTTCCTCCAGGTTACATTTCTTATTATGTAAGCTGAATCACTGTGCGATTTTTTTTTTTTTCCTCTTTGCAAGTCTATTCCTGTTTGGTCAAGTTCTAACCAGTACGACGACCCCCCCCACCGCACACTCATTATGTTTTGCACAACAGTCTAGCACTCTTGGTTGTTTTCTTTCAGTGCTACAGTATATTGGGGGCATGGTTATGTCACTCTGTGGTGTTTGACTCTGAGCTAGGATTCTGTTCAACCCTGTTGACTGACTTCTGTTTATCTGAGAGTTCTCCTGGTTGCATTATTGTCCAGGACTGCATTACCATGCAGTTATATCATTTATCATCTGAGAGTTTCCTTGTTTTCTTGGGCTATCATTCGGGTCACGCTGGCCCAATACAGCCTGCGGTAACAAGTCAAAATCACCTGAAAAATTGACCACCCCAACCAGGGATGGATACACCCCTGCTGGTTCCTGCTTGGGGTTTTTGTAATACTTATTTTGTTTTTCTTTTAATTCAGTCAAACCTTCCTTCAGGAAATTCCTGTAGTTTTCTCCTTCTTTTTTAAACACGTTTAAAGTTTTTATCTCCAAGTCTGTTTTATCTTGTCTTTTATTTTAGGATCTTTCATTTGCCTTTCCATGTCCTCACACACTAGCACATCAAACATGCCATCCTTGGGCCATGCAGAGGTCATTCCTTTCGTTCGCTTCTCCCATTTTTTAGAAATTTTAGTAATTTGTTTCAAGAATTCTGGATATTTAGCCCCGATCAGGACTGTTGGCACAATACTCATCTTCCTATTAGCACTTTTTAAACTGATGTCAACTGATATATAAAGAAAGAGAGGAGAAATAAAAGTTCTATGTCTCTGTACAGGACTTGGGAAAAGCACAAGGGAGGGGGGACTATTTTTAGCTTTCTGCATCTGTGTATTTTCCTGGGCCAGTTGCCAACTGTGAGACGACTGTACTACCACGCCCACACACGCCTTCTTCACTTCCCACTGGCCACTGACACCAATCACACTTGACTAGGAGGAGCCCGGGGGCGTTCCTCTTCGGTCATTCACCCTTTCTCCTTTAACTCTTTAACTTTACTTTAACTCCTTCGATTCTGACTTCACAACTTCCTTTCTGCGCCACAACCTGGCCTAAACACCTCACTCTATTTGTTCACTTCCAATGGTCTCCCCTCAACCATACAACACTTCTCTCTCATCCATTCACTTACGTCCAGCCTTGCAGATCAACATACATTTATGCATTTTTTTCAAAACAACCACACATTGCAGATTTACCAAAATAAGACAGCTTGCATTATAAAAAACCTTATGTTCATAGAATGGAGTTTTGTTCATACAAAATACTTTCAGAATTTTAGAGTTGCTACAGTATATTCAGTGACACAGCGTATCAGCACAGACAGCTTTGCTTTGTTCTGTTCACTGGACCCATCAAGTTTGAGCAGCATTCAATGCAATACTTTCACCCAGCGCTTCTCTCTCTCACACTTTATTCACTCTCTTTCCCTTTTTTTTTTTTTCAGAAGCACTCACTTCTCTTCACTCACATACACATCCGGACACACACACTGTCAGTCCAAGTCACGTCTGGTTAGTTGTCTTTGTCAGGGGAATTATCTACATGCATTTGTTTATGATTTATTTTATGTCCTAACTTTCAGGGGGGTTTTTTTTAACCCACTTGGCTGTTCAGGAGATTTATGGAACTTGATTTTATCTTTAACCAACTAATTTATTGGGAGTGGGAGGACTGGCTGGCCACACCAGCTCCCCCCTGTTATGACCTCAAATTTTTCACCTGTGTGAACTTTTGCAAGTTGGAAATTAGAGAGGTCTGAAATTCACTCTTAGCTAGGAGTTATACACAGGTTTTATAATTATAACTTATTTAATTATAAATTGCCCCAATTCGGGGCTGAGGATCTGACTGATTTTCTTTGACGAAATTGAACTTATAGGTCGCAGCTTAGCTGCTTCTTTCTCTTTTCTTTTGCACTGCTACTGAAATGCATCTGTTAAGTTTGGGTCGTTCCTTGACTAGTGGATGAGGTGTGACACTCCTCCACATATAAATTTATTAATAGGTGAGTAAAATTTGGGTTAGGGTTTCCCAGTTAAGAGTATGGCCGCCCAAAGACTTCACCATAGCCCCACCGATTTACAACATAGCTCACGGTGCGCTTCCCATCTCATTTTTATCCTCAGCCTGCTGTTATTACACGCATACAAACCAGGGGGCTCCTAGCGCCGGCTCTTCACTATCATACAGCGCTTCACAAAACTCTTATTTCCACAGCACACAGCTCGAACATCTCCGGCTCCTTTCTGTGGTTGGACAGCTTAACTTTTCTAACATACATCAGGGGCCCAACTCATCCCTCCTTTCTCTCAGACAGCCTATCCAAGCACTATGACTGGCCAGTCGCACCGCCAGATATGTTCAGCCAGCCAAAATGGATTTTACACCTATGTTGATCAAGCTGTCACAGAGCACCTTCCGTGCTTCTCATAAGTACATAACCAACACACACTTTTACAGAATTTGCTGGCAGAACCTCCACGTGCAGGTTTCACCTAGGACCTGTGTCCCCCTCTGATCCTCCACCACTCTTTCCTTCAACAATGCTTCAACAATGTTTTTGCTCCAATAGCCTCAAATCAGGGGTATAGCGAAACGGTCTTTTTAAATCAACTGGCACCCCAGATGTCTTCTACTTACTGTGTTGACTTGTTAGGCACCAGAGCAGGTCCTGATGACCTGACTCTCAGATTGACGCATGAACAGAGACAAGGCCTCTGGACCCTGTCTTTCCCCTACACAACATTAGAGACTGTGTAGCCCCGGTATCACGCAAGATTGTGACTGGCACCTGATCCTCATCCTTCCCCATCAGAGAGACAAAACCTTTAACAATAAAAGGCCGGTAACTCTCATCAACATCACCTGCAACGTCTCTGTTGACCGGAGGCTGAGCAGGAGCAGGCTGCACAAAACCCACACTTTTCGGCTTTTTGGCACTCTATGTTGTCTATGCTGGAGAGCAGGACAGTTAACAATTCGATGACCTGTCTCATGGCAGTAAAAACATTCCCAGGTTCTTGAAGCAGCGGCAGAGCGCGTGGGACTTCTCGGTGAAGTTTTAACCTTTCTACCGGTGCCGACAGCCGGAGTGTGCTCGCGCTGTACCGGTGAAAAAGCAACATGGTGCGTTAAAGCAAACTCATCTGCACACACAGCAGCTTTGGACAATGAATCCACTTTTTGTTCATTCAAATGCACAACATTTTTTTCTGGAGGACACGTTTTAAATTCATCCAGCAGCAGCAGCTCACGGAGCTGAGCAAAGTATTTTACTTTACTGGCGGTGCACCACTTGTCAAAAAGAAGAGATTTATCTTGCGCAAATGTTACACTTATTAAAATGACGGAGTGGTCGATCCTTGTGTAGCACATTAATTTTTATTCTGAAAAACATGAAAATGACAATACATCAGCTTTCCGGCATGTGTGTTGTTTCTGCACTACTCAGTCCGACGTCTCACTCAACCACTGACAGACGTAGATCACTGAAGCCTCACACCCACAGCGCCCCCTGCTGACCATATGCCACAATCATTCTAAATATACCAGAAATACCATAAAACCACCCAAATCATACAAATGACATCAAAGCAACACTGTTACTGTTTTTAAACGCCTTAACTGTTAATGAGTTAAATTTTAAATGGAGGAAAATAATGGGGGGGGGGGGGGGGTCAATGTCTATGAAATGTCTATGAAAACTCCTCAGTGCCACACAAACTCTACGTAAGTTTGGTTTGTAGACTTCTCACATGACCGAAACTTTTACCGATAGGCCTCAGGGACGAGCTCATAGGCTCTTAACACTGTGGCTTTCACCACATCAAAATCTAGCACTTTTCCAGCTTACTTATCGTAGGATTCTGTACAAAATCATCAAAATCGAAAGCCATACTATCGATTCAAGTAGAAACTACCAACCAAACTATGATGGTTAATCACTTGTAATTCTAAAGGTAAATCTGTAAATTACTGCTAGTATCTGTTAATTTACAGTTATTACATTGTCTTGTGGAAAATGGTAATAAACCTGTAAAAAAATACAGAAACTTGTATGTAAAATTACAGTTTCAAGATGTACAAATACAATAAATGTGTCATATCCACATTCTGTGCACATGTTGTTTGTTTTGGTTTTTCTCCCGGTCCCCGTGTGTTCTCACTCCCCAGGGGGCGTGGTTCCAGGCGCAGGCAGCAGCAGCAGGTCCCTATCACAAACCTGAGTCACCTTTGTCATCAGTCCTGTTTAAATACCCCGGCTCTTCACTTACTCATCGCTAGATCGTTACAGTTGTCTAAGCAGTAACCAGTGCCCCGTAAACCTCCTCGTCGATTTATCATTCGTGTATCTTTGCTTCTCCTTGTGCTCCCCAGCAACCCTCATTGTCCGATCTCTCCTCAGGAAGACCTGCCTGCTCGCTACCTCCCCAGACCTGCTCCCGCTTCCCCCTCTCCGTCACCTGCCTTCTACCGCTCCCCTCCACGGAACCGTCTCCACTCTACCAGCACTCCACCATCAGCTCCCCTGCTCACCGGCATCTCCCCATTCTCCTCCATCCTCACTTCAGCACAATAAACCTTTATTCTTACCACCATCTCAGCGTCTGCATCTTTGGTCCGAATCACACCCGATCTAACAAAATTGTCATTAAAAAACACAATTTTAATGTAGTCTTAAATTATGGTTGATTAATTTTAAACATAAAACCTAAAATTACAGAAATATCTGTAAATTTACTGGCATTTGCTTTTTGGAAAACAGGAAAAATCAGTAAAAAATTACAGAACATTTCCTGTAATTTTAAATTTTTTTTACAGTGTAGCCTAGCTGTGCGAGAGTAGTCTACGTTAAGTAAATCTCACTGCCGAATCACTTACACTAGTTAATTGATTCGAAATGGGCTGCTGGCTTACTGGTTAGTGTGCTCGACTGACCAATTGATGACATTATTTTTGACCAATAACGTTACTATTGCTTACCATTCATTTGGAAACGGGCGGAGCGCCTGCGAATGACATATTTCTGCTCTTCAGAAATACCCACCGGATAGCGTTCATATTTTTTATAATTCACGAGCTCGTTGAACATAAATTTGTCCATTTTACCAGCATGAACATACATTCACGTGACAAACGTGCATCCTGGCCACCCCAATTTATCAACTTTGCGCCCTTGGGAAACTGGGTTGGGAATTAGGTTACGCCCTAGGTTAGTTCCAAGTAGGTGCATGATTTATACGAAAATCAATGATCCATTCACTGAACATTTAAACAATTTTTTCCTGAAAGCCTATCCATTATCTGTTATCTCTTGCACGACATGCCCATAAAATGGGCTATAGGCCTACATAATTGTCATTGTGATGATCAACAAGTTAAACTGTTACATAGACACAATAACAATTCAACAACAAAGCATGGTATTTATTTATTCATTAAAAATTATAAACAAATCAACAGGCGTGAACTCGGAGCTAAGAAATCACATAAATGCAATTAACTCTTTTCCATTAAAAACAATGACTGATAGTACCGAATGAAATAACAGATGATCAAACCAATAGGGAAATCTCGTTTTCGCTGCAATCTCACGCAAATCGTCAATCATTTTGTTCCACTTTGCTTTCCGTAGAACCAGTTGTTCTTGGTTGGTCCTGTGGGTGGCGTCAGTTAACATGGCTATTCGAGGGGGAACAGGAATTCCAATGGGGAACCAAATCGGTTGACACACCGGCTCTTCATGGGTCGCCCTACGGGCCGCGGCGGTGTGAGCTGGCGGTGATCTCCAGTCCTTCCTCTCCTCTCTTCCACTGCTCACGCCGCCCTTCGAACCACTCGGAGGTGGCCACTCCTCCTTCCTGGTGTCAGTGGCCGTGTCCTGTGTCTCCGGCGTGCTGGAGCTGGGGGGCTTGTGGTGGTTGGAGTTCCCGTGCTCCCTGGGGGGTGCCCATCTATGGCTGGCTCGTGTTGTCTGCTGGTGGCTTCCAGGGAAGTCCGGTTGGGGGACTTCCGGATTCCCTTCTTCCCCGCTCCGGTGTGCGCTTGCTTGGGCAGTCCGGTGGTGCTCGCCGTCGCCCGCCTGGAACACTGGTGACTGCAGCGTGCCACGTGGCTGCGGGGGCTCTCTGGGCTTGGTACCTCACACGCTCCTGCATCAGGGTGATAGGCATGGGGATCCAGGACCTCTGACCCAACTCTTGGCCCTGGTGGTGGTCTCACTCATATTTAGGGAATGCCCACTAGCATGTGTGGTGTCACTTGGCAGCTCGTGTTGGGGCACATCATGAAGAATTGATGAATCCTGCCTAAAATAGGCTGAGCTGCTCTTTCATTCTCTCACTATGTACCCTATCTTTGAATCAGCTCCTCTTTTGGGACACCTTCACCTACCTGGAGTCCTATCTCTCCACAGTTCCCCACATAAACCCTCTGGACTCTACTAATCCTGTGTGAGGTAACAGGAAAAGCACAGCATCCTTCACTACACTAGTCCCTACCAACTGGGGTGCCGAAAAGGGGGGAAAAAGGAGAAGGATTCCAGGGGCCCAGAGAGGCCCCTAATAAAATTATAATTTATATATACTATAAATTGTAAAGATTCTTTTCATGGGGCCCAAAATCCCTAGCGGCGCCCCTGCCTACCAGCACCACCTGCTTCCCTTCCCCTGTCCATCCGCCCACATCTTTTCTGTTCTTTATTCCCCCCTGTATTCACTGTAGCTCTGCCCTCCCTGCTACACAAAGGTCATTTCACTCAATAAAGATCACAAACTAGCTTCCAGGGAGGACTGGTGATGGTCAAAAGGAAAAAAGGGATATAGAATCCCAATATTAGGCTTTCTCATTCACACTCCAGACCAATTGGTGGCGGTAACACACAGAATTTTCAAGTTTTTGTTTGGCAACTGGCCATTTAAACAGAAGAAGGAAGAGAACTAGAGGACGTGCACTACAACTTGGGCAAGTGAAACCGGATCGATAAGGACCCTCTCTCATACATTAAATCCATGGAATTTGGATTAGCCTAGCTGCATATTGCAGAGCCCTGCTTAAATAGAGGCGGACAATATGAACACGAGTCTGTGGGAAGGTTAACGACTGTAGCATTTGTCGGAAAAATATGTCCGCCCTTTTGAAAGTCTACCTCCTCTTCTGGATCATCAAAAACACCGTCGGTGAGTTCCTGTGCTTGCTATCATGCTAAAAGCGGTCGGTCGGTGTTTGAGGATAGTGTACTTATCATCATTTTTTTCCTATGAACCCGACATTTAGCTACCTGGCCCACAGAGCCACGATCACGACTCTGTTATTTTCGTTTCGTAATGTGCCTACATGCAAACGCTGGTTGGTATATGTATGCTGTGAACGTTCAACATCATCCGTCACGACGAAGAAAACATAGTGTAAACAAATGGTGAGGTTAAACACAAGGTGTATTGAACGAGTTTTATTTGTATGGGGGGTAATGCAAACAGCAACACCAAAACGGTTAGAATTTGATGAATTTGAAGAATGAGTGAGAGGTTTTAAAGGGGATCAAACACCACGAGGCTGCGGTTTCATTCGCCGGCGACGTATTTCTACGTGGTATTTCCTTCTCTCTCCTAATATTTCTTGTCTCTCTACATTACTACGGTTCCAATGACGTCATTGCATGCTCAAATAAATAATTTAGGTTCGGGTGAAGTTAGAACTGTCAGTAATCCTAACAATTCTTTAATTACTATAAGTGTGGAAACTGTAGTTATAATTGCTGTTTCTTGGCGTCTCCCTCTGCATCTGCCAGTCAGTCACATGTTCATTTCGGTAATGTATGGTGTAATGGTTACAATTGTCGCTGTAGTTTTGTGCGAATATTACGTTACCCTTAGCTATTTTCCTCCAGGTGTTCGGCATCATCCCACAGAGCTGAGACACACGTGACTTGGTGCTACTTCCATGTCTGTAGATAATGGGTACATTACTTACTTGATAAAATCAGATTTAAAATGGACTCAAATTAGTTTCTGAAATACCCAAAATCAGGGTCTTACATTAACTTGACCTAAAGTGGCCGGTTTTTGGGGGAAAAAAGGCAATGGCTGATTATGGCTGGCATATTTTTTACTTACCAAAATAATAAGTAGTATTTTTGTGTCACATAGACATTGCTTTTAGTACATTTTATTGCTATAATATGGAATTATGTTGGATGGAACATTACAAAGAAGGTCAGAGCAAAATTTGAAGTAAATTTGTTTATGTTATGACCAGAATTTTTTTTTTTTAACAACTTAAAGCTCACAGACTCCTTACTCCTTCCATGGTCCATGAAGTCTAGCCTCCTTTTCCTGACATAGTCCTCATGCCATAGTATGACAGCTTTTTTGGGATCATAATGATCTATGGAAAGAAGAGCTGGACCACAAGGAGATCTAAAAGTGTATCAGAACAATGGCACATGGTTGCCTGGCTATCATGTGTATGTTTGTGTGTGGGCTAGGGCTGCACAATTAATCGAATTTTAATCACGATCACGATTTTGGCTTCGCACGATCAAATTCACATGATCAAGCGATACTTAAAATGCGTCATTCTGTTCATAGAACGCTCCGTATCATAGGTTTTTTTTTCCCCAAAGCCAATCTAGCGCTCCTCAGAGTGATAGAGGAAACGCTCTCTCTTTAAACCACTGGCTCTCCGTAAACCACTGTCTGATCACGTGCCTCCATGAGCCAATCAGAGTTGTTCCCTGCACCACCGCGCAGCTCAGTTTCTAAATGTATTACTGGTCGACAGTCACTGAGGACAGAGTATCAGTGAACGTGGGGCAAGCTCTACAGTAGATAGCAGTCGCCGGTCAGAAGGCGATAAACTATCTTAACAAAAACAAAAAAATAACTGGAAGACTTTCTGGGCGAAACCTGGTCTGATTAGGAGAGATGGCGTCCATCCCACCCCTCTCATATCTAAGAATCTGACTGAATTTACTAGAAAGTTAAAATCGTGACATTCCCGATTCCAGACCAGGAGGCAAAGCTGCAGTTTAATACTATTCTCTGCATATCAGTCAGAGTGGTTTCCTGCCCAGAATAGAATAGAACCAATGTCTATAGAAACGGTGTCTTTCCCCTTGACTTCCTAAATTTAGTAGCTTTATTAAACCAAAAGTAAACAAAAGGGCAATTAAAAACGAGAACTTGATTGAAATTAAAACTACAACTACCAACAATTGGGATTTAAATATTACAAAAATTAAATGTGGAGTATTGAATATTAGATCAGTATCATACAAAAACCTGTTAGTTAATGATCTTATGTTAGTATAAATAAAATCTACACCCCTAACTCATGTTAACTTTAATTTTCTTCTTACCATAGGTCAACGAGGAGGGTTTGCTGTGATATTTCATTCCAGTTTATCCATCAATCCAAGACCAAAATCTTTTTATAGATCTTTTGAAAGCCTTACCCTCAGTCTCTCCCATTCAAACTGGATAATTGAAAAACCAGTTCTGCTAGTTACAGTATATCGTCCACCTTGTCCTTACTCAGTTTCTATTGGAATTCTCTGAGTTTCTATCAAGCTTAATACTTAGTACAGATAAAATCATTGTAGTGGCTGGTTTTAGTATTCATGTAGATGTCAGTGACAGCCTTAGTTCTGCATTTAAGTCATTACTGGACTCAGTTGGCTTTTTCCAGTGTGTGTGAATGAACCTACTCACTGTTTTAATCACACCCTTAACATAAGGCATTGAAATTGACCAATTAATATTATTTCCCCACAACCCTCTTCTCTCCGACCACTACTTAATAACTTAGTGTTTCCAATAAACTCAGCTATAGCAGATGATTATCTGAAAATGCTGTGGCCAAATTTAAGGAGAATACTCAGACATAATTTGCTAAACTGCCATGTCTAAAGTCAATAGAGAACTTCTCCCCCCTACACAGATTGATGACCTTGTGAACTGCACTATGGCCTCACTGTGTTCAAATCTTGATTCTGTGGCTCCTCTGAAAAATAAAGTAATGAAACAAAGGAGGCTGGCACCTTGGTATAGCCCTCAAATTTGTGCCTTAAAGCAAACGTCACGAAAATTGGAAAGGAACTGGGAGTCCAGTAATGCAGATGAATTCTACTTAGCCTGGAAAGAAAGCTTAAAAACATATAAAAAAAAAGCTCTTCACATTGCCAGAAGCTCTGACTGTTCAGCGCTGATAGAAGAAAACAAGAACAATCCCAGGTTTTTCTTCAGTACTGTAGCCAGGCTGACAGTCATAGCTCAGTGGAACCCTTGATTCCTTTAGTTCTTAGCAATGATTTTATGGGCTTTTTTACTAATAAAATCATAACAATCAGAGCCATAATTCAACAGCTTTTACCTAAAATCGGCAGTATTCCACCATCAAATGCAGCACCTTCTCAAACAACTGTAACATCTGCTTTGTATTTGGAATCTTTTTCACCTTTAAATCTCTCTGAACTAGTTTCTATAGTTTTATCATCTAACCTTAGAACCATATCTAACCTCCCTTTCATTTCCAAAATTTTAGAAAAAGCAGTTGCAAAGCAATTATGTGAGCATTTGCATAGGAATGGACTGTTTGAACAGTTTCCGTTAGGTTTTAGAGTAAATCATATTAAACTAGAATACTGTAATTCATTATTATCAGGCTGTCCCAGTAATTCTCTGAAAAGCCTTCAGTTGATTCAGAATGCTGATGCACGAAAGTTAACAGGAACTAGAAAAAGAGATCACATTTCTCTTGTGCTAGCTTCTCTTTGCTGGCTCCCAGTAGAATTCAGAATACAAGTTAAAATGCTTATCCTAACGTACAAAGCTCTTAATGACCAAGCTCCATCGTATCTCAGACAGCTCATAAATCCTTATTGTCCCAGGAGGTCACTTCGCTCTCTGGATGTACTTTAACTTGTGGTTTCTGGAGTCTCCAAGAGTAAATCAGGAGGCAGATCTTTCAGCTATCAGGCTCCACTTCTATGGAACCAACTCCCAGTATCGGTCCAGGGGGCAGACTCTGTCACAGCTTTCAAGATCAGGCTTAAAACCTTCCTTTATGACAAAGCCTACAGTTAAAAATGTTAAAGTTTAATTGCATTTTTCTTTTAGTTGTGCTGCTATAGGCCTAAACTACTCGGGGTTGCACCGATCTTGTGTTTTTATATTTTAATAAAAACACTGCTGTATGTACTAAAATGATTGCTATGAAATAATTAGAACAACATCTCAGTAATTATGATGTTGAGAGTATTCTTGTCTTTCACAACACATAACACATTAAACCATCAGATAAAAGGTAAAAGGCTCTCAATAAAAAATGGTAAAAGTTGATCAAGTGCATATCACAGACTTTAAAAAATTAAGCTCCCACATGAACTGACTGTCAAAAACGGAGTGAACAAAGAATTCACTTTAAGTGTTTACATCAAATTTAAGCTGAGTCAATCACTGTGCCAAGATATTTAACCAACAATATCAACATTCATGCTGAAATTGTTGGATGGTGCTTTCTCTTAGTACGCCATTCATTCATCTTCAACTGCTTATCCGTTTCCAGGTCGGGGGGGGTGGAGCCAATCCCAGCTCACACTGGGCAAGGGCGGGGTACACCCTGGACAGGTTTCCAGCCCTTGCAGGGCCAACACACAAAGACAGACAGAGACAAACAACTACTCACACTTACACTCACACCTACGGACAATTAACCTAAACATGATGTCTTTGGACGGTGGGAGGAAACCGGAGTAGTACGCCATTATTTTGTGTAAAAACAAAAAACCTAACTATTATTTCATTGTTTTTGATACATTATGATCTAGGACTGAATGATTAATTACATTTTTATAACAAAATCAGATATTGCAATTGGCGTATTGCAAAGGGCTGTGATGTATTAAATACTTTGGTAGGATTGTCTTACAAGGAGGAAAGCCATGCTTCTGCTCCAAGTCTGGTTCGCTGAACAAGCAAGTGACGAGTGAGTGCGTCTCACTGCTCCCCAATCAGAAGTGTCTTCAGCCAACTGTGTATATGCCCAGTTGGGTTGTGATGACAGCTCCATGTCCCAGGACAGCATATCCACCTACTCTTTTGGAAATCCTCTGTCTGAGATACAACACCAGTTAAAAATGGAGGCACGTGCAATGGTGTCGTCTTGTATTTTGTCTTATGAGCCACAGTGTTTTTTTTATGTGTTCGTCTCCTCTACTAGGTTTTAAGCTCACATACAGCCTTGAGTTTCTGCTCGACATCAGCAGAACCACATTTGTGGAGTTAAACTCGCTGAACATGCAATGAAGAGCTGCAGAGCTGCGGCCTACACCATCAGCGAGCCCCACTCTTGCATCTTGCTCACAGTGGAGCGCCACAAGCGGCGTGAGAGGAAGCAGAAGTAGGGTGAGAGTGGGGGCATCCGGGTCTGGCTAGCTGCTAACCCAAACAAGCTAGCTATACCCACCATCATACTAGCCAACGTACAGTCCTTGGACAGTAAGCTGGACCAGATCCGACTACTTTGCTCAAATCCGAGCACTGTGAGAGGGTGTTGCGTTTTTGTGTTTGTGGAAACATGGCTCATTGGCATTCTGGACTGCACCATTCAGCTCGACCAGCTAACATTCTACCAAGCGGACAGAGCTCTCGTCCTCTGGTGGAGTTCATGATTATAAGGTGCCGGCCATTCTACCAACTGAGGGAATTTACGGCCATACTGCCTTTTGCTGTTTACATCCCTCCCAGCTCTAACAACAACAACAACAACAACAGGAGTGAGGCACTGAATGGTCTGTACCAGCACATTTGTGAGCAGCAGTCAGCCCATCCGGTTTCTTTTCTCATCCTGGCTGGAAACTTCAACCACGCAGACTCAAACACTGTGTTTCCCATATTACATCAGCACGTTGACTTTCCTACACAGAGTGACAACATATTAGACCATGTTTTCAGCAGAGAGGAGCCTGCAAAGCCCAACCCTCGGTGGCACCTGGATGCCTCTGGTCACACCACTTAACAGTGATGTGATCAGAGGCAGCTAATGACAGCATACAGACCACTGGTTAAAGTCACCAAACCACTTCGGAAGCAGTGTATGGTTGGAAGGGTCCTCAGATGCATTTCAGGAATGTTTCAACATCACAGACTGGAATATGTTCACACAGGCACCACCTACAAAACCACCACCACAGACCTTTCAGGTGTAGACAGAAACTGTCACTGCCTACATCACCATCAGTGCATTAATGATGTTACAGACACCAAAACCATCACTGTCTGGGCCAACCAGAAGCCATTGCTGACAAGGGAGGTCGACAGGCTCTTTGAAGGCTTGGAACCCTGCTTTCAGAGCTGAAGACGAGGTAGACCTGAATACCCCTAGGGCTAACCTGTCCTGTGGTATCAGAGAAGCCAAAAGGCAATAATCTAGGAGGATCACCCAACAGTTCAGCAAAAGCAAAGACACTCTTGAGTCTGTGGAGGTGAATATAGACTCTCACAGACTACAAGCCCCGCATCGCAGATCTGCGATAGCTCTAACCCTCTGCTGAACTTGCTGAACAACTTCTTTGGTTCCTTTGTCGCACAGAATACCCCTCCCCCTTCGGTCACCATGTGATGTCAATGTCCCCGGCGTGTGTGAGGTGGTCCCTTGGCAGGATTGATGCAAGCAAAGCTCCAGGTCTTGAGGGCATACCTGGTTGGCTACTTAGAGACTGTGCAGAGTTACTCACAGATGTTTTCACAGACTTCTTTAAACATCTCACTGAGTCATGCTGTTGTCCCTACATGCGTCAACGACTACCACCCGGTCGCACTTACTCTCATGCACATGAAATGCTTCGAGTGGCAAGAAGGACACATATGTTAGATTGCTGTTCATAGACTTCAGTTTAGCATTCAACACAATCATCCCCCAACAACTCTTCCACAAACTAGACCAGCTGGGGTTCAGTACCTCATTGTGCAACTGGCTGTTGCACTGTTGGGAAGACCACAGGCAGTACAGGTCAGCGGCAACACATTCAGCACCATCACCCTGAACACAGGGCCCCGCCAAGCATATGTGCTAAGCCCACCTCCTCTTCATTTTGCTGACCCATGATTTTACACCAAGACATAGCTCCAACCTCCACATCAAGTTTTCAGACCACACAACTGGTGTGTCTCATCAGCAATGGGGATGAGACAACTATAGGAGTGAGGTTAGCTGCCTGGCCAAATGGTGCAAAGACAACAATCTCTGAATATGGAGAAGACTGCAGTGCCTCTGGGCCAGGACCAGCAGACTCAAGGATAGCTTCATTCACCAGGCTATCAGGAAGCTGAATTTTCTCCCTGCTTTGGCATCAGGCCCTGCAGATTTAACCATCATGAGTAGACTTGTAAACCATTCCTGAGATATATTATTCTGAGGTTCAAGTGAACCTGTAAGCAGGGAAACGTTTTATGAAAAGCCTGTTATTTCAAAATGGTAAAATGTTTGTTAATGAATAAAGTTATTTTGTTACCCAAGTCTTGTTATCATATCTAATCACCTTTTTGACAGGAATAACCAAGTTCACACAGCTGATTTATGTCTCAAGTAGCTTTCCCAGTTGGTACATTCGAAGCATGACTGGTGTTAACTGATTACATCATTATTGCATCATCAGTGATTTTAAGTGCACTGGCTTAAAGTGTACAGTTTCTAAGAATGTGTGAGGAGCCTGACAGAGTGCATGAGTGAGGGGCTGATAAATCAGGTACAGGTGTGGGATCCCCACCTGCTTTAATGGTACCATTTGACTTGACACTTTAGGGAGACAGTCATGTTCTTAAAGACACCTGTTACGGCCCTAGTGCCGGTGTATGTTTGTGTGTGGCTGTTGTGCTGTCTCTCCCTCTCTCTCTCTACTCCAAGGTGGATGGCTCCGCCCCACATCCAGGTGCGTCGCGTTCCCCTGAGCAGCCCCAGAGTATAAAAAGGGGAGAGAGGCAACAGCCGAGGCCAGTGTGCCACTGGGTGACAGTTGTGTGGTTGTCCTCCGGTGTGTGTGTGTGTGTCGGTGCTGACACCCTAATCGTGTCCCTTTCGGTGGAAAGGTGGTTTTTGAGCTATTTTGTTTTTTGTCCCTTTTCTGTGGAAAAGCGGTTCAAATACTTACCGGTTTGTTGTGGTTGTCCTGGTCATTTTAGGTTTTCTGTGGACCAGTGTTTTCAGTTTTACTACTCAGAGCATCCTGGTGAGACCAGTGATTTTTGGTTTATTTGGGTTTTCTGTGTTCATAATAAAAGTATTTCTATTCGAACCTGAGCAACTGCGGCTCCAGCGTTTTTCCTTTGGTGTTTGGTATTTCTTTTCAACCCCGGTTTCTAATCTTTTGTTACCCCTCCCTCCATCCCCTGGGACAAACTGGGGAAGTAATGTTAGAAAGAGGTGAAAAAGTGTTCTAGTGAAGATGATCTGATGTTCAGGACAGTATACTTATCAATAATACTTAATCTGGTGTGTTAAGATCCCCTGGTCTCCTAGAACCTAACTAAATGACAGTTTCTCTTCACCTGGTCCTGTCGAGTCATGATTTGGTTTCTGTTTCACTGTGATTCACTCATTGTGTCACCACACCCTAATAGCCTGAGCACTAACACTGCAAGGCAAAAGGAGACTGTTTTCCTTCTCAGTCTCAAAGGACCAGTAACTGAACGGGGACTGTCAGAGTTTTTCATTACCTAATGCCACTGTCAATGGGGTGAGACAGGATATTGCCTAGTGTAGTCTTTTCCACCACAGGACTGCTCCAAGCAGGAAATAGTCTCAGACGTGGTCAGTTACTGAGGAAAATGTTGTAAGTTCACTGGCTCTTTGCTTTAGTACTCCAGAGCCATGAAACACTTGCCTTCCTTTCTCACAGTTTGTCAGGTTAAAGTGCAAAAAAAACCCAAAAACAAACAGTGTTAATGATGACACTTTTCACTGTCTCTTTTTTTATGGTTCACATCTCACAAAGACATGAAACAGAGGCTGAATCTGAAAAAACAGCAGTTTGAACAGATGATTTAATTTCTGAGATACCTTCAGATGTGTCCTTTTACTGGATCCTTCTTCGTTGAACACATTCCAAGATTCACTGCATGCTTTCACAATTGTGAAATTATAGCTGACTAATTTAGCTGATTTAAATCTACTCTGGGCAACAGGAGTAGCACTTTGTGAATTGATGGTAAGTGTGGGAACAACTTAAGAAGTGAGAACCTGCTAAAGACCGTTTCTTTGTGGTCCAGCCTTCATAAATTATAATCTAGACAATGTCCTGTAAAGGACTCTTTACAAGACTATGGTGATTTGACAGTAACAAACACCTTACTTTCTGCAGTTGTCTGTAGACCATCTATTCTGTTGCACCAGGATGAGCTTCAGCTCTTAATTAAATACCTCTAAAACATGGAGTTAATGATGGGTTTGTCTGTTTATCTCGTGTCTTTTCTACATCGTACACAAGTACTGTCTGTGTGTATTTCTGTGACTTTGAGTAAGATTTGTTATGACTAGAAAGTGGGCTGCGGGGGCTGCTCCCTCAGACCCTGTCAGGACTCCCTGTCGATGTATGCCTGTGAAAGAGGGAGGTTTGTAATTTCACCTTCATATGAGAAACATGGTAAAGAGCTTTATTTGACTAATGTTTGCATTCTTATATTTTTAAACAGGATTTAATTTTACTGCTGTAAGATCATCAGTGGGGGTCATGGAGAAGTTGCCCCCTCCTCACAAGCTGATCATGATTACCCTGAACACCAATTACACTCTGAGCTGGACCTGGAACCAGTTGGATACAGAGTGTCTTGATGTTACCTTCACCACACAATATGTAGGGTAAGACTGACCGACTGACTGTCAATATCCCTCTAAGATTAACTGATTTCTTTCATATGAAGCTTAAACACTCGCTGAACCATCGCTGCTACATCTGTCAAATCCTTCCATAGTTCGACATACTGTAAATATATGGTGCTCTGAGAACACTGAGGTCCCTGAAGAGCCTGGTAAGGGCAATATTGGGCTGTAAACTCAGTCCAGCTCTGTGAGGAGAAACAGAACATGGTGTTAGGTCAGTCAGTTTGTCTACAAATTGGTCTACATCAGCTACAGGTAATGGCTTCAAAAAAGAGCTGTAAAAAGGTAGGGCAAGGTGCCGTCTCAGCCTTTACTGGCAGAAGACCCAGAAGTTGAGCTGTACCCAGCAGGAACATGAGGGACCATGTTTTATATATTTCTTGATTCAGACTGAAATGGTCTCAAACTTAACATTTAGCATACTTAATTGTTTTGAACAAGTAGTCACTTTGATTAACTTGTTTTACTCACCTTCATAGGAAATATGAACTGAAGTACAAGAGGAAAAGTCCCAACTGGTCTACAGTATGTGAAGGGACAGCGCACAGGTCATGTGACCTTACAAAATTAGACCTGCACCACCTCGGCACCTACATGCTTCGTGTACGAGCCAGTGTGAATGGGCATCACTCAGACTGGGCTGAGCTGGAGTTCTTCCCTGATAGAGATGGTAAGAAAGAAATGAAGTGAAGCTGAGAGACATTTTTCTTTTCTCTGTTCCACAAGTCCAAAATGTACCAAGACCCACTAACATCTGGCTTTCATCAGCAATATCTATTGCATTTTTAAACTGGCCTTTCTTCTTCAGATTTTATAATAAATTATTCTTCTACAGTTTTAGTTTTAAACATGTCTTTTAAATTTTCTTGTCTCCGCTACTGCTGCAATTGTAAAATGTCTGAATCCCTCCCCCCCGGCTTTTCTTCCTTCTATTCATTAGAACAGCTTGAAGAGTGACAGAAAATGGGGGAAGAGAAAGTAGGGAATGACACTGCCTCGAGCTGAACCTGCGTCACCAAGAAAGACCTCTTAGCTTCATGTTTACGGGGCACACTCTCTACCCACTACTGCATCGGCACTACAGTCTTATGAGTCTTAATAAATTTTACCACTAGTCAGATAAAAAGATTCTAATCAAAATGTACAACAACCACAAACCTGAGGATCATTTCAGTTGAATACCTATAGTAAATCAGAACTCACTTCCTGTCTTCTCCCTCCAGCTGATTTGGGTCCTCCATCTAAAGTGCACCTCACTCCTGTAGAAAGTAACCTGGATGTGGTCATCTCAGACCCCCTCACTAGCACCAACAGCACCATGAAGGATCTGCTGGGTGACTTGTACTACCACATCCTCTACTGGGAGCACTCTGCAGACTCTCAGGTAGGACCTCATACTCTGACAGCCCAGGCTCCCATGGACTCTGTTGTGTTATGTCCCTGCTCCCCGGATGTATCTGTTGGCGCCCTTCTTGTGTCACTCTTGTCCCAGGGATGGACTTAGACATGCTGCAGCAGGTCATACTTTCTCTTCAAATGCTTAGTGAAATGGCCACATGAGTAGGTCCTTCACACCCAGTCAAATCAAATCAGATTTATTTGTATAGCGCCAAATCATAACAAAGTTACATCAAGGCACTTTACATATAGAGCAGGTCTAGACCAAACTCTTTATAAAATTATTTAAAGAGACCCAACAGATCCCCCGATGAGCAAGCACTTGGCAACAGTGGCAAGGAAAAACTTCCTTTAAGAGGCAGAAACCTCGGGCAGAACCAGGCTCAGGGGGGGCGGCCATCTGCCTCGACCGGTTGGGTTGAGAGAGCGAGAGAGAGAGAGAGAGAGAGGCACGGGGGAGGGGGGGGGGGCAAAGTTGGGTAGAGTAGGGAGAGAAAGAGAGCAGGAGGAGGGGATATTCAAACAGGTGTAGGCAGGAACATGATGCTGCATGAAGTTCGTAGGAATGATGCTGTATGGAATTCTTGAAGATGTGGGAGCAGCAGGCATTGCAGGAGCATGGGATGGTGATGATTCATCACCTGCAGGATGAGGACAGGGAGAGAGAGGAGAGGAACTGGGAGAGAGAGAGGAGAGGAGCTGGGGGAGACAGAGACTTCGGGAAAACATGGTTAGTAAATGCAATGCACATGCTTGGAACTGAGAGAAACTGGGATTTCGGAGAAGCAGGTTGTTGGTATGACGGCGCATGCGGGGGGGGGGAGAGAGAGAGAGAGAGAGAGAGAGAGAGAGAGAGAGAGAGAGAGAGAGAGGGGGAGAGGGAGAGGGAGAGGGAGAGAGAGAGAGAGAGAGAGAGAGAGGGGAAAGGGAGAGAGAGAGAGAGAGAGAGAGAGAGAGAGAGAGGTGCTCAGTCCTTCCCCCAGCAGTCTAGGCCTATAGCAGCATAGCTAAAGAGTGAATGAACTTTAACTTTTTAACTATAAGCTCTGTCATACAGAAAAGTCTTAAGCCTGGTCTTGAAAATTGCTAAAGAGTCTGCCCCCCGGACCGATACTGGAAGTTGGTTCCATAGAAGAGGAGCCTGATAACTGAAAGATCTGCCTCCTGATTTACTCTTGGAGACTCTAGGAACCACAAGTAAATCTCCATCTAGAGAGCGGAGTGGCCTACTAGGACAGTAAGGAACTATGAGCTCTCTGAGGTATGACGGAGCTTGGCCAGTAAGAGCTTTATATGTTAACAGAAGGATTTTAAATTCTATTCTGGATTTTACCGGCAGCCAATGAAGAGCAGCTAACACAGGAGAGATGTGATCCCTTTTTCTAGTTCCTGTTAATATTCGTGCAGCAGCATTCTGAATCAACTGAAGGCCTTTCAGAGATTTGTTTGGACATCCAGATAATAATGAGTTACAGTAGTCCAGCCTAGAAGTTACGAATGCGTGGACTAGTTTTTCTGCATCCTCTTGAGAGAGGATATTTCTGATTTTCCTAATGTTTCTCAGGTGGAAGAAAGCTGCCCTACTGACTTGTTTTATGTGAGGGAGAAAGGACATGTCCTGGTCAAAGGTTACTCCAAGGTTTTTTACAGTGGAGTTGGAAGCCAAAGTAATGCCATCCAGACTGATTAATTGATTAGATAGGGTTTCTCTAAGGTGCTTAGGGCCGAGTACAATAACTTCAGTTTTGTCAGAATTTAGAAGTAAAAAATTATGGGTCATCCAGACTTTTATGTCTTCAAGACATGTCTGCAGTCTGACTATCTGACTAACTTCATTTGGCTTCATTGATAAATACAGCTGAGTGTCGTCTGCATAACAGTGGAAATTGATGCTGTGTTTCCTGATAATGTTGCCTAAAGGAAGCAGATAAAGAGTGAAGAGGATTGGTCCAAGCACCGAACCCTGTGGGACTCCATAACTGGCTATAGTGCTTGAGGAGGAGCTATTGTTAACATGTACAAACTGATATCTATCCGATAAATAGGATTTGAACCACCTTAGAGCAGTTCCTTTAATGCCAATTTCATGTTCCAGTCTCTGTAATAAAATATTGTGATCAATGGTGTCGAATGCAGCACTGAGATCTAAGAGGAGAAGTATGGAGGCTGATCCATTGTCTGAAGCCATTAGAATATCATTGGAGACTTTAATCAGCGCTGTTTCTGTGCTGTGGTGAGCTCTAAATCCTGACTGAAACTCTTCAAGCAAACCGTTCCTATGCAGATGGTCGTGTAATTGGTTTGCTACTGCTTTCTCAATGATTTTAGAAATGAAAGGAAGGTTTGATATGGGTCTATAATTGGCCAAAACATCTGGATCAAGATTCTGCTTTTTAAGCTGGGGTTTGATGACTGCGGTCTTAAGAGTCTGAGGTACATAACCCAAAGATAAGGTCAAATTAATGAGATCTAGAATGAAGGGCTCAATTAAGTAAAGAATGTCTTTAAAGAGGCTGGTCGGCACTGGGTCTAATAGACAGGTTGATGGTCTAGATGATGATACTATAGAAGCTAGCTCTGAGAGATTCAGAGATGAGAATGATTCCAGATGTAAAATAGGCGTTGCAGTTGATTCAGGAGTTGCTGTATTCAGTAGATTATTGTCTAATGTAGGTAAGAGCTGTTGAATTCTGTCTCTGATTGTTATGATTTTATTTGTAAAAAAGCCAATAAAATCATTGCTGCTGAGAGCTAAGGGGATCACTGGTTCTATTGAACTATGACTCTCTGTCAGCCTGGCTACAGTGCTGAAGAGAAACCTGGGGTTGTTCTTGTTTTTTTCTATTAGTGCTGAATAATATGATCTTCTAGCACTGCGGAGAGCTTTTTTATACGTTTTTAAGCTTTCTTTCCAGGCTCGGTGAGACTCTTCCGAGTTGCTGGAACGCCAATTTCTTTCTAATTTCCGTGTCATCTGCTTTAAGGCACGAATTTGAGAGTTATACCACGGAGCCAGCCTCCTCTGTTTTATTACTTTCTTTTTGAGAGGGGCAGCATCATCCAGATTTGAACACAGTGTGGCCATAGTGCTAGTCACAAGGTCATCAACCTGTGTATGGGAGAAATCCTCATTTGAATTTAGATATGGCATTGCTGCAAATGATGACTGAATGTTCTCTTTAAATTTAGCCACAGCGTCTTCAGATAAACATCTTCTATAGCCAAATTTATTCCTCGATGCTGTGCAGTCAGTTAAAGTAAACTCAAATGTAATGAGGTAATGGTCGGTCAAAAGACAGTTTTGAGGAAAAATTGTTAACTTGTCAATTTCAATGCCATATGTTAGAACAAGATCAAGGATATGATTAAAGCAGTGAGTTGGTTCATTCACGTGCTGGGAAAAGCCAATTGAGTCTAGTAATGAAAGAAACCCAGAACTAAGGCTGTCACTTTCTACATCTACATGAATATTGAAATCTCCCACTATAATGATTTTATCTGTACTAAGTACTAACTCTGATATAAACTCAGAAAACTCTGATAGGAATTCTGAGTATGGACCAGGTGGACGGTATACTGTAACTAACAGAACTGATTTTTCAACTTTCCAGTTTGAGTGGGAAAGACTAAGAGTGAGGCTTTCAAAAGACCTACAGCCAGATTTTGGTCTAGGGTTGATTAATAAGCTTGACTGAAATATCGCAGCCACTCCCCCTCCTCGACCTGTGGTACGAGGGACATGAAAATTAACATGAGTGGGGGGTGTAGCTTCATTAATACTAACATACTCATCCTGCTGCAGCCAGGTTTCAGTTATACAAAATAAATCAATACGATGATCAGTTATGAGATCACTGACTAATAGAGATTTTGATGATAGTGATCGAATATTCAACAGTCCACATTTAACTGCAGTATTATTTGAGACCGAATTTGTGGCTGTTTTGATTTCTATTAAGTTTTTGTTTTTAGCTCCTCTTCTGTTTAATCTAGGTTTAGTAACTTTTCTAAATTTAGGTGGTCGGGGGACAGACACAGTTTCTATAGACCTAGACATAGACAGAGACTCTATTCTATTCTCGGCAGGGAACCACTCTGACTGAGGCGCAGAGGAGTGTGTTAAACTGCGGCTCTGCCTCCTGGTCTCGACTCGGGGTTGTCAGGGTTTTAACTTTCTAATGAACTCGGCCATATTCCTAGATATAAGAGCGGCACCACCCACGGTGGGATGGACACCATCTCTCCTAATCAGACCAGGTCTCCCCCAGAGAGTGTTCCAGTTATCTATGTAGCCCACATTGTTTAGGGACACCACCTCGACAGCCAGCGGTTGAATGAAGACATGCGGCTATACATGTCATCACTGGTCCGATTGGGGAGGGGGCCGGAGAAAACTACAGTGTCCGACATTGTTTTAGCAAAGGTACACACCGATTCCAGTCAGCACTGGACTGTTCAGTCAGAGGGGCCAGAGCAACTCAAACTGTCAAACAGTCTTCTAACTGCTTTGAGGAGGAAGAGCAGCTGATTCCAGTTAAAATACAGAGCTGCTTCTGATCCAGATAACTTGCTGGAACCATGTGTGCCATTATCTATGTGTATATGTGTCTCCCTGTGTGTTTGTGGGTACGTCATTGTCTCCTACTATGGCGTATTCATAAGCCATTGAAAAGTCGCGGCGCATTTCGCAAACCAAACGGCATAACTTTATATGAATAAAGGCCTGACGGTGTAATGAATGCTGCAATCTCCTGAGAACATTTAGACAGTGGAACCTGCCAGTACCCTTTCAACAAGTCAAACTTGCTCGCAAATTTCGCTGTACCCACCTGATCAACACAATCCTCCATACGTGGAAGTGGGTAAGAGTCAGGCTGTCCAGATTTCTCAATGATTCTGAATTTTTTAGACGACCTTGCATGATACAGTCATCTGGAGAATTTATTGACTACTCTACGCCCTCCCCCTCTGCTGACAGAAAAACAGACGCTACAGGAGCCACCAAAGTCACCGGTTTTATTTCAATCACCGGTTCACCAACAGGCCGGGGAAAATAGGGTTTTAACATATTTACATGACATGCTTGAGTGGAACTATGTCAATCAGGAGTCAAAATCTGATAGTTTACATCTGACACTCGTCCAAAAACAGAATATGGGCCCGAAAACCGCACCTGAAACAGAGATCCCATTACTGGAAGTAGAGCCAGAACACTATCACCTGGGGTAAAAACCTGCATTTCAACCCTGCGATCATACCTCTTCATTTTGACTTGAGAATTTTCAAACACAAGATCATTTGGGCTAAACCCAGTACTCTCCTGTGTTGCTTCTGAAACAATAAGAGCGCAGGAGTGACTTCAGGGTTTGGTGGAACCGCTCAATAGCTCCCTGGCCTTCTGGATGATAGGCAGTTGACCGAACATGTTTTATACGAAGCCATTTCAAAACATCTGCAAACATGGAAGAAGTAAAATTAGTTCCCTGATCACTTTGAATTAACTTGGGAATTCCAAACACAGAAATTAATTGGGTTAAGGCCTTCACAATAGATCTTGTGGGGGTAAGCAGCCGGATATCTGGTGGCTAAGCACATCACTGTGAAAAGATGTACACTACCTGATTTGGACCTGGTAGCGGGCCAACAGTCAATCTGCAAATGTTCAAAAGGTCAACCACTGGCTGGTATAGGCTGCAAAGGAGCGGGCTTGATGCACTGATTCGGCTTCCCTGTGAGCTGACAAATATTACAGGATTTAATAAAGGTAGAGATGTCTTTTTTTCCATCCTAGGCCAATAAAAATACTGGCAAATCTTGTCATGTGTCTTTTTAACACCCAAATGCCCAGCCACCATATCACTTGCTGTTTTCAAAATCACAGGCCTAAATTTAAGTGGAACCACAACCTGAAAAATTGCATCCCCAAGAAACATGTCTCCTTGAGGCAACCATTTCCGCACCAACAACCCATCTTCAAGGAAGTACGCATGTGCAGTACTTTGTATCTCCTCCTCTGGACACATCTGCTGGATTATCTCTATCAGAGTTGGATCATCCTGCTGTTCCTCTGTCAACTCAGAACGTATCACAGTCATAGGCAAACCAGGTAAAGGAAACACAACATTTGGAGCACCTCTTTTCACACTTTTTTTCATTCATAATATTTGTGTTCACCGAAGCTGGGCCTTAGTCACCGCACAAACCGGGTACACCTCAACCACAAGAGAATGAGACGAACCCTCCCCACCAGGTCCATCAACCAGCTCATTCCCCAAAATCACATGAACTCCATCAACTGGTAAAGCAGGTCGCACCCCCGAAGCCACCTCTCCATTTACCAGATCTGAAAACAAAACGATTTTATGCAAGGGAACAGACAGCACAGTCAACCCCATACCTCCCACCAGCACAACCTCACCAGCGTTAGTCTCTGACGAAAAAGACAACACTGATGCCAAGATAAATTAATCCAAAGCTCCACTGTCTTAAGATCTTAACAGGAATTTGTTTATCACTCCCTGCCAAAGACACAAAGCCACTGGTGACATATTTCCTGTAACCTGGATCAATTTCTTTTTCCATGTCAGCCTACAAAACTCTTGAGAACCAAGCACATGAGAGTCATCTGGAGATGGGAGAGATTTATCCACAGAGAGCACCGGCTCCACAGACATGCAAGTGGGAGCAGCCCCTGCAGTTGACTTGGTGTACTCTTTAACTGCAGCAACAGCTTCAACCTTCTCCCTCAAACATGCTGGAGCTGTAAGAGCTGCTGATTTTACAGGGCGGTTACCTAGTTGTGACTTGTGTTTTGACTTCCCCAGTGAACAATCAGCTTTCCAGCGACCTTTACCCAAGCAATAGTTACAAGTTCGAGCTGAATCAAACTTGCCACCACCATTACCTGACTTAAAAAAGGAAACTTGCCTCCCGAGCTCTTTTTTTTTTATTTTATTTTTTTTTAGAATATTTTATTTTGAAGTTTTCAAATATGTAGAACATTACAACTCATTCCCACAGGCAAAAGTGTAAATGATACAATAATAATAGTAGGATAATACAGCTAGGATAAATTAAAAATAAGATAAAAATGAGGTAAAACAATTAAAACAGGGTAGGTTAAAAAAAAGAAAAAAGAAAAAAAATACAGTAAAATGAGATTGAGACATCTTGAATATTGTACCTGGACATTATTGTTAATTTATGATTGCACCAGTAAAAGGTTTACAGAGAGTCCACAGCTGTTAGGGGTAATGTTTCCATATACTCAATAAAAGGTTGCCAGATCTTTAAGAAAATGTCATATTTATTCCTTATGGAGTATGTGATCTTCTCTAAGGGTAAGCAGGTCCTCATTTCTGATATCCATTTCGATATAGAGAGGGAGGAGTCTGACTTCCAGGTAAGTGCGATGCATTTATTGGAAACCGTAAGAGCTATGTCAATAAATTTCCTGGAGTTCTGATTCAGTTTCAAATTTGACACATTTCCTAAGAGACATAATCCCGAGTCCAACGGAATCGCTGTGCCCATGATTTTAGTCAATGTGTCACATATGTTGTACCAAAATGTGGTTACTTTAGTGCATTGCAATGTGCAATGTAACATTGTACCCTCAGTAATGCCACATCTAAAACAGACGTTAGAAATTGAGGGGTTGTAACGGTGTAGTTTTTGAGGGGTGAGGTAAAGTTGATGAAGAAAATTGTAGTTGACCAATCTGAATCTGGCATTCATAGTGGTAAATAAGCTGTTTTGACATAAGTTAGACCATAGGTCCTCATGTATTGTAGTGCCTACGTTAGACTCCCACCTCTCTCTTGATCGATGATTTTGTTGTCAGAGAACATTGGTATGAGTTTATTTTTCCACAAGGGAGTTTTGGGTGATAAATCAATCTTCAGTCCAATAATTTTATGAACCTCGTGCCAAGATTTGATCAGGTGGATAGTAAGTGGATTCTTGGTTTTACTGATAATACTTTTGGGGCTCCATTTATAAATGACATCACTTTTCACCTCTTCATCAAGATCATGCAATTCAATTTATGTCCAAGAGGGGGCAGGGTCTTGTCCAAATAAGGGTAAGAGAGATCTCATTTGTGCTGCCCAATAGTAGAATTTTAGATTGGGTAGTCGGAGGCCGCCCATCTTGTAGTCCCATGATAATTTCTGTAGACTTAATCTAGGTACTTTACGATTCCAGATGAATTGACTTATGTTTTTATTAAGGGTTTTAAAGATGTTATTGGGGATTGGGATGGGGAGCAATTGAAATAAATACAATACTCTGGGCAGAATATTCATCTTTATACAGCTGATTCTGCCGTATAGGGTGAGAGGTAGGTCTGTCCACCTATTGAGGTCTCTTTCTATTTTTTGGATCAGTACAGGGAAGTTCCATTTGAAGAGGTTTTTCAAGTTGTTATCCCTCCTGAGCTCTTTTGAAAACCACCAACAGCACCATCTCGACATCCATACTCCCCTCGTAACCTATGAGTTAAGGGATATTCATCTGCAATGACAGCCACTTCGCTCAAAGTTTTAGGATTTCTCTCACTCAGATAGATTGCCATCCGTTGTGGCAGAGTGTTTTTAAACTGCTCCAACATGACTAATTCACACAAGTCTTCCCAGGTCTTAACGTCAGAGGCTAGTCACCATCCACTAAAGAGATTGGACAGTTCCCATGCAAACTCTACATAAGTGTGTTTTCAAATTTCCTTGCATACCGAAATTTCTGTCTGTACGCCTCAGGAACCAATTCATATGCCTTTAAAACCGCTTCTTTCACCTTCATATAATTACCACTATCTATTAAAGACAGTGCAGAAAAAGCTTCCTGAGCCTTTCCTGTTAAAACACACTGTAGCAGCAATGTATGCTCAGAATCACTCAAATTCCTGTTTTTAGTCAGCCTCTCAAACAACAAAAAATTTATCTAGATCCTTTTCTGAAAAATTAGGAACCAAACGCAGGCAACTAGATACATCAAACCTAGAGGAACTGTTCTCCGCACATTTTACGTCACTAAATGCTGAGGGATCCAAAATCTTACCATCCCTCGTCAAATCCAGTTTATAACACTCCAAGTGTTGACGTTTTCGTTCTGCCTGTGCAGTACACTTCAGTTGCTCAATCTCAACAGCTTTCTCATGCTCACGGGCAGCCTGTTCTCACTCTAATGCCAATTTGTGCTGCAAAATCAACAGCTCTCTTTGCTGCTCAAAAGTCAGGGCTACACCAACCCCAGCTATAGGAGACACTGACTGCTTTAAAGAGCCAATCTGAAGCACAGCCACGTCATGAGTGTCTGTGTGCTTTTCCTCATCATGTGAATCACCTGACTGGATCAAGCTTACCTGTATAATATCTCTAATGTTATCCTTCCTACTTGAACTGGCAATCTGAATTCCAAAATGCTCATCCACCTGAAGCAACTCCTTTTTAGTGCAAGTCTTCAACAGACCCGTGCTTGGAGTCTGCACAAATTCCTCTACACCGGACATAATCACACCATACTAGTAGACAAACAATATTAATCACCAGTTACTATTTCAAACACAACTCACCTTTCTTTATTAAACGTGTAATGAAATCTACCACTACTATGCAAACAATAAACTAACCTGCCTGAAAATTTTTACCTCAACAACCCAGCAAAACAACCAGCATGTGGAACACAACTTCTCCCTGGCTAACTACCTAACCATAAACTGACTGACTGACTCAACCCTAGTCTTCATGCAAAAACCGTGGTGGGTTATTTAACCACAAAGCCCAATGACCCGGCCTGGTAACCAGCAAGCTGGCGACCCACCCGACAGACATGGAGGTGTACCCTCAGCCAAAATGCTTAGGCCATGCTAACGCACAAAAAAATAACAAACTAAAACAACAAACAACGACCCCACAAATGGTCGCCGTTTCTAATGCCTCACAGGAAAGCAGCTCCACATGCACAACTGTTTTTAATAGGGATGTCCGATAATATCGGCCTGATATTAGCATAATTACGTAATATCGGTGTGAATCGTTATCAGTTTTTCCTCCGATAATGAAAACCCAATAACGCAATGCCTGGGTTTTGCCAAATACGCTGGAATCGCTTGTGGGGTCCCGAGACGTTCACTGGCACGCGATTGATGATCTCATCAAACCGCACCTGGAGGCAAAATAACAACACCACTGTGTGGCTACTTGGCTAACAAGCTTGCCCACTTGTTGCTACACAAAATGTCCGTAGTCTGGAATTTTTTAAGTTTCACCTGCGGATAACAAAAATGCAATTTGTAATGAATGCAAGGCCCTTGTCAAGCAATGGGGAGACAAGACTTCGTCCTTCAACACTTTAATCGCTCACACCAGGAAGAACCATCCCGAGGTACACAGAGCGTTTGTGCAGCAAAGTAATGCAAAATGACTAGGAAAGGACGCACTGGAAAAAAAGTGTTGTTTGTATCTCATAGAAATGAGCAGTTTTCAATATATTAGGCTGTCCTACACTACATGTTATTTTTGTTTACTTTAAATGCTGCACAAAGTTGTACAGGACAGGTACAATGTTGTTTACATTTTGTGAAGAAGTCCGATTTGTCCTACTTTTAATGGGCATTGTCAGGATGATCTCAGGAAGAGCTGTTGTTTGAGACAAAATGTTCAAAATAATTATGGCACTTTTCCATAACTTATGTTGAAGTAGTGTTCTTATTTTGTACAGACAATGTTAATTTGTGGAATGCCTCTAGTGGGGCATCACAATAAAAGTAGGTAATGTATTAATTCCATGACAGGAGATATGTGATGTGACCTAAAAATAGTTTGGGGGGAAAATGGCTGCATATATCGGTATCGGTTGATATCGGAAATCGCAAATTAAGTGTTTGGACAATATCGGCATATCAGATATTGGCAAAAAGTTAATATCGGACATCCCTAGTTTTTAATTCAGTGGGTGATAGGAAAACATTTTACCCCAAACAGGTTTTCTCAGGCAGGTAGACACCAATTTACTGGTATGGGAAACTGTGAAGTAATCTACAGGCCAAAATCTCCATACAGGTTAAACCATAAACACATGAGTGACTCTCTCCTCGTAGCTCTTAATTTCAGCTACACAAACAGGATGAGCCCCCATCTGTTAAAACCCTGGCTCAAAGGTTGCAACAAAAGGAGAGAGTCCCCACACTACTAAAGGTTCATAAATTATTTATTCAACTAAAGATTACAAATCAAGTCAAAGATCTGCATGTCAGTTATTAGTAGTGTAGAGTATGTATGGATGAATGTTTTTTTTTTTTTTGCTCCCTTGTCTTTGAGCATTATTGATGCAACTACGATGCAACTATGATATATCTATGAAAGTTAAAGAGACACCTACATGAAAAGTCAATGTCATTAGATAAAATAGGTTGGTTTCTCCTGATCAGGAAATTCAGTTGTTGCTATTATGCTATTTAGTGTCCTCACCTGTTTTCTTACCGTGGTTACTGGTGCAATGGTTAATTTTTCTTTGGGTGTGAACACGTGCACTCACACACGTGCAGGGGCTGTAATTAACCCATTGGATATGAGTCCAGAACAGGACTCTATGGATGCTTTTTAGACTAAATAAATTTAGTGTTCTGAGTTGTTGTCACCATGTTAATAAAGAGGTACAGCAGGTCTATTCCACTGACCACCCTACCACACACGCACAGACTGAACACTCTTCAGAAATTTGAGTCTACATCATCTCATCTCTTATGTGTCCTTTAGCCCAAAAGAACCCAGACGTTTAACAGCAGTGCAAATGTGGTGACTCTGCCCAACCTGAAGGCCTGGACCTGGTACTGTGTGAGAGTCCAGTCCCGTACGGAGTACTACTTGAAGAGAAGCAGATTCACCCCCCCACAGTGCCTGCAAACTGAAGGTAATGCACCCCCGCCTGAAATTAGCAACAGAAAAACTAGATAAACCATAGTCTGTGATACATAGAGGTCAAAGTGATCAGCTAATCCCTGCCCAAGTCTACAACTATTTTATGGGTCCATCAGGAAGGCCCGCCCATCTGTTCCTGTGGTTATTAGACCAGTTAACCTATAACTATAGCATATCTTCTTCTTATTCTTCTCCTTTCGGCTTTTCCCTTCAGGGGTCGCCACAGCGAATCAGTTGCCTCCATCTAAGCCTGTCTTCTGCATCCTCTTCTCTCACGCCAACCACCTTCATGTCCTCTTTCACTACATCTATAAACCTCCTCTTAGGTCCTCTAGGCCTCCTGCCTGGCAGTTCAAAACTCAGCATCCTTCTACCAATATATTCACTATCTCTCCTCTGGACATGTCCGAACCATCTCAGTCTGGCCTCTCTGACTTTATCTCCAAAACCTCTAACATGTGCTGTCCCTCTGATATACTCATTCCTGACCCTATCCAACCTGGTCACTCCCAAAGAGAACCTCAGCATCTTCATCTCTGCTACCTCCAGCTCTGCCTCCTGTCTTTTCCTCAGTGACACTGTCTCTAGACCAAACAACATCGCTGGTCTCACCACAGTTTTGTACACCTTTCCTTTCATCTTAGCTGAAACTCTCCTATCACACATCACACCTGACACTTTTCTCCACCCGTTCCAGCCTGCCTGCACACGCTTCTTCACCTCTTTTCCACACTCTCCATTGCTCTGGACTGTTGACCCTAAGTACTTAAAATCTTGCACCTTCTTTATCTCTTCTCCCTGTAACCTCACTCTTCCACTTGGGTCCCTCTCATTCACACACATATACTCCGTCTTGCTGCGGCTAACCTTCATTCCTCTCCTTTCCAGGGCAAACCTCCACCACTCTAGCTTCTCCTCCACCTGTTCCCTGCTCTCACTACAGATCACAATGTCATCTGCAAACATCATAGTCCATGGAGATTCCTGTCTAACCTCGTCTGTCAGCCTGTCCATCACCATAGCAAACAAGAAGGGGCTCAGAGCTGATCCCTGATGCAGTCCCACCTCCACCTTGAACTCCTCTGTCACACCTACAGCACACCTCACCACTGTCTTACAGTCCTCATACATGTCCTGCACCGCTCTAACATACTTCTCTGCCACTCCAGACTTCCTCATACAATACCACAGTTCCTCTCTGGGCACCCTGTCATAAGCTTTCTCCAGATCTACAAAAATACAATGCAGCTCCCTCTGACCTTCTCTGTACTTCTCTATCAACATCCTCAAAGCAAATACTGCATCTGTAGTACTCTTTTTTGCCATGAAACCATACTGCTGCTCACAAATGCTCACTTCTGCCCTTAGTCTAGCTTCAACTACTCTTTCCCATAACTTCATTGTATGGCTCATCAGCTTTATTCCTCTGTAGTTGCTACAACTCTGTACATCTCCCTTGTTCTTAAAAATGGGCACCAGCACACTTCTCCTCCATTCCTCAGGCATCTTCTCACTATCTAAGATCCTGTTGAACAACCCAGTCAGAAACTCTACTGCTACCTCCCCTAGACACTTCCAGACCTCCACAGGTATATCATCAGGACCGAGTGCTTTTCCACTCTTCATCCTCTTCAGTGCCCTCCTCACTTCATCCTTACTAATCTTTGCTACTTCCTGGTCCACAACAGTCACCTCTTCTACTCTTCGTTCTCTCTCATTTTCCTCATTCATTAGTTCTTCAAAGTACTCTTTCCATCTTCCCATCACACTATTGGCATCTGTCAATACACTTTCATCTCTATCCTTAATCACCCTAACCGCCTGCACGTCCTTCCCATCTCTGTCTCTCTGCCTTGCCAACCTGTATAGATCAGTCTCTCCCTCCTTATTGTCCAACCTAGCATACAAGTCATCGTAAGCCCTTTGTTTGGCCTTTGCCACCTCTACTTTCACCTTACGCTGCATCTCCCTGTATTCCTGTCTACTCTCTTCAGTCCTCTCAGTGTCCCACTTCTTCTTAGCTAACCTCTTTCTCTGTATACACTCCTGCACCTCCTCATTCCACCACCAAGTCTCCTTATCCACTTTCCTTCCAGATGACACACCAAATACTCTCCTACCTGTCTCCCTGATCACATTAGCTGTAGTTGTCCAGTCAACTGGAAGCACTTCCTGGCCATCCAGAGCCTGTCTCAACTCCTTCCTAAAGGAAGAGGAGAGGACTTCCTCTCTTATGGCTTCTTCTTCTCCTTTCGGCTTTTCCCCTCGACCCCCGACTTCCTCTCTTATGGCGAAGCATCAAAATTGGCGCCGCCCACACCTGTTTTGCCTGCAGGAATAACAGGCAAAACAGGTTTTAATACTAATTCATTTTAGGGGTGTTGAGATGATACTGAGTGAATGTGAAGTCATTTGGATTAATAATTGCAGGAGGAGTTAATTCATTTATGAGGCGTGGTCTGTGAGAGTGACTTCCTGTGTCCAGTTGTTGGTGTTCTGAGTCTGACTCAATATTGATACATAGACTTATTCAGGGTGTGAGTCTGATGGTGAATAACATGAAGTTTAGACATAGGCTGCCAGTCTTTCTGACCTGGACTGTCTCTGCTTGTTTTACAGGAAACACTCCCTGGTGGCAAGTTGTCCTCTGCTTCATAGGTTCTCTGATCACCTGCTTTCTGGTCATAATGCTATTAGTCTCTGGTACTGTTTGGTGCTATAAGACCCTCAAGGGAGTGTTGTACCCATCCAACCAGCTGCCTTCACACTTCCTGAGGGTAAAGTCCTAAACCCCAGTCTGGGTACTTTTGACCAATTTTCCCAAAATAATGTTGATTGAAAAGATTCATTTGACTAACACCCCCTTCTTAACCATTATCCTTCCTGCAGTATCATTGTGACTCGCCTGGCTCAGATATCCCTCGCCTCCTCACTCCAGACTCACAGTCAGAGCTGCTTTGTGATAGCGTGACCATCTGTCCAGAACCAGTAGTCCTGGAAATCCACAGCCCTCCAGCTGCGCCCTCTTCCCCACCAGGCTTGGAGCCTGACAGCAGGTAGAGCTGGATCTTTGTTCCCTTTATGTTCTCAGCAGAACATTAACATGATGGTTTACCACTGCTTGTCATCTGATGTTCCCAGACACAGTCGTCAGGATAGTGGCAGCAGTGGGGACTCGGGAGTTTACTCCGCAGGGGGAAGCTCCAACTTGTACCCCAGCAGTCAGGTCTCCAAAGGGGTCCCCAACCTATGGAAGGGCCCCTTTGACCTCAAACAGGTAAAGATGCAAGCCATAACTTCAGGACTCCAGACTGAACTTATGAATGCAGATGATGGCATTGTAGACATGTGTGTCTGAGGGCACGTGTAACTATGTAAAGACCCTGTTTGAGTTCCGGCTGGTTGGACCTGAATGTCATCCCCACCACAACCACCCTTTATGAGGTAAGGAATGGATGCTCTGTGACCCCCTCCTGAGATCAACTGACATTCTGAATAGAACCCTCTTCAGCATCAATATGCAGATCCCTGTGTGACCTAGACAAGGAAGTCCTGTTTAATGATTATTTCTGAACCTGTCTCTGTCATTGGCTCTGATGATGGTCTCTTCTTCTGTCACACTCCTGTAACCACAGTCCTGTGTTGGTCAGCTGTAGACCTGATCCACCAGCAACATGGTGAACCACACAATAAGTTTCCTCTATGTCATGTTTGATGCAAAAGACCCAGCCAGACTATGCCTGTGTCTGACCTCTTTTACTAAATGGACCTGTGAAGACCTCCCCTGTCCTGGAGGTTGCATGACAATTTCAGACCAAGAAAGACTACCGCACTGATTAAACCTATCACATGGAAATTTCTAATTCTCTGAGTCATCACCTTCTTCCATGGTTTCCATCCCAGGGTCCTTCTATGTTTAGTAGAAAGTGCTTCTGGGAGTGCTCATTGCTTTGACAGTGTGGTAACATTGTGTATGCACCATGAACAGAGAAGTTTAACCTGAATGGTTTTGAACAAACTGCTTCTTCTTCTGACAAGAAACTGAGATTTCCTGTACACAGCTGGAGCTCTACACTGGTGGAGAGGAGTCACTGAACTACTACTCTAGATTCCTTGACATTATCTGAAGTATTTAAGACATTTCCATTCTTTGTTTTATGATTCTTATAGAATCTAAGCTTTGTTCTTGGATCTGAAACACGGTTATCCCAGATCATTGCTGTAATGTCTTTGTGTGCTTGTAAACTGTAGAGGTCCAGTTACTTTTATGTGGCCTTCACTCATTTACTTTGTGACAGAGGAAAGAAGCTTAGGAAGAAAATTTTTCCTTGCCACTGTCGCCAAATGCTTGTTCATGGGGGGATCTGTTGCGTCTCTTTAAATCATTTTATAAAGAGTTGGGTCTACACCTGCTCTATATGTAAAGTGCCTCGATGTAACTTTGTTATGATTTGGCACTATATAAATAAATCTGATTTGATTTGCTTAGCAAACTGTTATGGTGAAATAAAATCATTTTTGTTGCAGAACTTCCTTTACACTGCTAACATGCTCATGAAATAAATACCCACTTATGCCAAACCCTTATGTCTGAATTTGTGACCAGTGCATGACTGTATCACAGACAGGTCGAGTCTACATCCCACAGATTTGCCTGGATATCAGTGATGTCTCTGGGATTGTTGGGTGTTTAATGACTCATTTTGTACACCCTCACTGTAAAGACATAGTCAGATCCTGATCAGACCCTGGCTCATTGTGTTGTTTTCTGAGACCCACTTTTTGCTCATCAGGGTTTAGACTTTGTAGATGTACTTCCCTATCTCATCCATTCCCCAATAGCAGTTTCCTGCTGTCCTCTCTTCTTTCTCTTCAGCTCATGAGCTGGACCTGCTACATCAATCACTTCATGTATTTGCAGAATGTGCAGGTCCTGCAGAGCTGATGGCCAACCAAGATGGCCCTCCTGCATGTAGTACTTAGTCACAAGATAGTTTTATTTCATAAGGACATTCAGTGTGACATTTGCATTATTTTTAAAGTGAACCATAAAAAAGACTGTCTCCTTTTTTTCTCCCCAGTGTACAATCATCAGTAAGAGATTGTATGTAAATGTATATGATAGGTTGAATTTACAGTTACTTCTCTGGAGGACACCATTGGTCTCACTATCCACTCTGCAAAAAAAAAAAAAAAAAAAAACATCTTACTTTCGCAGTAAATGGATAATTGTGTTTTTGCAGCCCAGTTTTTTAACACTGGCTCAGTGAAACATACCATGTACAAATGTGCTTTGTGAGCTGCCACTGCCACCAGGGTCTGATGTGACCCCTTATACAGCCTCCATCAAAAGGGACCCTTGTTATTTTAAAGGACAGGTCCTCTGCAGGAGTGAGTAGGAGCCCCCGCCCTTTTCATGTCACATTTTTTGTTTTTTTATTTGCTCCCAAGTCATTTTTGCTCCACCAGGGTAGCAACTGAAATAATTAGGTTCAAACTGTCAAACAAACGATAAAAAACAAATCAATAACATAAATTTATGGGGCACATACATTAATCTCGCCTATGTGGTGGAGAATTAATATTATAATGCCGGGAATTTACACACTGACAGAGTTGAAGTTTTTTCCTAGCATTCTTTGCTGCTTCTTGCTGCTGCAACTGTGTTACTCCTTGCTTGAATGATGGATTTGTAGTCCTGATATTTTATGTATATCACACTTTGCTCCTCCATCTTGAAATACGCAGCTCTTCGCGTCCTCTCCGGGGTCCGATTGGTCGCATACAGCAAACCCCGCCCCCTTTTCTGTGAACGCGCGCTGATCTAGATGTGAAAACGCTGGGTTCAATTAGCGATCTGATAACTGGCTTCGTGGCACCAATTATCCAGATTGCGGATGTCTGGGTAAGTGTAGTCACATTCCTCCGGCTTCGTGATACAGGTCTGTATGGCAGGGTGAACGCTGTCTACTGAATGAAATGAAACGTGTCTCAACAGTGAATCAAAAATAAAATGTATCTCCATCTTGAAAGTTCACATAAGAGGTTTTCTTTTTCTGATGAAGTGAATAAAACCGATCTTACTGATAAGTGAATGTGTGGACGTCCTTATCAATTCCCGGTCACCGTCCTCTGTTGATCGATGACAACATACTCCGGAACAGTAGGAGGCGGCTTGTGCTCTGTACAACTGGCACAAAAGACGAAGAGTGAGGAGGAAGCGTGTCAGTTCAGGCCGTACGCGCAGGTAGGATCAGAAAAAGCTGCCTATTAGTCCGTCGCTGAACAACACTCGTCGCTCTCCGTGAAATGACTTCATCGCGATGTTTCTCATTCTGTTGTGTATTCCCACCTTTGTCTCAGGTAACTAGTTAACAGGCATTTCCGTTTTGACCAACCAGTCTCTTGCGGTTAGACATAAATTGGGTCCATACCCACCAACACACTGTTATTATATACCAACGTAAACTTCGGGCTATTGGATGACCTATGGACAAAAAAGAATGCACTTGTATCTTGAATGAGCTATTGACAATTTGAATTTCCCTTCGGGGATTAATAAAGTATCTATCTAACTATTTATCTATCTATACGTTTTCTAACACGGGCTCGGTGCGTCTGTTCCCACCACTCCATGACGGAGTAGTGCTCTGTATTGTCTCCGTGAAGTGTGTTTTATCACTACGCCAATGAGTGGCCCTGACAGTGGCCCCTTGGAAAGCAGTGTTTATTAGGAGTGTGGACGGTTTCCTCACCATCACGCTAAGCGGGTCAGCTGGTCGAGCCTTCAGATGGGAGCTGTTGATAGACTCAGACTGACTAACTGTGTTGTTCAGTGGTGTACTTTGCGATAGTTCTGTAGTAAACTGATGGTAAATTAAGGAAGGCGACGCAGACGGGGCGTCTGAATGCGTCTCACTTTTACTTCCTGTTTCAGCAGAGCTCACGGTTCCTTCACTCTGGCAGGTCTTTTTGTGATGGAAACTCACCTCTTTTTCCATTTCCAGCAGTTCCAGCTCTGTCCCAGGCGCTGCCGCCGCCACCACAGAACATCCACGTTGATAAGTGGCTGCTGACGTGGGTCCCGGCCTCACTGGAGAGCAATATCACCTACACCGTTGAGTATCAGAGGTGAATCTCAATCTCACTTTCAGTATCTGTGAATTTAACCGACTCAGCTCACCACCTCTGTTGTGTCAGAGTAAACATACAGTGCCTCTACTTGATGAATGAAATATGACAACAGAAATTAATTTCTGCTTTTTATGTTCACATTTGGGGATTTAATCAATTTATTCACACGTGATGGAGCGGATCAATGTGATCTACAACACGTCAGTGTCAAACACTTACGAAATAATGGTCAGCATTATATCCCCCAGAGGGCCCAGCTATGTCCCTGTGAGAAGGAGCAACCTCCTGATTAAAGCACAGTGAGAGTGCAGGAAAACAACCACTAGGTGGCGGTGACATCAAGTCCTGCTGCTCAAGACATTTCTTTTATGCAAGTTAATTAATGGTGACCTAGTGTGGGTGGTACTTTGCAGCACATTAATAATATTACCTTTATTTATATTGTACATTTCTTAAAGTCATAAAATGTATCACTGAAAATTAAAAGTAGATAAAAGAGTTATCTTCAACTGCTTATTCATCACAGTGCCAACATACAGACACACAAAGATTATATTATATTCAGTCAGAGTAGAGTCCAAAGTGCATCGGCTTTAATAGCAAACACCCAATCAAAGCCAGCTGAAGATAGTGGGTAGTAACCTTGTCCAGGACTTAACCCCCCCACAAAGTCTGGTTTGTTTCAGTGTAACCCTGCAGAACCCAGACAGACCTGAAGATGAGTCAGACTGGTGTTTGTTTATGTCTTCAGCTTTTACCCCAGAATCTGGAAAGATGTTCCTGCCTGCAGGCACAAAGCTATCACTTCCTGTAATTTGACGTCCAGCAAAGCTGCAAGTGTTAATGGCTGTGTTATGCTGCGTGTGCGAGCGGAGAGAGGTGGGCTGAGCTCCAGACCAGTCCAAGCCTGCAGCAGACATGGTAAGAGAAAGGACCAACAGTGTGACTGCAGCATGCAGCTGGTCTTGGTTTCTCAGGTATTGAGAAAACTGTCTGTGTCTGTGAGCTTCACAAAGAGACTTCTCTTCTTATTGGCTGTTGTGACCTTTCATAACAGAGGAAATGAACTGAAAGTTTATTTAAAGCCACATAACCAACATTAGCATTAGCAACTGTTTATTGACCTGCCACACGCCCCAACAAAATTGTCACAATTGTGACCAGTTTACCTTTTCAGGTACACAACCTCAGCGTTCTCTTTTGTGTATCCAGGTCACTCCTGCAGCCCTGAAGTCAGTCTGACAGTACGGCCACAATCCATGACCGTATATCTGAGCCGAAACCACAGTCTGGTTGAAGAACATGCAAGCCAGGTGAAATACAGGGTTTACTACGGCAAGGCAGGGCAGTCACTAACGGTGAGAATCCCCACAAGGGTCTGGACCATTTCAGTGTGCATGCGTGTGTGCGTGGACCCACGAGTAGTTAATAGGAAAAGAAAGTCCATTTGAAGAGGACTGTGGCCAGTGTCCTGGCTTGGTTTTGTATGGTTTGGAGTGTCTTTCCGATTAAAATGATGATGTCAAATTTTATACACACACATACAATTAAGCCTGAAATTCTTCATATCCCTGGCAAATTTTGAGTTAAAGTTACTTTTATTCAATCAAAAAAGCTTCTCTCTAAAAGATAAGACAATGTACAAGAGGCATCATTGTGGAAAAAAATCTTTCTCAGCCTTTATTTACATTTGAACAAAAAGATAAAAATGTCCAAGATTATTTATACCCATTGCAGATTGTGACAGTCTATGGAAAAATCCAAGGTTCTACACCATTCCAAATAGTTCAAGCTGTTCTAAAGCATCCTAATCACCCTGAATCATTGGGAAAAGCTGTTTTAATCAACTAAACAGGTGAAAAACAGCAGCTCTCTTCAGTTGGTTTATGGACAGTTATGGCTAAGACAAATGAGCTCACTGAGGACCTGAGGCTGCATGTTGTCCCTGTTCACAAGTCAGGAAAGGGCTATAAGGCCATATCTAAAAGTTCCAGTGGCTACAGTGCAAAGTATTATTAAAAATACAAGACCTTCCACACTGTGGACAATCTAAGATGATGTGTTCGGAAGCCAAAAGTGACACCTGTGCTGGCCAGGTGGCTAGTGAGAGAAGTGAAAACGAATCCAAGGATCACCACCGAGGCCCAGCTGGTGGCAACGTCTTAAGACAGATGATCCAATGGCCACTGCACAAGGCTGGGTTCCACAGATGCAGACCAAGGAGGATGCCACTTCTTCAAATAAGGCACACAAAAGTCCTCTTGGCCTTTGCAAAAGCATCTGGACAAGAAGATGATTTCTGGTCTTCTGTTTTATGGTCAGATGAAACAGAAATTGAATTGTTTGGCCACAATGATGTACCCTTCATTTTTTGTTTTTAAAAAAAAAAAAAAAAAAAAGGAGAATCCTTCAACCCCAAGAATACCATCCCCACTGTCAAATGTGATGGTGGGGACCTAATTCATTGGGGGTGTTTTTCAGCGAATGGGTCAAGGAACCTTATCAAAGAAAACGGCACCATGAAAAAAGAGGAAAACATCAAGATTCTCTGAACAACATCAGGCAGTCTGCAGAGAAACTTGGGCACAGCTGGAAATTTCAGCACGACGACCCAAAATACACAGCAAAGGTGGTGAAGAAATGGTTAGCTGACACAAACAATGTTTTGGAGTGGGCTAGCCAAAGTCCTGACTTGAATCCAATTGAGAATCTGGAGGTCTCAATCAGGGTGATTGCAAGGAGACCCTCCAACCTGAAAGAGTTGGAGCTCATTGCAAAAGATGAATGGGCAAAAATCTGTTCAGCAATTATAGGAAGCATTTGATTGCTGTAATAATATCTTTTCTATTGAATTTTGAGAAGGGTATAAATAATTTTGGAAATCCCACTTTTTGTTCAAATGTAAATAAAAGTTGATGAGATTTTTATACACAATGATGCCTTTTGTACATTGTCTCATCTTTTTTGAGAAGCCTGTGTCATTTCCAATTTAAAAAACTGATGTCCCATGTCGCCTCAGCAGGAGTATTTGGATGCTGTCTCCTCCGTGTCCATCCCCGGGCTGGAGGAAGGACAGAGGTACTGTACCAGGGTCCAGTTCCTTTACTACAATAAACCTCTGGGGCTGGAGAGCTGTACTCAATGTGAGGTCATCCCTGGGTCAAGTAAGACCATGATTCTGATTATTAAATCACAGGAACACAACAACCAAACACACACAGCACAAGTATACATTCCAAGAAAAAACATCAGGTAAACAAAGACTAAGGCAGGTCTCAGTCCCTTAACTGGTCTGAGTCTGTGTGAAGAATTTAAACCAGTCCCCACCGCCTTCATCATTACATTGTGACTGTGCACTCAGGCTTCCATTTGTCAGTAAAGCTGTGGTGTCAATGGCATTCCTTTTGGGTCGGCTTAAAACACCTTGGTAGAGAAGTTCCAAAATAGAACCAGTTTGAAAAACTCATTAAATAAATATGTGCATTCTTCTGCTAAGCCCTGCCGCCTTTGATACTTAGGTAATTTTCTGTGTTAAGTTTGGACCAATAACGATCCATAGAAGTCAGGATAACATCAGAACCACAAATCTAAGCTCTAAAGTTTTGAGATCACTAGGAAATGGAAAGATGCAAGAGCAGTGCTTAATACCAAGAATCAAGAATGGTGAAGGCAACGTGATGGTCAGGGGTGCTTTTTGAGGTGGTAAAATAGGAGATTTGTACAGTAGAAGGACAACTATCACAAGATTGTGCAAGGCCATGCCTAGGCTGTGGCAATTGATTGGAGTTGTGTCTTGGGCCATTATCCTGTTGTGGGATGAAAATGAGCCCAAATTGTGTAAAGCAATATTTGAAAAAATAACCAGCTTGACTGTATGGTATGGAGGAGGCCTTTGTCTTGCCAATCCATCTTGTGGGCATTGCTCCAGGAAGCATGAGGTGACATCTCATCAAATTACCTTGAAAAATTGACAGAATGCTTAAGGTCTATCAAGCTGTAATTGCTGCAAAAGGTGTTTTTGTTTGTTTTGGTTGTTTTTTTGTTTTTGTTTTAGGCAATCATTTCCATTGAAATCATTGTCATGTCCTGTTCATTTGTTATATTTCCTATCCAGATTAATTTCACAGTTGTTTCCATGGAAGACCAAAAGTTTGAGAAATTGGAAACTTGGCAATTTTTTTAACAGTTGTGTACATCACAGCTGTAATGTGTGTGTGTGTGTGTGTGTGTGTGTGTGTGTGTTAGAGCCTGAACTGGTGCAGCCTGTGGTAATAGGAACAGTCGTATTCGCAATCTTCCTGGTTTTGTTTATTGTAATGGCATATGCCCTCATCTGCCATCGTGGGAGAATCAAGGACTGTCTGCAACCTGCGTCTCAGATGCCACATGTGAGCAAGCGCTGTCCACCACATGCACTTTTCACAGACAGAAAGTGAAGTATATGTTCCAGAGGAGTTTGTAGAAACACAACCAGGTGGGGTGTAACAGTATATTAAAGTCACGGTTTGGTATGTACTGTGGTTTGGAAATGATGGTTTGATAATTTCGGTACAGCAAAATGCCCCCCCCCCCAAAAAAAAACAAACAAAAAAACCCCCAAATTTTTCATTTGTCAAATTGAAAACATAGAACTGTAAAAACATTAAACATAACACAATTCCCTGAACAAAGGATATTTCTTTTTAATTAAAAACATATCTGAGTTGAGGTAGGAAAATAAAAATAAGTAATAAAGATCAATTAAAGTATGGCAGGTAGAAAATACTGTAAGCATTTTCAACTTCACACTCAAACCGTTTAATTAAACAAAAAACCTCTTTGGCTTTACTATTCCTTGTTTCTATTCTTGTGTTTATTTTTTTCTATACCTGTGGTTGCTGCTCTAACGGCTGATTTTCCATACATGGGATGAATAAAGTACTATCTTATCTTACAATCAAGAATTAAGTATGCGAGTAAGATTTCAACTCGCAATGTAGAAATTTTCTATAATGAAAAACAAATGAGTTGCCAGTTGGTTCCGCGTGGCTCGTCTTTACTAACGTTAGAATGGGTCATTTAATGAGTCGATTAATTAACTCAAAGTTGCTTGGGTAGCTCAAGCTCAGTGAGGCTGGTCTGTGCTAGGATGGCTTGACAACAACATACTAGGCTTTGCGATAGTGTTCCGTCACCAAGAGGAGACAAGGTGTGCAGAGTAGTTCCGCTTTGCTTTAGCGCTGTAATATTTTTGGTACATTCAGTACACGCGTGTACTCATCCTGAATACATGTACCGTTACACCCCTACAACCAGGTAATAAATGTAAACACCATTCATTATTCAACATAACGAGCAACATCCCTGATAACCTCAGTAGTCTCATGTAGACACTTGTGTTTTTTGTGAACAGATCAGATATGTGAACTAACATCATATAATAAATTATATTGTTTGGGACAATCAGCTGTTTGACAACTTGTTTTCTTTATTCCTCCAGTTTCTCCTGGGGTGTCACCCTGACCCTCAAATCTTCAGCTCCCCCAGTGAGGAGCACTGTTATATCCTCTCCCTCATTACACGAGAGGAGGTCGGGCGGGAATTTCAGCAGACATCTTCCTCTACTTCTACACCACCAGCTCCAACCACCCAGACCTAAGATTTGACTGACCCCTCATTGCCCCCCAATTTCATGTCTCAAGCAAGTCAGACGATAATGTGACCTCAGCAGAGACAATTTAGAACATTTCTTGATTTGGCCCAAATGAAAATACTATTTCATATTCCTACATGGCTTGCTGATCATAATTCACACCCCCTCTTACCAGTCAGAGCAGCAACACTGTGTTAACCGGTTTTGGTTTGTTTTTTGACCCCAAAATCTCTAAAGATGCTCCATTTGGGAGGGGGGATTAAGGACTGATCTGGAATTTGTGTCACAACATCTCCGACCAGGACCAGGGACTACAACAGGACTAGGATTTGTTTTGGGCCAGCTGTGATTTCATTCAACAAATGTTAGTAGAATTTTTATTTGGTCACTATCCAACAGCTCTCTGTGAATGAGTTTCCAAAATGAAGGGTGAAACATGTGTCACAGCTTTGTTATTGGTAGTACCATGAATTCTCTATGATGCTGTTTTATAATGCTGCACCTGAGATGTTTTTGAATTGGCAGATGGGGGTGGGGGAATATTCTGTGTTTTGCTGCTCAGTGTTGAAACAACATAATGATGCTGTTTCCAGTGTGTTACTTGTGGCCAGAGTTACTGCTGGTAAACCAATTTCTAGCACTTTTAACACTTAACTTAATACTACATATTGAATATTGGCCCTACTGTGATGGTTACTTTGCACAAGGAATCAAATGTGTCAGATAACTGCTCAGTCTTAATGATTAGATCCTGGATAACAATTTACATGGTTAGTGATAATGTGTCACCACTAATATAAACACTGCTTTTCTTTTGGGGTTATTGTTAAGAGTTAAATTTAATAGAACAAAGCCTCAATCAATAGATCAGTGTTTGTTAATGATCCTCTTGGTTCTATTATTGGCATTAAATGACTCAGAAATAAGGGTGTCTGCTACTTTAAGTGACTCAATTTCACCATCACTCAGTTACTGCTCAGTTTCAGTTCCTCTGAATCTGCTGGAGGTCAAAGACAAAGAACAGGACCGAGTCCAGACCTTGTGGAGTCCAGTCCCATTGTGTTCTAGTCATCAGTCAGTCAGATTGTCTGCTTGGTATCAAATTACTTAAAATGATGAGCTAATCTATGATATGTATAGGTATGATGTTCAGTTCATTCAGCCTTAACAGTTCTTGTAGGTTTCAGCCAACTGGATAAAATCATTCAAATTTCCATCATCAGACATTACTTAAAATAAAAATCAAGAGAAAACTGATTTTAACCATTTTACTAAAATCTTACAATGTCAAGAGTGAAATATCACATTGAAATAAGTATTCAGACACTTTACTGTGACTCTGAAGTTCATCTCTGAGATGTTTCTACACCTGGATTGGAGTCCAGCTGGGGTCAGAGACTGAATTGTGTCGAGGTTCAGTGAAAGTTCAGCAAATCATTCTGACATTTAGAAGTCTGGAACAATGGGATTCTTCCAGAACTGGACCAGGCTAAGTTTTGATCATCATCTGAAAATTTATTCTAATAACAGAACTATTGAAGGGGTCTGGATACTTCCTGAGTGCAGTCTATGTGGTACCAAAGGGCCAGAACAAGGTCTTAAGACAGTTATTAGAGCCTCACTGCTTTGCTCTATATTTAAATATTTAAAAAGGCTAAAAGCATGTGATTACTGACATCACTGTCACATGTTCAGGTAAAACTTCATGCTGCGGCAGAAGTGACTCACTGACCCTGGAGAGACACTCATCTAAAGACATGACGCCCAGTGTACTGACATACAGCAGCTCAGACATTACACTGACTCCTCAATGAAACAGATTCAACATGACCTACACGACATGTATCCAAACACTAGGAAGAGTGAATGTATAACAGAGAGAGAGAGAGCGTATATCTCTAGGCCCATAGGTCTTCGGTCCGACCAAATTTGTAGATCAGAGTGCTGCAGAGAGAGAAAGAGAAGCGAAATTGCATCACTAGATTAAGCTTCACTGAAAAGATTGGATTGCACAACCTGTAACACCTGGAGAGGCACCAGGGTGAACAGAAACATAATACACTCCTAACCATAACGCTCTAATGGCTGACTGACGGACTGTTCCACTGACTGATTGATTGACTTACTGATTCCTCCACTGACTGACTGACCCCTCCACTGACTCCAGTCAATGAACAAGTATTAAACAGATGATGATCAAGTGATGGGCTCTCAGTTTGTTGAGACATGAAGCTTTGCAGTGAGCCGAGGTTTGGCACCTTGAGGTGCCTGTGTGAGTGTGTATATGAGTTTACCTGGATAAAATCCAAGCGGGATGTAGTTCAATAAAAGAAAGGTAAAATCATTATTAAGGGTCTTTGTCAAGATTAAAGGTAAAGGAGATAAGCCTTTCCATTCTTCAGGGGATAGCTTTGCAACAGACTGCCGACTTTAAACCCTCCCAATATTATGAGGATCCCAGCTGAGGACACTGTACAGTGCTATGATGTGTTCATGTGTTAGCTGGTCACCTACCAATTACCTATCCAAATCTCTGTCTCAGTCAGTGTTCCTTGTCTCCTGAGCTCATCATGGATACATTTCTACATGATACATCACTGAATCAGTGGGGTAGCCCTCCTGCATGTTGCTCTTTAAGTTGTGGAGGGTTTTTTTTTTTTTTTTTTATAAACAGAAGGTGCAGCTTCATGTTGTTCTCACCCAAAAAAGATCAGGGCATTCTGAAAGAACACAGCCAGCCCTGGAGCCACTCCCACTTCTGAGGAGGAAACACAACAGTAAGAGGGGGAGGGACTTAATCATCCAAAGGGGCTGCACTGATTGGTTACATTAAAGGTTTATTCAGTACAAGTACAAAGAAACAACAATAGGACAACCAATCAGACACTCACCAGGCACCACATAGGCTCCAAAGAGGATCCAGATGGAAGCGATGAGCGAGCCAAACATCATCATGAAGCCAATGAAGAGCCAGATACGGGCTCCTGCCACAATAGACCAGATCATCACTGACAGCTAAACACTGAACCAGAAACAGACCTGTCAGCAGGTTTGAGCCACTCTGTAGGTCGATAGTGTGAATTAACACTGACCAACAAAAACCCGATTTGGTGGTTCACCATTGCACTAATATATAACGTCATATGTGGTGAAATCAGCCCAGAAACAAACAGCAGAGTAATAAGAAAACTTCCTTAAATGATGATGATGATGATGATAATGGATTATAATCCGGTAATGTCAAAGACACACCTGTCCTGCCGAGGCAGCCTTCTCCATACGCATCTCCTCTTACCTGGCCATTAGAAACTGCATTAATCCTGAAAACAGAGACACAGAAAGCTGTAACTAAGAAAAGGAGGATGAGCTGTGACCTGCAGTGGCAAACTCACACATCATCACCTGAGAACTTCATATGGTGAGTCAGCAGACAGAGCTAATTCTGCTCCATCTACTAGCTCTGATTTGGGCTCCACCAGCCTTGCCTTATCCCATGTTGCTTCGGTATTTTTTTTTTATGTTACATGGTTACAAAATAAGGTGTAATATTAATTAGATTAATCATTTCAGCACAGCTAACATCCACCACTAAATATAAAATGAGTCCCTCAAATCAAGCAATCTGATTAGTTCATAGGTGTTGTAAAATGAGCACAATCTACTGCTAAGATATCAAATTACTTTCCACAGACCCATCACTCCACAACTGACGAGTCACAAAAAGAAAAACAAATGGGCTGGCTAACAGTTATTTACCAACAATAACAACATAGGCTTAAAAAAAAACCAAAAAAAACAAAACAACTTACTTGCCATATTTCGTAACCGTTTCATAAAAGCAATGGCTCACTTCACTCATGGCCTGTCATAAGCTATTGCTTAGTTGCCCTTCTGTCCATTCTGTCATTTACATAGCACCTCTTCCTGAAAATATAGTCTTACTGTCACTGTCATGACCTCCAACATCTCTGCTTCCATCTCTTGACTCTCTACTACTGCAAACCCAACAATTTCTGCTGCTGCAACTTCACAATGAAAACAATTAACTAAAGGATCATGGCTTTTATACTGAATATCATTACAGGAAATGCAATGTGAGCTCAGATGTCACCAATCAGCTGATAGGAGCTGGTCATTTGACAGATGTGCTGCTCTTAAGCTGTCACCATGCTGCTGTTCACACACTGAAGGCAGTTCTGGCTAATTAAATAACCAGCACCACAGCCATACCCGTAACCAAGTGAAGTGTGTCCGTTTTCAACTTGGTCCACTGAGGTGGATTTCTTTGTCTTGCTGAATTAGCAGTTTAAGATGGCGGAACCAACTTAACATTGTCCTGGAAGAAACCATGATTAACCTGGAATTCCCTTTCCATAAATAATGCAGAACTTTTCAGGTCCAAATCCTGATGGTCCCTCCACCTGGCTCCACCTGTGCCAGTCAGTTTTCACTGTGGCCTGCAGAGCCTCAGTTTCAGTCCACCATGTTCCAGTCCTGTTGTCGAGCTCAGTGCTGCAGTAGCTTCCTCTGATCTCCATGGCAACACAAATCAATGCTCCAGGATCTGCGTGTGTTGGGCTCATGAACAAAACATGAACCAGTTTCTGTTAGTTCTTGAAGCCTGTGTCTGATCATTTGAGAAGTCATTGGGAGTCATCTCAGCTGGACTTAGTCCAGGTTCTAGTGAGACCAGCCTCAGAACTGAACCATGTCCATCTATTGGCAGTCTGACTCCGGACTGATAAAGGTCTAGACTCTTCAACTGCACTGTCTGAGGTCTTTGTTGTGAGGCCAGGTTCATATTAGCTGTCAAATTGACCCCTGCCCATTTACCTAAATGAGTTCACCTAAGCTCCCTCCTTCACATTCAATCTTTGTTTCACCAGTGCAAGCAGTTGCTGTTCAGGTAAGAGCTTAATTACCTTTGTTTGTATATTATTATCATGTTAGTCTGTGATAAGGCTAAACTTTATTTATCCTTATGCTTCATGCTCCTTATTATAGGCTGATAGTTTATTTTCTATTTACTTCTAATGGTCTAATTTCAGAGTCAGCAGTCCATGCAGATTTTTTGTATCGTTGTATTTACATACATTTAACTTATATAAACATGTCAACTTTTCCTGTTCTTGGATCCTGACCCAATGCGTATGATACTTTCTTTGATTTGAACCTCCTCCAAGTCCAAGTGTGATGAGTCATGAGTGAATTGGATTGTTTGTAACTGGGCTTTGACGATGATGAGTCCAGAGCTTCTCTCTTCTAGTTTCATGGTCACGATACTGACTTTGCACTTTACCCAGGGGCCCTGTGAGACAGCTCATTTGATCTCTAAGCATTAGTGCAGTCGGATGACACACACTTGGCATTTTGTCATACCACCTGCCTTGTCCCTAACACTCTCCATGAGACACTGCAATCTCTGCTGTGCACCTGATTGTCTATACAGATACGAAACAGCCCCAAACTTACATGAAAAAGGCGATGGTGGAGAATACGCCACATGTGTGAAACGCATGGTGCATCTCTGTGGATGTATATGTCACTGCTGCATCAATCATGATCCACCACCCTGTGAAAAACTGGGGAGACAAAAACAAACAAAAAAAAAACAGGACAAGTATATGAACACACATTGGGCGGCTGTACTGGATGATGGTGAAAAAGAATAAAAGCTGTATATAAAATCTGGCAGTTTGTAACACTGTTTCTATGTGATTCAGCCATTGTTTTTGTAAGACGACTGACCAGAACTCCAGCCACAACAGAAGCCAAGGTGTTCCTCCTCTCCCCCAAGTCGAAGCATTCACACTCTGGCCATCGGAAGTTGTCCAGGAAGCCAGCCATTTGCAGTCTTTTGAGGGCATGCATACAGGAAGTACATTGAGGAACACGTATACTGCTGTACCAATGAGTTTGAATGAAAAAGAGAACAACACAGGTTCTACATATAGATGTATAATTTGAGCAATAAAACACCAAATGAGCCAAGTGACGGGTATACTGACATAAGGAAAGTGCCATTATTTGATGAACGCTCGGTCCGAGCACTACAGCTCTGACAGTCATAACTCTTGGCTGTTCCCGGGCTAAATCAAAGCTGTGATGTCAGCCAGCTAACTGCCGCTTACCTGACTGAAGCCCAGTTAACGGAAGCTAACGGCAGCTAACGGCTAGCAGATATCAACCGAAGGAGTTTAAATGAGCCACAGTAGGTAAATATTGTGCGGGTAAGGTTCACTGCCCCACCTTCACTCCATATCGTGACTGCTTTCAGTTCCCCCGGATGCCCTTCTTCCTCGTCTTCGTCTTCTTCTCCTTGATGTTTGAGTTTACAAGCAAGCTTTACCGCCACCAGCTGTCTCTGCACATGTTCTTCCACTCTCTTATCCCCACCTATTCCTCCATTAGGGCCAGGGCTGTAAATTAACACCCACCAAATGCAGGTTAAAATTAACTCTGGCGTGTGACAATGAATGAGTGAATGAAACAACCATTTCGGGTTGAGTCGCTGAAAGCCGTCTGTCTCTACGGCTCCGGGCAGTAGACCCACCATTCCTACATTTCCCATAAACACTATAGGACGCCGGGAGTTGACGTCATACTATCCCAGAATGCAACGTAATTCACTGCGCCTCCATTTTGGCAGCAAAGAAAGTTTTCGGCGGTTTTAGGCCACGTTTACACGTGGCCGGCTATTTTCATAAACGGGACATTTCACCCTCTCCATATTCAAAAATGACATCGTGCACATGCGCCCGTATCCATAAAACTTTTCGTTTACACTAGAGTACCTTTAGAGACAGACGCTGTGTCCGAAACCACCCCCTCACTCCCTACTCCCTATATAGGGAGATGAATGTAGTGGACTATATAGTGAACTCATTCACAAAATGAACAATCGCTTTCGGACACTACTTTTGGCGCCGTTAATTGCGTCATCGCTGTCGCGCAATTAAAACGTACCCTACTAACGGCTAAAGACAGAAAAAAAAATTCAAAAGACAGAAGAAGACCCCCCCCCCCCCCATTTACTTTTCTCCCTTTTTCTCTTTTTTTTTTTTTTGCTCAGCTAAAATCTACTTTATTTACTTATGTTTCTTCCCTGAATTTTGTAACAGTATAAAACATTTATTTATTATTATTTCTTTTTATTTAGTTATTTTATTTTATTCATTTATCCTTTATTATTATTATTATTATTTTCTTTTATCGTTTACTCTTTTTTTTTTTCTTCTCTCTCAATTAGTTTATTATTTACTTAATTTCATTTAGCTGCAGCAACAATATTCTCCCATTCGAGGATACCTTTTTTTTCACTCAGGATGGGCAGCTTCTTTGCCCTTTATTTTTATTTTTTTTATAATAATATTAGTTGTGTACAAAGTACCACGGACTGCACTGCATATAAAATGAGCCTTTGTTATAATATCTGAATTAAATTGTTGCCTTACCTGGGCAATTAATCGACTTAGTTTCTCCTTCAAGTCTTCCCTAACTAAACCCTCACAGCGCAGGTGACCTTGCTTCCGGAGCAAGAATTATTTTCTTTGTATGCAGAACCTGTCGAAGAAGCTTGGTGTCTTTGTTTTGCACTCATCCTAAGAGAGGTGTGTGAGTTCCTTGTTTTTAAACTACAAGATGAGGGGGTTCATGAATTATTACCTTGAGTTTATGTGTTTTATATTTGCTAACTGCAGGAGACTTAGAAATAAAGGCCCTAATTATGATGATGAGAAACATTATGGCTAATTTGAGTTTTCTGAATTATTTACATAATTTCTTACAATGTCTTTATCAGTGGTCTCACTTAATACCAGAGGCTTGTGTGATAACCTAAAACGCAAATCCCTGTTTTTATTTATCAAACAACAAAAATCTGACTTCTGTTTCTTACAAGAATCACACTCAGTCATAGATGATACTAAATTCTGGAAAAATCAGTGGGGAAATGACATATGGTTCTCGCATGGTTCAGAAAGATCAGCAGGAGTAACCTCCCTGAAAAATAAATTTGAAGGAGCTATATTACACTCCCAGAGTGACCCAAATGGTAGGTTTCTTATATTAATAATTAAGTTTGATGACCTTATAGTCCTTTTGGCCAATGTATATGGTTATAATACCAAAACTGATAATGATTTCTTATTTGACACTTTGGGATCACGCTTTATATCCTGGTTATCTAAATATCCAAACCTGCTGTTTGTTGTTGGTGGTGATTTCAATGTTACGGTTGATGACTCTGTAGATAGATGGCCTCCAAAAAATAGAACAAATTCTCTCTCCAATGTCGTTTTATTTATGCAGAAATTCCAATTAGTTGATATCTGGAGAAAAACGAATCCAAATACTAAATCCTATACATGGGCTAACAAAACTGCTACCTGCAGGTCTCGAATCGACTACTGGTTAATTTCAAGTACTCTAGATAAAAATAATATCCATGTTAACATTTTGTCTACCCTGCTCACAGACCATAAAGCTATAAATCTTCAAATTAACTTTAGACCTAATGCCAGTACCCACCTAACTCCTTATTTGAAACTCAACAACTCGGCGTTAAAATATAAAGTTGTTACAGAAAAGATTCACTTTTCTAATAAAATGTTACTGGCAGAGGGCTTTGAATGATAAATGTTTCCAAAAAAACTGGGAACTACTGAAATTCGAGATAGCAAATTACCTAAGACAGTATGGATCCTTTTTGGCCAAACTGAGAGGAAGAAACAAAAGTAATTGCCAAAATTGCTACTCTTACTCAAGGTATGCCTGAAAATCTAACAGAAGATGAAAAAACAAGAACTAACGGACCAGCAGCTCAAGCTAGATGAAATATACAGAGTTAAAGCAGAAGGTACTTTTGTGAGATCCAGAAAGCAATAGCTGGAAGAAGGGGAGCAAAGCACAGCATATTTTTTCAGGCTGGAAAAGTCACGTAGCAGAGCGAACTGCATTCAAAAACTTAATATTGATGGAGCTGTCACAGATGATCCAGAAAAGGTATCCAACCATTGTTTAATGTTTTATAAGAACCTGTACAAATCACAATATGATGACAATGCAACAAAATATTTTTTGAACATTTCTCTCAGTTCAAATCTATTAGTTTTGACCAAAGGGACCTCTGTGACAAGCAAGTAACCTTGGAAGAAGTCAGATCGGCCATTCAGCAACTTAAATTAAATAAATCTCCTGGAACTGATGGCTTGACATCTGAATTTTACATAACATTATCTGATAAACTTGCCCCCTTTCTCCATGGTCTATTCACCGAAAGCATCCATAACCAGACTCTTCCTCCTACTTTATACCAAGGGCTTATCTTGGTATCTTATCTCTAAACCTAATAAGGGCCCACTTTGCATTGATAATTGGAGACCAATCTGTCTCCTCAATGATGATTATAAATCCTAGCTTGAATTTTTGCAAAAAGACTTAAAGCAGTACTGGATGACATTATTGATGAAACACAAACAGGATTCATGAAGGGCAGACATACATCTAACAACATAAGACTGGTCCTGGATCTCATTGATTATGCACAATACTGCTCTGATGACAGCTTTATTTTATTTTTGGACTTTTGCAAAGCGTTCGATACCATTGAACACAAATTTATGTTTCAGGCACTACAGAAACTTGGTTTTGGTAAGTACTTTTGTTCAGCAATAGAAACCATGTATAAGAAAGCGAATTGTTCAATTAAAATGCAGACAGGCACTTTTCCACGTTTTGATTTAGGTTGTGGAATCAGGCAGGGTTGCCCTGTATCACCATATTTATCTTTGATATGTGCCCAATTGCTCTCTGACTTTATCAAGCAGAGTCCCATCCAAGGGATTTCTATAGCAGACAGGGAAATTGTCATCAGCCAACTAGCAGATGACACTTCCTTATTTCTAAAAAATGTCTCACAAATTTCAATTGCTGTTAACCGAATTTCATTTTTTTCCAGAGCATCCGGACTTCACCTGAATTTAAGCAAGTGTGAACTGCTGTCACTCAAAAACTGTAATCGTAAATGTATTTTCAACATACCTGTAAAAGAGTCTGTCACCTATTTGGGAATCATCATCAACAAAAACACGAGTAACAGGTGCTGTATGAACTTTAACCACAGCATAGACAAAACACAGAAAAAATTCAACTCTTGGCTCCAGAGAGATCGGTCCCTTCAGGTTCAGGGCAGAATTCTTTTATCTAAAGCTTATCCCGACTTTTACCTATACAGCAATATCTCTGGATGTAAATAAACAAACCACTGCAGCTATTGACAAAATTCTCTATAACTTTGAATGGAAAAACAAAATTCATTATATCAAGAAATCAACTTTAATGAATTCCCATGAAAATAGAGGTTTTAACTTTCTTGATTTTTCCACCCTGACTAACATATTCAAAATTAACTGGATCAGACAATTCATCAGAAACCCAACATCAGGGGTGCAGCTACCAGTGTCAGGGGGGTATGCAGCAACAATTTTGGTGCCCCCCCCCCCAAAAAAAATTAAAAAATTGTAATAATAAATAAATAGGTCTGCCGGACATCATCATGTAAGGGCTTTAAATAATTAGGGTTTCTCTCCTTTTCCCTCTTCCTTTTTCTATTTTTAGCCCCCGACAGCTTTTTTGCTTTAGCTATCTATTCCCATGGACCTCATCTCACTACTAGCGCCTGCTCCCTCTTCTACGTCAAAATTCTATGATGGAATCTTATGTGATAGGGCGCCCTTCTCTAGCATGTTAGTCCTCTAAAGTGTTATATAACCTTAAGGAAATACAGCAACTATTTAGAAATGCACAACAGCAGAAACATAAAGAAAATATGAAATTTATTTTATTATTAATTTTTACCATCGCTTTGGTGCCCCCCCCCCGATATGGCACCCCTATGCATCGCAAATAGTGCATACCCACTTTTTGCCCCACTGACCCTCCATATCTTCCTCTTCAGTAGGTTGGTAGTCTAACTAATCACTCTGACACGATGCTGTGACGTGAAATAAGGCCAGGTCCAGAGTCACCTGGGAGCTGCGTATCTCTGCTTCATTGCCACTGTACCATCCATTCACACGTCAGCTATTTCTCTCCTCTGCTGTATCTGCTTCCGGTTCAGTTACTTTCGCAATAAGAGTCTGAACTTCAGCCATAGTGTTAAACATTATACATCTAATTCACTAGAAGAGCTATTGTAGTGCAAAACTTGGAAAAAAAATTAACGCCATTTCTCACAGTTTGTGTATGGGAATGTGTATTGTTAAGACCAAGTCTAGCCCTTCATGAAAACAATATTTCCTTATAAAAGTTGCTTCTTCCAGCAGGACAATGCTCCCTGCAACAATGGTTTGCAGAACAACTGGTTCAAGGTGTTGATTTCCACTCCATATTCCCCAAATCTTTACCCAATGGAAGGAATGGAATGGAAGTGCTTCATCACACAAACACGTTTTAGGTAAACACAATTCACTATCACAATTAAATCAGACTTTTGACAAAATTGTAAAAGTTGGAATGAGTAACTTTATTCAAACATCAAGTCACCCATAGGCCAATGCAATGCTGAAATCTGATAAACATAAAGACACCTCTTGCCAAAGACAGACTCCTTATAGCATCCTATCAAAAAGATTTGAGTTTTAAATCTCTATCTACAGTAATGGAAACCTAAAAGAAATCTGAAGCAGAAGGTCGTTGTTTAGGTGTATTCTTTGGAGTATTCAAACTTGTCATTGTCGTGTTGGGGGTCTTTCTGATGGTGGTGGAAAGTGTTCTTAGAGGAGACTTTAAGACCCCAAACTTGGGTCTCTGCTTTGGGTCAAAGGCCACTCTTGATGACCCATCTGGACTCACCAACAGGCTGCGATCAGTCTTTCTAAACTCTACACAATGTAAAGAAAATAAAGTAAAAACACTGATACAAGCTACAACAGGACTTAACACTTGTACATTTTAAATTATTAAAATGTTCAGTATGTGTAAAAAATGATTTTGGATTGAGCACACGAAAGAACACGTTTAAATGCATCCAAGATGGGTGCAGATTGTTATAATCCACCACCACCAGAAGCTGTGAAAGACCTGTGAAATAAAACAAGGTTTTGCACAACTGTTCAAAGTCAGTGAGTCAGCCACTAGGCAGCTGGTGGCCATTAGCCGCTAAACATACAAAACAACCCACAACTACAAGAACCACAAACCATAAAGAACATTTCCAACATCTATGGTCTTACTGGTGTTCTAATAAATGACCAATTGCAAGGCAATTCATAGGATATGGTTTCCACATGTGAAGGTTTGTTGTTTTGGTTTTTTTTAATTACAGCGCATGATTGCTGATCTGGCCATAGATCTTTCTGTGTTGAATGATAGTCATCTTAGTAGCAAATATGACCTCTTCAGTCAGTGATTTTATTATGCTCATTGCTAACTTCTGTCAAGCTACGGAGTGAAATATTGAAAGGAAATTTGTCCCTCAAAGCCACATCTGTGTGTGTGTGTGCACAAAGATGACAGAATTAGTTTTGATTGTTTCTACCTACTGCATGTTTAGCTTTATAGAGCTGGAGCTTTATTGTCAAACGCTAGTTAATCATACTGAATCAGACTTTTCCAAGCACCTGTGATGTTTTCAATGCACATTTGCAAGTCATTAATATCTCACCAGCTGTTTTGTTGTTCTTGAGACCAAAGGTAACTTTTTTAGATTCTGAATTGGGTGTCTGAATCTTCTGTGGGGGAAAAAAAAACAAAACACATCGTACAACATCATTCCAACAACAGCTGCTAGATGAGGACCAACTTTTGTTCTGACAGTAGCATTTCAGCACATGCTGAGAAACTCTGGGCAAGTTCTTTGTGGCAGGCTAACCTGGAGCTACAATCTGCCCTTGCAAATCATGCTGTTAAAATGGTGGATTCGGTGTACCAATAATACCAAGAAATTATGTTTCAGTTCCCCAAATGGGCAGCATAGCAGGTGTTGACAGAACAAAATGTGCCCTCCCCTTTGTAAGCGATTTCCTCTTTATAAGCATAACATTGTGACTGGTGTTTTAAGCATAGTCCAGCACAGATTTTTCAACTCATTAACACTAACTGTAGAAAATAAAACTTCCCGAAAGTGTAGGTAATTCAATGTAACGTTAATGTTAATTACATTTTTTTGTACCTTTTGTTTTTTCCCATTGCTATTTAATAAGACAAAATAATTCATTAGATCACTTATTAATCGGTTACATAATGTATAAGAATACTCTATTACAAAAATAATCAATAGCTGCACTAATAAACATGCATTTTAACTTGTAATGCATCACATGCCATGCTTGTAAAGGAGCATTTTTTTTTATTTATTTAATGACCACTGAGTACTGATGTATAATGTATTAATAACCAATGAGTCATGACTAATAATGTAGAATGACGACTAGGTAATGATGTAATAATGTACTAATGACCATTGAGCACTGATGTATTATGTCAAAATTAAGCATGAGCTCAGACAGAGGAAAACATTGTCAATGTGCAGTTAAATTGGACACAGTGACCCTGAACAGGAAAGCATAACAGCTAATCCTCTTGTTGTGGTGTTTGATTCACAGTTTAGGTTTGATTTGTAATCTCTGAAACAGCCTCCTAAGAATCAGTTTGAATTTATCAGGGTTGGTGGCGATTCCTTTGGTTTTACAAAATAGTGAGGGTGGGAACATAGTGTTTCTGAAAGATGATGAAATCATATGGTGAATGTGAGATGTCTTAGATTGTTGAAGAACTGTCAACACCTCTGAGCACTAAGGAGGGAATTGATTTAAGAAGATATTTATGCCCTCAGATGATATTTTCTTTTACATCATCTCTTCTAAACAGTGTAACATAATTATTTACTCACATTTCCCAGTTTTAACTTCTTGGCAACAGTCCCTTCTGTGATGCCATTGGTTGATGCAGCCTCCAGGTCATCTGCCTCAAACTCAAACACAACAGGGATTTTCCTCCTCTTCTTAGTTGGATTCCTGGAGGAAGAAACCACCTCGGGTTCATCTACAGTGCCAACCACCTGTAGCTGGGTTTCATCTCTGGTCTTAATTGTCTGGCTTCCTGTCGTCTTTAGAGTCTTTTTCTTCCTTGATGGTGTTGTCATAGCAATCTCAAACAGCAGTTTCTCAGCATTCCCCACCTGAGGGGTTTCCTCTTCCACTGTCCCAGCTTCATTTGGATTCTTCTTGCTTTTATTCTTCAGTTGTGTGATGGTACTTTGACTTAAAGCTGATGAACCTTCAAGTGTCTTTGTGTTCCTCAGAGGTACTGCAGTGGCCAGTTGGGATTCTTTAGATGCAGTCTCAATGTCTGTGTGCTCTCGCTCTACCTTCACATCAGCCCTTGGCCTCTTTTTCTTACACTTCTTCTTGGCGGGGGTTATAGCTTCAGTCTTTGAGGTTTTTGTTATAGGTCCTGATGCCCCTAAACTTATTGATTTGATCTCTGCCTCTGTGTTTGCCTGGGACTGAGCCTTGGTCCAACCTGTGTGAGACTTCTTCCTCTTCCCAGAGACTAGAGCACCTCCTTCAGGAGTCTCCATCCCTGTGTCCAAGACATGACTGAACCCCTTTTTCTTTTTCTTTGATAGATTTTCTGACTGGTCCTTGTTATACAAGGTGCATCGCTTTGTCTGGCTTATTTCCTTTTTCTCTGTAACTAAAGGCAGATATTTGCTCTCAGACAGGAGCAGACCTGACTGACCCTGTGAAATAGCTGCCTCTGTAACTTTTATGAATGTGGTGGAACTAAATGCTAACTTTTCTGAAACTTTTTCTTGTGAATGCTGTGAAATTCCTTTAGCCTCTGTAGTTGCATCTTCAGCAATAGATTTTCCCCTCTCTGTATTTCCTTCACCATCTGAAATTTGACTCTTCCCTGCTTTGTTGTTGTTGTTGTTGTTCTTCTTCTTCTTCTTCTTCTTCTTCTTCTTTTCACGACTGAAGTTCAGGATGACTTGGTTACCATCGTCTTTTCCCAGTTCCTCAGTTTGCTGCTTTACATTGGATGTCTCCTTTTTTTCCCCTAAAATGACAAACACAGATAATTACTTCCCGAAGCACCAGGATGGATACAGACGCCTACCAGAGCACATTTAGCCTCATTTCATCTATAATGATCCTGCACATTTGGTCGAATTGGAGAGCGGGAACACACTGAGTCATCTGACTAAGCTGCCTAACCCCTGGGCTAGCTCACATGACACATGTAACCATGGCAACAATCAAGGCCATCAACTGATGAATAACATGCTGAAACAATAAAGAATATGGCACACAATTTGCGCTTTGGTAACATTATTATGGAGAAAGCAGTGAAAAAAGAAAGCACTGGTTGCTGACTCCATATATTCTGCTTTCCTGTCCACCACTTACTGTTCAAAACAGAGATGACTGCTAACTTTTTGGATTTTTTTTTCTTTTTTTCTTTCTTTACAGCTTTCACCATATTTTTTAATCTTTTTTGAATGTCCTTGATGCATTTTTTGAACTGTTGAAATAACGTTTTTCATTTGAATGTATATCTGAAATCTATCTATTATATATATGCCATGGTCAAACTAAAGTTTAACCTAGGGTTTCTCAGCGGGGGCGTTCTTAAAATTTGTGGGGGCGCTGGGAGCGTGAGGGCTGAGAGGGGGGCGCCACAACTTGGCTTTTACAAAGTTAATTTGAACTCTACATTTTAAACTTTCATGGTTTCCCAGGGTTTTTAGTGCAAATCTACTTTGTGTGTTTCAATACATTTTACTGAGCTAGTAGGCATGTTATGAGATTGGTGTGTCCTTTTAAGAGCGAGAGCGGTGTGTTTCTGTGTGTGGTCGAGAGGTGAGCGAGTGAGAGTAGAAGCTGTCGAGAGGGAAAAAATAGTAGGCCTATAAGCTACAGCGGCGTCAGGATTTTGATTGTGGTTGGGCCACCAGAAAACTGGATGGGCTAGTTAAAATAAGACAAAACAGAAAAAAAAGGAAAGAAAAGAAAACTGCTTCCCGCATCTCCGTTTCAGCACATTGAGACGCTATCCTCAACTCAGCGCTGAAGCGGACAAAGACAGGTTTTAAATTAATTTTGATAAAATGTTATGCTCAGCTTTCCTTTCAAAATAAATGCATAATAAGCTCGAGGAAAAAAGAAAAAAAAAAAACAAACCAGTGACTGACAATAACATTAATACTATCGGTCTGGGTCAAAATTTATGGACCAAATCGTCATATATTGTGGAACAGGGATTCAGCCAAGCTCTTCACATGCAGACAAAATATCGCAATCGTCTGAACCTGGTGAGCTCTGGCGCGCTCAGGCTAAAACTCATGTCGAACTGTCCGGACGTGAAGAAGCTGGCAGCAGCCCACCAAGCGCAGGGCTCCCACTAAAAATTAAAAGCGCGAACAGTCCTAGTTCCCTTCTTTTAAAATCGTTTTTTTCTTCTTTTTTTTTTCTTGTTGCCAGGCCATGTCTTGTCAGTCTTCAGAAAATGACCGTTTCATGTTTAAGGGGCATTAATTGATGCACCACTGGTCCCAGTCTTTTTATTGGTTAATTCACCTTTGTTCACGGGAAGTGTGCATGATGTTGTTGGCATCTCTAAATACCTATAAAATAAATCAACAAATTCTGCTGTGGTGGTATTTTTCTTACCAAGTTCCACGTTGCTTAATACCTACACCTGGAGTTATTTTCAAATGTTGTGATACTGTGAAATGATATAAACGTTAAATTAAAAAAATCATCAAAGGCTGTAGCACATCATGTTGTTGTCAGACACATACACACGCACTTTTTTTGGGGGGTGGGTGCGGGGGGGTGTTAAGAGCATCATGGTAGCTCAAGGGGGCGTTTGTTCAAAAAAGGTTGAGAACCACTGGTTTAACCCTAACCCTTTGTGAAACTGGCCCCAAGGCTGCAAATTTAAAGGACTGCCTCCCACAGTTCTGTATTCATGTCAACCACCTCAAATTAAAGCAGACATTTGGCTCCATAATGTGGACTGATTTTATTTCAAACTTACTGAAGCTCATCAGCTGAACTGTCTGGAACTGGAAAAGACAGAAGTAACAATTCTCTTATACACATGAAAACCGTATTCTGGTGGTGAGTTTCTAAATGTTACAACCTTCTTATACGTGAAGACCAACAAAGTGAAAGGAGGAAAAGCTAAAATAACCACCCCCACCCACCCACACAAAGTAAAAAAAAAAAACCTTAAACTAACTTACATCTGTTGCTAATTTTTTCACTTTTCACCTGTTACCTTTACTCTTTTTTGCTGCTGAACTCCATTCTTTATCCTCCTCCATATGACCACCTCGTCTCTTCAGCCTCTTCCTGCTACCAAACATTTCATCATCTTCATCCGTGGACACCTCCTCTGGATACTCATCCTGAGGAAAGATGCCTAAGAAGAGAGACATACACTAGTGACACAATTCTACAACTAAGACTTATCTGTGTTTTCGTGGCTATCACTGGTTTGCGCTTATTGGTCACAAACTCATTTTCAGATCCCTGAAGTGACCAGTCCAAAAAGAACCATGGTTATGAAGTGAGTCAGTGAGAAAGCAAGTGACACCATGTTGAGATGGGCTATCAATTACACTAACTGGAGAGAAAGGCCACATTGAACCTGCTATAACTGGTACTAATTCAGGCTCACCTGTTCCTCACTTGGCAGTAGCCTTAAAGTTTAACGCTCACCGTTTTATTGCAGATGATTTAATTTGTAACACAATGAGCAGATCTCAGACAGCAGTGACCCACAGTGCCTGTTTTGGTGAGGACCAAGCTCTTAAAGGCGGACTCAGTCATGACCAGATCTACAGACATGTACTGCATCTGAAGACAAAAGAGCTGCAGTTCGTACCTTCACCAAGGTCCCGGAGCCTGTGGGTCAACACAAGGTGACAGAACAACACAAAGCTTTAGTCTGGATTAAAGCATAAATTTATTCAAGGTAGTTTCACGTAAAATCAAGAGAACAACTGATTAAGTTAACGAATTATGCAAATACAAGGTAATTATCATCGAAATATTAGATCAGCTCTAGTTTTTGCTTCTTCTGCTGAGATATTCAATAGACCAACATGCCATGACAAACACACATTTCAGTACTCACACTTTGATGATCTTGTAAAGTCTCTGTCTGTTCTGACTCGATGTGGTGCTCTTACCAGACAACTCCAAAAGCTTCTCCGACAGGTCTGTGTAGTCAAACTACAACATACATCATTATCATCATCATCACATACCTCCACAAATAACTGATGAAACATTTGTTGTTTCAAACTACTTGCCAATATCTTTTATACATTGATCTACACTGTAGATGAAACATCAGCATAGTCTGTTCAATGAATTCACTTTGTTTCTTCCAGATTTAAACTCAACAGAATTGAAATCTGTTTCTTCACAAGATAAGAGGGTTCACCTGAAGAACTGGTCCAATGTCTTCATCTGGAAGCAATGTGTCCATGGTGTCTAAGTGAAGAAGCTCCTGCTCATTATTATCATCATCATCATCATCATCATCATCTTGCTTCCCCTTTTTGTTAACTTGACTACCTGGAAGCAACAGCAGAAGAAATGCTGTGTATCTGTAGATACTCAAGTCTTCACTATTCATACACACAAGTAACTGTTGAAAGGTCTCCATCAACATGTTTCCTACCAATAATCTGCTTCACTGTGTTTTGCTTGCTGAATAGGTTGAGGGTTTTCTTTTTTATCTTGTGTTCGTGGTCTTCTTCAGAGGATGCGTCTGATTCCAAATCATCGGCTGTTTTCATCTCCTTCATCAAGTCTTCAATAGCAAAGGGGGCCTGGTCAATGATGGTGCTGAAGATGCTGTTGCAGATGGCACTGAAGAGAGTCCGGCTAGAGACAAAGAAGAACCAGAAAGAATGTTTGCAGGCAAGAGAGGTGCGATTAAAAACATCAGCTGCTAAAGGGTCACTACAGACCAGGACCAACAGCCAGTCCACCTGTTGTACTGAGTGACTGACACACACAGACAGACAGACAGACTGACTCACACACACAGACTCACTCTTTGGTTCTGGCTGCTGTTTTACAGAATGGCTCGATAAACATCAGGTTCTGATCAGCTGTGAGCTGTGGAAAGAAAACAATCATATCAGGATGACCATGCATTTCCTTAATTGAGGCTACACTCCCACCCTGTGTCCAATTAACAGTCATCAGCAAAAAATACTCTCAGACCAATTAGGTCTATCAGGATGCATGTTTTTGTTAATTGGCACAATTTGAAAAAATAACCAAAGACTAGAGATGCACAAACAACCGCCATCAAAACGTAGCTATCAATCATTTGTAATGCTGCATATTAGGGTTGTGCATCTCTGGTTTGTGGGCAAAGCGATAGATACCTCATTATTAAATATCACACTGCCAAAAGGCCAATGCATATGCAGCAACTACAAATGCAACATGATACAATTCAGCCCCCAACTGTGAAGCAGTCTGATTCAAAATTTGATTCAATACAACACCATTTGATGCAAAAATTTGCTAATTGCATTTGTTGAGTTTTCCCTCATTCTAGAAAAACCTATAATGCAGCAAAGTTTTAATGTAAAGTTAACAGGTCTGTGTATTTGCTCTGCTTTTGCCATCCTCACTGGATACATGAGTTTTTTTGTGACGCATCCCAAAACTGGTCTTCATAGTAGCACACCTCATTTGTTCCTTAACGTAATGTAATGAAGCTGGGATACTCCAAATTATCAGGTGGTTAATCTTTATAATATTTAATGGATCTGAGTTAATGACAGCAAAGACACAAAATCCGACAGATCTTGATTTAATTCCCAAATAGCGTTTATTCACGGCTTCTCTTCCAATGCAGTCACATTGTGCCCGCACATGCATGTGTATGAACATTGTAAACAGGATTAACCGTTGTCAAACCTTATGCTGATCATTTATTCTGAACTGAAAGCCCACCAGCAGACACAACACCTAGACATTAGAGCTATGCATTTACTGAGAAAAGACACATGCAAAGATTAATGTTGATTAGATAATGATTGCTAAAAATTTAATGATTTTGATTTTTAGATTTAGTTTAGCTCAACTAATTAAAGGCCATTTCAAATAGAAGCACCAGCAGAGCAACCTTCAGTAACAGTCAACTCCCATGATCAGTTATTATTTAAGTGATTTGTGGTTTACTCCCTGCTTTTCTCTCTCTTTAGCATCCAGTATATGCTGTACTGCACTAGAACACAACTTCAATACAACTTTCTGATGTGTTAAGAGTTGAAACACAGAATCCTGCTCAGAAAGACAATATGAGCAATGCAGTGTTTCCTCTACATTCACGTGGCCCGTCACGTTAATTACTCGCGAGAGCACGGCCTTGAAAGTAACGTCACGTCAGGCACTTAGGCACCAGGTCAGAGAGTCAGAGGAGTGTAGTCCTGGAAAATATGGCAGCGACTTACCAGCGAAAAGGTAGACTTATTAGCTAAAGATAACTCATAGATTTTACAAATTAAATAGACATTCGCAAAGTATTGATGGCTAGCTAACGTTACGTAACATACCGGTGGCTTAAGGTAATTGGGCTCGGTGCCAACTCCGTGACGCTAACGTGGGTAAACCAATTGATAGCATTAAGCTAATATCGACACACCATGATGCATTAATTAACTGCTGACTGCTGGGCCACCTGTGGGAAAATTTCCCTACAATGGAGCCTTAGAGCTCTTCCATTTAAAAAAAAAAAAAAAAAAAAAAAAAAAAAAAAAAATCGAGAAAAATTCAGTGTTCTGAGCCTGGGTGCAAACTTTGCCACTGATTCTACAGCCCCATCTAGCTGTTAAAGAGATCATTAATTATTATTTTTATTTAATTAATTTTATTGTTTTATTTATTTATTTATTTATTTTTTACTTTTTACATTCAGCCTTTATCTGACATTGTATACGCCTGAGATGTACAGGTTGTCGTGGTTGTAAGGGAAAAACTAATTTTCAACTGGCCAGCCAATAAATAGGTTGTAAAATTTATATTTGCAGTCAAGTGTCATTTATTTACGCCACCATGGCCCCCCGGAGAGCCTGCCCCTGATGCTGAAAAAAAATCCTAGAGGAAACACTGTAATGGGCCAAGCAGTTTTTAACCAACTCCTCAATAACAGGAACTCAGTAACAGATCAAGGGTATGAACAGGCTTGGCTGTTGTCTATCACAGAAAAATGTGAAGAAACCAGTGGTGGAGCAATACCTCTGCTGAGCCCACAGCTGCCAGTTCAGTCATGTACAGGTCCAGGATGTGGAACTGCAGCCCACTTGGCGCTGCACTGCCACTTTGGAGGAGCTGAGCCACAAGCAGCTGCAGGAACTTGGAGACCATACTGTGGGAACAGTCAGCCGTTACTCAACTCGTCTGGCACACACATCATGAAGGTTTGACGTAAGAAATAATCACATACCTCATTTCCCAATTGGTTTTCTTCAGCAACTCAAACGTTTGTCTGAACATGAAACGCACCAGCTGTTTGAGGAAAATAAGGAAATTATTTTATGTTATAATTTTATGCACATAGTGTTGCTCAATTCACACGTATTTGTTCCATACAGGCTGAACCATGGTACAGTGACCTGGTCACTTGTGATTAATTTCTTAGTAAAACTTAAAGACACATAGGCAGTAAGACAGTGAGGTAATGATGCAGTGAGACAATGAGACATTTGGGTAGTACAAAATGGAAACCGTTAAATGGTCAGATAGTGAAAATGCTATTGTTAATCCTGCATTACAGCCAGGTTTTAAGGTAGCGGTGTAGTTATCAGGAGCTTGATAACTACACCGCTTACACTTTCAACAGCTGAATTAAGGATCTGGCATCAACAGCCACTTTAAAAAGACAAAACTCAGTCATTTTTCTTCACCTGGAAGAACTTGTCCATCCTCAGCCTGTCAATCCCTGTCCACTCTCTTTTGAAGGTTTGTAGGAAGCTCTCCAGGTACAAAAACTCTGCAGGGAACAGCAGAACAACACAGCTGATATCATCGCATGTTCCTAGCTCGTACTAAATCAGGAGAGATGGTGAAGTGACGTGAGGGACTTACGTCCATCAGAATCATGGAAACTGTGGATCAGGGTAGAGATCTGCTTTGACAGCTCCTCCTAAAGAATGAGAAGAGAACTGAGCACATTCACATCTCAGAATAGTCTGACAGGCTCAGATCAAAATGTTCTCATTCAAACAGGTATTCATTCCACATCACGAGGCTGCAAAAAGTTCATGTCAGTAGAGGCCAATACATTCAGTACAGTTCATATTTATATTTTTATTTATCAAAATGCATATTTTGTTTATTTTGAGCTGCAGCTCTCCCATTGATCTATTAATACGTCATTAGACCTGAGCTTGTTTGCAGTGTTACATGAACGTGTGGTAAGTAGATACCAGAGCAAAATTTAAGAAAACTTTATGTTTATAGTCCGTTTCAAATGTTCTGTTCACACCCGTTACCTGCAGCAGAGGTTTGTCCTGCATCCACAGACAGTAGAACAGTCCCTTCCACAGCTTCAGCAAATCATCACTGGTGAACCCTCCTGGACACAGGAGAGAACCTTAGCTATGCACAAAAACCATTTATTGTCACCTAGAAATGAATTTAATTCAAACTGTAACCTCCAACGTGACTAATATCCGGTTATCTCTGTTAAATCACAGCTAACAGCTGTTACGCGGTAACATTGGTTGCCTACGAAAAAACGGGCCTCTAACCCATGAGGTGACTTAGCGCCATAAGTGTACATGTACTGACTTACACTAATTCAACACCAAAATGATGGTATTTGTGTGTGTGTGTGTGTGTGTGTGTGTGTGTATATATATACACACACATATATATATGTATGTATGTATGAATGTATGTGTGTATATATATATATATATGTGTGTGTGTATACTTCGGATGCTGTTAACAACTCGAAGCTAACTAACCAACACACACGAACTGGCTTACCTGTCGCATTCTGTGATCTCACACTAATGTATTTCCTCAGTTTCTTTATGGCCTTGGTCCGGACGGACTTCTCGTTGGAGGCTAATTTCTGAGCGAACTGCACCTCTAGCTCGGCGGTAGACGCCATGCTTACACCAATTCACGTGTAGCCACTTGTCGCCTTAATGTATCACGGCTTCCTCCCACGTTTTCTTCTTCTTCTTTGGGGTTTTAAGGCAGCTGTCATCCTGCTAGTTGCATTACTGCCACCTACTGGGACTAATTATATCTATTGTTTAGATTCTCCTTACCAATCCAGTTCTTAAAAGAAATTCAAATAAATATTTCCGGCCTTGCCCACTCTCACCACACTCAAGAATACTTTTAAGATCCGTCCCTATCAGTCCAACTTTTCTCATCCTTGTCGTCATGCTCAGTCTTTCCTAGATATAACTTCTACAATTAATAATAGCATGTTCTATTGTTTCAGCTTGTTTACAGATGTCACACATACCAGTTGGATGTTTTCCAATTACATAAAGTGTCCTGTTTAAATTACTGTGTCCTATTTTTATTCTACTCATTGCTACCATTAGACTTCTATTTCCTCCTCTGTATCTCTCAATACCCACTCTATTTTGTCTTCCCTTTGTTTCCTGATCCCAGTATTGCTGCCATTCAACATTGATTTCCTTCCATACAATATTCTTTCCCTCTGATTTAGAAACTTTTATTGTGATGTCTATTGTTTCTTTTTTAACAGCTTGTTTAGCCAATTTATCCACTCTTTCATTTCCAAAAATGCCCATGTGTGCAGGGACCCAAATGAATATGACATCAGTGCCTTCTTTTACAACTTTTGAGTGTATCTCCATTACTTTGAACACCAGATCCTGACGATTACGGGATTAACCTATTTTTAGACTAACCAAAGCTGCTGCTGAGTCACTACAAATCAGGGCTGTTTTTGTTTTAGTTTGCATTATCCATTCTAAGGCCATCTAGATATCATATAATTCCACTGAATATACACTTAAGTAATCTGAAGTCCTTCTTACTGCAACTCTGTGGCTGGGAACTGAGATTGCAGATCCAGTACTACCAGTTTCTGGATCTTTAGATACATATGTATACACCTGTACACATTTTCTGTATTTACTTTCTGTATAACTATAAAACTCATTTACTAGGTCCATACTGTTTTTTTTTGACTTAACTGGAAGTAAATTCAATTGTACTATCAAAGGTTCTAGCATCCACAAAGGGGTCTTAGGCCACTCCACTGCCAGAGAGAACTCCATTCCATATATCCCCAATTCTCTTGCTGTTGTGTCCCCTATCAAACCAAAACTTGATTTTGCAGTTCCTTCTCTTTCCCAGCAAGTTTGTAGTACCTTTTTAGTTGGATGATTGTCACTGTGCCCCCTCAAACTTATCAAATCAAATCAAATCAAATCAGATTTATTTGTATAGCGCCAAATCATAACAAAGTTACATCAAGGCACTTTACATATAGAGCAGGTCTAGACCAAACTCTTTATAAAATTATTTAAAGAGACCCAACAGATCCCACAATGAGCAAGCACTTGGCGACAGTCGTTAAAGTTGGGTAGAGTAGGGAGAGAAGGAGAGCAGGAGGATGGAATATTCCAAAACAGGTGTAGGCAGGAACATGATGCTGCATGAGGTTCATAGAAATGATGCTGTATAGAATTCATGAAGATATGGGAGCGTCAGGCATTGCAGGAACATGGGATGGTGATGATTCATCACCTGCAAGATGAGGACAGAGAGAGAGAGGAGAGGAACTGGGAGAGACAGAGACTTCAGGAAAACATGGTTATTAAATGCAGTACACATGCTTGGAACTGGGAGAAACAGGGATTTCGGAGAAGCATGATTTTGGAAACTTATCCAGTAATTCCCTCTCAGTTGCTTCCTGCATAAATACAATGGCATTTCTCCCGCCTCCACTTGCAGGGAACACACAGGTGATGTTCTCACTGTTCCAATACACACTCTGAGGGCCCGTGCCTGTATCACATCAAATTCACCAAGCACCGTCTTTGCTGCAGATCCATACACCACACTCCCATAATCAAGTCTTGATCTAATTAATGCTGGATAAATATATGTCAAGGACACTACATCAGCTCCCCAGCCCATCCCTATCAGACATCTCATTAGTGACTCGGGCTCCGCATAAAGTCACTACTGCCTCTTATAGCCTTTGGCTATAAAGACAGTAGTTAACTATTGTTAACTATTGTTATCCTGCGCGTTTATTATTCTTACTTGTTAGTTACTCGGGCTCCGCACAGAGCCACTATTGTTATCCTGCGCGTGTTATTATTCTTACTTATTATTATTATTAGTGGCCCGGTATATTCTCATTCATACAGGTTATAGTAATATCCGGCCAACAATTGAATCAAAGCAACTGAACTCGGGACTTAGGTTTTGTCAAAGACGTTTTGCCTCTTATCCAAAGGGCTTCATCAATTCATATCGCCTCGGTCTGAATAGTCTGACGAGCGCACTCGCACGCGCAGATATACACGCTTCTCGGATTCCGCCAAGTCGACGTCCTCGTCCCGGCAGCAGCCCCCAGAGTCACTCTCGAAATTTCTGCCAAGGAATTTTCTAGTTAGTGACTCGGGGTCTGGACAGAGTCACTATTGTTATCCTGCGCATTTATTATTCTTACTTATTAGTGACTCGGGCTCTGCACAGAGTCACTATTGTTATCCCGCGCGTTTATTATTCTTACTTATTATTAGTGACTCGGTCTCTGCACAGAGTCACTATTGTTATCCTGCGCGTTTATTATTCTTCTTATTATTATTATTCCTCTTCCGTAAAAATTTTGATTGCAAAATCGTCGGAGGGCTTTGAATTCACCCCGACGGACCAAACCCCATCATCTGGGGCATGTTTGGGATCGGTGTGCTATTGATATTCAGGGGAGAATGCGATATTTTGGCGGCGTAAATGGCGAAAACGTGGCCAAAAAACTCCATTCATTCCTAATGAGAGACGACGAAAATCTCAGGCTTTTTCAAACCTCTGATACTTCACCATACTTACAGCTACACAGTCCATTTAACCTTTAAAATGGAGGAAAATATGTTCTCTACCAAGTCCTGTTTTTAGCTTTCTGATATCTTTTATACTTTTTGATCAGCGACTGTTCGGGTGTCATGCTCGTTTCACCTCATTTCTCCTGAAAGTTTTAGTTTCCCATGTGTGTGTATTGCATGGAATGTTCGTGGCTTAGAGTGGAGGAATCTTCAGTTAGAGTGGCAGGGTGAGGTGATGATTATGGAAAAAAAAAATTGTAAATTGCTCTCACAGGCACATAGTTTGAGGTAGACGCGTCAATTTCTCCAAAGTAGTAGAGATTCTTGTCCTCTCTTGAAAAATGTGTCTACTTTAACAGTCAGACAAACCAAATTTGAACTGTGCCCCTCTAAAGGACATGCTCAGCCCTCGTCTCTGCTATATCTCTCCATGTATTTTTCTCAGGGATGAAGGAGAGCCGTCCAAATTTTCATGTTTTTAACTCACTCCCGTGTCCACATTTTACATCCTAGAAACACCAAAATACACACAAAGCTTCAGACACTTATTGTGGCGCTCAGTGTCTGCTCAGTTTTCAGATAGGAGTTACCGTTTTGTCACAAATTGAGCCAGAGTGAGAGGCTCGCCTACATGAATGAACCTGCTTTTTAATGGGGCTCTGAGAAAGATGATGCAATCCAAGCTCAGACACACAGCTGCAATCAACCATGTAATCAGCCACTCTAAGCAATGATGTCATCAGACTCCTCTGATATGAGAGCAGCTGATCAACTGTTACTACTGACATTCACGCACACACATACATACATACACAGACACATACACACACATACAGACAGACACGCACACAAAAACACAGACAGATACACACATGCACAAACACACATATACAGACACGCACACATACACATGTACAGACACAGACAGATGCACACATACACATATACAGACACTGACAGACGCACACACACAAACAGACATACATGCACATGAACACACAGAGACACAGACACATACACAAACACACACAAGAAGAGACATATACACACAGCTGACTCACACACACGCAGGCACGTTCACTTACACACACACAGACAAATATACAAGCGCACACACACATACAAACTGCCAGACAATCACACAAAAACACAGACATCGACACAAATACGCAGACATTCACAAATTTACACTCAGAAACACACATGAAGAGACACAAACAGAAACACAGGAGACAGACAGACACGCATGCAAATACACACAGAGACAAATATATAGACGCACACTTATGCATTCACAGACACAGACACACACACACACACACACACACACACACACACACAGACAGACATACAAACAGACACGCACACAAACACACAGACAAATATACAGACGCACACGCACACACAGACACAAATATACAAGTGCACACACACACACACACATACTGCCAGACAAGCACACAAAAACACAGACACAGACACACACACACACATCGACACAAATTTACACTTAGAAACACACATGAAGAGCCACAAACAGAAACACAACAGACAGACACACACATAACAAACACGCACGCAAACACACACAGAGACAAATATACAGACGCACACCTACGCATTTACAGACACAGACGCACACACAGACATACAAACAGACACGCACACTAACACACAGACAAATATACAGACGCACATGCACACACAGACACAAATATACAAACACAGACAGACGCACAGACATACAAGCAGACACGCAAACAAACACACACAGAAAAAAAATACAGACGCACACATACACAGACAAATATACAGATGCACACATACACATAAAAGACACGGACAGACGCACACAAACACACAGACAAATACACTGCTCAAAAAAATAAAGGGAGCACTTAAACAACACAATGTAACTCCAAGTCAGTCACACTTCTGTGAAATCAGACTGTCCACTTAGGAAGCAACACTGATTGACAATCAATTTCACATGCTGTTGTGCAAATGGAATAGACAACAGGTGGAAATTATAGGCAATTAGCAAGACACCCCCAATAAAGGAGTGGTTCTGCAGGTGGTGACCACAGACCACTTCTCAGTTCCTATGCTTTCTGGCTGACGTTTTTGTCACTTTTAAATGCTGGCGGTGCTTTCACTCTAGTGGTAGCATGAGACGGAGTCTACAACCCACACAAGTGGCTCAGGTAGTGCAGCTCATCCAGGATGGCACATCAATGCGAGTTGTGGCAAGAAGGTTTGCTGTGTCTGTCAGCGTAGTGTCCACAGCATGGAGGCGCTACCAGGAGACAGGCCAGTACATCAGGAGACGTGGAGGAGGCCGTAGGAGGGCAACAACCCAGCAGCAGGACCGCTACCTCCGCCTTTGTGCAAGGAGGAACAGGAGGAGCACTGCCAGAGCCCTGCAAAATGACCTCCAGCAGGCCACAAATGTGCATGTGTCTGCTCAAACGGTCAGAAACAGACTCCATGAGGGTGGTGTGAGGGCCCGACGTCCACAGGTGCGGGTTGTGCTTACAGCCCAACACCGTGCAGGATGTTTGGCATTTGCCAGAGAACACCAAGATTGCCAAATTCGCCACTGGCGCCCGGTGCTCTTCACAGATGAAAGCAGGTTCACACTGAGCACATGTGACAGATGTGACAGAGTCTGGAGACGCCGTGGAGAACGTTCTGCTGCCTGCAACATCCTCCAGCATGACCGGTTTGGCAGTGGGTCAGTAATGGTGTGGGGTGGCATTTTTTTGGGGGCCGCACAGCCGTCCATGTGCTCGCCAGAGGTAGCCTGACTGGCATTAGGTACCGAGATGAGATCCTCAGACCCATTGTGAGACCATATGCTGGTGCGGTTGGCCCTGGGTTCCTCCTAATGCAAGACATTACTAGACCTCATGTGGCTGGAGTGTGTCAGCAGTTCCTGCAAGACAAAGGCATTGATGCTATGGACTGGCCCGCCCGTTCCCCAGACCTGAATCCAATTGAGCACATCTGGGACATCATATCTCGCTCCATCCACCAACGCCACGTTGCACCACAGACTGTCCAGGAGTTGGCAGATGCTTTAGTCCAGGTCTGGGAGCATGCCCAGGCGTTGTAGGGAGGTCATACGGGCACGTGGAGGCCACACACACTACTGAGCCTCATTTTGACTTGTTTTAAGGACATTACATCAAAGTTGGATCAGCCTGTAGTGTGTTTTTCCACTTTAATTTTGAGTGTGACTCCAAATCCAGACCTCCATGGGTTAATAAATTTGATTTCCATTGATAATTTTTGTGTGATTTTGTTGTCAGCACATTCAACTATGTAAAGAACAAAGTATTTAATAAGAATATTTCATTCATTCAGATCTAGGATGTGTTGTTTTAGTGTTCCCTTTATTTTTTTGAGCAGTGCATACAGACACACACACAGAGACAAATATACGGACGCAAATAGACACACAATTACATACAGACAGGGACACGAAAACACAGACGGACACAGAAATACACACACAGAAACAAACACACACAAACAGACGCAAATATACAGAAAGACAGCCTTATACAGCCCTATTCATAAGCACACATACATACAGAAACACATATAAGGACAAAAAACAGACACACACAAACCCAAACAGATACACAAACACACACAGCTGACATACACACATAAACACATACAGACACACAAAAAAACAACAACACAGAAACACAAACAAACAGCTGAATAACACTCTGACTATGGCCATCAGTTTGAATGATTTCTTCTCCGACTCTGACAAATCAATGTACTCATCCGTGACTCCTCTGATATGAGAGCAGCTGATCAACTGCTACTACTGACATTCATGCACACACATACATACATACACAGACACGCACACAAAAACACAGACAGATACACACATGCACAAACACATATACAGACACGCACATACACATATACACACACCGACAGACGTACACACAAACAGACATACAAGTAGACACGCACACAAACACATATACAGACACGCACACAAACACATATACAGACACGCACATACACATATACACACACCGACAGACGTACACACAACCAGACATACAAGTAGACACGCACACAAACACAGACAAATATATATACGCACACACATACAGACAGACATGCACGTGAACACACAGAGAGACACAGACACATACACAAACACACACAAGCAGAGACACATATACACAGCTGACACACACACACAGGCACATTCACAAACACACACACACACACACACACAGACAAATACTGCCAGACAAGCACACAAAAACACAAACACAAACACACACACATTGACACAAATTTACACTCAGAAACACACATGAAGAGCCACAAACAGAAACACAACAGACAGACACACACATAACAGACACGCACACGCACACACAGACAAATATACAGACACAGACAGACGCACACACAAACACAGACATACAAGCAGACACACAAACAAACACACACAGATAAAAAAATACAGACGCACACATACACATATACAGACACAGACAGACGCGCACACACACACAGACAAATATACAGACGCACACATACACATATACAGACACGGACAGAAGCACACAAACACACAGACAAATATACAGACACACACACACAGACAAATATACAGACGCAAACAGACACACAATTACATACAGATAGACACGCACATAACAAACACGCACGCGAACACACACAGAGACAAATATACAGACGCACACCTACGCATTTACAGACACAGATGCACACACACACACACACACAGACATACAAACAGACACGCAAACAAACACACAGACAAATATACAGACGCACACATACACATATACAGACACAGACAGACGCACGCACACACACAGACAAATATACAGACACAAACAGACACACAATTACATACAGACAGGCACACAAAAACATAGACAAACAGACACAAATATACAGAAAGACAGCCTTATACAGCCCTATTCATAAGCACACATACATACAGAAATACATATAAGGACAAAAAACAGACACATAAACCCAAACAGATACACAAACACATACAGCTGACACACACAAAAAAAACAACAACACAGAGACACAAACAAAAAGCTGAATAAAACTCCGACTATGGCCATCAGTTTGAATGATTTCTTTGCCAACACTGACAAGTCAATGTACTCATCCCTGACTCCTCTGATATGAGAGCAGGTGATCAACTATTACTACTGACTTCTGTTAAACTCCAGAACACACACCAAACATACAGTCACACACACACAGACAAATATACAGACACAAACATACTCACACACACACACACAGTCGCAGAAGGCTACATTAGCCTACAATACCTATGATCCTCAGCGATCGTTGCCATAGTGAAAATGCCAAACGAAGACGTAATATAACCTATTCGATCGGTTTCATACTCACACGTGTATCCCAAATATGGTGGCTAGTAGGGCTCTTACTAAACATAATGGTAGGTCCAGCAGCTTGTTTTAGACGACGCTGCACCCCCCACCCCAGTTTTAATCATTTCTTCTCAGATTCTGAGAAATTAATGTTGGTTTTGGAAGTTAGCAGAAGGCTACAGTAGCCTACAAACGATCCTCGGCGACCGTTCCAGCAGAAGCCGTAACATAAGCTCATCAATCGGCTTTATCGTCACCAGTGTTGCCAATTTAGTGTCTTTGTCGGTAGATTAAGCAACTGTCTCTGATGTTAATGGAGGCTTTTATGGTGTAAACTGACGTGAAAGCACACATCCCTCTGCAGCTCTCAACGAGCAGCACCAGCGGGTGCTGTTCTGAGCCCCGTCCCAAAGCCTTCACATCGCTCTCTTCCCAAATTCAGCCAGAGCAGAGAGGAGATTCTCACCCCACCATTAGTGCCCAGACTGCAAATGAATCAAATCTGATCCCACCCTGGATGTAAATGCAAAGCGTCCCCGTGAATAGACGTTTGGCTGTAACCCCCACCCAACTCTAAAGAGAAAGATGTGTGTGTATCTTTCTTTCTGTAAGCACACAAGCTGTATTGTTTTTTTCTGCATTTCTTAATAATTTTTAATCATATCGGCTACATTACTCAACGTTCAATCACGAGAATAATTCCTTGTTTTTATTTCTTTTAATTTCATCAGGCACGTCAGTAGGTAGATCCGAGAGGACCCGATGCCTGTAAGCGTTTTCCTCACTGTCAATTTTAATGACATCGTGAACGATTCTCAATAGATACACTAAAGCGTCCTGAAAAGCTTAACAATATGATTGGTAATGTTATGGCCCATCGGTATTAATCAATTCTTCTCTGATTCTGAGATATCGATCGGGGTTTGGGATGTTAGCAGAAGGCTACATTAGCGACAGTTGCTATAGTGAAGACGCCAGCTGAAGCCGTAACATCAGCTGTTCAATCTGCGTTATCGTCACAGGTCTGGCCCTAGTACATACTAGTAGGTCCAGCAGCCCGTTTAAAATGAAAATGCAACCCCCCCCCCCGCCCCCTCATCCCTAAATTAGAGTTCAAACTGCAAATGAATCAAATCTGATCCCACCCTGGATATAAATGCAAAGTTTCACCGTGAAAAGACGTTCGGTTGCCCTATATTCTAAAATTAAACAATACAGGACAAAATTGATTTTTCCTATGTAATGTGACTCTTGACAAGCATTAATAAATGTCATGTAGTTATTCAGAAAAGTGATGGCCTGTTTCAATGGCAAAAAAGAAGAAAGAATCAACAGAAGAAAGTTCATTTATAGCTCTAAACACATTTAAGATGTTTTTTACTCACCTTTTGTCTCTCCCCCAGCATTAGACTCTCTCTACTGTGTCTATTACAATTACAAGCCTTTGGTCAATAAATTATGCAAATTGATTCATGGTGATGGATTGATTGAATGACTTTCCTTTCTGAGGAGCTGACAACACTGATCTTCACACGTCTGTCCCAAATACACGGGCTAGGAGGGCCCTACTAAACATACTAGTAGGTTCAGCAGCTGTCATTCGGACAGCGTTGGTGGAGCCCGGTGGGGGCGGAAAGCTGTTATGGGAATGTGCAGTCAGTAACTGTCAAAGTGGAAAATGCAATATGTTGTACATACACTCACAATACAAAAGTATGTCTCATATGAGCCCTTTGTGAAAACTGGGGGCGCTACAGTAAGAAAATATTATGTAATTTCTCCAAACCAAAATATGATCAGGGTGACTTTTGAAGACTGGAAAATCAATCGTGTACACGTCCCGGCAGCAGCCCCCAAGTCACTCTCGAAATTTCTGCCAAGGAATTTTCTAGTTATTCTTACTTATTATTATTCCTCTTACGTAAAAATTTCGATTGCAAACTCGTCGGAGGGCTTTGAATTCACCCCCACGGACCAAACCCCATCATCTGGGGCATGTTTGGGATTGGCGTGCTATTGATTTTCAGGGTAGAATACAATATTTTGGCGCCGTAAACAGCGAAAACGCGGCCAAAAAACTCCATTCATTTCTAATGAGAGATGACGAAAATCTCAGGCTTTTTCAAACCTCTGATACTTCGCCATACTTACAGCTACACAGTCCATTTAACCTTTAAAATGGAGGAAAATATGTTCTCTACCAAGTCCTGTTTTCAGTTTTCTGATATCTTTTATACTTTTTGATCAGCAACTGTTCGAGCGTCATGCTCGTTTCACCTCATTTCTCCTGAAAGTTTTAGTTTCCCATGTGTGTGTATTGCATGGAATGTTCGTGGCTTAGAGTGGAGGAATCTTCAGTTAGAGTGGCAGGGTGAGGTGATGATTATCGAAAAAAAATTTGTAAATCGCTCTCACGAGCACATAGTTTGAGGTACACGCCTCATTTTCTCCAAAGTAGTAGAGATTCTTGTCCTCTCTTGAAAAATGTGTCTACTTTAACAGTCAGACAAACCAAATTTGAACTGTGCCCCTCTAAAGGACATGCTCAGCCCTCGTCTCTGCTATATCTCTCCATGTTTTTTTCTCAGGGGGGAAGGAGAGCCCTCCAAATTTTTATATCTTTTTAACTCACTCCCGTGTCCACATTTTACATCCTAGAAACACCAAAATACACACAAAGCTTCAGACACTTATTGTGGCGCTCAGTGTCTGCTCAGTTTTCAGATAGGAGTTAACGTTTTGTCACAAATTGAGCCAGAGTGAGAGGCTCGCCTACATGAATGAACCTGCTTTTTAATGGGGCTCTGAGAAAGATGATGCAATCCAAGCTCAGACACACAGCTGCAATCAACCATGTAATCAGCCACTCTAAGCAATGATGTCATCAGACTCCTCTGATATGAGAGCAGCTGATCAACTGTTACTACTGACATTCACGCACACACATACATATATACACAGACACATACACACACATACAGACAGACACGCACATGAACACACACAGAGACAAATTTACAAGCGCACACACATGCACATAATGCCAGAGAAGCACACAAAAACACAGACACAGACACACACACACATCGACACAAATACGCACACAGACACAAATTTACACTCAGAAACACACATGTAGAGACACAAACAGAAACACAGCAGACAGACACACACACATAACAGACACGCACGCAAACACAAATTTACACTCAGAAACACACATGAAGAGACACAAACAGAAACACATTAGACAGACAGACACACACACACACACACACAGACATACAAACAGATACGCACACAAACACACAGACAAATATACAGACGCACACGCACACACAGAGACAAATATACAGACACAGACAGACGCACACATATACAGACACGGACAGATGTACACAAACACACAGACATATATACAGACACACACACAGACACACAAATACACATACAGAAACAAACACACACAAACAGACGCAAATATACAGAAAGACAGCCTTAAGGGCCGTCCACACCAAGAACTATAAATATAACTATAAATATATAGTTCTAAAAATCGATCTTAACTCAAGTGGATGGCAGCGTCCACACTACAACTATAACGACAACGATAGTGCTGGATGATATCGTTCGGATCACTTTCAGAGCAATTTGATGAACAATAAAAACACTGACAGCAAATCAAAATCCATCAGGAATGACAGGTCGAGATGTTCCTCACATCACTACGTCACTCACACACTCATTCAAAATGGCGGACGACGTAGCATAGAGGCTTATCATTGAGGTACAAAAAAATCCAGCTCTGTATGACAATAATGACAGACTGTATGAAGATGCCACCAAGAAGAGGGACATCTTGGGACGGAATCGGGTGCACCCTTGGAATAAATAAATCTCTGTTCCACTGCTGACCATTGCGCCGAGCACTCAGTGTGCTTGGCGTAACCTAGCAACACAACAATATCGTTCAGTGGTGTGGATGCTGGCATTTTATTGTTATAGTTATAGTTGTTGGTGTGGAGGGCCCTTTATACAGCCCTATTCATAAGCATACATATATACAGAAACACATATAAGGACAAAAAACAGACACACATAAACCCAAACTGATACATAAACACACACACATAAACACATACAGACACACACACAAAAAACAAAAAACAAAACACAGATACACACAAACAGCTGAATAACACTCTGACTATGGCCATCAGTTTGAATGATTTCTTCTCCGACTCTGACAAATCAATGTACTCATCCCTGACTCCTCTGATATGAGAGCAGCTGATCAAGTGTTACTACTGACATTTCTGTTTAACTGCAGAATACACACAGAGAGACAAATATAAAGACTCCTACACATCCATACAGACACGCATATACAGACATAAACAGACACACACACACAGAAACATAGATATACAGATACAAACAGACACACACATACAAAGACAAACAGACATACACAGTGACACACACACAAACAGAGACACAAACACACAAAGAGGCAAATATACAGACGCACACACACACACACATATACAGACACCACAGACACACACTTACACAGAGACAAATATACAGAAGCACACACACACACACACACAGACACGCACACGAACACACACAGAAACACAGACACACATATACAGACACAAACAGACATACACACACACAAACACAAACAGAGACATAGACACACATTTAAAGACACACACAGAGACAAATATACAGAAGCACACACACACACACACAAACAGACAGCGCACAAACACACACAGAAACACAGACACACACACACAAACAAAGACAAACACAAACAGAGACACAAAGACACAGCTGACACACACACACACATACAGACACACACACAACCGCACACAGAGACACAGAAACACATACACATAGTTGACACACACACGCGCACACACACACACACACACACACACTCACACAGACAAAGACAGGCACAAATAAATATACAGACATACAGACAGCCCTTCTCAGATTTTAGAATGACGTCATAGGGGTCTACTACAACCGCTTCCTCCCCCATTTTTTATTTTATTTTTTTATTTTTGATGACATCAGAGGTAAGTGTATGTGTTTCTCTCTTCGGCTTTACTAGCTTAATAGCATTAGCTTATAATATTCCATGATATGAGAGCAGCTGATCGATTGTTACTACTGACATTTCTATTAAATTGCAGAACACACGCAGAGACAGATATACAGATACATACACATACATACAGACACGCATCTACAGACATACACAGACACACACACGCGCAGACACATACACACAAATACACACACAGAAACACAAAACCACACACACACAAAGAGACACAAATATACAGACAGACAGTCCTATACATAAGTACATACATACGTACAGAAACACATGTACAGACATACACAAACATATACAGAGAGACACGCACACAAAAACAGAGCCAAACACACAGAGACACAGACACACACACACAAAGATATAGACACACACACACACACTTACATACAGACACGCACAGAAAAACACAGACAGGCACACACAGAGACACAGGCACACAAATACACACAGAAACACAAACACACACAAACAAACACAAATATACAGAAAGACAGCCCTATTCATAAGTACACACATACATACAGAAACATATACAGACACAAACACACAGCTGACGAACACTATGACTATGGCCATCAGTTTGAATGATTTCTTCTCCGACTCTAACAGAAATGTCAGTAGTAACACTCGATCAGCTGCTCTCATATTAGAGGAGTCAGGGATGAGTCCATTGATTTGTCAAACTGCAGAACACACACAAAGACAAATATACAGATGCACTCACGCACATATACAGACACACACACACACACACAACAGATAGACAGCACTTTTCAGTTTTTACAATAGTGTCACAGGGTGAATGTGTGAAATAGATGTCTGAAATAAGTAGACGTATGTCTAAAAACATACATATGTCTGTGTATATTCTCATTCATACAGGTCATAGTAATATCCGGCCAACAATTGAATCGAAAGCAACTGAACTCGGGACTTAGGTTTTGTCAAAGACATTTTGCCTCTTATCCAAAGGGCTTCATCAATTCATAACGCCCCGGTCTGAATAATCTGACGAGCGCACTCGCACGCGCAGATATACACGCTTCTCGAATTCTGCCAAGTCGACATCCTCGTCCCGGCAGCAGCCCCCCGAGTCACTCTCGAAATTTCTGCCAAGGAATTTTCTAGTTTGCCGATGTTGTGGAAAACACTATGCATTCCCGCGCATTCATTCATTTATTTTGATTTATTCTGCTCAGGGTAGTATATATTTTCATCAAAATATATACAGTTAATAATTTAACAAGTCAGTTTACACATCCATAGTAGGAAAGGAACAGGAGGAAGAACAATCTTGTATGTTACCCCTTATTCAGAACATAAACAATGAATTAGCGCAGTCAAACCCGCCTTCAAACGATGAAGTCTTCATTCTTATTTTAATGTTTTGCCCCAAAAATTTTTGTAAGATTGTTGTTAATTGCTTGGCTAACTTTTGTCATACTACATGGGTTTCCCAAAGATAGCAACAGGAGGTTACAGTGGGAAGTAGCTCTCCGGTGGGATGGGTTCAATGCAAGCTCGTCCTCCATTCTCTGCAGTGAGTATTTCAAACCGGAGGACTTCGACAGAACAGGGCAGACAGTCAGGATGAGAGATGGAGTGATCTCTTCTGTCTTCAGTCTCCCAGCTCACCTCCAAAGGGTATGTATATCACTAAGTGATAGTATGGCAGTATGCCATACTGTGCTGTTTTTTTCTTTTCTGAGTGTGAAGGAATTAATTATGTATTTTGTAATACACTGATAAAATTAAAATATTTTGTCCTTCACTTCAGCCTGTGTATTGTGTGTGTGCGTGTGTATATAGTGTACATAGCCTGTGTGTATGTATGTGTGTGTGTGTGTGTGTTTGTTGTACATAGCCTGTGTATTGTTTGTGAAAAATGACTAAAATAGGTATATATAATTTGGTTACCTGAAGAATGGTAACATATTGTAATTTGTTGTCTGAAAAATGGCAAAAATATGTGATTCTGTTACCTGGAAAAAATTACTCAAATGTGTTATTTTGTTGCCTGAAAAATAGATCAAAAATAAATAAATAAAAGTGAGAAGATGTGTTTCTTTATTTTTAAGCCACACTCGATTCCTATTCCAATTTATAGCCTATATATGTGTACGTGATCAATAAAGTTCTTTTTTAGTCACCTGAGAGGATTAAATACATTGTTTTTGGTACCTAACTTTTTGTCAAGTATAGTAGTGCATGTGCGAATGAATAAATGAGAGGCATTAACCTAAATGTCTTTGTAGAAAGGCGCTTTATGAAATTAAGTCCATTTACTTGTATTAGTTTAGAGCGCAGCCTAGCCACATCTAATATGGTGGCGACGCTGACGTATCGCAGCAGTGGCCAAACCTGCTCCATGCGGCGTCTACGTATATATTTGTATGTTCCTTACAGCTACCGAAGGTCCAGCAGAAGGAATCAGTGATTTAATAGCCTACCCAGATACCATTGGAAGAAGAATTGTGATTGGTCCGTTTTTCGTTCTATTATATTAACCCATTGTTTCCCAAGAAATATTAGTCCAAGCTTATAACAATGTTCTAGAAACTATTACTATTACTGAATGAAAAAAAATCACACAGGCATATATATATATCATTAGTAGTACAAAAATTCTTTAAATATTTTTTCTCAGGTCTTCACTGAATACCTTGAAGGCCCAGAGGGTTCCCCTCTGGTGTAATGTGGTCATATATAAATAATGGCGTGGTGTCCTGCTTTTTGTATCCTCTGTTTAGTGGAGAGGAGAGATGGAGGAATTCAGTCCTAAGAGCAAGGTGCTGCTTGTGGGCTGTAAGTCGGACCTCCGCACAGAACTCTTCAGCTGGGTCCACAGCAGACACACCCCTGTCTCCTTAGATCAGGTGGGTCAGGACTCAATCTTCAAGACGATAATAGTCCCTCTGTACAGAGAGTGTCACTTTGTATCAGATTTGTGTCATCACAGTTTTGGGTTTTTTTTTTGGTAAGAAAAGTCCCTTTACACACAAACACAAGTTAACAGTGTCTGTAGTGTAGTTCCTACCTTAACATGGCAATTTCACTCTGTGCTCATTTTATTAGGGACATGTGGAAACTTAAAAGCAGTTCATTTACAGCAGCTCATATGGCCAGAATATTATGATTATAATGCACTCACTGACTGTGAGAAACTTAATATTATGGGTCTGCTGTATATAATTGTGTACGTAAGTGAACATCACATACCATTCAACTATGTTTCATTTTTGCTCCCCTATCTGTGCAAATTGTCATTTTGGTTAGTTGGTGTATGCATGAGACCACTCTCATGCATGTTGCCCAGGTATTCACATAATAAGATGATTGTATATTCAAGGGGCTGTAAATAAAGTTCATTAAGTCAAAACACAGCACAGAAGGCACCAATAGCATAGTGGGTATAGCACGTGCCCCATAAACCGGAGGCTATGATGTCTTTGTTGGTGACACTGGTTCGGTTCAAGCCAGTGCTATTTGCTGCATGCCATTCCCCATTCTTTCTCACCCCCATTTCCTGTCACTCTTCCAGCTGTCCAATCAAATAAAACCAGAAAAGGCCAGAAGAAACCCCCCTGAACTAATTCATCATCAGTACAACATCTGTTTCCATTCCCAGGGCTCCAACACAGCCAAGCAGCTCAGCACAGCCTATTTGGAGTGTTCAGCACTTCAGTCTGAGAACAGCGTAAGAGACATCTTTCGTGTGGCCACTCCGGCCTGCATCAACAAGACAGCAAATACATTAAGAAGCAGAAGTTCTTCAGAGCTACTAAGAAGCCATCCATGAGTGGGTGAGATATGTCCCCCGGAGTAACAACACACTTTCAGCAGATCAAAGCTAAGAGCCGTGCTATCATGTAAGAGACACTGCTGAGAACAGAGCTGGAGTGGACTCAGCATGTGCTCTGTCTATAGGTCTCTGTGGGCAGGGCTTATCTCAACACAGCAGGGATGACCACTCATTTAGTGCTCCACCTACTTCATGGAGCCTGTTCACTCCCCATACAGAATACTGTGACTCTGAGTACAGAATATTGTGATTGCCAATGCAGAAGTCTCCCCCATACAGACTCCAAGTACAGAATACTGACTCCCAATACTGATTGGACCTCTATTAACACCAGTTGCAGACAGATGTTTGAACAGGGACGCAGATGTGAAATCTTTCCTCACTATTTTGTTGCAGTCTAACAACTTCAGCCTCCTCAGGAGGACTGCATAATGTGAGCAGGGATATGTACTTGTATTCACCTGCAGCAAGATTACTAAAACCAGTAAAAACCAGCAGGACATGGTTGTGTACTGATTAACTTAATTCTCTGAAGACATGGGATCTTGTTTATGTAGTTAGTGTATTTTTGTGGAATATATAAGACACAATACTGTGGCATGTCTGCCACTGTCTGTCTCTTATGAGATCAAAACAGGTGATGAAAATCTGACTTCTTTGTGATTTCACACAGAGGATGGCTCCTGAGAAAAGGACTAGGACTAAAATGACATTAGTTCTCATGGTATGTCATGCAGAGCCTCTGGAGGTTCAGGTGTCAGGTGAATTAAGTGAGGGAGTTGAGATAATTAACCTTTGTCATAATGCAGGTAAAACATTACAGGTCACCTTCTTTGAGGAAATACCAAATGGTAATGGTAAGAAATTATGGGAAATATTTTGTATTTGTGTGACCTGAAGCTCTAGTAAAAATAACATTAGCAATTAGCTTCTTCATGACACTGTGGGAGAACTAAGCAGCTCCTTCAGCAACAGACTCTCTGTCGCTGCAATAAAAATCTGCACTCCGGACTAATTACATATTACATTTACATCTCATTTTTTGCACTACAGGAGAGTTTCTTTTCTCACAGTCACCTTATCTTTACCACTGCTGCTTTATATTTTTTGGTTTGTGTATTTTTGCTTATATTTTTTACAAATTTGTTTGTATTCTTATATCTTCTTCATCTATGGTTGCTGCTGTACCAAGAAATTCTCATACATGGGATAAATAAAGTACTCTTCTCCTCTTATCTTAATGCTGGGAATTCTGACCCAAAGACCTGATGAACATTTAAAGTTCCAAGAACAAAACTCAGACTAAATGAAACCTGCTGTCATTGCAGATCTTCATGGAGGTTTGATTCTCTAGCTCAGATGACAGAGGAGTTACTTAGGCCTCACCAAGGTGTCCTCTATGATGGGAAATGCATTGAGAGTCAGTAACAACACACATTTTCCTAGATTTAGATTTTTTAATGTGCCCAAGGGAAAACAGTATTGCACCCTGTACAGACGCCTTGATTAATGATTAAACAAATGAAAATGAAATGAAATTATTCCCTTCAGTTCGGGAGAAGGATCATCAGGACCACAGACACAGTGTTGACTGATGAATTGGCTCCTGACACTCCTGAGTGACACTCACTCCTCTCCGTGGTGCAATTCCTCACAGAATATGGCCTGCATAGCCTTCCCTCTAGAGAGGTACTTAATGCTCTCTATCTCACCGCCACAGTTACTGGGCTTCTGGAAGTGGATCTCCAGATGGTCCTGCAGGTCGTCCTCGTCTGTGACATCCTGAATGCCATCCAGGAGGAGGGTTCGCTTTGGGGAGCCACTGAAGGTCTGAAAGAGACCAGAATGTCAGCTTTCTCAGAATCCTGTTCACAGATCGTTATCAGTAATGTTGGTTCTTAACAAATGATCGATACCTGATCAGTATCTTTACTAACCACGAAGTGCTCAGCACTGACGAATAAGCCCTGACAGTGCAACAGTTTTGATCAATACATCTACAGGTGATACATAGTTTCATTCCTGTTTCCTACCTGAAACTTGCGCAGCCTGTGTTTGTAAATGGGTCCAACCTGCACATTCACCTCAGAGTCCAGGTCCACATGGTAGCTTCCTCTCAGGACCAAGCCTTCAGCAACTATAGTCACACAAACACAGCTGAGGATGAATACATGTCCTGTCTGTACTGCCTCTCGAGTAACTTCATTTCCCTGTAGAGACTGAGTGAAACATTAAAATGTTTCATAAACTGAAACAACACAGTAATCTTCAGTGGTGCATTCACCGCAGCTCTCAGGATGTGTTTAACAACATGTGGTTGTGAATAGTGGAGTGTTGTGCCTAGACATGCTAGACATACATACATAAATATTGACATATATCAGTGCCTGAGGATATCTGAGCTGAGCTGAAGTTGCAGCAGGAGAGGAGGCAGAACCATAAAGTAGTTCCTGGGTTTGGTTACAACTTTGGACACGGCTATGTATACTGTTGAATAATACTTTTTTCTGATCTCACCTCTTTTGCACCACGAGTGTCCTGCGCAACCTGAACACAAATCTACCGAACTGGCACCCTAAACCCTGAACGAACCACACTGAACCCACCTTCCCAAATCCACTATGCAGGACCTGGAATACAACAAACTGAAGCCACCTACACTTGTACATGTGTGGAGTTTGAGGATCACGATCAGTGCAGTGTGTCTGTGTCTAATGAGCTGCTGTAAAAATTAATTGGGAGCAAAACATCAGTAAAAGAGAGCTGTACCTCCAGGGTGTAGAAAAGCGATGTGTCCTATCCCCGTATTCGCATCGTACTCCACTCTCTTCACCTCACCTCCTCCTCTGCTGGGCCTGGAGAAGCTCATCTCCAGTCGGTCCTTCATTCTATCCTCTGGCATGGAAGGGGGAATATTGGAAACATTGAGCTCCATTCTGGAAACATCAAGGTGGACCTATATTGATAAGACCACAGATTGATTAGAGGGGCCCCTGCATTAACACTACTTAGGGCAATATGAACAGACTGAAGGGGATTACGGGATCAAATTGGAACCAGTGTGGTTTGTATTTATGTGCCCCTGGGCTCTGTCCCAGGTCATAGGGTTTTTCAATTTAAATTCTCTTTATTGAAAATCACACCTCGGTTACAGTAAAGGCCATGACAATAAGAAAATTGCTTCTGCAGAATGATCCATTTTACAATTCAATACAATACCATGTACTTTTTGGAAGCAAGAGAGAGGTGGGGTTTTGTCCCCAATACATTATATATGGAGAATAAATAAATATATAGAATAAATATATACAAAATTTTATATTTGACTCAAATATAACTCTTAACTGTTTGCAAAACATTTGCCAAAATGTGGTTTTAGCTGGAAAAAACCCAAAACAAATGAAAGTGATTGGCTGGTCACAGGGTTTTCATGTCCCAGAGTAACTCCATCTGCTCTCACCTGTGCATTGTGTCACAGTGCTTCACCAGTCATGCTTACTCCAGCTGAGCTGTGGAGTGTATTACCAAAGCATTCAAATTACAGCTGTTCAGGTTTCTAGCACCTGGACTGGTTCATCCAGGTTGCTGCACCTGAGTTATCTCCTCTATGCGTACTATATGGGTCACATGACAGTGTGACACCTTGATGCTGGTTTTCCCCGCTTGTGTCTGTGTGCTTGCACTATTACTGCAGCATGATTACCTCAAACTTGACAACAGGATCTATTGTTATTCTTTTTGGTTTCACTTCAACACTCTTGTTGTCACAGGACACAGAGCACTTTGCAATCTTCAGGATCTGAGAGGCCACTGGAGGAGAAAACATAGCAAAGCGTTACAAGAAACATGAAAGAGAGGGAGCCATCTGAGAGAGGGAAGATGTTTGATTTTCAGTTGGGCAAGGTCACTGGTAATGAATTAAACTCTAAAGCTGATCTTTGTGGTTCTTTGTGGTACAAATTTTTTCTTATGTGCAAACATGGAAATAATTACAAATCAACCTTGAACCTTGAACCTGTTCTACCCACTTCTCTCTTTTCACTAAAGAGCACACCGATAGTTCTTAAAAGGTTTTTGACTGATATGAAATGAAGGAAAGTTCAGCTGTGACCTGTGGTTGTCAGAGTGTGCTGAAGGCAAGCTGTGGACTGAAGTTCCTTCAGCAGACTGCCTCACTACCCTTCCTCTGCCCTCATTATCCTCAGTGCTATGAGGAAAGCTCAGGTGCTAAACACGTTTTGTGGCGCAACCACAGAATCTCACACACACCACAAACAGCAACCTGCTGGGCTGAGAGTTAAGGACTACAAAAGATGTTGTATTACATTGTATATCCAGGTCATACATTTTGTAAGGTCCAAGCACATCTCGGAAAGAGATACTCTTCCCATGCTCTTTCAAAAAATAAGCTTCAACTTGAATTCAGTCAAACTGTGAATCCACAACACATACTTATAACACATACACATACTATAAGTTTGTTACACAATCTTCAACTCACTGTAAGCCCTCATTCTTTTGGGTTGAGTATACTCATGTGGAGACAAAGCTCAGGTCATCAACTCAAGTCTTTAACTCAGTGATGAAGTGTGTGTACCTTTGTCCTCTTCAAAAGTGACAAGGGCCTGTCCTCCCTGCAGAGGCACAGTGCACCTCTGACGGATGGTGAACACTCCTCTGATTGGCTGGCTGTCATCATCAGACTCCTTTTTGTCCTGAGTGTTGAACCTCACCTCTGTCTCGGGAATCTGGGCACAGATCTAGACAGAGCGGTGTCTTATAATTGTTGATATATGATATGTCAAAGTGCTGTTACAATGTGAGACCTATTGTCTCACACTGTAAAATATGAATGCACTGACAGTCTGCTTAGGTATGATATGGAGACTCTCTGCTGGTGCACAATCCTGAAAGGAACCTTACCTTGAATTTCTGCTCCAGTTTGGTGGACTCAGCCCTCTTAACCTCCAGCTCAGCCTGATATCTTCTTAGTTTGTCCAGCAAATCTTGTTTGCATTTAGCAAATTTCCCAATTTTATCCTGAGTGAGAATAAGTTGAAATGAGTTCTTGGTTGTCCCATGTCAATTCTGCAGATGTCACGGGTATGGCAGTTACTGTACCTGCACTGAGCTCAGGCTCTGAGTGAAGTCCCCCTGACACTTGTCTTTTTTTTCGATCCAAAATATCATCTCCTGCTTGCCTTTTGCCTTGGCTTCATCCTCGTCAAGTTTTTCCACAATGAGTCTGGATTTCAAATCATCGGCTTTCTCTACTTTAGACTGAGACACAAAACCACCTTAATAAGGGAGCATCCTACATGTCCTACCTCTAAGACATAAAGTGAAACAAGGTCTGACACTATTGCTAAGGATGCTGTAAATACACTTCTATCTGTGCATTATATATTTGTATATTGTTACTTTAAGTGTCTTTGTTTCTGTTGTATATCACCTGCCCAGTGAACACAGATAGTGAAGTTAGCACCTCTGCTTCAATGTAGCAAACACCCTGAACTGTCACAGGTTATGAGGGGTCATTTTAAATCTGTTGCTCAGTAGAACTTAGAGTGAGGTCAACAACAGGCTCCTCAAAAAATTAGCATGCCATTAGTCTGGTAAAATAACCTATAGCTACTCTGAGAAAATAATTTTTACTGCTAAGTGTAAGGCTGGTGTATTAATGGGGGCCAGTGAGGTTGGTTCCAGGATTTTGTGCTCCACAAAAATTAGTCGATCAACAGTGTAAACACATAACACTCATAGGAGAGAAAACCCAGGTCCCTGTTGGACTGACTGCAGCATCATCGTAAGTAGGTATTTGCTGATGGATCGCCCCTTACATGGAAAAAGTACTTTCGAGTACTATTTGACTCAGCTCAGTGCTTTACCTATAGATGACTGTTGTGAATTCCCTGCTGCAAGGAGTGTACGTCACAGCAAGCTGCTTCGTGCAGAGACTGATGGACTGTTTGCGCATGCGCAGTGTGCTAAATGAAACTCTCGATGTAGTTAACTAGTTGGGTTAATCTTCCGCCGATCGTCATTGTTCTTCATTATTCCTTTGTACAACAGTGTGCGTTGGTGATGATGTAAGTTACTTGATGAGTGTATATTGTTTACATTTCCTATGCGATGTGAGCCATTAATATTACCAGAATAATATGCTCGTTTGCTTTAGTTAGCTTACCATTTAGCATGTCTCTAACTTAACCCCGTGAAATATGGACGATCCGACACGTAACTCAGTTAATTATATATTTTATTTTCTCTGTCACTGTATTGCAGGTTAATTATTATTAACATTACTTTATTACTGTTGTTCTGTTCACAGACATCACAAACCACACATACAGCGGTGTATAATTTCACCTGTCCTGTTAATCTGGATATGTCAATAAATAACATCTAAAGGAGAGAAGATGCTGCGTCTTCTCTGATCGGAAGATTGGGCCAGTTGTACACAGCCAGCGTATCATCACCGAGGCTGTTCCCTTACAAGTGGTCCTTCGAGCCGGATCTTGTGTATATCTGCACTATGACAACTTCTGGCAACCCTGCAGATCAACAGCCTCCAGTTGTGTCCCGCCCAAGCCGGCATCACCAACTCCCTTGGCACGTACATGACTTTGTCATTGATAACCCCGGCTATCTGAACAGACGAGATACAACACAACAAGCAATAGAAGTGCACCAGGAAGAGCCTCCATACCACACTTTGCCCACTAGGACAGAAGACTTGAGACTGGAAGGGATGGAAGCCCGCATGAAAGACATAACTAGGCAAATGAAACAGCTACAATCAGCAATGGACAGTGTTAAAGGTAAAGCTCATCCTCAGCAGCATCCATTCGACTCATCATATCCTCTCCGGAGCCCGAGCCTTCCTTATATTCACCACAGTGGAGTGACAGGGCCCAGAGTATCCCCCCTTATGGATAATCGGATGAGCTGGAAATCAGCTGATGGAGGATATTGTCAGCTCTTAGACAACAGTGAGCCTTACCCACCTACAGCACAGTCCATACAGCATGGAGAAATCAGCTCAACAACTCAGGCTGCCCGAGCTCGGCAGCAATCCGTCCACGTAGCAGCACAACCGCTGGACCTCAGTGAGTCTACTCATCATTCAGCTACCAGAACTGGGCCAGCGCCAGAGCTTACACAGCTGCCTGTAGTTCAGTTGGTCCACCACACCCTGCTTGCCCAGCGCATATATTCACCTTCTTTGCCTGTCCAACCTGCAGGTCAGCATGTCTAGCCAGGACACCAGCTAGCTCAACAGGCACCATTGACAGTGTTTCTGCCAGACCAGCCTGCAGTCCCGCCGACACATCCGCCTGCTCTGTATACATCTCAGCCAGCCCAGCCTGCACCACTCCACAGTCTCAAAGTATACCACAGCCCTTCCCCACAATCGCACAACAGCAGAGTTATCCTCAATATGGCCCGCATCAGGCCACTCCTCAACCAAGGCCACTGCCAGGACCTGCTCCCTTCAACCAGCAAGGGACCAGACCAAACTCCTGTGCAATCCCTCCTTATCAGCCACCTATTGAGCCAAGAGCAGCCTATTCACTTCCACAGACTGTATATCCCCCTGTAGCTCAACCACAGCTATACCAGTCTGGATCTCAGTCAGCTGCACATTACCCACAGCCTACACCCGTGGTTGCTCAACCTACAGCACCAGGATACATCTCTCCCTACAACAATCCTGCAACACTCACCATGACAGAAATGGCTATTGCGGCCTCATATGGTATCCCGAAGCCCAAATTGCCTCTTTTCAGTACTGGACGGGAGAGTGATTTCATCATGTTGAAAAAGGGGCTGGATAGCTTACTTGGCCCACACAGACACTTAACTGAAGATTATAAATACCAAGTATTGCTTGATCACCTTAAACTGCCTAGTGCCTACCAAATGGCAAAGAGATACATACATGATCCCACACCATACACCAGTGCAATCGACGCTCTGCAACAATGCTATGGACATCCAAGACAGCTGGTCCATGGAGAATTAAAAACCATATTGAATTCTCCTCCCATGAAACCTGGTGATGCAAGGGCTTTTGAAGATTTCTCCTCAGCTGTAAACACACTGGTGGGGATGTTAAGTCACATGGATGGTCCCGCTCAGTCTGAGCTGCGGTGCGGCTCCCATGTGGACACCCTCCTTGGTAAGCTGCCTGGCAACTACAGCGATAGCTTTGCTGAATACTGTATTAAAAGAGGCATCATCCACAGTGGGAGCGACCAGGCATACACCTTACCTGACCTTGCTGAATGGCTGGATATGAAGGTTCAGGTGCTCCAGGTGTCCCGACGTGCAGCAGAACCCAACCCAGCTGAGTCCAGTTGTACTCCACAGAGAGAGAATAAATCAGCCAAACCACAGTGGGTCAAACCTACCTCTGTTTACTTCAGCAGCGATCCCACAACAGTCAAACATCAGCAGGCCTCTCCACAGCGACAACGGGCCTTCCTCCAGCCGGGCTCAAAGAAAGATCAGCCCACAGGTAAGTGGAGGGAGCGCTTTAAGCCTTATTGTCCATATTGCACGGCCACCCAGGATCATTACCTTAACAGTTGCCCTGAGTTCGAAAGGATTACTACAGAGGGAAAATGTTGGAGATGTGGGCGCAGCCACTCATCAGAGAGTTGCACTCTAAAGAAACTCTGCTCTGTATGCAATAAACAACACCTGCTGATACTCCACGAAGTTGTGGCCCAAGACCCACAGCTAAATATCCTCACTGTCAGTACCCGAACCAATCCAGTGTATTTAGTGTCTAACGTATCTAACGCAGTGTTAGATGATGGCTCAGAGCGGACTGTGATTTTGGCTGCTGCGGTCAAACACCTTGGGTTGTGCGGAGAAGAGGACTCACTTAAACTGAAGACCATCAGACAGGATGTATTGAAGCTCCAGGGAATGTCAGTGTCATTTGAGGTGTCTGCTGACACACGGCCACGTACCTATCACTCCATCAGCCAAGCTTTCACTGCAGCTGAACTCCAGCCAGCTGAGCAGTCATGTCCAGGAGACAAGCTGGCAAGAAAATACAACCACCTGAAAGGAGTCCCCCTACACACATCCACTAAGGCGCAGCCAATGCTACTGATTGGATCCGACCATCCTCACTTAATAACCCCGATCCACCCAGTACGTGCAGGACCTATAGGAGCACCAGTAGCAGTCTGCACCTGACTTGGCTGGGCAGTGCAAGGACCCACTAACTTCCTTCAACATCCATCCGGTGAGAGCTCCTTCCTTCACCTATCAGGTGATACAGCTTGCTCCTACCTCCACAAGGATTTTCAACGCCTGTGGCAGCTTGACATTTTACCATATAAAAGCGAATGGGAGGTGACACGATCCAGGCAAGATCAAGCAGCCTTCACCATGCTGGATGAGAAAAGCATCAGTGTAACAATGGATGGTGTCTCAAGACATGCAACGCCTCTCCTTCGAAAGAGGAAAGTAGCTCTGCCCTGCGCATCACCTGCTGCTGTGATGCCCCTCCTCTGTGCTACAGAACGCCCCCTGGCTGCCAATCCTGATCTTGCTCAAGTTTACGATCAGGAAATACACAAGCTAGTGGAGGCAGGATATGCTGAGCGGATCACCAGCGAGGAGGCCAGTATTTCTTCCGGATCCTGCTACATCCTGCACCACTTGGTACATCATAACGGAAAGGCGAGGGTAGTATATAACTGCTCCTTTCACTACTGGGAGATTGCTCTGAATGATGACCTGTTACCAGGGCCCTCTGTTGGGCCTTCGCTACTGGGGGTTCTGCTCAGGTTTCGAGAACACATGATAGCTATCAGTGGAGACATATAGACTATGTTTCACCAGGTCAGACTCCTTCCCGAGGACTGCCCTCTTGTCCGCTTCCTCTGGCGTGACATCGACAGAGACCGACCACCTGACATCTATGAATGGTGTGTGCTGCCATTTGGCACAGTTTGCAGTCCGTGTTGTGCATTATATGCTGTGCAGTGCACATTCGAGACCACCATAGCGGCAATGTGGACCTGCTGGAGACGGTAATCACTTCGTTCTACGTGGATAACTGTCTGAAATCATTCCGCTCATCACAGCAGGCAAAGGATCTTCTCAACCACCTGAGAGCCTTCCTGGCTAAGGGTGGATTTGAGATCAGGCAGTGGGCATCCAACAAGACAGAGGTAATCTCTCACCTCCCAACTGAGGCGAGATCAACAACATCTGAGCTGTGGCTAACTGCTGGAGGAGCTGACCGGAAGGAGTCCACTCTCGGCCTGACTGGGCAATGCATGACAGACACACTGGGTTATAAATGTCAGCCTGTGTCACCCAAACAGTCCACCGTGCGCAATGTGTACAGGGAGCTTGCCTCGCAATACGACCCGCTAGGATACATAATTCCTTTCACCACCCGGGCCAAAGTCCTGGTCCAGGCTTTGTGGACTACAGAAAGACAATGGGACGAGCCTATTGCAGACGAGCTACTTCCAGTGTGGCAGGCATGGGAAGATGAGCTCCCTCAGTTGCAGAACATTGTTTTATCCCAGTGTTAATTTCCAGCAGCCGCCGACAACGATTCATCAGGGAGGCAGATTCACATTTGTTGCGACGCCTCTGAGAAGGCTTACGGATCAGTCGCCTACCTGCGAGTGGAGGATCCAGAGGGACGCATCACAGTGTCATTCATAATGGCCAGGTCGCGGGTCGCACCCAAGCAACAACATACGATGCCCTGACTGGAATTATGCACTGCAATCACAGGAGCCCAGCTGGTCAAAGTGCTACAGACAGAACTAACTCTGCCCATCCAATCCGTGGTCATGTGGTCTGACTCAACAACCATACTGAGCTGGATACAGTCGGAGTCCAAACAGTACAAAGTATTTGTTGGCACAAAAGTCACAGAAATACTGGACCTTACCAAACCCGGATCATGGAGATACATCGAAACAGACCTGAACCCCGCTGATGATATCACTTGTGGGAAGACCCTCCTCGAGTTATCAAAGCCAAACCGTTGGAGTCAGGGGCCTTCATTTCTGTACGAGTCCTCAGATCACTGGTCAGTGAACCCCTCAGTGCATACAGAGGAACCTGATGAGTTGTGAGCGCGAATCTTCTGTGGCCACATTTCTACTACCAGCAGTGATGAGCCTGATCCTGCTAAATACAATACATGGACTGAACTACTGCAGGCTACATATCAGTCCCTTCACGGGGGAGCTGCTCCAGCTATGTCTGCCTCTGACCATATCGATATGGAGACTACTCTGCTGAGAAGGATACAATCTGACGACTTCCCCGAAGAACTAAAGGCACTTAAACAGAGTAAACCAGTCCGTTCAGCCAGCTGTTTAAGTGCTCTCAGCCCCGAATATGATCAAGTATTAGGCCTCATTCGAGTTGGTGGCCGACTACGCAAAGCAGAGAGCCTGCCTGGAGACAGCCTTCACCCTGTTGTCATCAGCCCTGATCATCCGATCACACACCTCTTAGTGAAGGATTACAACAACCGTCTACACCACGCTGTGCCTGAGAGAATCTTTGCAGAGATCCGGAAAAATTACTGGATCTTACGTGGTTGACAAGTAATTAAGAAACACCAGAAACACTGTGTGAAATGCTGCTTATGGCGGAGCACCCCAGTAGCACCAATGATGGCCGACTTACCTGCTGCACGACTCCGGATCAACAAACCCCCGTTCTAGTCCACCGGGGTCGACTGCTTCGGGCCCTATACAGTGAAAATTGGAAGGAGGCATGAGAAACGGTGGGGCATTATATTTAAATGTCTTACCTCAAGATGCGTCCACCTTGATCCGTTGCCACACATGGACACAGACTCACTCTTACTGGCCTTGCGTCGATTTATCTCAAGATGAGGCAAGCCATACGACATCTTCTGGGGGGGAGAGCGAGAGCTCAAAGAATCGCTGGAAGATTGATCCATCATCGAAGCAACGGTTGGCCAATCAAAGCATTGCATTCAGATTCAATAGTCCTCTTTCACCCCATTTCGATGGCGCGTGGGAGAGGGAAGTAAGATTGGTTAAAGCCTCCCTCCAAGTCGTGCTGCGGGACCAAGTTGTATCAGAGGAGGTGTTGTCAACTGTCCTCGTGGAAGTAGAGGGTATACTTAAGCCAAAGCCCTTAGGATACTCCTCTTCTGACCTGGCCGACCCTGATCCTGTAACACCTAACTTGCTGCTGATGGGGCGGCACGACGCGTCGCTTCCTCAAGCTGCATATAGTTCCAGTGAACTTCTAGGCCGCCGCCATTGGAGGCATAGTCAGGTCCTGGCAGACAGGTTCTGGAGCCAATTCACCCGCCAGTACCTTCCCGACCTTCAACACCGTCAGAAGTGGAGGACCCCTACTGTTGACCTTGCTGATGACCAAGTGGTTATGTTAGTAGACCCCCAGCTTCCGAGGGCGCTCTGGCCCATAGGAAAGGTCACCAAAGTTCATCCCAGTGATGATGGGACAGTTCGTTCAGTAGATGTCAACATCAAAGGGACAGTTTATACTCGTCCGGTTACCAAGCTGCCTGATGGCGACAGGCACTCTGGACGCCAGATACCCTTAACAACGGCAGGGACTTGTACATCTACACATTCATGAATGAATGTGGGGGCGGCTGTTGTGAATTCCCTGCTGAGTACACGTCACAGCAAGCTGCTTCGTGCAGAGACTTTGCGCATGCGCAGTGTGTTAAATGAAACTCTCCGTGTAGTTAACTAGTTGGGTTAATCCTCCGCCGGTGGTTGGTGTTCTTCATTATTCCTTTGTACAACAGTGTGCGTTGGTGATGATGTAAGTTACTTGATGAGTGGATATTGTTTACATTTCCTATGCGATGTGAGCCATTAATATTACCAGAATAATATGCTCGTTTGCTTTAGTTAGCTTACCATTTAGCATGTCTTTAACTTAACCCCGTGAAATATGGACGGTCCGACACGTAACTCAGTTAATTATATATTTTATTTTCTCTGTCACTGTATTGCAGGTTAATTATTATTAACATTGCTTTATCACTGTTGTTCTGTTCACAGACATCACAAACCACACATACAGCGGTGTATAATTTCACCTGTCCTGTTAATCTGGATATGTCAATAAATAACATCTAAAGGAGAGAAGTTGCTGCGTCTTCTCTGATCGGAAGATTAGGCCAGTATAGTTATACGTTATAGTTATAGTTATTTAAGCCAGCGTATCATCACCGAAGCTGTTCCCTTACAATGAACAATGAGCTCATCTGAGACCTGAATGACCTGGTTTTGGTCGGTGGCAGGCTGAACTGGTTGAGTATTATTGACTGGGTCTCTTACCTTCCAGGTCTCCAGCTCTTTCTTGGCCACCTCCAGATCAGAGTTCACCTGAAAGGAACACAGTCCTGTTTACAACCAGTCTGGGTCACACAGCAGTCTCCAGATACCTGAACGGATCTTACCTCGTCAGTATTGGGCCCGATATCGGACATGTTGGCCAGGACCTGACAAGAAGACGGAGCACCGTCAGCAAAGTGCGTTAAATAAATACACAGGATAAACATCTTATTGAGTCTTGAGGTTAAAGTGAGTGTACCTTCTGTTTAACACCGGGTTGATTTTCCTCTGAGGATAGAGAATGGAGAACCCTCCACTGCAGCGTCAACAGACTGAATCAAAAGTGAAACTTTTATGATTTGACATGGCGCGCTCTACTGTAAGACCATAGTAATGACACACTGACAATTTAAATACACTGCAAAAGTAAATATACTGGTAAACACTTGTTATGGGGATAACTAGTGTAATAAAAAGTTTACCTAACTATGGGATTTATCTAAAGTAAATAACATGAGCTCATCAAACAGTAAAACGTTATGAAATAAATCCAGATCCAGCAAGACACCGGAAACATTCACTATATTTTCACGACTGAATAGAGACTTATTATTTTGTGTTTTTTTTTTTACTTTTTTGCCCCTCTGTATGTCTTGTATTAAACACATTTCGTCGGATATTAAGACATTTCCTAGTCTTCTTAGGTTTGTGATTGACGTAAACAGCCGCGCAGTTTCCGTGTTTAAGCTTAGGTGTAATGACGGCTGGTCATGTGAGCTTCCCATAGCTGCTCGGGACTCAGCTCTGTGTTCAGGCTCCGCTCAGGACGGACAGACGAAGCTCTATGAGCCAATGTAATCGTTAGCCCGGCTGCTCAAAAGTGTCACGGAAGTAGAGGAGAAAAACACAGCCTAGAAGCATGCGTTGGTTCGAGGGCTCCATTCCCGATGCCATCACCTCTGCGAAGGAGCGGAGTTTCGTTTTTGTTGTCGTCATTACAGGTAACGCTATGTACGTTCATTAGCTAGCATGCTAATGGTAGCCTGCATAAGTAAAAAGTGATAGGTTGCTAGCCAACTAGCGGTGGGTAAATCGCTTGCTTAGCTATTAGCCAGCTAGCTTAGCCTGTCAGCTGTCAAAGACACGTCATGACACCGATATTCCGAGCTAGTAACTTGGACATGAAGCTAGCTGGAGCCGCTGGTTGCTGACATGTGTGACAGTGTAAGGAGAAGCTAAGAGGCTGACTAAATTAACTAAGCACTCCAAAGTCCACTGGGCAGCGCCAAGCTAGCTAATCTAGTAGATGCTCACCAATACGTTAGCCAGGTCACCTGAGGTCATCAGCCTGGGGGGAGTCACGTTGTCTCTCAGACGTAGATATTAGTCTTACTGCTCTTTAATTCACCATGATCTGTCAGGTGAGTTTCATGCCAGCGATTACGTGTCTCTGTTCTCAGGGGAAGACGAACAGTCAGCACAGCTGATGTCGAGTTGGGAGGATGACCAGGTCTCAGAGGCAGCACTCAACTGCTGCGTGGCCATCAGAGTCGATGCCAAGAGGTACTGATGTATTCAGTGACACAGAGTATTGTGCTATTGTGCAGCTGCAGGCGAGGTCACTGATAAGATTTGTAATGAAGGAGCTTCCTCTAGCCTCTTGTGAGTAAATGTGTCTCAGCTGAAATGGCCTATAGTAACTTCATAATATTGCTACACATGTATCGCCCATCACGAGTCCACATGGGCGATACCACACTTTTAAGATTCGATACGACACCGATTACTTTTTGCATAAAATATTCGATACCGATTACCAATAGTGATTACTGGTAATTTCTTATTGGTGAATTTTTTCTCAATCATAATATTAATACCTTTAAAACAAATCATGTCAAAGACTGGCCATGTAACAATTTTAATGTGCACAGTTCAAAATATAAAAGTTAACAAATAATTAACATAAATATTAATTAAATAAAACAAAACACATTTGAGCTTTCTTTGAACTTTTGCTGAGCAGCATTATTTTCAAAACAATGAAATGATCCTGGCAGAAATGTAAATCAATACATTTACCATCAATACAATAAATAATAAATAACAAAAATATGAATGAAATAAAATTGTAAAAAACAAAAAAGTGCACATTTGAACTTTTACTTTGTCAAACTAACCATACCTTTGGTGGCCAGCATAATTTGGTCATAACAGAGATGTAAGTATAAACTTTTGTCCAGAAAGAATGTTTCTCAAAAAAAGTGTTAGCTTCTTTTTCTGTCAGCTATATCTCAATTTTCTCAGCTCCGTCAGAAACTCAGAAAGGCACATTCTCCTCGCCGTGTTGTTGCTAGCAGGATGTAAAAACACAACTCGCGGCTCTTCTGGTCACGTGATCTGGATGGACCAGTTCAATTTGCTGCGGGCTGGGGGGGTGTTTCGGCACAAAACACAAGAGTAAGTTACCTAAAAAATATTTGGAATAATCACATGCGCTTTTATTTCGAATTTATTAATTAGTAGTCGATACTTTAATTGTGTATTCGATACCAAAACAGGCGACATGTGGGTATCGATACCATGGGATCGATCCGCCCATCACTAATGTGGACCTCCAGGGCAAAAGGGCTGAAGGGTTTAGTTGCAATCCATTTATTTTAGTGGGGTGACTCTCATCAAACGTGGACAAATATAGGACAGATTCAGTTCAACAGAGGTGGCATGTAGAGATGGCTAAAGCTTCAGGGTGGCTGAGCAACAAAATCAATATCCCTAACTGACTAGGCAATCTAATTAAAAGCAGAGTTGCTTCCACTTTTGACTGAAACACAAATAAGCATAAATTGCTAAAGCATTTTTCCCTAATTTGTTCTTTCAAATAGTATTTCCTTCAAATGTTATTTCAAATACCAACAATCTCGTCAACTTACATCTTGTTTGCACTAGCAGCAGTCAGTCTGGTGTGTTTGCTCTCATACATTTAAAGAAAAGATGTGTTTATGTGTATGGGTTCAAACACCTGATGCTGTGCCATTTTTTCCACAGTGAGACATGTGTGCAGTTCTCCCAAATCTGTATCCTCTTTGTGCTAAATGTTTGGGCACTTCTTCATTTGGTAAACTAATGTGAGTACAAAAAAAAAGTTATTGAGGCAGTTATTTATGACTGATTAATCTTGAGGAAAACAATTTCTTCATTTGTTACATTGCAGCATTCACTTGGCCAGTAGGCTCTGTTGATCTAGATTCACATACCAGATTAGTTTGTAATCAGGACCAGAGAGGTGCATCTCTTAGAACCCGAGCAAACGAACTACCTTAGACACACAACAGGGTGCAGTAAGGAAATTAAAGAGTTACAGATGGAGAGATGGGACTAGGTTCGGGGACGAAGCTGATCATGTTCTGATCCAGGAATTTTTCACAAAAAGTTTTTAATCCTCTCATAGGAAATAATGTTTGAATCTAGACAGAAAAATCTAAAACATTTATGAAGTAGATGTCTATGAGTTTATACAAATCGGTGCAGATACCGATAATAATGTGGATATTTCTTACCAAATGTCACTTGTTGGGAGCTTGTTCCTTGACCTTTCCCTGTGTGAAGACCCAGTGGTGTGCATACCCTCAAGCTTCTTCATCGGTGAGAATGGGACTCCCCTGGAGGTCATTGCCGGCAGTGTGTCTGCTGAAGAACTGAAGAAGAGGATCAATAGAGTGAAGCAGGTACTGCCAAAAAGATTTGATTATTTGGAATTGAAAGACCAGGGAGCTGCTGTTCTATTTAGATTCATTAAAGCAGTGAGACATTCAGGGTTGCCTCAGAAAATATACCCTGGTGATTCTGTGTTCGCACCATGAGTGTCACATTTGAGTTTGGTTCAGCACCACACACTTGCAAACACTTGCAAAAGATTGACTCAACAACTACAACTACTAGCTTGTCACTTACAAATCACTGTTGTTTCTATATGACTGCGACATTACGGTGTGGGGTTTTCTGTGGCATCTTCAGCAGAAGCCTCTGGAACATAGTTTATTGTTAGCTCTGTGACAGTATAATGTTTTAACTAATCATGACAATGTTTTTGGACTTACTGGAAGCAGATTGTCTCTCTGTCTTATTAAGATGTCCTGTCTTTTTGTGGTTCTGCTTGTCAGCTGCATGAAGGAATGCAGGATATGGTGGGTAGCCAGTGTAACTGAAAGAGAGCATATAATAGTAAAAGAAGATTATTCTTCAATACCTGAGCCCCTGCCACTGAGGCTACTGAATTTACAGCTGGTTATGTTACTGCCTGTTTTCTGACAGATGCATGCTCAGCAGATTGGAAGTGTGACAGTGGCCCCAGAGGGAAATCCTCCTCTGGTGAACAGCCCACATAACAGGAATGAACCTCTGATGGCCTCAGCTCCTGAGCCAGCTGCAGTCTCAGCTCCAGTGGGCCCAGTTAGGTCTGCAGCAGAACTCACAGTGCCCACAGCAGTGCCAGCATCAGAAAGAGGTGAGGTCTCATATAGGAAGATCACAACTTGAGTCAATCCAATATCTGAAACTGATCAATCATTGAGCATTCATTTTGCTTCGATGTAGCCTTTTCAGCTGTCTAGATTTGTTGAGATTGTTTATTAGAAATCACTGTTAAAATGCAATAGGGGGTTTACATAAAGAATGACTGAAATGGGCACAGTCTTGTCAAATCTCGAATGTCAACTTCACTGTGACTGCAACTGTTTAAGATGATTTATTCTCTGTTTTAAAGACACATTTCATCAGGTCTCTTGTGTATTTACTACAGAGGATTTTGATTAGGTACATTTAACTTTCATTACAGTTAAATATTATCCCATGTGCTTGACTAATAAAATCATGATGATGTGACCACAGTTTTAAAGTAGTGAAGGACATAGAGGAACAGTACATCACACTCAAAATTACTAAACAAGCTGATAGATTGTCTGACTGTCTCACTATTCCCGACTGTCTGAATGTTATGACAGACTAAATAATGCTGACTGTCGGTCCGGTAGTGAACAGTTTGTATATGTTACCATGGGATGTTTACAGTCGATCTACAATTACTGCATTTCCCCATAAAGTTGAAAGGGGCTGTATTTACCAGCAGAAGATAACAGCGTATTAACAGAGACAGGTTTTTATCTTCCTCTGTTTGACATGAACACCTGTTACTGTTTCAAATTCAATATCCTTTAGTGTTGCAGTGGACAGAAGCCCTTTATTTCTTAACAGGCTGTAATTGTATGCACTCCACATTTCAATGTAGAAAGTGGGAGTAGTCAGTCTAGCATGGGCTCAGGCAGATTATATGATAAGATAAGAGTACCTTATTTATCCCATGTATGGGAAATTCCTTGTTTCAGCAACAACCATAGGTATAGAAAAAAAGGTATAAGAATATAAAACACATATTGACAAAATATAAACAAAAAATACAAACTAAAAAAATATAAAGTGGCGGTGGTAGAAATAAAGTGACAGTGAGAAAGAAAAATACTTTCCAGTAGTGCAAAAAGAAAAGTGATGTAGATGTAATAAGTCTGGAATGACTTATTAAATAGATAAGTAGTCTTTGTGACTGTTTCATTGTGTTTTGGCTTGCCATCACACAGCAAGTTAATCTAAAGCTTTCTTCTGCTTTCCTGTAGCATCTTTGTCAAGTCCAGCAGATGGTGACTGCCCCTCTGCTGCTCAGTATTCTCCAAGTGAAGAAAACCTGGATGCTAAGGTGGAAAGGTGGATAAGCGCGCATACATACTCTTGACAGTTAGTGCTCTGTGATGAGGTGTTGGTACTCAACTGGAAGTCACATGGCAACCAAAAGGAAGACCACAGCTAAGCACATAGTTTACCAAATGGACTGGATCTCAAAATGGATCAAAGTCTAATTACAGCGGGAAACCAGCATTAAATCCCCAACTTGCCCTCACATTAGCAGCTTTACAAACAGGACATTCAGCTAGGGAGTAACTTTGTGTACCAGAGACACAGTGACGACAGCTGAGATTCACGAAAGTGAAATTTATCTGTGCACTGACTCACTGGAATCACTCTTCTACAACTTCCTGATGCTCTAAATAAATTTTCTCATCACTGCGAAAAGCTGCATCAAACAGTCATACCATACTACCACTACTCAATCAGCTGGTAGTTCAGTGTCCTGTAGTTAGGACAGATAAACAGACTCAGAAATATCATGCAATGATGAAACGGTTACTAATCCAGATGAATGTGATGATGTATCGTCATATTATTCTCTCAGGTTAACCAAGAAACTGGAGGAGAGACGAGAGCAAAGGAAGAAAGGCGAGGAGGAGGTGAGGAGACATTGCATTAACTTGTGTGTGTTGCTGAATTAAACTGTTACAGTGTGGTCACAGAGTAACAGAATGAAATGCAGCAGATGCAACTCTGTAGCCACCCAAAGAAGAGAATGCCATTGCTACTAAAAATACAAAGACAGGCCCTGTGCTTGATAATTTTTTTATTTTATGATCAACGATTCAATTTCTATTTGTGCTGCCTTTGATTCAGAATGAGATCAGAAAGGAAATGGAGCGGCGGCAGATGGGCAAGGACATGCAGGACTTTAAGAGGAAACAAGAAGAAGAGAGGACGAAGCGTCTCCTGGAAGAGAGGAACAGGGAAAAGGCTGAGGAAAGGGCTGCCAGGGAGCGGGTCAAACAGCAAATTGCCATGGTAACCACTTTAAAAATGAAGGAACTGAAAAACAGTGGAGCTGCTATGCAATCTATACATGTATCATGACAGTTTTTTAGAGCCAACCAAATTTTAAAACCGAAACACACACACACACATATATATATATATATACGTATACATATATATATATATACGTACATATATATATATATATATATATATATATATATATATATATATATATATATATATATATATATATATATATATATATATATGTGTGTATATATAAGCCTTGTTGCTTTTGTCCACAGTCCCTGAAATAAGTCCTAATCCCCTCTGTCTCACAGGACCGAGCTGACAGAGCAGTCCGCTATGCCAAAACCCAGGAGGAGGAGAGGGCTGCAAAGGAATCCCTTCTGCAGTCCAGACAAGCTGACCAGGATGCCAAGAGGGAGGCATTGGCCAGGCAGAGGAGGTAAGGAGACCATTGAGATATGTGTTGTACCCCTATGGGTCAGGTTTAGTAGATTAAATTGTTAGAGACTGGCAAACAGCACATACTGAAGGATTGCTTGGAGGGTCTGATCTGCAGCAAAAAAAAATAAATAAAAAGCTGTCCAGATTTTAGGAGAATACTAAACTTATTTTAGACATACATGTCAAACTAGGGCAGCCCGGCAGCGTAGTGGTTAGTGCTGTCGCCCCACAATAAGAAGGTTGCAGGTTCGGTTCCTGGCCTGTGGCCTTTCTGTGCGGAGTTTGCATGTACTCCCCGCGCCTGCGTGTGTTTCTGCCAGGTACTCTGCTTTCCTCCCACCGTCCAAAGGTATGCATGCATTGGTGATTCTAAATTGTCCTTAGGTCTGAGTGTGAGTGCTGGTGGTTGTTTTTCTCTGTGTGTCGGCCCTGCGATGGACTGGCGACCTGTCCAGGGTGTACCTCACCCACGCCCAGAGTGAGCTGGGATTGGCTCCAGCACCCTTTGACCTGGAAACGGAAAAGCAGTAGAAGATGGATGGATGTCAAACTAAGGGCCCGCGGGCCATGTCCGGACCAGAATGCTATTATATCTGGCCCACAAGATCATTTCATATGTCAAATTTTTAATGGCCCAGTGGTATGAGGTACCCAGAACACTCATACTACAAGTCCCATAATGTAGCGCAACAGCTGCTGTGCTGAACAATAGGTTACCTGCTTCCCTGACGACCCACCAATCAGGCATCTGTGGGTGTATAGAATTAAAAGTTAATACAGTCACATTTAAGATGGCCCCTATAAACAGCGAAACGCAAAGTTGACTTTGAAAACAGGTGCTGTCAAACAGGTGGGAGGCTGAATATAAATCTATTGACATTGAAGAATGTAAGAGAATATTCTTCTTCTCCTTTCGGCTTTTTCCTTCAGGGGTCGCCACAGCGAATCAGTTGCCTCCATCTAAACCTGTCTTCTGCATCCTCTTCTCTCACACCAACCACCTTCATGTCTTCTTTCATTACATCTATAAACCTCCTCTTTGGTCTTCCTCTAGGCCTCCTGCCTGGCAGTTCAAAACACAGCATCCTTCTACCAGTATATTCACTATCTCTCCTCTGGACATGTCCGAACCATCTCAGTCTGGCCTCTCTGACTTTATCTCCAAAACCTCTAGCATGTGCTGTCCTTCTGATGTACTCATTCCTGACCCTATCCAACCTGGTCACTCCCAAAGAGAACCTCAGCATCTTCATCTCTGCTACTTCAAGTTTGCACAAGCATGTTCATATTTAGAAATTTTGATGGGAGATATTTTTATGGCGAGTAAAATATGTTTACGTTTATTTATTACCGGGGACGTAGCTCAGTGGGAGAGTTGCATGCTTTGCATTCAGAGGCACCGGGTTCAAACCATTGCTTGTGGCCTGGAAAAATGGGGAGGGTTGCGACAGGAAGGTTATCTGGCATAAAAACAGTAGCCAAATCAACCATGCAAGTCATGGAGAAGAATTACTGTGGCGACCCCAAACGGAGAAAAATATATATATTTATTGTTCTGTCTGTTTCAATTCATAGTTATGTTCAAAACATGGTTAGTTTTAGTCAGTTCAATAAATGGTCATCCTGTTTGGCCTGTGACCTAAAGTGGGCTTTGCGTTTTGGCACCCTTGACCTAAGAGAACATGTTGATTAATAGCATCAACGCTAGTGCTTTTCAGTCAGGTAGTAGTATGTAAACTGCATGACATCTGGTTAGCAATGGAATAACAAAGTGTGTTTATGTGTGTGTAAATCTGGATTTGTGTGTGTCTCAGCACCATAGCGAGGATACAGTTCCGCCTTCCAGACGGCTCGTCTTTCAGCAACCATTTTCCGTCACAGAGCAGATTGCAGGAGGCTCGGCTTTTTGCGGTTCAGGTCTGTGACTGTATGTTTAGAATTTCAAAAGTCGATCTGCTCATAGCACTTATGCCAGTTATTGATTCTAAGGCACATTCAGCCATGCTTATGTATGTGTATGATGGGACATGTCGTTACACCATTTGGACAATACTTGGTGCAGTGTCTGAAGCTCCACAGTTTCATTAATCTGGTGGCAGATTTTAAAGTTGAACACTATTTATAAAACATTGCGTAAAATCTGCACTAAAAGTGTAAGTGCACTCAAAAGCCAAAAGATAATCAGATTTGTAAAACTGTTCGTATGCAGACCTGCAAGCAATATTCCCTTTATAAATCACTGTCCACCTGGAAGTTTGTACAGCTGGCTTCACCTCATATTCTGCCCTCTACACAATGCAAAGCTGATGAATGTTGATGCATACAAATGAGCCTGGTGATCAATGGTATCATGGTATCATGAGTTAATGTACCAGTACAAACATTCTCCAGCCAAGTGTGTATTTATAAATAGCAACATTTGTGTTGGAAGTAGCTTACACCTCTTCCAGGCCCCATTTTCAGCATCAGGTGTTTGGTTATCACAGGTGGCATAACACAGAGAGTTTTGCTAGATTTTTGTGTTGCATTTAGTGTGACCTAAAAAAGGAATTGTTGGGAAACAAGGTTCTCATCTGTGGTTTCTGGTTTGATTAGTTCCAAGATGAAGATATTTGAAGTTCATAAAGCAATAATCAGATAGCACCACGTTTATATACAACAATGACTTACCATTCACTTCACAGAAAACAAAACAAACTAATGAAAGTGTTCAGAAAGATGTTCTGATTATGATGAAGCTGGTGGACTGAAATGCATCCAAGGTGACAGTTTAAGTCCAATCATTTAGAACCATGGTCAAAGGTTTTATGCTGGTCTTGTCTCAGGAAGTCGGGAATCGCTACGGTAACTTCTCCCTGGCAACAATGTTCCCTCGGCGAGAGTTCACCAGTGAAGACCTGAATAAGACTCTGCTGGAGCTGGAACTGGCTCCTAGTGCTTCCATCGTGCTTTTGCCAGTGAGTAAAGCAGAGACTAAGTCCTCTGTCCATGTGTTGTACCTGTGTCTGAGATAGACTAGTATGGTGAGCTGCTTTTTACCCACCTGCTGATCTCCAGAGATAATTCAGGGCAGGGTTAACTTATCTTAGGAAATAGGTGTCTGTAAATAGACTGGGCCTCTCACATCAGTGTCATAGTTGCGTTTTCCGTTCCAGAACTCAGGCAGGACCGCGGACGATGTGGTCCAGTTGTCAGGGGGTGGTATCTGGGCCATTCTTGGCACGCTCCTCTACCCTCTTCTGGCTGTATGGAGGTTCCTCAGCTCCTTCTTGTTTCCATCACCATCCCCCTCTGGAGCAGCATCCCTGCCACCCCCCAAGCAGTCTAGCTCCTCTTCATCAGCTTCAGAGAAGACAAAGAGGTGAGGGATAGTACCTGTGTAACTCAGCAACTCAAGGAGGGCTACATGTGTATAACTTCAACACCGATACAAGGAATTCTGTACATTTATAACTGCAGTGACAACACAATAGGTTTCCACATTAATAACTGCAACACCAATACAAGGAGGGCTGTACATTTTTAATTACACCACCAACACAAGGAGGGTTATATTTATTATAACTGCAAGAACAACACAAAGAGGGCTGCACATTGATAACTACACCAACAACACAAAGGATGACAACACATTTATAACTACACTACCAACTCAAGGGGGGCCAAGTATTTAATCAAATCAAATCAAATTTATTTATATATTGCCAAATCCTAACAAAGTATGTAACTTTGTTAGGATTTGGCAATAGATAAATAAATTAGGCACTTTACACATAGAACAGGTCTAGACCAAATTCTTTATGGAGTTGTTAAAGATACCCAACATATCCTTCTAAGAGCAAGCACTTGGCAACAGTGGCAAGAAAAAGCTTCTCCCCCTTCTTCTAAATCTTAAAGGATTAAGAGGCAGAAACATCGGGCAGAACCGGGCTCAGGGAAGGCAGCCATCTGCCTTGACTGGTTGGGTTGAGAGAGGGAAAGCACCTGTAGGACGGGGACAGGAAGAAATACTCCCCGGACTGATACTGGGAGTTGGTTCTATAGAAGTAGAGCCAGATAGCTGAAAGATGCACCTCCCAATTTACTCTTAGAGACTTTAGGAACTACAAGTAAACCTACATCCAAAGAGTGAAGTGAGCTCCTGGGACAGTAAGGACTTATGAGCTCTCTGACATATGATGGAACTTGGTCATTAAGAGCTTTGTTTGTCAGGAAAAGAATTTTCAGCACTCACCTGTTCATGTGGCCCCTGTGGGTTTATGCTGCAGCTCATGTTGACAATAGTCTTGGCATCCAATGCTGCTGCTGTTGTCTGTAAACCACTGGAACAGTTCCAGACTCTGTGTACCTTCACAAACTGATTGTTGTGTGTCTTTAGGGAAACACTCTCCAGAAACGCTGTGGAGAAGAGGCCCAAGCACTTCAAGAAAGAGGGTAAGATCTGCAGGCTGAGGACTCAGGAGGACAGTGAGGACGACAACAACACCTGGAATGGGAACTCCACCCAGCAGATGTAGCACCTTGATCGCCGCCCCCCCCGCTGTGAATTAGTTGCGACCAGTTGAAGGGTATCTGCTGCACATAGAGCCGATCTGCTGATGTCAAGTTTCCTCTGTCTCACTGTGCTCCAGGTCTTGATCCACCAAAGACCAGATCTTCACTTACCAACAGAGCTGGAGCTGAGTGTGACTGTCCTGACCTGGGCTCACATCACAGCAGTGACATGAACAGCAGCATTAACTTCACATGTGAAGCCTGTTCCCGCTGGTTACTGTAACGCTGTGGTCTGAGTCCAGGTCCACGTTTATGTCATGGACTCCTTCAAGAAGCTGAAGCTTGCTTAGTGAATTGGCAGTGAATCATCTGGACTCTTGTGTAACTGCAGAGTGAGATGTATAAAATAATTCATCTGCTTTCAGGTCTGCATACACACCACAAGGGTGTCTCACTTGGCACGTCACAATGGTTTTGCTTGATGACATTTGGCCATCTTCCGTAGTTCTCCTCTTTAACAAAAAAAATTAAAGCAGCCTGTTTTTCATGAACCTTGAGTCGTTTACTCACTACACATCCTGTCACATTGTGCCATGAAGTAGCTTCATCTATCTGTTTCTGACCCAACCAATCTGATTCGTCTTTTCATATCTTTTCAGCAGGCTTAGTCGGGGCAGTCTTTGTCCAGTGGTCATGGATCCCCAGGCACATAAGAAAACAAAAAAAACAATTGGATGCAACTGTCACTGGCTTCAGTCTGATTCTCCAGAACCATCTGATCCAATGAAGCAGTCATTCTCAACTGGTGGGTTGTGACCCAAAAGTGGGTTGCTAACCTGTTTTCATTGGGCTCTTTGCTTGGGCGCAAAATAATGTTAAAAAGATGTGTGTGCTTTATTTTTTATGGAGCGGAGCGCCGTCCATTCACCCTCCAACAGTAGCTGCGATAGTGTGCTGTAATGCTAATTGGCACCCGACATTTCACAGCATAGAAGAAGACCCCTAAAGTTTGTATTCAAATCATGGCGAAATGCAGGTGTGACATCGACTACATCAGTATTTTTCCTACATTGAGGAAAAAACCTTTGTGTTTTGTGCAACGAGTTGTGTTGGCATATGAAAGCATGAACTGTCAAAACTGAAGCGGCATTTGGAAACAAAATACCATTCTCTCAAAGATAAACCTGTTGAGTACTTTCGAAAACGACTTCAAAACCTGAGGACAACACAAATGTCTCTTACCTCTTAGTGTTTGAAATAAGAACAGGCACTCTGCATCTTACCAGCCTGCACTGGCAACTTCTCAGCAGTTGCATTTGTTTAAAATTTAAATCATTTTGCATGAAAACACAGTGTTAAAATGGCTGTTACTTAAATGTTCTGATTGTTATGTTAGCCTTATGATTAATGCTTAAATAAGCAACACAACGCACTTTCTTTTGACTGAGTGCACTTTTTGGTTTTAATGAAAATGAAAAGCTGAATGAGTGTTAAAGGGAATATTTCCCTCTTTAGCAATCACCACCTGCTGGTCGTTTGGGTTTATCATTAAACTTGTCTTTAGTGTTGGCATACTGTGATATTCTGTATTCTCTCAGGTTCAGTATATATACCGCTCTGGAAAAAATTAAGAGACCACTGCAAAAATTTTCAGAAATCAGCATCTCTACATATATGACACTCATTCCATTCCAGTGTCTGTTGAATTCCAACATAAGCACACCTATTTCTACGTAATAAGGTCGATGATTTGATCACCTGAACCAAATCTTATTTAATGAGGAAATGTATAAAAACCATTGCTGTGGTCATTGCTATTCTCTTGCAATAGGACCAACTGGATGGCACAAACAGTGCTAGTGCATCAAAAGTAACTGTTTTGACCATGCCAAAAGAAATGAAATGTTTTGTGTGAGGAAAAGAAGGGCTCAATTCTGGCTTTACTGGCAGAGGGATATAGTGAGCGTCAGGTTGCTTTTCCAAGATGGCGATTCATAAGAACAAGGTCAAGCAGCACACATTGGGAACAACAAAGCTACAGTCTGGCAGAGGCCGAAAACGACTCTCCACTGACCAGGATGACCATCATCACATTCGATTGTCACTCAGGAATTGCATGACATCAAGTCACCTACAAAATGGCAAATGGCAAATGGCAAGGGTGAGTGAACAAGTGAACCGTGAGAATGGTCTGAGGACATTGTGTAACCCTCCCCTCACCCTGTGGCCTCCACCTCTAGGCCCACAAAAAAACAAGGGGTAAGGGTTTCATAATTTCTAGCAGTCCTATGTTTTAGTTTCTTGAGATGGAAATCAAGAAACTAAAACTGGAGTATGAGGAAAAAGGTACTGCAGTAAATGGTACTTTAAATTTTTTCGTTAAGCATGATTGACATTGTATACTTAGGAATTTTTCTTTTCCCAGAAAAAGCAGAACTTTAATAAATAATAAAACACATCCTGTGATTGGTGTTTTGTTTTGTTTTTTTATTGGGTGAAAAGGTGCTGCTGATGGCTGCGTTACTGTAAGTGCATGGATTCGTTTGGTCGCATTACTTATATGGTTCAACAAGATTGCATATGTAACGTATTCCCTCAACTGAGAATCTGTGTCACTCAGAGAATATAGTCAGAAAACGCCAATAGATCACTCCTGTCTGGAAAAACTCTCTCCCTCCGAAGAGCACCTCTAATAATTCGGGTACGTAAATCCACTGGATTTTCCAAAAACGGTGAGGCCACGTTCAAGGAGAATAATCAGTGAAAGGGCGGCGCTTTTTATAGCCGACTTTAAGCTGAAAGTCAGAACAAAAACTGGTCCGGACCAGGTTATGTTCGCAGCATAAATTACCACGGTGATATAGCCAGCTTTAAAGAGAGCGACCTTCGTGACACGGAAAAGTCTGGCTTTAGGCTCAACACACCTCGCTAACGCACTAATCTCGCTTCGTAATACAGCCCTCTGGAGTACTCCGATAGAAGCCGGGATACTGGAGCATGTATACGCCGTATCCCGGTTTCTGACGGCTGTGCACCGTCTGCGCAGGCTCCAGAGTGACGCGCCAGATATACAAACAACGTAGCGGCAACGAGATCATCACATTACTGAAGTTTTCTCTCCACTCCGAATCTGTAAACTCAGTGAGAACAATCCTGTCCCACCAGTCACGGCTACGTACTTTCATCCACTGTGTCGCTCTCTCCTCCCTTGCTGTAGATGAAGTGGATGAGCCAAAGCTTTAATATTGCGTGAGTATTTAACAAGGCTAAGCCCGCTAGAAGCCACAGAGGTCTCATTTTTATTTTATTTTACAGTTGCCGCTCAATCTGTTGAGCGGCTACTGTAAACAAAAGACGTATAAGATGTAACACACGCCTAGGCAGATAGGATGCAGTGATCAGAAAACGGGTTACTGGTATTCATCATGTATACAGGGATATGAATAACCGGGTTTCTCTGTTTTCCATGTAAACATCATATCCCGGTTATGCTCAAAGCCGGGATAAGCCTCAAAACCGGGATACTAAAGACCATGTAAACACAGTAAATGTTCCCCGATTCTGAGGATTGGTCTTTCCAGTAGGACAGTGCTCCATGCCACGCAGCTAGGTCGATCAAGGTGTGGATGAAGGACCACCAGATCAAGACCTCGTCATGACCAGCCCAATCTCCAGGCCTAAATCCCATTGAAAACCTCTGGAATGTGATCAAGAGGAAGATGGATGGTGCGCCAGGAATGACATAAAGTCACCCAACAGCCAAGACGCATGAAAGCTGTGATTGCAAATCAGGGTTATTCCACCAAATATTGATTTCTGAACACTTCCAAAGTTAAAACATTAGTAATGTGGTTTTTAAAAATGATTATGAACTTGTTTTTTTTGGGGGGTTTTTTTTTTGGTATTTTGACCATTTTTGATTTTCTGCAAATAAATGCTCTAAATGACAATGTTTGTATTTGGGAGTAATGTCAGTATTTTATAGAATAAAAAAAAAACATATACCTACATACCTACAAACATATACATAAATAGCAAAATCAGAGAAAATGAAAATTTTCCAGTGCTCTCTTAATTTTTTCCAGAGCTGTATTTTTTTTTTCATTTATTTATTTATTTTTTTTCATTAAATCAGTTTGAGGAGTTTAACTTTTCCCAATTTGGGTCGCAGCTTGTCATTGAGGGGTGAGCCAGACCATTTGAGAACTGCTGCAAAAAAGAATCACTACTGCTCTTTACACACATTCAGCCTTCTGCACACATTTTACAAGGTGAACATAATTACTTACTTTGTACGCTCTTTGGTAGCCATCAGTCTGGTCTGCTACATTAACAATAGTTCTGATTGACTGTGTCGTCTTTTGAAACTGTTTGACTGTCACCTCTGCTGCACATAGACAGCAGAGATTGTTGGTAGTTTCTGAACAGTCAGTATAGTAACTAATGCACATTTAATTGTACGATGCATTCATTCCTCTCTACATCTTTGTGTTTTTGATAGTATTTTTTTTCTCTCTCTCCTTGCTCTCATTCTCACTCACCCAACCCATTCTCTTTCTTCCCCTGTCTCTGCTGCCTCTCTTGCTCTTACCTCTCTCCCTCAGTTCTGTCTGAGGTTTCTGGCTCTTAAATCAAGTTTATTTTTTGGCAGCCACCAAGTGTTTGCTCATGCAGGAATTTGTCAGGTGTTTTTAAATAATTCTATAAGGAGTTTGGTCTAGACCTGCTCTATATGTAAAATACCTTGATATAACTGTTATGATTTGGCCCTATATAGATAAATTTGATTTGATTTAAATCAAATCAAATCAAATCAAATCAAATCAGATTTATTTGTATAGCGCCAAATCATAACAAAGTTACATCAAGGCACTTTACATATAGAGCAGGTCTAGACCAAACTCTTTATAAAATTATTTAAAGAGACCCAACAGATCCCCCGATGAGCAAGCACTTGGCGACAGTGGCAAGGAAAAACTTCCTTTAAGAGGCAGAAACCTCGGGCAGAACCAGGCTCAGGGGGGGCGGCCATCTGCCTCGACCGGTTGGGTTGAGAGAGGGAGAGAGAGAGAGAGAGAGGGAGAGAGAGGCACGGGGGAGGGGGGGGGGGGGCAAAGTTGGGTAGAGTAGGGAGAGAAAGAGAGCAGGAGGAGGGGATATTCAAACAGGTGTAGGCAGGAACATGATGCTGCATGAGGTTCGTAGGAATGATGCTGTATGGAATTCTTGAAGATGTGGGAGCAGCAGGCATTGCAGGAACATGGGATGGTGATGATTCATCACCTGCAGGATGAGGACAGGGAGAGAGAGGAGAGGAGCTGGGGGAGACGGAGACTTCAGGAAAACATGGTTAGTAAATGCAATGCACATGCTTGGAACTGAGAGAAACTGGGATTTCGGAGAAGCAGGTTGTTGGTATGACGACGCATGCGAGGGGGGGGGGGGAGAGAGGGAGAGGGAAGAGGGGGAGAGAGAGAGAGGGAGAGGGGGAGAGAGAGAGAGAGAGAGAGAGGGGAAAGGGAGAGGGAGAGAGAGAGAGAGGTGCTCAGTCCTTCCCCCAGCAGTCTAGGCCTGTAGCAGCATAGCTAAAGAGTAAATGAACTTTAACTTTTTAACTATTAGCTCTGTCATACAGAAAAGTTTTAAGCCTGGTCTTGAAAATTGCTAAAGAGTCTGCCCCCCGGACCGATGCTGGAAGTTGGTTCCATAGAAGAGGAGCCTGATGACTGAAAGATCTGCCTCCTGATTTACTCTTGGAGACTCTAGGAACCACAAGTAAACCTCCATCTAGAGAGCGGAGTGGCCTACTAGGACAGTAAGGAACTATGAGCTCTCTGAGGTATGACGGAGGTTGGCCAGTAAGAGCTTTATATGTTAACAGAAGGATTTTAAATTCTATTCTGGATTTTACCGGCAGCCAATGAAGAGCAGCTAACACAGGAGAGATGTGATCCCTTTTTCTAGTTCCTGTTAATATTCGTGCAGCAGCATTCTGAATCAACTGAAGGCCTTTCAGAGATTTGTTTGGACATCCAGATAATAATGAGTTACAGTAGTCCAGCCTAGAAGTTACGAATGCGTGGACTAGTTTTTCTGCATCCTCTTGAGAGAGGATATTTCTGATTTTCCTAATGTTTCTCAGGTGGAAGAAAGCTGCCCTACTGACTTGTTTTATGTGAGGGACAAAGGACATGTCCTGGTCAAAGGTTACTCCAAGGTTTTTTACAGTGGAGTTGGAAGCCAAAGTAATGCCATCCAGACTGATTAACTGATTAGATAGGGTTTCTCTAAGGTGCTTAGGGCCGAGTACAATAACTTCAGTTTTGTCAGAATTTAGAAGTAAAAAATTATGGGTCATCCAGACTTTTATGTCTTCAAGACATGTCTGCAGTCTGACTATCTGACTAACTTCATTTGGCTTCATTGATAAATACAGCTGAGTGTCGTCTGCATAACAGTGGAAATTGATGCTGTGTTTCCTGATAATGTTGCCTAAAGGAAGCAGATAAAGAGTGAAGAGGATTGGTCCAAGCACCGAACCCTGTGGGACTCCATAACTGGCTATAGTGCTTGAGGAGGAGCTATTGTTAACATGTACAAACTGATATCTATCCGATAAATAGGATTTGAACCACCTTAGAGCAGTTCCTTTAATGCCAATTTCATGTTCCAGTCTCTGTAATAAAATATTGTGATCAATGGTGTCAAATGCAGCACTGAGATCTAAGAGGAGAAGTATGGAGGCTGATCCATTGTCTGAAGCCATTAGAATATCATTGGAGACTTTAATCAGCGCTGTTTCTGTGCTGTGGTGAGCTCTAAATCCTGACTGAAACTCTTCAAGCAAACCGTTCCTATGCAGATGGTCGTGAAGAGAAGTCTCAGAGGCAACATCTTATCAAGTCCCTATTTGTCTTAATTATGACCCCTGAAAGTACCAGGGAGAAGAAGGCCAGGCTGCATGATGGAAAATGTTAGAAAATATTGGCAGCAGATCATTACATCATGCATGCAATCCAGAACTACTAACACTCAGACAACATTTGGCCAGGAGAAAGGGGGAAGAAATCTGATGTGCCAAATCGCCGCTTCTTCAAAGTAGGTGGTAGCAGTTACTGGATGTTATGTTATGTTGCAGGCAGCCTTAGCAAGAGAGCAGCTCATTACACAGATGTTTCCTAAAGGAGCTGGTTTAGACCAAACAGAGTTCAGGTGGGAACAGTTAGCTGACTGTTTACATCAAGTACAACCATTACAAATAGTGTTTCAAAGAAAAACTGTTAAATTTGATCAAAGCCTCAGATTAGATTTTACGGTAGTGTAGAAAGAACCTGACCTGAATGAGAATAACATTCAAACTGCAGACTGAAGGTGTTTTAATGTGCCTTGCAAAGAGAACTGATGATACATTCACTGTAGGTTGTTATACATTGATATATTTTGCCTATTCTATACAGGCTGCACCGCTGTAAACTTTTTGTATATCATAAGCTGTGCAACATTGAAATATGAAACATCTTTTAAAAGCAATGAAAAAGCATTATGTTAATGTCAAATATTTAATCTACATTAATCTATTTGTTACCCGACATTCATTTAAATCCATAGTTTTCATAGGGACAGAAGAGATAGACTGACTGAATAATTTGAGGAAATCCTGCAGCTGTGAAGCCTGAACAGGGACATGTGAACAATGTGACCAGAGTCAGACCTGGATTCAGAATTGTGACTCCTACCCCCAGCAATGGAAAACTGGTAGCTGAGAGTAGGTATGTAGCAGATACTGACATGTAGCTGTCACAATGTTTCTCATACAGGTGAACAGCTGCAGTCGCACCCCTCACTCTCCTGTGAAGGTGGGGTTGGCTACAGTGGTGGTGGCTGTCTGGAACAGTGGGTTTTCGGCCTGTAAACAGAGAACAAACAAAGATTCCTTTCATGATCAGTCATGGCAGGCTGTATTATTGTAGGTTAAGCAGACAGCTGAATGACTCGCATCAATAGGTGAATACTCTCAGCTCTGATTCATCAGTGCTACTTTAAGTTTGGAATCATTGATTTAAATCATTTGTTATGAGGGTCAAATATATGTTACAGTGCAGCTTAGTGGACAGGAAACCATATGGGCTGTTTAAAATGAATACGTGACTAATAAATAAAACATTTATCATTTATTTACAACTGCTTTCTAAAAATGTGACTGCAGGTGTGACTGTAGCTGTGACTATAGCTGTAGCTGTGAATGTAACTGGCTGTGACTGTAGCTGTATATGTGTATATAACTATCAGTGTGACTGCGGTTGGTACTGTGACTGTAACCTAGTTGTGGATGTAACTGTGTGATTGTAGTTGTGGTTATGACCATAGGTTTGGGCGTGGCTGTAACTGCGACTGCATCTGTGACTGTAACTCTCAATGTGACTGTAGTTGTGGTTGTGGCTGTGACTCTGACTGTAACCAAGCTGTGAATGTGACTCTCAGTGTGACTGTAGTTGTGGTTGTGAATATAACTGTGGCTGTGAATGTAGCTCTGGGTGTAGCTGTGGTTGTAACTTTAGTTGTGGTTGTGAGTGCAGCTGTAGTGTGACTCCTGCTGGCAGGAAACCAGAGTACCCGGAGGAAACCCACACAGGCACGGACGAACAACAACTCCCCAAAGAAAGGCCCCAGGGCCAGGAACCGGACACGCAACCTTCTTGATGTGGGGCAAGAGTGCTAACCACTATGCCACCGTGCTGCCCCCTGTATAATTCAGTTTTTAATTAATCATGCAAGATCCACACCTGAGACAAAATAGTCAGATTAACAATAGTGGTAATATGAACCATGGTCGCTGGCAGAACACTGCATCAAAAATAATACTGCCAGTTCTGGATTTGTTAGCTGTAATGATGAAATGGTATCAGTGACAGTGTCTCACCTTGGTCCACTTTGCCTTCTTTTTTTCATTTTCAAATTTCCTGAACTCTTTCAAGTCGTTGATATAGATCAGTAGCTTGATGAGCATCAGCAGCAAGATTCCAATGAGAGCCACAGCTGCGATAGCGCCTGCAATTATTGGTATGACACTGGGAGGTTCTGGACAATCTGGAGGAAGAGTTATAGACAGTACAAGATTTTACATGTATCGAGATTGTGGCTGCTGACACAATTCATGTTCTCTCAGAAATATCTGAAATAAACTGTAGATTTTGCATCGTAATCAGGTCAATGTCTCCAGACACAGAACATCCTATCTGCATCAACTCTTCATTCTTCAGTGATACGCAGTACTCTTTGTACTCAGTGCACAGGTGTGAAGTTTTCTATGTGCCTCCTGTGTCATATGACATCATCTGGGATGAACCCCCCCCCCCACCCCTACAGGTTAGCGTTGACAGAACTTTGGGTGCAGCTGACCTCTCTGCGTCAAGACCTCGGCCCTGTAGTTGTCCACTCCAACCAGCTGCTCCAAGGAGAATTTGATCCAGCAGCCCTGGGAATCCTTCAGCTTGCACGGCTCCTTTGAGATGGTGAACTTGTCCACCTTCTCATAGTAGATGCTACTGTTACAGGCCAAACTGCAGTTCTTTTGGTAGGGACCAGAGTCAAAGCCCAGACACTCAATGCAGCTCCTAAGACAAGATGGACAGCAATCTTTCAGTACGTTTTAGCCAACAGGGGACAAGCTGTATTCATTAGTCAGCAAAAACCAAAGTCTTTGCTGTCTTGCTTAGCTGGGAAACCTTCTATTAATTGACAGTAAAAGTCAAATCCTTACAGTTTTGCTGGACATGGGTCAGGGCAGCCAAGGCACTCCTTGCATTGTAGGGGCTGGTATCCCTCGTTACACTCGCAGCGATTGCACTTACAGATCCCTCTGCCGTAGCACACACTGCCATTGGCTGTCTGACAGCCTTCCCTGGACACCATGCACTGACAGGCCGAACCTTCATACCCAGGAAAGCATTCACACGTACCACATTTGCACCTACCATTACCTGCAGGAAAGAAATACTTCTGCTTTACACAGATGTGTATAAAGAGTAGGGTTTTAGCAGATAAATAAAAGAAAATAAAAAACATGCCTTCTGCAGTCAAATCATTTTCATGCAAGATAATGCACCATCCCATGCTGCAAAAAAATACCGAGACCTTGGCTGCTATGGGCATAAAGGGAGAAAAAATCACAATGTGGCCACCATCATCCCCTAACCTAAACCCTATTGATAACATGTGGAACATCCTTAAAAGGAAGCTCTATGAGGGTGGACAGCAGTTTCCCTCAAAAAAGCAGCTCTGGGAAGCAATTCTATCATCGTCAAAGGAATACAGGCACAAACTATACATGGAATCCCAAGTTCAATGGATGAGAGAGTTGTTAAGGTGGTATCAAAGAAGAAACAAACAGGTAATTAGAAACTATCTTTTAGAAACTATTGTATGTTTTGAAACTCTGTTTTGCATAATAATTTGGAACACTGCATTTGAAGTTATTTTGCAAAAAATGCCATTCTCATCATTGGTAATTTTGTTTCATAAAATCCAGATTGTAATATGATTGTTGAGGAATTAAAGATCCTATTAACTGCCAATTATGTAGACTATTTAGGAAAAAATGGACAAAAACCGTATATATGCATAATAATTTGGAACACAGTGTATATCTGCTAAACACCTACTCTCAGCTGTCGGTTGTTCATTGCTGAGGGAAGACGTCAAATTTCTGAATCCTGGTATGATTCAGTTCATGTTTACATGACCCTGTTAAGGCTTCACAGCTGCAAGTTTTCAGTTTCCTCAATCATTCAGTCTGTCTATCTCTTCTCTCCCTATGGAGACTATAAATTTTAATGAATGACAAGTTGGGTTGGGTTTTTTTAAGGAGAAAGTTCAAAGCAGGTCACAAGGGTAAAGTCCCCCTGCTGTTTTATAATCCAAAAACAATGATGAACAAGGTCTCAGGTCTCATGAGATTTAAACTTTATACTTCATAAGAAACACTTGTATCAATTAAATGTTGATATATTTACAGTGCATGAGTGAAACTCTACCTCCACACAGTTTATTCTGGAACTTCTCGCAGTGTTCATCATCACACTCGCAGAAGTCACCACGGTAACTGTTCCCGCTCTCTGTGCTGTGGCACTGGCATCTGCCACACACACAGTCTCCTCGACCCTCGCACTCGGTGCCATTCATCCTTCGACAGGAAGCTCTGAGGGAGCTGTCATCTTTGTCTCCAATGGCACAGTCGCAGAATTGACCCACAAAACCGTCATTGCACCTGGAGAGAGGACATATTATAGAGGACCAGGAAACCTACCATTTGAAGCAAAGGGCATTCCTCCCTCTAAATGACACCTCTTCCTTTATTATTTTCTTTTGGTCTCCTCCATCATTTCTTTCCTTTCACCAGTATACTGGCCCCTTGGGTCATTGAGTGCTGCTTGTGTTTGCAGATTAAACATGAATGAAAAATTATGCTGATGCGTAAAGAGAAAAAATAAGCAGAGATTATACTTCCTGTTTTCTAAGATGATAGTGAAAATTCACTGTCACCAAACTGTAAGTTCATTGGCTTTTTGAATTGTTGGTTTGTGGGATTGTGTTGCTACACAGACATGCAGCCCTACAGATCATGTTTCCATATGTAAAAGAAACACGATTATTTGGTACAAGACCCAACACAAATCATAATTTTTGAAATTGGTCACACATCACAACCATAGCTTTTGCAGCCCTCATCTGTGTTTATCGTGAGGATTAATTCCTCCACTTTTTGGGGTGCTCTTACATGGTGGTTATGGAGGAACAAACCGAATGTATCTCTGAAAGAATCAAAATGATTGCAATTGGTTATCTAGCTGTTGCTCCACTGCATCAGAGGATATTTAAAACTGCAGAACCATCTCCAGCCTGAATTTCTAGAGTCTTAAAGTCAAAAATATTAATTGTTATATCTGTTGAGCTTGCAGCTGCTGACAGACACAGGCTGCCCTAAGGTCATTTCAGAATAACATGGTTCATTTCATGCAGAAATCTTGTTTGAAATGATGAAATCACACAGGCAGTGAAGCTTACCTGCAAATACCACAGTTGACACTTCCCTTTCCCTTGCAGTGTGTATGGTGTTCGTCAGTAGGGTCTCCACATTTACACACACACTCTGCAGATATGCTCACTGTCAGTGTATCCTTTATGCCAAGGGGTCTGATGGTGAAAGACTTCTTCCCCTCCATACATGAGAATGCAGTCACAGTAATATTAAAAGAGATCTATAGAGGGAAGCGGGGGTTGAGTAATCAGACATGGATGTTGTATATTTTGCAAGATCTAATGCAAATAATGCAAATCATTTTCAGTGTGATATGACATTTGACAATCAGCTGAATTCTCTCTCCCAGAATGGGGAGCACCAAACTGAAACTATGTGCAGCTGTATGTGGACATCACCATTAAGATAACAAAGATACTTGAACTGACCTCTTGTTCTTCATGCACATCGTCACAAATGCCCTCACTGTCCCTTTCTTTGACTGGTTTGGGACATACTGGGGTATAGACAATATGGACATTGTCAGGGAGATTATCATGGGTCAGAGTCACTTTGGAGGACAAGCGCTGTCACGGAGCAAATGTTGGAGAAGATTTGAGATGAAAAAAAAAAAAAATCTAATGTGTACATAAAGAGAAACACAGCTAAACATGTCACTAACTCACAGCTTACATTATAGGCATCCTTGATCAACTTAACAACATTCTTGGAATCTGATGACAGAACTTGCACCTCTGATTTTGGAATCATTGCAGAGAGTTCCTGAGATTAAAGAATGTGAAAAAAGCCATTCAGAATAAATCTCACATAGAAATGATGTGAAATGAAAATCAACTGTCACGCACCTTATACACCGACACAACATTTTTTGTCACTGCAAATATTGGCTGAATGTTGTTTTTTTCCAGCTGGGTGGCAAGTTGTCCTACAGATGGGTAGTCCTGCAGACAGCATGAGTCAAAATGTGTCATGAACCATGTGAGATGTGAAGCCTTGAACCAAACTCATATGGCGTAGTGACAGAAAGATTTGGCTATTTTCAGAGCTTTGACCAATGACGCTGTTTAAAAGATGGACATTATCACAGCTCCCAACAGTGAAGCTAAAACATCTCCATTGCCCCAGGTACCTGGCTGCAGGCCTTCCCTGCCCTGCATGTTAGTAAGTGAGTCATAGAAATGTCAATTTCTGTAGTTTCTGTTTGTATCTTTTGATACAAACAGTTTGCCCATGAATTATTGTAATCTGGAACTGCAACCAGTTTGACTCTGGGTTCCCTCTTATGAGTCTACACTCACCATCTCACTGCTCTTCGTGTAAAGGTTGTTTTCCATGTGGCACTCTTCATTGTTGGGCTCCAGTATACCAGCCAGTTTTCCATCTCCAGCCATGTGGAAACCAGCATCAGTGGTTAGGACGATCAGCCGAGTGCTGCTGTTCCTCCATCCTATTTTGTCCTAAACAACATGTGTTTGGAACCATTTCAGCAAAGTCAAAAGTTACCTTCAAAGCTTTTAAACTTAAAAAATAGAATTTATATATACCAGATACATCACATAAAGATGATTTCTGATGATTTCAACACTCTGCTCTGAGGAGCTGATGGCAGACATGTTTGTTCACCTGGAAACCTGGACCTGGGCCACTACAAGACTTGTGTAAGATTAGGAAATCCTGTGTCTTCCCCACATGTCATGGCAGCATGAACTTTGATGGATTGGTGTGGTGTCAGCAGTGTTGTGAACCTTGTGCTGAACCATTGTGGTGAAGAGTAGGGTGACTAGTCTGTCTGCCTACTGACCCTCACCTTTGGTTATTAAATGTGGTTGGGGAGAAGAATATCTGGACCCCAACCCCTGATAAGCATGGACCATGCCAAAATGAAAGACTTCATTGCTGACCTAATATCATCTATGGCATTAAACACCACATAAGGTGTCAACTTTTTTTGACACTGATGCACTTTTAGTCTTGTAGCTGAAGATTTTATTACTTATTTTTATTATTATTAACACTGACCATTATTAGTCATGGTCAATTTTCAAAAAAGATTAACCCCGAAGGCAAATCATGTTAATTTTTGACATACAATGTTTTTAGGGGTTTTCAAGGGTGCTGAATTCAAATCTTCTGTATGCCAGGCTCAAAAATGTCCCATAATGCCTGAAAATGGAGAAATCCAATATGGCTGCCACCGCCAGGTCAAAATCTAATTAATCACTTATCTTTTTGACGGTACAAGGTAAATACCTGAATGTAATGTGCTTTTATAGGTTTTCACATATAGGGAATTCAATGCCATGCTCAGATTTAAGATCAAGACCACAGAAAATGCTTGAAATTAATGTACATGGTTAAAATTGTTGTCTCGGATAATGAATAATTCATGAACAAAAGAAGACCATGAAACAGTTTGACAGTATTCTGAAGAATTTATTTGAAATAAATTTGAAATACAAGGTTGATTAAAATATTTTAACAATTTATTTACTAATGTATATTTTACCTAATTATTTAGTAATCTATCTACTATTCAATGTCTATGAAGTCCATGGTATGGAGAGGTAGGCTAGATATGCACACATAGGCTGTATTTATTCCCAGTCATCCTCCTCCTCCTCCTCTCCAGTGTTCTGGCAGGAGTTGCCAAGTTTTCTGCAGCTGCATGATTCCATACATTGCATGCCACTTTTCCTACAACTGCAGCGTTGGCTGAGACACCCCTTGAGGCAACCACAGGAGATGATCTCCTTGCAAGCTTTAGGACTGGGTGGCAGAGGTAGTAGTTGCGGCACTAACTGGTCATCCAAATTCATCCATCCCATTTTGGTCACTGGAGAGAGATCAGGGTGTGACATGTGAGCTTGATTCCAGACAGTGGCTTGATAATGAGCATGCATGTTGTGGAATTTTGCTGCATCAGAGGTTGGTGGTAGAGTCTCTTGTGAATGACCAATACAGAACAACTTGACTCTTGCTTTACCACAAGTGTCAACCTCAGGCACACCATAGATCTTACAGATGAACGCCCCAGTTGACCTCAATATGTCTTCTGTTATAGGACCCTTCCCAAGGCCAAGAAGATCAGTATGATGATTGAGGAACACCTGGCAGGCTGTATTCTTGCTGTGGCCACTAAACTGAGACACACTATCACAACCAGTGACAACATGGAAAGCAAGTAAAGTTTGTAACTGATCAGCAGTTGGCAACTTATGAATCTCATGCACTGGCAAATACTTTGGAGCCTTTGAGGTGCCATCCTTCATATAGAGATATTCACATTTCATTTTCTCATAGTGCGCCAGGAGCAGAAGGAATACATCTGTATCTCGTGCTGACACAACAATTGTTTCCATGTGAGCATGTAGGCAGTGTAAAATCAGACATGTGTCAGCTTCCTCATGGTCACCCTGTAGAGAGGAGACTGTGAGAGTAGGATCTGATGACATTACAGTGGTTGCCTCCGCAAACCCCCCAGACACTACAATCACAGGTTCCCCTTTTGAGCTGTGTTTGATGAGATGGTTTGAGAGGAAAAGAGCAAGATCCGCTTTATTTTCCTCAAGTGCCATGATTGGACCAATCTGTTGGTAAAGCCACTGACTCATTTTAAATTTTATGGCGTATTGGTTGGTGGCGCTGTTTTTGTTTAATCCTTGTACCTGCTTTAATTGATTGTTTTTGGTATCTGTCAAAGACTACATCAACTCTCTGAAACTTCACTCCCATCTTGCACACTGTGTTGGAAAACATGCGGGCATATTCACCAAAAGTTGTTAGGTTTGGTGTTTTTCCAAGTGCCATCCCAAGTGCTTGGCCATCAATGAGCAGGCAGCTGGGTTTAGCCAGGGTGATGTCTGTGGGGGTTTGGAATGTTGACCATCATAGATTTGTTGGTGGAATGGAGACAGCCATTAGTTGCTGCCAAAGACAGTGGAATGGGCATGAGTTCATGCTGGAGGATGTTTCCCAGGTTGATCTTGAGCCTTTGTAGAATGCTTCTGTCCACATTTCATAATAGCACACTGGACATCAAAACAATAGGCTAATACTAAAATAAAAATGAAATATTCCAGTAGTAGACAAATCTGCAGTTTTAAACATATAAGTTAGCATTTTCTTCAATAACAAAATAAATTGTTAAAATTCTGATAGATAAGTAAATAAATAGTTAAAATATTGTAATCAACCTTGTATTTCAAATTTATTTCAAATAAATTCTTCAGAATACTGTCAAACTGTTTCATGGTCTTCTTTTGTTCATGAATTATTCATTATCCGAGACAACAATTTTAACCATGTACATTAATTTCAAGCATTTTCTGTGGTCTTGATCTTAAATCTGAGCATGGCATTGAATTCCCTATATGTGAAAACCTATAAAAGCACATTACATTCAGGTATTTACCTTGTACTGTCAAAAAGATAAGTGATTAATTAGATTTTGACCTGGCGGTGGCAGCCATATTGGATTTCTCCATTTTCAGGCATTATGGGACATTTTTGAGCCTGGCATACAGAAGATTTGAATTCAGCACCCTTGAAAATCCCTAAAAACATTGTATTTCAAAAATTAACATGACTTGCCTTAGGGACTTTAAATAAGCACATTTTCCAAAATCCTGCCTAGTCTATATACCCTAACCTCGAATTGGATTTCTGGATTTGCTCTGCTCTAATAAAAAAGCTCAGGTTATGTCTTACCCCACACACAGCAGCCTGCATCATGGCATCCAGACTTCCCTCAGGAGAGTCCAGGTTGCCAGAGATGGACTGCTGACTCACTTTTGCTTTGAACTCAGCCATATCTGAAGTTAGAGGGAGCACATGTCTATAGCCAAAGGCCGCCTGACACTGCTGCTCATCCTCATCATCACAAGGCTTCTGCAGTTTCTTCACATTGGTGTAGGGGAGGACTGTCTTATCAACAAAGGCACCAAAACCTGTTGTCATAGAAATGGCTGTTGGTGATTTTGTAAATTAAGCCACTGAGATGCACTGTATGTTTTCTTTTTATTTTCCATGGCATTTTCTCTTCTTCTGTTCTTGTTCTCTCTCCATCCCTCTACCAAGTACCCCCCTCCTCTCCTTCGTACTTGTTCTCACTGTGTCTCTCTCACTGCCTCTGCTTCTCTCTCTGCCCCCCCCCATCTCTCCCTCTCTTAACCCAATCAGTCGAGGCAGAAGGCTGCCCTCCCTGAGCCCAGTTCTGCCTGAGGTTTCTGCATCTTAAAGGAAGTTTTTCCTTGCCACTGTCACCAGGTGCTTGCTGTTAGAGTGATATTTTGGGTCTCCTTGACAACTCCATAAAGATTTTGGTCTAGACCTGCTCTATGTGTAAAGTGCCTTGATGTAACTTTGTTATGATTTGAATTTGAATTGATATTACAGCGTCTGTCAGGCTTTGCCACCTCTATCACTGTATTTTTTTCATTTATGACTTCATTGCAATCTGAAACTGAGGTTTTGCTGCATTCCACAGTTATAACCATTAAGATTACAGCCTTGTTACCTATTTGAGCATGTTGAGTGATACTATTCAGAGCTTGGAAGAGATCTTGTCCCAGTTCTTTCACGTTCTCCAAGTCGTCCTTCATAGAGTAGGACAAGTCCATCAGGTAATACAGATCAACTGGGTACCCCTGCACTCTCTTAAAGGTCACAGTGAATGATTGTGGAAGCCCTGCACACACAAGAGAAAAACAAACTTATTAATTAAATGAGAATTATGAAGCTCCGTTCCAGATAAGAACCTGGAGAGCACCAGCAGCAGCACTAGTAGCAAAGATTTCTGTTTTCACTCAAAACACCCTTGACCATGGAGTCCTGTAAGAATCAAAACTCAGCATTTACAGATCCCACTGACCAGGCCGCAGACTCAGAGTGATCTTCTGAGGTCTCAGCTGGATTGGCTCTTGCTGGATGAAGGACTTAGCCAGCTCATCATCCTTGTTGATGATCAGACTGTTGGTGGGGGATACAATGTCTTTGCAGCCTCTTGTAATCAGCTGAGCTTTGGTGTCACAGCGAGTGGCTTCCTGTTCGCCTGCTTTTGTGAAATTCTGTACAAACACATATGAACAGAAATAATGTAATTGATCATTATATTCAGTCGTCTTTGATACCTATACCCTTGTCTTTTGTTCTTCCTCTCATTCAGTTGTTTCATCTGATACAGTGAAGATGAGTCAAGTTAGTTCTTCTGACAAATATCTACTGATCCACTTTGACGCTCAAACGGGTTGAAGATGACATGGATCTGTTAAGTTTAGAGTATCAAGTCTAACATTCATAATAGAGAGGCCTGGTCCTATCTGCCCTGAGATAAATGAGCAGGACAATGTTGCACAATGTGAAGAATCAACCACTGAGTCAGCATTAATGTTCAACAAGACTTAGACAACAGCATCAATCAAAACTGTGTTAGAACAGCTTCATATGCTGTTTTCAGTAGTATTGCATGTACATATATAAGCACTGACCGCCACTGGTGTTACATCAAGACTGAAGAGACCCTTTATCTTGAGCAGCTCAGTGACCAGAGTGATGTGTCTACTGTGCTTGGTGTGTTGACTGTGGCCCTTATTAGTGTAAACAGATTTTCTCACCAGCTCTTGGCACCACACACAGTACGGCCCAGATCTGATGCAGTCATCACATGAGTTGATCACTGTCTTCACGCACACTTCCTCTCTTTGACAAAATCCTGCCAAAGAAACAAACTCTTAAAGAAAGGATATGCTAACTTCCTGTGGTTGGTGGGGGTTTGCCATCAGGTAAGAGTCCTGTCAGCAACCAGGACCAAGTGAGAGATGTCTATGTTCAGAAGAAACCGAGTCAAGGATTTCGGTTTGTGACAAAGTAGGTGAGAAAACATCATTTGTCCCCATATTTATTCATTTTTATAGCGTTCCTTATTTAACTATGCTTGTTGTTTTGGTCATAGCTTCACCATTTCTCTGTAGCAGACGTACACTGCCAGTTTTTCTTTGTTTAGTTGTATTAGCCAGAAGTTAATTTTCTCACTTCTTTTTACTTACCATACCCACCATGTGTTCCAGGGACAAAAGGAGGAAGCAGCTGATCACTTCCTGTATTTATAACTTTGACATCATTAGTGATGTCATTGGGTTATAGACCAGGTATTGGGGGAGGTAGACTATTTGATGTGATTTATTATTGATTGTAGTTAATTTATTTATGGTTGAGCAGGTGTTTTATTTTATACGGTAAGATGTGTGTGTGTGTGTGTGTTTTAACTGTGAATTAGTGAACACAAATAACTTTTACTTTTTTGTTTCCAGAAGAGACAGCACTTATCTCAGGATGAAACAGCCCTGATAGAGGGGCCTATATATGCAGTTGGGTTTAGCTGACAGGGGAGCCATGGGTTCCTTTTGTATTTTTGTGACTTGGATGCTCCTTTTTCTTTCTAATTTAAACCCCTTTTGCTACCTGGACATTGTTTCCGACTGTCTCCTATCAACATCCATCCGCTTGTGGTCGAGCTCCCACTACAGGGTTGATTTTAGATTTTAAGGTCCTGATTCAGTTCTATTCTCAATCCTTTTTTGGTTCTTTTGGCACAGATGGTTCTGACATTTTTAGATAAGTCTAGTCTTATCTGGTCTAGCATCACTGGTTTCATGCCAGGATAACTCATTTAAATTTTAAATTCTTATTAAATAAATTGATCTGCATGGGGTCATGACTGATTTAATCTCCATCAGTTGTTTGCAACTTACCACACAAAGGCCCTATTGTCAAAGTTAAAGTGGGCCTTATTGTCAAAGTGTCCTCGCCACTACCCTGCCTGTACACACTGTATGGAAGGCATAAGTTTTTGCATGTAAATGCATCCTTATTTAATTTATGTTTATAAATAAATACCACTTTGTGGTCATTTCCAAGGGAATTCATTCAGTAAAATAATTTTTTTTCCCGTCTCAAATTTTTTTTAATCCCTCACTGTCATTGATGCAGGGAATGCCTTCACTAGCCAAGGCTGTGTGCCAGGAACAGGTGGCCTGAAGAACAAATTTCCAGCTCAATAATTTTTTTTAAAGGAATTTTTTGTTAACGAAACCCTAATTTTTCCCCAAGCCCTAAATGATTTCAGTGAAGCAAGTGGGAATTCAGTTCAGTTAGTGTGTCTTTTATATCACCAGTCATCATGGTGTCTTTTAACTGGTTGCAGACTGAAGTTGGACAAGATAACGTTGACATGCTGCACCAACATGTGTGTATTTTTTCCCTTTTGACACACCTGCAGGACATTGCATTGGCAACATCCTCAATTCCACCTGATTTTGGAAGGGCAAAATCACCATGCCATTTCGATCAATGTCTGGCTTCCAATCAAGATTGTGACACCCCTATCTGGGACCCATTTTTACCCTTCATGAGTTCAAGCAGACTTGTTGACGTCACATCAGCTGCTTCCTTCTATCTGACCAGGATCTTGTGATGAGGAGCCACACAGGCTCCTGGCTCTACTAGCCTAATTACATGTTTTTGGTTCTGGGAGGCATAGTGGTTAGCGCTGTCACCCCACAACAAGAAGGTCGTGGATTAATTTCCCAGGCCTGGAGCCTTTCTGTGCGGAGTTTGCATGTTCTCTCTGTGCCTGCGTGGGTTTCCTCTGGGTACATCGGTTTTCCTCTTACCGTCCAAAAACATGCATGTTTAGGTTAATTGGTGACTCTAAATTGCCCGTAGGTCTGAGTGTGAATGTAAATGGTTGTTGGTCTTGGTCTGTATGTGTTGGCCCTGCGATGGACTGGTGACCTGTCCAGGGTGTACCCTGCCCTCGCCCGATATAAGCTGGGATTGGTTCTAGCCCGACCCGCGATCCAGAAATGGATAAGCGGGAGAAGACGACTGAATGAATGAATGAATGAATGAATGAATGAATGAGTGAATGAGTGAATGGTTCATGTTGTTTGTCTCATGTTTTGTATCTCCCTGACTGCCTTACCCTGTCTGCCCATCAGCAGGAGCAGGAGAAACAGCACACACTGAACCATTTTCTGAAGACACAAAAAAAGACAAAATTACAAAGGTGATGAAGTCCAACAAACTACATTGGAAACTGCAACCTTATCCAGACACATGAAGGGCTTTACCAATCCAAGACTGAGTATTGAGTCCTGATGGGTGTGAACAGCATAGACATCAAGACTACCATCTGCTCCCAGGACCTGTGTTTAAATTCAGCGCTGTCTCTCTGTCTATCTGTCTGTGTGTTTCCCTACCTGCTAGCCTGTCTGACTGTCTGTGTATCCGTGTCTCTTTGAACTGTGTACTTGTAATTCCATGTTAATGCTTCGTGAGATAGCCAGAGTCAGGGAGCCTAATGTGAGACCTCCATCTACGATGGTTCACACAACCACTCAGTGATGCTGAGCATGAACAGCAACTTCCTGTCAGTGTGTTAACACCATAAAAGGTGGAAATGAGCAGTGTGGGCTTGTCAAAACATTTCTGCTTCCTGTCTGTTGAAGAAGAACAAGTCTATGCCCTATGTACCTACGCAACAAAACAACAGACATACCTTAGGCTGACAGTTAGGACAGCACACAACATGTCATCTGAGAAGGTCATGTGTGGGTGGGGCTGTCATACTTTCTGTACCACAATCACACTGTTACAGCCCAACAAACTTCTGCCTTATCATAAAAATTGATTTGACTTGACCTGTACACAATGACCCATGTCATTAATTTTCTTTCCTTGGACCACTTCTGGTAGGTCCTGGTCTCTGCAGAGCAGGATCATCCCATAGAGTTGCAGTGTTGGAGATGCTCTGACTCAGTTATCTACACATAACAGTTTGGTTCTTGTCAGAGTTCATCTTCACACTTGAATTTTCCTGCTTTACCTCAACTTTAGGACTAAATGTATACTTGCAGCCTAATATATCTTACCACTGACAGGTGCCATAGTCCAGATCGTCAACATTATTCACCTCATCTGTCAGTAATCATAATGTAGTGGCTGATTTGTGCATGTATGTCATAAGTTGCTCTGTTGATAAAATGTCTTCAAGAGGAACTCCACACAGTGTGATTATACATTCATATGTACAGAAACCAAATAGAAAATCATTCTTCAAAATGTGTCACTGCATTAGTTATTCCGCCAAGAAACAAGAAGTCTGTCTTCCTCATTCAAATAATGAATTCCTAATTATGTCATACCAAACCCATCATGCGGAGCATTTTATTCACATTTTATCTATTATGGTTTTTCATAATTTGTCCTGCATTTTATCCATTATACCTATTATGATTTTATATTGTCTGTGTTATTCCTGCCACTGCACTATTGACAGAATACAATCTTAGGACACCGTGACATCATATAGTTTTCTCGAAACTAGTTGTTAATGTAAACTTTTAAGGTGCATTTAGTTTTTTACCAGACTTTGTTTACAACTGATTGTTTAAGAGCAACAACATCAAAAATCACCAAAGAAAATCAAAGGCAATAAAACTGTTTTACAAACTTAAGAAACTAATTTTAAGGCAGACTTACCAGAAACAGGAAGATGCAGCAGCTCTGTGGGGGAAAGCTGTGGTGAACACTGTGCCGATAGAAAGACTCCACCCTCCTGACAGAAGTATGAAGCACAACTCATTTTAAAGCAGACTTACCAGAAACAGGAAGATGCAGCAGTTCTGTGGGGGAAAGCTTTGGTGAGCACTTTGCCGTTAGAAAGACTCCACCTTCCTGACAGAAGTATGACACAACACACAAAGACTTGGGCTTGTTACACAGTGTTAGTCTGATGTGAAGTCACTGATGTGACTCTTGTACCTGACTCACTCTTTAGCAACTTTCTTGAACAAGCACTTCTTTTCACCCTTTGACAGTCTTAGGAGCATTGAGCTTCTCAATTGTTTAGCGTTTGAATCTGAATTGAAAAAGTGTAGAAAAAAGAAGGGTATTTCATAATGAAAGAGGAAGTTAGTGTTACTCATTATAGTGTCCAATCTAATCTTAACTTCACAAGGTTGAGGCCCAGCCTGAAGAAATCTACATTCAACTGCCAGGTGGTGACTAGGATACAAAGGTCTTACATTTTGTTAGTTATAACAGTAATAAGCGACAAGAGATTATGATTTTTTTGTTTATTTAATCATTTGTGTTGGCTCTCCCAACACAAATAGTTCCGCAACAGGAAGGGAGACATGGCTGTTGCCAGTCAACACATAAACATTTCCTACACACAAGCTTGCTACTCTGTGTCTGCATATTACCGCTACTTTGTATCATTTACATTTATCTGAATGTTCCCATTGATTGTGCAACCACTGAAATAAGAGTCTGTTGACAAACGCTTTGATCGAGCTGTTAACTCATCAGAAACATACATCATGCCACCAGACAGCACGTTGCCCCATCGTTTCTGGCTAGTAACTTTTTAGCGAGCTTTCAGACCTGTGAAACAAGTTGTATATATGTATTTTATGTTCTGAGACACATTATCTATGAATCAAAATTGACATCGTAGTTTGTGTCTGTTTATATAAAGCATCGCACCTGTGCCCACGGTTATTAGAACGCCTGTACAGCAGAGTGATAATGTCTGGAAACAGTCCCAGTGCTGTTGTACTCTATATCAGCACTAATGCGATGTCTCTTGTCCAATCAAATTACTTGGTTGGAACTTGCTGTTGTATAAAGTAATTTAAATGGCACACTTTACATCATAGGGAAACATCTAACTGGTGTGTGTGATATCTGTCAACAAGCTGAAACAATAGAGCATGCTATTATTAATAATAGGAGATAAGTCCAGGAAAGATGGAACATGATGACAGGGATGGGAAAAGTTGGGCTGATTGGGACAGATCTTAAACATATTCTTGGGTGTTGTGAGAGAAGACAAGGCTGGAGATATTTATTTGAATTTCTCTTAAGAATATACGGAGTCCCAGACATGACATGGGAGGAAAAAAAAGATATAACGTGCGCAGGAAATACTAATTTGTTCCCATGAAATACTAATTTATGGCCACAAAATAGTATAAGGTGCGCACGAAATACTAACTATTAATTAATAATATTAATATCATTCCTTGACAGCTGGGTAAGGAAATAGAGCGCACCTTCTCTAACAGTTAGAGAAGGAACAGAGGAAAAGGCACTAAACAGCCAGATGGACAGGGATAGTATGACTGAGTTTTATTTTAGGCTGGGGATGAGCTACAAACACATTCTGAAAAGCCTGGCATTGCAATGATTCATTATTAGTGAGAGGCATTTAAATAGACTATTGAGAGCCAGGTCGCTTCACCGGCGGAAGTACGACTTGTGCGCACCTTATACTATTTCGTGGCCACAAATTTGTATTTCGTGGGAACAAATTAGTATTTCGTGCGCACATTATATCTTTTTTCCCCCCATGTCATGTCACAGGCTCTGTAAGAACAGGACTGTTAAGGAGAATTTAAGTAATAGATATAATTACTTCCAGTAGGTGGCAGTAATGCAACTAACATGATGCCAGCTGCCTTAAAACCTCGAAGAAGAAGAAGAAGAAGAAGTTGGGACATTCCCTTTCCGGTTTGTTTCGGGACTTGTAAATTTGTATCTGCATTTGTAAAAGTGTTTCGCGTTTTTTTATTTGTTTTCTGAAATGTAAATTTGTTTCAGGACTTGTAAATTTGTCTCTGTGTTTGTAAAAGTGTTTCACATTTTGCTATTTTGTTTTCCAAAATGTAAATTTGTCTCAAGCTTTGTAAAAGTGTTTCAGATTTTGTGATGTTGGTTTGCACCTTTCGGCCACCGTAATGGTCACACCAGTTCACCTGCATTAAAATGTGTCTCCATGTGTATTTGTTAAGCGGGCCATGAGGCCAAAGTCTATACCCAAACAGCAAAATCACATTGATATATGGTCAGAAAGGTTGATTTTTGGTTAAGGTTGAAAAATCAACAGCAGATCAACCTTCTAATAATTTACTGTTGAAAATATGTCATTGAATCAACATTGAATAAGGGTTGAGTTTGATGATTGCAATGCCAACATTGAATCAATATTTTTTTTAACGCTGCTGTTTCTGTCTCTCCCAGTTCCTCTCCTCTCTCTCCCTGTCCTCATCCTGCCGGTGGTGAATCATCACTAGCCCACGTTCCTGCAATGCCTGCTGCTCCCACATCTTCAGGAACTCCATCCAGGATCATATGTTCCTGCCTGGACCTGCTCTCATCTCTCCCTACTCTACCCAACTTTGCCCCCCCTGTGTGTGTGTGTGTGTCTTTCTCTCTCTCTCTCCCTCTCTCAACCCAATCACCCCCCCCCCCCCCCCGTGAGCCTGGTTCTGCCCGAGGTTTCTGCCTCTAAAGGAAGTTTTTCCTTGCCACTGTCGCCAAGTAGTGCTCATCGGGGGATCTGTTGGGTCTCTTTAAATAATTTTATAAAGAGTTTTGTCTAGACCTGGTCTATATGTAAAGTGCCTTGAGGTAACTTTGTTATGATTTGGCGCTATACAAATAAATCTGATTTGATTTGATTCGATTTGAAAACGTTTAAGCCTGGTGGTATATCCCAAGCAGGTGGCGGGTCTGTTCAACTTACTGGAGCTGCCGCAGTGTGTGAGCATCAGATAGAGAGTGTGGATCATACCATTGGAAGGGGGGGGGGGGGGGGGGACTGTATTTTCGTTGTTAAAATACTACATTTAAGCCCAAGACTCTCTATCAGTTTTTTAACATTTCTTTTGTCTTATCCGAGATAAACAAAAACAAAAAAAATGTTTTTACTCATATTTAAGGGGGGTTGGGGCTCAATGTAAATGTAAAAATGGGCTAGACCCGACTACGATCAAGACTAGGAGCCGTCTATGCCTCTGATTTTCCCGCTGCTCGATTTTAGCACTCGGTCCTGCTGCTCTTTCGGTAAGTAGAGAATATTTTTCCTAACTGAGTCTGTTTTTTTGTTAGAGTTCATAAAATTTTTATAACGTTTCATATTAACGGGCATACTTACAGCTTTGTTAGCCGCCCAGGTTAAGCTCTTAGCACACAAAGTTAGCTTAATGTTTTAACTTTGTGTGTCCATTAAGAGTAGAAATTTGTGATTCATAAAATATCTGAAATCACACTCAATCATGTTTAATGATCATTAAAAATGTTTAAGCACATTGTCCACGCTGTATGTATTATTTTTAATCCTTCAGCTGCAGCCAAAGGTTACTGGTTTGAGATATGTGGAACAATGGTTGCATTCTCATGGAGCTGGGCAACTTGAGTTGAACGACAGAAGGGTTGATGATCTTAGTGATGGGAAAAGGGCTGATGTAGCGGGGGGACAGCTTCCTGGATTCTGTGTGCAAGGGATCCTCATCCAAAAAGAAGGATCCTAACAGTATTATTGAACACTGGATCAGATTTAGCAATTTTAAATACATTTTCAGTTCATGATGAAACTGTGTTGGAACTGATTACTTTGGTTCAGATTAGATAAGAGCCTCTCTGAAGGCTTTACCTGCTCCATCATTGTCTTTGCCTGTTCCATTAGTCATCAGTGTCTTTACTGACTCAATCAGTATCTCTGTCTCCATCAGTGTCTTTTTCTCAATCAGTGTTTCTTTCTCCACCTGTATCTCTATTTCCATCAGTTTTTATCTACATCGGTGTCATTTTCTTGATCAGTGTCCTTATCACCATCAGGGTCTATGGACCATGAGGCTCTGTGTCTGTCCCACAGTAATGTATGAACAAGGTGTACAACATTGACTTAGCTCTTTGTGTGTGTGTGTGTGTGTCTGTCTGTGTGTTTAACTGTGTGTGTGTGCCTGTTCTTGTATGACACTCAATGTGTGTGTTTGTGTGTCTGAAGATCTATGTGTCAATATATATGTCTTTAGTTGTATGTTTGTCTGTTTGTGTATGTCTGTTTATATCTGTATGTCTGCCTGTGTGTATGTCTGTATATGTCTAAGTGCGTGTGTGTCACATACACATACACACACACCGACAAAGACACAGAACTTGATCTGTCAGCCTCTGACAGACATGTCCACCAAACATGTCTCCCATTTGCTCCGATTCAATTTCTTAGGAGAACACCACAACTGTCTCTGTTTTTCATATTGCTCTCTTATCCGTATTTCAGGCGATCACTGTCTGGTCAGTTCTCTGTTAGGAGTTACTGTTTTGTCATGAATGGCCTCAGTTTGAGGGCTTTGCCAATCCAAAAAATATGCTCGTTTTGGGGTCTCTGCGTCTGCTCTCAGGGCTTTGCCTGGCAACCCTGGAGCTACATATGACAGCTCCAGGTGCGAGCAATGACTTAATGACAGATTGTCTTGGAGCGTTTAGTTGGAAGCAACTGGACTTCTTATCTTGTTTGAAGACGTTTCACCTCTCATGCAAAAGGATTCTTCAGTTCTGAGGGTCTGGTATCGGGGATCTTGAGCCTGGAAGGATAGCTCAGGGCTTATGTGATTTTCTATTCATCGTAGGTGGAGCTTGGTGGGCAGCAGGAGGGGTGGGAGGAGCAGGACTCTAGAGGAAGGAAGACGTATGTGGGCCAAGGCAGGAAGGAGGAGGGAGAGAGAGAGAGAGAGAGAGAGACAGAAAAAGAAAGAGAAAAAAAAAGGTTGTTTTGAATGGTTTGTAGTCGCTGCAGTTGGTTGCCAGAGATGGTGATCCAGGCGGGGACAGAGTATTCGAAGAGTGGTCTGATGTATGACAAGTAAACTTTAATAACTGTTGAGGGTGAGGCGCCACGTTTGCCACAGAGGGCTTTGAGGTGGTTGAGTCTATTGTTCGGTGACTCCGAGGAAAGTTGCTTCTTTGCTGAGAGGGATTTGTTGGTTGTATAGTGACAGGTTGATGTTGGGTTACAGGTGTTGATTTTTAGTGAAGAGGATGCATTGTGTCATGGCAGGGTTCAGTTTGATTCTCCAGAGGTTTGACCAGTTTTCTGTTTCTGTTATACACGTTTTGAGTTTTTTGACTGCAAGTTGTGGAGTTTTGGAGCTAAACCAGTAGCAGAGATCTTTGGCAAAGTGGGAGACTTTGGCTATGGTGGCTGGGGGTAATAAATGTCAGAAATGTAAAGGAGGAAGAGGAGGGGACTTAGGACTGCACCTTGGGGGACTCCTGCTTTGGGGGTGAAGGGTGTTGATGGTTGATGAAACTTTAACTTTGATCTGTTGATTATTGAGGAAACTTGAGATAGTAGACTTGGTGGGTTGTGGGAGTTTGAGATTGGAATCCAGTATTCTGTATATGTCCATTGCGCCATACGTTGTCGAATGCTTTTTCTATGTCAAAGAAAATTGCCAGGATTATTTCATTTTTGTTGAGATTTTTATTGCTGTCTTCTTATCAGAAGACAGCAGAGGATGTTGTCTGTGGTGGCTCTTGCTTTTCTGAAACCGGCTTGGTGGATTGCAATGAGGCCCATTGATTCAATGTGATTGCTGAGACGTGAGGTGAGTATTCTTTCAAACAGTTTTCTGATGTGGCTGAGGAGGCTTATGGGGCAGTAGCTGGTGACGTTGTGGGGGTCTTTTCCTGGTTTGTGGATCATGGTGACAAGTGCAGTCTTCCAGGGTGAGGGAAAGTGACCAGTAGTGAGGCAGGTGGTGAAGAGCTGCCCAAGGTGCTGAAGGTAAGTGATTGGTGCTTGTTTTATTTCATTATTGTGTCTTCTCCTGGTGTTTTGTTTTTCATCTTCTTCAGGTTCAGTTGTATTTCTGTGGTAGTGACAGGCTTTGTGAGGGGGTGGTGCTCTGTGATGTGACTTGTTAGATTTGTCTATCTTGTGTTTTGCGATTTCCTTATCCACCAAGTCTTTCCATGTATTATCAAAGTGAGGGTTGTTTGGGCATGAGTGAATGTTTTCAAGATGATTGCGGAAGAGTGGCTTTTTCTTTATCGTCAGCGATGATTGTACCAGAGGATTTGAGCAGAGGAATAGTGTTGTTTTGTGGGTCTCCGTTTATGCTCTTGATTTTCTGCCAGAAGGTTCAGGGGTTTGTGTCATGGTCCAGTTTCCTGTAGAATGTTTTCCAGGTTTTTTGTTTATGGAAGATAAGTTGTGTTTTGATAGTAATTTGGAGTCTGTTTATATCCGTCTTGGTATGGGGTGATCTGAACCTTATATAATTACGTTGCAGTTTTCTTTTTCTTTTCGAGACCAGGAGGCAGAGCTGCAGGTTAACACGCTCCTCTGCGCCTCAGTCAGAGCGGTTCCCTGCCGAGAATAGAAGAGAGTCTCTGTCTATATCTAGGTCTATAGAAACTGTGTCTGTCCCCCGACCACCTACATTTAGGAAAGTTACTAAACCGAAATTAAACAGAACAGGAGCTAAAAACTAAAACTTAACGGAAATCAAAACAGCCACAAATTCGGCCTCAAATAATACTGCAGTTAAATGTAGACTGTTGAATATTCAATCACTATCATCAAAATCTCTATTAGTTAATGATCTCACAGCTGATCATCGCATTTATTTATTTTTTTATAACTGAAACCTGCCTGCAGCAGGATGAGTATGTTAGTATTAATAAGGCCACACCCCCCACACCCCACCAATTTTCATATTCCTCGTACCATAGGTCGAGGAGGGGGGTGGCTGCGATATGTCAGTCAAGCTTATTAATCAACCCTAGGCCAAAACCTGGCTGTAGGTCTTTTGAAAGCCTCACTCTTAGTCTTTCCCACTCAAACTGGAGAGGTGAAAAACCACTTCTGTTAGTTACAGTATACCGTCCACCTGGTCTGTACTCAGAATTCCTATCAGAGTTTTCTGAGTTTATATCAGAGCTAGTACTTAGTAAAGATCATCATTATACTGGGAGATTTCAATATGCATTGACAGCCTTAGTTCTGGGTTTCTTTCCTTACTAGACTCAATTGGCTTTTCCCAGCATGTGAGTGAACCCACTCACTGCTTCAATCACATCCTTGATCTTGTTCTAACATATGGCATTGAAATTGACAAGTTAAGGATTCTTCCTCAAAACTCTCTTCTGACTGACCATTACCTCATTATGTTTGAGTTTACTTTAATTGACTGCACAGCATCGAGGAATAAATTTGGCTATAAGAGATGTTTATCTGAAGATGCTGTGGCCAAATTTAAAGAGAACATTCAGTCATTTGCAGCAATGCCATATCTAAATTCAAATGAGGATTTCTCCCATACACAGGTTGATGACTTTGTGATTAACTTCTTCTCAAAAAGAAAGTAATAAAACAGAGGAGGCTGGCTCCGTGGTACACTGCTCAAAAAAATAAAGGGAACACTTAAACAACACAATGTAACTCCAAGTCAGTCACATTTCTGTGAAATAAAACTGTCCACTTAGGAAGCAACACTGATTGACAATCAATTTCACATGCTGTTGTGCAAATGGAATAGACAACAGGTGGATATTATAGGCAATTAGCAAGACACCCCCAATAAAGGAGTGGTTCTGCAGGTGGTGACCACAGACCACTTCTCAGTTCCCATGCTCTCTGGCTGATGTTTTGGTCACTTTTGAATGCTGGCGGTGCTTTCACTCTAGCGGTAGCATGAGACGGAGTCTACAACCCACACAAGTGGCTCAGGTAGTGCAGCTCATCCAGGATGGCACATCAATGCGAGCTGTGGCAAGAAGGTTTGCTGTGTGTGTCAGCGTAGTGTCCAGAGCATGGAGGCGCTACCAGGAGACAGGCCAGTACATCAGGAGATGTGGAGGAGGCTGTAGGAGGGCAACAGCCCAGCAGCAGGACCGCTACCTCCACCTTTGTGCAAGGAGGAACAGGAGGAGCACTGCCAGAGCCCTGCTAAATGACCTCCAGCAGGCCACAAATGTGCATGTGTCTGCTCAAACGGTCAGAAACAGACTCCATGAGGGTGGTATGAGGGCCCGACGTCCACAGGTGGTGGTTGTGCTTACAGCCCAGCATGTGAGACCATATGCTGGTGCGGTTGGCCCTGGGTTCCTCCTAATGCAAGACAATGCTAGACCTAATGTGGCTGGAGTGTGTCAGCAGTTCCTGCAAGACGAAGGCATTGATGCTATGGACTGGCCCGCCCGTTCCCCAGACCTGAATCCAATTGAGCACATCTGGGACATCATATCTCGCTCCATCCACCAACGCCACGTTGCACCACAGACTGTCCAGGAGTTGGCGGATGCTTTAGTCCAGGTCTGGGAGCATGCCCAGGCGTTGTAGGGAGGTCATACGGGCACGTGGAGGCCACACACACTACTGAGCCTCATTTTGACTTGTTTTAAGGACATTACATCAAAGTTGGATCAGCCTGTAGTGTGTTTTTCCACTTTAATTTTGAGTGTGACTCCAAATCCAGACCTCCATGGGTTAATAAATTTGATTTCCATTGATAATTTTTGTGTGATTTTGTTGTCAGCACATTCAACTATGTAAAGAACAAAGTATTTAATAAGAATATTTCATTCATTCAGATCTAGGATGTGTTATTTTAGTGTTTCCCTTTATTTTTTTGAGCAGTGTATAAACACACTCTGTCCACACTAATCACTCAGGTGTCACTTCACAAGGTGCGTTCCAAGTGCACTGCAACTATAGGAAAAAATAAATACATCATACATTAAGGCTGGTTCAGGCTGTTCAGACAGGCTGTTGGCCTTTCACACTACTTTAAGTCCAAGTTTCTTGACATGTGCTTATGTATTTTAACTGGCCCTTTATGGATTTTATATACATACTGGGTTTTGCATGGTTTGTGTTTTATATTTGCTGTTTGGACTGAGGATCAAGTTAATTAACAAGCTTCACCTGTGACTAACTGCTTCCCACATCCTCAAAGCTCGGGACTGGTGGAGATAGGATTGTGCGGGTTTTATAAACCTAATTGTGGGCAGGTGTGGAGAGATATATAACCAAAATCTGGTTATGGATCTTTTGAAAGCTTTACCCTCTGTAACAGGCTTGTTTAAGAACCCAAATGCAGCAAAAACAGCAATGGACAGTTGGTAATGACCTTTATTGGTGACCAGAGCAGATAAACAGATAGATAGAGGATAAGCAGGAGCCGAAAGTCTTGGGGAATGTCCAGAGTTCGTGGAGGAGTAGAGGGGTCCATTGCATAGGGGTGTAATCAGGCAGGGGAGCAGAATGTAGCAATAGATGCTGCCTTGGACTCAGTGGAGGGTAGGCGAAGTTAAAGTATCCTCAGGAGCAGCTCACCAAGCAGTTCCAGGAAGATGCTGAAGATGTGGTTGGGGACAGGCAGGGTCAGCAACGTGGAGTCATTTCGGAAGTGAGTGCTGGAGAGTCTTGCATGAAAGGCGAAGAACAATCGGGCAAAGGAGTGAGTGTGGGGCTGGTGAATATATGCTGGGCTGATAGCAGTAGATGAAGAGCACCTGTGTTCACAGGTGAGTAGAATTGGCTTAATGAAGGGATGTGGCTTGGCAGGCAGAGTGAGTGGAAAAGTACTGAATGAGAGCTGGGTGACAGAACTGTGACACTTTCTATCTCTCTCTTTCAAGCTGGAGAACTGAAAAACCAGTTCTGCTAGTTACGGTAGGGGAGAGCCAGTATGAAAGTAACAGTTTTCACATAAACGTCATTTTAAAAGATAAGGTTTCAGACTGGAATTTTCTTTCATGAAGATAACCTTCTTACACGTGTTGTCTGTCAATATCAGGTGCTATATCATACAAACGTGTGATGACCGCGTTGCAATTTAACATCGAATGGAGGTTGCGCATTGTTACTTTCGACCCCTTTAGCCGGGACGAAAGTAACACATGGGTTGGACCAAAGTAACATGATCAAATAAACTGAAAAAAATTACAGAAATGTAAGCAAATCCAAACATCGGACAATTTCCTCGCTAATTAGCATACTTTAATACTTTCTGTCGAAAGTATAAAAGTATGCACAATCTTTAAATCGAAAAGTTCACCGCTCGGATAAATTTACTTATGGGTCTCAAAAACAATTTTCCGGTAATAACGTATTCACAAGATTTTTCTCTGGTCTGGGGATTATTGCTTGCTGAACATGGTGACGTTATTTGGCGCGTCTACATTCAGCCGATTCTGAGTAAATCACCGTGTTACATTTGTCCCGTCTTACTTTCGTACCGGCTCTCCCCTATATCGTCCACCTCATCCTTACTCAAAGTTTCTATCAGAGTTCTTTGAGTTCCTATCAAACTTAATTTCAGTATTCATGTAGATGTCAGTGACAGCCTTAGTTCTGCATTTAAGTCATTACTGGACTCAGCTGGCTTTTCCCAGTGTGTGGATGAACCTGCTCGCTGTATCAATCGCACCTTGATCTGGTGTTAACATGTGGCATTGAAATTGACCAATTAATAGTATTTCCCCACAACCCTCTTCTCTCCGACCACTACTTAATAACATTTGAGTTTACAATAAATGGCTTCATAGCATCTGGGAATAAATTCAGCTATAGCAGATGTTTATCTGAAAATGCGGTGGCCAAATTTAGGGAGAATATTCAGACATCATTTGCTAATCTCTGGTCACAGCAAGGAGAGTGGAAGGGGCCCAGAATCAGGTGACCGGGACTGGGCAAACCAGCTGAACCTGTTCTACAATAGGTTTGACTGTGCCCCTGCCCCCTCCCCCACCCTGGAGACCCCAGACCTGAAACTCCTTAGTTAGGTTCCTTTGATTTGATTCTTACTGTTCCTGGGAACAGCACAGCATCCACACATCAGCGTCCTGACAATCCTGACATCCTAGAGCAGCGTGATGATCTGGGTTGCGGAAGGAACAGCTCCTCTATGTCACCCATCGGTAACATGCAGAAAAATTGCCATACAGTCTGAATTTCCTTGTTTCATTGTCCATTAGTCAAATTTACCAGATTTAAATCTGCATTCACACAGAATTAAGTATAACCATTTCAATACTATAAAACTAAAGTATCTTTTGTTTTCACACACACATTTCAATTGAACACACAATCTGGCCTTTCACATTTAAAATAAATAGACATTTGCTTTTAAACCTTAATCAACATGCACAAATTGTTAACATGTTCCACTTAGCTTAGCTTCTAGGCTATAGTTTAGCCGACAGCGGTGAGTGGCAAAATTTACCAGATTTTTTTCATGTCACACATGTCATATCCTGACTGTTTTTTCTTCATTCTACATCACAATGCAAAATAACACACAACTTAATCATTTTGGACAAAATATTAACCAGCTAATTTCAGGTGGCTAACTCACCAGGATATTTTGATGGAAACGCCCATCTGAGTTTCTCCTGAAGTTTACTTCCACAGCTAATTCTGCTGCTTAACTGTGGAGGATCAAAGGAGACAGAATGAAATATATGAATACAGCTTTAAATAATTACTTAAATGTGTCATTAATTCATTAAAATGCCAGTTCATTTAATGTAAACACATATATAATTATTTCACTATTTAATTAATTACCTCCTCCCTCTTGGCAATATTTTCTGCAAATTTGGTATCCACTTTCACTAATTTGCGGATGATACCCAGCTCTACCTGTCCAGCAAACCTAACTCCACTCTCCTGCCCTCCTCCCTCACCCACTGCCTCTCAGAAATTAAATCCTGGTTCACCTCCGATTTCCTTAAACTTAACAGTGATAAAACAGAACTCCTCGTTGGCACCAAATCCACTATATCCAAAACTGACAGTTTCTCCCTCACCATAGACAGCTCCACAGTGTCCCCCTCCCCTCAGGTTAAGAGTCTGGGTGTCATCCTCGACAGCTCACTTTCTTTCCACTCTCACATTAATAACATAACCCGGTCTGCATATTTCCATCTACGTAATATCAATTGTCTCCGCCCCTCTCCCACTCCTCACACCACTGCTATTCTGGTCCACAGCCTTGTCACCTCCTGTATCGACTATTGTAATTCACTCCTCTTTGGTGCTCTTCACAAATCCCTCCACAAGCTTCAACTGGTCCAGAACTCTGCAGCCCACATCATCACCAGAACCCCCTCCTTTCACCACATCACCCCCATCCTCCAGCAGCTCCACTGGCTCCCGGTCAAATTCAGAATACAATTCAAAATCTTAATGTACACTTTTAAGGCCATCCACAACCTCGCCCCTCTGTATCTTTCCGATGTCCTCCGCATTGCCACCTCCTCCCGCTCCTTCAGGTCTTCCTCCTTCCTCCACCTCTCTGTGCCCTCCACCCTTCTCAGCTATGGAGCAGAGCGACTGAAAGCTCAACCTTGCGTGTTGAGAAAGGCGCTTTTAAATAAAATATATTATTATTATCAAAGTCAGTGGGCGGAGTCTAATCGATTGCTTTGGACTGAAGCCTGGAAGTCTTTCAAAACATTGCTGGTCTCGTCCGGATATTATGTGTAGTCAAACATTACTCGTTGTTAATGGGTTTTTTTTGTTTTTTTTTTTGTGCAGAAAGACAGACCTATATTCAGCTGTGAGTGATGAGGAGTTGGACCGTGTTGTAAGTGATATCCACAGAAGAAATCCAAACACTGGCTACAAGCTGATGCATGGTAATCTGAATGCAAGAGATAAGCATGTGTCAGGTAATAATACGGCCACAATGTATAATGTAGAATGAGTCGATCGTTATGGAGAAATAATCCCAGGTAGGATGAAAATTATACACCGTGGCCATATTCTTACCTGTTAAAAACATTAACAACGAGTAATGTTAGACTACTCGTAATATCCGGGCAAGACCAGCAATTCATATACTGCAAACTCATGAACACATTTATGTATTTCATTCCAATTTTAATTAATTAATGACATATTTAAGTAATTATTTAAAGCTGTATTCATATATTCATCCCTTTTGATCCTCCATACTTAACACTTCCTCTCTGATGAAAAGAGGCTGATGTTGCGCTCCAGAAACTCAAGACACTTTTCACTACAGCCCCCATTCCAATTAACCCTGATCCTTCTCTCCAGTTTGTAGTAGAGGTAGGGTCTCAGACATAGGGGTACGGGCTGTCCTCTCTCAATGCTCTCCCACTGACCAAAAATTTCACCCGTGTGCCTTCTTCTGTCGTGGACTCTCACCTGCTGAACACAACTATTATGTGAGGAATCGAGAGTTACTGGCAGTTTTTCTGGCTCTGGAGGAGTCAAGACACTGGTTGGAGGGTGCATAAGAATCTCACCTACCTCAGCAAAACAGTTCTATTGCCAATAGGCTCGTAGGTGCTTTTCCTGGGCAGATTCAACTTGCATATTTGTGGAAAATCAATTGTCAGTTTGTGAACGTAAAATTCACAAACAAAATTCATCAGTCACTGATGGCAAAACAGATGGGTCAATTCTGAGGCATTATTGTTTTAGAGATCAAGTCTTCTCTGCACCTGGTTCCATCCTATTTATCATGCTAGTCTGCACTTGTTAAAGGCTCTATTAGTGCAAAGTCCTGAAATGTGCATGGCCAGTTTATCCCTCCTACCTTTCAGCACTCAATCCCTGGAACCCTCTTGTCCCTGGTTCCCATGTCTGTGCTGGGATTAATCCATGAAAAGCCCCCAAACTCATGAATAAATTATACCTACCACACCCCTACTGTCCTCAACATTTACAGTCTGTAAATCCCAGAAGAAAACTCACTTGTTTTAAAAACAAGCATTAGAGTCACTTGTGCTTTTTCTTTATGGTGTCTGATGATGTTATTTTATTAAAATATTTTATTGTTCTATTCTGTGTTTTTATTTAATGTAGCCGCAAGGGGGTACAAGCCAGTGCCTTATTGTGCTGGTCCCAAGCCCGGATAAATACAGAGGGTTGTGTCAGGAAGGGCATCCGACGTAAAACTTTTGCCAAATCAAACATGCAAATCGAATCAATGACTTCCATACCGGATCGGTCGAGGCCCGGGTTAACAACGACCGCCATCGGTGCTGTTCATGTACAGGGTACCGGTGGAAATTGGACTACTGTTCGTCGAAGAAGTCGAAGAAGGAGAGGAGGAAGGTGTGTTCGTAGGAAGAGAGAGAAAAGGAACGGCAAGAGTCTAGGACTGAGAGTAGGGACTTTGAATGTTGGAACTATGACAGGGAAAGGTAGAGAGTTGGTTGACATGATGCAGAGGAGGAAGGTAGACATACTGTGTGTCCAGGAGACCAGGTGGAAAGGTAGCAAGGCTAGAAGTTTAGGAGCAGGGTTCAAGTTGTTCTATCATGGTGTAGATAGGAAGAGAAATGGAGTAGGAGTAATCTTGAAGGAGGAGTTTGTTAGGAATGTTCTGGAGGTTAAAAGAGTATCAGATAGAGTAATGAGTCTGAAGCTAGAAATCGAAGGTGTAATGTTCAATGTTGTTAGTGGGTATGCTCCACAGGTAGGATGTGAGCTGGAGGAGAAGGAGAAATTCTGGTTGGACCTTGATGAAGTGATGCAGAGCATCCCTAGAAGTGAGAGAGTTGTCATTGGTGCAGACTTCAATGGACACGTTGGTGCAGGAAACAGAGATGATGAGGAGGTGATGGGCAGGTTTGGTATCCAGGAGAGGAACGCAGAAGGACAGATGGTGGTTGACTTTGCAAAAAGGATGGAAATGGCTGTAGTGAATACTTTCTTCCAGAAGAGGCAGGAACATAGGGTGACTTATAAGAGTGGAGGTAAGAGTACACAGGTAGACTACATCTTGTGTAGACGGTGTAATCTGAAGGAGATCAGTGACTGCAAAGTAGTGGTAGGTGAGAGTGTAGCCAGACAGCATAGGATGGTGGTGTGTAGGATGACTCTGTTGGTGAGTAAGATGAAGAGGGCAAAGACAGAGCAGAGGACTAAATGGTGGAAGCTGAAAAAGGAAGAGTGTTGTATGATTTTTAGGAAGGAGTTGAGACAGGCTCTGGATGGCCAGGAAGTGCTTCCAGTTGACTGGACAACTACAGCTAATGTGATCAGGGAGACAGGTAGGAGAGTATTTGGTGTGTCATCTGGAAGGAAAGTGGATAAGGAGACTTGGTGGTGGAATGAGGAGGTGCAGGAGTGTATACAGAGAAAGAGGTTAGCTAAGAAGAAGTGGGACACTGAGAGGACTGAAGAGAGTAGACAGGAATACAGGGAGATGCAGCGTAAGGTGAAAGTAGAGGTGGCAAAGGCCAAACAAAGGGCTTACGATGACTTGTATGCTAGGTTGGACAATAAGGAGGGAGAGACTGATCTATACAGGTTGGCAAGGCAGAGAGACAGAGATGGGAAGGACGTGCAGGCGGTTAGGGTGATTAAGGATAGAGATGAAAGTGTATTGACAGATGCCAATAGTGTGATGGGAAGATGGAAAGAGTACTTTGAAGAACTAATGAATGAGGAAAATGAGAGAGAACGAAGAGTAGAAGAGGTGACTGTTGTGGACCAGGAAGTAGCAAAGATTAGTAAGGATGAAGTGAGGAGGGCACTGAAGAGGATGAAGAGTGGAAAAGCACTCGGTCCTGATGATATACCTGTGGAGGTCTGGAAGTGTCTAGGGGAGGTAGCAGTAGAGTTTCTGACTGGGTTGTTCAACAGGATCTTAGATAGTGAGAAGATGCCTGAGGAATGGAGGAGAAGTGTGCTGGTGCCCATTTTTAAGAACAAGGGAGATGTACAGAGTTGTAGCAACTACAGAGGAATAAAGCTGATGAGCCATACAATGAAGTTATGGGAAAGAGTAGTTGAAGCTAGACTAAGGGCAGAAGTGAGCATTTGTGAGCAGCAGTATGGTTTCATGGCAAAAAAGAGTACTACAGATGCAGTATTTGCTTTGAGGATGTTGATAGAGAAGTACAGAGAAGGTCAGAGGGAGCTGCATTGTATCTTTGTAGATCTGGAGAAAGCTTATGACAGGGTGCCCAGAGAGGAACTGTGGTATTGTATGAGGAAGTCTGGAGTGGCAGAGAAGTATGTTAGAGCGGTGCAGGACATGTATGAGGACTGTAAGACAGTGGTGAGGTGTGCTGTAGGTGTGACAGAGGAGTTCAAGGTGGAGGTGGGACTGCATCAGGGATCAGCTCTGAGCCCCTTCTTGTTTGCTATGGTGATGGACAGGCTGACAGACGAGGTTAGACAGGAATCTCCATGGACTATGATGTTTGCAGATGACATTGTGATCTGTAGTGAGAGGTGGAGGAGAAGCTAGAGTGGTGGAGGTTTGCCCTGGAAAGGAGAGGAATGAAGGTTAGCCGCAGCAAGACGGAGTATATATGTGTGAATGAGAGGGACCCAAGTGGAAGAGTGAGGTTACAGGGAGAAGAGATAAAGAAGGTGGAAGATTTTAAGTACTTAGGGTCAACAGTCCAGAGCAATGGAGAGTGTGGAAAAGAGGTGAAGAAGCGTGTGCAGGCAGGCTGGAACGGGTGGAGAAAAGTGTCAGGTGTGATGTGTGATAGAAGAGTTTCAGCTAAGATGAAAGGAAAGGTGTACAAAACTGTGGTGAGACCAGCGATGTTGTTTGGTCTAGAGACAGTGTCACTGAGGAAAAGACAGGAGGCAGAGCTGGAGGTAGCAGAGATGAAGATGCTGAGGTTCTCTTTGGGAGTGACCAGGTTGGATAGGGTCAGGAATGAGTACATCAGAGGGACAGCACATGTTAGAGGTTTTGGAGATAAAGTCAGAGAGGCCAGACTGAGATGGTTCGGACATGTCCAGAGGAGAGATAGTGAATATATTGGTAGAAGGATGCTGAGTTTTGAACTGCCAGGCAGGAGGCCTAGAGGAAGACCTAAGAGGAGGTTTATAGATGTAGTGAAAGAGGACACGAAGGTGGTTGGCGTGAGAGAAGAGGATGCAGAAGACAGGCTTAGATGGAGGCAACTGATTCGCTGTGGCGAACCCTGAAGGGAAAAGCCGAAAGGAGAAGATTCTGTGTTTTTATTTCTGCCGTGTCTTCCTGTCTTTTATTATGTTGATTGACTAAAAAGCACATTGGTCAACTCTTTTGTTTTTAAATGTGGTCTAGAAATAAATATGGACTGGACTGGATTCATGTGGTCAACAATGTAGCATTTAAACATTGACTAATTGCTGTCAAGGGCCCAGTGTGCCAAGACGATGTTTCAGAAAAACTTCCCCATTACAGGATAGATTAATGCTGTGATACCAATTCTGACCTTCTGTCCGTGTGCCTCAGCACAAATGCAGATACCTCAGTTTAGTCTAAGATTTTTGTTTTCAACACCAGTGCGTCATCCTGTAGCCATATGACTTCATGCATTGCACTGATACCATGTGATTTGATGTCTGCATATGAATAAGCTGGATGACACAAGTAATATAAGTTTTACATTTGCAGTTATTTTTTTCCGTTAAGTTTACACTGTACATTTATGCCCCTGGATTTCTTTCTAAAGAATCCTGCTGTGTTTTGAGGAGACATCCTGTGAAGCTTACTCCAAACTTTGTTTGGAAGGATTATAAAATACTAAATCCTGTACTTTGTGATCAAAAGCATGGTTTGGTATTCTTTGTGTGTTTCAAACAAAGCCTGACTGATCAGTAATGTAACTAAGCTAGGTCGCAGTAGTCACATAACTCTTAACTTTTAACTGAAACTGAAGTTGTTGTTGTTGTTGTTTTTTTTTTTTAATAAAAACATTATTGTATAGGCAAGGGTTATTTCTGAATAGATGAAAGAAGTTAGTCATTTGAGGGAATAAAGATTTATAATAAAGAAAGACTCATGTAGATCAAAGGGTGGTTCATGTGGTTGAGAAGATCTCCTTGTCTAACAGTGCTCTTTATGAATGCAGTGGATTAGTTGGAATAAAAATTTATCACTAAGAATTAAACATGAATATTATTCCAAGTATTTGCACAAGAAACATCCCCTGTGGTGGGACCGTGGCATAATGGATAGCGGTGTTACCTCACAACAAGAAGGTCGTGGGTTCGGTTCCTGGGCCTGGGGCTTTTCTTTGCGTAGTTTGCATGTTCTTCCCCAGGTACCCCGGTTTCCTCCCACTGCTGTAAGACATGCATATTTAGGTTAATTGGTGACTCGAAATTTCCCGTAGGTATGATAGTGAGTGTGAGTGGCTGTTCGTCTCTGTCTGTTATTTTCATTAAGTCCCTCATCCATTTGTATAAAGACCTACATTTAAGACATGTACCATTATCACTAAAGGAGGTTGAAGAGTAAATAAACATGAAGCACACAGAGCAGGAGAAAGTGAGAGCAGTAGAGGGAGAAGGAGAGGCCATTGCTAATTGCTAAGCTAAGTCAGCAGAGCTAAGGAATCACCTGAGTGATTTAGAAATTTTGTGAAAATGAAATGCTTGAGTGAAAACTAACTCTCAATAAGTTTGAGTGAGTGGCTGATTTAAACCCCAGAAAACCACAGAGATAATTACACAGAGACAGGCGACATGAAGTCAAACAGCACCACCATTGATCAGAAATGAGATAACACACTTAACGCAGCACCCCATGGTGATGAGGTTGATCCGTCAAGCAATCTAACCTCCAATTTCAGATCACTGTTTAAATAATTTATTATAATTAACCCATGAAGTGGGACAAAGGCTACTCAAGACTACAACGACATTTGCTTGGACAGTTTGTCATAGTCAGTACCCAGTGCTATCAAATTTATACCATTGAAGTATTTCAGATGTTGTTGCCTTTAAAAAATAAAAAAAATTTAAAAAATAAATGGGGTTATGCAGTTTATCTTGTCTGAGTCACTTATTTTAAATGCTTACAACTGAATAGTTAAAAACAATCCTATTTGGACTATATGTATTTTTACGTATAATCCATATATGTATATTTGAAAATAGGTTTAAAAAAAATTCTAATACAAAAATGAAAAAGTTTAAATCATTTTCAAGTCTTTTACAGCCAGGCGCTAAAGAAAAAAAAAACAACCTCCCTCAGTTTTAATACACACCTGCCATTTTACCATACTTCTGTTTTTTTTACCTTTATTGTTACTTTCAAATAGAAAAAGCTGATATTATACAGTAAACAATTGGACAAAAGAAATAAAATTAAATACCAGGACCAGGACGTGTCCTTTGTCCCTCGCATAAAACAAGTCTGTAGGACAGCCATCTTTCACCTACGCAATCTCCTGTGCTAGCTTCTCTTCATTGGCTCCCAGTAAAATCCAGAAAATTTTAAATTCTTCTTATTGCATACAAAGCTCTCTGTCCCTGTCTCTGTATGTCTCTCTCTCTCCCCTATGCATGTATATCACAATATTACATGTTAGGATAATCATCTCTGCTCCATGTTCCTGCTCAATACCTGCTTCTGCATAGGTACCAAGAGTTAACATTACACACTACTAATTCCCATTGTTACTTCCAGTGGCGAACTTTGGACCCAGACCCTGGGCCTTCAACAGGAACACATGTAGCAATAAAAGATTAAACATAGCAATACATATAATAGCCAGAGCCCTGTCACATGGATGTTCAGCATATTAAAGGTTTATTTGCCCCAACTGGCTTCACAACACACAAAGGTGATTCTGGAAAAACAGACATTCAAAGCTGGCTATCATGACATCATTTAATTACAAAAACTAAATGAAACAAGCAAATCACACATTCACTTACCTCACATATTTGTTTAGCTGGAGTGAAAGTAAAATGTCTACAATAATCATTAGCTACTCTTCAACAACTAAAGATGGATCCAATGCTGATATAATGTTTTTTGTGTTTGTTTCAGCTTGGACACAATTGAATTTCACTGTAGATTTAATATTTCTGCCAAAGGTATAACACAAGCACCTCCTGAGGTGAAATGGGAAAAGGAAAAAGCTCTTTGTAAGTTATGCTCAGCCATTTTTCACTGGCCTTAATGGCTATAAAACTGTCTGCAAATTGTAGGTTTAGGCCTACAGTATACTTCTTACAAATTCAGTTTTGTGCTGCTGCTGCTGTGGCTCTGCAACTGTAGCTGCTAGCTTGAAACTGCCGATGGTAGCCCTTGCTAGCTTGCACCAATCCTGGCAAATCAGGTGATGGTCGACTTTTTTGCATAATATCTAGTTTTGCCTGAAAAGGCAACCTTGAAAGAGGAGTATCGAAAATATAAGCCACACGGTCTTCTTCTTCTTCACTAGCTCCTGCCATTTCCCTGCTCTCTAAATCGTCTTCTGTCTTTCTTCCCTCAACTCACTCACTGTTTTGGCGGGTTGCTTGACTTATATATGTTCTCTTAGGTATTTGTGAATAACCGGAAGATGATGTGATATGGTACACAACTCAGTGAAATATGATTGGCTAAGACAACTGTCAAACTCAAATTCATGCCCACATTGACTTGAATTACACGGGCCGTCTTTACAGCCGACGAAGGTCCAGCAGGAGGAGTCGCTGATTTAATAGCCTACCCAGATACCATTGGAAGAAAAATTGTGATTGGTCCGTTTCTCGTTCTATTGTATTAACCCATTGTTTCCAGAGAAATATTAGTCCAAGTTTATAACAATGATCTAGAAATTATTACTAGTACTGACTGAATAAAAATCATTGAAAAATGTAATTATATATATATATCATTAGTAGTACACTAATAGGCCTTCACTGAATACTTTGAAGGCACAGAGGGTTCCCCTTTGGTTACCTCTTCTGCTTAACTTTTTACCCACAATATTTACTAGTGCAAAATTAGTGGTACCAGGCTTCAATCACTAATGTAGCCGCAAGGGGGTACAAGCCAGTGCCTTATTGTGCCGGTCCCAAGCCCGGATAAATACAGAGGGTTGTGTCAGGAAGGGCATCCGACGTAAAACTTTTGCCAAACCAAACATGCGAATCGAATCAATGACTTCCATACCGGATCGGTCGAGGCCCGGGTTAACAACGACCGCCATCGGTGCTGTTCACGTACAGGGTACTGGTGGAAATTGGACTACTGTTCGTCGAAGAAGTCGAAGAAGGAGAGGAGGAAGGTGTGTTCGTAGGAAGAGAGAGAAAAGGAACGGCAAGAGTCTAGGACTGAGAGTAGGGACTTTGAATGTTGGAACTATGACAGGGAAAGGTAGAGAGTTGGTTGACATGATGCAGAGGAGGAAGGTAGACATACTGTGTGTCCAGGAGACCAGGTGGAAAGGTAGCAAGGCTAGAAGTTTAGGAGCAGGGTTCAAGTTGTTCTATCATGGTGTAGATAGGAAGAGAAATGGAGTAGGAATTATCTTGAAGGAGGAGTTTGTTAGAAATGTTCTGGAGGTTAAAAGAGTATCAGATAGAGTAATGAGTCTGAAGCTAGAAATCGAAGGTGTAATGTTCAATGTTGTTAGTGGGTATGCTCCACAGGTAGGATGTGAGCTGGAGGAGAAGGAGAAATTCTGGTTGGACCTTGATGAAGTGATGCAGAGCATCCCTAGAAGTGAGAGAGTTGTCATTGGTGCAGACTTCAATGGACACGTTGGTGCAGGAAACAGAGATGATGAGGAGGTGATGGGCAGGTTTGGTATCCAGGAGAGGAACGCAGAAGGACAGATGGTGGTTGACTTTGCAAAAAGGATGGAAATGGCTGTAGTGAATACTTTCTTCCAGAAGAGGCAGGAACATAGGGTGACTTATAAGAGTGGAGGTAGGAGTACACAGGTAGACTACATCTTGTGTAGACGGTGTAATCTGAAGGAGATCAGTGACTGCAAAGTAGTGGAAGGTGAGAGTGTAGCCAGACAGCATAGGATGGTGGTGTGTAGGATGACTCTGGTGGTGAGGAAGATGAAGAGGGCAAAGACAGAGCAGAGGACTAAATGGTGGAAGCTGAAAAAGGAAGAGTGTTGTATGATTTTTAGGAAGGAGTTGAGACAGGCTCTGGATGGCCAGGAGGTGCTTCCAGTTGACTGGACAACTACAGCTAATGTGATCAGGGAGACAGGTAGGAGAGTATTTGGTGTGTCATCTGGAAGGAAAGTGGATAAGGAAACTTGGTGGTGGAATGAGGAGGTGCAGGAGTGTATTCAGAGAAAGAGGTTAGCTAAGAAGAAGTGGGACACTGAGAGGACTGAAGAGAGTAGACAGGAGTACAGGGAGATGCAGCGTAAGGTGAAAGTAGAGGTGGCAAAGGCCAAACAAAGGGCTTACGATGACTTGTATGCTAGGCTGGACAGTAAGGAGGGAGAGACTGATCTATACAGGTTGGCAAGGCAGAGAGACAGAGATGGGAAGGACGTGCAGGCGGTTAGGGTGATTAAGGATAGAGATGAAAGTGTATTGACAGATGCCAATAGCGTGATGGGAAGATGGAAAGAGTACTTTGAAGAACTAATGAATGAGGAAAATGAGAGAGAACGAAGAGTAGAAGAGGTGACTGTTGTGGACCAGGAAGTAGCAAAGATTAGTAAGGATGAAGTGAGGAGGGCACTGAAGAGGATGAAGAGTGGAAAAGCACTCGGTCCTGATGATATACCTGTGGAGGTCTGGAAGTGTCTAGGAGAGGTAGCAGTAGAGTTTCTGACTGGGTTGTTCAATAGGATCTTAGATAGTGAGAAGATGCCTGAGGAATGGAGGAGAAGTGTGCTGGTGCCCATTTTTAAGAACAAGGGAGATGTACAGAGTTGCAGCAACTACAGAGGAATAAAGCTGATGAGCCATACAATGAAGTTATGGGAAAGAGTAGTTGAAGCTAGACTAAGGGCAGAAGTGAGCATTTGTGAGCAGCAGTATGGTTTCATGCCAAAAAAGAGTACTACAGATGCAGTATTTGCTTTGAGGATGTTGATAGAGAAGTACAGAGAAGGTCAGAGGGAGCTGCATTGTATCTTTGTAGATCTGGAGAAAACTTATGACAGGGTGCCCAGAGAAGAACTGTGGTATTGTATGAGGAAGTCTGGAGTGGCAGAGAAGTATGTTAGAGCGGTGCAGGACATGTATGAGGACTGTAAGACAGTGGTGAGGTGTGCTGTAGGTGTGACAGAGGAGTTCAAGGTGGAGGTGGGACTGCATCAGGGATCAGCTCTGAGCCCCTTCTTGTTTGCTATGGTGATGGACAGGCTGACAGACGAGGTTAGACAGGAATCTCCATGGACTATGATGTTTGCAGATGACATTGTGATCTGTAGTGAGAGCAGGGAACAGGTGGAGGAAAAGCTAGAGTGGTGGAGGTTTGCCCTGGAAAGGAGAGGAATGAAGGTTAGCCGCAGTAAGACGGAGTATATGTGTGTGAATGAGAGGGACCCAAGTGGAAGAGTGAGGTTACAGGGAGAAGAGATAAAGAAGGTGGAAGATTTTAAGTACTTAGGGTCAACAGTCCAGAGCAATGGAGAGTGTGGAAAAGAGGTGAAGAAGCGTGTGCAGGCAGGCTGGAACGGGTGGAGAAAAGTGTCAGGTGTGATGTGTGATAGGAGAGTTTCAGCTAAGATGAAAGGAAAGGTGTACAAAACTGTGGTGAGACCAGCGATGTTGTTTGGTCTAGAGACAGTGTCACTGAGGAAAAGACAGGAGGCAGAGCTGGAGGTAGCAGAGATGAAGATGCTGAGGTTCTCTTTGGGAGTGACCAGGTTGGATAGGGTCAGGAATGAGTACATCAGAGGGACAGCACATGTTAGAGGTTTTGGAGATAAAGTCAGAGAGGCCAGACTGAGATGGTTTGGACATGTCCAGAGGAGAGATAGTGAATATATTGGTAGAAGGATGCTGAGTTTTGAACTGCCAGGCAGGAGGCCTACAGGAAGACCAAAGAGGAGGTTCATAGATGTAGTGAAAGAGGACATGAAGGTGGTTGGCGTGAGAGAAGAGGATGCAGAAGACAGGCTTAGATGGAGGCAACTGATTCGCTGTGGCGACCCCTGAAGGGAAAAGCCGAAAGGAGAAGAAGACCAGGCTTCAATCACTACTTACATAAGTTTTCTTTGCATTTTTTTTTTATTGCACCTTCAGTCCTCCAGCTCTTGTTCTCTCTCAATCCCTCCAGCCCCCCCCCCCATCATCTTTCTCTCTCTCCCTTTCACTCAACCCAACCAGTCAAGGCAGATGGATGTCCTCCCTGAGCCTGGTTCTGCTTGAGGTTCCTGCCTCTTAAAGGATGTTTTTCCTTGCCACTGTCTCCAAGTTAGGCAGCATGGTTGGTTAGCACTGGCCTCACAACAATAAGTTTGCAGGTTCGGCTCCTGGGCCTGGGGCCTTTCTGTGTGGAGTTTGCATGCTTAGGTTTCCTCCCACCATCCAAAGACATGCATGTTTAGGTTGATTTTGAAACTCTAAATTGCCCATAGGTCTGACTGTGAGTGTGAGTGGTTGTTTGTCTCTGTTTGTCTCTATGTGTTGGCCCTGCGATGGACTGGCTATCTGTCCAGTGTGTACCCCGCCCTCGCCAAATGTGAGTTGGGATTGACTCCAGCACCCCCCGCGACCTGGAACTGGATATGCGGTAGAAGATGAATGAATGAAGATACTCAGCACCGCTCTGCCTTTTAACATCTGTTCACTGCATCTATCATCTTTGTTTTCCTTTTTGATCTTTCTTCCATTCTTCTCCACTGTTGCCCACCCCATTTTCCCTCAGATCACTTATTTTACTTGTTCAGCAATGTCATGACTCCTGAAAACCTTAAATCTGTAAATTGTTTCAACAGCAGCCTTTTATTCAAAGAAGTAAAGTGTCCTCATTTTCTTTTTCTTGTATCAGGTCTGTTTTGGAAATAGTATGAGAAAGGGTTGGATAAGCAGGACTTTTACTTCAGAGCCTTTTGCTCTCTGGTTTCACTGATTGGTGGAAAGCCCCAGAGATGACAAGGAAGGTACTCATCAGTAGTAACCCCAAACCTGCCTTGGTACAAGCTGCTGATTGGGAACAACGGCACAAGAGTACACTTTATGTATTTTTTTTTTTAATTTAGCTCTCTAGCAACTGATGGAAAATTAGAAGTGAAGTGACAAGAAGCATGATAGTTTGATCAGGTCTACATGTGAACTCTGTTACAAGTGACTGTGCTTCATGTTTGGCTCTATTTTACCTCCTAAGGGGGTAAACACCCCTGGTATTGAAGTGACTCAATAAGCACGTTTACATGACACCTAAAAAAATCGAATTATAGCGTCAGTCCGACCAAAACTTGACTTTTAAAGTATATGTAAACACGTTAGCTCGGCTGAAATCGAACTGAAAATTGTCGGACTAACACACCCAGATAATGCGATTGAAGGTCGATCTACTGCTGCAATGTCTAGAGGGAATGCGCATGATGTCACAGATGCGACCTCACAGCGGGTTACGCCCACTGAGTGGCAGCGTAAACTTTACGTTTGAACAGAGCGAAAACATCTAAAATGGGAAAGAGCTGTTGTGCGATCGACTGTACTCATAGATTTAACAAGAAATCGGAGTTATCTTTTTACAGACTGCCGAAAGATAAGCTAAAGAGAAACAAATGGATTGCTGCAATTCGCAGAAACAACTGGAATCCAGGCACCGAAACGTGGATTTGCGGTTCCCATTTTGTATCAGCTAATGTTGGATTTTTGGGTAGCTAACGTTAAACGGTAAAATCATAAAGTTGTATAATATATTGAATACTCATCAATTAAATATTTAGCATTTTAATTTATACGAACTAACTGTAACTATAAAGTTTTTGTCAGCATTTATTAAACAAAGTATTACAAACAAAGAGGAGGATGGTTAGTAGGCCTAGTGTTAGCTAGCCAAGACAAACCCAGTTTTTCTTATGATCTAGTAAAAAGATACTACTATACTATACTACTACAACTGTACTTCTATAAAATGTTACAAATTGTTCTTTGAAATGTGAGTTAGAAACATACCAGGTAACAATACACAAGCAACAGCCAGTAAGTCGCAGCTTTTCAAAAATGTCTGGTAGTTACCCCACAGTACTGTTGTCCCCCAGTCATAGTAACTCAATTGTGGGATATTTTCCCTGTGCAAATTGAGCTTCAAATCTCCTCTGTGGGCAAAGTGAGATTTATCTCATTTGAAATTACAAAGTTTGTTTCCTTGGTTTTGTTTTGCTTTTTAGGAAACAGGCTTAGAGATCAGATGTTACATTCAGCACTGCATTTCGTGTAAACCATTTTCCTAGCAATTCTGGCAACACTCCTTGCTTGAAAAACTTTGTTGCCTTCATAACATGTCTTTCAAAATTTGTATCTGGGATTATTCTCTCAATATATAATTCTGAAGGTGTCCACACACAAAAGTCACAGAATGGTGATTTTGTAACATGAATCTGGCACTGTACTTGAAAGTAATAGTTGTGTTGTCTGTTAAGTTCCAGTGTCACAGCTGAGGTTGAGGATGCAACCTCTTTTGACAGCTCTAACAGTGTCTGGTCTTTTGCCAAGTAGGGGCATTTGATTTCCAAGCAGCCAGAGTCACAACAGTCACAAGACACCTTCCCATCTGGTGATGCGCCGAGATGAGGGTACTGCGGAGAAATGTAAAGTCCAGTGGGGGCTACATCAAAATTGTGGTGTTTTGATGACATGGTCTAGATGTATGCCTCATTCGCCTTAGACTCCTGCTGAATACCCCACCTGTAAATATTATTAAAACAGAGTTAAAGTTGGGTACATAAATATACAGTTTTGTTTAATAAGAGGTTTTATCATTCCCTAGCTCCATCCTTTTGATTTGTCAACAACTCTGAAACTTCATGATTTGCCTTTAATATCAAAATGAATAAATAATACCTTGTTGCTGCAGTTGTAAACTTTGTTGACTCTGGGTAGCATATGGCTTTCACAAGTGATTTGGGGGGCTGATTATCATTGCTCTTTATAACAGCACCAAACTTGGAAGCAGTTATTCTGCTTGTACCACATCTTTGATGAAGCCTGTCCATTTGTCTGCTGTTCAACAAGCTCACACTGGGCATCTGTGATCAAAAAATCCTCAAAAACCTTGACAAGAAGCTCTTTGTAGGTCAAAGCAACATTCCCAGCTTCATAAAGTTGTCCTAATGCTGTAGGATAGCCATCTTTCAGAGCCATAGGGACAAAGTCTTGGGAGTGTTTTGGAGCTATAGAGAGCACTGCAGCTCTTGGGTTTGCATGTTTGAGCTTATCCAGAAAGTCTGCAAATTCATTTCCGTAGGTTTAGGTGTAGCACAACAGGGCCCTGACAGCATTCTCGTCCACTGGATGTAAAACCTTTCTACTCTGCGTTCTAGGACAGGTCATGTCTATAGATGACAGTTAAGAACAGCAGATCTTCTTCATCTGTGTTGGCTGAAGCCACTGACATGGCAATGATGTACACGCTGTGTCATCGCGCATCCTCACTCCGGACATAACTGCAAACATCAACGCTGCAGCATGTGAACATGGCTCTCCAAGCCCTGTCATACACGTACAATGACCTGTCAGCACTGTCCCTGTCTTCTCTTCCGCTATCCATGGTCTCAATGGGGGCTCATTTATTCTCTGACTGTGCTTTACCTGCACAAATATGTAACGTAAACTAACGTTAGTGAGTAAGTGTTAGCTACAAACAAGTTGGCCTAGCTAAGTTAGCTTAACATTACAGTTTTCAAACTAGACGTTGTAACTTAATAAAATAAGATAAAACATTTGTACAAACCTGTCCACATACAACCAGAATGTCCATCGGTGTCCTCATCACTTTAATTTCGCCAACAAATCCTGCCTTTAAGTATGACCAAGCGTCAAGACTTTTGTATGCCTTCAAGCTTTGCTTCGTGTATTTCCCCGGCGTAGAAATTAAGTACATATAAATATCAGGAAACTCGATTCATGGCCAAATGTTAATGTCCATGGACCACTGGTTCTTCGGTAAACTGTACGGTCACTGTCGAATCCAACTGCCTTTAATTTAAGTTGATAATCGGCTGTTATCCCGTCTTCACCACAGTTTCTCCTACTAGTAGCAGCCATTTTTGCAGGATCTTTTGCCACTCAGTGCGAGTGAGGGGGCGTGTTCTAGTGGGAAAGTGACGTCAATGCATACCCTCTATACGGACAATCGGACTGGAACTGGGGGAGGTGATCTGCGCATGTGCTTAAGTATCGCACTAAGCTATGACCCGGAAGTCGAACGGCATTTAAAACGTAAATGCAGACGTAGGAGGTCACACAAAAGCAACTGGTTAACATGGTGAAGTTATGTACAAATTTACAAGATGGTTGTCCATCGTCGTGCCAGTTTCCCTCTGAGTCGCTAACTTACTAGCTCACCGGTCTTTGTTTCTTTCTACCTCTGTTGTGGTCTGTTACGTCATAGGTCAATCGGAAGTGACCCATTACCCACAAGTCGAAAGAGCTCATATTGCCACCTATCATAGCGGAGGCGACACGATTTCAACAAATAAATCAATTTCACTCCCGTGCATGTATACTGGGACAAGGACAGAAGTCCGATGAGATGGCTTTACCGAGCTATAACCATAGCTCGGTTTAACTGTGCATGTAAACGTGCTTACTGACTACTGACTGTGCTTCCAGGGAAAACTTTGCATTACACAAGTTAAGAGGCTGTGCTACTTTAAACAGGTTGATTTGTTTGTGAGTGAGTGTGTTTGTTCGTGCATGTGCGTGTGCACTTGTCTTCAGTGTTAATTCTTTTTTGGTAAAGAGAGTACTTTTCATTTGACCGCCTTTCCTCTACTGCTTGTCTTCAGGGACAGATTAACTCACACAGTATTCTCACACTTATTAAATATACTTCCTGAGAAAAGATGATGATGATGACAATTGGGAGACTGAAACCCGTTTGCTCCCAAAAGAACACAGAGTATATGGACACATGAAAAAACAAAAGAAACAGAAATAAACTGGAAAGTGGACAGTGATTGATTCCAGAAAGTAAGTGTAAGTTAAGATAAATAAAATCAATAGATAAGTATATATGCAAATACTTTAACAAATGAATCATAATTAATCAACCCTTTAACCCTTAATCACTTGCAAAAACACACAATTATGGTCAAAAATAATGTGAAGACCTTTGTGGGTACCTGATTTTGAAGTACATTTATTAAATGATTTTTATAATTTCCAGACTTATTTATACGCATTGAATAATTCATTTATTTGGTGGTGGTAGATTTTTGCAGGCACAAGAGCCACCCATTGTGGAATATTATAAGTACCTGGGTATTCACCTTAATAACAAACTGGACTGGTCCCATTACACATCTGGACTTTACAGAAAAAACCAGAACAGACTCTATCTGCTCAGGAAACAGAAGTCTTTTGGAGTGAAGGGGCACTCCTGAAGTCCTTCTACGATACTGTAGTGGCATCAGCCATCCTCTATGGAGTTGCCAGCATCTCAGCGGCAGACTGGAAGAAGCTTGACAAACTGATCAAGAAGGCCAGCTCTGTCCTGGGATGCCGTCATGACTCACTGAAGGTGGTGGGTGAGAGGAAGTTGAGAGCCAAGCTTTCATCCATGCTGTTGAACGACTCTTACCCCCTGTGGAGCACTCTGACAGCCCTGGGGAACTCATTCACTGAGAGGCTGCTCCCCCCAAAGTGTATGAATGAACGTTATTGCAGGTCCTTACAGCCTTCAGCGGTCACAGACTACTTAACAAAGATTGCACCCAGCTGTCCACAAAGCACACACCTCCCTCCACCCAATAAAAAGTGTGAAATAACCATTGAATTGTGCAATACAACTGCCATTTTTTTGTACATATGTTGGTTAAACTTTTGTTTTATGTATTTATTTATATATTCTTCCTGTCCAATTATTTCTCTTTAAATTTTTTAGCTATTCTAGTTACTCCTGTGTGCTTTGATTTTCTGTCTTATATGTCTGATGTTGCTGTAATTTACAAATTTTCCAAATGAGTGAGTTATAAAGGATTATCTTAAATCTTATTTTATTTAAATATTTCCAAGTTACATTTATTTCAGAACAAACTAGAACACGGTTCTACAAAGATGCCTTCAAATTTCTAAAACATCTCTTCACAGGGGAGAAAAGTGGAACCCTGAAAACAACAAAGTCTTGAGGTGCACTTGATGGTAACACACCCTGACCATAGGTGGTATAATCCACTACAGATCCCTCCTGACATACCACCGATTGAGCTTCCAGAGCACCAGATGGAGACTGGCCCTCCAACTTGGAAGGAGGTGGGAAGCTCAGTCCATTGAGCAAGATCAGCTTCGGCTCCAGTGCCAAATGGAGTACCATACAAAGTGTACAAAAATGCTCCAGGTGTCTTGAGGTTTCTCTGGAGACTCATGAAGGTACTGTGGCAGAAGAAGTGCATTCCCAAAGTGTGGCGAAGGGCAGGAAGAGTTCTGATCCCAAAAGAGAAGGAGGCAAACAACATCAGCCAGTTTAGGTCAATATCTCTGCTGAATGTTGAAGGCAAGATTTTCTTCAGTATCATTGAAAGAGGATTATCAGGTTACCTACAAAAGAACAAGTACATTGATAAATCTGTACAGAAGGCTGGAATATCAGGTTCTGAGGAAACCTAGATTATTGCCTGCGTGATCTGGCACCAGATCCAGACGGCAAAGACGCAGAAGAAGGACCTTCATGTAGTCTTTCTGGACCTCTGTAATGCGTTTGGGTCTGTGCCCCATCAGCTAATGTGGTCAGCCTTCTGGTTCCTCAATCTTCCCAACTCCATCACAGCACTGGTCAAGTCGTACTTTCAAGACCTGCAGTTTTGCTTTACCACCGCTGACTTTACCCATTCCTGGCAAGTACTAGAAGTTGATATCATGGCAGGATGCACCATCTCACCGCTAGCATTTACGATGGCAATGGAGGTTATCATCCATGCCTGAAAGTGGGTGGTGGGTGGATAGTGGCTTAATTCAGCTCTGTGTCTCCCTCCCCTCAGAGCTTACATGGATGATATAACTACTCTGACCACCACCGCTTTGTGCACCAGGAGGCTGCTGGGAAAACTGGAGGAAAACATCCGCTGGGCCTGGAATTCCTGCCTTCTGTACTGCAGTGTCTATTAAGCTATTCCTTTCTAGGTAACTAGCTAATCTCCATGCGACTACACTGAAGAAAATCTTCCCCTCTACATTTAGGAGAGAGATCATCTGGAACTGACTCAGGTCTGAAGACTCCTTCTCCTTTGGAATAAGAACACCTCCTGCCCTATGCCATGCTCTGGGAATAAACTGTTTCTCCCAAACTATTCTTAAATGCTTCCACAAAAACCTTAGGATATCAGGTGCGTTTTTATAAACCCGGTAGGGGACTCCATTTGGCCCGGGGGCCGAAGAGGCCTTTGCACGCCTGACTACCTCCTCAACCTCCTTCCACCTAGATGGTCTAACGTCCATCTCATGATCTATCTCCCCTAATGGTGGCATGTCAGGTGGAAGGCCTACTACACTATTCTGCTCAAAATCTGAATATGTATTTCTTAGGTACCTCTAACTTTGTTGCTTTAAACTGCCCTCCCTTTTCCTGGTTAAACAACCTTTTAACAAACTTAAATGGGTCCCTGTAAAACGCTGTCCTTACATATTCTCTCTTCTTTCTCTTTTTCCTAAGATATTTGGCCCTTCTGAGTACTGCTAGCCTGCTTCTCAATTCCTTTTGCAAAACATTAATTCCCTCCCTCTCTTCCTCTATAGCTCTTTTCCACTGCTTTCTTAGTTGTCTTCTTTCCTTAACTAATTTCTCCATTTCTCTTTGCCGTCTAGACTTAACTAACTGTACTCTTTCAATTCTCTTTCTGTCTTGCACCCCAAATCTTTCTACACCATAGGAGTAAATTATATCTCCCATCTTCTCTAATCTATCACTTGCGTTTCCTCCTAAACCTAAACCAACAGTAACGGAACAATCGGAACAATAAGTCAAAAGCGTTGTAAGGTGGTATGACACAAGCATGAATGACAAAGATCAGGTTCAACTGCTGCAGAAGGACGTCAGTGGAGGGCTGCAGCTCAGCCGCCACCTTCCTGTAAAACTAAAGGCCTGGTGTCTGCAGTTTGGACTGGTTCCTCATGTACAGCTTCTGAAGTTCCAATCTGAACGGTTCAACTGCAACGCCTATTTTACATCTGGAAGTCATTCTCATCTCTGAATCTCTCAGAGCTAGCTTCCATAGTTTCACCATCTAAACCATCAACCTGTCTATTAGACCCAGTACCAACTAGCCTCTTTAAAGAGATTTTCAACTTAATTGAGCCATTCATCCTAGACCTGATTAATTTGACGTTATCTTTGGGTTATGTACCTCAGACTCTTAAGACCGCAGTCATCAAACCCCAACTTAAAAAGTCGAATCTTGATCCAGATGTTTTGGCCAATTATAGACCCATATCAAACCTTCCCTTCATTTCTAAAATCATTGAAAAAGCAGTAGCAAACCAATTACATGACCATCTGCATAGTAACGGTTTGCTTGAAGAGTTTCAGTCAGGATTTAGAGCTCACCACAGCACAGAAACAGCACTGATTAAAGTCTCCAATGATATTCTAATGGCTTCAGACAATAGATCAGCCTCCATACTTCTCCTCTTAGATCTTAGTGCTGCATTCGACACCATTGACCATAATATTTTATTACAGAGACTGGAACATGAAATTGGCATTAAAGGAACTGCACTAAGGTGGTTCAAATCCTATTTATCAGATAGACATCAGTCTGTTCATGTTAACAATAGCTCTTCCTCACACACTATAGCCAATTATGGAGTTCCACAGGGTTCGGTACTTGGACCAATCCTCTTCACTCTATATGTTTCCTTTAGGCAACCTCATCAGGAAACACGGCATCAATTTTCACTGCTATGCAGATGACACTCAGCTGTATTCATCAATGAAGCCAAATGAAGTTAGTCAGATAGTCAGACTGCAGACATGTCTTGAAGACATAAAAGTCTGGTTGACCCATAATCTTTTACTTCTAAATTTTGACAAAAATGAAGTTATTGTACTTGGCCCTAAGCACCTCAGAGAAACCCTGTCTAATCATCTAATCAATCTGGATGGCATTACTTTGGCTTCGAGCTCCACTGTAAGAAGTCTTGGAATAACTTATGACCAGGAAATGTCCTTTGTCCAACACATAAAACAGTCAGTAGAGCAGCTTTTTTTCACCTGAGAAACATTTGGAAAATAGGAAATATCCTGTCTCAAGAGGATGCAGAAAAACTAGTCCATGCATTTGTTACTTCTAGGCTGGACTACTGTAACTCATTACTATCTGGATGTCCAAACAAATTTCTGAAAGGCCTTCAATTGATTCAGAATGCTGCTGCATGAATATTAACAGGAACTAGGAAAAGGGATCACATCTCTCCTGTTTTAGCTTCTCTTCATTGGCTGCTGGTAAAATTCAGAATAAAATTTAAAATCCTTCTTTTAACATATAAAGCTCTTAATGACCAAGCTCTATCATATCTCAGAGAGCTCATAGTTCCTTACTGTCCTAGTAGGCCACTCCACTCTCTAGATGGAGGTTTACTTGTGGTTCCTAGAGTCTCCAAGAGTAAATCAGGAGGCAGATCTTTCAGTTACCAGGCTCCTCTTCTATGGTCTCAAAATTCAACGTACACATTTTGTAAATGCACATTTAGTAATTCGTATACACCCCGAATTTAGATTACAAGTGTGCCTCAAAATCACATTTGTGAAGTCCGAAACAACTATGAAACAAAGCATGTGCATTCATGAAAAACCCCGCGAGAGTTTATTCATTATGAGACTGTTCTGACTCCATACCAAGGCCTGCACCAAGCCATCAGAGCCATGGCAGAAGCAGCTGAGAGGAGCAAGCAAGGAAGAGACAGGACTCCTGCCGGGGCCCCTGTGAAATGTTGAGTATGTGGAACACTGTGGGGCCTTCCTCAGGGGAGGGTGTCATAAACAGCCGAAACACCTGATGAACCAGAGGTGTGCTACTGACGATGTTCCCAAATCAGCATTTCTGAAGACGTGTCACACAACCCCACCCTGTCAAACTCAAGAAGGCTGTGCGCACTAAGGATGTTTGTACGCATCGTCCCGTGTTATATTTAGGTCCTTATTTCTGTGTCTGTATTTTAATTAAGTTAATTAAGATGCGTGTGCAAGGCTTCATAATTTTGAGCATGTTTATTCGGGACTAATAATAAACCCATGCATCCCTATATGGTCCTCAAACTGGCCAGTGCTTGGACCCTTCTCAAAGTGCCACAACTTGTTGCAGTTGTGTGTCCACTCTGACCAACCCAGTTGGCAAGGCAAAAGGAATTTTAACAGGTTTACCCATGTAAAAAAAATTTCACTTAGAAGGTACAACTTCTGGTGTGAAAAGACTAGAGAAGTTGACGATGCCATTTCATCTGTGGGGCAAACTGCCCTCACCCACTTGGAGAGTAAGGACTCGTATGTCCAACTGCTCTTCGTGGACTTCACCTCAGCATTCAACACAGACTCGGGTGAAAAAAAAGCAAAAAACAAACTTGGACTGAGCTCCTCCATCTGCAACTGGGTCCAGCACTTTCTAACAGACAGACCACAATCTGTTAAGATCCACAACACGTCATCCTCTATCATCTCCCTCAGCACCGGCTCCCCCCAGGGCTGTGTGCTGAGCCCCTTCCTGTACACCCTGCTGACATATGACTGCACGGCAAATCACCCCAGCTGTCATATTGTTACGTTTGTGGACGACACAGCAGTGGTGGGTTGCATCAACAACAATGATGAGTCCGCATACAGACAGGAGGTGGAAAACCTAGAGGGTTGGTGCAGAAAGAACAACTTCTGCATCAATGTGAAGAAAACGCAAGAGTTTGTTGTGGACCCAGGAACAACCATATCCCCTCTCCCCTGCACATCGGAGGAACAGCTGTCGGGATGGTCTCCAGCATCAGGTACCTGGGTGTACACCTAACTGACGACCTCACCTGGAACAACAACACCTCCTGCCTTGTTAAGAAGGCCCACCACCAACTCTACTTTCTTAGGAGGTTGAGGCATGCTGGACTTGGAAGCTCAGTCCTGACATCATTCTACAGATGTGCAGTGGAGAGTGTCCTCTGCTCCTTCATCACAGTGTGGCATGGCAGCTGCTCTGCTGCAGAGAAAAAGGCCCTGCACAGGGTAGTGAAAGCTGCACAAAGGATTGTGGGTGGCAGCCTACCCACCACCACAGACATCTACACAGCCAGGTGCAAGAAAAGGGCGTCCAACATCATGAGGGACCTCACCCACCCTGCACACTCACTGTTCACTCCCCTCCCCTCAGGCTGGAGGTGGAAGAGCATCAGGAGCAGAACCACCAGACTCAACAACAGCTTTTATCCACAAGCTGTTAGGCTGCTGAACTCTGTTGGCCCCCTTTAAACACCCTGGAAATATTTAGATTTATATTGTATTTTTCTTTCTTTTCTTAGTTGTCTTGGCTTGAACGGGCCTCAGTTCTTAATTTCATACCCCTCTCATGTGCACGCATTTGTTGTGGGTATGACAATAAAGCTTCCTTGAATCCTCGAATCCTCTCCTGTCTTCCTTGTAGCTACATCCTGTTCAAGGTGGGAAAGCTTTGCCTTGTTTGGTTCAGTGTAAACACGTAAAAGTAGTACATAATAGCAGTATAACGCAGTCTCTGGGGCTAGTATCACAGCAACAAGAGAACAGGCTGCAGTGAGTGAAGGGTGTGAACGTGTTGGGAGAGTAGGGTTTTGCATGAAACAGTTTGCAGACCTCTTTTCTACCCTGCCTCTTGCATCTCTTTACCCGGAAGCCTAATTTGGGCATGTGGCAGCAGAGCAGTTGGGTTTAATGAAGGGACAATGAGGAGAAGCAAGTCTGGTTACAAAAACAAGCACCAATATAGAGACTGTGCTGATTACTGTAGAAGTATGATATTCTGCTGTGGCTCAAGTTAGGTGAATCTGTCACTCCGCACCTAGCCTGGCTCATTAGCCAATCAGCAAAGAGGGAGGGAGATAAAAGGAGGCCGTGTTCCTTCCTTGTCCTCTCACTTCCTGTCTCGAAGGCTCCCTCACTTCCTGATCGCTCCCCTTTCCCCTGCTGCTCCTGGCGTGGTGATCCCTGGCGAGAGGTGGCGAGCTCCACTGTTTGGTTGTACATAATTTAACGTCAGGTATGGACAATGTCGTCTTGCATAGCTGTAACAATAGCCTGCTAGCCCAGGTATGAAGTGCTTTACCTGTCCGTGTTTATAGCATATCCTGTCCGTGTCATCGGTACACCACAGACGCTCCGGGTGGCACGGCGTTGGCAGAGCCTCCTCACGTTCTCCTCTCTGAGAGGAGGCCACTGAACTTTCGACGCTAGGCTACACTGCGTGACGCCACGCTAGCCAAATCAAGCTAAGTACGGGACACTGTCGCTTCGCCGGGTGTTTCGCCCACCACTTCGCCTGCCTGCTTTCCACTCCGTGACTGCTGCCAAGCGGCTCGGCTCTCCCGGTCCTTGCCTCCGAGCGGTCGGCTTCAGCGGCAGCCGCTCAGTCCGGGCTGTTTGCGTGTGTGCGCGCGAACGAGGGTGGACAACAGATTTAAGTGTGTGTGTGTGTGTGTGTGTGAGATTATTTTTATTATATTGATACTTAGTTTCTACTGAGTACATGGTTTAGTTTATTTGGACTCTTGTGTTGGTTATTTTTTTTGATTTACATGTTAATTGAATGATTTTATTTCCTTGATTTAGTATCTCTGGCCAGAGACCCTGTGTGTGGGTTTTTTTTTTTTTTTTTTTTTTTTTTCCCCCCTTTGGTTTACTTTTGTTTTTTGGCTGGTTTAGGTTTCAATTAAGAAATAGTTTAAGCATTGTTTTCCAATTGTTATTTGGGTTTCAGTCTTCTGTTAGTGTTTTTTCTTTTGAACATTTTGTTTTCATTTTCATGACTGTCTTATAAATATTTTTGCTAGTGTGACTAATTTTGTTCTCCCCTTCCTCCTTAGTTGCTGAGGGCCAACGGTGGAGACGGTGTCCCGGGTGGTGGTTTCCCTTAGCGTGTGTGTGCCCCGGGAGTTTGTTTCTTTTCTTTGCACGGTTTATTTTTGTTGCGTGTCACGAGTGAGTGGGGTGCTCCCCTTTTTTTTGAATTGGATGTCCTTCCCCAGTTCCCCCCCTCCACTAATGGTAAGCCTCAGCACTTGGTTAAGGTAGTAACCCATTAGTCTCTTAAGTCGTTCTTTTAACCGTTTATTAAAAATAAAGATGTCTAAATGTACTTTCATACGTTGAACCACGTCTCCTGCCCCTTTGTAATACTTACCTGCTTACTTTTTTTTTTTTTTTTTTTTGTGACAGTGATTACAGTTAAATCTCCCTGGGTGAAACTCCCAGAGTGGCGTTGTTGGTTTTTTTTTTTTTTTTTTTTTTTTCCTTTGGAAAGCTCATACTCCTAGGTTCTTTCTTATATTATATTTAAGCCCTCGCATCGCCACATTATGATGTGGAAACAAAACATTAGATAGAAACAGTTAAGAGGAAAGGTGCAAACAGGGGGGATAGACAACAAAAACAGATAAAGGCAGGTACCGTATAAGACCACCGTTTGCCTTATTTCAGCTGCTTTTTTTTTTTTTTCACCTGACATCCCAATAGACAGCAAAAGAGATGCATTTTGAAGTTAAAGTGGATATGTTTATACATGGTGACCAAATTTCAGGTCACAGCATCCCCAGATGCCATTATATGGACAGATTTCTTTCTGGTATAGAGCTAAAACAGACATATGGACGAAAAAGTTAGAAAGAACATAGATAATTGAGCCCAAACTGATTATTCATTAAGGCCCAATCCCAATGATAACCCTACTCACTACCCTTAGCCCTCATCCACTACCCCTTAACCCTTCAAAGGAAGCCACAAGGGGTAGGGCTTTGTAATCTTCCCTAGGAATTGGGGCACCACTTGCTACGTCACTGCGTAGTTTACGTTTGACGACTGCGTAGTCCCAGCAGCAACATGGAGGCTACGGTTCATGTAAATTTCAATCGGCATGATTTTATTTTCGTATGTAACGCCCTCACCCTGTTCGTACTCTGTCAATGTAAATTTTGTCAATATATAAAAAAAACATGGAGTCTATGGTTGCGATCAAGTAGGGGTAGGGGGTGTATTGGGCCTGTGCCTAAGTGTACTTTTTCTTTCAGAATAACCAAACATTTTAAATAGTGTCGGATCAGAAAAATTATGAAATTTTTAGAACAGGATCATTTTTGAAAGGTGCAGAACAATAATGTCATCCTGCTCATGGTAGCATCAGACCAGAATCATTTTATCAAATCAAATCAGATTTATTTGTACAGCGCCAAATCATAAGAGTTACATCAAGGCACTTTACATATAGAGCAGGTCTAAACCAAACTCTTTATAAAATTATTTAAAGAGACCAAACAGATGCCCCGATGAACAAGCACTCAGCGACAGTGGCAAGGAAAAACTTCCTTTAGAGGCAGAACCCTCGGGCAGAACCAGGCTCGGGGGGGCGGCCATCTGCCTCGACCAGTTGAGAGAGAGGCACGGGGGGAGGCAAAGTTGGGTAGAGTAGGGAGAGAAAGACAGCAGGAGGAGGGGATATTCAAACAGGTGCAGGCAGGAACATGATGCTGCAGGAAGTTCATAGGAATGATGCTGTATGGAATTCTTGAAGATGTGGGAGCAGCAGGCATTGCAGGACATGGGATAGTGATTATTCATAACCTGCAGGATGAGGACAGGGGGAGAGAGAGGAGAGGAACTGGGAGAGACAGAGACTTTGGGAAAACATGGTTAGTAAATGCAGTGCACATGCTTGGAACTGAGAGAAACTGGTATTTCGGAGAAGCAGGTTGTTGGTATGTCGGTGTGTGCAAGGGGGAGAGAGAGAAAGAGGGAGAGGTGCTCAGTCCTTCCCCTAGCAGTCTAGGCCTATAGCAGCATAGCTAAAGAGTAAATGAACTTTAACTTTTTAATTATAAGCTCTGTCATACAGAAATGTTTTAAGCCTGGTCTTGAAAATTGCTAAAGAGTCTGCCCCCCGGACCGATACTGGAAGTTGGTTCCATAGAAGAGGAGCCTGGTAACTGAAAGATCTGCCTCCTGATTTACTCTTGGAGACTCTAGGAACCACAAGTAAACCTCCATCTAGAGAGTGGAGTGGCCTACTAGGGCAGTAAGGAACTATGAGCTCTCTGAGATATGATGGAGCTTGGCCAGTAAGAGCTTTATATGTTAGGAGAAGGATTTTAAATTCTCTGAATTTTACCGTCAGCCAATGAAGAGCAGCTAGCACAGGAGAGATGTGATCCCTTTTTCTAGTTCCTGTTAATATTCGTGCAGCAGCATTCTGAATCAACTGAAGGCCTTTCAGAGATTTGTTTGGACATCCAGATAATAATGAGTTACAGTAGTCCAGCCTAGAAGTTACAAATGCATGGACTTTTTCTGCATCCTCTTGAGAGAGGATGTTTCTGATTTTCCCAATGTTTCTCAGGTGGAAGAAAGCTGCCCTTCTGACTTGTTTTATGTGAGGAACAAAGGACATGTCCTGGTCAAAGGTTACTCCAAGGTTTCTTACAGGGAGTTGGAAGCAAAAGTAATGCCATCCAGACTGATTAAATGATTAGATAGGGTTTCTCTAAGGTGCTTAGGGCTGAGTACAATAACTTCAGTAAAAAATTATGGGTCATCCAGACTTTTATGTCTTCAAGACATGTCTGCAGTCTGACTATCTGACTGACTTCATTTGGCTTCATTGATAAATACAGCTGAGTATCTGCTTCCTTTAGGCAACATTATCAGGAAACACAGCATCAATTTCCACTGTTACGCAGATGACAAAGAGTGAAGAGGATTGGTCCAAGTACCGAACCCTGTGGGACTCCATAACTGGCTATAGTGTGTGAGGAGGAGCTATTGTTAACATGTACAAACTGATATCTATCCGATAAATAGGATTTGAACCACCTTAGAGCAGTTCCTTTAATGCCAATTTCATGTTCCAGTCTCTGTAATAAAATATTGTGATCAATGGTGTCAAATGCAGCACTGAGATCTAAGAGGAGAAGTAAGGAGGCTGATCCATTGTCTGAAGCCATTAGAATATCATTGGAGACTTTAATCAGCGCTGTTTCTGTGCTGTGGTGAGCTCTAAATCCTGACTGAAACTCTTCAAGCAAACCGTTACTATGCAGATGGTCATGTAATTGGATTGCTACTGCTTTGTCAATGATTTTAGAAATGAAGGGAAGGTCTGATATGGGTCTATAATTGGCCAAAACATCTGGATCAAGATTCGGCTTTTTAAGCTGGGGTTTGATGACTGCGGTCCTAAGAGTATGGGGTACATAACCCAAAGATAAGGTCAAATTAATGAGATCTAGAATGAAAGGCTCAATTAAGTGAAAAATGTCTTTAAAGAGGCTGGTTGGCACTGGGTCTAATAGACAGGTTGATGGTCTAGATGATGAGACTATAGAAGCTAGCTCTGAGAGATTCAGAGATGAGAATGATTCCAGATGTAAAATAGGCATTGCAGTTGATTCAGGAGTTGCTGTATTCAGTAGAAGATTATTGTCTAATGTAGGTAAGAGCTGATGAATTCTTTCTCTGATTGTTATAATTTTATTTGTAAAAAAGCCCATAAAATCATCACTGCTGAGAGCTAAGGGGATCACTGGTTCAATTGAACTATGACTCTCTGTCAGCCTGACTACAGTGCTGAAGAGAAACCTGGGGTTGTTCTTGTTTTTTTCTATTAGCACTAAATAATATGAGCTTCTAGCACTGCGGAGAGCTTTTTTATATGTTTTTAAGCTTCTTTCCAGGCTCGGTGAGACTCTTCCGAGTTGCTGGAACGCCAATTTCTTTCTAATTTCCGTGACATCTGCTTTAAGGCACGAATTTGAGAATTATACCACGGAGCCAGCCTCCTCTGTTTTATTACTATCTTTTTGAGAGGGGCAGCATCATCGAGATTTGAACACAGTGTGGCCATAGTGCTAGTCACAAGGTCATCAACCTGTGTATGGGAGAAATCCTCATTTGAATTTAGATATGGCATTGCTGCAAATGATGACCAAATGTTCTCTTTAAATTTAGCCACACCATCTTCAGATAAACATCTTCTACAGCCAAATTTATTCCTCGATGCTGTGCAGTCAATTAAACTCAAATGTAATGAGGTAATGGTCAGTCAAAAGACAGTTTTGAGGAAAAATTGTTAACTTGTCAATTTTAATGCCATATGTTAGAACAAGATCAAGGATATGATTGAAGCAGTGAGTGGGTTCATTCACATGCTGGGAAAAGCCAATTGAGTCTAGTAAGGAAAGAAACCCAGAACTAAGGCTGTCAATGCATATTGAAATCTCCCAGTATAATGATGATCTTTACTAAGTACTAGCTCTGATATAAACTCAGAAAACTCTGATAGGAATTCTGAGTACAGACCAGGTGGACGGTATACTGTAACTAACAGAAGTGGTTTTTCACCTCTCCCGTTAGAGTGGGAAAGACTAAGAGTGAGGCTTTCAAAAGACCTACAGCCAGATTTTGGTCTAGGGTTGATTAATAAGCTTGACTGAAATATCGCAGCCACCCCCCTCTCCTCGACCTGTGGTATGAGGGACATGAAAATTAACATGAGTGGGGGTTGTAGCTTCATTAATACTAACATACTCATCCTGTTGCAGCCAGGTTTCAGTTATACAAAATAAATCAATGCGATGATCAGCTATGAGATCAATGACTAATAGAGATTTTGATGATAGTGATCGAATATTCAACAGTCCACATTTAACTGCAGTATTATTTGAGACCGAATTTATGGCTGTTTTGATTTCTATTAAGTTTTTGTTTTTAACTCCTCTTCTGTTTAATCTACGTTTAGTAACTTTTCTAAATTTAGGTGGTCGGGGGACAGACACAGTTTCTATAGTCCTAGACATAGACAGAGACTCTATTCTATTCTCGGCAGGGAACCGCTCTGACTGAGGCGCAGAGGAGCGTGTTAAACTGCGGCTCTGCCTCCTGGTCTCGACTCGGGGTTGTCAGGGTTTTGTAGCCCACATTGTTTTCAGGACACCACCTCGACAGCCTGCGGTTGAATGAAGACATGCGGCTATACATGTCATCACTGGTCCGATTGGGGAGGGGCTCAGGGTAAACTACAGTGTCCGACATCGTTTTAGCAAAGGTACACACCGATTCCACATTAATCTTTGTGACCTCCGACTGGTGAAGTCGGGTGTCGTTACTGCCGACGTGAATAACAATTTTACCATATTTACGCTTATCCTTAGCCAGCAGTTTCAGGTAAGACTGGATGTCGCCTGCTCTGGCCCCTGGGATACACTTAACTATGGTCGCAGTGTCGCTAACTTCCCGTTCCTCAGAATAGAGTCAACAATCACTAGAGTCGGCTTTTCAACGAGTGTGTCGCTGGGTGAGGGAGAACCTGTTGGAAACGTGAACCTCTTGGGGGTGAACCGGGGGCTGCTGCCAACGACTATGCCTCTTGTCTTGGACAGTCACCCGGCCGCCCTGACAAGATCCCGGCTGCTCGGGAGCCGCTGGGGGGGAGGAAACTCTCTCGGCTGCCGTATGTGTCTTTCAGGAGGATGGTTATGCAATATGTTATCTAAATTTGTATGGCTTTATGGTTAAGAAAATTTGACATTTTTCAGCTTTTTTCTTTAGTATTACTGCTTGGACCATGATGCACATTCTGGTTGTAGGTTCAGTTTCATAATATGACATGTAATAAAACAAGGTTGCATGGTGGTTAAGGTATTTCAAATATCATATGAACATCATGTGAATGTTCATTTCGCTTCACATTGATGCTTTGGTTACCATGGCACCTGTCAGTAGATGGGATCTATTAGGCAGCAGGTGAATATTTAGTACTGAAGTTGATGTGTTGAAACAGGAGAATGGTCAAGTATGAGGATATGAGACCATCTCCAACACTGCAGCTCTATGGGATGCTGGTCTTCAGTGCTCAGGTTCTACCACAAGTAGCCCAAAGACAGAAAACTACTGAACCACAGACAGGGGCATGGCCACGGCTCATTGATTGTCAGGGTGGAGTGAATGCTGGACTATGTGGTCTGATCCAACAAAAGAACTATTATATCTCAAACTGCTGAAAAAGTCAATGCAGGTTCTGAAGGAAAGAATGCATAACGCGCAGAACATTGCAGTTTGTTGTGTATGGGCCTGTAAAGCTGCAGACCAGTCAGGGTGTCCATGTTCAATTAAATTGATGAACATGAAGGGAAACAGAAAATACTTCCTTTTTTCTCACTCTGAAGGAAGCATGTAAAAGATTAAAAGATGCTGTTGGGCCCTGAGAAATTGTCTTTGTGTACAAACTTTTGGTTAATGACTTTCAGGGTTTTGCTCAGGTGTTTGACTATCTGTTTACAGATGCTGTATACTGGGTCTGGATAGACTTGCCCAATAATCTGTAAACTTCCTGTAGGGTTGCATGGTATGAGGTACCTAGTCAGTTGAGATCTTTTGAGATCCCAACTTTGGAACAAAGTTAGGTTCATGGTTGATTCATTGAAATGGCCCAGTAAAGCGCATGCTAATGCATTCAAGTGGACTTCAATGATAATTGGCCAACCAATCACTTTAAAGTGCAACTGGTGCAACTGGTTTGACCCCAACCTTGGATCACCCCTGGGTATTACCCGCATATCACACACCCGTGCCCCACACATTGTTCCACTTACCTATTAAAGTTTTTCTCATTCATTCATCAGAAACATTATTTTCGGAACTTTCAATGAAGCACTTGTTACAGGTCTCAGGCGTGAGCCCATACACGGATTAAGTTTCCTGAAAACAGAAGAAATAAATGAAACAGGGAAACTTCACGTCTGTTCACTTGTCTCACTCAGCAGAAAGAGAGAGGATTTATTATGACTCTTGTCATACATGGTCAATACTTCCACCTATACATCATCACTATCTGTTTTATATGACAAAAACACAACTTCAAAATAACATTTTCTTTTCACATATTTCAACATTCAGCATATATACTGTTTTAAACTGTGCTGGTTCAGTTACCACAAATAAAATAACATTTTCCACCTACAGAGTCTTAACTGAGTTATGAGTTGTACAGATTCAATAAATCAAAACAAAGTAACCACTGTTACACTTATAGGTTGTCTCATAACCTTAAAATAAAATATAGCTTCTGTTACTATTTACATGTGACTCTTAATAGCTTTTTCTTTTAATTTAAGTCTTTTTACTCTTTCAACATGCATGAGCTGACAGATTTTAACTAGTTTTTAACCTTTGTACAGTATATGAAAGTTTTTAACTCTAGCTTTTAACCTTTTAATAGTACATGAAATGACAGTTTTAATTTCGTTTTTAACACTCTGCCAGGCTTTTACCTGAACATTTTTTATCACATATTAAACAATCTTACACATTTTAACCATATTAAAAAGTTTACATGAATGTTCGTGGAGCTAAAACGAAAACTGACGTGACTTTGGATATAAGCAGAGCGGCACCCTCACTCACGTTACACCAGCTAAACATGCTACTACGTTAGCCTTACAAATACGTTCATGTATTATTACAATAACCTCTTTCCTGAGTATTCAGACATTCAGCAACTGTTAAACTGTTAAAATAACAAACCACAGTTAAGTTTACTTAGATTGCTGTTTCACCAACCTGAAAACAGGAGAAATAAATGAGTCAGGGAAACTTCACGTCTGCCCACTTGTCTCGCTCAGCAGAAAGTGGGAGACCGTAAAGCGACCCGTACTGTCGTAAAGACGGCCCTGAATCCAAGTAAAGTGCCACACTGCCCCCTACTGACTACAAACATTGATTACTCCTGATGTGGAAACTACAAGATTTCGGTGTAGATATGGTGGAAACAGGATGGTTACACATGGAAATAAAATTAAAACATGAAATATCAAATTCACCAAACCATCACAAATGTGATAACACTTTAGTGGGCATCACACATGCGAATCATGATCTTGTCTCGTCTCATCTTGTCTCATTTTCAACCGCTTCTCCAGTTCTGGGTCACAGGGCCAGCAGTCTCAGGAGGGAAACCTAGATACTCCTCTCCCCAGCCACCTCCACCAGCTCTTCTTGGAGGATCCCAAGTCATTCCCAAGTCAGCCGAGAGTTATTATCTCTCCAGCAGGTCCTGGGTCTGTCCTGGGGTCTCCTCCTAGATGGGCATGCCTGGAACAGCTCCTGTGGGAGGTGAAAAGGGAATGCTCAAATCTCAGTTTGCACTGTTTCTTTTATTATTTAGAAGATTTTTGGCCAGTTTGACTTTAACTTGTAGGCCTCAAGTCCTAGATTTGAGACAACAGTACAGACAACTATTTGTTTTCTATGTTTAAAGTATCCTACTTTGAAAATTGAAAATAAATATTGTTGAAATGCCAAGGCAATGGATGGTGTTGATTTTATTTGATACTCAGGGGTAGGCTATTGGACACAATTTAGACATTAGATGAGGAAGAAATTTTAGTAACTGGACCCTTTTGAACTTAAATTGAATACCCCTGAATTTGAGCGTTACAGTGTGACAACTAAGGACTTACAGTGGACAAAAGCTGAAACAGAGAAAAACCAGATTCAATTCAAAACCAATTCAACAATTCAGTGAGTGACAAAGGCGAGTGCAGGGAACAAGGGAACAACTTTAGTGTCAACCAATAAACATAACGTAAAAACACTAAATTGTGAATGCATAAGATCATACTATTATTATCTAATATCTTAATCAGATGCTGCTTCCTACTTAAAATGGCTGACAGAATTTAGATGCAATTTGTGGCTTCAGAGACACACAAAAGTATCAACAGTGTAGATGTACAAGCCAGTGTCACCCGTGTTCAGGTTGAGAGGTTGAGTGTATGTTCAAATACCTGACTGTGAAGACCCCACTGAGGGGGGAGAAGGTGAATAGACAGAAAAAGACAGAAGATGTGAGAAAATGACATAGAGAATAAGAAGACCAAAAAAGTGAGAAGAAAGAATCTAAGTGAAGAAGAAATGTCATGGCAATTTTTCATCTGTGCATGTGTATTTTCATGTTGTTCTATTATGTCACCTGTTTACAATTTGATTAGGAATTTGCTAAATGTGCTCTGATGGGTGGATAAGATTCTGTAAAATTATGTAAAATATATTCCACACAGCACAAGCGCAAGCACAGCCAAGTAAGAGGAGGACAGGTGGGGGCAGGAGAGGAGAGGATGAAGGAAGAGGAAACGTAGAAGATGGGGCAATAAGAAGATGGAGAAAAACTGATCAAGGAAGGGGAAAAAGAGATGCAGAGACAAAGAGGAGGAGCTAGAGTTTCATATGAAAGGCTTGTGGTATGGGGTGTGAAAAGGAGGGGTGAAAACAGAGTCATAGATAGATCTTTTACAAACAGACAGGAGACTTTGGTGGCTCCATGAAGCTTGGGAAAAAGGAATCTAGCTTGCATGTGTGTGCGTGTCGGTGAGTGTTTGTATGTTGTGGGTGTGTGAGCCCCTTTGTCCCTATGCTGATCCCATACTTATAATGTCAAGGACAGGAGGCTACACAATGCCAGGCAGGCCCGTAGGAAAGGCTGAATGAGAATTAAATACACACACACATACACACACACACACACACACACACACACACTATACTAGTATGATAATGTATTCCCAAGACTGATTCTAATTCAAACTCTAGAAACAAGTCTTAATCTTTACCAGTCCTTTCAAGCTGTGTCAGAATGAGGTTCAGCCAAAATGTCCTCACTTTCCCAAAAGTCCACACATACTTCACGTGAGTTAACATTAACAAACCGACTAACCACTTCCCTGTCTTTCTAAAAGAGCCCCATCTCAGAAGATTCAGCCAGCTTTTCACTACACTGATAATATGGTCAAAATTTTGACAACTCTCAGTGTATGAACTAAGTGTTACAAAAACTGTAGCAAGAATTCTGCATGATTCAACTTGAATTTCTCTGACTGTCTGACAGAATTCAGAAGGTATTTAACCTGTAGGGATTCACTTTGATATTTTCTGCATGATGCTTTTCACAAAGGGATACTGTTACTTTTCATTCTTGATTACATCATCAACAGATGATCCTCTGGGAGGGTGAAAAATGCTGGGTTAATTATCTTTTATGTGTGCACTCTAGTCTTCACAAATTGTTAGGGAATAGATGGGCAGCTTTCCATAGAAAACATCGAAGGAAGACACAAGGTGGAGAACAAAGAGGAAACAAGAAAAGAAATAAATTGACTTGATAAGGAGAAGAAAAGGCACTGTGTTGATCCCAGATGAACTCATGACATCCACAAACACAAACAGGCTCATCCCCCTGGGAGAAAAGAGGAATAAAGAGTTAATTCTCTGTTAACTCTATACATGTGCTGCAGAGAGAGCAAGAGAAAAGCTCTGCCAGAGAACACATTTTTGTCAGAGTGTTATTTCTCCACAGTGGTTTGACCTTGAGAAGCTAGCTACTTTGGTGGTTACATTCATTAAGTTATTTCATAATGGAACCGGTCCGACTCTTTGACTGGATCATTGCTGCTTTATGTCTGTGTGTTTATCCATCTAGTCATATCTTTACATCTGACAGTCCTATTGGCTCAAGTGGGTGATGTCACAGCCAATCAGTGTCTCATCAGAGCTCTAGCTGTATTTGCTGATCTCAGAGTGAGGAGAAGTTGCTCTGAGTTTATTGTAGTGATGGAATAAAGACAGAGAGACATAGACAATAAGATATTTACAGCATTAGAGGCTTTGGAGCTGATTGTTAATCATTACTGCTCAAAAGAATGAGCTGAACTCCTGATTAGATAAAAATAGAAACTTCAAATCACCTCTAGAACAACACAAACAAATGTATGGAGTTTCTGTGTTAATGGTTTCTTTTAGTTCACAGTGTTTAATCTATAAAATAAGGATGATTACAGTGAGGTAACAGATTGACATTTATAATTAGCTGAGATTACACACTTAAAAACTTGAAAAGCATTAATGTGGCTTTAAACAGGTTAAAATGACAAAGACTGCAGGTGCACAAGCTATTTTATGTTTTCTTTGATTCTTGTCAGACTCAAACCAGTGTCAAAATGTGCTTTGAGAGGAATTTCGTGTCACAGCCATGTTCTGGCCTGTTTGTATCCTGTTAACTCCAAACAAGTATCTGATGGCTCAAGTTATGTGCTGACACCAACAGTGTTTTGCTCTCTACAGTTCTCTGTTAATTCTATGGCTTTTGGGGTGGAAAGCCATTGACTGGTCTTTAGAGTTAATGGCACATTAGTAACAAACAAAGACATCCTGTGGATCCATAGTGGCAGAGAGGACCAGAGGAGAGCACAGAATAGTTGGAAATAACATAGAACATTTTGAACTCAAAGGAGAAGGCAGAGAAAGCTGGAGGCAGAAACAATAAATGAGGGAAAGATGGGAAACGGAAATTAGGCTTGTCGATGTCGATGAAGGGATGAAAACAAAACAGAGTCCTTTATTCTAGATGATTCTTTATTGATTCGTATAAACAAAAACTGAAACACTATGCATTTAATGAGAGATGCAATCCAGCAAGAGCTAATGAGCTATCATTTGAATCCCAAAAGGACTGGTATATAGTGGTGCGTTGAGATGAAGAGCAGGGGAGAGGTGTGAATGAATGTGAGTCAATTCCTATGGAGATAGCTGGTGAAAGGGGATTGACCCCCCATTGGTAAGAGCTATTTACTTTATCCCTTTAGTCTGTTCATTCATTTTGCACCCCTTTGCTGCTTTCCTCTCTCAATCAGATTCATTCTGCTTCTCTCAGTGCTAATCCACCAAACAGGCTGAGAAACATTCTCATTAGCAGTAGTGTGTGTGTGTGTGTGTGTGTGTGTGTATATGTGTGTGTCTGTATGCGTCACACTGAAAGTAAAGGAAAAAAAGAAAAGTCTTTCTGCCTCCGTTTCACATAATTTACGCAAACATAGTGCCAATTTATTTTGACAGTATACTGAATACAGTATACATTATATATAAATATATGTTGTTTCCCCTCAGAACGCATTAATTGCTGTGCAATATTACAAATAATCATAGACCACACTTAAGCAAGTTGGACAGCAAATTAAATCTCCTCGTGTGCACAATTCACAGCTGTGCTTTTCATATAGGGTTAGGGTTATATATACTGTATATAGATTTATATTTGTAGTGTATATGGATACTCCCAAATACGCGGTTGCAGGGCAAATGGACACAGGGGCCCTTCTACAGAAGCCACCACATATACCAGCTTTGACAGGATGTCCCTGACCTCATAGAACTAAGCAACGTTTTTAAAGCTGAACACATTTTGTAGAGCTTTCCTTTATTAAACAAAGTGCTTCTGGACTGATTAACAAAGTGGCAACTGTTCCAGCTATGCATTAATCACCTGCAGGACCCATAAGCTGAGTGAGATGGAGGGAGGAAGAGAGAAAAAAGGAATGGTGGGAAGATAGCTCAAAGAAAACCATCTAATATCAATGTCCATTGAAGGACTGTGTTGCTGCTTCTCTTGCGAAAGCTTAACAGTCCTTTCCTGTTATACAACAGACTGCCAGTGTGTCTGTATGCATGTGTGTTTGTGTGCTCACAAGTACATCTGAAATGAAAAAGAAAAGTCACCACTCACCTCCTCTGGCTTGAAGCGATGTTGTGGTGTGGTAAGACAAAAAGCCATGTCATCGTTTGATGTGTTTGTGATGGTCATTGAAAATATACCAACAACCACCTGAAGCTTCCTGAAAGAAATCTACTGGAAGCCCAAGAGGTGAAAATGTCCTGACTTTTGGCCCCTATTACATATCACACTTCAAATATGCAACCCTATTTTTTTTTCCCTCTTGCTTTTTCCTGTTACAACCCTCCCCATTTATTCAGGCTTGTGACCGGCACAAGCCTACAATTGGTTTGCCTTGTGGCTAGCGTTTAAACAATAATGCAACTCTAATGTTTTGAATAAACCACGTCCTTGTGGATATCAAATAAAATCAAATCAAATCAGATTTATTTGTATAGCGCCAAATCATAACACAGTTACATCAAGGCAATTTACATATAGAGCAGGTCTAGACCAAACTCTTTATAAAATAATTTAAAGAGACCCAACAGATCCCCCGATGAGCAAGCACTTGGCGAAAGTGGCAAGGAAAAACTTCCTTTAAGAGGCAGAAACCTCGGGCAGAACCAGGCTCAGGGGGGGCGGCCATCTGCCTCGACCGGTTGGGTTGAGAGAGGGAGAGAGAGAGAGAGAGGCACAGGGGGAGGGAGGGGCAAAGTTGGGTAGAATAGGGAGAGAAAGAGAGCAGGAGGAGGGGATATTCAAACAGGTGTAGGCAGGAACATGATGCTGCATGAGGTTCGTAAGAATGATGCTGTATGGAATTCTTGAAGATGTGGGAGCAGCAGGCATTGCAGGAACATGGGATGGTGATGATTCATCACCTGCAGGATGAGGATAGGGAGAGAGAGGAGCGGAGCTGGGAGAGAGAGAGAGAGGGGGAGAGAGAGGAGAGGAACTGGGAGAGACAGAGACTTCGGGAAAACATGGTTAGTAAATGCAATGCACATGCTTGGAACTGAGAGAAACTGGGATTTCGGAGAAGCAGGTTGTTGGTATGACGGCGCATGCGAGGGGGGGGGAGAGAGAGGGAGAGGGAAGAGGGAGAGGGAGAGAGAGAGAGAGAGAGAGAGAGGGGAAAGGAAGAGGGAGAGAGAGAGAGGTGCTCAGTCCTTCCCCCAGCAGTCTAAGCCTATAGCAGCATAGCTAAAGAGTAAATGAACTTTAACTTTTTAACTATAAGATCTGTCATACAGAAAAGTTTTAAGCCTGGTCTTGAAAATTGCTAAAGAGTCTGCCCCCCAGACTGATACTGGAAGTTGGTTCCATAGAAGAGGAGCCTGATAACTGAAAGATCTGCCTCCTGATTTACTCTTGGAGACTCTAGGAACCACAAGTAAACCTCCATCTAGAGAGCGGAGTGGCCTACGAGGACAGTAAGGAACTATGAGCTCTCTGAGGTATGACGGAGCTTGGCCAGTAAGAGCTTTATATGTTTTTCTATTCTGAATTTTACTGGCAGCCAATGGAGAGCAGCTAACACAGGAGAGATGTGATCCCTTTTTCTAGATCCTGTTAATATTCATGTGGCAGGATTCTGAATCAACTGATGGCCTTTAAAAGATTTGTTTGGACATCCAGATAATGAGTTACAGTAGTCCAGCCTAGAAGTTACGAATGCATGGACTAGTTTTTCTGCATTGTCTTGAGAGAGGATGTTTTTGATTTTCCTAATGTTTCTCAGGTGGAAGAAAGCTGCCCTACAGACTTGCTTTATGTGAGGGACAAAGGACATGTCCTGGTCAAAGGTTACTCCAAGGTTTTTTACAGTGGAGTTGGAAGCCAAAGTAATGCCATCCAGACTGATTAAATGATTAGATAGGGTTTCTCTAAGGTGCTTAGGGCCGAGTACAATAACTTCAGTAAAAAATTATGGGTCATCCAGACTTTTATGTCTTCAAGACATGTCTGCAGTCTGACTATCTGACTAACTTCATTTGGCTTCATTGATAAATACAGCTGAGTGTCATCTGCATAACAGTGGAAATTGATGCTGTTTTTCCTGATAATGTTGCCTAGAGGAAGCAGATAAAGAGTGAAGAGGATTGGTCCAAGTACCGAGCCCTGTGAGACTCCATAACTGGCTATAGTGCGTGAGGAGGAGCTATTGTTAACATGTACAAACTGATATCTATCCGATAAATAGGATTTGAACCACCTTAGAGCAGTTCCTTTAATGCCAATTTCATGTTCCAGTCTCTGTAATAAAATAGTGATCAATGGTGTCGAATGCAGCACTGAGATCTAAGAGGAGAAGTATGGAGGCTGATCCATTGTCTGAAGCCATTAGAATATCATTGGAGACTTTAATCAGCGCTGTTTCTGTGCTGTGGTGAGCTCTAAATCCTGACTGAAACTCTTCAAGCAAACCGTTCCTATGCAGATGGTCGTGTAATTGGTTTGCTACTGCTTTCTCAATGATTTTAGAAATGAAGGGAAGGTTTGATATGGGTCTATAATTGGCCAAAACATCTGGATCAAGATTCGGCTTTTTAAGCTGGGGTTTGATGACTGCTGTCTTAAGAGTCTGAGGTACATAACCCAAAGATAAGGTCAAATTAATGAGATCTAGAATGAAGGGCTCAATTAAGTAAAGAATGTCTTTAAAGAGGCTGGTCGGCACTGGGTCTAATAGACAGGTTGATGGTCTAGATGATGGTACTATAGAAGCTAGCTCTGAGAGATTCAGAGATGAGAATGATTCCAGATGTAAAGTAGGCGTTGCAGTTGATTCAGGAGTTGCTGTATTCAGTAGATTGTCGTCTAATATAGGTAAGAGCTGTTGAATTCTGTCTCTGATTGTTATGATTTTCTTTGTAAAAAAGCCCATAAAATCATCACTGCTGAGAGCTAAGGGGATCACTGGTTCAATTGAACTATGACTCTCTGTCAGCTTGGCTACAGTGCTGAAGAGAAACCTGGGGTTGTTCTTGTTTTTTTCTATTAGTGCTGAATAATATGATCTTCTAGCACTGCGGAGAGCTTTTTTATACGTTTTTAAGCTTTCTTTCCAGGCTCGGTGAGACTCTTCTGAGTTGCTGGAACGCCAATTTCTTTCTAATTTCCGTGTCATCTGCTTTAAGGCACGAATTTGAGAATTATACCACGGAGCCAGCCTCCTCTGTTTTATTACTTTCTTTTTGAGAGGGGCAGCATCATCCAGATTTGAACACAGTGTGGCCATAGTGCTAGTATATCTGGGCATATACCCCCAAATGACCCTAACCCTAACCCTGTAATAAATCTGAGGTGTCACGTTAAAAACTGAGCCTGTGAGTCAATGTCATCATGGTTATTTTCTGTCTTGAATTGTACATTACTGGATTGAACTTAATGTGTAAAATTGGGGGAATCGGTAGCATGGTTGGTTGAGTGGCTAGTGTGCCTGCCATGTAATCGCAGCATCCTTGGTTTGAATCTAGCCAAAGGACCTATCCTGCAGGTCATTCCCCACTCTCTCCCTGTTTCCTGTCGGCTTCTGCCAATTACTGATTGAAATAAAGGCATAAAAAGCCCCAAAATACATAAAAAATTGGGAATTTGGGAATCTTATGTCCTTTAAACAATATTTGGAAGAGAACATTGAGGTTATGAGAAACAAGTGATAGATCTGATCTGCTCTGTGATTTTTCTGGCAGATCGCCATTTCTGCTAGAGCCTGTCAGTCATCCAGCCAAACCTGAATCCATCCCCTACTTTCTGGAACATCATGTTTTATTTAAGACTTTAAACTAGAGACTAGTGATGGGAATTCTGGCTCTTTTGGCTCGGCTCACTAAAAAGAACCAGCTCTTTTATCTCCCTAGTGGCTCCTTTTTTTTGCTTAAATTGATTTATAACAAAAATAATGTAAAAATAATTACTAATGTAAATCACATACATTATATTAAATGTTTACCATTTATATGGTTTTATTTATATGTTTAACAAATTGAACTTGCTACAAATAAAAAATTGTACAAAAACCCAACTCAGTTGGGAAAAAGGTCCAATATCTGATTGAATGTAAATGATTTATAAACTTTTATCTATTTGCATTGAAACAACATGGGCAAAGAGGGAATAATACACCAGAATATATATATTAAAATGTTTTCAACAAAAAGAAAAACGCAGCATCCAGGTAACAGTTTTAGTTTGTCTTTAGTGAAGTTTGGCATTAAGAATAACCAAGTACCTCGGTTTTGAGGGGTTGATCTCGTTTCTTCTCTCTGTTATTATTATCAGACCTATATTGGAGAAGGCGCTTCTTGCTTCAGTCATGGTCCCTAACTTCCTTGTGTTTTCCTGTCTCGGATTCATCGTGTTTTTTCATCGTGTTTGCTTCAGGTTTTTTTTTCCTTCTGCTTGCCCAGTTCCCACGCCTCAGCATCAGACCCCAGTCCAGATCTCAGCCTCAGTCTTTGGAACCAAGTTTTTCTCCAAGACAGCTCATTTCCCTTTTAGCAATAAATAAAACCCTACCAACTTCATCTCTTTTATGTCCCACACTCTTTAGGAGAAAGTTTATTAAGGTAATAAATCAAGTGAGAAGTAGGGCCATTTTCCCATAGACTTTAATACAATAAGGCACCATATTACAATCAGAGCCTCATGGCAATGGTCATTAGATAGAATGCAGGTTTGTGACTCTTCCGCAGTGGGTCTACTTGTATTTTTGCTTGAAGTCTTTTCTTCCCCTGTAGGCCAATGGATGTGTTCAGACACAAGTGTGTTGGGTTGCTATTTGAGACAGTAGCTGTGAAACAGTCCTTTTAGGCAAGTTACTGGTCTTAGGTCTTTATATGCACTTACAAGCAGGCATAAGTGAATACTCTGGCTGTTAATCAAAATTAATAACCATGTCTGATATGCAAAGGCTGTGTCAACATTTAGATAATCTACTTTGAACTGTTATAATAAAGGGTCCTGTTTATCAATTCAGTGCAGGATGGAGTTTGACAATTCATCTGCTTTTTGTAAACAGTTTGAAAGCACTTTATTCATTATTAATTCAAGATTACCAATATGGACTGAATCAAATTAGTCTCAGTCTTTCAACCTTCTTTTTAAAAGTAATGAGCCTATGTCATGTACCTGTGCACTTGGTACTCTTCATTTTCCACACCTAACACAGCTCTGCTATGAGCAGATCCATGAAAATACTTGTTCAAAAAGGTTAATCGTCACCTCCCACCACAAAATGCTCCAGTCCAAATAGCTTGGTGCACATCTTGTGACATCCAATGACGTAATGACGTATACAAAAACCTTTCCTATGTCTTTTCACCTTCCCTCACTTCTCTTGACATTCTGATGAAAACGAGACAATAATTAAATAAAAACTAATTCTCGAGAGCAAAAACTCTCACTAAAATGTAGTGACACTTTTGTCAACAATTTAAAACTAAATGAAGAGGTTGGCCAGAGATAATGTCCAGTCAGGAGAAAGAAGGAATGGGAGGAGTTGAGACAACATCCACTGGGTAGGAGTGGATAAGGAAAATGATAACTTGAGGATAACATCCAATTGGAACGTCGATGTGGCTGCACGAGCTGAGAAAAGCTCCAATCAGAACTCAGATTTTTGAGCAATGGGGAAGAGGTAGAATACACATACATTTTTTATCTAAGCGCTGGCAGATGACAGTAAACCGGCTAGGGATTGGATTTATGGCTCTTTGAAGGGAGCTGGATCTTGAGGAGCCGTTCCTTGCCTGTGGAGGTGGGCGTGGTTTGGGGCGTCAACTGTAGGAGAGGGAGGCAGGGCAGGGCTGGCTCTGCAGGGGCAGCGCCAGGTGAGTTGATTAGCTCAGCTGGGGTGAGTTGACTAATGAACCTCTCTTTCTGTCAGCAGTAGTGGCTGGACAGGAGGACACATTGGAAGAGTGGCCAAGGCTAAGGACCGAGCAGTTTTGTTTTGTTGGATAGTTTTTAGTAAGTGCAAACAAGCACCGGGCAGCGGCCAGTATTTATGTTCAATAAAAGGTCCCATTAAGCTCTCCCTTTCTGTGGTCTTTGCTGCCAGTGGCAGTGAAGCTGCTACATTGGCGCCCAATGTGGGGCCCCAGCAGATATGACCGACCAGCAGCACCTTCAGCCAGTGACAACCTTGGCCCAGATGTTGCCCGAAATCACATCAATGCATCGGGAGCAGGCGGCTGCCAATAGGCAGGACGCCATCCATGCTCAGACAGAGAGGCAAACAGCCCTTTTGGAGAGACTGACCACGCAGGCAGAGGTGGTGAGGCTGGCTCCCCCACCCTCTTTGCTCTCCGGGATATCCATGCAGAGACTGACGGCGGTAGACGATCCTCAGTCCTTCCTGGATACGTGTGAGGCAACGGCGGTGGCATGCGGTTGGCCAGCAGGGGAGTAGGCCATGCATTTGCTTCCTCTGCTGTCAGGGGAAGCTCAGACAGCAGCACTCGGCTTGCCTGCATCCTCACGGGAGAAAGTTTGAGGATGTCAAGAGAGCCGTCCTCGACCAGATGGGCCAGTTGCGGGAAGACTACCGCCGGCGGTTATGTTCCACCCAGCTGGGGCATGCCAACCGCCCCTTTGTGTACGTGCAGCAGCTGAGGGACGCTGCCTCCAGGTGGCTGCAGGTGGGGGAGTCTGTCGGCGAGGGGCGGATCCTTGACCAGGTGGTGTTGGAGCAGTTTGTGGAGGGCCTCCCCACTGGAACCTACGAGTGCATGACCTGGTGACCACTGTCACCTTGGCAGAGGATCACCTTGCTGTCCATGGCGGTGGACAGCAAGGCACCCACAGGAAGCCAGGGCTTCTGTTAACACCCTCCCCTCAACCCCGCTCTAACCCTTTACCTCTCTTCTCTCCATACCAGGGTCCAGCCACTCCAAGCGCTGCTCCTGATCCATAGGGGATTCCTCAAGCGTAATGGCAGGGCTATTGGAGGTGCAGCCAACCCGGGGTGCGGTAGCGCCCTCTCATGGAGGTCAGTCAGGTGATTTGGGTTGCAGGCCCTCCGACTCGCTCCTCTGGTCCAGGAGAAACATACAGTCTTCCGGTAAAGATCCAGGGGACTATACATCAGGCGATGGTGGATTCTGGCTGTACGCAGTCCATAGTCCACCAAAACCTGGTTCGACCTAGGGCTTTGGTGGAGGCACCATGGGTGGATATTAAGTGTGTGCATGTCAACATTCACAGATATCCTGTTGTGCTAGTGGAAATTAGGTATAGAGGGAAAAAGAAAATTGTCAAGGCTGCAGTTAGCTCCCACCTGATGCACCCCTTAATTTTGGGCATGGATTGGCCTGGGTTTAATCAGTTAGTGGGGCAATGCGTAGGGGTGCGTTCATGACCTGTAGGGACATGGGATATGTGTGCTGTGCTCAGTGGTGAAGCGAGGTTATCCAACACTGCAGATGGGGAGGGGGAACCTGTGGTGCCTTCCCAGGAGACACCACAGGGTCCCACCCTTTCCTCCATGAAAGACAAACAGGAGAGGAAGTAACCCAGTTGTTGGTTCCAAAAAGCCGTCGGGAAATGCTTTTCCAGGCGGCTCACTTTAACCAAGGGGCTGGTCACATGGGGTATGAGAAAACACTGAACCAGATAATGGCCAGATTCTATTGGCCCGGCATTCAGGGAGAAGTACAGCGCTGGTGTGCGTCTTGTCCCAAATGTGAGCTGGTTAACCAGCCAGCCATTTCCAGAGTGCCATTGTGCCCATTGCCATTTATGGAGGTTCCATTTGAGTGGATTGGTATGGACCTCATGAGGCCATTTCACCGGAGTGCACGTGGATATCGTTTTGTGTTAGTGTTGGTGGACTATGCAACACGATATCCCGAAGCAGTGCCATTGTGCACCATCACGGCTAAGAGTGTTGTGCAGGCACTGTTTCAGGTACTCTCTGAAAGAGATTCTGACTGACTACGGCACCTGTCACATACACTCAGGGAATTGTATGGACTGGGCATCAAGTCTATTTGGACCAGTGTGTGCCATCCCCAGACCAATGGTCTGGTGGAGCGGCTGAATAAGACTTTGAAATCCACGATCCATAAATTTGTGCACGACAATGATCATAATTGGGATAGGTGGCTAGATCCTCTGTTGTTTGCAGTGCGGGAGGTTCCCCAGGCATCCACGGGATTTTCTCCCTCTGAACTTCTATTTGGCAGAAAGCCACGAGGGGTTTTGGACCTGCTTAAAGAAACCTGGGAGGATGGTCCAAGGAGGACCTTAACCTCCTAAAAGCATGGAGAGAGGCAGTGCCTGTTTCTCTGGTGAGCATGGTGGTAGAGAGATATGAGTTGGGACCTGAGGTGCCAAAACCCACCAAAGCAGCCTCGCTCACCCTTGTGATAACCATCTCTCACCTACCCAAAAAGCAGATGTGGCCGGGTTGCAACAGCGCTTTACAGATGTGTTCTCTCCTCTGCCGGGGCGCACTAACCTCATACAGCAGCATGTCGAAACTCACCCGTGCGTGACGGTGCGTGTCGGCCCTATCGGTTACCTGAACACAAAAGGAAAATGGTTCAGAAAGATTTAAAGGCCATGCTGGAGATGGGTCTAATATAAGAATCCCACAGTGCCTGGAGTAGCCCAATCGTTCTTGTACTGAAGAAGGATGGGTCTATACAGTTCTGCGTGGATTATTGCAAGGTGAATGAAGATTCCCAGTTGGATGCCTGTCTGATGCCCTGGGTTGATGAACTCCTGGATCGGCTAGGCACTGCTCGCTTTTTCATGACACTGGATTTGACCAAGGACTACTGGCAGATTCCTTTGTCTCCAGAGTCCAGGGAAACAATGTCCTTCTCCACTCTGTACATATGCTGCCGCCTACTTGGATGATGTCATCATCCACAGCAGCAGCTGGGTGGAGCATGTGCATCGTGTGACGGCGGTGCTGGAGTGACTGAGACAATCAGGGCTCACAGCCAACCCGAAAAAGTTTGCAGTTGGACGGAGGGAGGTACGGTATCTGGGGTACCACTTGGGCGGCGGGCAGGTGTGGCCACATGTGGATAAAACTGCGGCGATTGCAGCCTGCCCAAGGCCCAAGACCAAAAAGGAAGTGAGGCGGATCTTGGGGCTGGCTGATTGTTACCGGAGGTTCATCCTGAACTTTGTAGACCTGGCCAGCCCCTTGACTGTACTCACCCATAAAGCTGCCTCAGATCCGGTCCAGTGGACGGAGCGGTGTTAGCTGGCGTTTGAGAAGGTAAAACATCCTCTGTGGGGTGCTGCTCCTGCACATAAGTAACTTCTCTCTCCCTTTCACCCTGCAGACTGATGCCTCAAATAGGGGGCTGGGGGCCGTTCTGTCTCAGCGGGTGGAGGGTGTCGATTGACCTGTGTTGTATATCAGCCGGAAGCTGAAGCAGACAGGGAGTCTCGCTACAGCACCATAGAGAAGGAGCACCTGGCCATCCGGTGGGCGGTTGACACCCTATGGTACCACCTGCTGGGACGCCCATTCACCTTCTGTTCGGACCACGCTCCCCCCCAGTGGCTCCAATGCACGAGGACGCCAACGCCCGGATTAGGTTCGAGGTGGTCCATAGGCCGGGGGCGCAGATGGCCATTGCTGACTTCCTGTCCCGTTCTCATGGGGGGGGGGAACTGGCTTCCCGGCCTGAGTCGGGCGGTGGGTTTATGTTGGTGTGGTTTGGGGCGTCAGCTGTAGGAGAAGGAGGCAGGGCAGGGCTGGCTCTGCAGGGGCAGCGCCAGGTGAGTTGATTAGCTCAGCTGGGGTGAGGCCAGTATTTATGTTCAATAAAAGGTCCCACTTGAGCTCTGCCTTTCTGAGGTCTTTGCTGGGGAGAAGCCCCAGTGGCAGTGAAGCTGCTACAGAGCTGTTCAGAAAACTGGCTCATTTTTATATTTATTTATTTTGTAGAAGTCAACAAGGGGTAGCTCGTTTTTATCTAGGTAATAATCACTGGTAGCAATTATCAGGTAAGATTTGGATCAGAACAATTGAAATTTACACATCCCATCAATATATTCTCTACCTGGCCAAATGAAATTATAATCAATATTTCAGAATAATTCCCATCAGTAATGATTTGGGCCCAGTTGTGTCTGATGGAGCATTAGAATAATAGTGATCTGGTGTCTTACACTACCTGATGTGGAGGCAGAACTAGTTGCATCTGTGGAAGTAGAGGGACTTTCAGTGATGGAGATGTCATTCTCATTAGTGCTGGAGTCTGTCTGTTTTTTTCTCACATCGGACACTATTACTGTCCGGTGTTGTGTTTTCATATGTAAACTGTTTATTGACCTGGACTTGAACAAGATGCTTTTCTGACAAATATTGCATTTTGCTTTACTTTGGCTGTCGTTCCCAGAATAGTGTAACCAGATCCTGCTATGCTTCCTTTGGCTCATATTGGCAGTGTTTTTTTTTTTTACCCACTACTTTATTCCCTCCCTGGCTTTTTCTGCGGCCTCACTGGCAGATTGAATGCTCCAGTGACGCCCAACCGAGTGAGGACCTTGCAGAAAGAATGTCATGCAAATCCTCTGCAGCCAACTTCTATGGGCTCATCGAGTATTTCCAGCCTCTGCCCCTGCACTCCTCCACTAGTTCCTGGTTCTTGGCACACTTCCTCTCATTGGCTTCCTCAATGCGCTCTTCCCAAGGCACTGTCAGTTCCAGCATGATCAGGTGTTTTTGGGCCTCTGAGGTGATGATCATGTCTGGACAGAGTGAAGTTGTTGCAATATGCTGTGGGAATAACAGCCATTTTCCCAGGTAGGCTGCAGCTGCCAATCAGAGGTTGTGTGGAGGAGGCCTGTTATTGGTTTTGCCTGAGTTTGGGGTTTTTCTCCAGCTTTGATGAAGATGACTGCTTTCTTTGGTGTGTGGTGGTGTTTGCCGGTATTAATGCCTGAAACTAAACTCTCAGCAACTGCCTTAAGTACCTAGTCATGTCACCAGCAATAGTGGCCATCTGCCAGAGCTTTTGGGCAGCTACTAAGATGTTCTCATGAGCCTCTTCCAGAACAAAGTGGGCAGGAGGGCAACTCGCTCTTTCCCCAGATGTGGAGGTTTGCTGGGCTTGGCAAGGCATCGTAGACTGCATCGTAGACGTAAACTGGACACAACAGAATTCTGCCTGCATGATGTTTGACCAGGTGATCCTGTGCTGCAGTATACTCTCCCATCTGGTCCACGCTCCCTGCTGCCAGAATCCTACTGCCCTGCTCACTTGCTCTTCCTCCACACCTACTTGGACCTCTTCCTGGAGAAGGTGGTGTCTCTCCTTGCCCTGGGCCTTGCTGACCTGTGTCCTTTGGAAGTATCCCAGACCCGCTCTGCCGATTGCCACAGCGCCCATCAGTGCCTTTTGTCTCAGGCGTGATTCTACCACCTCCACTGCCTTCTCCTGTCCTCACCGCAATGCCAACTACTGACACTTTAGCATCCCTGGAGTCCCTGTACTGGAGGAATTCAAATGTGGGAGCTACCATGAACTCTTCGTTGTGTCCACTGAATGGTAGTTGCAGGGCGTTGCTTGTCCCATACAATGCCGCGCCAGTGAGGCTGCGTGGAAAGCCCAGCCACTTCCGGAGAAAGCTACTTTCCTTCCTTTTGAGGGACTCAACTGTTGTTAGTGGGACTCTGTAAAACAGCAGGGGCCACAAGACTCTGGGCAGGATGGAGTGCTGGTAGATCCAGGCTTTAAATCTACCTGGTAGACCAGACCTGTCAACCTTGGTGAGCCAAGTGTCAAGCTGTTGCCTGCACTTCTGGATAGTGTCTATATCTTTCAAGCTTGCTTGCAGCTGGTCAAGATCTTCTCCAAGTTATTGACCAGCTGCTCTGTGATGGATGGAATGACTATTCCTGAGATTAGGAATCGGAATTTGTCAGTCACTTTCCCCTTCTTTGACACCATGGACATTGACTTGGAGGGCTTAAAACGCATCCTGGCTTGTAAGATCCACCTGCACCCTGGGACTGACGTTGTAGTGATGGTGAGGTCGTCAAAGTAGGCTCTTAGTGTTGGCTGTCGTACACCTGACTTGTTCAAGGGTCCTCTGCATTCCACCTCAGCTGACTTGACCACCATGTTCATGACAAGGGCAAAAAGGATAACAGAGACGGTGCAGCCTGTTATTATTCCTTTTTCAATGTGATGCCTGTCTGATATTTCTGAACCAGAAATGACCCTCAACCTGAAATTATTGCAATAATCCAGGATCAGATCCTTGATCTAACTGGGAAAATTGTGACAGTGCAGTGCAAGCTTGACCAGCTTGTGTGGTATTGATCCATAGGCGTTGGATCAATACCACACCCTTCTGCGCCGAGGGGTTGATGTAGCTGTTTTTGAGGAGAAACTCTGTCAGCCTCAGAGAGACGATAACACTTCAATAGAAGTTTCATTGAATCTAAGTCAAAATTATGACTTCAGGTACCCTTTATATCATTACAAAAGAATTGTCGACTAATTCTATTTTAGTCGACTAAATTATAATGATATTTAATTGACTAAAACTAGACTACAGCTAAAATAGTTTAGATGACTATATTATGACTGAAACTAATTTGAAAAACTGCTTCATCCCTTTGCTCAGGCTACGTGACAGGACCCCATTGGCAGAAACCTTGACAATAGCCTTGAGCGTTAAAACATTAACCTGCTCCATCTCATTAATAATCTTTAAGTCACACAGCCCTTCTGCCAGGTAGCACCACAAACCATGTTCCAACCTCTCCCAGCTGTGATGATACAGCAGGGTGTGCCCCCCGACTTGGAGCCTCCACAAAGGTCAGTATTACATTAATGGTGCATGTTAGCTTAAGATGGACCTGCAGCACAAAGGTGTGTATGTGTGTGTGTGAGATAGATAAGATAGAGGAAGATGCTGTGGCCCACAGTTTATGTTAAAGGTATCTAAATGGCAGTAAAGAGGTTAATTTGGTCAAGTCAACCGTGGCAGCTAAATATTGATTTGGACCCACAAGCAGACAAACAGTGATCAATATGATATAGTCTTTACATAGAAATATAAGTTGGCAACAGGTGTTGATTCAGTGGAATATCAAAGGGATAAAATTTCAATATTTAACCCATGTAAATTTCTTAAAGACAGGTGGACAGGTGCAAAAAACAGAACTGAAACACCATAGATAGCAGGTACAGGGGACGGAGAAGTGCAGGCTTATACTCAGGCTCCAAAGTGTAATCATGAGATTGGATATTGAGGACATTTAGTGACTAATATGGGAATGCCATTGCTATCTCAGGACACCTCTGTCAGCAGCAGTTTCTTTGGAAGGAGGGAGGTAGAAGGAGAGTCCAACATGTCAATTGCAGAAACCTCAAGATCAACCCGAATGACTGTATTTGCACTGGAGTGATTGTTGCCTGATGGTGAACATCGAGAACACCATATGTTCATCATGAGATGAACATATGGTGTTATATGGTGTTATATGTGATATATGGTGTGTATTTATATTTATTTTGTATATTTATTCTTGTTATTATATGTGACACGTGTTTTTCTTTTTTTTGTTTTCTTGTACTTTTTGGAATAAAACTGGAGGCTCTCTGCTGTGGTTTTGGAGCACAGGAGACAATTATAAGTGTTACCTGGAAAAGGTAATGCTGGTGGATACAGGGTCTCACCATTACTTTCCTTTTCTTTAAGAGGCTCCTCCCTTTCTCCTTGACCTGTTGACAGAGGATTAACTACCCACATGTCAATCATTATTTAAGGTGATTAAGATTTCTGAAATGAAAATCGGGGACATTTCCAGGCATGGTGGCCAAAAATCAAATGTTATTGATTGACAATGCGTATTAAAGAAAATGAGTTGGCAAAAAAAAATTTCAAAAGTGGTAGTCCCAACTTAAGTACTTCCAACCTCTCATGGTCACCTCTTGCTCAAAAAAACAAAAAATAAAAAACAAAACCAGGCAACAACCAAAACACATTGGTTTATCTTTTTAGCTGCGCTACAGATCACCGCGTATTCTGTTTCCAGGTGCTGTGCATGCTTTTTGATTGTAACATCAGCTACTACACTAGTTTAACTGGCTACTGTAATAAAGGGTGTTTCAGTCTTTGCCCAAGTTTTTTTTTCTCCCGCATTCAAATCGGGGGCATTCTCGGGGACAAGTCACCTAAATCGGACACTGTCCCCGAATGTCTGGTCACCCTATCATAACTATTTCTTTCTTTTCTCTCCCCCATCACCTTTTTCTAGTCTTATACATGAACCTTGGGTGTTGTAAGAGGTGTAATTGTGCAATAAATCAGGGCATATAATGTTGAGGCAGGATCTTCCGTGACGGATATTTATAGCCTCTTACATTCAAAAACCTGATGTAAGCAGGTCTTAGACAGTGTTTTGACCTGTGTAAAAGCCCATGAAAAGACAAACATTTATTCGCACATATTAGGCATTTAGAATCCTGTGAACTTACACATGACTGCATTTGGACTGTGTTAGGGATATAGAGGAAGGTTTCAACTAGGACCCGTGTTTTGTGAGGCAACAGTTATAGTCACTGCACCACCATATCCACGATTTGGATTGATTTTACTGGATCGGTTTTTTGCTTGTTTTTTACTGATATGATGGAGGCCATAGCAAGTGTAAAATGAAAATTTCAGGTAAAATGCCAGAAAAAACATTTGAAAAAGATGGAAGAACAAAAGTTCAGTATGGAAGCAAATATGACAGGAAGGTCAGAACATTTTTATAACATAGCAGTGATGCCCAGAGAGAAAGAGTGAAATGAAATCTTCTTTAAAGGGTTCCTGCATGACTTTGTGTCTCTAACACAACAGCTGCTCTTTCAAAGAAGCTTCTCTTGTCCTCTCCACCTCTATCTCTGTCTCCTCTTCACCCAGAACCCCCTGTCTCCGCCTCACCCCAGGCGGATTGCTGGGGGATTAACTCCTCAAGTGTTAGTCAATATTGTTTTTCTTTTTCTTTTGCCCCCACCCCATTACCTCCACCTTTCTCCAGCCCTTTAATTGAATATTGAATCTTGTGGGCTACAAAAGTGTGTGTTTGTTAGTGAGGGTGAGGGAGGAGAGCACAAGGGAGTTATTCACACATAATGTTGCATAAGAGACATTTCATACCCAGGTCAAGACACAAATTTGTGATATTAAGCTAAAAGGAAAGGTTTCCATGGTTACAACACTGTATTTATTATAGTGTGGTAAAGTAAGTATATTCTGGAAAAAAGTTGAATATGAAATATTAAACTACGTTCCCACTTCTAATCCTCCTTCTGGCCAGTTGGATGTCTGTCTGACACAACATCGATACATACCTCTCAAAACCAGGGTATTCTACATCTTTTGTGTCTAACAAGAACCATGAATCGCCAATAGCATCAAATCTTCTGGCATGTGCTAATCTGTGGTAACTGAGATGAATGTGCCTTCAAAGTAGAGCTAATAAACAAATAAAATATTAGAAAAAAAAACAGAAAATTCCAGCGAAATTTTGAGTGCCACAGGGGCTGTTGCCGGCATGAGTACATAATTTATTTTCCAGTCTTCAAAAGTCATCACCCCGATCATTCTGCTTTGGACAAATTACTTGTTATTATGTTCTTACTGTAGCGCCCCCATTTTTCACAAAGGGCTCATATACCACACACTTTTGTATTGTGAGTGTATGTACAACATATTGCATTTTCCACTTTGACAGTCATGTGACAGCACATTCCCATAACAGCTTTCCGCGCCCACTGTCCGAATGAAATAAATGAGTGATTCCAGTCTTCTAGACCTACTAGTATATTTAGTATAGGGCCCTCCTAGCCCATATATTTGGGACAGACGTGTGAGGATCAGTGTTGCCAGCTCCTCGGTAAGGAAAATCAACCAACGCCATCAATCAATTTGCATAATTTATTGACCATAGGCGTAATTGTAATAGTCACCGTAGGAGAGAGTCTAACATTGTGGGAGAGACAGAGTGACTAAAAAAACACGTTAAATGTGTTTAGAGCTATAAATGAACTTTTTTCTGTTGATTCTTTCTTCTTTTCTGCCATTGAAACAGGCCATCACTTCTCTGAATAACTTCATGACTGTAATTAATGCATTGTGAAGAGTCACATTACATAGAAAAAATCAATTTTGTCCTGTATTGTTTAATGTTAGAATATAGAACCACCAAAGGTCTTTTCATGGGTTAACTTTGCATTTACATCCAGGGTGGGATCAGATTTGATTCATTTGCAGTCTGGATGCTAATGGAGGGGTAAGGATAAATGATGGGTGATACCACACTTTTAAGATTCGATATGATACCGATTACTTTTTGCATAAAATATTCCATACTGATTACTGGTAATTTCTCATTGGTGAATTTTTTCTCAATCATAATATTAGTACCTTTAAAATCAATACATTTATTTATATGAATGATATAAAATTGTAAAAAAACAAAAAAGTGCACATTTCTGCATTTTCTCCGCTCTGTCAGAAACTCTCAAACGCACATGCTCCTCACCATGTTGTTGCTAGCAGGATGTAAACACACAACTCGCGACTCTTCTGGTCACGTGACTTCAATACGCTGCTGGCTGGGGGTGTTTTGGCACAAAACACTGGAGTAAGTTACCTAAAAATATTTGGAATAGACACATGCGCTTTTATTTCGCATTTATTAATTAGTAGTCGATACTGTAATTGAGTAGTCGATACCATGGGATTGATCCACCCATGACTAGTAAGGATCTTGTCTCTGCTCTGACTGCCTTTGGGAAGAGGCCGCTGTGAGTCTGAGCGCTGTGAGATCCAGGGTGGAATCAGCTTTGATTCATTTGCAGTCTGGACGCTAATGGAGGGGTGAGGATCTTCTCTCTGCTCTGGCTGAATTTGGGACAGGGCTCACGGCAGAGCCGATGCTGCTGCTGCTCATTGAGAGCTGCAGAGCAATGTGAACTTTCATGTCAGTTTACACCATTAAAGTCTCCACTGACACCAGAAAGAGTCACTAAATCTAACTACAAATACACAAAGTTGGCAACACTAGTGACGATAATGCCGACTGATGAGCATATGTTAAGGCTTAAGCTGTCGTCTTCACGCAAGCAATAACAATAGTGACTCCAGGCTCTGCCCAGAGGCACTAATAAGAAAAATAAAAATAAGAAAACGCGCAATAACAATAGTGATTCTGGTAGTGCCTCTGAGCTTCAGCCGGTGGCACTAAATAAGTATGGAGAATATTAAGTAGTGCCTCGGAGCTTCAGCCCGTGGCGCTAAATAACTGTACTTTGGAAAAGAGGCCAATAGTAGATCAGGAACCCTTTCAGAGGGGAGTTAATTGGTCCATTTCATTTGCTTCCACTTTCCTCTCACTCTCACGAATTTCCTGCTTATCCGTAAATGTCAAGGGAGATGCTGGAGTCAATTCCAACAGATGTTCTGGGTGAAGGCAGGGTACACCCTGGACAGGTTGCCAGTCCAACACATAGAGACATACAGAGACATACCTAACCACTATGCTGCCGTGCTGCCCTTCCTGTTTCCTGATATTGTCTATTGGTGTTTCAGCCAATACAACTTATGCATTCAAGCCTATGTCTAGTCACTCAGAAGACTTAGGCCAGACTTGTATACGTCAGCATCTCTACAACTATATATATTTTTCACTGATAATAGTCAAATGTCAGAAAAACTGCAGCAGTCCAGGAGTTCAGTCAACAATCTTTAATACAGTTCCACAGGGATACAGGCTGTACAGTAGTGCACACCAAATGTTGTCTCCAGTAGGAATAGATAAGTCGTTATGGTGAAGTTATGGTGAAATTATAAGGTTGTGATGGAATGTTGAGGTTAACGTTGTAGTTTCAAACACGCACAACTTCTTATCATTCATTCGTTCATTCATCTTCATCACCAATATGTACAGCACTACACACTTGCACAACTTCTCTCAGTAGCAGAGACTGGACAGTGTGCAGCATGCAGGTGAAATGATGTCATGGTCCTTTGGGTCCGTTTGGTGGTTAACCCTTGACTGCCTGATGACGGGTGAGAGCAGGGGAATTTACACAATCAGAGTCTAGAGAATTTAAGAAAATAATTTTCACAGCAGTATGGCCTGTCTGTGTGTCTCTTTTCTGACAAAACAGACACTCCTCTACTACTGTCTCTGTAGAGTGGCAGTTTAGTTTGGATCCCAAAGCAGAGACGGACACTGAGAGGAAGTGTGAGGAAGTTTTAATGTTCCCTAAAGACAGGCTTGTGGAGGCAGGGAGCTGGCTGACTTAGTGTAGTTTCCCAAGAGATGGAACAGAGTTTGAGCACATGTAGAGAACACTGAAGACACAAACGCACTGGTGCAGCAAGGCACATGGATAGGTACATGGAATGAAATTATATAACAGAGTGGTAGTGTAAAGAACAAGCTTATATAGTCAGGTGATGAGGTAAATGGAAACTGGTGTGCCTTGTTGCTGCCACAAGAGAAGCCAGCCACGTTTACTGCCACATACATGCTCTGACAAAGGAAAAACAGAAAGGGGAGGGGGAAGGAGACAGAACACAAAAACTAAACAGAACCACTAAGGGAATCACCACAATCTCAATGTCATATTCTGTCTCTAAGGAATATGAGGTTAGCATCGTTTGGACTAACAACACTCACAGCACAGCAGCAATGACAACCTTTTACACTGACATTAACAGGACCATAGACAGACTGACATCCATACCTGACTGGGATAAAACTCTGTTGGTTTAGTGCCCAGCAAGTTAATAATAACAACAACAACAGATAAATAAGATCAGTACAAATCTATTGAAGCTAATGTGTAAAGGCTTTTTCCTCTTAAAGGTCAGAGGAACAGATATCAGACCAACAGCAGCATCACCTTTAGGCCCTATAGGTTCCTCCTGGACAGCCCAAATTAGAATATAGTGCCCATCATGATAGAGTATTTCATTTTATGGTTTTGGAGTTGTACCAAGTTGCACTAAAAGATTCTAACAAAAAGTTTTGTCATAAATCAAAGAATGATTGAGACTGATGCTGTCAGGATCCCTGTTTTCTTTTTTTCTCACTCCCCTTTTGTGGGAGTATATTCTCGTGTTATCTTTTAGTTTTCCTGGTCCCCATTGGAGGTTGGCCTCAAGCTGGGCGGAGTTGGAGTTCTCCTCAGCAGTCTACACACCTGCCATCAATCAGCCATCAAGCTTTCACCACCACTCACAGTATTTAAGGACCGGTCTTGCACTCCATTTCTTGCCAGATCGTCAATTTACCCATGTGGTATTGTGTTGTGGCGCCTTCCTAAAATCATTGGAAAGTTTTTGCTGTTGCCTTCAGTTTGCTTACCTGCCTCTCTGTGTGCAGAATCCTGGTCTTCAGCCACCATCCTGGTTCGCTCCTGGCTCTCCAAAACTCCACTCCGCCCCAGCTCTCTGGCACATCTCCCCTGCTCTCAACTGCCTCCCCGGACCCCCCGAACCTCTGCTCATATCCGTGTTGGACTAATACCACATTCCTCTGCCTGGCTCCCTCTGCTCTGGATTCCCTTCTGCCTTGACCTCTGTGCCCAAAATAAATCTGGTTTTGTGTAAACTACAACCAACCTGTGTTCTGCATCTTGGGTCCCAATTCCAGTCATTATGACAGATGCATTCTGACGAAATAATCTGAATTGATGTTGGTGCAAAGAGCATTTATTGTTTGGGTTGGACATCTCTAAGTTGACAAAGTTGCTCTCTCCCTGTTGCAGTGCTACAGGGTGACAGCAGTGCTTTTGAAATTCTTTGTGCTTTGGTCTTAATGATTTAGTGAGTCTTATCCACAACCTCTAACTTTTTCCAGGTTCTACTTTTAGTGCTGAGTGTCGTAAATTGCCTTTAGTCAAAAAAATAAGGAGCCCCCAAGTTAGTCTGGACATCCCAAATAGTTTCTCTCTAAAGCCAGGAGCTACTTTTAGCTTTAAGATGTTTTTTTTTATCTAGGCCACTGGAAGCAGCCTGAAGAAGCCTGCCAACAGTGAGCTTTGGCACCACAAAGACTGCAGTTTAAACAGAAAATGCGAAACACACACACAATGTTTTAGCATTTAAAAACAAAACAAAAAAACATAAACCATAAGAAAGAAAAAAGACTCAAGAACAGACGGGGTGATTGAGGTGATGAACACCAACCTCCTGTGTAAGGCCTGCAAATTTCACCACTCAGGGGCTAATAAAGGACTATCTTATCTTATCTTTCCAGCAGTGGATTTAGTTGGAAGTACCAATGACAATGTGTTGTCTCATAGTTGACCCCCCCCCCCCCAAAAAAAACAACAAACTATACAAACAGTAGAGACAAACTCTTAAAATTGAAAAGACTAGAGTCATTCTCAATGGTGACTGAACAGTTCTCTAAGCTCTGCCTTGTTACTGTTCAGTTTTCCACCTAAGAGCTGAAGCAGTTAAAAAGTTAAAATATCAGTTTGTTTTCCTCAAGGGAGTGTAGTAGTTCCGCCCTGAAGGTATCAGTGCCAATTGTCCCGAAAGGATGAGGTCAAAATGCTTGATAATACTTTCTGCTTACCCGACCATCTGCTTCTGCTAAATCAAATCAGATTTATTTGTATAGCGCCAAATCATAACAAAGTTACATCAAGGCACTTTACATATAGAGCAGGTCTAGACCAAACTCTTTATAAAATTATTTAAAGAGACCCAACAGATCCCCCGATGAGCAAACACTTGGCGACAGTGGCAAGGAAAAACTTCCTTTAAGAGGCAGAAACCTTGGGCAGAACCAGGCTCAGGGGGGGCGGCCATCTGCCTCGACCGGTTGGGTTGAGAGAGGGAGAGAGAGAGAGAGAGAGAGGCACGGGGGAGAGGGGGGGCAAAGTTGGGTAGAGTAGGGAGAGAAAGAGAGCAGGAGGAGGGGATATTCAAACAGGTGTAGGCAGGAACATGATGCTGCATGAGGTTCGTAGGAATGATGCTGTATGGAATTCTTGAAGATGTGGGAGCAGCAGGCATTGCAGGAACATGGGATTGTGATGATTCATCACCTGCAGGATGAGGACAGGGAGAGAGAGGAGAGGAGCTGGGAGAGAGAGAGGAGAGGAGCTGGGGGAGACGGAGACTTCGGGAAAACATGGTTAGTAAATACAATGCAGAAACTGGGATTTCGGAGAAGCAGGTTGTTGGTATGACGGCGCATGCGAGGGGGGGAGAGAGAGAGGGAGAGGGAAGAGGGGGAGAGAGAGAGAGGGAGAGGGAAGAGGGAGAGGGGGAGAGAGAGAGAGAGAGAGAGAGAGAGAGAGAGAGAGAGGGGGGAAAGGGAGAGGGAGAGAGAGAGGTGCTCAGTGCTTCCCCCAGCATCTAGGCCTGTAGCAGCATAGCTAAAGAGTAAATGAACTTTAACTTTTTAACTATAAGCTCTGTCATACAGAAATGTTTTAAGCCTGGTCTTGAAAATTGCTAAAGAGTCTGCCCCCCGGACCGATACTGGAAGTTGGTTCCATAGAAGAGGAGCCTGATAACTGAAAGATCTGCCTCCTGATTTACTCTTGGAGACTCTAGGAACCACAAGTAAACCTCCATCTAGAGAGCGGAGTGGCCTACGAGGACAGTAAGGAACTATGAGCTCTCTGAGGTATGACGGAGCTTGGCCAGTAAGAGCTTTATATGTTAACAGAAGGATTTTAAATTCTATTCTGGATTTTACCGGCAGCCAATGAAGAGCAGCTAACACAGGAGAGATGTGATCCCTTTTTCTAGTTCCTGTTAATATTCGTGCAGCAGCATTCTGAATCAACTGAAGGCCTTTCAGAGATTTGTTTGGACATCCAGATAATAATGAGTTACAGTAGTCCAGCCTAGAAGTTACGAATGCGTGGACTAGTTTTTCTGCATCCTCTTGAGTGAGGATATTTCTGATTTTCCTAATGTTTCTCAGGTGGAAGAAAGCTGCCCTACTGACTTGTTTTATGTGAGGGACAAAGGACAAAGGTTACTCCAAGGTTTTTTACAGTGGAGTTGGAAGCCAAAGTAATGCCATCCAGACTGATTAATTGATTAGATAGGGTTTCTCTAAGGTGCTTAGGACCGAGTACAATAACTTCAGTTTAGTCAGAATTTAGAAGTAAAAAATTATGGGTCATCCAGACTTTTATGTCTTCAAGACATGTCTGCAGTCTGACTATCTGACTAACTTCATTTGGCTTCATTGATAAATACAGCTGAGTGTCGTCTGCATAACAGTGGAAATTGATGCTGTGTTTCCTGATAATGTTGCCTAAAGGAAGCAGATAAAGAGTGAAGAGGATTGGTCCAAGCACCGAACCCTGTGGGACTCCATAACTGGCTATAGTGCTTGAGGAGGAGCTATTGTTAACATGTATAAACTGATATCTATCCGATAAATAGGATTTGAACCACCTTAGAGCAGTTCCTTTAATGCCAATTTCATGTTCCAGTCTCTGTAATAAAATATTGTGATCAATGGTGTCAAATGCAGCACTGAGATCTAAGAGGAGAAGTATGGAGGCTGATCCATTGTCTGAAGCCATTAGAATATCATTGGAGACTTTAATCAGCGCTGTTTCTGTGCTGTGGTGAGCTCTAAATCCTGACTGAAACTCTTCAAGCAAACCGTTCCTATGCAGATAGTCGTGTAATTGGTTTGCTACTGCTTTCTCAATGATTTTAGAAATTAAGGGAAGGTTTGATATGGGTCTATAATTGGCCAAAACATCTGGATCAAGATTTGGCTTTTTAAGCTGGGGTTTGATGACTGCGGTCTTAAGAGTCTGAGGTACATAACCCAAAGATAAGGTCAAATTAATGAGATCTAGAATGAAGGGCTCAATTAAGTAAAGAATGTCTTTAAAGAGGCTGGTCGGCACTGGGTCTAATAGACAGGTTGATGGTCTAGATGATGATACTATAGAAGCTAGCTCTGAGAGATTCAGAGATGAGAATGATTCCAGATGTAAAATAGGCGTTGCAGTTGATTCAGGAGTTGCTGTATTCAGTAGATTATTGTCTAATGTAGGTAAGAGCTGTTGAAAGCTGTTGTTGTTCTGCCACACTGAACCAAATCAACTACCTGGACTTCTTGGCCTTCCTTTCTATGGATTTTGACCTGTCTTTCTTGAAGTTGATAATTATTTCTTTAGTCTTTTAGATAAGATATTTAAGTCATGATAATGTGTTTGTGGCAGCACAGTGGCATAGTGGTTAGCACTGTTGCCCCACAATAAGAAGGTTGCGGGTTCGGTCCCGGGCTTGGAGCCTTTCTGTGCCAAGTTTGCATGTTCTCCCTGTGTCTGTGTGCGTTTCCTCCCACCGTCCAAAGACATGCATGCCTCGGTTAACTGGTGACTCTAAATTGTCCGTAGGTCTGAGTGTGAGTGTGAGTCGTTGTTTGTCTGTCTCTTTGTGTTGGCCCTGTGATGGACTGGCGACCTGTCCAGGGTGTACCCTGCCCTCGCCCAGTGTGAGCTAGGATTGGCTCCAGCACCCCCGCGACCCGGAAACAGATAAGCTTACGGCGGCAGACGTAACACAGTTGAAGATGAATAAATGAATGAATGAATGTGTTTGCAGTCATGGGTAGAGTACAGCCATGGTCTGACTTGGTGCTTCGAAAGAGTGTCATTTAGGGCTGTATAATCAGAAGATTTGGCAAGAAAACTTCCTGGCTGGGATGACCTGAAGCTGTCAGTATAAAGCAAATCAAATTTATTCATATAGTACCAAATCATAAAAAAGTTTGGTGGAACTTTGCAAATAGAGCAGGCCAAACTCTTTATGGAGAAGTTAAAGGACCCAACATATCCCTCCAAGAGCAAGCACATGGCGACAGTGGCAAAAAAAAACTTCCATTAAGAGGCAGAAACCTTGGGCCCCCCTTGGCGGGGTGTGAGAGAGAGTGAGAGAGACACAAAGCACGTTTACATGACACCTAAAAAAAATGAATTATTGCTTTAGTCCGACCAAAACTGGACTTTAGCTCGTCTGAAATTGAACTTAAAATTGTAGGACTAACACACCCAGATAATGCGATTGAAAGTTGATCTACTGCTGCATGTATATGGACAGTCGGACTGGAGCTGGAGGAAGTGATCTGCGCATGCGCTAAAGTTTAGTGCTAAGCTATGACCTGGAAGTCGAACGGCATTTAAAACGTAAATGCACGTAGGAGTTCAGACAAAAGAAGCTGGCTAACTGCTACGCGTCAAACATGGCAAAGTCTGCATCAAAAGCAAATTTTTGGACGGATACAGAGGATAACTTGCTAGCTCACCGGTCTTCTTTTCTTTCCACCGCTGTTGTGGTCTGTGACGTCATAGGTCAGTTGGTAGTGGCCCATTACCCACAAGCCGCTTCCGCCACCTATTGTAGCGGAGGCGACATAATTTCAACAAATAAATCGATTTCACTCCCGTGCATGTATACTGGGACAAGGACAGAAGTCCGATGAGATGGCTTAATCGAGCAATAACCATAGCTCGACTTAACTGTTCATGTAAACGTACTGACAGTGAGGGTAAGCATGAAGGAGAGAGGGAGGGGGGGACTTGGTAGAGGAACGGAGAAAATAACAAGAGCAGGAGGAGAGAAGATGCCATAGAAAATGCAAACAAAATATACAGAAAACATAACATGATTTAAACCTCTTAGCACTAAATGTGCACTAGTTTATACTAACTGCTGCTTTTAGCAGAAGAAGAAACAATGGGACATGATTAGTAATGTGTAATGATAACTTAAGGTAAGTATTGCAGCACCAGGTATTGAGCTGTACACGGAGCAGAGATGATTCAGCACCTGGAGGACAGGGACCGGTAGCGAAAGGCCAGGGCAGACTATGGGAAGAAACAATATTGGTGAAATGTTATGACGTAATGTACATGCATGGGGAAGAGAGAGAGCCACAGAGATAGGGAGAGAGGGAGAGAGGAAGACACACACACAGAGAGAGAGAGAGAGGTGCTCAGTGCAACCCCCAGCAGTCTAGGCATATAGCAGCATAGCTAAAATGAAAACAGTTATTAAACCCTATTTCTTTAACTGTAGGCTCTGTCATAAAGAAAGGTTTTAAACTTGATTGTGATAGCTGGGACAGAGTCTGCCCCCCGGACCGATACTGGGAGTTGGTTCCATAGAAGAGGAGGCTGATAACTGAAAGATCTGCTTCCGAATTACTCTTGGAGACTCTAGGAACCACAAGTTAAACTACATCCAGAGATCGAAATTACCTACTGGGACAGTAAGAAACTATGAGCTCTCTGAGATATGATGGAGCTTGGTCACTGAGAACTTTGTATGTTAAGGATTTTAAATTCTATTCTGAATTTTACTGGGAGCCAATGAAGAGAAGCACAGGAGAAATCTGATCTTTTTCTAGTTCCTGTTAATATATGTGCAGCAGCATTCTGAATCAGCTGAAGGCTTTTCAGGGAATTGTTGGGACATCCTGATACCAGTGAATTAAAGTAGTCTAGGTTATACACGATGAAAAGCGTTGGGGACAAAATGCAGCCATGTGGAGAACCAGTATTGGCAACAATGGTGTGAGACGTTTGCTCATTAACACGAACCCACCAAGCTCGGTCAGTTAAAAAGTTTAAAATCAAAAGTAAAATCTGATCTGGTAGGTTAAACTGAGAAGCTACTCTCTTAGTTAAAATTTTCTTAACCCTTAGATGCACAAGTGACTGGACCCTACACTCTTCCATAAGTTGGTCAAAAATGACCCGTGTTCAATGTTCAATCAGTGTGTTTTTATGCCACTTTTGTCCTTTTGGCTAAGAATAATCATTTGCATTATACTTTGTATTATATTTTGGTCCACACAAGAATGATTTTATGTATGAAATATTTAATTTTTTTGCTTTTTTTACATTTCAAAACATTTAGAAAATTGGAAAAGAAAATTACACAACAGCAATAACAATGTCATTCATTTTGTGTGTGTGTGTGTAATTGTGTAACTATCCCGACAGTTCCTTTCTCTTTTCTTGCCTTCTCGTCTACTCACTGTATGGAGTTGTGACAAACTACCTGTTTCTGGCTGTGATCATTGCACACAGGTACATTGCATTTCCCACACCGACTGCTGACTTTATGATCTTTGTTACTTGGGCAAAATGTGACACCTTTTTCTCTTTGGTTGGCCCTGTCGGCTTCTTTCCTATGGCTGAGCTGTGGCTTTTGTCACTCCACACCTTCCCATTGCTTCAATTAGTTTGATTAGCTAGCTAGTTTCGTAAACTATAAAATAGGCAAATGATAGATGATAAGAAACACGGGCAGCGTGGCGGCATAGTGGTTAGTGCTGTTGCTCCACAATAAGAAGGTCGCAGGTTCGGTTCCCGGGCCTGGGGCCTTTCTGTTTGGAGTTTGCATGTTCTCCTCGTGCCTGCATGGGTTTCCTGTGGGTACTCCGGTCTCCTCCCACCATGCAAAGACATGCATGTTTAGGTTAAGTGGTGATTCTAAATTGTCTGTAGGTCTGGGTGTGAGTGGTTGTGTGTGTGTCTGTCTGTTGGCCCTGTGATGGACTGGCGACCTGTCCAGGGTGTACCCCGCCCTTGCCCAGTGTGAGCTGGGATCCAGAACCCACCGTGACCTGAAAATGGACAAGCAGTTGAAGATGAATGAATGAATGAATGATAAGAAACACATAGTCTTTCACACAGTAGTCATGAATGACACACACACACACACAGCACATATAGTAATGTTAGCTAGCTAGTGTGAGCTAAGCATAAGGTAGGATAATTTGTTGATACATGATAATAAAACATATTCTTTCACACAGTACATGCAGACACATTTCTGAGGTAAAAAATGTGGATAATACTTATATGTATCAGATCTTGTGGAAAATAATCTTCTTAAGGGGTGACACTTTTGATATAATCTGTTTGGTCCACAAAATATATACTCCTGACAGTCACAGTTGAGAAACATCAAAAGTTCCCATGAAATTCCATAGGAAATGAATGTGGGTCATTTTTGACCCACCTATGGAAGCTTGGGTCGTATTACAAAAACTACAATTTCGTAAAATGTATAAAAGGTAAGTAAAATATTAAATGGAATGATATCAATAACATGTTTTACATGTTGGTATAGCTGGAATATGAAATGATAACAACTTTTCAATTTTGAAGATTTTGCAAGAAAACAACCTCACCGGGTAATTTTTTATCCACTTATGCATCTAAGGGTGAAAAGGAGAGGAAAAGTCAGCAAATGAAAGTCTTATGTGGCTGTCTTGATTTTCAATGTGCTTGTCTGCTTTATCCGAAATAAAGAGCCTTGCATCATCAACACTTTTGCCAGTTCGATAAACAAACTGTAAAGGATCAAGTCTGCAATGAGGATCATTTCTTATGATCCTTTCAAAAATATTAATCACAAGAGATCTACATGTTACTGGTCTCAAATTATTACTTTTGCTGGGATCTTTTGACTTTGGAACAGGCATTAATATTGATTATTGGGGTTTTAGCCGAGTATCCGGTACTGATACAGCAATTTTTACGTGTACGAGTACCATACGAGTAATACGAGTCCATATCCGTGTTCGGGCTGAAAGAAAATCCTCCTCAGGTCATCCTGTGATAGAGACAGAGCGCAACGCATCATACTCTGAAAGCCACGCCACCGGAGGGGAAAACAGTCTGAAAAGCTGAAAACATTATTTCAACATGTCAGATGATTATTTTAACACGCTAGCTGTACCGGAGAAAAAAAGGTACAATGAAAAACTCATATGTGGGTCTTTCTCATTGTCCCTTCTGTTTGCCTTCATTTTTATGGAGAAATGATCCCACTGAATGGCCGGAAGTGACATACATCGATATTTACAACTACCTGATCGAGTCCCCTGGTAAGATCATCATTTAACCTAATAGCGACAAAAACCAAGTTTTGCATAAGTTAGGCTACATCCACACTACTACAACATCATTTTAAAATAGCTTTTTATAACCCAAACGTTTCAAATCTGCCCCACTTTACGGGGTTATGGTGTAAAAACTTGATTCGTAACAGAAGCAGTGTTTGTGTGATGAGACAGGGCTGCATGCAGCCCGCATCGCGTTTCTCATTCTCACTGTTTCTTCACCAGGTCAGTTTTATTTCCGGTCAGCTCGCTCTTCTTACCTTGGTGTAATACAAATTAAGCTGTAAATTACAATAAATATAGCAATTTTTGACCAACCCATATCAATTTCAGGCTTTAAAATACAATTTTCGTATAAACCACTTCTGGTTTAAGTCCCGCCCCTTACGAATACGAATACGGATACAGATAATGTAGATGGTTGAACAGATACGGATACAGATAGGGATAGTGGTGTACGCGGTCATCCCAATTGATTATTTCCAAATTCTGGGTAGCTGACCCCTTTTAACACACATCTGAAAAAGTGATATAAAAACTCTACTGAGCTCGTCAGCAGAGTGCCGCAGTGTGGGTCTACTGATTCTGTCAGGCCCAGGAGCCTTTTTTAATTTCAACCCTCTTGAATAATTTAGTTACCTACACAAGTTAATATAAGCAAGTTCCTTCATACACACAAGCATGCAACAAAAGCACTGAAGCAAACATCTGTTGCCCTTCTGGAATAGTATACACACTGCTTACTTGCAACTCACAGTCAATCTGCGGTTTAAGGGCATGGATTAGTTAGCCTTTGTCCACTCTAAATGAACACAAAAGGAATATAACAGATGAGATAAATTTACTATGTTTGCGTAACCAGACTAAGACTAAGGCTATAAAATGTACACACAACACAGACTGCATTTGACACACAATGATGGACAAAGTACACAGCTCCAGTCCTTTAGTCAAAGTACAAATCCTCCTGGTTTCTTCGATGAAAGCGAAAGCAGCTAAGTTACACTATGACTTCAGTAAAGGTACAGGAGTACTTGCTTTCAGTTACTGAAGTATTCAAAGTAATTTTCATTCCAACGCAATTGGTCCTGAAACAGTGTGTCCAAAGATTTTTTTTTTTGTTTGTTTGTTTTCCTCTTTAACCTTTTCCCTGTTTGGGGTTACCCAAGCAAGTCAGCTTCCTGCGACTTGCATTCTTGATTTGGCTACAGTTTTACACTAGATACCCTTCCTGACACAACCCTCTCATTTATCTGGGCTTGGGATGGGCACAAGAGTACCACTAGTGGGCACCTTGTGGCTGGGGTTCCTCATCAGTAAACTGAACCTTGGTCTCCCACATACCAAGCGGGTATACTCACCGCTATACTAATGAGGCAGTACGTTCAAAGAATCTGACTAAAATAATGCAGTGAATTAACTGATTTTAACAAAAAATTATTCAATAAGAAGCAAATCCTATATAAATAAACTTAAACTGACAAAAGGACCAACACTGTAATCTTCTTCTAGATGTTAAGGGAAAATGTGTTGGAATGGAAAGGAGCCCGGCTGGGGGGACCTGAACATTAAGACCTGTTGATGGACTCAGTGGACTGAATTGCACCGCAAAAGACAGAATTATGCACCTGTAAGTCACCAATATCCTGTAACATCATATCATACATACCATATACATCATATACTTTTGGCGTAGGTATTAGTAGTAAGAATCCATGTATCACCACAGTTGTATATGTCATATCAATATCCACTTAATTTCATTATTCATTGTCTGAGTTTTTTTGAAAATGTGTTCTGATGATGGTTCACAGTTCAAGGTGTGACTTCAGAAGTTGGTCGCCAGAGAGGAAGGGGCCATGGGAGAACTTTCCTGAAAGGTTTTTCGCTCCCATACATATCTGAAGATGTGAACTGTCTTATGTATTCCAAGGGCATACGGATGTATGTCATTATTATCACAGTAATGTTGTACTTATGCAATATCCAGTATATCATATCTTTTTTTATGTTTCACTATATCATATCATTTTGTGTTTTATTTTTGCAATCTTACGTTATGCATAATTTATAATCAAAACATTTAGTTTAAATCACTATAGTGATTTCAGGGGGAATATGTAGGGGAAAGACAGGGTCCAGAGGCCTTGTCTTTGTTCATGCGTCAATATGAGAGTCAAGTCATCAGGACCTGCACTGGCGCCAAACAAGTCAAAACAATAAGTAGAAAACATCTTCGTCAAAGGTCAAGATAAGGATAAAGGCTATCCACACAATACACACACATAGCCTGTCTTAGGTATAAGAAGGCATGTCACATATTTTATGTTGGGATTTGTCTCTGACTACGTTGTTAGTAAGGCCAATGTGAATAAAGAGATTCCTCATCTGACACCTGTGTCCATCTGATTACTCCTTTTCACCACAGCACAAACTTAAACTGACAAAAGGACCAACACTGTAATCTTCTTGTTCTTTTCATTAAAAGAAAACCACCCCTAAAAATCAAAATGCTAAATAAAATAATAATAAACTTCTTGGTCAGTGACAAAATGTCTGTAAACTGAACTTAAACACTGTCTGCCTGCATAGCTGCAGTGGATAACCTTTCTTCTCCCGTTTGGAGTGGCGCATGCCCAAGGGACAGCTACGGCAATATCACTTGATTACAAGAGAGCACATGAATGGAGTTTCTGAATGAAATTCTCTAATGCATGTAACAAGTGCTTCATGGAAATGCAGTGGAGTCACAAGTACAATATTTGCCTTTCAAATGTAGTGGAGTAAAAGTACAAAGTTTCCCCAAAAAATAAATCATTCAAGTAAAGTATTGATCCTCAAATCCTGTACTTAAGTACAGTACTTCATGACTTTACTATTTTCCACCACTGATGACACACAAAAAAAACAGAGCAGGAATGTCACATGTTGATATTCAGTCTGTTTAGCAGACTTTTTGCAGCACACACACTAAATGTTTCATGATTCTTAATGTAAATTCAGTAGAATTAATTTGAACAGTCATGTACAGTTTGGTCAACAGACACACACACCGACACACACACACACACACAGCGACACACTGACATATTGACACTCACTAGCAATTTCATTCACTCATATCCTTACAAACAAACCCCCCAAGTCATGGCTCAAGATTATGTTCCACTGTGGAAGGTTTATAGTCATGGTCACTTTGTTTTCCTTTATCATTATCCGGGAGTCATTATCTGTTGTTATAATGAAGCCATTTGTACAGGTAGTGAGATGACAGACAGAATGCTGATTGGGTCCAGGGTAAACACACAAATGAGAATGATTAGATTCTATCATTATGATTTGACGTGACGATGGTACATTTCAGATGTAATTCATAGTTTTGATAAATAAACCCTGATGAGCATCACAGTTATGATATGATTTAGGCATGACCAGGCAGAAAAATGGGAATTGCTGAAGGATAATGTGATTGCATTAAACACATAGCATGGACAAAAATGGAAAGAGTGCTCAGCATCACATTGCCTTTTATCTCAGGATGCTGAATAGTTCAATTTTCCTTCCTTTCCTGGGTCCTTTCTGTGTGGAGTTTGCATGTTCTCCCCGTGTCTGCATGGGTTTCCTCTGGGTACTCCGGTTTCCTCCCACCGTCCAAAGACATGCATGTCTAGGTTAACTTGTGACTCTAAATTGCCTGTAGGTCTGAATGCCAGTGTGAGTGGTTGTTCATCCCGATGTGTCTTTGTGTGTTGGCCCTGTGATGGACTGGCAACCTGTCCAGGAACTTTGGCTGGGATTGGTTCCAGCACCCCCCGTGACCAAGAAACGGAAAAGCAGTAGAAGATGGATGGATTTCTTCAAATTCAGCACAGCGGCATAGCAGTTAGCGCTCCTGCCCCACAATAAGAAGGTTGCAGGTTCACTTCCCAGGCCTGGGGCCCTTCTGTGCAGAGTTTGGATGGTGGGAGGAAACCTGTGCAGGCACGGGGAGAACATGCAAAGGCATGCATGTTTAGGTTAATTGGTGACTAAAAATGCCAGAGGCAAGTTCTGCGATGGACTGGCGACAGTAGGGTGTACCCTGCCATCAACCAATGTGAACTGGGATTGGCTCCAGCACCCCCCGCTACCCAGAAATGGAAAAGTGGTAGAAGATGAATGAATTAATAATTTCTTCAATGACATACACCTTTTCACTTTCTTGGCTTTACAAACATATAGCAGTGAGCTTCACTTACAGCCTGTAAGACTGTGTGTTTAGCCTAACTTTAAAGCAAAAAAGCACTTGTTCTTTTTTGAAATGCAAGGTATATAAACAAGGACTGCAGAACTCAAACTGTAGTGTGATCAAGCACAAAAACAAATGTCTTGGTGTAGAAGTGAGAGGAGCAGACACAGAGAGAAAACAATGGGCCAAAGGTTCCCATCAGAGAAGACTTGGAGGGGAGGAAGACGCCAGCTGGCCAGGTCAGGTCGGCACTGTTATCATAACAGCAGCTAAAGCGGCAGAAATGTGGGAAACAACACAGAGATGTGAATGAAAGTAGGCAGGGTATTAGCAACTACTTGCACACCATCTGGAGAAGAGCATCAGAATTTAAGGTGAAAGTCTCACCACTCATCAAGCAAACATTACCATTACAATTAGAGAGAGGGAGTCTTTGTGCAACAAAACAGCTAGAACTCCTTAGGGGCTGTGGAGCGTAGAAGGAACAAATTTAATTTGGCATTTCTTCCGGTAAACATTGAGCAAGATCAGATTTGCTACACAGCAAGACTTAGAGCAATGCTCACAATGACTGGCCACGTATTCCACTTAAACTGGCCTGGATTCTACAACGAATTATGGTGGTCCATTACTGGGCCACATCTGATAGCCACTATGTGGCCATATGTGGCCCATTAAAAGGCCTTATTATTTGACCAGAGCCAGCCCTGTTCTGGCCTTATGTTGGACCAGACATGTTTTAGAACTGGTTTCAGAGCTCAATCTAAACTAAACCTGATCCAAGCCACACCATTCACTTGCCACATTTGTCCCAGATGAAATATGATTTCAAATTCAGTATAAAATGACATAAATTACACACTGGTTTGTAATGTATTATGCTAATTTACTGAAAGTAAGCAACATCCTATAAATAGTTTAGATTACTTTAAAACTGCCTTCCATGTAACACTGAAAAAACATGGCATTCACATAATATTGCTACTTAAGGTAGACTGAAACCATGGTGCTGTTTTCGTTGGCGAAAAGGTTACGATCCAGTCTTTTAATTGACCAATTATTTTGCACAGCATTATGTTTGTATGAAAAATTTAAGTGGTTATTACTATGTAAATGTAACTATAGCAGTTCATCTTAAAAAGATAAAAAAACAATCTCACCCATCCTCTTCACAGCAGCCTTTGAGCTCATCCTGATTAGAGGAAGACAGATGGTCCAAAGAGTCAGGTCTCAATCTGGTCATCGACTCCTGGTGATAAGGAGCTACATGGACAATGTCACCACACTTCTCCAAACTGCAGACTCTACCTCCAGACTCCTGAAAACATTTGAGGAACTGCCCTCTTGGGCATGGATTAAGGTCAAACCTGCCAAGTCTCTCAAACAGGATAGGAGTCAGGAGTGACAACATCACCTTCTCTGTCAGTGGTGATAAAATTGCACTCCTGGCAGACCAGCCAGTGCAAAGCCTTGGAAAGCTTTGCACAGCCGACTTTTCCGACAGGCACATGGCTGCACAAGTCGTATCGTAGCTGTTGGAGGGTCTGAGCAAGATCGACAGCAGCTCTTTTCTAGGGAAATTCAAGGTCTGGTGTTACCAGTTCACCTTGTACCAGTAACTGATGAAGCTGTGTGACATCACCCTATCAACAGCCCTAAAGTTGGATGCCAAAGCCAGCAACTACATCAGGAAGTGGCTGGGCCTCGCCTGTTGCTTGACCAACATGGCGCTGTTTAGGAGAAACACCTAGAAGCTTCCACTGAAATCCATCAGCCAGCCTCACCTTCTCCAGCCATCAGCTGGAGAAGGTGAGGCTCGTGTTCAAACTGAGAGACTCACCGGATCCTGTAATGCCAATGCCCAAGTTTGCACCAGCCATAAGTGGAGCCCAACCCAAGTTAACCAGGCCATCAATTGTCTAAAGCACAGAGAGATTGTTGGAGTGCAGCAGCCCAGGAGGGTCTGTCTTGGTTGGGGATGGCACCAAAGATTTGGTCAAAAGCCAGAGAGAGAAAAAGGAGAGATCTGGTGATCTTGGGGTTGTTGAATGTAGAAGAGGAATGCAACAAGATCAGAGCTGTGTGCCAGCAACAGCAATTAACAACCTGGGAGGTTGTGGTTGACAGGGCCGTGATGTGAGTGGATATCTGGAGGATGCCCCAGGCAATGCTGAGCTTCTTGATCTGTGCCACCTACAACACCCTCCCCAGTCCCCCGCGCCTGCACCTGTGGTACAGCTCGGATGAAGCCTGTCAGCTCTGTGAGACCTAGAACCCAAGCCTGCAGCATATCCTGTCTGGATGCAAGGCAGCTTTGACACTGGTCCAGTGCAGATGACGTCATGACCAGGTCCTGCGCAAACTAGCCGAAACCTTGAGACGCACAGGATGGAGGTAAACAGGGCCGGACCACTACCATCACAGCAACAGATACAATTCGTCAGGCAAGTTGGATGAGGCCGACAACTCCAGCACAAGCCACCACTCTCTCCTTAAACCTGGAGCTGAGTGAAATATCGCTGCCGACCTCAACTGCCAACTAAAGTTCCCCCACGGAGATCACCACAACCGCCTTGCGACTGGACAAAATGATCTGGTCTGACCCCGCAAGGATAGTTATCATTAGAGAACTGACTATCCCATGGGAAGAGGGAATGGAGGCAGCCTATGAGAGAAAGAAGGAAGGGTATGCAGAGCTGGCAACCCTGTGTTCCCAAGTTAGGTGGAAGGCATGCACGTACCCAGGGGAACTCAGCTGTCATGGCTACACTGGGGCATCCACCCAGCGATTCCTGAGGTCTCTGGGGATCATAGGCTTCAAACTTAGGAAGGCCATGAAAGACCTGGCAGAGGAGGCAGAGCAAGGAAGCTTTTGACTCTGGCTTCAAAGAAAGGACAGGGCGTGGGGAAAACGAGGGTCCTACGGTTGGCTGCAAGGAGCGTCAGGGAGACATCCCTGTCACTGCTCCACCACCTGGAGGTGTCCTGGGTGTAAAGGAGCGAAACACCAGTGAAGGATGGCCACAAGTCGATGACCTTGCAGCCAACCTAACAGCACTGTTGGAGGTTCTTCAGGCAGAAATGCCCTGCGGATGAACCCATCTTTGCTCTCATCTAGTAGCCAATAATAAGTTTAAAAATTGCTAGTCCACACCCAAGTTAGAGTTCCAACCTCTCACGTCCACTTCTGACTCCAACAAAACAAAACAAACAAACAAAAAACGACAACAAAAGAAAAAACAAAAACAAAACACAAAACAAACAAAAACAAAAACAAAACATATGTGTGTGAAATGTACGACAGGCCAATTTCTACATTCATTTTACAAAAAATGAAAAATAACTGATCTACCTATGTAACAGCTACATTAAACAACCTCAACAAAATGCTATTGTGTTAAAATAAAAAAAACATCCTGTTGAGGCTGCATGAGCTGTTTATCATATGTCTCCACCATTTAACATTAAAGCTGTAACATTCAAAATCAGAGATGAAACAAAAATAACCAGGACAAAAACAACAACAAAACAGACGCCAGTGCTGAAGGAGGCTTCTGCCTCAAACAATTAAACACTTTTCTCCTGATTGGATTCTTAGCTGTTCTTTCGTAATGTGAGTTATTTAACATTTCTTCAAACAAACTGTCCCAGAGTTACTTGTTCTATTTTGCCACACTCAGAGCAGCTGATGGATTTTATGACCTTATCTCATATTACTCATGGGAATTTTTGCATTTTTCAAACTTGAAACACCAAAGCTCTGGTTTTCTTCTACTCAGCATTATTGTAATCAGTCTCAACATGTTAAGTCTCATCAATAGTCTCTGGTCCTAAATGTCTGGATCCATGAAACCAGCTGGTTCAGCAGGTCCTCCACAGTGGCTACACGTTGTGGTCTGGAGCGCAGCAACCAAGAGTAAACAATTCTGCCGCCTATTCTGTTTACGGTTGCCGTGCATGCTTTCTGAAAGCAACATCAGCACATTAGTTTAACCGGTTACCGTAGTAGCTGGAGTTTGAGTCTGCATGCAACATTATTTCCCTCCCCTATTCAAATCGGGGAAATTTTCTGAGACAGCTGTAACCAGGGACATGTCGCCTGAACTGGGGACTGTCCCCAAAAATTTGAGATGTCTGGTGACCCTAGCTCAGTAGGTTGGAGATCTAAACAGCTTTTCCCCCCCACACACACAAAAGTTACTGGATGGAAACTTTAAAAAAAAAATTTATTTAACCTTTATTTATACAGGAAGGCTCCATTGAGATTTGACAATCTCTTTTCCAAGGATGTCCTGGGGGGTATTGCACAAAAGTAGGATAATGAAATCCAGGATAACTGAGAAAGTGCGGCTTGATCTAGTCTGGTCGGCGCATCTTAGCTTACTTGGTTGCACGTACGCCGAGCCAGGATGAAAAGGTGCGGCTATGTCAAGCCAAGTGTAGATAGCTGGGATAAGTGCACATTCATGGCATTCTTAAATAGACCACGGGATCGATCACAGAAATCACCGATGGGAAAATGGACAAGACTCGCGCTTCATACTTCATGGCCGCTAAACAACAGCTCCTGATGGAGTTCTATGATGACGTTAAAGACATCATAAAAAAAAAAAGGCAACACCAGCGCCATAATTAAAGAAAGACAGGAAGCCTGGCAGACAGTAGCGGACTGGCTTAATGTGTAAGTAGTCCAAAAATGTACAATTATTAAACAGTGATCCTGTGAAACTGTCATAAAGGAGCTATTTCAAGTCCACTAATCAACAGTTTTAAAACTTTGTTTTAAATGTGGCAAAATTAAAATTAAATATAAGAACATTTTGCAGGCTGGTAAATGACTTCAGTGTAGATAACAATGAACAAATGAAGTGAACAGGTTAGGTGTCTGCTGACATATTAAAGGTCTGTAAGATTGTAGCAGTTAAAAAAAAGTCCATAAAACTGGCAAGTTCTCTTGATGCATGTATGTATATGGCAGGGGGAAGGCACATGTGCAGATGAGGAGACTGTGTCACTGGACTCCAGGCTTGTGGTATCATGTCAATTTTGTGGAAATATCTTGCTTATTTAGTCCGTAATGGATTTGATTTTATGGAGTTATATTTGTGAAAAAAAGAAGTAAAGTCTGCACACCAGCAGAACCTTCTTCAGACTGAAGGGCCTGAGGAAGGGTCTTCTGACCCGAAATGTTACTATTTGGTGATAATAAATTTATTCTCTGGAACTGTGGCTGGTGTGCAGGCTTTACTTCTTTTTCTCATGTTTTCCCTTTTTTGTCTGGCACCCAGCATTGAGATTTTCGGATGTGCTTGCTTTTTGTTGTTTCTTATGGAGTTATATTTGTGCCTCAATTCTGAGCGAGTAATGGGAAACTTTGAGCGCAGGAAAATAAATTGTGCAAGTGCACTAATAATATTTTTAGGAAAAAATAAAATTGAGTGAATAAAAACTTAAGGTTGAGCAATCAAAAATCTATTCTGTGCTCAGTTTCTTTCTCTGCTCATTCACATTCATTCCTTTGTGCTCAGTCACACAGCAGTGTGCGTGCTCAAATCGTCTCTCCCTCTCTCTCAATCTGCCCATTGCGTCCACGCTCAAATTCCCCTGTGCTCTCGCTCAAGTTGTGTTACAAATGTGCCACAAAATCAACCAATCAGAGAACTCAGGGGGGCGTTGAACTCTGATTGGTTGCTTCGGCTCCAATCTGATTGTAGCATCTCAGAAGCGCGAAGGAGGAAAAACCAAACTGTAGACATAACGATCCTGACTATGGACTGCCAAGCCATGGACTCAGAGCAAAATTGACAGGTAACAGCACAGCCACACGTAAGTAGAGTGTGTGTTTTTATTATGAATACGTTACCATGTTGTGAGAAACTTGATTAAATTGCGTTAGTTATTTATTCAAGTTATGTTAGTTATGTTAGCTTGTGTATCTTTAACTTACAAACTAAGTTAGCAATTCAACGCTAGATTACCTAGGTTACCCTCATATCAGAGAGACACTATCATGTCCATATTTGGCGAACTTGACAAGCAAGGATTTATTTCAACGTGTAACACCCAAAGAAGGCATTAATTCACCCATATGTCTGCCGTTATAAACCAATCAAGTGACTGCTGTAAAAAAGTATATTATTAATGGCTAGGGGAGTTAAGGGTTAAATGTATTACTTGTTTCCACATCACATTGCCCGTTATGTCACCAATGTCATGTTGTCTTACACATTGAGTACATGGCTGAATATCAGTCCCTCTTCTTTGCCAACCTGAGCTGACGGGCATGTTTTAAGGACAGATTGTTTTTTACTGCTGCAATTGTAACTGAAAACATGTTAATGTTAATCCTGAACTGATTTAGGGACATGGTACATTTGAGTCAGCAGCCTGTCCTTGCTGCTTAACAGCCTGGCCTCAAACAGTTTAGCAAGCCCGACAGAGCAGTCTGCCCCTGCCCCTAGAAATATTACAGTGCAGCAAGAGATGACAATGTTTGTTATTTAGTCACACATTTACAAAAAAGACTAAATGTGTGTTTAAGTCTACATAATACATGCAGTTTGGTATGACCCATCTGTTAATCATAAATTCAAATCTGCATTTTGATTCACCTTCAGACCGGACTTTGGATTGTAATTGCAGTGGATAAATTTATACATGCTGTTTGGAATTGTAATATAAAACTTGATTGTTGATAAAATCGCAAAGTTACTTTTTTTTAAATCCACAGGTCTTTTCCAGGTTATTTCAAATCAAACCTCAGTCGGGGTAAAAAGAGGTGTTTGACTGCCATTGAGCATGTAGTTAAAGTACCTAGTAAGACTGTAGCTCCTACTTTTTACCTGCTGCCAAAAAATACATCCCACACACCATTGCCAACTGAGGAGCTTGAACTACTGCGGACAGGCATGGGGAAACAAACTGTGTCTTTTCCAGAAGATGGTGACCACTCAGAGGTACAGTTGTCAGTCCAGTTGTTTTACAAAGTCAGATAACTTAATTAAAGGTAAAATCAAACTCTAATTGATTCTGTCTATCCGTCCACTCCACCAAAGATCACAATATTGTACCTGGGGGCAGAATATTACCAAGGTGTTTTTAAATGTATGGCATAACTCCACCACCAACATTCTGTATGTTGATCATTGTATAGATAAATTAAATTATTCTATTATTATTATTCACCACCACCAGTTTGGAGCACATTATAACTGGCAATGTGAATAACATTATCAGGAAGAGTTGGTCTTAGCCAGGATTCAGAGACAATCACTATGTCAGGTGTGGCTGTCAAAAACCAAGTTTTGAATAGATCCATTTTGGGAACAGAGCTCCTGGCATTAAAGTGTAGAAAACCAAGTCCATGCCTATGTCTAAAATCATCAGGAGTATAAAGATACTGCAGGCCTTGACGTTAGGAGGCTCTGGGACTGGGTCGCTAATTATATCTAATGACTCAGCAGAGCTAAGAACTGGAGGGATGGTAGTTGATGGATGTGTTATAAGGCAAGAAAAAGGTCTGATTGGAATCAAGTTGAGGGAGTTACTATGATTTGCAAACAGACTGTGTGATCTATATGGTCTATTTGTCATTCTTACTGGGATGCTCTTGGGTATAGTGTAACTACTTCACAGGTAGTGGGAGCTACACAGGGTTACAAGTAGTCAGGGGTCACATGAGCGCGCAGGCGGACCCAGGCAAAGTGCCCGAAGGGGGAACGGCTGCAGGGGCAGAGGGCTGTGGTTCTGGACCCCCTGCCTCTGATGCACACGGACCAAGGAGACCGCAGGAGGAGGAGCCCCCACACAAGGGAGAGAGGAAGGGGTGAGCCACCACAGACTGGCCAGCACCGGACCAATAGGGGCCACCAAGGAACTGCCACGGACCCAGCACCACACAGTGCCAGGAGGCAGAGCCCAGCCACGAGGACATGGAAGACCCAGGGCACCCGACCAAGCCGGGCACCATAGGGCCCCAAGGCCACTGAACACAAGCACCACCCCACCCCGGAGCACCACGCCCCCCAAGCCATGCCATGATTAGTGAAAATGTCCCTTTTACTGTGCTTCTTCAGTCACCGTCGAGGAAGCATTGCCCTGCACCGTGATCCTGTGACTCTGGAAACTGTGTGGTGCATTAAAATTGGGGGAAAGGAGAAGAAGATGGGGGGAGGTCAGAGGACTGCAGCACACCTCTATCCTGCACCCTACCCTGACAAAGTGCCCCCTGCACCCGTCCTGAACCATCCTCCCAGGTGTAGTGCATTAAAATCTTCTGTAGGTAGTATGTGGTGTACCTATCTGTGGTTGTGGGCAGTAATCTAGTGGCAAGTGTGTGTGGTGGGTGGTATGATGTAAGTGCGGTTAAGGAGGCAAGCAAGTGAGGGCCCAGTCCCCAGCCGGAGGGCCGCAGGTGTGGGGGCCAAGGGAACCCACAGGTGGGGCGGGGGCTTGAGGGAATCCAGAAGTCCCCCAACCGGACTTCCCCTGTTACCGCACAATAACAGGGGCGGGACGGCTGCCACCACAAGACAACACTGGCCAGCCTTAGATGGGCACCGCCCGCCCCCCATCATCCCCCGGGAGGGCAGGACCCCCCCCCCAGGGAGCACGGGCTCCCCAGGGGAGGGAGCAGCGAAAGAGAGGAGCGGAAGGACCGGAGAGCCCGCCAGCCCACACCACCGCGGCCCGCAGGGCAGCCCAGGAGCAGCCGGCCATCAACACTCCCAGACCCCGGGACAGCGAGTGAGGTCAAGGTGTTGTGGTCTGGGGATCCAACGTTGTGATCCTGGATGTGGAGGATTATAGAAACATTGCAATAAACAAAAGTTATCACCTCAGCAGAGAGAGTAATATTATAGTGCAAGGAAGGTAAATGTATGAGCAGCAATGGTATATGCTAGCAAGCAAGGTCAAGATCCAAATTAAGGTTCAGAGAGTTGCTGAATGCAGCCCATTTTTTTGTAAAGACAGTCAATTGGTATTTTCTGGTAGCAGATATTTTCTCCAATGATATATATTCAGCAAGAAGGTTCAGCCACTGGGAGATGTTAAGAGACTGTTTATATTTCCAGTTAACTAGGATTGTTTTCTTGGCGATGGCTACAGCTGCAAGAACAGATTGGGATAGCTGGTTAGGTAAGTTAGTTGATGTTAGGTCACCAATTATGCAAAAGTTAGGGATTAATGAGATTCTGCAGTCCAAAATGGAAGAGAGTTTCTGTGTTACAGTATGCCAGAGAGTGTGAAAACAGGAGTCTGGTGTGTTCTGGGTGCACTGCGTACGTATATCAGAGGGAGAGAAACCCATTCTATGCATCTTGTATCGGGTTGTGTGTGATCTGTGAAGCACCTTGAACTGGATAAGCTGTAAATTCGAGATTTTGGTCATTTTAAATGTGTTTTGCCAGATATGGGTCCAGAAGTCAAAGTCAGCGGACAGGGGCAGATCTGTTTCCCATTTCGATATCGGTAGATGCATAGAATTGGTGCTTGTGAGTAACTTATATATTTTAGAGAGGTTTTTCTTCTTTTTCGGAGAAAGCTTTGTGATGTTAATGGCAAATTCTGGGGGCTGTACGGTATTCTGGAGCGCTGAAATTTTCTTCTTGATTATCATGATCACCTGAAGATATTGGAGAAAGTTTCGATTTCCTACACCAAAAGTCTCAAATAAATATCTGTGCTTCAGAATAAGGTTTTCTTGGAAGAGGTGGTGGAGGTGGGTGATTCCTTTCTGCTCCCAAGTGCTAAGATGGAGAGGGACTCTGTTAGTTACAAAATCTGGGTTGTGCCAGCATACAGTTGTGCCTGTATGTTAACATGCCAACCTTAATCATTACTTTCACACTTTGGTTCCAGATTACATTTTTCTCCCAGTCTCCTGTCTAATGTTCTTTTCCTTTAGACTACATGCAAGCCATTAATGATTGCTTATTGTGTAGGAGTTTTGTTTATAATGTAGGATCTTTGTTGTCAATAAAAACAGGCATTAATAATGTTAGGAATGGAAAGGAAAATTTCCTGCAGCTTTTCATGCCCCACCTGTCATGGCTTTTTCCCCACCAGTGGGGCATACCCCACACTTTAATAACCACGGTGTCACATTCTTCACAGAATGAGGGTAGGTTGGCGGAGGCAACAAGACACAGATACAGTGTCTTTAGGTGCAAAAAATGAAAAAGTTTATTGTCCTCCTTTGACAAAGTAAACAAAAACCAAAAATGCTGTAGCAAACACAGTCACAAGCATTCCTGCACAAACCTTCAGCCTCCACAGCAGCACTTTCCTTACTCTCTGGACCTGGAAACCTCTGCAGCCTTTAAAGGCTAGGCCCCTCCCACAGACTGTACCATCCCAGAGAGGCATCAAATAATTAATCAAATAATGAGCATAAATCGTCTCCCACAGGAGAAACATTTGCAAAGGGTATTTAACGTACTTAACTCTTACATAGAAATAATAAATCTCAACATACACAATAAACACAAAGCCAGAAATGGATCCCCAAACACCCCACAAACCCATCATGGGTTGGTCTGGGGCAGTGGGCCGGACTGAGCGTTCTCGCAATTCAACCAGGCACTACAAAAGCCAGCCAGACACAGTGCTCAGGTCCTTTGCCACTGCCCAGACCCAGGAAGCGCTGAGGGGAGAAAAAAACACAAATACCATGATTATTTTAACCTGAAAATAAACAATTTAACAAAACTGTGATTGTGTGTTTGTGTATGAAAAAGAAAATATGTTCGTGTAATGACTGAAAAAAAAAAGCCCAGGAACCTGCTAAGGTGTTAAGTGTAGTCTAATGTGTGCACCCACTATACTGTAGCATACTACCTGGCTAACATGTGGCCTTACTTTGAAATGGAGAGGTGTGGTGGGTGACCGGTGGCAGGGGAAACTGCCACACACGGACATAAACAAACCTATTTGTTGGCACATATATAAGGTTTTTGCCATTCCTTAAATGTCAACAGATGGGAAACCTGATGACATAACCTTAGACAATTTAACAACAAGCTTGCTTTATAAATCACAGACTTGACTACAAGTGTGCGCACCTGTGTCGGCTCCATGTCACGCCCTGTACACGCCCATTTTCAGAATGAAATGTAATGGTTGAAATAGCATAAATATTAAAAGGCAATGTGCAAAAATTAACCTTTAGTTGCATGACATCCTGATGGAGTCTTGCGCCCTGTTCATATCCCGCTTGTCTTGAAGGGGACTCTGCCTCTGGGTCATAATGCTGGGGGGGGGGGTACCTTTCCTCTGTGCCACATTGTGTAACACGCCACACGCTCTTATTATGGGGCAAACTTTGGTAGGATGGGAAAGAAGCCCGCCCTCCGATGCATCCAAAGCGCGCCACCGGCACTTCAGGAGGCCGATGGTGCGCTCCACCACTGACCCTGCACAGGCATGCACCTCACTGAAGACGGTTTCCTCTGCGCTTTGCGCATTTAAAAACAGGGTGAGGAGCTGCGTCTGCACCGGGATGGCGTGGTTCCGGCGCGTTGCCCTCTCTAATGCTGGACCCAGTTCAGCTCATAGATCCGAGAGCATAGCTCTAGGGAATCTAAAATGGCTCATAAGACAGTCATCATAATGGGCCAATAAGTTGTTATGGTCCCTGAAGACCTTCTCCCTCCTAATTCTGCCATTGGCATAGTCCTCCAGCATTGCCATGGTGCAGCATTACGCACAGGGCTCACCGCTGTATTTAAAGGTTTACAATAATCAGACTGATAATCAGTTCGTGCTAACCCCCACCACGAAAAATATTCTTTAGACTGAAGTGTGTGAACATTACCCTTTTCTTTATGCCTGGTTTGTTATGAAAAGCATCAAGTAGAGCTGACAAACTGAGAAAAAGAAAGTATAAAGTATAACGATTGTTAATGGCTTTGTTTTCAACACTTAGGATTTAATTAGCATTTGATTATGTGTTCACAGTATCACAAGAAAACATTCTGTTACTTACACATGTTAGGCAGATGCTTTATGCGCCGTCCTCTCCTCCTCTTGCGCTCCGGGAGTGGACAAAATGACGGAGAGACGGTGGTGATTAAATATAAAGAAGGGATTTTGATTTAGAATTTTCTGTTAGATTCTAAGGAGATGTTTCCGAAACAATTACTTAGTCCAATGCAAAATAACGCCGTTGAATTAAATCATTCTGATGACATGGCTGTAACACATGATACGGGTTGAAATTAAATGTGTGAAGGGTAATCATAAACACTTAATCGTTCTTCCCACTCTTCATTTCTTCAATCTGACTTCAGTTCACCACCGCACCGTCTGTCGCCAATTCCCCTTCTCTTCCAAACTGTGCGTACGCATGGGTCAAAGTTTACGTAGGGATGCGCACATTTTCCGTCAAGTCTGTTTTTTATAGATCACAACTTTTGCGTAGAAATGACGTACGCAACGTTTATAAATGAGTCCCCAGGACTTTTGCGACTATGTGCAGTGTCATGCATGATCCTATCCTCTACACTCTGATTCTAATCTGTGATCCACACTGCAACCACATAACAATGTGTCTCCACAAAATTGTAAAAAAAAAATTTATTGTTCAGGGTACCTGTTCCATGATGATCTCATTATCCTGTTCATGCGGCCCACGAGCAAACATGTGATGGCAAATGTAGAAGTTTTGTGCGACTTCTAGTAATATATTTTGATTTGGAGAATTATAACATCTTTATACTTTCCTTTTTTTCAGTATTTATCTTTTTTTTCTGTAGCATGTTGTCTCACTCCTTACCACTGACTCCTACAATCATTAACATATCATGTTTTCTTCAGTGTCTCAGTTCTTTCTTATCTCTACTTACTTTGACTTTTTAAATTCTGATTTGTTTCAATCTGCTGAACCTTGACCAGAATAAAGTATCATTATTTGAAATGCAAGGAAAAGTATTAAGTGTAAATGGAGGCTGGACCATTTGTGACTATACTGGCTGGGATAGAGAAAATAGGTTCTGATGAAATAGTATATATTTTATGGAAGCATAAAAAGAGAGAAATAAATATCATCAAAGAAAAGGGAAAATTTAGAGGTTTTAGCTTGTTGATTACTTAGTTTAAATGAATGTTACATTTGAGTGCCATTTTTCATTCTTTGAGCACTGATGAAATTTTACAAAAAAAATAAATGATGTTTTGTGGATTCTGGTTAAATACAAACTCTCTTGCCCTCATGAAATTAGTGCTTCTGAAACAAATGTCCTCTTGAATTTATATAGCCTTTTGTGCAAGGAAAACTTGATATGCTGTTACACGCTTAAATCCTTTATAACAGCAGTTTAGTTGTGACTGCAGAATCACTCCACTAAGAGTAGTGTTTGCAACCTGGACAGAGAACAAAAGCTTTCATATTGGAAAGTGTAAGTTGGCTGGTGCTGCTGTGCATGACCATGCATAAGACAATGAGCTCAGAATGAGACAGAGGATTATTGGCAGGGCAACATCTTCAATGTCAGGGTCAAGGGTTACACAAGAGCTACAGGACGGGCAGAGGACAAAGGAGAGGTGTGTTATATATGTGTGTTTTTATGTTTGGGCTTGTGTGTGTTCAGTTGACCACTGCACATTCATTTCTGGTAAGGTTAGAGTCTGGGCTAAACGTCCCTGTTTCTGTTTTTGCCATAAAACTACTGACCCATTTTTTTCTGATTCTCTTAATATCACAACCCACCAGTGGCCAATAAGACTTGTTATTCTTGACCTGTCAAAATGTTAACACTGGTCTGTCACATATGTTTGCATTAATTCATTCCTTCATTCATCTTCTACCGCTTATCAGTTTCCGGGTTGCGGTGGGTGCTGGAGCCAATCCCAGCTCACACTGGGTGATGGTGGGGTACACCCTGGACAGGTCGCCAGTTCATTGCAGGGCCAACACATAGAGACAGACAGAGACGAACAACCACACACTTGCACTCATTTGGGTAATTTAAAATCTACGGGCAATTTAGAGTCACCAATTAGCCTAAACATGCATGTCTTTGGATGGTGAAAAAAACCCATGCAAGAACAAGGAGAGCATGCAAACAGAAAGGCCACAGGCCCGCCGTACTGCCACCTGGTCGTGGGGGGTGCTGGAGCCAATCCCAGCTCACATTGGGCAAGGGCGGGGATACGTTTGCATATGCAGTTTTATCCTCAGGTGTCAACCAAGGGCAAAGCTATGGTCTCAACTTTTAAATGCTGAATGGATTATGAAAATATTATTTGCATTTACATTTAAATGAAAGCTATACATAATAACTAATATAATTAGTATATATATAGTAGATGTAATTATAAGCACAACAACAATAGATAACAACAATAATATTTTATATCATTATAAGTATTGTTGTTTAATTGCGTTTATCTATTGTTACCAGGACTGTTATTTTGCATTAATATCAGATCTTCTGTTGCTGTCAACACACACACACACTGTCCTTTAAAAAAAAAAAAATACACACATATATATATATATATATTTATACTATTCCTTAGTTTGTCATGTCATCTGTAATTTTTCGTGTTCTTCATGTGATTTCACCAATAAAGAAGAAAAAATAAGACCAAAAAGTGAACTAAAGGAAATCACTCGACAGAAAATTGATAAAACGGTAAACTGGTTTGTTTTCTACCTATTACTGATGCTCTGGATGTTTAAAGATATCTTTTTTTGGTGGCATTATAGCTACAAAGTACAAAAATGTGTTGGCATGGAGAAAATGAAATTATCTCTGCTTCAGTTCATGCGACAGATGAAGGGAGTTACTGTAACAGTGTCAGTAAGGGTGAACGTTTACTATTTCAGATACAGTTATTTAACACAGACTGTTATGTTATTTATTGTCGTTGACTTACTTGTTCCATTATATTTGCTTATCCACTCTATTTGTAAAGTTTCATCTAATTGATGAGGTAGAAATGAAACTGCCATACCAAAATGAGAGCAGATATAAAATGTATAAATGAATGTGCTAATTGGTGATGGCAACATAAAAATTGCTCTTTGGTCATGAATGTTTTGTAATACATTCACAAAATTGAACTTATTTAGTGCCTTCTTGAGTTTAGTGGATGATATTAAACACAAAATTAATATATCACTATAAAGTCAAGAAAATATTTGTTTTCTAAGAACGAAATCAGTGAGTGTGACACCAGTACATTACTAAATTTGTTGAGCTTGATCACACACCTACTTTGGCTACAACCTCATCATTTGCTTCAGTTGCCTGGCAGTATGAAGCTCTTCACCAGTCTCAGTACAATATATATAGATAGCATGTTATTATAAAATGCACTACTTGGGGGACATGGGGTAGAAACTCAGTGAAATGAAGCTTACTTTGTGGAGAAGTAAAGCAGAATGGTTTAGATAATTTTCATTTCCATAATTTTACCGGCATTTTACAATGCCATGCCAAAGCAAACCAATGGCTGCAACAGATGTGCTTTTGTTTCTGTGAAGCTTGCTGTGTAAGATTTTTACACATAACCTGGTTGGTTCAGACAAACTACTGTGTTTGACCATTTGAGTTGATTTAGACCAGTGTGAGACAGACAACTAGCTCTCAGCTATTACCTGCCTCTGTTCTGCACTTTAGCCCCAAAATTTGAGAATAACATTTTGATTTTTTTTTAATTAGTAAAACCTGAATTCTTCATTCAATCAAAAAACTTGTCTTGTAAACATATTCACCTAAACAACAGCGGCCAACAGTACTCCAAACTCATCACATCTCTTTTCGAAAGTGGTATTTTGAAACAGTTGGGTATGTTCAGAGGTTAAAGTAGTTTGTTTCAAAAATACTTGGTAAGTTGCAGTCAAGCAGCACCCATGACTTAAGTTTGGAAAAATCTGGAAGGAACAGCACTATTGAAGACTTTGTCAAGTGGTGCAGACAACTTGGAATTCACAAGATGTGTCCCACCTGTATTTGATGGAGGTAATCATGTGTTTTCCACTCATCTTTTAACATGTCTAAAACATACATCATAAATCGCTACTTTCCCTCCATTTATAAGTCGCAACCTTCCTTCCTGTGATTTGATGACTCCAGATGACTCTATGTAACATTATCATCATCATCATCCAAATTAAATCCCTGCTTTTCTTTTTGTAAGACCATGTGACATCATTAAACAATGAAGACCTAGGAAGACCTGAAGACTTGAAAAAAACATTGCCTGTCATCAGCTATTTACACATCAGATTTGTCTCTGTAATCAATATTTAAGTGCCTAGTGGACATTCCCTGGACCTGCAAGACTATTAAATGAGAGCGGTGGGTGGTTTTAATATCCCCAATTAGTCTCTATCTCCCTATCTAGTAAAACAATAAATCCTTAAAGGCACAATAACAAACTTTCAATGACTGGAAATGAAAAATTAATGCCTGAGACTTGTGCTATGCCTGCTGCTGTCATTGCTTTGCTGAAATGTAGCATGAAAGAGCATTTGAAAGAGGAAGATGAAGAATAAGAAAAAGGACTGCTAGATTTGAAAAAAAAATCCCTTAGCAAGTCAGACGAGGGAGCTGATAAAGTGTTTTTATGTAGTGGAATTCCACGATGCCATGAAACAGGATTCTCTGCTCCAATTCAGGAAAATGCAAGAGTGTCAATCAGGGTTTTTTTTTCTCCCCCTTCATTTCTTGCTTTCCTTTAGTGTAATTTGAAGGTTTTGATGGGCATAAAGAAACAATGTAGGCTTTCTGGACATAAGTATCTGCTCATAGATGTAACAGTAATTCAGGACATGAAGCTGTGAGATGAGGATCTCCTGGCACTACTGTTGAGCCAAATCCTTTTACACCCATTGAATGACTCACCTCACACAAGAGCCACAATCAAGATGATTAGAAGCTAAGACTGCAAGGAGAATATAAACAGCATAGGATAGAAAGATGGATATGAAATGAAAGTTGAGAAAAGAATGGAAACACCGATTGGCTCTTAGCCAGATGAGTGTTTAAATAACACTTTGCTGTTCTCTATGTCTCTCTATTTCTTGATATGTTCTCTGTATCAGCATTCCAGTACTGTAGCTGCCTGTAGAGATACATCAAGCTAACCCTCATCTCATTTCCTCCCCTCTGGGTTGTTTCATTTTTAACATGCTTTCTCCTCTGGAATGGTATAAACTATGATTATTGACTGATGGAGCCTGTTATTTTTTGTCTCTGACCTCCAACTTTTTAGGATTTAAAGAAACACCTGAGGTAAGCAACATGTCAGGTTTGGGAGCCTCAGAACTGCATCATTTTACAGATGCTGTTCCGTTGACAGGCAGCACAGCAGCATAGTTTATATATTGCCCCACAATAAGGTCACAGGTTTGGTTCCCATGCCTGGGGCCTTTCTATGTGGAGTCTTCATGTTCTCCCCGTGCCTACATGGGTTTCCTCCCACTGTCCAAAGACATGCAAGTTTATGTTAATTGGTTACTCTAAATTGCCTGTAGGTCTGAGTTTGACTGATTGGTTATTCTTCTCTGTCTGTCTCTGTATGGGGGCCTTGCGATGGACTGGCGACCTGTCTAAGGTGTACCCCACCCTCGCTCAGTGGGTGCTGGGATTGGCTCCAGCACCCCCAGCAACCGGATAAGTGGTAGAAGATGAATGAATGTTGTGTTGGCTTGATCAGATCATAGGATCCAGTGCTCACTAGGATGTTTTCTAGCTGAATGTGAGTGACTCTGCACCTCCAAATCTGAAGCCTTGGTTCTTAGCCAGAAAATGGTGGAATTCTCTCGCTGGGTTGGGGAGTTGCTGTCCCATCAGAAGAAGTTCAAGAATCTTGAGGTCTTGTTTACAAATTACGGTAAGATTGAGTAAGAGATTGACGCAGTGACTGAAATTCAGACTTTCTAGATTGATTTGGTGAAATTGGGACTGAAAAAGTTAAGTTACTGAGCTCAGAGTAGATGTTCTACTTCTTCATTAGAAGGAGCCAGTGAATGTAGTTTGGATACCTAGTTGCCTTCCTAAAAACACCTGGGGCCTCATTTATAAACGTTGCGTATGCACAAAACCGGACCTAAAACTTGCATACGTCACTTCTACGCAAAGGTTGTGATCCATAAAAAAAGACAGACCTGATGGGAAAATGTGCGCACCCCTAAGCAAACTTTGACCCACGCGTATGCACAGTTTGGAGGAAAAGGGGAATTGGTGACACAGACGGTGCAGTGGTGAACTGAAGTCAGATTGAAAAAAATGAAAATGGGAAGAACGATTATGTTTTTATTATTGCCCTTAACACACTTAATTTCAACCCGTATCATGCGTTAGAGCCATGTTGTTGTTGAAGACCACTGATTGGTTGGGAGGAATAAGTATATTGTGCAATATAGGAGACAACTTACGCACAGGAAGGTACAAGCAGTGTCTCAAAATCACAGAGTTCTGCACAACCGTTATAAATGGTTTTTGACCGCATTCCTGCTCCAGATAGTTTTAACTACACCCTTATATGGGGGTTCAGGAGGCCCATCTCCAAGTTCATGTAGAGGTCTTGTCGGTTAGCTGAAATCTATGTCTACATATAGGTACAGAAGTTTTAGATTACTTACAGTTACATGGGTTATGGTTGTTTTTCACAGTAGCAGTTGTTTTGAATGATGAATCTCCTGCTTTCCTTATCAATGTCATTAGAATGATTTAATTACTCAGTCCAATACAAAATAACGCAGTCGAATTGTTTCAGAAACATTTCCTTAGAATCTAACTGAAAATTCTAAATCAGCAGGAGGAGGAGAGGACGGCGCGGCTGCATGGAATATAGCATCTGCCTAAAGTGTGTAAATAACAATGTTTTCCTGTGACACTGTGAACACATAAAATGTCAATTAAATCCTAAGTGGGGAAAACAAAGCCATTAACAATTGTTATACTATATACTTTCCTGTTCTCAGTTTGACAGCTCTACTTGATGCTTTTTATAACAAACCAGGCATAAAGAAAAGGTTAATTGTCACGACTGGACTTGTACCGAACCCAAATGCACGACTCAAGAACAAAGTATCAAAGTAAATAATCTTTTAATGGTAAGTATTAACAGAAAATCACTCACACGGAGGAATATATCCAACTACAGATAAAAAACAAAACAAAAACAAAAACAAAAACAAAAAAACCCACACTCACTAGGAGGAAATTGTCTAACTACAAAAACAGAAAACACTCTTTCAAGGACTAACTGCTAAGACTGAAAACAACAAAAGCAAGACAAAGTATCAAAATATCAGAACAAAACTAGGGCATAGAAAATACAAAGTACCAACGAAATACAAAACCTGACGGGACATGAAACTTGGCATAGACGCAAGTGCGCGTTTTTGACTCCCAGATGTCAGGTGAGTAGCGAGGTGTGAGCCCAGTGGATCACCTGTTGACACATATCAACAGGGACAAACAAGCGATTCATTGGACATCCACTAGGTGTCGGGGTCTCACCATTAGCTCACTTCACCTCGGATTCTATGGGCCACCACTCCTACCACACGGTTCAGTGGGAGGATGGGGTCAGGCTCCTTAGCAGGAGGCTCAGGGTCGGACAGACGGGACAAGGCGTCAGGCTTGGTGTTTTGGAACCCCAGCCTGTAAGTAACAAAATTAAAACGGTAAAAAAAAAAAAAACAATGTCCATCTGGCTTGGCAAGAATTAACTGTCTTTGCTTTCCTGATATATTCTAAGTTTTTGTGGTCAGTCCATACTATAACAGGGTGTGCGGCTCCCTCTAGCCAGTGTCTCCACTCCTCTAGCGCCATCTTGACCGCCAACAACTCAGTTTCCATTGTCATAGTTCCTCTCTGCTGGTGAAACTTTTCGGGACAGGAAGGCACAGGGGTGCAGCTTGTTGTCCTGTGGAATGGGGTGAGTGAAGATGTGAGTGCATGGAAAGGGCAGCTATGGCATTGAAGTTTCTGATGAACCGCCTGTAGAAGTTAGCTGCAAAAAAGTGCAGCAATTCTTGGGATTTGCTATCAGGTGTAGGCCACTGAGCCACAGCGCTAATTTTAGCCAGATCCATCTGCATCTTTCCAGGGGCTATGATGAAGCCAAGAAAAGACAGTTTCAGCATGAAACTCGCTATTTTCAGCCTTAACATACAATTGGTTCTCTAGCAACTGCTGCAGGACCTGACGTACGTGTTAAACATGGGTGTCTAGGTCCGGGGAAAAGATCAGGATATCATCTAAATATGCGTAGACAATGTGGTTCAGAAAGTCTCCAAGTACGTTGTTGATCATAGCTTGGAAAACTGCTGGAGCGTTAGTCAACCCAAATGGCATGACTAGTGGCCGCTAGGTGTATTAAACCCAGTCTTCCATTTGTCCCCCTCTCTGATTCGAACTAGGTAATAGGCGTTCCTGAGGTCTAGTTTGGTGAAAATTTTGGCCTGCTGAAGCTGATCAAAGGCTGATGACATCAAGGGCAGAGGGTACCGGTTCTTGATAGTAATGGCATTGAGGGGTGTCAATACATGGCCGGAGAGAGCCATCTTTCTTCCCCACAAAAAAGAACCCCGCCCCAGCAGGGGATGAAGAGGGGCAAATGAGACCTGCTTTTAATGAGGACTCAATGTACTCAGTCATGGCTTTCTTTTCAGGACCAGAGATGGAGTACAGTCTCCCCTTGGGAATGGAGGAGCCTGGAATCAGATCAATGGCAGTCATAAGGTCTGTGAGGAGGAAGGGAAGTAGCCTTACTTTTACTGAAAACCTCCCCTAGATCATGGTAACAGCTTGGGACAGAGGTCAGGTCAGGAGTCTCAGCATCTGTTTCAGGGGTAGCAGAGAGAGTATTAGCTACAGACTTCACATTTACATGACTTCAGACACTTGTATGTAAAGCCCTCAGCCCAGCTCAGAACCCTCCCACTATCCCAGTCAATGTGTGGATTGTGTTCTTTTAGCCATGGAAGGCCCAAAATAAGGGAGTGCTGGGTGGAGTGAAACAGATGAAAGTACATGAGTTCATGGTGGTCACTGATGATTACTGTCAGGGGCTCGGTCTTGTGAGTGACGTGAAGAAACCTGCTCCCATCAAGAGCACTGACTTCTAATGGCTGGGATAATTGTTCGGCTCTCATCGGCCCCTGAGTCAATGAATACTCCTAGCGAAATGGTGGTGTACTGATGCTTGACTCCGATTTCTGTTAGGGCTCGGGGAGGAAATTTGGCGGAGGAGAAACTGTAGCCTCAGTACCCTCCCGTCGACTGGCACGCCTGCCCCTTTAACTGGACAAGCTGCTAGATGTCCCAGGTGCCCGCAGTAGAAGCATCTCCCTTCTTACAGGCGGCGATGACGCTCCTCTGAAGACAATCTGGTTCAGTGCAGCTGCATGGGTTCCTCTCCCTTCTCAGAGAACCCTTCCTCCGAGGGGCCGGTGATTGGGGCCGTGAGGGACTGCACCAAGTGGTTGACGTGTTCGCATGTGGGCCGATGACGTGGTCGGGCTCCGGTGTCGTTTGAGCTCTCGCAGGCAATTGTCAGTTCTTATGGCGAGGGTGATCAGGGAGTCCAGGTCTGATGGCAGGTCCAGAGGTGCTAGTAGATCTTGGATCTGGTCTGAGAGGCCTTTGAGAAACACATCATAAAGGGCTGTGAGGTTCCATCCGCTGTCCGTGGCCAGAGTGCAAAAGTGGATGGCATAGTCGCACACGGAGTCCCTGCCTTGGTTGATGCAGCTCAGCTCACGTGCCTTCTCTAGGTCAGATGAGATGGGATTGAAAGTCCCCCTCAGGACCTTTATGAATTCCTCGAGGGAGTCGCAGATCGATGACCCACGAGACCACTCAGCCGTGGCGCAAGTTCTTCCCCTCCTGGTGAGATGGGACACCATAAAGTCCACCTTGGATCTCTCCGTAGTGTAGAAGTATGATATGCTGCTGTGGCTGAATGTAGGCAAGTCTGCCACTCTGCACGTTACCTGGTGCATTAGCCTATCAGTGCAGAGGGAGAGGGGATAAAAGGAAGATGTGTCCCTCCCTCCCCTTCTCACTTCCTGGCTCGAAGGCCCTCCCACTTCCTTGCCTTTCACTTCCTCCTCCGCTCTCCATGCAGGTAGGTGTACAGCTGCATTGCTTGTAGCGCGTTGCTTTAGCTCTTGCTCGCCTGAGTATTAAACAGCTCCCCTCTGTTTTAGTGGTTCATGGTGGCTCAGGTGACTGTGATGAACTCCGCTGTTTTGCCATAAGCAATTAAAACGCTCAGGTATGGACCTAATGTTTTTATTTAGCTAGCTAAAGCTAGCTTAGTTAGCCCAGGTATTGAGTGTTTCACCTGTCCATTTTCCATAGCGGATCCTGAACGCATCTCCGGCGCACCATAGATGCTCCGGTTACCACGGAGCCTTGCAGAGTCTCCTCGTCTTTCTCCTCTCCTGGAGGACGCTTGCTGACCGGGAGCAGTGGCTGAATCCTGGACGTTAAGATAAGTACAGGAACACTGCTGCTTTTCCTGGTTGTTTCGCCTAGCTGCTTCGCCTGGCTGCTTCGCCTACGCTTTATGTGAAGTGGCTGTTTGGCTTGGGACTGCTCTGTCACCTTGCTGCATAGGCTAAAGTTGCGGTGCATGCTGCTCTCTGCTTCGCTTGTTATCGTGACTGTTTTCTTCAAGTTGCTCGGCCCTCCCGGTCTTTGCCCCCGAGCGGCCGGCTCCAGCGGTAGTTGCCCGGTGTTACACATCAACAAGTTTCCACGTTAACTGGTTTCCTTTGTTTACAATCTGTAGGGTGACCAGACCCCAATTCACCAGATGTGGGACAAAGACTACGTTTGTGTGGGACAATGTGGGACAATTTGGGACACCAATGCATCGAGGTTGTCTTAAATAACTTAAAAAAACAACATTTCTATTCTGCCTCCTAGCTTATAATAGCGTCTGCTTGATTCAGTAGCACATAACAGACTGTAAATACAAATTTAGCAAATATATCTTATTTAAATGCAACTTTCCCACGTTCTCTCACATAAGAAAACATAGTAAGCATGAAACCTTCATGTTATTTCACAGTGCCTCGCAAGTTAACCTGACTGTGTACAATCAGACAGAATAGACAGGCAAGGCTACAATTGTTATTTCAAGTAGAGTACTTTAATGTGCTTTAAAAGGGTATGGCTTACCTGTATTTTCTTCAGCAACAGGTAACACAACCCCAGCACAACTCCAAACAGTTTCCCAGTCTTTGTAAAGCATTTTCTTTTCTTAGATGTACGGGTCGTGCTTTCATCCCTTTCCTCCATGTCTCCTGCATGCCGATGCCATCAGCATTGTTTGTTATTGTGGCATAGGCACGCCCTTAACCTGCGTCCGCGTCCTAGTTTGATTGACATGATCATCACGCAGCCCACTCCGCCCCCTGATGACAGCTCACACTGCTTTTTCCACACACAACCATTTGATAAATGCCAGATTATAACAATGCGGGACAGCGTCTCAATTTGCGGGACCTGTGAAAAGTAATCGAAATGCGTGACTGTCCCGCATAAAGCGGGACATCTGGTCACCCTATACTAGGGATGAGCGAGTACACCACTATCAGTATCTGTTCAACCATCTATATTATCTGTATCCGTATTCGTACTCGTACGGGGTGGGACTTAAACCGGATGTGGGCGTGGTTTATACAATAGTTGTATTTTTAAGCCTGAAATTGATATGGATTGATCAGAAGTTCCTATTTTTATTGTAAGCCTTAATATATTTTTTACAGGTTAATTTGTATTACACCAAGGTAAGAAGAGCAAGCCGACCGAAAAAAAAAAAAAAACCTAAACCGTGAAGAAACAGTGAGAATGAGAAACGCGATGCGGGCTGCATGCAGCCCTGTTTTGTCACACAAGCACTGCTTCTGTTACGAATCAAGTTTTTACCCCATAACCCCATAAAGTGGGGCAGATTTTAAACGTTTGGGTTATAAAAAGCAATTTTAAAATGATGATGTAGAAGTGTCGATCAGGCCTAACTTTTTATTGCTATTAGGTTAAATGATGATCTTACCGGGGGACTCGATCAGGTAGTTGTAAATATCGATGTATGTCACCTCTGGCCATTCAGTGGGATCATTTCTCCATGAAAATGAAGGCAAGCAGAAGGTACAATGAGAAAGACCCACATATGTGACTTTTTCATTGTACCATTTTTTTCTCTTGTACAGCTAGCGTGTTAAAATAATCATTAGACATTTTGAAATAAAGTTTTAAGCTAACTACTGGGCAGTATATTTTAAATTGTGCCGCCAATTGTTTTCCCCTCCGGTGGGCGTGGCTTTCGGAATATGACGCGTTGCGCTCTGTCTCTATTACTGGACGCCCTGAGGAGGATTTTCCTTCAGCCCGAGAATGGATATTGACTCGTATTACTCGTATGGTAATCGTACTCATCAAAATTGCTATATCCGGTACGGATACTCGTTTCAGCCCAGTATCCGGCTCAACCCTTTGTGGCCGGAGCACCATACACTCCCTCTCGCAGCAGGGTGCTGTGTTGATTTCACCTAGAGCACTAATTGATTGAATAGTGCGGCAGACTGGTGGTGGCATGAGTCTTTTCTAAGTGCGGTTGTGCCTCTGTTTGGTAAGTGGGCGTTGTCCGCCTCTTTTCTTTATAATCCGTTCCTCACGTTAACTGATTGTAATAATTTTGTGCTGCAGCCCTGGAGTATCTCCCCTTTGGGCTGTTGTGATGCTGCGGTGGTGAGGCTGAACTGACTGAAGCCACTGCTACAGTTAACCTGGACTGTGCTGCTGTTTTGGCTCTATTTTTATCCATGTTTCACTCGCTACTGCTCTCTTTTATGGTGCTGTCTGGCCCGTTTGGGCTCCTCATGCCCATCTAGCCCTGCCCTGAGCTACTGTGTGGACTTTTACGCTGTCATTAGAGTCTGATTCATTTGTTTACTTTGTTCCTGTTCATTTGATTTATTGTGTGCAAATTATCTGTTTATCCTATGTTTAGTGGTGTTTTGGTTTCTTTTGTTTAGTTCATTTACTTTATTGTTGCTTTGTTGTGGCGTGTGTGTGTGTGTGTGTGTGTGTGTGTGTGCGCGCGCGCGCGTGTGTGTGCGTGTGCTTGCTTGCGTGTGTGTGTGTGTGCTTGCTTGCTTGCTTGTGTGTGTGTGTGCGTGCGTGCGTGCTTGCTTGTGCGTGCGTGCTTGCTTGTGTGTGTGTGCGTGCGTGCTTGCTTGTGTGTGTGCGTGCGTGCGTGTGCGTGCGTGCTTGCTTGTGTGTGTGTGCGTGTGTGCTTGCTTGTGTGTGTGCGCGTGCTTGTGTGTGAGTGTGTGAGTGAGATTGCTTTTATATAAGTGTTTTAAGGTAGCTGTTTAACTGCGAGGTCAGTCCTAATCCTCCCTTTCTGTGTGGACAGGTGCTGCGGGACCAAGGCGGCGACCCAATCCCCGGTGGTGGGTTATGCTCACAGATCCTCAGTTGTGAGTGCGTGTGTGTGTGTGTGTGCGGTGCCACAGGTGTTTTATTTAGTTTTTCTCCTCCCATAATTTTGGTTTCGGGCCGCTGTGGTAAGCCTCAGCTCAGTCCATTCACCCATCCACTCTCCCTTTTAGCCTACTTGTGTTTATGATGTATAACAGCTGAAGCCGACCTGCATATTTAGTATTAATAATTGTTAAAATAAAGTCTTAGGATATTTTCTTATAACTGTCTCTTGCCCTTTGGTAATTTCGAACCTTGTGTGAACTTTAACATCGTTCAAATTTGTTAACTATTTCCTGGGGCACAACCCCCAGGTGGCATTGTCTGGCAACACAAAAAAGAGTCTCTTTTTCCACCCTCCACTTGCCACACCTTGTTCATACTACTCTCACGTTTGCAAACTTTTGCCAGTTTACACAAGTGAAAGCATATAGCCGAAATCACTCCTAAAACATGTTTTCATTTCCTGTTAAGCCCACAAAATAGAATACACTTCCAAAAATCATGTTGTTGTTAGAGCGTTACCACTCTGTGATGATTTGTGCAAAAGACATGTTTGTCATAAAAATCAGTTCCCTGATTTGTCAGCATTTGGCATTTACTTGTAACAATTCACAAATGACTGAAGTTGTCTGAGATTTAGATCAGCCTGACCTTTTGACTGGAGCATTGCTGCTTTACTCCTGTGTGCTTATCCATCAATTCTCATTCTCCATGCTGAGCTGACTTCTAAAGTCACATCTCTAAATTGCACACAGCCAATCAGAGTGTCTCATTCAGAAGCCTAGCTGTCCGCTGCTTGTATAGACAAAGTCTCATGGATCAAGTCCTGTATTTTTCTGATCTTAAAGAGAGGGGAGGCTGCTCTGAGTTTATTGTAGTGACAGAATTAAAGACAGAGAGACATAGACAATGAGATAATTGGAGCATTTGAGGATTTGGAACAGAGCTTTCATCATACTGCTCAAAGAAATGAGCAGAACTCCTGAATCAAATAAAGATAGAAGCTTCCATGCAGCTCTACAACAGCCCAAACCTGTAACTTTCTCCGAAGTATTCTTTGCTTATTATGATTTACTGTGTAGTAATCCAGAAAACTAGAAAATTTTTTTCACAGAAATGTGTGCCTTGGGGGGCTGTTGACAGGGTGGGTGGGGTGTGTATGTGTATCTGTACCACAGGAATGTATGAACAAAGTGAAATACATAGACTTTAATCCTATTTGCGAATGTCTGTCTATGTCTGTCATACAGTCATTTACCACGAACCAAATGGACTCTAACTCAGTCTGTGTTTGTCTGTGTGTGTGTGTGTGTGTGTCAGTGTGTGTCAGTGTCTGTCTGGCTGTGTCTGTATAAGGATAACTACATGGACTTTAACCCTGTGTTTTTCTGTGTAAGTTGATCAGCTGCTCTAATATCAGAGCAGTCTGTCATTAAGTCATTTCTCACACCTGCAGTCTCAAACTCTAGGGTTGCCAGAGCAGAGGAAGAAAGACCAAAATGAGTCGATCTTTTGGCTTGGGGGAGCTCTAAAACGGTAATTCCTATCAGAAAACTGAACAGACAGTGGTCGCGATAACAAGTTCCTGAAGCAATGAAGGGTTTTTGGTGTTTCTAGAACCTAAAATGTGGACCTGAGAGTGATGTAAAAAAACAGACAGTTCTGCTGTTCTGTGGAGAAATTGTATTTGAGCGAATGTGAGACATGGATGGTGGACATGTCCTTCAGAGGCTCATAGATCTAATTCCGTTTGTTTCACTGTTAAAGGACACACATTGTCTAGAACAGGACAAGAATCTCTACTACTTTGAAAAATATATTTATAAATCGTCCTCACAGGCACATAGTTTGAGCTAGGCTCACCATTTTTTCAGAGTATTTCTGATCAGCTGTCCACTCAAGCAAAACTACATACCACTGTCATACCTTGTCCTGTGTTCTGTTTGTGTTTCTGTGCCACTTCCTGTTTTATTTTGATACTCACATTCTGTCTTGTTTCAGGTCACCTTATTTCCTGTTCCCTTGTGTTTCCCGCTCCTGGGACTAGCCTGTTGTGCCTAACCTGTGTCTGTCTAATCACCTCCCCCTACCTCTATCTATCCATCCATCCATCCATCCACACATACATACACACCTCTTCACCCTTTTGTTCTTTTTCAAATTGTTGTTGCATGCCTCAAATTCCAGCACTCTTTTGTCTCTTGTGTTTTGGACTCTGCCACACCCCTTTGGTAACCTTGATTTGAGAGTGAGATTTGGGCTGACTACTTGTGCACCAAACCTTGATTAAAATCTATTGAACTGATCCCTGTGTCTGAGAGTTTTGGGTCCTTTACCCGTGCCTGCTCATTACAGCGTGATCTGGCCAGCATGGACGCAGCCGACTCTGGTCAAGTATGCCCGGTTCTAGGAGCCCAATGACAGCACCGTTGGGCTGCTGGCACAGCTGCAACAGGGAGTCGCTGAGGTTTCCAGCCACCAGGACTAGCTCGTGGCCAGCCTGGGAGACCACCTAGCTGCCATCCTTGCCCAGGTATAGCAGCTTCAGTCCGCCTCGACCCCTGTCCCTGCTGCTGCCTCCAGCCCTGAATCCTGCCCTGGCCTCTACTTCTGCCCCCATTCCTGTGGCTCCACTCCAGTTCTCCCATCCAGAGTTGTTCTACAGGGAGTCTGGAGACTGCAGAGCCTTCATCCCGCAGTGTGAGCTGCACTTCAAACTCCAGGCGTCAGCCTTCCCAACTGAATGAACCAAGGTGACCAACATAATCTCTCAACTCTTGGGCCAGCCGAGGCTTGGGCCACTGCGGAGTGGAGCTGGAGATTCCCGGTCTGTGAGTCCCACAAATTCTTTTCTTCTACCCTCATCCAAATTTCCCAGCATGTTACGGCGGGCCAGGAAGCTGCTTGAGCCCCAATCAATCTGAGGCAGGGACTCTGGTCAGTGACAGACTACACTATTGAGTTCCGCACCCTGACAGCAGACCATGGCTGGAATTCGCCTGCTCTCCTCGGCGCATTTCTGCATGGACTCTCCCCTGTTTTATAGGACCAACTGATTACGCTCAACCTCCCTGCAGTCCTTGATTCTCTCACTACGCCGGTGACTCGTATTGATAAAAAACTGTTTGTGAGAGAGAGGGAGGCGCTCCCTGAGTTACCCCCATCCAGCTCCTGGCTGGTAAACTGGTTCTGTCCCTTCTCCTTTGGTCGCCATGGCTCCCATGCTAACTGTCAGCCGTTCCAACTCCTACACTTCTGGAGGAGCCCATGCAGCTGGGGAGGATGCGCCTCAGCCCAGAGGAACGACAGCAGTGCATCACAAGGGTTGCTGTATTTACTGCACCCAATATGGACATTACCTCGCCGTCTGTCCAGCCTGAAGCAGACCCGCCTCTGAAAAAAGGACTATGGTGAGCTTATACACCCTCTCCACCCACACTTCACTTCCCCGTACCAAGTTGACTCTGTCTTTCTCTGCCGTGTCTGTCTGTTGAAGCCTGTCTTCACAGACTCCGGATCAGATGCCATTTTAATGGACTTTTCCCTGGCCAAGCGGTTGGCTCTCATCTCTATCCCACTGCCCCATCCGCTGGACATAAGTGCCTTGGACGGCCGTCAGCTTTGCCTCATCTCCTGGCACAGCCAGTCAGTCCTCCTCTAGTTCCCTGAGCTTCACACCGAGAGACTCAGCCTCCTCCTTCCAGGCTCTAGTGAATGAGGTCCTATTGGACCTGCTGAAAATTTTTGTCTTTGTGTATCTGGATGACATTTTGATCTTTTCCCCCAATGAGCAGGCCCATGTCAAGCATGTATGTTTGGTGTTCCAGGGATTATTAGACAACCAATTCTTTGTCAAAGCTGAGAAGTGTGAATTTCATGTACCCTCTGTCTCCTTCTTTGGTTTAATCATTGTGGTGGACTCCGTCAGGGTGGACCCCACCAAGGTGTGTGCAACATAACTGCAAACAGGACCAATGTTTTCTTGGGTTTGCCAATTTTTATCGCAAGTTTATTTGTAAACTTAGCATCATTGCCACCCCCTTGCATGAACTAACCTCTCCCCAAGCTAAGTTCCAGTGGTCCCCAGAAGCCGGCCACGCATTCCACAGGCTGAAGAAGGCCTTCACCACCGCGCGTCCCCTGATCACGCTTGACCCCAGATTCGGTTTGTGGTAGAGGTGGATGCCTCCGATATGGGTGTTTGTGTGGTGCATTCCCAAAGGTCCAGCAGTGACGACCGGCTCCATCGCTGTGCCTTTCTTTTCCACAACCTCAACCCGGCCGAAAAAAAATTATGATGTGGGGGAGTTGACTCGGGATGAGTGGAATTACCATCTGGAGGGGACGGACATCCCCTTCCTGGTGTGGACCGACCATAAGAACTTAGAGTACATTAAGGCTGCCAAACAGTTAAATTCCTGGCAGGCAAGGTGGGTATTGTTCTTCACTCAATTCAATTTCTGTCTCTCCTATTTTCCTGGATCTAATAAACTTGAGCCTGACACCCTATCGCGTATCTTTGATCCTGACACCTTTCCCAAACTCCACCTTCCCATTCTGACTCCAATCTGCTTTGTTGGTGCCCCCACATGGGGAGTCGATGCAAGAGTTATGTAACCGAATGAGGCCTTGGCTAAAGCTAGTGTAAAATTAAAAACCAACACCACCACTCTGGGAATTTCACCCAGACAACACACTTAAGACTCAAGATAAGAGGAACTCTGTTTAAAAAAAACTTAAACGAGGGGGTTTCAGTACAGCTATGTACACAGAAAGATGTGGTTTAACTGGAAAAGAAATACTGAGTTTTTTTTTTTTTTTTTTTTTTTTTTTTTTTTTAAAAACGCAAGGGAACTTTAAATAACAATGGTAGTGTCCGGGAGGTAGGTAGCAATGCTAGGGTTCAGTGATTTTTTTTTTTTTTTTTTTTTTCATGGTGCAAAAGAACAATTGCAAAATACTGAAATACACAAAACTGTTCAAATGAGAAAACTGTCTCGCTAAAAAAAGGAAATATAAAATGTAAAACATTGAAGCCACTATGAGGTGGTGGCAAACTAGTGCACTCCAAACACAGCAAAAAAAAAATCAAACTAGCACACCAGGATCACTAATAAAACAAAATTAGAAACACCCAACCACCCTGTAATTTTAATTATTTAAATGATTTAAATTTAGAAAATACCCTCTGAACGTAAATGACTAAATATAATTCAAAACTAATAAACACACATACACAAAAAAAAAAATTTAAATCCCTGAATATATATATATACACATAGCCACAGAAAGAAACTCCATCCATCCATTTTATACCGCTTTTCTGTTTCCAGGTCGCGGGTGGTTCTGGAGCTAATCCCAGCCAATGTTCCGGGTGAGGATGGGGTACACCCTGGACAGGTTGCCAGTCCATCACACAAAGACAAACAACCACTCATGCTTGCTTTCAGATGTACGGACAGTTTAGAGTCACCAGTTAACCTAGACATGTATGTCTTCGGAGGGTGGGAGGAAACCCATGCAGGTATGGAGAGAACATGCAAACTCAGCGCAGATAGGCCCCAGACCCGGGAACCGAACCTGCGACCTTCTTATTGTGGGGCGACAGTGTTAACCACTACACTGCCGTGCTGCCCAGAAGGAAACTCAATTAAAATAAAATAAAACTACAGGTGAGTTTAAATTGGGTAAACAAAGCAGCAGTCCCTGCTGCAACAGTTCTGGTCAGGTGCCCCCCCAAACCGCCTCTTTTTCCCTGCCTCTATCCATTCCCAGGGGAGAGAGAAGGAGGTGCTGAGTGCTTCCCCCAGCAGTCTAAACCTATAGCAGCATAGCTAAGGAGTAAGTGAAATTTGACTTTTTAACTATAAGCTCTGTTATATAGAAAAGTTTTAAGCCTGGTCTTGAAAATTGCTAAAGAGTCTGCCCCCTGGACCGATACTCGAAGTTGGTTCCATAGAAGAGGAGCCTGATAACTGAAAGATCTGCCTCCTGATTTACTCTTGGAGACTCAAGGAACCACAAGTAAACCTGAATATAGAGAGCAGAGTGGCCTATTAAGACAGTAAGGAACTATGAGCTCTCTGAGATATGATGGAGCTTGGCCATTAAGAGCTTTATATGTTAACAGAAGGATTTTAAATTTTATTCAGAAATTTACCAGCAGCCAATGAAGAGCAGCTAGCACAGGAAAGATGTCTTTTTCTAGTTCCTGTTAATACTCGTGCAGCAGCATTCTGAATCAACTGAATGCCTCTCAAGGATTTGTTCGGACATCCAGATAGTAGTGAACTACAGTAGTGCTTAGGGCCAAGTACAATAACTTAAGTTTTGTCAGAATTTAGAAGTAAAAAATTATGGGTCATCCAGACTTATGTTTTCAAGACATGTCTGCAGTCTGACTATCTGACTAACTTCATTTGGCTTCATTGATAAATAGAGTTGAGTGTCGTTTGCATAACAGTGAACATTGATGTTGTGCTTCCTGATAATGTTGCCTAAAGGAAGCAGATATAGAGTGAAGAGGATTGGTCCAAGTACCGAGCCCTGTGGGACTCCATATTTGGCTATAGTGCGTGAGGAGGAGCTATTGTTAACATGAACAAACTGATGTCTATCTGATATATAGAATTTGAGCCATCTTAGTGCAGTTCCTTTAATCCCAATTTCATGTTCCAGTCTATGTAATAAAATATGATGGTCAGTGGTGTCAAATGCAGCACTAAGATCTAACAGGAGAAGTATGGAGGCTGATCCATTGTCTGAAGCCATTAGAAAATAATTGGAGACTTTAACCAGCATTGTTTCTGTGCTGTGATGAACTCTAAATCTTGATTGAAAGTCTTCGAGCAAGCCGTTCCTATGCAGATGGTCATATAATTGGTTTGCTACTGCTTTTTCAATGATTTTAGAAATGAACGGAAGGTTCGATATGGGTGTATAATTGGCCATAACACCTGGATTTGTTTTTTTTTTTCAAGTTGGGGTTTGATGACTGTGGTCTTAAGAGTCTGGGGTACATAACCCAAGGTTAAGGTCAAATTAATCAGATCAAGAATGAAGGGCTCAATTAAGTAGGAAATCTCTTTAAAGAGGTTACTCGGCACTGGGTCTAAAAGACAGGTTGATGGTTTCCATGATGAGACTATAGAAGCTAGCTCTGAGAGATTCAGAGGTGAGAATGATTCCAGATGTAAAATAGGCGTTGCAGTTAATTCAGGAGTTGCTGTATTCAGTAGTAGATTATTGTCTAATGTAGGTAAGAGCTGATGAATTCTTTCTCTGATTGTTATAATTTTATTTGTAAAAATGCCCATAAAGTCATTGCTGCTGAGAGCTAAGGGGACCACTGGTTCAATTCAGCTATTACTCTCTGTCAGCCTGGCTACAGTGCTGAACAAGAAACTGGGGTTGTTCTTGTTTTTTTTCTATTAGTCCTGAGTAATATGAGCTTCTAGCACTGCAGAGAGTTTTTAAGCTTTCTTTCCCGGCTTGGTGAGACTCTTCCGCGTTGCTGGAACGCCATTTTATGTCTAATTTCCGTGACGTCTGCTTTAAGGCACGAATTTGAGTTATACCATGGAGCCAGCTTCATGTTTCATTACTTTCTTTTTGAGAAAAAAAATTATTAACTTGTCAATTTCTATGCCATATGTCAGAACAAGATCAAGGATATGATTGAAGCAGTGAGTTGGTTCATTCACTTGCTGGGAAAAGCCAATTGAGTCTAGTAGTGAAAGAAACACAAAACTAAGGCTGTCACTTTCTACATCTACATGAATATTGAAACCTCCCAGTATGATTTTATCTGTACTAAGTACTAACTCAGAATTCCTATCAGAGTTTTCTGAGTTTATATCAGAGTACGGACAAGGTGGATGGTATACTGTAACTAGCAGAACTGGTTTTTCAACTTTCCAGTTAGAGTGAGAGAGACTAAGAGTAAAGCTTTCAAAAGACCTATAGCCAGATTTTGGTCTAGGGTTGATTAATGGCTGGTTGACCTACAGTGCTCGAAATCACCCCCTCCTTTTTTGTTACTGCTTGGCTCCTCCTAAATTAAGCCAAAGCCTTTTTGAGACTATAAAGACCTGATTGGCCTTAGTCCCTAGTCCCAGGGTGGTGCCCCGTAATAAATCTGTATTAAACTGAATTTGTTTGGTCAAACATAGGTGTCTTTTTTTTTTTTTTTTTTTGAGTACAAAATTCCCAGCTTATTTGATATGTGGTAACCCAAGAAATGGTGCCCCATTTAAGATGTACCACAACATAACGGTGCCCCATTTGAAGCCCTGACACCAGCAGTTTTACAAGGGTTCATGTTCTTAGATCTTCCAACTGTAAGAGGTTCTGGGTCACTGACAAGTATTGCTGCTCTACAAGAGTTACATATTATCATTTTGAGGGCGTGATTGGGTAAGTGGTGGTGGAATGCATTGCGTTGGTGAATTATTTGAAGTAGGATAGAGTGCATGTTAGACTCCCCCTTTTTAACTCACTAACATAGTGTGCCAATGTTTTCACACTGGCTGCTGAGCCACCTCAACAGCGTCTCAAGAGAACAGTTGTAGCTGAAAGATAACACCCAAAGTGGTGGTGTTAACCAAACCACTGGAGTAGCGCAACTGTGTATATTTGTACAGAAAATTTATTTTTCTTGTCTTTGTCAGTTTAGCTTAAATGTTGTTACTTATCCAAGCATGGGCAGTGAGGACAATTACGCAATAGTGGGGGCAGATCTTCAGTGGGCAGATGAACCAGACTTAAAAAGTCTGGTCACTCAACTCATTAAACTGCCATGGGCAGAGATTGAAACCCTGAACACCTACACTGCGTGTCAGCGTAGGATCTCGGAGAGCCTCACCTACATCCATCGGCCAACTGGGAAAGGCCCAAACCACCCCTGAGGTACTAAGTGACCTGACTCGCTTGTGTCACTGCAAAGCACAGCTGGAAGCTGGAGAGCACCTAGAGCAGTTGTCCCTGCTGCCAATTGTTCATGCTGGACCACGGAGTTAGAAGCAGTAAGAGAAGAACTTGTTACTGCAGGGTGTCATATTTTGACTGCAGGGACTCAACATGAAGCCCTGCAGGCAGAACGTGAAACCCAGCGGCAAAGGCTCATCCTGGACAGGCCTAAACTGGAAGCTCAACCAAGTACAGAGGTTGCTCCTTCTGAACACCACTAGAAGCGGCCCATCCTGGGGCGAGGCTTTCCCACCCAGTTGACACAATGATAGCCATCCGGTAGTGAAACCATAGTGTTACCTGCTGGGGGAATGCGAAATAGACAGGGAAAGGTGGACTGTCCCACATCAGGGGCTGGGACTAATGGCACTGCTACAAGATTCAGATCCGTACGTTTATGGTCATAGTACAAGTAGTCCTTGGGTCTCAGACCTGAGGACACTAGACTCCTATGTAGCGCCCCCCACAACTGGCCAAGCAGATATGGGGTCTGCTCATTGGAGAAGAGGGGGATATCCCCCTGAGGTAAGTGGCTGGCTGGAGTTTTGGGACCCACCCAGGGCCCCCACCTTCACAACCCCTCACCAACCACAACTTGCCCGCTGGAGAGCACGACCTCCACCATACTATGGGAACTCAGACTCGGATGGTCCGTATATTTGAAGAATTTCCCAGTTTGGAATCAATAAAGTACATCTCTCTGTCTATCTATCTTTTCCTTTTTTTGTCTGCATTTGTCCTCAAAGTTTAACACCACAGGGTGTGTTAACTTTTTTATGAGATAGAAATTATAGTCTTGCAGCTAAATATTTTATTATTTCAGTGCATGTGTGTGACACCGGCGAAGCACCCAAAGGGGGGAAGGGGTGCAGGGGTGGAGGCTGTGGTGCCGCAGGGTGCAGAACCCATGCCCCTGCCACACACAGACGAAGGAGATCGCAGGAGAGGGAGATCCTCCATGCACCGAGATAAGCCCCTAACCCCCCCACCAGAAGGGAGAGAGGAAGTGGCAAGCCATTAAACATCCGCCAACGCCAGAACCACCAGGAGACAATGCCCAGCCACGAGCCCCTGCAAGAGCTCGGGTACCCAACTGAACCATCCACCGAAGGGCCCCCAGGCGGCCTGCCCCACACGCCACCCAACCGCGGAAGACCAGGCCCCCTGAGCCATGCCATGACTAATTTCAAGTGAGGGGTTCCCCTTTGCTGTGCTTCCTCAATCCCTGCTGTGAAAGCATTCTCCTGCACTGTGAATAAGTCACCCTGGCTGTGGTGTGGTGCATTAAGACTTTGGGAAAGGAGAGGAGGGTGGGGGGAAGTCAGAGGACTGCAGCATACTGCTCTCCTGCAGCCTGCCTCGACAGAGTGCCCCCTGAGCCCGCCCTTGCCCGTCCCCCAAGGTGTGGTGCATTGAAATCTTATGTTGTATGTATATTGTGTATCTAAATGTGCTTGTGATAAATTCTATATTGCAAAGTATGTGGTGGGTGAATAGTGACATTGGTGCAGCAACAGGGGCACACCGGCCGCCGCGGAAAACACCGCGAACCAACATAGGCCAGCCATCGAAAGGCACCGCCAGCACCCTCCCACCCCCTGGGAAGGCCCCGGCCCCGAATGCACAGAGACTCCACCCACCACAAGCCACCCCAGTCCCAGCATGCCAGAGACACAGGATAGGGCCACAGCGACACCAGAAAGGGGGAATGGCCACCTCCACCCCCACAAACAATGGTGGCAAACAGGGAATGCCGCCCAAGAGTCGACCCCGGGGCACCACGCCAGAGCCCACCCACAGGGGCCCCCCAGGAGAGGAATGCCCCTAATGCATGCTCAAGGTGTTGTGGTCCGGGGATTCACCGTAGTGATCCTGGATGCGGAGGATAATACAAACATTGCAATAAACATAAGTTATCACCTTATCAGAGAGAGTAATATTATTATTATTATTATTATTTTATTTTATTTATTTTTTGATTCTGACACAAATCTGGGCCCTGGTGATGATCTCACTCATATTTAGGGAATGCCCACATGCATGTGTGGTTTCACTTGCCAGCTTGTGTTGGGTCACATCATGATGAATTGATGAATCCTGCCTAAAATGGGCTGACCGCTCTTTCATTCCATCACTATGTATCCTATCTTGGACTCTGCTCCTCTTTTGGGAAACCTTCACCTACCTGGACTCCCATCTCTCCAGGGATCTACACAGACACCCTCTGGACTCTCTTAACCCTAAGTGAGGTAACAGGAAAAGCACATGATCCTTCACTCCACTAGTTCCTACCAACACCACCTGCTTCCCTTTCCCTGTCCATCCATCCCACATCTTCTCTGTCCTTTATTCCCCCTTGTATTCACTGAGGTGTAACACTGACCTCCCTGCTTGCAGATATTTTCTCCAATTATATATTCTGCAAGAAGGTTCAACCAGTGGGAGATGTTAAAAGACTGTTTATTTTTCCAGTTAACTAGGATTGTTTTCTGGCCGATGGCTAAAGCTACAAGAACAGATTGGGATAGATGGTTTGTTAAGTTGGTTGTTGTCAGGTCACCGATAAGGCAAAAGTTAGGGGTTAGTGGGATTCTGCAGTCCAAGATGGAGGAGAGTTTCTGTGTTACCATTGACTAGAAGGGGTGTACAGGTGAATGGAGCCAGAGAGCGTGGAAATAGGAGTCTGATGTGTTCTGAGTGCATTGCATGCATATATCACAGTGAGAGAAACCCATTCTATGAATCTTCTATTGAGTTGTGGGTGATCTGTGAAGTACTTTGAACTGGATCAGCTGTAAATTCAAGTTTTTTGTCATTTTAAATGTATTTTGGCAGACCTGGGACCAGATGTCTAATTCAGCGGACAGAGACAGATCCGTTTCCCATTTCGATATTGGTAGATGCATAGAATGAGTGCTTGAGAGTAATTTATATATTTTAGAGAGGTTTTTGTCCTTTTTTCTGAGAGAGCTTTGTGATGTTAATGACAAATTCTGGAGGGTGCAGGGTATTCCGGAGCATTGGAATTCTTCTTAATTGTCGCGATCACCTGTAGGTATTGGAGAAAGTTTCCATTTCTTATTCCAAAAGTAAAAATAAATCTGTGTGTTTTAGAAGTAATTTGTCCTGGAAGATGTGATGGAGGTGGGTGCCGACTAGCCTCTTCAAAGACATTTCATACTTAATTGAGCCATTCCTTCTAGATCTGATTAATTTGACATTATCTTTGGGTTACGTATCCCAGACTCTTAAGACTCCAGTCATCAAACCCCAACTTAAAAAGCCGAATCTTGAGCCAGATGTTTTGGCCAATTACAGACCCATATTGAACCTTCTGTTTGTTTCTAAAATCATCAAAAAAGCAGTAGCAAACCAATTACATGATTATCTGCATAGGAACAGCTTGCTCGAAGAGTTTCAGTCGGGATTTAGAGCTCATCACAGCACAGAAACAGCGCTGGTTAAAGTCTCCAATGATATTCTAATGGCTTCAAACAATGGATCAGCCTCCATACTTCTCCTCTTAGATCTTAGTGCTGCATTTGACACCATTGATCATAAGATTTTATTACAGAGACTGGAACATGAAATTGGGATTAAAGGAACTGCACTAAGGTGGTTAAAATCCTATTTATCAGATAGATAGATAAAATAGCTCCTCCTCATGCACTGTAGCCAATTATGGAGTCCCACAGGGTTCGGTACTTTGACCAATCTTCTTCACTCTATATCTGCTTCCTTTAGGCAACATTGTCAGGAAACACAGCATCAATTTCCACTGTTATGCAGACGACACTCAGCTGTATTGATCAATGAAGCCAAATTAAGTTAGTCAGATAGTCAGACTGCAGACATGTCTTGAAAACATAAAAGTCTGGATGACCCATTATTTTTTACTTCTAAATTCTGACAAAACTTAAGTTATTGTACTCAGCCCTAAGCACCTTAGAGAAACCCTATCTAATCATCTAATCAGTCTGGATGGCATTACTTTGGCTTCCAGCTCCACTGTAAGAAATCTTGGAGTAACTTTTGACCAGGACATGTCCTTTGTTCCTCAGATAAAACAAGTCAGTAGGGCAGCTTTCTTCCAACTGAGAAACATTAGGAAAATCAGAAACATCCTCTCTCAAGAGGATGCAGAAAAACTAGTCCATGCATTTGTTACTGCTAGGCTGGACTACTGTAACTCATTACTATCTGGATGTCCAAACAAATCTCTGAAAGGCCTTCAGTTGATTCAGAATGCTGCTGCACGACTATTAACAGGAACTAGAAAAAGGGATCACATCTCTCCTGTGCTAACTGCTTTTCATTGGCTGCCAGGAAAATTCAGAATAGAATTTAAAATCCTTCTGTTAACGTATAAAGCTCTTAATGGCCAAGCTCCATCATATCTCAGAGAGCTCATAGTTCCTTACTGCCTTAGTAGGCTACTCCGCTCTCTAGATGGAGGTTTACTTGTGGCTCCTAGAGTCTCCAAGAGTAAATCAGGAGGCAGATCTTTCAGTTATCACGCTCCTCTTGTATGGAACCAACTTCCAGTATCGGTCCAGGGGGCAGACTCTTTAGCAATTTTCAAGACCAGGCTTAAAACCTTTCTGTATGAAAGAGCTTATAGTTAAAAAGTTAAAGTTCATTTACTCTTTAGCTATGCTGCTATAGGCCTAAACTGCTGGGGGAAGCACTGAGCACCCCTCTCTCTCTCTCTCTCTCTCTCTCTCTCCCCTTTGCATTCGCTGGCATACCAATAAAGAAATCTCTGTCTCTCCCACTTCCTCTCCTCTCTCTCCCTGTCCTCATCCTGCAAATGGTGAATCATCACTACCCCATGTTCCTGCAACACCTACTGCTCCCATATCTTCATGAACTCCATCCAGCATCATATCTTCCTGCTTGCACCTGTTTTGACTATCCCCTCCTCCTGCTCTCATTCTCTACCTACTCTACCCAACTTTGCCCCCGCCCCCGTGTCTCTCTCTCTCTCTCTGCCTCTCTCAACCCAACCAGTTGAGGCAGATGGCCTTTTATAATGAGTTTGGTCTAGACCTGCTCTATATGTAAAGTGCTTTGATGTAACTTTGTTATGATTTGGCGCTATATAAATAAATCCAATTTGATTTGATTTGATTTGATTCCTTTCTGCTCCCAAATGCTAACATGAAGAGGGACTTTGTTATTTACAAAGTCTGGGTTGTGCCAGATTGGGGAGAACATACAGGGTTCCAGTTGGGAACCTGTGGTCTCTAGAGTTTTCCACCAAGCAGAGAGGGTTGAGGCAATCATCTGGTTTTTGAAGCAGTTATGACATTTGAGGGTCATGGTAATGAAGGGGAGGTCAGAGATACTGAGGTAACCCTCTGCCTGTTCAAGTTCAAGCCAAGAGTTATAATCTGCATTTGGATTTATCCATTTAGCGATAGAGTTTATTGCAGTTGATTTGCCATGTAGTAATTCATGAAATTTGGATCCAATCCTCCTTCCGATTTATTTATTTTTTGAAGAGTAGCCAGGCAAATCTTTGTCTTTTTGTTCACTGAGTAGAATTTCATAATAGTAGAATATAAATTTTGGAACCACTTTACTGTGGGTTTGAATGGGATTATGGAAAATAGAAAATTGATTTGTGATTCTCATTTTAACTGTAGCTATATGCCCCATAAGAGAGATGGGAAGATTGTTCCAGCATCCCAGGTCATCACAGATTTTCTCCAGGAGTGGATCAAATTTCAGGTGGACTAGCTCTCATGGTCTAGGTGAGATATTTATACCCAAGTATTTAATGTTTCCTGTGGAGAAGGAAGGTTGAAGATATTGGTCTGCAGGATCCCAAACATTCTCCGACCTGATTTGTTGTTATGTTTTGGTATCTGAGTTGTTGAAGTATAAACTCTGGCTTTTTTAAAGGATATTTTCTAGTTGTACTTTTGCATTTTGTAGTTGGGTCCATAATTGTTCATTCGGTTTAGCTGCATATTGTTCTCTTAGTTCTTTAATCCTATCCTCAATATTTTTTTTTCAACCAGTTGTTCCTGTTATTTTGTGTAAGATGAATAAGATATAAATTTGCCTCTGATTACAGCCTTCCCAGCTTCCCAAATCAGAGATGGAGATAAATTCTGAGAGTAATTTTTTTGCAAAACGTTTTTCTATTCTTTCCTTATTAAAGAGTCAAATTCTGGATCCCTTACTAATGAGGTGTTAAAGTGCCGAGTGGGTGACAGTTTCAGGGTGGATTGTATTTGAATGTGGAGGGACACCGGGGCGTGATCACTGATTATAATGGGGTGTGCACTGGTGTTGATTTTTTGTGCAATAGAGTTTTTTGACAGTAAAAAGTCAATTTTTCAAAAAGAGCGGTGCACTGGGGAGAAGAAGGTATATTCCCTCTGTAGGATTTTTGAGTTTCCAGCCATCGCCAAGTCCAAAGTCATCCATACATTCCTTTAGGTCTTTGGCTGATTGCGATTTGTTTGTATATGCTGAGTTATAAGAAAGATCTATAGAGGGATTCAGGACTGTTAAAGTCCCCTCCAATGATCGATGTTGGGGTGACTGATATGTCGGATAATTGCAAAAAAAACTTTGTGGAAGAAAGCCGGATCATCGTTATTAGAGGCATAGATATTAACAGTTGTGTATAATTTATTAAAGATTGATGCCTGAATAATGATGTATCACCCTTCTGGGACTGTTTCCATAAAGTTTAAAGTAAATAGTAATTTCCTGTGGAACAAAATGGAGACTCCTCTTAGTCTACTATTGTAACAGGAGGAAAAGATTTGGTTAAAATTTGGATGTATAAGAGCTTTTTCTTCTGAATCTTGTAAGTGGGTTTCTTGAATGAGGAAGATATCTGCTTTTAACTTTGTGATATGGCCCATAATAAATTTTTTTGGACCATGAGCGAATGCCATGCACATTCCAGGCTACTATAGTTAAGTGGAGAGAGAGAGAGAGCATTCAGTCAATCTGTGTATGAATATTGACATTGGTCTGCATGTGTCCCTCTGTAACCTTCTACTGCTATCAGTATGTAGGGGGTTACAATCAGTGATTTGAGTGGACTCTGAAAGTATCTATCTATCTATAGGCGTCATGACGAGGGCCTCCGCACCTGCCAGCTAGAGTTCACGCTGCGGGATGTTGAACATTTTGACCACAGCAATAGTGACTCAAGCATCAACAATTACCTATGTGTCGTGGACTTCTACTTGCTTGACATTGCCACAACACGAAAAAAGATAAGACTGATTTGGAAATCAACCACGAGAAGTGTACATGCATTCATGTAATCCATACCTGCACACATCAGGGACTGATATAAGCCCCTGTTCCAAGCTCTGTGTGAAGAGTAGCACCTCTGCAGCACACAGCGCTTTCGTGATCACACAGAAGCGATCCGAACTGCCTAAGGAGTACTATAGGCGACTGAGGATGGCTTACTTCCAAGGGTGTAATGCACCTGGGCTTGACGAAGACACAGCATTCAAATCCCCGTTTCTCCACAACTGGAGTATGACAGTCCCAGCCCAGTCGGAGTTTCTCGTCAGCACTGAACTCCTCGTTCGCCTGGGTGTCCGCCTAGACACCATCAACCAGGTCCTGTGGTTTCATGCCAACATGACTACAGAACCCTTAGCAGGAGAATCAGAATCTTTGAAATCGGGTCAGACGATTCTGCAGGCATGTCAGGTCACAGCTGAAAAAGACTATTCCCCCATGAGTTTACAGCATTCCCATCCGCCTTGCCGTCTTGAAGGGCCAAAAAACCCCTCAGTCAGAGGCTTACTTTCAGCCATTGCCTCGCTTCCAACAACAGCTCCTCTCCCAACAGCAACAATCGCATGACTTAGGGAAAATCATGCAGGGCACTGTGTTAACCGTCAACCTCCACTCCACTTGAAGCCACGAACACTCCTTAGAGACCCTATCAGAGATCATCAGGGAGGAATTACTTATGTGAGAGTAGTAAAAGACCTATTGCAGGACCTCATCAGGGAAGTTATGGCATCCGTTAACGACATCATTTGATAAGCGGTAACCCAACAAATGGTGCCGCGTGCAATTTGTACCACAACACAGTTTAGCAAATGATGTCTGAGTATTCTCCTTAAATTTAGCCACAGCATTTTCAGATAAACATCTGCTATAGCTGAATTCATTCCCAGATGCTTTGCCGCCATTTACTGGAAACTCAGATGTTAGTAGGTAGTGGTCAGAGAGAAGAGGGTTGAGGGGAAATATTATTAATTGGTCAATTTCAATGCCATATGTTAACACCAGATCAAGGGTGTGATTGATACAGTGAGCAGGTTCATCCACACACTGGAAAAAGCCAACTATGTCCGGTAATCACTTAAATGCAGAACTAAGGCTGTCACTGACATCTACACGAATACTGAAATCAGCCACTACAATGATTTTATCTGTACTAAGTATTAAGTTTGATAGAAACTCAGAGAACTCCAATAGAAACTCTGAGTAAGGACGAAGTGGACGATATACTGTAACTAGCAGAACTGGTTTTTCAATTTATCCATCCATCCATCTTCTACCGCTTTTCCATTTCCGGGTCACGGGGGGTGCTGGAGCCAATCCCAGCCAACGTTCCGGGCGAGGATGGGGTCCACCCTGGACAGATCGCCATATATATATATATATATATATATATAAAATTATTAATCGACAATCAATCGATTCCAGCTTATTAATCAATCATATATATATTAATTATTTATTGTGGATTTATTTAGACTAACTTACTCATTCTGCTGAAGCCAGTGATACAGAATAAATCCATAATACGATGAGTAAAGAGATCATGAACTAACAGGGATTTGGATGATACTGATCTAATATTCAATACTCCACATTGCATTTTTGTAATATTTAGATTTGAATTGGTGGTAGTTTTATTTTCAATTAAGGTCTTGTTTTTAGCTCCTTTTTTGCTTACTTTTGGTTTAACAGATCTACTAAATTTAGGAGATCGAGGGGACAGACAGTTTCTATAGACATTGGTTGTATTCTATTCTGGGCAGGGAACCGCTCTGACTGAGGTGCAGAAAAGAGTATTAAACTGCAGCTTTGCCTCCTCTTCTGGACTTGGGAATGTCACGGTTTTCTCTTGTCTGTCAGTCCGACAATAGCCATGTCCAACAGAATACTCTGCTTTATGGTCAATTTTACCTTAAATGGGATCACCAATAAAAAAAAAAAAAGAATATCATGTTGTATTGAAGAAAACTTGAAACAAGAGACTGAGATCATAAATTAATTGGGAAACGTTTACTGTGGAGTTCGAACTCCGATAGTCAGTAGATAGAACGCAGGTTTAGGGCACTTTCCATTTACAATGTATGATATTCAGGTTAAATGAAAAGTGCGATGTAATTACAAAGTGGTAATCTGATCACAAGTTTTCAGTTCTCACTGGATTCAAATAGTGTGTTTTTTTTGTTTGCATATAACAGCAAGACACTGGGAAAATAAAGGAAAATGTTAAAAATCCAATTATAGAAACAGTGTGAAACACTGTTCCATCATAGATAGAACAGATTTTTCCAGTACAGATTTTTTGATGATAGCGAACATTGAGGAGAAAATTTGAAAGCAAATTTGTTTTGTTATAATGACACTCTTGCTTTTTTTCACTCCCTTTTCGTTCTCTATATTGTTTCCTTTTGTTTTCACACACCGACTCACTGACACACATTTCTACACTTAAAGCCAAAATTATTCATGTTCCTGTCAAATACAAGGAATTTAAAAATTTTTTCAGCTCCAGATAAATATTTTAACTCGGATTTGATGCTAATAAGACATATTGGAAAATTTGGAGCTATCACCAATTTATTTAAGTGAAGTTATACTGTTAAAGGTGCTTATTTAAACTTTGACAAAAAATCACTGTGTCCAAAATTACTTGTATCCCTGTGATACCAAGGCAAATAACCATAGGATGTTCAAACAAACCATTCTCTCTACGGTTTTAGTTATTTAATTTTAGTTATTTTTCAAGTCATATCATTTTCAATGTTTTTTTTTGTTTTTTTTTTTTACCAGTTTTATGACTATAAAAATGACTTGCTTGTGACATTTCAATAATTTCAAATCAGTGCAAGACCTGCCATGGCAAAGACCAAAGAGCTCAGTCAGGACTTAAGAGCATACATTGTAAATTTCAAAAACTATACAAAAAGGATACAAAAAATGCCCAACAATTTCAGGTACCAATGGCAACGGTGCAAAGCATCATCAGGAAGTAACAAAAATGTATCACATTGAAAACTCTCAAAGGATGTGTTCGGAAGTCAGCAATATCACCTTGGCTGGCCAGAAAGATCAAGCAAGATGTTGAAAAAAAATCCATGAACTACTATGATAGCCAAGGGCATAGTATATGGGGGGTATACAGGGGACACGTCCCTCGCTTCCTGTACCTGGCTCTTCTGTCCCTCACACTTTTCTGACCTGTAATTCCGAGCTCAACAAAGTTCAATTTATGTTAAAAAGTTTGAGAGTTTTTTACGAGTCTCATTGAATGCACCATGAGAAGGGGAGGGGACATGCATCAGCACAGACAGGCAGCTCAGTGCTCTTACTACATGGAGAGTGAACTGGGTGAAAGAAGAGGGAGAAATTCATTTAAGTTTTAAAAAATAAGCTGAAAATTGTACAGCAAACCAGCCAGCAAGTGGCAAAAAAGATTGCACCATTTTTTCAAACCAAACAATGTAAGTTGAATCAGAAAGAGGCAGTTCTAAGTGAATTTGATTTTAATGACCAACACTGCTTTGTAGCGATTCCTCTTAATTTCTACTTAAAATAAAAAAAATTCTTTACACATGTTTTTTGTCTATTGCATTAGAAGGAGTGAGGAGAAGGCAGTTCTTAGAGAGCTGGAAATTAATCTCAAATGCACTTTTTAATTTCTACTCTAAATTTAGAATTTCTTTGCACATATTGTTACACCCTGTCAATGATGTTTGTTTACCCTTTATATCTTAAATTAATTGGTCATAGCTTCAGACTTTTTTGCATGACCTATTTACATCAAATCTGAGGTGAAATACTAATCTGTAACCTAAAAAATTAAGAAATTCTTTGTACTTGACGGGGGTATGAATAATTCTGGGCATAAGTGTATGTGTATGTATGCTTACTTTGCTTGACCTGTGTACTCTGAACACCACATTAACCATATTATGTCACTCATCACCAAGCTGTTACCTTTCAGCACACAAATTGATGTATCTCTACCAATACCCAGCCAGAGTGTGGGACTCCACCCTCCATGGCCTCCAGCTACAACCCATTTGAAAGTCATCTAACAGCATCCACTTAATGACCAAATCACTCCCTTTTGGTGTAATACAGGCACTTAATTGAAGTGATTCACATGTGCAAAGACCAAAAATCATAGTTTGATGTGTCTTGGCACCGGTTGACATAAGATCAGAGGATGCAGTGTGAACAAAGGATAATAAATAACCCAGGTATAAAACTGGGGGCTTAAGCATATGCCATACATGGGCATCGGAAGAGTAGGAAAAACATTGTAGATCTACTCCTTCTTAACCTAGCCTCAGTGGCTTCCTGTGTTACACCATTGAATGATGGCCAGATGTGCTGTTTCAGACCATAATGTCACATTGAAATTGACCTTTGACTTTATACCATCAAAATCTAATCAGTTCATCCTTCGGTCCAAGTGGAAATTTCTGTCCAATTTGAAAAAAGTTCCCTCAAGGTGCCACTGACACATTGTGCTCATGAGAATAAAAAGGACAGAGAGACAGCCTGAAAATGCTTCCAGCTCTGGCTGTCATTGGTCCAAAGTCACCTTTGGCCTGTAGAGGAAATTCATGTTAGCATAGCGGAGATTCCCTTAGATAACCACATCAACACAGATAGCATGTTTTTCAGTCCTGTTCAAGTCCTGATTATAGCACAACTTAGTGGCGGCAAAAACATACTAGTTGGCTTTGTGCCTCCTCAAGTGCTTTTTAATAATAATAATATGACTTTAAACATAAATCATGTTTTTTCAAGTCAATGTGAAAGTGAGTGAGGTTTCTTCATTCCATTCACTCACTGAAAGGAATGGGGGTTATTTACTGGTGAATGTACCTTTTGTAAAGTTCCCTTCTAATTTCAAATCACCAGACTTGGGGCTATGTGGGCTAGACAAGGATTACATAGTAAAACAAATGGTTCAGCCCCTGTTCACGGCTATCAAAACAGCTATCAGCATTTCCGTGGCTGGTAATCACTTGCATTAAGAAAACAGGAAGGAAGTCCTCTCAGTTGGCTTCCCACCCATTACTACAAAGCTGGCTTAAGCACCTCTGCCCCACATGTGTGGCAGACACACACATCCTAAAGTGCAGACATATACACACTCAATTTAAATATGGAATATAATACAAAAATATACACCCAGACAAAAATGCATTTTTATTCCAATTATTCATGCACAGATACACACACATGCACACAATAAAATATATTAAGGTATGTTTGCATAATTACTTTAAAAATATATATTATTGCTCCAATCAGTCAACAGCCAGAGTAATTTTGATTCCCCCATTAGTGAATAAATGAAGTGGAAGGTTGTGCTTAACTGGAATATTAATCTATTATACACCAACTTGTAATGCAGCTTATTTCACTGGTTTATAGTAAAATGAAAGTGGCAGCTGCAGCTAAATTAAATTCACTCAGAGATAATATTCACAAATATCTGTGCTAATATGATATCATCATAGCTTTGTTTTACCACTGTGATCTTAGGCCGCCATTGTAATAATGATGAGAGCAAAGGAGTAAGTCAGGTGTTGGTCAACAAGCAACCATGTGTGAACGTCAGAGAGGATGGATGGGTTGACAACACTCAGGACTTTATTGAGATGCCATTGTTTGTTTTCTGATTTAAACTGATACTCATTGTCAATTTATATATCCACAATCATACTGCCAAATTCTAAAACAACATGGATCCTGTAACCTGAACAAAATACTTCTGAAACCATAGACTGTATATTAAATATAATACAAAGAGCCTTAGATGTGGATATTAGTGGATGCCCATGGGAAGACTTTACTGTTTATGAAAAGAATTGATTTGAATTCTATGTGAAAATGTTTCTTCTTCTTATATGACTTATTAGCTCATTTAATGTTTTCCAAATGATTTTATGGTCTCACACTCTAGTTTCAAGTCTTCAAAACAAACATGATATTATTATTATTTTTTGTATGATGTCCCATTTGGATGACAATAGACCATAAAACAGAGTATTGATTAGGGTGTGGCTTCCTTTCACTCCTCTTTAGCTCCACCCTCTCCTCAAAATATGGTTTCTTGTGGCTCAAAAAACAAGATGGTGATGGATAAATTACAAACTGGAGGCTTCAAAATGGCAGTTCAGACACCAATGAGTGACGTCATGGTGAGCTGAAGCATGACTGTAACCCAAACAATTACACCAACCATACCAACCATTCCCTATATCTGACCAGGGTTTGGATATGTAAATGTTAGCCCTACAGCTAAATTTATTGTAAAAGGGAGATCTATATAGTAGAACAGATGTTGCTGCATGTGTTACATGTCACCTTCTGCTATCTAACATCACCCTCTGTTAGGCTCAAACAAGCAAAGACAACATTATGAAGGGCCATCTTACCAGCAATTCAGTGGACTATGTTTAACTGTAACTCACTCTACGATCTTGTCTTCACCATCTCCTCATTCAACTGTAATTTGTTACTTCAACATTTCCTGAACAACTGAGATCTCAGGGAACAGCTGTGGTTGATTGTGCTGGGTTACTCAATGTCCTTTGATGTTAATTCTGTTTCTGATATCCACAAATGAAAGTGAAGGAAAGGCAGTGCATGGTATCTCAAGGTCACTGTTGCACATTGGAGTGGAGTTCATTTCCATGTTAAGTTAGTTATTCAATAACTATGCCACAGATCATGTGGGCAGCAACATGGCTTGTTCCTGCCCTTTCATTCTTTGTGCATCTAATAGACAGAATGTTCTAGGCAGTCTTGATAGAAAGAGTGTGGTTTAGCTGTATAAGCTTGTATAACAAATTTACCTCTATATGTGTCCTCTGAGTCCTCTTCTATTTCTGTTTGTGTTTACATTGAGTGGTGAGATGGTTGAGCCATCTGTCCTCACCACAGTAGAACTGATGAAGCTGTCAGACCAGCTCAGTGTGAATCCCTACCCCTTATCATCACTACTATGTCACTGATTGCTACCTGTGTGTTTGAGTTCTTGTCTAAGTGTGAATGTGAAAGATGTTATTGTTTTTTCCTGTTTTTTAACAACATGAGTATCTTAGAAGATCCCATATTTTTCTTGTTTAATAGTGATGGCATAGGAAGATAGAGTTGTGGTTTTAGGAACCATAAACCATCTCAGTTTAGTTTTACATGTCCTCTCACAGGTCTCTCTCTCTAGTAACATTAGGTCAGTGATTGACTGCCTTTCTTAGCGATTGAATGAAAATTTAGTGGATTTCTGAAATATGTCCTATATATACATACAGCTAACCATACTTATGTATATAAACCAATACCTGCTCTATTATCGAAGAACACATGGAGGTTTACCTTTATGCATGTGGGGTCTTAAATAGGTTTTTGTTACAATGCAAATGAGATCAGTTTGAGTTCGGTTTCAAACTAGATATCTTTCTTTTGGATTTTTGTGGTTTCTTTCTTTCTGCAATAAATGCACCAGTATCTTCTCAGCTATACCTGCCTATGTGGGTTTGTGTGTGTATGCGTGCTGACAGGTAAATGTATCGCAGATGGTGACATCGCAGCAGGTGGCTGGTCTCCAAATCTGGTAACATGGCAGGGAAGCGGTGCCAGTAAGACAATAGCAACATATATACCCTCATCCTGAAGAGGAATCTCAACTTCCTCCCTACCTCACATACACAAGTGCAAATAGGTTTAGGCAACCTTGGATGACCTGAAAGGCGCCATATAAATAAAATATATTATTATTGTTATAACAGATCCAGTGATGGTTAGAAGTGTGTTCAGCCATGTTACAGTGACTTCAGATACAGTTGTAATGTTCTAGTGTGAAATCAGATTAATGTAACATTTTGGCAGGATGAAGAAAAACACAAGAGATGAAGGTGAGTTTGAACTTTACTCCTCAGCTCCAACACCAAACTGAAACAGGAACAACCTTGCACCAGAGAGCTCAGTAACTTAAACTACAGCCCCAACTCACAGCCCTGCTGGGTGAGAGGCGTAGCCCCTAGTGTCCGTCCAAACATATGAATTTACAGTCAGCAGCTTCGATGTCTTGTTCTTTGGGGATAGAAAGACAGAAAAAATAATGACGGAAATACTAAGAGGCAAAGTGTGATTATGCTCAAGAAAAGTTGCTTGGCTTTTTACAGGAAAAAAAAACAAAAAAACAAATCATCTCAGTAAGATCCTCAGCTAAAACTGTCCCCATTTTCTTACCACTTAATCTTTTTCCACAGAACAATCTTAGGATATAAAGTTTTACTATCTCAGAAGTCTTCAGAAGAAGATTAATGTCACAAAAACTGCATTTTAAACATATTAATGACAAATGCCAAACTTTTTGAAACACAGAACAAGTGTTGATTCAAGTTTTTAGGAAGCACCTGACTTTATTTTTTACTGAGAGTATGGGTTTGGGCTGTGATAATGGTCAAGGTCAATTGTTACATTCCATTTACCCTCCAGGTGACATCTTACCCAAGTAATCTGCAAATATCTTTGTCACATCCCCTGTGGCATTTCCCCTGCCAACCAGATATGGGACCCACCCCAGTGCCCACCTGTAATTGGCTTACTTTAACTTTCTTAACATTCAATCTCACCCCATAATTCAAATTTTAGATGCTTCAGACAACTATCCATATTTCCAGAAAGTAAGTGACTTGTGAAGGAATATACTAAGGGTAGGCAAACTCTTCTTGAAGTAATTCCGTTGGTGGTAAGATCAGCCTGTTTGCTATCTGCAGTCAGTGTGTCCACAGCTATAAGTGGCGCCCCCATGATAAAATTTCACTTAATGTGTATTTTTTATTTATGTTGAATGACAATAAAGCACGGGCAGCTTGGCGGCGTAGTGGTTAGCGCTGTTGCCCCACAATAAGAAGGTCGCAGGTTTGGTTCCCAGCCTTGGTCCATTCTGTGTGGAATTTGCATGTTCTCCCTGTGTCTGCATGGGTTTCCTCCCACCGTCCAAAGACATGCATGTTTAGGTTAACTGGTGATTGTAATTTGTCCATAGGTCTGAATGCAAGCATGAGTGGTTGTTTGTCTTTGTGTGTTGGCCCTGTGATGGACTGACGACCTGTCCAGGGTGTACCTTGCCCAGAACGTTGGCTGAGATTGGCTCCAGCACCCCTGCAACCCAGAAACAGAAAAGCGGTTGAAGATGGATGGACAATAAAACAGAGTTCTGCAATGGGTTTGGTAGGGTGATTTTCACCTTTTTCACCCTTGTTGAGTTTGCTTCTCTGCAACAAACCATTCTTATGATGTCAAGGAAAACCTTGTTCATCAACCCATGATTCTTTCTCTGGCCCAGATGTAGGACCTTTTGGTTGGTCTTGACCACTGCAGACCAGAATCATCAAACAGAGCTGCAGTGTTTGAGATGCTCTGACTCAATCATCTACACATCAGAGTTGGGTTCTCTTGAGTCTCTCTCATTCTCACCCTTGAGCATTTCCCAGCTTTACCACATTAAGTTCAAGACAAAGTTTTCCCTTTTTGCCTAGTATATCTCATCCACTCACGAATGTCATGGTAACAAGATAATCAATGCTGTTCCCCACTAGTTAGTGGGCATGTTTTGATTTATTGGAGAATCTTTGTTGTAAGCTGTGTACTAAGCTAAGAGTATGGCAGTGTGAGTGTGCCAGTGAGTCATTTTCTGTGTGTCCTGCTGTGTGTCGGGCAGTGGGAACCTTCATGTGCGATAGCCTCCAAGGTCATTTCTCCTCCTCATGACCTCATTCTTTTCTCAGCCCCCTGCACTACAATATCACTTCCTCCTCAGGCAACAAATGGACTATTTTAAACCACAATGATCTTCCTCTGACTGAGACATAGAAGGACAGTCACACACACAATCAAACAAGCTCAAATTACGTCCTCAGCTTCATTTGTAGCAATAACTGACTTGACAGACGTACACACATACACAAAAATAAGCCCACATAGACATACAATTTTTAAACAATATCAAAAGTAGACCCAAAAAAGCAACATGATCTTTTGATCTGTTCATATGGAGCCTTTGGTTGCATTAACACTGCAGCAAGAATTAGAGTTCCAAGAGTATTTCCTTTCATGTGACTGTCACTGGGAAAAACTGCTTTTTTTTCATATTTTCTTGATATTTATTACAAAATACATAGTTATTCTAACAGTAAACAATAATTACTTGAAAATGAGTTTAACCAACTTTATTAAAGTCAGTATATGAATCATATCATTGATTATACTGATCCAACTGAAGTGGATCTTGATTCTTTTTGCCAGCTCTTTTTGTATATACTGTATAACAAAAAATTAACATCACAAGACAATCAATGATGGGTACAAACATATTAAGTACAAAAAAATAAAATTATAAGTATAAATATAAATATAAATATAAACCTATAATCTGTCATCCATTGTTTTGTGAACTACCAACTTGTAACATACAGTTTGCAAATTGGGTAATCAAGCATTTTTGTTTTTTGAAAGCAGGAGAACAATATTTGGAGAAGAAAATTGAGCTGTGCAGTCATGGGTTAATCTGACTTTGACTGATTTTGTAGTATAATCTGTCAATCAGAAATTAGACCTAATGCGTACTGTGCTTTATGGTCCAATTTTCCTTAAATGGGACCATAATTTAAACAATGTTCATTTTCAGTTAATTAATTAAAATAGTGTTGTATTGAAAAGGACTCATAAGAAACTGGTTAGAAATGTACTGAAACAATAAATCAATGCCCTTAGACTTCATTACCACATGACTTCTTTTTGTAATCAGTGGTGTTGCCCCTTGATAAACATTAGATAAAATGCACCTGTTTCAGCTTCTTAGACAACAGCTTCACTTTACAGTCCCAGAAAATAATATACTTATATATTTTCTTCATGTACAGTTCAATCTCATGCAATGCAACTCCCATGAATCAACATTCAGTAACAAGTGCTAAAAATACATGTGTGAACACACCTGAAAGTCCATTGATAATGCATTTAAGCTCTGATCATTCTGACCCTGTTAAACCTGGTGCAATTGGAAGACTAGTATTCATATTAATGCCTAGTATATATGTACATGCTGACAATGGATATGTCCACATGATTGCCAAAAGACAAAAATGAATATACAGTTACTTGTACATAAAGGGGGGAAAGTGAGCTCCAATTACAAGTGATCAATCAAGATGCAAGTGGAGATACATGTAGTAACCAGGAGTGAACTGACATTAAGATTACTGGAGACACAGCCTTCAAGCACATACAAAGGTGACATCTGAGGAAATATCACAGAAACTATGGGGGCTTTGGGTATCTGACTTGTTTGTCAAGCAGAAATCAAAGATGCTGGATTGGACTGAGATCTGGTGAATTTGAAACCAAGTTAGCACCTTGAACTGGTTGTTGTTACTCAAGCCATTCCTGAACTGTTGTTGCAGTGTGGTAGGGATCATGATCCTGCTGTCTTTCCATAATGCATCCTGTTATCCTGGTACACATTTGCTTTTACCCCTTTCCCCAGGTGAATAAGGCACATCAGACCAGATCACCTTCTCTCTCTGTGGTCCAACTCTGATGTTCATGGGCCCATTGTAGAAGCTTTTGGTGGTGGACAATGGTCAGGTGCCTGAAGGAAATACCTGTAGGAACAGGCGCTTTCGTCTGCTATTTTATTACTTTTTTTGTACCTCAGAAACAGTTCTACAAATATAACTAAATAACGTACCATAATGTATTAAATAATATTTTTCCAAGGAATGATCATTTAAAAATAAACCACATATAGGTGTTTCACTTTTATCTCATAGTCTGGGGAATAGGAAAGTGTGCATTACTCTCCACAAGGTTCACAGAACAGGAAATGGAGGACTGGGTGTTGCTTCTCAGTGCAGGGATGAACAGGACATTTGTATTCTTTTTCCCAGAGGCTGCTATATTTATGTCTATTGTTTTGGACAGGGAGCGCCCTCTTGTTTTTGTGGATATGTCCAGTTTGTATGTGTGTCCAATTGGTGTGTATTACTGTCATATGCTGGCCACCTGGCAAAAGTCCAGTAATGAAAATAACATGACCAAAGGATGACCACAGAGGTCAGAGATGACAACAGCAACTTTTTCTTTGTCTTTTGTTTTCTTGAGAGTGAGATTCCCACCATGGCTCACTAAACAGATTGATAAACAAAATACTTATAAGCAACATAACAATGGCTGGGAAGATGCATGCAGACATTAACATGTGTTTTTGTTTATGTGTGTAAAATGTGTTATGATGTCCCCTTAAAGACTTTATCACAGTTTAAAAAAATAGGTGTTTCTGCAAATACAGGTAGTTTTTTTTTAACCCACAGAAATAATTGAATTAGTAATATTTCTCCCATTGCTGCAGGCTTACCAGACCTTTGTTACCATGGTTACAGAGAGAAAGATGCACACTGTGTAGAAAGCATCATACCTACACGTGTTGCCATGGTTACTATCATGGTGCTCATAGCTTAGTTAGGTTTAGGATAGAGATAGCAATTAATATATAGTTCAAATAAATACTTCCCAACATTAGACAATATTTGTTGTCATGGTTACAATAATGTGTATAATGTTAGTTTGCACATTATATTTTTTTATTTGTTATACAAATACTATTATAGTCCTTGGTAACTATAAAACTCTGTTGCTTTATGTTTTGTTGTTCAGTTTTGCTCTTTTTAACATTTGGTAATAGCAAAAGTTGTAATAGCTTGACCCTAATATAGCGTAGGTCAAATCTGCAAAAAGGGATCTGCTACTTTTTCTGTTATGCAGCTTCATCACATCCTTGTCTGTCCCAGTGACCTACCACTAAATAACATACTAATTTTCATCTTAATCTATAAATCCTAGTGAAAGACTTTATGAATTTGCCTTCACATTTTTCCCTGGCATGAGGAAAAGTAGTAAGGAAAACTGATTCTTTTGACCATCAGTCTTGACAGATGTGTAGCTGAGCTTGAAATGAGTACTCATGCAACACTGTGATGACTAATTAGGGTTGTATTTGAAGATTAATTTTGTCACAAGATTCACTACGCGCTAGTGATGAATCAGATTTCAAAAAGACAACAAGTTAGACTTGGAGAAGTCCAGGAGGATAAATAACAAATGCTTCATAGAGTAGACCAGACATTTGAGTGTCACTCTAATTTGAACCCACACATATGTTACATATTCAAGTACATTCTGCTGTACATCTGCCAGTTAAAAATCTATACCTCCATGAATTTATCTAATATCTCAATTTAGCGTTCCTAGTTTTTGTTGGTTTGGCAAATCCACATCACCTCTGACTCGATGGTGTACAGTCATCTGACAAGATTATATTTCTGCTATAATACACATACACAGTCTATGAATAAAACTAATGTGTTTTTGGGAGCATGTGTCTCATTGTCAGATACTCATGCTCTATCTAACACAGTGGAAAGCATTGATATATGAAGCATCCATGCACTGGTGTGGCAGATTGAAGATTAAACCTCTACTTAGAAATAAGTCTCTCTCCCACAACTTTTATTGGAATTACTCACACCAGGCACAAAAAAACCCCAATAAATAAATAAACCTAGAAGCATCTCTAAATTGTATCAGTAGTGGTAAATTTTGAGGAGTGTTGAATACATTTTTTGCATGCAGGGCTTAAAACACAGAGTGGAAACTAAACGCCTTGCATCACCCTCAAAGAATCAGCAGAACGTTCACAAGAAAATGAAGGTTTTACTGTGGTTCACATGCGGTTTTTCAAAGTGGCTGTTCTACAATTTTGGGAAAACTTGCTTTATGTACTTAATTCTTTTAGCTTCTGGTGTAGATTATAGAAAACTGAATGAAGAAATTTAAAGAAAATTTTAGTTCCTTTTATCTTAAAACTAAAGTTTACAAGACAGGCCACTTGTGGTAAAGTAAATGTAATAAATATAATTTTTTTATTTAAATTAGATAACATTGAAATTCTGACCGGTCCAGGGTGTACCCCGCCCTTGCCCAGTGTGAGCTGGGATTGGCTCCAGCACCCCCTGTGACCCAAAAATGGAAAAGCAGTAGAATATGGATGGATGGATGGATGGATGGAACATTGAAATTCCAACCCCAGCCATAAGGTAAACCAGTGGTCGGCTTGTGCCGGTCCCAAGCCTGGATAGGTGGGGATGGTTGTGGCAGGAAAGGCATCTGTACGGTGGCCTGGAAGTGCAAATCACAACAGCAAAAGAGAAACGACAAATCAGAAAACACAACAACAAAAGGGAAACGACAACGACAAACCGAAAAACACAACAACAAAAGACAAATGATAATGACATCGAAAAACACAACAACAAAAGAGAAACCACAACGACATTAACCAAACCTGAAAGGGTAGGTACCTTCGGGCGACGTGAATCGTCGCTGATTGGACGAAGGAATTGGTCCGTCCTTTGAAGGACATGTTCTCAAAACATGAGCGGTGCTCGTGATAGCCTACCTACTCACTATTATCAAACAATATTTTAATGCTGGACATAAGTATGACGTGATAGTCCACATGCTGTCGACTATTCACAACATTAAGATAAGTATTCGAACACTGAAGACCCGTTTCATAGAAGTAGGGTTATTTAGATGAAGAAGAACAATTTCCCACCACGTAGGCGAGGCGTGCAATTTTCACCGAGCTGGAAGGACCACGGCAACTGTATGGTTATCGGAAAAAGTGACAGGTTCTTCAACAGAAACATAGACTTCAGGTTAAAACGTGAAGTTTGGTGGATGAAAAGTACAGTGGAAACTGTGTAGTGATCACCTCTGTCTGTGTTAAACTGACCAGTGCTGATTATTCAAAACCCTTTCTTTGTTTGTCATTAAGATTATTATTCACATTAAATGACAATAACAGCCTTGTTATTTGCTTAATGTCACTGTTTTGAATTAGAGTTCTTCAACTGTTTAATATGAATATATGAATCTATAGGAATTATTCTATCCCAGAATTGAATCACATCAGTGGTTGATTACTTTTGGATAATCATAGTTGGTTTCCATTCTGATTTCTGTTTGATTTGTGTGAAATAAGCCACTTTGCGTCTAATGGATCCCCAGGGCTCAGTTTTGGACGGACTTGTTTGGAGACCTGAGAAACTCGGGACTTTTCAATGGCAGCCATGAACACCAGTGCTTACTGAGATTTAGCTTCAGTAATGTTCTGCAGCATGACCTGGATGAATGTATGGACCCATGGAACAAACACCAGATTCTTTATTAAAGTCTTTATTAAAGTCCTTCATTTTTTTCACTGCCTGATCAAGCAGGTCTGGGGCAGTGATGTCAGGATGTGTGGAAAGGCAGACTTTTCCCACGCTGTGGCTTGACACCACTCCACTTCCCAGTGGTCATCAAACCAACATTTATCTGCAAAGTAAAAAAGTAGACTGTTAGTGGGTAATGTTTAAAGATCAATGTACAGATAAGTGGTAATACAAGGAATATTTGCATGTCACAGTTACATATTCATCATGATCAGGAACTACCAAATATTTACAAAGTGAATACAGGACAGTCAATGTAATTGGCAGAATAATATGGTCGTGGCAGACCGTTGTCAAGTACAACACACTGTTGCTAGGGACGCCGCCCTGATCAGAGGAAAAGAGGTCACAGAGGAACTATGCAGGATATTTGCCTTATGGTTAATTTTTATCTTCATTAAACAGCTGCTGACTAACTGTGATGTTAGATAATGACTCATAACTTGTCATTTTAACTGAAAACTAAGCCTGCAGAACCAGAGCCTGACCCCTGTGTCCCAGCTTTCGTCTCCGCGGCAGCATGACCGCAGCACAAATGTGCCATGTAAACCGTAATCTCTTGTTCGTGACTTATAACACTACACAAATACATACAACGTAACGCGTATATAATCAAGCAATCCACTGATTTATCAAAGGATTCGTTTAAAACAAATGCACACGGCCAGGAGGGTTAGCAAAACAGAAGAAAAGGGAACAGACTTGCAGATAGCTACGCTAAATAATGCTATTTATAAATCGATAAAAGTAATTTTTTTCTAACCAACATTGTGTCTCTAATTTATTATTGCACTCGTAAGCCCTTCAGGGTGAATGACAAACAACAACCACATTCTCTACAACAACCTTCTCAGTCTACATTATCCTTTACGTAATAAGTTTGTGTGTATGTATACTGTAGCTTCCGTAGAGGAATTACTGAGCAAGGTCGGGAAACAGACACAAGTTACCTAGCTTGCTCTGAGGGGTATACTACGACGGAAACTCAACGGAGACAAAACGGAAAGCTCCAACCACAGATAACAAGTATCACGACGGTGGTTATCAGCTTGATTTGTCGACCCAGACTTGCCTTATCAGGCTCTGTGCACGTTCACATAAAAAGGGGTGGCTAGGCGTCATTTGACGCTATTTCTGCAGAAAAATGGACCGATTACGTGCCGCATATTTCAGCCAAGAGGAGCAAATTATGATAATGGAGAGCTATGAAGAGTTCAGACCAATAATAACAGCTAAAAGCAACACTGTTGCTGCAAAACAGGACAAGAGAGGAAGCTTGGCAAAAAATTGCAGATCGTGTAAATGCGTAAGTTAATATAGCCTATGTAATATAATATGATATAATATAATATATATTATATAACTTTAATTCCAGAGTATCAGATAGAGTAATGAGTCTGAAGCTAGAAATTGAAGGTGTGATGTTCAATGTTGTTAGTGGGTATGCTCCAGAGGTAGGATGTGAGCTGGAGGAGAAGGAGAAATTCTGGTTGGACCTTGATGAATTGATGCAGAGCATTCCTAGAAGTGAGAGAGTTGTCATTGGTGCAGACTTCAATGGACACGTTGGTGCAGGAAACAGAGATGATGAGGAGGTGATGGGCAGGTTTGGTATCCAGGAGAGGAACGCAGAAGGACAGATAGTGGTTGACTTTGCAAAAAGAATGGAATTGGCTGTAGTGAATACTTTCTTCCAGAAGAGGCAGGAACATAGGTGACTTATAAGAGTGGAGGTAGGAGTACACAGGTAGACTACATCTTGTGTAGACGGTGTAATCTGAAGGAGATCAGTGACTGCAAAGTAGTGGTAGGTGAGAGTGTAGCCAGACAGCATTGGATGTTGGTGTGTAGGATAACTCTGGTGGTGAGGAAGATGAAGAGGGCAAAGACAGAGCAGAGGACTAAATGGTGGAAGCTGAAAAAGGAAGAGTGTTGTATGATTTTTTTAGGAAGGAGTTGAGACAGGCTCTGGATGGCCAGGAGGTGCTTCCAGTTGACTGGACAACTACAGCTAATGCGATCAGGGAGACAGGTAGGAGAGTATTTGGTGTGTCATCTGGAAGGAAAGTTGATTAGGAGACTTGGTGGTGGAATGAGGAGGTGCAGGAGTGTATACAGAGAAAGAGGTTAGCTAAGAAGAAGTGGGACACTGAGAGGACTGAAGAGAGTAGACAGGAGTACAGGGAGATGCAGCGTAAGGTGAAAGTAGAGGTGGCAAAGGCCAAACAAAGGGCTTACGATGACTTGTATGCTAGGTTGGACAGTAAGGAGGGAGAGACTGATCTATACAGGTTGGCAAGGCAGAGAGACAGAGATGGGAAGGACGTGCAGGCAGTTAGGGTGATTAAGGATAGAGATGAAAGTGTGTTGACAGATGCCAGTAGTGTGATGGGAAGATGGAAAGAGTACTTTGAAGAGCTGATGAATGAGGAAAATGAGAGAGAACAAAGAGTAGAAGAGGTGACTGTTGTGGACCAGGAAGTAGCAAAGATTAGTAAGGATGAAGTGAGGAGAGCATTGAAGAGGATGAAGAGTGGAAAAGCACTCGGTCCTGATGATATACCTGTGGAGGTCTGGAAGTGTCTAGGAGAGGTAGCAGTAGAGTTTCTGACTGGGTTGTTCAACAGGATCTTAGATAGTGAGAAGATGCCTGAGGAATGGAGGAGAAGTGTGCTGGTGCCCATTTCTAAGAACAAGGGAGATGTACAGAGTTGTAGCAACTACAGAGGAATAAAGCTGATGAGCCATACAATGAAGTTATGGGAAAGAGTAGTAGAAGCTAGACTAAAGGCAGACTTGAGCATTTGTGAGTACCAGTATGGTTTCATGCCAAAAAAGAGTACTACAGATGCAGTATTTGCTTTTGAGGATGTTGATAGAGAAGTACAGAGAAAGTCAGAGGGAGCTGCATTGTATCTTTGTAGATCTGGAGAAAGCTTATGACAGGGTGCCCAGAGTGGAACTGTGGTATTGTATGAGGAAGTCTGGAGTGGCAGAGAAGTATGTTAGAGCGGTGCAGGAAATGTATGAGGACTGTAAGACAGTGGTGAGGTGTGCTGTAGGTGTGACAGAGGAGTTCAAGGTGGAGGTGGGACTGCATCAGGGATCAGCTCTGAGCCCCTTCTTGTTTGCTATGGTGATGGACAGGCTGACAGACGATGTTAGACAGGAATCTCCATGGACTATGATGTTTGCAGATGACATTGTGATCTGTAGTGAGAGCAGGGAACAGGTGGAGAAGCTAGAGTGGTGGAGGTTTGCCCTGGAAAGGAGAGGAATGAAGGTTAGCCGCAGCAAGACGGAGTATATGTGTGAATAAGAGGGACCCAAGTGGAAGAGTGAGGTTACAGGGAGAAGAGATAAAGAAGGTGGAGGATTTTAAGTACTTAGGGTAAACAGTCCAGAGCAATGGAGAGTGTGGAAAAGAGGTGAAGAAGCGTGTGCAGGCAGGCTGGAAACGGGTGGAGAAAAGTGTCAGGTGGGATGTTTGATAGAAGAGTTTCAGCTAAAATGTAAGGAAAGGGTACAAAACTGTGGTGAGACCAGCGATGTTGTTTGGTCTAGAGACAGTGTCACTGAGGAAAAGACAGGAGGCAGAGCTGGAGGTAGCAGAGATGAAGATGCTGAGGTTCTCTTTGGGAGTGACCAGGTTGGATAGGGTCAGGAATGAGTACATCAGAGGGACAGCACATGTTAGAGGTTTTGGAGATAAAGTCAGAGAGGTCAGACTGAGATGGTTCGGACATGTCCAGAGGAGAGATAGTGAATATATTGGTAGAAGGATGCTGAGTTTTGAACTGCCAGGCAGGAGGCCTAGAGGAAGACCAAAGAGGAGGTTTATAGATGTAGTGAAAGAGGACATGAAGGTGGTTGGTGTGAGAGAAGAGGATGCAGAAGACAGGCTTAGATGGAGGCAACTGATTCGCTGTGGTGACCCGAGAAGGGAAAAGCCGAAAGGAGAAGAAGAAGAAGAATTCCCTTCCTGACATTGTCTCACAATGAAGGATACATGGAAATCACTTAGATTAGGGCCAAATCAAAGTAAAATTAATTTGATTTGTCGTATTTGTGATAAAGTCTAAGCAATTTTTTAATCGGTTTTCTATTAGTTGTAGTGCCAGCAGTGCAAAACGGTCTTGGCAGCAAATCCGGACCAAGCACAAAAATATAATCCAAAGTGGTACGTATTTGTTGTGCATTCATCACTCTTTTAGTGTAATGTGGATGATACACTGCGTAACATATTACGTGTTAATATTATCTTAAGCAAACAAGAAGAAAAATGAGAGGAAAAGACTGGAGGGGGCCCCACTCCAGCAGATTACACGACCTCAGAGGAGCTGGCCCTTGCAAACAATGAAGGGTGGCCGATCATGGAGGGGATACAAGGGGGTATTCAATCAGACCCTGGTGCTGGCAGCTCCCAGCAGCATTTCCTTGTACAGGGTATGTATAAGTGCTTTGGTGGTAAAATACTAAATGCATATTTATTGTTTCTCAGATGAGAAACGTCGCCAGCACACACCCTTGCTGACCCCCACACAGAGGTAACTGTCAAAGCAAGTTCTCATGTACTCTTATCTTTGTTTGCTGTGATGAATCCACTTTATTCATTTATCTTAAACTATTCCACAAGTGGAGATCAGTGATGAGGAGACACTTTCAGTGTATTCAGAGGTACCTTTGGGGGTAGATATCTTAATAATCTAAATAAGAATTTAATTTAAAATTTAAGTTCATCTTTTTAAATGATAAATTATGAAGTTTTTTGCTCATTAATGTCACAGGGAGAGGACATTGGGGAACCCTCGCCTCAGCCTGTGGCCTCCTCCTCTAGGCCCACAAAAAAACAAGGGGCAAGGGTTTTATAATTTCTAGCAGTGCTATGTCTACTTTTTTTTAAAATAATCCTTACCAAGAATGCATAAGTGAATGATGGACACAGTACACCCACATAACTGAAAAGTCTATCTCATTCATCTCTGTTGCTTGATGAACACCTCAGTGTCCTATTAATACAGGTTGGAGCAGACAATGTGAGGGCCCATTATAAAAACCATCTGAAGCTGGATAATCAGAAAAAATAGCTGGAAATCAAGAAACTAAAACTTGAGATCGAGCAACTGGAGTATGAGACAAAGGTACTGCAGTAAATGGTACTTTAAAATGTTTTGTTAAGCATGATTGACATTGTATACTTATGACTTTTTCTTTTCCCAGAAAAGGCAGAACTTTAATAAATATTAAAACACATCCTGTGATTGGTGTTTTGTTTTTTTTATTGGGTGAAAAACTGCTGCGTGATGGCTGTGTTACTGTAAGTGCATGGCTTCGTTTGGTCACATTACTTATATGGTTCAACAAGATTGCATATGTAACGTATTCCCTCAGCTGAGAATCTGTATCGCTCATAGAGAATATCGTCAGAAAACGTCAACGGATCACTCCGGTCTCGAAAAACTCTCTCCCTCCGAACAGCACCTCTAACATTTTGGGCAACTTAATCCACTGAATTTTCCCAAAATGTTGAGGTCATGTTCAAGAAGGATGATCAGTGAAAGGGTGGCGCTTTTTATAGCTGACTTTAAGATGAAACCCGGAACATAACCTGGTCTGGACCAGGTTATGTTTGCAGCATAAGTTATCATGGTGATATGGCCATCTTAAAAGAGAGCTACCTTCGTGACATGGAAAAGTCTGGCTTTATGCTCAACATACCACGCTAACACACTAATCTCACTTCGTAGTACACCCCTCAGGTAAGCAAATGTCACAACATCCAAAAGTAGCCTAACACAAACATTACATTAACGTTACATCCGTTAACTTACTTGATTGTTGTGCATGAGTTTGGTCACCGTCAACTTCTTGCAGCCTTTACCCACAATCACTGCAGGAGTTGGGTTTTACCAAGAACTCCTTGCCACAATTTTGGCAATACATCACTGTGTGGTCATTTGTTTCTGTTTGTCTGGCACTCCGCAAAGTGATGTCCTTCGTCCAATCAGCGTCGATTCACGTCGCCCGAAGGTACCTACCCTTTCTGGTTTGGTTAATGTTGTTGTCGTTCCTCTTTTGCTGTTGTGTTTTCTGATTTGTCGTTGATGTTTCTCTTTTGTTGTTGTGTTTTTCGTTTTGTCGTTGTCGTTTCTCTTTTGCTGTTGTGTTTTTTGATTTTTCGTTGTCGTTTCTCTTTTGCTGTTGTGTTTTCTGAAATGCTGTTGTGATTTGCACTTCCAGGCCACCGTACATCTGGCATAAAAGCAGCCAAAGCCAAAGGTGAAAGTAGCCAAATCCTTCATCCAAGTCACAGAGCTGACTTGCTGTGGTGACCCCAATAGGGAAAAGCCGCAAGAGGAAAACATAAATAAAATTATTAACATTGAAATGCTAGTGGAGTTTTAAGTTCTGGCTAAGTGGTTGTTCACAATACTTCTAGAGTTATTCAGCAAAGGCGAGAGACCCTTTTCAAAGTTGTGGAAATAAGCACTACTCAGTAATTAGTAGTAAGAAGGTAAGAAGTCATGAAGGTTGGTTTTACTATGGTCTGACTTCAAACTTGATCACCAGAGTAAAGCCATAAAAAAGAATTAAGATCAAAAGCAAGGCTCCGTGCAAGCTGCTATAATTAGCCATCAGCTGAGACTATGGCAGCTGACATGAAGGCAGTAAAGATGACAATGAACTCACTGGAAACAGGCCTAACAAGTCTTTTTTGTCTTCACAAATCACAGCTAAGAGTTTCAATGTTTGGATAATCTGTACGTATGTGAGGCAGCTAAGTTACTACCAAAAGTGGTCCAAGGAAGGAAAACCACTGAACCACAGACAGGGTCATTAATGGTCATGGGGAGTGAAGGCTGGACTGTGTGGTCTGATCCATAAGAGGACCTGTTAAAGCTCAAAGTGGTGAAAAAGTTCATGCTGGTTTTGATAGAAAGCTGTCAGAACACACCGAGCATCACAGTATGGGGGTGTGTCGCTGCAGACCGGTCAGGGTGTACATGCTGACTCTTGTGAGCCAGAACCACCAGAAGCTCCCACAATGGACACATAAGCATCAGAACTGGACTACAGAGCAATGGAAGAAGGTGGTCTGGTCTGATGGATCAGGTGTTCTTTTACATCATGCACTAGGCCAAGTGCATGTGTGTCTCTTACCTGGGGAAGGCGTGACACCAGAATGCTTTATGGGAAGAGGACAAGCTGGCCGAGACAGTTTTGGACAATGTTCTGCTAGGAAACTTATGTGAATGTTACTTTCATATGTAGCACTGACCTTCAGACCAGTCCAGTCCAGTCCTTCAGTCAAGTCCAGCCCTTCATGGAAACAGTATTCTCTGCTGATGGTGGCCTCCCTCAGCAGGATAATGCTCCCTGCTGCATTGATCCCACTTAGGGAAATTTACTCATTACCAAAACCACAAAATAAAATTAAATATAATTACAAATCAAAGAAACAACACTATATACAATAGAGAAAAACAAAGAACAGAGATACTATATACAGAAAAATATGCAGTACGCATTATGAATGACCAGTGGAAAAATGTGCGTGCTAAATTTAGAAGAGTACATAAATAAATATATATGTAGATATATATCTGTGTATGTATATATATAGTGCGTCAGTGGTGAAAAAGAAGGAATTTGAAGGAACAGACACCAGGGCTTACATGTTATTGTACAGTCTAACTGCTTTTGGGATGAAGGATCTGCAAAAGCGTTCCTTCCTACAGCTCTCCTCAGCAGGTGGAGTCGATTTCGGCCCTTGTATAGAGCATCTATGTTAGAGTCCACTGTCTCGATGTCTTTTCCCCGGATGTTCACCAGTGTGGCAGGGGGTGACTTCCTATTAAAGTCTATCAACAACTCCCTAGTCTTGCTCGTGTTCATGTCTAGAGCATTGGTCTCACACCAGCTGAAGTAAATTATTACCCCCGTATATTTCTGATCATTCCCGTCTGATATGAATCTAATGGCTGTATCATCTGAGAACTTTTATAGATTTTTTGTAGAAGTGGTAGATGGAAACATGAGACCCCTAATCTGGATCTGTAGGCGAACTGCAGGTGCCCAGCGCTGAGCTAACCAGTGGGCAGGGGTGGCATAGGATGAGCCTCTCCATTGTCTTCTTCAGGTGAGAAGTCAGGGCCACAGGTCTGAAGTGGTTTTGTTCCCTGGGGTGCCTTTGGCACTGGAACAACACAGGAAGTCTTCAACAGGACAGGAACTCTCTCTAGTCTCATGCTCAGGTTGAAAATATGCAAAACCATCTCACACAGCTCACACAGAGAGGAAAGTATAGGTGCAATTTGCAATGTCCCAGAGGAGGGGGGTCAGCATCTGGAGGGGGGTTGATAGAGGCTGGGGCTTGGGGTAGGTTGTTGGCCCATAGTCAACTCTGTTGAAAACAGATTCAAGTGGTTTGCCCATCCCCGATCAGCAGACACTGCAGCTCCTTGATTGTCATTGAGGTGACCAGAAATTTTTTTGAGCTTCTTCCATACCTCTGGAACCTTGTTCTGCTGCAGATTTTCCTCCATCTTCCTTCTATAATCCTCATTGCATCTCCAGATCTTGTGTTTAAGATCCTTTTGCACCTTTCTCAGCTCCTCTATGTCCACAGATCTGAAAGCCCTCTTCTTCTCATTCAGTATGGCCTTAAGCTGTGGGGTCACCCACGGTTTGTTGTTGGAATAACACGGTGCTGTCTTGGTTGGCACAGTGTTCTTCAAGCAGAAGTCAATTTAGTCTGTAATGCAGTGGGTGAGAATCAGAATCAGAAATAGTTTTATTGCCAGGTACGTGTAAACATACTAGGAATTTGACTCTGGTGTTTCAATCTTGGACATGGGGAAGACAAAAAGAAATAAAAAATAAAAAATGAACTCTCTCTCTCTATATATATATAAATACATATATACATTGAAAGGAGAAATATTTGTAGTGGGATATGATACAATAGTGCAATAAGGGTGTCAATGCTGTCACCGTGAGGACTGCAGAGTTCTTGGCAGTCTTCACATTCCAAGCAGTCTCTCAGAGCATCACTACATTCCTCAGACCACAGCCTTATCACCTGCTTGTTGGGGGGGTTGCTTCTTAACCATGGGGATATAGGTGGGGCACAGAAAAACAAGGTTGTTGTCTGAATGGCCAAGTGGGGGGAGGGGTGATGAACTGTGAGCCTTCTTTGTATTGACAAACAGCAAGTCAAGAGTTTTACTGCCCCTTGTGTGGCAATCAACATACTGAGAGAGGTTTGGTAGAGTGGTAGACAGGGAAGCATGGTTGAAATCCCCAGGAATAATAATAAGGGACTGTGGATGTGCTGTCTGCAACTGAGAGACAGTGGTGTGAATGGACTCACAGGCTGTCATAGCATCAGCCAAGGGCGGGTGTTACAACGTGGTGAGGTTGTCTTGTCCTGGTTTTGTTTTTGTCCTGTCATTTCCTGTTTTATTTTGAAAGTCTAACTCTCCTCTCGTTTCAGAGCACTTGCCCTTCCTCATGTGTCAACCGTGCGTCTACCATGATTACCAATTGTCTCCACCTGTTTCCCATTTCCCTTCATGTGTTTAAATAGTCTGTGCTCCCCTTGTCTTGTGCCAGTGTGTCTTCGTCCTTGTCCTGCACCAGAGCTCTCCTTCATGCCCACAGCCTTTGACTACTTTGTAAGCCTTGGTCCTCCAATTGAGTGATTTTTTTGTTTTTGTTTGTAATTTTGATAATCATAGCTTGTTTTCATAGCCCTTTTGTTTCTCCTCGTTACGAGTGATTTTCTGTTTGTTACCTTTTGTATTTTGAGTAGATCATAGTTAGCTTTCATAGCCCTTTTGTTTTTCCTCGATAAGAGTGATTTTGATTTCTGTAATTTTTTTAGGTTATTTCATATCATCCGCCTTTTGCGTGAGTTGATTCTTTTGGGTTTTTTTTTTTTAGTCAGGTTTTCCTCTTTACGGAGCGTTTTGTATTTACCTTTTGTTTGTTTTTTTTTCTTTTAGTTAGTGTTTTTTTTTCCCTCCTCCGGGAGTGATATTTATTTAGACATTAGAGTATAGTGACAATCTCTACTAGTTAAGGTTACATAGCCCTCTTGCTTTGTCACTCCGGTTTGAGGTCCTTGTGTTTCAAATAAAGTCATTTATTATTGAAAGTCGCTGCATCTGAGTCCTGTTTGAGTCCCGGCCTGACAGCGGGATGTAAACAAGTTAACACAATCACGTGGAAACCCACGTGCCAGGTGGTATGGCCCAATGCTAACTGCTAACCGTTCAATGTCTTTGGTACAGCACTGCTCCTTCACCGTGATGTACCCTGGGCTACACCAGCTCTCATTAACATACATCACTACTACCCCTTCTTCTCATCTCAAAGCCATCCAAAGTTACAAAGGGGTCCGGTGTGTTGTCCATGAGCAGCAGGAGGCTGCACTGCTGGTATTCCAAGTGCAGTCTGGTTAGCGCTGTTAGCTCTTTCATCTCGTTCATCCATCTTCTACCGCTTTTCCGATTCCGGGTCGCGGGGTTGCTGGAGCCAATCTCGTCCATCCGGTGGAGTACACCCTGGACAGGTCGCCAGTCCATCACAGGGCCAACACACAGAGACGAATAACCACTCACACTCGCATTCAGACCTACGGACAATTTAGAGTCACCAATTATTGTCTAGGAAACCCACGCAGACACGGAATATGCAAACTCCGCACAGAAAGGCCGGGAACAGAACCCACGACCTTCTTATTGTTGGGCGACAGCGCTAGCCACTACGCCGCCGTGCTACCCCCTCTTTCATCTCATTCAGTAGAGATCTTACACTTCCTGTAACAATGGATGGAATGCTCGGTTTGTACCATCTCCTCCTCTCCCGGTACTTTGCTCCAGCTCTGCAGCTCCTTGGAAATCTCCCAAAAAAGTTCCAGTGTGAGTACACTGCTGCAGCTCAGCGCTAGCAGCTGTTCCCTGATGTCCCTGAATAGTGTGACTCACAGGACCTCTAGATGAAGTGGTGAAAAGTCGAAGAAAGAGTAGAAGCCCCTCTACTACTCTCACCAAACCTAACAGATCCATAGTAGACAAGTTAAGAAAGCAAACACTACAAAAAGATTCCACAGAAAGTAGCTAAAAATACATAAAAAAAAAAAACACAAATAAAATTAAATGAACTGGGAGCTGTGGTAACAGGCAGCCTACCTAGGCGCCATGCTGTTGAAAAAAAAAGGAATGAAAAAAAAAATAGGAGGATGTTAGAATGTTATATATGCGTACATATATAGAGATGGGTTAATGATAATTAGAACCGGTTTCATGAACATGACAGTGAGTTCAGTGTCATCTCCAGCCTTCTGATGTGAACCCTTTGGGAAGAGTATGAATATCCATCCATCCTGTTCTGTCCCCAGCAGGACATGATTTTTTCTTTAGTTTAGTTTATCTCCTCTTGCTGCCAATAGTTTGTAATATGGTAGTGTGTGCCTTTCAGAAGCTGATCTTTGCACCATGTGACTCAGTAAGGAAGTTCATAAGGAACAGGAGAGCCATATGACTGCACATACTGATACAATCCGCTTCAATCTTTGACGTTCCACGCCTTTCGTACCATTATCCATATGTCAGATGATAATTTAAGTATTGCCCCTTTGCTTCTGTTGTATATTATTGCTAAGTCTGATGTACAATATGATTATTTTTGATGATTGATTGTTAGCTCACATGGCACTATGCTAGCATGTTTCAGTAAGCTAGTAGGCTAGTCTTAATTTCTATTGTGGTATACGTACATTTATTTAGATATGTGATTAGTTATTTTACTGTACATTATCACATTAGGGCATCACATTATTTTGCAAGCATTATATTAGCTACACTTTACGTTAGTTACTCTGCCGGCTGCTAGAACCAGGTGTAGTTTTATTTTGTATTAATATTTACCCCATTATCATTGTATGGTGATTGTGACACGTCTACTCAATATGGAATATATTTTGTGATTGTGCTTGTATTTCAGTTTCACCCTTTCTCTGTCAATAAACTGACATTCAACGATCACAGACGATCTCAGTCTCCAGTGCTTGATGGATGAAGGTGTTTAGCTGCTTGTCATTTTGCACAGAGTTACGTGCATGTGGGACAAGACACATCCATTATCATTACCATCCGTTTAGGGTGGTGGGGCAGCTGGACCCAATCCCATGTTACATTGGCCTAGGGTCTGGTGCAGCCTAAACAGGTCACCAGTCTATTGCAGGACTGACATAAACAACCTTTCACACTCTCACACCTACTGGCACTTTGACAGTTACCAACTAACCTGCACGTCTTGGGATTGTGGGAGGAAGCCAGAGAACCTGGAGGGAGCCCACATAGGCATTGGAAAAGCATTCTAACTCCACACACAAAGGCTTGACCCCACAAACTTCTTGCTGTGCAGTTACAGGGCACTGCATCACCATGTCTGAGTGTGAATGTGTAGCTGAAAACAGAGAGCGTAACCTAGACAAAAGTTCCTAACATTCTTTAAATGTATATTATGAAGAACTTGGGTTCTTTGAGTGGCAAAGAGAGGAACTCATTAATTCATTCATCTTGAACCACTTATCTGTGTCCGGGTCACGGGGGTTGCTGGAGCCAATCCCAGCTCCTATTGGGTGAGGGTGGGATACACCCTGGACAGGTTGCCAGTCCATCGCAGGGCCAACACATAGAGACAATCAGAGATGAACAATCACTCATACTCAGACCTACAGGCAATTTAGAGTCACCCATTAATCTAGATATGAATGTCTTTGGATTGTGGGAGGAAACTGGAATACCTGGAGGAAACCCAAGCAAGCACGAGAACATGCAAACTCCACACAGAAAGGCCCCAGGCGTGGGAATAAAACCCATGACCTTCTTGCTGTGAGGCAACAGCGCTAACCACAATGCCAGCGTGCTGCCAAAGAGAGGAACTAATCAGTGTTAATGTGCTGTTTGTGGGAGTAAACAGTAGTGTGCGCGTGAAAATCAAAATTTAGTAGCTGACCATTTTGGCTATATCTATTTGGCATTTAAACATAACAATTACTTAAAAAGCTGTTGTGTGTATTCGTGGCCAACCACCTCAATGAGAAATGCTGCATAATGAGCTTAGACTCAAGTATGTGTCTCAAGCTGTTAAATGTTGTTCCAGGGAACTCTTGTGCTGTGTCGGTGGGCTCTGTCTGTTTCCACAGAGATCAACACTGCAATGATGTGGTAGGGGGGCACTCTCTTGTATCTATTAAATTTAGCTGGTTGATTGTTTGTGAGGTTGTTGATAAGTAAAGGAAATGGAAGCATCAGGAGAACTAAAGGGGTTCGGGTTTCTTTAGACACACACATCATTGTTGTCTAAATATTAAACTAGAGAGCTAATGCTCTGATGATATACCTGAGAATCTACACTCATCTCTTTGTCTGTTCTAATGTGTGTATGTGTGTGTATCAGGATTAGGTCATGAATGCTCCCTTTAACCTGATCAGTCTTCTCCTTGGGATAGCATATGGATCCCCTTCTCAATCGATTGCTGCTTTCTTCCTCTGCTCATCCTTCTTTACCCTCAAATTTCCCCTCCTTGCATCAACTGTCAAATTCTTGCTCTATCTAACTTTCTTCTTTGTTTTTTGTTTTTTCACCTCATATCATTTCCTTCTTATACTGCCTTTCTGCCTTGGTTGCTTTCTCCCATCTCTCCCCTTTTTCTCACCCTCTTTATTCTCTCTATCTCTTCACTTTTTCTCTTGTTTTCTCTTCTTTTTCCCCTTTTTTCTCTATCTTTTGACTAAAGTCAGAGAGTTGATGATCCAGCAGCAAAAACTCCATTGGCAACACAAAAGAAATCAATAAGGTGACTTAGGGCCAGTTAATGTGAGTAAAAGCAGCTGTGTGTGCAATGCTGCTTCAAGCTTGAAAGCAAGATTCCAACTTGATTTGGAGTTATCTTCTTTAACCATCTCAACAGTTGACCAGCTGATTGTGTTCAAACCACGGTAACTGTAAAGTCCTGTAGCTGCAGATATCTAGCAGCAGTCACCACTAGCTTCTCCTCCATGCTGCTGTATCTCAATTCATCCCATTGGAAAACAGAAAAATCTGAGTTTAATTTTTCAACTGGAACTAACAACAGACAACGTCATTACAAGGTGGTTTCTAAAAGCCAAGGCACACCAACCAAAAACAGAAGGCTCCTAGGATGCAAGAGCAAAACACTCACACCGTAGAAAACGCACCCTGGGACACACCCTTTTTACTCAGGGCCTTAAACTATCTTTTCTCAGGGTTGACAATGTATCATTGGTGTTGCTGTCAGTTGTAATGATCATCAGCTGTTTTTTTTGGGTTTTTTCTTTCTCTTTTGGCTTTTCCCTATTTGGGGTCACCACAGAAAGTCAGCTCTGCGACTTGCATGATTGATTTGGCTACAGCCTTTCCTGCTGCAACCTTCCCCATTCATCCAAGCTTGGGACCAGGACAAGCCCACCACTGGTACCACTGGTTAAACCCCACTGGCCAGGGTTTAACTGGGGGCCTCTGGATGCAAAACTTAGGGATCTAGCAATCTAATTCTATAGCTGAAGAGACTGGGAAACCGCTTAATTTTTTTTATTTTCCAAATGTACCTTTGTTTGTTTCAACATATTACCTCTGTTAGAGTGTTGGGCTTTATTCACAGTCTCTTGTCACTAACATCCAAAGGCAGGGAGTAGTAAGCAATTCTGTGGCAAGCGAGAGTGGTGTACCAGAAGTTATGAAATAGGGTGTGTATTTACCAACGCCACCTGGGAGTTTCACCCTAGGAATTACCTGGGCTGCAGTGCCAAAGCTTACCAGTGGGGGGACGCGAGTCAAAGAGAGGGGTATAAGAAATCCCAGGGGAAAACAAAGCACCCCAATCATATGTGAAAATCAAACAAAACCAAAAGGGGATGCACGTCACACAAAAAAGAGAAAGAAGCACTGGGACACCAGGGACCACCACCGGCAACTCTCGGCAACGGAAAGTGAAACAAAAATTAGTGGGGTTGACCAAATCAAAAATACTCAAAGCGCAAACGTAGACAACAAATGAAACAAACAAAACAATATAGAAAACCAAAGCACAATTAGACAAGACAACCAGAAAAGGAAAAGGAAGAAAAAAAAATTTTCCCAAAAAGGAAAAATTTACTTTTAACCTAATGAAATTAAGATTTACAAAAGACAGTAAGCCAATACACAACAAACAAAGGCAGAATGGATTCAAACTATATAAATCAAAGCACCATAATAATAATAATAATAATAAAAAACAAACAAACAAAACCAAATTCAACTCAATACTAAACTAAACAATATATAGGCATAAATGGTCAAAATCATACAATTACATAGGGCAACTAATGGAAAATAAACCATAACGCAACAGGTATCTAACATGGCGAAAGTTATGAAGTGATAGCCAAACAACTAAAATAAAGCTTCAGCAGTGCAGCCACTACAGTGGCTAGGGCATGCCCCAAAAGCCCAAGCAAGAGAGTGCGAGAGAATGACACTGCCACTCTTTATAGGGTGCTATCCCGCCATGATTGGGCCTGGGGAGACAACTCAGCGGACCCCACTACCCAAGCAGGGCTGTAGGGCCATATGAAAGTATGTGATTGAGGTGATCCTGCCCAGTGTCTCTCTAATCCCTCCAGGTGTGTGTGTCCCCTCTGCTCTCCTGCAGTGGTGCACACCTGTACTTAATCAAAATTGAGCTGGGTATAAAGGCTGAGGTGGAAGGGTAAGATGAGGACACTCACCAGAGCAGAGTGCTGCTCACCAGATGTCTCCTGGGCTTTCTTGTTACCCTCCTACCGGAGAGGGTGACCTTGTGACTGAATTTCAGTTTTGTTGGCTTCTTAAACTTTCAGCCTACCTTTTTGATAGGCTCTGTTATAACTTCCACTTCTGTGGCTAATAAACCCTGTTCTGGGCTTTGGCCTGACTACCAGGCCTGCTCCTGTTATTGTCCTTCCACTAGCCTATTTTTACTTTGTTGGTCCCATTCCCCCTGGATTACTTTGGGGACATAACACATGGCTAACCCTTTCTGGACCAGTTTATAATCTCGAATGATCAGACTGGAACATCAAAACATCCCAAGCACTATCAATCAGTTTCAATGAAATCTGAAGTCATCATTTAGTTAAAGACACAATTGACCAACCAGCCACAACATTATGACCGCCTCCCTAATATTGCGGTGGTCATGCTTTTGCCACCAAAAAAGCCCTGACCCTGGAATCCTTGACTCCAGTAGACGACTGAAGGTGTGTTGTGTTATCTGGACCAAGGTGACTTCTTAAAGTCCTGGAATTTGTGAGGTCAGGCCTTTGTGCATTAGACTTGTTTGTCTAGCTCTTTCCACAGATGCGGGATTGGATTGAGATCTGGGGAATTTGGAGTCGAATCATTAGGAAGAGAGCATTATCCTGTTGAAAGGGGGAAGAAATTAATAAAGGAAGGTCAGTGATATGTGTCATTGGTCATAATACTATGGCTGATCAATGAAGGCTGTTTATCTATATCTTATATAGAGAGACAAATCTTTAATGACCCACTCATATTGATCAGACCAGGGTAGTACCTGAGCTCAGGAAAGGATTGACAGCTGAATTGGCTGTTTACACTGATGAATGTTGACACAATTTGTGAGGAAATAATTTTCATTATCCTCAAGCATGCTTCCTAAAAGAGGACATGAACATTTTAAAGAGACGTTCATCAAACCCACCCTCTGCAAGTTTACAAAGGTTCTTAAAAATAGGAAATACTTTTTTTACTCCTTCTAATAATTTCTTATCAACAAAAAAGCTTTAAACCTTGATTTTAAAATAAAAGACAAAACACAAGTGAGATTAGTAGAGTGCTTTCTGTACAGATGTGTACATATATGCTTGATGACTAAAATTTGTCTATCAAGCCCCAAAGTCCACATGCACACAAACACATAGTATTCTGTCTGGAAAAAGGTGCATCTCTCTGTATTGCTGTCAAACACTACTGTCACATTGTGACAGATTGGTTGTGGAGGTATCAAACATGTCACAAGGGCAGTGCCAATTTGTTGAGGTATAATGTGTTTTTCACTGTGATGCTAGATCTGCCATAACACCTCACAGCTTAAATCATAGCCACCTCTTGTAATTGCAAAACTTGCCAACTGGTATATTTAGATTTCTTCTTCCTCAGATGACTCAGAGTGGAGGTTAGGAGGCATAACAGTCAGATGAGATACAGTGGACACATTTATTCTTCGCTAATGAGTCTGTGATTGACAGCAGATGAGGGTGTGAGTAGGGTGATCCCCTACGGTGAAGAGTGTGGGGTCCCAAGTGACCCCACTCTGATCACTGGTCACTGTTGGACACAATTTTTTACTTAAAACAGTCTATACAACTTACACCTGTATATGCACTAACCTATTTACACACTCCCAGCAGCCACATTATCTCCCCTAACTATTAATAAGAGGTAATCTGCAGTTGGCCCTGTAATGGACTGGTGACCTGTCCAGGGCGTAGCCCGCCTTCGCCCAATGTGAGCTGGGAGTGGATCCAGCACTCCCGATGACCCGGAGACAGATAAGCGGTAGAAGATGAATGAATGATCTACATTTGTGTGTTCGAAATAATATCTGTCCAACATCACTAACTACATAAATCACTGTTTTTGATAGAAATTATATTTGTACATAGCAAATAATTTATTAGAAGATGTAGTAAAGTAATAGGAAAACAACAGACCAAACAGGCATGGCATGCATGTTGCTGATTCTGTGAAAGTGAATCATTATTGAAAGGTGCGTGTTCAAAATAATACCAGTATAATAGAGTTCAATTAGTGAAATTTTCATTCTGTGAAAAAAACTGGTGTCAAACAGGTGGCCTTTATTTAAGGATGAAAGTGGCAAATGCTGCACATGATGGCTGTATATTTGTCTCTGATTAAAATGGGTTGTTCCAGACATTGTTCAGAAGAACAGCATACTTTACTTAAAAATTTGATAAGAGAGGGGAAAACATACAGTATAAGGAAGTGCAGAAAATGATAGACTATACCGCTAAAATGATTTCAAATGCTTTAAAATGGCAACCAAAACCAAAAAGCCATGCAAAAAAACGGTAAACCACCATTCGTATGGATCAGAAAATAGCAAAAATAGCAAGGACTCAGCCAATGATCAGCTCCAGGAAAACCAAAGAAGGTGTAAAGTTACCTGTGACTTGTTTACCTGTAACAATTGGATGATGTCTAATGTGAAGCCAGATAAAATCATTATACTGGGAGATTTCAATATTCATGTAGATGTAGAAAGTGACAGCCTTAGTTCTGGGTTTCTTTCCTTACTAGACTCAATTAGCTTTTCCCAGCATGTGAATGAACCCACTCACTGCTTCAATCACATTCTTGATCTTGTTCTAACATATGGCATTGAAATTGACAAGTTAACAATTTTTCGTCAAAACTGTCTTTTGACTGACCATTACCTCATTACATTTGAGTTTACTTTAACTGACTGCACAGCATCGAGGAATAAATTCGGCTATAGAAAATGTTTATCTGAAGATGCTGTGGCTAAATTTAAAGAGAATATTCGGTCATCATTTGCAGCAATGCCATATCTAAATTCAAATTCTCCCATACACAGGTTGATGACCTTGTGATTAGCACTATGGCCACACTGTGTTCAAATCTGGATGATGCTGCCCCTCTCAAAAAGAAAGTAATAAAACAGAGGAGGCTGGCTCCATGGCATAGTTCTCAAATTCGTGCCTTAAAGCAGACGTCAAGGAAATCAGAAAGAAGTTGGCGTTCCAGCAACTCAGAAGAGTCTCACCGAGCCTGGAAAGAAAGCTTCAAAACATATAAAAAAGCTCTCCGCAGTGCTAGAAGCTCATATTATTCAGCACTAATAGAAAAAAACAAGAACAACCCCAGGTTCCTGTTCAGCACTGTAGCCAGGCTGACAGAGAGTCATAGTTAAATTGAACCAGTGATCCCCTTAGCTCTCAGCAGTGATGATTTTATGGGCTTTTTTACAAATAAAATTATAACAATCACAGAAAGAATTCATCAGCTCTTACCTACATTAGACAATAATCTTATACTGAATACAGCAACTCCTGAATCAACTGCAACGCCTATTTTACATCTGGAATCATTCTCATCTCTGAATCTCTCAGAGCTAGCTTCTATAGTCTCATCATCTAAACCATCAACCTGTCTATTAGACCCAGTACCAACTAGCCTCTTTAAAAAGATTTTCTACTTAATTGAGCCGTTCATTTTATATCTGATTAATTTGACGTTATCTTTGGGTTATGTACCTCAGACTCTTAAGACCACAGTCATCAAACCCCAACTTAAAAAGCCGAATCTTGAGCCAGATGTTTTGGCCAATTATAGACCCATATCGAACCTTCCCTTAATTTTTAAAATCATTGAGAAAGCAGTAGCAAACCAATTACGTCACCATCTGCATAGCAACGGTTTGCTTGAAGAGTTTCAGTCAGGATTTAGAGCTCATCACAGCACAGAAACAGCGCTGGTTAAAGTCTCCAATGATATTCTAATGGCTTCAGACAATGGATCAGCCTCCATACTTCTCCTCTTAGATCTCAGTGCTGCATTTGACACCATTGACCATAATATTTTATTACAGAGACTGGAACATGAAATTGGGATTAAAGGAACTGCTCTAAGGTGGTTCAAATCCTATTTATCAGATAGATATCAGTTTGTACATATTAAAAATAGCACCTCACCTACTATAGCCAGTTATGGAGTCCCACAGGGTTCGGTACTTGGACCAATCCTCTTCACTCTTTATCTGCTTCCTTTAGGCAACATTATCAGGAAACAGCATCAATTTCCACTGTTATGCAGACAACACTCAGCTGTATTTATCAATGAAGCCAAATGAAGTTAGTCAGATAGTCAGACTGCAGACATGTCTTGAAGACATAAAATTCTGGATGAAACATAATTTTTTACTTGTAAATTCTGACAAAACTGAAGTTATTGTACTCAGCCCTAAGCACCTCAGAGAAACTCTATCTAATCATCTAATCAGTCTGGATGGCATTACTTTGCCTTCCAGCTCCACTGTAAGAAATCTTGGAGTAACTTTTGACCAGGACATGTCCTTTGTCCCTCACATAAAACAAGTCTGTAGGGCAGCTTTCTTCCACCTGAGAAACATTAGGAAAATCAGAAACATCCTGTCTCAAGAGGATGCAGAAAAACTAGTCCATGCATTTGTAACTTCTAGGCTGGACTACTGTAACTCATTATTATCTGGATGTCCACACAAATCTCTGAAAGGCCTTCAGTTGATTCACAATGCTGCTGCACGAATATTAACAGGAACTAGAAAAAGGTTAACATTTCTCCTATTTTAGCTGCTGTTCATTGGCTGCCGGTAAAATTCAGAATAGAATTTAAAATCCTTCTCCTAACATATAAAGCTTTTACTGGCCAAGCTCCATCATATCTCAGAGAGCTCACAGTTCCTTAGTGTCCTAGAAGGCCACTCCACTCTCTAGATCTTTCAGTTATCAGTTATCAGGCTACTCTTCTATGGAATCAACTTCCAGTGGGGGGCAGACTCTTTAGCAATTTTCAAGACCAGGCTTAAAACTTTTCTGTATGACAGAGCTCATAGTTAAAAAGTTAAAGTTAATTTACTCTTTAGCTATGCTGCTGTATGCCTAGACTGCTGGGGGAAGGACTGAGCATCTCTCTCTCTCTCTCTTTCTCCCTCTAATTCTCCCCTCTCTCTCTCTGTCTCTCTCTCTCCCTCTCCCCCTCCCTCTGTCTCTGTGTCTCTCCCCCTCGCATGCGCTGACATACCAACAACCATGCTTCTCCAAAATCCATTTCTCCCAGTTCCAAGTATGTGTACTAACATTTACTAACCATGTTTTCCCGAAGTCTCTGTCTCTCCCAGTTCGTCTCCTCTCTCTCCCTGTCCTCATCCTGCAGATGATGAATCATCGCCATCCCATGTTCCTGCAATGCCTGACGCTCCCATATCTTCATGAATTCCATACAGCATCATTTCTATGAACTTCATGCAGCATCATGTTCCTGCCCACACCTGTTTTGAATATCCCCTCCTCCTGCTCTCATTCTCTCTCTACTCTACCCAACTTTGCCTCCCCCTCCGTGCCTCCCTCTCTCAACCCAATCAGTCGAGGCAGATGGCCGCCCCCCCTGAGTCTGGTTCTGCCCGAGGTTTCTGCCTCTTAAAGGAAGTTTTTCCTTGCCACTGTCGCCAAGTGCTTGCTCATGGGGGGATCTGTTGGGTCTCTTTAAATAATTTTATAAAGAGTTTGGTGTAGACCTGCTCTATATGTAAAGTGCCTTGATGTAACTTTGGTATGATTTGGCACTTTACAAATAAATCTGATTTGATTTGATTTGAAGCCAAGCTATAAGCAAGAAGCCCCCGCAAAGTCCCATGCTTGGAAAAAAAGGTGTGCTGAAGAGGTTACAATTTACAAAAGAACACATTGCAGTATTTTGTGGACTGATGAAAATAGGATTGTTCCTTTGGGGTCTAGGGGCCACAGACAGTTTGTCAGACAACCCCCAAACATTGAATTCAAGCCATAAGACACTGTGAAGACAGTGGAGCACAGTGCATCATGATATGGGGATGTTTCTCATACTATGCTGTTGAATATATCAAAATACTTGAAGAAGTCATGTTGCCTTATACCGAAGAGGAAATGCCCTTGAAATGGATGTTTTCAACAAGACAACCACACCAAACACACCAGTAAGCGTGCAGCATCTTGGTTCCAGACCAACAAGATTGGCGTTGGGAAGTGGCCAAAACAATTCCTGTACTTTAATCCAATAGCAAATTTGTGGGTTGAAATTAAAAATTCTGTTTCTGAGGTAAAACCAAGAAGTGCAGAAGACCAATCGTCCTGGGCTTGAATACCCATTCACATTTGCCAGAAGTTGGTTAACTCCATGCCACACAGATGTGAAGAAGTTGTCAGATTCCCAGGAAAGTTAAATCTTCAAGCAGTTTTCAGTTTTATAAAGTAAATATGAGTTTGTAAAGAAAAATGCAATTTTTTTGAACAGCCTATTAATCCTTTCTCTTGACTTTCTGTAAAGTAATAAAACATCTGTTAAATTTTTCTTCATATTTTGATTTGGAATAGAATTTGCAGTGTTTCCAATGCATTTTTGTGTATGGAAATAAAAGTTATAAGAATTTTGAGCTTTACTCACTTTTTTAAACACACTGCTATTTAGGTTCACAAATAGGCGACTGAATCAGGCTTTTATATCACGTTGTCTTTATTTCTGAATGTTTCTGACACCAATGCATGTTTCTAATCACAGATAATGTTAATAATGTTGAAACTGTGTGACTTTATTTAACACAATTTTGAGAATGGCAGCAAGTAAGAGCACTGGGGTGTCATGCTTTCTTTACTGGGTTTATTTTTTATTGTTGTTGTTTTGTTTTCCCCCCAAAATTTGTTTAATTCTAATTTAATTAGGTGACAATATAACATGCAGTACAGTATGTAGCTAATAATGACACCAATTGAAAATTTCTTTTCACTTCATTATTTGGTTTTAAATTGTATGTTTGGGAGGGTTTTCTTCTACCTTAGCCATCAAAACACCATCACTGAAATTACAGTGGAAGATGACTTCAGATTATAGATTAGATTATATACAGATTCATTCATTCATTCATTTATTCATCTTCTACCGCTTCTCTGTTTCTGGGTCACAGTGATGCTGGAGCCAATCCCCGCTCACATTGAGCGAGGACGGGGTACACTCTGGACATGTGGGAAAGGCCCATTGCACGTCAAAAATACAGAGACAGAAAAAGATTAACAACCACACTGTCAGACCTAGGGGCAATTTAGAGTCACCAATCAATCTAAAAATGTATGTCTTTGGACAATGGGAGAAAACCGGAGTACCTGGAGGAAACCCCCCGCAAACATGGGGAGAACATGCAAACTCCGCACAGAAAGACCCCAGGCCTGGAAACCAAACCCGCGACCTTCTTGCTGTGGGGAAAGAGCGCTAACCACTATGCCACCATGCTGCCATGCATGCTTCATTTATAGAGTTATTCCTTCAAGTCAGCTTCCCATGACTTGTATACCCTTGTCCATCCTCCAGGCTTGTCACCATTCTTTGGTAGATTTTATCCTGCCACACTGGCACAGGAAGATGAGATGGTTAGCACAGCCGTCAGTGAGGACTGCGCTACACGTATTTAAATGACTCAAAACTATCCTGGAACTGTGGTAACAGCTGAGTATGGTCATGTAACTACAGCCTGATAGTTCTCTTCTGGACATGCCACGGAGTAACCTTTCAAAATGCCAAAAACATTCATGAAACCGAGAAATTGCTGTGGCAGGAAGATATGATGTACAAAGACTTTTTTTTTCCTGAGAATACGTTGTCAGGGGAGGTGAGTCCAGATTGATTTTGACCTCATGTATTATCAAAAAATATGTTTTTCACTCCAAGCCAAAGTTATAGCCCTTTATCTTTGTGCACTGAGTGTTGCATGATAGACTCATCTCATCAGATACACTCAAGGCAACAGAGGAAAACAGCTTGGTTTATAACATTATTTCAGAAACCACTGCCAGAGTGCTGATGAAAGATTTTCTGTTAACTCAACACACATTGAGCGTGCTGGCTGGAGGAAAATAGGGTCTTATCTGCTGGAGGCTGCGGGAGAGCTGGGTGCTGGACATTTCCCAGAGGCTGAACACCTAACCTGGAACATAAAAGTGGCTAAAGGGTCAGCATGAGATCACACAATAGTGTGTCCGCCATGAATACACACAGTTCATCTTACTGCAGGAGGAAGGCTGAGTCTTGTGGGGTGTGGGGTTGTAGTGAGTAAAACAGTGAGGGCAAAGTGAAAAAAAGAGAGAGTAAAAGTCATCAACAAGGAATAAAGTAGTGTGAAGTGAATGGCAAAGTTGGCAGAACTGTAGTTTTCCCCAATGACAGAAACAAAAGTAATTTTAAAGTGGTTTTGTAATGACAGACAAGCACAGCTGTCTAGTAGAGCTGAGCAGGCTGTTGCCACCTCACAAGAGGCTGTCTGATGTTACAGAGAAAACAGAGATATGCAGTCACTTTCACCCAGATAGTGAAAGGGAATATGGGTGAGACTACCTGTTATTAAATGCACCAAGAGACTTGTCTTGCAATTGATAATAATATAAGTTTTGTTTGCTAAGACCATAATTTCAGGGAAAAGAAATGATGAGTACACATGCGAGTGTGTGAGAAAAGTATGTATGAGTGATACTCTCATAATGATAATAAATCCATGGATAATGTTGGTTTTCTCCACGTGTTAAAACAATGTTTGGGTTAGCAAACTTGAGGTAGCTATTCAGACCTGGGTGTCAGGATAAGTAGCTTTAAGATGGAAAGCTATGACATCAAGACGAATTAAGGACTATCATAAGTGTGCATCATCATCAGTTTTCTCATTCAAATGCTGCCTCCCATTCTAATATGTAATAGTACACAAACTTGCAAATGTTAAAAATATAATAGTTAACTTTTGAATTTATTACAGTATTTATAAGAAGGATGTGCATTTAAGCCCTGTGTCCAACCTTAACCTCATGGTTAAGAAGCGATTCAGCCAAAAAAGAGTGATCACATTGAATATTTGAGCAGGGCTTAATTTAATATACAAATCCATGTCTTCGTTCGCAGAAGTCTGACATTGTTCTCCCTCTAAAACATTTGTGTTGGTTGAAATTTTCCTAAATGGTCAACAGTGTGGTTATATAATATAAATATTCTAGTTACAAATTTAAAACTGATTTTTTGAAATTGCCCCAGGAGAATTGGTTCACTTTAGAGATCTTCACTTTGTATGTCACTTTCAATTAACAATACAAGAATGGTCATTATTTATGAATGGGGCTTTGCATTCTGGGTTAAGTGTCAGCTAAGTTTAGTTTTGCCTGAGAGAGGGTGAGTAAGTGTTTTTCCAGACTTTAACAAAAGAAGCCCTGTCTTGTAGGAGCAAGCGAGCTCCTTGGTGAATATGACTTGCAACAAACACCATCCTCCTCAGTTGTCTGTATAAAGCATAAGTTGTTTTTAATGTCCTAATTCAACAGCCCTCTGGAACTCTTGGTATCAACCTTGATGATGTGTCTTCCGCAGCAGGGAGGAACTTAAAAGTGAATGTGCAGTAGCTGTGTTGTAATGGTGTGATATTGAAAATCAATCTGAGATCTGAACAAAACACTTGAAGGTGAACCACCATCACCATCATCAAACATGTTACTTTTAAAAGTTTTCCTCATCCTTCTTTAGCTGTCAAAGTGCTGTCAGTGCTCTCTGCCTGTACATCTGTCCCTGTGCTTCTGCACTCTGCAGTCTTATGGAACCCACTAATAAGTCCTTATATCTACTTGTGTTTCCCAACAACTCCAGAGTCATTTATCCCCCAACACCAGTGAATATCTGGGGCATGGACATTGAGATGGTGACATCTTATAAGTACCTGGGTACTCAGCTTAATAACAAACTGGACAGGTCACATCACACACCTGCAATTTACAGGAAAAGCCAGAGTGAACTCTATCTGCCTAAGAGACTGAGGTCTTTTGGAGTGAAGGGGGCACTCCTGAAGACCTTCTATGACACTGTGGTTTGCATCTTAGCGGCAGAAAGGAAAAGACTCAACAAACTGATTAAGAAGGCCAGCTCTGTCCTAGGATGCCATCTCGACTCATTGGTGGGTGGTGGTGGGTCAGAGGAGGGTGAGGGCCAAGCTCTCATCCATGCTGTTGAACGACTCTCAGGGAGCTCTTTCAGTGAGAAGATGCTCCACCCAAAGTCCATGGAGGAACATTACCGCCGGTCCTTCCTGCCTTCAGTGGTCAGACTCCACAATGAACAATGCAACCAGTAGTCTGCACACCGCAAACCCCTCCCTGCTCAATAAAAGATGTGCAATTCATCTGCCAATTGTCTTGTACATATCTGTTGGTGTTGTACATATCTGGCGGCCTTGTACACATCTGTTGGCCTTACATAGCTGTTGGTTAAATTCTTGTTTTATATATTTATTTATATATTCTACTTATCCCTCTGGGCTATATTCTTTCCCTCATATGTTCAATGCTGCTGTGACATGCAAATTTCACCACTGAGAGACTAATAAAGGACTATCTTATCTTATTTCCCTTTCATCTAACACAATATAACCTTCTGGGTACATCGAGAGACTAAGGAGTTCTGCATTAGGATAATTCATGGGTGGTCACTGCAAAACTGCCAAAAGGCCTTTCAATTGATTTCCTGTGATTGTTTGAAGGCTTGGCACTTGCTTTGTCTTCCTTTTTCAGAAACCCCACCCATCTGGCACTCAGGACAGGTAAAAAAAAAAGTCTAATTTGATTCAAAATTTGTTCCCAGGTGCCGTTATATGTTTTGTCCTCCTTCCCGTTGTTTTATTCCATTCACTAAATCACTAACTCATCTCACTTTTCCTATAAATGGGTTTCCTATAGGTACCCCATCAGAGTTTTTCTAGTGAGCATTATTACCATTCTTTCATTAATATGTTGTCGGTACTTCAAGTGCTGCCAATACAGCTCCAAGGTGACATCTGAAGGGTCCCTGTGGTCAAAACTCATTGCCACTTATAAGTTATGAAGCAACCAATCTTATTCAGTACATCTCCAAGGCTTTGCATTTACAGTGTAACAGTATAACATTGTTACCTAAACAGAAACTCTAATTTGATCCAAAAATTTTACCAAATATTTCACCTGTAAATGTTAAAATAACATTAACAGATCAGCATGTATGTACACTGTTGTTATCCATACTGAAGAATTGGAGAATATCTAACCCTAAAGCATCAACATGCTCACAAAATGTATTTAAATTTTTTTTTTTTAAATGTGCCATGAAATATGTGCTATGTTAGGGTCTCATACACAAAAATTTCATGTTACTTCATATTTGTAATTGTTTTTGTGGGCATCAAGTGGTACAAAGTAAACTGACCTCTAAATATATAGTCAATTTCCATCAAATGAAAGGAACAAATAGAAGTTGTATTTACTTTTTTTCTAATTGTGGGACAGGAAAACTATTTCTTATTAATTTCATATTTCATTGTTAATTTGAGGATCAACCGAGATCATTTGTATAGGTATCATTTCCTGCTGTGAAAAAAGGTGACAAGTTGCGGAAAAGTGGAGACTCCCATAAACTAACCTTAGGCCCCATCAGGGCAGAGCCCACAACCAGACATAGAGAGAGACCACCGTCAAACCCACGGGCCATCAGCAGGACCGTCACAAATGTGAGGGGACTAACATCCATTTTCCTAGTGGAAGTTAGGAGCTTGCCCAGGCTTCATTGATTGCATGTGAGCCCTGGGATTTTCTTGTTTTATTGTCTAAATGAATGTTGTCTTGTATATGTAGTATTAGTATTTAAATTAGTATTCTAATTTATCTCACATTGTAGCACACCAACACATTTGGCCTAGCGTCATGAAACCTACACTGACTGACTGGAGCCTTGTTCAGACATTAACACACATCTCCAGTGATCCAGTCAGGCAGATTGATTATAGAAGATCAATGTAGAAAAACAGGACTGAACAGGGCTTCAAAAATAAGATGGGTTGTACTTGTCTATTCATGGTAACCACATTGACTGTCTGTGTATTGTAAAAGAACAGAGCATTTTCGTTTTGCTTTTGGTTGATATAAATGTGAACTAGTGTGACAAAGAGAGGCACAGGCCTGACAAAGCCTGACGGGCACCACCCCTTGTTCACCCAGAGGTACCTGTTGCTGATCTTAACATATCAATCTAAAACATTAAGTCTTTAGGCTTTGATGCTTTGCTTTTGTTAATAAAAAAGTATGCGTCCCCTAATGTGAGAGTGAATTAACTGCTAAAGCCTGGCAGAAGGAAATGGCTCCTGAAGAGCAGCCACAGTGTCCATATCTGAGAGGCAAAGCTGTGAATCACACACTCACACACTCACCTTCAACTGCTTATGTGTTTCTGGGTTGCAGGTGGAGCCAATCCTCCAGGCAAGGGCTGGCTAGACCCTGGACAGGTTGCCAGTCCATCACAGGGCCATATCATATCGAGACAGACAGTGACGAACAACAACTCAGACTCACACTCATACCTATCGGCAATTTAGGGTGACCAATCAACCTAGACATGGATGTCTTTGGACAGTGGGAGGTAACCGGGATACCCGGAGGAAACCCACGCAAGCACAGGGAGAACACATGAACTCTGCACAGAAAGGCCCCAGGCCTGGGAATTTAGCCCACAATCTTCTTGCTGTGAGGCAACAGTGCTAACTACTATGTGCTGCCAAGCTGTGAATCTACTGTTATTACTGAACGGAGTCACGCCATATTCCAGAGCAGTGAGCTACTCCTTCCTTTTCTGTTATGCTAAGATGATGAGTGTTGAGTAAGGGAACAGTGTATGAATATGACAGCACTTCTCTTGTTGTTACAGTGCATAAAAAAAAAAAAAACTTTTTTGAGTGAGGGTTGGGTATTGAGTTATACTCTGGCTCCTTCCTATTCTCTGCTTTTGAGCTTTCACACACTGTGACCCTGGTGTTCAGGAAACATCCATTGTTACAGAAGAGACCGGCAGCAAGCAAGGAGAGAGAATTGTGAACTGTGTGTGTTTGGTGGAAGGCAGGGGCTTGTGATGGATGTGTGTCTCATCCTGTTTGCAGTTTCTCAGGAGTACACTTTTTCCCATGCTGTGAATTGCAGACACTCACTCACACACACTCTCATGTGCCGCCAGCCTTATCTGTGCACACTGTGGGAGAAAAGCCAGTGCAAGAAGAGAGAGAAGAGGGAAATGAAAGATTTGCAAGAATAAATCCCCCTCAGACCAAATGACGTGCAACAAATCAAATCAAATCAGATTTATTTATATAGCGCCAAATCATAACAAAGTTACATCAAGGCACTTTACATATAGAGCAGGTATAGACCAAACTCTTTATAAAATTATTTAAAGAGACCCAACAGATCCCGTGATGAGCAATCAACAGACAGAGGGCAACACTTTTAAAATAAATTCTTTATTTCCCCTTGTTTTGACAACAAGCTGCAGGTTCTACAGTGAACATGATGCACCAACAAAAAGTGCTCATGTCGCTGTAAATCATTTGCTCTTTCATTAATCTTTTCAGTTGAGCAAACATAGTTTTTAATTGCAACTGATATTTGCTCTGATACCAAATCTCTGTTCTTTTCAGGTATGAGTGGCAGAAGAGTTGAAACCTCCAGGGTACTGCACCATGGGGACAGGAGACAGGAGACACTGCTTGTCTCAGATAAAGACAGAGACAAGAACTAAACAAGATCAATTTACCTCTTGGCCAGTACTTCAAACCTCACCCTTGACCCCTCTGTTTGGCCTGTCAGAATCCCCCATCCTCCTTTTTGTCTTCTTATCAAGACCTCTTAGGAAATGTGATCTTCGGCACTGACCACGGCTTGTCATATATAGGTGGTGGTGACAGCCAAGTTCCCACAGAGCGTTTAGTCCCAGAAGTTATCTCTGAAGCTCCTCTAACATTTAATTACATCTCTGAAGGGCACACGGCAGTCATATGTGAGGTAAAACTACAAAACTTTACCAGTCCTGACACAAACAATGAAGAAGGAGACAGCAGGCATATGTGGTTGCAGTGAGTTAGGAGCTGTTTAAAAGGTTTTGAATTGAGTGTGTCATCAGGAGTGTTGGATCTTGTCTAATGGTCATTCATGTGATGGACATCTGTTCAGTGGTTCACTGGCTGTTGTTAGGGTTGAGAGGAAAGTGGCAGCTCAAATCAGTTGCTGGGCTTGTTTAAGTCAACAGTGGGCCAAGGTAATGTGATAAATCATTATAAATTTTTCCTTTCCCTCCTGGGTCTGAGTCATGTGAAAATGGAAGAAAAAATAAGCAGCCATAGAGCTGTTGTTCATGCTAACAGCTCTATGGCTGCAGTTGCTCCCCCCTGCCTCTCCATACCAAGAACAACTAAAGAAGGAGCTCACTGCACAAATTGTTTACAGACTCATTGGTCAAAAGTCAGAGGCCTGATATATGACTGTGGCCGAAATTATAACTAAATCAAGAGGTTGTGCATCCAAACTAACACTAAGACACTACAACCATAAATGTAAGTCGATGTCACCATATTGGAGTGTAAAAAGCAGAACCAACTCAACAAGACAATATCTTGTAATTTTTTTTTTCAAGAATTTTCTCATATTTTAAAAAAAGAACAGGAGTAATCGTGTCTGTATACCTATACCAGACACCCCTGCCTTTGACTGATTCCTAATGGAGCCTTCATAAGGTCTTTCTTGCCCAGCAACCAAGAACCAAATTGCAAATTTCCCGACTGAGGGACTAATAAAGGATCATCTTATTGTCAGGGTCCGTCATTTGTTTGTCTTATTTTGTTAACCTCCTTTGTGTACACTTTCAGTTTCCTGTTTTATTTTGATATGTCTCATATCAAAAGTCCCCACCCTGATGTGTTTCACCTGTGTCTCGTTAACCCTTCCCTCCTGTGTGTATGTAACCCATGCTTCCCTGTGTGTCATTGCCAGATTGTCTTGTCTCCTAGAGCAGCATCCAGTGTTATTGTCTTTAAGTATTCCCTGTGTCTGACCAGTCTCTGCCTGTCGATTTTGTACCTTCGCCTGTTTTTGGACTGCCTGCCTGGTTTTTGATCTCACGCTCTTTGCCTGCTGATTTTGTACTTCTGCCTGCCTGATTGCTGTACTGGTTTTAACCTCGGACTGAATTAAAGACCCTGAGAACTGAATCCCACCTGCTTGCATTTGTGTCCGCCAGTTTCATTGTTCTGACACTTATCTTAACCAATTGTCAAAGCCAATTATGAAAATAAATCAGTGAAATTTTTGCAACAGTTTAAACTGACAATTCAACATTTCCTTCAACCTGAGAAACCCTAAATGTTGTTTTTGTTTTCAATTACTGTTACAGTAATACCAGTATGGTTCATTTTGCTGAGTGATTTTCTCTAATAGAAACAAAAAACTACTATTTTCACATGGGAATCGAATACTGCTCATTGACCCATTCATGCAACCAAACCTTGGCAAGTTCAATGAATGTTTTAATCTTTAGATCAGATGTCCAAGTAGCATTGTAGACTAACAACAAGTACAGGTTTTACATAAATGCTGAGCATTTGCAAGGGATAATATGATGTGGTAAGACTCCCTTTATGATTCAAAAATACCTTTCTGGTTGTGTTGTGATAGAAGATTTAATTGTAATGTTTAAGTTTTCATCACTATAAGTAAGTGGGTCGGGCAACAAGAAACTTCTGAGAATTTTAGGGAAACAGTCTGTAGACTAGTAGGTTTTTATTGCTTCAGGGCATGGTTGTTATAAGTGTTATAAGTTATTATAAGTTGGTATAATATGTTATGGATTTGGTTTAACTTCTGATTATTTTTTTTTTTTATTACCATCAGTGCACATTAATTTGCACAGTTATTAACTTGTGTGTTGGATCTGTTTGGGACTGTTAAGGACAGTTGCAAAATTAGCCTGTGGATAAACCACCTAAATTCATCATGCAAACATTTTAGAGTATTTAAAATATAATTGCTCCGCCCTTTACAGGACTCATGGAAACTATTGAAAACTAATGAAAAGGGTGATGAGAGATGTGACGTGTTCCTCAGCTATCACTGGTCAGTGCTATAACCCAGGAACATTCCCTGCCACTACAGTGAGCTCCTTAAATACTGCTTTCCCTCCTTTCCTACACATATGCAGTCTCTGAACTCTCCTTGAATATCTCCTTGAATATCTACCTCCACCCTTCTCCCCTTTTGTCTCCATCTCCGCCTCACCCCTTTGAATGAAGGAGTCAACTGTTCGCATTGGGAGGGGGATGGAGCTTTATGGTAGAACCCCTGGGCCTCATGACAATGCGACAATGTAGCAGATCCCGTGTGAAGTGTTTTATCTTCCAAGCAGCCATGGGGGCAGGGTCAGTGGACCTGGAGGAGGAGAACAAACTTTAAAAGAGATTACATTTTTTAATGTTTAGCGGTATAGTTTGGGTTGGGTAGGGTAATTCTGATGTGTAAATATATTATATAATTCATCAAATTGATAACATCTGAATTTTTTAATTTAGAAATCCTGTACAAATAAGTGATCTTTGAAATGTACAAATAAATGATATTTGAGAGTGAGAGAAATTGCCAATTTGATACATTTGGGCCTTTGCGTGCAGTATGAAATGAGATTATCACCATTGAGTTACATTTCTGCTTGCTCAAAAACAATTTTATGCTGTTTAGCAATCTCCAGGCAGGCTGTTAAATGTCTGTCACCCTCTAGCCACTGACTGATTGATGTAAAACTGCTGGAATGATTGTCTTAAGAACACTTGACAGCTGAATGTTGGGTTCTTGGTTCCTCCTCAACCATGCCCTCTCTTACAAGTCTAGGATGTGGTTCCAAACATCCATCTCACATTCAGATCACTGAGCTCCTGGGGACACTGATATCCCAGGGTATTCATTGCTTTTTGATTGACCTGCATTTTGAATTGTGTGACATTTCATGTAGGTGTGAGCCTTTGTAAACTATGTCCAAACAGATCAATTTGCCACTGGCAGGAGTTATGCAAAGTTGTGGACTCTAATATAAAAAGTATTAAAGTGACGAGGATACTAATCACAGATTAGTGGTGGCTACATTCAGTAAAGAGGCAAATTATGCAATTCCTCCTCTGGAGCAAGCAAAAGTGAACTTTGTGTTTAAGGCCCTGCTCAAACCTTTAATTAACATTTTTCCTCAGTGATCTAATCACAAGTGGTCAGTTCTTTGTACATCAATTCACACCTGGTTTTAAAAAATGACTTCACATGTATCTCATAATCACTTGTGATCAGATCTCCCTTTTCCTCTTTACAGTTTATGCAAACAAAAGTATGCGTTTTTGCTTTTGTACATTTAGGCAGATGGTTATGAAGGTCTGTTGTAAATGTGCTTGTGTCCAAAAGATTGCCAATAACTACAATGTTTCTGACCCAAAATTGTACAGCAGTATTTCTAGCAGGTATTATGAAGTGAGATCACATCCCTCCTGTGTTAGTTTCTTTGCATTGGGTCCCTAATCGTCCTGACCTCCTAAGTCCTTATAGTACACCCTTATTCTAACAGGACACTACAAATTCAGGTCCACTTGTGGTCCCTAGAGTCTGGGGAAATCAGAGGCAGAGCCTTCAAATGTCAGATTCCTTTTCTGTGGAACAAGCTCCCAGCGTGAGTTCAGGAGGGAGACACCCTTTCAAATCTTGCTTAAAACTGCTCTCTGATAAATCTTAGAAAGGGTTTACTCAGAAATAACTCACTCCCATTTTCAATCCTGTAGGATTTAATTTCTGAGTGTTGACCTGAAATTTGCTTATATCTGCTACGTCAGCTCCTTGACCTGTCAGTAGAGCCCCAGAGAGAAGTCTGAGAGATGAAATGTGAGAAATGGACTTTGAGTTTTGATAGTTTACTGTCAGGGTACAAACTCTTAACCAAAGAGTTAGCTAGCTAAACTTTTACTGCATACAGACAAACAAACAAACAAAAAAAAACAAAAAACAAAACAACACTAAACACAAATTGGTCATAATAACCTAGTGCACAGACAACCCAGAGGATCATTTTTCATTTTTTTCTGATGAATATTCATATTCACACCTCGGCTGGTATACTATATTGCCAAAATTATTAGCTCACCTGCCTTGATTCGCATATGAACTTAAGTAATTGTCCAAAATGTCTTACATACCATATGGTATGTAAGAGATTTTTGACAATTCCATGCTCCCAACTTTGTGGGAACAGTTTGGGGATGGCCCCTTCCTGTTCCAACATGACTGTGCACACAGCAAGGTCCATAAAGAAGGGGTCCTGACCTCAACCCAAACACCTTTGGGATGAATTAGAGCAGAGACTGAGAGCCAGGCCTTCTCGTCCAACATCAGTGTGTGACCTCACAAATGCACTTCTGGAAGAATGGTCAAAAATTCCCATAAACACACTAAACCTTGTGGAAAGCCTTCACAGAAGAGTGGAAGCTGTTATAGCTGCAAAGGGTGGACCTACGTCATATTAAACCCTACGGATTAAGAATGGGATGTCATTTAAATTCATATGCGAGTCAAGGCAGGTGAGCAAATACTTTTGGCAATATAGTGCTTCTAATTATTAGTGACATATCCAGAGTGTTTCTCCTGAGATGATATTTGCATGATACACTTTCAAATGCATTCATTCATTCATTTATTATTTTGAACACATCTGTAGATCATTCATTCATCTTCTATCGCTTATCTGTTTCTGGGTTGCGGGGGTTGCTGGAGCCAAACCCAGCTCAGATTGGTCGAGGGCAGGGTATACCCTGGTCAGGTTGCCAGTCAATCACAGGGCTAACACATAGAGACAGACAGAGACAACAATTACTCACACTCACGCTCATCAAGCTCGCAATCTTCTTATTGTGGGCAACAGCGCTAACCACCATACCGCTGTGCAGCCCCCTTTCAAATTCAGATTAGTGAAATACAAACCTCCTCTTCAAACACTTGTAAATTCCCTCACTTATGCATCCATGGTTTCTCCAATTTGGTTTATATTTTTCTACCAGAGCACTGGGACTCTTTTACTTTTTACCTCCAAGAAACTAGTGGAAAAACAAGACATCTCTGGCTCTTTAATGCCAATTCCTCTCATCTCCAGGAACAGAAATTGTGGGTCATTAGAATGGAAGACAAGCACAAGTTACATAAAATCAATGCTTTAGCTTGGAGCAGTGGAATATGACAGTGAGAGACAGAGCAGGCAGGGGAGGCTGTTCCTGGATAGATGAACCAAGACCTTCCCACAGTGCCTGGCAATAAAATCACACAGTTTTCCCCTCTGCTTTAATTCTGAGAAAATTTATATTTATGTAGTGGTGATTACTCTAATTCTGCCAATACAGGCTCACAGATGAATATTCAGTTACTCAACACAAAATAGGGCTTTTCATCTGTGCTTGCATGAAAGTTACTCATCTGACAACCATTCAAAGCAACTAAAAGTATTCCTGATCTGCAATTGAAGCTCTATACAGCACATCTCCATGTGAACATTTTTTTCTTTCATCAAAAATTTGGACTCAATGAACTCCTAAGCTGCAGGTGAAAACAAAACAAAACCAAAAACCTAAATGACAAAAAGTTTTGAAGTTAGAATACTTTCATTTTTAGGTTGAGTAGGGTGACCTTTTTAAAGTTGAATCACTAGGCTTTTGAGTTATGTGTTTTTCAAAAGGAGTTAAGCCAGTTTATTTTGAGCATAGAACCCTGGGGAGAGTTTTCACAATGGCCTCAATTTGCCAGAGGAGGAAGCTATCTATTTGTGCAAGAGTGTGTCATGGTAAAATTAAGTTGTTTTTTTTTTTCCTTGCTCTGTCCTGTAGTTGATTATGACTCCTGCCACTAAATTTACAAGCTCAGAATAAAATATAATTTTAGCCTGTGATAGTGCATGAAAAAATATAATAACAAGGCTCAAGAATTTGTCAATGTTAGGCTCTGCTCTACTTTGCAATTTGTGTGAACAATTAATTAATTTTAGAAAAGTAATATGTCATTCATGCTTCATAACTCCGGGCTAAATCATGAGTAACCTGACCCGACCTTATGACAATAAAATCTCAGTGGTGAAGGCACACGGCATGGAGAAGAATATAGAGATGTTTAAGTCACCATACATTGAACACTTGCTTGAACACAAGCATTGTTTAATATTGTTTACTGACCATTAGCCAAGGACATTAGTTCTGAGATATTAACGGCTAATTGCGGTACAAACCCGAAGACTTACGGAAAGTTCCGAAATTCGCGATGCCTTCTGGGAAACTAGGAACTCGACCAACCGCCATCTTTATTTATAGCAAGTTCTTAGGGCAAAACACTAACCACTTTCGAACGATTATTCTCCAAAAACAGAATAGCTAACGCAAATTCATTTGATTGGTGATATAAATAAGACAGTTAAAGAGGAGTTAGTGGAACGGAATTCCAGATACTGTTCACATCTGAGCCACAAGACATAGCAGTTTGGTGTTAGCCCTCGACTAGTGGTGGTCAACATGGGCCGCTCTCGGAGCCGAAGCTCCTCTCGATCCAAACACTCCAAAAGCAGTAAGCACAGCAAGAAACGGAGCCGATCTCGGTCCCGGTCCAGAGACAGAGAGAGATCAAAGAAACGGTCCAAGTCTCGAGAATCTAAAAGGAACCGGCGCAGAGATTCCCGTTCCCGTTCTCGGTCCACTACAACTTCGTCCCGCAGAGACAGAGCAGCTTCGCCTCCAGAACGCATCGACATCTTCGGCAGAACACTGAGCAAGAGGAATGCCCTGGACGAGAAGCAGAGGAAGGAAGAGGAGGAAAGAAAGGCAGAAATGGAAAAACAAAGGAAGATGTGAGTAGACATGGCTGAAGACTCTGTACTTAAAACATTACATATCATTCCCAGCATTAAACTGCAACGTGAGTTTAGCTTAATGCTAGGTAGGTTACCTTCACTTGTATAGGTTACGTTAGCTCATTACACTAGCATGTTAATGCTAACGAGCAGGTATGCTAGTGGCATTTAGGCTGCAGAGGCTCCTGACGACACAGACACAAGCGTATTATCCCTGTCCGATGCTAAACCTAACCCTTTGTGAGGTGGCAGGAACTCACCCCCTAAGTTCCATTGTACCTTAACTGTTAGCAATAGAAATTTGGAACGCAATCACTCAACGAAATGAAAATAGTATAACTAATGATTTGCAACCTCCACGGATACCACCTCTTGGCAACTGAGACTGGGACTACTTTGTTGAGAGAATAAATTAAAAAATAAAACAAAATCATGAATAAATTTAGTGCATTTTGTAGAATCTGTTTTCAGATTAAAATAATGCTATCCACTAGTTTGGGTTAAATCCCCTTGCTTTGTCAGAGTACCGCGTCCCTTCCTCAGAGGGGCAACACAATGTCACGCCAAGAATAAAGTCCACCTACACCCTTTTAAACCCACACAACTCTTATACACACACACATATATAGTGTCTTTTGGTCAGGCATGTGAAGCCACTTCAGATACATTTCTAACCAAATACAAAATATTCTTAAAATACAAAAATGTTGCTCACTAGGTGGAGATTGGCTTTCAATTTTAAAAGTGATTAAGATAGTAGTTTTGTGAAAGTACATAATAATTGGTAACCACAACAAGATCAAACATTAGTGTAAGAAAATAATACAAACAAAAAGTAAAACAAAAGTGTCTGAAGCAAGACCTTTAATGCAATCCAATCCTTATTTTTTCAGTTAAGGTAAAGAGAGGCCCTGGGGCCAGATTCTCCAATCTGTTCTTAAGAAAGATCTTAAGTAATGTCTTAAAATCTAAATTAAGAAGTTCATAAGAAAGTTCTTAAGTGCAATTCGTCAATATTTTCTTAAGAACAGTCCCAAATCTTACGAATTTATTTATTTTTCTGACTTACGAACTTCTTAAAATACGTCACGAATTAATATGATGCATCATACGAGCCAATAAACATTTAAAAGGAAGTTATAATATAATTGCGTAAATTAATGTAAGAAACTTATGAAACTTACTTATGAAAATAGACAATATGGGAATAACAGCTGAAAATAAGTCTAGAGGGTGGGCAAAAGTGGCTGAGGCTGTATCAGTGGTGGGACGGACGCTGAGAAACGGTGCAGGTGTCAAGAAAAAGTGGGCGGATTTCAAGTCAGAGGTGAAAAAGAAGGGAGCTGAAAGGAAACGATTGATGAACAAGACCGGTGGAGCTGAAAGTATTGTAGCGTTGCGGTAACTAGGTGGATGGAGGAAGGAAGAGGAGGACGCAATGTTGCAGTTTGCTAGCTCAACAGATCCCAGATTTATTTCCTTGTCACAGTACACCTAACCCAAGGTTGAGGTGTCCCCCAGAAAACAACGAACGGGGTCTCTAACTTTTTCAACTGTCGTGAAATTTTCGCAACTTACCCACAACATCCCCCACCCCACCCCAGAACAGCCCATCAGCAAATACCCCTACGGTGGACACCTCCCTCAACAGAAACAAAGCAACAAACCCTACATCATAGTAGTCCCCATACCCAGCGTTACAGTATTAATCTCGACTGGATGAGATTAGTTACATTACAGGCTTAACTCTTCACTGTAGGAATTTTAAGATAGGTCAAGATTGTTTTAAAGTTGAGAAAAAAATCAAGAACAACTTTGTTTTCAAGAATACCATTTATTCTTAAGTTTTTTTCATCATAAGAAACTTACGAAGAAAGTTGAGAAAATACTTAAGAACTTTATTTGAGAATATCACTTTTTCTCTTTTTTATTCTTAAGAAAGAAGTCAGGAAAAAAATAGCACTTAAGAAGATTAAGAAAGTTTTGTTAATCTGGCCCCTGGTCTGTACTTTAAGACATTTAGTAGCTAAACTGTAGTTGGTTTGTGAAGACCACGCAATAATGTAATAGAAATTCTTTGCATTGAATCATTTTGAACGAGCAACTAGCAATGGAGAAAGTCCGGTACTCTGCCAGCTGACCAACAGAGTAAAATGCTCATTCTGTGGCAGAATGACTGATGGACAGACAAGCATGAATCTAATTCCCAATTATGGCCAGTCATGGAAATTGCTTTCACGTGTTTTATTCATTACTAAGGTATTTATTCATATTTATATCTCAACATGATCTTGTCAAGGTGTAAAATGGTTCAATAATGATTATTCAACTGAATCCCAGAGATTATTTTATACCATAACTTTTATCGTGCCTTGGTGGCTTGTTAGGTTGTTTCTTAGGTAACCAATTTGACATCTTCATGTGATATTGAATAGATATCAAATATAAGTTAACAGACCAAAAACTAAAATAAACATAAATGTATGTATGCACTGTGGAATATGAATTTTAGTAGGTTTATATGGTGCAAAAGAAAAAACATGATTATATTGGTTTAGAGATTCTGAAACATCGACAAAAAAATTTAAGGTTATCATTCAGTGCAGTCAAAACTTTAACGTTATCACAAATCCACATCTACAGACATGTAAGTGGTTGCCAAATTTAATGACCACTGCCCTTCTGTTGTTGCACCGGGAAGTTGCCATTATGTATGTGTGTGGTAGCCAGAGGCACTGAGACACCTGAGATATAAGCAACTGTCTCCACACCAGGCCTTCTGGGTGGCTCTTTTGTTTTATTTTTGCTGCATAGTAGCCACAGGGCCACCTAAACAGGCACACCAATGTAAATGACAGGAACCAGAAACTTGTTTGGGGAAGGAAGAACTTTGTCCTGTGTTTGGCATGATTTTTGGGTTCCCATTGGCTGACAGGACCAGGGAATGTAAGTTTTGTGTGTACAGTTGTCAGAAGCAATTTGAGAACACGCCCTCAAATTCATAATAGCTTCCTGTTCATTAGTACAGTTTGAGTAAAAACTATAACAATTTGAAAGCATTTTCACTTGTGAGTGACACCCAGTTTACCTTAACCCCTTAGTGTGCTGCGTCATTCACTCCCACAGGGGTAACACGCCGGGGTGTAGAATGTCAGAATTTCTCACATTTGAAATACTATGACTGTGCTTTGATGTAGGCAGCCATCCTTGAACTTGGGCACAATATGCATGAAATTACATGGGTCATCCAAGTATGATAAACAGGGTTAGCCCCTTGTCCACTGCAGCTTTTCATTGACCCAGTTCACCGAGGCTGCATGTTCTTTTACCTTGTCTTTGTTTCAACAGTAGCATCTCCACAGAGTAGCCTATACTCCTCAGTCGGTGTTTCCATTTCTTTGTAATGAATTTTCTGTCTAAGTAGTTGTGTATTTTGCACCTTTTCTACTAAGTTTAATTTGGCGCATTTAATACGTATAATTTATACACACTTTATCAAGTTATATTGTTAACCTTGAAATAACTTTTGCTCTCTTATTTTGTGTACGTGGAGCTCACAACCACTGACAGTTTATATCAACTTTTTCCCTATTTTGGCATCTGCTCCATTTCATTTGTGTATTATATTCGGAGGCAATGTCAGTTTTCCTCCTCCTCTGTGTTCCAGTCGGCAGCAGGAGATCGAGGAGAAGCTAATTGAGGAGGAGACAGCACGACGAGTAGAAGAGCTGGTGGCCAAGCGGGTTGAGGAGGAGTTGGAGAAGAGGAAGGACGAGATCGAGAGGGAGGTGCTACGGCGTGTCGAGGAGGCAAAACGCATTATGGAGCGGCAGCTTCTAGAGGAGTTAGAGAGGCAGCGGCAGGCTGAACTGGCAGCACAGAAGGCTAGAGAGGTAACGCTCGGTCGTTTGGAATGCAGTCCCACCTTTCCCTCCATACCCCTGCAATCCCTTACTTCCCTGTATCCATCCTTCCCCCAGTCACCTACTATGATTGGTGCCTCTCAATAAGACATGCGGGGTTGGTGGAGGGACCCACCCACCCCTACCAGTTAACTTCTGAATGTAACCCAGCCATGGCACAAGTGTCACTGCAGCAAGGGTAGATATTCATTTGTAAAGATTAATAATTCGTCACCCACAATACACTAAGTTTAATAGAATAAAAATTGGAACCATGTTAGTTTGAGAATCTCTTCAGGATAAGAGTACAGCCAGTAGTTGTTTAGAATTGCTAGTTGTGTCTAATAAGTTGTGGATGTAAAAACTGAACTCTGTTTCAGTGTCATTCAAAAGGTGTGTGTATGCGTGTGTTTGACAGAGAATGTGTACATGTGTACATTTATTGTAATTTCAAGCACGCAAGCTTAGAAACTTTTTAGAACACTTGAAACTATCTGCCAAGCAAGGCTGCCAATTTTACGAAATAAGCAAACTTTATACAACAAGATCAGCCTGTGCTCATTAATTCTGGCACCCACCTGAAGGCTAGAAGTATGGGAAGCTTGCAGTTTATTAGCAGGAGACTTGCTTATCACTTGAAAGATGTATGTGAACATGGCCACTATTTTAGAGACTCATAGGGATTTCATGATGTAGGTGAGAATTTGCCATGGCAGGGTTACAAAAATGACTGACTTTCATTCTTTTTCACTACATTTTTTCCCCCTCTGATTTCAATTGAAGTGTTTATAAGTTTCACTAATGTTTGTAAATAAGAGGTATCTTTTTTTTCTGTCCATCACTAGCCGTTTTTAAAAATTTCTTAAATTCCTGTTAGAAGAGGTCTTTTTTTTCCTTTTCTTTTTAAATGCATTTAGGTTTTTGTGTATCAGATTAACCAGCCTTTAGTTCAATTTCTCAGAAGAAAGTCAGTCCCCTTACATTACACGTGACAAAAGGCTTCCTAGGCTTCCTTGATAAAAGCATCATTTTTGCTTTCTTTTCACCACTATGGAAAATAACTGTTGACATCTATCTGACAGACACTATGCCCCAATTCACCAGGTGTTATTAAGAAAAAGAGGGTCTGTTTACACAACAGTAACAATGAAATGTAAATGAAGAGGACAGCTAAATCCCAGTGACCCTGATTTGCATAGGGAGCAGCCAGTGGCTCGATACTAATAGGGTGAGAAATGTAGTCTTTACCTACTTGGACTTATTCAGTCATGGATGTCCAGCCTTAGGTGCTGCGGTTTCCACATTTGTTAATCTCCTACTCTCAATCCTAAACAATGTTTTTCAAACTAGCAGCTAGTTTTAGCAATGCTATTCTACAACCAAAAATGTCACACCAACAAAACACCAGTTTGATGTGAACACTATTCAGAAATTATGAAGTATGAGTGGACAGTTCCTATCCTACTCTCGCATTCAAGTTAATTTTACCATGTAGGAATGTTTAGCACCATTATTGTTTAATTCACATAGTTTATTTTCTAGTCCAGTACTTTCTATTTAACAATTATTTTGATAGTCCTCTGTTATATAGATTATTTTCTAGGATACATAACGATGGGCCACTACATTTTCTGTTTCCTGTTTGACAACTTTAAGTATCTGGTCTAATCTTCATCTGTTTATATATATTCTTTCTAATTTTCATTATTTTATGCAGATAAAGAGCCTTTTCTCCCTAGAAAAACTAATGTACTGTGTTTTTTATTCATGACTTGCTTCTCCTGTAGGGCTGCTGCCAAATTTCATATTGTTATTTGTAAATACATTTGTGTTGTTTTTATTTTGGAAACAACTCACCACCTTCCTAACTAGCACATGACCTGAGCTGGCCTGCAGCCTTTCAGCTTACCTGTGACTTGTGTCCTGTACTGTAAGTGTACCGTGGTCCGGTCCTTTTCGAACACACACAGACATAATTTTGTACTGTCCTCTCCTTCACTCTGCCGTCATCTCAGTGGGGACTGAACAACTCCAAAGAAAAAGGAATATAAAAAAGAGCTGCAGGCACAGGCTTAGCAGTACAGAGATCAGAGAAATAAAGTGGAATACCATGGGCGCGGTATGGCAGAATCCCCCATACCTACTTATCCTCCCTCCCACCCCAGGAGCGCTTCTCTGTCTCTGCAGGGGCCACACAGTCCGGACGAGACAGTAAATATTCAACTGTTAAATGCCGAATGGTTTCACCAGTTGTGTAGGTACACAGGCAAGGAAAATGCGTAGGTATTCATGCATTGGTGAGCCAACTATTCCCTCCTTTATATAAATCCTTTTATTTCCTTGCTTATAAAGATGTTAAAAACAGCAATTCTATTTTCTTCTAGATTGTATTGTCTGTCAGTCTATATCTGTCTTCTGTTTATGAGTGTGATGAGTGGGTTTCCCCCCTTTTTTGAATTCCAGTGTAAGTTTTAATGCATTTCACAGTAATGCAGTGAGAGCCCTAGGTGTGGCTTAGGTTTTTTATTTTTTCCAAGAGGGTATTAACAGCTGTAGAGGGGAAAAATATAGCAGGTCCACTTTTCACCCACACTTTCTTTATGTATTCTGCCCTCCATTATGTATTTTTAAAACAAGTCAGGCTGCAAAGAATGCCACATTGGTCCTGTGCGAGAGGCTAAACAAAGTACTCTCTGGTGTGATGAGTTAAGAGTGTGTGTGTGTGTGTGTGTGTGTGTGTGAGAATGTGAACAAGTGTGTGTTGGTGATGGGTGTCTCTTACAACTAGAAGGCAAGTGTGTGTACGTATGTAGAATAAGTGCTTTGTGGCTATAGCCTCTTCGTGTGCTAACATGGCACTGTGTCATCCGTTTAGGAAGAAGAAAAATCTAAGCGAGAGGAGCTGGAAAAAATCCTGGAAGAGAATAACCGCAAGATCGCAGAGGCTCAGGCCAAGCTGGTACGCCCTTCTCTGTGAAGAGTGGAGCTGCTGCTTTCTTGCCTTTTTGAACATTTCTGTCAAATTTGATATTCTGTATTTAGCTTATTGTTTTTGCATGTTGTTTGGATGTCTGGCCAAAGGAGCAGTACTTTTCATTCTGTTTTAATGCAATACATATGTGTCATATGTGTTTAGCATTATTACCAAAGAGTTGTTTTTGTACTGAATTTATACAGAATACTAGACAACATTGGTCCAGTATCTTTTATCTCATTGTTAATTCTGCAAAGCAATGTTGTTCATTCAGATTTGTTGTGAATAAGATGAGGCTGTTGTAAACAGCTACACATATTAAAAGTAAAAGTAGACATTTTCAGGGGAGATGACAAAAATACCTGCAGTTTATGGGCTCTTGGATTGAAGGACTTTTTCTGACCTTATTGTTTTTGCTGTGTCTGCTTTTTCTCCTGTCTCTGACAGGCTGAAGAGCAGTTACGAATTGTGGAGGAGCAGAGAAAGATTCATGAGGAACGCATGAAGCTGGAACAGGACCGCCAGAAGCAGCAGAAGGAAGAGCAGAAAATAATCCTCGGCAAGGGCAAATCCAGGCCCAAGCTCTCCTTCTCCCTCAAAGCTACTGAATGATACTGCTCCCCCTTCATCCACATGTCATGCTCTGCCTTCATCCCCATCCAGCTCTCCCTCCTAATCATCCAACCCCACTCCTCCGTGGAACGCTCGCTTCGTTTTGGAAGTGCTGAAGGAAGGCAGAGGCTAGGGGTGCAAGCCAAACTTGCTCATCCTTATGAAGGCCCTTATATCTCTCTAGCCTTGAAGAGGAGGCCGCTTGCAGGCGCCTGCAGAACACCTGACTGCTCCCTTCATCCTTCTCATCCTGACTGCACAGATGACTTGTTTTGCATTTTTCTGTTTTATTTTCACTTTTAGAAAACTTGAAGTCTCGATTTAGAATGCTACAACATGTCCCTTGCCCTGTAAGTCTTAACTCTGGTGTCACAGCAAGCCAACTGTACACCTCCGCTCTTACATTTTGCAGCCAGCCAACTACAATAGAATGCCAGTCCCTGATATAGAAGATTATTGTCTACTTTGTCTAGTTAAGCTTACTGTAAAAGCTAATGTGCAGCCTGGGAGTTGGCGTGTGGTTTTCCTGTTGTTTTGTTTTTGTTTTTGTTTTTTTTTGGTCCAAATACGATTTCTAAAGTGGATAACGGAGTGGTAACAAAGTGCAGCCTTTAAAAGCACAGTGAACTTCCCATCCAACTGACAGGTTTGTGTCTTCCACCTACTTCCTGTGGCCATACCTTATGCTCATCATATAAATTTAGATTTTTTTTTTCTTTCCACTTTGTCTGCTGTGTATATTATTATTTTAAATAACAATGCAGCTTGGTGTCCAGAAAGGAATTGTAAGGATTTTGTTAGATTTGCAATTGTTGTAGTACAAGAAAACTCAGTCTGAACTCCCAAGCTGCCCATGACTGAACCACAAACCTTCAACAGGATATGTGACTGGTGTGTGATAAGGGGGTCTGTGAGTAATGTAGGAGAGAGGACATTTCCTGTATGATGTAATGTTATTTAGCCTTGTTGTGATGTGCTGACTCCCACTCTTGCTGCTCCCAAAGTTAAAGTTGTTACGGAAGTGATCCACAATTACAGAAAAACAAAACAAACAAATCAAAAAAATGACAAAGTAAATACTTGAGCTTTGTTTTAGCGGACTCTTTGGAAAAATGGTGAATTGCACGAAAACTCTTGACCGTATACTTGATGTTCTGTCCCTTAATTTTTTTGTGGTAAATGAACTTGGTCATGCACTTCTCTTGGTAAGTCTTGATTTGTAGTGGAGGGACAAGTTCAGGTAAGATCAGGTTTGAGGTTATTGTAAGTGTGTGTGAGTGAATGGGTAAGTGTGTGATTGTGATGGTGACTAGGGTTGACCTCAGTTGGGTATACTGACTTTTTATGGGATTTTGAAATTTGTCATGCAATTTCCCCTCAGTTGTCAAGGGACTGAACAGTTGAGTAAATTCATCAAATACATACACTGCTGTTTGTGTGATTTTCATTAAATGAATTTGACTAAGGTGAATGAACTTAAAATAAGCTTTATCTTGGACTGTTTGGCTGTGTAGAAGTCAGTCCAAAAGGTAATTACAAAGAAAGTAGTTCGACCTGGTCACACCACCGTCCACCGTCAGGATAAAGAAAATAAATATTGGACATTGCTGGTTTTTGTCTCCAGTAAACGAACACTCCTGTGGCAAAGAATAAAATCAGTCAAAAAAAAAAAAAAAAAAACCCAAACAAAAAAAAAAGCAATTTGTCCGTGCATATTCTCATTCATCCAGGTCATAGTCATATGACATAGTCTGACGTCACTAGACTAGTCAGACCGATGCGTTCCAAAGTGATGAAGCACCTGGTATAAGGAGGCGAAACGTCTTTGACAAACCTAAGTCCTAAATCCAGTTGCGTTCGATTCAATTGTTGGCCGGATAAAAAAAAACAAACAAACAACGGACCTCATTATCCTTTCCATTGGATAATGTCCACCATTACCTCAGCAAATGCTCTCGAGTCAGTCGGCTGGTGTGCTTGCAAACTGATTTAATGGGCAAAACCCCGGTTCTAATGATCCAGTTCTCAGTGCGGACCGTGTGTAGGCTGCCGGCTGGAGACATTACTTTGATAAGTTAGTCATCCCACCTGGCCACGTTAAGTTTCTCCTCGCAAACATCACTTTGTTCTCCATGAACCACAGAAGTTGTGAATTGCCGACTAGGTGCCTGGCAGTCTATGGGAGCGGGTGAGGGGGGCAGAGAGTTCCGACCCGCCGGAGCCAGAGTCTACCGTGCGCTGCTGAGTGAGGGGGGCAGCGGCCCGTGGTGCTGCTCTCTAACACCGCGGCCGGTCTCCTCCACTCAAAGGAATAAATAATTTCAGCAACTAAAAACAGACATACGTTTGTCCTGCTACAAACCACGAGAAATATAATTTTTTTAGGAATTACGGAGAAAAAAATTCATGGACGCTCAAGGACCGATAGGCCTAGCCTACTGAAAAACAGTTTTTGAGATATACTAAAATAACTAACAAAAATTGTTGGCTGTTTTTTTTTAAACGTAACCAACTGAGAGACGTTCAAAACTGATGTGATGGGATATTTTTGCTGCTAATTTCAACAGACTTTAAAGTGTGTAATAACAATTTCTACTTAATTTCTCCAACTGTAACAGGCACAAGTGCTCATCAAAAAAGTGGTTATAGATATACAGATAATGTGAAAAAGGCAATAGGTAAACATAAACAATACTCCCGCTCAAATCTCATATTATTAAACTTATTCCACGGTCTTTTTAAGTTTACAGAGAAATTCTGATTTCCCGCTGGTCCGCAGCCAGTAAAATGTTTACTTTGCCTATTAGGCCTATTCACTGAGTCGCATATGCCAATGTATAGACTAATTGCCTTTAGCTGGCAACCGTTTAACCCGACTCTAAATGAATCAAATTAATCCATTGTCCGCGAAGCTCTAATAAACATTGGGTTTGAGCTGGAAGCCCGAGCCCCTCTCGGTGTTCATTCCAGGCCCGCAGAGGTGCGAGATGGGCCCAGGCATCCCACTCTCTCCCCCGGTGTCACGCCAGCCTGATTATCGGCTGAACAAACAGCCAAACCCACGGTGGCTGCCTCCAAACCGGTTTGGTCGAATTAAGTCGTTAAAAAGTGTCAAAACTTCACACAAAGGGCGAGCTGTAATCGACAACCGAGTGTCTGTCTGTTTGAGCTCATCAAATTAGAGACCATTAACTAAAAATTCTGCGTTTACATTAGGTGTGAATGTGCGTCATTTCAATTAGTATTTTAAGGAAATTTAGAGAACGTAGAATAACACTTCAGGCAGCCATGAGCTATATAACAATACAGAGTCGTGTGATGTAAATAATAATATTTAAAGTTGCAAAATCCAGTTGAAAATAAAAATGCAAAACCTTTTCTTGACAAAAGCCTCCAGTTAATGTGAATTCCCCTTTAAAACAATCTGTTTTAAAGGTAAAAAATATAAATTTATGTGCTTTATCTATTAGAAATTTATAAATTTTATTTTTTGATGTTAAAGTTTAGTTTAAATGTGCAGTTTGAGGATAATTGCATTGTTTGACTTTACTCAGCTATCTTTGACGCAGATTATCCGCTAGTGGGCGCTCGTGCATCACGGAGAAACTGGATCTCGAGGTTGCACTGAATAAAAAAACCCAGCAGTGTGACTCCATACCGCCCTGTGCATGAGCCTTATGGGGGAAAAACGTTGGCCCATTGCCCTCATTATGGGTATATTCACACAAACTGACCCATGAGAGGGGCGCAAATGTCCTGGGGAATAAAAACAGGTTGAATTCATAAAAAGGCTCTAGTCTATCTGCTGTCATCGTTTATTATAACAAATAGACATTCATGTAATCATAATGTTATTTGCCTTTACTATCGCTTTTTCCGGTACTATTATTGCAACGTATCCCTAATTTTACCTGCACAAGCCAATATCCCATAGGATGTGACTCTTATTGTGTCGTAATTAGACAATGACATCTATTCGGTTTAGAGTCTAACTAATCCACTTTCATTTTACAAAAGCAGGACTCGGTTGTATTTTCTTCTCGTTTTGCTTACCACTTAGTCACTGTACTGAACCAGTTGCCCCCTTTGAATGACAGCAGAGCTCCTATTGACTTTACCGCCCAGGGACCAATCAGCGACAGCGAGGGGCGGGGCCTATGTATAACCAACTCCACCAAATATTCTCAGTCTCGGTCCCTTGCAGTTACTTTCCATCCAGGTTTCGGATCGTCGCCGAGTCTTCATCTCTGCGTCTGTCTGCGGGCGTCTGGGACGGATCTGCAGGATTCAACCGCAGCACTTAATTTTAGGGGCCTACAGTATGAGCATTTGCATCTTAGCTCTTTTGATTTCCTTCATTTTCATATTTGATCATTTTCTTAATTTCCACCATCCGGCCACATTGTTGAGTTTTTCTCATTTTTCGGCTGCTGTCATCCACAGTTTGTTGCTCACCGCCACATCCACCACCAGCTCCAATTGAAAAGGGGAATATCTCGCCATTTAGCCACCAACCATCACTGTCCTTTTCTCTGCTGCTGCTTTGGATTTTCTGATGGACTTAAACGCAAGGGGATTTATTTTTCTATTGATTTCTATCCGCAGCGGACACCAACACCTTTTCTCTCTGAGGGATGTATTACAGTGTGTTGAAGAGTGTGCTCTGAGCAGGGGAGAATATTAACACGCTGTGTGTTTCATGAACTGCCGCCGTGCGCCTTTGCCTTTTGTAGCAAGTCTCTCATCTGGAGATGCTCTGACCGGGGTTTGTGCTCCGTGCGCACCCTTTCTGCTTTGGGATATAAAGCGAAGAAATTTGTCGCGACCAGCCCTTTGTGGAGCGCTTGTCGTCTGATTTTTTATTTATATTTAATTTTTTTTGACTTACACATTTGGTTCTTTAGAGACGGATTGTGCACCCACCCGGAGACACGCAGAGTTAGCCATGGGGGATTCGATCTGGAGATATTATTTTGGAGTTTTGTTTATTGCCTTTAAAGTGGTATTGTGCCGGGCGCTCATTCTGGAGTCCATCTACTGGAACACAACAAATACCAAGTAAGTGGGACACTAGTAGCTCAGATCTCTGGCCCCCGTGGTGCCACAATCAATCCGCGGATGGACACTATTCCACAGCGGAACAAATAAAATAAGACAGTTTAGTGTTTTTTGTTCGCCTCTACATACAGTTTAGATACCGCCCCTACATTCGCTTTACATACGGAAATTAACAGGTGTTAACCTTCAGGAGCTCAGCACACAGTCTGCAGAACAAAGAGTCCTCAGCGTGATTTAACATTTGAATTTATTTCCCTGTTCCCTGTCACAATCTTCCACAATGCACATTGACAGTTGTGGACACGTTGTTGATTTTGTGTTAAGAAATACAGACTAGTTTTTCAGGTTTGCCGACTGTCCAAGTGAACCCAAATGAGCCATAAAAAAAACAAAACAAAACAATCCCTACCCGCTTTGCAGGGATTCCACCCGATTTTTATCGAGTTTATCTTTTTTTTCTGAAGAGTATCAGGGTTGACCACACACGACAATATAGGAAATAAAAAGATCAAGTCATCGCACTGATCCCAACACCTGGCATGGTAGAGGAAACTGCTCGGCTCTCGCCTCTCTACTTTGCTTGTTAACGGATAAATTGACCGTTTTGTTGGCGTCCTGGTGCCGCAGTGGACCATTTACGCGCAGCGGACAGCGACTGGCCGCTTGGCCGTGCGCTCTTTGAGGCACCAGCAGCACAGAAACCCACCGCAGGCTGCTCCGTACTTTGTGGGATTCATCTATTATATGTTGTTTGTTGGTATATTTCTGTTGACTTGGTGAAATGTGTGGCTGATTTCGGCTGTGTGGAAAGGGGGTAAAATTTAATTTTTAGGTAAATTTACGCTTCGCTTCCTCGGTCAATAATAACTTGGGCTTCGGCGTATTACATCTGTGTAACAGGTCCAATAACGTCTGACGGGGCAGATACCCAAAGCTGCAGGCCAATCTACCCCCCCGTTTTGTTTAAATCCTTTCGGTAAAATTATGGGTATTTTTTATTCTCCACAATAAACATTACAGGGTCAGTGGAGTTGGAGGGACGCTTCAGCGGGCAAGCAGTATATGATGGAGGAATTCAACAATAAATTCAGTAGGTTGGGATTTTTAGTTTAGTTTTAGTCAGTTACAATGGAAAATGTGCATTGAAAGTTGTTTGCCGTGCACCTCCAGCCTGCTGTCTTTTCACTGTCACTGTACCTCAGCCGTGGAGCTATATAGGTGCCTTTGGATGTGGAGGGTTTTTTAGGAATATATATATTATTTGATAAACACAGCTCTTTTTTCCTTAATTCTCCTTACCAGCCCTACTCCTCTATCACATCTACTGATCTGAGATTGGTTAATTCGGACCATCCGTTTGCTTCATATTCCTACAGGCCAAGAAAGGCGGTTAAACTCTTTTATTCAAATAAAAAAGGTGTCTTTCACCTCATCTAGACCCCCGGTCGCAACCCGGCGGGGGGCGCCCCTCTTTGTGTCCGTTTCGTCACGGCCAAACTCCAAGTCACTCAATTATTTAGAATTTGGCACCAGCATAGTCCCCCGCTCTCTCCCTGTCTGTCTCCTGTGTCTTATTGGTGGAGGACGGACAAAAGAGATGTTATGGCTCTCAAAAGCGTCAGTGTTGCACCTGGAACCTGTGGCGCTCAGTCCGCCGTGCATGTGTTACAGTATGTGCCGGGAAAGCATTTGATGCGAGGTCTGAGGGACTAGGCTCCTGGCTTCCACTTGCGGCACGCTCGGCCTTCAACCCCCTTCAATGCGTTATGAAAATTGCAGCCCACTGCGGCCTAACCTGAGATAGAAGGTTAATCTCCCGACGGCTGTATTTCAACTCGAACAGAACTGTGATGTTTCGTGTAGACCACTGACTGCCGCCTACGGCGCCATTTGGTCACTGTTTGACCTTAGTGGTGAGAGGTTTTAGCAGAACATGTTCTCTGTAGTGTGATGTGTAGAGAAACATTGGTCAACAACCAAAGTAAAGAAGCAGATGCAACCAAGAAAGAAGGCACTGCAAACAATTTATTGGTTTTGATTATCCTGGTACAGTCTCTTGTCTTCTTTTTTCACAGATCGTCTAACAAGTGACATAGTCAACCTTAGGGTCTAAAACCGTCCCTGCACACCAGTCGGCCATTTCATTTATCATATAACTTTTGGAAAGAAAAAAAATGTGTGTCAACCCTCTAAGTCAAAGCTTTAGGCAAATGCAGCAGGCATTCCGCAGAATTAGCTGTTCATTTGCACATTCCTTGCGTTCAATCTGGGTGAAGGGTTCAGAGAGTGATATCAATGTGTGCTCAGACACCTCTGTCTCTGTGAGCTTTTGGCTCTTTGTTTTAGGAGCAGAACAACTACCCCCCCAGAAGAGAGAGTGTTCTCTCTTACAGACTGAATATATTTCAAATGAAGCTGAAATCCTTTCTTTTTCCGTATTGATTTCCGTCTTTACTGATTTACCACAGAGGAGACAGAGATAATAATTATAATGAGGAGAAGCAGACAAATTAGTAGAATTTTAAACCTATGAGAATTCTCCCTTTTCTACTTTCAGTGCTAGTCTGATAAATAACTTAATATAAGTTGAGTAAATGAAACTCAAACTATTTTATCCTCCATATTTCACAGCCAGTTGTAGGTCCTGGGGCTGTGTGTCAGTTCATCCTTCCTCACTAACACACAGCCTTGTAGCTAAAATAATTGTTCAGCAGGTCAGTAATATGGCCAAATGACCCAGTCACTCCTGCCTCTCCCTTAGTTTTTCTTAGTCCTCCGCTTTGAGTATTCAAGGAAAGATGAATGCTAGAAATGTGAATGCTCCCGGCCAGTCTAATGCCTTTGTGTGTGCGGGCAGGGGGAGAGGATAAAGAAATAGCTAGCTCTCTTTCTTTCTCATTCTCTCATCCCTGTCTCACTTTGTTTGATTGTTCATGAAGTGTGTGTGCATCTATTTCAAAAAAAGAGAAAAAAAGCACAGCCCCTACACAGGGCCTATGGCCATGTCAATTAAATGCCATTATTGTTTGCGCTTTACTATGACCCTTATGCATGAAACTCCTAAGGAAGAGAAAAAAGGGGAATGACCCCTCCACCTTCCCCCACCGCCACTTCCCCTCAACCCAATCCACCAACACACACACTTAGGCAAGTCACATCACACCACACACACACACCTCGCTCTTCTGGTAATCCATTTTGTAGTTGTGAGGGAGAAACAAAAGAGAGGACTGCTTTACATGGTGTATGTAAAAGGAGCGCTTCTGCTCCTCCACTGCAGTTCATTAAGAGATTACATAGAAGCCGAAAGGTCCTTTGTGACCGAGCAGTCACAGGGGCACCTCTATGGGTACTTTTGTGAATGTAGGAGTTGGAGGGGTGGTGGTGGTGGTGGTCATGGCGGTGATGGGGGGTTAGACAGAGTTGGAGGAAGTGGGAGAGAGGGCGGTATGGTCATAGAAATGCAGGTCTGTCATGAATGACTGATTAGGCCTTGAGCTGAATGTTGTAACGATGCCCTCCTTCTTCCACTAACCTTCCCTCCTTCCAAAAGTCGCCGCAGTGCTTTTCTTTTTTCTCCATTTCTTTCTGGAGCCGCGTGCACACAAGAGAGAAAGAGCAGTTGTTTTAATTCAGCTACATCGACCAGCAACAGGACTGAGTGGAAAATGGAAGGAGGGAAAGTGCAATCCTGCAATGTTTGACAGAGAGTTCACACTGCTGGGGTTACATAGGTTGTGTGGTGCTTTCCTGATTATTGCCAAAAGAAAGGTTTATGCTGGAAAAATTTGAGAAATAAAACAGAATGGGAGAGAAGAAAGCATTGGGGCCCCTTTGGGTGAGGAGGATAATTACGTCTAGGCTTGCTCAGATCCCATAGCCCTGGATTACAGGATGAAAGATGGGGCCTAATGCATGGAGCACAGAGAGAACCAGAGAGAGGACAAAGGGGTGATAGGGTGACAGTGGGCCATAAGACCTACATCCTCTCAGCCGACAGAGGGCGAAAGCCAGGGTGCTGCAAAGAACTGTTGGTGGATTAACCCCTACTATGCCCCAACCTCTTTGTCTGCTGCTATAATGAATCCTTGCTTTGCAGCTGAGATTCAGTCAAACAGTTGCTCTTGATCTGCAGTAAATAGTCATGTTCCCCTCACTTTACTCTGTTTTTTCATAACTTCAGGGCCACAGTGAGAAAATAGAGGGGAGATTCAGAAATGAAGAATATAGCAGGACAGTTACTTTGGCTCTGTTTTGTCACATACAAAACCAACAATCCAAATGTTTAAAAAAGAAGGCTGAAAGACAGATAAGAAGGAAGGGGGGGATACAGACATGTGCAGCAAGGAGGGGTTATAACCTCAGGGCGCAGGCCTACACAGCTATACCCTCTCCTTCCTTCCTCCTCTTCCCTAATCTTTAGTTTTGTTCTGCCTACCCCCCAATACATATACCTAAAATGAAAAAGACACCAAATCAAAAGGTTGAGAAAGGTTGTTGGAAAGTGAGTCCCTATGGGATCACGTCATTCACCTGTGTATCTACGTTAGTGTTTGTCATGTTTCGGAAACAGACTGCATTAATTTCACTTTCACTTGGTTTTAATGGTGCTGATGTAGACCAGACCATATTGAAACATAGTGGCAGGCAACACAGCAAGGGAATTGAAGCTGACTTATTGTTAAGAGAAAAGAGAAGATTTATTTCACCAGAGACATGGAGAATATTAGGAGTGAATTTAGGCTGTTCTCACCTTCCCAGCCAATGAGAGGAGATTAAGTAAATGAGGCTGGCTGGAGGAGCTGCCAGTTTGGTCAGTGTTTGAAGAAGAAATGGAGGGCAGATAATGTGACTGATCAGAGAAGGAGGAGGGGTAGTGCTAATGTATGTTTCTCTGCCTTTTGCTTTCCCACCTCCTGTGATTATAAATTCTACAGGGTCACAATTTTCAGCAAGTGTTGCCCTCGTGGGAAGGAAACAATGGGGCATGACAGAAAACTGTATGCTTTTCATGTTGTTTTTCTCTCCTATTTTTTAATCTTTGTTTCATAGTTTAGTCCACAAAATAAAAACAAGTGATGGCTCGAGGTATCCTGTTTTTTATATTGAATTCATTAAATTAATATATACAAATTCCACAGTTTTTAATTTACTTCTGCCTTTTAAAACAGCTAAAATGAAGTTTTAAAGCATTACTATATTGAGCAGGAATTGCCTTCTTTGCGTTCTTACTTTTACACATCAAAATACCTATTTACATTTTTACCAGCTGTGTGTGTGGGTGTGTGTGTGCCTGTATATACATGAATGATCTTGGTAGATTGTCACCCATTGTAGCAGGAACTACCACAGAGGTGGTTGTTGAGCAGGTTTTGCACCGGTGCTGGTGTGAGCCCATCACTAGTTTGTGAGTACTACACGCAAACATCTAATACAGCATCAGTAACTTTTATTATCTAGTCAAATATGAATTCCACATGCTATACTTTAGAAATATCATACCTTTTTTGCTTTTAAAGCTGTTGTCACAGATTTATGACTTTGTTGGACAGACTGCTTAAAAGGCTTGAGAAAGGTTTCAGCTGTGCTACCAATTATGTTGAAGTCTAATACACTTTAGTGTTGAAGAAGAATTTAGGGGTAGAGCTGGGAAAATATTTGCAGGAGGTATGTGAGTGGGCCTATACTAATCAGTGAAATCTTTTACTTGTTTCCTGTCTCTTGCATCCTCTGTCCCTCCCTTCACTCACCTTTTCTCTCTGCCCTTGCTTTGTTCTAATGGCTGCCATTGGGCCAGGTATCTGCTATCTGACACATACATTTATCCACTGGAAAAAATAGGCAGCAGAGGCGAGCACAGGAGGGAGACACAGAACTAATGATTGAGCATCTGGCCCAACGATGTCTCTTTATTCAGCACTTCCCTGCCTCCTTGCTGTTTTTCCTCCTCCAAGAATTAGTTTATATTTGCCCTTAAATGGCCTCTGGGCAGCTTATCTTTAAACCCACATCCAACCAATTTCATTCTAAAGTTTATTGAATGCTCGGGATACAACTCTTTGCTGTAAATCAGCTGGAAGAAAAAGAGTGTAACTTGAGAAGATGGTTTTATAGGCCTGCTTTTGTGCCCCTAGGTTTAAAGCAGATCTCTATTGTAAAGTTATTGAGAGGATATTGTCAATATGATCCTGAACGTTAAACACACACACATAACACATGCTCAGTGTGTGTATGTCAGAGAGAGGAGTGGACACCTGTGTCTGTACTTGCCCCTGATAGCATTAATGCTTACAAGGCACTGGTATCAACCAGCCAGTTTTATCAGAAAAGGCAGAAAATTATTCATCTGGACACCACGTAGGCCTATAGTGTGTCAATGTACAGTAGGTGTGTGTCTCTGCCTATATGTTTGTGCGTGAGTGGGTTGTGTGATGTTTCCTCTTGCCTTAATGTGTTGCCTCAGTTAATAATAAAGTAGGAATCCCTGTTTTAAGAGGACAGAAGTACCCATGTGATTAGCGGACCATGATGGGATGAAGGTATAAGATCATGGAGCTGTGAGACAAAGGTCTGCTGTTCACCTCTTTGGGATGTCACTGTGAAACCAAGTAATAAAGTACATTGATATTAACCTCTTTATATTAGTAACACACATGTAAACAAACTATAACTTGCACACACAAACACAGACATTTAAAATAAGAACATGAAAATATACATGCTTTCATCCCCATTGTATACACATGAAAGAGTGCTCCCAGCCACATGAGGTTAATGCACATACGTACAGCTCCGCCACCTACACACACACACACACACACATCCCTTCTTCCTCTTGATGATACCAAATGGTACAATAAAGCATAAAAGTACACTGCCCCCCCCCGCTTTCTCTCTCCATGTCCCATGTCATCACTTGACACAAGGTCCCATTGCTGAATGTATCCCCAGGGGACAGAAAAAATATTTGCTTGGCCTAGTTAGTAGGTTAGTAGCGTTGTATGTACATGTGTGTGTGTCTGTGTGTCTGTACAAATGTACACCACTTGTGCACGTGCTCCTGCCTGTAGCAAAGATGATGATGCTCGCTTTACAGGGAGGCATATATACATATACCTCTTGCACCTATATATATTAGGAGTAAAATAAAATATTGAATCAACAATTAGTTGATCCTTGGAGGTTTATTAATAGTTCATTTGATCATTTATTAATAAATAATAAAATAAATCAAGTGGCATGTTAAACATTTTTTGGCTTCAGCTTCTCAAATGTGAGGAACAAATTATCACAATTCAGGGTTGAAATGTACAACATTTGTGCTTGAAAGGTGATGCCGATTAAGCTTACATGAATCAGGTAATTGAGTAATCATGTTATTATTTCAACTCCAATTCACATTGCTTTACTTCTCACAATATGCCATAAAATGCCTCTTGGGTGCCCATGGTTAATATTGTATTCAAGCATGGAGGGGGGGGGACTAATTTAGTGACTAAACACAAGGTTTCACCTTTACCTAATCTCCAGCTGTGAATGTGTATGTGAGTGTGGGCAAGAATGCTGTAGGAATTCTCAGCACTTGGAGAGTTAATGGCAAAATCATTTCACTTTTGGGAACAATTTAAGGAAATTCAACTGCTCTCCCAGGCAAACCCCAGGCTGTCTGGCTGTGTCTCCGCTGTTCCTGTTGTGGATTAACAATCAGGGTTTTTATTGATCGTTAATTTTCTGTTTTGTTTGCTAACACTGTTCTACCATGTCCCTCACGTCCCTCATGCTGGGTCTGTTCATTTGTTTAGTAAAATATTCACTTGTTCCATTGTTGCTTGCTGCCATAACAATGAATGAAGCTTCAAATCATGGGGCTCATACACACACACACACACACACACACACACATTTTATTCTTTTATTCTTGAGCATCTAAAATTACACACAATCAAGAAATACCAAATCAATTATTGAGAAAACTTTTTTTTCTTGATATAAAGAAAACTCCATCCCATAATACACAGGGAATGAGTTATCATCAGTCTTTCTGCAGCTAACTAACATCCTTCCATTGTTTTTTCTCTCCTTTCAGATTTGTGCCAGGCCAAGGCGTGGTGTTATACCCCCAGATTGGGGATAAATTGGACATTGTATGCCCACGCGTGGATGGTGGGGTGGGTGATGGAGTGGAGTATTACAAGGTGTACATGGTTCCCAGGGAACAGCTGGAGAGCTGCACCATCACCAAGGCTGACACACCACTCCTCAACTGTGTGAAACCTGACCAGGATGTTAAGTTCACCCTCAAGTTTCAGGAGTTCAGCCCAAACCTATGGGGCCTAGAGTTCTTCAGGGGGAAAGACTACTACATCATCTGTAAGCACTTGTTCATTATCATCAGTGAAGACATAATAAATTAATTATTGCATAATTAAAGGGCTAAAACAGCCTTTGCTAAAGGTTGTTGAAGGCTCTTTTGGGAAATGTAGGATATAGACTCAAGTAAATTAAACTGAGGTTGTGGTTAAAGAAAACTTTGAGAATTCATTGTCACAGACTGAGTATGAAGGATAATTTCTACAGATCCCGTTAGATCATAAAACTGTCTCTCCTACAACCATGTCACTTAGTCCCTATACCTGGATTAGGGTTAGAGTTAAACTTTGAGATCCCTTTTAGTCCTTCGTCAGTCTTCATCCTTTTGCCTTCAAGTGTGTGACCATTCAGTCCCACGGTGCAGGTGTGGCCACCCTGTCAATGACCTATGATATACTAATGCCATTCTTGGAGGAAGTTCTGATGGGATTTATTGATGGCCCCCTGGTTAGAAAAATTGGAGTTGGACTGAACCATCTGTGTGGCGCTGATGGGGGTTGTGCCGCAGATAGGACCATCTGTGAGGCTCTGCCACAGCCATCTGTGAGCTGTCACAATAAGAGAAGGCCATAATTCTGAGTTAGTAGAAGGAAGGGGAAGAATTCAAAGTGAAGAGAGGAGGAAAGAGAAGCAGAAAATTCCATGACCCTTCCAAACTGTACATTGTAGTTGTAGATGTAAAATTTTGCAAACCACATATGGAGGGTAAAAATTAAGTATACTGTGCTGTCTGCAGTGTAAAGCCCTATTAGTACTGCCAGCAGTAACTGAGTCAGAAAAAATATTTTCCTTGTAGCACAGCACTCAGAGGTCCCACAGAAAGAGCTGTTCAGCAGCTCTTTCAGAAAAACAGTTTACTACCAACAAAATATGCTTATTCAGTTCAGCATAAGTTAATTCCAAACCAAATGGGTAAAAATGGCTGTTCTGTCAACAATGTGTCATGGCTGCAGGATATTTTCATGGTTGAGCATGACTTCCTGCATTACAGTCTAATTTTCTGGCCTTGTATGTCTGACAGTGATCCTGGAAAACAGGCTACAGCAAATAAAGCAGGTCAAGTACCTGAAAGTGTGTAATAGGTGACACTGCACTTCACATTTAGTTTTCATATATAAATTTGGTTGCAAATAAGCCCTTTGAGAATATCCAGACCCATGGGCAGGTACATTTCTGTAGTAAGGCCTGTGTTTGAGCATCCATAGAAGAAAAAAAGCAGTCTTTATATGTGGTTTGTCTGTGTCCTCGAGGACTATAAAGTCTTCTAGCTGAGACACAGACACTCCTCATCCCTTCTTGGTTCCTCCACCGAAACACAGTATTTAATTATTGATGAGCTGATGCTGATGTTTACTTCTTCTGATTCTCCCGGTGTTGTACTTGTGATACTGCAGCTCAATTTGATCACACTGTGGAGGATCAGAATCTGGAAGATTGGGGTTAAATTCAGGCTAATGAAAAAAATGGATGAGAAAAATAGAAAGTACATGATTGCAAGTATGTAGGTGACCATATGTTATGAAAAGACAGGAGAGACCTGAATGCCAGTGCAAATAGGCTGATAAATCACATACTTGCACATTAATCCTTCAGGAGGCAGCTGAGAGCAGCTTCTACAGACACCCAGTGATGGCAGTGAGTCCTTATCACTTCAGTAAGCCATGTATTTTTCTATGGCTCTCCACTGCGATCAGTACAGTCAGGAATATTCTCCCACTCTCTCCCACTGCCCCATGCCAATACCCCTCCTCTTCGTTGGCCTGCTCAGGCAACAAGTTGGGACAGTAAGAGTGGTGGGAAAGTTCAATTCAGAACTTTAAAAAGAGGCTAGGGAAAATCCAATAATGTAGTTTTTGCAAACTCTCCTTCACCACCATTGCTGATCCTCCAACCCTAATCCCCCTGCAGCCATCACATTGCCTCCCTTTGCAGCTCCCACAAAATGCTAGCGTGGTCTTCATTGAAGCGTGTCATGTTCTACTGTTAATTGCTTCTTCTTGGCCAGCTCTGTCCCCAGTTCTGCAGCTTGAACAGTCCACTGCTATGATGTGTGTTTAGTTTTCCTTTTTTTCTCCTTTTCTTTTTTTAATTGGCTGCTTGGATAAACTCCAGATTTGCATACGTAAACACTGAGAGTAAGCAGAAATAAACAAATGAAAAAAGACGAATGGAGTCAGAGAAATGCAGAGGTTTTAGTCCACACAATCAGATTCATGTTTGTTTTCTCCTCATAGTGTTGGAGTGAGCCAGTGTGAATCTTTATGTGTTGGGTGGATAATGTGTGAGGATTAATAGGTAGATACACTCCATGTGTACCTCCACAGGAAAGCATCTCCATCTTGTTTTGTATGTGTCTGAGGTCTCCACTACTGTTGTCCAAAATCCATCAGTGTGATGCCGCCTCAAATAGTTAACAGCAAGGATTTTATTAGCCATTTGGAGTCAGCACTCGATATGTAATGAATTAACCAGCATTTAATCCTCCATTTCTTCTCACAATTACCAAGACCTCCTCATCAGTGCTACAGATCACCATCTAAACCAATTGGATTAGTGCTGCCTTGTGTTGAGAATTGTGCCAGGGCTAGACCTAGATTAGATGCTAACCCCCACAACACCCTGATAGAGTAAAATGACTGGGACAAAAGCATTAACTGGACTGCCCTGTAGCAAAGACTGACAGGTGATCAGATCTGTTTTCTGTGCAGCTGAAATGATTCACTTTTTTTGTGCATTATATTGCCTGCTTGATATGATGTGTGCACATGTGTTCAAGGGGCAGCACGGCGGCATAGTGGTTAGCGCTGTTGCCCCACAACAAGAAGGTTGTGAGTTTGGTTCCTGGCCCTGGGGCTTTTCTGTGTGGAGTTTGCATGTTCTCCCCATGCCTGCATGGGTTTCTTCCGGGTCCCACCACCCAACGACATTGTGTTTGGGTTAATTGGTAACTCTAAATTGTCCATAGGTGTGAGTGGTTGTTCGTCTCTGTATTTTGGCCCTGCGATGGACTGGTGACCTGTCCTGGGTGTACCGCCCTGGATTGGCTCTAGCACCCTCTGCAACCCGGAAATGGATAAGCGGTAGAAGATTAATAAATTAATGAATGCATGTGTGCATGAATGTGCTATTCTTTTGTTTGCCTGAATGCTTAGATGGGGCAGCTGTATTGTGTAGATTTGTATGTTTGTATGTTTGCGAGTGTGCGTGCACAATTGTTTTTTGCCTTTTCATAGTGGATATGCACAATGAATGAGTGTGATTGTGATTGTTTATGACAGCATGGCCTGCAGTCCAGAACCAAGTGAGCGAGATGATTACATGAGCTAAAGAGGGAGAGGTTATGGGAGATTGGGAAAAGCAGAGAAAGAGTAAGGAGAGAGAGCTGAATGAGGAGGGAAAGGGGCAGCAAGAGTAACAAAAAAACGAAAGACAGCTAATGAGGGAGGAAAGGGAAATGAGGGTGAGAGACAGGGGAAAAAAAAGGGAGAGAGAGAATAGTAGGCAAAAGAGTAAGAGCAAGAGGGCAAGAGAAGGACATGGCTGAATTCACAGTCAGAGCAGACATGCACAGCAGAATTTCATCAGGACTTAAATGACCTTATCCGTTAGTCACAACAAAAATAGGAGGAACATTTCTCTTAATTGTGACAGAGCTTTCTGTCTGACTGATATGATCAGGTCTTTTTTCATGTCATTATGGCGAGGTTTACAGTATTAAATTGGTCATGGCGTTATTATGATTATTACAGATTGAAAATTCATGGCAGAATTCATCAGCAGTGTGTGTCTGTATGAGAAACAAGTGAGGGGGAAAAAAAAAACTAAAAGGAGCAAAACTTTGGTGTTTATGGATCCCATATTTCATACGTGAGCTGTGATTTTATCTGAACAGTTAATATCCATAGGGAGATATATTTGTGGATTCATTTATCAAAAAACATCTAAATGTAGTTTTGCCGCCCTCTTTTAGTCTTGTTATTAGAGCAATCATATAAAAAATTGTGTTCTATTAATTAATTGTAATCAAACTTTCACCACTGTAACAACTGCAGGTTAACAATATGACTTACACTTTCGTTGATATAAATAATGGATATAAAATGAATGCTTTTAAAGAGTGCAGTGGTGATTGGTAGCGAGATATTGTGGTGACCTTGGCCTGGTTTCTGAGGGCTACCAGGGTCTATGTGGCCCCTTTCACGGACATTAACTGGTCCATAACATTGACATTGTGATAATGGTCATCCAATTACACTTAGAGTTTAGATGATGGCTGCCTTTGTCACTCCCTTTTCTGTCTTTCTCATTCTATCCATCCGATCATTCTCTCATTCTCCAATGATGCTCTCCCCTTCTATCTGTCTGTCTGAGATGCCTCTCTATTTGTCATGTCTTTGCTCTCTTCCAGTGTTGATGAATCTTTTAGCAGTGCATTGTGTATTAATTATGCCCACGAGAATTTGGGAATGCTAGCCAAATAGTTGTCAAAGTAAAGTTCTTCTGACTTTTTCTAGGACTAGAGACGAAGTCCAAAGGTCTGTTATGTATTTCTAACAATTTTTCTGTTCTACTTAATATTAAATGAAACTTCAACATTAGCTTACAACTTAATTGTAAAATGCTATTAGCCTGAACCACAAATTTCAAGGTCATTTGAGCTAAACTTGTCATTGCTATTTTAAAATGAGCTCTAAATGTAGACCATTTTCTGAAACACTGAAGGTTTGTCTCATTTGGAGAATTGCATTGGGAGAAAGGAGGAAGCAGAGTTAATGCTCAGTCTTTATCTTGATTATAGCTCACTATTGACTGTCTCGTTAAACACTGGCTGATTTTCCACCCTCTTGATTTGAATAACAGGAGAAAACTAAGGTGGCTAAATTAAGTTAAGGAGTGTGTGTGTGTGTGTGTGGGTGTGGGGGGGGTTGGGGTATAGATGTTGTGCTGTGAATTGAATGATAGCATTTCACAGGTGGTGCGAGCACATATTGGAGGTGCATGTCAGGCTACGCCAGGGCTACGGCGAGCCTCCCTACCCTTTGATGTAGGTACGGCGTTGATTTAACGCAGGACCATAAATCAGGCTTAACACTCAAAGTGACCAAAATTCTCTGACACATTTCTACCATTTGTTTGAGCTATGTGTGTTTGTGTGTGTGTGTATGCTGCAAAGATGCAGTATTAAATATTCAGACACTTGTCTATGAAAGTTACCAGCTTTTCTTTTTCTCTTCATTGTGCACAGAAACCTCAGCCCAACCATTGTCAATACTGAAAGTAGTATGAAAACCGACTGTAATTCACATTTACGATGGGATAATTGGTGAAAATCAGATGTAGCGGTTCATCTTCTCACTCTCTTCCCTGTGTGTTTGCTGCAAGGCCCACACAAGTTGAATAGAGGGTCCCTGGCAACTAGTCATATATTTTGGTGCTTTGAAGCCAGGGGTAGTTGATGAGGTGATTCTGTATGAAGCAGGTTTAACCCCCCCCCACAACGTGCACCTACCTCCCCCCAGCATTATGGATTAGCTGGTTAACTCTAGCCAGCTAGTCTGTTGGTGTGGCCTTGTCTGGCTGGTCCAAAGGAGGGCAGACTCATTCAGGCTGCCTTAGCAGATTTGACAATCAAATTCTGTTTAAATCCAAGTCAGGCTTCCCTGGACTGCAGCCTTGGCATAGACAGTGTGTGTTTTGCTCTGCATTTAAAGGGGAAGAATAATTTAAACATTTAAGCTAACTTTAGATTGACAGACCCTGATTTATTTTAAATGCCAAGGAAATGTTAAATCCCAATTTGAAAAAGATCTGTATTTTGAGGCAAGACGAGAATGTTTTTTTTTTTATCTTGACTTCACATGAGTATGGATATGTTAAACGATTAAATGGGCCAAAAGGAAAGAGGGAAGGAAGGTGGCTATAAGTGTACCATACTCATCTTCTTTGAGGGTCACTGTCCTTCTCACCTTGCCACTTTTGACCTATCGTGTATTTGAGCATGCTTTCATCCCAACATTCAAGCACACATACACTCTATCAGTGCGCTAATAGAACAGCAAAGTATCATGTTAAGATGGTTATTGTTCTTTTGCGGGATTGTAAAATTCTTGTATGTTTCTCTGACAGGTTTATTAAATTAACATGTGCACGCATATCTGGGTACAAACACAGGCACAGAAGCACAATCCTTTAAGGAGCTTTGTCTGTAATGTGCTTTTCAGTCCCCACTGGGAAGCCATAGGTCAGCTAGAGAAAGAGATGGCGGAGAGAGGAGACGAGATGGTGGGTGAGAAGGAGGGAGGGAGGCAGGAAGTCCTTGTTAACATGCTCTTTGTGTCCACTCCCATCACCGTCTTATTGTAGCAGGGGGATTCGTACCAAAATGATTAGTAAATTAGAGGGAAAAAGAGAAGGAAAAAAGAAAAGTAACAATCGGGAGGCCAAGAAAGTTGCAAAACAAAGCAGAGCTGAAATTTCCAAGGCAATTTTAACTGGGATCTTTCAAAACACCTGCCTTTAAATTCCACATCGGGTGAAGAAAGAAGCTTCAGTTGCAGGAGGAAAGGGAGTGGAACATGCTCAAGCAGCAAGTCTGTCAAGGGTTGAAGTAACTGAGAGAAGAAAGTGGCAACCACACTAGGGAGGAGGAAATAGGGGATGATGTGATGTTGTTCTAGTGAGGGGAAAGACGAGGATAGGTTTAGGGGGAAGCAGAGGGGAGGGGAGTGCAGTTGGTGTGGTGGGAGCAGTCATAGTGAATGTGGGCCACTGTGCAATGGCGGGAAGCCAAGCCGCTAAGCCCTGGCAGCTCGTTAGCCTCTGTATTACCGACCTGATAGACCACAAGCCCTACTACCCCCTGCTTCCATTTCCCTCCCTCCCTCCTAGCCTGCCCCTTGTCCTGCTCATGATCTGAGCTAGCTGCAGTTCTGCCCAACAGCCTCTGGAGGCAGTCCAGATAATGGCAGACAAGCACAAAGGCAGAGAAACAGCCTATGGGCTTTATAACCTTGGCAAGGATATTTGTGTGTGTGTGTGTGGCCCACATCTGTGTAAGTATGACATTGAGTATGACAGAGATTTATTTTATTAGAAGGGCAGTTTCTATTTCTGAATGGTCTATACAGCGTCACCTTATGGAGCCCATTTATTAACTCCTTTATCATGTTTGATTTCTAGCATGTACTGCTCCCAACATCTCCCAACATCTGCTACTGTCCCATACATAAGTGTTTAGGGGTTCACTTTTGTTTTCTCCTATGTTTGAACATTTTTGTAGGCACTTAAGCTGTTTCCATCAATGGGCTATTGAAGGATTTATCACCTCCCTCTGATCCCTTAATTTTACCAGCTCTTCTGGAAAAATGCCCGTTTTTTAAAACCATATTTCATCTACCTGTTTACACTGCAGAATGTTTTTCATGTTGACAGCTGATCCGTCTTACTCTATAGCAGCAAATTTGGCTTTGAGATCTGAGAATTTTGAGGCTTTTAAAATCCAAAAGTCTTTTTTTTAATAACTGGCTACCCCTCTCTGGAGCATCATTAGTAGCTTTACCAAGATGGCCACTGTCATTGTAGCCTCCTTCTTTCAGTTTCTCCCCTCTCCTTACTCCATTTAACTGTCTCTTTCATGAGGCCCATCAGCACAGTTAGAGATATTACAGTCAAAATTACTCAATCTAATTGACTGTGGGCATGTGAAATATTCTGCTAGAGTGGAACGACTGACATGATGAACTGTGAATTTATTAAAGCATAAGAGTCTTATCCTTCCTCGCTGGAGGGCTTACAGTGTCTCTGTTGTCTTTGGGAACTGGATGTTTTTCAAAGATAGGCTTCAGGCAACATAATTTCTCCATCATATCTTTTGTGTAACAGATGCTCACAGCAGCCGCCTTTAAATAGAGATCCCACAACATTGCTGTTAAAAGGATGGCCTCATTATGCTGCCTTGGCTTGTTTACACTGTACATAACAATGCCTGCATATTGTGCATGCATGCCATTCTGGCATAATAGGCATAATGTATAACATGTCAACGCTGTCCCACCACTACTTTTGCTGCAGAGGCAGAAATGTCTCAATCCACCTCCCCTGTGCTGTGTTGGTCCCCTTTATACATAACAGTGAGTTAATTCTAACATTGTTCCTTTCTCTCTCTTCTGCTGTAGCGACTTCTAATGGCACCATGGAGGGCATTGACAACCAGGAGGGTGGAGTGTGCAAAACAAAGTCCATGAAAATAATCATGAAAGTGGGACAAAGTGAGTACTTTCATTGAATACCCACTGTGAGTATCTATATGAGATGAAAGTCACAATGTAGTTCATATTTATTGCAAATATTCTGCAAGACAGTGAAAACACCCTAATAAAGTCATCAGAGATGATGTGTGATGTAGCTCCATTGTCTCAACGACACCTGGGGCTGTCAGGGGATGCAGATTTAATGTAGCACAAAATGAGTGCACTGAAACATGCACATTCTAACACACTACACTCACACTGGCTTCAGCTTGCACACTCATATACACTGGAAATATATATGAGCTTTGACCAAGGAGACTTTCCAGACATGCAAATCAAGGACGCAGTGGATGCACAAAAAAGCATAATGCTTATGATCAATGACCCTGAATTTGTGACACATACCTTAGAGCCATTAGAGATTAAATCCTGGGTCAGTGCATAAATGCATGGAGGTTCAGCAGAAACCAGTTGAGTATATAGTCGTTTTTAGTATTTTTACTTACATTTTGGTTTGTTGTTACTGAGACACAGCATCAGCAGTACCATGAAAATCATGAAAGTTTTTCACCTGTGTGTTTTTTTTTTTTGTTTGTTTTTTTCAGATCCCTCTGACCCTCTGTCACCCAAAGAAAACCCCACCAGAGTGCCCTACTCTCCCAAGCACTCGGATGGCAAGGACACCTACAACCCAAATGACGTGCTGGAAAAACCAGGTGAGATCACCAACTCTGAGCTGAAATCAGGTGATGGCAGTAAAGTTATAGAGGATTTATTTAAACAATTTGGCATTTGCGCATACAATTGTTCACCCAGCTAACAGCACATTACATAGAGTGAGACTGTGTGTGGTTGAAGGAAACACTGAGGTGAGTGTGAGCGTGTGTGTGTGTTAAAATGAAGAAAAGAAAGGTCAATGATTCATCAGTCTGTAATTGAATGTTGAAACGGATAAGAATCTCTGGCCTCTCAAAGTCGTATAAGGTATCTCCACACTGGCTGCATTCCAGCCTGAACCCACCTCTTAAGTGACATTTTCAGGAAAATGATCTGATCGCTGTCTGCCATCTTTTTAATGACCTGTTCTTTCACTGAATCACAACATAGACACACATGCAACTACATGCAGACTACTCTTATCTCTGCTGTTACATTACAGTTAAAAACCTCCCAAGAAGAAAATCAGACAGTGGCAATTTCTGCACTGAGCTCTGTAGAGGAAAAAAAAGAAACAGGAAGGGCCTGAGAACAAAAACAAACTGACCTATATAAACAGTTTCCTGCTCCTTCTGCCTGCGTTCCTGTTCACTGTAGGTGTGGCCTGACATTTTCCAATCTGACACTGAGCATGCAGCTCTGCCACCCTGCTGTTTAACCTCCATCCAGAATTGTTTCTTTCGACACGTTCTTTTCTTTTTTTTAATGTGTCATCCATCTCGGCCACTAGCAAGGAGCACATCCTTGCTGTGGGCAGAACATTTGAGGTAGTTTAATCTCCTTGTAATACAATGGAAGGGTCTTTTCTTTGGGTTCCTGCCATCCTGTGTGCACACCCCTTCCCACAGCACAGCATTTTTGGCCAGGAAGAAGAACAGCAGACATCCGGTAATGCTGCCTGCTGAGGGAACACACTCCTGTGTGGGGACAAGAGAAGTGTGGCTGTAAACCCGAGTGTCTATCACTGGGAGTCAGGGCACAGTTTGGCTTTCATAATTAATATTTCAAGATAACATTATAAATTCCTACCCCGTTGGGGCTGTTATTTGCAAGATTCTGTGTCATTTTTGTAATTTTGTATTTTATTTTATGTGCCATTCATCTGGAACTCAATTTATAAGGTTCTGCTTGCCTAGTTTCAAGGTTACTATGAAAAGATGATGAAGAATAGCAAGGAACCCTTGAAGAGACACTGCTTCCATTAACCCCCCAAATCACCATTGCTGACTAAGTGTAAATGTAGGAAAGTAGATATGTTTTAAAAAGAAAACCTAGTTGTGTCAGTGTAGCCTGAATGTGGCTGTGGCAGCATTCAGATCATAGGAACCATGTCACCATTTTACTCACTTCCTCTTTCTTCTGTCTCCCAGATGTAGCACCAAGAGAAAGCACCGAAAGTAACAACAATGGAAAATCCTCCAGCATTATTGGCTCTGATGTGGCGATTTTTGTTGGCATTGCCTCAGGCAGCGTAATCTTCATCATCATCATCATCATGCTGGTCCTCCTGCTGCTCAAGTATCGACGACGGCACCGCAAGCACTCGCCCCAGCATGCCACCACACTGTCTCTAAGCACGCTGGCCACACCCAAACGGAGCGGGGGTGGCGGGAACAATAATGGCTCAGAGCCCAGTGACATCATCATCCCACTCAGGACTGCTGACAGCGTCTTCTGCCCGCACTACGAGAAGGTCAGTGGTGATTACGGCCACCCGGTCTACATAGTTCAGGAGATGCCGCCTCAGAGTCCAGCCAACATCTATTACAAGGTCTGAGGTGGAAGCAGGAGACAAACTGGAGCATTCCCCAGGCAGGGGAAGTTTTTGGTTCTGGCTGGCACCACTGGCACACTCACTAATAAACATTTTCTTTCTCTTCCGCTGTCCCTTACTCTGTCAGCTCCTCCTCCTATCCTCTAATGTTTTGTCACAATTTCAAAATTTCTCAAAATTGTGCTGATATTTTGCCATCTCATTTCGGATGGGTTGAGTGCAGGCCCAGAGGGGACCCTGCTGCTGTCACTGCTGCTACTCTCTGGGAGTTCTGGGAAGGAGAGAGAAAAAGTCTCTTCTTTCCCTGGTGTCGCTCCCTGTTTTTGGGGAACTGTCTGGTGTTGGAAGCAGAAAATTAGACATATTCCTTGGGAAGGATGAAATTATGTAAGGATCTGAAGGTTTCCTGGGATGCAAGGAGGAAAAGGAATTTTTGACCTCCCCTTAAAAGAGACTACTGCTTGGAAAAGGAGAGGCAAAGAGAGAAAAAATTTGCGAGGAGGAGATGTAAAGGAGGAAATGGGCTATCCATGAACTCAGAAATATGGCCGTTCTCCCTTAATGCTTACTACAGAGACTCTGTGGATTTACCTGGAGAAAGAAGAGAGATTATCACACCAGTCCTCTCTGGGACATTTCTGACTCACTCTCTGAGATCACCCATTCACGCTGCCACCCACATGCTCACCATCACATTTGCGCACATTCACCCAAACTTTCAGACACACTGCCCCACCAGTAGATGTAAATGCTTTGGGTCTAAGTGTGGATTATACCATTTCTCCTCATTTCCAGATGTTTTCAGCAAATCACTTACTGCTCAAAACTTGTAATGTTACTTGAAGGTTTTATGGACAGATTTTTTTTTTAAAAAATTGTTATTATTTTCATTTCTTGCTTGTTTTCTTGTCATATCTGGTTTTCATATGTGGTTTTCTTCTCTTTAAATGACATGTCATATGTGGCACGTAAACACAAGTGGCAAGCAGTGGCGATAGCATTAAAAGAAGGAGTGAAGATTTTTATAATTTGTGCCCTACAACCCTGAGAAGGTGCAAAACCATCTGTCCAGGTGGCTCCTGGGAAGAGTGGAGGAATTTCATATACATAGAGCAGCACTTTTAACCCCCTTTTTGGTACCTCCATTCCTCTCAGAGATCCTTAAAGACACAGTTATAGCTGGAGATGGGAGAGCAGCTGTATCTTTTCAGATTTAGTAGCAAGAGCTTGCCTCAATGTCTCTGGAACCTGAGCTTTTTCCACAGGGAAGTGTTCGGGGCAATAAAGTAAATCCCATTCGCCTTACTGCCATTGTTCCGCATCAGGTGAAAAAGAGGCCTGAGATCTAGTTGAGGTTAGATGGTCTGGCTTGAACAGCTCCAGGTACTGTATTGTAGGAGTCCACTGATGGCTACGCTTGCCCAAAATCAGTGTGACTGGTGCTCTCCTATACTCATCGAAAACAACATCAACAAAAAAAAAAGCACAGGGACATCTAATTATTTTTTCACTGTTTCTCAGTTTCCACTAGCATTTCCACATTGTGAGTTTTTGATTTCTGTTTTGTTACAAAATAGATGTACATTTAAAAAAGAACATTGCAAACATGAAAAAAAATATTAATAATAAAAAGAGAAATTTATTTATGATATACACATTGAGCACAGGTCAGGCAGAATGGAGAGGAAGAAGAAGTAATGTTAATATATTATGGTATAAATGCACAGTATGCAATCTAGGTTTTTAATTTTTTGATATCTCTCGAACTTGAGAGGATCATACTTCATGAGCTCTTGTCCACAGACACAAGGCTCAGTCCTGCGAAGGAGGACCAAGGAAGGACTGGCATGGGCCCTGGCCCCAAGGGGAGTAGAGTTATCTGACCCAAAATAGCTCAGATTATGTACACAAGGACAGAGTAGCTGTGTCTCCCACACTCACTCTGTGTAGCATCTCCCAAAGGATATTTCCCATGAACACTCAGTGCCCCCAATTCTCCTCATACTCACCTTTCATATTCCCTGTGCATATGTGTATGTCTGTGTGTGTCTGCGTGCCTGTTGAGCAAGTCTATATTTCAGTGATTTCACATTCATTTATATCATTGGCTTAGAATCATGATTCAGAATTCAGCCAGTCACCCGCATATATTAGACCATTATTAACGTTATGTGTTCATAAAGAACATCAAATTGCACCGAAAAGCCAAGCCTTGTATGATCTGAGGTTTGTGCCTCCAAAAGGCTACAAAATCTGCAAATATGCAATTCTTATTTATTTTTTTAATCAATAATGAGAAAAAAAAAAAACCTATGGAAAGTGTTCTTAACCACTGAATGACATAACGACAAACAAATGACACAAAACTAGCAAAGTATTTCACACAAGCCTGCTGTTAAATTTTATTTCCTGCATTATTTGTAGTGTTATTTTAATCTTTCTCTCTTAACTATGTGCTGTAATACAAAGGTAAACTGTGAAAAATGAAACCATTAAAATTCATATATGCGTAAATCACAGCTGAACAGGTATTGAAGAAAGGAGAAAAGCAACACACTTATACAACAAAGAAATGTTGCTGTTTAGTTGTTGTCTGTCTGTGGCAGAATATGACAATCTTATTAGTTTCTTTAAATCTGACGTCCTTTTCTTAGTAGCCGCTTGACTAATGCTCTCTGAACAGTGACCGAGACTGGTTCCACTTGTTATGAAACATCATACTGTGGGAGTCTTAGCACATGGGCTAGGAGAAGCACCTCAGGCTACTGTAAATGCCTTGCTCGTATGGTCAACCCGTGGTCACTTGACACAGTAAATTTGCACCGTACTTCTGTAGGTAAGAAACTGTAAATACATTAATGTTTGTATTGTATATTGGATCCTGGGTTGTTACAATAGCCTTATTCACCTTTTTAGAGAAGTAAATGGGAAAAAAGTCCAGAAAGAACAGAATACACTTCAGTTAAACAGAGCATACTACTTTTTTGGTAAATAGCTTATGTAAATATTGACCACAACCCAATAAAACAATTTTTATAATCTCTTAAAGTAAGATGTTTTGTATAAAATTTGAATTTTTTGCTATGTATTTTAGCTAGCGCGCAATGGAAAGCCCATGTCCTCCCCACTCCCTCCCCTTTTGCACTGTTTCCATGGAAATTTGGTTGAAAAAAAAAAAAGATGAGAGAAGAGTTGCCAAACCGACTGCTGCAAATTTGTGCCATAAGTGTGTACCATAAATATTTATTGAATTAGTTTCTCTTTTTCTTTGTTCTGTTTATCATTTAATTTCAGTCCAGTTTGTAAGTAACACAGTATTATATTTGTATTGTTTGTTTGTCTACACCTGGTTTTCTTTAGTTATGTCATGGTTACTGGGTGGCTGTAGCCCTTTTCTTCCCTTCCTTGCAGTATGAGATGGCCAGGCTATTAAAAATGGTTTTATCTTTCAAAATCTAAAACAATTCGAAGTGAGAATAAATTACACACATTCCACCAGTCTGTTACAAACTGAAATGTTTTTCAATAAAATGTTTTTCCTATGGACGTGCTGACTGTCTTTGTTTCTCTGTTTTCATGCAGCATCAAGAAATATTTTTTCATTGTTCCAAACAACTTCAGGGTGAAATTAACTTATTATATCACCATGTAGAGTCACTGATTAGATAAAGCAGTGGTTCTCAACCTTTTTTCAGTGAAGTACCCCTTGTAAATAATTTTTTCTACTGAGTACCCCCTAATGGTTAGGGGGTACTTAGCTAAAAAACCCTAAACCATTTTTAAGGGCTTTGAATTGACTGCTATTTTTAACATATATTTTTTAATAATCTCACGTACCCCCATTTGAGAACCACTGGCATAAATGATTTATATTTGCACAAGCTAAACATTTGAGGTCTTTAAAAACACCTGAAATGAGAGTCAAGATATATAATTTCTATCTTGTAAATGTACTCTTTGTGAAAATACACCAAGCACCAAACACCAAATATTCAGTTCACCTTAAAGACTTTTGGTGGGGGTCTGGCCTCTGTGATTAAAACACAACCCAAAACTATATGTGGTACATATACCTAATTGACCTGTCATTGTAAAGGTTAAACTGGGAATGAGGGAGGGGCTCACAGTAGAGTCGCTGCTCCTCTGCCTGTAGAAGGGGCCAGTGTAGGTGGTTTGGATATTTGGTCAGGATGCCTCCCGGACACCTACCAGGGGAGGTGGGCTGGCTGGGGAGAGGAGTGTCTGGGTTTCGCTCCTGAGATATAAGTGGTTGAAAACTAAAGGAAACAAACAACTGGGAATGGACTGATTGTATCAGCTTTTCCCAATTTTTAAAATCATTTTAATCATTATGTGTTTTTAAACCAATAACTAATAAACTAAATCAATTTAGACAGAGCAGGAGAGTGGGCGCTAACTACTTACTAAGCTAAAAAATAATCAATAAACAATAGGCAATAACCTTGAGCTGCACAATGTATAAAGAAGGGCCAAATATTTGAAAATCACTGTAGGGAGAAGAGAGTGCTGAGTGCTTGAGTACAAAGTTCTTAGGCACGGTAAGTAGTTAGTAACTCTGATGACTTAAACAGGAATATTGACAGAGTTATAAAGGAGCAGCAATAAATGCTACCAGGAACAGAAAATCCCTCAAATCAGACATAAACCTGATTGTTGCATGTCAGCACATGAACACTCACTACAGTTAACCTACTTTAAAGACATTTTATTCAAGTAAAAGTAAAATGTTTTGTTTACTCTTAAGTTTCCTCTTGTGTTAGCTTTCTGTTACTATCTCTACTCTTAATATCTATACTGTATCCAACTTTGCTCCCCTGTCTCTCTCTCTCTCTCTCTCTCCCTCTCCCTATTTCTCTCTCTCTCTCTCTCCACCCAACTGGTCGAGGCAGATGGCCACCCCTCCGAGCCTGGTTCTGCCCCAGGTTTCTGCCTCTTAAAGGAAGTTCTATTTCATCCTTACTGACCGCCAGAGGCGGTGCTTCAAGCACTGAATGTATCCATCTCGTGCATGCGCAGGTCGAGTGTTTATACCAACAAAGTTACCTGTTACCCCTGATGACCCCGGTTAGCCTATATCTTCGGGTGACATCAGAGGATCTGTTCCTTTTCATCTTCTCGCTTCGCAGGTAGACTACATGTCACTAAGCTATCTAGAGCTAAGGACCAATTAGTGCCGTTTGTTGCTGGTAGCCTTGTGACTTCTTGTCGGAGCTGTGAGCCACCCGCCCTACAGAGGCTGCGACGAACTATGACGGTGAGGAGTTTGTTGCGGTTTGCCGCGGACACTCCTGCTTCAGATCATCATCCTCAGTTGGCTAAGTACCAAACGTAGCATTAAGTTTACTTGTGTTTCTTATTATATAGTGTTCGGTACAACCTGCTGTATTCGCTTTTGGTTGTACTTTAATTTTTGTTGGTGACGGCAGTGTACTCGCTCCCTCTCCCGACATTTGTACCACTAATATCTATGTAGCTATCAGTATTAAGTATTGGTGCACCTGTTGTACTCGCTTTTGGTTGTATTTTCATCTTTTGTTCGTGACGGCAGTGTACTCACTCCCTCTCCCGGCATTTGGGCTACTGTTATTATTTCATTACATGCATTAGCGGTTAGCATTGTGACCGCTTGCCTTACCTTATTGGCTGATCGGTGCACCGTGGTGTATCCGCCTTTTGTTGTACTTGTTGGTAAAGGCAGTGCGTGCGCTCCCACTCCCGGCATAGGTACATATGGTTTTCTGTGTGTGCAACACCGACCTGTGCTTGCCTTTGTTTGATAGCTGTTGCCTGCGTTTCGGGCCTACTTTCGTTTGCGCTTATTGGTGCCAACTCTGTTGCCCCCGCTTTGTGTGTAGCATAGCATCTACCCTTAGCTGGTGAAGGCAGTAGTCTCACTCCCGCTCCCACCACAGGTGTGACTTGTAGTTGGTAGCAGCATTTCTGGTGGGGCTAACTTGTCTATTTTCTTCCAACACTTGTTGGTGAAGGATGTGTTTTCGTTCCCTCTCCCAGCATCTGTTGTTTATTTTCTCTGCGTGATTTGTTGCTGGTTGTTATAATGTTGGGCGACCACTCTTGCTCGGCCTGTATGGCTTCTCTACAGCCTGAAGATGACCATGATATGTGTCCCTCATGGCTTGGTCTCGAGCATCTGTGGGAGGGTTTTTCAGAAGATCCTTGCATGAACTGCAGCTTCATGCCTCGGGCAGTGAGGGCTGCCAGACTGGCTGAGGTGGAACAACCATTGCCTGAACAGTTGACCTCAGCCCAGCGACTGACTCCAGCCTAGTCTGGCCAATCTAAACGTCGGGCTGCTGAGACTGCAGGCCCCACTTACAGGAAGAAGGTTAAGAAGTCCGGGCTTGCCTCCAAGGTGGACCAATTAACAGCCCTGGGCACTAGAGGCACTTGAGCGCACAGTCCAAGCCAGACAGACTTGACAGCAGTTGTCTGGGCTTCACAGGAGTGTGCCACCTCCTGGCAGGCCTAGGCGTTCTTCAGCTGCCCCCCAGTGCCGCTCTCATCCACAGGCTTACCCCAGTGGCCACCTCAGCTCTCAGCCCTCACATTCACAGCCTGCTCAGCATATGGCACAGACCTTTCGGGCCCCCAAACGACTGCCCTCTGGGCAACCTCGGGCCTCACATGCTGTCCGCCATAACCCCAGAGCCTCTAGTGGCCGGGGGACCCAACGCTGAGACCTTGGGGCCGGTCGTCGGCCGTTTTCCCAGCAGCAGCTCAGCTATTGGGCTGCTTCCACCAGGGACCACTTGGGTGCTTTCCACCTTGACCCACGGTTACAAACTTCAGTTCCGACACCAGCCCCCAGCCTCTGGCCGGGTCAAGATGACCATCAAATGCGACCCGGCAAAAGCCCAAGCCCTCAACCAGGAGTTGTCCGTCCTCTTGGACAAGGGTACAATCGAGCCGGTGGATCCCCTGTCACAACCCAGGGGGTTCTACTTGACTTATTTTCTCGTGACAAAGAAGGATGGTGGACTCCACCCTATCCTCGACTTGAAGGGACTCAACAGGTTCCTGAAGCTCCTGAGGTTCCACATGCTCAGCACTGCAGAGGTTCTGCGCACGGTCTCCAGAGGGGAGTGGTTTACATCAATAGACCTGAAGGATGCCTACTTTCATGTCCCAATAGCACCACACCACAGACAGTTTCTGAGGTTTGCTTTTCAAGGACGTCACTTCCAGTTCAGGGTGCTCCCGTTTGGCCTCTCCCTCTCCCCACGGGTGTTCACAAGGTGTATGATGGCAGCCCTCTCGCCCCTGCAGTCGCAGGGGCATGGAGATCCTGCCATATCTAGATGATTGGCTCATCTGTGCGCCATCCCGGTTTCGGGTGGCCCTGGACACCACGCATCTTTGACTAGGTCTCAGAGTGAATTTCGGAAAGAGTTGCCTGGTTCCCTCGCAGAGCACACTCTTTCTCGGGATGACTTTTGATGCCGTCACCATGAAGGCCTGTCCGTAGCCGCAGCAGGTGGATGACATCCTCTGCCTTCTTCCCCTCTTTTGGGGGGGCAGGTGGTTGTGCTATGTGGGCTTTTTGTGCCTCCTAGGGAAACTGACAGCTTCTGCCACCGTGGTTCCCTTGGGGCTGCTGTCGCTACGTCCCCTTCAGAGGTGGCTGAACAGCTTTCATTTGGATGCCAAGTGGCACTGGCACAGGAGACTCAAGGTGTCACACCGTTGCCTCCTTGCTTTGGCTCCGTGGAGAGAGAGATCGTTTCTCCTTCAGGGCATGCCCATGGTTTCCATTGCATTCCGTCGGGAAACCATCACAACAGATGCCTCCCTCTCGGGGTGGGGTGCTGTGTGGCAGAACCGGACAGCTCAGGGGCTGTGGCCTGCTCAAGAGCGCTCAGAGCATATCAATGCTCTGGAACTACGGGCGGTGTACATGGCCCCGCAGTGTTTTCTTCCCTTCCTGATAGGGCGGCAATTGCTTGTACGCTCAGACAATCTCGACCATCTCTCACATAAACCACCAAGGGGGCACCAGGTCGGCACAGCTGTTGCAAGCATCCCGGGACCTCCTGTTGTGGGCAGCACCATGCCTGGCCAGACTGAGAGCGATGTATTTGCCCGGGGACCGGAACCAGGCTGCAGACTTGTTCTCCCGTGGCAAACCTCGGCCAGGGGAGTGGCGGCTTCATCCAGAGGTGGTGCTCAATATCTGGGACATCTTCAGCAGAGCAGAGGTAGATCTGTTTGCCACAGAGGAGTCGACCCATTGCCCCCTCTGGTTCTCCCTGACAGAGGAGAGCAGCCCTCTGGGCCAGGATGGCCAGAGGGTTTCCTCTATGCGTTTCCACCAATCCCTCTGATTTTTCCGACACTACAGAGGGTCCTCCAGCACGGTCACAGGCTGCTGTTGGTAGCTCCCTTCTGGCCAGGGAGAACATGGTTTCCACTGCTGCGCAGGCTCTGCCGCAGCTCACCATGGCGCCTCCCCGACAGGAAGGATCTCCTGTCTCAGCTACAGGGCCAGATTTGGCATCCCGACCCTCTTTGCCTTCAGCTCTGGATCTGGCCGCTGCAGGGCCCAACCCGCTGCTGACAAAGTGTTCAGATGCTGTCTGCAATACCATACTAAATGCCAGGGCGCCTTCAACCCGGCTGCAGTATGCAAATAGGTGGCAGCTGTTTACTGCATGGTGTTCATATAGGGGTGAGGACCCTGTACACTGTTCAGTTCCAAAGATTCTGGAGTTCCTCCAGTCACTCTTGGACAATGGCCGGTCCCCTGCTACTCTGATGGTATACGCGGCAGCCATTTCCTCCCAACATGCTCGGGTGGATAATGACACAGTGGGGTGCCACAGACTGGTGTCCCTCTTTCTGAAGGGCGTGTTGCAGTTACAACCTCCACGAGCACAATGTGCCCTAGCATGGGATCCGCACCTGGTGCTCCACGCTTTGTGTCTGCCTCCTTTTGAACCCCTTGCTCAGGCAAAGCTGAAGTGGGTCTCTGCTAAGACTGCCTTTCTCCTCGCCATCGCTGACAGTGAAGCGTGTTGGGGAGCTACATGCTCTGTCCATGAGTGACTCATGTCTGCAGTGGAACCCAGATCGCTCGGGGGTTACCCTGTGGCCGAACACAACTTTTCTCCCGAAGGTTCTGTCATCGTTGAACCTCAACCGTCCTATTCACGTGGCACAATTTATTCCTACAGAAGGGGAGGACAGGTTGGGACTGCTGTGCCCTGTGCGGGCTTTGAGAATCTATATAGCTGCCACCGCAAGTATAAGACGGTTGGACAAGCTCTTCCTCTGCTATGGTGGTCCTAGGAAAGGCTGTGCTCTTTCCAAACAGCGGCTGTCTCACTGGATCGTGGATGTTATCACCCATGCTTATAAAAGAGGTGGTCAACCCCTGCCATCCGGGGTGAAGTGCCACTCTACTGGAGCGGTCTCTACATCATGGGCGGCCCTGCGTGGTGTACCCCTGGAGGACATATGTGAGGCAGCATCATGGGCCTCACATAATACCTTTTCCAGATTCTATCGGGTGAATGTTGCCACTCCCCATCCATTGGGTGTGGTCCTGTTGCCCGAACCTGCTGCTTCCTCTCAATGAGGTATGTATTGGGATTCCCTGTGACTTTGTTGTTATGGGTCATCCAGTGCTTGAAGCACCGCCTCAGGCGGTCAGTAAGGATGAAATAGAACGAAAGTTACGTCTGTAACTACAGTTCTATGAATCCTGGATGACCGCCAGAGCGTTCTGTCACTCAGAATCCTTGTGACTTCACGAGAAGATTCTGCAAGAACAGATCCTCTGATGTCACTGGAAGATATAGGCTAACCAGGGTCATCAGGGGTCACAGGTGACTTTTTTGGTATAAACACTCGACCGGCGCATGCGCGAGATGGATATATTCAGTGCTTGAAGCACCGCCTCTGGCGGTCATCCAGGATTCATAGAACCGTAGTTACAGACTTTCGTCAGACTTTTCGTAACTTTCGTTTTTCCTTGCCACTGTCCCAAAGTGCTTGCTCGTGGGGGGATCTGTTGGATCTCTTTAAATTATTTTATAAAGAGTTTGGTTTAGACCTGCTCTATATGTAAAGTGTGTTGATGTAACTTTGTTATGATTTGGCACTATATAAATATTTCTGATTTCATTTGATTCAATCTCTTATGTTAACGGCTTGGTTTTGACCCGTGTCTTAAATATGCCATAAAATACCCTAAAAACAATGATTTGTCATCCAGTTTGTTTCTTACCTGTTGATTATCTTGTTAAGCTTCCTTATCCATGAAAAGATTGGTTTTCATATTTTTGTTGTGGCCCCCTGGGCCTTTCTTTTGACAGCATACCCGTCGTTTTCAATATAGAAAAACAATCAAATGTACCTCAAGAGAATGATATAAATAAATAAAAGGCTTTTATTTTACCTGACTATTACTGAGGGGTTTTAGAACACATCTCTTAAGTGTTCATTTTTTTTTAAATTTTGAATACTATTAACTATAGTAACATCTATGGTGTTACAGGCCAATTTCAACTCATACATATTTACTTCAAGAAAAAGGCAAAAAACAAGACATTTTTTTTCAAAAATAGAACTTTAATAAAAATACAAAATGAAAAGCAGAACCAATAATAAGACATAAGACATAAGAGGACTTTATGTATCCCACATATTAGGAATTCCTTGTTGCAGCAACAACCATAGGTATAGAAAAAAAAAATAAGAATATAAAACAAATATAGACAGTATATAAACAAAAAATACACAAAATCTATTAAAACAAAATGTAGATTTGCAAGGTCAAAGAAAAGTTCTAGTGCCATAGAAAGTCTCTCCGTGCAACAACATGCATGGGTATCCGTGTGTGATAGATACATGTATCTATTTGGTTGTGATTCTCCATATTTCCCCCAAATTAACACTTTGAGTGTGTTCTTTGCCAATGTATTTTTTGCAGGTGAAGCATAATGTGTTAGTCTTTCTGCCCATATTGCTCGGGCATAGCTGACACCTCTTTCTTGGTGAATCAGGTGTTGGTCACTGGGGTTGTGGCTGTTGTTGATGTTGAGGCAGGGCTGGCTGAGGAGGATGCTGGCGCTGATGCTCTTCGTGTTGCTGTGGGCATGGACAGAGTGCTTGGTGAGCCCTGCAGCTGTCTGACCAAGGCTGAAGTGGCTGGGTCTTGGGGCACCTGTTCCCTTTGCTCAATGTGCGCCTTGACAAGGGAACTTCCTAGCTTCTCAAGAAACATTCTCCCTTTGTTTTATTTGGTTTAGTTCCACCTTTGGTGAATGTGGGTCCACAACACCAATGCACTGTGTGCAGACACATCCAAGATGTTGTAAAACCATTGGCCATCCCCTGGTCATTCACTGGCAAGTGTAGGTGGCAGTCAGCTTGTCCAGGTTGTCTAATCCTCCTTTGTTTTTGTTATAGTCAAGGATAATTATGGGCTTTTAGTCACTTCCTGCTGACACAGCTGCATCTTTGTGAAGAGTGAAAAATATTTCTGCCTGTCGATGTGTCACAGAGACTATCAGTGGCCTCATTGCTGGATCTGTACACTCCAGCAAGAAGAAGAACACCATGGTAGGCATCCAGGTATTCCTCATCAATATCATTCCACATGTTGCAGAGGACTTTTTTTCCTTCAAGGTTTGTCGTAGCAATGATGACTTTTTTATTGACAATGGCATAAACAGATCAAAACATATCTTGATGTAGCTTACTCTTCTCACAGCAAACCTTGTGGTCCCAGGGGTCATTTTGATGACATTTGCAGCAGCTGCCCTGCCATGTACGTACTGAGCTCCAACAGATTTGAATGTTTCTGCAGGAGCGGGAGCAGTTTCAGCACTGGTGACCTCCTCATCACGCTGATCAGATGTGTCTGTGCCTTCCGGTTGATACTCCACATTGCCTTCCTCCTCAGAAAACTGCTGTGGTGCTGTGTGTCCTCTGCCTCATTGTCAGCGAAGATATGATCCGGAGCTTGGTTTACAGTAAATCTTCTTCTCGTTGTTGCATCCTGTAAACTGGAGATGTGTACTCTGCAAGTCACCAGCTCTAAATTGAATTGGTCTTACATGCCTGGACATGTCCGTCTTTGTTTGTTTTGTCAAAAAGGCAAAGAGAGAAGCCCATAACTGAAGCTCAAGTGGCTGGAAGAGGAGCTGGCTGTGGGCTGTTGGCTGATAGTGTGTTTATGATTTCAGTTTTGGCACTTATTATTGTTTTATAATCTCATATTATAACTGGGTCGAAACTGACCCTAACACCACAAAGGTCATTATTTTCACCAGAGCATTTTATAATTTAGTAAAATTGATTTTTTTTTTCATTTTATTTTGTTTAAATAGAAGTTTTATTAGAAATTCCTGACGACTCAAGACTCAAAAAGTCTTGATGCAATAAACAAATGTATGTAGTACTTTGAATTTAAAACCTAAACCTGTGTCAATTGTGTAAAGGGAAGGAGTGAAACATCTAACATTTTGATAACAATATACGATAAACTATATCTGATTATCTATTAAATTAAATAGCATTTTAAGACTATTGTTGGCATAAGATTCATGACAGGGCAGAATCAAAAGAAGCCAGTTAATTCTCTTCGGGCACTTTGCAGCCTGTGCATACAACTGATAATTACAAATATACTCTCAGTTGGTGATTCATTAGGAAAACAACCTTCAGCTGGTGCAATCAAATACAACAGTCCTGCAGTAAATCTTCCCTCATGAAGGTAGTTATTAAGTTATACTGAATTACACCAAAGTGTTTTTGTTATTTCAAAATATTATAAATGATGTAGTGAAAATAATAGAAACAACTGCACAGCACAGCAAGAGCCCTGGTATATATAGCTGTGGTTAATGCATCCATTCCAAATATTGGTTTTCAGTCTCCATATTATAAATACAATTTCCGTTTCAGTGGCTGACACTCTCAAATCTGTGCATCATGCAAGCAATGTGAGACAAATAAATAAATGTAAAAACTGTTTCCACAGTCCATACAGCCACGAGAATATACAACACATCATTCACAAAACAAATACACATATAACATATACCACGTACCCACCCTTAACATCAAGACAACAATTCTACCACCATATACACGCCAGTCTTACAACACCTTGTGAACAGAAGAAACAGAGAGGCAAAAGTGTATCTGCCATGTGTAGAGTGATCCAGGTTCAGCACTGTGTCTATGGTAGGTGTTGTAATGTGGAGCAGTGATTAATGGATGCTGTTACCTATCTGTGGGATGATGGGCGCTCTCTGACACAGAACCAGCATATTGTCAAATAGTCACTAAGCTGGTGAGTCAGTCTTGTTGTTTTGTTGGCCAATATATCCAGGCAACCAGCCTAGATAACCAGCCATGCTGCTAATGAGTCAGGAGGAGGATCTTCCAAAATACAGACGGGCAAAAAGAGAGCCAAAACCAGCTAGACGTCTCCTTTACTATATCTGACTAATACCAGTCAGACAGTAAGCAAATCAGCTCCTATAGCCCATCAGCTGGCCACCACAACTCTCTGTCTGTTCAGCCAGAGGGTCTGCAGGCCAGGCTTTCAAGCAACAAGCAAGATTGTAGCTGTTATAGCCAAGCATCCAGCTTGCCAAACTTCTTGGCCAAATCTAGATTAGGGTGTTTAGATTCTTTGCTTTAATTTAGCATCAGCACAAAGTCACTGGGGTTTGTTTTTACTTTAGAGAAAGTTGATCTGCTGTATTTGTGATTAAAACCTTCCAACAAGGTAAAAGGTGTCTAGCTGTTATAAGAGCTTCCTTTTCCTATTATTAGAAGGTATTTAAGTTTCCTTAATAATGTGAGATATTTCTTTTTAAACTCAGCCCTCAGGCCACACCACTCTTCTGGGTGCTGCTTATGAAACTACTTGTCATGATTACATTTTTATGATTTTATTGACAAATTTATTGAATGTTGTTTGAAGGAAGCTCCACGACACCTATATTCATCTATTCATTCATTAAATCATCTTCAACAGTTTATCCATTTCTGGGTCACAGGGGTGCTGGATTAAATCCCACCTCACATTTGGCGATGGTACACCCTGGACAGGTTGCCAGTCCATTGCCACTATGCCTACACTACCCACGATGCCTATATGTTAAAACAAATATTGAAGATAAATATGGATCAAATCTAGAAACGCTTACACTATTAAAACAATAATACAATCCCAAAAAAACAGACCTTGATATTTTTTATTTTTGTGCTTTTTTTGCAAAGGACTATTTTGAACAGTCAGAGAGAAGCTAAAGCTAGTAGCATGTTAATGTAATTCACATCAAGACTGGAAACGAAGGAGAACAGTTGAACTGGTTTGGTCCAAGGGAACAAAAGTTTTATATGGGAACCTTTTAAACTCAGAAATGTATGCATTTGAATTTTTGAATTTAATTTGAATTTCAGGGAAATTAAAGACTATTGCAGCCATATTCATATTATATTCCATTTATTCTATCTAATGACCATCAGGGAATGATTTCACTGGTTGTAGAAAATTAGATTTAATAAAGTGTATGTGAAAATGGCTTCTTATTTACTGTGTAAAATACTTTCATAAATGTATGAAATATAATGTAAAAATAATGTTCTAGTCTCTAGTTTCAAATTTTCAATACAACATGATGTTAATTTTTTAAATGGTGACCCAATTAAGAGGAAAATAGACCATAAACCAGAGTAAATGTTAGTGCGTGGTTACTGTATGATTGACAGATTGTTACCACAAACGATGACCTGCTTGACAGTTGGGATAGGGTACACAGTCGGTCAGAAACGTCCCTCACTTCTGCTCCTCCTCTGATGGCAGTTCCATTAATGTATACATATGTGAAGGGTATTGCTCTTCGTGTAGATGTAAGCGTGTGTGTGTGTGTGTGTTGGTTAATAGTTGAGTATGGCTTTACCTAGAACTTAGAGTGGTCAATCAGACGAAGAGTGTGGTGTATTTGTCATGTTTACACTCTAACGTGTCAAGACGTATATGTCAGTATAACTACCAAGCATAATCATGTTGTGTAATGGTTGATAGAGTGGAGAAGGTTTTAACAGTTGTAGCATATTTTAACATTTTCCTTTTTAAATAGCCAACATATACAGATAGCTTTTGGATGAGAGGGGGTCAGGTCTACCACAGGGCCGACATACAGAAACAAGCCGTTTACACCAAACATGTCTGTTGCTGGATTAGTACCTGGAGAGAACACGCATGCACAGGGAGAACCTGCAAACTCCACACAGAAAAGTGCAAGTGCCCTGACAATCCTAGCCAGAACCACTGCACCTCTGTGCCGTCCATACTACACATACTATACAAAAACAACCGTCCATTTTACTTTCCTTATCATCCATCCATTCATTATTTGTATGGCTGCAGGCTTGTGGGAGGATGGAGGGAATTCAAGCTGACAGTGGGTGAGAGTGGGGTACACCCCGGATAGGTTGCTAGTTGGCGGACATATCGAGACATACATGCTATGTACAGTTTGAATATAGCTTTGGCTTTGGCTTTCAAACCAGAACCTGAGACAACAATGCTAACCACTGCCTCACCATGCAGCATACAACTGCCCCAATCTCCCCTAAATAAATAAAATAAATAAAAGCTGCCAGTTTGACACTATATCAGGTATCAAGTATATTTTCACAATTCCTTTCAGGCTTATGAAATTTGCTGAGCACCTGCATCACAAACATGGATTACACAAGTTCTATTCTTTCGGTGACTCCAGTATGTGATATGCAATAGCTGGAAACAATGAAGCTGTAGCTGTGAACAGTCACCTAGTTAGTCCTGAGAGAAGCATTGTGTCACAGCCCTGCAGTAATGGGGCACGTTACCTCAGACTTGAAAAGCACTTACCATTTTTTTGTTTTTTTTCATTACTGTCTAATAGTTGCAGCAAGTAGTAAAGATATTAAAGCCACTGGTTATATATTCATCATTTCTAACCACATTGTCTTTCACAACCCTGTGTTTATGAGGCAACATCAGAAAATGAAAAAATCTCCACAGTGCTGGAGCTCAACTCATCACTGTTAATCACTGGAAAAAGCATGAAACAAAAAGAGAAAAAAATGTGAAGCTTCCATTACTTAGTCACTCTTGATTGGAAGGGATGGGGTGTGGGGCTGTGGAGGGGGTCTTTATGTTTTTCTATTTAACGTTTCTGTTTTATTTTTCTGACTTTTATGTCTTGCACTGTGGAGAGAGGCGACGACGCGTTGTGGGTGTGTAATGAGTTTTTAGTTTTGAGGAGCCTAAGTTTATCATTGCAGAATAATTTTTTAGGGCCTTAACCTCTCTCAACATATCTGTAATTTAGCATTGTTCAGAGCCAAGGGGTGGGAGCCATGTGTGGGGCAGGTGGACAAATGCTGAGACTTTTCTTGGAGTGGGATGAAATCTTTCTGGAGGCTGCTTTGATTGCAGAACACTGTGTGCGTGTGTTTGTATACTTTATCTTTTTTATGCATACAAGATAAAAGAAGAATGCAACTGAGAACACTGCAATAATTTTGCATACCAACATAACAACCAAATAATGTGTACGTTTGTTGACCAGTGAAGAAAATTCTTGTGTGATCCAAAGCACACACTGTTACACATGGGGCAAACACTGGACCCAGCTGCACAGATAAGCCGTACTGAGTAGGGTAATTAGTTAGTCATATGTACAGTTGTATTACATGAGCGTGGAATTCCATAATTGTTTCTGTTATGTGGTGAGAGTAAACACATAATCATCAGGATGTGTCAACATCTTATAATAAGAATAAAATCTTCACAGAAATTCAACCTCCTCACATGGGAAGGGCATTATTTGTCACATCAGTGAGCTTTTTTCATGGAGAAACACACTGTCATATTTGCTGTTGACTTACATATGAGTCAGAGTCAGCTGCATTCTTTCCTGCATTCTATGTAAAAGTCAGTTAGAACATACACCATTCAAACACAATATTATGACCTCTGACAGGTGAAGTGAATAACACTGATGATCTGGTTACAATGGCACCTGTCATTGGGTGGTTACATTAGGCAGTGGGTGAACATTTAGTCCTGAAGTTGATGTTGAAGCAGAAGCAAAAAATGTTCAAGTGTGAGGATGAGAGAGACTTTGACAAAAACCAAAACTGTGCTGTGTAGATGACTGAGTCAGAGCATCTCCACCGCTGCATCTGTGTGGGATGATCCTGATTTGTAGAAACCAGGAGCTACCAGAAGTGGTCCAAGGAAGGAGAGCCACTGAACCACAGACAGGGTCATGAGTGGACAGCATTGACTTGTGTCAAAGTAAAAAACAAAAGAAAAGAAATGCCGGTTCTGATAGAATTTAGCCAGAACACACAGTTCGGGAACACATGACATCAAGATGCACCATGGATAAAAAGCAAACCGGTGAACACATCCAGCATTTAACTAACTTAAAATTGGTGTTTAGTTTCAGTCACAATACATGTTTGAAATCCAAAATTCAATCTTCTTTCAGCTCTCTAGATGCTCCAAAATGCTCACCAACTTTGTTCCAACAGAAGGAACAGAATCAAATATATTCCAGACTTTTAGCTGCCCATTTATATTACATTTTTAGCTATGATAGTTCTAGAAGCAGGACTATGATGTGGAACTGAGTCAAAATAGACTTTATGGTCATGAATGAATGCAGACCTCTTTGGCACACAAGCACAAGGTCTATCAACCTTTCAATACAATCATAATACTTACTAGTAGCATGACAAATCACTGTAATGTAGATGAATCACTGTTTAATCACTATGAATCACTATAATCCATTGACACAGTTTCAGTTTAAGTAGAAGGTGTTGGACTATTACAAACCTCACTGCTCTTAATCATGAACTTTGGGTGGTGACTTTGTTGACATGAAGCTGTGTTATGTAAATACTGCCAACACCTTCAACTAACCATAGAGCTGCCGAACCACATATGTACACACCATCAAAAGTGTTTCTATTCCTCTCATTTGACAACCTCCATAACCTGTTGCGCACCCAGCCTCACCCTCTCTATTGTGTGGATGAATGGAAGGTATTTGCATGTGTGGCTCAGGCTTAATCAGAGCCAAAGTCAGAAAGGAACTGTACCTTTCAAACAGCCTTTCCTCTTTCAAGCTAGTATTTCCATGTTTTAGTATGATAAGATTCCACAATCCAATATCATCACCCTTTTTTGTAGCTCAGTGATCATTAGGGATGAGTGAGTACACCACTATCCGTATCTGTTCAACCATCTACATTATCTGTATCTGTATTCGTACCTGTAAGGGGCGGGACTTAAACCGGAAGTGGGCCTTGTTTATACAAAAGTTTTATTTTTAAGCCTGAAATTGATATGGGTCGGTCAGAAGTTGCTATATTTATTGTAAGCCTTAATATATTTTTATTTACAGCTTAATTTGTAAAACACCAAGGTAAGAAGAGCGAGCCGACTGGAAAAAACCTGACCCGGTGAAGAAACAGCGAGAATGAGGAACGCGATGTTTGAGATGTATTCATCAGCGTTTGATGTGTCTGATGTATGCAGTTTCTTCTTTTTCAGGATAGGTATGTCTTACTCTTTAGAGGAGTTTTGTGCAATTGCGAAATTAAATATGATAGGGCATTTGAGGCAGAGGCAGAGACAAGGGTAAGCACAAGTGAAGAAGGTTTGTGGAGGAAAACAATGGGGTTAAGTCAGCCACTGCAAAGGATGCAAACTTTTTGCAGCATTGAATTATGTCAATATTGCATTCAGTTAACTAAATTTGTTTCTCTTTATTTTTTCCAAGAATCACTTGAAAGTGACAAGGATGACTCTCCTGAGTATGTCCCAGAAGAAAGAAAACCATTTTCCATGGTTTAAATCTTTCTCTTATTCATCCAAAAAAAAGGCCAGTGCGATAGCTGTTGCGCATTCAAGGCTGGGAACATTGACGCTGCCACGTGGGAGGAGCACTGTCTTAAAAAAGCGCATGAGCCATGAAGCAGAAGGACAAAGAAGAGGCAGGTGAGAAGACCTTGTTGGTGTGCATGGATCTGCAAGGGCTCCTGCTCTGCCCCAAGCTGCAAGCCTCCACCCTCTTTTACAAGACTAAGCTTGGTGTTCATAACTTATAACTTCATAACCATCTTTGACATGGCATCACATGATGCAACAAATTACCTGTGGCATGAGGGTGAGGCTGGTGTTTCCGCCAATGAGTTCGCTTCATGCATGGGTTATTATCTTGAAGCACACCCAGCGTATGAAGAATACATCCTGTGGAGTGATGGATGTGGCTACCAGAACCGAAACCTGCTCTTGAGCAATGCCCTCCTCAAGTTTGCTACTGAGAAGCAGAAGCCAGTGACACAGATGTTCCTTGAAAGAGGTCACACATAAATGGAATGTGATTCTGTGCATAGTGTGATAGAGAGAAGACTGAGGCACAGAGACATCCATGTTCCAGCCGAGTACTCTGCAGTGATCCGGGGTGCTCGCTCCAATCCCAGGCCATATCAGGTGAGGTATGTGGACCACACTTTTTTCATGGACTTCAGCCAAGTGAACCTCTGCAAGTCCATCCAACCGGGAAAAACCGCTGGCGATCCTACAGTGCATGACCTCTGAGCAATCAGGTATTTTATCATACACATATATTCTCACATAAATGTTGCCTTCTTGCCTTTTATTTTCAGATATCACATACAAAGTAATGTACTCCACTAACACATTAATAGATCGGACAATTCTTTCTTGAAATATACGTGAAACAATGGTCACATAACGTCCACTGTCTGTCTTTTCTTGCTCAATTCCTTCTGTTTATCGACTAGGTACAACGTGGATGGCACAGTGGACTAAAAAATACGCCACTCGGACGACTGGGAACCCTATCCGTCCCCATCTCTGAGGAGGAAGAGGATATCACCACAGTGACCCCACTGTACACATCCAGCCAGAAAATTAAAGAGCTGAAGTTCAAACACCTTCAAGAGCTGAAGAAGGTTTTGCCCAAAGATTTCCACGCCTTCTACGATGGTCTTCACCATGAGTGATGGCCAATGGATGGAATCGACCCACAAGCTCTCACACACACATAAATGTACATAGTACAATGTTGTTAGAGTTTTGTTTCAAGTGATGTTATGTTTCTGATACTTAAGTTAAAGTACAAAGCAATTAATAATTAATTTATTCTTGATTAATCTGTATTTATTCTTAATTAATTTTAATTGTTCCAACTTTAGTTAGTTGCTGATAAATAGCCTGATTTCCCTTTTAAGACTTTTAATACTTACCATTTGTGATGTCATGTATTTTTAATGTCTTAATCTGTATTAATTCATCTTAATTGTGCAAACATGCCTCTGATAAATAGCCTGATTTCCCTTACCTGACTTTTCATAATTTTTGCGATATTTTTAATGTCTTAATTTTTTTACATGAATGCCATGAATTTCAGCCACTATTCAGTGTTGATTAAATCAGTTTGACTTTATTTGGTCATCATTGTCTGCTAATATTATTCACAGAGTAAAAGTATAGAATGGTAATTGATGAACATGTTTAGCAATCCCTATTATTTAGTTTAAATAGCATCAGAATGTGTGCTGTTGAATAGAGACAACAGGTGTGCTGGAAAAAAAGCTCCCCTTCCATAAAATGCACTTCGTTAGTTGTGGGGATAGGAGTGTGTTTTTTCTGCTGGCCAGGCTGTCAGGAAAAGCATCCCCAGCTATCTCCCACTAGCTGGAAGTGCATTTTATGTCCGAGGTGTGCCAGCTACATTGTTGCTGGCGACACTTGAACTGCTACAGCAAGATGGCCATTTTGACACTTGGCCATTTTGTAACTTTGCTACAATTTGTCATGTTGTCACATGATTTAGTATGAATAAATAAATTATAAGGTCCGTGATTTCCCTGAACCAAGTCAAACTTATGTGCGCACGTCAGTATCAGATGACTGTTCGCCCATGAATTATCCTGATTTCAATATAAAATGCCAAAAAAAAAGCTTTGATTAGCGTAATGTGCTAAGTGGAACTGTAGAATAGCCTGCTATCAATAGTTTACCAACTTAGTGTGACATAAAAAGGAGACTGAAGGCCCCCAAATAACCGGATGTCATTGGAGCACATTATTAAAAAAACATGCATGTCCACTATCGCTCACAACAACACATAAGTCCATTTAAAATCATTTAAACAGGTCACTGATGACTGTGCAAACAGGGTTTCATTCCGGGTCCTAAATATGTCTATTTACACAGATTTGGGTTTAATTTGTAAGTTAGTTTGTGAGAAAAACTGTTTTTTCATGCTCCCTGGAAAAAAAGAAATTTGGAGATACGTGCTTTTCATCGGGCAGCGACGATATGTGAGTTTTTCATTGTACCATTTTTCCTCCGGTACAGCTAGCGTGTTAAAATAATCATCTGACATGTTGAAATAATGTTTTACGCTAACTACTGGACAGTGTTTTTTAGATTGGGCTGCCAAATATTTTCCCCTCTGGTGGGCGTGGCTTTCGGAGTATGACACAATGCACTCTGTCTCTATCACAGGACGCACTAAGGAGGATTTTCCTTCAGCCCGAGCACGGATATTGACCCGTATTACTTGTTTGGTACTCGTACTTTACGTCAAAATTACTATATCCGTACCGGATACTCGTTTCAGCCGAGTATCCGGCTCAACCCTAGTGATCTTGTTCAAGTATTACATACAATACTACCCCTAAACACACTAACATTTTGGTTTCAGTTTTTGAGATTTGTACATTTTAGGATGATAAAAACACTTTGAAGCTAAAAAATTTAGCATGGGTTAGGGTTAGGGTTAAGACAGAAAACAGAAGTGGCTTTCTAGAAAGATGCTTTAGCGATATGAACACTTTTTTTTCATACCGACACCAATGGTAAATTAAGATGGAAACATTTTACCAGCAAGTTGGCTTATATTAGTTCTGTTGTATATTTTCATAAATTTTTTTTATTATATAAAAAACAAGAACAACAACAAAAACAAAACACAATCACTTTGCTTGTAATATAACTGGATGACCCACTGGAGCACCGCAGTATAGGAGTAACCCTGGCTGTCATAGCAACAAAAATCAGTGAAAGGAAGCGCTTATTTGAACCCAGACTATCTACTTGTTCTCGATCTTACTGAGTCATGTTAATAACATAGTAATAAGCGAGCTACACTGCTCTCTGTACAGGTTGCATATGAAATATTGGTGATAAAAATTAACATTAACATAGACTGTATATAGACTGTATGTGGATGTAGGTTCTGTGGTTGTGAAGCGAAGCCGCTGCCAAAGAGTCTTAAACATGTATTGTATCTAATGACTATCAGTGGGACACTTAACTGGTTGAAAGAAGAAGTCAGATTGTATTGAAGCCTATGTGAAAATGGTCATACTTCTCACTTTATTTATTAGCTCAATAAATGTTCTCATAATGAGTTTATGGTCTCAACCTCTAGTATCCTAGTATCGAGTCTTTTTCAAAACAAATAGCTGATTTTTAAATGATAAGCCCACGGAGGAATACCCTAATGCATACCCTGGTATAAACCACAATATGCAGGCCTGGGAACTGAACCTGCAACTTTCTTATTGTAGGGGCAACAGTGGTTACCACTGTGCCGCTGTGCTGCTTAAATAAAAATAGAAATATTTTAATTCTTAAATTATAGCCACATTAGCTCCACAAACAAGATACATTTTGTACACAGTTGAAAACATCCACAGATGCCTGATTGGTGTGTTGTCAGGGAAGCTGAAATTAGGGTTGTTGCAGGTAGCCTATTGTTTGGCACGGCAGCGCTTGCGCTGCATTTTGGGATTTGTAGTATGAGTGTTACGGGGGCCATTAAAAACTTGACAATTTAAACGATCTTGCGGGCCGGATATGATTGTATCCCGGGGCCGAATGTGGCCCCGGGGCCTTGAGTTTGACACATGTGCTCTAACCCATACAGGCTAAAATATTTACATACAGCCCCAGTAATATTTGCTTAAAAGTCCCTTAGCAAGTTTCATTTCAACCAGACACTTTTTGCACCCATCATTTGGCATAACTCTGGGTGGATATTTGACCACTTTTCTTGGCAAAATTGGTAGAGTTACTATAAAATGCTTGGTTTCCAGGCACGGACCTGGCTTTTAAGCATTGTACACAAATGTTCAATAGGGTTGAGTTCGGGGCATAGGAAAGCCATTCCATATGCTTAATATTACCCTGCTTTATCTGTTCCAAAACCAGCTTTGATGCATATTTGGGATCATTTTTCTATTGTAACACTCAATTGTGTCAAACTTTCAGTCGTCTAGCTGTTGACATGAATTTGAAGAATTTGGAGGGAATCCTCGTTCTTCATTATTCCATCTACTTTGTGCAATGCACCAGTACCAATGGCAGCAAAACAGCCCCAGAGCATGATGCTACCACCACCATGCTTGACAGTTGTTGCAGTTCTCTTAGGTTTGAAAGCCTCACCTTGACTCCTCCAAACATACTTCTTGTCATTGTGGCCAAATAGCTCAATCTTTGTCTCGTCTGACCAAAAAACTCTTTTCCAAAAGGCATTTGGTTTGACATTGTGGGCAGCTGCAATTTTCAGTCAATCTTGAAGGTGTCGATTTTGGAGCAGGGGCTTCTTTTTTGGTTGGCACCCTCTCAGTCTGTCCAGTGCAGTTCATCTGAGGGTTACAGTTTGGGTCTTCTTCCAGATCTTGACAAAGTGGTGACGCATCCAAATAACTTGTACTTATGTACAGTTGTTTCAACTGATGATGTTGGGATCTGCAGTTGTTTAGAAAGGGCTCCAAAAGACTCTCCAAACTTGTGTAAATCTACAATTCTCCTTCTTTGATCTCCACTTCCTTGGACTTTCCCATTGTTCTGAGTATTGGTCATAGCACTCAATGAATGCTATCAAACAAATCCTTTATATGCTGGCAAATAGAAACTACCAGTTGCAGTCAATCATGATCACTAAAGAGAAGTTAACAGGGCTTGGCCTTGTCAAGTTAGAAGACATTCTACAACCTTCAGCACCACTTATTTAAAGATTTAGGTGGATGTATAAACATATTTGAGCCTGTATGTATAATTTTTCAACCTGTGTGGATTAAAGAAAATCCAAAATAAATTCAAACTTGTGCATCCAATTCCTATTTTTAAAAATTATTGAAGATGTATATTTTATAATCAGTCCACCCTGGAAAAAGAACGGTTCAAAAAAATCATTAAAAGCCCAAAATGAATATGACCTTCATTCCCATGATGAGTGTATGTAAACTTCTGACCAAAACTGTATAACCCATTCATCTATGTTGCTCTATACAAAGTCAAAAAAGTCAGGTCCGGTATTGGTGCAGGATTTGGTTATGTCTAACCGAAAAAACTGCCATGCCCTCTTTTGTGCTTTCCTTTGTCCACAGTGAAACCCTTACAGATGGTCCAGAGTCTGGAAGTGTGTTTGGTCTTCAATCAGCCTTAAAGGGCCTATGTCACTCTGCTACTCATCGACCAGCATTGGTCGCTTGGTTCAAATTCAAGTCACTGATGTTGTTTTCAAAGTCACTGCTGGGTCTACATTTCCTACTTGAACTCAAATAAGGCATCTTTTGAAAACCCATCTCTCAACTCAACTTGGAACAAGATAGATGTGCTTACACCAAGGTCTCCTACTGCAATGAGGCAACACTGATTTCTCTGTAATTTTAAAAATTGAGTGTAATTGTAAATGCAAAAAAACCCCATCAGTCTCAGGAGGAGATTTTTGTTTCCTTTCAACCAGCAAAAATAATTTAGGTTTTCTCCACGTCCATTTTTAAATTATCTCTGTGCCCATTTTTGGTTGTAACACAATTTCTCTTGCTCTGTTTCTAAGATCATGGATGTCGCATGTCAGTCTTATCAGTCCATATTGGTTTTGCCATTAACTAATGTTCACTGGTGTTTGACTTCAGCACAAAGGTACAGATTCTCATCTTTTCCCAGGGTTCAAGGTACGTTGAAAAATAACAGATTAACAATGGCTGAGTGGAATGGATTTCACCTGCATAAATATAAAGAGATGAAGTATCTGTTTTGGACTCAGTGACAGGTTCGGATCATTTTGGTGACAAGCAAAGAATAGCACTTCCAAAAACAATAGCTTGCTTTAATTTCCTCCTTGGTACAGATGTGCATGGTGATAGTGCTTGTGATGGCTGCACCCGGAGCCACACAACATGAACAAAAAGGCAGTAACCCCCTGGCACTGACACCTTAATTTGTAGTTCATTTGTGTTCTCAATTAGTTTGTTTTAAATGGTTTCTTCATTTTACACATTTAATGTAGTTTACAGACAAAAGACACGACACTGTTTTTGTTTCACAGATTGCATTTATATTTTGTTGCAGGTTAACAGCACATTAGCTCTATTGGGTGCACACATTTAGTTTACTTTTGTGCAGGTCAACCAGTTGCTGCGTCCGGAAGTCAGGAGCAAAAGGCTAGAAGAAGGGGGCTGGCCTGTTAAATAGACTCCCAGACTAATTGGACTGAACCAACTCCCCAACAACTCAGGGGGAGGGAGATATAACTTAGTTTGTTTACTTTCTTCATAGTATATGAAACATTAGTATATTTCTTTTGTCATTAATAGCTTTGTTTGATTAGAGAAGATTTTTCTGTTTTTGGTTTAATTAGATGTTACTTGTTAGTGTATTCTGTCTCTGTTTCCCCCACTGTGTCTATGTGGTCTGATCAGCCACTGTATATGTACCCCACTGTGTTCAGTTCGTTAGGTCTGTTTTTTTGAGTTCATTTCAGTCTTTTCTGTCCATCGTTATAGCCTGAGTTGTTCTGTTAATTTGACCCCTTTTATGGGCCCAGAACCTTATTTAAATTTTGGAAAAAAACTTTTTTTTGCATTTTGGGTAAATAAAACCCCTTTTTCCTTTAAACCACCTGTGTGTCCTCATGCTTTGACCAGCTCGGTCCCTTACAGTGCTACATGCACATACACAGATAGACAGAGAACTGAAATTGAGCACAAGCAGAGTAATAAACAATTGGATGTTGGGGATGGATATCTTGTCATTAAAAATGAAACTACAGCCTGGTTAATTATTTAAATTTGACTATTTGTAATAGTTTCCCAAAGTTGAATTTTCATCAATATGTTTACTGCTGTGATTTCTCATTTAAGAAGCTCTGCCAACTTATACAAATCCAGTGTTAACATTATGTTTGACATGGTGGCTACTAAGACTCCAGTATGTAGGTTTTTGAAACCGGATACATTTGGAGGAGAAGGTACAGCTGAGGAGGAGTGAGGGCTGGACCTCTGACCTGACCTGCTCTGTTTTCCATTATGATTGTGTGGTACAGTCTGTCAAAAGATAGCCACATTCTAAGCAGGATCATTATTTATAAAAATTAACATGTTGGCTTCCAACTCCACTGTAAAAAACCTTGGAGTAACCTTTGACCAGGACATGTCCTTTGTCCCTCACATAAAACAAGTCAGTAGGGCAGCTTTCTTCCACCTGAGAAACATTAGGAAAATCAGAAATATCCTCTCTCAAGAGGATGCAGAAAAACTAGTCCACGCATTCGTAACTTCTAGGCTGGACTACTGTAACTCATTATTATCTGGATGTCCAAACAAATCTCTGAAAGGCCTTCAGTTGATTCAGAATGCTGCTGCACGAATATTAACAGGAACTAGAAAAAGGGATCACATCTCTCCTGTGTTAGCTGCTCTTCATTGGCTGCCGGTAAAATTCAGAATAGAATTTAAAATCAAAGTTAAAGTTAAAGTTCATTTACTCTTTAGCTATGCTGCTATAGGCTTAGACTGGTGGGGGAAGGACTGAGCACCTCTCTCTCTCTCTCCCTCTCCCTTTCCCCTCTCTCTCTCTCTCTCTTTCCCTCTCCCTCTTCCCTCTCCCTCTCTCTCTCTCCCCCTCTTCCCTCTCCCTCTCTCTCTCCCCCCCTCGCATGCGCCGTAATACCAACAACCTGCTTCTCCGAAATCCCAGCTTCTCTCAGTTCCAAGCATGTGCATTGCATTTACTAACCATGTTTTCCCGAAGTCTCTGTCTCCCCCAGTTCCTCTCCTCTCTCTCTCCCAGCTCCTCTCCTCTCTCTCCCTGTCGTCATCCTGCAGGTGATGAATCATCACCATCCCATGCTCCTGCAATGCCTGCTGCTCCCACATCTTCAAGAATTCCATACAGCATCATTCCTACGAACCTCATGCAGCATCATGTTCCTGCCTACACCTGTTTGAATATCCCCTCCTCCTGCTCTCTTTCTTTCCCTACTCTACCCAACTTTGCCCCCCCCTCCCCCTGTGCCTCTCTCTCTCTCTCTCCCTCTCTCAACCCAACCAGTCGAGGCAGATGGCCGCCCCCCCTGAGCCTGGTTCTGCCCGAGGTTTCTGCTTCTTAAAGGAAGTTTTTCCTTGCCACTGTCGCCATGTGCTTGCTCATGGGGGAATCTGTTGGGTCTCTTTAAATAATTTTATAAAGAGTTAGGTCTAGACCTGCTCTATATGTAAAGTGCCTTGATGTAACTTTGTTATGATTTGGTGCTATACAAATAAATCTGATTTGATTTGATTTGATTTATATAAGAGGACTTGAATCTACAGAGGGCAGCATAGTGGTTAGCGCTGTTGCTCCACAACAACAACGTTGGTTCGGTTCGGTTCCTGGCCTGGGGTCTTTCTGTGTGAAGTTTGCATGTTCTCCCTGTCTTTGCGTCGGTTTCCTCCCAACGTCCAAAGACATGCATGTTTAGGTTGATTGGTAACTCTAAATTGCCCATAGGTCTGAGTGTGAGTGTGAATGGTTGTTTGTCTCTGTCTATCTCTGTGTATTGGTCCTGCGGTAGACTGGCGACATATACAGGGTGTACCCCGCCCTCACACAGTGTGAGCTTGGGTTGGCTCCAGCACCCCCTGCGACCCGGAGACGGATAAGTGGTAGAAGACGAATGTCTCAGTTTACAGACTGAGACCATAAACTCATTACCTCAATATTTACTGAGCTAATTAATTATGTTAGAAATAGGTACATTTTCACATAGATTTCAATGCAATCTGACATCTTTTTACAAAGAGTTGGACTTGCTCCCTGATGGGCTTTCTATAGAATGCAGGTTTAGGTCTCTTCACCAATGGCTTCCAGAGTTTACGTGCATTACAGTGTAAGCTTGTTGTGTAAGCCCAACCAGTTTATGTGTGAGGGGTTAACTGGATGTTAGATATTTTTCAAAATTAGTGATTTGATTTGTTTTGAGCATATGTCACAAAATTACTACTGTCTGTCTGTTTTTAATATCTGCCATATAAAAATTCCGCCTGGACATTGAAACTATAGAGAGAGCTATAATTTTTGTGACTGCAAGTCTTTTCTCTGTCTATTTTTCCTGGGAGTCACAGGCATCATGAATGAGACGCTAAATCTCTATACCCCTCAGATGCATGTCTCATACCAGGCATAGTGTACAATCTCACCAGTGTAGATGGCCAAAATGAAAAGTATTTGTTGTTTTAATGGCTGAGCCACACAGATGCTGTTCTGGTAAGAGCAGCCAGAAAAGGATGAAAAAAAACAACAGGACTATTTTTATGTTCCCAAAGGGAAAAAAAAAGGCATTTATTCATATAAAATCTACACATATGAAAAATGACCCACTGTGATGATGATTCATGTCCTGTCTGCCCCTTCTGACTTCTTTTCCTGGTTATATAATCAATAGTAAAACTGATCCCATTCGATCCCTCAAAATTTAATAGTAATAAAAAGCTGGCAGGAACTTGAATGTAACTCTTTTCCAATGCAGTTGTTTTGTTAAGGTGTTTTATATCGGCAAAATATAAAATAGATTTTGACACATGCCATCTACAAAATAAAAGCACTTGATAATCAATGTTGTGCTAATGAAATTTGAAATTAATCAAATTATGTACAACTGATTTCTCAAGTGGTTGTGAAGCTGGGGTTTGTTGATAATCCATCCACAGACAGAACCTAAACAGAAAGACAGCAAACAACAGACAAACAAGGGACACAACAGAATGCTACAAGAAGAGAAACAAAAAGCCTGCAAATCACAATGAACAAAGAGGAGGCAGAAAAAAAGGCCATTGATTAATCTTTATCATCACGGATTTATCTTTATATCATTGCGTACATACTATATGTAAGAATAACTTTGTGCACAGCATAGTTCCCAGTGCTGGAGGCTGCATCTTTTCTAATAAGCACTTAAAAAATATATCCATCACATTATATGCTCATGTATGTAGCTGACATAAATATCATCCTCAGTAATGTATGTCGTATCTCAGTGACGGTAAGCTCATAAAGTGATGTGTCAAAATCCCCAGTATGTGCAGAGAAAAATCACTTTCCCTGACTGTGTGACACTAAAGTGAAAATAATCCAGGCTAAAACAGGGTTCGCATACATTACTCTGTTGAGTTGAGTCTTTTTTTATTAAGTACATAAACAACTCTCCCTGTTCACAAGCTGCAGTCCACAGGACCAAAAGTTGATTTGTGATATCACCCATGAGATGAAACATAGAGGTGCTCCACCGAGAATAATTTAGAGGCAGACTGGAGTGTTGTGCAGTTTTTACACCAAGGCTGTTTGGTATATAAAGTCCAAAGTTCCTTATGGATAACTGCTCCCAGACGGCTGCTAATGTGTGTTTCAGTCAATTTCTGGGAAAAACTGAGAGTTTTGTCCAAGCCAATAAGACAAACAAAGCCAAAGGAAAATGGGCGGATAGGTAAAATGACCCAAAATATGTGGGATGACAGATTTGTTTGTTTTTTAACGTTATTGTTTGTGGGTCATGAATTTGGGCACTTCCACTGTGGATCTTTCCAAATGAAAAAGAGCTTTTTACCTTAAGCAGTATTTTATGAAAGATATTACAGATTCTTCTCAAAAAACATTTCTGGGTTAACAGTAAATCCTCTCTGGGCAAAGAAACGACAAGGTTTCAGTAACTGTTAGGGCAGTTGCTTGAGTTTTTGGTGGCACCTGCCAGTACAACAACGTTCATGTGGTGACAAGGATCCTCTTAATTATTATAACATGATACTGACTAAACTAAGATGTAGGATTTCAGCAACATTGCTGAAAATGTGTTCCATCAAAGACATTTTGTCAGATTAGCTGTCAGTAGGAAATCCATGTGTGCCATGGACACAGCACGTACGATGAGTGGAAAGTATAAAACGTAATCAGTGTTTACTGTTGATCATCTGTTCCGATTCTTTGTCTATGTTTTTACTGACATACTAGCTTGTTGCATTCAGAGATTCATGTTGTACAGTGATGTAACTGAAAGAGCTGTAAAAACAGCCACTTCCCTTTTTATAACTTAGCAGTTACAAAAGAGTGACATTACCTTTCATTTGGAGACACATTTTTTCTGTTCACCTTTCTTCCTGTCTTCTTTAACTCAGTCTTGGGTCTCCCCCAACTCCTGTGAAAATGTCTTATGTTTTGGCTGAAAGGTACTACATCAAATCTAGCCTCTAGCTGTGACCGTCTGTTGTTTGCCGCTAACCAGGTAGTGGGCCGTGAAGCTTTAGAGCTTTGAAAACTATTGGTGGAAATGAAGTTGATGAATGTGGTGATTCAACTAAAGACAGTTACAGTGAAAACTGTTAATACATCTTTTGTTGTGCAACAATGTGAGCCTGAAAATGGCTTCAGAGAAAGCGTATTGCTGTGTTTGTATGTGTGTATGAGGACATTCCATAGTCCATCAAGTGTCTGACTGAGCTCCACCATTGATATTCTCAAAACTCTCTGCCCTCTAATACAGCCCACAGTGTCCCAAGACCCCCATCGACATGCTATAGCCATCATGCTGAGTGTATCAGAGCCTGCTTCATAAACACAGGGCTATCTCATCATGTGCAGAAAAACAAAAATGAGAGCTGTGAGTCTTTGGCCATTTGACCCCATCATATTTGAAAAAAGGGAGATGTACAGTTTTGGCAGTCTGGATATAATGACCACTCTCATGAGTTAGACCTGCCTCTGTTCAAGTTCCATAGCAACAGCTGACTGGTTGAGATAGCAGTTAAATTTTAATAAACGCCTGAAATCAGATGATGATAAGAAATGGGGTGAGTTGCAGAGAGAGAAAGATGCCTCAGAATGAATCAGGGATAAGCAAAGTCTACCTCATGGTTCTTCATGGCTATCTTAATCAGGAATCTTTATTTGAGCAGCACTTTGATACTGCAGCTTTATTGAGGTTTTGCAGGTGACAGGCTTTTGCAGTAGATACCATGTGTTTACTGCTGGCTACCACAGTGATCATTTAGTGTACAGAGGAGTGTCTGATGATGATTATAGAGCCTCTCTGTGTCTTGTTCTGTCTTGTGCAAGCATGAGTTTTTTTTAATCGCCCACTCCTTTAGACTGATTGTGTTTATTGAGCATGTGTGCATGAGTTACTATTTTAGTAAAGTTTGTGTGACCTGGTGAGATGATTTCATTTGAATCTGGTCAGTTTCAAATGTCCACATAATGTCATAATGACTAGGAAACAGCATTCATTAGACCAGACCACTTTCACCTAATCCAGTGCTTATTGGAGCAGCTTTTGATGATGAACAGGGGTCATCATGGACACCCTGACTATTCTGTGGCAAAACAGCCCTGTACACAATAAAACAAACTGTTTGATTACCAGCAGGTCTTGAATCAGACCATATGGTCTAGCTCACAATGACCATCAATGATGCATGGCTGTGTGGTTCAGTGGTTCTCCTTCCTTGGATCACTTCTGGTAGGTCCTGCAGACCAAGATCATCCTACCGAGCTGCAGTGGTGGAGATGCTCTGACTCAGTCATCTACACATCACAGTTTGGTTCTTGTCAAAGGCTCTCTCAGCTTCACAATTAAACATTTGTCAACATTCAACACATCAACTTCAGGGGTGAATGTTCGCCCTCTGTTTAATACATGCCATCCACTGATAGGTGCCAAGGTAACCAGATCATCAGTGCTATTTACTTCACCTGTCAGAGTTCATTATCTTATGGTTGATTGGTGTATGTTCTAACTGATGAAATATGCTGATAGATTTATATTGTATTCTACATTGTATATTGCCTTTATGTTCCTTGACTTCCACTGAGAATCACAATTGTTGATTCTCTCTGTCTTGATTTCTACCTCATACTACTCCATGTTTTGATATTCCACGAAAAACAGGGAAACCTGGCAAGAAAAAGCAGAGAAGAGAGGAGGAAGAAAACAATGCCAGCCCTGTGCAGCTCACAGAGATAGCATCACTGCTCCAGTCAAAGACCCGATCTGTCTGCCCCAGCTCTCAGAAGCCCGGCCAGTGAGAAAGAGAGAAAAGCAGAGGGAGAGCGACGAAACAAAACTCAGAGCATGAAGAGATGAGACAGAACGAGTTTGGATTCTCTGTGCTCTGACATGGGGATGACAGGTGGGGATGACATGCGGACCTCATTAATTATCATTTTATTTGAACATGAACTCAGCTGTTTGGCCCTTAAGTTGACAAGCTGTCTTCATCTCTCCTGTGGATAATATAACGGCTTTAAATTGGAACCTTTAACAAATATTCAATTAATGCTCTATTACTCTGTAATAACATTAGAAGTACAAAGTATTTTCAGCTGCATGCACTTTAAGCTACATCAAAAGATGTTCTCACTACTTTATAAAGTTGCTGACATAGTAAAGTTGTTATTGCTTCTACGCAAACACATCCAGCAGACATGGAACAATAATATAAAATAAGCTACTTAACACACCTCAGTGTTCAGAAGTTAATCACTAACTTTGTAAAATAATGTGTAGTGGGTTTCAGAGCTTTTTCACTGACAACAACAACATGAAAAAGACTAAAAAGTTCTGCATCTAGCGCCGTTGCCTCACAACAAAAAGGTTGTGGGTTCGATTTCCAGGCCTGGGGCCTTTCTGTGTGGAGTTTGCATGTTCCCTCTGAGCCTGCATGGGTTTCCTCTGGGTGTTCCAGTTTCCTCCCCAGTCCAAAAACATGCAAAGCTAGGTTGATTGGTTACTCTAAATTGCCTGTAGGTCTGAGTGTGAGTGTGAGTGATTGTCTCTGTATGTCTCTATGTGTTGGCCCTGCTATGGACTGGCAACCTGTCCAGGGTGTCCAAGCTGGCTTGGATTGCCTTCAGCACCCCCCCGCGACCTAGAAACGGTTAAGTGGTAGAAAGTGAGTGAATGAGTGATTGAGTGCGCTCTAAATCTCATTTGATTCATGGTGATTATATTGATCAGTGCAGGTTTAAACAATGTATACTTTTGAACATCTCAATTCTTTTGCTTACCTTTACAGCAGTGGCCAGTGATGTAATGTTGTATTCCCCCTATTGTAAATGGGTGTGGCAGTGGCACGATGGTCCAGTGGTTAACATTTTTCCCTCATAGCAAGAAGTTTTTTGCTTGAAATCCTGTGCCTGGGACCTTTCTGTGTAGGTTGCTCTCACTGTGTCTGTGTGAATTCCCTCTAGGTGCTCCAACTTCAACCCTCAGTCCAAAGACTTGTGGTTTAATTGGTTACTAAAAGTAGCCCACAGTTGAATGTGAGCGGTTGTTTGACTGTATTTCAGAGTCAACCCCCTTTTCCCCACCACAGAGAGAGAGGGGGTTAGGGGGGCCCACGGGTAATGTCAGCTGGGCTCCAGCTTCCCCCAACCCTGGATGATATATGTGTCCATGCTGTATCTCTTGCATTTCCATAATACCTCTTTCCATTACTTATGTTACCGGTTAAATGATAGTAGTTGATGGTGTAGAGTGGGATGGAGGCAGAAAGACATCAGTTTGACGGTAGAAGACTCAGGTGTGGCAGACAATGGAATCTCTATTATTTTCCTTACTTCCCAACACTGCCTGTTACAACTCTGGAAGCCAATGCAATGAAATTTTGTTCCCCAAATGCACTGCTGTGTAATTTGAGAAATGACAAAAAAAGGAAGTTTAAGTCTAAGTCTCTTCACCAAACTACTGTAAACCCTTCACCAAAACCAAATTTTGGCATTTTCTTTCTTGCAGATGGACCAATCTGCAGGAAATAGCCCTTCTATATCTTAATCATATTACCTAACCCAGCCACAAGGCGCAAACAAACCAGTGGCATCCTTGTGCCGGTCCCAAGCCTAGATAAATGGTGTGGCTTGTGTCAGGAAGGGCACCTGGCGTAAAAATGTACCCAAATCAAATTATGCAAGTCATAGATACTACCTCTATACTGGATTAGTCGAGGACCAGGATAAAAATGACTGCCATTGGTGTTGTTAGCTGACAGGGCACCAATAGAATTGGGCTACTGATGGCTGGAGAGGGAAGAGGATGAAGACGTGTGAGGAGTCAGAGAGAGAAGGCAGTATAAGAGAGTAGAGGTGAGAGTAGGGACACCAAATGTAAGGACTATGACAATTAACGGAGAGAGGTAGCTGATATGATGGAGAGAAGGAAGGTAGTGTTCAGGAAACCAGGTGGAAGGGAAGCAAGGCCAGGAACATTGGAGGTGAATTTAAGCTGTCATATCATGGTGTGTTGAAAGAGAAATGGTGTATGTGTGATAGTGAAGGAAGACTTTGTGGAAAGGGTTCTGGAGGTGAAGAGGGAGTCAGACAGGATCATGTGCGTAAAAGTAGAAATTGATGGCATAATGTTAAATGTGATCAGTGCCTACGCCCCACAAGTAGGATGCCAGGTAGAAGAGAAAGAGGAATTCTGGAGTAAATCAAATTAGGTAGTGGAGAGTTTTCCTAGGGAGAAGAGTAGTGTTAGGTGCAGACTTAAATGGACATGTGAGCAAAGGGAACAGAGGGGATGAGGAAGTGATTATCAGGTCCTAGGGGTTTTATTTAGAAGTACCGTGCTGTCTTGTCTACGTTTACTTCCTGTTTTCTTCCTCCCCTGATTCTCTCTCCCAGTTCCTCTCCTCTCTCTCCCTGTCCTCATCCTGCAGGTGATGAATCATCAACATCCCATGTCCATCCTGGAGCATCGAATCCAGGGTAATAGGGGCCAACCGGACCATCCCCAGACCTGCGACTTTGCCCCCCAACAGACTGTTTGTGCCCCCCAATCTCAGGAGTGAGGTAATTCAGTGGGGACACTCTTCTCTGTTGTCGGGCCATCTGGGAGTAAAATGCACACTTTTCAGACTGGCTGAAAGATTATGGTGGCCTGAGATGAGAAAAGATGTCCTCAAGTTCATCTCTGCTTGTACAGTGTGTACCCAACAGAAATCTTCCACTGCTCCTCCGGCTGGCCTTCTCCAACCTTTACCCGTCCCTCGGTGTCCCTGGTCCGACATCTCAGTGGACTTTGTCACTGGATTGCCCGAGTCACAAGGTAACACAGTCATCCTCACCACAGTAGACCGATTCTCTAAAATGGTTAAATTCATTCCACTCCCCAAACTCCTATCTGCCAAAGAAACCGCTGATATCCTCATCACCAGAATATTCAAAGATTTTGGATTTCCCTTTAGCATCCTGTCTGACCGAGGGCCCCAGTTCATTGCCCAATTCTGGAAAGCCTTTTGCCAACTTATCAACACTAAGCCGAATCTCACCTCCGGTTACCACCACCCCCAAAGTGATGGTCAAACAGAGCATCTGAAACAGGACCTCAAAACAGGGCTTCGCTGTTTGGCCCAGGAAGAGGGGTTTTGAGCAGTCAAATTCCTCCCCTGGGTCGAGTTCGCCCACAATACCCTGCCCTCTGCATCCACCGGCCTAACCCCCTTTCAGACTGTGTTTGGCTATCAGCCTCCCCTGTTCCAGAGCCTTGAAAAGGATGTTCCAGTCCCATCTGCTGCAGCCATGGTCCAACGGTGCACAGGGATCTGGGCCCATGCCAGGAAGGCTCTTCTCCAGTCCTTCCAATCATACAAAACGTGACCGCAGAAGCCTCCCAGCTCCAGAGTACACCCAGGGGCAGAAGGTCTGGCTCTCCTCCCTTGAGCTTCCACTGAAGCTCCAGTGCTGTAAGTTACCACCCAAATTCATCGGTCCCTTCCCAGTGTCCAAAACTATTAACAGGTCCGCTGTCAGACTCCAACTCCCCAAATCATCCAGAATTCATCTTACCTTCCATGTGAGCCATCTCAAGCCCGTCATGGAAAGTCTGCCTGTCTCGTCTTCCTGCCCAGCCCTGCCTGATTGATTGACAATGAGTGTCTCATTGTCTCCCTCACCCTTGTGTATATAAGCTGTGCTCCCCATTCCTCCTCTGCCAGTTTGTCTTTTTGATTATCAGAAGCGTTCCAGCATTATTTTTCCTAGTTACCCCCTGTTGTGATCTCTGCCTGTTTTCTGTCTCCTGATTTTGCCCGCCGGACCTCTGTACCTCTGTTTGATTATCTGACTTCCTGGTTTCGACCCTGCATCCGAATTAACGACCACTGAACCTGCCTGATCCCCGACTCCTCCAATGTGTTCACTCAGTCTGTACTTTGATAGGTGTTACACCCTGAAAAGATGGAAATATAAATGAGACTCGGACCTAAGCTTCCTCGGGGGTGTATTCATTCATAAACTATATACATAGCTATACAATTCTTTAACAAGAGCAGTCATGTGCAGAAATATATCCTGTTGATTTCACAGTCAGTTTTCCATTTAAATTTTTATCATTTAACATTTGAGAGTTAAGTACAATATGCAGTATTTCTATTTGAACATTTTTCTTTTAACAGCTAAACTCAAATATAACAGAGGAGGTAAGTTGAATCATTCTTTAAATTAATTAAAATGAAACGTAATTATTACTATTAAATGCATTTTAAACAAAGGAAATTATGTAAATTATTTTCCCCATTGTATTTGTCACATCCCTTCTTATAATTAACAGGGAACACATATGACGGAACTAAGCTAGCTGTCCTAGCAGTCCATCATGAAGGATTTTAAAATTAAAAACATTAAAAATACAGCTTACATGTTTAAAACAATTTATAAATGATTTGTTTAAGTTCAAGAACATAAATACTTATAACATACCTGAAGGAGTTGAAATATAAATGAGACAAAGACACAAAGCTTCCTCCTGGCAGCTTCATCGAGAGTTAAGCATCATGGCCGAGCGCTGCCCCTTCCGACTTCTGCAGACAAAACTAATCAAGTTAGATCAAAGATCAACTCATAAGGCAGGTATATTCATAACTGTTTTAACCTTGTTTTTAACCATTTTACCCTTTTATATGTGGAAGGGGGAGGTAGCAGGAAGTCAGCAGGAAAAGGGGCAGAGTCGATAAAAGGGGGTGGGAAGCTCACCTGGGCCTTTCTTCCTGCACTGAGACACACCTGAGGGAGAGCAGCTGAGACCAGCCTTTGTTTGGTGTTTGATTAGGTAGGATCACTTTCTAAAAATGTTTTAAAAGGTTAAAAGCATGATTTTAAAAGTGCATCCACAATATTTCTTTTAGCTCCCAGTATTAAAGATGTGATAAATAATGTTTAAAAACTGTATCATTTGTTAGATTCTTCATGCTTGGTGAGGGACTAAAACTTGAAGTGATTGCTTAGGCGCATCAGCCACAATCAAGGTATGCTCAAGCCTAATGTAGATATTTATTTAAATAGTTTTGTAGCGTCCTTCATCAAATATTAACGTGATTGTTGATGTAGATTCCAGTCACCTGCATGTCTCCAACTTGTGGAGGGGATAGTTCCAGGCTAGCAAGGTATATTATTTGCTGTTATATTGTTTTGTTTTCTTTTAGGTAAAATACTTTTCACTCTTGTAAAGTTTCCTTTTGTATACTGATGTGCTCCTGTTTCTTTTAGTTTGCAAGTAGAGACACCATTAGAGGAGCCAACCACCGTTTTCCCCAACCATTCAGAGAAACGCTCAGTGCACAAAAGAGGGAAAGAAGAGGGTGCAGTCAGGGTTGATTTGGTGCACTGTAAAAAAAAAAAAAAAACAACAACCGTAAAAAGACGGTAAAAGCACTGGCAGCAAAGTTTCCAAACAGATGCTGTAAAATTATAGTAAATAACTGTATCACAGAACTATATACAATAAACATAAAAATACAGAGCAGCTTTTTACAGTCAAAATCAATTAAAATACGGTATATTATAGTTGATAAATTCCCATTATACTGTAAAATAACATACATATTAGGTCAAAAAACATTAAAATCAGATACCTTTCAGATGAATCTCTGTAATTTCACAGTATACAATATTTATTTTAGGAAAGAGCCAAGTCTATCTACAGTAATTTCATGTTAAAAATACTATTTTTCCCAAGTACAATAACGTTATAATGTATAAAAACAAACTAGGTTAATAAAATTAAAAATAAATGTCTGCAAATGTACAGTATTTTATCTGTCATTTTAGAGAATTTGTTAGATTAAAAAGCAACCATTGGACAGTGGAAAAACAAGCTAAATACATCAAAAATAGCTACATTTAAGGACAATCCCTGTTAATTAAGGGTATTTAGTAGTCATTTCTTGTCCCTCTACACTGATTTGCTGCATAATTGTGGTTTCCCCAAGTAAAAAAAAACAATGACACAATGTATAAACAAAATATGTACCTTTAATCAAATAGGAATTTCTGCACATTTACAGTATTGCAGTAGTTATTTTAGAGAGGTGGACAATGGGAAATTAAACAATGTAGTTCAAAATACATGAATAGGTATATTTAAAGATGCTATCTGTAAATTTAGGGTATTTAACAATCATTTTAGCAATCTGAACCAATATTCACTGGGAGACATCCTCTATAATATATCAAATATATGTAACTCGTCTCCACTTAATGTCTCTGTTGTGTCCCGAGTTGGAAAGGAGACGCAGGAGTCAGGACTGGATCTCTGGATCTTTACTTGGCAACTGTGGCGACAGAAAGAAACACACAGAAATTGGGAGCTGTGTGTGAGCTACAAAAGGGCTTTTTAACATATGAAATGTTACAATAAAATAATCAATTTTGCACAGTAAAACTAAAGTACAAAAAATAACATAAATTGGTCCTTTAAACAGGTTAGTCTCTGCTTTCAATGCTTCCGCATTTAAAGTTCAACAGGAAACCCAAAAATAAATGACCTCAGTAATTCTGCTTTTTTTTTTAATAGATTAAACCAGTGTTGCTAGGTCCACTTATTATAAGCGACTTTGGGCTTGTTGTTCTGTGAAGTCGCTTGCAAATATCAGTCAGTCGTGGGTTGCGGGTTTTTTGGGCTTGTTATTTAAAGTGTGGTTGCTTATTTTGGGCTTGCTTTGCTCCATGTATGAACCCCTCCTGATTCTCTCCCAGCTCTCCACAACTACAATAAAGCTAAAGTTTGTCCTTTTTCTGTTCAAGGATCTGTCCACAAACCGCATGCCAGAACCGCGCTGGCACTGAAAAGCGCAAAACAACAACAACAGCAACCAAAAAAAAAACAAGAAAAAAACAAACAAACAAAACAAAACTCCACAGCTTTTTTCTGTGAGGCTTACGGACATCGGTTTGACTGTCTTGAAACAAAATGAGCCAAGGCAAACAAGTGAGCTGAAGATAGCCACTTACAGCCTGTCAAACATCAGTCAGAGCTGTCGATCATCTCGGTGAACTAACTGGATCTACCTCGACTGATAACAAAGTCAAAATGCTAAAACCAGTAACCAGAGTAATGCTGCAGCGGACCCATACATGTTCAAAGACCTGATGAGTTATTGTGGAAGTGCCTGGTATTCCAGTACTGCCCAGTATTCCCTTGTAATATATATATATATATACATAGTTTTATCAAATAGCCTCTCTCTTACACAATGTCGTAGGTTTAGGTCACTGGTTGGGCTTTTTTTTTTTCTTTGAGAAGTCGAATCGCTTTTTTTGGGCTTGTTTCATTAGAGCTGGTTGCTTGTTTTTCTCGCAAGATCTGGCAACACTGGATTTAAAAATTAGGTGACCAGACTTAATATGGTAACTAGAAAACGCATTTCACTACCTCAGTTTAACATTTAAATCCAAATGGACTAATATCATATTCAACAGCCATCTGTATCACTTAGCAGCAACATCATGTACAGAGCAAACAGACCCAGAGATTAACACTCAAAACATTTAAACACAAACGAACAAACATCTCCACACCTGTGGCGACAGACAGAAATAAACTCTCTCCTGGTGGAAAAAAGGAGCAGACTAGCGAGGGAAGACGGCAGTGTGCATGCTAACTTGGCATGCTAATGCTACAACGAAACAAATTTTAAAAAATAAATAAATAAATAAAAAAATAAATTAACGATCTCAAGTCTCTACGGGACTCACACAAGACGAGATGAACATTACACTGAGCAACATACAGCAGTTTGACCGCATTCAAATCACGAACATACATCAGCAGAAAGCAACACAATTACGACTAACGTCTGACCATGTTAGAAAAGGCTTTGACCGGAAATGCGCGTTAACAATGAATACTTTATCTGTAAAACAAAATGACCCGGCTATGACAATAGCTTATGTGAGGGTAGCAATTTATCAGAGGGATGCTAACGTTAGCTTCAAGGCTGTCCACTGGAGGTATGAAAATGAATTAAAATATTGTTCACAGGCGTTATCTGGGACACTCACCTCAAACAGTGTCTGGTTGACATATTCGTTGTAGCTGTCTCATACATCCTCCTTGAAGATCATGAGTCCATGAGGGCACGTCTTTCCCCTGCATGACTGACTGGACGGACACCAGAGCTAATCCAACTAACTGTCATTCTTCAGACTCAGCCGGTTGGTCGTTATGGGCGGGGCCAAGCAAACTGGAAATAGGCGCCTACTTTGAAATTTGAATCCTAATTACGTAAATTTTAAGGAAAATACTCTGAATGACTGGTTTTCTGTAATTTTGTATGTCTTCGTTATCATGGAAAGCAATCTCTAAATTAATACCTCACATTTAATGTAAAATTGCATTTGAATATGAAAAAAATATGTTAAATTACCTTTAAAAAAACGAATGATAATGTAATATTATATTATGGTTAATTACTTGTAATTCTAAAGGGCTGCTAGTATCTGTTAATTTACAGTTATTACATTGTCTTGTGGAAAATGGTAATAAACCTGTAAAAAATACAGAAACTTGTATGTAAAATTACAGTTAAAGATGTACAGATACAATAAATTGTCATTAAAAAAACAATTTTAATGTAGTCCTAAATTATGGTTAATTAACTGTAATTTTAAACATAAAACCTAAAATTACTGAAAATATCTGTAAATCTACTGGCATTTCATTGTTTTATTGGAAAACAGGAAAAATCTGTAAAAAATTACAGAACATTTCCTGTATTTTTTACTTTTTTTTTTTTTTTTGTTTACAGTGTGGAGGATATTGTTGTTATATGTGTTGAATACTGGCTGCAAACCAAATTGCCTCATGGGGACATAAAGTTTTACCTTACCTTACAGCAAATTCTTGCCACCATGCCTTGAGAAGGCTGTTCTTAGATTTGTTTAGCCCTGATAAAATGTGCCCAGTGAGAGAGTAAGGTGAGGACTGGTCCTTATAATTAACCTTGAGCTGGGAGAAAATCCAATGACGTTTTCTTTTCAATCACTCAGACATTTTTGTTAGAAGAGGTGAAAGAATGCTTACACTCACAATTGCTTGCAGTGGGGAATGTAGTCAGGCATGCATGCACGCATACACATGTCAAATTTTTACTGCAAGCACCTCCCTGATCTATTGTACACATGTGTCTGTGTGGAAAAATATATGCTGATGTTGATTTTTTTTTTTTTTTTGTCTCTTTTGTCATAGTCACTGTTTCTCACACTAGCTGGACATTTAACACATTTTATTTCATAGTAAAATATCACTACTTGCTCTCAGAAAATATGACATTATTTTATATTTGGAAAAGTAATGTGTTATTAACAACTATAAAACTATAAAAACTATACAAAAAAAAAAACAAGATAATGAGAGCAAAGACAATCATAGACTGTATCTAAAAGTGGGGATAAACTCTGGGTCTGAAAAGTGAAGTCATAATATTGAAGTTTAAATGGCTCTATTCACTTGATATATTACCTTTTCTTTTCCTACAGCAGTTCATAAAGAAATGGGGGACACCTTGGGTTGACAGCTGATGAACCCTCTGAGAACACCTCTGTGTTTCGTTAATTGGTCACCACTTCCTCATCACTCTCGTAGGAACTTTGGTCAGCCACAGCAGGTGTCTGTTTTAAGATAAAAGACCATCCACCACAAATAGCAGGATATAAATAGAGGAGCTGGTGAACACAGCTTTGTACTTATCAGATAAAGAGCCAGATATTCTCCTCAGGAGCTTGTGCAGACCAAACACTGAGCTAAAACAACGTCTTAAACAACTTATCAGTTGCACAGAAACATGGTTCCAAATTAATGGTAATGTTTCTCTGTATTCGTCTCTTTACAGGCAAATGTGTGCAATAAGTTTGCTGCAACAACCATATGAATGCTGTGCTAACAGCTTGTTTGTCTACACTCAAGTGGGGTTTTGCATAAATAAATCGGTGGTAGCATGCCGGTATAGTGGTTAGCGCTATTGCCCCACATTAAGAAGGTTGCGACTTCGGTTCCCTTTCTGTGCAGAGGTTGCACGTTCCCCTTGTGCTTCTGTGGGTTTCCTCCAGGTGCTCTGGTTTCATCCTGCCATCTGTCCAGAGAAATGCATGTTTAAGTTAGTTGGTGACTCTGCATTGCCTGTCGGTTTGAATGTGAGTGGTTGTTCATCTATGTCTGTCTCTGTATGTTGGCCCTTGCGATAGACTGGCGACTTTTCCAGGGTGTACCCTGCCCTCGCCCAATGTCAGCTGGGATTGGCTCCAGGACTCCCTGCAGCGGATAAACAGTAGAATATGAATTATTAAATGAATAAATCTCTATGATTGTTGAATTATTGAATTTATAATAAAAAACAAAAAAAGGCTTGCACTTGCTTAATTTTTGGCATTGGAGCTACAATAGGCAGCATGGTGGCGTAGTGGTTAGCCCTGTTGCCCCACAATAACAAGGTTGCAGGTTCGGTTCTGGTAGGAGTACAACCTGGATAGTTCACTTGCCATTGAAGAGTTCTGGTGTATTTCTGTTGTTTACAAATACTTTTTACTTTGCCTTAATTAACATATAAAATTTTAGTTTTTTACTATGCCAGACATAAAATTGACAGTTATTCACTGTGTGAAAATTTTGGACCCAAAGAACATACCAACACATACAATTTAATTTGAAAGGTTATCTGTGTGTACTATTAAAAAAAATCACAAACATGCTCGATGTACGGAGTTTGCGTGTTCTCCCCGTGCCTGCGTGGGTTTCCTCGGGGTACTCTGTCCAAAGACATGCATGTCTAGGTTAACTGGTATGGACAGAGGCAGATGGACGCCCCCCCCCGAGCCTGGTTCTGCCCGAGGTTTCTGCCTCTTAAAGGAAGGTTTTCCTTTCACTGTCACCAAGTGCTTGCTCATGATGGGATCTGTTGGGTCTCTTTAAAAAATTGTATAAAGAGTTTGGTCTAGACCTGCTCTATATGAAAATGGCCTTGATGTAACTTTGTTATGATTTGGCACTATATAAATAAATCTGATTTGATTTGATTTGACTTGGTGACTCTAAATTGGCCGTAGATCTGAGTGTGAGTGTGAGTGGTTGTTCGTCTCTGTTTGTCTTTGTGTGCTGGCCCTTCAATGGACTGGCGACCTGTCTAGGGTGTGCCCCGCCCTCGCCCAGACTGAGCTGAGATTGGCTCCAGCACCCAACGTGACCCGGAAACGGAAAAGCGGTAGAATATGGATGGACGGATGGAGCTACTATTTTCAAGACCAGAAAACATATCATTTTAAGTGCAAATGATGATTTTATTTCCCCAGTAGGCTCCAAATCTTCCAAACATATATACCATTATTAAGATGGTCAAACTTGTATATTTGTTGCACCATATAAATCAACAAAGAGAACCTTAATTACAGTGATTTATATTAAAACAGTTCAGGCTGGTACTATAACTGTCGGTAGATTAATCAACACTTTTGCGCAGATTATGCTGGTGCAATGCCAACTTGAACAAATAAACCATGGAAAAAATTTGCCAAATAATGCATATGCTCAGCCATAAGTATAGATGTTAATAGCTTGGAGATGAAATGCATGCATCTGAAGAGGTAAGGGTGTGTGGGTGTATGTAAATCTGTGCAGACAGATGAAACTCAGAGAGGATTTATTGTTTGCACAGTGTGACCATATGTTTTCCCATATTTAATGGGGTTTTATTTGTAGCTAGAGCAACTTATTTATATATTCCTGCTAATAATGTGCACCTCGTTTAGTGAATAGCAACATCCACACAGCTGTGTGCATAGTTACATGTGCATGTATACACAAGCAGGTATATGCTGGCCTATATGAGTATACTGTACTATGATACTATACTTTCACCGAACGCACCATCTGTGCAAATTACCAATGTTTATGTGTATGTGTGGTTGAAGCTTATAAGAGTGGTTCTACTGGAGGAGTAAGTTGATGCTGGTGGACAGATAAGGGTCTTTAGGACAAAGGCACCCTTTGTGAGCCTAGACCTTTCTCAGTTCCTGCAACATGATCCACTGTGGCCCCCCAGAGCATGAAAAGCCCGCCATGTCCCAAACCGAGCGAAACAAAGTGGCTCCAGACCTAACAAGAGCCAAGAATCCCATGTATACTTAGGACCACTGTTAGGCTGGAAGGAGAGGACAAGTTGAAGAACTTGAATTTCTCCATCAGGGGAAGGGCAAAGGATAAAGAAAAGTTCTATGTTTTCAATCATACATATTTGGACACAACAGAAATACACCAAAACTCCTCAAGGGTAAGTGAACTATCCAGGTTGTATTCTTACCAAATACTTTTTACTTTGCCTTAATTAACATATTAAATTTTTGTTTTTTTACCATGCCAGACATAAAATTGACAGTTATTCACTGTGTGAACATGTTGGACCAAAAGAACATACCAACACATAAAATTTAATTTGAAAGGTTATCTGTGTGTACTATTAAAAAAATCACAAACATGCTCACTTAAGCATCTTTACGTGTTTTAATTGTAAAACACATTGTAAGCTTTTGCCCTTCCCTTTCTTTAAATGAAAAGAGATGACTGAGATTTAAACTCCTGCAGTGCCCCACTTAAGTACTATTATGAAGCATTAATTCTATATTTTTTTCTAATTTATAATATCCCATCTCTATTTGAACTTTTTTTTAATGCTGTTATGTCTTGAAACAGCCACATGATGTCATTGCACTGGTGGGATCAGTGACTTATACAATTTTAGACATGTACCACCTGGGATATGACTGGTGAAGGGTTGATGCTGTGGAATGACATCAGAGGTGAAATATGCTTTACAGGACTAAATTGTAACCACAGTTGCACCTGCACAATCTAACATAGGGCAGAGTGGTGCTGTGCCTGACGCTATACGACCACCACATGTGTGAAATGAACATGCTTTAGACGTGTGTGTGTGTGTGTTTGTGCATGGTATGACTTTTGGTGTCCTACTACCGCAGAAGAGGAGCAGTGATTACTCTTCCCACAAAGAGTAATTGTACAAATGAGTTGTCCACACATTTTCTGGTTTGCCAGTGGAACAAAGCAACCTACTTTCCACTAGCAATTGCACAAACATAGCTGCATGTGACAACACAAACAATCTTGTGTGATACACAATTAAAAAAATTTAGCAACAACTATAAAAATGCCTGAGAATATCACAGCAAGAGAGGATCACTACTGCAAAAAGTAAAATCCAACAGCAACAATCTCTGGATAGAATCCTTCTCTCCTTCTCTAAGTGTGACTTTTGTTGCATCCACAGCATAAACACTGAAGGTGTAGTATTAGGCTGTAGTAACCATGATGTAGAAAAGAGCTAAGGAGCATTTAGTTTTACTGTAGAGAGTGTAACTTCATGCACGACAGGGATGAAATGAGAGCTAAGACTGGACCAAAGAAATCTAGTGTAGATTTACAACAAGAATGATGGTCAAATTAAAATCTCTTTCAAGGTTTTACTGCCTACGTAGACAGAATACATATAATGAAGTGAATGTGCATGTACAGTAGCTTTATAACTTTCTTCACACCAGTATAGGTCATTTGCAATACTTTTCCAGCTCATGTGGTTATGGGCTGACATGTTGCCATTGTTTTCCTATTCTAAAGATTAAACATTGAATGAGATTCTTGTAAAACAAATGCAGTTTATAAACTGATAATCTTTTTGATTCTAACCTGAGGGATGGATGGACAGTTAGTGTGTAATCCTTTGGCCTACAGGTCAGACTATTTAATGTGCTGCTTTCATGAATTAGACTTTTGAAATTAAAAACAAAAGAAAATAAAGTTAACGTAAATGGAACAAGAAACGAACCGGAATGAATTGCCCACAGGGGAAACTATTTCTAGATGCCATTGAAGCCAATCTGTCTTGACTCCAAGATGGGTTGAACTGGCTGAGGAGGAGTGTTTAAAGGTGGAACTGGGAACCTTTAAAGTATACTTATAATAAAAGACACATAATTGCGTATATGTCTCAAATATCCCAGACTGTAATAAACTAGAATGGTCAAATAAAGTGCAGAGAATATTGAGGAGACTGAGACTTTGGAGAATTTTGTGTCAGGTATTACCTTTGACCTGTGGCTTTCTGTCCAGCAATACTACTTTAGTTCCTGAAGAAGAAGATCTCCTCTATGACAGAAGTTCTAACAAACTGCACATTGCATTCCAAAGCAAAATTATAGAAATTAAATAACCTCACAGCAAGAAGGCTCTGGATTTGGACCCTTATGAGGTGAGTTTGCATGTTCTCCTTGAGCCTGTGTGGGTTCCTTCCAGGTTCTCCAGCTTCCTCCGTCAGTCTAAAGACATGTGTGATTATCTTAGGTCTCTATATGTCAACGTTGTGATGGACTGGCAACCTGTTTTGGGTGTTCCTCATTTAATCTTGGTATGGGATCAGTGGAGGGGAACTGGACTTTGGGGTCAGAAATATTTTTCTTTGTTCTTCATTTTCATGTGAGGATTTTGCTGTGGCCGGTTTTATAAGATAGTGTTTAATTCAAAGTCTTTAAATGTGCTCATACATTAAGTGTCACATACAACGTCACACACAACGTTATCACATACTATGAAAATACATACCTACAGATATGGCAATACACCAGAATGAAAACATGCAGAGACAGAAAATACAACTCCAAAAAACGCATGCATCAGTTCAGTACATATGCAGGGTCTTGCAGCTATGATGAAGCATATCAGAGTGGTAACAGTAAATTCAAAGTCACAAATATGTGCATACACTTGCATACAGTAATGCAATGTGGTGGCTGCTGGGCTTTGGGATGTTAAGCCGCCTACTGCTCTGACATCTTATTGAACTTTGCCATCTAACAGTCTCTCAGTGAACAAACAACAAAGAAAGAGAGAGAGAGAAAGAGATGCGGGAGGAAGAGAGGGAGAACCTACGACTACGAGAGAGCGAGAGAGTGGAAGAGTTTCATGCTGTAGGTTTTGTGTGTTCTGTAGTGTTGTGGCACTGTGTATGTGTAACTACCTGTGTGAAAATGTGTTGGCTGTTGACCAAATAAGTTTATTAAGATGAATTTATGTATAAATTAAAATGTACATTAATTTCCCTGCTTTGAAATGGCGTGTGTGGAGTCTCAGGAAGACATAAAGGCAGAGATACATAGGCACTTGTATTTTGTCATTTTAAGAGAGCATGCCAGAAAAGGCTCTTAACTATTAAAAGCAATTGACTAGACTAGGCCGAAATCTAGTATATGCCTTTTTTAGGGCCAAATCCTGTTGTCTGACAAAGTACCATTAATTAAGACTGGTATGTGATTTCAGCTGGGCCCATCACTCAGCGAGAACATTAGAATAATTTACAAGAAGAAAGATAGTCTGCCTTTTCTGTTTTGCCTTTTGCATTTATTAATCTAAATATTAATCTGAGCCCATGCTGCTGCACTAAGCCCAATTGGTTGCTGTACCAAGTAAACCTCCAAGGCACATCATCTCAGACTTTTTTAATTGTTTCCCTGTCTGGGAGATGTCCCTCTCCTACTCTGTATTTTGGGTGTAATTATTCCTCTGCCTTCTTCATTAATAATGATAAAGATAATCAAAATTGTCTATTTGCCATAATAAAGGCTGATAGAATGAGTTGTCTCCAGAAACTCCAACTCAGTGATCAGGTGCTCAGCTGTTCTGGTGCATCCAATAGTACAAATGTCAATGTTACTATGAATCAGATTTTCAAGTTGGGCAGTATAGCGGCATAGTGCTTGGCGCTGTGTTATGCCCAGCTTGTGAGAGAGCATAACAAAGAAAGGGAAGGTCCACACAGTGACAAATAAAGGTAACATAAGTTTAATAAAGATAATTCAAACCAAAATTGCTCAGGTGAAAATCAGTAATCAGTAGTGAGGTGTAGGGTGTATGGATGCATGGATGGTCAAAGTAACAAAGAGAACCAAAAAAACATAACCAAAAATCAAACGGCCATGCTGGGTGCCCAGGTGGTACCAGCTATGCAGGAGAGAGAGAGAGCCATCTTGCATTCCAGGACTCTTATATAGGGTCTGGGCAGGTGTCAGTAACGAGAGGGGCGGAGCCAACAGACCTAAAATGGAGGAGCATAAAAAAGGAAAACAGGGACAAAATGGCCTATGGCCATCACACCACCCCCATAAAGACAAGACCCCACCAGCAGGTTCCTAGTGTAAAATCAACAGGGTGCTCGAGAGAGTGCATCAGCCATTACATTATCACTACCTTTAATGTAACAAATATTCAAAGTGTAAGGCTGTAAGAATAGCAGCCACCTCATAAGCCTACTATTGGCATTGGGCATGTTATTTAAGAATGTGAGTGGGTTATGATCAGTGTAAACCATCACCGGCAGAGAAGACCCAACATACACCTCAAAGAATTTTAAGGCCCAAATCAAAGCCAGGGTCTCCTTCTCGATAACTGAATAGTGCAACTGGTGACGATTAAACTTACGAGAAGCACACAGGATGGTCAATTCCCCCCTCCCCTTCCTGGAGGAGCACTGCCCCAGCACCAACGTTACTCGCATCCACCTGGATCTTAAAAGACTTATGGAAGACTGGAGCTGCAAGCACAGGAGCGGAGCATATCAAAGTTTTCACACATTCAAAAGCATTGTGACAGGAGGATGACCAGACAAAAGGTGTATTCTTCTTCAGCAGATTAGTCAGTGGAGCAACCACATTGGAGAAGTTGGGACAAAAGCTGCGGTAATACCCCACTAACCCCAGGAACCGCATCAGGTCTTTCTTGGATGCTGGCACTGGATAGCGAAGCATAGCCTCCACCTTAGTCTGCACCGGATGGACCTCACCCTGACCAACCATCTTGCCCAGATAGGTAACGGTCGCTTTAGCAAACTCCCACTTTGCCAAATTAACAGTTAAGTTTGCCTGTGTCAACCTGTCAAACACCGCCCCCAATCGATGAACATGAGCTTCCCATGTGTCAGTAAACACTACCACATCATCCAAGTAAGCTGAACACCCAACCCAGCTAACATCTTATTCATAAGGCGCTGAAATGTGGCAGGAGCATTTCGGAGGCCAAATGGCATTACAGAATAGGAAAACAGACCCCATGGTGTAATAAAGGATGAAATCTCCTTGGCCCTAGCTGTCAGTGGCACTTGCCAATAACCTTTCAAAAGGTCCAGTTTCGTCACAAATTTTGCCCCACCCACCTGATCAATGCAGTCCTCCATCCGAGGAAGAGGGTAACAGTCAGGCTTGGTGACTGCATTAACTTTTTTGAAATCTGTGCAGAACCTATCTGACCCATCTGCCTTATCTGCCAATAGACATGGTGAAGCCCATCCTGAACATGATGGTTCAGCTAACCCATGCTGCAACAAATACTTCACCTCCCTCCTCATGCGCTCTCACTTCCCCACTGGCTAGTGGGCTCCGATTTTCCTCCCACCATCTTTTGTCTTTGTATGTCTCTATGTGTTGGCCCTGCTATGGATTGGCAACCCGTCCAGGATGTACCCCTCCCTCGCCCAGTGTAAGCTAGGATTGGCCCCAGCACCCCGAGCAACCCAGAAACGGATAAGCGGTAGAAGTTGAATGAAGGTTTTCAAGTTCTCCACCCAACAGCTATAAAGGCCACTTTTTTCTACATTTGGATGCGACCCCTTAGTCGAATGGTTGAACAGTCAGGGTTTGGTAAGGTTTAGGTACCAAAAATCTCCCTTACTTTTGGCACAAAGGTTTTGGAAAACATTGTGGTTTTTTGCAACAGGACGTATTTCCAGGGGTGGCTGACCTCATGCATCGTGTATCATAAAAGGCTTAGTCCTAACCACAGCCGCACAGCCACAAGTTCAGTGGCCTTTTGCTGCTTAAGAGCTTCTTGAAGACAGAAGGTCCCTGCTCTGATAGACTTGAAGATCTTATTCCACCATCAGAGAACCAGAGACCAGAATGTTCAGGCTGGGATTGCTATGCTTTCATTCAGGGATGGTGATGCCAGTACACATTCATGGAGAAACAGGAATATAAGGCGGGAATATCTGGGTAACCATGGATACCCAGTGTAGTAAGATAATATAATATCTTATGTTATGAGGTAAGATAAGATGCTTTTTTTGCAGATGGTTTAATGAAATGTGGATGCTCTCCCAGCAACATTTAAAAAAAGATCAGATTTATATACATACATACTAACATTCATACACACAAGACAATATATACATTATCCACACACACTAGTGATAAAATAATTCATTTATTAATTCATAATAATAATATTGCATAGTAATGAAAAATTAATATTTACCAACTGTCACCATTCTTTGTGTAAAAGGCAAAAAAAAAAAAAATGCAAAAAGCACACGCCCTGGGAGAGCTGGAAGGAAGGATAAAAGAAACAATGAACGATTATCTGTTTAAAGATAGATTTTACAAAACAAGACCATACATCATTGACTTTTTTTATATTAGACCGGAAAAGCTCTGATATGAAATTGATAAATGTGCTTGCACTGTAATGACCACTGAAATGTTTCTGTTGTCAAATTAGCAGTTTTGTTTCCTGGTCGAAATCACAAAGTAAGGTTGTTACAAAATTGTTGGCCCTATCTGTGTAGATTGCAGCATGTTTTTCCAAATGAATTGTGGATGAGGAAATGATTCTTGACTGGAAAGTGATTAAACTTTTAATATTTTTTTTTCTGTCTGCATTTTTCCATGTAGTTTAGCACCAGAGGGTGTCAACTTTTTATGAGATTGATGCAGTTATAGTCTTGCAGCTAAATATTTTATTATTTCAGTGTGTGTGTGACCATCAACGGCCCTCTCTGGAAGCTAGTTTGATGATCTTTATTGGGTGGAATGACCTTTGTGTGGCAGGGAGGGCAGTGCTACACCTCAGTGAATACAGGGGGGAATAAAGGACAGAGAAGATGTGGAAGGATGGACAGGGGAGGGAAGCAGGTGGTGCTGGTAGGAACTAGTGGAGTTAAAAAATGCTGTGCTTTTACACCTCATTCAAGAGTCCAGAGGGTTTCTCTGTAGATCTCTGGAGAGATGGGAGTCCAAGTGGGTGAAGGTGTCCCAATAGAGGAGCTGAGTCAAAGATAGGATACATAGTGATTGAATGAAAGAACAGATCAGCCCATTTTAGGCAGGATTCATCAATTCTCTGTGATGTGACCCAACACGAACTGGCAAGTGAAATTTGCAAGTACATGTGGGCATTCCCTAAATATGAGTGAGACCATCACCAGGGCCCAGAGTTGGGATAAGGGCCCGGCTCCCCAGGCCCGTCACCCTGTGTGCAGGAGTACAAGAGGCACCAAACCCAGAGAGCCATAGCAGCTCTGCAGCACACTGCAAAAAAAAAAGAAAAAAAAAGAAGGGTTAGAAAAAAAAAGAAAAACTAAGTAAAAGAAGAAGAAACTTTTGGCTGAATTCAACTTTATGCTGAGGAGAATTTTGCTCCATTTCTGACAAACAAACAGAATTAGGTCCAGCGAATGGACAGAGTGAGATGCCTGAGATACCTGGTCTTCTTCTAAAGTGCTAACCACGATCCCAATGTCGGGTAAGTTACAGTCTGCTAAGGTTGGCTTGAAGAGTCACCATATGTAGCTAGCCAGAGCAGAGGGGGGAGGGGTAGGTGGGTGGTGCCCATCTATCTGGGTGTCTGAATGTTGCTCAAAAAGAACAGAACAGTGGGAGATGTAAAGAAGAAAGGAAGATGAGGAGGCTGATGTTGAATTAAAAGACAGACTTTCAAGATGAAAGAATGGGCTCTGCAGAGAGGGAAGAAAACTTTAAAAAGGCCAGAGCACTGGAATGGAACTGGCGTGGGATATCATTTAGAGGCAGCTCCCACTGAAAGAAACTTCCTGGTTTTTGTGTGAAAACAGAAAGGAAGATCTGAGTTGGAAGGAAAAGATAGCTACTTTTGTGAAGTAGCTAAGTCATATTTTAGCTAATATGGATGAAGCATAAATTAAAGCAGATAATAAGCTTTTCTTTATTTTTTGTGTATCTGGCCAAAAACAAAACAACAGATTTTGACCTAATGTTAGATTATCATGTTACAATTACAATTCATTTTCTGGCAACAATGAATTTTCTGGTTCACAACTATCCACCCAGTTGACAAAATATTTCAATAAACAATGTCAACCTATTGGTTTATTCTAGGATATGAACTACATTAGCTAATACCCCAGTCCTGGTTTTTCCCATCTTTTTATGTCTAGTAAAAAAGGGCAGTTATTAACAAGTGGGGCCCTATTATCCCTTTTAAATCCACATCAAGGCTTTTCTGTTTTCAATACCCTTGTTTTTTTCCTTATAAAGTTTAGCATTTTCAAAAACATCTCCACATATTCAGAAACAGCAAAACTATAGTTAATTATATATGTAGCTCAATGAAGATCCTGTTCATTGCAATAGGAGATAGTAGCTCTGAAAACAATCAACAACATTTTATAGATAAAAACACTGTAAACAATAACAACCAAAGGAAATTCTACACATGTGTTTGGGTTGCTCTAGAGCTAATTTGAAGTTCTTCATCTGCAGTCTTAATCTGATTAGGAGTTCAGCTCATTCTTTTGAGCAGTAATAATGAAAAATCATCTCCAAAGCCTCTACTGCTGTAATTATCGTATTGTTCATGTCTCTCTATATTTATTCTGTCATTACAATGAACAATTTCTCTTCATTCTGAAAGCACAAAGATTCAGGATTGATCCCAAAGACTTTGTCCATACAATCAACTGACAGCTAGGCCTCTGATTGGGTCTCTTTAATAACTCCATAAAGAGTTTTGTATAGACCTGTTCTATATGTAAAGTGCCTTGATGTAACTCTGTTATGATTTAGTGATATACAAATACATTTTGATTTGATTTGATTTGATTTGATATGAATGAGACATCCTGATTGGCTGTGACAACACCCACTTTTGGGAGTATATACTCTTCTCTGGGATTAGATTATTATGGTTTGTGAAGATTGTCGGGCTGATGAAAACATTTAATTATCATAAATTTTAATTTGTTACAGTGTTTTCTTCAATTATCCAATAGTCCAAACCCATGAGGGCCCGTTCATAATATTGTGCCAATCCATCCAGAAACTTTCAGTCTGGACAAAAGTAGCTGACAAAAATGCAATCATTGTCCCATAGAGACATCCATCCATCCATCTTCTACCGCTTTTCCATTTCCGGGTCACGGCCATAGAGACATGTTGAATGCTATTTCTTCTCTTCCTGTAGGCCAGAGACCAGTAATTTCATGGACTATAGGTTTTGATGCACACATGATGGCGCTAAACCCAACAACCTAAAAAGATTTAAAATTTGATCACACTTGCTTTTATCTATTCTGAAATAGTTGCAGCACACATTCTTCCCTAAAACCACAGATTGCTGCTTTTACACTTCTATTCATGTACATTATGTTAATTACTCAACTTTAAACCTTTAAACCTTTAAACCTGAGCTGTTTTCCTGTATTTCAACTCTTTATACTGAGCTAGGCAAAGCTGGGGTGTTTATCCAGCTCCATCCTTCACACAATTGCATGAGATTGACATTATCTTCAACTGCCTCTGGGGCTGAGCGCTTATGGCTTTTTACTGTATCTAGTGTAGTAGCATGAGTTTAACTTGTGTTTAAAGCCTGGTTTATGGTCCTGCGCTAAATCAACGCCGTACCTACGCCATTGCCGTGACGCCATTGTGAACCCTTTGAACTTCTCCATCACTCCATTTTGTTGTGGTGCAATTCACCACCAGAGCGGTAGGAGGCTGCGCTCCCTTCCTGAATGGTTATTGTCGTCTCTAATTGATTATTTCTTTAGCTTCCGACCTTTCCGGTCACAGTGAACAATGGCGACCGAGAGGGAGAGAATCTTGCTGGAGTCGGAGTTGTTGGATGTCGAATAAAGTATCTTTACAACATCTACATCGCAACAGAAGAAGAAGAATCTGGAAATACGTAACCAGAAATGCGTTGCTACCAAGCAAACCAATCACAGCCCTCTCGGTCTGCGTTGGGTCTGCGTCGCCTCAACGTGTAGTAGCGAGCCTCCCTACCCTACAACGTAGGTACGGCGTTGATTTAACGCAGGACCATAAACCAGGCTTAAGTGTCAGGGTTTGATTCCCTTTAGATAATCTTATGCTGAGGTGGGCAGGGCAGAACACAGGGAGACCAGAAAACAATAAGAATATGTATAGTTACAAAAATGCACACCAGAAAATAAAGTCACTCACAAGGAGGAAAAAAAACCTGATTCACTAATATAAGATAAACCAACAAGAAGTGTCCCACAAATAAAGATTAAACTAAGGAGGCAGGCAGGATGGATCAGATTGTCTCACCTGAAGCAGCTTGCAGCACAGTACAGGGGTGCACATGCAGATTCCAGGGTTGCACACATAGTCATAGTCCACGTGGGGTAGAACAACGGTCTGGCAACCAGGGATAGAACCCGATGAATACAAGTAGTGTGCCTGATTATAGAATGATATTCAGCTGCGCTGCCTGCTGGCACGAACACCTATCCAGCCATGCCTCCACCTGCACAGCAGGGAGAGGGAGAGAGAGAAATTCAGGTTTGGCTTTTCCCTCTTCGGGGTTGCCATAGCACGTTAACTCTGTGACTTTCACTGGCCACAGTCTTTACACTGGATGCCCTTCCTGTCACAACCCTCCCTATTTATCCAGGCTTGGGGCGTGCACAAGCCTACCACTAGTTTGCCTTGTGGCTGGAGTTTGAACCTGGGACTTCTCCATGCTTTGCATGCAGCTCTACCACTGAGCTACGTCCCTGAACCAAATGAATCATTGAAAATAATCAATACAAATTTTCTTGCTGATTGTAATTGGATAAAAACTGCAGGGACCAGCCATTTTACCAGACATTTGTTTTTAAACTGAAACTAGAAATTCGTGACTTGATGGTTGTTAATGTATAGAAAAGGAGTGTAACGGGTGGGGTTTGGACCCAAAAGCAGTACACAGGAGAATGGAAACAGTTGGTAATTACTTTTATTGTCAGGGAGCGGGGCGGAAATAGTCTTTAGTCTTTAGAGCCAGCCACGCGTGCAGAAGTGCCGATGAGGAGAGAGCAGAGGAGCGGTCGGAGACAGGCAGGGGGTGGGGGTCGAAGCCAGAAGAGCAGTCCGAGGAAGCAGAGGTACCGATGGGGAGCAGGCATAGGATGAGCCAAGGACAGGCGGATGGGTCGTAGCTGGGAGAGCAGACAGAAGCCAAGGACGCTGAAGCAGAGCTCGTGGTCGGGGACGAAGGGCAGGTGGGTATACCAGGGGGCAGAGGTGAAGAGCAGGTCGGGAACAGGCAGGGTCGGTCAGATTACAAAACTAAACAAACTAATAGAACAGACAAATACACTTCAAAACCAACGAGAAATGGTTGCGAAATTTATCAAAACGCACCCTCACAGAAACAGAAAAAACAGTATTAACAAGAGGATTAAATTTCGCCATAAGACCCGCAAAAATACCACAAGAAGAATACATCCTAGCCACCAAACTAGCATGCCATAAAATCCAAGATCAGGGACAGAAAGCAGAACTCTGGAACAGGGTAGCAGGTATTCTCAAATCAGCCAAGCTTCCTCAAAGCAACATCACAAAAGAAGAAGAAAAAGCAATAAGCTCACTCCAACGGGACAAAACGATCACCATCTTACCATCCAACAAAGGTAGAACCACAGTTATAATGGACACAAAAACATATGAACAACAGATGGAAAACATGTTAAATGACAGAGACACATACGAAATACTGAAAAAGGACCTCACAGAAGAACAAAAGGACATTAAAAACACTACTGAAACCTCTACTAGAAACCAAAAAAAAAAAACACGGGATGCATACAACCACTTTATACCCACAGCTAACATCACCCCCCTTATATGGAACACCAAAAATATACAAGAAGGATACCCCACTGTGCCCCATAGTCGACAGCATCGGATCAGTCACATACAACCTCTCCAAAGCCCTAGTGGAAATCCTCAAACCCCTCCTCGGTACAACAGAACACCATTGCAAGAACTCAAAACAACTGGCACAAGAACTCAACAAGCTAACAATAGAAAAAGATTAAATCCTCATATCACATGATGTGGTATCACTATTCACCAAATCCCCTGTAAAGGAAGACCGGACTCTCAAAAAACGCACAAACCCGACAGTTGAAAACATCTCCACACTTTTAAACTTTGTTGCCAAATCCACCTACTTTAAGTTCAGAAACAGATTATACAGACAGACAGAAAGATTTGCAATGGGTGACCCACTATCCGCAATTATGAGCAGTTTTTTCATGGAGGACTTGGAAACAAAAGCAATCTACACAGCACCCACTCAATGCATGCCTAGACTCTGGAAAAGATACGTCAATGACATCCTGGAGAAAATAAAAACCAGAAACACACAAGAACTCACAGATCATCTGAACACCATGGTGTTGGGCCTCCATCACGAGGTCAGACAAAGAAAGGCCTACATGGAAACCCTGAGGCCTGACCACAAGGTCACCTCTTTTCCTTTGTTTCCAGGAAACAAAGGAATCCATCCACAGACTACATTTCCACTCATCCCTGGCAGTTTGGACATGAGTGCAAACTCACCAGGAGGTGGCAGGCTCTTGTCTCTGATTGGCAGAGACGTATCTACAACACAGGGAGTCGAGATAACGGGGGCGTGACGTCATTCCCCCTTTAAACATGGGCAGGGAACTAATCTCGTCCTCTTTCTGGTATTCTCGCTCAGGAGAAGGTTTGCCTTTTCGATCAGCTAGATCACAGACGAAAGTGACCTGTACACGTGTGCTCATTCCCCCTTTCTTTGGAGTTTCACCCTCGCTGGACGAGACAAGACCCGACCAGTGTTCGCCTGAACACTTTTTCCGGATCCGTGACAGTCAGCTGTTTGCAACCCAGTGACCTCTCATCTATTACCTGCAGAAGGAAGAAAGATTTTTCTTCACGGAGATGCACATAACTTCTACGCCCCATTGTCTACTGACTGAGTCGACCATCCCGTGTTTCATCGCTGCCCTGCCGAGAAACCAGCGGCGTCAGTCTCGAGGAACAAGGATGGCGCTGCCAGTACCGTGCACTAGAGGACCCGCTGCTGGATCTAACTGACGGTCTTACACACACACACACACACACACCGGTTTGCTCACGAGAGCGACACAAGTAAGAGGACTTGTCACGTGATCCACATTGGCCATCTTGACACACACACACCTACACACACTTTATTGTTTAAGTGGCTGATTGAGAGTGTCAGAGCTCGGACTTCTCACCTCCACCGTTCACCTAGTGGTGCTGATATTTCACATAATGGTTCCTCTAATTGAACAACTGTTTATGAGGCAACGTTTACAGTTTGGTTATTGGTCCCAGTTGGTGCCCCACATTATTAATTGAATTTAATAATTTCTGATTTTATAATTCTTAATTATCTCTGATAATTAGGAATTATAGCTGATAACCAAATGCACCATTTTCAAACCCAACAATGGATAACACCGGCAATATACAATTCACACATGAAGAAGAAACAAACCGGACCATATCATTCTTGGACATGAACAACCAGCAGCATCAAGATCACAGTTTATAGGAAACCCACTCACAAAGACCACTACTTCCTCTGGACATCAGAACACTCTATGAACACTATCAACCACTATCATAACCAAAGAAAAAGACAGACAGGCGGAGGAAAAGTACATACAACATGCACTCACGCTCTGCCAATACCCCAGATGGGCCATAAACAAAGGAAAACAAGTCAAAAACAATGAGAAAAAGAAAAAAGACAAGAAAACAAAACACACACCAAAGACCGATGACAAACCAAAAGATATCATAACCATACCATACATCCGGGGGATAACAGAACCAAGACAACGGATCATGAAAAAACATCACATCAACACAGCAGTAAAACCACACGCAGAACTCCATCAACTTGTGCATCCAAAAGACAAGATAGCACCAGACCAAAAATGCAACGTCATCGACGAAATACCGTGCAAATCATGCAACAAAACATACATCAGGGAAACAATATGATCATTCAACACAAGGAAAAAAGAACATCAAAAAGAATGCGAGAAGGAGACAGCAGGGCGATTCACCCGGACACAAAAAGACAAAGCAGAACAGGAAAACCTCAAATCAGCCATCGCGGATCACTGCAGAAGAAATAACCACATCATGGACTGGGATAAGGGCAAAATCATAACATCAGAAACCAACAAACTCAAGTGTAGGACAAAAGAGGCCATAGAGATCAGGAAGTGGGCGAATGGCACCATCAAATGGGATGAGGGGGCGTACACCCTCTCACACGCCTGGGATTCCCTTCTCCAGAGACCATCCCAGGCGGGGGGGGTTTGCCCTTATCCCAGCGGCCAGCTGATAAATGAAATGTCAGCAACATGTTGGATGACGCTTCTGAGGAAGACTGGAGTCACAGTCGAAACTGTCAGGCAGGTAAAAACATCCCTACTTTTTTTGTCTGAACACAAGAAAAAAGAACAATTATCGTAACAGAAGACAAATTGAAAATAGTTAGTCAAGCTCCCCTTCATAAATTAGCAAAACTCAATCACCCACCTTTGAGCAACTTTACAGTAAAACTTTACAGTTAGCATATTTAAGCATATTTATTTCTCAACTTGCCTTTTTGAGTTTTGTCACATTGTTATTACGATTTGAAAACCACATTTTCAGGAGCTTTTACAGTCATTTCACCAGCTGATTTGTCTGGAAGGAAGTGTAATGGATTCACAGTGTGAACAACACAAACTGTTGGTCTTTATAATTTTATAAAGAGTTTGGTCTAGACCTGCTGTATATATAAAGTGCCTTGATCTAACTTTGTTATGATTTGGCGCTATACAAATAAATCTGATTTGATTTGATTTGATTTGATGTCTTCCACTTTAAAATGTTCATCTATAAGAATGTAAGAGTACTTACAGTAATAGTACAAATATGTGGTGTGACAGTCAAATGCCAGTAAATACAAAGTCATTAAGTGACTCAGAAATGTTCTTCAAATGCAACAAATTAAACAGAGGCTGCCGAATTTTATTTCTTGTTTTTACTAAGTTTTTATATGTTACAGGAAGATATTCTGGTTCAAAAGTTTGATTCTTGGAGGGTTGACAAAATGCACTTACAGGGTTGTGATTCCATACACATGAAGATCCTCACTGGTACACTGGGGCTGTATTTCCTGGACATTAGTCTACATTTCTTCCATGTCCTTTATAACATTTTTCCTCACAAAGACAGAACTAAATGAGAAAACACATTCATAGAGTGGCCAGGATTTTCAAAGATAGAAATGTAGACTTCAAAAAGACATCTGAACACACACACACACACACACACACACGCACACACTCACACGCGCACACACATACTTTGGTTGCCATGAGGACCATCCATGGCTGCAGATTGCTCTGCAGGGAGACCAGGGATCCGACTGAGATCAGAGAGCCCAAGTGTCAACTTTTCAGATCAATATGGGCCCCTCCCTAAACCTTTCTCCTCACATACTCATACGTGCAGTTTCTTGGTACATAGCCAACCTGAAGTCAAACTTCACTACCTTGTCTTAACATACCCATAAACCATACCCATATCTACTCATTCTTTTAGCTTCTTCCAAAGGGAAGAGAATGTTTGCAGTGTTGATCAAACACAAGCGGATAGAAACTGACTATATATATATAGTATATACTCAATAAGAACTTTACGATGACATCATAGTACGTAGCTTCGAACTGATGCTTCTCTGACCATAATTGATTCAAATCAAATCAAATCAAATCAGATTTATTTGTATAGCGCCAAATCATAACAAAGTTACATCAAGGCACTTTACATATAGAGCAGGTCTAGACCAAACTCTTTATAAAATTATTTAAAGAGACCCAACAGATCCCCCGATGAGCAAGCACTTGGCGACAGTGGCAAGGAAAAACTTCCTTTAAGAGGCAGAAACCTCGGGCAGAACCAGGCTCAGGGGGGGCGGCCATCTGCCTCGACCGGTTGGGTTGAGAGAGGGAGAGAGAGAGAGAGGCACGGGGGGGGGGGGGAATTGGGTAGAGTAGGGAGAGAAAGAGAGCAGGAGGAGGGGATATTCAAACAGGTGTAGGCAGGAACATGATGCTGCATGAGGTTCGTAGGAATGATGCTGTATGGAATTCTTGAAGATGTGGGAGCAGCAGGCATTGCAGGAACATGGGATGGTGATGATTTATCACCTGCAGGATGAGGACAGGGAGAGAGAGGGAGGAGCTGGGAGAGAGAAAGGAGAGGAGCTGGGGGAGACAGAGACTTCGGGAAAACATGGTTAGTAAATGCAATGCACATGCTTGGAACTGAGAGAAACTGGGATTTTGGAGAAGCAGGTTGTTGGTATGACAGCGCATGCGAGGGGGGGAGAGAGAGAGGTGAGAGGGAAGAGGGGGAGAGAGAGAGAGGGAGAGGGAAGAGGGAGAGGGGGAGAGAGAGAGAGAGAGAGAGAGAGGGGAAAGGGAGAGGGAGAGAGAGAGAGAGGTGCTCAGTCCTTCCCCCAGCAGTCTAGGCCTGTAGCAGCATAGCTAAAGAGTAAATGAACTTTAATTTTTTAACTATAAGCTCTGTCATACAGAAAAGTTTTAAGCCTGGTCTTGAAAATTGCTAAAGAGTCTGCCCCCCGGACCGATACTGGAAGTTGGTTCCATAGAAGAGGAGCCTGATAACTGAAAGATCTGCCTCCTGATTTACTCTTGGAGACTCTAGGAGCCACAAGTAAACCTCCATCTAGAGAGCGGAGTGGCCTACTAGGACAGTAAGGAACTATGAGCTCTCTGAGATATGACGGAGCTTGGCCAGTAAGAGCTTTATATGTTAACAGAAGGATTTTAAATTCTATTCTGGATTTTACTGGCAGCCAATGAAGAGCAGCTAACACAGGAGAGATGTGATCCCTTTTTCTAGTTCCTGTTAATATTCGTGCAGCAGCATTCTGAATCAACTGAAGGCCTTTCAGAGATTTGTTTGGACATCCAGATAATAATGAGTTACAGTAGTCCAGCCTAGAAGTTACGAATGCGTGGACTAGTTTTTCTGCATCCTCTTGAGAGAGGATATGTCTGATTTTCCTAATGTTTCTCATGTGGAAGAAAGCTGCCCTACTGACTTGTTTTATGTGAGGGACAAAGGACATGTCCTGGTCAAAGGTTACTCCAAGGTTTTTTACAGTGGAGTTGGAAGCCAAAGTAATGCCATCCAGACTGATTAATTGATTAGACAGGGTTTCTCTAAGGTGCTTAGGGCCGAGTACATGTTATGTTATGAATGAATACATCATTCATTCATGCATGTCATGGTGCTTAGTGATAGTGCAGTTGTTCATTTGAGTACATACAGTATATACTGTGATTTGCATGACAGCTTATCGCTTAGCTGGTGCACTATGCTCCCTGATGCTTAAACACACTGATAAATGGACTTAGAGCCTTTCTTGGTCTTCAATTTTGACCAAGTTTGTTTTTTGATGACACCTTGAGCTAATTGGATTAAAATCATAATTGTGTAATATTAGTGTAATAATATTATTCAAAAATTGTATATGATAAACAAAAAAATTTCAATACGCAAATATATTTCAGCTTGTTTTAAGTCATGAGTACCAGCCAAAATGTCTACACAACCATGGATTCAAAAGAAAATTGGTGGAGCATATAGCAACATCAAGCTGCAGTCAAGGGGGAGAATGAAAAGCAAAAAGGAAGATGCCAATGAAATAAAAAGAAAAAGCTGTCAGAAAAAAAGGGCTGTAATTGCAATTCATTTCAAGCCTGGGCCCTTGGGGTACAGTGAGCGTGTTTGATCCCAAAGGCGAGTGAGGGTGGAAATAGAGAGATGCAGTCGTATGTATGCAGAGGCAGATAGAGGGAGATGGCAGCCAGAGTGTTGGAGAGAAGGAGAAAGCGGTTTAATATTCCAGGCCATGGGTTGAGATGAGAGACTGCTCTCATACCTTCAGGTTCATGAGCATAATGAGATTTTTATTTTGCTGAGTGCAGTCTTTGAATGTGTATGTGTACGTAAGTGTGTGTGTCTCTCGGTCACACACAAGATGCTTTCTGATCAGTTGTGTGTGCGCTTGAGTGTGTCTGTGCTGATATTTTCTCCTGTGGCTCTATGTGTTTAAGTTTCAGAATTTATGAATATGCATTTTGTGTGCTGAGACACAGATATAAATGTCCATTACATGTCTCCCTCAGCTCAGATCATATTCATTGACTACAATTGACCTAAGTCTGACAATAAATACCCATAACATTAGCACACTTGCTTCCTTCTTTGTTATCCTCCCCTTTGGGTGTTTTCCCAAAACACCATCTCCTACTATTCAAAGACTCCTGAGGGCTGAAAAATTATCTACTGCACAGTACCGGACAAGTCTCCCACACACCTGATCCATTTATGTGTGGTGATTGCGAACACAAACAAACCTTCACCCAGAATGTGTCCCTCTGTTTTGAATTTTCTTTGTCAAAACCATAAAAACAGTGACTGGAGTCACATTTCTCTGGGGATGTGCAGCGTTTGTTCAGTGTTTTTACAGGTTCATTACGACTTGGGTTTTAGTTATAGCAGCATTCTATGCACCACAGTAATTGCTCAGATGTGGGAATACCATGACAATTCAGAAAAAATGCTTATCAGGCGCTGAAGCACAGGCGTTGTCTCACAGGCTATCCAAACTTATCTGGAAAGAGAAAATGAAAGCAAACATTTTTTTTTTGCCTAAGCTCTCTATTCTAAATACCCAGCATACGATCAGGATGCCTACCATTTTGATGTCACATATCAGTTTGTGTGCTGCTGTTTTGAAGCTTCCAGTTTGTAATTTGGCCATTGCCATCTTCCATCCATCTTCTACCGCTTTTCCGTTTCCGGGTCGCAGGGGGTGCTGGAGCCAATCCCAGCCAACGTTCCGGGCAAGGGCAGGGCACACCCTGGACAGGTTGCCAGTCCATCACACAGAACAACACACAAAGATAAACAGAGACGAACAACCGTTCACACTCGCATTCAGACATATGGACAATTTAGAGTCATCAGTTAACCTAGACACGTATGTCTTTGGACGGTGGGAGGAAACACATGCAGACATGGGGAGAACATGCAAACTCCACACAGAAAGGCCCCAGACTGGGAACTGAACCTGTGACCTTCGTATTGTCAGGCGACAGTGCTAACCATTATGCTGGCCATTGCCATCTTTTTTCTTTTTCAAGAAACCAGTTTTGAATGAGAAGGTGGAGCTGAGGAGGAGTGAGGGCTAGATCTGACCTGCTCTATACTCTATCCTGATTCTCAGGTGGGTACAGTCTGTCAGTCACATAGAACCATGCCCTAAATCATAGCCTGATTTGTGATAAATTTTCCTCCAAATGGGACCATCATTTTAATATCATCACTTTGTGTTGAAAAAGACTTGAAACTAGGGGCCAAAAACCGATTAAGAAAGCAGTTAGTGAGACAATAAATCTAATACTACAGTCTGACTTCATTTTACAACCAGTTTCCTCTTGATGGTCATTATATTAGAGACAACATCTGCTTTTATGGATGGCCTATACGACTAGTTCAGCTTTTTCCGGCACATCTTACTGATAGCATTTCCTGAGGAGGAACATGTTGAAGTAATCCTCTATGTTTTTTACAGACCAAATAGTAAACAGACCAGTTATTAACTGCATGACACTGGAATCCATAATGTCCATAATAATGGAGTCCATTGTTTTTTCCATCAATGTTTCGTGTTGTACATGAGAAGTTAAAAGCATATTTCCACCCCATCCACACACCTCAGAGTTACAGCTTTGTATTTCATATGAATTTGTTGTCAGAATGACATCAGATTTTGATTATTGTAATAAGGTTACAGGCGAGATTTCTTTCTAATGTGGAACCAGTTTGTTTTGTTTTTTTGCCTCCATCTAAATCAAATCAAATCAAATCAAATCAGATTTATTTGTATAGCGCCAAATCATAACACAGTTACATCAAGGCACTTTACATATAGAGCAGGTCTAGACCAAACTCTCTATAAAATTATTTAAAGCGACCCAACAGATCCCCCGATGAGCAAGCACACGGTGACAGAGGCAAGGAAAAACTTCCTTTAAGAGGCAGAAACCTCGGGCAGAACCAGGCTCAGGGGTGGCGGCCATCTGCCTCGACTGGTTGGGTTGAGAGAGGGAGACAGAGAGATAGAGGCACGGAGGGGATGGGGGGGCAAAGTTGGGTAGAGTAGGGAGAGAAAGAGAGCAGGAGGAGGGGATATTCAAACAGGTGTAGGCAGGAACATGATGCTGCATGAAGTTCATAGGAATGATGCTGTATGGAATTCTTGAAGATGTGGGAGCAGCAGGCATTGCAGGAACATGGGATGGTGATGATTCATCACCTGCAGGATGAGGACAGGGAGAGAGAGGAGAGGAGCTGGGAGAGAGAGAGAGGGGGAGAGAGAGGAGAGGAACTGGAGGAGACAGAGACTTCGGGAAAACATGGTTTTGATCTTCAGAACATGGTTCTGAAGATCAGCTTAACATTTCTGCAGGTTTTCTGTAGTAATATGGGCTGTGTTCGCCTATTTGCTGCCAACAAGAAATCCATATTTTATAGATTATATTTTCATTTATTATTAGGTACACTTCCTGACCTGAGAAAAAATCTTGTTTTATGTGCAATCATGCAAATGACAACAAAGAAGATGGACAGTCAGAATTTCAAATATAGTCACCAAAAAAAGGCACAGAACATTCAATGCATTAGCATTATGTTTTCTCTTTTTTCAGATACAAACAATTCAATACAACTACTAGTGAACAGATTTATATTATGTTTATTAATACTATGACAGTATCAGAGTGCTCAGTCCACAAAGAAATGCACACAGCCTGTATTGAAATCTGAGCTGTCAGGACAACGACAATAAATCAGTCACTGCTCTCAGCCACCCCCAAACCCCACCCACCTGGAGCCACCAACCATGATGTGATTTTTGATTGTTTACCTTAAATCTGTTACATTTATTATTGATCACTCACAAAACAATTAGCCAATCAGAGGAGAAACACTGATTGGATGACTGGCGCTCCTAAGAGAATCCTGAGAGATGGTTTTAGATTTGTAAAACCTCAAATACTTCTTATTTATTTTAAAACTGAGAGTGCCACAATTAATGTTTCAGTTTTTTCAAAAGAAGTAGCAGTGCATTAATATTTGAAGAATGCTCATTTTCAAATTCTGTTTGATGCAGAGGTTGTATTTACTTCACTTAATAAATAAATGAAAATATATATATTTTTTTGTGTGGGGGTTCCATAACATTTGCAAACAGTTGAATGTCATCTGGTGTAGAAATGCCTTGTGGATCCCTTAGGAAGATCTGGAAAATATTGCTGGGGAGTATATGCTGGGAGCTTTACATTGATCTTGCCACAGTTTGCTTTCCTCCCTCTCTAACTCTTTCCTGTTGCAAATTAAAAAATAAAAATGTTGATTAAATGTTATCCCTTTTGAAATTAATAATCCCTCTTTGCTGTTTTACTTGATCTCGCTGTTCACAGTGTGGATGCAGACTTTAATTTTATTATAATTCATTTGTCCATCAGTATTTACTCACTCCACCTTTACATTGACTCTCACTTCACACTTAAACTTCCTTTCCTCTCACTCTCTATCTTCACATCCCATCACTCCCCTTTTACATCTCTGCTTCCCAGGATGTGGCCAAATGAGCAAAAGAGGAGCTGGACTTAGCATGCCAGTCAGTCAGACTGCCTGTGAAGGCTGGTGCATCAGAGCATCATGGGTAGTAGCATAAATGTCTGCTGTTAAGCAAACAGTCTGTTGACATGAGGGCTTTGCAGTGGGTGATGTTAATGGAGGCCAGAGTGGCTGCTTCTGCACTACTCATGCAATCGATGGGTTGCTCACCGCCTGTTAATTCAATCAATGCTGGCAGCGGAGGGACATAGCATTCCACACACAGTTGTGTGTGTGTGTGTTTTTATTTGTCTTTTGTGAGCTCATCAATCAGCATACTCCTGAACTCAAGACACTTTGGTATTCTCACCAGTAGCCTACTCTGGTTAAATTCCGCCAACTCGCCCCCAAATATAGCAGAGAGCTCCAAACAATGACTGCTGCTGCAACATGTTTATTCCCAAATGGTGTAAACATGATTGTGAAGTCTCAGTGTACAGAGTATAGATGAGCCATCATAAGCAGATGCTCAGCACCTGTTGGCGTTTACCCTCAGCTCAAAGATACTAGTTCTCTCCTTGGGTAGGATCATCTGAGTAAGCAGGCGGGGCACTGCTTGAGACTGACCTCACATGATTTCCTTTACTTATGTCTATGCAGTCATTGGTAGAATCATCCCATGTCTCTCTGATGAGTTTATCTCTTCTATATACTATAGGTAAATGCATTTAACCTCGTTTATCTACTACTGGTTAATTTGGATTAATTTTAATAGTATAATACAGTTTCAGACATTGTACCTTACTGATGTTACAGGTCCTATATTTTACATTTTCCAATGTTTTATTTGAAAAGTTGACTTTACAATGATTGAAGGGCCTGTGGCAGAGAAGCAGGGAAGTTAGGGGAGGGAGAGCGGTTGACAAAACTGGGACTGAACAATATTCACTTCACCAGGTAAACCACCAGGACACCCCATAATATTGACATCGGGTGACATAATAAGCAAAATAAACTAATACTGGATACTAATACTGGAGTGACAGTAAGATACATAACACTCTGTCACACGGGGTTGATAATACAAAGGTAAGATCAACCTATCAACTGCTCTTGCCACAGGCACAGACAATGAATATGACCTCTCTTTCTAGTAGCTAACTCTTCTAGAACCTTGACATTGACATGTCTCACTCTCTTGTTCCTGGTTACATCAGAGTTTCATAAATGGCAGATTAAAGGCTGACAGAGTTTGTCAGTTTCATGAATTATTAACTGGAAGGTAAACAGTAGAGATAAGAAAAGAAATTACATTCTGAACAAACACCATTATCACCTGGTGTTGACCAAGTATTCATTGGCAAGTGTTTATGAAACACAGAGAGGGATTCCGATTATCCATGAACCTCCACTCTTACCCTGCAGTCTTGGGTTTAGATTAGTTTTACATTTTGCTTGTGATCATTCGAAATCAAACAATTGCATCTGCCTCTGTCCATTTGGAATGCAGCCAGACCGCTGCTCTGCTCAGCCTGACCCTACTGCTTTCACAATGTGTGTCTACTGTATTATGCACTCCAATCACCTGGGGGTTCTTTTTTCTCTTTCCTTTTAAATGGTCTGACCCTGTGCTGGGATTCAGAGCTAATTATGCACTCTGATTATTTGTCTGTGAGTGAGTGCATGGCTGTTTGTGTGTGTGTGCAGGTGGCCCGCGGCTGATGTTTGGAGGTGGTAATATTATGTATGGGATCTTTTGGATACGCCTGACCTGGGCAGGCCTGCCAGCGTGAAAGGCGCCAAGATTTGAATGGCACTGCGCCCACACACAAACACGCACACACATACACACAGAGGGAATGAAGAGTAGTCATTGGAAGAGAGAGCACAGCAAACATATTGTACAGATACATTCTACATTTTTCATGTGCTTACACAGACTTACACAAACTACATGTGCTTGCAGAGTCCTAAAACATTAATTTTTCCCCATAAAAACATTCTGTATATAGCTGAGTACCTGGACATATGTAAATGCTCATCATAAAAACACATGGACAGAAAAACATGAAGGAAGCTCAGTCACCATGGAAACCCACCAATCCATATCCAACCAAAAGCATTTCCTTTCCATGTTCCTCCTCTTTTCTTTCTTATCTCAGTTGTAGGGGCCAATTGTGCAAATGTCATTTCTCCTGTTCCTCCTTCCCTTCTCTCTCTCTTAGTTGCTATTATTTCTTTTACTTTTTTCCAAACTCCATCCATCTTCACAGTTTTTGTTTATCTCAATTCAACTTGAAAAACACATCATTGAATTTGTAGTGGGCTACATTAGAATATAAGAAGAATAAAATAGAATAAGCTTTATTATCATTATGCAAGTACAACGAAACTTGGGATGGTCTTCTCTCTTACATACAGTAGAAGATAAAAAATCTAGAAAGGGGAGGGGAGGGGAGTAATGGCTGCTACTGCTCTGGGTTAGAAACTATTTCTCACTCTGTTGGTTTTGGTTTTTATTGTTCTGAGGTTCAAACAGAGAATGTCCAGGGTGAGTACAGGTTCTGTGTACAGTATGCCGCAAGCTTATTTTGTGATACTATTGTAGTAAATTGAGTCCAGTCTTGGCTCTGTTCCCACAATATGTTGTGCCGCCTTTCCCACCAGTCGTTCAGGTCGTTCAGGCAGCAGGTGAACATTTAGTCCTGAAGTTGATGTGTTGAAGCAGGAAAAATATTCAACTGTGAGGATGAGAAAGACCTTGACAAAAACCAAACTGTCATGTGTGGATGACTGAGGCTCTTTTCTGCCTCACTTGCTTCTTTTTCCACTTGAAGAAACATCTTCCCCATTCAGAGTTTTTGCAGAGGTATGATCAAAATGGTTACTGGGGGTCAGTGGGACCTTGCAGTGCATGTTGCCATGCAATTAGTCACCATCTAGTCGCCTGTGTCTAGCCTGCTTACTCACTTGTGTCTAGTCTGTTTACATTTTATTGTTGTTTTGATTTTATCAATTTGTTTTATCTGCACAATGATGTTTAGGTAGAGCGCTCATAATGTTGTTTTTGTATCCACACTGTAAAAGGGCAATAAAGTCTATTCTGTTCTATTCTAAGAAAACAGAAATCGATCAGCAGCTCCATGGAAATCCTTTGGCTGTTGTGTGATGGCTGATGACATGCCTGTTTTGTGCCCCACAAATTACATAGTGAAATAGTTGCTGCGCCCCCATTAAATGTAGATGCAGCCGTACAGCACTGAAGGTATGTTTGTGCTAACTGATTGACATCAACAACAGCATCAGTTATACACACTTCTTTGCATTTATTGTTAATTATTTTGATTTGATTTGTGTGTGTGTGTGTCAGGTAGACTCACAGACTTGCACACAAAAAAATTATCTCAGTCAGAAAGACAGAGAGTTAGATGGGTAGAGAGAGTGAGATAAGGACACCATTCTATCAACATCTATCAAATCCCTGGAAAACAAGTGAAGAGAAATGGCTCTGCCTGCCAGCAACCACCTCCTACCTAACACCTCACACTTTGAGTCAAGCTGTGTCTCAACTAATCTTGTTGCTTTGATGTGTGTGTTTCTGCCAGTACGTGTGACTGTGTGTGTGTGTGTGTATGAGTGTGTCTGTGCATGCATGTGTGCATGAGACAGCAGTATTATGAAGCAGCTTCAACTCTAAAAGTCCAGACCTGACATGTGCCCATGCAACATGAGGAGAGGACAGAGGAAAGATGACAGGAGAGTGGAAAAAACAGACACACATTTGCAGTTGAGTTCTCTAGGTTGATAGTATTTAATATCCAAGCATATAATAATGCTGCACTAAAGCAGTATTGTTGTCATAATGAAAGAAAGAGCCGCAGTTTATTGAAAGTTGCAGGGCTGATATGTGGAGACAAACTGCCATTCACGCTCACATTTACACCTACAGGCAATATAAAGAAGAGCTTTGAGGCCACAGTGCTTACCACTGCTCCACTGTGCTGTCTCCAGATTACAGTCAATAGAGTACACCTTTTTCCCACCAAAATTAGATCCCACTAATTTGAATAAGTAAATAAGCAAAAAAGTGCACCTGCTAAAAAAGCTCCCTTTTTTGAATGTCAGTCATATTCAAAATTCACAAAAACAATCAGCAATGCCATCAAATGCACTTACCCACAGATTTGATGTCAACACTCTAGAGTCCAGGTGGGCCAAGTCAGAGTATGGCTGAGGAAAAAAAATTGCTTTTTGTGTGATCACAAAGTTACAGAGGTCCTGATGGCTTGACAAAGATGTGCCCATCCGCTGCATTAGAACCACTACTTAATTTTCTCCTTTGCTTTCACAAGTCTGTCCCATAGCTAAATTCAATAAACCATTTCAAATATTTTTGGAGTGGGAATTACACACACTTGCTTATAGTTTAATTTTATTCAGAACATCTTTATCTTGTTCTGTCACATCTGAATGTGCTTTCCTAGATCCAGGCCTGGAGACTGCAGAGGCCGCTGAAGTTTGCGTTGATCAATCGGTTTGAAACAGTTTTACTTTAAGTCATGGAGCTTCATCCTGTAGGAAATAGCCATTAGAAGACAGTGGACTTTGGCCAAAAACGGAAGCACTTGGTCATCATCAATACTTTTATGTTCTTCACAATAAATTCTCACTCTATTATTTGCTGCCTCAGCAGAAATCCAAATACATCAGACCAGACACGTTTTCCATATTTCAACTGTACAGTGTTGGTGATACTGACACAAACAATCATTGTAATGTTTGATGTGAACAGTTACCTGCAAAACCTAATTTACTGCTCTGCTGTCTCATGATTGTTTAATTTGAGGATCATGTGGATAAGCTGGTGCACAGGGTCTCCTGAACTACTCATGATTCTGCAAAATTAGAAAGACTTGGTATCACAGACATCATCCACAAGCATTGAAGGGCTTTGTTCTCTTCCCCTGCTACTGTCAAGCTGACTAACATGATAATTTCACTGTCATGGCTTCCTTTATCTTTAAATCACAGGCTCATCATGTTGGTCAGGGGTGAAGTGGTGTGAAGAGTTAAGAGGAGATGGGATCAGACAGGACAAAGTGTTTCGCATATTAAATCACTGTTTCTCAATGGAATAGATCAGCCAGGACCTTGATTGGGGATTCAGAGAGTATTAGCCTACTATCATTATGGCTGGAAATCATCTCACTGCTTTATCAACTGGTTGTTTCAGGTTAAGCCAGTGAACTAAATCCTAAGTGTGTGTGATTATGTATGTGTGCCTGCGAGTGTGTTGTTAGGACAAAGCAATAGGTATTTTTCTGTGCATCTTTGAGGTGGAAGCTGAGATTCACATAAATGGACACATTTGTTTTTATCAGAATCACAGTCGGTCCAAAGTAAGCTAACTGACCTTTTCGAATCTTATTAGTTGTACTCACATTAGAATGTCTAAACATGACTAGACCTACATCTATTGATTTATTTGCTTACATTGTCCCAAATGTTTCAAATCTGTGATTTTAATCATCCATTAGGTCTAATGTCAAAACTGACTTTTACACAGTTTTAAAGAATACATTCTTAAGAGACACTTTTTACACCTCACACTGTGCTGTCTCTGACTGACTACTAAACCATCTCCAATAACTGAGTGGTGTGTAATGTCCTAACCCTATTATTTTGCCTCCCCAGAAGTCAAGTTAAATAGTCAGTTCCTCCCAAAGAGAGGATAAGTGACAGGAGCCGCAACTTTGGCAAATGCAAACATATTTGAGACCAGTCGCCTACTGCTGACAGATAGTAAGGTAAATTTTATGAATTTAGTAACAGTTTATATGATCTGGAAATCACACTGAGATCAAGATCATTTAAATGTGATACCTAAGTACAGAAAATAACTATATAATACAAAGTTTTCAAGATTTAAATCACATGCTACTTTTTTCTCCTTAAAGTAGAACTTAAACTCTCTTAAGTTTTATTTGTCTGTGTGTGGCACTTCCATCTATCCAATGATGAATGCTAGGTAAGATTTGGATCAGTCTGACCCTGGGACTGGACCGTTGCTCTTTGTCCTCTATTTGTTAATTCACTGATTCTCATTTTCTATTTTTGCTCATGACATCTGAAAACAGAACCTTCATGATTAATGCTCAAAAGAATAAGCATAACTAATGGTCAGACAAAGATGGAAACTTCAACCCACCTCTAGAACAACTTAAATACACGTGTGGAGCTTTTTGTATTGAAGTTTTCTTTGGTTTTTATGGTTTATATTGTTTTTAACTGTAAAATACAGAAAAATTCAACTTGTCCATTTTTGGTTTGTTTCTTGTTTTATAAGCTACTATCCTACATTACAATGAGGAGTCTTTACTGAATGACATTTATAATTAGGTCCTGCTGATTCTGAATGAGTAACAGACTTGGAGAAAAACACATTATAACACAGAAGTATGAAGACAGTAAAAAAACCTTAATGTCTTAGATCAATGATAAGAGTGTACATTTATACACATTCAACAATGGGATGATTAATCAGTGTATTTGACAATAGCAATTAAGAAAGATTAGTTATATATTTCTCTGGATTCTTAACATCTCTGAATGACTGACATTTTGTGTTTCTTACGCATCCATTCATATTTAAATTCTCAGTTGTGAAAAGTTAACTTAATAGCATATCTGTTTTTAACCGACTGTGGCTGTCAGACAGTGATGTCTCATCTTCCTTTGTTATGCTCCTATTTCCCAAAAGATTGACCATCAATGCTTTTTCCTAAAAACAGAATGGTTTGGATGGCATCATTGGCACTGTACTAAAAAATTATGCTTCCAAGGTTTAAGCCTTCAATCCATCAATGACAACACATCGGTTTGCAGGAGCTTTTTTGAATTGCCTTTTTTGAAATATATTCTTTCAGTTCAAACATTACCCTCTGAGATCAGCTTAACTGCTTAACTATTGGTTGACAGCATCCTAACATTATGTCCTGTCATATCATTAGTTGGCTGTATCAGTATGTGGAGTAACATCCAGGTAACAGATGTGAATCCACACCATCACCCAGTGCTACTTAGAGTGCATCAGATTTCAGAGTAATGCTGGCAGATATCAGAGATATTGCAGAGGAACATTGAGTGTGGGATGTTTGAATGAAATCCAGATGTTGAGCTAGTTAATTATAAAATAGGTATGCAATAATTAACTGATGAAGCAAAGCTTCAAGAATATCCATTTGTTTCATGTGTGCAAAGTTTGCATGATCTCCCCGTGCCTGCGTGGGTTTCCTCTGGGTACTCTGGTTTCCTTCCACCATCCAAACATATGCATGTTTGGATTAACTGGTGACTCTAAATTGTCTGTAGTTTTTCCTTGCCACTGTCGCCAAGTGCTTGCTCATGATGGGATATGTTGGGTCTCTTTAAATAATTTTATAAAGAGTTTGGTCTAGACCTGCTCTGTATGTAAAGTGCCTTGATGTAACTTTGTTATGATTTGGCACTATATGATTGATTTGGTGACTCTAAATTATCCATAGGTCTGAGTGTGAGTGTTAGTGGTTGTTCATCTCTGTCTTTATCTGTATGTTGGCCCTGTGATGGACTGGTGACCTGTCCAGGGTGTACCTCGCCCAGCCTGAGCTGGGATTGGCTCCAGCACCCCTCGTGATAAGAAGATGAATGAACAAATGAATTGATCTTTTTTAATTTTTCAATTAACAAACAAAGAAAAATATTAGCAAGATAACTCATGGATTTCACTACTGAGTACTTGCTAAATTAATAGAAATTCATTGCACTCAGACCATACTGTTCTTTCTCTTGTTGTTCCTCTTTCCCCAGAGGACTGATTTACCTCTTGAATATTCAGTAGACTTTATTTTCTTTCCATTGACACACATACACTCTCCAGTGTGGTTGCACAGATCTTCACACCCTTTCAGCTCACAGAATCATGGCAACACAGCTGGGCTCTATCATCAACATCATCTTTAAGCTCCTGTGTCTTAGTACCCTTCCTCTCTGTGCCTTGGTGTCTTTTTCCCTTGGTTTCATATTGCGTCTCTTACAAATAAATGGAACAACACTCGACATGACAAAGAGAACAATTCTCTATTGTTGTTGAATATCTGTCAGACTGTACAATGCTGCTCAATTAGATATTCTGTAATTGTGTATACCTGAACAGAATGGTGCTCTGATTGTGAAATTGTGCATATGCACGTGTGTTTTATTTTGTGTGTAGAATATATTGCGTGCCACAGGGTCACTCCACATGAAGAGGCCTACTTTTCTCCAGGTGTATGGTGACTATAGAAGGAACAATGAAGATTGTCTCTGTGTGTTTCACTACCACGCCACTGGCAAGAACAACCAGTAACCAAGTCCACTCACCATTCTTTGCTGGAAACCATTCTTGTAATTTAAGAGTGATGTTAAACTAGGACAAGCAAACACAAATGAGCAAGGTGACTGTGCGTCTTCATGTTCATCTTCTATGATGATGTGATAGGTTAATTTAAAATATATTTCAATGGCTTTTCAGGTTCAAGTGCACATACAGTAACGCATGTGAGCATCTGAACATTATTTCCTTGGCCACCACAGTCGACAGTCCTCACTGTGTTACCTGAGCTCAGCTGTCCAGACTGGGAGTGTGTGAGAACCAAAGATAAGCGATGGGAGGGTGTGGGAACATGTCATTCTGCAAGGAAGACATAGCTCTTGTTACCAGAGAATCCGGCTTTGCTGTAACCCAAGCTCAAAAACACACATCTTAAATGCACACACAATTCCACAGACACACAGGCTTAAACAGGCAGGATTGGGGGTTTTGTTGCAATTTGAGGTAGCAGTCCAAAAAGAGCAATTTTTCCTCTAGATTTCTCTCCTCCACTCCTCTCCTTCTCCTCTCCACTCTTTTCCCTCTGTCCCTATTCTCATCTTTCTCTTCTACTCCTCCTCCCTCTCCTTTCTCCTCTACTGCACTCCTTTCTCTCTCTCCTCCACTCCTCACCTCCCTCTCCTCCAATCCACACTACCTCTCCTCCACTCATCTCCCCTCTCCTACTTCCATTCTACTGCTTAAACTGGAAGAAGTTCTTGTTCAGATTTAGTAGAAGCTGGTTTTCAAAGTTTGGTGAAGAAATTCAAATCAGATTTGAAATCTGATGAAATCATCAACGCACATCAAGTCACATCAAGGCACTTTACATATAGAGCAGGTCTAGACCAAACTCTTTATAAAATTATTTAAAGAGACCCAACAGATCCCCCCATGAACTAGGACTTGGCAACAGTAGCAAGGAAAACTTCCTTTAAGAGACAGAAACCGCAGGCAGAACCAGGCTCAGGGGGGTGGCCATCTGCCTCGACCGATTGGGTTGAGAGAGGAGAGCAAAGTTGGGCTGAGTAGGGAGAGAATGAGAGCAGGAGGAGCGGATATTCAACACAGGCGCAGGCAGGAACATATGATGCTGCAGTTCATAGAGATGTCGGAGCAGCAGGCATTGCAGGAACATGGGGTGGCGATGATTCACGACCTGCAGGATGAGGATAGTGAGACAGAGGAGAGGAACTGGGAGGAACAAGGACTTCGGGGAAACATGGTAAGTAAATGGTTACACATGGTTAGAACTGGGAGAAGCAGGGTTATTGGTATGTCGGCGCATGGGGGGGGGGGGGGAGAGAGAGAGGTGCTCAGTGCTTCCCCCTGCAGTCTAGGCCTATAGCAGCATAGCTAAAGAGTAAATGAACTTTTTAGCTATAAACTCTGTCATACAGAAAAGTTTTAAGCCTGGTCTTGAAAATTGCTAAAGAGTCTGCCCCCCGGACCGATACTGGAAGTTGGTTCCATAGAAGAGGAGCCTGATAACTGAAAGATCTGCCTCCTGATTTACTCTTGGAGACTCTAGGAACCACAAGTAAACTTCCATCTAGAGAGCGGAGTGTCCTACTAGGACAGTAAGGAACTATGAGCTCTCTGAGATATGATGGCGCTTGGCCATTAAGAGCTTTATATGTTAACAGAAGGATTTTAAATTCTATTCTGAATTTTACCTGGCAGCCAATGAAGAGCAGCTAACACAGGAGAGATGTGATCCCTTTTTCTAGTTCCTTTCACAGTTTTTTTCAATTGTCTACACACATTTTCTGGTACTTGAGACACAATGACCACAACATGTAACTTGTGCGCCACCCCCTGAACCAATTCTGCGAAACTACAAGCACAATTCCTGCTTTACATTCAAATTGCAGTTCTAAAACACACTTTTTCCAAAACACTACACACAATTCTCTGCATTTGGCACAATTTTCATTAAGAAAACCTCTTTTTTTCACAAGGAACACACTGTCATTCAGAATTCTAAAGTCATTGCCCTACTATGCACACTAACTCATCACATGGGCAAACACTTGTCACACAGTTTTACAATTAGCAATCAGAGCGATAGTATAGAAGGGCAGCAGGTGAGCTCTTCTGTTTTGGAGCATTGGATGCCAACATTGGAGCCAGAGCGACAGGAGTGAGAGTAAGAGGAGGAGCACGAGGACGAGGAATGCCAAGGACCGTAATCTCTGATGAGAGCCGAGCCACTTTGGTTGACCATGTGGTCAACCATGGTCTAACAATGAGGGAGGCTGGGCAAAGAGTACAGCCAAATTTGAGCAGGTACACTGTAGCATCCATCATCCGGAATTTCCGAAATGAGAATAGGTAAGAAATCTACTCTCGCTAGAAAATTGCAGTACTACATATCAATACAGTACTCAATGAGTACAGTAGTACAGTATTGCCTGTGGACGGTTCTGTAGGACTGTAAAAATAAAGTATGTGTGAAGTATTTGGGAAATGTATTTCTACTTTGTATTTCTACACAGTATTTACAGTATTTTACTATTTGTATTGCAGAACTGAAAGATTATCAAACAAGGTGCTCTGGAACGTCTTCTGTCTCCTGAACAGGAAACTGAATTCATGAACATGGTCCTACAAAATAACGCCATAACATTACGGCAAATACAAAGAAAAATAATAGAAAACAATGAGATATTTCAAAATATTGATAGGGTAAGCTTATCCACACTGGACCGTGTCTTGCGCAGAAATCATTTGACGATGAAGCAGGTCTACAGGGTGTCATTCGAACGCAATTCAGAAAGAGTGAAGGAATTGCGATACAACTATGTGCAAGTAAGTCCTATACAGTCCACAATTGAAGCATACTCTCACCACTGTATAAATTATACATATTTCAGTATTGTAACCATAGTGATTGTGCTTCACTATAGTGACCACTCCATGTCTATTTCTGATATTGTCATGTGTGTTTCAGAAAGTCCTTGAGCTAGAGGCGGCTGCAGTTGACCACCAGTTCATCTTCATTGATGAGGCTGGATTCAACCTCGCAAAAAGACGAAGGAGGGGAAGGAATATCATCGGCCAGCATGCCATTGTTGAAGTCCTTGGCCAGCGTGTAGGGAACATCACAATGTGTGCAGCGATTACGCATCACGGCATCATCCATCGCCATGCTACCCTTGGCCCCTACAACACTGCCCATCTGATAACATTCCTGGGCACCCTACACAACACACTCATTCCACCAGATCAGATAGACAGCCCAGAGCAGCTCAGGTACATTGTCATTTGGGACAATATAAGTTTCCACCGGGCTGCTCTGGTTCGTAACTGGTTCACTGCCCACCCACGCTTTGTAGTCATTTATCTCCCTCCATATTCTCCATTCCTCAATCCTATTGAGGAATTTCTTTCTGCCTGGAGATGGAAAGTATATAACCAAAATCCACAAACGCGAACACCCCTTCTCCAAGCTATGGAAGATGCATGTGGGGATATCGCAGGTGAAGCTTTTCATGGCTGGATTTGCCATGCTAAGAGATATTTCCCCTGCTGCTTGGCCAGGGAAAACATAGCGTGTGATGTGGATGAGGTGCTATGGCCAGACCGAAACAGAAGAGAGGATGTAGCATAGTTTTTGTTTGTGTGTTTTTTTTTTTTTTTGTTGTTTTTTTTTTACTGCAACTGTATACAATTAAGTCTTCTGTTTTGGATGTAGACCACAGTATGTTCAACTTTGTGTTGGTTTGGAGGTATACTGTGTACATTGTTTTTGTGGTAAAAATTATAGTTTTTTACGATTGCTTAAGCACGATTTTGAAAACAGGGCTCAGAATTTCAAAACACTACACACAATTAGCACAACCACACACACAATAACACATCAGATCCAGTGCAAAATGAAACACTCTTGTAAAAACTATATACACATTTATTAAACCATATTATGTTACCATATGAAACACACACATTTCATAAGGCTTAATTCTGTTTGAACCAGTTACACACTACTGTGTTTAACTTAAAACACTTTTAGCAATTCTACCTCTCAGTGATTAGATTACTGTAAGTGAAGTACACAGAGAAAGTGCAAATATACAACATGGTAAATTCACCAAACACAACACAAGATCAATGCTGAAGACTATTGAAAATACGATTTATTTCTCTTCATGTAACCAAAATCAGTCAACATAGACAATCACAACAAAACATGTCCCAACACTGTAAGCCCAGAAAATAGACAAACAAAAATACTGTACCACCAGTACAGGTTAAAAGTACTGTAAAGTAAAAGAAGAAAACAAAAAGAAATCTGAATAAAATAAATTAAATACTACACATCTCTTCGCCTAGCTGGATCCGGCCAGAAAATTTCATCAACATCGCAGGCGATATCCTCATTGGCAAGACAACGTGGGAAGAACCGTCTTGAATGAATCCATCCTTGCACAGCTGCAGTGTTGATTTGGTCACAAGCCTCTTCCATGGCCTGAATGAGGGGCAGCTGAGCCTGGGGCCGGAGATCATAAACCTTCCACCGCCATGCTGAGAAAAATTCTTCGATGGGGTTTAGAAATGGAGAATATGGTGGAAGGTACAGTACTTTAAACTGTGGATGGTGTTGAAACCAGTTCTGCACCAGAGCAGAGCGGTGGAATGACACATTGTCCCAGATGACAATGTGTTGCATCTGGTGCATTTGGTTAATTACTGTGACGAGGTTTTGCAATCGGCCTAAAAATGGGAGAATGTGAGCTGTGTTGTAAGGGCCCATATTGGCATGACGGTGGAGGACCCCATTCTGTGAAATGGCAGCGCGAAGGGTGATGTTACCCCCACGTTGCCCTGGGACATTAATTATAGCCCTGTGGCCAATGATATTTCTGCCTCTCCTTCTTGCTTTACTGAGGTTGAACCCTGCCTCATCTATGTAAATGAATTCATGCGGGAAATCCTCAGCATCCATCTGTAAAACTCTCTGAAATACAGTGGAAGACAAGATTGTGTAGTTCAGCATAGGTCTAGGATACAGTAAATTTACATGTAAAAATGGTTACATGTGCAGTATGTAACATCACAATGCTAAAGTAACCAATACATACCTCCACATAATCACGCCGCAGCTGTTTGATCCTCTCTGAATTCCGCTCAAAAGGCACTCGATAAACTTGTTTCGTTTGAACTTGATGTCTTTTCAGGATGCGTGCTAGTGTTGTCAGAGAGCCCTGATGGACATTATTGAAAATGGCATTGTCACCAATAATTATGGCTTGAAGTTCTCTGAGCCTGATGGCATTATTGGCCAAAACCATGTTTATGATCTCTCTCTCTTGTTCTGGCATGAATATTGGCCCCCTTCCTCCTTGTCATTCTCGGCTCTCAATCCTATATAGAAAAAAAAATACATGTAAGCTACTGTAAAATGACACAGGAAGGGGTATCAAAAGTGCTGATATGGTGCATACAATACAGTAAGCAGCTGATTACTGTAACTGTTGACAGATTTTTTTTTTACCTGTTTTCTTGTCGAAATGTCCTTATGACAGATGCCACTGTAAATCTGCTAAGATTTGGCTGAACTCTTAGTCCAGCCTCCCTCAGCGTCAATCCATGGTTAATGACATGATCAACTAGTGTTGCACGAATTTCATTTGACAAATTTGGTCCTCTTCTTCTTTGAGGAAGTTCTCCTCCTGTTTCAGGTCTTCCTCTTCCTCGACCTCTACCTCTACCTCCTGCTTGTCTTCCATGGATTCCCCTTCTCACCCTCACTCTTCTTCCTCTGACTTCTTCCATTTTGGTTGAAAGCAGGTGAACTCACCTGCTGCATTTTTGTAGTGCTCAAACCTGATTGGTGTGTCTACAATAAAGCAATTGTGTGATGCAAACCTGATGTGTGTGTTTAATCAACTGGCTCATGGGTGCGGTGATTTGTCAGTCACTGCTTTGGAATTGCAAGGAAGCGACATCATGATATACTTCTGTGTCTAATGTATACAAGTGTGTTTAGTGTTTCACAAATCACTGTGTGTATTGTTCTGCAAAAAGTGTGAGGCTGACTTTGTGTTTATAGTGGTGAAAATCTGGTCCAATGTTTTGCTCCTTGAGTGTAAGGTGTTGATAATTATGTAATTCTTTTGTTTTTAGTGTTTATGCAATCATAAAAAACTGTAAATATATTTTTTATCGTGTATTTGTGTGTTCTGAGTATAAAAACAATATTCTAAAATATTTTACAACACACCTATGTATGTACTGGCTGTAGTAAGTGTAACACTGAACAAAAAAATGCCTAAGTCACTGATGAATGGAGAAAAAGTGTTTCCCATTCAACATAGTGTTTTACATTGAGAACTTCAGTGTTCAACCGGGTCTTATAAATGTCTATTCATTTGATGGTTTGTGTGTGTCATTTGAAAACAAAATACCATTTTGAGAAGAAATAACATAGTTTTGAATGTAAAGTTTAATTTTGCAGGAGAATTGAGGGGTTTTGCCCATTGTGTGTGTGTTTTTTGATTTGTGTGTAGAGTTTTGAGAATATGAGGCATGCTTTCAGAAAATGTGTGTAGACAATTGAGAAAAACTGTAATAATCGTGCAGCAGCATTCTGAATCAACTGAAAGCTTTTCAGGGATTTGTTTGGACATCCAGATAATAATGAGTTACAGTAGTCCAACCTAGAAATAACGAATGCATGGACTAGTTTTTCTGCATCCTCTTGAGACAGGATGTTTCTGATTTTCCTACTGCTACGCAGGTGGAAGAAAGCTGCCCTACAGACTTGTTTTATGTGAGGGACAAAGGACATGTCCTGGTTAAAAGTTACTCCAAGATTTCTTACAGTGGAGCTGGAAGCCAAAGTAATCATAAAGTCATCAAAAAGTCAACCAAACTAATTAGATGATTAGATAGGGTTTGTCTAAGGTGCTTAGGGCCGAGTACAATAACTTCAGTTTTGTCAGAATTTAGCCATAAAAAGTTACGGGTCATCCAGACTTTTATGTCTTCAAGACATGTCTGCATTCTACTTATCTGAGCAACTTCATTTGGCTTCATTGATAAATACAGCTGAGTATCGTCTGCATAACAGTGAAAATTTATGCTGTGCTTCCTGATAATTTTGCCTAAAGGAAGCAGATATAGAGTGAAGAGGAGTGGTCCGTACCGAACCCTGTGGATCTCCATAATTGGCTATAGTGCGTGAGGAGGAGCTATTGCTAACATGAACGAACTGATGTCTATCTGATAAGTAGGATTTGAACCATTTTAGTGCCATTAGAATATCTTTCCTATAATTCTTCCCTATTTTGAAGTGAAGATTAACCCAGCTGCACTAAAAAGCCTTTCACAGGCAGCAGAGGTAGGCAGGGCTGTGTTTAGCTTGAGACACAGCTGGGAGCACCACTTGAACACAAGAGAAGCGCATGAATGGAGTTTATAGAATTCTGTAATGTAAATGTAACGAGTACTTAATAGGAATGTATTGGAATCAAAAGTACAATATTTGCCTTTCAAATGTAGTGGAGTAAAAGTACAACGTTTCGAAAAAATCACTCAAGTAAAGTTACGATGGCACCTCTCAGTGTGTGGATATTTTACGCAGCAAATTAAATGCCTGTGTTGCCCCCTGTCCACCACCAAAAGCTCCTAAAATAGATATGTGAGCATTAGAACTTGGCCACAGAGCAATGGAAGTGGGTGGTGTGGTCTGATTAATCAAGATTTTTTTCCATCATGTCGGTAGCTGGGCGTATGTGTGAGCCTCTTACAAATGGAAGTCATGGCACCAGGATGCATTATGGGAAGAAAACAAGTTGGTGGAGGCAGTGTGATACTATGGACAATGAAACCATAGGTCATTCATTCGTGTGGATTTTACTTTGTCACATAGCATGTTTAGGGCGGCATGGCAGCATAGTGGTTAGCGCTGTTGCCCCACAATAAGAAGGTTGTGGGTTCGGTTCCCGGCCTGGGTCCTTTCTGTGCGGAGTTTGCATCCTCTCCCCATGTCTGCGTGGGTTTCCTCTGGGTACTCCAGTTTCCTCCCACCGTCCAAAGACATGCATGTCTAGGTTAACTGATGACTCTAAATTGTCCGTACGTCTTAATGTGAGTGTGAGTGGTTGTTTGTCTCTGTGTGTTGATCCTGTGATAAACTGGTGACCTGTCCAGGGTGTACCCCACCACTTGCCCAGAATGTTGGCTGGGATTGGCTCCAGCAACCCAGAAACAGAAAAGTGGTGGTTGATGGATGGTGGATGGATATAGCATGTTTGATACATTGTTATCCTGGCTCAGACTGAGTTCAGCCCTTCATGGAAACAGTATTCCCTAATGATAGTGACTTTTTTGTAGCAGGATAATGCTCCCTGCCACAACAACAATCATGAGGTTTGAGGTACAACGATCGGTTCAAGGTGATGATTTGGCTCCAAACTCCCCAGATTTGCTGCTAACCTTTGGAAGTCTAGAGGAATCCAAGCTCGACAGGTCATGACAGTTTTATTGGCAAAAGGGAGCTACACAATGCTAATTGATGTACAATGTAAAGGTACAATTTTAACAGTGGTAATTTTTGTTTTTCATCATAAACCGAAATCGACAGTCAAACCCAACCAAAAATCATCAACAACTCTGCACTTCCCTTCAGCTGTATTGTGTTTGAAAGTTAGAAAGGTTCATAGTTTGTCTCAAACCCAAGAAATACACACTGGAAATATCCTCTTGATTTGTTTAGCATTTAATCTTCACATGAACTTTGGATTCTCCTTGGCAGAAACTGAGTCCACTTGCTTGTAACAGTTACTGCTGTCTTTTCACTTCAGCTGCAAAACCAGTTCCCACAGCTTCTGTATTCTCTTCTGTATAGCACTATAGATATTGTGAGTAAGTTGTACTCAACATATCTATAGTGCTACAAATGCAACACAGAGGCAGACAAGAGGGGTTTTGTTTCTTTTGAAGACAAACATTTCATCTCTCAGTTCGATCTCTCAGTGATGACAATATGACAATACGAACGTGCAAAACGACAAACTTCAATCAGCTACAGAGGGAAAAAGTAATTTGCAGTTTCAATATTAATTTTCAACATGGAACGGGAAGATGCATTTCAATCGAGCATTGAACAGAGCTCATGTGAAGACGTATTGGATTGTAATGGAGCATTAATGGGTCATGTGACTTCGCAGTGCATATTTCATTAGATGTTGTATTCCAAACAATCCAGATGAATCAGCACAGACACAGTCAGCCAGAGGGAAACAAATCAACAGCACCTTTTCTTTTGTGTAACGTTGGTGTGTGTTTCATCAGTCTCCCAGGGCATTTTATTACTGTAGCATCTCTGACATGCTGTGAAACAGGCATGCAGTCAGGGTGAGCATGGGAGTGTGAGAAGAGTGTATAATGCACTCTGTGTGTGGAGGTTTTATCTTTTTCTTTTAAAGTGTACTTTCATCAGCTACCAGTGACTTCACAATGCAAGAAACTTAGCTACAGAAAAGTTAGTCTGAAAATGCATTTCCCCCCAGTCTTTATTCAAGAAAGTTAGAGCCTAGTTCTCTTTTTGCAGAAACACCCTGTTCACACTCACTAATGCACACATTCACCCCTAAAGATTTCTCAGTACACCTAAAGTACAGTTTGCACTGGGCAGTTCCTGGGGATCATGACTTTTAAGGGACTGACAAAAAGCGAGAATTGTTTGACAAAGAGTGAGATTAAACATGCAATGTACGTTCAGGATTAAGTCCCCTTTACCCTTGTTTTTGGTCTCCTCCAACTCCTGGAGGAAATATCTGGCTCTTTAGCTGCTACATGTTTCACCGTGTTAACCAGGTTACCACTGCTAATCATCTGCTTCCCTTCTGATGCAGAACAAGTGGTGTAATGCGGGGATTTGAAGGCTTTTTAATGCTAGAGCTCAAAACAATGGCTTGAGCTTTGAGAGTGAAACTAAGGCATGTGATAAATTCATCTTAATGAGCTGGATCTCAGTAGAAAGTCCTTACTGTAGTACCCTTACTGTACATCAGCCCTGTTAGCTTGAGGCATAAGAGTGAGCCAGAATTAAGGTGTTACACCAGTGGGTTCAATCCAGCTCATTAATTCAGAGTAAACACAAGAAATTTGTGCTACAAAAAAGGACCGGACTCGGTGACTAACTCCCTAGCCTTAACAGCAACCTTGCGACCTGCCCTACGTGCCCTAAAGATAACTATATCTAATTAGCACAGTGAGCAGTGATAACTAACATGTCTTTGGGGTCATCAGGTGGGAATCTCCTTTCACCGGTGTTTCATCTAGTTGGTCCCACGACACCTCCAGGAGGCTAGACAGTGATCACTGGCGTCCCAGAATCACTCCCCTAATGCCAGCTATTACCGCTTCTCACACCAAGACAACTATCTGAAACAGCACTACCGTCAACTACACTGACCTCTCACCAACTGCACCAGTAAAAGCGGGGTGGGGATACAGACCCTGGTTCGGGTAGGGGTAATGAAAGTATAGAGGGTGCAGGAGGTGGAGGACAAGATACACAAGATACACAAAACAAACTACACTAGCAGATTCAGCAAACAGACTCACCTAAACTGTCCTATCATCAAAGAAAGATTAATGACAAATCATTAATCAACCCTAGACCAAAATGTGGTAATAGGCTTTTTGAAAGACATATTCTCAGTCCTTCACACTTAAACTGGAAAACTGAAGAATCAGTTCTGCTACTTACAGTATATTGTCCACCTGGTCGTTACTCAGACTTTCTATCAGAGTTCTCTGAGTTTTTACGAGAGTTAGTACTCAATACAGATGAAATCATTATTGTGGGTGATTTCAATATAAATGTAGATGCTGCCAGTGACACTCTTAGTTCTGCATTTAAGTCATTATTAGCCTGAACTGGCTTTTCCCAGCATGTGAAAGAACCAACCCACTTCAATCACACCCTTGATCTTGTCTGAACATATGGCATTGAAACTGACTGATTTCCTCACAACCCTCTCCTCTTAGATCATTACCTATTAACATTTGAGTTTACAATAATTGGCTGCACATCATCTAGAAATAAATGAGCTATAGCAGATGTTTATCTAATAATGCTGTGGCTAAATTTAAAAGAATATTCAGGCATCATTTCCTACAATGCCATTTCTAAATTCAATAGAGGACTTCTCCCCTACACAGATTAATAGCCTTGTGAAAAGCACTATGGCCTTTTTTACAAATAATATTAAAACCTTCAGAGCCAAAATTCATCAGCTCTTACCTGCAATTGGGAGTAATCTACTGTCCTATGCAGCATCTTTTGAGTCAAGTGTAATTCCTGTTTCTGTTCTTTTTCACCTTTAAGTCTCTCCGAGCTACTTTCTACAGTCTCATCATTTAAACCATCAATTTGTCTTTTAGACCCACTACCAACCAGGCTATTTAAAAATGTTTTCCCACTAATTAACACAAATTTAATCTTGATCCAGATGTTTTGGCTAACTATAGACCCACATCCATCCTCCCTTTCATTTCTAAAATACTTAAAGCAGTTACAGGCCAATAGTGTGAGCATTTGCATAAGAATGGCTTGCACAGAAACGGCACTGGTAAAATTTACCAACGACATTCTAATGACTACAGGCAACGGATTGGCCTGCATACTTCCCCTGTTAGATCTTAGTGCTGCATTTGACACCATTGACCAAGATATTTTATTACAAAGACTAGAACATGAAATTGGGATCAAAGGAACTGCACTAAGCTGGTTTAAATCATTCATCCGACAGATCTCAGTTTGTTCATGTTAAGAGCGGACAGGAACTTGATCTTATTGGGTGGTGGGGATGTATAATTTACCTGATGCTTTTATGGATTCAATGTTTCTCATTTACTTCCATGATGATATATATATATATGTGAATGCAGTCGGTGATTGTTTTCACTCTGACTGAGATGTCAATATTTACTTGTTATTCAAAGCACATTTCAGTGCTTAACAAATACAATTATCTATCATAGTAGTCAAAAATTTGAGTTATCCTTTAAATTAGTGCTAACGCTAATTCTGTTGCCCAGTAACACGTGACTTGGTGGTTAATGCCTTAAATGGCAGCATCTGTATGTTTGAGGACGTACATTCTGAGTCTGTGGTATATGGACAATTGTTAGTGTGATGCTTATTAACAAGCTTATTTTGTAAAATAAATAAAAAATAAAAAGGCCATGAAAATGTTACAATGTTAAAATTTAGTAGAGGTGAAGATGTTGAAATTCATGCATTACCTGATGTGAAGCTGAAAGGAATATGTCAGTGGGAACTTTCTATTTAATGTATTTTGTAAATAAGGTAAAATAAGATGTTTAAATGGATTCATAATATTTATAAAGGTGTTTAATTTTATGGTGATTTGTTCTGTTCACATCATGTCATCTTTGAAATAGAATATACAGTATGCATGGTATTTATAATATTTCCTTTTCTATGATTGAATCATTCAAAGTTTTTTCACCTAGTGACAGAACACCAATAATGCTAAATCCAATACAAAAGGAACTGTAGCCTAAATCATCAAACTAAATTACTGCACCGGCAAAATAAAAGGGAAAAAGGAAAGAACTGCATGGTTATTGAGTGAAACCCAGTGAAAACTCTGTGTAGAGGGCTGTAGTCTCTTTCAAGTGGAGAAGCTGCAAAAATTTGAATGACTTGACTGCCTCAATGAAATTACATGTATGACCACAGCTTGCATATAACCACCAGGATGTTCAGCATCCTGGTCCATTCCGCTGAGCAGCTCTGGCCTCATCCATCCATACCAATGCTGCTGTAAAATCATTACCCTGTATTCTGGGGCTCTCCTCCAACAAAGACCCACTCCTCCCTCCCAACAATCCATATTTATACAGCATTTTGGATGAAAGGGAGTCTGCGGGCAAAGCAGCTACCTTCAGCTCCTTCATGTCCAGTGGCTTTGATATTTCAAGAGATATAATTGATCTTTGGAAAGCAAGGCATCTTTAATCCACAAGACAAGGCCTAATTATTCTGTTGGTTCAATCAATGCTTCTGATTGTTCTGCATGATGTGGCACGACTCAGGATTGGAGTAACGGATATGTTTTTTATGTGACTGGCCCGAAATAAGAGTTCCTTACTGTTATTGGAAGTAAGATTGTAACTGAGGCTGTATCTATGGTAATTGTTAATTACAATTGTGCACTAGACTTTATACCCAAAGGTACCTGGAGACCCCTTTTTGTGCACTTTGGTGGGTGCTAAAGTCAAAATGTGAGACTGTCTCCTTTCCTTTATTTAACCCTATTGAACATATACTTTACCAAAAATCAATTCAGCTGGAGCATTGCTGATTTACATCTGTATGTCCTGGCCTGGGTCCTTTCTGTGTGGAATTTGTATGTTCTCCCCGAGTCTGCGTCCAAAGACATGCATGTCTAGGTTAAGTGGCGACTCTAAACTGTCCGTAGGTCTGAGTGTGAGTGTGAGTGGTTGTTCATCTCTGTGTTAGCCCTGCGATGGACTGGTGACCTGTCCAGGGTGTACCCAGCCTTGCCCAATGTGAGCTGGAATTGGCTCCAGCACGTGCCGCGACAACGGAGAAGTGGTAGAAGATGGATGGATGTTTATCCACTGACGTCTAGAGTCATGCTTTGATATTGGAATTACTATTGGCTGCAATGGGTGATGTCAAAGCCAGAGTGTCTCATTCAGAGGCCTAACTGTCAGTTGCTTGTGCAGCCAAAGTCTCTGGGATCATTCCTGTATTTTTCTGCTCTCAGAGTGAGGCGAAATTGGTTTGTGTTTATTGTCTTGAAAGAATAACATTAGAGGCTTTTTAGCTGATTTTTAAAGGAGAAGGAAAATAAATGTTTTTTTCTTTTTTTTGGTTACAATGTTTTATCTGGATATTAAGAAACAGATATAGACTAAGAAAACCTTTCAGCCCAAGAACATTTGTGTACTTTTCAATACACACATATATATATAAAAAAAAAACAATTGGTTAAACTGTTGGTTAGCAACAAAACATGCATTTTTATGTGGTATGTCATGACACAGGTTTTTTTGGTGCAAGAATAGAGACAGTCTCTACTGTATTAATGTCATCAGAGTATATTCACAGCATTAAACCTCAAATTTGACAACATTCCAGAGTGTAACCATTGTTCTTCTTCCAAGTGCTAATGGGCTCCTCAGCTGATCCTCGTGCTAATCCGATGGTACAAGTAAGCATCAAGCATCCTTTACAGTTCAACTCAGCATCTCTTCAGCACTCCGAACGCTGCCTAAAGCAGAGTGTGACCAAAATATTGTGCAAAGGAGTTGAATAACCTCTCTGCACATAATCTCCAGCATGTATTAACCAGATTCTCTATGGGCGGATTTGCAGTAAAAACCTCTATTACTTACCCTCTTTAGCAGATAGTTACGCAACACTAAATTGATATCTGCCAGCCTCTATTCAGTGCTCTCAGCATCTCCCACCTCATCCATCTTTTTCACCCCATCTCTTTCCTCTCGTAAAAACTTAATGCAGAAGACCTCAAAAACTTGTAATTAGTGATAAGCAAGCAAGCAAGCCATCGTGCAAATCACAGAGTGGCTCTTAATTATACAAGGATTTTAAAGTTGTACGACAATCAAGGCTTTCCGAACAACCAACATTTTAGCTTCTTGGTTTTAAAATATTGATGGAGCTGCTGTGTTTTTGTTTTTTTTCCTTTGTGGGTGTGTGAGTATGTGTGGATGCTTTGCACTTTCAGATATTTTTCATAATTTTTCGTCAGTTTGGAGAAAATCACCATATCACCCTTTGTGGGGGGGATCATGAGGCAATTTACTGTTTAAATATGAATGAGTGTTGTGTGAATGTCTCTGTTGTGATATTTAGACAATAGCAGATCCCTGTGCTGTTAGAGTGTCTCTGACTGAGGTTTAAGGGACTGTTGCTCCTGTTATTTTCCAGGGTGGAAATTTGTGGAATCCAGTAGAAAGCTTTTTTTGTCACTCTTAAATAACACAGCTTGTATTAACTAGGCTTGTTTAGTCAAGTCAGGTCAAGTCAGTTTATTTACAGAGCACATTTAAAAACAAAAAGAGGTTGACCAAAGTGCTTCACAGAAAAATATAAACAAACACTGTGTCAGGGATAAAATCATGACACAAAGCATCGCACAGATAACACACCACAGCAACAACAACATCAACAATGACAAAAGCAGAAAATATGATGATAAGCTGGTGACTACTGAGAAGCTAAGGGAAAGAGGTGGGTCTTTAGGCAGGTCTTGAAGATATCGATGGAGGGGGAAGATCTAATTGCTGGTGGTAGAGTATTCCACAATTTGGGGCCAATAATTGAGAATGCCCTGTCACCTTTGGTTTTTAGCTGGATGCGAGGAGTGAAGAGCAGTAATTGGTCAGTAGATCTGAGGAGTCGGGGCTGGAATAAGGAATAAGGGGTTCAGAGATATATACTGGGGCTGGTCCATGCAGTGCTTTAAAAACAAATAAAAGAATCTTAAAATCAACTCTGTACTTCACTGGTAGCCAATGAAGAGAGGCCAGTACAGGAGTGATGTGGTCTCTCTTCTTGGTACCAGTGAGGAGTCTTGCAGTGGCATTTTGAACCAGCTGCAGGCGAGACAGAGCTGACTGACTGATTCCTATGTAGAGACAATTACAATAATCAAGGCAAGATGAAATAAAGGCGTGTACTGTAGTCTCCAGATCTTTGAGAGACAGAAATCGTTTTAACTTAGTGAGTGATCTGAGATGGAAGAAACCATTGCTGACAATCGAGTTTACTTGTTTGTCAAATTTTACACCAGAGTCAAAAATAACACCAAGATTTCTTGCTTGAGAGTTAACATTTAGTGTCAGAGGCCCGAGGGCACTGATTGTGCAGAGCTTCCTGTAGGGGTGAAAATTTGAACCTCAGTTTTATTTTGATTTAATTGCAGGAACCTTTTGCCATCCAGGATTTTACATCCTTGAGGCAATTTTGAAGGGAGTTTATACTGGATGGATCATCAGGTTTCAACGGGAGGTACAGCTGGGTGTCATCAGCATAGCAGTGATAGGATATATTATATTTTCTGAAAATAGACCCCTTTGAATTTCCCTCCGGGGATTAATAAAGTATCTATTTATCTATCTATCTATCTATCTATCTATCAGAGGAAGCATGTACAGTGAGAAGAGTATTGGGGTTAAAATAGAGCTTTGTGGTACTCCACAGGAGATGACTGAAAATGAAGAGGACACATTTTGAATTCTAACAGAGGCCAATCGGTCTTGGAGGTAAGAGGCAAACCATTCAAGGGCCTTGCCCTGGATGCCAACTACATGGTTCAAGCGGTCCAAGAGGATGGAATGATCAACTATGTCAAAAGCTGCCAAGAGATCTAAAAGAATTAAGATACAATGATTTCTGGAATCTAGGGACAATAAGATGTCATTTGTCACTCAGGAGAGCAGATTCTGTGCTCTGAGGCATCCTGAAGCCTGACTGAAATTTGTCCAGAATGTTGCAGTTGTCCAGGAAGGAGATGAGTTGGGAGTGAACTGCTTTGTCAAGGATTTTGGATAAGAACGAAAGCTTAGAGATTGGCCGGTAATTGTCAGGGACAGATAGATCGAGGTTGGGTTTTTTGATCAGGCGGTGAATAAGCGCATGTTTAAAACTAGCTGGGACGTGACCACTGAGCAAAGAGCTATTTATTATGGATAAAATACAAGGCCCAACAGTGTCCTGCATACTCTTAAGAAGGCGCGGGGGGATGATGTCTAAAGAGCATGTACTAGGGTTCATGTGTGATATGATATGTGTGGAGAGAGAAATGGCTTCAAATTTGGTTAAAACTACTATGAGCTTGACACTGAGGAGTCATAGGGGGGTGGTGAGATCCGGGAACGAATGGTGACAATTTTGTTAATAAAAAATTTTAGAAAGTAGTCACAGTTTTCTGGTGTTGCTTCCAGACAAATTGTGACTGAAGGGTTAAGTACTGTATTTATAGTATTAAATAACATTTTAGGTCTATGGGTGTGGCCGCAGGCCACCCAGGTTCTCCCCCAGCAATAACCACACCACCACTAAGGTGTCAGCCAGACCTTTTATTGTTCAATCTTTCTTTCAATACGTCTCTCCTGTACGTCCTCCTAGTCTGGGCTTTGTCTGTTCTCCTGCGGTGAGTGTCCTTTTTCCTCCTTGTTCTCCTACTGCAGGTAAAAAGAGCCCCCATTAGTACTCCTCAGTACAGCTGGCCTTAATCACTTACCTGGCGCTGGTCCTGCGGAGCCGGCCCTGCCCTGTCTCCCCCCTCCTACCGTCGGAGCCCAAACCACGCCCACCTCCACAATGGGTCTGTTTGGAAATTATATCAGAAAAATATTTGGTTCTTTCCACTTTGACACATTGTTGATATTTTGCCAGACAGTCTCTCAGATGCCGGTATGACACTTGGAGTTTATCCTTATTCTATTTGCGCTCTGCTCTTCTGTATTTTTGCCTAACCTCACAGGTTGTGGAGTTGAACCAGGGCTGGGTTTTGTTTTTTGATTTTTTGACTTTGTAAAGGGCAATTTTGTAGAGAATTTTGGTGCAAGTGCAATTGAATATAGTGACTAGTTCATCTGTGCTCAGACCAGCAGGGGAAGGATTTATGAGAGCAGAGGAGAAGGCATGTGAGAAGAATCTGGCAGTAAGAGGGGTGATGGATCTGGTGTAGGTTTGACCCAGACTAGGTTTAGAAGTCAGAGAGGGGAATGAGATGGAGAACAAGATGAGCCAATGATCAGATAGGCTGACCTTGTTTATATGGGTATTAGGGACTGGAATGCCATAAGTTAAAATAATGTGAAGAGTATGACCTTGAACTTGAGTGGGATCCAAGACTGACTGTGTAAGATTGAAGGCGTCAGTTAAAAGTAAAAAATCACGAACAAGTGGGTTTGATGGACAGCAAGTGTGAATGTTAAAATCACCTAAAATTAATAAATTATTGGGTTTGGTAGCCATAAAAGACAAGAGGTTGGAGAATTTATCAATAAAAACCTTATTAAATTTAGGGGGTCTGTAAATGAAGGCGCAAAGCACTGGATTTGCCTGTTCAATTTTACACAGCAGTAATTCAAAACTTGAGTACTGGTCAGTGGGTACGGGTTTACAGGTAAAATGATCATTAAAAACCATGGCCAGGCCCCCACCACGGCCAGTAAGCCGTGGTGAGTTGAGAAATGTGTATTTAGGAGGACACAACTCCGAGAAACTGATATCACCAGATCTTTGCCAGGTTTCAGTGACAAATAAAAAATCCAATTTATGGGTTAAATTTAAATCATTTAAAACAAAGGACTTATTTCAGAGTGATCTGACATTTAAAAGTGCCATTTTTACTCATGGAATTGCTGGGGGCTTATGGAGGGTGGTTTTTCTTTGACTGGATGATATATGGACCAGGCTAGATGGATTAGGAACAGGGGTGTGAGTGTACTGATGAGAATGAGTTTTTCTAGCCGTTACTCATACTGGAATATTGGCATGTGTGGGGGGAGTGGGGCTTGCAGTAGAGGGGGCTAGTGCTGGAACCAGAAGTCTGTGATGAAACCAGAGAGGAAAAAGGGGATTCCAGGAGTGTGTGAGTGTAAACAGTCAATCACGTGGTAAGGTCTGCACCACGTGTTGAATGTTGGCAGCCAGCATTCGTGAGCCAAGTTTGTTCGGGTGAAGTCTGTCTTTCCTGAAAAGGGCCGGCCGACTCCTGAAAATATTAAAGTTGTCGATAAAATCCACATCATGAGCCCTGCAGGCAGACTGAAGCCAGTTGTGAAAGCTGAGGACTCTGCTGAAGCATCTGGCACCACGGGACAGCATGGCAGTGGGTCCAGAGATAAAAACAGACCTGTTAGTTCAGACTGTTTATGGGCCATGTCGTTCATTCCAATATGAACAATAATTCTTTTGATGATGGACGGAAGTGAAGGCAGCAGTTCCTGGAGCTTCTCCAGGATGACAGGGACCATGGCCCCAGGGAGGCAGTGTGTGTCTGCGTTAAAAAATCGTACACTTCTGATTATGGAATCAGAAGTGTTAAGTGTTCAGTAGGTTAAATTCTACTCCCCAAGGACAAGTCTGTGACACTGGGAGTCAGAATCACTCACAGATCCATGGTTTCAATTTGGGTTCTTTGACCCCATATGCATATCCATCTGGGTTTTATGGATGTCTCTTAGTCTGGGACTCCCTCAGGTTTACTATGATGCATAACCCCTCTACCACATTAAGGCAGCAGTTCACAGAGGGGAACATCCAGATGGAGCTTGGAGAAAAGCCTCTGCTCCTTCATGTCATAAGGACCTAGCTGAGTTGATTCTGACATCTGATGAGGATTAAGGGGAAGCCTTACTTGACCAAGGGATGTCTGGAATACCCTGCTCATCTTGCAGCCATCATGACACAATCCCAGGTGTAATTTATATTACCCATTTGTCCTCATAGTTTAATACCATAAGGGATTTCAACTTAATTAATCAAATACATCTGTGACTGACAAGAAGTCAATCACAGAAATTGAATAAATTAAATTTCAAAGTCAAATTCGGCCTGTGGCCCTGTTTGTTTATTTCCTACTTTTGACCTTATCACAAAATTGAAAGTACAAAAAAAAAACAAAAAAAACAAACAAACAAACAAACCATTACTTGTTTTTTGGTGACAAATTCATAAAAAAAAAAAAAAACTTGTTTTGTTTTTTTTTTCATTTTCCAAAATTGGATTGCATATGAAAAGAATGAATGCTGCATGGCTTTTTTCCAAACGCCCTGTTTAATCCTTCTACCAAATTGACATTCTGTCTGGAAGAAACCACCTGAAATCCAGCTGTCAAAACAGGTACATTGTGAAATTGTGTCAAATTTCACTTTTGATCAAGAAAGTAGTACAATAATTCAAATTCATGATTCATTTTCTAAATTTTCCACTTACCAGAATTTGGATGATTTGTTAAACTGTGTCCATGGTTAAAGTAAAAAATTTACAACCTCCATGATACGAATTTAAAAAAAAAATAGTGACCTCTAGATGAATTCTACTGCTGGTCACTCGAATCACATGCTTACCGCCACAGAAGATCCGCATACAATTTGGTTTAAATTATTCAGGGTTTATAAACCTTGGAATTAGTACAGATGTTCAGACTCATCCCTATATTACACTATTTATAGCACTGATTCTATCCTGGAAACACGGCTCACTTCTTATGCACTAGCTTTAAACAGGAAGGATGTAACAGATTGCCAAAAGCTCCATCGAAAACACACACAAGCTCATGTGTGTGCACGTGGTAAAAAAAGAAAAACACTAAATTACACCCAAGACTTATGTCACACACACTTTGATGCCTGTACAGTGACTAGAAATGAAAACCCTAATCCAAATCATACAAAAATAAATTACATGTACACTGGTGGAAAGAGTTTTTGGACACTGCATGCATTAGTGGTATATTGTGTTGGGCTTGAAAAGGGTGCGTCTGATTGTTAGATATAATTATAAAATCTGAAATTAATAATGTGGGGCACCACCTGGAATCCGGGACCAATAACCAAACTGTAAACGTTGCCTCATAAACAGTTGTTCAATTAGAGGAGCCAATATCTGAAATATCAGCACCACTAGGTGAACGGTGGAGGTGAGAAGTCCGAGCTCTGACTCTCTCAATCAGCCACCTATCACAATAAAATATGCACAATAATGACAAGAAGACTTCTCTTTGAAGCTACAAATAGTATTTATTAACTCCCACAATAATTAACAAAGCCAATAATTGTTTCAATCAACAAATACTCTACTACCGACTAATGCTAAGCAAAACACATAAAAACAAAACAGGTAAACTACAGCATGTGTCTGTGTGTGTCTGTGTTTGTGTGTGTTTGTGTGTGTGTGTGTGTGTTTGTCAAGGTTGCGCGGCTCCCGGGGAAAGTCACGTCACACGTAAACAACCGGCGGAGCTGCCGCAAGGTTCCGGTTATCACTGGCAGACAGCGCCAACCGGCGGTCGGAGGCGTTTCTGCACAGGCACAAATCTGATAAGGCGGCACTATACCTGTGTTATCTGATGATCTGATGTGCGGAGCGAGCCGTGCGCGATTGAATGGATGTGTAGGTGTGCGTGTGTAGCGTGTGTTAGTAAGAGAGAGAGGAAAGCGAGAAGAAGGGAGACCGACTCTCAGTCCCGTGACCGTGAGAGAGTGGTTGCTTTGTCTACAGAGAGCGGGCGTACGGACGGTAATCTGTAGCCCGGTGTCTGGTTGTGGACTGACAAAGCAACTTACTTTTCACTCACAGTGGCGCACACACACAAAAAATAATGATCCCAAATGGGATAACACAAACAGTTTAGCGTGGTGAACACAAGACTAAACAGGCAGCAACTTAAAAATACACCTCAGAGTACAGCAGAGGGTGGACTCGACGACCTGTTAAAACACACAAAAATAACAAGCACTGAGCTTGTAAAACACACAAATCTAACGTCTCTGCCCAGACAACCTCTAAGTTGTGTCGCTCTCCTGAGCGAACCAGTGTGTGTGTAAGTCCATCAGTTTGATCCAGCAGCGGGTCCTCCGGTGCGTGGTACTGATGGTGCTGGTTTCTCTGCGGGCTAGTGATGAAACACAGGGTGGTCAACTTAATCGGTAGACAGCGGGGTGTAGAAGTTATCCGCGTCTCCATGAAGAAACTCTTTCTTCTATCTGCAGGTAATAACTGAGAGGTCAGTGGGTTGCATACAGCTGACTCTCAAAAAGTCAGCTATATGCAAAAGGAGAAAGTGTTCAGGTGAACACGGGTCGGGTCTCGTCTCGTCCAGCGAAGGTGAAACTCCAAAGAAGAGGGAATAAGCACACGTGTACAGGTCACTTTCGTCGGTGATCTAGCTGATCGAAAAGGCAAACCTTCTCCTGAACGAAAATACCAGAAAGAGAACAAGATAAGTTCCTCACCAGTATTTAAAGGGGGAATAACGTCACAGCCCCGTTATCTCGGCTCCCTGTGTTGTAGATATGTCTCTGTCAATCAGAGACAGGAGCCTGCCACCTCCTGGTGAGTTCACATCCAGGTGTGAACTGCAAGGGATGAAGGGACGGCATTTAAACCGTAAATGCAAACATAGGAGGTCAGACAAAAGAAGCCGGCTAATTGCTAACGCGTCGAACATGGCAAAGTCTGCAGCAAAAGCTAATTTTTGGACGGATACAGAGGCTAAATTACTAGCTCACTGGTCTTGTTTTCGTTCCACCTCTGTTTTGGTCTGTGACATCATAGGTTTATCGGTAGATGCCCATTACCCACGAGCCGAAAGAGTGCATATCGCCACCTATCGTAGCGGAGGCGACATGATTTCAACAAATAAAACAATTTCACTCCCGTGCATGTATACTGGGACAAGGACAGAAGTCCGATTAGATGTCTTTATCGCGCTACAACCATAGTTCGACTTAACTGTGCATGTAAACGTGTTGACTGAGTTAGGTGGAAGTTGTAACTCACTCTCTTCAGACTGTGCTCAGCACCCTGTTGGGAAATATATTTTTTCTTGGTGTGGTGGTTAGCGCAGCCGACTCTCCACCATAACATTGCAGGTTTGCGGCTACCTTTGGGCATGACCCGATTTGTGTGTTTAACTTTGTTTGTCCCTTTTAGGTTTATGTATATATAAATATAAAATAAAATAAAATAAGATGAAATATATGCATATGGAAGAATAAAATAAACCACAATGACAAGCTGTGGCTTCACTGTGGATCATCTAAAGGATTAGGAATCTCTCCAAACTAGGAGCCCCCGAACAGCGTCTTCCATAAGGCCCCTACAAAGCTAGAAATGGCCCTGGGTACAGCTCCAGCCACATCGTCAGAAAGTGCAGATGCAGTCCTTCAACAGTTGGATTCACTCTGCAGAAATACAAACAAACCATCAGTTGGAAGACATACCAAGATCTGGGCGTCAAGAGCTTCTTCAGCAAGAAATCACCACATCTTGATCTGTATGTGCAACGAAAACTGCCAGATGACATTCTGTGAGCTTCTAGATCATCCTAGATCATGGCTTAAGGTCATGCAAAGCTGTCAAGAAGCCCTTGATCAATGAATGACAGAGGTTAGCCTGGCGTTGTTGGGCCAAAGCACGCAAGAACTGGACAGCCAGTAACTGGAAGAGGATTCTGTGATCAGATTAGTCCAGTTTCCATCTTAATCCTCCTCCTGGTAATGTCAAGGTACGCACAAGGTGAGGCAGAGCATTTTCTCTAGCATGTACAGAAACTATTATCAACCATGGCAGAGGCAGTATCAAGGTTTGGGGATGTATGAGTGGTGCTATGGTTGGTCATCTCACTGTCTGTACTGGCACACTGAACTCCACCAGGTTCTGTTCCATTTTCCAAACCCACATGCTCCCTTCTGCACATGCACAATTCCATCTGGGTCAACACTGAATGTTTCAGCAAGATAATGGCCCTTTCCAAACATCCAGGGCAAGTAGAACTTGGCTGTGGGAGTATCCAGCCAACAACTGAATCGAAAACAACTTGACTTAGGACTTAGGTTTGTGAAAGATGTTTCGCCTCTTATCCAAGGGGCTTCATCAGTTCGTAACGCATCGGTCTGACTAGTCCTTACTAGTCTGACAAAACAGTGGTGTTGGACCCAGGTATTTAACCTCCGTGGGAGTGTTCACAAAGCTCCTTGTGACAATAGCCTGTTAGTGGAGTTTCACTGACCATTGCTAGTCATGTGAGCAACCTGGTATATGCACTCCAGTGCAGTGAGGAATGCAAGGACCTATACATTGGTGAAACTAAACAACCCTTACACAAACGCATGGCCCAACACAGAAGGGCCACCTCCTCAGGTCCAGTTTCAGCTGTCTACTTACACTTAAAGGAAAAGGAAAAACAGAAAGGCCTCAGGCCCGGGAACCGAACCCACGACCTTCTTATTGTCTTATCTTATGACGCTTTTACAAGAGAAAATGAAAATGAATTAGAGCATCAGCTTAGTGAAAACAAACCATTTCAAATTTTGGACAGCATGAAACATTGTGTCTGACAGAGAAGGGGAGGGAAAGCACAACCTGATTTGTTCTGTGTCTTAGTGTTTTAGAGAGAGTGAATGTGAAGAACAAACACATGCATTTTCACTTCTTCTTCCTCTCATAAAAACATTCCCAAAACATGTAGAAACTAGATACCTTTCAATCTAACAGTTTAAATTCTTCCCTTTCTGTGATCATTATACACTGTGATCTCCAAGAAAAATGAGAATGAAGCTAAGTAATTGCATTAGATTTGCCTCATTGACTGCACAGCAACATTGGGAGTGTGTTATAATCTTTCATGGCTGTTGAAATGAGGTGGATCGATTGACATATTTCCGTCAGTGGTCAGTCAAATACCACGACACTCTGCTAGAGCTGGAGTGTTAGATTTAGTGTTGCTCATTTGCCATTGACATTATTATTACTATTACCATTGTTGCTGGATTTAAAGACTTTTTTTTTTTCAAAAAAATTAACAAGGACACCCTCCAATAAAGATAATACATTACAAACAGCCAATACTTGTCTCCTAAGTGGGCATGGTTGTCATTACTTGTCCATGCCAAACACACAGAGTCGTGGAACGGAGACGGGCAGTAAGGACTTACTTTTGTCATCCCATTTTATTTATATCGTTACATGGTTGTGGGTTGCCAGGTGGCATTGGGTGAAGGCAGGTACACCCTGGAGGGTCACCAGTCTAGTACCGGGCTGATATATCGAAAACTTGCCTTGAGATAATATAGACTCACCAATGAACTTACATCTCTCTTGACTGTGGCAGGAAGCTTGAGAAACAAGTGGGAATCTACGCAGGCACAGGGAGAACATATAACCCCTATGATTCAGGAGCAATGATCACGGTGTCACCGTGCCACAGTCCCCCACTATGTGCCCCCTTCCAGGCAGCCATCAGGCACCTGAAAGCGAAAAACTTGGGTTTTCTAAAATTGGGTTTTTAGCAGAAGAAGTAACAATGGGAAATGATTAGTGGTGTGTAATGATGGCTAAACGTAACTATTGCAGCAGCAGGTATTGAGCAGGACCATGGAGCAGAGGTGATTCAGCACCTGTAGGACAGGACAGGAAGAGAGAGGACAGGAGGGACAAAACACAGACTACAGGAAGAGACAAAGTTAGAGACATGTAATGTTGTAATATACATGCATGTGAGAGAGAGAGAGAGAGAGAGCCACAGAAAGACAGAGAGACAGAGGGAATCAATGAGAATCCATGATTCTTGTCATGTTGCACACTGCTTTTACCATTTGTTCCTTATGCTCTTTCACCTGAAAGCCATCCTCCTTTTCAGGGGTTTCTCCCTGGCCGTGCCACTTCACAGATATGGTCCTGTGACAGGGGAAACCAGTATTTTCAGGAGCCCTCACACAAGAGCTGATTCACTAGGTTGGCATTTTGATATCTTTGTGCTAACAGGTTGTCTGGGCTCTGTGTTACTTCTCTGTTTTGTCAGGTAGTTTGCCAGAGAGGGTGTGTGGTGTACGCACAACTGGACAGCCAGTCAGTCCAGATGAAAATGGGTCAGTGAGAAAAAGAATCTTTTTTCTTTTCCTGTCTCTCACCCTGCCATTTCTTTTTTTCTGCTTTGGTTTGCTTGACACCTCCTCTTTACCTAACTCCCTACTTTTCTTCTCTGCTTCCTCTGTGTTTTTCCTGTTTTCTTCTGACTGACTTCTCCTTGGACGTCCCCCTTTGCCAGACATTTTTGTTTTCCTGCTTCTCCCTTTTCTTTCTTTTGCTTCAAAGCTCCTCTCTCCTTTGCCACAGTTCAATGGTGGCTGTCATTTACATCATGCAGAGACCTCTGCGGCAGAGACAATAGGCTCTGCCACAAGGGAAGATATAGGAAGCTCTAATGTACAACTTGTGATGGGCTCTATGAACATAATAGGAGTTTATTCAACCGAAGTGAAACAAGTAATCTGTGAGTATCATTAGTTAAGGTGCAGGCTGTCTGTTTCTCCTTTTCCTTGAACAGTCACTGACTCAAATGTGTGGAAACAGGGAGAGAGATTGCAATTCTATATCAGTGATCACAGACAATGAATGAAAAAATGTGTCTTGTTTCTGCAGAAGATTCTCCCAGGTTTAAAACCGCTAACGTCTTATAAATTTATACTTAAGTCAGCGAGTGTACATATATTACTACACTACCAGTCAAAAGTTTGCACACACTTTCTCTTTCAAATGAATAGGAAAATGTGTCCAAACTTTGGACTTGTAGTGTATGTGTGTGTGTGTGTGTGTCCACTCTGTCCCACAGCAATGTACACAAAGTGAACAACATTGAATTTAATACTTTGTGTATTTACATGTGCGTGTGTGTGTGTTTCTCTCTCTCTGTCACCTCTTTCCCAGTCATGTATGAAAAAAGTGAACATCATTTACTTTAACTTTCCGTGTGTGTCTGTTAGTGTATGCCATTCAACATGTGTGTCAAATCAAATCAGATCAAATGTATTTATATCAAGTACTTGGCGACAGTGGCAAGGAAACTATAGCTATTGTTATAGAGGTCCAATGACTCTGTGCAGGATCCCGAGGCACTAATAAGAAACACGAGTAATAACAATAGTGACTCTGGATGCTTTCTGTGATTCTTTATAAATATATGTGTGTGTGTCAACTCTGTCCCACAGTCACGTATGAACAAAGTGAACAACATTGACTCTAACTCTGTGTGTGTGTGTGTGTGTGTGTGTGTTTGTTTGTCTATGCCATTAAATGTGTCTGTGTGTGTGTCAAATCAAATCTTTTTTTTTTTATATGAAGTACCTGGTGACAGTGGCAAGGAAAAACCTTCCTCTAAGATGGCACTAGTTCAATGGCTCTCTATAACTATTGCTGTAGAGGCACTAATAAAACTGACATTGGATTTTTACTCATTTTCTAGATTAAATACAGTAAACCAGAATAATGAAGGAAAAGTTAAATGCAGAAAATTTCACATTTGTTTGTGTTGTTCTACATCTGATTTTCAGTTTCTATCTTTATCTGGTCCTGAGTTCGGCTCATTATTTTGATCAGTAATGATGAAAAATCAGCTCCAAAGCCTGTAATGCTGTAAATATCTTATTCTCCATGTCTCTCTTTCTTTATTCTGTTACTACAATAAACCCAGAGCAACTTCTCCTCACTCTGAGATCAGAAAAATACAAGATTGATCCCAGAGACTTTGGCTATACAAGCAGCTGACAACTAGGCCTCTCAAGGAGACACTGATTGGCTGTGATATCACACACTGGAGCCAATGAGATCATCCAATGGAGAGATGAGGTGGAAGATGGGAATTGGTAGATAAACACAGAGAAGTAAAACAGTTGTGATTAGAATTCCGGCTCTTTTTAGAGAATCGGCTCTTTTGGCTCGGCTCACTAAAAAGAACCGACTCTTTCGGCTCCCAAGCAACTCTTCAGATTTTTTTTTGTTGCTTAAATTAATTTATTACCAACAATAATGTAAAATTATGTGCAAATGAATTACTAATGTAAAAAAAAAAAACATGCGTTATGTTTTTATTTATTTATATGTTTATTAGCACCACAAAAAATACATTATAAAGTACAAAAACAAACTTTTAATTTTTTAATTTATTTACAATTGAACCTTTAACTTTTTTAAACTTTTAACTTTTTTTTACTAAAGAAGTTTAAAGTGAAACAACACAGAATCGCTGCAAAACATACAACACAACAAAATATAACTTAATCAATTGTGTTCTGTCTTGCTGGGGTCACAGACTTATGCAAAAACTGTCTCACAGAGCTCTGGGTTGTAGGTTTAGGTGGTTGTGGTGGTGTACTGCATGATGCTGTAGACACTGCAGCATCAGCAGCAACAGTTGCAGTAGACACACTGGCACCTTCATTAATATCACGTTCATCTGCTTGTGTTTTTCCTTCCCATTGCACTGATGGGTGGATGGTTCTCAAGTGCCTGTGCAGGTTGTTTGTGGAGCCAGCTCGATAAAAAGTTTTTCCTTGCAGACTCTACACTCTGCCTTTGTATTATCAGTGAAATTGAAATGGGTCCAGATTTGACTCCTTTTCCTGCTGTCACTCATTTTCTTAACTATACTTTCCGTTCGTGTTGTCTCTCCTTGTGGCCTTTTGCTCTCTTTCTCTCTTGTCGCCCTCCCTCCTCTGTTCTGCTGTTCGTGTGTGCTGTGTGTGTGTAACTGCCGCCCCTCCCCCCTCTGGTCAGTGCAGACACAGAGGCGACACCACATATATTGACCAATCACGTGCGGCTTGAAGAGAAAAAAAGCGAGAGAGAGAAGGGGAAGAAAAAAAAAAAGCGGCTCCCAATCAGGAGCCGGCTCCCGTCGTTCACTTCAAAGAGCTGGCTCTAAGAGCCGTTTCATTCGCGACCGACACATCACTATAAAACAGCAATGCTTCAGTCAAAGGTTTATACTGATCCAAATCTTACCTGATGTCATTCACAAATATAAAGACATGAACAGATGGCCCATGCTAACAACTCTTGTTTGAAGCACAGATTCTCTAGTTTGAGGAGAATGTGTCATGGGTTGTCCCTCCTGATCATTAACTCTACTGTCATTGCAGGTCCTGACACACCCATCTGCCTTGCAATTACCTTCATTCCACTCACCTGAGTCAGCCTGCCTATCTCCCCACCTGGATCCCATCGTGTGCCTCAGTCACTCCCTACAATGGAGTGTCAATATTTCAAAGTAAACCTATTTTAACCTAGGTAGAGTATTTATAACTATATGGAGACTAAACTTGCTCTAAGAGTAGAGTTAAAAGTCAGTGTAAAATTCTGCAGACATGCAATGAAAGATTCAACTCTACACAGTGATGATTACGCGTCCATTTGCACACGGTCCTGGGAGCTCTGCTGGCAGACGGGGTTTTCTCTGGAGTGGTGCCACAGTCGGTAAGTAAGTTAGCATTGTTGGCAACATTGTTTAATAACTCTATTTCAACTAGACACGTATTGATAGTTTCATTAAGGTCGATTGAGGACATTATGGCAACATGTACCCTTCTGATTGATAATATTATCGAGCAGCTACATGCTAGCAGTTGCTAACAGTTCAGAAGTTCACATCTTTTCATTGAGTTAAGATGCACCTATATAACAAGTTAACTACGTATTTTTTCTGAATGCTGCGGAGATAAGAATGAGTGCTGCCTGTTTTATGGCAAAGTTTTAACAACCAAATTATTGTTTATTAGTATGCTAATCGCTAATTTGTTTCCATGCTAGGTTAGGTGAACTTTAGGAAACCTCGTGTCCATTAAGTGAACTACTGGTTTATACTGTTTTTAAGCCAAATGCCAAAGGAATATGCTGATTTAGATTTCCTACTTTCACTCCTTATTTAGTGAGTGATTTGTATTTTGCATTTAATATAAATTACAGTGAGCTATAGTTTGTATTGTGTATTTAACTTAGAGCACAGTAACATTACTCTTAATCATTGAGCTCAGATGGTTTTAACTGTGGTAGTTAGTCTGTGGGAGTTATTATTCACTTTGTAATTACTGGCCTCGAATCAGCGGTTTATCTGATTTGTTAACTTTGAGGAAGACTGCAGCTGAAGATGACTTCATGGACCCAGAAGTAACTTTTATTTTAAGGGCAATATGATACAGTTCCAGTTTGAACCTATAAATAAAGTATAACGTAAAATTACTATTATTAAGGTGATTATTTAAAGGTACTGCTTTAATACCAAACCAGGGTTTAATATGTTTAGCATCTATATCTCTCTGTAAAAGTAAAGAGTGCTATATGCTTTTAAATCTTTGCCATAGACTATTCAATTCAAATGGGGGAAATACAGATAAGCTGACATGTAGGCTATGCATGTGCGAAAAATAGGCTATAGATATAGCAGCATAGATATAACCTCTTAAATTTGCTCTCAGATTGCACCAGAATGATGCATTTGACTTAAAAATTCACACTTTTTCTGCTGGGGGAGCATGCCCCCAAATGCCCCTAGCATGTCCCTGGACTGAGGTTCCACCGTAATCTCTCAAAAGTCTGTGGGAAACACTGGGGATGATAATTTAGTTAACTGATAGCATGATAGATTTGTTAATCATAACTCAGCTATATAAACTTTGCCTTGTTCACAGAAATCAAGCAAATTGCACTAAGAGTGGACCAATAGCTGGTAAGTAGGCTAAGGTTATGGAACAACATTAGATGTCAGCCACACTTCACCCATTTGCAGTAACTATCATAAGCATAAGGATCTTTGATGGCACTCGCAGCTAACCTGTTACTTCATTCTTCTGTCTTCATACTGTAACAGCTAAGTAATATTAAGTAAGTTATGTTTCTATTTTATATAAAAACATCACTTCTGAAGCACATTAACAGGTAACTCTTTGTTAAACTGTTTTTTTCTCATTGTTTATTTTAACAGAATATGCTGCTGCGTGTTTTGTTTGGTGGTCAGCAGAAGTATGTTAGACTGTCTGACCTAACATTTGATACCTTCTTGAAAGAAGGTTGGTTAGTACATCAGGATAAAACAATATCACAACTTTTTACTTGGTTAATACACCCAATTCATCATAAAGCCATAATAATAATGATAATTGTTTCTGCTGTGCATTGAAATGGATAAGAATGACCCATTGATTTCAGCTTCAACTCATCAGCATTTTGTGAAGACATGAGGTTTACTACTTAGTTGGCCCTTTGATTCTCATCAGGGAGGAATGCATGGCCTTTCAAATTTTGTAACAATTTCTGTAATAGTCTTTTCCTTTTCTTTTTCCTTCCTTTTACTTTACTGTGCCTAAAATTTAACATACCACAAGGCAGACAGTTAGATATGAAGGTGTATGAGCAGACTGACACAGAAGTTGATGCAGAGGTTTTTGAAGAAATAGTGAAGGAGTCACCTGGAACCTTCTGAGTCATGTTGAATGATGAAGAACTTGGTAATCACTGACCATTCACAAATGTGTTCATATTAAACTTAAAGGTTGAGATGGGAGCATTAAAAGTTCCATTTAATACTTATGTTTTGTTCATATTCCTTAATGCACAGGTGCTTCTCTATCATCATCATCCTCAGCAGCATCTGATGATACTATCATTCTGAACTTCACAATGTGTGACCCCTCCTGAAGAAGCAGCCGCTGCTGAAGGAAGTCAACCTAAAAGGCCATGGCACATAAACAATGAGGCAAAAGCGGAAGGTAGTGGACATTAAGTGTAATCTGGATGTTGTTCCATTTCAGTGTTTTTTATGTAATAATTTTCCAGTCTTCTGTATGGTTAAAAATTTTCTGACTCCATGTTTTATTTCCGTTTAAGTTGATTGAAGAAATACTAACAACAAAGCCCGGCGGTGACCACATCATGCAAGAGTATGCAAAAACCAAATCTCTGACAGATGCTACCGGAAGATGGATGATAAACATACTTGCTGCTGAGATGACAGAAACACATGGGTAAGAATCATACGTGTAGGCTATGAAGAAACATTATTAGTATTGGATTGTTTTTAATTGTGTTGTCATATGCCAATTGAGTGACCGTCATCATTGAATTCTTACATTAGGACATCCCCCCTACAAGTGTCACAGTGATGTATGCACAGGGATAGTTGCTCTGTTTCCATATCTGGAAGACCCATATTCACAACATGGATATGTAAGTAAAAGGGTCCTTGCAATATTAAAACACATAATTGCCCTTAGAAATGTTGATGGCATAGTCAGTCTGCATATATTTAATTACATAGGAACATTACTACAATCCAGAGAGCAGTTCGGGATACCTTGCATGGCGGTTGAATACTATTCAAAGAAAAACTGCAGAGGAAAGAGGTGCCTCGGTTAGCAAATCTCCCAAAAGTAAGTTTATTTACTTATGAAATCTGTATGCAGGAGTCAATAATATTGTTTTGTCTTAAGTTGGGGCCAGGCCATGGTTGATCCAGACCCTTCACTGCTGAGAAAGTGTCATCTGATGAGGACGCGGAAGCAGCTATTGCTGTTTTGAGACACTCTGCTGATGAAGACGCTGTCTGTGAGAAGATGAAAGCTACCTTCATCTATCGTCATTCAATGGTCAACGATGAAAAGAAAGCAGCAGATGTCTTCCCAGTCTTCCCAAGGTTTCTGGGCACACCGGGACTGGTAAGAAATCTTCATTAGTTGAATCACTGAAATATCCCATGCAGCATGCAGTGTCACTCATTACTGGTTTCTATGCACTGTATTTTTGCTTTACAGATAGAACAAGATTTCAGACTCCTGTTTGGTGAGGTCACTGCCCACAAATTCTTGGAAAGGTGGCCCACTGATTTCAGAGCTAAAGTGGTAAAGGAAAGCCATGGACTGGTATCCACCACAGAGCTCCTGGGGTTAATGCACAATGCTGAGTCAGCTGCTGAAGTTGAGAATGGTATGACTGGGACTGTTTTTAATCACCATTTTTAGTTATATAGGTAATTGCACCAATTTAATGTATTTGTAGCATAATGTTAACCTGATGTTTGTTGATCTAAAGGCTGGGACAGTGACATGTCTGCTCTCCTGCTGCTGCTACATCTCCTACCACCGTCTGCACAAGGAAGAAAGAGGCCAGGAAAGATGTCTGCAGCTCAGGCTGTAGATCACTTCATCAAATTCCAAAAAGGTACGCTGAACGGTTGTTTAAAATATACTTTCCATCACCTTAATTTCATGCACAGTTTGAGGTGATCTGATCTGTTGTCAAAGGTTGGACACTAAATACTGGTGATGAACGTGTTTTGTTGTAGGCTGAAATGTGCAAGAAAGTTGAAGCATGTTTTGAGGAGTTAGAGAATCCTTTCACAGTTCTTAATTCAGAATACAAGCGATCAAAATTTTTATCAGACAAGTGGGAAACTGTAGAACCAGTTGAATGTGTAATTGGCTCAAGATTTGACACAAGGTGAAATAAAAAAACTGGAACATATGATCAGATAGTTTTTCAAGATAAATTCATGTATGTTCCAATCTTATCTACATTGGAGTCAATATTTAAAAGTCAGCATATCACAGAAATGTTGAAAGACTCAGCCACTGATGACTCAAGACTCGGAGATATTTGTGATGGATCTTTATTTAAGACTCACCCTGTGTTTTCAACTGAAAAGCACACAGTGCCCAGATGTTCTGTGATGACTTTGAAGTTGCAAATCCTCTCGGTTCCAAGCGAGGTATTCATAAATTGGGTGCAATATATTTTACTTTTAAGGAACTTCTCTCCAAAATGGAATTCTCTTTTGGTAAACATACAGCTGTGCGCCCTATTTCATGCACAAGATCTTAAACGTTACATTGTTCCTATTGTTGTCTCCTATTGTTTGAGACAGTAAAGTGTTAGAGAGTGATGGTATTGAGATTCCACTATGTGGTGGTCATGTTCGTGGCAGTGTGATACAGGTTACAGGTGATTATTAAGGCTTACATAGCTTGTTTGGTCTGGAGTCTTTCAGTGCAAGGTACTGTTGCAGGTTTTGTTTTGCTGAAAAAGATGACTTTCAAACAGAATTGTCTGAAGATTCTTCCAAAACAGTGTTGCGGACCAAAGACACCCACACTGCTCACTGTCAAGAAATGGCTCGTAATCCATCTCTTCTTTACGTTTTTAGTGTGAAGAGTTCATGCTTATTGAATTCATTTACATATTTTCACACAACTGGGAACTTCTCAGTTGATGTGATGCATGACATTTTGGAAGGGGTGCGAAATGAAGTTATTGTTTGTGTATTTTAAAGAACAACATGTTACATTGGGGGAGCTGAATTTGAGAATACAAAGTTTTGATTATGGCTTCATGGAGAGAAACAGTAGGCCAGTGACTGTGAATTTAGGTGGAGAGACTAATGATCTGGGACTGCAGCTCAGTCGTGGTGCTTATTGAGAAATGTTCTGCTCATGTTTGGAGATTTGGTAAACTCCACTGACCAACACTGGGGCCTATTTTTTTTTTATTACTACAAATTGTAAACATTGTATTTTCTCCATGTTCTCTCAAGGTCTCTGTGTATATTTAAAACATTTGATTGTGGAACACCACAAACTCTTCAAGATGTTGTATTCCCAGAAAAAACTTTTACCAAAGCACCATTTTCTTATCCATTATCCTCGCTGCATCCAGAAAATAGGACCTGTACTTCATAGTAGGTGCATGTGCTATGAAGGTAAACACATTTTTTTTTTTTTTCAAGAAACAGCTTAAATCATTTAAAAATATCAACAAAACACTAGCCCCAAAACACCAGAATCATATGGCATATGTTTGGTGATCTTCAATAACCTTTAGTCAGTTAGACATTGGTCCAGGAAAAATGGTGTCTTTAGGAATGTTAAAAGGAGGTTCTGGAATTGCCATGAAAATGCAAGTGCCCAGTAGTGTTCAAGTTATGAAAGTGAATTGGGCTAAAAACAATGGGTTTGTTTACCGCCCACATCTGGTTATTTGTGGCAAAGTTGAATCTGAAATGCCTCTTTTTTTACCAGATTGAATCAGTTCTGATAATACATGAGAAACTGTTACTGCTCACTTTGCCTTTATGTACAGTAACTTTTCAACATTTCCACGCATATAAAGTGATCAGGACTAAACAAGACTTTGTTTTTCATGTCGACAACCTGCACTATCCTAGGCCTTTCGACATACAAATGTCATATGGAGTGGATAACACAGCTCTCTTTGTTGTGCCGTATTGCTTTCTTTGGTAAGCATACTGTGTTGTAAAAAAGTTATAGTAAAATTGACATTATAGTCAGGGCAAGTATGGCAAGACTCAATAAATGCTGTTACTGTGACCTTGTATGTTTGTTTATTTACATTTGATAGATTTGAACACAGCAGTATAGCATCATATGACCTAGATGTAAAAAATAACACTGTAGAGAAATGCAAATTAAATATTATTACACATTACAGTGTCATTTCTAAACTTAAAGTGGAGTAAAATTAGCTCTATAAAGTGTAATCATATTACTCTGAACAGTGTGTACAAACCACAGTGTTAAAATTAACAATGAAATGTGTAAAAATATTTGACACTGAATTGAGTAGAATTAACTCTGAAAAGTTGACACTGGCCAAAGAGTAAATTTTACTCTAATTTCAAGTGGGACCAAATGTTATCTAGAACGGAGTTAAATTCACCTCTCTAAGAGTTAAATTGACACAATTTTTTACTGTGTATATATACTGGCCCAGCGTCTCATGCCCTTTGCCAGGTTGTCTAGTGTTTTTTGTTTTTTTTGCCTAGCTTTCCAGTGTTCCCTATTATCTGTCACCTTGTCTGTTACCTGAACCCTACCCGTTTTCTCGGTCTAAAGATTCTGCCTTGCCCCTTGGAGTTGTCTGCCTGCCTGGTTTCTGACCCCCTGCTTGCTTTCCCGGAGTGAGTAAAGTTTATTGGACTCTGCCCCTGTCTCTGTGTTTGTACTTTTGGGTTCCTAAGATCTGAGAACTTACAGAATGTGAAGGAGCTCCCTAACTCGTGCCAAGATGGAGCAATATTGCTTTAAAGATAACATGAATTTTGGTAGCGAATATACTTATGTTGGCTTTAGTTAAGCATTTGTATGATGCTTTTAAAACTAGAGTTCACTGTTGCCTACGCTGCTGAATTACCTGTAAGCTACCGGTGTGAAGTTGACATGCTTTGGATTCCAGCTGACAGTAGGGAAAAAGCATGTTGCAGCGTTGGACAGGGTGGTGCCTTGTCAAAGGATTGTCACATAGAAGCAATGATTCACAATCAAATTCACACCTTTAGCGTTGTCAGTTAACCTAACCTGAATGTGTTTGTGTAAGGAAGCAGAGATGCACTGGCCTAAGACAAATTAAAGGGCCTATGTGACTTTTCTCCAGTGTGCCTTGCCGCCACTTTTCATATTAACTAGTTAGAGCATGCACAATGCCTGTGTGAACTAGTCAACCTGGATTTGGTCTTTCATTTATCAGATCAGCAATGGCAGCCACAATGCACACAAAAGTGTCCAGTGTGTCTCTGGTGCAGGAGATGTGTTTGCCTGTTTCTGCTGCTGGTTTTATGTCCATCGAAGTGTGTCTGACAGTTGTGGATGGTTTAAAATGTAGTCCAGTTGTTAGTAGTTGGGTAGAACCCTGGGAAAGGTCAAGGGTCGCGTTGCTGTGGCCCTGTAGGGGGAAATAAGGAGCTGTGTGTGTATAAGTATGTCTGGGAGAGAAATTTAATGGCTGGACTGGAATGTCATGAATAGAGTTTGACACACAGAAACTCACTCATAGACAGACAGACAGACAGGCAGGCAGGTAGAGAGTCAGACATTCAGGTAGGTCAGCAAATTGGGCAGCAAGACATACAGACCCGGAGACAAACATGCAGACAAAGAGACAGACAGGCAGACAGTGTGTAGCGACAGAACTAAAGATCTCTTCTTATCCCTTTTTTTTTTTTTTTCTCTGTTCACAAACTTTCCCATTGAACAGTCACAGAAGACCTCCAGATGTCCTCTGGAGGTCTTTACAGGTCCATTCTACACACACCTGGGTCAGGCAAGTTGAATTTAATCCAGTTGGTTTGAGTTTATTCTAGGTTTTTAGAATGGGCTGTAGAATGGACTGTAAATCCCACAATAACACCAGGCTAATTCTGAACTAAGAGCCATATTTACATTTAGGATTAATTTTCTCTTTTTTTTCTCACGTGTAGAGCTCTTACGTACACCTACAGTCTGTGGATGAATATGAAAATGTAAGCTTCTATCAGTTCTGCCCATTCCTCATACAAAACTGTTTTAAACCCAAAAATGGAGCTTGTGATTATACTCAGTTTAATCAGATGGCCTTCTCAGTTCACATGTTCTGATAGAAGACAATGGACTGATTCAAGGGTCTTTGTCTCAGGTGGAGACAGAGATTTTTATGAAAATAATCTGAAAATCTGTAAATGCAGACTTATTTTACAGGCACACAAACATTTCAAATTAGTTGTAATGTTTAATGTGCAATTCAAATACATTTTCATGACCTTGCAATCAGGGTAAAGACTGGGTGAATACAATGAGGAGTCAGGGATCAGGCAGGCTCAGAGATCGTCTATTTGAAAGCAGGGTCAAAACCAGGAAGTCAGATAATCAGGCAGAGGTACAGAGGTCAAAATCAGGAAACAGACAGAGATCACAACGAGGAGTCACTATCAGAAATAATGCTGGAACGCTTCTGATAGACAAAAAGAGGAACTGGCACAGAAGGAATGGGGAGCACAGCTTATATACACGAGGGAGACAATGACACACAGGTGAAACACATGAGGGCGGAGAGAGCAATCAAGCAGGCAGGGCTGGGCAGGAAGACAAGACAGGGGAAGAAAAAGAGTTTCAGAATAAAACAGGAAGTGACACAGTAAAGACAGAAACTCAACTAAAACCCGAAAAACAGACACTTAACACTAGCGGACCCTGACACTTGCTTCTCCTTCAGCCTTGATACAGTATGAAATGTGTTAACTCAACCATAACTTTAGTTCTGAGCATGGATGCTGGTTACAGTAAGAGCCTTGTTTGCTCTGCAGTCGTGTTGTTTTGGTGAAATGTATGGGGAAAAAAAACACAATCTTGAGCAATAAAAATAGAAAACAAGAGCTTATCCTAGCACATGTATTGAGTGACATGTTTAGGAAATTCCTGTTATATTCACGTCTTTGCTTGGATAATTGATACTTATTTTGTATGCAGCAAAATTCTCACATTCATAGTAAAGTCTATGAGATTCTTTTATTACCTTGCACAGTAACTGTTGGTTTGTTTTGATGCAACCTCCTTCATCAATGTGGTTTTCCAAGTTGTTTAAAACATGAACAAAATAAGGTATTTGGTAATGTGCGGTAGGAAGCAAGGCAGCATAGTGGAAATGGATAAGCGGTAGAAAATGAATTAATTAATGAATGAAGGAATGAATGAATGAAATGTGTAGTAAAGAAGGGCCGATATGAACAACACCAGAAGGTTTAACGTTGGTATTATTAGCTGAAAAAAAATTCTGTTCACACGTCTCAGGGCATTCACAATGAGTGGAAGAAGCATTCTGGTGGTTTCACACATTCCACAGCCCTTGGCTTACACTGCACGAGTTCTAGGCTGTGAAGTATCACAGCTTCCTATTATCTAGCGACAGAGGACCCTCTCTCTGGCATCACAATGGCAGGCCTGTGTTAAGCAGCTGTCACCAGATTCCTTACATTTGTTTTAACCTACTTAGATTAGCAAATGGCTGCATCAGAGTGGAGCCTAAGATATGTGGATTTAAAATTGGACCCCCCACACACAAACTGTCACTTTTTGCTGACAATATAATTCTTTTCTTAACAGACGTTACCTAGGCATATCAGTTGATAAAGACTTGAAAAAATTATATAAATTGAATGTCTTGAATTTACTGAAGAAAGTTGAAGAGGATAAGTGGATGAACCTACCTCTAACTTTATTAGGCCGAATCAGTATTATCAAGATGAATGTCCTGCCAAAATTTCTTTACATATTTTAGTCCCTCCCACTTCACATTTCCTCAGATTTTTTTTTTTTTTTTTAAATCGCTGGACAAGTTAATCAGATGATTTATCTGGCAAAAAAAATCCCTAAGGGTAGGTCTAAACCAACTCGCCCTACACTATTCAAAAGGAGGACTGAAACTCCCCAGTTTTAGATTGAATTATTTGGCTGCACAATCAAGAGTCTTGGCCCAATTGTTTGATGGAGACTTTCATCAGTGAACATTGAAAGACTTGAAGTGAAGGATTCCACCCCCTCTCACATTTTATATAAATGGGATTGAAAGCCAGTTCGGTCCAGGACCAGTAATCATTTCATTGCCCACTCCATTCAGATCTGGTCCAGAATACACAAGATGTTGGGATATATCCCCTGAGACTCCCTTATGGGAAAATAGGCTTATTCCCATTCTATGCCAGACATTTTGAGTCTTGGCCCAAAAAGGGAATCACTTACTTACATGTCGACATTAAAAGTAGTATATTCATGTCCTTTCAGCAATTAAAACAAAAATATAACTTGTCAGACGATTTTTTTCAAGTACCTACAATTAAGGAATTTTGTTAGGATTAGCTGTCAGAATCAATGGGAAATACCCGACGTCGATAGACGTCGCCTATCAAACTTCTCTTTCATGACGGCCCACCAATGATCAAAACCATCTCAAAGGTTTATGAGATACTGTTACCCTTTCTTACCCGGAAAATTCCAGACGTAAATAGGAAACAGATTTGGGCTTGGAAATTAACTCAGAATTGTGGAATGGTGTTACATTTACATTAAATTCCAGATATAGATTAACCCGGTTCAATTACTTGAATCAGACATATCTCACCCCCTCTAAATTACATAGATTCCAGTGGCAAACAATGGACCATGTAGCAATAAAAGATTAAACATAGCAATATAAATACAGGGCTTAAAGTAAAAAAAAAAATCCTGAGCCTGAATTTTTTTTCCAGGGGGGTGGGGGTTATTTAGAAATTAAAGATGATAATGTTTAAATAACCAACCTGTGTACTTTTGAATATCCACATTTATTTAATTTTTATTTTTTAAAATTCAGTTATTCATCTTTTTTCTAATATACAATTTCAGTATAATTTTGAGCATGTTGTAATGTTGTGTGTGCAACCTCTTAATTTTATTTTTATTTTACTTCACATATTTCACTTGTGTTGTTCTGTATGGAAGTACTGGGAGGGTGGATGGGAGAAAATAAGAAAAATTATGCTTGTTAAATGTCTGAGATCTATGCTATTTTTCTCAAATAAAAATATGTAAAAAAAAAAAGATGAAAATGTTAAATGTGAAACTCAGTCAAGCTAAATAATTTGAGGAATTATTCAATTGGCAACCATTTAATTCAGTAAAGGACAATTTACACAAAAATAGTTTACTGTTGCACTGTAACTGTTTAAAAATTATTTTATTCTGATTCTAAATACAAAATAGGAAATAAATAAACAAAAGACTTGTCGTCTCTGCCTCTGTCTTCTATCCACGCCCAGCGCAACTAATTTCTAAGTCCTTGGTCTGTTGTTGGACGTCTTCCCCTGGCTTTATAAACTTACTCTCCATCATCTCAGTCACTTCGATTAAAAAAAACAAACAAACAAAAAAAAAACGCCGGCTTTGATGCTGCGTTCACGAAACCGAGAATTCTATAGTCCAACTGGGAAATTTCCGACTTCCGATATCATAGCGTTCATACTATAGGTTAACTTGGAGGAGAAAAAATAAGTTTGGCATATTTTCACTGTTTGCTGAAACAAAAATATGTGCAGCAGCCACTCATGTTTATTTTGGAAGCAGTAATTTCCGAGTTTGACAACTCAGAGCTAATTTTTCCCAAGTTGTTTAGAATGCAGCATCACCTGCTGCTGGATCTGAACCAATAATTGCCTACCACCCTACTTCTGATTGGCTAGTGATGTTAGTTTGGTTGAGAGGAAGCTGCATTGCTCTCATTCCATTGGTAGGCGAACTCAAGTGACTGTTCGAACCTGACAAGTTTTCTTTTTTTCAACAACAAAATGAAAATCTGACCAGCCTCTGCCACTTAAACTGTGGCTATCACAAGTGAACAATTGCATGCCCTTGGAAAAGACGACCTACTCGCTAAGAAACAAAATTCAAGTCTTCCATAATATATGGCAACCTTTTATCAATTACATGGAAAATATACCTTCACATATGATTGAATGAAAATTCATAGCTTCTCCTTATTGAAGTGAAAACCCCTGTTGATGTCTTTAAAGGTAAAATAACTGTATTTGGTGATTTCTTATTCGTATATTTTAAAATACCTCATTGTCACGATTAGCGCTCCTGTGAAAGTATTTTTGTTGAAGTATTTTTTAATGTCATGTTTTTTGTTTTGCTTTTATTTTTTGTATTGTATTGCAAGTTTGTGGTTGTCTGTCTATTAAACTTGAAAAACCCAAATAAACAAATATATATATAAATAAAAGAAATGACTATGTCCCAGATTTTTCATTTTTGAGCTTTTAGCTTTTAGGCCAACGAGCACTGACTCAATTGTCATCACTTTGGGACATTTATCACACTTCACACGGCTCCCTCTTCAGCTTCAACTTGTTTGACCCGTGTATAGTGACAGTTGTTTTTTTAACAAAGTACATTCTTGATGTAAGATCTGAGTCCCCTCCAAAAATTAAATATATTTTGTCATTTTTTTTGTGTGTGTGTGTGTGTGTGTGTGTGTGTGTGTGTGTGTGTGTGGAGTCTGGGGCTCTTCATGAGGAACATTTATACCCCTGGGCTCATTCTTGCACTTATTTAATCAACTAATCACATGGCTCATTAAAATATCCAGGTAAAGAGCCCCAATTGATATTAACAACTAGAGGAAGAATTTGATCTCAGTTACTTTGAATATGACATAATGGTCTGTGAAAATCGAGGAGATCCACCAGCAGGTCCAATTCAAATTATCTGACACTGAGAATAGAGCCAGCAAAACCAGTAAGCAGCAGCACTATGGAGGAGGCTTTGCTATTGAGAGAGGCCAGAGTTAACCATAGACAACAGCTGAACCTGTTCTTCCTGTGCAGAGCTTCTCTTGGCAAAAATTAATTTCGCCACAGTGACTTGAAATGATAAGTGTTGCAATAGTCCAACACGGTTGAGGCTAGGTGATTGGCTTGTTAATTTTGGTACAATATAAAAATTGAATCAAATCAAAATTATTTACATAGCACCAAATCATAACAAAGTTACATCAAGTTACTTAAGACATAGAGCAAGTCTAGACCAAACTCTTTATGGAGTTGTTAAAGTGACCCAACATATCCCTCCGAGAGGAAGCATTTGGCAAATGTACAAGGAAAAACGTCCTTTCAGATGCAGAAACCTTAGACAGAACCGGGCTCAGGGAGGGCAGCCATCTGCCTCGACTGTTTGGGTTGAGAGAGGAAGATACGAGGGGGGTTGGGCAGAGAGAGAAGACTACTAAGGGAAGTTAGAGATGTAATGTTATAATGCACATGCATGGGAGAGAGAGACAGAGAGCCACAGAGAGACAGATAGATGGAGAGAGAGAGAGAGAGCAACAGAGAGGCAGAGAGGTGCTTAGTGCAACCCCCAGCAGAGTATTAAACCTTAAATTTTTAACTTTAGGCTTTGTCATAAAGGAAGGCTTTAAGCATGATCTTGAAAGCTGTGACAGAGTCCGCCCCCCGGACGGATAATGGGAGTTGGTTCTATAGAAGAGGAGCTTGATAGTTGAAAGATCTGCCTCCCGATTTACTCTTGGAGACTCCAGGAACCACAAGTTAACATACACCCAGAGAGCAAAGTGACTTCCTGTAACAATAAGGAACTATGAGCTCTCTGAGATATGATGGAGCTTGGTCATTAAGAGCTTTGCACGTAAGGATAAAGATTTTAAATTCTATTCAGAATTTTACTTGGAGCCAGTAGAAATGTGATCTCAGTGACAGACCTGTGAAAATAGAGGCATATACGTCTATTTGGAAAACCAATACATTTATTTTTCACACACGCACACATATTTGCACGCATGCATGCACGTCATGTTGTTTATTAGAGTTGTCCCACACTGTATGTCAGATGACATTCATCAGACTTACTTGATTGATTAAAAGGAGCCTCAGGAATACATTAAAAAACCTGAACCTACATTTGATCCCAGTGTTTTAATATTAATAACTGGTCATTTTTGTGGTCTTCTGTGGCTCTTAAGATTCACTCAAACTTTTAAATGTGTCTTCATCAGACTGTGCCTGTGTAAATTTGCCTGTTTGAAGTGTACGCTAGTCTGGAGGTGGGCGTGGTTTGGGCGTCAACTGTAGGAGATGGAGGCGGGGCAGGGCTGGCTCTGCAGGAGCAGCGCCAGGTGAGTTGATTAGCTCAGCTGGGCTGAGTTGACTAATGAGCCTCTCTTTCTGCCTGCAGTAGTGGCTGGACTGGAGAGCACACGGCAGGACGCTTTTCGGAGGCTGAGGACCAAGCACTTGTTGTTGCCTGTATTTTGTGATGAATAAAAAGTCCCGCTGAGCTCTGCTGTTCTGTGGTCTTTGCTGGGGAGAACCCCAATGGCAGTGAACCTGCTACATTGGCACCCAACGTGGGGCCCAGCAAATATGGCCGACCAGCAGCACCTTCAGCCAGTGATGGACATCCGGAGAGCCATCCTCGACCGCATGGGCCAGTAGAGGAGGGCCACCGGCGGCAGTTCCGTTCCACCCGGCTGTGGCACGCTGACCGCCCCTTTGTGTACGCCCAGCAGCTGAGGGACAGTACCTCCAGGTGGCTGCAAGTGGGAGAATCTGCCGCCGAGGGGCAGATCCTCGACCAGGTGGTGCTGGAGCAGTTTGTGGAGGGCCTCCCCACTGGAACCTACGAGTGGGTGCGGTGCCACCGCCCAGAAGACCTGGCTGCCGCGGTCACCTTGGCAGAGGATCACCTTGCAGTCCATGGCCATGGATCTGAAGGACAGCCACAGGTGACTGGCCGGCCGATGCTGGCACCCCGCTGGAAGATGGGGCTTCCGCCCACACCCTCCCCTCAACCCTGCTCTCACCCTTTACCTCTCTTCCCTCCATCCCAGGGTCCGGATTCACAGGGGGTTCCTCAAGCATCAGGGCATGGCTGTTGGGGGTGCAGCCAACCCAGGACACTTCCGCCGGGAGTGCCCACTCATGGAGGTTGGTCAGGTGATCTGGGTTGCAGGCCCTCCGACTCCCTCCCGTGGTCCAGGAGAAACATACAGTGTTCCGGTAAGGATCCAGGGGGGTATACATCAGGCGATGGCGGACTCTGGCTGTAGACAGTCCATAGTCCACAAAAACCTGGTTCGGCCTTGGGCTTTGGTAGAGGCATCATGGGTGGATGTTAAATGTGTGCATGGGGACATTCACAGATATCCTGTTGTGCCGGTGGAAATTAGGTATAGGGGGGAAAAAGCATTGTGTCAAGGCCGCAGTTAGCTGACGCACACCGTAATTTTGGGCACGGATTGGCCTGTGTTTAGTCATTTAGTTGGGCAATGCGTAGGGGTGCGTTCATGACCTGTAGGGACATGGGATGTGTGTGCTGTGCTCAGTGGTGAAGCGAGGTTGCCTGACACTGCAGATGGGGAGGGGGACCCAGTGGTGTCTCCTGAGAAAGCACCACCTGACTTCTCTCTGACTCTGCCCTTCTCAGGAGACACCACAGGGTCCCACACTGTCCTCCATGGAAGATTTTCCACTTGAACAGTCTCAATGATACTTTATGCTTTGCCTTTGCCCAAGTGATAATAATTGATGGTCATCTGGTGCACCCTGAGACAGCACAGTCATATCCCCACTTTTCATTGATCAGTGACAGACTTTAGCGAGTGAGTTGTGACACTCAAACAGAAGAAGTAGTAACCCAATTGTTGGTTCCAAAAAATCGTCAGGAAATGCTTTTCCCAATGGTTCACTTTAGCCCAGTGGCTGGTCACATGGGATATGACAAAACACTGAACCGGATAATGGCCCAATTCTATTGGCCCGGCATTCGGGGAGACGTACAACGTGGTGTGCATCTTGTCCCGAATGTCACCTGGTTAATCAGCTGGCCATTCCCAGAGTGCCATTGCGCCCATTGCCACTTATGGAGCTTCCATTTGAGCGGATTGGTATGAACCTCATCGGGCCATTTCACCAGAGTGCATGTGGATATCGTTTTGTGTTAGTATTGGTGGACTATGCAACATGATATCCAGAAGCAGTGCCATTGTGCACCATCTCGGCTAAGAGTGTTGCGCAGGCACTTTCAGGTCATCTCCCGAGTCAGGGTTCCGAAAGAGATTCTGACTGACCAGGGCACTTCGTTCATGTCACGTACACTCAGGAAACTATACGAATTACTGGGCATTAACTCTATTTGGACCAGTGTGTATCATCCCCAGCCTGATGGTCTGGTGGAGCGGCTAAATAAGACTTTGAAAACCATAATCCATAAGTTTGTGCATGAGGATGACTGTAAGTGGGATAGGTGGCTAGATCCTCTGTTGTTTGCAGTGCGGGAGGCTCCCCAGGCCTCTACTGGATTGTTTCCCTTTCAACTGCTATTTGGCAGAAAGCTACGAGGGGTGTTGGACCTGCTTAAAGAAATCTGGGAGGATGGTCCAAGCCCAAGTAAAAACGAGGTTCAATATGTCCTGGACCTGAGAGCAAAACTCCACACACTGATTCAGTTATCACGTGAGAACTTGCTCCAGGCCCAGGAATGTCAACAGCGCCTGTACAACAGAGGAACTAGGTTAAGACAATTTTCACCAGGAGACAAAGTGCTTGTATTACTCCCTTCTTCCAGCTCCAAATTGCTCGCCAAGTGGCAAGGTCCCTTTGGGGTCACACGACATATGGGTGAGGTTGAATATGAGGTGGTGCGTTCTGACAAGGTTGGGGCAACACAGATCTACCAGCTTAACCTCCTTAAAGTATGGAGAGAGGCGGTACTTGTTTCTCTAGTGAGCATGGTAATAGAGAGAGATGAGTTGGGGCCTAAGGTTCCCAAATTCACCCAAGCAGACTTGCTCCCTTGTGATAACCATCTCTCACCATCCCAGAAAGCAGATGTGGCCAGGTTGCAACAGCACTTCTCTCCCTTGCCGGGGCGCACTAACCTCATACAGCACCATGTTGAGACTCGAGATGGCGTGACAGTGCGTTCACGGCCCTATCAGTTACCTGAACACAAAAGGAAAATGGTTCAGAGAGAATTAAAGGCCATGCTGGAGATGGGTGTAATAGAAGAATCCCACAGTGCCTGGAGTAGCCCAATCGTTCTTGTGCAGAAGAAGGATGGATCTATTCGGTTCTGTGTGGACTATTGCAAGGTGAATGATGTTTCACAGTTTGATGCCTATCCGATGCCCCGGGTTGATGAACTCCTGGATCGGCTAGGCACTGCTCGCTTTTTCACAACACTGGATTTAACCCAGGGCTAGTGGCAGATTCCCTTGTCTCCAGAGTCCAGGGAAAAGATGGCTTTCTCCACTCCGTACGGCTTGTACCAATTTGTGACACTGCCATTCAGGTTGTTTGGGGCCCCAGCCACCTTCCAACATCTCATGGACCAGGTACTGCGTCCTCATGCCGCATATGCTGCCACCTACCTGGCTGATGTTATCATCCACAGCAACAGCTGGGTGGAGCATGTGCAGCGTCTGACGGTGGTGCTGGAGTCACTGAGGCAAGCGGGGCTCACAGCCAATCCGAAAAAGTGTGCAGTTGGACAGAGGGAGGTATGGTATCTGGGGTTCCACTTGTGCGGTGGGCAGGTGTGGCCACAAATGGATAAAACGGCAGCGATTGCAGCCTGCCGAGGCTGGCCCCTTGACTGACCTCACCTGTAAAGGTACCTCAGATCCAGTCCAGTGGACGGAGCGGTGTCAGCTGGCATTTGAGAAGGTAAAATAAACCCTCTGTGGGGAGCTGCTCCTGCACATACCTAACTTCTCTCTCCCTTTTACCCTGCAGACTGATGCCTCGAACAGGGGGCTGGGGGCCCTTCTGTCTCAGCTGGTGGAGGGTGTCGATCGACCTGTGTTGTATAACAGCCGGAAACTAACAGACAGGGAGTCTCGCTACAGCACGATAGAGAAGGAGTGCCTGGCAATCCGGTGGTCGGTAGACACCCTATGGTACTACCTGCTGGGACGCCCATTCATCCTCTGTTTGGACCACACTCCCCTCCAGTGACTCCACCGCATGAAGGACGCCAACGCCCGGATCACTCGGTGGTATCTGGCTTTGCAGCCATTTAAGTTCAAGGTGGTCCACAGATGGCTGTGGTTGACTTCCTGTCCCACTCTCATGGGGGGGTGGGGTTGGTTGGGCTCCCCGGCCTGAGTCGGGCGGTAGGGGTATGTGGAGGTGGGCATGGTTTGGGCGTCAACTGTAGGAGAGGGAGGCAGGGCAGGGCTGGCTCTGCAGGAGCAGCACCAGGTGAGTTGATTAGCTCAGCTGGGCTGAGTTGACTAATGAACCTCTTTCTGCCTGCAGTAGTGGATGGACTGGAGAGCACATGGAAGGCGCTTTCCGGAGGCTGGGGACCAAGCAGTTGTTGTTGCCCGTATTTTGTGTTGAATAAAAAGTCCCGCTGAGCTCTGCCATTCTGTGGTCTTTGCTGGGGAGAACCCCAGTGGCAGTGAACCCGTTACAGCAATTTTTTCTGTCCTCATTATAGCTGCAATCTTCAAAGCAGCTTGAGAGAGCTCTGATTAGAGTTGTCTAAGTTGTAGCGAGAATTCCTGAAACAATGCAGACAACTTAAGATATCAGATGTTTGTAGCACCCACGTCAGACTACTTAAGGCCCAAATATGAACAACATGACTTTTCACTGGACTAGCAATCAGAAGACCTAGAGTACGCTCAGGGAGGGAGTGAACAAGAGACTGAGACTGAGAATATATACACTGCTCAAAAAAAATAAAGGGAACACTAAAATAATATATCCTAGATCTGAATGAATGAAATATTCTTTTAAATACTTTGTTCTTTACATAGTTTAATGTGCTGACAACAAAATCACATAAAAATCATCAATGGAAATCAAATTTATTAACCCATGGAGGTCTGGATTTGGAGTCACACTCAAAATTAAAGTGGAAAAACATGCTACAGGCTGATCCAACTTTGATGTACTGTCCTTAAAACAAGTCAAAATGAGGCTCAGTAGTGTGTGTGGCCTCCACGTGCCCGTATGACCTCCCTACAACGCCTGGGCATGCTCCTGATGAGGTGGCGGATGGTCTCCTGAGGGATCTCCTCCCAGACCTAGACTAAAGCATCCGCCAACTCCTGGACAGTCTGTGGTGCAACGTGGCATTGGTGGATGGAGCGAGACATGATGTCCCAGATGTGCTCAATTGGATTCAGGTCTGGGGAACGGGAGGGCCAGTCCATAGCATCAATGCCTTCGTCTTGCAGGAACTGCTGACACACTCCAGCCACATGAGGTCTAGCATTGTCTTGCATTAGGAGGAACCCAGGGCCAACCGCACCAGCATATGGTCTCACAATGGGTCTGAGGATCTCATCTCGGTACCTAATGGCAGTCAGGCTACCTCTGGCGAGCACATGGAGGGCTGTGCGGCCCCCCAAAGAAATGCCACCCCACACCATTACTGACCCACTGCCAAACTGGTCATGCTGGAAGATGTTGCAGGCAGCAGAACGTTCTCCACAGCGTCTCCAGACTCTGTCACGTCTGTCACATGTGCTCAGTGTGAACCTGCTTTCATCTGTGAAGAGCACAGGGCGCCAGTGGCAAATTTGCCAATCTTGGTGTTCTCTGGCAAATGCCAAACATCCTGCACGGTGTTGGGCTGTAAGCACAACCCCCACCTGTGGACGTCGGGCCCTCATACCACCCTCATGGAGTCTGTTTCTGACCGTTTGAGCAGACACATGTATATTTGTGGCCTGCTGGAGGTCATTTTGCAGGGCTCTGGCAGTGCTCCTCCTGTTCCTCCTTGCACAAAGGCGGAGGTAGTGGTCCTGCTGCTGGGTTGTTGCCCTCCTACGGCCTCCTCCACGTCTCCTGATGTACTGGCCTGTCTCCTGGTAGCGCCTCCATGCTCTGGACACTACGCTGACAGATGCAGCAAACCTTCTTGCCACAGCTCGCATTGTTGTGCCATCCTGGATGAGCTGCACTACCTGAGCCACTTGTGTGGATTGTAGACTCCGTCTCATGCTACCGCTAGAGTGAAAGCACCGCCAGCATTCAAAAGTGACCAAAACATCAGCCGGAACTGAGAAGTGGTCTGTGGTCACCACCTGCAGAACCACTCCTTTATTGGGGGTGTCTTGCTAAATGCCTATAATTTCCACCTGTTGTCTATTCCATTTGCACAACAGCATGTGACATTGATTGTCAATCAGTGTTGTGTTGCTGTCTAAGTGGACAGTTTGATTTCACAGAAGTGTGACTGACTTGGAGTTACATTGTGTTGTTTAAGTGTTCCCTTTATTTTTTTGAGCAGTGTATGTATTAACACAGACAAACAACATTAAGCAAAAATGCAACAATATGTGCAGTGGGAAGGCACAAATAGACACAAGAATGGCCAGTCAAGTAAATCAATAGCTATTTCACAGTTCAGATATGACAACTTGGAATATGCTCACAGATGGAAAAAAACCCAATTTGTTCGCTATGAACTCAGTTCATGGACCCCGCCCACCCACAGTTCATGTGAAACCCACGTCTGGGTTGAAGGTAAGTCCAGGGGTAAGGATGAGTGAGACAGTGTATGGGGGAGAATGGGTGTGTGTGTGTGTGTGTGTGTGTGTGGTGGGCATTGGGTAGCGAGTGGGGCAAGAGTTTGTATGGGCTACAAGGAGCCCCCTACCGGACCTGGCAGGAGGGGTGATTCATCCGCAGTCTGTCAATCAGTCTGTAGGCTCTAGGCCTGCTCCACTAGCTCGCCATCAATCCAGAACCTGGCCTGGAGAACAGGACCAATGTTCCACAGATCTTCATCAATAAAAAAATCATGTGTACACAAAATTCCACCAAAGCACTAATTGCACTAATGTAAATTCTACAAATGTTCATGATTCAATATTACAAATATCATATGTAAATCACAACATTTACAACATCATGTAGCAGCATAGTTCATTCACATAATATCAATGCAGTACAGCCAACATATTTCAAGAGCTTAAATATACATTCACCACATCCATCACTTTTAGAGTTTGTTTTGGAGGACCAGGCATGTTTAGCAGCTAAGCGCTAACCGCGTCCATTAAAATGAATGGCGTCGCTAGGCTAATGCTAATGCTACAACCAATTCAATTCAACTCACCAGTCTCCCAGCAACTACTTTCATTCACTGCAGATCTCGGCGCAGCAAATCTTGGCCCGACAAGAGGCTCCTGTAGCTTGTTTCTCCTGCAGCTTTCCCACCGCTTCTACCGGACTGAACACCGCGGCTCTATAATTAACCTTGATTGGTCGCGCCAACCCACGTGACCATCTCGCGAGAAGGGGATAAACACCGCGAGATTTAGATTTAGATCTAGTGACCCGGAATCACACCCGGGTTCACAGTTGGTCAAGTCAGGTGACTTGGACTGAAGCTATAAACCAAGACCAAAAATATGTGTTTCCATCATATTGATTGAAAGGCAGTAATGTCTGCACACAGTGGACTTGAGGTTACTCTGGATCACAAAAACTCTACTACTTATGGTAAATGCAAACTGAGAAATAAGTACTCTATCAACAAATGAATACAAAACCAATATTTACGACAGTTTTGTCTCAGCATGGTCCATTTTCATGCAGAGAGGCTGAGAAGAATGTCTGTATGGACACTCACTGATAAACTTAGTTTGCCATAAATGTCTTGTCATAAATAGCACATGGTAGATAAAAATTACCTGTGGACTTGATCTAAAAAGCAGCAGCACAACAAACCTGTCCAGCACCTGAGACAGAAACAGGTAGTAAAACAGGAGAAATGTGTGTCAATGAGATTCTGATGCTGTAGCGCCTGCTCCATTTCCAATACCACAAGTAAAAGCCAACATACTTTAGCTTTACACCTTTACAGTGTGTTTACCCATGGATTGCTATTGTTGTGTATTGTTAATATTGCATATAGACTGTCTGCATATATAATCTGCTCTTCACTTCCATAGTCAGTGAAGAGCAGATTATAACTTGTTTAGGATGAAATTTAAACTCAAAGTTTACATGAGTTTACATGAATGTAAAACTTATCTGTAACTTTGAAAATAATGACTTGGTCCCACATTTTCCACATCTGAATGAACAAAAGCATTTCAACAGGGAAGTGAGAATACAACTGACAAAAACACACCTGAAGGTGCCTCACGTTCAAGGTTACCTGAAAGGAGGATGATGCTTCATACCCACCATGAGAAAGTAAAAATATAATAAACGTATTCCTTGAATGAAGAGATGAATCCCCACTATTATGGATATATAGGGCGATGAGACTCACTACAGGAAGGAAGTCAACCTTCTGACCACGTGGTGCAGAAACAACAACCTCCTGCTGAATGTCAGCAAGACCAAGGAGATTGTTGTCGACTTCCAGAGAAGCCACATCCAACACCAGCCACTGACCATCGATGGTGCTGCTGTGGAGAGCGTGAGCAACACCAAATTCCTGGGGTCGCACATCAGTGAGGACCTCTCCTGGACAATCAACACCACATAACTGGTGAAGAAAGCCCAGCAGCGCCTCTACTTCTTGTGCAAACTCAAGCGGGCAAGTGCTCCACCACCCATCATGTGCACATTCAACACCACCATTGAGAGCATCCTTTCCAGCTGCATCACTGTATGGGGCGGGAGCTGCACTGACTACAACAGGAAAGCCCTGCAGCGCATAGTGAACACAGCCGGAAAGATCATCTGTGCCCCACTCCCCTCCTTGCAAAACATATACACCACCCGCCTCACCCGCAAAGTGATCACAATCCTGAGCGCTGCAAGCCACCCCACACAGAATCTGTTCAATCTCCTGCCCTCTGGGAGGAGTTACAGGAGCCTCCGTTCTCGCACCACCAGACTCACCAACAGCTTTGTCCACCAGGCTGTTAGGATGTTGAACTCTCTCCCCTCTCTACCCTTAGCTCCATCCACCAGGCTGACAGAAAGCTAAACAAAAAACAACCCCCCCCCCAAAAAAAAGAAACATTCTGGACTCTGAACCCTCTGTCCCACAAAATTACTGTCTTTTCATTGCTACGCCATTTGCACACTTATGTCATACAGAAAACTTCTGCTGCTATTACTGACTGTCTTTGCACTATTACATTTCAAACTATACATAAAACTTTTTGCTGCTACTCCTACTTTTACACTGCGAACTCATTTATTGTTTACTTAGTGTTAGGTTATATTTGTTTTAGCTGTTTATATGTCTGTCTTTATTTGTTGTGCCTGTGCACTTCACCGTTTACTTTTAGTGTCAGAAATGTCTTGTCTCAGAAATGTGCACTTTACCGTCTACTTTTAATGTCAGAAATGTCTTGTCTCACCGTGAGATAGTGAGAAACGTAATTTCGATTCCTTTGCATGTCTGGCACATGTGAAGAATTGACAATAAAGCTGACTTTGAGTTTGGGTCAGTTTCACAAAGCAGGTTTAGTGGGAAATCGGAGTCTGTTAACCCTGAAATGAGGGAAACTCTGAGTTTTCCGTTTCACAAAGGGAGGTAACTCAAACAGGAGAAAGCGGGGTAACTGTAGCCTGTTTCCCAGAGAGAGGTAACTTGAGCTTTCGGTCAGTTACCGTAGTAACAGACTCTATGAACCTCACCTGGTCGGGACCACGTTTTTTTCAATTAACTTCGAGTTTCTCTCTGACTCCGCCCTCTTTCAGCCACACACGGTATTTGATTTCCTCATTCATTCAGTCAGCAGGCGAGTTTTTGCGTAGCATAATTCTGCTGTCTGTTATTTAAAAAAAATCAGTCAGTAGGTCTATATTAGAAGTCCATTCGGCGACTGTTTTCACTAACATGGCATGTCCTTTTGATAACGATCCCATGGATGAAGGTGCAGCATTACTGCGCAAAGAATTAAATATTCGTCGGGACATTGTTATCAGACCGCGCATAGATGTTATAGCATTTCCAGACAATTATCTTTCTGAGTCGTACCGTTTCATGGCACAGTCCATCATTTACATACACAACCCAATCCGTCCTTACATTTGCAACATTATCAACTGTAGTCATGCTAATGTAGCCGCAAGGGGGTACAAGCCAGTGCCTTATTGTGCCGGTCCCAAGCCCGGATAAATACAGAGGGTTGTGTCAGGAAGGGCATCCGACGTAAAACTTTTGCCAAATCAAACATGCGAATCGAATCAATGACTTCCATACCGGATCGGTCGAGGCCCGGGTTAACAACGACCGCCATCGGTGCTGTTCACGTACAGGGTACCGGTGGAAATTGGACTACTGTTCGTCGAAGAAGTCGAAGAAGGAGAGGAGGAAGGTGTTTTCGTAGGAAGAGAGAGAAAAGGAACGGCAAGAGTCTAGGACTGAGAGTAGGGACTTTGAATGTTGGAACTATGACAGGGAAAGGTAGAGAGTTGGTTGACATGATGCAGAGGAGGAAGGTAGACATACTGTGTGTCCAGGAGACCAGGTGGAAAGGTAGCAAGGCTAGAAGTTTAGGAGCAGGGTTCAAGTTGTTCTATCATGGTGTAGATAGGAAGAGAAATGGAGTAGGAGTTATCTTGAAGGAGGAGTTTGTTAGGAATGTTCTGGAGGTTAAAAGAGTATCAGATAGAGTAATGAGTCTGAAGCTAGAAATCGAAGGTGTAATGTTCAATGTTGTTAGTGGGTATGCTCCACAGGTAGGATGTGAGCTGGAGGAGAAGGAGAAATTCTGGTTGGACCTTGATGAAGTGATGCAGAGCATCCCTAGAAGTGAGAGAGTTGTCATTGGTGCAGACTTCAATGGACACGTTGGTGCAGGAAACAGAGATGATGAGGAGGTGATGGGCAGGTTTGGTATCCAGGAGAGGAACACAGAAGGACAGATGGTGGTTGACTTTGCAAAAAGGATGGAAATGGCTGTAGTGAATACTTTCTTCCAGAAGAGGCAGGAACATAGGGTGACTTATAAGAGTGGAGGTAGGAGTACACAGGTAGACTACATCTTGTGTAGACGGTGTAATCTGAAGGAGATCAGTGACTGCAAAGTAGTGGTAGGTGAGAGTGTAGCCAGACAGCATAGGATGGTGGTGTGTAGGATGACTCTGGTGGTGAGGAAGATGAAGAGGGCAAAGACAGAGCAGAGGACTAAATGGTGGAAGCTGAAAAAGGAAGAGTGTTGTATGATTTTTAGGAAGGAGTTGAGACAGGCTCTGGATGGCCAGGAGGTGCTTCCAGTTGACTGGACAACTACAGCTAATGTGATCAGGGAGACAGGTAGGAGAGTATTTGGTGTGTCATCTGGAAGGAAAGTGGATAAGGAGACTTGGTGGTGGAATGAGGAGGTGCAGGAGTGTATACAGAGAAAGAGGTTAGCTAAGAAGAAGTGGGACACTGAGAGGACTGAAGAGAGTAGACAGGAATACAGGGAGATGCAGCGTAAGGTGAAAGTAGAGGTGGCAAAGGCCAAACAAAGGGCTTACGATGACTTGTATGCTAGGTTGGACAGTAAGGAGGGAGAGACTGATCTATACAGGTTGGCAAGGCAGAGAGACAGAGATGGGAAGGACGTGCAGGCGGTTAGGGTGATTAAGGATAGAGATGAAAGTGTATTGACAGATGCCAGTAGTGTGATGGGAAGATGGAAAGAGTACTTTGAAGAACTAATGAATGAGGAAAATGAGAGAGAACGAAGAGTAGAAGAGGTGACTGTTGTGGACCAGGAAGTAGCAAAGATTAGTAAGGATGAAGTGAGGAGGGCACTGAAGAGGATGAAGAGTGGAAAAGCACTCGGTCCTGATGATATACCTGTGGAGGTCTGGAAGTGTCTAGGAGAGGTAGCAGTAGAGTTTCTGACTGGGTTGTTCAACAGGATCTTAGATAGTGAGAAGATGCCTGAGGAATGGAGGAGAAGTGTGCTGGTGCCCATTTTTAAGAACAGGGGAGATGTACAGAGTTGTAGCAACTACAGAGGAATAAAGCTGATGAGCCATACAATGAAGTTATGGGAAAGAGTAGTTGAAGCTAGACTAAGGGCAGAAGTGAGCATTTGTGAGCAGCAGTATGGTTTCATGCCAAAAAAGAGTACTACAGATGCAGTATTTGCTTTGAGGATGTTGATAGAGAAGTACAGAGAAGGTCAGAGGGAGTTGCATTGTGTCTTTGTAGATCTGGAGAAAGCTTATGACAGGGTGCCCAGAGAGGAACTGTGGTATTGTATGAGGAAGTCTGGAGTGGCAGAGAAGTATGTTAGAGCGGTGCAGGACATGTATGAGGACTGTAAGACAGTGGTGAGGTGTGCTGTAGGTGTGACAGAGGAGTTCAAGATGGAGGTGGGACTGCATCAGGGATCAGCTCTGAGCCCCTTCTTGTTTGCTATGGTGATGGACAGGCTGACAGACGAGGTTAGACAGGAATCTCCATGGACTATGATGTTTGCAGATGACATTGTGATCTGTAGTGAGAGCAGGGAACAGGTGGAGGAGAAGCTAGAGTGGTGGAGGTTTGCCCTGGAAAGGAGAGGAATGAAGGTTAGCCGCAGCAAGACGGAGTATATGTGTCTGAATGAGAGGGACCCAAGTGGAAGAGTGAGGTTACAGGGAGAAGAGATAAAGAAGGTGCAAGATTTTAAGTACTTAGGGTCAACGGTCCAGAGCAATGGAGAATGTGGAAAAGAGGTGAAGAAGCGTGTGCAGGCAGGCTGGAACGGGTGGAGAAAAGTGTCAGGTGTTATGTGTGATAGGAGAGTTTCAGCTAAGATGAAAGGAAAGGTGTACAAAACTGTGGTGAGACCAGCGATGTTGTTTGGTCTAGAGACAGTGTCACTGAGGAAAAGACAGGAGGCAGAGCTGGAGGTAGCAGAGATGAAGATGCTGAGGTTCTCTTTGGGAGTGACCAGGTTGGATAGGGTCAGGAATGAGTACATCAGAGGGACAGCACATGTTAGGGGTTTTGGAGATAAAGTCAGAGAGGCCAGACTGAGATGGTTCGGACATGTCCAGAGGAGAGATAGTGAATATATTGGTAGAAGGATGCTGAGTTTTGAACTGCCAGGCAGGAGGCCTAGAGGAAGACCTAAGAGGAGGTTCATAGATGTAGTGAAAGAGGACATGAAGGTGGTTGGCGTGAGAGAAGAGGATGCAGAAGACAGGCTTAGATGGAGGCAACTGATTCGCTGTGGCGACCCCTGAAGGGAAAAGCCGAAAGGATAAGAAGAAGAAGAAGATCAACCGTAGTCATGCTCTCACATCCCAGCAGAAATTGTGTGCCCAGATAGCAAAATTACATTGAATCAACGTTGATATATGGTCAGGAAGGTTGATCTTTGGTTAAGGTTGAAAAATCAACAGCAGATCAACTTTCTAATAATTTACTGTTGAAAATATGTAATTGAATCAGCATTGAATAATGGTTGAGTTTGATGATTGAAATGCCAACACTGAATCAGTATATTTTCAACGATGCTGTTTCGATGTGCAGAACTGGGTCAGACCATTTAGGGTTGCCTCATACAGTTCCATTTAAGCAACATATGCTGTGGACGTTATTTTTTATGAGCAAATCTTCTTAAAGTTTGTGTGTAAAATGTTATGACATCTAGAAGTTGCCTCTGGATCGCGACAGGAAGGAGTGGGGAAGTCAAAACATTTAAGCTTGGTGGTATATTCCAAGCAGGTGGTGGGTCTGTTCAACTTACTGGAGCCACCGCAGTGTGTGAGCATCAGAGAGAGAGAGAGTGTGGATCATACCATTGAAAAAAAAGGGGGGGGGACTGTATTTTCGTTGTTAAAAGACTACATTTAAGCCTAAGACTCTCTACCAATTTGTTGACATTCCTTTTGTCTTATCAGAGATAAACAAAAAAAAATTTTTTACTCATATTTAAAGGGGTTGGGGCTCAATGTAAATGTAAAAATGGGCTAGACCCGACTACGATCAAGACTAGGGAGCCGTCTATGCCTTTGATTTTCCCGCTGCTCGATTTTAGCACTCGGTCCTGCTGCTCTTTCAGTAAGTAGAGAATATTTTTCCTAACTGAGTCTGTTTTTTTGTTAGAGTTCATAAAATTTTTACAACGTTTCATATTAACGGGCATACTTACAGCTTTGTTAGCCGCCCAGGTTAAGCTCTTAGCACACAAAGTTAGCTTAACGTTTTAACTTTGTGTGTCTGTTGAGAGTAGAAATTTGTGATTCATAAAATGTCACAAATATCATAAATGTCTTAAAATCACACTCAGTCATGTTTAAAAATGTTTAATCACATTGTCCACACTGCATGTATTATTTTTAATCTTTCAGCTGCAGCCAGATAGTTTGACCACAAGCTGTCCCACCTACAGTTCAGCAATACCGTCAAAAAGTGGATTAGATGCTCCTGATCGAGAGGGAGGTTTGAGGAGGAGCTCCAAGGGAAGATTAGGGTAGCCCCCCACCCCCAATGGATTATTTTAATAGTTCTGTTGTTCAATTCAGTTGTTACTGTTGTTTCACAAGTTTTCAGAATAAATGTGAAGATCGAAACGATGTGCTCTGTTATTTTTTTAGTAATTCAAATGTTAAAATTTTATATTTAATGGTTCAAATTAAAGCACACAAAGGTCATTTTGAACTAAAATAATACCGGTATTTATATCTGTTTAAAATTCACATGTAGAATACCATTTAGATGATGGTTGAATCAGTGTTGATTCAGTGTCAGATGTGGTTGAAAATATGACGTTGATTCAACATTGATCATAACAAGCGCTTTCAATTCTATTTCAACGTCGTGTTTCAACGTAGATTCAACATTTCTGTCTGACCATAAATCAACGTTGATTCAACATGATTTTGCTATCAGCGTTTCTTTGAAAATGGGAGTTTTTTTTGTACAATGTCAGAGATGCATAGCACTTGAGTAAGGCAACTGTATGCCATAATCACTTAAGAGATTAAGTCACCATCATCACCACCACCACCAGAGCAGTCAAATAAAGACATAATACACATTTCATTTGGTCTTCTTTATTTCCAACAAATACAAGAGTTAGTTTAGTTCATGTTCCAACAGTTAACGTAATTAATATAATTCACCTGTGACAATGCACCCACCTCTAACTTGTGCTCCAGTATTTCATTTTCTAGATCTGCCTTCCTAATCTGGCCGTCCAAATATTGCATTTCTTTGTCGCTTTTTTTTTTTTTTTTTTCAGCAGGTGAATTTTGTAAATCTCTTTTACTGGTAACTGGGAATACATAAGGAGGACATTAAATTATACAGTTGCACATGAATTCCACAGAATGAACCTCTGATGTTTACTGAACATCCATCTCACTGTGTCAATCTGTGCAGTGGAAGTCGAGGGACCCTCCTGCTGCTGCCCAGTCATGCCCTGTTAAAAAGGATGAGGATGGGTAAATACTTCAGTGTAGGCTAAATGTCACACAATGTTAAGAAATGTGAATGGGAAGAGAACTATCATTAACATGTCAAGATGTTACCTCTATAGGCCTTTCTGGATCCCCCTCTCTAAAGGCAGCAGACACAGTTTCCTCGTGCTCTTCATCCTATATGAGTGATATGTTTCAGTATACTTAAACTACCATTTGGCAAAAATCTTTGCCTACTTACAGTTACAAGGTCTGTTGTGGCGTGAGGGGGCTCCACCAGGCAAATAGAAACATGATCAAAATGAGGTACCACCAAGAGATTATGCCGAGGTCTTACCTGTTTGAACAAAGTTTTTATATTTCATCTTAAGCTGCTGCCAAGTGCACCTCTCCCCCGCGGGATTGCACCTTAATGAAATAAATTAATAGGCTACCATTCAAGCAGTTTTCCCCTGTAATATTATTGTGATTGCAAAGGACTACATTTAAACTTATGCATTAACCCGAGCAGCCGTATGATGGCATTAAAATTTCTAATTCTATTGGGGTGAAAAACGCAGCCTTCCTCCTCCCCGTTGCCGTGGTGACTCGTTGAATCGGGGCTCCATTGATGCTGTCTTTTTATAGTTGTGGTGCACGCACTTAACTCCAGGTGAAACTAATCCGAGTTGATCTATTCTGAGATAGGAAACTCAGAGCTTTCGGTTCCAAAACAACAGATTTGAGTTAGTTTGATCAACTCGGAGTTCAGGGTTAGACTCAGAGTTTGTTGAACCTGCTTTGTGAAACGGACCCTTTGACTTTGATATAGATTCCCCTTGTTAGCCATAATAAAACTGTGGTACTAGAGCAGGGGCTAAATCAAAATATTGGTCAGGAACATTTTCACCATCAGACTAAATCATAATGCGAGATGTGGCCGTAAAGTTTTCAGGCAAACATGAGTATTTTTTTATGTTTTTTTTTTTTTCAAAGGAAATATCAAACTACCATATGGGAAAAATTTTTGGATGGGGAAGCATTCTATGTGGATCTTATTTGTAATGCCTTCAATCTATATGTGTTAAACAGAAGCTGGAATTGAACCCACAATGCAAACACAAAGGCTGAATGCAGGTAAATGATTTTAATAACTGGAGCACAATCAGGGAAAAACTTGGCACTGAATGATAATGGAGGCTTGAGACACAGGGCTGGAGATGACAGATGCTTGAGACACAAGGCTGGTCACGACTGGACAGAGCTGGAGGCAATGGCAGGATGAAACAGAAAGAGCAGTTTTGAGGGAGGTAATTCACGTGCAAAAAATATAATAGAAGTCCAAACAAAGTGCAGCGGTGCCAAAGAGTTACCACTGGGGGGTCAAACAACAAAATGGCGAGGAGTGGATGAGAAAGGTGGTCCTTTGAGCTGTGCAGCCTGAGACCAACAGGGACGAACAAAAAAAAAAGCAGGGAGGGAAAAAAACAAAAAACACCAACACTCGAGAGTGCTAACAATATGGACGGAATTTGAAGCTAAAACTGAGAAAAAGTTAAAGAAACAGAGTCAAAGCAGGGATTTATGAAGCCAAATGGTTAAGCTTACATAATATCGTCACTCAAAGGTCAGCTGTGCAAAGATAGTTTGCATATGGCCAAAAGTGTGATTAAACATTAGAGCTTCAAGCAATACATCACTGACGTTTCATTCATTCATTTATCTTCTACCGCTTATCTGTTTCCAGGTCGTGGGGGGTGCTGGAGCCAATCCCACTTCACACTGGGCAAGGGCGGTGTTCACCCTGGACAGGTCGCCAATCCGTCACAGAGCCAACACACAGAGACAGACAGAGACAAACAACCACTCACACTCACACTCAGACCTACGGACAATTTAGAGTCACCAATTAACCCAAACATGATGTCTTTGGATGGTGGGAGGAAACTGGAGAACCCGAAGGAAACCCACGTAGGCACGGGGAGAACATGCAAACTCTGCACAGAAAGATCCCAGGCCACTTTTATTGTGGGGCAACAGCGCTAACCACGCTGCCCCAGATTGAGAATATACACTACCAGTCAAAGGTTTAGACACACTTTCCTATTCATTTGAATGAGAAAGTGTGTCCAAACTTTTGACTGGTACTGTACATGTTAATTAATGGCAAAAACATTTTTAAATAGCCCGGTAGGTATATGGTCTAAAAGACTAACTAGCTATAGTATATAGTATATAGCTATAGAGAGATGGTGAAAAAGATTCCAAATACAAAGCAGCCGTTACAGTTGATTCAGAGGCTTCTGCATTTGTTAGTGTTCATTTGCATTACTGGACCACCACTTCCTTTCCAATTTCCATGACGTTTGCTAATGGTTTCTTCCAGATCCTGTCTTTTGATACCAGTCAGGAGGCCACATTGATTTTTAGCTCAGTCACAAACTCTGTCATTACTTTCAGCTGTCGGCTTGTGACAGTAAATCTTCTCTGGAAGTAAACTCGCAGTCTGTCAGCACTACTTGGACTGATGCTAAATTAGCTGGCTCACCTAAATCCGAGTGCCAGTTTTCAGAAATCGCAAGCATTTACTCACAAATTGTTACCATCTTCATCATGAAAGAAGATGTAGGGAGCTGTGCTTTAGCCTGAGCCCCCGGGAGGCAGTCTGACAGGGACAGCTTTTTATCCATTCAAAGGCAGTGTCAGTTTATGGTGCTGAGAAGAAGCAAAGTACAGCTTAACTGGGACACAAAAATAGTTTCCAGGGAGAGTAGAATAAGGGCAAGCAGGTGAGCTAGATTTGTGTGATATCACTGGCTGGAGGTGTGTTTTTTAAGACTGACATGAAACATCTGAGCTCAAAGCATTGCCTTTCTTCTTCAAAGAACTGTAACCACTGAGTTTCCATCACACAACCACATACAAAAACAAAGAGTGTGAACAAACATTTTTCAGTGCCCACTCTCCCTACCTGTCTTGTTCTGTCCCTGGCACGCATTTTTCATACAGATAGTGTGTGTGTTTGTCAGAAGCCTTATGGGACATGAGGGTTATCATGACATGCACTCACTGGTCTGTCACTTCATAAACATTGGAGTGACTTACAAAGGCTTGGAAACAAGGTTGGATAGATGATTAGCTCATACTTGAAGGAAAGAAAGGAAATTCAAAAATGCTTCCTCAGACATATTCTTCCATCTATTAAAAACACAAGCAGTAAATGATAGGTTATCCTCTGAAATAAACACATATACACCACACAAACTGTACTCCTGTGAAAAAACTACATTGTTAGGTGCTCTGTATGGTATGGTCCCCTCGCATGACACTCTGTTGTTATTAGGCTCGGGACACACTCTTTGCCTTGGGGGTGTGTTGTAATCTGTCTCCTTTGTGTCCTTTGTGTGCATTACAAAATTGTAATAATAATAATTACATCTGTAATTTTGGGATTACTGACAGAAACGCAGTTGCTACTTCATCACATGCCACAGACAATTTTGTGAACAATAATTTAACTAACATCATGCAAAATTTGGACCTGTAGTTCACCACCTTTAAAGCAGCTGAACGATACTGTGGATACTGTGGAGAAATATGTCAGGCAGGGACTCAAGGCAGGACTCAGACGCAGAGATTTAGTGAGAAACAGGCTTTATTAGTATCACCGGTGACCTCAGGACCGAGTGACAAATCAATGGCTATGTAACTCCTAGTTATAAGAAAAAACAGGAAACAAAAAAAAAAAAAAAAAAATCACTCCAGGAGGAGGAAAAAGGCTACACTCAAAAAGCAAAAGGCTAACTCAAAGCGCTCCGTGAGGAAGAAAACTTGACCTAGTGAAAACTAGCGAGAAATAAAACAACTCACGCCACAAGGCAGAGGATCTAAGGTTATCTATGAAACGTTATACTCAAATTAAAATCATTCCTAAGGAGGAAAACTACTGGCTATGGAATTTAACTGAGGCGAGGATCTAGACTGAGATACAAAAATTACAAACCGAAATCACTCTTCTCGAGGTTCAGGCGGCTTACTAGAAATTTCTCTTTGGTTGTGGGCATGGATAAGGGCTCAGGTGCTGGTCGTAGGATGAAGACACTCTGGCACAAGACAAGGGGAACACAGACTATTTAACCACATGGAGGTAAATGGGGAACAGGTAGAGACAATGGGTAATCATGGTAGACGCACGGTTGACACATGAGGAAGGGCAAATGCTCTGAAACGAGAGGAGGGTTAGATTTTCTAAATAAAACAGGAAATGATTTCCAAGGGGATACTTCCTGTGTTTACTTTTAGCTGGACATCGGAAAATTATTATTATTTTTTTTTATTGTAGCTGTAAATCTGTACGAAGTTGGAGTTACTTGCCCTGACCAACATCATGCTTGCCAACAAACAGTGAACACAAATTTAGCATTTCTAAAATCACTACAACTGAGTTTTCAAGTAGAATCTTATCGTGACACTAATGGAAAAATATATGAAGATGTGTCCCAGTTTCACAGATCATCCTTCAGGATAAATGGATGTAACAATTCAGCCATTGTCTTCATCAACTTACTGAAGGAAATTGAGGTCAGTGCTTGTGTCTACACTTAAAAATTAGATTTATTTATTTATTTTTTGATCTAAACACAAATTAAATCAAATTAAAGTCTCATTTAAGTGAATTTTTGTAATTTGTTGCTGGTCAGAAAATGCTATCAAAGAACTACTGCCCAGATACAGTATAGTGCAATCTCAGGCTTTATTGTCACATTCTGCTTCATACAGGCTTAAGTGATGAAAAATTAAATTTTACCATATATGGAAAATCGTGTTCCACTCCAGACTCACTATTTTGTTTAAACATCCAACATGATATTTAAACACAGGAGGCTTAAATACCTATTTGTGTGATAACAAGACCTGTTATATTCATGTAATGAAAATCGCTGCTCTTACTCAGAGTGTTAAAACCATTTTTCCTCATATGATTATTTTTGAAAGGCAATTGTGGGAAGTGTTAGAAATTCCCTCATGACAAGGCAAATTTAGGGGAAAAATATGATGTCAGAAATGCACACACTTCCTGAGCATTACTGATTTGGAGTCTTTGACAAGTCCTTGAAGACCTCTCTACAGAGACACTTAGTCTGGTGTTTTGACCATTAAAAGCTGTTTCAATTGTTTGTCAAATGACTGAGCCTATATTATCTTTGCAGGAAGAATTTCGAATGGCTGTCATTGTAGTAGGCCACTCCGCTCTCTAGATGGAGGTTCACTTGTGGCTCCTAGAGTCTCCAAGAGTAAATCAGGAGGCAGATCTTTCAGTTATCAGGCTCCTCTTCTATGGAACCAACTTCCAGTATCGGTCCGGGGGGCGGACTCTTTAGCAATTTTCAAGACCAGGCTTCAAACTTTTCTGTATGACAGAGCTTATAGTTAAAAAGTTAAAGTTCATTTACTCTTTAGCTATGCTGCTATAGGCCTAGACTGCTGGGGGAAGCACTGAGCACCTCTCTCTCTCTCTCCTTCCCCCCTGCATGCGCCAACATAACAAAAACCATGCTTCTCCGAAATCCCTGTCTCTCCCAGTTCTAACCATGTGTACTGTATTTACTAACCATGTTCCCCTAAGTCTCTGTCTATCCCAGTTCCTCTCCTCTCTCTCCCTGTCCTCATCCTGCAGGTGGTGAATCATCACTACCCCATGTTCCTGCAACGCCTGCTGTTCCCACATCTTCATGAACTCCATCCAGCATCATTTCTATGAACTTCATGCAGCATCATATGTTCCTGCCTGCACCAGTATTGAATATCCCCTCCTCCTGCTCCCATTCTCTCCCTACTCTATCCAATTTTGCCCCCCGTGTGTGTCTCTCTCTCTCTCTCATCCTCTCTCTCTCCCTCTCTCAACCCAATCGGTCGAGGCAGATGGCCGCCCCCCGTGAGCCTGATTGTGCCCGAGGTTTCTGCCTCTTAAAGGAAGTTTTTCCTTGCCACTGTCGCCAAGTTCTTGCTCATGGGGGGGATCTGTTGGGTCTCTTTAAATCATTTATAAAGAGTTTGGTCTAGACCTGCTCTATATGTGAAGTGCCTTGATGTAACTTTGCTATGATTTGGCACTATATAAATAAATCTAATTTGATTTGATTTGATTGTCAAGTGCCGGCAAGAACCAGAAAAATTAAATGAAAAATAAATGGAAGCAAAGGGTCAGAAAAATAGATGAAAATCAAATTTGGCTCTAAAATCTAAATTTGAACTGGAAACAATTTTTTTTTTCCTCTTTTGGCTTTTCCCTATTTGAAATCACCACAGCAAATCAGCTCCGTGACTTGCATGATTGATTTGGCTGCAGTTTTACGCAAGATACCCTTCCTGCTGTAACCCTTTCCATTTACCCGGGCTTGGGACTAGCACAAGCCTTCCACTGGTTTGCGTTGTGCCTGGGGTTTGAACCTAGAGCCTGAACTTGGGGTATGCATGCAAAGCATGCACTCAACCACTTAGCTATATCCCTGGGCCATGGGAACAGGAAAAAATATCAATGTAAAAAAAGAATAAAAATAAATAAAGCAGAAATTTACAAATTATTATCATTATTCTCATCGAATATGGATACATTCTGTATAATAATAATAATAATAATAATAATAATAAGAGTAATACATTTTATTTGCATAGCGCTTTTCAATAAACCTCAAAGACTTTTTTCAAACATAAAACAGTGCAGAATAGACAAAAAGTGCAAAGGTAGAGATAGAAAAAGGTGCTCAAATACAAATGTTTGATGCAATAAGAATAACATATAAATGACATAACATTTAGAATAGCAGTGAGAGTTTAAGGGGGAAGCAAGAATCGGAATAGACGGGATGAATTTTGGAGTTACAAGTTAAATGCAGAGCGGAACAGGTATGTTTTGAGTCAACTCTTGAAGAAGGTGAGGTCGGTGCAGTTACGTATGTTTTGTGGGAGGGAGATCCAGAGGGTGGCGGCAGCAACAGAGAAAACTCTGTCCCCCCAGGTGTGGCACTTGGCCTTTTGGATGGTAAGGAGGTTGGCTTTAGAGGAGAGGACAATGGTCTTTAAGGTAGGAGGGGGCCTGGCTGTGAAGTGCTTTGTGGGTGAGACTCTTTGCCGGAGTCTGATGAGAGGAAGAGGTCGCTTGTTACTTTGATGAGGGCAGTTTCAGTGCTGTGGTGGGTAGGGAATCCAGATTGAATTTGTTCAGGTCATAATTGTTGAGATGGGCTTTGATTTGTGATGCAACAACAGGTTCCGGGAATGTTGACAGGAAGGGCAGGTTGGAGATGGGCCGGAAGTTATCGATGCAGTCAGGATTGAGTCCAGGTTTCTTGATGAAGGGGGTTTCAAGCCAGTTTCAGTGATGGAGGAACAGTGGAAAAGTGGAGGGAGGAGTTGATAATCCTTGACATAATTGGGGAGATGGTGGGGATTGAAATTATGCTGTGTGTTCTTCAAATTTTACATATAACCTCTCTTTAAAACAATGCTTTTTGTCATATTATTATTGGAATTTATTTATTTTTTTTAACACTCAAAGATCGGCAGCTGCAGTTGCTAGAACTTCACTGTAAAGATTACGATAAAAATTTTTAGCTTTTACCACAGTTTTTACATAAAATGAAAATGAAATAGCAGATAAAATAAAGTTTGTGCCATGACACATGACAGTTTTTTAATGCACAATTAATTGTCTTAGTTATAAAATACATTTATACTATCTAATATGATGGTCTTTTACTGTTCAATTCATAGTATAATTTATCAACTACAACTTAATTCTATGCATGTAAATATATATATTAAACCTGTTCTGTTCAGCAGCTGGGGCAGGTAGTATGAATGCTCCTGGTGCCTTGTTGTGCTGAAACAGTTTTACTCTGCAAAGGAGGAGTCTGACATACTCCTCCTGTCACCATCTGTGTTTAACTTTATTGGCAATGGTATTGGTTTACTGGTAAAGCTACCGGACTGAGGCTCAGGAGTGGATAGAAAGAGAGAACAGAGACAGGATAGGGAAGACGGGGGGGCACTAAAACAAGAACAATATCAACAGAAACAATGAGAGTATTGGTTGCAGGATTTCCAGTACAAATTTACCATTTTGTTTAATATAAGTAAGGGTTAATCCACAAGTAGGTGTGCTTCAAACGGTTTTAATGCACGACATGGAGGCGAAGAACTACACGACCCACTTATACCATGGTCATTTTCCAAGAATATTGGAATAAAACGATTGGCCAACTTTTGGTGAAAGTTTTGCACTCAAAATCGAAAGTTTTGAAGCAAGAGTTTACCATTGTCATGACAAGGAATAAACTAGTGCCTTTTACAACCACGCCAGTTACAGTAGTCACAGTAGGATGGGATGAGCACTGTGGCTCAATCGCTTTAACAAAGCCAAAAGTAGGCTATTAAAAGTTAAAATTAAGCTTGATCTAGGTCAAAATTATTCCACAGTGTGGTTATTGTTTATAAAATTATATATATAAAATAAAAATAAAACTGGGCTCGTTATGTTGCTATGGTTACAGGTGCGGATGAATTTAGAGTAGTTAGCCTACAAAGTTTAGCTGAACTACATGTGCATTAAACGGTTTTAACGCTCACCTGCCGACCATTCAGAAAAGAGTATTCACACTGACCATGGTATAATTTAAAATTAATGTATAAGTGTGTGATTATGTATCAGTTGTGCACCTTGTGTATGTATGTGTGTATATGTGTATGCTACAGTTTGTCATTGGATGCTGTGTGTAGCTGACTGGATCTGATGTGGGGGGCCGGAACATTATTCCCCCGGCTTGGGATAGCAGGCAGGTCAGGACCAAGCCACCAGGGCACCCAGCAACCCCCAGAGCACAGGGAGCCCCAGGCCCATCTCTGCGTGTCCCTCACCCCCACCTACACTCCCCCGGCGGAGGCAAACAAGGCCAACAACAAAAACAATAAAAAGTTGGCCTGAAGCAGCCCTCACACAGCTGCAGGACTGCTTCTCAAAAACTCTTTGGGATTTATTCTTCAGCCATGACCTCCAAGACTACAGGTCACACAAAACCTGGACTAATAGCTCTAGGAAAGAAGCTATTTCTCAGTATATCACCACAATCAATAACTCAACTTAACATCTATTGGACACCTGCAAAAATACTGATGCTAACTGGAATAATCCCATTACATTCTATAACATGTTCAACATCTTGCCAATGTTTACAGTCTCTCACTTATTATTTTACTTTCATACTACTCCTCCCAAAATATTTATTTCTCACGTCATTTGCACTACCCAGAGCCCATTTTTTACAAATACTCTTAGTTTGTAATACTTTATTGTAAATACTGTGCCCTTTTCTTTTTTTTTTTTTAACCAATATTTATTGTTTGCCTTGTTGCACTGAACCTGAGAGCTACATCAATTCCGTTGTACTTGCTACAATGACAATAAAGAGATTCTGATTCTGATTCTTTGGCAGATGAGTGTATTAACTGTCATCCATCCTATTAGGCCAACTTAACACACAAAGCATTAATTGATCATTTTAAATTGCTTAATGTATGAAACAGCTTTTGTTTAACGTCTGTGAAGTTGTAAACAGTTACACTTTTTACTCAATATAACACAAAAATAATGACCTCAATGACTACAAGAGAATAGAATCATCTAAGAAATTATTCTAACAAGTTCTCTTCAAATTGTTCCAAGTAAAAAACCAATGTACTTGGTTGAACACACATCTGGAAACCTTGTCTTATTCATTGCAAGCACGTATAGTGTCTCTCTGAAGCTCAGAGTTCATGTGGGAATAAAACTTTCTCTGGAGATTTGCAGGAGATAGATCCAATTTACAGACTCACATCACTGCTCTGAAGTACCTATTGGCTCTGCTAACCTGCCTATTTCTGAAAATATGTAACTTGTAAAAAAAAGTTTTTGTACATTTACAGCTACTTTACCCTTGACTTTGCTTGAGCTGTCTGAATAATTCAGTTTGAGGGAAGCTCTTGCTAAGGAAACAATTATACAGCACATCAATTAGAGAAGAACTACGTAACACAACCCACTACTAAGATTTAACATACAGTAGGCAATGATAATAAGCGGCTTGCATTTCTTTAGTTCCAGCTGTGGTTCAAAATGACTGTGGCAAGAGAAACAGTCACAGTTGGATTTACAATATCAGTAGTTTTATTTTTTTGTTTTTTTAAATGGATCTTATCAACTCCAAACCAAGTTGATAAGATACAACATCTAAAACAAAAGCCTGACAAATGAACTCATGGATATGCTCACTCTAGATCAAAGCGATTTCAGCTGGTGAGCATGGTAGGCTGGCTAGTGGGTGGATGGAACATGGAAGCTTGGCCACTTGAGGTTTCCTCTTTGAAGATGATGAGCTCTCGCAAGAAATTGCCTGTAAGCCTGTGCATGTTGAGATTTGACTGGTCTTTATTTAACTGCAGGGCAATCAAAAAGACGTGTTCTTATTAGCAAACTAACTGGTCAACAAATTTGGTTTTTACTGTAAACAAACTTGGAAAGAAACTTATTTGTTAATTAGTCATTAGCACAGGATGCTACTTTTCGATCTATGCTCCATGACATAGCTTATAGGACTGCTACACTATACACTCACCGGCCACTTTATTAGGTACACCTGTTTAATTGCTTGTTAATACAAATAGCTAATCAGCCAATTACAAGGTTGCAACTCAATGCATTTAGGCATGTAGACGTGGTCAAGGCAACTTGCTGAAGTTCAAACCAAGCATCAGAATGGTGAAGAAAGGGGATTTAAGTGACATTGAACATTGCATGGTTGTTGTTATACATTATACATTAAGCAAGTTTCCTCACAGAGTCTGTGTGAGTGCAGCTTCACTGCCAGTCCTAATGTGGAAACAGCGCTCAGCTCCCCTCACTGAGGCTCACTTGACCAACTACTCCCCCCCCCCGATTTTGTATAGGTTGATACCAAAATTGGCACCCTTTCCCACCCCTAGTTGAGGTCCAGCACTGTTTATGCCTGGTTGCTGTTCCACATGAAACCATTCTAGAAAGGGCCTTTTCCAAGTTGATGTTGCAAGTTCAAATGTTGTGTCCACACAAAGGCATGCAGCACGGCGGCATAGTGGTTAGCGCTGTTGCCCCACAACAAGAAGGTCATGGGTTTGGTTCCCAGGCCGAGGACCTCTCTGTGTGGAGTTTGCATGTTCTCCCCATGCCTGTGTGGGTTTCCTCCGGGTACTCCGGTTTCCTCCCCACCGTCCAAAGACATGCATGTTTGGGTTAATTGGTGACTCTAAATTGGTCTGAGAGTGAGTGTGAGTGGTTGTCTGTCTCTGTCTGTTTCTTGTGTGTTGGCCCTGCGATGGACTGGCGACCTTTCCAGGGTGTACCCCGCCCTCACCCAGTGTGAGCTGGGATTGGCTCCAGCATCCCCTGCGACCCGGAAACAGATGAGTGGTTGAAGATGAATGAATGAATAAATGAACATTTAAAAGGCAAATTTTCCTGTACAATGAAGTTCTTTTTTTGTGAGCACAGAACTTCTACAAAGTGGAATCAAACAAATATCTGAATAATCACTTAAAACCTGGAGTATCCTTTCTTGAAACAGAAATTAGCATGGATTTAATCCAAACCAGGACCCGTGACCCAACCCCGGATAAGTGGATGAAGATGCATGGATGAATCTAAACCAGGAAAAATAACCCCATTGAAAATACACAAAGGTTCAAGGATCAGACACATTCATATGCTTATAGATAGCTGTATAATTCTTGATTGAGCTGTAACTTTCCTTTATCTCTTCTTTTTATGGTTGACATTTATGTGGAAGTGTGAGACCACGGGGCTCTTTTAGCATTTTTTTGCTTTGAAAGCTTTTGGAACCTCCTGATTGTTCCTGAGTGCTACTCACCAACAAAGTGTGTGCATCTGTGTGCACACAGCTCCAATTGACTTTCTTTCCCATTTGTATACACAAACACACACTCACCCATCGTACAGCAGTGACACCGAGGCTGGTTGGACACAAAAGCCTGCTGGCCATGACCTATGTGGGCTGAATGCTAACAGAGGCTAAGGAATGTGCGCCACTGGAGCCAACTAAAGGACACACACACACACACACACACACACAGAGACACACACACACTTATTTTTTTAGAGAAGCACTTAAAAACACAGTCTGAGTTGTTGACTTGTACCTGCTTTTGGGAAAAGAGAAAGAGCTGGAGAGATGGGGGTGGAAATGTAGCACTCTGCTGCCGACAGGCAGGATCAATGAAGAGCACTTATAAAAAGAATGCTCAGTGCTTGTAAGATTCACAATGAATGCCCAACCATTATTTTTTCCATTCTACTTGTTTTTCCTGTGGTTACTTTTTCTTTCTCAATAAAGATTGTAGAAATATGTCCCTCAGTTGAATGCTGTTGGTTGACGTTTTGCAAACAAGATACCCAAACTGAGTTGACATCATTTATAAACAATATATTTGTTCAGACAAACAACCAATTATTCTTGTCTACACTCTAGTTGATTTACACAGTAATGAAAAAAGAACTGACATACTAATTCAAACATCTTCACAAGGAAATAAAGGGTCTTTGTCTAAATCTCTTTGATTATTACTCAAGCTAATGGCTTCACCAAGTATTAAGTCAAGTATGAATATGTGTTTGAGTGTGCGTGTTGGCTTGTTTCAGTTTTGTTGATTAAGCCTCACTTCAAGCAGATGCCACCCTAAATTAAAACAAAATTTTTTTGACTCCCAGCAAAATGCCACAAAGCCACCCACTGGATTACCAGATAGTCTGGCAGCATTTAACTCAGTCCCCTGACCTCAGAGGTAGTTACAGCTACGCTGTGGGAATGCAGTGAGTTGGTGACTTTAGGGTTTGTCTGTTCATCTGCTTTAACAAGCTCACAGTTGGGGGCAGAGGAAGGGGACTGATAGCAGGAAGGAGACAGGGTGAAAGAGGAGGAAGGTAAGAGGGAACATAGTAGGAGATAAAGAGAGACATGAATGGCATTGTTTGTTTACAAAAGAAGGCAGGATGATTTTGGGTTTCTTTTTCCTTTACAAGGCCGTCTGGGCTAGCACTGAGTCTGAGCTCTTTCTTCTCCAACTGTCTTCAAGCTGCCTCCTGCCAATCAACTATTAGTAATGACCATAAATTTGCTTCCCCTGACATTCATCTCCTTCTTCATTCCTTATCTTGGTTTTACCGTGCAGGTCCAGGATTTGTTTATCCATGGCATTATCTAGGAAATCCCCAGATTTTTTTGCCTTCTCAAATGCAACAAGCTTTTGTCGTCGGATACTTTTTTAATGATATACTTTAACTGTGGTTATTCTGTTACTCTTACGTCATTTGTTTACTCTTCATCTATAATAAAGTAGTTGTCAAATCAACCCCACATAAAATTTTTCCTGAAGACTGAGGGCTAGTTCTGACTTGCTCTGTGCTTTTTCCAGCAGGTCTGGACTGGTACAGTCTGTCAATCACACAATCCCCATAATGCAATACCCTGCTTTTTTGAGAAAGTAGAAAGATAAGAAAAAAAATATTTAACATTAAAAGTGCCACTTTGGGGCAGCATGGCAGCACAGTGGTAGCGCTGTTGCCTCACAGCAAGAAGGTTGTGGGTTTGAATCCCGGGCCTGGGTCCTTTCTGTGTGGAGTTTGCATGTTCTCTCCCTGTGCTTGTACCATGCAAGCACAGGGAGGTACACTGTGGGGGGTACTCCAGTTTCCCCCCACAGCCCAAATACAAGCATATCTAGGTTGATTGGTGACTCCAAATTACCTGTAGGTATGAGTGTGAGGGTCAGTGGTTGTTTGTCTCTGTCTCTGTGTGTTGGCCCTGTGATGGACTGGAAACATGTCCAGGGTGTACACCGCCCTCGCCCAATGTGAGCAGGGATTGGCTCCAGCTCCCCATGTGACCTGGAAATGGATAAGCGTTGTACGATGAGTGAGTTAGTGCCACAATGCCACAGCATGATTTTCATTTAATTTCTTTGCTCTTCTCATTCACCTGTCATCCACCCACCATCTGTCAGTGGTTGGGGGGCAAATGGGTGTGCAGATGAGCCTGAGCGACAAGGGGGATGGATAAAAACGGATGGGGACAGCCGTTTACACCAGCAGTGTTTGTGTTCACACCAGGATTGTGGGTTTCTGTGTTTCATGCTGGGCTCCCGTGAGGTTTCCCACACCGAGGCCAACTGAAAAAACAAATGAACAACAAACAACCTTAGACTGTTAAAACACTAACCAAATTACCAGAAACCGAGGTGCCATTGCTTCTGCTACCTTAAATCAACAACACACACGCAGATGGTAAGTCAGTCTTTTAAAAAGCCATGGATAACTTCTTATCTCCCTTGTTCCTCCACTCCATCTCTCTGTCTCTTTCTCACATACACACACAACCAACTAGGTTTCAAACAAAGTGATTTGGACACCCTGCGTGATGTAAACACTGGTATATGGTAGGTTTAAAACACACCTGCTCCACTCTGGAGAATACCACAACCAACACAGACACACACAGGAGAGTCTCAACACTGACACAGCTGTACTTTAGACTAACTGGTTCCACTGTGAAGACATCATAAGGATTCATCCTGTGGAGATCATGAATGTCTTTCATGGTTTGTGAGACACTTCTGTCTGCATGAATGATGGAAGCACTGACCCACACTGACATACATTGACCAGCAGCCTTTACTCTTCTCTCGTTATGGGCCCTTTTCACACAAACACATTGACTAATCAAACAGGTGATGAACTCATCGTTCATTTTATATATACAACTAAATACAATGGAACATTGATGGAACATGAAGCATGAAAGCACATTTATTGTGAGTTTTGACAGGCTCACAGTAATTATGTTTCTACAGGTTACAGCCTGTAGAAACCTAACTACATGTCATCAGGCACTCATCACTGTCTGCTTTTTATCTGTCATCAAAAGGAACATGTATGTGTTACTTTAATGTGCTCCCAAATCTATGAGTGCATTTGTGCAAGTTTGTCTGTGCCAGATGGAATTTCCTGTCAGGAGCATTGGTGTACTAAATATTAAAGCGGTAGTGTGGAGATCAACATCATACTAATGCAGTTTAAATTTTATGAATATTTATGTTCTTTAAAGAGTTTGGACTACACCTGCTCTCTATATAAAATGCCTTTATGTAACTCTGTTATGATTTGGTGCTATATAAATACATTTGATTTAATTTGATCTTCAGAATCGCTTGTTACGTCTCAGCCACCACTCTCATAAAGCAATCAGCCATAACATTATGATTGCCTGCCAAATTATGCAGATCCCCCTTTTGAACTGATTCGTACATGCCTGGAGCCAGAATGTATGTCCAGTTCCCTAGACAGCCTATGCTTTGCACCCACAAGGGAAAAAGCAAGACAGCATACATCCTAATTGGGCGTAGAGCCATTGGTGCCACAAAAATCTACATGATAACCATTTTAAACATGAGTATGTACCTGCTGTTTTATTTCAACCACTTTCTCAGAAATAATTTCTCTCCCTCCTTTTCCATTTGCCATTATCTTTCTCTGTCTCTCCTCTCTTTCACTTGCACTTCAGAGGAAAGTAATCTGGGAATCAGATATCTCTCACACTGTCCTAAATAATGAATGGGGTGTAGGAGTTCTGCCACACAGTAGTTCAAGCCCCTGATTAGTACATCAAAGACAAGAAAGCACACCACTGCAGTCATGTTAAAACCCCTTCAATCCTTAGTTTTTTGGACATCCTCTTGTTAATGTTAGAACTGAAGAGGTGCCTGACACAGATAGATAGTTTTCTTGGTTCCTTGGAACTTGGTAGAAGATGCAAAGAACTGCAAAGATATGCTTTGCCAGTACTGTATTACTGGCACCACCATGAGAAAGCTTTGAAAGCTTTCATCCAATGCATTCCTCCCCCCAGCTGACTTGTTTTGGTTCTCTAGTCTAGAGGAATTATTGATCAAGCTCCTTGGGGGTTGGGCGTGGAGTTGAAGTGGGAGAGGAGGTTGCCCAGCTTGAACACTGGGAGCTGTCGAACAGTTGTCTTCTCACTCCAGGAGGATGCCCTCCCTTCTCTTCATGAAACCTCAACTATGTCTGAATATGATAAAATAAATTGTCCATCAGCACATTTTAGAAGAAGGCATACATAACTTTTCTCAAACTTCCAAATACTCAGCCTTCATCTCTGTTGGTTAAGACGTACGCAAACTTATTTCTATCAACATTTTTGTCCTGTTTAACTTAGGGGCATCTTTGGTACTAGCAACAATAAAAAGTATGTTTAAACATCTCAATCCCATCCTAGAGGCTCTGAGTCTCTCTTCAGACTCACTGACTTTTATCTGAATAACCAAATTAAAGTACAACTTATTTCAGGTAAATGCACACAGAACAAGGTGGGTGGGGCGAAGGAGCTTGACTGAGACCAGTGCCTGCTCTGTTGTGATATTTTAAGGTTAAAGAGGTCAATTTTAAGATTGTGAATACAGTATATGTGATTGAGCACAATGACAGCATCATTGTATTAGCTATATCAAATCAAATCAAATTTATTTATATCCTGCAAATTCATAACAAAGTTACATCAAGGCACTTTACACATAGAGGAGGTCTAGACCTAACTCTATTGAGTTGTTAAAGAGACCCAACATATCCTTCCAAGAATAGAGATATGGAGATAGGATGAGAACAGGAGAAGATGCCATGGAAAATAAAAATAAAACATACAGAAAACATACAGTGATTGCAACCTGGTAGTTCTAAATGTGCACTAGTTAATATTAACAGCAGAGTAGAAGAAGAGGTTAAAAATGGGAGTGAGTAGTACTGTGTAATGATAACTAAAGGTAACTCTTTCTTTCTGTCTTTATTAGGATCCCCATTAGCTGATGTAAAGCATCACCTAATCTTCCTGGGGTCCACACAAAACATAAAAACAAAATAAAATAAAACAGAACAAGCAGCAGGTACTGTGCGGGAGCATGGAGCAGAGATGATTCAGCAACTGTAGGGCGGGGGCAAGAAGAGAGAGGACAGGAGGGACAAAACACAGACTACAGGAAGAAAGAAATTTAGAGACATTTAATGATGCAGTGTACATGCATATAGGAGAGAGACAAAGAGACAGAGAGAAGGATGGAGAGGGGGGCTGGGGCTCAGTGCAACCCCCAGCAGTCTAGGCCTATAGAAAGCGCAACTAAAAGAAAAGAGCAGTTAAACTTTAAATTTTTAACTGTAGGCTTTGTCATAAAGGAAGGTTTTAAGCCTGATCTAGAAAGCTGTGACAGAGTCTGCCCCCTGGACTGATACTGGGAGTTGGTTCCATAGAAGAGGAGCCTGATATGATCTCTTTTTCTAGTTCCTGTTAATATTCATGCAGCAGCGTTCTGAGTCAACTGAAGGCTTTTCAGAAACTTACTGGGACATCCTGATAGTAATGAATTACAGTAGTCTAGTTTAGAGATAACAAATGCATCTATCCATCCAGAGTGGTTACATGATCAGATAATGCTTATTTAAGCTGCTTAGGGCCAAGTACAATGACTTCAGTTTCGTCTGAGTTCAGAAGTAAAAAGTTGCAGGTCAATCAGGTCTTTATGTCTGTAAGACATGCCTGAAGTCTGATTAGCTGATTAGTTTCATTCGGCTTCATTGACAAGTATAACTAAGTATCATCTGCATAACAGTGAAAATTGATGCTGTGCTTAAGGGAAGCATATATAGGGTGAAAAGGATTGGTTCAAGGACAGAACCCTGTGGAACTCCATGATTAACGTAAGTGCATGAAAAAGAGTCATTGTTAACATGAACAAAGTAATATCTGTCTGATAAGTAGGATTTGAACCAGCTTAGTGTAGCTCCTTTGATCCCAATTTCATGTTTCAGCCTTTGTAATAGATTATTATGGTCAATGGTATCAAAAACAGCATTCAAATCTAACAGGACAAGTATGGAGACCAATCTTTTGTCTGAAGCCATTAGAATGCCATTGGTAAACTTTACCAGTGCTGTTTCTGTACTATGATTTACTTTAAATCCTGACTGAAACTCTTCAAACAAGCCATTCCTATGCAGATGTTCGCATAATTGGCTTGCAACTGCTTTTTCAAGAATTTTGGAGATGAAATGGGAGGTTAGATATGGTTCTATAATTAGCCAAAACATCTGGATCAAGATTAGGTCTTTTGAGGACAGGTTTAATAACTGCAATCTTGAAATGCTGTGGTACATAACCAGGAGATAAACTCATATTGATCATATCGAGAATATACGTGTTAATTGATGAACATCTTTAAATAGCCTGGTAGGTATCGGGTCTAAAAGACAAGTTGATGGTTTAGATGATGAAGCTATAGAAACTAGCTCAGAGAGATTTAAAGGTGAAAAAGATCCCAAATACAAAGCAGATGTTACAGTTGATTGAGAAGTTGCTGCATTTGATAGTGGAATACTGCCAATTGTAGGTAAAAGCTGTTGAATTATGGCTCTGATTGTTACAATGTTATTAGTAAAAAAGCCCATAAAATCATTGCTGGTAAGAGCTAAAGGAATCAAGGGTTCCACTGAGCTGTGACTCTCTGTCAGCCTGGCTACAGTAATGACGAAAAACCTGGGATTCTTCTTGTTTCTATTCTTCTTCTATAGTCAGAGCTTCTGTCAATACAAAGAGCTTTTTAAAATGTTTTTAAGGTTTCTTTCCAGGCTAAGTAGAATTCATCTGCATTACTGGGCCGCCACTTCCTTTCCAATTTTTGTGATGTTTGCTTTAAGGCACGAATTTCAGGGCTATACCAAGGTGCCAGCCTCCTTTGTTTCATTACTTTCTCTCTCAGAGGAGCCACAGAATCAAGATTTGAACACAGTGAGGCCATAGTGCTATTCACAAGGTCATCGATCTTTGTAGGGGGGAGAAGTTCTCTATTGACTTTAGACATGGCAGTTTAGCAAATGATGTCTGAGTATTCTTAAATTTGGCAACAGCATTTTCAGATAAACATCTGCTATAGCTGAGTTTATTCCCAGATGGTTTGCAGCCATTTGTTGTAAACTCAAATGTTATTAAGTAGTGGTCAGAGAGAAGAGGGTTGAGGGGAAATATTATTAATTGGTCAATTTCAATGCCAAATGTTAACACCAGATCAAGGGTGTGATTGATACAATGAGCAGGTTCATCCACACACTGGAAAATGCCAGCTGAGTCCAGTAATGACTTAAATGCAGAACTAAGGCTGTCACTGACATCTACATGAATACTGAAATCACCCACTACGATGATTTTATCTGTAATAAGTATTAAGTTTGATAGGAACAGAGAATTCCGATAGAAACTCTGAGTAAGGACGAGTTGGACGATATACTGTAACTGGTTTTTCAATTATCCAGTTTGAATGGGAGAGACTGAGGGTAAGGCTTTCAAAAGATCTATAAGGAGATTTTGGTCAAAGATTGATTAATAAACTGGAATGAAATATCACAGCCACCCCTCCTCCTTGACCTATGGTAAGAGGAAAATGAAAGTTAACATGAGTAAAGGGTGTAGATTCATTCATACTAATATACTACATATCCATAATATGATCAGTGATCTGTGGCCTCATTTATAAACATTGCATACGCACAAATACTTGCGTACGTCACTTTCCACTCAAAGGTTGTGACCTATAAAAAACAGAAAATGTGCGCACCCCTATGCAAACTCTGACCCATGCGTGTGCACATTTTGGAGGAAGAGGAGAATTGGCGACACAGACGGTGCGGTGCTGAACTGAAGTCAGACTGAAGAAATTAAGAGTGGGAAGACCGATTATGTTTTTATGATTGCCCTTAACACATTTAATTTCAACCCGTATCATGCGTTAGAGCCATGTCACCACAATTATTTAATTGAACAGCGTTATTTTGCATTGGACTGAGTAATTGTTTTGGAAACATCTCCTTAGAATATAACTGAAAATTCTGAATCAAAATCCCTTCTCTATATTTAATCACCACCGTCTCTCCGTCATTTTGTCCACTCCCGGAGCGCAGGAGGAGGAGAAGACGGCGCGGCGTCTGCCTTACATGTGTAAATAACAGAATATTTTCCTGTGATACTGTGAACACATAATCAAATGCCAATTAAATCCTAAGTGTGGAAAACAAAGCCATTAACAATCGTTATACGATATACTTTCCTGTTCTCAGTTCGTCAGCTCTATTTGATGCTTTTAATAACAAACCAGGCATAAAGAAACGGGTAATGCTCACACACTTCAGTCTGACGAATATTTTTCGTGGTGGGGGTTAGCACGAACTGATTAAAGCTATAAATACAGCAGTGAGCACTGTGCGTAATGTTGAACCATGGCACTGCTGGCACTGCTGGCACTGCTGGAGGACTATGCCAGTGGCAGAATTAGGAGGGAGAAGGTCTTCAGGGAACATAACGACTTATTGGCTCATGATGATGACTGTCTTATGAGCCGTTTTAGATTCCCTAGAGCTGCACTTGGATCTATGTGCTGAACTGGGTCCAGCATTAGAGAGGGCAACGCGCCGGAACCACGCCATCCCGGTGCAGACTCAGGTCCTCACCCCGCTTTTAAATGCGCAAAGCGCAGAGGAAACCGTCTTCATTGAGGTCCATGCCCATGCGCGGTCAGTGGTGGAGCGCGTCATCGCCCTCCTGAAGTGCCTGGTGGCACGCTTTAGATGCGTCGGAGGGCGGGTTTCTTTACCATCCTGCCAAGGTGTGACACATTATAAGAGCGTGTGGCTCTTATAATGTGTCAAAATGTGTGACACAATGTGGCACAGAGGGATGGTATCCCTCTCCCTCCCGATTGCCCCCCCCCACCAGCATTATGACCCGGAGGCAGAGCCACCTTCCAGACAAGCGGGATATGAACAGGGTGCAAGACTCCGGCAGGATACCACGCAGCGTTTATAAAGACAAGTAAAGGTTCATTTTTGCACATTGCCTTTTAATATTTCTGCAATTTCAACCATTAAATTTCTCATTTCTCAACTCCTCCGTCAGGTTGCTGATTGCTTGTACTGTCTGCCTTTGTAGCTGCAGGACTGTATCGGTGAGCACCCGACCGCTCGCATGCATACCGGAATGATGCCAATTATAGACACGATTTTTGTGTGCATCGGCGTCAGGTCAGTAGCACCGGGCCTCCACCTCACCGACAAGTGTCTTCACTTCCTCCACAGAAAACTTTGTTTTTTTTACTTTTTCTTCCTGCATCCACCATCGTTTCCAACAAGACATAACGCTTCTTTGTTCTATTCTATTCTGGTCAAGAAACCGTGTTAAACTGCAGCTTTGCCTCCTGGTCTGGACTCGAGAATGTCACGGCTTTAAGTTTCAAGTCGATTCAGTCAGATTCCTAAATATGAGAGTGGCTCATTCCACGGTGGGATGGACACCATATCGCCTAATCAGACCAGGTCTCCCTCAGAATGTCTTCCAGTTCAAAATTATGCACCGACTCCACATTCGTCTTTGAGATCTCCGAATTGCGTAGTGTCATTACTGCCGACGTGAATTACCACTTTACCATATGTACGCTTATCCTTAGTCAGCAGTTTCAGATTAGACTGGATGTTGCCCTCTCTGGCCCCAGAGACACACTTAACTATGGCCGCTGGTGCTGCTAACTTCATGTTCCTCAGAATCGCCAATAACTAGAGTCGTTTTCTCAGCGGATGTGTTGCTGAGTATAGAGAACCTTTTGAAAATGTGAACTGGTTAGTGGTGAACTGAGGACTACTGCCCACGACTATGCCTGTTGTCTCACCAGTCACCCAGCCACTCTGACTAGATCCCCGCTGCTCGGGAGCTGCTGGGGGGCCTGTAGGCATGAGTGTTTGTTCGTCTCAGCCCTCGCCCCGGAACATTGGCTGGGATTGGCTTTATGGGTAAGCAGTAGAAAATGAGAGAGAGAGAGAGCCTTTTTGAGGAGACTCAAACACAATATACAGAGAATACAAAAGTAATTGAATTAAATAACAAACAAGGTGGAAAAAAGACTGTCAATTGAGAGAGGTGTTGAACAGTTGAGTAGAAGAATGTAAATATCATTTCATACATTACTGGACCTTTGATATTTCTGAGCTTCTCTCAAAAATGCAACAGATGAGCAGTACAGCCCAACAGAACAAAATATGGACAGAGAGAAAGACTGGACAACAAAGAATATGTAATTTAAGAATTTAGGTGACCATGTCACCACCGTGTTAATACTGAACTCCTGGTTGAAAATTGCCTCCTGGAAGGAAAGCTATAGGTCTGGTCTAATACAGAAAGAGCCTGTAGTGACAGTGAGATTTGAACTATCAATTACCAAAAAAATCTGCAACATCAGTGAGTTAAAATTTAAAGGTTTTTAATGCACAAAAGAAGTTTGTTCTTGGCTGATCCTTGGTGAAGCCTGAGTTTCAGGCAGTCTGCTCTGTTAATAGCGATTAGCTTAAGGCCAAAAAATCAGAGGCACCTCTGGAGACTTTAAACAGGTAATAGAAGGAAAACATTGTTGAGAATCTAGATTGAGAAATTGGTTGTTAGCAGGAGAGATAATGCATACTGCTATCTCTAATACCAAGGTCACACACTCCATATGTCTATGCTTAGTCACAACCACAAGTTTTATTTGTAAATAAAACTGTGTAATTTTCTGTTAAAGACTATTTCTTTTACTCTGAATGTTATGAATTCTCTAGTGCCACACATTGGCAATGCCTACTCTATATTACCACATCCTGAAGGTGTTGTCCTGGCTTCAGGTCTGGAGATTGGGGAGATCACTGAAGTTCAATTAAATCTGTGAACACCAGATGTGTATGGACCCAAGTGCAAAAGAGAAGCAAGGAGGAGTACCAAGTCTGTAAAACAAGCTCTTTAATCCAGGAGGTAACAAATTGTCAAAACCCCAAAAAGCAGGCAAATCAGACAGGCAAGAAGCAAAAATCCAAAAGGTTGAAAACACCAAAACTGGTCATGCACAGGAGGCAGACAGAGAGCAGAACATGAACGAGCTTGTATACGGCGGTAACTAAGCCAATCTGGCCCAGGAGGGAAGGGGAGCACGGTTTAAATGCACTAGGAGAGGGGCGACAACGATACACAGGTTATAACACATTAGGGCCGGGATGTAATCAAACAGGAGAGGGGAAAAAAACAGGAAGTAAAACTAACAGCAACACAACAGAACACAAACTACAAAATAAAACAGGAAATACATATAAATTAACGTATAGATCTTAGGTAGAAGAGCATGGCTTTGTAGTTTTCTAGAAGTCTAGCTCAGTAGTAGCCAAATGTTAAAATACCACGTTATGTTCCTTTTTCATAGTATAAATATACCTACTAATAACTAGAGGCTATTTGAGGACATTTCATAGATTTGTAAGTATCTGTATGCACGAATAATATAGTACAAACAAAACCTTTATTTGTATAGCATATCAAATTTAATAAATTATATGTAGCTGAACACGATTTATGAAAGAGGAATTAAGAGAGTAAAGGTCATGATCAAATAGACAATTGGCTTAACAGATGTGACAAATCAAATGTAAAATGATATTAGTATTAAGCAAAACTAGGTGTAAAAGGGTCAGTAAGGGAAGGAAATGTTGTTTAACCTGACATGCTGTTCTAAGTGTTTTACTCAGCTTTGTTCTCCCCTAGAGTTATAAACAATGGCTGTCTGAGTGACTGCAGCCTTTCTGCCATTTCCAACCAGTCTGTCCATTCTGACGGCTCTCAACAGGGTGTTCTCTCCACAGTGCTGCTGCTCAGTGGATGTTTTTTGTTGTTGGCTCCATCTCACTAAAAACTCAAAAGACTGTTGGCTGTAAAAATCCACAGTTTTAACATGAAATAAGGCCCTTAATTGTATCTGCAAGATTATATGCATTACTGCCAAATGATTGGCTGATTTGTGACAAAATCATCATAAATTGATGCATATCAACCATTGTCAACCAACTGGTTGCTCTAGTTTACCAGAAGTATCCATATTTGGAGGAGATGGTGGATCTGACCTGCTCTCTACTATGTACTACCCTGATTGTATGGTACAGTCTGTCAGTCACACAGTAGCCATGACCTAGTGCATAAATTATGGTATATTTTCCTCTAAATTGGATCATCATTGAAAAAATAATGATCATGTTGTATTGAAAAGGCTTTCAATTATAAACTGAGACTATAAACATATTAGGAAAGGGTGTACTGAGTTAAAAAAGAATCAAGCGAAAAGTACAGACATTTTCCCATAGACTTCAATAAGAGTCTTTTTTTTCCCATTAATCTAATTATCACATTATGCCGTTTTGGACAAGGATTGTCCAAAATAAAATTATTATAAAGGATATTAATCTCAATCTTAAAATGGCAAGTATCCACCTAATTGTGGTTTGCTTCGACTCAACAATGGATCCACCCTGACTCAAATCCTATCCCCATTCAAAGATGCCAACCAAAACCCTAATTTTTGCCTGGAGTAAAGCAAATACTACATTATTACCATTATCTCTCTTTCCTAAGCTCCATGTACCTGCTTCGTGTAACCTTTACCAAAGCCTAGATGGCTTTTAGAGAGAGAGTCCTGCCACTGGAAGCTCAAAACGCTTGGTCTATGTAGCCCCCAAAAGTTCCAGGAAGTGCTTGGCGGGCAATAGAAAGCAATAGGAAAACTACGATAATCGGTAAATAATGATCAATAAATTTTCTGCTTTGCAATATTTTTTATAGTTGTGTTAATTGATTTGAACTATGTTAAGTTTACTAAGCCTGTATGGTCGCCTAAAACAATGTAAATCGTAATATTTTCTTTTTTTAACTTTTATCTTTCAGATTTGACTGAGGCAGACTAACAGGTGACGAGCAATTATTTGCCAACTGACTACACAATAAGTCTGGACTCACAACATAATGATAACTGTTCTTACAGGAAATCCATGTCCAATAAATAAAATTTTGATTTGTATTCATAGCAAATAAATTGACTTTTATCATTTTGTTAACTACCCTTACTTATCAATATCTACTTGTGTGAATTGCTTTTAGGTCTGTTAACTTCACTAAACCTGTACAGTCACTGACAGTAATAAAATATTATATTGTGAGTCCAAACTTGTGTAGTTACTTGGAAAGTCTGCCTCAGTCAAAAAAAAACAACAAAAAAACAAAACAACAACATAAAAAAATATTTATGAGTTCTTACAGGAAATCCATGGCAAATAAATAAAATTTTGATTTCAATTCATGGCAAATATATGGATTTCTATCACTGTTAACTATCCAAAACTTACTCTCTACATATTATACATAATAAATCACACACACGCTCTTTGTTTTTCCAAATGTACTAAATAATAAAATGAATTTCTTTACAACATCACAGAATCATCACTCTAGATCAGCATGTCTAGCCATTTGTTTTCTCTGCTGTCCTTGAATACAGTCTTCACCATGGTATGCTGTGCTGCATGGGGATGCTCCAATCGTTCAGAGAAAGGCGTGTGCATGTATGGCTTCCCCAAAGACAGAGAGAGGAGGAAAATATGGCTGGCTAAAGTCAGCAGAAAAAATATGACCACCTTCATTGATTGTGAAAACAAAAAAATATGTGAGGTAATCATATTCAAACAATGCATTGCACATTTTCAAAGACCGCACCATAGGTGTAGCATATGGCTGTATGCCACAGCATGTAAAGTCACGACAGCATGACGTCACTGCCGTAAAGTATGTCTTGTAGAGTAAAGCACATGAATGGCCGCTGATGTAATAAACAAAGTGAACATAAAGTCGTTGTCCGTGCATTATTAGACATAACATTGGCGACGAAGATGGAGCTTCCGTTTTCACCTCTACCTCCGTTCCTCGCTCTGCCCGGTGAGCTGTTGATCCCATGGCCCCGCTGACATGAGTCTTTCCAGATGCTTATTGAGGCTATTGGGCTAGCTGAGGCTAGCGACACGCGGCTAAAAGCAATGCTAATCCACAGTCTGGGCAACGAGGGACAACGGATCTTTAGGACTCTCGGACCCTCACGGAAGTACGCTGACTGTGTCGCCTTGCTGGCCGGACATTTCGCTGCCCCACAGAGCGTCATGGTATGGAGAATCGTCTTCTGCCAGCGCCGACAGCAGCCCGATGAGTCGGTCCACCACTACGTCGCCGACCTCCTGTGTTTGGCCAGCCTCTGTAAGTTCAGCGATTTGGAAGAGGAGATGAATTGGGACCAGCTAGCAGAGCACATGACCGACCCCAGGCTGCGGGAGAAACTGTTCATGTCGCCGGACAACCCGCCACTATCGAAAGCAGTGGAAATAGCCTTCCAGCTTGAATTGGCCGCTCTGTTAGCATCTCGGCTAGTGGCCTTGGACCCGGCCTCCTCTCACTCCGCTCCGCTGGCACAGACAGTAGCCCTTACTGCTCTGCTCTCCGAGCCCACCTCTTCTCCTGACAAGCTCGAGGTAAACGTCGCAGGATGCCAGGGCGCCACGGCACGTCAGCACTGTGGAAACTGCGGCTCTTCATCACATCCCACACGTTCACCGGTCTGCCCAGCCATGGGGCAGAGGTACCAACGCGGTAAGCTGAACCACTTGTCCAAAGTGTGCCGCTCTGCGCCCGTCCCCACAAACCCCCGACCTCGCTCGTCCGCTGCTTCAAGCCCAACCACCATCCACTCTGTGGGCTCCTGCACCAAGCCATTTAAGTGGTGCACGGTGGAGCTGGATGGTGTATGCTTGCCACCGCTGCTGGACACTGCGGCTTCCGGATCTCTGTTCAATGAATCCACGGTCCGACGGCTCTTTCCCCGACTGACGATCAAGGCTGGTGCGGAGGATCTGTATGGCTATGGCCATGCTAAAATTGGCATGGTGGGTACTGCCACCTTCTCTGTACGCTACGGCTCCAGAGCTCTCCCGGCGTTCACCTTTCAGCTATCTTGCCATGCTGCCAACCTCCTCGGCTTCGACCTGTTCTGCGCGTTCTTGAGCGAGTTGACGCATCGCCATGGATCTCCAACTTGGCAAAGAAAAAGACAGGCGGCTTACACCCCTGCATTGACCTCAGGCATGTAAACAAAGCGGTGATCCCCGACAAGTACCCACTGCCCACGACGGAGGAGCTCTCGGCCAAGTTTCACGGCTCAATGGTCTTCTCCAAGCTTGACCTTCGCCAGGGCTACATGCAGGTTCCCTTACACCTGGAGAGCTGCAACCTCACTGCTTTCGTGACCCACATGGGGGTTTTCCAGTACACCCGCATGCCTTTTGGACTTAGCTCCCCTCCCAGCTGTTTCCAGAAGATCATGGCCACCATCTTTGCTGGCATCCCGGGTGTGGTCGTGTACCTGCATGATATCGTGGTGCATGGAGCGACGTCCGCTCTGCATGACAACCGCCTTTCCACGGTGCTTGACGTGCTCGCCCACTACAACCTCACACTGAATGGGGAGAAGTGCATTTTTGCTGCGCCCGTCATCGAGTTTGTTGGGTTCCGCCTGACCGCTGACGGCCTGAGCCCACTCCACTCCAACGTCAATGCCGTCATGCACCTACCCGAGCCCTCCTGCCCTGCACAGCTGTCGTCATTCCTGGGGATGACAGCATTTTATCTCTGTTTCTTTCCGCTCCATTCGGAAACCACTGCACCACTGCGCGCCCTCCTGAAGCAGGACGTGCCCTGGTCTTGGACACCTGCATGCTCTACCGCAGTCCGCCGGCTGAAAACGCAGCTCACTTCTCCTCCTGTGCTTGCCCACTTCCACCTGCAGAGCCCCACGTTTGTGACCTGCGATGCTTCCAACACTGCTGCTGGCACCGTCCTGTCCTAGCTCCAGGGAGGGGCTGAACGCCCAGTGGCGTTTGCTTTGAGGTCACTTTTTCCGACTGACCAGAAATACTCCGTGGGGGAGAGAGAGGCACTGGCCTGTGTCTGGGCATGTGAACGGTGGCACATGTACCTGTATGGGCGGCACTTAACGCTCCGGACAGACCACCAGGCCCTTACAGCCCTGCTGGCCACAACCGGATCAGGACACAAGCCACTGCGCTTGTACCGGTGGTCAGAGAGGTTGCAGGCTTATAATTTCACCACGATGTTTACACCTGGCAGGGACAATGTCGTGGCCAACCTGCTCTCCAGAGCCATGTCCAGCTCTGCACCAGACATCGCCCAAAACTTCTCAGAGCCGGAGCTGATTCTCATGTTGCATGAACCCCTCCAGGCAGCTGTTTCCCTGCAGGAGCTCCAAGCAGCATCTGCACAGGACCCTGTGTTTACTCAGCTTCACACTTTTATCCAAAAGGGTTGGCCCACCAGGGTGCCGGAGGAACTAGCACCTTTCTATCCTGTCAAAAGTGACCTTTCCTGTTGGAATAATGACTGCGTGGCGAGGGTGCTGTGTACAGTGATCCCCAGCGCCTTGAGGGCACATGTCCTGGCCATGGTTCACGAGGGTCACCTAGGCATCGTGAGGGTTAAACAACACTGCAGGAGCCTGGTTTGGTGGCCAGGCATTGACAGGGACATTGAGACGATGGTGAAGGACTGTACGGCTTGCCTTGCCAGTGGTAAGACAGACCTGGCCCCACCTCTGCCTTTGCAGCCCCTAATGTGGCCAGCGGCGCCATGGACCCACATCCAGTTGGCGAACTTCACAGCATCCCTCAGCACCAACGTTTCCTCCTGGTGGCCTACGACCTCCACTCCAAATGGCCTGAAGTGCTTCCTGTTGGGTCTGTCACCAACAGGATGGTCACCGACTTCTTCTCCTCCCTGTTTGCCCACTGGGGTGTACCTGACGCCATCACCACCGATAATGGCCCCCAGTTCATCTCAGCGGACTTTGCTTCCTGTCATGTGGCAGAATAATCCACAAGGCTATGCGGGTAAACTGGCAGTCTACCCTGTTTACCCAGTCAGGTTGGCTATGTTCAGGTCTCAGTAATGTTCCTTTGCACTAACTTGTTTCAAGTCTGTTTTGCACTTTGGGGGGGGGGTGAATGTAGCATACGGCTGTATGCCACAGCATGTAAAGTCACGAAAGCGTGACGTCACTGCCATAAAGTATGTCCTGTAGAGTACAGCACATGAATGGCCGCTGATGTAATAAACACAGTGAGCACACACAGTCGTTGTACTTGCATTATTAGACATAACAATATGGAAGTTTAATATTTTTTTTAATTAAAAACAGAAAACACAGAACAGAGAAAATAACACAAAAGCATCTACATAACACAAGAATCTAAACTTTTCACCCCGCACTCAAACCTGTATTCGAATATAAAATGACAGCCCTAATATAGAATTGTATAATTGTATCAACTGCACTATTCAACACTATTCAATAGCTCACTTTCTAGTTATTATGTAAAATGAACTGTGTAATTATTGGCCTGTATAGTGTTAAGTGTGTGCAATGCGGTGGTAATAAGACACATTATGACCCACAGTCCTCATATCATGTGTTTTGGCCATCATTCTGCAGCCTCAATAATAAATTAAAATTAAATAAAAGTTTAACTACAATAGCTCTCCCCACATATTAACCTCGCTATCAACAGCGTTGGATGAAGTTATATTTAAGAACAGAATTTGCATTTATCAGCCTGTGGCATCTGTTGCTATCATTATCCAGTGTGCTAGCCTAACTTTTATCGGTTTATATTCTCTAAATCTACTAATCAAGACGGTGAAAATCCGTCAACATACTTAATTACTCGTGTCAATTCGATTTCGATGCACAACTGATATGGAAATATGATTATTTAAACATTTTACCTTGAAAAAGCGTAGTTCCGACAATCTGCTCCATTCAAATACATTGAGCAGCGGTTAGCTTATGCTAACTTCCGGGAACTTTCGAGGGTCTCTGTATGCCGCCATTGCTGTGAAAAAACTGAACCATTGCAGTGAACGGAGTTGTCGCCACTCTCTCTCTAAAGGAACTCTACCAAAGCCACACATAGTCAAACCAGAACCTGAGATTGCTTGGCAGCTTTTTCCCTCATGCAGCTACAGAGGTGCATTAAGACAGAAGATCACACACACATATACTGATGTAAAATCCTATTATGCTGACATACAACACAGCTGATTGAAGATCTTTACACTACAGTAAAGCTTAACACAGGTCTCACAAACTTGTCACATACACACACACAGACAAAGAAGTTTACCAAACACAGACTTTAACTCAACCTCAGCTCAACCAATGTTATTTCATTTATAGTTTACTTGTAATGCACTAATCTAAAGGAGATACCCAGTGTGTGTGTGTGTGTGTGTGTGTGTGTGTGTGTGTGTGTGTGAAGGGAGTGAAATGACAGGATTACTTACATCAACAGACTGAAAGTGCTTAAAGAAAACGGATATAATATTTGCATGGAGGTGGAGAGGAAGATGAGATGACCATTAGTGTGTCTGTATGTGCTCACCTTGTGACAGGTCCTTATAATTTATTACATTTTACGTATACATTTTTTGTTTTCTATGTGTAGAAGCTGTGTGAAGAAAACCCAAAGGCTGTTTGGGGGTTGGGCTTTGGGACATGGCTGAGCACAGACAGTTCCTTGATCTTTGGTGCATTTGCAAGAAACATGACAAAAACAGTGTGTTGAATAGCTTGTGCTGCTTTCCCCAGAGATAATGGAAATGAAACTAGCTTAGCTTCATTTTCTAGTAGCTTAGCTTGTCCTCTGCTTCTCCTCCATTTGCTTGGACCGTCTAATTTAATGTAATACTTCAAAACAATAAGTAATTGTGTTCAATCATCTATAGCTGATTATTATGCCACCTATGGGGTCCACGATATCATTAGCCAGATGTTTGGCTGACAGCTACATCATGAATGCTTTAAAATTATGACTTTATATATTATTATGTGATCAATTATAGCTTTCTCTTAAATTAAATGTCCACTATATTGGTTCATTAGCTTGAAAATGATGCAAAATGTCACTATGATTTCGGTACTCTGATCTACACTTCTGCTCTCACTTCACAACTGGAGTGTGTTAGGAAGAGGGTACTGGGATTACAAAAAGACAACCATTAGGAAGGCTTGGAAAACAAGAGAGAATAAGGAGCAAAAAAGCCAAGACCCTGAATTCAGCCCATCAGCTCCTGGTTGTGTCCTGAACATAGACGATGGTCCTGAGGGAGAACAGGCCAGTTCGCATCCATTACCCTCTAAGTGAGATCTGGAGAATGTGGGGGCCAAGGGCCTCTGGGCCTAACTGGTGTATTGTTCTCCTGACAATGTGAACACAAACAATGCTTACATAATACATGCCCTCCCAGGTGTGTATGTATATACACTCACACTGACATAGTCCTGAGTATAAATGAGTGAAAACAGTACTTGTTAATGTTTCTGATGAGGAAAATGTTCAGAATATGATGAAAAGTTTCTCAGAGTTCTTATTTTACCATAAGGAGTACATCAAGCACGGCACCACGGCGGCATATGGGTTAGCGCTGTTGCCCATTTCTGTGTGGAGTTTGCATGTTTTCCCTGTGCTTGTGTGGGTTTCCTCCAGGTACTCCGGTTTCCTCCCATGCGTATTTGGGTTAATTGGTGACTCTAAATTGTCCGTAGGTCTGAGTGTGAGTGTGAGTGGTTGTTTGTCTCTGTCTGTCTCTGTGTGTTGGCCCTGTGATGGACTGGTGACCTGTCCAGGGTGTACCTGCCCTCACCCAATGTGAGCTGGGATTGGCTCCCCACGACCTGGAAATGGACAAGCAGCAGAAGATGAATGAATGAATGAATGAATGAGTCCATAAAGCACCTGGCTCAGCATCTAGCATCATTCATTCATCATGAAATTCCTTTTGGAAAGCGCTTGATTGGGAATGGTTTTATTTTTTCTGCATGATAACAATTTCAAGAAATCATATTTGGAGAGAAAAACTGCTGATAAAACATTAAAACAAGAAATAAAAGAATAAAATCTAAAGAAGAAGGCTGGGAAGTGCTCAACAAAGCCTGGTATAATATACCAAAACATTACTTAAAAAAAAAAAAAAAACTCCAGGATAGTCTCCTCAAAGGAGTTCAATATTTGCTTAGTGATGAGAGAGGTCACACTAATGACTGACTTTTCATTTTGTTCTGCATTTTCTAAATATCTCATGACCAAAAAACCAATATACCAAAAAACAAACAAGGATAGACATTAAAACATGTAGCGGAGGACACCTCTCCAAACACATAAAATAAGAATGTTGGGCGCCAGACAGAAGTCACACTGTCAAAAATAATTTATTTCAAATGTTATTTTTATATAACGTTATATATGTTGGAGAGGTAAGAAAGAGACCCGGCTTTCGCCTCCCTACAAAATTTAGGCCACACAGAAACCAAGAACAAATTCACAACCAATTTAAGAGCATGCAACAAAAGTTGATTTTCAAACTAAAAATCCTAAACAAACAGTCCAAGTTAATCAATATTTGAAGTTAAGTTCTTAAGGGTGTATGAGTGTGTGTAGATGAGTGTAGGATCCAGTTCAGTTCAGTTCATAAGTGTGTATGTGAGAATGTGTATGTGTGTGTGTAGATGAGTGTAGGATCCAGTTCAGTTCAGTTCATAAGTGTGTATGTGAGAATGTGTATGTGTGTGTGTAGATGAGTGTAGGATCCAGTTCAGTTCAGTTCATAAATGTGCATGTGAGAATGTAGGTATATGTGTGTGTGGATGAGTGTCTGGAAGTAATGGAAGTCAAAGTGGAAAAGTTTTGAGATGGGTGTATGAAGGGAGGTAGAGAGGGAAAGAGAATGTGAATTCAGCAGCCAGATGGAGAAGCCTGGAGAATAAGGGGTGGAAGAAGGGACTTATCTGAGGGAGAGCAACGGCCGACCTGGTCCGAGAGTGGGTTTTTGCAGGTTCCAAACAGGCCTGAGACTGCCTGTTCCACAGAGCTCAATCCTTTTCTCCTTTACCAGATTCTTTGCCGTGCCACTTCCAGTTCATTCTGATTATTTAGTGTTTTTTTTCCTTAGTTCTGGTTTCCTTTTTCCTTCCCATCTTGTCTCACTTCTCACACTGTTTCTGTTTGCTTCAGCATACTTTTTTCTCCTTTGTTTCAACTTCCTCCTTCTTTTTCAGCTCAGGTGTCTCTGATTTGTAAACTCCCCTCCTCCTCCTTGTGTGTGACGTCACTTCCTATTATCTCAACTTACTGTGTGCTGCCTTGCTACAAACATCACAACAAAGCATGCTGTGGCCTAAGACTTTTCCACACTATTTTATCAACAGCCACACCTATTATGCCAACTCATCAAATTCAGTCATCACTTGATTTTCCTGTCTAATCGTCACAGTGAGACAACAAATTGGTTAATCATTACTGGTACAATTTACAACGGCTGTCAGGACAGCTGCCAGGACTGTGGAAGTTCAAGACCTAACTGCCTAAATTAGGAATGTTGCCTAACTAGAAAGTTATTCCTCACAAGCACAGTAGCATTAGACATTTTAATGGAATTTTAAATGAAACTCAAACCCTAACAGTGTAACAGGAAAGCAATGTTATATAATACAACATGATTTGGTGCTGCAATCTGATACCAGACATGGTGGCATTTTTTGCAACTAGTTTTTCAGACTTGATGGTTGAAAAATACTTATAGATGCTCTAGATATTAATACATTACATATCTGTTATTTACAGCTTAGGGTTCCATGGTCTTATGATATTATATCCCAGACAGATTTTCAGATTAATTGTACAGCTCACATAATTTAAAGATGGTGCACTTTTTGTAAGGCAAGTGTCAACCCATGTGATGTCAACCATTGGTTTATGAGCTGCTGTTTTGAAGCCTTCAGTTCATTATTTGTCTGTCCACCATCTTAGTATTTGAAAGTGTAAAAACCACATTTGGAGGAGAGGTCGGAGCTACTGATGAATGAGGGCTGGAGCTGACCTGCTCTGCTCTCTATCCTGATTTTTTTTTTTTGTCTGTTTTCCTCTAAATCGGACCATCATTTAGAAAATGAACATCATCATCCCCAGACTTTGAGTTCATTATCGCTCATTCATTCATTCATTCATCGTCAACCGCTTATCCGTTTCTGGGTCGCCGGGGTGCTGGAGCCAATCCCAGCTCACTCTGGCCGGGGGCGGGGAACACCCTGGACATGTCACAGGGCCAACACACAGAGACAGACAGAGACAGACAGAGATGCACACTCACACTCAGACCTACGGCCAATTTAGAGTCACCAGTTAACCCAAATATGCATGTCTTTAGACGGTGGGAGGAAACCCACGCAGGCATGGGGAGAACATGCAAACTCCACACAGAAAGGCCCCAGGCCTGGGAACTAAACCCACGACCTTCTTATTGTGGGGCGACAGCACTAACCACTATGCCACCGTGCTGCCGCAGTCAGGACTCTCAGAATAAAATCAAAACTGAAATTGGATGCAGAGATTTGTGGGATGAGCCTTTAGCCTTGACCTAATTGACATTAATTGTCTAAGCAATCATATCCACAACTTGTCATGTGATCATTTGAGTTCAACTAAATCTGTCATCCTGGCGATTTAGATTGTGGATTGCCTTTTTTTCTCAAAAATTTTGTCACATGTTTTTGCCAAATAAAAATAAAATTAATGATTAAAAAATATTGTTCTGATGAGTCTAACTAAGTAGCACGCATTGTAATAAACAACTAGCTATGATGCAGAATTGCATGATGCATGATTTATGAGCTTAACTGTCATTTTGCAGCATTGTGATTGGGACATGGAATTGAAAAGACCATCAATACTTACTTCCAGTTCTCAAAGTCAAATGAGGAAATTAATTTAATTGGAAAATTGACACATGGAATATTTTTTCCTCATTATTCATTAATATATTTAGTTTATAAGTTTGCAAGACTTTTGCACTGATGTGTTATCAAGACTCAAGAGGAATAAGTAAGTGAAGCTGCTTTATGAAGAACTCATCAAACAACATGGATTTTCTATGTAAAAGGACTTTCAAAATCCTTTTTTAGGTCAGGCAACGAAAAAAGAAACAACTTACAACCCATAATGTCTTTCCCAGAGGAATGAAGTGATGGTTATATAAGATGTGTATGATTACTTGCCTGAAGATGGTCAATAATGTCAAATGCATAATGTCAAAACAGCTCCTCCACCTGAGGTTATAGCTTCGTTCTACCAGAGAAGACTGGTTGATGCATATCACCCAGAGTGATCCCAGACTCTTGGCCTCTACAAGACCTTGTTTTCCCATTTGATCATGCCTTCTTGAGGGCTTGTTAAGATTTCTCAATGTAGCAAGATCGAATGTGGTCTACTGTTTGTGTAGTCTGTCCAACCTTGTACCTCAAGGTTAGTTGCGCTTTTAATCTCCCCACATTTGTAAAGTGGATGGAGCGGTTACCTTACCCATCTGTATTTAGAAAGTGCCTTGAGATAATATGTGTTCTGTACTGGTGGTGATCGTTGGGTGACACCACAGTGGGTTCACACTGATGAAAATGAGGCCCAGCAAGTTCACAAATATGAATAAGCAGGTCTACTGTCAACTGTTCCTAAGAGGTTCTTGGTGGGTGTTTGATTTTATTTGGTTGTAAAATGTTGCACTGTCGCCCCACAATAAGAAGGTCGTGGGTTCGGTTCCCGGGCCTGGGGCCTTTCTGTGTGGAATTTGCATGTTCTCCCCATGCCTGCGTGGGTTTCCTCCGGGTACTCTGGGACGGTGGGAGGAAGCCGGTGAGGTTAACTGGTGACTCTAAATTGTCCGTAGGTCTGACTGTGAGTGCGAGTGGTTGTTTGTCTCTGTTTGTCTCTGTATGTTGGCCCTGTGATGGACTAACGACCTGTCCAGGGTGTACCCCGCCTTCGCTCGGAACGTTGGCTGGGATTGGCGCCGACGTTCCGATCGGTAGAATATGGATGGATGGATGGATTTTAGTATTAAAAGCTAAGATTGTAGCCTGATGTGCATATTTTGTATATGAGTTTAACAAATGGCAGAGCGTATTGGCCAATATTAGATTCCTAATAAACACCTTGGCTTCACAAAAAAAAAAAAAAAAGAAAGCTGTTTATAGAGCTGTGTATGTATATATTTATTTATATGTGAATTGGAGCGTGAGAACACTTCAAAACTTATGTTAACAGCATGGAAAAAATATTCACCTATGATACAAGTTCATGAAATCATGTAAACCGTACAGTGGGAAAAAACGTACTGTTTTCCCTCTTTGTGTGTCCCTAACCTTGGGTTTGTTTAAAACCCGCCCAATTAGTAATTTACCCATTTAATTATTCATTTGAAAAGGGACAGTGTCCAATAAAACAATAACCTTATGTATAACCAGGAGAGATACATTGCACTTGCTTCTAGCAGTTGCGATTTTCTGCCTGTAGTCCCTGGCCAGGTAGATACATACTATAAATTAGTCACAAAGTTCAATATATTACAGAAACTAGAAAAATACAATATTATATTATTATCCCAGCATCAAAACCCACTTGCCACCAAGAATTCATACATGCACAATAGCTAAGAAACTTGTTGCTTGTAATTAACAGACTTTTTATGTTGTATTCTAAGGACTTAGGTGTTAACTTGGTGTTTACATAGAAATGACAAAAAACATACAGAAATACAAAGAAAGATTTATAATTTTATGTAATTTAAGACCCCATTCATCTACACCCACACATAGATCTCCACGTGCATTCTGTCACACCTACAGGGCCAGATTTTCAGACGACTCAGACATTGGGGATAGGAACAATGCTGTCTCTCATGAATGAAGTGTGGTGACAACCCTGTGCCACAAGGTGTGACCATGGCCCATGCTTCAGAGTGTTAGGCCAAAGGTCAGCCTTTCACCACTCACAAAGAGGCTGGAGATGTTTTGTCATCAAAGTGAGACTAAACATAGCGTGACAAGTTAAAATTGCAACTGGGAGTTCATTGGAATCTCAAGTGATTAAATGACAAAAGAGGCTTTTTCAGTTTTTTTTCTCCTTGGCAGGAGAAACTGTCATGGAAACTTAGAGGGGAGTTAGAATGATTTTGTGGTGTGTCATGCCCATAACTAATGATATTCCGCAAGCATTATTCTCTAATGTAGAAACAGCCAGGAATAATGTATCCAACTTTTCACAAATTAAATCACAGAGGAAGAAAACTCCTGGGGATATGCTGCACCGCATGTGCATGTTCTCAAGAACATTACAACTGTATTCGTACACTTCCACTATTCCTAACAGTAAAGAACAATCCAACACACACAGACACACACATATATGTAATTTTATCTATGACCTTAATCTTTCCAAACCCAAGCGTGAAGACTTAATCATTCTGATAATGTTAATTACCTGCCTAGTATGGAGGATGAGGACTAAATGTTGATCTTCCTCCACTGCCAAACCTGTTCACTGGCATGCTCTAACTCTTCAATGTTTTTTCTGTGGAAGAACACGATGACTCAGACAAAGCACACTTAAAGCCTTAACGTGATTGCCTGATTAAGAGAAAGAAAGAGCAGAGAGCCTGGCAATCGCATCCTTTAATGAAAAATCAACTCTCCCAGAAGTCAGTATCCTCTGTCAGGGATGGTATAGCCCCAACAATCTCTTCCCTGCACCCAATAACCAAACTACTTGTGTGTTTGAGGGACTTAGATATTTATCAGACTGAAGTATTTATTTGAGCTATTATCGAGACTCTGAATTTCATGCTTTTTTTTTTCCTTGTAAAGTTTAAATGTCACCAAATGCCACACATTCAGAATAAGCACAAGCTCACTTATTGAGTAACAAATGTTACTCAATAAAGACTCTGTTCACTGTAATTGGTTATGAAAGAAGAAGAAAAAAAAATCTTATTTTACAGATAGAAACACTGGAAACCATAACAACCAAAGAAACCTTCAACACAGAGCGTTCCACACATGTTTGAGTAGTTCTACAGCTCTTTTGAAGTTGACACACTGATTGTAGAGATGCGACTCCAGATGTCATTAACAAAGATGGAGGTTGAGTATCAATGGATAATTGCATAGAGGTTAAACAGCAACACTCCAAATATTAACTCACTTCATTCAGGTGTATAGACAGCACTAAATGACACACGCAACCAAATTCTGAAATTAATTATCTAGTTTAACCATAAAAACCACCATGTCTCCAACTCCATCATGCATCATTAGCTAATGCTCTGAAGATAATGTAATTTTTGGAAGTGTCTCCATTTCTTTTTTCCTGATAGGGTTAAGTAAAGCTACAATATTATCAGCTAAATATACTTAAATTTTCCTGGGTTTAATTTAAGTGGTAATATCCATAAGAAGATCTTTGTCATCCATCCATCCATCTCCTGCTGCTTTATCCGGGGCAGGGTCATGGGGAGAGCAGTCTAAGCAGAGTCTAAGTCCAGACACTTCTCCTAGCTCTTCCAGGGGGGGATCCTAAGGCGTTCCCAAGCCAGCTGAGGGACAAAGTCCCCTCAAGCATGTCCTGGGCTTCCCTCTTGACACTTCCCTGGGGAGGTGTTCTGTGGCATGTATAACAAAGCTGGATTTCAGCTAAGGAAGATATTTTCAGGGTTAACCTTGGGTCTTCAGTCTCACGCAGGTGGTTTATTTTCTCTCAGGGTATGTTTTCAGGGTAACTTACGTGGAACGCCTAACCTGCCCCGGAGCAGGTTAAGTTCAGGCTTAACCAGCACAACAGGTATATAAGACACGCACTGACCAACCAGTTCTCTTTGAAAATGGCCTGCCCATTCCCAGACCAGCCCATTGATGTGGGCAATAGAATCTTGAAAGGAGCTCTGAAGAGAGAGAGAAAGAAAGATTTGTGACTGAATTAAGCCGTTTGATTTTCCAGACAAGGTAAACGGATTTCCAAATGGCTCCCAAGTTTGATTTTTTCCACTGGGGTTGGAACTGAAATAATAAGGTAAAATTGTAAACCAAATGATAAAAAAATCTGAAACATAAATTGCTGTACGCCTACTCCTGGTTTGCCTTTTGCCTGGGACTTCTGCATGCAAAGCATGTGCTCTACCACTGACCTACGTCCCCAGGAATCTGATTCTTCTAAGATATTTAATAAATATATTGCAGATTTACTGGTTAACAGGCAGCACTGCGGCATAGTGGTTAGCACTGTTGCCCCACAATAAGAAGGTTGCGTGTTCGGTTCCCGGGCCTGTGGCCTTTCAGTGCTGAGTTTGCATGTTCTTCCCATGCCTGCGTGGGTTTCCTCCCACTCTAATTGGTGACTTTAAATTGTCCGTAGGTCTGAGTGTGACTGTGAGTGGTTGTTGGTCTCTGACTGTCTCTGTGTGTTGGCCCAGCGATGGACTGGCGACCTGTCCAGGGTGTACCCCGCCCTTGGCCAGCTTGAGCTGGGATTGGCTCCAGCACCCAGCGCGACCCAGAAACGAATAAGAGGTAGAAGATAAATGAATTTACTGGTTAACACAAATATAATCTTGCAAAGTTGGAAGTTGGGACCAGATAAGTGATCATTGTTAGTTGCACCTATGACTTAGCACGTTGACCTAGTTTATAATCAAAAAAGACATGGAGATCTGTCTTTCTACAACATGGAACCTTTAAAGTATGCTAAATGATTGATCCAGAACTTGGGTAAAGTACTCCATCATGCCAAACCACTCCTGCTCTATGGACTTCCTCACATCCTCATTTCTCCTTTGAAGTCTAAAAATTGGCCACTTTCCCCTCTATCTTCTCTGTGGTGTAAAATGCTTCAAGATAGGTTCAGGCTAGGATCCCATCATTTGATGTTTGGCCTTCCCTTCATTCCTCTGTATTTTAATGTCATCCTGTCTCAACACTATTCCCACCTCCTGCTAGTCCGGTTCTGGACAGACAGGAAGTGAGGTGGGGGAAAAAGTTGGGGATGCTGAGACACGATAGATATAGAGCTTCATTGTGGGCACACGTGGGCACTGAATTTCAGTCGATCCGTCTTCAGTTGGCACAGAATCCTGCATCATCATCTGGCCCACAGCTGCAAACGGCAGGCAAATGCACAGGGAAGTATAAAGGTGAGACATCAGTGCTGCTTACTGGCATTCAGCAAATCAAACCTCATGAGTGGCAGCAGTTGAAATGCTGAAGATGATAAAGGTATGGAAGGCAATGCTGGCAGAGAAAATGGGAGAAAGGAGACACAACAAATCAAATTCAAAGCCTCAGAGAAATGAGAAACGAGACACAGCAGGACTGTTTTTGTTTAATTGTTATGCATATCTTAAGCACATGAAATGTTGTCTTTTCTCTAGCACCTGAATAGCTAAGAAAACCATTTCAAGAGGGGTAATGTAACTCTACTGAGCTGGTCTTGGCATTGTGTGTTGTTGGATTTATGACCTATCTTGTATATCTTGTGTGAGCTGTTGCCAGTAACATCTCCCCTCCCATCATCAGTCTGTTTACAGTTATTTTAATATAAAGACATGCGTACAAACACTCACATAAACTCAGATTACGGTTACGTTTAACAGCAGCAGGAGGATTCAGATAATCGGTGGTACGTTGTCAATAACAGAGTTAAACTCTGAGAGATTAACATCTGGCATACAAAAAACTATCCAGCTGTTTTGACTTAACTGTAGCTATGACAGTGATGACTGTTTTGGTCACGTTTTTTCCAGTGGTGGTATATTATTTTGGATTTCAGTCTTTATTTGATTTATCTATCATTAGCAGACTCACCTCCTCCGTCGTTTTACCGAGAAGCTCACCTAGAATGAACTCTCGTGACAGTAAAGTGACACATAGTGAAAACAGCATTAGCTAGCTTGCAAAAATTACATCTGCTGGTTTGACCTGTGTTGCTTTCTCCCCAGGCAAAGTTTCACAAGGGAGACAATGACAGCAACTGTATCTGCAGGAGCAGTATTCGCAGGAACTGCATGCATTGCACAGTACTACATATTCTTCTTACCTACAAAACCTGTTATTTCTAAATGTGTGCCTGAGCAGTGTAATGTGATTTTTTTAGATCAGTATTTCCCCACTTTTAATTCATAGTAATAAATTACAGCTATTTGGCCCGGGGACATTGCTCAGTTTTAAGTCCTGGGTTCAAACCATAGCCACAAGGCAAAACTAGCGGTAGGCTTGTGCCGGTCCCAAGCCCGGAGAAATGGTGAGGGTTGTGAAAGGAAGGGCATCTAGCGTAAAAAATTTTGCCAAATAAACAATGCAGGTCACAGAACTGACTTGCTGTTGTGACCCCAATTAGGGAAATGCCTGGTATTTGTAATTGGTAGTGGTTGTCAGAGCTTGATAAAAATAATACACATATATTTTTGATTTTACGTAGAAATAGCCATCTCAATGTAGCTTTACATCTTGTTTCTCAGACTTTGCTGTGGGGCTCTAGTATAGTGGTTCAAACCACTCCCTCAGATCCTGAAAGATTGGATGACTACCTTGGAACTGGATTTGTGATCAAGTCACTACTCACCATGATGTCATCCACTGATTTGTGAGCCACTGTTTTGGGAATCAAAATCCGAATTTTGGCAATTGGTCCATCACCATCTTTTTGATTTTTTGAAGGGGTTGCTGAGGAAGACTGACCCCCTCTTTACTCAATCCTGATTTTCAGACAAGTTGCCATGTCCGTCATTCACATGGTAGCCATGCCCTAATGCATAGTCTGAATTATGTTTTTTTTTTTTTTTTTTTAATCTAAATGTGACCATTATTAAAAAAATGAACACTATGTTGTATTGAAGACTTGAAACTAGAGATTGAAGCCATAAACTCATTTGGAAAAAGTTAACTGAGGTAATAAATTAAAAGCCTGCTGTGAGGCCATTTGGAAATTTGTGATGTCACAACAAAGCTGGCACTGCCTGCCTGGCCCCTTCCTCAAGCATATCAGATTTCACTTTCTCTGAGGAGATTTACAACAACCATCACAGCAGAAAGTGCATGGATTAAAAGATGTTTGTGAGCCAGTCCATTGTGTTCTTGTGCTAACACCTGTGCATTACATAAATTTTCTCTGACCTGGTGCTAAACTGAGCTTCATTGCCTCACCAATGTGGCAAACTATTTGTATCCTGCAAGCAAAATTGGAGATAATGAGGATAAACTTGATGTTTGAAAATGCACTTATTTCTTTAGAGGTGTAATATTTATTTACTGATTCACCTGAGATTAAAAAAAAGTACATAACAGTTTGTGTGTGTCCAGGTCCTGTTAATTTAACTGCTGGTTATTTGCATGTGAATGTGTGGATTACCTTTGTTTGTTTGTATGTTTCTACTCATGCAGCTCAGACAAAAACAGCAAAGCAGCATTGTCAAAGTGAAGTCATGAGAAAGAAAGAGAAAGAAATATGCCTTAGATGTCAGTGCCAGGCTTCTTATGGCTTCAATCATGCACAGCATAATTGGTTCAAACTGAGGAGCAATCATTTTAAACTTACAGTTAAATGTGTCTTTGAACATTAAGGTGTGTGCTGACATGACTACATTCTTCTTCGTTTGTTGTGTGTGTGGTATGTATTCAATGTGGAAAGTCCCCTGGGCAAAAATAACACAATACTGCGGTCCTTAGTAGTATGTTACCATGGTGTTCAAGCACATGAGACCAAGTCAGCACTCACATTAAAATGGTAAAGACTGAATTCTTCTTTTATAGAACAGATCTCTAATCAGGCTGGGGCTAAAGCTGAAAGGCTTCATCTAATCTTCATGTTTTTTTACCTTTGCTCTTTAATAAATGGTAGAACAGGTGTTAACAAGATAATTGTTGACAAGTTGTGGTTCTCCCATTTTAGTCCAGACTGATTGCTATTCTTTTTCTCCAGTTGCAGCAGTCTTCGATCTGTCCAGCCTGTTTATTTGGCTCAGCAGATCTGATTTTAGGCCTTCTCCTTTGTGGATGCCTAAAAATCTTTGCATTTAGCATCAGTGTCAATTCCCTCTGGACTTTTTGACACTCAGCAAGATAATTAGCTACAAGATATGGCCTTGACCTTGACTTCTTGTCCCTTATACAATACAAGTGTCGAGGACAGCTTTCTTTCACCTGCCCAATATTGCAAAGATCAGAAACATTCTGTCTCAAGAGGATGCAGAAAAACTAGTCCATGCATTTGTTATCTCTAGACTACTGTAATTCACTGCTATCAGAATATCCCAAAAATTCGCTGAAAAGCCTTGCACTGATTCAGAATGCTGCTGCACAAATATTAACAGGAACTAGAAAAAGTGAACACATTTCTCCTGTGCTAGCTTCTTTTAATCGGCTCCCAGTAAAATTGAGAAAAGGATTCAAAATCTTTCTAATGTACAAAGCTCTTAATGACCAAGCTCCATCATATATCTCAGAGAGCTCACAGTTCCTTACTGTCCCAGGAGGTCACTTCAGTCTCTGGATGTAGTTTAACTTGTGGTTCCTGGAGTCCGTCCATCCATCCATTCATCCATCCATCTCCATCTGCTTATCCGAGGTCAGGTCGCGAGGGTAGCAACTTCAGCAGGGAGCCCCAGACTTTCCTTTCCCCAGCCACATTGACCAGCTCTGACTGGGGGATCCCGAGGTGTTCCCAGGCCAGAGTGGAGATATAATCTCTCCACCTGGTCCTCGGTGTGCCCTGGGGCCTCCTCCCAACTGGACCTGCATGGAACACCTCCCAAGGGAGGCACCCAGGAGGCATCCTAACCAGATGCTCGAACCACCTCAACTGGCTCCTCTCAATGCAAAGGAGCAGTGGCTCTACTCTAAGCTCCTCTCGGATGACCAAGCTCCTCACCTTATCTCTAAGGGAGAAGCCAGCTACCCTTCTGAGCAAACTCATTTCGGTCACTTGTAGCCGCGATCTCGTTCTTTTGGTCATGATCCAGTTCTCATGACCATAGGTGTGGGTAGGAACGAAGATTGACCTGAAGATCGAGAGCTTCGCTTTCCGGCTCAACTCTCTTTTCGTTACAGCAACTGCAATACCGCTCCCGCTGCTCCGATTTCTCCAGCCAATCTCACGCTCCAAGGTCCCCTTACTCATGAACAAGACCCCAAGGTACTCGAACTCCTTCACTTAGACTCATTCCCAACCTGGAGTAGACAATCCATCGGTTTCCTGCTGAGAACCATGGCCTCTGATTTGGAGGTGCTGATCCTCATCCTAGCCGCTTCACACTCAGCTGTGGACCTGTCCAGTGAGAGCTGAAAGTCACAGGCCGATGGTGCCTACAGCACCACATCGTCTGCAAAAAGCAATGATGCGATCCTGAGCCCCCCGACCTGCAACCCCTCTCGTCTTTGACTGCGCCTAGAAATCCTGTCCATGAAAATCAAGAACAGGATCGGTGACATGGCGCAGCCCTGGTGGAGGCCAACCCTCACTTGGAACAAGTCTGACTTACTGCCAAATACACAGCACTCACTTTGGGCATACAGAGAATGGATGGCCCTTAAAAGCGACCCCCTCACCCCATACTCCCGCAGCACCCCCCACAAAAACTCCCGGGGGACCCGGTAATATGCCTTCTCCAGGTCCACAAAGCACATGTAGACCAGCTGGGCATACTCCCAGGCTCCCTCCAGGATCCTTGCAAGGGTGAAGAGCTGGTCCATTGTTCCATGACCAGGACGGAACCTGCATTGTTCCTCTTCAATCAGAGGTTCGACGATCGACCTGACCCTCCTTTCCAGCACCTTGGAGTAAACTTTCCCAGGGAGGCTGAGTAGTGTGATGCCTCTATAGTTGGCACACACCCTCTGGTCCCCTTTTTTAAAAAGTGGGACCACCACCCCAGTCTGCCACTCTTTCGGCACTGCCCTCGACCCCCACGCAATGTTGAAGAGTCGTGTCATTCATGACAGCCCTTCAACACCCAGAGCCTTCCACATTTCAGGACAGATCTCATCAATTCCTGGGACTTTGCCACTGTGGAGTTCTTTGACTACCTCAGTGACTTCCCTCAGGGAAATTGCTGATGACCCCCCTTCATCCTCCAGCTCTGTCTTTGCTCCAGAGGGTGGGTATGTCAGGATCAGGAGTTCCTCAAAGTGTTCCTTCCACCGCCCGCTGCTTTGCCTCCGCAACCGCTGAGGCCGCAGCCCTTCGGGCCTGCCGGTACCCTGCAACTGCCTCCAGAGTCCCCCGAAAAAGCATACCCCGGAAGGCCTCCTTCTACCAGTAAGACTATGGAGTCCCCTACTGGGGCCCCATGCAGGACCCCGTTCAGGTTCTCCAAGAAGGCCGAATACTCTGAGCTACTGTTCAGTGCATACGCACAGACAAAAGTCAGAGTTTTCCCCCCTGCCACCCTAAGGTGCAGGGAGGCGACCCTCTCATCCACCGGGGTAAACTCCAACACAGCGGCACTCAGCCAGGGGCTTGTGAGTATCCTCACACCCGCCTGGTGCCTCACGACTGTGGCAACTCCGGAGAAGAAAAGAGTCCAACCCCTATCAAGGAGCACGGTTCCAGAGCCTCGGCTGTGCATGGAGGCAAGCCTTACCAGATCCAACCGTAACGCTTCACTTCCTGCACCAGCACCGACTCCTTCCCCTACAGCGAAGTGATGTTCCACCTCCCCAGGGCCAGTCTATGTCACCCGGGTCCGGTCCACTGGGGCCACCCATTTGGCACCCGACCCCATCGGTCTTCCCTGCGGATGGTGGGTCCACAGGGGGGGATTTTAAAAGGAGGTTTTTCCATGCCACTGTCGCCAAGTGCTTGCTGTTAGAAGGATATGTTGGGTCTCTTTAACAACTCCATAAAGCGTTTGGTCTAGAGCTGCTAGATGTATAAAGTGCCTTGATGTAACTTTGTATAAATATGGTGCCATATAAATAAATTTGATGTGATCATATTTGATTTGACCTGCTTTGCCACTGATCAACATGTGTTATCTGTCGCCTCTCTTTCATTGAATTACAAAAAAATGTCAAACTATGAATATATTACAGGCCTCTTCTGTTCATTACTTACTTCAGCCCTGTAATAGAGCGAACAGAAGGGCAGAGGGAGCAGCTGTCCTGGGGGTAAAATTTCCTCAAGTTACAGGGGCCACATATGACATGAATGTAGATTCTGGATCTGCAAAGTGAAGTCAGTGCTGAAGTACCTAAAACCTGCATTCTATTTATTAACAATCAGAGGAGGAGTTTATTTATTTGATGTCTATGTTTATGGTCTGAGTCTCTAGTTTCAACTTTTCTTCAATACAATGTGACATAAATTTTTCAAATGATGGTTCTATTTAGAGGAAAGTAGACCATAAAGCAGCGTATGTATTATGGTGGGGCTTTGGCAGGTGACTGATAGACTAACATACACGAGATAGGAAACAGAGTAGGTCAGATCCAGCCCTAACTCCACCTTCTCCTCCATGTCTGACAGCTATGCAGGCATGGCTTCACCTAAAGGTCCAAAGAGTCCTAGAAAACATCTAAAAAAAACAAAAATGGGAAAGCTCAACAAACAGACCAGCACTAGGAGGTAATAACTGTATCAATGAAGAGAGAGAAGAGAATGTGGAGGACAACAGCCAGTAGGCTGTTAGAGGGAGAGTCAACAGGGGCATAAGTAACAGGATAGATTGACAGCAAACAAAGACATAGAGTTCAATAAAATATTCAGTAATTTATTGGAACACTATTCAAAGTATTTCTTAATAGTCAAATTAAACCCCCACTACTGCCAACGGGGTCCCATCTCCAGCACTGTTGCCCATATTCCCTTAATAAGACCCCAGCCACTCTCAAATGAGCTGTCTCCCAAACTGTTTTTATAATAATAGATGCAAAAACATAACAAACAAAATAGTACATAAAGCCAATGTCAAACAATCTAATCCACATTTATAGTAAAGCCGCCCCACCCATACATGTCCTTGCTCCCTCTGTTTTCAGCCTTTTACTTTGTGTCTGTCCTACCCATTCATGGTCTCAAGCATAGTGTTAAAATCCCCAGTGAGGCTGCCTGGCTAAGTGGTTGGCCATGATGAACTCCATCAGCTGACAGCTCTTCTCAGGTGGTGCAGCCACTGAATGTTATCTGCACAGCTTCGTTAGCTTACATTCATGTCCCATCCTCCTTGTGTAAAGATTGTATACCTTTAAAACAGTGAAAAGCTGGGGAACAATAAGGCCCTGTTTCCAGTTCCCTGTTATCTGTCCTTCACTCCATTATTGAAAAAGCTAACCTCATTTTCTATTAATTACATGAAAACAATGATTTTAGCCAAGTATGGTCTCCCCTGGCGACTCTGGAGCCACTTAAACTGTTCTTTAATCTCAGTTATGAAGAGGGAACAGTGAAGATTTTGTGCTGCAAAGGAAGATAGAAAAAAAAATAATTTAAATGGCACTGAGAGTAGACAGTAGACAGGCAGCCTCACACTGACTGGTACTAATATCTCAAATGTTAAATGAGCATATTATGCTTCTTTGTTATTATAGAGGAAATAATGCATTTATGAATGGATTACTCGATTGTGTGTGTGTGTGTCTGTGTCTGCTGGAGTGGTTATGTGTGCAAGCGTGTATGAGGACACATATGTGGGTGTGCTGTTGCATTGAAACTACCTTATCCCTTGCAGCATTGCAATCCTGGTAACAGGAACTTTGCCTTTCAAATACTCAGTTCCCCCTGTTTGGCTTCCTTTACACCCGTGGTCCAAACCAGGATCAAATCAAATCAGATTTATTTATATAGTGCCAAATCATAACAAAGTTACATCAAGGCACTTTACATATAGAGCAGGTCTAGACCAAACTCTTTATAAACTTATTTAAAGAGACCCAACAGATCCCCCCATGAGCAAGCACTTGGCGACAGTGGCAAGGAAAAACTTCCTTTAAGAGGCAGAAACCTTGGGCAGAACCAGGCTCAGGAGGGGCGGCCATCTGCCTCAACCGATTGGGTTGAAAGAGGGCGAGAGAGAGGGTGAGAGGGAGCGAGAGAGAGAGAGAGAGAGAGAGATGGGGGGGGCAAGGTTGGGTAGAGTAGGGAGAGAATGAGAGCAGGAGGATGAAATATTCAAAACAGGTGCAGGCAGGAACATATAATGCTGCCAAGACTCAGTTGGCGTTTCTCAGCATGTGAATGAACCCACTCATTGCTTCAATCATATCCTTGATCTTGTTCTAACATATGATATTGAAATTGACAAGTTAACAATCTTTCCTCAAAACTCTCTTTTGACTGACCATTACCTCATTACGTTTGAGTTTACTTCAATTGACCTTTCACAAAAGCCCCGCCCCCCTTAGTTACTGTTGCTTTCCCCGTCAAGCTTCTTGACGGCGAGTCAGCACAGTGTTATGGCGGGGAGAAGTATCTCGGAGCGAGTCAGTGACTCTTTTTGGAGCAATACCGGCGTGATATCGTCCAGGTCGAGGCAAAAGGGGTTGCAATATACAGTGGAGGGATATATTCATAATATTAAACTACGCAAAGTAATTGAAATACATATTTTAAATACAAGTAAATACAATACTGCCCCTCTCTGTTTACAGTACCTGGTTTCTATTACATTGTATAGCGTAAAGTTATATCATCATCATCAACCTTTATTTAACCAGCATATTACAGTAACAGTAACATTAGGCTGTATGACATGTATTAACAGGTTGAATATAGAGTTATATACTGTACTTCAAATCAAATATTATCTTAAATATTTAAGATATTAACTTAACTTATTAGGCCTAACATTACCGTTTTTTGGGTGGCTTTCAACAACTTCCTAGCTGATCCCTGGTCTGTTTCGGCACTTGTGACGTTACAACAAGTACAGGGTTGGGATACTCTGGAGTAGGCTGTCCATTCACAAAATGCTACATGAAAGATGAAAACAAAATAAGTTTAAATTGTCTGTTGGGGCGCTATGTTCAATTTGGATGTAAACTGACGAAACATAATGTTAGAAAGATATGGTGTTAGCCTAGCCTAGCCTAGCCTTACCTTGGAGCAGACATATGTATGCTTATTGATTTTCGTGACATTTAGCTGGGAGTGGGGCCTTCCACACTGCTTGATCCATTGTAGGCACCGCTCCTATTGTGTTTTCAGCTTTAGGAAGGCAAAGAACACGACTTCCCCAGCCAAACTCTCGGGGTACCTATTGTCAAACTTACATATGCCATAGGCACATCACTTCACCATTTTGCTTGTCGGAGATCTGCAGGACCGCAGCTTGACAGACCTTGTTTACATAGTAACGGTTGCTAGGATGTATGATTGGACAATGACCATTTTGGGGGTGGACTTTGCGAAAGGTCAATTGACTGCACAGCATCAAGGAATAAATTCAGCTATAGAAGATGTTTATCTGAAGATGCTGTGGCCAAATTTAAAGAGAACATTCAGTCATTTGCAGCAATGCCATGTCTAAATTCAAATGAGGATTTCTCCCATACACAGGTTGATGACCTTGTGATTAGCACTATGGCCACACTGTGTTCAAATCTTGATGATGCTGCCCTTCTCAAAAAGAAAGTAATAAAACAGAGGAGGCTGGCTCCGTGGTATAATTCTCACATTCGTACCTTAAAGCAGACGTCACGGAAATTGGAAAGAAATTGGCGTTCCAGCAACTTGGAAGAGTCTCACCGAGCCTGGGAAGAAAGCTTAAAAACTTTTAAAAAAGCTCTCTGCAGTGCTAGAAGCTCATATTATTCAGCACTAATGGAAGAAAACAAGAACAACCCCAGGTTTCTCTTCAGCCCTGTAGCCAGGCTGACAGAGAGTCATAGTTCAATTGAACCAGTGATCCCCTTAGCTCTCAGCAGTGATGATTTTATGGGCTTTTTTACAAATAAAATTATAACAATCAGAGAAAGAATTCATCAGCTCTTACCTACATTAGACAATAATCTTCTACTGAATACAGCAACTCCTAAATCAGCTGCAACGCCTATTTTACATCTTGAATCATTCTTATCTCTGAATCTCTCAGAGCTAGCTTCTATAGTCTCTTCATCTAAACAATCAACCTATTAGACCCAGTACCAACTAGCGTCTTTAAAGAGATTTTCTACTTAATTGAGCCGTTCATTTTATATCTGATTAATTTGATGTTATCTTTGGGTTATGTACCTCAGACTCTTAAGTCTTCCGTCATCAAACCCCAACTTAAAAAGCCGAATCTTGACCCAGACGTTTTGGCCAATTATAGACCCATATCGAACCTTCCCTTCATTGGTAAAATTATTGAAAAAGCAGTAACAAACCAGTTATATAGGAATGGCTTGCTCGAAAAGTTTCAGTCAGGATTTTGAGCTCACCACAGCACAGAAACAGCGTTGGTTAAAATCTCCAATGATATTCTAATGGCTTCAGACAATGGATCAGCCTCCATACTTCTCCTCTTAGATCTCAGTGCTGCATTCGACACCATTGATCAAAATATTTTATTACAGAGACTGGAACATGAAATTGGCATTAAAGGAACTGAACTAAGGTGGTTCAAATCCTATTTATCAGATAGACATCAGTTTGTTCATGTTAACAAAAGCTCTTCCTCACGCACTAGAGCTAATTATGGAGTTCCACAGGGCTCGGTACTTGGACCAATCCTCTTCACTCTATATCTGCTTCCTTTAGGCAACATCATCAGGAAACACACCATTATTTTTTTCCTTCTAAATTCTGACAAAACTGAAGTTATTGTACTTGGCCCTAAGCACCTCAGAGAAACCCTATCTAATCATCTAATCAGTCTGGATGGCATTACTTTGGCTTCCAGCTCCACTGTAAGAAATCTTGGAGTAACTTTTGACAATGACATGTCCTTTGTCCCCCACATAAAAAAAGTCAGTAGGGCAGCTTTCTTCCACCTGAGAAACATTAGGAAAATCAGAAATATCCTGTCTCAAGAGGATGCAGAAAAACTAGTCCATGCATTTGTTACTTCTAGGCTGGACTACTGTAACTCATCTGGATGTCTAAACAGATCTCTGAAACGCCTTCAGTTGATTCAGAATGCTGCTGCACGAATATTAACAGGAACTAGGAAAAGGGATCACATCTCTCCTGTTTTACCTGCTCTTCATTGGCTGCTGGTAAAATTCAGAATAGAATTTAAAATCCTTCTTTTAACATATAAAGCTCTTAATGGCCAAGCTCCATCATATTTTAGAGAGCCCATAGTTCCTTACTGTCCTAGTAGGCCACTCCACTATCTAGATGGAGATTTAGGCCCAGTCCCAATACACCCCCTACCCCTACTTTTTAGCCCTACCCCTAAATTTTGCGCATTCCCGCGAGGGTAGTGGTGTCCCAATTCCTTTTTTCACGTAGGGGGCATAATGAGGGGTAGGGGCTATGAATCTAGCCCTTCAGAGCGAGGGTTTTCCGATGCTGACTTCCCAAGGAAGGGCCAGTTCCACGATCCCCAGAGAGCGAGAGGATGTGGAGAAGTTGGAGAAAAAAAAACACAAAAAATTCACGAGAAAACAGACGTCGATGGTGTATTCTTCTCCGTGTACCTCTTGGTTTATTTATCAACCGAAGCATGATGAATGCTAAAAAAATTATCGCGACCGTAGACTCCATGTTTTTGTTTTTTTTTATATATATTGACAAAATTTACATTGACAGACAGAGTACGAACAGGGTGAGGGCGTTACATACGAAAATAAAATCATTCCGATTGAAATTTAGATGAACCGTAGCCTCCACATTGCTGCTCGGACTACGCAGTCGCTTGCGTGCCCGAACGTGTGGTGACGTAGCAAGTGGTGTCCCAATTCCTAGGGAAGATTACAAAGCCCTACCCCTTGTGGCTTTCTTTCGAGGGTTATGGGGTAGTGCGTGAGGGCTAGGGGTAGTGAGTAAGGTCTAGTGGAAGTGAGTAGGGTGAACATTGGGATTGGGCCTTAGTTGTGTTTCCTAGAGTCTCCAAGAGTAAATCGGGAGGCAGAACTTTCAGTTATCAGGCTCCTTTTCTATGGAACCAACTTCCAGTATCCGGGAGACGGACTCTTTAGCAGTTTTCAAGACCAGGCTTAAAACTTTTCTGTGTGACAGAGCTTAAAAGTTAAAGTTCATTTACTCTTTAGTTATGCTGCTATAGGCCTAGACTGCTGGGGGAAGCACTGAGCATCTCTCTCTCTCTCTCTCTCTCTGTCTCTCTCTCTCCTTCCCCCCTGCATGCGCCGACATATCAATAACCATGCTTCTCCGAAATCGCCGTTTCTCCCAGTTCTAAGCATTTGTACTGTATTTACTAACCATGTTTCCCGAAGTCTCTGTCTCTCCCAGTTCTTCTCCTCTCTTTCCCTGTCCTCATCCTGCAGGTGGTGAATCATCACTACCCCATGTTCCTGCAACGCCTGCTGCTCCCACATCTTCATGAACTCCATCCAGGATCATTTCTTTGGGTCAAAATTCGGCTTTTTAAGTTGGGGTTTGATGACTGTGGCCTTAAGAGTCTGGGGTACATAACCCAAAGATAAATTCAAATTAATCAAGTCTACGATGAATGGCTCATTTAAGTTGAAAATCTCTTTAAAGACGCTAGTTGGTACTGGGTCTAATAGACAGGTCGATGGTTTAGATGAAGAGACTATAGAAGCTAGCTCTGAGAGATTCAGAGATGAGAATGACTCCATATGTACAATAGGTGTTACAGTTGATTCAGGAGTTGCTGTATGTAGTAGAAGATCATTGTCTAACGTAGGTAGGAGCTGATGAATTCTTTTTCTGATTGTTATAATTTTATCTGTAAAAAAGCCCATAAAATCATCACTGCTGAGAGCTAAGCGGATCACTGGTTCAATTGAGCTATGACTCTCTGTCACCCTGGCTACAGTGCTGAAGAGAAACCTGGGGTTGTTCCTTTTTTTTTCTATTAGTGCTGAATAATATGAGCTACTAGCACTGTGGAGAGCTTTTTTATTAGTTTTTAAGCTTTCTTTCAAAGCTTGATGAGACTTTTCAGAGAATCAATCCCAACAAGTCATCGGCAGGCTGCAAAGCCCAAAGTTCACAATTTAAACTGTGTTTTAAAATTCTTGCCTTGTGAACAACAGGTTCCTCCCCAAGCCAAAAGCAGGAGAACAACATTTTAATTTGTACCGTCTCAGTTGAGTAGGGGGAGACAGCGTATGGTTGTAAGATGGGGAGAGTTGTAACACCACCAATTCCATCAATCAGGGCAGAGATAGCAGTCATATGATCATTTCAGTATTTGCCCACTTCATCTCTAATTTCACATGGTGGTTGTCTAGGGTGGAAAATAGATCCATGCAGATTTTCTTGAGAAAAAACAGATTTTGGAGTAAGAAAGCAATTTTTTGACCAAAACTACATTTTTTTTAGTACTTGCAGATAAAGTCATATGACTTACAGTACATCCAATTGTAGCTTCTCTGTGGGGGTTCAAGGGGTTTGCTGTTCTGTTTATTGTTTTTGGTTTTGTGGAGACCTGGGTTGGGTGCTCTCTCCCTCTCTCTCTCTGTCTCCCTCTGCTGTGCAGGTGGAGGCATGGTTGGGCAGGTATTGGCAGCAGTAGTCAACACAGCTGACTGTCATTTTGTAATGAAGCACATACTACTTATACTCATCAGGTTCCTTCCCTGGATGCCAAAACATTGCCCAGCCGTGGGTAGTATCCAGCATCTCGGTCGCTCTGAAGAAATTGTCTCCTACTTTGCTCGCTAGTGGATTAGTGACTTGTGTTTTTGTCTCAAGGATTCTGGGCTTTACGTGTGCTCCTGAACTGTGCTGCAGTGTGTTGTTCTGACCGACTGAACCTGCCTGCCTGCTTGCCTCCTTAGTTTTCTCTTTATTTGTGGGCCACTTTCTGTTTGCTTGTTTTGTGGTATTGACTCTGGCTTCGTTTCCCCCTTGTGAGCGATTTTTGTGTTATTCTTTATACTACCCCCCCATATTCCTGGCCTTCCTGTGTTTTGTCCTACCCACCTTGGCATATGAGTCAAAAAATACCTACTTGGGGGCATCTAAAACCCGAACAAACGATCTGGCTATGGACTCAGCGGAGGTTCAGCAGCACAGCCGGGAACTGGCAATTTAGCCGATGCTGCAGCAGCAAGGCGTACTGTTGGGTAAACATGACCAGGTGTTGAGAGCGTTGGTAGACGATAATCATCAATGTCACAGCTCTCCTCATTAGTCTCCAGGTTTACCACGCCTGCTGCCGACCCAATGTCCACAGCCACCCCCGATCCTTCTCTGGTGGCACCAGCATCTCGGCACATAGATGCCTTCTCCCCCCAGTGAGTCAATCGCTACAGCCCTATATTCAATCAGAGTGCCTGAGACTGCCTTTCTGGCTTTTGCCAACTTTTTTCTACAATCTCTGTAAGTCCTGATGAGCACTTGATTTTTTAGCAATTTGTACATGTTTATACTTTTTACATCTCTCCTTGGACCCAGACTGAAGCACTCTCTCACTAAACAGTGTCTACCTCTGCTAGCTTTGTTAGACTTTGGCGCTGAAGATAACTTCCGAGATACCGAAGTGGCTAAACAAGATGGTGCATCCTTAGTCCCCATCGACTCAGGAAAGTGACTGGCTGGAGCACCCACTGCCTCTCTGTGTGCCTCTGCTCTGCGCTCGCCCTGGCGGCGGAGTCCACTTGCGTCAGTTGAGCCCACAAAGACAGAACCCACAGACCTCATTGATGCTCCACAGCAGTATCATAATTTAGCAGAAGTTTTCTGTAAAGACTGTGCGCTGTCACTCCCACCCCACTGCCCTTATGATTGAGCCAATTACCTCCTGCTGGGGGCACCATTGCCCACTACTAGGTTGTGTATATAATATAATGCATTATCTGTCCCCCCTCCTCCCTGCTGGGTGAAGGGTTTTGTGTTTTTTTTTGTTTTTTTTTGTAGACAGAAATATACCCTGCGCCCATTCATTGTTTTTTGGGGGTTGACCATGATCACTATTAAGAATAAGTATCCTCCCCCACTAATCAGTGCTGCATTCGAGCACCTGCAGGGCACATCCATTTTTACTAAGTTGGATCTCCGGAATGCTTACCATCTGGTCCACATAAGGGAGGGGGACTAGTGGAAGGCAGTGTTTAACACTCCGTGAGGCCACTTCGAGTATCTAGTGATGCCTTTCGGTCTTCCCAACACTCCAGCTGTTTTTCAGGCGTTAGTTAATGACGTCCTACCGAATTTCTTAAATCAGTTGGCGTTTGTCTATCCAGATGACATACAAATTTTTTCCAAGACCCTTTAGGAGCATGTTTCACATGTCTGCATGGTCCTTAAATGCTTTCTAGAAAACTGTCACTTTTTCAAGGCAGAAAAATGTCAGTTCCAGGAATAGTCTGTACCTTTCTTTATATTTTCTAGGATTCTGGACTTAACATGTGCTCCTGAACTTTGCTGCAGCGTGTTGTGCTGACTGACTGAACCTGACTGCCTGGCTCCTTAGTTTGCTCTTAATTGTGGGACACTTTGTTATTTTCTGCATATTTTGTATTATAGACTCTTGTTTTGTCCATGTGAGCGATTTTGTGGTGTTCTTTAAATATACTTTTTTTTTTCCCGTATTCCTGGTCTCTCCGTGTTTTGTCCTGCCCACCTTGACATACAAGTCAAAAAATACCTATTTGGGTGCATCTAAACCCCTGACATTCTCAAGCAAAATGTGATATATTTTCCCCCTGCTATCCCTTAACATATTATTAAGAACACTTTCTTATTTCAGTCATTTCACAGCATGCCTAGGCAGTGGAAAAGAAAGACTAGGGGCAGTGTGCCTGCTGATGATTTAAAAAAAAAAAAAAAGAATCTTATGAGGTCACAAAAGACAAGTCAATCATATCAGTGGTGAAGGAGAATGGGATCTGCCAAGTAACACTGAGCAGATACTAGTCAAAGCCAGAGAAAATGTATTTTTAATACAGGTCCAATGTAGTGTTCATTAAGCATTCATACTGTTAGGAAAGTTTTTTCTAGTAGATTCATTTAAACACACACACAAATACACCCTCCTTAGTTTAACAGTGTGTTTGAGTGATGGTAGAGAGAGTGACAGCTTTTTTGAAGCATGTTCCATGGTGTGGTATCTATATTTGCTTCTTTTGTCTAAGTGTTATAACTCTACCCAGCATGTTTAAAACCCAGTATTGGGGTAGGTTATAACAAAGGAGCACTTTGTGTATTGACTTTCTGTATTTGACATTAAAACATGAGAGCTGTGATATTCTTGCAGGGTTTTGAATTAGTGCCATTTGTAGAAAACAAATGTATTTGTATAAAAGTTTGAGAGCTGTAGCTCAAAACTGAATAAGTTGTACAGGTGCTGAAGCCAAAAGTGTTATAACCATACCCGGTCACCCCCCACATACAGCCAAATAATCTGTCTTCGTATATATGCCACAGAGTGTGGAAACTAAAACAGCAGTTTTCATGAAAGTTAATTTCATGCCAAATTATCAGAATTGATGACTTACTTCATCAAAACAACAAAAGTTACTGTGTTTGGCTCCTTTTTCTTTTTTTTTTAAATTTGCAACTCATTCATTCATTCATCTTCTACCGTGTATCTGTTTTCAGGTCACAGGGGTTGCTGGAGCCGCGCTGGGCGACGGCGGGGTACACCCTGGACAGGTCACCAGTCCATCACAGGGCCAACACACAGAGACAGACAGAGACAAACAACCACTTACATTCACACCTACAGTAAGGACAATTTAGAGTCACCAGTTAACCTAAATATGTATGTATTTGGATGTGGGAGGAAACCCAAGTACCTGGAGGAAACCCATGCAGGCACGAGGAGAATACGCAAATTCCTCACAGAAAGGCCCGGAAACTGAACCTAAAGCTCCAGAGGTGAACAGAAAGTTTTTAGTGTATTTCCATGTGGTGGAAAGGTGAAGCTATAACAATGAAGAAGTTTGCAGGTCTTATCCTAAATGTGTATATGGACTGCTCATTATAAACCAGGCAAGTGTGCATTGTGGAGTAAGTTTATTCTTAAAAAAAAAAAATGTGGAAAATGTTTGATGTTGCATTCAACCTGAATTCTATCTAATGACCATCACAGAGAGACACTGGTTGTAAAAGGCATTATATTGTATTGAAGCCTCTGGGAAAATGTCTCTACTCCTCACTTGATTTATTACATCAGTAGTTATTTTCCCTAATGAGTTTAGGTTGACAGTTTTTACTTTCAAGTCTTTCTCAACAAAAAAAATTGCCAACAACTTCATTATTATCTTGATCCTTTCAGAATGGCAGTCCACAAACCGATGGGTGATTTTACAGTGGGTTTCCAGTTGACATAAAGTTGTATGATTAAAAATTCTGTTAGTGCAAGCTTTTATTTCCAGCTATTTTTTTAAAAATATTTATTTCCAAACATCAAGCTGAACACTGATTGTAGGGTGGAAATAAAGATGAACATAGTGCCTGTGATATTACCCTGAGCTGTATGGAGGTCAGTGGGCTAGACCCATGACATCATTTTGTTGTTCTTGGCATAATCAGAAAATCCCCACTTGTCAGTTTAAGTGTCAGAATTGCAATTTTATAAAGTTGGTGAGTTATTAAAATTTTGCCCCATACATTAAGAAATTATCTATAGAAGCTAAAACATTTTAGTCCTTTGTGTCAATGAGCCGCAGACGTTACTAATCTTTAAATTCATCGTCTCCAAACCACACTTTGCATCCTCACCCTGTGAACTTAATGAGAGTAAACACTGAGTCATGCCTTTTTTGGAGTAAATTGGTTGTCACAGCTGTGGGTTCCTGGACTTCCAGAAGCCCTGTTGTGCCCCAAGCGCCATAAACACACAGTTTTACAAGGTGATTTGTGCATGACTGTGGTTTTGCAGTCAGTAAAGAACCGAAACCCTCATGAGAGAAATATGTTGGGCCCACACACTGTGATATGTTAACCCTTCACCCTCATGCGTTGATATACACTTAGCCACATCCCCACCTGCTTGCAGTTGGCATTCCACCTCACTCTGGCTGAGGTTGAACAAATCAAGAATCAAGAATCAAAAATTCTTTATTGTCACTATCCTTGCAAATAAAATTTTGTTTGGTAAATCTCGGAATGCAAAAGGAAATATAAAAATACTCACAAAGAAGATAAAAATACACTATGAAACAGAAACAGGTAATGGATACACATATTTCACAAATGTTATACAAGTTTTACACAAGTAGACAACTATATAAATATATAAAAGTATACTGTGGCTTTGACGCTGCTATCAAAAATGAGGTGGGCCGGGCCAAGGTCAGTGTCTCCAAGGGGCAATAAAACTAAAAAAGCTTCCTTTTAGTTAAGAGTCAACATCTTGGGAGGTTGAAGTTGTGTGTGTGAATATACAGGGTGTATATTTGTATGCTGGTTGAATTACAGGGAGCGAGTCAGACAGCAGGGTTTGGTTTGTTTCTAACCCACTCTGAAAAGTAAAATAGTAGGAGGAACTCAGAACTTTCCCCCTCTTCCTCTGAGACTAAACACCAGAAAACTACAAACAACTTGAAGCTTCTCAAAACCCCTCAGCCTTGTGAACATACTTGGCGATACTTGGTGTGTATTGAAAATTTAATGGAGTGCTGCTTCATTAAAATAAATTGAAAGTGAAATTAAAAATGGACACTAAAATGTAAATATTTATAAACAAGTTTCACATCTGTATATGTTTTAATATCTCTTTTACTCTTCTAGGAAAGAACACACCTTTGCAGCTGAATATCAAATGCTGACTTTTTTTTTTTACCAGGATTACCAGTCAGTCAAGAAATTCCACCTTTAGAAAATGTTACAAGCTTTCCTGATTTATCATTCTGCTCACACTCTTCCTCACGAACAAAACCTAGTTTATACAACTGTTTTCTGCGTTCACTCATTTTTAGCTTTTTTCTCCCCCGTCACCCCTCTACCTCTACCCCAATCTCCTCTTGTGTCTTAAATCAGCCATCTAATGTAACAAGCAATAGCTCTGAAATCACACTGAGCACCAGCTGTCATCGTAATCTGATGAGTAACTGAGTGACAGATCAACCTCAGTTGAAGCAAATAGCCACCCATTCCCTGCCCCAAATTAGACATTTGGTGAATTAATTAGTCCTGCTGTTGTCAAATGTGTATAGAGGTGGGGGTCCATTCATAAAAAACACATCTCAGTAGATTTGAAACTTACTGCACTAACATTGCTATTAGAGCAAATTCTTTCACGTTCCCTTCCAAGGGGTCATGTATGTTCAAAACAGATTGTAGTCCTTCCTGTTTCACATCATCACAACATCCCTTTTTAGGCTCAAATATAAACAGGTTTTCAAAATTTTAACAACTCTGTGATATCCAGCTAAAATGTGTAATGATGCTTATATATTCTCACTTATTCATTTTCTACCACTTCCATTTCCAGGTTGTGGGGGGTGCTGGAGCCAATCCCAGCCAACACTCTGGGTGAGGGTACATGGACCTGGACAGGTCACCAATCTATCACAGGGCAAACACATAGAGACATACAGAGACAAACAACCATTCACACTCACACTTATTCATACGGGCAATTTAGAGTCACCAGTCAACCTAGACATGCATGTTTTTGGACTGTGGGAGGAAACCAGAGCACTTAGAAGAAACCTACGCAGGCGTGGGGAGAACATGCAAACTCCACACAGAAAACTCCCAGGCCCAAGAATTTTGCGGTTGTAATTTTAACACTTTGAAGTTTTTCATTTAATAAACGCCAATGCAAAGCATTGCAGTTTATTAAATGAAAAACTTCAAACACATTCGGTATTTTGTCAGGCTAGGAAATGCAAGATCCATTTACATTTGGGATGAAGAATCAAAATCCAGAGTTATTTAATTATTTACATTAAATTGTAAGTGAGGGCAGGGTACATCCTGGAGAGGTTGCCAGTCTATCCTAGGGATAATATTTGATGAAAATATACTCAAAACTTTAATCTTAAAAAAAGAAACCTGTCATATGTGGAAGGATAGAAAGTTAATTTATAGCTTGGCAATGCTTATTCAAAATTCACTTATTAATTAAGACACTTGGGACATTTTGAGTATGTATATTTTCATGATTTCATTGTAGTTTTGACTTGATGTCACACTGGATTATTTCCAGTGAAATATTGGAAGTATTTCCAATATTTCTTTCTTCAACCAAAACAATGAAGTTTTCTTCTTCAGATTGGGTTTATATTCTTGTTTAATCACTCACACAATAACACTAAATTAACAGTACCAATGCTTGGCAGCACAATGGGCTCCATCACTTCTGCCTTTTGTATGAATAAGAACTCTTGCTAAATTTTCTTGGCAAAGCTGAGCCTCTGAGAAATACAGAAGCAAAGTTGTCTGTCCACAGAATCTATATGAATACAGATTCAAAAATATTCATATCAATTGATAGAACTGACACTGAAAAATAATAAGTTGATATAATCAATGATTACATAAAATTTGGGAATTTAAGGCTAGCAAACAAAACATGTGCAACTTTTTGAAAGTATCTAAAATGAAATGTAAGACAAAACAAAACAATGTTATTTGTTATTTCAATATAAATATAGATTTCAGGGAAGAAATAGTTGTGTGGGAAAGGAAGGGCAGTGTGGTCGCATCGATCAGTACTTCTTAAGAAATCAATCCAGTAAGTCGGATGAAATCCAGCGACAGGTAGAAAACCACAGTTTGAAGGATATCAATAACACAGCTACAGAGGTGGAGGAGGAGGTTATAAGAAGGGATGCAGCTGATACTGAGGTGAACAGGCCAGTCAAAGAGAGCAATATGGAGCAGAAAGCTAGAGTTAAATGGGCTAGAGCAAATAGCAGCAAAGAATGAGAGACAGTCAACAGGGATTTGTCAACAATTTTAAGAAGACTAGGAGGAAACGCAAGCGATAGATTAGAAGAAGATGGGAGGTACAATTTACTCCTATGGTGTAGAAAGATTAGAGTACAGTTAGTTAAGTCTAGACGGCAAAAAGAAATGGAGAAATTAGTTAAGGAAAGAAGACAACTAAGAAAGCAGTGGAAAAAAGCTAAAGAGGAAGAGAGGGAGGGAATTAATGTGTTGCAAGAGGAATTGAGAAGCAGGTTAGCAGTGCTCAGAAGGGCCGAAAATCTTAGGAAAAAGAGAAAGAAGAAAGAATATGTAAGGACAGCGTTTTACAGGGACCCATTTAAGTTTGTTAAAGGGTCGTTTAACCAGGAAAAGGGAAGGCAGTTTAAAGCAACAAAGTTAGAGGTAGAAAAGTATCTAAGAAATACATATTCAGATTTTGAGCAGAATACAGTAGTAGGCCTTCCACCTGACATGCCACCATTAGGGGAGATAGATCAGGAGATGGATGTTAGACCACCTAGGTGGAAGGAGGCTGAGGAGGTAGTCAGGCGTGCAAAGGCTTCTTCGGCCCCAGGGCCAAATGGAGTCCCCTACTGGGTTTATAAAAGCGCACCTGATATCCTAAGGTTTTTGTGGAGGCAATTAAGAATAGTTTGGGAGAAACAGTTTATTCCCAGAGCATGGCGTAGGGCAGGAGGTGTTCTTATTCCAAAGGAGAAGGAGTCTTCAGATCTGAGTCAGTTTCGGATGATCTCTCTCCTAAATGTAGAGGGGAAGATTTTCTTTAGTGTAGTCGCACGGAGATTAGCTAGTTACCTAGAAAAGAATAGCTTAATAGACACTGCAGTACAGAAGGCAGGAATACCAGGTTTCGCAGGGTGTTTAGAGCACACTAGCATGATTTGGCATCAGATTTAGGCAGCCAAGAGTGGGAAAAGAGACTTGCACGTAATATTTTTGGACTTAGCAAATGCATTTGGTTCAGTACCACATAGCCTTATCTGGGAGGCATTTGATTATTTTAGAGTGCCCGGAGTAGTTGTCAATTTAGTAAGAGCATATTTCCAGGACATCAGAGTATGCTTAAGTGCAGCAGGCTTTACAACAGATTGGCAGAGGCTAGAAATAGGCATTATGGCAGGCTGTACGATTTCTCCATTAGCATTCATAATGGCGATGGAGGTAATTATTAGAGCTTCTAAGTGGGTTGTAGGTGGAGAGAGGCGACAGGATGGGATGCGCCTCACACCAATTAGGGCATACATGGATGATATGACGTTGGTAACTACAATGGTGCCATGTATGAAAAGAATACTTGAGAGACTTAATAAAAACTTAAATTGGGCTAGTATGAAAATCAAGCCTAGTAAGTCTAGAAGCATCTCAATAAGTAGAGGGAGATTAAGTGATCGAAAGTTTATAATAGACGAAGAGGAAATTCCAATAATTAGGGAAAAATCAGTAAAGAGTCTAGGTAGGTGGTACAAGGCAGACTTGCACGATGGAGAGCTGGTAGTGCAGTTTCGGAAGGATGTTGCTGAGGGACTGGGTAGAATAGATAAATCAGGGCTTCCAGGAAAGTTGAAGCTGTGGTGTTTGCAGTTCGGATTATTTCCCAGGTTGATGTGGCCACTGTCTGTATATGAGATTCCATTATCTGCTGCAGAGAAAATGGAAAGATTAGTTAGCTTTTACATTAGGAAGTGGCTAGGTGTTCTTAGATGTTTAAGTACTGTGGCACTGTATAGGAAAGGCATACTTCAGCTCCCAGTATCAAGTCTAGTGGAGGAGTTTAAATGTACTAAGGTTAGGACAGAGCTCCTGTTATCTGGGAGTAAAGATGTGGTTGTTAGTAAGGTGGTTCCAAACCCAACCAAGGGGAGAAAATGGAATCCAAGAATGGCAGTGCAGGAAGCGAAAGCAACCCTTAGGCATACAGAGATTGTGGGTAATGTACAAATAGGCCGGGGAGGCTTGGGGCTTGGCTCAGGAAAACCGGCGTGGAGTAAAGCAGGTCCCAAAGAGAAGAGGAAGCTAGTTGTGGAGCAGGTTCATAGACAGGAGGAAATATTAAGGAGTGCAAAGGCAGTGGCTCAGGCTAAGCAGGGACAGTGGTTGAACTGGGAAGGTGTAGAGAAGAAAAAGCTTAGTTGGAAAGAGCTGTGGAGTATGGAGGAAAGTAGTATTAGATTTTTGATAGGGGCAACATAGGATCTATTGCCAACTCCCCAGAACTTAAAACTCTGTGTAAATGGAGACCCGCTATGTTCATTGTGTTCAAGTACTGCAACTTTAAAGCACATCTTGTCAGGTTGTAAGGTTAGTCTGTCGCAAGGACGGTATACATGGCGACATAACCAAGTTTTAAAAAGCTTAGCTGCAGGCATTGAAGATATACGGAGGCAGGCAAATTTAGGAGGGTCTAAGTTAGAGACAGTTGCAATTCAGTTTGTTCAAGAGGGAGGGAAAGTTAATAAGACAGCAAGGAGGCAAGGTAGCTTAGAAGATGCCAGTGACTGGGAGATGCAAGTGGATTTAGGAAGAAAGCTTGTTGTTCCCCAGGAAATAGCCAGTACAAAACAGAGGCCTGATATACTTTTGTGGTCTAGGAGTAGAATGAGAGTGTATTTCATTGACCTGACTGTTCCGTGGGAGGATTCAGTTGTAGAAGCGTATGAAAGGAAAAAACTTAGGTATGCAGACTTAGGGGCTGAAGCTGAGCAGCGAGGATGGAAAGTTAGGATTTGTCCAGTGGAAGTAGGATGTAGAGGGTTTGTAGCAAGGTCTGTTGTCTCTTTGTTGAGGGAGTTAGGAGGAAGGGGACAGAGTGTGAGGAAAATAGTGAAGGAAATGTCAGATGAGGCAGTAAAATCCAGTCAGTGGATTTGGATTAGAAGAAATAATAGTAGCTGGGGGCCCAGCAGGGGGAGCACTTAGGATAGACAGACTCTTGAGAGAAGCAAGGAAGAAATGCAGGAAGAGGAAGTGTACTTAAGTGGAAGGTGTGGCCTGTGTGAGCCTCTTTGACACCATGTGGTTAGTCCAGGTGAGTTGGTTTGTATTGGTTTGACTTGGCTTGTGTCTTTCTTTGATTACAGGACAATTTAGGTGAGTCTGTTTGCTGAATCTGCTAGTGTAGCTTGTTTTGTGTATCTTGTGTATCTTGTCCTCCACCTCCTGCACCCTCTATACTTTCATTACCCCTACCCGAACCGGGGTCTGTATCCCATCCCTACTTTTATCTCCACCTCTTCTATTTCTCCCCCCTACCTGAACCAGAGTCTGTATCCCCACCCCGCTTTTACTGGTGCAGTTGGTGAGAGGTCGGTGTAGTTGACGGTAGTGCTATTTTAGATAGTTGTCTTGGTGTGAGGAGCAATGATAACTGGCATTAGGGGAGTGACTGTGGGACGCCAGTGATCACTGTCTAGCCTCCTGGAGGTGTCACGGGACCAACTAGATGAAACACCGGTGAAAGGAGGTTCCCACCTGATGACCCCAAAGACATGTTAGTTATCACTGCTCACTGGGCTAGTTAGATATAGTTATCTTTAGGGCACGTAGGGCAGGTCGCAAGGTCGCTGTTAAGGCTAGGGAGTTAGTCACCGAGTCTGGTCCTTTTTGTAGCACAAATCTGTGTTTACTCTGAATTCAGGCCCAAGGCTGGGTCTAACCTGAGGACTTTTCCTCACAGAAGTCTAAATGCTCCAGAAATACTTTTAAAAAGTGACATCCGCTCTCGAGAGTAAAAAAAAATGCTAATAGAATTAAAAAATAATAAAAATGTACCATTTACACTGATGCATGTTGATAGTTTAAATAAAGTGAATGTCCTCTCAGTAATTAAGACTTGAAAGCATAATATTACAGTAAGTATCAACTAATGTGCAATAAACTTGCATACAAAATATGAAAAATACATGCTTGTCATCACTCCGTAATTTTGTGGTTTGGAATTCACTTGTGTGAAATTACAGAATTACAGCCTAAGATATAAAAAAAATCACATGACATTCGCACGTACAGTGTAAGTTTCAGTTCAGTTCCCTTTTGCACTGTATGTTCAGTTGAGTTAAATTATGCTTTGACATCAATATCATTCAAATCCACGAACGTGTATGACCTTTTTGCACCTCATCAGGTGGGAGCTACTGACAGGTAGCTCACTTGCGTTTTTAGCTTGTGTGCCATCAAAACAAGCTGCCTCGACAGAAAGTGTTGACAAGCTAAGGCTAAAGGTGCTAAATTCACTCCCCTTGCTGGTTTTTGAGTGGAAGCTCATAAAATGGAAGAATCAAACTTTCCAGATACTTTTAACATTCTTGTTAAAATAAAACTCCTTTAGATGAAATATATAAAGTAACAGAATAAATGCACAGAAATGTAATATATACTAAGTAGTAAACTAAGCAGTCATCTCTTCTTACAGATCAAGTTCTCTGTTGTTCTTCTTTGCATTTTGTTTGGTAAGTTTATAATTTGATAACATTCCAAATGACCACTTCATAATGATTTAAATTTGAAGATGCTTGGATATAACTATAATAAATTTTAAGTGTATTTTTCCTGTCACAAATAAAATATTCAGGCAGTTTGTGCTTGGAAAATGATGATTAACATTTCAACAACTCGAGATGAGAAAAGATATCATTGCTGCATCTAATCTTGGCCAACAACACATTTAATATGAAGATATTTAGAGTTTTGTCACGAAATGGCTCATTTCAGTGAGAACAAGACTAAAGAGTTTGTACTGCAACCCTGATCTCTGGACATTCACATTAGCTGCAGGGTTCTGGAGGTAAGAATGAACAGGTTAGCTGTTCTCCAGCTGTCTGTGTGGACCTGAGCTGAATCTGAACCAGATAGCAGCATATCTGATGTTTTTTAGAAAAAAGATAAAGCAGAACACATTGCCAAGTAACTGAATACAGGCGGAGTGAACATATGAGGTATTTCATTAACCTTAAAGGGCCCATATTTAACACTTTTCCTGTGTTTTATCTGGAGCGTTGATATTTGAATATTTGTTACTGTAAACCAAATCATCACAATGTAGTTATACAGTTTTTCCAAAATACTTGCTTTAAAGTTTTCCTTCCTTTCCTTTCCTTCCTTCCTTCTGTCCATTTATCTTGTAAGTAGGATGCTTTTCACAGTATAATATAGCGCTTTGGGCGTAGTGGTTGGTTGCTATTGCCCCACAATAAGAAGGACGCGGTTTTAGTTCCCAGCCTGGGGCCTTTCTGTGTAGAGTTTGCATGTTCTCCCGTGCCTAGGTGGGTTTCCTCCCACCGTCCAAAGACATGCATGTTTGGATAATTGGTGACTCTACATTGTCCGTAGGTCTGAGTGTGTGTGTGTGTGTGCGTGTGTGAGTGGTTGTTTGTCTCCAGTTGTCTCTGTGTGTTGGCCCTGGGTTAGGGTTGGGGTTAGGGTTAGCCCTGTTAATTGCCCTGTTGCATTTCAAAGTGCTTGCCTCATGATTTATTGAGACTGATCAGGAAATAACAAGAAGCAGAGCCACCTACAAAGGAGAGATAATTTCTGCACAGTGCTGGAATTATTTGGCCAATAGCACAACCAAACCACAATCATAATAGGACTAAATAATGAAATAATAATTATGTGTTTTTATGCAGTTTAGTTTTCATTGTGTGATTATACGGAAAATGTCATGAGGCCACAGTGGTTTTATTATTTTGAATAAGCAGACAAAAGCAGAAATACAAACAGGAAATGAATAAAAATTGTTTTTATAAAAACACAAGGTTGGACATGCATTTGTGTTAGAACCACAGTGTGATCTGAAACAGTGATCAGCAATTATGAGCTCAAATGATTTATGAGTTCTTAATAATACGAGTATAATTAACAAATCACAGTAATTACTCAGATGCATTTGACGGTTCTCTGCTCACATAGACATTTTCTAGAGGCATATGAATTAGTCTAACTTCAAGATCCAACAATCAGATAGCCATGGGGGATGCTTTCCAGCTTTTTTTCTCATGTTGTTTTCAATGTCACAGCAGTTACAATGCATAGGGAAAAGCTTGCTGTTCAAATGTAGGGCGGGCAGTAAGACAGACAGTCAACACTGCCCTCCACATGCAGACATAACTATTATGCACCTGCAGGTATTCTCTGACAGAATGAGGTGTCAGGTAGACCATACACTTGTGTGATGAACTGTCCCTTAAAAATGTTATCTCTGTGATGAATAGTTCAGGTGAGCACTATTGTAATGGTATTCTAGACACGCACATGAGTCTGTAGTCATAACAGAAACAATTCTAGCAAAAATACTGGACAGAGCTGCACCGAAACCTCACCTTTTATATAATCAAATGTATGCTAATATCATAGCATGACATAACAAAGCAAACTAACAGCCTTAAGAGTAATGGCCAGGACAGGTGTTTTTATTTACATTCAAGCAGGTTCATATTAGCTGCTTTATTTGTATTAACTGAACCAGTTGCTGGAAGGCAGTGGGTATGAAATAAGTGCAATTGTGAGTCTATATAATCATGATAAATTTATTTACCAAATTTGACCATTTATCCATTATTATGGCTTCATAGGGTCAGCTGTGATGACAGCTGATCGCACTGCTAAAGAGCCTCTCTACTCATTCTTGTTGTGACACCACCAAGTCCTGGTGGCAGGTTTTTAGTTTCAGTTTTTGTATACAGGCTGTGATTGTTTCTGTGTGGATTGAGACCTTTACTACTTTCATATATTAATATAGATATCAGAACTGATTTATAACCAAGGTAGACATGGAAAAGACTGCAGGGTAAAAAGGTAGAGCTACATTCCTGACAATCTGTGGCATTAAAAAAATTAATTAACATTATTGATCAGTGGAGACTCATGAGAAGTAACTTGCATATTTGTTAAAACATACACACACAGGCAGGAGAGAACCTCTGGCAGATCATAACTAAAATTTTTTTTTAGGTCATTGATGCAGAAAAAGAAATGCTTGTCAAAGAACACAAGTATAGCTATAATTAACATATTTGTGAGGCCAGTAGACCAGCTATGTGTGACTATGATGCAGCAGAGGAACAGAATCACTTGTGGACAGGTGCACTTCTAGTGCACATCTGGGCTACTGCTGATGCAACACATTCAGATTGGTACCTCTGATCCATTGGGCAGGATTCTGCAATTAAGTCATTTCTGTAATTCTGTAATTACCTTTTGTAATTTTCACAGTTTGGGGGATAGCACAACTTTTCATGTTGATTTCATAAGCTTCAAGTCACTTTGAATGACTTTCTGCTTGTCTACAAAAATATCCCACTGATGACTTGTTTGGAAATCCATCCACAGATACAGTCACCCTGGCATTATCCAGTAAGACACCATGATTAACTTGGTGTTTCCTTTGATGCTGTGTAACCCTCCAGGCCCAGAGGCAGTAAAGCCCTAAGTTATGGTTGTCCCAAACTTCACTTGGCTGTTGGGATGTTTTCATGTTGGTGTTGTGCCCTTCATGCCAACACTAAAGCAACTGTAGTTGCACACATCCATACAACCCACGTGTAATTAAGATTTAAAGTATTCTTCTGTATTTTAAGAGGTGTAGCCTCTACTCTCATCTCCTACTACAGACACTACCATGCTCCATCCATCATGATCAGTGTATTGTCCATTCATGGAAAGAGATGTTAATAACTCCTTTAAGCCATTAGCTATTAGCTGCATTAGGTTCTTTGCCACATCGCTGTTCAATCTGCATTGAAGATATCTTAGCTGGGCATCCCTTCCTGTAGCAGGATTTATAAACAGTTTGACTGTGGAGTGATGGAGATCTATACCTGAGATGATGATTACAGTGATTGCTTTTATCAGTTTTCTGTTTCATTATATGTCAATATCAGCATCATCATTCCATGCTTGTTTTTGCTAAAAGTTAGTAACACTGACAGAACAGTAATATTGACAGAAAATGTCACTGTGGTCAATAGTCTAGGTCAATGTGACCTCTCAAAAGACCTCACACAGCAATTATGACATAATCTCACTCAAATAGTCAATATTGTGTATGACTATATAAACGGAGATGTGATCTGAAAATACTCTGAGGCAAATACCTGCAACACAGTTCTACTTTGGTCTTTATTACACAGTTTTCATCTATTGCTTGATTACTTGATTTGGATGAATTAATGAATGAAGATGTTGGCAGCTGTACACACAGAATATTCTCAATGAACAGGATAAAAAAAAAAGTTTTCAAAAACCCAAAAATGTCTGTTTTGACATTGTAGAACATGCACTCAGTGCTAAGTTACAGTATTCGGTTGCGGTTACTGCAAATGGATTTCTAGGCACAGAAGCTGAAGGCCATTTTTAAGAATAGTAGCTAAAACAAGCAGATTAGCATGCAAAAACTTTTTAAATAAAGTTGTTTCCCATTAATATGAATAGCTTTGTACCTTGATGTCACTTGATGTGTTTATGAGAGTTTCATAGATCTGAAACTACAACTTACAGCCAAATACTATAGAGGCTCAAAGAGAACAGAATATAATATATAAATACATTTTAAAATAATTACTTAAATGTGTCATTAATTCATTAAAATGCCAGTTCATTTAATGTAAAAATATATATAATTATTTCACTATTTAATTAATTATTTCATGGTCCTTTTGCAGTGCTTCATGAATTTATTTTATCTGTCAAACTCACCCATCAAAGTCTAATTGATTGCTTGGGTGAAGCCAGGAAGTCTTTCAAAACATTGCGGCTAAGCAGGATGTGCTTCAACTTTCTCAGGAGTTGGTGATAGACATTTTAGACCTTTCAGACTAGTGGGACCTGCTGACCCAGAGCATGTAGCCTGTAATAATGCATATAAGCTCCCTGGTGTTAGTGCCCCCCTACCCACACATGCACACACACACACACACACACACATCATCATCAAACATATACTCAAATGATTACCTCTCCTAGTGGCATGTTATCAGCATGGAGGAACTGCTCTGGCCTAGGCTTTGTGAGAATAGGAAACGTTTGTCACCTCTAACCCTGTGAGTCTCTATCTATCCTGGCTCAGAGCTGGTGTGAAAATATTTCACCTGAGAGAGAAAACAAGGTTATCAAAGAGAGGGCCACAGGGCCACAGGATAGGCTAAATTATTCTTCTGGCCTGGAAGAACAAACGGTTGTGTCAGTGCATGAAGAGGATCCTCTGCCAGGATTCAAAAGCTAAAAACTGTGTGGGCAGCTGACTGTATCAGAGTTTGTGTGTGTGTGCATTTAGCATGACATTAACTGAAATTATGGAAAAGAAGGAGAGGAGAGGGAAAGTCTCAAAACATCAAGAAGAGATGACATAAACTGCTCCTGACAGCTCTGAGAGAACAGAATATCAGTTCTGCTGAAGAGGGAGGCAAAGAAATGAGGGAGAAAGGTTATTTTTTCTGTCATATAGACAGAAATGTCAAGCCATTGGGGACAATAAAAAAGACGTAGAGATAGGTTGAAGTCTTAGATAAGTGCAATGTTGGACTGATCTGTAAAGGAAAGAAGGACATAGAGACAGATAGGCAGACAAGAGCTGCTGAGTTTCTTTATTAACATGAATACACAGACAGATGTAGGTCCAGACATTGGGTATGTGAGGATACTTTCAAAAGGGTTTTTGGTTTTTTTGGTAACATCACCACAAGTGTTCCACATACAGTCCTGCTCACCATTATTGGCACCCATGAAGTTTAAGTACATAATGTGCAATCTCCTGAAGAAAATTAATCAAGTGAAACAACATTTTTTCTATAGAGAGCTTGTGTTTGATACAAAAGAGCAAATGATAAACACATTTTTTTTTTAAAAAACAATGGGAGGAAAAAATGGAAAACCTTAAGCTTGCTGTGTCACTGGTATTGGCACCCTTTGCTGTAAATCAGTATGAAAACCCAAATTGACCCACCTGTGGTAAATCACAAATGAGAATCACCTGTGATAAATTGCCTGTGCTCATGTGACATGAATTAGTCAATGAATGATGATTTTTGTGTTTTAAAAAGCCGCCTGTTATTCCCTGTTCCTTTGTCACAATGGTGAAGACAAAGGAGCTGTCTGAGGACACCAGAAATGCTATTATTAGCAAACACAAGACCTCCAAAGGGTATAAGGCCATCTCCAAAGACCTTGGTATCCCTGTTTCAATGGTGCGTAATGTTATTAAGAAGTTTGCCAAACATGGAACTGTGTGGAACCTCCCTGGACGTGGGGGGAAAAGAAAAATTGATGACAGGAAGTCTTTGAAGGTTGGTGCAAATGGTGGAAAAAACACCACGTCAAACATCTAAAGACCTGAAGGCCAACCTGGAACAGTCTGGGGTAATTGTTTCAACAAGTACCATATGCCGCACACTGAACGAAGCAGGGCTTTATGGGTGGAGGCCATGGGAAGACACCATTGCTGAAGAAAAGACATAAAAAGGAACAGCTGATCTTTGCAAAAGAGAACCTGGACAAACCACAATCCTTCTGGGAAAATGTTTTATGGACAGATGAAACAAAAATAGAGCTTTTTGGCAATGCACGCAAACAGTATGTTTACAGATGGCAAAATGAAATCTTTAAGGAAAAGAACACCCTACCAACAGTCAAGCATGGTGGAGGATCCATAATGCTGTGGGACTGCTTTGCTGCATCTGGTACTGGAGGCCTTGACCATATCACAGGTATCATGAAATCAGAAAATTATCAAGAGATTTTAGAGCGAAATGTCTTACCCAGTGTAAGAAAACTTGGTTTGAGGCAAAGATCATGGGTCCTCCAGCAAGACAAAGACCCAAAGCACACAGGAATGGTTGAAAAGGGAAAAATGGACTGTTTTAAAGTGGCCAGCAATGAATCCTGATCTCAATCCAATTGAAAATCTTTGGGGGGAGCTGAAATCTGCCATTGGGGAAAAGAACCCTGCAAATGTTCAAGAGCTTGAACAAATTGCAAAGGAAGAGTGGGAGAAAATACCACCTGAGAAGTGCAAGAAGCTTATAGATGGATACAAGAAATGTTTGGAGGCTGTCATTGCTGCCAAAGAGTGTGCAACCAAATATTAAAGAGGGGTGCCAGTATTGCTGCACATGCTGTTTTTCAGTTTTTTTCTTTGAAATTACAATATCTAAGTTGAAAAAACAATTTTCTTTGTTAAATTACTTTGGACATCCAATTAAAAGATCCTGATGACATAAGTTTGGTACATTTCCATTTATTTCTGAAGATATTATACAGGTTATGCAAAAAATGAAGGAGTGCCAATAATATTGAGCAGGACTGTATGCGGAACCAGCTCTACCTCAGCTAATTGTATCTTTCACTCAATAATGGCTCTGTTCATTGCATAAGGGGATATTAGCTGAGAAAAAATCTAATCAAATCAGATATTTAATTTCTTTAAGACACTATAAAATAGAATAACCAAAGAAAACTTCAACACAAAGTTCCATACATGTGTTTGGGTTGTTCTATAGTTGGTTTGAAGTTTTTACCTTTATCTGATCAGGAGTTCTGCTTATTCTTTTGAGCAGTAATGAAGAAAAATCAGCTCCAAAGCCTCTAATGCTCTAAGCTTAGTGATTAATCCCATTTACTTTGGCTACACAAGAAACAGAGGCCTCTGAATGAGATACCAAGTGTAATGACCTTGGAGACAAAACTGGTGGACTCAAATGCATGACTCTTAGAAGGATGTTTTAACAAAAATATTTTAATAGTCAGAGATGCAATTAAACAGAAGGCACTGTCAGGGAGGATTTTCAAAGTACAACCCATGCTGGAAATCTGCCGAACATTTGCCATACAAGTGACCAACATTGTTTTAATGAGAATATACAAACTGATTCTTCTTTGCGATCATTATAAAGCTATTGAGAGGGTCCCGGTGACACTGTGTTATGACATATGCGACTCTGTTCCTGCCTCCTGACCAGCAGGAATGGTGGGAACCTGGAAATTATGACCAGTCTGTCAGTGGAAAAACAAGCCATTGTTATGTCATCACTTAAGCATGAAGAACACACACCGTTTTCAAGCTGGTACACTTACACTGAGGTATTGTTTGGCTGATAGGTTCGGCAGAGTAGCGACTGGGTATAAACTGGTATTAAACATGAGTCTATATACATACAAATACATTTTAGTTTCTTCATGTAAATTGTCAATGTAATGTCTGTTTTTTTTCCATGTTCATACTGACTTATTTATTACGTAACCGTTAGCAGCAGATATGAACTTTTGAACAATTTATTTCATTTGAAAATTTATCTTTTCTTGTAACACAGGAACTGAAAAGGAACAGCAGTTGAGGCTTTGAATGATTCTAAAACACAGTGTTTCTCTTGTTTTGGTTCACCACAAACAAAATTCACCACTAGGAATCCCACAAAGACCAACCCTGTCACAGACTCTCAGTCCTATTGTTCCCTTTGATTCAGAGTTTTGCACAAACTTAAGTGAACAGTACATTAACACATTTGACAGATTTTTGACACAGTAAGTCCATCTGTTATCATGTGTGCATTTGGTTTGTGAATTAAAAATTATTTGTGGAAACATTATTTTGACATAGTGTAAAAAAGTTAAACTTACACTTACAATTAGAGACAATTGAATGAAGGTTAACAATTGTACCAACAAATAAATCATGATATATTGTGGATAAAGCACATGACCTAAAATGTTCACTGAAGCTTCTGCTCCCCTGAAAATGTAATGATATAAACTTCAAATTGTCTCTAGAACAACCCAAACAAGTGTGTAACTTTCTCTGTTGAATTTTTCTTTGACTATTCAGTTTACATTCTTTTTATCTATAAAATAAGGAAAAATTAATTGTTAATTGTCTTTAGCTTTTGCCTGTTTTTCTGATCAACTCAACAACCATCACAGTGGACAGAAGGCTTTATTGAGGTTGCGCTGGTTTTGAATATGCAGAGTGCTTGGTGACATTTTTAGAGCTGCTAACTTTATTCAAGGAAAAACGCAATTGTATGAATGAATGGTAACACATTAATAGGTCGAAGCGGGGTAAAATATCAAAAGGGAATGCATGGCAGAATTAACTACATGTTGCTTACAAGGCTTTTATAGCCGCCTGCTTCCTAAAATCGAGGTGATAAACTGCATGTCTTCCTTGTGCCCCTTCTCAGAGGTTTAAAACCGTGTGTCTGATTTTTTTTTTTTTTTATTAACCTGTTCTGTTCATCAGCTGGGACAGGCAGTATGAATGTTCCTGGTGCTTTGTTGTGCTGAAACAGTTTTACTCTGCGAAGGAGTCTGACATACTACTCCTGTTGCCCTCTGCGTTTAACTTTATTGGCAATGATACTGGTTTGATGGTAAAGCTACCGGGCTCAGGAGTGGATAGAAAGAGAGAACAGAAACAGGATAGGGAATACAGGAGGGGGGTTACAAAAACAACAACAGCAGCAGCAACACTATCAACATGAACAGTCAGCGCATTGGTCGCAGGATTTTCCATGCAATCTGAGTTGTGCACCTTGTATGTGTGCAAGTGTGTGTATGTGTGTATATGTGTGTATATGTATGTTACGGTTTGTCATTGGATGCTGTGGGTAGCTGACTGTAGCTGATGTGGGGGGCTGGTACGTCAGGTCCCCGACCCAGGATGCAGGCAGGTCAGGACCAAGCCACCAGGGCACCCAGCAACCCCCAGAACACAGGAAGCCCCAGGCCACCCCCCCCAGGAGACAGCCCCAGGTCCAACCCACACAAGGACACGCAGGAAAACACGGGAGCTTCAACCCCACCATGGAGGCAACCCATAGAGAGACAAGGGAACCAAAGGACCCCAGGCACCCCACTCAACCCGGGCTAAGCCAAGGGGCACAGAGCCCCCCTGGCCAGAGACCTGGCCAGGCCCCCAGCAACAGCCCCACCAAACACTGGCAAGGCTGACGCCCGCTCACACCCCACGCCCGGACAGGGTGAGCCGCAGCCCACCACAGCGACCAGGCCCACCGCCCCCAGACAGAGCTGCCCACCCCCCAAAAAAAAACAAAAACAAAAAAAAAACAAAACACCCCCATCCTCCTCCAAGGGCCAAGCTTTCCTAAGGCGCGGACATAGTCCAGGGTACCTCAGGCCCAATAAGTCTGCCAGCCGGGGAGCCCACCGCACAAGGCAAGGCCTGCAACCAACCCCAGCCCAACCGCCATGTTGGGAGGCAGACTGCCCCCCGAGGACGCTGAACGGACCCCCAGGCCCGGATCGAAGCGCCGCCCCCCGCCATCCGCCAGGCCTCAGATCCCCAGCCCAACACTAGTGCAGTTGGTGACAGGGGTGGCGATGGGCCCATGCCCCGCCCCAGCCGCCTCCCCCATCCCAACATGGGTGCAGGGTGCGCGTTGTGTGTGGGAATGTAGATGTGATGGTGTGGGTGTAATTAAAATTGGGGGAGGCAGACATGGCATCGGAGCCCTGCAGTTTGCAGGCGACAGAGTCCTACCATGCACTCCTCCAAGCCCTTGATGTCTACACGGTGATTAAAATTTGGGGGTCCAGCCCCTCAAGGCCTAGTGTCAAATAAGGTAGGGAGTGATGGGATGGCGATGTGGGGAAAGGGCGAGGCATGGGCCGGTCCCGCAGGGGGCCAGCTTCCAGACTGGCCCCACTGGCCATCCCCTCTGCCGCTCACAACAAGCTCAACTGATTCTGGGGCCGAACCAGAGCACCCAGGGGCAACGCCCTGAGACCCGAAGAGAGGGCCCACCACTCCACCACGTGGGGGCAGGGAGGACCCAGGCCCACCATGTACGGCCGGTCCCCCAGCTGGCGGCCCATGGCCAGGGCCCCCAGCCTAGTCCGCGCAGAGGAGGCTGGCCCCCGCCCCTCCTATGTTCCCCCCACCCTCCCATTGTCCAGGCCTCCCTGCCGACTACCCCTACCCTCCCTCCCAGCGCCTGGGGGCAGCCATGCCCCATGCTGCCACAGCGGGCCAGCCCCCCCCATCGAGACTACATGATGGATTTAATTATCGAGGACCAGATCTGATCAAACTCTGCTGATCGATTTTTTTCCAAGCAGACACTCTCTCCATGGAGACGTGGTCTAATAATAGGTTTCTATATTGAGTAGCGCTTAGGTTCTTCTTGGAATTTTAATTAATCAGGATGGTCTTTTTTGCGATGCTTAAGGCAGTATGGAGCATGCAGGAATTGTTTACTTCCATATTGATATTAGTGAGGTCGCCTAGCAGACAAAGTGAGGGGGAGGTAGGGATGGGGTACCCAAGCCACCATGATAAATCTTCGCTAACCCTTTCCAGAAGTTGTTGACAAATGTGTACAAAGCCAAAGAGCATGCAGATAGCAATCTGGTGAGCCAGTCGTGCAGTTCAGGCGCGACTGGCTCACCAGGTTTGTTGGTGTGAGGCCCATCTTGAACATCCTTGCACATCCTTTGTCCTGTAAAGGGTGTTCTGTGGAGAACCTTGTAATTTATTAATTGTGAGTCATTTTGAATGTGTTGGATTTTTATCCAAAAGTTAGGGTCTGGGTTGATCGACAGATCTTTCTCCCATTTGGAGGTAGGAACAGAGATTGTTAGATCTGTTGGAGATAGTATCAAGTTAATTTTAGACAGTAGTTTAGGCGGTGAAAGCTGTAGAAAATCTGTTAGCCAATTGGATTTAGAACTTCCAACCAGAACAAGGTCAAACCGCGCCTGAATTATAGATTGGCGCTGAAGATATTCGAGAAATTTGTTTTTGTTGCTACCATATTTTGCTGTGCTTTCATTAAATTGTATGAATTTGTTGTCTTGTAGAATATGCTTTAAATGTTTTATCCCTTTATCAACCCATGCTGAGAAATGTATTGATTTTTTATTTTGCAGGATGTCAGGTAGGTGTGAGCCTGTAAGGGGTGTTTGGGTTGGAACCATCGAAAAAACAGTTCATTTTTGGCAAGATTATAATTTTCATTTTATCTACTCTTCCCATAAGTGATATGGGTAGTGTCCTCCACCGGGTGAGGTTGTCCTCTATTTCTTTAAGTAGGATGGTGTGGTTTAGCCGTGTCAGGTCGGAAAGTTTGGTGGGGATGTTGATACCTAGATATCTAATGTTTCCTGGCCGTAGTGGGCCGGTTGACGTACTCTGGAAATCTGAGTTTATGGGTAAGGCAGTCGATTTGCTCCAATTAATGGAGATGGTTGAGAATTTGTTGATGAGTGCTATTGTTTCAGGGAGAGATGTTTGTGCATTTCGTAGGAAAAGTAATACATCATCAGCATAAAGACTTATTTCATGGTTCACATTTGCTGTGTTAATTCCCTTAATATTTTTGTTCTGCCGAACTGCAGCTGCCAGTGGCTCTATAAATATAGCAAAAAGGGAGCGAGAAAGTGGACAACCCTGCCTGGTTCTCCTTTGGAGAGAAAAGCTTGGAGAAATTTGATCATTTGTTCTGACACAAGCACTGGGAGAGATATACAATATTTTGATCCAGTTCACAAAGATATCTCCGAACCCGAACTTTTATAATGTGGTGAGGAGAATATTCCAATTTACCGTGTCGGATGCTTTTTCTGCCTCTATGGAGACTATTATGGCATCTCTGCTCTGACTGTTACTGTTAAGGTAGGCTGTGAGGCCCGAAGTCTCTAGGACCCACAAGGCAGACCCTGACTCAGGAGGGTTCAGAACAAAACTGGAATTTTAATAGCAAAATGTAATCCAAAAGGTAAAATCAAAATCACTGCACAGGGCAGAGGCAGGAAAAAGTACCAAACAAAATACCACTGCCAAGCAGGGAAAACAGAGATCAGCAATACAAAGTAACAACAAAAAACCACTGCAGAGCAGGGAAAAAGAGTCCAAACAGTTCAACAGATAACTAACAAAAAACCACTGCAGGGAGGCAGGGAGAAGACCAGGGCAGAACACCAAAAGTAACAAAAAATCACTGCGAGCAGGAGACTAACTTGGGGCACCGGTAGCAAGGAGAAGACAGGGAAAGCCTGAAGGTCTGGACGGGAACACAGGAGCAGGGAAACAGGGCAAGAAGGCAATGCAACAATCTGGCAGAGAAGAAAGGGTGACCAGGGGTATATATACAGAGAGGGAGATGAGAAGACAAGGGACAGGTGCAGGGCATGAGGAAAACGAGGAGGTGATTACACAGGAGGACAAACGTGTGCTAGGAAGCAACAAGAGACAAGACAGGAAGTGCTACAAAATAAAACAGGAAACACTACAGACAGAAAATGGAGGGATCCTAACAGTTATAATATTCTATCAGGTTGATAAGTCTGCGGGTGTTGTTGGTAGAGTGACGGCCCTTAATAAACCCAGTTTGGTTGGGATGTCTTATGTGAGGTGTTACTTTTTCAAGTCTTCTAGCTAGCGCCTTGCAAATAATTTTAATATCTACATTTATAAGTGATATTGGACGATAGCTTGATGGGAGTGCAGGGTGTTTGTCTGGTTTAAGGAGAAGGCTAATATTTGCACAGTTCATGTTGGGTGGAAGGGTCGAAGTTTCCTGCATTTCACTGAGCATTCTGTAAAATATTGGTGCAAGCTCTGGCCAGAACTCTTTGTAGAATTCTGTAGGGAAACCATCTGGTCCCGAGGCTTTCCTGTTTGGCATATGTTTGAGGGCTTCTTGGAGTTCCTCGGTCAAAATAGGTGACTCCAGAGCCGTTATTTGGTCTTGATTTAATTTTGGCAAATCGACTGTGCACAGAAAAGTTTCAATGCTGGATTTGGAAGGGTTAATCTCAGACAAATAAAGTTTTTTATAAAATAAAATAAATATGTGATTTATTTCTTCCGGGTCACAGGTTATTTTCCCAGAAGAGTTCTTTATTGATGATATTGTTGCTCTTTCTTTGTTCTATTTAGTTGGTTTGCTAGAAATCTGCTGGATTTATTGTTATGTTCAGAGTTCTCCAAGCATAATCTCTGCAGTTGGAATTGTATTTTGATGTCGAGAAATTAATTTAGTTTTAGTTTTAATTCCCTTAGTTCTCTCAGTAGATGTTCCTCTTGGGAGGCAGAATGAGCTGTCTCCAAAGCTTTAATTTTTTTGTTTAATTCTGTTTCAAGAGCTTCCCCCTGTTTTTTCTTATATGAAGAATAAGATATTATTTTGCCTCGCATGACTGCTTTTGCTGCCTGCCATAGGACGCAGGCTGAGATATCAGGCTGGTCATTTATTTCACAGAATATTGTCCATTCCTCCTTTAAGAATTTAATAAAGTTGGGGTCTTTGACCAATGATTTATTAAATCTCAGTTGTTTAGAAGGTGGTGTTTTAGTTTTTTGTGAGTGTCAGAGTGACTGGTGCGTGGTTGCTGATGGCAGTGTGGTGAATCTTGGTGTCAGAGACATCCTTCATAATTGAATTACTAATTAAAAAGTGGTCTAAACGGGAATAAGAGTGGTGGACTGGCAAGTAGTAGGTGTATTCCTTCAGCGTGGGGTGACGTGAGCGCCAAGCATCGCAAAGACCAAAATCACTCATATACTGCTTTATTATCTCAGACAATTGGCAGTTGCGTTGACTAACTGCCCTACTGGTTCTGTCCACTTGTGGGTTGAATACCAGGTTGAAGTCCCCTCCTACTATAAGTGCTGTGTCTGAGTGGGCCAAAAGTGCTGTGAAGAAGCTATGGAAGAAGGAGGGGTCATCAACATTTGGACCATATATATTGGCAATACATCCCTCAGTGTTGTGTGTGGATATGCTGACTATTATAAACCTACCTTCTGGGTCTACAATGGTGTTCTTACAAGTAAACCTAATGTTACTGTTGATTGGAATGGCTACGCCTCTTTGTTTGGTGTTATAACTAGCTGTGTATGTGTGCGGAAACTGTGATGAGCTTAATATATGTTTTCCTGCTTTGGGTAGATGGGTTTCCTGTAGTAAAACAATGTCTGCTTGTAAATTGTGTAGTGCCGTTTTTCACATGAGCCAATTCCGCGCACATTCCAAGTGACAAACCGTAATTTGTTCATATCTAAACTAATCTACTGAGTGTAAATTGTCATAAGTGGGTGAATGAGTTAGGTGTACCTGTGTGTGCGTGTGTGCATGTGTGCATGTCTATGTGTATGTGTGTGTGTGTGTGTGTGTGTGTGTGTGTGTGTGTGTGTGCGTGTGCATGTGTGTTTGTGTGCGGCAGTGCCAGAGAGGAAGAGAGTGCATGTGTGTGGCCAATGTAACTGCATATTATATAATTGTACTGCGAACCATATAGACATCACATTCATAAATAAAGTATAACAAAACAACAACAGGAAAAACAACAGGGTGACATAAATACACATTTTCCGTGGGTGAGAACGGCATGTTATACAGCGTGCAATGTGCGTTCGTATCTTTTTACATGATTGACACAGGTGTGAAAGAAAGAATGGATGAGAGAAATTGATGTTACCTTCATCCATTACCTTAACCATACTATTACCATACCCGGGTGAATCTGATGAGCCTCGGGTGGAGAGAAGAGACGCGCTTTAATAGAGCCAAGGGGTGATCTCCGGATCCCAGAACAGCTGGCCGTTGACATATAGCTTGTCCACAGCAATGACAGTGCGGGATCCTCCGTCATTGAACTTTCTCCTGACAGGGAACAGGCGTTTGCGGCGCTCCAGCATCTACTTGGGGAATTGATCGTTCACGCTGAAGTTCGTTCCTCTCAGCTCCCTGCCCCGGCTCTTCACCAGCTCCTTCTGCTTGAAGTGTTCAAACTTCGCAACGATGGGCCTGGGGCGCCTGTTGTCCGGTCTCTTCCCTCCAAGGCAATGCACCCGGTGGAAGGCGATGTTCTTCACGGTCTCAGTCAGAAGTTTCAGCTGTTTCTGGAGGAAGTCTTTGATGGACATCTCGGGGTCTTCCTCCACCTGCTCTGGTATGCCGGAAAATACCAGGTTGTCCTGCATGCTCCGAACCTGGATGTCAAGGATAGCCTCTTTCATCTGCTTGTTCTCCGTTGTGATCTTCATCACCCCCTCGGTAAGTGATTTAATGGAGGTTTTAAGGACTTGGTTTTTCCGCGGCCAGTGAAGCAAGCTGTTGCTGACTGAATTCCAGAGACTCACGGAGAACCTGGAACTCTTTGTGGAGCATTTCCACTAGGGGTAGTCTGGCATCGAAGTTTGTTAGTTTCCTGTCGATCGATTCCAGGATTTCCCCGAAGTCCTTATCGGGTGATGAGGGTGTGCTTGGCAGTCGGTTTCTTTTGGAAGATGGGGTCGTCGCGTTGCCAGTGAGACACCCGATTTGGTTCCCACGTTGGAATTCCTGTTCCCCCTCGAAAAGCCATGTTAACCGACGCCACCCACAGAACCAACCCAGAACAACTGGTTCTACAGAAAGCGAAGTGGTACAAAATGATTGACGATTTGCGTGAGATTGCAGCGAAAACAAGATTTCCCTATTGGTTTGATCTTCTGTTATTGCATTCGGTATTGCTATTCATTGTTTTTAACGGAAAAGAGTTAATTGCATATTTATAATTTATTAGTTCCGAGTTCATGCCTGTTGATTTGTTTATAATTTTGAATGAATGGGTGGGTGTTTCCGAGGAGCAGAAATATGTCATTGGCAGGCGCTCTGCCCATTTCCAAATGAATGGTAAGCAATAGAAACGCTATCAAAAATAATGTCATCAATTCGTCAGTCGAGCACGCTAACCAGTAAGCTAGCAGCCCATTTTGAATCGACTAACTAGTGTAAGTGATTCAGCAGTGAGGTTTACTTAAGGTAGGCTACTCTCGCGCAGCTAGGCTAGCTGGCATCCATTTACACAAAGATTGACAATGAATGGTCTAACAAATGCATTCTCCAGTTATTGTTTTAATGTAATAAATAACATATCAGTAACCTACACATATAAGTACGTACGTCCCGTAAGTATGTACGTAACATAGCAACTACACACGGCTCAGCAGTAAATCAGCATAAAGGGGAACAGGAACTGGGGGGGAACCAAATTGGGTGCTTCACCGGTCTTCCCCATGACGAGTCAGTGGTAGCACCCATCAACGTACTCCTGCAAGCTTTCCACGGGTTCTTCTTCCATATTTTCTTGATGAGGATTGTTGGTGGATAAAAGAAGTAAATGTTTTTCTTGTAGTTCAAAGGATTTGAGGATTCAGACTGTGTAGATCGGCGTTAAAAGGTGAGCTTGTCTCCGGTGTGTCTGCCCATAATCACAAGAGGGTTTTGGATAACGGTAATAATGATTGCAGTAGTGAATAGCAGCCTGCATCTGGTTGAGGGTCTCTCTGCTGCCATACTAAACATGCAAACAGCTCAGGTGGCCTGACTAATCACACACGCTGAACGGATTACTGCTCTTTCTCTCCACTTGTTAAGGACAAGTCCTGTGGTGTGACATCCCTGACATATACAACAGATTTCATGTAATCACTTATGGGGATAGTTGCGTTTGTCATAGCTTCCACCAAGGTCACACCAAATTTTTCTGCCTTTATTATATCCATATCCATTTTTTTAGCTACCATTTTGAAGCCTGTAGTTTGTAATTTGGACATCACCATCTTGTTTCCTTTTCTTTTCTTTTTTTTTAACCACAAGAAACCACATTTGGAGGAGGAGGTGGAAATGAGGAGTGAAAACTGTATCTGACCTGCTCTGTACTCTGTCCTCACTGTCAGGCAGGACACTGTGGTACAGTCTGTCACACTGCAACTGCACCCTAATACATTCCTTGCTTTGTGGTCTGTTTTCTTCTGAGGATGACCATCATTTAAAATATTATTATTTTGTACTGAAGACTTGAAACTAGAAACTGAAACCAAAAACTCATGGTTTACTGTGCTAATAAAGAAAGTGAAAAGTAGAGACATTTTCCTGGAGACTTTACTATAATCTGACTTGTTTTGAGAACCAGTTGAGTCACCCCCAGATTGTCATTAGATTTTAAATCAGGCCTATGGCACTTAAGCATTGACCTCACTTTATAGCACCAGCGTCCATATCCACTTTATATATAAAGACAAAAGTCTACACATGTGCCCAAGCTTTTCATCGTGACATCAAAAATTTACAGAAATCCTGACAGCTCATTTCAAGTTGCCAGATATAGGTTGTGAGCATTACTCTGTGGACCAAGCAGTTTGATATGTTTCACGGTATTAATATAGAACCTAGACCTGGTTTATAATTAAAAAAAGACATTGAATTTTTACTTTATAAAATAGAAGTGCTTGAAGGGATAACATTTCACATAAAGCCAAGCATTACCAACTCAACAGAAGAGGCAAGGGCCCAGACAGCAGCAGACATTACAGTCAAAGAGTTGGAAGGATACAATAGGTACAATGATGCATTTTCTTGGCTGCTACACTGGTAACATTTTGCAGTAGTTTCCAAAAATGTGTAAACTATGTTTAACAACATTTATCTTAGAGCTTGGAACATAATCTTCATAGTGACTCTGTTACACTCATCTCACTGTACATCACTGTGAACAGTGTGTTCAAATCAGATCCTGACTGATGCTTAATACTGGCCAGCTCTTCCATGTGCAGCTGTAGCAGTCCGTTGTTCTCGACTGTAACCCAGTCACACTTTGGCATTGACTAACAACTTTACCCAGTGAGAAGGTTGTCTATATTGCCTTGCTCCCAGCAGCACCTGAGTAGCATCACAGTAGGGCTAAATTTACACCCACCCCACTTGTTTACAACCTGCATGTTTCAACACTGAAAGGGGAACAATGGCATGTATTGTGGTGGAGCACAAACCTCCTTTAATGTGCTTTGAAAGGGACAAGCAGCACAAGTGATGGCAATGCATCTGGGTTGTCACTGAGATTATTAATGACAGTACTGTGGAGTTGTAATTTTCCCACACTATGTTTGGTTTCCATTGTGAAAAGCATTTCACGGCATGGACTGTGGACATGAATGTGTTCATACCGGCATTTTGGGGGTTTGAAAAAACAGCACAAAAAACTTTTTTGGATAGTGTTTACTTTGTATAAAATTGTACGATGTAATGACTGTAATGACTCCTGAATACAAGACCCCGAATTTCTGGATTATGTCTTCTGCATCCCAGCCACAAAAACCAAGATGTTCCACAGCCGCCACACGTGCACCACACATCCAGTTTGTCTCTGATAATTAATGTGCAGCAATAGTCAAAACCTGACTCAACAGACCTTAACCATCTGTTGGCATTTCAGTTGCTGTGTCAGTTTCAAAGATCTTTACAGTCACAAAAATGCAGTAGCACCTGCATTGGACACTTGCAGATGTGACTGGAAACATGTTGGTCTTTTCTAAGGTCAAGTTAAATTCTTTTTCGCTTTTCTTGTTCATATATCTATCTTTGTGTTTCCAATGACAGTGTTTGCTTTTTGTGCTGCAATAAAGGATTAATAACTCAAATGCATAATGTTGTTGGAAAAAGGACATCAGAAATGTCCCAATTGACAGAGCTAACTCTGATTGACTGACCAAACTCTTGAAACCTTATTTTTTATTTAGAATCCATGAATAGGAGAAACTGCTACCAGTAGCGTACATTAGTATTGCTTTCAGAGGAGATTCACAAAAGTGCAACATAACTCTTGAACCGGGGAGAAAGCTTTTACCAGTTTCACACTGAATCAAGACAGACAGTTAGTGTCACTTTTCAAATTAAAAAAATCACTTTACTGGCTCAGTAAAATGTTTTATTTAACTCATAGTAGCTCTGTAATACAGGTGTTCTGTTATTCATTTAAATTTTTAAATACAAATACTTGCTTAGTTAAATGATTTTAGGTTATTATGTGTTTGATCAGTAGCTTACTGTAACACTTCCATCACACACTGACACATGAAATCTGTGTTTGAATATCAACCTCTGAAACAACACAAACTGATTTTAAAATGTGTTTCTCAGCCACCTTAAAACATCACAAGCTCTATTCATTCATTCATTCGTCTTCTACCGCTTTTCCGTTTCTGGGTCGCAGGGGATGCTGGAGCCAATCCCAGTTTACATTGGGCGAGGGCAGGGTACAACCTGGACAGGTCACCAGTCCATTGCAGGGCCAACACATAGAGACAGACAGAGCACACAGAGCTACGGGCAATTTAGAGGCACCAATTAACCTAAAAATGCATGTCTTTGGACTGATAACTGGAGTACCCAGAGGAAACCCATGCAGACATGGGGAGAACATACAAACTCCGCACAGAAAGGCCCCAGGCCCGGAACTGAACCCACGACCTTCTTATTGTGGGGCAACAGCGCTAATCACTACGCCGCCATTCTGCCCAATTAACAAATACAATTAATAAAAATGTCCTTCTACTACTTGTAACTGCTTGCATTACTTTTGGAGACATTACATTTCAGTCAGAGGGAGAGCTTCTTCCCAAGCCACCAAACTTATTGGACTCAATGTGCAACAGCTATGAAACCCACTCAGCTTCTTGTTGTGGGCACCTCACCGACAGGGAGGTGCCCACACCTTTATATCATGATGATACTTTTTCATTTTGCTGTACACATTTTGTACGCATCGGTGTTCCTCTGGGGTCAATTTGACCCCAAGCTGTTTAAGCTGTGTAAAACATGTCTGTCTCTGTGTGTAAACTCACATCCCTACACCTGCAGGTGCAGGATTGATACTTTTGAGTTGATACATGACAAGGGGGAAGGGAAAGCATAATTCCAATGAGAACTTTGATTATTTGCATGGTGACTTTTGATGAATGCTCTGTTGCGTTTCATGGGCTGTGTCCATTCTGACAATATATGCTGAGCAAACCTGCATCAAAATTTAGGCAACATGTGATGCACAGTCCAGCTATGTCTGCAATTTAGCTGGACTGTGAGGAAAATCCCTTGAGGAAACACCTGAAAAAATCAGGCCACAGGGGTTGTACTTGACATGGCTAAAGGACATCTTGCTCCCTGGTAAGGAACCCCAACATTTCGAATGGTACAAACCACAGGCAAGTAATGTGGCAGGCACCAGGTTTGTCCCACCCAAAAGGATTCAAAGACAAGTATGACCTGTGCTAAATCCAAAAAATACGTCTGCAAGGAAGCACAGTGGCATAACGGTTAGACTGTTGCCTCATTTTTGTGGGTTTGATTCTTGGGCCCGTGGCCTTTCTCTGTTGAGTTTGCATCTTCTCCATGTGCCTGCGTGGGTTTCCTCCAGGTACTCCAGTACACAGTCCAAAGACATGCATGTGTAGGTAAACCGGTGACTCTAAATTGTCTGTAGGTCTGATTGTGAGTGAGTGCTTGTTCGTCTCTGTATATCTCTATATGTTGGTCCTGTGATAGACTGGCAACCTGTCCATGTTCTACCCTGCCCTGACCAGGAATTTGGCTGGGATTAGATCCACACATTATATAATAAAAATAGTTTCATGTTCTGATTTTACAAAATCCTGCTAAAAGTTTGAAAATGTATTCGTTTGACTTGGGCAAATTTCACTCAGAACAAAGTTTCAGCACCCACCCCAGCATCCCCTTCCCCACACAAAAAAAGGTAGAAAAACAAAAATATTAAATAAAAATATATATATATATATATATACTGACAAATAAGAAAAGAGGAGGGGTGAGTGAGACTTTATGGTGACTGACCACAAATATGTACCTAAAAAGTAAATAAAAGCAATAGAAATAAGTAAATGAAAGGTCATGGGGTCACCAAAACCAATAGGGTTCATCCTTTTCTGGTGGTCACGAAATTTGAAAAGATTCGGATGAAAACCTTAAGATACATTCTTTTCTACTTTGAAAGTTTGGCCTGGTGGTGGTGCCACATAAAATTTGCTAATAAGTGTTTTTATCAAGGGACTCCTTATGTATTCAAAGAATAAACAAAGTGCCTGATACAAAAATCATTTTCTGGAGGTAGATATCCTTGGGGTCAAATTGACCCCAAGGATCAAATGTGTTATTATATTTGAGGATAATAGGAGGGTTAAGGACAAATTTTATGTTAACAAAGTGCAGAACCATATAGTATAAAAAGCTTTCTTCCAGCAGCCATCAGTCTTATGAGCAAGTTTCAATTTATTGATTATTTATAGTTTTGTATCTCTGAATGTGTATGGTGTTGAATGTGTATTATGGTTGTAAGACTGATTCTTTTACTGCAAACCAAATTTATCTATTGGTACAAATAAATCTAAACCAAAACTGATGAGACCACAAAAATTTGTTGTGTTCGCCTGGCATACAGTGCTGCTTAAAGGTTTGTGAACGCTCCAGACATCGTCACTGTTTTTGTAAAAAACATTAAAATAAGCTTATTACACATACATCCGAATCCCAATTTGTAAAGCACACCTTCCACATAATGGACACACACAAAAACAGATGCATTTCTGTTATTTAATTCAACAAAGGTGGTTTATTTCACAAAAACAGAAAATGTTACATGTGCAAAAGTATGTGAACCCTTGTATTAGTAGCTCGTGGCTCCTCCTTTTACAGCCATTACTTCAACCAAACATCTTCTGTAACCACTAACCAGTCTGTTAACCCGATTCTTTTATTGGAAGCCCAAGAACGAGTTGGAGAAATCTTCAGTTCACAGTTGAAACATTTATTATGGTCACAGGTAAAGTAAGGCAGCGCTGGGCTCGAAGTGACAGGATCTCAGCCAGTAAGAGCCCCGATATCTGGAAAAGTTTCACATTTATCTTCTTGGGCTGGGCCTGCCCCGTACAGAGGTTGGACTTTCATGCAACCGAATATAACTGGCCAGTTACCAGGGTCATAGACAGGCCAACAACTGTCCATACCTTGTTCTTAGAATGTGTGAAACAATGTGTGTGAGTGTTGTTATGGGTGTGTATCTACTGCAACAGACCTACTGTAGCTGAATAGTTTCATCCTCCTCCTAGTATGCAGACCAGTCGTGTTATCATATAATTCCAGACCTTCAAGGACATACACTATGTAACATGAGCTCAGTGGACAAGTGCAAAACAAAAACTTAGGTTCAGTGGAAAAGTACAGAGTAAGGATACATGATGTCTTAAAACAAAGCCCATTATAACAAGTCTCGCATCAGTTTATGGGGATTTTTGCCCGCTCCTCCTTGCAGAACTCAGCCAGTTGAGAGGTTGGAGGGACAATTGGTATGTACCAACTTCGCCACAACATTTCAATTGGATTAAAGTCCGGACTTTGACTGGGCCATTCCAGAGCAAGAATCCTCTTTCTCTGAAGCCGTTCCTTTGTAGTTTTGCTGGAATGCTTTGGGTCATTGTCTTGTTTCATAATCCATTTTCATCCCAGCTTCACCTCCCTGGCTGATGGCAGGAGATTCTGGACAAGAATTTGTTGATATGCCTGAGAAGTCATGGTTCCTTGGATAATATGGAGTCGTCCAGGTCCAGAAGCAGAAAAGCAGCCCCAAACCTTCACATTTCCACCACCATGCTTCACTGTTGGGAGGAGGTTCTTTTCTTCATATTAGGGATGAGCGAGTACACCACTATCCGTATCTGTTCAACCATCTACATTATCTGTATCCGTGTTCGTACTTGTAAGGGGCGGGATTTAAGCCGGAAGTGGGCGTGGTTAATAAAGAAATTGTATTTTGAAGCCTGGAATTGATATGGGCGGGTCAGAAATTGCAATATTTATTGTAAGCCTCAATATATATATATATATATATATATTTTTTTTTTTACAGCTTAATTTGTATTACACCAAGGTAAGAAGAGCGAGCCGACCAGAAAAAAACCTGACCCGGTGAAGAAACAGCGAGAATGGGAAATGCTGCATGTTTGGATTGCAGTGTATGTCCTTGAAGGTCCGGAATTATATGATAACACGACTGGTCTGCATACTAGGAGGAGGATGAAACTTTTCCATCTATTCAGCTACAGTAGGTCTGTTGCAGTAGATACACGCTCACAACAACACTCAAATGCGATGCGGGCTGCATGCAGCCCTGTCCCGTCACACAAACACCGCTTCTGTTACAAATCAAGTTTTTACCCCATAACCCCGTAAAGTGGGGCAGATTTGAAATGTTTGGGTTATAAAAAGCTATTTTAAAATGATGATGTAGTAGTGTGGATGTAGCCTAACTTTTTATTGCTATTAGGTTAAATGATGATCTTACCGGGGGACTCGATCAGGTAGTTGTAAATATCGATGTATGTCACTGCCGGCCTTTCAGTGGGATAATTTCTCCATAAAAATGAAGGCAAACAGAAGGGACAATGAGAGTGACCCACAGATGTGAGTTTTTCATTGTACCGTTTTTTCTCCGGTACAGCTCGCGTGTTAAAATAATCATCTGACATGTTGAAATAATGTTTTAAGTTAACTACTGGACAGTGTTTTTTAAATTATGCCGACGATTGTTTTCCCCTCCGTCGGGCGTGGCTTTTGGAATATGACACGTGGTGCTCTGTCTCTATTACAGGACACCCTGAGGAGGATTTTCCTTCAGTCCAAGCACTGATATTGACTCGTATTACTCGTATGATACTCGTACTCATCAAAATTGCTATAACCGTACCGGATACTCGTTTCAGCCATGTATCTGGCTCAAACCTACTTCATATGCAGTGTTGTCTTTTCTCCAAACATGTCGGTTTTGATTGTGACCAAATAATTCTATTTTGGACTCATCTGTCCAGAGAATGGACTCCCAGAACGCCTCTGGTTTGTCCAAGTGCTCTCTGGCAAAGTTGAAACGGGCAGCTTTGTTCTTTTTTGAGAGGCTTCCTTCTAGCAACCTTCCCATGAATGTCATGGTTATTCAATTTTTGTCTGAATGTAGACTCAGGCACATTTGTCCCAGATGCTACCAGAGAGGTGTGCCACTCTCTAGAGGTGATGTGTGGGTTGGCCTTTACCTGATTTATTATTTATCTGATACTTATGGGTGATAGTTTCAATGAGTGTCCATTTCTAGGCAGAGTTGTTGTCATGTTGAAGGCCCTGCATTTGTAAACTATTTGTCTTACAGTGGATGGATGGAGCTGGAATCTTTTGGAGATGGTCTTATAGCCCTCCCCAGATTGTTTAGAATCTTATCTTCATTTTGTAGAGTGCAGTTTGTCGTACTGTTAAATAGTGTTTTATTGGGTATAGAATGTTCAATCAAGTCAATCAAATTTTATTTGTATGGCACTTTTAATACATAAAAGCAACACAAAGTGCCTCACAGAGGCTAAAAACAACAAGGGGAAAAAAAAAAAAAACAAACCCTCCCACCCCCACAAATACACATATAGACATACAGAGACACACACACACTCACACTCACAAGTTTACACCCACACCTACTAGCTGCCATTAGAGAGACATGGCCAGGCACCAAGACCTGAGGTGAGAAGAAAGCCACCTTTGGGGGCCAACCACCTCTGATTGGTGGGTTAAGGTGGGTCTTGAGCCTAAAAACATCATCATGTTATCTTAAAAAAAAAAAAAGTAATAACAAACCTTTCTATTTTTATGTAATACTATTCAAATGTACATAAAAATAAACCATTACAATAACAAAAAAAAAAGAAAAGAAATTGTGATGAACTTTATTCAGACACTACTGTCTTTTGACCCTCTTTTTCATACGCAGTGAGGCCTTTGGAAAGTCTGTTATCTTTAAAGTCACTTTAGAATGGAAGATTGCCACTGCCATTTGCAAGGCAGCTGTCTGTTGTGTGCCACAATAAACTGATTCTTTTCAGTCTAGTTTTCGATATGAGTAGAGACAACCAGCTCTGATTCATCAAAAAATAAACATTTTGCTTAACAGCCCCCCCCCCCCCAATGACATGCCAATCTCACACCATGGAGGGATCTTCTCTCAGTTATTGCACTCACTGTGGCAGAAGATAGACTGATCATCAGATGAGTTTTCTGTCTGTCTGTGTGTCTGTTGGCTTACCTCTCCATCTTTTTGTATGCCTGGCTGTTATCTCCTGCAGTAAATAAGTTCCCAAACAACAAGTTACTCCCCCTTGCCCCCCCTCACACACACACAGCACACGCTCACATAGTGGGCACGCACACACTACTATGTCTGCCAGAATGACTTTTTTGTTCTGTTATGTATGCCATCACTCCACCCTATTATTACCTCTGACTGTAATAGGCACCTCTGTTTCCAATCAAGTTTGACTTTCTACTGGAGAATGAAAACGGTTTTGCAGCACACTTTATTCCTCACCAAACTATCCAACCTCCCACCCACCCACACACACACCCACCCATGCACACACAGACACATAATAATGTCCATCAGTGTTGCATTGGCAATCTAGCCTTGCACAGCCAGATTGTTCACACAACACTTTAATGCTCATAAAGGATTGCGCTGTTGCCAGAACACTGTCAGAACATTAAAATGGGCCCCATGTTTGTTTATTGTCTGCTCCAGGATGGATGATAGGTGGTCTGTCTGTGTTCAGACTTCAGATCTGCGCTGAGAAATAATTTTATAAAGAGTTTGGTCTAGACCTGCTCTATATGTAAAGTGCCCGGATGTAACTTTGTTATGATTTGACGCTATATAAATAAATCTGATTTGATATGATTTGAGATCTTCACCAAACAATGGGATTGGCAAAACGTAGGAGGTGAGGAACAACAAATAAAATCAAATAGGTATTGTTCTGTTATGTTATTTCTATTGTAGCTCCCTGTATGAATTATTATGTTTCAGTCATGGCCTTTTTTTCAAGAATGCCTCTCTGTCTTCTGATTTTCTGCTATATTCCATCCTTCTAGTATGAATACGTCAAGGTGTTATATGTTATTCACATAAATCTTTCTCTCTTTTAAATGTAATGAGGACGCAATTGAGATGATGCTATTTGACAAGATGCTCATGAGTGGAGGGAAAAACAGGTGGTTGAGGTAATTGCCTGGGACACAACAGAACTGCGAGTCAAGTCACCACCAGCAATTTTCTATCATTATTATCCCTGTGTTATCTTTGAGGCAAACTCACCGACATGGCTTCCTACCTACACACAAAAGTACTCATAGTCTGCTTTTCTACTATTGCAAACATCATTGACAGCAGACTGCTCTCCTCCTGGGGTTAAACCAATAGACCAAGGACATATTAACCTAAACATTTGTATCCCATACTCAGGCACTCTGTAGATGGGTAATGATTCTGAGGCTTTGCTGCTGTCTCTTTTTAGATTAGACAAAGTAATTTGACCCACCACTTCATAAAATATACATATAGACCTACACCAATTATATTTATATTATATTATATTATTAATGAAGCCATTATATTATGACCAGTGATGGATGAAGTGAACAATATTGATGATCTGGTTACCACAGCACCTGTCAGTGGTGGGTTATATTAGGCAGCAGGTGAACATATAGTCCTGAAGCTGATGTGTTGAAGCAGGAAAAATAGTCGTTGGTGAGAATAACAGAGACCAAACTGTGACTGTGAGTCAGAACATCTCCCAGACTGCAGCTCTATGGTATGATGCTCGTCTGTAGGGAGCATAACCTACCAAAAGTGGTCCTGACACAGACTGGTCAGGGTGTCCATTTTGACTCCTGTCCACAACCAAAAGTTCCTACAATGGGCATGTGACTATCAGAACTGGACCACAGGGCAATGGAAGAAGGTGATCTGGTGTAAGGAATCAAGCTTTCTTCTAGATGTGACATGAGCATGAGAATCTGTTACCTTGGGATGACATGGCCCCAGAATGAATTATAGGAAGAAAACAAGCTGGCGGGGACAGTGTGATGTTTTGGACAATGAACTTCTTCTGGATGTTACTTTGACACGTAGCACCAAGCTAAAGTGGTTCAGACCAAGTCCGGTCTCCCATTCAGCCCTGTATCTCCACAACTCTTGTTCTGGTAGCCAAAGTATAAGAGAGTCAGAGAGGGGGAAGATAGCATGCAATAATATGCCAAAATTTGGACTTTAACCTGGAGCATTGCAATTTTACCTAAACCTCTATAGTATGTGCTTTATCAGGTGAGCCACCAGGACACTGAACATTTAAAATCACCAGAAGTAGGTACTGAAACTAACATTCTCTAACATATTTATGTATGTAACACGTTCTGAGTGGCACTGTGAGATGGTGGTTAGTGCCACTGCATCACTGAAGAATGTTCTGAGATCAGGCCTGGGGCCTTTGTGTGTGGAGTTTCTCTGTTCTCCCAGAGCCTGTGGGTTCTCTGTCTTCTTCCCATATTACAGACTTGCATGTCTAGGTTAATTTGTTGACTCTAAATTGCCTGTAGGTGTCTGTGGATGTTTGTCTCTATGTCAGCCCTGCAACAGACTAGCAACCTGTCCAGAGTGAACCATACCCTTGCCGAGAACGTTAGCTAAGATTGGCTCAAGCACCACCAGCGAATCTGACAGCAGCAGTTAAAAATGATTGACACATTTTCTTTCAGCACACAGATCTCCTCTGTCAACTGCTCGTTGATTGACTTTGCCACTAGAATATATAGGATTTGGTTTCACTTGACATTTTAAGCATTTTAGCAATATAAAAATGGGATTAAGGCAGTTGGGCAGTTGGAGCATTTGGGGGGGATTGCCCATTCCTAGATCCATGCCTAACTCAACCTTGCTGTGATCTCATTTTTTGTGATATCAGCCACCTCCAGGAAAAAGTTCGAAAAGACCCCCTACCTCAGCACCAACAGACAGAGAGAGCGAGTGAACACTGGCCTTACGTTCATCAGTCATCCAGAAATTAATGAATGTACCAGTCCATAATACTCATCCATCCATCCATCTTCTACCACTTTTCCATTTCCGGGTCGCGGGGGGTGCTGGAGCCAATCCCAGCCAACGTTCCGAGTGAGGGCGGGGTAAACCCTGGACAGGTCGCCAGTCCATCACAGGGCCAACACACAAAGACAAACAGAGACAAACAACCACTCACACTCAAACTCAGACTTTTTACCTCCACTGACCCCTGACAATTTAGAGTCACCAGTTCACCTAGACATGCATGTCTTTGGAGGGTGGGAGGAAACCCACGCAGACACGGGGAGAACATGTAAACTCTGCACAGAAAGGCCCCAGGCTGGGAACTGAACCCGCAACCTTCTTATTGTGGGGCAACAGCGCTACGCCGCCATGCTGCCCCCATAATACTCAATGTGTGAATAATCTACTGTCAGTAACAATGTACTATATATGTTTTCTTTCCAGGATTTTTTTTCCTCTCTCTCTTCCACAAGTCATGTGCAACCACAAGTAATACAATTCAAGAATTACATATTTCAGACGGAATTCAGGACATTGCATTAGTGGTGTAGGAGAACGAGAAATCACGTTTTTATGCAGTGCAAGCGAATAGCAAAGCAGGAGGAGCAACAACTGTACAAGCAACACATCCAAAGAGTTCAGTGGCTGTCAGAGAATTTTATGTGTCCTTCCACCTGTGTCTGTTGAAAAACCTGAAAGCCATGCTACTGAATCGGAGGCCAATTTGTGGACTAATGGTGAATTCAGAACAAACCCACCATTTCACTATATGCTGACAAATTGCTTTTAGTACATAGCTGGAGTAAATCCTTCATGGTTTGAAGTGCAGAGATGTCAAGTCAATTGTGTCTTGCATCTGACTTTTGAATGGGAGTAGAAATGTGCAGGGAACTAAATGTTGACTGTGATTTCTCTATGAAACAAAATTAACCGAATTCCAGATCAGGTAATTCCCAACCATGTCTGTGATTTTGACATTTGGCATGTTGGCACAAAGATCCCAATGAAAAATGCAAATTATGATACCTTCCAACAGAGCATAAAATAATAGTTCATCATTTAGGGGAATATTTGCCTATTTTTCTCGCAAGGATCTTAATGAAACATGGATATGCTGACAAGCTGCTAAATAACAATCTGCAAACATTAGCTTTTAAGCTTAGTTTAGCATTAACACTTAACTTTGCCTCCGTCTGAAGGTAACAAAATCTGCCTGTCAGCACCTATAAAGCTCAGTACTTGACATTTTGTATCTTTGATGATCTCTACATATTGCGGTTTATAGAGTTTATAGCTAGGGCACTGGCTTTCCAGCAATGTCACTAATGACAAGTCCTTTTGGAAAGAAGCAGGCAACCTGTTTTGCTTTGTTCAGCCATTTTTTCATTCTTTCATTCATTCATCTTCAAACGCTTTTCCGTTTCCCGGTCGCAGGGGTGCTGGAGCCAATCCCAGCTCACACTGGTGCAAGGGCGGGGTACACCCTGGAGATGTCGCCAGTCCATCACAGGGCCAACACACAGACAGACAGAGACCAACAACCACTCACACTCACACTCAGACCTACGAGCAATTTAGAGTCACAAATTAACCCAAACACGCATGTCTTCAGACGGTGGGAGTAAACCAACACAAGCAAAGAGAGAACATGCGACCTTCTTATTGTGCGGCACCAGCACTAACCACTATGCCGCCGTGCTGCCTGCCATCTTCTCATTTTAACTTAATTTGTACGCCATTAGGAGGTGGTGGTGATTGTCGTCATTGTTGTCTTCATAAGAGGCAGGGTAGCAGCACACCTTTGGAGCAGTTTGACACCCTCAGGGCAGATTGGAGGTTAGAGTGAGTGCCTATGGGAGTGTCTGCTAACTTCAGTAGAACAAAATATGTTGTAGAGACAAATGTTAACTTTACTGTAGCTGGATACAGTGACACTCACAAATCACAAAGTTTGTACTGATGGGTGAATAAATAGCTGCCAATGCTAATATTGGCTATGTAGCAATGCTTAAATTACTAATAACCAATTAAGGTAATATTATTTAACTTTTATCCATAAAGAAATTAATTTAAAATACTTTCTTAGGGATTAAAATATACTTTCTTTGTTTTCAGGCTGGTTTAAAACTGCAAACTCTTTGAGATTCGTATTTCATCAGGTACATTATCCTTACTATTATTAAGAAAAAATCTGTCGAGGAGATTTTGTTGACAGCATTTTATCGCACATATCCCGAGGTTAAAATTAAACTTCATTGCTTAAATGCTTCAAAACACATTGAATTTCCATTGTCCAAATGTCAGCAGATGACTGGCATCTGGACGGGTCAGGCGTGTTTTACTGTGTTTATGTATATATTCAGAGCATTTTGGGTCACTCCTTTTTAGTAAACTTTATATGTTTTTTTTTTTTTTATTATTATTATTATTTTTCCTCGCCATTATCAGATTTTGGGTGTAGGTTAATGAGGGCAAAATGTAATTAGATTCGTTGAGCCAAAGGCTGCACCTTGAGAAATTGTGAAGAAATCAGAGAGGTCTGAAAACTTTCTGAATGCACAGTACCTGTGTGTGAGTGCTTCCTTTTTGCACACTGTTTATTGACAATGTTACTCGACTCAGTTCACATGTTTTTCTCGCTCCCATTCCTCCTTGTTCAGAGCACACAGACCATTTGCTGTTGATGTTTACATTTTCATCTGCAGTGGATATTTGTTCTGCCAGTCTTGATAAACAGCAGTGGGATACATATTTTTTATGTCTCATGGTCAGTGTTTTTTTTTTGTTTTTTCTTTAACGTGACCTCAACCCTGGCCAGATCAAGTGACAAGTGGAGGCTGCACTCTGGCATTTTCACTATCTGACCTTTAGAAATAGTTTTCTTGTTTTTCTGTTGAAACATAGCCTCATCTCTACAAACTGTTCAACTAAATGACATGTATATGATGTCATTCATTCATAGAGGGAGGAAACTGGAGTACTCAGGCACCCACACAGGCACAGGCAACATGGAAATGCCGCACAGAAAGGCCCCAGGCTTGGGAACCGAACCCGCGACCTTCTTATTCTGGGGCAACAGCGCTAACCACTATGCCGCCGTGCTGCCTGTATATTATGTCATAATAAATTAATTAATATAAATACGTAATATATAAATATAATGAAGTACAACAAGGTCACAGGTTCAATTCCCAGGCCTGGGGCCTTTCTGTGAGGATTTGAATGTTTTCCTGTGCCTGTGTGAATTTCTCTGGGTACTCCGCTCTCCTCCCACAATCCAAAGACATGCAAGTCTAGGTTAATTGGTGACTGTAAATTGCCCGTAGGTGTGAGTGTGAATGTGAATGGTTGTATGTTTCCACGTGGTTTCTTCCAGGTACTCTGGTTCCCTCCAACAGTCCAAAGATATGCATGTCTAGGTTGATTGGAGATTCTAAATTGCCCATATTTATGTGTTAGAAAGGCCAGGCTTTCTTGGTCAATGTTTCATTTATGTTTAGCAGTTCGCTATTCGTTCACTCAGCTGTCAATCACTTATCACCGTTAGCCTATCACTTTCCACACCTAGCTGTCTGGCCCTGCCCACTGCTGCCGCACCGCATCGCAAGCACGGAGGGCACAGACGGCCACATAGAGAAGCCCAGCGTGCTGAAAGTATCCTAAGTGTTGTGCGTGCTTAAAAAACTGTGAGTCGTCAACTCTGGACATTTGTGTGTGATATGACAGTGGCTTAATGAGGTGAAAATGTACAATTTACTGCTACTGGTGATAGCTAGCTCAATGGCAATGTTAGCCCAATGCTAAGGGCTTCTACTGCTAGTTGTTATGTGTAAATGGGACTGGTAATTGCATTGTTTAGGTCCTATTGAGTGAAGTGTTACTTTTTAGTTAATTCCTATGAAGTTTTAGAGCATGTCACTCTGTCTCTGCATATTGTGTGGAAGTTTGTACAACTTACCTTTCTATTTCAATGCATATGTTTATTGTTTCGTTTCAGAACCACATTGATACACGGTGGATACTGCTGTGAGTGGTTGTGTGTGGCTCTGTAAACGGTGACGAAGCCTTTATAAAATTCTGAAACTCAACTCCATCTCTGTCTTTTACTGGAGATCCTGCAGCCTTTTTGAACCCTGGCCTAGCTATATCAGACGGGTGAGGGCTACACCAGCCTACCGTTTAGACGGGCGAGAGCTTCATAAAGCTACCATATTTTTCAGTATTAGTGCAACTATGAGTGGACTTTCATCTTTGTCTGTCTTTAAGTGTTGGCCCTGCGATGGACTGGCGACCTGTCCAGGGTGTATGCTGCCCCCATGCAATACGAGCTGGGATTGGCTCCAGCAACCCCTGTGAAACCGAAAATGTGTAAGTGGTAGAAGATGAATGAATGAATGCATGCATGCATGGGGGTGGCATCATCTGTGGCTCTGTTGGACCTGTAAGCAAACTGGTGTTTGTCAAGGTTAGGTAGGATGCATAATTTCATGTGGTGCAGTACCTATCTCTCAAAGCATTTCATAGTCACTGGGGTGAGAGCAACCCACTGGTAATTATTCATGCTGGTGATGGCTGAGGTTTTGAGGATGATGGTGGCAGTTTTCAGACAGGTCAGGACAGTGGCTTGCTGTAATAAAAGGATGAAGATACATGTCGATACTGTGGCAAGCTGGTTGGCACATGCGTTCAGTACTCGTCTTGAAATGCCATCGGGCCTAGTTGCTTTATTGCAGTTTATATTGTGTAGTGCTCTCTTAACCTGATAGGTCTGGAGAGTGAGTGTCTGTTCACTCTTTGGAAGGTTGTCTGCACCTAAGTCTGGCCCCCTGTTAGAGTCGGAGCTGTTCTCAAAGCAGGCAAAGAATTTAGCTGATCAGGGAGGGAGGGGTCAGTGGAGGTGAGTTTACTGTTTCTCTGCTTGTAGTCCATGATGTGCTTTACTCCTTGCCACATGGCCAGGGCGTTGTTTTCATTTAAGTTGGCCTCAATGCATTGTTTGTACTCCCACTTTGCCAATGTGATCCCTTTGTGTAGGTTGGCCTTTGCCCTCCCGTACTCCACCCTGTCTACTGATCTCAGCGCTGTGTCCCAGGCTTTGAGCAGTTCACATACTTTGCTGTTGAACCAGGGCTTCTGGTTGGGGAGCACTTTAACTTGTTTCTTGAGGGTCACAATGTCTGTGCAGAAGTTGATGTGTGGCAGGACTGTGATGGTGGGGACTTCAATGTCTGGGTGTTTAAAGAGCTACCTTCTGGTGTCCTTGAAGGAGTCCTATGGGCTTTGGTATAGGGCCCTGGCGTTAACTGACTGGAAGCAATCCCTGTGGGTCTGATTGTGCCGCTGTCGGCTGTGGGGGTGGAGGTGGCCGTCCCACCTTGCCGGTGTCACCGAGTCCATGTCCTGTTCATTCTTGAAACCCTAATGCTCCCTTCTGCATGAGCAGAAGGGGGAACAGTATTAAAACCCAAGAAGAATCAAGAAGAATGGGACAAGATTACCCCTTAACTGTGTGAAAGGCTCTTGGAGAACATGCCAGCCAGGAGTACAGCCCTACTGCAGGCTAATGGCAGGGCTACTACATATTAATTTGATGATGTGATAGTTTATTTATTCTTGGTTCAGTTTGAAACACATTCTGTTATTCATTGACTTTGATACTGACAATGCTGAGAACTGACACGTTGAAACTATCAAAAATGTATTTTTGGTATTTTTTTTCTTGTTAATAAACAAAAGCCAATATCATTTGCATTTATTTGTGTATGTCTGATGCAGCCACGTCTTTTGAAACACAACAACTATTTTTCACCACTGTATATGGGTGCAGACACACAAGTAACTCTGAAGGCAAACATTCGTGACTCATTGGTATATTCAAATTTACAAACACTACTATAATAAGTATATACCTCATCATTTTCAGTTCTGACTCTGATGTTCACTGATCAGAAACAGCAGCTTTTTTCCTTCTGGCATTATGGTTAAGAATCAGCTTTTCTTGCACATGTTGCTGCTGATTCACACAGTTATCCCTGCAGCAACAGTGTTTTCACTATTGTGGCAATAATCCTCATATTGTTCATGTCCGCAGACAATCAGACATTTTGATTGTGCTTTTCCATGTGTGTCAGTTTAAATAACTCCCCCTGTTAGAACTCTTCATTTAATCTCAACAGGATTAGAATATATGAAGCCTTTAAAATCTCGTGGGGATCAATCTCTGAACCTGCAGTTGTGGTCAGACGTTTACATACACTCATCATGGGCATGAATGTCATATTAATTTTGTGCTTTAAATTATTTATTTGAACCAATCTTTTTCCAGGGTGGAATGATTATATAATGTACATCTTTGATTATTTTAAAAAACAAGACTTGAATGCACAAGTTTGAATTATTCTGAATTTTCTCTTATTGACACAGGCTCAAAATTATACATACAGGCTCAAATATTTACACACAGCGCCACTAATATTTGCTCAAATGTCCCTTAGCAAGTTTCACCTCAACCAGCACTTTTTGTAGCCATCAGCAAACTCAGATTTCATTTAAGTTGCTTGGTTTCCAGGCACAACCTGGCTTTTAGGAATAGTCCAAAAATGTACAATGGGGTTGAGGTCAGGGCATGGGAAGCCATTCCATAACCTTAATGTTAGCCTGCTTTATCTGTTTCAAAACCAGTTTGATGGATGTTTGGGATCATTTTTCTATTGGCACACCCAATTGTGTCTAACTTTCCCCAGAGCATGATGCTACCACCACCATGCTTGACAGTTGCTTCAGTGTTCTTAGGTTTGAAAGCCTCACCTTGACTCCTCCAAACATACTTCTTGTCATTGCAGCCAAATAGCTCAATCTTTATCTCAATGGACCAAAAAACCTTTCTCTAGAAGGCGATCCTGTGCACCCAGTTTTTGTACTTAAAAAACATCATAGATGTATGTTGTATAATCATTCCACCCTGGACAAAGAACATTACAAATAAATTCTTAAAAGCCCAAAATTAATTAAGTGTATGTATACTTCTGACCACAATTGTACCTTTTCTTCTAGGTGCTAATTACTTTCTTATAAATAACGTGGCATGTGGAGCACTTGTTTTTTGCTTGTGGATCAGCCTGTAATTCTGTAAGTGCTCTGTAGCAGGCTTAAGAAATGAACCACCTCAGTGCCGCAATCAAAGAGGGGACAGCATATCTTGAATGTTAATGATACACTTATGCAGGACAGGGAACCGACATTGCTGACTCCAGAGGTTGAGGGCCAGACTCCAAACATCTATGTTACAACTAACCTAAAAAAATTAATATTTGTGTTCAACATGATTTCAACATCTGTCTTACCACAAGATGACAAAAGGAACAGATCCAAGAAATATTAAATACCAGTTTATCCTTTAGCTGTGGTGTGGTCCTACAACACCATTAACCCTGTGAAGCCTGTGGAACAGTATGCAGTTCAAAAATTAGGTCATATAAGAAAGGTTATTGCTCCCCCAATGCTTGAACTGGAGACGTGCTGTTTTTTCCTCCCTAAATTAGAGAACTAGCTCTTCCTAATAGCAAGTGTGAGGTATCTATTTTTAATTCACTCAAGAACAAAGTTACTTACAATTAGTGACTCTTTGACTGGAGCATTGCTTCTTTATTCTGTTATTATCAATTGATTCTTATCCTCCATCTCTGCTAGTCATATTGCTACATCCGACACTCCCATTTATCTGGGCTTGGTACCGGGCCGGTACAAAGGTACCACTGGTGAGTGAGTGTGTGATGTCACAGCCAATCAGAGTGTCTCATTCAGACGCCTAGCTGTCAGCTGTTTGTGTAGCCTAAATCTCTGGGATCAGTCCTCTATTTTTCTGATCTCAGAATGAGGAGAAGTTGGTCTGAGTTTACTGTAGTGACAGAATAAAGAGAGACATGGACAATAAGATATTTAAACCATTAGAGTGCCTACATTTGAGTACAGAGAAATCTACTTTGGAAATTCAGGTTTCCTTTTTAGGTTTGACAAAAATAAATGAGTGTTCATGAGGTACTGGAACTGTGAGGTCATTGACTAAGAGACTCCAGGACATGGATGGAGTCAATAAAGATACTCGATCTGATCTGCTCTGCTTCCACACAGATATGTTTATTTGGGCCTAAATGACTGGGTATTGCCTGATCATCCTGGAGTAAAGTTTCACCTTGTGCTATGTCTGGTCTCACTGCTCATTTGCAAGAGGGAACAACAGAGTTTCACTTCCAACCAAAAAGAGCAAAACGTGGCTATATGTAGACCGATGTAGATGTTTACTTGATGTGCTGTTTTGCGGATACCCTAACTCTATTATACATGCTTAACTTCCCAACTGTCTATAGGTCAATATCACAACAGAATAACCCCCCCCCACCACATTTCTTTTGCTTGTTCTTTTAATGACGAATAATTGCACATCTAAATGATTTTGAAATAGAGCAAACAATTCACTAAAGTGTATTAAAGTAAAACCCTGTGCTAATACTAATTGCATTTTTTCATTTATAATTAAAGCAATTACTTGGTTATTTATTTATTGTTTCACTGATGTAATTTGTGTCCACTAAAGAGCAGAAAGTTTCAGCGCAAAGATCTTTGCTTAGCTAAATCAGAGGTAACAATATATAAAATTCTGACTTTATTCTGAGGTGCAAGCATTTTCTGCATATTTAAAACCCCCTTGAGATTTCAGACCTGGGAAATTAATTAACTACATGATGTTTCTCAGAAAAATTCAACTCAAACAGATCTTAATGCTCAATGTGAAGTCCCACTGAGACAAAACCTGAAACTTGTACGCCTGTATGAGATATGGGATCAGACCAGATGTCGACAGTACTCCATGGTGTTTTGTGGGGACCAAACTGATGCACCCCGTAGGTTTAAAGGGCTGTCTGAGGTTAACACTTAGTTTAAGGGTCAGGGTAAAGGGCTTTGGACTGCATTATGTCAATTATTGGTCCCTGCAAATATAAATGGACAAATGTGTATGTGTGAGTGCGTGCGTGTGTGTGTGACACATACTGTCTGCACTGCCTCCGACTGACAGCCAGACTCTGAAATGCAGAGAAAAAATGATACACCAGCAAACACTTAAAAGTTCTGAATTACATGAATTACATGAATAGGGAATGACTACATTTGCACAGTTCTCAAAATCTGTCTAAGAATCCTCCCTTTACTTGTTTGTCTTCCATCTCTTTCCAGCTGATCTTTGGAGACTTTTTTTTTCTATAAGCCATCCTGAATAAAAGTTTTTGAGTTTTAACTAATGGATTTATCAACTTATCAAATTAATCATTTACTCAGGTAGATATAATGACTTATTAAGTATTAAAAATTTAGTGTTTGTGTGTTATTTTACACACAAAAACAATTTCAATCTAGCTGTAAGTCTTCTTTTTCAGGCTTTTCCTTAGAGCTCTAGTTGACAAGAAACAATCAGATCAATCAGAAGGCTCACAGCCTCGGAGCTCAGACGCTCCCTTTTGATTTAATGACTGCTCTCTGAATGACTGAATAAAACACTAAAGAAGCTAAATATTATGAATTTGGTTGGTAGGTCTAAGTGCCCCTCCACTTAAACATCAGCCAAGCCCAAAGCTTAGTTGGTAGGTCCGTTTGTTTGTTGTAACATCACAAACTTACAGAAGTCTTGACCACTTGTTATAAGATTAGGTTTCTTGATACAGTCTGTGAGCATTTCTAGAATCAAGACCTGATTCATCATTATAGAAGACATGGAAATCTAACTTTATAAAATGTGGGAGCATCTGTCATCTTAAAATGCTGAAAGCATTCAAACATTTATATTGCTCAGAGTGCTTAGATTCAAAGCTAAATTCAATAGTTTCCTTTTACCTTTTTTATGCCTTTTAATTCAATTGAATTCAAGCTATTTATTAATACCACATGCTGCACTTTTGGCTCACTCTATTTTATTCAATCACTCATCTGTCCTCAGGGCTTACACATTAAGCTTTGCTGGCGGCTGTAATAATAAATTCCATTTCAATATAGAAGTAACAAATCATCTCTTTCTGAGTAAAATAAGCATGAGGCCCCGCCCTTCCTCTGGTACCAAGCAAAGCCAAGGCACTTTGTGAGCTGGAACTATTTAATGACAGAGCTCCAGCAGGAGAAAAAAATGTGGTCTGTTGTGGATGGACAGTGTAAAAGACCAAAAATTCTTATAGGATAACCTTAATGGAATACTTTCTGTCAAGGCAAAAAGTGTGAAAAATATGGAGGACAAAGAAGCTTTGGGTGGAGGTGTTAAATGGAAGAACTATTTTACGTGCACTTCCAGTGGATGAATAGTTGAGCACAGCAAGGGAACTATGGTTCAGAGCACCATCCTGTTCCCATGTCTATTTTTCTTTACTTTTTACCTCCACTACCTGAGAGAATAATGGAGGGGGTAGTATTTAGTTCAAAGTGTGAACTAAATGCACTGTTCCACACAGAGGTGCAGAAGGAGGGTTCATATAAGAGCACTGTGACTTATTCATCCATTCTTGACACTTTTCTCCTTGGTGAAGGCCTAATGCAAGCGCCACACATTTACGATAAATGGCACTCCAAGTCAAGGTTCTTTTCCTCACAGTGAGGGGTGAAGTGAAGCTTTTTTAACAGATGTCAGCAAGACTGGGCTCTTAGAGCCATGTTACAACCCGGCTCACAGGGGAAAGGGAAGTAACACAAAACCCAGTTGTTAATAGGTAAAGTTGTTTATTGTAACTTAAATTCTAAAGAAAATAGTTAACAAAGATTCAAAAACAAACCATGGAATAGGGCTGGTGGGTGCTGTTCAAATGAAAAACAGAATATAACAATAGGAGGACTCTCTAAGAGCTACAAATTTTCACAGTCTACCTAATTCAAATTAAAAAGAAAACAAATGCTGGCTACCTAAGCTAACCTGAACCAAAATACAACTGAATCAGCACCCCTGTATTTAACAAAGAAACGGGCCGCACTTCAAGGTTTCAAGGGCTACTAGTATCTACAACAAATCACCACACAACTCAACAGGAGCTAGGATATGGCCTTCTCAATGCACACAGAACATTTCACAGAGATGAGCTGCCACTAACTAACTAATGCCTGGATTGACAGGCTGGCAGGGGTTTTGTAGCTTTGGGCTCCTAATAGGGCGGCTGGGAGTGGCCAGCTGCATGCAGGCCGCACCAATCAGGAACCCAGGTGAGCTGAGGGCTGAGCTGCCAGGGGCCAGGAGGCCGCACCAACCAGGCCAGAGGGGGTGGAGCATCTGTGCAGGCAGCTTGGCAGACAGGGAAATTACACAACAAAGTGGGAAGAGCAGCAGCCGAAACAAGCCAAGATAGACAGACAAAATCAACAACTACAGGGGAGACATATTTCACCCTTTCCTTTTTTTTTGTTTTTCACCCTCTCTTCCTCTTTTTACTTATCTTACTAACTCTCAAGTTTTCAGTCACTTTTATTTCTTCCTATTAAGTCCACGGAAGTGGCTATGCTTCCAGAGTTGGTGCTCTGCCATGGTTAGAGCTGTAGACTTTCTGTTCTCTTTTTCTTAGAAACCTCTCTTTTAGAGCATTACAAGTTTTGAAGCTAATTTGTCATGGTGGCTACAAAAGAATGTGGAGCAGATCAGGAGATCACACAAAAGTACAAAACTTCAAATCAGCTCTAGCTCTTTTGTGTTGAGTTTTTCTATGGTTATTATGGTTTACAGTGTTTTTTATCTATGATATAAGGAAAATAAGTTTTTATTGAGTAAGGTATATAATGAGCTGAGGTTGTCCTGATTCCGAGTAAGTGGATTACTTGTTTAAATCTTTAACACGGTTCATTTCATGAGAAAAAAATACATTTTGTAGATCTGAAAAAATCTAAATTTAATTTCATGGTATTTTCTTCAAAAAGTCAATTGCTTCTTTCCTTGTACATCTACAGGGCAGTGAAAGTATAGCTGTGGTTCATATTTTTTTGCTAGATAAGTCTCCATTTATAACTTTTGGAAGAAGGAGGATGCTGTGTTTAAACAGCAAGTCTACTGTGAGGTCTGGTCTATATGCGACTACACAAACAATAAGTCTAATAATATAACACCTTACAAAACAGCTACAAAGTGCTTTATAAGATGAGATCAAATTAAGGACAAAAAAATAAAATTAAAGTGATTTTAGGACAGTTTAAATGTTTTCACACTATTGTGTAAGAGAAAATGTGCAACAAAGAGGTTCAGTAAAAATTAAATAAAAAAAATATTTAATAGTTAAATAAGACAGATGGCAGCACGGCAGCGTAGTGGTTAGTGCTGTCACCCCACAATAAGAAGGTCGCGGGTTCAGTTCCCAGCCTAGGTCCTTTCTGTGCGGAGTTTGCATGTTCTCCTCCTGTCTGTGTGGGTTCACTCCGGTTTCCTCCCACTGTCCAAAAACATACATGTCTAGGTTAACTGGTGACTCTAAATTGTCCGTAGGTCTGTGTAGGAATGTGAGTGTGAGTGGTTGTTCGTCTTTGTGTGTGTTGGCCCTGTGATGGACTGGCGACTTGTCCAGGGTGTACCCCGCCCCTTACCTGGAACATTGGCTGGGATTGGCTCCAGCACCCCCTGCGACCTGGAAACTGAAAAGCAGTAGAAGATGGATGGATAGATAAGACATGAAAATGATTAAAGATTGTCATAGATTTTTTATGTGGGTGTGTGTGTGGGTACATTGCAGTGGTGGAGGAAGTACTCAAACACCGTACTTAAGTAAAAGTACCACATTAACCTTTTTACTTGAGTAAAAGTAAGTACATGCTTTTAAATACACTTAAAGTATTAAAAGTAAAAGTACTCGCTAAATGTATTGCCTAATACAGTAGTTTACAATATCATTGTGTGCTTACTTTATGTATATTTTAACACATCAATAGTATGGACTGTGCCATTTTAATTAACAATGATACAGATGATGCTACTGGTAACAATGGCATAAATCTCATATGAATTATCTGAAAGGTTATTGTTCTTATTGTGTTTACCCTTTGTGACACCGTTCACACTTGGACTTATGATCTGTGAATCAGAAATATATATATATATTTTAGGGGTGACCTGCAGAGTTAAATGCCATTAACAAACAAGACTTATACGTTCAAAAGTTTTTATTTTACTATAAATATCTATCATCTACTGCAAAACCATCGTGTTATATTTGTTGCAGTAAACACATTCAAGTCAAAATTTTCTGCCTGAAAAAAGGGACATGAGACACACCTAACAACAAAAAAAATAGGCACTGACCCTAACAAAGGATTTCAATATATTCTCTATTACAAAAGCTAGACTTTTGCCAGACCATTCTTTCAGGAGAATGAAATTTGGTTTGGTTCAATGTAAACTTGCCAAGCAGGGCTGACAGTCTGACTTTTAAATCCCATTTTAGAGTAATTAAGACAAAAGTATCTTTTAGTCTTAGAATAAAGGAACTTAACCATTATCCAGGCAGCCAAACTTTGATGAAAAACCTAAAATAATTGGCTAGTGGCTGTTTGAAATTTTAAACTTTTCCTTATTGTAACTGAGATAAATTCTTACAGTACTAAGTACTATCAAAACATGAAATAAGCAAATCTAGCACTTTAACATACAGTTTTGTTTATGGACTAACCAGGAACTTTTTAAATGTACTTTTCTACATAATTATGCCTAACTGCTCAATTTACAGGAGCCTGTCAGCAATGAGAATTATTATTTGTGGTTTGCACAGCTCAGTACCTTTAACTGCATACATTACAACCGCAATTTGTCATCACCTCCTCCAACTCTATATTTACAAAATACTGTATATTCAACCTTATAATGGGTCAACAGTGAACAATATTTTCTTTTCCTGACACTATTTCAAAACTTGAACCTGAGTATCACCTATTTGGAGTCATGTCTTGTCTCCTCTCCTAGCATTTCCATGGACTTCACATGTTAACATCACTGCCATAATTTCTTGTTCAAGTTCAGAAGAAGTTGGTTTTCAAAGTTTTTTGTGTCCAGTCTGGCTCTTTAGGGAGAGAAAATCTGTCCTGATGTGCTGAATAGTCTTTCACAGGCTGCTGAGGCAGGCAAAGGTGTGTTTACCTTCAAAGATAAATTGCACACTGCAGGGACTGACTTCAGAACATCCATGGAAATAACTCTGCTGGCCAAGTATCCATCTAGCTGTCTGGTACTCTCTTGAATGTTGCTTTTCGTGACACTGAAGTAGTCCTCCTCCTCTGATGAGCTTGAGTCTTTACCTGGGAGCTGCATTGGCTCCTGTTCCAAGAGGGTCTTGATGTAGTCTAGGCCTTCACACAACAATTGGCATTAATTCCAAATAGAGGGATCATAATTCATCTAATTAGCTAAATGAGAAACATGAATGATATTGACACTACTGTAGTTTCATAACAACAATAAAGTATGTGTCTCAATAACCACATATTACCATAAGGGGTAGCAACTCTACTTTTGCTCCTCTGTGACATGAGAAAAACAGATGAGGAGGTGGAGACTGCATATAATTTAATCGGATAATAAGCTGCTGTACACTGTGCAATACATTTAGTTTAGATCTCATTATGATCAGGAGCTGTTCTTTGCAAGGCTTCATCAGAGAACACCCACTACCTTTCCTATAAAACATTATTTACTATTTATAAAAAGATGGCAATTTGAAGAACAATTTAAATGATTTACCCAGTTTCAGCACGTCTTCATTACTCATCCAGGATGTACAAAACTTAGGAAGAAGAATTGCTGCGGCAATGAGTTCAGGGTCAGTAAGCATGGGTCCAAACTGCTGCTGTATTCCTCCTTGAAGGGCATCAAGCAGTGGCTGGCAGAACTTAGAGGAGAGCCGGAGGCGGTCAAGCTTCACAGTCAGGAGGGTTATGGTGGGCAACAGCCATCCCATGTGGATGTCTGCCTCTGTCTGCATTATGTTAAGCGCCTTGGAGATCAGAGGTTCATATTCAGTCAGGAAAGCAAGCTTGGCAGGACTGAACTTGTTACACAATCAAAGAGTCATAAATTATTTCAGATGTCCACATAATATTTGTAAGCATGAACTATTTCTTAAGTTAATATGAATGGTGTTTTTGTCATCTTTATCATGATACTATCAAGATGTTTGCAGTTCACTACCAATTGAGCCTGATCACAAAGATTTGCATAAAACTTACAAATTAGAGTTATATTTTGATCAGAGTACTTTCGTAGTTTGGTTTTATTACTGAAGAGTATGTGTAGATTAAATTTTTCACAGATTTTCAACAGCACTAGTATGAATAATGGTCACATCTGGATCACTGAAAAAAATTATCAAAATGTATGATTATGTGCCAGTTACATGAGGACTTTAAGTGCAATGGAAAGCGCTCTGATGGCTCCTTCTCCGTTATCTTTGATGATCCTCAGTATACGTTCCACTGACAGAAACAGGGAGTTCCATCTGGTATCTGGGGCAGATTGAGCTGGAGCTTACACTCTCTTTCAATTACCTCTGCAGCTACAGTGGATCGAACACTCTTGTTCCAGAGTGCCCAGCACTTGGCAAACGCTGCACATGAAACTTTTTTGTAGGTCTCATTTGAGTTTGCTTTTGTGGCATCCACTGTTGAGATCAGGTTAAGGACATGGCGGTGATGATGCTTTGGCAGCTGATGTTCTGAACAATCATCTTCTTCATCCATAAGAGACACTACCTCAATAGCCTCTACCTCCGCTCCCACATATTCATCTTCCTCATCGTCATTCACTTCCACTACCTTTTCCCCTTCAGCTGAAATTCCTTCTTTAGATGTGTCCATATTGTTGTTTTCATCAAAGCCATAAACCCTGAAGGCCTTGATAAATTTGGAGCCATTGTCAGTGGTGGTTCTTACAATTTCCTCCCGAGAGATGTTTCTCTCACTGAGATGTTGTACTCTATGTATATCGTTGAGGACACCAGCTAATAAATCAAAAGTGTGGGAAATTTTTAAGCTGCCTGCAAGCAAGAGCTACCGAACATCTCTCAAGACTGTCATGATCTAACCAATGAGCAGTAACTCCAGTAAAGCTCTGCAGTCCAGGAATGTGTAGTTGTGGCTATGTATTTTATATTTTGTATTGCTTTCCTTACATTTTCCTTCATTTCAGCTGTAGTCTTTTCAATCTTGGTTTGGACTGTTGAACGAGACATCACAGTGGAATTAGGCTGAAGCTGTTGCAGCAGGCTTTGAAATCCTGACTGTTCCACTATTCCAAAAGAGTGCAATGACCATGCAGTTTATCACTGCATGGTCAACGCTCTTCTGAATGGTTTCCTCTAGTTTTCGCTGCTTGATGTTTGAAGCACTGTCACTGGACTCAGGCCCTTTCCTTTTGTTGGCAGTTGTTGTCAGTGCAAGGTATCACTGGAGGTGAGAGCTGTGCCTTCTCTTAAAATAAAAATAAAAAATATACTCCTAATTAATCTTAAACCTAATCTATAAAAATTAGTAGATAAGACTAATAAATAACCATACTTTTCTCAGTTTTAGTCTGAAAAACAACGTTTTCACTAACCCTAACCCTACATTAAGGGTTCAGACACTACACCTTGAAAATAACAACCATGAAAGTCTGGGCCCTTTACTATGATGCCATTCTATAATACCAACTAATTTTAAACCTTAACTCTGACGGAGCACAGTGCTAAAGAACCTCTAGCCACACCGCTAACCACCGCTGTTCCCGAGATCTAGAACCCAAGCAAACACCCAGGACCAAGACTACATTGCGTTAGCACCATGCATGTGTTACTTGCCAGTTAACAGAATAGAATAGAATAGAATGCCCTTTATTGTCATTATACAGTTGTACAACGAGATTGGAGAGCTTCTCCCTTTTCAGTGCAGAATAAACATACACAAAGATATGTAAGAAAGTATGAAAATTTTTAAAAATATATTACAAAAATAAGTATAGTATAAAATAGAAAATAAAATCAAATTTCAATGTGTAGTTGCCTTATATACAGGATGGATATGAAAAGAAAAAGGATAAATAGGATAAATACTGAGAATATAAACTGAAATGTACAGATGTACATTTTGTGTTTGGCTATGACAGAATAAATAATAAATATATTACACAGGGTATAAATTGTATTGCACAGGTTATTGATTAAATTGCACAGGGTGACAGTAAACAGTGTTTTACATATTAAATGTTATATTAATAGCTAGGGTTGTGTCTTGTGAGAGTTTAGAGTGGTGATGGCTCTCAGAAAGAAACTGTTTCTCAGTCTGTTTTTCCTTGCTTTGATGCACCTGTAGCGCCTCCCAGACAGAAGCAGCTCAAACAGCTGAGAGCCAGGATGTGAACTGTCCATAATAATGTGTTGAGCTCTGCTGAGGCACCAGGTGGTGTAAATGTCTGTCAGGGAGGGGAGAGGGCAGCCAACAATCCTCTGCACTGCTCTGACTGTCCTCTGAAGCCTCTCCCTGTCTGCAGCAGTGCAGCTCCCGTACCAGGTGGAAACGCAGTACGTCAGCAGGCTCTCAATTGAGGAGCAGGAAAAGGCCAGCAGCAGCTTCTTGTCCAGGTTGTTCTTCCTGAGGATTCTCAGGAAGTGAAGACGTTGCTGAGCCTACTTTGTGACAGCTGTGATGTTGTCCGTCCAGGAGAGGTCATCAGAGATCAGGACTCCCAGGAACCTGAATGTGTGGACCCTTTCCACATACTAACTGTTGATGTAGGGGGGAGGCGGGTTGGTTCTGTTCCTCCTGAAGTCCACAATGATCTCTTTGGTCTTTGTGGTGTTCAGAGCGAGGTTGTTGTCTGAGCACCAGATCGTGAGATTCTGGACCTCCTCTCTGTAGGCTGCCTCGTCTCCCTCTGAGATCAGCCCGACCACTGTGGTGTCGTCAGCAAATTTGACGATGATGTTGTTGCCACAGGCCAGACTGCAGTCGTAGGTGTAGAGGCAGTACAGGAGGGGGCTCAGCACGCAGCCCTGTGGTGAGCCGGTGCTCAGTGTGCGGGTGGAGGAAAGGTGGGGGCCAAGTCTCACAGTCTGGGGTCTGTTGGTTAAAAAGTCCTTGATCCAGGTGCATGTGAGGGGGGTAGGCGCAGAGTGTCCAGCTTGGTGATCAGGATGTCCAGGATGATCGTGTTGAACGCCGAGCTATAGTCTACAAAGAGCATCCTGGCAAAGCTCTGCTGCTGTTCCAGGTGGCTCAACACAGTGTGCAGAGCTACGGCGATGGCATCCTCTGTAGATCTGTTCGCCCAGTATGCCAACTGGTGGGAGTCGAGTGTGGGGGGGAGACAGTCTCTGATCTGCTGGAGAACCAGTCTCACGAAGCACTTCATAACTACGGGGGTGAGGGCAACAAGGCGGTAGTCATTAAGGCTGGAAGTGGGTGACTTTTTTGGAACAGGGATGATTGTGGCATATTTCAGGCAGGTAGGGGTGACTGCCTGGGTCAGGGAGAGATTGAAAATCCTGCAGAAGACTCTGGACAGCTGGTGGGCACATGCTCTCAGCGCCTTTCCAGGTACTCCATCTGGGCCAGTATCCTTTCTGGGGTTCACTGCCTGGAGCAGTGAACCCCACCTCATGCTCTTCTACAGTGATTGGGGGTGTGCTGGGACCTGGTGGGGGTGGGGACAGGGCTGGAGCAGATGAGTGTCTAGTGGTGCATTTGAACAAGAGACTAAGGTCACATAAGACTTACACTAAAACTTCCATCCATCCATCCACCTTCTTACCGCTTTTGCGTTTCCAGGTCCTGGGGGTGCTGGAGCCAATGTTCCAGGCGAGGGGTGGGGGTACACCCTGGACAGGTCACCAGTCCATCACAGGGCCAACACACAAAGACACACAGAGACGAACAACCACTCATCGATCCACTTCTTATTGTGGGGCAACAGCGCTAACCACTACGCCGCCGTGCTGCCCACTAAAACTTCACTAACCTAAATTAATTTAACATCCAAAACTCAGGTAGAAGCAACTTAACTTACCTCAATATGTTTCTTCAAATTTGACATTGAATTTGTGTAAGCAAGTATGTCTGTTTTTGAGGGAGACAAAGATAACACTAGAATCTCCATGAATCATTTTTAGAGCTGGTTATCTCAAATAAGTCTTTTAAATAAGGCCATGGGTGGTGCATATGTAATGGAGTCTCAGTGATGGCCTCTCCAGAATCCATTTTGGGGGTTTTAGCACCGATTAGTGCTGTTACTGCTGATGCTGATACTGCCCTGCTGCCGTTGAAGGAGGGTCTAACATTACCTGCCCGCTTTGATTGGTTTAGTGGACCAATTCCCCTCTCGCTATTGATTACGTAAATCCCTTCAGGACGAAACAGGATTTATTTTTCAATAATGACCGTCGGTCTATACATTATCCCGCTTATTATACAGTTACTTACCAAAACAACAAAAGAAACTTCACACAGTATTTCATTTTAATTATTTTATTGTCCTGTCATGGTTTCCATCGAGAAAAATAGTCCTTCTAGCAAACAGAACTTTAAAGTTGCAGGTGTTGCATAGCAACATGTTAGATACAAATGACCATGAATTTCTGTTAGGATAAGTGAATGGACTACTTGCGGAATGATAAGAAAGGTGTGAATCAGAAGCACAAAACCCCTTGCTAATGGCAGCAATCGTTAATTTTTCGCAGTGGTCATTATATAGAAATATCAGATGGCCCATTCAATTCAATAGAATTCTCTTCAGCAATCTGTGGAACCGTATAATAGCGTAAAATAAGGCAAGCAAACAATAAAACCCGCAATGTGACTGTAACATGTAACGCATTGTACAATCGTAGTGGAGTACAAAGTATAGATATTTGCTGTAAAATGTGGTGAAGTAAAAGTTAAAAGTATCCACAACTAAATCTACTTAAGTAAAGTACAGATACATGGATACAAACATACTTAAGTACAGTAAAAAAGTACTTGTACCTTGTTACATTCCACCACTGGTACATTTTTACAACTGATTCCAAGTTTTAAAGTGTTTTGTGTTTTTCAGTGTGGTGAGTTTTATTGTTTGGTGTATTCAGACTTGTGTTGTTTTTATCTGGTTTTATCTAGCTTTCTAGCTAGCTTTAAATCTAGCTTTATATTTTGGACAGTAAAAGGTCTGAATCTAAATCACTTAATTTTTTCCATTCAAACAATAAAAGCCATCAGGAAAATATGGTTTCATTTGGGCAATTGTATATTTTCTATTACTGTTGCAATTCAACTGCATTATTAAATTTAAATAAGAAATAGAGAGGCCAGAAGTTTCCATGCAAAACATAGAAAAAAATGTGATGAGTTTCCTGATTCCTAAGCAACAACAAACATCTAAGAGTAATTGTTATCAGCCGTACGCTATCTTGCCTTGACAAGATCCGAAGTTCCATCCAAGGTAGGTTCACTTTGCAAGTAAATCTTTTCTCTGTAGCTCATTTTTCAGAGTAGACTTTTCACTGGTCTTTCTATAGTTTTCTGAACCCTTCAAATTGTCAGTAATGGCATAGTGATGTGGAGTCATTGCTAAACTGCAAAATCACTTCATTGCAAAATGTTGTCTGAAAACAATCCTGTCCTATACAAATGATGTTTTTGGGTAGCTAAACTGCACTAGCAAATACACTCTGTACGAAACTTGATTGCTGATCATAATCAGAGGCACTGCAGACTCCACTATGAGATTAATTTTCACCTAATTCACAAAATTTGGTTTGTTATGAACATGAGAAAATGAACATCATATATTGTAATATCTTGTATTTGGAATATCCATTTGTATCATGCTGTAGTAAATATTGAATGTGTTAAGTGTCTGAAACAAAAAAAAAAAGTTGAAATATTTCAGCATATCACATTATAGCACGGAAGGATATATATATATATTTAGTTATGCCCCAGACTAGGGGAACCAGGACATTACACAAAAAGGCTCCCCCTCCTCCGCCCAGCTCCCAAGTAAGGCCGTTCACACAGTTCACTGCAGTCTTAACAGTTTCATTTATTGTTCTACAAGTAGCGATGGCGTCAGGGAGGGCATGGCCAAAATAACAAACAAAAGAATTCTGTGTTCAAATCTAACCTAATCAAAAAGGGAAAAAAAAACAAAATTCTAACCCTCCCTAACCATAAACAAGAGAAAATCAGTTTAACATAAACGGCACCCCCCCTTACATCTACTTGACGACTTGCACGTTTACAATAGTAAATAGTAGCGGAAGGAGAAGAGTGAGAGGGGGGCGGTCCGACGTCCTCCCCTCTATATAGTAGCACCGGCCAATCACGTCTCCCAACCTTTAACAAGGGCAGGCAGGAAAAAAAAACACACACGTACACACACATCAGTGGACTGCACCCCCTGTGCCCAAGAGGGCACACAGCAACAAACATGCATCAAAAATACACAAACCATAATATACATGACTAAGAGTCATAACAATATATATATATATATTTTTTTTTTTTCATCTTTATGTGACACATTTCACACTGAATTAGAAAACATGCTTATATGTAGTATGGCCCATGTGCAGGATTTGGCTTGGAATATGGAGAGATTATATTGCTATTACATGAATTATATCTTTTTCTGCTGTAGTAAGGTAGATCACAAAAATAGAGGTATAAATTCAGACAAAATGCATCCTGCCTGGTTGAATGGACGGACTGCCTTTTTGTGCATTCATGGCAGAACATATACTTTAAAAAACAAAAAAGCAAGACAAGACTTATGTTTTACAATATGGGAGTTTTAATTTATTTGTATGGAATTAATTGAGTATTCCTCCACATTGTGTTTTCAACGTTTTGTGCTTTTTTACCCTATGGAATACACTTGGAACTAACAGGCGGGATTGCAGGCTCATTGTTATCTATGGCAGCATTTACTTACTGAAATGTAAATGTCACAACACCACACAAATGTGCTCATACAGACATGTACACATATGAACTTGAGCTTTGTGACTCTCTGTATAATTGCTTGTTAGACAGTGCTGGATATATTCCTGTTGGGGTGCTATTTAATGTAATGTATGTGTGTTTGGTCATGTTTGTGCAGAGTGATCAAATAGCAGCTTGGCTTTCCTCCAGAGGTCCAATGTTCTGCAAAGCTGTTACCAGAACTGTGAATGATTTACTTAATAGCACATTCTTAAATTAACATGTTAAAGCCCCTCTCCAGCATCTCTGATACACAAGGACTGTATTTACAGTGCAAAAATACACTGACTCTGTATTCTGTCCTTTAGTCAGTGCACTGTCGTTCCCCCCCCGAATTGCTCCATGGTGCGCTGAGCTATAGTGGCGCCTTCACTTCACTCTGAAAAAAAAAAAGCGGTGCCTCCTCTCGCATGTGCATGGTGTGGGGCCCTGTGTATGTGTGTGGTTGTCTGTGCATGTCTATTTCAGAGTGTAAGTTGAGAAAAGAATTTCATTGTGTGTGCATTGATTCTCTCAGTGTGTCTAACAATGACAATAAAAGCTTTCTTCTTCTTTCTTCTGAATGGTTGGTCTGATTTCAATAAGTCTGCCTTCAACCTAGTCTGGTTTGTTTTTGAGTTTCACCAGAATAAATGATACACATGCTTCTGTATATAAGTGAAGAAATTTCAGTTGACATTTGAAAGCCTGCATGACTTCATGATGTTCTGTTCTGACTGACGTGTAGCCTCTGCAGACATCCAGAGTAATCAGACCAGGCTTCTTTTTGCAGTCTTCCTCCACTATGTGTAACTTCTTCAACAGCAGTGATGCAAGGGCTTGCATATTAGTCAAATTTTATTTAGAGCCAGTGGCTACAGCAGAAAGTCTCAAGGTGATTTTTATAAGAAACAGGAAGAGCTACAAAATTGGCATATTGTAACTGACTGTCACGGAGGAAGAACAAGGGACCCGGAAAGGACCTTTATTCTCCCATTGACTGGGTGACACTGACTTGGACCAATGTAGCAAAGCACAGATACTCACAGGAGTGTTTAACCTGTATCATTGTAGGCTATTAGTTTGGTGAATAAATACACCAAGATAAGATGTCTGTTTAGGCTGTTGTTAGCTGCAGCAACAGAGAGTGATTTAATGTATGTTCTATCTTTCAACAAATTTCAAGTTTTGATTCAGATACTGGTTGTTAATTATTATTAAGTAAATTAATTATTCAACAAACTGATAGTGGCATGATGTACCTTCCCTGCATAGGAGGGTTTCGGGTAACTTTAATATGAATTACATAAACAAGTAAAAATTTTGCATTCATATTTTAATATTAATATTGTATTAATTTCTGATCACCAGTAACTGATCAGAAAGTAATGCCAAACAACAATACATGAATGTTAGGATTAGTGAGTGCAGAGTGACTGAGCTCAGCGTGCAGACTAGTTGCTTTGTCATTAGTTCCTACATGGCAGTCGACTGCTTGTTGATAAGTAGGGGGGAAGAAAGGCCAGATAATCATTTGGCTCGCCTTTGCACACTTTTAAGACCCACAAACACAGTAAGCAGAGGTGCAGCAGTTTCATTAACCACTCAGTATATATTCTCACATATTCTCAAAATGTGAGGGCGCTCGCTGCACTTTTCCTACCCTCAGGTAATAATCTCTGTGGAGAAACAAGAACTTCACATTTAGAAACTCCTTCCTGGGCATGTGCTCTGCCAATTATAAAATTACAAAGACTAAACTGATAAAACTGATAATTAAAGGAAAAAGATGAAGCAGAAGCAGTAGGAAACAGTGGGGAAAAGGGGAGGTGTGTGTGTGTGTGTGGGGGGTTGAAAGGGGATCGACCCAAAGGATAAAAGAAGGAGAAACAGACTGAGACAGGGTGGAGGATGAAGAGGAGACAGGAGGCAGATTGGTAGAGAGGGACTGATGAAAAGATGAAAGATTAAGTAGCATGGAGGAATCTTAAGTGTAGCTTAAGCATGTGGGGATTTATGAGTAGTGCACGCTCAGGGCAAAATAGCTTCAGAATTATTAAACAGCTGCAATTAAAGTAATATAAGGGGACAGAGGCCCTGGGAGAGGTGGAGTGCAGGGGGTTCCCTCCTTACAGTCTCCCATCAAGTTTGATTTATGAACGCCCTCTTTTTTTCTACTCTTCCTTCTGTAGTCAGTTCGTCATGCCTCTGTCTCTTGGCAGCAGTTCACGTCCTCATTCTATCTTTTCTCTCTCTTTGGTTTAATCTTAATATGATGAAAAATTATTGAACAAGCAAAGTTGTGAGAACAATTAACTTATAACTGTCATGACCTGATAAAATACACATGCAAAATAACATTCAATATGTTTAACATTCTGTTCAACAATACTATCAATGTTTTATCATGCATTGATCAGCCATAACATTACGACCACTGACAAGTGAAGCTCTGTGTGATGTTACTGGTCTGCAGTGGTCAGGATCTACCAGAAGTGGACTAGTGAAGTGAAATCATTGAACCAACCACTAACTCAATATGGGCAGGTCAAGTCTGACTGAGCATGGGAGAGAAGGCTGGACCATTTGCTCCAATCCAACTCCTGGTAAGCTTCTGCAGCTCAAACTGCTGAAGAAGTTCTGATAGAAAAGTGTTCAAAAACGTGGAGCATCTGTGGAGCTGCAGACCTGTCAGGGTGTCCATGCTGACTCTTGTCCATCACCAAAAGCTTCTGTAATCAAATCAAATCAAATCAAATCAGATTTATTTGTATAGCGCCAAATCATAACAAAGTTACATCAAGGCACTTTACATATAGAGCAGGTCTAGACCAAACTCTTTATAAAATTATTTAAAGAGACCCAACAGATCCCCCGATGAGCAAGCACTTGGCGACAGTGGCAAGGAAAAACTTCCTTTAAGAGGCAGAAACCTCGGGCAGAACCAGGCTCAGGGGGGGCCATCTGCCTCGACCGGTTGGGTAATGGACATCTGGAATTCTGTAATGGACACATAAGCAGCAATAATGGACCAAAGGGCAATTGAATAAGGTGGTCATGTCTGACAAATCAGGTTTTCTTTTACATAGTGTTTACATTCATGTGGATGTTACTTTGACACGTAGCACTGACCTAAACATTGTTCAGACCAAGTCCAGCCTTCATGGAAACATTATTCCCTAAGAGCTTCTTTCAGCGGATCACACAATTCAGGAATAATTTGCCTGAGTTCAGGGTTTTGATTTGGATCCCAGTTCTCCAGAACTCAATCTAATCCAGCATCTCCAGGATGAGCTGGGAAGTCTGATCCATGGAGGCTCCATCTCACAACCTCCAGCACTTTTAAGATTTGCTGTTAACATCTTGGTCCAGATAGTACAGATCAGCTTCAGAGGTCTAGAGAAGTCCAGGCCTTGATGGATCAGGTCTTTTTTGGTGGCCAGGGGTGGAGCAGTGATTTTAAATGTGGGGGTGTTCTAGCGGTGGTACATGAGCACCGCATCCTGCTGCCTTGTTGCATGTTAGGCATATAATATTGCGTTCAAAATATACATTATAGCACCATGCCCTTTATTCCACGACTAATGTTTAACATAAATAATAAAATGCTCCCAGACTGTATTCAGAGGCTCTTCCAACATAGATTCAGTCATTATGAACTGAGAGGAACATGCATTTTTATGGAAACAAAAACAAGGTGAAATTGGCAATAACACAACAGCTTTCACATTACAAAAAGCGTAGTGTCACAAATAAAGGTCAGCAATCCTTGCCCCTTAAAAAAACAATTATGGGGTGAAATCTCTGACTATGAACACAGAACTTTTTTAGTTAACAAAAAGCAAAAACTGCCTAAATCGCCTACACAAAATATCCAAAAGTGCTCTTCCTACTTTCTTTACATGACACAAATTCTTTGGCAATTGCCTTCCTGTCCAACATGTCCAGCTTTTCCATGTGAATGTGGCACACAGCCACACTGTTCAGACGTGTTTGTGTCATGGTACTCCTGAGCCATGTCTTGAGCCTCCGGAGCCCACTGAACCCTCTCTCTGCCTCAGCTGATGACACTGGGAAAACAATTAGCAGTCTCACCAGAGTCAACTTGATCAAAGAGGCCACGGACCTCTGGACACATCCTCTGCAAAAAGAACAGCAGACTCACTATGCCCCAGTTGACTGAACATATATAAATGTTATATATTTTTTTCCCCCTGTTGTTAATTATTAATTATCTCACGAGTCGCGGACGTCTCGGCCGACTGAGAGATGAGATTAAGTTTGTATCGTCGTCGTGCCTTTTTGGGCGGATTTTTCAGGTACTGCAGTGCAGTAGTTATTTGTGTCAACTTGAAATACATTCATTTGGTGGGCACTCTGTTAAAATGTGCTTTCTCAACTTCTAAAACTTTGATTTCAGGGGGTAAAACATTTGTTTGAGGGGGCGTAAAGCTGCCTCGTCTGCATTCACTTACATGACAACTTGACTTGAAAAAGAAGTCAATCCTCTGCTGCCTCTTCCTTTTTGGCATCTCTGCCTCCTTCTTCTCTCTCTCCTATTACAAAAAGCGATGTTGTTCATTGCCAGCCAGCAGTGAATGACAGGAGCTCCGAGTAGCATGTAACTGTTTACTTTCCCGGGCAGCGGCCGGGCCGGTTTTGGTTAAAGGGCTGTGATTGGCTGGATGGCCGTTCAATCAATCTAATTTGACCAATGTTTTGTCACGTAGCGTATGGGGAACTGAGGTGCACTCCATTTGTGTATGCTGATGCACCGCGAGGGTGGGCAAAAACGGTTTTACCCTGGGAAAAAGTGGGGGGGATGAAATCATCTTGCTGTAAAAGTGGGGGTGTCGCAACACCCCCATCCACCACGGGTGCGACGCCCCTGTTGGTGGCAGACGGGAACCTGCACAATATTGCCCTGGTGGTCATTTATAATATTTTTCCTGGGGATCAATAATGAATTTCTGAATCTGATAAAGTTTTTGATGGGTGTATATAAAATATATCGGTAGAGATCCGCTTATTGTGTTGAGGAAGTTTTTTTCAAACTTTTCAAACTTTTTCCCTCCAGACCCCTTAGTGAATCAGTAGATGAATTATTATTCATAAAACCCTTATATATTAATTTTAATCCTATGAATTCTAGGATTGTTTCATGCTACAAATTTTCTCTGTTTGCTATAACTGGCCTTATTTTTCTATGTTTAGGGGTAAGAAGATTATATTGTATAGAGATTTTGATTTGTAGTTTGATTATAACACATAAAGTAATGTAGTAGTCATGTATAGTCTATACTATATTTATATTTAAAATATCAAAGCGCTCATTTAGCAAATGTGATTAGTGCCTTAAAATTAGCTGTCAGGGCTTTCATGACTTTGTGATATCACAGGAAATCAGTGACCCTCAACCTTGCCCCAGAGGCTCAAACCCTCTCTTCTGATTGGCTCACAGATCCATTGTTATTAGCACTGCAGAGAGAAGCCTGAAAGAGGAACTGTAAATTTACGCTTGCAAAATCGTTCTTGCGGATAAACAAATATAGAATAAAAACAGGAAAAGTGTAAATTATCGGACCTATAAAATAGACATGGTGTACAAGTCATTAGTGGGTATGTGCACTGATAACTACCCACTTGTTTGAAAGTACCCTTTGTGTGTATGATTTATTGACTCAAAAGAACATCAAGGTAATTGGCTATATAGTGAGTAATACATTTGTAGAATTTAGTAATTGAAGATTTTCAGAAGAGGAAAATGCTGGCCTGAAACCTGACGAGAGTCCTTAGTTGTGGCAAGTCAGAGTGATGCGTCTTGTCCAAACTGCACTCCCTGCAGGTTCCCCATTCCTCTGTTGCCAGCCAGACATCTGTATCCTCACACTGTAAAAGAGTCATGAAAGGCGATAAGTCCATGAATACTCCCAGTGAGAGTCTAAAAATGTGTGTTTTTAGACCATAGGATTTGTACCCTGTCACAAACTATTAGCACACCTTACATAGTTCATTCAAATCTAGATGACACCTACACCCCCCCACCATATATGTGCAAGTTAGATCGGGATGAAACCTCAATTTGCACATTTTCTCCTGAGGACACTTACAGACCTAATTTTTTTATGTCTGCATATGTTTATGTAATTTGTTTTCCTTTGCCCAGGTTATACCAAGAACCATTATTGCAATGTTTACAGTCCAATTTAAGGGCCATCATTTGTGGGTTATGGGTAAAGGTTATGAGTGTGGGCCCAAAGCCAGCTGGGTCTTGCATATATGATTGTAATCACTCTTGACTTCTTATAAAACCAGATGGATTTATGAACACTCAAACAGGCCTGGTTGTGGACACAAGCTAATAACAGAAAAGACTGGATGAAATCATTATTTGGAGGTCAAATATAGGTAAAATCAAGCATGAGAGAGAGGTTTCGATGTATCCTATTCCTCCCAGACTTCCTGTTAGCCTTTTACTGGTCAATCAAGACACCTGCCAATTAGCTGTCCAATCCAAGCGAAACTAGTAAAGGCTGGTTTTGGAACAATGTTGGCTGCCAGATCAATGTACTTCTGGAGAAATGCCAGCAAGGCTAATTTTATTGTCAGTGTATAGGTCCCAGCTGAGACAGAGTGAGGCAGACGGGGCCTGATAACCAAGATAAAGATTCTAAGTGTGTAGTTAGAGTGTGAAACATAATGATATGGTATTTAGAGATTCAATTTCTCTATATTGGGATGAATAACAGCCATGAAAAAGCGGTATGGACTAATCTATTACTGATAATTTACAATTTATATCAGGTGGGATATTACCGCCATGGCTGATTAAGCGAATGACTGACTGGCACTCAAAGGATACACACATGCACACACTTGAAGTCCAACCTGTGTTAAATTGCAGTTTTTTTCTGCTACAGACTGCAAATTACATGTCCAGCAATTTCTTTCAAAAAAAAAAATCCAAAATAGAGACATTGGGAAATAGATTAACAACTGCTGACCTGCTTGTGAAAAACATTCATCCAAGCCTGTAGGGGTTCTCTGCCAATAAAAGTCAATGTGTCTTCACACACAGACCAAGGGATAGACAGAAAGACCTAACCAGGACTTGGAGTTTCAGCATCTACCTGTCCTGGATGATATTCAATAATGTCCTAACCACTTCTGCCATGGGTATGTCTCCATTTGAGGTTTGGGTAGGTTTGACTTGGAGCCTCACTGATTTGAGACATCATAAAGTTCAAGAAATCCTGACAGCTGGTTTTAAGGCTCAGTGTCTAGACCTGCCTAGACCTGATTTATAATCAAAGACCACATGGAGGTATACATTTCTAAAATAGGGAACCTTTAAAAATTACTTTGTCAGCAGTGCTTACAGAGTTTCTGCCTCTCTTTTTATTCCTATTAGCAAAAGAAACAAAAAAAAAAACAAAAACAAAACATACTTTTATCCCCTTTGCGTCTCTCAAATTTGCACTGTGCAAACATTCTTTAATTATATATTTAGAATTCTCTCACTCTCACTCATTTTCTACCACTTATCCTTAGAGGTGATGGGGAGTGCTTGAGCCAATCCAAGGCCAATGTTTTGGGTGAGGGTGAGGTTCACCCTGGACAGGGCCAGTCTTCTGCAGGGCCACCATATAGAGACATCCATCCATCTTCTACCGCGTTTCCATTTCCGGGTCACAGGGGTGCTGGAGCCAATCCCAACTCACTCTCAATCCCGCCTTCACTCACTAGGTGAGGGCGGGATACACCCTGGACAGGTTGCACATAGAGACATACAGAAATGAACAACTGCTCACACTCACACCTACGGGCAATTTAGAGTCACCAATCAACCTAGACATACATGTATCTGGACTGTGGGAGTACCCGGAGGAAACCTACACAGGCATGGGGAGAAGATGTATACTCCACACAGAAAGGCCCAGGCAATCAAACCCACAATCTTCTTGCTGTGAGGAAACAACACTAACCACTATTCCACCGTATTGCTCATATATAGAATTCCTATTTGAAATTCTCTCTCCTGTCCTGTTTTCTTTTTATCCAACTGCACTCTGGTGACAAAATAAAGAAACTGATTGCCTGATTATTGGTTTTGGTACTTTCATTGTACTTCAGGTTCATATCTTTTCGTGTTATATTTATAAATGTGATGATACTTCTCTATTATCTTGAAACTACACTTTGTGTGTCTTTATTTGTTTCAGGTTTACATCTGACATTGAAACACACTGAAACATCGCTATTAGCATCCACACAAAGCTCTTCAAACAGCTTAAAACCAGTCTCCACAATGCCTTTAGGCCACTGACAGGTTCCTTTGATGCCTGTGCCACAGTGCACAAACTTGAAAGAGTCTCCATATAAATCCATCATCTGGTGAATATGTGGACTCCGACATTGCTTTTGTATGAGAGCTCTCCTGAAAATATGACATCGCCAGGTGCAATTGTCAAATCCAAGAAAGAACTTATAAGATTAAATAAAAATCACACTTTTTTTAAACAAGCCTTTCCCTCCTATACTGTCACATAAGAAAATATAACTGTCAGTTAAACATTTGACCTGTTGCTTTAGTGGTCTGCTTTGTTTTATTAGTATGTCAAAACTGAGGCACCATAAATAGCCTCAGAAATAAAAGACAAATTGATGCATTCAGTAGGTTTTTGGGTTATGGTGTGTGTGTTCTCAGAGGCGTGTGTTTTAAAGTATGAACGTGAATGAGAAAGTAGCTATTTGAAAATGCTTATGAGGCATTTCTTGATTGTGGACATAGCTCAGACTGAAAAGGAGAAGAAAAAAAAGAAGATAAGAATGCAGCAGGAGACAGTTAAATATATCCCAGGCAAAAATGGCTCCAAAGTCAACCCCGTACCTCTTTATTTATAGCCTGCAGAATGACATTTTCACAACACTGTGACCAGCCATGAAATTTTCCCTCTATATTTTGCCAAGAAAGTGTGAATTGTGAGAAAAGTAAAGTAAGACCTGAAACAAAGCAGCTGTGGAGGGAAAAAACTTAATTGATTACGCAGACGGGGCAGAGAAAAACAAATGGTTGTGGTGAGTCCGTATTTTATGATATTGTTAGTGTTTCCTGTCTTCTCTCATCAACAGGTGCTTGACTGAATCATTTCTTGGGGTTAATGTGCTGGCAAAGATGAGCACACAAGGAGGAAGACAGAGGTTTGCCACAAAAAAACTGACAATCAGTGACAATCGTCTGTTTTAGAAACCTGCACTGGGGATTCATTCCTGCCATGGGGCAGGAAGGAAGAAACTTAGCTACAGGTAAAAGACACACTGTAACACAACTTAAGCTTGGCAGGCCTATGCTCCTGACACCAGGAACACAGTGTTGAAAGAAGCAATTCCTTCCAGGACCACCAGAGCAACCAGAACCAGGAGACACACAGGCAGAACTCACAGTCGGGAGCAGAAGGCAGGGCAGATTTCCAGGGCAGAGCCAAGGAGAGGTGGTCAGGGGCAGAAGGTAGGTCAGGTTACCAGGGCAGTGACGAGGAGATGTGGTCAGGAACAGGCAGAGTCGATACCAGGAGATCAGTCCGTATAAAAAGTGTTGGAGAGTTGTGCATAACATGACAACAATCTGGCAGTGTCGGTGAGGATCTGGGCTGTTAAAATACTGGCTGGCTGATGAGTAGATACAAACTTCAGCTGGGGAGATTTGGTGCAGGAGATTGTGACTGATAAGGTGGTAAGGCAGGAGGTGAGTGAGTGTGGGATGAGTGTGACATCCAAAATATTCTCTTTTTTGCCCTAATCATTCCTCTTTTTTGTCAAAACACTCCCACCTGCATTACCGGCAATGCAACCCCCTGCTGACAGTTCACTTGAAGATGTATAGTTGTTTACGTTGACTGGTGGCAGCATATGTACAGCTTCACCCCTAATGTCACTAAAACCCAGCACATTTATGTTTTCATTTTCAGTATTTTCTTGAACACAAAAACAGCGCTGACTAGGCAACATCACTAAAGGACATTTATGAGACTTTGCTTCCATTTTGTTAATATGCTGTCATTTCTGTCAAGACTAGCAAGCAAGTAGTGTTTGAAACTTGTGGAATTTGTTTGAAAGCAGCAATTAGCTCATTGATTTAAGCTAAATACATGAAACAATTATATATGCTAAAAAATTTGAATGATGTTGGATGTAACTCTATTAAGTTCACACAGAGAAGTCAGCTTCCTGCAACTTGCATATTTGGTTTGGCTACAGTTTTACGCCGGATTCCCTTCCTGACGCAACCCTCCCATTTATCTGGTCTTGGGACCAGCAGAAGAGTACCACTGGTTGCTTTAGTGTGTGATGTCACAGCCAATCAGATTGTGTCAATCAGAGGCCTAGCTGTCAGCTGCTTGTATAGCCAAAGTCTCTGGAATCAATCCTCTAGCTTTCTGATCTCAGAGTGATGAGAAGTTGCTCTGAGTTTATTGTAGTGACAGAATAAAGACTAAATAAAGATACACGGACAAAAAGATTTTTAGAGCATTAGAAACAGATTTTTCATCACATCTGCTCAAAAGAATAAGCAGAACTCCTGATCAGCTAAAGACAGAAACTTTTGTGTGGGACTTTGTGTGTTGAAGTTATTATTGTTTGAAGTGTTTTTATCTGTAAAATAAGGAAAAATGTAATGCCTATTTTTTGTTTTGTCTTGTTTTATGTATATATCTCCCATTACATTGAACAGAAATTCTATTACTAGATTAGATGAGGTTTGTCGTGATTCTGAATATGCGGAGCACTGGATAACATTTTTAAAAAGAACATGAAAAAACCGAAAAGCCTTAATGTGGTTCTAAATGAATTACTGACAGAACGGGTCCAAAAGCAATTCAGAGCCACTTTAGCATGAAGCACTATCTATGAAACTGAGTCGCTGATCATATGATATTTGATATCATGTTGGTGGAAAACAATAGATGCCCAGACAGGGTAGGGGCAGTCCTTGAATAGAAAGATAAATTATTATTTACTCTCTCTATCTTTTGATCTTTTTTCTTGCAGTTAAATGTGCAATGTTACATTTTAAACATACAACCGAAAACAGGGAAAGTTGCTTGCTCCTGAACTTTTGGCGCTGACCTCCTGACACGCAACAATAATTACGACCAATTTAATTCACTGAGTGGCATTTTAATTCCGTCACACGTATTTGTTACACCCCTTTAGTCACATGAATGGAAGATATTGCTCTTGTCAACCGTCCTTTCTGCAACTAATACAATTTAAAAGAAAGTTTTTCTTCCCACAGTAACTTTCTATGTTTTGTCTTTGGAAGTAACAAGCTCAGGCATGCACTGTGGGGCTTACATTAAACTGTCGAGACAGAAACAACTTTGTGGTTATGGTGACTCATTCTGTAGCTATTTCTGGTATCCAGTTAATTTTACTGGCATATAAGAATGAAATTGTTTAAAGATGCATTTATGAAACTTTGCCAGTGGCTGAAATCAGAATGAAGGCCAAGTTTGGAGATAAGCATGGTCTGATAGATGAATACTTCCTCCTTGAGTAATAACACTCATTTAATAATAACTACCCATGAGTCAACATGTCTTTGGCTGACGTGAAGCCATCAGTTAGATAGTCTCTGTTTAATGAATTCAAAATTAAACCCTAAATTCTGAATGAAATGTTACTTCAGCTGCAAAATGTTCCACATTTTTCACCACTGTCTGTGCCTCTCTGCTCTTTGTTTGTGAGCAGGTAGTGTTAGCTACAGCGAGATATCAGTGCTTTTACTGAGAAAACAGCTGCCTTCACAGAGTGAGTGTAAGTGTTCAGTGTAATTTGTGGGCAATTGAAACTCATCATAAAGCATCATAAAGATGACAATTCTATGTAAGTCAGCACTGTCACATTGACTATATAATTCCATCCATACGTTATCAATACGTTTATCCATGGAGAGTTGTGAGGAGGCTGACATCACTGGGCTGACATTTAGAAACATACACAGGCAGCAGACATATGAGGTTCAAATGGGATAAAACGTAACAAAACCAAAAGCAAAACAAAACTGAACATAAATCAAGCAGTACCAAAGGGTACTGCATTTATCGTCATTATATCCTCAACTACTCACACTCAATTTAGACAATTTAGAGTCACCAATTAACCTAAGCATGCATGTCTTTGGATGTGGGAGGAAACCGGAGTACCCGGAAGAAACCCACACAGACACTGGGAAAACATGCAAACTCCGCACAGAAAGGCCCCAGGTTGGGAACCGAACCTGCGACTTTCTTAGTGTGGTGCGACAGTGCTAACCACTATGCTGCCATGCTGCCCTTATATGATTAATTAATTATTCATATTAGGTCAGGGGTGTAGCTCAGTGGTAGAGCCAGATACTTTGCATGCAGCAGCCCCAGGTTCAAACCCCAGCCACAGCGCAAACCAGTGGTAGGCTTGTACCGGTCCCAAACTTGGATAAATGGGGAAGGTTACGGTAGGAAGGGCACCTGTCATAAAAAATGCAACTAATTCAATCATGCAAATCACAAAGCTGACTTGCTGCGCTTATCCTAAATAGGGAAAAAGCCAAAAGAAAAAACAAGAAATACTAAAAGGTTTATATTCTTTTCTGTGTGTTGATAGCCATGGATCTTGGTAAACCAACACACAGATTGAGCCATGCTGCTTGTGGCTGAGGCTTTCAGCATTCATTATTAATATGACATTACTCAAACTAACATGATTTCCATGGTCACTTCTGAATAATTGCACTTTTTTGCCTCAGTTCACAGCACAGTCCGCCTGCAGCAGTTGTGGCAAAGGGCACCTTGGCAAGCTTTTCAGTAGCTTACAGAGTGCCTGGAAAAAAGTACATTTAGTTATTCGTTGACCTAATTTTACCAAACAGAGACAAACTGTCCCCAACCTTACAGGCCCCATAATTTACACCCTTCCTTTGCTTTAATCAACTTGTTGTTAGCCATAAGAAGATACACTTGTGTTTGTGACTCCATTTCAGTGCCATCTCCTCTCTCAGGCTTTGGTAACAACACATCAGTGACTGTTTTCTGAATGATTGAATAAAAGATAGAGCAAATTTTTGGTGAATACCAAAAACCAAACCAAATCTTCTATGGTCAGCTTTATTATTATTATTTGAAGATTTCTTTAAAAGAAATCCCCCTTTAAATAATATAAGAATGTTTTAAAAAGCAAGCTTGGTGTGACATCTCTTTCCTGACTTTATATGCACTGAGATAAACTCCCTCTGTGCTCATACAGAAATGTGATAACCATGGCAAAGCGGCTATGACCGAAGAAACATATTCCTGGGTCCTGAGGCTGATTTTGCATGAAATATGATACTAAAATAAAATGTATTTGAAATTCCTTTTTTGTTTAACACCAGCTTCCTTTGAAAAACATCCCCACAGCTTATATGTGCTTCAGGTTATCACTATCACAAGATACAGTTTAATGGATATTTTACCATGATGCATGCCAAAGACATGGCCATGATCTTTTCCTGAAACTCTCCAAGCAGGTTTGTGCCTAAATCGTCCCACGTGACAACTGCATGATTAATGTTACTATGACAACAAAGACCTGGTATTCCTGCCATGTGTATACCTCTATGGACTGTATTATTGTTACTGTGATGACAAAAGTCTGGTATGCTTTCTGCTTGAGGACAGGGAGAAGCCACCTATATAGTGATTTAACAGTGTTGGTGTCACAGACATTTAATGTTGTGTATTATAATAAACATCACTGAACCCACAATGCAGACACGAACAAACAGAATTATTATATGCCTAACCATTATACCTGCACAGCAAGAATAAAAGGGAAGTGGGTGAGGAAGAAGAGTGGAGGTTGTGTTTTTGTTTCTAGAAGAGTCCCTTTGTTGTGCTGAGGTGGAGTGGAAGCTGGGCGATTATTTGGGGTGAATCCAGTGATTAGAGGAGAAATGGGGCAGTTGAGCAGGTGGCAGAGGTGGAACAGAATGAACCAGGAAAAGAGGTTGAGGTGGGTGACTGGAAACCGGCAGAGGATAACATGGCTGTAGCTTAGCAGGTGAGACATAGATGACAATAGACAAATAAAAACAACTCCTAACATTCAAGCACCTGCCAAAGTGCCACAGTAGATGTCTGCAAGGCTGGATCACAGACACACTCATGCACATGCTCTTGTAGTTTGTAAAATTCTTGTTGCAAATCAATTCACACAGGTCAGAGAAAAAAAAAAATTAACTAACAACCCTGTCCTGTGATTGTGTAAATGCCAACTGTTTACAAACAAGTTTGTCAGAAAAGCCAATGACTCCTCCCACACTCCAAAGACATGCATGTCTAGGCTGACTGGTGACTCTAAATTGACCGTAGGTCTGAGTGTGAGTGGTTGTATGTCTCTGTCTGTCTCTGTGTGTTGGCCCTGTGATGGACTGGTGACCTGTCCAGGGTGTATCCTGCCCTTTCCCAATGTGAGCTGGAGGGGCTGTGAGCCCCCGCAACCTAGAAAGAGATAAGCGGTAGAAGATGAATGAATGAATGAATCAACTCTGGATAAGATGGAAGATGTTTTCAGTACAGAGGCCACACAAAGAAATGATGCTCAGAGAGGTCCTCTATTTGAAGCAAATCAAAGCTGGGTACTTTGTCTTGCAGAATGACAGCAAAGGTGAATGCAGTTGTGCTGTTTTGCGCTGATTTCATAAAGTAAAGGATACTGTACCATCCACCATGTGCACAGTTTCAAATTATCAGTCTGATTGGAACTGGAAAAAAAAAATAAAATAAAAGATGTACTAGCCAAAAATAAAAAAAAAGGGGGACTGGAAAAGGACAACACACATTGTGCTCATCTTGTATTTACAGTGTGCACTTTGAGAGGCCTAAGAAATTGACTGACAACCAGAGCTAGAAAGAGGTAAAGGTTTGTAACTTTCTAACGCTGATGTTGTGACGTTCTCTTCTCTGTTACTGCTGTGACACCTGGACACCTGTCTGTTGATACAGCAAACAGAACCCTCAAGAGCCAAAAATTGATGCCAACGTGGAAATGTTCCTTAATGTCCTGCCAATTGAGACTGACTCCAAAATGGAATCAATCCCCATACTCTCATATTCATTCATTCATCTTCAACCACTTATCTGTTTCCGGGTCACAGGGGTTGTTGGAGCCAATCCGAGCTCACACTGGGCGAGGGTGGGGTACAACCTGGACAGGTCGCCAGTCCATCACAGGACTCTCATATTATAATGCCTTATATTAAAGGAAAAATAAACAAGTAAAATTGTTTCCATAGCTAAGTTCCTCTTTTGTGACAACATTATTGAGGGCGTGTGGCTGCTTTAAAAGACAGGTGGCTGTCATAAAAAAAAAAACTGGTCCAGTCAGTCAGGTCCAGTCATGTGTTTGTACTTTTTAATTTTTTCATGCAAGTATTGGATAAAAAAAATAAAACTTGCTTTTGTTAAAGGACTGACAGAGGTGGAGGAAGTCTGCGCTCCTGTATAATGAGGTAAGAAACCTTTTTTTTTTACATTAGCATTAATTAGGAGGTGCTGTCTGTACTCACCCTAACCTGGTGTGTCTTAGCTCATCAATTAAGCACTACATGGAGTAGCCTTGGGTCCAGACAAGCAGATTTCGAAAAGTGAGGACCATAGTTATTGTTCCAATGTCCTAATTTTACACAACCTGTTTTTTCAGTTTTGGATTTGCTGAGAGTGAGTCGGAATTAAACACTGCACAAGATAACGACAGTGCAGCAGCTTACTCGGAGCTTCAAAAACCATTCTTTAGAGATCATGGGTCATGTCATCAAGGCTATATTCGAAGGCATCTTTTGACTACTAATCTTGGTATCCAAAGCAATATGAGAATAATGGACCTCACTATCAGCTACTGCTAAGCCACAAGTTGCAAAATGACAATTTTGAGGAAATTCCTACAGAAGCATCCATATCCACTGACCAAAAGGCCAAGACCATTAACATGTAGAAGGACAACCCCTAACAACAACCCCCCATAAGGTGTAGTTGCTGTACAATCACAGTTCCCGCTCAGTGCCTTGCAAAAGTATAGCAGTTAATTTTGGCACAGGAGAGGTTACCTACACCTTGTACAGTAACCTGGAAATCTTTGTCTTACAGTTTGCCCTGAACATTTAGCTGAAGTCACTGTCTGCATTCATTCTTGGGGAGCTGCCAATGATTCTCTTTTAATTTTAATAGTAGAGACACACATACACTTCCCCCACGGCAATTTGAATAATAGGAACATGTACTTGGGAGGAGAGGAACAAATAGAGATCTGGCAGACATGGAAAGCAGGATAAAATAAAAAAAATGACCTCCTGATGATTTTGAGGTTTCTTGGCGCACACAGCATGTCTTCACAGTATGTGTCATCCAGGCAAACTGTCCCACCAGGTACAACATCCACTGAGCTGTTCCTCTGAGGCTTAGATGGCAAACTGATGATGAGGGAAATTATTTCAAATGTTGTAGTGGGTAATTGTGTGAGTCAGCGTTTATTGTATGCTTTTTTGTGTTTTGTTTTTTCTTCCCCTCTCACCAGCAGTGTATACAAGGTCTCTCCATAATGCTTCCCTCAACAGAAAGATTCCTCTGGCATGGAAGCCAGCTCTACTGACAAGTCCACACTCCCTCATTACCATTCAACACAGAGATAAGAACAGATATAAAAAAAAACAAAAAAACAAACAAACATCAAAAAGGCTGCATTAGAAGTATTTAATCAGACAACACAAATGCACACGCCCAAATGAGGAGAAACCCTTAGAAATTTAATTAAGAGGTTTTTTGCAGGTTTAATTGGAAAAATTAGCCACCCTTGGCTTCATTTGAAGGAAACGCCTGGCTTTGTTAGTGTGCCAGCATGAACAGAGAGCTCACTGTCCCCACATTCTGCCAAATGTACACTGTGGTTTCACATAATAGTGTACCTACTCAACAAGCTGCAATCAGTGCTCGAGTGTGTTTATTTTTGCAAAGGCAGGCAAAATATAATACCACTTCCTGTCCTACTGTCGGCTAACAGGGATAATCCACCTAAAGCAACTGAGCATGAATTTGAAATATCCGTCTTAATTGTGGAGATGTTTGAAGCTTAAAAGACACACAATGTGACTCTAAGGACATCGGTTATAGAGAAGAGTAATTCACAGATCCCTGTTTTTCCAGAGCACCACACCCATTGTATACTTTGTAATTGAACAGCCATTTCCTTGTGGCCAACATAAAGGTAATCTGCTTGCCACCCACCGGCTTGTTTGTCCTCCAAGTATTATTACTAAAGAACAATGTGACAAACAGATTAACAGCACTGCTCAACTTTCACTGATGCCACAGTAAGAAACTGAGAATATTACCGATCCGATTTCATCTGGGTAAACATGCCAAATATCCAGGAGTCAAAGCAACATGGCCTCCAGCAGGAGGCTTTCTTCGGCTTACAACAAACATAGTAAACTTTTTTATTATTATTTGACCGTGTGTTTTGAATTTTTTTCTGGAGAGTTAGTGTTCATGCTAATTGAAATGGCTTGTTTAGGATATATAGGCCATGTAGAAAGCAGCAGTAATTTTAGGAATAACTGACATTGTCAATGCCAGTCAAGAATGCTCCTCATTATTGTTGCACCTTCTTCCAGCCTTCATTTCTCACTCTTCTCCAGGGAAGCATCATCATAACATTCTTTTTTATACCTTTCATCTTTAAAAGTGTAACTCTAACACCCCCACTCACACAAGTTGTGTTTTTGCACATTCAGGATTTCCTGCACTTATTTTCATATTCATGCTAGTGTCGCTTTGACACTGAAAGTGTTTTCTTCAGTTCATTTTTTCGCACCTATACCCACTTTTTTCTTTCTTTTTTTTATCCCTCTCACCTTCTCTTTCCTTGTACACATTTCATGAACTAAGAATTTAATGGTTCTGTTTTTCCCAATTGAGTTCACATTTCCATGAACAAATATTTGCTTTGTTCACAGTGCACACTCACTTATTGATGTATTCAATATGGATAAGAGAAATCCATTATATTTTGTGCTGTTAGTTGAAATAGGCAGTTTCAGTTAATAATTATTATTAAAAGAAGACTTGACCATATTTAAAGATACAATTATACACAAATTAAGATAATTTCAAAACAGTGAAACTGAACCCTAACAATTTAAAGTACAAAGAGTAAAATTATCTTTTGCCATTAATTATTGAAAATGATAGTCAGCTGTTTTGAAACATTAAATTATCAATGCTTTTCAATACAATAAAAGTAATCAGTGACAGCTGGTGATGATATTGGGTGAGTGGGCTGACAAATGCATTATACTCATTAATAGCTCAGGCTTGGGCCTCAAACTACATACACACAAACAACAGGCTACAAACAACATATTAAAAATCTATAAACATTTGAAAATTTATTGGGGTTTTTTTAATTAGTTTTTTTTATGATGTGACTTGTGGTACTTTCAAGATTCCTGAATTTTGTTTGCTAAATAATTTATGTCGACAATTCCTGGTGTTTCCACCAAAAAGCAGCATTAATAGTCCTTTCATTGAAACCACTTTCTTGAAAATTTATGATTTTATATCTTGTACTTTCATGTTAATTGAACATTGTCTGGATTATGTGTTCTCAGTCTCTTCACTAACAATTTTGCTCCTCTGGTTTTAAGAATTGATGGAAATGGGGATAATGGGGATACAAATCCCCAAATGTGTCAATAAGCAACAACAAAAATATCCAAAATGATTAACAAATACATTCATTTTCAACCGTTTATCCGTTTCCTGGTCGATGCTGGGTATACCCTGGACAGGTCGCCAGTCCATAGCAGGGCCAACACACAGAGACAGACAGAGACAAAAATTCACTCGCACTCACACTCAGACCTACAGACAATCGCTATACAAATCACTAGGCGCTAACATCTCCAAATTTCTTTGGAAAGCTAAACCACCATATATAAGCTTAAAGACTTTACAAACGAGTAAAGATCATGGTGGTTTACAATTACTACTTGGCCATTAGATTACAGTATATACTAAAATGGATTAAGCCAAACTCGTTAGACCAAGCGTGGCTCGATATTGAACAAACATTTTGCAAAGACATCAAAATCTCTGATCTGCCCTTTATCAGTCCCACTATTAAGTGTCACAGCTGCTTCAAGTGTATTAGTATCAGCAACACCCTCACAGTTTGGTGGGAATTCCTCAAAAGGAATGGGTTCTCGAACACCCCTTGCAGGCTCTCGCCTATCTGGAACAATCCTGACATCCTGCAAAATAAAAAATCAATACATTTTACAGCATGGGTTGATAAAGGGATAAAACATTTAAAACATATCCTCCAAGACAACAAATTCATACAATTTAATGAAATCACAGCAAAATATGGTATTAACAATAACTAATTTCTGGAATATCTTCAGCTCCAATCTATAATTCGGGCACAGTTTCACCTTAGCCAATTGGATTTAGAGCTTCCACCCAGAATAAAAGATTTTCTACAGCTTTCACCGCCTAAACTACTGTCTAAAATTAACTTTAGACTGTCTACAACAGATCTAACAATCTCCGTTCCTACGTCCAAATGGGAGAAAGATCTGTTGATCCACCTAGACCCTAACTCTTTGAAAAAAATCAGTTCCAACACATTCAGAATTACTCAAAATAGCAACCTACAATTAATAAATTGTAGGTAATAAGGTTTTACACAGAACACACTATACAGGACAAAGGATGTTCAAGATGGGCCTCACACGTTTGTACGAGCTGAGCGACTGGCTCACCAGATTGCTATCTGCATGCTCTTTGGCTTTGTACACCTGTCAACAACTTCTGGTATAGGGTTAGCGAAGATTTATCCCGATGGCTAGGGTACCTCATCCCTACCTCCCCCTCACTTTGTCTACTAGGCGACCTCACTAATGTCAATATGGAAGTAAGCAAATCCTGCATGCTCCTTACTGCCCAAAGCATCGCAAAAAAGACCATCCTGATTAATTAGAAATCCAAGAAGAACCTAAGCACTACTCAATATAGAAACCTTTTATTAGACCCATTTCCATGGAGAGAATGTCTGCTTGGGGAAAAAAAATCGATCAGCAGAGTCTGAACAGATCTGGTCCCCGATAATTAAATCCATCACATAGTTTTGATGAGGCGGGGCTGGCCCTCGTGGCCCAGGCCCGGGGTCAGGTGGCTATGGATTCTGGCTTACTTGGGTGTCCAGTGGCTTGCCGGACTGGCGGGTCCCGTGTTGCTGCCTCCTGGGGCTGCTTTGGATCTCGCTTGTGCGGGGCGGGGTAGGGGGCACGGGGGCTGCCTCCCCTAGCGTGGTGGCGCCCTGTGGGACTGGCGACTTGTAGGCCCTTGGGCTGGGTTGGGGTTTCTCTGCGGCGCGGCCCGGGACCTGGGCCCTGGTGGCTGGCGGTCTGTGCTCGTCCCTCGGCGGAGGGGTTGCCCGCTGTGGCAGCCTGGGGCTCGGCTGCCCCCGGGCGATGGGAGGGGGGGTACGAGAGGGAGAGGCGGGGGCCAGCCTCCTCGGTGCGGATTGGACTGGGCGCCCTGACTATGGGCTGCTAGCTGGGGGACCCACCGTGCACGGTGGGCCTGGGTCTTCCCTGCCCCCACGTGGCGGAGTGGTGGACCCTCTGTTTAGGTCTCTGGACGGTGCCCCTGGTTGCTCTGGTTTGGCCCCAGAACCAGTTGGGCTGAGCTCCCTGTCGGCTTGTTGGGATGGCCAGCGGGGTGATTCTGGAAGCTGGCCCCCTGCGGGACTGGCTCATGCTTTGCCCTCTCCTTGCATCTCTGTCCCATCAAACCCCACCTTATGTGACACTAGGCCTTGAGGGGCTGGACCCCCAAATTTTAATCACAACCTAGACATCAAGGGCTTGGGCAGTGCATGGGGGTGTATTGGGAGACTCTGCTGCCTGCAAATGGCAGGGGTCCCATGCCATTTCTGCCTCCCCCAATTTTAATTACATCCTAGCCATCTACACTCCCACACACAACATGCACCATGCACCCATGTTGGGATGGGGGAGGTGGCTGGGGCGGGGCGTGGGCCCATTGCTGCCCCTGTCACCAACTTTGCCAGTGGTGGGCTGGGACTCTGAGACCTGGTGGATGGGGAGGGGGCTTCGGTCTGGGCCTGGGGGCCCATTCAGCATTCTCGGGGGGTGGGAGGGTGGTCTGCCTCTCAACACGGTGGTTGGGCTGGGGTTGGTCGCGGGCCTTGCCATTGTGCGGTGGGCCCCTGGCTGGTGGTCTTACTGGGCCTGGGTTACCCTGGACTACATCCACGCCTGAGGAGACCTTGGCCCCTGTTTGGGTGGAGGAGGATGGGGGTGTTTCTTTTTTGTTTTTTGTTTTTTTTCTTTTGGGGGGGTTGGGGTGGGATGGATGGAGTTGTGGGAGGGCAGCTATTTCTCGGGACGCTGAGCTTGGTCGCTGTGGTGGGCCACGGCTCGCTTCGTCCGGGCGTGGGGTGTGGGTAGGCATCGGCCTCGCCAGTGTGTGGTTGGGCCCTTGCTGGGAGCCTTTGGCTGGGGGGGCTCTTTGCCCCGGGATTTAGCCCCTGCTGTGTGGGGTGCGCCTGATGGGCCTGGGGTCCTTTGATTCTCTTGTCCCTCTGCAGGCTGCCTCCAGGTGGGGGTTGCTGCTCCCGTGTTTTCCTGTGTGTCCTTGCATGGGTTGGACCTGGGGTTCTCTCCGGGGGGTGGTGGTGGCCTGGGGCTGTTGTTCCAGCCCCCCACATCAGCTACAGTCAGCTAACCACAGCATCAGCACAACAAGCCACCAGGAGTATTCATACTGCATCCCTCAGCTGATGAACAGGACAGGCCAAAAAAAAAAAGCACCTATGGACAATTTAGAGTTACCAATTAACCTAAACATGCATGTCTTTGGATGGTGGGAGGAAACCGGAGTACCCGGAGAAAACCCACGCAGGCACGGGGAGAACATGCAAGCTCCGCACAGAAAGGCCCCAGGCCCAGGAGCCGAACCCACGACCTATTATTGTGGGGCAACAGTGCTAATCACTATGCCGCCGTGCTGCTCAATTAACAAATACAATTAATAAAAATGTCCTTCTACTACCTCTAACTGCTTGCAAAACTTTTGGAGACTTTCAGTCAGAGGGACAGCTTCTTTTCAAGCGACCAAAGTTATTGGAATCAATGTGCAACAGCTATGAAACCCACTCAGCTGAGGTCAGGCAGATAGTGGAGGGGTGTACATGTACATTTAAATCAAATCAAAGGTCTCAACTCACCTATTCAAATAAATATTGAATTAACTATATCAGTGTCTCTAATGTCTGAAAGGAAACATACTGTGTTCATTAGTGGAAGTTAAAGACAGGAAAACTTGGCTTCTTGCTACCTACAGCAAGGGGGGGTTGATTAAAATGTGAAAAACCTCACTGAATATCTTAAATAACTATTTTGAAACTGGCTTTCCAACACCCTGGAGTACATGAAAGGATGTGGTGAGTAAGAGAGACAGACAGACCAGTTAAATGGGCGGGTGGCAAACACAGCAGAATTTCAGCACAGTGATTCAAACAGACAGGCTGAAGCTGAAAATTGTTTTTAGCAGTCGCTTTTTTCACCTTAAAAAAAAAAAAAAAATTAAAGAGGGTAAAGCTCAGTCTACACACTACATTATGTTAAGCATCTGCCTTGCATAATGGAAGTGGGACAATAGTGGGCTGCTGTTGTTGGAATCTCTTGTGGATAACCTCCCAGAGTGTGGGTGAGTCAGGTCAAACACCAATGCTTACCCTATAATGTGAAACCTTACTGGGTTGAATGGCATTTAAGTATGCTTCTGCCAGTATGTCCCACAAATTTAACTGTCCCCACTTCATGCTCCCTGTCTCTGTGTCTCTCTCGCTTCCCTCTCTGTTTGTGTTTCAAACTTGCAGTCGCTTATAACTGCAGCAGCCTTAGTTAGTCTGATTAAATGTCCCGAATTTGACCTTCTTCCAGTAATGTTTTATGAACACACCTCTTCAATGTCACTTGGAAGTCAGGGGCAGTACCAGTGGCGTGACAGACCCCATTTTTAAAAAGGGGACCAAAGTAAACTCCAGTCATTAGGGTATCATCCAGCTGGATGGATGTAAATTAACAAAATGATACCAAAATGCACCTCAATGTAGTTTTACAAGCAACAAAAGGTCAAAACTATGGTGGGTCCAGGTGGGGAGGGTTCATGATTGAGAGTAATTATTGCTTTGTTCCAGAAGTTCTGATGGCTGCTTTTAAGGTTCAGTTTCTAAATACAGGCTGTGAGCACTTCATTACTTTCTCAGTATTAATATCAAACTTAAACCTAATTTATAATGAACAAAGACAATGTAATCTCAACTTCTACAATATGGGATCTTAAACTAAACGAATAAACCAAAGATTTTTCTCCATGATTTATTAGTGTTCTTTTGTCCACATTGATTGCTGTAGAAAAATGTTTTTATTTGTAACTCTTTCTATTTCTATTTTAATTAATACAGCATTATGTGTGCCTGTTCAAGGTGATGTTTTATGTCATTATGTTCAATCAACTAATCAGTAAATATCAAATAGCATTCTATTGCTCTTATGTAGCATGTAGTGTTGCACTACAGAGACGAGGCTGTGGATAACTTGATCTGTTCTAAAGTTTTAAAGTTGGGGCTGTAATGCTCTCACAGTAGAGATGCAACTTGAGAAAGGTTGCTATCAGATCTTGAAAACAGCTCAGTCGAAATGCAGACGCAGTGTCCTTGCAAAAATTTGTACATGTACAGTTAAAATATAGGCAATTACATAGTTTACCCAGTCAAAACATTAACCATTTGTATAAACTTTTGTCCTTGTCCCTGTGCAAAGGCTTGAGTAATAGCTACAAGGTAGGGGTGTAACAATACATTTTTACAACAATTCAATCATTTTCTGTGATTTCAATTAGATTCAAGGACATTGTCTCATCTATAACCAGGGACATACGAAGCACTGAAAATGTTGGTGGGACAATCTAATAGCTGGGGGTTGGGGGTGGAATACATTTTTTAACTTGTATATCGATGTGTTGTCCCCTGCAAGATACAACTTGTCGATGTCTTTGGATCATTGGAATACTAATCGATGCATCGATTTATGAGATGAATTGTAACGCCCCTACTAAAAAAGGTTTTGTGAGGTGTTGTTGACCTGACCTTTGACCTTTGACCATCAACAGATCATTCTTGAATAGGAGACATTTGAGATTTCGCCAAAAGTGTTTTGTGAAATCACCATGACTTTGACCTTTGACTTTCAAAATTTTGTGACTTTCAAAACGTCTTGTGGGATCATGGGAGCTGTCCTCACCACCACTGCTGTCAGCTTCCACTGGTTTCGATTCTCTATGTGCCAATCCTTCAAAAGCATTTATCAACCTTAAACGACCTTTTAAAAGCATCACCTACCTCACAGTCAGAGAGGGGACCCTGTGGCAGCCAGCAGGCAGAGAAAGCAAAAGAAAGCCATGCTGCCACAGGTGCTTCAGTTACCTTCCATCTAATCAGGATGCTGAGCCAGGGAGGAGCTGACCTAGTTCTATGGGGGTACATTCACAGGCGTACATGTTCCATGCAACCTGAACAGTGTTCCTACTACACCAGCAAATGGGGGATGTGACATGAATGAACAGGTTCAACTTTTAACATGATTGGGTTTGAGACTTGATAGAAACAATAGTGTAAGCACATTATTAAAAAGTATATGATTCCATATCTAGTTAATTTAGATTGTGGAGACAAGTAATTTGTTAGACTTTAAGAATATTATGGTTTTGTATTAAAGACCTTGGAATTGTGAGCTGTGATTCCAGCTTTGTTTGAATCTCTTCTTCTCATAAAATACTTGGTGATATTGCTTGCATTTAACATATTCTGCAAGGAAATCTTCAGCTCACCATGTTACAACAGGTGGCTAGCGGACCAAAGAGGCAGACACTGAGTGATCAATCAGAAAATGGTTTTATTGTGTTGCCGGGGGGAACGGGTCCAGAGAGGCAGTGTGTGGACCAAAAGCCGGGGATCTAGGGCACAGGTAGACAGGATAAATGACGAGGCAGGGAAAGCAGGGAATCAAAAAACACGAGGAGTCAAGGGAGATCAAAACTATAAAAAGGGTTTTACGAGGTAAAGGAGTCTGACTAGTTACCGACTGGTAAACTGCAAAGATCTGGCGACGAGTGACTGGAAAGCCGGAGTAATTAAGCTGAGGATAGATGAGTAGATGAGAAACAGCCTCAGAGTGGTGAATGTGGCACACCATTATTAATAGAATCAATAATACAATCATATAATTCCAAAATGATCAGGAGGCAGTTACACTATAGCCATAATCAGCACCCATAATCAGAATCAAGAATGAATGAATGTCATAGTAAAACATTCAATTATCTTAAACCGGTTTACACAAGTGATTGCTAAGTTGATGCTTTGGTGAGGGTTTGAAACAGCTGGCTGGAGCTTTGTTTGATTTGATGAGATTCTTTTTGATGGGCCAAGTTGACATTTCCTCTTTGTGGTGATGGCTAAAGAGTAACAAATTATTCCTCACTGGCTGAGGGCAGTGTGGAAATCTGATGAGGGAAAATTACACATTACAGCTGTCCTTGTTTTGGGGCAACATGTGCCCAAAGTTATAATACTCCAGTTTAAAGGTTTTTACAGATTTGTAAGAGTTGATGTGTACTCTGAATATGTGCCTTTGTAAAAGAGTGTATTGATGTGTCAATGTTTGAGTAGATGTTTGCATATTATTGTACAGTCTCCAGCTGGCTGTCACTCAGATATCACTGATCAGGAGGGGCACATTTTATGTACCCTGCTAGATTATGGAAAAAGGAGGAAACATTCCACTCATGCAGTCGGTTAATCAGGCTGTTTGATCCTGCTTTGTTTTCATATTCCAAGTCAATTAGATGATTAAGTTCAGCTGAACGGAAAGACAGACGTGTGCTGCAAAAAAACGAAAGGGAAGCTTTCAGATTAGCAGACGGATCAGAAGGAGAAAGGTGGATGGCAATGGGGCTTTAGGGAACTGGCTAAGCAGAAAGTAAACTGACTGCACAGTTTCTCATCAGTGTGTATGCTAAAAGTGTATGCTCTCTGTCACTCTCACTCTTGCTCACACACACGTACTGTGCACTGGGTGAACAGCCACTGACTGTCAGCTTGTTTTCCAATTAAAAGGAAAGTTACATTGATGTCCTGTTGGTGACATATTTTTTTTTCAAAGTCCATCCTTAATTAGTACACCCATTTGTAAACAGGTTTCCATGGCTATTCTGCATACATTGTATGTTTTTTAAGCCATCCATATTTTTAGAGAACTACCACAGTGTCAATGAGGCAGGTTCTGAAAAGACAAATGAGCACCTGGTTCTCTCAGATTTCAACAGTGATAATTCCTGAAACCGACTTCCCTGATGAACCACAACATTCCCTGGTCTGCATCCACCACTCTCCCAAGTCATTCACCATCTTTTTTCTCGCTTCTTTGCCAATGCTTTGGCTGTCCGACAAATTCATTTTCTGGCAAAATGCAGAGAATAAAGAAACTTGTCACAGATTTAGGAGTCACAATTAAGTTGTACTTCTTTATACTGCCCTCTCCACAGCTGCTAGAATGAAAACTGTATTCATACTCGTTCGTAGTGTGTTTGGGAGACAGACTGACTTTTGTATATGGCTTCATTTGTATTTGTGCTGACCAATCTGAGTAAAGCGATCCTCCACAGCATGGGAGGACTCCAGTGTTCTTGACTCAGCTATTATAGATATAAATTCCCAGTACATAGAAGATGAATTTCACTGATTCTGGTCTTTTGCTTATTCTACCAACATGCCAGTCGAGTGCATGAAGGACAAATTTGGGCGGTGCCACGTGGCCTCACCAAGTGGGGGTAAATTATTTCTGTAATACCATACATAATACTGGCAGTCCACAGTAAAAATGGAGTGGATCAAGTAAAAAATCCAAACCATTTTATTTGCCAATTGCAGTATAGGGCATGAACAGTATGTATTGCTCGGTTTAGGGCAGGGGTATATATATATATATATATATATATATACACACACATATATACACAGAGACAGACAGAGACAAACAACCACTCACACTCACACTCAGACCTATGGACAATTTAGAGTCACCAATTAACCTAACCATGATGTCTTTGGACGGTGGGAGGAAACCGAAGTACCCGGAGGAAACCCACGCAGGCCCGGGGGGAACATGTAAACTCTGTACAGAAAGGCCCCAGGCCTGGGAACCGAACCCGCAACATTCTTATTATGGGGCAACAGCGTTAACCACTGCCATGCTGCTGTGCTGCCCTTTATTTCTGATTATGACAGACACAAACCATCTCTTCTGCAATGCTGTATTTACAGTATCTCGAAATGTTATGTTTTCATCTTACTGTCATGAGCCATAAATTAAGCTCTCTTGGATATTTTACCAGCTTAAGCCTTGCACTCATATTACCCAAGTGGCCACTCACAGTAATACAACAAAAACCCCTGCACATGAAGAATGGCAGACCCGGCAGACCTCACCAGGCCCTCGCTGATGGGACATCCGTCCAAGCCTGGCACCAGACCTGGGCCCCAGGCTTACTCCGGGCAGGGTAACCTTCCTCCCTCCTTAATCTTTCATGATGTCTTTTGAACCATTCTTTGTCTGGCCCCTCGCCTGAGACCAATTTGCCTTGGGAGACCCTACCAGGAGCACGTCTCCCTACAGCACAGCTCCCAGGGGCACACAAACCTCTCCACCAGGGTGATGGTTCCCGGATTGGTGCAATTATTGTATGTAATAGTTCCCCACAATCTCTTTCTGGATTGAGAAAGGTTTTGTTCCATTTTCAGACAGTGTGCAAATATAGGAAGGAAGGTTTCCGAACAAAAATAATTCCTGCTTTGATTTTAGCCAGTGGGCCACTCACTTGCCCCTCTGTCCTTTAACCTCCATGGGAATAAAGATACTTCCCCGATTAAATGTGCTGCCTCATCACTCAGATAACTGCATTCCCTCGGGTTAGTTTGGAGTTGCACGGCCCTTAATGAAAGAAATAGAATCTTTCTCAAAGTGCCTGTGACCTGTGACTCCTGTCAAATAAGCAGGAGGATATTGGCTTGAGTTGACTTGACAATCTCACTTCATATTCTCACAGGGTCCTTGAGACCTTTATGTCAGCATGCTCCTCCTTATGCAGAGCTGTGCTGGAGATGGTAAAGTGTCAGACACCCAGTGTTTTCCTCATCCGTCAATTGGGTGTAATAAGCTATCATATACAAATACTTGGCAGAAGAAAATTGCTTTCTACATTCATATAACTACACCAGGATGTTTTCATTATTATGAAAAAGACATAAAAATAATAATTAAGAATATTTTTCATCATTTTGTCAAGTTGTAAATAATGTAAATATACTGGAAATAGGGCTACATGGTGGTTAGCGCTGTTGCCCCACTATAAAAAGGTTGGGGTTTTGATTCCTGGGCATGGGGCCTTTCTGTTTGCATGTTCTCCCTATGTCTGTGTGGGTTTCCTCTGGGTACTCCGGTTTCCTCCCACCGTCAAAAGACATGTTTGGGTTAACTGGTGACTCTAAATTGTCCATTGTCCATTGTTCATCTTGGTCTGTCTTGGTATATTGGCCCTGTGATGGACTGGCGACCTGTCCAGGGTGTACCCCGCACTCGTCCAATGTGAAATGGGACTGGCACCCCCTACTACCTAGAAATGGATAAGTGGTAGAAGATTATTGAATGAATCCTGGGAATATATAAATCTGATTGTTAATACTGATGGATCAATTTAGTTTATCATTTTTACTGGTAGAGTTCTAATGCTCAATTCTAATTAATCCTACATACGTAAATGTGGCACCCCTGAGAGGGAATGGCCACATTAATATTATTTCATGTAAATCATATGTATTAATGGGACATTTTTCATTAATATATGTATTTATTTTCATAAAAAAAAAAAAAAAAAATAGAGAACCATATAAAAAAAAGGGGGCATTTTATTTTGAAAGCAGTGGGTGGAACGTTTGTGGTTGCTCCAAGTGTTCAGGGGGTACAGTAAGGGAGCCCCACCTTCCGCTGCTCCCTCAGACAGGAAAATCGAGACGCATTGTGTCTTCATTACTCCACTCTTCACCTGCTTTTACAGGTCGGTAACGATGTGTGCACCGGAGAATATTGTTTTGTGTTGTTGCCTGTTATCCGTGCTAATGTAAACAAGACAATTTAAGATAGTTCGGCCGAGTTATTTACAGGTAAAAACGGGTTAGCAACGGGAGAAATTTCCTGCATGGCCGCCATTACGGGCCGAACTCATTTTAGTTCAGCGCTTGTTGATGAGAGCCTGTGTGTTTTATACACATTGAGAACCACGGGTTATTATTTATATCTTTTTTGGGTAAAATGTATTTTTGTTATGTTGTTATGTGAATATTTACAGTTATATTTAGAAGTGAATGAGCTGATTAGCTGGTGTAGCACAAGCACTCTTAGCAATTCTGTGTAGCTAACAGATGCACTTAAATGGTTGGTCCAACATGCTGGATTTTCATGATAGACTGAATAGAGATTTCTACCAGTGAATTACTGAATAAGACAAACATGTAATGTATTTTCTGTTATTGTTTATTGAACATAACTGTGTGTGAAAATAAATGTGATTATTAGGGAAACTGAAGCTGAAACGGGTGTGTTTAAGACCCAATTGCAGCACAGCACACACAGGTACAGTTGGTAATGACTTTAATGTAGTTTGCAGCAGACACAGGATAATGCAGAGGAAATGTCCAGCGGTAGAATATCCACACAACATACCCACTGAAACCAGTGTGTGTCAAAACCACAAGAGTCTCTGTTAAACAGGGAGTCCAGGCTGGATCAGAGAAACTCAAGTTTGCAGCAAGGCAGGAAATCTCCACACAGCCACAGAAACAGGCAGACTGAAACCAGGAGGGGACAAGCAGAACTCGTGGTCAGGGACAAAAGGCTGAGGAGATTACCAGGGTTCGGGCAAGGTTAGTAACAGGAAATCAGTCCGGGAAGTACTGCTGGAGAGCCTTGCATGCGAAGAACAATCTGGCAGTGAGTGTGTGGAGAGCAGGAGTCTTATACTGAGCCAGTCTGATTGAAAGCAGGTGAGTAGAGTTGCCTTGATGAGATGGGTGTGGCTGGCAGTCAGAGTGGAGCAGAGGTGGGGTGAATGGAAAAGTACTGCATGAGGTGAGCAGAATGGCAGAACTGTGACAGAAGCAGCTTAAAGAGAACATGTTTCACTGAGATTGTGGGATATAGTTACATGAAGTGATGTGAACAAAGAACCAGTTGAATGGTATAGTGAAGACTGATGTTTAGTGTTTGTCTACATAGCTTTTATTTTGTGAAAAATAAATCAGACTCACATTCTGGAGGAAAACAGAGATGCATCGTGTCTTCATTACTCCGCTCTTCACCTGCTTTTAAAGGTAACATATTTGTCACCGCGGTCCCCATCCACTGGACCCGTAACATAAAATGTCAAAATTCAAAATAAATGGATTTTCATGGTTCCGTTTTATGCTTTTATTTTGGTAGTGTATGTCGTTCTGTTTCTGCGGACGCTCCCGTTTGCCTATCTGTTTTTAAATGCCGGTAGAATTGCAACCAAATAAGATAGAGCAATAATTTTTTTTTCATATGAAACCAGAGGAGTGACCCATTAGTGCTGTTTCCTCGCGCTAATGGGTTTTTAAAAATCCGGTAAAAAACACAAAAAACAACAATATTGAAATCTATTCTGCAGCTGTTTACACCACTTCCGACGATGGAATGTTTGCCATCTCGTTGTAAACATGAACTATCACATGATTTTACCGTGTGTCACTTCTCGCCACACTACCTGTGTTACAACAGGAAGTCACGTCATTTTCCCTGGAGTTGTATTTTTTCCGTGATAACCCACTCCTCCCTAGAAACTTCAGGCAAAAGGGCCGAAAAATTACACAAATCCTTTCCCCCAGCATGGATCTGCCTGAGAACACTGGCTCTGCTTTAACAGAGCATTACTCTGGGCCCTAGTGACAGCACAAGAAGAGAGAACTGTGGACTACTCCTTAGCCCCCCCTGCAAGATCACTAGGCCCTTGCAAGACTGAACCCTTGTATTTCAATGGTGGACCATCTTTCCAAATCCTAGCTCCGGCCAAATCATTCCCTAGGATGATGTGCACACCCTGAATAGGCAACTTAGGATGGATGGCCATGTCAACTTCCCCACACACCAACTCAGAGTCAAGATGAAAGCGATGCACAGGAACCCACAGTGGAACCATCCCCACACCAAGGACAGGAGCTTTAGCCCCGGTAGCTGTACTGGCTGAAAATGGCAGAATACCACTCAAGATAAGACTCTGAGTGGCATCCGAGTCCCTCAGAACCTTAACAGGAACCTTTCCCTGTCCCATCAAAGACACAAAACCATCAGAGACAAAATGAGTATACAAGTCATCTACAGGCTTGGATGGTAAAGACTCAGACTCATGTAGAGGAACAGCCCTGGGCCCAGTAGTGTGAAGTGCAGAAGAAATCAACCCAGCTGGCTTCACATATACAGTAGAAACCACAGATTTCTGGCCAACCTTATTCAGAGGACACTCCCCTTTCCAATGTCCCTTGTTCCTACAAACGTGGCAGGATTTGACCGGATCGAATTTGCCACCCGTACCAGGAACTTGTCTGACACCCACCTTAGAAACCTCATGACCCTCTGGAGGCTCACTATGTCTAGGCCTCAAACTCCCCCTCCACTGTTCCTCTCAATGACCCTGACCGACTGTGGAGGCACTGCCATGTGTTAAAACATACTCATCTGCCAAAACTTCAGCTGCTGCAGCTGTTGTAACCTTCTTCTCATTAATATAAGTGGCAAGATGGGCAGGCACTGAACCTTTAAACTGTTCTAACACAACCAGATCACAAAGGCTTTCATATGAATCCACCCCTGAGGCTGAACACCAATGATTGAAATGGGTTGAAATTTCTTGAACAAACTCAACATGAGTCTGTTGATCCTTTCTCTTCCAGTTCCTAAACTGTTGCCTGTAGGCCTCAGGCACCAGTTCATAGGCCTTAAGGACTGCAGCCTTAACCCTACTGTAATTGGCCCCATCAACAGGACTAAGATCAGAAAAAGCTTTCTGGGCCTTACCTGTTAAAATACACTGCAACATCAAAGTTTGATGGACATCTGACCACCCCCTACTGCTTGCTACCCGCTCAAACGGCGCAAAAAATGTGTCAGGGTCCTTCTCATCAAATTCGGGCAACAAACGCAGACTTCCAGCCACATCAAAGCCACGATGCCCCCCTGCAGCCTCACCTCCACCTTCCTTCTGCAGCTCCAACTTCAGCCGCTCCAACATAAGCCTTTCCCTCTCCAAGGCTACTTCAGCCTTCAGCTTCTCCTGCTGTAGCTCAAACTGGAACCTCTCCCTCTCCATCTGAAGACACTGTTCAAAAGACCAAGTCCCATTACCAACACCTGGACCTTCCTGAGCTACTGAAGCTTGAACTACCACATCCAAAAGCTTGGCAGAGACAGCTAGTCCTTCAAAAATACCCTGAAGCTCAACCTTTTTTGGTACCTTCTCTGCCTCAGCCCAACCCAAATGTACTGCCAAATCAACCAAATCACCTGTTGCAAATTGAGCTAAAGTGTTGCGAGATGGCCGCTGGAGGAAACCAATGGAATTACTGTGTTCTATATCCATGTTAACTCCACCTCAATCCAGCCACAAAGACAGGGACCTAGCTCAAGGACAAAAGAGGAAAAAAACACAGTTACACCACATAAAACCATAGGGAGATTGAGTGACAAAGGAGCGCCCCCTCCTAACTGCCTAACCTCAGCTGGCTGACTGCACCTTAGTCTTCATGCGTGCACTGGCGGCAGGTAATTATACACCTGCTAACCGTCTGTATTGGGAAGACAACTTGCCTCAGCCAATACTTCAGGGTGCTCCCAAGACAACTGCTGCCAACCGCACGGGCAACACACAAAAACAACAAACAACCCTGAAAAACAAAAAAGAGAGCAACCCCTCCTTGTGAGAGAACTGCCACTAAAGCCTATCTGGGGGTAACAAAAATGCTCCAGCCAGACAGCCCAATGTGGCAAAGCTATCAAGCCACAACCTCCCCACAGCTCTACACTGTGCAACTTACAACCCTTCTTCACCCTGAACACACCTCAAGCACAGGCCCCTAGAGAGAAAACTAGATCATGCCTCCCTACCTGGGTAACTTTACACTAAAAAAAAGTCACTGTGAGCCACCCCAATGTACTGTCATCTCCAAACAACACACAACTACAGGTTCAAAAGGTAGAACGAGCCCCTACTTGTTATGCCCAGCTCGTGAGAGTGCATAACAAAGAAAGGGAAGGTCCACACAGTGACAAATAAAGGTAACATAAGTTTAATAAAGATAACTCAAACCAAAATTACTCAGGTGAAAATCAGCAATCAGTAGTGAGGTGTAGGGTGTATGGATGCATGGGTGGTCAAAGTAACAAAGAGAACCAAACATAACCAAAAATCAAATGGACATGCTGGGTGCCCAGGTGGCACCGGTCATGCAGGAGAAATAGAGAGCCATCCTGCATTCCAGGACTCTTATATAAGGTCTGGGCAGGTGTCAATAGTGAGAGGGGCGGAGCCAACAGACCTAAAATGGAGGAACATAGAAAAGGAAAATGGACAAAATTGCCTATCGCCATCACATATTTATGTTACCATAACAGCAACAGTGGGAAGGAGAGATAATCAGTTATTATTTTCTATGAAGATGATGATTTGTAATCAGCACCTCAACCTGCAACAATGTGAGAGTGAAAAGCTGCTGTTAGCATTACAATTGGAGTTGGGAGCAAATTTCAAACATCAAGCATGGCCTTCTCTGAACACTGATATGTAGATGACTCACTTTTCAATTACATGTTGATCAACACAACAATGGGAGGGGGGCTTGATTAAGTTTAGAGAACTCAATCTTCTGACTTGTTTTTTTTTTCCCCTCTCTGGTGTCGTCTGGTGTGGTCAGAACTATCTGGAGCTAAATCCGCTCAAGACTGTGGAGATGACAGTGGATTTCAGGAAGAACCTGCCCACCCTACCCCCCCTCACAATCATGAACAGGAAATTGTCTAGTGTGGACTGATTCAAGTTCCTGGTAACCACAATCTCCCGGGACCTGAAGTGGACCTCCCACATAGACTCTGCCAGGAAGAAAGCCTAGCAGAGGTTGTACTTTCTGCGTCAGCTGAGAAAGTTCAAACTGCCTCAGGAGCTGCTGGTCATCTTCTACACCACCATCATCCAGTCTGTTCTCTGCACTTCCATCACTGTCTTGTTTGGATCGGCCACCAAGCAGGACAGGAACAGAAACCACCAGATTTAAAAACTGTTTCTTCCCCTAGGCTGTCTCCCAGATCTCCCCATAAGCCAACTGTCAACCTCATGAAACATTTGCACATTTCACTGCATATTCCACTACAAATATTTTAATTTCTAATTTCAATGTATATATGTATATATATTTCCTTTTTATTTTTTATTTTTGATCTTTTATTTCTGTCTTTCCCTTGTCCAAGTTTGAAACACCAGAGTCAAATTCCTAGTAGGTTTACACATACCTGGCAATAAAACAATTTCTGAGTCTGATTCTGAATCTGATGGATACCTGGGACTAGTTGCTGGACTGGAAGTCAGTGAGCAGGAGTGGTCTTTGGGTATTGTTATGGACTGGTTTGAGTCACTTTTGATAACATCTCTGTTCACAAAAAAGGTTCTCACAAGATAGCAAGGAGACTTCATTTTCAGTACACAGTACTGCATAACTGCACCCACTTGACTGTGGATAGCACCATATGGGACAGTTCTGAGTTAAACGAGATAATATGCAGCAACAATACCTAAATAAAAATTATTATTGGTTATGATCATACAGGAACATACAGTGAAAAGAGAAATGAAGTGAATTCTTTGGAATATCAAAAGCAGTCAGAAAACATGCAGGCCCAGAAATCCAGTATTATCTCAATGGTATGGAATGGCATGAAGAGAGCCGTTCACTACCTCTAGACAACTGAGGAACATGTGCTCCATAAAAAACAAAACACCTTGCAGCTGTATGGAGAACATCAAATTACCTTCCCCTAATATTTTCTATGTACTATCCCCAATTTTGCAGAGACTTATGCCACAGGCTGGAAAAAGAATTCCAGCCTCACTGCCCCTGAAGAAAACACAAGCTGTTTTGTTCTTCACTGTTTCTGTAGCAGCGCAACCTTCTTTCTCAGTCTCAAGAGCCGTATGACTCAGACATTTTAACATGAAAGCATATGAATTCTAACGTTACAGCAGAAACGAACATGTTAACAGCCTGGTGCAAAAATGATTTTGGTCTCTATAGTTTATTTCCACTTCAATTAGGGGGATTAAATTCATGCATAGCTGAGAGTGACAGGTGGGTGATTGTATGTTGGCCAAAAACTAGTGTTCCCCACCTCTTTGCCCATTTTTGGGTTTGGCAGAATCAGGCATATTCAAGATGGCAAGATTAGAGCAGTATTCTTCCATCTTTATTCACAGCCCTGCTCCTAAAGTGTTGGATTACCACACATATGTTTAACTTACTGTGTTGTTAGCACCACAGGGGTAGTGCTTTCTCAAAGAATGGTCCAAAAATTCCTCCTGAAAATTGAGCACATCTGATTTTTTTTACAAGTGTAAATGTGTAGTAAAGATAGAAAAGAGAAAGAGTATCTTTGTGAGCAAATTATTTTGATAATCTTTTGACATACCATTTTTATCAGCAATGAATAAAAAAAAAAAAACTTCAGAAAATTCCAAAGGTTTCACATTCTTTTCTTGCCAATGTAGATAGTCCAGATACATGCTAACATGCATTCACACAGTCCAGCGACCATTCAGCCTGTGCATTCAGGAAGTGTCTGCATGACTGCCCTAAATTTGCCTGACATGGAACCGAAATTGGATCTAATGCAGCTATCCCTGGAGAGATAATTATTTAAAAAAAGGCATTTTGGACTGCATAATCTAACCCAAATAAATGAAAAATATGAGAAAAGAATGGGAACCGAAGACAAGTACATGTTGACTTGTAGCGTAACTCATTTATCACAATCACAGTGTGCGGAAAGTGTAGTGGGACTGTTCTGTTTGTATATGTCTGTATGAATATTCAGCTGACTAGATCAGCAGGTTATAACAGCTCCATAGGAATATTAATTTTCATTTTAAATATTATTTTTGAAATCACTCTGTTATAGAAACACCCACTGGCAGGTGTTTATACCAACCTGGTTTATACCTCACTCATTCATTTTAAAGTCTTCCACCAAACACATAGATTACAACCAATAGGCTTCTTACTTCCCATTTCCAAGAGCTATTCTGCGTTGATGTGAGCTCACACCATTAGTCTCCCTTGTACACAACAGTGTACAGTTAGCTGCATCAGACAGGAATGCACAACAGCAGCCCTGTATTCAGTGGCAGCTAGTGTACCATGCTTTCATTTTCATCTCATTCCTAATGCAAAAATCAGATGGGCCTCAGTGCTCTCGCAACTTGTCTTCATCTGCAGCTTGCATCTTTGGTTATTTCTGCCTCCCTTCACCAGTAGCCCTACATTCAATTATTTAGTTTTTTTCTTTTCTTTTTTGAAAGGGTGCTGAACATGTTGACATGGGAGGCAGAAAGCACTGTGGTTTCCCTGTTTTTCTGGTATATTTTCTGCCATAATAATTGAATTTTACCTTAGAACCAGTGACACCGACAGGATCAACCTTTGTAGCATTTAAAGGATGGTCAGTCTACAATTATTGAGTGCCTTAATAATTCAGCACGTTAATCCCACATCACAATCTCCTTATAATAATTGGAACAGGAAAACAAAACAACAACGAAAAAAAAAAAATACAGAAGTTTAATTCATTAATTCATCTTCTACCGCTTATTCGTTTCCGGGTCGTGGGGGGTGCTGGAACCAATTTCAGCTCACATTCGGCGAGGGCGGGGTACACATTGGACAGGTCACCAGTCTATCACAGGGCCAGGGAATTGACCCTGCGACGTTCTTGTTGTGGGGCAACAGCGCTAACCACTATGCCACTGTGCTGCCCTAGAGAGGATAAAATTGGGAATTTGAAAAAAAAACAACAACAAAAAAACAAAAAAAAGTTTGATGTGTTTGTGTTTCATCTCATCTGGCTCTGATGAGTTAACTTGAAAAAAAGGCTCAAACTAGTGTGTTATTTTTATTAAAAGTTAGTTGAAAAAACACTTGTAATGGTGATTCCCTCAATTTTGGTGAATTACAATCTCTCGCAGCAGGACCAGAGTTAAGGCCAGACAATGATGCAGCTGAACACAGAGGATTGGACCCAAATGCAAGACTATGGAGAAACATAAATGAATCATCTTTCCTGAAAAGCAGACTCAGACTCAGACTGGGGAACAACATGTAGGAAAAAATCTGGACTACTGACACCAAGTGAAGAAGATAAACTAACAAGGAGGGAAATAAACACACTGGGGCAGGGGAAACAATGAAACATAAGTGTAAATGGATTGCACTCATGTACAATGTCTTTAAAAAGTATTCAGCCCCCTTGGATGTTTCAACCTTTTATTGCTTTTATAAATTAAACCATGGTCAATATAATTTGTTGTTTTTTTGTTTTTTTTGACAAGAATAAAAAAAAATTCTTTAATGTCAAAAAGAAAACTGATTTTTACAAAATAATGTCGATCATTTAAAATTATATAAGGTAAAGTAAATGATTGCACAGGTATTCATCCCATTCAGGTCAGTAGATGCACCGAGTTTGTGTATGTCTCAATCAGACTGGCACACCTAGACACTTTTTCTCAATTCTTCCTTCCAGAACAGCTCTCTGTCAGGTTGCTCAGGGATTGGGAGTGAACCGCTCTTTTCAAGTCCAACCACAAATTCTCGATTGGATTGACATCCAGACTTTGACTTGGCTGCTCCAGAACAATCACCTTGTTGTCTTTGAATCATTTCTTTGTATCTTATGCTTTGTGCTTGGGGTCGACTCAGTTGTCACTTTTTGATGGATCACTCGGTTTGTGAGGACAGCCAGCTCTAAGCAGATTTAGACGAGTGCCATACTGAACTCCGTGGGATGCCCAGTAAGTTGGAAAACTTCTTGCAGCCATCTTCTGTTTTATACTTTTCAATGATCTTTTCTCTGAGTTGCTTGGAGTGTTCTTTTGACTTCATTTTGTAATTGTAGCAGTAATACTGATGGACCAGAGACTGGACCTCCGCACAAAAAGGCTCCAGGCCCGGGAACCAAACCCGCAACCTTCTTATTATGAGGCAACAGCGTTAACCACTATGCCCCCATGCTGCTCCACAGGAGAAGTGTTGCATTTTATTCATGTGCATTTTCTGATGACAAAAATAAGGTCAACATTAGAGTTTGTGTTATTAATTTTCAAATCAAATCAAATCAAATCAGATTTATTTGTATAGCGCCAAATCATAACAAAGTTACATCAAGGCACTTTACATATAGAGCAGGTCTAGACCAAACTCTTTATAAAATTATTTAAAGAGACCCAACAGATCCCCCGATGAGCAAGCACTTGGCGACAGTGGCAAGGAAAAACTTCCTTTAAGAGGCAGAAACCTCGGGCAGAACCAGGCTCAGGGGGGGCGGCCATCTGCCTCGACCGGTTCCTTTAATGTTGCTATTTATCTGTCTCTCTGTCTCTCCTATTGCCCACAAATGTCAGCAGAAGCTTTCCTGATCAGATTGACATTCATGTCAAAATAGTTTTCGTCTGTAATGACGGGTTGAAAAATAACCAGTAGAAAGGAGTGCTTAATACAACCATCAAGGGGCAGGAAATAGTTGGAATTTGATGTCACCCATGCGTCGCTGCGTTTACCCTTCACAATTAAGAGCTCTTCCCATCAGTATTGCACACTCTAATTTAATCCATCTGTTTCACTGTCCAGGTCCCCATGCAGGACCTAATCTAGGTTAAATGCAAATATAATCCAATTAACCTGTCATAGCGCAGGCTCTCTGATGATATTTTTACTTTCTGCTGACACATCTCATTTTCCTCCGAGCAAAATAATGTGAAGGGATAACTTAATTTGGATAAGATAGAGCAATAATGAAAGACATTTAACACAGCAAAAATGGAGAATAGAGTGTAAGTGCATGGATTTATAATGAGCTGCCTTCATTGGCTCCAAATGTATGCTTGCTTGCTTCCTGTTGTCTTAATGAAAAACAGACATGGCTCATACGTCAAACACATTGGATGTTGCCTGTTGTCATAAGGAAAGGTAATTTGGATAAAACTCTTGGCAAGTGGACACCATGTGATTAGGATTTCAAAATTCATCATCTCATCATTCTGGTGTTCATTATAAGATGTTGCCTTATATCCTTTATTGTGCTAACAGCAGAAAAGAGTAAGACATTCATTTTACCTACCAATCTGATCACACAAAACAATACGTTTTACATCCTCTTAATTTTCTGGGCTCTCACTGTCCGATATTGTTCTCGAGGACAAAAGAGCAGAGGGAGTTTTATCATTTCAAATACTTAGGAACATATTCAGTGCCTGAATTCAAAAGCCTAGGAAACTATAATCTTTTGACTGAATTCAAGAATACACTCCTTTTAATTTACAGGATTTACACAGTGAAGCAACCTTTTTATCATTGACTGTAAGTGAAGATTTTACGAATAAAATCAGGGTGGACTGTTGCACTAGCCATTTTGGTGTTGCTTGACTTGTGTAAATCCAAAATTGTTGGCCAAACTGGGCTTTTGGCTCTGAAGTTAACCAACGGCTAAGTTATTTGCGAGTTAAATGATTTGTCAACAAGTGAAGTTAGAAACAAAGTTGTGATGAATACAGACCTGCTAATTAGTCCTAAGATATAAATGAAATGTACAACATTGTAAATACCATCTTGAAGACCATCTCTACTCCACTCCTATTTACTATTCCCTAATTTCTTTCCTCTCTCCCCCCTTTCACCAATCATCGGACCTTGACTGTTCAGCAACCAATCAGATTTCCCCATGCTATCAACAAGCCAATAATGTTGTTGATGATGACTTTTTGAAATCTGTTCTCCCCCCTGTCCTGCTGTCACCCTCCTCCACAACATTCAACTCCAGTTTTCATATCTAATACAGGCTAATCTCATCATCATCATCATCATTCCTCATCACTTCCTGAGCTTCGCTTCTGCCAACCCATGGGGGTTGTGTACTCTGCACAGCTTCACCCCATTTCTGAATTCAAAGTATGGTTTAATTTCCAAATACTTTCTCATCTGTCATGTTTCCGCTCTTGTTTTGCACAAAGGTTTATACTTTAACACAAATGAAATGGTTGCTAAAGGTGGGGCAGCAAAGAGCATAAATTTGGTTTGAAAAATATAGCATCTGCAGGTCATAAAGTGAATGGAATTGTTACACGTGCATGCTCACATACCTGCTCTCCTCCCTCGTCTCTGGGAATTCCAGCTCTTTTCAGAGAGCTGTCTCTTCTAGCTTGGCTCAGTTAAAGGAGCCGGCTCTTTCGGCTCCCAAGTGACGCCTTCGATTTTTTGTTCCTTAAATTTATTTTTGACAAGACTGGAAAAACGCGAACCCAAATGCACGACTCCAAAACACAGTAAAAAAGATTCTCAGACAGATTTATTTACAAAAGTAACAACTTAAATCTTTTTCAACTAGAAAAATCCTAAACACAAGGCGTCACTCTAATGAGGAGAATAATGAACTAAAAATCACTCAGATGAGGAATAAAACTCTGTGATCTTACAAAACAAAGTATCAACTCAATAAGCACTCTACTATGACTGAGGCAAATGACAAAGTAGCAAAGAAAATACAAAAACCTGAGCGTAATCTCTACAAGGAACAGGAACGTGAATCCTGAAAATGAAGGGCTAGACCATAAGGCTTGATTCATGGACAAGACGAACTGGCACAGGACAAAGGGAGACGCAGACTATATATACACACACAAGGTAATGGGGAACAGGTGGAGACCATTAGGGTGGGGAAGACAATCAGACAGGGAACACCGGGGAGAGGACAGGCTTCCTGAAATGAGAGGGCAGAGAGGTTTCAAAATAAAAGCCACGAGACAACACAGATACAAGACAAAAACTAAATAAAAACCTAACACCTGGTTTGAGACGTGACAATTTATTACAAAAATAATGTAAAATTGTGTGTTAACACTAGAACCGCCAACGGGTAAAATTTACCCACAGCCGTCTTTTAATTGTATGTAACTTTTTTTCCATGAAATCTTCAAGTCCCCCAGTCTTTGACTTTTCCTAAAAGTGTGTTAGGCAGCACCCCCATTGTTAAAAATTTTCAACACAAAGCCAGATTTAAAAAATGGCCATTTATACCTATAAGTGCCAGCGGGTAAAATTTACCCGTATAGACAATATAGTCATTTCCACGCTATTCATTTCACGCTTACACACTGTCGCGGTATTTTACAATGTGCTGGATCTCACCGTGATCAATGCCTGGGGGCTGTACTGGAGCTGCATGGGTGATAACATCCCCAGAAGGGACTTCATGCTCCGGCTGTCCCAGGAGCTGCACGCTGAATGAATGGCATCAAAACAGATGCCGGGCATTGACATGCCGCTGCAGCTGAAAAAGAGCGCAGGAGGATGACCTGCATGGTGAAGGCTAACTGCAAACAGAATAAAACGTTCTGCAAATCCCTTACATATATATATATATATATATATATATATTGTCCCCCTTTCCAGGGCAAACCTCCACCACTCTAGCTTCTCCTCCACCTGTTCCCTGCTCTCACTACAGATCACAATGTCATCTGCAAACATCATAGTCCATGGAGATTCCTGTCTAACCTCGTCTGTCAGCCTGTCCATCACCATAGCAAACAAGAAGGGGCTCAGAGCTGATCCCTGATGCAGTCCCACCTCCACCTTGAACTCCTCTGTCACACCTACAGCACACCTCACCACTGTCTTACAGTCCTCATACATGTCCTGCACCGCTCTAACATACTTCTCTGCCACTCCAGACTTCCTCATACAATACCACAGTTCCTCTCTGGGTACCCTGTCATAAGCTTTCTCCAGATCTACAAAGATACAATGCAGCTCCCTCTGACCTTCTCTGTACTTCTCTATCAACATCCTCAAAGCAAATACTGCATCTGTAGTACTCTTTTTTGGCATGAAACCATACTGCTGCTCACAAATGCTCGCTTCAGCCCTTAGTCTAGCTTCAACTACTCTTTCCCATAACTTCATTGTATGGCTCATCTGCTTTATTCCTCTGTAGTTGCTACAACTCTGTACATCTCCTTTGTTCTTAAAAAGGGGCACCAGCACACTTCTCCTCCATTCCTCAGGCATCTTCTCACTATCTAAGATCCTGTTGAACAACCCAGTCAGAAACTCTACTGCTACCTCTCCTAGACACTTCCAGACCTCCACAGGTATATCATCAGGACCGAGTGCTTTTCCACTCTTCATCCTCTTCAATGCCCACCTCACTTCATCCTTACTAATCTTTGCTACTTACTGGTGCACAACAGTCACCTCCTCTACTCTTCGTTCTCTCTCATTTTCCTCATTCATAAACTCTTCAAAGTACTCTTTCCATCTTCCCATCACACTACTGGCATCTGTCAATACAATTTCAACTCATCGTTAATCACCCTAACCGCCTGCACGTCCTTCCCATCTCTGTCTCTCTGCCTTGCCAACCTGTATAGATCAGTCTCTCCCTCCTTACTGTCCAACCTAGCATACAAGTCATCGTAAGCCCTTTGTTTGGCCTTTGCCACCTCTACTTTCACCTTACGTTGCATCTCCCTGTATTCCTGTCTACTCTCTTCAGTCCTCTCAGTGTCCCACTTCTTCTTAGCTAACCTCTTTCTCTGTATACACTCCTGCACCTCCTCATTCCACCACCAAGTCTCCTTATCCACTTTCCTTCCAGATGACACACCAAATACTCTCCTACCTGTCTCCCTGATCACATTAGCTGTAGTTGTCCAGTCAACTGGAAGCACCTCTTGGCCATCCAGAGCCTGTCTCAACTCCTTCCTAAAAATCATACAACACTCTTCCTTTTTCAGCTTCCACCATTTAGTCCTCTGCTCTGTCTTTGCCCTCTTCATCTTCCTCACCACCAAAGTCATCCTACACACCACCATCCTATGCTGTCTGGCTACACTCTCACCTACCACTACTTTGCAGTCACTGATCTCCTTCAGATTACACCGTCTACACAAGATGTAGTCTACCTGTGTACTCCCACCTCCACTCTTATAGGTCACCCTATGTTCCTGCCTTTTTTGGAAGAAAGTATTCACTACAGCCATTTCCATCCTTTTTGCAAAGTCAACCACCATCTGTCCTTCTGCGTTCCTCTCCTGGATACCTGCCCATCACCTCCTCATCATCTCTGTTTCCTGCACCAACGTGTCCATTGAAGTCTGCACCAATGACAACTCTCTCACTCCTAGGGACGCTCTGCATCTCTTCATCAAGGTCCAACCAGAATTTCTCCTTCTCTTCCAGCTCACATCCTACCTGTGGAGCATACCCACTAACAACATTGAACATCACACCTTCGATTTCTAGCTTCAGACTCATTACTCTATCTGATACTCTTTTAACCTCCAGAACATTCCTAACAAACTCCTCCTTCAAGATAACTCCTAGTCCATTTCTCTTCCTATGTACACCTTGATAGAACAAATTGAACCCTGCTCCTAAACTTCTAGCCTTGCTACCTTTCCACCTGGTCTCCTGGACACACAGTATGTCTACCTTCCTCCTCTGCATCATGTCAACCAACTCTCTACCTTTCCCTGTCATAGTTCCAACATTCAAATTTCCTACTCTCAGTCCTAAACTCTTGGTGTTCCTTTTCTCTCTCTTCCTACGAACACACCTTCCTCTTCTCCTTCTTCGAAGAACAGTAGTCCAATTTCCACCGGCACCCTGTACATGAACAGCACCGATGGCGGTCGTTGTTAACCCGGGCCTCGACCGATCCGGTATGGAAGTCATAGATTTGATTCCCATGTTTGATTTGGCAAAAGTTTTACATCGGATGCCCTTCCTGACACAACCCTCTGTATTTATCCGGGCTTGGGACCGGCACAATAAGGCACTGGCTTGTACCCCCTTGCGGCTACATTGCCTCAGATGTCCTCTACTATGGAGTCAAATCCTAGAGTTCAGTTACTTCTACCTAGAAGAAGAACCAAGTGAAAATTAAATTTTTCACACTTAACTTGATTTCAATCATATTTTTTCTCTTTCTTAAAAACATACTAAAATGACAAAGCAATTATTCAAAACGAGTTTTGGAATTTGAACAAAATTTCCCTTTTGTGTTGAAAGGGATTTTGCCAAAAAAACATTTTCTCACAATTTGCTCTTCATTATACAGCAATGTCAATTTCAACTGACATTCAAGATATCATGTATGGCAGTAATGATCCAGAGGAGCTGCTGCCAGTAGTACGAAACAACCAAGTTATGCTCACTAGTGTAGAGACTTTTTGAAATTGTCTGCAAAGTGCAAATGATATGAAAAAGATGGATAATTAGGTCCCTGGTCATGATAAATTTCGGCCTTCAGAGGGTTCAAAGGCTGCTTACCGTAGGAGCAGGAAAAACAAGGATAAATTTATCTTCTAAATTAAAATTAATTTAATGGTGAAATGTCTGAATGCATACTGCATAACCCTCTTAAATCCAGTGAAGCATATACGCTTCCAAAAATCATGTTGTCTTTAGAGTGTTGCTGCTCTGTAATAGTTTGATCTACATACGTACTGGTTTTTCTACTCTTTCTAACTAGCCCTGATTGACAGCGTCTAACACTGACCACTGCTGCACTATACTCAAGTAGTCTGACGTTTCGACTAGAGCATTGCTGCTTTATTTCTATGTACTCCATCAATTCTCATCCTTCATTTCCGCTAGTGATATCTAGAGTCACACCTCTACATCAGACACTCCATTTGGTTCCAACGGGTGATATCATAGCTCATCAGTGTTTCATTCAGAGGCCTGGTTGCCTAGCTTCAAATCACTTCCAAAGCAACCCCAACAAACATGGAAGTTATTCTTTTGAAGTTTTGTGGGTTTATCATGTTTTTTACAAAAAACTAAGCACAAATTGAATGTATTTTAATTGTGTAAAATAGATTTAACAGATACTATGACCTATTATACCTGTTGCTTTTTCACAAAATCATTTTGTACATCATGTCACACTAAGGTTTGTCAAAAAAAGACAGGTTTGTGTGTACATAATTGTTTGAGCCCAGAGTGAAAAGGAGATTTTATTTTTATTATTATTATTATTATTATTCACACTTATTTTCAAGCATGCATTTCAACCACTGAACATTCCCAAATTAGATTTTTTTTATTTAAGTGGGCTGACAATGAATATTAATATTAATTTAAAAAAAAAAAGTCCTCTTTGCCCCAATTTTACTTTGCTAAGGACTTTTAAATCTGCTGAAATTTTTAATTATAGCCTCATTGCTTTTAATTGTTTAGATTTCATCAGCTTGGTTGTGGAGGGCTTTTCTTTGCCCCTGTCACTGCTTATGTATCAGGTACAGACTGGGGGAACACAATTGAGGAGTCAGGGATCAGGCAGGCTCAGTGGTCGTTTATTCAGAGGCAGGGTCAAAACCAGGAAATCAGAAGCGTTCCAGCATTATTTTCCGAGTGTTTCCCCGTTGTGATCCCTGCTAGTTCATTGTCGCCTGAGTTTTGCCTGCCGGACCTTTGTACCTCTGCCTGTGTCTCTGAGAAATCAAAAAGGACAGAAAACTCAATCTTTCAGGCACTCCAAGAGTCCCTGATAGTAAGCATCGACCAGCGCTGCTTGATTCCAGGCACTCTCAGCCGCCAAGGCTTTGAGAAATCAAAAGGACAAACTGGCACAGGAGGAATGGGGAGCACAGCTTATATACACGAGGGAGAGGGAGACAATGAGACACAGGTGAAACACATGAGGGCGGGGAGAGCAATCACACAGGCAGAGCTAGACAGGAAGACAAGACGGGAGTACAACACAGGCTTCAAAATGAAACAGGAAGTGACACCACAAGGACAGAAAACTCAAGTAAACCCTAACAAAAGACACTTCACACTAACAGATCCTGACAGTACACCCCCTGGGCCGACACCTGGGAACAGTGAAAGTCTTTAATGAGCTGGGGGTCCATGATATGGCGAGAGGGCACCCAGGATCTTTCCTCTGGGCTGTATCCCTTCCAGTCTACGAGGTACTGCAGGCCCCGGCCTCACCGCCTACCCGCCAGCAGCTTTTTCAGGGTGTAGACTGGACACCCATCGATGATCCGGGGGGGTGGAGGGGGTCTGGTGGAGGGAACCAGCGGGCTCTCCTTGACCAGTTCGACACGGCTCACATGAAAGGTAGGATGAATTCTGGATGATCTGGGGAGTTGGAGTCTGACAGCAGACCTGTTAATAATTTTGGACACTGGGAATGGTCCAATTAATCTAGATGCCAATTTATGGCACGGGAGCTTCAGGGGGAGATCACGGGAGGAGAGCCAGACTTTCTATCCCGGGGTATACTCTAGAGCTGGGTTGCGGCAGCGGTCGGCGGCCTTCTTATTTGAGAGGGAGGATTTAAGGAGAGCCTTCCTGGCACGGGCCCTTATCCCTCAGCACCGTTGTACCATGGCCACAGTAGATGGGACTGGGACATCTCTTTTGTATGCTCTGGAAAAGGGGAAGCTGGTAACCAAAAACAGTCTGCCCTCTTCATCTACCGGCTTAACACCATTTCAGAGTATTGTGAGTGAACTCAACCCAGGGGGAGGGATTTGGCCCAGGAAGAGGGGTTCTGAGCGGTCAAACAGTGAAGCCCTGTTTCAAGGTCCTGGTTTAGGCACATTTGACGAGGATTTAACCTCTTGACATCTTTGATGTACTGCAGGTTCTTGTGGTCAGTCCTGATAAGAACCGGGTGGTTTGCCCCTTCCAGCCAGTGTGTCCACTCCTCCAACGCCACCTTGACTGCCAGCAGCTCCCAATCCCCCACCGCATAATTTCTTTCTGCAGGAGACAGTTTGCCGAGAAAGGAATGCACAGGGGTGAACTTTTCCATCCATGACTGGCCTCTGGGACAGGACAGCCCCGATGCCGACATCCAAAGCATCAACTTGGACGATGAACTGTTGGTTCATCTGTTGAGGACAGGAGCTGCAGCAAAGAATTCCTTCAGGCGTTGGAAGGCTGCTTCTGTGGGAGGAGACCACTGGAAGAGAGTCTTCAAAGAGGTTAGTGCATGAAGGGGGGCGGCCACAGAGCTACACCCCTTGATGAATGTCCTATAAAAGTTAACAAACCCTAGGAGGTGTTGAAGTTCCCTCTTGGAGGTTGGATTGGGCCAGGTCAGCACCGAGTGGACCTTGGAGGGGTCCATTTCTGTCCTCCCTTCTGAAATGACATATCCCAGGAAACTAACCTGTTCAAACAGGTGACGGGGGACATCATCAACCAAGGACTGAAAAACTGCTGGAGCATTAGTGAGGCCGAAGGGCATGACGAGGTACTCATAGTGTCCCATGGGAGTGTTGAAGGCTGTTTTCCCACTCATCCACTTCCCGGATTCTGACCAGATGGTAAGCATTACAGAGATCGAATTTAGTATAGATCTTAGCACCCTGAAGGATTTCGAAAGCAGAGGAGATGAATGGGAGAGGATACCTGTTCTATTGTTCAATTGGGTGTGTCAATGCAGGGTCTCAGCGTTTTGTCCTTCTTCTCGACAAAGAATCCGGCTCCGGCTGGGGAGGAGGATGGGCGTATGAGTCCAGCTTGTAAGGAAGAGTTGATGTATTCCTCCATGGCAGGTTGTTCGGGGGAAGGCAGGGAGAACAGGCGGCCCCTTTGGGGATGGGGGCCCCTGGCCGGAGGTCTATGGCACAGTCCCTTTCCCTGTGAAGAGGAAGAGAAGTAGCCTTGCTTTTACTAAACACCTCCTTGAGATTGTGATAACACTCAGGTACACCCTTTATGCTGGGGGAGGCATCAGGTTCCGAGGGGGCAAGCTTGGGCATACATCTGGGTGGTCCAGGAATCCAGTTTTTACTGCAGTCTTTTCCCCAGTTCTGAATAGTTCCCAAGGCCCAATTATTGTGAGGGTTGTGAGTGACTAGCCACGGGTAACCTAATATGAGGGGGTGTACAGCTGAGCGGAAAAGATGGAAGGATATCTGTCCAGAGTGTCCATCAGAATGTAATAGTGAATTTGAGAATTACAGGTGAGGTTTGATGCGTGACCTGACTCAGTAGCCTGCCATCCAGGGCTGTAGCGTTTAAGGGCTCTTGGACGGGAACAGTCTCAAGTCCCAACTGGTTAGCCTATTTAACATCCATAAGGTTAGTATCAGCTCCAGATTCCACCAATGCCTGTTGACATATGGTGACAGTCGCTGTGGTAAGGGTGACACCGGTTAGTTTTCTCCGGTTAAGTGTGTTGTAATGGGTAGCACTCACCAGGGGTTTAGAGGTGTTTGTGGACTGGGTGCCTCGGACCGGACAATGGGCAATGACGTGCCCAAGTTGGCCACAATAGATGCAATGCCCCTCGAGGAACCTCCATTGTCGTTTGGCTGGAGATAGCCAGGTGTGGCCAATCTGCATGGGTTCGGGAGCTTTGGAAGATGACTTGAACTCGTGGGTTGGGGCCGATTGGACAGCCATCCTGGGAGTGAGATCTCAGAACAGGTGAGAAGTGGTTCTGCTGCATTGTCGTTCCAGGAGCCTCTGGTCAATTCTGGATGACAGGGAGACAAGGGCATCCAGCTTGGAGGGGAGATCAAGAGGAGCAAGGTGATCTTTCAGGCGCTCCGCGAGTCCCTGATAGTAGGCATCGACCAGCGCTGCTTGATTCCAGCCGCTCTCAGCGGCAGAGAAATCAAAAAGACGAACTGGCACAGGACGAATGGGGAGCACAGCTTATATACACGATGGAAAGGGAGACAATGAGACACAGGTGAGACACATGAGGGCGGGGAGAGCAATCACACAGGCGGAACTAGACAGGAAGACAAGACGGGAGTACAACACAGGCTTCAAAATAAAACAGGAAGTGACACCACAAGGACAGGAAACTGTCCTTGTTTCCTGTGCCAGTGCCAGTCCTTGTTTCCTGTGCCAGTGCCGCTCAGTTTTTATAATGAGCTGCTTGTCCCCCAACTAAACCCTAACAAAAGAAACTTGACACTAACGGACCCTGACACTTATGAAGGGAAATATTGCGTCTCTGTAAATAATTTCAGGAGTACAATCTGAAACTCCTCCAGATAAAGAACCCTCAGATAAATGCTGTAACTTGTATATAAGTATATGAGTCTATGTGAATTAGTTGTGGCTAAGAAGAAGAGCAAACTTTCCAAAAAAGTTGAGGATACAATTTCTAGCTCTTTGTAAAAAACCCTTCCAGGTTTAGCTGGTCTGCTGTTTGGTGCTGAGCAGGAAATCTTTAATAGGTCCAGAGATTTATTCATGAAAAAAGTGGGTGCTGTGAATGAAGCAAATCAGTATGTGTCATATCAAAAATGCAATGCAAATGTTTTTTCTAATTTTAGACAAGTGGCGAGGTTAGTCCTTTTTAGGGGGGGCTCAAGCCTATCCAAAACTTGCCTTAGCCCATCCTATCGTTTAGTCCTCAAACTGTATATTATTTCTTCGCAAACCTGTTTTGTTTGGAGATGGGGAAAATGGTAAAGGGCTGAAATGGGCCAGTAAAATCAAGCACAACCTGCTGGCATCTCGTCTCTGATTGGTGAGTGGGCCCCTCCTGTTTTACAAAAAAAAAAAAAGCAGCCCGAGAGCACTAAACGTGGGTCCTACTGTAGAGGCAGGGGAGATAACCTGCGATGCAGCTGTTAGAACCACACGAATGCAGCAGTGTTTTGTAACTAGGGATGAGCGAGTACACCACTATCCGTATCAACCATCTACATTATCTGTATCCGTATTCATACTCGTAAGGGGCGGGACTTAAACTGGAAGTGGGTGTAGTTTATACGAAAGTTGTATTTTTAAGCCTGAAATTGATATGCGTTGGTCAGAATTTGCTATATTTAATGACCTTCGGCCAATCAGTGGGATCATTTCTCCATTAAAATGAAGGCAAACAGAAGGGACAATCAGAGAGACCCACATATGTGAGTTTTTCATTGTTTTCATTTTTTCTCTGGTACAGCTAGTGTGTGAAAATAATCATCTGACATGTTGAAATAATGTTTTAAGCTAACTATTGGAAAGCGTATTTTAAATTGTGCGCTGATGGTTTTCCCTTCCGGTGGGCGTGGCTTTTGGAGTATGATGCGTTGTGCTCTGTCTCTATCACAGGATGCCCTGAGGAGGATTTTCCTTCAGCCTGAGCACGGATATTAACTTGTATTACGCGTATGGTACTCGTACTCATCAAAATTGCTATATCTGTACGGGATACTCGTTTCAGCCGAGGAGCCAGCTCTATCCTAGTTGTAACACTAACGACCAGGTAATGCTTCATTTTAGGACCTTGACATAATCTGTCAGAAGAGGCATTGATACAATCGTCTTGTCAACTGCCGTTTAATAGACATCTTACGTTTAAATTCGCATAGCTTGTAATGATACGTATCGTGATAAACTAGGATACTGGGAGCTAGCGCTAGCTATTTAATTGCAAAGAGTTAAATTGTTGCCCAGAGGCAAGATATTGAGATATGAAATGTCACAGTGTGAAGCTATGTCTTACGCCAAGTTAGAAAGTCTAACAGAAGTGAATTGGTCCAGGTTACTTTACTATTATTGCCGAAACACAGGTGTTTTTTTATGTGAAAGAAGAAGAGGTAGAAGAAAATGAAACGTTTTTGTAATGATTGCTATTAAAGTTGCAATGTGACTGTACTTTTCAATGTGTTATATAGTAGGCCATATAGTGTCAGGTTTAATATTTAGAGATTGAGCAAAAATGGCACATATGATATGTTTTTGGATATTTTATTGTTTTTGTGCGGACTCTGGCTGACTGTCTACTTGCTGTGTTTTCAATCTCCATGGAGACGGGAGAGTAGAGATGACGAAGATATCAAACCTGAGGCTATATTGTCTGACCAGATAACAAATTGAAAAGTACAGTCAAATAACGACATTAATAACAGTTTAATAAAAAAAGTTTCATTTTCTTCTTCTTCTTCTTGTATCTACTGTAGGACACAATCTTAAACACTGGAACATTAAACCCTTTGCAAATGTCTGCTTTTCCATAGATGTACATACATTCTTTTTTTAAAAGAAAACAGCCAAGCACAGGTTAGCGAATGTAATGCTATTGAGTACTACAGCAACAAAATATGTAATAGATGAATACATGTTAATGAGTTAACATTTATTTTTTGTTAGTTGCTATACTGTATTACTTTGTCTTTTTGGTGGACAGTACAAAGAGGGGAAGATGTGGATAGAGAGAGAGAAAAGGAAAGAGAACAAGATGAAACAGGTGATAACATGAACAAGTAGTCAAGAAGGGATAATAATAAGCATCTTTTTGGCCATGTTAATTGCATTTGCTCATATTTATTTACTCAATCTTTTAAAACTGCTGTTATATATACTTTTATGAAAAATCTTAGCTTTTTCTAAGAAATTTTAAAACTGGATTGAATTAAGTACCCTCATAATTTTATTATTATTATTTTTTAAGAGTTTGGTCTAGACCTGCTCTATATGTAAAGTGCCTTGATGTAACTTTGTTATGATTTGGTGCTATATAAATAAATCTGATTTGATTCATAATTCCTTGTCAAGAGCGAATGTCAGCTGCTTCCTGGGGGCTTAGCCCCCACAAAGGTCAGGTCCTAGAATCGCACCTGTTTTAGACCAATGCTGTAGTCATTTTTCTGTCCCAGATCCACATTGTTGAAATAACAAAAGGGTAATATGCACATTCGTAGGAGGATGCATACACCTGACAGGTAAATGACTAAATCTGAAAAAAGAAAAGACACTTTTTTGCTACTTTGTGTTATTTTGTGTTGCTTTGTGCCAAGTGCATGATAGGGCCTAATATGTCATAAATTGACTGACATAAAAACTGAAAGAGCTAGCAATTTCCTGATTAATGGACAACTCACTCAACCTCCTGATTACCCTGATTATTTGCAAAGTGCACAAGATACTGAGAAACAAGTCGCTTGTGATGGCTGTTCCATCCACTTGTGGTTGATTTATTGCATGTTGTGCCCAAAAAAATCGTATAATTAATTAACAGGTACAACCCATTTGAATCATCCACAACCTTTTTTCCTCTGTCAATATCCAATTGGCAATTTACTGTGATGTCATTGTGAACTGTTGAGTTGAATTATTGAATTTTTAAATTGGCCGTAATCATGTTAAAAGAAGAGGAAATGTTATTTGGAGCAGAAGATGGAGTTAAGGAAGAGTGAGAACTCAGGATTTGATCTGGTCTGTACCCTATCCTGATAATGTGTCAATCACACAGCAGTTACACACCATAATGCATAACCTGCTTTCTGGTCTTTTTCCCTCTAATTGGAACCATCATTCAAAAAATTAACATCATGTTGCACCGAAGAAGACTTGAAATTAGAGACTCATTAGGGAAATATTAACAGAGCAAAAGATTGAGAGGTAATGGCATTTTCACATAGATTTCATTACATTCTGACTTATTTTTAAAATCAGATGAGTCACGTGGTAAGCTCTAAGGTCAACTTAATTATCCCCGAGGGGCAATTTATTGTGCAGCCAGCCGTGACAACGCTGAAGGCTATTATACAGAATGCAGCACTGGCTTCACTTTCCATTTTTATATTCAATCAAGATCAAAATTAGATTTTAAACCATGGACTTTCAGTTGTTCAAAAGAAGTTTAGAAGCTAAAATTCTCTCTAAGACTTCAGATGCACTTTGAGATTTGGCAGTTGATATACTTTTAAACAAGTGGAAAAACAATTAATATCCGGATGTTAGATCGGCCGTACAATCTCACTGCCACTACCCTGCCCTTCCAAAACAAACTCAAAACAGAGCTGTACTCCACTAGAAAATAGTTCCAACATGTCCAGGGACCACCTCTTTAAATGAGATCACGCACTGCCGTGTTAAATGTCATATCAATTTCAGCAGATTTCCACTCAGAGACATGTGCCTGTTAGGTGAAACCACTTCTCTTCAATTTATTGTTTAGGCCAACCTCCAAAAAAGTGATAATTATTATCAGACCATTCTCCATAATTCAATAAAACAGCTGTAACAGCAGCTGTAGAGTCTGAGACTTTTACTTTTTGCCTTTTCTCACCTTTCTGTTTTTTTTTTTTTTTTACAAAAAGACTGAAGCTGTAAATCTTTTCTATCACTCTATCTGTTTTTCGGTTTTAATAAACCTGCTTTATTAGGTAGTTAGATAATGAAAGATCACAGTCCTGTTGTCAGGAATTAATGGAAATATATTAGCCATCATATTTATTGTCCTGCTTGCTCTTATGAAGAAGAAAGTTAGTTAGTTCCAAGTTACAAGAAATCCTCTGTGGGGGGTGCTCAATAAAAACCAGCTATAATAGGAGGCATACAACAGCACTGCAAAAGTGAAGGTCCATAACTTTCCACTCACAAGAAAATGTACTTTAGGTTTTGACATCCCCTTTTGTAACGTGCGTCTTCAATCAATTCAATCTGTGTTTGCTTCAGTGTCAATTTAAAATATCTCAAGATTCCTCAGGGTGAAAGAAATTAGAAATGTTCATCATACATAACAGAGACTACAATCCAATATCATTTCATATGAAAGGAAAACATCTGAAAAATAAATAAATAAATAAATAAACTAAATAATAATAATTATTATTATTATTATTTATAAATAATAAATCAATAATAATAATAATAATAATTGTTATTATCATTATTAATATTAATATTTTTTTGTTGTTGATATTATTATAAAACATTACATGATTAATTATCTGAAGTTATGTGTCAGTTCAAAAAAAATTTCTCATTCAAAATGAATCTAAACTTTTATTCCCTGTAACTATTCATTTTAAAACCACTGCAAACCTTCAACCTTGTGCAAGCGTGTGAGTGGCCACACAGCTCTCAGACTGTTTGGATATGGTCTTAAGTTTATGTCTTGAATGTAAATCTTAGCTTTTGTCTAATTTTGGGGTAGACAACGTGTCTGAATGTGCAGCTGAGGGCAATTTTCCCACAATCACACAGAGTGGTTTTCTTATTTACAAATAAATCTTGAGAATATATGCAAATGAACATACAGGCAACGTGCAGATGGACACAGAAAGATGCACAAGCATACAGGACATAGACAATCAAACACATACAAGCTGTCTCTCCACCCAAGCTGCTGCTGTTTCTCAACATCTTCCTCTGGTAGAGTATGATATGGCTGTTCCCCTGGCCCAAGAATCTCTTAAGTATTGGTGGCCAGCAGATTCTCAGATGGAGGTAGCTTATTGGTGGAGGAAGTGCAATTACTCCACAGGGAGCTCTGGAAGCAATTATTCCACCAAATACTCCAGAAACAATTCAGCAGCTGCTATCAAACACACACAAATTGTTCTGCCAACCTATTGTACTGAGTCCCCACATCATTGCTGGGAGAATCATATTAACCTTGTTTGTTGTGAATACACCCACACAAAGCAGTTAAGCTGGGAAATAAACAGTTGACTGGTTCAGATAATAATGGGAGGGACTGAATATAATAAAGGTGATGCATGGAAATAGATACATTCATGCAAACTGTGGGTTAATATAGACACACAGAGAAGTAATGCATGTGTACACACACACAGTGGAATTGTGAATTTTCTTACAGTTGCAGATGAAATTGAACACATCTCCAACACCAGCAAACAGGATTCTGATTACACAGTATAACAGCAGCATCTGGGTGAAATGTTGAGCAACCAAGGATCATGGGAACAGGGGAACCCATCTCTCTTCCCCCTCTGTCACGTACAGGTTATATTCTTGGTCCCTGCTCTTGTCCCTGTAATCATCTCTGCCCACATGTTTCTTTTATAAAACTGGCATTGAATCAGAGTTTCAAATAGTGTATGAAAAGTAAAGCTAACAAGGGACATCTTGGCAAAACACTTCTTTAAAGACATGATCAATTAAATTATTCATTGAAATTTGGGGAGGGGGGGAGCAGTAAGAACACTGATGCAGGAACGAAAACATGCAAATCCAGACACAACAGTGCTAATCCTTGCCTTGACATAGTTGAATAACTGACATGAGACAAGTTCTTTACACTGTTGCCTCAGTACAAGATGGATGGATGTAAAGAACAAATCTCTATACTTTTCCATTTCTGGGTCATGAGGAGTGCTGAAGCTAATCCCAGCCAACCAGAGGAAACTGAGGTACCCGAAGGAAACCCACACACCCAGGCCGGGAACTGAACCTGCGACCTTCATATTGTGGGGCGACAGTGCTAACCACTATGCCGCCGTGCTGCCCTATTCTTTACATTATTGTTATAGGTATTGTCATTATTATCATTGTAGTGTAATATCATTTAATAAAACCCAAACATTGCTAGTGGAAATAACCAGAACAAGCATTAGCACAAACACCAACACTGTGTCAACCAAGGACATTTACAAGGTCTGGTTGAGACGCAGTGAAGGAGATAATCAACTGGATCAAATGGTAGCGGTTCAAGGGGCACAAGGCCTGATCTGGATTTCTCACTGAGGAAGTAAGTGCTTCCAGTATCAGTTTTCTTTTTTTTCTTTTTTAATTGTTTGTTGGGAAGCCATGTTACACAAAATATGAATGATAGCAGACAGTCTTAGAGTTCGAAACATGTTTGACCTTTGGAGAGAAAAGGAAATCAATCTGTCAAATTCTTTCTGGAGTTTCCAGACTTAGTTCAACTCTTACATATCATGTCTGCCATAGTAATGTGCACACTCAACCTTCACCACCCCTAAAGTTTTGTTTAACTTGCTCTCTCTGTGTGTGAATTTCTACCCGCCTCTGTTCTTTTATGACGCAAGCTCCATAGCTCCTAGCATTGTCCCACAACACAACTAACATTGCCTGCAGTCAGAATGGTGATTGTAACATATGATCCCCCTGGCGGCTGCTTCATTCAGTTGACTTGGAAATGGAAATTCAATGTTCCTGTGGACTATGTCATGTGACATGTAAACTAAGGCACTATTGGTGGTGGAAAGTGTAAGAATTAAATAAGAAATAAAGCCAATTTCCTCGCTAAGCACAGATGGATTTGATTTAATTAAATTTGACTATCCATTTGGAATGTTGAAGTAAGTAAGGGCAGTCTAGCCATGCTAGTCTTTGTTTTTTTTTTTACAGAGGTTTAGGTTATCTGGCTAAATTGCTGGATCATCCAAATCTTATCTAATGTTAGACTGTTCCTCCTTTGTCCTGTTGGATTGTGTTTTAGCCATGTCTTCAGGTCCAGGTTCAGACCCAGATGCAGACAAATAGTCATGATTATTACATTTTGAGATTGTCTTTTCTGCTGCCTTTTCTGGTCATGCGGTGCTACTCAGCCAATAAGTATTCCATGAGTCAGTGACATGCAGTAAAATAAACTCTGTAGTGGACACTAGTTTTAAAATCTTTTTTTATATCTTGCCTATTGAGATGTCTCAAACTGAACACTGTGCGTGGATTTATTGATTACTATGAGTAAATTATTTTAACAGCATTTGGATCAGATTGATTCTGTCCCAAACTCCTATAAGCTTTTGATCACTAAAGCTGGTACAGTTTCCACTATGATATGAACCTGTGGCATTCCTGTGTTTGTTCATACTTCACAAATAAAGCTTTAACCTGAGTCATGACGTTCAACACTGAAATCCATTATTTGACATCTACACAGTGTCAGTAGCATACAGTTGATCCTTTTTTTAAAACATTGGTATCAGGTCAGTATTTGTGTTGGCTCTCTCGTGTTCAGTTCAGTTCAGAGCTTTATTGTCCCTCCAGGGGAAATTTGGTTTGCAGTGACAGTGCAACTAACACAACAATAATAATAGACAAACAGTGACATAGAACAATGTTGCGGAGTACAGTACAACCAAACTTGATTTGAACAATCCCAAACGGAGTAAGAACAGAGATATCAATAAATATACAAGTGTATAAAAGATGCTACAAGAGCAGTGCATTTAATGATTGTTCAAATTCTATTGCATTGATTGCATGTTGGATAAAGGAAAATTTATACCTATTTGTTCGTGCCCTAGGTAGCTTATATCACCGTCCAGACAGCAGAGAAATGAATTCCTCCAACAATGGGTGATCGAGGCTAGACAGGATGGACCATGCCTTCTGTAAGATCTCTGAGAGAGATAGCTGCTGCATGACAATTATCTTATTGGCTTCTCTCACAATTTTAAACAGAAGATTTTTGTTTTTAACCGACAGGTTTCCATAAAATGAGATTAAACAAAAAGTTAAAACTGACTCAATAAAAGATTTATAGAACAAAACCATTAAGGTCTTATCAACATTAAAAGATTTTAGTCTGTGCAGAAAGTATAATCTTTGCAGGCCCTTTTTGCAGATTGTTGAGGTATTGAGGTCATGGGTCAAGTTTTTATCAATTATTGTCCCCAAGTATTTGTATGAATCCACCATGCTGTACACTTGAAAATGGTTGAAATTGGTTGTCACACCACTCCACAAAGTCAGTCATAACTGGCCCGTGGTCAACCTCTCCATCCTGGAGTAAACTGACTAAGACTGTGTCTTCAGCAAATTTCAAGAAATGCCTGTAAGTGTGGTGACTCCTGCAGTCATTTGTATATAAAATAAAAAACAAATGGGACAGGACAGGCCCCTGTGGTGAACCTATAAAAACACAACCTCTTTCAGGATAAGATGCTATTTATCCTGACTGACTGAGGATCAAGATCAGTCTTGATCATTCAAGACTAAAAGAGGCCATTAATTTGTGGTATAAGATGAGTGGCTGGATTGTATTAAAAGCTGAGGAGAAGTCTGCAAATAAAAGTCTAACATGAGTTTTCTTACCTTCAAGATGCCTGTAAAGAAAGTTAAATAGAGTGGTGGTGGAATCCTCCACTCCTCTAGATGGCCGATAAGCAAATTGCATCGGATCAAGCAACCCCTTTACTTTGTTCATCTGAAATTTCTCGATCAATCGCTCAAAACTCTTCATAACCAATGAAATGAGAGCGACTGGTCTAAAATCATTCAGCTCTTTAGGTGATTCATCTCTTACTCAGGGGAATGTCCCCTTACTGTGGAAGGAGTCCATTGTAGTACCTGTGGCCAAGAATGCGTTAAATATATCACTGAAAACATCACATGGTTGATGACTTTTAAGAGTTTTCCAGTGATCATATCTGGCCCTGGGCTCTTCATGGTATTACATTTAAGGAAGGCAGTGATAGTAACTGGAGAAGTTAAACTATAATCACCCCACCTATCACACAAGTTGCTATGTGCAATTAAAAGGTCATATACATAATCAAAACGTGAATAAAAGTCATAAAATGAATTTGCGAGCTCCGAGTTATCACTAAAACCACCAATATTAATTGGCCTATTTTGCCTCTTATCCTGGCCTGTCATGGCTTTCATGCCATCCCATACTGCCGTTAATTCATTGCTATGAAATTTCTCCTCAATTTTTTGTTTATATTGTAATTTGGCCCTCCTAATTTCATATCTAACTTCTTTTTTAGCTTCTGACTTTTCCCTGCTTCCATCATGTAAATAGGCCTTGTGTTTCCTGTGCAGTGCATCTTTTACTGCTCTATTTAACCAATGTTTTTTATTGGGAAACACCTTCACATGTTTGGTTGGGATAACAGAGTCCTTTAAATATCTTACATAAGAGGATATCACCTCACTCCTCTCATTAAGATCAGAAGAGTTAAAAACATTCCCCACAGGGTATCCCCCAGGGGTTAGTCTTGGGCCCACTTCTTTTCATCATTTACCTCCTCCCCCTTGGCACTCTCCTCCGTCACCATGGGATCCATTTTCACTGTTATGCCAATGACACACAGGTCTACATCTCCTCCAAACCCACGACTGCCATCCTGCAACCTCCCTCATCACCTGCCTTGATGACATCCGGAGCTGGATGAGCAGGAACTTCCTGAAACTGAATGGCAATAAAACCGAGGCCCTGCTCATCGGCTCCAAATCCACCCTCTCCAAATCCCAACCCACCCCAGCTCTACCCATCATCGTCGATGGATTCCCTGTACCCTTGCCCCCCAAGTCAAGAGCCTCCGCGTCATTCTGTACAGCACGCTCTCATTTGCACCCCATATTCAAAACATCACCCGGACTGCATTCTTCCACCTCCGCAACATCTCCAGACTCCACCCATCTCTGTCCCAATCCAGCACCGAAATCCTGGTTCATTCATTTGTCACATCCCGCATTGACTACTGCAACGCCCTCCTCACCGGACTCCCCACCAAACTCATCAACAGACTGCAAATGATTCAGAACTTGGCTGCCCGGATCATCACCTGTACCAAATCATCCGACCACATCACCCCTGTTCTCATCCAACTACTCTGGCTCCCTGTACAATACCGCATCCACTACAAAAACCTCCTCCTCACCTATAAAGCTCTCCATAACCTAACCCCGACTTACCTTCGCAACCTCCTTCATGAATACACTCCCTCCCGCACCCTCTGCTCATCCTCTACCGGACTTTTATCCATTCCCACGTCACGCCTCAGCACCATGGATGCCCGAGCCTTCAGCTGCTCAGCACCCAGGCTCTGGAACTCTGTCCCCCCATATATAAGACAGTCAGACTCCATCACCTCATTTAAGTCCCACCTCAAAACTCATCTGTTCAAATTGGCATATTCTGTATAACTGGACACTGTGAACCTCACCTGTTTTTATGCTGATGTTTTCTTTTAATTTATGTTTCTTTGATTATTTTATTTCTTGTAAGGTGACCTTAGGTGACTTGAAAGGCGCCTCCAAATAAAATGTATTATTATTATTATTATTAAAAGCTCCATGTTTTGAAAGAGACAGCTTCAAGGTGCTAGGTGCAAGGTGTGTTGGCTGACACATGGGTTCAGTTATCACAATCAGTATTGGTCAGAAAAAAAGAGGCATCAGAACATCTCTAATGAAGATAATTACACGTATATTTTTTCAGGAATATGCTGCAATTGCAGATGCAGTTGCAGCATCAACTGATTTTTATCCTCCATCTTTGCCCATCTCTCTGAAGTGTGTCCAAAAAGATGCATCAGTTCTAATGAAACTGAATACTGAAACTGAAATAGCATGTAACCCCCAAATGTTTGCAATTGCAGTTGGTCTGCCTTTTGATTTTCAGCCTATACACCCATGCAACATGATGTCAGACAGTGTGCGGTGAGTATGTGGTCTGTGAGTCCTGTGTCGTCATGCATCTGTGTGTGTGTGTATTTGTGAGTCTTTCCTGTCCTGGTCCATAGGAATCTGCATGAAAGAGACATGCATGTGTGTGACTCATCCATTAAAAATCCAGATTTTTAAATCTCTCCAATTACCCTGATGAGTTTAAAGTCAAGTCCCCAACCCCCACCACCACTACTATCCCCAGTGGAAAGTAATGCTGACTTTGCACAGGATGTAAGTCACCACCACTGTACAGAGTGGGGGTAATTCAAACAATTTGACAGGACATATGGAAGCAGTTTTTGCTGAGGAAGGTGTCAAGGAGAGTTTTTAAGAACGTATCCACTCTTGTACCCTCTGCCCCCTCCTGCCTCCTCCCATTTTGAGCCAAGAAATGTCTGCTGGGCTTTTTAAAAAAGTGTGGAAGAGAGACATTACATCAGATTAACTTACTCCATGTGCGTAATGGGCTGTAACATAGGTCTGACACACACCATTACACACCATTTACACCTCACAGGCACGAAGGTGAAGACAGAGACAGGTTACATGGATGTATATGTGTGTGTGGAAAAAATAAGTGGCATCGGGGAGAGAAAAGATGGTCAGGTGGAAAGATAACGAGTGAGTGTGTGTGTGGGTCATGTGTGTGTGATTCCTCTTGAACCAGCTGGGTAGGCGTGCTGAGGTAAAGAGCAGACTTTATTGGATAATTAAAAGGATATGAGTTGCTCTCATCACTCTGTCGCTGCTCAACCTCTTTTTGGCCACAGACACTAACAGATCCCAAAGAAACACTAAAACAAAAACACCACAAATGGAAACATCACTCTGCCCAAAGATTGTGTTCAGCCTGTCTGTTCACTTCCTGAGACTTTTTCCCTCTTTGGATCGCAACAAATCTAATCAAATTTATTTATATAGCGCCAAATCATAACAAAGTTACATCAAGGCACTTTACTCATAGAGCAGGTCTAGACCAAACTCTTTATGGAGTTGTTAAAGAGACCCAACATATCCTTCCAAGAGCAAGCACTTGGTGACAGTGGCTTCCTTGAAGAGACAAAAACCTCGGGCGGAACTGGACTCAGGGAGGGCAGCCATCTGCCTCGACTGGTTGGGTCGAGAGAGGGAGAGATGGGGGGGGGCAGAGAGAGAAGCAGAGGCAGTGAGAGAGACACAGTGAGAGTGGGTGTGAAGGAGAGGAAGGGGGGACTTGGTAGAGGGATGGAGAGAGAACAAGAACAATAGAAGAGAATATATCTTGGAAAACACACAAAACATACAGTGATGACAACCTAGTAGTTATAAATGTGCACGAGTAAATATTAGCAGTGGCGGAGAAGAAAAATTTATAATGGGAAGTGAGTAGTAGTCTACTGAGTGGGAACATGGAGCAGAGATGATTCAGCAACTGTAGGGCGGGGACATGAGAGGGAGAGGACAGGAGGGACAGAACACAGACTACAGGAGGAAAGAAAGTTAGAATCATGTAATGTTGTAATGTATATGCATGGGGAAGAGCGAGAGAGAGAGCCACAGGGAGACAGACAGAATGAGGGAGAGGGAGGGAGGGAGCAAGATGGAGTGAGTGAGAGAGAGAGAGAGAGGGAGAGAGAGGGAGGGAGAGGATGGGAGAGAGGGGGAGAGGTGCTAAGTGCAACCCCCAGCAGTCTAGGTCTATAGCAGCACAACCAAAAGAAAAAGAGTAATAAACCTTAAATTTTTAACTGTAGGCTTTGTCATAAAGGAAGGTTTTAAGCCTGATCTTGAAAGCTGCGACAGAGTCCGCCCCCCGGACTGATAATGGGAGTTGGTTCCATAGAAAAAGGAGCCTCCTAGAGACTCCAGGAACCACAGGTTAAACTACACCCAGAGAGCAAAGTGTCTTCCTGGGTGTTACGACCGGCCTAGGGGAACTGTACATAACATGAATGGATGCTCCCCTCTTTCCCCCACTTCCAAGGATGACCAAGGCCACACAGCTGCAGTCCAACAAAAGATCATTTATTTAACACACGGAGAAAAATGGTAGCAATTAGTATCAGGGTGAGCGTGCCCAAAACAACAAACAAAAAAAATCTACATCCCAAAACTAACTTACCTATCCAAAAGTAAAGAAAATGAAATACAGGTCTCATCTGACTCCCTATAAAATAAACAGGAGAAAAAAGCATTTAATAAATAGAGCTACCCCCCCCTACGGCTACCTGGACTGCTGGACAACACAACGCAAATTTAACACAGGACAACAAAGCCTGGTGCAGTTGGGAGTAGGGCCAAGTGAAGAGGGAGAACAGTTAATTTTATACCAGCTCCACCAATCAGCAGCCAGCGCTTGGAGAGAGAAACACTAAGGGTGGTAGCACAGCACCACCCTCAGGCAAGGAGGAACAACAGGACAGCTGAACAGCAGAATCACAAATACCTTATGACCGAGGGTCATAACACCCTCCTACCTAAGATCAAACATTTCTTCCCCTAAAAGAAACGTTTGATTCACTAAGATCTAGACAGCGTGTTGGCCATTACCTTTTTATAAGCCTTTTAGAGAATGTCAACATTAAAGTCCTGAAGCAACAAGGACCAGCGCATGAGGACTTGGTTGCTATTCTTAATCTGAGTTAAGACAAGCGGATTGTGATCAGAGAAGACGACAGTTGGCACGGGACTAGACCCAAGGTACAGTTCAAAGTGTTGCAACACCAATAGTAAGGCTAAGGCCTCTTTCCATGGTGCTGTAATGTAGCTGGTGCCTTTTGAGCTTTTTGGAAAAGTAACCGATTGGATGGTCGATGCCACGCTCATCCCCCTGCAGGAGCACCGCACCTACGCCAAGCGCATTGGCATCCACCTCCAGCTTAAATGGACGTGCAAAGTCTGGGGCAGCGAGTACAGGCACGCTACAGAGAAGAGCTTCAAAAAGCTCAAAAGCAAATTGACACTTCTCTGACCACTGGAAAATACTTTTGGGGCTTGCTAAGTTAGTCAGTGGAGCCACTACATCCGAAACATTCTTACAAAAACCACGATAATACCCAGCTATCCCCAGAAAACAGCGAAGCTCACGGCATGTTTGGGGAGCTGGGAAATCCACGATGGCCAGCACCTTAGCAGTCACGGGACAAACACGACCTTGTCCCACCATCTTACCTAAATAGTTAACAACAGCCTTCCCAAATTCACATTTGGCCCGATTGAGAGTTAGGGAAGCTTTACCCAACGATCAAAAATCTCAGAGAGAGTTTTCACATGTTCAGTCCAGTTGGAGGAGGAGGCCACGATATCATCTAAATAAACCTCACAGTTGCTCAGCCCGCAAAGAACCATGCTCATGAGCCTCTGGAAAGTGGCTGGAGCATTTCTCAGACCAAAATGCATGACTGTGTACTGTACTGCTGCTGCAGCAGGGTGAGGCCACGCCCCCTGAAAGACACAGAGGGACAGTCAGAAAACCAGAATCATAACAGTGCCCCCCCCTCAAAGGCTTTGTGAGGATACCTGGTGTAGAACTCCATGAGCAGATCGGGGTCCAGAATGAGGCTGCGAGGGACCCAGGAGCGCTCCTCCCGACCGTACCCCTCCCAATCGACCAGATACTGGAATCCACGACCACACCTACGTACATCCAGCAACCATTTGACAGTGTAGGCCAGGTGGTCATCGATAATGTGGGGGGGAGGGGGTTCAGCTGGAGGAGACAGAGGACTGGAAAACACTGGCTTGCATTAGGAGACATGGAATGATGGGTGGATGGCAAGTGAAGGTGGCGATTTAAGGCGGACCAGAGATGGATTGATGACATACACAATTTCAAATGGCCCAGTGTATCTAGGGGCCAGCTTCCTGGACTCGACCTGTGAGGGAATGTCTCTGGAGGAAAGCCAAACTTGTTGACCAGCCTTCTATTCAGGAGCAGGGGAGCAGCAACGGTCAGTGAGTCCTTTGTTGCGGGCTGCGGTCCGGGAAAGGGCTGCACGGGCCTCCCACCAGACTCTGTGGGCTCGACGGAAGTGGTGCTGCACTGACGGGACGGCCACTTCAGATTCCTGGGTGGGAAAGAGTGGGGGTTGATAGCCCAGGGAGACCGTGAAAGGAGTTATGTCAGTGGCGGAAGAAACCACAGTTGTGTGCGTATTCCACCCATAGGAGGTGGGTGGACCAGGAGGCTGGATGGCGACTAGCAACACAGCGAAGGGCCGCCCCCAAGTTCTGGTTGGCCCGCCCAGTCTGACCATTAGACTACGGATGGTAGCCTGAGGATAGGGTGACTGTGGCTCCCAGTGCCCTGCAGAATTTCCTCCACACCTGGGAGACAAACTGGGGACCCAGGTCTGAGATGATGTCCTGTGGGATACCATGGAGACGGAAGACATGCTGGGTAAGGAGTGAGGCGGTCTCTAGAGCCGAGGGCAACTTAGGCAAGGGGAAGTAATGGACAGACTTAGAGAACCGGTCTACAATGGTAAAGATGGTGGTGTTGCCCTCAGATGGTGGCAGTCCAGTAACAAAGTCCAGGGCTATGTGACACCAGAGACGTTAAGTCTCTTGGACCTGATCCTCCACGTCCCATCTGGCTGCTCCCACCACCCACGAAGGAGGCAGGATGTTCTCCTCTGGGGACTCCTCATCATGGGGGGCAAAGTGGTGGGACGGTGCATAAGGTTTGATGTTACGGGAGCCCGGTCTAAAGGTGAGGGTGAAGTTAAACCGTACCAGGTAAAGTGCTCACCTAGCCTGTCAAGCGTTGAGTCTGCGGGCAGTGCGAAGGTACAAGAGGTTCTTGTGGTTGGTCCAAACAATGAAAGGATGCTGGGCTCCATCAAGCCAGCGTCTCCACTCCTGAAGGGCCAGCACAACTGCAAGTAGTTCCCGATTGCCCACGTCATAGTTCTGCTCCACCGGGGAGAGCCTGCGGGAGAAAAAGGCACAAGGATGCAGTTTATGGTCGGAGGTTAAATGTTGGGAGAGGACAGTTCCCACTCCAGATTTGGACGCATCAACCTCTACCACAAACTGAACTGAGGGTTCGGGGTGAATGAGTACCTGAGCATTAGTAAACAGTTCTTTTAGTCTCACAAAGGCTGAATCCACTGTGGGTGACCAGGTGAATGGGACTTTGGCAGAGGTGAGCTTCATCAGGGGTGTAGCAGCTCAACTGTATTCCGGAATAAATCTACGGTAGAAATTAACAATACCGAGAAAACGTTGGCGCTGCTTTCTTGATGTAGGAGTGGGCCATTCGACCACTGCCTTTATTTTGGCAGGATCAGTCTTGATTTGCCCTTTTTCCACAACAAAACCCAAGAACCGTACTGAGGGGACATGAAACTCACACTTTTCTGCCTTACCAAACAAGCGGTCTTCAAGTAGTCTCTGAAGGACCAGATTAACATGATGGATGTGCTCCTGATGGGTGTGGGAAAAAATAAGGATGTCGTCAAGCTAGACGAAAACAAAATGGTTAAGCATGTCTCGGAGGATGTCATTAACACTTGAACCGCCAGGGTTTGCTGTATACCTGAACCGCCAATGGGTAAAATTTACCCGGTATTAGAATGCTTTAATTTTCAAAGTAAAAGGTTCATTTATTTATAATTCTGCAACACAGGTTTGCATAAAGAAATGCTAGCTGTGGTGTCTTTATGCAACTTACAAAGTGACAACATGACAATGAAATATATATAACAGTCAATTTATTTGTGATGCACTTTTCTGAACAAAAAAAAAAAAACAGCCGAGTAAAACAGCACGGAATTAACAAATGAGCCCCATATATATTGTGACGTCATGAGAGGTTTGCCAGGGCAGGCAAGGCGAGGCGGTGCCTGGGGACTGAAGAGATTACACCACAAAAAATTTTCCAAAATTAAGATGTAGGTTTATTGTTAACCATCAACATTCTTCTTTGCATTCTTCTTTATAATACAAACTCAAAGTCTCTGTGTTTTGGGTGGGATTTTTCTTTTGTTTTGTGGGTTCCCTTCCAGTGGACAAAGTCTAAAAGTCCTTAACTGCAACAAAAAATCCACACTCCCTCTGGCTCAGTCTGGTCCTCTTACTGTCTTCCTCTGGGTCGCTCCGTGCTTCTTGTGCTGCTTCTCCTGCCTCTGCTATCTATATCCCAGCTCCCCCTAATCAGGTGGCTTAAACACTTGCAGCTGTCCGCCGTGTGAGGCATGCTGGGAGCTGCAGTCTTTTCCCCAGCGGCCCTTTTGGGAGGCAGCTGGTGTAGAATGTACCGCCCCTCTACCACCTGTCCCTTGGTGACGCCACTATATATATATATATATATATATATATATATATATATAATGTAAAGCATTTGTAGAACGTTTTATTCTGTTTGCAGTTAGCCTCCACCATGCAGGTCATCCTCCTGCGTTCTTCTTCAGCTGCAATGGCACGTCAACCCGCGGCATCCGTTTTGATGCCATCCATTCAGTGGGCAGCTCCTTGGCCAGACGGAGCATGAAGTCCCTTCTGGGGATGTTGTCACCCGTGCAGCTCCGATACAGCCCCCGGGCATTGGTGTATAATGGTGTATAAGCGCGTAATGAATAGCGCGAAAATGGCTGTATTATCTTTGTGGGTAAATTTTACCTGCTGGCGCTTACAGTTATAAATTTAAATTTTTTAAATCTGGCTTTAATTTGAAATTTCTTAACAATACGGGGTGCTACTTAACACACTTTTAGGAAAAGCCAAAGACTGGGGGGCTTGAATATTTCATGGAAAAAAAGTTACATACAATTAAAAGACGGTAAATTTTACCCGTTGGCGGTTCTAGTGTTATTCAGAGCTTGGAACACAGCAGGTGCATTGGTAAGACCAAAAGGCATAACCAGGTATTCAAAGTGGCCAGTTGGGGTTTCAGTTTTCCATTCGTCCCCCTGTCTGATGCAGACCTAATGGTAGGCGTTACGAAGATCCTGTTTTGTAAACATGGTGGCCTGGTGAAGAGGAGCAAAGGCAGAGCCAATTAAAGGGAGAGGGTATTTGTTTTTAATAGTGATGTCATTTAGTCCCATGTAATCAATACAGGGACGCAAAGTCTTATCCTTCTTGTCCACAAAGAAAAATCCTGCCCCTACCGGGGAGGAGGAGAGCCAGATGAGCCAGTCGATTTGGGTATTGTGCAGCTGTAACCAGGTGAGCCCTAAAACAAGAGGTTTATTGGGTGAGGGAATGAGGAAAAGTGTGATGCGCTCATGATGATTACCGGAGAGACAGAGTGAGACGGGGACTGTGGAATGGGTGACCTGGGATAGGAGTCTCCAATGAGGGCGTAAACGGCTTTGGGTTTGGGAAGAAGTAGTATAGGAATATTGTGCTGAGAAGCAAAATCAGAGTCAATGAAGTTGTCGTTTGCCCACGAATCCACCAACATGGTAAGGGACATGGATTTCTGAGAGACAGAGACAGTACCTGGTAAAATAATGTGCTGAGATGGTTTGGGGGCAGAGGTTCGGCTCACCAGTGCCCCTCTGATGACTAGTTCCTGTTAATATGCGTGCAGAGGCATTCTGAATCAACTGAATTAGTTTTTTTTTTTTTGTGTGTGTGTGTTTCACTTCCTGTTTTATTTTGAAGTCCCGTGCTGTCTTGTCTTTGGTTGTTTTACTTCCTGTTTTCTTCCTTCCCTGATTACTGTCCCCACCTCAATGTCATTCACCTGTGTTTCGTTTCCCCTGTGTATATATACCCGGTGTCTTGCCCCATGTCTCTGTCAGACAGTCTGTATCCTTCGTGAGTAGCTTTCCGGCGTTATTTCCTTGTGTTTGATATCCTCATGCCTTCCTTTTTGCCTAGCGTCTCTGCGCCTTTGCCTGTGTTTTTTGATCTCCCGGTTTTGACTCTTGCCTGTTTTTGGACATCCTAGCCAGCCTAATGTTTTTGTACTGCCACTTGCTCTGACTGCCTGCCTGTGTACCGAACCTGGACTGTTAATAAACTACTTCTTGCTACTCGCTGCCTCCGGTCTGCTCTGTGGGTCCCAGTTCGTCTGTCCCAGCCTGACAGTACAATATGACCACTACCATGGACCCCGCAGATCCAGAGCCTGTCTGCGAAGCCCTGAAAAACCAAGGCCAGTGGCTTTGCCAACACGAGGACCAGATGGCTTCTACTGTCATCCCAGCTGAGCCATCTGACTATTGGTCTACATCAGGGGAGGACTAACACACACCCTGGCGAGGGCACTACCTCCCCATCCTCGATTTCACCGCAGACCATCAATCACCCCTCCGTGCCTTCTGGGTCGACTCACCTCCAGTTGTCCAGTCCTGAAAGGTTCTCCAGGGAGTTCCGGATGCTAGCAGCAGACAGTGGCTGAAACCAACCTGTGCTTGCAGATGCCTTTTTTCAGGGTCTATCGGAGCACATCAAGGACCACCCAACACCACTGGACCTGCCCTCTGAATTGGATGCTCTGGTCTCCTTGGCATCCAAGATCGACGAGGCTACGGGAGTGCAACCGGACCAGAAATGCCCCAGCTCATCCACAACCTGTCCCCAACGCCGCCCGGGGACCTTCGCTGAGCGATCCCTTGGTCCCTGCCTCCACATCCCCCAACCACACACCGGAGGCATTACCGAGGAGCCCATGCAGATTGGCCGCACACGGCTCTCTCCTGAAGAGTACCTACGCAGACGCAACGAGGCCCGGTGCATCTACTGTGCTCAACTGGGCCACTTCTTGGATAATTGCCCAATACATCGCAGCGGACCCACCTGGGAGGCACCAGCGCTGGTAAGCGCCTCCCTCTGTAAGAACAGATCTTGTCAGCAGTCCTCTCAGATCACCCTCTCTTCTGACTCCCTTTCTCTCTCTCACTCGGTTCTCAGACTCTGGTGCTGATGCCAATCTTACGGAAATCAAGCTAGCCCAGAGACTTAACCTCTTTTGTCCTGCTAGAGACTCACGTACCCGCCACTGCCTTAGACGGCCATGTCATGCACGTGGTTACTCACCGCACACCTCACCCCCTCATGGTCGCCTGTACTCCCTGTCAGCACCTGAGCGTCAAGCCATGGAGGAGTACATGGGAGAGGCACACAAAGCTGGATCATCCAACCTTCCTCATCACCAGCGGCAGTTTTTTTTTTTCTTTTTTTTTCTTTTTTTTCTTAGTGGGAAAGAAGGACAAGTCCCTGCATCCCTGTATTGACTATCAAGGACTGAATGACATCACCATCAAAACAAGTACCCTCTCCCACTTATCTCTTCTGGTTTTGAGCTCCTGCAGGGGTCTAAAATATTCACCAAGCTTGACCTGCGCAACACTTATCCCCCTCTCTTTGATGCGAACCAGATGATGAGTGGAAAACGGCCTTTAACACCCCCACAGGACACTGAGTATTTAGTGATGCCGTTTGGACTCACCGATGCCCACAGCTGTGTTCCAGGGCCTGGTGAATGATATCCTCCGAGACTGCCTGAATAAGTTTGTTTACCTTGACAATGTTCTGATGTTTTGACCTTTGACTGTTTTTGGACTTCCTAGCCAGCCTAGTGTTTTTGTACTGCCACTTGCTCTGACTGCCTGTGTACCGAACCTGGACTGTTAATAAACTACTTCTCGATGCCTCTGGTCTGCTCTGTGGGTTCCAGTTTATCTGTCCCAGCCTGACACTGAAGGCTTTTCTGAGAATTGTTGGGACATCCTGATAGTAATGAATTACAGTAGTCTAGAGGTAAATGCATGGAGTAGTTTTTCTGCATCCTCTTCAGACAGAATTTTTCTAATCTTTTCAATATTGCGTAAGTGAAAGAAGGCTGTCCTAGAGAATTGTTTTATATGACGGACAAAGGACATAACCTGATCAAAAATTACTCCAAGATTCCTGACAGTGGAACAGGAGGCCAAACTAATGCCATCCAGAGTGGTTGCATGATCAGATAATGCTTCTCTAAGGTGCTTAGGGCCAAGTACAATGATTTCAGTTTTTTCTGAGTTCAGAAGTAAAAAGCTGCAGGTCATCCAGGTCTTTGTCTGTCAGACATGCCTGAAGTCTGATTAGCTGATTAGTTTCATTCAGCTTCATTGACAAGTATAACTGAGTATCATCTGCATAATAGTGAAAACAGATGCTGTGCTTCCATATAATACTACTTAAGGAAAGCATATGTAGGGTGAAAAGGATTGTCAAAAGACAGAACCCTGTGGAACTCCATGAATAACTAAAGTGCGTAAGGAAGAGTCATTGTAAACATTAATGAAGTGATATCCGTCTAAGTATGATTTGAACCAGCTTAGTGCTGTTTTTGAAACCATTGACTGTAATATTCTATCACAAAGGCTGAAACATTAAATTGGGGTCAAAGGAGCTGCACTAAGATCTGACAGGACAAGTATGGAGGCCAAGTATGTGAGCTTCTGTCAATACAAAGAGCTTTTTTAGATGTTTTTAAGCTTTCTTTCCAGACTAAGTAGAATTCATCTGCATTACTAGTCCGCCACTTCCTTTCCATGTTTCATGACATTTGCTTTAAGGCACGAATTTGAAGGTTATACCAAGGTGCCAGCCTCCTCTGTTTCATTACTTTCTCTCTCAGAGGAGCCACAGAATCAAGATTTGAACACAGTGAGGCCTGAGTGCTATTCACAAGGTCATCGATCTGTGTAGGGGGGAGAAGTTCTCTATTGACTTTAGACATGGCAGTTTAGCAAATGATGTCTGAGTATTCTCCATAAATTTGGCCACAGCATTTTCAGATAAACATCTGCTATAGCTGAGTTTATTGGAAATAAGCGGTAGTTATTAAGTAGTGGTCGGAGAGAAGAGGGTTGTGGGGAAATACTATTAACTGGTCAATTTCAAAGCCATATGTTAACACCAGATCAAGGGTGGGATTGAAACAGTGAGTAGGTTCTTTCACACACTGGAAAAAGCCAACTATGTCCAATAATGACTTAAATGCAGAACTAAGGCTGTCACTGTCATCTACATGAATACTGAAATCACACACTATAATGATTTTATCTGTACTAAATATTCATTCTGATAGGAACTCAGAGAACTCCAATAGAAACTAGAAAGACCAGGTAGATGACATACTGTAATTAGCAGAACTGATTTTTCAATTTTCCAGTTTGAATGGGAGAGACTGAGGGTAAGACTTTCAAAATATTTATAACCAGAGTTTGGTCTTGGATTGATTAATAATATAAATCTATAATATGATGAGTAAACAGATCATTAACTAACAGGGATTTGAATGATACTGATCTAATATTCAATACTCCTAAGACGCAGAGAAGAGTGTTAAACTCCACCTCTTCCTCCTGGTCTGGACTCGGGAATATCACAGTTTTAACTTTTAGTAAATTCAGTCAGATTACTAGGTATGAGAGGAGCTTCCTCAACGGTGGGATGGACGCCATCTCTCCAGGTCTACCCCAGAAAGTCTTACAGTTTTCTATGTGGCCCACATTGTTTTCTGGACACCACCTCGGCAACCAGCAGTTAAATGATGACATGCAGCTATACATGTCATCACTGGTCAGATTGGGCAGGGGTCCAAAGAAAACTACCGTGTCTGACATCGTTTTTGCACAATTACACACACTCTGTATTCATCTTTGTGACCTCCGACTGGCGTAGTCGGGTGTCGTTACTGCCAACGTGAATTACCGCTTTGCCATATTTACGCTCATCCTTAGTCAGCAGTTTCAGATAAGACTCGATGCCACCCTCTCTGGCCCCAGGGACACACTTAACTATGGCCACTGGTGTCGCTAACTTCATGTTCCTCAGAATAGAATCGCCAATAACTAGTCCAATAACTTCAGGAAACTCTCTAGTTTCCCGAAGTCTCTGTCTCTCCCAGTTCCTCTCCTCTCTCTCCCTGTCCTTATCCTGCTGGTGGTGAATCATCACTACCCCATGTTCCTGCAACACCTGCTGCTCCCATATCTTCATGAACTCCATACAGCATCATTTCTATGAACTTCATGCAGCATCATATGTTCCTGCTGCACCTGTATTGAATATCCCCTCCTCCTGCTCTCATTCTCTACCTACTCTACCCAACTTTGTCCCCCCCCCACCTCATCTCTCTCTCTCTCTCTCCCTCTCTCAACCCAACCGGTCAAGGCAGATGGCCGCCCCCCCGAGCCTAGTTCTGCCCAAGGTTTCTGCCTCTTAAAGGAAGTTTTTCCTTGCCATTGTCGCCAAGTGCTTGCTCCTTGGGGGATCTGTTGGGTCTCCTAATTTTATAAAGCATTTGGTCTAGACCTGCTCTATATGTAAAGTGCCTTGATGTAACTTTATTATGATTTGGTGCTATATAAATATATCTGATTTGATTTGATTTGCTTTAATTTGAGTTGGTTTTTCAGTAGGTGTGTCGCTGAATGGGAAGAACCTGTTGGTAATGTGAACTGGTCGGTGGTGGACCGGGGTCTGCTGCCTATGGCTGCGCCTCTTGTCTCGGACAGTCACCCAGCTGCTCTGACTAGATCCCGGCGGCTGCTGGCGGGGGGAAGTATGTCTCTGGGCTTCTCTAGGAGCTGCTCTTGGTCAGCCCACACTGACTACAGGGGACCATTTAGCTACACTTGAATAAGTTGGACTAGTTACGGTCCGGAGCTATTAAGCTATTAAGAAAAAATCTGGAAGACCTGATGCTGACTTCACATGGAACACGTTGTGTGTATTTTAAGAAAGAGGGCTTAACATTAAAGGAGAAGGAGGAAAAACAAAAACAAAAACTGAAAGCAGCAGGGTTAGTGCCTGTATACTGCTTTAGGGGTGGCAACTGGATTATGTTAGCATGTCAGAGCGCGTTATTGCCAGGACACAACACAAAGCAGACCAGCAAACCATTCTCCTTCCTAACAGCCGCCTTTACGTTAAATACAGGCTTTGGCATCTTAGCTATGAACCGTGGGCCTTAAAGCCTAAACACAGACTGACAGTGCAGCTGTACACAGACAGAATGTGTAGTGTCCCACTGACTCTAACTGCTCGGCTGGAGGAAACACCCCTGGGCTTTGACAGGCCAGGAGAAAATGAATACTGTTAAATAGGAAGAGGTTTGCACGCTTAAGGCCTCTGAAATACTCATATGGGGACGGAATAAAAGACGGAAATAAATACAAAAACAATGTGAATGTAAGTTCATAGAAGTTATTCCGTCTATCTGCCTATAAAAAGTGCATTTTTCAGATAAGAAGTTTTTATCTTATAATATATATATATATATATTTGCTTCCTATATAGTCCTATAGTCCTAGCTTACTGTATTATTTTGTATCATTAATGTAATTAAATTGATGTGTATACATATTTTAAAATATATTTTAAAGCGGTATATCAAATATGTGAAAGCCATACTAGAGGACAAACTGCAAAATCTCTCAGAATATTCTGATATGTCAGAATTATTATATGCCTTTTTTATGTTCTTCTCAGGACAGCATGCAAGTGCAGTAGTTATGATTAATATATTTTTATCATCTATTTTGTATTATTTTAAATATTTTTGAAAAATACATTGTGCAGATGTCTATTGTTTCCCAAGTTCAATGTTTCCAAGGAAGATTCTTTTTCAAAAATGAATGTGAATGTGAAGTGCCAGCACTATGTCAGCTTTGTTCAGAATCTGTGCTTGTGATTTAAAGGATAGATTTCAACATAATAAGTAGTTCATTATGTTTCTTTTTGATTCGAAAAAATGTTTTCTTATCTGAGCACTGAAATGTATATGTTCAGGTCAAAAGGCAAAATTTAAAAAAAGCCAGTAGGGACTTTTTGAGACATAAAAAATACTAATTTTGCCAAAACTTTCTTTTAGAGAGACATGGCAACAAGAACAAATAGGAAAAGTTAAAGCTGCAATGTCCAATTTCATTTTCAAGGTAACTGAATTTCAAAGGGTTCATGCCTCACTGTGTTTAGGCTGTGGTTTTTGTATTTTCATTCAAACCATAACTTAATCTCACATAAAAGTTTTGATTTCACTTATGAGTTGAGAACTTTTTGATCATGGGCTTCAGGATGTGACAGAAACAAAATGGCCTCAAATGGCCTTAAATTCCTAGAGTTATGTTTAAAAGGGGAAAATGGAAGATAAATTGCAGAATCAAGTTCACATTAGCATTTGGGACATTCATTCATATTCAGGCATTGTGGTCACATGTTACATGAGAATGACATTTCACTTCCGTCTGTGTTTTGCTGCAGTGACACTTATCCTTCCCAGTCTGGGGGACATATACCTCCCTGGAAAAAAGCTGCCTGGACAAGAGAGCAGCACAATAACTTCTGAATATCATAATATCGCACAGCACTTTGTGTAATTATTCCTCCAACATGATGTGAAAGTGAATGGCATTATGGCACTTCATACAATTGCTGGTGAATATTTAAATTACAGGTTGCAGAGTCCTGTGCATTGTCCTCATCAGACGTTACACAATGAATATAAAGCTTTCCTGGAAACTAGGTGGATAAAATGCAGTGTGGTGAGTGCAAATTATACAGTGTTAGTTTTTTTTAATGCAAAATGGGTATAGTTATTGTTTTTTTGGTTTTTTTTTTGTTTGTTTTTTTTGGTGTTCCTTGGGATGGGAGGTCATGACCCCACTGAATCATCAAGACAGACTGATTAAACATGTCAGTTTGCTTTCTTTTTTTTTGTTTTCTTTTTTTCTTTATTTTTAACTGGGCTGGGTTAGGGGTCAGTTTGCTTTCTTAGTGTGTTACTTTCTGTGGTTCTAAAAAAAACCATTTAGCACCTAATCACACCCCCCATGAATATTACAAATTTTTTTAGATCTGCATGTAAATCCATATCGGAAAAAGTCACAGTGGTATTTTCAGAGATTGTTAGGAGCTTGTTGGGAGCTTGTTGGAAACGGCGTTGGCAGTGTGGGTTTCTAAGCTGATGGTGTTGCCCCCCTTGAGGCATATTTTGTTGGCTCAAGCATTGAGCTTGACTAGCTTTTTATCAGACGTGTATACATTCACTCAATCAGGGTCTGGAAAGGTCACCAGTCATCTGCAGGGCTGATATATGTTTATGGAGGCTTTTTGTTTTGTTTCCACTGTAACAGCTGTAACCTTGCAGCCAGCTCCTGTCTATTTGGTTCCTGGTGCCCTCAATGTTAAGACAGTGTCAATGAAATATAACTTAGTAATTTAAGTAAAGATCATTTATATATAATTATATATAACATTTGAAATTATATGATCAAGAAAGTACAATAGTTCAACATATAGAAAAGACAATCTAAAAACATAAAAAGTTATACATTAAAAAAAGCAATAAGATAGAGGCAATATTCAGACTAGTGCTGTGCGATAATGACAAAAATGTTTATCCCAATATAGGTAATTTTATATACCGATGACGATATATATCCTAATATAGTATTTTTTCTTGAAATTATATATATACAAACATGAAATGAATGGCAATTTCTCTTAGCTTTTCTCCTTTTATTTATAAAACACCTATTCGTTTGGTGTGTTTTTTTCTTTTTATCACTTTGTGGTTTTGAGGTAACGGTAGTGCTTTGTCGTATTTTAACGTTGTCTCTGTACTGTTCTTCATGCCGTGTCTTTATGTGATAGAAAATTTTAGATGTTCTCGCCTCTGCCATGTTGTCTACATCCATGCTCCCCTGGCAGTGCTGTAGACGAATCCTTGCAGGTGACGTAAAAATGCTACTGCGAAACAGTAACGTTGCTCTAGTTGAGTTAGTCGAGATAACCCAGTAGCTCACACATCAAAATTCCGATATAAACAATAGAGGATTATATCATACAAGAGACATTTTTATATCGCACTCATATATATATATATATATCGTAATATCGCACAGCACTAATTCAGACTATGCAAAGTTCACATACACAAATGCAGCAGAGAAACATTGGAGTGCTAGCAACTGATCCTCTGTGAGAGACACTTTGAACAGCATGTGTCTGTTTTTGAAACTTATTTCAGGGCCTCAATTCACTCCGTCATCCCCGAGTACAGTGTGCTTGTCAGGTGGCAGGTTTTTTCCCTCAAGCAACAAGAAGGATTTTATTGGTAAATGTGAGGAGATTCTTTACTGTATATTTATGCAGTTGATGATCATCAAACATTGCTGATTGGGAATGAAAAAAGGGAAATAACAATGGAAATCAGTTTGATACTAAGTGCAGCCACTGAGCTGCTTTTCTTTGTTGCTGCTCCCTTTTAAGTCCTCTATGTCCCTTTAGGCCCCATCCCAGAATGCCAAGATAAGTTTTCATTTCAGCTACCTCTCACAACCAGCAGGCTGCTCCCTGGGTAAAGTGGGTTTGTGTGTGTGTGTGTGTGTGTGTATTCATGCTTCTGAGTATGTGCTAAGACACTAAAGAAGTTGTGATATTGTGAGCTTAATGAAGAAATGTAATAGTAATAAATGACTTTGTGCTTTGGAGACAGTCATCCACTTAATTTCCCAGAAGTCTGTTTATAAAGTGATTTGAAAAGGGCAAAGGAGAAAAAAATATATGTGGGTTAAAATAACAACTTAAAGTTTTTTTGCACCAAATATTACAAGTAATGGAATAATAGAGAATTGCAATGACTCATGATAAAACAAACTGCTATAGCCCTCATACACACAATGTATATTTATGTGCAGACAGAGAGACACAAGGATGAAACATGGAAAATTAGTTTTTATTCAGTTACAGTTTCTCATTCACCAATCAATACAATTGCATATATTGTAATTCATCCATCCATTCAGCCATTCAGGTGTAGATTCTGTGTTTTACTCCAAAAGTATCAAAGCACTGAATCCCCAGAGAAATATACATATCAATTCAGAAACTGAGCATGGAAACCGGCAGTCAGGAGTTCTGTGACTTTGTGATGTCACAATAAAGCCATCATTGTGGTCAGTAATGCCTCCAACCACACCCACATGCACTCAACCATTCAACTTTGCAGAGTTTAATGTACTCTGTATTCAGAGTAGCCTGCATTCAGAAACTGAGCCTTAAAAGCAGCCACCGGGACATCTGGAACTTGTTGTAATTTCACAGCAAGCATTTGAATTACTCTGAGCAGAGTCAGCTAATCAGAAGAGAGGCTTCAGGGCCTGTCTTCCTGCAAGGTTGGAGGGCAGAGGTTGGCGGATGGATCCAAGTGAGCTGTGTCTTGGATGATGGCTGAGTGTGGTGACTGCTTTTTTCAGACATTTAATTCTGCATTCTCAGGATATGCAATTTTGGACCTGATCAAGTTTTTGATTTTCTTCATCAACATAATATCTGCCATATTAAAACAGTGATTCCAGGATAACTTTGCGATGCTAAAAAAACAGATAATAGACAGTAATCTTAAACCGCCTTGTCAGTCACGGCTGATACTGGTGGTGAATGTATTGCATGGTGTATTTGACTCCCTGGCATGTTTACCACTAAGCAAACTCATTGTGAAGTCATAAGATAACAATGACTTAATGGGAAGGAAAATTTATGTTAATATTGGATGGAGTCTGAGGTTTGAAGGACATTCTGATAAATAATGATTCATAAAATTCAGCTTAGAGAGATCCATCTGCGTTGATACGGAAATGACAAACCATATGACGGCAGCCATGTTCCACAACAACTCCCAGCTAATGCTGTGTTCCAGCTTCCAACTAAAAAAACAAAAACTGGTGGTAAGGTTTTGTGTGAAACACTATTCAAAAGTGAAGCAACAATTTTAAGCAACATTTGATATCGCAGCTGTGTGACTCTAATGCAGGCTCTCATTATTTACATGCTATTCTGAAATAAAGCCTGCAACAATAAAGAAACAAAGGAAATCTTAGAAAATTCAGTCTTCTTCAAAACAGGAAGCTATTTCCCTTGATTTCACTCTTTCACAGAAACCTTGGCACATACTCAGTGTTAATAGAGTTGCAATAATGTCACAATTTAGCATTCATTTTCAAACTGTGGTATTATAATGGGAATCATTATGGTATGCGTGACAAGTAGAATCTACCTCAATCTATAATCTGTAGACCATGTGTGATCTAGATGAATTCAGCTGTGCATAGCATAATATAGCAAGAGACAGAACTGAGTCAAAATCGAGATGTATACAGTGAGTGGAGAAATTGGTACATCAGTTTCCCCTATTGCCATTTATTACTGATGGTAAATAAAAAAAATCTTCCCTCATTGATTTGATAAACTGACAAAAAAAATGAGATCGTCCTGAAAAAAAAAAATTGCACATAGGCTACGTTTTATTGCTAGGCGACATCTAGCGGTTGTAGCAATGATAGTCGGAAAGAGTTATTATGATATAGTTTATGGAGTAACAAAGCCCATAAGTCAGAAGAAAGTTGGGGTAGATGGACTGGTCAAGCGCACAGGAATGTTACACAGGAGCATGAAGTTCGATTCCCACGTGAAAGCAGCCGTCATCCATGATGTTTCCATTACACCAAAGACCAATTTAGTTGAGGAAATACTTATTATAATACAAGTCACCCTTTTCTTAAACCAAAGTTATAACTTATTAAAGTAACCATGCCAACAATTGTTTTAAACATGACAACCAAGGTCCATGACACCTGCTGCAGTGGAGGTGCTTTCCTGGGAGACAGTCCTTTTGTTGAGTTGAAAAAAAGAGGTTGGCTTTTTGAGTTAGCAAGTTAATAATTTTTACTTAAAGCTTTCTGAAAATGGGCGTTTAATTCTACTTTTGCTTGTCCTAGAAATAGATCACTTTGATATTCTGATATATTTGGCCACGGGAATAAAATGAAAGAAACTGACTCATAAATAGACCAAACATTACAAATAGATATTTTTTGAATGTTCAAGCAGGAGTCTTTCCTTTTGAAATTATCAGGCACAATAAAATTAATTCAACTTTCAAAACCCTGAAATATTGTAGTTGACAAAGTGGTCTTGTTGTGAAGGATGACTTTGGGTAATGATTTGGTGCCAAACAATGCCCAAACAAATCAATCATTTTTAGCCCACTTTCCAGTTTCAATCATTTGTCCATCTGTCTCTGTTGATTTTTCCCCATATTGTTGCCTGTGTGCAGCAGATTTTAATTTCATACTTCTGAATTAAGTTGCTCTTTAGTGCTAACATTAATATGTCTACTGTCTAAAATGGCCGACCAGTGATGAATCACTTGCCAATTAGCCTTAAGAAACTAGATGGAGGCAGCTGACTCCACTTTCATCTCAAATTAAACTCAGAGTAGTTCAGGAAAAAAATCTTTTTTTTTTTTTTTTTTTTTTTTATTGAACTTGTTCCTCGTGAGGTGTGAAAGAATGGAAAAAAATCACACTTTCTATCTGACACATAGGTTCTTTTCACTATTTTCTGTAAATTTATATCTTACAACTTATGTTTACCTTCAGGTTCAGGTCTCCTTTCAAACTTAAACTCTCAATGACTTCAGTATTTGTTATTGACAACAATATGTAAAGTGTTACATTAGTAAAATCGTATGTAATTTCTGCCACAAGCAGTAACGTTGGGTGACGTTAAGTTAAAATTGTCTTCACAACAATTTCCAAAGTCTAAAGTGTTTAATCCTGTTAAAATACTTAATGAAAAAAAAAGAGCTTCTGGCAGATGTTACACATGCAAAATGATGACAGTGTCTGTTGAGTTGCCAGTGCTTTTATTGTGCCACAAATACTGTAAATACAACAGAAAAGACAGTCATGATGAGTATAGGCTCTCTGTGCTGCTCTCTTGACCGTCTTTTTACGACTGGGCTTACTTCTCTTTACGGCATTACAATGAACAAAATGTGACAATTGCAGACAATGTAGTTCTTACCGTCCCAAACATCCATGAACATCCATGATCCACCGAACACAATACTCATACACCAAAGATTGGTCCACTCTAACATGCTTGACGCCTGTATTAGCCGCGGATGATAGCGTGAGTTAGCTGCCTTCTCTTTTTACTATTTATCACAATATAAACATAAAATATTGCCCCACAAACAAAGGATTAAAGTTAACATAAATGGATATGGCACTTGTGTACTTTTCCTACCTGTAAATACAACAGAAAAGACAGTCATGATGAGTATAGGCTCTCTGTGCTGCTCTCTGGACCATCTTTTTACGACTGGGCTTACTTCTTTATGGCAGGATTACAGCACCAGTCACTCTCAATCACAATCAAACACTGACCTCCTACTGGTGAGAACTGGTGTGGCCCTATGGTTACTTTAGGTGAAGCAGGTGGATTTCTCCTGTATTTTTAAGGTGACACAAGTCCTTTTAAATTATGTTAATAAGAAAAATAATGGGGGGGGGGGGCAAGGTAATTACGAGAACTGAACAGCAATAACTCTCCATACAATAAATATTCAGGGTGCCACACAGACAAACCCAACACTAACATATGAGAGTAAACATCACTGACAGGCAACCAAATGAAATGAGCCATTACTATGATTAAAATCACATAATCCTGGATGGAAACATTTCCAATATTGTGAAAACACACCTCAGCAAATTTTTTTGGCATTCAAATGTGAAAATGTTTCATGTTTCATTTTCAACACTGGTCCGCTACTTTGGTCCTGTCTGAAATACTCGGACATTTTAGTGTCCAGATTAATTTATCAAAATTTTTTTGGAAATTTGGTGACACCCAGACATTTCAGCAACTCCACCAGAGGTTTAATAAATATGTTAGAGACAATATACCTGCAGAACTTTCCCATAAGGCCCAGCTAAAATTAACAATTTGATTTCAAAACCAGACTCTGCTAACAGAAAGTGTGGTAAACAATTCAGTTTTTTGTTTTGCATGCTGCTTCTTGGAGGAGACACATCTCTGACAACAAGTAATTGTGAATTTTGTGATTGTGATTTATCCAACAAAATCAGGAAAGATGAGTGTAGCATAAGTCATGTAAATTGCTTTCAGCGCTGGGTAAAGTTGATATTTAGTTGTACACGCTGATGCTGCAGTAACAACGATGTCATGGGCTGATCTGATGCCGTTGTTTTTCAAGAGTGAAATTAGGGAGTATAATGCATTTGTTAGCCCACCAACCAAATATCACCAATTGCAGTCACTTATTTTAATAGTACGTTTTAGACTTGTTTTCTATGAGACCACTTCTGTTATATATTGGCACTGAAAATACAAATGACTTGGCCTAACTAACCTCTCTTTTCAAAAATGAAATGCAAAGGAAAATGTTAGAGAAGATTTTTTAAGCGACATGATTGACTGAACCCAGTGTGTGTGGACTGATTTTGATGGACCCCCCCAGGAAGAACAGGAACCCCAAATCCCGTAAGCGCCCCGGCCCCAGCACGCCGGAGATGCAGGACACAACCACTGTCCAGGAAGGAAGAATGGCCACCTCCGCCCCACAGCCGTTAGCGGCAAGCTTTTTCAAAATAAAACAGGAAGTCATGAGACGAAACACAAACAATACTCAACATGGTGTGACAGTTTCGTAGTTGTATTTCAGACTTCACAAATGTAATTTTGAGGCACACTTATAATATAATCACAAAGCATATGAATTGCTGAATTGTGCATGAAATCTGTACGTTGAATTTTGAGACTGCCCTGACGTCGCAGGTCAACCAACGTCACCATTGGCTGATAAAGCTGTCAATCAAATGTATGTTTCTGATTGACAGATACATCAGCCAATCAGGTGGGTTTGCTTTCAACTACGAAACAAAGCATGTGCATTCGTGAGTCCGAAATACAACTACGAAACAGAGCATGTGCATTTGTGAAAAGCCCTACGAAAGTCCATTCATTATGAGACTGTTCTGACACCATAGAAAACAGGCCTTTTCCACGGTCAGTAATTCAGGTCTGTGAATCCACGCTTTAAAAGCATTTGGTTTAAGGTCTGGGTAAGATGACATTTCGGTTAAATGTAAATAGAAGGGTTGTGTCTGTAGTCACTATGAACTTTTTCTCTACTAAACCAGGGCATACATGGATACGCTGCAGATAGTGGATTGACAATGTGATAAGACTCAGGTAGGTAGTGTTTTGGCTTACTCTTTATTAGGGATGAGTGAGTACACCACTATCCGTATCTGTATCCGTATTTGTATTCGTAAGGGGCGAGACTTAAACTCGAAATGGCCATGGTTTATACGAAAGTTGTATTTTTAAGCCTGAAATTGATATGGGTTGGTCAGAATTTGCTATATTTATTGTAAGCCTCAATATATTTTTATTTACAGCTTAATTTGTATGACACCAAGGTAAGAAGAGTGAGCCTATTGGAAAAAAACCTGACCCACTGAAGAAACAGCGAGAATGAGAAACGCGATGCAGGCTGCATGCAGCCCTGTCCCGTCACTGTCCCAACGTGGAAACGTTTGGTTTATACAAAGCTATTTTATAATGATGATGTAGTATTTTGGATGTAGCCTAACTTATGCAGGGCTTGGATTTTATCGCTATTAGGTTAAATGATGATCTTACCGGGGTACTCAATCAGGTAGTTGTAAATATCAATGTGTGTCACCTCCGGCCGTTCAGTAGGATCATTTCTCCATGAAAATTAAGGCAAGCAGAAGGGACAATGAGAAAAACCCACATATGTGAGTTTTTCATTGTATCGTTTTTTCTCCGGTACAGCTAGCGTGTTAAAATAATCATTTGACATGTTGAAATAATGTTTTAAGCTAACTACTGGACAGTGTATTTTAAATTGTGCTGCTGATTGTTTCCCCCTCCGGTGGGCGTGGCTTTCGGAGTATGATGTGTCATGCTCTGTCTCTATCACAGGATGCCCTGAGGAGGATTTTCCTTCAGCCCGAGCACGGATATTGACTCGTATTACGCGTATGATACTTGAATTTGTCAAAATTGCTAGATACTCTGGATACTCATTTCAGCCAAGTATCCGGCTCAACCCTACTCTTTATCTTAATCACTTCACTGTAGCAGTGTCACAGTCTGCTCTGCACCTCTCCTGCTCTGCTGCTCAGCCACACCCATCATCAGCTAACTGCTTCCACCTGCTGCTGTCACCTGCTCACCATCTCTAATCAAGCCAGTATATATGTAGTTTCACTACACTCACTCTTTGCCAGATTGTCTTCGCTCTCATGCCTGACTCTCCAGTTTTTATTCCCGGACTGCTTACCTGGTATTGACCCGAGCTGCCTCTGACCTTTGCTTCACGTCTCAGCCCTGGTAAATCCATCAGCCTTCTGTCCCTGACTACGAGTATTGCTTGCCTGTTTTCTGCTACTTGTCTGCCTGTGGCTGGGTGGCAGTCAGCCTGTTCCTGCTCAGTCAAGAGACCCACCTTGTCAGCTTCACCTCGCCAGCTCACCTCCTCTGGTGCCGGCAGCCCTGCCTACTCCGTCTCAAGGTCTGGATCCACACACAGCCCTCATCTGAACCACTTTCCAGGAAGACTTCCATCAGCAGTGAGTTTGTGCTTTTTTTTTTTTTTTCCCCTCCACTGCACTTGTTGAGCCTGTTGAGAACTGTTGGACAATTACCTGCTCACAAGTCCCAAACATCCCCTGCCTGCCCCATGGTCCTGCACTAACTTGCTTGCCTGGCACATGGGAGACCTGGGTTTGACTCCTGTCATACTCATCTGCTCTGCTCTGCTGCTTCTTCTGGTTTGCTGTGTTCCTGTTGAATAAAGACTGTTAATTCAAGAAACCTGGTTAATTTGTTCTGCAATTGGGTTCACTCTATACCCGTTACAAGCAGTCACTTAATAAATGAGATGGTGGATGGGACTGAGATCTGGTGATTTGTTTGTGTCAGTCACATTCGGATGGTGCACCCAGGTACCATGACTTCACCAGATGAGAGATGCAAATGCAATCCTTTAACTTGCGCTGAAACACAATTACATGCAAGTCAGTCAAACATTCACGAATACTCAAGGTATAGGCAACTTGCTACAAGCTGAACAATCACAAAGTTAATGCTACATGCAACATAGTACAGACTGCATGCTGCTGAATGTGTGTCTACGAGGCCCTGGGTTTTGTTAAAATAAATGCCATTTTGAGAGAGTACAAAGAAAATTTGGAGGAAAACTTTATTCTTTACAATAAAAAAAAAATACTTTCACTGTTAATACTAAATCTGATGTAAAGGATAGGAGGATATAGGAGAGATACTTGAAGAGATGCAGGTTATAAAATTAGAGCTACCAGCAGCCAAGTAATGGATTCTTTGAAGAGTGACAATAATTCATCCTGCCTTTAAAACTTTAATGCAATAGAGAGGCAGTTTTACACTTTTGTTTGCATTGCAAGGCTATTAGCTACAGACAGAAATGTATATTATACATGAAATAAAATTACCTCTGTTTGACACACTAAGTTACATATCATCGATGTGCCAGACAGGGATATGGTGAGATTCATTCAGCAGCAATACTACTAATAAATATGCTGTGAAAATCCTTACATACTGCCTGAATGTTGTTGTTGTACTACAATCCTTTTCCAGATAGTGAGATAGATAATGAATCCCCAAAGGACTTTGACATTTGAAAGTAAGAGTTTGATATTCTCAGAGACAAAAGTCCAGACGTCATGTTTGTAGCAATATGCAACAAAGGACATGAATGGCAGAAGTAGACCAAGACTCTGTTTAGCAGAAGCTTTTGATGTCTGAGAACATAAAGGCTTCAAAGGAGAACATGTCTTAAGGATTGTGTCAAGAGGAAAAAAAAAAAAAAAAAAAAAAGATGGTGAGCTATAAGAAAGAGCCAAACATAAATTCAACCTGTTTGCCAAGTCTGAGTGCATCTTCAGTGGCTTGTATGTCTGTATGTGTTGTGCATTCATGGGGTTTTGATCAGCTTAAGTGCTTTCATGGCCTCAAGCTTTAATATTAATAATGTTTCAATTATTGCAAATTTCCTGCACATTTTTTCTGAAAACCAAAACTGAAATATTGCTGGACAGCCAAAATCCCAGGCTTAATTAATCCTAGAAAAAATTAATAAATAAAAATTTAAAGAGCACAACTGGTACACAGGGTAATTGAAAGTGCTTTACAGATACAAAAAAATTACAAGAAGGCACTTAAAATCATTACATAAAACATAAAATAATTATTGAATGAATTAAAAGCAAAAAAAAAGTGAAGATAAAATACTTTCAGTTATCATATGCATACCTAAATAGAACTGTTTTCAGCACGGATTTAAATGTTGTCAGAGTTGAGGCCTGTCTCACATCTTTGGAAAGACTGTTCCAGATTTTATCAGCACTGGAACACAGCCTCACTATGTTTAATCCTGACTCTGGGTAACACCAGGAGACTACTCCCTGAGGTTCTAAGAGCCCGAGATGGTTCATATGGCTCTAACATGTCAGAGATATACTTTGGTGCTTGACCATGAAGAGACTTGTACACAAGCAGAGCTGCTTTAAAGTCTATTCTTTGAGCAACAGGAAGCCAGTGCAGAGACCTGAGTACTGGACTAATAGTGTCACATTCAGAAGGGCTCAAACGCAGAATCAGAACTTAAACAAAGTCTCTTAACAGGGCCACCACGTAATCCTGGACATCTCACTGCATGCGGGGCCAGCAAAACCTCTGGCGAAGGCTCGCCAAAGTGCGTTGGACCCCAGGGTGGCAAGCAAGTCTTGATGCATGGGCCCACTGGAGTACCTGCAGCCGTACAGAGACTGGAACAAACAACTTTCCACTAGGTCCTTGACCGGTGGAAGGGTGGTGGTGGAGGGCTTCCAAGACTCTTTGTTCGATGGAAAGCTGGGCTGTAGCAATGACACACCGGCTGGGCAGGATGGTTTCGGGTTTGGAGGACTCCCCCTCCTTGGAAAAGCAGCGGGACAGAGCATCCGGCTTCACATTCCTGGAACCTGGACGGTAAGAGAGGGTGAAGTTAAAACGCGAGAAGAATAATGCCCACTGGGCTTGGCTGGAGTTGAGACGCTTGGCCGTCTTGATGTATTCGAGGTTTTTATGATCCGTCCAGACCAGAAACGGCCTCTCCGCCCCCTCCAGCCAGTGCCTCCACTCCTCCAATGCCATCTTCTTAGCCAGTAGTTCACGATTCCCGATATCGTAGTTTCTCTCTGGGGGAGACAGACGATGAGAAAAGAAGGCACAAGGATGCAACTTACAGTCCTTAGCGAGTGCTGTGATAAGACAGCCCCAACACCAGCATTGGAGGCATCAACCTCAACCATGAACTGCAGCTGAGGGTCCGGGGTTATGAGGATGGGGGCAGAAGTGAAGGCTCTCTTCAGGCGACAAAAGGCTTCCTCAGCAGTGGGAGAGCAGGGAAATGGGAGCTTAGGGGAGGTAGGAGCAGTTAGGGGGGCAGCAACGGAACTGTAATCGCGAATGAACCTTCTATAGAAATTAGCAAACCACAGAAATCTTTGAAGTTCCCTCCTAGTGGTGGGTTGTGGCCACTCCACCACAGCCTTGACCTTGCTGGAGTCAATCTCGAGTTTGCCAGACGATACCACAAACCCCAGGAAGGACACCGTGTCCTGGTGGAACTCGCACTTTTCGGCCTTCACGTACAGTTGGTTCTCCAGCAGGCATTGCAGAACCCGTCTCACATGCAGCACATGCTCCTGTCGGGACTTGGAAAAAATCTGAATGTCATCCAGGTACACATAGACGAACTTGTTTACCTTGTCTCGTAGCACATCATTGACGAGGGCCTGAAAGACAGCAGGGGGGGTTTGTCAACCCAAATGGCATTACAAGATATTCGTAGTGCCCACTTGGAGCGTTGAAGGCCGTCTTCCACTCGTCACCCTCCCAAATGCGCACCAAGTGGTAGGCATTGCGCAGGTCCAACATAGAGAAAACGGTCGTCCCCTGGAGGTTCTCAAAGGCAGAGGCGATAAGATGTAACGGGTAACGGTTCTTATCAGTTATATCATTGAGGCCTTGAAAGTCTATGCACAGCCGTAGGGACCGGTCTTTCTTTTCAACAAAAAAGAAAGACGCCTGCTGGGAGGAGGACAGCCGAATAATGCCTGCAGACAGAGCCTCATCAATGTACTTGTTCATGGCTTCCATTTCAGGGAGCGAGAGGGAGTACAACCTACCCTTAGGCAGTGATGTACCTGGCAGGAGCTCAATAGCACAGTCATATGGTCTGTGTGGAGGAAGAGTAGTAGCCCGGGACTTGCTGAACACTGGTTTAAGCTCCAAAAACTCGGCTGGTACTGCAGATAGATCAGGGAACTCTTCCTGGGGCTTAGCAGCACCACCCGGTGACAGAGTAGACAAAAGGTACTGCTCCACCCAAAAATGGTGTTGGTGGCCCAGTCGACCTGAGGATTGTGTGTAGCAAGCCATGGGTAGCCCAAAACAACCGGAATTTGAGGGGTGTCAATCAAATGTAAATATATCCTTTCACAGTGGTTTCCAGAAATGAATAGTGTGACCGGTTCAGTGCAGTACCTGACTCTGGGGAGGGGTTGACCATTAAGAGCGTTGGCTTGCTTCACCTGGGGTAGCTCCTGTGTGCCGATGCCCAGCTGTCAGACCAGGACGGTGTCAATAATATTCTCATCTGAACCTGAGTCCATCAGCACCGCTACCTCCAGTCGGTGACCTCTCCACTGAAGAACCCCGGGTCAAGAGGGCACGTTTGGTGGGAGATTTGGAGAAGGGGAGATGGCTCACCAGTAACTCCTGTCTTACTGGCGAGTGCTGTCTTTTAGTGGGCAAGCAGCCACATAATGTCCAAGCTGACCGCAGTACAGGCAGGAGCATGAAACAGTACGACGCCTATGTTCCTCCGGGGTCAGGTGGGTCCGATCCACCTGCATGGGCTCGGGGTCTAGGGGTTTAGGAGACGGGTCCGCAAACGCTGGCTGCCTGGGGACCGGGAAATGTGGAGGCCTGGCAAGCCTCTCTTTCTGTCTCTGGGTCAACCTGGTGTCGACCTGAATGGCCAGGTCAACGAGGGCATCTAAAGTTGCGGGCAGCTCACACGTAACCAGTTCATCCTTTATGCTTTCCGAAAGTCCGTTCAGAAAAGCATCATATTGAGCATCCTCGTTCCATGAACACTTGACAGCTACCGTGCAAAAATCTATGGCATAGTCAGAGACTGACCTCCTTCCTTGATGTGAATGCAGCAGGACCCATGCTGCTTCCCTGCCACTGACGGATCTGTCAAACACTTTTTTCATTTCCTGGGTGAAACTCTCCAGGGACGTACAGACAGGTGAGTTAGGCTCCCACACGGATGTCCCCCACTCCCTCGCTCTCCCCTCCAAGAGAGTGATGACATATGCAACCCTGGACCGATCCGATGGGAAGGAGGAGGGTTGTAACTCAAATACAAGAGAGCACTGTCCCAAAAAGGAGCGGCAAAGGCCGGGTTCACCACTATAGTGACTGGGAGGAGGCAGATGAGGCTCACGGCTGGGTGGAGGCTCCAGAGGGCCGGGTGGCGGTGGAGGTGGTGGTGCAGCTGCCTGACTGGGGTGTGCCGCAGCCTGTAGCTGTTTAAGCTGACTGGCCAGCTGATCCACACTGTTGGTCAGGACTTGTAGGTGCTGTGCCACAGAGGTAATTTCCATCTGATGGGTATGGAGGGTGGTGCCTTGCTGTTCCACAAGTGCATGGAGGCGGTGGAAGTCTGCTGAGTCCACTCTTGGTCAGTTCGTACTGTCACGTTCAGAAGGAAAGGAAGGAAGGAAATGTAGAATCAGAACTTAAACAAAGTCTCTTTACTAGGGCCACTGGCCGAGCAGGGATAAAGCAGGCCGAAGGTGAAAAATACAAAACACAAAATCGTCTGGCAAAAGGCACACAGAAGACAGGCAGGAGCAAAAATACAAAAAACAAAATCATCTGGCAAAAGGCACAGAGAAGACTGGCAGGAGCACGAGCGCAAAAACAGGTTTGATACACAGGACGTCTGACAGGGCAGAATAACAACAGGCTGGAGCTAGAGGCACGAACTGACAAAGGAGGGGAGTGAACTGACTGGTACAAATGCTGAGAGGTAATTAATGGGCAACAGGTGAGGCAGAGTGAGCAGGTTGACAGCATTGCAGGAGGAGTGTCCGTGGGTGTGGTTGGAGGACAGAACAGATGAGTGAGAGCAGGGAGCGGGGACTACAGGGAGCAGGGAGCTGAATCAGTGTCCATGACAAATAGGGTCGTATTTCCTGGTTCTAGTCAGGACTCGAGCAGCATTCTGGATGTACTGCAGCTGTCTTACAGCTCGTTTAGAGAGTCCAGTGAGCAGGCTGTTACAGTAGTCTAACCTGCTGGAGACAAACGCATGGATTAGTCTCTCCAAGTCTAGTTTAGACACTATTCCTTTGATTCTGGCAATGTTTTTTAAATGATATAACGCTGCTGATGTTATTGATTTAATGTGGCTGTTAAAGTTCAGGTCTGATTCCAAAATTACCCCTAGATTTGTAACCTGATTATTAGGTTTTAGAGAGAGAGTCTCAAGGTGACTGATAACTCTTTTTCATTGTTTCTGTGGGTCACAGACAATGATTTCAGTTTTGTCTGAGTTTAGCTGAAGAAAATAGTTTTGCATCCACACACTGATCTGTTCGATGCAGTGACAGAGTGTATCTACAGACCCATGTTCACCTGCCATTAGTGACACGTAGATCTGAGTGTCATCTGCATAGTTGTGGTAGGACACATTATAGCTGTGTATTAGCTGGCCTAATGGAAGCATGTACAGATTAAAAAATAGGGGTCCCAGGATTGACCCCTGGGGAACCCCACAGGTCATAGCCATTTGGTCTGAGACACAGTTACCAATTTCAACAAAGTACGTCCTGTCCTCGAGATAGGACTTGAACCAGTTTACAGCTGTGCCAGAGATTCCCACCCAGTTTTCTAACCTCTGTAATAAGATCCCATGGTCAACTGTGTCAAAGGCAGCACTCAGGTCCAGCAGAACTAAGACTGAGACTTTGCCTGCGTCTGTGTTCAGGCGGATATCATTAGTCACCTTGATCAGAGCTGTCTCGGTGCTGTGGTGGGGCCTAAAGCCTGATTGGAAATTATCAAAAACACTATTAGACAAGAGAAAGTCAGTAAGTTGTTGGTATACAACTTTTTCCAGGACTTAGAATACCTAAGAATGGTAGGTTTGATATGGGCCGATAGTTGTTCAGTACTGTGGCATCAAGACTGCTCTTCTTTAGAAGAGGCTTAATGACAGCAGTTTTTAAGGCCTTTGGAAATGTTCCAGTCTGAAGTGAGATGTTGAGCAAGTTGTGGTAACAAACTGCTCAGCACAGACTTTAGAAATCTGGTGGGTAATTCATCAAGGCAGCATGGTGACGGACTCAGACTGCAGATGATGTCTTCGACTGTTTTGTCAGTGACAGGTGTGAAATGTGTCAGCTCTAGGTGTCTAGCTGGATGCAGAGTAGATATTTGTGTTGTGGAAGTTATTGCATTTTTAATTCCTTGAACTTTCTCATTAAAGAATGTTGCAACTCATTACACTTAGATGTAGATATTAGGTCTAAGAGCAGTGAAACTGGAGGGTTTTGTTAATCTGTTTACTGTAGCAAACAGGACATGAGAGTTGTTACTGCAGTTTGTGATGATTTCAGAAAAATAACTCTCCCTCATTCTACGCAAAGTCTGGTTGAACACACATAACTTTTCTTTATAAATCTCCTAATGAACCTTAAGCTTTGACTTGCACCACTTCTGTTTGGCTCTCGGGCATTCCTTTCTCTGTGCCTTGACCGAGTCTTCTTTTCTCCATGGCGCCTTTTGCCTACTTTTAACCATTCTAACCTTGACAGGAGCAATGGTATCCAAAACATTCAAAACACTTGTTGTAAAAAAGTTCAAAAGATCATCAACATTAGAACGCAGGGTATTTTCAAACCTAATCATTTCCATAAACTGTGTCCCTGTGCTGTCATTTATGAGTCTTCCTTGAACAACTGCAGACCCAACTACCTTTTTGGGTGTAACAGACAAGTCAAAGAAAACACAAAAATCATCAGATAGAGCAACATCGACGATATTCACATTTGAGATAATAACACCTTTGGTCTAACTCAGCATGTGACTGAGTCCACCCACAGCAGAGGGCACACTCTGGATGTGCTCATTACCAAACATTTCAAGGACAGCAGTGAGTTCTTTAGCGTGTCTGTCACTGGCTAAATCCACATGCACATTTAAGTCACCTGTAATGACTAAACAGTCAAAATCAGTGCCCACAACTGAAAGTAATTCAGTAAAATCGTCAATAAAACAGTTTTGTGGTGGTTTGTAAAGGATGATATAAAGTATGGAAGATTGTTTTAGCTCCATTTTGAGTGACACATAATCAAATGATGAACCCAAAACCCCAAATGACAATTTGTGGTTGAGTATGTAGTCTCTGAATATGGCACAAACACCCTCACCCCTCTGGTTTTGTTGTGTTTCCGACACAAAATTGTAGTGAGCTGGACTAGACTCAATTAAGACTACATTAGCTGTGTTTTCGTCGAGCCATGTCTTGGTTAAAAACATAAAATCAAGATTGTAAGAGGAAGTAAAACTATTAATCAAGAAAGATTTGTTATTTAAAGATTTGACATTGAGTATTGGGTGTTTAAGATTAGCTAGAGTCGAACTGGATGGTGCGTTCTTGCAGGGGATATGGATTAGATTTCTCTGATCAGACAGTCTAACTGTCCCTCTCTTATCTAATCTCTGTGGTTTGACAGTAGTTATTGTTTTAGAAAAGAACCCTCCCTCCCCGACCTCTGGTTGATATGGGGCTTAGCAACGCAGAGGCCCTTGGCATCCTAGACAACAGCATTGATGCTGTTGGAGATAACAGCTGTGGGCACTAGTGGTGTGGGCCAAGCTGGGAGGGCCTTGGCTGCTGGAGTAAGCTGAGGAGGGAGAGGGGCGCGATTCTTTTTTGGGGATCGAATCCTTGATCTTGCCATGTCTGGAGTGAGGGGAACCATTTTGATCCCAGATTTCACCAAGCTTTCAAGGTGATCAGGAAGTCTCATGGGTGACGGTGGAGACGAGAACGATAGTGAAGCTTCTCTGGAGGGTGTAGAATCAACAGGTGGGTCCCAGGCCTGTGGTGAAGGTGATGGAGGTGCTGCTGCATCTGAATCCTGTGTTGGCGATGCTGCAGGTGCCGCTGTAGTTGCTGTGGCCAAATCCTTCGCTGGGTCCTTGGTTGGCGAGGCAGGGGCCCTGCTGTCACTCCTCTCTTCTCTGGGTGATGAGGCAGGAGCCCTGCTCTCGCTCCTCTCTTCTCTCTGTGGCAGCACAGAATCTGGTTCAGGCCTATTCTTATGCCTCAGAGTGGAGGTGGTTGCCCGTCAGTCGTCTCACTCCACCTCTGTTCAAGTGGGGGGAATTTCCATTAAACAGATCCTCTCTTTGCCAGAAAGAATTAAAGTTCTCAATGAAATGCAGTCGTCTGGCCTCGCAAACTTTGGACAGCAATGTGTTCAGCTGAAGCAGCCGGCTGAATTTATTGATCCTCCTGTCGACATCTGGGAGAGGTCCACTAACGAACGTGGGTATCGCCACTTTATCAAGACTGTCAAACAGTTTAAGTCTTTTTTTAAGATTTCAGACTGGTTCTTTCTGATCTCCACCGCACCCACGTGGATAATCAACTGTTTCATTCCTTGGTGTTTTGCCAGTTCCTCAGGCAGTCGTTCTGTGATATCAGAGACATTGGCACTGGCAAGGCAAGGCAACTTTATTTGTATAGCAGCATTCATACATTCAGCAATTCGAGGTGCTTTATAGAGTTAAAAGAAAAGATTTAAAACATTTAAAACATTAAAAACATCGAAAGCATTAAAAACATCCATTCTACCGCTTATCCGTTTCTGGATTTTGGGGGGTACTGGAGCCAATCCCAGCTCACACTGGGTGAGGGCAGTGTACACCCTGAACAAGTGAACAAGTGAGTTTCTGTGTCTTCTTTGGACAGAAGTCCTTTAATTCTTGCTATATTTTTGAGATGGTAAAAGGCTGATTTTGTAATTATCTTTATGTGGCTGTTAAAATGCAGGTGTGAGTCCATAGTTACATCAAGATTTCTGGCTTGATTTGTAGCTTTTATTTCATGGAGTCAAGGCAAACACTGACCTTTAACCTTTAATTTTTAGGGCCAAATGCTAGTATTTCTGTCTTTTCTGTATTTAGCTATAGGAAGTTCTGGCTCATCCATTAATTGATTTCTTCAATGCACCTACACAGAGAGCATAAGGGACTGTAATTGTCTGGTGACACTATGTACAGCTGTGTGTCATCTGCATAGGCATGGTAAGAGATGTTATGACGTTTCAGAATCTGAGCGAGTGGTAGCATGTAAATGTTGTGCCTAGGATTGTGTATATTATTGCCTCTTATCAAATCTCAATCTGGAAGGGGTGTTCTCTACTGTGGATTGACTTAAAAAAAATTACTGAAGGAAAGCGTGTAACAATGGCTGATTTTTAAGGTTTTTATTAGCTAATAAGTGAGAAATCAAACATTTGCTCATTATATAAAGGGGGCAGGTTAAAGCATGAAATAACGAAACAGGTGAGCTCGGACATGAAAAGAAACAGCACAATATGACCAAGAAAATTAAGCAGCTGATAACTAAGTCGGGAGTTTGGGCAAATGAAAGGGGAGTTGTTTAACAAATGTAGGGCAAATTTATCTGAGGAAGGAGCGCTTCTTTTCTTTAACTAAAATTCGGAACAATGTTGCCTAATAGCTATGCCTCTTACCACTCAGAACAGCCAGCTGGGAGAGCAGATAAACACAACCTTACTTTGGCTGGCGAATCAACTGGCCACGAAAAGGTCAGAGGAGATGTCCGACGAGAGCAGCCGCGTTGAGGTCCTTCGTCGTGGCCTCCCAATTTAGACTGGTCCTCAGCTGAAGTGGCGGTTGGCCTGTCTTGTCCCTCTTCACCGGCAATGTTGTCCTTCGGGTGACTGGCTTGGTGATACCAAGGCAACTTGAGACGCTGTGAACTGAAAGCAGCCAAACTTGTTCCGATCACCGGTAGTATTTGCTTCAAGTCTAAATTTAGCCCTTGTTGCTAAGCGGCTAAGTCGTGACTTCTGGGTTTTGAGCCACATTAATTTTTTTTTTTTTCATCAGAGCTTCTGGTTAAGGTCTCCTCTCCCGAACTTTTTCGGTGAATTTCTTCTTTTGCCACTTGTAATGTTCGTATTGACTATTTATTGGGGGCCGACCCACGGGCGTGGTCTGGTTATCAGCGCGAGTTTGGTCCAATCAGATTTGTCCCTCTAACTTTAGGGCGTACGAAGGAGGTTTTCCTTTTCTCTTTTCAAGTTACGCCTTTCATTCACCCAAGTTTACCCACACATAAAAATAAAGGGAAATATGTCATTTTGATGAGTATGGCTTCTCTCTGCTTGCTATGGTTGAGTCGGTGGACAAGGGTTTCTCTTCTCGTCCTATCCACTGAAAACACAATTAAATTCTTATTCTTTACTCCCACCATCACAGAACACATAAATAGATGAAACTGGGAAAGAAAATTTCATGCATATCTTGACTGGCTGTGGGAAATCAGAATTGCATGACTACGGACTGTGTATGAAGTTTCTTTTTCTTTTTACAGAACATTTATAAGCAAGACAAAATAAGCACATAGGTTACTTGTGCTCAGGCAATGCGCCATCGGTTCCGGTGGTTCCCCATTCAGGTGGCGCTGTGGTTCTATAAATGGAATATTCCATTCTTTCTATCTCCGCCAAATTAGCTCGTAGAAAGGTGGTTCAAACAGTTGTGAAGTCCTCTTCTTGCAAGGAAATTAGTTCGGCGTGTTCACAGTCTCTTGTTTGATGAGAATAGTCCTTTTTTCTTTTATATCAATCTTGTTGTTCTTACTGGCTTGGATACATTCCATAGCGGCAGTTTATGACTGCCATCTGCTAGTGTTATCAGTTCATCCTGGGGGTAAATGTCACAGAGTTGTACCTCTCCAAAGGGAGGTTTGGCAGGTCTTATTGATTTGTGGTGTGGACTGCAATTTAATGCCTGGGAAATCAGGGTCTCCTGATGCCAAAGTCAGATAGGAGTCTAGGATGGCACTTAGCGGAGACCTGTGAAATCTCTGGTTAGAGCAATAGTCTCTTTGAAAGTTTGAGGGGTGTGGGAGATTGAACTCCCCCCCCCCCCGAACCTCACAACATAAATATTAAAGAGAATTGGCCCAAGAATTGATCCTTGCGGAACGCCACATGTAATCTTTTTATGCTCAGATTCAAAATTACCAATAGACACAAAGTCGTCTCTGTCTTCTAAGTATGTTTTGAACTAGTTCAGTACAGTAGCAGAGAGTCTCACCCACTATTCCAGTCTGTTGAGCAGTATGCTGTGGTATATAGCTGCTGATAGACAGCCTTTTCAATAATGATTCCTAGCAGACCTAAATTTGATATTGGTTTATAGTTGTTTATTACTGAGGCATCCAGATTGGACTTCTTTAAATTGGTTTGATAACAGCAGTCTTCAGAGCTGATGGATAAAAAGCCTGATTGAAGAGAGCTGTTCATAATACATCTGGTGCTACGCAGGTAAAAATATTTTTAAGAAAGGTAGCAGGCAAAATGTTGAGACTGCAGGTAGCTGGCCTAAAGTGGTGAACAGTCTCTGTTAGAGAAACATAATCTAGGTGGTGAAACTGATCTAACTTAACCGGAGTATACGGAGGCGCAGGTAATATTGCAGTTTCCCTTAAAATGGGGTTAAAGGCTGTCTGTTTTTAAGATTAGGATTTTCTCATTGAAAAAAGTAATAAAGTCATTACATGACTTAGCTGATAAGAGCTCTTGAGGAATTGATGCTGCAGGGTTTGTCAGTCTGTCAACAACGTTAAATAAAGTGTGTGCATTATACTTGTTTGTGTTAATAATGAAAGAGAAATAGGATTGTCAGGCATGTTTCAGTTCTTGGTTATAAGTGCGAATGCTACTGTTAAAAATCTCATAGTGAACGTGGACCTGCACTCTGCTTGTCTACACAATCTCTTATGAGCTGTAACAAGTGTGGCGTTCCTCTGGGGTGCTTTTTTTTTTTTAACCAGAAATAACTTTAGATTTCATGGGGGCGATGTTATCGATAACACCCATAACACTGGAACTGAAGGAGTCTACAAGGTCATGGACAGAAGCTGAAGGCAGAGCTGGAAAAGGTGTAAAAGCCTGGCTGAACAGTGAGCAAGTGTTTTCACTAAGTAAGCGGTTCCTGATTACCTCTGTTTTAGTTCTGGAGGTCTCAAAAGTAGGGCTAATTTTAAAGGAGACACTGGAATGATCTGAGCCACATCAATCACCCTTACCTCAGAGATTTGAAAACCCTTAAAAATTATTAAGTCTAGAGTATGTCCCTTATTAGGCGTTCACTCTGTTACATGCTGAGATAGTCTTTAGCATTTGCATCATAGTGGCTGTCAACATCACCCACGATGAGAAAACAGTCAAACTCAATGCACACTGTAGACATAAAACTGGTAAAATCATCAAAAACTTTGGAGGCCTGCAAATGGTTATTATTACTGCTTGAGAGGAGGAGCTCAGCTGCAGTGCAACATATTTGAAACAGTCAAATTTCCCATATGAAAACCCTTTACACTGGTAAACATTATTAAATAATATAACCACCCCCCTTCCCTTTCTTCCTGCTCAAGCCTCTTGGACAAAACTACAGTTTGGTTGACCTGTTTCAATGAAAACTGCTGCATTGTTGTGTTCAGTCAGCCAGGTTTCGGTTAAAAATATAGAATCAAGTTTATTCTTGATTATAAGATCATTAATTACAAGTGCCTTGGCGGCCAGTGACCTAATATTTAATAAAACTATGTTTAGTGCACTACAGGCCCTGTTTTGCACAATAAAGTGATGGCGTGTTCTGAGTATGCTTTTTTTCTTGTTTTCAAGCTAATCAGGACCGGGATAGTTGTCATGATATTAACATACCTGAGAAAGATACCAGTATTTCTGCATTGGCTTTGACCATGTCACAGACTGTATGGTACCACTGGCATAGAAAAAGAAGCAGCATGGTGTCCGTCCTATCTTTGGTGAATTCCTGGGAGATGGTTAGGTCTGTGACTAAAACTGTTTAGTAGTTCATCTATCTCACTAAACTTTAGCATGGCATATTTGATATTTTTTTTTAATTGGTGATGAACTGGGAAAGTGAGGAAAAGGTGCATAAAATTAAAACAAACATAGCAAATGAAGACAGATCGAAGTAGAGAAGATGGAATGAAGGAGCAGTAGAGGGAACAGTGCATGAGCTCTTACAACTTCTGGAGTTTTGGCTTACTGTGTCCTGCTTCTAGTCACAATGCTGCTGCAGCTTTGTCTCACAAGAGAAGTACAACAGTAGTAATAGGATGTGGCAGTCCAGACCAAGTGGCAAACTCCAGTGGTAAAAAATTAAGCCAGCATAGAATTGCCAAAGACTGCAGTTCCTTAAATGACAACTTGAAGTTGGCTGTAAAAAGGTAAAAGCTCCCATATTGAAAGGTCAAAGGCCAATAAATGCTTTGTGATGTACACAAAGGATAAAAACTATACATAATCGTCAGGGTGCCACTGTGAGTAACCAGTGGCTGAGTGTATGATATAGATGGAAGTTAAGAGTAATCAGGCATTATATGGCAACAGTAGAGCAGCTCACTCCAAGCTTCAAAACTGTTCTCAAGGAAATCGGTGGTTGACATCAGGGATGCTACATCATTATATAAAGTCTATAATCCAGACAAAGTGATGAGTGGGGAAGAATTTGTCATGGTCTTTCAGTTTAGGTTGTGCAATATTGAAGTAAAATCTGCAATATTTTCCAAAAATAAATACATAAATTAGAAGTTGTTTAAAGGTTGCTGTCCATGTCTGTCTTGATAAGAAGTCAGGTCTATGTTCTATATTACTATTGTGAAAGTATCAAAGTCCTAAATCCACAGAGATTGCACACAGTCTGTATTACTGAGTCTTAAAATCAGCTGTCAGGACTTCTGTGACCTTGTGATGTTACAAAACAATGTGGGCTACATAGATAACTGGAAAACTTTCTAGGGGAGACCTGGTCTGATTAGGAAAGATGGTGTCCATCCCACCGTGGGTGGTGCCGCTCTTATATCTAGGAATATGGCCGAGTTTATTAGAAAGTTAAAACCCTGACAACCCCGAGTCGAGACCAGGAGGAAGAGCCGCAGTTTAACACGCTCCTCTGCGCCTCAGTCAGAGCGGTTCCCTGCCGAGAATAGAATAGAGTCTCTGTCTATGTCTAAGTCTATAGAAACTGTGTCTCTCCCCCGACCACCTACATTTAGAAAAGTTACTAAACCTAGATTAAACAGAAGAGGAGCTAAAAACAAAAACTTAATAGAAATCAAAACAGCCACAAATTCGGTCTCAAATAATACTGCAGTTAAATCTGGACTGTTCAAAATCTCTATTAGTCAGTGATCTCATAGCTGATCATCGCATTGATTTATTTTGCATAACTGAAACCTGGCTGCAGCAGGATGAGTATGTTAGTATTAATGAAGCTACACCCCCCACTCATGTTAATTTTCATGTCCTCGTACCACAGGTCGAGGAGGGGGAGTGGCTGCGATATTTCAGTCAAGCTTATTAATCAACCCTAGACCAAAATCTGGCTGTAGGTCTTTTGAAAGCCTCACTCTTAGTCTTTCCCACTCAAACTGGAAAGTTGAAAAACCAGTTCTGTTAGTTACAGTATACCGTCCACCTGGTCTGTACTCAGAATTCCTATCAGAGTTTTCTGAGTTTATATCAGAGTTAGTACTTAGTACAGATAAAATCATTATAGTGGGAGATTTCAATATTCATGTAGATGTAGAAAGTGACAGCCTTAGTTCTGGGTTTGTTTCCTTACTAGACTCAATTGGCTTTTCCCAGCATGTGAATGAACCCACTTATTGCTTCAATCATATCATTGATCTTGTTCTAACATATGGCATTGAAATTGACAAATTAACAATTTTTCCTCAAAACTGTCTTTTGACTGACCATTACCTCATTACATTTGAGTTTACTTTAACTGACTGCACAGCATCGAGGAATAAATTTGGCTATAGAAGATGTTTATCTGAAGACGCTGTGGCTAAATTTAAAGAGAACATTTGGTCATCATTTGCAGCAATGCCATGTCTAAATTCAAATGAGGATTTCTCCCATACACAGGTTGATGACCTTGTGATTAGCACTATGGCCACACTGTGTTCAAATCTTGATGATGCTGCCCCTCTGAAAAAGAAAGTAATAAAACAGAGGAGGCTGGCTCAGTGGTATAATTCTCAAATTCGTGCCTTAAAGCAGATGTCACGGAAATTAGAAAGAAATTGGCGTTCCAGCAACTCGGAAGAGTCTCACCGAGCCTGGAAAGAAAGCTTAAAACATATAAAAAAGCTCTCCGCAGTGCTAGAAGCTCATATTATTCAGCACTAATATAAAAAAATAAGAACAACCCCAGGTTTCTCTTCAGCACTGTAGCCAGGCTGACAGAGAGTCATAGTTATTTTGAACCAGTGATCCCCTTAGCTCTCAGCAGTGATGATTTTATGGGCTTTTTTACAAATAAAATTATAACAATCAGAGAAAGAATTCATCAGCTCTTACCTGCATTAGACAATAATCTTCTACTGAATACAGCAACTCCTGAATCAACTGCAACGCCTATTTTACATCTGGAATCATTCTCATCTCTGAATCTCTCAGAGCTAGCTTCTATAGTCTCATCATCTAGACCATCAACCTGTCTATTAGACCCAGTGCCGACCAGCTTCTTTAAAGACATTCTTTACTTAATTGAGCCCAGTCTCCAATGATATTCTAATGGCTTCAGACAATGGATCAGCCTCCATACTTCTCCTCTTAGATCTCAGTGCTGCATTCGACACCATTGATCACAATATTTTATTACAGAGACTGGAACATGAAATTGGCATTAAAGGAACTGCTCTAAGGTAGTTCAAATCCTATTTATCAGATAGATATCAGTTTGTACATGTTAACAATAGCTCCTCCTCACGCACTATAGCCAGTTATGGAGTCCCACAGGGTTCGGTACTTGGACCAATCCTCTTCAGTCTTTATCTGCTTCCTATAGGCAACATTATCAGGAAACACAGCATCAATTTCCTGTGCTATGCAGACGACACTCAGCTGTATTTATCAATGAAGCCAAATGAAGTTAGTCAGATAGTCAGACTGCAGACATGTTTTGAAGACATAAAAGTCTGGATGACCCATAATTTCTTACTTCTAAATTCTGACAAAACTGAAGTTATTATACTCGGCCCTAAGCACCTTAGAGAAACCCTATCTAATCATTTAATCAGTTTGGATGGCATTACTTTGGCTTCCAACTCCACTGTAAGAAACCTTGGAGTAACATTTGACCAGGACATGTCCTTTGTCCCTCACATAAAGCAAGTCAGTAGGGCAGCTTTCTTCCACCTGAGAAACATTAGGAAAATCAGAAACATCCTCTCTCAAGAGGATGCAGAAAAACTAGTCCACGCATTCGTAACTTCTAGGCTGGACTACTGTAACTCATTACTATCTGGATGTCCAAACAAATCTCTGAAAGGCCTTCAGTTGATTCAGAATGCTGCTGCACGAATATTAACAGGAACTAGAAAAAGGGATCACATCTCTCCTGTGTTAGCTGCTCTTCATTGGCTGCCGGTAAAATTCAGAATAGAATTTAAAATCCTTCTGTTAACATATAAAGCTCTTACTGGCCAAGCTCCATCATACCTCAGAGAGCTCATAGTTCCCTACTCTCCTAGTAGGCCACTCCGCTCTCTAGATGGAGGTTTACTTGTGGTTCCTAGAGCCTCCAAGAGTAAATCAGGAGGCAGATCAGTTATCAGGCTCCTCTTCTATGGAACCAACTTCCAGTATCGGTCCGGGGGGCAGACTCTTTAGCAATTTTCAAGACCAGGCTTAAAACTTTTCTGTATGAAAGAGCTTATAGTTAAAAAGTTAAAGTTCATTTACTCTTTAGCTATGCTGCTATAGGTTTAGACCGCTGGGGGAAGGAGTGAGCACCTCTCTCTCTCCCTCTCCCTCTCCCTTTCCCTCTCTTTCTCTCTCTCTCTCTCTTCCCTCTCCCTCTTTCTCTCCCCCCCTCGCATGCGCCGTCATACCAACAACCTGCTTCTCCGAAATCCCAGCTTCTCTCAGTTCCAAGCATGTGCATTGCATTTACTAACCATGTTTTTCCAAAGTCTCTGTCTCCCCCAGTTCCTCTCCTCTCTCTCTCCCAGCTCCTCTCCTCTCTCTCCCTGTCCTCATCCTGCAGGTGAATCATCACCATCCCATGTTCCTGCAATGCCTGCTCCCACATCTTCAAGAATTCCATACAGCATCATTCTTACGAACCTCATGCAGCATCACGTTCCTGCCTACACCTGTTTTAATATCCCCTCCTCCTGCTCTCTTTCTCTCCCTACTCTACCCAACTTTGCCCCCCCCTCCCCCCGTGCCTCTCTCTCTCTCTCTCTCCCTCTCTCAACCCAACCGGTCGAGGCAGATGGCCGCCCCCCCGAGCCTGGTTCTGCCCGAGGTTGGAAGGATATGTTGGGTCTCTTTAACAACTCCATAAAGAGTTTGGTCTAGACCTGCTCTATATGTAAATTGCCTTGATGTAACTTTGTTATGATTTGGCGCTATACAAATCTGATTTGATTTGATAATCAGTGTCATTCACTTCGCCTTGGTCATAACGTTTTGCCTGATCTGTATATATGATGACACCCATACAGATTTAGTTTTCTGAACTTTTCTACAATCAACAGTTGCTGCAGTTGCTGTTCCTCAATGTCTTCCTTACAAAATCTTGTCAGAATCCGTATTTCATGTTGTCTTGTACACTTCCTGTTTTATATTGAAAGTTTTGTCTTCCCCTGTATTGTCGACAGTTGTACTTCCCCTCTTAGGTAATCAACAAAGGCGGGAAAAAGAACAATTTGTTTCACCTGTGTCTTGCTCCCCTGTGTTTTTAACTCCGCCACTCTTTGTCTTCCTTGCCAGATTGTCTTTGTTACCTCAGTGTACTAGCTTTCTCACATGTGTAAGACCAGTTTGTTTTTGACCTTGGATTTTCTGCCTGCTCCTTGCCTGTTTTGTTTGCCTGAACCTGCCAGCTATTTCTGTGTATGACCACCTGCCTCCACCTGGATTAAAGAACTTGCCTTACTGAATTTGGTACCTCTGCCTTGCTTCCCCTTTTTGCACCTGTGTTCACGCTCACCAGCCTTCACAAATCTTTTGCAGTAATTTTGACATATGGATACTGCAATACAATAGAATAGAAAATGGATTCCCTTCAAAGACTTTATGACATTTTACATACATTCTGTCCTGGTGTTGACGGTAATGGACAAAAAAAAAAATTCAAAGAAAATATGACTCATTTCTATACTGGAGAAGTGTAAAAATAAGATGGAACTTTTTTTTTTTTTTTGCTCTGTAAAAAAAAATTTGGTCAGAAGGGGATAAGCACAACTTTTATTGCTAAGTGTAATCCAAATCCACATGTGAGTGTTTTTGGTGATATGATCCCACTAAGATCTCATCATGTGAAAATGGGATATAGTAGGAGGTTCAGACTTCCTGGCCTTTATCTGAGCAAGAAGGTTGTGAGAAAACACATGCTCTTTGTCATTCTGTTTGACTTATTGGCTTTTTAATTAATATGGATTTTAGCAAAACTCCCCTCTGGCAGGACAAGTGACTGACTGCAGGTTAGAAATTAGGATTTGGTTTTGGCAATTCGGTGCCACGCCGCAGGATTCTCAGACGTTAACCAACCCCCCCCGCCCCCCCCATTTGTTGAGGCCATGTGCAGCAGAGATAATTAAAGAAAGCCCTCTTTAATTGCTTTATTGATCCTGGATATTTCCACCTGGAGCAAAAATTCTTCCTCCACATAAATACCCAAATGTAACTTTCACCCTGTTTGTGTAAAAGTATGATGTTGATTAGAAATCTATTGGCATTTAGAATGGGTAGTGCTGTACAGAATCACTCAGACCAGCATGGACTCACACAGAGCAATGGGTTGCAGCCATTTGAATGTCTGTTTTTTGGTAAAAGTTTGTATTTCCATTTGGTGTATGTGTTAGATGTGTGCCTTGATGGTGCATTAGTCTCACACAAGAGAGGTTTTTCTCCTGCCAGTGCTAACATGTATTGGCAGAACCAGACCTGACCTTAGAGTGTCCACAGGATTTGGCCATAACCATTGGAAAACTGTTCCCTGTACCTCACCATCGATCCACAGTCAGACTGTGATGCTCACAATCAATTTCTTACTCTTATTCACATCAAAATGCCATAAGGTTATGGAGGAAGGGCAGTCAATACCTCACAGAGCTCTTGCAATGCCTAAACAAAGTTTGTTTATACAGGGGATTTTTCTCCTCAATCACTTGCTCTTTACGAGGTGTGCTGCCATCATTAAGTGAATTAATGGTGGGAGACAGAGGAGAAGGGCTGGTGCAGGTGGGGTCAGAGAGAGGAATAAGGACGCAGCAGGGTAAACATTACCTTCTGCCAGTGACGATATGACCATCTTCTTATGAGGCAATATTAGAGCTGATGGCGGGAGGCACAGATGGTGGTGGACATTAGGCAGAGGAGGGCGAGTGAAGAGACCTGTGCATGAGAAATATATGTGTGTGTATAGGTAATATTAAATGGGCTGAATCCCTGCTATGAAACACTGAGCATCACAGGTGAAAGGAGGGAATGAGGCAATGGAGAGGACAAGTGAAAAGACCTGAGGTCAATACATGACGCGTCTCTATGGAGATGGTGGGAGTGACAGGTATATTGCACTCTGTGTCAGCAGTGAGGCCTTGCTGTATAGTTGGGGCTTATGCTCCAGGGATAAAAATGATAGAAACCTTGGGGATTATACAGGAGCCAATGTGATTATAATTATACAACTACCTCATTGTGTCAAGAGCCAATGAATTCTCCTATGCTCTTGTTCTGTTGACTAATACACACTCTCATTTGTGCTCCCAACCTCTGGAAAGTGTTACTGTAGTTCTGTTCTGTGTGTGTTTGCGTTTCATGTGTCTGTACACAGCAAGGGTTTACTGGAAGCTGGTGCTAAAGTTTGAGCTAACATGCTCAAAAAACCCACAAGTGCCTGAAAGACAAAAAAAAAAAAAAAAAAATGAAATTGATGGCTGAAGTTTATTAATAATGCCCAGAGTTTGTGGGCTGAATAATATCTGTCTCTTAAGAATGGCTGACTTAATCTTTGACTTTCATTAACTGTGTGAAGGCTAATGATTTTCTCCAACTCTTGACATTGTGATACTGTCTTTGCAAAAGAAAGAGACATCATTAAGTTCCATGGTAATGTTCCTTGTTCTCCAGCACCCCTGCAAAGGGGACATTATTATAGATCACAGGGGCCTGCTTGAACCAGCATAGGTAGCCGTTCATTTATCCTGGCAGGGCCCAGGTGACAAAGTAAAGGTGTGAAGAGGGGCAACAGAGACTTTGGGCTGCAGAAAATAATTACCCTCAGTGGTAATTATGAGAGCAGAGCTCAGGTCTGACCTTGGAGAGGTGATTTAGTGGCATGGGGGTGTGTTGGTAATACATTACATCGTGCCACAGACAAAAAAAGGGAGTAGGATACTCAGGTGATGCAGTTGGTACCAAGATACCAGGATGGAGAGTGAATGTGTTTTGATTGGGTTTGGAAAATAATACGATGTGAATTGTGTCAGAATAACCAGCTCATTATCTTCAGTGGGTGTTCTCACTCAGTCTATTTGCAAAGCTCACCATCTCACCAAACCACACGCAGTGAACAGCATAACCAAGTTGTGACAAGTTATCCTACTTGATTAGATCAGATAAAAAAATGTGACCACAATTTTAGGGGCTATAGTTTATGGCCCAAATCTACTCTTAATGTAATGTTGCAGTTGGGCCAATCTTGTTCCCAGTGCTAAGATTGGTAATAAAAGTACCTCATCCTTTTTTGTTTGAAGTACTTATATTCATATGTGTGTTTTTACAGTTAAATGCTTTCAACTCAGTGTTTTACAGCTGAGTTAGCCCCATGGACCATGGAATGCAGTTGCTGCCAGTTTATGTGATGACATGGGTGGCTGGGAATGGATCTTTTTTATGATGGTCAAAAGTATGTAGGGTAGTAAGTAGGGTTTTCATAGCAAAAAAGTTTATTTAACATACTGAAATCAAAGTAGCTCAAGTATTTGAGTTTATGGCCAACACGACGCCCACTGAATCCCAATATCACCTAAGATACATAAAAATTTCAAATAGTTGAAAATGTCAGTCATCTTACAAAGCCACTAACTTCAGTAAACTGATAATTCCCAGGTTCACAATTAGTCCTGCTGTGTTCAGATGGCATCGTTACTAGGCGGAGTCGTAAACTTTGAAACTCTCAAAATTGAACCTTAATAGACACTAATTCTAAATTATAAAATTAATAAAAATATTAATGAAATTAATAACAATATTCAAAAACATCAGACATCTGATAACCACCTCTAAGTGTGTTTTGGTATAAGAGGTATAAGAGGTCACAGATGGAGGGTCCTGACATCTGGCAGCCACATATTGTATTTATGAGTGTCGCTCAGACATTTCTATACAGAGACAAAAGAAAATGCATAAATCTTTGAAAGCCTTCAAGTTCTGTTCAACTTTATGAAAGCATAAAGCTTATTATTCCATATGTTTTAGGTTAATATTTTTGATATTTTACTCAAACCAACATGAGTCATTTTAAGTCAAGTACAGAGCTACAGTGGTGATTAGTGGGAGCACTGATTTTTTTGACAGAGAAGTAAAAATAAATATGTCTCCTTTCAAACAAATATGCACAACATGTGACTGCATCACATCCCAGCTCTGCCTTAGTCCCAGCACTCAACTTTAATCTGTTCTTCAGTTGCCATATTTCTAGAATTAATCACAGTTTTACTTGAATAAATACAAAATTACAAATAAGTGTGTAAGCACTTTTTTTTAACAAGAATATGACCTTTTCCCAACCAGTATTGTCATTATCCTACATTTTGATGTATATTACAAGTCAAAAGTTTGGAAACACTTTTTCTCATTCATCGGAAAGTGTTTCCAAAATTTTGACAGGGAGTGTATTTATTTTCATTGATGAAAAGACTTTGGCTGCATTAAGTACAGTGTAGGTGACCAGCAAGAGCAGTAGTACAAAGAATAACTAAGTGAAAACCGGAACACAAACACATCATGAAATTAAAGCTGCAAGCAGCAATGAACGGGCCCTTGCACCCCATTGCAACTCAGAGCCACCAGGACTCACCTGAACCCAAATGCGTTAAAGCCAAAACATTTCACTGTGAGTGGCATGCGTGCAACGTTTTGTAATGCACCACTACGTGGTGCCAGAGAACACCCACCAGTTTAACATCATGTGATAGTGTACAATATAAGGAAGACACCTGGTAAATATCATGTGAATTGGGCAATGTTTGCGTAATGAGGCTGATTTCTGTATCCAGTGGAAATCTGAAAATGTGTGCAAAATTTGGGGCAGATTGGATGCCTAGGGATAGCAAGCACTTCCAACAGAAGGTGCTCATTAAGAGCAAAGGACAGGAACTTAAAGGCACTTCTTTCAGGATGAATGATCAATTCCCAAGAGAGAACTTAACATTGACGGTCAGCTGTTCCAGGAGTCCAACGCCGTGGATCTTTTGAGGGATAAGTACCATGAAAATATCAACATGGCTTAAATAAGTGAAATATAGATACAATATAAAAATATCAACCAACATAAAAGAAAAATACAAATCTCACAAAAATGTTCATGTATGTCATCTCTCCTAACCTTTCCCTCACTTTTTCAGTCTCCCCCTGCTTTCCTTTCCTCTTTCTCCCTATATCTATGTCTCCCTCTCCTCCACACTCCCTTTCACTCAGCCCCTCACCTTCCACATATCCCCTAAGCAATAACTTTTTTCATTGTTGAGCCCATGTGCTCAATTTCATTGAGATATCCTGTTACTTCACTGTACACACCTCCCTCATATATCCATACATTTACAATCCAACATTCCAACATTCACTTCCAGAGTCCACTCAAATCACTGATTGTAACCCTCTACTTACTGATAGCAGAAGATGGTTTCTTAGAGACACATGCAGACAGACCTGGTAAGCCCAAACGTGTAGTGTGGGTGAACTGGGAACATTGCCAAAGCTGCAGCGGAGAGCTGTGGCCTCAAGGTCCTGGGTGCCTCAAGGGGCGGCAAACCCACCGTAGTGGACACTGGTGGTCAGGGAAGCCATCCAACTGAAGAAGGAGGCCTTCCGGGGTATGTTATCTCTGGGGACTCCAGAGGCAGTGGCAGGGTACCAGCGGGCCCGAAGGGCTGTGGCCTCGGCGGTCGCGGAGGCAAAGCTGCGGGCGTGGAAGAAGCTCAGAAAGGACATGGAGAAGGACTTTCCGTCAGCACCAAAGCTGTTCTGGAAGACTGTCCTGCACCTCAGGCGGGGAAAGCAGGGATCCATCCGAGCCGTGTACAGCAAGGGTGGGACATTGCTGACCTCAAATGAGGAGATAGTCGGGCGGTGGAAGGAACACTTTGAGGAACTCCTGAACCCAACGTACCCACTCTCTGAAGCAGAGATGGATCTGGAGGATGAAGGGGCGTCATTGGCAATTTCCCTGAGAGAAGTCACTGAGGTAGTCAAACAACTCCACAGTGGCAAAGCCCCAGGGATTGACGAGATCCGTCCTGAAATGTTGAAAACTCTGGGTGTTGAGGGGCTGTCATGGATGACACGGCTCTTCAATATTGCGTGGGGGTTGGGGGCAGTGCCGAAGGAGTTGCAGACCGGGTAGGTGGTCCCACTTTTTAAAAAGGGGGACCAGAGGGTGTGTGCCCCCTATAGAGGCATCACACTACTCAGCCTCCCTGGGAAAGTTTACTCCAAGGTGCTGGAAAGGAGGGTCAGGCCGATTGTCGAACCTCTGATTGAAGAGGAACAATGCGGGTTCTGTCCTGGTTGTGGAACAACGGACCACCTCTTCACCCTTGCGAGGATCCTTAAGGGAGCCTGGGAGTATGCCCATACGGTCTACATGTGCTTGGTGGACCTGGAGAAGGCATATGACCGGGTCCCCTGGGAGTTTCTGTGGGGGTGCTGCGGGAATATGGGATGAGGGGGTCACTTTTAAGGGCCATCCAATCTCTGTATGCCCAAGGCGAGAGCTGTGTGTGGGTATTCCGCAGTAAGTCGGACTTGTTCCAAGTGAGGGTTGGCCTCCGCCAAGGCTGCACCATGTCACCTTTTTGTGGACGATGTGGTGCTGTTGGCACCATCGGTCTGTGACCTTCAGCTCTCACTGGACAGGTTCGCAGCTGAGTGTGAAGTGGCTGGGAGGAGAATCAGCACCTCCAAATCAGAGGCCATGGTTCTCAGCAGGAAACCGATGGACTTTCTATTCCGGGTTGGGAATGAGTCTTTTCCCCAAGTGAAGGAGTTCAAGTACCTCAGGGTCTTGTTCACGAGTGGGGGGACCTTGGAGTGTGAGATTGGCCGGAGAATCGGAGCAGTGGGAGCGGTTCTCCAATCACTGTATCACACTGCTGTGACGAAAAGAGAGCTGAGCCGGAAAGCGAAGCTCTCGATCTTCAGGTCAGTCTTCGTTCCTACTTTCACCTATGGTCATGAGAACTGGATCATGACCGAAAGAATGAGATCACGGGTACAAGCGACCAAAATGAGTTTCCTCAGAAGGGTAGCTGGCCTCTCCCTTCAAGATAGGGTGAGGAGCTCGGTCATCCGAGAGGAGCTCAGAGTAGAGCCGCCGCTCCTTTGCATTGAGAGGAGCCAGTTGAGGTTGTCTGGGCATCTGGTTAGGATGCCTCCAGGGCACGTCCAGCTGGGAGGAGGCCCGGGGCAGACCGAAGACCAGATGGAGAGATTATATCTCCACTCTGGCCTGGGAACGCCTCAGGATTCCCCTGTCAGAGCTGGTTGATGTGGCCGGGGAAAGGAAAGTCTGGGGCTCCCTGCTGAAGTTGCTACCCCAGCGACCCGACCTCGGATAAGCAGATGAAGATGGATGGATGGATGGATGGATGAACATGCAGACCATTCTCAACATTCATACAGAGAATGATAGAATGCTCTCTCTTCCATGTCTCACTTAACTATAATGTCCTGGAATGTGCATGGCATTCGCTCGCGGGCAAAAAAAAAAAAAAAAAAATACTGTATCACAAATATAAAAGCAATTATTTTCCTCATTTAAGAAACCCACTTACAAGATTCAGAAGAAAAATCTCTCATAGATCCAATTTTTAACCAAATATTTTCATCCTGTTACTATAGTATACAAAGAGGAGTCTCCATTTTGGTCCATAAGAGATTAGTATTTACTTTAAACAATATGGTAATGGACCCATAAGGCTGATACATAATTTTTCAGGCATTAATCTTTAATTAATTATACACAATTGTGAATATCTATGCTCCTAATAACAATGATTCGCCTTCCTTCCACACCACAACGATCGCTGGATGGGACTTTAACACAGTCCTGAATCCTTCAATAGATCGGTCTCCTTGGTATTATACATCTCTTGGATGCTCCTGAACATATCATTAGTGATGTAACCTGGGGTCGTCGGGTGTTTCGGGTCTTTCAAAATCATACACCCTCACCCAGGCAACCCAGCCATGGTAGATCAGACCTGGCTTGTGTTCAGGTGGCATTTACTACTACCCATGGATCTCCTCTCCTGATCCAGAGCCTTCTTGAGGCTTTCTCTGCTTCCTCTGTGATGTTCTTAATGGCTCTTCTCCTCTCTATACCGGGGATGCCCAGTGTACTCAAGGTCTTGTAGAGTGACTGACCCGGAAACCCTCTGCAGCCAACCTTGATGGGCAGACACCTCGCCTTCCAGCCCTGCTTGCGGCAGTCGATGATCAGGTCTTCAAACTTGGCCCTCTTCCTCTCGTGGGCCTCCTCCAGGTGGTCCTCTCATGGCACTGTCAGCTCCATCAGGATGATGTTTCTGGTCCCTAACCCTAGACCAGGTGAGAGGTTTTGACAATGTGCTGGGGGAACCTCAGATGTTTTTCTAGGTCGACAGAGAGTTGCCAGTCCTGTGCCGTTTCCAGGAGTCCCGGTGGGTTCCCAGCTCCTGTGGTTTTTGGCAGCTGTTCTCCAGACTCCACAAAGGGGAACATCTGGGTGGTAGGGCTGGGACGTCTGCTGCTGCTGATTTCCACATTGATGCCTTCTGCGATGGGTTTCAGTACCTTGTTGTGGCACCAGGTGTACCAGCCCTGCTCAAGAGCTACTGGGAAGCAGTTCAGGATGTGCTCCAACGTCCCCCTGCCTGGGCATTGCGGGCAACTTGGGGACTTTGCTGTGCCTCAGATGGAGAGGTTTGATGGGCTGGGCAGAACGTCATACACTGCCTGGATGAGGAACTTAACGCGCTGTGGTTCTGCCAGCCAGAGATCAGTCCATGTGACTTTTCAGTCCATGACTTGCTCCCACCTTGTCCAGGCACCCTGCTGCCTCAGGCTGACAGCTCTGCTGGTCCTCCATCCTCCACTCCTCCACCTCTGCTCTCACTTTCTCCTGGACCAGTCTGCACCTCTCCTTTCCCTTGGCAAGCTCGTACCATGGCATTGGGAAAGTTCCCAAACCAGCTCTCTCTTGGGTCATTGCTCCCACTACGATTCTGTGGCGTATCCGCAACTCTGCTTGCAAGACAGCTTCATTGGCTCTCCACTTCCTCCCGGTTCTGACCTTGACCCCTGCCCGGGCCACCTTGGGGTCACTGGAGTCCCTGTACATCATCAACTCTCTTGCCCGTGTCACTTTAAACTCCTCCTCTAGTGACTTTAGGGGCAGCTTGAGGTTGGTGTTGTGACCATTGAGGGCAATCCTGTTGAGGCTCCTAGGCAGTCCTAGCCACCTCCTGAGGAAGCTTTTGACCTTCCTTTCCAAGCTGTCTACAATAGCGATGGGAACTTTGTAGATGAGTGTTGTGGCAGAAAGAGGTGGATAAAAAGAGGAATTCTTTGGTTGAGACACAGGAATCAGATGGGGAATCTCTTTATTCACAGCGGCCCTACTAACAACGTAGTCAGAGACAAAATCCCACATTACAGAACGTGATATGCTTTTTTATACTGAAGACAGTCTATGTGTGTGTATTAGGTGGATAGGCTTCATCCTGTTTACCAGACCTTTTTGGCAATCTCAGCTTCCACGGAAGGGAGATACACTTCTCAAATTCACTTATCTTGAACTTTGGCCGTGTTGGTTACATGACACTATGTGTGTGTATTGGTGCACTTTTCTCTTGCCCAAAACTCCAGATGTTTCCTTACTTATTGTTCTGACCTGTTCAGCACCAGTATGGGTCATGGTGACCTGGCTGTCACGGTGACGTCCAAACAGGGAAAGGACCCCTGTGCCCTGTAACTCCCCTACACGAGCAAAGGCCAAAGCACTCATGGCAGGATATCGTGCTGGTAGATCCAAGCCTTGAACTTTCCGGGGAGCCCTGACCAGTCCACTGCTCTCAGCAAGCTCTCTAGTTCCTGACAGGTTTCCTGAACAGATGCTGAATCCTTCAGGCTGCTGTTAAACACCTTGCTGAGGCTCTTCACTGGCTTTTCTGAGACAGTTGGGATTGCTGTCCCTCCAATGCTGAAGCGGAACCTGTTTACAACTTTGCCATTCTTCAACACCAATGACCTTGATTTTGCAGGCTTGAACCTCATCCTTGCCCAACCTATCAACTGCTCCAGCCCTTGCAGAATCCACCTGCTGCCTGGTACTGACCTGGTGGTAACAGTCGGGTCGTCCATGAAGGCCCTGATTGGTGGTTGGCGAGTTCCTGTTTTGGTCTTAGGGCCCAGACAGTCTTGTTCAGCTGACTTCACAATCATGTTCATCACCAAGGCAAAAACGATCACAGAGATGGTGCAGCCTGTGATTCCATGATTCCAACCTTCACACTGTGCCACTCTGATGTTGTTGACCCTGATGAGACTCTCATACTGAACTGGTTTTAGTAGTCCATGATGAGCTCAGCCACCTGGCTCGGCACATGATACTTTTTCCAGAGTTCTTTGGACTAGTTAGTGTGGGATGGAGCCATAGGCATTCACCAGGTCGAGCCAGAGCACGGCAAGGTCTCCCTTGTTCTCCCAGGCTTCTATGATGAGCTGGGTCACCACTCCTGTGTGCTCCAGGCAACCTGATACTCCAGCTATGCCTCCCTCCTGCACTGAGGTGTCAATGTAGCCATTGTTGGAGAGAAAGTCGGTCAGCCGTCTTGCTACTACACTGAAGAAAATCTTCCCTTGGACATTTAGCAAGGAGATGATCCTGAACTGGTCGATGTTCTTGGAATCTTCTTCCTTTGGGATCCAGACTCCTTCAGTGAATCGCCACTGCTGTGCCACTTTCCCGCTCCTCCAGATGACTTTCAGGATTTTCCACAACCGCTTCAGTAACAGGGGACAATTCTTATAGCCCTTGTAAGGCACTGAACAGGAGGTGAACTAGATCATGCCCTCCTCACAACATTCTGAACCTCTTTATGGAGTGGCTCCCTGCTGTCAAACTCCTTGATGGGTGGAGGTGGTTGTATCAAGATGTTGCAGTGTCCCAGCTCCTGCTGCTTGTCAGGGTCACTGTAGGTGTTCCAGATGTGCAGCTTGATCTCTTCCTTGGTGCAAGCCAGTCTTCCACTGTGCTTCTGCCCTAGGTGTTGTTTTGTGAAAGCTAAGAAGGATGCTTGATCTGGTGGATTTTTGCTGCTCTCTGGTTCATGGTGAAGGGAGTTCTTTCTGTTCTCTTCTCCAGTGTCCCGAACCTTTCCACAGCTAGGCTGACAGTGATTGTCATCATTGTTTGCAGCCTTCAGTCCACGTCTCCCTTCACTGTTGCTTCTAGCACTGAGTTTGCGTCCTCATCACACTGTTTCCAGACAGCCGTATTGCTGGCCTGTGGCCATTTGACACATACCCCCTCCGGAGGTCTGTTCTGAGGGGTTGGTTGCAGCACTTGGATGCTCCTGGCTCTATGGGGTATTTCTGGGCCTGGCTCCTCCTGCGTCTCACCGGGTTGGGTACATGTGCTTTGTGGCGCTCGCTCTCCCTCCAAACATCTCGTCCGGGTCTGGTGAATCTTTAGGCCTCGGCTGTTCATACAGCCCTTCCTGTATCGGCACTTCACATTCGTTGTTGATTGTCCGTTGCAATCATTCATCAGCCTTAGGTCTGTCATATTGGGGTGCTCATCCTCCGCCCCTCTCGGGCACCCCTGGGGGTATCATTTCATGTTCTGATCTGTAGCTTGAGAATGAGTTTCCTCCTCTCAGAGGATGTGGTTTGGGCTGCCGACCCGCCCTGCCCCGGTTGCCATCTCTCCGTGCTCCCCACTGTCTCTCCAGTTGTCACCACCCTAGTCATGGTTGTCAACCAATCTGTTCCTGGTTGCCACTGGTTTTTCCAGCTAAGTGATTGGCTGTTTGCGATTTCCTTGTGTTTACTGAGTTATGACCGATGTGTTCAGGACAAGTCCTAAAGGAATATATGGATGATTTTGGACTTGGCGATGGTTGGGGACTCAAAAATTCTTGAAGAAGGGAATACACCTTCTTCTCTCCAGTGCATCACTCTTTTTCAAGATTTACTTTTTCCTGTGATACAACTCTATCGCACAAAAAATCAACACCAGCATACACCCAAATATAATCAGTGATCACGCACCAGTGTCCCGCTACCTTCAAAGAGAGTCCACCCTGAAACCGACGCCCACTTGGCACTTTAACACCTCATTACTAAGGGATCCAGAATTTGACTCATTAATAAGGAAGGAATGTAAAAACCTTATGGAAACGCGTTCCAGCAACTCGGAAGAGTCTCACCGAGCCTGGAAAGAAAGCTTAAAAACGTATAAAAAAGCTCTCCGCAGTGCTAGAAGATCATATTATTCACCACTAATAGAAAAAAACAAGAACAACCCCAGGTTTCTCTTCAGCACTGTAGCCAGGCTGACAGGGAGTCATAGTTCAATTGAACCAGTGATCCCCTTAGCTCTCAGCAGCAATGATTTTATGGGCTTTTTTACAAATAAGATCATAACAATCAGAGACAGAATTCAACAGCTCTTACCTACAGTAGACAATAATCTACTGAATACAGCAACTCCTGAATCAACTGCAACGCCTATTTTACATCTGGAATCATTCTCATCTCTGAATCTCTCAGAGCTAGCTTCTATAGTCTCATCATCTAGACCATCAACCTGTCTATTAGACCCAGTGCCGACCAGCCTCTTTAAAGACATTCTTTACTTAATTGAGCCTTTCATTCTAGATCTCATTAATTTGACCTTATCTTTGGGTTATGTACCTCAGACTCTTAAGACCGCAGTCATCAAACCCCAGGTTAAAAAGCCGAATCTTGATCCAGATGTTTTGGCCAATTATAGACCCATATCAAACCTTCCCTTCATTGCTAAAATCATTGAGAAAGCAGTAGCAAACCAATTACATCACCATCTGCATAGGAACGGTTTGCTTGAAGAGTTTCAGTCAGGATTTAGAGCTCACCACAGCACAGAAACAGCGCTGATTAAAGTCTCTAATGATATTCTAATGGCTTCAGACAATGGATCAGCCTCCATACTTCTCCTCTTAGATCTCAGTGCTGCATTCGACACCATTGATCACAATATTTTATTACAGAGACTGGAACATGAAATTGGCATTAAAGGAACTGCTCTAAGGTGGTTCAAATCCTATTTATCGGATAGATATCAGTTTGTACATGTTAACAATAGCTCCTCCTCACACACTATAGCCAGTTATGGAGTCCCACAGGGTTCGGTACTTGGACCAATCCTCTTCAATCTTTATCTGCTTCCTTTAGGCAACATTATCAGGAAACACAGCATCAATTTCCACTGTTATGCAGACGACACTCAGCTGTATTTATCAATGAAGCCAAATGAAGTTAGTCAGATAGTCAGACTGCAGACTTGAAGACATAAAAGTCTGGATGACCCATAATTTTTTCCTTCTAAATTCTGACAAAACTGAAGTTATTGTACTCGGCCCTAAGCACCTTAGAGAAACCCTATCTAATCATTTAATCAGTCTGGATGGCATTACTTTGGCTTCCAACTCCACTGTAAGAAACCTTGGAGTAACCTTTGACCAGGACATGTCCTTTGTCCCTCACATAAAACAAGTCAGCAGGGCAGCTTTCTTCCCCCTGAGAAACATTAGGAAAATCAGAAACATCCTCTCTCAAGAGGATGCAGAAAAACTACTCCACGCATTCGTAACTTCTAGGCTGGACTACTGTAACTCATTACTATCTGGATGTCCAAACAAATCTCTGAAAGGCCTTCAGTTGATTCAGAATGCTGCTGCACGAATATCAATATTAAAGGGATCACATCTCTCCCGTGTTAGGTGCTCTTCATTGGCTGTCGGTAAAATTCAGAATAGAATTTAAAATTCTTCTGTTAACATATAAAGCTCTTACTGGCCAAGCTCCGTCATACCTCAGAGAGCTCATAGTTCCTTACTGTCCTAGTAGGCCACTCCGCTCTCTAGATGGAGGTTTACTTGTGGTTCCTAGAGTCTCCAAGAGTAAATCAGGAGGCAGATCTTTCAGTTATCAGGCTCCTCTTCTATGGAACCAACTTCCAGTATCGGTCCGGGGGGTAGACTCTTTAGCAATTTTCAAGACCAGGCTTAAAACTTTTCTGTATGACAGAGCTTATAGTTAAAAAGTTAAAGTTCATTTACTCTTTAGCTATGCTGCTATAGGTCTAGACTGCTGGGGGAAGGACTGAGCACCTCTCTCTCTCCCTCTCCCTTTCCCCTCTCTCTCTCTCTCTCTCTCTCTCCCTCTCCCTCTTCCCTCTCCCTCTCTCTCTCTCCCCCTCTTCCCTCTCTCTCTCTCTCTCTCCCCCCCTCGCATGCGCCATCATACCAACAACCTGCTTCTCCGAAATCCCAGTTTCTCTCAGTTCCAACCATGTGCATTGCATTTACTAACCATGTTTTCCCGAAGTCTCTGTCTCCCCCAGTTCCTCTCCTCTCTCTCTCTCCCAGCTCCTCTCCTCTCTCTCCCTGTCCTCATCCTGCAGGTGATGAATCATCACCATCCCATGTTCCTGCAATACCTGCTTCTCCCACATCTTCAAGAATTCCATACAGCATCATTCCTATGAACCTCATGCAGCATCATGTTCCTGCCTACACCTGTTTTAATATCCCCTCCTCCTGCTCTCTTTCTTTCCCTACTCTACCCACCTTTGCCCCCCCCTCCCCCTGTGCCTCTCTCTCGCTCCCTCTCTCAACCCAACCGGTCGAGGCAGATGGCCGCCCCGCCTGAGCCTGGTTCTGCCCGAGGTTTCTGCCTCTTAAAGGAAGTTTTTCCTTGCCACTGTCGCCAAGTGCTTGCTCATCGGGGGATCTGTTGGGTCTCTTTAAATAATTTTATGAAGAGTTTGGTCTAGACCTGCTCTATATGTAAAGTACTTTGATGTAACTTTGTTATGATTTGGCGCTATACAAATAAATCTGATTTGATTTGAAACAAATTACTCTTCAAATTTATTTCCATCTCTGATTTGGAAAGCTGAGAAAGCTGTGATCAGAGGCAAAATTATGTCTTATTCCTCTTACAAGAACATTGAGGATAAGATTAAAGATCTAACAGAACAATATGCAACAGAACTGAACAAATAATTATGGACCCAACTACAAAATGCAAAATTACAACTTGTCACAGTCCACTCCTGGTTTTCCCCTCAACCTCCCCGTTCTACCTGCCTGCCTACCTCTCCTAATCAAAATCATCAAACTCACCTTTTCCTCCCAGCTGGGTCTAATCACCCAGTCTCCTCTTAACTAGCTCCTCCACTCTGTGCCAGAATGTCATCGCGTCATGCACTACTCTCCAGCACTCTTTTCTGGACTGATCTCCTGGTACCTGACCTTCCTTCTGCCCCTGACCACGTCCTCTCATCTCTGCCCCGGTAACCCGACCTGCCTTCTGCTTTTGGACTTTGCATCTGCCTGCAGCATGGCTGGACTCCCTCTCTGGAGGGCCCTGTTAAGTTCTGTACTTGGACTGTGCTCATCGATTTGACATCCTGATTATATTCTGTCTGGACACTTTAACATTGTTAATGAAGTTGTGAACTGTTTCGGTCTGGGTTTGTGTTGTTCTTGGGTCCAATCTCACACCTGTTACACAACTAGAAAATATCCTATCAGAAAAAACTGAATTTATACTACAACAACTCAGATACTAAAATTTTGAACATAACAAAAAATCTGATGATTTTTTGCAAATCAACTCCAACACAACAAAGAAAAAAACGTAATGCTGCAATTCAGGACTCTAACAGCAAATATATACAATCACTCCAGGAAATCAATCATATCTTTGACAGCTTTTATCAAAATCTATATTCAACAACAAACAACCCAAACCTAGAAGACATTAATGGCTTTCTCAAAAATCAAAATCTGCCTCAATTAACTGAAGAACAAAGAATCTTCTTGGATGTGCCCCTGTTAAGTGCATTAGAAAATTAGCCAGCCGGCAAGGCTCCTGGTCCAGATGGCTCCCCTGCCGAATTTATGAAACATTCCTGATCAGTGTTGGTGCCTCTATTCTTCAGGACAGTGACAGAGATCAAAAACACAGGTTATATAAGAGCCCAAACGACTACAGCTGCAATTAAATTACTTTTAAAACCAGATAAAGATCCAACACTCCCCTCCAGCTATCACCCTCTGTCATTCATCAATACCGATATCAAAATTATTTCCAAGGCCCTTTCGTCTAGATTGGAGACAATCGATAATTCTCAGTGGCAAAAAGGATTTTATCAAAGGACGAATCTCCACAAATAACATCAGAAGGCTCCTTAATTTGATCAGCATGTCGCAGTGCAGCAAAACAGAAGCTATTATTGTATCACTTTATGCCGAAAAAGACTTTGAAAAAGTTAACTGGTCCTTTCTCTTTTTCTACCCTTCTAAAATTTGGCTTTGGAAAATCATTTATCCACTGGGTGTCCGCACTGCATAACTCACCCAAGGCTATGGTCACCACAAATGGGATCACATCGCAAAGCTTCATTCTGCAGAGGGGAACCAGACAAGGATGAACCCTCTCTCTTCTACTGTTTGCTATATTCATTGAACCACTGGCATCAGCAATACGTCAGAACACCAATATCAAAGGAATCCACTCGGCTGTTTCCGAACACAAAATCAACTCATATGGTGACGATGTATTACTCTACTTGCAAAAAACCTCAAAGATCATTACAGGAAGCATATAACTGTATCTCAAATTTATCAGCCCTCTCTGACTACTTGATTAACTGGTCCAAATCAAAAATACTACCAATAACACAGAATGCATGGGATCCCGCAGACATGAATTTCTAACTTTCCTTCTCCACAGGCAATATCAAATACTTGGGTATAAGTATCTCACCTAAATTATCAGAGCTAAACCACTTGAACCCTGATCCACTCCTGGAAAAAATCTGTGATGACCTGGGGCGCTGGAACAATCTTCCCATATCTCTTATGGGGCATGTAGCTATGGTTAAAATGAAAATTTTACCACAAATCAACAATTTATTCTCCATGATCCCATTCAAACCCACAGCAAAGTGGTTCCAAAATTTAGATTCTGCTACGACCAGCCAGCCTCCGTCACTGCCACCTGCCACTCTGTGCTTTTGTACTTTTGCTCACTGTGTGTGTATCTTTAGGACACTTATATGAGGTTCTTTTAGCAATACCAGCAAATAGTGCATTCCACTGTTAAGAAATGGCAGAGAACAGTTGGCAGTTTAAATGTTTTATTTAACGGCCAAAAGAGATTAACTAATTAAAAATTGTGTATCAGACAAGAGTAAAAAAAAAAATCACAATTTAACAGACACACAATAAAATGTCCTCTATTTTGGAAGTGTCCCGACAGTCCAACCTCAGGGATGGCTAAGCCTCAAAGCAAAAGGTGAGATACTTAAATGTCCTGAGACCAGGTAAAGATAAGGGGGAGGGGGAACTCTAGTGGACGCCGCTCCTTCTAGCTCCGGCCATGCTGCTCTGCTGTCCGGCTGGTTTCTTCCTCTGGCACTGTTTCTATTTATAGTTTATGGGTGTTGAGCCAAATCTTTCCACACCCTGGCCTGCTGCTTCCGTGGTTCCGCCAGCATCCAGTCTCAGCCTTGCCTCATCGGTCTGCGCCATAGTAGATGTCGCTGGCCCCACAGTTTCTCCTTCTTCTCGATCCAGTTTATACGAGGAGATCCTGCTCCTGTCCATCCATGCACCCCTCTCTTTGCATCGCCGCTGTCTTCCCCGGTCGCGTCACTTCTCCTCTCCACTGTCCCTCACCTGCCCACAATCAGGTTTATATAACCCCCATATTCCTCTCTCCACCAGTCCCGAGCTTCTGGGGTGTGGGAAGCAGTCACAGGTGAAGCTTATTAGTCAGTTAACTAGATCCACAGTCCAAACAGCAATTATAAAACAAACATGCAAAACAGACTGGTAAGTACACAAAATATAAAATCATATCCAATCATATCAAATAATCCAAAAGTATAGCCATTAATTTTCCCTCAAAAGTGCCTCTCCACGTCGGTGTCAAATAATTCAAACTTGCTCAAACATCTTATAATTGAACGTGCACATGTATTTTAAGTTCTGTTAAAGAGGGGTGGAGGTGGGGTCCAAATTCTGAAACCTTTGAGCATTTAAAAATTTACTTGAAAGTAATGCAATAATTACTTACAAGTAAATTTTAACTAGTTACTTTTATAATTTGTAACTGTGTAACTCATTTAGTTACTTTTTGGGAGAAGTCATTTGTAACTGTAACTAATTACTTTTTTAAAGTAACTTGCCCAACGCTGGTGGTATTAAACTATGAGGACAAATGCGGACAAAAACTAAACAAAACAAACAAACAAAAAATAAAAAACTGGTATATAGTTTGAAGTCCAAACTTCCAACACACATTCAAATGGAGACTCAGCAAGGCTGCATCTTGCTGCTACATCATCTTAAATCAGTCTTGTGATGTGGAGGCGCTGGCATGTCTGTCTACTCCAAAGAATTAAAGTCCCCAAAAAGGCTGTTGCACTGTCAAGTGCTCCAGCCCTAATGAACTAGTTAAAAATAAATGAATATTATATAATTCATTTTAATTAAGTGAATTTCACATTTCACAGAGTCAAGCTGTAATAGATACAGACTTGGAGCATTAATGAAGCCACAGCTGTGGAACACATACTGGCTAGATTAGTAGTGGATCTTCCCTAGGATCCATCCATCTTCTATCGTTTTCCGTTTTCCGGGTCACAGGGGGTGCTGGAGCCCATCCCACCTCACACTGGGCGAGGGCGGGGTACATCCTGGACAGGTCGCCAGTCCATCACAGGGCCAACATACAGAGACAGACAAACAACCACTCACACTCAGACCTACGGACAATTCAGAATCACCAATTAACCCAAACATGCATGTCTTTGGACAGTGGGAGGAGGAAACCTACGCAGGCACGGGGAGAAAATGCAAACTCCGCACAGGCTGAGAACCGAACCTGCGACCTTCTTATTGCGGGGTGACAGCGCTAACCATTATGCTGTGTCGCCCACAGAGAAGACAATACAACTGTATATTTTGTGTGTCAGCTACGTGATAATAAGATGTATAGTTGTTTTAAACCCACTAATGGGGAGCGTTGTGACGTAGTCATTCGTGGTCAGTGTGTTAAGTGCAGTATATGTAGATCAACCTGCTGTTACCTCAGAGAACCAGCAAGGATTTCTTTTTGTGGTCTAAAATTCTGTTATTACTTGGCATATGACAATAAACAGTTTCAATCTTGAAGGAGCATCGACTGCTTCTCTGCAGGAGGCTGATCTGTGTGAAGATGCAACAAATGAAAAGTCTCATCAGCAGCTGCACTACCCTGATAAAGGAGGCTGACCCCACACAGTGTTACACCACATATAATCTAGTCACTATCTAGCACGTTAGGAAAGGACAGATGCACTGTAGAGTTGCACCATCTGTCCCAAGACTGATAAATATGTATGCACAAGAATGCCATGGAAACACGCAACACTGGTGCACTGTAAATAGATTTAATTGTATTCAGGCATGACAAGAGATAAGATCAAATTGCTGCTCCCATGCAACAAATTATTACTTATAACTTTCTTATGGCTGTGTGTCATGCAAACATACACACTTTCAGTGTTTTCTGCTATGCCTGTGTCTCTCATTCCCAGGCTGGTGCCAGATGGGGTAGAGATGTGGTGAATCACATTTTCCTAATTTACATTCCACTCACATGGCTGAAGTCTACAGTTGGCATTCAGCATGTCTAAGCATCCCAGCCTCTCGTCCCTGTTGAAAGGTACCCCGGTATCCTGACTTTAAAGTGCTGAATAATGACAAGGCTGATCAGCAACCTCTCAACGTGTACACTTTTGCACGACTCTCAGAGGATTTCATGGGTCACTGTTATTTCTCAATGCATGATGTAGAATAACTTGATACTAAACTTTTTCTTAAGCAAATCTCAGTAATTAACTTGGCTTAGGCATTTGTATCCAATCCACAGATGCTAGACTGGATTGAGATCTGGGGAATTTGGAGCCAAGCCATCACCTTGAACTGGTTGTTGTTCCTCAAACCTCCTTTACCATTGTTGCAGTGTGACAGGGATCATTATTCTGCTGAAAGAGACCACTGCCATTAAGGAATACAGTTTCCGTGAAGACCAGAACTTGTTCTGTAGCAGGTTTAGATCTGTGCTTCATGTGTTCATTCCACATGAATGAAGGACCCAACCAGAACTTTCTCCACAGCTTTAAACTACCCACCTTGTTTTCTTCCAATGATGCATCCTGGTGCCATTTATGTCCTCGGTAACACATAGAAGCACCTGAGCCTCCTTATGCATATTCATGGAGCAAGGCCAATCATCTTGTCTGTGATTCAGTGGTTATCCTTCCTTGGACCATTTCTGCTAGGTCCTGATCTGTGCAGCCCAGGAGCTGCAGTGTTGGAGATGCTCTTATTAAGTCATCTACATATCACAGTTTGGTTCTTGTCATAGTCTCTCTTATCCTCCCACTTGAACATTTTTCCTGCTTCAACCCATCAACTTCAGGACTGAATGTTCACCTGCTGTCTAATATATCCCACTACTGACAGGTGTCATGGTAACCAGATCATCAACATTATTCACTTTATCTGTCAGTGGTCATAATTTTATTGTGTATTGGTGTTTGTGCCTAACCAAACTAAGCTGCCTGTGGTATTACAGTGATTATATATTTCTGTATTCTAATCATAAAAACAGCAAACCATAAAGATGAGCATGTTAAACTACGACAAGGCTTTTGAATTATTTTTACATATTTTCAGTCTTAAGGGACTTTTTAATATTATTTAGTGTTATTGTTTTCCTGCTATTATTGTTTCCTAAAAAATATCATCCTCTTCACTCTCACACTAAGTATTAAGAGACACACATGCAAACACGTATATGCACTGCTGTTCAGGGCAAAGCTCCTTTCACTGAGGTTAGGGTTTCACACGAACATTGACTCATACACACACATCTTCATACTGAAGCTGTTTCTCATGTCACAGCAATTCATACCTACACCTTTCACACACACACACACACACACACACAAAGACCTTCCATAGTGGGACTGCTCCTCTACCAATAAGGCCTCAGGTCGTCAGCAACAGCAAACTCCCCCATGGAGGCCAAAGCCAATTTATTTCAGTCATCCTCCTGGTGAAAAAAACCAAGGTTTTAACAGAGGTCATGTTGACCAATCTTCCCACTGGGAAATACCAGCCAGCCATATAGTGCATTTACCCTTAGGCATGAGTACTGAGGCATTTAGCCCATTTTATCAGAGCCCAAGGCAGCTCTTATAAAAGTCAGCACAGTGGCATAGTATTCAGCACTGTTGCCCCACAATGAGAAGGTCACGGGTTTGATTTCTGTTACTCGGGGCCTTTCTGTGCAGAGTTTGCATGTTCTCCCTGTGCTTGCGTGGGTTTCCTCCAGGTGCTCTGGTTTTCTCCCATTGTCCAAAGACATGCATGTTTAGGTTAATTTGTATTCTTACCTTGCCCATTGTGAGCTGGGATTGGCTCCAGCCGCGACCTGGAAACGGATAATAGTTAAAGTTCAATGAATGAATATCATAGCCCAGGTGGTTTTACTATATGCAGTAATAGAGGAACTTAGGCCAGTATACAGCTGCTTCTTACATGAGCAGTTCCTCCCAACAGCATCAAATACTCAGCAAAAAGCAGGCAGCACTTGATGATTTATTTGTCATTTCAGCCATTGATGAACAATCCCCAAACTCTGGGATGTGGCCCAATATTGGCCTACAAAGGTACTGAAAGTGGGAAAACATGTTTTTTCCTCGTCTGTGATAATTACTGTGATAATAAATTGAATTTTTATGTTTTTGCGCAAACACAAAAAGATACGGTAAAACAGATAGTCCCATAGATAGATAAATAGATAGACAGCTAGATAAATGATACACACATAGATAAATAGGAGGTGTTCCTCTGAGCCCGTGGTTCAGACACATGGATCAAAATCAAGAGGTGCCATCTTTTACCGAACACATCATCTTAGTGGGCAAGAACATTAAGTTCAGGTCCAACTGAAAGAGGACACTTTGGTCACACTTTCCTATTCATTTGAATAGTAAAATGTGTCAAAACCTTTGATTAGTACAGTATGTGTATGGAAACATGCACTCTGAGGTTTAGGTACAGAGTGTGCAAATCCATATTGCTCATCAGTTAGATGGCATTATTAGCTAATGCAATTTAGAAAAACCAGCACAGCTGTTAATATGTAAACAAGGTGATTAAATTGTTGTATGTAAGCTCACAACCCTTTGGTTCAGTGAACAAATATCTAACCACACCCAAACAGACACACACTCACATAACTCATGACCACTATGAATATATTTGAAATATGTAAATTTAGTGGGGGCAGCACAACAGTATAGTGGTTAGCACCGTTGTTTCACAGCAAGAAGATCGTGGCTTCGATTTCCCGGGCCTGGGGCCTTTCGGTGTGGAGTTTGCATGTTCTCCCCATCCTTTGGTGGGTTTCCACAGGCAGACAGAATAACTAAAGCGTTTTCATCATTGAGCCTCAGTATGTGGCAGAGCAAGCAGCTGCACACGTGTGGAGGGGAGATGAAAGCACTGACTCGAAAGCTGTTCTCTGAAGAAAGCAACCCCCTGAGTGCTGCTGAAACTTTGAGTGACAGGTCATTCAGAGTATGCTTGCAGCAAACCTGCTTACACCAAAGTCCCATGCCCTAAAATTTAAACCTTAATAAAATTTTATTAAATCAAATCAGATTTATTGATATAGTGCCAAATCATGACAAAGTTACATCAAGGCACTTAACATATAGAGCAGGTCTAGACCAAACTCTTTATAAATGATTTAAAGAGACCCAACAGATCCCCCCATGAACAAGTACTTGGCAACAGCGGCAAGGAAAAACTTCCTTTAAGAGGCAGAAACCTTAGGCAGAACCAGGCTCGGGGGGGGGAGCCATCTGCCTCGACCGATTGGATTGAGAGAGGGAGAGAGACAGCGAGAGAGAGACACACACACGGGGGGGCAAAGTTGGGTAGAGTAGGGAGAGATGAGAGCAGGAGGAGGGGGTATTCAATACAGGTGCAAGCAGGAACATATGATGCTTCATGACGTTCATAGAAATGATGCTGGATGGAGTTCATGAAGATGTGGGAGCAGCAGGTGTTGCAGGAACATGGGGTAGTGATGATTCACCATTTGCAGGATGAGAACAGCGAGAGAGAGGAGAGGAACTAGGAGAGACAGAGACTTCGGGAATCATGGTTAGTAAATGCAGTACACATTTGGAACTGAGAGAAACTGGGATTTGCACTACATGTACCGACATATCAATAACCATGCTCGTGACATACTAGCTGAATTATGTAAAATTCACCAATTGTACAGGGAGAAATTAGTTACTAAGACGTACCAAACACATTTTTCGTATCACACAGTAAACATGTTTATTTCTGCTGTACAGTTGGACACTTTAATAGGAGTCACTTTTGGCAAGTGGCCATTTGAAAAACTAAAATTTCCAGTAATTTTGTGATTCACTTTTCAGCCTTGGATAGTGTCAAGTGGTTAACGGTGAGTGATGCTTTTGTATGGCTTTTGCTTATTTTTCTTTTTCTGATCATTTCTGGTTCCAGCTAGTAGTCTGAGATAGTAGAGGGAGCTGGGTGACCTGTGACCTGTGGAGGTTTTATTTTTAAAAATTTAGCCAAGGCCATTTACACCTGGCTGACATCCAAGCACAAGAAGTTATTCAACAATAATATATTTTTTTTCTTTTTTCAGATACAGACTGCATCTTAACATAGATCCTTTGAGTAGTTTGAGTTATTTCTATGACAGATTGTATGCATTTGTGTTTATCAGAAGGGTTAGGTAAAGTATTTTACAACAGTGAGAGTTTAAAACTGATATTGAGAGTCCATAAAAGCTAAAGGAGCTGTTTGCCCTTTTTTCGGTTCTTTGACAAAAAAATGTCCAATTAAGTCCTTGTGTGATTTCTCTACCCAAGCTTAGTTATCCATAATTTTTTTAAGCTCATGCTTTAAGTTTTGTGACGAAACATAAAGAGTGTAGGCGTATCTTTATCCTCCTCATACCGCAGGAGGGATGAAGCATCATGTTTATAATCGGTTCAAAAGTGCCCCCAGAAACACTTTTTGTTGCAACCATGCTAAACAAATTGAACATCTCTCATCACTCCTATCACTGTCCACAGGGTTATTATTATTGTTATTTTATCTTTCATGCAGCCATTCCCTTAGCCTCCATGGATTCTTGCTGCTTGACAGTGCAGAACAGGAGGTCAGTGAGAGGTAGAATCACACAGTTTTTCCATTCACCTCTCCTCACTTCTTTTCCAATCTGTTTTATCCCACTCCTCCTCCACTAAGCTGCTGTGATCTGTTCATTGGTCACTCAGTTGTGTAACCTTGGAGTCTACAGTCTTATTGGTATGATTTGCAGAGTCTCACTCCCTTTCACCCCCTCTACCACTACAGTATATCTACTCTTAGCTATGGAAAAATTCCTTACTCAACAACTGAAAGCCAACTATGTCCTTCAGTGGAACCACAATGACGTTTTATCATGTTGTCTACTTGGTTGTTTTATGCTCTGTCTCTGTCAACTTCCTCAAACAAATACCTTTATTTTGCAATAAACCTACAGTGCCCATAATGACCTGTGTTAGGTCACTCTATACTTCTGCTTCTCTGTGTCACTGAGAGCCTCTCAGCAGGTCCTTCCTCAGCTGCCTGTGAAGTGAACAAAAACATACCAGGCTGTAACTCTCTCTTTCTCTGTCACACACACACATGCAGCAGGATAAGTAACCCTACCCAATGTTATCATCAACTGTCTTCCTCACATCTGGACTGCCCCATCACACCACAGCCTGTGGCCAGCCTGCATCAAAGTGTGACCTTTGACCCCACCTCCCCACCCCATTCCATGGTTCTCTCTTCAGTGTCTTCTTCTGTAACTTAGCTAAGACAGACACCTTGAACTGAGTTCAACATCAATACAGTCTGACACTGAGGTGTCCAGTGTCACCCTCAGGCCTTGGGGAAAAGAAGCAGTACTCAGGAGAGTCCTTAAAGCTAAGTGCTTTCCACTCCTCTGAATAGATACAGTCACACTGTCACTCTCTCTGGGTACAGTGGGACTATTCCAGAGAAAACTGAAACGTCTCCTGTGGCTTGTTCATGCAGTGTGGTCTGTATTTTTATAAAGCTGTTCTGTTCTGCATGGGGTTCTGCATGTGTGCAGGGTCAAGTATACACATTCACCATAGGATAAACTTCCCAGACAATAATGTCAGATAGAGTCATTTTTAAATCAAACATAAAATTATAACTAAAACACTTTTCAATCAAAATCAGTCAGGATGCACCAGAGAATGTTTGATAATGTGGGTATATTTTACAGACTGTCAGAGTACCTGTCTGCTCTGTCCGACACATACACAAATTACAAATTAAAGCAGACTGTGCTGTGATTTCAGCTGTATTTACTGTAGACTGTAGACAAACGTGCAGATTTTTTTTTCTTTTGTCTGCATTTGTCCTCATAGTTTATCACCACAAAGTGTGTCAACTTTTTACGAGACTGATGCACTTTTCGTCTTGCAGCTAAACATTTTATTATTTCAGTGCATTTGCGTGACCATCACCAGCCCTCCCTGTTGTTGTTGATCTTAATTGAGTGAAATGACCCTTGTATAGCAGGGAGGGCAGTGCTACACCACAGTGAATACGGGAGGAATAAAAGGCAGAGAAGATGTGGATGAATGGACAGGGGAAGGGAAGCAAGTGGTGCTGGTAGGAACTAGTGCAGTGAAGGATGCTGTGCTTTTCCTGTTACCTCACTCAGGATTAATAGAGTCCAGAGGGTTTCTCTGTATATCTCTGGAGAGATGGGAGTCCAAGTAGGTGAAGGTTTCCCAACAGAGGAGCTGAGTCAAAGATAGGATACATACAGTAGTGATGGAATGAAAGAACAGCTCAGCTCATTTAGGCAGGATTCATCAATTCTTCATGATGTGACCCAACACAAACTGGCAAATGACACCACACATGCATGTGGGCATTCCCTAAATATGAGTGAGACCATCACCAGGGCCCACAGTCGGGTCAGGGGCCCTGGCTCCCCATGCCCTCCACCCTGTGTGCGGGGGACCAGAGGTACCAAGCACAGAAAGCCACTGTAGCCACGTGGCACACCACAGTCCCCAGTGTTCCAGGTGGGCGATGGAGAGCACCATCGGACTGCCCAAGCAAGCGCATGCCGGAGCAGGGCAGGACGGACCCACCCGGGAGCCCCAGGAATGCCCCCCAGGTGGACACCGGCGAAGCACCTGGGGAAAGTGCTGCAGGGGCGTGGGGCTACGGTCCGGGACCAGCGCCCCCGACACACACAGACCAAGGAAACCGCAGGAGGAGGAAAACCCCCAAGCACAGGGAGGAGCCCTCGACCCCCCACAGACGTGAGAGAGGAAGCGGCGAGCCATCACACACTGGCCAGCATCTTACCAACAGAGGCCACCAGGGAGCCACCACGGACCCATCACCACACAGTGCCATGAGACAAAGCCCAGCCACAAGAACGCAGAAGCGTGAGAGAGACAGAGAGCCACAGAGAGACAGTCAGAGGGAGTGAGAAGGAGGAAGGGAGGGAGGGGGAGAGATAGAGAGAGATGTGCTTAGTGCAACCCCCAGCAGTCTAGGCCAAAAGCAGCACAACTAAAATACAAGGGGCCATAAAGGAATTTTTTAAGCCTGATCTTGAAAACTGCGACAGAGTCTGCCCCCCGGATAGATACTGGAAGTTGGTTCCATAGAAGAGCCTGATAGCTGAAAGATCTACCCCGATTTACTCTTGGAGACTCCAGGAACCAAAAGTTAAACTACATCCAGAGAGCAACGTGACCTCCTGGGACAATAAGGAACTGTGAGCTCTCTGAGATATGATGGAGCTTGGACATTGAGAGCTTTGTATATTAGGAAATGGATTTTACATTCTATTTTGCATTTTACTGGGAGCCAATAAAAGCGGCATGTGTTTATATGAATCTGAAGAGGGGGATAAATGAAACATAGAAACAGAGATAAATAAGATAACAAGAATCTGTCATTCTGTGGAGGAGATGAATGGGAAATGATGGTGATCTCTGCCTTTGATCAAACATGAAAAGAGTCAAATTAGTCTGTTCATTTATGCTTTCTTCAGCTACACTGGCCTCTGCAAGGGGTCAAGTTTTATGCAGTTGCTTTTCACAGCAGGTGGCAGTTTGTTGAGAATTACTGCAAAAGCTAAACTGTTTACATTGATAATATGCATATAATTCAGGATTAACCTGAAGGTGTTGAAAACAACAGTGAGGATATCATAAAAGAGAATGAGAGTCAAATGTCTTGCTTCACAGTCACTGCTACAGTATGTTGTTTATCCCTTCGAGTTGTTTGAAATACTGTACCACAGAACAGTATCTGCATTTGTAACACTGTACACTCTGCACATGGGAGTGACATGGGGTATTTACATTGCTGTCCATTTATATTATGTAATTTATGTGATTTAAAGTTCTGTAATTGAATCTAACCATTTGTCATCAGACTAAAACACTCGCAACTCAGGCAAAAACAATTCTGTCATCAGCTACACCTCAGACCAAAACGCCCCCAACTCCCGATGTCGTGACATGTTCCAAAGCAATGGTCACACTTAGTCAGCTACCAACAGCAACCTTTGCTGAACAAATCATTGCATAGGTAACAGCAAGTTAGCTTATGTTGTGCTATGGTAGCCAGTCATTAATGAAAGCATTTGACATGAAGTCATGTAGGAGAAGAAAAACATAGACCTTCCCCGTCTCAGTGAAGACAGAGTAGTGCTGACCTAATGTTGAGACAGGGAAAGAAATTCAGTCTTGAACTTATCAGCTGGGCTCACAGTTACACAAATGACACTAATGCAGCCAGTTTTCTAAAGACACTGACCAGCCATTAAAAACATATAATGGACATGGTAAAGACAGTTGAACAGGGGAGCCTTAAATGCACAAATAGGCACACATTCTGTACCTGCATCCTTTCTCAGACTGTTTACCAAAACAGAAAGGTTAATTCTACATTCAGGATTACAATGCTTCACCATGCCTCTTCATCAAAATTAACTATTTACTGCTTTAATGTTGTTTTAAATTCATGTTCAATCTTATTTACATAGCTTTAAATAGATGCCACTGCTGACATACTTGTGACAGACCTGTATATGGTACTTAGTTCAGGTAATGCAGCTTTCTAGTTAAACTTCTGCAGACTGAATTGCAACTTACTTCAAATAACCTCTATAAAGCATTTCATTCTGGACACGAGACATCCTGTCATCACCATAAACTAGGTTTGTAAATGTTGTATAAGAACAGCAATCTGAAAAGTTTATTGAGGGTCCCATGCTGAGTTGTTTTTTTTACTCATAATCTGCGTCAGAATGTGTATCACACTTTCTGAGCTTTTTAATTTATTGCTCTGAATGCCTCCCAAGTACAACAAATCAAAGAAGAAGCAAAAATAGACATCCCAAACTAGTTGAAAATTTTTGCTGCTGAGTTTCAGAATCTTGAAGAATTCAGTCATGTTAATATCATTACATCCTGGTGCACAGACAAATGTATTAAAATGAAAACATAGACATGTTTCATTTATTTGAAACTGTTTCACCTTTGATAAAATTCTGTGTAATTGTAATTATATGTATTCTGCCCTCCCTGAACGTGTAGTGTTTGATTGGCAGATAGTTAGCACTTCCCCAAATGAGAGGCAAATGTTCTTTGTTCCAGCTGTCTATTTGTCACTCCCAGATGAAGCTCACTGTAAAACTGAAAAACATATAACAAAAAGTAATTAAGCATCACAGCGACCACATATTCAAAACAGCATTCAAATTACTTTTAACCCAGCATTACTGCCACAATCATTAGATTGAAGTCCGCTAGCTTAATGCTAAAATGCAATGGAAAATGCCATAGACGGACTAACGGGATTAGCATCGCTACCGCGATAATTTTAAAGCATCAATCAATTTATTTCAACTCGAACATGGCAGTAACACACACATGTACAACAACACTTACCGGAATATATTCTCTCAGCTCTTGTGTAACAATAAATCTGCAGGAGTTTAGCTGCTGCTAGTCGACATCATCAAAAAAACTCTTGTCGCACTACTGGTAAAGGCGTGCATGCCAGAAGGGGCAGCACAATATGTACAAGTGGTACACCCTTTTAAAAATGCCAGGCGAAACGAACTGGGAGCGCCACCAATGTGAATGCAGCATATTGTCAGTTTCAGTGTAAAATCAGGTACGTTTAAGTTCCAACATCCTGTGTCAACTCTGTAAGGGCTTTACTTGAATGCAACCAGAGTTTGATGTAAGTGGGCTTTTTTTTTTTTTTTTTTAATCACAGGGGCTTGCAATTAGATAACATGCAATGGGGTGGTCTTCAAACAGTATTTGTTAAGGAAACCAATCCTGTCCCTTCTTTGTGGTGGATGAAACATATATAAGCAATATAACCATAATCATCCATCCATCCATCCATCCATCTCCATCCGCTTATCCGAGTTTGGGTTGTGGGGGTAGATCGGGGGGGGGGATCCCGAGGCGTTCCCAGGCCAGACTGGAGATATAATCTATCCACCTGCTCCTTGGTCTTCCGCGGGGCCTCCTCCCAGCTGGACGTGCCTGGAACACTTCCCAAGGGAGGCGCCCAGGAGGCATCCTAACCAGATGCCCGAACCACCTCAACTGGCTCCTCTCAATGCAAAGGAGCAGCGGCTCTACTCTGAGCTCCTCTTGGATGACCAAGCTCCTCAGCCTATCTCTAAAGGAGAAGCCAGCTACCCTTCTGAGGAAGCTCATTTCGGTCGCTTTTACCCGCAATCTCGTTCTTTCGGTCATGATCCAGTTCTCATGACCATAGGTGAGGGTAGGAACAAAGATTGACCTGAAGATCGAGAGCTTCGCTTTCCGGCTCAGCTCTCTTTTCGTCACAGCAGTGTGATACAGTGATTGGAGAACCGCTCCCACTGCTCCGATTCTCCAGCCAATCTCATGCTCCAAGGTCCCCCCACTCGTGAACAAGGCCCCGAAGCACTTGAACTCCTTCACTTGGGGCAAAGACTCATTCCCAACCAAGAGTAAACAGTCCATCAGTTTCCTGCTGAGAACCATGGCCTCTGATTTAGAGGTGCTGATCCTCATCCTCATCCCAGCTGCTTCACACACACTGAAGGTCACAGACCGATGGTGCCAACAGCACCACATCGTCCACAAAAAGCACCAATGCGATCCTGAGCCCCCGACCTGCAACCTCTCTCCTCCTCGCCTATGCCTAGAAATCCTGCCCATGAAAATCCTGAACAGGATTGGTGACATGGCACAACCCTGGTGGAGGCAAACCCTCAATTGGAACAAGTCCGACTTACTGCCGAATACCCGCACACAGCTCTTGTGTTGGGTGTACAGAGATTGAATGGCCCTTAAAAGTGACCCCCTCACCCCATACTCCCACATCACCCCCCGCAAAAATCCCCGGGGACCCAGTCATATGCCTTCCCCAGGTCCACAAAGCACATGTAGACTGGATGGGTATCTCCCAGGCTCCCTCCAGGATCCTTGCAAAGGTGAAGAGGTGGTCCGTTGTCCCATGACCGGGACGGAACCCGCATTGTTCCTCTTCAGTCAGAGGTTCGGCAATCGGGCTGACCCTCCTTTCCAGGACCTTTCCTTTTAAAAAGTGGAACAACTTTGGTGCCGACTGAAAATCCTTCTCCATGTCCTCTCCGAGCCTTTCCCACCACCATGGCCGCAGCCCTTCAGGCCCACCAGTGCCCTGCAACTGCCTCCAGAGTCCCCCGAGATAACATACCCCGGAAGGCCTCCTTCTTCAGTCGGATGGCTTCCCTGACCACCAGTTTCCACCACGGTGGGGTTGCCGCCCCTTGAGGCACCCAGGACCTTGAGGCCACAGCTCTCCACTGCAGCTTTGGCATTGGAGGATTTTAAAATCGACCACTCTAGCTGGAAGCCTCCAGCCTCCACAGGGATGTCGGAAAAGCTCTGCCGGAAGTGGGAGTTGAAGGCCTCCCGGACAGGGGGCTCCTCCAACCGTTCCCAGTTCACCCGCACTACACATTTGGGCTTACTAGGTCTGTCCGGAGGCTTCCCCCGCTACTTGACCCAACTCACCACCAGATGGTGATCAGTTGACAGCTCAGCCCCTCTCTTCACCCGAGTGTCCAAAATATGCGGTCTAAGATCCCCCCTAAGATATGATTCATTCAGAGTAAACACAAGAAATTTGTGCTACAAAAAAGGACCAGACTCGGTGACTAACTCCCTAGCCTTAACAGCAACCTTGCGACCTGCCCTACGTGCCCTAAAGATAACTATATCTAACTAGCCCAGTGAGCAGTGATAACTAACATGTCTTCGGGGTCATCAGGATGGAACATCCTTTCACCGGTGTTTCGTCTAGTTGGTCCCACGACACCTCCAGGAGGCTAGACAGTGATCACTGGTGTCCCAGAGTCACTCCCCTGATGCCAGCTATCACCATTCCTCACACCAAGACAACTATCTGAAACAGCGCTACCGTCAACTACACCGACCTCTCACCAACTGCACCAGTAAAAGCGGGGTGGGGATACAGAACCTGGTTCAGGTAGGGGGGAGAAATAGAAGAGGTGGAGATAAAAGTAGGGATGGGATACAGACCCTGGTTCGGGTAGGGGGTAGTGAAAGTATAGAGGGTGCAGGAGGTGGAGGACAAGATACACAAGATACACAAAACAAGCTACACTAGCAGATTCAGCAAACAGACTCACCTAAACTGTCCTATAATCAAAGAAAGACAACACAAGCCAAGTCAAACCAATACAGGCCAACTCACCTGGACTAACCACATGGTGTCAAAGAGGCTCACACAGGCCACACCCTCCACTTAAATACACTTCCTCTTCCTGCATTTCTTCCTTGCTTCTCTCAAGAGTCTGTCTATCCTAGGTGCTCCCCCTGCTGGGCCCCCAGCTACTATTACTTCTTCTAATCCAAATCCACTGACTGGATCTCACTGCCTCATCTGACATTTCCTTCACTATTTTCCTCCCACTCTGTCCCATTCCTCCTAACTCCCTCAACAAAGAGACAACAGACCTTGCTACAAACCCTCTACATCCTACTTCCACTGGACAAATCCTAACTTTCCATCCTCGCTGCTCAGCTTCAGCCCCTAAGTTTGCATACCTCAGTTTTTTCCTTTCATACGCTTCTACAACTGAGTCCTCCCACGGAACAGTCAGCTCTATGAAATATACTCTCATTCTACTCCTAGACCACAAAATTATATATGGACATGAAAAAATCTCTCCCAAATACATTTATTATTTCTTCAAAATTCAAATTTGTGATGTCATCTGATAATGTCTGCAGCTTTTCAAAAACAGTGAATTGAGAAAGATGTGATAGATGACACTGAGAGCACCCAGGGGGATATTTTGAGTATATGGGTACATTTTCTGTTTCAGAAATGAAAGGCTACTAGGGCAGTAGTCAACCAAAGAAAATCTTGGTCGACTGAAATCGTACATAATCATCAGATAATCGATTAGTCGGGGGGGGGGTTAATGGGACAGATTGCAGTGCAGTGAACTCAACAGCCACACATATTTCCCTTCGCTATTTCCTTGTTTTGCGCCTTCAGGTTTGGCTAACCCACGGGTTTCCAACTCCAGTCCTGGAGAGCTACTCTCCTGTATGTTTTAGATGTTTCCTGTTCCAACACACCTGATTGGAGTTGGAAACCCCTGGGCTAACACATTGTTGCTAACCCCCTTTATCAGTTTTCGAAGGATTGGATATTTGGTGTTATTTTTGGCATTAAAACATATTTTTTTTGGCCCGGCAGGGGTTCTTGTTGTTATAATTGTAGGAGAAACACTGATTCGGTAAATGTTCAGTAAAGGCTAGGTAAACGTGGAGTAGTTAGACCTAGCGGTCTCCATTAGCTTGGGCAAGTTCAAAGTTGTGAAAACTACGGGGGTGTTTTGAATACCCCCCATTTTCACAGGTAATTTGTTAGTCTGTCCCTCCCGCCACAGGAAATAATCGATTAATCCTGGAAGGCTGTTGATGTAGCACTTTTCTCCTTATGAAAGTCGGCAATTATTCGACCAATGAGAATTTCGTCGGAAGAGAGCATATCGACCAGTCGACCAGGAGACTACAGCCGTAAAGGCTACTATAGAATAAAGCTAATTTAGGTATTAAAAATCTACAAAATTTGTTTTTGCATTCATTGTCTATAAAGCAGCTCCCTAACCCTTTCCATGCTTGTGTAGGAACCATGTGAAACAGATTGCAACAGAATGGTCAAGGTTACTGCACAGTGCACACACCTGGTAAACAGATAGTAGGCCTGGGTCTTACAGTGTAGCCCCTAGCAGTTACTGCAACTCTACTTGGCTTTCCCCTGGCTGAAAATGCCGTCCTGCAGGATGGTGAGGCTGGGTATGACCATGGGGATGTTGAGGCTGGGAACCTTCCAATAACCATACAGGCTGTATGTGAAGGCTGTCCCAGCGATGCAAAACAACTCAGGCAGAGGCTAGGGGATGCAAAGTTCAAATCAGTACAATGATTAAAATACTTGTGACACATTAATATACTAACAATACATTAAAACATGCATATTTTGAGCTGTTCTATCATATTCCAAGTGTATTACAACTGTATTTCTAACTCCAACCACAGATTGTTTCAGCTGCTACCATCGGTACTGCAGCCTCAAAGCCCAGAGCAGCAGACAACCAGGCTGATGAACAATGAACATTAAATGCCTGTCTGTACATTACACACACACTCACAGTCTCAACCAAGCCCACACAAACATGCAAACATCAACATGCACATGTATTACGGCAAGGCCCACACACACACTACACCAGGGGTCCCCAAACTTTTTTCATTGGTGGCCACATCAACTTTCCTTTCTGTGATGGGGGGCCAGGGTCAGTCTATAACAGGAAATAATATGGGCCAGGGGGACAACCAGTATTATTGTGGAGATTATAATGATCATTTGTTACAGCTGCCCTTCGTTTGGCTTTGTTTCCACCTGCTGACTTGCAAAAAAAGTAATAAAAAGTCTCCACATGTGTTTATTTGAAGTACCACAGATACTCCATTTATTTTATAGAAAATAACGCAAACTGATGGTAATGTCCAGGGAAAGAATGAAGTGATTATGTAACAGGTACAGTTGAGTTAACAAATGGTAAGTGTTTTATCTTTACAGGTAGTGAAATAATATTAATACAGAATGATAGTTAAAAAAAAAACAAAAGAAAACCAGGTAAAGTAGTCTTATCTAGTTGAGCTGGCTTTGTATGTACAGAGTAAAGACAATATGAGTTATCAGCAGGTAAGAATCTTGTCTTTACTGGTTTGCTTGTTTTATAAGGCTGCACAGTGAAATAATATTAATACAGAATGGTAAGAATCAGGTAGTCTAAGATAATTTTGTATTTTCAGGTAAAGGTGAGTTAAGAATAGTTAAGTTTTTTGTCTAAACAGGTATATTTGTTTACTTAAGCTACAGTAAATAACATTAATCCAGAATAACTGTAACAAACAGTATGTAAGGTGATGTCATTTTGTATTTACATGACTCTTAGATGAAGTTTTTGTGTTGTGAGGATGAGGATCCTGCCTCCAGGGTGGGAGCAGTCAACCACAATCTCTCCTACTCACATCAGGGTGGTCAGGGATGGCAGATAGAAAACACAAGCAGCCCATCAGCACATGACATACTGCAGTGTAATTTTGTCTGTGACATCTCTGTTCAAGGAACACGTTACCTGTAAAAGGGCATTACTATAATGACATTTTTAAATATTCATTGCTATTTAAATCAGTGGGCTTACCATATCAGTGTGAGCTGTAGGCTTGCTTCTGACTGGTGAGAAGATCAATGTCAGGTTCCATTCCACTTACAGCTCAGAGACTGATGCAGGTGTTGATCTGTGAGTCTTGATCTCATCAGATTTTTTAATCAGCTTCATGTGTGAAAAAGTTTGCTCATAGATATATGTGCCCCGAAAAACCGTGGACATTTTCATTGCATGCTTTCTTATGTTGAGGTAGGTATCATTTGGGAGGGCAGTATAGTACTCAATGAGACAGTTGGGGCTGAATGCGTCTTTCAACACATCACAGGTCTGCAACTCAGCCAGTTCAAATTCAAGAGAAGGCAGGGTGTTGTATATGTCGACAGCAAAATGTTCTGGAATATGCTAATTTCTTTACTCTGGAAATGGAGCTCACGGAACCACACACTGAACTCCGCCCTCAGTGTTTCCAGTGCATACTTGCACTTCTCGGTTGGGAAAGGACCGCTGGTTTCTCAGCTGAGAGGCTTCGAGTAGCAGGGGGATGGGTGAAGTCTTACTTTTGCACTTGTCCCACAAGCAGCGCTAGTTTAAGGTCAAATGCTTTGATGTGGGAATACATGTCGCAGAGTAGTTTTCCCTTGCCTTGGAGCTGCAAGTTGAGGCCGTTTAAAATTTCTGTCACATATATTAAAAAGGTGAGGTCCCAATTCCATTCTGTGTCGATCAGCTCTGGGACAGTTTTTCCATTTGTCTGGCATTGATTTCAGGTAGCAGGTCGTAAAAATGCTTCAAAACTCTGCCCCAGCTTAACCAGTGGACTTCAGCGTGGTAATGCTCGTCATCGTGGGCTGATTGTAGCTCGGGGAGAAAGGCTTGGACCTACCTGTGTTTAAGTCCATTTGCTCTGATAAAGTTTATGCAGGACACAATCACCTTCATGATAGATTCCCACCTCAGAACTTTGCAGCACAGCGCTTGCTGGTGAATCAGGCAGTGGATTTGTAGTGGGAGAGTGAGACCTCTTTCCTCCATTGCCCTTTTCATGTGCCTAACTAGCCCCCTTGACGCGCCGATCATACTCGGAGCACCGCCCGTTGTGATGCTGGCCAGCTTAGACCAATCTAGATCCAAGTCTTGCATCGTTTGGATACTTTACAAAAAATATCCTCCCCAGTCGTAGTATCTGTGAGACTTTTTAGCACTGCCAACTCCTTGGACACTGCAAAGTTTGAACTAACTCCCCGAATAAGAATCAGCAGTTGTGCTGTGTCCTGCACGTCATTGCTCTCATCCATTGACACTGAAAAAAACACAAAATCTTTAGCTTTCTCCTTCAGCTGGGCGTGTACATTATCCCCCATTTCTTCACTTCGCCTGGTGACTGTAGATGCGGACAGACTCACCGCGTTTAGGACTTCTTTTTTGTCCGAACAGCCCTCCTCCGCCACAGCGTTCCAACACTTCTTAATAAACTCCCCATCACTGAATGGCTTTCCACAGCGGGCTATCAGTTTAGCTACCTTGAAGCTGCCCCGTACGGACGCCATGTTCATCTGCATTTGGTGTAGAAATGTGCTATGTTGGGCAGCTAATCCACTTTTTAGTCTAGCCACCTTGTCTCTCCTCACTTGGCCCTGCAAGCTAGCATACTGCTCTCGGCGGCTCTTGGCGGGTTTCATAGTGTCGACGGATGTTAAATTCTTTAAACACAGCCACTGTATCTTTGCAGATTAGACAAACTACCTTTTGCTTGCACTGGACAAAAAATAGTCATCAGTCAACAGTCACTGCTGTTTGAAATGTCTGCACTCTGAATGTACTTTCCATTTCCCCAACAGTTTCGGCATTTTGCTGATATTTTCTGTTAGCTCGCTTTGCAAGCACTTGACGCTGGATCGGTCACTATGCCAAAGGTAATTTTCTGCAGACGGTATTTGCTACCAGGGGTCACTGTGGGCTCTGTTTCCTGGGTGTGTGGGAGCAAGTGGTTTATAGTTGTGTTGTCTGATTGCTTCATTCCATCCACAGCCTTTGAATATATGATAATAAGTGAAGTGCTTTTCTATCAGAGAATTAGAGAGTAAATCCAATTGCACAGAAGTACAGTTACAAAAAGTCTGCTGGACTCTTTAAAGAAGGCAGTGCATGATCTATTTGGATATAACCTGTGGCAAAAGAATACATCTGTGTATCAACTTGAACAGTAGATCAGATTCTGCACTGTCATTTGAAAAAAGCTGCACTCATACATTTTTCTGATTGTTTTTTTTTTTTTTTTTTTTTTAGATCAACAGAAAAGACAAAAGAGAAAAAGGAGGCAGTGGAGACAGAGAAGGGAGAGCACCCAGGACACGGACTGTTAATCCCTAAAAGAAGGAAAGCTGTCTCAATGTTTATAAGGAGCATTACCCTTCAATTACATTTAATCTGGACAGCAAGACTTCAGCCTCTAGCTGCAGTGACAGGATCAATAACAAGGCTGTCTGCAGAGATGTGTCTGTGACTGACTGATAGTCAAGTCCTATGCCATGCCCCTCACCTCTCCATTAAATAACTCTTAAATACAGTACTGGATGTATCCTAATGCAATTTTATACACTGGACAAATTTCATACATCTGTTGATTCGTTGCAGTACCTTTAAAGTTTCTTGTGGAAAGATTTAATGGTTTTCCTTTCTTTTTTATTGGGCTTTTATCATTTCAAGTCTCCAATAAACTTAATTACACACACTTAGAAAATCAAAGTGCAACACAGCCTCACCACGATGTTCTGGGCCAAGGCATTAATCTTTTTAAATAAGGGATAACTAGCTATAAGCACAACCACTTGTTCAGGGCACTTCTTCAGAGGAGCCTTGCCAAGAATCACTGCACCACCAGCGCCATCACCGTGTGCTGACTGTCAGTGTTCCTTGGGCAAATTGTTTTCCACTCTGGAAGGTTCCCAGAAGTCATGCAATGAAAAATGGATTGGAAGTTGGATGGATATTTCAGATAAGGGATGTGAAGAAAACAGTGCTGCTCCTCTTTTACTGATGCTGACCCTCTCAGTTCTGTGGACAATGACAATGCTGTTGTTACCCATTTTAATTAAATTTACTGACAATAGGAAAGCTTTAAAGTAATACACAACTTAGAGCGTACAGCTAATAGCCCTCACCCTTAAATATATACAGTTAAGGCAAAAGATTTTATTAAATGTGCTGCATTAATCAACTGCAAGATTTTTATTCGGACCACTTCAGTAACCCTGGGTGGTTATTCTATTTGCTTTCAAACAGTATCTGCTTCAACAGATGTGTCAGGAAAAGTGAATATTTCTTCTGTGGCAGAAAAATTAGGTCACTGGTGAAAAGCCCAGCATTCTGTCTAATGGCCATCAGGAGGCGATAAGTCAGATTGTATTCAAGTCTATGGGAAAATGGTCCTACTACTCACTTGATTTCTTTAGTTCAGTAAATGTTTTCTTAATGAGTTTATGGTCTCAAGCTCTAGTTTCAAGCCTTCCTCAATACAAGATGATGTTTGTTTGTTTTTTTTAAATGATTGGTGGAAAATAGACCATAAAGCAGGGGATGCATTGGGGTATCGCTTCCATGTGATTAATAGACTGTACCAGAAACATTGTCCTACCAGACAGTCAGGATACAGTACAGAGCTGGTCAGATCCACTCCGTCTGGACGGTTTCTTCTGGTTTCATATAACCAGTATGGCTAACAGACAAATTACAAACTGGAGTGTTCAAAGCAGAGGTTCACAAACCAATGCTTGCCATCAAGGGGGGTTTCCACTTGGTCTGGAGAGTGGAAAGGCCACAGGTTAACTGCAGCTTGAAGCCCTTACCACCTAGCTGAGTTCATTGATTAATGCTGTTCATGCCTACCACCTGGTGCTTCAGGAGATATCTAGATTCTAGGATAAGTTTCTCCAGTCCACAAGTGTCCAGTGTTGGTAAATCCACTAGCATTAGGGTCCTGTTTTTAGCTGAAAGGAAATGGAATCTTCTGCCTCAAAGTTGGAAGGGTTGGTGAATACATTGCTCTCAGCTGGCTGGCTTTTTGGAAATTGCATGAATAAGTGGGTCCTGTATCTTTGTTTTTTGTCTTTTGCTGTCGTTTGCTGTCTTTTTTTAGGGGGGGGGGGTTGTAAATCATGTTTTTATTTATTTATTTATTTCATTAATTATTATATTTTGTTATTACTGCGTTTTTTGATTGGGTGCATACAAACCTAATATGGCTATTAAACTACCCAACAGCAGAATTTCTGATTAATATTCTGATTCTGACGCAAATACATGGATGGACGAAGGTAAATACATAGAAAATCACAGGTGAAGTAACAAAAGAGGACAGCATAATGATGGCAGTATGAGTTGATAGTGAGGACCTGTAGTTATTGTGATTTGTAGTGGAGGGCTTGAGTTATTTCTCATATCTTAATAACAAGAACAAGAACAAGAACAACAATATCAATTCAAAGTCTATGTATGTTAACGTAAAAAAATAAATAATCAAGTGATGAATAACCAAACAAACACAAAAAAAAAACATTTACACATACTTGTTCATGATAGTTTTTTGTAATTTTAAAGAGTAATAGAGGGAAGGGAATTTTCAATGCTTCAAGACATTTATGTAATTTTTGATTAATAAGTGTGTCTCAAATGGAAAGCTTGAATTTTACAACAGTTTTTTAATATCCATCCATCCAATATCTATTGTGCTTATCTCTTCAGGGTCAAGGGGCCAATCCCAACTCACAATTGCAGGGCCAACATATAAAGACATAAAACCATTTAAATTCACACCTATGGGCCATTTCACCAATTAACATGCATGCTTTTGGACTGTGAGAGGAAGCTGTACCTGGAGCAAAGCTAACCCATACAGACTCCACATAGACCCCAGACACGGGAATCAAACATAGACACTGAGAAAGTGTCGATCACTCCAACAAACAACATGGTATATGTCCTTTATTTGCCTCTCAACACATCAATTCAAGGTTCTTGTGAGAGAAGGGCCAGTGAGAGGAAGCTGGGACTCAGAGTCATGTTGAAGGTCACTCCAATTTGTGGACAGAAGGATGATCCTGCTCTCCTGAGCATTAACATTTTATAGATACACATCACATTCCTGTTTTCAGTTTGTATGTGACAGCATGGATGGAATTGTCTCACTTTTTGTGCGTAGCTTGTTTCGTGAGCAGTCAGGACTCACTTTTGTCGAAGAGGTTGAGACTTAGTTTGTGAGAGAAATCAGTGACTTTAATCATAGTAATTGTATGTTTCATTTGGTCACCTGAGGATACCGATAAGCTCAACACATTTTTGAAGATACAAACTTTACACCTTAAATAAGTAAACAAGCTTACCTCCCAGTGCCTCTGGCACATCCTGGGTCCACTGAAATGTGATAATTGATAATTGATTTTTTTAAAGTTACACTGCGTTTAGTGTTTTTACTGGTCTTAATCCCCTGACCTATTTGATATGTAGAGTAGGAGACCTGTATGTAAACTGAATGTGTGGATTACAAGTTATCAAAAAACAAGGGTTAACAACAGTCTCAGCTTTGAAGCATCCTTGACGTCTCATGTCCAATGTTCAGAGACAGCAAACCATTGACTTTATTTGCTATTTCCACTGGTTAGAATTGTGGTGGGAACTCTTATAATTTTCTGATGAGAAAACAAACATGTTAAACTTGGTCAAGCTTCAATATTATATTAAAAAATAATAACAGGGAATGACAGCATGGTGGAATGGTGGTTAGTGCTGTTGCCTCAAAGAAAGAAGATAATGGGTTTGATTCCTGGGCCTGGTGCCTTTCTGTGTGGAGTTTGCATGTTCTCCTTGTGCTTGCATGAGTTTCGTCCGTGTACTCCAGTTTCCTCCCACAGCCCAAAGACATGCATGTCTAGGTTGATAGGTGACTCTAAATTGTCCGTAGTTCTGAGTGTGAGTGTGAGTGGTTGTTCATCTTTGTCTGTCTCTGTGTGTTGGCCCTGCAATGGACTGGTGGGTGTATCTCACCCTCACCGAGTGTGAGCTGGGATTGGCTCCAGCTCCCCCTGTGACCCGGAAACGGAAAATCGGTATAAGATGAATGAATAAATAACAGGCAATAACAAAGTAGGCAACAAAGTCGGATACACAATACTATTCAGCCAACTAATCAAATCAAATCTAATTTATTCATATCGTGCCAAAGCATAACAAAGTTTAATCAAGGCACTTTACACACAGAGAGAGAGAGAGAGAGAGGGACACAGAGAGGTGGGGGGGTGAGCAAGAGAGAGAGAGAGAGAGGTGCTCAGTGCTTCCCCTTGCAGTCTAAGACTATAGCGGCATAGCTAAGAAGTAAGTGAGCTTTGACTTTTTAACTATGACTTCAATGATTTCAGTTTTGTCTGAGTTCAGAAGTAAGAAGTTGCAGGTCATCCAGGTCTTTGTGTCTGTAATACATGCCCAAAGTCTGATTAGTTAACTAGTTTCATTTGGCTTCATTGACAAGTACAACTGAGTATCATCTGCATAACAGTGAGAACTGATGCTGCGTTTCCAGATAATATTGCCTAAGGGAAGCATATATAAAGTGAAAAGGATTGATCCAAGGACAGAACCCTGTGGAACTCCACAATTAACTTAAGTGCGTGAGGAAGAGTCATATATCAACAAATTGATATATGTGCTATGATGTACTCTAATTCCTATGCAGATGTTCACATAAATGGATTGCAACTGCTTTTTCAAGAATTTTGGAAATGAAAGGGAGGTTAGATATGGTTCTATAATTAGCCAAAACATCTGGATCAAGATTAGGTCTTTTGAGGATAAGTTTAATAACTGCAATCTTGAAATGCTATGGTACGTAACCAGGAGCTAAACTCACATTGATCAGATCAAGAATATATGTGTTTCCTCAGTTAGTGGAAAAACATCTTTTAATTGCTTGGTAGGTATCGAGTCTAAAGGAAAAGTTGATGGTTTAGATGAGACTATAGAAACTACTTCAGAGAGATTTAAAGGTGAAAAAGATTCCAAATACAAAGCAGATGTTACAGTTGATTGAGAAGTTGCTTCATTTGAATACTGCCAATTGCAGGTAAAAGCTGTTGAATTTTGGCTCTGATTGTTACGATTTTATTTGTAAAAAAGCCCATAAAATCGTTGCTAAAGGAATCAAGGGTCCCACTGAGCTATGACTCTCTTTCAGCCTGGCTACAGTCCTAAAGGAAAACCTGGGATTGTTCTTGTTTTCTTCTTGCTTCTGGCAATGCGAAGAGCTTTTTTATGTTTTCAAGCTTTCTTTCTAGGCTAAGTAGAATTCATCTGTAATGCTGGACTGCTCCTAATTTCATGACGTTTGCTTTAAGGCACAAATTTGAGGGCTATACAAAAGGTGCCAAAAAGAAAGTAATGAAACAGAGGACTGTTTCATTACTTTCTTTTTCAGAGGAGCCCCAAAATCAAGATTTGAACACACTGAGGCCACAGTGCTATTCACAAGGTCATCAATCTGTGTAGGGGAGAAGTCCTCTATTTACTTTGAACTAGGGACAGTTCTTTCCTCCAAGTGGGTTTGAGGAATCTGAAAATTTTCTGTGGATTGAGATCAGCTTTGTACATGTAGTTAATGAAAGTTGATTGATCTTATGAGAATCACATGAGCATCCTGTCTATTGTTTGCTAGGGGTCTGATCTCATATTTCCTGTCCTGAAATAATGAGATTTCATGACTAACCTGACAGTATACTGAGGGACGTTGAAGAATATTCAAATCATTAAGACCAAATATCTCTGACAGAACAGTTTTTAAACAACCGGAAGTCATCAATTCAGGTCATTCTGTCAATTGATATCCCTCACAAACAGCTGGGCCACTAGAGGCACAAGTTATACTCTGTGTTTCAGTCCTGAACTTTTGGTTTCCAAGGGTTAATCACAATAAATACGTTAATGCAAACACTGAAAAAGATTTTTGAATGATATTTGATGATAAGAGTCCCAGCTTCATTTCTTTTCATCCACTTTTACCATCAGTTTTGAATATTATTTACAATAAACTTGACTACGTTGACTCTAGACATGTGACGTTCGCGAACAAGTCATATCTATTAAATGGCTCTTTTAAATGAACAATGAGAATGGATTGGCGGTTGCAAGCCATTTTTTTGTGAGCTGTACTTTTTATATGCAAATCGTCCACACTGCTCTCATGTGACACACAAACAGCTTATGACAACTCTGGATAGTGCCGTGGACAACTCAGAAACTCATTCACATGAATGCATTTATACACAGCTGTATCAACTTGGGATGGGCAGCGTGGCGGCATAGTGGTTAGTGCTAATGCACCACAACAAGAAGGTCACAGGTTCCATTCTCGGGCCTGGGACCTTTCTGTGAGGAGTTTGCATGTTCTCCCCATGCCTACCTGAGATTCTTCAGGGTACTCCGCTTTCCTCCCACCATCCAAAAATATGCATGCTTAGCTTGATAGGTGACCCTAAGTTGCCCGTAGGTCTGAGAGTGAGTGGTTGTTTGTCTCTGTCAGTCTCTGTATGATGGACTGGCGATTTGTCCAGGGTGTACGCCCCCGCAACCTGGAAAAGGGATAAACAGTAGAAGATGAATGAACGAATGTATCAATTTGGGGCAAGAGATGTAGGTAACGAGCCCTGCCCCACTGACTCACAAGACACTGCCACATTGCCACTGACTGTATCAGGGAGGAGGAGATAATGTAGCGAGGATTGTCCGACTGAAAAAAAACACCACCAAAATGAGCCAAAGGAAACGTAGCAGCTTTAGATGCACTTTTCTGTGGATGACAAGCAAGGTAACGCACAGTGCAATAATTGCCAGAAAAGAACCTCATTCAAGTCCGGGTCAACAAACAAGTGACATTACCGTATGAAGACTCAACACCGACAGCAATAGTGTCGCATGTGAGAGAAGAACAGACCTACTAGGGCACTAATGCGAGTGAATTCTCCTTCATTGAAAGTCCCTCTACTTCCACAAAGTCAACTACTTCTGCCTCCACATCAGGTAGTGTAAGAACCCAAGGCCACTATTACTCTATCTTCAGCACCAGCATCACCAAACGCTCCCTCAGACACCACTGGGCCCGCATCATCTCCTGGCCAAATTAAATTATAATCAATATTTCAGAGTAATTCCATCAATTATATTGGTGGAATGTGTACGTTTGAATTATTTTGATCCAAATCTTACCTTATAATTGCTTCCAGCAGTTATTTTCTTGATAAAAATTTGTTACCCCTGGTTGACTTCAAAAAAATAAATAAACAAGCCGGTCTTTTGAACGGCTCTTTGAAAGGAACGGCTCTTCTCTATTAGTTTTCATGCTCTCTTCCTATAAGACTTTTTAATAAGAAATAGTAATGTTACTTTGTAAGATCGCTTCAATATAACAAATGCAAATAGTGGCCCAAAGAGAACTTTAGGATGTGGAGCAGGATAATACGGTGAACTACACCCCTAACCCCCTAAGACTGACACACAACAATAACAGTGAAAAGGTCACATCTTTGGGATTCAGCCCCGTTGTGTGACAGCTTGAGAAAGATAAGGGAGAAAGTGCATTCTATTTGGCTGAGGCACTTATCAGTGAGGCTAATCGCTGTGATTAAACCTCAACATTAGATTAGATTGAAAGGGAAATTAACCACGTTTCAGTCAAGTGCACATGTGCTCTGAGACACAGGGGTGGGAAGATTGGGCCAGCTATCTTGTTTTCCCCACTGGATTTTTAATTTCCTGATCATCTCTGTCTTTAGGGTAAAATTTCTAAAAAAATCGGTAACCTGCTCTGCAGTTTGGGGGCTGAGTGTCAAGCTGGATCTCCATATAGTTGTATTAGTTCAGATTCTGACACAGAAGGCCAAGGCAGATGTTTTTTGTCCAAGGCTGAACAACTCATATAAATCACATACTGACATTACATGGTGCCATTGTGTGAGAGAGGCCTAACACAATTCCAGGGTGAGAGGAAATAAATCTTTTCGTTTTTGTTGCAGTTGTTGTGCTTGAGGTGAAACCCCAGATATATAACATTTTTTTCAGGAACGGTGCAGCAGAGAATATTGGATTTTTCACATTGCAGCACTGTATAGACCAATCTGTAGCTATTTGCTGCTGCCAAAACTGACACCACATATTTTTATAAAGCCTTATTATTAATTGTTGGATGATAATTCTTTATGTTTTTACAGATTTTTGTCCAAATTTCACATTTGAACTTTTAATTTTCTTAAAGTTGCATATTTCATGTAAATATTGGAACTTAAGGTCATACCTTTCCAATTATGTGCTTGACCCAGTTTGACTTATTTCTGTCGATTTTATTCATGTCAGCACCAAATTGTTACATATATTATCTCAATATATTTTACAAAGTATGGAAAGCTATAGACAGAAACATGAGCAGCACTTTACAGTGAAGAGGGAGAAGCATTAAGGTGTCTATTGTCAACTGAATGTGTTAAAAGCAAACTTTTTGCGAACACACTAGTTCTCTGTCTAAAAAACAAAATATTTTATTTTCATCCAAAAAAAACCTAAGAAATTTAGGAAAAGCTGGGGAACTGTTTGGGCTGAGGCAGTTTCTAGATGTACAATGAAAAAAAAAAATACGTAATTCATGTGGAAAATTTGAAGTTGTATATCTATACTGTCACAAATACCTATTACAGATTATATAATAGTCTCTTTTATATGTTGTGTTTAGTTGATGTGACCTGGAAAGTTAGATGATTTTGTAAGTTTGTGAAGTTCTTTTTTTAGCTGTTTCGAATTCCGTTCGTGTTGAATACTGTTAGTCTTTAACTCAGCCTAATTTCTCCACAGGAATCTGAAAAACCTGGTCTCTTTTACATCTGCCATTTTGTAGGTTGCTTTTATCTAATTTATTTTATCTATTTATGTTTGTTTTCTTACATCAAATCCACTGTAGCTTGGCAGGTCAGCCAACACTTATTAATGTTCTGTTAAGTCTCTGAAGATATACGTTCTGTGCCATGTTTTGATTTTCTCTCTGACTGATTAAAATGTTTCCCTTTCATTACAGCAGAGTATAAAATACTTTTAATTTTAAAAAAGGCAATTCATTTTGTCTATCAAACCACACCATAATGCACGACCACAATAAACATCAGGAACACTAATGAACACACAACAGTTTAATATTTAAACCTTTAAACCATTCGTTTTTCTAAGAAATTCCACACCTTTTTATCTAACTAGACGGATCTTTTACTTTCAGGTTGTGGTGCTCTAATGAGGCACACAACCTGGTCATCCCTGTACCAGCAAATATCTTCTCTCAGACTTGTCCAGTAGAACATGTTGGTTCCATTGTTATGCATACATTTCACTTTTACATCTTCAACATCCATGATGATGATGATGGGTAAGGTTCATGTAATAGTTCACTTTGCAACATGCCCAATATTTTCTCACTTAATGACCTCAGACTGTGATGGGTCATCAGTAATACCTGCGCTTTCCTCTTCTCCAAGCTCACCTTCAGCCCATTGCACACACTGCGAACAACATTTCTATCTGCCTGGCAAAGGTAAGTTTTATCCCGGTATCTAATTGTGACCAGTTGTGAATGTCCCTCTTGGGACACCGTAGGGTCTGACAGCAGTCAGCTCCTCCCACTACTCATTTACTAAGCTATATAAGCTGGCCAATGAGGTGTTGGCCTCCTTTTTGATGCTGCTTTCCTCCTTGGTCCTTACAGTGACAGATTGCTGCATGTGCTGTGGTAAGGTGTTGATTTTATTTTAGTGTTTTATGTGTGTGTTAGCTTACCCTCTGTTTGGCATTTCTTAGGTCCTGTTCCTTGGCTACCCTCCTGCTCCTTCATGTCGAATCTCATTGGTTCTTTTGTCCTTTGTTATGTTAGTCCTCTGTGTTTGGGGGAAAGCAATCAAAGCCCCACTTTTAACAGATTGTAGCAGCTCTGTGTGTTTTTTTAAGACGTCTCTTGTCTGTCTTTTTCTTTGCATGAGTGCTACAGGGGCAGTGATAGTGTGGCTGCTGGGACGGTGGAGAGACTGGTGTTCAGAGTTCCTCACTCCAGCTTCACACCCCCCATTAGATGTGTGTGTGTGTGTGAGTGTGTAGTGGTAATTTTGCACGTCCTTCACACTTTATAGTTTTCCCGTGTAGTTTGGTTATTTTGTTGTGTGTGCATGTATCGGGCACGGAGCGTGGTGAGTACTCTGTCCCCCCTTAACTTTTCCCTCCCTGACTACAGCTACACCCAACCATCCTATAGTGCTCCTGCCTGTATTGTATCGGTTAGGTTTGGTTTATTAAGAGTACTGCTTATTATAATAGATTGTAATCTTGGGGGAAGCTCTTTGTCCTGGACCATTATTTGGCTGTCATCTGTACCATTTTTATGGACCTGTGGCCTTCTAATAGGCTCTGGCTACATAATTTTCCTTGGACAGTAACTGATCACTTGGTGGATTTTAATTGTTCCCATGACTGGCATAAGTGGGGGCACATTTCTCATTTCTATTACTTTCCTCTAAACATCTTCTTCTGTTGCAAAAAAAAAGTTTGAAGTCCCCATGTTTTTCAACAGTTTGACCAGGAATATGCATTGGGGATATTCCCTCCGTGGCGGACAATTTTGTCAGCTGACTTTTTAAGGGAACCCCAAGACAATCTGGAGCCCACTTTCCATGGTTGGCCTCAAAAAAGTTCCAGCTTATTTCTTTGAAGCCTTCTGTCAAAGCAGCCTTTTGACATAAGGTAGAAGTTTCCTTTCTGTCTGTACTTAGTTACTGAGCTGTCGCTGAATACATGTAGATGCCTAATTACTGGGTATCTTTCTCTCAACACATTTAACACAGGTTCAACGTGGGCCCAGATGGCTGGGGAAATCATGCGCCCTGAGGGCGAGATCAAGCATTCTTTAAAAAAGTAGTTCTCACTTAAAGACAAATGAATGTCTTTTACAGATAGATTTAAGTTTTCCGTTAGCTGTCAGTAAGCCCCGTACTGCCATTTTATATTAAAGATGTGCTGCCTAAATCTAAAGAGCCTGTCGTAATTCACTTGCTAGTGCGTCTTCTGTTATTAGTTTTCTTCAGTGCTTGACCCTTTTTTCCAGACTCATCTCCATCATTAACTTTGCCATGTTCTTCTAGAGACCATTTGGTAACGGATGGAGTTTTGATTTTGGATTGCATATTGTTGCATTGACCATGTCCTTAAGGTTTTTTTTTTTTTTTTACTGACAGACCGTGACTGTATAGGATCATGTGACTAGAGGAAGTCATCCTTTTTACATATTGTTTCATTTTGCAAAGGACTTGCCATATAAAATGTGATATTTAAAATAAATATTGCAATATTTTTAACGAAAATATACTATATAATTTCATGGGGACTGAAATGGCACCAAATGGCTGGAATGTCCAATGTAGAGGTGTGACTGAAGACATAGCAAAGATAGAGGATGAGACTCAATCTCCTAGGATTGAAAACATTGTCCTACATGTGGATCAGTACTGTTACTATTATTATAGTGGGGCAATTTTGACAAACATTCTCCTTCACTATGCTCTGCTTGGAGGTTTATGTTGATAAAAATTTCATCAGCTCTGTTCTTCACACAGTTATGGCATTAAATTTACTGTACAGAAAACAGTGAAAATGTTCCTGACAACTGATGCAAAGCATGAATTATAGTGTTGGTAATTTGGTTCTGACTCAATACCCACTTTTAATCTCATGTGTGCGAGGGCGAGAATCCTCTTCCATGTCTTGTTTCTCCTCCCCTGAGCTTGAACTTTCCAACTCAATTTTAGCAAAAACATGTCCTAGACTATCCAAATCCTCTCATTATTCAAAGTTGGGTAGACCCCAGTGCGTCAGCCCAAATGTAGCCATTGCCCAGACAAAGCATTTGCCTATTTATCACCAGTAATGACAAACCAAAATGCAAACTGATGATACAAAATGAACATTAAAAGAAAAAGGGAAAAGAAAAAACAAAAGAATGTGACTTATGTGAGATCCTTGGTAAGCTGACACACTAGGGAGTGGAATAAATGAATGTCAGATTCCCTTCTCAACAAAAGCACAGAGGGAGGAAATCTAAAGCACTTTAATGTCTCCAGTTTACATCAAGAAATGAACACACATGCACACATACATTCTCTCTTTTCTCTTATCCCAGTCATTTGGTCCCTCTCCTGCTCTCTATGAAATACTTTTGTCTCTTCTCATCATTTTATTTTGAAGCCAAATTCATACCTCTCTTACAATCTGCTGCAGGGTTCACCACCTTCCCCCTCCTCCTCCTCCTTCTCGCCCAACAATGAGCTGCACATGGAAAGAGCTCAAGTAACGCTGCTGGCAGACATCTGGAAATGCTTTGGCCCTGTGCTGGAGGTCACTGTCTGGACCAATAGAGACCATATGTCAACCTTTGCAATGTGACAAGCCCTCATATATCTCTCCAGCCCTGTGCACTGTATGGAAACAGCACCACCAGTGCACCACATCACAACTCTTTGCCCTCCCGCCCACTTTTCTCTCCTACTCATATAATACGTCCTTGATCTTCTGCTCCAGTTCCAACCAACACTTTGTCCGTCTTTGCCATCTTCTTCTTCTCTTGAGGAAAAAACAGCCAACCACAACAAGCTCCAGTCAGACTAGATAATTTGAGTCCAGTTGGAGTGAAGATCAAGATCAAAACAAGTTGAGATCATTCCAATCATACCTTTGTGAATTTGTCTTTCTGTCGCTCCACAGAACAAAAAGCTTTGATGTAATTATGTTGTTTTTTTTTACTGTCAAACTGCACTGTGAAGCCATACTTTGTATGGATTTTACAAAAGGCTCCAGATATGAGGCCCCTGGTCACTGTTTTATCAAGAAGTAGTTTTTCAAACTGCAGGGAATTGTTGTGGACTGCTTTAAGAAGGATTAACGCACATTTAATGAGATTTTGATATCTCACAATGCCCACAGACTGTAGACATTCTTAGATAGCTGGACAACAAATCCCAAAAAACACTACCAAGGCACATCATCTCAGACAGACTTGCTTATTTTATCTTACAGAGCTCACAGCCTCTATCTGGATCTACAATAGTACATTTTGCTTGGTTAGTCACCCTGCCCCCTTTATTAATGATGATACAAGCAGTGAAACTGGTTTATCCTTAGTAATGGACATGGGTTCAGTGTGCTGGAAGTGCTTGTCCCCTTCCCTGCAGTTCCCAACAGCTGGGAAACCAAAATGGCATGTAAAAAGAGGTGTAGCTCACCAGCCCCCACTGATGTCATTAATATACAGCCCTGTCAGTAACCAGTTTTTGTGGTCCTGTTCAAAAAATTACAATCAAATATCCACTTATGCCAGTTTAGTACAAAGTGAACAGGTTAAAGTGGACACACCAACTGCATGCGTCTCTCACGTTGCATTATGTAGAGGCTCTGTATTTCACCTTTACTTATTGAAACGCATGTCATGTATCTGCCAGAAAGAGGACCTCCTGACAACTGTTAGTTTCAGATAAAAAGTAGAAATGTTAATGTTAAACATAACTGACACATGAACATTTGCACATTACTGCACTATTGCACTATTGTACCATATTCCACTACAAATTTTCCTAATATTTCTAATTTCAATGTATATATGTATATGTATTTCTTTTTTTAAATTTTTTTATTTCTTTCTGTCTTTCCCTTGTCCAAGAAAGAAACACCAGAGTCAAATTCCTAGTATGTTTACACAAACCTGGCAATAAAACAATTTCTGATTCTGATTCTTTTATTCGTCTCCATTCTGAATCTAAATCTAAGCTTGCAACAATGCACAAGCCACGCAGCCAGTTGATTAACAGCCACCTCAGAGTCCCGACCTTCATGTGAACATAAAACTGCAAATGCTCAGACTGTCCGATTGTGATAAAAACAATTCACAGAGTGAATTCATCCTCGGAATTGAACGTATAACCACTTGTAAATCCTTTGTATAAGGAAACAGTGAAGCATTGAGAAAATGGACGGGATGCCAACTCATATTGCTTTCATCCTTCAGTAGGCTCAGTGCAGACATTTGGGTTTCTTTACCTTCATTCCCAAATAAATCAAGATATAGAAATACTATTTTTATAACACCAAAGGCTGCTAATGTATTTAATCCCTTAACAAAGCGTGTAAAAAAAAAATAGCCCTCTGTCATGATTATTATAGAGTAACAGAACCCTTAGAATGAAACATTAAGCTAAATTTCAAAATGTTGATTTTTTTTTAAATGCTCTGTATGTGTTAAATACTGCACTTGATCAACTTATTGCTGAGATATTTATCAGGATTTTAATGGCTTGATGCAGTGAATGGGAAAGTAGCCTCAGACTTTTTGACCCCACTGTGGGCTCCATACAGTGATACAGTCACAGAGTGAGCAATAGAGAGGATATGAAAGAACTTCAATTTCCCTCATCTGTTGGTGTAAAAGACATATTTTTCAGGATGTAGCAGTATGTGGGCCGAGGCTCTGTTTGTCCAGGACGACACCCTTCACATTTATTCACCAGCATCCTGTCAGACCTCCTGTGACCTTGGATCTGGTTGTGTGTGAAAAGGACATAGATAAAATGAGGGAGAGAGAGATTTTAAAGGAGCAATGGAATGTAGTCAGTTGCATGTTGTTTGATGGTATTATAATTTTGTTTGCATGGTTGAGTGTATGTTTTCATTTCAGCAGAGGCTCTTGCTAACTGCACACACACACATAAAAATAATATCCGCTGACAGGATTCAGGCCATAGAACAGGAAGGTGATGAGAAGAAATTTCCTCAGTGATGTGTCTTTATTTGCTCATTTGCAAGAAAATTCATCACTTTTAAAGAGGGTGAACCCAGATCGTGTCAAAGTGATTGAGAGTGAAACAACCACACATTTGCTATTCTCATATCTTAATGATTTTGTATTTTAAGCTGCACAAGACTGCAGTCCCTACAGGGGCCCAGGTGACAGATGGCTGGCCCTGGCAGTGTTCTGTGTCTCTGCAAGGTATAGATGGACACCTTGACTGAGACACACACATGCACACACGAGGAAAAAAAGCCAATTAGGGTGTGTGTGGAAGACAAAAAAAAGTTTGATGAGGATGATAGAGCTTTACTTTCCACATCTTGTGTCCTGACCATTTTCCTAGACAAAGACACAAGTTGGGGGTTTTCAAGGGCAAATGTAAGGAAGATAAATTAGCCTGATCTGTTTATGAATCATATGGAATCAATTTATTTAAAGGATTTGGGGCATTTGATTCTACATGTACATCTATGGTCACAGGAACACGAGTCTAATGTGTGAATGCCTGTCAAGTGCTGACAGAGGACGAGATGACTCGTAGTTACACAGAAACATATATTTGACACCTGAAAGTTTAGTTATGCAGAAAAAAATTTCTGATCAGTTTCACACCACAATTTTGTTTGTGTTGTGTGCCAATCAGTTGCCTGACTGGCAGTACCTGTGAGCATGGGCCCTGCTACAGTTGTCAATAGGTGTCAGAATCAGAATGCCATGTTTGAGTGATCTGCATAGGGCCCTTGCAACAGGGCAACTTCAAGCTGGTGTTCTGCAAAACCAAGTTGCAGCCTTATTTGGAGTGAGCCTTAGTACCACCTCCAAAGTGAAGGCCAAGTTAAATACAACAGGGGATGTCAGAGACAGGCCACAAAGTGGGCGTCCCAAGAAGACAACACAGCTTGGTTAAAAGATCATTAGTTGGGTAAAAATAGTACTTCCTCAACACATATTGCCAGGGCTACAATAATAACAAATGATAATTTATGATTATTAAAAGCAACATAAAAGACTCTCATTTCTCTTTGTTGCTAAGTGAAATGTCCTAGCTGTGATCATGGTAGTTAGGGGCAGGGGTAGAGGGAAAATCAAGCGGTGTACTTTCTGACAAAGTATAACTATGGGGTACAACCGTGTACTCCACCAAACATAGGCTATATGTCTTTTGTTTTTTCACAAAGATTTAATAATAAACTGTTAAACTTGATAAACGGGGCTTATTAATTTACAATTAGCAATTAGCTATTAATTAGCTGTTTCGGCCTGCTAAGGAAAGCTAAGAAGGCGTTGGCAGTAACTTCACATTCAGCATGCAGACATCTCTCTTTTCATACAGCTCTCTGAATGAAACCCCAAAACATATTTCCCCAAAATGTTGCATTAGTCCTTGAAGCATTCCTCAAATGAGCAAAGCCTTTTCCACTCAATTAAACTGTACAATCATTCACTCTGTCTGCTAGAAATTCTGATGACTAATCCATATTGCCTGATGCCTTTTAGATGAAATGTAACTGATGCCTGAATAGCTTCCATTGCAGTTTTTTTTTTCTTTGATGAACTAATTTCAAGTCAGTTTTGACTTTTTGTTAAATAAACAAGACCAAAACATTTTTGTTGTTTGTGCTTAAATATAAGGTGGGTCATGATATTTTCTTACAAGATGGATATTGGATTAAAAAAAGTCTAAAATGCATTATATTACATTAAATCATTTGCAGACACAATCCAAATTGACTTACAAGTGAAAGACATTAGTAAAGCAGTAAAAGACCTTGGGGTCAATATTAATAACATAAGAAAGTGCTACAAAAGTGCAGAGTATGTGCTAGTTAGCTATGTTAGGGTTTTTAGTTGGAATAGGTGCTCTGAAAAGATGAGTTAATGGGAGCTTCATGAAGACAGAGAGAGATGTGTGTAGGGATTCAGGAACTTGTTCCACCATCTGGGAATGTCAGACCAAATCAAATCAAATCAAACTTTATTCATATAGCACTTTTCATACAGATCAAAAACACAAAGTGCTAGACAGGGTAAAAAGCAAAAAAAAAAAAAAGAAAGAGAAAAAACAGAAAGAAAACAAACCAAGGAACCAGAGAAAAAAAATAAGAAGAATACAGCATACGCAGTTACACACTAGTAAAAATGACAAGGCACTGAGGAACCAGGTGATAAATACTATCTTAGGGAGCCAACCACACCAAAAGGCATCACAGCCCACAGCCACAGATGTTGTTGCCCATACCATGGCAAGCAGTGGTGCAGGGCCCCCCACCGACCAGGCTAGAAAGTTCAAGGTCAAGGTCAAATGTATGTTCGTTTAAACCACAGCAGTTGACCAAAATCCTGTACAAAGGTTAAAAACATAGTAAAAAACAATAACAGAACATTACAACAAACAACAAAGTAAGTGCCCAAACTGGATGAAACACCAGGGAGAAAAAGGGTTTTCAGAGAGGTTTTAAACATCTCTAGGGTCTGGGAGAATCTAACATAGAGGGGGAGATAATTCTAGAGCCTAAGGGCAGCTGTTGCAAAGGCTCTGTCACCTTTCGACTTTAGCCTTTGTTTTTGGCACCACCAGTTGGTCAGAGGACTTTAAGGGTCTGGTTGGGGTGTGGTGATAGAGAAGCTAAGACATATACAAAGCGGCTAGTCCATTTAGGGCTTTAATAACAATTTTAAAAAGTTTAAAACCAATACAGAGGTGGACCGGGAGCCAGTGGAGAGAAGTCAAGATGGGTGTGATGTGGTCACGCTTTTTCTTGCCTGTGAGGAAACAAGCTGTGGGGTTTTGAACAAGCTGTAGGTGGCTAAGAGAGGACTGGTCCAAGCCAACATACAGGGAGTTGCAATAATCGAGTCTTGAGGTGATGAAGGCATCGATCACCATCTCTATGTCTGTTATGGAGAAATAGGGCTTGGTCTTAATGAAGAGACACAGTTGAAAGAAGTTTGTTTTTACCGCAGCATTGATCTATTTGTCGAGTTTAAAGAGACTATCGAAAATCGCTGTTTGACAGAGATGTTTGACAGAGGAATAGAATTTAGAACTCAGGGGACCCAGGATATCAATAGAGGAGGCTGAAGAACCGTGGCCTCCAAAAATGATAATCTCCGTCTTGGACTCATTGAGATTTAAAAAGTTAGTGTTCATCCAACTTTTGACGTCAGACAAGCAGTCCAGTCATGGCTGCAGTGAGTCTTTCCCATTGGACTTTAATGGCAGTTAGATCTGGACATCGTCCGCAAAACAATAGTAGGCGATTCCATGTTTTGTTAAGAGCAAAAGGTAGGGGCAGCGTATAAAGGAGGAAGAGCAGATGGCATAGGATGGATCCTTGAGGCACTCCACAGGTGAGTGAGGCCACAGCAGAGGAAAAGTGACCTAACTGCACTGAAAAGCTCCAGTCAGTTAGACAGGACTTGAACCACCTTAGGGCACTACCAACCTGTAATGCCCACACGTTACTGAAGATGTTGTAGCAGAGTGCTATGATCAGCTCTATCAAAAGCAGCTGCTAAGTCTAATAGCATCAGGACAGCAGGACTTCCTGAGTCAGCAGCTAAATCAAATCACTAAAGACTCTCAGCAGGGCAGTTTCGGTGCTATGTTTAGGTTTGAACTTAGAACTAAAAATGACTGCAGCTGGGTATAAAGCCTGAATGGGCCTGAAATTAGAAAGAATGGAGGGGTCAAGATGTTTCTTTTTAATTAAAGGTTACCCCACAGAATGTTTAAGGGCTATAGGGATGCGGCCGAAGCTGAGGCTGGTGTTGATCAGCAGCAGAACACTACAATCAACAGAATCAAAGACTTCCCTGAAGAGGCGAGGGAGGATGCTGTCAGTTGGGCAGTTTTTAAGCTGCAGATGCTTAACTGCATCAAAAAGTGAAGAGAGGGACACAGGCTCAAACTGGTTGATGGTAGCCGGGCCCAGAGAAAGAGCACGGTCTGAGATGGTAACAAACATGTGGGCTGGTCTGAGGGAGGAAACATTGATAAAAAATGTTAAAAAGTTGTCACAGAGAGTAGGCGTTGGCAGGAGAGGTGAAACATCCCAAGGATTGGTAAGACTTGAGGACATTAAACAGAGCCTGAGGCTTATGACTATTACTGGAGACTATATTAGAGTTGTAGGCTGTTTTGCCAGATTTAACAGCTCTCTGATAGTCAGACAGGCAACCATGGAGAGTTTTTCTGGATACATGGAGCTTGTTCGTTTTCCATTTCCTCTCGGCATATCTACACATGTGTCTGAGGTGCATGTGGAGTCATTTAACCATGGCTCTGAAAGTGGCTTTGTCCTGAGAGGAGCAACAGAGTCCAAGATCTCAGTGCATGTGGAGTTGAACACAAACAAAATTTCATCAGCGCTATGAGAACATTTTTCATCCAGTGTACACAACAGGGAATCATTAAAGTCAGCTGAGAACTGTGTTGTAGTGGAAGGGTTAATAACACGCCAGCGGCATGCTGGGATAATTTGTTAATCCACCGACCATGGATACGAGAAGGAGAACAACACAGGTTAATGCACAGATTGTACTGACAGTGACAGACAAACCATAAGAAAGCACACGTCACAAGTTTGCCACTTTTCATGAGTTGGACCAGATCCACACTGGGTAATATGGAGGGAATTTTTCAGATTGAAGCCTAGTCAGAGCCTCTGAGGCCTAGTCAGAGGCTGGGATTTGTAGCACACATGAATGTTAAAATCACTGGAGATTAAAATATGAATGTATTTCAGCATAATCTTGGACAGGAAGTATGCAAAGTCATTTATAAAGTCTTTGTTGTATTTCGGTGGACGATAGAGGACAGGTTCAGGTCAAATACCCGCAGCTCAAAACTACTGTTAGCTTGAAGCAGGCTGGGACGGGCGGCACTGAAGATATCCGAACACAGAGGCTATACCCTGGCCACTGCCTGTGGTATGGGGCGAGCTAAGGAAGGAACAATCAGGAGGAAGGAGTTCAGAGAACAGGGTGTGACGCCAGTATGGATCCATGTTTCCGTCTTGAAAATAATATCCAGATTTATGGAAGTGAAGAAGTCATTCAGCAGAAAAGTTTTGTTTGCTCTTGACCAAGCATATAGCAGGGCCATACTGAAATTTCGCTCTGTACTGGCTGATAAAGCAACATGTCTCAGAGGGCAAAGTTTGCTGTGACAGTTGCCTCGGACAGATTTAAACCAGTTATAGGTCTGGGAGGGATACAGAGGGATCTGGCTGTAACACCGGTTTGAATGGGGAGAGATGCTCAGCAAGAAGGCACAGAGATGGCTGGGGCCAGTAGGGGGAGCTGTGGTGGGAGTTAGTGCACTGTAGTGATGAGATAGAGCAAGAGGGGGGAAGCTGTGTGCAGTTTCTAAACAGTCAGTCCTGTGGGTAATGGTTTCATACAGCGAAATGGAGATTAGCTGCAAAAATTCGGCATCCCATCTTATTGGGGTGAAAGCCATCGGGTTTTAAAAAGGATTTTAGGCCCAAGAACAGGTTGAAATTATCAACAAAGCACACGTTGTGTGCTCTGCATGCAGACTGGAGCCATGTGTTGCGGTAGAGGATCCTGCTGAATAGAATTGATCCACGGCCGTGAGGAGAAACTGGTCCGCTGATGAAGACTGATTTGCCATTTGGTGTTGAGAAATTGCATAAGTTTGTTGAACTCAGTTTTGATGATTTCGGAGGGACGGTGGGATGCATCAACGCAACTAATGTATATGATAATTCTGTGGACTAAGGTTGGGACTGTTTGAAGGAGGCTAGGGAATTTTGCGAGGATGACAGAGATTGTGGCTCCATGGAAACAATGAGTAATGACACTGAAGTAATGAGTATTTCGTGTGACAGCGTCTCCAAGTATGACAGTGGTCGGATCAAAAAGGGGGCGAGGAGATGCTGACAGTGGATTGTCATGGTTGGATGAGGGGGTGGTGCTGGTATGGAGAGACGCCGAGCCCCAGGACAGCCGGTGCGGAAGGGGAGAGTATTTGGAGGTGGAGGTGGACTTTGGGCTCTCCCAGTTAGGAGAGGGAAGTTTTGCAGGTTGAAGATGTCAATCTGTTTTCCAACTGGAGGGTATGACGCAGTGAATGATGTGGATGTTTGCCTCTCCGGTCTCAGGTACTGAGCAAGGACCGAGTGGAGGTGGCCTGGGGCTTTGGCTTCAGTTTAGCCCCCTGCCAAATCCAGGTGTTTTCCTGGTTGGTGCTTGGAGGACCAGCAGCTGGACACGGAGAGGCAGCACCAGACATCAGGTAAAAGGCAACTTCAGTGGGGGCGGCATCAGCAGCAGGACCAGTGGAAGTTGGAGACTGCATTGTAGAAACGAAGATGATGGAAGATGGTGTCCATATGCAGTTCGGCCTTACATATCTGTTTTAGTGTGGATATCTGTTGTTCCAGTTCAGTAACCTTCTCTGTGATGTGGGAGCAATTGACACAGTGGATGGAAAGGTGAGTGGAGCCATAGCAGAGTGTGGTTAACTGCAGGACAGCGAATAAACCGGTAGGACTGAAAAAGGGAAAAAAGTGCTTGATTCAGACTTGGTGATGAGGGAGGTGGGTAGTGGCAGCTAGCAGGGAGGGCAGGGGCACTTGCACGCAGGGGCTCCAACCCATAGCCCACAGTGTTGCGGAGGCTTAGTAAGTAGCTGTTAGCCCACAAAAGCACTGAAGTATGACAGGACGGGATAGTAAAGCAGTGAGACCTACCGGCACGGGCCAAACAAGTGGGCCCACTGTGGAGTCCAGGCATTAGGTTAGCAACTGAGGTGTTTAGTGGGTCTTTAAACCATCCTGTACAGTTCAGTCGAGGGAATGTCACTGTGTCTGCCGCCACAAACACAGCCCCAAGGAAAGGCCCCCAAGGTGGACCAAGGTGGGCTCCAGTGGAACAGTGGAGCTGGAAAGAACTAAAGATGAACAACATCTTGGTTGATCAGTTGTTATTGTCTGATTTGTATTGAATTAGTCTCCTGCTTTTTTTTTTTTTTTTTTCACCGTCATGTTCGAATGTGGCATTAATGTTTCCACTGCCCCAGACTGGTCTTTTATTAACCAGTCACTGGGGTTCTTGTGAGCAAGCTTGTTTATGAGAAATTATGTCAGCCATTGCAATGGCTTCAATTTTCACTTTTCCTCAGGAAAAGTTGGTCACAGCTTTGGGCTTTGGAAAGAAAAAACAGCCTCCTACATGACCTCAGATGAGTTTCCACATTTAAAAACTTCTTAAACTCAAAATGAATGGCCTGAATGTGTAGGCGGTGTGTGTGTGTGTGTGTGTGTGTGTGTTCACATACTAATCTAGACTTTTGATTTTATCAGTTTGCTTTGCTGTTGTTAACAGACTTGAGCTGTATATGGAAATTAGACATGAAGCTGACTTGGGTTGAAATTTTGATTTATTTTTTTTCAGCTTTTCTTTTCTCTGTAGGCTGGTTACTGACAAGGGGTTTCGGCATTTCCTTCAGCTTCCCTAAAATATATTTCTTAGTACTCTCTATAGCAATTAGCCCTATACTGCCTTCCAGTTTGCATCAAAAAGGGATATATTTTCAAATTCCATAAGCAGAGAACAAGAAAGTTGAAGATTCAGACTCAAAAAATCCGATTCACTTTAAAAAAATGTCATATTATCATTCAAAGTTTGCATTGTCCAAGCAAATTACACATTCTAAAACTAATGGAATTCTTTTTGATAATCCAAACTCCTCTTTGAGGTGCTATCTTCAATGTTTTCATCTAGGTGGTGTCTTATCGCAGCATGTTTTCTTCATCCTTCTCTCATCTCTGTGTGTTTCTGGTTGAATGAGAACAGATTAATCAGTTTCTGAGTGTTAGTCTGATAGATCATCAGTACTAGCCCACAAACAAATTAAAATAATTTGTATCTCAAAACTTTTGAAATTGATCTTAGATTTTCTTCAATTTTTTATTTTATCATCTAAACACTGAAGAAGAGAATAATCTGCTAATATTAAAATCTAATAACCTATATCTCTTGCGTAAATTTAAAAGAATGAGATGCAAGTTCAACCAAGTAAAATTTCACTTTGTTAGATGTGAATCAAGAGCAGGGGCATGAAATGCTTTGAAGACGTTTCTAATCCCTTGGAGATGTAATCTACGCTGGTGCTGACTTGTATATTATTACTTTTTATGTCCTGTTTATGACCGAAGACATATCAGTTAGCCAACAGGATATTTACACCTGGTGCCCCAGGTCTTTTCAGTGGTGTTAGGCTCACTGCAGGAATGCTTGAGTAAAAACTGTGAATTTCACATGGAAATCAAACCATTCCTGTGTTTTGTGAAAACAGACTTTAGTGGATTGCATTACCACAGGGCGTAACCACCCTTTGGCTGAAGTATATATCCTGCAGCTCACCACTCCATCCTTCACCAAATTGTTGTTTCCTACTGGTGAAACCACCCAGGCCAACTTCAGATATCTCTACTGAAGTGAGTCTTCGTTGTAACTATAAGCTTCCCTATGTTCCAGGTCTGTCATATCAGCTGTTCACTGTTCAACATCTCCAAGATTCACTCAGGTTCCCCAACAAGTCCTGTCTTATCATGCCTACTCTGACAATTATACTCCACCCCTTCTTACTTCAGCCATCCCACACAGTTGCAACTGAATGGGCAGTTATTTTCAGAATCAAAAATATTCCACTTATACAACAAATTTTGATACAAGGCATCAATCATTGTAATTACATAATTTTGGTTTCTGATATATACATACATATCAGAAACCAAATTGACATATCAACTTCCCTATTCTCTTCTCTTCAGAACTTGACAATAAACAGAAAAAAATCTGGGCCTTCAGGTTCTGACTGAAGGCAGTGATAGCAAAGGATACAAGCACATTTTGGTTTGATTAGGTCTTGTTTGGTGTCAAAGAAGCATTAAAGATCCACAGTAGATAAGATTGTTTCTTCATTCAAACCAAAATATTAACAGTTTCACATTCTTGACTTCTTTTTTTTCTCTCGCCCGATCTTGTTTGTTTTCACTATCGTTGAGTGTCTTCAGGAGAACAACCCCACCCTTATTCTGTGCAGATGGGTTGTTTTGGAAGAACATGGCCAGTCAAGTCTCAGGCCATTAAGATTAGCACGCTTTCTGCTTTCGCAACCAGGAATTCACATAAACAACGCAAGACCGATCTCACCATGACAGTGCACTGTGTCCAACACAGTGCACTGTCTAAACTATTACCTTGAATAAAAAACTGCAGCATAGCACATAAAAAGAAATAAAGCTGAATACATTCAAAATGTTATGATGAGTCACAGTCACAGCAACAGAGTTTCTGGTTCAACTTCGTAATAACAACTAATGGACACAGATGGCTCATCCAATTGGCTTCCTGGCAGCACTGAGGTGAGAGGTTGTCTCCTTCCATGGTGTGAAAGCAGTTGTGAAAGCTAATGCTGAGTCCCCCCCACTTCCTGCACATACATCACACTGACACACTAAACCAGAGCTGCGGGATTCCCAGAGGACACCTCAGAGCATGTCAGCACCACAACCTGGACTCTTACCACTTTGGATTTTATTTTCTTTTACTTCCTTTGTTTACTTCTTTCCCCTTTTCTTGTTAGAATTGTGTTTCTAATTCTTTCTCAATCCTTTTTTTCCTTGAGCTCTCTTTGTGGAAGACCAGAGGGAGCAGAAGCAGGTCCATCCGTTCTTTTTTCTGTTATTTACTAGATGCACATGGTATTTTCATGTGAGATTTGTGATGATAAGAGTTGTATTTGTGTTTGGGAATTTGGGGGATTTGGGGTAACACAGATATAACAAATATTACGAGTCGTGTAGTTATGTCTGTTTTCCTTGCATTTTTTTCTTTTTGCACTGCGTTCATTCCCACGTTACCTCATGAATCTGTCAGTGGGTCTGTGTCTCCAGGTATTTGGCTGCGTGTGGCTGACCCACTTCGGCTTGTCTGCTCACTCCATTGCGTTGAATCTTACTGATTCCACAAGCCACCTCCTGCTGCTCAAATACCCGATCCTCCCGTTCATTCATCACAGTCGTGGTTAATTCTATGATTCATGACTTAAAATTTTTCTTACAAACATGGTGTAACAGCCTGGGTTACATGTTAACTTTAATTTTGTGTTTTTGAAGTTTAATGGGCTGAAAAAGGTTCCAGTTAAGTTAGAAATAGTGAAGCCGGCAGCTTTTTCTGCTTCTCCTCTGTTTTTTTTCTCTGGGTGACAGACTTGTTGCAGAAGGGCTGCTCTGAGATTAAGCGGGAGGAGGAAATGGGCCCACAGTATGGGATGACCGCAGAATAGAGAGTGGCAGAGCACAGAGAGTGGGTGATACAAATGGCAGCCAGAATGGCTGCAGAGGCCCGCTTGGACTTCTGGCCGCTCTGAAGACAAATGTGCCGCCCGCAAGGGACCAGTGGCGGCCAGAGATATGGTCTATACAAAACATGTGCATGGACAGGCTTTCCACACCGCCATACAAACTTCCAGGTATGATAGCAAAGCTGACTGAGAAGCATTCCACACACAATTTGAACTGTTAGCCACAACTGAGAAAGCACTTCAACTAGCAATGTGTCTCACTAGTTATGCTGCGGCAAGCCTGCTACTGCTAAGCCCTGATGCTAGAAAGTGACTATGATGCTTTAGTTGGAGCTTTAAAGAGACATTTTAGGCTATGCTCGACAACCAGCATGGTCTGCTCTGAGCGAGAGCTTGGTAACAACATTGAGGGGCTGATCCACCACACTTATGCTCACATGCTCTCTGCCATCCAGAGTGAATTAGCTCAGGATCAGTTCCTTCAAGCCCTCTTACCAGCTGACCTGAGAATCCAGACGCTGCTGGCTCATCCTAAGTCCCTACAGGAGGCGCTAGAGCTGGCTACAGAGAGAGATATGCTGTGTGCAGGCACCTTTAAAGGTGAGCCTGATAGATCGCCGAGAGGAAAGACTGTAAGTGAGGCTGGACTGAATACAGTTGGTTCAGTCCAGGTAGTGAAACTAAACCGGCTGGTGAGGGCTGCCACACTACAAGGGAAGGCCAGAGCTCAATCGAGAGTCTGCTGGGGCTGTGGACAGCCTGGCCATCTAGTCTGTAACTGCCCTCACACCCAAAAGAACGGAAAAGACACAGGGTCTGCATGAAAAGGACGATGCAGATACCTGACACTGTTTCCCAACCCATGACAGAGGGAAAAGCAGCACAAATCACCAGCCAAGTGGGGGACCTGCTGCCAGTTGGGAAATTAGTCAGTATGCTGCCCAGTGTGGGTGTGGGTTACACCCAGGTCTACCCAGGACTTAAGAGCTTTCTGGGCCTGGCCTCCTACTAGAGGAGGTTTGTGAGGGGGTTCTTCTGCATAGCTGCATCCCTATTTCGCCTGTTGAAAAAGGGAGAGGCATTCATTTGGACAGAGGAGCGCTGTGCAGAATTCGCCTCACCTCAAAGAGCCCTAAAGGAGGCCCCAGTTCTTTTCCCACCTGACCCTGCCTTGCCTTTTATCCTCGACACAGACGCCAGCAATGTTGGCTTGGGTGCTGTGCTGGCTCAGGTGGCACCAGGTGGAGAGAGAGAAGTGGCATACTACAGCAGGACACATCACAAGGCGCGAGCTGCTTGCAGTAGTCAGCACCATTCGGCATTTCAAGTAATATCTTGGGGGCCTCTATTTCACAGTGAGAATTGGCCACTCTTCCTTGCAGTGGCTCAAGTCAATCATAGAGCCTGAGGGCCAGCTGGCACGCTGGATAGAAGAGCTACATGCATATGACTTTGACTTGTTCCACAGGTCGGGGGCACACCACGGTAATGCTAACGCTCTATCCCCTCACCCCTGTGACACAGATGGCTGCTGCTTCTGTGAGAAAAGGGAGGCACAAGAGGAAGAGAGGGTGGGCCGTGATGTAAAGTGTGCAATAATTGGCCCGGGGGAGTTGGCCTCCACCCAACCACTTACAGCTGTGGATGTGGCAGAGTGGAGGCATCAGAAGGAGGATGCTGACATTGGACCAGTGCTCATGTGGGTGGAGGTACAGTAGTGAACCCCATGGGAAGATGTTGGCATATTTTCACGAGCTACGAAGGGACCGTGGTCGATGTTTGACACCCTGAGGCAGAGTGATGGGGTGCTTCAGAGAGTGGGGAAAAAGCCTGCCACAGGTGAAGCAAGGGGGAAGGTGGTGGTGCCAAAGTCCCTGCAGGAAACTGTTCTCTGGGCAGTGCATGGGGCTCCAGGGTCTGGCCACTTTGTTGTCGTCAAGATGCACCGTCGCCTAGGACAAGGGTTTTAATGGGGCCAACATAGGTGGGATGTAGAGGACTATTGCCTTCACTGCGACAGCTGCACAGCCCGTAGGGGCCCAACTGCCAGGTCACATGCTCAGCTCCAATAGTTTCCTGCATGCTGCCCCATGGAGAGACTGGGGATTGACATCCTTTAACCTTTTCCTCACATGGAGAAGGGAAATCACTACATCCTCACTGCCATGGACTATTTCACTAAGTGGTCTGAGGCTTACAGCCTGGCAGACCAGGAGGTGGAGACCATAATGGATGGGCTGGTGGAGGGGATGTTCAGCAGATTTGGGGCACTGGAAGTTATTCACACTGACCAGGGGAGAGACTTTGAATCCAAAGTTTTTGCAGCCATGTGCAAGAGACTAGGCTCCCACAACACTCATACCACACCCTTCCATCCTGAGAGCAACAGCCTGGTCGAAAGTTTCAACCGAACACTGACTGTGTCAGGTCTCTGTCTTTATGTTCTTGGACTTCCTGTTTTATTTTGTAATCTGTGTTTCTTCCTGTCATGGCTCATCACTTCCTGTCAAATTCCTTTGTTCTGTTTCCCGCCAATAATCTCCACACCTGTGTCTGCCTGTATTTAAGTCCATGGGTCACGCCCATTCCTTTGCCAGATTGTCATCGTTACCCCCATGTGCTTTGCTCTCTCGCGTTTGTTTTTGTGATAACCTTAGTGTATGACCTGTCTTTTGCTTCACCGGTTTTTTGGAATTCTGCCTTGCCCTCTTCAGATTTGTTTGCCTGTTTCTCCTGACTGCCTCCTCGTGTATGACCCTGCCTGCTCTTCAGTAAAGTTTTGTGGAACTTGGACTACTTTGTGTTTGTGGTGTTCACTCTGCGACTGAGTCTCTTGGTAGTCTTAGGCCTTGTCAGACTGAGTATCTGGCCATAGTGATTGCTAAACACCAGTGGGACTGGGACGCAAATATTCCCTTTGTGTTCAGGGCATACAGATCTGCAGCCCAGGACTTCACCTCTTGCCCTCCTACTCTCCTAATGTTAGGCAGAGATCAGGACTCCTGCAGAGATGATGGTGGGCAGGCATCCTAATGCCCCATCAGACTATGCCAGGAAACTCCAAGACCGCCTGGAGTCTGCTTATGAGTTTGTCAGAGGCCAGCTGCTGAGTGCTGGCGCAAGACAGAAAAGAAGCCAGAGGACGACATATCGAGGTTGTAGAGTTGGTCTGGGTGTACAGTCCCAAGAGAAAGAAGGGCAGATGCCCTAAACTGGACAGTAATAGGGTGCGACCTTGCAGGGTCCAGCTACCACCAAGGGGACGGAAGGTGGCCCTGCATCGTGATAGACACCACCATTATCAGCAGCCCAGACCCCCCCCGCCCCACCCCCTGCCTGATGTTCCCCCTGGCCCCTCACAATTTGGCCCTGATTTCCTGGACGCTGCACCTCCTTTACTGCCAGCTTCCCCAGCCCTTTACCCCTTCCTTTAGGATGTACACAACCACAGAGGAATCGCAGGCTGCCGGGACATTTGGGAGAATTTGTTTGCTCCCTTGAGGGCGAGGGACTTTGAGTGAAGTTAGAAACAGTGAACACTGAGTTTTACAGAGTGTCAGTGTGTGTTATTTAAGTATAGTGACTGTGAAGCCTGTCAGTCATTCTGAGTGACCTACGACAGTAGTTAGTAGTGTCAACACAGCTATATATGGTTGTTCTGTAAATAAGTGTGTGTGTGAAGTTAAGCTCGCTCTCTTGTTTTTGTTTTTTTTTTGATACGAGAAACAAGAGGAAAACTTTTGCTGAGCGCTAGGTTTTGTTATGTTGGCATTGGCTACAGCCCACAGTAGCCTGTGTTCTTGATTGCTAATAAAATTCCAGCAACTGGACGATGTTTGGCTATTTCTTCAAGTAGAGTCGCTACAATAGCTACAGGATACTTTGCTACAAGAATTGGTGGTAGCTACTACACACGCGCGCGCACACGCACGTATGAGGTGCCATCAGGAACATTATCAGAATAACCATTAAATCTTCCACATGTACAAGTGAAAAAGTATGCTTTTACATATAAAACATGAAACATACACACACAAAGAGACACACACATTCACAAAAATTTTTTGTTGTTAAGGCAGGTTTACAGTTTTAGTTATATCATGTTCCACTATATCAGTAATAGGGCTGATGATGACAAGCAAATTTGGCTTACACACATGCCAGTTATTCAAAATAGTTCAATACAAAGCATCAATGGTGTCTTTGTTTGAATCTTTTTATCAAGATGTTACACTTCACTGAGGGCATGTCCCAACTAGTCCACATTTTGAGGCTCAGGGATAACACCTACAGAATCTAACAGCAGACAAATGTTAAAATTCAGTTAAATGCTAAAACTTTACTAAAATTAATGGAATTAGTTAATTTAAAATGTTTTAATTGTTAATTCATTTAAAATGCCTATTTAAAATGATAAATTGTGTTTCTCGGTCTTTAAAGGTTTACAACCTAACTTGCTGAACAGCAAACAAAGCCAAAAGAAAACAAAAATGATTGAGGTGGAAATTTGAGTTGTCCTTGTGTCCTTTGGATGGTGAACAAGAGGAGGACCTGACAATTTCACATCCATGGGTAGAAGAGACTATGTACATTTGTCTCTGAGTCTTTGTGCATCATCTTAAATTCTTAACAGAAGACTTTTTCACCTCATGTGACAGAACAAGAACAAGTTCTACAGCAATATCACAGATTTGATGGTCTAGCTCTTCCTGCCTACCAGAGTTGCCTCCCTTTATGAAACTAATGCTATTTAGCTACACTTTTTAGAAATTGCCTAACAAGAAAGAAAAATCATCAGACAATGGAAAAGGCTAACCCAGTTCCTGGGTGTGGTGGCTCTAAAAGCGGGCGTTCCTCAGTTACAAGTCTTGATCTTAGGGTGACCTACAGGCTGCCCTTCCACAGATCTCCACTAGGGGTGCAACGGTACGGTCCGTACCTCGGTTTTTGGGTCACGTTTTTGTTACGGTTTCAGTACGTGTTTTCTGCATAAAGAGACATTGTTTTTTTCCCCAAAATGATTCATTTATTTTGCTTGTTAGAACAATTTCCAAACAAATCTGGTACTGAATAGCACTTTAAGTTAACAGTTGGTTAACAAATACACTTAAACTCTAATTGGAGACTTGCTTCTTTTTCCTTGCCTACTACTTACACCATAGCATAAAATGTCTGTGTATATTCTCATTCATCCAGGTCATAGTCATATCTGGCCGACTATTGAATCGAACGCAACTGGACTTAGGACTTAGGTTTGTCAAAGACGTTTCGCCTCTTATCCCAGGGGCTTCATCAATTGGACCCAGGTATTTAACCTCTGTGGGAGTGTTCACAAAGCTCCTTGTGACAATAGCCCATTAGTGGAGTTTCACTGACCATGGTTAGTCATGTGAGGCCTCCAGTGAACAGCTGTCGTTATGGTCGGAGTCACATGAGGTCAGTTTTGGGCAGCCGTTGTTGGAGGCTGAGTTGTTAATTCTCCTGGGTAAGGTTGACAGGGCAGCATTGTAGATGGGAGACAGGTGGTGTCACAGACCCCCTCCCCAGTTTAGAGAAGGTTTCTCCACTTTTACATAGATGGCTTCTTTTACTCCTCTTTCAAACCACCTGTCCTCTCTGTCCAGGATTTTAACACTGATGTCCTCAAAAGAGTGTGCTTTTTCCTTTAGGTGTAAGTAGCGAGCTGAAACTGGACCTGAGGAAGTGGCCCTTCTGTGTTGGGCCATGTGTTTGTTTAAGGGTTGTTTAGTTTCACCAATGTATAGGTCCTTGCATTCCTCACTGCACTGGACTGCATACACCAGGTTGCTTTTGTGAGTGTGTGGTACTGTCTTTGGGGTGTACCACTTTTTGTCTGAGAATGTTGCCTGGTTTGAAACATACAGGGATTTTAATGTTTGTTGAAAATCCTCCTGAGTTTCTCTGACACCCCAGAGACATAAGGAATCACTATGTTTCTGTGTTTGTTATTACCTTCCTCAGCACCCTCTGTGTTGGTGTTCCTTTTGGAGCGTATTCTTGTTTTGTTAAAGGCCCAACTCAGCTAGCCACAAGTTTTCAGAGCTGCCCTTAAATGCTTATGCTCTTTCTCTTGGTCCTCTTGTAAACAAAAAACACTTTCAAACGTTTAAGTGCTTCTTAGCATTGACCACTACTATACATAAATAGTAGCAGAGATGGAAATAAGGGTGTTAAAATAAACAATGTCACTAACGACATTATTTTTTTTCAGTAATCTAATTACTATTTCCATCGTTACAACATTGTTACTGACAATTAAATGTGGTGCGTTCTGAAGTGTGAGGTGAAGCAACTCATTGAAGCTGCCATCCAGCTTGGCTCTTGTCTGGCTCTTTTGGTGGGGAGGGGGAAAATACGGGGGACACATAAGTGATGATGACTGGCTAAGGTAGAATAAGATTTCATGGTAAGCCAACCAGAGGCAGTGTTCAGTTGGGCGGATGTTGTTTACGCACACACACACACACACGCGCGTGCGCACAGCAGCCTCACACAAACTATCAGAGATAGCCTGCAGCAATGGCAAGTCCGGAGAATTCAGAGGTAAAGTTGTCGTTTTCATGGTAGAAGTTTTCCTGCTTCTGTGTGTGTGAGCTGCAACACTCCAGTTGCAACAGTGTGATAAGTTAGTCACCGTGGGTGGGTGGAGGCACAACAGTGACTGACTTGTACCGAAAACCCGCAGGAAATAAGGGCCTATTGTTCCGTGCACGGCGTACCGAACGGTTCAGTATTTTACTGAGTATTGTTGCTTCCCTAATCTCCACAGAAATACCATGTCAACAAGTCAGAGATAGAAGTGGAGGCAGCCCAGTTTACAAACTGCTTTCTGTCAAAGAGAAAGTGGAAATATTACCAAAAAAGATTATTAATTATTTCTAATTGTTGTTTGATCACTGATTGCTTACTGCCTCTTAAGCTTTCACAATAAAAGACTTCTAATGGCTCAAACTTTACACCTCAGGCTATCACCACTCAGTTTTGGGAACAAAGCTTTGTTGAATTTATTAACATTTGTAATTGAATTATGATTGTACCTTGGAAGTGTTGAGCATGTCGCTCAATTGTTCTCTCTGTTGACTGTCTCGTCTTTCTCTTGTGCCCTGGCTCAGTACATGTGTTGCTTGTCGGGCCGAAGAGTGGTGAGACTTGACTCTGTTCTCGTACAGATGGAGTCCAAGCTGTGAAAATGCACATAATGTCGAATTTTAAAAAATGAACCATGCTAGTAGGTAACTCTAACTCCTCTGAATTTTGTCTTTCTTCATCAGCCTTTATTATTCTCAACAAGCCTTTAAAGCTCAATTCATTATTAGTATTTCAGTGTTAATGCAATGTATATTATGATTCAATATTGGCCTTTGTTTGAGAAATAAAAAGGCATGGTTGTGTGTTTGTGTGTATGTGTGTGTCTGTTTGAAGTCAAGACATGCCATCTTTCACCTCTATGGGACATACATATTATACATGAATCGTATCTAGAAAATGAAATGTCTCTCTGCCTCTGTGGTTTAAATTGACAGTAAGAAAAAACACACACACACAGACAGACACGCACACACTTGACCTGAGTTTCCTAATGCTACCTTCCTATCATGCAACCTCCTTTCACATCATGTTGTCTTTGTTTCAGATACCTGTCTGAGAACAGTACTCTCCTTCCTCTTCTTTTCATCTTTCCTTTTTATCTTCCCTTTCACATATTCTCCTCTTCCCATCTTCACTTGCCACTTCTTCCTTTAAGGGACGTCCACACCAAGAAGTATAACTATAATGATAAAATGCCAGTATCCACACCAATGAACGATATTGTTGTGTTGCTAGGTTACGCCAAGCACACCGAGTGCTCGGTGCAACGGTCAACAGTGGAGCAGAGATTTATTTATTACAAGGGTGCGCCCGATTCCATCCCAGATGTCCCCCTTCTTGGTGGCATCTTTATACAGTCTGTCATTCTTGTCACACAGAGCTGGATTTTTTTGTACCTCAATGATAAGCCTCTCTCCTACGTCGTCTGCCATGTTGAATGTCTGAGTGAGTGACGTAGTGACGTGAGGAACGTCTCGACCTGTCATTCCTGATGGATTTTGATTTGCTCTCAGTGTTTTTATTGTTCATCAAATCCCTCTGAAAGTGATCCGAACGATATCGTCCACCACTATCGTTGTCGTTATAGTTGTAGTGTGGACGCTGCCATCCACTTGAGTTAAGAACGATTTTAAGAATAGAAAAATAGAAAAATAGAATTTTTCTTGGTGTGGACGGCCCTTTACTCCTCCCTCTGTTTTTTGCCGCAACTCCTCACTTCCTGGTTCCTCCTATCTCCCCTCATGTGCTGACTTTCTTTTTTCTGAGGACCTCCTCTTAAAATCTTATTCACAAGTTTCTTTTTTTTTTGGCCTTTTTTTTTTTTTTTGCTTTTCTTCCTTTCCTTTTTTTTTATTGTCCTGTCATCCTTCTGATTTGTTCTCTACCTTCTTCTTTCCTCTCCCCCTCTCCTGTGCAGTGAAATGAGCGGTCAAAGGCACGTACTGTATGATTGATGGGTCAAGGTGAACTGGACTCTTCCCACTGTTTAACTATCACTTCAACATTGTAGGTGGGTGTCTGTGTATGTTTGTGCCAGTATGCTGGGAAATAATGGCACTGACACAGCAGTCTTAAGTATGAGGGGAGAATATTGCTTTAGCAACAGCTGATGATTAGATTGCCCAGGCTCAATCAAAAAGCGGATGTTGTCCTCAGCAGTCGAGGAAATGATTCTGTCTCATGTATTTACGAGAGAAACTCTTTGGAAAGAGACTATAAAAGACAGCCAATAATTAATTGAGGGAGTAGAGATGGAGTGTGGCAGGGGATTACAACCAAATGTCACTGACAATTAATTTTCTATTGCACAAAGGCAGAAAATGAAGAGAGGCATAATCTGTTCAAGTCAATCAGATCCTAAATCCCTGTGACAAGCACGATCTATGATTAAGTGGCTGCTTTGATGCTGAGGTACCTTAATTAGTATATTTCACCTTGTCATCAGTTTTCCTTCCTGCAAGCCGTTAGGAGGGTACCTTTAATGGAATAACGAGCCACCATTTAGGAAATCCATCACCATAAATGTCAGTCACTTACAAAAAAAAAAAAAAAACAAGGAAAGGAGATGTCTCTATCTTATTCATGTGCTGGAGTTGGAGAAACATACAGTAACTTATCTTTTACCACATCACATCGTAACAGTGTTTCATCTTGACTTTCATAAAGGATGCATCTGAAGTCTCTTGAGGATGTCATTCTCATACAAACTAGTAACTCACAAGTAAGTGGTACAAGTGGTACTTGTTAGAGGGTGTTTTCCATGATAAGTCATGCAATATATACACACACACACACACACACTTAGAAAAGCCCCAGCTCCAGCAAAATAAATGAACCCTTGTGACTGTTTGACATCATACTTATATATAGTGTGTAATCCTGTAGATTGCACACTATATACAAGCAGATTAACCAAGCACTCGTTCATAAACACTGGCATGTATTTAACACATTAGAATATGAGAAAATCACTCATCAGTGCTTCCAGAACTCCCATTTGGAGATATGTAACATTAAAACAGTTGTACAGAGACAAGAGGAATCCTTTCCCACTCTGGGTTCAGCTCCATTTACCCTGCTTATCTCCCCTCTGGAAGATAAGCAGCCAAGCCCTGTGCCTTTAAAGGTGTGGCCCTATGAAGCTGCCATAGCCCATGTACTGTTTGGCAATCTGAAATTGTCGGGAGACTTTTCGCATTGCATCACCAGCCATGTCTGTCTTTGTCATTGGCACAATAACTGCTGTCGCCTAGCAACCATGACTAAACTGAAATCCAACACTTATATTTAAAATGCTAAATTTCAATATTTCAGTTGTGAATCATGGGATTGATTGTACTTCCCTACATACTGAGCTATTTCCTAATGAGATTGCTCTACTCCTGTAACAATATTCTGCCTGTGCGTAACACAGTGTAATTGACCTGCACTGTTGCTACTGCTGCTTCTTGATGAGAAAGTTTACCCTGCAAACAGGTCTGACCGTATATATATAATATGTGTGCAATATCACAACTGAGGATAACCAAGGACAGCTTGACAAAGACACGGTGGCCATAGCCAATCACTTGTCAAAGAGTGCAGGATGAAGGGACATGGTCACATCCCTGGAAATAATTCAGCTGGTCAAAGCTATATTTCCAAGACAATAGTCAAATGGGTTGTTAATTACATGATGAGGAAATAAGCAGGAATTGAGTGTTCATCAGACAGGGCACTCCAAGACCAGATGTTAGGAGAGAAATAACTTCCAAAATTTTTAGCTTTACCTGGGTAATTATCAATTTCCTTTTTATTAACCGGAAGAAACCGTATTTGGAGGGAAAGGTGGAGCAGAGGAGGGAGTGGTTCTTCTAGACCAAAGAAACCAAGTGTTTTTACTGCTGAAGCCTAGCCAAGTCACAACTGCCAAACTAGATAAGCAGTATGACCATAGTTGTATTGAATAAGAGGCTCAAGACAATAAGGTCATTAGGAAAACATTAATTGAGTTGATGAATCAAGAGAGCAGTAGGGACATTTTCCCATAGACTTCAATACAATCTGGTGTCTTTTTATTACCAGTGGAGTTGCCAAGTGATGGTCATTAGATAGAATTCAGATCTATGTCTGTTCAACACCAGACTCATCATAATGTAAATGATTTTTCCTGTGCCTTGACTTTGGTGTAGATGTCAATGTTATACTTGATTCAGCTGCTGTTCATCACAAAGTTTCAGCCTGGAACCTCCTGAAACAAGGCGCTCATTTGTAGGACTAATAGTTTCTTCAGACACTACAGTCAAAAATACTTTGTAATGAAGCATGCATCGGCAGTAATTTTGTGCCTCAAAGGCTTATTTCTAGCCAGGGTTATCAGGTGATTATAGATGCATGGTTAGACCTCATTATTGGCCTCTGGCGGCTCTGACAGTGTACTAGACAACATTTAATTAAATGTACCCTTTCCAAAGTCATGGATGTACAGTTATTTATGACTTTGAATTCTTAATTAATTATTAACCAAGCAAAGAGTTGAAACCTGTGTAAAAAAATATTGCCATGTGTTGTTTTTTTTCCTGCACTCTCATAATTTTTGACTGTAAATCGAATTTTTGTGGTGTATGGTTTTCAGATCTCTTCAATGCAACTGTAAGGGAAAAGCGAAACTGCCAGTAACACCTTCTTTGTTCCTGGCATGACTCAGAGCAGCTGAGGTCATGACACTTCTACAACAACACATGTGACCTGCTTATTTATCTTTTTCTTTTCCTCTCCCTTTCTTCTCCATGTCTTGTTTTCCTGTCTTTCTTACCAATTTATTAATTTATCTTTTTTTGTTTCCCGCATTATGACAGTGATACAGTACATGTGTTTTCAGCTATTATAGCAGCAAAAGCAAAAATATGTCTAAGAAATCTTCACATCTGTTCTTCTGTTCATCTGTTCATTTGGGGACTGTATTCTGAACTCATAGAAAATTGTGTGTCATCTTTCTTTTTTTAGACAAATTCTGAAATACAATTATTATTATACAATTATAAGTGGGCATAATAATATAAGTGGCATACAGTTACTTTAACAGAGAGGCAAGCAGAGCAGAACAAACCCAGTTGTTGAAGCTCAGTATGTGATTCAGCTGTTTACTCGACTGTCATGAAAAATAATCCAGCTTAAAATGCACCTTGATAATGAGGGTTGTAAATCTCTTAAATTCAGGGACCCTCCTGTTTTAAGATTTTATACTGCCCCTGTTGAATATCTCTCTCATGCATCTTGCTGCTCTCTGCTTGGATTTCTTCACCTTTCTCCTTCCGGTTTTAAGACGTATCAGGAATAATCCTTTGAACTGATATTAAACATATTAAAATGAGTAACATCAAGGAAATGTCTGAAAAATCACTTCTACGGTAATCTTTAAAATATTCAACGGAAACAGACGATACCTTCCTGTGACATACCACTCTCTCTCTTGTACATTAACTGGGAGTTATTCTTGTAAGTCTACCTCCGAATGATAAGGGAGAAAAGATGAAGCTCAAGTAAAGTTTATTTTTAGCTCACATCTGTGCATACATGTGACGTGGGCAATGTCATAACTGGTTTCAGAACATTAGAATTTAAGTCAAGAATATCACGTCCTTGTCAAGATATGAGCTCTGAAAACTCTTTTTATTGCCTGAGTGTAAAATATAGCAAATTTGAAGTATATACTCACAGAAACCAAATCCAACTATGCAATTCCATTGCGCTGTGCAGGGTTCATGACATCACAAAGCTCCCAGTGTTCTGACAGCTGGTTTTAATGTTCAGCAATACAAGCTGTGAGCATTTCTCTGCTGACTGAGACCTTTGATATATTTACAATATTAATATAAAACCTAGAGCCTACTTTATAATCAAAGAAGACATGAAAATGTCACTTCATTCCATATGGGACCTTTAATAGATCAGCCACTGTTTGCTTTGCCTGCCCCGAAGGCACTTCACTGATTAAGATACTGTATTATTAACAATGCCTGATCATAACTGGGCAAAAAGGCTGTTTTGTGGCTGTATTATGGTCTTGGTTATGAAATCTATATGTGGTGAGGACTGTCCCTCAGTCCCTGAATGCAGCTCCAGGCTTGGCCCCTCCCTTCAGACATCCCCTAATGAAGGCCTGATTTAAGGCATCTGCCTCCCTTTGTCATGTCCTTTACTGCCATGTGCCTTGGACAGACGTTGGTGGTCTGCTCTCTCTCTCTCAATCTAAATTAAGAGCTTCTTTGACCTAACTTTTATTCTTTATTTAGCTTTGTTGTAGATGTGTTTTCCCCTCCTGTGCCTGAGCCCTGATCTCTGTTATGGTGGTAAGTGGGGGGCCGGACAGATTTCTTTATTGTATACACGTGGCAAAACTAATTTGTTGTTTTTACAGCTTGCCATCTGCTGCTGTTTTTTTTGTTACCCACCTCATGTACTAGCTTTAGCTAGCCGATCATAAATATTTCTCTCCTGGGTCAACTGGTTTTATTGTGTTTAATCTTGTTTCTAGTTTTCTTCTATGATTTAGTGGAGCTGCGAGCCAGTCCACTGGGGGAGGCTAGTCACTCTGGGTGAGGTCCCTTCACTGTTTGCTGTGTTTAAATGCACTGGGACGCACATTGTTTTCACCATTTGCTGTGTGAGTGTGTTTAGGTTGCTGTAACTACACTGGTGAGTATATGGTAGCACCCCTAGACACACCTGAGTAGTCTGCCACCCCACCGGCTGGCTATAGCCCACTTATGTTCTATTGGTTTCCTTTCAGGTTTGTTATTGTTAAAAGATTAAAATCTATTTTTAACTTGTTGTAATAAAATAAGTATTTGATATTTTAACTATAGTGTCTTAGCTGTCTTTCAGCTTATTTTCTTTTTCATTATTTATAAATTAAAATTTTCAATTAGAAACACGTCTCTGTCTGAGAGCGTATCTGCTTGCCTTGGTTTTGAGTTCAGTTTGTAATTAACATTAACTCCTTACATTTCCTGGGGTCTAATCCCCAGGTGGCATTGTTGGCTCTTTCTCATACCCTTTAGACCCTGCCACATTCTGGCGTTGTTGGCATGATCAGTTGAAGGCAGAGACGTGTAGTTTAATTTTTTTTTTTTAATCCCAGTTGGCCCTTATTTAAGTAAGTGTAATAGAATTTTTTTTGGTGGGTGGACAACGCAGCAGCAGGTCCTGGACGGACTCCTCTGCATCTGCTCTGTTTCATGATGGAGGAGGAACTTGTCCCAGCTAAGAGAATTGGTCATGCAGCTTCAGGCTGAGAACCGGAGGATGCGCCAGGAGCAGGAAGCCAACCTCCCTGGGACCAGCACTGGCTTGGGTTCTTCTGCCAATGGGCCCTCTTCACGCCAGGTTCCAGTAACAGAGAGACTGATTTACCTTTGCAGAGACCGGAAGTGCCCCATGTTTCGGAGTAGAATTGGACTAAGTGTGGTTGAGTGGACTGAAGAAGTCCAGGCTTGTGCTCAACCTCTGACATTAGTTGAACAAGCACTAGTCATCCATGACCACTTAGAGGGGGAGACAAGGGAAGAAAAAGTACCGACCTCAGGAATAAAGGGAAGATCCACAAAAGATTTTTGTTATACTACAGGATTTGTATGGGTGTACTAGGTCTTACGTGTCTTTGCAGGAAGATTTCTTTTCAAGGAAACTGCAAGAGGGGGAAACATTACAAGAATATTCTCATTCATTGATGTGTTTGATGGACAAAGTTGTGAAAAAGTCTCCAAATGGTCTGCTAAACAAGATGTACTGCTCAGGGACCAATTTGTTGAACATGTTCTTTACGTAGAGAACTTAAACAATTTGTCCAGTGCCACCCAACTACCACCTAGATTGAAGTCCGTAGTGAGGCCATTAGGTGGGAACAGGAGGGAATGCCAGGAGGTGGGAGGGGTAGAAGCCACCCTGTCCCCTCTGCATTTGATTTTCAGCACTCTGTGCAGGGAGGCCCTCCAAGCTATAGCAAGGCAGGTAGCTCTGTTAGCTCAGAGCTAGGGGAGCTAAAGGAAATCCTAAGGCGTCAGCAGGAGCAGCTAGATCAACTCACTCAAAGTAATGCAGCTCTTCATAGTGCCCCAGATTCCAGTTGAGCCATTGCAACAAGAATGTTATCTGCAGGAGGTGTAAACAGCCAGGTCATTATGCTAGGGAGTGTAATAGGGGGTATCAGAGTCCCCAGCCAGCCTCTGCACCAGTACACTCTTCTGATAGGCACTGCCCTCCAAATCAGGGAACCTTTCAAACCCTGAACTGTGAGCCAAAGTTCAGGTGGGGGTCTTGCTGGCTCAGTCTGTAGTGGATGATCCTGAAAGTCTAGGGTTAACGTGCCCAAACATTCCAGTGTTAATGGGTGGAGTTAGCGTTCCATGCCTAGTTGAATGGGTTCTATGGTGTCCACTATAAGCGAGAGTTTCTTCACCCAGCATTTTGAACCTTGGGGCCCTGAAAAACTTTGCTCTTGCAATTGGCTGGGGTTAAGTGCTGGTAATGGCTTAGCCAACCCATATGTTGGCTATTTTGAGCTAGACGTGCAGCTCTGTGGGGAAAAAAATCGCTAACCGGGGTTGTTCATTATCAGGGATCCTCTCCGGGATGTAATGTCAGTTCCCGGTGTGTTAGGGATGAACATTATCAAAAAATGCTACTATGAGCTTTTTGTAGAGCATGATCCTGCCCTTTCTGACTTACCCTCTGTCTTGCAGGCACCCACCCCTGTCCAGCAGGCCCTTGCACAGTGCCACCTGGTACAGGCAAATCCTCTCCCGATCGCTCCAGTCAGGTAAAAATGAAGGGAAGAAGTGTCTGCAGAGTTCCAGGAGGTTCCCTTAAAATGGTTGCAGCCACCTGCTCCCAACAGTATCTGACTGATGCCTTATTTGAGCCCCTTAGCAACGGTCTCACTGCAGGCCTGCTAGCATCCCCAGCACTGGTCCGTGTTGCTAAAGGTACAGTGTACATCCCCATTTTCAAGACAGGGATAACTTTTTAAGTATAAGCTCTGTCATACAGAAAAGTTTTAAGTTAATTTAGGCTTTAGCTATGCTGCTATAGGCTTAGACTGCTGGGGGAAGGACTGAGCATCTCTCTCTCCCTCTCCCCTCTCCCTCTCTCTCTCTCTCTCTCTCTCTCTCTCTCTCTCTCCCCCCTCCCCTCTCTCTCTCTCTGTCTCTCCCTCTCCCCTCTTCCTCTCCCTCTCCCTCTCCCTCCCTTTCTCCCTCTCCCTCTCTCTCTCCCCCTTGCATGCTTCTCCGAAATCCCAGTTTCTCTCAGTTCCAAGCCTGTGCACTGCATTTACTAACCATGTTTTCCCGAAGTCTCTGTCTCTCCCAGTTCCTCTCCTCTCTCTCCCTGTCCTCATCCTGCAGGTGGTGAATCATCACCATCCCTTGTTCCTGCAATGCCTGCTGGTCCCACATCTTCAAGAATTCCATACAGCATCATTCCTATGAACTTCATGCAGCATCATGTTCCTGCCTACACCTGTTTGAATATCCCCTCCTCCTACTCTCTTTCTCTCCCTACTCTACCCAACTTTGCCCCCCCCTCTCTCAACCCAATCAGTCGAGGCAGATGGCCGCCCCCCCCCGAGCCTGGTTCTGCCTGAGGTTTCTGCCTCTTGAAGTTTTTCCTTGCCACTGTCGCCAAGTGCTTGCTCATGGGGGATCTGTTGGGTCTCTTTAAATAAGTTTATAAAGAGTTTGGTCTACACCTGCTCTATATGTAAAGTGCCTTGATGTAACTTTGTTATTGGCACTATACAAATAAATCTGATTTGAGTTTTGATTTGATTTGCACCGCACCCCCGCACTCTGCTAGGTACCCTGAGTCCAGCCCACCTAGTGAGTTCACCTCAAGGTCTCAAGGAGAGTGCAATCTCAGCCACAGTTTCCTCCCAGACAACAACAGGTTAAGTACAGGAAAAGATGGCTGCAGTTGACTTGACAGCACTTACGAAGCAGGATCGGCTTCAAGTCAGGTCCTTACTGCAAAAGTACAGCGGTGTTTTTTTCTGCTCATGAGGGAGATATTGGGTGCACTAACATAATTTCCCATGATATTCCTCTAGTAGACGAGGTACCTGTATGTCAGCGGTATAGGCGTATCCCCCCCTTCACAATACGAGGCAGCCAAGGCCCACATCCACCAGCTCCTGGAGGCACAGGTTATCAGGGAAAGTAGTAGCCCCACCTATTGTTCTGGTGAGGAAGAAAGATGGCAGCCTTTGTCTGTGTGTGGACTACAGGCTCTTGAATAGCAAGACGTGCAAGGATGCATTTCCCTTGCCCCGCATTGAAGAGTCCCTAGACACTCTGTGTGGTGCCCACTGGTTTTGCCACATCATATCCAAGGACCCACCGACCCAGGTAAAATTGAAGTAGTCGCAAAGTGACGACAATCTAACCAGGTGTCTGAGTTGCGTTCCTTCTTAGGATTTGCAAGCTATTGCCGGCGCTTCATTGAGGGGTTCGCCAAACTGGCTACACTTTTGCATCGCTTGGTTGCTGAACTGACTGGTACAAAGTCCCGTAAGCCATCAGGGAAGAGTCAACCTGCTACATGGACAGAGGAATGTGAACAGAGCTTTGAGGGCCTTAAAAGTAGGTTAGTGTCTGCTCCTGTGTTGGCTTACACCAACTTCTTGCCTTTCCTCCTAGAGGTTGATGCCAGCTACAGTAGACTGGGAGCAGTCCTATAACAAGAACAGGATGGTAAGGTCAGAGCCATTGCTTATGCCAGTCGTGGCCTCAAGCCTACAGAGCGCAACATGAGCAACTAAAGCTCTATGAAGTTGGAGTTTCTGGCCCTTAAATGGGCCATGACTGAAAAATTCAGAGATTATTTGCTTGGACAGAAGTGTGTAGTGTACATGGACAATAACCCTCTCAGTCGTCTGTCCACAGCTAAGCTGGATGCTACCGAGCAGCGCTGGGCTGTAAAATTAGCTGCATTCGATTTTTACCATCAAGTACAGGCCTGGTCGAAGCAATCAGAACGCAGATGCCCTTTCCCAGCAGCACCCACCCAGTTCAAATTCCCACAGCTACGTAGCCTCTGGCCTTCCACTTCCCAAACAACTGCAGCAGGCTATTGGGGCAATTCAGGCAACTCGGGTGACTACAAGCCACCATCTCAGTTTTCACTTGTTACATTCGATCTGACCTACGTGTTTTACAGGAAACGCAAACGCAATTGATTTAATATTCAGTAACAAGCCTGAGAGAGTCGTTAAAACATATAATCTATTTACGGGACTATCTGACCATAATTTAATATTAATGTCTAGAAAAGTCACTAAAAACACTTTAATGGCCCTAACAAATCAATGCAACTCCTGAAAAAAATTCAGAAAAATTAAATAGTAAATTTTGAAAGAGCAGTGCAACAGACTGATTGGGAAAATATGCTAACTGGGAGTAACGTGGAAGCAGATGCAAATTGTTTTCAACGGAACTACAAAATCTGGTTGAGGAGTTCAGTAGAAAAGTGGAGAGCAAGAAGAAAGACAAAAACAATACACTTCCCTGGTTCAATGATGACATTCAATTTAATGAAGGAAAGAGATGGTGCGCTAAAAATAGCTTTGAAGACTAAATCAATTAGTGATAGGTACCGTTTCACCTCATTGCGTAACAAAGTTACAAAAATGATCAGAAAAGCTAAAGCTAACTTCATAACAATTAATGATAAGACAAAAGGCAAAACTAAACTGATTTGGGAACAAATTAAAAATTTAATGGGAATCAATCACAGGCCTAAAAAAGAGTTGGTGCTGGAACAGAATGGCCAGCTGGTGCAAGACCCAGGGCAAGTTGAAACAGCATTTAACAAATACTTCATTAGTTCTGTGGATGAGATCGCACAAAGCTTTCGTCTACCTACAGTCAATATTGCTGAAGTTGATGAAAGTGAAACATCTTTCAGTTTTCTACCCCTCTCTGCATTGAAAACCTCCGCTATTATTGACTCCCTTAAATCCTCAACAGCTAAGGATGTTTACGGTATGGATTCCACAATGCTCAAGTCTCTGAAAGATTCCCTGCTATGTCCAGTCACACAAATTGTTAACTTATCAGTGCTACAGGGACATTTCCCAAATGCCTGGAAAACTGTAATTGTGTCTCCTATCTTCAAGTCAGATGATCCTCAGAACATTAGTAACTACTGCCCGATCAGTATCTTACCTTTGGCATCTAAGGTTGCCGAGAAATGGGTATCAGAGCAGCTTACTTAATTTCTGAAGAACAGTCCATTCTATTTGCACTCTATGCAATTTGGCTTTAGGGCTAATTATTTCACTGAAACAGCCAACTGCCTTTTTATAGAAAAGGTTAGAGAAAGGGTTGACAAAGGAGGTACTGTTGGTGCAGTGTTCTTGGACCTGCGTAAAGCCTTTGACACTGTGAATCACAAGGTCCTTCTTGCTAAACTATCCACCTTTAATTTCTGCTCATTAGCAATCAGCTGGATTGAAACATATTGAACTGGAAGACATCAACATGTTATCGTTAGCAGCCAACTATCTCCAGCTCTTGACTTGTGTACTAGAGTACCACAAGGGTCAATACTTGGCCCGCTCCTGTTCTCACTATATATCAATGATCTACCATCAGTATGTCCAGATGTGGAGACACAGTTATATGCAGATAATACAGTGATCTTTGTGCATGCCAAAACAAAGCAAATGGCTGCTGATAAACTAAATTCTGCTCTGCAGTGTATCACCAACTGGCTCAACTGTTCCTCTCTCCAACTAAATGTTAAAAAAACAGTGGGAATGTTTTTTACAAAAAGACAATGTAATATTGTGCCAGAAGGTTAAAATCTCAGGCCAAAACATTACCATTGTGCCAGAAGTCAAATATCTGGGAATCATTATTGATTCCAATTTGACTTTTAAAGCACATATTAAAAAAGTGTCCAAAAGGGTGAAGTTTAGCTTAGCTAATTTCAGATACATATGGAACACAATGACTCTACATGCTGCCATGTTATATGTGAACGCTATGATCATGCCACACTTAACATATTGTCTCACAAGCTGGGGACAAACAAACAGTTCAACATTGAAACCATTGGCCACTCTCTATAAGCAAACTGTTAGTACTGGATAAGAGACCAAACAGCTCCCATCATTGTCCGATTCTGAAAAAACATAAACTTCTGAGCTGGGAAGATGTAATAAAATACAGGAACATCTGCCTTGTCCACAAAATTCTGCAAAATACAGCGCTTCCCTCTCTTAACTCACTCATAACTCAACATAACAGTAACAGTCAAACTACCAGAAGCATTACACATGGCGACCTGTTAGTGTAACGGACTCGGGTAGGACACAAATGCAGCAGAACGGCAAGGGATGACTTGTACTGGTCTTTATTGAGGAGTTTACAGCAAGAAGTCTGGCAGATGGAAAGGAGTGAGTGAGTCCGGAGTTCAGGGGGAGAGCAGCTGTGATGACGCTCAGGATGGTTAGCGGGCGGATGCCGGCAGGACGCGTGGCGGAGCGTTGAGCAGATCCGGAGGCAGGTGAACGTGGGCAGGGGAACAGATCACCGGGGAGAATCACCGAACAGCCAGGGGAACAGGCAGACAGACACCAGAGACGCTCAGGCAGAACTCGTGGTCGGGAATGAAAGGCTGAGGTGATTACCGGGGCAGAGACAGACGAGCAGGTCAAAAACAGGCAGGGTCGGCAACGGGAGATCAGTCCGGACAAAAGTGGTGGAAAGACTTGCATGACGCGAAGAAAAATCTGGCAAAGAGTGTCTGGAGCTGGGTGCTTATATCCAGGGTAGATTACTGATGTGGAGCAGGTGTGGAAAGTGGGAGAAACCATGGTGACTGATGAGGAAGTGGCGCAGACAGGTGAGTGGAAAAACAGGCAGGAGACCAGAATGGATTGTGACAGAACCCCCCCCCCAAGGGACGTCCCTTGACGTCCCAAACGAGGTCCCAAGCGCAGGGAGGGGAGGACACCAGAGGAGCCTCCTCAATACTCCTCAGACTCTGTAATGTCCATGTTGTCCACCGGGTGGGTGGAGGGGGTCTGGCGGAGGGTCCCCTCGTCCTCGGACGAGGAGTCCTCAGATGGCGGTGGTGGGGGCTCCTCATCTGGGCCGGGGATAGGAGGAGCAGCAGAGGTACTCGGGCGGGGTTTCCTGGTCGACGGGAGGGTCCTGGAGGGCTGGTCCGGGTGCTGCTGGTGGAAGTCCGTAATGAGCCGAGGGTCGAGGATGTAACTGGCGGGGACCCAGGATCTCTCCTCAGGACCATAACCCTCCCAGTCGACCAGGTACTGGATGCCCCTTCCACGGCGACGAGAGCGAATGAGCCGTTGTACAGAGTAGGCTGGATCTCCATCGATGAGGCGAGGTGGCGGAGGAGTGTGGGTAGCAGGAATCAAGGGACTCTCCAGAACTGGCTTGATTTTAGAGATGTGGAATGTGAGGTGGATTCGCATAGACCGGGGATGCTTGAGTCGGACTGCAGCAGGGTTGATGACCTTCTGAATTTCGAAGGGGCCGATGAACTTAGGTGCCAGTTTCTTTGAGTCGACCCAGAGCGGTAGGTCCTGGGTCGACAACCACACCTTCTGTCCCACTTGGTAGGTGGGTGCCGTGGTGCGTCGGCAGTTGGCCGAAGCAGTGTAACGATCCCTTGTCCGCCGGAGGGTGGATCTGGCCCAGGACCAGGTGTGGCGACATCGGCTGATGAAAGCCTGTACAGAAGGCCAAGAAACCTCCCTCTCCTGGGCCGGGAACAGGGCTGGCTGGTATCCATAAGTGCACTGGAATGGGGAGAGGCCAGTAGAGGAGCTGATGAGTGTGTTGTGGGCGTATTCAACCCACAACAACTGCTGCGACCCCAGTCACGTGGGGTGACTGGAGACCATGCACCGGAGAGCCACCTCCATCTCCTGGTTCTTCCGCTCCGTTTGGCCGTTAGACTGCGGATGGAAACCGGATGACAGGCTGGCCGTGGCCCCGATGAGGGAGCAGAACTCTCTCCAAAAGACCAAGGAGAACTGAGGCCCTCAGTCAGAGACTACGTCGACTGGGAGGCCATGGAGCCGGAATATTTGCTGGAGGAACAGTTCGGCAGTCTCCTTGGCCGAAGGGAGCTTGGGCAGGGGGATGAAGTGGGTCATCTTGCTGAACCGGTCTACCACGGTAAGGATGGTGGTGTGTCCTTGAGATAGTGGTAGACCAGTTACAAAGTCCAGTGATATGTGGGACCAGGGACGATGGGGAACTGGAAGCAGGTGCAGGAGGCCAGCAGGAGCCTGGTGGGGGTTGTGGCGCTGGAGCCAGGGATATCCCAGAATGAGCGGGATACGGGGAGAGTCCAAGATGTGAAAAGTGATGGTCTCATGGTGGTTGCTGGAGAGAAGCATCTGCACTGGTATAGTCTGATGGGTGACAGTCCCCAGCAGGTGACCGTCCAGGGCATTGGCCGGGATGGGCTGAGGCAGTGGAATCCTTTCTATCTCCAACTGCTGGACCAGCTCTTCATTTATAATGGAGACATCGGCGCCAGAGTCAATGAAGACAGCAAGGGTGTGGGAGCCCCTCGGTAGCAGCAAGCGACCGTGGCAAAGGGGGCATTTCTTGAGGGACAGTTCAGAGTTCGGACTCACCAGTACGTCCCTCGCTACTGGTGAGTCCTGGCTTTTGCTGGACACTTGGAGACAAAGTGTCCTTCTTGTCCACAGTACAGACACAGGTTGAGTCTGTGATGGTGCTGGCGTTCCTCTGGTGACAGAGTGGTTCTGCCGACCTGCATGGGTTCAGAATCTCCCCTCTGAGATTTGGCATGGGAAGTAGATGCCTCCAGTAGTGGGCGAAGCTGGTTCGGAAGGGGGCGCCCGAACCGTCCTCGCCGTCTCTCCTCCTGTCTGGCCTGGATGCGTCGGTCCACCCGCCTTGTAAGTTCAATGAGCTCGTCCAATGTGGCAGGAAGATCATATGACACCAGCTCCTCCTTAACATACTCCTCCAGCCCCTGTAAGTAGGCGTCGCACTGGGCCTCGGTGTTCCATTTACTCTGGCGAGCCCTGGTGTGAAAGTCAATAGAGTAGTCGGCCACGGAGCAGTCCCCCTGGTGGAGGTTCAGGAGACCACCCGTGGCATCTGGGCCCTGGGCAGGGGGGCCAAAGACCTTCCAGAGCTCAGCAACAAAGTCTTTGAAAGAGCAGCAGGCAACAGTTTGGTGTTCCCATTCAGCAGTCCCCCAGAGACGGGCCCTCCCCATGAGGTGGTTGATAGTGAACGCCACTCTGGCTTCCTCAGAGGCGAACGTGTGTGGCTGCAGGGCGAAAAGAATTGAGCAGTTCGTGATGAACAGATTGCAGCTCTCTGGGTCCCCCGCATAACGTTCCGGGGCCCCGACCCAGGGTTCAGAAACTGGACCAGGTAGCGTTGGCGGTGGTACAGCAGCAGGAGGCGCTGCAGGTGGATTCAGGACTGCAGACTGTGATAGCGCAGCGGTGAGCTGCTGGATCTGGGCGGTTAAAGCCGCTAGCATCTGCTCCTGGTTAGCGGTAGCCTGTTGTTGGGCGGCGGCAGCCTGGCGTACTTCTGCTGCGGTGGAGGCAAGCAAAGCCTCCCGATGTATTTTGTTCTTACAAGCAGCAATTTTTTTAAGTGAAAGAGCATCACATTAACCCTGCCAAGCTACAAGTCAAGATTACCCAATAATACCCAACAGTGCCCACACGGATACTTTTACAAATGGCAGGGGGATATAAAACTGAACTTTGTGGATCCTGTGCAAATTGTGCCCTATACTCAGTCACACTCTGTGGATCAGATGAGTCACAGCCAAACAGCCTGGGGAGATTGTAGATGCTTTAGTCATATCGATAGTGATATTCGCTGAGCCTCCTTTACAGGAACATCAGCCTCTGGTTACCAACGAAAAGAGCCTAAAACAGTCTCATCAGAATTCATCCTTGGAGTTGTCAGCCAGCAGCATGGCCTGGTCCTGGCGACTAGTACCAGGCTCTCGAGGTTGCTCTGGCTGTCTGACCTTCCTTCTCTGGTGTTTGAAGCTGTTCCTCCTCTTGCAGTGAATCATCCTGATGCTATAGAGGGTGCCGACAATCAGCAGGGCACCTGTGATGCCAATGCCCACAGGGGCCAACATTCCAGACACATAACCCGCCTTCTCTCTGATCAACTCTACCCAACTCCGCATCAGCCCTTGGTTGCGTTGGACCCACACAGGAGGAGGAGGGATCAGGCTGTATGGAGGCTGCATTGATGATGTTTTAGGTGTATCTGTCAGGTCCTCTTCGCTCTCTTATTCCACAGATTCCTCAGAGTTCTCATCATCCTCATCCTCGTCAGGCTCCTCCTCAGACTCCATCTCCTCCAACCCTGATCTTGATTTATGCACAGGCTGATGGGCTGTCATGGTAACAGTTGTCATAGAGTGCTGGAATGATGAACGGGAGGAGCCAGTGGTGGGCGTGCTCTCTTCGAGGTCAGATGTCTTCACAGCAACTTCGTGGCCCAAATGCCAAGAGGAGAAAGCAAGAATAGAGGAGGTTTTTACATATATTCACCTTTTCATTGTGTGTAAAAGGTTGAATCAGTTCAAGGTTCAAGGTGACTTTTGTAACGGGCTCGGGTAGGACCCAAATGCAGCACAACGGCAAGGGATGACTTGTACTGGTCTTTATTGAGGAGTTTACAGCAAGAAGTCCGGCAGATGGAAAGGAGTGAGTGAGTCCGAAGTTCAGGGGGAGAGCAGCTGTGATGACGCTCAGGATGGTAAGCGGGCGGATGCCGGCAGGACGCGTGGCGGAGCATTGAGCAGATCCGGAGGCAGGTGAACGGGGGCAGGGGAACAGATCACCGGGGAGAATCACCGAACAGCCAGGGGAACAGGCAGACAGACACCAGAGACGCTCAGGCAGAACTCGTGGTCGGGAAAGAAAGGCTGAGGTGATTACCGGGGCAGAGACAGACGAGCAGGTCAAAAACAGGCAGGGTCGGCAACGGGAGATCAGTCTGGACAAAAGTGTTGGACAGACTTGCATGACGCGAAGAAAAATCTGGCAAAGAGTGTCTGGAGCTGGGTGCTTATATCCAGGGTAGATTACTGATGTGGAGCAGGTGTGGAAAGTGGGAGAAACCATGGTGACTGATGAGGAGGTGGCGCCGACAGGTGAGTGGAAAAACAGGCAGGAGACCAGAATGGATTGTGACAGTTAGTCCCATTCAGGAAAAGTACATTTGGTAACTATCCTTCTCAGTTAGAGCCACTCAGGATTGGAACTCTACCCACCCAAATCAAAGACATACATACATACTCCACCTTCACTGCACACTTAAAAACCTGGTTTGCTGACAACTACACCTGCACACACTAGACTGGATTGTATATGACACATGTGTTGCATGTGACATGATCATAGTGATAAATGTTGCCCGTCTGTTTTTGTGATTTATGTGCTGCTTCTGTGTTGTGATCATTGTGATGTGCTGCATGGGATTATATGTGATACTTCCGTGTTGTGAACATCATGATATGCTGCATGTGTTTATATGCGCTGCTTCTGAGCTGCTTCTGAGCTGTGAACATCGTGATGTGCTGCATGTGACTGTATGTGCTGTTGATGTTGCTGGGAATGCTCTGGGACATGTATGGTTGGGCATGTTGCCTGCGTACGTACGTGTGATCTCATGTACTTTCGATGTGACGTGTATTAGTGAGTGCATTGATGCTGCTTTTTTAGCCCTGCATGTTCTGCACTGCTTCTGTATTGTATTTTAGTACTGATGTTATAACTGTATTGTATTTGTATTTTAGGTTGCCTGTTATCATCTGGCCGGGGACTACAGTTGGAAATTAGCCACCTCAGCTAAAGGTGCCCTATTTACAGTTGTTTTTTTTTTTTTGTTTGTTTTTGCTACAGTCAATTAATAGGGATTGTCCACAAAACTATGAATAAATAAACTAAACTAAGCACACCCGACCATCAAGGAGTTCTTGAAGTTTTGGACCAAGAAGAAGGACCCGGATGCAGCAGAATGACACCATGCTTCCAAAGAAGTCCTGGTGCTGTTCCAGCAGTGGGACTGGGTAGTAGAGTAAGAGGGTGTGCACTACCGTCACATCTGCCGGCCCCAGGGGGAAGAGGTCCTCCATTTGGTGCTGCCAGCTTCCCTCAGAGCCAGGTCCTGAATCAGCTGCATCATGAACATGGGCACCAAGGTGTTGAGAATTACTGAGTTGGTACATCAGCGGTGCTACTGGCCTGGGATGAACCATGACATCAAGCAGTGGTGCCAGCAGTGTGAACGCTGTCAGGTAGCTAAAGACACTCAACCTTCTGCTCATGCATACATGGGTCACTGGAATGCCCAGTCGTATTCACTCTGACCAGGGACGGAATTTTGAGAGCAACCTGATTCAACAGCTCTGCGTAATGTATAGTATTGAGAGAAGTCACACCACCCCTTGCCATCCTGCTGGTAACGGCCAATCTGAAAGGTTTAATCGCACCCTACAAAACCTTCTTCGCGCCCTGCCTGTCACCAAGAAGAGGGACTGGTTGAGCTACCTGCCACAGCTGAGCTTCTCCTACAACACCACCTCACATGCGTCCACTGGTGAGTATCCTTTCTTTTTGATGTTTGGCCAAAAGCCCCAGCTACCTGTTATCTCCTCTTGGGCAGAGTGCAGGAACCTGAACCTGGCAGCACCCATGACTGGATTTTAGAACATCAGACCCATGCTTTTGAGGAAGCTACCAAACACTTGGAAGCTGCAGCTAATTTTTGTAAGAAGCAGTATGACGAACGTGTGCGGGATGTCCCCCTGCATGAGGGTCAGTTGGTGTATCTCAGGGACGTTGGAGTTAGAGGTCGACACAAAATCCAAGACATCTAAATTTTCCAAGTCCATGTCCATGTCACACACTGCTGTATACCATAAAACATCTATCGTCAGGTGAAACAAAAACACAGAATTCGCACATTAACCAACTAAAGAAAAAAAAAAAAAAAAAAAAATGTACAAGCCGCAAGGACCCACTTTGTCTTCCTTATAAACCAGTCCGAGAGCCATCTCATACAGGCAGTCTTTATTGGTTAAAAAAGGGCCCCGTATTGACCAAAGTCAACACTGAGATGATGAAAAATGTCATACGGTGTGATGTACCACAAAGTTTCTGATTATAGGTACATTGAGGCTTTAAAGAATTGGTGGCTGCTCCCTATTTAATAGCAGTTACACAAAGAAATGTTGGATTATAAAAACAACTTCATTACTGTGGACCACACTGCTGGGTCAGAACACACACTGAATTGTTTTGAGCAAAATCACCACAGTGCTGCAGTTAAAGCAATATTTATTTAACTTCCAATTGAAATTTCAAATTGCAGCATTTTTTATTTTTTTTTTATATGTACATTTTTTTTTGTAATTTCAAAAAGCGTTTAGACACAAGTGTCTAAACAGTTTTGAACATGCAACCAATTCAGCCAATAAAAAGAAGTACCTTTGCAGAACCCATGGTTACCTTTGTTTATACCGGATGTGTTGATCTGCCTGTACTTTATGTTGTTTTTCACCTACTAATGGAAAAATATCAATACTTTGATGATCTTGACACCTAAGAGGTAGACAACAACAACACGAAAAATACCATTTGTCTATTTTTCTGCATTAGTGAGGCTCTTCATATTTCCTAATGCTGCTGGTTTCATTTCCAGGTAGCCAGCAAATATATTTCATGTGGATATCCACTCATTCTCCTTACTGCTTTGTTTGTGATTTTTGCTAAGTCCTAAAGGACTTATCTGCCCCTTTACAGTTCCTATCCATCTCTGTTTGGCATTCAGTGGGTAGTGTACAGTGGGTTTTAGGAGCTTTTAACCTGAAAACGGCTGTTGGGAACAAGGATGATGAAAGCAGAGAGAATAGAGGAAACTTTGTTTCAGGCTGGTTACTACTTTGTTGTGCAATCACATTCAGCCAATAAAAGACCGGCACAGAGTCTCTGATTGGCTAATGGATTAGTGATGAGTATGTCTCAGAAACATGTTAAATTAAGTTGTAATGGTTCTTGAGCATTAAAGTGGTTCTGCCCGAGGTTTCTGCCTCTTAAAGGAAGTTTTTCCTTGCCACTGTCGCCAAGTGTTTGCTCATCGGGGAATCTGTTGGGTCTCTTTAAATAATTTTATAAAGAGTTTGGTCTAGACCTGCTTTATATGTAAAGTGCCTTGATGTAACTTTGTTATGATTTGGCGCTATACAAATAAATCTGATTTGATTTGATTTGATTTAAAGTCACAATAATGTCTATTTATGGATATCAACATCACAAGTCTCTCTTTCTCTACTCAACAAAGCTCGTTTCTTGTGGGTTGGGTGTAGATGAATACAGATATAAGCACAGTGCTCCAACAAGAAAGGTTTTTATGGTAGTCATAAGGTAAAACATTAATTGAGGAAAATTTCCACTCTTCAATACAAACAACAAAGACCATTACAGAGATGTCTCTCTGGCATAATCTCTAGGCTGGTCTTAAACCATACAGTGCTCATCTACTTCTCTACACCTGTGTCTGTTCCAGCAAATGAGGAGGCGTGACCTTTGCTTTAGGTGCTTTTGTCTCCTAATGCAAACAATGTCATGTGTGAGCTTATTAGCAAAAAGCTATTTAGACACAAGCGCCTCAACCCTGAACAAACACAGCCACTCTCCCCCATGTTTGTCCACGGTTTGGATATCTAATCAAGGAGAGGCTGATTAAATATGTTGGGTTTTTTTATTCCCTCACTTACTCATTATATGCAAGATTGTTGTCTTTCAGTCAAGGTAAACATGGTAAAACTATACATTAGCTGCTGGCGCCTGTTATATCTTAAACATATTATCATACACTTCCCCGGAACCTTTCCTCGAGTATTTTTAGATAAACCAACAGCTTGGATCATTACCACATTATGGATTTGGTGACAACTATATATATAAAAAATGCTCCTTCAAGACATGGAAAACTTGAAAATAAATTCAAAGAAACATAAAATTGGCTTAAAAAAGCAAGGAAAACAGACAGAGACTTTATATGCCTGTATGCAAAAGCTGTTTTCCCTGACCGAAATCATTTGAAGACACAAAAATGTGTTGATATAAATTCATATTAGAATATTTCCAATTGTTTATTGGACATTCATGTATTCAGCTGGATAAAAAAAATGCAACTATTAATAATGTCAAGTTCCATCCAATCATCCGATTATACGGGGACGGGTCGCGGAATGTTAAGTTAATCATTTCCAATGAAGTCACTGGAGATATCCACACACCAGATCACCTTGGCACCTTTATCCATTACACATCCTCCTCTTGCTTGGCCATTAATTTCTCATGTGGCTGCACATAGCACCATATCACAGGGTATTCTTTGTACATATGGAGACAATATGCTAAATAAAGGCCCATTGTCCTTCCAAGGCAATACACCTTAAGGTTGACATCAGGTCTGAACGTTTGTGAAATATTGCTGGAATATCAGAGAAAGCTCTTGTTTGTGTTTTGGTCAAGGACATCGTTATAGTATGCGGGTAATGACTTAATATATAGTTTCCATCTGCAAATTAAGTTTAAACAGCAGCCCCAGCAAGTTCAAGGTGGTAAGCATGGTGATTTTGTTAAAGGTCATCAGTGCTTGCAGCTCTCACACAAACTTTCACCGGATAAGGACCAAAATATGTTGCAAAATATTTAAAGCACTAACGAGGAAATGAGCCTCTGGGTAAATATTAATTTGTTGTTGGTCAGCTGGTAATGAATGTTAGACTGCAGGGAATTCTGTTTTCATGGCAGATGACAGTGGTTGCAAATCAGAAGTGTAACAGGCTACCTCAGGACAGCAATTAGCGTCTATTTCAGCCTGAAATGTCCCAACTCTTGTGCACAATCCCACTACCAGTTTGTCATTTAAAAACTTGCCTGCAATGCCCTTGTCTTTTCAAGTCACAGGGAAAGCTTCTCATCTCCCTTCAGCTCCGTTTTTCTGCTTCCTAATTTTTTTCAGCCTTTTGGTGAAACCTCCAAGCTCTATAGATGATCAAAGGTTGGCCTTTTACTGTCCTCTTTATTGTAATCTTCACATTTTACACACATTTAATTCACTGCTATTGCTACAGTATTCTGTGCTTCTAACGGTGCAAAAGTCTTTTCAATGATGTCAGGATATCACCTTAACCAAGGTCAGCCATAAAGATATGAAACCAGCTTTTTTTATTTCTATTTTCTCTATATATGTGGTTTGAAGGGAGTTAAACAATAATGCTATCACAACACTGAGCACTTTTCTCCGAAAAACCGTTTTTATTGCACAAAATGTTTCAACTAAATGTTCATGATGTTCTGTTTGGGAAAGAACTCGATTCACTGATTTCAGACAGCATTCACTCAAGAGGACTCTTTTAAACACTTACTCCAGCACATTACAATTCCACTCTTTCACTGTGCACATACCACATTAAAGCTACAATCACAACTTAATCTGCTGCAATAATATGTAGGCCACAACAGAAAGAAATACTCAACATCACATTTAAGTCAGTTCAAGTAAGTTTATTCATCTTCATCTCCTTTGCTGAAGTGTCACCTTGATTTGCTGTTCCTCTCCTCCACGGCCTCAGGGCTGTATCAGAGCTGCTGCATTATGTTGCCTTATAAACTAAGTTATTGTTACAGGCGTGGTGACGGTAGGTCACATGTTTGGTTTGGTCATGGGTGATGTTGTCCGTTAAGTTCCATTGTGGTGGGATTTTGAGATATGTTGGAGTGATTTATTTGGAATGTTAGTTAGAAAGCTTCTTTAGGGAATTGTTTTGTGTCAAAACTGGCAGTGGAGTTGCCTCGTGGTTGGAAGTTAATTACTTAATTTGTTTAGTTGACTTTTGGTTGGTCTGGTGGGGCTCAGGAGCTATAAACCACTGGTCCACAGAGTCTTTGGGGAAGAGTACAGGGCTTTGAGTGTAGCTGCGTAATCATGAAAGAAGCATCTGCAAATTGTATGTCGCAGACTTCTCTGACTATTTTTCATTAGTGAAATACCTTAACGTAGATTAACCAATGTACCCTGAGTTGTTGTTCATGTAACACCATGGCAGCAGGTAACTTAGCATTAGACTTCTGTCCTGTAAAAAAAATAAGATGATGAGGTTTTTTTGCAGCAAGTTAGTTACATTTTAATGCAACAGCATGGTGACATAGATTATAGAATGACAAAGTTCACATAGGTAGGAATGTGAATATAAGACATTGATGTTTGATTCCTCTCTGGAATTAGCATTTTGTGTTGTTTCTAATATCTATGACTTTTGTACCAGGTTAACCTTTGTTATTATTGGAACCATGATAACCAAGAATCATCATATGTTGAGGAAGTAATTATTTTAAAGCAGATAAAGGTAACTACAACAATTTCTTCATAATCTGTATTTTCTTATCATTGTAGAAATAGTGTTCAAAAACAGTGGCACAGATAATTGCATCGTTCTAAATATATTGAATTACAAGCACATTCAGGTACAAATAAGACAGAAAGAAAAATCCATGTACACACACACACACACAAACATATTGGTTACACATCAGAACTGCATTATTCACACCTCTGGCAGACATCCATGTCCTGGATCAACCTCTGGTTCCTTCCTGATCACATAGGCTGCAATTGAGATCTAGAAAATCTGCTTCCACCATTGCTGCAGAATACAAACTACAATGGACACACTTGAACAGAAACAAATACACAGCATGGATACAGATGCTAACACACCCATACTGTACCTTTATGCATGCAAAGACATGAACAATGACTTTCTGTGTTCCTATTATGTGGAGAGCCCATAAAAGAACAGAACAGTGGAATGGTAACTGTAATTTTCCTAGTTCCCAACAATGACATAAAAGTGTGTACTCTTACTTCAGGCAGACAAAGAGAGAGGAACTTAAGCAGATCTAAGGCAGTGGTGACTGCCATGACAAAAGAGCGAAATAAATAAAGCCGCTGTTTTCAGTGTCACTAAATAAACTTTTCATATAGACAGCAAAAATTAAAAATATATATATATATAAAATTAAAGCTGTGAAAGACTCACTTCTCCGCCAGTGATAATTACAAATGATATATAAAGAGAAAAAAAGAAAAAAAAAAAAAAACTGAGCCGGAACATGTAAATATCTCTCAATATGTGACAGACATCTGCTGAACAACAGACTATGAAAGAAACAAAAATAATTAAATGAATTAATGAAGGATATTTAGATTGTCACAGTCAATGGCTAATTTTAATTAATCCTTCAAGTCCTTTTTATTCACTACATTACCAGAAGCTGTTGTGAAGTAGCAGATTTTCAATGTCTTTACTAATGAATTAAATGGCACGACTAAGACATCAACTGGCAGGTAGGAGAGATGTCGTAAATGTGGGGCAAACAATAAACCTTTTTAAGTTCCTGATGGATGTCTTTATGGATGGAGTTCCACTTTTGCAAATTATTGGATATATCAGATGTAAATTGTTTTCAAATTAAATAAAAGGACACTGTTGATCATCTCAGTCATGTGAATGACTCAGTAGAGCATCAAAAAAAAAAAAAAAAAAAAGATAATTGTAAGGTCTAATTATCTAATTTTCCTGATCCACATTACATGGTTTTTACACCAAGAAATCTAGTTGAAATGTTTTTTTAAATGGGGGAAACTATTAATTTTGAAAATTCAGACACAGCATATGATTTCTGTCATGCTGGTAATATTGTGGTGTTGTCTGATCTGGCCAAGCCACTCTCATCCATTGTAAAAATTTCACACAACCTCAAACAGCACTAAGTAGTTATAGTGTCAATAGCTTTTATTACTTCATTTACTACCTGCTGACAACATATTCAGAAATTCTTGAATAGGAAGCTAGTGTTACATATATGGACTTGCTTAAATAGAGAGTTTTTAGTAATTTAATGTGTAATGCACTCAGCTACATAAATGTCTTTATCGATACATGCAAAACAGATACCATGAGATAGACTATGGTGTCTGTCAGCCTCTGTGTCTGATCATCTTGTTAGAGCTTGAAATTTGATTACTAATGACAAGCTGCCCTGAAACCTAATGTTGTTTGTAGCAAAGCCTCTTCTCCCAACAGGAATAACATGTGCAGTACCAGTCAAATGTCTGGCCAAAATTTAATGGAAAAGTGTCAACTGTGTCCAATATATTACTTTTATATTTACAATGACCATTTAAAGTTAATAGTGGGAGTGTTTTGGACGGAGCATCAGGCTTGCTGACTCATGCACATTTTCAAGTTGATTGTGATTTATAGAGACATTGAGATGTGTGTTCGGTGTTCATAGTTTTATAAATTTGATTCTTCTTAGGTGTAGAGTTCCTGTACCCTGCTATATAACTGAAATTCCAGGTATGAATCCAGCATAACACCTTTGGGAGGTAGTAGGACGAAAGATTCTCAGCATGAATGTGGGAAGTCTGTCGAAACGATGTGATGCAATCATGTCAACACAGAGCAGAGAGAGTCTCAGAGAAAAGTCTCCAGCATTCTTATGGAATCCAAGCTTCAAAGAACTGAACCTGTTTGAGAGCAACATGAGGAACTAACCAGCTTGGTGTTGTGTAAGAAATGCTGGCTTGGAAGTATATGTTGTACATGTGTTTCACACATTTATTAATATTTAATATAATAAAGTGCAGCGCAGCAGCATAGTGGTTAGCATTGTTGCACGACAATAAGAAGGTTGTGGGTTCGGTTCCCGGGCCTGGGGCCTTTCTGTGCGGAGTTTGCATGTTCTTCCCCGTCCCCGCGTGGCTTTCCTTCGGGTACTCCGGTTTCCTCCCACCGTCCAAAGACATCATGTTTGGGTTAATTGGTGTCTCTAAATTGTCTGTAGGTCTGAGTGTGAGTGTGAGTGTGAGTGGTTGTTGGTCTTTGTCTCTGTATGTTGGCGACCTGTCCAGGGTGTACCCCGCCCTCGCCCAGTCTGAGCTGTGATTGGCTCCAGCACCCCGCGACCCAGAAACGGATAAAGCAGTTGAGGATGAATGGATGAATGAAAGGATATTATATTAAAGATCCTCATGAATTCTGGATTCAAGAAAATAGGTGAAAAAGTCATAAACTTCAGTTGAAAGATGGTTGTGTATGAGTGTGTACATAATTTAAAGGAGTAACAGAGGTGAATGAGGCAAAAGTGCAGAGCTTGGCTGTAGCTCCCAAACAGAGTTGATGTGGGTACTATATCATTACAGTGTATGATTACAGCAAAGGTATAGGGAGGTGTTTTGGCAAGCACTTCTGCCACTGTAACTGATTGCTCATTAAAAACTTTCTGCATGAATGATGTCTCTAAATTCTACCAGTTTGCGGTGCCAACACTCAGATGGAATACAGTGTGTGGAGCATATGAGAGCTGCCATGTTCAAGTTGCACCACTGTCACCACTGTCTCCTGATTCACTGCTGACTAGCCAGTCCTTGCTGGAACAGATCATCTACACAGTGCTCAGAGCAGGAAGCTGCTTTGCGTCAAGACCCTATTGAAGGCTAGAAGCTGGCAGTGTCTCTTTGAAAAACAAACCCAACCCTGTTTGACCCAACAGCTCCGTGGCATCTAACTTACTGCCTCATTTCTGACACCTCAGTGGGTCCACCCTCCTCCAGACACTGAAGAGAGCGCTTATGTAGCAGATAACACCCTCAGCAGGGTCATCCAACCTTTTTTTAAGTCTACCCTCTGATACTGAGCTGTAGTAAAATGACTTCCCCTTGTTTGTTATCTTTAAGCTTAGACAGAAAGGCACAGACAGAGATGTGTGTATAAGCGCTGCTCTGACATTCTTTCTTTTTCTCTCCACTGCAGTTCTGGGCCAAACTCTACAGTCCAGGCTGCATGGCAGAGGTAGTTCCTGTCCAGCTGGAATAATAAGAGCCTGGATGATACTTCCTCCATAAACAACAGTGGGGAGAGGTGGGGTGGGGGGTCAGCGAGCTTCACGAGGAGATCTGTATGTGACTTACACAACAATTCACAGACAAAAGATGGATGAGAAAAAATCGGGTATGGGCACCACTTGAAACACTCTTCTCACTTGATGTGTCAGTTGTTGTCAACTGATCACCCCCTCTTTGAGCTGAGACGTCACAGAGGTCAATTTCTGAATGTGTCAGTCATGACAGAGCACATGCATGAAAAACAACATGCTTTACTGACTAAATATTGATGCTAATATGCATTAATTTAATTAACAGGAGAAAATTACTAAAAAACTGAAGTAAAATAAAATAAACAGTTTTCCACCATTTAGCTGGTAATTCAAACTGTAAAATAATCACCCATACTACCAAGTGTAAGCCATACTATCCAAAAATTGAAATACATAAAGTTTTTGTGTTGTTTGTGTTTTTAACTGTTCATTTTATTGTGAAATTACGTAATGAGTCTGACCTCCCATGTCCAGAAAGTGGTGCTTTGTGTGTGACGCATGTGTATTGACACATGAACTTGTTCAGATTGGGAGTCTGAACAAGTGTGCAAAATCTGCGGCAGATTGGACAATGTATATTGGAGTTATAAGAAATTGCTGTTGAGTCTCGACTCTGAGGCACAGCAGAACTTTCACCAATCTTATGTCACATCATGTCATAGTGTGCGATGTGGAGAACACACCCTGTAAATATCATTTAAATCTGATGATATCTGTGTTATTAAGATGACTTCCTCTGTCCAGGAGATGGCGCTCTGTGTGACTCAGTATTGACACATAGAGGTTATCAGGGCATGAGTCTTATCATGTGTGCAGAATATGGGGCAGATTGGACAACGTATGGTGGCGTTACAAAGACTTCTTTTATGGCATTATGAATTTGATGCCATTGCCACAGCAAACAGATGTAGTGGAAGGAAAATAACTTGATGACTTTTCATCTTCAGTGTCTTGAAATTAAACTGACTGCATGTGAACTCACTTCGATAAAAGGTGCAGTAGGTGGCGCTTTGCGTGTGACTCAGTAATAAGTGATAGATGGTTTCAGTGTGTGACCCTGATCATGTGTGGTGAATTTGGAGCCAACTGGACAATGTAGGTTGGATTTTTAAGCACTTCCTCTCTTTTGGCGACTCATCAAATTTGGCCCCAGGCCACGCCCTCCAGGAATAACTGACAAAAAATATTTTGATCGCTTTTCATTTTCAAGGTATTGATATGATACTTAGTGAATGTGAAGACATTTGGATTAAAATTATAGGAGGAGTCTGTATATCGAGGAGGCATGGTCCTTGAGAGTGACTTCCTGCATCCAGTAGGTGGCACTCTAAGTCTGACTCAATATTAATACATAGACGTGTTCAGGGCGGGACTCTGATCGTGTGTGGAGAATTTAGACCTGATTGGACATTGTATGCTGGAGTTAGGAAGACTTCTTATTTTATGGCAAAGCCTCAAAACTCACCTCACCACCATGCCAAGCAGGTAGAAGTAATTAAAAAGATTTTGATAATTTTCCATTTTCATAGTCTTGAGATGATACTGAGCCTATAATGAAGTCATTTGGTTGAAAACTGTAGGAGACGTTTGTTAAAGTTCAATTACTGGAAATTGCCAAAATCGGCCAAAAATCTAAAAATGGCCACCTTCCTTTTGGAGTGAGCGTTCAGGTCCCTGAGACCTTTTTGTTCAGCTCATAATGATATATAATTGTACCAATTTTTGTTCATGTACATCAATCCTGAGCAAAGTGCTTAACAAAAGGTGGTGCCGTGGAACCATTTTTGGCATACATTTTATCTACATTTTACGCAGTCCTGACATGCTGTGCGAATTTAATGAGTTTTGGGGAGTGATAAGGCTGTGTTTAAAAAGGCTGACGAAGTGGCGGAAAAAAAAACAACCCAGATATGTAACAGGGCACTTGCACTGTCGAGTGCTCGGGCCCTAATTAAACCACCTCCCAGGGGCTGCCATGTTGTTCCAACCACAAATTTCCCCAATCCTGAGTTTATTGCCAAGAGTAGACGTAGACATCCCCCTTGTCATGGTTTTCATCAACTGGATATCCTCTCGCACACCCTATTTGACCTCATGGGACCTCAAAACCTGATGGTACTAAATTATGTTGGACTGGATCAAAAGAAAACTGTGATTGATAGTCAAATAAGAGAACTTGTTATAATCAGATCAATAGTTTAAGACATAGCCCCAAAATTTTTGAGCAGGTTTACAGTCTGTCCGTATCATATTAGTGCTCCATTAATTTCCACTTGCCAACCAAAAAAAATAAAAAAAAATTATGTTTATTCCTGTATACCAGAACTCGTTAATTTCAGCTAACTCCAAGCCTGTTGATCAGACGTAGAAGTAGATCATTTGATACCCAAGACTTGAGACTGCAATACATCACCATTGGAGGACAGAAGAGAATCCTAATTGTGTTTTTCATTTGGACACATTTTTATTTGGCCCAGTCTTTTCGAGAGGCAAAAGCAATTAACTCTCATACGCAGGCTTAATATCACTTTTGAGAATGTGTGATATTAACTGACGCTTGTGATGAAGTTGCGCCATAAAATCTGTTGGCAAGAATTGAGACTCCACAAAGTGAAGCACATCCAGTCAACATTTCAGGCCCACATGAATAACATAAAAGGATGTCTCCTCACTGCAGTAAACTGCATGATTACAAATGTATTAGTGCGGCAAAGAAATTTAAATTTGAATTTCTGAAGGGGTAAACTCTGGAAACAACATCAAAATAAGCTGCTTTCAAGTGGCTTCATCCAAATAAAATTTTCTGTTCACGCTGGTTGCTGAGGCCATGCTTGGTGTGTGGGTTTTTTTGTGTATTAACGTCTGCTTGTGTATATCATTGTTCCATCTACACAAGCACAGCAGAACAAATTACAAATGTTCTTCCTTCATACATGTAGAAAGTCTGGACATATTGTGCAGTCTTCCTGTGCAGTAACCTAAATTAAACAAAAAAGGAGCTAAAAACAAAAACTTAATAGAAATCAACAGCCACAAATTCGGTCTCAAATAATACTGCAGTTAAATGTGGACTGTTGAATATTCGATCACTATCATCGAAATCTCCATTAGTCAATGATCTCATAGCTGATCATCGCATTGATTTATTTTGTATAACTGAAACCTGGCTGCAGCGGGATGAGTATGTTAGTATTAATGAAGCTACATCCCACACTCATGTAAATTTTCATGTCCCTCATACCACAGGTCACGGGGGGGTGTGGCTGCGATATTTCAGTCAAGCTTATTAATTACCCCTAGACCAAAATCTGGCTCTAGGTCTTTTGAAAGCCTCACTCTTAGTCTTTCCCATTCTAACGGGAATGTTGAAAAACCAGTTCTGCTAGTTACAGTATACCGTCCACCTGGTCCGTACTCAGAATTCCTATCAGAGTTTTCTGAGTTTATATCAGAGTTAGTACTTAGTACAGATAAAATCATTATACTGGGAGATTTCAATATTCATGTAGCTGTAGAAAGTGACAGCCTTAGTTCTGGGTTTCTTTCCTTACTAGACTCAATTGGCTTTTCCCAGCATGTGAACGAACCCACTTATTGCTTCAATCATATCCTTGATCTTGTTTTAACATATGGCTTAGAAATTGACAAGTTAAAAATATTTCCTCAAAACTGTCTTTTGACTGACCATTACCTCATTACATTTGAGTTTACTTTAATTGACTACACAGCATCGAGGAATAAATTCAGCTATAGAAGAAGTTTATCTGAAGACGCTGTGGCTAAATTTAAAGAGCACGTTCGGTCATCATTTGTAGCAATGCCATGTCTAAATTCAAATGAGGATTTCTCCCATACACAGGTTGATGACCTTGTGATTAGCACTATGGCCACACTGTGTTCAAATCTTGATGATGCTGCCCCTCTCAAAAAGAAAGTAATAAAACAGAGGAGGCTGGCTCCGTGGTATAATTCTAAAATTCGTGCCTTAAAGCAGACGTCATGGAAATTAGAAAGAAATTGGCGTTCCAGCAACTCAGAAGAGTCTCACCGAGCCTGGAAAGAAAGCTTAAAAACATATAAAAAAGCTCTCCGCAGTGCTAGAAGCTCATATTATTCAGCACTAATAGAAAAAAACAAGAACAACCCCAGGTTTCTCTTCAGCACTGTAGCCAGGCTGACAGAGAGTCATAGTTAAATTGAACCAGTGATCCCCTTAGCTCTCAGCAGTGATGATTTTATGGGCTTTTTTACAAATAAAATTATAACAATCAGAGAAAGAATTCATCAGCTCTTACCTACATTAGAAAATAATCTTCTACTGAATACAGCAACTCCTGAATCAACTGCAATGCCTATTTTACATCTGGAATCATTCTCATCTCTGAATCTCTCAGAGCTAGCTTCTATAGTCTCATCATCTAAACCATCAACCTGTCTATTAGACCCAGTACCGACCAGCCTCTTTAAAGAGATTTTCTACTTAATTGAGCCGTTCATTTTATATCTGATTAATTTGACCTTATCTTTGGGTTATGTACCTCAGACTCTTAAGATCGCAGTCATCAAACCCCAACTTAAAAAGCCGAATCTTGATCGAGATGTTTTGGCCAATTATAGACCCATATCGAACCTTCCCTTCATTTCTAAAATCATTGAGAAAGCAGTAGCAAACCAATTACATTACCATCTGCATAGCAACGGTTTGCTTGAAGAGTTTCAGTCAGGATTTAGAGTTCATCACAGCACAGAAACAGTGCTGGTTAAAGTTTCCAATGATATTCTAATGGCTTCAGACAATGGATCAGCCTCCATACTTCTCCTCTTAGATCTCAGTGCTGCATTTGACACCATTGATCATAATATTTTATTACAGAGATTGGAACATGAAATTGGGATTAAAGGAACTGCTCTAAGGTGGTTCAAATCCTATTTATCAGATAGATATCTGTTTGTACATGTTAACAATAGCTCCTCCTCACGCACTATAACCACTTATGGAGTCCCACAGGGTTCGGTACTTGGACCAATCCTCTTCACTCCTTATCTGCTTCCTTTAGGCAACATTATCAGGAAGCACAGCATCAATTTCTACTGTTACGCAGATGACACTCAGCTGTATTTATCAATGAAGCCAAATGAAGTTAGTCAGATAGTCAGACTGCAGACATGTCTTGAAGACATAAAAGTCTGGATGACCAATCATTTTTTCCTTCTAAATTCTGACAAAACTGAAGTTATTGTGCTTGGCCCTAAGCACCTTAGAGAAACCCTATCTAATCATTTAATCAGTCTGGATGGCATTACTTTGGCTTCCAACTCCACTGTAAAAAACCTTGGAGTAACCTTTGACCAGGACATGTCCTTTGTCCCTCACATAAAGCAAGTCTGTAGGGCAGCTTTCTTCCACCTGAGAAACATTAGGAAAATCAAAAACATCCTCTCTCAAGACGATGCAGAAAAACTAGTCCATGCATTCGTAACTTCTAGGCTGGACTACTGTAACTCATTATCTGGATGTCCAAACACATCTTTTAAAGGCCATCAGTTGATTCAGAATCCTGCCACATGAATATTAACAGGATCTAGAAAAAGGGATCACATCTCTCCTGTGTTAGCTGCTCTCCATTGGCTGCCAGTAAAATTCAGAATAAAAAAACATATAAAGCTCTTACTGGCCAAGCTCCATCATATCTCAGAGAGCTCATAGTTCTTTACTGTCCTAGTAGGCCACTCTGCTCTCTAGATGGAGGTTTACCTGTGGCTTCTAGAGTCTCCGAGAGTAAATCGGGAGGCAGATCTTTCAGTTATCAGGCTCCCCTTCTATGGAACCAACTTCCGGTATCGGTCCGGGGGGCAGACTCTTTAGCAATTTTCAAGACCAGGCTTAAAACTTTTCTGTATGACAGAGCTTATAGTTAAAAAGTTAAAGTTCATTTACTCTTTAGGTATGGTGCTATAGGCCTAGACTGCTGGGGGAATGACTGAGCACCTCCCTCTCTCTCCCTCTCCCTCTTCCTCTCCCTCTCTCTCGCTCCCTCTTCCCTCTGCCTCTCTCTCTCCCCTCTCTCCCTCTTCCTCTCCCTCTCTCTCTCTCCTTCTTCCCTCTGCCTCTCTCCCTCCCCTCTCTCCCTCCCCTCTCTCCCTCTCTCTCTCTCCCTCTCTCTCTCTCCCTCTCTCTCTCCCCCTTGTGTGCGCTGACATACCAAAAACCTGCTTCTCCGAAATCCCAGTTTCTCTCAGTTCCAAGCATGTGCACTCCATTTACTAACCATGTTTTCCCGAAGTCTCTGTCTCCCCCAGCTCCTCTCCTCTCTCCTCTCTCTCCCTGTCCTCATCCTGCAGGTGATGAGTCATCACCATCCCATGTTCCTGCAATGCCTGCTGCTCCCACATCTTCATGAATTCCATACAGCATCATTCCTATGAACTTAATGCAGCATCATGTTCCTGCCTACACCTGTTTGAATATCCCCTCCTCCTGCTCTCTTACTCTCCCTACTCTACCCAACTTTGCCCCCCCCCCGTGCCTCTCTCTCTCTCTCCCTCTCTCAACCCAACCGGTCGAAGCAGATGGCCGCCCCCCCGAGCCTGGTTCTGCCCGAGGTTTCTGCCTCTTAAAGGAAGTTTTTCCTTGCCACTGTCGCCAAGTGCTTGCTCATCGGGGGATCTGTTGGGTCTCTTTAAATAATTTTATAAAGAGTGTATGTGTATGAGTGTATGTAAAGTTCCTTGATGTAACTTTGCTATGATTTGGCACTATACAAATAAATCTAATTTGATTTGATTTGATGAACAGTTATTCGGCGCAATAAAACCCTATCTCCGCACCCGTTTACACAAAGATTGACAATGAATGGTCTAACAAATGCATTCTCCATTTATTGTTTTAATGTAACAAATAACATATCATTAGCCTACACACTGATTTTTTTTATCAGCTTTATCACTCACAACATACACAGAAGTGCAGTGAATGTAGAAATAACCATTACATTAATAATAAATGAAAAACAAATGATACAAATAAAATAAATAAAAAAAATTAACATATGCCAGGGGTTACGAGTAAAGGCAAATTATATTGAATTATAAATATTTAAGTGGGAGCACAGTCTCATAGTTTTGATAGCTTTATTGTTTTTAGCAGAAAATATCAATTTAAAATACAGTTCCAATTTATTTCCATAAAAACATTTTGGCAAATTTACATTTGTGGATGTAAAACTTTGCAAGAATTCTAACGAGATTGATTAAATAATATTGTTTATCAATTGAAATGTCACTTTTTAAAAAACTGAAAAGCACATTTTGCAAGAGGAGCTTAAAGTCACAGAGGATATTATCTAAAATAAATCTACAAATTTCTTGCCACAGTTTACGGATATATTTACATTTCCAGAACAGAGGGACAACAGTCTCAGTATAAGAGTCACAGAGGGCACAATTTAGATCTAGATCATCATATCTGAATTTGATTAAAAAAAAAAGGATCTAACCAGGTAACATCGGTGAATAATTCAAAATGACACCTCTTTTACCTTATTAACCACAAAGAATTTTTGAGGTGGGGACCAGATTTTTTCCCAACATAAGTTATTTACACAATTATTCCAGTAAGATATTCCAGGAGGAACAGAAACAATATTACATTGGAAAAGAGCACGGATCTTACGGTTGATTTTACAGCCATATGGGTTGAAGCATACTTTACCAACTGGTGAGTCAAATCAAATCAAATCAGATTTATTTGTATAGCGCCAAATCATAACAAAGTTACATCAAGGCACTTTACATATAGAGCAGGTCTAGACCAAACTCTTTATAAAATTATTTAAAGAGACCCAACAGATCCCCCGATGAGCAAGCACTTGGTGACAGTGGCAAGGAAAAACTTCCTTTAGGGGCAGCAACCTCGGGCAGAACCAGGCTCAGGGGCGGCGGCCATCTGCCTCGACCAGTTGGGTTGAGAGAGGGAGGTACAGGGGGAGGGGGGAGTCAGATACATCAGTAAAGGGAACATCAAGCACAGAAACAGAGATATGCCTACACATTGATAGTTATGTTGTGACGCTGAAATGAACGTAGCATGGACTACTGCAGCCAGCCTGGTGTGAGGTTTGTCCTATTTCGCTTTCCGTACATCCAGCTGTGTTTCTATTTGCATTTCTTCCTTTAAGTAGGTACGGTAACATAGTAACTACGCACAGCTCAGCAGTAAATCAGCGTAAAGGGGACAGGAACTTGGGGGGATCCAAATTGGTTGACACACCATCTTCCCTCGCTGGAGTCTGCTCTTTTTTCCACCAGGAGAGTTTATTTCTGTTTATCGCCGCAGGTGTGGAGATCGTTCGTTTGTGTTTAAATTTTTTGAGTGTTAATCTCTGGGTTTATTTGCTCTGTACATGTTTATGCTGCTATCTGATACGGATGGCTGCTGAATGTGATAATAGTCAATTTGGATTTAAATGTTAAACTGAGGTAGTGAAATGCATTTTCTGGTTACCTAATTGTTTAATCTATAAAAAAAAAAGAAGAATTACTGATGTCATTTATTTTTGGGTTTCCTGTTGAACTTTAAATGCAGAAGCATTGAAAGCAGAGACTAATCTGTTTAAAGGACCAATTTGTGTTATTTTTTGTACTTTAGTTTTACTGTGCAAAATTGATTATTTTATTGTAACACTTCATATGTTAAAAAACCTTTTCTACCTCACACACAGGTCACAATTTCTGTGTGTTTCTGTCCGTCGCCACGGTTGCCAAGTAAAGATCCAGAGATCCAGTCCTGACTCCTGTGTCTCCTTTCCAACTCGGGACACAACAGAGCCATAAAGTGGAGACGAGTTACATATATTTGATATATGATAGAGGATGACTCCATTGAATATTTGTTCAGTTTACTAAAATGATTGTTAAATACCATAACTTTGCAGATAGCATCTTTAAATATACCTATTAATGTATTTTTATGTACAGTGTTTAATTTCCCATGGTCCACTTCTCTAAAATAACTACTGCAATACTGTAAATGTGCAGACATTCCTATTTGATCAAAGGTACATATTTTGTTTATACATTGTGTCATTGTTTTTTCTTACTTGGGGAAACCACAATTATGCAGCAAATCAGTGTATATGGACAAGAAATGACTACTAAATACCCTTAATTAACAGGGATTGTCCTTAAATGTAGGTATTTTTGATGTATTTAGCTTGTTTTTCCACTGTCCAATGGTTGCTTTTTAATCTAATTTAACTAATTCTCTAAAATGACAGATAAATACTGTACATTTGCAGAAGTTTATCTTTAATTTTATGAACCTAGTTTGTTTTTATACATTATAATGTTATTATTGTACTTGGAAAAAATAGTATTTTAACATGAAATTACTGTAGATAGACTTGGCTGTTTCCTAAAATAAAAAATGAATACTGTGAAATTACAGAGATTAATCTGAAAGGTATCTGATTTTAATGTTTTTTGACATAATATGTATGTTATTTTACAGTATAATGGGAATTTATCAACTATAATATACTGTATTTTAAATTATTTTGACTGTAAAAATCTACTGTGTATTTTTACGGTTATTGTATGTAGTTCTGTGATACAGTTATTTACTATAATTTTACAGTATCCATTTGAAGACTTTGCTGCCGGTGCTTTTACCGTTTTTTTACAGTGTACAGTACATATAATTTAATTGCATTATTGTTCTGTCCATTTCAAAACTGACTGTATTCAATTTCATGCTGTCTCTGTTCTTCACAGAGGTCTCTGAGGTTTAATCTCTAACTTTGAGCAATGGTAACATCTGGCGAAAAATATCTGTTTCAAACTAGTTTATTATGTGGTTTCGGTCCAGTAGGCCCTGAAGTCATCAGGTGGTGAGCATGACCCCAGACACCTGGTTTATCTGCTTGTGCCTTTCACCTCCCATCACCTGCGACCTTTAACCCTCACTAGAAGCTATTCAGGCACCAACCGTCCAGTTCCTGTTTGTTTGGCTTACAATTTCACAGTCAGACCAAGTGAGGGATTGCTCCACTTGCTCAAGGACCTATGTAGCATTTGTGCAGCGTTTTCAGTGCAGATGTTTCTCATAAATATTCATAAAGCTGCCTAATGGCAATCATTTCTCCTCTTCAGTGTCTTTGCCTTGGCAGACCCCCAGGGAAGCCCACTGCCAAAACGGCTCTTGAACTCTGCACTCTAGTGGCCACAGTGATTGATTGGGGCTGTCATCGCAGGAATCCTCCTGTCATGACTATTCACACGGCCAGCCAAACACATGACAAGCACAAACACAGGTATTACACTGGCTTACGGAGTCATGAATAGTCCTTCAATTCACTAATGTGATCAGCCATCAATTACACTGTGTGTGAATGTCTTTCCTCTGAAGTATTCCAATATGTTTATGACGTTTATGTGTTTTTTTGCATCCTGTTTAAAGAGCTTTATTTATATTTGGCCGGTGTTTGCATTTTTACAATTCTGTGTAAGGAGGTTTGAATCCAACAGTGCCGATCTGACATCAGGATGGGAAGAAGAGGTGGCTATTGGAAGAGCAAGGAAAAAAAGAGGAACATGAAGGCATTTAAAAAAAAAACCTTGATGTTGACTAGAAGGTTGTCTGAGAGTGGATGTGGAGCCAACGGTCCTCTCCTACCCAGTCTAACTGTAAGTGCTTTAATGCTAGCCAATAAAAGCAGAAGGGGTGACTGGCAGGGGCCGACTGCTGACCTACCATTTCCTTTTCTCACTACTCTTTTTCAGCTGCTTGCACTCTTGTTGTATGACAGCAGCTTCAGCAACGACAGGGCCTCCATGAATCTGGAGGGATTAAAGAAACCCAGCCTCCCAATCAAACCAGGACAGAAACCACCCAATAATACACAGGAGAGCGAGAGAAGGACAAAGGAGGGTAAAATATAAAGGAAAAAGGTTGAATTTAGTGGGCACAATTGCACACACACTTTCGTAATTAAACATACATTTAAGTCCTGATGGAAATTATAATGTGCCTTTCTGTTTCTTTAAGCTGAAATTTCCACAAATCAGCTAAACTCATTGTTATATTAAATCTCTATTTCATTTTCCAAGACTCTTGGGATTTTGGCAACTTTAATTTTTTAAATTGCAAAGTATTATTTTTTTTCCTTACAACAGAGACACTGATATGGCACTGTGTAGCATCTCAGGAGGTTTGTTTGTATTCAAGAAACTATATTTTTCTTCATCTTTTTTTTCTCTTACACTTTTCAATGGCTTAGGCGGTACAGAATATCTCCAGGGACGCTACAGTCAAAAGACTGTGCTTGCATGTTGTTTGTTTGAAGATAGGTGCAAGACCTTTGCATGTTACTGTTTCCATCACTGAATATTTACAAAAGTATCATTTGCTGTCTTAAAAGGCTGGGATTTACATCCTGTTGTTGCTTCAACTTTACTCCTGGAAACCCTCTGGACTCCACAGGCTGTAGGCTGTGGGAGATGAGTGGAGGAGGAAGGGCATCAGTCCACAAGTTGGTTTTTCTGCTCTTTTACTTCTCCTGTTCTCCTTTGGGAAACTACGCGAGTGCACACACCAGTGTTTGTTTGAGCTGCTTCACAATACTCCCACTCAGTGGGAGATAGCTCTTGAGGGGTGTTAGATTGCACCTTGTGGCTTGCCTTTCCTTTTCCTCTTTCACTTTCTCTCTCACTCTCTGTACGGTTGTGAGGCCAGTAGAGAGGGACAGGGCCACAAACTGGGGATCAGGTACAGCTTAATCAGCTCCTGAGGGCTAAACTGGGCCACAGTTGCACATGAAAGTACTGGGAAAACGGACACTAGATCTCTGGTTCCTGGATAAGGTCTGATGACTTAATCTGTCTCTGTGAGGATAAAGGGACTTCATTAAGGAAGCAGGCCAAGGCCATGGCTCAATGTCAGCATTGAAGATTTGCTTTGTATTCCTCAGTTGTACATTTGGCTGTATAAGAGCCACAACTGCTTTTAAATATATATGAAAGTCATTGTCAATTGCATTAAAGTGATGCGCGTTACTGCTGACAGACCTAATTTATATATATGATTAATGTTGCTTTCATCACTTGTTTTCAAGGGTGATAAGACCCAATCAGGAGGCACCGTAGGTGTCTACATCATCATGTACAAAGGTCTTTGTTTTTGCCCACCCAGATCACAACGCAACCCCTAAGTTATATTTCAGTTGTGAAATACATTGAAGCCTCAGTTCCACCCTCATATTTGACCATTCTTGGATTAGCTAAAGATATGTAGAGTCAGGCACTACCAAGATTACAGTGGCTCTTAAGAAGCCACCATACAGGTGCGCACCAATTAGTGTGTCAGGGGAACCGGCACAGTGCTGCGCACTGACTGGACAGACATCGCCACATTCCCTTCTGTTTCTGTTCCACTGCACGAAGGTTCTGCAGGTTTCAGGTGCTTTCATGAGACAGTTGAAGTGTCATCGTTCTCTAAATAACACAGTGCAGGGACTTAAAGATCTGGTATTTCAGTAAGTGTTTTTGCCTGTCTTTTTAATGAGGCCTCGTTGTCAGTTCTGTGCGGCATTTTCATTCAATGGCAGTCGGCACCGTATCACAGCTAGCAAAGTTAAGCCTCTCAAAGGTGACGTTCACACTTTAGAGCCATTAGCCCCAAGAGGTGGATCAAACTTCTCTTTAAAGGCACTTTGCATCTGTTTTCTGTTTAAATCACATAAATGTGAAGTGTATATATGCCAAGGTCATGACAGACAGATGGTGCCGTAATGGTTTTTAGAGCTCTGGCCAGGTAGTTGTGCAGGAAATGAGAGGGCCTGGTTATGCTCTCCTCACAGCCTTACTGTAGCTAACACAGGTCTTTTTCTTCCTGGAAGACTAAACTACTCATTTTAACCTTCAAAAGATAAATTGTCAGTGAGGGGTTGGATAAATTATGCCTAAATTGCAGAACATTCCACTGATATTATTTACATGGCTGTCACTTTGACTGGCTGTGGGGCCGCTCACAGCCCCTTTTTATTTCCAGTTTTGCTGACAGCTCAGGGCTCATCCCTTGAACTGTCATAATTTGCTGTTCAGCTTCTCTGCGGTCTGTCTCGCACCGGCATGCTCGCCGGATTTCACACACATGCACAAGTGCACAGCCCTACTATACATAGACACTTAATTTCTCTGAAACACTGTTTCTGTATCACTTTTTCACAGCCCCTCCCTCTACCACTTTTATTCCTGTCTCCTTCACATCTAAGAGTGTCTGTTGCCTGAAGTGAAGACAGCAGGTCAACTGATAGACACAGAGTTCAACACAATAAGAAAGACACCGGTTACCACAAGATACAATCATACAGAGGCCCTAAGAGTTCAAACCCTAGCAACACAAACACAAGCACACTGCAACACAACCAAAGATAAAAGCATGCTGCAAATACAACATAAGGAAATACATATATACACTGCAAATATGACAAAGCTAACCAGAATATTGGTGCAACACAAAATGTTTTCAGGTGACACTACTTTACACGGCATGGCCATTGACACAAAAATGGACATTGGTTCCAGTGTTGTAAAGTGAAGCCACTGTTTAACAACTTCAAACCTGCATTCTATCGAATAACTGTCAGGGGATTGTAAAAAGACGTCAGATTGTATTGAAATCTATATATCTTCTCACTTGTTTTATGAGGTCAGTAATTTTTATCCTAATGAGTTTATGTCTCAGTCTCTAGCTTCAAGTCTTCAATACAACATGTTGTTAATTTTTTAAATGATGGTTCCATTTGAAAGAAAATAGATGATAAAGCAGGGGATGCATTAAGGATGTGGTATATTTAACAGACTGTACTCAGATCAGCAGCACTTTTTTGTATTTGGTGGGATGCAACGGTACTCAGTAAAATACCGAACCGTTCGGTACACGCTGCACGGAACTACATGCCCTTACGTCCCACAGGTTTTCAGTTCAAGTCAGGTTGCATTAGCGCTTACTGCTTTACAGGCTACTGTGTGTGTGTGTGTCTCCCCCGCGATTCAATGTCCAATCACTGTTGTGCCTCCGCCCACTCACGGTGACTAACCTATCACACTGTTGCAGCTGGAGCTGTTGCAGGTCACACACACCAGGAAAACCTCTACCTTGAAAATGACAACTTTACCTCTTAATGCTCCGAACTCGCCATTGCTGCAGGCTGTCTCTGATAGTTTGTCCGAGGCTTCTGTGCACGTGTTTGTTTGTGTGTAAACAAGACCCACCTCTGGTTGGCTTACTATGAAATCTTACTCTACCTTAGCCAATCATCAACACTTATGCGCCGTATCTACACCGTTGCCGTGACGCTGTCGTGAACTCTTCGAACTTCTCCGTCACTTTTTTTTGTCACGGTATAATTCACCAAATGGTTGTCATCGTCTCTGATTGATTATTTTTTAGCTTTCGACTTTTCCGGTCACAGTTAACAATGGCGACCAAGAGAGAGAGAATCTTGCTGGAGTTGGAGTTGTTGGATGTCGAAGAAAGTATCCTTACAACATCTACATTGCAACACAAGAAGAAGAATCTGGAAATACAGAACTGGAAACGCGTTGCTACCAAGCAAACCAATCACAGCCCTCTCTGTCTGCACTGGGTCTGCGTCGCCTCGACGTGTAGTTACATTTTTTGGGAGGTGCATGTGTACGCCGGCGGGTTCGGTGAGCCTCCCTACCCTACAATGTAGGTACGGTGTCGATTTAACGCAGGACCATAAACCAGGCTTAACAGTAACGGTGTTGTAACCATGGAAATAGTAATTAGTTAGATTACCTGTTACTGAAAAAAATAACGCCGTTAGTAACACCTTTATTTCCATCACTGCTACTGTTTATGTATACCAGTAGTCAATGCTAAGAAGCATTTCAACATTTGAAAGTTTTTTTTGTTTACATTTTTGTATGTTTTAATTTTTTATACATATTTTATGCTATGGTGTAAGTAGTAGACAAGGAAAAAGAGGCAAGTCTACTACTAAGTGTTGTATTTGTTAACTTAAAGTGTTATTCAGTACCAGAATTGTTTGGAACTTGTTCTGACAAGCAAAATAAATAAATAATTTTGGGAGAAAAAAAATGTCTCTTTATGCAGAAAACACGTACCGAAACTGTGACCCAAAAACCGAATCAAGGACTGTACTGTGGGCTACCTGTACCATTGCACCCCTAGTATTTGGACATGCTGTATTTGTAGATCCATGTTTTGTCAGTCTGAAGAAGATCTCTGAATTTGTTTGCTTTTTTCTTTGTGCATGTGTTTAAGTTGCAGTAAGCTCTTGTAACTTTTGTAAAAGATTCAATATCTAAATTAAGATTTATGAGATATCCTATCAACACAAATCTTTGTTAACAATTTATCTGAGGAGTTGGAACGATCCCCAAAGAAAATGATAATCCTCATCGGCCACTTACACACCTAACAGAGTCTGACAGGTGACAAGTGTATGCACTGAGTCACGTACCAGGACTGCCAGGGTCTGATTTACACGCAGTGTCTTTGCCAGCTCCATCGCCTATGGAAATCAAAACATTCCACATGGTTCTAGAGATGAAGCAAAGAAAACCCCAGGGCAGAGCCCGCTGTGTTTGTCTCCTGTTCTCTCTACCCTCCAGACGAGCAAGGTACTACAAAGTCTTTCATCCCCCAACATGCACTCTGTCCTCAGTGTTGCGAGGGTTGAATGACTTTGACTGACAGTTGTTGTGCTTTTGTTTCTAGTGTGCTTTTATTTATTTATTTTTTTGTGTGTGTCCCATTCTGGCTCCTTTGCTCCGCTGTGTATGGATTTATTCCCTTTATTCAGATTGCGCTTTAGTGATGTTTCCTGCTCAAACATCAGTTATATGGTTGTAGCTTGAGGAATATCTTCAAGGGCAGGTATGAGGCTCTGGTGAATTCATTAAATGATTGTTTCTGTTCTTCCTTTACCAAGTCCACTGGAATTTGAGAAAATAAAAATGACAGCTAGCAACTAGCATACTGGTTGAATTAGCCCATGGATTACCTCACCCTTTCTTTGTAGGTGTACAGTAAAAAAGAGTATTTGTTTATTTATTTATTTATTTTAAAGCTTGATATCCATAAGAAGATGTTGACCCAATCTAGTCCCATTTCTCTTTCACAACAGTGTTTTGTTCTTACATGGGGTTTGTGTTGGAAGCTGTATTGTGGGAAAAACAAGTTGGCTGATGGTAAAGATCACACACTTTGCTTTTCAAGTGTTGATATCCACATGAAGATTCTACTTGTGATTTTAAGAACCAAAAACTATCTTGGTGTAGTTTGGTATCTTGTCTCTCAGGCTTATCTCTGGAGCTCTGGTAACAACAGCACACTGAGTTCTGAGCCTCTCTTCTGATTGGCTGACTGAGGGTAGCTGAGAACAAAATCCTGTAAGATTGGATGGTCGCCTGGACTTCTGGCATGGCTGAGGATAGTGATTGCTTTGTTGCGACATCTCACAGTGACAACAATTTTGAAGGTTAATTTTAAGGCTCACTTTCTGATTACGGGCTGTGAATATTTCCCTGTGGACTGAGACTTCTGATGCTGCCACAGCATTGAACCTAGTGGTACTTTTTACTGAGATCCCTTTATCCAACACTGGACCTTTAAAGTGAGCACACATGTACTGTTAATGGTGCAACTGATCATAAATGATCTCCAAAACTGCAATGGATTCACATATTATTAATAAACAGTAATAAATAGTTCACATGTCAATGTATATCTGCTGTGGCAGTGTGAGATACTCTCATCATCTCCAGTAGGAAGAAAACACTTAAGTTTGATCAAACAGAGCCAGTATAGTTACAATGTTAAAAAGAGGCTACAAAAGACTTGCACATTCAAATTACTTTATTTAAATGTGAAAAGTTTCATGTAATGTGTAATTGTTTTTGGTTTTGCCAGACATAGGACTATGTGAGGATATAGCAACCATGCATCTTGATTAGGTCACTGAGGAAAAGAGTGAGAATTCGTAGATTTAGTAAATTGCATTTACTTGACTTCAAAAATTACATTTTCTGTTGAGCCTCACAGTATCGATGTAATATTTTAAATGTGGTGGTTGGATGTTTGATTCTCTGCTTGGCTTGACCACAACAGCAGGGCCAGCGCTGTAATTACAACGGACTGAGTGATCATGCTTCCACCAGTTTCCCCCTTTCCCATTGTTCTTGCAAAATGTATTGGCACAAACACTTTAATATTAGGAGGAGGGGAGGGGGGTGTTTACAGCCTGTTAGCACATTTGTTTCAAGGGGTCTGTTTGATTTGTTTTTCTGAGGCCAACTTTCAAAGAGCACTTTAACTCCTGTTGCTGTTTGCTTCACTTGTCTGTTGTGAACACAATGTGCTTAAGTTCACTTCACCTTTTGCCAGTGTATTTTAGTTCGGATAGATCATATACTGTCATTCTGGGAAGCCGGAAAAACAATATAGATTGAATTATTGCCTTTGGTAACAATAACACAGAGAGAGGGGCAAAAGCAAACAGATAAAGGGCTGAGAAAAACTAACACAAGGCTTAATTCAAAAAACCTATAATGCGGTTCAGCCATTCACTAGATTTTGGCCTACTCTATCAGGAATGAAATGGTAGAAATCATTATAACAATTAAAGGCAAAATATGTGAGAAGGGAAAATGTGGTTGACAGTCAAAAAATGTCACGTCTTAATACTTGGCCACTCAGACTACAGAAATGAGTTACATCTTAAGCGTGCACAGTGATGTTGCCCAGACACTGGTAAAAAAAAAAAGAGAAAGAGAAAGACGGAGACACCACTACAATTCAGTCTTTGTCTGCATCAAACATGACTCCCACAGTGCACCTCTGTCACTGACCTAGGCGCAAGGAGCTGAGCCTAGGACTTCTGTCTCAAAATCCATAACCTATTCATTCATTCATCTTCTACTGTCCCAATCCCAGGTCACAACGGGCAAGGGTGGGGTTCACCCTGGACAGGTCACCAGTCCATCGCAGGGCCGACACACAGAGACAGACAAAGATGAACAACCAACCACACTCACACTCAGACCTACGGGCAATTTAGAGTCACCAATTAACCTAAACATGCATGTCTTTGGATGGTGGGAGGAAACCGGAGTATCCGGAGGAAGCCCAGGCAGGCACAGGGAAAACATGCAAACTCCACACAGAAAAGCCCCAGGCCCCGAACCGAACCCGCGACTTTCTTATTGTGGGGCGACAGCGCTGACCGCTATGCCGCCATGCTGCCCGATCCATAACCGAGTTGAAGGATAAAAGTTAATGAACTTGGCATCTCATTTTCTGGGGGACCTGTCTCCTTTGAAAAGCACCCCTCCGCTCAATGGGACAGAACGGACGAGAAGAGCTGCTCTGCCACAGAAAGTATAATGACATCTTCTGTTATAGCCCTGGATGGTTATAGGCCATAAAATTGTGAGAACTCATCTTGGAGAATCAAGGTCAAAAGGATATAAGTGTGTGTGTGTGTGTGTGTGTGTGTGTGGTCAAGAATTGGACAATCTTCTCTTTCCCAGTTTGTCTGTCTTCCACTCTGTTATATGGCTGGATCCAGTGTGCACATAACGGCTTCTATAAAATGCGTTGGAGAAGAATTCAGTTTAAAAACAATTGCTCAGAATGAATTTTGCTTTGGTGCAAAATGTTGTTGTGGTTCAAAAACATATGCCAGAGGCTCAGCTTCAACCTCTGGGACCAAATTTTAAACAACTCACATCTGCTCCAGACCTGTTTATGACTCATTTGTACATTTACAGTACAACAGGAATCCTAATGTTAACTCTTCCTGCTCTTAAAGCTGATTTGCTCTGGCCACAGTGAATTATCTCAAAGTATCAAGGGCTGTAAATCAGAGTTCCAGAGGCACTCAAAGGAGACTGAAATTAAATCAGCGTTTCCTTCCATTAGCATGAAAACTGAAACTCAACACCAGGAAACTGGGGGACATGCACACACATAATGTCAGCTTTAAGCTCAGACATCTACAACTGTTTGCTCCAGCTACGTTAACCCTGACTGTTTAATTGGGTGCGAGCCAGCGTTTTTGTTCATGGACCCAAATTTTCACTTCACTTCCTTTTTTTTTAACCTCTGAGATATGTTCTTGGCCAAGCTCCCAAACCCAAATGGCTGCTTTGCTGTGGGTAAGCTGGAGAATGGGAGGCTGAGGTCATACATATTATGTGTGGGGAGGGTTTGCTTAGTGGTAGATCAATGTGGGGGAATTTGCCCCAAGACAGATTCTGTAAAATAGCAGAAGATGAACAACAATATAAAGTTTGAATATATATTACGTGTGAGCAGATTTATCACATCACTTGATGTGATGAAAAATACCAACCAGGACTCCATCCTGAACAGCCACACAGGTTGTTTGCTTCAACACCTTTGATAAAACACATTGGATTTTGCACTTTGGTTGCAGGTGAATTAATTTGTCATGGTCACAATAAGCATGTAGACTGAAAAGCTGTGTACCTAACTACATTGCCATGGTTACAATAATAGCATAAAAATCACTATTGCCCTCAGTCTCTGATGCAGGATCTCTCCATGCCACTGCTATCAACTGCTCACCTGCCAAACACCGGATTACCCCCGAGCACACGCCCAGCTTCCCTCACCTTCTGGTGTCCATGTTTGCATTGTAGGTGCAGTCTCATTTAATACAAGCTGCTCCTAAATGCTGATTTGAGTTGCAGCACATTCTTCTTCAACATTAAAATCTTTGTTTTCATGGTTACAACAATAACAACAGAGATAACTTTATAGACAAGGATAATTGAAACAATATAAGTTGCGTATGTCACATTGCAACCAGCAAAAGTATTTTGGTTAATGTTCTTGGTTCCTAAAGTGCAGTGCTTGCATTTTTTGTATAGTGAAAAACATGTTATGTTTCTTTTAATTCTTATACTGGAGTAAAAATTTTAAAAGCTCAAGCAATGTGTTTGTGCGTTTTGTCCTGGCTGAAAGTATCCTTCTGACAAATACAAGTAAAATAAGTCTAAAATCTCCACTGCAGAAGGCCATGTTTTTTCCAACTTTGGGACCAATATTTGCTGTCATGCGGATGCTGAACGTTGATGCAAATTCTAAATATGCTTTAGATGCTGTGATGGTAAGAGAGCAAATGAACAGTGTTTTAATGTTTTAAATCCAAACCTGATATAGTGACGTAAGAACAATGTCCAGACCCATTATACTAATCATACATCAGTGAAGGTGAAATTTCAGGACCTTTAGTTTGGTTCAATTAAACTGGAGCAGCACATAAACCAAAGTAATCAAACAGCAGATCAATAGGAGCCCAGACCTTGTCTAGCCAGGCCCAGACTTGTGAGCTATCAGACCTGTAAATCACTGGTTGCGTGCATCTGTTTGTGAAAGACAAAGGAAAGGAGCGAAGAGAGCACTGCCACGTGCTTGTGTGAGCCTTGTGGAAAGAGCCAGGGTGGCAGGCTCTGACCCATAAACCTTTAAAGAGAAGGAGAGACTGTGGCTGATAAAGTGCTACAGCTCTAGGAATGAAGGACGGGTCGACCCTCTGCTTTACACACACACACATATATATAGAGTCTTTTCCACATTAACATTAACCTAAGCACCATTACTGCTGTGAAGTGCCATTAAGAGCCAGACGTGAGGGGCCAAGGGGAGCAGATATTACTAAACATTCTCCTCTTCTCAGTCTACACTTTCATGTCATGATTCTCTGGTTGACAGCGAAAACACCAAAGTTATAGAGAAGGGCAACTACGCAGGGAGTGGAAGGGGTGCAATTTAATGAGGTTGACTTTATTAATAAATTAATATTATGGCACTAAAAATTGCCATGTTATACACAATGTAATTAAAATGTGTTTCTTAGCTGCACTTCTTAGAAACAGATTGGTATTTGAATGGGCCCCAGAGGCCATTGACCCCAGCCACTGACGCTGACCCTTTACCATTACTATGGAAATGGTAATTATTACCACAATGTTGCTGTGCACCCAAGAAGAATTATTAACTTTCATAAGCATACAAGAGGATACACATGATTACTGGGACCTCACCACATCCAAAAAACCCACATGGCCTCATTAATTAGATTTTCCAATATTGTTCATTCCATCAGCTGTTAAAATTTATCGCCCAACACTGACAATGTAAATGACTGGGAAGGCTCTCCCAGACAGACACTACTGAGCACTGAGTGTAATGTGGATGACCAGACACCATTGCATGATTTTATTTTTTTTTTGATGGCTCTCATTGTCACCTTTAATCAGTGCACTCAGGAGGTTTCGGAGTGAGTATCTGACCACAGAGTCTTTGTATTTAGATTTTTTTCAATTGTCTCACCACTACTTTGCAAGTCTTGCACAGCTTGGCCAAAAATTCTAAGAACTAGTTGCATTGGTTTATTTGAAACAGTTGGTCCATTTTGTTCATAAAATGTGGTCAATTGGGATATTCTCCGATTAAATATTAAATCAGCTGCTTCTGTTTTGATGAGATGGCCACTGTACAAATGTATTGGTTTTTATTTTTTTCATATTTTATTTTCCTGTCATAATCATTAAAAAAGATTATTAGCCGTATTCGCTGTTATTGTAACTCTCATTCAGACACTCTTTATTTGTTTGATTGCAAAGTTTTTATACCCATAAGATATATTTGCGGTTTCAAAAAACCAAAAACCCTCTCAGTGTGGTTCAACTTCTCATCTCTCAGGCTTCTATCTGGAGTTCTACCCAACAAAACTACAACAGTCTTGCTGTTTCTCATTTATAGTATTTTATATACCTCACCAACTTCAGCTTGTTAGGCCTGTACATGTGGTCAAACAAAGCCCGCTGCTCTGTACTCCTCTGTGTATGGTACAGTTTGTCATTAGTAGCCATGCACTAATGAATCCTCTGCTTCATTGTCTATTATCCTCTAAATGGGATGGCCATTTAAAAAAATGAATACTATATTGTATTAAGGAAGAAAATCTGATACAATCTCACTTTTACACAATAGACTCACTTTTTCACAAATTTTTACTATCGGGGGTCCCTCACTGAAGGTCATTAGATGAAATGCAGGTTTAAAACTCTGCTGCATTGACCTCACTGGTCATTATTGGATGGTGATGTCAGCTGTGATGCGCTAAAAAAGCACATCACAGTAGAAGAGAAAGAAGAGAAGATGCTAAGAAACAAGAGATGTCAAAAACAATTCACATCATTGAAGTGCAATATTTTCCAATGGAGAGGGGAATGTGTCTTAATTCAGGCGGTGCTACCCTACAGGGTGACACGGGCCATGCTCAGCTAATTTTTTATTTGGTCTCAAAACTCATTTGTCAATTAACTAAGCACGCAAGGACAGGCTGTCCGGACACACACAAAATCTAGCCTTCTTTCCTGTGAGTAACCAATGCAAACAAACATGAAGGAATGCAGCACTGCATTCCTTCATGTTTCCCTCCTTCTCGTTAAATACATGCACCGGTGTATAATTCCTGTATTCGTGTATCATCGTGTAATCTGCTTTCACTGCTGTTTGTACTTTTCACTTCAATAAACAGCATTGTAATTCACACGTGTGTGTTTTTACATGCATCTCATGGCGTCTTAGTCTAAATTGCTCTAGTCTTAGTTACGGCACAAAGGCGTTTGCTCCCCTTTCATTCTGAACATACCTTCGACATCAAAGCAGTAATTATACAATAAACTATTAAAGGCTTTGTGTCTCCGTCCTACATGCTGTCAGGTGTGGTAGGGTTTTGCCTAAAGGTTTGTTTTGTTGTGTTCTTTGATTGGGATGCTTCAAACCAGTCAGTGAAAATAAAGTCTGTGTCTGTACTGTGGCTACCACAGTGTAGGGCCTTCATCGGCAGCTATTGGGAGTTGATGAGAAGCCTGAATTGAGAAGCTGCTTTTCTAATTGGAATGTAAACATGTTTGAATTTTTCATCAATCCTCCAGCAGATGCACAACAATTTCCCATATTTTAGGCATTGGAATATTTGTTTATTTTTTGGGGGGCTTTTGCCAAAATATTTATCCATCCATCCATCTTCTACCACTTTTCTGTTTTTCGGGTCGCGGGTGGTGCTGGAGCCAATCCCAGCCAACGTTCCAGGTGAAGGGTGGGGTACACCCTGGACAGGTCGCCAGTCCATCACAGGGCCAACACACAGAGACAGACAGAGATGAACAACCACTCACACTCGCAGTCAGACCTATGGACAATTTAGAGTCACCAATTAACTTAGACATGCATGTCTTTGGACAGTCCACAAACTGCATGGGTTTCCTCCGGAGTACCCGGAGGAAACCCATGCAGACACGGGGAGAACATGCAAACCGAACCTGCGACCTTCCTATTGTCGGACGACAGCGCTAACCACTACTCCGGCATGCTGCCCTCCAAATATTTATGTCTTTATTTACTTATTTTGCTGCGTTCAGTCAAGCTCTCCTCATTTTTAGTATCTGATGGGCTTTATACATGCTGGTGTAAAGCTGGTGGAATGGTGCACCATAATACCCACAAACATCAGACATGTATTTAATGCTTTACTGGCCTGAACTTCATCATCTTCCATTTCTTTTCTTTCTTTTTTTTTTTTTTTTGTTGTCTGCTCTGGTGAGACACACACAAACTCCCAGATTTGAAAAAAAGTAAAAGGTGTAGGTAACGAGGAATGAGAGCTGGATCTGACCTGGGGCCAGATACTCTCCAGCACTCTTTTCTGGACTGATCTGCTGGACATGACCTGCTTTCTGCCCCTGACCACGTCTCCTTGTTACGGAAACCTGCCTTCTGTCTTTGGACTTTGCATCTGCCTGCCCCCTGCCTGTCTGCATTCTGCCTGGACTCCCTCTCCGGAGGGTCCTGTCATGTTCAGAACTTGGACTGTGCTCGCCGATTAGGCATCTTGATTATTGTGTTTCTGAACTCTTGAACGTAGTTAATAAAGTTCGGAACTGTTCCAGTCTGAGTTTGTGACGTTCTTGGGTCCGATCTCACACCCATTACACGTACGCTATCAACACTATTGGCAAAAATGGCTGAAAATAATCAAGCAGATTAGAGTTCAGACCTGATTTTAAACATGTACAATACGAGTAGACAGGATACTGTATGTCCCATAGTTTGGTGTCAGAATATACTGGTAATAAAATAAGTAAAATGAACAATAAGACTAAGCCTTAAAGTTTCTTTCTAGTATTCATAAAGATGGACACACACCATATTCTACTAAGCCAGATGTGATTATATCAGGTTTCACCCTCACACCTAAGAGAAGTGAACAATAACACAGAGATTCAGAATCAATCTTATAACAGTCTTATACTTTACAGCACCATATGGAGGTCTGCTGTATTTCATTAAACTTGACCAAAAAAAAAAAATCCCAAATCTATTTTTTTCATTTTTGGGAGTTTCTCCTTTTTTCGCTTCCAGTGTTCCACAACTTTAACGTTCTGGTATTTTGATGTTGACTGTGAGGCTGTGTTTACTCAGCACAGAGCCAGGGAGTAAGAAACGGATGTGTGCATCTGGGAGGTGGGGGGAGGATCTGACCTGCCACTCACTAAACAATGACACAGATTAGCTTGCAAGCTGAGTTAGTGTTTTCCACAAGAGAATGTGGCAAGGAATGTGTATCTGTGGAAAAGGACCCCATTAGGTACAACAGCTTCTACTTTCCGATGCCAATGCTAATAAATGACATAAAGAGCGAGTGTGGAAGAGGTGGGATGCTATTACTGAGAGGGCAACACAGGAAACCTGAGGGAGGCTGGCACAATGGAGCAGGGTCACTGTGGCAATTGTCATTTCTGGCCACTGCACCACACCCCAATATTCACAATAGACTGCATCCTCTGTGTAGGCAACCACTTCATATAAACCAGGAAACTGACAACTATTAGGGTAAAAAAATGACTGACTGAGTGCAGACAGAAAAACGTACAATGGAAATGTAACAGCACAAGTACTTCACCGTAGCAGTTGTAGTTTGGGCAGGCCAAATTCTCCATTTATATTCAGCAGCAGATGGATCACTTTGCAAAAAATGTATGAGTGGAAGAGCACAAGTAATGTAGCGCTACCAGTTATGCTTAAGTCGGCTGGAAGACTGAAACCGCAAGAGCCTATATCATTTTCCATGCATAAAGTACAGCAGGGCTTTGTCTGTATAATGCAGGCCATACCGCCTTCCTCCCTCACTCTATTATTTGTTCTCCACAAAATCAAAAATGGCCACTGGATTTCTGATTTAGTCCCATGTTGTTGTATTTATGTGCCTCTATTCACATCTATTTGAGCTGGTAAAACTAGGTTATGTGAAGAATAATATTATTTTAATTTATTTATTTTTTGCTTCTCCACGTATTTTGTTTCTAATATCCAACCAAGTGTCAAATTTAATCCAACTGACAATTTCTGGGGCTACAGTATCCACCAGAGTGTCAAATATTGTATTTTTTCAAATGGCTGCTTGAGGCTGGCTCCAAAGTGAGTCAGACCTCATAGACTCCCATGTTAAAATGTCCAGTTTGACAGCAGAAATAAAGTAGCAATACCTGTCTATCCACTACCAAATTAACCTTTTTGTTATTAATATAACTATGGCAACTATGTTTGATTAATATTGAAAAAGTATGCATTTTAATCCACAGCCAAATTTCAAACTGTTCTGTTTCCATTGAACAGCCCATTCCAATATTTGGACTACACTGATCCTGGATCATGTGTATGCAGAAATAATGAGCATATGTATCGATATAAATATTGAGAAAATGCTTGTTATTTTACAGAAACTAACAGTTAATATTACACTGAAAGTAGAAGAAGAAGCAAAAGTAAAGTGACACTGAAAATTATTTGCACCAGCGAACAAATGGCAATGTGTATCAATTACTGTTGCTATTGTTATTGTACTGTCAAAGTAAAAAATTAAAGCATAACAGTGAATATAAATTCATAACAAGCTCACAAGACTGTAAGCTTTCCCAGAATCTCATGTCACCTTTTATCAGCTGATTTGGAGGAAACAGCTATATTGCAGCAAATAATGATACAGGAACCAGTGGGGGGGTTCTTTATTGGATGGTGTGAAATGAAAAACCAAAAGTAGCCCATGACTCTGAAGTGTTAAATATGCTGTATTCATAGATGCAACTTTTTATTCCACTTTTTAACAAATTTAAAGTGACATGATACAGTTTGCACAGTATCATGTGTTCTTGTTCTAATAGTAAACATGGTTGAAGAGAATAGATATTATTTTTAATGAATGACTCTCACCCAGTGATACCGACACATTGATTTCAGGAGAGCTAAGTAAGTTGCAGTTGTTAGCACACTGAAGATCAAACCTAAAATTTCACACTCAAGGAAACATTAACAGGATTCCCCTCTTTTAATTACAAGTGTAAATTTCACATACAAATTCATGCACAATCAGGTGATGATTAAACACTTAAAAACCTGATTATTTGCTCGGAATTTAATTCCTTGTAATTCCAAGATTATTGGGATTCAGTAAGTTTACTTCCACCAATCATATTACAGCTGTTTTGAAGGATTTTAAAGTTTTGACACAGAGACCGATGTCAGAAGAAGGCAATACAATCACAAGTGGTGTAGGGCCCTTCTCATATCAAATAAAAAAAAAATCAAATCAAATCTGTATATATAGTGCCAAATTATACCAAAGTTACATCAAGGCACTTCACAAAAAGCAGGGCTAGGCTAAACTCTTTACAGAATTATTTAAAGAAACACAACAAATCCCTCCATGAGCAAGCACTTGGTGACAGTGGCAGAAAAAACTCCCTTTAAGAGGCAGAAACCTCAGACAGAACCAGGCTCAGGGAGTGCAGAGCCATCTGCCTCGACTGGTTGGGTTGAGAGAGAGAGAGGCAGACGAGGGGGAAGAGAAGAGAAAGGGAAGCCAAAACATACAGTTTTAGAGCAAGAATTAAAATGAAAAAAAAAATTCTAAATACAAAACAGATTGTATTTACAACATGTACAAAATATCAGTTGGTTTTGTATTTCCATGCTGCATATGCACTAAATTCTACTCTAAAAGCAGCTGATAGGCTGGGTGATGGAGCGAGAACTGATAAGGACAGGAATGATCCCATTATATATTTATTTGCTGTTTATACGGTCAAACTTGATACCTGCAGTCAGCTAATTTAAAGCAATTGCATCACAATAAAACATGAAACATTACAATTTCGTTGCAAAATATATGCAGATATAATATGTGTTGCCCTGTAACGCTTTGGACATTTAGAGCCCCTGTGTGTATGGTATGCAATTGCATGTTTGTTTGGGAATATTAACCCCTAAAATAAAATGTAAACGGAAACTGCAAATGATTCTACTTGAAAAATAAGAGGGCAGCATGGTGGCATAGTGGTTAGCGCTGTTGCGCTGTTGCCCCACAATAAGAAGATCGTGGGTTCAGTTCCAGGCCTGGGGCCTGCGTGGGTTTCCTCTGGGTACTCCGGTTTCATCCCACCATCCAAAGACATGCATGTTTGGGTTAACTGGTGACTCTAATTTGTCCATAAGTCTGAGTCTGAGTGTGAGTGGTTGTTGGTCTCTGTCTGTCTCTGTATGTTGGCCCTATGATGGACTGGCAATCTGTCCAGGGTGTACCCCACCCTCACCCAGTATGAGCTGGGATTGGGTCCAGCACCCCTCCTGACGTGGAAATGGATAAGAGGTTGAAAATTAATGAATGAATGAAAAATAAATATTTTGTTTAGAATACAAGATGTCAAATCTGCCTAAGCAATACTTTTCAGGCTATGTTGACCTCACAATGTTTCCTTTGGACAGGCATGTACATGTACTTACTAAAATATTATGATTCATACAATGTATAATGATACAAGCATAAAGCTAAGTTTGCCCAATGGAGAAAATGTGTTCATCAAGCCATGGAAACTACCATTCATCAATATTTATTATCTGCATGAGTAAACGTTGTTTGGATTGATGTCTGTGTGTGTGTGTGTGTTTACACAATGATATATACATTGTTTTCAGCACCTTTGAGTGTCAGATATGAGTTAATCATTTTTTCCCCAATTGCATTATTGACAAGCAGCAGTCAATAATGTGTAGTTTACAAAATAAATCTCTGTCTTTTGAATATTCCTTCACTTGAATAGTTTCATTCTTGTTATTTCACAGATTACTTTGTTAAACTGTAAAACCCTCTCAACAATATCATTTCTTGTCCTGTGATTTGGAGTGATTTGATGTTGATATATTTTGCTTTGCAGAACAATGACATTTCTCCCACTGATAGAACTTCAAAATGACTGATTTCTATTTTGGGAATTGATGGATGTTTGGTCAGTTAACTAGCCCCTGGGCCAACCGGCAGCAACAGAAAATGCCCTGGTCATAAAATGTGACCTGAAATTAACATGACATAGCAAATGCTGCTGTTGGCTGATGACAAATTGTTATAACTATATATAACTATACTGATATATTGCTCATTGTGTCAGACCACTCTAAAAGTAAGATGTTACAGTTGGATCCAGACTTAGTATATAATTTGAATATTACCACATAAGTTAATTAAGTTCATAAAAACGATCAAGCAGTCAAGAAATGTGTTGTGCTCTTTAATCATCCAGATTCCTCAAGTTGATTGTGATGGGACAACAAAATACTTTCTCATAGTTTTCTGTGAGAAAGACTAGTATGTTCCGAGATATATGTGATATTCCATATTCTCAGTTCCCATGAAATGTGACCATATGTGTGCAAAAATGTGCAGAAGTTCAAGCCTTGCTCGATTTGCTTTTATATTACACCACTCAGCTCAATGTTCTGAGCACAGCTGCTTTTGGCCAGCCAGGAAATTACACCTGAAATTGGCCATGTGGTTTGAGTGGCTTATAAGACACATTGCAGGTATGAAAGTAAATGAAAGGAGCAAAGAAACAACCAATCCACTTCTCTGTATCTGCCACTGCATGCTTGTCACCCGTCTACACCCGTCTATAAGTCTCTTCTGCTTGTAGCCAGTGGTGACCAGAGAAGGTCAGCAAGCCATGATATGTACAGTGTACAGTGAAACACTCTGGAATAAAGGTGGGTTTCTGTTTTCTCTGGCCACGAGTGCATTTAAAAATAATTTCCCACATTCTCTGTCTTTTCTTCCTTTTCTGTAATGCACCCTCCTGTTTTCTGTCTGTGCTCTTGTTATAAATCAACTTGGTATTAGGTATGTGGTGCACGTTCACTGGGAATGAATGGAAGGGCTTGAGTTTCACTGATCTGAGCAAAACCACAATTGAAAAAGATTTGTGAGCTTGGTTTCAGTATTCAGATAATTCGACTCGGTCATAAGTCAGTGCAAAATGCCAGAGGAAATATACATTTAGTGGTTACTCTTCACAAAAGGTATTGATGTTGGCTGTGTTGATTTACTTCTGAACAGGTTAAGCCAAAAATCAAAAACATAGCATGAAAACATGTAATTATAATCACAAATCATATAACTGCCCTTGTTTTTTAAACAGAAATGATACTGTGATCTGTGTGATAAACAAGTGATAGAAGTGATATTTTTTTGTGTCGCCTGCTATCTCACTCTCAGGTAAAAGTTAAGAGGTAGATGGTGAATTGACAAGTGAGCACCGATTTTTATTTATTTATTTATTTTTTTAATTCAAGCGTGCCCCTTTTTCACTTCAGTGCTAAATGCTTGATCGCTATCATTATCACAAAAAATTGCTTGGGGGCCCCTCTGGTGCACCCGGTGAAGCCCATACTGTTATGCTCCGGCCCTTACTGAAGTGGGCAGAATTTAAACTTTGGCCCTTTGCTGAATGTCAACTGCTCTGTCTCATCCTTGACTTTCTGTTCTGTGTGTCACTTTTGTTATGATTATAAAGGCAAAAATAGCCAAAAAGTATTACGTGTTCTGAGTATTATTTGGCCTTTGCGATTTTCAAGTGGGTCAAGCTTGGAAAGCTCTAGAGTAGCCCTTGCACAGGCCCAGGGGTCCAAAGGGATTGGATGACCGTGGGCCACAATGTTTCGTTTGAAGTTATTTATTATAAGAGGGTAAATTACAAAATTACAACAGCAAAACACTGCCAAAGGACTTTTGTCATGGTACCTTGGTCAGGCATGATTAAGGGTTAGTCCTAACTGCAGTGGACTGAGTTGTGATCTGACCCACAACCCTATGCCACATGTCATTCCCCTTCCCTCTCTTCATCATTCCTGTCTCTTTCAAAAGTTAAAAAAAAAAAAAAATGCAATGAAAGATTTTCTTTCAACATATTTGTCAGTTGTGTTTAAATCAAAATCAAATCAAATCAGATTTATTTATATCGCACCAAATCATAACAAAGTTACATCAAGGCACTTTACATATAGAGCAGGTCTAGACCAAACTCTTTATACAATTATTTAAAGAGACCCAACAGATCCCCCCATGAGCAAGCACTTGGCGACAGTGGCAACGAAAAACTTCCGTTAAGAGGCAGAAACCTTGGGCAGAACCAAGCTCAGCCGGTCGAGGCAGCCATCTGCCTCGACCGATTGGGTAGAGAGAGAGAGAGAGAAGGAGAAAACAAAGGAGACACGCAAGAGAGAAGTCCTTCCACATGGACTATTACCAGGTGATAATATGAAAGACAAGTGTCACAGAAATCGTGATACAGCATTTCAGTCACCCAAGCATTCAAAAATAAAATTATGCAATAATACAATTGTTTACAAATGAATTATTTGACCAAGGAATTTATTGCAAAGTGATTCATAATTTGAAATATGGTGCAAAATAAAAGCTTCTTATATTCATTCATTCATTCATTCATCTTCTACTGCTTATCCGTTTCCAGGTCGCGGGGGTTGCTGGAGCCAATCCCAGCTGACATTGGACGAGGGTAGGGTACACCCTGGACAGGTCGCCAGTCCATCGCAGGGCCAACACACAGAGACAGACAGAGACAAACAACTACTCACACTCACACTCAGACCTACAGACAATTTAGAGTCACCAACTAACCCAAACATGCATGTCTTTGGACAGTGGAATGAAACCGGAGTACCTGGAGGAAACCCACGCAGGCATGGTAAGAACATGCAAACTCCACACAGAAAGACCCAAGGCCTTGTTGTTGTGGGGCAAAAGCCACTATGCCCAGCTTGTTACATCGTAAAGCTTATTTGCATTTTTTAACCTCCTTTCACCAGCACAAGACCAAAAGAGTCACAGAAAGGTTAAAAATAACACTAAAGTTGAAACAGTATGCAAATGGACAAGTTGATAGGAAGAGAGGAAATGTAAAATGCTACAGGAAAAGCCATTTGAAATACCAGATTAAAATTTGTTTTCTTAATTGTTAATTTTTCTTTTCAACTTGAATGTTTAAATAGATTAAAAATTCATTATTTATTGATAAATTCATAAATGTTTTTTAAACAACATAAGGGTTTTATATTTTTTTGTCATTCCTTTTTTAATTTTTAACATTAATACATGTTTAATATTTTGTTTACAAATTCTTTATAATTTCTATTTTAATTTTCCATTAGAGAATAAATTAATATATTGTTCTGTAACTTAGAACATTTCTTTATAGATACATATTCTAAACTTAGCTATAAATGCTAAGTTTTCATTTAATCCATGAACTGTGTCAGTATTATTTCTGACACTTATAGTCCATCCAGGAATGTATGTCAAGCCTTTCATTACAAATTATGAGGTTACTATGATGATTTTTCTGCATGTGGTTAGAAGAGAACACATATGTCTATATATCTAGTTTGACCAACTCCTGCTCATATCAGAACTGACTTAGAATTTCCATGTTTGTCTGAGCAAGCCTCATGTATAGCAGACAAATACTTCCATTTCAACACATCATCTTTCCTGCTTTAACCTTCTTATTGGAAAATTATTAGACAGAGTGAACAGATTAACACTTTTCCCAGGTGCAGTAAAAATCAGACATTAGATTATTGATTCTGTTGTACGGCTGGGCGGTATACTGGTTCATACCGAAAACCGGTTTTTATATTTGTTATGATATGAATTTTCATATACCGGCAACACCGGTTTAAATAGCCTAAACATGTCCGGAACGCAGCGCGCTGGTAAATTGTTTCACGAGGGACCCTTTTCATTGCTGCGCCGCTAAACACGCATTGAACAGAGTGGAAATAATAGTGGAGTTGCTGAGCGTGGTGGACATGGATAGAGGAAGCTCTGAACAGGTGGTATGGCGACACATTAGTGCCAAAAAGCACTGTCACGATAAAACATACATTCGGGCGTATTATATATTTCACACGCGTAGATATTAACTGCGAGCGAGGAAGAATATGTGACCAGCGCGCCACATATGGTTCCCTCCCCCACTGTGCCAAAAGTTTCAAGTGAGAGAGCAGACTCAGCTTCAAGAGAGCAGGGTGATTTTTGAGTGGTTGTTTGGTGCGCTGGTCACATATTCCACCTCGCTCGGGGAGCAGTTTCCTCTCAGTGCGCGCTTACAGTTAATATCTACGCGTGTGAAATAATATAATATGCCTGAGTGTATGTTTTATCGTGCCAGTGCTTTTTGGCACTAATCTGTAGCCATGAATATGCAGTAAATCTTCTCTCAATCAGTGGAAAATGTGGTGGTGCACATTGTAATAGAACGGAAAATGTTGAGCACATACTAATGCACTGTGTTGGATATGAGGATGAAAGAATTAGGTTATAACAAAGGGTGAGAGAAAGCAAACGGGGTTGGGATTTGGAAGGAACACTAGGAACTAGTGGTGATAGGGTGAGGGAAATTCAGAGAGAGGTATTAAAATTCTTAGTAAACACCAGATTGTTTAACAGAATTTAGTAGGTGAATGAACTCCTTTTTTGTGTGTTATTGCAAACAGGATTCCGTTCTACATACATACATGGTAGGTGGCGATATGCACCTATAAGATGGTATTGTAATCTGCCAATAAATGCAAAGAAGAAGAAGAAGAAGGAAATGTGGTCAACACAGGCTGTGTCCGAAACCACTCCCTCAGTCCCTACTCCCTATATAGGGAGATGAATGTAGTGGACTATATAGTGAACTCATTCACAAAATGAACAATCGCTTTCGGACACAACTTTTGACGGCGTTAATTGCGTCATCGTTGTTGCGCAATTAAAACGTTCCCAACTCACGGCTAAACACAAAAAAAACCTTTTCTTTTTATCACTGCATTTTGTTAAAGGCTTTTGATAATCTTGCACTGCACTGTAATTTTTATTATCGTATTTGGTCTTCTTTTATTATATTTTTATTTTCTATTCTCTTGGCTCTTAGGTAACAGTTTTTCATTGTAATCTAACGTTACTTGAATGTCTGATTATACCGTGTTTTGCATGATGTTAATGCTCTTTACATTCATGTAAACAGTACGTTTAATTGCCTTGTATTTGAAATGTGCTATAAAATAAACTATTCTGTTCTGCTGGAATCGCCATTTTTGCCGCGAGCGCAATGCATAATGGGATATCTTGCATGGGTTAGTGACCATCGGCTATTCACTACTTTTCACAATGCATTGTGGGATACTTTGAGTGCACTACATTTTGTTGCAAAACATTCTGACACCACTACAAAACGACAAGCTCACTATATAGTGATTGGGGGTGGTTTCGGATACAGCCACTGAATCACGCATAAAAAAAAATACCGTCAAATACTGTGAAACTGGAGTAATTCTGAAAAATACTGCGATATAGAATTTTGGTTTACTCTAGGTTCTCGTGAAAATACTTTGGGGCTGTATTTCCTAACATGTATTTTCCTATTTCTACATTGTATTTCCCAGGGCTGCACAACATTATAGATCTAAATTCATCAACCTGTACGACAATTCAAAGGGGATTGGGCAGAGGAAGAGAAAATTTTGTTTTCTCCATGGAGATCTGCACAACCCACCAAGGGTCTGCAACATATGCAATACGTGAAACTATTACAGAACCTTATGAGGAGTAAAATGATGTGAAGAGATAGGACAAGAAGCCAATAGCCAATCAGCGTCCAAGTGGTCTCACTGTTGGACCACACTGTGTGAGACAGTTAAGTCCAGTCATAAATAAATACACATGTATTTCTTAAGACATCCAAAGGGCTTGTAGCCAACAAAAATGGCTGAGTATCATTAAATTTAGGTTATGTATTCATTTTGGCCTAATAGGATATAATTCAGTGTGTTTACATCAATCTTAAAGCAGCATTAAGCTGTAATTAAAACAATGATCTGAATTCAACATTAGATCTAAGTGGTTGCCTATTGACTGCAGATGCAGAGGAATTACTGTTCCTTTTTTTTTCCCTCAGGCCCAGGGTGAAAAGGACTAATTGAGTGAGTGGTGGGAGGGGAGTGATCCATGACCCGAGAAAAAATAAGAGATGGAAGGAGCAGCTTCTCTTCCCTGACATTTTCAGAAACATGTTTTAGTTTTTGCATGACTTAACACAAAGTAGTGATTGGCTGTTGCCCTATTTGCTATTATATCACTGTTAACTGTCAAAAAAAAGTGTGACTTCATTCATCTTCTACCACTGACCCGTCGCGAGGGGTGCTGGAGCCAATCCCAGCTCACTCTGGGCAAGGGCGGGGTACACCCTTGACAGATCGTCAGTCCATCACAGGGCCAACATAATGAGACAGACAGAGATGAACAACCAAGCACACTCCCACTTACGGACAATTTAGAGTCACCAATTAACTTAAACCTGATGTTTTTGGACGGTGGGATGAAACTGGGTATTGAACTCACAATCTTTCTGCTGTGAGGTAACAGCGCTAAGAAATCAAGTCACCAATGGTGACTTGATTTCTGTGACTTTGGTCATGGTAACTACGATAATTTTTTTTTTTATCTCTTTTGGCTTTTTCCCTTATTTGGGTTAATCACTGGTAGTCAGCTCTGTGATTTGGCCACATTTTTTACACCTTCCTCTCCATTTCTCCAGAATGGCACAGGCTTACAACTGGTTTGCATTGTGGCAGGGGCATGCATGCAAAATGCATGCAAAGCCTATACTCTGCCACTGAGCTATGTCCCCCGGGCAGGAATTACTGTTCCTTCATTTAATTTATTTCATTCATTCATTAGAAGTCTTGTTTCGAACCACCTGGTGAATTTTAAGTTAACTATCTTCTCTTCTTTTATACTTTTTATGTCCGACATCTCATGAGATCTTTATCTCTTGAATGGAAATTACTCACTTTAACCGGCTGAAATCAGGTTGATGAGAGCAGCTATTGTGCGGGCCACAAAATCAAAGTGATAACTAATGCTACATTGCTAAAATGCTGCTTAAAGCTGAGTAGAAGTGCGTTGGATGATAATTCCATGTGATTGCTGCTACCAAATGTCGATCTGTCATTTGATCGATTGTTAGAATCGATTGTCAATAGAAATATTATAGCAAATATAGCAGCTTTGAACTGCACCAGAAAATTTCTAATTTATACCTGATACCTCTCACTCTGGGCAGGGCAGTGGCAAAGTGGTTAGCGCTGTTGCGGTGCAATAAGAAGGTTGTGGGTTCAGTTCCAGGGCCTGGGGCCTTTCTGCACGGAGTTTGCATGTTGTTGGGTTTGAAAAGGGTGCATTTGGTTATCAGCTATAATTCTTAATTATTAGAGTTAATTATGAAATCAGAAATTATTAACTTCAATTAATAATGTGGGGCACCACCCAGAAACCGGGACCATTAACCAAACTGTAAACGTTGCCTCATAAACAGTTGTTTAATTAGAGGAGCCAATATCTGAAATATCAGCACCACTAGGGGAACGGTGAAGATGAGAAGTCCGAGCTCTGACTCTCTCAATCAGCCACTTATCACAAAAATGACAAGGAGACTTTTCTTTAAAGCTACAAATAGTATTTATTAACCTCCACAAGAATTAACTAAGCCAACAATTGTTTCAATCAATAAATACTACAATGCCAACTAATGCTAAGCAAAACACATAAAGACAGCAGCGGTGTAAAGGCAAATCAGGTAAACTACAGGATGCGTCTGTGTGTGTCTGTGTTTGTGTGTGTCAGGATGGCGCGGCTTCCGGTTGTAGACTGACAAAGCAACTTACTTGTCACTCACGGTGGCGCAAACACATACACAAAAACAAAAATCCCGAATGGGATAACACAAACAGTTTAGTTACTAAACTAAAAAGGCAGCAACTTAAAATTACTCCTCAGCTTACAGCAGCGAACGGAGTCGTCGGTCCGTTAAAGCACACAACAATAACGAGCACTAAGCTTGTAAAACACACAAATCTAACGTCTCTGCCCAGACAGCCTCTTACCTGTGTCGCTCTCCTGAGCGTGTGTGTAAGTCAGTTAGATCCAGAATCGGGTCCTCTGGTGCGTGGTACTGACGGCGCCGTCCTTGTTCCTCGAGACTGACGGTGTTGGTTTTTTGGCGGTTCTCAGGTGGTTTTCTTCCTTCTGCAGGTAATAGCTGAGAGGTCGCTGGGTTGCAAATAGCCGACTCTCATGAGTCCGGAAAAAGTGTTCAGAAGAATACGGGTCGGGTCTCGTCTCGTCCAGCGAGGGTGAAACTCCAAAGAAAGGGGGAATGAGCATACGTGTACAAGTCACTTTCGTTGGTGATCTAGCTGATAGAAAAGGCAAACCTTCTCCTGAGCAAGAATACCAGAAAGAGGACGAGATAAGTTCCTCACCAGTATTTAAAGGGGGAGTGACGTCATGGCCCTGTTATCTCAACTCCCTTTGTTGTAGATACGTATCTGCCAATCAGAGACGAGAAACTGCCACCTGCTGGTGAGTTCGCACTCATGTGCGAACTGCAAGGGATGAGTGGAAATGTAGTCTGTGGATGGATTCCTTTTTTTCCAGGAAACAAAGGAACAGGGGTGACCTCGTGGTCAGGCCTCAGGCCCAACAATGTTTTCCCCATGCCTGCATGGGTTTCCTCCGGGTACTCCAGTTTCCTCCCACCGTCCAAAGAGCATGTTTAGGTTAATTGGTGATTCTAAAATTGTCCGTAGGTCTGAGAGTGAGTGTGACTGGTTGTTAGTCTCTGTCTGTGTGTTAGCCCTGCGATGGACTGGTGACCTGTCCAGGGTGTACCCCGTCCTTGCCTAGAGTGAGCTTGGATTGGCTCCAGCACGCCCACGACCCGGAAAAATGGATAAGTGGTTGAAGATGAATGAATGAACTTCTCAGTCTCTCCCTAAATGTCATAACTACTCAAACGACTCAAATTGTACTGTGAGACAACAGTGTTGGTCAAATCTAAGCTCAATATTTCTGAAGGAGTTTCAGATGCTGGGTAATTACAGGCCCAGGGTGAAAAGGACTAAATGAGTAACTGTGCACATATACATATAACAAGATATGATATTATGCAACTGCATAAATGATATCTTGACATTTCGACTTTTTTATCGAAATTCTATTTCAACATTAATCTCGACATTTTGGCTTTTTTCTTGAAATGTGCATAATGAAAAAAAATCTTCGTCCTCTCCAATATTTTTCTCCTGCCTGGGCCTAATACTCTTCCGTAGTTAATGTTACTGGTGCATTACAATTACCTTTTTTTTTACTAGTATCGAGTCACAAAAATGTGATAATACGAATAAACAGACAATAATAATAATAGAATAAACAATAATAACAACAAAGTAAAAAATGTCCATTTGTGAAGACAAGGCATGGGCCCCCTTTCATAACCAGATCATCATGAACATGAGGAGATGTTGCCAAATATTTTAAGATATGCCATCATTGCAGTTTAATGTAGCACTGAGGCATTCCATAGGAAAAAACTGAAATATTTCTCTATACCATTGGGTGACACAGGGAGGCTCTTCCACCACCCACAGAAACAGAACACATCATTTCATTTTAAAGCAGAAAAAAAAAATCAGCTTTTCAACCTATCACTTTTGTCAAAAATGGTTATAATTTTTTTAACCATAAAATACCTAAGCAAGAAAACACTTGGCTTTTGCCATTGTTGCGAAGACTACTAAGTATTAAAACCAGACCAAGGCTATGATATGACAGATCTACCACAGCCAGGCAGCCTGCTGTAGTCTGCTTGCAAAGAATGCCTGAGCCACTACTGTGCCCTTGAGATGTGCTCTTAAAAGTAGTGGTTGTCAAATATGCAGCTGTATAATTGGAATATTAGATAAACTCAAAGAAATGTGAATTATGGCAGCCGCCTTGAATGAGAAGTAATAAAAACCCCCTCATATTTGGAGAGTGCAGTATAACGGGAGATGAAGGGATGGCAGGAGACAAATGGGGTAGGAGGAAAGGAGTGATATATCATCTGCCCTTCCCGGCACGGATTTTCTGCAGTGATTGGAGGCCCTCCACAAATGATGAGTGAGGCAGCTGTGAGAGCATTGAGGTTCTGCAGGTTCACAGCAAAGTCAACGCCGTCCAATCCCTCTAAACCTCTCAGCTCTCACTGAGCTGAGGGAGAGCTCTCACTGCTCACCGCAGAGCACCCTGCCAAAATAAAGTCCAGCCTGCATGTGTATTTGCCTGTGAGTGTAAGTTAATGCGTATTCGGTTGCATTCCCCAGTGCACACTATGTGGTAACTAGGGTTGGGACCCGGATCCGGTTCTTTTTGGGAACCAGGTCCAAAATTCCGGTTCCGGAACCGGTTCCATCACTTTTGGATTGACGGTTCCCGCAAACGAGTATTAGATTGTTGGCAACTGTGTAATTCTTCTTTCATTTGACTGTGCCCATGCATTGAAGTGACTGTGGTGATGTCACTTCAATGCATGTCACCTCCAGTAGAGTGGATCCGCCCACTGATCTCAGATCACGAGCGTCGGTCAAGCGGAACAAAGCAAGACAGAAAACATGCAAAGTTTGGTTGTATTTTAACAATTCTAAAGAAAACGAGGCAATGCAGTCATCACTTGCACTGGTGGTAGCACATCCGCTATGATGAAACTGCGGCGCTGGTACACGTTTTTTCAGGCTGTCGAACACGGTACATACCCTGAGATTAACGTTGTGTTTAGGGAGCTCATTCATTAGCTTACTACCTCATGATTGTACTGTTGCACAGTACATATATATAAATGTAGGAATTGGTAAGGAATCGGACCGTTAAGAAGGAATTCGTAAGGCATCGGAATCGTTAAAATCCTAACGAGTCCCAACCCTAGTGGTAACGTGTGTTTGCTTTTATGTCCGAGTATTTGTTTTCACTTTTTAATATCCAAACCAGAGGTGCTTGTATACACCTCTGGTTATACATTTCCACAAAGTAAACCTTCATAAACCATCGTAAACCTTCGTAAATTTATGTGTATCTGACTTCTCCAGACTTTTTGTTGAAGGTGTTTGATGCCTTTTCTTGAGACTGTATTCTGTGGAAATCAAATTGTATAGTTCTTTTGAAATCAATTGAAGCATATGAGTAAAGACAACAGTTTATTATATTTGTTTGTTTTACAGAAAATCATCCATCCATTTAACCATTCCTCCATTCATTCAAGAGAAATCTCTTCACTCAATAAGTGGTTAAATAGCTCCATGGTCCAGTTATTAGTACCTCTTCAGGCAATAATATGTCTTTATCCTTTTAGCACTTTGGTTAATCAGTATTTGTCTTATTGTCGAATCAAACTGTAGCAAATGTGTACAGGGGAGTTTAGAAATTTTTCACCTATTCAAACAAGGTGATCGGACATACAACATTGCATCAATTTCACATCATTTGGAATTTCAGTTTGATGTTGAACAATTAATGCAAAGGCCTTTTTTTACAAATAAAACTGACTCCCAGAAGCTCTGCATAAGACAGCCTGAGTGTTTTTCAACAGCACCTAGTTTCACATTTTAACCATCTTTGGATTTGAGTACCAATTGCAAATAGAAACGCCGGCCCCCACACACCCCCAGGGTAGGGTGGAGAATTCTCTGGGCAGAAATAAGACAGTGAGTTTGATGGGAGATGAGCTCCCCATCTGATCAGCTCTCATTCTCTTCAGGGCTCTGTTTCCAAGGCAGCAGTGTGCAATTCAAGCACTTTACTCTAAAAATAGGCTAAACGAAATTACCTGTGTCAATTGGAAAATGTGGATTTGTATTTAAAAGTGTTTTTCACGCTACTAAAAATCAGTTTATTTTTCCTTTGTTCTGCATGTTGCTTCCAACTTAATGCAACTTGTTTTTTTGGGGGGATGTTCTTGAGTTCTTACCTCCATCATTAAACACAAAGACCCTTTGAACTGCCACTTGTAATGTTGCTAAAGGACATGTAGAGCACAAATGTCAGCTGAAAGATGAAACCATAAACTGCAATGCTTTGAATAGTGAAAAGTAAATCAGTCCCCAAAGTACAACTTTACAGCAGAAATAAACATCAGCCATGTTTAAAAACTTCATTCCTCTATAGTTTTCATCCTCATGACAACTGTGAACTGACCATTTACATTTTATCAAGATTTGAACTACTGAGTGGCAGTGTGCTGCTTTGACTACCACGTGGGTAATTTTATGTTTGTCACAAATTGCTGTGCACTGAAGACTCAGCATGTTCCTCAGGTCTTTGGCTGCTTTTACATTAACTGGGTGTTTGGTGGAGTGAGGCAAAAGCAAGATGGCGATGATGGAGTAGTTTATTCTGAGCTTAAAAAACACTGTTAGTGCAAAATGTGTAGCTGACATCACAGAGGCCACACCCCTCTTCATCTGTAGTCAGTGGTATAGTACTGTTTTTTTTGTTTGTTGGTTTTTTTAAACAATAAATTTACATACATATACTGCTCAAAAAAATAAAGGGAACACTTAAACAACACAATGTAACTCCAAGTCAGTCACACTTCTGTGAAATCAAACTTTCCACTTAGGAAGCAACACTGATTGACAATCAATTTCACATGCTGTTGTGCAAATGGAATAGACAACAGGTGGAAATTATAGGCAATTAGCAAGACACCCACAATAAAGGAGTGATTCTGCAGGTGGTGACCACAGACCACTTCTCAGTTCCTATGCTTTCTGTCTGATGTTTTGGTCACTTTTGAATGCTGGCGGTGCTTTCACTCTAGTGGTAGCATGAGACGGAGTCTACAACCCACACAAGTGGCTCAGGTAGTGCAGCCCATCCAGGATAGCACATCAATGCGAGCTGTGGTAAGAAAGTTTGCTGTGTCTGTCAGCGTAGTGTCCAGAGCATGGAGGCGCTACCAGGAGACAGGCCAGTACATCAGGAGACGTGTGGGAGGCCGTAGGAGGGCAACAACCCAGCAGCAGGACCGCTACCTCTGCCTTTGTGCAAGGAGGAACAGGAGGAGCACTGCCAGAGCCCTGCAAAATGACCTCCAGCAGGCCACAAATGTGCATGTGTCTGCTCAAACGGTCAGAAACAGACTCCATGAGGGTGGTATGAGGGCCCGACGTCCACAGGTGCGGGTTGTGCTTACAGCCCAACACTGTGCAGGACGTTTGGCATTTGCCAGAGAACACCAAGATTGGCAAATTCGCCACTGGCGCCCTGAGCTCTTCACAGATGAAAGCAGGTTCACACTGAGCACATGTGACAGACGTGACAGAGTCTGGAGATGCCGGGGAGAACGTTCTGCTGCCTGCAACATCCTCCAGCATGACAAGTTTGGCAGTGGGTCAGTAATGGTGTGGGGTGGCATTTCTTTGGGGGGCCGCACAGCCCTCCATGTGCTCGCCAGAGGTAGCTTGACTGCCATTAGGTACCGAGATGAGATCCTCAGACCCATTGTGAGACCATATGCTGGCGCGGTTGGCCCTGGGTTCCTCCTAATGCAAGACAATGCAAGACAATGCTAGACCTCATGTGATTGGAGTGTGTCAGCAGTTCCTGCAAGACGAAGGCATTGATGCTATGGACTGGCCCGCCCGTTCCCCAGACCTGAATCCAATTGAGCACATCTGTCATCATGTCTCGCTCCATCCACCAACGCCACGTTGCACCACAGACTGTCCAGGAGTTGGCGGATGCTTTAGTCCCGGTCTGGGAGGAGATCCCTCAGGGAACATTCGCCATCTCGTCAGGAGCATGCCCAGGCGTTGTAGGGAGGTCATACGGGCACGTGGAGGCCACACACACTACTGAGCCTCATTTTGACTTGTTTTAAGGACATTACATCAAAGTTGGATCAGCCTGTAGTGTGTGTGTTTTTTTTTTGATTGTTTTTTTGTTTTTGTTTTTGTTTTTTTTCCACTTTAATTTTGAGTGTGACTCCAAATCCAGACCTCCATGGGTTAATAAATTTGATTTCCATTGATAATTTTTGTGTGATTTTGTTGTCAGCACATTCAACTATGTAAAGAACAAAGTATTTAATACGAATATTTCATTCATTCAGATCTAGGATGTGTTATTTTAGTGTTCCCTTTATTTTTTTTGAGCAGTGTATATTATGTAATGAGCAGGCACGGGGAAAGGACTCAAAAGCACAATTTTCAGACACAGGGATCAATTCAATAGGCTTTAATCTGAGTTTGGTAGACAAGTAGTCAGTCCACATGGCAGAAGTACAAGTGGAAGAGGCAAAAGACAAGTCCAAACAATCCAAACAGGGTGCAAAAACCAGGAATACGTGAGACATGCTAGAACCAACCTGAAAAGAACAAAAGGGTGAAGGGGGGTATACATACACAGGGGGAGGTGATTAGACAGACACAGGTGAGGCAGATTAGGGCAATCCCAGGAGCGGGAAACACGAGGGGAAGAAGTATGGTGACCAGATACGAGACAGTGTGAGACAATGTGAGTATCAAAATGAAACAGGAAGTGGCACAGAAACACACACAAAAGACCGGGCAAGTCATGACAATATTACATATATTACATGAGCTGGAGAATACAATACATTCTAATAAGTACGTTTATTGGGGTTCTGATGTGTTGTGAAATGTCACAAAACTTTGGTTATACAAGCCGCTGACAGCTAGGCATCTGAATGACACCCTGATGGGCTGTGACATTACCCAGTGGAGCTAATAGGAGTGGCCGATGTAGAGATGTGACTATAGACATCACTAGTGTAACCACTTTAGTCGTTAAAAGTGGAGTACAGTGTGATATCAGGATAGTGCGACAACAGGCCAGGATCAGAATAGACCAGATTCGTTAAGAACCAGAGTTTGAGCAACAATAATGAGCAGATGCAGTATGAAAGTTTGAGTAGCAACTCTTATATTGTTACAATGAATACAAAAATTGACCAATTTATATAAAAATATTAATGAATAATCCCCCAAACAAAGGAAACAGAAAGTGCACACATGAAAAAATAAAATAATATTGTCCATTGGGGCCCTTAGGAAACCTAAAGTTCTTAAAGATATACCTGATCTTAAAGGTTTGTGAGAGGCATGTGTGGGTGTGTGTACATGTGTATTTTCTTCAGGTTTTCTAGCTCGCCATTAGACGCACTCAGGATGTTGTCCTGGTCCTTGGATCTTCGTCGGCTCTAAATATTTCCATCCATTCTGAAAGATCTCCATCCACTCTAAAAACCTGACATTAAAACAAGGTCATATATATCTATTACATTCTATTCTAAGAGGAATCATTCAAGACTCCAATGTCAAAAGGTAATATTGCATTAAACCTCATAACTCAAATCCGATCCAATCTCAAATCTTCAGTTCAGTTGTACAAAACTCAGATTATCAAGTTCAAATATGAGAACCAACCATTCAGGAACTCTCAAACACATTATACTGTTCATTCAACAGTGTTTCAATAGTATTCATATTAGGGTTGAGCCGGATACTTGCCTGAAACGAGTATCCGGTACGGTTATAGCAATTTTGACGAGTACGAGTACCATATGAGTAATACGAGTTAATATCCGTGCTCGGACTGAAGGAAAATCCTCCTCAGGGCGTCCTGTGATAGAGACAGAGCGCAATGCGTCATACTCCGAGAGCAATTTCAAATACACTGTCCAGTAGTTAGCTTAAAACATTATTTTTCAACATGTCAGATGATTATTTTAACACGCTAGCTGTACCGGAGAAAAAACGGTACACAGAAAAACTCACATATGTGGGTCTCATTGTACCTCCTGCTTGCCTTAATTTTCATGGAGAAATGATCCCACTGAATGGCCGGAGGTGACACACTTTGATATTTACAACTACCTAATAGCGATTAAAAGTTAGGCTACATCCACACTACTAAATCATCATTTTAAAATAGCTTTTTATAACCCAAGCGTTTCAAATCTGCCGCACTTTATGGGGTAAAAACTGGATTGGTAACAGAAGCGGTGCTGAATGCAGCCCGCATTGCGTTTCTCATTCTCACTGTTTCCTCACCAGGTCAGGTTACTTCCGGCCGGCTTGCTCTTCTTACCTTGGTGTAATACAAATTAAGCTGTAAATAAAAATATATTGAGGCTTACAATAAATATAACAACTTCTGACCAACCCATATCAATTTCAGGCTTAAAAATACAACTTTTGTATAAACCACGCCCACTTTCAGTTTAAGTCCCGCCCCTTACGAGTACGAATACGGAGACAGATAATATAGATGGTTGAACAGATACGGATAGTGGTGTACTCGCTCATCCCTAATTCATACAGTAAGCAACCATGAAATAATACATAGCTTATCATAACTGAAAGTTGGCATTTAGTGCAAATAAAATGGAGGAAATAAAACAAAACTCATATATAGAGCTATTTTTTGGATCAGAGATATCGAAAATGTGCTGAATTAATCTACCTGCACTATAGGCCTACTAGTGCAATGGAGAAGCTGGACCAAAATATCCTCCAAAACACCTCTAATTCACAATTCAAATACTGTATATTCCTTCGGAAGTTTATATTACAAAATAAAATACAAAGTACTCCCATTATCATAAAATATTTATATCAATTTATTTCTTTTACTTTGACAATAGAAAAATCAACCAAGCCTCCCCTTTAAACACATACATTGGAATAAAATACAGACATGGTGCACCACATGTACTAGAGAGTACACACAATTATTCACTATTATTCATTATTATTAATCATTCTCAGTTCACTCCAACACATTTTAATATGATAACCACTGTTTAGCATATTTAGCAGCAGCCAATAAATAACTTCAGAGTAGCTAAAATAAACGCATTGTTCACCGTTGGTCTATGTCAAAACCGAGTACTGTTGGAGGCTCACATCCGCTCACATGATGGAAGAAAGGGGGTCAGCCTGCAAGACCCTGAACTAATTGTTGGCATTGGTGATGGCGGTTATCCATTGGCATTAATGAGCATGTTTTCCGGCCGGTGAATAACTGGTCATACCGGTACATCGTGTTCTGACTAGGAACCACACGGCTCCGCACTGCAGTTAGGTAAAGCTTGTAAAGATGTATCCACCACAAGTAACGTAACTCTTCAGTGTGTTAACATTAACTGATACTTAACAACACCATCACACAATGTATAATTAAACTTTGAGTCATACAAATACTTTAGTCTAATTATTATTTGAATACTTGTCATTTTTTTTATAAAGCTCTGCTAAAGCATTAATTCCCAAATTCTTTGCAGGTGCCCCCTCAGAATTTTAATCTCATTTATAAAGTACTTAATGTGTGTATGTGATTTATTATATTTATATAATAAATATATATATTATATGTATTATAGAAGGAACAGAATGCCTTATCATCACAGCTGAAAATCTGTGTAACCTCCCAGTAGCAGGCCCTACATACAACATATATACAACAGTCAGCAACAACCAATCAACTCAACTCTACACAGAGTTTAAAAACAAGTATGAATATAAAAATAGAATAAGAAATAACCTGTTAATTAAGAGAGTCTATATCGCAGTGCATTTGTACATTTGTATAGTGTAAGCATATAGCGCCATATTTTCAACTTTTTTATGTTCATGCAATAGTAATTTCTATGCCACCCCCAAATTATTTCAGGCTCCATCCTGGCCACCCCACTGAAAATTTTCTGGCTCTGCCACTGTTTACATCATATGACAATGTGTAAGAGGCATTGAGTGGAAAAGGGTGGTCCTGTTGCTTAGAAGGAATCTGGTCTGGATATCAGCTGAAAATAGTCATGATTTTTATCTGAGCGTTTTATGGCCTGTGTCACTCTCCTGCACGCTGTAATAAGATTGTGTGTACTTACTTCCACACGGGAAAATTAAACCTGCATGGGCACTCGTCACTCCACCCTCAATCGTTTATGCTCCACTACCATGTCAAAGGTCTAATTATGCATTTGAGTGTGAGAGTTTAATTTGCACTTTTCATTTAGAGTGATTGGCATTTGCATAAATTATGCTGAATGCTGTTTTAACCAAAGGGGAGGCAGGCTGCAGGCATGAGCCTTCTCCTTCAACACTCAACTCACCCTAGTTATTCATGTTGCAGGAATATATGTATATTCATGTTCCTGCAAGACTTTGTGTGTCAGACTAAGAGAAATTCATCTTGAATTTTGAAAAGTGTGTGTGTGTGTGTGTGTGTGTATGTAGGAGGGGTCTTGCTAGTAACTTTCCTTTTAGCTCTTTGCTGAGTTGAATCCACCCATAGGAAAAATGTGTTGCTCATCTGTAGCTCAATCTCGTCTCTTGAGATTAGTTTGAATTTCTCATATTCGTATCATTCTGTGATCATTTTTTTCTGAGTTACTTCTCCTAAGGGTCCCTTAGGAGCAAGAAATAAGCTAAAAAGAGGCGAAATATCATTAAGACAAAGGAGGTTGAGTTGAGAAAACTGTATATGCATTATTTGAGAAGTGGGAGAAACAGAGGAGATCTCATTATTGTATGCCCCTGATCTCAATTATGTCTTAGTTATTTTGAAAAATTAAAGAGAATAAGTTGAGATGAATCTGAGACTTTTATGAGGCAAATCTGAGAAGTATGAGTCTTAAAAGAGATCTTATCATTATGTGTCCATGTCTCTTCCATGTCTTGATTATTTCTCTTAAATGTCTTACTGAAGCTATGAGAATGATATCTGAACCATATATGAGAAAGTAAGTTTTTTGGGCCAGTCATAAACAAATGTAAACAACAGTCTGTTATCCTTAAATGTGCTCTAAGTGATACTGGATAAAACTTCATTTTTGGTGTTAAACTTTGAATATGATAGTAATCATTGCTACACTGTCCTGATTGGATATAATCATTATCCCCATTATCCTGGCCTGAAAACACACAGACCCTAATTTTGAGAAAACTTACTTAGGATTCCGTCAACTTTTTTACGGCTGAGGACCCGCTTTCCTTCCTGTCCTGAGGGCTTGTTGCCAGGGCGACCAAATGGGACTGCATTTTGACACTCCTCAACAGTGAAAAAGTGATCAAAAAGTGCATGAAACAGACGCATGCAATTTGGTTTTGATGCTTGATTCATGGCAGCAAGGCGGAACGATGAGATGTACACGCCACTCCCAGGAAAGAGCTCCTGCTGGCCTGATGGTGAAGATGGGCTGTCACGATGTCTCTCTCTAATGAGGTCGCAAAGACTCTGAAGCTCTCTGACACTGAAGAAGTCCCAAATAAACAACCAAGAAGGACTGCACAATTGGTGAGTATAGCTTGGCATAGCGGTGTTGCAGCAAACAGATATGATATTTAATACCCTATTTTCCTCCCTGCAGTCATCCCTCCCTGCAGCCACCAATGTTCATGTGGAGACAGATCAGCAATATTTAGGTAAATTCTGAAATGTGTGTGTGTGTGTGTGTTTTATGTTCAAAAACCATTTGTGATTTAATCAAATGTGACACTTTCAATATTTTCTAGAGGGTCTTGATCCAGAAAAAAGTTGTGACCCAATGATGTGTGTCCTCTGTGTCAGGAGGTAGCAGTAGGGGAACACAGCAGGGGGGGTTACCTCCTGGAGGAGCCCAAAACGCTGCACTTCAAGGGGAAGACGTCCAACCTCCGGGTGTCCATGCAGGATGTACCACACTAACTCTGGAACATCAAGCCTCTCACCGCCTGCCAGGTACACACACCCTCTGTCTCTCTGTCTGTCTGTTTAATGACAGACAGTATATTTTGTCACTGAGTAGATCCTACTAAAATATAACAAAACCATTTGAGTGTAAGAAAGTGATATACAGGCTGAGACGATATGGGTATAGCATTGTAAAAAGATGTTTTTTGACCCTTAATGATTTTTATTCTACTTTATTACCAGTACAAGGAAGCATGGCACAAGTGAGTACTTCAACTGTTGACTCTATCGAAGACAATGAACACCCATCTTCCAGATCAGCCTTCAGAGATCCTCCTGATGGCCTAACAACTGAAGTACATGGAAATGTACTGAGTATGATCCATCTCAGTCATTTGAGGAAGCTCTCCCTGATGTGGGGGATTGGACATATGATGATGGACATATGTTCAGTGAGGGATTTGAAGAGGGGGTGAGTGAGGAGTGTGCAGAAAAATCAAATTTCAAGGACACAAGAGACAAACCATTATATGACAATGCATCAGTAACTGTGGCAGAGTGCCTTTTGATGATCATGGCTTACGTAAACTGTCATAAAGTAACTGATAAGGCCCTCAGTGATTTGCTAAAAATGTTGGTTTGTCCCGATAGTCTGAATACGGACTGCTTAAACAGTGTACAGAAATTCAAGGACTTTTTTGTCTCCCACTCTACATCATCCTCCATTGTATTGCATAAATATTGCAGTAATTGTTTTGGATCTCTAGAAGATGAACAATTAGAATGTCTGAATTGTGGTACCAGTGTGTCAGAAGAAAGATCCTCATCCTTCATAGAGGTTCCAATTGAGACTCAAATAAGGTCATTGTTTCTCAAGGCAGGTTTTCAGGAGAAGCTTAACTTTAGATTAAGCAGGAAGAAGACAGATCCTAACGACATTGAGGATATATATGATGCAGAAGTTTACAAACAGCTTGTAGATGGGGGTGGTCCTCTCAGTGACCCTAAAAACATATCACTTACTTGGAACACAGATGGGGTACCTATTTTCAAATCGTCCAAGTTTTCAGTGTGGCCTTTTTATTGTATCATCAATGAATTGAGCTTCATGGAACGCACAAAAAGAGAGAATATGCTATTTGCTGGACTTTGGTATGGGGATTCAAAACCATTCATGGTCACATTTATTAGACCAGTAAGTGACACACTGAGTAAAGTTGCAGACAACGGAATTCTTGTGCAACCTGCAGAGTTGACATCTGAACCTTTTGTGTGTAAAGTGCTCACCATTGCTGGAACATGCGACTTACCCACTAAAGCATTAGTCCTTAATTCAGTGCAATACAATGGGAAATTTGGATGCCATAAATGTGAGCATCCAGGAGAGACTGTAAGGACAGGGCAAAGGGGACATGTCCATGCATTTCCATACCAACACAGAGATCCAAAAGGGCCACTGCGCACAAATGAAAAGTTTGCTCTTGACATGAAAATTGCCAATGAGACCAAAACCACTGTTAAAGGGGTGAAGGGATCCTGTTGGCTGAGCAAACTTAAAAGTTATAATCTTGTCAAAGGCACTGCCATAGATTACATGCATTCAGTCCTTCTTGGAGTAATGCGCCTTTTGATGGTTCTGTGGTTTTCTCCAGAGTTTTCTTGTCAGCCCTTCAGCATGGCAAAAAATGCCAAAGAAATTGACAAGCGATTTCAGGATATCTCTCCTCCGTCCTCAACTCAACTCCTAGATCAGTGGCATCTCACAGAATGTTTTTAAAGCATCAGAATATCGGGATCTTTTGATCTTCTATGGACCTGTTGTTTTCAGTGGAATTCTTGCAACACTGTACTACAATCACTTCCTTCTGCTAAGTGAAGCCATTTTCATTTTGTTGATGGAATCCATATCAGTTGAACAGATTGATCATACCAAGAAACTACTGAGGAACTTTTGTTCTCAAATGGCTAATTTCTATGACGGGCGGTACGAAACTGCAAATGTACACCTTATCGTGCATCTAGCAGACAGTGTCAGGGCCCTTGGTGTCACACCGTGGTGAGGTTGTCTTGTCCTGGTTTTGTTTTTGTCCCGTCATTTCCTGATTTATTTTGAAAGTCTAACTCTCCTCTCGTTTCAGAGCACTTGCCCTTCCTCATGTGTCAACCGTGCGTCTACTATGATTACCGATTGTCTCCACCTGTTTCCCATTTCCCTTCATGTGTTTAAATAGTCTGTGCTCCCGTTGTCTTGTGCAAGTGTGTCTTCGTCCTGCACCAGAGCTCTCCTTCATGCCCACAGCCTTTGACTACTTTGTAAGCCTTGTTCCTCGAATTGAGTGATTTTTTTTTTTTTTTGTTTGTAGTTTTGATAATCATAGCTTGTTTTCATAGCCCTTTTGTTTCTCCTCGTTATGTGTGATTTTCTGTTTGTTACCTTTTGTATTTAGAGTAGATCATAGTTAGCTTTCATAGCCCTTTTGTTTTTCCTTGATAAGAGTGATTTTGATTTCTGTAATCTTTTTTTTTTTAGATTATTTCATATCCTCTGCCTTTTGCGTGAGTTGATTCTTTTGTTTTTTTTTTTTTTTTGTCAGATTTTCTCCTAACGGAGCGTTTTGTGTTTACCTTTTTGTTTTCTTTTAGTTAGTGTTTTTTTTTTTTTTTTTTTTTTTTTTTTTTCCCTCCTCCGGGAGTGATTTTTTTGACTAATTTATTCTTGATTGGTGCTTATTTAAATCTAGGAGATGTAAATGAGACATAAAGCAGATCTCATGTTCAATTTTGCTTTGCTATGGGCAACTTTACAATCACATACAATCTGTATTTTCAGAAATGTGTTTGTGTGTAGCTTCAAACATTGTATTGGAGAGAGAGATTTAGTTCCCAGCGTTCCTGCTGTGAAGACAAGGTCTTCTGCCTTGGGGGCCAACAGTTGGAATGTGAGATTTTAAGAAACACACACATGCAAAAAGAAAGACAAACAGTTTTATTAAAATGCATGAATGCACAGTATCAATCAGATATATCAGCATGCTCACTGAAGCGCATACGCATCCAAACAAACACACTTGCTAACACATAAACATTCACACATGCTGCCTTAACCCACCTGCACTTTGTGCTCAGCTGTGAGAGCCAAATCCCCACCATCCAGCCATGCTCCTTCCCATGCTCTTTTTTTCTTGATGTTATTTCTGTTTTTATCAAGTTTTTGTTAAGTAAGATTTACTAATTTGTTATTCTCTGTCTTTTCAACAATGTAACTTCCTCTCCAACATGGGATAAGTATAACCCATGCATACACACATACACTGATCAGCCATAACATGATGACCACTGACAGGTTAACTAATTAAGCAGCAGGTAAACATTTAGTCTTGAAGTTGTTGTTGTTGAAACAGAAAATAATGTTAAGTGTGAAGATGAAAGAGACTTTGACAGGAACCAAACTGTGATATGCAGATGACTGAGTCAGCATCTCTGTGCTCTGTGGGATGATCCTGGTCTGCAGTGGACAGGAAAGACCTACCAGAAGTGGTCACCCGTACAAGGTGTTGACTTGGCTCCAAATTCCCCAGCTCTCCATCCAATCCAGCATCTGCAGGATGAACTGGACCAACATGTCCGATCAATGGAGGCTCTACCTCACAACTTCCTTTAAGAATCTGCTGCTAACATCTTGGTCCAGATACAGTGGCTTGCAAAAGTATTCATACCCTTTGAACTTTTCCACATTTTGTTACAATACAACCACCAACATAAATATATTTTATTGGAATTTTAAGTGAAGACCAACACAAAGTGGCGCACAATTGTGAAGTACAAAGAAAATTATACTGAGTCAATACTTTGTGGAACCGCCTTTTGCTGCAATTACAGCTGCAAGTCTTTTGGGGTATGTCTCTACCAGCTTTGCACATCTAGAGACTGAAATGTTTGCCCATTCTTCTTTGCAAAACAGCTCAAGCTCAGTCAGATTAGATGGATTGAACAGTGCTCCGTGAGATGTTCAAAGGTTGGGAAATCTTTTTATAGCCTAACCCTGCTTTAACCTTCTCCACAACTTTATCCCTGACCTGCCTGATGTGTTCCCTGGACTTCATGATGCTGTTTAATCAAATCAAATCAAATCAGATTTATTTGTATAGCGCCAAATCATAACAAAGTTACATCAAGGCACTTTACATATAGAGCAGGTCTAGACCTGCCCAGTATTCTCTTAACAAACCTCCAAGGCCGTCAGAGAACAGCTGTATTTGTACTGAGATTACATTACACACAGGCTGACTCTATTTGGTCATTAGGTCAACACTTGTTCATTCAGCAATCATCAGGCAACTTCGGAAGGCAATTGGTTGCACTCAGAGAAAAGGGGGCTGAATACTTTGGCACACCGCACTTTTCAGTTTTTTATTTGTAAAAAAATAAAATAAAATCATATATACTTTTCTTTGTACTTCACAATTGTGTGCCACTTTGTGTTGGTCTTTCACATAAAATTTAAATTTATTTATGTTTGTGGTCGTAACATGACAAAATGTGGAAAAGTTCACGGGGTATGAATACTTTTGCAAGCCACTGTACCACAGCTGAGCTTCAGAGATCTATAGGACTCTAGACCTCATAATGTAATGGCGGATCAGTGTAACTCCCTATTGCCAACATGCTGTAGTTTTTAAGGAAGGGGGTAAGCTGCTGTTTGCTAAGCAATAAAAACTAAATAAATTGCAAAATAAAGGTTTTGGGTAGCATTGACGACCCTTCATAATCCTGCCTGCCTGTTTGTTGCAATCATGTTTCATCTGTTCAGAGCTTCTTCCGTCTTTCTGCTGCCTTGTAGGAGAGACAGTTTGGTGTTTTGGGGTGACACAATCTGAAGGCTCATAATCAACCCCCAGGAAAGCTCTGATTGTCACATGTTGCAGAAACGTCTGTCAGTCAAGCTTTGCACATAAGGAGTCAGGAGCAAATGTGAAGAAGCCATTAGATGTTAACTAGACATAGAGAGAGGAGAGTGTTTCTGTGTTTAGCCTTTTTTTTCCATGGAGGGATTTCTGCTGATTGTGCATACTCTCTTTTAGCACTGCCCTACTTCATATTCAGGCAGTTTCATCCACACCTGCCTGGTGCACCTGGTCCTTCTGATGCAGGCAACCAGTGAGCAGCACTAATTCTTATCTGCTTTTGTTATGTTTATTACAAGTCTCAGCATTTGAGTTGTACTGGCTGTTGGTAGTCAGATAATGCTCACTCTGAGTGGTTAAAGGGGGCATTCTAGCTATTTATTACTGCACATTGCATGTATAGTCATAAATTGGGAAAAAAGAAAAGGAAATAAATAAATGTAAAAATCTAATCTATTGAAATAAACTTATTTTAATGCTTTTGTAGAATTCAAATACAAAAACACTCGCTACGCTAAATTTCCCATGATTCAAATTGATTGTCTTCTATTAGATTGTCTCTGCTTGGTACATTTAAATCCCATTAGCCCTGTTTGGTAGGGCAGCATGGTGGCACAGTGGTTAGCGCTGTTGCCCCACAACAAGAAGGTTGGGGGTGCAGTTCCCGGACCTGGGGCCTTTCTGTGTGGAGTTTGCATGTTTTCCCTCTGCTTGCATGGGTTTCCTTCCACCACCCTAAGACATGCATGTTTAAGTTTATTGTTGACTCTAAATTTCCCGTAGGTTTGAGTGTGAGTGGTTGTTTGTCTCTGTGTGCAGCCATTAATGTCTAAACCACTGGCAATAAAAGTGAGTACACCCCTAAGTGAAAATGTCCAAATTGAGCCCAATTAGCCATTTTCCCTCCCCGGTGTCATGTGACTCGTTAGTGTTACAAGGTCTCAGGTGTGTTAAATTTGGTGTTATCGCTCTCACACTCTCTCATACTGGTCACTGGAAGTTCAACACGGCACCTCATGGCAAAGAACTCTCTGAGGATCTGAAAAAAAAGAATTGTTGCTCTACATAAAGATGGTCTAGGCTATAAGAAGATTGCCAACACCCTGAAAATGAGCTGCAGCATGGTGGCGAAGACCATACAGCGGTTTAACAGGACAGGTTCCATTCAGAACAGGACTCGCCATGGTCAACCAAAGAAGTTGAGTGCATGTGCTCAGCGTCATGTCCAGAGGTTGTCTTTGGAAAATAGATGTATAAGTGCTGCCAGCATTGCTGCAGAGGTTGAAAGGGTGGGGGTCAGTCTGTCAGTGCTCAGACCAAAGTGTTCCAGCCTCTTCTAAAGATGATGCACAAGAAAGCCTGCAGTTTGCTAAAGACAAGCAGACTAAGGACATGGATCACTGGAACTATGTACTCTTGCCTACAGTCAAGCATGATGGTAGGAGTGTCATGGTCTGGGGCTGCATGAGTGCTGCTGGCACTGGGGATCTACAGTTCATTGAAGGAACCATGAATGCCAGCATGTACTGTGACATACTGAAGCAGAGCATGATCCCCTCCCTTTGGAAACTGGGCTGCAGGGCAGTATTCCAACATGATAACGACCTCAAACACACCTCCAAGACGACCACTGCCTTGCTAAAGAAGCTGAGGGTAAACGTGATGGACTGGCCAAGCATGTCTCCAGACCTAAACCCTATTGACCATCTGTGGGGCTTCCTCAAACGGAAGATGGAGGAGCGCAAGGTCTCTAACATCCACCAGCTCTGTGATGTCGTCATGGAGGAGTGGAAGAGGATTCCAGTCACAACCTGTGAAGCTCTGGTGAACTTCATGCCCAAGTGGGTTTAGGCAGTGCTGCAAAATAATGGTGGCCACACAAAATATTGACACTTTGGGCCCAATTTGGACATTTTCACTTAGGGGTGTAATCACTTTTGTTGCCAGCGGTTTAGACATTAATGGCTGTGTGTTGAGTTATTTTGAGGGGACAGTAAATTTACACAGTTATACAAGCTGTACACTGACTACTTTACATTGTATCAAAGTGTCATTTCTTCAGTGTTGTCCCATGAAAAGATCTAATTAAATATTTGCAGAAATGTGAGGGTCGTAGTCACTTTTGTGAGATACTGTATCATTTTCAACTCCTCCCCCAGTTACTCAATCACCCTTATGCCACTGATGGTCTCACATCCTGGACCACCCTCTTAGCTAACCCTGACACACACTGTCACTTGCCATCATCTGCAGATATTAATTACATGGCTAATCATTTTAATGACATACTGTCTGTGCATTTGCTTTATAAGCTGCTGCCCCTCCTAAGACCAAATCAGTTTCTAAATCGACTTCATCTCCCTGTATAAATTATGACATCTACTCTGTGGAAACTGTGAAAAACACCCAACTGCCTGTCCGTCACACTTTATTGTCTTTTACTTCATAAATCCATTGAACACAAACACCGACCTCCTACTGACCATCTCCCACTGTACAGTCAGGAACCCAGCCTCCACCATTTCCCCACAATTTTGAGTATTGTAATCTTTATTTTCTTTTTTGTGAATACTAAAATAATTGAACAAGAGCATCTATTGTACCCTCCAACCTCCATACTGATGCATCACGTATATGTCCTGTCCTGATGAATCAATTCTGCATCAGTGATTTGATTGGTACTGTTTCCCACGCTTGTTCTTCCATGTGTCCCCTTGACATTGTGCCTCTTAAATTACTTAAAGAAACCATTAGCATTATTGGATCATCTTTGCCTGTTATTATAAAGCAGTCCGGGCCATGTTCCTGAATCCTTTAAAGTGGTCTTAGTTCAATCCACCATACCTATGACATCACTACATCTTTGACTTGTGATGCTGGTTGGAGGTATTAACAATCAGATTTCGAGTACAATTATAGTAATGGAACAGCTGTCCTCAGAGTCATGGATGATGTTTTAATGCAGTTAGACAATACGATTTTAATTGTACTGTAATCAGTACTTTCAGATAAGTCTGCAGTCATTGACACAATTGATCACACTACTCCTCTTGATCAGCTAGAATAATTGGTGAAAATAAACTAACCTGGATTTTCTCATATCTTTAGCTAATTGGACATTTTTAGTGCAAAATGATGATAAACTGTCTTCTTGTGCTTCTTGGACTTGGACATTATATGATCCTCCTTTAAGGCAACACAGTAGTGTGGTGCCTCTCGGTATTTTGGATGATTGGTGATCGTGCTCTCGCCTGCATTAGCTGAGATCGGCTCTGCACCCCTTGCGACCCTGATAGATTCCAAAACACAGGATGAGATGTTGATATCCTTGTGCAAGCACATACAGATAACTGGTGGACTTGTCGGTGAATGGTGGATGGCAGACTTGGAGAAAATTGGGGGAAAGTTAAATTTACGGGACACATCATCAGTAGTGCTCCCCTGGCTCATGGGGTGTTTTTCGGCCTTTAACACTATACCCTCACCAATGTAGCCGCAAGGGGGTACAAGCCAGTGCCTTATTGTGCTGGTCCCAAGCCTGGATAAATACAGAGGGTTGTGTCAGGAAGGGCATCCGACGTAAAACTTTTGCCAAATCAAACATGCGAATCGAATCAATGACTTCCATACCAGATCGGTCGAGGCCCGGGTTAACAACGACCGCCATCGGTGCTGTTCACGTACAGGGTACCGGTGGAAATTGGACTACTGTTCGTCGAAGAAGTCGAAGAAGGAGAGGAGGAAGGTGTGTTCGTAGGAAGAGAGAGAAAAGGAACGCCAAGAGTCTAGGACTGAGAGTAGGGACTTTGAATGTTGGAACTATGACAGGGAAAGGTAGAGAGTTGGTTGACATAATGCAGAGGAGGAAGGTAGACATACTGTGTGTCCAGGAGACCAGGTGGAAAGGTAGCAAGGCTAGAAGTTTAGGAGCAGGGTTCAAGTTGTTCTATCATGGTGTAGATAGGAAGAGAAATGGAGTAGGAGTTATCTTGAAGGAGGAGTTTGTTAGGAATGTTCTGGAGGTTAAAAGAGCATCAGATAGAGTAATGAGTCTGAAGCTAGAAATCGAAGGTGTAATGTTCAATGTTTTTAGAGGGTATGCTCCACAGGTAGGATGTGAGAGTTGTCATTGGTGCAGACTTCAATGGACACGTTGGTGCAGGAAACAGAGATGATGAGGAGGTGATGGGCAGGTTTGGTATCCAGGAGAGGAACGCAGAAGGACAGATGGTGGTTGACTTTGCAAAAAGGATGGAAATGGCTGTAGTGAATACTTTCTTCCAGAAGAGGCAGGAACATAGGGTGACTTATAAGAGTGGAGGTAGGAGTACACAGGTAGACTACATCTTGTGTAGACGGTGTAATCTGAAGGAGATCAGTGACTGCAAAGTAGTGGTAGGTGAGAGTGTAGCCAGACAGCATAGGATGGTGGTGTGTAGGATGACTCTGTTGGTGAGTAAGATGAAGAGGGCAAAGACAGAGCAGAGGACTAAATGGTGGAAGCTGAAAAAGGAAGAGTGTTGTATGATTTTTAGGAAGGAGTTGAGACAGGCTCTGGATGGCCAGGAAGTGCTTCCAGTTGACTGGACAACTACAGCTAATGTGATCAGGGAGACAGGTAGGAGAGTATTTGGTGTGTCATCTGGAAGGAAAGTGGATAAGAAAACTTGGTGGTGGAATGAGGAGGTGCAGGAGTGTATTCAGAGAAAGAGGTTAGCTAAGAAGAAGTGGGACACTGAGAGGACTGAAGAGAGTAGACAGGAATACAGGGAGATGCAGCGTAAGGTGAAAGTAGAGGTGGCAAAGGCCAAACAAAGGGCTTACGATGACTTGTATGCTAGGTTGGACAGTAAGGAAGGAGAGACTGATCTATACAGGTTGGCAAGGCAGAGAGACAGAGATGGGAAGGACGTGCAGGCGGTTAGGGTGATTAAGGATAGAGATGAAAGTGTATTGACAGATGCCAATAGTGTGATGGGAAGATGGAAAGAGTACTTTGAAGAACTAATGAATGAGGAAAATGAGAGAGAACGAAGAGTAGAAGAGGTGACTGTTGTGGACCAGGAAGTAGCAAAGATTAGTAAGGATGAAGTGAGGAGGGCACTGAAGAGGATGAAGAGTGGAAAAGCACTCGGTCCTGATGATATACCTGTGGAGGTCTGGAAGTGTCTAGGAGAGGTAGCAGTAGAGTTTCTGACTGGGTTGTTCAACAGGATCTTAGATAGTGAGAAGATGCCTGAGGAATGGAGGAGAAGTGTGCTGGTGCCCATTTTTAAGAACAACGGAGATGTACAGAGTTGTAGCAACTACAGAGGAATAAAGATGATGAGCCATACAATGAAGTTATGGGAAAGAGTAGTTGAAGCTAGACTAAGGGCAGAAGTGAGCATTTGTGAGCAGCAGTATGGTTTCATGCCAAAAAAGAGTACTACAGATGCAGTATTTGCTTTAAGGATGTTGATAGAGAAGTACAGAGAAGGTCAGAGGGAGCTGCATTGTATCTTTGTAGATCTGGAGAAAGCTTATGACAGGGTGCCCAGAGAAGAACTGTGGTATTGTATGAGGAAGTCTGGAGTGGCAGAGAAGTATGTTAGAGCGGTGCAGGACATGTATGAGGACTGTAAGACAGTGGTGAGGTGTGCTGTAGGTGTGACAGAGGAGTTCAAGGTGGAGGTGGGACTGCATCAGGGATCAGCTCTGAGCCCCTTCTTGTTTGCTATGGTGATGGACAGGCTGACAGACGAGGTTAGACAGGAATCTCCATGGACTATGATGTTTGCAGATGACATTGTGATCTGTAGTGAGAGCAGGGAACAGGTGGAGGAGAAGCTAGAGTGGTGGAGGTTTGCCCTGGAAAGGAGAGGAATGAAGGTTAGCCGCAGCAAGACGGAGTATATATGTGTGAATGAGAGGGACCCAAGTGGAAGAGTGAGGTTACAGGGAGAAGAGATAAAGAAGGTGCAAGATTTTAAGTACTTAGGGTCAACAGTCCAGAGCAATGGAGAGTGTGGAAAAGAGGTGAAGAAGCGTGTGCAGGCAGGCTGGAACGGGTGGAGAAAAGTGTCAGGTGTGATGTGTGATAGGAGAGTTTCAGCTAAGATGAAAGGAAAGGTGTACAAAACTGTGGTGAGACCAGCGATGTTGTTTGGTCTAGAGACAGTGTCACTGAGGAAAAGACAGGAGGCAGAGCTGGAGGTAGCAGAGATGAAGATGCTGAGGTTCTCTTTGGGAGTGACCAGGTTGGATAGGGTCAGGAATGAGTACATCAGAGGGACAGCACATGTTAGAGGTTTTGGAGATAAAGTCAGAGAGGCCAGACTGAGATGGTTCGGACATGTCCAGAGGAGAGATAGTGAATATATTGGTAGAAGGATGCTGAGTTTTGAACTGCCAGGCAGGAGGCCTAGAGGAAGACCTAAGAGGAGGTTTATAGATGTAGTGAAAGAGGACATGAAGGTGGTTGGCGTGAGAGAAGAGGATGCAGAAGACAGGCTTAGATGGAGGCAACTGATTCGCTGTGGCGACCCCTGAAGGGAAAAGCCGAAAGGAGAAGAAGAAGAAGAAGAACACTATACCCTCACCAGAGGCGGCCAGCTACAGGCTGATCAGACCAGAGCTTGCATCCCATGCCCAATTAGCCATGAGAGTCGACTTGTTGTCAAGTGGCAGACATCTCATGGGACTATGCTAGATAAGTGGTCGAAAATAGATCCTTTAAGGCATTTGTTCCAACAACTTGCTTGTACTTTATCAACACTATGCTGATGATAGGCAGCTTTACTTATCTGTTAAGCCCAATGACCTTTGACATTGAACTATGGTGCAGTTTGTTAAAGGGTATTAGCTGATACCTGATTAGAAAATCACAACAGTTTTAAATGAATAAACTTCTGAGATATAATAATTTATTTCCACTGGACACTGTCAGGCCGGGACTCAAATCAGGACTCAGATGCAGAGATCGGTGAATGGCAGATGCCGACTTTATTGTCAAAACTCAAAAACACGCCAAAAAACACGGAGGCCAAAAATTAAACAAAATAAAACAAGAACTCAAAATCGCTCTGACTGGAGGAAAAAACAAACAAGGTACAAAAATGCAAGAACAAAAAATCACTCATTAAGAGGAGAAGCAATAAACAAACAAAGGACTCAAACAGACGTGGCTGTGGCAGGGTCTTGACGTAAAGGACTGGGGTGCATGAACAAACGAGACACTCTGGCACAGGACGAAGGAAGACGTGGGGAAGGGGAACAGGTGGAGACAATCGGTAATCAGGGGAGACCATCAGACCGGGACACATGAGGAAGGGCAAGTGACCTGAAACGAGAGGAGAGTTACTTTTCAAAATAAAACAGAAAGTCACAAGACGAAACACAGACAACATGGTGTGACTCATTAACTACTCATAGAATCTACTCCTCCAAAAACCTAGATATCCTTTGGCTGGAACAGCTTGCTTGCCTGCCCTCCCCCTGGCTTTCTGGTGTGGCTTCACGTCCATCCGCACTATATGAATACAGTTCTGCTATGTTTCGTCACATATAACATTTTCATTATCATAAAAACATTAAGCACTATCATGTTATTATTATTATTATTATTGTTCTTGTTGTTATTATTAGCACATACAATCAATACTACCATATGCACACACGTATCCCCCACCAAAAATCATAAATAAATTGAGAAAAATTTGTATATAACATAATTATGAATAAAAATCAATAAACCATACTTTGTGATCTCTGTTAATTTATGGCCTCCCACCTACGTCACTGCAATACTCATTTTACACTGTTACCCAGTTACAGTTAGTGAGTGATCTAGTTTTAGACTCCTCCTCATATGTCTCTCATGTCACTCTGCTCTGATGAAACTATACTGGCTACTGATTAGATGTAGAATTAATTCCATTTTAAATTGGCATTTATTCATTTGGTGGACATCTTCTGTAAAATGAACTTGTAAATGTGGAACAAAAATTAGAAGCTTCACTGCAGCTGGAGACCTTGTTGCAAGTTTTTATGATTACTAAACAAGTTAAGAACTCCACAAAAAATGTATTGTAAGGACAAGGGTGTTAGATGTCTTAGGAGAGGAGATGCTCTCAGAAGAGATGAATGTTCTTGATATTCTTTAAAATAAAGCCCTCCTCTGCCTGCTCTGATAGCATTTCTGAATTTATTCCATAACTGGATGTGTACATTGTTAGAAGACTCAGGCAACTCAGGCAACTCAGTGGCTGAGAAAACTCAAGATCCCCCTCCTCATGAATAATCTTGCTCCAGATTATATCAGTGAACTACTGATGCCTTATATATCTGCCAGGACCTCAGGTCCTCTGACTAAGGCCTCCTAATCATACCTCATGCTTTTGCTGACCTACGTGCAAGGCTGCAGAAAAACCTCCTTCTAGGAGTCTATTCAACAAACTTTGCTCTTTATAGCTGTTCATATTTTGTTCTTTTAACTGTTTGTTCTTGTGTAAAGCACTTTATAAACTGAGTTTTGAATGACACTTTATCAATAAAACTGAATTGATAACTCTTCCACGCCATCAGTCAGTAGCCTGAAACTGAGCAAATGTCATTTTGCTCCCTTTAAAACTTGCCTGTGGTGAATTTATACATTGTGGAAATGCACTTGATCAAAAAACATCTCATTTTGTGTCTATAATGTTTTTGGCTGTCTTAAAGTAAAGTAGATCGTATAATCCCCTGTGTAACCACATATACCACATGGAAATATATATCTTACTGTCTTAAAAATGCCTCTCGCCCCTCCCATGAGTGCAGATCTACTTTTATTTATCCCCTCCATTCAAACATATATGCTGGTCTACAAACCACACCACAGGTAGATTGCCTCGTGAATTATTAAACAAACCAGATTGCCCTATCACAGTAGAAGAATGTGAGCACTGGTGGTTTCCTATAAAGAAATTGGAGTAGAGATTAGGAAAACTAAAAGCATGTGATGGGTGGAGATGTCTCGGGAAAGACGGCGAGCAGATAACAGGCCCACTCTTTTATTCATTTTGTGAGTGAAAGATAGATGAGTAACTGAATAATTTCTAATCTAGTTTGAGGCCATGCAGCAAAGCACAGGATAGAAAAAAAGTTTATTTACGACCCATTGTGGCAGTGGAGGTCTTCCTTCAGAGGGCTGAGATTCAGCAGAGAGATATGGCATGGATCGAAGTATTGAGGACATTGGAAGAAAACTAGAATCTCATCTCCATGGTGCTGCAACTGCTTCCGCCTTGCTTGAGTCTACTGTTGACCCATCAAACTGACAGAAAAAAACCTTTATAAGGCCTTTGTTGATAATCAGAGGCCAAATGTCAGATCAAAATAATAAAAGATGAAAAGAGCAAGGATTAAAAAAAGGAAAGGCACAAAAATAGCAATCCCTTGCCTCTTCATCTTTGTCTTCCCTGTTTCTATATCCAGAATATGAATAATGTTTTTGAGTCACACAATAAAACAGTAAATGTTAATCAGTGTTATACCTCATTTAAGGATATTTTTAGTTAGTTTCTGAAAAGTGGCTTTCACATGTCCTCTTCTCTTTTTCTCTTATGAGCTTTCAGAACAGAGGGCACCGAGCAGAACCATGGCATTGGTGTGATCCCTTTGGGTATTCCCTGCAGCGGGGCTGCTGTTTAATCAAGCCCCCTGCCTGGATTCCCAGCAGGCCCATGCTCCCCTGACCTGCACCATCTGCAGAGGCTTTGAGTTCGCAGAACCCCAGCACTCTATTATAAGCTACCTGTCCTTGAGCTCCTTCTAGTTTAAACAGCAGTCTGGGTTTAGCTTACATTGCGACTTCACAGAAGATATACCTCAAACATGCACACACTCAATGGACATGCTCTTCACACATGTACAGTACAGCTGAGTGTGTGCTGAAATGGCCCAAGGAATTAACGGTGCACAAGACAGAAAAGCGATAAGAGAACAGCAGCAATGAAGGGCAGTCATCCAGTTTAGCTTTCTGTCCTCTAACAAATTAAGAGAAATATCATGCATGTGACAAATGTGATACACTGTCCCAGTTTCATAAAAATGTTTTGTTTCCAGCAGCAGCTAAAATAAAAAAAAAGTGAAGCCAGAGCCTCAAGTATTTTTCTGATGGTCTCTGCCTGTTCCCGCTGTTCAACTCTCCGAGTGCTCAGGTTAGTTTTCCAGCCAGCAGCAGCGGATGTTTCTCTGCTCCTATTCACAAGGCCCTGACCACAGAGAACATCTTATCAGCGCAGTGTGTGCCACTGATCTTAAGCCTGTGCCGATGGATTTAGCCAAGCACTCGATAGCTGCATTTTAAGCAGATTCATATCAGGATGATTGAACAAGCTGGGCTTTGGTTGGCTAGAGTTGGTGCTAATATTGGTTACACCAGGGGAGACAGTGATACTATTGTTGCAGTGATGAATAGAGAGGTCAAGATTTCCCTAAAGGAAAATGGAAAGAAGGAAAATAGAAAGATAATCAGAGGCAGTGGAGCAGGAGAATTAAGTAGTAAGTAAGGGGTATGATATAGTGCATGTATGTAAATGTAAATGTATGTAAACTCGATTGCATGTAAAATGAATTTCATTCATTATTAGCCTCAGGTGAACACTCCTTATGCTACAGAGTTCTGCCTCTCAAGTGGAAAGACATACCGTAATAATTTCTGAAGGGAAAACATAGTTCATGTGAAGTATGACATGAATCCAGTCAATTAGATGGTAGATGGGAACACCATCCATGATGACTGATAAGATTAAAGTCGAACATATCTCACATCTTTGTGTGTGTGTGTGTGTGTGTGTGTGTGTGCGTGTTTTTTTTTAATCACCCATGAATTCATTTAAAAAATTTGTCACCACTCCTCATGAACAATCAAATGCAGATACAACAAAGCTCTTATGTCTTGTGAAAGTCAAATATTTTAAGACATTTCAAATTAGGTTTCCATGGTATCTTTGGCCCCTCCACCCAGGTGCTGGGATAGAGAAACTGAATTTAAAATCATCATAAACTATTTGCATTTAAATTTGACAGTTGACTGACCTGCATCCTGTTGTGTAGGTCAACACGAACAAGCAGCCACAGCAAAAGCTTTATGGAGCTTTTGACAACCCAACAGCCGACCATTGATGGCCTGATCTGACCACACTGTTTTTAAAGTTGGACTTGGGATGTGATGTAGTGAAAAACACCTGTGGGCCAGCAGGACAAGAGTAGCAGGGGTACATGGTGGGTTTGGGTTTAAGATGCAGACTCAAGTGAAGCTATAGTCTGCAGGATTAAACCAGACATACTCAGAGGTCAGGCATACTCCAAGTGGACCACAGGGATGGAAGTAATGCTGTTTGTCCAAGTCCAGCAATTTGATCTAAATCAAATTTAAATCTATCTGGTATAACTGAGCCAAAGACAGACAGAGTGAGAATAATGAGTGAGTTTAATAGCTGCAGTGCATGAGATTGCTCAGGTAAAAATATCAGGAATTATTGAGTGAAAGCTGCATTCCAACAGCAGGAACTTTCCCCAGAAACTTGGAACCTTTCGAGGAACCGTGTGTGTTCTGACAGGTGGAACCAGGGTAAAAAAAAATAAAAGTTCCTGGGTTGTTGATTTACCTACCACAACAATTCCTGCTTGGGTGGTTGTACTTTTGTATCGCCCAGGAATTTGTGGGTGCAGCCTGCTGTGCTCAACACTTGAGATTGGCCGAGTGCCCACCGCATTCTATTTCACCTGCCATGTTTAGTCTGTGCAGCTATGATGGGGTTTTACTATAACAGTGAAGATAATATGGTGTTCCATGATAAAGAGCTCCACATCCCTCATTTTAATGCTCATCTGAGAGATCTCTTCTAAAATAAACCACTAAAATCACAACTTTACTCTCATAATATTACAACTATGATCTTGTTAAATTATCACAACTTAAATCTCATAATATTATTATTTAATTCCAATAGACTTATGACTTCATTCTTGAAATCATTTTTTTTTTCCCTCAATGTGGCCCGAATACTACATTGTACTTTATTTTGTAATAGTTTTCCATGATTAAGAATAATTGCTTGAAGATGGAAATAAACAAGATAACATATGGTCACTGGATGGGGATCTTAACTTTGCTCAGCATTAATACTGAAGAAGATACACAAAGGAATTTGTTGTCGTATGGCCTTTGTTTTCCTCTTACAGCCATCTCAAGGACTGATGGTTTCCATACGTAATTGGTCTGATTTTCATAATCTCTGGAGGACTTCAGGTGGAAATGCCACAAACGCTGAGCCGCAAGAACCTTTTGGATCGTCACAGAGAATTACCAAGTGCTAACAATGCGCCTAAAGTGTTGGGTAAAACTCTGATTTAATCAGCACTACAGTGAAGCATCACTAACACATACAAGTAAAACCATAGTGCTTATATGATAGCCAGTCTATATGTATACTTATTCAGTGTACATGCTGGTAGCCAATATTAGCAACATGCAAAGCCACCCTAGCAACCTTTCAGAATAGGCGATGATTTTCACTGGCTAACATCATTCATTCAGTCATCCTCTACCGCTTATCCATTTCTGGGTCACGGAGGGTGCTGGAGGCAATTCCAGCTCACATTGGGTGAGGGTGGGGTACACCCTGGACAGGTTGTCAGTTCATTGCAGGGCCAACACACAGAGACAGACAGAGACAAACAACCACACACACTCACATTCAGAACCACGGGCAATTTAAAGTCACCAGTAAACCTAAACATGCATGTCGTTGGACTGTGGGAGAAAACCGAAACACCTGGAGGAAACCTATGCAAGCACAGGGAGAACATGCAAACTCCCCAGAAAAAGGCCCCAGGCCCCTAGTCAACTTCAAATAGCTCTAATCTGAGCAACCTCTAATAATCTAAAGCCAAGACACCTGCCAGAAGACAGACAAAGTTAGAGATGAGCCTCATAAAAACAAAGCTAGTTGATTGATTTGAAGAGAAAAAAAATGTTCTAATCTTGCTTTGTGTCTGTTGCATATGGACTCCTACTTGCTAACAGATTAACATGTTTAAAATGTTTTTCTCCTGCAACAAAGTGTCTCAAAAGTGCTGAAATAATCTTTTAAAAACTCGTGAAATGTCCCAGCTAAATGAAAAATGTCACACAAAGTGTTACACAAACAATAGCAAAGCTCTGAAAGATTAGATTCAAAACTGAAATTTTTAGAAAGATGGTAAACTCAGCTTTCTCCAAGTACTTATTCAGTTGCTCCCAGTATTTTGTTCCTTTTTAACCTCTCACACACAAGTCAGAGGCCGAACCTGGTGTGAATGGAAGTTTTAACTTTGATTCGCATCCTCTCTGAGCTGATGGAAAGATGAGGGGGCTTTTCATCTGATAAAATCTGAAATCAGCAGCAGTGGTTTTGTTAATGCGGACAGAGAGAAAGGCATTTGAAGATGCTTTTGAGTGTTTGTACTACAGCGTGTGAAGCTTCTCTGCTGCAAGCCTTTCTCATTACCCAGTCTATCAGCATGGCAAATAAGAACTGTGACCCTTCCTGACCTGGCCCCTGACTCAGATAAGCAATGCAAACATACTGTGTAGTGGGTGAGGAATTCACGGTCACACACCACAGAGCACACTAAGCCTGCCATATTGCCATGTTGACAGACGCCACACACAATCCTGGAATGGTCTGAATGCTTCTCTTAGTGTCGAGGAACAAGAAAGTAAATGTGGGTCTTTGAGAGTTGGAGCATGTTTTTAAGTGTCTGTGCAAATGGGTATTTGTTTGTACACACTCTTTTACACACATGCGTGTCACTTCCTATTTGTTGGTGTGATGTGTTTTTCCTCACCTCTACCCACAAGCGCCCCCACATACTATCAGAGGTTTGACAGATATATCACTCTCTCTGTGCTTTATGGCCACTGAGGAAACGAGGTAAACAAAGCTTCCAAAAGAAGAAGCCATGTTTCTCTTTTATTGTGCACAGTTTTTCACAGGCTTTGCGGACAGCCACACCTGAGTAATTGGAGAGGCCTGTCATGATGGGTGGTGAGGCAGGAATTTTATCCATTACATTTTTTAACCAAACTTTTACTATATATCTCCCAGTGTTTCTCTGCTCCATGGATGGATTTTTTATCTTCTGCTTTGTCCATTTCCCATTTGCACAGTTCTCAAGGCCTTTGTCAACCATCTCAGTTGATTACAATCTGGCCTCTGTGTTTATTTTTTTTTTCTTTACAGATAATAATCAAGGCTATAGCCAAATCATGGGAAGAGAAGCACTGAGTCACAGAGAAGAAAAGAAATACAGTAAGAAAAAACCCAGGTCTATTTTTGCAGCAAAAGGTCCAGGGAATCCTTTTCTTTGGAATAAACTCTGTTTTACATAATGATCTTTGCCTGTACTGCAGATTTCAAGCAATGCTGTCTGCTGCCATGGTATGTCACGCAGCAACAAAATTTACCTCATTAGAACCTGCTGGAAAAAACAGTTATTTTTTACAGGACAATGGCCTCTGACTATTGTCTGAACCTGAAGTATCAGTGAGTATAATGCATTTCTTAATCCAGCCATCCAATTTCACCTCAAGCCATTACTGTGTGTTTTGTTCTCGTAATGACTTCAGGCCAGTTTGACCATTGCATAATTGATATTGATGCCCAAAGAAAGAAAACAAAAACAAAAAACCCTAAAAGCACTTCTGACTCTCAAATGAAACATTACACTTCCATTCTGACCAGAAGTCAGTTTCTCATGTCTACGACCGAGTTTAATTCCTCAACCTTAAAACTAGTGATATAAGGTCATCATGAAAGCTTCAAGGATTAACTACGCGTTCCCACATTTGTAGCATGACTGGGCCAATACTTAAGCACTTGGGGTTTGAAACATTTTTTCCACTATCCCACCTCTCTCCTTATCTTTGGTCATTGCGTTTTTCCTTAAGATGACTATTAATTGTTGTTTCAAAAGTGAATAGCACTGCCCATGGACCAGCACTCTAATTCCTTTATAAAAATCACTTATACAGATCAGTGCAGAGTTTATAAAACAGACTGGTTGAGTAAATGTATATATTCTTCTTTTTTTTCTGTTTAAGCTTGGCAGGAACAATGGGGGTCAGGAAGCTTGGATCTGTTACTGCTGTGGGTCTGGTAGTGAAACAATACTCCCTCTTCTGGTTCGAAACAAAAGATGGTGAAAGGATTGTCATAGGACACTGAAAAGAGGGAAAACACAGCCTAACTCTCCAACCGAGTGGAAAAAAAAACTCTGAAGCTATATTTACTCTATACAACATCATTGTTGTAATTTGTAAATACATGATTTTATGTCTTCCTTATAATTTTTCCTTTGGCCTTAATAATCCTTATTTTTATGTGCATAGGGTTATGGTTTTATATATAAACTTAGCACAATAAGTAAGGAAAGTTGCGTTTGGTAGATCATTTCTTTGTTGTAACAATGCTTCTTGGCAATACATCTTATACTGTTGGAAAGCCTGTTTATTTCCCTTTTAAATGGTGCCACATCTGTAAGGAACATGCATTTGTAGGATGAGCAGGATGGGGGTTGTGCCCATGAAAAAAAAAAAAAAGCCGAATCCTCTCTGCCAATGCCAGACAACTTATTTTGCTGTTGCTATTGACTCCTGTTTTGAAATTCTGGTACCCCCAGGTGCTGCCAATCAGGTGCCTGACAGGCAGCACCTGGCATGGACTTGCTACATTGGTCAGAAGGTGTCTGCTCCAAGAATCAGCATGCCACATTTGATCTGGAGAGGGCCCGAGCGATAGGGCAACTTCAAACTGGTGTTCCACAAAACCAAGTTGCAGTATTATTTGGAGTGAGCCCTATTACCATCTCCAAAGTGAAGACCAAGTTCCATATAACGGGGGATGTCAGAGACAGCCGCTAAGTGGCACCCTAAGAAGACCATTTCCTCACCCTGTCAGCATTTAGTACCGTAGGCTGTCTTCTATAGATTTACAGTTAAGGCTTGCAGGACGATATGGTGGACAGCTCTCTGCCTAGACAATCCAGAACAGACTGCACGCAGCCTATCTCTGGTCTCATGGGGCTGCCAGGAGGCCTGCCAAGATTACCCTTCACCATCAGGCCCGTATGCACTGGTTTCAGCAGCACCTGCACTGGAACCTGAACATGCGGAAGAACGTTATGTTGAGCGATGAGTCCAGATTCCCCCTACAGCAGTTGGATCGTAGGAACACTATGCTGATTGCGGCATGATAGAGTAACATCTTTTGGTGGAGGCAGCGTGATGGTGTGGGGCGGCATCTCTCTGGAAAAATTAAGCTTGTCATCATTGGAGTCGATCTCAATGCAGAGAGATATTGAGATGAGATTCTGCAATCAGTGGCAATTCCATATCTCCGCAGTCTGGGACTGAACTCTATCCTCCAAGATGAGAATGCTCGCACCCACAGAGTGGGGTTTATCACCTCCAGAATTTGGGAGTGGAGAGGATGGAATGGCCTGCCAGCAGTCCTGACCACAACCCCATTGATCACTTGTGGGATCAGCTTGGGCGAGCTGTTTGTGCCAGAGTGACCAACAGCAACCATGTTGGCTGACGTGCGACAAATGCTGGTTGAAGAATGGGATGCCATCCCAACACAGTGTGTGACCAGGCTGGTGACCAGCATGAGGAGGAGGAGCCAGGCTGTTGTGGCTGTGTATGGTTCTTCCACACGCTACTGAGTTCCTGTTTGTTAAATGAACACATTTTTAAATTGCTGAGATGTGTTGTTTCTTCAAACGTCAATCATCCAATCCACCTAACACTAAACAAGAGTCAACACCAGAATAAGCTGGGTGTTATTGCCAGAGAAGATTTGGCCAACTTTTCATGGGCGCAACCCATATACTCAACTCTGCTGCTCATCCCACAAATGCATGTTCCTTACAAATGTGGCACCATTTAAAAGGGAAATAAACTATATATATATATATCTTATATTGTTTGCATAGACAATAGTAAATTGACAACAGTCACACATTTCATCTATTAGAAGGGAATACAAGGGGCACCTTCAATATAATATTGAGACAGTGAAACCAATGTCTGTATGCCTCACTGATGAGAAAGCTGCAGATTTATAAATTTTTTTTACGCTTTTCGGTGCCAGCATGGCGTGCAGGTGTGCAGTAACCAATGAAAGGGGTTCCGGACAGATACTTCCTGGAAAAGGACAAACTACCGCATTATGCTTTATTGTGAAGAGCTGGGAGAGAATCAGGAGCGGTTAATACAGGGAGCAAAGAATGCCCAAATAAGCAGCTACACTTTAGATAACAGGCCCACAAAACCTGCAACCCGTTACTGACGATATTTGCAAGCTACTTTACAGAACAACAAGCCCAAAGTTGCTTATAACAAGTGTTCCTGGCACCACTGCATTCAGTTATTTGGTAAACTGACCGCAATAGCCAAGGCTGATTACTTTTGAGTATGGTTGTAGTGATGGAAACACAATGCATGGGTGAACAAGTTGTTACTAGCCCTTTTTTCTGAGTTGATAGCGCAAACACAGGAGATGGCATTTAAAAGGGTATAAACGGATATTAGTTCTGGTTGAATAAAGAATCCCACTGAAAATATGAGACTGAGAAAGCATAAAACTCTTACATTTACTCAAACACATTTTACAACTTTTAGAATAAAATAAAGTCAATTATAGCTTGGAGATATATATCCTATTATATATACCCAAAACGATTAGAGGCGGTTACCATCAGTTCTTACTGTTCTTACTTTGCTTCTAATTGCACTGTCAAGAATTGCCTCAAATTCTTAAAGAGGCATTTGGAGTTAACTTGCATATATGGTCAATATTTCATTCCTTCTCTGAGCCTATGGTAAATAACTGCACTTAAGCAATCACCTGTCATGTCCCGAAACTCGGTGTTGTCTTGTGTCAGAGTTGTCTCGTCATTTCCTGATTTATTTTGAAATTCATACTCTCCTTGTGTTTAAGTTTTCTTGTCCTTCCCTTTGTGCCAGTCTGATTGTCTTTCCCTCCCCTGATTGTGTTCATTTGTTCCCCATTACCTTGTGTTTTATAGTCTGCATCTTCCTTAGTTCTACAGCATGAGACACCACGAACTGGCCAGGGACAAAGCCATCTCCCAGTTAAGTCCTTGTCCTTTGTGTTGTCTAGTTTCCTGAGTTATGTTGATACTTTGATCTTTTGTGTCAAGCTTAGCCTTGTGATTTGTGTTGTATTGGTATTCCATACCAGTTTGTTACCAGAGCTACTTTGAGTTTAACTTTGTAAATAAACATTTATTAATCAACTTTCTCTTGCGAGTCGTGAATTTGGGTTCAGATTGGTACCGTTCTGTCAGTACAAACTGGCCAAAATGGACCCATCCAACTCCCTGCTGTAGGTCCCGTGCAGATGGCATTCAGGCACTGGTCATTCATGCTGAACACCATCTTGTCTGATCATGTAATTTTCCAAGGCGCCAAACTCGCAGTATTTACTCTTCTGTCTGAGCACTGTCATGTATTTCTCTGTCACAGTGAAGCCTATGGTTGTAGTGGTTGTAAAATCTGATGGCAGTTTTTACAACCACTTGATCCTGATGTTTTTACCTATTGTGTGGTTTTATCTTTGCTGTGTATTTATATGTTATTTTGATTTTATGATTGCATGTTTTACTGGTTTTATATATTGCATGGAATGGATCAAAGTGAACTGATGAGGAACACCTGGAGACTGATTGATTGTGTGACACACCCACAGTGCGCGATTAGTGCAGAGGACAAGTGCTGGATTTATTGATTGCAGACAGGTGAGCAGGGACGGAGGGAGACAGGGGAGGCATGGCAGTGAGTAGACGCAAGCGGAGTAGCAGACGCCAGTCTGGACAGCAGGTCGGCGTTTTCACCTCACCAGAGAAAAGGTGTGACAGTACGCAGGCCATGTTCTCTCCATTTTAACAGTACTGCCCAGGTGCAGCTCTGGGAGCCACTTCGCTCCTCTGGTATAGTACTGCTGCTGCTGCTTTCGTAGATTCTGGAGAGCTGAGTGAACATCTTTAGGGACGGCAGGCTGGATGACTGAGCTGGAACTTGGTAGAGTGCTCCTGAGAACTCTGTCCATGAGTATCTGTGCTGGTGAACACTCCATACCTGTGATAGGTGTGTTCCCCAGGGTGAGAAGTGTTGCCAGGCAACACATAAACATTTCCTACACACAAGCTTGCTACTCTGTGTTTGCATATTACTGCTACTTTGTATCATTTACATTTATCTGAATGTTCCCATTTATTGTGCAACCACTGAAATAAGAGTCTGTTGACAAACACTTTGGTGGCATGATGTTTGTTTCTGATGAGTTGACAGCTCGATCAGACAGCATGTTGCTCCATCATTTCCGGGTAGTAACTTTTCCACGAGCTTTCAGACCTGTGAAACAAGGTTTGGTTTGGATATGTATTTTATGTTTTGCGACACATTATCTATGAATCAAAATTGACATCATAGTTTGTGTCTGTTTATATAAAGCATCGCACCTGTGCCCACGGTTATTAGAACGCCTGTACAGCAGAGTGATAATGTCTGTAAAAAGTCCCAGTGCTGTTGTACTCCTGGAATGTCTCTTGTCCAAATAAATTACTTGGTCGGAACTAACTGTTGTATAAAGTAATTTAAACGGGACAGTTTATATCATTGGAAAACATCCAACTGGTGTGTGTGATATCTGTCAACAAGCTGAAAAAATAGAGCATGCTATTATTAATAATAGGAGATAAGTCCAGGAAAGATGGAACATGATGACAGGGATGGGAAAAGTTGAACTGATAGGCACTTGTCTAAAGTATTCTTGGGTGTGGGGAGAGAGGGCAAGGCTGGAGATATTTATTTGAATTTCTCTTAACAGGATTGTTAAGGAGAATTTAAGTAATAGATGTAATTACTTCCAGTAGGTGACAGTAATGCAACTAACAGGATGCCAGCTGCCTTAACACTAGAACTGTCAGGGTTTGCTGTATACCTGAACTGCCAATGGGTAAAATTTACCCACTATTAGAATGCATTGATTTTCAAAGTAAAATGTTCATTTATTTATCATTCTACAACACAGGTTTGCATTACGAAATGCTAGCTGTGGTGTCTTTATGCAACAGAGTGACAACATCACAATACATAACATAACAATCAACTTTATTTGTGATGCACTTTTCTGAACAAAAAAAAAAACAGCTGAGTAAAACAGCACAGAATTAACGAATGAGCCCCATATATATATATATGTAAGGCATTTGCAGAATGTTTTATTCTGTTTGCAGTTAGCCTTCACCATGCAGGTCATCCCCTGTGCTCTTCTTCAGCTACAGCGGCATGTCAACCCGCGGCAACTGTTTTGATGCCATCCATTCAGCGTGCAGCTCCTGGGACAGCTGGAGCATGAAATCCCTTCTGGGGATGTTGTCACCCATGCAGCTCCAGTACAGCCCCCAGGCATTGATTACGGCAAGATCCAGCACATTGTAGAACACCGCAATGTGTGTTTTGTGTTTAAGTGTTTAAGTGAAAAATGAATAGCGCGAAAATGACTGTATTATTTATACGGGTATATTTTACCCGCTGGCGCTTATAGGTATAAATGGCCATTTTTTTAAATCTGGCTTTATGTTGAAAATTTTTAACAATATGGGGTGCTACTTAACACACTTTAAGGAAAAGTCAAAGACTGGGGGGCTTGAATATTTCATGGAAAAAAAGTTACAAACAATTAAAAGACAGCTGCGGGTAAATTTTACCCGTTGGCGGTGTGTTAAAACCTCAAAGAAGAAGAAATTGGGACATTCTCTTTCCGGTTTGTCTCGGGACTTGTAAATTTGTATCAGTGTTTGTAAAAGTGTTTCAGATTTTGTAATGTTGGTTTGCACCTCTCGGCCACTGTAATTATCCTGTCTCATGTGAACATTACTCCTTCTCTCATGGCCACTGTGTTCCTTATAGGGCAGTATTGTGTCAGTCTCAAAACTTCCTGTTTCTTATACCAGGGCCAGCCTTGTCTCTGTGTTTTAAAAGCAGCTGCATTATTTAATCTTTATGAATTTCACTCTTGAGGTGTTTGGAGTCTCTGTGCTCAAAGCATCTGTTGGCTCCAAAGCATATGATTTTGTCGTCTGTGATGTCATCTGCTGCTGTGTGCTGTTCCTGTGTGAGTAGTGTGTCTGTAATCAGTAGCTCTTTACCTGGTGTGTAGGTGACATTAAAGTCATATCGCTGTAACTGTAGCAGCATTCTCTGCAGTCTGGAGGGAGTCATTCCTAGAGGCTACCTCTGGATGTTTTCCAGCGTTTTGTGGTCTGACTGGACATCAACTCTCACAACATATACGTAATGATGGAACCTTTGACAGAGAATACAATCGCCAAGAGCTCCTTTTATATTTGTGTAGACTTCTTTTCTGTTTCTGTCAGAGCTTTTGATGCATATGCTGTCAGGTTGCCCTCCTGTAAGAGACACACCCTCAGGCTATCTTTGGACGCGTCAGCCTGTATGACAAGCTGTTTATGTGGATCATAAAATCTGAGCACAGGAGCGTTCATGAGGTTAGGATATGGACGCCTTTAATGTCACCAAAGGTTTCACAGTTGCGCTGCTGAAAGACTTCACTTGCTGTCTTGATACCAAATGGCATGCGTGTGAACTGGTATCTCCCCCACTGTGTATTAAATGTGCACAGCAGTGATGACTCCCTGTCTAGCTTTACTTGCCAGTAGCTGTCCTTTTCATCTAGCACTGTGAATATATTCTTACCAGCAAGTTTGCACAAAACTTTGTCAGTTGTGGGAATGGAATAATGCTGTCTCATTGCTTTGTTAAGCTCACTGGGGTCCAAGCAAACCCGTAGTTTCCTCTTATCCTTTTTTTTTTTCTGTGACCACAAGGCTGTTAACCCATGGCGTTGCTTCTGTCACCTGTGCGATCACATCAGCTTTTAACAGGTCATCAAGTGTATCTTTTGGTCTTTCAGGACTCCAGAGATGGACCATTCTTCCTCAGAGAAACCGGTAACTCACTTCACATCCACTCACCCACGACAAAATGCTAAAGCTGGCACACACATACCGATTCTGGAATTTACAATGTATGATGATTACATCAAAGGTCATAAGTAATTTCCACAGTTAACCTTGGAAGATTTGTGGCTATCCTGTAACATATTTAGTCAAATCAGGAGCTACAAGCTCAGTTTTAAGAGCAGATGCTCTGCCCCGTCCTCCAAAGAGGAGCGGCAGCACGTGTCTTGCAATGGGATCAAGTGGAGTCCCTATTTCAGTTGTGCTGTTCCATTAAGATGTGAATTAGAGGATCAAAAGACAAAACATTCCTTCTTAGTTTCACAGAACTGCCAAGTACATTTGATGGGAGGAAATTTGATGTGTCCCTTTGGTATTGTACTGTGCTCAGAGCTGGATGGCATTAACCCTTAGATGCACGAGTGACTGGACCCTACACTCTTCGATAAGTGGGTCAAAAAAGATCTGTGTTAGAATCAATGTGTTTTTATGCCACTTTTGTCATTTTGGATAAGAATAATCATTTGTATTATATTTTGGTCTACACAAGAATGATTATGTATGAAATATTTTTATTTTTCACTTTTTTTAAATGTTTTAATATTTTTAAAATGTTTTGAAAATTGGGAAAGAAAATTACACAACAGCAATAGAACAATGTCAACATCCATTTTGTGTGTGTGTGTGTAACTGTGTAACTGTCCAGAAAGTTCCTCTCTCTTTTCTTGCCTTCTCGTCTACTCACTGTATGGAGTTGTGACAAACTACCTGTTTCTGGCTGTGATCATTGCACACAGGTACATTCCATTTCCCACACCGACTGCTGGCTTTATGATCTTTGTTACTTGGGCAAGATGTGACACCTCTTTCTCTTTGGTTGGCCCTGTCTGCTTCTTTCCTATGGCTGAGCTGTGGCTTTTGTCACCCACACCTTCCCATTGCTTCAATGACATTGATTAGGGAGCTAATTTCATAAACTATAAAATAGGCAAATTTGATGATAGATGAAAGGAAACACAGGCAATACGACGGCATAGTGGTTAGTGCTGTTGCCCCACAATAAGAACATCATGGGTTCAGTTCTCGGGCCTGGGGCCTTTCTGTGCAGAGTTTGCATGTTCTCTGCATGCCTGCATGGGTTTCCTCCGACCGTCCAAAGACATCATGTTTAGGTTAATTGGTGACTTTAAATTGTCTGTAGGTCTGAGTGTGTGTGGTTGTTTGTCTCTGTCTGTCTCTGTGTGTTGGCCCTGTGATGGACTGGCGACCTGTCCAGGGGGTACCCCGCCCTTGCCCAGTGTGAGCTGGGATTAGCTCCAGCACCCCCCGTGACCCAGAAACGGATAAGCTGTTGCAGATGAATGAATGAATGATATGAAACACATACTCTTTCGTACAGTAGTCATGAATGACACACACACACACACACATTACATATAATAATGTTAACTAGCTATTGTGAGCTAACTTTAAGGTAGGCTAATTTGTTGATACATGATAATAAAACATACTCTTTCACACAGTACATGCAGACACATTTCTGAAGTAAAAAATGTGGATTATATTTATATGTATCAGATCTTGTGGAAAATAATCTTCTTAAGGGGTGACACTTTAGATATAGTCTGTGTGGTCCACAAAATATATATTCCTTGACAGTCACAGTTGAGAAGAATCAAAGGTTTCCATGAAATTCCATAGGAGATGAATGTCATTTTTGACCCATCTGTGGAAGCTTGGGGTAGTAATACAAAAACTACAATTTTGTAAAATTTTCAAAAGTAAGTTGAAGATGTAAATGGAATTTCAATAACATGTTTTTTGAGGAATATCTGGAATATGAAATTATCACTTTTCATTACGAAGATATTGCAAGAAAACGACCTAACCAGGTCATTTTTGACCCACTTATGCATCTAAGGGTTAAAGTGCTGAGGAAAGCACAACTCACTGTGTTTCACATGGCAGGCTGTAGTATAAGCTCACTTTTACATATGAGTGGAAGTCAATATTGAACCAAGTAGATTCCATTAATCGTGATCTTACTGCAAATGCACGCACAGCACTGAAGCTGCAGCTGCAGCTGAATATATATGTAACCAGTCGTTACACTGTACAGCATATGTAAGTATAGGGCCATATAGAGAGTATGAGAAAATATGGTATGGTGAGCAAATGGAAAGTAGGGGTGCTAAGCGGGTGCTATGGCTATTATAGGGGGGGAGCTACAGCACCACCTGGCGCTGCCACTGGCTCCAAGGCCTGACTTGTTGGACACGCCTCTGGCCAAAGCAGATCTTGAGTTGTTTGTTAATGGTTCTGCATCCCGTTCGCATGACACAGGCAGGAGTCAGGTTGGATTTGCAGTGGTTACATTAGTGGTAGACTTCCGTCCCACTTCTCTGCACAGGCAGCAGAACTGGTAGCACTTATAGAAGCGTGTAAATTGGTGGAAGGTAAAAAACGGAACAGTCAGCTCTATGAAATATACTCTCATTCTACTCCTAGACCACAAAATTATATCAGGCCTCTGTTTGGTACTGGCTATTTCCTGGGGAACAACAAGCTTTCCTCCTAAATCCACTTGCATCTCACTGGTATCCTCTAAGCTACCTTGCCTCCTTGCTGTCTTATTAACTTTCTCTCCTTCTTGAACAAACTGAATTGCAACTCTCTTTGTCTTAGACCCTCCTAAATTTGCCTGCCTCCGTATATCTTCAATGCCTGCAGCTAAGCTTTTTAAAACTTGGTTATGTTGCCACGTATACCATCCTTGTGACAGACTAACCTTACAACCTGACAAGATGTGCTTTAGAGTTGCAGTACCTGAACACAATGAACATAGCGGGTCTCCATTTACCCAGAGTTTTAGGTTTTGGGGAGTTGGCAATACATCATATGTTGCCCCTATCAAAAATCTAATACTACTTTCCTCCATACTCCACAGCTCTTTCCAACTAATCTTTTTCTTCTCTACACCTTCCCAGTTCAACCACTGTCCCTGCTTAGCCTGAGCCACTGCCTTTGCACTCCTTAATATTTCCTCCTGCCTACAAACCTGCTCCACAACTAGCTTTCTCTTCTCTTTGGGACCTGCTCTACTCCACACCGGTTTGCCTGGGTCCAAGCCCCAGGCCTCCCCGGCCTATTTGCACATTACCCACAATCTCTGTATGCCTAAGTATTGCTTTTTGCTTCCTGCACTGCCATTCTTGGATTCCATTTTCTCCCCTTGGTTGGGTTTGGAACCACCTTACTAACAACCACATCTTTACTCCCAGATAACAGGAGCTCTGTCCTAACCTTAGTACATTTAAACTCCTCCACTAGACTAGATACTGGGAGCTGAAGTATGCCTTTCCCATACAGTGCCACAGTACTTAAATATTTAGGAACACCTAGCCACTTCCTAATGTAAAAGCTTACTAATCTTTCCATTTTCTCTGCAGCAGATAATAGAATCTAATATACAGACAGTGGCCACATCAACCTGGGAAATAATCCGAACTGCAAACACCACAGCTTCAACTTTCCTGGAAGCCCTGATTTATCTATTCTATCCAGTCCCTCAGCAACATCCTTCCGAAACTGCACTACCTCTTCTCCATCATACAAGTCTGCCTTGTACCACCTACCTAGACTCTTTACTGATTTTTCCTTAATTATTGGAATTTCCTCTTAATCTATTACAAACTTTCAATCACTTAATCTCCCTCTACTTATTGAGATGCTTCTAGACTTACTAGGCTTGATTTTCATACTAGCCCACTTTAAGTTTTTATTTAGTCTCTCAAGTACTCTTTTCATACATGGCACCATTGTAGTTACCAACGTCATATCATCCATGTATGCATTAATTGGTGTAAGGCGCATCCCATCCTGTCGCCTCTCTCCACCTACAACCCACTTAGAAGCTCTAATAATTACCTCCATCGCCATTGTGAATGCTAATGGAGAAATCGTACACCCTGCCATAATGCCTATTTCCAGCCTCTGCCAACCTGTTGTAAAGCCTGCTGTACTTAAGCATAGTCTGATATCCTGGAAATATGCTCTTACTAAATTGACAACTACTCCGGGCACTCTAAAATAATCAAACGCCTCCCAAATAACGCTATGTGGCACTGAACCAAATGCATTTGCTAAGTCCAAAAATATTACATGCAAGTCTCTTTTCCCACTCTTGGCTGCCTGAATCTGATGCCAAATCATGCTAGTGTGCTCTAAACACCCTGCGAAACCTGCCTTCTGCCTTCTGTATTGCAGTGTCTATTAAGTTATTCCTTTCTAGGTAACTAGCTAGTCTCCGTGCGACTACACTAAAGAAAATCTTCCCCTCTACATTTAGGAGAGAGATCATCCGAAACTGACTCAGGTCTGAAGACTCCTTCTCCTTTGGAATAAGAACACCTCCTGCCCTATGCCATGCTCTGGGAATAAACTGTTTCTCCCAAACTATTCTTAATTGCCTCCACAAAAACCTTAGGATATCAGGTGCGCTTTTATAAACCCGGTAGGGGACTCCATTTGGCCCTGGGGCCGAAGAAGCCTTTGCACGCCTGACTACCTCCTCAACCTCCTTCCACCTAGGTGGTCTAACATCCATCTCCTGATCTATCTCCCCTAATGGTGGCATGTCAGGTGGAAGGCCTACTACTGTATTCTGCTCAAAATCTGAATATGTATTTCTTAGGTACTTTTCTACCTCTAACTTTGTTGCTTTAAGCTGCCCTCCCTTTTCCTGGTTAAACAACCCTTTAACAAACTTAAATGGGTCCCTGTAAAACGCTGTCCTTACATATTCTTTCTTCTTTCTCTTTTTCCTAAGATTTTCAGCCCTTCTGAGCACTGCTAGCCTGCTTCTCAATTCCTCTTGCAGCACATTAATTCCCTCCCTCTCTTCCTCTTTAGCTTTTTTCCATTGCTTTCTTAGTTGTCTTCTTTCCTTAACTAATTTCTCCATTTCTTTTTGCCGTCTAGACTTAACTGTACTCTTTCAGCCTTCTTTCTGTCTTGCACCCCAAATCTTTCAACACCATAGGAGTAAATTATACCTCCCATATTCTCTAATCTATTACTTGCGTTTCCTCCTAGTCTTCTTAAAATTGTTGACAAATCCCTGTTGACTGTCTCCCATTCTTTGCTGCTATTTGCCCTAGGCCATTTCACTCTAGCTTTCTGCTCCATATTTCTCTCTTTGACTGACCTGTTCACCTCAGTATCAGTTGCATCCCTTCTTATTACCTCCTCCTCTACCTCTGTAGCTGTGTCACTGATATCCTTCGAACTGTGGTTTTCTACCTGTCGCTGGATTTCATCCGACTTACTCAATTGACTTCTTAAGAAGTACTGATCGATGCGGCCACACTGCCCTTCCTTTCCCACATATCTCTTTCTTCCCTGATGCACTCTAAGGCCTCTAAATGATGTTACTTTCTGCCAACCACAAGGACAAACTTCTAAAACCTTGTTTCCCTCTAATCTACCATTTTTATTCTCTCCAGCCACGCTCACTTTGCCCTGCGAACTATTCTGCCCAATTCTAGTCCTAGAGAATAGGTCCGTGCCCCTATCCTTCACTGAGTCACATATCCAACTCATAGTCTTGTCCGTTCCATTGTCTGTTACCTGTGAGTCATCTTTCACCCCTGCTCTCGCTGACCCTTGGGGTATCTTCCTTATCTTACTTGTAGCTTATGCTGGTTGTAACAAAGCTTCTAAGCCTTGCCACTTCTACCATGGATTGCTAGCCCATGGCAGTATCTTTGGGGTCTTTGCCTCCCGTCAGCTGTCTGTCCAAGCTGTCACATGGTCTTTCCCTTGTTGTCAGCTGCCCTATTCACAGCAGTCACTAGCTATGCTAGTTTTGAATTCAGAGTAAACACAAGAAACATGTGCTACAAACAATGGAGCAGACTCAGTGACTAACACCCTAAACTTAACAACAACCTTGCAACCTGCCCTACGTGCCCTAAAGATAACTATATCTAACTAGCCAGTGAGCAGTGATAACTAACATGTCTTTGGGGTCATCAGGTGGGAACCTCGGCTGATTCATGTTGTGCATTTGGTGTTGTCCATGATTTCGAATCTCTATAGAAACACAGAGGGTTTCTAACATCAGCTGGTAAACCTATTTCATATCACACTTGTTTCAGCTCTCCTGAATGCCATTTTGTTACCTAAAGCAGTGTCTCACGGAAGAGCCCACGTGGGCAAAGGGGGGATGTGCAATGCTATCAATGCAAGTTGGTACGCCAGAGGGTTTTGTACATTTGCAGCTGATTTCTGTAAAAAAATGTGTAGTTTGTGTTGTAAATAATACCTCTGGGGCAATCAGAATGCCACAGCAAGGACATACTCCTCCAGCCAAACCATTTGAACATCTAATGATGGATTTTATTGAACTAATGCCATCTGAAGGGAAAAAGTATTGCCTGGTAATAGCGTGCATATTCAGCAAATGGGTTGAGGTTTTTCCAACTTCCAAACAGGATGCAAGAACAGTGGTGAAGATTCTTTTGAGGGAGATTATACCCTTGTGAGGAAATCCCAACCTCATTAGTAGGGATAATGGTCCTGGATTTGCTAACCAGGCCCTCAATTAAATATCACAAAATTTGGATTTTAACATCAGACATCATTGTTCTTATCATCCACAGTCAGCATTTGCAGTGGAGCAAGAAAACAGCACCATCAAGGCTAAGTTGGCTAAATGTTGTGAAGATACAGGATTGTCATGGATCAAAGCACTTCTACTGGTGCTTTTTCACTTGCGAATGAGAATTAGGAACAAGCATGGCCTCAGCCCTTTTGAGATTGTGTTTGGAAGGCCACCATGCACAGGCATTGGTCCAATAAAGTCAGCCTTGACAACTGACAATTATGAAGATAGCATGTTGAGATATTTTGCTAACCTAACAGCTACACTCTCAGCTCTCCATACACAGGTGAAAGCTGCACTACCGTCACCAGCCATTGCAGTCCACCATCACCTGAGGAGACTGGGTGCTCATCAAGGATCACAGGAGGAAGCACTGGAAACAAACACACTACATAGGTCCTTTCCAAGTTTTGCTGACCACGGAAACGGTGGTGGAAGGGAGGTCAACTTGGATCCATGCTAGTCGTTGCAAGAAGATCCCAAGTCCAGAGAGTGGGGAGAAGATAGATGCTGTCCCCAGTTAAGAGAGGAGGATGAAATAGTGCCTTCCTCTACCAGTAGCAGCTGTGTCACCACCGGCAGTGACTAATCGATCACATCACCTAGACAGCTAACACCTCGGTGAGAGGGGAGGAGTGCAAATTGGGCTCTACCTGCACTCCAAGCCTTGATAACTGTCATCCACAGGTGTGATAGTTTAGGGTGACGTAGGAGATGAGCCATTGTCCCATGATAAAAGGATTGAGATTTTTGCACCCCTACAAAATGTTGGGATGGAAAACAGATAAAGGTGTATGCTTATCATCAGCACTCATCATGTCAGTGATGATACCCTTAATTTCGGAGCTGCAGACACTTCATTCCTCTGATGTTTAACATGAACAAATGTTGGAACTGAATGACTTTGAAACTGATGATGAATCTCAATCTCAATCTTACTATACCCTAAGTAATTAGGGTATAGTACGTTTATGATGTGATGCTTTGAATCTTGTGAATTTGTGTCCCTGATGCTCTGTTCTGAACAGTTCTGCTTTCCTTGCTAGATCAATGTGTTTGTCAAGATGACAAAAAGGGGGGAAATCTGAACTGTGAGACCCCAGATGTCCTATGTGGCTCCTGACTGATTCCTTCAACTGATTAACCTGGTCCTTGAAGGCCTCATTTGTGAAGGTCCTGTGGAGATAGCCAGGAATTGGAATTTGGCACCTGAGGTCATAAACACGACCACAGGGCAAGTCACAGGGTAACTGTCAGATTTCTCTAACCCACTTGGGGGAAAGAACTCTGTCCCTACTCAGCTGACTAGTTAGATAGGTCTCTGACGTGTTCCTGCAACGCCTACTGCTTCCATATCTCTATTAACTTCATACAGCATCATATGTTCCTGCTTGCATCTGTATTGAATATCCCCTCCTCCTGCTCTCATTCTCTCCCTACTCTACCCAAGTTTGCTCCGCCACCCCCCTGTGTGTGTCTCTCTCTCTCAACCCAACTGGTCGAGGCAGATGGCCACCCCCCCAAGCCTGGTTCTGCCTCAGGTTTCTGCCTCTTCAAGGAAGTTTTTCCTTAACACTGTTGCCAAGTGATTGTTCATAGGGGGATCTGTTGGGTCTCTTTACATAAAGAGCAGGTCTAGACCAAACTCTAGACCTCTCTTTAAAGTTATTTAAAGTGCCTTGATGTAACTTTGTTGTGATTTGGTGCTACATAAATAAACCTGATTTGATTTGATTTGTGTTTTGTTTAATGTTTGTTCGTATTAAATCCTTCACGCTTGGCCACATTGAGCACATTCATCCTCACCTTGGAAATAGAAAATTGCCACCACACTGGTTCACTTGAGCTTGGTGCTTCGGGGCCTTCACGGAGGTGGTGGTGGCTGTGGGAGCGAACAATGAGTTGTAGCTCTGGTAGTATAAAACCAGTAAATCCAAGGCCGTGTGAATTGGCAATGTCCAGCAGTGCCCGTCTGTTGTATGTTAGCAGTGCATAGCATTTATGCACTGCAGAAAAAGTAAAAAACACACAAAATGCACAAAACAGAAGAAAAAGCCGGCATTCAAGAGCGGAGCGAGCAAACACGTCTGCCACAGGGGGTGCCATGCTTCATGGAGGAAGGAGGAAACCATGCAGCCAGGAAGAGCTAGAATCCAACTGACAAAGCACCGGTGTCATCTTCATGAAGGACAGTGCTTCTACTGTTGTCAGCAGGGGCATCTTTTAACAACACGTCCTGTGTGCAAAACAGAGAAGCCAGCGTGGGTGTGACTACTAGTGAGGGGCTTTTCCTCTAATCAATCCCTCCCCAGAGCTTTGACTGAAGCCAAAACACAGAATGGTGGCAGCACAGTGCAGGTAAAGGTCCTGACAGATTTGAGGGCAGATGAGAGTTTGATGAACTGGGAATTAGCCAGACAGATCGGGCTCACAGGTGAGCAGCTTTCTAAGTCCCTGGAGGCAATCACTCTCAATGGGAAAGATGAGTAATTTTATTGCTTTGCCCAAGTTACCCTCTGCCAAGGAAACACCAGAGATCATGTTACTTCACGTTTTCCACATCCATGAATTTCCCAGAGACATTGTGTCAGACCGAGGGCCCCAGTTTGTCTCCAGATTCTGGAAGGAGTTTTGCTAGCTCATCCGTGCCATGGTCAACCTTTCATCGGGGTAACATCCTGAGTCAAATGACCAGTCTGAACGCTTCAACCAGGAACTGGAGATCTGCCTGTGCTGCCTGGTGTCCCAGAACCCAGCTTCCTGGAGCAGGCATCTGATGTGGATGGAGTACGCCCACAATTCTCTCCCTACATCTGCTACCGCAATGCCGCCGTTCCAGTGTGTGTTTGGGTATCGGCCTCTGTTGTTCTGGACTCAGAAAAGGAAGTCACAGTCCCCTCAGCCCACACCCTGGTTCGGCAGATGCTACTGCATCTGGTAAGCCACCCTCAAGGTCCTCCTCAAAAGCTGAGATCGCATGAAGAATGCTGCAGACTGGGGGTGCTGACCAGCTCTGGAGTATCAGCCAGGAAAAAAAGGTTAGACTCTTGACAAAAGACTTACCCCTTCGCATTGAGTCAAGGAAATTGGCTTCACAGTTTGTGAGGCCATTTCCTGTGTCCAAGGTCATCAACCCCTCATCAGTTCGTCTACGCCTTCCTCAGTCCCTTACAGTGCACCCCGCTTTCCATGTGAGCAGGATGAAACCTGTCAAAGAGAGGTCTATTGTTCTCACATCTCACCCCCCTCCTCCCCAGATGGTTGATGGGGATCCAGTCTATTCAGTGAAAAGACTCATGCCGGTGTGCAATAGGGGCCGGACCAGGCAGTTCCTGGTGGACTGGGAAAGTTACGGACCAGAAGGACATTCATTGGTTCCTGCGAGCTACATCATGGACCCTGGGCTGATAAGAGACTTTTATGCCTTGCACCCTGAGGTACCTGGGCCGTCTGTTCGTATTGTCATGTCCTGAAACTTGGGATTGTCTTGTAATTTTTTATTTATGTTTTTAAATTAAAAATTCTGTTTTATTTTAAATTCCTACTGTCCTTGTGTTTCAGTTTGCTTGTCCTTCCCTTTGTGCCAGTCTGATTGTCTTCCCCCGCCCTGATTGTGTTCACCTGTTCCCCGTTACCCTGTCTGTGTGTATATATATAGTCTGTACCTCCCTTTGTCCTGTGCCAGTTTGTCGTGTCTCATGCTGTAGAACTAAGCCATCTCATGTCCGTTGACTTGTATGGATTCCTGAGTTATGTTGATACTTGGATCTTTGTTGTCAAGTTTAGCCTTGTGATTTGTGTTGATACCTTGTCTAGTTTTTTCAAAGTGTTGTCTTGTGCCCTTTCTTTGTAATGCTCTAGTATTTTTCAAGCATTTGCTTGCGTCTTTTGTTGCTACCTTTGCTATTTATTTCATACCAGTTTGTTTCCTCAAAGAGTGAATTTGAGTTGAACATTGTAGATAAACATTTATTAACTTGATGCTTTGTCTTGCAAGTTGTGCATTTGGATCCAGATTCGTACCGTTCTGTCATCCTCAAAGCAAAAAGCAGAAGCGGAGCATATGCAATGCCTCTGGCAGGATTATATTTTCCAGCAGTTGCAGGAAAAAAACAAGAGAGGAAAGGCAAGCTGAGAGATGGAATCGCTTGTCATCCATCTTAAGGACCACCATTTTAACGCACTCTCTCTTTCTGTCAGTCTCGTTCTCTCTCTTGCTTCCTCTGTCACTTTTCAGCAGATTTTTTTTCTCGGGTGATTTTTCTATTTTTCCACTTCAAACACGATAACAGAGGTGCACAGCATTATCCCCTACACAGCCTCAGCAAAACAAAACATTACAATGAAAAATGAGAGGCAATATCCATCCTAAGATCCCCCTACACCCCCATCCACCTTTTAAATTTAACATGGAGGTCAAATAGTTCATGGCTGCCCTGTTCAAAAAAAGTTGGATGCTTATTTTCAATTCTTTTTATCTTGTCAGATTCCTTACCTATTAGTTCTCAGTCTTCACCGAGGAATACAAAAAAACAGTGGAGAGATTTGTTTCTTCGTGACATCTGACTCTGCAATCCAGGGGCCAGTTTCACAATATAATTTAAGATTTTTCTGATAATCCATCCATCCATCCATCTTCTACCACTTTTCCGTTTCTGGGTCGTGGGGGGTGCTGGAGCCAATCCCATCTCACTCTGGGCAAGGGCGGGGTACACCCTGGACAGGTCGTTTTCTGATAATCTGAGGTAATATTTCCATCAAATAAATAAATAAATAAAGGATTTGGTTTTCTTAGGAACAGCTGGGATGAGCTTTCCCTCCTTTGTTTTTCAAAAGTATAAAAGATAAAAGGAAAAAAACTCATGTTTAGTTGAAACTAGAGCAGCAATATATTTTCATTTTGTCATAATTTACCATTGCTGCCATAACATTTCACCATTTACAATTCCAGGTTTGTTTGTGTTTGTTTTAATTTACTCATGTGCTTTGATGTAAAGTGTAACATAACACTCAGTCATTAGTTGAGTTGAGTTACTTTTATAGGTTGCAGGTTTGAAATTGCTGAATTGTGTGTTCCTTTGTCTGTACTTCGATTTGTTTGTTCCTTTGTTCAGACCCAACATGCAGGAGTGTTTGGGAGGGGGCCGCCCTGCACTTCCTGGGTTTTATAAGATTGGTCATGTCATGGCTGACATCATTGGGCTGAAACATGTGGAGGGGTTTTCCTTTTGTTTGAGTATTTCTGTCGTTTGTTGTGGGTTGATTGAAGTAATGTTATCATTATTGACTTTACATGGAGTCATTTAGTTGGGCAAATGAGATTGTAAGTTAATTATGTTATGTTATTTTTCAATTCTGTGTAATGGTTACTGTGGTAGTCAACCTTTGCTGTGTGGTACTGGCTAACTTGGTTTAAATGAGGGAATTGGGGGTGGGGAGAGAGAAGGAAGGCTGTGCTGTTGTGAACATGTGCCTTTAGTTTGATTTTGAATTAGTCTGTTTTTCCAGTTATTTGCTCTGAAGTTTTTGCTGTTTATTTGTTTTTTTTGTTTTTTTGTTTTTTTTTTTTGTAAATATTTTTGCTTGAATCTTTTAGTTTTTTGCCTTATTTGCACATGTTGGCAACCACTGTAAAATAAACCTTCACCATTTTTGGGAACCCAGATGTCTGCTGATTCTGCCTATCTATCACTTTCCTAGACATTCAAGCCAAACTATCTTACAGCTTCAAGTTACTGACTTTTGACCAATGATCCCACAGACTGTTGGTACAGTAAGCTGCTTTTTTGGAGAGGGAGAGAAGAGCAACCATGGCCAGTAAAGCTTTCAGGATGGGGTAGAGTTAATATATTGTTGGGTTTTTATATATATTTATTGAACATTTGCAAAGCAGTTATGACAAAGACATCACAACATAGCACTAGCCACAGTACACATAAAAAAAAAGAAAGGGGGCAAGATCATTCAAAATGGGAGTTCAGGTGGTCCAGGAAGGACAGCACTCTACATACTGCAGTAAGATATTATATCAAGCTACACCTCTACATCGTTTTTCCAAGCCAGATCTATAAGCCCAGACCTCATCCTATGAGATCTGTGGTCCTCAGGTAGTCAAGAAATGGATCCCGGGTCTGGTAGAATGAAAAAAGGGTTTATCCTTCAATGCTGTACAGAAGGCTTCCAATGGAATGGAATGATACGAGTCATGGTTTGTATCCACTGAATGAGAGTGGGGCCTTTATCAGTGATCCATAAGGCTAGGATACATTTCCGGGCACATAATAGCAGTTGTCATACCGTGGTGAGGTTGTCTTGTCCTGGTTTTGTTTTTGTCCCGTCATTTCCTGTTTTATTTTGAAAGTCTAACTCTCCTCTCGTTTCAAAGCACTTGCCCTTCCTCATGTGTCCCCCGTGCATCTACCGTGATTACCCATTGTCTCCACCTGTTCCCCATTTCCCTCCATGTGGTTAAATAGTCTGTGTTCCCCTTGTCTTGTGCCAGAGTGTCTTCATCCTACGACCAGCACCCGAGCCCTTATCCATGCACCCAGCCAAAGAAAAATTTCAAGTAAGCTGTCTGTACCTCGAGAAGAGTGATATTTTTTTTTTTTTTTTTTTTTTTGTTTGTAATGTTGTATCTTAGTTTAGATCCTTGCCTCAGTTAAAATTCCATAGCCGATAGTTTTCCTCTTTATGAGTGATGATTTTTTTTTTTTTTTTTTTGTATCTCAGTTTAGACCCTCACCTCAGTTAAATTTCATGGCCGATAGTTTTCCTCTTTGAGTGATTTTTTTTTTTTTTTTTTTTTTTGTATCTCAGTTTAGACCCTCGCCTCAGTTAAATTTCATGGCCGATAGTTTTCCTCCTTGAGTGATTTTGATTTGAGCGATAAGTTTCATAGATAACCTTAGGTCCTCCGCCTAGTGGCGTGAGTTGTTTATTTTGTGTTTAATTTTCACTAGGTCAGGTTTTCCTTCTCACAGAGCACTTTGAGTTAGCCTTTTGCTTTTTGAGTATAGCCTTTTTTTAAAACGTAAGGACATAGTGCCTTCCCCGTGAGTCAGGTTAGAACTAGTGATTTCATACCCATTGTTTTGTCACTCAGTCCTGAGGCCACCGGTGTTACCAATAAAGCCTGTTTCTCACAAGATCTCTGCGTCTGTCAGGATCTGTATTCCTTTTATTGGCATTTCCTGTTTTATTTTGAAGTCTTGGTTCGGTTGTGTTGCTGTTTGGCTTACTTCCTGGTTTTTCCCTCCAGTTTTGATTGCTGTCTCCGCCCTAATGTCTTTCACCAGTGTCTTGTTTCCTGTGTATTTAAACACCGCCTCATTTCCCATGTCTTTGCCAGATAGTCTTTGTTACCCTTGTGTTCAAGCTCTCTCGCGTTTAGTCTTGATTGATTCCCTGTGTATGATCTGTTTTTGGTATTTTTGTGACCCTCGATTCTGCCTGTTCCTGATTTGCCTTGTTGCCTGGTTTAACTGACTCCTGGTATTTTTGACCTGCTACGTTTCTCGGATTAAAGATTCAGATTTTGGACATTGCACTTCTGCCTGACTCTCTCTTGCACTTGGATCCACACACACCTGTCCTGACAGCGTCTGAGTCCTGCTTTGAGTCCTAGCCTGACAGCAGTGTAATAGGTCTCTGTTGTAAAATCAGCAGGTAACTCATCAGGCAAATCCTGGCGCTCAAATGTAGATGGTGCTTAAAAGTCACATTAAACTGTTGAACAATTATAATCCAAAGCTGCTGAACTTGAGTACAATCCACAGACAATGAATAACCAATCTGACAGCAGATTGACATTTTGTACAAAGCTCTGTCAGATTCATTTTGTGTGGTTTCAAGTGTGCTATAGAGCCTATGAAAAATCTTGAATTTCCTCTCCCAGGCAGAATCATACACCAAAACCTTGGAGGGCAGGCAGCATAGGGCATTCCGATCCTCAGACCCTATTGTACACAAGTCAGTTTTTAACAGGTAGCGAGAGAAGGCTGTATCAAGGAGACGTGGGAGGATGTTCATTTTGATCAAGTGGATATGATCCAAAAAGGACAGGGGCAAGACACACCACCTATCAAGGTCATGTTTTATAGTTTGTAAGAGAGGGACAATATTAAATTTACATAAATCTTTTAAACATGGTGAGAATTTTATACCCAGATATCCCGTTGGAGGCCATTGAAATGGTTGTGACATGTTGGGATCTAGCGTTTGCGAACAATAAAGAGGCATGGCTTAACTTTTAGAAAAATGTATTTTATTACCAGAAAAAGTGCCATAGTTACCAATTACCTCTATCAATTAATGAAAAGAATGCACAGGGTCAGTGAACAACAAAATGTTATGCTCATGATTGTTTGAAGAAATTCTTCTAATACTCGTGTCTTGTCTAATGGTAGTGGCTAAGTGCTCCATAGCTAGAGCAAATAAAAGTGGGCTCAAGGGGCTGCCCTGCCTGCTACCCAGTTAAATAGTAGCCTATTACCGGCGAAAGGGGCGATGTGTACAAGATCTGAATCCATTTAATAAAAACCTCCCCTAGGCAAAATTTTTGAATAGTGAATAATAGGAAAGGCCATTCCAGACTGTCAAAAGCTTTCCCTGTGTAAAGAGAAATAACCAGAGCTTCAGCACTGTACAAGGAAGAATTCTGAATAATGTTAAGCAGGTGTCTCATTATGTAAAGAGTATTTTCTTAGTATGAAACCCGTCTGGTCCATAGCAATGACAGTAGTGTGAACATTTTCCAAACTAGGAGGCTAGGATTTTTGCCCTAACCCTAGCCTCCCTAACCCTAACCCTAACCCAGAGATGGAGGAAGAGCCCCACCTGCAAATAAGGACTGCAGCATTTCAAGCAAGGGATTGACAAGGGTGGTGTTGAGCTATTTATAATTTTATACTTCATTGTTAGGGCGGAAGTGGATACAGTAGAATTCTTAATTTCACTCAGTAATAGGTTTGCATAGATTGTCTCTCTGTTCATCTGTAATTCTTGGTAAATCCACCTTTGTGGAAAAATCTATCATATCTTGTCTTGAGTGGATTAAACTGTTAAGTATATAACTGCTTATAAAATGTTTTAAAAGTGTTGTTGATCACTCCATTATCATAGTTATTTACACCACTTGAATCTTTAATGCATGATGTATTCTGGGCTGGGGCCATATTTCGAAGGAGATTACCCAGATATCTATTAGGTTTGTTAACAAACTGGTACATCCTTTGCCTCATGAAAAACATATAGTTTTCATCCTTCTTTGTAAGTAAACTCTCTAAGGCTGCCTTGACCACTTGTATATAGTTTCTAAGTTTGTCAGAGGGAGCTACATTGTATTTAGTCTGAAGTTCATGCAAATCCAGCTTGAGTGTCCTTTGCTCTGTTCTACTGTCCTTTTTAAATCTAGCGATGTAAGATATGATCAGACAAGTGTCTATTATAGCTCTTGTGATGAAGTCATTAGACTGTACTGGTGGGAAGTAAATATTCAGGAATGACGCCACTTGGCCAAAAAGATAGACCTTTAGCAATACACATCTACCAGATTTACCAGAAATAGTTTCAACATCGGACAAAGATAGATGCTTATTAAAATACCAAAAACTCTGCTCTTGCTGGTAAAATATGAGTAAAACACTTGTCCAACCCAGTCACCCTTCAGCTTTAAGTGCTCTTTAGTGGTTGAGGGTGTTTCTTGCAGGTGCGCTATATGAAAATGCTTTCAGGAAGCCGATGGCATATATGTTGGATCCACACATCTGAGCACTCCAGTGGTTATTCTTTCCACCAAACTGTCGGCGTCAACTTGACCCAGAAGTAGCTGCGTGCTGTCTGCCATGCTAGCCTGGCCGCTGCGAGTTGACGGACCTTCCCCCGAAGTAGGGGACTTTGTGATAAGACAGATTATTCTCTGTGTGTCTCCCATGTCTAGACAAGGATGACTGCTCACCGTGACAACTCCCTTTTTTGTAAAAGTGACATAAATGATGCTGAGCTGCGGAAGCACAGACAATAAGCTGCTACTCCACCATTTGTGTCACCTGACCCACCAAATGTTGTAAACAAGGTAATTTGACACAGTGTTGAGAAGATGTTACACTGCCCCCTACTGACGGCTTTTGTAAGTGTTTTTTTCTGTTCTGAATAAAAAACACGTGAGACAACAACAGGTTATGGGCCCAGAGCATTGCTGAAAAGCCGTGTTGTGATATAAACAGTGTTGTGGGATTCACAATGGAAGATAGGCTGTTTATTGACAAGCTGAGCGGATCAGAGAACTGGGCAACATGGAAATTTCAGATGGAGCACTTGCTGAAGGCAAAAGGACTGTGGGGCATGGTAATGGAAACGGATGTGCTAGCAGCAGGAGCTAATGCTTTTGCACAAGCTGAGTTTCCACGACGGAAAGAAAAGGCATTTTCCGTCTTGGTGCTGAATGTAAGTACACCCCAGCTGTACCTGATAACAAGCTGTCAGACCCCAAAAGAAGCGTGGGATATGCTCAGAGGACATTTTGAGAGAGAAACTCTTGCAAATAAACTGTTCCTAAAGAAAAAATACTTCAGATGTGAAATGAACGAAGGAGAAAGTTTAACTGATCATTTAAAACGAATGAAGGACCTGACTGACAAGCTTGGAGCAATAGGTGCTATAATTGAAGACCAGATTGTAACCCTCCTGGGTAGTTTGCCATCAAGCTATGCTACAATTGTCACAACTTGGACAACTTGACACTGTAGTTTGTTCAGCAAGCATTAATAAATGAAGAACAAAAGAGAGTGCAAGCAGATGATAATGGAGCTGCATCGGGTGGTGCATCAGCCATGTCAACGCAAGTTCGTGGAGATACGCAGCCTAATTCTAAGGCAGTGGGAGCTGACAGATCCAGCTCATGGAGATGTTACAAATGTGGAAAAGAAGGTCATATAAAGCGTGACAGTCCAAGAGAAAAAAAGAAAAATAAAACCCACAAGGCCAAAAGCATGATGTGTGAAGATACTGAAGAGTCATCTGAGAGTGCTTTTGTAGTTAAAGAGACTAATCAGAATGAGATGTCACAACAGGCTCAGTGGTTGATTGACTCTGGAGCATCAAAGCACATGACTTGCTATAAAGAATTTCTTCAAGACTACCAACAGTTTTCAGAACCACAGTCTGTAAAACTTGGTGACGGCAGGGTGGTGGATGCACCAAGACTTGGCAACATCAAACTCAGAATGACATTCAAAGTCAGTGATATAAAAACTGTCACAATGTATGATGTGCTGTATGTTGTTCTTTTCTTTTCTCAGTGGGAGCTGCTACCAGAAAAGGAAATACAGTGCAGTTCAAGAAGTCTCGCTGCTACATACGTGGGAAAGATGGAACTCTCCATGGGATGGGAACACAAAGATCTGATGGGCTATATCAGTTCGACGTCGAGGGAAGTTTGCCTGTGTGTCACGGTGCATCAAGTGCATCAGTAACAGCCAGCCTGTGGCATCAGTGCCTGGGTCACACCAGCAAATTAAAGAAAGTCAAAAATCTGGTAAATGGAGTGGATTTTACTACAGAGAAAGAAGCTACCTTTTGTGAAGCCTGTGTGGAGGGCAAGCTGTCTAGAAAACCACACAAGCCAGTGGGAGAGATTCGCTCCAAACATAAGTTGCAGTTGATCCATAGTGATATCTGTGGTCCCATGCAGACTGAGTCAATAGGTGGAGCAAAGTACTTTGTGACTTTTACTGATAATTATTCCAGATGTTGCAAAGTCTACTTCCTGAAACAAAAATGTGAGGTTCTTAGCAAATTCAAGGAATTTGAAAAAACATTCTCCAATGAGTGTGGACAGAAAGTCAAAAGGCTGAGAACAGATAATGGTCGGGAATACATATCCAGTGAATTTCAAGAATACTTGAAAGCTCAAGGTATCCACCATGAGATGACTGTACCTCACACACCTCAGCAAAATGGTGTTGCTGAAAGGAAAAACAGAACACTGACTGAAGCAGCCAGAAGTATGCTGTCTCATGCTAAGTTGCCAAAAATGTACTGGGCAGAGGCTGTAGCAACTGCAGCATATATACAGAACAGGTTGCCCACATCTGTTCTGACGAAAGCGACACCCTGCCAGAGATGGAGTGGCAAAAAGCCGGACATGAGTCACATGAGAGTATTTCGTTGTGTTGCTTATGCACATGTCCCAGACACAGAAAGAAGAAAACTGGACAAGAAAGCTGTGAAGCTTAGCTTCACGGGATACGCAAACAATGCAAAGGGCTACCGTCTCTTAGATGAAGAAAAATGGAGGATTATCATTCGTCATCTTCAATGAATCTGACTTCGGCTGGAAACAGGAAGTTGAAGTATCTTGTTCAGAGAAGGAAATATCCATCAATACAGATGAACGGGAAACACCATCTGACAAGGCCACTGTCAGTGAGTCTGCTAGAGAAAGCAACAAAATCAGGAAGCTTCCAAAGAGATGCTGACAAAGTAACTGTTGATCATATTGCCAATGTGTGTTGTGTTACAGAGCCAAGCACACTAAAAGAGGCATTAATGAGTCCTAATGCAAAGGAATGGCAAGAGGTGGCTGACTTGGAATATGAGTCACTGCCAAAAAATGAGATGTGGGACTTAGTGGATTTACCAAAGGATCGCAAGGCAATAGGATCAAGGTGGGTGTTCAAAGTCAAGCATCACAGTGACGGACGAGTGGAGAGACACAAGTGTAGACTCTTTGCTAAAGGCTACTCACAGATGTATGATACTGACTATGATGAAACTTTTTCACCTGTGGTACGATTCAGCTCGATTCGTACATTACTGTCTTTTGCTGTCCAGAATAATCTACATGTACACCAGATGGATGTAGTAACTGCATTCCTAAATGGACACCTGGAGGAAGAAATCTACATGGAGCAACCAGAGGGATACATCAAACCAGGGCAGGAAAATCTTGTGTGCAAACTGAAGAAGTCAGTATATGGGCTGAAACAGTCTACTCGCTGTTAGAGCAAGGCTTTCACAGAGTTCATGAAAGACATGGGCTTTAAACAGAGCACATCAGACCCATGTGTGTTTGTGAGATCTCGACAGGAGCTAGAGATGCTAACTGTGTATATTGATGATCTGATTTTGATCACATAATCAACAGAAAATTTGGATGAGTTGAAACAAGCTCTTAAAAGGCGCTACAAGATGAAGGACATGGGGGAGCTGTCCTATATCCTGGGCATCTCTGTTGTTCAAGACAGAGCAGAAGAAGTGTGTCTTTCTTCATCAGAAGAATTACATTGAAACCATTCTCCAAAAGTATGGAATGAGCAGTGCTAATCCCATTGCAACCCCTGCTGATGTAAATGTAAAGTTAAGAAAAGATGATGGTGTTAGTAAGCCTGTGAACCCAAGTACTTATCAGTCCATGGTAGGTAGTTTGTTGTATGCAGCAATGGCCACACAGCCAGACATAGCACAAGCAGTGAGTGTTGTGTCAAAGTTCAATGCAAGTCCAAACACTGCACATCTGACGGCTGTGAAAAGAATTCTTCGATACTTGAAGGGTACAGTGAACCTTGCCCTCAGGTATGAGCAGTCAGAGTCAGGAACTTTTATTGGTTTCTCAGATGCTGATTGGGCCGGAGATCAGGATGACCATCACTCAACAACTGGAAATATGTTTTTCCTGAGTGGAGGAGCAGTGAGTTGGTTCAGCAAGATACAAGCAACAGTTGCACTGTCAACAGCTGAAGCCGAGTATACTGCACTCAGCCAAGCAGCTCAAGAAGGTACCTGGCTGAAGCGATTACTGACTGAACTTGGAATGAGCGATTCGCCTACAGTGATCCTGAAGGACAATCAAGGAGCCATCGCAATCGCAAAGAATCCAGCCAGTCATTCAAGAACTAAACACATAGACATTCGCTACCATTACATTTGTGAATGTGTGCAGAATGGGCAAATACAAGTACAGTATTGTCCAACAGTTGATATGAAGGCAGATTTCTTGACCAAGCCACTGACAAGACAAAGGTTTGAGTACCGTAGGAGAGAGAGTGGGCTTTACCCTGTTTAAATCTGTGTAATATGCTTACTGTACTGTCTATTGTTCAATATGTTATGAAAACTGTAAGCAAGGTATCAGGGAATAAGAGGAAAAATAATAATAAAAAAAAAAACTTGTGCAAGTTTGGAAGGATTTATTATTTTGACATTATTTGTGAGGTTGAGCACTAACCTTAGTTACTTAAATTGCTTAAGTGCTTAAATGCCAGTGTAAAATTAAGTGGGAGTATTTTAAAAAAGGTAATTTGACACAGTGTTGAGAAGATGTTATACTGCTCCCTATTGACGGCTTTTGTAAGTGTTTTTTCTGTTCTGAATAAAAAAACACGTGAGACAACAATACCAAAGTTAATGGTGTAGATATGCTGCTGCTGTAGCATGGTATCTTTGAGGTGATGCTAGTGCTGGTCAAGCCTCAGCTATTAATGAGTGTCATGCATTTTATCATAACAATTATAACCAACAAATATCACCACCAGCCATTATTAAATGTTCTCTTTATTTTGTTAGGGAATCACTTAAATCAGTTTAACTGTTGCACAATCAATATTAACTCACAATGTAAGGAAAGAACTAAACAAAAAAACAAGCAAAAAACAAAAACATCTGACAATTTTCCGAGGATAAATAAAGGAAGTAAGTAGGTTAGAAGAAAGGTTTCCAGGTACTCAGGGGACACCCTCAGTGATGAGGCATTGATTCTGCACTTACGATCTGACCAGAAGTCAGAGGGATATTGCATACTATGTGCTATGTAGGTAGGTAGTAGTGCATCCCAAGGCACACCTCATCCCCTACAGGCTTGGACGATATGGACGAAATATAGCTGATAACCAAACTCACCCTTTTCAAACCCAACACCCCTATAATTTCTAATTATCAGAGATAGTTATGAATTATAAAATCAGAAATTATTAAATTCAATTAATAATGTGGGGCACCACCCGGAAACCGGGGCCAATAATCAAACTGTAAACATTGCCTCATAAACAGTTGTTCAATTAGAGGAGCCAATATCTGAAATATCACCACCATTAGGTGAACGATGAAGGTGAGAAGTCCGAGCTCTGACTCTCTCAATCAGCCACCTATCACAAAAAATATGCACAAAAATGACAAAAAGACTTCTCTTTGAAGCTACAAATAGTATTTATTAACTCCCACAATAATTAACAAAGCCAACAATCGTTTCGATTAATAAATACTATACTACCAGCGCTAGGCATACATAAAGACAGCAGCAGTGTAAATGTAAACAGGTAAAGTACAGCGTGTGTGTGTGTGCATGCATGTTTATGTGTGTCAAGATGGCGCTGCTTCCGAGGAAGGTTATGGCTGTGTCCGAAACCACTCCCTAATCCCTAATTAGTGCACTATATGGGGAGGTCGTCGTTTTCTAGTGGTGTCCAAAATCTTTTGCGCAAAATGTAGTGCACTGAAAGTATCCCACAATGGATTGTGAAAAGTAGTGAATAGCCGATGGTCACTAATCCAAGCAAGATATCCCATGATGCATTGCGCTTGCGACGAAAATGGCGATTCCAGCAAAACAGAATAGTTTATTTTATAGCACATTTCAAAAACAAAGCAATTAAACGTACTGTTTACATGAACATCATGCAAAACAGTATAATCGGACATCAGATTCTCAAAAGCCTTTAACAGAATGCTAAACAGAATTTTTTTTTCTGTCTTTAGCCGTTAGTTGAGTACGTTTTAATTGCGCGACAGCGATGACACAATTAACGGCGCCAAAAGTAGTGTCTGAAAGCGATTGTTCATTTTGTGAATGAGTTCACTATATAGTCCACTACATTCATCTCCCTATATAGGGAGTAGGGAGTGAGGGGGTGCTTTCTGACACAGCCTATGTCACACATAAACAACCGGCGGAGCTGCCGCAAGGTTCCTGTAACAATAGCAGACAGTGCCAACCGGTGGTCGGGGGGTTTTCTGCACATGCACAAATCTGATAGTAGATAACGAAGGGATAAGGCAACACTATACCTGGGTTATCTGACAATCGGATGTCCGGAGCGAACCGTGCGCGATTGACTAGACATGTAGGTGTGCGTGTGTAGTGTGTGTTAGTAAGAGAGAGAGGAAAGCGAGAAGAAGGGAGACCGACTCTCAGTCCTGCAACCGTGAGAGGAGAGCAGCGGTTGCCTTGACTACAGAGAGCGAGTGTACGGACGGTAGTCTGTAACCCGGTGTCTGGTTGTGGACTGAAAGCAACTTACTTTTCACTCACGGTGGCGCACACAGAAAGATAATAATTATCCCGAATGGGATAACACAAACAGTTTAGCGTGGTGAACACGAAACTAAACAGGCAGCAACCTAAAATTACTCCTCAGAGTACAGCAGAGGGCGGACTCAGTAGTCCGTTAAAACACACAACAACGTGCACTAAGCTCGTAAAACACACAAATCTAACGTTTCTGCCCAGACAACCTCTTACTTGTGTCACTCTCCTGAGTGAACCGGTGTGTGTGCGTAAGTCAGTTAGATCCAGCAGTGGTTCCTCCGGTGCGTGGTACCGAAACTGACGGCCCTGGTTTCTCGGCGGGGCAGCGATGAAACACAGGATGGTCGATTTAATCGGTAGACAACGGGGTGTAGAAGTTATCCGCGTCTCCGTGAAGAAAACTCTTTCTTCTATCTGCAGGTAATAACTAAGAGGTCAGTGGGTGACAAACAGCTGACTCTCACAGATCCGGAAAAGGGGTTCAGGCAAACACTGGTCGGTTCTCGTCCCGTCCAGCGAGGGTGAAACTCCAAAAAAGGGGGAATAAGCACGCGTGTATAGGTCTCTATCGTTGGTGATCTACCTGATCAAAAAGGCAAACCTTCTCCTGAGCGAGAATACCAGAAAGAGGATGAGATATGTTCCCGGTCCGTATTTAAAGGGGGAGTGATGTCACGGCCCCGTTATCTCGGCTCCCTGTGTTGTAGATATGTCTCTGCCAATCAGAGACAAGAGCCTGCCACCTCCTGGTGAGTTCACATCCCAGCGTGAGCCGCAAGGGATGAAGGGACATGGAGTCTGTGGATGGATTCTTTTATCTCCATAGAACAAAGGGACGGGGGTGACCTCATGGTCAGGCCTCAGGATTTACATGTAGGCCTTTCTTTGTCTGACCTCGTGATGGAGGCCCAACAGGGGGAATTACATAAAATACAAAAGAGGTTAATGAAACATCACAGGTCATATTGGTATTTGTTGTGGTCAAAAATTATATTCTATCCTCTGCCGAGGACCATTTGGAGGTTTTTGTCACCACCACCATCAGGTTTTCTGTCTGACGGTGGTGACAAAAACCTATTCTTTCACATGATATGCATTAGTTGTTCACATTAGCCATTTTGTTTCCCCTCTGTTGCAAGCTACTTCAGACCTCTTCTTAAAAAGTAGACATTTATGTCATAATCTAACATTTTTTTTTACAAAAGAGACGGTGTTGACATGTTGTAGTTGTGACAGTAGCAGTGTCCAACAATATCAACAAGTTTAAGAGAAAATAGCTAACTTACAGGAGCTTGAGTGATCTTGATGCATGCTGTAGAGCTGAAGGTTTGAAAATGGGGTCCTCAGGAATGTAGTTGACCTTATAGTTGCCCAATTATATTGCTTTTTATAAATATCTGATGGTGGTGACAAATATGTGGGACACATTTTGAGCAACCACAAAGTAATAGTAAATATTGTTCAGAACTCACTGTTTGCAGTTTTTAATACATATTACAATGTACTCTTTCATGTGGTAAAGATATTATTCAATTCTATTATTACTTTTTGTTTTTTTAATCAAGTTGAAATTACTATCTCCTATCTGAGGACAACTGATTTTGTAGCCAATGGGCCAGCATGTAATCATTAAATTAATAAAAATGAAAGTTAAGGCTATAAAAGAACCTTACATTTGTGCAAAGGACCCCCTGATTATAACTTTGATTCTTTTTATTCATGAAAATGTTATTAATTTCCAACAGAATGAGCACTTTTCTTAGTGGGACATGTTTTTGCCAAAGTTTCAAGAATTAGTGCGAGTTATTTCAGTTCGCATTTGGCCACATTTCAAATGACAACAGGTATGAGAAATGCCTCCAAAGACACTGCAAATTGGAGTATGTGTAACACAAAAACAAACAAAGAGGAAATTCAGAGAATTGCCTGCAAATGACCAGAGAGATTCAAAAATTCCCCACAGACAGTGATTGGACATATATGACATATCTATTTATGAGATGTCTGTAATAATTTTGATCTCCCTATTCTAAGTGGAGCTGAGCAGCGTTTGAAAATGGTATCCTGTCCCATGATGGGCAGTATAATGATGGGTAATGGAGGCAGCAGCCAAGTTTGTTTATCGGCTGTCATTTCCTGCTACGGCTCTCTGTCGTTTTATTTATTTTTTTGTTTGTTTGTTTGTTTTTTTTCATCAGTTACATGAGAAATCAGATGAAATGGCCCGGTGTTGGTCCTTCCCCTGCCTGTCTCTGTGTCCTCCTTGCCCACTTCGGTTTCTAATTCCTCATATCTAGCCTTTACTATCATAATTTTTCAACAGTAATAGAGATACTAAAACAAGTTACACACAGGCCAGAAACACCTACCTAAGCCCTGTCATATGAAATTAACATAGGATCAATGGTACAATGAAATGTGTATGCTGAAGAAAAAGGAAAAAAAAAATTGATAAAGTCCAAAGAAAATCATAAAGTCTGTTCCATATCCACACAACCAACCTGGAGAAGCATCCTTTGGGATTATGGGCCAACACTGGCACAGACCTGATTGCCAGGACCGGGCCAGTGCCAAACCAGATGAAGGATACTTTGTGGTGATCTGGCCCACACTTGGATCTGATCTGGTGAAACCAAATCCAGTGCAGATGTGGGCCAGACTTGCTTAGATCTGGCCAGATCCAGTACAGAATTTGGCCAGCTCATCTTGTCCATCTGGCTCATATTTTATAATTAGTCAATGTGAAGAAAACAAAATTCAAACAATCCACCCAGTTCTTTTTGATCTATTCCAGCTATGGACAAACCAATAGTTACTCTCCATTCAGCTCACTCTAGTTTGTCAAGACACAAACCTTTGTGAAAAATAGTATGTAAAAGCTGGTCTTATACATCACACAGAGGAGGATCAGTAATAAAAGTAATATGTAACATAAGATTAGAAAGACAATCTGTGTTGAATCAATTTTGTAGGAAAAGTTTAATCACTGCAGTCTTTTACATAAATTACTAGAACAGGTGCCTGGTATCCGACAGGAAGAGTGTGACCTGAAGGCCAATTTACTGCTGATTTTAAACCCAGGACTGGTCTGCTTTTTTATTTACATTGCAGAGTGAAGCCTTTGGTCAGCAAACACATCTTTTGCTAAATCCCTTGTGGGATTTTGGAGAAGTGTTGTACAAACAGCCTCTGAATGATGTTTTCATTAATAGACTGCTTTACTGAGAGCGTCTGACCACATGCAAACTGACCTTTGAACTCCATTGTCACTGGATAATGCCACTTGTCAGAATGTAGCACATGTGAATGTTAATGACAGAAGAAAAGGCAGAAGATACATTTGCCAAGCTCTACAGTGAGGTGGACAGCTTCATTTACTCCATTACTTGTGTTTCCATTGTCAATTCCCATTCTCTTTGATCGCACACTGACCCCCTCGCTGGTGTTTCAGTGGAGCTTCCGTGTTGAACATCATTCCCACTTTTTGCCAACAGCTTGCATGGAAAGATAGAGAACCTTGATGTAATGTGCTGATAAGGACAGCAGAAGAGAAATATAGTAACATATGTTATAAATTACTCATCTTTCAAATTCTGTGCAAAACCTGAATATATTGTTCTCTACGATCAACATGTCTAAATGGGTCATCCATGAAGCCATAAGGATTTATCCACCAATAAACCACCTTTTTGTGCCATTCTTGAATTCATTAACATTTTGATATAATCACATATCTTCTTCACTCAGTATACCTAAAGCAGGGATGCCCAACACCACAGCCACAGACTGGTACCAGGACATGCACCCTAGTTTTCACCACTTACATTGAACCAGATGCTGTCTGGATGCCCCAAGGTTTTATTACTCAGTGTTAACCCCACAAGAAGATAGTGATTTAAGAATATTTAAAGGACCAATATGCAAAATAATCAGTCTAACACTGAGCTTTCATCTGGTGTGTGCAGACTCACAATACCAATCAGCTAAAGTCTAACATAGACCATAGCTTTCTGCAACACAGTGACCCCAACCAAAGCAGATTGGGGTGGGTTGTGGCTTTCTCTTTCCAGCTGTGATCACCGGTGATTACTGCAGGTTATGTGTTACAACTAGAGAGTGTGAAAGACACAGTTGCATTGCTTGCACAAAGTCACATTAAACTCAGCTTTGGAGCCAAATTTGGAGCCAAATTGGAGCCAAAGCTGATAAACAGCATCTAATGAGGAAGACCTTTTGAAGAACCAAAATATCTGACCGGAAGGTTTATTCAGTACCTGTTCAGGAGCTTTGAATGGATCAAAGTGGACGGTTCTTTCCAAAATCCTGAGACCTTCTCTTGAAAAATCCCTCAGTAGTTCTTAAAGCAGTTTGCTAGTCCCAATTTTGAGTCTAAGGGCCTATCCCAATGTTCACCCTACTCACTACCACTAGCCCTAACTCACTACCCCTAGCCCTCACCCACTACCCCTTAACCCTCGAAAGGAAGCCACAAGGGGTAGGGCTTTGTAATCTTCCTTAGGAATTGGGACACCACTTGCTACATCACTGCGTAGTTTACGTTCGGGCACGCAAGCGACTGCCTACTCCCAGCACCAACATGGAGGCTACGGTTCATGTAAATTTAAATCGGCATGATTTTATTTTCGTATGTAACGCCCTCACCCTGTTCGTACTCTGTCTGTCAATGTAAATTTTGTCAATAGATTAAAAAAAAAAAAAAAACATGGAGTCTACGGTCGCGATCGGTTGCGATCGTTTTTTTTTAGCATTCATCATGCTTCGGTTGAGAAATAAACCAAGAGGTACACGGAGAAGAATACACCATCGACATCTTTTGTCTCTTGTGGTTTTTTTGCGGTTTTTTTTCTCCGACTTCCCCACATCCTCTCACTCTCTGGGGATCACGGAACTGGCCCTTCCTCGGGAAGTCAGCATCGGAAAACCTTCACTCTGAAGGGCTAGATTCATAGCCCCTATCCCTCGTTATGCCCCCTACCCTACCCTTTCCTACGTGAAAAAAAGGATTGGGACACCACTACCCTCACGGGAATGCGCAAAATTTAGGGGTAGGGCTAAAAAGTAGGGGTAGGGGGTGTATTGGGACTGGGCCTATGTCTAGTCCATGGCCCCTGGTATTAATCTGAATTGTCATAGGTTAAGGGATCAGGCACCAGGTCCTGATCCTTAGGAACCCCCCAGCAGGGATCCCCCCCCCCCCACAACCTTTCATTTACACATTTAGCCCTATAATGCCTCTCATTACTCTCCCAGTAGAAGAGTCTTCCTTCTGTGTCCCCCTCCAGCTCCTACCATCACAACTTTCCCAAAACCCCTATGGTATCTGAGACAAATGGAGAAGCACAAGTTTGAAGGGGGCCAGTGGACTTCCTGTGGCCTCAGCACTGGGGCCCAGTAATAGAGTCACACCCTCGGCTGGGACGCTGTACTACACTCTGTCATCATAACTAATTCTTAAACAAGGTCATGTCAAATTAACCAGAGATGTTCAAAGACCTGCCCCCTGTTTCCAACTTTCCACCATGACTGCTTCCACGCTGAGTTCACTCTGAGTGACAGACTGCTCATTTAGGTAGGCTGGGTTTTCAGGATTTACACCTGAGAAAGCAAAGCAAATATCTACACATTGTTTTGGAAAACTCAAACACCCTGAGATATTGTCTCATTAAGCTTTAAAATTTATTTCTTTGTGCATGTTCTTTGTGAGCTGTTTAGCTCCATCTTTATGCCTCTGGATCTCTCACAGATAGTGCTGTGTTGGAAGCCAGCTATTGGCTACAGTCCCAGTTGTACCTGGTAAAAAAAATAAATAAATAAATAAAAAAGAATAAGTAACAGTCACTTGAAAGTAGTGCCTACCCATGTGCCTACCCATGTTATACTTCTCCGCATAGTATATTATCATATCCCTGAGGACCTGAGAGATGAAATCAGCGTTGTGTTCCGCCTAAATGCTCAGCTCTGCCAAATTAACGTGCCCTTATTCAGCCTTGTGTTTGTGAAATACTGTTCATACTGTTTTTTATCATGTTTAAAGCAACGTATTTTCGGATATAAAGATCAACCACCTCTATTAATTACACAAAATTTTCATCCTGCGTAAGCTGCCTCCACACAGATGTCATTTTCATGGACAGAAATGAGTGGAACACATTCTGTGGAGAGATGGGTGCATCGGGCCCAGATCAGTACTAGCAGCGCCTTTGGCAATTAGCATTAAAAAAAATGTGCTAGAATTGATATCAGCAGCTTAGTTTCCTGAAGGCAGAGTAATTTACCAAGATATACTGTGTGCTGATAACCCCTTTTATGGAGCAGTTGAATTCTCCTTTCTTGCTACACGAGACTTCCTAACACAAAACAGTTGTGTTATTAAATACTAGGCTCTTAGCAGTAATAATGGGAATGAGTCAATTTATTGTATTTAAGGCTCCAGTCACATTAAAACATACAAAGAAGTTGTTAGTTTAATTTTGTTTCCAAGATTTTGAGACAGTTGTCTGTAAATCCTCTGATTTACAGACAACTTACAGCACTTAGGAGCTTTTTGGAAAACTGCAAACTGCAATGGAAAAAAGTAGATTCAAGCAGGTGATTCTCCCCCATCGAGTTTAGCGGTTTCCCAACTGATGTATTAGTTGGCATAAGTGGATATCCATTTTATCTCTTTTCACTGTTGTTTTTGGGTTTACAGTTTTAAATTACAGTAGGGCTGAAACAATTCCTCGAATAATTCGAGTACCTCGATTACAAAAAATGATCGAGGAATTTTTTCTGCCTCAAGGAATCATTTAATTTTTACAGACCACAATGCACTGACATCACGCATGCAAAGGAAGAAGAAGGAGGGGGTAGACGTGTTTGATTTTAGCAGCGGGAAGACAGAGACGGAGCGCAACTCTGACTGCCCGGTCTTCAAGGCTGATGTGAAGCCGACACTGCCTCTCGTCTTACTGCCTATATCAACTTCTCTCATCTTGAAGGCTCATTTTTTTCAGTTTGGCAGCTTCTAAAAACTTAGATCAGGGTTCTTTACCCTGTTAGTAGTGCACCCTACCACACAGCAGCTTTTGGGCATTTGTTTGTGTTTGCTGGCATATGGAGATTAACAAGAGACACCTTCACGCAATACAAAGTCAATGGAGAGCAATGGCGGAGGTGCGGGGTGGCTGGGGGTGGTCGCAGCCACCTCACACTGAGTCTTGGCCACCCTATCAGCCACCCCTGGCAAAACGTCACGTGCGGAACAGAACCTTCCTGCACCAGCGCAGCATTTCCGGCCAAACACTTAAGCTGCACACCACGCAGCTTAAATGTCACTTAAGTGTCGGTTAAGTGTCGCACACAGTTCACCAAGAAGAAGAGGATTTGAGCGGCTGTTTCATTATATCAAAGTGGGGATTGCATTTCAACACTTTTAGTAACGTTAGTCCCATGACTATCTATTTAGCGAAGTTTAGAGCCTCTAGCGCGCTCACTAGGAGGGAAAACATTGCTAACAGCATTAGTTAACTTTTTCTGCATTGTGAAAAACAACCTACCATTGGTGGATGTATCCTCCACAAGTAACGTAACTCTTCAGTGTGTTAACATTAACTGATACATAACAACACCTTCACACAATGTATAATTATACTTTGAGTCTTACAAAAACTTTAGTTTAATTATTATTTGAATACTTGTAATTTTTTTTATAAAGCTCTGCTAAAGCAGTCATTCCCAAAGTCTTTGCAGGTGCCCCCCCATTTATCATGTGTATTGTTTCACTGCTGAGAGGAGATAGAAATGAGATAGCCTGTGAACTCTGCCTAAATGCATTTTAATCTCATTTATAAAGTACTTAAGATGTGTGTATGTCTTTTCTATCTCTCGTGCATAAAACAAAGTTTTAAAGTGCTAAACAATACAGTTGTATTTTTATTTATTTATGAATGTGTCTTGGCTTCATAAGTTTAGCAGGCAATTTATTATATGTATTATAGAAGGAACAGAATGTCTTATCATCACAGCTGAAATTCTGTGTAACTTCCCAGTAGCAGGCCCTACATACAACATATATACAACAGTCAGCAACAACCAATCAACTCAACTCTACACAGAGTTTAAAAACAAGTATAAATATAAAAATGGAATAATAAATAATCTGTTAATTAAAAGAGTCTATATCAGGCGCCATCCTGGCCACCCCACTGAAAATTTTTTAGCTCCGCCACTGATGGAGAGCTCTTGATTGTTTTCCCCTCCGGTGTGGGCGGGGCTTAAATGTGCTCTGTCTCTATGGAGGAAAGACGTGACGACGACGAAAGCAATAATAAAGAAAAAATGTTGATTGTCTAAAAATGTAAACCAATTGTTCATTATTAATTAAAATAACTTATTTTCTCGGGTATATTTATAATTGCTCTTTAACTAAATAAAAATATGTTTTATCCGATTAATTTATGGAATTTTCAGTAGAATACTTGATTTCTAAAATATTCAATAGCAACAGCCCTAAAGTACATTGAGCCTGGGACCCAACTGGACCCACCATCCAAACGTTCAGGATTTAATTTATAAATTGTAGATTCCATAATATATTAAATGATACGTTCAGATGCAATACGATACAATACTGTTCAGGTTCAGATCAGTGACAACTACACACAAATGCTTTTTGACAGGCAATCAACATTAATCAGCACAAGTGATTCTGCTTCTTAATTAAAAACAATTCATTTGTAGTCCTATTTTCTATCTGCCACTTGTGACAAGTGCACACTGCAATCTAACAAAACCGCCTATCCCCATTTTCCTATTGACACTGTTTGTGAGTGTTTCCAACATGTCCCTTCCCCTGACTTGACCCCATCTCTTTCCTCTCTGCCATCTCTATGTTCCAGAGCTCACTTGATATTCACTTGTGAAGGTAAACAGACACAAATGTCTGTAACTGTAAACAACTGAAAATGATCTTCTATTTATTTCTGTTTGTCATTGTCTCTACACACAAACACACACAAAATGTATGCTAAACATATAATTAAGTACACCGCATACGTTGAAGAATAATGGTTATAATTCTACACAAATTCAGTGAATAACACAGCCACATATTTTATCACTGTTATTATTATGGACTGCTGAATTCTGTCGGTGAAACTCAGGACACATTCCTATTAATTTCAGTGTATAGTGTTTAAAAAAAGAAAAAAAAGGAACACTCACTGAATAAAATAAGTTGGATGGAAATTCATTTTATCTACATGGTGTGCCTGTATTGTTTTGCAATATTTGTGACCCATTACACACATCTTAATGATTTTATGGATGATGAAGCTAGCTAAATGTGCATTGCTCCATTGTGATCCTGTGAAGTTACACAGAGTGCGGGAAGGTAGCCAACCCAGAGTGGTCAAGCTAAATGAAATTTTAAATAATGTTGTTTATCTAAATTGCTTTGTACAACATTTATTTTATAGTTGCTGTCTACTTTAATATCATTCATCTATCCGTCCATTATCAATATGACGTATCTGTGAAGGGTCACAGGGGAGCTGGAGTCAAACCCAGTTGATGTTGGGGTAGGGCATGTTACACCCTGGACAGGTCAGCCATCTATCACAGGCATGATGTAAAGAAACAAACTTCCATTGGCACTCATACTCAGGCCTGTGGGCAAATTACATGCAAACTCCACACAGGAAGGCCCAAAACCTTCTTGGTATGACTAACCACTGTACCCCCTCCGTTAATTTTGTCTTAATGAAACAGCTGTTGTTTGTTCAAGACATTCAGTCTGAAACTATAGACATAGGTGCTATAGACACTGCTCAGAAGCCAGCCACATGCAGCTGAGTTATCACAAAATGGTTGGCTCTGAGCACTGTCGCCCCACAATAAGAAGGTCGCGGGTTCCGTTCGTGGCCTGGGATCTTTCTGTGCAGAGTTTACATGTTCTCCCCGTGTCTGCATGGGTTTCCTCTGGGTACTCCGGTTTACTCCCACCGTCCAAAGACATGCGCGTCTAGTTTAACTGGTGACTCTAAATTGTCTGTAGGTCTGAATGCGAGCGTGAGTTGTTCGTCTCTGTTTATCTCTGTTTGTCTTTGTGTGGACTGGCGACCTGTCCAGGGTGGCCCCGCCCTCGCCCAGTGTGAGATGGGATTGGCTCCAGCACCCCCTGCGAAATGGAACAGCAGTAGAAGATGGATGGATGGATGGATGGCTCTGTCTTTAGGACCTCAGCAGTGCGCTGCTGAGCACACTTAAAATATACCCTGCCCTGTACATCTGGGCTGTGCCTAATGCAACATGATAACTTCTCAGGCACAAAATGGGCAATTTATGAAATTATTTTAATGTTTAATTCAGTAAGTGTTACTTATTTTGAGAGAAAATAATAAAATTTTATTAATGTCTGGTAAATAAGTAGTTGCCTCATCTATATTGTGACATAAACATGACCCTTCAGTGACACTGGCATGCCAACTTCTCCACCACATCATGGTGATGATTTCAGCTTTGGGTTCAATCAATACAGCAGTTCACAGGCAACTAGAAGGCTCGCGTCTCACTCACGCTTAGGCTTGGAATGTATTTGATTGTGAGATCGATCTGTTGTTTGTGGAAACGTGGATGAATTGCATTCATTTCTGTGCCTGAATTCATCATGTCTAGGTATAGAGACAGAAGCAATGAAGAAAAGATTAAACTTTTCATCCAGCCCGATGTCTCCTCTCATTGACTAAAATCTATGTCGCTGTCATTTTTCTATTATAATTCCAACTGTAAATCAGAGACAGTGCATGTGCCTCTCATTGTGTTTGTGTGCGTGTGTGTGTGAAAATTTTACGAGCATACAATTCAAACTGCGATATGACACATCTTGTTGTTATGTTGTAGGCTGTACACCAGCCAGCATCACCACAACTGAAGGACTTTTCCTCATTTTCTTTTTCTGTGTTTTATTCTTTTGTCTTCCATTTTTGCTATGGCCTCTCTCCTATCTCATCTGTCCTGTTCCCTCTCTCTCTCCATCACTTTCTTTGTCTTGCTGTCTGTCACATGTTCTTACCCTTCATTTCACACCATTCCATTCTTTGTCTTTTATTCCTCTACTCCCTCACAGAGATTACTGTGTGAACATTTATGACATCTGGAGAACTACCTACTCTAGCCAGTTTAGGTGGACCAGTTGTCATGGTAATCAAACCCAAATAACCACAGCAATGGCATGTTAATTATGGTTATTACTGTATGTAGACTGTTCCAAGAAAACAGGAGATATTATTTTTCTTTGAAGGGATTAAAAAAAGAAAATGTCAGAGGTGAGACAGTTTGGACATTATAATTCATAACAGAACGCTGATTGCAGAAGTGTTGAGTCCTGCAAACTGTTTTGGTGTAAAATGGATGGTCCACAAAGAACCTTACTCCCTTTGGCTCTCAGAGAATAACATGAAAACCATATGTCTTTGGCAAGAAGCCCAGGAATTATAATATAATATCCTCAATACTGTGCTCGGAGTTTTAGGTAAAGTCATCAGGAGTTGTTTTCTGTTAATAAAAATGTTTAAGTATTTTCATCAAATGAATTTAGAAAAGAAGTATTAAGTATCGTCCAACTCTGCTTTTCTCCTTGAATAGCCAATGCCAGATCAACATTATAAATCTTTTTTTAATCATCATATCAAACAATTAACCTCTTTAAACAAAAAGTTTTGGTTTCCCTAAATTTTCAAAGATACGGTTTAACTTCAAATTCATTTTGAAGCACAGAGGGCAGCACTATTTTCTGTTTTTGTGTTTTCCTCACTTTTTTCAACCACTATTCCTTCACATTGTACAAAATTATGATTTTTCCTCTTCCTTAAATCCTTGAAACACTTGAAAAACAGTATTTAAAATGTCTCCTATACTTAAGGGATCACTTGAAGTCATACTTAAATCATTGCAAAAAAAAAGACCTTAGCAACATCTTTTACCCTTAAGACCCATGTCTTTAATTGTGGAATATCACTCCGTTAAAAATGAACTCAGCTACTCATTTATCATAATTTGTTCTAAATTTGCTGAAGCTTAAAACAGGAGCATTTCATATTTTGATATAGTTCGTTCTATCTTTGCAAATCCATCAAGTCAGTTGTCTGAAGGCTGTGAAACATGTCATATATGTCATATACTGGTTTGTTAATGTAGTACAGTAGTACAGCTGCTTCCTGTGCACTGATACACTGAGCACTATCTCTGTGAGGCTGACGTAAGTCACTCCAGGACATATAATGGATATTCCGGCTCTTAAGTCTTGAAAATGCTTTTATAATATACATGTTTACCACAATGGAGGGCGTATGCTGACAATGAGCAACAAGGAAGTGGGTGAGATGGCGATAAGAGGGAAAACAGGAGGTGGATCAACAAGATGGGGCTTTGCCATTTCCAAACTGTCTGTTCTTTTTGCATCTAGCCATTACCAGCGTCAGCATCCCCTTGTCAACTTTCTGGCTAATAGATCCAATGGTGTATGTGTGTTTGTGGTTTTCATATGTGTTAATACTGTTGCCATGGTAATCCTCTTCCTGTATTACCCTACTAACAGAACACTACCGAATTGCCACCTTTCATACACCCACGTCCAGTGGCTACTGTGCTCACTATAGCTTTGACTGGTAACTTTTGTCAGGCAACAGCTTTCCGGATGATCTGTTAAAAATGTCAGAATCTGATCAACATGTGTGCAGGAATTGTAAGTTATTCAAAGGTTGCATTATCCAGAAATTGGAAAATATGATGATGTTTCTGCTTTAAACTCACAATTAAAGCACAAATGATTCTCTCTATCTCTGATAAAAGTTACGATGTAAATGTCAGGTCACAGTGTGAGATTAGGAAGTACAAGGGTAAGAGCCTGAAAGGTGGTGTGTAGTCTTTTTTCTTCCTGCTTGCTGTTTCCAGTGGGGTAAAATAAGACTGCTGTGTGTCTCAAATGCAGCAGACTGGGAGGGAGGCACATCACTGTGAAGGTTTACGCTGCTGTCAGTCAATGTCACTGCCTGCTATTTGGATTCCAATTACACCTGTCAGCTCAGTCTGAACCCTCATCTGTTCTTCCCTGTGTGTGTGCGTCTGCCTCTTTAAATCCTCACACACTCTTTTTCTGTTTGGAAAGACCACGCAGTCATTCTTTTCCTTTCTTTATTCAAGTGTAATCTTCCTCTGTGTCAGTCAGTATTACCATCTGCTTGATTCTCGATAGAACTCAAATTCTGAATTCACTGCCTCTTTAATCCTTTTCATTTTATGTTACCTTACACGATGAGGATGCAGAGGTTTAATTTCTGACAGATTTCAGACAACATAAAAGAAAACAGCAAAGTCACACTGATTTTGCATGGCAGCTTGCAAGCTGAAACCATCAGTGTTTCTATTCCTTTGCAGAAACAAGCAGCCAATGCATTGATGTGTAGAGGATGGGTGATCGATGTGTGACTGGATTTGAGTTCTAATTGTTATTGGGCTGGCTCACACATATTGAGGCAAGCAATACAATTTATTGTCCTTTGCGTGATGATGATCAGTGTTTTGTCTGTCTTTTAATCATAGACTATAGATACAAGCAGTCACTGACTCCGGTTCTGAAAAGTGAAGTCAGTGTGGAAGTTCCTTAAATCGCCATTTCATCTAAGAACTGCCAGAGCAGTGAAGAAGTGATATTGCATTGAAATCAGTGGGAAAATCACTTTACTTCTCACTCGATTTATTCCGCTGATAAACGTTTTTCTAATTGGTTTATGTTGTAAGTCTCAGGGTTTGCATTATGCCATGGCTACTGGGTGACTGACAAATGACCATCACCTATACATTGCAGATCACATGCACCCATCACAAATTAAATTTACATCTCTATTTTTTTTTTCAGGTTTAAAAAAAATGGCTTAGCAACTGCCATCACTTTTGGCAGTCAGGGTGAGATGACTAATAACAACAATGGTTGTAGCAGTTGCAGATAATGTGGCATTTCCATAACATTGACTGCCTAATGTGCTCGCTGCTACCTGGTGTCAGAGTTCTACCAAAGGTTGTTCAAGTGAAACAAAAGTGATTTGGAGAGTATGTAAGTTTTGAAAAGAAGCAACAACACCCTCTGCTTCTTCAAAAGTAAAACTTGCTCCAATCAGGGCATTCACAGGTTTTACTATTGTAGCCACAATATAGAACCTAGTATTTAATATGTCAGAAAGCTTTATAAATTATTTCTATACCTCATAACTCTGCTATACTTTTATTATTGTTCCATGATTTTTTTTTCATTGAGCTTTATCCCATCGAACTGAGCCTCAGGATCACCAAATATATAGCTCCAAATCCTAAAATGAGGTATAAATGTTGCAAAGCTATGGTTATTATTTTGATGTATCTGTCTGCTCGTTTTATTTTGGTTGGAACTTCAGGTTGCGAACTTGAGCAGTTCAAAGATCTCGGATTGATCCATTTGAGATATTCCACCAACAGAGAAGAAAAACAAAAACTGGGAACTGTCATACCAAAATATATCCGGCCAACAATTGAATCGAACGCAACTGGACTTAGGACTTAGGTTTGTCAAAGACGTTTTGCCTCTTATCCCAGGGGCTTCATCAGTTTGGAACGCATCAGTCTGACAAAACAGTGGAGTTGGACCCAGGTATTTAACCTCTGTGGGAGTGTTCACACAGCTCCTGGTGAACAATAGCTCGTTAGTGGAGTTTCACTGATCATTGTTTGTCATGTGAGGCCTCCAGTGAACGGCTGTCATTAGGAGTCTTGTGAGCCCACTGGTGAACGACAGTCGTTGTGGTCGTTGGAGTCACATGAGGTCAGTTTAGGGCAGCCATTGTTGGAGGCTGAGTTGTTAATTCTCCTGGGTAAGGTTGACAGGTTAGCATTGTAGATGGAAGATAGGTGGTGTCGCAGACCTCCTCCCCTATTTAGAGAAGGTTTCTCCACTTTTACATAGATGGCTTCTTTTACTCCTCTTTCATCTGTCCTCCCTGTCCAGGATTTTAATATTGCTGTCCTCAAAGGAGTGCGCCTTTTCCTTTAAGTGTAAATAGACAGCTGAAACTGGACCTGAGGAGGTGGGCCTTCTGTGTTGGGCCATGCGTTTGTTTAAGGGTTGTTTAGTTTCACCAATGTATAGGTCCTTGCATTCCTCACTGCACTGGACTGCATATACCAGGTTACTTTTGTGAATGTGTGGTACCCAGTCTTTGGGGTGTACCACTTTTTGTCTGTGTTGCCTGGTTTGAAACATACAGGGATTTGATGTTTGATGTTGAAAATCCTCCTGAGTTTCTCCGACACCCCAGACACATAAGAAATCACTATGTTTCTGCGTTTGTTGTTCCCTTCCTCAGCACCCTCTGTGTTGGTGTTCTTTTTGGAGCGTATTCTTGTTTTGTTAAAAGCCCAACTCAGATAGCCGCAAGTTTTCAGAGCTCCCCTTAAATGGTTATGCTCTTTCTCTTGGTCCCGAGTGGTGGTTGGTACATTATTGGCCCTGTGTTGTAGGATTCTGACAACTCCCAGTTTGTGCTCCAATGGGTGGTGCAAGTCAAAGAGAAGGTATTGGTCTGTGTGTGTGGGTTTCCTGTATACCCCGATATGGAGGCTCCTGTTCTCACCAAAGTGTACATCGCAATCCAAAAAAGGTACGTGGTTATCTTTGAGATCTTCCCTAGTGAACTTGATGTTTTTGTCAACAGAGTTGATGTGTTCAGTGAATGCCTGTACGTCCATATGTCATCTACGTACCTGAACCAATGGCTCGGTGGTGCACCTCTGTATGAGTTTAGGGCCTTGTTTTCTACCATTTCCATGTACAAATTAGCCACAATCGGGGATACTGGTGAGCACATAGCACAGCCACGCTTTTGTCTGTAGAAGTTATTGTTGAACTGGAAATATGTGGTGTTCAGGCATAAATCCAGTGATTGACAGATCTGGTCTGGTTTAAGGTTTGTTCTGTCTTGTAAGGTTTCATCATGTAGTAGATGATGCCTCACAGTTTCTACTGCCTCCATGGTTGGGATGCAAGTAAATAAGGAGGTCACATCATAAGAAAACCATAGTTTCATCAGGGTCCATGTAACAACAAAATTGATCTTAAGTAGTGACAGCAGCTTTGCCATGTGTTTTTCAGCACATCATTATGGCAGATCCAGGTTGCTGCAATATATAGCACATGATGAATAATGTTTCCAAATCAGCACCATGCCATTTTATTATTTTGTATGAAAAAATAAAAAGAAACGACGACCGATTTGCAAAACAATTGAATGATGATGCAAATATGATTATTATCATCCACTTGGGAAAACTAGAGTTTGTTAAAATAATTTTAGAAAAGTTAAATCAAGTAAGGACAGGAATGTCTGTTTGAATCATATTAAAGATTTCAGATGGATAGGTGGAGGGACAGCTGGAAGCCTGGCAGGCAGGAAAATCAGGAGGCATTCGGTAACCTATTTTCTGAAAGGGTACCTGCCCTGGGATGGATATGGGAATGGACAGATGAGTGAATGGATTGGAGAATTGATAAAAGGAGGTGGGTTGCACGGCAGCATAGTGGTAATTGCTCTTGCCTCACAGCAAGAAGGGAGCGGGTTTGATTCCCGGGCCTGGGGCCTTTCTGTGAGGAGTTTGCATGTTCTCCCCATGCCTGTGTGGGTTTCCTCACAAACCAGTTTACTCCGGTTTCCTCCCACAGTTCAAAGACTTGCATTTTTAGGTTAATCTATGACTCCAAATTGCCTCTAGAAATGAGTGTGCGTGTGAGTGACTGTTCATCTCAGTCTGTCTCTGTGTGTTGGCCCTGCAATGGACTGGTGACCTGTCCAGGGTTTACCCTGCCCTCGCCCAATGTGAGCTGGGATTGGCTCCAGCACCCCTCGCTACCCGGAAATGGATAAGGCAATGGCAGAAAATGAATGAATGAATAAAAGGAGGCCTGAGTTGCAGGGTGGGTAACTGGCTGGATTAATAGGTGGATAAAATGATTGGTCCAGAGAAGCTGGAGAGGTTACCCTGAGGGAGAGAATGCATTAATCAGGATTAGTGACAGTTTCTGAGTGAACATACACCCCTACTTGACACAGAACTTCCAGGCAAGGGGAGGGGCCCATGACAGTGAGGGCTTTTATCACATATTTTTTTCCATTTCCCATTTCTTTTTATTGTCCACCTTCATCTCCCTATAATATCTTTTTCAGCCCATCAGCCCACTGAGGCCTCTCAGGTGCTTTATGTGTATGAAACATCAATGGCTTCCCCATATCCACAAACCCTGCATGTCAGTTCTTGTTCTAGAGCCATACGGCACAAAGCTGTCTGGCTGTCTGCACTGGAAGATCCTGTTAAAAAAAGAAACAGTAAGGTCAGCACAGGGTTAGACCATATTTGAAGCCTCACAAAATATCCTGCTTGCACACATATGCAAAAATAGCATCGCCCACCTGCTAAAAGGGAGCAGGGGGGTGTCGAACTCCAGATGTAAGTGTGAGTGCCATTGGCCGAGAACACAGCTCCATCTGTGGCTAATGATGTTTAACATGTTGGAGGCCTATCCACAGCAGCTTCTGCCACTCCATAAATCACACACATGTTGTCCACTGATCCCCTGCTGGGGATGCTGGGGGCAGCAAAACACACACACACACACACACACACACACACACACATAGAAAAGCCTGAGCGTGTGGGCACACTCTGAAATTTGCCCAGGTACACATATATTGCTCAGGTTGACTGGAATATACGTGTTGTATATGCAAGTGTGTGCCCTTGGTGCTTTTACAGTTGTTGGATATAACCAGCCAAAAATAAGCAAGTATAATAACATATAACAGTAACATTCTATTTATTTCTCCAGAGTTTGCCTTTCAGTATAACAGAAGACCTAGACATCAATTGACACTTCTGTGTACAGGAGTGAATATATCTCCTAGAAATTAATTTTGATTGACTTTATGCGATGCAGACACACAGAAACAATGAATATAATAAACTTTATCTTGAAGTTGTTATGCAGAGCAGAGTGAACGTGGGTTTTTTTTTCCACCTCATGTTTCCATATTGCAGCATAATTCTATAACAGATGTGCAAACTGATGGTTGCACAGCAGGATACTGGTTAGCACTGTTGCCTCACAACAAGGAGGTCGTGGTTCAATTCCCGGGCCTGGGGCCCTTCTGTTTGGAGTTTGCATGTTCTCCTTCTGCTTATGTGTATTTCTTTCTGATACTCCGGAGACATGCATTTCTAGGTTGATGAGTGTGAGTGTGAGTGGCTGTTCATCTCTGTCTGTCTCTATGTGTTGGCCCTGCGATGGACTGGTGAACTGGTGATGTAACCCACCCTTGCCCAGTGTCAGCCAGGATTGGCTCCAGCGCCCCCACGACCTGGAAATGGATAAGCAGTAGAAGATGAGTGAGTGCGCAAACTGAAGGTCTGATATTAGGTAACATCCTTAAAGTACACACCTAATGGTGGAGACTACAACTCACACGATCCCACACTATAATACATACTTTGTTATTGTTTTGGTTGAGAGTGATGGCAACAGAGGTTAGATACTGTGTGTGTGCTCTGGCAAGCCGTTTAGGAAATCATTTATATGTATTATGAATTTGAATATATAGAATGAAGTGTCAGACTTTAATTGTATATGTATCAAATATATATATACATATATATAAATTTAGCACAAAAAGTAAGGACATTTCTGTTTGGTAGATTATTTTTACTTTGTTGTAACTGCTTTTTGGCAGTTACAAAAGCCTGTTTATTTCCCTTTTAAATGTTGCCATATCTGTAAGGAACATGCATTTGTGGGATGAGCAGCAGAGCTGAGTATGTGAAAAAATTGCCCAGTCTTCTCTGCCAGTGCCAGAGAGCTTATTTTGCTGTTGCTATTGACTCCTGTTTTGAGATCCTGGTACTCCCAGGTGTGATCATGGGCCCTGCTACAGTGGTCAGTAGGTGTCTGCTCCAAGAATCGGCATGCCACATTTGACTGATCTGGAAAGGGTCTGTTCGATAGGGCAACTTCACGCTGATGTTCCACAAAACCAAGTTGTGGTATTATTTGGAGTGAGCCCTATTACCATCTCCAAAGTGAAGGTCAAGTTCCATATAACAGGGGATTTCAGAGACAGCCGCTGAATGGGCATCCCAAGAAGACGGTTTCCTCACCCTGTCAGCACTTTCGACAGTAGGCTGTCTTATACAGATTTACATTCAAGGTTTACAGGACAGTATGGCTGATGGCTCTCTGCCTAGACAATCCGGAACAGACTGCATGCAGCCAATTTCTGGTCTCATGGGGCTGCCAGGAGGCCTGCCATGACTGCCCTTCACCATCAGGGTTGTTTGCGCTGGTGTCAGCAACACGTGCACTGGGACCTGAACATGTGGAGGAATGTTATGTCCAGCGATGAGTCCAGATTCACCCTACAGCAGTTGGCTCATAGGGTCAAAGTATGGAGAAGACGCAGAGAATGCTATGCTGATTGCTGCACCAATAGTGAGTAAGAGAGTAACATCTTTTCGGGGAGGCAGTGTGATGGTGTGTGGCGGCATCTCCCTCACTGGAAAAACAAGGCTTGTCATCATTGGAGTCAATCTCAATGCAGAGGGATATTGAAATGAGATTCTGCAACCAGTGGCAATCCCATATCTCCACAGTCTGGGACCGAACTCTATCCTCCAAGATGAGAACGCTTGCCCCCACAGAGCAGTTTATCAGAGACTACCTCCAGAATTTGGGAGTGGAGAGGATGGAATGGCCTGCCAGCAGTCCTGACCTCAACCCATTGATCACTTGTGGGATCAGCTTGGGCGAGCTGTTTGTGCCAGAGTGACCAACAACAACCACGGTGGCTGACCTGTGACAAATGCTGGTTGAAGAATGGGATGCCATCCCAACACAGTGTGTGACCAGGCTGGTGACCAGCATGAGTAGGAGGAGCCAGGCTGTTGTGGCTGTGTATGGTTCTTCCACACGCTACTGAGTTCCTGTTTGTTAAATGAACAAATTTTTAAATTGCCGAGATGTGTTGTTTCTTCAAACGTCAATCATCCAATCCACCAAACACTAAACAAGAGTCAACGCCAGAATAAGCTGGGTGGTATTGCCAGAGAAGATTTGGCAAATTTTTCATGGTCAAAACCCACATACTCAACTCTGCTGCTCATCACAAAAATGTATGTTTCTTACAAGTGTGGCGCAATTTAAAAGGGAAATAAACAGGTTTTCCAATGGTATAAAATTTATTGCCAAGAAATATTGTTATAACAAAGAAATAAACTGCCTTAGACTGATATGTGGTGGATTATAGGTAGGTCCTATTGTCCTATTGTCGGTGGAAGTAAGCAGAAGTTAACAAGATAAAATCATTGCATCTGTTTCTTTTATGACCTAAATTCTCCTGTTTTAAAGCTGTATGTTGTTGCACTGAATCATTAGGCCACCAAGCACATTTTGGAAAAGAATAAACAGGTGTTTATTAGCAACTGAAACTCGTGTGTTTCCTGTTTGACGTCCACAGGTCATTTGTGGCACACTGTTGATAGCAAAGTGGTAAACACTTGTTTTTACCCATATTTCTGTTATTAAAAGAACATGGAAAATATAATTCTCATGACAGTAGTTATTTGGTCATTGTTCCAGTCTGCTCAATTGTAACATCTCAAAGCCTCCAGGGCCAATTCTGTAATAGACATTTACGTAAATTAGCTCCTTTGATCAATAGCACATCTTAATTTCAGCAACCTTACATTCTGATCATGCATCTGTTTTGCTCATATTTACATCCAAAACATTGTTTACCATTAATATAGTTTTAATCTGAATGCCAACAAAAGTGTGAAAACAGGCTGTCTGGGGTCCTTGTTCGTGGAAGGCTTAATCAACAGTAGCATTCGCTGCCTGCAGAGACAATAGACACATTATTCGGAGCACTCTATCATAACCCGCAATTACCCCCCACATGATGAGCACAATAATCACCACCATGTGATGGCTAAGTGGGGGCATTTTTGGCTCCCTGACAGCTCCCCACCTGCCTTGATTAATGATATTGTTTTTATATGTGAAAATAGTTGAAAGTTTTTACTGGGGGGGGACTGATGGATTTGGGATGGGGATGGGAAGGGCCCCCTCTCTCCCCAAAAAAGACACATTCCACTGGGAATAAAGGAGAGCATTGTGAGAACTAATCCACTTAAGTATAAAAAGACTGGCATTCTCTTTCTGAGTCTGCGTGTGGGGTAGGACATGAAGTGTGATATGTTCTCAGGAAGACCGGGCCACCCAGTTAATTCAAACCCAGGAGTCCAGTGATAACACTGTGATACCACTGTTTGGCACAGTGTTATCACAGTGTTATCAGAGTGTTATCATAGTCACAGTGAGGATGTTATCACAGCCTCACTATTGTGTAAAACTTGTAATCTAGGGTATAGTTTTGGTCCCTACATTTGTCAAGATATATCAACCTCACCAATCATCCACTGAAACCATTAGATTTCCACCAACAAAAAGATGTTTTTTTAATGTTGGGAAGTAGACGGGTTTTGAAATGTATAAGTCAATAAATATTATACATAATAACAGACCAAAGACTGAAAGACAAATAACTAATGCAAATTACTAAAGACAGAAAAGAAAGCCAGAATGTAACAATGTTTTTGCATATTGCATGGACATGTTCATATTCAGTAGTTGTGCCAGTTGCCAAATTTTGCATTTAAAACAAGCTCCACATTGAGCAGTTAAAGCAGGACAATGCAGCTGATTCGCTGAGGCATACTAATCTCAGGCTAGTGGAGTGAAATAGCTGCGTTTTAATTTAAATCACTGTAGCTGCTTGCTGGTTACTATCCCACTATTACTGAAAGTCATGATTTCTGTTGTTTGGTGGTGCGATTGCTACAAAATACAAAATATGTTGGAATGGACAAAATTAAGTTATATATGCTGCAGTTCAGGCAACATAGGAAATGAAGTTACATGAAACACTCAATGTTCCGTGTAAAAATTGAACGTCTGGACTAACATGGATATCCTAGTGTTGTCGGGGCATACACAAAGGGCTGTCAAGTGAAGCCAATGCTGAAGAGCCTTAAACCTGCATTCTATCTTATAAAAATTGTAGTTTTCCCTGTGAGTTTATGGTTTCAGTATGCTAAAACATTCCTTGGTATTTCTGTCTAACTTTCTGACCGAATATGTGACATTTGTGGCCTGTTCAGTCACTTGGGTGGATGTGGACTGTGTCTTGGAGCCTGTTGTCTGGGTCCTTTGCTGTCAACTTACTGAGCCCATGACTTGCTGACCTTTGGTTTTCAGGACCATCTGATCTCAAGTGCCATCAGCAAATGGATGAAAATGAAATGTGAAATCATCTTGACAATATTTTATCCATATTGGAAAGAAAAGCACTTTTCTTGAGTGCGGGGGTCTTTCAGGTCCAGACCCCTTCCTGCTCAAAGCCTCAGATCTCCTGCAGAACTACTGACTGATGCTCGTCACACACAGACACACACTGCAGCCTCTCCCACACTTCCTCATTTCTTTACACTGACTCCTCTCACTCACCTTCTTATCATTTTCACTTCTCCACATACCTCATCACCCTACTTCTTCATCTTTTTTTCTGTCTTTCCAAAGTGCCTCCCTTCTTCCTCTCATTCATTTTGTTTCTCTTTTGATGTAATGTGTCTAGCTTTTTTTCCTTTTTACTCGCTCCCAGCCATCTTTTCTCTCTTTGTGTAAGTCCCCACCCCTCTCAGTTGCTTTTGCTCTCCTTATCAGCATTGACGCTGACTGCTGAAAGGCAAGGAGGCGATGCTGAGGCTCAAACCCCATCCCTCATGTGTGGAACCTGATTGTGGCTGCTAGGAGAGAACGAAAGAACTAAGGTATCGCACTTCTCCCTCGTATGGTTGACAGAGCAGAACCTCTCATCTTTCCCTGCCTTGAATGACATCACTGTGCCAGCCAGCCAGGGAAAGAGAGGGGGAGTGGTGGCGGGGATTAATGCATGACCCAACAAAAAACAAGAGATGAAAGGACTAGCTTCTCTTCTCCGGGATTTTCAGAAAAACAGTTTTAGTACATTTATAGCACAAAGTAGTAATTCGCTGTCGACCTATTTGCTATTAGGTCACTGTTAACTGTAAAAACAAGCGTGACTTCATTTATTATCTGTTTCCGGTTTGCAAATGGTGCTGAAGCCAATCCCAGCCCACATTGGGCGAGAACGGGGTACACCCTGGATACGTCACCAGTCCATTGTAGGCCCAACACACAGAGACAGACAGAGACGAACAACCACTCACACACACACACTCATTCCTACAGGCAATTTAGAGTCACCAATTAACCCAAACATGCAGGTCTTTGGACGGTGGGAGGAAACCGGAGTACCCCAAGGAAACCCACACAGGCACGGGGAGAACATGCAAACTCCGCACAGAAAGGCCCAAGCCCCGGGAATCGAACCCACATCCTTCCTGTTGTGCAACGGCACTAAATAGTAGGCCACCATGCTGCCCAATGGTGACTTTTTCATGTCTATTTATTAAGTTTAAAATTATGTGGAAAGAGAAATCTCATGAACTCTTATGATTTCCATGGCTTTGGTCATGGTAACTATGATATATACTCACCGGCCACTTTATTAGGTACACCTTTTTAATTGCTTGTTAACACAAATAGCTAATCAGCCAATCACATGGCCACAACTCAATGCATTTAGGCATGTACACGTCGTAAAGACAACTTGCTGAAGTTCAAACCGAGCATCAGAACGGGGAAGAAAGGGAATTTAAGTGACTTTGAACGTGGCATGGTTGTTGGTGCCAGATGGGCTGGTCTGAGTATTTCAGAAACTGCTGATCTAATTGGTTTTTCACGTACAACCATCTCTAGGGTTTACAGAGAGTGGTCCGAAAAAGAGGAAATATCCAGTGAGCGGCAGTTGTGTGGACAAAAATGTTTTGATGATGTGAGAGGTCAGAGGAGAATGGACAGACTGGTTCGAGATGATAGAGAGGCAACAGTAACTCAAATAACTACTCATTAGAACCAAGGAATGCAGAATACCATCTTTGAATGCACAACACGTCCAACCTTGAAGTAGATGGGTTACAGCAGCAGAAAACCACACCGGGTGCCACTCCTGTCAGCTAAGAACAGGAAAGTGAGGCTACAATTCGCACAGGCTCACCAAAATAGGACAATAGAAGATTGGAAAAATGTTGCCTGGTCTGACAACTCTCAATTTCAGCAGCAACATTCAGATGGTAGGATCAGAATTTGGCGTAAACAACATGAAAGCATTGCTCCATCCTGCATTGTATCAACGGGTCAGGCTGGTGGTGGTGGTGTTCACTGTAATCCGATGGCCTCCACAGTCACCAGATCTCAATCCAATAGAGCACCTTTGGGATGTGGTGGAACAGGAGATTCGGATCATACATGTGCAGCCGACGAATCTGCAGCAATTGCGTGATGCTATCATGTCAGTATGGACCTAAATCTCTGAGGAATACATTCCTTGTCAGGTCGGAGACATATATATATATATATATATGTATATATATATATATACATATATTATGGCATGCCATTTAGGAAATTAATGAATATATTGAATGAAACTTGTCATCAGAGTGATGCCCTTCTGAATTCCCTGGTTTTGCAAAAAGGCGTCATGCCATGACGATCATGAAAGGAGTCTGATCAATCGGAGCATCTCTGAAACCATTATGTTGTAAGTCATTTCATTAAAGGAAATACAAGACTATATGTAAAATAAACGTGAAAAGATTATGTTAAATCTTATCACCAAGTAGAAATAGCCTACTTGATAAAGAAAAAAAAGAGGACAAAAACGTAGGACAGCACTGGATGTACATCCAATGTGGTTTATAATAACAATAATAATAATAATAACAATGCAGTGCAGGCATGTTTCTCGGAAAGTTAGCCTGATACGTGGCCCGCGGGAACTACCTGGCCTGAGAGGTTATTGCTGACTTAGTCATACCAACACACACACCTCTTGCTGCAACATCCGTACAAAATAACATCAGAACAAAAGATTACCTCAGTTCAATATATTTGAACTTTCATTCAATATAGTTTAAGTTTCAAATCAAATCAAATCAAATCAGATTTATTTGTATAGCGCCAAATCATAACAAAGTTACATCAAGGCACTTTACATATATGGCAGGTCTAGACCAAACTCTTTATAAAATTATTTAAAGAGACCCAACAGATCCCCCGATGAGCAAGCACTCGGCGACAGTGGCAAGGAAAAACTTCCTTTAAGAGGCAGAAACCTCGGGCAGAACCAGGCTCAGGGGGGTCAGCCATCTGCCTCGACCAGTTGGGTTGAGAGAGGGAGAGAGAGAGAGAGAGAGAGAGGCACGGGGGGAGGGGGGGGCAAAGTTGGGTAGAGTAGGGAGAGAAAAAGAGCAGGAGGAGGGGATATTCAAACAGGTGTAGGCAGGAACATGATGCTGCATGAAGTTCATAAGAATGATGCTGTATGAAATTCTTGAAGATGTGGGAGCAGCAGGCATTGCAGGAACATGGGATGGTGATGATTCATCACCTGCAGGATGAGGACAGGGAGAGAGAGGAGAGGAACTGGGGGAGACAGAGACTTCGGGAAAACATGGTTAGTAAATGCAGTGCACATGCTTGGAACTGAGAGAAACTGGGATTTCGGAGAAGCAGCAAGTTTCATTCCATATATTCAAGTTTCATTCAATATATTCATGAATTTCCTAAACCGCATGCCATAATATATATATATATATATATATATATATACATACTTTTTTTTTTCCTCTTTCGGCTTTTTCCCCTATTTGGTGTCGCCACAGCAAATCAGCTCTGTGGCTTGCATTGTTGATCTGGCCATATTTTTTACACCGGATGCCCTTCCTGTTCTAACCCTCCCCATTTCTCTGGGCTTGGGACCAGCACCAGCCCACCACTGGTTTGCCTTGTGGCTGGGGTTTGAGCCCAGGCTTCTGCATGCAAAGCATGTGCTCTACCACTGAACTACATCCCCAGGCATATGGTAACTATAATAAGTTTTCAGTGCCTTGGGGGTAGGGTTGATTATAAATCAGGTGTAGGTTTTGCATTATTACTGTGAAAGTATCAAAGTCTTCACAGCAACATAAATATAAATTGTCTGTACATGTAGTGCATTGCAGTGTAAACTGTTAGAAATGAATATTGCGTTACATAACTTGCAAATAACATGCAAATACATGAGGCTCAGTAGAAGAGCACAGCTGACTCACTGACTCAACAGCAACACGACTGCAATCTTCACATCTGCCAGTGCACAGTGGCCAAAACGTCAAACACCTTCAAATGAAAATGAAAAATAAAAATACAAAACCCCTTGACATTTACTGTTATCCAGTCATATACAAAAAATGCCAAATTGTGTAAATATATGCGCACTGTCTCTGACCTGACAAGCGATGGCTTATGACTTTTAAGTATGCGATGACAAAACTCTGTACTGATACTTTACTAACTAAAACACCAGTCTGACCAGATAATGTTAAGTATTTAGTGTTGGATTTTTCAAGTACAACTCCTGTAGTCTTCTGTGCTGCATAGACATGAATAATGCATGAGGATAAATTGCAGCAGTAATAATATAAAATATATCTTAATTGGAAAGTAATTTTCTGAAGTCCAGGTTCATTTTGGTGAGAGGGACAACTGTCCTCTTTGTATGATGTATTAAGAAAGTCTGATAATATAAGCCAGTATGAGCCAATCGGGCAGTTTTTGCATTCTCACCAATTCACAACGTCTCAAAGTAGCTCTACACAAGTCAATTAGACCCCCATGTTTCCTCCTCTAATTTTGTTGTTTGACCATTCAGAACAAGTGTCCGACAAAGGCGTTGCACAAAGCACACAGTTGAGAATGTTTTCCATCTTAAACACTACGCTCAGTCCAGAGAACATAAAATGGCTTTAGGTCATTAAAGCACCAGGCTTGACAGATTAGAGTAAAAGCTCAAGTTTACTGCTCCTTGCAGGCCACTGTACTCTCTGCCGATTTGTTTGCATAACTGGATGAACTGAATAAACTCAAAACTGCTTAAAATGGCTGCAAGTGGCAACACATGTCTCAATTAACAGTTTGTCATCTCAGATCACAGATAATCTGCCTGGTTTTAATGGGTGTGGAGACAAACAGGCAGACGGCTGAGCAACGGGAGGTATTTTTTTATGTACACTCACCTGTCTACACATATTGAGCTCTCCAGCCTGTGTAGTGTAGTTTACAGAGTCCAGTTCACATGGTCATGCTGTGAAAACTCTTCCCCCTTCTGTCTGTACAAACCATCTCCCTCCTTCGTAGCATCAATTATTGAAGCAGAAGTCAATTAGAATTGAATAATTTATCTCCCAAGTGTCAATATTTGGTAAACAATTTCATACAATTTTTGCAGCGCTGCACTCTGCAGCTATGACAGGAACTTCAGCTCTCTATATTAGTTGTATTAAATTTACTTAAAGGATCAGTGCTTTTGCAAAACTAGCCGAGCCCTATACTGATGACCTTAAACTGAATCGTGTAATTTTTAAATGCATGCTTCCAACTTTCAACTGGTTTAATTTTATCTCAGTAAGTTCATAGAGAAGCGAAAATTGCTCAGCGTAGCTAATGTTCAAACATGTCCATGCTAGTCTTGGGTCAAGTCACTCAAGAGTTTTGTCACACTTCCTGCCTGATCCAGTTCCTCCCTTTCCTCCTGAATTCCTTTCTGTCTCCACCCACTTGGTTTTTCTTAGTCTGCCTAAGTATTGTAGGTTCTACCTGCCTCTAGAGACTACCAACAAATGCCCTCCATTAACTCACCCGCCACAGCACAATCAGTCTGGCCTTCACTCCAAACCACTTCAAAGATTGTTCCAGGTGCTCAGTCTATTTCTTTTTTCTGAAGTATTTTCTGGAGTCTTTTCTCCTATGCCTGAATCTCCTTTGTGTTTCAGGCCTCCAGAGCTGGACCATAATCCCTCAATCAACAAAGCCACTGCCCAGCTGTCTGCTTCATTCACCACTTTCCATTCATCTGCAGCCCCTTCCACTTGCCTGACAATTCCCTCTCCGACCTCAAGTTCCTGGATCAGCTCCACCACATCACACCCTGTTACACCATGCCACACACTCTCTACTGTCCATTCCTCCGAATTTCATTATTACCAGACATCCACTACTGTGCAATCTTACAGTGGCCCCCTGTGCACCAGCTCCAAGCCCTGCAATTTGCAGCCATATAAATTATGTTGAGCCTAGAATCTCAAAGGATGATCAGGATGAGCTAAGAAAAAAAAAAAAAACTTGTTTAAAAAAAAAAAAAAAAGCTAATAACAGATCTCATAACAAAGTTACATCAAGGCACTTTAAATATTGAGCAGGTCTAGACCAAACTCTTTCTAAAATTATATAAAGCGACCCAACAGATCCCCCAATGAGCAAGCACTTGGCGACAGTGGCAAGGAAAAACTTCCTTTAAGGAGCAGAAACCTCAGGCAGAACCAGGCTCAGGGGGGGCAGCCATCTGCCTCGACCGATTGAGTTGAGAGAGGACGAGAGAAAGGGTGAGAGGGAGAGCGACAGAGACGGGGGGGGGGGCAAGGTTGGGGAGAGTAGGTAGAGAATGAGAGCAGGAGGAAGGGATATTCAAAACAGGTGCAGGCAGGAACATATGATGCTGTATGGAGTTCATGAAGATGTGGGAGCAGCAGGTGTTGCAGGAACATGGGGTAGCGATGATTCACCATCTGCAGGATGAGGACAGGGAGAGAGAGGAGAGGAACTAGGAGAGACAGAGACTTCGGAAACATGATTAGTACATACAGTACACATGCTTAAAACTGGGAGAAACAGGGATTTCGGAGAAGCATGGTTATTGGTTAATGTCGGTGCATGCGGGGGGGGACAGAGAGAGGGAGGGGAGCGGGAGAGGGAGAGAAAGAGAGAGGTGCTCAGTCCTTCCCACAGCAGTCTAGGCATATAGCAGCATAGCTTAAGAGAGCATGAACTTTAACTTTTTAACTATAAGCTCTGTCATATAGAAAAGTTTAAGCCTGGTCTTGAAAATTGCTAAAGAGTCTGCCCCCCGGACCGATACTGGAAGTTGGTTCCATAGAAGAGGAGCCTGATAACTGAAAGATCTGCCTCCTGATTTACTCTTGGAGACTCTAGGAACCACAAGTAAACCTCCATCTAGAGAGTGGAATGGCCTACTAAGGCAGTAAGGAACTATGAGCTCTCTGAGATATAATGGAGCTTGGCCATTAAGAGCTTGATATGTTAAAAGAAGGATTTTAAATTCTATTCTGAATTTTACTGGCAGCCAATGAAGAGCAGCTAACATAGGAGAGATGTGATCCCTTTTTCTAGATCCTGTTAATATTCGTGCAGCAGCATTCTGCAACTGAAGGCATTTCAGAGATCTGTTTGGACATCCAGATAATAATGAGTTACAGTAGTTAAGCCTAGAAGTAACAAATGCATGGACTAGTTTTTCTGCATACTCTTGAGAGTGGATGTTTCTGATTTTCCTAATGTTTCTCAGGTGGAAGAAAGCTGCCTTACTGACTTGTTTTATGTGGGGGACAAAGGACATGTCCAGGTAAAAAGTTACTCCAAGATTTCTTACAGTGGAGCTGGGAGCCAAAGTAATGCCATCCAGACTGATCCTGTCCTACCACTTACGAATACGAAAACTTTATTATCCACAAAGTGGAAATTTGTCTTTGGTTCCACGATTGACACGTCAATAGGACACACAGAACATGATAAAAAACATTGCAGAGTTTAAAATATATGACAATAGCAAAAGATTATGACTGCATTTGAAATGTGGTACCTATACAGTCCTCACACAGAATAATACATCCCAATTTATAAAAAAATACACCACACAATTTTCAGAAAACCTGCTGTGCAACACAACCATCAGCAAGAAGCAGGAGTAAGTGGGGGGGTAAGCGGCTACCACATTCTAATTTTATTTATTGCGTTGACGGCTTCTGGGACAAAGGACTTTTTATAGAGATTTTTCCTTGCCATCAGTTGTCTATAACGCTTCCCTGAAGGTAAAAGCTCAAATTCACGATATAGAGGATGAGAAGAATCACTAATGATCTTCTCAGCTTTACTCCTAATTAATTCATTCTTTGAGCCTATGGTGAGCAATGTAGCCGCAAGGGGGTACAAGCCAGTGCCTAATTGTGCCGGTCCCAAGCCCGGATAAATACAGAGGGTGTGTCAGGAAGGGCATCCCACGTAAAACTTTTGCCAAATCAAACATGCGAATCGAATCTATGACTTCCATACTGGATCGGTCGAGGCCTGGGGTTAATAACGACCGCCATCGGTGCTGTTCACGTACAGGGTGCCGGTGGAAATTGGACTACTGTTCGTCAAAGAAGGAGAGGAGGAAGTTGTGTTCGTAGGAAGAGAGAGAAAAGGAACGCCAAGAGTCTAGGACTGAGAGTAGGGACTTTGAATGTTGGAACTATGACAGGAAAAGGTAGAGAGTTGGTTGACATGATGCAGAGGAGGAAGGTAGACATACTGTGTGTCCAGGAGACCAGGTGGAAAGGTAGCAAGGCTAGAAGTTTAGGAGCAGGGTTCAAGTTGTTCTATCATGGTGTAGATAGGAAGAGAAATGGAGTAGGAGTTATCTTGAAGGAGGAGTTTGTTAGGAATGTTCTGGAGGTTAAAAGAGTATCAGATAGAGTAATGAGTCTGAAGCTAGAAATCGAAGGTGTGATGTTCAATGTTGTTAGTGGGTATGCTCCACAGGTAGGATGTGAGCTGGAGGAGAAGGAGAAATTCTGGTTGGACTTCAATGGACACGTTGGTGCAGGAAACAGAGATGATGAGGAGGTGATGGGCAGGTTTGGTATCCAGGAGAGGAACGCAGAAGGACAGATGGTGGTTGACTTTGCAAAAAGGATGGAAATGGCTGTAGTGAATACTTTCTTCCAGAAGAGGCAGGAACATAGGGTGACCTATAAGAGTGGAGGTAGGAGTACACAGGTAGACTACATCTTGTGTAGACGGTGTAATCTGAAGGAGATCAGTGACTGCAAAGTAGTGGTAGGTGAGAGTGTAGCCAGACAGCATAGGATGGTGGTATGTAGGATGACTTTGGTGGTGAGGAAGATGAAGAGGGCAAAGACAGAGCAGAGGATTAAATGGTGGAAGCTGAAAAAGGAAGAGTGTTGTATGATTTTTAGGAAGGAGTTGAGACTCTGGATGGCCAGGAGTTGCTTCCAGTTGACTGGACAACTACAGCTAATGTGATCAGGGAGACAGGTAGGAGAGTATTTGGTGTGTCATCTGGAAGGAAAGTGGATAAGGAGACTTGGTGGTGGAATGAGCGGGTGCAGGAGTGTATACAGAGAAAGAGGTTAGCTAAGAAGAAGTGGGACACTGAGAGGACTGAAGAGAGTAGACAGGAGTACAGGGAGATGCAGTGTAAGGTGAAAGTAGAGGTGGCAAAGGCCAAACAAAGGGCTTACGATGACTTGTATGCTAGGTTGGACAGTAAGGAGGGAGAGACTGATCTATACAGGTTGGCAAGGCAGAGAGACAGAGATGGGAAGGACGTGCAGGTGGTTAGGGTGATTAAGGATAGAGATGAAAGTGTATTGACAGATGCCAGTAGTGTGATGGGAAGATGGAAAGAGTACTTTGAAGAGTTTATGAATGAGGAAAATGAGAGAGAACGAAGAGTAGAGGAGGTGACTGTTGTGCACCAGTAAGTAGCAAAGATTAGTAAGGATGAAGTGAGAAGGGCATTGAAGAGGATGAAGAGTGGAAAAGCACTCGGTCCTGATGATATACCTGTGGAGGTCTGGAAGTGTCTAGGAGAGGTAGCAGTAGAGCTTCTGACTGGGTTGTTCAACAGGATCTTAGATAGTGAGGGGATGCCTGAGGAATGGAGGAGAAGTGTGCTGGTGCCCATTTTTAAGAACAAAGGAGATGTACAGAGTTTTAGCAACTACAGAGGAATAAAGCTGATGAGCCATACAATGAAGTTATGGGAAAGAGTAGTTGAAGCTAGACTAAGGGCAGAAGTGAGCATTTGTGAGCAGCAGTATGGTTTCATGCCAAAAAAGAGTATTACAGATGCAGTATTTGCTTTGAGGATGTTGATAGAGAAGTACAGAGAAGGTCAGAGGGAGCTGCATTGTATCTTTGTAGATCTGGAGAAAGCTTATGACAGGGTGCCCAGAGAGGAACTGTGGTATTGTATGAGGAAGTCTGGAGTGGCAGAGAAGTATGTTAGAGCGGTGCAGGACATGTATGAGGACTGTAAGACAGTGGTGAGGTGTGCTGTAGGTGTGACAGAGGAGTTCAAGGTGGAGGTGGGACTGCATCAGGGATCAGCTCTGAGCCCCTTCTTGTTTGTATGGTGATGGACAGGCTGACAGACGAGGTTAGACAGGAATCTCCATGGACTATGATGTTTGCAGATGACATTGTGGTCTGTAGTGAGAGCAGGGAACAGGTGGAGGAGAAGCTAGAGTGGTGGAGGTTTGCCCTGGAAAGGAGAGGAATGAAGGTTAGCCGCAGCAAGACGGAGTATATGTGTGTGAATGAGAGGGACCCAAGTGGAAGAGTGAGGTTACAGGGAGAAGAGATAAAGAAGGTGGAGGATTTTAAGTACTTAGGGCCAACAGTCCAGAGCAATGGAGAGTGTGGAAAAGAGGTGAAGAAGCGTGTGCAGGCAGGCTGGAACGGGTGGAGAAAAGTGTCAGGTGTGACGTGTGATAGGAGAGTTTCAGCTAAAATGAAAGGAAAGGTGTACAAAACTGTGGTGAGACCAGCGATGTTGTTTGGTCTAGAGACAGTGTCACTGAGGAAAAGACAGGAGGCAAAGCTGGAGGTAGCAGAGATGAAGATGCTGAGGTTCTCTTTGGGAGTGACCAGGTTGGATAGGGTCAGGAATGAGTACATCAAAGGGACAGCACATGTTAGAGGTTTTGGAGATAAAGTCAGAGAGGCCAGACTGAGATGGTTCGGACATGTCCAGAGGAGAGATAGTGAATATATTGGTAGAAAGATGCTGAGTTTTGAACTGCCAGGCAGGAGGCCTAGAGGAAGACCAAAGAGGAGGTTTATAGATGTAGTGGAAGAGGACATGAAGGTGGTTGGTGTGAGAGAAGAGGATGCAGAAGACAGGCTTAAATGGAGGCAACTGATTCGCTGTGGCGACCCCTGAAGGGAAAAGCCAAAAGGAGAAGAAGAAGAAGAAGCCTATGGTGAGCAGAGGAAGACGCACAAAGGACAAGAAGAGAGGATACTGCTGCTACATTTTCAGATCAGCACTCTGTGGAACCAACAGCCAGCAGCTGCTACTTGAGCTGTTACACATGCCAAACTATTTGATTGGCAACGTGAATGGAGCATTTTGGAGGCAGTGCTAGAGAAGTCAAAGTGAGGCAGCATTGCAGTGGATCAACCCACATGTGTGACAACCGGTTATCAATCTGGCACCAGATTTCATTTTAGTTTTATTTTTTTTTTACTGTTGACTCTGGCTTCAGCTTGAAAGGAAAACATTAGATGGCATGGTAATGATCTTTTGTGACCATCAGGAGGAAAATGTAAACAATTCTGCAATTTTAGGTCCCCAGATTTACCCATTCCTTCTGTTAGCAAGGTGACAGATAGCTTTAATATATAACATGTCATTAACACCCACGGGAAATGTATGCGACATCAAGTTATTTTTTTTTCTTTATATATTTTCTTTTGTGGTTTGTCTTCCACATGATCATTTAAACAGGATCTATAATTGCCATTTTGCTATCTGTCATTTTATTCTTTGTGTCTCCTAAAATAGATTTATTTGCTTTAATGTTCCTAAAAGGCATTAGTTATCTTCTTCTGTATATTTTATACTCTCTTAAATCCCCTGCTATTCTCTGAAGTAGAACAAACAGATCTAAGTATGCTCTGATTGGTCAGCTCGTGTTTTCTGCCCATGCCTTGCTGTAAACAAAGTGTCGGGTGGCTGGAAAAAGAGAAATGGCAGAAATGTGAAGAGGAGAAATTCTACTGTTTGAAGTAGTGGAATGAACCTGGTAATGTTGAAATTGATTGTTAAAAAACTATCTATTTTAAATAGTAATATGTTGTGCATTGTGTGGAAGCAAGCCAATCTTGCAGGGGAGGTCCGGCTCATAGGTGGGCAACACCAAGGGATGTAGTAGGTCCAGCAACCTCCTACAGGGAATTTTATAGGAATGGGAAAACAGAGTTCCCCTTTTTTCGTGAACTTGGAGCGTTTTTACTTAATGCATAAAAAACTATAACACACAAAGAAAAGAGCAAAATGGGTCCTCAATCATTTCTACACAAATGATGACCTGAGTGCAACATGACTGGATGGGAGTTTCCCAATTTGCCATCGTTCTTTTAATGTAAATCAGAAGGGTTTACTTCAATCTGAAACTACCAGGTTTTTACATCTCCCTCCGTCAGTTTGATTTGTAGATAGTGTGGGGCCTGATTTCTATCAGCTACTGTTAAAGTTACTACATTATGTGTGAAATAAATATGAACACATAACTTCTCTTTACTGTTTCAAATCAAAAGGTCCCTGCCATTTAAGAGACAAACCCTTTACTTTATTCTTTGGTTTTTGCTTACAGTGATGAGAGAGAATTATGAAGAGGGTTTATCTGCTTTAATGGAGGAGAACTGAATCATTGCCCTAATCCTATGGCTCACGCGGACGTATGAACTTTTTACCTTGTCTTGATTTATTGATTTTGGTCTTTTTTATCATCAAAAGCAGGTGGTATATATGGTTGTTTTATGATCAAGATCATCATGACTGTGAGTTTGCGTTGTCAGGGACAACATACTTATTGCTCCTTCAGTAATAATTGACTTGATTTATTGGTACTGGCTGGAAAAAAATTAAAAAAAAAATAAGAGCATGCTTCATTCTGTGGCTTCCTCATTACAGCTATAGTTTGGATCGGCCTCTGGGACATGCTTCAGCCCGGAGCTTCATGATGTGCTACTAATTATGAAACACTGGTTGAACAGAAAGTCTCTGCAGTGATTTACCACTCTTTAACTTAGACTGAATAGAATTCTGAATGAAATGTTAGATAGAAAACTTCATCCTCACACTATCTTGCTCCATCCATCCCAGGTGGTGAATCATCGCACCCCATGTTCCTTCAATGCCTGCTGCTCCCACATCTCTATGAACTCCATACAGCGTCATTTCTATGAACTTCATGCAGCATCATATGTTCCTGCTTGCACCTGTATTGAATATCCCCTCCTCCTGCTCTCATTCTCTCCCTACTCTACCCAACTTTGCCCCCCCCCACCGCCCCCCTTCATGTGCCTCTCTCTCTCTCTCTCAACCCAATCGGTCGAGGCAAATGGCCGCCCCCCCCCCGAGCCTGGTTCTGCCCGAGGGTTCTGCCTCTTAAAGGAAGTTTTTCCTTGCCACTGTCACCAAGTGCTTGTTCAAGGGGGGATCTGTTGGGTCTCTTTAAATAATTTTATAAAGAGTTTGGTCTAGACCTGCTCTATATATAAAGTGCCTTGATGTAACTTTGTTATGATTTGGCGCTTTATAAATAAATCTGATTTGATTTGAACTGACTGATGTTAGGATGATCTAGATGTGAACTTCAGCTGTCCTCATGGTAACTTGTATCATCAATGTGTTGTTTTTGTGGATAATTAAATGGAGGAGAATGTGTGGTAAACCATTCATTGTTCAAATATAACAATAATACTTGCACTAATTGTACTTGTTCTACTTAGTATTTAATACTTGTACCATTATTGTACTTTCATTTTGGCTTTGCAGGCTTCAAAGTATAAAATGTATAAGTTAAAAATATGCCTTGTATCAGCACTGATGCTGAATAAGTTTGGAAACAATTTTTTTTCTCCTTACACACTTTTTCACATGTGAGAGATTTTTGGATAGTGAAGACATGAAAGTGCAATGAAATAATTTTTTTGTGCAGTTTAGTATCTAGGAGTGCAAAAAAGGACAGCATTGAATTTATGGGTAAAGGTAACACATGTTGCACCTCTTATTCCTGTAAACCTTCCCAATTTACTGATTTTTAGAAGATTCCTTACAACACAGACTATGTGACCCTGAGATAAGCTGCTGTTCTGCTTCTATACTCTATTTCAGTAACATATCTCATTTTAATAAGTTTGTGTAATCTATCTCTCCAAAATAGTTATATTTACTACTAATATATTAGGATATATTAGGATCTACAGCCCTTGTGATAAGATAAACAATGATACATTTGTAAGCATATAAAACCTATATTATGAAGTTATGAGCATTGTATAGAGTTTTGGTGAACTGAGGTGGTGGCAACAGATCAAAAAGTTGCCAAGTGACTCCCAGAATGAGGTACTGTGTTTGACTCCAGCAGCACCCTCAGCTTCACCATCACTTTTCCCATATCTAAATGTCGACTGAAAGTTATGTGGAGTCAGGGACTGCCAGGTGACAACGGAGTAGCTCACTCTGAATTTCAAAACACCTCTACAGAAACCTACTTGTGGAGTTGTTTTTTCAGTCTGCAGTGAGATAGGAATCAGAAACAGAAATGGAGCATCTTTCAGCAGGTAACCATTTTGAAGTCGGTAGTGGAGCCTGACAAGACGGTTCATTTAATTGGTGTGATCTCAATTTTTAGCTCACGCTTGTGAGGTGTGAGCACAAAACTGATTACATATGTCAGCATAGTTTTGTGATGACCAATTTATCTTCAAGCAGTGCTGTCGTGGGCTGCGTTCTCCCAGTTTCCTTTGTTGAGGGACAGAAGCTGGATGTTCAGCTAGAACCTAATGACATTATGTCCAGTAGATATTTGTCCTTTTTCATAACAGATGAAATATACAGGTGAGCAGATCAGCAGGTTCCAGCCAGTGAATACTTGTCCAGATTCACTGCTGTACCAGCTGTTGTTTGGGCATTAGCACAATTACATTGTGCCTTTACAGTGAGTCTGTGGCTGATAAGAGCAGCTATTACCAGTATAAATGGATTTATCCCTAGCTGTGTGGAAAAGTCACTTTGGTTGACATTTCTGCATGTGACAGGTGGATTACTGCTCCCTTAGCACCTTTTCGCCTCTATTCTATTCCCTTACTTTGCTTTTCTTTTCCCTTTTTTCCCCCACTGATGTCTCTGTTTTGCTCTCGCCTCTATTTTTGTTGTGTTCTTGCAACCATAAACAGTTTTCAGTATATCCCTCATTTAGCATTCTGTTTTGCACTACTCCTCCTCGTCTTCTCCAATTGTTCTATTTCTTCTATTTATGTAGATAATGAAAACCTATAATTATATTCTACACATCCACAGACTGTATGAGGCTTTAAGATTATATGTCTGAGACAGTAAGAACAACAGAATCATCATGTTAATGGTAGTGGCAGAAATTTCCTCATCACTGTTGCAGCAATGCTTGTAATCCACTCTGTCTATCAAATTTGCCAATTATTTCCTAGATTGATTTGGAATGGAACATATGAGATGCAACAGATTGCCTAAGTGCAAAAATACAGTAAACAAGTATATAGTGGTAACATTTAATGAGAACTCAACATGTAGCCATGAACAAGAAGAATTAGTTGTGAGGAAAAAAGGACGCACATTCTTATAGGCTACAGTGGAGGCTATAGTGAAGCTGAATTAGAAAAACGCAGCTCATATTCCAACAAGTTTTTTTAATCTCTGCAAAATATTCCTTAAACTCAATAAGGTTTCATCCACACTTAACATATTCTTCTGTAATTTCCTGAACTTTGTCAAACAATAATGTGAATGAATGTGTTTCCTGTTATGCGACTTGGGATTTTTCACCTTTAGATATGGCTGCAATCAATTGCTTCTGTTTCCCCAAATTTACAGTAGTATGTAGACAGCATTCCAATGAGTATCACTATTCTGGCTGATGGATTTGTAGGACAATGCTGTGCTGCAGGAGACTGTTGACGAGTTGACCCTTAACCATTAGAGGATCAGAGCCAGACAATGGCTTCATGTGGTGGCATACCAATGCCATGAGGGAAGTGTGTTCAGCTGCTGATGGGGCAAAAATTTAGCTGACATTTTCTTCAATCCTGCTAAGTTTTATACACTAACCACATGTAACCTTTTACTCACTCCTCTTGCATTTCCCTCTGGATCAACTGGGTTCGGGAAAGGATATTGGCAGTAGCACTGAAGCACGGAAGCAGTTGATCTCCAGCCCACATAACACACACAACACAAACTGTGGTTTACATGAATTACAATTTTTTTCTCAACACAAAATGTTCAGCCCTACACACATTAAATGAAATACAATTCTCTCCACATACATTAAATTTACAATATGAAATGAAATTAGCTGAACCAGATAAGTACCAGTACATAGAAATAAAAAAATGTTTAACCCTTTAATTGGTATCAAAAGTCCTTATTCTTCCCAGTTTTCCGTTCGTTTTTTTCCTTTTCAGTTTACTTATTGTCTTCCAGGGTCCTTCAAAAAAACACAGTTCTTTAGGTTCCTCTGTCAATTTTTATTGTAAAAGGGTAAAAATTAAATTTTAAAAATTAATGGAATAATAATACTGAGATCTCAGGGGGGAAAAAAGTGCAACTAAAATGACTCACTCCTCAGGACCGGGCCAAATCCTACCACACTGGTGTCCACACTGCGGAACCGATGAGCCAAGAGTCTCCATGCAGCAGTGGCGGGCGATGTGGATCACAGTTGAACCGAAGGACTCGTCCCTCAAAAAAAAAAAAAAAAAAAAAAAAAACAAGCCTGCATAATGTGCAGCGCAATTATTTAGCAGCTCTAACAGCTCGTCACAGTTACACACTAAGAACATCATCACAATATTACAAAAAACAAAAACAATCTTTCAGTACTATTAAACATTTACCGACTATTCTGACAGGCTTTTCTTTTATATACTGAATCGGAATGGTACTGTTAATTGAGCTAACGGTGCGGCTAACTCACCAGAATAGTTTAAAAAAAAAATCGAGGAAACACTCTGTCGGAGTCGCTCCCGTGACCAATTCCACTTCCACCTGGTAAGTATCTCTTCACGTTCACTTGCTAACTACAGTTCCCCACCCACACACCGAAAATAATCACTTCTGGTCGCCGAACGAGGACACCAAGCTCTGGAGCAGCGTGAGGTTTCTCTTTTTTCTTTCTTCTTTCCCTTTCGCTCACCTTCACCGACACACCGAGAGCTGCAGGTGTGCATTCACGTAAGCTCGGAAATACAATTACCGAAAGGGAAACATCTACGATGCATTCAAATGGTTCTGTAAATTATACCACCATGAAATTAACCAGGGTTACACACACATGCTTGCCCTTCAACAGTTTGAGTTACGCACTCCTGAAACTGACTCTTTCAAACTGTTAACTTCGCTTGTGAAGTCTGGAGTCACACCTCTACATTGCATGCTACTATTGGGATTTTTTGTGGGTGTCAGCTGCTTGTATAGCCAAAGTCCCCGGGATCAATCCTGTATTTTTCTGATCTAAGAGTGAGGAGAAGTTGCTCTGAGTTTAGAGTGTAAAGAAAGAGAAAGATAAGATTGTTTAATGTTCATTATGGTTGTTATGGTTTACAATTTCTAATTTACAATTCTGTAATTTGTAAATAAGGTATAATTGAACGTAGTTTTGTCTTTAGTTTTTTTTTTTTTTTTGAGATACTCTCCCCTAATAGAGTGAGCAGAGTCTTAATTGAGTGACATGTATAATTAGCAGATGCAGAGATGATTCTGAATCTTGTGACGTAAAAAGTTCCCGTTTCCTCTTTCTTACTGTTCAGGTCCCTCTGAATAGCACAGCTGAGCTTTGTAACACTGTGTGTGTATGTTCTGTGGGTGTATATTTACCTACGTGAACACAGGGTTGTGTGTCATTTCCACGTAGCTCTCTTCGGTGTCCCAACCCCAAAACTAAATAAACACGCCAACACTCTAGCTAACACTCTAACCTCTGTGTGTCAGTGGGGTCGTGGGGTCTGCAGAGTTTACTGCCATGATAACCTGAAGTACCGCAGGAAATACCACTGGGAGTAAATTTACCAACGTTCCCTGTAGTTACTGTTATTTTCAACAGTGATTCACCTTATGGCAGGTGACGAGAGTTGGAAGGTGGAATCCTACGTATTTGTCAAGACCTTTCCCTTCATTCCTTAGTTCCATAGAGCAAAGTTTACAACCATTAGCTATGATCGGATGTCCTTCCTGGACAGAGTAAATTCTGGGTGTGTGGACATTTCCAGCATTAAAGCAATTCCTTCATAGTGAAAAAATACATAGTGAATATTTATAGATTTATAGACTGCAATTGTTCCACTAGTTTAAGAGTGCTGCGCCCCGGAACCTTAGGTGATTAATCAGGTACCCCACGAACAGACAACAGGTGGGACCCCGCCCTGTGTTTCATGTGCTGTTTTAGGCTGCGTGCAGTTGTGTACATTCAAGTGACCAGAGAGTTCAGTAAACGGATTAAACCAACCTAATGTGTGCGTCTATCATTTAATTAAAGGGTTACAACAGATTTGCTATGCATCAGTGGAATTATGTTGTGTTTTGCACATTTGGAATCACCGCAAAAGAGAGAAAAATAAAGCCTATTGATGCATCATGCATCATTTCAGATTTGTCTCTGTAAAATTTACTGTATCAATGCCACCCATGCAATATGGTTACATTTTCTGTATTGTTTCATGTCAAATGACTAAAATCTACTTTAAAGATAATAGGAATCGTTTTGTGGTAGCACAGCGTTATAGTTGTTCATGCTGTTGCCTCACAGTTAGAAGATCGTGGGTTCAATACCCAGGCCTGGCCCTTTCTCTGTGGAGGTTGCATGTTCTCCCTGTGCTTGCATGGGTTTCCTCTGGATATTCCGTTTTCTTCCCACCGTCCAAAGACATGCATGTTTAGGTTTATTGGTGACTCTAAATTGTCTGTAGGTCTGAGTGTGAGTGTGTCTCTGTATGTTGGCCCTGCAAGGGACTGGCGACCTGTCCAGGAACCTGGACAGGTCACCCAATGTCAACTAAGCAGTAGAAAATGAGAAAGGGACAAAATATGAGGAAATGTGATTTATTATTCCGTAAAAAAATATTGTAAACTCTATTCAATATACTGTAAACTAAACTGCAATTGAAGGCGACTTGTATCCAGCCTCGTGTCGGTTGGTTTCACTTATTTTTGCCTCTGTCCTTCTCAGTGTGTTCACATATAAATTTTAATTCACAGTAAAGTTGTTTTCATGTCTTATATTTCCTTCATGGAACCAGGCTGACCATTGCCCCCACCTTCATCAGACAAGGACATTAGCATTGATATAAATGGCTTTGTTACTGTGGTCCTACTCATCTTTTCTTTATTAACACTGTAGCTTGTGTATGACATTATAGTATTACCTATAACCCACATTGTGTGTTGTGCCATTTCAACTGCAAAAAAAAAAGCAAAGCACCAACCTTAACACTAGAAGTGCCGGAATTCCATAACTACTAGAATTGCCGTAAACGGTCAGAATGACCGCTTGATTCCAAACTCTATAATTTCTCATGATAAATACCCAGTTAAAACATTAATTCATTCATTGTGTTATGATATCTTTAAAAAAACAAAATAACACCAAGATGTATATTTTAAGTTTAATTATACATTTATAGCATCGTAAATGGTAATTATTGCATATTTTTCCGGAGAGAATTCGTTCAACATAACTCAGAACAATAAAAAAAAAAAAATTAAGTATTGTATATAATTATGAAACATTTTATTTTAACATTAGTAACACAACAATCAAAATGGCTGGCTATATAACAATAAAACAATCAAATAACACTAATTACAGCCTATTAACTATTTAAATTACCTTGGCTTGGCTATATTTAAGCTTCACAGTCAACACAGGTAACCTCTCTTCTCCTCGCACAGTTTCCACACACAGGTTTTTGGCATCAGCAGCAGGTATCCTGTGTTTTGTTCTGATTGCAGCTCTTTCTTATTTGGCACTGCCTCCGTTTTGGTGGTGGTTGCTTCTGCTGCTGCTGCTGCTGCTGCTGCTGCTGCGGACCTGTTTGACGCGCTGCCCTTTTCCCCTCCATGAGCTCCGCTCTCAATTCCTCTGCCAGCAGCTGCAAAAACTTCCTCCGGGGAATTTTGGTGCCGGTGCACTCCTTGAAGAGGATATGGGCATTGATCCCTGCCAGGTCTAGAATGTTATAAAAGACAGCCACTGGCCATCTGTGTGTGGCACCTTTCACTGAATATGCCCTGGCCATCTGGTCCAGGACATCCACTCCGTACTTGGTGTTGTTAGTACGTCAGTACTAGCGTTTTTAGTACGTCACCGACTCTGGCTTTGCCTTTGGCCCATCATTGATGCCCATGGTTGTGTGCACGGTGCTCAGGATGCACTCCAATACCACAAAATTCCATGCAGTCAATATGACTGCTTATGGACGAAATAGGTAAAAATTATCATATCTACTTTGCCTTTTGTGTGATGTATATAAAAAACATTTTAAATTAAAATACACTTTTAAGAAAAGTCAGGTACCAGCAGGATTGTATTTTTTTATTCAACAAAGTTATTGCACATATAAGTTTCAAAACGGTCAAAATGACCGTCTTGGACATTCTAGTGTTAACTCTGTCAACGCCTGATCTATCGACTGAGCCATCCTCAAAACACTGGTTTGAGTTTTATAGATACTGATCTGATTTCGATAAGGTGGCTTCTTTTTTTATAATACATAGTTTTACTCGTGCCTCGGGATGTGTCATTAAGCAGGCAATTGTATGCATGAGGAAGAAAGGAAGCGAAGAGCGAGAGTGAATTGCCTCAAATCTCTGACATTATGTTTTAGGTCCCTTGTTTTTTATTTTTACTTTATTTTACCTGGTTAAAGATTTGAGAACTAATTCTCATTTACAAGCATGACCTGGCCAATAAGCCCCAGTAGGAAAAAATACATAATTACAGATACATATAGACGTAAGAACATACCCAGCATGCAAAAAAGAGGAAGAAGAAAAACAGAGGAGCAAGCATTTAAATAATAAGAACAGGATAAATGGCAAGAGTTATAAGAAGGATAAGAGGGGGAGCAATAACAGGAAAGAGGGGGGAAGTTATGTGTATGAGTGAGAATATACAGTTAGTTATTATCTGCAGCAGTTTAAGCTTGAATGTGGGAAGAGAAGTCAAAGATGAAAGTTTGAGGCTGTTTTGTAAGGTTTTCCAATCATTTGCTGCTGCAAAGCGAAAGGAGTTGCGATTAAGTTGCCAAAAATAGCAAAGGTTCTGGGGATAGTGAGCTTGATGTCTTCACTTGACCTACTACGATAATTATTATGGGCAAAATGAAGAAGAGATGACAGATAGGGTGGTGTCTTTCCCAGTATTGTCTTATAGACAAAGTGAAACCAGTGATGGAGCCCCCTGGTATGAAGGGAGGGCCAGCCCACCAGTTAATAGAGAGTACAACCGTGCATGCGAAAAGGAGCATTGGTGGCAAAGCGGATGGCTGATTGATAAATCGTGTCCAGTTTTTTGACAGGCATCACATTTCCAACTAAAAGTGGCACATTTGGTCCTATTAGCATACATGCAGAGATGGAGGTTGTGAAAGGACTGTTCAACAGAGTTGAGGCAAAGTTGAAGATCTGGCTGAGTGCATAGGAGGGCCAACTGAATATAGGATGGTGTCATCAGTGTACAGATGGATCCTGGAACTGCCAGCCTTGGCTACATCATCAATGTAGATGGAGAATAAGGTTGGGCCCAATATGGAACCCTGAGGCATCTTTGGAGACTTTAAGTGGTTCTGTTCTGTACTGCAGCAGTTGGGGTCACAGTAACAGCCACCTTTAAAGAGGGGAAAAATCATGGCTGATTTCCAGTCAGGAGGGACAAGAGAGAGCTGTAGAGACAGGTTAAATATTGTTGTGATGGGAGCAGCAATAATATGAGTAGATGCTTTTAAAACATCAGATCAGGTCCGTCAAAGCCAGCAGATCTATTTCGATCCAGCTTGATGAGTTCGTCCTGCACTTCGGAGATAGAGAGGAATTTGAAGGAGAAACCAGTATTGGTGGATGGGGAAGGCTGAGAAGCAGAGGAGTCATAACAACGTCTGGAGTAGTGAAGGCTTTGGTTGAGTTCACAGAGATGGTTGAGAGAGGCCATGCGAGGCTTAGCAGTGATAAAGGTGCTGCTGAATACCATAGAGTTTGGCAAGTGAGAAGAAGTACATTTGTTTTCCAAAACTTCCTTGTGTCAGAACCACAGGTGGTGAGTTTCTCCTTAAAGTAGGTGAATATGGCATTCCTGATTGCTTGAGTGGTTTTATTTCCGCATTGCCTGAAGGCAAGCCAATTGACAGGAGACTGGGAACAACGGGTTTTCAACCACAGGGTGTTCTTTAGATGGATAAACTTGTCCAACTCGTGGGAGAACCAAGTGTTAGAAAAATGTACCTATCAATTATACTGTGTGAAAAGAACATAATATACAGACACAATGTACTCATCTATTTCCCATTATTTTAGTTTGACTTAACCACACATCATGACAGTTAGACACTGCACCCAGGTTATTTTATGCTTCAGTAATACTCATAGGCAGAGGCTGCCAGCAACTCTGTGGGCGGTGACCTTGTGCACCCAGCTTTTCCTCTATTAGAACACATGCATTCAGCTTAGACTTCAGACAGAATCTTCAGAATCTTTTCAGAGGGGCCTGTTTATCAATGGTCAAGGTGAATGTATTTTTGAAATAAGACCAGGCATCATCTAAGGAAGGGATAGCATTAATTCTGTCTCAAGACACTGCTGCAACATCAGCAGAAAGGCCTCCATGTCAAAGTACTTCAAAGAGCGCTTGGTCACAATTATTGCCGGGCGTCTGACCGAACGGACAGAGCGTACTGTGGAAGAAAGGGGGTAGGAAAGAAAGAAAAAAACAGCAGAATCATCCTTTAACACCTGGAAGGAAAGGGAAGTGGAGTAAGGAGAGGAGATAAATTAGACACACCTGTGAGCCGGGAGAAGGAGGAAGTTCAAACAAAGGAAAAAGCAACTGACACAAAACAGCAAGGGGAAGAATAGAGAGGAGTGAGAGTGAGGAGAACCAAGAAAAGTGGTCTAGGTTCATTCAACGCTGCCTGCAGAGCAAAGAAATATGGAGAAAATAACAAAGCAGTAGCATGAGGAAGAGAACCAGCTGGACTTACTGGAGGTTTGGGAACCCATGGCCTGAGGAGTCGTGAGGATCCCTGGAATATCAAGGAGGAAACAGTGCCTGTGTGCCCTGCCCTGCATACTTGAACCCCATACCTACCCGGGCTGGAGGAAACCCCCCCCAGAGCTAAGTACGGTCCATCACTCTCCAGGCTTCACCTGTGCCCCTCAACCAAAAAAAAAAAAAAAAAGAAAAAAAAAAACAGCCACTCAACCATTTTGACACACAGATCCACCATACGTCCTAATATTCCCCTTCACCCATACACTCACACACACTGAACCTTGGAGGAACTGGAACCGAACTGGCCTAACATAAACACACACACACACCTCCACCTTCAAACAAACTTTTACTCGTTATAAACTGTTACACTGGAAGCAGGAACTGGATTGGTCTAACCCACACATCTCTGTACTTTTTTTGGGGGGCGTTGATGATTTAAGTGTTGTGTTGTGTTATGATTTGTGATCGCAGGGTGAACTGTGATGTTTTGTTTATGTCTATGCCGGATTAACCTTCCAAGCAAATATTATTTTGAGAGAGTTTGACTTGTAATTTGTGTTTTGGGTTGCACCTTACAGGTTGTGTTTTTTTTTTTAAGCGACCTCAATTTGATTTATGTATAAAAACCCTTTTTATTCATACTTATGCTTGTTCTTTTCTCCACATATTCTTTTGTAGGTAGGAGTAACAGCTAGCCGGTGAAATTCTTTAGGTTACCCGCACCTCTAAATAATTCCAGCAAATTTGATAGGATAATTGTGTCTTTTGGTACAGCTACTGTTTTCTGTCTGGCGCCCAACATTCTTATTTTATATGTTTGGAGAGGTGTCCTCCGCTACAGTACGCATACAATGGCACAGTGATAACTTACTTGGCTGAAGACTCCTGATTGATAATAAGGTGGGTCATTGGTAAGAATGAGTGCAATCAGCGTGGAGGATGAAGGAGATTTGGGGTTGGATCTGGTGGGCTCCGAAATAATTTGGCAAAGGTTTAGAACATCAAATTGCTACAAAACTGTGCCTGGGGTGTTGATCAAATCCCAGTTTAGATTGCCCAGAATAATAAATTCAAAGGAAATCTTAGTACGAGGAGTTCACAGTCGCTGTATCGCACCGCTGTAACGAAAAGAGAGCTGAGCCGGAAAGCGAAGCTCGCGATCTTCAGGTCAATCTTCGTTCCTAGCCTCACCTATGGTCATGAGAACTGGATCATGACCGAAAGAACAAGATCGCGGGTACAAGCGACCGAAACGAGCTTCCTCAGAAGGGTAGCTGGCTTCTCCCTTAGAGATAGGCTGAGGACCTCAGAGTAGAGCCGCTGCTCCTTTGCATTGAGAGGAGCCAGTTGAGGTGGTTCGGGCGTCTGGTCAGGATGCCTCCTGGGCGCCTGCCTTGGGAGCTGTTCCAGGCACGTCCAGCTGGGAGTAGGCCCCGGGGCAGACCGAGGACCAGGTGGAGAGATTATATCTCCACTCTGGCCTGGGAACACCTCGGGATCCCCCAGTCAGAGCTGGTCGATGTGGCTGGGGAAAGTCTAGGGCTCCCTGTTGAAGTTGCTACCCCCGCGACCCGACCTCGGATAAGCAGACGAAGATGGATGGATGGATGGAGTTCACAAAATGTTATCATCACGGAGGCTGGGGCAGAGGGTTCTATGCTCTATAACAGACAGCAACTTTGAGAGAGAAACTTGAGTGTTTAAGCTTTAACAACATTAACTCAAATTGCTTAGCAACTGACTTAGAAAGAGTAACAGAAGAGTGCAGGTGGTCTTTAACATACATAGCTACACCTCCTTTACACATCCGCTGTGTAAGATGGTGGTGGGTACGGTTGCCGCGGCTCTTGGTTCTCTGACTAGGTGTATTTTGCTTGTGTTGTGCATGAATGCGATGTATATGCAAGTGTGGTGTTATAAAAAAACATGTCTACAATCAAAACGAGCCCCAGCTAACCTGGTTTGTCTTAATGTACTATCAAGTTCCTGTCTTGTGCGTGTTTTTTTTTTTTTTTTAATGCACCTTAAATTGTGGCACCCCAGTTTCATTGTATAGGAACCTATGCAATGACAATACAGGCTAACTTAATCTTAATCTTAATCTCGATATCCTCCCCTGGTGGGTCTGTCCTCACAATATACACTGTAGCCTGGTATCAAAATATCATAATCTGTGTTTCTTTTCCTAAACCAGCATTCAGAGATAGCGAAGACATCAGGGTTAGCAGTATGTCCCAATGGTTTTAAATAATCAAAGTTCTTAGAAATGAAGATAATACAGATGTTTACATGTAAAATGTAAACATAAACATAAACATGTAAAACCGCTCTGTAGATGATGCCATCAAACTCAGCCTCCACCACATACTCCAGCACCTGGACCAGCCGAGTTCCTACGTCAGGACCCTGTTCGTGGATTATAGCTCGGCCTTCAACACCATCCTACCAGGCTGTGTGCATACCAAGATGCTACAGTTGCAGGTACCCCGCCCCATCTGTAAATGGTAAGTACAGACTTTTTCACCAACAGGAAGCAACAAGTGTGGGTTGGCAGCCATCTGTCATCCCCCCTCACCACCAACACCGAAGCTCCACAAGGTTGTGTCCTCTCCCCTTATCTGTTCTCCCTGTACACCAATGACTGCACCTCCAGCCACTCCTCCATCAAGCTGGTTAAGTTTGAGGATGACACCACGGTCCTGGGCTTTATCAAGGACAATGATGAGTCAGCTTACAGGAACACAGTGTCACAGCTGGCAGCATGGTGTACAGTTAACAACCTGGAGCTCAACATCAACAAGACGGTGGAGTTGGTTATAAACTTCCATAGACACCCACCCTCACACCCCCCACTTCTCATTATTAACACTGCAGTACAGGTGGTGGACTCCGTGAAGTTTCTGGGTACCACCATCACCAGCGACCTGAAATGGGAGACACGCATCGAAGGTCATCAAGCGTGCGCACCGGAGGATGTTCTTCCTCAGGCTGCTTCACAAGATGAACGTCTCCCCCAAGGTTCGCACCCAATTCTACAGAGCTACCATCGAGAGCGTCCTCACCTCTTCCATCACTGTGCTTGGTATGGGCATTTGGTATGTGAATTTCTCAATGTGTATATATCCCACGTAATATATATCCCACCTAAATTGTATATATTCTCAAAAGCACAACTTGTTCTTTTATTGCTAAAATAAAATTCACTTTTTTTTATAACTTATAAATAATAAAGAGAGATTCTGATTCTGATAAATAACCAAAAGATTTGTGATTACAGAAGTCTCTAAATGACAATTTAAAAGTAATGGGGTTATTTGAAGTGGGCCCAGAATTTGGGTGAACATTACCAGTGATAATTAACGAGAGAATGATTAGCATGTGGCTGAGGACCTTACCAAAACCACCATGTTGATTGTCAGCCATGCAGCTGCTGGAGCAACATGAGTGAATAGAACTGAGTGAGGTGAGGTACCTGAATGGTAAAAAATCCAGCAATTTCAATGAGCCAGTAGGATGACACATCTCTGGGAATACAATGAAGTCCAATGTACCACCACCATGAAGCATGATAGCAGTCCGGGTAAAAAGCTTCTTGACTGGTTTGGGATCCTGAGTCTGAGCTTATAGCAGGATGACAAACAATAGCGTCCAGAAAGCCAGTGGGATTTTTATGAGAGAATACATATCCGACTAAATATGGTAGCAGATATAGTAATCCAGGCTATAGTAGGTGGAGGCAGGGCAGGCAGTAGCTAGCAAAGGTTCAAGCTATAATAGCAGGTGAAGGCTAGTCATAGCTGGCAGAGGTCCAGGCTGAAGTAGCAGGTGAGGGCCAAGCTATTGCTAGCAAAGGCCCAAGCTATAGTTAGCAGAGGTCCAAGCTATAATATCACAGGAAGGGCAAGCTATTGGCCTATCCCTTCCTGTCACATACATGCTCACACACACATCACACACATTACCTCTGCTACAACCGGACTGGAAGCTGGAGTGGGCAATTTGAATTTGATTTTGAATTTTAATTTTAATTCAAATTTTAACTTGAAAACGGCCATCTGTTATTTTGCACTTATTTTTATCTAATGTCAATTTTAATACCAATGTGCTATTATTGTCTGAGTGGAAGTGTGGTTGTCGTTTTTGTATTTTTTGATGAGCTGCTGGACAGTTGAATTTCCCTTTGGGGATGAATAAAGTTCCATCCATCCATCCATCCATCCATCCATCCATCTATCTATCTATCAGCAGAAGTCCAAGTTATAATAGCAGGTGAAGACCAAGCTATAGCTAGCAGAGATCCAGGCTGTAGCAGGTGGAAGGCTAAGCTACAGCTAGCAGAGAGCAGGGGTTTGTTATCAACAACAAAATAATACCTTCTTATTTGTAGATTTTAAAATGTATAACAAAGGTCGGGAATGCTTTTCTTAAAGAATATGAAAAACAGGCCATCATTGACTGGTTGTTTAAAAACTTACTAAAACACACAAAGAACAGAAGTAATTACGAGCACATTGACTCGGAGACAAACAAAGGACTGAGCTGGCGGCCTTGTAAATGGTCCAACCTTCCCCTACCATCAGCATCTTTGCAAACTCCCCTACAGTCCAAGAACTTTGTGGTTTTATTTTATGTCGGACGGTGATTTATTTTTTCTCTGCCTTCCTCTCATTTAGACATAGACACACACACTCACACGCACAGACACAAACATACGCTCACTACTGGGGCCAATTAGTCAAGTTGAAACATCTTCATTTTTCATTTGAGTGTTCAATGATCAGTATAATTGGAATTAATAAGCCAATTTCATTTGGCAGAGATGAGAGTTTTTGGCACTTGTTTTGTGCATCCTAACAGTTGGTTACGGGGAAGGAAACCATGAAACAAGGGTCTCATTAACTGGGTCAATTACAGTCGAAACACATCACTTTATTAATCTTCCACTGCCTGGCATAATAATGATGCTTTGGTATGCTGCTGCTGTTTATGCTGAATTCACCATGGAACCACCAGACCATATGTTCACTGTACATTTGAAGAACACAAGAGTCAAACACTTAATGTCTTAAATTTTTTGCCTCTTGCCATTTGATTATGATGGTGCAAACTAAACAACACATTCAAAGCTGCACAAAATCAATTTATTTTATATTTAGAATGGATCAATTAATCATCAGTGACAAGAAATATGTCGCTCACAGAGGTCGATGAACTCATTACGCTGATCTGCAGTTCATCTTAGCTTTATGCTTTTCCAGTCTGAAAGCTCAGCATGCAGCAGATAGCAGACATAGTTAGCATCCAGCAGAGGAACATGGTGGAGTATTTAGCAAAGGCATATTGATTTTTATCTGAGAAATAGGTGGCGAGAGACTAGTAGTAGATGGAAAAAAAAGAGGACAAAAACAAACAAACCCTGCTTTATCTGAAATTAGTGGAACTTTTGAACACAAATAGTGCTTAATTAGCTCAGGTCACAATCAGGCCCGCCGATAAGGGGGGACAAACGGGTCTGCTGTCCCGGGCCCAGGGTAGAGGGGGCCCATTAAATTATGGAATCATTTTTCAAAATGTATCAAAATAAGCCTATTTATGGAAAAGATTTTGTAATATTTGAGTTACATACGCTTCTTATTTGTTTTCTTCCTAATTGTCAACCCCCCCCCAACAAAGGGTTTGGCCTCCGAGCCTTCGCTAATCCCCGCCCCCCTTGGTTACTATTGCTATGCCTGACTGATTTCTGATGTCTGAAGTTCGGTAGGAAAATGTCCGGTCAGCACAAGTCCGGTGCCCAGAAAAGAAAAGAAAAGAGAAGAAAGGAACAAGAGAAGAAGAAAATAAAGGGTTAAGAAAATTTCTAAACGAATATAAAAAAAAAAAGGTGGTGACGGTGAAGCTGGGTCGAGAAACGTAGAGCAAGGTGAGAAACAGCGCAGTTAGCTTGTAACGTAAGCTAACTGGGTAGCTGTAATGTTAACGTCCATTAGCCTAGCTTGTATTAAAGCCTGACACAAAACGTTATCTTTAACAGAAACAGCCGATTTTGGTAGCTCCATTAGAAAGGAAGAGACAGAGAGGAGGGGAAGATGAGAGGAGAGGGCTCCAGCTGCAGTCAGGTGACAGAGAGGGTGACACGGGAGGGGCCCACTGATTATCTTGTCCCGGGCCCAGGCAAGAGTGTCAGCTGGCCTACTTAGAGTAATAATAATAATAATTAATCTAAACATGCATGTCTTTGGACTGATAACTGGAGTATCCCAGAGGAAACCTACACAAGCACGGGGAGAACATGCAAACTGTGTTCACACAGAAAGGCCCCAGGCCCGGGAATCAAACCCAAGACCTTCATGCTGGGAGGCAACAGCACTAACCACTACGCCGTGATGCTGCCTACATTGGTTTAATCCTCTTAAATAAACAATCAGCCCTTTTTAAGAAGCCCTGATTCGTCAGTGAGTGTAATTTACCTCTATTGTGAATGAAGTCAGATAAGATGAGAAACAGTACGACTCTTTGAATGGAGCATGGCTGCTTTATTTCTGCATTTATGCATCAATTCTTATCCTCCGTTTCCCATCTAAGATTATGTTGTCCCGGGCCCAGGCAAGACTCAGCTGGCTTGGTCACAATGACAATGTCAGTGACAAGTAGATCCACTGTGGTGCAATGCACAAGTGAGCAATATATCTGTAATCCTCAAGCAAATGCTGCTGAGCCAGATCCTTTATATTATATGCTGCTCTATTAGAAAAAACAACAAACTGTGGAAGGAGAAGAAGAAAACAGCTTTAGCCACACCAGCAAAAGTGAATATAAAAAGATTGGGTTTCAAATGCAAGCAAAAACAGACCTTGCAGTCTTTCTTTGAGCGAGGAAATGCATTTAACACCTTCTATATGATTTTAGCATGATCAAAAGCCATGATGTCCCTGATGTCGTCTGATGAAGCATGAACATCATTCACAGAGTGAATACTACAAAGTACACCATACAGCATGTAAGACCTTCAAACTGATGTCATATCTTCAGTTCTTGAAGGCCAGATATTTCTATTGCCGAGTAATTGATTATGGGTTAACAGGAGTCTAGAATCATGTGCATGAGGCTGTAAAGGTACATTCTGCATGCACATTCCACAGATGATGTTAATACATTAGGATGTAAAGGGAATGATGGAGGGTCGTGTTTGGAAACTCAGCCACATTTCACCACACTGGGATGTTTCAGTTTGTGTTGCTGAAGTCAACTCTTATGAGATGTGAGGTTTTGGATATTAAGGGGACGTCTCAGAGAGAAGGTTTGTCGTTTCTACTCTGGAAGATGGATTCCCCCTGCCTTTTATCTTTCTACCTTCCCACACTCCTGTGGATGTCTCTTCACACACACACATCCATTCTCAACACATCCCCTCTCACTGTCTCACTCCATTATGCACATGTACAAAGGCCTTCACACATGCACTCGCAAACACAAACTGCTCCCATCTCACTGTAATATGAACAGACATGTTCACACTGTTTCTCATTTAGATGTCACTGCACTGGCTGGCCTCCTTTGCTATATTAAAAATTCCACTCCTATCATTGTCAAAGCTACAAGCAGATGGTGACGAATCTGCTTGGCTGTCGCAGAGGTCATGTGGAAGCTGTTTTTTTTCCTTTCTCAGTTTATTTTTGAGACTATAACTTCATACTCCTTTCTCTGCATAGGAATGATATCTCTCATCTAAGGTGTGACACATCTTTGTGAGGGTGCAAGATTTTGTGCTGCTTCGCACCATATTTCTGCACCCTCTCAGGGGTGGTATTTTTGTGTGAATATGTGTTCTCAAACACATTATAAATAACCCAATTTGCAGCAAGTGGATGACTTGCCCATCTGCTGCAGTGATCTCATAGAAAACTACGCCTCCCCTAAAGGTCGGAACTCCAGTAAACAGATTTTATGGTGTTCTCATTTGCAAGGTAGTTCAACCATATGTTGAATATAGTGTGATAAAATGGGACTTGGGTGTCAGAGTTCCACATTTGCGATATCATATTTCAACTATGTAAATAGGGTTGTCAAATAGGTATGACTGGCATAGTTACTGTCTATTTAATTGTACCTTCCAAAGATGTCATTGTTATTGTAAATTTACAGTTTGTGATTTTTGACTCCATGAATTAAATTGAATTTCCAGCTTAACTTTAAACACATTAAAGCTTTTCCACATCTTCAATGTCATGAAGTTCTCAACATATTCAAAATTAGCTCCACCCAATCTAATTATATGTCACTCGATGAAGACTCAATGTGAAAAGTAATAGCTCATAATAATTGTAAAATCTGAATTGGTCCTTATTTTATGAAATGAAAATACTGTAAACCATAATACCCAAAGAAAGTTCACACACGTTTGAGTTGATCTAAAGCTGATTTGAAATTTCTATCGTAATCTGATCAGAAGTTCTGTTGATTCTTTTGAGCTTTTTATTATGAAAAATCTGCTCCAAAGCACTTAATGCTTCTAAGTATATCCTCTACCACTTATCCATTTCTGGGTTGCAAGGGTGCTGGAACCAAATCCCAGCTCACATTGGGCAAAGGCAGGGTACACCCTGGACAGGTCACCAGTCCATCACAGGGCCAACATACACGGACAGAGATGAACAACTACTCACACTCACACTCAGACCTACAGGATATTTACAGTCACCAATCAACCTAGACATTCATGTCTTTGGACTATGGGAGGAAACCCAAAGTACCACAGAATAAACCCACGCAAGCATGGGGAGAACAAGTAAACTCCACACGAGGCCTGGGAATTGAACCCACGACCTTCTTGCTGTGAGGTAATACTTCTAACCGCTATGCCGGCGTGCTGCCCCTAAATATCTCTCTGTCTTTATTCTGTCACTACAATAAACTCAACTTTTCCTCACTCTAAGATCAGAAAAACACAGGACTGATCCCAGAAACTTTGACTATACAAGCTGCTCAAAGCTAGGTCTCTGAATGAGGCACTCTTATAGGCTTTGACATTACCCACTGGAGCCAATAGGAGTCTGATGTAGAGACGTGACTCTAGACATAGTGGAGCCAAAAATAGCTGAAAAGCTAATATATAGAGGTAATTCCACAAACGTGTTAAAGGTTTATGGAAATCAATATAATGTTTTTAAATGTTTTAAAATTAAATTGTCTTTGTAAACATTAGAGATGTTTCTGAACTAAAAGATACTCTAACTAACAGGTCTCTGTATTTTTACGGGGCCATCCACTGCAGGCTGCCAAGGACAGACTGTAAGTGATACAGAGCTGCAGCCCTTCAGGCACACTCAAATCAAAAAGAGAGAGAGCCATGCAGAGGACACAATGGAGGAAAGGACCATGTGGAGCTCTATGTTACCAGCAACAGAAATGGCCAGGAGCGTGGGAGGCTGAACTCGCCATTGGCCAGAAGCAGGTCACAATTCCCACTCATGCTCTGAGTGGCAGCTGAACAGCCTCCAGCTCTCCAGGTTTGCTCCTTTTGCCCCTTTGCGCCAATGCATAAGCTTCTTCCTGTCCTCTTCTCACCGTTACATTTGTACATGGTCAGGCTGAACAAGTTATCTCTGTTTTTTTCCCCCTCTATTGTTTCTTTGAAGTCAGATGACACATGGACAGTTATGCCTGAGTCACCATCTCTAGTAACCCCTCTCTTCTTCTCTCATGTAGGCAGCTGGCAGCACCATATTGACAATTAACCACATCTGTATTAAAAACTTCTTTTTCCCCTCTGACCAGATTCAGTAAGAAAAGTGAACCACACACCGTGCTGAGGCCAGAAGGATAATAGATACTTGTTTGCTGTGGGACATCTTGGTTTTCATTTTGGCGCACATGTTAGAGCTAACTTGACACTGACACAAGGGTCCCATGTCCTGCTGCTGCTTTTCATGATCCTCCTGTTGATACCAGCCACATCACCTAAGACTGTGACACCGTTCTAGGGTGAAAACGAGTTTGTCAGTCATTTAAAAAAATCTAGGAAAATACTTTTCACCATTTTCCTCCGCCAGCATGTGAAGACTGCAATTTCTGAGACATTTGCTGCCAAAAACAAACAAATTTAAAATGAAGGAAATTAAATCTATTGTTACGCCCCAGGGTCTAGGGGGTGGGGTCCGAACGTAATATAGGGTGAGCTCCCCACATCTCTCAACGGCTAAATCAACATTGCCAGCACAACAAAATTCAAGTTTCAAAAGCAGCTTTTATTAACAACAAACAAAAAGAGACTACAGTGCCCTGGACTTACCTCAACCAAAAAAAAACCAAAAAAAAAACCAGAAATACAGATACTGCTGCTGTAACAGATAAGACACCCATTCACAACAAGCTCACAGAACAGAACAAAGGACACACGGGAATGTGCATGCTACAGTGAGAACCACCCAAATGGCACACCCAACCACCATATTGGTGGTTGGGCATGCCATTTAAAGCCCCAGGGACCCAATCAGGAAACAGCAGCCAGGACTCCACCTACACACAGACACACCCACAAACTCACACACTCACACAAACAGGGAGTAGAACACTATCTTCAAACTCACCATCAAACTCTATGTCGATAAGAGCTGACAGTGGTAGCAACGCAGCCGGGGTGAACATACACATGAACTTAAGCCAGAGCAGTTCAGTGCCAAGCACATGTAATGCAAGTGATGTGTTCCCAGCCTTGCTGTCATATTTTTAGATTTTTTAGACAATATTTACCAATAAAATACCCCAAAGATGCAGCATGCATATGTAAGTGAAGAAATACATCAAAACAATCTTTCATGATGGCTCTGCTGCTGTCTTTACTGTGCCTGCTCTATTACGTCCTGCTAAAGACGTTTGGGTATTTGGAATCCAGCACACATACTGTGTCCCTCATTGGTCCAAAGTTATAATTTAGATATGCATGCTAGACTATCATTTGTAAATATGACATTCTGAAATTTGCAGCCTGACTAGTTAAGATTTTATTTGACAAGTAATGCCTTTGACTCGATCAGGCATAGTTTGGCAGCAGAATGTGACTGTATTTGCTTCTGCAGGCCCACCGTTACAGATTCAGGGAAAAAAATCACAGGGGGACTTGATGACAGTCATCACTGCAAACTTACCCCTCAGTGCTCACAGTTGAAACTGTTTTTATTTTTGGCAAAAGCTTTTTTGATGCTGACAGACCATGAGAAACAAACTTTTACTCAGTGTGATTCTCTCTCTCTTTACCAATTTCTCTCAGTTCTTGCCAAGAATGAAGCAGAAGAGAGCATGACAGAAATATAGTCAAAGCTTTATGTCTCAATATTTCATCCCAGGAGCAAGTTCCTCAGTCGCTGAGGAGGCTGGAAATATGAGAGTTATTATTTTATGCTATTTCTTAGTTACATCGTCACCTTCGTTACCTCACTTGACTCTGTCAAACATTTAAAGTTACTAGTCAATAATTCATACAGCTCCAACAACACAATTAATGGAGGCTGAATCTGTCACCACTGTCATATGTTAAAGTTCTTCTACAGATGGGATTTAAATTCCTATATAATTAATAATCTGTTTGAGAAATGGAAACTTGGACTCAATAGACATTCACTTTTTTGTTCTTCCTTAGAAAACTGGATCAGAAGGAAACATCAGAGTCTCAGCTCCATGTGGAGCCTTAGTCAGACCCAGACTCAAATGAAGAGTCAGTTGAGACCAGAATCAGAGAATAGCAGTCAGCACAGTTAGCGTCTTTCGCCTCTTTTTGTTGTTTGTTAGCTCCTAACTGGCAGTGTTGGTGGTTGTGATAATGTCACAATCCACTCCTGGTTTTTCGCTCAACCTGCCTGCCTACCTCTCCTAATCAAGATCATCAGACTCACCTTTTCCTCCCAGCTGGGTCTAATCACCCAGTCTCCTCTTAACCAGCTCCTCTACGCTGACTCACTGTCAGATTGCGTCGCATTATGCACTACTCTCCAGCACTCTTTTCTAGACTGATCTCCTTGTACCTGACCTGCCTTCTGCCCCTGACCACATCTCCTCGTCACGGAAAGCTGCCTTCTGTCTTTGGACTTTGGCCTTCTGCCTGCTCCCTGTCTGCCTAGACTCCCTCTCCGGAGGGTCCCGCCACGTTCAGAACTTGGACTGTGCTCCCCGATTAGGCATCCTGATTATCATCTGTTTGGATGCCTGAACATGGTTAGTTCTGAACTGTTCCAGTCTGGGTTTGTGCTGTTCTTGGGTCTGATCTCACAACCGTTACAGATAATGCTAATTCCAACTATATGTGCTGAAGAGATCACAACTTATTTTACCCCTCCCCCTGTCCCTACAAACTGATTTATTCCTTCACCAATAAACGTATACAATATATGAATCCCTGGCTGTGTGAATACATTTTTTATTCACTGCAGCTCCAAGGTCATTGCAGTATTTGTGTTCATTTTTATTTCACTCATATGTAAAAAGTTCTAAAATGATATTGATATGATGAAATTATATATCTATGTAAGTATAAATTATGTAAAAACTTCATATGGATGTGAACAAGATCAACCCTCTTATGCCCACAAAAGCGTATATATTTTGAAAGTGTGTGATGTTTTTTCTTCTTAAACTACAGAACATGCTTTTTATAACAAGCCTCAAATTATTCACATTTGAAACTTACTCCAGTCAATACAGTCCTGATTTAGCTTTGGATCAGTCTGACGCTGGCTGGAGCTGCTTTACTTTTGTGTGTTTATCCATTCTCATCCTCCATCTTTGATTGGCTGTGACATCACCAACTGGCACCAATAGAGATATGACTCTAGATGTCACAAGCAGAGTGTCTTATTGTCAGCTTATCTGTCAGCTGCTCCTATAGCCAAAGTCTCTGGGATATGTCCTATGTTTTTATGATCTCAGAGTGAGGAGAAGTTGATTGTAATGACAGAATAAAGACAAAGAGACATGGACAGTAAGATATGAGAAGCTTTTGAGCTGATTTTTATTCATCACTGCTGGAAAAAAAAAAGATCAGAACTCATGATCAGATAAAGACAGAAACTTATAATCTGCTCTGTGTTTCTGTTTAGATTTTTTTTTCTTTACTTTTGTTTTCTTATTTTCTGAGCGACTATCTCCTATTACAGTGAACAAAAACCTTTACTTAGTGACATATAATTAGCTGAGGTTGTTCTGATTCTGAATGACTGTAGCACTTGATACAAAATAAACTATTTTTGCAACTTCAGTTTGGTCAAATGGTATCACTTTATTAATGATGCAAGTGACATATATTCTCCAATTCATCTGCATTCTGATCTTGTTCTTGTTTAATGAAAGAAGACCCCCCCCTCTTCCCAGTCAGGGGTGTGAAAGCTTGGACTGAGTGACCACTCATCCACTGCTTTTCGACATTGCGCCAACATCACAAAAGCACACTGATCATAAATATAGATGACAGCATTAATAAATTATGACTTCTCATTGAAATTCATCATTTTACATGCAAACAGCTTTAAAGAGGGGACATGGGCAAAGTGTGCTCTAATGTGCACAGTGTAAATTTTACAAGGATGCTGACCTGACATCATTAATATTAATTGACTTCATTGTTTCAGTCCATTCCCTACTATGGCCAATGACCATGGATATGAATTGGTTTGATATAAGCCTTCATATATGTGCAAAGTCTTTGAATCTGGTGATTGTGTGCTGCTGAAAAGGACACACCGCATTAGCTATTAAGCTGCTTTTCCCTGAATTAAATTATGGCCTCCTTGTTTTCATTTCATTTCATTTATTATTAAGGCATTAGGTTCAAAATGGCACAGCTGATTCTGGCTTCTTCCTGGCATTTAAAAAAAGGACTGAACTCCTGCACTCAGCACTTTTTTAGCTGTACAAATGTAGGACAGACTAATTCTGAAGGATGGACAAAAAAACAAGAAATCCAAAAATTGAATTTCTAACTGCACTCGGTGAGTAATATTGAAAAATTATGTATTTTATATGAGAACTCTGGGTGGGGATGTCCTCTTAACCTGTGTATTTAAAGGTTCCTCATTGTATGAAGTGAAATTTCCATTTTTAAGAGATTAAATTACTCAAATCTATTCACCCATTCACAAGCTAAAAGAGTATTTTTAAAGGTAAGTTCTTTTATAAACTAATCAATTATGACATTATGACCACTGACAAAATGAAGTGAATAACTAAAGCGGTCCAAGGAAGGAAAACTGATCAATCACTGACAGGGTCATGCTTGTAGGAAGTGAAACCTGGACCTTGTAGTCAATCGAACAGAAATGCAAGAAGATTTTTCAGCAGGGTAATGCTCCCTGCTACACTGCAACAAAAGTTCAGGAATAGTTTGAGGAACAAAGCCCAGTTCAGGGTATTGATTTGGCTCCAAATTCACAATATCTCAACCCTCTCCAGGATCTGTGGGATGAGCTGGACAGACAATCAGATCCATGGAGGCCCCACCTCATAAATTCCAGGACTTAAAGGATTTCCTTCTTGTTTTGGTCCAGATCCCACAGCTGACCTTCAGAGATCAGGGCTGTTCTGATGGCAAATGGGAACCTACACAATATTAGTAGATGATCTTAATTTCATGACTGAGTATTGAGTAAAAACACATTGAAATGCTGATACCAATGTTTTCTCACTCATTTAGCATCTTCAGTGATCTGTAAGAGCCATTATTTAATGAAGCCATAATCAAGCACATGAACTACCCTGATCAGTCATCAGTGCCTGCATGTGAAAGCTAAATTATGAGTAAATCAAGGATTTGCACATTGAAATGTTATCTTTTGCAATAAGTACAGATGAGATGGGACATGGTACACCGGGGAGACAATGATGTAAATCAGGAGACAGGTCCCAGTAGTACCAAGGAAAGTAATTCGGAAAGCATTGTCTATTCTGTAGCAATGTAAGTTAAGTATGATGGGATATCAGAACCTAAAAATACTGTTGAATATGATGGTTAAATGTGGTAATGATGACAAATCCAATTTTGAATATAACACCAATTATATTCTATCACAGTCAGTTGGTGAGATGTGCAATGAGACAAATTCCCAACTACAGTTTCTCTCCATTTCTCTCTTTCATCATCACTGTTAGGATGTGATAATGAGCAAACAGTGTAATCCGACAAATTAACTGACAGCTGCACCTACCCTCACATTTCTTTGGGCTTGTCTGTGTGAGTTTCATAATTGGGAGTTTGGTGGTTTCGAACACCATCTTTTCAGCATGCAGACCATGCTAAGTGTTGCAGCTGCTGAGAAAATGCTCTGAAGCTGCATCGGGATTGTTCACCTCAAATTGAGACACTCAAGTGGCTGACTGGGCTTGCACTGTTGTTTTTAGTGGGTGAACAATTAATCCCCAATGTTCCTGCAATGCCTTCTGCTCCCATATCTTCATGAACTCCATACAGCATCATTTCTATGAACTTCATGCAGCATCATATGTTCTTGCCTGCACCTGTATTGAATATACCCTCCTCCTGTTCTCATTCTCTCCCTACTCTCTCCCTATAAATCTAATTTGATTTGACCAGTACAGCCTGGTGTATTCTTGATTACCTTCTTACTACTTGCCCTTCTTGTTGTGTATGTCTAGTGTTTTATTTTTAATGTGTTTACATAGTTTATCATGTATTTCTATATGTAGTTTGAGCTTTTATGAAATATTTGAAGTATTTCAGGATATAGTGACTTGTAAAAATATGCTGTACTCTGCCTTTCAAAAGAGTTTTATCTAAATCTAAATCTAATCTAGCCTACTCATTGCCATCTAGCAGTCATTGCTGTGTGTACAGGTGTATAGAGGGTAGTCTACAGGGTGAAAAGTTCACATCGGGATGAGGTTGGGGTGGATGTTTTATTATGTTGTTCCTATGATCCATTACATCCTACACATTTTTTGTGTACTGTAGGATGCTAGTGTGTATGCTACGCTATTATGCTGCTAATGCTAATGTGGTCACAGGTTAAAGCGCCAGCAGCTGTGTGGGCTGCATGGGTCTCTCTCTCCCTCCTTCTCATGTTAATGTTCGCTGCGGCCAACAGGTGATTATTGAATCAGCTGATATTCACCGCAGCTAAATGTGACTGGAACTCCTGCTGCTTTGTCTCTGGTTGTATCATCTCCTGCTACTTGTCTGCGCCTCACCTTGCTGCTATTGCACGCTTCTGCACAGCTACATCTGGTTGGCCGCTATATTTTGCTGCTTTGCATGGCTACACGACAAGACTAGCCGTTCTGCTGTCAGTTTAAGATTGTTTGGTTCTTTTGTTTAATTTTGGGCAGTTATTATTTTTAGTATTTTACTCTTTGTTTATTTGTTTTGTCCTTTTCACTTGCTGAAGGCCGTGGTGGTGGTGGTGTGGGTGATCCGGATGATGGTATCTCCCCCTTTTACTGTGCTGTGCTCCCCTGGGATTTGAGGTACGTCACATCCAAGTGTGTGTGTCTGGGTGATTTTGATTTATTTGGTGGATCCCTCTTCCTCTTCATTTGCCCCTCCCTAGTCGGTAAGCCTCAGCTCTGATCAGGTTCCCCTTCCCCTCCATGTATGAATGGTGTTTGTTTTTTTTGTTTTTTTTGATTTAAAAATAAAGATTTTTTTTGTTACAATTTGGAACCACGTCTCTGGCCTTGAGTAAACAAACTTGCATATGTGGTGTTTTAGAACTATTTTCCTGGATGGAATTCACAGGGTGGCCACTTAAAATCCCTATTCTAATCATATTATATTGATACCTTTGTGCTTGCTCTGGCTGCCACAGTTTATTTTTGGTTGAAGTTGTAAGTTGTTGAGTAGTATTGTAATGCCAATGCATAAACAGCACTAGCCTGCTGTGTTGTGTCTACAGCTCAACTTACACTATATTACAGTTGGGAGCATGGAATTGTCCAAAATCTCTTGGTATGCCACCATACCATACCATATGGATGAGGCTGGGGTGGATACCATACCATATGGTATGGTATGTAAGAGATTTTGGACAATTCCATGCTCCCAAATTTGTGGGAACAGTTTGGGGTTGGCCCCTTCCTGTTCCAACATGACTGTGCACCAGTGCACAAAGCAAGATCCATAAAGACATGGGTGAGAGAGTTTGGTGTGGATGAACTTGACTGGCCTGCACAGAGTCCTGACCTTAACCCGATAGAACACCTTTGGGATGAATTAGAGCGGAGACTGAGAACCAGGCCTTCTCGTCCAACATCATTGTGTGACCTCACAAATGTGCTTCTGGAAGAATGGTCAAAAATTACCTTAAACACACGCCTAAACCTTGTGGAAAGCCTTCACAGAAGAGTTGAAGCTGTTATATCTGCAAAGGGTGGACCGAGGTCATATTAAACCTTATGGATTAAGAATGGGATGTCACTTAAATTCATATGCGAGTCAAGGCAGGTGAGCAAATACTTTTGGCAATATAGTGTGACTTCCTTACATTGATGTGAAGTGTATGGATGTTCTGCACTCACCTGCTGTGCAGGAAAGAAGATTCCCAGTTGAGTGAAGAGTTTCCAATTACACACATCCAGCCAAAGTAACCAAACTTATTTTCAAGGATTCCAAGCATGACAGGACTATTATACATTTTGATAATGATGACAAAGTCTAAATCCTGCAAAAAACACCAACTATAAACTTCATCAAATAATCCAGATTAAATTTGGTAAACTGAATCAATATATAAATTTAAACTTTAAATGTAATAATTTCAAGATGATGAGATTTTATGACGTGTCTTAGCAGGTTCAACAGAGCCCTCACTTCCTCAGTCAAGGTCAGCTTTAAATCAAGGCCCTGCTCTAGGACTTATTTGACACTCCAGCTCCATCATTCAGGTTTGGACATTTGTCTTCAATCATTAACTCATTCCCTTAATTCCTACAGGCTTCAACAAAGAGTGCTGTTATGACAATGCTACTATATTGTGATTACATAGCATCTAGTAGGCAGAACTTATTCCAAAGTGATCACTGTGGCCATTTACTGTGGTCATGAAAACTTTACAGTTAATGGTCATATTCAAGTTCATTTCACTTTGTTAACTGACTGCTTGACAATTGCCCTTCAATATAGTTGCCACTACCTTGGAGGAGGCATATGCAGCACATTTACCATGACCTTGATAAGCACAGACATGGGTTTACCACTTTATAAATAATGTATTAATATAATGGTGTTTATTGCTGTGAAGTTACTTCAGCTGAGATGTAGGGGATGACTTAATTTTTCTTTCATTTGGATGAGACCTGGACTGGGAAGTGTTTTATAGGCAGAGGCATTTTCCTTTTAAAACCATGACATTTTGGAGTTACATGATTGTCGACCTGACAACAGCAACAGAATATTCTGTTCCCTCATTATGGATTCAGTCGCTTTGTTCATTTGTCTTCTGCAAAGCTATTATTTTTTTATGACTGTTTTCATGAGCCTCTCACAGCTGCCCGCCAATTAAGCTTTGTACCCCATTAAAAGTCCTCACAGGCCAACAGAAGTGCTGCGCTGCAAAGCATTCAGCACTGCACCATCCATTGTGTCCAAAGCCCGCTGGCTACCACCTCACCTATAAAATATTAACACCTGCAATCACTCGTGTGGCGCTTCAACTCCTGGGGGGTCCACTTAAAAATCTGTGCTACCACAAACAGAACCAAGCAACTTATGGACCACTCTGACCTGCCATCCCAAGGTTTCCCTGTCTGCAACTCTGGCTCCTGCATCCAGCTGCTTCCATCTTTTAAAATGTGACTGAATTATTCATGAGCTGAAAAAGGGACATGTTAACTTTTCCACTTTTGTGGTTGCAACAGAGGACTGAAAACAAGATGGGAACATAGTTTTTACTAATCATTTAGTCCCATCTCACCTCAGTGACCACTGAGGAACATAAATAACAAGTGTGCTGAAAATGCAGGTCTTCATTTTAGTGTCAGTTATGCATTATACTGTGGTGACAACAGACATGGCTTGTATAAATTTTATGCCCCGTTTTCAAAAGCCAAAGGCCCGTAAAGATCTGGCTTTTGTCACTCATCATTTTGTCATTTTGAAAAATTTAATACTAATGCAAGTCAGATGAGTCAGCAGTGGCAGTTATCGCTCCAGTCCTATTTAAAACTGCAATGAAACCACAAATGCCTCGTTAATGAACGAGTGAGCTCCAAACCCAAAGTTTGAAAAACACACAATCTTCAATTGAAGAGCCTCACACACTTACAGGAGCACAAAACTGGAGATGATCAGTGACAATCTGTGAACGTAGTCTATGAGGCAGCTAGTACACTGGCAATGTAAACATGATACATTAAAATCCAAAAATGAAAACAAAATCATAAGATTAATGGCGAAAGAAAGAAAGAGTCCAGCTGACACCAAATATTTAAAACATTTGAAATATGCCTTGTCTAACATTTGCATTGCTGCTTGGAGACACAGGGCCATGAGTCTCTACAGTTAGTTACACCACTAACTATAAATCAAGCAGGACCCGTCACGTGGCATTGAACACTGTCCAGATGCCATCAAACTCACAGCATATTTTACTCATGTAAACTCTCAGAGTAAAATGTAACCCTTCCTGTTGCGTTTGTTTTTTTCAGAGGTTTCAGTCGATTCTATTTTAATTGACCTGGTCGATCTGGTTTGAAAATTAACAGGGTGCTAATAACTGGACACATGTAGTTCATTCCCAGAGGATGCCAACTGTTTCTCTTTGATGTGAGCTGATCACCTTTAACAAGTATCATGAAACATAAACTGCCACTGATGATCCTACGGTAGCAGAGAGGTGACTCTAGACATCACTGTGAAAAATGGAGGATAAGAATTGATGCATAAACGCAGAAATAAAGCAGCCATGCTCCATTCAAAGAGTCGTACTGTTTCTCATCTTATCTGACTTCATTCACAATAGAGGTAAATTACACTCACTGACAAATCAGAGCTTCTTAAAAAGAGCTGATTGTTTATTTAAGAGGATTAAACCAATGTAGGCAGCATCACGGCATAGTGGTTAGTGCTGTTGCCTCACAGCATGAAGGTCTTGGGTTTGATTCCCGGGCCTGGGGCCTTTCTGTGTGAACACAGTTTGCATGTTCTCCCTGTGCTTGTGTAGGTTTCCTCTGGGATACTCCAGTTATCAGTCCAAAGACATGCATGTTTAGATTAATTATTATTATTATTACTCTACGTAAGCCAGCTGACAGTCTTGCCTGGGCCCGGGACAAGATAATCAGTGGGCCCCTCCCGTGTCACCCTCTCTGTCACCTGACTGCAGCTGGACCCCTCTCCTCTCATCTTCCCCTCCTCTCTGTCTCTTCCTTTCTAATGGAGCTACCAAAATCGGCTGTTTCTGTTAAAGATAACGTTTTGTGTCAGGCTTTAATACAAAATAGGCTAATGGACGTTAACATTACAGCTACCCAGTTAGCTTACGTTACAAGCTAACTGCGCTGTTTCTCACCTTGCTCTACGTTTCTCGACCCAGTTTCACCGTCACCACCTTTTGTTTCTATTTGTTTAGAAAATTTGTTAACCCTTTATTTTCTTCTTCTCTTCTTCCTTTCTTCTCTTTTCTTTTCTGGGCACCGCACTTGTGCTGACCGGACATTTTCTTACCAAACTTCAGACAACAGAAAACAGCCAGGCATAGCAACAGTAACCAAGGGGGGCGGGGCTTAGCGAAGGCTTGGAGGCCAAACCATTTGTTGGGGAGGGGTTGACTATTAGGAAGAAAACAAATAAGAAGCGTATGTAACTCAAATATTACAAAATCTTTTCCGCAAATAGGCTTAATTTGATACATTTTAAAAAATTATTCCATAATTTAATGAGGGCCCAGTTCTGGGCCCCCTTTACCCTGGGTTCGGGATAGCAGACCCGTTTGTCCCCCCCATCGGCGGGCCTGGCTGAAAGAATGATCACCCCACTTTTGGGGTGAATGCTTCTCTTATTAAATGGATGTAATTAAAGGGAGGTATGTAAATGTTCCAGACCACCAACCTGCACTTGACTGGAGTCAAACAACACATCAATAGAGAAAGAAGCAGCAAGAACTGTTGTCGTTTCTGTTGCTCTCATTCAGGATCTTGCCAGGAAGGCCCATCTTCCCAAAGGCCAAAATATCTGTGCTGTCTGCCAGGGCTCGGCATACCCTTAATTCGCTTAATCAAAACTCTGCTGATTGTTGGAAGAACAAGGATTAGAAAGTTGCATCTGGGCTTTTTGAATGCATAAATTTGCCAATTTCCGCTAAAGGGAATTATTGTAAAATGAATTTTCCTTCCATGTTCGGCACCTTTGTTTCCAAGACAATGCAAAGTAATATTCTACAAATATTAGTTCCTTCCAGAATCATTCAGACAATAGTATAATCCTCCTCATACCTTTGCAAATGAAAAAAGCTGAAATGTTGCCCATTATATTCCTATTGCAGGCGTGGGGTGTGCTAATCCCCTTGGTTGTACATTCTGTGTACATCATAGTTTAATGGTTTCTTACTTGCCCAGATCCCACGAAGTCAGTGGCTCATCTCCATCTGGTTTAGAGGACCCCTCACCCCCCAAAAGACACATACACACACACACACACGGGCACTTTCACTGCATTCATTGTTCGCTTGTTCCCCCTCTGTATCCTCTTCCGTGCCATTTCCCTACATTAGATTACACACAAAGTCAATAACATACACTCACCCATGAATCCACCCACAATTGAACACTTCACCTCTGCCCCTTTACCCCATGCAAAGCAACTCTAAATAGGACCTGGGTTTATTATCAGCCACTGCTGCATGCGTGGACTGGCACTTTGCTGTCCTCGCTGTCAATGACACTCATGTCCTGGGTCAGTTCCACCCAAAAACCCAGCCCTTCTGTCATCTGTCTCCTCTTCCCACTTCCTCCTTTACAATCTTTCTTTCATCACCTTGTTATCCTTCCGAGTGTTTGCTTTTCTTCCCGTGTCTGCTTAGCTATCTTGCATGGTGCATTCACTGAGTTTGCCTGAAAGATTAGGCTTCAAAAGTGTTTCCTCCACTGCAGACCATCGTGTGTTGTGAATGGTGGGTGCCTGTACTTGTGTGCGTGTGTGTGTGTGTGTGTGTGTGTGTGTGTGTGTGTGCGTGTCCATAGAGTGAAGGTAAAAATCTAAAAGCTTGTCTGTGAACAGGTTCTGACAGAAGAAGTGAGATGACGCAGGCTGAGAGAGAAAGAAGGGACACAGAGTGTAGAACTTTCCTTGGGGGGCAAACAGAAGGGGGATGGTGGGGATGGAGCCATGGAGGAGACCCTTTTTAAATACCAGCGCAAGGCTTGATTCTGATTCCGCCTGATGCTAGCAGTATCTTGCTGTCATGGGAACACAGCTAGTCGGTAATCCCATCTAATGTTACAATCTCCCAGAGTACAGCAAAACTGTGAGACAGAAAAAGAAGAGGAAGGAGAGGCAGGAATTGAGCGTAGCTTCAATACGATGCCCAACGCCACCCTGTCACACTTCAAAACCCATAGCATTGCCAGAGAGAACAGCACACAACAGCTGAGTCCAGAGCAGTTCTCAAATGTGCAAAGCACAAAACAGCGGGGGTTTACTGAAGTATAAAAAAAGTACACACACACACACACACACACAAAAAAAAAAAAACAAAAACAGAAATCCTGTTATACACACAATCCAACACCAACTGTGAGCAGGGTCCAATAGTCCAACATCAGCGACAGCCTTGCTAATGCTCTCACAGTTAAATTGGCGTAATTCCCTGCAGCTTGGTTCCAAAATCTGGTCAAAATCCATCTCCAGAAGTGTGGAAACTGTTATAGCAGCACATTAATGTCCCTTGTTCTGGGATTGCACGTTAAACAGACACATCTGGATGTACAATTATACTTCTCTCTCTGGAATGTAGGTTCAAATAAATACAGCTTTCATATTTTCAGTTCTTTTGGCCAAGCACTGTCTATGTGATGTGTTAGCACTGACCTCATCAATCCCCACAAAGATGCACCCAGCACAGCAGGGAATCATAATAATAACCTCTTTCTCTCCAACTTCAGAGAGTTTATATATGCATTGTGGGGTGGGTGGAGGTGAGGCTTTTGACAACAAGCTCTAGCTTTTAGGTGAGTGGTTGGGCAGCAGCCATGTAACAAGCATAAATATTGCTGCCTGGCCAAACAGAGAATTTTGCTCAGTCTCAATTTGCATACTTCCAAAGTCACACTTGCCTTCACAACTTGCTATTTTGAGTTCCTATTGTGAATGCAAGACTGCATTCACATAGTGTTAGTGGGGCAGCACGCAGTCCACTGCAAGTTTATAGATGGTGCAGTCAGTACTGATGGACACTTCTCAACCTCACTAAACGTCATCATGGGTGCATATAGGAGTGAGGACACAGGGGACAAACGGGAAAGTAAACCATTCATTGTGATGTCAAGTGAGCAAATGCAGCACTAAGAATCAGCAAACGCTTTCCCTAAGAGATGCTGGTTTCAGCTAAATGTTTAGCATGAGCAGTGAAAGGCTGAACATAGAAAATATTCTTCAGGTCAAAATCAAGTCACTGGCACAATATGGAAGGATAAGATTTGAATGGAAATATGAATGTCTGGTGGGCACACTGCAGTGCAAAGCCATACACAGCACATGATTAACATTGGTTACAGCATGTATCTACTTAAACAAAGGCAAAACAGAACAGACCATGTCAACACAAGCCAATATATATATATGGGTAATGCATTACAGCCAAAGAATGTGATGCAATACATTTAACACATTTCAGCCTTAATTTCATACAGAAGACGTTTTATAAAGGCCCTGTGCCGTAATCACAGATAAGTGTTTTGGTGTATTTACAGAGGAGTAGGCACTGGCTCATCCGGTAAGTTATCCACTTGAACTCTCTTTTTTAAGGGCCAGCAAGTTACCCAGTTATCCAACCAGCCAGTTGGCCAACCAGCCAGAGTGCCTGTGGTGCTACTTAAGAATCATGGGAAAAGAATGTTCTCAGCTTTTTTCTTTTCTGATTATATCAGATGTGGAGGAAATGGAGGGACTCTGGGCGAATGCCAGCCCCACCAAGCCGGGAGGAGAGGAGGAGGATGAGGGAGGTGGTGGGCAGGAGGGGGATCGCAAGGGAAAAGGAATAGATGAGAGGCAGAGGAGATATGGACAGCAAAGGGAGGAAGGCATGGGAACAAGGCGACAAGGGGGTCAAGGACCTCCAGGGACCAGAGGGTTGGAAGGGGAGCAGTGTGACTCATCAAGACCAAGTGAGAAGCCTGATCCCTGGGACTCTGAAGTGCAGAGGATAGATGTGGGAGATGTCATTGGCTGTGACCCACAGAGGGACAGGATGTTAAATGACTTTAATGACTTCACAGAGGCTTTTTTCTTCCTCTTTAAGCCATGAAGACATCCGACCCAAGAGAAAGAGTGTTTAAGAGGGAGGGGTTGGTGCAAATCGCTAATGGAGGACGTGACTAATCGTAAGATCTATGACAAGAGTATAGTCAGCAGTTACCATGCCAACAACCTTGAGTGTGTTTTTATAATGATACTGTGTCTGCATAAAGATCCAAAGCCAAAAAACATTTAATGCATGCAATCATATAGCTATGATAATTAGAATTAGTATAATAATATAATATAGTCTAGCCGAGTGGTGGTGGGATGGTGCGTTGAGTTGCACTGAGTTGAGCTATATCAATACATAAAATGGAAGGACCAACAAAACGCTATGCTTCTTTAACATTTAACTACAGAGCGCTTTCTTGATTTAATTGCTTTTTCATGCTTTTTGTAAAATGATGACTTTACCCTGGCAAGGTCACCCTGCACTAAAGGATAATTAGGGAGAAATCCCATGAAAAGAGCAGCAATGCTTTGGTCGGTCTCTCAATACTTTCTGACTAGTACATTACAGTGTCTGTGATTTTCTGCCCCAAACCCTTTTGTTTCCTGTTGAAAATATACTGTACAGCTTTAAAATGGGTCACAAATATATTCTGAAATTAAAAATGGGCTAAAATTGGTTTAAAATCTGAGGTTGAAATGAATATGTTTTGCCTCCAAACTCTTTATGTATGTAAATTGCATAATATCAAGGGCAATATGCATATACATGTTGTGTTTAAACAGGATAAGTGTGCAAAAATTTTGTTTGTTTGCTACAAATAAAGGATTAACTTTTTCTCAATCATGGCATCATGTGACAATCAAAATCTCACCACATGTTTAGTTCTAATTCTTGTGATTACCTTACCTTATGATTAAATGACAAAATAGCCATTAACCTAATGATAGTCTCGTTCTGTTTGTACATTTATTCTCCGTGACCCCACTGAAAACTTGTGAGGTGGGAAAAAAGGTAATAATTAGTAGTTCAGAAGTGTTAGGCAGAAAGCGCCAGCATTCAATATGTGAAGATGTCCTGAGTAACAGGATATTGCTTGCCTCTTCTGATTCCACCCATCCTTCACTATAATAGTACTCTCTCAGTTCATATTCAGTTTTCCCTGTGTATTTATTCAGAAAACCTTGGCCACTCCACAAACAGGTGATTATGGTATCTCCAGATCCTTTCCACTGTTAGTCATGACAGTAACCCAGTGTACAACACACTGAAGGTATACAATCCAACCTGAACTTTAGGAATATGAACAAGACCTAGAAAAAACAACACTAAAGTCTACAAACATGCTAAGATGGTGTATATGGTGAACATTATGTACAATATTGGCATGATAGTATGATTATTGTGAGCATGCTGAGGTTAGCATTTAGCTCACAGCACAGTACAGAACTCTAAAAGGACATGAAATAAGTGCTTGTCTAGTTTCATAGAGCCTCAGTAATTAGTTAAATAATGATAATTGCTTCAATCAAATTTTCGCTCATTAAAGAAGGAAAAAAATAGATCTAACTTTCTATCGATATAATTGAATGTATATGTAGACAAAGAAGTATAGATTGCAGATATGACACTGAATGGGCTCTAAGTCTCAGAAAATTTAATCAACCCTTTGTGCACAGGGACAGAGGAGAACAGAAAATCATAATGTAACCAACATGTCACAACACTGAAAACAGAAAGGACAGTAAGCATCACCTCTGAAAAGAGCAGCACAGGAATTGAAAGGGCTTTGAGTCAAATGCGACCAGCATTTATATGCAATGAATTGAGTGGGTAGTTGGAGAGACAGCCTGTTGTTTCTGTGACTTGTATTGTAATTTACTCTCTATTCGACTACATCCCCCAGGGTTGTCTTTTATGTGTGCAGCAGGATTGTCTGAACTCACATTTAGTGTAAATCCTGCAGAGATAAGAGTAAAATACCAATAAAGATATAGTTTGTTGACAAAGTCAGAGTCATAGAGAAGTGGTTAAAAGCAACAACAGAAGGTCAAATGTGCAGAAGTAGAGGAAACTCACATTGTTAAGTCAATTCAAGTGGGAGAGATGCTGTAAGAAAACTCCCTAGCAATAATTTATTTTCCTGTACAGGATTGTGGATGGCTGCAATTAACCATCATGCATCACGTGAACCCACCTTGCACTGGTCAACCCTAAAATTTTCTGTTACATCATATACAACTAAATACTGCTCAGTGGTCTCTTAACTTTATTAAAAAGATGCTATGAGTGTTTGTGTGTATGTCTGTGTGTGTGTGTGTGTGTGAGAGAGAGAGTAAATTTGGACCATAGAAATACCTGCAAAAGCTCCACAACTATCAGGTTCCTCTGATATACATCTGTGTGCAGTGGGAGAACTTAATCCTGTATCTGATACGGTGCCGGGTAATGGCTTCTACATATGGTTTATTCACTTATGTAAAGGTTGTTTAGAAAAACTCAGTTAGCCACTTATCCAATCACTTACTGTTGTCCATACACATTTTAAAAATGAACTTAAGAAACGTAGTTGAAAAATAAATAACATAAACATAGCATTTCCAGTGTGTTTGTATAGCTAATAAGCATACACATCAGGCTCTTATTACCATCATCTTGTCTGATTAGGAAAGGAACATGATGAACTGTAAGTGACAGGATTACGGCAGTGAAATCAAATAAAACGGTGACCTGCTGGCGCATTCTAACCTGCGCACTGATGTTCGTATGGAGCTTAGTGACAGCTGTGGCAACTAATGAATGAGATCAAAAAAGTCTCCTCTTCTTTTCCTTGTCCTTGTAGAAAAGGTCATAGAGATATAAACAAAAACATAAAGTCTGTGGAGAGAATCCTACAACTTATTGCTTTCCTAACAATATGATGTGAATGATTTATTTATATATACTTATAGATATACACGTGTGTGTGTGTGTGTGTGTGTGTGTGCATTTGGTGGGGTGAACACACTGTTTTCTGTGGTACATTCCTTTCTGTTCGGTTCCATGCGAAACAGGAAGCCTTCTCCTTTATGCATAACTGTATAATTGATTAAGAGGACTCTTGAATGGATCCCCCCTTTCCTAGAGCCCTGACAAGGTGGTTTAAGAAAAGCGGCGCTTTGGTAGCTACTGCAGTTTAGCTTTACCTTCAACATTTTATGTTTTTTTGTTTACTGTCACCTCTTTGAAAAATTGTGAAAATTAGACTGGCTAAAGTGGTAGCCAAAGTGGTCAATTGTGTGGGTAGAATCACAATGAATACAACAACAAAAAGAAATGTTATATGTAACAGTGTAGTGGAATGCTAATAGTTTAGCCTTCTGCAAGGTCAGAGCTCCCAGCTGTGGGTGTGTTGTATGTGTGTGTGTGTGTCTGTCTGTATGTCTGCGAAGCATGAGGGGAAAGCTGCACAGGAGCAGCTGTATTTTCTAGATTTGTGACAACACCATCTTCAGGGTTGTTATTTCTGAAACCTCTGTTATACCCAGTTTCTGACGAGAGTTTTGGGCTGAAAAACTTTGTGCTTCCTTTATCGGTTGGACTGCAGTGCGTGATAAACCAAAACATCTCTCCTCTGTGTGTTGACTTCCAGTCTGCTGCTAATAGACACCGTGTTGACCATGACCACCTTAGTCTCATCTTTAGTAAAAAGGTTGACCATTTCTATTGGGACTCATTTGCATTTTTCCCATAATTCTAGAGTCCCTGTCCTCAGCAGTTTACTGACTAAACTTTCCAAATGCTTTTTTTTTTTCACTCTCAGTCTAATGCATTTGAGTTTTGTTTTCTTTTTCTTTTTATAATTCACTGAGTTACATTGGCTCATACAGTAAAATGTACTTTGGCTTGACTGAGCTCAGAGACTAGAGATCAAAGTCAGCTGCAGAATGAGTTTCTAGCGCAGAAATGATTCAGCAGAGATGGTGCTCCATCCCTGCAGTTTCCCTTTTCATCCCATCATCATTATTCATTGCATGTTATTCAATGTATATTTAAGTGTGTCCTTAATTTGGAATTTCATGGTTAATGCATCTCATAGCAGTGCATCTAGCCATATGCCTTAGGAATTTGGATTATCGCATTGATTAAAAGAGTTTTGTTGAAGATATGGTGAAGCAAAACATCTGAACTCAGTCATATTAAAGGTGATGCAGACTGCAAATGCTTATCTATTTGTGTAAGTGCAACGCTGTGCTTATACACTTTGATCTCTACTTGTTATTTGTGTCCAAGTTTGCAGTGTGTTGATGTTTGTGGGAAACCCTCAGAGACTCAAATGCATCTTGGTTGGGCTTCTTTCATTCATTCATTCATTCACAACACACAGAGACAGACAGAGACAAACAACCACTCACAATCAGACCTACGTGCAATTTAGAGTCACCACTTAACCTAAACACGCATGTCTTTGGATGGTGGGAGGAAACCCACGCAGGCACGGGAAGAACATGCAAACTCCGCACAGAAAGACCTCGGGCCGGGAATCAAACACACGACCTTCTTGTTGTGAGGCAACAGCACTAACCACTATGTCGCCGTGCTGGTTGGGCTTCTATTTATTCTAAATCTATAATGTGTACCGTGCGTGTGTATATATAGTGGTGGCGTGTGTGCCTGTGTGTTTGTGTGTGTGTTTGTGGTGGGGGGGCTCATTATTATCAGCAGTTAATTGAAGGAAAATCACAGCTGTACAAATTACACCTGACCTTTGTGTTAGGCCAGACAAACACACAAGGCCTTTTGCACAGCCCCTTGTTTTGAGTTTGTGTATCTGTGTGTGTGAGATAGAGAGAGAGAGCTGAGTACTCACTTGGGAAACACATAGGTAATGTAAGCTGAAAAATGTGCTGTCGTGCTGAATTTGAAAAATATTAAAAGTCACTGCTTGAAATATATATAAATGTGTGATCATGTTGCTCTTAAAATGAATCATTCAACTTGCAAAGGTCAATGAATTTAAAAGTGGGGGAATATTTCACAAGTTTTATTGTTATTGTCACAGCAGTTTAAAACTGTCTTAAGGTTTTTTACTTTGGACCTATGACTTTTTATCATCTCTTCTACATCTTGATAGTTAAACTAGAACATGCTGCAAGCACAAATGAAAAGCCGGCTATATGCCATTGATTCATTCATTCATCTTCAACCGCTTATCCGTTTCAGGGTTATGGGGGTGCTGGAGCCAATCCCAGCTCACTCTGGGTGAGCGGTGGGGACAGATCACCAGTCCATCACAGGGCCAACACACAGAGACAGACAGACAAAAACAACCACTCACACTCACACTCAGACCAACAGACAAACATGATGTCTTTGAACGGTGGGAGGAAACCGGAGTACCCGGAGGAAACCCATGCAGGCACGGGGAGAACATGCAAACTCCGCACAGAAAGGCCCCAGACCCAGGAACCAAACCCGCGACCTTCTTATTGTGGGGCTACAGCGCCGTGCTGCTCTGCTATATGCCATCGACATTTAGAACACATGAAAATGGGTTTCTTTCTGTCATACAATATTTGATTTATCTACAAATTATGCTATTTTAAGTGATCTTAGCATACAATGTTCAAATGAAGGAAAATTTGCATAAACACTTAAAAATCAATTTCATATATCATCATTCTATCTCTGTCTCTTTCTCAGAGTTGCCAACACTTCCTTACAGTTAACTGAGTTAATGAGACCAGCAATCACTAAGTGTCAGGTAAGAGCAGAAAGCACATTAAGATTAATGCATCTGTGTGAAAGTGAGTTGAAACTTGCTGACTCAGCTTCCAATGCTAGCTACTGTCGTTCGTAAGACAGCCTGTAGTTTGTAAGATAGCTGTTAGCATGCAAAGCTGGTCACAATAACAGCTTTGGATATTAAGTCACTTCGAGCCTGTTTTGTCAAAAAGTTTTTGTAGGACCACACACTATAGGAAAATCTTTGTTCCTCCTGCTGTTTCCATTTTAAACAAGTCTTTGTGCATTTTTTACTTCTAACGTCTATATAATTTATTTGTTGTTATTTATTTGTTAATTATTTATTATTTGAAACTTGACCTGCTTTTCTTTCTTTAACTTACTTATTCATTCACTGTCCCTGAATCATGCTTTTAACATGTTTTTATATTGGCATCCCAGTGGTCTTTTATTGATCCATTGATTTATATATTTTATTTCACTTCTAATCCTCATCAGTGAGCCTTGTGAGCAGCTGCCCATGTTTGTTATGTGCTGTCTTAATTTTCTGTTGTCCTTAATCTATCTGGGTACGGTGAGATGCCCTATCCTCTCCTGTTACTGCAAACAAATCTACGTACGGGTACTAATAAAGTCACCTTGACCCCTTGATCCTTGATGGTGTTGTGAGAGCTTGGGATATGGTGGTTTGGAACACTCTTGACAAAGGAAGCAGCTGCCTATAGATCTTTGCTTTTTCTCAACACTAAAGTGGAACTGAAATGAGACATTGTGGTGTTTGGTTGGCTTCTACACCCCTTATAGTTATCAGATTGGTACAAAGATTTGGACCCAAATGCACAGAGACTCAGTAACAGTTCCAAAAAAGACTTTAATTATACACAACAGCCAAAGATGAGGATCAGGCATTTCAAAAGGTAGGGCAGGCAAAGTTATAAACCAGGGTGACAGGGAACAGGCAAAGTCCAACAGAACCAAGAGACCAGGCAGGGTCAAAGACAAAGAACACTAGGAAAACACACACTGGAAACGCTGGTAAGACACACAACAAACTGGCAACAAACAACTGAAGAATCAGGATTTATATACACCAGGGCAGGGGGAAACAAGACACAGGTGTAACACATTAGGGTGTGGTCAGGTGATCAAACGAGCGGGGGAAAAAAAAAAGGGGAAACGGGAAGTAAACTGATCAGACATGAAACAAGAGAAAGGCTTACTGTAGCCCAGGCTTCATGAGCTGTAGAGAAAAAAAAAAAGAGAGAAGAAGAGAAAGAGTCCATCATTCAGTCTGTATTTATGTGTGTGATTGATAGCTGGCATTTTATGGGGTTAACCACTCTTCCCTGAGCAGACAGAGGATTAGCCAAAAGTATTGTGTTTTGACATCACGGGGACAACCGGGGTTGCAGCTGTGCACAGCCCTCTGGGAGATAGTTAGAGAGAGAATAAACCGCACTGTCTGACTGTGTGTGAGAGAGATCGCTCTGCCCGAAAGTTGTCCAGGAGTTGTTAGGAAGATGGTTGGAATTTGCCGTTCACTGAACCCACAGAGTTTTAGGTTTTTCTACTCGGCGGTCAGATTTTTTTAGCTGGATGTGATTTGATGGAGATTTGATGTCGGAAAAGAACATCATCGACACCAGTAGTTGACTTTAGAGAAGAGAAGAGACCAGCAGCAGGTAGTCACAAGGCGGCTTCCTGAGCACCTGCCAGATGAAAGGATCCTGTGAACCGGTTGGCGAGCCAGAACTGATGAATAAAGACCAACTCAACTTACCTTCCTTACCTGCAGTGTGGTAGGGCATGGTAGGTAGGGTGGAAAGCCACACCGGGTCGCAGAGAGTGCTGTTGCCAATCCCAGCTGACACTGGGCAAGAGTGGGCTACACCCTGGACAGGTCGCCAGTCCATTGCAGGGCCAACACGGAGAGACAGACAGAGACGAACAACCACTCACACTCAGACCTACGGACAATTTAGAGTCACCAATCAACCCAAACATACATGTCTTTGGACAGTGGGAGGAAACCAAAGTACCCAGAAGAATGCTGATATATCAAGGCCTGAATTAATTATATTTTCCTCTAACCCGTGCAGCTAAATTGATAGAATTTGCTTAGTTTGTTTTGTTTTGTTACACACAAGCAGCAGCAATGTTGTCACGGGTAATATGTCATAAAATCAAAATGTTGCAAAAGACGCACAGTAAGAAACACAATCTGACTGGTGTGGATGCTTATTAACATGACTCCATCCTTGTCATTAAAACTTCATTTGAAGGTCATTCACAGGAAAGAAACACAGACACCATCTCTAATCTAGTGACATGTCAGATCACCGTACCAGGAGTCCAATAAACAAGTGTCAGTGTCACTCTTCTCCCATTGCTTTGTTGTAGGAAACTTTAGTCATGATTGGATATAGTACTGTAAATTTCAGACCAAACAAGCTAAATGGTGGGTGTGACTGGAGAGTCAAATTGTTGTTTTCGGATCATCATTAACGGTGCCAGGTGGAGAAATATACCTGAGGCCCAGCAAATGTTATAATCTACATAATTATAAAGCATTTGGCAGAAATGTATTGAAATGTTTGAAAACCTGTATCTCCTCATCATGGCACTGGTGTAAGGTATACTATTACTGAGCGATAACAAAAACTGAATGTCTCATTTTGAATGGCTAAAAGTTTAAGGGTCATTATCCATCATGGTCTCAACAGATACATGCTCAGTACACCAATACGCCACCCTCTCATGCCTGTAACTCTACATTCTCTCAGCCAATCAGAAATGGAAATCCACATTTGCTGCCTTTTACTCCTCTGCTTTCACCTGCACATTGGGTGTCACTGAGGCTGTGGTGGTTAAAGCACACAGTTAATTTACAACCGTTTCATGGAATTACAATCAGATTATCCACTCACGGAGGCAGGTTGAATGCAATGTGTACAGTGAAACTCACGGAAAGTGCTTGAAGATGGATGTACTATTCAGATGTTCTGAATAACAGTTTTAAATGTAAGAGTGGGTTTCTCTGCCACTGCTATTTCTTAGCAGTGTCTGAGTTACTAACGCTGGCCCGGTTAAAAAATTGGCAAAGGTGTATGGAGACTTCAGATTTACATGTTGGTTTGATAACTTTTGAATGTATAGTTATCGCAGTTGGGTGTCCTGCTAGAAGACCAATCCAAAGCTCAATACTAACTGGTTTGTTAACAAGATAAGCTAACAAGCCACAGACGGTGAGCACAGACACCAGTATGTGCTAAATTAGTGCTAAGATATAAATAAACTAATACACCAGTTTTGCTCCTATTAAAGTTCTCCAACACAAACACAGGAGAGGTCACTAGCTGAGGAGATGCTAGGAAACTACAGTGGAACGGACCTATGACTCAAAACAGGCATGGCCTCGTTATAATAATAATACTAATAATACATTTTATTTGTAAAAGCACTTTTACAAGTGCTCAAAGACGCCGTACATAGAAAAAAAAAATAATAAAATAAACATACACAAATCATAAAATAGAAAAAAGAAAAAATAGGTGAGCCTCTGAAAACAGCAGTTAGAACAGTCACAAGTCATAAGTTCACAAGTTAAAAGCTAATTTAAAAAGGTGGGTTTTGAGCCGGGTTTTGAATGTTGGGAGTTGTGTGCAGTTATGAATTTGGGGAGTGAGTTCCAGAGGGAGGGGGCAGCAACGGAAAAGGCTCTGTCTCCCCAGGTTCGGTGCTTGGTCCGTGCAGGCAGGGAGAGGAGATTTTGTTCCGATAAGCGGAGGTCACGGGAGGGGGTGAGGTGGTGGTTCAAGTCGGTGAAAAAGGAGGGGGCCTGGTTGTTGAGGGCTTTGTGTGTGAGAAGGAGGATTTTGAATTGTATGCGGTATGCGTTGGGGAGCCAGTGTAGGTTTTGGGGGACGGGGGTGATGTGGTCACGGGAGCGGGTGTGGGTGAGCAGGCAGGTGGCGGAGTTCTGAATGTATTGAAGCTTATTGAGGAGTTTGTATGGTGGGCCGTAGAGGATGCTATTGCAATAGTCCAGTCTGGATGAGATGAATGCGTGGATGAGGGTTTCTGCAGCAGAGAAGGTGAGTGACGGGCGGAGATGGCAATGTTTTTAAGATGGAAGAAGGCAGTCCTGATGATGTGGTTGATGTGGTGGTCGAACTTTAGCTGGCAGTCAAAGATGATTCCAAGGTTGCGGATGTGTGGAGAGGGAGAGAGAGTCCAGTTATCAAAGGTGAGGCTGAAATTGTGGGTGACTTTGGTGCGGGATGTAGGGTCAATGATGATAATGTCCGATTTGTCACTGTTCAGGTGGAGATAATTTGTTTGCATCCATGATTTAATTTCAGTGAGACAGTTGGTGAGTGTGGAGTGGATGGTGTTGGTGATGGCTTTGGTGAAGATGTGGAGTTGGATGTCATCTGCATAGCAGTGGAAATGTAGGCCATGATGACGGATGATTTTTCCAAGGGGGAGCATGTAGAGGATGAAGAGGAGAGGACCAAGCACTGACCCCTGGGGGACGCCTTGAGACAGAGGAGCAGTGAGGGAGGTACAATTGTTAATACTAATGAATTGATGATGGTTGGAGAGGTAAGAGTGAAACCAGGACAGTGCTATGCCAGTGATGTGGAGAGATGATTCCAGATGGGAGAGCAGGATGGAGTGATTGATAGTGTCAAAGGCTGCAGTGAGGTCGAGGAGAATGAGGATTCTGAGGTGTCCGGAGTCTAAGTAGAGGAGAAGATTGTTATTGACTTTAAGGAGGGCTGTTTCAGTGCTGTGTTTTGAATGGAAGCCAAATTGGAAAGATTCGAACAAGTCATTGGTGGGGAGGTGGGTTCTGAGTTGTGAGGCAGCAGCAAGTTCCAGGATTTTTGAGAGGAAAGGGAGATTGGGCGGAAATTGCTTGGGTTATCAGAGTTTGTTATGTATAACTTTAATACTTAAATAAGCCCTCACAGTCCAATGATGGGGTTCAATGAGGACTACACGGTATGCGCACTAACCACTCGACAATCACAGCATCTCAGCCATCAAATCATCAAAAAAGCAGTAGCAAACCAATTATATGACCATCTGCATAGGAACGGCTTGCTCAGTCAGGCTTTAGAGTTCATCATAGCACAGAAACAGCGCTGGTTAAAGTCTCCAGTGATATTCTAATGGCTTCAGACAATGGATCAGCCTCCATACTTCTCCTCTTAGATCTCCATGCTGCAGATAGTCAGACTACAGACGTGTCTTGAAGACATAAAAGTCTGGATGGCATTACTTTGGCTTCCAGCTCCACTGTGAGAAATCTTGGAGTAACTTTTGACCAGGACATGTCCTTTGTCCCTCACATAAAACAAGTTTATAGGGCAGCTTTCTTCCACCTGCAAAACATCAGGAAAATCAGAAACATCCTGTCTCAAGAGGATGGAGGAAAACTAGTCCGTGAATTCGTTACTTCTAGGCTGGACTACTGTAACTCATTACTATCTGGATGTCCAAACGAATCCTTGAAAGGCCTTCAGTTGATTCAGAATGCTGCTGCACAAAAATTAACAGGAACTAGGAAAAGGGATCACATCTCTCCTGTGTTAGCTTCTCTTCATTGGCTGTCGGTAAAATTCACAGTGTCAGGGTCAGTCAGTCAGTCAGTCTTAGTGTCTTTTGTTAAGGTCAGTTTAGTCTTGTTGTCACTTCCTGTTTTATTTTGAAATCTTCGTCTCACCCCTGTCTTCCTGTCAAGTTTCCCACCTGTGTGATTGCCTTCAGTGCCCTAATGTGTTTCACCTGTGTGTTGTTGTCTCCCTCCTCCTTGTGTATTTAAGCTGTGCTTCCCTACCCTTCTGTGCCAAATTGTCTTCGTTACCCCCATGTGCCTAGCTCTCTCGCGTTGTGTTCCTTGTTATCTTTAGTGTGTGACCCTTTTTGTCTCACCGGTTTTTGGAGTTCTCCCTTGCCCTTATTTTGGATTTGTTTGCCTGGTTTTGGACTGCCTTCCCATGTATGACCCTTCCTGCTCATCATTAAAGATTCTTGGAACCCTGAATACCTGGTGTGTTGTGCTCTCTGCGACTGGGTCCCCTGGAAGCACTAGGTTGTGACACAGAGTAGAATTTAAAATCCTTCTGTTAACATATAAAGCTCTTAATGACCAAGCTCCATCATATCTATCTTCATACAGCATCATTTCTATGAACTTCATGCAGCATCATATGTTCCTGCCTGCACCTGTATTGAATATAATAATAATTTTATAAAGAGTTTGGTCTAGACCTGCTCTATATGTAAAGTGCCTTGATGTAACTTTGTTATGATTTGGCGCTATACAAATAAATCTGATTTGATTTGATTTGATTTGAATATCCCCTCCTCCTGCTCTCATTCTGTCCCTACTCTACCCAACTTTAGCCCCCCCTTCTCTCTCCCTCTCTCTCGCTCCCTCTCACCCTCTCACTCCCTCTCTCAACCCAACCAGTCGAGGCAGATGGCTGCCCCCCCTGAGCCTGGTTCTGCCCAAGGTTTCTGCCTCTTAAAGGAAGTTTTTCCTTGCCACTGTCACCAAGTGCTGGCTCATGGGGGGATCTGTTGGGTCTCTTTAAATAATTTTATTTTAATTTTATATTTTATTTTAAGAGTTTGGTCTAGACCTGCTCTATACGGATAAATAAATAAATATATAAATATAAATATAAAAATATATAAATAAATTTATAAATAAATCTGATTTGATTTGAAATCTGGCAAAGGGACCTATACTGCAGGCCACTGCCCTTTCTCTCTCCCTATTTGCTGTCAGCCTCTCTGCCAAGTAGTGGTGTATTTACTTCTGTCACCTAGCAACATTCCTGGCTGGCTTCTGGTACTGGTTAGGATTATGGAAAGACAGTGATTTGGGTGAGATGCGTACAATTTTGTTGTCATGGTTACAATACAAACAACATGGCAAAAGAAAAAAACATTAACTCCTACTTATGTGCTGCTGACCAATTCATCTAACCCAATCTCCATCTGACGAGACAACGGAACCAAACTATGGCTCAGAATAAAATGCTGCAAAACTTATGACCTTTTAAAAATGTTTTTTTACAGCGGGGACCGTCTGAAAATTTCAGTAATTTCATCCCATGTTAAAATTCATAAACATTCAAATTAACTGTCATTTTAAATGCAGCATTTTGGCTTTTTTAATGCAGGGAGGTGGCCCTAGTTCCACTTCAGAAGCTACAGGAGAGGAAGCAGTTGCCATGCCCATCAGAGTACCTCAGCCAGATGTTGCAGCTAAAATCATATCTGTGCCTGTCATGCTGCCCCCCTCACACACACAGCAACCCTTTCCCAGTTGCCTTTCCAGCAACCTGCTAAGTGTGTGGCTGGCATCACCGTGCAGTCCCAAGTTTAAATCCAGATGTCAAGGTGCTGAATCCAGCTGCTTGCCTCTACAGTGTATGTGCAATTTTTTTGTACTTTTTTTTGTGTGTGTGCATGTGTATTTATGTGTATCCACATATACCAGGCTCCAGACATCAGTGTGGGGGATTAAATCTGCCCCTTTCACCCCCAGAAGAAGCAATGGGATTAGATCCCCGACACATCTGTGACGGGTCTGTCATTTTTGTCCCAATATATATATCTCCTTGTCCTTATTTTCCTCTTTATTTCATCATTTTGTTTTAATATACCCCTCTCTTCCCAGAAATGCCCTCTCCTCTCTACTGCGCTAATCTTTGTTCACGCTTATCTTTTGTCATGTTCCTCCTCCATTCTCTTGCAGTTTTACAGCTTTGCCTTCTGCATATGTTATCCTTATCACAATCCACTCATATCCCTTTTGTATTTCTTTCTATTTTATACCAGGTATCAGCACTGTCTTCCCTTCTTTTCATATCTAATGTCACATAGAGGGGAAGATAAGAGATGCTGGGATGATTTATGTCTGATACAACATTTCCATTGAGGCCCATTGATTTTCAGCTTAGTGAAATGTCATAGATGCGTGATAGTAATCAAATCATACATCACAGGGTGCTGAAATGTCACTTTAGGGGATGAGAAAGACCTACTGTGGCCCAAGTCACATTCCTTCTTTCTCTGTTTCTCTCATTTAGATGTGAAATGTATAACGTGCAATCTATCTCTCACTCACATCCCCATCTCTCACAGAAGAATTTGTTTACACTTCAGCTCTGTAGTTGACTGAGCAGCCACAACTTTGCCTCTGATGAAAGAACTGGGGCTTTTGCGAGGGTAAGGGTTAGTTTGGAGAAAATAACCTCCTAAGAGGGTGAGCAATCTTGTCTGTGTGATATCCTTTCTGTCTCTCTTTCACACACACACACACACACACACACACACACATATAGTCCATGTGGAGATGAACGCAGCCTTTCACCCTCATTTATACTGAGACAAGGTGATAATTAAAGTCACAGCCTTGACTCTGCCTCCATCTGTGTGTGTGCGTGTATATGTGTATGCATGTGTGTATGTGAATACAGGAATGTCATGCAGGTCATGTGAATGCGTCAGTGTTTGATACACGCTCTGGGGTACAGCAATGCACACTGTAAAAAAGAGAAAAACAAAGCAGCAACAACAAATTAAAAAAACTGTCAACCTTACGGTTGACGGATTTGTTAACCGTAAGATTCTTCATTACACACTCATGACAATGATATGCAACTCCAGTCCTTCCAATACTAGTTTACATCAGGTAAGGGCAAGGACCACCCTGCACAGGTCGCCATTCTATCACAGTGCTGTCACACAAACATACCTAACACAAGCAATTTAGAGTCACCAATTAACTTAATGTGCATGTTTTTGGACTGTGGGATGAAAGTTAAGAATCTGGAGGGAACCCACACAGGCACAGGGAGAGTATTCAAACTCAGCACAGAGAGAAGCCATGCCCCACATTTGGATCCAGACCCTACGTACTGTGACTATCTAACAAGTGCATCACAGTTTACTTTGATTTGATGTATCACCAGTTTGATGTGATCGAGTTTGAGGCTGCTGATCTTCTTTGTATTTTTTTTCAAACCCTGAAGTGTGCATCTGATCTAACTTCTGTGCCTTTGAGTCCAGAGCTCAACGATTCTTACTATAAATTTTAAAGACACTTCAAAATAAAATTTGGGGTTTTAGTGATTTTTTTCCCAGATAGTTGTTGTTGATGAGAATTTTTCGTAAAAGTGAGGAGTTTATAGGAGTGGAAGTGTGTGTGTGTGTGTGAGTGACTAAACCAAGTTACCTAGCCAAAATGTAGAGTCTTTTTGGTGATGAGGTGACAGGAATAAGATGCTGTGATACACCTAACATTTGTCAAAGGTTAATTTCTTTGTCGATTTGCGTATTTTCATACACAAGATATTTTTAAGATATTTTTTCCAAGTGGATATTCTGTTAATGTAAAAATCCTATCATACACTGATCCTGAGAATCACTGTAAATAAAGACGCAGCAGATGTTATCAGCTGGCATCTGTTGTTATGTATATGTTTTCTGATACAAGTGTACGGTGGTACACATGGTAAGTGTAATGTTCAATACTGTGGAACGTCTTTTATGGTTTCATCAGATATCAGTGATCAGTAATCCTACTCTAGCTACTAATACAATCAACGCAAGAGAGGATACATAACTGCAAGGGCAATATCATCACGCAGTTATAGAGCACACATATAGATACACATTGACACAGACATTCTGCTAGGACAGGAGCACGAGTTCAGGGATGAGAGTCTGTCCAGCAGGTAACAGCTCACTCTTTCTCCCCTGTGTCTGACACTTTGTTTGGTGAAACGGTGTCTTTAGTGATTATTTCTGGGCTGCAGTTCCTGATCTCACCCCTGAGCACAGTGTTTTTGTGGTGAGGAGTCTGTTTGCAGTGTTTTCTGGTAGGTGTCCGTGGTCAGAAAAGAGACAAAAATATATGTGGTTATCCAGGACAAATTTCTACATCATTGCTGATCAGAGGCAGAGCTGATTGTTGTACTCCTAACCTCTCCTCTATTGTTGTTTTATTAAACAGTTGCATATGGTCCAGGCTGACAAGGGGAGGAGCTTTTCAAAGTGTGGGCAGAAACACAAGGCTCACTCTCATCCAGCTGCCTGCCACTGCACCAGAAGGTACGTGCATAGCTTATTTGTTTCCTTTTGTTATTGGTTGCACAGATGGGACAAAGTTTGGTGAAGACACCAGATCTCACAACCCCTTGTAGGCTGGCCTCGTAGCTTCCCATGCCCAGCTCATCAGACTTTTATTTTTTTCTTTGCTGAAATTATGGCCATGAATGTCTTTTGGCTGCATCTGTTTTCATTCATCCTGCTGACAAAGGTTGATGGAGTTTTGAGGATGACATTTCTTTGCAGTACACACCTAAGTAACACCCATCTGCTCCTCTGGTCTTTAAACTACAAATGGCAGTGTTAACACATACAGCTACATGCACACCCCAACCAAAGAGTGTATACAGAGCTATATGAGACTAAACAGCTTTTTAGAAGTAACACATATAATTCAGATGCTAACATGTGCTATTACATCTGTGGATTAATAGATTAAAACATCTGCACATGTGATTGTGTTTAGCTGAAGATGCAGTCTGGGCTACTCCTGAGAGATGAAACACAAGCACACACAAGCCCTAAAGTGAAAATAAAGGCAGTCACAAAGAAACAAGCAGACTCCTTCTCTCCACCAAAGAAAAGTGCATCCACCCACAACTGCTGGGTCTGCACTGCAGCTTGTTTATTATCAGCATCCATTTAAACAATCATGTTGGCAGAGGAATGTGTCCAGAGATTTAAGGCGATCCAGTGAATGGGTAATGACCCATATATCCGACACACATGACAGCTCACTAACTACTTCATGAGCCGAGACTGAACCAATAAGTGTAGTCTTATATATGTGTCTGCTGGGATTTTGCAGTTCCCTTTGTAACTATTGGTGTGTGTTTGTCTGTTTGTGCCCATTAAAAGCCTCTGCAAACAAAATGGAAGAATAGACCGGCAGAGTGAGGGAAAAGAGCAACTGGGCAGGAATGATACCGAGCCAGATAATTCCCTTGCTAGTGGCTCATCAAATTTGTCCTAAAATATGAGCTATTGATTGACATTAATGGGCTTTCTGCATTATAGCAGGAGGTATGAATATATATATGACATCGGAAATATTAATTATGTCTAATTTTCATGCCTAAATGGCCATCATCATTATTCACACAAATCGAAGAGGTGTGCTTTCAGTTTTTGAGCAAAGTCCTTACTCTATGCTAAGTTTCTGTGTCTGCAGCACTCTTGGAATACAGAGTTCCACATGAAGCATCATCCAAGATCTGGCTGTGTACAAAAAATGATAGAAATCTGATCAGAATCTAGTCAGTACCTCATGGTAAGAGGACATGCCAAGGATAATGTAGGAAATGGAATTAATAACTGTATTCTAAGTTATAGTCACTTAATAATCAAATACTCAGCAGGTTGTAGTTAACTTAAGAGTTCACCTGTCAGTATTAATGTCACATACACCACTGTGAGGCTCGGGTCGCTCCCCCTCCCCTCCCTTTGTGTCTCTCCTTCCTTCCTAGGGGCGGGTCCCAGACGTAGGCAGCAGCTGCAGGACACATAGCTGTTTCCCATCTACTCAACTGTCCTCGGCTTAAATACTTCAGCTTTCCAGTCACTCATCGCCAGATCTTTGCAGTTCACCAGTTGGTAAGTAGTCAGGCTCGTTTTCCTTGTGAAACCTTTTGGTATTGTTTTGATCTCCCTGGACTCCTCGTGTTTTTTGATTCCCTGCTTTCCCTGCCTCGTTGTTTACCCTGTCTACCTGTGCCCTAGATCCCCGGCTCCTGCTCCTCATGCTGCCTCTCTGGACCCGCTCCTGTCCTGGACTTCCTCCTCTTCGCATCTTTGCCCAAGCTGTTTCCTGGACCGCACCCCCCTTCCCTGCCTCACCGGATCCTCAGCCTTCCCCTTTCCCCCCGGCAACACACTAAAGCCGTTTTCTGATTGATCACTCAGCGTCTGCCTTTTTGGTCCGCTAGCCACCCGTCGTAACAGAAAGATCTGGCCAACATGGACCGAGCAGACACTGATGATCTCCGGCACACCACCTCCAACCAAGATTCCCTCTTACGTAAGCACAATCAACTACTGGACAACCTCATAGACAACTCAGCCACTCTCACCGGACAAGTAAACCACATCACTGCTCAGCTCTCAGCCATCTCCGCTCAACTCTTCCAAGTCTCACTTACCCAGCCTCCGGAATCACCACCTGTCCCTGCACCTCTCCCGGCAGAGCCTCGCAGCCCCACTCCCATCCGGGAACCCCACACGCCGGACCTGGAGCCCTACACAAGGGATCCCCTTAAATGCAAACCCTTCCTCCTTCAGTGCTCCTTAGTGTTAGGGCAGAGACCCTTTACCTATTCTTCTGAAGATTCTAAAGTACAGTACCTAGGAGGGTTACTTCGGGGGAGGGCCTTAGAGTGGGCTACAGCCTTATGGGAGGGGTCTCCGGTCTATTTCACTTCTTATGCTCTCTTTGAAAGTGAATTTAGGAAAGTATTTGACCATTCCGTGGAACCACAGGGGGCTTCCAGTCAGCTCCTGTCTCTTAACGCTAGTACTGCCAACAAGTAAAATTTCCCTGCAGCCATCTTTTAATTGTATGTAACTTTTTTTTCCATGAAATATTCAAGCCCCCCAGTATTTGGCTTTATGTTGAAAATTTTTAACAATATGGGGTGCTACCTAACGCACTTTTAGGAAAAGTCAGATTTTAAAAATGGCCATTTATACCTATAACCACCAGCGGGTAAAATTTACCTGTATAGATAATACAGTCATTTTCGCTCTATTCATTTCGTGCTTATACACCGTTGCGGTGTTCTACAATGTGCTGGATCTCGCTGTGATCAATGCCTGGGGGCTGTACCGGAGCTGCACGGGTGACAACATTCCCAGAAGGGACTTCACTCTCCGGTTGACCCAGGAGCTGCCCGCTGAATGGATGGCATCAAAACAGATGCCGCACATTGACGTGCCGCTGTAGCTGAAGAAGAGCGCAAGAGGATGACCTGCATGGTGAAGGCTAACTGCAAACAGAATAACACATTCTGCAAATGCCAATTCAGTGCAAGCCAGTGCGCCGGCTGACTGGCAGCATGTCCGAGCAGCTCCGTGTTTGTTTGTTTTGTCTTGGTTAGTTTGTTTGTTGGTTGGTCTGTCAACAATCATGGATAGGGTACAGTAAATAAGGAAAGACCTTCCTGCTCTGCGGCGGATAAAACACGGGGATCACCACCCCATTTCGGCGGAGCTGAGAGCGCCGTACCGGGGCTGCAGAGCCGGCGCTAGGCTAAAGGCTAGGAGACGGAGATACAAGCCTTGTGTACCAGCTATCCTCATGGGCAACGTCAATTCACTCTCCAACAAGTGTGATGAACCTGAGGCACTTGTAAAGAACCAACGCACTTACCGTGAGTGTAGCCTGATGTGCTTCACTGAGTCATGGCTGGATAACAACATCACAGACTCCTGTGTGGATCTAACCGGCTTCTCCACTGTACGTGCTCACAGGGACACGAGAGCGAGCGGTAAGAAGAAAGGAGGGGGGCTGATCATGTATGTAAATAACAGATGGTGTAACCCTGGTCATATTACTATCAAGGACAGGATCTGCTGTTGGGATGTGGAACTCCTGGCAGTTGGTCTTAGACCATATTATATACCAAGGGAGGTCAACTACATCGTCGCCATTGTTGTTTACATCCCACCTTGCACTGCAGCGGCGGAGGTGTGTCACGTCATTCAGGAAACTGTCTTAAAAATACAGTCACAGCATCCGAATGCACTTATCGTCATCTCTGGGGATTTTAATCAGGTCAGCATTACCTCTCATCTACCTGGCTTTGTGCAGTATGTTGCCTGTCCCATGAGAGGAAACAACACTCTGGACCTCCTGTATGTGAATGTCAAGGATGCATATAGTGCAACAGCCCTCCCACCTCATGGGAGATCAGATCACAGTCTGGTTGTTACGACTCCTCAGTGCCTGCGTGAGTGCACCGTGTACAGGGTACCCCAACTTACCTAACCCACCTCCCTCCACAAACCTTATCCTAAGTGTCTAAGTCGCTGAGTTACACAAAGTCGTAAAGACACACAGCAAAAAAAAAAAAGCAGCTCCAGCAGGCCAGTAGAAGAAGAGGGCCCAGCACTGCAGCCATGGCCCTTTTTATGTGGAGAGATGATTAGCCGCCCCAGGTGCGTCCATACTCCACCGGTGCAGGCCAATCAGGCTGATTACTGAGGAGAGAGAGAAAGAGAGAGAGAGAGAGAGCCACAAAAACACCAATGCCTTCCTCTCAGCCAGGCACGTAACACTGGTCTACCTCCAGCCTTCTTACATCCCCTGTGTATGGAGGCTTCCTGCTATCGATCGCACATTCAGGAGGTGGACACCGGAGGCCAGTGAGGCTCTAAGGGACCGTTTCGAGCACACTGATTGGTCCATACTGCTGGGAACACAGGAGGAAGGCTCAGTCTGTGATATCGACAGTATGGTTGGCTGTAACACGGACTACATGAACTTCTGCAGAGATACTGGCGCTAGGCTATGTGGCAGCAGCACCTCCACTCCCACCTGTGACAGCGGTACCTACACCGCCACCTGCGTCAGTGATATCGACACCGGCGGCAGCGGCGGCGGTAGCAGCAGCAGCAGCAGCAGCAGCTGCAACAGCGGCAGCGGCACCTCCACCTGCAGCGGTGGCTCCTACACCTCCACCTGTGTCAATGGCACCCCCGCCTGTGACATCAACACCACCACCGGCGGCAGTGGTGGCAGCAGCAGCGGCACCTCCATCTGTGGCACCTCCACTTTTACCTGTTGCAGCGGCAGCTCCACCTCCGTCTGCAGCAGCAGCACCTCCACAGGTGGCAGCGACCTCCCCACCTCCATCGGCAGCAGTGGCAGCGGCACCTCCACCTGCAGTAGTGGCTCCTCCACCGGTGGTAGCGGCACCTCCACCTACACCTGCAGCAGTGGCACTTACATCTCCACCTGCGGCAGTGTCTCCTCCACCAGCGGCAGCGGCACCTCCCCCTCCACCAGGGGCAGTACAGCCTCCACCCGTGGCAGTGGCACCTCCACCTGCACCTGTGGCAACATCACCATCACCAGCGACAGTGGCAACATCACCTCCACCTGGGGCAGTGGCAAACCATCCCCTGTTCCTCACAACAGAGGAGGTGAGGACAGAGCTCAGGAGGCTGCGCCCTGATAAGGCGGTGGGGCCGGATGGCGTTTGTCCAAGACTGCTCAGGGACTGTGCAGCACAACTAGCCAAACCTCTTCAGTGCTTGTTCAACCTGAGCCTTCAGCAGGGGAAGGTACCGGCCCTGTGGAAGACTTCCTGCCTTGTGCCAGTCCCCAAAGTAGGGCGTCCGGTCAAGATTAATGACTTTAGACTGGTGGCTTTAACATCACATGTCATGAGGACACTGGAGAGGCTGCTACTCCGTCACTTGAGGCCTCAGGTGGAACAGGCACAAGGCAAGCTTCAATTTGCCTACCGCGAGAATATTGGAGTTGAAGACGCTGTTCTGTACATGCTTCACCGGACTCAATCACATCTAGATGTACCGGGAGGTTATGTCAGAATAATGTTCTTCGATTTCTCGAGTGCATTCAACACCATCCAACTGCACATACTCCGGGGAAAACTTGAAAAGATGGGGGCGGACATCTACCTCACCACCTGGGTCTCAGACTACCTGACGAGACGACCACAATACGTCAAGCTTGAGGACTGTGTGTCGGAGACAGTCCTGAGCAGCACGGGGGCCCCACAAGGGACAGTACTGGCACCATTCCTCTTCACACTGTACACATCAGACTTTCAGTGCCACTCTACATCCTGTCATGTTCAGAAATATTCTGACGACACGGCAGTCATGGCATGTATCAGGAAGGATGGCGAGAGAGAATACAGGGAATTGGTGAGGGCTTTCAGTCAGTGGAGTTTAAAGAACCACCTCCTCCTCATCACCACCAAAATGAAGGAGATGGTCATAGACCCCCGTAGGTCCAAGTCTCCCCCACTGCCCGTCAGCATAGATGGTGCTGACATTGAGGTGGTGTCCAGTTACAAGTACCTGGGTGTCCACCTGGATGACAAACTGGACTGGTCCATCAACACCACTGCCGTCCTCAAGAAGGGGCAGAGTCGGCACTGCACTGCACTGCACTTCCTCCGCAGGCTGCACTCTTTTAACGTGTTCAGCGACATGCTGTACATGTTTTATAAATCGGTGGTGGAGAGTGCCTTGCTCTATGCTGCAGTCCGCTGGGGCGGTAATCAGACCGACAGGTAGACAGGAGGCGATTGGACAAGCTGATCAAAAAAGCCAGCTCTGTGGTCGGGAGAGGTCTGGACAATGTGGGGATGGTCGTGGAGAAATGCATGAAGAGCAAGGTGCAGGGCATCCTGGCACATCCCGACCATCCCCTGCACAGCATTGTCTCTGGACAAAAGAGCATATATATATATATATATGGCGCTCATTCGTTAATTCTGTGCTGTTTTACTCGGCTGTTTTTTTTGTTCAGAAAAGTGCGTCACAAATAAGTTGATTGTTATATATATTTCATTGTCATTTTGTCACTTTGTAAGTTGCATAAAGACACCGCGGTTTTAGGTATACAGCAAACCCAGGCGGTTCTAGTGTTAAGGAGGGTTCGCATAGTGTGGCTGACTATTCTATTGAGTTTCGTGTGTTAGCGGAAGCTTCGGGGTGTGTTCATCAGGGGGTTAACTGAACAGCTAAAAGATGAACTAGCCATTAGGGATGAGGCAGCCTCTCTTGATGCACTCATTTCCTCAGCTGACAAACTACATAATTGATTGAGAGAGAGAGATGTAGGCTGAGATACAGCCAGCCTGCTGCGCCATGCCCCTTTAACATCCCCGCTGTCCATCTTCCTAAACACAACTCCCCTGTGTCGGTAGTCACCTCCGGGCTCTCCCGGATCCCTTCATGAGCTTGAACCCATGCAACTTATGCCCATGAATATCTGTACTGTGGTCAGAGGGGTCATTTCATTGCTGCCTGGCCTGTATGCCCAAGACGCCTAGGCTCGCCTGCTGTTGAGGAGTGGCAGGTGAGCCTCATTCACTCCTCCCCACCCTGCGCTAAGGACTTTCAGTGCAGGTGTCCCTGAACACTCATAAAGGTCCTCCTTCAGCTTTCCACCTTGGTGGAATCCGGAGCTAAGGACAACTTAATTGATGAAGAGATGGCAGGACAATCCGGGTTTTCCAACGAACCTTTGGTCACCCCTATCATGGTTAGAGCACTGCATGGTAGGTTACTCACCCGAGTAATCCACCAAACCACCCCTCTCCAGCTGCAAGTGTCGGGAAATCACTCTAAGCATCTTACTTTTAAAATGATGTCTTCACCTTCCGCGCCAATTGTTTTGGGCCATCCCTGGCTTGTCCACCATAACCCACACATTGACTGGGCTGCCGGTAGGATTATAAACTGGAGTGATTACTGTCACCGAGTTTGCCTGCAATCTACCCGTCCACCCACAGAAGTAAGTGTTTCCCCATCCCCTTCACCATGTCCCAACTTCTCCCTCATCCCCTCGGACTACCATGATCTTGCCCTGGTCTTCAGTAAAGCGAGCACCCTCTCCCTGCCCCCCCACCGCCCCTACGACTGTGCCATCGACCTCATTCCTGGAGGCCCACTACCCTCAGGCCGCCTATACAATCTCTCCCGGCCAGGGAAGCTATTGAAAAATATATAGCTGAGTCGCTGGCGGCTGGGATAATTCACCCTTCCTCATCTCCCCTGGGAGCTGGGTTCTTCTTCGTTAATAAGAAGGATAAAACACTTTGCCCATGCATTGATTTTCTAGGCCTCAATCAGATCACAGTTAAAAATAAATACCCCCTGCCTGTCATATCTTCCGCCTTTGATCCCCTCCATGGTGCCAACATATTCACCAAATTGGATCTAAGGAATGCTTTGTTGAAGGAAAAATGAGCAATACTATGTTGAACACTGAAGAGCACATATAATACTATGTTGAACACCGAAGAGCACATATAATAGGTTGCAGTAAGAAAAGTCTGGAGGTAGAGAGAAACATACAGTCAGGGTGTAGGGGTGAAGCGATGTAGCCACACATGACAAGTATGATATACAGAGGGGAAAAACAGAGCCTTACAGGACATGTGTAATATACAACAGGGAAAGCAGGGGCACAGATAACACATATGATGTACAGCAGAAAGGTACGAGACAGGTCGGCCTTGAGAAAAAGTGATGTGGGCCGATAGAGAAAAGCAGTGTTGGCCTAAAGAAAAAACAGTGTTGGCCTAAAGAAAAGTAGTGTTGGCCTAACAGGGGAGACAGAGTGTCAAGGGCCAGAATAGACATGCAAATGAACTGTTTAGAAGAGTATTAGCTGATGTGAGTGTGCCACGAGTAGAAAAGAGAGATCAAAGACGAGTGAGGGGTAAAGTCTAGTGGTGGCAGATAAAGAACAGGACACACACCTGTTTCCCATCTACTCATCTGTCCTCGGCTTAAATACTCCGGCTTTCCAGTCACTCATTGCCAGATCTTTGCAGTTCACCAGTTGGTAACTAGCCAGGCTCCTTTTCCTTGTGAATCCTTTTTGTATTGTTTTGATTCCCTGCTATCCCTGCCTTGGCGTTTACCCTGTCTACCTGTAGCTTAGATTTCCGGCTCCTGCTCCGCACGCTGCCACTCTGGACCCACTCCTGTCCCGGACTTCCTCCTCTTCGCATCCTCGCCTGAGCCGTCTCCTGGACACCCCCCCCCTTCCCTGCCTCACCAGATCCCAAGCCTTCCCCTTTCCCACCAGCAACACAATAAAGCCGCTTTCTGATCTATCACTGAGGGTCTGCCTCTTTGGTCCGCTAGCTACCTGTCGTAACAATTAAGCATCTGAATGAAGAATGGATGTTGTAATTTTGTCTTAAATATGATGTATCTAATGTGCCGTCTGTACACAAATTGTCTGCCTCAGGATTTTTAAACTGTGGCTTCCATGATGTTTGTGTGTTATTGGGCTGTGCACAAACATTTTTTTTTTTGAATGTTTTATTTATACATTTTTTACATCAAACAAAAGAAATCACACAGGACAATAAGGACAAACAACAAAGATGAATAGACGAAGACACTATAAAACAAGATAAACAAGAAAAAAGAAAAAAGAAAAAAAAGAAGAAAAAGAAAAAGAATGGGATAAGGCACAAACAAAACAATATATATATATATATATATATATATATATAAATTAAATTAAACTAAAGAGGGGCAAAAAATAGTTACAATGGTGTCACCAGTTCCACTGCACTCTATCAAAAAATTCACAAACAGGGTAGGAGAGGAGAAGGGTATCATTGGTCTTTGATATGCTCTAGTACTGGGTTCCATATCGTTGAGAACTTCAGAAGATTGCCAGATAGTTCATGTCTCAGTCTTTCAACATGTAAAATGCTTCTGAGTTCCCTCAACCAAGCCTCAAACTTGGGAGCTGAGTCAGATTTCCACAGTTTTAGAATACATCTCTTAGCGATTATCATTCCAAGTGTCAGAGCAGTACCTATGTTACGGTCCAAGTTTTCCATAGCAGCAGAATGTCCAAATAGAGCGGTTTCAGGATCAGATGTTATAGTAATCTTGAAGACAGAGGAAAACCACTGAAAGATGAGAGACCAAAAGTTGTACAGTTTCGAGCAAGACCAGAAAAGATGGGCAAGCGTGCCTTCCGTAGCGTTGCACCTATTACAAAGTGGAGAAACATTAGGAAAAATTCTGTGCAGTTTGTCTTGAAGAAGTGTAATCTATGGACAACCCTGTACTTGATCAGTTGGAGTCTAGCATTAACAGAGCATGATTTTATACCAGTTAATAATTTCCCCCATGTTTCATCCTCAATTTCAATGCCAAGATCACTTTCCCAGGTTTACTTTATGTTGATGGTAGATATATCTACGGTTACTTGAGAAGTAGCTCACCAGATCCGAGATCAGGTCTTTTGCTTCTGGGGGGCCCAGTAAAATTTTAAACAGTGCATTGTCTTCAGGCAGCGATTCATGTGGCTTGAAAACCTGCTGGACGTAGTGTCCTAATTGTAAGTACCTAAAGAATTGGGATTTTGAGAGAGAGTATTTAAATTGTAATTGTTTAAAGGAGCATAAGTGTCCATTAACAAAAAGTTCTTTTAAACTGACAATGCCCAAATGACTCCACTCTCTAAAGACAATGTCTGTAAGAGATGGCAAAAAGGCATGATTCTGCCAAATTGGAGCATGTACCGAGGTGTTTGGAAGCACAAAGCACTTTCTGATTTGTTTCCATGTCCTCTGAGCATTTGACAGGACAAAATGATCCTTCCTACAAGCCACAGGTGGCTTAGGGGGTGAGAAGAGGAGAGCAGGAAGAGAAGTCTTACAGGCTAAACTTTTTTCAATGGCCAATCAGGGAGGTGGCATGAACTCGTTTCCCGTCTCAAATCCATACTGCCAGTATACCATGGATCTAACATTGGCATCTCTATAGTAGTGCAGAAAACAAGGTAGACCCACCCCTCCACATGCTCTCGGCTTTTGGAAGTGGCTTTTAGAAATCCTATGTGCTTTGTATCCCCAAACAAACGGCATGATAATGGAATCGAGAAGTTTAAAAAACGATTTAGGAATGAAAATGGGGACATTCTGAAATAAATAAAGAAATCTCAGTAAAGAGACCATCTTGACAGTGTTTACACGTCCAATCAAGGACAGAGGCAATGTTCTCCATTTTTCCACATTCTCCCTAAGTTTGTTTAGCTTCTCCCTGAAGTTTAACTTGAAAAGGGCCCCTGGTTTTTTGGGTATTTTAATTCCCAGGTACTTCACATAGTCTGAGGTCATTTTAAATTGTGTAGTCGACAGGAATAATGGGTCCAGGTCATTGGCTATTGATATGAGCTCGCTCTTAATAGTCACAGTAACTGCCACTGCATAGTAACTGCCAGTTAATAGTATAACCGGAGACCTCTCCAAAGGAGTCAATAAGCTGGAGTAGGTGTGGTATTGTTTGTTCAGGGTCGGATACAAAGAGGGCAATGTCGTCCGCATATAACGAAATCTTGTGGTCAACTCCACCCAGTGTTATAGGTTTAATGAGGACATGCTCCCTCATGCTAATTGCCAGGGGTTCGATGGCCAATGCAAAAAGGAGCGGCAAGACAGGGCACCCCTGCCGTGTCCCCCTCTGTGGAGGAAAGGGAGGTGACCTGTCCTGATTAGTGAGAACAGATGCTATGGGTTGGGCGTACAACATTCGCACCCAGGAAGTAAAAGATGAACCGAGACCAAACTCCTCCAAGACCCTTGAGAGATACCGCCATTCAACCCGGTTGAAAGCGTTCTCTACATCGAGACACAGGATGACTCGCTTAGAAAATTTATCGAATGAGTGATACATAATATCCATAACGTGTCTAACATTGAAAAAAGAAAACCGATTTGGGATGAAACCAGTCTGGTCAGTGTGAATGATGGATTCTATACATTTGTTTAATCTCTTTGCAAGTATTTTAGTGAGTATCTTGAAGTCTAGGTTGAGCATGGAAATTGGGCGGTATGACGAAGGTTCAGTTTCATCCCTGTCCTGCTTCAGCAAGAGCGAAATATTAGCGTCATATAAGGTCGGAGGAAGTTTTCCAGATTCCATTGAATGGGAGAACATCCTGTGTAGAATTGGAGTAACCAGATTTGCTAATTTCTTATAAAACTCGACACCAAAACTGTCTGGCCCCGTACTTTTCCCGTTTTGCATCGATAGGATAGAGTCAAGGATTTCTGCCGAGGACAGTTCTGCATTAAGGGCCTCACGTGATGTGCTGTCTAATTTGGGTATGTTTAGATCTTTTAAACAAGCATCCACATCACCTTTAACCTTAGATCCATAAAACTCTTTGTAATATTCTTTGAAGCGGGAGTTTATGGATTTAGAGTCTGTTAAAATCACTCCAGATTGAGATTTTATTTTATGAATAGCCCTGCTGGCGTGTCGTCCTCTAAGCTGGCGAGTTAGGAGTGTGTCGAGTTTGTCCCCGAGCTCGAAGTACTGTCACCTAAGCTACAGGAGTTGATCACAGACCTGTCGCGATAGGATTGTATTATATTCATATTTCAGGTTTAGAATGTTCTGCAGCGTTTGAGAGTTGCCTGTACCTCTGTATAATGTTTCTAATTGTGAGATCTTAGAGTCAGTTTCTTTTAAACAGATCTTGTTCGACTTTTTCAGGGCTGCCTCAAACGCAATTATATGGCCCCTCATGACAGCTTTAAACGTTTCCCACAAGGTGGAATCTGACACATCTGAAGTGTCATTAATCTCAAGGTATTCTACGATTTTTGCTGACATATGATCACAAAACTTTTGATCTGCTAGCAAAGATGGGTGGAAACGCCATGAGGGATGCTGCTTACATTTTTTGAAATCAAGAGTAATAGAGGTTGGAGCGTGATCTGAAATCAAAATGTTATGATATTTGTTTGTTACATTGGGTATGAGTTTTGCATCTAACAGGAAGTAGTCAATACAAGTATATGATTTATGCATACTTGAAAAAAAAGAGTAATCTCTGTCGGATGTTGGAGTCGCCATATGTCTACCAAATTTGTGGATTGTTGTTCAAAACCACGGAAGCGTTAGAGAGTCTACAAATTTTATTGATGACCTATCAAGATGCAAGTCAAGTATTACGTTATGATCCCCAGAAACTATTAAATTTGTGTTTGAGAGGTCAGGCAATTTCTCAAAGGTCTTACAAAAAAAAGCAGCATCGTCAATGTTTGGCCCATATATATTCAGCAATGTTACATGTGTAGAATAAAGATAGCCCATCACAATAATAAATCGACCATTTGGGTCAGTTACTGTTGAAATATGTTTAAAAGGTATGTTTTTCCGAATAATGATCGCAACGCCACGAGCATTGCTTGAAAATGTAGATTGAAATATTGGGTCTGCCCATCTACAACGGAAACGCTTTTACTCTGATGGTCTGATATGAGTCTCTTGAAGAAACAGAACATCAGCAGCTAAAGAATTAAGATGTGAGAACACTTTAGCATGCTTAATTGAATGACCTAGGCCGCGAAACTTCCAGCTGATAAAATTGATACCCTCATCCCTGTTTGTAGGTGTCGTAGAAAAGTGTAACTTGGGTTATGCAGACAGTGACAGTATAAATTGCCCCAAACATAAAAACACCATAAACGCCAGAAAAAACACACACAGTGAACACACATTTACCCACCCCAAATTCCCACTTTCCCAAACAAAGTGAGAGAAAACGTTCTGACATAACATCCTCGGGGGTTCTGTGTCACTATGGTAGCTAAAAGTCTAACCACTAAACAACAATACCACTAGTTGGCTAACTTAAAGTGGCATCCCCTCCAATAACAGGTAATAAGTAACATGCAAACATATCAGTTTCGAAAATAGAAAGAACCCAAACATTGAGGTAGAATATTGTAAAGAAAACAAGGCATGTTAACTAAGGTAAACCGACAGAGTTTAACATTGGTTCTGTGCTTAATATTACTCAATGGTGAAAACCCAGACACTAAAGCACCATATTCTGGAAAGCGTAAGGTACAGAGGCTAAAACAAACCATGTTTAACATTTGTCCAGTGCATAACATTACCCTGTAAATGCCTGTCTGTCCACAGCTGGCGCAGCCAGAGAATAGGCAGCCGACGTTTTGGCATTATATTACCTCCATACATCACCCTGTAAATGTCTGTCCGTCCATGGCTGTCCATAGAAAAAAGGTATGCAGCCACAACGCAGGTTGAAGTGGTGAATCTGGGCCTGCTGCTAATGCTAACTGGCGCTAATCAGTCATCCGGTGCAGGGCCTTCCCCCTTCCTCAATGGCCCGGTAGTTGAGCAAAAACTGGTCAGCGTCTTCTGGGGTGTTGAATATCTTATCGGTGTCGGTACCTTTAGTGACCCGGAGCCGTGCAGGGTAGAGAAATCCGGTACACATCCCAGTGTTGTTGAGTTTCCTCCTCACCTTCTCAAATGGCCTGCGTCGCTTCATGTTCTCAGCGGGAAAGTTGGGGTAGATGTGGACACGTCTCCCTTCATGGCTCAGGGGGGTATTTTCCTGTGCCAGCTGTAGTATTTTCTCTTTTTCTCAATAGCAATGGATCCTGGCTATCATGACGCAAGGACGTGCCCCTCTGTCCGCCGGTGATCCCAATCGGTGCGCCCTGTCAACCTTGATCGGTGTGGGGAAGTGAGCGAGGCCCAGCAGGTCACGTAGAAACTTGGCAAAAAACTAGCCTGTAGCTGCAGCCACTGCTGTGTTAGCTCGTCCAGCCGGGTGTCGTGGTTGCTGCAGGCCGCTTCTACAGTAGAAATCCGAGTGTCGTGCTCAGTCAGTGTGGCCTGGATAACTTTCAAGGACGCCTCCAGATTGTTGAATCGGTCGTCCATCCCTTTGCTCAAGTCATTTTCAGGTCGTTTATAGCCCGGAGAATGGCGGCTGTCTCGGGGTTAGCTTCCCATACTAGTGGGGTGTCGTCCATGCTAGTGCAAGCATTAACATCCCTCGCCGGATTTGCAGACTGTGTTTTCTTAACACCAGACTGCTTTTACACACCTCTCCTGGTACTCATGAGTGCACATACGGTAAATAAGTGTAATGCACAACTTTTTTGCAGGTACAAGTTGTTGAAAAATGTTATATTGCTTGAATCTCGACGTATTGGGAGGGAGCTCCGGGAAAGTGCGTCTACACCATACCGTGCGCTCTAGCGCCCCCCCCCCGTGCACAGACATTTCTAAGGGGCATGTGCATGTGCAAAAAAAAGGCATCTTTCTACTAATTTTCAAATAAAGTTCCTGACATGTATTCATGCGAATAAACATTCTGCACTTGCAGAGGTTTGCACATGTTTAAAATATAAATCATAATGAACCAACCAATCTATTCACTAAAATACAACATAGACTGCCACACAGGAAACAACAAGCCTAATTGTTGTAAACTGTCATCAAAGTATTATGCTATAGTTATTCTGTTGCTGAAGTGTATGATAATTTGGCCAAGGTTACACAGTTGATGCATTGCAACTGTGAGCCTCACCCAACTGTAACTGCCAGCAGCCCAAATTCAAGAGCCTGAGCTTGTAGCTACTGTATCTGAAGCCAAAACTTAAATGGACAATTTATTACTATGACAAGCAGGTCCATGTTATGACACAGCTTTGTACTAAAATAAATCTGTACAGAATACAGCCAGTCATGCATATCAAACAGAGGCAGTTAGAAATAAAGACCTGCCTCCAATAAAGCCTCAGCCAATTTTGGTGAAAATCTATGTACCCTTTGTAACTCACTGAATTCTCATTCATAATACCATAGGCCAAATTTAAATACAAAATTAGAAAAATAATGTGTAACATGTAACGTGTAAAATAATGTGTATGTTTTTTGCTTTATGATCTCTTTTTCTTCAAATGAGATAATCATTGCACTATGTTGTATTGAAGAAGACTCGAAACCAAAGACTGAGACCATAAACTTATTAGGATAATGTTTTTTACCACCAGTGGAATGGCCCCATGATGGTCTTTATATAGAATGAAGGTTTATGATTCTTCAGCATTGTCCAGGTCCAGGTCCACTTCTATATAGTCTATGGATTTTTTATGAGGATTTGTGAGTTGTTCTCAATGGGTCAGTGCCTAATATGCCCATTCCAGTAAACACTATCAAGGTGCACATGCACACAGAGGTTTGTGTGGATATCTACGGTATCCTGACGCTTGATGCACAAATCTGTCATGCATTATTACACATTACTGCTGTTAGACATTGATTAGAACAGATAAACGGCTGCCTTCAGATGGCTGCAAAGAGTGAAGAAAAAAGGCTACTTACAGAGCTGCAAGAACCACTACATCAATTTGCTTCTATCTTTTTTCTGTCTTTTGTTTCAATGAAGCTAAAATTGGAGATATATTTTTTCTGCTATTTTTACATCTGGGTGAAAAAAAAATAGAATAAGATTTGAAAGATGAATGAAAAATTTAATATAATGTTTTGAGATTTCCTAATACTGAAGCAGGAAGATGGAGAGAAAATATGCTTCTTCATGTTCAGTCTGGAGCAAAACAGGGAGGAGATGGTGATTGAGAGAGTGAGTGAAAACAGAAAGAAGACAGTGGAGATATGAAAACTGTTAAGGGTTAGTTTCAAATTTACGGCCGTTATCAACCCATCAAAGCATAACATCTTATGGTAAAGGGAACAGTGAGAGGTTGTTTGCCGAAGCGTATTGCAGAACTAAAGGGATCAGAAGCAAAGAAGATGTACAAGTTCAGGTGCAGTTATTTTAAAGGCAGTTATGAGGGTGAATTTGGGGGGGGTGATATCATCATGGCTGCTGAAGCACTTAAAAATATACCACTGTACCTCTGTCTACTCGTCCAGCTATCTTCTTATTCAATCATCTATCTATGGCTTTTCATCATTTATTTTGGGGGATGATGGTGGAACACATGGGTGGTACTATTATGAAACCTGCCAAAACCATCCAGTTTCCTCTGACTGATCAAACCATGCTCTATTGAATGCATTAGAAAAATGTTCCTTAGACCAACTAGTGCTTCTCTTTTAATATTAATTTCTGTAACGCTTATTCATTTTAAAGCCCCTGAAACTTGGTTCGAAAGAAAAGGTAATTTTTTTTTAAACAAATCTAATACTTTACAGCATTGTTGCACTCCAGTGGTTTCTATCTGAACCAGAATATCAGCTCTTTCTGAACTTTCAAATACAAACACCAATTTCTTTGTGTGTGACACACTGCTGCGTTACTTCTGTGTGTTTATCCTTTGCTTCATCTCTGATAGTGACGTCTAAAGTCACATCGGACACATCCTATTGGCTCCTGTGGGTGATATCACAACCAATCAATATCTCATTCAGAGGCTTAGCTGTCGATCCGAAAATGGGCTCAATCCTGTATTTAGTAAAAGTGTCTTGATAAATTCAGGCACGACTGTGTTAAAAGGCGACTGAAAGCGAAGTAATCTGTGAAATAATGAGCCAGCCTGAGCAACTAGAGAGATCCCTACTATGTCTCAGAGCACAATGGCTGCTGGAAGGCACCAAAATTACATTTCTTTTGTCAGACCTGGAAAGCATCTGCAGAGCCATGTTTGGATGTTGTAATGGACAATAGCATAGGACTGGGTAGTTATCTGTGAATTTGGTGGACTATCCCATTACCACTTCTCTTTGTACTTGTTTTAATGTTACACACATAACAAAAATTAACCAGTGTCACTGTTTTCTCCTGGTTTAGACTGATAGTGTCATGTCCAAGAAATCACGTTGTTATGTTGTAGTTTTTTATCTTGTTGTCTCGTGACTTCCTGTTTTATTTTGAAACCCTACTCTCCTCTTGTTTCAGGTAACTTGCCCTTTCCCTTGTGTGTTTCCCTCTGGTTTGATTGTCTGCCTGGCCCTGATTGTCTCACCTGTTTCCCATTACCTTGTGTGTGTATATATAGTCTGTGTCTCCCTTAGTCCTGTGCCAGTTTGTCTTGTCTTCATGTCAGAGAACGCGCACTTACATCTATGCCAAGTTTCGTGTCCAGTCAGGTTTTGTATTTCTTTGGTACTTTGTATTGTCCAGGCCCTAGTTTTGTTCTTAATATTTTGATACTTTGTCTTGCCTTAGTTTTTGCCCAGTCATAGTAGTTAGTCCTCGAAAGAGTGTTTTCTGTTAGTTTTTTAGTTAGACATTTTCCTCTTAGTGAGTGATTTTCTGTTCCTACTTTTCATTAAAGAATTGTTTATTTGGTACTTTCTGGAGTCGTGCATTTGGGTTCGGTCCAAGTCCAGTCGTGACAGTACAAACTGGCCAGCATGAACCCAGCCGACTCAGACCAAGTGACAGCGGCCATTTGCTCCCAAGGCGTCTGCCTAATCAGCAGGCGGACCAGATGTCTTCTCTGCACCATGGAGTGAAGGAGCTGGCTAACTGTCAGAAGGACTTCAAGGCTACCATAACCACCCAGGTGAGCCTCCTGGCGACCCAAGTGCAGCAAGTTCTCACTCACCTTATGAAGGACCCCTCCTCTCCTAGCACTGGACCCTCACCATCTGGAGCTCCACTGGCTACAGCCTTCCAGCCCATGGCCCAGCATCTCTCACCACCAGAGAAGTTTTCCGGTGACTCGGGAGAATGCCAAGCATTCATTGTGGACTGCGAGATGCACTACGAACACCTGCCTTCAGCCTCCCCTACGGAAAGATCCAAAGTGGCATTTATGGTGTCCCATCTCACCGGGAGGGCAAGAGCTTGGGCCACGGCTGAGTGAGGGAATTGCAGATCGATGACCCACTGGACCAAAGGGTTCATTAAGGCCCTGAGGAGGGCTTTTGATCCCTTCTCGTCCGACTGAGAGAAAGCACGTGAGCTGAGCAGCATCAAGCAAGACAGGGACTCCGTGTGCGACTATGCCATCTGCTTCAACGCTCTGGCCACGGACAGCGGATGGAACCCAACGGCCCTTTATGATGTGTTCCTCAAAGGCCTCTCGGACCAGATCCAAGATCTGCAAGTGGCTCTGGACCTGCCATTTGACCTGGACTCCCTGATCACCCTCGCCATTCGAACTGACAATCGCCTGCAAGAGTGCGAGCGACACCGGAACCCGACCACATCATCGACCCGCATGGCTGATACTTCACCCAATTGGCACAGTGCTCCACGCTTCACATCACCGGTTCCCCAGAGGAAGGGGTCCTCCAAGGAGGTACAGGAACCCATGCAGCTGGGCCGAACAAAATTGTCCGCCGAGAAGCGTCATCGCCGCCTGCACAAAGGACGGTGCTGCTACTGCGGACAGCAAGGTCATCTTCTAGCAGCGTGTCCAGTTAAAGGGGCAGGCCTGCCAGTAGACGGGAGGGTACTGATGAACCGTTTCTCATCTGCCAACCCTTCCCGGGCCCTAACCAAAGTCAGAGTCAAGTATCAGGACACCACCATTTCATGGAGTATTCATCGACTCAGGGGCTGATGAGAGCCTCATGGACTGGGAGTTGGCTAAAAAGCTTGACGTGAAATCTGAACCATTATCCCAGCCATTAGAGGCCAGTGCTCTTGATGGGAGCATGCTTTTCCATGTCACCCACAGGACCCCTGACAGCTATTACCGGTGACCACCATGAACTCATGTACTTCCATCTGTTTCACTCCACCCAGTACTCTTATTCTTGGCCTTCCCTGGTAAAAAGAATATAATCCACACATTGACTGCGGTACTGGGAGGGTTTTGAGCTGGGCTGAGAACTGTAAATACAAGTGTCTCAAATCATGTCATGTGAATGTGACGTCTGTAGATAATGCTTCCTCTGTTAACCCTGAAACAGACGCTAAGACTCCAGACCTGACCTCTGTCCCAAGTTGTTACCATTACCTGGGGGAGGTTTTCAGCAAAAGCAAGGCTACTTCCCTTCCTCCGCATAATCCTTATGACTGCACCATTGATCTCAATTCCAGGCTCCCCCATTCTGGACTCCATCTCTGGTCCTGAGAAGAAAGCTGACTAAGCACATTGAGTCTTCGTTAAAAGCAGGTCTTATTCGCCCCTGACTTGACACATAGAATCCGAAGTGAAGCAAGCTAATGGTGAGACCCCGACACCTAGTGGATGTCCAGCAAATCGCTTGTTTGTCCCTGTTGATATGAGTCCACAGGTGATCCACTGGGCTCACACCTTGCTACTCACCTGCCATCTGGGAGTCAAAGGGACCATGCATGCCATTTCCCAGAGGTTTTCGTGGCCCTCCATGGAACAAGAGATCCAAGAGTATGTGGGGGGCATGCCCCCTCTGCGCCCGCAACAAAACCTCCTCCAGAGCGCAGATGGGGTTGCTTCAGCCACTCCCTATCCCAACATGTCCACGGACCGACATCTCTCTGGACTTCATCACAGGGCTCCTGGTCTCTGACCCGTAATCTGCACCTTAGAGTGGAAAGTTGTAAGTTAGCCTCCAGGTTCATTGGGCCCTTTACCATCACTGAGATTATGAACCCAGAGGTGGTCTGCAGCTTCCATGCACCATAAAGATCCACCCAAAATTTCATATCTCTAGGATCAAGTCTGTCCGAGAGATGGTTTAGAGCAGGGTGCCTCCCACACATCCACCTCTGCCTCCCCAGCTCATTGATGGTGGTTCTGTGTAGACAGTTAAGCAACTTCTGTGCTCTTGCCGCTGTGGACAATTCCCAGCTGAAAGTCCCAAAGACATGCACATTAAGTTAGATTGATTACTGAGTGAGTCTGAATAGTTTGTTTTTCTGTGTCAGCCGTGTGATATAATGTAGACCTGTTTAGGCTTATCTCTACATAAGAGAGTTATTGTTGCCTCTAAAAATGGCAGACCCTCAACTAGGGTTGAGCGGGATACATGGCTGAAATGAGTACCTGGTACAGATACAACAATTTTGACGAGTATGTGTACCATATGAGTCAATATCTGTGCTCGGACTGAAGGAAAATCCTCCTCAGGGCGTGCTGTGATAGAGACAGAGTGCAACACATCATACTCCGAAAGCCATGCCCACCGGAGGGGAAAGCAATTGGTGGCACAATTTAAAAATACATTGTCCAGTAGTTCACCTAAAACATTATTTCAACATGCCAAATGAATATTTTAACATGCTAGCTGTACCGGAGAAAAAACGGTACAATGAAAAACTCATATGTGGGCCTCTCTCATTGTCCCTTCTGTTTGCCTTCATTTTTATGGAGAAATGATCCCACTGAATTGCCAGAGGTGACATACATCGATATTTACAACTACCTGATCGAGTCCCCTGGTAAGATCATCATTTAACCTAATAGCGATAAACGTTAGGCTACATCCGCACTACTACATCATCATTTTAAAATTACTCTTTATAACCCAAGCGTTTCAAATCTGCCCCACTTTATGGGGTTATGGGGTAAAAACTTGATTCGTAACAGAAGCGGTGCTTGTGTGACGAGACAGGGCTGCATGCAGTCCACATCGCGTTTCTCATTCTTTCTGTTTCTTCACCAATTCAGGTTTTTTTCCGGTCGGCTCGCTCTTCTTACCTTGGTGCAATACAAATTAAGCTGTAAATAAAAATATATTGAGGCTTATAATAAATATAGCAAATTCTGACCAACCCATATCAATTTCAGGCTTAAAAGTACAACTTTCGTATAAACCACGCCCACTTTCAGTTTAAGTCCGCCCCTTCCGAGTACAAATATGGATATAGATAATGTAGATGGTTGAACAGATACGGATACGGACAGTGGTGTACTCGCTCATCCCTACCCAAACCCATATATGTTAAAAATCTCTGGATAAAAACATATCACTAAAGAAAACACTATTACAGTACTGGCAGGATTCCCTCCAAATATGTGACTTGAAAACAAATCCCAGTGACTTTTCTGTGAGAATCCATTGCGGAGGTGCACTGTCTTCCTTTCTCCTTCTTAAAAGCTAAGTAACCTTGGGTGAAGTGGTTTTGGGAATACTGTAAAAAAAAAGAAAAGAAAGAAAAAACTGAAAAGAAAAGCCCAAGCTGCGATTAATAGTGAGCTATCACTCTAATCCATTAGGACTGCACGAGTTATTGGAATTTGGTCTGCAGATTTGATTTTATATGATCGACATTAAAGCTCCGTCACCCACCAGTGGTGTTTCCTAACACACTCATTTCTTACAATATTGCACCCACAGCTCGACTGTGCCCACCCAACCAAAAAATGACCTAAATGGCAAAAAGTATTTGCTTCCGTTAGAACAGCGGCCTAATGTGCATGTGTGCATGAATGTGTTCGCCACACTGATTATAAGTACTGCCCAGGGAGTGATGGCGGGAAATGCTATTGCCGTATGTCTGTGCCAAGCTCTTACAGGGCAGCATGAGCAGCAGTAAAATGGGGGCTGAGAAGTTATGGTGCAAGATTTGCGGCATGACAGACATTGCTAATTCCTCCCCTGCACTTTGCCTCTCTCCTCTCCAAAAGCCATGTACTGCTTTCACTTCATGTTAGCATAAAAACAGCATTATATATTAAGTTCACACTTTCACTTTGTTCCATGACCAAAAGGGTGATCATGAAGTCAGATAAGAGAGGAAGTGATTTGTATGTGTATTATAGTTTAGCAATTGCTTGCAGTTGCTTAGAAGAAGAAAAGTTTACTACAAAATTTCCTTTGCAGACCTTACAATTTTGAGGACTGACACAGCCATGTCTGTCCATAATAAGTAAGAAAACTGAAAGAGAAATGACTCAAAATGTTTGTTTTATTTTGAATTGGATTAATCTGTTAACTAATTCACTGTAGGCCCAGCTTTATAACACCACAGATTTCTAGAACTATTAACTTAAATTCATTATTTCACTACGTCTATAGAAGTGGTGGCCAGAGCTGTGAAAATCAAATCTAAGTATTGAGAAAAAAAACTTTTGTCAGTTCATCATTTCATCATCACTTCATAATGTGTGTGGTGTGAACCCAAGTTTAACAAAACCAGAAATGAATCAAAGTAAATCCAACAAAACTGTTCTGCCCTGAATTTGTTTAACATGTTGAAAGACACTTAAAATGACCTTTGAAATGTTTATACACTATTTTGTATGTTAATGTGTATTCGATGTGCTTTTATTTTGAAAATCTGCCGAATTACAGGAAGTAGAAAACATGTAAACGGGAGAAGACGTGTATGCATCGTCTCATGACTGCGTCAAATCAGTTAATCTCTCAGAAAGCAATGGTTGTGAGTGCTACACATTCTCTGCATGTTTGATAAATTTTGTATTGCGTGTTTGAGTTTTATGTAGGTAGCAGTGTAGTGTTTTGGCTTGTGGGACAGCTGTCTATGCTAACCTGCTAATTTGTTTGGTTTCTAGATTGCCGTGCTAATCCCTGTTGAGTTAATGTTAATAGCAGTTGATACTTGAACTGATATGTATAAAGCTGTTCATTAAGTAATTTTTTGTATTTTTCTTTTCTAGTTTTACTCCAAATCCAAACGCTGACTCAATGGAGCGAGCCCACTCACTTCCTGGCTCTTGAATGAGGAGTTTGGCTGGCTGTTTATCTATGTTGACACTTACAGAGCAAAACACATAGAGATAACAGTACAAAAACCAAGTAATATAGCATCCACCAGCCTAATATTACGTAGGTCCTATTTTGGAATCTGGAACAAGATATAAGCAGCAGATCCTTTAAATCCTGGAAGTTGTGAGGTGGAGTGGCCATGGACTTGCTGATCTGTTTCATCCCATAGATGTTGGATTATACTGAAATCTGGGGGTGGTCTGCAGCTACTCAGCCCCATACATAGCACACTGAAGGCCAGCCTTCACTCCCAACAACCATCAGTGAGCCTTTGGCCATTACCATGTCTGTGGTTCAGTGCTTTTCCTTCCTTGGATCACCTCTGGTAAGTCCTGCCCCCTGCAGACCAGGATCATGCTCTGACTCAGAAAAATTGTCAAGTGTCAGGGTGGCACTGGTATGTACATGACTATCTCAACATGTCAACTTTGATTTTGATGATCAGGGCATGTCCCTTGTCCATCTTATAAAACAAGTCTGTAGGACAGCCTTCTTTCACCTACACAGTATTGCACAGATCAGAAACATCCTGTTAGTTAGCTAGCTTCTCTTCATTATCTCCCAGTAAAATTCATAATGTAAGTTAAAATCCTTCTCCTAACGTACAAAGCTCTCAGTGACCAAGCTCCATCATATGTCAGAAAGCTCATAGTTCCTTATTGTCCCAGTAGGTCATTCTCTGGATAATTCATTGTAATTCATTCTCTGGATGTATTTTTACTCGTGATGGCCTTGCAATGGACTGTCGACCTGCCCAGGGTGACTGGATCTGTGTGTGTGTCTGTCTGTGTCAGTCAGTTTCTGTTTGTGTGTGTGTTTATGTATGAATATCTGTCTATGTATATGTATCTGTCTAAATACATAGCACACGAGCTGCATGTTTTGATATATACTGTGTATACAGTCTTTTGGTGTACATCTGTTTCTGTGTATGTCAGTATATTTGCACATATTTAATGTGTGCGTCAGTGTGCGTGTGTCCATGTCAGTTGATAAAATACTCTAATATCAGAGGAGTCTGCACCTGTAGCACACACATACATGCACCTGCAGCTATCCCCTGAAGCTCTGGGGTTAATGGGACAACTGCCTTAGAGCAGAGACATAGATCCCAAAACAAGCCGATTTTTGGCTTGGCGAAGCCCTCAAACTGGGACCATTTATGAGAAAACGGTATCTCCTATCAGAAAACTGACCAGACAGTTCCTGAAGCAGTGTGTGGTTTATGGTGTGTCAAGAGCCCAAAATGTGGACAAGACAGCGTTGTAAAAAACTGAGACAGTTCTGCTTTTCTCCTGAAAAATTGTATTGGAGCGAATGGGAGACATGTATGGTGGATCTGTGCTTTGGAAGCTCACAGATCAAATTCAGTTTGATTCACTCTGTGTCTGTCCCATAGTAATGTATGATTGAATTTAATGACATGGACTTTATCCCTGTCTCTTTTTATCTGTATGTACTGTACAAGTGTCTGTGAGCGTCTGCCTGGCTGTATTTGTATGGGCTTGACTACATGGACTTTAACTTTGTCTGTGTGTGTGTGTGTGTGTGAATATAATAGTGGATACACTGCACTCATATTAAAGGAGTCTGTCGTTAAGTCATTGCTAGCATCTGTGGAATTTAATCGGGTCTGTTTGTCGGTGTGTGTGTGTGTGTGTGTGTCCCACAGTAATGTATGAATAAAGTAAACAACATGGACTCTAATCCTGTCTGTTTTTGTCTATATGTGTGTGCGCTTGTTCATCCATGACTTTGGGAGAGAGGAGACAAAGTGAACAACCTTGATTTTAACCCTGTCTCTATTTGTCTGCGTATGTCAGTCAGTGACTGCTTGTGTGAGTGTGTACAAGTGTGTTTATGAGTGTGTGAATATCTCTCTGTGTGTATGCATCTGTATTTTATTGTATATCTGAGGGTATGTCTGTATATGTCTGTGTGTGTCTACGTGAGTTGATCAGGTGTCTCTTCGTGTATGCCATTTAATGTGTGTCACTATATTTGTGTATATGTATCTGTCTTTTGTTGTATGTTTGTATATATCTTTGTGTGTGTGTGTGTTACTGTGTGTGTCTTGATCCCACAACAATGTATGAACAAAGTGAACAACATTGACTTAACCCTGTGTGTGTTAAAGATACACAAAGACAAATAAACACATTTATGCACACACAACACACATACAGACACATACACACTCAGAGGGTTGAATTCAATGTTTTTCACTTTGTTCATACATACTCTGTTCAGTCTGTGGTTGGCGCAAGCATGTTGTGGTAAGTGTGTTACGTAATTTCCGGTCACTGGTGGTCATGCTGTGTGTCACCTCGTGTGCTATCTCTGCTATTCACCTTGATTAATCGACAGTAAACCATTATCAAACTTATACTTAGCTAAAAACTCAACCTCTTTTCCCTTTAAACTGTATAGACGATTCTGTAGCTCCGCTAATCTAACTGAACGATTAGCAATGCCCTCTAGCTCTCTCTCCCTACTCTCTCTCCCTCCTTCTCCCTCTCCCTCTCCCTCTCCAACTCCCCCTCTCCTTTCCTGTCCTGTGTGCTGCATGTTTAGTTACTCCTCTGCCTCCTTTTATGATAGTACTTCTTGTCATAGATGCAGGATGATGGCAGAAATGGAGGCGAGAATTAGTGAGTTAGAGTTGTGGCTCCGCACCTTAGCTAGCCCTTCTTATGCCAGTGTAGCTAGCCACCTCTCTGTAGCCGGTGCGGGCCGACCTAAACCAGCTCCTACAGCAGTCGAGAGAGTTTTTCCCCCCCCAGCAGCTCTAGTGATTAGCGATTTTATTCTGAGGAACGGGAAGTTAGCGACACCGGCGGCCATAATTAAGTGTATCCTGGGGGCCAAAGCAGGCGACATCCAGTCTTACCTGAAACTTCTGGCTAAGGATAAGCGTAAATATGGTAAAATTATTATTCACGTTGGGAGTAACGACACCCGACTTCGCCAGTCGGAGGTCACAAAGATGAATGTGGAATCGGTGTGTAAATTTGCTAAAACGATGTCGGAAACTTAAGTTTTCTCTGGCCCCCTCCCCAGTCGGACCAGTGATGACATGTATAGCCACATGTCGTCATTCAGCCACTGGCTGTCGAGGTGGTGTCCCGAAAACAATGTGGGCTACATAGACAACTGGAAGACTTTCCGGGGGAGATCTGGTCTGATTAGGAGAGATATGATATCTGATATCTAGGAATATGGCCGAGTTAATTAGAAAGCTTAAACCCTGACAACTCCAAGTCGAGACCAGGAGGCAGAGCTGTAGTTTAGCATGCTCCTCTGCGCCTCAGTCAAGGCGGTTCCCTGCCGAGAGTAGAATAGAGTCTCTGTCTATGTCTATATGTATGTCCTGGTCTATAGAAACTGTGTCTCTCCCCCGACCACCTACATTTACAAAAGTTACTAAACCTAAATTAAACAGAAGAGGAGCTAAAACAAATACTTAAGTGAAATCAAAACAGCCACAAATTCAGTCTCAAATAATACTGCAATTAAATGTGGACTGTTGAATATTCGATCACTATCATCAAAATCTCTATTAGTCAATGATCTCATAGCTGATCATCGCATTGATTTATTTTGTATAACTGAAACCTGGCTGCAGCAGGATGAGTATATCAGTGTAAATGAATCTATGCGCCCCACTCATGTTAATTTTCATGTCCCTCGTACCACAGGTCGAGGAGGGGGAGTGGCTGCGATATTTCAGTCAAGCTTATTAATCAACCCTAGACCAAAATCTGGCTGTAGGTCTTTTGAAAGCCTCACTCTTAGTCTTTCCCACTCTAACTGGAAAGTTGAAAAACCTGTTCTGTTAGTTACAGTATACTGTCCACCTGGTCCGTACTCAGAATTCTTATCAGAGTTTTCTGAGTTTATATCAGAGTTAGTATTCAGTACAGATAAAATCATTATACTGGGAGATTTCAATATTCATGTAGCTATAGAAAGTGACAGTCTTAGTTCTGTGTTTCTTTCCTTACTAGACTGAATTGGCTTCTCCCAGCATGTGAATGAACCCACTCACTGCTTCAATCTTATCCTTGATCTTGTTTTAACATATGGCATAGAAATTGACAAGTTAACAATTTTTCCTCAAAACTGTCTTTTGACTGACCATTACATTTGAGTTTACTTTAATTGACTGCACAGCATTAATGAATAAATCTAGCTATAGAAGATGTTTATCTGAAGACACTGTGGCTAAATTTAAAGAGAACATTCGGTCATCATTTGCAGCAATACCATGTCTAAATTCAGTTGAGGATTTCTCCCATACACAGGTTGATGACCTTGTGATTAGCACTATGGCTACACTGTGTTCAAATCTTGATGATGCTGCCCCTCTCAAAAAGAAAGTATTAAAACAGAGGAGGCTGGCTCCGTGGTATAATTCTCAAATTCGCGCCTTAAAGCAGACGTCATGGAAATTAGAAAGAAAATGGCGTTCCAGCAACTAGGAAGAGTCTCACCTAGCCTGGAAAGAAATCTTAAAAACTTATAAAAAAGCTCTCCGCAGTGCTAGAAGCTCATATTACTCAGCACTAATAGAAAAAAACAAGAACAACCCCAGGTTTTTCTTCAGCACTAAAGCCAGGCTGACAGAGAGTCATAGCTCAATTGAACCAGTGATCCCCTTAGCGATCAGTAGTGATGATTTTATGGGCTTTTTTACAGATAAAATTATAACAATCAGAAAGAATTAATCAGTTCTTACCCAGATTAGACAGTTCGGTCTACTGAATTCAGCAACTCCTGAAGCAAATGCAACACCTATTTTACATCTGAAGTCATTCTCATTTCTGAATCTCTCCGACTGACCTCCTTAAAGAGATTTTCTTACTTAATTGAGCCCTTCATTCTGGACCTGATTCATTTGACCCTATTTTTGGGTTATATACCCCAGACTCTTAAGACCGCAGTCATCAAACCCCAACTTAAAAACCTGAATCTTGATCTAGATGTTTTGACAAATTATAGACCCATATCAAACCTTCCCTTCATTTCTAAAATCATTGAAAAAGCAGTAGCAAACCAATTACATGACCATCTGCATAGGAACGGCTTGCTCGATGAGTTTCAATCAGGATTTAGAGTTCATCACAGCACAGAAACAGCGCTGGTTAAAGTTTCCAATGATATTCTAATGGCTTCAGACAATGGATCAGTCTCCATACTTCTCCTCTTAGATCTTAGTGCTGCATTTGACACCATTGATCATAATATTTTATTACAGAGACTGGAACATGAAATTGTTAATAAAGGAACTGCACTAAGATGGTTCAAATCCTATTTATCACATAGACATCAGTTTGTTCATGTTACCAATAGCTCCTCCTCATGCACTATAGCCAATTATGGAGTCCCACAGGGCTCAGTACTTGGACCAATCCTCTTCAATCTATATCTGCTTCCTTTAGGCAACATTATCAAGAAACACAGCATCAATTTTCACTGTCATGCAGACGACACTCAGCTGTATTTATCAGTGAAGCCAAATGAAGTTAGTCAGATAGTCAGACTGCAGACATGTCTTGAAGACATAAAAGTCTGGATGACCTGTAACTTTTTGCTTCTAAATTCTGACAAAACTGAAGTTATTGTACTTGGCCCTAAGCACCTTCGAAAAACCCTATCTAATCATCTAATCAGTCTGGATGGCATTACTTTGGCTTCCAGCTCCACTGTAAAAAATCTTGGAGTAACTTTTGACCAGGACATGTCCTTTGTCCCTCACATAAAACAAGTCTGTAGGGCAGCTTTCTTCCACCTGAGAAACATTAGGAAAATCAGAAACATCCTGTCTCAAGAGGATGCAGAAAAAATAGTCCATGCATTTGTTACTTCTAGGCTGAACTACTGTAGCTCCCTACTATCTGGATGTCCAAACAGATCTCTGAGAGGCCTTCAGTTGATTCAGAATGCTGCTGCACGAGTATTAACAGGAAATATGAAAAGGGATCACATCTCTCCTGTTTAAGCTTCTCTTCATTGTCTGCCAGTAAAATTCAGAATAGAATTTAAAATCCTTCTGTTAACATATAAAGCTCTTAATGGCCAAGCTCCATCATGTCTCAGAGAGCTCATAGTTCCTAGTAGGCCACTCCGCTCTCTAAATGGAGGTTTACTGGTGGTTCCTAGAGTCTCCAAGAGTAAATCGGGAGGCAGATCTTTCAGTTATCAGGCTCCTCTTCTATGGAACCAATTTCCAGTATCAGTCTGGGGGGCAGACTCTTTAGCAATTTTCAAGACCACGATTAAAACTTTTCTGTATGACAGAGTTTATAGTTAAAAAATTAAAGTTCATTTACTCTTTAGCTATGCTGCTATAGGCCTAGCCTGCTGGGGGAAGGACTGAGCACCTCTCTTTCTCTTTCTCCCTTGCATGTGCCGACATATCAATAACCATGTTTCTCCGAAGTCCCTGCTTGTCCCAGTTTTAAGCATGTGTAACTATTTACTAAACATGTTTTCCCGAGGTCTCTGTCTCTCCCAAGTCCTCTCCTCTGTCTCCCTGTCCTCATCCTGCAGGTGGTGAATCATCGCCACCCCCATGTTCCTGCAACGCCTGGTACTCCCATATCTTCATGAACTCCATACAGCATCATATTTTCCTGCCTGCACCTGTATTGAATATCCCTTCCTACTGCTCTCGTTCTCTCCCTACTCTACCTAACTTTGCCCCCCCTTCTCTCTCTCTCTCTCTCTCTCCCTCCCTCTCTCCTTCTCTCTCTCTCTCTCTCCACCCAACCGGCCGAAGCAGATGGCCGCCCCCCCCCGAGCGTGGTTCTGCCCGAGGTTCTGCCTCTAAAGGAAGTTTTTCCTTGCCACTGTCGCCAAGTGCTTGCTCATCGGAGGATCTGTTGGGTCTCTTTAAATAATTGTATAAAGAGTTTGGTCTAGACATGCTCTATATGTAAAGTACCTTGATGTAACTGTGTCTCTGTGTGTCTCTTCTGTCCCAGAGTATGAGTATCAAATCAAATCATATTTATTTATATAGTGCCAATTCATAACAAAAAGACACACATATTGAGAAACACAGAAAGCATTAAAGTCCATGTTGTTCACTTTGTTCATACATTACTGTGGGACAGACACACACACACACACACACACACACACACACACACACACACATGTTGAATGGCATACACGAACAGACACACACAGAGAGCTAAAGTCAGTGTTCAGTGTTCATACATGACTGTGGGACAGATGTGACACAGAGATGACACACACACACAAACACACACTTAAACACAAAGCATTAAAGTCAATGTTGTTCACTTTTTTCATACATTAATTTGGGACAGAGTGAACACATACAGACACGCTCACACACACGGAATCACAGAGAGCATTAAAGTCCATGTTTTACATTTTTTTCACATTACTGTGTGACAGAGACACACCCAGACACACTTTGCAGAGCCCAGAGTCACTATTGTTATCCTGCAAATTTCTTTTTTTTTAGTACCTCTGGGTCCTGCACTGAGTCATTGGACCTCTATAGACCCTTTTACAGTTTGTGAACAGTGGTGACATAGATGTGGATGTGCACGCATTTTGGCAACAGAAGTATGGTGGAGTTTGTTAATTTGTCAAGATATATGCAGTGGGATTAACGGTAAAAGATCATGAAAGTTACCTTGATAAATTTGGTGAACGGCAACCAACTTCCAAATCCATATGGTATTACTGAGGGGGTGGAAAGCATTACTAAGTTGCTGAATATCCAGTGGCTATATATACACACACACACACACACACACACACGTATTTGGTGGAGAAACCTTATCTTAAACACTTGAGAGAAGTTTCAGGCATGCAAGTCAGTGGATGCTTACAACTATGTTTTCTGTGGTTTTGTACAAAATGTAAAATACTATGATATAAGCTCTGAGTTTTGTGCCCTGAAATCCGACGTCCTGCCATGTCAAAGATCAGGACACAAGGAGGCTATGTATGAGGCATGGGTCATCAGAAACAAGCCAGAGAATGTCCTCACAGCCAGTTGTACCTGCATGGCAGAGTGAGTATTTTTTGTCCTGTTGCTTTTCTAGTTAGCGCAGGTTTAAACCATATCAGTCTAGTTGTTTTGTTAACATGAAATTTGCCTCTGTTTTACTGTAACCTTAATTCTCTCCCTGCATCACAGCAAAATATGCCTTTCCCTCTAACTCAATCATGATAAACGTGGCCTGAAATTTACATTTTTATGAACTACGCAGTTTGTTGTTGGTTCTGAGTTCCATCTTTGGACATTGCATATACGGCACCTAACGTCCCAAAGTCAGGTGGGCGGAGGGGGGCACGTGAAGATTCTGAACCTCTGAACCAGATCAGTCTTTCTCCTCCGCAGGGGGTTGAGAGGAATGCTGAGCAGGGTCAGAGTGAGTCATTGGAGAGATCCTCAGCCGAAGACTCCTCATTAGGGGTAACTGTCGGCGAGGGGACGTGGTCTGTAGGGCTGGAACCTCTTGAAGCAGCAGACGAGTCGAAGGGCTGGTCGGGACAATGGAAGTCAGTGTGAAGGTCCTGGTCAAGGATATAAGGAGCCGGTACCCATGATCTGTCCTCAGGAACGTAGCAGTCCCAGTCAAGTAAGTACTGGTAACCACTCCCATGACATCGGATTGTTAGAGAGTGATCAAGCACACAGAGATCAAGCTTGGTCCCAGGTTTGCCGAAAGTAGCAGACAGAGCCACCCCTTTATCAGCCTGGTGATCCGTCTTATGATGTGCAGTGTTTCTACTCATTCTACATGTTCTCATAATATGTTGTGTCTGCACCTTTGTTTCTTCCCGTAGGGGTACTCATTGCTAGGTTTCGTTTTGTCTGTCTGGCACCCCTCATGTTTTCATATCGGTGCTGAGTGACTATCGTCCCATTCTTTCCCTTTCCAGCTTTCCCCCGGATCTATCGCATCATAAGTTGCTTCCTCAGTCCTTTCAGTTTGCATTGGGAATTGTCCAGTCACTACATCAGTTGCTTTTGCTATCATATATCGTACTAGCAGGAACACGCAGCATACCGCCATTGCTGCTGTCAACATCATTATTCCTATAAGCATTCCTAATCCTTGCAATGCCTTTTTCCACAACCCGTTATCTGAGCTTATCGTATCCAGAATTCCAAACCTCGAAAACACTTCTCTGCACAGAAAATTTGCTACTGACTCTGCATCTGGTCTTCGTGTTGGGACTGCCTCTATTCACCTGCTGAATCGACAGACAACTACTACGACATATCTCATTTTCCTCACCCTCAGGGATGCTGTCATGTCTATGTAATCTATCATCAAGTGTCGGAACGGTCCTTATGGTGCTGGAATTTGCGCTATGGGAGCCGAAAAAGTTTTTCTGACGTTGTGTTCTGCGCATGCGGGGCATTCTCTCAACACTCTGTCGGTCATGGCAGCCAAATATGGTGACCACCACACACTTTGGATCTAGTATCTACCCCCTAGAGACATGACCTTCATGCGCATTTCAGATCACAAACCACACCAGTGAGCGGGAGCACAAATTGGCCTTGATAGCCCCCAGTGCGACAATAAGTGATTGTTTGTCTGAGTGGTGCCAGGTCTTGTTCTACTATCAGGGGACCCATAGTCCCATGTGCTGCGGCTCATTTAGCAGCTTCATCAGCTGCGTTGTTACCTCTAGCCGCTAAGGTGTCGGTTTTCTGGTGAGCCGAGCACTTTATGATAGCTACTGCGTAGGGGAGATGCATGGCTTCTAACAGCCAGGAAATGGCCTCTCCATGTGTTATTGGCATGCCATCAGCCCTCCGAAACCCTCTCTGTTTCCACGTGTTGCCGTGGACATGACATACAAAGTACGTGTAGGCTGAGTCAGTATACATGTTCTTACCAGCACCTAATTTACAAGCTGCTGTCAGTGCCTTAATTTCCGCGAGCTGGGCAGAGCACGGCTGAGCAACCTTGACGGCCTGGATTTCTGAAAATGCGTTGCCATCTTTATGCAGCTATACCACTGCATATCCTGCATGTGTACCTGTTGAGTCGCGATAGCAGGAGCTGTCAACAAATAGTGTGAGATCTGCAGGTATCGGTTAGTTATACAAATCCTCACGAGCGCGCATGAATGTGTCTGTGCTCTGTACGCAGTTGTGTGCCTCACCTTCGTCGAGCAGCAACATCCTGGTAACAGGATTTATGGTGTTGCAGCGTTGGATTGTAAGTTTGGGAGTTGATAGTATCACCTCATAGCCAGTTTTCTTGGTCTGGGTCAGTACACAGTGTGGGCTGGTGAGTAACGCATGCAGTTGGTGTGATGTGTACAAGGTCGCAGGATGCCCCATGGTTAAGGAGGAGGCTTTTTTGAAATGCAAACACCGCTGCTGCCAGGCACTGATAGCAGGGTGGCAGCCCCGCCTCCACTTCGTCCAGCTTGGTGCTGTAATATGCTAAAGGGTGTTTACCTGTCGGGGAATCCTGCGTCAGCACTGCACTTGCATAGCCCGATCGTTCTGCCACGTATAAGTGGAATGGCTTGTTTCCCAGTGCCGGGGCGGACTGCAAATCTGCTTTTAAAGCCTGAAATGCTCCTTCAGCTTCTTCTGACCATGTCAGCGCGGCAGCATGGTTAGTTTGGCCTGCTGCTTTTATTACCGCACAAAGTGGTGCGCATTTGAGGGCATAATCACAAATCCATGGCCGGCTATACCTTGCCATGCCCAGGAATGAGAGCATCTGTCCATGGTTTGGGGATTTTTGTTACTGCTTCAATCTGGGACGGGGCAAATAGCCGCTTGTCCCCATACAGCTGTCTCCCTAGATAGTTAACTTTCTGCTGGAAAAATTGCAGTTTGTCTTTGCTCACCTTGTGCCCCGTGTGTGCTGAAGCTGTCAAAAGAGCAATTGAATCCTTTCCACACCGTTCTTTGGTGGGACTGCAGACCAACAGGTCATTTACGTACTGGAGCACTGTGCTAGGAACCTGTAGGTTTTGCACATCTTGTGATAGTACTAAAAAGTGACAGACTTTCCATGTAACCTGGTGTATGTGTATTGTCCCTCATATGTGAATGCAAACAGATGGCGTGAGTCTGGTTGTATGGGTACACTGAAGAAAGCTGAACAAAGATCTATCACCATGTACCACTGGGTGCCTGGTAGAATGTTGGAAAGTAGTGTGTGTGGGTCAGGAACGACGGGTGGGTCAGCATCGACCACGGCGTTGATTGCTCTTAAATCATGCACAAGACGATGATCGTTTGAATGGGGTTTCTTTATTGGAAAGATTGGGGTGTTACAAGGGCTTTGAGTTTTTTCCACAACTCCAGCTTTTATCAGACCTTCGATTGTAGGTCTGATGCCTTCCACAGCATGTGGCCTGAGTGGATACTGCCTTTTCTTGTTGTCAGTTGGGCTCCATTTTTGGACCTCTAAGGCCTCTTTTACCATTGGGCCCAATTCATGTCATTCATGTCCACCAGTGGTCATCAATGAGACATGAGGTGTTGAACCTGGAACTTGAAACCATCCTTGCAGTTCTCTTGGGAGTTCCACAGCCGCCGCTGCATCCTGTGGTCCCACATAGATGTCATAGCTGACGAGGGGAAATTGTCGTTTGTTGAGCATTGCTTCCCAGCACTCGTCATAGTCACCGTGGCTCTGATGTTCGTCATACATCCGAGTGCAGTGCAGCAGTAGCTGTGTCTCTCTGGCAGTGTCTAGGTTGGCGTTTATCCATGGTTCCCATGCTTTCCACTGTTGGAGTAGGCCCGATCCCACTGTCTCCTCCCATGTCGCTGGTTTGGACCATTAGCGACATCATATCAACTGGCAAAGTCTTCGGGAGATCCACATACATGCCATCCTGAGAGCACATTATCTGAGCCTTCAATGGACATAAGATATCTCTTCCGAGCAGGTTCACTGGTGTGTTAGCTGAGTAAAGAAGCAACGCTAGTATAGACTTTCCTCCAATTAGCATTGGAACTGGCTTTGTGAGGGGTATAATTTGATGTTTCCCACAGAAGCCTACAGTTTTTACTGATGAATTCAAGAAGGGAAGTATGGAGCCAGCCTTTCCAATGCAGGAATAAGTTGCACCTGTGTCTACCATGAAGGTGTGTTCTTGGTCTTGCATTACTGCTTGAATGTTTGGTTCTTCTAACGGTTGGTCTGATGCTACAGGCATAATAGTTTCCCCTCTTGGCTTCTCTAGGCACCCCTAGTCCCAGTGGGCTGCTGGTCCCATCCAGGGTCCTGGTTAGCCCCCATTGGCACTTCTCCATGGGACCACTGGACAGTCGTGTTTCCTGTGGCCTGCTTGTCCGCGCCCCAAACAGTCGTTGTCAATGGGGTCGTGGATCATGTCCGGAGTACACTGGGCACGTCCATACTGGAATGGAGGAGCTCCCAGCTGAGGAGTTGGTCCACCCTGCTGCTGGGGAGGTTGGCTGTATCGTTGCTGTGGGAGGGCACTCTACATCTTCCTCTGCCCATCCCTGGTCTCCCTCCTCTTGTGGGGAAGCTGGTCCTGCCTGGTATGGTCTGCCCTTAGTACGCACCTCGCTGCCTCCCGTTGTGCCATTCACATGTACGTGAATAGGGGGTAAAGTTGGCATTGCTGGTGCTGCTAGTGCTGCTGCCTGTTGATGTTGAAGATGGGGCATCACTGGAGCCTGGTTCTTGCGGGGTTATGGCTTGGATCTGGTCTGCAGATACCACTGGGGCCTGTGTCCTGGCTTTTTCTTTTTATTTCTGCTGCTTGGACAGCTCCCCCAGTTGGAGCTGTGTTTGTTTATTGGCCAGTTGTTTATTCAGCTCTTCTGCGTCTCGTTTCTCCTTTCTGCATCTATCCACGTGCTGCACAACTTATTCTGACAACAGCTGCCAGTCCATATTCATCAACCCCACGACATTGTCCAAGTGTTTTTGTACCTCCAGTGGCATAGCTTTTATAACCATCAACTTGAACAGGCTTTCCGTAGTGTTGTTTGTGTTCCATGGGCTTCCAGTTTCCTCATGGGCTTCCAGTTTCCTCTTTCCACTTGTGTTGGAAGTTGTGCAGGAATTTTGCTGGGCACTCATCATCCTTAAGGGTCTCCCCTTCCAGCTTAGAGGGATCCATCTTCTTCGGGTAGAGCTTCCTCAGCTCTCTCCATATCGCGTTGCGGTGTCCTCCAAATCCCACATAATCCGTCACATTTCCTCTCACCACTGCTGGTATTCCTGCTTGCGTGAAAATGTCTTCTGTCGAGTGTTTCCCCACTAGGTGCATCAGCAGGGCTTTGATGTCTCTGCAGGCGAGTCTGATCCCCGCCGTATTTTCTTCTAGCGCAGTGATTTTCTGCTCCATTGGTTAGGGCAGGCAGGCGGATGGCTAGCCCTACCATGTCCATGAATGACCATGGCACATAGCACTGGACCCGTCCTGGTCCTTTGAGAATTATGGGGTTCATAGATGCCCCCTCCTCTTCTTCATCCCCCTCCTCTTCTTCCTGCAAGTTGCTTTCTTCGCATCCTCAAAAATCATCATTTTTGAATTTCCCTTCGGGGATTAATAAAGTATCTATCTATCTATCTATCTATCTATCTATCCTGGCGGGTTGTACGTTGTCCCACTCCTAGTCGTCAATGCCCTGTCAAGTATCTCCTGGGACCATTCATCACCCAATAACTCTGCACTCACTCTCCTTTTGCGTCGCTGCTAGTGTGTCGCGTCTCGGGTCTCTTATGTTTCATTTTCAGCCCCTGGTTCTTTGTTGCTTCTTCGCCCTGTATTGTGCCTGACAGGTGCACCACTATTCTTCCAGATTTCTTTGGCCATCCCGCTATAGTTTAATCTTTTTCCATCAGTTGGTTTGACTTGGCTAAAACTGCTGCAGAGACTGGGGAGGAGTCTCTCATCTCACGGAGCTCCTCCCTTCTCACTGCTTCAGCATATCTCTTCCGGTCTTGGGTGTCAGATGCACTATCATTGGTGGCATTTGAATCTTCGTTGTCGGCACTTTCTGAGTCCTCTTGTTAAGATTTCACTAGTCTTTCTTGCTTTTATTGTCCTTTTTCCTTTTTTGTTCTCTTCTTCTTTTCTCTTTTCTCCTTCCCTTGGCGTTCTCTTAGAGTAAATACGAACTCTCCTTCCATTTTTTCCTTGGACCGCCACTTCCTCTTCTGGAGTTGATTGAGGTCCCGGTTGCCCTTGCAGAACAAACAGTCTTCTGCTTGATTTGCTCCCTGGATAGGGTGGCGGATCTATGAGCAGTGGTGCTTGGTGGTGGCTTATGCATGCCTCCACTTCACTGCAACATGCCATGTTGAAGGAGCCCTCCTTGGGCCACTGTCGGCCTCTTGCTGTCCTTTCATGCCACTGCTTCATGCAATGTTGAATTTGTTTTTTGTAATTTGGGTGTCCTTGGATACTCCTCTTCTTTGTCTGTCTGCTTCAACCTGATTAACACTATTATTTTCTTTGCTGTCATTCCTGGTTTGTATTTATTGTCTCTTGTGGGGTTATATTCTAATCTTTCAGAACTTCCCTCCTCTGGAATTTCCGTGATGTGTTCCCACTTCCCTGTTTCCCACTGCACTCTCCTTGGGACAATGGTGATGCTCAGCCGTGGATTCAGGACCTCGCCTCTTTGTCCCTCGATTCCGAAACCCTGTGGTACCCCCAGAAATTTACCTAGTTGAAGATTTGCTACTCTGCTGGGATGGTCACACAATCTGTTTAATATGAGGGCAAGCATCTTTGCAGCCCACAATTCCTTTAGCAGCCGGTCCCAGGGCATGAATGGCAGCTCCTCTTTAGCACATGATAAATTCAGAAAGCGGGTTGTTTGCCAAAGTTTGAGATTGATCAGCTGGGTGCTCTGCCACGTCTCAACGCCTTCTTGGTCTTTATATGTCCTGTCTAACCAGAAGTGTGTGTGCAGTCCTTGTGTCTCTATGTCTCCTTCTCAGTTCTAATGCAATTATCTCCTCCTCGCTACTGTCTCCTCCGTCCATTAACTCCCTTCGCTGTATATAAATTTTGCTTTATCTCGTGCTCTGATGAATTTTTGATGACGTTTTTTCTGTTGTGTTTATTCTAACTATATGTGCCTGTATTTTGCTTTCTCGAATCCCAGTTCAAACCTCTATTTTCTATTTTGTCTGGCACACCACTCAGTAGTAGGTAGACTCTACTATGTCTCCTCCGCCCCTGTTACTCTGGGTCCTAATGACCTCGCCCCTTCCTTCAGGCCCTGCTCTCCTCCGGCTCCTAGTTTATTTTCTGTAGCTCTGATTTCGGCTTCACGATCAACGTTACACACCTCTACACACCTGTTCACTTTGTGTAATCTACCTATTTATTTCCACTACAGCAATATTTACAGCCAACTTTACACTACTTTTACACTGCTGTCTCTCCAGCAGACGCACGCCTTCCCATTTATGGGCAGTTAAGTCATCCACCCTTTCAGCCCCTTGCTTCACTGGGAGTTTGCAACACTCAGTTGCAGCAACACAGAGACGGAAGGCGGTAACCGCGGATACTTTTCTTTCACTGCACCATGACAGCACTCAGCTGTATTAGCTCAGGGAATAGAAAGCGGTATCCACGCTTGGCGAGTTACAACCACAACGCCCGTTCAGTCCCTTCCTTCACTGAGCTACGGCAGCACTCAGCTGCCCCAGCTCAGAGACGGAAGGTGGTTTCCACGCCTGGTATTTTATTTTCCACCACAGTGTCCATTCAGTCCCTTCCTTCACCGCACTATGGCAGCACTCAGCTGCCACGGCTCGGAGACGGAAAGCGATATCCGCGCTTGGTGCTATCAGTCACTTTTTCACACTATTCAACTAACTCCGGTTTCATTAAATCTGTTCTCTCAGATTCTACATTCTCCAGCAACACTTTTCCTTACTTTAGATTGGCTGCTGCTAATCTGACCAGGGGGAGCATAAACACAAAACAGACAATAAGCTAACTGGCAATTAAAGCATTTTGTGCACACTCATTCATACTGCTCTCGTCCACACAATGTTTTTTTTCATGCAACATGCAACACATAAAGCTTTGGCCTCACAAGACTCTGTTGTAAGTTTGTTACAGTTTCATCAGAGTCAAAACAGTTATGTCATCAATTTCAGCCAAATTTGGATGGTCTTTTTTGCTAGGTTCTTTTATGAATGGGACTCACCCAGCCTGGGCGCGACTGCACTTCTGCTCTCCCTCAGACACCACTTGAATACAGAAAACAAAGCTCTGTTTTACCTTAATTTGGGTGGCCGGGTGTCCTCCGTCGGGCAGGGCGGTCCGCTTTCAGGCTGGTGATTTTCTCCCGCTTTCCTCCTGGCTGGCTCGCCAAAATTGTTGTGGCTCCCAAATGCCAAGCAGTGGGCCAGATGAAGTCTGGCAGTGGTGCCCAACATGGTCTTCCAATCTTCCAAATCAGCTGCTGAGTTCTTCCAAAGTTTCAGGAAAAAAGGATCTCAGAGTCTTCAGAGTCTATTGAGGTTGCAGTTTTATTCAAAATACAGCAAGTATTTGAACAAACAGCTGAGTGGTTCGGACCCTGGGGTCTGAAAGCACACTGAGTGATATCTCTCTGATCCCTTCCTTATATACCCCTTTGGTGCCTCGTTTCTTAGCCTGGGGCTTCCCCTTTCTTTTTAGAGACCACTATCCTGAGCAGAGTTGCCACCATTAGAATTACTCGTTTCTTGACCCACTGGCTTCCTGTTCTTTATCTGCCGCCATTAGACTCTACCCTTCACTCGTCTTGGTCTCTCTTTTCTACTCGTGGCACATTCTCATCGGCTAGTTTTTTTTTTTTTTTTAAAACTGTTTTTCTGCTTGTCTGTTCTGGCCCTTGGCCCCGGTCTCCCTTGTTTCATACCTTTCTGCTGTACATCATATATGTTATCTGTGCCCCTGCTTTCCCCGTTGTATATTACACATGTCCTGTACGGCTCTGTTTTCCCGTCCGTACATCATACTTGTCATGTGTGGCTCCATCGCTTCACCCCTACACCCTGTGACTGTATGTTTTTCTCTTCTCTCAGGCTTTTCTTATTGCAACCCATTATATGTGCTCTTCAGTGTTCAACATAGTATTTCTCCCATTTCCTTCAACGCTGTGGCTGAAGTGGTGAAGGAGTTGTGAGCATATTCCACCCACAGAAGCTGCTGGGACCAGGAGGACCGATTGTGGGATGCCAGGCAGCGCAGGGTTGTCTCCATCTCCTGGTTCTTGCGTTCGGTTGGCTCAGTGGACAGGGGATGGTACCCAGAGGAAAGGCTGGCAGTGGCTCCCACCATGCTAAAGAATTCCCTCAGGAAGACAGAGTCAAACTGGGGACCCCGGTCGGATACCACATCCACAGGAAGGCCATGAAGACGGAGACGTGGTGCAGGACCATTTGGACAATCTCTTTGGCTGATGGCAGCTTGGGCAGGGGTATGAACTGGGCCATCTTGATGAAGTGGTCAACCACAGTGAGGACCACAGTGTGTTGCCATTGGAAGGAGGAAGACCGGTAACGAAGTCAAGGGAGATGTGGGACCAGGTTCTATGTGGAATTGGAAGTGGCTGGAGAAATCAGCAGGTGCCTGATGGGGAATCTTGTATTGGTTGCAGATGGAGCAGCCCTTGATGAAGTCACGGGTGTCATTCTCCAAGGTGGACCACCAGAAACACTGGAGGAGGAAGTTTGTGTGTGCTGGGAACCCGGGTGACAGGTAAATTTGGAGGAGTGAGCCCAGTGAAAAACTTCCGACCTCGGGTCTTCTGGAACGTAGAGGCAGTTGGGAGGACAGGCGCTGGGCCCCGGCTGATCCTAAGTGGTGGCTCACTCTTTTCTTGATGTCCCAAGTCAAGGTGGCAATGACACATGAAGGAGAAAGGATGGTGGTCCTCCCCCTCTGGAACTGTTGGGACAGGGGGTCTGGCTTGGCCTTGCGAGATCCTGGGCAGTAGGAGAGGGTGAAGAGAAAGCGGGTGAAGAATAGGGAAGAGTGGGCTTGATGGGAGGCTCTTGTGGTCTGTCCAAACCAAGAACGGCTCCTGGTGCCCTCCAACCAGTGCTGCCACTCCTCCAAGGCCAACTTCACTGCCAGCACTTCTCCGTTGCTGATGTCATAATTCCTTTCAGATGAAGACATGCTCTGAGAGAAAAAGGCGCATGGGTAGCGCTTCTGATCTGCAGCAGACCTTTGGGACAGGACAGCTCCAACCCCCCCACATCTGAGGTGTCGACCTCGACCACCAAATGGCAGTTGGGATCGGGCACTTGGAGGATCGGTGCAGAGGTTAACCAGGACTTGAGGGTCTAAAAGGCCTTGTCGGCAGCAGAATTCCAGTGGAAAGGCACCTCGGAGCTGGTGAGAGCGGTGAGAGGAGCAGCCACAGAGCTGTAGTTGCGGATGAATCTGCACTAGCAATTGGCAAATGCAAACAGCTGTTTACAGGACTCAGGAGTGGACCAGATATAAGAGCAGAGACTTTGTGTTGTTTCTGAGATACATCGTGGCCAAAGGCAGCCTCCAGATGGAACCATCCAGTCACGACATGGAACTTACACTTCTCTGCCTTGACATACAGAGAGTTCTCAGGAAGGAGCACAGACCGGACATGACGGACATGCTCATCTTGGGTCTTGGAAACGATCCCAGAGTATGTTGTTGACCATGGCTTGGAAGACAGCAGGGCCACTGGACAGTCCAAAGGGCAACACCAGGTATTTGTCGTGCCTAGATGTTGTATTGAAGGCTGTCTTCCGTTCGTCCCCCTCTCTATTGCGGACCAGATGGTAGGCATTGCAAAGGTCCAGCTTGGTAAAGATGGTGGCCCCTTAGAGCATGTCAAAAGTACTAGCGATAAGAGGCTAGGGATACCAGTTCTTTACTGTGATGTTATTCAAGCCCCTGTAGTCGATGCAGAGGTCATGGTATTGTAGGGGTACTTAGAAATGTACAGAAAAAAGTTGGAGGTGGTGAGTGGAGTGGAGTGGAGTAGCAAAGACTTCATCAGTTTAGGTCCCCCTGGCTGGTGTCCTAGCCTAGGAATTAAGCTGATGACACCCCCTCTGGACTGGATGGTGGGCTGGCGATGAAAGGACCCCTGATGTCTCTCCTGTAGGTGAGCCTGGATGCTGATGTTGATCCAGTAGTCCAGTTCAATGACTCCGTTCAGCGTGGAAGGGACATCATGGGAAACCAGCTCATCCTTGACATAGTCGACAAGACCATAGAGGAATGCATCCATCTTGGCAGCAGAATTCCAACTGCAGAGGCTGGCTTTGGTAAGAAGGATATTGAATAATCTGCCACATTGTGGTCCCCCTGCCGTAACCCGTGGAGGTCCTGATCATTCTCTGGTCTGGAGGACCCCATGGCAAAAATTTTGCATGGTTCCTCGGCAAACAGAAGACTGGAGACTGTCGCTCCCACTCTGCAGTCCCCCACAGGCAAGCTCTGTCTGTCTGTCTTACCACCCTTCCCACCCAGGGAAGAAGCAGTTGCAGACATAACTGCCTTACGCTGATGGAGCACCTTCTCAATCTGCTCAAGTTGGTTCAGGGGTGATGGATTGTGTGCTGGGTCCATACTGGTCAGATTGTACTGTCAGGGGTTTGGGAAGGGCTCACTAGCATGAAAACAGCAGGTGCGTAGATATAAAAAGTCTTTAACTGTGAACAATGAGAAAATTCTTATGGATTGTTGCTCAGAGGGTTTCAATAAATTAGTGTACCTGCCGGAATGTGAAAGCAGTTCTCTGGAGTGATAGTGATAATACCACTCAGCCACAGGGCAGGGTAATTAATGTGGCAGCTGGAACAGATTCTCGAAAGAGGTAGCAGGCAATTCCTCCTAGGAGAGCTAGAGTGTCCAGAACCAGGACACACAGGCAGAACTCACAGTCGGGCAGGAAGCAGGTCAGGTTACCAGGGTAGAGACAAGGAGACGTTGTCAGGGACAGGCAGTCGATACCAGGAGATCAGTCCAGAAAAGAGTGCTGGAGAGTAGTGCATGACCACAATCTGTCAGTCTCTGGCAGTCACCAGCTGGCTGATGAGTGGAGAGGAGCTTCAGGTGGGAAAACCAGGGGCAGGAAATTGTGACTGATGAGGTGGTGAGGCAGGAGGTGAGCGAGTGTGGGCTGAGTGTGACAAGAGGAGAGAAGATGCAATAGAAAATACAAACAAAACTTACAGATGTAAATAGTGTTTGAAACCTGGTAACACTGAATGTGCGCTAGTAAATATTAGCCATAGGGGGAAATAAGGCTTTTAAAGGAAGAAGTAATAGCGTGTAATGATAACTAAAGGTAACTATTGCAGCAGCAGGTGTTGAGCAGGAACATGGAGCAGAGATGATTCAGCACCTGTAGGATGGGGACAGGAAGAGAGAGGACAGGAGACTGACTACAGGATGAAACAAAGTTAGTGACATGTAATTTTGTAATGCACATACATGGGGAGAGAGAGTTAGAGCCGCAGAGAGACAGAGACAGAGGGAGGGAAAGATGGAGGGAGAGAGGTGCTGAGTGCATCCCTCAGCAGTCTAGGCCTATAGCAGCATTCATTCATTCATTAATATTTTACAGCTGAAAATTAATCGTTTCATCAGCCACTTCAGGTCGGGGTGGAAAGCACAAACCGGTCAATTTAGCTCTACGCAGAGGACACAGAGAGGTTTTGTGGCCAGCCTGCTAGCAATAATAAAACACAAGCTCCTTACCAGCTCTGGTAAGGAGCTGGTAAGGAGCCCCCCGCCGGCACTCTCAAAATTTCTGCGAGGAAATTTTCTAGTTTCAATTGTTGTATTAACAGCTTCCTGCTTTACGTGGTGTGGTGAAATAGAACCAGTGCCTAACAAACTCTACTGTTGCACTCAATGCTAAATAAGGTTAGGATGGGACTTTCAGACTTGATTTTAGTCCCTGTACAGAGGCTGTGTGAGAGACTGAATTCACTGAATATTTTACGGGAAAACAAAATCAGCTGTTCTAAAATACTGCAACAAACAAATAAAGAGCTGAACCAGCTGAGACTGGGCTGAGAGCAAGCACAACGCCATGCTGTCAGTTTGCAATTTGACTGCACGCCAAATGGCCTGCTCTATATCAATTATGACCTTGTCTTGATTCTAAGATACTGAAGTACTTCCTCTTCCTCATAATAATCCATCCATTAATAGATTAAATGCAGCCCTGATGGATAAGCAGTGTAGGAAATGGAAAGATGGATGGATAGAGGTACAAAACTATTCAAGGAAATGTCATTTGAATAATGCAGTACTTCAACAAAGTGATCTAATATAAGTGTATATGAATTGTCAAACATAACTATAGTAATTATAGTAGATGCGGAAGTGTGGAGTAATATGCTTGTGTATTTACCTATATACACAGATATATTGCTTATCCTGTACATAAGCTGTTTATTCATGAATGCATGTGGAAGCTGCCGGAGGGTTGACGGTGCTCAAGAAGGAGTGGATGTTTACAGTTTATGGGAAATGCTCAAATTGAGTGATAGCCCTGTGTATGGTGCTGTTCATAAATCTGGATGTGTGAGTAAATACAGTATGTTCCTGTGTCTGCTGCCAGAAGGTAGGGGATTAAAGAGATGATTACTCCAGTGAGTCAGGTACCTCGATGATGCGTGCAGACCTCTTTGAGAAGCTGGATTTGTAAATGTAATCAGTGACAGGCAGGTGTTGACCAACAGGTAGCTGCTGGGAAGTCATTAAATATTTTTTATCACAGAAGCATTTTAAAATCACTTTAAAAGAAAAAAGAAAGTATTATGGGAAAGTCCCTTTTCTGAGTGTGTGACAGGGCCTGGTGGATCATAAAGGCCACGTAAATATGCTCTGTGGAGAGCAAGGGAGGGAGTGTCTGGCCTGTATGGGGTCAGTGTCAGCACAGTGTCATATGCCTGTAGGAGGCAAATGAAAAGTCAGACATGCAGGGAACCCACTGCTTTCAGCTCACTGACCTATGCACACACACGCACACTGGGTTACACTTTCTCTTTCATTAGAAAACCCTCAAGCCTTAACCTTAACCCCAAAGTAATAATCAACTGAAATACTTTGTTCCCATGTTTGGTGAACGGTCATGGTTAATAGAAACTGTACAAAGTTAACCATATTATGATTATTGTAACCATGACAACAGAGGTTGTCAAAATTTTGAGGAAGTGATTTAACTCAAATCACTATCTTTTTTTTTTCTAAAGTTAATAACATTATCACTATTGATATAGTAACTATACAATGTCTGTGGGTCCACAGTTGTCAGTACAGTTTACAAGCTTATTGAGATATAAAATATTCAAGTGATTTCTTGGTAAGCATGGTAGTGAGAAGGCTGTTTCCAGTCTCACCTGCGTTCTCAGTTCTGATTGGAATTTCTGTAGTGTATGCAAGTTCTACAGCACACATAGGCACCGATTACAGATTCAGTTCCTGGTTTTACCATGTAATCACATCAAAGAATATTATGTAACTGTGAGTGTCATCATCCATTCTTTAAAGGATAGAATAGGATGGGACAGCACCGTGAGCCGACTTCAGATCTTTCCAGAAGCCATTCACCTAGTAAATGTATGACTAATGCAATGGATTGGGGAGCAAAAGTCAGCAAATGTAAAGCAGATATTTTTATAAAATAGCCCCAGGAGATGCACTCTCAGCCATTTTAAGCTGAATGCAGCCATGCAGTAATAGGATCTAATAATATGCATGCTTTTGATCTCAGAAATTATGGTGGAAAACGACTTTAGTCTGTCCACATTAAGGCCATGAAGAGCTATAGAAGACAGAGTTTCAATGCATCACTGTGGCAATGCTGCCCTTGAAACACAAGATTTCTCATCTCTACAAGCTTCCTGCTTTGATCTGATCCCCATTAAATTAGCAGTTTGGCTGACTCATGAAATAATTTTTACAAAATATCAGAATAATAAGTGTTACACAGCATTGTTCTTAACTTCAAAGTGTTTAAAAAATTGTTAGTTGCTGGTGACATTGCTCCCTGAATTTATGTGTCCTGTCTGGAAAATAATGGAATGGCAATGTAAAAGGGCTCAGTTTTCAGTGAATTCACCAATGTTCAAAATTTTATGGTATAATTTATGTGTTTTTAGTGTACAAATACTATTATACCTTCACTTAGTTGAGCGTCAATAGTGGAATATCTCTAAAGTTTGAGATCTGTTCATTGTTGGTGCTTCCTGTTAACACTGTTTTCTTTTTCATCTATTTTATTACCTTTGGTGTCCCTCCAGTTCCTATTCCCAGTGTGTACATGCACGTTTACCACAATGACCTGAGCCCTGCTCCAGTTCCATGTTCAACTTGGTTATATAAAGTATATAGGCAATAGCTCACAACAAGCTCTGGTATGCACTTATATCACAGATAGGGGGCCCTAACCCTAACCCAACGACCCATTTATGTGATATAATTAGTGCTTCACACAAACTGAAGTGAGCTATTGTTTTTTTTAAATGGTTATGAATTATGAAAAAGAAAGTTAAAGTAATAAACACACAAATATGTTTGGTTTTCATCAAGATACATTTTTTAATAAATGGAAGCAGGTCCATCTAGGAGCATGCACCTACTGCGCAGCAGCTGCAATGCAACATACAAACAAGCTATTTTCAGCAGTTGAATTTTTCCATCATCTTGCTCTTTTATCTCCACTGTGGGTGTCTTTTTAGCTTCATTTCATTGTTGTTAAATAATTGCTAGCTAGCCCATTTGTTTTTCTATGTTGCTTGTCAGTCGCAGAATGATACAGGTCTGTTGAAAGTAATTATAGTTGTTGCATGCAGTCATTATACAACACCTATGAACCAATCACATTGCTTGATGCATGCACCTCTGTCCTGCCTTTTTGTTTTTGGATTTTGCCTACTTCCTGTTGGATTTCTTTGCCTGGTTGGACAGATCACCTATGTGTGGCCTCTGCTTTCACCTAACCCTTTTGAGTCTGATGACCTCAGAACAGTCACAAATCACCTCCTTGGATGGAGCAGTGACCCTCTGAAAGGCACTGCTGGGCCCATTGGACCCTTTAGAGAAGTCTTCATCAAACAGAGAGAAAATATTATGGCTGTGTAACAGTGAACCCCCAGAGGCTGTAATTTATTGTCACAAAATTACACTTCAAATGATATATCTACCGAAAGGAAATCAACCCTCTGAGCTTCACACCTGACCTGACACATGACTTGACTTCATGCAAGTTAAAAAACAACTTGATGCCACCTTTAATATCTGGGAATTACCCTTTTTCTCAATGTAATTACAGAGTGGCCAGAGATCAATATGGCCAGAGGTTGTGGAGCTGATGTAACACGGGTAAAAAAAAAAATATTTATGGGGTGTGTTTTAACTTCTCAGTGTGTTTTTAATTTGCAACATTAGTGTGTAGTTCCATTTGTGTGTTTTTATTCCTTTTTATTGCATGTTTTGTACACTGGGAGTGTTGTTGTGCTTTAATTTTGAAAATTCCTCATCTGGTTGTGACACACCGGCTGCAATCGTCTGCACCTGGGAGAGCGTGAATTGGCGGACTTTAAAATGCATCAAGCAAGGCAGAGAGAAGGAGGAAGCAGAGCATAAGCTAAGAGGGACCATCAGCAGCTGCAGCAGCCATGCCACGCATCGCCAGAGCCGCCAGTAGATGGAGAAGCCACGACATCCAGTGATTTGATAGTCCATGAGAAAGCAGGCCAGCACCCAGCGAAGGACGACGGTAGTGGACCAGCGAAGCCAGGCGACCACGGGATGGCTCAATGAAAGTTGATATTGTTGTGGGAGCACTAGCCAGGTAAGCCAAGCGTCAGGTTAGCGTTCTGAAAGACGATGAAAAAGACCAGGGGCCTCATTTATAAAATTGTGCGTAAGATCGTTACTAAAAGTGTACTTACGTCCTAAAGCCATGGGTCAGAGTTTGCTTAGGGGTACACACGTGCTCCCGTCAAGTCTGTTTTGTAGATTACAACCTTTGCGTGGAAAGTGACGTACGCCAGTTTCAGGCCCCGTTTTGTGCGTACGCCACATTTATAAATGAGGTCCCAGGTCCGCAAAATTTTCCTCTATCTAGACAACATGTATGGAGACCACACCCGTCTCAATTATAAGATCACTGGTTTTTAGTTGCACACAGAGACCAGGTGAGACAGTGCCTTCATTTACCCTGAGGTTGTGACAGTTACATTGTAGGTTGTGGCGGCATGACCCAGACGACTCCCCCTGCGATACTGCACTGCAGGACCACAAGCTGCTTGTATTAGAAGAGGGCTCCCTGACTCAGCTCTTGAAGCTCGCCGTAACCCTGAAGAAGATCTCCCCGCAATCCACCAGGAGGCGCTGCTACTGGACACAGAGTATGGGAACACATAGACATTCTTATTTGTGAATAATTCACGTGTCCCTGTTAAACCACCACAGGGATTGGAGTGGAAGGAGACGCTGAAACAAAATCATGGAGGATGTGAACACACAGGTGAGAAGAATCACCCAGGAATTAAGGAAGGAGATCAAACCACTTCTCCAACCAGCTGCAACTGCTCACAGCCCTTCAGATGGCCTGAGAGAGCGAGGCGGTGGCCAACTTTGTATGACAACAACCAGGACGAACAAGGTAGACCTATTTGCCACCGTTGCAGACACACATGACACATAGCCAGGTTTTGTAGAGAGCCAGCTGCTCCACAGCAGGCTTTAAATTAGCCATCCCTGCTGGTGAGGTCTGGGGCGCAGGGGTTGTTAATTCACCACCAGAGGAGAAAAGGGCCATTGAAGCATTTATTGTGCAAAGCCCCACCATAGATGTAGCCATTGAGGGAATTAAGCTGCAGGGTTTACTAGATACGGGGTCACAAGTTACCTTAATGCAAATAGTTTTATGGAGAACCATTTCACCCAAACTAAACTTAGAAAAAACCCTTTATTTTTCCAATTTGGCAACAGCTAATGGTTTAAAGATCCCCTACACTGGCTGTGCAGTGTTAGATTTTGAGGTGGAAGGCATTAACATACCTGGAAGGGGTACACACCCTCTCATTATAGGTGTAAACATGTCTGCCTGTTGGAATAACCTGTTTAAATGGCCCGGAAAGCCTGTTTCTTCCTTATCACACTTGAAGAACCAGAGAGTATGGTGGAATGCCTTTGCCATTGTAACCTTAACATGTCGGCAAGTTACAGAGGATGGGTTGCTTGGTTATGTGCGGCCAGCTCATCGAAGCAACATAAGGATCCCCCCCTGCATAGTGAGGTGCTGGTGTGGGGTCGTCCTCAGATGGGCCAAGAAGGAGCAGACTACAGTGCTCTGGTGGAAACACTGCCAGGTGCCAAAGGAGATGGCATAGCCAGTACCTGGGGAAGCGATACCACATAGATGAAACTGAAGTGCATGGACCTCATGATCGGAGCTGTCGAGTCAAAGTGGCCTTGGTGGATGCAGCCACAAACCCTTGACAGAGGGAGCTCGCACAGGAGGTGAGCGAATAACTAACAGACCAGATTTCTCTGAAAGTCAACGGGAGGAGTTGCGCAAGCTCTTGCTCAAGTGGGAAAAGCTTTTGTCAAGCATGATGACGACTTTGGTTAGAGAGACCTTGTGCAGGACCAGATCCACACTGGTGATGCCGCACCCATCAGGGAGAGGTATCGACCCCTCCCCCCTCTGATGTACAAAGAGGGGAAGTCCCTGTTGTCAGATATACTTGAGAAAGGGGTAATCAGAGAGAGCTGTAGCCTTTGGGCCACACCCATAATCTTGGTCTGTTTTCTTGTATTGTTTTGTGTGATATACTGTGATATTATTGTTGTACAGCACTTTGGTCGACTGAGGTAGTTTTTAAATGTGCTTTATAAATAAATTATGACTTGACCTGGTAAAGAAAAAGGAGAGACAGAAAAAGTAGTGAGAGATTCTGTGTCAGTAATGGAAAATTTAATGCATTGACCTATGAAGACGCCTTTCCTTTGCCCAGGATCGAGGTGACACTGACCAATCTGAACAGAGCAGAGGGGTTTTCTACCCTCGACTTGGCCAGCGACTACTGGCAGGTCAAGATGGCCCCGCAGGACAGGGAGAAAACCGCTTTCACTACTCATGCAACAAACTCCTGTTCGTTGCATGAGCTGTTGGAAAGTGGCTGGGGTGTTACATATTTCCAACGGCATGCATTCAAACTCGGTGTTTAAGTGGTCAGGAGGCAGAGTTGCTGCTGGTGTATTTGGACGACATCATCATCTACTCACCTGATTTCTCCTCTCACATACAGCACCTGGACGAGGGCTTTCAAAGGCTGTGGCGGCATGGGCTGAAGCTGCGGCTAGATAAGTGTAAGCTCCTGCAACGTGAGTTGAAGTTCTTGGGTAATGTGGTGGATCAGCAAGGGGTAAGACCTGACCCAGAAATTTCTGCAGTGCAGTACAGCTGCACGCCTTTTTAGGACTGGCTGGCTATTACAGATGTTTTGTGGTCGGTTTCACCAAAATCCTAAGCCCCCTGAATGTACTGTTGGCAGCTCCTCGGACAGAGACTCAGTCAGAACAATGGTCCCCTGAGTGCCAATCATCCTTTGACACATTAAAGGCAACACTCACACAGGCCCCTGCAATCGTCTGTATCTAAGAAAGTGTGAATTGGTGGACTTTAAAATGCATCAAGCAAGGCAGAGAGAAAGAGTAAGTGGGGCAGAAGCAGAGAAACTGAAACTGCAGCAGCCACACCTCAGCCACCCTCCCCCCGACAGGTAAGACTCTGAACTGTTTTATTGGACTTCCTCTTCCTTCGGCTTATTTTCCCTCATTAGCACCTTTTACTAGCCCCCTGGTCTCATAATTTTTATTGACCTTTTATCAGTGATTTTACCTTGATTTCATTCTGTGAATATCAGTGTTTATACTTGGATATTTGTTTCTTGGTTTTAGCAATTGCTCTCTTGCCTGTTTAAAAAAATTACCACTGTTTTTAATACTCTTTATTTAAAAAAGCATGAACATCCACCATACCTTGCCACATAAATATTTCCAATGTGTCAGGTTTGTCAGAATCTGATCACACAAGGTTCCTGTATGTTCCTTTCTGCCTGAAGATAATTCAATCATCTTCACTTCCAGTCACTCACAGGGCAAAAGAGCAATCTCCCCCCTGACTCCAATAAAATGATACAACCGTGATTAGATTTGTTTGTTTGTTTGTTTTTGTTTTTCTTTGGGCGCTGTGGCACAGCCTGTCAACAGTGAGAAGGAACACACAGAAAACCATGCTTTGATACAATGTGGTCACCATTTTTTTTTTTTTTTTCATTTGTTCCTTTGGATGGGTTCACTGGTCAGAGCTGAATCACCACAACCACAACCACATGCCTATTGCCTATACAGCAGTGTTTGCTGCTGGCCTTCACAGTGGAATGACCAATGAGTTATGACCTTGTCCGCCGGAGTCTGCCTCTCCTCCCATAAAATTCACCCGTTAATCTCTTTGTTTATCTGGCCCCTGTATCGCCTCTAGGTGCAAATCAAATATCATCAATTTGTCAACCCCAAAACACAGAGGCCACAGTCAAGAATGGGCTTTGCTAATGTTCGGCTTTAAATAGGGGGAGGAGGCAAACTGCAGGAAAACCGGCAGAGGAAATTATATACATTTAAACCGAGGTTTGGCATATGTTTTCGCCAGCAGCTGCTCCGTGTGTGACAGGCTGCATTTAAAGCCGGAGATCTGTTGAAACAATAGAAAAAAAGACATATATATCCTCACTTTCCTGTGAACTGGAATGAGTGTTTAGGGAAGGACAATTAGAGGCTGAAGCTTTGGATCCCTTACCTCTTCACAAGGAAACTGAAGCCTGTTGTCCAATCGTGAGATGTGCTTTGACAGCTTTTGGTCTTCGAAGCAAACCAGAGGTCCCCATCCTCCGCCCAACTTTGTTTGCACTAAAACATCTGCATTTCATTTTCACACTGTAAGTTTGCAGCTCTAACTCCCTAGCAAAGTGTTTTTCCAGCGAGCCCTACAGGCCCTACAGGCCATTGTTCAGTTCATCAAAAAATGTTGCCTCTCGTCCAACACTTTCCTCCTTTCCTCTTTATCTTTTTTTTTTGTCCATCCTTCCTCACTTTGTTTTCTGACCATGCATGGGCGTCGTCATTTATCAGCCAGATGTTAACCAAAATTAGGTTGAACACTCCAGGATGTGGGATCGGCGGAGGAGTGTGGTGATGGATTAATAGCCATAGCCTCACTTTGATTCAAGGAAACATTTAAAAAATAAAGAGTTGGATTTTGATATGCTAACATGAAACAGCTGAAAATTGAGATTTTATAAGATTTACACATATTAGTATGTATTAAGAGAAGCAGGGAAAACTGTCCCGGTTCTAAACTGGACTCACATGTTGTAAATAGTGTGCTAGAAGTTCCATTAAGGGTCCTACCATATCACTTTAGCTATTTCAACAAGGGAAAAAAACAAGACATATTATTCAAGAGGATTTGTCTGTTAATTATTAATTAATTAGATTTGGGCCACATGCCATGAACCAATCAGAGTGCCATACCCCATTCCCTTTAAAAGCCAGACACACTTGCACTTTGGTGGACTGCTATTGTATCGGTGCAGCGTTTCACACTGTACATTCAAATTGTGGTCAGTTAATCTCATACTGAGACTGACCAGTGAGTCAAGTACAGCTCTGTATTTCCTGAGTTAGAAAGGACTGGCTGTACACAGCTTTATAAGGACACTACATAAATATTTGAAACATCAAGTTTTTCCTTGCCACTGTCGCCAAGTGCTTGCTCATCGGGGGATCTGTTGGGTCTCTTTAAATAATTTTATAAAGAGTTTGGTCTAGACCTGCTCTATATGTAAAGTGCCTTGATGTAACTTTGTTATGATTTGGCGCTATACAAATAAATCTGATTTGATTTGATTTGATTTGATCAATGACATACAATAAAATTAATGCAACATTACACTGTAACTTTTTCAACACAATCGCACTTGAGCATAACAGACGTGTTGAACACATATTGACACATTAGTACAACAGAAAGGCTTGTATATAAAAGGAATTGTATATTTTATAACTAAAGCATGAAACCTTAATGAGGGTTAGGATTAGGGATCTTTGAATCGTGGCATTTATTTTCAGATGCGTCAGCATTTCTGATTTAACCCCTACATCGAGTCAAACAATTACACAGTCATTTAAAATGTATAAATTGTGGAAAGTGTAATGTTCAGCCCCGCCTTTATGAAATTATGGTACCTTTACTTTTTATTTCTTATCTTCTAAAAACTTACCCAAGGTTGTAAAACGTCTAAACATTACTAAAATCTCAATGTGCATGTGTCAGTGTTTTGTTTGTCTGTGAGAAGCTAAAATTGATTTTAAGCCACATTTTTAAGATTTACCTTTTTGCAACCTGGTCAATTTTAAATATATATTTCAACAGGAGGAGGGATTTCAGTCATCAGATGTCTGCATCTTAAGTTTTCAGAGAAAAGGCCTTAATGCGTGTAAATGTGAGGCAGCTCTGCTCCCAGTTGTTTTGAGGTATCCTGAATCTGCAGAGGAGTGCTGATGAATCACTGAATAAAGTCAAACTGCTTTATTCAGTGTTTGGAGGGGTTTTAATCCTCTGGTCCATTTGTTATTGAGAGGAGGAGACGTTTGTGGTGTATTCAGCTGCAAGTAAAAACTTCCTGAACATCTGTGCCATAAGTTTTCAGAGAAACAATCCAAACAGAGGTTAGTATCAGTCTCAGCCCACAATCCCTCCTTCACCTCTTTTGTTTTTATTACAGTGTCTGCGAATCACTGACTTTATTTATTTTTATCTAAAACTGTTCTATTCACTGTTACTTTTTCTGATTATTATATCCTGGCTTGCTTGTTGTGGACAGAAGGAGACCTATGACATTGAAGAAATCAAATGAGGATAAGTGATAGTGAATACAACTCCCATGATGCCACCTCATGACATCATTTTTAGCTATAGATCTGACTGAGAGAGCCCTAGCAGTAACAGCTTCAGAATGTGCCTTCAAGGGACGATAAATGTCTCCAAAAAATCTACTGTTCCATCCAAAACTGGCATCCCCATTGGCATGCAGGTAGCATGGGTAAAATAACTAAATCCCAACACTTCTCCACACTTTTTAATACATGCATCTCAAAATTTTAATTGCAAAGTGACTTATAGAGTTTCAGCCTGCATATACATGAATATTTTGATATGCTGACCTATTTTGCTCAGTGAATGTAATTGTTTCATTCTTTCCTTTTATCCTCCACAGTGCCCCACATTCATTAAGAACTTGAACAGAGTAGATTTACCAGAAAAGACAGCAGGGACATATAGTAAGATTATCAAGTTTAAAAGGAACTTGCATCACTCCTGTTTCTTTTAATATAGATGATGTATCACATTGTAAATCTTGAGCTAAGACAACATCCACTGCTATGAACTAAATAACACAATATAAAGTACATTTAATTTTTATTACGGTTAGTGTGAGATACATTGAATATTCCCTTTGCATCACATTGACTGGATTCCTTCAAAGGCAGTTGCGGCTCTGAAGAGGATGAAGGGCGTCTCTGGTGCTTCAACCTGCGCAAGACCTTTGATTGCAGCTGCACTGCAGACTCCTATTTCTAATCAATGTTTTCCCTCCTGTTAAAGAAGTATAGAGTGAGGGGAAGGAAGAGTGTGTCCTCCTCACAGCAAAGCGAGTCACATTTTAATGACAGTCATCTTACATTTCCCTCAGTTTTCAGTTTGAGACAAGGGGGCCGCCAACACATCCATCATATCATCCAAGTCTGCGGGCATTTTATTCAGGTGGGAGGGTAATAAAGAGAGGGTGGGTCACCAACACAATGTCACACACGCGCACACACACACTGACATCCAACCCACACAGGTAGAGTCTTCATTCTATATTCCATCCAAGTCACATCTGCTATGATGAACCACAGAGCTGATTGGAATGAACTGGCCATTAGCACCAGTTTCATATTTCTAATGCCTTATTTTCATTTTGGCATTGCTGCTACAGATTTTTCTTGGATGACAAGGTTTTGTAAGTGGCAGTTTTGAGTGGTCTGGAGGGGGTTGGCTCCATTCTTGAGAGAATCCTGCATATGCCATATTATGTATATACTGTACACATTCAAATTGTACTTTTGTACACTTTGCAGTGAGGCTTAGATCAGACGAGGGGCATCCAAGAAAACCCCCATCTGACAGCCGATTTGTCCACTGCCCAAGACCTCACTCCCATACACCTGCCTGGTACAAATAGATTAACTGATACAAAAATAAAACAACTATGCCACCATGCTGAAATGTTATTATTATTACCCCAATTAATATTTTTTTATGAAATATGAAGTAAAAGAAGTGACCAAAAGAAACTGAGGTTGTTCAGGGAATTTCCAACAATTTCTGGAATAGGCACTGTCTACCCAGGAGTGAATGAAGGTAGGTGTGTGTGTGTGTATACACACACACACACACACACACATTTTCTCTACATTCAAATATATTGCATCTGTCAAGGCTAATATGCACTCAGTGGTTAATTACAAGGATGAAAAGGAGTAAAGCAGGTTGAAAAACCACCTGTTAATGCTGCTTATGTGTCTAAAGACCACTTGTGGATGCTGCCAGTGTTTGTATGTGGCTAGCAGTCCCTGTAGTAATGTTTCAGCCTAGCAGCTTTTGCATTGTATACATATAGCCGCTAAGCTCACTATGTGAAGCTGCAAACTGTGTCCCTGTTGCAACTGTTTTATCTGCACTGATCCTAATGGGGACTGGAGTTTTTCCCCACATAAAATTAATGGGAACCGACCTTGCTCAGCTTGGATTTTCACAGGACGTGCAAGACATGAGTCACACATGCTCATCCATCTGTGGTGTTGTCTCTGTCAGGCAGGGACTCAAGGCAGGACTCAGATGCAGAGATCTTGTAATAACAGGCTTTATTGGTAACACCGGCGACCTCAAAACAGAGTGACACAACAATGGCTTTGAAATCACTAGTCCTATCCTGACTCACGGAGGAAGGCACTATGTTCTTAAGTCAAAAAAATAAAAATAAATAAATAAAAATAAATCACTCCATGAGGAGGAAAAAGGCTATAAACAAAAGCAAAGAGGCTAACACAAAACGCTCCATGAGGAAGAAATCCTGACCTAACGAAAAATAAACAACTCACACCACAGAGTGGAGGATCTAAGGTAATCTATGAAACTTATTGCTCAAATCAAAATCACTCATAAAGAGGAAAACAATTGGCTATGAACTTTAGCTGAGGCAAAGGGTCTAAACTGAAGTACAAAAATTACAAACAGAAAATCACTCTTCTCGAGGTACAAACGGCTTACGTGGAAATTCTCTGTGACTGTTGGCATGGATAAGGGCTCGGGTGCTGGTCATCGGACAAAGACACTCTGGCACAAGACAAGGGGAACACAGACTATTTAACCACATGGAGGGAAATGGGGAACAGGTGGAGACAATCGGTAATCAGGGTAGACGCACAGGTGACACATGAGGAAGGGCAAGTGCTCTGAAAAAAGAGGAGAGTTAGACTTTCAAAATAAAACGGGAAATGACGGGACAAAACAAAACCAGGACAAGACAACCTCACCACGGTGTGACACTCTTAGAGCATAATCCTCAACAGACTGAGAAGAATTCAGGTCTGTAGCCCTCGGGGCCAATTTACAGGTTAGGGGAAGGAAAACTCAACTTGTGAATTTTACCGCAAACTAATATCATAACCCTTTGTTTCTCATTCATATTAAATGTGACCAAACTGGGTCTTTGTTTAAACATGTCCACTAACCACTGTGTTTATTAATCCCTTTGAACACCATCTAATCACATCCCCAGGTTTTAGTAATCAACTCAAAAATACAATGCTATAACTTACATAAAGGAAATCAAAACTTTGAAAATAAGACCTGTGAAGCAAGCTACCTGTGATGCTCTAACGCAATATATGTCTGATCTTCCATTAGCCTAAAATCCCTTTGTACTGTAAAAGCAACCATTCCTACATTACCTGCTCGATATTCCTTGTATTCACAGCTTTTGAAAGTTGGACTGTCATCCTGAGAGATTGAGATGGAGAAAAACAAGCCAGGTTCACAAATAATCCTAAAAATAAGAATCCAAGTGTATCAAGGTTTGATGATTTTGTACATATCTCTAAACAGAGACATTTTCCCGATGTGGTTCATTTTTGGTCCTTGTTATCTGAAGTTCAATTGGAGATGCAGGTTTGTTGCGATTATGTTGCTTCAAAGGGGTTTATTTGTTTAAGCATTGACAACAAAGCTCACTCATCATGTTGTTCGATAAAATTACAGCAGTGGGAATATTATCACTGAGATGTAGATGTAACAAAGTTGTCAGATTTTAGATTCAGCACAGTGCAGGCAGGTGATGGCTCAATGTTTGCAAACAGATGGGAAATAAATCAGAGTAAAGACTGTACCATCACACAACATAAAATTATTTTTTATTTTTGAAAATTTTGTTTTTCCATCCCTGCTGCAATTTAAATAAAAATTATTACATTGGTGGAAAGCTGTACCATCATAAAAAAAATTGTAAAACATGCCCAAAGATACATTTGATCTGAATCTATTTTCAAAAAACATATTAAAAAATGTATTCATATTGGGCAAGGGCAGCAGGTTGACCTTTATTCACCCCTGGGTAGGCAGTGCCTATTCCAGAAATTGTTGGAAATCCCCTGAATAACCTCAGTTTTTGGATGAATTGTTTTACTTCATACAATATTAATGGGGATTATATACATAACAAAAACAATAATAATAATAATTATAGTGCAGCACAGTGGGACATTGGTTAGTACTGTTGCCTCACGACAAGAAGGTCACAGGTTCGGTTCCTAGGCCTGGGGCCTTTCTGTGCTGAGTTTGCAAGTTCTCCCCGTGCTAATATGGGTTTCCTCCGGGGACTCCGGTTTCCTCCCACATGCATGTTCGGGTTAATTGGTGACTCTAAATTGTCCGTACGTCTGAGTGTGAGTGTGAGTGGTTGTTTGTCTCTGTCTGCCTCTGTGTGTTGGCTCTGTGATGGACTGGCGACTTGTCCAGGGTTTACCCCGCCCCCAATGTGAGCTGGGATTGGCTCCAGCACCCCCCAGAACCCAGAGAACGGATAAGGGGTAGAAGATGAGTGAATGAATGAATAATAATAATAATAATAATTGTAACAGTGAGTCATTCAGTCTTGTGGACTCGTTGTTATGTCCTCTCCAATCTAAACTATAACTTATGAGTTTGTTGTACAGGTGAGGTGGTGTTTCCTGCTTTGGCTTTCCAGCCTGTCGCACCTCCGCCGGTGCCATTAGGTCAGCTGCAGGGCCATCATCAGTTAATGAAAGAGTAAAAAGAGAATATTTTACTGAACTAAACTACATCCGTGAAGCATGGGATGTTTTCCTCAGTAAGGTCAGAGGTCTGCGGTGTGCATCAGGGCAGCCTCGGGTTCAGGACAAAACATTAAAAAAATGAACGAAGGCAACATAACATTAACTCACAATGTGGTGCCTGTGGAAAGGAACAGAGTGAGAAAGGTTAGTTTGCAGCCAAGACTTGTGTACTGTGGAACACACTGGGAGCTGCAGGTGTCCCAGATACACTAATCAGCTCCCTGCAGAGGTAAAGAGAAAGAGATTAGCATTAGATCCCAAGACCAAGAGAACCGCAGGGGTCATCACAACTGTTAATAGTTTGGGTGGCTGTGGGAAAGAGAGGATCAGAATCAAATCATCATTTATGTGCTTATTATTAATATATGTATTGTAGGCAATGTCTCAGATTAAATTTGATAAGATAGGTGAGATAGAGTGTCTATCTTACAAAGTGAATAAAAATATTGTCAATGGAAAATGTATTGAAAAACAGGCCATAACAACTTATTGAATGACCAAACAAATTGAGATAGAATATTATATAGGATAAAATATGATAGGATCAACAACATATAGTATGATAGCATAATACATTTTTTATGTCTGTATCCTGTGATCCTGTTTTAAAGGGCCCCTCAGAGCCTTGCTAACATGATGTTTTTATATATAAAAGGATATTTCATTACCAAAATATACAGAAAATGCCTTGTGTTTCTCCCTCAGCTGCAATGAACCTATGACAGTTTCAGAAAATAGATTCAGACATCCATGCATCCATACATATCTGACCTCAAAAAACCAATCCTCTCAACTTGCATGGAGGTCACAACAGACTAATCTGATTCTGGGTCAGAGGCTGAAACATAGAATAGAAAGGAACTTATTGTCGCTGTTTTAAAGACAATGAAACACTCTTCATCTGCTTTCAGTTTCTGAGTGCAAAAAAAAAATATACAACAATAAAAGTTAAATATAGGGCATTAAAAAACTAGAATTACATCCAAAGTGTCATCAGTGATCGAAAGCATCAGTGGCTGGGTATCTCAGACATTTCTTCCAGCTAGAAACTAACAAACATAAACAACTGACCACACTAATTGTTAATTATTTCAATGCTCTCTGCCCTGTCACTTGTCAACGGCTGAAAGCAGGTGGTAGTGGGTGGGGCACAATGATAATGTGACGCCAGAACATATAGTGCAAAAAAAATTTGAATATTGTACCTGTTATTTCACCCATAGATTGCCATATTGCCAGCACCTGATTTTGGAGAGATGATTGAGGCGATGTGGTGATTAGTAGTGAAACCTTTGATGTACAAAGAGCACGACTGCTTAAAAATGCATTGGAGAAGTCAATGGTTTTCTGAATCTGATTTTCATAGCATTTACATTTTATGATTTCTAATGGGATTTATGGATGTTGGTTTTTTTTTCCGTGGGCATCTACTGTTGCTGTTGCTTGAAAGAAAGAAAGTTTAGCAGTGATGCCCGCTTCCTGTATTTTGACTAGATTGTGAAAAGACAGGCAAACCTTACGAAAAAAATCACATTACGCAGATTTTGTAGCCATGGCTGCCTGGCGCTGTATTCCCAGAAATGTATTTTCAGAAGCAGGAAGTTAATGATCCTCAAAAGCTCCATTTGAAACCTCTTCTAAAATGTTATACCCTCATTTCATCAAAAGTGCTGACCACATAGTCTGCAGCTAGGAGTTTCTGGTCAGAAAAGACCCTAGTGTGATGACCTTCTTTCTAAGTGCATGGAAACCAAATATTAGCATGGTTCTACATTTCTCTGTGGTGCGGTTTGATGTAGCCTGCTGTATTAACCACAGAGACAAACCTTATAAACGAACTTCCTTGTTATCCTTTTAACAATGATTATAACCTCAGGGCCATTTGCTCTTGGAGCAAAAGGACATTTTATGAAAATATTTTTGGAGTATTGTCATTTATGTTCGGACATGAGGGAGGAAACAACAAGGTTAATGGGTATGTTCACATGAAAATTTGTTGTGGAAGGAACATGCAGTCTTATCAGCAATAATAACGATTATTGTACTAAAATATTACAAATATTAAAATATTATAAATAATTTGATTCACAGAGACAATGGATGCACCTACACACAGACACACATGCAGTGTGTATCAACTTGATGCTGCAGCCCGGTATACAACCTTTCTAGCTTCTTCTGGCAGCACAATTATGCCGAATGGAGCTGCAGCAGTCTAATATTGTCTTTGAGAGCAATTTGCAACATTAACAAAGTTTAATTTTGCCAGATGAATACAACCAACACTATGATTTTTTTTTTTTTCACATAAATATTGGCTCTTTGTTTGTTCAGTGCAGCTTTTAATCAGTGAGACTGAGCTATTACACATTTTTATGTGCTATTACCTCCTTAACAAGAAGCCAAATGTATTGAAGGTTGATTAATAAACAGTTTTTTGGCCATTCTGCTGGGTCGGCCTAAGGAAAGACAGTTTTGGTTTGGCTGGTGAGACTGCTACTTTTGTCCCAAATAATAAATTTATACAATTACTATCTGGATTGCCATTAATACTGGCGTTGAAGAGCACGCATCCTAATGATGCACTGCCACTCTTTTTTTTTTTTTTTCTAAAATAGTACTGATGAAGGCAGTACAGCAGCATATATGTTAGCGCCGTTGCCTCGGAGCAAGAAGGCCATGGGTTCAACTTTGCCATGTAAGTTTATTGAAGCCTTATTACACTCGGGCATTTCAGGTCTCCACATCCAAAGGTGAGGAGCAGAAGGAGGATGGTAAGGCCATGTCTGTGGCTGCTGCAGTGGGAGGTTTGGGTTTCTTGTATGTACCGGAGGATGACGGGGTTATTCCACCTGATGAGAGTTTGTTGCGCAGCAGGTTAAAAAACTCTGAAACCCTGAAAAATCTGGAGCCTCTGTTTGGGCATTTGTCTGAGGAGAGAGGCGCTGAGTTGTCTACTCTGATCAATGAGTACCCGTGTTTGTTTGGTGAAGTGCCAAGTCGAACCCCCCTAATTGAGCATGATGTTGATGTAGGTGAGGCACAGCCAATCCGCCAGTGTTTCTACTGGGTGTCGGAAGAGAAGCGTAAGGTGATGGACAGGCAGATGCAGTACATGCTTGACAATGGTATTGCTGAACCCTCTGCATCTAGCTGGGCGTCGCCTTGCTTGTTAGTGGATAAGACTGACAAGAGTCCCAGGTTTTGTACAGACTACCAGAAGGTAAACAGGGTCACGAAACCAGATGGTTATCCACTGCCACGCATGGAAGACTGCCTCGATCAGGTTGGTTAGCTCAGTTTGTGAGCAAGTTTGATTTATTACAGGGTTACTGGCAAGTTCCACTGTCCGAGAGAGCCAGGGAGATCTCTGCTTTTATAACCCCCTCTGGTCTGTTATCTTATACAGTTATGAGTTTCGGGTTGTGGAACGCGCCAGCGATGTTCCAGCGCCTTATGAACATGGTTATGTCTGGGTTGGAGGGTTGTGCTGTCTACCCAGATGACTTCATGATCTACAGTGATATGTGGAAAGAACATCTGGTCCGTATTAAAAAGCTGTTTGCCAGGTTAATGGTCAGGCGTGCGTCAGCTAGACGATCAAAGTGTGAGTTTGCCAAAGCCACTGTCACATACCTGGGTAAGGTAGTGGGGCAGGGGAACGTGCGGCTGGTGCAGGCCAAGGTGACTGCAATTGGGCAGTATCCAGTGACAGCAACTAAAACAGAACTCCAGTGGTTTCTGGGTCTTGTGGGGTACTACCACAATTTTTGTAAAAACTTTTCTACTGTGGTAGCTCCCCTGACAGGTTTGCTGAAAGGAAAAGCGAAGTACATCTGGTCACCTTATTGTCAGCAAGCTTTTGACAATGTTAACTCTGTTGTCTGTTCTCCTCCTGTTCTTGCGGCTGGCAGTGTTCCTCTTGTGGTCTATACAGACCATTATCCGATAACCTTCTTGCATTCATTACAGTGTCCAAACCACAGATTGATGCGATGGATTTTGTTTTTGCAATCCTATTGTTTGGATATCCACCACATTAAAGGCTCAGATAACATTGTGGTGGATGCTTTCTCCAGAGCACCTTGCTCTTAAGTTTATAATGTGCCATTTACTGTTTAATTCTCTGGTTTTCCATGTTCCTTCTGTTGCTGGGTCTCTGAAAATGCTTCTCCAGGCTGCAGAGGGGCAGTGGGTGATGTTGCATGGCTGACTTTGGGAGGTGACAAAGCTGGTCAGTACTTTTGACTGCTTACACATCCACACATGCATACACCACTGACTACTGACTTCCATGATTTCCTTAGTTGATTTAATTTTGTAAATAAATTTATTTTTGCATTTGAAAAACCTCGTCTGTCTCCCATCATTGTTAGATTCTCAGAGCTGGGCTGTGACATTTGCTAGTTCATTCCTTTATGTGCGTCCGCGAGACTGTAAGTTATCTAGTTTATTATTCAAGTTGCTATTCTGTTATCATAAATATGCTGCAGTATTACATCCTCTCAGTTATATATTTGTTAATTATTGTTGCCTTTAATAGTCATTCCTCGTAAATTATTATCACTGAAGATGTTTGAGTTAGGTAATTTCTGTATAGCTGTGGAATCTGGTGTTTGTTTATTTATGGCAACATTTAAGGAGTAATTTTTGTTCATAGTCTTTTAGAATTCTGATAGGTAGTTTATCCTCATCTTTTCATGTTGACATTGTTTATTTCATTAAGCTACATCACTGTTGCAGTCTTTGACTAATATTATCTTGTTTGTTTATTATGTCATTTCTGTTTGTCTTTGATGTAGCAACCACACACTTACATATTAGCCAGCAATAAAAGACTGTTTGACCATCATTACTACTGTTCTTACCGGACAGCCTGGGGAGATTGCAGTCACAATAACAGAACTATCACCTAAGGTTTCATTCTTCAGGGTTACAAGTTTGGTAGTCAGTGAACCAACACCCTTTCTCATAGTCAGTAAGTTCATGTTTGGGCCACAACTTTATTCCTTCCAGGTTAATTCTTGTAAGAAACATCTTTTTGGAAAAACTGAATGGTAAAATTATTTAAGTGCACATCATGGAGTATAATTGATATATTTAACATCCAGGTGTAATATCATCCGCATATCCAGTAAACTATCTTGAAATGTGTTGTATGGATTGGCACAAATTCAGTTCAGTCTTGATGAGTATAGAATAGAGTTTTGACATGATAAAATTAGCCTGAACAGCTAATGTGACTGGTTTGAGATTAGTCCTGGATATTGGCTTGATTGTTTGAGAGTCTGAAATGCCATGGCTTGTGTTTACAGTGCAGCAGTACACATTGTACCCAAGGAGGAAGGTAGTATTTATGTTGAAAACAACTGTGTCTTGCATAGTTTTAGACCACTAATAAATTATTAGGACAGACAAATATTGTCACATATCTTTGGGGATGGTGTTTGGGGAGTGAGCAGCTGCACAGTGTTACATTTTTTAAGAGGAAGAACATTTGAAATTTAATTTCAAGAAACATCTAGGCCATTTGTCATATATTTGTTTACACATTTTCCTTTGGCCAGGAGACGCTTTCCTCAGATTAAGTGGACTTTTTTTCCCAATTTGAAAAGGGAAAGTAATATCTTTTTACACTGCAGCTTTCAAGTAATCCCACCCAAAGTTTTACAGTGTCAGTTCTGCAGCTAAGTTTAGTGGACTTGGAATAACCTTTACACATACATCCGTTGCGGGGGGTACTGGAGCCAATCCCAGCTCACACTGGGCGAGGGCGGGGTACACCCTGGACAGGTTGCCAGTCCATTACAAGGCCAACACACAAAGACAGACAGAAACAAACAACCACTCACACTCACACTCAGACCTACAGACAATTTAAAGTCACCAATTAACCCAAACATGCATGTGTTTTAACGGTGGGAGGAAACCCAAGCAGGCACAGGGAGAACTTGCAAACTCCACACAGAAAGGGCCCAGGCTGTGAATCGAACCCGCGACCTTCTTATTGTGGGGCAACACTAACCACCATGCCACCGTGCTGCCTATTTATCATCATCTTTTATTTATTTATTTATTTTTTTACACGTTAGTCAAAATGCCTTCAGCAAGATGAGTTTATATGACTAATGACTTTTAACATGTGAAAGGAGACCTTGCCTCTGGATGCTGGCAGTCACAGAAAAATAGATCATCAGCCAAAACGGAAGAAAACTTAAGAGAAGATGGACAGAAAAACATCTAAACCACAATCTTTACTGTGACTGAGGATTAGTTTGTCAATGAAACATTACTCAAATTGCTCATGTGTGTATGAGATTATTTTGGTTCATTATTGTTCTGTTTGTAATTCTTAACCTGTTGTGGGTAATGATTTATCGATGAATCAAAGTTTGCAATTGAATAAGTTGGGTTGCAATAACGCAGCAATTAGGACTAAAGACAGGGCAGAGATTATGTAGGAAATGGATTTGACAGGGGGCAATGTCTTGGGTCTCATTTGTGAATTTCCTGAAGCTCCTATTATGTTTCTCTATTTTAGCCTGTCAGCAATTTCAAGTCAATACAGATCCACAATTCATCACCATACTCAAAGCTGCAGGTCAACGACAAGACATATACCTAAAATACACCATAATGGGCAGCATGGCAGCATACAGTTGTGGTTAGCACTGTTGCCCCACAACAAGGTCATGGGTTCGGTTCCTGGGCCTGGGGCCTTTCTGTGCGGAGTTTGCATGTTCTTCCCCTGCCTGCGTGGGTTTCCTCCGTGTACTCTGGTTTCCTACCACCGTCCAAAGACATGCATGTTTAGGTTAAATGGGACTCTAAATTGTCCGTAGCGCTGCGTGTGAGTGTGAATGGTTGTTGGTCTCTGTCTGTCTCTGTATGTTGGCCCTGTGATAGACTGGTGACCTGTCAAGGGTGTACCCCGCCCTCGCCCAGTGTGAGCTGTAAATGGTTGAAGATGAACGAATGAATAAACACCATAATGGCCATTTCTACAGCTTAGAGACTGAAAATTTCTTCTGATGGGCTCAGTAATTTCAGAGATATCTATTAAAAAACGAAGCAAATTTCAGGTAAATACTCAAATTCAGATTTGGTAATTTTGGATGATGGGTCAATGTGGGTGGGGCTTGGGTGCGGCTGAGCGCAGTGACAGCTTTGTTGTAAAATCAAAAAGTTACAGGAGCTTATAATTACTTATTTTTAGGCTCAGTGGCTATGTAAATTTCTCTGTAGACTGAGTTCTTGGATAGGGTTGATTTGGAGCCCAGAACAGATTTATAATAAGAGAAAACATGGAAGCATCTTTCATACACGATGAGACCTCGTACTTAAATCCATTGTAAGGTGGCAAACAAGACATCAATCATTGGTTTGTGAAATTTTATTGTGAAGCCTCGATTTTGTGATTTGACTGTTGCCATTTTGTTTTTGTTTTTTTAAACTAAGGGAAACAATATTTGGAGGAGAAAATAGAACTGAGGAGGAGCAAGCGCTGGATCTGGCCTGCTCTTTGATCTATTTATCTAGCCACACTGATCGTGCAGTACAGTCTGTCAATCTCATGGTAGCGATGCCCTTATGCAGCCACTGCTTTATGGTCTATTTTTCCTAAATGAGACCATTGCTTGAATATCATGTTGCATTCAAAAAGACATTTACATGTCATTTAGTGAGCTAAAATAAATCAAGTGAGAAGTGGGACCATTTTCCTGTTGATTTCTGTAAAATCAAATTTGATGTTCATTAGATTGTAGGGAGTACACCACTATCCATACCCGTATCTGTATCTATTCAACCATCTACATTATCTGTATCTGTATTCGTACTCGGAAGGGGCAGAACTTAAAATGAAAGTGGGCGTGGTTTATACAAAAGTTGTATTTTATTAAGCCTGAAATCGATATGGGTTGGTCAGAAGTTGCTATATTTATTGTAAGCCTCAATATATTTTTATTTACAGCTTAATTTGTATTACACCAAGGTAAGAAGAGTGAGCCGACCGGAAAAAAATCTGACCCACTGAAGAAACAGTGAGAATGAGAAACGCGATGCAGGCTCGTCACACAAGAACCACTTCTGTTACGAATCAAGTTTTTAACTCATAAAGTGGGGCAGATTTGGAACGTTTGGGTTGTAAAAAGCTATTTTAAAATGATGAGTAGTAGTGTGGATGTAGCCTAACTTTTTATCGTTATTAGGTCAAATGATGATCTTACCGATGGACTCGATCAGGTAGTTGTAAATATTGATGTATTTCACCTCCGGCCATTCAGTGGGATTATTTCTCCATGAAAATGAAGGCCAACACAAGGGACAATGAGAAAGACCCACATATGTGAGTTTTTCATTATACTGTTTTTTCTCTGGTACAGCTAGCTTGTTTAAATGATCATCTGACATGTTGAAATAATGTTTTAAGTGAACTACTGGACAGTGTTTTTTAAATTGTGGCTTTCGGAGTATGACACGTTGCACTCTGTCTCTATCACAAGACACCCTGAGGAGGATTTTCCTTCAGCCCGAGCATGGATATTGACTCGTATTACTCGTATGGTACTCGTATGGTACTCGTACTCATTTCAGCTGAGTATCTGGCTCAACCCTATTAGATTTAATGCAGATTTAAAGCTCTTTGGCTTCACCTCGAAGCCCCAAAACCTTTGTCAACTTTTATATGTAGCCTAATAGTGAAAGTTAAGTTCATCAGTAAAATATTGATCTGTTTTGTTTTTGGTTTGCTGCTGTTGGTAATAGTACTGTTTTTCGAATCTGACACTAAAACATCCAATAATATGATATACACTGCCAGTCAAAAGTTTGGACACACTTTCCTATTCATTTGAATGGGAATGTGTGTCCAAACTTTTGACTGGTGGTGTAAATACATATGTAAGAGCTGAAATTAGCCCCCTAACAAATGTACTATTTCCTCTTGATGGAGGGATTTTGTTGAAAACTACAGTGCACATCTGTCTTAAGAAATTATCTGTTTACAAAAATGTAAGTATACATTTGATTAGTTTGGGATGAGTGCCACAGACAGTGTGGGCAAGTCAGATTAATGACTGACTTTCTAACACATTGCTAATTTGTTTTCTAATGGTTTAGTTTGACAGTGCCTTTGGGGTACAAACCATTTACGCATTATTGCTCCATCTTTGTGATTTCAGAAGCATGTTGAGCAATTGCAAACAACAAAGTTGCATATTTATAAATAAGCCTTAGGGAGTTTTTGCAAACTCCAAAAGAAAGGTTTCACAAGAGTACTTCAGCACTTGACTTTCATTTAGATTGTCAAAAATGTACAGTCCCAAAAATTCAGTAAATTTTGAAAAGTATCTTGAAAGGAGGGGATGTGTGTATTTTCCATTACTCTGGGCTGAGGTCTCTGCCTGAATGTGCATTATCTGATCGGCATCAGCAGCTTCAGTTGTGGTTCATACATCCTCCAATTATATTCATACAGGTGCACATAAAAACCTTTATCAGCTGATATGTCTCACTGGCTGGTGATACGTTAATGCCAGGGCTTTTTCATACTGCCATTCTCCTCCACTTCCCCCCTCCTACTGTGTTAAGCTTTTGCTATTGTTGACTTAGCTTAAGATCTAATTAATTCAGCAAAGATCATTAGAGGTTGCCAAATCCTTTTGCATTATTTCATTGCATCCATCCATCCATTCTGTCTTTATCCAGTGCCAATTTGTGGTGGCAGGGATTCCAGGCACCCATCATTCCAGCAATGCTTTTCAGTTCTTCATGAGGGGCACCAACATGTCCTCAAGCCAGATGGGATATGTAGTCCCTGCAGTGATTAACGAAGTCACCCGATTATGCAGGTATTCAAAACCTATTTGTATGCAGTAGTAACCTTGTATTTTGTATATCTACAGAGATGCTCCTGTCTTCATCAGGAAAATGTATCTAAGTTTGAAGAATATTTTTCTCTTCCCCATGTTGAGTATTTATTTCCAGTCTGGTTGTATGTCTGTGATACTGACTTATACCATACTTTCCACTTTTTGCCAATCTGTTACAGCACATTCAGCGGTAAACAGCTCAGCCAGGCCTTTTGTCTTTCTTATAGTTACTCTCATTCACTTTGGCTCAGTTCTTGACTAGGAGCAATAACTTTGTTGTTCAGAACAGAATGGAATTTCTCATTTGTTCTGGCTAGTTGCACATGTTTCGGTACATGTGTGCAAAAACAGTTATACTAATGTTTTTTATTGCAGATTTGTAGACAATTGTACTATGTTTCACTGAGCAAAACTCATAAATTGATCCTCAATGAAATTGACAAACTCATCACAACTTCTAAACATTCTTTCATTATTTAAGCCATCAAAAGCAAAACTATCCAAAATCTGCAGGATATAAACGTATATGCTATAAATATCTATGACATGTTACGTGTTTGTGATATCTGCTAAAGGCATATATCAAAGACCTGCCAGGTGAGAGTAATGGACTAGGAATCACAATCAACAAATCAAAATCAAGTTTGGAAGCAAATATGAGCAGCTTGACCTAAGAACAATCACTATTGTTCTTGAACATGGAGCAACCTGAACATCGGCTACATGTTCGTGGAGGGGGAAGAAGAAGCATAGTTCACTTAGTGGTAGGGGAGGACATAGCAGAGAAAGAGGAAGAATGCAAAGAATAACTTTCCTGGCCTCAACAAACGACTGGTAGATGTGAGCAGACTTTAAAAAGTGGCTCAAATTCTCAGAGGAAATAGCCAAGACCATGCTCAGAACAGATATTGTTCTCTGGTCTAGAGGTACCAAACAGGTGGTGCTCATGGAACTAACAGTAACCTGGGAAAAGAGGATCTCGTGGGCACATGAGTACAAGCTAAATAAATATCAAGCCCTTATCCTTGTAAGCCAGCAAAATGGATGGAAGGCCTAGAACCTATCCATGGAGGTTGGCTACACTGGTTTTGGTGGGCAGTCACTCTGGAGAACCCCTGGGATTCTGGGGATTGAAGGGTAGGCAAGAAAGTGACAGATAGGCAATGTCATCAAGCATGCTGAAACAGCATCCTGGTGGATCTGGATTCAGCGGGTAATGCAGTGGCAGAGCAAACCTGCTGAAAGGCCAACCAGTTGGGTGCTGGTCAGCAGGATCAGACTGAGGACGCTGGAGCTGCTGTCGAGGCCCCCCTAGGTGTTGCGGGCTAAAATTGACGTAACAACAGTGAAGGAGAATGCCCACCTGAAAACCACCCAGCTCTCTTGCCCAGTGGAGTCATGGGGCCAAGTACTCCAGTCAGTGCCTTGAGTTAAGGAGGAGAGGAGAGAGCGAGGCTGCTGGCCCACAGAGGGCAAACGGTGAGGTACCTGTAAAGGTGGGCCAGGTGTGATGACCCATTGTATTTTGTGTATATCCCTGAATGAATCAGAGCAACACTTGAGCATCGTGTTATAAACCATGGACCTTCAATGGAAGAAGTGTGCTTGAAATAGGATCATAAATCAATTTGAAATTGACAGTACATTTGACAATTACAACTCAAATAATTTAACTAAACGTCTAAATGTTGATTTTCTTCCTCTCTACTGCAGTACACTAAATGTACAGTAAGAGTTTACTGGGAAAAGTCAGTTCCCAACAGATTTTGTCTCTTGTTGAAATGTGAATATAAAACTCTTATTGCAAGATATAATAGTAGCTAGAAAAAAAAACAGACTAAGACAGACAAAGACAGACTTTTTTTATTGCACAATAAAAGGTGGTGGAAAAAAGTAGAACAAAACATAGATTTGGGTATGAGATGCATTTCCATGTTTGGCTATCGCAGTGAAAAAAAACGTCTTAACATTTTGGACCATACTGTCTAAATGATAACAAAACAACTTCTCATTTTGGTGGCACTGACCAGTTACATGAAACAAAAAACTAGGTTTTGAATGTATGACTGAATGTTTGCATATGAATGTTTTGGCTTAATTACTACTTATTGCAAACATGTAATAGAGTTTTGATGTACCATGGAACTGCTGTGAAAATTGCATTTAGAGTTTATAGAATATTCCTAGTGACTTGAAAAATGTCCCAAAATGATTGAGAGAAAACTTAACATTGAGATCATTATGCTTTGTTTTCCTATGCATGCTGCCTCAATGCTCTGTTTATGCTTCCACCCAGTCACAATCCCCTGCTCTTGTAAAGGCTTAAACTATGAATGGACTGAAATGCACAACTCGGGAGACAGAGATATACTCGAGGTTGTCTATTTGCAGGGTTCGGTACATAGGAGCAAAGTCAAAAATCTCCAGCAAAAGTAGAATTGTCCGTGATCCAAAAAATGTGGTCGTTACTCACTTAAACAGGTCGGTACACAGATAGGCAAAACAGGTAAGCAGAAGCACAAAGACGGCAGGCAAAAGGTAAATCCAGAAACACGGAAAACAGGCCAGTCCAAGGTAACACGGAGTAACACCAGGGTAACTGAGTCGCTTGACAAAAGTACGAAGACAATCTGGCACTGAGGACAGGGAACACAGGAAATATAAGCACAAGAGGGAGGGGCTAACAAGACATGGGTGTAACATATTAGAGAAAATGAGGAGGTGGCAAAGCCCACAGGAAACACATAAGGGATGACACAGGAGTCACCTTACTTCCTCTTTTATGACAGTACCCCATATTGACCAGGTATACTTCCTGTTTCCCCGTTTTTCTTTTTTCCCCGCTCGTTTGATCACCTGACCACACCCTAATGTGTTACACCTGTGTCTTGTTTCCCCCTGCCCTGGTGTATAGAATTTCTGAGTCTTGAGTTTGTTTCCAGTTTGCTGTGTGACTTACCAGCATTTCCAGTGTGTGTTTTCCTGGTGTTCTTTGACCATGCCTGTTTACTTGGTTTCCTTGGAGTTTGCCTGTTCCCTGTATCGTTGCCTGAACTTTGCCTGCCTGACCTTGTGAACAGCCTGATCCTCATCTTTGCCTCTGCCTGTATATTAATGTCTTTGTCTCCTGTGATTAACACAATACTCCCCAATGTTCTTTAACAAAAACCTCAAGAGAAAAGTAATTACTTGAACTTTGGGAAAATGGATCTCCTTATCCCAAGGGCAAAACTGATGACCAAGCTATCACCCTCAATTAAATTAATATAAACCCATTGCCAAGTTACAAGCAGGCTGCCTATTGTTGCATGTGGTTTTAAAACTATCTTGTTCTGCTGTCAGTGTTGGGAATAGAGGGTAATGTTGTATTTTGGACAATGATCATAGACAAGGCCACTCTCCTTGCCACATTAGACAATCACTGTCAGCTGCTGGGTCAGATATTCATGAGTCAGTAGGAGCCTCCAAGGGCACCAGGCCCTCTGCTGAAAAATAAAGGCTATCATCATTCGCTCCCTGGGATCAAAAACATTTTCTCTCTGTGGGACAGACAAACATTGATCCTCTTCTAGTCCTTCTGTTTCGAAGAACTGCAGCATGCGCTGAAAGTTTTGCCTGGGGAAAGAAAGATGCAGAGAAAGCTACAGAGCCTTAGTTAAAGAAAAAAAAATAATAATAAAAAGTAAAAACACAGAATTTGATTACCTTGTCCCTCAAAGTTGCAGTGTTTGACTGAAAGTTTATAGAAAGAACAGAAGACAGACGGTCCAGTCTGATTTTGTAATCAAAAGCAGCACTTGCAATCTTTGGGAGAAAGCTTGTTAATTTATTCTTTGTGTGTGTGAGAGAGAGAATTCAGCCATTGAATCAAGCCATATTGTGTTCAGGAGCCTCCACCTATTCTCCAATAGAGAAACAATCACTACTGCACCCTGCATGGTGTGATGGAATGCTAGTGAGGCTTGTCTCTGTTCTAGTTCCCTGAAGCCTTCCCGTATTGTATTATTTCGTTTTCTCATTTTTCTCTGTTCACTCTATTTGAAGCAATGCGAAGCAGATAAATGTGTCTATGTTGGGGCACTAGGAGAGGGAGAGAGAGCAAGCGAATCAATCTCGGTCTATGAATGTAATACAAAGAAAGTTGAATATATAAGGGCAGCAAAGGGGCAATAGGGATGGATGGATGGTGTGTGGGAGAGGGGGAGGCCAAGGAAAAGGTGAATTAAATGTCATATATTTTACACTTCCCTGTGTTAAGTTTCAATTAAGTTTGATTGTATATCTCGTCTTTTTCTCGGAAACCAATCAGATCCTCTGAGGCTCTGCACAAATCTGAAGAGATGGCTTCCTGAGTGATTAAATAAAAAATATGTTATATATCAGGTTCACCCCCTGTAATCCTGCAAGACTGGACAGTGGGTCGGTGTGAGCGTGGCGTTGTGATATCGCAAAGTAACAGATGTACTGATGGCTCCTTCTAAAGCTTAGTTTATATGTGCATTTCTCTGACTGAATGAGTCAGCCAATACTTGACCATGCCTGTAAAATCCTGAAAAATTGAATAGTGGGTCCAGGTGGGCTGGCCCTGGGTTCTGGCTGAGGGTTTGGGTTTGTTGTCTAGAAGTATATAGTACATAGTCCAGAATTTACAAGAGCATGTATCGAGGCTCAGTTTCTGGATACAAGCTTGTGTGCTTTTCTCTGTTGACTGAGCACTTTGATAATTTCACAGTATTAATATGGAAACCAGACATGCTTTATATTTACAAAAGACATGGAAAACTCACTTTTTATAAATGGGACTTTTAATGACAATGTACAGAAATTACATTAGATGATTGTTCTTTCCTGAAAAAGAACAGTAACACATATTTTATACAATAGAAAAGTATATGAATGCAACAAAAAACATTCAACTTTTTCACAGACCAAATGGCTAAACTATGAAAATTATAGCACTACAAAATATTTATTTTTCTGTGTGTACAAGTGCAATGAGCCAACACACTTCAGTTGCATACATGTCTCCTTGCCTGCAAGCAAATTTTTTGTGCAGCTGAGAAAGAGCTAGATTAGCCAAGAAAAGGTTTTACAAAACTTGTAAATTGCAGAGGATCTTGTCTTATTGATTTTCATTATCTGGTTTCATTGCTGTCGCATGAAATCAAAACTAATGGCATCTGGAATGCTCTGGAATGATAAAAAAACTGCAAGAGCAAGACACACGCCATTGACTAATGTGTGTTTGCTTGTGCATGCTGGACTAAAAAGACACAATTAGCGCTAATTTTATAAATATATATGTTTGTGTGTGTGTGTATCAACTTGTGTACTTTTTTTTGGTCAGTTGTGAGCTGTGCTTTCTGTACAAACACTCAAGCTTATTGTTCAGCGGAGAGGTAATAGTTTGACATTTTGGGAAATAGGTTTATTTGCTTTCTTGCCAAGAGGTTGATGAGAAGATCGATTCCACTTTCACATATCTGTCCAATAAATTTTAAGCCACTGCCAGCAGTTTTGACAGGCATCAGGAGGAAAACAAACATCTTCATTATTGTTATTGAGGTGCAGATATATAAGTTCAAATGACTGAGTTGCAACAAGAAAGCAAAAACTTTCATGTGTACACACCTTTATTAGTTACACTAACTTTTGAACTGGATTGTACGTCTTCAGGCAAATGCCAGTAAGACTGTGAGAGAGAAAATAACATATTGTCAGTCTCTGGGCACCACGCAGGTCTGAGGCTCCACAGTATTAGCAGTCTGCAAGCATTGGTGTTAACGTCACAGGCAAATAGCAAATTATCAGCAGCAAATCTGAACAAATCCAAAAACATGGTTCCCTATATAGTGATATAGCAATACAGCAATACAAATAAAGGCATGTAAGAAGAGCTTACCTCTAATAACAGTATGGTTCTCCCACTTAAGTTGAATATAAGTAATAGCCCACTAGTTAAGTACTCTTCATGTCATAAGCCAGATGACAAAACATGGCTGATTTTGTGTAAACCTGTAGCTCCACTGGCAGCGTAGACTCATGTTATATATCATTATCATCACCAGGTCCATATCTGACCCTGTGGCATTAACCGAGATTTCCCAATGTTTAATTGTGAATTTATTCGTCAGATATCTGTCCTCTCTTCATCTGCTTTTCCATTCTCCTGACCACCTGTGGGTGGCCTGTTAAACTTTATGAACATATGAAAGGTCTGGCTCACGTAACTTATGACACAGATCAATCAATCAATCTTTATTTATAAAGCACTTTTCATACATAAATATAGCACAAAGTGCTTTACATGGTTAAAAGGAATGCCTGCATATGATATCAGCACATGATTCATTCCTCCCTGTATGCAGTGTGTGCGTGTGTGTGTCCAGTTTGAAGCTTCACCACTGAATATGTTGAATATGAGTGCATTTGTCTTGCAGCTAATGGCAACACATCTCATGAGTTGCGCTGATTTCCTGCTTCTAACGACTGCATAAATCTGTCTCTGAGTGCGTGTATGCCCCTGATGCATGAATGAGCACATGTATCTGTGACAATCATATGCCGTGGCATATCTGCACATATATATGTAGGATTGTTAGTAGGCAAGCATGGAAGAGTGTGTACAGGGACCCAGCTGGGTTCTATTCTCAGTTAAACATGCAGTGATTCCCTGTATAGTGTCTTTAATGCAGTCCAGAGGAAACTACACAGTAAGAGCATACACATACAGATAAACACACTTTAGAGTGTACTATTTTGTAATTACATTTGATGCTGCTTTAATCTCCAACAAAACTGCTAGTTTTGAGGTCTGTATTCACATCAGCCTGTTCCCGGTTTGGTGCTAAGAACCTATATACCCTGATTTCATTTCACATCAGTAGCACAACACAAGATTCTGGAGTTACTCCACAAACAAACTGCCATCCTCCTTTCGAACACATTAGGAATCCACCCATGGATTTTGTCCTTCGGATTAGGTAGATTATTGTTCATCTGCCCAGCCACCACCTATATGATCCCAGGCAGGGAGAATGTCTCCCGCCCATAGATCATTTGGGTAGCAGGTTTTTTATGACCTCACAAGGAATGTTCACACAGCATGTCCAAGTGGCCCAAATCAGATCTTTCCCCCTATGTTACCCAGATCTGATTGTTAAATGACAGTGTGAACTGTGTAAATCACATGAAATCCGACCTTTTCAATTTGGATTTGGGCACTTTCATATGTGGTTTGTAAATTGTATACAAATCAGATTTTTTGAAATGTGACCCCAGTCTTAAAAGCCATGTGACCTGTATTAAATTTTAATGTGACTCTATGTCACCCTAGATTGACAATTGTCATAATTGTGCACGGGCAATAGTCACAAAACAAAAGCAAAATGGCAGACAGCGACGATGGTGGTAGTTGGTGGAGGGGCAGTGAAATATTATACCTTATTACTCTAATATCTGTGACCTGTTAATGCTGACCTCTTCTATTTTACTTTCGTACACGGAGTACTGCGTGTGATGCCTTGTTCTTCTTCTGCACATGCAACTCATATCAGGGCCAGTCCCAGTTTTACTTGTGATGGCCTAAAAAAATGATTGATCGTTTAGAGATTGTGAAGAGTTTGGCAATTTCATTGAGAATCAACTCAACAGTTTTGCTCAATGAAACATATATATATGTTTTTTGTGCAGATTTGTAGAAAATTGCATTGACTCTTACACACCTGTACCAAAATATGTACAATTAAAATTCCAATCTGTTGTGAACAACAAAGTAATTGTTCAGAGATTTGAACCCAATGTTTTGCAAAATGCTGTTCCTATTCAAGAATTGAGCCAAAGTGAGAAAAAATGTTACGTGTTGTGTGGCTCACTGTGGGGCACGCAGGGAAGGCCAGGAGGCCAGCTGGAGCAGATGTGGCTACATCACTTCAATAACATTAGTATACTCAGAGCCTCACAGTGCCCACACAGCCATGTGCCTCCTTAGCTGAGAGGTGCGAGCAGCCAGTCACAAATCAGGCTGCCTGTACACCTCATCCATCATCCCTTTGTTTGCTTGTTTCTTTCCCTCTCACCTACCCTCAGTCTGTCTTCCCAGCCAACAATAAGGGAGTTGTATGCTTTCTGGATTCATGCCAAATTAATAACACAAAGATATGGAGGTATAGATTTAAATTCTTTTTTTTCCCTCCTCCCTCTCCTCTAATTTCTAACAGAATTTTGATTTGCATTAAATAGTCTGAAAACTGTGGCTTTATCAAGTCGCATTCATAAATGGCCTTGTGAATGCATCAGTACATTGTATCAAGTGCCGTTTTTGCAGCTTTAATATGAAGAATACACCCGCAGTGTGAGGGAATCACGCAATCAGTGATCAGGGTCACATCATGCTGGAGGAAGGTCACATATTTTCTCCACTCATTGGTGGAGAGGGTGAGCCCTGATTCCTCATGGTCAAGCATCACTGTCCAGCATGCTTGCTTTGTGTTTACTCATGATTCATTCATTTTATTTGTCTTTGCGTTCTGTTGTATTGTGAGTGTGTCACACATGGGCTTATGGGAAAGCACCAAGGCATATTTCAGAGACGAGTATCATATAAATCAACCATGGAGTGAACTGTGAGTTTCACCATTTAACTCACTCTTAGTTTTTGTTGTTTTGTTTTTTTTCCTGAGAGACTAAGTGCACTCGCTTGTGGACAATTTTTAAATCAATAATCTAATTAGCTCTGAGATGACGCACCAACTTGCAGATTTCCCATGCAAACAGTAATGCATTTCATACTCTGAGGCACACACTCTGGCATAAACACAAATGCATTCCAGCATCTATAAAGGCATATGCTCACATTGCATCTGTTTCCTGTTTAGACATGGATATCATGGCCCCTCAGACAGAGGGGGAGGGGTTAGACTTGGAGACAAAGAGACTAAAGACTGAGTGATGTGTTGTTGTTGTGAAAGATGTCAGGTACTAAGGGTCATAACTTATGTGAAGTGAGGGAGGAGATTATGGCAAATAAAACTATGCGTCTCAGATAAAACTTTAACCAGCAATGTAAAGGAAAGTGAGCTGGAATTAAAGGCGATAGAAGCATTTGTTTGTCTGTGCTTGAATGTTTGTTGGCTCTGGTTTGTTTTGTTTTCTCAGATAATATTAATGGGGACCCTGGAGAAACATGGGAAATAAATAGGGGGATGTTTTGCCAAAATAATAGATATAAATAGAGCAGAGAGCAGTTATTTATAAATACAACAAAAAATTCCGAAATTATTCATTTATTTATTGATTTACTTTTTGCATATCATTACTTAATGCTATTCATTTCAATAATTCTAATTGTTTATGATAGTAATGGAGGGTGGGTTTTAATAATGGGACATTTTCCCCTTCCTCTTATTGGCTAATCAAAGTCGAAGTGCAGTACACTAACTGAGCTCCTGTTTGCCAGTTGATCTATAGTGGCAAAGGCGAGGAAACTAATTTAAATGGAGTGCAAGCGGCATATGAGGCAGGTGACTGCGCTGAATCTCCATTAGCTGATAATCAAAGAGCAGCAGTGAAGATGCTGATTAACTTTGATTAAATCTTTTTTTTTTTTCCAGTTTCAAATGGGAATTGAGAAAGTAACATCACCTTGCCCCATTTGCATTCAGGCAAGTCTATTGAAGTATGAGTTTACAAATGAATCCCTTAATAATGGAGTCTGTGTTCACCCAGCTCAAACTGACACTGTCATACTTACTTTCTATATTGCTTTTTGGTCTGTTGCATTGATAAACAACAGCAACGGATACAAACTGAAATATACATACAAACATAATTTCGGTTTTAATTTGGAATTTGTCAATTATTTGTGCTTTTGATTTTTTTCCCATCATTTTGAAAGTATGGATGAGAGAAATTTGGATATGGAGACACCTGCATTGACATACGTAGAGTATTAAAACATGACTTGCATACGACTGTCTTCATACATCAGGATCATTCACAAAGCATATTAAGTCTTCACCTTTTTCTATCCACTGCAGGGTATTTCCATATATATATTGGCATACCTACCTTACAATATATTACTACACAGTTATACAAGAAAACAGAGTCCATTGACATAACATAATGTTATAGTTGATGGAAAAGTTGTTATTTGGAAACCATATAGCCACATCTGAGAACCAGTAATTGATGTTCAGTTCTATTCTCTCCAAATGCAACTACATACAGCTTAAATGCCTCCTGTGTCTAATATCTCTGTTTTTCAGAACAAGCAGAGAGACTGAATTAATGTGCTTTCTGATAATTATTCTGATAAAGTACCATCACTGAACTAGGGGTTATTCTGCAAGGGGATCTCACCGTGCTACAACACCTGTCAGCATGTTGCAGCACAGTACTCTGTACTCAGGGACTACTTACATGTGTACTCAGTAGATATTAATACATTATTTCTACAGTATTACACGTGCACTGAATATTCAGTATTACATTCTTATGTTTTTACATGAGTACTTAGTGGTTATCACTACATTAGTACTATATGATTACATCAGTACTTAGTTCTTGGACAGTGAGCTCAGATGAAAATACTAGAACTGTTATAACAGTCTTAACATATTTATATATATTTCCCCAAATACATTTGGAAGCAGATCTGCAAGCAGGTTTGAAAGGTATCCAAGCCCCCCAAGCTCTTTACACGTGGTGGCCTAGTGAGGCAATGCATGTCGGACCGATATGCTCACTAATGCGAAGCGAGTCTGAGGGAAGGTGCTCAGTTGTGAAGGATTTGGGCCATTCACCTTGACATGAATTGAAACAAATAGATGTACCTTGTAATTTACAACATTTTAAAGGAATTTTTACTCTCTTTTAGTATTTAATAGTTGGAAGATCGTTGCTGAACATTTCAAATGAAAGTTTTCATTTAATTTGCAAAACAGCTTCATTCCCTTTAATTTTACAGGAAGTTGTCTGAAACATTGTCTCGATAAGCATCTCAAGCGCATTCGAGAAAAATCGTGTAGCCTCAATGCAAGAAAATGTTTATTTTTTTCAGTTGTAAAATCAAAATCTTACAATCTTTCTGAAAACATTTGCCATCTTTCTCCAGCATCTCTTGACACAACTTCACACATCTTATTTGTCACATTTCCCATGTTGCTCAGAGCTTTCCAGGATGGAAACATATACCTGATTTGCTACTATATCAAGTTTGTGCATGCAAAATATAAGTGTTCCAGGTGGTTGCTGAGCCTTCACTTTGTAATCCCTAGTCTTTTTTCATTATATTTTCACATCTTAGCACGTTCATCACTCGTTTTCTGATGCTATTTTTTCACTCTCTGCTTGAGTAGGAAGAAAAGGGAAACAGCCTGGGGTGGGCCACCTGTGCTGTTGTTTTGTTAGTTGTGTAAATCAGCAATCAAAGGGATGAACTTCTGAGTGTGTGAGAGTGAGAAACTGAGAGTGAAGATGGTAAATGATGTGTGAAAAACACTACAAGATACCTGTCTCTTGCATTTAAGTGACTGTATAGGACAGCATGTTAATGTGTATGCCATGTATCATGCTTGTGTAGTCATAATATTTCATCATTCCGCATGTTTGCACATGTACTTTCCTTATTGTCAGCCCCATTAAATAATCTATAAACCACAAAGAATGCAACAACAGCAACATTTTACTGGCAAAATCATCTTCATATTCTCTCACATTTATTTTTTTCTCTCTTAAGTCAGTTGTCTATGCCAATGGAGGACTCTGATGTGATAACAAATTCTTTGAAAATGCAATCCACTTGAGAAACAGATCTGTTCACACGACTCGTTAAAAAATAAAGACAATTGAGACTTTGTGTTCTAATGTCCCAGAACAAGTACGTAGACCTTGAGTTGAACTGCCAAGCTCCCTTACCTTTACAATGCAAACTATCTATTATGGAAGAGTCATAACCCAAAGGTCACAGCTCAATTCCATAGTAAACCATGAAATGTAAACATTTTTATGTAGATATAGAATATAGGTGCTAATCACTGTCAAACCACCCCAGTTTAAGTGGTTTCAGTGTGTTCAAATATCCAATCAGCGCCATTTCAAATAAGAACAGAAGCTTAAGGCTGAATATGTACATGGACAGATACTAACCTCAAGAGTGATGAAATCATACATGTTTGGGAAAAACTTTATGTCTCATCTGGCTTGCAGGGAGAGCAGTTGGTTTCTGTGGTAGTGGACCGTGACAAGCCCATGCAAGTATTGGCAAAGACTTCACACCAATCTGTCAAATATACAGTTGGATGGTGACCAGACTCAGCCTTGGCCTGCCAAAGAAGATGTGCTGCCTCTGATTATAATTATTTGTTTTGGTCAGTGAGAAAGACAGATAGTGGAAACCTTTTGATTGTGGGCACAAGTCACAATGTTGCTGTCAAATCAAGCAAATGCATTCCCATGGGGTGCGCTGAAGGTTAGATCCTCCTGCTATAGACTCAAAATCAATATCAGAGCAGGAGTCAAGGAGGTAATTCTGGCACTCCACCTTCTTCCAAGGTGCATGGAAAAGGGGAATGACAAAGAACATTTGAATGACATAGCTATGAGGCCAAAAAAGTGATAAAAATATGAAGGTTAAAAAATATAAAATGATAAAACAATGATTGGTTGGTGAAGGGACCAAAGTGTGCCAGGACAAATTCCACACACATCACACCACCACGAACCACCTGGACGGAATCTCAAGGCAGGTTGGTTCCATAGACATATTATGTTGATGGTAAATTCTGACCATACCGTGTCTCAACTGACAACAAACTGTAGAGACTGATGTGTGAAGCTGTTAACCTGGGTCTGTTTGATTATCTGTACTGCAGTGCTGCTGCGTGATTAGCTGATTGAACAATTGTTACTAATAAAGTGCTCAGTGGGTCTATGGTTATGTTGCTTCCAGTTATTCAATTTCCCAGGCTGAAAAATAAAGCCAACACTGACTAAGTGAAAGATCCCAAAAATACCACAGTTTGTCAGATGACAACCTGAGTCTCCCCCCAGTGGGGGGTCAAACCCCATAAATGCTCATGTAAAACATTCAACTATCTAAACATGTTTACAGTTTACAGCAAAATAACAGGATAGATCTCACACATCACAGGAGTGAAAATTAACATGTTCACCAGCACGTTGTGTTAACATGTTTGCGTCAGAGATATTTAAACTTGGTCTGAAATATAATTGTGGCCTTTTCCAACAGTGACACAAGGGTTTAAGTTGTGAAAAATTAAGGGTATGTAATTACAGTACGTAAGGGTATGTAAGGGTAAATTAAGGGTTTGAATGAGTTGGAGGAGTGTACGCTAGTAACAAACTGTTGTGCACTGTAGTCTCAGCATGTGCCTATTCTCTTTGCCTATTTTTGAATTATCCAAAAGTCAGGTGGAGCACTCTGAGTTTCAGAAGCACTTCATGGAGACTCCATCTAGCTTCATTTACAGTTTATGGCCAGAGCCCTCCATAGCCGAGCTCCACCTCAAGTAAAAATCCACAGCCTGATAGAGCTGAACACTTCTAAATCTCTCAACCTGGCAGTATAGACTAGATTTGTGTTGATTTTGACACAAAATCAAAAACTAGAGTGACTTTGTGCTTTATAGGTTACTGGTATCAATTGTCAGACAGCAGACACACGCTATCAGGTCTCAGTTGTGTGAACAGCAACATTGGCCGCAAACATTTTATGTGTATTTAGCATAGATATAGACCATAAACATGTTCTCTTTGTTCAGCCGTGGTATATAGTTAAACACAAAAATACTATGATAAAAGCAGACAGTGGAAAACCAATTTATATTGTTCATGATGATGCATACACAGACAAGGCAGAGCGACAGACATATTCAGACCATCAGGGGAAAGTGTAGTCTGCTATTGTCATTTACTTTCTATAATTTATTTCTATAATGATTTTTCTCTCATGCTGTGTGTAGGAAGGGGGTGAGCGAGTTACTATGGTCACCATCATGCTCTGTGTCTCTGTCATTTAGAAACTTTATTCTTTAACAGGTTTTTTTATGTTTACAAAGTCACAAATGTCATTGTGCCTCAATACTGAAATGTAGTGGAAAAAGCTGCACGTAATGGAAAAAGAAGCCTAAAAGAAATCCTTCTTCCTGTTGAGTTTCTAGCTATCTGAAAAATTAGAGATGTGGTGCAATGAATGGAATTTCTCCAGTTCATGCAGCAGGGAGAAAAGACCCTTACATGGTTGTTCACTGAAGACTTGGCTCAGTCAGTATTCTGTCAGCCATACAATAAGGTGTCACTCATGTCTTTTTCAGTGTAATGAATGTTGATATGAATGTTAACTGGCTCCTATTTGACATCCTCACACCTAGATCCATACCGTGACACTATGTTCACACAACAGGCCCACATCACTCTATATCAACAATTGTCATAATTGTAGGCAGGCAGGAGTCACAAAACAAAAACAAACATGGCACACTGCAACGAGGTAATCAGTAGAGGGACAGTGAAATATTAGACCTTTACACTCTTAATGGTAATATCTGTGGCCTCAATTTCTGTTATTCCTGCCTTCTTCTTGTTTACTTCCGTACACAGAGTGCTGTGTGTGACGTCTTGATGTTCTTCTGCACATGCAGGTTACATCAGGGTCATGACCAGTTTACATTGGAGTCCAAGTTTTAAAAAGATCATGTAAACAGCTGCATGAAAAAATCGGATCTAGAAAGAAATCTGAATTGAGCACTAAGGCTTACAGTGTGAATATAGTCAAAATCAATACATTAATTTCTCTATAATTGGTATTCTGTGTGGTCTTCCTGTATAACATCACAACGAGAAGAACCAGAGATGACAAAAGCTGACATGCAAAACTGTGAGTAAAACAAATGGTGTAAGGTGCAGGGAAGAATTTCACAGGCAACTATATTCAATGCATGTTCATTTATTTCCTATTATTTACAACCTAAATTTTGGGGAAAAGGGAAGGGGAACAATACGATTATGTCTGTTTGGCATGGTGAGTCGACCCACACCTGTGCTTCTGACGCCCATTTATTCTAGGGAACATCTTTAGGACACTCAGGATGGGATGCTCAAATAAGGTGAGGTGTGCCCCTCTGCAAGTCAGGGTGGCGCCTCCGCTGGCTGAGCTGAAACATCACTTTTAAGAGACATGTAATGGACACAACAAACGGGTTCCATTAGGTAGTTGTTGTCAGGCAATCTCATTCATCCATTGTCTTTACTTTGTTTCCAATAACCACTTTCTTTCCTGATACAACCAGTAATAACTATATTGTGTGATATTCTTGGTTTTCATAACATCACAGTATAATCATCAAGCTGATTTTTGACTCACTCGAGGTTGTGTAATGTAACAGTTTTGATTTCTGGAGGTGAACCTATTATAATGTACGTTTCCATGTTTGTTCCATGTCAGTCCACCCAAATACTTCTTTTACATATACAATAAATAAATCTTATACTGTCGAAAAGCCTGTTTATTTCCCTTTTAAATAGGGCCACATCTGTAAGGAACATGCATTTGTGGGATGAGCAGCAGAGCTGAGTATGTGGGATGTGCCCATGAAAAAATTACCAAATGTGCTCTGCCAATTACAAACAGCTTATTTTGCAATTTCCATTGACTCCTGTGTTGAGCTTCTGGTACCCCCAGGTGTGAGCATGGGCCCTTCTACAGTGGTCAGTAGGTGTCTGCTCCAAAAATTGGAGTGTTTGACGGATCTGGAGAGGGCCCGTGCAATAGGGCAACTTCAAGTTCCATATAACAAGGGATGTCAGAGACATCCCAAGAAGACCGTTTCCTCACTCTGCCAGCATTTAGGTACTGTAGGCTGTCTTCTACAGATTTACAGTCAAGGTTTACAGGACGATATGGCGGACTTGGCTTTTAACCCCTCAAAAATACTCCCCTCACAAACTCTAACATCCACAGTAAATGAAGTCAAAAGACCCGCCTGTTCTGCACCAAGCTTCGTTTCGCCAAAATCATGTTGTTTCATTAGATTACATCTGATCAATGCAGCTGGTGTGAAAACAGCACTGTTAATCATGTGTTGGCCCAGGTGCTTACAATTGGGCATATGCTGAAGGTATTTTAGCAAACTTGTAAAAGTCTGTTATGCATTTCCCTTGTGATATGGAGCGTAACACCCTCTCCAACCTCTCAGCCCCCACACTCCCTACCCATGGATCATATTTAAGAAAAATAATTATCTGTCATGTAGCTGCCATATTCCTTTTTTCATTATCTCATGCATTTTCCATTGCCCTCTGTTTTGCAGATACATGCTTTGTACATTGTTAGCATGTTAAATGCTACTGTTATTTGGGCATTTAGAGAATTTATGGTCATAGCCATCAACCACACATAGTAATTTGATTTCAGGTGTTTATGTTGTTTAGCCCCTTTGCATATTATATGGTTTTGCAAAGCCACTGTATATGTTGCCTGACATCTCATTGTATAAATATGAAAGGTTAATCTAATAAAAGACAAGTTCAGCTAAATCAAATAAATTGTTTTATTTATACCTAAATAAAAAAACAAAAAACAAAACTGCAATAATTGGATGGTAAGATAAAAGACATTTGGCTTCAAATGAGTTGCTTATACAGCAGTTTTCAACATTTGCGTGTCTATGTGTGTGTGCACCAATTTGAAAAAAAGTGAAGATTGGCACTTTGCCAATTACTAACCTAATGGATGATAAGAAATGAAGTGATTACTTACTACATATCTTGCTCTTCCATTTCCATCTTGTCTGCACTTTGAAATGTGCTTTCAGAAGAACCCTCTGCCCCCTGCAACATATTTTCCAAATTCAAATTGTAACAAGCCCTACGATGGCCTGGCAACCTGTCCAGGGTGTATCCTGCCCTCGCCCAGTGTGAGCTGGGATGGGCTCCAGCACCCCCTCCACCTGGAAATGGATATGTGGTTAAAGATGAATGAATGAAGGAACAATAAATACTATTTTCTTAATCGCTGGTGAGTCACTTACTTGGGACTGCTTTCTGTCAAAAGTTAAATTCAGGATAAAAAAAAATTATAATCTTATTGTCATTGCTCTGATTTTCACAAGCTGGTGAACATAATTTTAGAGATTCAGTGAGTGAATCCTTCTTCTGAGTGATGCTATTGATGATGCTAGTCAAGCAGCACCAACAGAGAATGAGCAGCTCTGTTCAAACAATGATAAGTGAATTTGCAGAAGAGAGTGACTGGACAATGTGTAGCTGATCAGTGTCTTTCACTCAAACCTGACAATTGATAGGAACAACACCTGTAACCATGGTAACCTAAATGAACCTGACATTGATTTCAAAGATAGTGATTACGTTATATCTCTTCCTACGTTTGTAGCAGTGAACATAGCAGTGCACTACTTTTATCAAGCTCACCACACCCCACTGCATTATATATATTGAAATGTGCCTCTTGTCTTGAACTTTGGATTGAAATGAACCTTATTGGGTTTGAAACTTATTTATTCCATATTCTGGTTCATTAGAGCACAAATAATAATTTCAGTCAAACTACACTGAACAACTGCTTTGTTTCTCATCTGTTGATCAGTTCTCTGCGTTAAGAGCTCAAGCAGTCTTAGCCCAGGCACACAGGCCTTGGCGGGGGGTGGCTCAAGAAGCGAGTCTCTCCCAGCACGGGGACCCAACCATAGGGATTACCTCCATCTCATCCCCTGCTGAGAGGTGCCAGATATGGATTCAATCAGTTCAGTCTGTGTCCCTCTGGGAGAAGGATAAGTAGGTAGACAATGGACTGAACTCACACACACACACACAGATATACACACCTAATTGAATCCCATTTGTCTCTTCCCTGAACATCCATGTGGTATAATGACAGTTAGAAATCTGTGGTAAATTGCTCCAATGGTAGCCACTCATTTACACCCTCATCTTCATCATTAGAAATGGTGGTGGTGTTGGTGTGTTGAGGCTGGTGGGCCGTGTTGGGGGGCATGGATAATTGCTCATATCTAATGGGCTGCTAATCATCATTGTAAAATCACCCTTGGTTCTGGCAAGTTCTAAAAATATCCAGTGGCAGGTGGAACAGCTGCAGCAGCCAGATAACTAAAACTCTCATTCTTTATTGTTTCTCTTTTTATGTCGTTTTACTCCCTAGCCCCAGTCTCAATAAACTCCCCTTCCATCTCCCTGTGTCCCAATGTCATCCATTATGCATTAAAACACTGATGACAATGTCTTAAAGTCTATCCTGCAAACCTCCACAACCTCTCCTGCCACAGGCCTGTTGACTTCACAATGATGCCAAAACCTTAAAGGAAAATCATTCACTAGTTCTATATTTAAGTGTTACAGCATGACCTCAGGTCCTGGTTTTGAATGCAATTCTACTTGCCAATCAGAGAAGCAATCAGACCACCGCAACAAGGTGAACAACCCAGTCGATAACAATAAGAACATAGAAACATAATGGGCTCCCACTGAGAAAGAAATATACTCTGAGCAATCATAAGGAGCTCAATTCATGATCGGCCCAGCCTGCCCTGTAAAACAAAATTAGCCCATAGATAGTCTCTCAATAGGTTATTATGTATCATAGTTAGGTTTTGTTGCTAGGTGACATCTAGTGGTCGCAGGAATTGTGAAGGGAGCAAAGGAAAAAGAGCAGTGGCATACTTTATAGAGCATTACAAAGGACTTCTGGCAGGAGGATGTTGGGGTGGATTGATGAGTTAAAGAAACAGAGGAGACAGGAAAGCAGTGTTTGATTCTCATGTGAATGTAGCACTTTATTTTGTTTATTTTGTTTATATTTTGTTTATTTTGTTTCTATTATCCACAATTGTTCCACAAAGTTTATTTTTTTTTAATAGAGCTCTGCTAAAGCAGTCATTCTCAAAGTCTTTGCAGGTGCCCCTCACCCCCTTTTACCATGTGTGGTAAATAGCCTGTGAACTCTGCCTAAATGCATTTTAATCTCGTTTACAAAGTACTTAACATGTGTGTATGTGTCTTCTATCCCTCATGCTTAAATAAAAATAGACTGTATCGTTTAGTACTTTAAAACTTTGTTTTATTTATGAATCTGTCTCGGCTTCATAAGTTTAGCAGGCAATTTAATAAATTCATTGATTTAGTTAACTTTGCTAGGGATAGTTATAATGTTGGGGGTAAGGTTGATAATTTTTTTTCCTATTGTTATGTCAGATGTAAGTATGAGGAGAAAGTCAGCAGACATAGCATCGTTCTACAGTAGGAAGAGAAGACAGGGTGAGAAAGAAAAGGCAGGCAGCGAGAGAGAGCACTGGTTCAAGTGGACCTCCAGATAATGTTATACTCTAACACACGCTTTTGTACAGTGTTACCTATTTTCTTGATATTGTCCACCAGTTTTTTCTATCTAAATAGAGATCATGACGAAAATGCATTTTAAAACTTTCAGTTAATGTTTTAAGTAACTTAATCTCTGACACAGTATTTTCTGTGTTTCAAAGACCCCAAATAAAACCTTTTAGAAAACAATTTATGTGTGACAAATGAAATGAGTACAATGTTCTCATAATAGTTTTTGCGATTTTGCTCATGTCTATTTTGAAATTTAAATTAAATCTGAGGTTGATTTCAATGAACCAGTATTTTTTCATTATGTATCTCTCTCTGTATTTTTGATGATATGCTGATAGGCTGAGCTGAACATCTGCTCCTAGTAGTAGTAATAATCAGTAGTTTGGGACACTTATAGAAGGAACAGAATGCCTTATCATCACAGCTGAAATTCTGTGCAACTTCCCAGTAGCAGGCCCTACATACGACATATATACAACAGTCAGCAACAACCAATCAACTCAACTCTACACAGAGTTTAAAAACAAGTATAAATATAAAAAATGGAATAATAAATAATCTGTTAATTAAGAGTCTATATTGCAGTGCATTTGTACATTTGTATAATGTAAGCATATAGTGCCGTATTTTCAACTTTTTTATGTTTGTGCAATAGTGATTTCTATGCGACCACTAAATAATTTCAGGCTCCATCCTGGCCACTCCACTGAAAATTTTCTGGTTCCACCACTGGTCTTATTTTAACTGAAATCTTCATCTTTTCCTAAACCTAAGTCTAATTAGTGCCTAAACTAACCAAGTTCTATGAGCAGTAATATACTAATCTTTGTTACAATGGCAGGATGTCATCCAGTAAATGTGACAAACAACCTGGATGTCTGTTTGGCTCGGTGGACTGGGTGGATATCTGCCAGTCCATCAGACTTAAATGTGCAGTCTTTTCCTCAGGCTTTAGGCAAAAAATACCAATTGAGCATCATTTCATTTCCCTCTACCTTTCGCTTTAAGCTTGCTAAAAGTCATTTTGTTAAGGCAGGTGAGCTGAAGGTTAGACAAATATCACAGCAAAAGCAAGAAAAAAATTCATTGAGCATATGCACCGAGAATCATAACTCTTGCTTAGCGTCACCTCCTTGGAAGTTGATGTCCAGATGGAGAGAGCTGCATGCTCATTTAATGGTCAGTTTAGCTAATGCAATAATAGCTGCACAGAGGAGCCTTGTAATGGCCACCTCAGTAGGCTTTATTAGGTGAGCTGAGCCTTTCCATGCTGACCTTAATAAGAGAACTTAAGGCCACACTAGACCCTAGACAATTGTACACCTTTGCAAGCACCTTGGCAAACACACTGTAAGTGAAATGAGAAGTAAAATGAAAAAGAAAAGCAGGCGAGTTTCACAATTGCTTTATTTGAAAAAAAAAGTTTTTTTCTGGATATAATTACAAATAACTTTTTGCTACAAAGGAGCCGAATAGAGAAATAATACTCACACAACTGTCTCTGAAGTGTCGATGTTGAATGTCTTTGACAAAACTACTTGCCCGTATCTTTGTGTACATGGGTGAAAAGGTATCCATAATGAAGGTAAATAAATATTCTTTACGTGTATTTTGATATTAATAATCAGAAGTGTAGACATGTTCTGATCAGTGTCAAGGAGTTGCCAAAGTGTCCCTTGCAACATTCGTACCAATCTCAGATGTTATATTAACACCACATGCTGCAAGGGGGAAGATTCATACAGTGTCACCAGCCATCTGTTTTCTGATGAAACAGCTATTTTGAAAAAGAATTACATTGCAAATTATGACGAGTCCCTTACCTGATATTCTGGGATAACTGGTGAGCTGCAGCCCTACCAACAGCAGCAAAGTAAGAGTGATAAATTTACTACTCTCCAAAAATGTGCCCAAAAAGATAATTAGAACATCAAGTCCCAATCACATCTCGTCAATAACTAAATATTTTACAGATTAGCTGTTGTGTTTTAATACCCCAAATTTATCACCTATGACATTGGGAACATTTATTAATTTTTCTTAAACTAATACATCCTATATTTGTAATTTAAATAACTGAGAGTAAACAATATACAGGGCAAATTAACAACAGCTAGGGTTGGTCCAACTGAGTCATTGGTCTGTCTAATAAATATATATATATATATATATATATGACAAAGACAAACACTCACACTCACACTCAGACCTACAGACAATTTAGAGTCACCAATTAACCCAAACATGCATGTCTTTTGATGGTGGGAGGAAACCCACACAGGCACGGGAAGAACATGCAAACTCCACAAAGAAAGGCCCCAGGCCTTGAACCGAACCCACAACCTTTTTATTGTGGGGCGACAGTGCTAACTACCATGCTGACATGCTGCCCTATACTATATAACATATATTAATATATATTTCCATCCATCCATCTTCATCCGGGGTTGGGTCGCGGGGGTAGTAGCTTCAGCAGGGAGCCCCACACTTCCCTTTCCCCGGCCACTCAACCAGTTCTGACTGGGGGATCCCGAGCCGTTCCCAGGCGAGATTGGAGATATAATCTCTCCAACTGGTCTTCAGTCTGCGGTCCACCCAAGGGAGGCGCCCAGGAGGTATCCTGACCAGATGCCCAAACCACCTCAACTGGCTCATCACAATGCAAAGGAGCAGCGGCTCTACTCTGAGCTCCTCACCCTATCTCTAAGGGAGAAGCCAGCCACCCTTCTGAGGAAGCTCATTTCGGTCACTTGTACCCACAATCTTGTTTCTTTCGGTCATGATCCAGTTCTCATGACCATAGGTGAGGGTAGGAACGAAGATTGACCTGAAGATTGAGAGCTTCGCTTTCCGGCTCAGCTCTCTTTTCATCACAGTGGTGCGATACAACGACTGCAGTACCGCTCCTGTGGCTCCGATTGTCTGACCAATCTCACGCTCCAAAGTCCCCCCACTCGTAAACAAGACCCCAACAAGACCCCAAGGTACTCCTTCACTTGGGGACTCATTCCCAACTCGGAGTACACAGTTCACCGGTTTCCTGCTGAGACCCATGGCCTCCGATTTGGAGGTGCTGATCCTCATCCCAGCTGTTTCACACTCAGCTGTGAACCTGTCCAGTGAGAGCTGAAGGTCACAGACCGATGGTGCCTACAGCGCCACATCGTCCAAAAAAAGCAGCGATGCGATCCTGAGCCCCCCAAACTGCAACGTCTCTCCTCCCTGACTACACCTAGAAATCCTGTCCATGAAAATCACAAACAGGATCGGTGACATGGTGCAGCCCTGGCGGAGGCCAACCCTCACTTGGAACAAGTCTGACTTACTGCAGAATACCTGAACACAGCTCTCACTTTGGGTGTACAGAGATTGGATGACCCTTAAAAGTGACCCCCTCACCCCATACTCCCACAGCACCCCCAACAAAACATCTCGGGGGACCCGATTATATGCTTTCTCCACATCCACAAAACACATATAGACTGGATGGGCATACTCCCAGGCTCCCTCCAGGATCTTCGTGAGGGTGAAGAGCTGGTCCATTGTTCCACGACCAAGACGGAACCTGCATTGTTCCTCTTCAATCAGAAGTTTAACAATCGGCCTGACCGTCCTTTCCAGCACCTTGGAGTAAACTTTCCCAGGGAGGCTGAGTAGTGTGATGCCTCTATAGTTGGCATACACCCTCTGGTCGACCTTTTTAAAAAGTGGGACCACTACCCCGGTCTGCCACTCCTTCGGCACTTCCCCCGACCCCCACACAATGTTGAAGAGGCGTGTCATCCATGACAGCCCCTCAACACCCAGTGCCTTCAGCATTTCAGGGTGGATCTCGTCAATCCCTGGGGTTTTGCCACTGTGGAGTTGCTTAACTACCTCAGTGAGTTCCCAGGGAAGTTGACCATGACCCCCCTTCATCCTCCAGCTCTGTCTCTGCCCCAGAAGGTGGGTATGTCAGGTTCAGGAGTTCCTCAAATTGTTCCTTCCACCATCCAACAATCTCCTCATTTGAGGTCAGCAATGTCCCACCATTGCTGTACACAGCTCGGATGGTTCCCTGCTTTCCCCGCCTGAGGTGCCGGACAGTCTTCCAGAACAACTGTGGTGCCGACCGAAAGTCCTTTCTCCATGTCCTCTTCGAGCCTCTCCCACACCAGCTGCTTTGCCTCCACCACCACCGAGGCTGCAACCCTCCGGGCCCGTCGGTACCCTGCAACTGCCTCTGGAGTCCCCCGGGATAACATACCCCGGAAGGCCTCCTTCTTCAGTCAGACGACTTCATTGATCACGGTCATCCACCACGGTGTCCGAGGGTTGCCGCCCCTTGAGGCACCCAGGACTTTGAGGCAATAGCTCTCCGCTGCAGCTTTGGCAAAGGAGGATTTGAACATCGACCACTCAAGCTCGATGCCCCCAGCCTCCACAAGGATGTTGGAAAAGCTCTGTCAAGGCTTGTCATGGTAAAAAATTCTTGGGTTCTTCAAGACATCAAAGGTCACATACTGCATTAAGGGAGAGGCCAAACATGCTGATGTTTTACCCTTTACTGCTTTTAAAATCACTATTTCTGAAAGCCACCTCATGGGATACCCTCTCACCCTCATATGAAGTACCAGCCATGTCCCAGAGACCTAAGAAGCTAGACCTAGACCTAGCTAGAACTAAGAAGAAAGAATGGTAAGCCATCTGAAACCAGTAACCAGTATGTTGAGAGATGTAGCAGAGGATGTCATTGTGGTGTTGCCCATAATTCCTTTCCTGCAAAAATTACTCCCTTACTTAAATTGTCAATGTCATTTGCAGCTCAGGGCAGCACGGCGACATGGTGGTTAGCGCTGTCGCCCCAGAATAAGAAGGTCGCAAGTTCGGTTCCCGGCCTGGGTCCTTTCTGTGCGGAGTTTGCATGTTCTCCCCATGTCTGCGTGGGTTTCCTCCGGTTTCCTCCTACCGTCCAAAGACATGCATGTCTAGGTTAACTGCTGACTCTAAATTGTCCATAGGTCTGAAAGTGAGTGTGAGTGTGAGTGGTCCAGGGTGTACCCCACCCCTCACCTGGAACGTTGGCTGGGATTGGCTCCAGGACCCCCATGACCCGGAAACGGAAAAGCGGTAGAAGATGGATGGATTTGCAGCTCACATAAACAAATGGGGTCACTCTGATAACCCTAAGAAAATCACAATTCTAACTGTAAAATTTGATTCTGTGTAAGAAAACTGTGAATTTCATGGTAGAGTGTATGAGGAGGCTTCACCGAACTGAAAACCTCACACATGTAAGTGAAAAGGTTTTACACACAAACATCAGATTTAAACACTCACATATACAACTGAAAATGTCTCATAAAATCAAGTGATACCTTTGACATACACAACTAAAACTTTTCATACTAAGAATGGAAGCTGAAATCAGTCAGTAATTACTTAGGTAAAGTATTGATGTGACAACCTTGACACGTGTTGTTTAAAAATCTGTACGGTACATCAGTCTAGCTAAGGACAACGCATAGATTAAAAAAAACAAAAAACAAAACTGACCCTCTGTAATGGTTTTAATTTTTGCTTTCTCCACTCCAGGAAGGAGTGATTAGGAATGAAGTTTTTCAAATTATATATTTCATGTTAATTTTGCTGCAAACTTAAAAAATTAAAAAATTTAGTATGCCTTAGAATAAATAACGTACAAGAAAGTGAAAGTTAAGAGAGCAACTCTTCCTGCCATAACTGGCTGCTGTAGGCTTTGATATTTGTCTTAATTGTCACAACCATTGTGTTCTCGACGACAAAGTGATATTTTTTACCGCACTTTCAATTTTAACTAGGGTTACTGTGACTGCAGTCAGGGAGCAGCTGAACTACACATTTATCTTTAATTGCAAGCCAGCTGAAGCGAAGGTTAGACAGTTGGCTGAACGAAATCAAGCAATAAGCGTGCATCTGGTCTTTCTGCTTGAAATGGTGTAATTCAAAAGTGATGGGCCAACAGCAAATGTGACCATCAACAGCACATTAAAAAACTTGTCCAGCAAATTGCAGATAACATTACTTGAATCATAATAAGTCAGTATAATAAATAAGTATTTAAATACAGTAATTTATGAAACTGAGTGCTGTGTGAGAAAACAAAAGACAAAAGCATTGAAATAAAAAAATACAGCAACAGAAAATAAAGCTTTTGATGTTGCTCTATTGTTTCATCTGCTACACATTCACTTCGGCTTTCATCATTCAGCTGGATGCGTCCATCTTTTTTAATTACACTTCATGTAAAACGTCTTTTGAGCAGCAGCATTTTCTTATCTTTTCCCTTTTCCTGTCTCTTTTTGCCTCTTTATCTGTGAAAGGTTGGAAGACACGCCACATTCTCTCTCTAGGAGACACTCTGGAAACTGGCTAATTTCAGCTTGCAGACCGTCTTGTCATTTGAAGCTAATTGCATGGTTTGGCCCAGCTCTGGCAATTATACCCCCCCGCCCCTTTTGTGTAAGTGTGAAAGCTTTCAGGGGTCTGGTAGTTAAGAGGATGGGCTGCTGCTTTCCTCACTCAGGGTTAGGGTTAGGGTTCACTTCAGTGTTTTACTTAGACAGTGAATGCAGATGTCTTAGAAAAGAAGGGGAACAAGGAGCTTGGGGGGAAGAGTTAGCTTGCAGGCTACTGACATTAAACATTGAAAACAAAGCAGTGTCCATTGATGGGCTGGTCATCTTATGACCAATTCTAACCGCTAGAATAGCTGTGTTGTGCCTGAGCCATTTACAAATAACACATTTACCTTCTCCAGTGTTATTAAATGATGTGGCCAAGTCAAGGTATTTCTTTTGTTCTCCTAATTTCCGTCATAGTCACAGTTGCATCTGAATGCAAACCCAGTGACAGCAAGAGACACACAAGTACCCATGCACACAGGGGAATGTCAGCAAAGATGGAGCCTTTAGGGTCAGGGCTGTCTCTTGATAAAGGTCAAGTGTCTGGGCTAACTGTTTTTTTTTTTATCAAACACATGGAAGAGTGAATACAAAGTGTGTGTGTGTGTGTGTGTGTGCATACTTTCAGTATTACATATATAAGTGTAGGTGCCTTTGGCTTCATTCTTTCTCTGAAAATATTTAGATCACGTGTAATTCGACCAGTCTTTTTAAGGACAACACACAAACTGTTTCCTGCACGCACACACACGCAGACAAACACAAACAAACACTTGGTAACAAAGAGAGTAGCATGGCTAAAGTGCCAGAGGAGTTAGCCAGAAGGTGCCTCAGATAATTTCACACTCTAAACAGAGCCCAGAAACTGCTGACAGACCATGAACATGCACACTACTGCAAAGTCGGCAAACCATGTCACCCTTGTAGCTGGAAATTGTTGGAAGCAGTGAAAGGGCACTTTCTTGTTTGAACCAACTCAAAGAAGACTTAAGCTAATGAGTCCTTTGCTGTATAAACCAGAGTCTGATACATACTTTTGTTGTAGTCTAGAAGCCAAATGTAGTGGGATTACAAATAATGTAGCAATGATGACAGCAGATAGATGATTTAGAGAATCTGTTTTTGGAACAAATCATTTGAAGTTTGGATAAAGGTTCTGGGCATGTGGTGGCGTAGTATGAGTTGTTTAGGCCTTATATTCATTTTGTTCATTTTACTCTTACTCTCAATTACATTATCCCTTCATTTACATAAATTTCCACTTTCCGTCATCCATGGACTTTAATGGGAACGTGGAGTAAATATGTTTTACTGGCAATAAATAAAATCAAGTCAAATCAGATTTATTTGTATAGCGCCAAATCATAACAAAGTTACATCAAGGTACTTTACATATAGAGCAGGTCTAGACCAAACTCTTTCTAAATTGATTTAAAAAGACCCAACAGATCCCCCCCATGAGCGAGCACTTGGCGACAGTGGCAAGGAAAAACTTCCTTTAAGAGGCAGAAACGTCGGGCAGAACGAGTGTCAGGAGGGGCTGACCGGTTGGGTTGAGAGAGGGAGAGAGAGAGAGAGAGAGACACGGGGGGGGGGGGGGCAATAAATGAAAATAAATGCATTTTTCTCATCCTTTTAGACACTGTACTGTTTTGACTGGCACAGGCACCTCCTTCCCTGTCATCAAACCAGATAGTCAAATAAACTGTGGATGCTAAAGCATATTTTATCATCCATCAAAAACACCACAGGTCAAGGACAACTATCAGTGTGAGGGGAGCTCTTTTTATAGATTGAAAAAGGTATGCGTCACCATTAGTTTATATCACAGGTGACTTGACATGGTCACATCTGTTTCACTTGGAATAATTAGTACATAATCAAATAAAATGAAACTTTATTTTAGATTATTAGTTCCCAAATAGTACTCTCCAAATTAAAGAGCATGTGAATATAAATACCAGAGAAATTCTGTTCTTTGTTGTGGCCATGTAAATCTGCTCCCAGACAAAATAAAACTCCAACATAACTTTCTGCTCAGATGAACAAATATCATCAAACTTGATAGCCATAGAAAACAAGTGAGTTTGTTTTTATATGCATATGTATTTTTTACATAATGTCGCTGATTTCTAAATATGTCCAAACATGATATATTAGCCTAAACACTATGACATATTTGAATGCATAAAAGGCTTGGTAGGTGTCCAGAGAAAGTTGATATTCATTGTCCTAAATGAGTTCTGTGTTTTTCATCATATATAACAAATCTGATATTATTGTGAATTTTTGCTCTTTTTTTTTTTTTTTTTTAGAAAACTTGTTTACAGGAAATAAACTTATGATAAACCACCAGCTTGTCCTCTAAATGAGAAAACATTAACAAGAGACCACACATCAATCATTTCAACAGTCTTATCATTTGAAGAGAAAACTTCAAGTAATGTTAACTACATCAGTCAAGAATAAAGGTTTTCAATTTCTAGAGTTAACATTGTGGATATGGAATGAGTTTAAAAAGTACATTTGGGCCTATCTTATAGGCATCCTGATTCGATTTTACAAGCTGCTATACTGTGGAATGTAATTATGGAATAATATAATTAAGCAAAAATGACCTCGACCTAAACTTATAAGTGCGTTAACATTGCGGCACGTTGCAAACATCTATCTGAATAGAGCATATGCTGTTTAATTAAATCTTGGTTAGATTTTACAGTTGGTAAATCTTGACTTTTAGTGAAGTCTTTCAATAAATCACAAGCTAAATGAAAAAATTAAGGTGTAAAGATGAGTAGTAAATCTGCATTTAAAGATCCAAAGTGAGTCAAACAGTCTGATGTCATTTGGGAGATGAGACAGCACATCAATTTAAGGTTTTGCATGTCATTTGAAACACCTTTAAGTTTGGTCTGGGATGACTAGAGAGCCAATGAAGGAGGATATAATATGTAATAAGGTTTGTGGAAGTAATCAAAATTAATTTATTTAAGAATTGCAGTGTTCTGTGCCATCCAAAGATTTGTACAAAATACTTCTCACAGTTGAGTCAGCCCCCAAGTGTCTGCTATGGATAGAAAAGGACTGAGGCCTGTTACTAAGATTTCATTAGTTATCTTTGTTACTGTTATGTGCTCAAACTACCAAGTACATTGGATCGGGCCAAGTTTAATCAAAATTCAGAACTAGACATATTTTCATCATTTTAAATCCAGCCTTTCACAGCAGATTGTCGGGCCTCCATTCTGGCCATTTGAAGGAGGCTTTAATAGTTTTGTACGATGGGTCTTCTGCTTTGGCAGACACATACAGCTGAATATAATCAATGTAATAGTGGAAATAACTTTTATGACTGTCTATAATTTGACCAAGAAAGAAAATATACAAACACTTAACCAGAAGCCCATGGACAGAGCCCTGGGGTATTTCAAACTAATAAAGACTAATGTGGTGGACTTTTAATTTTATAAAACACATATTTTGGCATTGGTCAGATCTGAATCCATAGTTAGCAGCATTTCTTATTAAATGTAGTGGATTAATTACCCCAAAGGCCCTGACAAGGTTCTAAAAGGTTACTATTAGAAAAGTGGACTGCAAAGACACATCTCTATTTAATACTTTGAGATATAATTGCAGGTTAAGACTCAGTTGGTCTACAAGAGTAAACAAAGCTGGGCTTAAGTCACTGGTACATTTTCAACATAGGCTGCAGTGTGAAGAGCCAGGGGCAGCAGTAAAGTTAGATATGTTAAACTTGATGGACTGATGTGTTGAGTGGTAAATCCATCATTATGAAGAGATGATTATATTGCTTTGAATTTGATAAGAAAGTAATCTGACATAATGGATGTGGTGGGGGGCGGCAATAAGATCAGAAACCTCTACCTACCAGGGTGAAGCATTTTACCACTGAGGTGAAGAAGATCATCAAGAAATTTTGTGAAGCTAAAAGTATCATCGATGCATCATTGTCAGTGTTCCAGAGAGACCTCACTTAGATAACTGCAGGGCCGACAGTAACTCAGATAAATAAGACAAGATGAATTCATTATAAAGCAATTTATGGCCAGCGGAGATGGGTTTGATGCAAGAAGCCCAGAGAGTTGACTGTGATGTTAAGATTAGAGGTTTATTTGAATATTGATCACCAGTACAACAACTACACCTTGTTTAAGAGCCTGATCAATATAGGCTTTGGTATTCTGAAGTTGTGAAGCTTGAATTAGTGATTATAAAATGTTTCATATGAACCAGTGAGATCCAGACTGCGTTGAAGAATCATTTATCAGTATTCACTTGATAATGATATTATCTGATATCTCATATTTGTAAAATAAAATTAGAGGGTTAAGGGGAGCTTTCAATGAAAGGTCAATTTGTTTAGCTCCTTGTACGTAGGTGATGAATTATTTTGAACATGGAATCACTTATTTTTAATGAAATAAAATATTGACAGCCTGTATATGTAACAGGCAACAGATCAAGGGGTATCTGGACAGATACATGTGATACACAGAATAAACACTGTGGTTCACTGAAGAAAGAAACGAAGGATTAACATCTTCACAAAGCCAGTGCCATTTTATTTCTGACACAAAATATTTCTCTGTCCTTCATTCTGTCTTTCTTCTTTTCACTGTTATTCAAAATCACAAAAAAAGATATTTTGATTATAAAAAATAAAATGTAAAAAACATTTCTTTCAATAACAGTCACATAGGCACAGATGTACAAATGGACAGTAAATCTTGTCCATCGGAAAGTAAATTAAAATCAAATCAAATTAAATTTATTTATATAGCACCATATCATAACAAAGTTATATCAAGGAACATTACACATAGAGCAGGTCTAGACCAAACTCTTAACTGAGTTGTTAAAGAGACCCAACATATCCTTCTAAGAGCAAGCACTTTGTGACAGTGGCAAAGAAAAACTTCCTTTAAGAGGCAGAACTAGACTCAGGGAGGATAGCCATCTGCCTGGACTGGTTGGATTGAGAGAGGGAGAGATGGAGAGAGAAGCAGAGGCAGTGAGAGAGACACAGTGAAAGCGAGCGTGAAGGATGGGAAGGGGGGACTTGGTAGAAGGGTGGAGTGAGAACAAGAACAGGAGAAGAGAAGATACCATGGAAAATACAAACAGAACATACAACATGGACATACAGTTATTGCAACATGGAAGGACTAAACAGAAACTACGAGAAGAAAACAAAGTGAGACACAGTAATGTTGTAATGTGCATGCATGGGAGAGAGAGAGAGAAAGGGATAGAGGGAGGGAGAGGGAATGTACCACTGTACAAACCTGCTTCAAGAGTGCCTTCATAGAGCCTGTGCCCAGGACTTGCTCATGGGCAGATGGCAGACAGTCAGAATCGGCAGCAGAGAATCCAACATCATCACAGTGAGCACAGGATACCCACAAGGGTGCTTACTAAGTCCACTAGTGTTCACGCTGCTAACACACGAGTGCTTGGCACATCAAAATACTAGCCACATCCTCAAATTTGCTGATGACACGATAGTGGTGGGCCTCATAAACAACGGAGACAAGTCTGCATACACAGAGGAGGTGGAGCAGCTGGTAACTTGGTGCACAAATCACAACTTCAAAGTTAACACTTAACCAAAAAAACACAGCCCACTGATCATCTCTGGGTCTGCTGTAGAAAGAGTTAAAAGCACCAAGTTCTGACCTCCTCAGCCAACACTGCAGCCATCGTCAAAAAGGCCCAGCAACACCTTCATTTTCTCCACACTTTCTCCACACCACTGAAGAAAGTGGACCCCAAAGCAATGACAGTCTTTTTCTGCGGTACTGTATCACTGCCTGGTATGGCAACAGCAGAGCAAAGGAGAGGCCGAGACTCGACAGAATAGTAAGAACAGCAGAGAGGATCATTGGGGTGTCACTGCCTCCCCTGACGGACACCTACAAAGAGAGGTGCATCCGCAGGGGGCTGCAACATAGCCAAGGACCCTACCCACCCTTCTCACAGCCTCTTCACCCCTTTACCTTCAGGTAAAAGATACCAGAGTGTCAGGACCACAACCACACGGCTGATGAACAGCTTTATTCCATGTGCAATCAGATTCTTAAATGAGGCACATGTGCTGCCTGTCCATCCCTAACACCACTGCACATCAATGCACTTTGAATGCACTTCATTGCATTTTTGTGAGCTGTATTGTCTGGTTTATTATCATATTTATTTATTGGACTTTTGGAGTAATTTATTTTTCTTTTCATTGCCAGGCTGCCTGCAAAACGGTATTTCATTTCTGTTATGAACCTGGTCTAGGGGCACCAGGGACACCACATGATATTTATCCCCATTCTCCTAGTGCGAAAAGAAGCCAGCCAAACCAGGATCGCAGATTCCCACAGTAGCTTTTCTTTTATTATCAACTCAAAGAGAGAGTAGTTCCCAAAACAACAAACAAAACACTCTGGCAGCTTTATGCCTACCTGCTGAAAGAAAAAGAAATAAAAGAGAAATAATTACCCTAAACTCCTAATATTAAACAGGAGAAAAATAGTATTACAAGGGCCAACAAGAGCCTCTCACTCCTACCAGCTACTGGTTGTGTGGTGATTCTTTATGAGCGCTATTTACAATGTTTACAAACTAAAGTAAATGTCCATGGGTTGACTCAACAGGAACTTAACTTTGCACAACTCAATCTGATCCCTCTGTCAAAACTGCCACCACTAACACAACGTTCAGACACAGCACTGTTGCTGTTGGTGTCACGCGCGCGCGCGCGCGCGCACACACACACACACACACACACACACACACACACACACACATCACTGCTGGCTTTGGGACCGGAAGAGTGGAGCAAGAGGGCTCCGATCCCAACGTGGCTATAAAGCCCGCCTCCAACTTCAGGAACCAATCCTCGCTCAGTAAGCCGGGACCTCACCTGTCAGTCATTACTCCCATTCACAGAAAAAGGGGAGGAGGAGCGTCAGAAACCTCACTCACCTGAACAGCAAAAAAACAAACAGAGCAGTAAAATGCACCAACACATACACAACCATAACAGTTTCTATGTTTTTATATTGAAATGACAAATAGGTAAATCAATCAATCAAAACTCCTTTAAATGCCAGTGCTTAATGACTTATTTAATTATTTAATGAAGATTGACAAAAGAAGGGATCATAAATCCATTCTTTCAATAAAAAGGAAATTTGTTAAATATGCAGAAAAATTCAGAACCGATCTTCTATCATCTTTCTATAGATCCAGCAGCACCAGAAAACTAAGTAAGTAAATGCATGGGTACTACCAAGGCATGTATTATTAGGACAATCCTTACTGCTGTAATGGCATAGTTAGAGTTATTTGACAGGGGGTTTACTACAGTCATTCTATTACCTGCAGTACACTCAGAGAAAAAGCTATTATCAGTTAACATGAACTCTTTATTTGAAATATTTTGAAACAATCCTCTACTTTGAAGCATTTTTTTTACTCTGGAGGAACTACTGTGCACCAACAGTTTGTTCTGTCTGACTCTCCCAGATGATCTACAGAGTAACACAGTAACCACTCGAGTTGCACTTGTGTATAGTAATATAATACTTCAACCATTCTCTAACCACTTTTCAACCAGTTTCAAACTGTGCAAAAGAAAAGTGCCCTTTGACGGCCAGATAGAGCAGTGAAAATCTTAAAAATACACCATGCAATTCAACTCCTACTGGCTTTTTTTCTGAGGTTATTATTTAAAGTGGCTAATGTGCATTTTTGCAGATGGCAGCAAATCACTCAGTATCTGTTCAGCTGCCTGTCTAAAATGAGAGCAAATCGATCTGAATCTACTGTCGATAATATACCTGCTACAGACAAGTACCTATAACCCTACATCAAGGTAGTATGGGCCATTGTATTTAGAAAGGAGACAAGAAGAACCCAGTGATCTTCCTTCTGCACTCACTGAAGGAGTCTTCTGGGGCTGCATATATAATATAATCAAATGTAGAAGCCTCCTTGGAAGTGAGGGATCAAACAAAGTGTAATTGAGCCAGCAGGGATCTTCTGGAAGGGTTAATGGAGGGAAGTCGTGTTAGTGATGTATTGAGATGCTTAAACAATGATGTGCACTGAGACATTCCAAATCTGAATAAAGGGTATTTGTTTTTAAGAGATTAACTTTGCATTAGTCCAGAGCTCTTCTCTTTGAACTTTTGTAAGGGACTGGCGATTTGCTAATGTGGTGTTAGATTATGCACAGTGTTCCATCATAGTTTGCTGTGAACACTATCACAAACCATCCCAAAGTGAGATACAGCTCATTGATTTTTGGATTGGTTGATCCGTTTCAGTTCACCGGGTTCGCCGAGCAACAGTGCATCCTCAGGTTGGTGGCTTCAGTCAATCACAATCAGAAAATGATATAATCTTACACAATCTTTGATCACCTGGACCTAGCAGGAATCTTAGTGTGTTGGTTAGAGATGAAGATGAAGTTGATTGTCACTGCTGTAGTAAAAGCAAGATAGCACGAAGTGAGTGTGACGACACTAACCTCTGACTGTGTTTGCTTTGAAGGTGGGCGGGGCAGAGGGTGAGCTGCAGAGTGGGGAAGACCTGGCTTAATTTGCAGATCTGGCAAACCTGGGCCCAGTGTGTCAAAAAGCTTTGAAAATCCCTCGAGCTCAGTCTGTCATCTCTTCCTCCTGCCTGAGACTACATGTCAGTTTGGTTTGTGTTCTGTTGCTGTGCTTTATAACACTGCACCACCATGCTCTTCCACTCATGCACACACTTACACTACTGATTACACACAACATACTTATTTTAAATTCAACTTAGTTATTAATTTACTTTAATAAAATCATTATTAAAATGCATCTTTTGGTATGGATTTCTCTTCTTTGTCATGGCCGACTGTGACAGTGAGTTTCATTTTACTTAGTTTTATTCTTCCTGTTCCACCTGTCAAGTAGAGGGGTAATCTTGTCTTGGGCAGCACTTCGTTGTCTCCATTTGCTCCTGACCACTCGTTTGTCAGGATGCAAGAAAAACCAGTGTCGAGGACCTTTCCAATGACTGGTGAGCAATGATGCCAGGAGCTGGAAGGCATTTAAATTGTGGTAAAGAGGACAGAGATTGTTGCTGCCTGTTCAGAGTAAGTAATCCAACTATAAGCAGACCTTCCTTGACATAAAAAGCTTTAGCCAGTGAGGGTCCAGAAGCAGGGGCTCTGATCTTGTTATATTTCCATTGGGAACTTGTAGGTGTAGACACTCTATTGCTCTCTATGCTAGTTATTTTTACCATTGGCCAAATCCCACCAATCTCTTGCAATCCCATGAAGTCCATTAAGAGGCATAGCAATGCTGATCTGTGAGATTTAAAGCCAGAAAATCCCCTTTCCCATATACTGGACATTTAATAGCATAGAATTTTTATTTTAGCTGTTGACATGATCCAAATTTGACAATTTATTTTTGCTGTTATAGATATAAAGGTGTTCTCTTTTAATAGACTTAGTTCTGCCAAAAGTCATTCTCAAGCAAAGCAAGAAACTCAGTTTATGACCAGCAGCACAATGACCTGCTCCTGGCCAGACACCATACTAAGAAACACAAAAAAGAAATATAAGGAAGTGTTAAATTTCCACAACTACAATATTCACAGATATTGTAAAAACATTAACATTGAATGTCACCCAAAGTTTTTCTGAACATATTATATATTCTTCTCCTGTTTTTCTTTTTCCTTTTTTTTTCTTTTTTTAAAGCATAGTTATACACCGAACAGATCTCTCTCAAGTTGTGAGAGAGTTCCCCTTGTTTTATGAGTAAAATCACCTTAATCATGAGTTTTCACAATTCTGTAGTTGGCTCAGACTGATTTGTTCTCCAAAACATTTGGAGCTAGAGCTCATGGGTATTGTTGTCTTTAAATCTATCCTAACCCATCCACATGTCAAAATTACAGACATGACTTGTCAGACTCAAAGGCAATATAATTGAAGCTGTTTGTCATAAGATAGACCAATACCTTAACATGGAGGATATTGCTTGAATAGAAACATGAGGTGGAATCACAGAATGAGAGGAAGAACCTTGTCACAGAACCCACTTGAAAGGAGAAACTGACTGACAATGAAGTACGTTTTAATTACCCATGCAGAAAAACCAAGACCTATGACTTAATAACATGACTGAAATATGGCTTGTCTAAAAAGGTGTTATTTCAGAGGATTACTGGAGTAAGCTTATCAACCCCTCAACTGTCAGCAGTTGTGCTGTAACCATGGGATAAAAGCTGGGGTCGCCTGGCTTTGGACACTACAGCTGTCAAAGCAACATTAGCTGTGGTGTGGTGTTCAACCTTAAAACCCTGTCGACTTTTCATAACACGCCATACTTATATTGCATCATCTGGCATTTATTACATTTCAAAAGGAAATTCATTGGTCAGACTGACTGTCTAAGACAGTTGAAAGACTTACAGTGATTCTTTATTAAATTTGGTGGACAGAAAAGGCTCAGGCCATGGAACAATTGTCTTGGAATTTGGAAGTGATCCGGACCAGAGTATTCCATTAGCAAATGATAATTGCTGTTTTGTTTTAAGCATAACTCTGAAATCAGCTGAGATGAGTTGATTCAAAATCCTCTCCGTTGGATTAAGGAAAATCTATTAATAATGTTTTTTTTTTTTCTTTGCAACAACAGATTTCATGAAAATTTGCATAACCATTGTCTACTTTTATCCAAACTGTGTTTCAGAATGGGCTAGCATGTCACTTGACCTCCCATACTGATTCCCTGTCTGTTTTGTAAGATCCACTGTGCTCATCTCTGTCTACCAGCCCACACCCAGACCTGGTCTCTTATTTAAAGTTGAAAATACATCATCGTGGGAAGATACCATCCAAATGCTGTTTTCTTGTGACCAAAACCCCTTATTTTATTCCTTGTCATTACTATTTCTCTTTCTTAACACATTCTTGCTCGCCCACCCGACCCCTCTCTGTTGAGGGCAGGAACCAGCCTACAATAATGACCTTCAGGCTGTCCAGCTATTTAAAATTCAGCTCCAGGCTTTCTGTTGAACTGCTGGATCCCTTTCTTAGACCCCAAGACACATCATTATCTACCTGGGCTTGAGTGGAGATCACTGCCTCTTATCCTTTGGATCATGGAAGCCTCCAAACACCCCACAGCTTCAGAGATGCAACAGTCAACCTCACGCGATGTAAAATATTGATGGTGTGAGCCCAAGGGGTGCAGTTTGAGCAGGACGCTCTGAATCTATTATATCTTTATGACACCATTGAGATTGCATATACGTAATTTTATCTCCATTTTTTATATGATTGGTTTTGGCCATTGAGTTGTGTCCCGTCATGACAATGTTATCTAAATCTGTATTTAAAGGCAGGTTGTAATTTGTCAAGTCATACTTATGTGCTGGTTTAGTGGTTGCAGATTATACAAGAAGTAAAATTACATTTGATTCACAGCCTCAGTGTAATTTAATCTGGTTTCTTGTGTGACAGTGTTTCAAAAACCATGGAACAGACATGTTTTAAAAAGTTAAAGTCATGCCAGTCATGAATAATGACTCAGCCAGTCAACAATTTAATTTTAACCAATTTACCCAAAGTCTGTTGTCAAAACCACTAATGATGATAAGAATTAGTCACGACCAGAAATATTGAACTTGATGATGATGAAAATATGGAAATTTGAGGTTTAATTTCCCAACTCCAAATACTCAAAGAGAAGCGAAATCATGGTTACGGAAAGATAAATTTCAGTTTCTATTTGAAAGGAGCTATTGAATTTTTAGTGGGGGGTGCCAATAATTTTGTCCAGTCCATTTTTGGAATTTGTGTGGATTTTTTTTGTTTGTGTAAATACAATGCAAATGAAATAAATAAAAATGTGACTACCAAAGCATTTGTAAGTGCAATGATTTGAAAGAAGTGGTGCATAATCTGACAGAAGTGTAAGGGTGTAGATATTTTTGGCCTTGGATTTAATGTAAAATCATAGTTTATGATAGTTTGATAGTTTTTGATTTTTGAAACTAGAAAATCTATATGTAATACATTAATAAGTAATGAATTAAAGTATATAGGTGTAATTTGGGAGAATATCTTCAATGTTGGCATTTGACTTTTCTCACCACTGTGCAAAAGACAACGGCAGCTTCAGCACAGTAAGAATTGGGACAAAGGACATGAATACTTAAAGCCTGCAGGGGAAGAGGTTAACAGTATGGCAGCAGGCGCAGTAAAAGGGCAATCAGTTTTCAGTGCTTACTTTCTAGGGGCTGCGCATTTCTGACCACACTGGACACTTTGGTATTAAAAGAGTAAGACTATTTATTTCATAATCTAGAAGCAATTATAATTTAGAAGAGAACACCAACAGGATTTAAATTATAGTGATCAGCGCTGTTTCCTTACAGCAAGAACAGTAAGTCTGTGTGGAGTTTGTAGGTTCTCCCTGTGCTTGTGTGGGTTTTCTCCGGGTACTCCAGTTTCCTGCCATCGGAGATGCTGCGAGATCGTGAGACCAAGTGAGATTTTCTCTATTGCATAAAAAATCAACACCAGTATATACCCCATTATAATCAGTGATCACGCACCAGTGTCCTTCCACCCTGAAACCGCCCCCCACTTGGCGCTTTAACACCTTAATAATAAGGGATCCAGAATTTGACTCATTAATAAGGAAGGAATGGAAGAACATTTTGGAAACAAATGACTCCAAATTGATCTCCATCTCTGATTTGGGAATCTGGGAAGACCATAATCACAGGCAAAATTAGATCTTATTCCTCTTACAAAAAAAAAAGCAGGAACAAAAAATTGAGAAAAACATTGAGGATAAAATTAAAGAACTAACAGAACAATATGCAACAGAACTGAAGGAACAACTATCCATAAAAAAAACCAAAACAAAACAGAGTTTATACTTCAACAACTCAGATACCAAAATTTTGAACATAACAATAAATCTGACAATAATCTTTATAAATCAACTCCAATGCAACAAAAAAAAAATCTCTTATAGCTGCAATTCAGGACTCAAACAGCAAATATACCCAGTCACCCCAGGAAATCAATCATATCTTTTATAGCTTTTATCAAAACCTATACTCAACAACAAACAACCCAAAGTAAAAGACACTCAGGCCTTTCTCAAAAATCAAAATCTGCCTCAACTGATTTAAGAACAAAGAAACTTCTTGGATGCGCCACTGACCATTAATGAACTATTAACTGCATTAGAAAGAATGCCTGCAGGCATTGCTCCTGGTCCAGATGGGTTCCCTGCCAAATTTATGAAACATTCCTGGTCAGTGCTAGCACCTCTATTCTTCAGGACAGTGACAGAGATCAAAAACACAGGTTATATAAGAGCCCAAATGAATACAGCTGCAATTAAATTACTTTTAAAACCAGATAAAGATCCAACACTCCCTTACAGCTATCACCCTCTGTCATTGATCAATATCAATATCAAAATTATTTCCAAGGTACTTAGGTCTAGATTTGAGACAATAAAGTCATTGATAATTCTCAGTGGCAAAAAGGGTTTAATCAAAGGCTGACACTCCACAAATAACATCAGAAGGCTCATTAATTTGATCAGGATGTTGCAGTGCAGTAACACAGAAGCTATTGTTGTATCACTCGATGCTGGAAAAGACTTTGACAAAGTTAACTGGTCCTTCATCTTTGCTACCATTTTAAAATTTGGATTTGGAGAGCCATTTATCCACTGGGTGTCTGCACTGTCTAACTTACCTAAAGCTACAGTCACCACAAATGGGATCACATCGCAAAGCTTCACTCTGCAGAGGGGAACCAGACAAGGATGCCCCCTCTCTCCCCTAATGTTTGCTATATTCATTGAACCACTGGCATCAGCAATAGGTCAGAACACCAATATCAAAGGTATCCACTCGACTTTTTCCGAACACAAAATCAACTCATATGCTGACGATGTATTGCTCTATTTGCAACAACCTCAGAGATCATTACAGGAAGCATATAACTGTATCTCAAATTTATCACCCCTCTCTGACTACTCGATTAACTGGTCCAAATCAAAAATACTACCAATAACACAGATTGCATGGGATCCTGCAGACATAATTTGTCAACTTTCCAACAGACAACATTAAATACTTTGATCCACTCCTGGGGAAAATCTGTGATGACCTGTGGCCCTGGAACAATCTTCCCATTTCTCTTATGGGGCATAAAGATACAGTTAAAATTAAAATTGCACAAACCAACTATTTCTTCTCCATGATCCCATTCAAACCCACAGCAAAGTGGTTCCAAAATATAGATTCTGCTATTATAAAATTCTACTCAAAGAACAAAAAGACAAAGATTTTCCTCGCTATCCTTCAAAAAAAAATAAATCGGAAGGCGGATTGGATGCACCAAATTTCATGAATTACTACTTGGCAAATCAACTGCAATATATCACTAAATGGATAAATCCAAATGCAGATTATAACTCCTGGCTTGTTACAACATCAGTATCTCTGACCTCCCCTTCATTACCATGACCCTCAAGCGTCATAACTGTTTCAAAAACCCCTTGATTGCCTCAACCCTCTGTGCTTGGTTGAAAACTCTGAAGACCACAGGTTCCCAACTGGAACCCTGTATGTTCTCCCCATATTGGCACAACTCAGACTTTGTAAGTAACAAAGTCTCTCTTCATCTTAACACTTGGGAGCAGAAAGGAATTATTACCCTCCACATCCAGGATCAAATGGATAAGCGGTTGAAGAATGAATGAATGAATGAATGAACATCCAGGATCACTACAGCGGATCCTTGGACCACAGCAGCTTGAGCATGCATTAGGGGTTTTCCTCTCCTCCTCACCCCACTTTGATCTCTGGCTCTGAGGGGTTTGCCCAGCCAACCTCTCTCCCCCTCACATGGGGGTGTGCTCTGGCACCCTGCCTGGGGTGCCCTGTGGCTCCAGGGCCTGTTCGCTGTTCCGTGGTCTGGGGCTGGTGATTTCTGGCTCCTCCTGTGGGCCTCGGCGGTATGGGCCAGTGGGCCCTCCATATTCTCTTCTCCTCCGCTGCTCCCTCCTCCCTCCCCTGTGGGGTCAAGCTCACTCCAGCCTTGGGGCCCTGCCTGGGGGCCCGCTGGCCCCTGTGGGTGGGCTCTGACCTGATGCCCTGGGGTCGACTCTTCAGCAGCATTCACTGTTTGCCGCCATCGTCTGTGGGGGTGGAGGTGGCCAATTTCCTGTGTTGGTTCGCAGTGACGGAGTCCGGTCGGGGGCCTGCTGAATTCCCTGGGGCCCACGCTCCGCCTGCGGGCCCCCTGGACTACCACACCAGCGGCCCTCTGGCTGGGGACCGGGCCCTCACTTGCCTGCCTCTTAAATTGAACCTACATCACTCTTCACTCACCACACACTTTGCACTATGTAATTTCTCACAGGCTCATTTAGGTACTCAACATACATCCAACATAAGATTTTAATACATCACACCTTTGGGGGTGGACCGGGGCATATTCAGGGGCACTCTTTTGGGACAGGCTGCAGGACAGCAGTGGTATGGCCCTCCTGTCCCGCTCCTATGTGTATTTGCTTGGGAGGTTCAGTTGTGCTTGCTGTTAACCACTTGGAACACTGGGAGCTGTGGCGTGCCGCGTGGTTGCAGTGGCTCTATGGGCTTGGGGCCTCTTTTAGTTTAACACCTTTTGGAGTTAAACTATGAGGACAAATTCAAATGAAAAAAAATGCATTGTTTGGGTTAACTGATGACTCTGAATTGTGTGTAAGTCTGAGTGTGAGTGTGTGGTTGTTTGTCTCTGTCTGTCTCTGTGTGTTGGCCCTGTGATGGACTGGTGACCTGTCCAGGGTGTACCCCGCCCTCACCCAGTGTGAGCTGGGATTGGCTCCAGCACCTCCGCGACCCAAAAACGGAAAAGCGGTTGAAGATGAATGAATGAATGAAAAGTTGTATGATTTAACAGCACAAACAGTTCTATGGAATTCATTCACACAATAAATCATGAATGCAGCATTCATATTTATAAGGAGAACACCATGAAACACCACAAAAACAGCCCTTAGTTGTTCTGAGTCATTTAAACTTGATCTCATTAATTTGTGAAATAAAAACCTCAGCCTGCGTGGGTTTTTTTCCACAGTGGTTGTCCAGCTGTCATATCAGCATATGTAACTGTCTTTGTGATTACCAGCTCCTACTGCAGAGAAATAATTAATATTAAGAATGTGTTAACACTGTGTACTAATTCACATGTAAGTGGGCTACATCTAACGCAGCAACCACAGCTGCCCCCGGGCGCTTGGAGGGGGGTCGGGGACCAGCCTCCTCGGTGCGGATTAAGCTGGGTGCCCTGGCCATGAACCGCCGGCTGGGTCCTCCCTGCCCCCACGTGGCGAAGTGGTGGACCCTCTGGACGGTGCCCCTGGGTGCTCCGGGTCGGCCCCAAACCAGTGGGGCTGGGTTCCCTGTCCGCTTGTTGCGGGTGGCGGCGGGGATGGCCAGCGGAGCCAGTCTGGAAGCTGGCCCCCTGCGGGACTGGCCCATGCTTCGCCCTCTCCTCGCCTCCCATCACACCCCACCCTATGTGACACTAGGGTCCCCAATTTTAACAACGTAGACATCAAGGGCTTGGGGGAGTGCATGGGGGTGTATTGAGAGACTCTGCCGCCTGCAAATAGCAGTGTTCCCATGCCATGCCTGCCTCCCCCAATTTTAATTGCATCCTAGTTATCCACACCATCACATCTACACTTCCACACACAACATGCACCCTACACCCATGTTGGGATGGGAGAGGTGGCTGGGGCGGGGCATGGGCCCATTGCTACCCCTGTTGCCGTCTGTGCCAGTGCTGGGCTTGTGCTCTGAGAACTGGCGGATGTGGGGGGGGGCCTTGAGCCGGGCCTGGGGGTCTGTTCGGTGTTCTCGGGGGGAGGGTGTGGCCTGCCTCCCAACATGGTGGTCGGGCTGGGGTTGGTCGCAGGCCTTGCCATTATGCGGTGGGCCCCTGGCTGGTGGTCCTACTGGGCCACCCTGTTTGGGTGGAGGAGGATGGGGCCCTTGCTGGGGGCCTGGCCAGGTCTCTGGTCGGGGGGGGGCTCCGTGCCCCTGGGCTTAGCCTGTGCTGTGTGGGGTGCGCCCGACAGGCCTGGGGTCCTTTGGTTCCCTTGTCTCTCTGTGGGCTCCCTCCAGGTGGGGGTCGCTGCTCCTGTGTTTTCCTGCGTGTCTTTGCTTGAGTTGGACCTGGGGCTGTCTCCGGGGGGGGTGGCCTGGGGCTGCCTGTATTCTGAGGGTTGCTGGATGCCCTGGTGGCTTGGTCCTAACCTGCCTGCTATCCCGGGCCGGGGTTGTGTTGTTCCAGCCCCCCGCATCAGCTACAGTCAGCTACCCACAGCATCCAATGACAAACCATAGCATACACATACACACACATATATGCACTCGCATACATACAAGGTGCACAACTCAAATTGCATGGAAAACCCTGCTATCACGGTTTATGTTGATATTATTGTTGCTGTTGTTGTCGTTTCTGTGTGCCTGTCTTCCCCATGTTAATAGTGTTACTGTTGTTGTTTTTATTTTTGTCTCCTGTCTTCCCTATCCTGTTTCTGTTCTCTCTTTCTATCCACTCCTGAGCCTCAGCCCGGTAGCTTTAACTTTATTGGCAATGGTATTGGTTTGCTGGTAAACGCAAATGGTGACAGGAGGAGTATGTCAGACTCAGCTCACAGCTCACAGCTCAGCTCATAGCTGATGAACACGACAAGTAAAAAAAAAACAAAAAAACAAAAATAACACACCAACCAAAGCCAGGGCCATCGTCACTCTCTGTCATGATTCTTGTGAATTTATAGTATAATTCGATCCTGCTTCCTTTCCCTGCTCTGTAGTCTATCCCAATTGTAACGCAGATCGCTAGGAGACATAGAACCATTTCAGAGATTTCAATACAATCTGACCCCTTCTCATAATCAATGGATAATGGATATTAGATAGAATACAGGTCCAAGACTCTTGAGCATTAGCTTACCACCTCGTCCTTGGAACCTCAACACACGATCTGAAGCACTTTGATGTCATGACAGTTGGTATGGTTTGAGTGTTTGTGAAACTTGCTGCTTTTCACAAACACCAGTTTCCAGAGTTTTTACTCCGAATGTGACACCAAAAACATCCAGTGAGCAGCATCTCAGTGGAGGAAACATCTTATTGATGAGCATTATATGACAGAAAGTCCCAGACAGATGGATGACAACAGCTAGGATTTAAGGCTTCATTCTTGTCTGCCTGAGGATGCACCAACACTGGGCAGTTGGAGGCTGGAAAAACACACCATGGTCTGGTGAGTCTGGATTTCTAGTGAGGTAGGGTCAGGATTTGGCATGAACAGCATGAATTCTTGACCTGCCTTGTGTCAACGGTCCAGGCATGGGACAACTCAACTAATCATTGCGAGTATGCCATGGCACTATCTGAGTAATGCTGCTGACCATGTTCATATTTCTGTGGCCACAGTTTGCCATCCTGCAGGATAATGCTCCATGCCATAAAACATAAATCATCGGAAACTGGTTTCATCAACATGATAGTCAATTCAGTGAAAATCAGTGACATCACAAGTCTCAGACCTGGATCCAGTCAACCACAGGAGATCGATAGCTTGAATGTGCAGCTGAGCATTCTGCAGAAAGTATGTGATGTAGTCACAAAACCTTGGAGCAGTCAGAGGACAGTTTCCAACATCAGGTGAAGCTGAAGATCGACCAAGTGCGAGCATGATACTGAGCCCAAGTGGAATTCCTATGGGCTTATTAGCCAAACAGAGCGGAGACTTGCTTTACCCGCACACATCACACATTCTTAACCTCTTAAACACAATGACACCTCTGCGCTTATATTCATTCCTTCACATAATTTTATTTAATTCTCGTCAATAACTGACTGTCAACATCTTTTTTTTCCCTTTTTTTCAGATTTTAACTCCCACTTTATGAATGTGTCACTGAGTTCAGCTCAGATTCACTCAAATTCAATACCAATGCAAGTTGTTAAGATTACAACCCATATGCATCAGTCAGGGCTGGAAGTAAATTATTATTCATTTATATAGAGAGCTGACACACGGATGAACACACATCATGTAAAATTCTGTGTAAGGACACACACTAAGGGCATCACATGTACTCTAGATCAAAACCCTTTATCAAACATGGAAACAAATTAGAAATGCGAATGTGCCTCTTTTTATGGAAATAGTTGAAAATAGGAATTCAATCCTGACAAAAAAAATTTTTGTGAGTAAATAGTTGCTCACTGATTCTCCAGATAAGGGACAAAACATTTTGTAGATCTACACTTTTTTTATAATACCATATTCATTTCAAATAGATATATTCAAAGGCAAAGGTCTCAGCCACTAAACCATGTAAGGTAACAGGTTTTTTATAAAAACACTTTTTATGAAAATTTTCCTTTTATTACTCAATAACGTGATTTATGTCAACGCCATCAGACACACAAAAAATCATGCTATTTTGAATTGATCAGTTAAACAACTGATTAAAATCTTTAAGTATCTATTTCTGATGTTTTTTTTAACAGAGTTAAGGTGTAAACTGAAATATTTTGAATTTTGTTCTGATATCACACTATCTGGAAGAATGGAAATGTCAAAGTTCCTTATTTTTGTATGTTCACTTTTAGTATCAAGCCTATATAATCAATGTTATTACATAAAGAAGATATCATTGTGTGTAGTTCACCAGGTGTTTTAATATACAAACACAATAAATTGAACAAAGGGTAACACATTTGTCATAAAAGCACAAAAACCTTCATCTGACGGTGTTGACAAACAACTGACAGAGGGTGAAATTCATGAAGTGTTTATACACGTTTTACTAAACTTTGGCCATCAACTCTTTTCCATTACTTGATGGTTCCATGTCAAATAACATCTGGCACAAGAATCTCAAGGCAGAAGTGAGAAAACTAGGATTTACCTGGCATAAGAAAACAACTAATGGACACAATCTGTATGGATGGTCTGCTCATTGTTGGCTCCTCAATACTCTGGTCTAGTGGACTATCTGGGGGTGTGTCTTCTTGCTGCACTGCATTCTGCATAGCGCTGCATTTTCTAGACCTTCTCTGAGAATCCCTCTAATTTCTTCTCTGATGCCTCTGCTCCCTCTCTCCCAGCTCTCCTATTTGCCTGACTTTCTTCTCTTTAACCCTCTTCTTCCATCTCTGTCTTTCCTTCTCAAGGGATTCCCTTCTGCTATCTGGATCACTGTTTAATTTATCTCTGCTCTTTCTTTGATACTCCCTGTTTCTCTTTCTTTGCTCCTCAACTGACACTGACTGCTTCTTTCTAGCCATACTTGCCTGCAGTACAGATAAAAGCAATAAATACAAGTTAAACCTTAATTGGGAGATGAACTAGATATGTTAGCTAGCTAATTAGCATATGTAGCTGTTATCCCTTACCTATAATGACTTTCAAAAACACCTGTCAACTCCGTCAGCTTAAGTGTCACTTCCGTCAGACAGAAAACCTGATGGAGTTGAGGCCTTACGGAGTTGACAACATGACATGTTTTCCCATTTTAACAGTGTCTTGTACAGTGGAGCCATTTTGTTTTTCCCCCAGTTGTTAGCTAGCCTGTTAACCTGAACTAAAAAGATAACATTTATTTCAAAATTCTTTAATAAGAATGTTAGAATGGGAAGAAGGAGTTGACATGTAAAAGCCTCGACTGCAGTGATGTCAACATTGTTTTATTAAAATATCAAAAAATGTAAAACTTACCAGACCATCTGTCCTATAGTTGCACCCACCAAGAGTGGGAAATGCAAATGGTGTCCTAAAGGTTATAGCTGACCATAACTTTATCTGATTTATTCAAGAAAAGTCATGATCAGGGAAAAAAGTTACGGTGTTGAGAGAATATGAGGACACACTATTATAAACATTTTTTTAATCGATAATATAATTTAAAGTTCTCAAAATATGTTATTTCATATTATATTTAATGTTTTAGTTCACTTGATATGCATATTTATCCATTTGCAGCACTTTTTAACATTTTTTGGGGAAGTTAAACATTGTAACGTCCTGCTGAAGACAGGTCAGATTGCATGTACTTCCTTAGCACAGAGCCTGTATTTTAACAAATTGTGATAAATTCCTCTTCTAATAGATTAAATCCATTTCATGAGTATACACAGGTGTGACAGATTTGACTTGTACAGTGTTTTTATTATTAATATATTTTTCAATTTCAACAGAAAGAAGACTTTTTTATGTGGGACATGTTTTGTCCCTTATCTCAAGAATCAGTGTGCTTATTTACTCTTACTGAGATAGCCAGCATTTTATGGAGTCTTGCTACCTAGAAAATTAAGTCTAATGCGCTTTCTCTTTTAAGTGCTTTTTGGTCTTTTTAATCTGAAGGAAATATATTAACAGGATAAATGCACTTGCTTTTAAGATCAGTTGAATGTTCTCTGAATGAGCAATCCTTTTCATAATAAAAAAAATACACATATCAATATAACCACTTTGTTGATATTATTTGTTGATAGCAACAGGGACCTGATTACATTAAAGCTTATTCCAGCAAATTGCAGATGAGCGCACATTCATTCAAAATTCATATTATTAAATTATATTAACAGGATGAGTTATTGTATTTAAGTATTTATTTAGCATCATTGCAGCATCATTCCTACAAACCTCATGCAGCATCATGTTCCTGCCTACACCTGTTTGAATATCCCCTCCTCCTGCTCTCTTTCTCTCCCTACTCTACCCAACTTTGCCCCCCCCCTCCCCCGTGCCTCTCTCTCTCTCTCTCTCTCCCTCTCTAAACCCAACCGGTCGAGGCAGATGGCTGCCCCCCCCTGAGCCTGGTTCTGCCCGAGGTTTCTGCCTCTTAAAGGAAGTTTTTCCTTGCCACTGTCACCAAGTGCTTGCTCATCGGGGGATCTGTTGGGTCTCTTTAAATAATTTTATAAAGAGTTTGGTCTAGACCTGCTCTATATGTAAAGTGCCTTGATGTAACTTTGTTATGATTTGGCGCTATACAAATAAATCTGATTTGATTTGATTTGATTTGATTTAATCATAATTCATATTCTTTTAATTGCCATCCTGCCCTTTACAAAAATTATTTTGTCCTTTTGTCCTATTCATTCCAAAGTTGATGACAATAGTTGTCGTTATTTTGATTGTACAGTTGCAATTACAGTTGGAGAAGACTTATTGCTGACATTTGCAATTTACTTTTGCTGAGCCTCTGTTTAATTTTGAATTTTTTTCAAAAGCAAGGTAACAGTGGCCTGGCTAATACCTAATAGTGAGAGAAAGAAATGGCAAACGAGAGTGGCAAGAAGGGAGAGAAATATTTTTTCCAACAATTTGTTGGCTTTATGGCAAAAAGATGAGCTTTCAAGCTTTTCAAATCACTTCAGGATGAAGACTTCTGAGGTACAGAAGCTTCTGCTGTGACAAGACGAAAAGATAAAGAAAGACATAAATCACGAAAGTGGAGAAATCAGCATGAACACATGGCACCGATATGATCGAAACCTGTGGGATATCATTTGGTCATAAAAACAATGCAGCCAGCTAAGTAAACATCCACAAAATAAATGTGCTTGGGTTGTTCGATATTTGTGGGGCAAACACCTTTCATCATGCTTTGGTTGGCTACATGCTGCCTTTGCTATGAGACCAGGGTTTGAAACCACAGATCGCCTTACTGCTATCGAAAGTCACAGCAAATGGTTTTAACTTTTGACTGTGTTTGTGTGTGGTCATGTGCTTTCTGCTGCACAGAGGTTCAGCAGTGTCTGCTGTCTACAATTATGGTAGCTGTCATTTGTGGACTGTCAGTTTTGGCCACTTTGGTGTCAGATGGTGAGAAGAATTTAAAGTCGCAGGTCCTTCATTCTTGGTGCTATTTTTTTTTTTTTAGGACCACAACAGACAAAGTATTTGACACTACTAAACAAACTCACTTCATGTGTCTCAGTCATGGTATACAACAATTCACCTTGACTACTCATCAAAAGAGTTATTTTTAAGACATTTCCATATCCTTACACAACAGGTTAAAACTATATACATGGTCATGTGCATCAATCAAAATCAAATCAAATCAAATAAATTTTTATAGAGCCAAATCACAACAAAGCTATCATAGCACTTTACACATAGAGCAAGTCTAGACCAACTGTTTATGGAGTTGTTAAACAACTTATATGGGGTAGAATTTTGTTGGGTCTATCTAGTTCATTGGTGATAAAAATTGACTAAACGGTTAATATCAAAAATATTAATGTTAAATTATAAATTTAATTAATATCAAAGTTAACCTCAGGGTTCCACCCTAAAAAGGGAAACAAAAGCCAAATCATCAATTCAGTTTCATGAAATACTATTAATTTGGATCTCTGACTAACAATTAACACACAGGTACTATCCAAATATAAGCTATATACATCTATCTGTGCAGGTGGGTGTGTATCTGTGTGAGTGTCAGTGACCAAAGGGTAGACAATTAAACTTCAAACATGATGGCTGCTGGGGCCACATGTCTCATGTGGTCCTTTGTTAAGGCTAGCAGGAATAGTCCCAAGGTGCCAAGGTAAAAAGGGGAAGGGTTGCATGTACAGTTACTGCTATCTGGGCTGCTTGGACTCTGAGCTCCTTCCGAGAGGTTATAGGTGTCTTGGTGGCCTCCCTCACCAGTCTTCTTCTTGCCTGATCACTCAGTTTGTGAGGACGGCCAATTTAGATTTAGACAAGTGCTACACTCTTTCTTAATGATAGCTTTAACTGAATTCTGTGGGATGCCCAGTAACTTGGAAATTTTCTTGTCATTTCTGTCGTATACTTTTCTCTGAGTTGCTTGGAGTGTTCTTTTGTCTTCATGTTGGAATTGTAGCAGGAATACTGATGAACCAGACACGGGATCTCGCAGACACAGGTGTTTTTCTACTAATAATAATTTTATACTACTAATAATCACTTGATATCATAACTAGTGGAATATTGGACCCCAAAATGCAGACAAAAAACTCTGAAGACAATGCTTGTTAATAGACAAGGAAGGGGATTAATTTAACGAAAAGTTTGGGATGCTGAGTCTGTCTTAAGTGCCTGAACTGTCCAGGTGAGTGTGGCTGCAGCAGTACAGGGTGGGGTTGATGACTGGGGGATCCAGCTCCAAAGGGAGAGTGTTCCAAAGGCTGGAGGAGCGGTGGAAGCAGGAAGGTGGGTTGGTGGGCTGAAGAGGGAAGAGAGGAATCCAGGATTCAGAGTCACAACAGGAGTAGAGGAACTGGGGACACATGGTACACAGGCAATCTGGTGATGAGTGGTGAGCTTAATCAGGCTTTTATCCAGAGAGGAGAGAAGGTGGCTTGATTGCAGATGACTGGTAGGTGTGCTGGTGAGTGGTGACTCCAGCTCTGCCCAGCTCCAGACAGACACACAAACAAGACAGGAAGACAAGACAACAAAAGGGGAGGGAGAACAATGGCAACACTAGGATCCTGACACTTGACACACATCAGCTGCCCTCTGGTGGTCGCCATTTCACTAATTATGACAATGCTAGCTTCAACTAGTTGGAGCTCTGTTCAATTAAGTCAGTCACTTTATAAAGGGGGTGAAAATCTATATGTAAGACTAATTTCACGCTAAATATTTTTAATTAATTAACAGTAATTTGTAAAAATCTGTTTTTACTTTGACATGAAAGATGTTTTTTGCAAATTCTTGTCAAATTATATTGACCATGATTTCATTTATCATGGTATATAAAAGGGGAAAACATCCAAAGGGGGCAGGGGGTGAATAGAGGCGTTGTAAGTACCAGGCTGTAACTGTTATGTGTTCCAAACTGAGTAAACCTTAAGAAAAAAGTTCCTAACTGCTACTGCCCCTCATTTCAGTAATTGCTTTTAAAATTCTGGGAAGCAGAGTTGCACAAACCTTACATTTGCATTTGGTGGCCACAATCTTTGACAACAAGTGCCACCAAATGGTGTCGTAGCTAACCTGTCCACAGGAAGCTACCCCCCAATAGTTTAAGCTATCAAACTAGCCAATTAGCCAACTGCTTTGATCAGTTGGCTGGTGCATTACCACAGCCAACCACAATGACTAGTTTAACAAAGCTGTTTAATCTACATGTCGGTTCACACACCAACAATGGGGAACACTCATGTAGAGCAGTTTGTCTGTTGTAGAACAGAGCGTAATGCCTGGCTACCCTGACTTTATCAACAAGCTAAATCTTGGTGAGTGCAGAAAGGAAGTAGACGTGCTACTGTACTACTCAAAATGCATGAATGTAAGACCTCAAAGCAGGCGATAAGGAAGGTAAAAAAGATGGTCTGGGACAACATTGTAACTTCCAGAGCAAAGAAGGTGACAACTGAGCAGGTCATCTCAACCACAGGTACCCCACACAGGTTCCCTACCCCAAAAAGCCACCCTCATAATAGCTGGAAGGGGGGGTGACAAAAAGCCTCATAAGGACGAGGAGTGCAATCGCCATTTTCACCAACTGCATTGGATAGCTATGCCCACAATAGGAGCAATTAAAGGCCTTACGCTGAGATTCTGGCCCAGAAGTATCACCGGACAATAGATGGTTCAGACAATGAACACATCTCCTGTAAAACCATCCCGTCAGACAGTGACAGTGGCTCTGAAAGCTCCTTCAGCTCCCAGGAGTGTTTCAGCCCCAGGCCACAATTTCAGTCACAAAAACTCCAGAGTTTGATCCCAATAGCACAGGCAATAAGACAATGAGTCCGGACACCACCGGAGCAACTTTTTGTCAGTGTTTCTATAGACAAATAGATAAATATTAGCAGTAAGGGAATTGGGTTTGGCAGTAAAAGTAACAATGGGAAATGATTAGTAGTGTGTAATTATAACTAATGGTAACTATTGAAAATGCATGTTGAGCAGGAACATGGAGCAGAGATGATTCAGCACCTGTAGAAGAGAGGAAGAGAGGACAGGACGGACAAATCATATACTACAGGAAGAAATAAAGACAGGTAATGTACATCCATGGAGGAGAGAAAGGGAGAGAGAGAGAGCCACAGAGAGAGGGAGGGAGAGAGAGAGAGAGAGAGGTGTTCAGTGCATTCCCCAACAGTGTAGGCCTTTAGCAGCACAACTAAAAGGAAAAAAGTAATTAAACCATAAATTTTTAATTATAGGCTTTGCTATAAAGGAAGGTTTTAAGCCTGATCTTGAAAGCTGTGACAGAGTTTGCACCCCCGAACCAATACTGGGAGTTGGTTCCATAGAAGAGGAGCCTGATAGCTGAAAGATCTGCCTTCCAATTTACTCTTGGAGACAATAGGAACCACAAGTAAACTTACATCCAGAGAGGGAAGTTACAACCTGGGACAATAAGGAATATGAGCTCTCAGAGATATGATGGAGCTTGGTCATTGAGAGCTTTGTACGTTAGGAGAAGGATTTTAAATTCTATTCTGAATTTAACTGGGAGCCAATAAAGAGAAGCTAGCACAGGAGGAATGTGATCTCTTTTTGTAATTCCTGTTAATATTCCTGCAGCAGCGTTCTGAATCAACTGAATGTTTTTCAGAGCATTGTTGGGACACCCGGATAATAATGAATTACAGTAGTCCAGTCTAGATGTAACAAATGCATGGACTCATTTTCTGCATCCTCCTGAGACAGAATGTTTCTGATCTTCTGATGAACATCTAGATCTTGTAGTTAGATGATTACATAATGCTTCCCTAAGGTGCTGATGGCCAAGTACAATAACTTCAGTTTAGTCTGAGTTCAGAATTAAAAGTTGCAGCTCATCCAGGTCTTTATGTCTGTAAGACATGCCTGAAGTCTGACTAGCTGATTAGTTTTATTAGGTCATTCATTCATTCACTGACAAGTATAACTGAGTATCATCTGCATAACAGCGAAAATGTATGCTGTGCTTCCCTGTGCCTCAGGGAAGCATATATAGGGTGAAAAGGATTGGTCCAAGGACAGAACCCTGTGGAACTCCATGATTAACTGCGTGATGAAAAGCCATTGTTAACATGAACAAAGTGATATCTGTCTGATAAATATGATTTAAACCAGCTTAGTGCGGCTCCTTTGATCCCAATTTCATGTTTAAGTCTTTGTAATAGAATATTACGGTCAATGGTGTCAAAAGCAGCAATAAAATCTAACAGTACAGAAACAGCACTGGTAAAGTTTACCAATGGCATTCTAATGGCTTCAGACAACATATTGGCCTCCATACTTGTCCTATGATTTACTCTAAATCCTGACTGAAACTCTTCCAACAAGCCATTCCTATGCAGATGTTCACATAATTGGCTTGCAACTACTTTTTCAAGAATATTGGAGATGAAATGGGAGGTTAGATATGGTTCTATAATTAGCCAAAACATCTGGATCAAGATTAGGTTTTTTGAGGAGAGTTTTAATAATGGCAATCTTGAAAGGTTGCAGTATAGAACCAAGAGATAGACTCACATTGATCAAATCGAGAATGTACATGGTAATAAGTGAGTAAGCATTTTTAAACAGCCTGGTAGGTATCGGGTCTAAAAGACAAGTTCATGGTATAGATGATGAGACTTTAGAAATTAGTTTAGAGATTTAAAGATGAAAAAGATTTAGAATCTGCATAAGTGTCATGTCCAAGAAATCACGTTAAGTTATGTTGTAGTTTTTTGTCTTGTTGTCTCGTGACTTCCTGTTTTATTTTGAAACCCTACTCTCCTCTTGTTTCAGGTAACTTGCCCTTTCCCATTGTGTATTTCCCTCTGGTCTGATTGTCTGCCGGGCCCTGATTGTCTCACCTGTTTCCCATTACCTTGTGTGTGTATATATAGTCCGTGAATGCCAGGCATTCATCGTAGACTGCGAGGTGCACTACGAACACCTGCCATCAGCTTATCCCACGGAGAGATCCAAGGTGGCCTTTATGGTGTCTCATTTCAGCGGGAGAGCAAGGGCTCTAGCCATGGCTGAGTGGTCCCGTGGGTCATCAGTCTGCGACTCCCTCAAAGAGTCCATAAAGGCCCTGAGGGCTTTCGATCCCATCTGACCGAGAGAAGGCACGGGAACTGAACTGCATCAAGCAAGGCAGATACTCCATGTGTGACTATGCCATCCGCTTTCACACTCTGGCCACGGACAGTGGATGGAACCCCACAGCCCTTTATGATGTGTTCCTCAAAGGCCTCTCAGACCAGATCCAAGATCTGCTACTGCCTCTGGACCTCCCATCAGACCTGGATTCCCTGATCTCCCTCGCCATAAGAATGGACAATCACCTGCAAGAGCGCAAACGTTACCGGAACCCAGCTACGTCATCAGCCCGCATGGTGGACATGTCACCCAGTTGGCGCCGCCCCTCACACTTTCCATCTCCGGCCACTTGGAGGAAGGGACCCTCTGAGGAGGGAGAAGAACCCATGCAGCTGGGCCAAACCAGACTGACTTCAGAGGAGCATCAACGTTGCCTGCAAGAGGGGAGATGCTTCTACTGCGGGCAGCAAGGATACCTCCTTGCAAGCTTGCCCTGTTAAGAAGGCAGGCTCACCAGCAGATGGGAGAACACAGGTGAGCGGATTCCCTCCCCGATCCCTAACAGAACTAAGGGTTAAACATCAGGACACCAATATCTCCTTTGGGGTGTTCATCGACTCAGGGGCTAATGAGAACCTCATGGACTGGGAGTTGGCTAAGAAACTTAACCTGAGATCAGAGCCATTACCCCAGCTGTTAGAGGCCAGTGCTCTTGATGGGAGCAGGCTTTTTAATGTCACTCACAGAACCAGGCCCCTGACAGTTATGATCGCTGACCACCATGAACTCATGCACTTTTATCTGTTTCATTCCACCCGGCACCCCCTTATTTTGGGCCTTCCCTGGCTAAAGGAACCCACACATTGACTGGGGTACAGGGAGAGTTGGGAGCTGGGCTGAGGGCTATACACACAAGTGTCTGAAATCATGTCATGTGAATGTGAAATTGGTAGCTAACATTCCCTCTGCTAATCTTGAAGCAGACGCTGAGACACCCGACCTGACCTCTGTCCCAAGTTGTTACCACGATCTGGGGGAGGTTTTCAGCAAGAGTAAGGCTACTTCCTTTCCTCCCCGCAGACCTTATGACTGCCCCATTGATCTGATTCCAGGCTCCCCTATTCCCAAGGGGAGACTGTACTCCATCTCGGGCCCTGAAAAGAAAACCATGACTGAATACATTGAGTCCTCATTAAAAGCAGGCCTCATTCACCCCTCTTCATCCCCTGCTGGGGCGGGGTTCTTTTTTGTGGAGAAGAAAGATGGCTGTCTTTGGCCATTCATTGACAATGCACCCCTCAATGCCATTACTATTAAGAACCGGTACCTTCTGCCCCTGATGTCATCAGCCTTCGATCAGCTTCAACAGGCCAAGATCTTCACCAAGCTAGACCTCAGGAACGACCTAGTTCGAATCAGAGAGCGAGACGAATGGAAGACCGGGTTTAATACACCCAGTGGCCATTATGAATACATGGTCATGCCATTTGCGTTGACTAACGCTCCTGCAGTCTTCCAAGCCATGATAAACAAAGTACTTAGAGACTTCCTAAACCACTTTGTTTATGTCTACCTAGACGACATCCTGATATTTTCCCCAGACTTAGATTCCCATGTAACTTATGTACATCAGGTCCTGCAGTGGCTCCTAAGACACCAATTATATGTCAAGGCTGAAAAGAGCGAGTTTCATGCCGACACTGTCTTTTCTTGGCTTCATCATAGCCCCTGGAAAGATGCAGATGGATCTGGCTGAAGTTAATGCTGTGGCTCAGTGGCCTACACCTGATAGCTGCAAGAAAGTGCAGCCTTTGTCCTGTGCCAGTTCATCTTGTTTTCATGTCAGAGAATGTGCACTTACGTCTATGCCAAGTTTCATGTCCCGTCAGGTTTTGTATTTTGTTGGTGCTTTGTATTTTCCATGCCCTAGTTTTTTTCTGATTTTTATAATTTGTCTTGCTTTTGTTTTTCCCCATTTTAGTAGTTAGTCCTCGAAAGAGTGTTTTCTGTTAGCTTTGTAGTTAGACATTTTCCTCCTACTGAGTGATTTATTTATTTTTTTTTGTTGTTATTTGTAGATAGATATATTCCTCTGTGAGTGACTTTCTGTTATTTTTGTAATTAGATATATACACTGCTCAAAAAAATAAAGGGAACACTTAAACAACACAATGTAACTCAAAGTCAGTCACACTTCTGTGAAATCAAATTGTCCACTTAGGAAGCAACACTGATTGACAATCAATTTCACATGCTGTTGTGCAAATGGAATAGACAACAGGTGGAAATTATAGGCAATTAGCAAGACACCCACAATAAAGGAGTGGTTCTGCAGGTGGTGACCACAGACCACTTCTCAGTTCCTATGCTTTCTGGCTGATGTTTTGGTCACTTTTGAATGCTGGCGGTGCTTTCACTCTAGTGGTAGCATGATACGGAGTCTACAACCCACACAAGTGGCTCAGGTAGTGCAGCTCATCCAGGATGGCACATCAATGCGAGCTGTGGCAAGAAGGTTTGCTGTGTCTGTCAGCGTAGTGTCCAGAGCATGGAGGCGCTACCAGGAGACAGGCCAGTACATCAGGAGACGTGGAGGAGGCCGTAGGAGGGCAACAACCCAGCAGCAGGACCGCTACCTCCGCCTTTACGCAAGGAGGAACAGGAGGAGCACTGCCAGAGCCCTGCAAAATGACCTCCAGCAGGCCACAAATGTGCATGTGTCTGCTCAAACGGTCAGAAACAGACTCCATGAGGGTGGTATGAGGACCCGACATCCACAGGTGGGGGTTGTGCTTACAGCCCAACACTGCGCAGGATGTTTGGCATTTTCCAGAGAACACCAAGATTTGCAAATTCGCCACTGGCGCCCTGTGCTCTTCACAGATGAAAGCAAGTTCACACTGAGCACATGTGACAGACGTGACAGATTCTGGAGACGCCGTGGAGAACGTTCTGCTGCCTGCAACATCCTCCAGCATGACCGGTTTGGCAGTGGGTCAGTAATGGTGTGGGGTGGCATTTCTTTGGGGTGCTCGCCAGAGGTAGCCTTACTGCCATTAGGTACCAAGATGAGATCCTCAGACCCATTGTGAGACCATATGCTGGTGCGGTTGGCCCTGGGTTCCTCCTAATGCAAGACAATGCTAGACCTCATGTCACTGGAGTGTGTCAGCAGTTCCTGCAAGACGAAGGCATTGATGCTATGGACTCGCCCGCCCATTCCCCAGACCTGAATCCAATTGAGCACATCTGGGACATCATGTCTCGCTCCATCCACCAAGGCCACGTTGCACCACAGACTGTCCAGGAGTTGGCGGATGCTTTAGTCCAGGTCTGTGAGGAGAACCCTCAGGAGACCATCCGCCACCTCATCAGGAGCATGCCCAGGCGTTGTAGGGAGGTCATACGGGCACGTGGAGGCCACACACACTACTGAGCCTCATTTTGACTTGTTTTAAGGACATTATATCAAAGTTGGATCAGCCTGTAGTGTGTTTTTCCACTTTAATTTTGAGTGTGACTCCAAATCCAGACCTCCATGGGTTAATAAATTTGATTTCCATTGATAATTTTTGTGTGATTTTGTTGTCAGCACATTCAACTATGTAAAGAACAAAGTATTTAATAAGAATATTTCATTCATTCAGATCTAGGATGTGTTATTTTAGTGTTCCCTTTATTTTTTTGAGCAGTGTATATCTGTGAGAGTGATTTTCTGTTCATATTTATATATTATTTAATATTATTTAAAACCGACGGGAGCGCGTTTGCATATCTATTTTTAAATGCCGGTAGAATTGCAACTAAATAAGATAGAGCAATAATTTTTTTTTCATATGAAACCGGAGGAGTGACACTTTGAAACCAGGCATTCAATGTGTCCCGGAGCGCTGTTTCCTCACGCTAATGGGTTTTAAAAAATCCGGTAAAAAGCGCAAACAACAACAATATTGTAATCTATTCTGCAGCTGTTTACAACACTTCCAGTCTTCATATGCAGTTGTCATGAACTGGCTCAGTGAAAGTGACAAAAAGAAGCCCATTGAAAGTTATTCAGACAACTAATTCATTAGAAATAAAAAGTAAGACAAACAAGCATTTAAGTGTGGAAATCGACACATTCAGCTGTGAAAGTGTGTATGCATGGGTGCCATGTGTGATGTAAGGGAGTTGTATGAGCAACTATCACATGGCAATGCAACTTTTTGTTGACTAGGAATCAGGTCTCTCCTGATTGAGTCTTCTTGACCCTGGGCAGGCCATTGGATATCAAACAGGGAGCACTATCAACATCTACGCTCACCCATGATCCAAATCATATTTCCCAAACCGGTGAACCACATTAGGTTCTTTCAGTTTTCAGGGTCATTTCTCATTGTTAATAATAATATAAAAGTGTCATGAGCACCATATTGAATTAGTGATGTATTTAAATGTCGAGACATACATGTGCCATGTTAAACGTTAAATGGGCAATGTTTATTTATAAAGCATGATTAATGTTATGTGCTGGTGACTGGCTTTATCAATTTTTTTTCTTCCTCTGCATCCATCTTGCTGGATCACCCCTAAATCATTTGGCAGCCAGACACATAGAGGCTTTCATCAGTCATGGGTCGTTAGTTTGATCTTCCTCACTGTAATGAGGTCACTGTCACCTCAGCCTTTCTTAGTTCCCTAATTAACTCTAATTAGGGTGTCTAGAGGTGGACTCTCATTAGAATGAACCACAGAGAGGAATGCTTATTTCACAGCGATAAGAAAGAAGACAATGATATTTATTTATAAGTCTCCAATTGTTTAACAGTGCATGTCAATGTTTTCTTTAATTATAAATCTGGTCTAGTTTCATTATGAATTAAAAATTCAAAAACTGAGCCTTGAAATAAGCTGACAGGATTTCTGTAACTTTACGATGGCACGAACACTATCCAAACTTGCAGGATTTGGTTTTCTGAATGTTTATCTTAAAAACAGCTTGTTATTGAGAATCTTAAGAGAAGAAACTACACTGAGATGGTTTAGGATGGGAGATGAGATTGTTCAGAAAAATTAGTTGAACAAATTTGTTGTACATATTTATCACAGGGGAACCACCCTGGAACCAGGAACTAAGGGCAATCTAAAGTCTATAGTCGCAAAAGGGGCGTTGACTTGACTAAGGAAGTGCCAAGTTGCCCAATAATAAGAAGGTTAAGGCATGATCTCAAGGATTGACCCCAGTCACCCAGCAATTAATGCGTCATCCACAATAATGACACGAGCCAGCCACTTTGAAATATTTTTTTTTTATTTCCCAAAGACATAAGTGGACAATCAATGTTCCTGAAGAGCAAAGAGTGAAATAGAATGGCTATAGCCAAGATGGCCGACACCAAGATGGCAGACAACACTTTCGGAGGGGAGGGGACAGTGATGCCAGCTTTTACCATGCTGCACGAGATGCAGATAGTCAAGTGCACGTCGTTTAACAGGTGAAGTTACTGTCCACTTACCATGATGCTACGGCCAGGAGATCCGCAGACTCAATGTTCAAATAAACAAACAAAACAAAATTGGCTAAAGTGATTCATCAGGGTACTGTAATGTATATTTTTTTAATACTCCTATATATTAAAGCTTTTATAAAGCCTCCACACACTCTTATAAACCTTTTCTACACTCTTAAACAATTTTTAAACATTTTAAAATCAAACTTACCTTTAGAAACATCCTTTATTCATTTAAAAAGAAGAGCATTACAGCTCTTCTAAAGGCACCACTTCAGCGGGTGCTTCATCAGGTGGTGCTGTATCTTCTTTGTCTTTATCCTCCTCCGTAACTTCAATTACCACGGAAGCAGTAGCCGTCTCTTCTGGTTTTTTGCGGGTGAGGAACATAGTGATGGGCAGTTGCTGGCGCTGCTTTGTCTTATGTGCAAGGAGGGGTTTATAAACTTCCATGGCTCCGGCGATTGCATTTCTGCAACACACAAATCATCTGGGGGTCCCATTCTTCTGCCATTCTCTACATTTCTTTTTCCATTCTTACTAAGGCTGAGAGGCGTTCCAGTGATAGGCCAACTTCTTCTTCTTCTTCACCTGGATCCTCTTGTTCTTCTTCTTCCTCACTTGCTGACTTTGTCATCTCCGTAAGATCTTCATCCGTTAACGGATCTGAATGAGCCTCTATCAAGATATTAATGTCCTCGGAAGTCATATCCATAAAGCCATCTCCTCCTAGCAATTTTGCCAGCTTCACTGCCTTATCTCCTGCGGAGTTGTGGATTTCATCAGGAGAGAATCCTTTATAGTCGTGGACTGCTTCTGGCCACAATTTCTTCCAGCTGGCATTCCAAGTCCCGGTCTTCATCTCCTTTATGGCCTTCTGAATATTTTGGAGACACGTTGCAATGGTATATATATCCAATGTAACCGCAAGGGGGTACAAGCCAGTGCCTTATTGTGCCGGTCCCAAGCCCGGATAAATACAGAGGGTTGTGTCAGGAAGGGCATCCGACGTGAAACTTTTGCCAAACCAAACATGCGCATCGAATCAATGACTTCCATACCGGATCGGTCGAGGCCCGGGTTAACAACGACCGCCATCGGTGCTGTTAACGTACAGGGTACCGGTGGAAATTGGACTACTGTTCGTCGAAGAAGTCGAAGAAGGAGAGGAGGAAGGTGTGTTCGTAGGAAGAGAGAGAAAAGGAATGCCAAGAGTCTAGGACTGAGAGTAGGGACTTTGAATGTTGGAACTATGACAGGGAAAGGTAGAGAGTTGGTTGACATGATGCAGAGGAGGAAGGTAGACATACTGTGTGTCCAGGAGACCAGGTGGAAAGGTAGCAAGGCTAGAAGTTTAGGAGCAGGGTTCAAGTTGTTCTATCATGGTGTAGATAGGAAGAGAAATGGAGTAGGAATTATCTTGAAGGAGGAGTTTGTTAGAAATGTTCTGGAGGTTAAAAGAGTATCAGATAGAGTAATGAGTCTGAAGCTAGAAATCGAAGGTGTAATGTTCAATGTTGTTAGTGGGTATGCTCCACAGGTAGGATGTGAGCTGGAGGAGAAGGAGAAATTCTGGTTGGACCTTGATGAAGTGATGCAGAGCATCCCTAGAAGTGAGAGAGTTGTCATTGGTGCAGACTTCAATGGACACGTTGGTGCAGGAAACAGAGATGATGAGGAGGTGATGGGCAGGTTTGGTATCCAGGAGAGGAACGCAGAAGGACAGATGGTGGTTGACTTTGCAAAAAGGATGGAAATGGCTGTAGTGAATACTTTCTTCCAGAAGAGGCAGGAACATAGGGTGACTTATAAGAGTGGAGGTAGGAGTACACAGGTAGACTACATCTTGTGTAGACGGTGTAATCTGAAGGAGATCAGTGACTGCAAAGTAGTGGTAGGTGAGAGTGTAGCCAGACATCATAGGATGGTGGTGTGTAGGATGACTCTGGTGGTGAGGAAGATGAAGAGGGCAAAGGCAGAGCAGAGGACTAAATGGTGGAAGCTGAAAAAGGAAGAGTGTTGTATGATTTTTAGGAAGGAGTTGAGACAGGCTCTGGATGGCCAGGAGGTGCTTCCAGTTGACTGGACAACTACAGCTAATGTGATCAGGGAGACAGGTAGGAGAGTATTTGGTGTGTCATCTGGAAGGAAAGTGGATAAGGAGACTTGGTGGTGGAATGAGGAGGTGCAGGAGTGTATTCAGAGAAAGAGGTTAGCTAAGAAGAAGTGGGACACTGAGAGGACTGAAGAGAGTAGACAGGAGTACAGGGAGATGCAGCGTAAGGTGAAAGTAGAGGTGGCAAAGGCCAAACAAAGGGCTTACGGTGACTTGTATGGTAGGTTGGACAGTAAGGAGGGAGAGACTGATCTATATAGGTTGGCAAGGCAGAGAGACAGAGATGGGAAGGACGTGCAGGCGGTTAGGGTGATTAAGGATAGAGATGAAAGTGTATTGACAGATGCCAATAGCGTGATGGGAAGATGGAAAGAGTACTTTGAAGAACTAATGAATGAGGAAAATGAGAGAGAACGAAGAGTAGAAGAGGTGACTGTTGTGGACCAGGAAGTAGCAAAGATTAGTAAGGATGAAGTGAGGAGGGCACTGAAGAGGATGAAGAGTGGAAAAGCACTCGGTCCTGATGATATACCTGTGGAGGTCTGGAAGTGTCTAGGAGAGGTAGCAGTAGAGTTTCTGACTGGGTTGTTCAACAGGATCTTAGATAGTGAGAAGATGCCTGAGGAATGGAGGAGAAGTGTGCTGGTGCCCATTTTTAAGAACAAGGGAGATGTACAGAGTTGCAGCAACTACAGAGGAATAAAGCTGATGAGCCATACAATGAAGTTATGGGAAAGAGTAGTTGAAGCTAGACTAAGGGCAGAAGTGAGCATTTGTGAGCAGCAGTATGGTTTCATGCCAAAAAAGAGTACTACAGATGCAGTATTTGCTTTGAGGATGTTGATAGAGAAGTACAGAGAAGGTCAGAGGGAGCTGCATTGTATCTTTGTAGATCTGGAGAAAGCTTATGACAGGGTGCCCAGAGAAGAACTGTGGTATTGTATGAGGAAGTCTGGAGTGGCAGAGAAGTATGTTAGAGCGGTGCAGGACATGTATGAGGACTGTAAGACAGTGGTGAGGTGTGCTGTAGGTGTGACAGAGGAGTTCAAGGTGGAGGTGGGACTGCATCAGGGATCAGCTCTGAGCCCCTTCTTGTTTGTATGGTGATGGACAGGCTGACAGACGAGGTTAGACAGGAATCTCCATGGACTATGATGTTTGCAGATGACATTGTGATCTGTAGTGAGAGCAGGGAACAGGTGGAGGAGAAGCTAGAGTGGTGGAGGTTTGCCCTGGAAAGGAGCAAGACGGAGTATATGTGTGTGAATGAGAGGGACCCAAGTGGAAGAGTGAGGTTACAGGGAGAAGAGATAAAGAAGGTGCAAGATTTTAAGTACTTAGGGTCAACGGTCCAGAGCAATGGAGAGTGTGGAAAAGAGGTGAAGAAGCGTGTGCAGGCAGGCTGGAACGGGTGGAGAAAAGTGTCAGGTGTGATGTGTGATAGGAGAGTTTCAGCTAAGATGAAAGGAAAGGTGTACAAAACTGTGGTGAGACCAGCGATGTTGTTTGGTCTAGAGACAGTGTCACTGAGGAAAAGACAGGAGGCAGAGCTGGAGGTAGCAGAGATGAAGATGCTGAGGTTCTCTTTGGGAGTGACCAGGTTGGATAGGGTCAGGAATGAGTACATCAGAGGGACAGCACATGTTAGAGGTTTTGGAGATAAAGTCAGAGAGGCCAGACTGAGATGGTTTGGACATGTCCAGAGGAGAGATAGTGAATATATTGGTAGAAGGATGCTGAGTTTTGAACTGCCAGGCAGGAGGCCTAGAGGAAGACCAAAGAGGAGGTTTATAGATGTAGTGAAAGAGGACATGAAGGTGGTTGGCGTGAGAGAAGAAGATGCAGAAGACAGGCTTAGATGGAGGCAACTGATTCGCTGTGGCGACCCCTGAAGGGAAAAGCCGAAAGGAGAAGAAGAAGAAGAAGAAGTTGTAATGGTATATCCACGCCAGTACTCCTTCAGCGAGAAGTTATTATCTGAGTCCATAGCCTCCACCAGGTGTTGCAGGGAATTTTGCATATAGAGCGCCTTAAAAGCGCGAATGACGCCTTGATCCATGGGCTGGATAAGCAATATGGTGTTCGCCGGTAAGAAATCATTTTGTACGCCATTGTACGACAGGTCTTGTGTATGACCTCCAGCATTGTCCATGAGGAGAAGCACTTTGAATTCAAGTCCTTTTTCAGCGAGATAAAGCTTGACTTCAGGGATGAAGCATTGGTGAAACCAATCAGATGTCAGCTGTTTCGTTATCCACACCTTCTGGTTGTGCATCCAATGCACTGACAGCAGCCTCTTATTTTTGTTTTTAAGGGCCCTTGGGTTTCTGGACTTATAAATAAGCCCTGGCTTTATCATAAAGCCCACAGAATTTCTACACATTATAAGTGTGACGCGATCTTTGTAGGCCTTAAATCCAGGCGTTCTGGCCTCCTCCTTCATAATGAAAGTCTGCGATGGCATCCTTTTTCAAAAGAGACCAGTCTCATCCATGTTGAACACTTGTTCATGAGAATAGCCTCCTTCCTCGATGATGGTCTTGAAAGTCTCGTTCACATACTCCTCCTTGGTGGGTGTGTCTGCAGAGGCAGCTTGGCCATGCAGGGAAACACTCTTTAGGTTGAACCTCCGTTGAAATTTATCAAACCAACCCTTGCTGGCAGTAAATTCAGTTGGTTTGGTGGGAGATGCCATCGATGTTCCTGGTTGAGGGTCATCTGGGTTGTCGTCACTGCCATCCGTAAACTTGCCATACAGCTGCCTGGCCTTCTCATGGATCATGTTCGTATCCAAGGGAATGTTCTTCTTCCTGCAGTCACTTATCCAATGGCCTAAAGCAGACTCCATCCTTACTATGGCTTTATTGCGTGAAGTTACCACCCTTTTCGCTGTCTTGTTAAAAGTCACTGTTGCCGTCGACCATATATTCTTTTCGTCTTTCTTGATGTAGCGAACGCTGGATTCATTGATGCTGTAATGGTGGCCAACAGCCGCATAGCGTCTCCCTTCCTAGAGCATGTCGAGGAGTTTCACCTTCTCCGCTATAGTGAGCATCTTCCTCTGGCACTTGGATTCACTGCCAGAAGGCTTAGAAGGTGCAGAACGTTTGGGCGACATTGTAGGGCTTGAAATAAAATCCCAATATAACACAAAAAAAACAAAATAACACAAAACAACACAAATAAAGATACTGAGCAATGTAGCAGATGTGGAAGCAAACTGAGCGGTGTGGGATGATGAAAGCTAGGATGCTGGGAAATAAGGCTGTGGTCACTAAGCCAATCAGCATGTACAAAATCATCTGGGAAGACTAAGCCAAATTTCGATCAGCCGCAGAAACCCGCGATGTACTGAGGGAAGCGCAATATTAATTTACATTGAATATTTTTATAAACATAACACTCAGTTGCTTTATGGACAACCATGCAAGTCCAGAGCAATCAGTTGGTCTTAACCACGCTCTTCTTGCTGGTATCTGCAGAGCAGACCAGATACCAGAAAGAAGACCTCCCAACCTGGTGCATCTTTATGGGGTCCTTGTCCCTTCTGGTCATACTTACCAACAGACCTTGGCTCGTCCATGTCGCAGAAGAGATCCGATTCCGCCAAGAGCTAAGGTCTTGGGAAATGCCTGAGATAGTTACCAACAGATCTTGGCTCAGCCGAAGTGTCCAGTTAGACCTTGGTGGACCCTGCTGCTGGCTGTCCTGCCGAGGGGCCATTTGTTAATCTAGGTTTAGCCATGCCCTTTACCACTACGCGAGTGGGCACAATTTTTAAAGAAAAGAATCCTTTGATCTTTTGTTCTCAGCTCAGCACTCAACAGGCTTGAACATGGTTGTAGGCCTCCCTTTGTTCTCAGAACATGGTCAGATGCCCCAACACTCATCTGCTACAGATGTCTGGTTTCCCCTGCCTAGTTCACTCCACCAGTTTTCTGGATCCAAGATCTATGGACATTCCACTCAGCTCTTTTACTGCTGGTGTCTGTGTCTGTATCTGCTGTGGGATCCAGATTCAAAGACTGGAAAACAAAATGTAACAATGAGTAAGACATTCTATAATGTCATCTGTTTCAGCTCAAGTTTCAGAAAATAGTTCCTCATGGCGGTTGCAGTGATGTCATCTCATCTATGAAAGGTTATCTCAACTTGACCATGGACAGTTTTAGCAGGTTGTGTTGCTTTATGTGACATGTAGAGTTTTAGACTAGTCAGGCCCTTCCTCACTTTTTTTTGGCTGTTGATTTTTTTTCCTGCCTCTCTCAAATTTACAATTTTTATGGCAGTACAATAGTAAATCAGCTTGGAATTTATGTTTTGTTTCCAGTAGCCGCTCTCATTATTTTTCTGCACTTTTGTGGTAATTTTGTTTTCTGTAACTACTTGTATGTATCAGCACCAATCAAAGTCAAATTTATTCTGCAATAAGCATTTGATACCAGTTTGGATATAAACCGGTAGCTGATAGATAAACACAGTACTGCTACACAGACACCAAAATACAGTTAAAACATTTGTGTGTGTGTGTGTGTTTCTAAGGCCAAGACTAATAGGAAACAGGAGACTGTGGCTGAAGATAGACAGGATTGTTTGTGTCTAGCTGTCACTCATGTTCAATAACGCCATACATCTACCTATGACAGTTATGCTGTTGTCATGGCAATATGGCAGGGTGACTTACTTTTCACCTAATCATTGTATTTACAGTCCATTTCATTGGATTTTACTGCTGTGATTTATTACCATTTTCCATTGTATGGATTGCAAAGCTGTTAAAGATGGGAACAAATAAATGTAACAAATTTATCAATTCCTGCAATAGCACCTTTTTCACTGGGACATCTTTATGACTGTCGACCTGCATCACAGCATGGCATCCTGAAAAGAATAACAAGACATGTTCGACTTCACTGTTTGGTGGTCATAAAGCTGAAAAGGCTAGTTATGAGCATTTATTAAATTCCTAGGGTACAATATAAAACTATTATAAATTAAACACACATTATAATCCTTTTATTGGGCATAAACATGTTTCCTATTTTTACATTAGTAATTTTAATATAGAATATCACAGAAGATATATCAGTGAAAAAATATGAAAACCACCTAAAGAATAAATAAAGGAAACATTTACGAGAAATTAAATGAATAAATTATAACACAAATGAGAGAGTATATTGCAGAGGGGATGTCGGCAGGTTTAAGAGACTTATAACAAAAGTCATTTAATGAAGATAACGATACCAAGCCTTGGGAATTTGTGCTACAAACACTAATTATTAATGTAACACTAAAAAAGACAGTAAAAACAGAGGCAGAATCACTTTCTTGCACTTTTCTCTTGCATTCTGCACCACTTTAGGTTGGCTGGCTTGGCACGTTGAGTTAAATAGTTTTCATGTAAAGAAAACTGATGGACTGATCAACATTTTAGTTTGTGCCATTTATTTGAAAATGTATATATAAATATGTATATTCACAATTTTCCCGCTTGTAAGAGCATGAAACACAGAACACTTTGCCTTACATTTTTTCTATTCTATTGCCACAAAGCTTCAAATATAACAACAATACACAACCTCAGTTAAACACAAGACATGCAGTCAACCAGAAAAAGCTAATGTGAAAGCAGTCTTTTTGTTGCAGGAAACAAGCATGAAAGCTGTGTGTTATAACACTACGACAGCAAATCATGCAAGGAAAGCAAAATTTCACGGGTGTTGTCCTTGTAGAAAAGCTCAGAAAGAAAATCCACACTTATACACTTGGATGGAATCAGGCCAGATAAATAAACATTTGTCCGACAACTGTTTTAGTTACTCTTTTATCTTCAGTTGGACTTTGTGATTGATGTGACAGGATTTTAAACCCACAGAACACACAGTCACCCTTACAGTACAGCTTGACATTTTACCGGGAAAGACACCTCTCACCCCACGGATGAACTTTTTAACCCTTCTTCTACTTTACATCTCCTTGTCAGGAAGTCCAGCATTTCTAGACAATCACATATAAGATTACATTCCTTTGCTAAAGGCTATAATGTAAAACATATTGTTTAGGTATGAAGAGAAAGTGGAAACACAGGATAACTTTGGATAAGGTGTCATATATAGAGGAGTATTTAGATAAGGCATCGTTTGCCAGATTTTGCCTCTATAAAGGAGAGTATTTGCTTTAGCTTTAGACATTTAAAATAACTCTTCAAGTCCAATTGAGTCTCTTAGATGACATGTTTTTGTTTCTCTTCCTCTTCACTGAAGAGACATTCAGAGAACCTGTAGTTCAACCAACATTGAGGGGTATATGATTTTCTTATCATTATTTCTTTATGGATTTCTTGCCAGCAAGCACAATATACAGTATGAAAATGGACAGTTATAACTCACTGGTGTCTAGTCACCTTTATTATAATTGCTTTCAGAGAGTGAATGTCTGAATATATTTGCACTGTTATGAGCTGCATATGTTTGTTCCAGTGAGTTAACACCTGGGGGATTGCTTACACATGATGAAAGTTGCATGCTCTTGGATACAGAAGACAGAAAAAATGCTGGCAGGTCTGCTAAAGTCTGTGCAGGACTATACACTATGGTTCGACATTTATATGAAGTGAGAGCAGAGGAAAGCAGCAGAAAACATAAAAAGTTTTCCTGAACATAAAACAACAAAAAGACAAGACGATGGCGGCAGCTGCATAAATATCCCAGCCAAATTTCAGAATCTCAGAATGGGCCACATGGATCACACAGCTTGAGAGATATAATATTGCATCAGGATTTAAGGAGAAACTCAAGGAACATCAGGTGCATTCACCCCAAAGAGAAACACAGCAGAAAATATTTTGGTAAAAAAGGTTCAAAAAAATGAAATGGGATACATTTGAGCAACCACTGCGTAACCAAATGGGGAGTGCAGAAGTGTTCATTGAATCAGTGCACCTTTGGAGCATTTAAATATGAACTTAGAAGAGACTGAGTTGTGGTTTGGATAAAGACAAGAGCTTGTCAGAACAGATACATACTTCATCCATAAAAAGCACAAATACAGATGACAGATAAGACACAGTGAGACTGCCCTCCATGTCTCTCTCCTTCTCTCAGTCCCATTTCCTATGTTTCTACCCTGTCCTGTCTGGTAATAACAGAATAATGAAAGAAGAAGAAAGTCATTTGCTCAGGTCCCCCAATGTCTTATCTGGGTTCAATCATTAAGAAGTTGCCTGTTGGACTGTTGTCTTAGTATATTGATCTTTTCTAAGGGCACTGACCCCCGTTAGCATGTGGGCAAACATGAAAGAGATGCCTACAACGCTGTTTGCGCTGGGTCATGATCTGCCAAATATAAAGGGTTTCTTCCAGAGGTGAAAGAGCCATACCACATATAGCTGGAAGAGGGGGCTACAGCCAACACCGCTTCAACACCAAGAAGGGTTCTTCTACCTTGCTCTTTAGGAAATAATTTTTTTGGTTCTGATTAGCCGCTCATGATCTGACGCCTGTTAACTTCATCATATGCAATGAAATACATTGATAATTCCTGTATTATAATAGAAACAATAGTATAGGATCTAAAATATAAGTGTATGTAAAGTATAGCTATACCAGTCGAGGCAGATGGCTGCCCCCCCGAGCCTGGTTCTGGCCGAGGTTTCTGCCTCTTAAAGGAAGTTTTTCCTTGCCACTGTCGCCAAGTGATGGCTCATGGGGGGATCTGTTGGGTCTCTTTAAATCATTTTATAAAGTTTGGTCTAGACCTGCTCTATATGTAAAGTGCCTTGATGTAACTTTGCTATTATTTGGCACTATATAAATAAATCTGATTTGATTTGATTTGATTGGATTTATAGCTATAGATGAATAATAATAATCATAATCATAATCATAACAACAATAATAATTTCATTCCGAAGCGATAACGGTATTGCTGATACCAATATCGAAACCAAACCATTTTATTATGAGATTGGATTCTAGAATGGACATGTGTGTATTGATACTCCAGTATTTATACTTCAGATAACACACAAGTGTAAATCCTCTTAAACCTTGGGGGGGATTTGCTGGGTCTCTTTAAATAATTCTACAAAGAATTTGCTCTAGACCTTCTCTGTATGTAAAGTGTCTTTCAATAACTTTGTTATTTAAATTTGATTTGATTTAATGAAAATTATCAGTGCTGTGTTAGTACACCATCATCAAGGTTGGCCAGCCCCCAGGAACTGATTATTCATTTGATCACCAGATCGTCAACAACTGTACTAAACTCACAATAGCTACTGACATAACTTTACACAAGCTAAATGAGAACTCGCATTTCTGTAACATCAGCTAGTAACATCAGAAACATCTGAAAATTGAACGCATCAGAGCAGAACCTGGGAATGAGGTCCAGCTTCAAACCAAGGGATTATATATTGACTGGAAGACCATCAAACAGGTGGCTTGTTTCCTGACCCTACCTATTCAGTCATCAGCAATTTGCCACATATGGTAATGCATTCTTGGCACAGAAAACAACAGTTAAATGTTTTGCAGGGGTTGCAGCTGTGTGTGAAGTGGATTTGTTTGCTTTTCTCATGTTCTCGCTTTTCCCTTTTCTTTCCTTTTACTCCACGGTCTGACCCCTTTTATCTTCAGCTCCAACTTCCGGTACTCTCCGTTCTCCATCCCATTTTCTTTTTCATGTTCCCCTTCTACTTTAAGTACATACCATCTGGTTTTTGCCTCCAATGCTCTCTCTTCTATAGTCTTTCCACATTTTACTAAAAAGAAAATTTATCATTTCTCTTCTGAAACCATATTTTGTAGGTGCAGTCAGTCCATTTGTGGCCAGTTTCTAAGTTTATGTCACCACTGTTAAAGATTGGACATTTACATACTTAAATAAGACTGACTTTATGTGTAACTTAATCATGTTGAGAAAATTAGTCAGCCAATATTCAAGTGAGCACCCAAGATTCAGCTGGGTTGTAACTGACATAGCATTAAACTATTTAGGTGAGTGAACATGAGATGTTTGCTTTTTGAATGATTACATTTACCCACTTTTGCAACACATGCTAAGCTAATAGTAGGGTGACCATATTTAGATTTCCAAAAAAGAGGACACATGGCCCCGTCCTTGAGATACTAAAATTATACATGAAGTTTACTCAAATGCTTAATTGTACTTTGAAAAACAGTGAAACCTGGATATTTTCATGAATTTCATGATGCCCCAGACATTTGGTTTGGTCACTCTAGCTAATGGGCCAAGCCACAAACATGTAGCTCAGCTAGCTTCCGTCGCAGCGCTGTGGATGCTACATAAGCTACTGACAGCTTGGAATGGATGTTGCTGCTTGAATTGACAATTTTAATCGGTCAAAGCACCCTGTAAATGCAAATATGTTATAACAACTCTGGCCAACCAGTTCGTCTTTATTGAAATTATTTTCAGGACAAAAGATTGACTAATGATTGGATCATCAAACACTCATCTGTGAATGTATGTTAATTTAAATTGTATTGGTTTTTTTTTATTTCTTTGAAAAAAAAAATGGTGAAACATTGTTCAACTGCATTACCGATGATATAATTGAAAGACACTGACAAAGTAGGGTTAGCATTCTAAGCAGAGACTGGGTAAAAAAGCATGGCTCATAGGCTAACAGCAATTTTAAAAAATTGCATCTCATCAAACAGTTAATGCCATGTCCCTCTCAAATTGACTGGATAGAACAATGCCTTCAGTCAAACTAAACTTTAGGTTAAACGTGACCAATATGTCAGAGTAAGGAGCTGAATTTGACTTTGAAGTTTGTAGACTGTAAAGTTTGTAGTAGTTTGTAGTATTTTGCCAACAAGCTCTCCAGTAGATGCATGAAACCGGACAGCCCTTGATATAATGTGTCTAAATGTCTTGTTATTTGGCAGAAATTGGAAAGGAAAAACAAAGACTTTTTTGTGCAGATAACAATATTTCTGAAGAGATCAGATCAGAAGTAATGAGAAAGGAAATTGCGCAAAAAAAAAGGGAAAGAAAGGAAGGAGGAGGGACAGAAGCATAGATGGAGACAGAACATACTGAAACATCTGGGAACCCATGTTGAAACAATGCATACCCCCCACACCTCCAGCCTCCAGACCATTAGGAGACAGATGAGTGAACTGTGAGCTGGAGCAACTCAGCATGTCTGATTCTACTGTTAGCACTTTAATCATTCCTTATTTCCACCAACAATATCACATCTCTCTCTCTCTCTCTCTGCTTCTATGTCCCTCGTTCCCACTCTAATTGAGTCACTCTGACTCTCTCAGATCCACCCCCCCCTCCTCTTCCTTTTCCCTCGTTACTCATGGGTAGTGCTCTGTTTTGTTTCAGGGCATAGAACAACATGGTTGGTGCAATTTGTGTCCAGTTGCGTCTGGAAACAAAGCAGCACCAAAAATGCCAGGGGGTGATGAATGCTGGATGAGTGTAGGAGCTGCTTCCTGGTTGGCTGTATCTGCATGCGATCCACATGTTGGAGCCTTAGCCAAAATCTTGATCTTGTGAGTTGTTTGGTTGTGATCAGTTGAGTGTTTATCTATCGCAATCATAACATCAATTATATTGACAAATTTGAAGGTCACAAATTATGTAAAGTGAAATGTCCATGTGATTATAATTCAGTCTGTATTAAGAAACTGAATACATGTTGTGTGATTTTATTACATCACTCAGAATACAAGGAAGGTCGAACTTAACCTCTTTACTGATTGGCTTACTGACCTTTTGTGGCTTAAACTTTGAAGAGGAGTCTGAACAAGGGGCTGCAAATATAACCTCTGATGAATATTAAACTGCATAAAACAATGAAAAAGTATCAAATGTATAACCTTCAATAAAAATAGTATTTTAATCTTTTGAAAAAGGAATAACTCAACGGTTTGAGAAAATTACTTGGGTGATTTCTTGAAAGGAGTTTGACAAAGAGATGGAATAAATCTCTCATCTATAGCTTAAGTACATAGCAAGCTGGGGTCAAGTTTTCAATATGTAAACACTGGAGAGCTAAACCGCTATCAAAAAAACATTGACCTGTCACTGATTTGGTATTATTTACATATTGTGTCAAGTCTGTTAAACACAAATAATAAAAGACAAAAAAAAATCTTTTTTTTTGGTTTTGTAGAGAAACAGAATTGAGGATTTGTTGGGATGCACTACAGTTTATCCATCGGACTACTGTGTGAGCAGACAGTTTGGCTTTGCTCTCATTACAGGCATCATGTTGCCAAACCTGGCATCCTAACTTTGAGAAGACTTCCAGATGCTGTACACAGTCACAGAGTCCATCCGCTTGCCAGGAAGTGGCTCCAATACGAAACTCCCACTACAAACTGCATAGAATATAGCTTTTACATTTCTGTTTTGCACTAGGTAAATTAACCGAATCGTCATTGTTTTGTTTATTGGTTTTGCACAATAGAACAAATGAAAGCCAGATGTCATAGAAAAATGTGCTTCTCTTAATTTGAGAACAAAAATTCAAACATTAATTTAAATGAATTTACTTTCTTGGTCAATTTTGGAGGAATTTCTCAACATTGGTGCTTTGTTCCCCCATTCCACAGTGAAGGGCTTTGGATTTGTTGCAGATCTTGATTGTATTTTTTGTGATTGAGTTTCTGAATAAGCTGGAATTGACTAGGCTAATAGCTATAATGTAACGCTCTATTAAGGCTGTTGACACATTATCCAGGAGTAGTCTATTTCCATTGATTACACAGTTTTTGAGCTGGTGGCTGGTTAATTTTTTTCAGACAGCTTCTATTTTTCTCCTCCTTGTTCTTCATATATGTGCTGAGCTAGGCTAAGTATGTCCTGACTTCAGCTCCATATTTAAAACAAATAAAAATCTGACATCAATCTTCTCATCCAGAAGAGTGCTCACCCAGCACTTACTGAAGTCGTAAAAACTGCAACACAACACGCAATTTAATAGTGATCAGAAACCTGCAACCCATGTCTCAAAGCTGAGTGACTAGCAGTATTATCCAATGTGATATCAGACAACAGTCCCTTTCCTGCAGTTAACCACTGAAAGAGAGAGTTTATTGTAATTTTGCTTTAAAAATTATTACAAGATTCAAAAAAGCTTGTATTTTGCACAAATGCTTGATTTCAAGCTAAATGACCATTTTTATTTTGAAAAGGTCTGACCTGTTGCTCACCATGGTACTGGTGAGGACTTTCCTAGCTAGCTTAAATGTTTAACCAACTCCACTCTGTGCAGAATGTACAGCATTGGAATAAATTTTGCTGCAATTAGTAAGACGTGAGTCATTCTAAAAATTGAAATTGCAGATATTTGTCATAAGAGACATAACAATGTGGAACGAGGAACTAAATGTTAAAATTAAGAGCAATTCATGATTCAAAAATCTCCTTAACCCTTTAACAACCCCACCAAGAAAAAAACAATGGGAAATTATTTTTTTGCATTTCTTATTTCCTTGGGTGAGTAATAACCACAATCAGTGATTTTTTTTTTTCAACAGACCCCGTGGTTTTTAAAATATTGACCTCTACCGAATGGTCGAGATATCACTTTATTGTTTAAGTCCGGAATTTCATACAAATACCAAAAACAGTAGAAAAAGTCAAATAAAATACTAATTTATTAAGAAATATACAACAACTAATATCCATGGCATTGGATACACTTTATTTTGTATGCCACAAAACACTGTTGGTTTTCATTTCAACAAAGGAAAATACTGCATCAAACAAGGAAATATTACATTTCTAATTTTTCATCTTGACTACATCTGTGTCAAGGTGCAACAGCACAAAATTCTTACATTCTGTCCAATGCTGATTGAATGCTACTATGAAAAACATTAATTTTTGCCTTCAAAAACTAGTAGAAAACTAATGCAAAACAAAGGAAACATTTGCATTTCATACTTCAATATCACACCTCGTCTGTGGTGGTGCAACAGCACTAACGTTTTATGGGTCACAAGATTCACATTTCTGGTGGATTGATTGAACCATGGTAACTGGTTTCCATTTAAACTTGAAAAAAACATTGCAAATATGTGCCAAACATATTAAAACATAACATGTCTGACCTTTTCACCTCAACACACCTCATCTGTGTGACTGTGCAACAGCACAAATGCTTTATGAGCATTGCATCCACTTTACCTCTAGTGATATGCTACAAAGCATTCCTGGTTTGTGCTCAAACGCAGGAAAAGATTGCATTTCTCACACTTCCACCTTGACCCTCCCTTTGGACAGAGGTTGCATCGCCCACGGTTGTCACAGTGAAGAGGCCAGTCTCCCAGGTTGTCGTAGCGCACATCTGGTTGTGGTTTTGGTTGTGAGGGTCTTGGGGTGTAGCCTTTCTTCTGTTGTGGTGGAGAGCTCAGTGAGGGTCAGCCCACTTTGGATGCTGGCTTGTTGACTTCGTTCAAGCTGTGGGAAACTGCCATACGGAACCTTTTGAGAGACATTAGTTTCTGGCTGAGTAGGCCACAGTCCCTCTTGTAGACTAGCCAGGAATTTGCGATGCACAGGTCAAGGATGTATCCAAACAGGGGAAAATACCACCTCCTTGACGTGGCTGGGGTCTTGTACAGGTGTACTAGTATGTCAGAAAGATCAATTCCTCCCATATGTTCATTGTAGGCAGGGATGACTGACAGGCATGGGATGGCAATCTTTGCTCTGGACTCTTTGCTCCACCGTTTGACAGTTGAAAAAGGCATGATCCCACAGGCATTGCTCAGAAGGTTGACACATCTGTTGTCGAACCATTTTACTGCAAGCACCCCTTCAGCAGACCTGTAATCACAGGCTCCAAGTCCCCTCTTCATCAGGTCTTTGTCTGCCATTAAGGGAGCTCCACCAGTACGGTTTGGTTGTACGGTGCCGATGCACTTGACACTCAGGGAGGTGTGCAAGTGTTGGACCAAGCTGAAACTCATGAAATAGTTGTCACAAAAGACAACAGACAGCTGAGGCTCTTCTATGGTTTTGCATAGGGTTGTCACCACTTTGGCTCCTAGAGGTAGCGTCTGCTCCTGTTCACTGAGGGCAACATTGAAGAACATGGACATCCCTTGATACAGCAGCAAGTCGTGGATGATGCCAGATGAACTTGCTCGGCAGAACAACTTAAAGCCCTAATTGTCTGGCTTGTTGGCGATATACTGGCAGAGAGTGCCAGCCCTCGTGCCTTTATATGCTACCATGGCCTCATTCCCCCTGTGCTTGTAAGTGGATGGTATCAGGAATCAGCGCTCAGGAAGCATCTCAAAGAGGGGACGGATTTTGTAAAATTGGTCAGGACTCCCATCACACTGCTGATTATCATTGAAATGAATGAACCGGGGTAACAGCTGGAATCTCTTCCTTGGCATGATATCAGCTATCACGTTGAAACGTGAATCATGGTGCCAGTAGTCCTCCAGCGATGGGAAGTTGAAAGCACCCATAAAGACAAGGATTGCCAAGAAATCCTCAATTTCTTCAGATCTGGTCTTAATGATTCACTTTTCCATACACATGAGACACAGACACATACAGTACCAGTCATAAGTTTGAATGCACTTTCCTGTTGGTGGAACAAACTGCCAGTCAAGGTTAAATCAAATCTTTTTTCAAATCTTTTTTCTCACACACTTATGCAGATTTTTTTATCATTTTGATTTAATTATCTTATGATTTCATGACTTTGATTTTATTCATGTCCTTTAATTATGATTTAACATGATATCTTATTGTTTCAGCACTGTTCTTACTTTTCTCTGTATGTTCTCTGTATGTATTTAAAGCACATTGAATTGCCTTTCTGTATGAATATAAAAAAACTTGCTTTGCCTTATCCGTTTCCGGGTTGCAGGGGGTGTTGGAGCCAATCCAACTTCACATTGGGTTAGGGACAGGTCGTCAATCCATCACAATGCCAACATAGAGAGACAGACAAATACAAGCAACCACTCACACTCACTATCATACCAAGGGGCAATTTAGAGTCATCAATTAACCAGTACTTGCATGTCTTTGAATACTGGGAGGAAACTGGAGTACCCGGAGGAAACCCACACAGGCACAGGGAGAACATGCAAACTCCGCATAGAAAGGCCCCAGGCCTGGGATCCAAACTCGTGACCTTTTTGTTGTGAGGCAACAGCGCTAACTACTATGCTGCCATACTGCCCACAGTGCTTCTAAATTTTCTTAATTCCCACATTTTCCACAAAGTAAGACCATGAATAGGCTCTTTGAGCCAGCTAATAAATACTGCTTGACCCTTTTTTCGCTGCCAGTCAGTTCAGACTGAGGATGCACGTGTAGTTACAGAAACACACACAAACTGAAAGTGACTCTGTATTATTATGAGATTGGACTAGATTGAATGAAGGAGGAGGGGGCAAAGAGGTCAGATGCTGCACTCTATGGCTGTGGAGCAAGTACTATATTGGTACACATTATACCTTTAATGCCGCGCAAGGCACACACACAAACATACGACTGTGGCTCATCTTGTTTATGACCGTCCCTCACCATTTAACCTCAGGGTGGAACAGTTGATTAAGTAGGCATTCAACAAGGCTCTCATTCTGTCACAAAATCAAGCAGCAATGTAATTTACTTCAAACAGCTTCATCCCCCTTTTTCATGGCATACAATTGTCTGATTGCCTTTGAACATGTTTCATGGAATCAGTTCTCCATCTCTTTCTTTCTTCCCCTTGTTCACTTTCCATCGGCGTCTCTTTCCCCTGGGAGTGATGTCATGAGTTTAATTGCCGCCAGGTGATGAAGAGCTAGGAAAAACAGAATTAACCTTGTCAGCCCAGAGCCATCCGTCTCTCCCCTCCTCCTCTCCTTTATCCAATGCATCAATTAAAGTTAAGCCAGCATGGCCCTCGGTTTCAACAGGCTCAGAGTCAAGTACACAAAGAAAAGGGAGATGGACATGTGCGAGGTACAGTTGAGAGGTGAACAAGTGGGATTTACAAAGGAAAAAAAGAGAGAACCTGACAAATGGACTGGGTGGATGAGATGGAAAGACAAAGAGGTAGCACAATGAGGTGGGGAAAGATCGACAGACAGAGTTGGCAGATTGACTTGAGGAGGGATAAAGAGGGATTCAGCTGTTGTGGGATAAAGAGGAAAGGAGACGGCACAAGGGCAGATACTGCGACAAGGAGAGAGTTACAAGGAGAAAAAAATATCAGAAACTGATGTTTGTGAATGGAGAAAAGGATTGAAAGGTCCAAAGCAGGGGTTTCAAACTCAACTTACCTGGGGGCCGCTGGAGGTAGAGTCTGGGTGAGGCTGCGCCGCATCAAGTATTCAAGATTCAAGATTCGAAGTGTTTATTGTCATATGTACAGTAAAGGAACATGTTTTCCTGTACCATGAAATTCTTTTTGCTGTCCACAGTGAATGCCAAACATATATACAAAATAGATAAATAGAACAAAAATATGACAATCTCAAAACAGTAGTAGAAATAGAATAGAATATAGAATACAATAGAAATAGCTAAAAGAGAACAAGCTGACATATGAGCTATCAGCTCTGTGTGCAACAGTCAGTGTGCAAAATTATTCAGTGATTCCACAAAAAAGGGTTTCAAGTAATCAAAAAGAAAGTACAACTGATCCAATCTTCTCAATCTTTATTATTAACAGTTCTTCAACATGAATGGGCTCTTCAGAACATAGGCTTCTCTTGCCTACTCCTTGCTGCCAGAGACCTGGCAACGCTTCCTCTCACTCAGCTGAGCCACATTTGGCTTGAGGGAGGAAGCAGTTGAGACCCTCAGTATGGTTTGAAGATGCTCAACAGTAAGTTTGGACCTGTACTTTGACTTATTAAAGTTAATGGTGGAGAAGAGCTTTTCACACAGATATGTGCTCCCAAAAAGGCACATGGTCTGCTTGAACATCCTGGAAAGCTCAGGGAAGGTGGTGGTGGGGGGGGGTTCTCTCAAAAATTGTCCAAGTTTGTCTGCTTTTCCACTCGCCTCCCTGAACTTAGGCTTGGATGCAGAATTGTATTGTAGGTCAATGAGCTCAATTTGAAGCACAGGAGGAGCATCTTGCACATCAAAGGGTTTTGAAACGGTAGAGGTTTGTCTGAGAGAGCTGGGCTTTCCATAACACAAGTTTTGTGGAGAATGCCCTCACGTTGTCATAGGCAGCAGTGACAAGCTGCCCCTGGCCTTGTAACTTCTTGTTCAGTACATTCAGCTCCTGTGTGATGTCAACAAGAAAAGCTAAGTCCATAAGCCAATTAGGATCACTTAGCACAGGAACAGCCATCCCATCATTCTCCATGAAGGTTTTCACTTCTGCTCTCAATCCAAAAAACCTCTTCAAGATGTTTCCTCTGGTGAGCCAACGTACCTCGGTGAAGTAGAGAACATCCTCATATGCTGACTCTATTTCTACCAAAAATGCACAGAACTGCCGGTGCTTTAAGCCCCTGGATCTGATATGGTTGATGCATTTCACAAAAACAGACATCACATTGTCAATGGGTCTGCTAATGAATAATGCAGTGCAGAGCAACGGCCTCCACCACACCCTCCTCTTCCAGTTTTCTTTGAACAAGTGCCACCAGTCCATTTCTCCTCCCGTTCAATGATGGCACTCCATCAGTTGTTATTCCAGCAAACCAACATCCACAATGGTATCACACAGCTGGCGGAATACCTCCTGAGCGATGGTCTGGCCATGCATTGGAATCACTGTGAGCAACTCCTCCATCACTTCAAAACTGTCGTCAACAACACAGACATACATTGTGAGCTGCACAGTGTCAGTGATATCTCTGCTGTCATCAAGAGCGACTTGGCTTTCTCCGTTGATCATATACTGTATGTTACCGGGCAGGTCAGTAATGCGCTCTGCCACTGTGTTGGCTGAAAGGCTGATGTTGCTAAACTGACCCTTCTTTTCCAGACAGACTATACTTGTAGCCTGCAACATGCACGAGTAATGACATCTGATATTGTACTCCTTGTGCACCGCAACTTTCTCTTTGCATATACAGTATGACATGTCAGGGTACCCCTGTGCTCAACAAAAAAATATTCCATCTCCCACTTTTCCTGAAATTGTCTGTGCTCATCGCCAACTTTGGTCTTCATGGCTGATTTTGAGAAAGACATGGCTGGGGCTGGGTGACAGGGTATATTTCCCTTCCACTTGGTGTCACTCAGGAATCACGTTTCAAGTAAGTGACTAACGTTGCTAATTCACGTTGGCACACGGGGCACGCGCCTGTCGCACGTGTCATGCAGTGCCGCGCAATGACTCGGCAAAAATGTGTGTTTGAGAAAAACACGTGGGCCGCACTAACACTAAATTTTGATGTCACGTAGGGGGCCACAAAATATTGGCCTGTGGACCACGAGTTGGAGACCCCTGGTCTAAAGTAAATGTGGGAGAGAGAGAACACAAAACATACAATTAAAACTGAATATCAAAATGTTTTGTTTAGTTTAGGTGGAAAAGCTGGCTCACTTGAAAAAAAAAGTGATGTAATAAAGGCATATTGCCGAGACTTACCGATTATTTGGAGCTCATTGCAAAGTTGTGGTCTGCAGTGTCTCCAGTTTGTGTCCAGATACTGATTAATGTCCTTATCATGGCAGCTGAAAAAAAAAAATACAGTGCCTGTGGATGGGAAGAGACAAATCCTGAAAGAGTAAAAAAAAAAACCCAACTAAGATAACAAAAGAGAATGGAAGGCAGCAATGAAATACCACCACGTAGCCATTAACCCATTAAAAACTGAACTCGAATCTCAATATTGTTTAATAACAACCTCCTTAAACCTGAGGGCTCTTTGGCAAACTTGTTGTTCACAAAAATTTTATTGTAAAGCCTCTGAAGCAGAAACAACAAATAAAAACCATCAGAGAGCCTCTATCGTAACCCACTGCCTTTACCTTGGAAAATGGATAAGGCTGGAAAAACAAGCACATTTGTCATTTCTCACTTCAGTTCGACTTGTATCATTAAACAATTTCTTTTTTTTAAAACGGATGACCATAAATTGACAGATCAATCTGGGCAGCATCAGCAGTAACCTAGTGATGAAGAGGTGGGCAAACTGCAGGGCAAAGCTCTTGGTTTACCGGTCAGTCTTTCATTCCAAAAGTTTCCTCACCATCAGCTGTGCGCAGAAGACCAAACTACAAACTGTTGAAATGGTTTTCCTCTCTTGAGGAAGCTCAGTGTAGACCTGCTGCTCCTTTGCATCGAAGAAGCCAGTTAAAGTGGCTCTAGCCCCTAAGAAGGATCCCTCCTGGGTGCCTTCTTCTGAAGGCTTCAGGCCATCTCCAACTGGGAGCAGAACTCTGAGTAGATATCCTGTCCCCCCAGAACTCACTGGAGGAACAATATACAGTACTATTCAGACGTTTAGGCATAATTTCCCATTTAAATGAATACGAAGTACGTCCAAACTTGTGACTGGTATTGTATCTAGCCTAAAAAGATCTTGGAGTCCCTTAGGAAAAACTTGTCTTCCTCAGAGGCTGAGAAATTACACTGACATCATTGCATCAGGTTAATATTTAGCTCTGATGCTGGCTCTTCCCCCTCTCACACATCTTTCACCCGGGCCTTGACTCTTATACCTGCAGCTTGTTGGTGAATCTCATAAATTGTAATTGTTTCTATCAAGGTAACTGCTCGGCACCTAGTCGATAGCTCTAGCTATCTCTTTAGCTATCACAGTGTGTGTACAACACAGTCTGATCTTAATGAGGAATGATCCATTTTTTATTTTGCCAAAGTTCTGAGATTTGTTTCAAAGCAAGCAGTGAACTACACTACTGGGGAGAAGAGTTGCTATAAATATAAATGTAGTCAAATGAATACATTCTATATGGCAACTTTACTTAAGAAATTTAATACAGATGAGATTTGAGCCATGTATCCTCTATATCAGCTGTCAAGAAGCATAGTGCCAAGCTAAAAGTAACAATGGTGAAACTTTCGGCAAGCTATATCCTGCAATGCACTGCTGATTTGGTGAAAACTGACAAGAAGTTAACATTCACTCCATTTTTCATTTCATTCAAATTGTCAAAAATATATTCATTCATCTTCTAGTGCTCATCTGTTTACAGGTGGCACGGGATGCTGGAGCCAATCCCAGCTCATATTGGGCAAGGGCGGGGTACACCCTGGACAGGTCGCCAGGCAAAACCAACAAACAGAGACAAGCAGAGACGAACAACGATGTGAAACATAAAAATAAAAGAGCAACGATACAAAGACAAATTTATCCCAATCCTATTTCATTCACACTAAGTGTAGGTTGACTAAACGGTTTTTCCCACAGGTTAATTAATTAAGCAGAATAACTGAGACAACTATTTGTGTTCGGTTCACCTGTCCTCACAGTAGTGTCTTTGTGTGATCCTCTAGACCCATGACGCCAGACCTGTACACCCTGACAGTGCGATAATGGAGCTCTGAACCCTGGACACACTATCTTTCTCTCTCTCAGACACACACAAACACACACACACACACACACACACACACACACACACACACACACAAAGGACCCCTGAGCCTTTAGTGCCTCTCAGTTACAACCCTCTCACCATTTCCCATTGCTTTCTTATCACCTGCCCTTTTTCTTCGTCTTTCTTTTCTCTCTTTGTCTCTCTCTCAAACACACACACACACATATAGGCCTTCACTTTACAGGTGTGTATTTCGGTGCCGGTCACATTTCAGGTCCCTTTTGGTCCCTTTCTGTAGGACTTGGTCCAGTGATGGAAGAAGGGGTCTGAGTCAAGCTTCACCTGTCTTTCCTTTCATTGAAAACACCATTTTAAAAAAAATGCAGACTGTGCAGGTGTGCAAAAAAGTGCATTTGTAGAAAAAGCAAGCAAAAATACAAAAATAACGAAACAAAACCAAAGAAATGTTAAAAATTCCTCAAACTATCAAAATGGTAACTTAAGTCAAACAAACAAAAGAAAATGACCAATACCAGGCTCCAGGCCATGGCACACTAGTATGTGTTGCCTCTCACTAGGCTCAACTGTCCTGCCAGCGGAGCTGCTTCATCTGCTTTTACACTCTTCCTACAAGACAAAGCAAAGTTTAATTTAAAATCAGTCAACCCACATCTGCTATACTTAACCATTCCAACATTCCTACACACATCAACAATGAAACCTGTCCAACCTGGCACAGATAAATCAAAACTATTAAGTCATTTAAACACATTAACAAGCATTTATGCTGTACCACGAACCCCCCGACTGTGCTGGCTTACACATTGCTACAGTCGAGCTCCTCCCTCCCTACTTGTGCTTTGGAACCCTTCCATTTCCGGTTTGTCCATCTGAACAGGAACTACACTCAAGGTAACTCAAGTGAACTCACCAACAGCAACGCAAATAGTACAATAAATGATGTTAAATTACATTGTGTTTTACAATAATTAGTGCTAATGCTGTTAGGGATCAAAAGTAACTGGGCTAGCACTGTAAACCAACTCACTGCACTGTTAACACCCACTAGCTTAACATGCTAAAGCTTAATTGGCACCGCCAACTAATCCAGCAACACACAAGTATTGCAGCACTGAAGCTACCACAACAGCACAACTCTATCTGCCGGAATGATATTACTAAAATAAATCTAATGTCTCTTGGCTGTGTGAGGAAGCTGTGTGACACACCCTTAACAGGTTTGGGTTAACCCCATGACACTTTCAACAATGAAAGTACTAATTTACAGGACCAAGGAAACGTAGTGTATGGCTGGACTGGGTTGTCTTCAGTGGCGCCTGAACCAGCCTGGAACCAATTTTACATTTCTGAACTGCTACATAATTTGGTTCATGCAGTCTAAATACAATTACATTTGAAATCCATTATGCTTGGAGACATCCTGCTGTACGCTGTATGTATATATATTGATTATTTAATTTATCTATTTATTGATGTATTTTCTATATACTCACTATAAACTTAGTAATTCCCATGCCTGTGGGCAGAAATATACTATATATTTTATAATTTTTTGTATTAACTAGTTGATATGTATGTAAATGGAAAACCACCTCTCACCTAACTGTCAATATTCTTTACCTTGTAGTTTCATTTTCCTGCTATCATATAGTCAAATTCATTACTTATGATTTTGATGATGATGATGATTATAGTATTGTTGCTGTATTTCTTATGCAAGAAAAATGTTCCAGGTTATATTTTTCCAAATAAGTAGTAGAAAAATAACAAATGTCGCCACATCATGACAGCTCAACCATCCAAAGTTACATCAATTATCTTAATGTGCTTACAACTGCATACATTAGAGCAATTAGCTTATTAAAATATGTGAATGGGGATGACTGATCAAGCGTTTACTGACATGCAGCCATATGTGCTCACAGTAACCGCAGCAGACGTTGCAAACAGCAGGGGGGTGCTTACGTGCACTAGTTCAGAAGAGACCTAATTAAATAAAGAAGCTATGTCTGTTACCTTACCGTTGTGTATTTACCAATTACCTACCCATCCCTTTTCTGTCCCTCCCCACCTGTCCCTTTTTTCCATTAAGACTTCATTTGTAAGTGGGAAAATATCTGAGCAATAGTAGCTGGCTTCCTTGATGCCCGGGACATGTCTCTCCAGCATGCACAGAGGGTGCGTTACTTGTTGGCTCAGGCACAGACAGGCCATAAGGGCATGGTTTAGTCAGCGAACACTCCCTCCTGTTTTCCCCCGTGTGCCCTCACACTGTAGCACTTAACTAACTTTCACAGGCTGATAAAAAATAATTGCTGCCCCAAGGATGAGGGGACTCCAAATACATTAGCACCACAAAGAGTGGAGCTTGGATCACATTACCCCGAGGACAGACAGTATAGTCTGCAGCCTGAAAGAAAATACTAAGTCAGAGTCCAGATAGACAGATTGAGGGAAAGCTGCATGTATGCATATGTGCATACACTCATCTGTGAGTGTACCAGGCTGCAAGATAGTGTTGTCAAAGGGACTAAGAGCAAGGTTTTATTTTTTTGCCTGATCGTCAAACCTTCTGCCCTTGCACCTCAGCGTTTATACCCAACCAAATTGTGATGCCCTACAGTTGTGCACCACTGTAGGAGAAGAGGGACACACACACACCTGGAGGGAATAGGGCAGGGTCACCCCAGTCACACACATTCATATGGCTCTGTAGCCTCTATAACACACACACATATATATTTTACATTAACACATTTTAAGATTTATACAATCATCCGTATCAACTGAACAGCTTCAACATGTACTTTTTTCCCATTTATTCATCAACAACTGTGTTCATGTATTTCATTGATCTGGACCAAGTGGCAGGGATGGGCTGACCAGTTTTGTAAAGGTGAGTGAGCTTGTTAGACTACAAAAAAACAAAAAAAAAACAAAAGCAAACAAACAAACAACAACAACAAAAAAAAATCTAAATGATTTTGAGGGTATGCATCCAGGTCAAGGACCTATGTAACTATGTTTGAAGAATTTTTATATATATTTATACAACAGTTAGTTCAGCCCAAGTAATTTGATTGGACAAGAGACATTCCATGAGTGCTGATATAGAGTATAACAGCACTGGGACTTTTTACATTACATTATCATTCTGCTGTACAGGAGAGCCAGAAATGATGGAGCAACGTGCTGTCTGATTGAGCTGTTAACTCATCAGAAACACACATCATGCCACCAAAGTGTCTGTCAACAGACTTTTATTTCAGTGGTTGCACAATGAATGAAAATATTCAGATAAATGTAAATGATACAAACTAGCGGTAATATGCAGACGCAGAGTAGCAAGCTTGTGTGCAGGAAATGTTAATGTGTTGCTTGGCAACAACCTTGTCTCCCTTCCAGTTGCGGAACTATTTGTGTTGGCGGAGCCAAATAAATGATTAAATAAACAAACAAATCATAATCTCTTGTCACTTATTACTGTTAACTAATAAAATGAGCTTGTAGAACTTTTGTATAAAATCAATATCACACTCGAGGTCATGCTGTTGTGCTGAATATCAGCACAACTGCACTCTCTCTCATGTGATATTGCTTAAATATACACATAGCAGCATATAACATCACATGGTGCAGAGGGAATAAAACTAAATATATTTCATTTTCTTCCTAAATATGACTTTTGTGCTTTAAACCTCTGACACACTCGACCAGTTGTTGAGATGACAATGTTTGATTCACAAAAAACAGTCTTCAGTAAGTGAGGAGAGTTCAAAACTGGACAGACAGAAACACAGTTTATTAATGTGTTATTAGCATATTTCTAACATTCCCCAATGATATCAGTTCAATAGTTATTGCACCTATTTCTGTTTGGACCAGTAAAACCTTTAATGTTTTTAATGCAGATGTAAAATTGTAGTATGAATGTTGAGTTCAACAAACTTTTTATCTTTACTTAAAGCAGGCTTAACCATTAAACAGTTATTGCCAGTCTCATAGCAACAGCCGGAGCCTTGACTATTGCCTCTTCGAAACATCTGCTGAGTGCTGCTGGCGGGGAAGGAGAGGGGTGTTCTGCACAGTGCATAGCCCAGGGAGGCAGGGAAATCAAATGTCTCAGCCTCAGAACTGCTCTCAGTAACACACAGGAGGAAATGCGGCACTGTTGTCTCAGTTGCCTTCTCACTTTTTATTGTTTAACATTATATCTTCAAATAAAGTTTGTTTACGCTGCCGGCTAATGTAAACCCAGCACCATACACGGAGAAGTCCTTGGTCCCACTTTTCCACGCTGATTCAAACCTTTTGTGAAATGTCACATGTGAATCTAACGCAGTCTGTTTCCCAGATTTAATGATGTTTTACCAAGTTTTAGTTTCTTAGCAAATAAACTTAATTTATCTGAGAGCCAAACACGTTGGGGTGAAACTGCTCTACCTTAACAACACACCTCCTCCTTTTAATTAGCCTGTGGGAAAAACAAAAAATTTAAGGCCACTGGGCTTGCTTGGGTGGCCTTCAGAAGACACTTTTAGACAGTGCAAGAAAAAAGTGAAATCTAAACATCAGGAAAGCTGATAATACAGTGAAATTACACTTTCAGTGATTGCAGAGTTTTTCACAAAATTAGAGAGGTTTTTTTCTGACATAAAATGGCTGCAATTTCACAAAGTAGCTTTGTATGTTCTAAAAATAGACAAATAGACAAGTTGGACTGAGTTTAGCTCAGTTGCTTTTATCTTCCTGGTGCTGCCTCTGTGCTTTGTGAGCCCAACGATCCTATTTCCAGTTGACTGTGGCACTGAATACAATGCAATAAAGCTGCAGATCCCAAGTCTCACACTGTGTTGCTGCAGCCAAATTAGTCAAACGGCAGTGTTGTGATTTATTCTGACTGTATACTACATGTGTTTGTGATTTGTGAGTCTCCCACTAGTTTCACCCGTACAGCCCTGTAGTTCCATACAGGTAACAACATGTTAGCATTGGGAGAACAAGCAGTTTCATCATGATCAATTACTAAAGTGTGACTGTAATTTCATCATTTGAAATTGTGTTATTATTTTTTACTGAGCTAATAAATCAAGTGAGAATTAGGGCCATTTTCACATTAACTTCAATAGACTCTAACTCCTTTTCACTACCAGACCAGTCACCATCTTACTGTCATCAGATAAAATCTAAATTTAAGGCACTTCAGCATTGGCTTCAGCCGCAATTTAATAAAAAGTAAATGGAAGTACCTACCAGCTCAGGCTGGGTCTGGAGAGCTGGAGAGCCACTAATTTGGTTAGGATGGAAAAAAAGAAAAGTCATCAGCACCTAACGTCCTCTTGATTCACTGCAACAAAAGCATCAACCTGCAAAAGGTGAACGTTATAACAGAAGCTGTAGCTGCGGGACACATTGATCCATTTCATAAGATGGATATCGCTGCCTTCTGCTCAGACAGCATGTATTGACGAAACATGGATGTAGGTGAACGTTCGGGCAGCTACCTGTGTTTGTGCTGATTGTGCTGATCAGTCTCATTTAATGTCTTTGTCAGTTTTGACCTATTTCTCCGGGACAGAGCTAGTTTTTAAACACTAATGAAAATCATTTTAACGATATTTCTTCTAACTTAAACAAATGTGTAGTTGAGGAATATGTCTTCATTTTCAGTGTCTTTTACGGAATGAAATTAATTGAATAAATGCGAGTGGACTGTCACATTAACAACTTTTAATAATCACTCCATATAACAGGGCAATTGTAGCGAATGTTGATGCTAAGCATTTTATATGAGAACATTTTGTTTAGCTTTATTGATTGCAATTGTGCAACTTGGATCCAGCAGAAGTGATATTTCCAGATTTTCCTGGAACTGTTGAGCAATGAGGAAGCTGGTCATTGACTGGATAGGTGAGGGCGCAGTGTGGAGCTGAGTCAGTGAATGGGCAGGCAAGTGTGAGAATTGAGGTAATAGCAGAAACAGGACAGGTGAGGATGTGAAGAGGAAAGAGTGAACAAAACAAGACAAGTATCTTCAAAACCCTGGCAGTATATGGTAGCAAGTGTCCACAAGAATGACAGATCCATCCATCCATTCATTGTCTATACTGCTTATCCGTGCAGGGTCATGGGGAGTTTGGAACTAATCCAAGCTGACACTGGGCAAGTATGGGGTGACTCTGGGTCTATCGAAAAATTGACTTCAGACTATGGGAAGGAGGTGAAGAATCCTAAGAGAACCCATGCAAGCTCAGGGAGAACATCAAAACTGCACAGAGAAAAGCCCCATCTTGCATTACCTAAGTATGGACATACCAAATTCAAGAGTCAAGGTTAGTCACTAGACTTAGACTGATCAGCAAGAGACTGAAATGATTTGCAACACTTCTTACTGAACTCTCATGAGTGTGTATGTCTTTTGTGTTGAATGCATAGATAAGAGATGTGTACTGCAGATTCCACCATCAAAGCTAGAAGAGTCCTGCTCATCCTATTGCTGGTGCACAATTGAGGCCATGATCGAATATATACAAACATCAATGCATCAAATTAAATAATGCACAGTACTATCTACTCTGACTGACGGCTGTATAACGGCAGTATAAACCAACTACTGGCTCTTTTATTTTAGAGAAATGACATACCAGATTTTTCAAAAATTTGTCTGTCCTAAAATGCCTTTACAAAAAATATCACTTGGCAAAGCGCGACACATCTTTATCTTCAGCTTTATTGTTATGTAATTGCAGGGGGGTTAGGAAAAACAGTGATGGGCTACACAGAAGTAAACCAGTAAGAAGTAACAGCAACTGTTTTTTTGAATTAGAGAAGGTCATATGAATCATTTTTATTTATAGAAACAATGAAATGTAGTAATTAAAAAGGGGAAATATATTTGAGTTGAGTGTCACTTAGTACTTGTTAAAAAAACAACAGTGAGTGGTATTCACTGAGATAAACTCACTGTGTTTTTTTCATTATGTAACCCTTAGAGCAGCCATTTTCCTTGGTGATAAAGTTTGAAGTTAATTTCTTTTCTTTTTTTTTATTAACCTTAAGTAAATACAAATAATGTGAACTGTATTTCACTTTGAATTTCAATTTATTTTAATTTAAATGTCCCATAGTTCCCTATTTTCTCTCTCCAACTTACCCATATTTTATGTTAACCCAAGCAGGCACATACTGACTTGATTAAATAAATGACCTACTGGCTATTGCTGTTATACAGATGCTGAAAACTGAACCCACAATGCAGACACAGAGGTCGGGGGCAGGTTAACAATTTTTATTACAAGAGGGAAAACAGGGGAAAACTTGGGGCTAAATGATAATGGAGGCTTGAGACACAAGAATGGGCACGACCAGACAGAGCTGGAGGTAATGGCATCCTGAAACTGAGAGAACCACTTTGAGCCAGGTAATCCACAAGCAAGAATACAATTGAAATCCAAACGGGTCCAGAGGAGCCAAAGTGTCACCACTGGAGGGTCAAACAACGAACTGGCAAGGAGTGGATGAGATAGCTGGTCGTTTGGGCTGTGCAGGCAGGTAAGTTGGTTGGCTTGAATGAGCTACAGGTGTGAAGGTGGAAGCAGGAGCCGAGAGGAGGTCAGCCCCACCCATCCTGAGACCAACAGGGGAGAACACAAAACAAGCGGCGGGGGGGAAACTAAAACACTAACACTGGCGAGTCCTAACAAATGCTGACTTCACCAGCTTGCTCTCCAGGATGGACAAGAAGGAGTAGGCAGGGAAAAAAGGAATGAAGCATATCTTTTCTCCTTGCTGAGCAAAGCTTTGGGTTATTTATAGAGGGGCAAAGAGGGGAGTGGGTCTGAGGGGGAGTTGGACAGGCTAACATCACCTTTACCTAGAACTCCCACTTGCTGCTTTTCTACTTCTGCGTTCAGCTGGGAAATGTTGTCCACTCAAGTTAAATTCACCACAGGCATTGAAACTAAGTAAATTGAAAAAGCCTGGATGTAGTTTTGTAAGTTTTTTAGTATCCCCATAGGATGTGCTGGAAATTTTCTATCACTGGCAGGGCAGCTCCCATTGTTCTCATCCACTTCAGCTAAAAAGGTAAAATTCTGTTAATTCTCTTAAAAGCTGGTTACTTGTTCCAACATTGTCTTGCTAATGTAAAGTAATGTCTCTTGAACTACTTTGTTGTTGTTTGTTGAATATTTTATTGCAAACAAAGGAAATGCTTTACCTCAAATGAGGCCTGCTCTTGCATTCTCACTGCTTAAATAGTGATCCAGTTCAAAGTCTACTGAAGTACAGACAAAATGCAGAGTGTTTTCTCTCACCCACTCTACAGAGGATACATCAGGATGTGTCTTGCATGGACAGTAAGGATCCCAGAATGCTTTAGACACCAAATGGTAACAATGGCTGAAATTCTGATACAGGACTTTTCTTACATTAATGTGGTCAGTTTATTCAAATTTGGTCTCTGGAAATTTTCTTTGGAGTGGTTGGAGATGTGAGATGCCCATTTACTAGCTCTGTTGTCTGCAATGTATTGATATATAATAAGTTGTCTTTCTTGAAGATGAACTTTGGTCTGAGTTGAAATGTGACATTGGATGCTGCACATTAATCTGAGGAGATGAAATTCAAAGTCTAAGTCTTCCTGTACAGAGTCACAGCAGTTCTGCTTTTCTGAGCTCCTAAGCACCACCATATTTCAATAAAAGATAAATATATGAAAATGAACAGAGACAGCGTGGTTTATATTAAATTTAATTTGATCATTAGTTTACACTGCATGTTGGATATGAACTGTATATTTTTCACACTGCAGTCACACGGAGGTGTGTTGAAGTGTCACTTATCAGGAATTTAGCTTGTAAATGATAATAAATCTGGATTTCTATGCTTACGAGTCCATGCCTAGAAAGACAACTCTAGGCTGCTTAATTTCTTTTGGATTCCCTTACCTTGTACATGGCTCAGAGCCCATGGATTCCCTTTAAAAAGTCCCAAATGCATTGCTTAATTATCTTTTAAAGGTAAATTTCAGGTTATTTTTCTACTTTTTAGAAACAGAATTTATTCAGACAGGAGGAAATTGTGAATTTGGTGTAGAATGTTTTCAGCTGCCGATAGATTATTTGCTCTTATAAACATAGATAGTTGTTGAAAAAAATGGACATAAGATGAAATACATCACACTGTGACAATGGCATGGACATGTCACCCCAAATTAGACGGTGGCTCTCTAATGTGTTTTTTAATATATCTTAATCAACAATGGAGCTTTAAGGCACAGACGTATAGACTCATCAGGATGGATGTGCACACAGAGTGACTACATGTTCAGCAGATCAATAAATTTTTGACATTGACCAATTTTTATTAACTTTGGAAAGATTAATAACACACACAAGTTCCATTTCCTTCACATCCTCCCTCAGCAATATCTCCTGCTTTTGTGGGTGGATGGAGCCACTTGATATGAAGAATTTATTTCAACTTTGCATTCATCATGGTAAGATGTGACATATTGGCGACGCCCTGTAATTATTCCAGTGAGTGGTCATGTCTCTTACTTCCAACAAAAGTCTTACTTTGCTTTGTTTTTGTTTGTTTTTTTAACAACGTTTGAATTACCATCCATGTTTTTTATTTGGTCTCTGTATTGATATCCAAACAAGAATATGTACAGAAATTAACAGAACAATTTTCTGAAAAAATGGCAAAATTCAGTCATAAGTATGACCTCCCTCAGCACAAAGCCCATCTTGAACTCTTTTGTTTGTTTGCTTAGGTAATCTTCTGGTATAATATACCAGGCTTCTCACAAGTATTCTTCTCACTTATTCTCAGCAATTGGACCCCTAATACTTGGATTTGTCACTCCATAACCAATAATATAATTTCCATAGATCTTTTTGGTACTGCTACCTTTCCATAAAGACTCCTGATCAAACTTCTTCAGACTGTAGAATGGTCAACTTGGCATTCTGATGGAATGTAAAATGTTGAGCTTGGTCATTGCTAGACTTCTTCAAGTTTCAAAGAAAAAACTCAGAAAATCATCAGATTTTGAAAGTTATCTTGGCCTTCTGCTCCTTTTTTTGTCCTTGACCGCTTCCGATTCTATGAACAAGTTTGATTACCACATTTTGAGAATCCGGTTTTTTGTTGATGCAAAGTTATGATTTTGTATCTGCTAAATTCTGTGATCTTTAGCACTATGAATGGAATTATGTGAGTTTTATACATATTAGCAAGCCTCTAATGAATTCACGTTTAGGGATATGTAATGTGTGTTGGAGCAGGAAACATCTAAAACATGCAGGACGGTAGCTCTCTAGGACCAGAGTTGGAACCTCTGCTCTAAGGCCTCTTGTGGAGCCATCTTGTTTTTAGTTTCACCGTCTGCCATTTAGTCACTGTTACACATACACACACCTACACGTGCACAGACATATGTATAGTGCCCATATAAGATTAGTACTCGTGTTTGTTACTTTGTAATAAAATCTCTTAAACATAGCCACTGGTTTATTTAATGTTGCACAAGAGTTAATTTTGCCAACCTCTTCTCTGCAGGAGTCCAAATCCTTCTACTTTATTATGGTCATTTGGCTGTAGATAATAACTTCATTATTAGTCAGTGATCCAAATGAATAGTATCTCATGACACAAATGAATTGGTGATTTGGCTATGGTTTGCCTTTTTAGGGTGTTGTCCTGAAGTTAACTTTGGCTGTCAAAAAATTTGTATGAAAAATAGTCATGTGAAATAATAACTTTAAATAATATCAAATACCAATGGACTACCGAGGCCCAACACAACCTGAAGGCGAGAGTCAACTCTAATCGCCCTTAACTACAGAGAGTCCCCTCTTTCGCCTTGTAAATCTTTATTTTCTTAGATTTGATGATGTTTGGTCTCATTCTGCATCCATCCCTGTGGTTTGGTAGCTCCTGCATTCCCATTATCAGTTCCACTGATTTTGTACTGCTTATCAGTAAGGGTAGGAGCTAATCCCACCCAATGTTCTGGACAGGTCAGCAGTTTATCGCAGGGCCAGGGCTGTTCACTCTCACACAGACCTCCAGGCAATTTAGAGTTACCAATCAACCTCATGCATGTCTTTGGACTATGGGAGGAAACCCACACAGTTTCATACAGGGAAGAATCAAACTGACAACTTTCTTTCTGTGAAGCAACAGCGTTATCCACTATGCTACCCTGCTGCTTCTCCATTAGCTCATTCTCCTGAAAGTCACAAGGACCTACGCAGCTCTCTAGCTGTCCATCTGTCAGCTCCTCTCAGGAGAGCTCACCAGGCCATAGTCATGGATACTCCCACTGAATCATCAGGGATATGCTCACCTTGTCCTCGATGTATTCGCACTCCCTCAGCACATGCTCCTCTCGTCTCTCATCTGCTCTCCTCTCACTGCCCCTCCTTGTGTCATCTTTCATTATGTCATCTGCTTGCCCACCCTGTTGCTTGCCCTCCTGCCACACTGCCCTCTTCTTTGCTCCTCTGACTCCGTTGCAGTTTCTCTCTCTCTTTCCCTCTCAGCCTCACTATATAATTCTAATAAACACAATACAAATGTGACAGCAGGAAAGAGGTGAATAGAAACAAGGACAGGCACATTTATTGAAGTATCTGCGCATTACATACTCTCTTTGCAGCTGACTAGTTATCTGATGATGCACACAACCTTGGTCTTTTCCTAGTGCTACCCTTATTGCTTCTCCACGCTACTGAGAGTCTCATTATGTTGCAAATTCCAACTAATAAGATGTAATCTGCTTTTTTATGGCCTGGGCTTCTCACTTGCTACTGGATGTGTAGAGTGAGGTGGCAAGCATTTGAAGAACCACAGATATATTAAAAGGTAATGATGGGAACATGATGAGGCATCATATCAGTAGTCCCTGTCCATGATAATGCTAATGAGAGGTGTTTTTTGTTTTTTTGTTTTTTTCCAATGGTTAGAAGCAGAGACGAGGAAAGGGACAATAAAGCATATGGCTCTGTTTGGTAGATATGGACCTTTTGTTTATTGTTGTAACTGTGACAACCAAGCTCCATTTGCAGGACTTGTTGGTTTTGACCATTGTGCTTGAATTGGAAGACCTTGGGGATTTACAGAGCACAAATAATTCTAGGCCTGTCCCCTGCCACCATTTATCTTCCAGATGCCTATGGGTGTCTTCCACAAGTCAAAGTCCATCCATCCATTTACCCATCTAATATCCATAGCACTTTTTTGTACGGAGGGGATAAAACATGGAAAGGTTGCTAGTCGATCACAAGGATGAACCATACAGGCAAACAACCAGTCATGCTCATATTTATGCCAAAATTTAGAGTCTCCAATTAACCTGCATGTCTTTGGACAGCTGGAGGAAGCTGGGGAAGCTAGAGAGAGCCCAAGCAGGCACTGTAAAGTGTTTTAAAATACTCTTGGACCAACCTGTACAGCCACATAGGTTGGTGTAAAAGTCCCCATTGGAACCCAGGGTATTTATTGATCTTAAACAATGAAAGTGAGCTCAAATTAACAAAAATAAATTGACTCTAGGCTTAGTAACTAAACCTCTTTCTTTTATATAATGAAATATACTCTATTGTCCTGCAGGTGCAATGCAGTGAATGCAGGCTTTATTCAGTTTCTTTTGGGCCTGTTAAGACCATCTCTTTTCACAGGCACAGGATAAATATTCCCTGGAAAGCACACACCTTCAATTATTTCAGCCATGATCTGCTTTGCATTTCTGCAGTGTTTCCTACTTATTAAAAATTACATCAAAATACATCTACAGACTACCATAGATTACCTATGGGAGCAACCACAGTCAGGTGACCTGGACTTCTGTGGAAACAATGTAAACACTGTGACTAATAATTTGTACAATGTTGAGTCTTTTATGTGAAGCTGACTGAACATCACACAGCAGCAAAAATGATATGTATGTTTCATCTGGAGTTCATGATTTGGCAGAAAAGCTTTTAAACATGAAAGTGGTATCAGGCATTTCTGAACATCAGACTGGAAAACTTTTACTTACAGAAGAGGATAAATTCAACAGTAAAATCACCCAGGGTATTGAAACTGTCTTCAACATGACTTCCATCAAAACTGTCAGGAAATTTACACTGATCAGTCACAATATTAAAAAGCAGTAACTGACTTTAATGTTGTGGTTCATTGGTGCAGCTATGTGAAATGTGAGGATGTATGATATGAACTAGGTGCCACAGAATGTATAAAAGCTGTGTATAAGACCTCTTTTATCCTTTTTTCTTTTGAGTTTCATTCAATCTCTCTTTGATTTACTTCACTTCACTTAAGACATCCAGTCTCACGCTGTTTCACATAACTGAATCGACATCTAAATAAACACATTTTAAGTCATTACATTTGCATTTTGCAGATGCTTTTATCTGAGGCAATTTACAAGTGAAGGACATTAGAGTAAACGGTAATGAAAAGTATGTCACATTAAAATAAATAGTCTGTTACTAAAAGGCTCAGCCCAAATGTATTCCAAGACAAAAAGACACAATGTCAAACAGAGAGCATCTCAAGACTGGAGACTGAGGGCAATGCTATTTAATGTATCTGCAAGCTAACGTCATTATAATACTAGACATTCTAGTCTAATCTGCATTCCTTCCACGTGCAAGATGATTTAGCCTCAGTGTTTTTATGACAAAGTTGGTTTAAAAGTTCCTCCAAAGTCTGAATTGTACACATCATAAAAAGAATAAAAATTTAAAAAAGAGACAAAACATACATATATACCCAAAAGATCATCCATGGTTCGAGGAAGGAAATTTCATTTGATAGATACCACATGAGAAAAAGCATAAGCTGAGTTCCTTGCAAATGAATTCAGCATTTAGGTAATTAAAGAAAGTCTCCTGGTCCTTTTCAGTGGCAAAAGGATTACACTGCAAACCTTCACCTCACCTTGATCACTGCTCTGTATGAAGGAGCAATTTATTGCAACCTATGAATCATAGTCTCTCATTCAGCTACAACACACGGTGCCTGTATTGGAAAAACTGAGCATCGGGACTTTGTGATGTCATAACATCAACAAAGTGGTCACTGCCCTAAGCCATACTTTAAGCCCCACCTACCTGGACTCATCCTATAATAATAATAATATTATAATTTACTTTGTTCCGGGTTGAGTGGACGCTGGCAAGACTTTCTGCCGCTGCGCAACGGAAATATTTAAAGTGTTTTTATGGTTTTAAGGCCTGCATTGACTGTAAATGCACTTTTGTGTGAGTTAAAGCACTCACTTTTCTTGTATAAGCATGGATTCAGTTGTCGCTCCAGCATCTTGTGTCCGTACGGGCCAATTTACAGCCAATGACCTCCTTTGGATCTGCTGGCACCTGCCTGAGTCTTCACCATCAGTGCTGCACCACCACATACACATAGATAATAGTAATCTGCCTCTTACCAGAAATTTTTCATCATGCCTTGAGAGTTTTGGATTCCATCAATACATACATTTTACTACACACACAAAAGGATCCACTCTGGACCTGAAGTGCTGTTCTGGTCTTACCCCCCCCCCCCCAACTGCTCTGCCAATGAACCTCATGTTACTCACCATTTCCTCCTTGCATTTAATGCCGTACTGTGCTTCTCTGCAATCAGGTCTCCATGTCTCATTTCATTTCGCCATATAAAGGACACAAATTTCAACACTCTCTGTTCCAATATCAACAATCCTCTGATATCAGGAGGACTGGCTATCCTCCTGAAGCCTGATAGCCAAAACATATTGGCTATCTTTCCAACCCTGGTGAACTGGTAGCACACTACCACAACGGCTTACAAAAACACTCCCAACTCTCTTGCCCCAGTGAAAACTATTTTTACTTCTCCTCACCTGCCTCCTATTATACCCCTGATCTCTGGCCAATGAAAGCCAAAGGTCGACAACTAGAGCAAAAAGACTGGTCTCACTTTTCATAAAGATAAATGAAAAACCCATATTCTACTCCACAAGGACTCAATTGCTCATATCAATTCAAACTACTACTCTGGTTTAATCATCTCCAATGAAGGAAATACCTTGCTCCTGAACAAATCCTCCAGCCATCCAACCTGCCACCACCCAGCTGTACTCAACTGACAACTATAATTCTCTAATGTTGTTCTTTGATGAAAAAATACACAAGATTCACCAGCACTTGTGTTCGAATCCACTGCTTCTCTCGCCGTTTTAATCTCTCCCCCATTGCAAGCTATTTTCCAGTTTTCAACTCCTTGATGCCTCAGAAATCTCTGACCTCATCTTTAAATCCATTCCCTCCACATGTCAGCTTGATCGCTCCCCACAACCTTGGTCAAATCTGCAATTATTCACTCTTCACTCTCCACTGGCACTGTTCCATCACTATTCAAAACTGCAGCGGTCACTCCAGGTCTTCAAAAACCTGGTTAAGATCCCAGTAACTGCAGTAATCGCCATCCCATTATTCATTTACCATTCATCTCCAAAATTCTTGAAAAATTAGTAGCCACTTAACTACACACACATTGAACGCAAAACTGCGTCCATGAAATTTCCAGTCTGGCTTTTGGACCCGGCACAGCACTGAAACTACCCTATTGAAAATGACAAATGATCTTCTCCTTGCAGCTGACTCCGGGTTACTCTCCATCGTGATCCTCCTTGACCTGAGTGCAGCCTTTGACACCATCTCCCATCCTCCTCAAAGGCGGTTATAAATAATAATAGTAATAATACGAATAATAATAATAATAAAACATTTTATTTATAAGCACCTTTCAAGACACTGTACAATGAATAAAGAAAACAATAAATAAAATCAACATACATAAAAGAAACAATGGAGAGTGTAATATAAGTTAAAGTGAGTGAGCAATCTTAAACAGGTGAGGTTTGAGTTTGGACTTGATGGGGAAAGTTTGGACACACATTCCTGTTCATTTGAATGGGAACTCCCTTATTGACTTAACTCTACAAGATAACTATGGTGACAAAGAATTTACAATGTTATGGAAACAAGCATTTTAGAGGCATCAGTACACATCACTATTAACATTGAGCTGCTTGGGGAAGTCATAGTCGATGAGACACCATTAGCCACAGTAGCATTGGGATAAGAGAAAGGAACAGGTAGGAGAGAACAGAGATGTGAAAGGCACAGAATGTGAGAGGTAAGACAACAGACATAAAGGATTTGAGAGGAGATAGAAAGGAAGGAGATGGGGGAATGAACTGAGAGGGGTGTGCTAGGGTGGGGCTTCATTTTGGAAACAATGAAAAATTCATATCACCTTCACCGGCTGCCAGCCTGAATCAAAGGAAGATATGCACCGCTGACGGGCCTTCGCAGAAATAAAATCAATTTATCTCTGATTTCACGAGGGGGGTTAAAAATATCCCTATCACTTATTTATGTCTTTGTCATCCCCTGACACCCACAGAATGAGGTGACAGCCATACTACAGGGAACCACACTGTGTCTCCTCCCTTTCAAGGATGCAAATTCATATAATCACCTGTTAAAAATGGCCCGAACATGACATTGGCATGTATGCAGTGTAGTTCAGTGATGCTGCAATGTGTGCAGATCACAAGTAATAAAAACTCTTGCCTATAACAAGACAAACTCTGCATCTGATGTGCAGAGAAATAATTCTCTGGTCTATAGATACATTTAAAAGATGCATGGACCAGATAATCCTCCACCTGTCTCACTCATGTGAATGTGATAAAGCCCAGCATCAACTTCATTGTCACAAACTCACTCTGACTCATGATTGAACTAATAAGAAGTTGCAAGATCAAAGGTCCAAGGTCAATGTGACCTCACAAAAAAATTTTTTGCAAAATGCGATAACATACTGGGGCAATGTTCTTTTCCTATCAAAATTTTTAAAGGTCAGCTGCAGAGTGGCATTGCATTCATTCATCCATCCATCTTCCACCGCCTATTCATTTCCGGGTTGCTGGGGCTGCTGGAGCCAATCCCAGCTGATATTGGGCGAGGGCGGTGTACACCCTGGACAGGTCACCAGTCCATCGCAGGACACACAGAGACAGACAGAGACGAACAACCACTCCTACTCACACTCAGACATACGGACAATTTAGAGTCACCAAACATATATGTCTTTGGACGGTGGGAGGAAGCCAGATTACCAAGAGGAAATCCACACAAGCACGGGGAGGACATGCAAACTCCGCACAAAAAGCCCTAAGGGCATTGCAGGTTCCGTTCCCTCAAGCATGGGAACGGAACCCGCAAACTTCTTGTTGTGGGGCAACAGCGCTAACCGCTATGCAGCTGTGCGGCACAATTGCAATTGTCCAAAACGTTTGGGCCATTATACAGCAGGTAGGAACAATTGCTTAGCAAGGAACAATTGTGATCATATTTTCCTCAACTTCAACCATAATGTCTGTAATATAAACTAGAATTTTTAGCATGAATGCATGGTTAGACTGATGAAGTTTATCTGTAGACCTGAAGTCAGGTGTGTTGTTTATGCCTGGAGCCAACAAAGCAGAGTACTGTGGTCTTAAATGTCTGCCTTATTCATTTAGATGTTAGATTGCATGACTTCAGGTGACTCAGAAATAGTTTATTTGAACAAAATGAATAGGAAACACGAGAAAACACCCTGTCCAATAAACTGACAACAACCTGAAGGCTACATCTGGAATATATATATATATATATATATTCCACAATTAAAATATGGTTTAGAGTGAAATTTTTAGAAATAATGCCACAACATTAAAGATCTTATTGACTAAAATCTTCATTCATTCGTCAATTTTAAAGACAGTCAATTTCACTGTAATAAATGCTCCTATTGATAATATTGAACTTTGCATGATATATGCACACACACAGGCCACAATAATTAGCCTATATTGTACACCCATGAAGGGCAGCATGGTGGCGTAGTGGTTGTTGCCCCACAATAAGAAGATTGCGGGTTCTGTATGGAGTTTGCATGTTCTCCCCATGTCTGTGTGGGTTTCCTCCAGGTACTCTGGTTTCCTCCCACCGTCCAAAGACATGCATGTTTGGGTTAACTGGTGACTCTAAATTGTCCGTGGGTCTGAATGCAAGTGTGAGTGGTTGTTTGTCTCTGTTTGTCTTTGTGTGTTGGCCCTGTGATGGACGGGCGACCTGTCCAGGGTGTACCCCACCCTTGCCCCGAGTGAGCTGGGATTGGCTCCAGCACCCCACGACCCAGAAATGGATAAGCAGTAGAAGATGAATGAATGAATGAATATATGTACACCCATGGCCACATTCACGCACAGGTTATTAAGCCATCAGGTCTCCTGTCCTATCACTGTTAAATAATTGCAAATTAATGGGCCTTGTCCTCTCACCAAGAGCCGTATGACATCCACCACATGTTAGGTCATTACAAAAAGTGAGTTTCTCAGAGGGGATCAGATAACACAAGTGATATTTAATCTGGGACAGTGTAGTGTGGCTGAGGGTGACACAGAGAGTCGTTCATACACACTGTGCTGATTATTATTTTGAGAACACACCAAAAGAAATCACAGTACTGATTGAATTAATTTCAATTAAATGATAAATTAATTCGGATCAGTCATTTGATTAAAAATCAAATGACAGATGGGAAGAATGAAACCGGGCAGAGCATATTGTTTATGAAACCAGCAAAGGCTTTAGTTAAATGAAAAAAAAAGTGAGCACACAATATACTTTCAAAATATGTGCTCAGTTGCTCACACTGCAGGCTGTAAATATCTCCCAAAAGAAACTATTTATGCCATTTAAAAAAAACAACAACAAAATAACAGCTAATGAGGGAAACTCCAAAACACAGCAGGCAAATCATTTATTTAAATTGACTCCACTCTATCACTCAGTTAGTCAGTCCCTCTGGAGATACTTTTTTTTTTTTTTTTAGGTACTTTTGTATCTATTGCCTGACAGTAGTATGGTAAATGCACTATGGTTAGGATGTGTGCTGTCCTGGTTTATCCTTCAGGCTCTGTGCAAATTCTTCCTCAACATCAATGATGCTCAGGAAGTGGTTACTGCTGATGTTTTGGGCTGTTTGAAACACTCGGTGTACACCGAGCCTTGCTCAGTTTCCATTTTACACATGGTGCAATTCAGCACAAAGGGTTAGGTTCAAACCACAATTTGAGTGTTTTTGCTAGTTTGGACCAGGTGAATTGTCATTTTCAAATCTTCCAATCCAAAATAGCAAATATATTGTTTGTGCATTGCATCGTTGAGGCGGCAGAAAGCAATTGCTCTTTTTAAAAACAAAAAACTGGTGTTAGGTCAGTGGTGCAGTTTTTTCACTGGAATTTGAAAGAGATGCCTCAAGATATTGAGATATCTGATTCACAGCTGCATTCACTGAGAAAATGTACTCACAAAAGAACAGTGCATTTTTGAGATAAAGCACTGAAAATATTCTAAATGAAGCATATATTTAAATTGAATCTGGATGGTTTCAATGGGCATGTTTTAAAAGTGTTTGAAGCTGATGTTTGAAGTCATATTGAACCTTCACCTACAGCCTCAGAGGGTCAGAGGAAATATTCACCTGAAGGTAGCTTGGGTGGTCAAGTGGTCAGCGCGCACACCACGTAAGTACAGCACCCCTGGGTTGCATCTGGCCTAGGGACCTATCCTGCAGATCATTCTCCTCTCCCTCTCCTTCTTTCCTGTCGGCCTCTCCGCCAATTACCGATTGCAATAAAGGCATAAGAAGCCCAAGAAATACATTTAAAAGAAATGATCACCTACATTTTTTTTATCAAATTCTGCATGAAACACCGTGCTGTTCTAATAGAAATGCAACATAGTGCATGTCCATCTTTGAAAGGAAATGGGAGGTATCACTGTGTTTATTTAATTCATGTATATATTGCATGTCATTCCCAAAACGCTCCCATGACCAATCTAGAGATTAAGTAAAGCAAATAATAGCAAAGAGGTCCAATGGTACCAAACAAATGGTACTTTGATTCCGGTCATCTTACGTTTTTTTCAAATTTGTAAAACATTTTTTCAAAAAGACGAAATGTCAACTTTTATTCTCTTTTTGGTTCTTTGTACCTGACTTTGACCTTTGTTGGACCTGCATCTTGTTCATTTCATTGTATGAAAGGTCAAGTTTAAAGGTGCATCTCTCCAAATTAGGCTATCAAGCAACAGCAGACTAAACAGATGGCTTTCAAGTGCATATGATGTCCACTCAGTGCATCGTATTAACAATTTAAACTTTTTCTGGGACCGTAGACATTCTTCCAAAGGAGATGGACTTTCCCTAAACAACTCAGGAGTAAAACTTTTCTCTGCCAACCTATCTTTCTGCCTATGTCACACTGTTTGCACTCCCAAGGACAAGAGACAAGAGGAATCCAAACAAAAGGAGAAAACAGCAAAACATGAAGGAAAAGCAATTGTCCTCCCCGCCTGTATGCTCTAACCATGAGGGATGTCAGAGCAAAAAAGAGGATGCCACATGTCCTCCACCAGGGGCCACTGCTCGCGAGGATTCACCATCTCCTACCACCAAAACTCTAGCTAGCTCACCACCTCCAACTGTCCAAACTCCATCTAGCTCATCATCTTCACAAGGTATTCCATCACCCTCTTCCCCCATGTTGGAATTTACTGACCAAATGAACAGACTTGTCAGTGTTGGCATCAAACTTACCCCTCACACATCTTAGATCCTGTGCCCCCAAATTCCTCCCCGCCCCCTACAACCACCCTCTCAGCACTGATGGGCACCACCTCTGCCCCCTTCACGGCTAAATCTGAACCTACTCCAGTCCCCCAATAAAAGCCCAACACAGCCAGCTACTTGTGTTCGCAATTGATGTGTTCTGGGTCCAGGTTTTAAGGCAAATGTAGTGCCTGACTTTTCCAAGGAAAAGCCAGGGCCCATTGTGTTGGAAGCTTCATTGATTCATATCTCAATAGGTAGGAGGAGAAGATCAGTCCATCCCTCTAGAAAAATGTCATCATCAATTTTAATATGTATTTCATGTCAGCCACAGTCTGTTCCCAAACATTGGGATGTTCAACTTTTTTGCACATTTAATTTAGCTCTTTTAAATATTAGGTCTTTGGCAGGCAAATCATTCCTAATCAATGATTTTATCATCAAGCACAAGATGAAATGAGTTTGCCAAACTACTGTCTATTGTTTGCATTGATTTTGACTGTGTTGTCTTAGTGGGTGACTTCAACATTCATGCTGATAATCTCAACGATAGATGTGCTAAAGAACTTTTGAGCATTCTGGGTAATTTTGGGCTTTCTCAGCATGTAACACATTCAACACATAACAACGGGCATATATGAGATTTGGTAATTTCCAAATGGCAAAATATCTCTGAGGTTGATGGACGTTGCTCTTTCTGATCATTACTGTGTGTCATTTAAAATCACCACGCCTGCTATTCATAACAAAAGTGAAACAGAGATAATCAAAAAGCCTTATATTAATGATAACACATGTGCAGTCTTCACTCAGTCTTTTAGACCATCACCAACACTGCCCTCAGCTTCAATTTATGAACTTGTAAACAGTTTCACTTCACATGACTATTATTGACTCCATCGCTCCAATTAGGACCAAAGTTTTGTAAGGAAGGAAAAAGGCACCTTGGAGGAACACCACACTGGTCAAAGACTAGAAAAGAGTCTGCAGACAGGCATAACGCAGGTGTTGAAAACACAAACCACAGGTTCATTATGAGATTTACCAAAGCAGTCTCCACACCTATAACAATTAACAGAAACTGCAATAATGTCCGTACATTATTTTCTGTTGTGGATGGACTGACAAACCCCACAACATCAGTCCCTCCAGAATTGCTATCCAACAAGTCAATCAATGCAATGATTTTGCAGCCTTTTTTACAGATAAAGATATTTCAAGGATAAGACAAACAGTATGCAGCTCCAGCTCAGGCAAAATGATAACTCCACTTGTGCCTTCTCGTTTTCAAGTTAATCTAGCACATTTTAACCTTCTTGATCATACAGTTCTGACGGAAACTGTATCACAGTTAAAATCCACAACATGCTGCCTTGATATTCTGCCAACAAACTTTTTAAAAAATGTTTTTAACTGCATAGCTCCAGATGTGTTGCAGATTATAAATAACTCTCTTCAATCCGGTCAGTTTCCCCAAGCCCTGAAAACTGCAGTAATAAAACCTCTCCTAAAAACGACTAATCTGGATGCTTCAGTAATAAGTAACTGCAGGCCAATATCAAATCTTCTCTTTCTAGGAAAAATGATTGAAAGGATTTTTTGTCAACATACTCATGCTTTCATGATGCAGAACAATCTTTTTAATGCATTTCAGTCTGGATTTCATCCACACCACAGTACTGAGACTGTATTTATAAAAGTTTTAAATGATATACAGTACATCCGAATAATGATGTCTCCAAAACTTTGGTCTTAGTATTATTAGAATTTAGTGCCACCTTTGATATGGTTGAGCATGACATACTGTGTGACAGACTTACTGGCACTGTACTACACTGGTTCAAATCCTATTTACAAGATAGGGAGTACTTTGTGTCAATTGGTGAATATGTGTCTGAAAGAAACAAGATTATGTGTGGAGTGCTGCAAGGTTCCATTCTTGGACCACTTCTTTTCAATATCTACATGTTGCCCCCAGCTCAGATTATGGAGCACCATAATGTTTCTTATCATATGTATGCAGATGACATACAACTTTATATTTCAGTGTCATCACATGATTACAGTCCCTTACTTTCACTGAGTAAGTGTATTCACCAAATCAATGAGAGGATGTGCCAGGATTTTCTTCAGCTTAATGCAGATAAGACAGAAGTGATTGTTTTTGGCCCCAAAAATGAAAGGTCAAAGATCAGCGCTCATCCTACATGAACTCCATGTCAAATCAAATCAAATCAGATTTATTTATATAGCGCCAAATCATAACAAAGTTACATCAAGGCACTTTACATATAGAGCAGGTCTAGACCAAACTCTTTATAAAATTATTTAAAGAGACCCAACAGATCCCCCGATGAGCAAGCACTCGGCAACAGTGGCAAGGAAAAACTTCACTGACAACAACTGTTTGTCTGTTTATCTGTTGTTGCCACTGACAACAACAGATAAAGCCAGAAATCTTGGGGTAATTATTGCTTCTGACTTGAATTTTAACAACCATTTAAAGTTCATTACCAAATCAGCTTATTACCACCTGAAAAATATAGCCAGAATTAAGGGATTTCTGTCTAAAGAAGACATGGAAAAACTTGTTCATGCATTTATTTTCAATGGACTATTGTAATGGTTTCTTTACTGACCTAAAGTAAAAATAAATTAGACAACTACAGCTGATCCAGAATGCTGCTGCAAGAGTCCTTACAAATACCAGGAAAATGGACCATATTACACCAGTCCTCAGATCACTACACTGGCTTCTTGTGAGTCAGAGGATAGACTTTAAAATCTTACTGTTGGTCTACGAGCACTAAATGGTCTAGGACAAAAATATATTCTAGACTTATTAACTCCATATGAAATATCCAGACCCCTCAAGTCATCAGTGACAGGTCTACTGTGTGTTCCCAGAATCAGAACCAAACAAAGTGAAGCAGCTTTCAGTTATTATGCTCCTCACCTGTGGAACAACCTCCCTGCACACCTGAGGTCTGCACGAACTGTTAATTCATTTAAATAAGTTATGGTCTTTTACTGGCGTAATCTTTCTTTCTTTTTCTTTGAAATGTATTTTCTATTTATGATTTTAATGCCTGTAAAGCACTTTGAATTGCCTGGTGTATGAGTTGTGCTATACAAATAAATTTGCCTGGCCTTGCCTTGCCTTGCCTATCATGAAAGTGTTAAGTATTCACGTTTAAGATTTATTTATTTATTTTTTTACGATTTTATTTCAAACAGGCAAAATAGGAAAATAAATCAAATCAAATCAAATCAAATCAAATCAGATTTATTTGTATAGCGCCAAATCATAACAAAGTTACATCAAGGCACTTTACATATAGAGCAGGTCTAGACCAAACTCTTTAGTTATAAATAAAAGAAACAAAAAATAATAAAAAACAAAATGAAGAAAAATAATGATTATACACAAAACTATAAGCACATAAATGATCCCAAACAGATATACCTGATTGTATATGCATATTCCAAAAAGTGTGGGAGTGGAAGATTGTTGGGCTATTCCTAAACCTCAGCACTCAGCACAGATGATTCCTTCACATAGCTAACTTTCTCAACTCAAACTTTTTTCCCCTGAGGTGTCCATTGAGATGTGATAAGAATCACATGATGAATACATGGAGTGCTGAGCTCTCAATTGGGACTAGGCTCCAAATTACCTCAGTAAGGTTGGCTCTGTTATATTGGTTCCATTAGCTCAGACTTGCTGAAGGTGATGATTTTGGCACCTCAGCCCCTTGAAAAAAAATGGACTAACTTGTCAGGATGTGGAACTAGCGATGCTTTCTCATTCTGTAATTTTAAGGCTTAGTGTCTAGACCCATGATGTCTTCATCCAAGAGAACTTCTGGCAATTGGATGTAAGAGGCTCTGAGAGTCTGCAAGTCACAGCAGATAGTCTTAACACTCCATTATTTATTGAAAAAGGATTCAAATAAGAGATGTTTTCTCCTTGATGTCACAGCCTGTCAGGTCTGGTTTAACATTAAAAGCAATAATACAAATACATATAAATCATATTAATGTGATTCATGTAAATGTTACAGTTAAGTTTGCATGCAGAGATTGTTAAATGTAACTCCTGCATACAAACACAGAGTCACACAGTGCATATACAATAAAAAAGTAACATCATATTTTTCACGGTCTGCATTAAATGCATATACCTTTTTTTTAAGATAAAATTAAACACTAAAATGTTATAACCTTTAAAACTCCATGTTTAATTAGTGAGTTTGGATGTGAGTGGTTCCAAAATTCGATGGAAGTAATACACAAAGAAAATGGCTATTTTTTTTTTTTTTGTGGTTTCAAAGGCTTATGTTTTGAAAGATGAACCTGTTGGGGTGGGATTTTGGCAGGGCATGACGATTATTAAATTCATTTAATCTATTAAAGCTGTCCCACATTACCAAAATGATTTTTTATTTTTTTATTTTTTTTACGGGGTACTGGCTGGTGAGGTAAGGACACACCAGGGAACATGTGCAGCACTAAAGCAAAATGGACATAAACAGAACCAGACGAGGGTATCTGACTGGTTAGTCCCTTGAAGCTGCTCCCACATTATGTGGTTTTAATATCCAAAAGCTCAGCAATATAGCGGGGGAGCCACTTATGAGACAGACTGTTCAATAAAGCTGGACAAGACCTTGGCTTTGCTGCCAGGTACTCTACTGTGAGCAAAAAGGAGCTTATTAGGATATGAATCAGGAATAGTACAGTTGACACAATGTGTGATTTATTATTGGAAAAGTTTCCTTTGTTTCATCTTGTCCTTGATGATAATCTTTTCTACACGAACTCAATTAGTGCAGATATTATATGACAACCAAAGGTCTCCTATAAGTTAAGTTAAATCAGCTTCCTACCTGCTTTGACCTTTTCTTTATATATACATATATATTATGGCATGCTGTTTTGGAAATTTATTAATATATGGAATGAAAGTTTGAATATATTGAATGAAAACTGATGTTATCATGGCACCAGCGCCATCTTTTGTTCTGATGTTATTTCGTACAGATGTTGCAGAAATAGGTGTGTGTGTCGGTATGAGCAAGTCAGCAAAAAATGTAGTTGCTGCAGTACTGAATAATGAATGAACACCCTGGCGAATGCTTGTAATGTTAGCGGCCAAAATACTAAGAATTAACCTATACCCTTTTACCGATCAAGAAATGTATTCTTTATTCAATCGGGGCAGACGGAATAACCTCTCAGGCCAGGTAGTTCCCACATATCAGGCTAACTTTCCGAGAAACATGCTTGCACTGCATTTTTATTATTATTATTATTGTTATTATAAACCACATTGGATGTACATCCAGTGCTGTCCTACGTTTTTGTCCTCTTTTTTTTTTCTTTATCAAATAGGCTATTTCTACTTGGTGATAAAATTTAACATAACATTTTCATATTTATTTTACATATAGTCTTGTATTTCTTTTCATGAAATTACTTACAACATAATGGTTTTAGAGATGCTCCAATTGATTGGACGCCGGTTATGATCGTCATGGCATGACGTCATTTGCAGAACCAGGGAATTCAGAAGGGTATCACTCTGATGACAAGTTTCATTCAATATATTCAAACATTCATTCCATATATTTAAACTTTCATTCCATATATTCCATTTCCATATTCCATTTCATTCCATACATAAACAGCATGCCATAATATATATATAATTTTATTAGCTTATGTAATTTTTGCATATAGAAATACACAGATGATGATGATGATTTGAATGATTACAGTTTTCTCGATTGTTTACACACAAATACTGGAACTTGAGACACAATGACCACAACATGTAACTCATGCACCACCCCCTGAACCAATTCCGCGAAACTACAAGCACAATTCCTGCTTTACACTCAAATTGCAGTTCTAAAACACACTTTTTTCAAAACATTACACACAATTCTCTGCATTTGGCACAATCTTCATGAAGAAAACCTCTTGTTTTCACAAGGAACACACTGTCATCCAAAATTCTAAAGTTATTGCCCTACTATGCACACTAACTCATCACATGGGCAAACACTTGTCACAGTTTCACAATTAGCAATACAGTAAGAGCTTTAGCATAAAAGGGCAGCAAGTGTGCTCTTCTGTTTTGGAGCAACTTTCTGAACTTTCCGAAATGAGAACAGGAAAGAAATCTGCTCTCAATAGAAAATTGCAGTACTGCATATCATTACAGTAGGAATGAGTACAATAGTACAGTATTGCCTGTGGACTCTTCTGGAGGACTGTAAAAATACAGTTTTTTATGATTGCATAAACACTAAAAACAAAAGAATTACATAATTATCAACACCTTACACTCAAGGAGCAAAACATTGGACCAGATTTTCACCACTATAAACACAAAATCAGCCTCACACTTTTTGCAGAACAATACACACAGGGATTTGTGAAACACTAAACACACTTGTATACATTAGACACAGAAGTATATCATGATGTCACTTCCTTTCAATTCCAAAGCAGTGACTGACAAATCACCACACCCATGAGCCAGTTGATTAAACACACACATCAGGTTTGCAAACACATGACTGCTTTATTGTAGACACACCAATCAGGTTTGAGCACTACAAAAATGCAGCAGGTGAGTTCACCTGCTTTCAACCAAAATGGAAGAAGTCAGAGGAAGAAGAGTGAAGGTGAGAAGGGGAATCCGTGGAGGACGAGCAGGAGGTAGAGGTAGAGGTCAAGGAAGAAGAAGACCTTTTTTTTGAGCGGAATTCAGAGAGGATCAAACAGCTGCGGCGTGATTATGTGGAGGTATGTATTGTTCACTTTAGCATTGTGATGTTACATACTGCACATGTAACCGTTTTTACATGTAAATTTACTGTATCCTAGACCTATGCTGAACTACACAATCTTGTCTTTCACTGTATTTCAGAGAGTTTTACAGATGGACACTGAGGAAATCCCGCATGAATTCATTTACAAAGATGAGGCAGGGTTCAACCTCAGTAAAGCAAGAAGGAGAGGCAGGAATATCATCACCACAGGGCTATAATTAATGTCCCAGGGCAACGTGGGGGTAACATCACCCTTTGCGCTGCCACTTCACAGAATGGGGTCCTCCACCGTCATGCCAATATGGGCCCTTACAACACAGCTCACATTCTCACATTTTTGGACCGATTGCACAACCTCGTCACAGTAATTAACCAAATGCACCAGATGCAACACATTGTCATCTGGGACAATGTGTCATTCCACCGCTCTGCTCTGGTGCAGAACTGGTTTCAACACCATCCACAGTTTAAAGTACTGTACCTTCCACCATATTCTCCATTTCTAAACCCCATCGAAGAATTTTTCTCAGCATGGCGGTGGAAGGTTTATGATCTCCGGCCCCAGGCTCAGCTGCCCCTCATTCAGGCCATGGAAGAGGCTTGTGACCAAATCAACACTGCAGCTGTGCAAGGATGGATCCGTCATTCAAGACGGTTCTTCCCACGTTGTCTTGCCAATGAGGATATTGCCTGCGATGTTGATGAAATTTTCTGGCCGGATCCAGCTAGGCGAAGAGATGTGTAGTATTTAATTTATTTTATTCAGATTTCTTTTTGTTTTCTTCTTTTACTTTACAGTACTTTTAACCTGTACTGGTGGTACAGTATTTTTGTCTATTTTCTGGGCTTACAGTGTTGGGACATGTTTTGTTGTGATTGTCTATGTTGACTGATTTTGGTTATGTGAAGAGAAATAAATCATATTTTCAATAGTCTGCAGCACTGATCTTGTGTTGTGTTTGGTGAATTTACCATGTTGTATATTTGCACTTTCTCTGTGTACTTCACTTACAGTAATCTAATCACTGAGAAGTAGAATTGCTAAAAGTGTTTTAAGTTAAACACAGTAGTGTGTAACTGGTTCAAACAGAATTAAACCTTATGAAATGTGTGCGTTTCATATGTAACATAATATGGTTTTTATAAATGTGTATATAGGTTTTACAAGAGTGTTTCATTTTGCATGGGATCTGAGGTGTTCTGCATATTGTGTGTGTGGTTGTGCTAATTGTGTATAGAGTTTTGAAATTCTGAGCCCTGTTTTCAAAATCGTGCTTAAGCAATCGTAAAAAACTGAAGTATGTTTCAACTATTTGGGAAATGTATTCCTACACAGTATTTACAGTATTTTAGTATTTTACTATACATCGGCCAGTTTACCGTTGTTGAAGTCCCTGGCCAGGGAACATCACAATGTGTGCAGCGATTACGCACCACGGCGCCATCCATCGCCGTGCGACCCTTGGCCCCTACAACACTGCCCATCTGATCACATTCCTGGACACCCTACACAACACACTCATCCCACCAGAGCAGCTCAGGTACGTTTTCATTCAGGACAACGTAAGTTTCCATGGGCTGCTCTGGTTCGTAACTGGTTCACTACCCCTCCATGCTTTGTAGTTGTTTATCTCCCTCCATGTTCTCCATTCCTCAATCCTATCGAGGAATTTCTTTCTGCCTGGAGATGGACTGTATGACTGAAATCCACAAACTGTATACCCCTTCTCCAAGCTATGGAAGACGCATGTGGAGATATAGCAGTTGATGCTTTTCATGGCTGGATTTGCCATGCTAGGAGATATTTCCCCCGCTGCTTGGCCAGGGAGAAGAAATAACATTGTTTTGAATGTAAAGTTCCATTTTGCAGGAGAATTGAGGGGTTTTGCCCACTGTGTGTGTGTTTTTTGATTTGTGTGTAGAGTTCTGAGAGTATGAGGCATGCTTTCAGAAAATGTGTGTAAACAATCGAGAAAAACTGTAATGCATTTCTCAAAACAATTAGTACAAACTGCAAAACGTAGTTGATAACCTGCAAAAGCATGTCACTTGCTTAAATTGGATAGTTCATTCCTCAAAAGCAAGTATCTTTGTCAATAAAAGTGTCAGTGTCATCAAAATGAAAAGTCCTGACACCATGGTTTATGAACAAGATAGTCAAATGGCTTTGTCATGTTTTCATTATGACCGTTTACTCTGTAAATGGTTTCCCGTGCAAAAAAGTCAGATCTTGGTGACACTACCTGAAAATGCTCAAGACAGCACTATATACTATTTACACAGCCATTTGAAAACTACAGTAAAGTTACACATTACTGTGTTTAGTGAGGTAATTGAGAACAAGACACTGAAAATGTATGTTTAACATTATTACTGCATATGCTCTTTGCAATTCTAATTTGTACACAGCATTGTGCAAAAGAAAAAATACACCCTTATTTACAACAAACATAAACTCCCTTTGGGTAGAGCTGTGCACAACTATAAACAATATTGCAGTACATATTGGAACCGAACATACACATTACAGTAAATCATTCATGCACATCCAGAAGTTCCTCTCTGTCTAGCCACATATTTTCATCTGACCTGACCTTCCATTTCTCTGCCACAGTATTGTAGAAATGGTACACACTGTGTCCTGCTTGGTTCATATATGCTTGTAAAGCGGGGGTTCATGGGATTCACCTCTGAGTGACTGTGGAGAAATGGCTTATCATTGGTTGCAACTAATGCTTCACACAGCCCTTCTCATCAGTGACAGCTGAGGTTCACCTGAGAGAAATTATTCAATTTAGAAGACATTTTCATGGAAAAAAAAAAAAAAAAGATAAAATGTATAGAATTTGCTTGACAGATGACAACTATTTCATCATTTTTGTATGTAATGACTCAAACAATGAAATGAGGACTATTAGTTTTATAGGGAATGACTATTCAGTATTCACAAGTATAGTTAATTTTGACTGACATGACATAAGAGAATGATAAAGTTACAAACGAAAAAAAGCACAAATGACTAAATGTTGTGGAGGTTGAACTAACTGTTGTGCAAATGTTAATAGTTTTGTGAGAAATGCACCAAAGCGACTGAGAAAAAACTGTAATAACTGGACTTGGTAATGATGGCTGGATAAACCCCTGTTTTTTGTTGACTGTCCTGTTTAGCCATGGTAAATAATATATACAGTATAACAGTAGAATCAAAGGATTAACTCAAACATTATAAAAGCAGAATTGAAATTAAAATGACTGTGAAAGCAGAACCCCCCCAACCTTCCCGACTCCCATATGTCTCTGGTCTCAAAATCCCTTTGAACAGACAGTTTACATCCTCAAGAGAAACTGTGGCCAAATCTTCAAGAACCATGTAATCTGAAAAAATCTTCAGGTTGAACTTGTGGCATTTTCTGTGGCAATTTCACAACTTCTTCCTTCATACTAAATCTTTTGATTATTTGTTACATGTTTTCATTGATCATCTATAAAAGTGGGTGAAGAGTCTGGGTTTGAAAGGAGGAACCAATGCTGAGGAGCCCTAAACCTGCATTTTATCTAATGACCATCAGGGGGGTGATTCCATTGGTTGGAAAAAGAAGTCAGACTGTAATCAAATCAATCAAATTAAATTTGTTTATATAGAGCCAAATCATAACAAAGTTACATCAAGGCACTTTACACATAGAGCAGGTCTAGACCAAACTCTTTATGGAATTGTTAAAGAGACCCAACAAATCCCTCCAAGAGTAAGCCCTTGGCGACAGTGGTAGGAAAAAACTCTCTTTAAGAGGAAGTTATATTGTTAAGTTATATTATTATAAAGTTTATTATTATTAATTATTAAGTCTATTGGAAAATGTTCTTCCTTATTCCTTGATTTATTAGCTCAGTAAATATTTCCCTAATAAGTGTATGGTCTCTGTGTGTATTTCCAAGTCTTCTACAAAATATGAATAATTTTTTAAAAGGTGGTCCCATTTAGAGGCACACTACACACTATAATGGTGGTAGCTGCTCCTATTTCCTTATGTCTTGACTAGTTTCCTTATGAAGGGCATTCCTGATAGCATGAGTCTGAGATTCTAGAGCTTGCACTAGCTAGTGCTAACATGCTAGTTCACTATTCTTTGATACAGTGAAGAATACTCTAATGGCCAAATGAGGCTACAGTGCAGATTAACACTGTTTTGATTCATGGGAATAGATTCAATTATTGCCTCACAAGAATATAAACTCCTTAGTTCAGTACTCCACCTATCCTCAACTTAAGAACAGATGTTTTCTTTTTTTTATTGATTTGTCCTACATTTGACACTGTCGGGACTGCAGGAAGTTTGAGTGAATAATATGTTTGCTTGAAAAATGTGGTGCAGACAGGAAACGGCTCAAGGATTTAATATGTATGATGGTGCATGCTTGCATTTTTTTTTTTTTTTTCATGCATCAGTGAATTCAGAGTAAACACAAATTTGTGCTACAAAAGGACCAGCCTCGGTGACTAACTCCCTAGCCTTAACAGCGACCTTGCGACCTGCCCTAAAGATAACTATATCTAACTAGCCCAGTGAGCAGTGATAACTATCATGTCTTTGGGGTCATCAGGTGGGAACCTCCTTTCACCGGTGATTCGTTTAGTTGGTCCCACGACACCTCCAGGAGGCTAGACAGTGATCACTGGCGTCCCAGAGTCACTCCCCTAATGCCAGCTATCACCGCTCCTCACACCAACACAACTATCTGAAACGGCACTACCGTCAACTACACCGACCTCTCACCAACTGCACCAGTAAAAGCGGGGTGGGGATACAGACCCTGGTTCGGGTAGGGATAATGAAAGTATAGAGGGTGCAGGAGGTGGAGGACAAAATACACAAGATACACACAACAAGCTACACTAGCAGATTCAGCAAACAGATTCACCTAAATTGTCCTGTAATCAAAGAAATCAAACACAAGCCAAGTCAAACCAATACAAACCAACTCACCTGGACTAACCACATGGTGTCAAAGAGGCTCATACAGGCCACACCTTCCACTTAAGTACACTTCCTCTTCCTGCATTTCTTCCTTGCTTCTCTCAAGAGTCTGTCTATCCTAAGTGCTCCCCCTGCTGGGCCCCCAGCTACTATTACTTCTTCTAATCCAAATCCACTGACTGGATTTTACTGCCTCATCTGACATTTCCTTCACTATTTTCCTCACACTCTGTCCCCTTCCTCCTAACTCCCTCAACAAAGAGACAACAGACCTTGCTACAAACCCTCTACATCCTACTTCCACTGGACAAATCCTAACTTTCCATCCTCGCTGCTCAGCTTCAGCCCCTAAGTCTGCATACCTAAGTTTTTTCCTTTCATACGCTTCTACAACTGAATCCTCCCACGGAACAGTCAGCTCTATGAAATACACTCTCATTCTACTCCTAGACCACAAAATTATCAGGCCTATGTTTTGTACTGGCTATTTCCTGGGGAACAACAAGCTTTCCTCCTAAATCCACTTGCATCTCCCAGTCACTGGCATCTTCAAAGCTACCTTGCCTCCTTGCTGTCTTATTAACTTTCCCTCCCTCTTGAACAAACTGAATTGCAACTCTCTCTAACTTAGACCCTCCTAAATTTGCCTGCCTCCGTATATCTTCAATGCCTGCAGCTAAGCTTTTTAAAACCTGGTTATGTCGCCACGTATATCGTCCTTGCGACAGACTAACCTTACAACCCGACAAGATGTGCTTTAAAGTTGCAGTACTTGAACACAATGAACATAGCGGGTCTCCATTTACCCAGAGTTTTAAGTTCTGGGGAGTTGGCAATACATCATATGTTGCCCCTATCAAAAATCTAATACTACCTTCCTCCATATTCCACAGCTCTTTCCAACTAAGCTTTTTCTTCTCTACACCTTCCCAGTTCAACCACTGTCCCTGCTTAGCCTGAGCCACTGCCTTTGCACTCCTTAATATTTCCTCCTGTCTACGAACCTGCTCCACAACTAGCTTTCTCTTCTCTTTGGGACCTGCTTTACTCCACACCGGTTTGCCTGGGCCAAGCCCCAAGCCTCCCCGGCCTATTTGTACATTACCCACAATCTCTGTATGCCTAAGGGTAGCTTTCGCTTCCTGAACTGCCATTCTTGGATTCCATTTTCTCCCCTTGGTTGGGTTTGGAACCACCTTACTAACAACCACATCTTTACTCCCAGATAACAGGAGCTCTGTCCTAACCTTGGTACATTTAAACTCCTCCTCTAGACTAGATACTGGGAGCTGAAGTATGCCTTTCCCATACAGTGCCACAGTACTTAAACATCTAGGAACACCTAGCCACTTCCTAATGTAAAAGCTAACTAATCTTTCCATTTTCTCTGCAGAAGATAATGGAATCTCATATACAGACAGTGGCCACATCAACCTGGGAAATAATCCGAACTGCAAACACCACAGCTTCAACTTTCCTGGAAGCCCTGATTTATCTATTCTATCCAGTCCCTCAGCAACATCCTTCCTAAACTGCACTACCTGCTCTCCATCGTGCAAGTCTGCCTTGTACCACCTACCTAGACTCTTTACTGATTTTTCCCTAATTATTGGAATTTCCTCTTCGTCTATTATAAACTTTCGATCACTTAATCTCCCTCTACTTATTGAAATTCTTCTAGACCTACTAGGCTTGATTTTCATACTAGCCCACTTTAAGTTCTTATTAAGTCTCTCCACCACTCTTTTCATACATGGCACCGTTGTAGTTACCAACATCATATCATCCATGTATGCCCTAATTGGTGTGAGGCGCATCCCATCCTGTCGCCTCTCTCCACCTACAACCCACTTAGAAGCTCTAATAATTACCTCCATCGCCATTGTGAATGCTAATGGAGAAATCGTACACCCTGCCATAATGCCTATTTCTAGCCTCTGCCAACCTGTTGTAAAGCCTGCTGTGCTTAAACATAGTCTGATGTCCTGGAAATATGCTCTTACTAAATTGAAAACTACTCCGGGCACTCTAAAATAATCAAATGCCTCCCAAATAAGGCTATGTGGCACTGAACCAAATGCATTTGCTAAGTCCAAAAATATTACGTGCAAGTCTCTTTTCCCACTCTTGGCTGCCTGAATCTGATGCCAAATCATGCTAGTGTGCTCTAAACACCCTGTGAAACCTGCCTTCTGCCTTCTGTACTGCAGTGTCTATTAAGCTTTTCCTTTCTAGGTAACAAGCTAATCTCCATGCGACTACACTAAAGAAAATCTTCCCCTCTACATTTAGGAGAGAGATCATCCGAAAATGACTCAGATCTGAAGTTTCCTTCTCCTTTGGAATAAGAACACCTCCTGCCCTACGCCATGCTCTGGGAATAAACTGTTTCTCCCAAACTATTTCTTAATTGCCTCCACAAAAACCTTAGGATATCAGGTGCGCTTTTATAAACCCGGTAGGAGACTCCATTTGGCCCTGGGGCCGAAGAAGCCTTTGCACGCCTGACTACCTCCTCAACCTCCTTCCACCTAGGTGGTCTAACATCCATCTCCTGATCTATCTCCCCTAATGGTGGCATTTCAGGTGGAAGGCCTACTACTCTATTCTGCTCAAAATCGGAATATGTATTTCTTAGGTACTTTTCTACCTCTAACTTTGTTGCTTTAAGCTGCCCTCCCTTTTCCTGGTTAAACAACCCTTTAACAAACTTAAATGGGTCCCTGTAAAACGCTGTCCTAACATATTCTTTCTTGTTTCTCTTTTTCCTAAGATTTTCAGCCCTTCTGAGCACTGCTAACCTGCTTCTCAATTCTTCTTGCAACACATTAATTCCCTGCCTCTCTTCCTCTGTAGCTTTTTTCCACTGCTTTCTTAGTTGTCTTCTTTCCTTAACTAATTTCTCCATTTCTCTTTGTCGTCTAGACTTAACTAACTGTACTCTTTCAACCTTCTTTCTGTCTTGCACACCAAATCTTTATACACCATAGGAGTAAATTATACCTCCCATCTTCTCTAATCTATCGCTTGTGTTTCCTCCTTGTCTGCTTAAAATTACCGACAAATCCCTGTTGACTATCTCCCATTCTTTGCTGCTATTTGCCCTAGGCCATTTAACTCTAGCTTTCTGCTCCATATTTCTCTCTTTGACTGGCCTGTTCACCTCAGTATCAGCTGCATCCCTTCTTATAACCTCCTCCTCCACCTCTGTAGCTGTGTTATTGATATCCTTCGAACTGTGGTTTTCTACCTGTCGCTGGATTTCATCCGACTTACTCGATTGACTTCTTAAGAAGTACTGATCGATGCGGCCGCACTGCCCTTCCTTTCCCACACACCTCTTTCTTCCCTGATGCACTCTAAGGCCTCTAACTGATGTTACTTTCTGCCAACCACAAAGACAAACCTGGAACTTGTTTCCCTCCAACCTATCATTTTCTCCAGCCACGCTCTCTTTGCCCTGCACACTATTCTGCCCAATTCTAGCCCTAGAGAATAGGTCCGTGCCCCTATCCTTCACTGACTCACATGTCCAACTCATAGTCTTGTCCGTTCCAGTGTCTGTTACCGTGTAGTCTGCCTGTGAGTCATCTTCCACCCCTGCTCTTGCTGACCCTTGGGGTATTTTCCTTATCTTACTTGTAGCTTCTGCTGGTTGTAACAAAGCTGCTAAGCCTTGCCACTGCTACCATGGATTGCTAGCCCATGGCAGCACCTTTGGGGTCTTTGCCTCCTGTCAGCTTTCTGTCCAAGCTGTCACATGGTCTTTCCCTTGTTGTCAGCTGCCCTATTCACAGCAGTCACTAGCTATGCTAGTATGAATGTATAATACTAATACCTTTGTCCTCCAAATAAGTGTCAACATTAGTAATCTTCATTCTTCTTTGGAAGACAGCTTCTTGGCTTTGCTCTCTGTTGAATGTCCTCTTTAAATGCATCCCTATGTCATTCCTGACTTCTCTCTCAGGCAACCCTTTGACAGTGTTTACATCTAATACGCCATGGATCTTTGATGCTTTTTGAAGTCACCAAGGAAATATTTGCATCCGTTACATCACAATTTTTTTCCTGGGAGCACATTACATGGTTTCATTTAAGCAATTCATTCACTCCTTCTGGGTCTTGTAACGTTAAATACGAGTGTGATATTTGATCCTTCCTTGTCTGGCTTCTTCTGGTTTTAATTCATGTGGTCCAAGTCAGCTGACCAGCAATGTACAGCATTGTGGTTGGGGCACAAATGCAATCAAAGGCAATGCAGGCTTTGATCCTATGCTGTCAGGTTGCATTAACATGTCGTCTTACAATTTCAGGTTTCGAGGAGACAGATGTGTTTACATTTGACAGTGGCCAAGTGTCGTCACCACCAATAATCTAAACGGGACCTATCGACATTCAAGAGCACAGGTCCAATACGAGAGCCATGGTAGCTGCCTAAACAACATACATATTTATCGACTTTGTTCATTCTATATGACCTTTATTTATGTAGCTCAAGTCCCATGGAGATTAGATCTAGAAAAACAGACATGATCAAATATGGCATCATGTAGATCTAGAGTCCACTGCTACAGCTGTTCGCATGCTCACATATATATTAAAACAACAACAAAAAAAACCCATAAATATAAACCACTAGATTGGTAAAATTAACATGAAAAAGCTGGCTTTGTAAACTAAATGGGAAGGATGGTGCAAGACGGTCAACAATATTTATTGTGATCATACTAACTGTCCTCTGCTCAAAGTCTACAGTGCTCAAAGATCTAGTATTTTTTTCAGTATTATACAATAGACAACTAAATGCTAAAGGGAAAAGCTCTCAATGTGATAATGGAGCAACAGACTTAATCTACTCAATGCTCCGGACTACATGATACAGTACATCCTTTACATTTAGGATGTATGGTCCCCGACTCCTCTGCAACTTCAGATTACCCATAATACCCTTCTACGTAGATTAGAAAAACATTTAATCATAAAATTCATCTTAATTGCTCATTCATTCATCTTCAACTGCTTATCCATTTCCGGGTTGCGGGGGTGCTGGAGCCAGTCCCAGCTCACACTGGGTGAGGGCGGGGTCACCCTGAACAGTCCATCACAGGGCCAACACACAGAGACAAACAACCATTCACACTCACAGTCCGACCTATGGACAATTTAGAGTCACCAATTAACCTAAACATGCATGTCTTTGGACAGTGGGAGTAAATCAAAGTACCTGGAGGAAACCCACGCAGGCACGGGGAGAACAAGCAAATTCTGCACAGAAAGGCCCCAGGCCAGGAACCGAACCCATGACCTTCTTATTGTGGGGCAACAGCACTAACCACTATGCTGCCGTGTGCCATCTTAATTGTTTTTTTTAAAACAAAAAGTATTAAAATATGAAAATGAGAAAAGAAATGACATATTCGACTACAGTGACATCCCAGACTGATAGACCACTATATTTGATAGTGGGGAGGGCCAATATTAACCCTATAATGCCGTGCGTATCATATTTGATACATACATTTATGAGACCATCCCCTTGGCAAAATAAAAGAAAAAGAGATTGAAAAAGGCAGCTGTTTGGAAAAAATAAAGACACAGTTATAAAGATACAGATGTTATAGATGACCAAGGAGAAAAGTTTTTGTTATTGCCTGAATTGGGTGTAATGCCTGATCTAACAAATATGATATAAACAAAAGGGCAAATATGCTTTTTTTTTTTGACATTTTGTTAAAGGGCCAAATAAAGACGTCAGATTGAAAAAAAATTGAATTTTCTGTCCATTATTTCTCTGGTCGGGCTTTATAGGGTTAACAGTGTGTTGACACCTACTTTATTAATATTCATTGTGTAGCCTTTGGCTTTAAAAAAAATTTGTAGTCCAAGCAAATCACATTTCTCAATCATTTGATTCTACATAGCTAATACATGTTTACAAGGTTCAGAGCTCAAAAGTCTTGGACATAGATAATTAGGATATATCAGCACCTTTGAAAAACGTTTTTGTGCTCATGTTCTTGTTTTTTAAAAAAAATTCATGACCTCATATTCTTCCCAAATTATTAATGTTGAGTTTATCTTCAATATGATTATGAGGAATGCCTTCAGGCTCATGTTTCTTTTTTCTTTTTTTTAGATATGTGAAGTATTAAAAAAGGCAAAGGTTTACCCGTGGCTTATCTGAAATACCTGACTGGCATCTAATATTAATCCATCATCATAGTATTGTTGTTTACTATGTCCTTTACCACCTTCCAATGGCCACTTCCTCTAAGATAATGCTCCATGTCATAAAGCAAAAGCATCTTTCATCAACATTACAGTGATTTTGGTGAAGTTAAGTAACCTCAGACTTGGATCCAGTAGACCAATGACAGGGTGTGTAGAACAGTATGTATCTGACAAATCATCAGAAATTCATACATTAACACCCTGTCTTGTCACATGCATTTGGTGTGTCAAGCAACATAGATAGAGATGTTTGTTCATGCATAGACCATGAAATAACCGGCAAGTACCACAGTGCAGCCCCAAATGTGTCAATCGTTTTGGATAATATGGGTTTCATTCTTAAGCCTATACCATAAAATCACTGTATCTGCTTTGATGTGACTGAATACACTGGTAGTATTTCATGGGTGTCTGCTGCTGCTGCTGCTGCTGCTGCTGCTCTGAGACTATTTATCACCAATGAGATTATCACGCCTGGGAGTGGGTGAGAGGAACATTACATAATATCATCAGCTATAGCTGTGGAAATGCTTCTTCTGCCTGATGTTTGATAGGATAGATCATGGTAATGACCTATAATACTGTGCATAAAATGTATGGAAAAATTATTTTCATCTTTCTGGAAAATACAGTTTAAAGATGGAGACCGGACGGATGGTTTTAAAGAAGCTTTTACAACAAATGCAGGTGACAAAATGAAAGCCATTCCATTCCAGTTGGAATAATTCATCCAAACAATAAAAGGTGCCAATGCACTGCAGTGGTTAATAATACCTGACACCTTTGGCAAATTATCTTCCTATATGCAAATGCAATATATGCAATTATATGGAATTCAAATATCTGAAATATATGTCAAGTGGAAAAAAAAATCATAGTTTTGATTTCCATTCACATAAAGCTCTAAATCACACAATTGTGTGTATATGTATTATTTCATAAACTTACATATTTAAACTCTGTAAATACTCTCTTTAAATACTGTTCCAGTATTAACATATATGCCCCCTAAAATGTTACACCATACATGATTTATGTGCAGAAATTTTACTCTGGATATTTCACATCCCTTCTGAACTTATGTCTTTATGTTTATATATAATATTAATATATCTTCTTACAGTTGCCATGTATTCCATTTTGTTTGGAATGACTGTGGGTACTTCCATCTTTTGATGCAATGACTTAGAATTGACAAAGTAAGCTGGAGAAATATATAGATCAATTTGTGCTTCACTGAATTCAGTTGACAAACTATGGGCCAGCTCTTAGAATAGCAGTAAACAAAAGTGTAGCCTGTTTCACTGTCTTAGCTGGGTAAATTTATATTGCTTTCTTTTTTTCACTGCGCCTTTGTGTTGGAACAAACTGTTACTCCAGCTCAGTTGTGTGATGTACATTGTACTGGAGTAAAGCAGTGATCAGGGACCACTAGGGGCAGCGTGGCGGCATAGTGGTTAGCGCTGTTGCCCCACAACAAGAAGGTTGCAGGTTTGATTCCTGGCCTGGGGCCTTTTCTGTGTGGAGTTTTCCTCCAGGTTTCCTCCCACCCCCCACCCTACTCTACAGGGATCACTCCACACCCCCCTCCTTCTCCATCACATCTGACCAGGTGAGGAGGGAACTGAGGAAGATCAAGGCGAGGAAGGCTACAGGCTCTGATGGCATCAGCTCCAGATTTCTCAAGGACTCTGTAGATCTGCTCTGAGTGGTCTTTCTGCACATCTTCAACCTGAGCCTCCGTCTGGAGAGAGTTCCAGTCCTGTGGAAGACATGCTGTGCGGTCCCAGTTCCAAAGACCAAACATCCCAGGGAGTCGAAACACGTCAGGCCAGTAGTCCCAACCTCTCACCTGATGAAGACCATGGAGAGGATTGTCCTGAGCCACCTCGGACTCCTGGTGCACAGTGGGGTGGACCCTCTACAGTTTGCATACAGACCTGGCATTGGTGTGGAAGACACTATCATCTGCCTGCTGCACAGATGTCAGTCACACCTAGAGACCACTGGGGGCACGGTGAGGGTCATGTTTTTTGACTTCTCCAGTGCTTTCAACACCATCCAGCCATCACTGCTCAGGGAGAAGCTGGAAGGAGCTGGAGTGGGCTGTAACCTGGCTGCATGGGCCACCAACTACCTTACCAATAGACCACAGTATGTGAGGCTTCATGACTGTGTGTCTGATGTGCTAGTCTGCAGCACAGGGGCTCCACAGGGGACAGTGCTATTGCCCTTCCTCTTCACCCTGTACACATCAGACCTCAGACACAACACTGACAGCTGCCACCTACCGAAGTTATCTGATGATACAGCCATTGTTGCACGTGTAGCTAGAAATAGGCATTATGGCAGGGTGTATGATTTCTCCATTAGCATTCACAATGGCGAACAGTTGAATTAAACTATTGGCCGGCTAATGTGTTCATTGATTGCAAGTGAAAGAAAATGTCACCATGTAATACATCCCCATGACTTAGACTTCAAGCAAAATAACGTACTATAACGTACTATTATAATAACGTTTTTTGACATTAATATTGTTTAATAGTTATTGTTGTGTCGGAAAGAGGTGGAAAAGAGGAATCAGGTAATCTGGACACAGGTGTCAGCTGGGGAATCTCTTTATTCACATTGGCCCTACTTACAACGTAGTCAGAGACAGAAAAAGCCAACCATACAACATGTGACATGCCTTCTTATACCTAAGACAGGCTGTGTGTGTGTATTGTGTGGATAGCCTTCACCCTTATCTTGAACTTCAACCATGGTGATTCTGCAATACTATGTGTGTGTGTGTGTGTGTGTGTGTGTGTGTGTGTGGTGTAGTTCTATTTCCTGACACCCCAGATGTCTTCTACTTATTGTTTTAACTTGTTTGGCGCCAGAGCAGGTCCTGATGACCTGGCTCTCATATTGACGCATGAACAGAGACAAGGTCCTGGACCCTCTCCATCCCCTACATATCCACCTTGAAATCACTATAGTGATTTAAACCAAATGTGTTGATTATAAATGATGGATAAAACAACATTGCAAAACTAAAACACAAAATTATATGATATACTGAAACACAAATTCATACTGAAACATAAAAAATGATGTGATATACTGGATATTGAATAAGTGCAACATTACTGTGATAATGATAACATTCATACAGATACACTTGGAATAATGAGACAGTTCACAACACATTTTCATAAAAACTCAGACAATGAATAATGAAATTAAGTGGATATTCATATGACAATTAAGTCTGTGGTGATACACTGATTCTTACTACTAATACCTACGTCAAGAGTATATGATGAAAACAGCTATTATGCGTGAGCAGGTCTTCAGCCTATATGTGAGCGAGTATGTGTAAGCTGTTCTTCTTTGCCTATACCAGCAACAAACAAGTCTTCATTGCACAGGCATGTGGAAATAATAAAACAATTCTAAGGCATTAGCTAAACCTTCTATGCCAGGAGTGTAAACATGGTACCGGGAACAGAACCTCTTTCCCAGGAGAGTTCAACCTTCATCACTCGACTGACTACAACTCCGCAATGCACACATTACCCTAAAGAGTATGTATGTATGTTGGTAACACACAAACTCACATCTAAAGACTTCAGTCCATTGAGTCCATCAACAGGTGTTAATGTCCATGTCCGCCCTGTCGGGCTCCTTTCCGTTCCAACACATTTTCCTTAATACTTGTGTCTCTTTTTCTCACCGTACTTATTACTCCTTCTCTTACTCCGATTCATCCTCTGAATCATCAGCATTGTTCAAATAATCCAGTTTTGCGAACCACTTCATGTCCCCCAGTAGTCCTTGGACCACTGGACGCATTTGAGTAATTTGTCCATTTGCCAGGTTATTTACCATCCGAGCTCCCTGCAGGCCCATCATCATGTTCGTGTGTCTGTCCATTGCCCGCAGGCACTGTCTCCTCAGCATGGGAACGACGCAACATGTCAAAAAAGAAACCAGAATTAGAACTACGGCAGCACTCATGGCTGCCTTGCCCAAAATGGCTCCTCGTTTTCTTAAATTTAGGTCCAGCCAATCCAAAGACAGGCTACCTCCCCTACCAGCATTCCCCCTTATTTCTTCTTTTAACTTTAGTAAATTAGTCATGGCCTTTGTGAATGATCCATCAGCAATTGTGTTATTTGGGATGTAAGTACAACAATATTTTCCAAACATCTGACACACACCTCAACGTTCTGCTGTCATCCATTCCAGCACCTGTCAATTCTGCCATGCTACTGAGGTAGTCGCATGCAACTGTTCCCCCAATGCTCTAAACAATTCACTGCTGTTAGTGTACCTCTGTTGGTTGTAGTAAATGTAATTTATCCAGGCCACATTCTTATTAATTGTAATCCAGGGCAATATGGACTCTAATCCTTCCCTCACCACATTTTGTGCCTTAAATTCATCAGGAATCCCTGTTGGCAGTCCAATCGCGTCTAACTGTATTCCTCCGTCCAGAATGAAATGTCGCTTTGACCTTCGAGGTAGATCTGACTCCATTTCCTGCTTGACTATTTCATTCACTCCTTCATACATAACTACCATTGGAATTTGCAGTCTAACTAAAGCAAATAATCCTATCCACCTTAATGGGAGAACATTATGCAACACATCCTCCCCACACATCCAAAAACTGTCGGCTACAGCATTGGTTTGCTCACTTATCAGGTGCAGAATTGGGCGGGTCATTTTTACGGTCTCAAAGTCTTGGTTCAACGACACTGCATTCTCAAACCATACAGTCTGGGTAATAAATTGAGGTTTTATCTGCGAATCTGGAAACCACGATAGCACCCAGGTGGCATTACAATTAACCGTTGTATTCCCTGCCATTATACCCCGAGAATCATTCAGGAAACCTCTACTGGCAAAACACTCATAGTCTTGTGTATAGTCAACTTTGTAATCGGTTGGTGGTTCACTCTGTGATGTAAGCATGCTAAACTCTTCACACTGCTCTGCAAACCTACAGTTTGGGCATTTATCCAAATAATTATGGTTTTGCCTGGATCCGTACAGAAATCTGCACCGCCCACCACACACTGGGCTTCTAAACAACGGGCTCACTTCTTCCTGTGGCTTAAACTTTCCTTCAGTACATTGTTGTCGTTGATGTCGTGGAGGTCATTCAATCTTTAAATGTGTGTTTCTCTGGAATCACTGTGGGAATTGTATCAGGAGACTCGGCGCATACTAAACACTCGTTATTAGTCATTCTTCTAGTCCCATTATAATTAGCAGCCTCCCAACGTTCTCTAGTGTCGCCACGCACACTCTTATGTCTTGGCTGAGGAGCATTCCATTGCTTCCTCTGTCTAAGCAACTGGTCTAGATCAGCTTGATTGTAGTCCTGGCTATAGTCATCATATACATCTTGCTCATTTTTCTTTGTCTTATCTGGGGTTGGAGTGATATCTTCCTCCTTAATACTTTTAACTGTTGGCTTAGTGGTAACTGTACGGACAGTAGTTACTATTTTCTCAGTCATAACTGTCGGTTCTGTCGTTACTACGCTCACGGGGGTCATTGTCTTATTGGATTTTACTGTAGTCGTAACTGTGGTTGATTCATCTAACTTAACATCACTTGGTATGGTTTGGGGTGTCACCCATTCCCATGCAGTGTACTTGTCTCGTCTAACTTGTGTCTTAGCATGTTTTTTACTTGTAATAATTGGTGTGCCGTGAACCTGGTGTAGGAAATCTGGTATGGGCCCTTGCACTGTCTGGATGGATGTGTTTGTTTTTGCATCGTACTAATCTGAATATTGGGAGGGCTCCTTTCATGGCTTGGTGCTTTCCTTCCGGCGTCCTGCAGTCGCTTGGATCTTCTCGGGCCTGGCAGGGGCTGGTTGGCACTGGCGTCATCTGTCCCAGATTGCCTAGTGACATCAACAGGAGAGTGCTTGTCATTAGTTTGCACCACACAGTCATTTTCCTCATTGTTCTGTCATTTTTACACTGCCCTTTTTGTCTTTCGGAACCTTTTTGGTGCAGTGTTTCAGGTAATACCACGTCTTGCTTCCTTCCACCTGGACAGCTGTTGGTGTTGCTCTTACAAATTTGTAAGGTCCTTCATGCCTAGGCTCGTGCCACTTTTGTCAGAAGACTTTTACATACACCTGATCTCCTGGCACCACTGGTCGGGCTGGATCCTGGTCCTGGTTGACCTCTTGGGCTTTTTCCTGCAAGTATATAGATCTATGGATAGCAGTTATTTGTTTCATGTATGCTTTTAGCTCATTTTGCAATTGCTCAAGTGACGGTCCCTTATGAGGACCTCTCAGCTTCGGTGCAGGCATAGGTCTACCATTGAGCATTTCAATGGTTTGCGGTGTTAGATGCGTACTTCTATGTGCCTTCATGCGATAGCTCATTAGTGCAATTGGCAAAGCGTCAACCCAGCTCAATTTAGTAAAAGCACATATCTTATTCAGTTTTGCTTTTAAGGTACCATTGATTCTTTCAACCATTCCTTGACTTTGTGGATGACAGACAGCTCCTAATCTCTGTTTGATTTTTAACTGTTGCAAAATGCCCTTTGCAACTTTTCCACAAATGCTTTGCCATTGTCAGAGCTGATTTTTGATGGAATGCCAAAATGCGGGATGACTTCTCTGATTAGGAATTTGATGACAGTTCCTGCTCGTAGATCTTTTGATGGAGTTGCTTCCACCCATCTGCTGAACCTGTCAATGACTAATGTGTATCTTTTTTCATGGGCTGGTTTTATCATGTCAACATAGTCAATCACCAGGTGTTTGAATGGACCTTCTGGAACTGGAATGTGTCCCACAGGTGTCGTTATTGTTTTTCTCACATTGTTTTGAGCACACACTTCACACTGATTCAGCACTTCATCCACCATGGCTTGCATGTATGGTGACCAGTATCCTTGTTTTATTTTCCTTAACACCTCCCCCCGGCACAGTGATCAACATTGTGCACTTCGGAGATCAAACTGGTTAATAACATCACAGGTGCCACCAGGAGACCGTCATGCGACCTCCACAGTCATGTCACACTCATCGTAGCGCCTCTTTGTCTCCAGAGGTTCTGCTCACTCTGATCTGCTTCTTTTTGCATCAGAATAATGTCCTCTGGTGTAGCCATTGATTCAAGTGACACCAGTGGTGTCATCACTGCTGCTTGACACCTGGATGCCAGTTTGGCTGCTTCCTCTTATGAAGTCCTCATTGCCTTTTCTGTGAGCTTGACATTTTATGATTGCTAGTCACGTTGGTAGCATCGTAGCCAAAAGTAGTTGTTTAACCTGCTCGCCATGTTGCACCGGGGTCCCATCAGCTCTCTTGTAGCCCTTTTGTTTCCAAAGTGCTCCAAACAAAAAACAAACACCATGAGCATAAGCAGAGTCTGTGTAGATATTTGCTGCTTTTCCTTTGGCTAACTTAAATCAAGAAATAAAGTTTCAGTTAACGCTTTTAACTCTGCTAGCTGAGCCGAACACGTCTGCTCACATTTCTCTGCTTTTTCTGTCACCCAAGCATCCTTCTGTTGCCTCACTAATGCATAGCCAGCATGATTTCCCACATAATCACGATAGCATGAACCATCTACAAAATAGGTGACATCTGCGTTTCGAATGGGGGATGACTGTAGATCAGGCCTGAGTTTGGTGTATCTCTTAGTTTCTCTTTAGTTACACATTCATGAGGTTCACCTTCAAACTCAAATGGGATGGTCATTGCTGGGTTTGGAGCTGAACACCGTTTGATGGTCACATCTGGATATGTTAGGAGTGGAGCGTACTGCAGATAATGTGCCTGAGTTACCATGAATCATCCTTGGTTGATCAGTCCAGCTATTTTGTGTGGTGTCATAATGATAATTGGATACCCCATTGTTATGACTGATGCTTTTTAATACGCGTAATGGACGGCCACTAGCCCCTGATAGCATGGAGGCTACGTTGTCCAATTTTGTGCTGTAATAGGCCAGAGGTTGCTTCTTCCGACCCTCACGTTTCTTGCATAAGCACTGCAGACACATATTTATCACTTCTGTTCACTATGTACAGGTAGAAAGGCTTGGTGTAGTCTGGTGTAGCTAGTGTTGGTGCGGTTTGCATGTTCTGTTTTAGTGTTTCAAATGCTACCATAGCGTCAGTTGTCCATTTCAGTGGGGTTGTCATTGTGGCATTATCAGACTTTTTGATTAGATCTCTGATGGGAGCCACTTTTTCTGCATAGTCCTCTATCCACTCAGAGTTAAAATCTGTCATCCCCAAAAATGTCATCATTTGTCCAACAGTCTGGGGGCGTTGAGCTTTGCTCACACCGTCTAATTGTGATGGTGAGATTGCAACTGTGCCATGGGAGACAATTTTCCCCAGGTACTCCACCTGTGTTTGACAGTACTGAAGTTTGTTTTGGACACCTTGTGTCCTCCTTCAGCCAACCTTTGTAGAACCTTTACGAGTCCTGATGGCATTCTACCAAGGTGACTGCGCAAATCAACAGATCATCCACGTACTGTAACAGTGTGCTGTTTAGTGCCAGACCTTCAAGGTCGTTTTTTAACATTAGGTTAAACATGTGTGGTGACCATGCAAACCCTTGTGGAAGGCGAGTCTAGCTGTAGTGCTTACCTTTGTATGTGAACGTAAACAGATAATGGGAATCTTCTGACAGTGGTATGCTGAAAAATGCGGAGCACAAATCAATTACTGTGAAAAATTTTGATTCAGGTGGCACGTTTGTGAGTAGTGTATGAGGGTTAGGCACTTCTGCTGGTAACTCTTCCACTATTTCATTTATCATTCTCAAGTCATGAACCAACCTGTGTCTTAATTTATCTGATTTTTAACACTGGACAAATAGGGGTATTGCATACACTACGTGTTTCAACCAGTACTCCTGCTTCGATTAACCCTGTAATTGTTTTACTTACTCCTTCTTCTGCTTGTGGTTTCATTGGGTATTGAGCACGGCGAGGGAGTCGCACACCTGGTTGGCAGATTTCACGAGGCCACCGTCACTATCAAGCTTTGACCGCAACACTTCTGGAACATGTCCTAGCATGTCCTCCTTCAACTCCATATTTGTCTGTTCTGTTTCATTGGTTATTAGAACAGCTTGAGTTGGAATCAGTATCACCTCTTGAGGTTTTGCCAACATTGATGTGCCACACAGGATCTTTATCATGTTCACCTCTGGGGACTGAAAAATCAGTGGGTTATCAGTTTTGTCCCACTTGAGTGTAGAGGCAGTTTTCATCATCGTTCCCAAGTCTTTATCTTTTTGTTTTTTAGCAAAGTAATGTGTGGTATTGATTTTGGCACATTAAACCATTTTGTGAGGAACGGGTTACATTTTATCTGTAATTCTGCTCCTTGTTGCCCAATTACAATGTACCGGGAGACCAGCTCAACTTTGATTCCTTTTGTCATTTCGTCCCACTCCTCTTCAAATTTCTCACTTTGTTTCATCATATTACATTGTACAATGATAGTCAAACGATGGCTTATGCATTGAACTCTTGGTTGTTTTCTTTCAGTGCTACAGTATATTGGGGGCATGGTTATGTCACTCTGTGGTGTTTGACTCTGAGCTAGGATTGCTGTTCTGTTCAACCCTGTTGACTGACTTCTGTTTATCTGAGAGTTCTCCTGGTTGCCTGCATTATTGTCCAGGACTGCATTACCATTAGCATTATCATTTCTCATCTGAGAGTTTCCTTGTTTTCTTAAGCTATCATTCGGGTCACGCTGGCCCAATACAGCCTGCAATAACAAGTCAAAATCACCTGAAAAATTGACCACCCCAGCCAGGAACGGATACACCCCTGCTGGTTCCTGCTTGGGGTTTTTGTAACGCTTAATTAGTTTTTCTTTTAATTCAGTCAAACCTTCCTTCAGGAATTTCCTGTAGTTTTCTCCTTCTTTTTTAAACATGTTTAAAATGTTTATCTCCAAGTCTCTTTTATCTTGTCTTTTCTTACTTTTGTCTTTTATTTTATGATCTTTGATTCGCCTTTCAATGTCGTCACACACTGCCACATCAAACGTGCCATCCTTGGGCCACGCAGAGGTCATTCTTTTTGTTCGCTTCTCCCATTTTTTATATAAATGAATGAATGAATAAATGGTTTTATTTCCAGTATAAACAATAAAAAGCTAAAGCAAATAGAAATAGTTAAACCAACAAAAATAATGTTAACTTAGATGTCATGTCAGGAAGAAGTGCAAGCTTATTAACCCATTTAATCCCATCGGTCACAAAAGTGACCGTAAAAAACATTTCTAGTTTAAAGGTCCAAAAAGTGTCACTGAATGGAGAATCAACCTATTTATAGAAAATACTAATATTAAAAATACTCCCAAACACATATGTGCACTATCATATGTTTAATGTAATTTGTCACATGATCAGAGCTGATTACTTCCTAGTTGCACCATCCGAGGAAGATGGATGCATCAAAGCCCCAACAAAAGAGGTCAGTAAAGACGGTTAACATAAAGATAAGACAAATACTTTTTGTGCACATCATCTTTAAGGTGTCTAGTATTGATAGGTATATTTACATTCACTCAACTATTTTCAGTGTGGTCACAGAATGAGTAAAATTATTGATGGCAACAATAGTGACTGGTGGGATAACACAGTGTAGCTAGCTAGCTAACATTGTACCCTTTTCTTCCTTTTAGCTTAACTTTGAATTAAATTCTATGTATGTTGGACCTTGTGGACCCTCCACATAAGGCATGCAACATTGCAGTTGTCCCTCAAAGTGAGAAAGATGCTGTCCTCAGTGACTGTGATAGTGATGGGTCAGACATGGACTTTGAGGGTGAAACAGGACATTTGCCCGCTAGGCTGCTTAATGCAAGTGCTGAACTTATGCAAAGAGATGATGAAACAGATGTTATCAGTTATGATAACTCCCCCGTCACCACTACCCCACTTGCATCCTCTGTTGATTGTGAAGAGCCAAGTCCATTTACCCACTCTGGGGTCCAGACTGAGCCAAGGACCAAGTTGCAAGTGTTCAAAAATAAAAACCGAACCTTCAAACGATCTAAGAGGCCTGTCATAGCAGGTATTCCAAAACACACAGTATACAGCCCAAATGCTGCAGAATGTGTTAAACAAAGTTGCCCCAGCCCAATGGATGTTTTCCTACTCATGTATCCACCCACCCTAAGAGACTTCACCATTGAAATGTCCAACCTCTACTCCACCCAGACTAAGGGCAAGCAACTGAGTCTAACGATGGATGAGCTCCTAACCTTCTATGGAATACTGATCACATCTAGGTACAGCTCTGTCTCAAGAAGACACAAGTACTGGTCACTTGATAATGATGTACACAATGAAAGCATTTCCGAAGCAATGCGAAGAAATCGCTTTGATGAAATAATGGCATTAGTTCATGTGGTTGATAATACTCAAATCACTGATGATCCATTTTTTAAAGTCAGGCCCATCTTTGCTGAGCTCAATCAATCATATAAAATCATACCATTTCAGGAATGGCTGTCAGTGGATGAGAGTATGATCCCATACTATGGCCAACATGGATGCAAGCAATTCATAAAAGGAAAACCAATCCATTTTGGTTACAAGCTATGGAGCCTTGCCTTATCCAGTGGTTACATGTATCACATGGAACCATATGGTGGTTCCCACACGCTCCTCCCTGAGACTGGGTTAGGTCAGGGACCCAGTGTTGTTCTTGGCCTTGCAGAGCAGGCTGAGGTGCCTCAAGGTTGCAAATTCTTCCATGAAAACCTCTTCACTTCGCTTGCACTCCTTGATGAAATGACAAAAAGAGGATATGGGAGCTCTGGAACAATCAGGCAAAATTGTCTGTTTGATGTCCCAGTCACATCACAGAAGAAATTCATGAAGTTCCCCCGGGGAACCTCTGAGGTCCTGACTGAGGGAGAGAAGTTACTGGTCCGTTGGAAAGACAACAACATTGTCACACTGGGGACAAACATGGAAGATGAATATAGTGAGACGTCTGTAAAGAGGTGGAACAAACAGCGACATGCCTTTGACAAAGTCAAACAACCAAAATGCATCAACCAATACAATGAACACATGGGTGGTATTGACCTTCGCGATCTGCAGCTGTCAAGATACCACATCTCCATCAGGTCCAAGAAATGGTGGTGGCCCATCTTCGCATGGTCCCTCAGCAGTGCACTTAAAAATAGCCATCTCTTTTACAGAGATGTCATGGGAGGGACCATTGACCTGCTCACCTTCTCACGTACAGTGGCACATTCTCTCATGCAAAGCTTTGGCAGAAAACCACTGGGCCACGGAAAGGAAGTCTCTACTGGCTGCTTCTGTCGAAAATCAAGCAAGATATGACAAAACCTCTCACTGGCCAATCAACACGATGCAGCGATTCCAGAGATGCCGTTATTGTGACAAACGCACCACCTATGCATGTGAAAAATGCACAGCACCACTGCACATTGAATGTTTCAAGGCCTACCATGGGCAGTAAAAGATGAGATCAGGGTGGATTAAAAAAAAGGGCTAGAAAAGCCAATAGAAGAGAAGTAGATAGGTCTGCAAGAAATAAGGAGTAAAACATACTATAGGATGAAATGCTGACAAAAGAGTATTTTGAAAGGGTCTGTTCATATTAGTCAAGCTGTGACCATAGTTGTGATGCACATGCACTTGGTTCTGAGGCCTGTATGTATGTAAAGTTGTGTTTACTGCAGGCTTCTACTTGAATACAAGTTACCCCTATTCTGAGCGGCACTTAGATTTTGTTTCAAAGACACACATGAGTGCTACACAGTTTTCAGTGAATGTTGCACTAAAATGTTATAATAACAATGTTAAAATCAATAATGCACTAAAATACTACTAGTATTAAACAAAAGTGCAAGTTCAAATGTTACAAATGAATTTTTAAATAAATGTTAAGATAATGTTAATGCGAATGGGTGTCTTTTCATTTTTGCTTTTATGCGTCGTATTCATGTTTTGTATGTGAAATAGTCACACTAACGTGATAAAGTACACTAACATCTGCTAATACATGCTGATACTGGTACTGTCAGTAACAAAGTTCTATATTCCAACCCAGATATAACTGAGCTGGAATATAAGAAATTTGACGGCTGGAAAAAAGAAAAACATGATATCAGTATACACATTATCCCACCGGTCACAATTGTGGCCGACTATAAAATGTACTTTTTTACCTATTTTTCCATTAAAATTTCCAAAAATAATAATTGACAATTTCAAAGGGTTACTAATGGCACATGATTTGGATATTTTCATATCTGGAAAAAATTTGGGATTAATTGGGTTAAATCCTCCCTTCTTCAATACTCAGGAAAAGTCACCACTACTGAGCTGTTTACTACTGTCATATGTACCCATTAACATACATATTTACATATGTAAGTATTTAAAAACGACTGAAAATAAATAATTTAAATAAACAATTAAATCATCAAGTGTGAGTGTGAATGGTTATTCGTTTCTGTCTGTCTCTATGTGTTGGCCCTGCAATGGACTGGCGACCTGGCTTAAGCACCCCTTGTGATCCGGAAAGGTTTAGTGGTAGAAAATGAGTGAATGAATAATCATTGATAACACCTGGTGATTGTTAAAGCTTACTCCCTGTAGCTCGTGAAAACCCTGTTTTTGAGCCACCTGTGACACCACATTTTAAAGTTCTACAAGGACATAGATGTTTAAGTTCAACTCCCCACTCAAATATATAAGCCCCATATGTATTAAAAAACTATACCAGGGAGTAGTGTTAGGCTCAGAAGTAACAATAGCCAAATGTACCAGGTACCCCAGTGACAAAGACACAGAACAGTGCTTAAAGGTTCACAAAATTTATTTGAATGCTGTTACGTGGGAGTGGGACTGAGCCAAGGAGCTAGGGAGGGGGCAACCAGGGAGAGGTGAGAGGGTTGATGGTCCACGTGGTGGTTAGGTGGGGGTGAGGATGAGGAGCCTGGAAAGCATGGATGGAGTGGGGAGACACTGGGTTTACAGAGGGAGCCTGGAACACAAAGAGTGGAGAACAATATTAGCAAGGAAATAAAACAGTCTTGTATTGAAAGATTCACGAGTGTTGAATATGCTATTAGGACACAGCCGGCTAAACTGACCACAATAGTCAATGTTCAAGCAGCAGGCACCTCCTCTCAGCCTCCTCTTATACTCAGCTGGTGTTGACGATGATGTGGAGCAGCTGGGCTGACTGGCTGCTGGCTGCTGGGGAGCCACAACAGAGTAGATTGTAAACGGTATTGTACATTATTTGTGCTGTTTAACCAGATCATTGAATCTCAGTGTTTTTCATTGTAAGAATAATGAATTTGTTTACCACAAAATCTCCCCCATTAGATTTTAGTTTGACCACCTATTAGCTATCTTATGGTATGTTACTTATCTATTTTTATCTGTATTTTCTTTTGTTTTGTTTGTTTGTTTTTGATTATTCCTTAGTTCACCATATGTGGTTTGTTGTGTTTTTCATGTGATTTCACCAATAAAAGGGGGGAAAAAATGTGGATTTGTGAGATCTCTATAACCTTTATTATAACTGTTATAAACTGTCCTTATGGTGCTTTTTTGCAGTATAGATGGTGATTTTAGTGTACATGTATAAGTACTGCTGCAACCCTCTGCACAGTAATGTAAATATGGTAAAACTACTGAACAGGTAGGACTGTGAGTTGATTTGTGGTCTAGAACATAGTACAGATAAGTGGAGTTCAGGTGAAAACACATTGTAAGGTTACCAATCGATTAGTAAAGTGCTTGTATTCTCAGGTTTGTAATTTGGCCATCAGTGTTAGAGCTGGCAAGTTGTAGCTCACTGTCAGACTTCAAACCAATTATATCAGGAGTGCCCTCCATATTTATATTAACAAGAGGAACTGTTCTAACAGATGGACACATCTTTCAAGCAGATGCAGCCTGTATACAAGAATGCAACAGCTAGGATAAATATAAGTTTCAGTCGGCTAGCAAGTTAAAATGGCTGCAGAAAGCTAACACTAGGCAATGAAAGTTCATACAAGCAACAACTTGATGTAAATAGAAGATAAGGAAGTGGTAAGTGAGTTCAAGTGAGTAAATAATTTCAATTTCATACATTTAATTGGCTGAAGAATTTTTGGCATCTGACATCTGGATCTTATCAGAAAAAGAGTGTGAGGTTCTCGTGATCCCTTGTTACATCAGAACAATTACTGTTTTCACTGAAAGAGCCCTAAAGTCAAAAGTTATGTAGACAAGTGGGATGGTTGGATAGAAGTTAGTATTGTCACCGAAAACAGGAAGAATATTCTGGGGTTTGAACCTGTGGCTTTTCTACATGGATTTTGCATGTTAACCTGTGTCTATGCGGCTTCCCCTCAAGATACTGCAACTTTGTGAATTCCAAAAGTCCAATAAAGATAATTGCTGTTATGGCCGCAGGTGGTTACTTGAGCTCTGAACAGTCAGGTTACTCTTATTGTAGAGATTACTTTAAAAATATGTATATTTTTTTGCCACGCTTCATGTGTGCACACTGAACAGACAGCAACTCTAAGCCTCAGACATGTAAACAAACAGCTGTACTTGTGGTTACATGGCTCTGTTTAAAGAAAACTCATGGTGCATCATTCATTCCAATCACATTTGCTCATTGAGCTCATTGAAGCCACATTTTCAGTTTTGGGGTCTATGTTCCCATTAGAGGCATGCACATCTCTTGGTGATGGTGCTGCCGCGGCTGCTTCTTCAATGATTGAGCACTGGACCAAAGTGCATTATGTGATACTGCCAGGAATGTAAAACTGCATGCAGTGTTGTCTGCACTGTACTGGACCCAGACTTAAGTCCAGCTGGAGTCCTGATTTTCAGAACTTGAGACTCAAACTTGGAATCCAACTCGACCATTGGATTTGGCAGTAACTATCAGACAGTAAATAAAATTTCTTTAAATTGTTTACTCTTATTTGTGATTAATGTGGACCTTTTTTATTTGGAGATCAAGACTTTGCCTGAAAGAAGGGGGTTAATTTGTAAACTTTGTCAATATATAGGACTCATACTGCTGGAGTGCAAAATCTTTTCCACATTCCATATTATGTTCACATACGCTCAGACATTAACGTGTAATAAAACTGTTTATTTATATACAACAATCATGCAAACTGGCGCCCACAGCAATGTGTGTCAGATTAGAAGCTCAATGGTGTGGAAAGGTCAGGAGTCAGTATGACTTATCGCTTGGCTGATGAGATCTGGTCACTGCCAGTCATCATTCAATTCACTCTGAAACACAGGCAAACCGAGCTAATTGAGCATCAACTCCCCCGTGCCCTATTACATGTCCACTTCAGAGACAATATAAATAAATTTGTTGTATGTGTGTGCCTGTGTGTGAGAGAGAGGATATGTTGAATGGTGCCCTTGTTGTGATGGCTTTTACACCAGGGCTTAGTGAGTGTGTTCCAGAGTCACGGTTGGTGAGTGGACATGATGATGTCACATAGGCTCAATCTGGTGCTGCACATTCAATGAAGATTTGAGTGCAAAAATTCACAGCGTGATCTGATTCCACCATTCACACATTCTCATTGTCTGACTTCTTAATGCAAAACAACAAAATACCCTAACTGTGCAAAATTCAAGCTCAAGCTCTTTAGAGGGTTAATATCACTGATTCACTTGCAAACACTGACATATAACTCGTTCACATTTCTTTATAAAGAGACAGCAGTCTTAATGGGAGCTCAGGCTCATTTTCAAGATTGGCACCCATTAACATTAGCAGCTATCTGGCTTAACTTCTGCAATTGACACGGTCACCAATAAACACTTAACATGACTTAACACAGCGTAGTGTAAACACAGTATTCCAGGTTTCCTAACTAACATTACCTGTGGACCTGAAAGGTGCAAGAATATCAAATAATATTATCTGCTTCCATCTGTTAGTCCAGTTCAGTATAGCGGTTCAAAAATTCAGCCCTACATTGTGTTTCTTTGCTATAATTTTATTTCTGATACTGGCAGGACAGCTTTGAGCATAGGCTGTGCTCAAAGCATAGATTTTGGACAAATGAGTTCCATGTATCCATGTCTGTAGGAAAGTAAAGATGTTCTGTAGGGTGTAGGGCAGCTTTCTTTCACCTGCGAAACATTAGGAAAATCAGAAACATCCTGTCTCAAGAGGATGCAGAAAAACTAGTCCATCCATTTGTTACTTCTAGGCTGGACTACTGTAACTCATTACTATCCAAATCTCTGAAAGGCCTTCAGTTGATTCAGAACGCTGCTGCATGAATATTAACAGGAACTAGAAAAAAGGATCACATTTCTCCTGTGTTAGCTTCTCTTCATTGGCTATTTATTTTAAGAAAGAGCCAAGTCTATCTACAGTAATTTCATGTTAAAATACTATTTTTCCCAAGTACAATAACAATTAGAATGTATAAACACAAACTATGTTCATAAAATTAAAGATAAATGCAAATGTAGAGTATTTATCTGTCATTTTAGAGAATTAGTAGATTAAAAAGCAACCATTGGAAAGTTGAAAAACAAGCTAAATACATTACAAATACATCAAAAATAGCTACATTTAAGGACAATCCCTGTTAATTAAGGGTATTTAGTAGTCATTTCTTGTCCATCTACACTGATTTGCTGCATACTTGTGGTTTCCCCAAGTAAGAAAAAACAATGACACAATGTCTAAACAAAATATGTACCTTTAATTAAATAGGAATTTCTGCACATTTACAGTATTACAGTAGTTATTTTAGAGAATTAGACAATGGAAAATTAAACACTGTACATCAAAATACATTAATAGGTATATTTAAAGATGCTATCTGTAAATTTAGGGTATTTAACAATTATTTTTGGTAAACTGAACAAATATTCACTGAAATTCATTCTCTATCATATATCAAATTTATGTAACCCGTCTCTACTTTATGTCGCTGTTGTGTCCCGAGTTGGAAAGGAGACGCAGGAGTCAGGACTGGATCTCTGGATCTTTACTTGGCAACTGTGGCGACAGACAGAAACACACAGAAATTGTGAGCTGTGCGTGAGCTAGAAAAGGCTTTTTAACATATGAAATGTTACAATAAAATAATAAATTTTGCACAGAAAACTAAAGTACAAAAAATAACACAAATTGGTCCTTTAAACAGGTTAGTCTCTGCTTTCAATGCTTCCGCATTTAAAGTTCAACAGGAAACCCAAAAATAAATGACATCAGTAATCCTGTTTTTTTTTTTTTTTTATAGATTAAACAATCTAACCAAACTTAATATGGTAACCAGAAAACACATTTCACTACCTCAGTTTAACATTTAAATCCAAATGGACTAATGTCACATTCAGCAGCAACAACATGTACAGAGCAAATAGACCCAGAGATTAACACTCAAAACATTTAAACAGAAACGAACAAACATCTCCACACCTGTGGCGACAGACAGAAATAAACTCTCCTGGTGGAAAAAAGGAGCAGGCTAGCGAGGTAAAACGGCAGTGAGCAGGATAACTTAGCATGCTAATGCTAGGACGAAACTAATTTAAATACTTAAATTAACGATCTCAAGTCTCTACGGGACTCACACAGGACAAGTGGGACATTACACAGAGCAGCATACAGCAGTTTGACCACATTCAAATCACGAACATACATCAGCAGAAAGCAACACAATTACGACTAACGTCTGACCATGTTAGAAAAGATTTTGATGGCAGCCGGGCCATTTTGTTCTACAAATAAAGTATTCATTGTTAACGTGCGCTTTCGATCAGTCACCTAGTCACAAAACCATAAAAAATGATAGCTATCTGCTAACAATAGCTTATGTGAGGGTAGCGATTTATCAGAGGGATGCTAATTTTAGCTTCAAGGCTGTCCACTGGAGGTATGAAAATGAATTAAAATATTGTTCACAGGCGTTATCTGGGACACTTACCTCAAATGGTGTTTGGCTGACATGTCTGTTGTGGCTTTTTCATACATCCTCCTTGAAGATCATGAGTCCATGAGGGCACGTCTTTCCCCTGCATGACTGACTGGACGGACACCAGAGCTAATCCAACTAACTGTCATTCTTCAGACTCAGCCAGTTGGTCGTTATGGGCGGGGCCAAACAAACTGGAAACAGGCGCCAACTTTGAAATTTGAATCTTAATCACCCACAATTTTAAAGTGGAGAGGAATCATTGGACTATATGCATGTGGTTCGTTTGATTTGTATCCTGGGTAAGCCATGATCGTATAATCAAATGTGAAATTCACCCTATTTGCCTGAAACACAAACTAAATTGCCCTGTTTGGCCATCAGGCGCCACCATACTGGAACAAGCTAGGCAGTGACGTCACGGGCATGACACGCCAGCTAGCTAGTTTGTAAACTAGCGGGACTGGGCAAGATGGCAGCCAACACACATGCTTCGCTGTGAACTCCTCCAAGTTTCGGGCACCATTTGCTTTACAAACTAAGGTAAACATAATGAAACGTCACTTTCAAAAACTGGTATGTGAGGAACAGAACATTATAAGAACTAAAGTCTAACTTGTTAACTATTTTGGGAAGGTACTCTGACTATTATTCTTTCTCTTCTCTGAGCTAACGCAAATGGGCTAATTAGCCAAACGCTACGACACCAACATGACAAAACGAATGAAGGAGAGAAAGGGGAACATTTTGATGGACTGGAATGATGATTCTCAACTTAGCTTATGCTCTCCTTTACCTGAAACTCCTGTTTGAAGCCCTAACTCCCAGAAAGAAAGCGCCGGAGATAACGATGAGGTATCCAACGCAGACATACTGAAAGCTGTCCAAAACTTAACGAGCAGGTTCATATCTCTTGAACAAAAGATAACCCAAAACACAGAAGAGATTTTGGCTATCAAAGAAAACATCGAAGGCACTGAACACATGGCGAAAACAAATAATGACAAGATGCACATAATGAATCGCTGGCTTGGTGAACAGGATGAAAAAACTGAAGAAGCAGAACGTTACAGCCAATGCTGGAACCTAAAACTCTTCAACCTAACTGAATCCACCAATGAATCCACGGAAGATCTAAGAAAGCAGATCTTTCAGATATTTGGACAAATTGCTCCAAATGAAAAAAAACAAGCTTGGCTTTCTCGTCGACACGATTCACTGAGTTGGACGCCCTAGAGACGACAGGAGCCCTTGTCCTGTGATAATCCAATTCACCATGCGCACCTTCAGGCAGAAAATATGGAAAGCATCGATGACCGCCGACGTGATGAGGGAGAAAAAGGTTTGACTTGCAGAGAATCTGACATATGGGGAAAGACAGTGTCAAAAGAAACTTTGGTCACTTGTCAACAAAGCTCACAAAGAGGGAAAAAAGACTGCATGGCGTGGTCCAGATGTGTTCATCGAAGGAAAGAGAATCACTGCTGACTCAGTGAAAGATGTCATGTGAGACACCCATACGTTTGTCCCTACTTATCAAAGAGTCTACATGCAAAGAAATTAATAAAATAATTATCAATTTCACATGGAAAAATAAGAAACACCATCTGAAAAATGAAATCCTCTCCACACCCAGAAAACAAGGACGCTTTGAACTATTAAATTTCAATGATTTAAATAATACTTTCAAAATCAAATGGATTAAGGAATGTCTCAAATCCCCAAATTCAATTTGGTTTTTTATTCCAAACAATATTTTTAGGGAATTAGGTGGTCTAAATTTTTTATTTACCTGTAACTTTAATGTTGCCAAATTACCTTTAAAATTTTACCAAAAGGCACTTTTAGCATGGAAGTTATGTTATTCCCACAACTTTTCCCCTCACAAAACCATAATATGGAATAACGAAGATATTACTGTTAGAAAAAAAAATCCATATTTAAATAATAATACATCGATAAGAATATTATTTTTGTATGTGACCTTTTTGATTGTCAAGGTATAATGCTTAGTTATGAACGTTTTCTTCGCATTAAATCCTTCCCTGTTACAAGTAAAGATTTTAATTTTGTTACTAAAGCAATTCCTAATGGCCTTTCCCTCCTGATGAGAAGCCATCATCAGTATCAAGAAACACTAAGAATAAAACCCATTCTAATGATAAATGGACTTGATATAATGGATTCAAAGTATAATAAAAAACATGTACGTAATAGTTTTTATGAAAAGAGGAAAATATCTCTGCGAGGGAAATCCTTTTGGAACAACATCTTTATGGGCACTGACAGAAAGAAGGATATTACCTTATAAATATTCCATAAATTAAAAATAAAAGAAGTTCACATCAACATTTTACACACTATATATCCTACAAATTTATATTTTTCAAAATTTTTAAATATTGAAAACAAACACAGTTTTTGCAGTATGGAACCAGAATCCCTAACTCATTTATTCTACCACTGTACCCAATCGATCCACTCCTGGACTCAACTCGAACAATATATAGTGAGTAAAATTAAGATATGACTATAAAAGTGTGCTAATGTATTTTGTCCATAGAAAACACAACATTAGTTTTATTACAAACCTATTCATTTTGTACGGCAAATTCCACATACACAAATGCAAATACTCCAAAGCTTCACCTAACTTTAGAAGTTTCTTACCTGAATTTAAAAAGTACATGAAATCCCCTACACTAATTGACACTAAACAAAGCATCACATCCACAGATATTTACGAGAAAATTTTCAGAGGAATAATATATGTTTACTAATTTCTTATGTATTTTATATTTCTTATTTTCTTATTTACAAACATATCTTTTCTTTCTTTCTTTATTTATGTATTTATTTTTTAATTATTGATACTAACCTTTTCCTTATAAGTAATTATTTGTGTTTTGTTTGTCCTTTCTGTTTAGACGTAATATTGGAGTGCTTGTCTGCTATAGACCCTTTTTCAGTCAACGTCATATAATGTTGCGCGCACAACGGGAGAGCTGTTGTTCTCCAGCAGTTCTCACTGACAAAGACGAAGTAGCAATTGCTTAACAAACATTTGTAATCAGTTCCCAGCATCAACATGCCTGGTTGTTGCGTATACGGTTGTACGAATCGCTATTCCACAGGCGGACTAAAGTTTTATAGGATTCCGTAAGGATCACAACCATTTCAGAGCAACCGGCGGCGTCTGTGGCTACAGGCGATTAAGGCCCAGTCCCAATACACCCCCTACTCCTAAATTTTGTGCGTTCCCGCGAGGGTAGTGGTGTCCCAATTCCTTTTTTCACGTAGGGGTAGGGGGCATAACGAGGGGTAGGGGGTATGAATCTACCCCTTCAGAGCGAGGGTTTTCCGATGCTGACTTCCCGAGGAAGGGCCAGTTTCGCGATCCCCAGAGAACGAGAGGATATGGAGAAGTCGGAGAAAAAAAACACAAAAATTTCACAAGACACGACAGACGTCGATGGTGTATTCTTCTCCGTGTACCTCTTGGTTTATTTATCAACTGAAGCATGATGAATGCTAAAAAAAAAACAATCACAACCGATTGCGACCGTAGAGTCCATGTTTTTTTTTTTGTTGTTGTTTTTTTTTATATATATTGACAAAATTTACATTCACAGACAGAGTACGAACAGAGTGAGGGCGTTACATACGAAAATAAAATCATGCCGATTGAAATTTACATGAACCGTAGCCTCCTTGTTGCTGCTGGGACTACGCAGTCGCTTGCGTGCCCAAACGTAAACTATGTGGTGACGTAGCAAGTGGTGTCCCAATTCCTAGGGAAGATTACAAAGCCCTACCCCTTGTGGCTTCCTTTCGAGGGTTAAGGGGTAGTGGGTGAGGGCTGGGGGTAGTGAGTAAGGGTTAGTGGTAGTGAGTAGGGTGAACATTGGGATTGGGCCTAAACGTGTGGACGGGAATGAGGACATAATCAAAAATGCTCACGTCTGCAGCGCCCACTTTATATCGGGTAAGGTTATCTATCTACTCTTTGATTTTACGGAAAGCCTTGTTTACATTAGTGATTGTCTGTATGATGTAGAATAATAATCAAATGGCGCTAAAGTTTGATAAGCTGGCGTTAGATTTGGCTAGTAGCTTGCTAGGCTAAACAAACGCATTTGTGTTTTATTTTTGCAGGTGAGGCGTCATTGGACTCTAGTAGTCCTGATTTTGTGCCATCTGTGTTTATATACACAAAACAAAGCCAGAACCTTGATGCAAAGATGGACAGGTAAGATTAGAGTTGCCTCCTCTCGCAACTTACTTATTACTTAGCACTACATTTTTTTTTATTTTTACAATTATTGTTACATTAATGTCTGTTGCAAAGTAGCTTGAGTGATATTCTCCCTTGTAAATCATTTTGGATTAAAGTGTCTGCTAAATGACTAAATGTAAATGTAACTGTAAATTTCTACTGTTACTGTAGGTACCATAGGAAAAGGAGGAGAGATGACAGACCTGAGACTGCAGCAAATCAGCGTGTTCCTTTTGAAACTCCAGAAAAAGAATGCAGCATGGATCATTGTCCTGGTATGAATATATCATCTTACAATTAGCCGATTGATTGTCAGGGTTCCCACCCTCACTGAAAGAGTCAGTGTGCTCCTGCCAGGCCCACTGCTCCGTTTGCTATGTATGTCTGTGTGTGACGTGTACAGTGGCCCCTGGATGGATCTAATGCAGAGGAAAAATCTCTCTCTGGGATCAATAATGTATCTTCTCTTCTGTCATGGAAAGTTTTGAAAATTCACTGGTAAAAATGTGTGAGAACCCCATGGATTGTGAACTTGTTTGCAATGGCTGCAGCACATTCTAATTTTTCACTTTTCTGCATTAAAGCTGAAGAGGATATCCCAGTTCCAAAGAGAGAGTATGATGATCTGAACCTGATATACAGTCAACTTCCAGAGGACTGTGTTAACCTGCGACAGGAGTTTGACACACTACGAGCAGAAAATGTAAAGCTGAAAGAAGAGCTGCAAAAATCTACATTCTCCTACACCACTGTTAAGTGCAACATTGATTAGCAATTGATTTTTCTCACAGGACTGACCTCTGTGGTCTTTGAGTGGTTGCTTACAAAATTAATGGGCAGCGTAGAAAGATTTCACAACAAATTTACAGTAGAAGACCACCTATTGATTATATTGATGAAATTAAGGTTGGGCCTATGTAATACTGACTTGGCTTATAGATTTCAGGTATCAAAAACCACCATATCAAATATTTTGCGGAGCTGGGTCCCTACTATGGCCTTGGTCCTCAAGCCACTCATTAAATGGCCAAGTAAGGGTGCAATACTTAAAAATATGCCAAAAATATTCAAGTGTAACTTTAAAAGATGCCGGTGCATAATAGATTGCACAGAAATTTTCATAGCTAGACCCAGTAATCTGACTTCAAGGGCCCAGACATGGTCAAATTATAAACACAACACCATTAAATATTTGATCGGCATCACTCCAGCTGGTGCAATTTCATTTCTGTCTGCTGGGTGGGGTGGACGTGATGTGTCACTGCATCACTGCATCGTTAATGTCACACTCACATTTCCTACATAACCATGCTGGCTTTCTTTTTATTTGAGCACAACTGTAGTGAATGTGGTTGTTGCATGTGACACAGATTATCATTTTACCAAATTCTGGTCTTTTCACGGTATTCACAGGCTCTCTGTGACACCAAGGCAGGATCATGTTTTGTTGTCAGTAATTCAGGCAACACACTCGAGATAAAGAAGTCATGTGCTTTTGGCAAAGCCTCCTGCAGAAACTCTTCATTTCTTAGGATACGTTGCACAACGGACTTCTCCTTTGTCCACAACACAAAGTCACAGTAGCTAACACCACACACAAACATGTGCAGTTGAGTTTGATAGTAGTATGGGTGTGAATGTTTCAACGAGAATGACTTAGCCAGACAAAACTGGTCATCTTCTGTACATCCTTGAAGGCTATTCCTGTATTTGTAGGGACACTTTATCTCTACCACCCCTTTGCCACAGCAAGTACATCTTGTTATCCCATCTGGTGATGATCCAAGGTGTGGCTCAGAAGGTTGCACTACTAAACCACATGAGCTGATCCTGAAATCTAGATGGCTTTGGGACATAAATGCAGTGTAGGCTTGTCTTGCTGTTTCCTCCATGTTTTGACCCCAGAGCACAGATGGGACATTTAACTGTGGTTTTTTGTACTGCATTATATCATTTAGGTACGTTTTGCTGATCTTGTCAGTTGTGGTTGCATGGTGAAATTTGGTGCTTGTGATCCGACCAGCTCTATAGGTGTGCCACTCATTTGACCTTGACTGTTACTGTGTCACAAATTCCAGTTTCTCACATTGATGAGGCTGTAGTGTAGTTTTTAGTTTGTGAAATGTATCCTCACATTTCACCTGCATTTCCTGTGGTGAGAGTTCCCTGAGTGTTGCATCAAATAAAGCAGTCAAGGGCTCAGGTAAGTCTGGATGCTCCTGTGAATCAGTGTCAGACGATGCAGTGTCGGTGTCACTATTTTCCAGGCTTGTCAGCACTACAGCACCTGGGTCCACATCCCGCAGTTCCCGGATGTCATCATCTGTCAACACTGATAATAGAGCAACAAAAAGACACAATTAGTGTGCTGCATAATGTTCACATTTTAAGAATACTGAATTATTACATTATTGTTATTATTATTATTATTATTATTATTATTATTATTAATTATTCTAAAACCAGACCAGTTAAGCTGTAGATAACAAGCAATCTAATTTCTAAAATCAGTAATCTGAAGACAAAAGGACAGACATATTCAAACTAACATAACAAATGATACTGAAACTATTCAAACTGGGCATGAACATTTGTGAAAAGTTGCCTGCCTAACCTCTTTGGTTTGTCGAAGCTGATTTCCTTCAATGGAGCTGGTCTGACTTCTCTCCTGCTGATGTCTTTCCACATGCACTCTCCTGAAGTAACCGCTGCTTTTTCTGTCCTTCCCATCCTAACATAGATCTCAACTTTAAATAATATTGCAGCTGCATGGCTGCAGCATTACCCAAGCCTGAAATTTCACAAAAACATAATAAACATACTCGCTGATCCATAATGTTGTGACCGGAGCTTGAAAGTAACATCAGCTCTCAGACAAATCTCGGCTCTGGCTATGTAGTAGGTAAACATCTAACTTACTAGACATGTGAGTAAGCATCCTAAGCTCAATCAGGTTTTGAATGTAACTGAATGATACTGGCTGCTGACATTTTGAACCCTGTTGTCACTGTGTTGTTCATGAAAATATTAGTTTCAAACCCTGGTTATGAGAAAGTTACAGGGCAAGGCATACCATTTTGGATATGGAAAGAAAGGTAATAGCCTGCTGAAAGGACAGTAACACAGAAGCATAATTCATCTTTGCATAACTACATATATCATAGAGCTCTGAACTGTTATCTAGAAGCCCGCAACACCAAACAATAGGTCACTTACCCTGCCATACAGGTGCAATTCGCTGTGAGGACGTAGTTTTCTCGTTGGTTGATTATAACCCAAGCTTCATACATCGTTGTCTTGTGTCCTTGTCTTTGACTAGGGAGAATTTCCAATCTCAAAACACAAAACTCAGAGTCTGTGTCATGGTATTTGACGTTCTGTACATGACCACAGACAACGTATTCATAAGCATCCAGTGACTTATAGGCTCTTAATTTCTCTCTGGTGTACACGCTCGGTTTCTCAATTAAATAGGTATATATATCTGGCCACTGTATATTTGGCCACTTGCTAACGTCTTCAACCCACTCATTAATAGAACACAAATCTGAAAGTCAAACACCATTTGTCAAAGTCAACTTGTTAAGGTAACATTCGCAATATTTAGTTGATAATCCCCTTGCATAGCTTGACAAGCTGTTTATCTCCGCCATACTTCCGTTGCCAAAATGCACGTGCATACATTCTACGTCACCATTGTGTACAAACAGAAAAAGGGTCTATTCTGTGTACAATTGTTTGTTTTTACAACCTTTATTAATGAAGTTCATTCAAAAAAAAAAAAAAAGTTTGTAAACTAGCGTTCGGCTGAATTGTAGCTACTATCCTGTTGACACTGCTGGTTACACAGCCTGTCACCATGGAGGACATCATCAGTGATAAAAATGAGGCACCCACTGACACATGGAACCGGATTATTTTGTATCACCCCCAGATGCTCAAATAAATATTACAAAGTGAAAGACCGCGGGAAGGTGGTTAAATTTCACCAACTTCCAATGAGTAAACCTGATGTGCTGCGCCGCTGGCTAACTGTGCCCAAATGCACAGATCCACCTGTTGGACCTGGACAGCAAGTCTGCAGCGACCACTTCATTCCCTCAAATTACATTGTTGAGGGAGCATTTGAAGAAGATGGAAGGTTTGTTCAAAGGACGACTAATCGGCTGAAGCCTGCCACGGTCCCATCAGTCTTCGATTTCAGTGGCTACAGTGCAGGGGAAACGGATAGACTAGCAATTTGAGGTGTTATTTATAGAGAAAATTAATAAATATTTGATTATTCCACTGTTTTATGTACCCATGTTGCATTTGTGTTCATCGCAAGTCTTATGAATGATAGAAGAATGTGGGGAAAAACAACTAAATGCATGTGAAAGTAGTAAGGGCATGAAATTGAAGAGAACATATAAACCATTTTATTATTTTTTATAAGTCATTGTAATATTCAAATCCACAATATTGGATACAAGAGCCAACGCCCAGGACATCTCTTTCTAGACACAGCATTTTAAAAGTTTGGCTTCTTGTTATACAGTTGTTCTCGTATGAGATGCTCCAGGTTAGCCATATGCTCATCTTGACAGCACAAGCTTTCCACCGAGGTCTCCATTGGGATACAAAAACCGCACCGGCACCAGACAGTGTTCCCAGCGCGACCATCATTTTCAGGCAAGTGCGTGCTGTCGTCCTCGACCTCATCCAACTCGAAAGGAGGGTGTCTTACTACTGTGGCTTTACCTGGTTCAAACCCATAGGCTAATGGGTTTCTGACATTGTCTGTGGGTCTGTCCACCTCATCTAAACTTTCAAAATCCATTGTACAGCGCGCAACCCGTGATATTTTGCTAGCTGGCTTTCCAGCTGAAGACGGTAGGCTAAAGGGAAATACACAGAATCCATTGCGGCTGACCATTCCTGTTATGTCATTGCCTAACGTAAACAGACATGGTGTTGCACTAGTTGACAAATGCGATGCAAATTGACATAACAAACTGGTTTTTTGGTAGAAAAGGCTTACTTTTATAATGTAATATTTCATGTGGTATATTTAAATATCAAATTAATGCTATGATTATGTTTATTTTGCCATAATTTATCTCCTCTTTAAGGAAAACACTTTGAATGACTGGTCTTCTGTAATTTTATATGTCTTCGTTATCATGGACAGCAATCTCTAAATTAATACCTCACATTTAATGTAAAATTGCATTTGAGTATGAAAAAAAATATGTTAAATTACCTTTAAAAAAACAAATGATAATGTAATATTATATTTTGGTTAATTGATTCTCAAGGTAAATCTTTAAATTACTGCTACTATCTGTTCATTTACAATATTACATTGTCTTATGGAAAATGGTAATAAACATGTAAAAAAACAGAAACTTGTATGTAAAATTACAGTTAAAGATGTACAAATACAATAAATTGTCATAAAAAAATTATTTTAATGTAATCTTAAATTATGCTTAATTAGATAGATAGATAGATAGATAGATACTTTATTAATCCCCGAAGGGAAATTCAAATTGTCCATAGCTCATCCAAGATACAAGTGCATTCTTTTTTGTCCGTAGCTCATCCAATTATAACAAAACAAAACAAAAACTTTCTAGTCAATTCAAGGAGTTGAAGAGGCTAATTGCTGTGGGGATGAAGGACCTCCTGAATCTCTCTGTTCTGCAGCACAAAGAGAGGAGCCGACTGCTGCAACTATTCCTCTGTTGTTCCAGGAGGCTGTGGAGAGGGTGTCTGCTATTATTCATTATAGCAATCAGTTAGTCAATCAGAGGGTCCAGTCTCCTGCCCAGCACTGAGCCCGCTTTTTTGACCATCTCGTCTAATCGCTTCGTGTTTTTGTCTGTAAGGCTGCCCCCCCAGCACATTGCAGCAAAAAAGAGTGCACTGGCCACCACCGTGTGATAGAACACGGTCATTATCTCCACACACACATCAAAGGACCTCAGTGTCCGCAGGAAGAACAATCGGCTCTGCCCCTTCCTGTAGAGAGCGTTGGTGTTAGGAGACCAGTCCAGCTTGTCATCCACAAGGACCCCTAGATATTTGTAGGTGTGCACCACTTCAATGTCCACCCCACAGATTGTCACTGGCTCCAGAGGGGGCTTAGACCTGTGGAAATCCATGATCATTTCCTTCGTTTTTGAGGTGTTCAATTGAAGGCGGTTTTGTCGACTCCAATCACTGAAGGCTGTTATTAGATCCCTGTATTCGGATTCCTTTCCATTCCTGATACACATCACAATAGCAGTGTCATCCGAGTATTTCTGGATGTGGCAGGACTCAGAGTTGTATTTGAAGTCCGACGTATATAATGTGAACAGGAATGGAGCCAGTACAGTCCCCTGTGGAGCCCCCGTACTGCTCATTACTGTCCCTGAAACACAGTTCCCCAACCTGACAAACTGTGGCCTTTTTGTCAGGTAATCTGTGATCCAGGAAACAAGGGAGGAATCCACTCCCATCTCTCTGAGCCTGTCTTTGAGTATGATGGGTTGGATGGAGTTGAATGCACTTGAAAAATCAAAGAACATGACTCTTACATAAGTGCCTGATTCCTCCAGATGGAAGAGAGCACGGTGAAGCATATAGAGGACAGCATCATCAACTCCAATGTGTTCTCTATATGCAAACTGCAGGGGATCAGGTTTGTCATTGACCTCTAGTCTCAGTAGACGAAGAAGCAGACGCTCCAAGGTTTTCACGATGTGTGAAGTAAGGGCCACCGGTCTGTAGTCGTTGAGTTCAGCTGGACATTTTATTTTTGGTACCGGTACAATGCAAGATGTTTTCCATGTAGCCGGTACCCGCCTCAACTGCAGACTCAGGTTCAAGATCTTCTGTAGAGGTTGACACAGTTGGGCAGCACAGTCTTTAAGCAGCCTTGGGCACACACCATCTGGGCCAGCTGCCTTCCCAGAGCAAAGTCTCCCAAGCTCCAACTTCACTCCCATTTCAGTGACAGACAAGGGTGGAGGCACAGGTGTGACAACGGGAATAGCTGCAGCAGTGGAGATGGACACATGTGTAGGTGGAGGAGGGGGAGGAGGAGGAGGATGAGGAGGAGCTGTGTTGGAGAAACACTCCTGTGGAGGAGAAGAAGGAGCCACGGTGGAGATGCATCCATGAAGAGGAGAAGGAGCAGCAGTGGAAGTGGGTGTGACCACAGTGTCAAATCAGTTGAAGAACTGGTTATGTTCATTGGCTCTATCCACATCACCCACTATTGGCTGTCTTTTCTTTTTGTTGTAGCCAGAGATGGTGTTGATTCCTCTCCATAACTCCCGGATGTTGCTGTGTTGTAAATTTCTTTCAATTTTCTTTTTGTATTCCACCTTTGCCATCTTCAATCTCCTCTTTAACTCATGTTGCACCTGTTTGAGCTGTTCTTTGTTACCGTTTCTAAAAGCTTCCTTTTTCTGGTTGAGGATTGCTTTTATGTCACTTGTGATCCAGGGTTTGTTATTGGGGAAACATTGTACAGTCTTTGTTGGTATGACTGTATCTCTACAGAAGTTGATATACTCAGTAAAACAGTCAACCTGACCATCAATGTCCATACTGTTCCCGTCTGTTTCCAGCAGCACATTCCAATCTGTGCATTCAAAGCAGTCCCTTAGAGCCTCACTAGTTTCAGGTGTCCATTTCCTGACTGTGAGAGTAGTTGTAGGCTGACTTATCACACAGGGCTTGTAGCAGGTCTGCAGAAAAACCAGGTTGTGATCTGACCGGCCCAGTGGTGGTAAGGCAGTAGCTCTGTAAGCGTCTTTGACATTGGCATATAGCAGATCAAGTGTTTTACTTTCTCTGGTAGGACAATTAACAAACTGTGTGAATCCAGTCAGGTGGGAAGACAGTCTCACATGATTGAAATCTCCAGATATTAATACAAGTGCCTCAGGATGTTTAGTCTGTATTCTGGCAACAGTTTCATGGAGAACTTCACATGGAACTTCAGCAGTTGCCTTGGGAGGAATGTACACAAGTATTGTTATGATATCACTGAATTCTCTTGGTACATAGTATGGTCTCTTACCAGCTGCCAACAATTCAATATCTGGACAGCACATCCTCTCCTTGACAGTAATGTGTGAAGGATTACACCATCTCTGATTCACAAATAAAGCCAGTCCTCCTCCTTTCTTCTTTCCACTAGCTTTAGTATCTCTGTCCATCTGTATTAGAGTGAAGCCAGGTAGTTCCACACAGGAATCAGAGATGATTCAACCAGGTTTCAGTAAAACGCATGAGGCTGCACTCACTGTATGTTTTCTGAGTCTTCACCAAAATCTCCAGCTCACTACTTTTGTTGGTCAGGGAGTTGACATTTCCCATGATGACCAATGGCAGAAAGGGCTTATATCTCCATTTCCTGGCCTTCACCTTTGCACCAGCACGGCAACCACATAAACGCCTCTTTATCTCAGCTGGAATTGGATGGTATCCTCCAGACCTGCTCACTTTAAATGAGAGTTCATCTCTAGAGTAAATAACTCTTCTCCCCACGGCAGTATTCACCCTCAGTTGACAAAAACAAAACAAAAAATACAACAAAAATAAATAAATTAATTAAGTAAAAGTAAAGAGCTATCTGACTATGCTGCTGCTCCTTGCTGCGCATGTTCATATTATTAACTGTAATTTTAAACATTCAACCTAAAATTACTGAACATATCTGTAAATCGACTGGCATGTTTTATTGGAAAACGGGAAAAATCTGTAAAAAAAATTACAGAACATTTCCTGTAATTTTACTTTTCTTTTCTTTTTTTTTACAGTGTAGGCCTAGACTGCTGGGGGAAGGACTGAGCACCTCTCTCTCTCTCTCTCTCTCCCTCTTCCCTTGCATGCGCCGACATACCAATAACCATGTTTCTCCCAGTTCTAACCATGTGTAACTATTTGCTAACAATGTTTTCTCCAAAGTCTCTGTCTCTCCCAGTTCCTCTCCTCTCTCTCCCTGTCCTCATCCTGCAGGTGGTGAATCATCGCTACCCCATGTTCATGCAATGCCTGCTGCTCCCATATTTCTATGAACTTCATACAGCATCATTTCTGTGAACTTTATACAACATCATATGTTCCGGCTGCACCTGTTCTGAATATCCCCTCCTCCTGCTCTCATTCTCTCCCTACTTTACCCAACTTTGCCCCCCCCCCGCCCGTGTCTCTCTCTCTCTTTCCCTCCCTCTCCCTCTCTCCCCTCAACCGGTTGAGGCAGATGGCCGCATCCCCTGAGCCTGGTTCTGCCCGAGGTTTCTGCCACTTAAAGGAAGTTTTTCCTTGCCACTGTCGCCAAGTGCTTGCTCATTGGGGGATCTGTTGGGTCTCTTTAAATCATTTTAGAAAGAGTTTGGTCTACACCTGCTCTATATGTAAAGTGATGTAACTTTGTTATGATTTGGCGCTATATAAATAAATCTGATTTGATTTGATGTTATATTTTTAAGCGCATTTCATACAGCCTCTCTATCTGGATGTGAGCTGTATAGTCTCTTTTGTTCTGACTTTCCACATTTTTTCAAAGTTATTAGTGGATGCCGTGACGATAGCGACAGTAATTCCTGTTTTATTTGAAGTGTTGATATCCTGTGATTACTCCCAGTGTCCTGTTGGTTTGGAGTTACATGCTTATCTGTGTCTCTTTGACCTGCGAGAAGTTGATTGGTCTAGCTGGGTATACAACTCCTGACTGCTGACTAATCTCTTTTCTCTCCTTTGCCGGCAATCTGTATCTTGGGTCTAGTTATGTTGCTCTGTGTTGTCCTCATGTTCTGCTCAGCACCTTACAATAGTGACATTGTATATCATGTCATATATATCATCCTATATATATATTTCTACATCCTATACTGTAAACATTTAGTTTGGTCTTCTAATTTGGTTCAATATAATATGTATTTTTCATTGTCTGTGTCTCCCTTTTGGTGGAGGCACTTGACCCAGGTCAAAGCCTTAAGAAGATAGTTTTTTGGATTTAAGAACTAAAAACCATCTCAGTGTAGTTTGACATCTCCCCTCTAAAGCTTCACTCTGGAGCTTTAGTATCAACAGGCAAGTCAACCAATCAGAAAAGAGGATTTGAGGTTCTCTTCTGATTCACCCTAGACCTGCTTTATAATATATTAAAAAAAAAAAAAAAAAGACATTGAAACCTCCCTCTTTCCAATTGTAACAAAAAAATCCTTGTTATGTATGTGGATTGGGTCATTTCCTCAGATATGTCAAAGCTCCTCCTGAGCCAGAGGAGAACTAATGATAAAAGAGCTTTCACAGATGATTATCCTTTTGGAACAGTTTTTTTTTGTTTTGTTTTGTTTTGTTTTTCTTGTTGTTGGTGTCTGTTGCTGACACATTGTGAGCAGGATACTGCAGAGCTTTCACATTTTATTATTTTAATATTAGTTTACATACTGTTACTGAGTGTAATTACAGAGCTGGTGGTACTTCCGCCTGGTTTCATGTCATCATACCAGAAGCTGCTCCCTGAAACACCTACTGTACTGGACCAACTACAGAAGGCCAGGGTGTATGATGGGTTTGGTTTGACCCACGAATACTTTACACTCATGTAATAATCTATGAATGGATCGTGAGTTGTGTTTCACACCAGTCAATGTGATGTTACATTGACTGGTGTGATACCTGATAAACAGTACTAAAGAGAGCAACGGGGTAACCCAGCTGGCATTCGACTGACATTAAATGTTTAAATTGTGTTGAAATAATGTCAGTTTATGAAAAAACATTAATTCAACGTCGAAACAACGGTGAACACCAAATATTTGAGGTACTGTTGTTAACTCACTACGGATTCAATGTTGAAACATCAACTTTTGAGTTGTATGTCAAATCACATTATTTTCACAACATGACTTTTAAAAATTTTTGTTGAAATATATCCATTAAAAGATAACGTTGTTCCAACATCCAAACAATGCTGATCAATTAACTGTTGAAAAAGTGTTGATACATGAATAATTATACAACGTTGAAAGATCAACTCTGAATTAAACGTTCTAAAAGAAAATACTTACCAATGAGAAGCAGCTTCTCCTCAGTGAGTGTCACCCTTCCCCCCCGGCTCCTGTTGGGAACGTGTGGATTTATAAAAGTTGTAGATAGACGAAAGTGAAATATTTATATTTTATTATGATAACATTACATATTTACACAGCTAACAGTCATGTTTAAAAAAACGAAAATTATTTAAATAAATTACGGGGGCGTTTTGGAACGTTTGTTTGCCGTTGCCTAGGAGATCTGTGCCAAATCTCGGACAACCGTTTGCGCATGCGCGAAGTGGGTCTGTGTCGTCATCGGCTAAACAGGCTTTGAGCGGTTCCGACTCGGATTTGGCGATACCAGCTACAACTCCAAAACGGTAAGCAAAGTCACATTTTATGATAAACCCGTGACGTTGTGTACGCTTTGGTTAACAGAAAGTTTAAGCCATACAGCCAACAGCAGCATTCGCCAGCGGGCTTACTAGCAGTGTTAGCACTTGTTAGCACGAGCTCAAAAGCATGCACTCTTCTAGCTAACACTCGTTAGCATGCCCTAACCAATCAGCCGTTGGTCCGTTAGCGCAGCCACATTTTGAAAGGAGCGATCTTGTTGTGGAAGATATTATATAAAAAGTTATGAGCATGAAATGGTTCTCTTAAAAACATTTAGGCTTAAAAATATTTAGTTTTTTTTTTTTAATATGCTTTGATTGATAATGCAATAACAAGATTTTGTGCGTGTTAGTATTTTGTCATAACTGAGAGGTTAGCGTTTTGTAATACTGATCTGCTCTTTCTCCCCCCTCATCAGACTTTGTCTTCAGCTCATTTAATACAACAAAAATCTAAATAGAAGAATTCATGTCAAAATATTTGAAATATGCACCAGAGAGGATGGGTGGTGTTGGACGAATGCAGTAGCACAAGGGAAGACTAAAAGGCCTGCATTATTCAATATGTTACCCAAGTTTGGGCCGTTTTTTTCCAGGTTAATATGTTATATAAATATTTATGTTCTTAAAAGACTGCGTATGTGTGAAATGTTGGCACATTTGATCATTCAGCCATGTCAGATAATAAAGCATGCACTTTCTTATGTCATTGAAATGTCTTTATTAATCTTCTCCCTGGTCTTGCTTTGACCAGTTGGCTTCTTCCTAGTCCGTGTTGTCAACATTTAAATGACAGTGTAATTGGTGCTCCCATGTAATGTAGATGAGATCTCTTCAAGATGATTAGTAATCACACAAAAGATTCTTATTATGATTGCCATGTCTTACTTGTCTAGTAAAGATAGAATTATGTCCAGTAAGAGAGCCATGCACTTATAAACGGTGAGATTTACATCAGTTGATAAAATTGTAAACTTGGGTCAAATACAAGATTTTACAAATGACCTAGGGTCATTTTTGACGCAGGGTTTTTTGCACTGTGTTTCAGGACAATCCCAGATCTGCAAACTTAGAGTGTTAATGTATACATTTGAAGGTGTTTGGTATTACTGGAGCTACTTACTTTAGAGATACTTTAGTGAAAACAGTTACAAAAATATAGATAGTGCTTATAACTATGTTGAAAAGCAGGACTTATAGTGACGATGCAATTTCAATGTTGATTGGATTTGCAAAATCTAAAGTAAAATCAATATCGATTCAATGTTGGCAAATTCACCTATATTGAGAAACGTGACGTAGAAATGACGTTGCTATTTCAAAGTTGATTAGATTTGCAAAATCGAAACAAATTTCAACGGTTATCCAATGCTGGCACCTGACATTGATTCAACAGTGACTCAACGTTAAAGTGCCAGCTGGGCATGCTTGTTGCAATTTTAAGCCACGCTGTCACAGTAAACATGCAAATGTTGCTGATGTAGTTATCCACAGCTGTTCCTTAGTAGCGCTTGTTGATGGTGCCAAGAGGCTGGACCAGGATATGGGTAAATCTGTAAATCTGATGGAACAAGATCTGTCGGTGGGGGGATCCTTTCAAAGGTTGGCTCAGAGATCTCGGACCATGATCACCGGAAACACTATGTCTCTCACAGTGAATGTTCCCATACCTTCGGAAAAGTTTGATTCTCTTTGCTGGTTGTTGCTCTGTGTGGCATTGATTTACCACATCAGGATTACACATATGACCAAAACATCCTGACAAGGGAAAAAGTGTTGTCTTTGGTCCTATAGAAAGACACACAGTCATATATTACACACACAGGCAAAATAAATAAATAAATAAAGGTTAAAAACCGACACACACATGTTTTTAAGCAGTTAGTATCTACGCTGTATTAGCAGATCCTGTAATATCCACCAACCAGCCATAACATTATGACCAACGGCTCTGCCTCTTTGAGGTCTGGACTTCTCTGCACCTTTGAAGCTGAGCTGTGGAATCTGAACCAAGATGTTAGCAGCAGATTCTTTAATTTCCGGAAGTTTTGAGGTAGAGCCTCCATAGATCAGACTTGTCCAGCTCATCCCAGTAAATGTTCCTCAAACACCATGAAGTAATTTTCATTTTCATTTCATTTTTATACATAGCTACCTGGTCTCCCACCAGCTGTCCCACAGGGCGACACCTCATCATTTCCTCAACCCCTCCAAAATCCCTGTGTTCCAGGTGAACATCTCTGCCTTAGTTCCCTGCCATATCCAGTTATAACCAAATCAAATCAGATTTCTTTATATAGCGGTAAATCATAAAGTTACATCAAGGCACTTTACATATAGAGCAGGTCTAGACCAAACTCTTTATAAAATGATTTAAAGAGACCCACCAGATCCCCCCATGAGCAAGCACTTGGCGACAGTGGCAAGGAAAAATTTCCTTTAAGAGGCAGAAACCTCAGGCAGAACCAGGCTCAGGGGGGGCGGCCATCTGCCTCAACCAGTTTGGTTGAGAGTGGGAGAGAGAGATACACAGGGGGGCGAGGTTGGGTAGAGTAGGGAAAGAATGAGAGCAGGAGGAGGGGATATTGCCTTGACCTTGTTGTCTTCTTTTGATCATCACTCCCCCTCCGGTTTGGCTGTGCTGCAAGGTCTGTCCTACAGTAGTTACGCGGTCTGTGGTTAGATCATGGCCTCCTCTCCTGACCAGCTTAAAACGAATACAAAAACACAGGAAGTAAGTAACATGTGTAGGGGTATACTGTAATGTATGTTTGTCTGGTGCAAATGAACACAAATCCAAACTCTGAAGCTGGGATGGCGAGGAAGGGCCAACGCGGGGCCATTAATAAGTGGAGAAAATCTCCGCAGCATTGTTTTCATGAGTGAATCATTCATATGATAAATGATTCATAAGGTCACAGTGTGGGCTGTTGTGTGCGTTTTTATAACATTTTATTTGAAGACCTTGCAATATAAAACGAAAGAGGAGGTAGCTCACTTACAGCAGCATTATGTTCTTGGTAAGTCTAAAGATGCCATGATAACCTTTTCTGTTTATCACAGGTAGGCTGAAATTTTATTGACAAGGTGCTGTGAACATAAAGTCAAAATGTCACATATGATCACATGTAAGCATCATCCCAGGCATGGCATTAGGTTTCGTATTTGTGATAATTGGCCTCCTGATACTAAACGCTCAGGAAATGTGAAACCAAATGCCCATTTTATTCTGAACCACATGCCATGGTGCATAAATCATATTTTGTTCACACAGTGCTGGAAGAGCAGGTCAGGGGTTACAGCGGCTAATAGGAAGATGGGGAGCAAACAGCTGTATGTGACGCAAAACAAAGGCAAATATGGGGAATAGTTAATGAAGGGAGGAAAGTGAAAATAATTGGAAGTCCAGGCTTTGCTTCTTTTTGAGAGGCTAATCTTAGTTATATTAAATTAACTGAGGAGAGCCTTGGTACATGTCATTGCCTATTATTATCCCCAGATTTTACATTGATAGTCTAATTACATCAAAAATATAAATGTATAATTTTCATATTATTTTCATGCCTGTGCAGATCATAAAACAGGTTTAAATTCTATATTTATGCTGTGAAGGGATCAATGAGCTCATTCCACAGAATATAAAGCCCTGGCCAACCCCACCTATACCCACCATCCAACAGTGCAGGATTTGGTCAGACTTTTAGAGTTGCTGCAAATTCACTCAATTTACAGTTGTACTTGAAATTAAATCACAGCCGACAGCTGACCAAGAATTCATAAGTGAGCTCATTTATGTTGAACATAGTAAAATCTGTTCTTTCACCAGCATTTTTCACTCCTGTGCACCATTAGTGGCCCCCATGACAGAATTTGAAGCCTAGCAAGCCTGAAAATGAGCTGTTGTGATGTCACAACAAAGCAGTCATCATCCCAAGCCATGACCCAAGACCAGCCCACCTGGACATGCCATGAAACTTTGTGTTCTGAATAGGAAGGAAAAATATAGCAGATTTCAGTTAAACATTCAGACAAGTGAAATCCTACAGTCACTGACCTCTTGTGTGCTCCTAGAGCTCCAGAGAAAAGCCTGAGAGAGGAGATGTGGGTACCATAAACCTTGTCATGGATAGCAACACTTAAAGTAAAATTTAAAAAAGAGTGAAGTGTTGTAGCCTTAAGAATGTTGTAAAAATATGATAGAAATTTCAGCATTTTTTGCACTAGAGCCAAAGCAAAACCACTTTTTAATATCCTGTTTCATGTTATGAATCTGGTTTTTGCAGTTTCCTGGCAACATATTCATTAATATGAAAAGGGCCGAAATCCATAGCAGGTCAAAGAGTTTTCCTTAATGAGGTGCACTGGTTTATATTTCATGGAGGTTTGTGTGTGTGTTGTGTTGGGTTGCGTTCCCATGAATGGTTAAGTCTTTCATAACTTTTAGTTCCTCATTAAAGTGACAAATGAGCAACGGCAAAATTGATCGTCACTTTTTTACTACTTTTGTCTACAGTACAAAAGCCTCATTCACTCTGCCTGCTAAACTGTCCCACAGTGAGTCAATGTGTCCATAATTCAGAGCCAGTGTTGATTCCTTGCTTTGATATGATGAGAGAATAAGGAACAAAAGGAGCTGTTACCAAACAAGTCACAGGAAATATGGTCACAGTGTCACCTTTCTGAGTTACATATTCACATCTCCTGTCTCTGGCTTCTCTCTTGAGCTCTAGAAGAAACAGTTCAGTGACTGTTTTCAATAGAATAATAAAACAGAGAAACCAAGTTTGAACTAGCAGGTTTGGGTGGGCGGGGGCCTGAGGCGTGGCTGAGAGCAGTGACTGCTTTCTTGTAATATCACAAAGCTCCAGGAGTACTGACAGCTCATTGTTAAGTCTCATCTTGTGAATACAGGCTATGTGCATTTCCCTGTTAGTTGAGACCTTTGATGCCTTCACATTTAAAAACTAGACCTGTTTTACAATAACTCACCTTTTGGTTATTCATCTCTGCTCACCACTGAATTTCAAACTGTGGTCACAATTTCCCACCCCAATTTACCTAAACAAATCATTTTAATGTTGCAGTTTGGATATAAAAAATCATCATGTTTGAGTGAAATTCTGTCATAATTATGGTCATACTGACTTTGATTCTTGCCCATTGAACAGCTTTCCTAAGTTCCATCAAGGTAGAGCTGTTGTGTTCACAAGGATAAAACAGACAAATGAACGACAACCCAAAAATTGTGGCTACTGAGACCCCTGACTTGTATTATAATCTGTTAACCAGTTTGTTAGTTATGGCCAAAAGCGTGCTTTGGAGACATAACAAAAAATGAGATGAAAGTGGGAAGATTGAGTGAGGAAAAGAATTACAACAACAAAGGCAAATCGAACAGAACAGAAAAATTGAACATGCAGCTCTTCACAAAAGTAGGGCAAAAGCCTGAAAAAAATTGCTCTCAAAATGACTACATAAAAGATATTTACTGTACATTTACAGTTCTGTGAATTTAAACTGTTATTTCACACTACAAATGGACAAGATGATCATAAGCCAGTTTGAAAGGATCTTGGGGATGTAATCCCCCCATTAGAGAAAAGTCACTTTGATATCAGCCATGTCCATTATTGCAAATACCCGCTGATAACATTATGGCAGGGTTTTTATATTGAGAAGGGGGCAAGCTGAACTACCCACTTAAAGAAAGCGTTTTAGTTTTGGCCTCTTTTATTTGAATTCGTTCCACAATCAGAAAATCCACAGAGAGCAAGGCTGTGGCAAACAAACAGAGCTTTTTATTGTGTAAATACCAAACCACCTCCTTTGATCGGCTGTGTGTGTTTTAATACTTGTGTAACAAAAAGGACTTACAAGTATCTATAATTATTTATTAGGGCATTTTCACCACCAGAACATTCCCCAGAGACAAAGAATGTCTTCATGAACTAATGTGATATTTTCAGGGCGAGGACAAAATTTTGTTCCCATAGACACCTGTTATGGGCACAGTTTTTTTTCATTCCAGTATTTGGACAGATATGATGGCCTGTCTAGCAGGCTGACTGATAATCCCATCCTGTCAGCACGACAAACAAAAGTGAAGGGGGAAAGATGAAATATGGCGAGAACAAGGGATCCAACTACACAACAAATCTAGACATTCAATAAAAAAGTCAGAGAAGGAAAGAGCGCTGGCTCAAACAAAAGGTGCAGCAGGACCAGATTCATGCCTCATTTCTTCCCCTTGCTTGTTCAGTTCCCTTTTTTTTTACCCCCTCTCAGTTGTCAAGATCCTCGTCTTTAATCTCACTCAATCTCCTTTCTTTCATTTCAAAGAGAGGCCTTAGTGCTCATTCATAATGAATGAAGATCTGCTTTAATGACTCTGTCCACCTAGAGACACCCTGCAACACCCCACTCCACCTCCACTTCCTCCTCCTCCATGCACAGTCTCAGGCCTCTGAACGTGGGCTAATGATGTCACCTTTGGCTCCCATGGGGCCACAGATAAGCCCATTTGCTCTGTTTGCGTTAATTATGCATATGATAAATGTCTTCATCCAGCTGATAGATAATTAGGATGAGATGTCATTGGCTGTCTGCTGCTCCAACGCATAAACAAGGCACCAACAAAGGAGGAAAAGGAGAAGGGATCTGTCAGTCTCCTCTGAGTCCAAAAGATTGACAGATGAGGGCATAAAAAAGAGAAATAAAGCCATGAGAGGTGGAGAGACCAAATCTATCACTTTAATGACCTAGTGCAGCCATGTTTGTTCTTTAGAGGACGATGTGCACGGTGACCTGCCTGCTGTTAGCGTTAGCTTCCAGTGACGGATGAGCATTCAGAATGAATAGAACTGACAGGAGTCTAAGTGCTAATTTCGCCCCAGTAGACAACAGTGCAGTGTGGTACTGACTACAGCAGTCACTCTGAAGGATTTTTATGACTCCTGTGTAAGACAGGCTTTGTGCTCAGTCTACATGCACATGAAAAAAAATCATTAGGGAAAAAGTGGAAGGAGTTGAAGGTGTTGAAAATTTTCTTTTATGGTACAGTGGAAGGTGCTTGTAGTGATCAAGGCGCAATGACACAACAATTCCTATACAAATTCAATTTTAATTATTTGCTCATAGTAATTAATTTTGGATCATGCATTAAAAGAAAGGAGAAAATAATAGATTTATAGAATAAATATAAATTATGCCCACCCAACTCTTGGTTTTGGCTGCAAAATTTCCAACTGCATTCACCATCTCACAGAATGAAAACGGTCCATAATGTGGGAGTATTTCTGGTCCTTGATCAATCATGAGAGCACATACCACATGCACGTCACTCTGCTACTCACAGACCCACACTGGCTGCCCATGACTGCCCAAATCCAATTGGAGTCACTAATGCTGCTTTCAAAAATACTTCTGGGTTTGCACCCATTTACTTGAACTCAATCATTCAGGCTTCTCCTCTTTGCTCTTTCTCTGCTACTGCAGTCCTTCGGGGAATGTCTTCTAGAAATGTCATCCGGCACGCCAGGTAATCACTTTCCAGACTGTTCTGGTCCTTGGTTCCCTGATTGTGGAACAAGCTGATGGATCCAATCAGAGCAAGTACATCCCTCTCTATCTTGAAGAACTTCTAAAGAAAAAATTTCTTCTGAGGGCGACTTTACTTAAATGCACTTTCACTGCACTCCTGTGATTCATTTGTTTACACCGATCCATTAGCATTAGCATATAGTACCTAAGTCTTGCCAGGTTCTACTGCTCTAAGGTTTTTGTGGTGCCCCCTCACCAATAAGTGGCTTTGGGATTAAAGTTTCTGCCAAATGATTAATCTAAATCTATCACTGTTTTAGCCTATACTGCAAGCTATTAGCTGCTTAAGCTCTTTTCTAGCTATCAGTCTTGTTATGACTGATGGGGAAGGTTTCCACTGTAAATTAATTAAATAAAATTTCCTTTTTATGTATATTCAATTTCAAGTTGAAGAATGGATAGATTTTTTTTACCCTTTCACCGTGCTGTAGTTTGATTTATTTTTCCTTCCATAAAGATGGACTCCAATTAACCCCACCATACAAAATGAAGCCAAAGAAATCCAAATTTTCCTCTTTGAGCTGGGTGGATGGGAGAAGGTACCAGAGTCTCTGGTGGTGCAAAGGTGATGCTCATACACAAAACCAGCCATTTCAGAAAACTTTAATATAATGCAGAATGATAGGAACTAGAAGACAGAAGGGGTGATTTAGGACTTATGGTGCAATTTACTCCGATGGGATTGTCATTTTTCTGTGGCATTTTTGGACAACTGTCATGTTGTCCATCTTTTAAATCAGCCATTGTTTGGTGGAATTTTGGTTTATTTGTGATATCTCAGTGATCCACTGTTAATGGGAAACAGCATATAAAAATTGATACCTTTATTTTGTTCCCTTTTTCAAAAATTCCAAATAGCCTTCACCATCTGTAACTGGTACTTGTGAGCAGTTTTCCACATTAAACGTTTAGGAGAAGCCAAGGCACTGTGAAGTTAAGACTGAGAAACTAAGAAGTAATAAATTAGCATAAGTTAGTTGCTAAAGTAGGCGTACATGATTCCCTGCACAAATCCCTTCATGTTATTTTCTTACTGCTGAGTCATTGGCTGTTCACAATACTTCATGCACTGTTCTGTCTTACATTAAAAGGACGGGGTGAATTGCTTATTACCTGTTTTGACTTGACACTATGAGGTAATGTAAATGGCCAATTACTAAAAAGCCCAGCAACAGGTAACTGCATCATCACCGAGCAGCTTGGATGTGCACAGTTGGAAAAGAATTTGACAACAACCCTTATCAGCAGAATATCCCCAATATAAATAATATATAATATATATATAATCAAACTCCGAACTACAGAATCAGCACATGTATATGCTTGTTAAAAAAAGCCTGAAACAAAACAGTCCTTTAATTAGGCCTAGAAAATTCTTTTAACTGATAATGTAACGCTATGTCAGGCTGAAGAAATTAAGTGAAAGAAAGTGTTACTTTTAGCTTGTATGTGTTTTGGCAGAATCAAAAATAAATAAATACAATTTTAATTCTATTAAGATGACCTTTAAATCAAATTATTCATTCATTCATTCATCTTCTACCGCTTATCCGTTTCTGGGTCTCAGGGGGTGCTGGAGCCAATCCCAGCTCACACTGGGTGAGGGCGGGGTACACCCTGGACAGGTCACCAGTCCATCGCAGGGTCAACATATAGAGACAGAGATGAACAACCTCTCACACTCACGCTCAGACCTACGGACAATTCAGAGTCACCAATTAACCTAAACATGCATGTCTTTGGACAGTGGGAGGAAACCCACGCAGACACGGGGAGAACATGCAAACTCCACACAGAAAGGGCCCATGCCTGGGAATTGAACCCACGACCTTCTTGTTGTGGGGGCAACACCACTATGCCGCCCCAGCTCCAATCATTATCTATTGATATCTTATTTTTTTTTGGAAAACATATGCTTGATATATCAACTTAGGCAATTTGTTGAATTTCAGAACAGAGCTCAGCTTTATTAATTGTCTAGCTCCACCTGAAACACAATCTTTTTTGCTGTAGGCTGATTATCTCAATTCTCATATTTTCGCCACTGTGAACAGGCACTTATAATGACTTCATTTTAGTCCTGCTGTGGCCCAGGTGCTGCTAAATGAGATTACACAGTTTATTTCAGAGGTCTCAGTGAAAAGGCTCAGCCTATACAGGATGTCAGATCAGAGGAACGCTAATAAACTGATTGGGCTCCTTAAGAAATCAAAGACACTTACAAAATTCTGTGGCTCTTTCAAACTACTGATAAAGCTTGTGTGTTCCTTCTCAATCAAGCCTTTGTTGTTATGTGATGGCGCATATGTCGTCTGAAGCCTGCCATTTTCTTTTTTCTTTTTTTTTTTCCTTTCAGCATTCATGAACTTGGGTTATGATGGTTACTGCTTTTGTCAAGGTCTATTCTGGCACAAGCACAACAGTAATCGCATAGGTATGAAGGGTAAAAAATGCTTAAATTTTGGGAATGGCAAAAAACATTAAGATTCCACACATATAAAGAAGTGTTAAACTATCTACTCACTTTGCCTCTTCATGTGTCAGGCCCTAGACAATTGTGTGTTTTGTCACTTCCTGTTTTATTTTGTAGTCTATATGCTATGTGCTGTGTTGTCAGTTGTTTTGCTTCCTGTTTTTTTTTCCTCCTCTGTGATTGCTGTCTCCACCCTAATGTCTTTCACATGTGTCTCATTCCCTAGTGTATTTATACCCGGCCTCATTCCCCATGTCTTTGTCAGATTGTCTGCATCCCTCGTGAGTAGCTTTCTGGCGCTTTTTCCTCGTGTATGTTTTCCCAGTGTTCTGACCAGTTTTGCTTCCCTCGAGTCCTCTTTAATGTAGCATATTTGTACCTCTGCCTGTTCAGCGATCTCCTGGTTTTGACCTTCGCCTGTTTTTTGACTCTGGATTCTGCCTTGTGTTTTTGTACTGCCGCCCGTGCTGACTGCCTACCTGTGTACCGAACCTGGACTGTTTATTAAACCACCTCTCGCTACCTGTTTGTCTCTGGTCTGCTTTGTGGGTCCCAGTCTGTCTGTCTGGCCTCGACAGTAAAATCTGACCGCTACCATGGACCCCATATATCCAAAGCTGAAGAATCAAGGCCAGTGGCTTCGCATGCACGAGGAACAAATTGCTTTCAGACGGGAATTAGCTGAGTCCAACAAACGTCAAGAGGCGGCTTTTTCTCTGTTATCCTCCTGGTTAAGCCATCTGACAGTTGGCCTGCAGCAGGGGGAATTCACCATGCCCCCTCATCCATGGCACATCCTCCGATTGTCACTCATCCCTCCACATCTCCTAAACCTACTCATTTGCAGTTGTCAAGTCCAGAGAGCTTCTCTGGAGAGTCGGGGGATTGTAGGGCATTTCTTACCCAGTGTGAGCTTAATTTTGAGTTTCAAGCAGCAGCCTTCCCCTCTGATCGAAGTAAAATAGCCTCCATGATCTGCTTCATGTCAGGTCGAGCCAAAGTTTGGGCCACAGCGGAGTGGAACCGGCGTTCTCCCATCTGCAATTCTCTGCTCCTTTTTGAGAAGACTTTCACAGATATTTCAAACTGGTGCTCCTGGTCGTGGAGCTGCAAAAGCTTTAGTTGCTATGCGTCAGGGGAAGTGAAATGTTATGGACTATGCTATTGCTTTCAGAACATTTGCCAACAGATAGCAGCTGGAACCAACCGGCTTTGTTTTTTTTTTTTTGTTTTTTTTTCCACGACCTTTCTGAACGCATTAAAGATTTTTTGACCCTTTGATGCTCTAGTCTTCCTAACATCTAAGATCGACAAGCGATTGCTGGAGCATGACCGGACTGGGGTATCCCTGCTGATCTGAAACCTGCCTCCTACTCCTCCCGGCGGCCTTCGCTGAGATATTCTTCGGTTCCTGCGTCCACGCCTCTGACCGCCACCAGGAGTGAGGCCGAGGAGCCCATGCAGATCGGACACATTCGACTCTCTCCGGAGGACCGTCTTCGCAGACGTAATGAGGGACGATGCATCTACTGCGCTCAACTGGGTCATTTTCTGGAGAACTACCCGATATGCCGCATCGGTTCCGTTCGTCAGGCGTCTGTGCTGGTGGCTACCTCCCCCAGTAAGAACAGATCTTGCTGGCATTTCTCAAGTTACGCTCTCCTCTGAATCTGTCTCTCTCACACTGCTCATTGATTCTGGTGCTGATGCTAGTCTAATGGCTACTAATTTAGCTAAGAGACTTAAACTCTCTTTTGTCCAGTTAGAATTCCCTGTGCCTGCCACTGCCCTAGATGGCTATGTGATGCATCTGGTTACCTACTGCACATCTCCTGTAACTCTGACCTTTCATGACACTAAATGGCAGTTTATGGTGGAGGTGGACGCCTGCAGGGGCAGTACTCAACGATCTGAAAGGGACGAGAAGCTCCACCCTTGTGCCTTATCTTGCAGGTTTTCTCAGTCTGAAAGAAACTATTATGTTGGGGACCGCCAGCTGCTGGACATTAAGCTGGCTTTGGAGGAGTGGAGGCATTGGTTGGAGGGGGCTGAACAACCTTTTTTGGTTTGGACAGACCATAAGAACATCGAGTACATCAGGACAGCTAAAAGACTGAACCCTCGTCAAGCCAGGTGGGCCCTTTTCTTCTCCTGCTTCAGTTTCACCGTTTCCTATCTTCCTGGCTCCAACAATGTAAAACCTGATGCCTTTTCTAGGCTATTTAAAGGAGAATCTGTTCCTAAGGATTCAGACCATAATCCCTGAGACATGTGTTGTGGGATGTGTCATCTGGGAGATAGAAGAGCAGGTCAAGAGAGCTAATTTAGGGATTCAGGTCCCTCCTGAGGTACCACCCAAAAGGTTGTTTGTCACCCCTGACCTTCCGTGCTCTGCGATTACTTGGGCTCATTCATCCCTGATCTCTTGTCATCCTGGTTTCCGCAGAACTCTGACCCAGGGTCCATGAGAGGTTTTGGTGGCCAGTTATGAAGAATGATGCCAATGAGTAAGTGGTAGCCTGCATCACCTGTGAACAGAATAACAGCAAGAACGTCCCCAGTGTAGGCTGCTCCAACCTCTCCTGGCGCCACAGCGGCTGTCGAGTTATTTAATTCAAAACTGCCTGAACTCGACCAGGCCTTGCACAGAGGACACAGGAGTCAACTCATTCCACTTCTGCTTTTTATTTTATTTCTCTTTGATACTGGATTAATCAGTCAATCCGTCCATCAGTGAATCAATAAATCAGGAGATCAATAGATTGGTAGATTAGTAGATATGTTGAAAACCTTAAGAGATAAACAGAAATTAGGATCAGTATTTTAAATCATATACAGGATCATACACACTCCATCCTACATGAAATGAAATGAAATCCTCAATCAAATTAATCATATGATTTCATATCTTCCGAGAAGACAATGAATGAGATCCATACATACCAATGTCGTCTCTGTGCTTCTTCTCCCACATCACACCCAACGCAGACAAAGGGCTGCCCAGGTGCTCCCTACAGGTTAATCAACCTGCTGCTCCTTACTCTATGTCTGAAAAGGTGATCACTCAGACCCCCTACTGCCCTCTCTGGCAGATATCCCACATACACTACCAAACACCAAATCCTCACCGTGAGAAAAAAAATATAAAAAGAATAAAGAGAACATAATGTGTCTCAACAGCGGCCCTGCTCGGACATCTAACTCGACTTTGTGACAGGTTTACCACCCTGAGAGGGTAACACTGTTGTCCTTACAGTAGTAGACCGTTTTTCCAAGATGGTACGGTTCACACCGCTACATAAGATTCCCTCCACCAAGGAAACAGCAGAGGTACTCATGCTTGTGTCTCTGGATTTTCCAGGAATGTCCTGTCTGACCAGGGTCCGCAGTTTTTGGCTCAGTACTGGAGGGCATTCTGCCAACTTGTGGGTGCCACTGTTAGTCTGACATCATGCCACCATCCTCAAAGCAATGGGCAGATGGAGCAGTAAAACCAGAAGCTAGAGAAGGGACTCCGCTGCCTGGCTTCCCAGAATCCTTCCTCATGGAGTAAATTTGTCATGTGGGTGGATTATTATCACAACATGCTGGCCTGCACCTCCATTGTGCGTTTGGGTATCAACCACCTCTGTTTCCTGCGCTGGAGAGGGAAGTGAAAGTCCCGTCTGCCGTGGCCATGGTCTGCTGTTGTAGACGGATGTGGGCCCGGGCTCGTCAGAACCTCCTCAGGGCTTCCCTGAATTATAAAAAAGTTTGCTGATCGAAGGAGAGCTGCGCATCAAGCCAGACAGCGGGTGTGGTTATCGACCCAGACTCTTGCCTCTCAAGGTGGAGTCCCAGAAGTTGGTCCCCTGTTTTGTTGGTCCATTCCCTGTGTCAAAGGTTATCAATCCTGTGTCTGAGACTCAACCTTCCTAGGTCCCTTTGTGTGAACCCCACCTTTGACATCAGTGAGGTTCAGCTTGTCAGGACCAGCCCTTTGGTCCTGCCTGCCAGACCCCCTCCTCCCGCCCAGATCATCGATGGGGGGCCGGTCTACACGGTCCGGAAGCTGTTGGCTGTTCGCCGTCAGGGGGGGCTTCCACTACCTCATGGACTGGGAGGGTTATGGAGCTAAGGAGAGGTGTTGGGTCTCCTCCCGGAACATCGTGGACCCTGACCTCATTAAAGAATTCCATCGCAACTACCCTCACAATCCTGGGCCATCAGGGGCCAGCCATAAGGGGGTACTGTCAAGCCCTAGACAATTGTGTTTTGTCACTTCCTATGTGCTGTTGTGGTGGCTTGCTTCCTTTTTTCCCCCCCTCTGATTGCTGTCTTTCACCTGTGCCTCATTCCCCATGTCTTTGTCAGATTGTCTGCATCCCTCGTAAGTAGCTTTCCAGTGTTTCCTTGTATGTTTTCCCAGTTTTACAACCAGTTTTGCTTCCCTCGAGTCCTCTTTAACCTAGCATTGTTGTACATCTGCCTGTTCAACGATCTCCTGGTTATGACCTGTGTTTGTTTTTTGTTTTGTTTTTTTTGACTCTGGATTCTGCCTCGTTTTTGTACTGCCGCCCAAGCTGACTGCCCACCTGTGTACCGAACCAGGACTGTTTATTAAACCATCTCTCTCTACCTGTTTGCCTCTGGTCTGTTTTGTGGGTGTCTGTCTTGCCCTAACATCATGTTTAACAAAATCATTCTCATACAGACTAGCTGTGCTGAGAATGATCAATATTTTCAATCATGAACACATCATTAATTTTCAACCGCTTCATCGCGGGGTGCTGGAGCCACTCCCAGCTGCCATACTGTCCCAACTGCACATTAGTCTTAAGTAATTCTGATTTACTTGAAGAACAGAGTTAAGTTCTTTATACATAACAGAGAATAATGATTTGAATCAACTCAGTTTGTGTGCGTGTCTGTTTACATTTGTAATTTCACTGTTGCTTCTGTCAGAGCAACAGGTCTTGTTAAAATGCAGTTAATTGGAGTGTTCAATGGATCTTGTTGCTTAATTTTAATAATGAAGACAGATGAAAGTGTAGACAACATGAAAAAAAATCAAAAATACTTCAAAGGAAAAGGCAAGTTTCTGAGTGTGTTTTATGAGTTTTTATTTGGTTTCGTCCATTTTCTTTACTGTTTATTCATTTTTCCCCATGTTTTCAATTTCAGTACACACCAACTAAAGAACAAAGCGGTGATTTCAAGCAGCCAAGAAGTTCTACTAATACTACTTTGTTCACAAGGCAGCACAGCAGCATAGTGGTTAGTGCTGTTGCAGGTTCGGTTCCTGGGGCCTTCCTGTGCGGAGTTTGGATGTTCTCCACATGTTTGCGTGGTACTCCGGTTTCCTCCCACCATCCAAAGACATGCATGTTTAGGTTGATTGGTGACTCTAAATTGCCCGTTGGTGTGAGTGTGAATGGTTGTTGGTGTCTCTCTCTGTATGTGTTGGCAGGGGCACAGCTACCCAGTGTCAGAGGGTATGCAGCAACAATTTTGGCACCCCCCCTCATCCGTCTGCAGTATTTTCCCCAAATAGGACAAAGTGAATAGGTTGGTCAACAGAACTTCAAACCATACTGGACATTTAGTTTCCACTTATTTAACTGTTGTTGCATCCCTTGACATGCCATCTCCCTTTCCAACTTTTTCTATTTTTAGCCCCAGACAGCTTTTTTGCTTTATCCATCCTCTCCCATGGACATTTTTCACTTGAATATAAATAGGACTTGAAGATTCAAATGTTTTTTTTTTCTTTTACCACTAGGAATGCAACTTTTTTAAAAATCCACACTTTGGGACCTATTGACTTTATTGAGCTTTGAATCAGAAATTTTTAACTTTTTAACTTTAAATTTTAAACCCACATAGCATTCCCCACTACACAGCCACACTAAGGTACTCTCAGATATCAATCTCACTGCAAAACAAATCTACAGCCGTACGGAGAACGACACACACTGCACAACAAAACCAAATAATCAGTCTCAATTTTGGTCTGTGGGTTTAGCTGACTCCCTGATTGATTTTGAACAGCCGCAGAGATGGTTACATATGACCTTTCCTCTCCACTTCTCGGCTGATGATAAATGCGGTCGTCAGGTAAGCCCCTCTGACCCAAGAGAGGCCTGTATTCTTTTGAACATAGAGCCTGATTACCCTGGAGAATGAAAACACACACACACACACATTGTGGCCTTGGGGGAAATGAGAGTGAGAGGTACATCGCTATGTCTTGTCCTCTGGTCTTGGACTTGTGGGAGCTTTCCCCATACAACACCTGGGTCGTTCACCATGGCTGATCAGTGAAAAAAAAAGGCAGTTTTCAGAGACTTAAGATCAATGTTACACCTCCCTTAATAACATTCTTCTCTAATCTCAGGAGAATACATGTGTAAAGCTGATCATGTCTTCTCACTTTATCAGGAACATCAGTATCATAGATAGGGCTTTACTTTTCTTAAAACAGTCTCAACTATTCCCCTTTTGCCAAATCAAACAATCCCATTCTAGCAGTTTTACCACAGTCACTTTCTGTATTGTCAAGCTTTTCAAGTGCTCTTTGGACTTTTGTGTACTCAATCCACCAGTTTCAAGTTCTGATTCCAGTTTTTTTCTTCCTGATGAATGAGCCTGCCCATCATCTATCTAAAACAAATTCCTACTATGGTCATTCATTTATTCATCTTCAACTGCCTATCTGTTTCCGGGTTGTGGTGGGTGCTGGAGCCAATCCCAGCTCACATTGGACGAGGGTGGGGTACACCCTGGACAGGTCCATCACAGGGCCAACACACAGAGACAGACAGAGACAAACAACCAGTCACACTCACATTCAAACCTACGGACAATTTAGAGTCACCAATTAAACCAAACATGCATGTCTTTGAATGGTGGGAGAAAACCGGAGAACCCGGAGGAAACCCACGCAGGCACGGGGAGAACATGCAAATTCCGCACAGAAAGCCCTAAGGCCCGGAAACCGAACCCGCGACCTTCTTATTGTGGGGCAACAGCGCAAACCACTATGCTGCTTCTGCCTGCCCCTCCTACTATGGTCATTTTCACAATATTATTACAATATTATATTATTTATGCCATATTTGTTGGAGTATTCATAGTTATACTCCAACAAAATAGATGGTCATTTTTGTGCTAGTTTATTATTAACTTGTATTGGTGTTATGGTCTGGATTTTGTTATTCTGGCACTTTTGGAGGTTTATGTGTTTTGGTTGAACTGTAAGTCTGCCGTCATCTGTTCCATTGTTCCTCCTGGCCATAACAGCTGGACCTTTAAAGCAAATTGTTTCACATTAAGGTCTTAATGTGTTTTTGATGTATGTATCATGGAGGGGAAATAAGTTACATAGCAAAAAAAAAAGTTTTTTTTCAAATTATTATTTCTTGCAGCTTGCAGATGTTTTAAGCTAAATTTTATAGTAGATAATATCTGTGCCAGAAAAAACCATCTTCAATGTCATGAAAGAGAAATAATTAACAAATGCAGTATAGCCACATGCTTTTAAAGTGCAGTACAGAAATAGAATGTATTTACCCTTGTAATAGACAGCCTTGTAAATAATCCCATTGTTGTGTGGCACCTCAGTCCTCATCCTCTCAGGGAGTGAAGACGAGGAGATATTTAACCCTGAAGTGGTAAATGTTGGCATCATGTCAAGTGAAAGCGAGGAGAAGAAAAGACTGCCTGCTGAATTATTGAAAACATAGGGGATATTTCAAGAACAAAAGCGTCCCCTTAGATAAATGTCACTCCGATCTGCCTCCCTTGAGAGGATGTCATTCAGTCAGCCTTCTCACAATGAACAGTGATGCACACAAGCACATACAGATTAAAGAACTCAGCGATATTCACACTCATTGCTCGGTGTATATATAAAATACTTTAGATATGGATTGTGGTCAAGTCATCTCTTGGACTTCAAAGCAAACCATGGATAATTTGGTTAATTCGTGCAAAGAATAAATACTCAATCTGCATCAAATAATGTTGCAAAGTTTACATTTTAAAAAGAGATTATACTTTTTTAAAATTTAAGATGCATTTAATATTTTTTAGCTGTTTTAAACACAATGCCAGAAATTATATTTTTTCTGGATTGCCTGCTTCCTACTTAACATGTCTATGAGACTGCAGTTAATCCAAAGTTAAACAAAAAATAAATAAATAAATAACTTGCGGGTTTGAGGTCCTATTTTGTTTTGTGTCTTCAGCAGTTTTTGTCAAATAAATGTAATAAAAAGTATGAGCAGCAAACCTCTTTAAAGACCCATATTAAAAAGTTTAAATTCAGAGTGGAACCTAATGTATCTTTAATATTGGGTGATTGTAATTGCCTAATTTTTCTGAACATAATCTGGAAAAGATGTGGCACTATACAATTCAGTTTTGTCATTGTTGTGGCAGTTACATGTCAGCTCCATGGTTTTCTCTTCCACTAAAACTCTTTTCAGCTGCTGACTCAGTCCAGGAGACCAGCTCCAGGTAGCGTCCTGAGAGAACATGTACAGACAGGCAATTTCAGAGTCACCAATTAAGGCAACAGTACATCACCTTGGGATCTGAGCCATGACACAATCCTGTGTCTGAGCTCTGTAGCAGCTCCTCATCTTTACTTTTGTTTTGTTATTTGTTATTCTTATGTTATCTCTGTCCAGTCAGCTGAGGTAGATCTGGAGACTCTAAACTGAGCTTTATGTAAGTTATGCAAATGTAAATTTATGTAAATATAACATTATATTTTCTATTTTTTAAGTTTCAGTTTTCATATTGTCATTCTGGGCAATTGAGTGCAGATTGGTAAGGGAGAAAATTATTATTCATGTATTAATTCATTAATTTCAAGGGGGCCTGAATATTTTCTGATCTCAGCAGACTTTTTTTTTTTTTCAGTTTTATGTGTTGTGTTTTTTACATGTTTTATGTTTTAATGTGATGCTCTAAATTTATACAAAATAACATTTCTTTTGAGCTATTATTATTATTATTATCATCATTAGTAGTAATAATAATAATAATAATAATGTGTTTAAGAAAATTAGTTTGTGCTTCCTCTTACATTACCCGGGGGTAATAAAACAATAAAACAAACACTTCTCAGTTTTGACTCTTTTTGTGAATCAGCTGTGAGTGTTTGTAGGTTTCCAGAGAATTGAGAATATAAAATGTTTGTAAATGAAGCCCATGGTCTTTCTTTAAAGTCTAGTTCATTTCGCACTTCATGCTGTGCAGACAAAATAAAATGGAAAGCAGTTTGGGTCATTTTTGGATTTCACTCTCACAAGCTAACTTTCAAACAGGAGAGCTGGAGACAAAGCAACAAAGACATTCTCTTCTGTCCGGAAATATGATGTCTCGATCTGCAGAAAGACTCAAGTGGTGTACACTGTTGGAGGGAACGACAGAGGGTAAACAGAGAGTTATTTCCCTATTTTCTCCGACTCTTTCATCACTCTTTCTCTGAATCCCCTCACCCACCTCCATGTCTGGTTTTGGCTAATCATCATAGGCCGTTGTGGTGGCGAGGAACTGGTGGGGGCTCAGTGCAGAGACCCCAGAAAAGCCCTGTGGCCAGAGTTTACCCCCTGTAGTCTGCAGTGCTTTGTCTGCCTTGAAGGATGGATCCTCCGCTCGCTTCCTGGCTGACCCCAAAATAGGTCCCCCTGTAAGCTTCCTGTGCATAATTGTCCCCAGCTGTAACATTGGGGATAAATAGGGTAGTGAGGACAACAGATTTGTAATTTTGGGGTGAGAGTGAAAAGCAAGAAAATTGGTTGCAGGCCACAGAAATTAGCATTCCTTTTGGCTTTAGAGGACATTAAACATTAAATAGCTGCAAAGTCCCATAAGTATTAGGGTCTTGGGAGGGAAGCTGCCAGGATGGGGAGATGAGAGACAGTTGGAGGTGGTGGTGGTGAGGGCAGCTGAGATCAGACCTTCAGAGGGTTTTTTTTTGGGCCACAGATGGTTGGTTTCTCCAGACTGTATACCTCCCGCCGTGCCTAGCCCAGGAGACACTGCAACTATCTATTATTGATGCTTATTTAGAAGCTTTCGCTTTGCTTCACTGGCTTTCACTTATCAGCTTTCATGTCTGTAAGACTGCAGCGGACCAGTGAGAGCCTTTACACGTTGGTGAACATGTATAACAATATGAACACACAAAGATCCCTCCAAGCCCTTTTCCAGACATGGAGTAATAACACTGCTTGTCTTATCTACTTCTTAAAATCATGATTAAAATGATCATTTTGGTTATTTTAATTATAAAATTATATCAATTATCCCTAAAACTGTGAGAGGAAAATATAAACCATGAAAACTTTCCATAAAGGTTCCATATATTAGTCTCTACAGGTGTTTTATTTGAAGTGTTAATCTACATGAAATATAAACACACACTTTCCCATTCATTTTAATTGTAATGTATATTAGACGTGATGTACTGCTGGTTTAAAACACACACACAAAAAAGAAAACCCATCTCAGTGTAGTTTAATTATCTAAGGCTTTTCTCTGGAGCCCTAGAAACAACATATCCAAGAGCAACAGGTCCAGCTTGTATAATAATGCTCCAAAAGTTTGAAAAGACTCAGTTCACTGGCATCAAAAGCAAAAATTTGATTTTGCGGAACTAGACTGTCCTCTGACCAGATCAGAACCAAGCACCAACAGTACCCATGATGCGGCTTGAGTTTTAGCTGTGACACGGTAGTGGCAGCTCATGTAGCCACAAGCTGCTAACCTCAGGCAGATATGAGGAGTAGGCTTCAGATGTCTGGTAAACTCCCTTATTTGTGACTACAAAGACTTGTAGCTCCAGACCAACGTGATGCTGACTCCATATTGATTAATCCATGACACTTCAGACAGCTCCTTTTGCAGCCTGAACCCCCCCCAATTCCCAAATTCCCAAATGTTGGGGCTGAGTGGCATCTTACAGTACCTTCCCATAATTCCTTAGTGTAATGACTGAAGGCTCATTTTTTTTCATCATCGTCAAATCTCATAATTTTTCAGTGTTACTGTTTACTGAGGCAACGTAATGTGGATTTACCTCCAAATTAGTAAAACTTTGGGTTTAATTATACACTGTTCAAAAAAATAAAGGGAACACTTAAACAACACGATGTAACTCCAAGTCAGTCACATTTCTGTGAAATAAAACTGTCCACTTAGGAAGCAACACTGATTGACAATCAATTTCACATACTGTTGTGCAAATGGAATAGACAACAGGTGGAAATTATAGGCAATTAGCAAGACACCCCCAATAAAGGAGTGGTTCTGCAGGTGGTGACCACAGACCACTTCTCAGTTCCTATGGAGACGTGGAGGAGGCCGTAGGAGGGCAACAACCCAGCAGCAGGACCGCTACCTCCGCCATCGTGCAAGGAGGAACAGGAGGAGCACTGCCAGAGCCCTGCAAAATGACCTCCAGCAGGCCACAAATGTGCATGTGTCTGCTCAAACGGTCAGAAACAGACTCCATGAGGGTGGTGTGAGGGCCCGACGTCCACAGGTGGGGGTTGTGCTTACAGCCCAACACCATGCAGGATGTTTGGCATTTGCCAGAGAACACCAAGATTGGCAAATTCGCCACTGGCGCCCTGAGCTCTTCACAGATGAAAGCAGGTTCACACTGAGCACATGTGACAGACGTGAAAGAGTCTGGAGACACCGTGGAGAACGTTCTGCTGCCTGCAACATCCTCCAGCATGACCGGTTTGGCAGTGGGTCAGTAATGGTGTGGGGTGGCATTTCTTTGGGGGGCTGCACAGCCCTCCATGTGCTCACCAGAGGTAGCCTGACTGCCATTAGGTACCGAGATGAGAACCTCAGACCCATTGTGAGACCATATGCTGGTGCGGTTGGCCCTGGGTTCCTCCTAATGCAAGACAATGCTAGACCTCATGTGGCTGGAGTGTGTCAGCAGTTCCTGCAAGACGAAGGCATTGATGCTATGGACTGGCCTGCCCGTTCCCCGACCTGAATCCAATTGAGCACATCTGGGACATCATGTCTCGCTCCATCCACCAAGGCCACGTTGCACCACAGACTGTCCAGGAGTTGGCGGATGCTTTAGTCCAGGTCTGGGAGGAGATCCCTCAGGAGACCATCTGCCACCTCATCAGGAGCATGCCCAGGCGTTGTAGGGAGGTCATACGGGCACGTGGAGGCCACACACACTACTGAGCCTCATTTTGACTTGTTTTAAGGACATTACATTAAAGTTGGATCAGCCTGTAGTGTGTTTTTCCACTTTAATTTTGAGTGTGACTCCAAATCCAGACCTCCATGGGTTAATAAATTTGATTTCCATTGATAATTTTTGTGTGATTTTGTTGTCAGCACATTCAACTATGTAAAGAACAAAGTATTTAATAAGAATATTTCATTCATTCAGATCTAGGATGTGTTATTTTGGTGTTCCCTTTATTTTTTTGAGCAGTGTATATACTTCAGGTAGAGACCACAAAGTTAGACCTCTACATTTATACAAATATGCATGTAGTAATGTTCCCAGCTCGAGTTTTAGAAGTGTTTAATTTGATACATGGTGCAAAAGGCCAAAGCAGGTAATCCAGGCTGACAATGGCTGACAAACAACCATTCATGTCTTTGCACTGAGAGGAAGCTAGAGGACCCAAAGGATGCCAATGAAGGCACAGGGAGAAAAGATTGGGTTTGAACCCAGAAACTTGTTGCTGTGAGGCAACAGTTCTAACCACTCTAGTTGCGCCTGAGAAAGAGGATTCGATCTGAGTGTAAAGATGAAATGTGGCTTATGCTGCAAATATCAAGTTGAAACATTAAAACAGAGGCTATATGTAAGCACTTTAATAAGTTTTGTACAGAATATGAACATGGACATGACAGAATATATTGAAAATGACCAGACTGGAAATTAGAAAGAAGAAAAATGTAACATATAGATTCATATATCTAACATATCATAGCTTTATATTCAAATATTTTTGAAGTCTGAGCTGTCAGGTTTGTTTTTCTCTCTGCAGGTCTCTTGTGGTGAAGGGGGAAAAATTCAAACCTGGCTCTTGTTTGTGCAACCTGCTCAGTGTGGTCCCACCTTTCATCTCCTGTCACCATAGCACGATGCTGCAAATGAAAACAAGATGTGATAGACTGCCTATCATCTCCACACGCGCCTGATGTGCTTTAATTAATTATGCTCCACAAAGATGTCAGAGAAAAGAATCCGGAGAAACAAACTTTCTGTTGCTTGGCTGCTGGCTCTCATCATCGTGTTTCTGCCTTTGAAGTAGCAGCTGATTTGAAAGCAAATGACCTCAGTCTTTCCTCCCACTTTTCTTCTTTCTTTCTTTCATTGTATTCCTCCCATGCCTCTGTCCATGTGCTGACTAACTCATCAGGGAAGGCTATAATCTATTTAGCCTCTTAGTCCATCACATTTGGATATTTGGTTTATTATGGTTCTCCCACAGCTCACCTTCAGCAAACTCCTCACACAGATCTTATTGGACTGTGCTTTCATTTCACACTGTCAGCAAATGAGCACTGAGTGCTTCCTAACTTGATTTGCCTTTCTGTGTATTTACACTTCTTCTCGCAAAATGCTCTGACCTAGAAGTTCCCTCCCCCTCTCTGGTTTCTCTCCAGGATTTCTAATGCAATAAGTTCCTTGTTTGTAACAAACGAAATAAAAAACTCTCCATACTGGGTCATTTGGCAACAAATCAGAATACCTTTGAAATATCTGCCACAAAGAAAAATTCTCATAAAATATCAATAAAGTGGTTTTGTAGAAGTTGCAGAAAAAAAAAAACTCAATCCACAGAGGAAGTTAGTGTTTCTGTCCTGTGTTGTAATTGTAAGTGTTTGGTTTTGGGTTTTTTTTTTTTTTTGAGGAGGCATCATGTATGGCGCAAATGGGAAAATTAAAAAGCCAGGGTGTTATGGACTGTTTCGTTTTCTCTATTTTTGTGCTTACGGACTCATGGGTTCTCCCTAGCTTGGCAGTCGGAGGCGATGCCAGGTGCAAGCATGGAGTGGATGGTGCACCTGTCTCCCATCAGCTGATTTCATCTTTCTCTACTTAAGCGATGTGCCTAAAGTCCGTTGCCAGATTGTAACACGCAACCGTTTCCAGACTGAACGTCAACTTTCCAAAGGGTTTCTTTTTTAAACAAAAAATGGGACAAAAACAGCAAATATTTGAAAAAATGATTCGACTTCTCGGAGCTGATACACACAAGTGACTCGTCTCCTTTAATGCGAGAATATTTCCCTAGTGCCCTCCCGTGCGCAAAATTAATCACCACAAATAAATTAATTACACCAAAGAAAAGTGACAAACCTAACTCTTTGCGCTTGCTAAATTACCTAAATAATCCCCCCCACGGAAATCTCAGTCGTTGACTTTAGGGCTGAAGATTTGTAAGTTCCCCAGTTCATAAAAGATCAGTACACTAAACAATATAGCGTCACGTGTCAAAGTGTGCCAGCGTAAAACAAACAAAAGGAGTTGATCTCACCCGATTTCCTGCGGTGCTTTGTCCGGTCTACAGAGTCAGAGTTTGACCAGGAGGGAATCTTGACTGTCCTCCGCCAAGCCAGGAGGGAAACTCGACTGGCTGCTGCCGAACCAGGAGGGAAACTCGACTGGCTGCTGCCCAACCGGGAGGGAAACTCAACTGGCTACTCTTAGTCTGTGTTTTCGGTGCTGTCTGATCAAACGCAGTCTAAGTTTAAGCCTTTTTTTTCCCCCAGCTGCACACGCCAGATCTCCGCACCCCTTGTCAACCCTGACGAGGTATTCTTTTGTTTCTTTTTCCACTGGACTGCGTCATATCCAGCCTTTATAACTTCGGATTCCCAATCATTATCATTATTATTGTTATTATTATTTCCATGAACCCCCATTACCCCTTTTATTTACAGACTCGACCACACGTAAATATACCAAAGTACATTGTAGCAGGCTCACTGCCACTGGGATTCTCCCCAGCAAAGACCACAAGACAGCAGAGCTCAGTGGGACCTTTTATTCAACACAAAAATGCTCGCAACAAGACTACTTGCTCCTTAGTCTCTGGAAAGCATTCTGCCATGTGCTCTCCAGTCCAGCTACTACTGCAGGCAGAAAGAGAGGTTCATTAGTCAACTCACCCCAGCTGAGCTAATCAACTCACCTGGCACTGCTCCTGCAAAGCCAGCCCTGCCCTGCCTCCCTCTCCCACAGTTGACGCCCAAACCACGCCCACTTCCACATACCCCCACCGCCCAACTCAGGCCAGGGAGCCCACTGGCCCAACCAAACCCCCCCTCCCACTTCATGAGAGTGGGACAGGAAGTCAGCCACAGCCATCTGCGCCCACAGCTTGTGGACCACCTCGAACTTAAATGGCTGCAAAGCCAGATAACACCGAGTGATCTGGGTGTTGGCGTCCTTCATGCGGTGGAGCCACTGGAGGGGAGTGTGGTCTGAACAGAGGGTGAATGGGCATCCCAGCAGGTAGTACCGTAGGGTGTCGACCGACCACTGGATTGCCAGGCACTCCTTCTCTATGGTGCTGTAGTGAGACTCCCTCTCTGACAGCTTCCGGCTGATATACAGCACAGGTCGATCAACACCCTCTACCAGCTGAGACAGAACGGCCCCCAGCCCCCTGTTCGAGGCATCAGTCTGCAGGGTGAAAGGGAGAGAGAAGTTAGGTGTGTGCAGGAGTGGCTCCTCACAGAGGGTTTGTTTTACCTTCTGAAACGCCAGCTGGCACTGCTCCGTCCACGACTGGATCTGAGGCACCTTTACGGGTGAGGTCAGTCATAGGGCCGGCCAGGTCTGCAAAGTTTGGGATGAACCTCCAGTAATAACGAGCTAGTCCCAAGAACCGCCTCACTTCCTTTTTGGTTGTTGAGTTGGTGCTCCTAATTATTAAATGTTTTGTTATTTTTTGTTTATGATGGGCAAACTTCGTTTTGTGTTTATGTTTATTGATTGTCTGAGTTAATTGAGGACTGATTGACTGGCAGATCAGCTGTGTGATTTTCATTGCAGACGTGCTAAATAAAAGGCCTTGCACCCGCAGCTGATTGCAGTTGTTGTGTGTGGAAGAACAACAGAGCATCTCCAACTCAAGTTTTTAGTATTCTTTTCATCCTCTGTTTTTCGATGCCTGGTCGTCTTTTGGGGGTTCACAATGCTGTGCCGCTGAAAGCTCAGCTCTGTCACCATTGGTCTTGGGCCTCAGGCAGGCTGCAATCGCTGCCGTTTTATCCATTTGTGGCCGTACCTGCCCACCGCCTAGGTGGTACCCCAGATACCGTACCTCCCTCTGTCCAACTGCACACTTTTTCGGATTGGCTGTGAGCCCCGCTTGCCTCAGTGACTCCAGCACCGCCGTCACACACTGCATGTACTCCACCCAGCTGTTGCTGTGGATGATAACATCATCCAGGTAGGCGTCAGCATTTGCAGCATACAGACGCAGTACCCGGTCCATGAGACGTTGGAAGGTGGCTGGGGCCCCAAATGACCCGAATGGCAGTTTCACGAATCGGTACAAGCCGTACGGAGTGGAGAAAGCTGTCTTTTCCTTGGACTCTGGAGACAAGGGAATCTGTCAGTAGCCCTTGGTTAAATCCAGTGTTGTGAAAAAGCAAGCAGTGTCTAGCCGATCCAGGAGTTCATCAACCCGGGACATCGGATAGGCATCAAACTGTGAAACATCATTCACCATGCACATGCGCATGCCATCCACACAGAACTGAATAGATCAATCCTTCTTCTGCACAAGAACGATTGGGCTACTCCAGGCACTGTGGGATTCTTCTATTACACCCATCTCCAGCATGGCCTTTAATTCTATCTGAACCATTTTCCTTTTGTGTTCAGGTAACCGATAGGGCTATGAACGCACCATCACGCCCGGGTGAGTCTCGACATGGTGCTGTATGAGGTTAGTGCGCCCTGGCAGTGGAGAGAACACATCTGCAAAGCGCTGTTGCAACCTGGCCACATCTGCTTTCTGGGACGGTGAGAGATAGTTATCACAAGGGAGCAAGGCTGCTTGGGTGGATTTTGGCACCTCAGGTCCCAACTCATCTCTCTCTATTACCATGCTCACTAGAGAAACAGGTACCGCCTCTCTCCATGCTTTAAGGAGGTTAAGCTGGTAGATCTGTGTTGCCCCACCCCTCTCAGAATGCACCACCTCATAGTCAACCTCACACCTCGTCGTGTGACCACAAAGGGACCTTGCCACTTGGTGAGCAATTTGGAGCTGGAAGAAGGGAGTAATACAAGCACTTTGTCTCCTGGTGAAAATTGTCTTAACCTAGTTCCTCTGTTGTATAGGTGCTGTTGACGTTCCTGGGCCTGGAGCAAGTTGTCACATGATAATTGACCCAGCGTGTGGAGTTTTGCTCTCAGGTCCAGGACGTGTTGAACCTCATTTTTACTTGGGCCAGCCACTACTGCAGGCAGAAAGAGAGGTTCATTATTCAACTCACCTGGCACTGCTCCTGCAGAGCCAGCCCTGCCCTGCCTCCCTCTCCTCACTTTTTACTTGGGCTTGGACCATCCTCCCAGGTTTCTTTACGCAGGTCCAACATGGCTTTCTGCCAAATAGCAGTTCAAAGGGAGAAAATCCCGTAGAGGCCTGGGGAACCTCCCGCACTGCAAACAACAGGGGATCTAGCCACCTATCCCAGTTACAGTCATCCTCGTGCACAAACTTCTGGATCATGGATTTCAAAGTCTTATTCAGCCGCTCCATCAGGCCATCGGTTGGGGATGATACACACTGGTCCGAATAGAGTTGATGCCCAGTAATTCGTATAGTTTCCTGAGTGTATGTGACATGAACGAGGTGCCCTGGTCAGTCAGGATCTCTTTTGGAACCCCGACTCGGGAGATGACATGAAACAGTGCCTGCACAACACTCTTAGCCGAGATAGTGCGCAATGGCACTGCTTCTGGATATCGTGTTGCATAGTCCACCAACACTAACACAAAACGATATCCACATGTGCTCCGGTGAAATGGCCCGATGAGGTCCATACCAATCCGCTCAAATGGAACCTCCATAAGTGGCAATTGGCACAATAGCACTCTGGGAATGGCCGGCTGGTTAACCAGCTGACATTCAGGACAAGACACACACCAACGTTGTACGTCTCCCCGAATGGCAGGCCAATAGAATCGGGCCATTATCCGGTTCAGAGTTCTGTCATATCCCATGTGACCAGCCATTGGGTTAAAGTGAGCCGCCTGGAAAAGCATTTCCCGACGGCTTTTTGGAACCAACAACTGGGTTACCTCTTCTTCTGTTTGAGTGTCATGACTCACTCGGTACAGTCTGTCCCTGATCAATGAAAAGTGGGGATATGGCTGTGCAGCATCAGGGCACACCAGATGACCATCAATTTTTATCACTTGGTCAAACGCAAAGTGTAGAATATCACCTTGAGACTGTTCAAGTGGAAAATCTTCCATGGAGGACAGTGTGGGACCCTGTGATGTCTCCTGAGAAGGCACCACCGGTTTCCCCTCCCCATCTGTAGTGTCTGACAACCTCGCTTCACCACTGAGCCCAGCACACATATCCCATGTCCCTACAGGTCGAGAACGCACCCCTACGCATTGCCCAACTAAATGATTAAACCCAGGCCAATCCATGCCCAAAATTACGGGGTGCGTCGGGGGGAGCTAACCATGGCGTTAACATGATGCTTTTTCCCCCTATACCTAATTTCCACTGGCACAACAGGATATCTGTGAATGTCCCCACGCACACACTTAATATCCACCCATGATGCCTCTACCAAAGCCCTAGGCCGAACCAGGTTTTGGTGTACTATGGACTGCGTACAGCTAGAGTCCACCATCACCTAATGTATACCCCCCTGGATCCTTACCGGAACACTGTATGTTTTTCCTGGACTGGGGGAGGGAGTCGGAGGGCGTGCAACCCGGATCACCTGACCGACCTCCATGAGGGGACACTCCTGGCGGAAGTGTCCAGGTTGGCCGCACCTCCAACAGCCCTGCCCTGACGTTTGAGGAACCCCCTGTGGATCAGGAGCAGCGCTTCTAGTGGCTGGACCCTGGAATGGAGAGAAGAGCGGTAAAGGGTGAGAGCGGGATTGAGGGGAGGGTGTGGGTGGAAGCCCTGACTTCCTGCAGGGTGCAGGTGCTGGCCAGCCGGTCACCCTTCGGCTGTCCTTCAGCTCCATGGCCATGGACTGCCAGGTGATCCTCTGCCAAGGTGACCGCGGCCGCCACGTCTTTGGGGTGGTGACACTACACCCACTCGTAGATTCCAGTGAGGAGGCCCTCCACAAACTGCTCCAGCACCACCTGGTTGATGATCCGCCCCTTGGCGCCAGAATCCCCCACCTGCAGCCACCTGGAGGCACTGTCCCTCAGCTGCTGGGCGTACACAAAGGGGCGGTCGGCGTGCCCCAGCTGGGTGGAACAGAACTGGCACCTGTGGTCCTCCCGTGACTGGCCGATGCGGTCGAGGACAGCTCTCCAGATTTCCTTGAACCTCCCCCGTGAGAATGCAGGCAAGCTGAGTGCTGCTGTCTGAGCTTCCCCTGATAACAGAGGAAGCAAACGCACGGCCCACTCCCCTGCTGGCCAACCGCATGCCACAGCCGTCATATCAAACGCTTCCAGGAAGGACTGGGGATTGTCTGCTGCCGTCATCCTCTGCATAGACATCCCAGAGAGCGAAGAGGGGGGAGCTGGCCTCGCTACCTCTGCCTGCATGGTCAGTCTCTCCTAAATTGCCGTTTGCCTCTCTGCCTGTGCATGGATGGCGTCCAAGTGCTGCCTATTGGAAGCAGCCTGCTCCCGATGCATGGCTGCAAATTCAGCCAACATCTGGGCTAAGGCCGTCACTGGCTGAAAGTGCTGCTGGTCAGTCATGTTTGCTGGGCCCCACATTACCCCTTTTATTTACAGACTCGACCACACTTAAATATACCAAAGTACATTGTAGCAGGTTCACTGCCACAGGGGTTCTCCCCAGCAAAGACCACAAGACAGCAGAGCTCAGTGGGACCTTTTATTCAACACAAAAATGCTCGCAACAAGACCAGCTGAGCTAATAAACTCACCTGGCGCTGCTCCTGCAGAGCCAGCCCTGCCCTGCCTCCCTCTCCTACAGTTGACACCCAAACCACGCCCACTTCCACATACATATATTCTGTGAAATTTGGGTGCTCCTCCAAACTCTTTACATTTTTTTTTCTGTCAAGGTGACACCTTCACAAGATTGTTCGTTCCAGTCCAGTCCCGCCCCGTGTTAATTTCATCACCTGTCTGGTACTCCAGTTGAAGCTCTGCATTTGTTGAACTGTCCAGCTGCTTAAGGAAGAAGCTTGGGCTCCCCTGCGCCTGCCCAAATCCACTGGAGTGTATTCTGCCTGTGCTGATGGCCTGCCACTGTTTTCTCCCTACTCAGCTTGAGTGACACCCTTCACTACCCTTCTTTTTGGATTGGACTATTGGACTTCAGAGAGACTGCTTTTTGCCTACTGCTTGGTTGATCTGTGATTAAAGTGCAGGCCCCTTTGTGTTTTGTTAGTCATCCCGTAAGCCATTTGTATTTGGTCTTTTATTATATTAAAACCCTCTTTCACAGTTCTCTTTGTCTGGTCTCTGCAACTCTGGGTCTTCTAAAGAAAAACAAGCCTCCGCTTTACACAGGGCTGTTAACCTGAAGTCTCAAGGATGAACTGATTAGATTTCAGTGGTCAACACTCAAAGTGCAAGGTCACTGTGACCTCACAAAATGCAGTTTTGGCCTCTAAAATGTGACATCTTCTGACCACTTTGTGGGAGATTCTTTTCCCACAAGTTGAAATTCCAGGCTTTAACTTGGAGTCACTGATTGACCTATGACCATTAAAAATCTCATCAGGTTAAGTCCCTGGGTTTGGTTCCCGGGCCTGGAGCCTTTCTGTGCGGAGTTTGCATGTTCTCCTCAAGTCTGCATGGGTTTCCTCCAGGTACTCCGGTTTCCTCCCACCGTCCAAAGACATGCACCTTGGGGTAATTGGTGACTCTAAATTGTTCGTAGGTCTGGGTGTGAGTGGTTGTTCATGTCTGTATGTCTCTGTATGTTGGCCCTGTAATAATTTTTATTTTTGTTGTTCAATATAACAAAAACATTACACAATATACGTACATATGTATGTTGGCCCTGTGATGCACTGGCGACTGGCACTCCCGGCCATCCGGAAACGGATAAGCCATAGAAGATGAATGAATGATTGTGGGAGTTTCACTTCTCTTCCAGCAATTTGACTCAGTATGATCCAGAATGACTGATATGATCCTTTTATCTGATCTGTAGAACTTCTCCTGCAATAATTGCCATTAAAACTTAAATTGTATGGATCCAGATTTTTTACAGTCCAACTGTATGGTCCTGAACACTTATCTGCAATAATCTTCATTTTTCCAAATCAATCCCACCAACCGTTGCTCGCTCTACAAGGCCAAACAAGGCAAAGATCTCACAAACTGCTCCAGAAAGGTCTCTTTTATAAAGCCTGGGCTCAGTCATTTCACCCAGCAGACAATGCTCCTGTGATACAGTCATTTGATGGCTCATTTTGCTTTTGAATTGCACTGAAGGCTGCAATAATGTTCTGTCAATGTGGGATGATGGCCACCGTGGGGTTTTTTGTTGCTGAGAAAGAGAGTTGGAAATAGCAGAATTTACACTGCTATGGGGACATTTTCTTGTTCTTATTCATAAATGAAGAACAAACTATCAGACCACTTTAAATGACATTGTTCATACTGAAATAATGAAAAAATTGGTCCATACATGGAATAATTGTGACAAAATATCTCATAAAAAAGCAAAAAAAAGCTAAATTTATTTAACAAAAGAAATTTGTAATTTGTGCTTAGTTATCTTTTCCTTATATTTGTTGTCTTTCTAATGTATTTAAAACTGAGGGATTAGTTCATGTCTGTGAAGCAAAACAATTAATTCCTGCCTCTCTGTGTGTCTGTTTTGGACAGTGTGTGTACAGACAGTACAATAAGTGTCTGCTTTAACATCATCCATACCAGAAAGAATTCCTGGTATTGTGTAAAATGACAAAACTTTCTAGTTTATAATTACTCTTTAGTTTAGTTTGACCCAGCTGTAGCAGCGACACACATATAGATATATATATCTACTGTATATGTGATTGTGTGTGTGTGTGTGTGTGTGTATGTCACAAAAGCTAGGTTTGACACACTGAGAACACACTGGAGTTTGTAGGCCTTAACTACATATCCAACAACCACATCTAGCCTGTACTACCTCAGCATACCTGACATGGGGTTAATGGAAATCATGAAGATTTGGGACAGTTGTTCCTCTAATGTGGTTGAAACTCAGGGGAATTTTTTTTTTATATCAAACAACACATACTTCCCTGCCCAGTTTCCTACATTGGCACTGAATGTTGGAGTGAGCAAATGGAAATTTGTCCAATATGACGATTATACCGAACTAAGCTATTTTCTGTTTCATGAGCGCTTTTGGTTGAAAAGAAATAAATAAAAAAAAAAGTACACATTTTCAACAGGAATCCTGAAAACTTGCCGTGTTTCTTTTTAAAATTTATTGCACGAAAATGATACGCAGATAATGTTATTCACATTATCTGCGTATCATTTTCAGAGCAAGAATTAATTTTTTCAGTGTCACGTCATTTGTCATCTGTCTGTTGGTGTCTTGCCAAACTTAAGGAACATACTTTTGAGCCTGTAATTGTTAGATCCTGTTAGATATAGATTATTTTGAAGTGTGTTTTGTATTATGTCTCATATCCTGTTTTATTTTGAAGTCCTGTGCTTACCCCTGTCTTCCTGTTAAGTTTCCTTCTTGCAATTACCTGGCCCTGCCCAAATGTATTTCACCTGTGTCTTGTCATTTCCCTCTCCCTTATGTATTTAAGATGTGTTCCCTTTTCCTTCTATGCTAGATTGTTTTGTCCCTTGTGTCAGCGGTCCAGCATTCTCTTGAGTCAAGTCTTCTGTGCATTGCTGATTTCGGTCCCTTTATTCTGCCTTTTGTCTAGTGTTTTTTTTAATCCTGTTACCTGTATTGACTGCCTGCCTGGTTTTGACCCTGATCTACCAAAGCTCTACCTTTGATTTAGCCAAATCTTCGAGTAATCTGCATTCTGTGTCCTCTTGTTCTGGATTGTGACAGTAATTTTTTATTTGTGGTTGTCTTTATAGGAATAAAGTTCATTTCAATAAATGCATACTTAGTCAAGTGGTTTTCAGGTTTTTGAAAAAGGCCCACTTTCAACACTGAAGCCAGTGATGTGGCCATCTTAAGTAGTCTCAGAGACTCGATAAGTGTGATATAAGTGCAGTACATTTCCATACATGCCACAGATTTATGTCATCAGCAGACAGTTTTCAGCACACTTTTGGCAGGGTTACACAGACTCAGAGAGGGAAGGTCTGCTAATAAAGTGTTAGTCCAGGCACCGTGTTGAGGATGAGTGGGTCCTTTTGACCGATAAGAGTAAAAAAGCATCTTTTGTTCTTTTGTTGTTTCAGTCATGAAGTACAGTTCAGAAATGGCTTTTATTACAAAAGCTTCTGAAGACGTTTTCCTCAATGTTTTGTTGAGCTGCACACAAGCAAGATTTTTGTAAGCCAGCAATGGAAAGGACCTGTCAGTCATCATTCATGCTTTTGGCCTCATTCACTTGTTGAACATTTTAATCACTTCACTGAAAATGAACAACGAAACTCTGCACTTAGGACTTTGTCCCTGTTAAGTCCTCTTCTGGTTTGTTAATAGAGGAGACCCAAAAAGAGTGTCACCAGACGCTTCCTCAGACACAGCAGAACAACTTGCATTTGCTCCCGCTATATACTCTATGTTTTACTTCAGTTTCAAGAATATTTATTAGTCATGTGCAACTGTATAAGTATACTAGGAGCGAAATTAAATTGTGATCTGACTGTGCAAAGGCAAAGAAAAACAAGAATATAAAAATATGCTAAATATACATTAATATCTATATACACATGGTATACATATATACAAATAAATATTTACTTTACTGCATTAAAAGTCACAGTAAAAACACATGAAATTATGATCAACTGTTTCAGAACTGAAGCAAGGGCAGCATGGCAGCATAATGGTCATTGCTATTGCTTCACCCCAAGAAGGTTATGTTTTTTTTTCTTTCAGTGTGGAGTTTGCAAATATTGTGGGAGGAAACTGGAGTACCCAGAAGAAACTCACACAAGCATAGGGAGAACATGCAAAGAATGCAAATATCTGGGTGTTACCCTTTATCCATCTCTTAGCTTTAAAAAGCTTGGTAACACACTAAGATTCAATCTTGCAAATTATAGCAATATTATAAGAAACTATCTCTCTATTGAGGCGTCATACTCCTATTTAAAAGCAATGTTTCTCTCACACTGTTTATACTTCATTATAAATTGGTCTCAAGCACTGAAAACAACTCTAAAACCTCTTGAATCATTATACAAAAAGATTCACACAAAAAAAAACAACCCAAAAACCTACTTTGTCCCTGTCATATATTCAACAATTTAGAATTTTTTAGAATATGCAGAAAAACTGCACTGGGAAGGATGTGAATTATCCATCAATCATAATATCTGGGATTCGATCCCTGGCTCCTCCACGCTGCAGTATCCTGGCCAAGATGCTGAACCTTAAACTGCCTGACGTACCATGAATGTGTGACTGAATTGCTGAAATCCATAGAGAAGTGTTGTGTGTGACAGATGTAGGAGTGGGTGAATGTGGCTTGGAGTGGTTGACAAGATTAGACAAGTGCTATATGTGCATGTGCAGTCCATTTAGTGCACCACGCAGTACATGATGGCATTCATGTATTTTAGTCATGAGTCACAGCTCATTCGATGAGGAGTCAAATCAGATGTGTCAGAGCCAGAGGTGAGCAGGCCATGTGGTTAATTATAAACAACTCATCTTCTGATCACTGTCTTTTCCTGGGTTATTTGGTTTTTGGTCCAAAAATGCAAACTAATGGGAAAACAATTTACAATGCTGATATATTGCTTGTTAGTTAAAGGTCAGAAAAAACCATCTGGAAGACCTGACAAAACTTGCTCTAGCAGGGGAAGTGTTTGTGTGTGTGTGTGTGTGTGTGTGTGTCGTAATGCTAATGATAATAATGTTACCTAGCAGCTTTATGGGCATCCTAGAGGTGTTCAAATTAAATCTATCTGGTGCATTTCAGTGAGTAACTAACATCTCAGTATTTTATGAATTCCCATCTCCATCTTATTTGCCCATTAGTTCCAAATGAAAGATGCAGAAAGTGCAGTTTATTTGTGTGTTTTTATTGTGTTTTGAATAACACAGGGTGTCAGGTCATGGCTCTTCATACAATATTTATACCGGTATGATACTTTTTTTTATGTTCAACAGATCTCCTGACAAACTAACAATGTATGTTCAGAATCATCCTTAAATAAAATATCATTAGGAATACCGTATGTAATGAGTATAGAACACAGTGATCTATAGGACTGGTGTACTGCACCTGGGTTGTTGTGGTTCTAACAGTTATGGCTTGGTTAGTATAAGGCATATACTATAAGCAAAACATTGTGATGTTAGTTAAAACAAGCAGAAACACTGATTAGTTTTTGAGCTGCCATTTTAAAGCCTGCAGTTTGTAATTTGTCCATTGGCCACCTTTTTTTAAACTAGAAGAAACCATGTTTGAAGAAGGTGTAGCTGAGGTGTGAGGGCTGGATCTGACCTGCTCTATACTGTATCCTGATTGTCAGGCAGGCTATTGTTTTCAGTCACATGGTGGCCACACCCCTAATCCATCCCCTGCTTTATGGTCTATTTTCCTCTAAATGGGACCATCCTTAAAAAAATGAACATCATATTGTATTGAAAACTTGAAACTAGAGACTGACACTATAAAATTATTAAGAAAACATTTACTGGCTTCATAAATCCAGTAAGAAATGGAAACATTTCCCATAGACTTCAATAACATTAGATTTCCCTGATGATCATTACATAGAATGAAGTTTTAAGGCTCTTCAGCATTTGCTTCACTTTACAGCCCCTATATGTGCCCCTTTTATGGACAGTCTGTTGGTAAAAATTAGAGCCGTCAAACAATCCACTTTTTTTTTTAATTACGATTAATTGCAATAATTGATTGTTATTAATCAGTTTTTAAATCCATGTTAACAATAGAAAGCAGTTCAATGTATCTTGATTGGCATTCAAACTGATACAGAGAAAATGAATTTATGAACTTGCTTTTGAGTTTTATTTCATATCAAAAGAAGTGACTTGGGCCTGAGCTGACACAATGTCTAATTTAAAAATATAGCTTAACTTAAACAGAAAAGAAATGCTAGAACAAGAGTGTGGTCTTGAGGTTGGAGAAGATGTAAAATTACTATTCAGTTAAATAAACGTTTTTGAAAGTTTATATTGTTCACAGGGCAGCACAGCAGCGCTGTTGCCCCACAACAGGAAGGTCACTGGTTTGATTTGGTTTGGTTCAGTTTGTTTCCCAGGCCTGGGGCCTTTCTGTACGAAGTTTGCATGTCCTCCCTGTGCCTGCGTGGGTTTCCTCCAGGTTTCTTCCCACCGTCCAGAAACATGCATGTTTGGGTTAATTGGTGACTCTAAATTGTCTATAGGTCTGAGTGTGAGTGTGAGTGGTTGTTTGTCTCTGTCTGTCTCTGTATGTTGGCCCTGCGATGGACTGCTACCTGTCCAGGGTGTACCCTGCCCTTGCCCACAGTGAGCAAGGATTGGCTCCTGCAACCCCTGCGACCCAGAAATGGATAAGCGGTTGAAGATGAACAAACGATAAACATTGCTCCACAATGAGAACAATGCAGAAGTGCATCCACAAATTGTACAGCGCATTATAGAGTTTGTAAAACAGAAAAAATACTCCATAGCATTTTGGAGTTTTTTCAAGTAAAATGAGCCATTAGAAGTGTGTCATTGTTTTTACCTCCATGATGTATGCAGCGTTAGGAAGCATAAAAGCTACTGACAAGCTAGACAATGAGTTAAGAGTGAGTCAAAGGGACAAAATAGCAGCACACAATTAATGCGATTAAAAAAATAAATAAAATAACAATTGCAACCTTTTAATCGATCACATTAACACTGAAAGCCCTAGTTAAAATAATTACTTCCTCAACATTAGCCAATCTTTGTAGTCAAGGTTACAATCATATGAATGTGCTGACCAACAGTAGATGGTGCCTAACAACATGTTACGGGTCCCATAATGCTGAACCACAGTACAAGTAAAATTCAGTAAAATACAGAAGGAAACTCAGCAGCAATGAAGACACGGAGCACTCGGTTCATCATCCAGATTGCATCTTTATTGAAGCTCAAAATTCACGTTTTAAAGTGTAAACATTTCTATCCTAGCATGTATAAAAATGTATTTGTCTGCAGGAACCATCAAATTAAATAAATATACTCTGTTGACCTGCAAGACAGCGCTGAGGGCAAGCAAACCTCAAGATGCCCAGGAAAGATGTCTGCAAAACGGCATGTCTGCATGCTGCCTGAGACAATTGCAGGACATCAAAGTGTTTTTAAAGCTCGCAGCTCGCTTAAAACAATATCACAACTCCTTTACATTACTTCTATATGTATGGTAAGGCTTTAAACAGTTGAAATTAGTAACTTTTACCAACTACTGACCTTAAAATACAGAAAGAAAGTTAGCAGCATTGAAGACACAGAATGCTCGCCATCCAGATTGCATCTGAGGTGCGGGCGGAAGGTCACACCTGAGACCATCCAGGGCGCAACAGCTCTTGCGACCAAGGTTCCACCTGAATGCTGCTCACACTCCATACGTTTTATTCACAGTATATATGAAAAATAAAATAAGGTGACGGTTATTGAAATTACTGGGGATAATCTTAAACCTTAAAAATAAAGAATACTAAATTAATAAACTAAAAAATTATTTAACTAAATAAAACCAAAAGTGGTCGCCCAGTTTTTGGGTGTACTACAAACAAACTGTGACTCTTGGACACAATAATCTGCTGATCCCTCTTTTTACAGGAGGACAGCCTTAACCACCAAGCTGAACACTGGAGACAATAGTTTGTGTCATGCTATCTTTCCAACTCCTCCTGATTCTGTTTGTTTTGCTGCTTTCAAGCTGCAGTGCATTTTAGATTAATTTATATACATATTGTAACACTGTCAAACACTGCTCTGGGGACAACTGGTGGGCAGAGAGTCTCTTCTTCAATAGAAGAGTGTAGGTTTAAATGTAGTTTGAAACACATGCACTTATAGATATCCTGACTGAGCTCTCTGAGGAGCATCTGTGCACCTGGTTTTTCATTTCAAACAGTAGAGCAGCTATTAAATGTAATTATGATTTAAGGTGAATCATTGACACGAGCGTTTTGCCATGTTAATGAGAAGTTACAGATGAACTAAGTCTGTCCTATTTGGAATAGAGTCAGATATTACAGGAATAATGTTCTCAGATTGGGTCAGTCAGCATTTTTTTGAGCTCTCTTTACTGTTTTTGCTCTGATGGTCACAGTTCCTACTGCTGACCTCCTACCTAATATGTTTCAAATGACAGCCAAACTAGACAACCTTAGCAACCAACAACAATTTTGATATTTATTGCTTTTGTCCCCAATTTTGATGTTTGAAAATAAAACATAGAATGTTAATTATCATGTAAATGCGACAGCAGAGTAGAGAAGACTAGATTTTTTGCATAAGGTCTTTCAATTTTCCATTGTGATCAAGTCGTTCTCCGGTGTGCAAATACCATGTATTTGACTCTGTATTCAGCAGCATTTGTATCAGGTACAGGATTTCAATTATGGAGTGTTGGTACTCACATATACATATATAAACAAAACTTTACAAAATCCTAAATTTCTCCAGCAAATACAACACTAAAAGCTCATTATTATAGTCACAATGAGTTCAAAGATATGGAGTTTCCAGTTGGATGTAATAGAAGTCATTCATATTCAGGTAGATAATGTTCCTCCCGTTGTCCTTGCTCAAGTGATTATAAATTCATAGTCAGAGGAACCATCATCATAATTGCATCTGATTGTTTGGTTGAGTTGCTTAATTTATATGACTTTGACCAAATGACATTATGCGCAGAAGCATGAATCCACCAAAGGCATACTCAACAATAACAAAATATATCTGTGCAGAAACAATTTACTTCATTCCCAACTGTCAGGATCCAACTATTTCATCTTACTGTTGATCAACGTGGCCATGCCTCACTGTCCTCCCCTGCTATTAGCATAAATTAGGCAGTAATGGAATGCATAACCACACAGGAAAATCCACCACAAAAGATCTCTGGTGGTGTTTGTGGTTCTTTATTTTGGGATATATTTTTTTATATTAAATTGGTTCATGCGGGCAATGTGAAACATACAAATCTATTTCTACTGTGGGTAAAAAACATTTCAACCTGACAGCGCATCAAAAAATTTTAACTATTTGGTACAAAGGAAACCTGGAAAAATCCATTCCATTACAGTCACAAGAACAACACAGATTTTTTTCAACACCAGTGGGCTAAATGGACAATTCTATCCACAACATGTGGTGTTGAAATAATTCATATCTCACATACTCACAACAGTCACTCACACAGTTTGGGTGTAACTTTTACTTGCATACAATTCACAGTCTATCTCTAGTTTCAAATGGAGGAAGAACGCTTGCACTTTTGAGCTCTGCTGTTTCATTGTATTTAATTTGGAGATCATAAACATCTGGACAATTGCAATTGTTTTTTTTATTTGTTGTTTTGTTTTCAGCCTTTGAGCTTCAGCACATTCAGTTTAATAATAGATGCTCCATTAAAGTGCCAAATCGTAGCTTTAAATTGAGTAAGTGTACACCAGTGATAGAAGAACAGTGTGTGATGTTTTAAGTTTTATAATTTTTTTTTTTATTGAAGGTGTTTTATTTTGCACAATAATAACACAAAAAGCAAAGAGTAGAGAAATAACAACAAGAAAAGTGCAAGGTAGCAGCAAGAAACCCAAAGGGCTTATACAAGGCCCATACCTATATTATGCAAAAATTCACAAGATTAAAAACAAGTAACTATGAAATAGAGAAAAAAAAAGGTGTGTGTATGTGTTTGTGCATGTGTACGAGTGCACACATGCCATGTGTATAAGTGTGAGTACTATTTAGTGACCTTGGCAGCCCCTAAACTGCTCCTGTATGTATTAAGAGAGAAGAACTGTATGGAACTATTAAATGGATCATTCCAAAGTATTGTATCCCTGTATTTTAAGGAAAATTGACCAAGGGTAGTATGATACTGAGGAGGGTGAAGACTTGTCAATTGTCTAGTATTGTACTTATGTAACTGTGAATTGACTTGTAAATATACACTGAAAGATTTAGGAATAGAATTTGGAATATACATGTACTTAAGATAAAAATGCATATTTGGTATATATTGATCTGAAAAAAGTAATTATCTTGAGTTTTTGGAAAAGGTGAGCAGAAGGATCTCGTCGTTTTGACAATGTGGCAGTTCTAACAAATATTTTCTGAAATAGATAAATACTATGGAGGTTGGAGGCATACGTACTGGCCCAAACAATGTTGCCGTATATGAGGTGTGGATTAATCATGCTATAACATAAAGTAAGTAGACAGTTCTGATTAACCAGGTTATACATTTTCCTGATGACACCAAGTCATCTGGCAACTTTACCACATACCAGGTTGATGTGCTCTTTTCACCTCTCATCAACCAGTACTCCTAAAAATTTTGTGGAGTAATCTGGGAAATTTCTATTCCATTGATTATAATTTTTGTTTCGTCTTTGCGGTATTTCTTGTTTTTATTAGCAAATATAATGAAGTTAGACTTTTTTAAATTTAAAGATAATATGTTAGATTGAAACCATTTTGAAATTTGTTCCATGCCCCTGTTAGCATCGGAGATAAGGGAATTAATAATTTTATTTGTCAAGCTCACACTGGTGTCATCAGCAAAGCGTATGGGAAGTAAGGTGGAAGATACATCAGGGAGGTCATTAATATTTATAAATAACAGCAACAGTCCCAAAATAGTACCTTGAGGGACTCCACACAATATTTTAGTCATACCTGATACTGATATATTAACAAATACATATTGTTCTCTATCACGCTAGCGCTTCCGTTTTCAGATTAAAATATCATGATTGACTGTATCAAAGGCCTTGGACAAGTCCATAAATAAATGAAGAGCAAATTCATTATTATTCATAGCTGTATATATTTTCTCACCAAGTTGTAGTAGGGCCATGTATCAAGTGATTCTTTCTAAACCCATATTGGTGTTCATAGAGAATATTATGTGCATCTAAATGTGCTAATATACCCTTGTAGACCAGTTTCTCTAAAACCTTTGAAAAACACGGCAAACTTGATATTGGACGATAGTTTGTAAAGATAGTAGGATGCCCAGATTTAAAAAGAGGAATAATTTTGGTGATTTTCATACTTTTAGGAACAACTCCATTTTCCATAGACTTTCCACAAATGTATGTGAGTGGTTGTACAATATCAGAACTAACCTCCTTAAGCAGTGATGCACTTATTTCATCATGACCTGCTGCAGAACTATTGAGATCAGCTATTATTTCCTGTACTTCAGTAGCACATGGTGGATCAAATTGCAATACAGAGGGATAATGACCATGCAAATAGTCAAGTGGACTTCCAGCTGTCTTCTTGATTCTACTTGAGAGAGAAACACCCACACTGGCAAAAAAAATAATTAAAACCACAGGATATAGCATACGGATGGGAGTGCAGAAGTTGCTTTTGTTTTATTTAATAATCGATTGATGACTTCCCAAGTGAATCTAATATTACGAGCAGATTCCTTAAATTTCTGAGCAAAGTAATTTTTTTTTTTTGATATGCGAAGTAAGTGGGTAAATTTGTTTTTATATATCTTATAATTCGTAGAATTTAAGAGACATGGGTTTGTTAAGAATTTTTTATATAATTTGTTTTTTTTTGACAGAAGATTTTTTTAAGCCAGTGGTAAACCAGTGTTTGTCATGATCAGAGTCCCTCTCTTTATCATATTTGACCAGAGGAAAACATTCATGGAAAACTGAATTAAATGAGCCCAAAAAGATTTTATATGCTATTTCTACATCTGGTTCTTTGAGAACATTTTCCCAAGATACATCACCAATCAAGGATTTAAAGTGCTCCATATTTTTCTTGTTGAATAATCTGCATTTGTAATCATTAGATGTCTGTTTGCATTAGCAAATGTAAACTGAAATATTGGGAAATGATCTGAAATGTCTGCATCGAGAACACCACGTTGAATTTTATGCCCCGATAAGCAAGCACTTGGCGACAGTGGCAAGGAAAAACTTCCTTTAAGAGGCAGAAACCTCGGGCAGAACCAGGCTCAGGGGGGCGGCCATCTGCCTCGTCCAGTTGGGTTGAGAGAGGGAGAGAGAGAGACGGGGGGGGGGGGGCAAAGTTGGGTAGAGTAGAGAGAGAATGAGATTTCATAGAAGTTCATAGAAATGATGCTGTATGGAGTTCATGAAGGTATGGGAGCAGCAGGAACATGGGATGGTGATGATTCACCACCTGCAGGATGAGGACAGGGAGACAGAGGAGAAGAACTGGGAGAGACAGAGACTTCGGGAAAACATGGTTAGTAAATGCAGTACACATGCTTAAAACTGGGAGAAACAGGGATTTTGGAGAAGCATGGTTATTGGCATGTCGGCGCATGCGGGGGGCGAGAGAAAGAGAGAGAGGTGCTCAGTCCTTCCCCCAGCAGTCTAGGCCTATAGCAGCATAGCTAAAGAGAGAATGAACTTTAACTTTTTAACTATAAGCTCTGTCATACAGAAAAGTTTTAAGCCTGGTCTTGAATATTGCTAAAGAGTCTGCCCCCCGGACAATTACTGGAAGTTGGTTCCATTGAAGAGGAGCCTGATAACTGAAAGATCTGCCTCCCGATTTACTCTTTGAGACTCTAGGAACCACAAGTAAACCTCCATCTAGAGAGTGGAGTGGCCTACTAGGACAGTAAGGAACTATGAGCTCTCTGAGATATGATGGTTATGATGGATGCATATGATGATTATGCAAATAGAGGGATACTCCTCCTTCTACTCTTAACTCTCTGTGGTAATGAACAGCATTATAATTGGATAAGTGATAGAGGGATTCCACAGCTTTAGCCTACCAAGTTTCTGAAAGGCCAATAATAGAAAATTCATGCCCCAAGCTGGACAAATAATGATTTAAACAATCACAGTTTTGAGGAAAGCTGCATATGTTGAGATGAAGGGAAGAAAATACATTTATATCTAATGGGAGGGTGCCACAGAGGGAGTTAAACTGACTCTCGTCATAATATTTACAGTTTGTTGACCCATCTATTGCTAGATTTAAAAAGTTCAAGTCAGGGTCAAAACAGCCATTATAGCGCAAATCATTTTCATCATTATCATTGATGTCAAATGGATTAAAGACTAAATGTTTGGGGTAATTGTGACTTTTTATCCCAGGCAGTAGACAAATATATTTATTATTATTGAGACTATGGTAAGGAAACAACGTAATGGACATTATATGTCCAGTGTAAGCAATTATTAGCATTTAACTTATTAATAGGCGTCCATTTTTGATGGAATAGACGTTGGCATAGTCCACAAGTGAAATCCAAATGTTTCAAGCATCTCTGACATTTTGGACAGATGTTTTTTAATTACATGAAATGTGATCAAAAACTAATATGAATGAGAGACAATGGGAGAGCTGTATACAAGACAGATCTGCAGAGTGCTTGTGAGCAGGAGGATGGACAATCAGCTTCTCATGCCGCAAGTAGGCTATGTAGCCATGAGCACGGGCAGCCTTCATGGCTGGCAAAAGTTCCTTTTGTTTTTGCCTTACAGCTTCAGTGAAATCCTCATTTATGTATATGTTAGATCCCGTTAGATTTTTTGCCTTCGCCAAAATGTCAAGTTTGTCCTTAAATTTAAGAAGTTTGACAACAATCGGTCTTTGTCTTTCTCTGTTGGTAACAGGTTTCCCTGCCAGGTGTACTTTTCAATGCAACGATGGTCCAGTTGTAGCTTCTCAGAGATAATTTTCCGTACATTTTCTTCCAACTCAGACCAGTTTTCACTTGTAGTTTCTTGGATACCATTGATGACAATATTATTTCTGCATGATTGCCCTTTCAAGGTAATCCTTCTTCCGTTAGAGATAGGAGAACTTTGTTCCTTTTAGATACAGCGGGTAAAATAAGTATTGAATACGTCACCATTTTTCTCAGTAAATATATTTTTTAAGGTGCTACTGACATTAAATTTTCACCAGATGTTGGTAACAGCCCCTGCAACCCACATATGCAAGGAAATCAAACCTTAGATGTCCATAAATTAAGTTATGCGTGATAAAATGGAATGACACAGGGAAAAAGTATTGAACACATGAAGAAATGCAGGTGCAAAAAGGCACCAAAAGCCAAGACACCAGCTGAAATCTACCAGTAATCAGAAAGCAATCCTGCCCCTTGTCAGTGGTCAAGGGGGTCAAATTAATATCAGCTGGTTCAGTCCCAACTGATGGCCTATAAAAGAGTGTCTCTTTGCCAAGGTGTCACTGTCAGGGTTTACCAGACAGACCCAGGAATGCAGAGGGCAGAAAAAGATCCGAGACAGGGATGTGGTAGAATCCAAACTATATGGTATTTAGTCCAGCGTGAAAACAGCGTGCTCAGGGTAAGAGACAACTCAACAGTGAGAGACAAACACAGGACTGCCTAAATACATGGTGGACTAATCAAACAACAGGAGACACCTGGGGAACCAGAGGACACCCAGTGATGACATGAGTGGAGACAGCTGTGAGGTGAGGACACCACATGAGTTGAGTATGAGGACATCTAGAGGACCAGGAGGGAAGCACAGAGACAAGAGGTAAGTAGGGGAATACAAGAACACAAGGGCGTGACAAGAACATAATGCAGTGATGGCTAGGCAGGACCATCACAGGACCTCCCCCTCTAAGGAACAACACCCGACATCCCACCAGGCTGCTTGGGACGACTGCTATGAAAAGCAGTGATGAGGGCGGGATCCAAAATGTCCCGAGCAGGACACCAACACCATTCTTCCGGCCCATACCCCTCCCAGTCCACCAAGTATTCGAGGCCTCTGCCCCGGCGGCGTACATCCAGCAGACGCCTGACTGAATGCCTCTGTTCCGTCAATGACCCAGGGGGGAGGTGGTGGGCAGGTAGGGGGAACCAGGGGACAAGAGGTAACAGGTTTGACTTGGGACACATGGAACGTGGGGTGAACACGGAGAGACCGGGGAAGCTTGAGGCGGACCGCAGAGCGGCTGATGACTATGGCGATGGAAAAAGGACCGATGAACTTGGCAGCCAGCTTCTTGGAATGCACCCGCAGGGGAGGTCTCGGGTGGAGAGCCAGACCTTCAGACTTGGGCGATAGTGGGGTGGGAAAACATGATCTCTGCAGCTCGAATGCCAATGTGCATTGGGTGAGGAACCCCCTACACTTGCCTGGGTTGCCGTTGTATTGGCTGGTGGTGCCAGACGGACCTCCAGTCTTGGGGCAGCACCTGTAAAAAGGAGCGGCCGGGTTGTGTCCATAGGCCTTGGTCATGGTGGAGGCAGTAGTGTCCAGGCGGCGCTCCAGTGATGTAGTGAGCGTGCTCAACTGCTGACTAAGCTGCTGCACTGCTGCTCCAATAGCCTGAAGGTCTTGGGTGTTCTGTCCTACCCGGGCTCCTTGGTTAGCCAGAGCAGCCCAAAGGTGGACAAGCTCTGCTGAAGCAGCATTGCGTTCTGTGCCTTCTGCTGGGTCCATATTGGGGGTTGGGTTGTTCTGTCAGGGTTTACCAGACGGACCCAGGAATGCAGAGGGCAGAAAAAGATCCATATGGAAGAGGGGTGATTGATAGAACTAGGTTTATAGCCTGTTTTATTTCTCGATCTTGGAGTCCTGGGAAGGTAACAATAAAGACTTTATTGTTGCACCTGAACCCTGCATCTGTGTCCTGAGTCCTAGCCTGGTCGTGACAGGAGGTCTCTTCAAACCCATTACAGGTGCCTTTTTTTTTTTTTTTTTTGAAGTTTTAAAATTTATATGAAGACATTTTGTGTAGCAATATACTCTCAAGAAGTGTAGCCTTACCAAGCGTGTGATGTAGGAAACACAGGTGAGTCAGACAATCAGACAAGAGGCAGAAAGGAAATCTGACTGACTGCTTGTCTTCTCAGGGAAATCAAATCCTTCCAGGTTGGGTGTTGGGTCCAGGTGGACTGGGCTTGGGTTTCAGATGTCCCTAAATGTTTTTTTAAGTTCAGTTTCTGAATAAAGGCTGCGCATTTCTGTGTGGACCAAACACTTTGATAAATATCAATATTGCCACGTGACTTATTTTGAAAAAGCTTAAATATTTTATAGAATATGAACCAGAATCAAAAATATTCAATTTATCCTTGGAGGGGAATTGGGCTGTTTGGTAGTTTATCTTCTTAAGGAATTAAGGAGTTGTGAAGCAAGAAACTAAAGGATGATATTTTTCTATTTCAGGCAAGTGCACATCTGGCCTATTATGGTAGTTGTGCCCCCCCTTCAGAGAGTTAGGTCGCTTGTTATTCTGCAGTGCTGTTGGTCCACATAGAGTTGCTGTAGTTCTCTTCTATTGGAAGGAAGTGTTCAACTGAAGCTGTTAGTTTTCTTTCCTAATTAATTTTTCTATCTACGGAACATATGGAACCCCAAGGAGCATACGTCTGTGAGTAAGACTGTGTGTGTTTAATTTATCTGTGGTGATTTTTGAAACTGTTCGTGATTGTGTGGAAAACGGTTACGTTAGCATTAAGCTAATTGCTCAGTTTTTGTGGTGGATAGCCAACAATCAATCAATCTTTATTGATTAAGTACTTCTCATACATAAATGTAGCAAAGTGCTTTACATGGTTAAAAGTAATGCCCCTCCCGCCCAGCCCCAGATACACACACCAACCCACCCACATACACAGTCATGATGTAGACATAAAAAATATTGCAGAGTGCAGAGCAACCAGGTGAGGAAACACTATCGAAGGGAGCCATCTGCACCAGAAGCTGATCACAGCCTGTGGCCACCAGGACACCAACATGGAATCCACCTCAACATTGGCAGATAGAGGGGCCCACACCACCGCCAAGAAGGCAGAGTGCAGACCCCCCCAACCCAGCCGAAGCAACCAACGAGGCAGCGCCAGCACAACCAGGGCCATTAAATCACATTGCAATAGCTTCAGTTTATGTTCATTTATATTTGTATGTGTTTAATAATTAATGATGTTTCATTCGTTTATGTAAAAGAAAGTCGCATACAGTACATATTGTAACATTTTATTTGTTTTTATTCTGAATTGCCGTTTCACAGTACTTCTGAAAGTAAAGCATCTAAAACTTTCCAGCTGACTCCTGGATGTTTTATTGAGGAACCTGCCAAGCTACAAAAGAGCCTAAGCGTAGTAGTCACACCATCCGCATAGGAACTTCACTGAGTTTTACAACTGAACAAACCTTTTTTAACTGCAATCACAAAACACAACAGAGAACCAAATGAATACACTTGTATTTACTTATGCACCACAGTGAGCTAGCAACTGCTCTTTAATGGACTTGCAGGTTTTATATCTACTGAATGGTTCATGCAAACCATTTCTTTCTTTTAGTGGTAATATGAGTGTATTTACTATTGTGTGCTTGCTTCACTATATTTCTTATTTCACACACAACAGGAGCACAGTTGCTTTTCTCTGGGGGATATGTGACAGAGAAGGCTCATTTGGCGTGATGTGCTGTTATGAGCCTCATCTTTATCATGTGAAGGTGTTTGGGATTACTGTGCAAATGCCTCATAATGGAGCTCCAGTCTGCTGTACCATTCATCTGTGCCAGGGCCAACTGTGGATCACACACTTATTCACAGTAAACTGAGATAATTTAGGCATTACGAATGACAATTAATTTTGTCTAAATATCAATTTTCTGTTCCTTTGTGTCTGTAATTTGGTTGAAAAAAATGCAGCAGAATGATTCTGCTCTTTATTGAAGCCAATTTTCTCCATCTACTCTTTGCATTACATACTGCCAAAACAAAATGTTTTGGATGACTGATTGCTGATTGATGAGTTTATGCACTACTGCCCTAGATTGATATGCCAAAGTGCTCAGTCCACAGAGAAATTGAATTTAGAAACTGAACATCTAAAGAGAGGATTGAGCAGTTTCAGACTTTTTAAGTTTGATACAACACAGAATAGTACCAAATCTATTCTGTGACTGTGACAGTGTAAAGGTTTTAAAGCTGGTGTAATGTGCTCTGATCTCTTTGTCCTGTTTAAAACTCTAGCAGCAGTGTTCTGGATAAGCTGAACTTGTTTAACGTTCTTTTTGGGGAGTCCAGTCAGAGGACCATTACAGTAATCGAGTGTACTGGAGATGAACATTTTTAAGGACATCTCCTGTACTTCAACACTCAATAATGACAAAATTCCTAATAAAGATATAGTGAAACCATCGCGAAGATGTGTCCCTGCTCAAAATGTTTTAAATTGATATGACAATGCCAAACTTAAAACAGTGGTTGCATACAAATACATTTATTCCAATGACTTATCCCATGTTTTGCAGTCTTCAACTCTACCAAGGAACTATTTGCTGTTCATTGTGTGTAGTTTACTACCAGTGCTGTAATTCATATTATTCAATATATAGGGACTGAATAAAGGTTAAATTATTGTCTATACATAATACATGTATGTGTGTGCATTTACACTCTGTGTATGAATCTCACACCATTTCAATTTGTAGGTTTATCGGGGAATCCACACAGACTGGATTTGATCTCTAGCAGTTAAAGTTAAATATTTGTTGAATAAAAGCCAATATCACTGCACTACCTCAAACACGTTCACAGTTGGCTTTCAGTGGCTAGAAGGTAATGGATAAAGTATGTCACCATGCAGTTTTAGAGAATACATATCCTGCTTTCACCCCAAGAGTGTTGCAGAGGGAAAGCACAGACTGAAATTAATGTCCACGCTACAAAAGTATTTTGTGTTTGTCTCAGAGCAATCAGTGCTTCTTGTACTCATACCATTTTAACAAGAACAAACATGCGGATGAAACGGAGAAAAGCTCAAAGCGCCTATGTCATTACAGGCTTTTGTTTATGTCTTTGACTCTATACGAAACTGTGAATGGATTACCTCTTATTTTTTATTTTTTTTTTATTATTATTATTTATTTATTTACAGTCCTTCATTGCCAATTTTCTGCATAGCCCCTGATTCATTCCCTTTGTGCTTGACAGACCCCAGCTCGCGGGAGCTGCTTAAATAACTACTGAAAGGGGAAATCTGAAGTTTTTGGTTTTTTTGACCCAATGTCTCTTGATAAAATTGACCCTACCGTGGACCTTGGTTGTCATGGTTACTACGTTGTCTATACCCAGGCTGTTGTATTGATCTTCATCACCATGGTTACAATAATAACGATTATTATGTAATGACTTGGTTATGTTTAGCAAAAGGGAGATGATGGTTGTGATCATGGTTACAATAATTACAATAAAAAGTAATGTAATGGTTACAATAAAATAAACACATGGTGACCCTCACTCAGGAGTGTTTTGATATCGGGAATGTGACAGTTGTCATCTGTTATCTGAAGAAGACAATGTGTGGTGTCTTTGATGCTCCGACTCCAACTTGAGTCCACTCCTGGTGAAAGTTTAATCAGCTTTTCTTGTCCATCTAGACCTTTGTTGTCATGGTTACAATAACAAATACATAAACTATACAAAGTGTGCAGTAGCTACCCTCATCAGCATGGCTTGGTTAGCTTTAGACAAAGATTGTCTAACAATCTTTGTTATCATGATGACAATAGCCCCACCTTTGGTTAACTTTGTGTAAAGATCCCCCAACAATAAAAACAACATGGGAATTTAACACCGTCCTCCTGTGTCATATTCCCATGTTTCGTTGGTCTTCCATTCGTCCCAACCTCCTCCTAACTTGGACTTTGTCTCTCTTTAAATTACTTCACCACCTTTTCCCCTTGCTTCTGCCATCATTACTATGACCACAGATGTGGCTTAGCAACAAAACCTAACTATGGGTCAGAATAACCTGCTGAAAAATGAACTGTAATTTGATGTCATCGCACTAAATAATGTAGAAAAATAAAACAAAGCCCACCAGTCATCGAATATGCTCTGGCGTGAAGGTCATATAGCCTTTTAAGGCACCTGCTTGTTCTTTTGATATTGTTTCATCACAGAAATGATCACATAAATAAATTGAATCATTCAGTCATTGTAATTCATGTGCTGGTGGCTCCTTGTGCTATAATCAACACATTAGTATGTACTGGTGATTGATGCTGAGATGATCTGGAATTACTTTACAGTACACCTTAATGAAAGCAATGAAATTCCTTGAAAAAAAAGAATAATAATGTTAGTAATTTTTCTCCTAAAAATGTAATACACATTACATATTTTTCAGTCATTTTTCAAATAGATGTACTTTTCCTATAACGTAAAAACAGCTCAGAAATGTCATGTAGCATAAAGTCAAAAGAAGAATTGATTGCACTGCATTGATAGTAGGACTATTGAGAGAGGAGTCATGTACATGTGTGTTATGGAAGGAATGTCCTCCTGTCTTTCTCTTCTGAACAAAACCCAGTTGCAGCCTAAAACAATGATATTCTGTCTCTCAATACTTTCTCACTTCCCTGCCGAATGTATCTGTGTTGAAAACAGAAATGTGTAATAACTCTCCTCATATATCTTAATAATTGCCTCTGTGAAATCCTGAAACAGCCTGTCGATGGAGCATTTTGAACAAACATTACACAAACAAGAGGTAAGTGCATTGGATGGGGACCATTTTCAGTAGCGGATTAATTCTAATTCAGGGATTTTGTGGTATAACAATGGTATGAACATTGAATGTCAAAAAATACCAGCTATATTTTCAAAAGAAAAAAAAAGAAGCCGTGGTCATCTTTACCATTGGAGACACTGATTTAGATGGAATACTGAGTGAGGACTGCATGAGGTCTGGGGTCACAGTTCCTGCTCCTGCTGTCACACATTGGACATTGTGATGGCCGCACTGGCAGCTACACAGCTACATTGAAGTTTGTATCCTGACTGGCACTCATATTTTGGTTTCTTTTACATTTGTAGTGCATTTTTTTTCCTCAGTTAGTTAATTTTAATTACATTTCACATTACATACAAATAAATAACACACTGGATTTTGTTTCATACATCATACTCATTTTATTTTACAGTTTGGCAGTACATTAGTTGTATTTGTAGCGCGCACATTTGGTTAACTTTTGTACAGTCATTAGTTTAAGTTCTAATTTTCTTTTTTTTGAGTTACCAGAAGGGTGCTGCTCCGGGAAGGACATCTGGCCGGGCCTGGGCAAAGGATTTGCACCAGGAAATGGAAGGATTAAATACAGGAAGTGGCCAATTGGGTCATACCAAGTCTTGCTACTTCATAGGGATGGACTGTTTGTTTCAAATTTAGTTATATTGTTTTCTCTCTATTGAATGTTTAGTTGGGTATTTTAGGTTTAGTTGATTTAGTTGAGTTAACCTGTTTTGGGGGGGAATTCTGTTGTTTATTGCTTAGTTGGTACTGTATTATTTGTCAGTTACCCCTTTTGTGTTTTATGGTCTGATCAGCCAGTATATATGTTCCCCTTTGTGTTCAGTTTGTCAGGTCTGTTAGTAGGGTTAAGTTCACTTAGTTGAGTTCTGTTTATTTGACCTCTTTTATGGGCCCAGAACGTTATTTACCATATTTTGTTATCTGTACTTTTTTTTGCATTTTTTTGGGGGGGGGGTAAAATAAAAACCTTTTTTTTGAAACCACCTGAGTCTCCTTGGTCTGCCAGCTCGGTCCCTTACAGACATGTATAATTTACTGAGCCCTTCACGATCTGCTGGGCTAGTAATCTCATCAAATTATCATTCTGTAACAATAACATTAACTGATATAATTGACATGAAATAATAATAACTTTGATGTTTTTTTGCAATGCTGACATTAGAAATCACACTGAACTCCATACGCAATAAAAGCTTGTTTTCTCAACTTCTTCCTGATTGCGCCCTTGCATCAGATACATTTGAATAAATTCAGTTTTCAGTCATTTGTTAAAATGAAAAACTGGAGATTAGTTTGGTGTTGAAAAAGACCTGGAAAAAATGAAAACGTACCAAAAGTAAAGGTTTTTAATGAAAGGCGTTTATGCTCCAGAGAGTGAATATCTTCCAAAGAAGACTGATGTCGTTTAGTTATGAGACTGTTGAGAGGCAGTTCAAAATGACTGCTGCCAGTGCTGCTATCTAGTCACTTTGCCTTTAGCAGTGTTTTGGTGTCTGTCAGTGAGAAATAATAGTGTAATACATCTCTGATATGGTTAATAGGAAACAATGCGCTGCCCTTGCATAAACTGCAGTGCCATTTGTTGCACTAACATCCCCACACCCTTTGTGTCTTTCTTTAGGGCTTTGTACCATGTCTGGCTTCTTTAATTGCAAATTCACTTTCTTTGGAAGGGATCACTGAATTGTTTATGGAGACAAAAGAATCCATATAATCAATCTTTAAGCATGTGGGAACTGTTCTGGCTGTTTTTCTGTGACAACAAATGTAAACTTGTTCCTTGAAGGAAGGCACCCTGCCAAATACAGCATCACGGGCAATCACATTGACTACGACAGGGAGTGGTAACAGACGAATGAAAATCAGATTGTTTCTGTCTTCATAGGAATAATCAAAGTTGACTCTTCCTTCATGACTTGTGGAGTTCAAACACATATTATTCTGCTGTCCCTGACCTAACCACAGGCCATAGCAATTGGAGAAACCTTGTTATGTAGTCTGCTGTACAAAAGAATAAAGACAGGTTCAGGCTAAAGGAAAACAAACATCAACTTTGGAGATTATTTTCATTCTTTTTATGCAGCTCAAATAAATGTGTGGGAGGATAGCAATTATCCTGGAGGGGGGGTAATGATATTTTCCAGCTTTGCTCATTTAACCTTCTTCCACATTCTGTTGCCTGAAAGTGACATTTAAATCTGCTGCTGAAAAGGTATCACTGCATTCCACATTTGTATGCGTATGAACGTACATGAAAAAAAAAAACATTCACTGACATAATGTCCCCGCCCACTCCTACCATGCAGCAGAACATGCTTGCCAGGAGGGCTGACATAATTGTATTAATTGTTAACATAATGATGCATTTATTTTTAATGCCTGCCTTCTGGTAATTACTGAGGAGGTATCTTAAAGCCTTGAACACGGGCCTCTTTCTCTCTCTCCTTTGACTCTTCCATGAATATCATTCTTTATTTTTACTGACTGATTTCTTTCAGCTTCAAAGACTTTCATCACTTTGTGTAATATAGTAGGATAGACCCCAGAAATGTATATTTAAGTCATTGTGGTTGAATTTGTCTGGTCTAGCTCTGTGGCAACATGTGAAGTCCTTCTGAAACAGAGGATAGTAAATGTGTTCATTTTTAAAAGAAAAAAAAATGGTCTAATTAAATGAACTAACAAGGTTTTTATGGATGAAAAGTTTTAAATTCAAAGCACATATCAGCTTTGTTTGACAAAGATGAAAAAAAAAACATTATTGGCCTTACATTGACGCATTTAGAGCTGAGGATGTATTTAGTGTAGTTTAAAGGTCATGTGTTGCACAAAGTGAGATTTTTTTGTCCCTTCTTTATTCTAGAGAGGTGACGTGTGAAAGTAAATGTAGGCAGCCCATATTCTAAAGAGACAAAGGGACTTCTTTAACTTTATGATGTCATAACAAGACAGTCACCACCCATGCCTGACGCCCTCCCCACATTAAATTTTTCAGGATTTGGTTTCTTTCTTTATTTTGCAAAAAATCTATTACATTTATAGAGAAGTCTAAGAGAAGAGATGTACAACAACTGTAGCTTGCCAATGCTTGGCTTGTGTAGCATATAAAATAAATAAAGTAAAAGGATAAATAAGTCAATTTATAAATTAAACATTGCATTCTGTTAAGTAGGTTTAGCTTGTTGTGTAGGTAAGGTCAGGGAACACATAGATTTTCCCCACACTCTGTGAACAACTGTGATTAGACTTTATTTGTTTATATGTGTTTGTAAAAGTCTAAGTCCAATGAGCTGTAAATGCATAAGTAAACCCTTCATCTGTACATAATTAGTTAATTTCAATATGTTTGAGTAGGAGGCAGTGCTATAGGCACAGTAACGTGTCAGAAATCAGAAATTCTTTATTAATTCTATAATCCCCATATGATAATATGGGGATTACAGATAATATATGTGGGGATAATATGATAATGTAAATGTGTATTAATACAATGCCTTAATAATTTTCTCTCATGAAAATGAGCACTGGTCTGATCTTTATAAGGGTCAATAAAACATATTGAAAAATAATGATTATATATATATATTATATATTATAATTGTCGCGCCTACTGCTAACTATATCCTCATGCTGTATTCCTTAAGGTGTGTAGGTGTACAAATTGTGCCTACTGTATTTAATGTCTATATTTCTTCCTTGCCTGGCTTTTAAGGACAATAGTGTTCCCATTGGACCAGATAAACAATGCAATTTTAAATCCCTACATCTAACCTTTACTGTTTTATTGGATATAATTCTGAAGTTGTGGCTCCAAAACTGTCATTTTTACCAATTTCCACCAAATGAAAGTGATGAATAAAATGCATACGTCTCCATTTTCCTTCTGTTCACAATAGCTATTTCTGCTCTGTTGGTTAATGGAATATTAGCATGGTGTGGGTGTGTTGGCATGAATTTCAGAGTGGTGCGCTTTTATTGATGTATTGATAAATTAGTGTCTGTGTGTGTCTATACAGGTAGGGGGATAACAATTATGTTGTGCCATATATCAGAATTCTGTCTGTCTCTCTCGCCCACAGTAACATGCATTCACACATACACACACACACATATACACGTCTCCGTCGTAAAACACATTTAGCACTGTGACTGATGGGCACACTGAGAGATGCTAATGAATTGTTTTAGATGGCATTAATGTACTTCAATTAAGAGTGACGGTAGCTCATGTGAGACAGGAGACATTTTTGAATTGGAATTTACAATGTTTAGTATCATTGGCATCATTATCATTAAAAATCTGCTCAGTCAGATTTACTTTGTTTCATACTGGAAGTTGTTTGATGACATTTCTACATTTCCACATGATGACATACTACATTTTATGTATTCAGCTAATGTGTTGGTGCTTCTGCAGAATGGAAGAGATCTAGAAATTACCGCAAATTATTTACAATATATAAAGATCTTGAGGTCATCAACGGACAGCAAAGGGCTTTAATGGTCGTTTTGGTGAAAGTATTTTCAGTAGAGTCGACATAATTTTTTTTAATTAGGCTGTTTTCATGAGGAAATTATTCCCATGCTGTGTTATGGATGTTGTCTTTTTTTCCTTTTTTCTTTTTTTTTTATTGATTGCTGTGTCTCACGATCTATTAACTTGATTCTCTTTTGCATGGGAGCTGTGATGTAGGAAACAATAAAGGTTAGCCACAGCATGTTAGACATTATTACTTTCATTGATGACTCATTGATCTGGCAGGCAGAGCCCCGTAATCAAGCACAGTGTCTCCAGGGACTGCAAAGATCAAGGCCTAAATTGTGAGTCCTCATGCAGAGAAGCTGCAACAGGAGATAAGGGACAGGAGTGTGTATGTGTGTGTGAGTGTGCATGTACGCATATGTGTGTGTTTGTCAGCATTCTTCTATTTGTGTCTAGGAGTTGTTTTGTAACATGAAACATTTGCTGCTGTGTGTTAGTGATTGGATGTTGGTCCTGTGTGTACACTTTCGTGAATTTAAACATTTGCCCCAAGATAGTGATGATCAAAATATTATTCTATCACTAAACGAGGAAAAATCAATGATTTCACAGGCAGACAAAGATGTCTTCATGTCAGTACTGGGCTGGTGCACATCAGATTTTCAAACATTATAGATTTGGTGAAACCTCGCTATGGATGAATGTGCTATGGATGTATCACTCCCACCCCGCAGTGGAGCAATGCTTTGAAGATGAAGACGGGTCAAGTCCAGGAGCAGCCCTTGTCATGACAGCATAAATTGTCATGACAAGTATAGTTTGTGTGTGTTTGCTCACATGTGTGAAATCATGGTGGATGGATCATATTTCTCCCTGTCCCATTGTAAGTTCCTTACTTGGTAGTAAGACTGAATGTGTGTGTGTGTGTCTAAGTTCAGTCTCAGGTATTTAATTGATGATAGTAGTTTCTGTGTTCAGTATGTGCTTTGTGTTCCACAAGACCCTGATAAAAGGAAAGCATCTGTTTATCCTTAAAACTCCTATAAATTACACTTTCCTTGTGTTTTATTTAAAATGTTTTTATTCAGAGGATGATACTGAATATTTGGGGATCCAAGTTTTAATTTTACATCTTGCATCTCTTTCAGGCTCTTCTCTGGGGCATTTTGTGTCCTCTCCATTGATTGGCTGACACTGGTCAGGGGCAACGACAGAAAGACAATTGTAGCCTGCTATTCTAGCTTGGAAATAATCCATGCTTAATTGGTTTTCTGTCTCAGTGATGTGAGAATTCTAATTTGTGTTGTTAATACGAAGATGTCGGGACATTTTCTCATTGACTTCAATCTACAATCTGACTCCTATTTACAACTAGTGGAGTCACCCCGTGATGGGCATTAGATAAATTCAGGTTTAAGGCTTTTCAGTATCACTCTATAGGATGTTTGTGTATATTCTCATTCGTCCAGGTCATAGTCATATCCAGCCAACAATTGAATCAAAAGCAACTGGACTTAGGAATTAGGTTTGTCAAAGACTTTCGCCTCTTATCCCAGGGGCTTCATCAATTGGACCCAGGTATTTAACCTCTGTGGGAGTGTTCACACAGCTCCTTGTGAACAATAGCCCGTTAGTGGAGTTTCACTGACCATGGTTAGTCATGTGAGGCCTCCAGTGAACAGTGAACCCTTCCCTGATTAGAGAATGTTTCTCCACTTTTACATAGATAGTAGAAGTCTCTTGTTTAATGGAAGATTCTAGATTATATATTTTGCTGTCACATGTATAAGACCAAAATCAATAGTCAAAATTACTGGCTAACAAACTTTTTATATCCACTGCCATAGCAACCACCTGGGATGTCATTGCATGCAAGTTCAAATTTACAAAGCAGTTTTCTAAACCCATGTCGCACACATAATAATAAATAAATAAAAGTAATAAAAAAAGATTTCAAAAGACTGCAATGGAGTTCAAACTGTTTTTCTTCAATATGACACTTCTGAAAATTATGTTAGGGCCAGTTCATGGCTGTTGCTTCCATGTGGCCACAAGATTCCACATGACATAAATTTCATAATTTACTGCAGATGTCAGCCTGGACCTCTGTGCGCACTAAATTTCCTGATTTCTTTTAAATCACACACTGTGTCAGACCTCAGTGTCACATCAAGAGGTTAACCCAAACCGTTACCACCAAGCTTTATCTGCACTGTATGGCTAATGTGCTGAAAACTGAAATGTCAGTATTTTTAATATTTTATCTTAATATTAACCTTGGATGTAACTGCATCACCGTGTTTTTAGCCTTTAACCTTTTGTGTTTACATTTTTCCGAGCATAATCAGAAGTTAAGCAGCTGTTTGCTACTGGCTGTTCCTTTTCACAGACAACAGTCAGCCAGGTAGCATAATTTGAGGAGTCCTTTTAACATTATTTTTAAATTTGTGGATTTTTTAATTTTTTACAGGACTTGATGAGAATATGAAAAAAGCATAAAATGTAATGTCAGCCTCATCCTTTAACCGCCCACCCTGCAGTCAAAGGCAACATCACTGGAGTTAACTTTTCCTGGTTTTCTCCTCATAGCGTATGGCAGCCACAACAGCTTACAGTGCAGCCACTACATTAACTTTCATGCTAGAACAATCGATGTCATGTCACTGTTAATCTTCATTGCACATATGTGACCTTTTACAAACTTTGCTGCCCTTGGTCCCAGGTGATTAATACTGGTCAGGATAATTGGATGTTAATTAGAGAGACTATTGACCAAAGCACTGAAAAAATAGTGAGTGAGCAATTTGATGATCAATCTGATATTGATAAGTAAGCATGTAGGAAGAGGGAGACAATTGGCATTTGACTGTACCCATTCATCAGCGTTAGTATTGGTTCTTTATGAAGGTAGATGCAGCTGTCTGCATGGGTGAATGTCTTTCTTTTTTCTTTCTTTTCACAGGGTATATTTGTACACAGACATTTTTTTTTACACTATAAGATAGGACGGTACTTTATTAGGCAAAACAAGTCAGAAATGTGTCTTGCATCTGCATTTGTGGAAAGAATTGAATGATATGCAAAAATAAAAAAAATTTCCTCAAGACCTTGTATAGGGCAGCATGGTTGCATAGTGGTCAGCCCTGTTGCGTGTGTTCAATTTGAGCCTTCTGTGTGGAGTTTGCACATTCTCTCTGTGTCTGCGTGGGTTTCCTCTAGGAACTCAGGTTTCCTCCCACAGTCCAAAGATATGCATGTCTAGGTTGATTGATGACTCTAAATTCCCCATTGGTCTGAGTGTGAGGGGTTGTTCGTCTCTGTATGAGTTCACTGAAAATGAGTGAGAGCGTGAGAATGAGAACACTGTGTATCACTTTATTTAATGATCAGTTTTATAGTTTTTTTTGCTAATGTTTTATTTTAGTATCTACTGTGAAGCAAATTTCCATCCAGATCATAACAGTTTGTTGTATATGAGGCTGTGTAGCTGCAGACCAGTCAGGATGTTCATGCTGACTCCAGTCCACCATCAGAAGCTTCTACAATACAGATGTGTGGAGCAGCACTGGATTACAGAAAAATGGAAGAATGCGATCTGGTCTGATTGATAAGGGATTCCTCTTGTCAACTGTGTGTATGCGCGTGTGCCTGTGTCCTATACCTGGGGAAGACATGGCATCAGGATTCATTATGTGAAGAAAACAAGCTGGGGCAAACTGGTTGGACAATGTTCTGCTTAGAATCATTGGGTCCTGCAGTTCATGTGGATGTTACTTTGACATGTAGCACTGACCTAAGTCCAGGTCTTCATGGAAACAGTATTCTCTAATGGCAGGCCTCTCTCTCAGCAGGATCATGCTCCCCTCCTCATTGCAACAACGGTTTGGGAACGGACTGCTTTTAGTCCAGAGATCAGATGCACTTCCTGGCTTCTTCTGTATCATGGGATTGCACTGATCTGAATATATGAGTGATGAAGTGACTATACATAAATACCTCACACATGCCATGTCAGATCACAAAAAATATCACTGCAAGACGTATCACTGTGAAGCCAACAAACTCGTTTGCAAGCTGAAAGATGAGACCCATTATAAAAAATTGATAGGTGTGAATCAATCATCTCCAGATAAAACTGAAAGACACTATATGACAATTTGAAGGCGTTACTCAACATTTAAATAGTACACTGGTTACACCTCAGAGATTATCGATTTTCATAAGAATCTCCGTGATTCACATTCAAGCTGGAGTGTCCATGAAATTGGTGTCAGACCAATCAATAGAGGCTCCTCCTGTTATTAAGCCCGCTGCTAATAACTGTGAGCAGAGTGTTTGGCTTCAATAAATGCCCATAACCAGAGGTCTGGCTCGAATATGGACTCCACAAGAACAAAGAAACTGTCAATCCTGACAGAGCAATATGTGACGGGCTTTGTATCCTCACTGGGTTTGTTCATCACCGTTGGCGGATGGAATAAGGAAAGCAATTTTTCTTTGTGTTGGTTTCTTTGTGTGTACAAATGAACTGTTTAAGTATGTCTCTCAATACCAAAGCAAATGCAGTAGCTTTCTTAACTTTTAAAGTATATAATCATAATCATTTTTGGTTAAAAATAACTACGTTATTTAGCACTTTTCTGGTGGTTTATAAGTGTTGATATGCATAAGATATTTAAAAAATATTAATGAGAGATTAAGGTTATTAAGATATGACATATTTATTCTTGGGCAGAGTGGAAAACACCCATCACTGTCAGATTATGTATCGGTTATGATCAAAGCACAGAATTAGTAAAACAATCAAACTAGATGCTGAGTGGATTACTTTAGAGCAGTGGTTCTCAACCTTTTTTCGGTGAAGTACCCCCTTTAAATAATTTTTTCAGCTGAGTACCCCCTAACGGTTAAGGGGTACTCAGATAAAAAAAAAACCCAAACCATTTTAAGGGCTTTCGAATTGATTGCTATTTTTAACATATATTTTTTTTAAATCTCACGTACCCCCTGGAGTGCCCTCAAGTACCCCCAGGGGTACACATACCCCCATTCGAGAACCACTGCTTTAGACCATATGGCAGGGGATGAATTAGGTGGCGTGGCTACTGTGTGATCGACAGATTTTATCACACAGTCAGGACAGAGTACAGGTTAGGTCAGTTTCGGCCCTCACTCCTCCTCAGCTCCACCTTCTCCTTCAAATATGTTTTCTACTGTTTGAAAAAAGTAAACAAACAAACAAAAAAAGTATTGCAGTTCACAAATCAATGAGGGATGTCACAGTGGGTTGATACATGGGTCCTATTAATGGTAAAAAAAAAGTGCAAGTACATGTCAGTAAGAACTTGGATTGGATGAATGTGTTAACAAAACACAGAAACAGGACAGCAGTGTTCAATCCCCATGTGAAATATATAGCAGTTTATGTTGGTTCTGTTATCCATGATTGTCCCACAAACTAAACAACGTTGTTTCTGTGGTTATCATCACACCAAAAATTGTCTGTGAGGGAGCACTTGTTTTAAGCCAATCAGATCTTCAACTAAATGTAGCCAAGAAAAATAGTATAGTAACTACAACAACAATAGTAGTCATAGTTCTCAATACAGTCTGCATGTTTATTATTGTGTCCATGATAACACAGTTCCAATATGCCTGCCACAAAAGGGTTGGGTTTAGTTTGAGAAGAGACTCCTGGGAGGATAACGTGAAAACTAGTCCAATGTATCTCAGTGGTTAGGGTTTTTGATTCTTTCTATGACTGCCCATCTTATTGGTTAAGGTTAGATGTGAGTGAATCTGTATATCAAAGCATATTAATTTGTGTCATTCTGCTATATTGACTATGGCATGCTCAACTATTCAGTTCTCTATATTGTGTCACACTTGTTTCGTATTAACAACAGTCTAATATATATTTACATTAGTTTGACATTTAGCAAAAGAGTTTCTCATTTACTGCTCCCACCTTTTACTTTTTTTTCCTAAAACTGCTCCATCTTCTTCTACTTTCTTATGAATATGTGAGGGAACTATGGAGCGGAATATGATGCTCACTGAAACAGAAAGAATAAGCAGGGTTGGACAGAAACATGAATTCCTTATGCAGAGAGTATTTTTCTCAGCAGCACTGTGACACTGAAAAACTTCAGCATGAGTTACACTATTGAGGCATGAAGTTGTTGCATTTCTGTTTAATAGCTGCAACTATCCCAAGGAACTTGTAATGTCCAAAGTTGCCTGGACAAAATAAAAGAGAGAAAAAAAGAACTTAATTACTGTGCACATTTCTTTACTAAAAACACTTGGTCACTGAGTTTTCACTCATCCATGAAGGAAGTTTTGGCAGGAATAAGTGCCATGAAGTCACTGCTCTCCTGTCTCACAAATCAGTCTTTGTCTTCCATTTACTCTTTTTATTGGGAGACAATATAGCTATAGAGAGAATCATATTGTGTTTAAAGAGAGGTGACACAGCTCAAGTAGCACAGTTGTAACATCAGCACCACCTGCCTTACTACTGCAGGCAAAGAGGGTAATATTTACTTTACCCTCTCACACACAAATAGACCCATGAAGTGAGGCATGGATTCTAACGTCACTCACTTAAATGCCAGCAGTATGACCTGCAAGGCTAATTACAACATGAACCCATACATTTTATTTCAATACCACCATTCCATGTTTCCAAACGGCTCAGCTTCTAGGCAGCTGCTCATTAGTTATAACTAGCAAAACATAAAACTAAAGGGTTTGTATAAGGCAATATTGGGAGTATTACTTATAATCAATTACCTAACAGTTATTGGGAAAGGTTATTACATTTCTAAGCTTATGACATTGCTTAGACTACTTTACATCAGTCAGCTTCTCAAAAAGGTGTATTAGTAAAGGTATAAAAGTATAAAAGTCCCATCTTAATAAATCCTTGATCTTCTCTTCTGACTGGTTGACTGACCTGACGGAAGCTTTAGAGATGAGATGTGAAACTGCACGTTGTCCCAAATAACAGATGCTGCATGTGGCATGTTATTTGATGTATCCCACCGCTCTATATGAAATCCACTCTTCAGGGAGCATGTGAAGGAAGGGTGGGGGGGTGTTTACGAAATATGTAATGAATGTCACATATCATTTTGGTCCAAATACACTGGGCCCACATGATTGCTATAGTTTGGACTAATGGAAATATGTGCTCATTTTAATGACCTGTTCCTTTTTCTGCCTGTTACATGAACCTAATTAGGCTTGTTGAATTGAAAAGATCTATTGGATATTTCAAATATGTTGTCATAATAACATATGTGGGCTGGAAGTTTCACAGAGCTGGTACTGTTATTTACAAGGTCAAATAATCTCTGCTCAACAGCAGCCACACATTTTTATTTAAATATGGACTGATGACACCAGCTTTGCTATAGTTATACCGTATATTATATTCAACTATAGAAATGTATTTTTTTCCTCAAAATTAAGTATACCAAACCACAAAACTGAATGTGTGCCAAAATACAGAACTGGTCCATCAGGAAATATTGGAATTCTGACAGTGTGGCATCTTTGTAACTCAGCCAGTTCAGTAGCTGATCACTGCAGTTCATCAGTAATAAATGAAGGAGGCTCTTAGAGCTCAATACAATGCAGTAACACATGTAACAAAACAAAAACAAATTCAGATAAAAATAGCACATGTGCTACAAATACTCATAATTCAACTAAATACACAAAAGTGCTGCTAATAAAACAACACAAGCATCAACCCATTGTAGCCAACTCATGCAGCCATGTGTTGTACTTGAACCTGAGCTGCGATTAGGAATACATCTATGTGGTGCACGCTTAACCCCCCTATCACTTTCTTTTTTTGCATTTGCTATAAATACTTCTCATTGTCTTATATTTGCACCATATTTGTGTATTTGTTCATTCATTCATCTTCAACCACTTATCCATTTCCGGGTCGCGGGGGTGCTGGAGCCTATCCCAGCTCACACTGGGTGAGGGTGGGGTACACCCTGGACAGGTCACCAGTCCATCACAGGGCCAACACACAGAGACAGACAGAGACAAACAACCACTCACACTCACACTCAGACCTACAGACAATTTAGAGACACCAATTAACCCAAACATGCATGTCTTTGGGAGGAAACCCAGGCAGGCATGGGGAGAATATGATAACAGAAAGGCCCCAGGCCCAGGAATTGAACCCGCGAGACAAAAGTTGTTGGGCAACAGCACTAACCACCATGCCGTGCTGCCCCTGTTTGTGTATTTGTTTTGCTGTATTTGCAGTACATGTCAACTTGACATCAACTTGATGTCAACACGATCTGTTGTTTTGTCCATTTGCAAGTGGCAGTTTTTCAAGCCCTCAGGGCCAACATAAAAAAAACAAACAAACAAACAAAACCAAAACAAAACATCAGTGCCCGTTGAAAACATGTGGACATGCAGATAAAAACCCAACTATAAGAAACGCTTGCACTTCTGAATAACTGCAAACTTTCCTCAGAACAAAAACAAATGTTTTTCCTCAGATGTAGTGGCAGTCCAATCAGTCTATATATAAAGTCAGTGAAATAAAGAGGGTGCCCTGCTTCATCCACTTCACTATTCCAGCAGTTATGGCTATCTGCTTGTTTTATATTACTTACAGGAAACCCTGTTGGGTAGTTGGATAATACTATTGACTTCTACAACCCAATATATGTTTACATTGGCAGCTGCTGAAACAGTTTAACCTTTGCCTGTACTAAATGCTGTTTCATTTCTACAGTGATGACATTCACCCAAGAATAAATTAATCTTTTGACCTCTTTCACACAGGCTTTTATTCTGTCGAACTTAACTTGTCAATTGATGGCACCAATTTGATGAAGAAACAACAAAGAAAAATATCCTGGCAGGAAGTCTAAAGGGGGAATATAATTGCTACTGTAGTGTGCTGAAAAGGCTATTCAAATGCCATTCTGCACATAGTGATTGGCTTCCCTCTCCTCCTCCCATATGCCCTCTCTCAATGCTTATCCTGTCATTCAAAACACGGGAGGCCTTTTCACAAGCGTGGATTAGTTTGCATGGCAGAATAACAAACTAATTAGAGCTCCTCCAGTGATGGATGGCAGCGAGACAATATGAGATGTCGGCACAAGGGCAGCATAGCACCCCAGTAGTGTCACAACCATTTGCCCCATTTTGATGGCTTAATTGGGAGAGCAATGGAGGTTATTTCTACCTTCATTGATCTCGACCCTGTACTGATGGCTAATGCCATTCTGCCTCTTATCCGTTAACCCACCCACGGTTGTGTCTGCAGTAGCTGAGGTCACTAAGGGTCAATAAGTTGACTAAAGTAGCTACCTTGGTGTTGGAGTCAGAATGAGGAAATGGCAGGGATGTTATCTTTTAGATAAACCGCTAATTTAAAGCATTTAGCATGCTGAGGTGAATTTATTTGTCAATAATTGTATATTTGTCAATATACAATTGATTCATTTGGATAATTCACCCAGCTTCCAAAGTCCAGTCCAGCCTCAAATCACCTTGACCTTTTTTCATTAATTTTAAAACCGAAAATGTCCCCCTTAACATGAGCTATACATATACATTGAAACCTTTTAACAAACAATTACAGAATAAACTAATTAAGATCTGTGCTTGAGATGACCTGTTACATTTAATCTTCTTTGACCCAGTGTTGAATAAATAGCTCATTACAACATAGAAACTACTTGCGTTCCTTCATAGCGAAACATTATGATAATTACATCATACTACAGTTATGGTCTGTTTAATAATACTGATTTATTAGGTGCTACATCATATTTTCAACATGAGGTAACTGCTCATAGAGTTAGTACAACATTTGACCATAGAGAGATTAGTAGATAAATTCCCCATCCTAGTAACAGAGTTGGAATAAAGAACAATTTAACACACATAGACCGATGAACATTATACCCTTGTGTTTTGCATACATCACAAGACTGGAGTGTGTCTGTATTATATAAATACTGTACATAGTTGTACAGTTGTAGTTGTTCATAGTATTAGTGTATCACAGATAATCAAATCCCTAAGTCCTCCCATTGGGGAATCTATTCATCTACCCATCATCTGTACTGCTGTTGCTAGCCTATCAGCCGGGTGACATATAAATAAAAACAACCGTTCACACAAAGTCTCCAGTTAACTTGCATATCTTTAGACTATGAGAGGAATGTGGAGCACCTAGAAGGAACACCCACAGGTACAGGGAGAACATGCAAACTCTACACAGAAAGGCTCCAGGTTGAGGAGTTTAACCTAGAATCTTTGTGCTTCAAGTTGACAGAGCCAATCACTGCATCACCATGCATGGATGTTGAACCATCTTTGATGTTCTAGTGAGCATCCTTGTGTGTAAAAAAGAAAAAAAAAGATTTACAAGGCAACTTCCTTCTTTACATTACCTCTGAGCTAATGCACGTTCCACACTTCGTCCATAACTTTATCTTTTTCTCTTTTTTTCAGGGATTGATCTAATTCTACTAAGCAATATTACTTGCATTGGTCAGTAAGACCCGTTAAAGGCTATATGTCTACCCCACTCTTCCTTTGCCCATTAGAGTAGACAGGCTGAGCGGTGAGATGCTGATACGGCAAATATCTTATTAAAAACACATAAGACTTCACTGTGAGAGAAATAATCTGTCCTACAGGCGGCTCTGCCTGAGATATAGAGTTACAACTTGGATCTATCATTGTAGTCTCAGAACCAAAAAAGATTTGGGTGCTCTGGTTTTGTACAGACTTGTAGACACATGCCTGACCTGTTAATGACCTGATTTAACTTCCTTGTGAATTATCTCCATTCAAAACTTTTTTTTTTTCTTTTTGCTGTGGTTGGCTGGAGTTTTGCGGCGAGATGGCAAATGAATTTTTACGTCATTATTCTATTACTAGCTTTTTGGGTCTTTATTAATGTGGACGTATGTTCTTGTAATACCAGCAAAGCTGGAGCTCAAATATCATTGGTGATGGAAACATTCTTTGTATGTTGCCCCCCACTATTCTCACTCTTTGAGTGAAAAAGTGGGAAAAAAGGATCTATGAAAAGAAGCAGATGTCAAATATCAGCTTTGGGTGAGATTGTATAACACATAACAAATTAGTGTGGATCATCAACGAAGTCATAACATTAGATGCTGTTAATTCTCAATATCACTTCCTGATCGAATCAGAGCTCCTCGAGACTTTATTGCACAAATAATAGGGTCACAACAGACACATGTGGCAATGAATCAGCCAGTCAGCTCCAGTACATATTATTTTCCTGTTGACCATTTGGGGAAAAGTAACACAAAAACAACCATCAAGTGACCCAGCCAGTGCAGGCTATTTCTATCAGGTATTTTGAGTCTGATTCACAATGTCACATTTCCAAAGGAGAGGAAACCCGGCTTCGCCTGGTCCTCATTAGTGAGTGTTTATCTTCACGTTAGAGTAGAACCAAGGCCTATTGTCACACAGGATCAGATGTCCAGTATAAACACTTTTAATCAAAGTAGGGTGTCTGCTCAGCACTGCTCACAAATGCAAAGTGGCAGCCAGGCTCAGCTTTAAAGTAACCACAGACCCACTGTTACATTCCCTTGTAATGTCACTGTCACACCAGCTTGCCACCGAGAACTACCAGGCACAGCGTCTCAAAGCATCTGCATACTTCAGTTTTTCCGCTCCTGTAATCCAAAGTGTTGTTATTTTGCTCATTAAGCTTGAGGTCAATTTAAACAGGCCAAGACCACCCAAGGGGGATCATGTGGACTCCACCGTTCTCAATATGTCCCTCTTCTACTTACTGATATGAAAGAAAAAGAGAAACAAACTAACAAAAAATAAATAAATAAATAAAATAACAAAGATTTGGTCCTTTTGTAACAAGGTCATTATCCTTGGAGGCTCATGAGAATATATGAAAAGAAATCTGAAAAAAGAAAAGAGGGCTTGATTTCAGAACATTAATGGCATTGTAGGGGATTGGAATAGATTAGTGTAGGTGAAGTAGTTATTTAGAGTGCACTGTGATAGTTTTGGGGTGATAAGTGAGGGCTGCGGGGGCGTGGTGTGTCTGCAAGAGGATTGATGAGTTGGCGAATGGGGCCTGCTGCAGCAGCATGGGGAGACAGAACCCTGCCATTATCTGGAAATGATTTACAAGTACCCACGGCCTGGCTTTCTGTCACACATTCATGAGTGAATGATAAGAATTGTGCAGAAACACTGTCGGTAGACGTTAGCATACATAAGTGGACATAAATACATTTTGTTGAAGCAGTTGTAAGTGATTTATTGGATTTCCATCAACACTGATTCTAAAAAAAAGTCGGTAACAATGGTCTGGACTCCAAAGGTAGAAATGATTTCTATTTAATCCATTTGTGGCAAGATGTTTGGATGGCAACTCACTGAATGGCTTTTTATTACACAATGATAAAGTGGCCTTTCCAAATATTGAGCATGTTTTCTAAATGAAGCATAGGTCCTATAGATAGATATATTGATATATCACCACTGTAAAAGTATGGAAGCATTCAGTGTGCAGAAAAAATTTCACAGGCTATATTCACAAATGGACCCTTAAAATGAGCAATCAAGACTTCTGTTACTTTATGATGTCATAACAAAGCTTATTGTTATTTTTATCTACCAGAAAACAGGCAGCTGGAAGACCATCTGATAGTGGGTCCCTTTGATTGGCTACCTGACCTACCTTTTACTGGAGCACTTGAGAGAGGAAATAGCAAACTACCTTGATATGTTTTTTAAACCACATGTTTATCTTCTTATGGATATCAACACTTAAAATAAAACCATAAAAATTTTAAAATATGGGACCCTTAGAGTTCTTCTTCGCTAGGCTATGGAAAGTGTAACTAAGCTAGGTTTATTTGCCAGCAGCACAAGCTTTAACAGGTTCTAGATCACAGAAAAAGGCTGTCAGAGGAGTGACTGATAAATGAAAAGATACGTCCCTGCTTTTTTTCTTCAAATAGTGATGATAACAAATAAAACAATGAGTAAAAAAAAAAAAAAATTAGAGTCACCACTTAACCTAAACATGATGTCTTTGGACAGTGGGAGGAAACCCACGCAGACACAGGGAGAACATGCAAACTCCGCACAGAAAGGACCCAGACCGGGAATGAAACCCGTGACCTTCTTATTGTGGGGCGACAGCGCTAACCACTACGCTGCTGTGCTGCCCGATGAATGAATCAACACAACTTAAATGTCAAATAATACTTTTAGTTCCCTTTACGCAGTACCTGTGTTTGAAGTATTTTTAAAAATGTCAATAAGAATTTGAAATGGATGATGCAAAATATGATTATGTGTGAAACTCAAGGGCTGACACTTGTTGAGAGTTGTTGTAAAGCTCACACGGGTTTGAGCAGTGCATAAAAATACCAATTTATGTGGATGATCTGGACTGACTGCATTATATTTCAACTGGAAAGACCTATGCATTGTTCAGCAAAAACATGGAGGATGTTGCTGTATATGTGTGTGTGGTTAGTCTGTATGTCTGCTTTTCAACTCCAACCCCACTCCAGTTCGCTGCAGAGCAGTCATTAGATTGTTTCTGACTTCAGACACTTGTTTGCTGGGCGTATTATTCAAGGCAGCTTATAATGAGCTCTTAGAAGTGCTTAAACTCAGTGACCTGTTGTGATGGCCACAAGTACAGATTCCGTTGTGAGGGCTGGTGGCAAATGCACTGCACTTATACAGTCATTTTATACATTAATGGACAAAGTGTTTTACAATTTGCCTCTGATTCACCCATTCACCCACACGGATACTCCAAAAGGAACAGAGCTAACCACTAACCCTTCTGGATGTCTAAAACTGTCATTCATCCAGTCAATGGTATACTATGAAAGTGTTACAATAATTCCTTCTGCTAGAAGTTATTCCATAATAATTCAACACAGTACCCACACTGTTTGCTGGGAAAGCACTTCAGGTGATTCACTTTCTTGTCCATAAAATGTATGGATGAAGGTGTGCTTTGGGAGAGATTTTTTATAATTTTCAGTAAATTTAAACATTCAGACATACTCCATCTTCACTCACACTACAACACCAAAACTTTATAAAGTGCACATGAGATTTAATCACAGGTGCAAGAAAAGACAGCGAGCAGGTGATAGACAAACCCAGAGCAGTGATACAATAAGGCAAACACAACCTCTGTAAACAGATGGTATAATACACAGGCAGGCAGACAGGTGGACGGTACTCCTGTTCTCGTTGTCTTTGTGCATCATTAACATACTACTGAATTTTAATGTTCTCTTTGCATACTGAGTTTTTTTCTATTCCCTTGTCTTTCCTGTTCTTCCTGCTGCCTTCTGCCCATCTTTGTGTCTGTATCCACAGATCAGCAATATCATTATAACTACATTCCAAATATTGTGTGGGTCCCTTTTGTGTCCACTGAAGGAGTTTTTGGTGGTGGACAGGGGTTAGCGTGTACAACCTCACTGGTCTGTGACTATGGTTTTCCTTCCTTGCTCCACTTCTGGTAGATCCTGACCACTGCAGACCAGGAGCATTCCCACAGAGCCACAGTGTTGGAGATGTCTACACATCAAAGTTTGGTCCTTGTCAAAGTCACTCACATCTTCACACTTGAAAATTTTTCTTTGAACAATGTTATTCAATTCACCTGTCAGTGGCCGTAAAGTTATGGTTAGGCACTGTATTGCTTTCATACTTTTACACGAACTTTTTTTTTTGTGTGTGTGTGTGTGTGTGTCTATATTTGTTGTCATAGTTTTTATGAGACTGCTGGACTTATAGTCTTGCAGCTAAATATTTTATTATTTCAGTGCACACATGTATCCGTGTTGAGGGTGAGGTTGTTGTCCCTACACCATGACACCAGACTCGCCAACTCCCTCCTGTAAGCCGCTACATCCTCGTCAGTGATGCGTCCTATCACTGCGGTGTCGTCTGCAACCTTCAGGATGATGTTGTCCTTGTGGGACGCGACACAATCGTGGGTGAACAGGGTGTAGAGGATGGGGCTGAGGACACATCCCTGTGGGGTGCCAATGTTTGTGGTAATGCTGGCTGAAGTCTATTGCCAATCCTGACAGACTGGGGCCTGCCAGTCAGAAAGTCTAGGAGCCAGTCACAGAGGGTGGGGTGCAGACCTAGGGTGGACAGTTTGTGGGGGATGACCATGTTGAAAGCGGAGCTGTGGTGATGTCCAAGTTCCGAGGCCCTGTTGGTCTGTTACGACTCCTTACGTGGTAAGGAGACAAACACAACAATCAAAAGAAGATGGAGTCAGTGTTCTTGAGCAAAAAAAAAAAGAAATGTTTTATTGACCAACAGAAACTATTAACACAGGAACACAATTGTGGAGGAGTGTGGGATGAGGTGGTGGTGCCAAATAAACTGAAAAACATACAATAAAACTAGCCCTAATCTGACACTGAACTCAAAAGAAAAACAAAACCCTGACTCTTATCTACAAAACAGCGCTGAACCAAAAATAAGTACAAAGGTGGCACCAACCCTAGGACCTAGTGTTTCTAAAGGGACGAGCGCTACATGAGTGAAAAGAATGTACGGGGTACCCCAAACTTACCTATACCCACAGCTTTACTCCACAAACCAACAAACCAAAGGGTTTTCAACACAGCACAGCAGCCAAAGAGTAGAGAGCCTCGAATCACTGCTGATCACCCTTTTTATACTGGAGCCTCTGATGATTGGACCAGTTGCTCTCCAGGTGTAGGTCAATCTGGCTGATGGCAGAGAGAAGGGTGAGGGGGGAGGAGACCAGGAGGGATACACACACACACAGATCTGCCCTCTGACCTGCCTGGCACGTTACAGTCCGATAGGCGTACTGCAGGGGGTCCAGGGCGTCCAATATGCTGCTCTGAATGTGGGCCAGCACCACTGTCTCAAAACACTTCATATTGATTGGAGGGAGTACCACTGGCCTGTAGTCATTCAGGCAGGTTTGTGGGCTCTGCTTGGGAAGGGGGACGATGGTTGTGGTCTGGAAAGGTTGAGGAAGGAGGTGAGCCTGATAAAATAATCAATAAAAAGGTTAAATCGCAAATAAAAGAGCAGGTGACCTGAAGGAATCAGATCAGTGGACTAGCTGAAGTCCAATGGATGACTCTCATTCCAAATCCCCTCTCACGCTCTCATTTGAGAACATGTTCTTCTGAACACTGTATATCAGGCATCACCAAATGGCGGACTTAATCCGAGCATGGACCCAGTGACGGTTCTGCCCAGACCCATGACTATTATGATATTAATTAAAAAGTAATTCATTCGTTATTATTTTTTCTTGTAGCTACAGACTGCAAGCGCAGCTAATCTATTTAATACGACAGGAGTGTCATCAATAGCCAAGCCAATCAAATCGATTGTTTTCAGCACCAGAGCATAGCGGAAGAGAGGAGATGAAAGAAAATGGCTTGCTCAAAAATGAAAAAAGTAGAGAGTGAAAACCAAACTTTTAAAGATGAATGGACGGACCAATGCATGTTCGATCTTCCTGCAGTCTGGTCTTTTCTTTACATTTTGCCACACCCACCAGAGGGGAAAACAATCTGCGGCACATTTTAAAAAGCACTGTCCAGTAGTTCGCCTAAAACATTATTTCAACATGTCAAATGAGTATTTTAACACGCTAGCTGTACTGGAGAAAAAACAGTACAATGAAAAACTCACATATGTGGGCCCTTCTGATTGCCTCTTCTCCTTGCCTTCATTTTTATGGAGAAATGATCCCACTGACAACTACCTGATCAAGTCCCCCGGTAAGATCATCATTTAACCTAATAGCAATAAAAAGTTAGGCTACATCCAAACTAAATAATAAAAAAAATAAAAACTTGATTCGTAACAGAAGCGGTGCTTGTGTGATGAGACAGGGCTGCATGCAGCCAGCATCACGTTTCTCATTCTCACTGCTTCTTCACCGGGTCAGGTTTTTTTCCGGTCAGCTTGCTCTTCTTACCTTGGTGTAATACAAATTAAGCTGTAAATAAAAATATATTGAGGCTTACAATAAATATAGCAACTTCTGATCAATCCATATCAATTTCAGGCTTAAAAATACAACTTTTGTATAAACCACGCCCACTTCCAGTTTAAGTCTCGCCCTTTCTGAGCACAAATACGGATACAGATAATACAGATGGTTGAACAGATACAGATACGGATATGGATAGTGGTGTACTCGCTCATCCCTAGTCAGCAGTAGAGTAGAAGCCGTCCAGCCTCTCTCTGTACTGCCCTTTGGCCGCTGTGATGGCTTCCCTCAGTCCTTACTTCACAGCTCTGTACTCAGTCTTGTTGCCTGATCTGAATGCAAGAGACCGGGCAGCAGCATGTGACGTACCTGACTGTGTATCCAGGCCTTCTGGTTGGGAAACATCTTGACTTGTATGGTGGGCACAATGTTGTCAAAACGTGCTAATGTACCCAGTCACATACGCAGCATAGTCCTGTATGCTGACAGAAGAGTCCTCCAGAGTGGCTACAGTTTGAAACACATCCCAGTCTGTCCGAGCAAAGCAGTCCTGCAGGGTGCCCTCAGTCTCAGGTGTCCAGAGAGAGAGATCTGTTTGGTGACAGGGTTTGTTTGTTTCAGTCTTTGTCTGTAGGAACAAAGAGATGTGGTCCGAGTGTCCAAAGTGGGGGCGAGGTGCAGCCGTGTATGCACCACATATGTTGCTGTAAACATGGTCCAGTGAGTTCTTATCAAGGCTGGGAATGTCCACATGTTAATAATATTTCGGGAATACAGTCCGCAGATTTCACTGGTTGAAGTTGCTAGCATTGATCAAATCAAATCAAATCAGATTTATTTATATAGCACCAAATCATAACAAAGTTACATCAAGATCCTTTACATATAATGTCACAGTGATTCCAGCCTGATCACCAGCTCTACTGTCTTTGCAGCTCCTGACACACCCACCTGCCTGGCAATCACCTTCATTCCCTGCACCTGATTTTCCCCACCCATCTCCACACCTGGGGCTCATTCTCCCATCAGTCCTCCAGTACTTATACCAGTCCATTTTCCCCTGCCCTCTGCCAGATTGTCTAGTGTTTTTGTTGCCTAGCTTTCAAGTGTTCCTTATACCAGTCTGTTACCTGAACCCTGCTTGTTTAGCCAGTCTTAGAGATTCTGACTAGCCCTCTGGATTATCTGCCTGATCTGCCTGCCTGCCTGGTTTCGTGACCCCTGCCTGTCTCCCCGGTCTGAAGTTCCTGCCTTGCCCTCAGGATTTGTCTGCATTATCTATCTGCCTGCATGGTTTCTGACCCCTGCTTGTTACTCGGATTGATTAAAGTTTATTGGACTCTGCTCCCGTCTCTGTATTTGTGCTTTTGGGTTCCTTTGTTCTGAGACCTGCCATACAGCAGATCTAGACCAAACTCTTTATGAAATGATTTTAAGAGACCCAACAGATCCCCTCACGAGCAAGCACTTGGCGACAGTTGCAAGGAAAAATTTCCTTTAAGAGGCAGAAACCTCAGGCAGAACCAGACTCAGTGGGGTCAGCCATTTGCGTCGACCGATTGGGGGGAGAGAGAGAGAGAGAGAGAGACACTCATAGAACTGGGAGAAACAGGGATTTTGGGGAAACATGGTAAGTAGTATGTCAGCGCATGCAAGGGGTAGGGAGAGAGGGAGAGAGGTGCTCAGTGTTTCCCCCAGCAGTCTATAGCAGCATAGCTAAGGAGTAAGTGAGCTTTGACTTTTTAACTATAAACTCTGTCATATAGAAAAGTTTTAAGCCTGGTCTTGAAAATTGCTAAAGAGTCCGCCCCCCGGACCGATACTGGAAGTTGGTTCCATAGAAGATTCCTGATTCCTGACCTGGTTCCTGATTTACTCTTGGAGACTCTAGGAACCACAAGTAAACCTCCATCTAGAGAACGGAGTGGCCTACTAGGACAGTAAGGAACTATGAGCTCTCTGAGATATGATGGAGCTTCGTCATTAAGAGCTTTATATGTTAACAGAAGGATTTCAAATTCTATTCTGAATTTCACCAGCAGCCAATGAAGAGAAGCTAACACAGGAGAAATGTTACCCCTATTTTCAGTTACTGTTAATACACGTGTAGCAGCATTCTGAATCATCTGAAGGCCTTTCAGAGATTTGTTTGGACATCCAGATAGTAATGAGGTACAGTAGTCCAGCGTAGAAGTAACAAATGCATGCACTAGTTTTTCTGCATCCTCTTAAGACAGGATGTTTCTGATTTTCCTAATGTTTCTCAGGTGAAAGAAAGCTGCCCAAAGTAATGCCATCCAGACTGATTAGATGATCAGATAAGGTTTCTCTGAGGTGCTTAGGGCCGAGTACAATCACTTCAGATTTGTCAGAATTTAGAAGTAAAATATTATGGGTCATCCAGACTTGTATGTCTTCAAGACATGTCTGCAGTCTGACTATCTGACTGACTTCATTTGGCTTCATTGAGAAATACAGCTGAGTATTGTCTGCATAACAGTGATGTTGCCTTAAGGAAGCAGACATAGGGTTAAGAGGACTGGTCCAAGTACCGAGCCCTGTGGAAGACCGTAGTTGGCTATAGTGCATGAGGAGGAGCATGAACATGAACAAACTGATGTCTATCTGATAAATAGGATTCGAAATATTTTTGTGCAGTTCCTTTAATCCCAGTTTCATGTTCCAGTCTCTGTAATAAAATATTATGATCAATGGTGTTGAATGCAGCACTAAGATCTAAGAGGAGAAGTATGGAGGCTGATCCATTGTCTGAAGCCATTAGAATATCATTGGAGACTTTAACCAGCGCTGTTTCTGTGCTGTGATGAACTCTAAATCCTGACTGAAACTCTTCGAACAAGCCATTCCTATGCAGATGGTTATATAATTGGTTTGCAACTGCTTTTTTGATGATTTTAGAAATGAAGGGAAGGTTTGATATGGGTCTATAATTAGCCAAAACATCTGGATCAAGAATCGTTTTTTTAAGTTGTGGTTTGATAACTGCAGTCTTGAGAGTCTGGGGTACATAACCCAAAGATAAGGTCAAATTGATCAGATTTAGAATGAATGGCTCAATTAAGTAGAAAATCTCTTTAAAGAAGCTGGTCAGTACTGGGTCTAATAGACAGGTTGATGGTTTAGATGATGAGACTATAGAAGCTAGCTCTGAGAGATTCAGAGATGAGAATGATTCCAAATGTAATAAAGGCGTTGCAGTTGATTCAGGAGTTGCTGTATTCAGTAGAAGATTATTGTCTAATGTAGGTAAGAGCTGATGAATTCTTTCTCTGATTGTTATAATTTTATTTGTAAAAAAGCCCATAAAATCATCACTGCTGAGAGCTAAGGGGATCACTGGTTCAATTGAGCTATGACTCTCTGTCAGCCTGGCTACAGTGCTGAAGAGAAACCTGGGGTTTTCCTTGTTTTTTTCTATTAGTGCTGAATAATATGAACTTCTGGCATTACAGAGAGCTTTTTTATACGTTTTTAAGCTTTCTTTCCAGGCTAGGTGACACTCTTCCTAGTTGCTGGAACGCCATTTTCTTTCTAATTTCTGTGACGTCTGCATTAAGGCACGAATTTGGGAACTATACCACGGAGCCAGCCTCCTCTGGTTTATTACTTTCTTTTTGAGAGGGGCAGCATCATCAACATTTGAACACAGTGTGGCCATAGTGCTAATCACAACCTGTGTATGGGAGAAATCCTCAACTGAATTTAGACATGGCATTGCTGCAAATGATGACCGAATGTTCTCTTTCAATTTAGCCACAGCATTTTCTGATAAACATCTTCTATAGCCGAATTTATTCTTCAATACTGTGCAGTCAATTAATCTAAACTCAAATGTAATGAAGTATTGGTCAGTCGGTCAGAAGAGAGTTTTGAGGAAAAATTGTTAACCTGTCAGTTTCAATGCCATATGTTAGAACAAGATCAAGGATAAGATTGAAGCAGTGAGTTGGTTCATTCACATGCTGGGAAAAGTACTAACTCTGATATAAACTCAGAAAACTCTGATAGGAATTCTGAGTACGGACCAGGTGGACGGTATACTGTAACTAATAGAACAGGTTTTTCAACTTTCCAGTTTGAGTGGGAAAGACTAAGAGTGAGGCTTTCAAAGGACCTACAGCCAGATTTTGGTCTAGGGTTGATTAATAAGCTTGACTGAAATATCACAGCCACCTCCTCGACCTGTGGTACGAGGGACATGAAAATTAAAATGAGTGGGGGGTGTAGCTTAATTAATACTAACATACTCATCCTGCCGCAGCCAGGTTTCAGTTATACAAAATAAATCAAGGATTATCAGCTATGAGATCACTGACTAATAGAGATTTTGATGATAGTGATCGTATATTCAACAGTCCGCATTTAATTGCTGCGTTATTTGAGACCGGATTTGTGGTTGTTTTGGTTTCAATTAAGTTTTATGTTTTTAGCTCCTCTTCTGTCTAATTTAAGTGATGACAACAGTATCAGGATGAGCCGTCTGTAATGCGCTGACGGCCAAAAAGCAGTGAATTCCCTTGGTAGATTATAGGGATGGCATTTCAGCAGTAAAAACTCCACATCTGGTGAACAGTGCTTGCAAACAGTAGGGTTGAGCTGGATACTCAGCTGATACGAGTATCCGGTACGGATATAGCAATTTTGATGAGTACGAGTACCATACAAGTAATACTGTCACACCGTGGTGAGGTTGTCTTGTCCTGGTTTTGTTTTTGTCCCGTCATTTCCTGTTTTATTTTGAAAATCTAACCCTCCTCTCGTTTCAGAGCACTTGCCCTTCCTCATGTGTCAACTCTCCGTCCACCATGATTACCGACTGTCTCCACCTGTTTCCCATTTCTCTTCATGTGTTTAAATAGTCTGTGTTCCCCTTGTCCTATGCCAGAATGTCATCGTCCTTGTCCTGCACCAGAGCGCTCCTTCATGCCCACAGCCTTTGACTTCAATAGTAAGCCTTGTCCTCAAATCGAGTGATTTTTTTTTTTTTTTTTTTTTTTTGGTAAATTTTTGATATTCATAGCCTGTTTTCATAGCCTTTTGTTTTCCTCTTTAAGAGTGATTTTCTGTTATTACCTTTTGTATCTAGCGTTGAGCCTAGTTAGTCTATTCATAGCTCTTTTGTTTTCTCCTCACTCAGAGTGATTTTCAGTTCTGTATTTTATTAGATTGTTTCATCCTCCGCGTTTTGCGTGAGTTGATTCTTTTGGTTTTCCTTAGTCAGGTTTTCCTCCTATCGGAGCGTTTTGTGTTTATCTTTTGTTTTCACCTAGTTAGTGTTTATCCTCCCTCGGGAATTAGATTGTCTAGTTTAGTGTTCGATCTCCTGTAGTTAAAGTTGCTTAGCCTTTTGCTTTGTCACTTGGATTTGAGATCTTTGTTTTCCTATTAAAGTCTATATTACTCGAAAGTCTCTGCATCTGGGTCCTGTTTCTGTCCCGGCCTGACAAATACAAGTCAATATCCGTGCTCAGGCTTAAGGAAAATCCTCCTCGGGGCATCCTGCAATAGAGATGCAACACGTCATACTCCGAAAGCCACGCCAACCATAGGGGAAAACAATCGGGGACACAATTTAAAATACACTGGCCAGTACTTAGCTTAAAACATTATTTCAAGATGTCGGATGATTATTTTACCGCGCTAGCTGTACCAGAGAAAAAACGGTACAATGAAAAACTCACATATGTGGGTCTTTTTCATTGTCCTTTCTGTTTCCCTTCATTTTTATGGAGAAATGATCCCACTGAATAGCCAGAGGTGACGTACATCAATATTTGCAACTACCTGATCGAGTCACCCGGTTAGATCATCATTTAACCTAATAGCGATAAGTTAGGCTGCATCCACACTACTACATCATCATTTTAAAATTGCTTTTTATAAACCAAACGTTTCAAATCTGCCCCACTTTATGAGGTTATGGGGTAAAAACTTGATTCATAACAGAAGCGGTGCTTGTGTGATGAGACAGGGCTGCATACAGCCCGCATCGCGTTTCTCATTCTCACTGTTTCTTCACCGGGTAATGTTTTTTTTCCGGTCAGCTCGCTCTTCTTACTTTGGTGTAATACCAATGAAGCTGTAAATAAAAATATCTGGTGCTACCAGTTTACGCTTTACCAATGCATCATGTGGCCACTAAAAATGTGTGAAATAAAAGCAACAACAGTGGACAAACTGGATACCAAGGCCAACAACTACATTAGGAAGTGGCTAGGACTCCCGCGGTGCCTCTCCAGTGCTGCTCTGTTTGGAAGGAATGCCCTCCAGTTACCACTGAAGAGCATTACAACTGGATACAGGCTAGAGAAGACTAGGCTGGTTCTGGAACTCAGGCAGTCAAGTGACCACTTGGTCAGGACTGCATGAGTAAAGATCCGAACAGGCAGAGCCTGGAAGGCAGAAGAATTTGTGGATAATGCCATCTCCAGGCTAAAACACCAAGAGGTAGTAGGGACAACCCAGCAAGGAAGACGTGGCTTGCGGTGGGGGGAGCCTCAGAAGCATTGGTCAAAAGCATCCATGAAAGAGAGGAAGACCATGGTTTTAACAGAGGTGGCAAGGATGGAGGAAGATAGACTCATGGTGAAATCCGTCGGCCAGTGCCAGCAAGGCCAATGGACGAAGTGGGAAGGCATTCTTCCCAGGTCAATGGGGTGGAGCGACATCTGGAAGATGCCCCAGGCAAGACTCAGCTTCTTGATCAGGGCCACGTACGACACTCTTCCCAGCCCTACAATCCTGGCAAGATGGTATGGCGCAGAAGAGAAGTGCAATCTGTGTGGAACAGCCCCAGGAGACCTACATCATATCCTGTGTGGCTGCCGGACAGCCTTGGCCCAGGGTCGTTACAGATGGCGGCAGGACCTGGTGCTGAGGAAACTGGCAGAACATATAGAGAGCATGAGGGTCCTAGCCAATGGAAGACCCAAACCCCAGCAGAGGCAGCCCATTCAGTTTGTTCTAGCAGGACAACCTGTGAAGAACTGTCCTCAGGCGAGAACACCAGCCCTGACCCCTGGAGGTGTCTGGTCAATGAGAGCAGACCTCGACACCATCGCCTCACTGAGACAGACATTGACTTCCCTGACCGCTGCCCCTGGTGTTCTGGTTATTAAAGGGGAAACATCAGCGAAGGATGGCTCCCAGCTGAGGACCCTGCAGCTGGTTCGTTAGGCACCGGCGGAGGTGCGGCAGGCAGAAATGCCTTGCAGGGACCAACATCACCCTGTCAACAAACTAGGCTCACAACAAATATGGCAACTTGTGACCAGCCCATATAGATCTTAGGCTTAAAAATAAACCTTTTGTATAAACCACGCCCACTTACAGTTTAAGTCCCGCCCCTTATGAGTACGAATACGGATACAGATAATGTAGATGGTTCAACAGATACGGATAGTGGTGTATTCGCTCATCCCTAGTAAACAGTCTGCATATCTCCACACCACGAGTTGTTGATAAACACATACACACACCTCCCCCTTTAGCCTTACCGGAGGCTGCAGTCCGGTCTCCTCAGTGCACGAACTGAGTCTGTAGCTGAACAGCACCTTCTGGGACTCTGTCTGAAAGCCATGTCTCTGTGAAAATTAGAGCGCAGCACTCTCTTATTTCCCGATGTGTTGTAATCCTGGCTCCTAGCTCGTCCAGTTTGTTTTCTTACATATGGTTCAACAAGATTGCAAATGTAACGTATTCCCTCAGCTGAGAATCTGTATCGCTCATAGAGAATATCGTCAGAAAACGCCAACGGATCACTCCGGTCTCGAAAAACTCTCTCCCTCCGAAGAGCACTTCTAACAATTCTGGCACCTAAATCCAGTGGATTTCCTAAAACAGTGAGGTCACGGTCAAGGAGGATGCTCAGTGAAGGTACGGTGCTTTTTTTAGCCGACTTTAAGCTGAAACTCGGAACATAACCTGGTCCGGACCAGGTTATGTGTGCAGCATAAGTTACCATAGCCATCCTAAAAGAGAGCCACCTTCGTGACACGGAAAAGTCTGGCTTTTTGCTCAACATACCTCGCTTCGTATTACACCCCTCGGCTCTTCTTTTTGTCATGAACTCTAGATCATTCGTCAACAAAGTGGATGAGATACGATTGAGGATTATGTCAAGCCATATGGAGAACTGCGTTATGATCATCACAGATCTTTGGCTGGATAACAACTTCCCGACGCGTCTATAGAGCTAGCGGGTCGCTCCGTGTACCAATCAGACACGACTGCAGCCTCTGGTAAAAGGAAAGGCGGTGCAGTGTGTATAACAACCGGTGCACTGCAACAAACATTATGGGGACACACTGTTCCCCAGATCTGGAGTATCTGGTCTTTAAGTGCAGACCATTTTACATACCAAGGGAATTTTCTGCCATCTTGATCGTAGCTGTTTACATACCATCACAGGCTAATGCTAAGTTAGCTTTAGATGGGCTGTATACTATCATACGTAGAAACAGTTAAGCAGTAGAAGATGAATGAACAAATGAACATATTACACATATTTCACAATATTACTGTACATACTTTGACCAAGTGGTAAATAACAGATCTTTACAGTGTGGTGAAACCTGGAGGGCTCTAACGGTTTTGTTGGTTAACATTGGTAACTGCCATCCGTCTTGAACAGTTTGCTTGCTGGGCTATAAAATCAGAATCAGAGAATTCACTTATTGGAATGGAAATCTGCGTTGTCATCAAACCTTTGTGACATCATTCCTGAAACTCCTTTGATGTCTGGTGACATCACCAACAGAGTATATAAAGGAACCCTATTTATATAACTCAAACTGTTGGGGAAAAAAAAAACCTTTAACTTACTTTTTTCAGAACATAAGAAACACGAGGGGTCTAAAAAAATCCACCTGGAGAATACTACAGTGGAGTACAACAACCCAGGGAATACCTTGGAGCTCAGTCAAGCCAGCTCCAGTCAGGACAGGACCAGCATGGAAAACCTCAAAGACTTTATTAACAGTCTCAAAGGAGTACAGCTTAGGGGGAATCATGCTAAGGAGGACATCCTTAGTGAGTTATACACTAGGCTGAGGGCAGAGTATGCACAAAATGAGCTGGTGAAGAGAAAAATCTCCAAACTCCAAAAGGAGTTTGAGGTTTGCTCTGCGGCTCAGGACAGCCAGAGGAACCTTCTCTCTCAGCAGGTGAAGAAGCTTCTTGAAGAAAAGCAAGTTGTTGTCTCACAAATTCAGGAGGTAGACCAGCAGGTTCTTGCTAAAGTTGACTCCATTTACAGAAGTACACACCAAGAACCTGCCAACACTGCTCTCCGCAAGAAGATTGGTGAGAACGAAGTGGTGACAATGCGTCTAAGAGAGCAGGTTCAAGAACTCGAAAGAGAAAAGTTGCTGCGTGCCAACTCTGTGTTGAGGAGACCATTTTTTAATTTTACTTTTCACCTTTAAGATGAGCCCTGAATCTTCCCATTGTTATGCTGCTATAGTAGACCAAAGTTACTGGGAGGATTCCAATGGTCCATTGAGCATTCTTTCTAATTTATATCTTTGCACTTCATGTCACCAACTTTGTATTTAACTCCTGTGCCTCTCTTCTCTCTCTCATTTACATCCTACTTATTTGAATAACTTTATATTTTTACCCCTATAGGTTATGCTTCTCCTCTAGATCTCTGTCCCTTTCATCCGTCTTACATTTTTTTCTGTAGGTGTCTATTTCTCTCTCCTGTGAAGAATTGTCATGTTAATTGTAGTAAATTTATGGCAGCAAGGTTGCCAGTGGTGTACAGTTAATGTCACAGTTCTCCTGCTTTTATCAACCTAACTGTTTGTCACTGTTTGTCATCCTCCTTTTTCAAGATAAAACTTACGTTTGAATATTGTAATAATAAACTCCTGTTTATAACTGCACTCCATGTCTCTTACCATGTCTGTTTAACTTACAGATTTATTATTATTATTATTTATTTTATTTTTTTTACCATAACACCAGATGAACTTGTATCTTATATTAATACAGATGTCCCATAAATCTTCTGTTACTGTTTTAAGGAATATCAAACTTAATGGCTGATCAGTGCATCCTACCATGTCTAACATCTTTCTTTCTTTCTTTTTTTGTATGCAAAGAACATATCAGCAAAGGGCTTTAAAAAATTGTAATTTTTTTATTTTATTTTTAACATAACTGCATATCTCAGAACAGTCCTTCCATGTCCCTTTTGCCGGAGCCCGCCCCCCCCCCCCCCCCCCCTTTTTTTTTTTTTTTTTTACCAGTGGCTCTTTTCAAAGCTCTTAAACCTCACAGTTGGTCAAATAACTCTGCCACTCCTGGTCTGAGCTGGGTCTGATGAAGATGAGAACTCAGTGTCAGCACTATCTGCTGTACCTGCGCCTGGTGTGCTGGCTTCCTCATCAACCAGTGAGTCAGTGTCAGAGGCCATCTGGGTGCTGTGAGTTGTTTTCCTCAGGTGGTGTCTGTTGCGTCTATAATACTGTCCAGAAGATGCCACTATGTCGTAGGACTATGGCTCCTCCCTCTGAGCAGTGACCACAGCTGGACGCCAACCTTGTGTTCTCTCCATGTGAACACACTGCAAAAAAGGATTTTCAAGAAAGCAAAAAAACTTGTTCCTGGGAATTTTTTCTTATTTTTTGTCTTTAAAGAAAAATAATCTTGATAAGCAAGCTTTTCACTAGAAAAGTAATCTCATTTTAACAAAATATATCTAACTTATTCTTCATAGGATATTACAGCTAGTATTGAACAAGAATTGCTAGTAACTAGCTGCAACAATGATTTAAAGACATCCCAGCAAAGGAACAAGATTGTTTTGCTTATTTTAAGATTAAGAGCAATTGCACAACTTCTCAATTTAAGAATGTTGTGAAATGACACCAATTAGTTGAAATAACCAATTTTTATTCATCGTTAACAAACTTCACATTTCACATTAACAGATCCATGTATTGATCTACACAACATACAACAAAATGTGAATGGCTCTGTTGAAGAAAGACTTCATGGCAATTTTGATGAGTACGAGTACCATACGAGTAATACTGTCACACCGTGGTGAGGTTGTCTTGTCCTGGTTTTGTTTTTGTCCCGTCATTTCCTGTTTTATTTTGAAAATCTAACCCTCCTCTCGTTTCAGAGCACTTGCCCTTCCTCATGTGTCAACTCTCCGTCCACCATGATTACCGACTGTCTCCACCTGTTTCCCATTTCCCTTCATGTGTTTAAATAGTCTGTGTTCCCCTTGTCCTATGCCAGAATGTCATCGTCCTTGTCCTGCACCAGAGCGCTCCTTCATGCCCACAGCCTTTGACTTCAATAGTAAGCCTTGTCCTCGAATCGAGTGATATTTTTTTTTTTTTTTTTTTTTTTTTGGTAAATTTTTGATATTCATAGCCTGTTTTCATAGCCTTTTGTTTTCCTCTTTAAGAGTGATTTTCTGTTATTACCTTTTGTATCTAGCGTTGAGCATAGTTAGTCTATTCATAGCTCTTTTGTTTTCTCCTCACTCAGAGTGATTTTCAGTTCTGTATTTTATTAGATTGTTTCATCCTCCGCGTTTTGCGTGAGTTGATTCTTTTGGTTTTCCTTAATCAGGTTTTCCTCCTATCGGAGCGTTTTGTGTTTATCTTTTGTTTTCACCTAGTTAGTGTTTATCCTCCCTCGGGAATTAGATTGTCTAGTTTAGTGTTCGATCTCCTGTAGTTAAAGTTGCTTAGCCTTTTGCTTTGTCACTTGGATTTGAGATCTTTGTTTTCCTATTAAAGTCTATATTACTCGAAAGTCTCTGCATCTGGGTCCTGTTTCTGTCCCGGCCTGACAAATACAAGTCAATATCCGTGCTCAGGCTTAAGGAAAATCCTCCTCGGGGCATCCTGCAATAGAGATGCAACACGTCATACTCCGAAAGCCACGCCCACCATAGGGGAAAACAATCGGGGGCACAATTTAAAATACACTGGCCAGTACTTAGCTTAAAACATTATTTCAAGATGTCGGATGATTATTTTACCGCGCTAGCTGTACCAGAGAAAAAACGGTACAATGAAAAACTCACATATGTGGGTCTTTTTCATTGTCCTTTCTGTTTCCCTTCATTTTTATGGAGAAATGATCCCACTGAATAGCCAGAGGTGACGTACATCAATATTTGCAACTACCTGATCGAGTCACCCGGTTAGATCATCATTTAACCTAATAGCGATAAGTTAGGCTGCATCCACACTACTACATCATCATTTTAAAATTGCTTTTTATAAACCAAACGTTTCAAATCTGCCCCACTTTATGGGGTTATGGGGTAAAAACTTGATTCATAACAGAAGCGGTGCTTGTGTGATGAGACAGGGCTGCATACAGCCCGCATCGCGTTTCTCATTCTCACTGTTTCTTCACCGGGTAATGTTTTTTTTTCCGGTCAGCTCGCTCTTCTTACTTTGGTGTAATACAAATGAAGCTGTAAATAAAAATATCTGGTGCTACCAGTTTACGCTTTACCAATGCATCATGTGGCCACTAAAAATGTGTGAAATAAAAGCAACAACAGTGGACAAACTGGATACCAAGGCCAACAACTACATTAGGAAGTGGCTAGGACTCCCGCGGTGCCTCTCCAGTGCTGCTCTGTTTGGAAGGAATGCCCTCCAGTTACCACTGAAGAGCATTACAACTGGATACAGGCTAGAGAAGACTAGGCTGGTTCTGGAACTCAGGCAGTCAAGTGACCACTTGGTCAGGACTGCATGAGTAAAGATCCGAACAGGCAGAGCCTGGAAGGCAGAAGAATTTGTGGATAATGCCATCTCCAGGCTAAAACACCAAGAGGTAGTAGGGACAACCCAGCAAGGAAGACGTGGCTTGCGGTGGGGGGAGCCTCAGAAGCATTGGTCAAAAGCATCCATGAAAGAGAGGAAGACCATGGTTTTAACAGAGGTGGCAAGGATGGAGGAAGATAGACTCATGGTGAAATCCGTCGGCCAGTGCCAGCAAGGCCAATGGACGAAGTGGGAAGGCATTCTTCCCAGGTCAATGGGGTGGAGCGACATCTGGAAGATGCCCCAGGCAAGACTCAGCTTCTTGATCAGGGCCACGTACGACACTCTTCCCAGCCCTACAATCCTGGCAAGATGGTATGGCGCAGAAGAGAAGTGCAATCTGTGTGGAACAGCCCCAGGAGACCTACATCATATCCTGTGTGGCTGCCGGACAGCCTTGGCCCAGGGTCGTTACAGATGGCGGCAGGACCTGGTGCTGAGGAAACTGGCAGAACATATAGAGAGCATGAGGGTCCTAGCCAATGGAAGACCCAAACCCCAGCAGAGGCAGCCCATTCAGTTTGTTCTAGCAGGACAACCTGTGAAGAACTGTCCTCAGGCGAGAACACCAGCCCTGACCCCTGGAGGTGTCTGGTCAATGAGAGCAGACCTCGACACCATCGCCTCACTGAGACAGACATTGACTTCCCTGACCGCTGCCCCTGGTGTTCTGGTTATTAAAGGGGAAACATCAGCGAAGGATGGCTCCCAGCTGAGGACCCTGCAGCTGGTTCGTTAGGCACCGGCGGAGGTGCGGCAGGCAGAAATGCCTTGCAGGGACCAACATCACCCTGTCAACAAACTAGGCTCACAACAAATATGGCAACTTGTGACCAGCCCATATAGATCTTAGGCTTAAAAATAAACCTTTTGTATAAACCACGCCCACTTACAGTTTAAGTCCCGCCCCTTATGAGTACGAATACGGATACAGATAATGTAGATGGTTCAACAGATACGGATAGTGGTGTATTCGCTCATCCCTAGTAAACAGTCTGCATATCTCCACACCACGAGTTGTTGATAAACACATACACACACCTCCCCCTTTAGCCTTACCGGAGGCTGCAGTCCGGTCTCCTCAGTGCACGAACTGAGTCTGTAGCTGAACAGCACCTTCTGGGACTCTGTCTGAAAGCCATGTCTCTGTGAAAATTAGAGCGCAGCACTCTCTTATTTCCCGATGTGTTGTAATCCTGGCTCCTAGCTCGTCCAGTTTGTTTTCTTACATATGGTTCAACAAGATTGCAAATGTAACGTATTCCCTCAGCTGAGAATCTGTATCGCTCATAGAGAATATTGTCAGAAAACGCCAACGGATCACTCCGGTCTCGAAAAACTCTCTCCCTCCGAAGAGCACCTCTAACAATTCTGGCACCTAAATCCAGTGGATTTCCTAAAACAGTGAGGTCACGGTCAAGGAGGATGCTCAGTGAAGGTACGGTGCTTTTTATAGCCGACTTTAAGCTGAAACTCGGAACATAACCTGGTCCGGACCAGGTTATGTGTGCAGCATAAGTTACCATAGCCATCCTAAAAGAGAGCCACCTTCGTGACACGGAAAAGTCTGGCTTTTTGCTCAACATACCTCGCTTCGTATTACACCCCTCGGCTCTTCTTTTTGTCATGAACTCTAGATCATTCGTCAACAAAGTGGATGAGATACGATTGAGGATTATGTCAAGCCATATGGAGAACTGCGTTATGATCATCACAGATCTTTGGCTGGATAACAACTTCCCGACGCGTCTATAGAGCTAGCGGGTCGCTCCGTGTACCAATCAGACACGACTGCAGCCTCTGGTAAAAGGAAAGGCGGTGCAGTGTGTATAACAACCGGTGCACTGCAACAAACATTATGGGGACACACTGTTCCCCAGATCTGGAGTATCTGGTCTTTAAGTGCAGACCATTTTACATACCAAGGGAATTTTCTGCCATCTTGATCGTAGCTGTTTACATACCATCACAGGCTAATGCTAAGTTAGCTTTAGATGGGCTGTATACTATCATACGTAGAAACAGTTAAGCAGTAGAAGATGAATGAACAAATGAACATATTACACATATTTCACAATATTACTGTACATACTTTGACCAAGTGGTAAATAACAGATCTTTACAGTGTGGTGAAACCTGGAGGGCTCTAACGGTTTTGTTGGTTAACATTGGTAACTGCCATCCGTCTTGAACAGTTTGCTTGCTGGGCTATAAAATCAGAATCAGAGAATTCACTTATTGGAATGGAAATCTGCGTTGTCATCAAACCTTTGTGACATCATTCCTGAAACTCCTTTGATGTCTGGTGACATCACCAACAGAGTATATAAAGGAACCCTATTTATATAACTCAAACTGTTGGGGAAAAAAAAAACCTTTAACTTACTTTTTTCAGAACATAAGAAACACGAGGGGTCTAAAAAAATCCACCTGGAGAATACTACAGTGGAGTACAACAACCCAGGGAATACCTTGGAGCTCAGTCAAGCCAGCTCCAGTCAGGACAGGACCAGCATGGAAAACCTCAAAGACTTTATTAACAGTCTCAAAGGAGTACAGCTTAGGGGGAATCATGCTAAGGAGGACATCCTTAGTGAGTTATACACTAGGCTGAGGGCAGAGTATGCACAAAATGAGCTGGTTAAGAGAAAAATCTCCAAACTCCAAAAGGAGTTTGAGGTTTGCTCTGCGGCTCAGGACAGCCAGAGGAACCTTCTCTCTCAGCAGGTGAAGAAGCTTCTTGAAGAAAAGCAAGTTGTTGTCTCACAAATTCAGGAGGTAGACCAGCAGGTTCTTGCTAAAGTTGACTCCATTTACAGAAGTACACACCAAGAACCTGCCAACACTGCTCTCCGCAAGAAGATTGGTGAGAACGAAGTGGTGACAATGCGTCTAAGAGAGCAGGTTCAAGAACTCGAAAGAGAAAAGTTGCTGCGTGCCAACTCTGTGTTGAGGAGACCATTTTTTAATTTTACTTTTCACCTTTAAGATGAGCCCTGAATCTTCCCATTGTTATGCTGCTATAGTAGACCAAAGTTACTGGGAGGATTCCAATGGTCCATTGAGCATTCTTTCTAATTTATATCTTTGCACTTCATGTCACCAACTTTGTATTTAACTCCTGTGCCTCTCTTCTCTCTCTCATTTACATCCTACTTATTTGAATAACTTTATATTTTTACCCCTATAGGTTATGCTTCTCCTCTAGATCTCTGTCCCTGTCATCCCTCTTACATTTTTTTCTGTAGGTGTCTATTTCTCTCTCCTGTGAAGAATTGTCATGTTAATTGTAGTAAATTTATGGCAGCAAGGTTGCCAGTGGTGTACAGTTAATGTCACAGTTCTCCTGCTTTTATCAACCTAACTGTTTGTCACTGTATTACTAATGCAGGCTGAGTTACAGAATATAGCTCCATTTTCTTGGCTTTACAGTAGGGTATTGGCAACCCTCGTACTTTACCTATTTCTAGTTTGCTTATTGTTGTTATAGGTCCATATGACCGGATGAGTCGACATAATAAGGTGGATGTCCAGTTTTGACTTTAACTCCATGAAGTGCAACTTTATTATTTACTTTCCTGCTCTGGTTACTGTCTTTTGTCTGTACTTGTCTATTCAGGACACATACACACTGTATCACTCTGCCTCTACATCAGTAACCTCATCACATAAGTGCGTGGCACTATATACTACATCCTCCTTTTTCAAGATAAAACTTACGTTTGAATATTGTAATAATAAACTCCTGTTTATAACTGCACTCCATGTCTCTTACCATGTCTGTTTAACTTACAGATTTATTATTATTATTATTATTATTTTTTTTTTACCATAACACCAGATGAACTTGTATCTTATATTAATACAGATGTCCCATAAATCTTCTGTTACTGTTTTAAGGAATATCAAACTTAATGGCTGATCAGTGCATCCTACCATGTCTAACATCTTTCTTTCTTTCTTTTTTTGTATGCAAAGAACATATCAGCAAAGGGCTTTAAAAAATTATAATTTTTTTATTTTATTTTTAACATAACTGCATATCTCAGAACAGTCCTTCCATGTCCCTTTTGCCGGAGCACGCCCCCCCCCCCTTTTTTTTTTTTTTTTTTACCAGTGGCTCTTTTCAAAGCTCTTAAACCTCACAGTTGGTCAAATAACTCTGCCACTCCTGGTCTGAGCTGGGTCTGATGAAGATGAGAACTCAGTGTCAGCACTATCTGCTGTACCTGCGCCTGGTGTGCTGGCTTCCTCATCAACCAATGAGTCAGTGTCAGAGGCCATCTGGGTGCTGTGAGTTGTTTTCCTCAGGTGGTGTCTGTTGTGTCTATAATACTGTCCAGAAGATGCCACTATGTCGTAGGACTATGGCTCCTCCCTCTGAGCAGTGACCACAGCTGGACGCCAACCTTGTGTTCTCTCCATGTGAACACACTGCAAAAAAGGATTTTCAAGAAAGCAAAAAAACTTGTTCCTGGGAATTTTTTCTTATTTTTTGTCTTTAAAGAAAAATAATCTTGATAAGCAAGCTTTTCACTAGAAAAGTAATCTCATTTTAACAAAATATATCTAACTTATTCTTCATAGGATATTACAGCTAGTATTGAACAAGAATTGCTAGTAACTAGCTGCAACAATGATTTAAAGACATCCCAGCAAAGGAACAAGATTGTTTTGCTTATTTTAAGATTAAGAGCAATTGCACAACTTCTCAATTTAAGAATGTTGTGAAATGACACCAATTAGTTGAAATAACCAATTTTTATTCATCGTTAACAAACTTCACATTTCACATTAACAGATCCATGTATTGATCTACACAACATACAACAAAATGTGAATGGCTCTGTTGAAGAAAGACTTCATGGCTCATTAATACAATTTAAAATTTCAGTTTAACACCACCCAATTGAAAAATGTGACAGATAGAACACATGTTGTAGTTTTAGGTCCTCTGATGGTGCTCCAAACTGCTACCTCTTTTATGAACCACATGTTAAAGGAAAAACATAAGCCAGTTGCAGTAGTGCTTTTCGATCACCTTTTTTTGGCCAATACAAAAACTGAAATGCAAAAGTGTCCATTATGCAGATCAGTCAAAAAACAATATTCCAATCAAACAAACTGTCCACCTGAGGACATGAAACAGTGTACCTTTCACAATGCATCATGTGTGGCTTTGTGTAGTCCGATCACATCACCCAGGTAATACTTCATAGGGACATATGTCGTATCCTTGTGAGTAAAACTGTAAAATGCAGTAAAATCTACAAGGTTATCAGCAGTTACCAGGTCTGTTGCCATCACCAAGTTTGGAATCTCTAATTTTATGCCATGTAATCTCTGTCATAAAAAATAGTATTGTACTGCTTAAGTTCAAAACAATACAATGATGAATTTATTATGTAGATATTTCTCACAAAAGCAAATTCGGGTAAATCATTAGAAATTAACAGCACTCAAAATTAATGTCTTCTCCTGCATGTATTTGTTGCCATTTAGAATTATCCATTTAGCAGATACTGCATGATTTACTTCCTCATTTCCAAGGAAGACCCTCATTTTTTCTTTTAAGTATGACAAGTTGCTTATTTCTGAAGTTGGTCCCAGTGAACACTCGTTTGAAAAAATGGGATGTTCAAAACTACTTGCATTCTGACAACATTCATACATTTGATTATGCCTTATCAATGATTTGCAGACATTTTCAAAATTTATTTTTGAAGCCCATTGTTTGAAAAAGCAGTGTTTTGATTCAAATCTCATGCACATGTGACAGATCATTGGTCCCAGTAGTTTAATCTGGGATGGAGCATGAATCAAATAATGTTGTTTTGGAGTGATGCTGTTATCTGGGAAAAGGTTCTTCACATGCTTTAAGTGCTGTTCAATAAGTCTTCTCAGCTTGTTAATTGTCTGTATACCAATAACAGGGGCAAACAAAATTTGAACTATCTCTATGAGTTCAAGAATGATTGCATAGTATTCAGAACCTTTAACTCTGTCAATCAGAAATGGCAGTATCTTTAGTAGAACAAACATTTGTCCCAAGGACTGCTTCAACTTATTATCAATGGAAGCAAATGTGCTATAAGCAATAGGGCTTGGTTTATCTCTAATATCAAGTGGAGAGTAGGGGAATCCAGTTAATGCAGTATGGAAGACATCCAAGTCTAGTTCTCCCATAAGAATTAACTGTTTCATTACACACTTTATTTCAAATGGAGCAATCCCTTCAAGAATTATATGCATCACGTCTTGGGGTGTTTGCTCGATCAAGTTGAATGCTGGGAAATCTAAAAGTTTACTTCTTCTGTTGATACCATATGTCGTTTTTAAACAGTTTTTGAGAAACTCTGTTTTGGCCTTTTCAGTCTCGATACACTGCCGTTTGTGTCTCTCTAATGTCCTCTCCTCAAAATGAACTTCATCAAAATGGCTTTGCATGTCCTCAAATGAACATTCACACTGCCTGCATGTACTATATGCAAAGCCAACACCCTCTTTGAATCCACAGAGCTCATGCTGAGCCAAAGTGTCACCACATATGGAAAATAATGCTCCAAATATTTCACGTTCACCACTCGCAGTTTGAACTTTAACTCCATCATATAGCATTACTAGTTACTAAACATTACTATTACATTACATTACTACTACTAAGTCCTCATGCAACCTTCTTAAGACTCCGTCAACACCACATTCAGAGAGTTCAGTCTTTTTTTGCAATGGCAAGTAGGCGAATGGCAGCTAGTTTTGAACGATATTTAGGGTTAATGTTACCCAAAGTGTAATAAAACAATGACAACTTATTTTTGGAGGCATGACACCCAAGTGGATTGCAAATCTCAATATTGTCTGAGTAGAGGATAATCTGTAGAGCAGAGGGTCGGACAGAAAATAAAGGGTGTGACTTCATGAGCTCTCCATCCGTGATGTCATAGAAATATGGACTTCTATATCTTTGCGGCTCATCTATCATTTAAAAAAGCTGCAACAGTTTATGATAAAAAACAAATATCATATGATGTCTGTGATTGGATTTGACTAAACAAATAACCATAGCCATGTGTCAAAATAATAATAAGTTGAGTTAGGTTCATGTGCATTTAGCCAACAGGTAAAATTATGTATAAAGTATCAAGACAGAATTAAGTTCAGTGGTAGATATAATAATTTGTAGATACCTGGAGTACATCACCATGCTCACGAACAAAAAATGCCAAGGTGCCAGAAAACTAAAAATAAATTTGAAAAACTATCTGCACACTTGGATCCTTGCAAGTATTTTAATTGGACAAGCTTTTGGTCAAAGGACCTTCATCAGGTTTTCACAATCACATATATATATATATGTCAAAATATTTGACAGATTACGTACTAATGATTAGTTGCAGCCACATACCTGCTTGACGTAGATGTCCTCTCGCTCCGTCACCTGCTGCTGGTTCCATCATCAAAGTGTTCAGAGTGGCTCCTTCGAATGTGATACCTAAGTGAGTTGTAAACTCGATACTCTTTGACACAACCATCGATTCCACAAACGACGCGGAAATCTGGACTACGGCTATGTGCAGTTAATATGACTCATAAAAGATTTAAGCGTCAGAGCCACAAAAACGAAACATATAACACAACGCCAAATCATTTTCGCGGTTTAACTTGCCTTAGCTGCTGCCGAGAGGGACCCCTGGCCTCACAACAAGAAGTTGGTCTTCTTCGGCGAACTATTGGCCGGTTTAAAGATCAAAATATGGACGCACTCCAATTTTAGTGGCGGCTAGTTTGAGCAACGATTAACGAGAAGCGTCTGTCTTTACCTCAGTATCATTTCAATGCTGTACTGCCTGAATATGACATGTCATATATCACGTTCACTTCTTGCCTTAGATGCTAAAATAGGCCAAAAGTTTGCTTAAAATGAGTGTTCTGCTTTCTTGATTAAGCAAACCTAAATTAAGAATTTGCACCTTAATTATGATTTTCAGTTCATGACAAAAAAGCTTAAAATAGTAATTATTTTCTTCAAACAGAACATTTTCTTTCTTGATTGAGCTGACCAAGAATTTATACCAGAATAGAATTTAGCCAAAGAAGCTCAGATTAAGACACATTTTCTTAATAAATCATACTAAAAGCAAGCATTTTTGTCTTAAGACACCAGAGGCATTCTTACATTTCTTTATTTATCAAACTAATCCAGGACAAATATTGACAACACTGGAGTCTATTCCGATGGCATAAGTTAAGCATTCGAGCCGCCACTGTCAAAAAGTGCATATTCCAGTTATCCTAGCACGGTCCCTTTAAAACATTATCACTGTCATAAGTGTGATATTCAAACAAAAATAGCATGACATTGCCCGACGCCGCCAAAATAAAAAAATACAGCTGCATGTTAAATATAAAAAAATAACAACATTCCTCCAGATTTGCATAGTGGGTTAACAATTTTAAAATAACACCAACAAACATGTGGCTAACATCTGACAAACCTTTTCTGAAACTACTTCATCAAATGAGTCAGAAGAGCAGATTGACCCTGAGAAAAAGACTCACTCAATAAATGACTTCCGCTAAGCAATGGCTTTTTTGTAGGATGGGGTTGTATCTCAGTCATGGATAGAATCTTGGATAATTTCTGTTTGCAGTACAGAAAGCAGTGTGGAAATACACCTTGGGTATGTGAGATGTAGGGCATAATAATATGCCATAAGATAGAGCAGTCCTTCATGAAGATCTTCCCTGTCGAATGTGGCCATTGGTGTGCTTCCCACGGCGATCATGCAATTGTTTTCAGAGACAAGCACAACTGGACAAGGCAGGGGTTGAAGGCGCAGGAAACCATTGGGATCTTCTGAAGTCTAAATGACAGACAATGAAGAAGATAAGAGTACATTCATCCATCTAAGGGAAATGAATGTGAACGTTCATTGTTAATCCTAAACTCACCACAGCAAGTTCCAATAAAGCTACAGACAACACATTTATGAAGAGCTGATCACCATAACAAACATTATGAATGCATGAATGACTGCAACATACAGCAGCCTCACCCTAAGGACACGGAAAAGAGCTTCACTGCTGGCGCCCAGCTTTCTAGAAGGTGCAGTGCTGGATGGGAAGAGCAGTTCTTCATGGCACCATAAAACTGCACCTTTGAGTAGAAGCTTCCCCATCTGTCCTTCATCTCAGAGATGTACTGGGAATTGCTTGGTTGAATAATTTTCCGCAGCTCATCCAGAACCTGAAAAATACATTTAAATACAGAGAGAAAATTAATTGAAACCAGAGACTAGTCCTGGTCTTTTGTTAGTTACAGAAAGCACAAGAGCACTAATGTCTGAGCAATATGAAAATCACGTCAAGATGCCCTGAAATTAACAGGTGCATTTAAAAAATAAAATAAAAAAATAAATGTATACAATGGAAAAGTTCAATATTTTTTGTTAGATATTTCAGGAAGTGAAAAATGAATAAAATATATTCAAATATTTGTATTTGTTTTTAACATTCTAATTTATTGTACAAAAAATATTGAACTTTTCCATCATATTCTAAGTTTTTGAGATGCATCTGTATTCTAGGATAGCTAAAAAACAAACAGTGATTATTGTTTACACAGGGCAAACATTAACTTACATGATCCATTTCTCTGAAACACGGGTAAGCCTCTAGAATCTTTGCTGGTCTGTCTTGCTCCTTTACAGCATCAGAGTCGATAAAGTGTCTTCTAGACTCGAACTCAAGGTCCAGCAATTGGGTCACTGCTGCTTTGTTCGGCTTCTTGGATTTGTACATTTCTTGGAGAGTCTTGTAGTGCCTTGACTGGGTGCTCTGGCTGTCGAGGAAGTCAACTGAACCAGCTGAAAGCGTAAAGCAGGAATGAGGATGTAAGAATCAGAATCATTAATTATTGCCAAGTAGATTTTTACATATTTGATATGGTGCGTTGGTGCATAACAATAACCATAGTGCAAGCAAATAGCATCAAAAACAGTACTGTAACACCAGAGAAAATTATGTCAAATATGACTGTGGGGAAATATTAGATTTCCAAAGAAAACAAGTTAACAGTTAGAAGGAACTTGAGAAGTACTCATTTATGTTTGTAACTTGTCACCATATGGAAATGAATACAAACATCCCCTGGGAGACAGTGAAGCAATTATGTTGACTTTTTGGTGGCATGTTTCAAAAATGTTTTCCCTACCCCAAACCCATAGATGCATATAGTGTATTGATGCATTACATACATGCTTCATCACTGCTCTCCTGGTGTTGCACTGGGGTGCTGGCTCTAACAGGTATGCAAGGAATGGTTGATGCACTGGAATCTCCAACGTAGTCACTCACTGCAACACCTGCACTCCCATCGTGTCGTGGCTTCTTGGATGGAGGACCCTTAGCTTTCCTTGGACTTTTGACATTTGATAGTCTCTTCCTGAGCTTTCTAGCAATGTACTCCTGCCAGGGACAGATAGTGAAAATTAAAAGATAAGACATGGAAGTTTACACCATAAAAGCAAATAAAAAGTAGTTGTGACCAAAGGCTACTTACCCACTCACCACACCTTCCTTTTATCATTGGATAGTAGTCCACCAATCGCTTTGCCATGACATCAACCTCATGTTTGCAGGGGTATCTGGAGTCCTCAGTGGCTCTTGCTATTGAAATCACATTAGTCATTGGTGTTTCTTATGAGCCGACAAAGAAGTTCTGTGGATAAGGGCTCAACTTGCTCTGTCCCCAGCCGTTTCTGCTCAAAGTAGGAGCAACGTGCTAGTTCAAGCTCACTGTCTGTGAAGATGATGTATTTTGGGTTGGACATAGTCACAGACTTTGAAATGTTGTCCTCCTCTTTGGAGAGGTCACTGCCTCCAGTGGTTGATGGTGGATTCTCAGCAGGAGTCTCTTCCTAAAGTACATTTACATTACATTCAATGATTTAAAAGAAAACTGCATACGCACGTCTAAAAGTATAAAACAGAAGAGAGTACAGTCCTGTGCAGTACCACTAAAATGGTAATTACAAATCCTGTGCATTTAATATAATTGTATTTGTTTCAAGCCAAAGCACAAGATGATCAAGTTCACTCCTCTTGGGCATCTGCTATAATAAACAGTGTTTTAAACCAGTGCTTTTAACCAGACTGACTTTACAGACTTTGACTGTAACTTCTATGAAATACATTTTAACCACCACATTTTAACTGGAAACAGTAACAACGTGACTGCAACTTATGACGTATATTAGCTTTTGAACTTATTTATTTTAGAATTTTAGCTTTAGCACTTTTAACTAGGGATGGGTATCGTTTTGAAAAATTACAATACCAGGGTATTGATATCAATACCAAAAGAGTATTTATGTTCTTTCGATACCCATCATGTGAATGGAGGAATTCAGTTGCGTAAAATGTCACTACCCTACACTACAACAGTCGGAAATCGTGACAGCGCAATAGGAGTAAAGTTACAAGGCTTGAGCTTAAAGTTACATGGTGACTGAGCTATAGACTGAAACTCAGTTTGCAACAGTGGTGAAACAATTAACAAAAAGTCTGGAACTCAGTTTTAGGTGTTTTGTAGTTGACAATTACATTTTAAACAAGAAGGATATACAGTACTTTGCACAACATACAGCTGGTTAGCTAATATTTTCTGAAAGTTGAAAACCTAATTTTTTCAAAAAGCTAAAGACTAACGTTACATCATTAATATATTTTAAATAAGTTAGCGGGATTTTCTAGTGTCTGCAAGAGGTTGCTTACCACTATGTTAGAACATAGTGGTTGTTTTTTTTTTTTTTTTAACTCCAAAGACTGCGCCACATCTACATAATTTAAAAACGACCCTAAAAGATTTTTACAGTGCTTTTATCCAGAAAAGCTGCTGCGCCAGTTTGCCTCAACTAGGCAGGCGACTAAGCTAATGTTAACGTCCCTGCGAAGGCCAATGCTGCGCCTATACGTATATGTGTTAATGCGCCACCCTTTATGTTAACATGTGTTGCTCCTTTACTACACACACTACGGTACCGAACCACAGAGTTATGCACAGGTGCAGTGTGCGCTGCTTACTTCTGGTCATGGAAAAATGGAGGTAACGTGTGGTTGTGGACCGCTGCCTGTTCTGGGTGAATAAAAGTTTTTGAACCTGAATAAACGTCGTGTTTATTAAGTCGGAGTTAACATTGGTAGCAGAGGATGGTTCGAAGATGGCTGCGAACTACAGAGTACCGCCAAAATTTGACGAAGCCAGGCCGTACAAGTGCTGGAAAAATGTCAACATGTGTTGACCTTGAAGGTGAGACGGGAAAACGGATGTGACTGGTACACTGCCCTAGCCTGGGCTCTTATGGCTAAGAACTGTTTGCATAGTGTTCATGGTTATAGTCCATATCAACTTGTATTTGGTCAAAATCCTAACCTTCCCTCTGTATTAATTGATAAGCTACCTGCACTGGAGGGCACTACAATGAGTGCCAGGGTAGGACAACACATATCAGCATTCCATGCTTCTAGGAAAGCTTTCACTGAATCTGAATGTTCAGAGGATAAGGAGGGCATTACGTAAACAGCTCAGACACACTGAAGAAAAATATGAGACAGGAGACAAAGTATATTACAAGCGGGCTGACAGTGCAGAGTCGAAGGGACCAGGGGTGGTTATTGGTCAAGATGGGGCTGTTGTATTTGTGAGGCATGGTGGTATCCTTGTTAGAGTACATCACTTAAGACTGAGCAAGGTTCACAAAAATGTTCAAGATAATGTACAAGATGAGGTTCACAATGAAACAAACGCTGAGGACAATGTACCAAACCAAGCAGCAGCTAGTGAAAACACAGGCGGTGTTGGGAACAGAGCCACAGGTTGCTCACATAGCAAACAAAATACAGACACTGACAATGACCAGGAGAGTGACAGAGTGTCAAATACTGCAGCAGAGGCACGCCCACTAGTGACTAAAAATGAGGTAACACAAACCGAAATGGAGCACAATGTTAGTGAGGATAATGTTGTGATTCCCACAAGTGTAAAACTGAAAACAGGACAGACTGTAACTTTTATGAAGAGAGAGGAAAGTGTTCCATGTAGAGCTACTGTTCTAGGTAGAGCAGGCAAAGCCACAGGAGGGTACAAAAATTGGTATAACCTACAACTTCTTGAAACTGATGGGAGTAATGGTCAAAGAGAGGCAGTTGACTTGTCTTGTGTTGATAATCTCAGCATTGAACCAGATGTCGGGGAAGCTGATGTACTCATAACAAAAGACATATCATTTGATGTAGCTAAACAAGAAGAGATAAACAACTGGAAAAATAATGATGTTTTTGAAGAAGTTCAAGATGAAGGTCAAAAGTGTGTTTCCACCCGATGGGTTTGTAGTTTAAAAGAAACTGATAAAGGTATCGTGCCCAAAGCTAGACTTGTAGCCAGAGGTTTTGAAGAGTTTAATATCCAAGAGCTAGAGAAAGATTCTCCAACCTGTGCATCTGAATCCCTAAGGTTAATGTTAACTGTGATTTGTCAAAATAAGTGGAAAGTCCATTCTATGGATATTAAATCTGCATTTCTGCAGGGCATGGAGTTGTCAAGGGTAATTCGTGTTCGCCCGCCTCCAGAAGCAGACAGTAAAGGGGTTCTATAGAAACTAAAGAAATGTGTATACGGCTTTGGTGATGCATCACTTTATTGGTATAATAGGGTGAAAACTATTATGCTGGGCACAGGTGGTAAAGTGTCACAAGTGGACCCTGCAGTCTTTTATTGGTTGGATGAACAGTGCAAAGTTAAAGGTGTACTTGCATGTCATGTAGATGATTTTCTTTGGGCAGGCTCACAACATTTTGTAACTGATGTAATTCCTAAACTGACGTCTGCATTCCATGTGGGGCGTGAGGAACATGAGAACTTTTGCTATGTTGGAATGGATATTGCTCCTGTTAATGGTGTAATAGAAATGCATCAACACAGCTACATTGACAACATGCAACCCATTCAGATGCAACCAGCACGCGCTATACAAAGAGATTCATCTCTTAATGACACAGAAAGAGAGCAGCTTAGGTCAAAAATAGGACAAATACTCGGGGTGGCAAAACAGACTAGACCTGATGTTATGTTCGATGCGTGTATTTTGGCATCCATTCTAAAAAATGCTACTGTGCAGTCCATTCATGATGCTAATAAGGTGATTCGTAAAATTAAATCTGAAAGGTTACTCTAAAATTTCAATATTTGGGTAATAATGATGCTTTGAACTTGACTGTTTTCAGTGATGCTTCGCTGGGAAACTTGCCGGATGGAGGTACACAAGGGGGGACTTTGATCACACTCATGGGGGAGAGTGGGACATTTTCTCCTCTTTGTTGGCAATCCAAGAGGATCAGATGTGTGGTACGGAGCACCCTTGCAGGAGAGACTCTTGCCATGTCGGATGGAATAGACAATGCAATTTTCCTTGCCACTCTCTTTTCTGAGCTCACTACTGGGACTGTTGACCTAAATGCTCCTGCGTTGGTCTGTGTAACTGACAATCACTCCCTATATGATGCTCTTAAGTCAACAAAACAGGTCACAGAGAAAAGACTTCGGCTGGACATAAGCGGCATCAAAGAGCTCCTTCAGAGCAGGAAAATCAAAAAGGTGCTCTGGTCTGTGACAAAAGCTCAACTCGCTGACTGTCTAACAAAAAAGGGAGCATCACCTCTAGTGCTCTTGAAAGCACTTAGTGAAGGACTTTGGGATCCAGCATAAATGTCTTCAAAAAAAAAAAAAAAAGACAGGGGTGATGGTTGTATTGTTTTTGATTTGTTTTTGTTATTTTGGAAATGCACCTTTCTTTACTAAGCCTTTGTGCTTTGCACTTTGTTCATGGGATGCTTAAAATTTATTGTATTTTATTTTCAAAGAAAGAAGGGGAGATTGTTAACATGTGTTGCTCCTTTACTACACACACTACGGTACCGAACCACAGAGTTATGCACAGGTGCAGTGTGCGCTGCTTACTTCTGGTCATGGAAAAATGGAGGTAACGTGTGGTTGTGGACCGCTGCCTGTTCTGGGTGAATAAAAGTTCTTGAACCTGAATAAACGTCGTGTTTATTAAGGCGGAGTTAACACTTTACTCCATGATAAACTGTAAAATTAATGATTTAATAACTGCATATGCCAATATACAGTATTGGTATCGGGTCCTCTATTGACAAAATTTACTTACTGATTGGATACTGGACTGAAAGCCCAGCAGCAGCAGTGTTACCAGTTAGCTAGTAACATTGGTGTTATTTACATCTCTACATACACGATAGCAGAATGTAAAAACATAGCAACATAGCCTACCTTTGAGTGTGGCAGTAGTCACTTCATCCAGTTTATCCATCCTTTGGAAATTCACCTTTCCCAACGAGTTTCAATAACCGTTCTTCTCTTCCTTTTTCTTTCTAACGGTCCTCCCCACTTTGTTCAGACTTCAGGATTACAAACCTTCAACGCTTTTGCTGTAAATATCAGAATATGGGTGCACTCCAATTCTAGTGGCTGTTATTTCACTCTAATGGAAGATGTGAACGTGATATATGACATGTCATTATATTCAGGCAGTACAGCATTGAAATGATACTGAGGTAAAGACAGACGTTTCTCGTTAATCGTTGCTCAAACTAGCCGCCACTAAAATTGGAGTGCGTCCATATTTTGATCTTTAAACCGGCCAATAGTTCGCCGAAGAAGACCAACTTCTTGTTGTGAGGCCAGGGGTCCCTCTCGGCAGCAGCTAAGGCAAGTTAAACCGCGAAAATGATTTGGCGTTGTGTTATATGTTTCGTTTTTGTGGCTCTGACGCTTAAATCTTTTATGAGTCATATTAACTCTGCACATAGCCGTAGTCCAGATTTCCGCGTCGTTTGTGGAATCGATGGTTGTGTCAAAGAGTATCGAGTTTACAACTCACTTAGGTATCACATTCGAAGGAGCCACTCTGAACACTTTGATGATGGAACCAGCAGCAGGTGACGGAGCGAGAGGACATCTACTTCAAGCAGGTATGTGGCTGCAACTAATCATTAGTACGTAATCTGTCAAATATTTTGACATATATATATATATATATATGTGATTGTGAAAACCTGATGAAGGTCCTTTGACCAAAAGCTTGTCCAATTAAAATACTTGCAAGGATCCAAGTGTGCAGATAGTTTTTCAAATTTATTTTTAGTTTTCTGGCACCTTGGCATTTTTTGTTCGTGAGCATGGTGATGTACTCAAGGTATCTACAAATTATTATATCTACCACTGAACTTAATTCTGTCTTGATACTTTATACATAATTTTACCTGTTGGCTAAATGCACATGAACCTAACTCAACTTATTATTATTTTGACACATGGCTATGGTTATTTGTTTAGTTAAATCCAATCACAGACATCATATGATATTTGTTTTGTCATAAACTGTTGCAGCTTTGACTGCTTTTTTGAAAGCTATAGTTTCTCCTGTTGCACACTATACATCAAATGCATATGCTTTCAGTTTTGCTGCCTGCTTGTATCTTATTTGGACACACAACTTAGATCTAACAGTGAACTATAATTTTATAATGTGGATTTGTACTTGCTCAACACAAATTAGATAGATACACATTTATATATTGTATTCCTCCATCATTCAGGTGATAATTTGGGTTTCCCAGTTGTTTGTAATAGTCAGTCACACTATTACTAATCCTTATAGAATGGAGTGCCTAGTCTCTAGCCCAATAGGAGACACACTACACAGCAATCATTTTCATAGTGAGGTACTCTTATGTGATTTGCTGTCATTTCTGATCCGTTTTTCAGAGTGGTGTGAATGCTATTGTGGTGTTAATGCAGCAGTACCAAGCTTTGTTGGTGTCGAATCTAAGAAGTCAACTCCAAAAAGTCTTCGAACAACATCAAGAATGTGATCTCGCAAAGGAGGCTATGGTAGTGTTTGACCAGATTGAGGAACCATTTGCGTCCGTCTCAACAACATATAGACATGACAATGTGATCAAGCAGAACTTCAACTTTGTGGAGTCAGAGGCGGTTTCTGTTGGTTATAAAGCTTGCATGGTCAAAAAAGGAAGAAAAAGAGTCCTCGCTACAATGCTCAAATGTTTTCATTAAATACCCCTTATCAGAAGTTTGGAACAGTTGTCTCATCCAAAAGTTTTGGAAATGATAGATGAGCCACAAAGATATAGAAGTCCATATTTCTATGACATCACGGATGGAGAGCTCATGAAGTCACACCCTTTATTTTCTGTCCGACCCTCTGCTCTACAGATTATCCTCTACTCAGACGATATTGAGATTTGCAATCCACTTGGGTCTCATGCCTCCAAAAATAAGTTGTCAATGTTTTATTACACTTTGGGTAACATTAACCCTAAATATCGTTCAAAACTAGCTGCCATTCGCCTACTTGCCATTGCAAAAAAAGACTGAACTCTCTGAATGTGGTGTTGACGGAGTCTTAAGAAGGTTGCATGAGGACTTAGTAGTAGTAATGTAATGTAATAGTAATGTTTAGTAACTAGTAATGCTATATGATGGAGTTAAAGTTCAAACTGCGAGTGGTGAACGTGAAATATTTGGAGCATTATTTTCCATATGTGGTGACACTTTGGCTCAGCATGAGCTCTGTGGATTCAAAGAGGGTGTTGGCTTTGCATATAGTACATGCAGGCAGTGTGAATGTTCATTTGAGGACATGCAAAGCCATTTTGATGAAGTTCATTTTGAGGAGAGGACATTAGAGAGACACAAACGGCAGTGTATCGAGACTGAAAAGGCCAAAACAGAGTTTCTCAAAAACTGTTTAAAAACGACATATGGTATCAACAGAAGAAATAAACTTTTAGATTTCCCAGCATTCAACTTGATCGAGCAAACACCCCAAGACGTGATGCATATAATTCTTGAAGGGATTGCTCCATTTGAAATAAAGTGTGTAATGAAACAGTTAATTCTTATGGGAGAACTAGACTTGGATGTCTTCCATACTGCATTAACTGGATTCCCCTACTCTCCACTTGATATTAGAGATAAACCAAGCCCTATTGCTTATAGCACATTTGCTTCCATTGATAATAAGTTGAAGCAGTCCTTGGGACAAATGCTTGTTCTACTAAAGATACTGCCATTTCTGATTGACAGAGTTAAAGGTTCTGAATACTATGCAATCATTCTTGAACTCATAGAGATAGTTCAAATTTTGTTTGCCCCTGTTATTGGTATACAGACAATTAACAAGCTGAGAAGACTTATTGAACAGCACTTAAAGCATGTGAAGAACCTTTTCCCAGATAACAGCATCACTCCAAAACAACATTATTTGATTCATGCTCCATCCCAGATTAAACTACTGGGACCAATGATCTGTCACATGTGCATGAGATTTGAATCAAAACACTGCTTTTTCAAACAATGGGCTTCAAAAATAAATTTTGAAAATGTCTGCAAGTCATTGATAAGGCATAATCAAATGTATGAATGTTGTCAGAATGCAAGTAGTTTTGAACATCCCATTTTTTCAAACGAGTGTTCACTGGGACCAACTTCAGAAATAAGCAACATGTCATACTTAAAAGAAAAAATGAGGGTCTTCCTTGGAAATGAGGAAGTAAATCATGCAGTATCTGCTAAATGGATAATTCTAAATGGCAACAAATACATGCAGGAGAAGACATTAATTTTGAGTGCTGTTAATTTCTAATGATTTACCCGAATTTGCTTTTGTGAGAAATATCTACATAATAAATTCATCATTGTATTGTTTTGAACTTAAGCAGTACAATACTATTTTTTATGACAGAGATTACATGGCATAAAATTAGAGATTCCAAACTTGGTGATGGCAACAGACCTGGTAACTGCTGATAACCTTGTAGATTTTACTGCATTTTACAGTTTTACTCACAAGGATACGACATATGTCCCTATGAAGTATTACCTGGGTGATGTGATCGGACTACACAAAGCCACACATGATGCATTGTGAAAGGTACACTGTTTCATGTCCTCAGGTGGACAGTTTGTTTGATTGGAATATTGTTTTTTGACTGATCTGCATAATGGACACTTTTGCATTTCAGTTTTTGTATTGGCCAAAAAAAGCTGATCGAAAAGCACTACAGCAACTGGCTTATGTTTTTCCTTTAACATGTGGTTCATAAAAGAGGTAGCAGTTTGGAGCACCATCAGAGGACCTAAAACTACAACATGTGTTCTATCTGTCACATTTTTCAATTGGGTGGTGTTAAACTGAAATTTTAAATTGTATTAATGAGCCATGAAGTCTTTCTTCAACAGAGCCATTCACATTTTGTTGTATGTTGTGTAGATCAATACATGGATCTGTTAATGTGAAATGTGAAGTTTGTTAACGATGAATAAAAATTGGTTATTTCAACTAATTGGTGTCATTTCACAACATTCTTAAATTGAGAAGTTGTGCAATTGCTCTTAATCTTAAAATAAGCAAAACAATCTTGTTCCTTTGCTGGGATGTCTTTAAATCATTGTTGCAGCTAGTTACTAGCAATTCTTGTTCAATACTAGCTGTAATATCCTATGAAGAATAAGTTAGATATATTTTGTTAAAATGAGATTACTTTTCTAGTGAAAAGCTTGCTTATCAAGATTATTTTTCTTTAAAGACAAAAAATAAGAAAAAATTCCCAGGAACAAGTTTTTTTGCTTTCTTGAAAATCCTTTTTTGCAGTGTGTTCACATGGAGAGAACACAAGGTTGGCGTCCAGCTGTGGTCACTGCTCAGAGGGAGGAGCCATAGTCCTACGACATAGTGGCATCTTCTGGACAGTATTATAGACGCAACAGACACCACCTGAGGAAAACAACTCACAGCACCCAGATGGCCTCTGACACTGACTCACTGGTTGATGAGGAAGCCAGCACACCAGGCGCAGGTACAGCAGATAGTGCTGACACTGAGTTCTCATCTTCATCAGACCCAGCTCAGACCAGGAGTGGCAGAGTTATTTGACCAACTGTGAGGTTTAAGAGCTTTGAAAAGAGCCACTGGTAAAAAAAAAAAAAAAAAAGGGGGGGGGGGGGGCGTGCTCCGGCAAAAGGGACATGGAAGGACTGTTCTGAGATATGCAGTTATGTTAAAAATAAAATAAAAAAATTACAATTTTTTAAAGCCCTTTGCTGATATGTTCTTTGCATACAAAAAAAGAAAGAAAGAAAGATGTTAGACATGGTAGGATGCACTGATCAGCCATTAAGTTTGATATTCCTTAAAACAGTAACAGAAGATTTATGGGACATCTGTATTAATATAAGATACAAGTTCATCTGGTGTTATGGTAAAAAAAATAAAATAAATAATAATAATAATAAATCTGTAAGTTAAACAGACATGGTAAGAGACATGGAGTGCAGTTATAAACAGGAGTTTATTATTACAATATTCAAACGTAAGTTTTATCTTGAAAAAGGAGGATGACAAACAGTGACAAACAGTTAGGTTGATAAAAGCAGGAGAACTGTGACATTAACTGTACACCACTGGCAACCTTGCTGCCATAAATTTACTACAATTAACATGACAATTCTTCACAGGAGAGAGAAATAGACACCTACAGAAAAAAATGTAAGACGGATGAAAGGGACAGAGATCTAGAGGAGAAGCATAACCTATAGGGGTAAAAATATAAAGTTATTCAAATAAGTAGGATGTAAATGAGAGAGAGAAGAGAGGCACAGGAGTTAAATACAAAGTTGGTGACATGAAGTGCAAAGATATAAATTAGAAAGAATGCTCAATGGACCATTGGAATCCTCCCAGTAACTTTGGTCTACTATAGCAGCATAACAATGGGAAGATTCAGGGCTCATCTTAAAGGTGAAAAGTAAAATTAAAAAATGGTCTCCTCAACACAGAGTTGGCACGCAGCAACTTTTCTCTTTCGAGTTCTTGAACCTGCTCTCTTAGACGCATTGTCACCACTTCGTTCTCACCAATCTTCTTGCGGAGAGCAGTGTTGGCAGGTTCTTGGTGTGTACTTCTGTAAATGGAGTCAACTTTAGCAAGAACCTGCTGGTCTACCTCCTGAATTTGTGAGACAACAACTTGCTTTTCTTCAAGAAGCTTCTTCACCTGCTGAGAGAGAAGGTTCCTCTGGCTGTCCTGAGCCGCAGAGCAAACCTCAAACTCCTTTTGGAGTTTGGAGATTTTTCTCTTCACCAGCTCATTTTGTGCATACTCTGCCCTCAGCCTAGTGTATAACTCACTAAGGATGTCCTCCTTAGCATGATTCCCCCTAAGCTGTACTCCTTTGAGACTGTTAATAAAGTCTTTGAGGTTTTCCATGCTGGTCCTGTCCTGACTGGAGCTGGCTTGACTGAGCTCCAAGGTATTCCCTGGGTTGTTGTACTCCACTGTAGTATTCTCCAGGTGGATTTTTTTAGACCCCTCGTGTTTCTTATGTTCTGAAAAAAGTAAGTTAAAGGTTTTTTTTTTCCCCAACAGTTTGAGTTATATAAATAGGGTTCCTTTATATACTCTGTTGGTGATGTCACCAGACATCAAAGGAGTTTCAGGAATGATGTCACAAAGGTTTGATGACAACGCAGATTTCCATTCCAATAAGTGAATTCTCTGATTCTGATTTTATAGCCCAGCAAGCAAACTGTTCAAGACGGATGGCAGTTACCAATGTTAACCAACAAAACCGTTAGAGCCCTCCAGGTTTCACCACACTGTAAAGATCTGTTATTTACCACTTGGTCAAAGTATGTACAGTAATATTGTGAAATATGTGTAATATGTTCATTTGTTCATTCATCTTCTACTGCTTAACTGTTTCTACGTATGATAGTATACAGCCCATCTAAAGCTAACTTAGCATTAGCCTGTGATGGTATGTAAACAGCTACGATCAAGATGGCAGAAAATTCCCTTGGTATGTAAAATGGTCTGCACTTAAAGACCAGATACTCCAGATCTGGGGAACAGTGTGTCCCCATAATGTTTGTTGCAGTGCACCGGTTGTTATACACACTGCACCGCCTTTCCTTTTACCAGAGGCTGCAGTCGTGTCTGATTGGTACACGGAGCGACCCGCTAGCTCTATAGACGCGTCGGGAAGTTGTTATCCAGCCAAAGATCTGTGATGATCATAACGCAGTTCTCCATATGGCTTGACATAATCCTCAATCGTATCTCATCCACTTTGTTGACGAATGATCTAGAGTTCATGACAAAAAGAAGAGCCGAGGGGTGTAATACGAAGCGAGGTATGTTGAGCAAAAAGCCAGACTTTTCCGTGTCACGAAGGTGGCTCTCTTTTAGGATGGCTATGGTAACTTATGCTGCACACATAACCTGGTCCGGACCAGGTTATGTTCCGAGTTTCAGCTTAAAGTCGGCTAAAAAAAGCACCGTACCTTCACTGAGCATCCTCCTTGACCGTGACCTCACTGTTTTAGGAAATCCACTGGATTTAGGTGCCAGAATTGTTAGAAGTGCTCTTCGGAGGGAGAGAGTTTTTCGAGACCGGAGTGATCCGTTGGCGTTTTCTGACGATATTCTCTATGAGCGATACAGATTCTCAGCTGAGGGAATACGTTACATTTGCAATCTTGTTGAACCATATGTAAGAAAACAAACTGGACGAGCTAGGAGCCAGGATTACAACACATCGGGAAATAAGAGAGTGCTGCGCTCTAATTTTCACAGAGACATGGCTTTCAGACAGAGTCCCAGAAGGTGCTGTTCAGCTACAGACTCAGTTCGTGCACTGAGGAGACCGGACTGCAGCCTCCGGTAAGGCTAAAGGGGGAGGTGTGTGTATGTGTTTATCAACAACTCGTGGTGTGGAGATATGCAGACTGTTTACTAGGGATGAGCGAATACACCACTATCCGTATCTGTTGAACCATCTACATTATCTGTATCCGTATTCGTACTCATAAGGGGCGGGACTTAAACTGTAAGTGGGCGTGGTTTATACAAAAGGTTTATTTTTAAGCCTAAGATCTATATGGGCTGGTCACAAGTTGCCATATTTGTTGTGAGCCTAGTTTGTTGACAGGGTGATGTTGGTCCCTGCAAGGCATTTCTGCCTGCCGCACCTCCGCCGGTGCCTAACGAACCAGCTGCAGGGTCCTCAGCTGGGAGCCATCCTTCGCTGATGTTTCCCCTTTAATAACCAGAACACCAGGGGCAGCGGTCAGGGAAGTCAATGTCTGTCTCAGTGAGGCGATGGTGTCGAGGTCTGCTCTCATTGACCAGACACCTCCAGGGGTCAGGGCTGGTGTTCTCGCCTGAGGACAGTTCTTCACAGGTTGTGCTGCTAGAACAAACTGAATGGGCTGCCTCTGCTGGGGTTTGGGTCTTCCATTGGCTAGGACCCTCATGCTCTCTATATGTTCTGCCAGTTTCCTCAGCACCAGGTCCTGCCGCCATCTGTAACGACCCTGGGCCAAGGCTGTCCGGCAGCCACACAGGATATGATGTAGGTCTCCTGGGGCTGTTCCACACAGATTGCACTTCTCTTCTGCGCCATACCATCTTGCCAGGATTGTAGGGCTGGGAAGAGTGTCGTACGTGGCCCTGATCAAGAAGCTGAGTCTTGCCTGGGGCATCTTCCAGATGTCGCTCCACCCCATTGACCTGGGAAGAATGCCTTCCCACTTCGTCCATTGGCCTTGCTGGCACTGGCCGACGGATTTCACCATGAGTCTATCTTCCTCCATCCTTGCCACCTCTGTTAAAACCATGGTCTTCCTCTCTTTCATGGATGCTTTTGACCAATGCTTCTGAGGCTCCCCCCACCGCAAGCCACGTCTTCCTTGCTGGGTTGTCCCTACTACCTCTTGGTGTTTTAGCCTGGAGATGGCATTATCCACAAATTCTTCTGCCTTCCAGGCTCTGCCTGTTCGGATCTTTACTCATGCAGTCCTGACCAAGTGGTCACTTGACTGCCTGAGTTCCAGAACCAGCCTAGTCTTCTCTAGCCTGTATCCAGTTGTAATGCTCTTCAGTGGTAACTGGAGGGCATTCCTTCCAAACAGAGCAGCACTGGAGAGGCACCGCGGGAGTCCTAGCCACTTCCTAATGTAGTTGTTGGCCTTGGTATCCAGTTTGTCCACTGTTGTTGCTTTTATTTCACACATTTTTAGTGGCCACATGATGCATTGGTAAAGCGTAAACTGGTAGCACCAGATATTTTTATTTACAGCTTCATTGGTATTACACCAAAGTAAGAAGAGCGAGCTGACCGGAAAAAAAAACATTACCCGGTGAAGAAACAGTGAGAATGAGAAACGCGATGCGGGCTGTATGCAGCCCTGTCTCATCACACAAGCACCGCTTCTGTTATGAATCAAGTTTTTACCCCATAACCCCATAAAGTGGGGCAGATTTGAAACGTTTGGTTTATAAAAAGCAATTTTAAAATGATGATGTAGTAGTGTGGATGCAGCCTAACTTATCGCTATTAGGTTAAATGATGATCTAACCGGGTGACTCGATCAGGTAGTTGCAAATATTGATGTACGTCACCTCTGGCTATTCAGTGGGATCATTTCTCCATAAAAATGAAGGGAAACAGAAAGGACAATGAAAAAGACCCACATATGTGAGTTTTTCCATTGTACCGTTTTTTCTCTGGTACAGCTAGCGCGGTAAAATAATCATCCGACATCTTGAAATAATGTTTTAAGCTAAGTACTGGCCAGTGTATTTTAAATTGTGCCCCCGATTGTTTTCCCCTATGGTGGGCGTGGCTTTCGGAGTATGACGTGTTGCATCTCTATTGCAGGATGCCCCGAGGAGGATTTTCCTTAAGCCTGAGCACGGATATTGACTTGTATTTGTCAGGCCGGGACAGAAACAGGACCCAGATGCAGAGACTTTCGAGTAATATAGACTTTAATAGGAAAACAAAGATCTCAAATCCAAGTGACAAAGCAAAAGGCTAAGCAACTTTAACTACAGGAGATCGAACACTAAACTAGACAATCTAATTCCCGAGGGAGGATAAACACTAACTAGGTGAAAACAAAAGATAAACACAAAACGCTCCGATAGGAGGAAAACCTGATTAAGGAAAACCAAAAGAATCAACTCACGCAAAACGCGGAGGATGAAACAATCTAATAAAATACAGAACTGAAAATCACTCTGAGTGAGGAGAAAACAAAAGAGCTATGAATAGACTAACTATGCTCAACGCTAGATACAAAAGGTAATAACAGAAAATCACTCTTAAAGAGGAAAACAAAAGGCTATGAAAACAGGCTATGAATATCAAAAATTTACCAAAAAAAAAAAAAAAAAAATCACTCGATTCGAGGACAAGGCTTACTATTGAAGTCAAAGGCTGTGGGCATGAAGGAGCGCTCTGGTGCAGGACAAGGACGATGACATTCTGGCATAGGACAAGGGGAACACAGGATATTTAAACACATGAAGGGAAATGGGAAACAGGTGGAGACAGTCGGTAATCATGGTGGACGGAGAGTTGACACATGAGGAAGGGCAAGTGCTCTGAAACGAGAGGAGGGTTAGATTTTCAAAATAAAACAGGAAATGACGGGACAAAAACAAAACCAGGACAAGACAACCTCACCACGGTGTGACAGTATTACTCGTATGGTACTCGTACTCATCAAAATTGCCATGAAGTCTTTCTTCAACAGAGCCATTCACATTTTGTTGTATGTTGTGTAGATCAATACATGGATCTGTTAATGTGAAATGTGAAGTTTGTTAACGATGAATAAAAATTGGTTATTTCAACTAATTGGTGTCATTTCACAACATTCTTAAATTGAGAAGTTGTGCAATTGCTCTTAATCTTAAAATAAGCAAAACAATCTTGTTCCTTTGCTGGGATGTCTTTAAATCATTGTTGCAGCTAGTTACTAGCAATTCTTGTTCAATACTAGCTGTAATATCCTATGAAGAATAAGTTAGATATATTTTGTTAAAATGAGATTACTTTTCTAGTGAAAAGCTTGCTTATCAAGATTATTTTTCTTTAAAGACAAAAAATAAGAAAAAATTCCCAGGAACAAGTTTTTTTGCTTTCTTGAAAATCCTTTTTTGCAGTGTGTTCACATGGAGAGAACACAAGGTTGGCGTCCAGCTGTGGTCACTGCTCAGAGGGAGGAGCCATAGTCCTACGACATAGTGGCATCTTCTGGACAGTATTATAGACGCAACAGACACCACCTGAGGAAAACAACTCACAGCACCCAGATGGCCTCTGACACTGACTCACTGGTTGATGAGGAAGCCAGCACACCAGGCGCAGGTACAGCAGATAGTGCTGACACTGAGTTCTCATCTTCATCAGACCCAGCTCAGACCAGGAGTGGCAGAGTTATTTGACCAACTGTGAGGTTTAAGAGCTTTGAAAAGAGCCACTGGTAAAAAAAAAAAAAAAAAAGGGGGGGGGGGGCGTGCTCCGGCAAAAGGGACATGGAAGGACTGTTCTGAGATATGCAGTTATGTTAAAAATAAAATAAAAAAATTACAATTTTTTAAAGCCCTTTGCTGATATGTTCTTTGCATACAAAAAAAGAAAGAAAGAAAGATGTTAGACATGGTAGGATGCACTGATCAGCCATTAAGTTTGATATTCCTTAAAACAGTAACAGAAGATTTATGGGACATCTGTATTAATATAAGATACAAGTTCATCTGGTGTTATGGTAAAAAAAATAAAATAAATAATAATAATAATAAATCTGTAAGTTAAACAGACATGGTAAGAGACATGGAGTGCAGTTATAAACAGGAGTTTATTATTACAATATTCAAACGTAAGTTTTATCTTGAAAAAGGAGGATGACAAACAGTGACAAACAGTTAGGTTGATAAAAGCAGGAGAACTGTGACATTAACTGTACACCACTGGCAACCTTGCTGCCATAAATTTACTACAATTAACATGACAATTCTTCACAGGAGAGAGAAATAGACACCTACAGAAAAAAATGTAAGACGGATGAAAGGGACAGAGATCTAGAGGAGAAGCATAACCTATAGGGGTAAAAATATAAAGTTATTCAAATAAGTAGGATGTAAATGAGAGAGAGAAGAGAGGCACAGGAGTTAAATACAAAGTTGGTGACATGAAGTGCAAAGATATAAATTAGAAAGAATGCTCAATGGACCATTGGAATCCTCCCAGTAACTTTGGTCTACTATAGCAGCATAACAATGGGAAGATTCAGGGCTCATCTTAAAGGTGAAAAGTAAAATTAAAAAATGGTCTCCTCAACACAGAGTTGGCACGCAGCAACTTTTCTCTTTCGAGTTCTTGAACCTGCTCTCTTAGACGCATTGTCACCACTTCGTTCTCACCAATCTTCTTGCGGAGAGCAGTGTTGGCAGGTTCTTGGTGTGTACTTCTGTAAATGGAGTCAACTTTAGCAAGAACCTGCTGGTCTACCTCCTGAATTTGTGAGACAACAACTTGCTTTTCTTCAAGAAGCTTCTTCACCTGCTGAGAGAGAAGGTTCCTCTGGCTGTCCTGAGCCGCAGAGCAAACCTCAAACTCCTTTTGGAGTTTGGAGATTTTTCTCTTAACCAGCTCATTTTGTGCATACTCTGCCCTCAGCCTAGTGTATAACTCACTAAGGATGTCCTCCTTAGCATGATTCCCCCTAAGCTGTACTCCTTTGAGACTGTTAATAAAGTCTTTGAGGTTTTCCATGCTGGTCCTGTCCTGACTGGAGCTGGCTTGACTGAGCTCCAAGGTATTCCCTGGGTTGTTGTACTCCACTGTAGTATTCTCCAGGTGGATTTTTTTAGACCCCTCGTGTTTCTTATGTTCTGAAAAAAGTAAGTTAAAGGTTTTTTTTTTCCCCAACAGTTTGAGTTATATAAATAGGGTTCCTTTATATACTCTGTTGGTGATGTCACCAGACATCAAAGGAGTTTCAGGAATGATGTCACAAAGGTTTGATGACAACGCAGATTTCCATTCCAATAAGTGAATTCTCTGATTCTGATTTTATAGCCCAGCAAGCAAACTGTTCAAGACGGATGGCAGTTACCAATGTTAACCAACAAAACCGTTAGAGCCCTCCAGGTTTCACCACACTGTAAAGATCTGTTATTTACCACTTGGTCAAAGTATGTACAGTAATATTGTGAAATATGTGTAATATGTTCATTTGTTCATTCATCTTCTACTGCTTAACTGTTTCTACGTATGATAGTATACAGCCCATCTAAAGCTAACTTAGCATTAGCCTATGATGGTATGTAAACAGCTACGATCAAGATGGCAGAAAATTCCCTTGGTATGTAAAATGGTCTGCACTTAAAGACCAGATACTCCAGATCTGGGGAACAGTGTGTCCCCATAATGTTTGTTGCAGTGCACCGGTTGTTATACACACTGCACCGCCTTTCCTTTTACCAGAGGCTGCAGTCGTGTCTGATTGGTACACGGAGCGACCCGCTAGCTCTATAGACGCGTCGGGAAGTTGTTATCCAGCCAAAGATCTGTGATGATCATAACGCAGTTCTCCATATGGCTTGACATAATCCTCAATCGTATCTCATCCACTTTGTTGACGAATGATCTAGAGTTCATGACAAAAAGAAGAGCCGAGGGGTGTAATACGAAGCGAGGTATGTTGAGCAAAAAGCCAGACTTTTCCGTGTCACGAAGGTGGCTCTCTTTTAGGATGGCTATGGTAACTTATGCTGCACACATAACCTGGTCCGGACCAGGTTATGTTCCGAGTTTCAGCTTAAAGTCGGCTATAAAAAGCACCGTACCTTCACTGAGCATCCTCCTTGACCGTGACCTCACTGTTTTAGGAAATCCACTGGATTTAGGTGCCAGAATTGTTAGAGGTGCTCTTCGGAGGGAGAGAGTTTTTCGAGACCGGAGTGATCCGTTGGCGTTTTCTGACAATATTCTCTATGAGCGATACAGATTCTCAGCTGAGGGAATACGTTACATTTGCAATCTTGTTGAACCATATGTAAGAAAACAAACTGGACGAGCTAGGAGCCAGGATTACAACACATCGGGAAATAAGAGAGTGCTGCGCTCTAATTTTCACAGAGACATGGCTTTCAGACAGAGTCCCAGAAGGTGCTGTTCAGCTACAGACTCAGTTCGTGCACTGAGGAGACCGGACTGCAGCCTCCGGTAAGGCTAAAGGGCGAGGTGTGTGTATGTGTTTATCAACAACTCGTGGTGTGGAGATATGCAGACTGTTTACTAGGGATGAGCGAATACACCACTATCCGTATCTGTTGAACCATCTACATTATCTGTATCCGTATTCGTACTCATAAGGGGCGGGACTTAAACTGTAAGTGGGCGTGGTTTGTACAAAAGGTTTATTTTTAAGCCTAAGATCTATATGGGCTGGTCACAAGTTGCCATATTTGTTGTGAGCCTAGTTTGTTGACAGGGTGATGTTGGTCCCTGCAAGGCATTTCTGCCTGCCGCACCTCCGCCGGTGCCTAACGAACCAGCTGCAGGGTCCTCAGCTGGGAGCCATCCTTCGCTGATGTTTCCCCTTTAATAACCAGAACACCAGGGGCAGCGGTCAGGGAAGTCTCCCTGCCACTCCCTGCAGCTGTTACTTGTAGGTGAGTACTGTGTGCCATCTTGCTTTCCCCAGTTCTTGTCTCTTTCGCAACCAGAGCCAAAAGCTTCCCTTTTCTGCTTCTCCTGCAAGTTGTTTTAGGATGATCTTGGTTTTTCCTGGTGTGAAGCCGATGTCCTTCAGGAAGCGAAGGGTTGAGCAGCCTACAAAGCCATGGCAGCTGACTTCAACTTGGTAAGTTGTTGCTCTCCAGCCTCTCTCCTGACACTCTGCCACTTGGTCAGCGTACCGCGTCTTTTTCCTCTCATATGCCTCCCCAATGCCCTGTTCCCAAGGGACTGTCAGTTCAACCAGCAGGACACGCCTCTCAGCCACTGACCACAGTACAATGTCTGGTCTCAGTGAGGCGATGGTGTCGAGGTCTGCTCTCATTGACCAGACACCTCCAGGGGTCAGGGCTGGTGTTCTCGCCTGAGGACAGTTCTTCACAGGTTGTCCTGCTAGAACAAACTGAAAGGGCTGCCTCTGCTGGGGTTTGGGTCTTCCATTGGCTAGGACCCTCATGCTCTCTATATGTTCTGCCAGTTTCATCAGCACCAGGTCCTGCTGCCATCTGTAACGACCCTGGGCCAAGGCTGTCCGGCAGCCACACAGGATATGATGTAGGTTTCCTGGGGCTGTTCCACACAGATTGCACTTCTCTTCTGCGCCATACCATCTTGCCAGGATTGTAGGGCTAGGAAAGGTGTCGTACGTGGCCCTGATCAAGAAGCTGAGTCTTACCTGGGGCATCTTCCAGAGGTCGCTCCACCCCATTGAGCTGGGAAGAATGCCCTCCCACTTCGTCCATTGGCCTTGCTGGCACTGGCCGACGGATTTCACCATGAGTCTATCTTCCTCCATCCTTGCCACCTCTGTTAAATCAAATCAAATCAAATCAGATTTATTTGTATAGCGCCAAATCATAACAAAGTTACATCAAGGCACTTTACATATAGAGCAGGTCTAGACCAAACTCTTTATAAAATTATTTAAAGAGACCCAACAGATCCCCTGATGAGCAAGCACTCGGCGACAGTGGCAAGGAAAAACTTCCTTTAAGAGGCAGAAACCTTTGGCAGAACAAGGCTCAGGGGGGGCGGCCATCTGCCTCGACCGGTTGGGTTGAGAGGGGGAGAGAGAGAGAGAGAGGCACGGGGGGAGGCAAAGTTGGGTAGAGTAGGGAGAGAAAGAGAGCAGGAGGAGGGGATATTCAAACAGGTGTAGGCAGGGACATGATGCTTCATGAAGTTCATAGGAATGATGCTGTATGGAATTCTTGAAGCAGTGGGAGCAGCAGGCATTGCAGGAACACGGGCTGGTGATGATTCATCACCTGCAGGATGAGGACAGGGAGATAGAGGAGAGGAACTGGGAGAGACAGAGACTTCGGGAAAACATGGTTAGTAAATGCAGTGCACATGCATATGCACAATGTTACAACCATGGTCTTCCTCTCTCTCATGGATGCTTTTGACCAACACTTCTGAGGCTCCCCCCATCCCAAGGCACGTCTTCTTTGCTGGGTTTTCCCTACTACCTCTTGGTGTTTTAGCCTGAAGATGGCATTATCCACAAATTCTTCTGCCTTCCAGGCTCTGCCTGTTCGGATCTTTACTCCTGTAGTCTTGACCAAGTGGTCACTTGACTGCCTGAGTTCCAGCCTAGTCTTCTCTAGCCTGTATCCAGTTGTTATGCTCTTCAGTGGTAACTGGGGGGCATTCCTTCCAAACAGAGCAGCACATCTTTAGTGGTCACATGATGCGTTGGTAGAGCGTAAACTGGTAGCACCAGATATATTTTTATTTAAAGCTGAATTTGTATTACACCAAGGTAAGAAGAGCGAGATGACCGGAAAAAAACATTACCCGGTGAAGAAACAGTGAGAATGAGAAACGCGATGCGGGCTGCATGCAGCCCTGTCTCATCACACAAGCACCGCTTCTGTTACGAATCAAGTTTTTACCCCATAACCCCATAAAGCGGGGGCAGATTTGAAACGTTTGGTTTATGAAAAGCTTTTAAGTTTTTAAAATGATGATGTAGTAGTGTGGATGTAGCCTAACTTATTGCTATTAGGTTAAATGATGATCTAACTCGACTCGATCAGGTAGTTGCAAATATCAATGTATGTCACCTCCGACCATTCAGTGGGTTCATTTCTCCATAAAAATGAAGGCAAACAGAAAGGACAATGAGAAAGACCCACATATGTGAGTTTTTCATTGTACCGTTTTCTCTCCGGTACACCTAGCGCGTTAAAATAATCATCTGACATGTTGAAATAATGTTTTAAGCTAAGTACTGGACAGTGTATTTTAAATTGTGCCGCCGATTGTTTTCCCCTATGGTGGGCGTGGCTTTTGGAGTATGACATGTTGCATCTCTATTGCAGGATGCCCTGAGGAGGATTTTCCTTCAGCCTGAGCACGGATATTGACTTGTATTACTCGTATGGTACTCGTACTCATCAAAATTGCTATATCCGTATCGGATACTTGTTTCAGCCGAGGATCCAGCTCAACCCTACTGTTTGCAAGCAATGTTTGCCAGATGTGGAGTTTTTTACTGCTGAAATGCCATCCCTATTATCTACCAAGGGAATTCACAGCTTTTTGGCCGTCAGCTTATTAGACAGCTCATCCTGATGCTGTTGTCATCACCTAAATTAGACAGAAGAGGAGCTAAAAACATAAAACTTAACTGAAACCAAAACAACCACAAATCCGGTCTCAAATAACACTGCAATTAAATGTGGACTGTTGAATATTCGATCACTATCATCAAAATCTCTATTGGTCAATTGTTGTGAGGTCCAGAAAGGGGGGAGATTCCAATCTCTCACACCTCTCAAACTTTCAAAGAGACTGTTGCTTCCGACAGGGATTTCACAGATCTCTGCTAAGTGCCATCCTGGGCTCTTATCTGACTCTGGCATCGAAAGACCCTGCTTTCCCAGATATAAAATTACAATTCACACCACAAATCAGCAAAACCTGCCAAACCCCCCCTAGAGCGGTACCATTCTTTGATAGTTCACCCTGGTTGACCCGGCAACACTATCAGATGGCAGCTGTAAACTGCCGCTCTGGAATGCATCCAGGCCAACAAGGACACAAGGATTGATATAATGAAAAAAATGGCTATTCCGATCAAATAAGAGACTGCAAACATGCCGAACTGGTTCCCCTGCAAGAAGAGGACTTCACAGCTGTTAGAACCAGTTTTCTAAGTTTGTGTGTTCTGTGATGTCGTGAGTAACTAATAACCATTTAATTGTGTTTTTACAGTGAATAAGATAAACCCATGTCCACCGAATTAACCACAACAAGCAGAGAAAACCGAACTTATCAAAATGATACATTTCTCTTCGTTTTATATATAATTTTAAACTTGTGTGAATGAAAGGTGTAGCTTTAAATGCAAAAACCGCACTTGTTATGCCGTGAAACTAGAGGGAGAAATTTGATTGGACCTAATTCACGCCAACAACCAGACCACGCCCGCGGGTCGGCCCCCAAATAAAAGTAGTCAATATGAAATTTTATGAGAGTCGTGAATTGGAAGAGTTCTTGGGAAGCTCTGGAGAGGAGAGTTTCCCTAGGATACCTGACGGAGCAACAAAAAAAAAAAGAAACTCAGAAGTCAGAACTTAGCTGCTAAACTACAAGTGCTGAGTTCCGACTTGCAGCCAAGACTGCTTGCGGCCAGGACAATTTTGGCTGCACCGCATTCAATCTCCAGTGTCTCGAGTTGTCATGGTAACCAGGGCTGCTTGTGTTGCGTGCGGCTCTAGTCTGTTTTCATCAGGAAAGAGAAGAATAATTCGGACACTAACTGAATAACCAAGCCAATCGCCCGAATGACAACAGTGCCGGTGAAGAGGGACGAGACAGGCCGACAGCCACTTCAACCAGAACCAGTCTTGCTTGGAAGGCCGCGACGAGGATCTCGACGCGGCCGTCTCTCGTAGGACATCTCCTGCCTTTTTCGCGGCCAGTCAAATCACCAACCCAAAGTAAGGTTGCATCTATCTGCTCTCCCAGCTGGCCGTTCTGAGTGGTGCAAGGCATGGCTATCAGACAATACTGACCCAAAATTTAGCTTTAAAAGCTCTCCTTCCTCAGATAAATCCGCCCTGAATTTGACAAACAACCTTCCGTTCATTCGCCCAAGTTCTCGAGTTAGCCATCAGCTGCTTAATCATCATTGTCATATCATGTTATGCCATTTACATATCCATTTCATTTAGTTTATGCGTTGACCTGCTCCTGTATATAATGAGCACGTTTTGATTTCTCACTTATTAGCTAATAAAAACCTTAAAATTCTGCCATTGTTACACTCCTTCCTTCAGTAATTTTTTTAAATCAATCCACAGTAGAGAACATCCCTTCCAGATTGAGACTTGATAAGAGGCAATAATGTACACAATCCTATGCTATCCTATGCACAACACAGTGATCTCATGAATGATTATCGTATTAATTTATTTTGTATAACTGAAACCTGGCTGCAGCAGGGTGAGTATGTCAATATAAATGAATCTACACCCCCCCACTCATGTTAATTTTCATGTCGCTCATACCACAGGCTGGGGGGGGGGGGGGGGGGGGCTGCAAGTTTATATCTGAGTTAATACTCAGTACAGATAAAATCATTATACTGAGAGATTTCAATATTCATGTAGATGTAGAAAGTGACAGCCTTAGTTCTGTGTTTCTTTCCTTACTAGACTCATTTGGCTTTTCCCAGCATGTGAATGAACCCACTCACTGTTTCAATCATATCCTTAATCTTGTTCTAACATATGGCATTGAAATTGACAACAATTTTTCCTCAAAACTCTCTTCTGACCAACTGACCAATACTTCATACATTTGAGTTTACATTAATTGACTGCACAGCATTGAGGAATAAATTCGGCTATAGAAGATGTTTATCAGAAAATGCTGTGGCTAAATTTAAAGAGAATATTTGGTCATCATTTGCACCAATGCCTTGTCTAAATTCAATTGAGGATTTCTCCCATACACAGGTTGATGGCCTTGTGATTAGCACTATGGACACACTGTTCAAATGTTGATGATGCTGCCCCTCTCAAAAAGAAAGTAATAAACCAGAGGAGGCTGGCTCCGTGGTATAATTCCCAAATTCGTGCCTTAAAGCAGACGTCACAGAAATTAGAAATGGTGTTCCAAAATTTCAAGACCGTGCTTAAAACTTTTCTGTATGACAAAGCTTATAGTTAAAAAAGTTAAAGTTCATTTACTCTTTAGCTATGCTGCTATAGGCCTAGACTGCTGGGGGAAGGACTGAGACATTGCTCACCGGTGGTGACAGAAGCAATGTCATGGGATAACAGCCTTGTGGTCACAGAAAAAAAAGATAAGAGGAAATTACGGGTTTGCTTGGACCCCAGTGAGCTTAACAAAGCAATGAGACAGCATTATTCCATTCCCACAACTGACAAAGTTTTGTGCAGACTTGCTGGTAAGAATATATTCACAGCGCTAGATGAAAAGGACAGCTACTGGCAAGTAAAGCTGGACGGGGAGTCATCACTGCTGTGCACATTTAATACACAGTGGGGGAGATACCAGTTCAAACGCATGCCATTTGGTATCAAGAAAGCAAGTGAAGTCAGCGCAACTGAAACATTCAAGGCAGTGACATTAAAGGCGTCCATATCATAGCCGATGATATGATTATCGCTGCTGCTACTGATAAAGGAACAAAATAATACAGAAAGTCATGGACAGAGCAAACGAGGCTAGCTGTGAAATTCAACAAAGAAAAAATACAAGGTGAGCAGTGTTAACTACATGGGCCACACTGTCACATCAGAGGGAGTTAAGGCGGATGAGGGTTAGGGTTAGCCATCACCAACTGACAAAGAAGGGCTGCAGCGTACACTTGACATGACAAAATACCTGGCGCAGTATGTCCCAGGTGAGGCGATCATTACAGTGCCTCTGAGACAGCTGCTACAGAAGGACAACGTGTGGCAGTGGCGACATGAACCTGAGGAGGCAGTGAAAAACTTGTAAAATGCCCTCATGAACGCACCCGTGCTCAGATTTTATGATCCACATAAACAGCTTTTCATACAAGCTGACGCGTCCAAGGATAGCCTGAGGGTGTGTCTCTTACAGGAGGGCCACCTGACAGCATATGCATCAAAAGCTCTGACAGAGACAAAAAAGAAGTCTGCACAAATATAAAAGGAGCTCTTGGCGCTTGTATTCTCTGTCAAAGGTTCCATCATTACGTATATGTTGTGAGAGTCTATGTCCAGTCAGACCACAAAACACTGGAAAGCATCCAGAGGTAGCCTCTAGGAATGACTCCCTCCAGACGGCAGAGAATGCTGCTACAGTTACAGCTCTCAGGCAGGGACTCAAGGCAGGACTCAGACGCAGAGATCTTGTAATAACAGGCTTTATTGGTAACACCGGTGACCTCAGAACCGAGTTACAAAACAATGGCTATGAAATCACTGGTCCTAACCTGACTCACGGAGGAAGGCACTATGTTCTTAAGTAAAAAGAGGAAACAAATAAAATCACTCCAGGAGGAGGAAAAAGGGCTATAATCAAAAGCAAAAGGCTAACACAAAGCGCTCCGTGAGCAGGAAAACCTGACCTAATGAAAAATAAACGAAAATAAACAACTCACGCCACAACGCGGAGGATCTAAGGTAATCTATGAAACTTATTGTTCAAATCAAAATCACTCATAAAGAGGAAAACAATTGGCTATGAAATTTAGCTGAGGCAAAGGGTCTAAACTGAAGTACAAAAATTACAAACAGAAAATTACTCTTCTCAAGGTACAAACGGCTTACATGGAAATTCTCTGACTGTGGGCATGGATAAGGGCTCGGGTGCTGGTCATCGGACAAAGACACTCTGGCACAAGACAAGGGGAACACAGACTATTTAACCACATGGAGGGAAAGGGGGAACAGGTGGAGACAATCGGTAATCAGGGTAGACGCACAGGTGACACATGAGGAAGGGCAAGTGCTCTGAAACAAGAGGAGAGTTAGACTTTCAAAATAAAACGGGAAATGACGGGACAAAACAAAACCAGGACAAGACAACCTCACCACGGTGTGACAACAGCGATATGACTTGAATGTCACCTAGGTAAAGAGCTACTGATTACAGACACACTACTCACACAGGAACAGCACACAGCAGCAGATGACATCACAGACGACAAAGTCATATATGCTTTGGAGCCAACAGATGCTTTGAGCACACAGACTTTAAACACCTCAAGAGTGAAACGCATAAATATTAAATACTGCAGCTGCTTTTAAATGCACATAGACAAGGCTGGCCCTGGCACAAGAAACAGGTAGATATGAGACTGACACAAGACTGGCCTATAAGTAACACAGTGGCCATGAGAGAAGGAGTAATGTTCACAGGAGACAGGATAATCCTGCCAAAAACAATGAGAGCAGACATGCTAAAAAGTCTACGTGTAGCAACAGTGGTGCTGGCCTGGAAGCACTGGTACTGGCCAGGCATTACAAAAGACATAGAACAAATGGTCGAGACTTGTCAGCAGTTTCAGCCCAGAAACCAGAAGCACTTCTCACCGTGAGGAACACACCTATCACAGTTATGGACTGTTCACCAGCACAGATACTCATGGGCAGAGTTCTCAGGCGCACTCTACCATCAAAATGCACCCAGGCAGTACTGGCCAGGTGCAGCTCTGGGAGCCTCTGGGAGCCACTTTACTCCTCTGGTATAGTACTGCTGCTGCCACTTTCATAGATTCCAGAGAGCTGAGTGAACATCTTTAGGGACTGCAGGCTGGAGGACTGAGCTGGAACTTGGTAGAGTGCTCCTGAGAACTCTGCCCATGGAGACTCTAGGAACCAGAAGGATTCTAAATTCTATTCTGGATTTTACCGGCAGCCAATGAAGAGAAGCTTCACAATGCAGACGGTAGCTCACTTTAGATGCATATGAGTGGAACTTAACATTAAACCACATAGATTCCATTAATCGTGATCTTACTGCACTGTGACCAGGTGTTACACTGTACAGCATATGTAAGTATAGGGCCAGACAGAGAGTATGAGAAAGTGTGGTATGATGAGCAAATGGAAAGTGAAGAATTGGTTCTGCAGTATGTTTCTTGGACAGATGACGCTGCTGCTGTGTCTGTACCGCTCTCTCCCACTCAGGAAAAGTTGTTCCATGGTTATACCCCACATGTTCCACTACCAAAACCATCGTACTGGCAGTAGCAGGATCTGAGTCTGTGGTTGCAGCACTGTCTCAGCCTAAGTTTATTCAGACCGGTTGCAGGGGATCCCAGGATTGAGCGCAGCAATGAATACTTTTCTTCAAAAGTAGACCCTGTAGCGGCAGGTCTACCTCTTTGTTTGCGAGCTGTGGCAGCAGCTGAGAAAGCTATATTGGTGTCACATGACATCTTTGGGTATTCTGATGTGATATTCATGGTCCTGTATGCAGTAGCCTACATATTGCATGTTCAGAAGACCTCACACCTCTCTGCTCAGAGATTGCTTAGGTATCACACAACCATGTTGGAAATGCCTAATTTTACTGTGAAATGTTGCAATGTCATTAACCCAGCAACACTTCTTCCTACTGGTAATGATGGTGAACCACATGATTGTGTTGAAGTTTTACAGCAAACATGTGCTCCAAGGCTGGATTTATTGGACACGCCTCTGGCCAATGCAGATCTTGAGTTGTTTGTTAATGGTTCTGCATCCCGTTCACATGACACAGGCAGCAGTCAGGTTGGATTTGCAGTGGTTACATTACACGAGGTATTTGTTAGTGAGAGACTTCCGTCCCACTTCTCTGCACAGGCAGCAGAACTGGTAGCACTTATAGAAGCGTGTAAATTGGCAGAAGGTAAAACGGTGAATATTCATACTGATTCATGTTGTGCATTTGGTGTTGTCCATGATATTGGATCTCTGTGGAAACACAGGGTTTTTAACATCAGCTGGTGAACCTACTTCACATCACACTTGTTTCAGCTTTCCTGAATGCCATTTTGTTACCTAAAGCAGTGTTCGGTGTGAAATGTGAAGCTCACATTTCTTCCGACCCTGTTTCTGTAGGGAATGCAGCAGCCTCCTTGGGCTCTTTGTTTCATCTTACTCCCCTGCTTTCTACCCTAACTGACCTAGGCCCATATGCTGACATTCCCACACTTCAATCTCGTGCCAGTGCAGAGGAGTGCTCCTTGTGGTCATGCTCTGGTTCTATGTTCAAAGGAGGAGTTTGGACAGGCCCTGATGGCAAGCCCTGTTTCCAGCAGGCTGTCTTCCATACTTATGCTAAGTTATCTCATGGAAGAGACCACATGGGCAAAGAGGGGATGTGTAGTGCTATCAAAGCAAGTTGGTACACCAGAGGGTTTTGTACATTTGCAACTGATTTATGTAAAAAATGTGTAGTTTGTCTGCAATAATGCCTTTGGGGCAATCAGAATGCCACAGCAAGGACATCCTCCTCCAGACCAACCATTTGAACATCTAATGATGGATTTTATTGAACTAATGCCATCTGAAGGGAAAAAGTATTGCCTGGTAATAGCGTGCATGTTCAGCAAATGGGGTAAGGTTTTTCCAACTTCCAAAAAGGTGCAGGATGCAGGAATAGTGGCGAAGATTCTTTTGAGGGAGATTATACCCTTGTGGGGAAATCCCAACCTCATTAGTAGGGATAATGGTCCTGGATTTGCTAACCAGGCCCTCAATGAAATATCACAAAATTTGGATTTTAACATCAGACATCATTGTTCTTATCATCCACAGTCAGCAGGTGCAGTGGAGCGAGAAAACAGCACCATCAAGACTAAATTGGCTAAATGTTGTGAAATACAGGATTGTCATGGATTAAGGCACTTCCACTGGTGCTTTTTCACATGTGAATGAGAATTAGGAACAAGCATGGCCTCAGCCCTTTTGAGATTGTGTTTGGAAGGCCACCATGCACAGGCATTGGTCCAATAAAGTCAGCTTTGACAACTGACAATTATGAAGATAGCATGTTGAGATATCGTGCTAACCTAACAGCTACACTCTCAGCTCTCCATACACAGGTGAAAGCTGCACTACCGTCACCAGCCATTGCAGTCCAGCATCACCTGAAGCCAGGAGACTGGTTGCTCATCAAGGATCACAGGAGGAAGCACTGGCGACAACAATGCTACACAGGTCCTTTCAAAGTTTTGCTGACCACGGAAACAGCGGTTGACCTGAGGTCAACTTGGATCCATGCTAGTCATTGCAAGAAGATCCCGAGTCCAGAGAGCGGGGAAAAGATAGATACTGTCCCCAGTTAAGAGAGGAGGATGAAATAGTGCCTTCCTCTACCAGTAACGTGCCAAACTCCAACAAGTGACAGCTGTGTCACCGCCGGCAGTGACTAATCGATCACATCACCTAGACAGCTAACACCACGGTGAGAGGGGAGGAGTGCGAATTGGGCTCTGCACACACTCCGAGCCTTGATAACTGTCTTCCACAGGTGTGATAGTTTGGGGTGTCCAACGATGGAAGGATTGAGATTTTTGCACCTGCACAAAATGTTTGGATAGAAAACAGATAAAAGCATAATTTTATCATCAGCACTCATCATTGCTAATGATGATGCCCTTAATAATTTCTGAGCTGCTGAGACACTTCACTCCTCCAATGATGATGTCCAGCATGAAGAAATGTTGGAACTGAATGACTTTGAAACCTATCACAAATCTGAAAGTAATTAGGGTATAGTCTCTACAATTTGAGAAGTTTATGATGTGATGCTATTAAATCTTTTTGAATTTGTGTCACTGATGCTCTGTTCTGAACAGTTCTGATTTCATTGCTAGATCAATGTGTTTGTCAAAATGACAAAAAGGAGGGAAATGTGGGGGGAAATCTGAACTGTGAGACCCCAAATGCCCCGTTTTCTTAAGACATATGTGGCTCCTGACTGATTCCTTCAACTGATTAACCTGGTCTTTGAAGGCCTCATTTGTGAAGATCCTGTGGAGATAGCCAGGAAGTGGCATTTGGCACCTAAGGTCGTAAACATGCACTGTACTGCATTAATCACAGTAACATTACTGTGTATGATTTTTACAGTAGAATGCTGTAATTTTTTACAATACAACCGTCTTCATGTGACAAAATCACAGTAATTTAAGTATTACTGTAGAAATAAAGTAGCCCATATAGCTGTACAGTACTGTAAATAGTAAACTACTGTACTTTTCTTTTGTCTTTATCATATATATATATTTATATAAAGATATTGTATAGAAAGTATATCATAAAAACAATGATTATCTCATAATTCTGACTTTTTAACTCGCAATGACTTACTATGGGACTTTTATTTTGTATCAACACTTTCGCTTCACTTTCAATTTATCCAATGAAAATCAAGAGAGTTCAACGGTTGTGCTTTGAATGGACCAGTCACATCCTTGCGAAACTGACAAACCACGAACACGGCACTTGCAGTTCTGACTCCATTCGCGACAGGAAGCTCCGTGACTTATCAGTGGCACTTAAATTTACACAAGGCTTTGTCTTGTACTTGTGTTAATTTTTTTTTTGCGTTTGCGCCGTCAGTGTTGATTTATTTCACTTTTTACCTGAGAGGAATTCAGCAGAAACGTCTCCACAGCCATTACAGATAACTTAACATTATCTATCTGATGTAACATTAGTGACAGCACTAACTGACCAGATGGTCCTTTTTTTTTTTTTACTTAACTGAAACATTAGCCGAGACAGAGACCTGTTTGAATGTTACTCCTGGAGAGTTTTGACGTTTTTTTATTGTTTCGCTGCGTGGGAAAAGAGAGTTTTTTTTCCACCCTTGGCCTCTGCGGGAGTTTAAATCCTGGAATCACGGATCCAGCACTAAATACAGTCGGAGCTTCCAGAAAATCGGTAAGTACCATCACTAGCAGCAAAAAAATACTTTTACACTCCTTGTCAGGCTGTGATGAACCACAGGTATCTAACCAAATATTAACCAGTTAGCTTACCATCAAAATGAATTACTCATGCAAGCACAGTAATTTCACTGTAATTTAATAAAAGAAAAGGTTTGTTTGTTTTTGTTGTTCTTCGTAGACCATTGAGATTTGCTAACTGGTTAAATCAAATCAAATCAAATCAGATTTATTTGTATAGCGCCAAATCATAACAAAGTTACATCAAGGCACTTTACATATAGAGAAGGTCTAGACCAAACTCTTTATAAAATTATTTAAAGAGACCCAACAGATCCCCCGATGAGCAAGCACTTGGCGACAGTGACAAGGAAAAACTTCCTTTAAGAGGCAGAAACCTCAGGCAGAACCAGGCTCAGGGGGGGCGGCCATCTGCATCGACCGATTGGGTTGAGAGAGGGTTACTTGTTAACATGTACATGGTGTCCCACCCTTAACTCCTATACTCATTTTCATTGGTTTTTAATCAGGATTAATCCTGACTCCACCAAATGCACTGCCAAGGAGCATATGAGCTGGAAGACTGGGAGAGTGGTGAAGTGGAAGTCTTAATACTTGAACCCCATGTAATCTTCATCAGGGACTTCACTGAGTTCGACTGGCTAACTTATTAGATGCAGGCGAGGTTCTGATAATAGCTTTTGGATCGAAAGTTCAAGATTGTTTATTTAAAAATCTTATCTCAAATATTATTTATTATTTATTTTATTATTTATAATATTATTTATTAAATAATGTGCGTTAAGCTACTGTTATGTCACAGTGATTGAGTGGCGATTGAGACTATGGTCCACTGATGAAGGCTCTTGAGTCAACTTCAGCAGGAACAGGAACATCAAACATGCTGTAATTCATGTTCAATCAAAAACACGTTAAAAACACAGTTAATTCAACATCTCTTAAACATTTTAATACATTGCTAAACTCAATTACATCTTGAATCAAAGTGTAGGCTACCTTAAACTGAATGCAGCACTGTCATCTTTGGATATTTGACACACTTTCTATCAGGAATAAGTACCTAGACATAACATCACCATCTTAGACCCTCATCACATATGTGGTGCATTACAAAGTAATTGTAATGAATGTAATTGTTAATGTATTTTCTTCTTTAATTTTAGGGTTCCAACTGGGATATAGGTCTCCACGTTCAGGGCAGGCAAGAGACCATACACCTTTATATCAAGTGGTAGGGGAATGAGAGGATTTCTCTTCTCTAAGAAGTTTCTTATCATTTCTGTTTTAAATGTTGCATTTTACAGTGTCCTTTTGCTTTGCTCATGCAGATGTTCAGTATTTTACATTATATTGCCATTGTGTTTTAAAAAAATTATAATTGTGAAGCTTGTCTGTTAGTAGTTTGAGCTTTTGGGCTGGCTGATGTAACTGGCATTTTTATTTTTTGATTTCTTGTTTATATTGATATTTTAAAAATTGTTAGTTTTTTGTATCTAACATTATTGTTCCATTTGCCATACAGTCAAGTTTACTATATCACAGTAATTCTCAAACTGTAGTATGAGTTCTACTGGTGGAATGAAAAAATTGGCCCAAGACTTAAAACCAAAAGATTGTCATTTCATTTCATTTTATTACAGACAACAGTTAGCCTATTCAGTGTTTCCCCTACTACTATTTATTTGTGGCAGGCCTGAGTAGTAGTTGCATGTTAATTCTCTCACCTTGGAAATAGAAAATTGCCGCCACACTGGTTCACCCGAGCTCGGTGCTTCTCAGCCTTCACAGGGGTGGAGGCTCCAGGAGCGAACAATGAGTTAAAGTTCCGGTGGTATAAAACCAGAAAATCCAAGGCCGTGTGAATTGGCAATGTCCAGCAGTGCCTGTCTGTTGTATGTTAGCAGTGCATAGCATTTATGCACTGCAGAAAAAGTTAAAAACACACAAAAGAGAAGAAGAAGCCGGCATTCAAGAGCAGAGCGAGCAAACACGTCTGCCACGGGGGGCACACCGTGGTGCAAAGGTCTCTGGCTTTGATGGGAGTCCAGATGAGAGTCCAGATAGACGAACAGATGAAAGAAAATGTAGACAGGGCACATAGTGATAGGCTGAAAGAACAGCTCATCCCATTTTTGACAGGATTCATCAATTCCTTATGATGTGACTCGACACGGGCTGGCAAGTGAAACCACACATGCATGTAGGCATTCCCTAAATACAAGTGAGACCATCACCAGGGCCCAGAATTGGGTTTGGGGACCAAGCTTCACCGGCCTGCCACCCAGCGTGCGGGAGCACAAGAGATGCGAAAGCCAGAGAGCCACTGCAGTCACAGGGCACACCACAGCCCCCAGAGATCCAGGGGGCACCACTGAAATGCCCGAACCAGCGCACGTAGGAACGGGACAAGATAGCCCCACTCACCCACCAGCGCCCTCCCATCCACCACCCAGCTTCCCACCACCACCACTGCCACCATACACCCCAGACCCCGCCATCCTCATACCCAGGGATGAGCCATAGACACTCCCACAACCAAAGGGACCCACTCAGGTTGCCAAGCAGTGTCCCCGCGGGCTGAGGTGCCGCGAGCCACAGGTCCCCGCCCCCGATGCACAAATATAGAGAAGACTGCGACTGAAGCGAATCATCCATGCCTCAGGAACAGTCCTTGCCTCCCCAGAATTGAGAGAAGAAGCGACAAATCATTGCACACCAACCAGTGCCGGACCCACAATAACCACCGGGATACAGTGCCAAAATGGACCCACATATGTGAGTTTTTCATTGTACCGTTTTCTCTCCGGTACACCTAGCGCGTTAAAATAATCATCTGACATGTTGAAATAATGTTTTAAGCTAAGTACTGGACAGTGTATTTTAAATTGTGCCGCCGATTGTTTTCCCCTATGGTGGGCGTGGCTTTTGGAGTATGACATGTTGCATCTCTATTGCAGGATGCCCTGAGGAGGATTTTCCTTCAGCCTGAGCACGGATATTGACTTGTATTACTCGTATGGTACTCGTACTCATCAAAATTGCTATATCCGTATCGGATACTTGTTTCAGCCGAGGATCCAGCTCAACCCTACTGTTTGCAAGCAATGTTTGCCAGATGTGGAGTTTTTTACTGCTGAAATGCCATCCCTATTATCTACCAAGGGAATTCACAGCTTTTTGGCCGTCAGCTTATTAGACAGCTCATCCTGATGCTGTTGTCATCACCTAAATTAGACAGAAGAGGAGCTAAAAACATAAAACTTAACTGAAACCAAAACAACCACAAATCCGGTCTCAAATAACACTGCAATTAAATGTGGACTGTTGAATATTCGATCACTATCATCAAAATCTCTATTGGTCAATTGTTGTGAGGTCCAGAAAGGGGGGAGATTCCAATCTCTCACACCTCTCAAACTTTCAAAGAGACTGTTGCTTCCGACAGGGATTTCACAGATCTCTGCTAAGTGCCATCCTGGGCTCTTATCTGACTCTGGCATCGAAAGACCCTGCTTTCCCAGATATAAAATTACAATTCACACCACAAATCAGCAAAACCTGCCAAACCCCCCCTAGAGCGGTACCATTCTTTGATAGTTCACCCTGGTTGACCCGGCAACACTATCAGATGGCAGCTGTAAACTGCCGCTCTGGAATGCATCCAGGCCAACAAGGACACAAGGATTGATATAATGAAAAAAATGGCTATTCCGATCAAATAAGAGACTGCAAACATGCCGAACTGGTTCCCCTGCAAGAAGAGGACTTCACAGCTGTTAGAACCAGTTTTCTAAGTTTGTGTGTTCTGTGATGTCGTGAGTAACTAATAACCATTTAATTGTGTTTTTACAGTGAATAAGATAAACCCATGTCCACCGAATTAACCACAACAAGCAGAGAAAACCGAACTTATCAAAATGATACATTTCTCTTCGTTTTATATATAATTTTAAACTTGTGTGAATGAAAGGTGTAGCTTTAAATGCAAAAACCGCACTTGTTATGCCGTGAAACTAGAGGGAGAAATTTGATTGGACCTAATTCACGCCAACAACCAGACCACGCCCGCGGGTCGGCCCCCAAATAAAAGTAGTCAATATGAAATTTTATGAGAGTCGTGAATTGGAAGAGTTCTTGGGAAGCTCTGGAGAGGAGAGTTTCCCTAGGATACCTGACGGAGCAACAAAAAAAAAAAGAAACTCAGAAGTCAGAACTTAGCTGCTAAACTACAAGTGCTGAGTTCCGACTTGCAGCCAAGACTGCTTGCGGCCAGGACAATTTTGGCTGCACCGCATTCAATCTCCAGTGTCTCGAGTTGTCATGGTAACCAGGGCTGCTTGTGTTGCGTGCGGCTCTAGTCTGTTTTCATCAGGAAAGAGAAGAATAATTCGGACACTAACTGAATAACCAAGCCAATCGCCCGAATGACAACAGTGCCGGTGAAGAGGGACGAGACAGGCCGACAGCCACTTCAACCAGAACCAGTCTTGCTTGGAAGGCCGCGACGAGGATCTCGACGCGGCCGTCTCTCGTAGGACATCTCCTGCCTTTTTCGCGGCCAGTCAAATCACCAACCCAAAGTAAGGTTGCATCTATCTGCTCTCCCAGCTGGCCGTTCTGAGTGGTGCAAGGCATGGCTATCAGACAATACTGACCCAAAATTTAGCTTTAAAAGCTCTCCTTCCTCAGATAAATCCGCCCTGAATTTGACAAACAACCTTCCGTTCATTCGCCCAAGTTCTCGAGTTAGCCATCAGCTGCTTAATCATCATTGTCATATCATGTTATGCCATTTACATATCCATTTCATTTAGTTTATGCGTTGACCTGCTCCTGTATATAATGAGCACGTTTTGATTTCTCACTTATTAGCTAATAAAAACCTTAAAATTCTGCCATTGTTACACTCCTTCCTTCAGTAATTTTTTTAAATCAATCCACAGTAGAGAACATCCCTTCCAGATTGAGACTTGATAAGAGGCAATAATGTACACAATCCTATGCTATCCTATGCACAACACAGTGATCTCATGAATGATTATCGTATTAATTTATTTTGTATAACTGAAACCTGGCTGCAGCAGGGTGAGTATGTCAATATAAATGAATCTACACCCCCCCACTCATGTTAATTTTCATGTCGCTCATACCACAGGCTGGGGGGGGGGGGGGGGGGGGCTGCAAGTTTATATCTGAGTTAATACTCAGTACAGATAAAATCATTATACTGAGAGATTTCAATATTCATGTAGATGTAGAAAGTGACAGCCTTAGTTCTGTGTTTCTTTCCTTACTAGACTCATTTGGCTTTTCCCAGCATGTGAATGAACCCACTCACTGTTTCAATCATATCCTTAATCTTGTTCTAACATATGGCATTGAAATTGACAACAATTTTTCCTCAAAACTCTCTTCTGACCAACTGACCAATACTTCATACATTTGAGTTTACATTAATTGACTGCACAGCATTGAGGAATAAATTCGGCTATAGAAGATGTTTATCAGAAAATGCTGTGGCTAAATTTAAAGAGAATATTTGGTCATCATTTGCACCAATGCCTTGTCTAAATTCAATTGAGGATTTCTCCCATACACAGGTTGATGGCCTTGTGATTAGCACTATGGACACACTGTTCAAATGTTGATGATGCTGCCCCTCTCAAAAAGAAAGTAATAAACCAGAGGAGGCTGGCTCCGTGGTATAATTCCCAAATTCGTGCCTTAAAGCAGACGTCACAGAAATTAGAAATGGTGTTCCAAAATTTCAAGACCGTGCTTAAAACTTTTCTGTATGACAAAGCTTATAGTTAAAAAAGTTAAAGTTCATTTACTCTTTAGCTATGCTGCTATAGGCCTAGACTGCTGGGGGAAGGACTGAGACATTGCTCACCGGTGGTGACAGAAGCAATGTCATGGGATAACAGCCTTGTGGTCACAGAAAAAAAAGATAAGAGGAAATTACGGGTTTGCTTGGACCCCAGTGAGCTTAACAAAGCAATGAGACAGCATTATTCCATTCCCACAACTGACAAAGTTTTGTGCAGACTTGCTGGTAAGAATATATTCACAGCGCTAGATGAAAAGGACAGCTACTGGCAAGTAAAGCTGGACGGGGAGTCATCACTGCTGTGCACATTTAATACACAGTGGGGGAGATACCAGTTCAAACGCATGCCATTTGGTATCAAGAAAGCAAGTGAAGTCAGCGCAACTGAAACATTCAAGGCAGTGACATTAAAGGCGTCCATATCATAGCCGATGATATGATTATCGCTGCTGCTACTGATAAAGGAACAAAATAATACAGAAAGTCATGGACAGAGCAAACGAGGCTAGCTGTGAAATTCAACAAAGAAAAAATACAAGGTGAGCAGTGTTAACTACATGGGCCACACTGTCACATCAGAGGGAGTTAAGGCGGATGAGGGTTAGGGTTAGCCATCACCAACTGACAAAGAAGGGCTGCAGCGTACACTTGACATGACAAAATACCTGGCGCAGTATGTCCCAGGTGAGGCGATCATTACAGTGCCTCTGAGACAGCTGCTACAGAAGGACAACGTGTGGCAGTGGCGACATGAACCTGAGGAGGCAGTGAAAAACTTGTAAAATGCCCTCATGAACGCACCCGTGCTCAGATTTTATGATCCACATAAACAGCTTTTCATACAAGCTGACGCGTCCAAGGATAGCCTGAGGGTGTGTCTCTTACAGGAGGGCCACCTGACAGCATATGCATCAAAAGCTCTGACAGAGACAAAAAAGAAGTCTGCACAAATATAAAAGGAGCTCTTGGCGCTTGTATTCTCTGTCAAAGGTTCCATCATTACGTATATGTTGTGAGAGTCTATGTCCAGTCAGACCACAAAACACTGGAAAGCATCCAGAGGTAGCCTCTAGGAATGACTCCCTCCAGACGGCAGAGAATGCTGCTACAGTTACAGCTCTCAGGCAGGGACTCAAGGCAGGACTCAGACGCAGAGATCTTGTAATAACAGGCTTTATTGGTAACACCGGTGACCTCAGAACCGAGTTACAAAACAATGGCTATGAAATCACTGGTCCTAACCTGACTCACGGAGGAAGGCACTATGTTCTTAAGTAAAAAGAGGAAACAAATAAAATCACTCCAGGAGGAGGAAAAAGGGCTATAATCAAAAGCAAAAGGCTAACACAAAGCGCTCCGTGAGCAGGAAAACCTGACCTAATGAAAAATAAACGAAAATAAACAACTCACGCCACAACGCGGAGGATCTAAGGTAATCTATGAAACTTATTGTTCAAATCAAAATCACTCATAAAGAGGAAAACAATTGGCTATGAAATTTAGCTGAGGCAAAGGGTCTAAACTGAAGTACAAAAATTACAAACAGAAAATTACTCTTCTCAAGGTACAAACGGCTTACATGGAAATTCTCTGACTGTGGGCATGGATAAGGGCTCGGGTGCTGGTCATCGGACAAAGACACTCTGGCACAAGACAAGGGGAACACAGACTATTTAACCACATGGAGGGAAAGGGGGAACAGGTGGAGACAATCGGTAATCAGGGTAGACGCACAGGTGACACATGAGGAAGGGCAAGTGCTCTGAAACAAGAGGAGAGTTAGACTTTCAAAATAAAACGGGAAATGACGGGACAAAACAAAACCAGGACAAGACAACCTCACCACGGTGTGACAACAGCGATATGACTTGAATGTCACCTAGGTAAAGAGCTACTGATTACAGACACACTACTCACACAGGAACAGCACACAGCAGCAGATGACATCACAGACGACAAAGTCATATATGCTTTGGAGCCAACAGATGCTTTGAGCACACAGACTTTAAACACCTCAAGAGTGAAACGCATAAATATTAAATACTGCAGCTGCTTTTAAATGCACATAGACAAGGCTGGCCCTGGCACAAGAAACAGGTAGATATGAGACTGACACAAGACTGGCCTATAAGTAACACAGTGGCCATGAGAGAAGGAGTAATGTTCACAGGAGACAGGATAATCCTGCCAAAAACAATGAGAGCAGACATGCTAAAAAGTCTACGTGTAGCAACAGTGGTGCTGGCCTGGAAGCACTGGTACTGGCCAGGCATTACAAAAGACATAGAACAAATGGTCGAGACTTGTCAGCAGTTTCAGCCCAGAAACCAGAAGCACTTCTCACCGTGAGGAACACACCTATCACAGTTATGGACTGTTCACCAGCACAGATACTCATGGGCAGAGTTCTCAGGCGCACTCTACCATCAAAATGCACCCAGGCAGTACTGGCCAGGTGCAGCTCTGGGAGCCTCTGGGAGCCACTTTACTCCTCTGGTATAGTACTGCTGCTGCCACTTTCATAGATTCCAGAGAGCTGAGTGAACATCTTTAGGGACTGCAGGCTGGAGGACTGAGCTGGAACTTGGTAGAGTGCTCCTGAGAACTCTGCCCATGGAGACTCTAGGAACCAGAAGGATTCTAAATTCTATTCTGGATTTTACCGGCAGCCAATGAAGAGAAGCTTCACAATGCAGACGGTAGCTCACTTTAGATGCATATGAGTGGAACTTAACATTAAACCACATAGATTCCATTAATCGTGATCTTACTGCACTGTGACCAGGTGTTACACTGTACAGCATATGTAAGTATAGGGCCAGACAGAGAGTATGAGAAAGTGTGGTATGATGAGCAAATGGAAAGTGAAGAATTGGTTCTGCAGTATGTTTCTTGGACAGATGACGCTGCTGCTGTGTCTGTACCGCTCTCTCCCACTCAGGAAAAGTTGTTCCATGGTTATACCCCACATGTTCCACTACCAAAACCATCGTACTGGCAGTAGCAGGATCTGAGTCTGTGGTTGCAGCACTGTCTCAGCCTAAGTTTATTCAGACCGGTTGCAGGGGATCCCAGGATTGAGCGCAGCAATGAATACTTTTCTTCAAAAGTAGACCCTGTAGCGGCAGGTCTACCTCTTTGTTTGCGAGCTGTGGCAGCAGCTGAGAAAGCTATATTGGTGTCACATGACATCTTTGGGTATTCTGATGTGATATTCATGGTCCTGTATGCAGTAGCCTACATATTGCATGTTCAGAAGACCTCACACCTCTCTGCTCAGAGATTGCTTAGGTATCACACAACCATGTTGGAAATGCCTAATTTTACTGTGAAATGTTGCAATGTCATTAACCCAGCAACACTTCTTCCTACTGGTAATGATGGTGAACCACATGATTGTGTTGAAGTTTTACAGCAAACATGTGCTCCAAGGCTGGATTTATTGGACACGCCTCTGGCCAATGCAGATCTTGAGTTGTTTGTTAATGGTTCTGCATCCCGTTCACATGACACAGGCAGCAGTCAGGTTGGATTTGCAGTGGTTACATTACACGAGGTATTTGTTAGTGAGAGACTTCCGTCCCACTTCTCTGCACAGGCAGCAGAACTGGTAGCACTTATAGAAGCGTGTAAATTGGCAGAAGGTAAAACGGTGAATATTCATACTGATTCATGTTGTGCATTTGGTGTTGTCCATGATATTGGATCTCTGTGGAAACACAGGGTTTTTAACATCAGCTGGTGAACCTACTTCACATCACACTTGTTTCAGCTTTCCTGAATGCCATTTTGTTACCTAAAGCAGTGTTCGGTGTGAAATGTGAAGCTCACATTTCTTCCGACCCTGTTTCTGTAGGGAATGCAGCAGCCTCCTTGGGCTCTTTGTTTCATCTTACTCCCCTGCTTTCTACCCTAACTGACCTAGGCCCATATGCTGACATTCCCACACTTCAATCTCGTGCCAGTGCAGAGGAGTGCTCCTTGTGGTCATGCTCTGGTTCTATGTTCAAAGGAGGAGTTTGGACAGGCCCTGATGGCAAGCCCTGTTTCCAGCAGGCTGTCTTCCATACTTATGCTAAGTTATCTCATGGAAGAGACCACATGGGCAAAGAGGGGATGTGTAGTGCTATCAAAGCAAGTTGGTACACCAGAGGGTTTTGTACATTTGCAACTGATTTATGTAAAAAATGTGTAGTTTGTCTGCAATAATGCCTTTGGGGCAATCAGAATGCCACAGCAAGGACATCCTCCTCCAGACCAACCATTTGAACATCTAATGATGGATTTTATTGAACTAATGCCATCTGAAGGGAAAAAGTATTGCCTGGTAATAGCGTGCATGTTCAGCAAATGGGGTAAGGTTTTTCCAACTTCCAAAAAGGTGCAGGATGCAGGAATAGTGGCGAAGATTCTTTTGAGGGAGATTATACCCTTGTGGGGAAATCCCAACCTCATTAGTAGGGATAATGGTCCTGGATTTGCTAACCAGGCCCTCAATGAAATATCACAAAATTTGGATTTTAACATCAGACATCATTGTTCTTATCATCCACAGTCAGCAGGTGCAGTGGAGCGAGAAAACAGCACCATCAAGACTAAATTGGCTAAATGTTGTGAAATACAGGATTGTCATGGATTAAGGCACTTCCACTGGTGCTTTTTCACATGTGAATGAGAATTAGGAACAAGCATGGCCTCAGCCCTTTTGAGATTGTGTTTGGAAGGCCACCATGCACAGGCATTGGTCCAATAAAGTCAGCTTTGACAACTGACAATTATGAAGATAGCATGTTGAGATATCGTGCTAACCTAACAGCTACACTCTCAGCTCTCCATACACAGGTGAAAGCTGCACTACCGTCACCAGCCATTGCAGTCCAGCATCACCTGAAGCCAGGAGACTGGTTGCTCATCAAGGATCACAGGAGGAAGCACTGGCGACAACAATGCTACACAGGTCCTTTCAAAGTTTTGCTGACCACGGAAACAGCGGTTGACCTGAGGTCAACTTGGATCCATGCTAGTCATTGCAAGAAGATCCCGAGTCCAGAGAGCGGGGAAAAGATAGATACTGTCCCCAGTTAAGAGAGGAGGATGAAATAGTGCCTTCCTCTACCAGTAACGTGCCAAACTCCAACAAGTGACAGCTGTGTCACCGCCGGCAGTGACTAATCGATCACATCACCTAGACAGCTAACACCACGGTGAGAGGGGAGGAGTGCGAATTGGGCTCTGCACACACTCCGAGCCTTGATAACTGTCTTCCACAGGTGTGATAGTTTGGGGTGTCCAACGATGGAAGGATTGAGATTTTTGCACCTGCACAAAATGTTTGGATAGAAAACAGATAAAAGCATAATTTTATCATCAGCACTCATCATTGCTAATGATGATGCCCTTAATAATTTCTGAGCTGCTGAGACACTTCACTCCTCCAATGATGATGTCCAGCATGAAGAAATGTTGGAACTGAATGACTTTGAAACCTATCACAAATCTGAAAGTAATTAGGGTATAGTCTCTACAATTTGAGAAGTTTATGATGTGATGCTATTAAATCTTTTTGAATTTGTGTCACTGATGCTCTGTTCTGAACAGTTCTGATTTCATTGCTAGATCAATGTGTTTGTCAAAATGACAAAAAGGAGGGAAATGTGGGGGGAAATCTGAACTGTGAGACCCCAAATGCCCCGTTTTCTTAAGACATATGTGGCTCCTGACTGATTCCTTCAACTGATTAACCTGGTCTTTGAAGGCCTCATTTGTGAAGATCCTGTGGAGATAGCCAGGAAGTGGCATTTGGCACCTAAGGTCGTAAACATGCACTGTACTGCATTAATCACAGTAACATTACTGTGTATGATTTTTACAGTAGAATGCTGTAATTTTTTACAATACAACCGTCTTCATGTGACAAAATCACAGTAATTTAAGTATTACTGTAGAAATAAAGTAGCCCATATAGCTGTACAGTACTGTAAATAGTAAACTACTGTACTTTTCTTTTGTCTTTATCATATATATATATTTATATAAAGATATTGTATAGAAAGTATATCATAAAAACAATGATTATCTCATAATTCTGACTTTTTAACTCGCAATGACTTACTATGGGACTTTTATTTTGTATCAACACTTTCGCTTCACTTTCAATTTATCCAATGAAAATCAAGAGAGTTCAACGGTTGTGCTTTGAATGGACCAGTCACATCCTTGCGAAACTGACAAACCACGAACACGGCACTTGCAGTTCTGACTCCATTCGCGACAGGAAGCTCCGTGACTTATCAGTGGCACTTAAATTTACACAAGGCTTTGTCTTGTACTTGTGTTAATTTTTTTTTTGCGTTTGCGCCGTCAGTGTTGATTTATTTCACTTTTTACCTGAGAGGAATTCAGCAGAAACGTCTCCACAGCCATTACAGATAACTTAACATTATCTATCTGATGTAACATTAGTGACAGCACTAACTGACCAGATGGTCCTTTTTTTTTTTTTACTTAACTGAAACATTAGCCGAGACAGAGACCTGTTTGAATGTTACTCCTGGAGAGTTTTGACGTTTTTTTATTGTTTCGCTGCGTGGGAAAAGAGAGTTTTTTTTCCACCCTTGGCCTCTGCGGGAGTTTAAATCCTGGAATCACGGATCCAGCACTAAATACAGTCGGAGCTTCCAGAAAATCGGTAAGTACCATCACTAGCAGCAAAAAAATACTTTTACACTCCTTGTCAGGCTGTGATGAACCACAGGTATCTAACCAAATATTAACCAGTTAGCTTACCATCAAAATGAATTACTCATGCAAGCACAGTAATTTCACTGTAATTTAATAAAAGAAAAGGTTTGTTTGTTTTTGTTGTTCTTCGTAGACCATTGAGATTTGCTAACTGGTTAAATCAAATCAAATCAAATCAGATTTATTTGTATAGCGCCAAATCATAACAAAGTTACATCAAGGCACTTTACATATAGAGAAGGTCTAGACCAAACTCTTTATAAAATTATTTAAAGAGACCCAACAGATCCCCCGATGAGCAAGCACTTGGCGACAGTGACAAGGAAAAACTTCCTTTAAGAGGCAGAAACCTCAGGCAGAACCAGGCTCAGGGGGGGCGGCCATCTGCATCGACCGATTGGGTTGAGAGAGGGTTACTTGTTAACATGTACATGGTGTCCCACCCTTAACTCCTATACTCATTTTCATTGGTTTTTAATCAGGATTAATCCTGACTCCACCAAATGCACTGCCAAGGAGCATATGAGCTGGAAGACTGGGAGAGTGGTGAAGTGGAAGTCTTAATACTTGAACCCCATGTAATCTTCATCAGGGACTTCACTGAGTTCGACTGGCTAACTTATTAGATGCAGGCGAGGTTCTGATAATAGCTTTTGGATCGAAAGTTCAAGATTGTTTATTTAAAAATCTTATCTCAAATATTATTTATTATTTATTTTATTATTTATAATATTATTTATTAAATAATGTGCGTTAAGCTACTGTTATGTCACAGTGATTGAGTGGCGATTGAGACTATGGTCCACTGATGAAGGCTCTTGAGTCAACTTCAGCAGGAACAGGAACATCAAACATGCTGTAATTCATGTTCAATCAAAAACACGTTAAAAACACAGTTAATTCAACATCTCTTAAACATTTTAATACATTGCTAAACTCAATTACATCTTGAATCAAAGTGTAGGCTACCTTAAACTGAATGCAGCACTGTCATCTTTGGATATTTGACACACTTTCTATCAGGAATAAGTACCTAGACATAACATCACCATCTTAGACCCTCATCACATATGTGGTGCATTACAAAGTAATTGTAATGAATGTAATTGTTAATGTATTTTCTTCTTTAATTTTAGGGTTCCAACTGGGATATAGGTCTCCACGTTCAGGGCAGGCAAGAGACCATACACCTTTATATCAAGTGGTAGGGGAATGAGAGGATTTCTCTTCTCTAAGAAGTTTCTTATCATTTCTGTTTTAAATGTTGCATTTTACAGTGTCCTTTTGCTTTGCTCATGCAGATGTTCAGTATTTTACATTATATTGCCATTGTGTTTTAAAAAAATTATAATTGTGAAGCTTGTCTGTTAGTAGTTTGAGCTTTTGGGCTGGCTGATGTAACTGGCATTTTTATTTTTTGATTTCTTGTTTATATTGATATTTTAAAAATTGTTAGTTTTTTGTATCTAACATTATTGTTCCATTTGCCATACAGTCAAGTTTACTATATCACAGTAATTCTCAAACTGTAGTATGAGTTCTACTGGTGGAATGAAAAAATTGGCCCAAGACTTAAAACCAAAAGATTGTCATTTCATTTCATTTTATTACAGACAACAGTTAGCCTATTCAGTGTTTCCCCTACTACTATTTATTTGTGGCAGGCCTGAGTAGTAGTTGCATGTTAATTCTCTCACCTTGGAAATAGAAAATTGCCGCCACACTGGTTCACCCGAGCTCGGTGCTTCTCAGCCTTCACAGGGGTGGAGGCTCCAGGAGCGAACAATGAGTTAAAGTTCCGGTGGTATAAAACCAGAAAATCCAAGGCCGTGTGAATTGGCAATGTCCAGCAGTGCCTGTCTGTTGTATGTTAGCAGTGCATAGCATTTATGCACTGCAGAAAAAGTTAAAAACACACAAAAGAGAAGAAGAAGCCGGCATTCAAGAGCAGAGCGAGCAAACACGTCTGCCACGGGGGGCACACCGTGGTGCAAAGGTCTCTGGCTTTGATGGGAGTCCAGATGAGAGTCCAGATAGACGAACAGATGAAAGAAAATGTAGACAGGGCACATAGTGATAGGCTGAAAGAACAGCTCATCCCATTTTTGACAGGATTCATCAATTCCTTATGATGTGACTCGACACGGGCTGGCAAGTGAAACCACACATGCATGTAGGCATTCCCTAAATACAAGTGAGACCATCACCAGGGCCCAGAATTGGGTTTGGGGACCAAGCTTCACCGGCCTGCCACCCAGCGTGCGGGAGCACAAGAGATGCGAAAGCCAGAGAGCCACTGCAGTCACAGGGCACACCACAGCCCCCAGAGATCCAGGGGGCACCACTGAAATGCCCGAACCAGCGCACGTAGGAACGGGACAAGATAGCCCCACTCACCCACCAGCGCCCTCCCATCCACCACCCAGCTTCCCACCACCACCACTGCCACCATACACCCCAGACCCCGCCATCCTCATACCCAGGGATGAGCCATAGACACTCCCACAACCAAAGGGACCCACTCAGGTTGCCAAGCAGTGTCCCCGCGGGCTGAGGTGCCGCGAGCCACAGGTCCCCGCCCCCGATGCACAAATATAGAGAAGACTGCGACTGAAGCGAATCATCCATGCCTCAGGAACAGTCCTTGCCTCCCCAGAATTGAGAGAAGAAGCGACAAATCATTGCACACCAACCAGTGCCGGACCCACAATAACCACCGGGATACAGTGCCAAAATGGACCCATTGCGGTGGAGGACTGGGCAGACCACCGAGCCATGCCACGCCTACCCTTGCATGAGGAGGAGGGGAAAGCCCTTAATGCATGCCACAGGTCCTGTGGTCCGGGGATCCTCTGTAGTGTTCCTGGATGTGGAGGGTGATAACAGCAGGGAAGTTGCAGGTATGCGTAGAGACAGCATATGCATATGCTAGCAGACAATGTCAAGATGTAGACTGAGGTTTTGGGAGTCAAAGAATGCAGCCTATTTTTTTATAAAGTGAGTCAATGGGTCTTTTTCGGGCAGCAGATATTTTCTCCATTGATATATATTTTGCAAGGACGTTCAACCAGTGGGAGATGTTAAGAGACTGTCTCCCTGCTGTTTCCTGCAAGCAACGAGCCTCAAGTTAGCAACAACTGCTAACTCGACTGCAACACCAACAAGACAACCAACTTAAGTTCAACCACTTAGACCTGCAGCTCTGGATATTGACTTGGACTTGGACAAAGCCAAGAACTGGGTAATGTTTACTGGGCCAACCTGGCATAAAACAAGCCCAGCTAAGAACAGGACTGTTAACCTTTGTACACGTAGGTGTGGGTCTGGTTACTTTCTCTGTTAAGCTTCCTTGTATGTGTTTATATTGTTGGTTAGCCACACCAGGAGTTGATGCTAATTGTTGTATGTTCACACATGCTTTAACATATGACTCACCCTCCATGCTAACTCCCCCCCCCCACCCCTTCTGCCCTGACACCTTGGAACTATTTCAGCTAGCCTTAACAAAGGACCACATGAGAAATGTGGCTCCAGCATCCATCTTGTTTGTATTGTCTGCCATTTGGTCACTGTCCTTCACACACACACATACACAAACGCACAAATACATGTATATAGCCCATATTAGAATAGTGTTTGTTACTTTATAATAAATGTTCTTAAACACAAACACTGGTCTATTTGATGTTCCACTGAAAGGAATATTGCCAAATTCTTCTCTGCAGATCTCTGTATTCTTTTACTTTAATATGGTAATTTGGCTGTAGTTGCCAAGTTGATTATAGTCAGAGATCGAAATTAATAGTATTTTATGAAACTGAATTGGTGATTTGATTTGCTGCAGGACAGGTGTAAGGTGGCTAGTAGAAGGCAGGGTTTCTGTTGATGATGTGGCTGTGGAAATTTCGACCAGTTGTAGTTTATTGATAGTTTTTTCAGGTAAACCAAAGAGAAGGAAGTTACAGTAATCTAGACAGGATGTGACCAACCCTTGCCAACCCTTTCCTTGCAGAACTCTAAGTCCTTCTACATTAATATGGTAATTTGGCTGTAGTTTTTAAGTTGATTATCGTCAAAGATCCAAATTAAGAGTATTTTATTTGACTGAATTGGTGATTTAGCTATTGTTTCCCTTTTTAGGGTGGTGCCTCAACTTTAACTATGATATTAATTAAAGTTGTCATTTAACATTGATATTTTTAATATTAGTTTTGTCAATTTTTGACTGCCAGGCCCCAACAAATGGTGCTCTGTGTAAATCTTTGCTTTACACAAGAAGACATATTAAAAAAGGAATTGTAGTGTTTTACTCAAAACAACATTCAAACTTATCCACAAAAATTATTTTGGGGAAAGTTTTTGCACATTTCTCATGATGCCATATTTCTTTTTCTTTCTCCTCTGTCTTTTCTTCTATTTTGTTCCTATTTCTAAAACAAGCTCAGGTTATTACCTGCACAAATCTTAAACACAACAGACACAAACACAGTGTGATTGAGTCTACATTTGAAAAATGCCGCTTCACATTCAGTCTGTATGATCTTTTAAATTAAATAGTGTGAAAGTATGAAACCCTAACCTTCAGGTATACTGGGGTCAATTGGGGCATTGTGATTTTGTTTGGTTTACTTATTTTTAGGACGTGCAGGGTGTCAGTCATTCATTAATCACTGGGGCACTTCTCATTGAACCATCCTTTGATGAGCATTGTAATATAGCTGCTGTCTGAGACTCTATATCCTGGCCTCAGGAGAAGGGTGGCTGCTCCAGACACAGGCACGCCATTCTCTCTTTCTGGAGCCACAACAAACATCCCTGTTTGCTTTACCTAGGTATATATGGAGGCAGGAAGTTTTTTTTACCCTCTTTATCTAAAGAATGCCAAGTAATGTGGAGCCTTCTGATGGACTTTTACATTTTCCCTTAACTCATTTTGGGATAGTTTTTGCTACGTATGTTTCTCCTTCTGTCATGAGGAAATTATGCTACACTCAAACAAATTTAACCCGAATGACTCATTCGTCCACCCATTCCACATTTCATTACTGACAGCAACATGTGGTTTAATCAGTGACTTACAAAGCTGGACATGTTTATTTTCTCTTTGTTTAACAGTTGTGGATAAAGAGCAGTGATAAACCCAACATGTAGGGTCCTGTATGTTGTCTGGGGGTTCAGTGGTTATCACTGTTGTCTCATGACTGGAAACGTTTCTGTCTGATTATTTTCCTGGTGCCTGTGTGGGTTATTTTCTGGGTATAGTCAGGTTTCCTCCCAGGTTTACTGGCTGATCTTAACTAACTGTAGGTTTACATGAATGGTGTCTTATATGTCTGCTGTGGGTGGCTCTGAACTGAGAAAGATAAGCTGTATGGCCAATGAAGGAATAAATATTTACAATTATATCTTCAAGGTATCATAAGCTCTAATGTTTCCCCATGAATCCAAAGAGATAATAAATAAATAAACCTCTGACTTGCATTTATGTATATACAACCAACAGGTTTGAAGAAGAAAAAAATATATTGATAGTTCAGCTTACTGATGGATTCATTGATTTTTTATGTTTTTGAAGTTAGAACACACCTTAAGGTTAGCTGTACTTGCAAACTAGATAACAAGAGCCACACTTTTCAATGCAAAACTATGGGGGGTGGCTATGGCACAACTAAACACACAAAGATCATTCTTTCAGTTGGAACTTTGTGGTCTATGATGACTACAAAGGCTGTACTAATGAATTGGGGTCAGTTTTTTTTTCTGACTGTCATTTGATGGTTGTGGAGCTTTTTTGTTGAATACAGCATCTACTTGACACACAGTTTAAGAGAAGTCAAGTTATTGGCCTGAACATCAAGAGAATGAGCTGAAAGATGCTAAAATCCCTCATAGAAACAAGCTAAACTGGAGTGTCAGGTGATAACTGTACATGTTGAACACTTTAGCTGTTTTTGTGTGTGTTTTCTACCTCTTACCTGGAATAAGGATAAGGATATTCCAGATATCTCTCAATGATCTTCTATATTTTCGTGAAAGAATGTGTACACATCAGCTCCACACCTGTCCCACAGTGGGGAAAATAAAGTGTCTAATCAAAACACAATAGAATTGCAAATATGTACCTTGACCACATTCTTCTGATAGAAACAACTCAGTTGGTGAGTTGATGTGGTAACATATAGTAACAATCCACACTTTCATTAACAAGTGACCTCTCATGTCCATAGTGATTATTAGGTGCAGGAAGAAGTGAGATGATGTGGTACAGACAAGTTTAAGTTTGGGTAAGGAGCCATTGGGTGTAATGTTAAGGTTCATTAAAAACAATATGTTCAAATTGAAAATTTCTGTTAATTACTTGTGTGTGTCGACATTGTTCTTTTATCATCGACCACATCATGACATTAACAGTGTCTGTTATAGTTAACATTTCAAAGGTCCAGGACCAGTGCTGTTGGTGCAGGTCTTGTTCCCATGTGTACCCTTCTGCATGATATCCGAAGGTAAGGATCGTATTCCTCCTCTCATGAGATGCTTAATTGGGACCAACACCTTAAAACTGGGCAGTTCTTCTCTTTGCTCTCCAACTGAATTTGCAGTCGCACATTCAAGCTGTTGATCTACTGTTCTACATCCCAAAGGTGGTCTGCTGGATCCAGGTCTGGAGACTGGGGCGGTTGCTGAAGTTGTTGATGAAACCAGCTTTTACTTTGGCACGTGGAGCGTTATCTTGCAGGAAGTAGCCAGTATAGGATGATGAAATGTGTCTATGAAGGTGTGAACGTGTTCAGCAGAGGCACTCAGAAAGATTGTGACATTCAGCCCATGGCATTTTGGACCTGGAGTGTGTTAAGAAAACATCCCCCGCACAGCCAGAAATGATAGAAAACCATCATCAGTCAAGACAGGTCTGGAAATCACTGATATATTCAGCCTTTGAAAATGGCTTCACACTTTTTATGTTGAAAGAGACACGACAAATTAAATTCATAAGGAAAAACAACAAAGAAACCATCTGTACAGTTTAATTAATTAATTAATTATTTTTATTTGATAGATCTGATGGATCTCTGATGATTTCTGTTGTTGAGAGTGTTTGCAATGTGTCTGTGTGCTGAAAGGGCCAACTACTGTCACTAAACCAGAGCAAATAAAATGGTCATCGACAGCTTCTCTGCACCCTGTCTTGCTTTTAGTAACTGGTCAGTGCAGGCAGCTGATTTTATACACTGGTCTCTCCTCTAATGGGGGAGGTGGGAGAGGGGAAAGAGAAAGGATGCTTGAATAGAGGAAGGAACCAGCTGTGAATGACAGGAAGGGGCTACTCGTTGGAACCAACATCGGGCTCTATACGCGGGACCCTGGGAAAGCTCCCTACACCCAGTGCAGTCACACATTGAAACAATACAGCTGGGTGCTGCACAATGACAGAGCCCCTCCCAGAGACGCTGAGCTCTGCAAGGTACACACTGTCTGCACGAACAGAGAGAAAACAGGAGAGGGGATGACCGAGAGCTAAAGCATGCTCTCGCTCTCTCTCTCTCCCTTTGTGTGTGTGTAAGTGTGTCTGTCATTTTTCTGTCTGAGAAAATTCTTCACTCCATTTTTCTCTGACCATAACTCAAGAGCGCCCCCCAAGGGAGGAACACAAATACTTCAGAGCAAACATACAGATGTGCGTTCATGCAGACTAACTGCAGAATGAAGGCCACGTGCATACAGATTACTTTGCTCTTTTGCTTATTAATAGTTCATTAATAATTCTCACAAATCAAAACAATGAGTTTAAACCTCCCTTTGTACCTCATATTTGCCACGTCTTGTTAATGTTTGTGGGGACTGATAACTCAGTCTACACTTCATATGAAAACCACTCACAGTGCTTTATTTCTGAAATTATCTCTCCATTGTTAGATGCCATAAAAAAACAAAACTAAGTTATCAAGCAAGTTTTGTTTTTAGATACAAGGATTTCAGCAGGTTAGGACTGTTGGGTGCTCATCTGCAATGATGAGAAGTGTAATGACTTTTTATGGCGATTATCTCATGCAATGTTATTGGACATTTCCAGTCAGCTGGTAGCCAAAGGGCTGGTGATGATGATAATGATGATTAATAAGTCAGTCTTACTGAGCCCGAGTGAGGCACCACAGTATGTGCAGACTAACCCACTCAGAGGCCTGAGAGCATAAATTAGTTTTAGGGCCTGACACAACCAGCTTCACCATCTTGTTGTGAATGTGTGCCATTTAGTGCTGCCTGTATATTATGTCACTCTCAAGCAAACACGTCAAATAGATTTGCACATAACTGCAGCTATTACAACACTGGTATATATATATATATATATATATAGCTGTGAGAGTGGCTCCAACAGATTCCCGAAAAAACATCTGAGGTCTCCGTCCAGAGTGCAGTCCAACAACAGCTAAGATAGTGAGCAGAAGCCTCAACCTCCTAAGAGTGGAATATATATATATATATATATATATATATATATACACAGTAGGAAGGTATGTCCTAACCTTTGACTGGTGCTGTATATTAATGTAGAAAATCGCCCACATCCTATATGTACCTGGCCTGGACCTGGTTGAGCAGTGTGACTCTTGTGAGTTTTGCACCCATGAGGTTTGAGACAGCCCCTAACACTGAGGACTGGCTCACACCCTCATATGAAATCAAACTCCCAGTCTCCTTTGTCAAAGTCAGTGGTGTTAGTACACTGTCTATAACTTACAAACCAATCAATCTATGGTTCTAATTTTGTTTTGTTTTGTTTGTTTTTTAAACCTGAGGATTTGTTTAGATCCTGTCTCATCGTCTATGAACTAATGCAGTTACACAGTGGTGCATGAAGGGCAGAGCTACAGTAATAGGAGCCCAGTGAAAATTATCGTTAGTTTTCCTCTAGTGAAGTAATTTAATGAAGGAGCATTAATGATAATGTAGGTCTAAAAGGAAGGACCTCGACAGTTCACTCACTTAGATTTTCAAATTTTAATTTAGTGGTTAGTGTTCACCTGGCAAAGATGGGACATTTTGGGTTCCAGAGGGTCTTTATTGTCTGCTCAAAGAGCTACACAACCTGGCACAAATGAATACTTACCTTTTAAAATGCTGTCATTGTTTAGGCTTATCTTCATGTGTGAAATCTGAAACAGCAAGTAATTATTTATGAGGACGTGAATGTATAATATGAAGAAATCTTAGACTGTCAGTCAAAGATATGCGATTACATGCCGATCGTATTCAGAAATGAAATGCCGCAGCGAGTGTGTATCAGTATTATCTACATGTTTTATATTCACGCATCATGTTTCCATGCTCTAATGCCAATTCACTGAGATCACACCTAAAAATAATTTGGTGTGGGAATAGTGAGGTAACGCTCCAGTGGCTGCTCTCGTATATTAAACGCACACAGACACACACACAAACATTTCACAGTCTTGGCCCTCTGATCCATGCAGTTATATACGTAACACACACCCAGAAAAGACATGTTCATTCATACATACTACAGATGTATGGCATCATGAACATGCGTAATTTCATATTCATGGTCTCTGAATACATATGGAAACATGCAGTAAATACACATCATAAATTAACAAGTGTAGTAAACACAGTATATCATTATTCTTTGCACACACATACTCAAACCCCACCATTAGATGCACTCACACGCATGAAAGTTAACACATTTACACACTCCCACTTACCCGAACAGACTCTCACACCTTTCTCATACACAGTTGCAATCTCTACAATCACACACTACCCACACATGTATACACACACACACACTGTGCAGCCTTACTCAGCAGATAAAGAGGCTGCATATTTTCCTCCCACAGCTCTCCATCATTCCTCTGTGCTGTGAAGGGGGCTTTGTTGGCTTGTGTTTCCTTCTCCCTGAACAGGATCGAGTGGAACAACCCCACCCCCTCACCCCATCTTATCCACCCTAGCCTTGTCTTCCCCAGTCCAGCCTGAGCCTATGCCTGAGTCTGAGCCCAAGCCTGTCTATTGGCGCTACAACGCTGTCCAGACATGGAGCAGAGGTTGTTGGCCTGCCTATCATTGGCCACAGGGTGTAAATCAGCTGTGGCTGGCCCGTCTCCTACAGTGTGCCGTAGTGGCGACAGATTTATGACAGGGCAACCTTCTCATGAACCTTGTCTGCATTTCATGTCCAAGCATCGCTCCAAAGCCAAAAAGAGAAACACTACATTTATTTTTCCATTAAAGGATTAAAGAGAAAACCTTGTAGGATTTTTATGTTACAAAACTGAGACAAATAGAATTCATTTATTAGTGAATGATTATTTGACTTTTGTTGAATCTTTTGGGCTTTGCTTAATAGTTATTCCTGGCTCTCGAGTGAACGTAGTCTGATGTTTCATACCAGCCATCTATTTTTCATTGAATTATTTTCCAGTTAGTTTTGTTATTTTAGTGGATTTCACTTGATTTGAGTGTTTATGTGATGATTAAAAGTCCAAAGATTTAAACTTTCCAGTTTTTAATTAAATTTACTGATATCAATAACAAGATATATCTATGGTTTCATGTGTAACAAAACGATTCCGTCTCCTCTCTGAGGCTTCACTCAGGAGCTCTATCGATACCAGGTCTATCAGCCAATCCATAGAAAAGTTCTGACTGTGACATCGCAAAATTCCCGAGGTCCTGACGGCTCAGTTTCTGAGTTCACTTGTGGGCATTAGGATAACTTGAAAACTCAACTTTGACTTCATCATCTTTTTTTCAACCAAAAGTCCAAATTCTTGGTTGGCTCATATAACATTAGCTTCTATAACAGAAGAATCTGCAGAATTTAGTTTTAGTTTAGTTTTTTTTTTTCAGATGATTAAAAGACAAATATTAAATTACCATCCACTACAGTACTTTTGTGAGCTATGTGTCATAAGTACCCTAATTCTAACTTTTCCATAAAACAGACCAGTGCATTTCTCAGTGTTGCTAAAATGTCTGGTGGCCAAAAACAGTATTTGCGTCCATCTGAATGTTGTTAAAGCATCTAATCAAGCTGAACTGACGACGACCCCTCAAATCCCCTTCAGCTGTAATATTTAATCTGCCAGTGTACGGGGCTTATCTGAAACAAAACATAAATATTGCATAAATTCTACCAGCAATAAGGTTGTTCTTATCTAGAGTATGAAGGGAGTCACATAGGCCTACATGTAGTGTTGATGCTGAGTTATAAGTGCTCACACACTCAGTCAGATGTATGTCAACATCTTTTGTGATACAACTTACATGGCGCACCATTCGTTGGGGTCTGGTAGTTCATTGCTGATTGGCTATCAAAAATGGATTTAACTATTAATATTAAAAATATCAATGTTAAATGACGACTTTAATTAATATCATAGTTAAAGTCGGGGCACCACCCTAAAAAGGGAAACAATAGCTAAATCACCAATTCAGTCTCATAAAATACTCTTAATTTGGATCTTTGACGATAATCAACTTAAAAACTACAGCCAAATTACCATATTAATGTAGAAGGACTTAGAGTTCTGCAAGGAAAGGGTTGGCAAGGGTTGGTCACATCCCGTCTAAATTACTGTAACTTCCTTCTCTTTGGTTTACCTGAAAAAACTATCAATAAACTACAACTGGTTGAAATTTCCACAGCCACATCATCAACAGAACCCCTGCCTTCTACCAGTCACCTTACACCTGTCCTACAACAACTCCACAGGCTTCCAATCAAATACCGCATTGTTTATAAGTTTCTGCTTCTCCCCTTCAAGGCCATCAACAGCATCGCTCCTCAGGACCTTAATGAGCTCTTTCATTCCCAAATACCCACCCATACTCTCAGGTCCTCCTCCTCCACCCAACTCACCCTCCAACCTGCTCGCTTAACCACCAAGGGGTCGAGAACCTTTAGCCACTCGGCCCCCAACTTCTGGAACTCTCTGCCTCAGGACATACAACACTCCACCTCTCTCACCACCTTCAAAGCCCACCTCAAAACACACCTTTTCAGACAAGCCTATTCCCTTTGATCAGTTTAAGTATGTATATGAGAATGGAAAGACTTCACTTTCACTTTTTACCATTTTACTTCTCTGTTTATTTTACTGCTTTTTGTATTTGTATTTGGCAATTGATTGTGTTTTAACTATTGTTTGATTTTATTGTCATGTTTTATAATGTGTCCTTGAGTATCCAGAAAGGCAATAATAAATTAAATGTATTATTATTATTATCTTATTATTATTATCTTAGGAATATCAACACTTTGAAAAGAGCCTTCAACAAATTTGATAACCTAGACAAAATTTAAACACCTATTGAAAAGTAAAGCTGTTATTCTTTTTTTATAACTTTAATTATGCTCCTGTGTTTTTTGACTCACTAGTTAAACTTGCATTCAAATCAGACCTTTGATATAAAGAACGGATATGGCATTATGCTGGTTACTCTGCCATACTTAGGACAAATTAATTGGGCACTTTGAGGAGACAAATGCCATTTCTGGAAGCAAATTCCTGACTATTTAGGGACCATTTGGTTAGGTAGGGGCAGGATAAAGATCTGTGCGTGTATGTGTGTGTGTGGGGGGGAGCGTGTGCGTGGGTGTGGGTGTGTGTGTGTGTGTGTATGTTAATACAGTTTGCCTTTTTTCTGACCAAAATAATAAGCAGATGAATACCTTGTGTATTCTTGTATTAGCTAAATGAGGTAATATATGGATAATGATGATTATAGGGAGTGTTACAGACTCTTAAATAGAAATAAGTACATACAAATGTTCGAGGTAAGAGGAAGCTTAGCTCTTTACATATGCTCTGCCACATTAGTATGCACATGCATACCCTTTCTGTCTATTTCTCCATCTTTGTGATCATCAACACCAGACTCATCAACCACAAACTGAGTCAAAGTTGACAGACTGACTTTTGGGTCTCTGTGCAAATAAACAAAAAATGTGCCACTGATTTATATGAAAGAGCAAACTTGTATATAAGGCTTTGGTTACCTGCTTTGACCAGTTGCACTCTAGATAAGATAACCCCTGCAACATTACCCAGAACCCAGTTCCTCTGTGGGTGATACATTAGGAGAGAGTGACACATTAATGAGGAATGTGCCCAGCCAAGGGAAAATAGGAAGTCCTGTCATGACAAAGGAATTACATCAATGAAAAGAAAATAAGCTGTAAAAACATAACATGCTCTAATGTTGTTTTTCAACATTTAGGATGGAAATTTGCACAGAATTTCTTTCTCTCTTTCTATTTTTATATTTGAACCACTCTGACCCCCCCTTCACAATTTTGAACTTAACAATAATTCTCTACCTGCGACTGTCCTGACACCCTGCTGTTTCATTCATTGTATGCACCAGTACAGGTATTTGTCCCTTATCCCATCATGTACCTTGCTGTTTGGCTTGTGTCTAGCCAGGCAGAGGTTTTGACCAAACAACAGGTAAAATGTCACATATGAGCACACACCTCCTGTTGATAGTGCTTGTGGAATCGTCATGGACAGGAGAGTCCCAGAGCGAGCCTCTAAATGAGAAACACTCCAATGCTCTGACAGGAGTGTGAAGTAACAGGCTGCTTCTATTGAGCAACCTTGCCTCATGGATAAGATAGACAACCTTGCTGTGCTATAATGTGAGCAAACCTAGTGTGATGTTATTTAAGAAAATGTGTGTCACACTCTGGAATTCATACTCTGAAGTTTTCGATCAAGCCTCTGTAACAAGACAGCATTGGGTGAGATGGTGTAGGATCTTGGGAGTTTCTCAGGTTAAGACTTGACGCCAGTGGTCTCTTCCTCTCCACTATAAATAGAATCTTTCAGAATCTGCACACCCTGAGAATATTATTAATGTCACTTAATAAAGACTCTGTTCTTAGTATAAATAATAATAAAAGAAAACCAAAACAGGAACAAGTATTCTATGTCCATCTGGGTGAAACACTGATTGGCTGTGAGATCACCCACTGGAGCCAATGAGACTGTCTGATGTAGAGATGTGAATCTACATGTAACTAGCAAAGATGGAGGATGAGAATTGATGGATAAATACACAGAAGTAAGGCAACAAAGCTCCAGTCAGAGTCATGCTGAAACAATTTTTACCTGACTTTGTTCAGTGACTAATGTATGAACAGATCCAAACACACACACAAAAAAAGACAAATAAAAGTTTACTAGAAAAGCAAGGAAAGGCAAGTTTTTCACAGACAAAGGCTATTCAGTGTGATTTACATAAAAAAAGAAAGAAGTGATTCTTTCTTCTCAGTGAAAAGACTGAAAGTCTGTAGTTTAAAGCACTGAAGAGCAGTAGCACTCAACACTCTTCCATGGAGTCATTAGGTTTGAAACTGAGCTTCTGGCAGACACACACTGACTCATTCACACACAACAGCAAAACATTTACCCAGATACTTAATACACACATTCAGTACGCATTTGTGGTGCTTCAAGTCATTAATATTCCCACTGTTATAAGACCATCTTCCTTTTCTGTTGTTCTGACCACTCTATGATTAACAAAAGCCCTCATTTTATAAATAAATGGCTCTAAACCCAACGCAAGACAAACAAAGCAAAGTGTCTTTTTTTTTATCTTCAGACTGAACTCTTTTCCAGGTTATTTTCCAGTCCAGTGCCAATGGGCGTGCTGGACTTAAGATGAGGTGCGGTCAGATCAGTTGTTGGTGCTGTGCAATCTACACCATGCGGCAACCCTCTGTCACATCCCACATTGGTCGGTGACCATTGCCCTGTAATGTGCACCTCCTTTCCAATTATTCTGAAAATGGGACCATCATTGAAAAAAACAGAATATCATGTCATATTGGAGAATACTTAAAACTAGACCCTGAGACGATTAGGAGACTCATTAGCTTAACTGAGCTAATAAATCAAGCAGAGAGCCCTGTTTTCTCATTGACTGATTTCTTCTTAGAACTAGTGGAGTTGCCCCTGAAAGTCATTATATCGAGTGTCGATGGCTCTTTCGCATTAGCTTAACTTCACAGACCCTGTGTCTACATCTGATTTTATACACAATCTAGAGGCAGCAGAAAGTGATTGTGCACCTGAGCTGCTAAATACAAACACCAAATTCACAGAGACTGCATCACTGACTTCAGATCAGATGAGATGCATTAAAGAAGCATCAGCAGTCATTCACTGTTATTTTAAGGTCCGGTTTTCTAGTAAGTGGCACTCTGCTTGTCTTACCAAATGCAGACAGTGCCGAACATGCGCTTCAGGTGTTCACATTTGTCAGATGGAACATTGCAGTGCAGCCTGAGGAAATCTGAGAATTTTTGTGTGGTGAATCATGGAAGCATCTTGTATGAAAATAAGGCACTTGAGAGAAGCAGTCTTTCCCACTACCTGGTAAACCTGGTAAGACAAACAGACTTCTCACATTATAACTTAAAATATGTCTGATGTTGTAAATTGTAAAAAAAATGGACTGCACTAATATCAAACTTATTTTGTCTTTGGCCCCTCAAAGCAGTTAATAATGGTAGCCCCTTTTACACACACTTTCATATAGCACTTTGTACAAACATTCATATCTCTCTTCTACCATGCACACCCACACTCATACACTGATGGAACAGCTAGCAAAGGATATTTAGTATTCAGTATCGGTCAAAGATTGAACTACTGAGCTTCTAATTAGTGGATAACATATTCTTCCTTTATGAGCCATGGTGATTTGTGTCCTTTCTTCGTTGCAGAGGTGTGAACCAACATTTTTATCTTTTTCTGTTTTTAAAACCACTTAACCCTATAATGTTGTGCGTATCATATTTGATACATACATTTATGAGACCATCTTCTTGGCAAAATAAAAGAAAAAGAGATTAAAAAAGGCAGCTGTTTGTAAAAAATAAAAATGCAGATATAAAGATACAGATGTTACAGCTGACCAAGGAAAAAAGTTTTTGTTATTGCCGGAATGCCGGAGTGCAATGCCCGATGTAAAAAATATGATACAAACAAAAAGGCAAATATGCTTTTTTTTTTTCTTTTTTTTCAAACATTTTTTAAAGGGCCAAATAAAGACTTCAGATTAAAAAAATAGAATTATCTGTCCATTATTTCTCTGGTCAGGCATTATAGGGCTATGTAATATGGACATTCCCTAAATTTACCTGCACTTGGGCTTTTGGCCATGATTTGTTGAGAGGACACTTCACATGTCTTCTTGAATATACTGGGAGATTAGTCTGAATGTTATCTTGAATTTTTTGGAAGTTGCGCCTAGTGATTAATGTAACACCACAGATTCATGTTGTCAGGCCGTTGGAAGCATTTTAATCCTTTATGGTATCTGCTTTGGATTGTGCACTGCCCCGGGTTCCCTTCAATTCTTTTGTCATTTAATTTAAATCAGTTCTGCATTCTTGGATCATATTGTATGAGTCTATTTTAAAGAGCAGGATGGGCTGCTCATCCTGAATAAGGCCCCAAGGCAATGTGCCCTTTATCCCATTCAGAATCTAATACAGATTTGAACATGAGGCAAATTTCACCTTGGTAATTGGAGTACTGGACTGATTCATTCATCATAAATAGCCAACACATGTGATAAACATAGATACTTTCTAAATTTGGAACATACTGAGCTATTTCCATTTGTGACAGCAAGAGTGAACCTTCACTTGTTCCCTTGTGTTATTACATCTACATTCATTTTGTGGTAAGCTCCAAGAAAAAACAAAGGGACAATGTATAGTAGGTAATATGACTTTTTCTTACTATCAACGAACCCTGTGAAGAAAGGGTCATAAAGCTCCAGTGTGCCAAACTGGACTAAACTATTAAAAGCTCATGATTGAGTCACAGTGCTGCACTGTTGTTCTTTCAGTACCATGAACACACACTGCAGTTTATTTTGACTCAGCAACACACACACCTTCCTGCTGCTGGAAATACTAGAACACCAGTATGCAGGAGCCTGCTGCTAAAAACAGTCCTGACAAAATGCACTATTCACTCAGTTTAGTAAAAAAAGAAAAAACAAAACAAAACACTGAACCTTTTTTAAATGAAAGTAGACATATTTTCAACAGTTATGAATGGACTTTGAGCTAAGTGTCAAATAAAGGGAGGAAGACCAACCCAATCCCACAAACCTGGAAGAGAAAGGAAAAACTGACTTGGGGCAGCAGAAAGAACACAACATTAAAATTATTGTGCTGCCCTGGGGGTATATTTTTTTTAACTATATCTGTTCAAAATATATGTTAAACAAGAGAGAAATGAATTAATGAAGATGTAGTAAGTTAAAAAAAATTTTTTCCATTAGCATCACAGGACTTGTAGGATTCAGTTACTTCAGGTGTTATCGCTTTGAAGAAAAACATGGATCATGTTCATGCAATCCACATGCATCCATAATAAATCATCAGAATGGCAATTCGTAATTTGTAATGTGAAACAGATGCAAATTAGTTTTTAGGTGAAATCTTCTCTATTTATCACCAACTTAACTAACATGCTCCAGAGAGAAGTCTGGGAGATGAGATGCTAAACTACACTTAGAATTTGAAGAATTTGTTCATGAGTCCAAGAACAAAGAACAATTTTAGTGCCAATTCTCACATTAAAAACATAAACAAAAAGAATGTCAAATATTGGACCTTGAATAAAATGCCAGCTTCTGTTTCATAAATGTCACTTTGCAACCATGATATGCTTTGTTTATGCGTGTGTGTTAAATCTTTTCACTGTACCCAGTGCGCTCACCTTGAGACCTGATCTGGTCAGATTCGTTTGAGAAAATCTCCCCCTCACAGTTAGACAACAGACAAAGCAGAAGCCCTCACACTGTGATCTGCGTCAGTTTGTATCCTTGATCTTATTTGTGGAATTCAGTAGCATAAGGTGGGGGTTGAATAATGCATCATGTTTTGAATGCCTCAGTTGTTTTCAGTGTCCTGTGCCCTTTAACACCAAGAGCAGTAAATTAAATCATGTGGTCATGATTGTAATATGCACATTATAGAGAAAAGACACAGATGTAGGTAAATGAAAATGACAGTGATATCATGTTGCCGATTTAGTCTCACACCTGTGTTTTCTTCCTACACAGGGGGAGGAATTATCACTTGTGATGGCCACAGGCAGGAAAGGCCTCCTGTGACAAGGGGAGGTAGATAAGTCATTAGTAATTTCTAAAAAAATGGGAGATTTGAATGATATGTAAACAATATGAAGACTAGCAACAGAAAATGAGACATATGCATCCTGCAGCGCAGCAATAAAAGCTCCTGTCCACTGAAACAATAGGAGGTTTTAATATGCAACATTCCAAGAAGTGTTCGCATGTACAGGTTAGACAGACAGAGTTAGACATAAAGACCTGCCATCTGTTATTTTCTGGATTTTGGAGTAAATAGAGGGTAAACTATTGTGGATCCCAGACAGGAGCTGTGCTCAATGCCGGGGGGAATAAAGCTTTCTCTCAATGTGATCAGCTTACTGTTACTTCTGAAATCACAGCTCAGTCTTTATCTCTAATTTGTGATTGGTTATTTTGTACGACGAGGTTCTGGTTATAAAATCAGGATTTGACCATGAAGTTTACTCTCCAGTCCAGGATTTGACATTGCCTAGTTTAAAAATACTGAACATGTGTGTCTCTCTGTGTGTGGGGGTTAGGGTTAGGGTTATGTGTGTGTGAAAGGATTGTATAGTCTTTATAGTTTTCTCTGAGAACCTTCATTCTTCCTGCTGATAGAAATATGTGACAGTTCCTCCTAGGAGTCTTTAGAAGGGAGAACAGAGGAGACAGGGAGATGAAGCGATTAAGTCGAGCTTTGATGAGAACTGGTGTTTACTATTCATTTTAGGTTCACAGGCTTTCATTGGCTCCGACCACTGCCTGAAACATGAAGAGAGGGACCAAAGCAGAGAGATGAAAGGAGGGCTATGGACACAATGTAGCAATTATGACATCTCCCTATGCGTGCCTGTCTTCTCGTTACTCTGCTGTCACAGATCATTTTTTTCCTACTATGACTCAAAACTCAAACTGAGGATTTGTAAAAACAACAGAAGCCCTGTACTACTGTGGCATCACAGCAACAGCATCCTGGGTTGCAATTTGTTGGCCTTCACATGTTTTCTTTGTAAAAAGCCCTGTCCATGTTAGCCATTTACATTTTTGCTACTCTTACGAATACAAATCAAATCAAATCAAATCAGATTTATTTGTATAGCGCCAAACCAAGTTACATCAAGGCACTTTACATATAGAGCAGGTCTAGACCAAACTCTTTATAAAATTATTTAAAGAGACCCAACAGATCCCCCGATGAGTAAGCACTCGGCGACAGTGACAAGGAAAAACTTCCTTTAAGAGGCAGAAACCTCGGGCAGAACCAGGCTCGGGGGGGCGTCCATCTGCTTCGACCGGTTGGGTTGAGAGAGGGAGAGAGAGAGAGAGAGAGAGGCACGGGGGGAGGCAAAGTTGGGTAGAGTAGGGAGAGAAAGAGAGCAGGAGGAGGGGATATTCAAACAGGTGTAGGCAGGAACATGATGGCACATGAAGTTCATAGGAATGATGCTGTATGGAATTCTTGAAGATGTGGGAGCAGCAGGCATTGCAGGAACATGGGATGGTGATGATTCATCACCTGCAGGATGAGGACAGGGAGAGAGAGGAGAGGCACTGGGAGAGAGAGAGAGGGAGAGAGGGAGGAGAGGAGCTGGGAGAGACAGAGACTTCGGGAAAACATGGTTAGTAATACAGTTGGGTAGAATTTGGATTCTGTGTGTTTATCCACTGAACCTTGCCCTTCATCTTTCCCAGGCTGTCTAACTAATCTATTGGCTCCAGTGGGTGATTTTACAGAGTCAGAAGAAGTTGCTCAGAGTTTATTGTAGTGGCAGAATAAAGACAAAGAGACGTGGACAATAAGATATTTAGAGCATTAGAGGCTTTAGATCTGATTTTTCATTATTATTGCTCAAAAGAATGAGCAGAACTCATGACCAGATAAAGATAGAAACTTCAAATCAGCTCTAGAACAACACAAACACGTGGAACTTTCTGCGTTTTTCTTGTTTTGTAAGTTATTATCCCCTATTACAATGGATATACTCTTAAAATATATTTTATAATTAGCTTATTCTGAATATGTGAATATGAGGTGTACTTGGTAAACTGTTGGTGTCACTGTGGGTGTGAATGGACTAGTGACAGATGGGATTGGCTGAAGCCTCGAGTGACATGACCAATAAATAAATAAACATAGAAATCATACATTTCTGTGACAAGGTGATTGAACAAGACAGCAGAAAGCTTGAACAAAAGCTACTATTTCTGAATTTTTCCAAACAGTCACATTTCAAAGCAGGAAAAAAAACCTGTCATACAGAGGAAGAAGACACACCGATCAGCGGCACACTGTCACTATGTTTCTTCAGGCCCTCAAGCTGCTGCATTGATGTGCATCCTATGGGACAGAATATGTCATAATGTTTGAAATAAAAATCGAGCTGCTAAAGTCCTGCACACTTTCTCACCAGTCTCTCTGTAATTTACTCATCCTTCAAATGTTCTTTTTGTCCAAATTTTTCAAAGATCACACAAATTCTCCAGCTACACATACTGCCATCAGAAAGGTGCAGGTGGCAGTCGTTTCAAAGGCTTGTCTATCGTCCAATAAGCATTTCGTAAACAGACTCTGAGGCACAAATCACCAACGATCCCCTTGAAGAGGTCAGTATTTTTCAAACAGTTACTTCTCCATATGCTAAAAAAATAACTGTAATAAGCCTCCGTAGCTTGGAGGGAGTTGTGTGAAATCTGATAACCTGCCTCCAGTGCTGTGAGTTGGCTCTGAAGACTTCAGGTTTAAGGATGAAAACAGTCTGGATGAGGAATTAGATAGAGGAAAATTGATCACACTTCTGTTGCCTGTTCATCAACTCTACTAAATATCAAAGAATGTGATTGTTTTAAAGGTGCATTGCGTCAGTGTTGGGCTGGAATTTAATTTTAAATGTAAAAAAAATGGGCAGCACAGCGCCCCACAATAAGTTCCTGGGCCTGGGGCCTTTTTGTACAGAGTTCTCCCGGTGCCTGAATGGGTTTCCTCCGGGTACTCCGGTTTCCTCCCACCGTCCAAAGGCATGCATGTTTAGGTTAATTGGTGACTAAATTGTCCATAGGTCTGAGTGTGAGTGTGATTGGTTGTTCGTCTCTGTCTGTCTCTGTGTGTTGGGCCTGTGATGGACTGGTGACATGTCCAGGGTGTATCCCACCCTCTGAGAGCTGGGATTGGCTCCAGCACCCCCTGCGACCCGGAAACGGAAAAGTCGTAGAAGATGAATGAATGAATGAATGAATGTTCAAAAAATTATCCGCAGAAATTATGTCACCACCAAGACCTCAATCTATTGTGTTTCAGAGAATTCCTCTCAATTAAGAATTCCAACAAGCTAGCTCCAGCCCCTTTAGAGCCATTTGAGTTAGGGTGGGGTCTCATCTGCCCTCAGTCATATATATGATGATGATGAACAGCTTCCTGAAGTCAGGATACAGCTCAATTTGCATATGCATGCGCTCACACACACACACAATCACAGTTGTGAGAGAGTGAGATCCAGCAGATCTGTCTCTGGCTCCAGTAAAGGAGTCAGAGCATTCGTGTGAGAACCTTCAATCAGTGATTGTGTCTTTTAGAATTTATATCAACAAAGGATATAAAAAGGCATTGTAAAGCCTCGTGTAATAATATTAATACATTATGCGTTCAGACCAGCTTCAATAGAACCAAAGGGAAGAAAATATATAAAAAATATCAGCAAGTGAAAAATAATACAATAAAAAAAATAAGAATAAACAGAGACACTCATGGGACTGCAGAAGTTGCCTCAGCATGACCTATAAGAACAAGCCATGTAGACCGACTACATGAATAATTCTGCACTGGCATCACAAAGTTTAATTTCCACACAACACCTTCCTTTAACACATGCAGTCTTGCAGCCATAGTGGATTATACTTCTACACTCCTTGCCTCCTCACTCAATCCCAAATGACCCTCCCTTCACCTCACCTCAGGATGTACACACAGTTTATTCATACATCTTTCTCCTGCGTGTCTAATGCAACCCTAAGGTGACTTTTTCTCATCACCTCAGAGCACTACAAATATACTTTATTGTAAATAATGGTCCAGTGGGTGTTTCCAAACAGAACCCAGCTGATAGTTTCTCTGATTTTATTGAGGTTTAATAATGCCATGAATCACTGCTGAGGCATCACTTTGACATTAAAAACACAACTGAGGCACAGTTGTCTCAGTGCCAAAATAAAACAGCCCTCATGTAGCATTAAGTGCATAACAGAATGAGATGGACATGAAGGGATACTGCGATGATGCCTCGGGGACTCATCTGACTAATTAGATTTTCCATGCTGACTAGAGGTTGGAGAGCTGTACTGTACCAGCTTTCAGTTTAGGCTTATTTATGTTATCTTCTGCTGTAAGATGCAGAAATCTAGAAAATGTACCAAGAAAAAACGAACAGAACGTAAAAATACAGCTGCTGTCCTCCAACAAATACATTTATACATGAGTACACGAGCACGCAAACAATCTGCAACAGTAAGCAGAGGGGGAAAATTTTAGCAACAATCAACATAACCATACACGTTGCCGTAATGGTGAATCTAGCTGCAAAACTAACAAGTACAATACACTGAGATATCACAGGAAAACACAGTCAGTCGCCTGGAGATGTCCAACAACTTCTCACCATCCTCGAAATGCTTCAGTGATATTGACACGGAGGCATCCAGCCAATACAATGAGCTGGATAAACCACTAGGGCACCGGGCCAGTGGCACAGGGCCCCTGCATCTCCACATAGCTCAGGGCAGCAAGGACACAAGCAACACACCCAGTTAAGATCTCAGCTGAGCTTTAAATGAACCTGTCCACTGGAGCTGTGGGAGCTGTTGTGGACAGCTCAGCTAACGTGGAGCTAATCTGATGTTCAGGAGCTCTGTGCAGTGCAGCTAACATTAGCAGCTAGTAGAGAGAGAGAAGCCATGTCTGTTACGCATGTTAAAAATGTTAAAAACTGTTTATTTCCTCAGATTGCAAAACATTTAGTCATGTTCATGAACACCATCTATACTACTCTGTACAAATGATTCAGCTCGTCAGAGAAATAGACTGAAGAAAACATTCACTTGCTCTCAGTTTTCAACATCATCTGTTGCAAATTGTGTGAGGTTTTTTATTTTCAATCCAAAATGGGCTGAGGAACAAAACATTACTATTACATCACTATTACTTTATACTATTCTGTTTCCTGTCTTTTGACTTCAGTGGACCTCAGTGGTGGCTCTATAAAAATACTTTCTCATTATTTAGGAGAAAAAACATATTTTCTTTGTCATCATATGTGCATTTTGTCTTGTCCTGTGATGGCTCTATGGAAATGATTTGACATTTTCATTATCATGGGGTAATTAAATCTTGGTGCCCAGTGTCACAGATATATGTGAACGTACCACTGAGCCAACAGAAATGCCCTCTCTTCAAAAGGGTTGGCCTGTGATTGGCCAAAGTGCCCCATCAGTGGCCTTTCAGTCCACTTGAATTGAGTTATGCAGAAAGCCCATTTCTTTCTGTGTTTGGCTTATGCAGAGTAACCTTAGCTTTTGTTATAACCACATAACCTTGAAGAATTACCTGTGTTTTTTAAACATTCTAGACTTCCCTGATTGACTGTAGGAACATTAACCTTTGATTTGGATCTCTGACTTCAAAAGAGGAAATGGTGACTTAGATTTCATCATGATAATATTATTTCTGACTTATTAATTATTTATGGACGTAGTTTTAGAATAACAGTGAGCTTAATATAACACATCCTCTTCAGAATGCTGCACATTACAAGCAGCAACCACACAGGGAAGAGTGTAAACACAGTCTGTCCCTTCTGACTATTGCTGCATAAATTACACATGATAAAACAATACAGGGGAAGCATGTCAGATATTGTTTATGATACCTTTATCAGGTTTAATAGTTGTTCTCTTGCTGGGCATTGTGGGATATTGGTATGATGCCATTTGCCTCTTAAAGACGAATTTGGCTGCTGTGGCGGAAGAATTGTTCACATTCTATGATTAGTTTGTGTTAAGTATTTTAAATACAACATATCCAATAATACACCACGAGTCATTTGTTTTTGCTTTCCCTTTAGCTGAACATTAGCAGACATTGTCCAAACATTCATTGTTGTCCGTTTATCCAGTGGCAGTGTTGTAAACAGGCTAAACACTGAATTTCAGACATCCTGGTACGAAGCAGCACTTTACAGTTCTTCCTCAGTAGAATCATGGTCTCAGACTTGGAGGTACCGACTCATCCGACTTTTAATAATTTGCTTGCTTTAATAATTTGTAATCAAAATAAATGATTTTCATGGATAAATCATCATGTCAATATGGCAAACTTTTTGAAGTTGCTTGACCAAAAAATGGACATAATGACACTCACAGCACCAGCTGTCGAAGGTTTCATGGGAATCAAACCTGGAAGGCTGATTACATTCAACAAGTTTTCTGAGTTACACAGTTGAATAATCTTCCACCAGGTGTGGCTGTCATCACTAAGAACAATAGGTTTCATTTGACCCAGATGTTCTATCCCCCCCTTGATAAACTGGAACAGTTTTTATGTATGACTCTAGGGCATGTTTTGTGAATATGACAGGATTAAAGTAAGTCCAGACCTGAAGGTATAACAGCAAATCAAAATTGTTCTATGGATGGTCTGTCTCGGTTCATCGTTTATGGCCATCACGTTTCCCTAATGAGGCATGAATGGCTTTTTTATTTCTTGCCGACTCTTTATAACACCCCCTGCTCATTCATTAGACCCCGAATTATTTATTGGAGCATGACATATTAGTCTGATGCAGAGTTATGGACAAATGTACATGAGTCCATATATACAGTAATATAGAATATACCCAGCCCTAAGAGCAGAATGTATAATTAGCTCAACAGAAATAAGCACATTTCTCTCCACACCTTACATTTTCTGGCTCAGTGGAGGTTATGAAGACCTGACATGCATACTGAATACTTATTATTGTCACATGTGAGTTGCTGGCTAGAGGTCTCCATTGACATTGGGCAATGAATACATTATGTGAGAATAATAACAATAGGAAAATCTGAGTTAATGACAATGTTTAATTAAACATTATGTTCCCCTGACTGTCTGTAGAGCCAGGTGATGTATTCAAGGGATGGGAAAGTGGTAACAGATATTTGGAGCTGATTTCACACACATTTTTTTGACCATATATCTATATTACCTTTATCTATCTGTAAAGTAGTTTGGCTTGAGGGCCTAGGAAGGTGGTAGGTAGACAGACTCGGCAGACAACTGAGTTCCCAAAACTGGCGCAAGTTTATTAAACATTGGTGGCCAACACGTGCAAATTGGGCAAAAATATAAACAAAAAATATTTACAAAAACTCCAAAGCAATTCAATCAAACTAACAGCACAGCCTACCTTCTCTCCGCAGCGTCTGAACTCCCTGATCTTATATCCTGCCCTTAATTAGTCCACTTCAGCCTGTACCAAACAGCACGGGTTAACTCACGCAGTAACCATAATACCGAATAAAAAAAAAAAAAAAACAGAACATAATTAAGTTCATGTCATTTGCTCCACTACATACCTTCCATAAAGTAAATAACAACATTACTGAACAACACACAACACACAAAATAAATACTGAAACAAAAAGAAAAACCCCTCCATGTGGTTCAGCCCAATGACGTCAGCCATGACATCACTCTTATAAAACCCAGGAAGTGCTTGGCAGTCCCCTTCCAAACACTCCTGCATGCTGGGCCTGAACACAAGGAGCAAACAAAAAGGTAAGCACAGAGTAAAACTATTTAACAAATTTCAATCTGCAACCAATAAAGATAACTCAACTAATGACTATGTGTTTGTTTTAATTTACCCCTTTCTTTGATATAAACTGTAACATAACACAAACAAACCTAGAATTGTAATTAGTGCAATGTTATGGCAGCAAAATTAAAATAATATGGCACACTGTGAACCTATAGGGTCAAGTGGTGGATGTACAAAGCCTGCACCCACTTTGTCACACTATCTATCTATCTATCTATCTATCTATATATGTATATATAGCGTAGACTGGGTATGGTTGTGACATGGGATGAGTTGTAACACCATCACCTCCACAAATTAGTGTCTACCCACTTTATCCCCAATCTCACCTGGTGGTTGTCAAAGCTGGAAAAGGTACATGCAGATTTTATTGAGAAAAAAAATTATTTTGAGATAAGAAAGTAATTTTTTGGATCAAAACAAATTTTGATTAGTACTTACACAATTGCAGATAAAATCATGTGATTTACAGTAGATTAAATCGTAGCGTATGAGGCAATATGTGATGTATCGCACTCAAAACACACACTCTCTCACACACACACACACACAAACACACCGTCCTCAGCTAAACAGAGAGTGTGTTTGAGTTACGGTCAGTCATAGAAAGACACAGACATTGTTCTGGTTTGTTCTTTTTTCCAATACAGCTGTTTCGAAGCATATTCTACAGTGTGGTCTCTGTTTTTACTTCTTTTGTCTAATTGTTACAACTCTCCCCACCATGTGTTAAAACCCACCCTTGTAGTGGAGTAGGTTGTAACAAAGGAGTGCCATGTATTTGACACTAACACACAAGGTCTGCCATATTCTTGCAAGGTTTTGAATAGGTGCCATTTGTAGTAAACAAATGTGGGCATTTTGTATAAAAATATGAGACCTGTAGCTCAAAAATTCAGTGTGTGTATATATATATATTAGAATGTAGCCGCAAGGGGGTACAAGCCAGTGCCTTATTGTGCCGGTCCCAAGCCCGGATAAATACAGAGGGTTGTGTCAGGAAGGGCATCCGATGTAAAACTTTTGCCAAATCAAACATGCGAATCGAATCTATGACTTCCATACCGGATCGGTCGAGGCCCGGGTTAACAACGACCGCCATCGGTGCTGTTCACCTACAGGGTGCCGGTGGAAATTGGACTACTGTTCATCGAAGAAGGAAAGGAGGAAAGTGTGTTCGTAGGAAGAGAGAGAAAAGGAACGCCAAGAGTCTAGGACTGAGAGTAGGGACTTTGAATGTTGGAACTATGACAGGAAAAGGTAGAGAGTTGGTTGACATGATGCAGAGTAGGAAGGTAGACATACTGTGTGTCCAGGAGACCAGGTGGAAAGGTAGCAAGGCTAAAAGTTTAGGAGCAGGGTTCAAGTTGTTCTATCATGGTGTAGATAGGAAGAGAAATGGAGTATGAGTTATCTTGAAGGAGGAGTTTGTTAGGAATCTCCTGGAGGTTAAAAGAGTATCAGATAGAGTAATGAGTCTGAAGCTAGAAATCGAAGGTGTGATGTTCAATGTTGTTAGTGGGTATGCTCCACAGGGAGGATGTGAGCTGGAGGAGAAGGAGAAATTCTGGTTGGACCTTGATGAAGTGATGCAGAGCATCCCTAGAAGTGAGAGAGTTGTCATTGGTGCAGACTTCAATGGACACGTTGGTGCAAGAAACAGAGATGATGAGGAGGTGATGGGCTGGTTTGGTATCCAGGAGAGGAACGCAGAAGGAGAGATGGTGGTTGACTTTGCAAAAAGGATGGAAATGGCTGTAGTGAATACTTTCTTCCAGAAGAGGCAGGAACATAGGGTGACCTATAAGAGTGGAGGTAGGAGTACACAGGTAGACTACATCTTGTGTAGATGGTGTAATCTGAAGGAGATCAGTGACTGCAAAGTAGTGGTAGGTGAGAGTGTAGCCAGACAGCATAGGATGGTGGTGTGTAGGATGACTCTGGTGGTGAGGAAGATGAAGAGGGCAAAGACAGAGCAGAGGACTAAATGGTGGAAGCTGAAAAAGGAAGAGTGTTGTATGATTTTTAGGAAGGAGTTGAGACAGGCTCTGGATGGCCAGGAAGTGCTTCCAGTTGACTGGACAACTACAGCTAATGTGATCAGGGAGACAGGTAGGAGAGTATTTGGTGTTTCATCTGGAAGGAAAGTGGATAAGGAGACTTGGTGGTGGAATGAGGAGGTGCAGGAGTGTATTCAGAGAAAGAGGTTAGCTAAGAAGAAGTGGGACACTGAGAGGACTGAAGAGAGTAGACAGGAGTACAGGGAGATGCAGCGTAAGGTGAAAGTAGAGGTGGCAAAGGCCAAACAAAGGGCTTACGATGACTTGTATGGTAGGTTGGACAGTAAGGAGGGAGAGACTGATTTATACAGGTTGGCAAGGCAGAGAGACAGAGATGGGAAGGACATGCAGGCGGTTAGGGTGATTAAGGATAGAGATAAAAGTGTATTGACAGATGCCAGTAGTGTGATGGGAAGATGGAAAGAGTACTTTGAACAGTTGATGAATGAGGAAAATGAGAGAGAATGAAGAGTAGAAGAGGTGACTGTTGTGGACCAGGAAGTAGCAAAGATTAGTAAGGATGAAGTGAGAAGGGCATTGAAGAGGATGAAGAGTGGAAAAGCACTCGGTCCTGATGATATACCTGTGGAGGTCTGTGGAAGAGTGAGGTTACAGGGAGAAGAGATAAAGAAGGTGGAGGATTTTAAGTACTTAGGGTCAACAGTCCAGAGCAATGGAGAGTGTGGAAAAGAGGTTAAGAAGCGTGTGCAGGCAGGCTGGAACGGGTGGAGAAAAGTGTCAGGTGTGATGGTTGATAGAAGAGTTTCAGCTAAGATGAAAGGAAAGGTGTACAAAACTGTGGTGAGACCAGCGATGTTGTTTGGTCTAGAGACAGTGTCACTGAGGAAAAGACAGGAGACAGAGCTGGAAGTAGCAGAGATGAAGATGCTGAGGTTCTCTTTGGGAGTGAGCAGGTTGGATAGGGTCAGGAATGAGTACATCAGAGGGACAGCACATGTTAGAGGTTTTGGAGATAAAGTCAGAGAGGCCAGACTGAGATGGTTCGGACATGTCCAGAGGAGAGATAGTGAATATATTGGTAGAAGGATGCTGAGTTTTGAACTGCCAGGCAGGAGGCCTAGAGGAAGACCTAAGAGGAGGTTTATAGATGTAGTGAAAGAGGACATGAAGGTGGTTGGTGTGAGAGAAGAGGATGCAGAAGACAGGCTTAGATGGAGGCAACTGATTCGCTGTGGCGACCCCTGAAGGGAAAAGCCGAAAGGAGAAGAAGAAGATATATATATATATTAGAGCTGTCAAAATTAACCCGTTAATCCATATTAATTGATTTGCATGATTAATTTGATCACAGTTTTTAACCCAATTAACGCGTCTCAAAATCCTGAAAAGAAACATCTCTGGTGATGCATACTGAGCATTGCATTAATAAATCGTGTCCAAGCAGAGTTGCCATAAGCCACAGTCCAAGAAGTTGGCCGGCAGTACAGAGCAAAACCGTGCATTAGTATGAAGGACTGTCCCTTGGAGAGGGCACAACACCCTGGAGTAAGATACAATAAAAGATTAGGAAGTGATACGTGCTTTTATTTCAGATTTATTACTTAGTGACAATATTTAGAGTAATCGATACTCAAATGAGTTCCATGTAAGTATCAATATATCAATACCACAGAATCGATACCTCGATCAGCTCATTCAATATCTAGCCACTCTCATAACTTTGTACATAAGAAGAGGTCAGCTCTCCTCTCCAATAAACAAGTAAATAAGCTAGTCTGTCTCAGCAGCTGGCTAGTATATATATATATATATATATATATATATATATTTAATTCAGCTTCTATATGTATAGCACCTGTCTTGAAACCCGGTAACACAGTGCTTAGCAATACAAAAGACAGACAAAATTCAGATACTGAACATATAATGCATATATATTCATACATTGATTAAAAAAAAAAAAAGTGCAGTGAAATACAGTAAGAGTAAATAGGAATTAGAAAGCATATAGAAAAACGCACAAAACAAGACAAGGCAATATATGAAGAAAAGAGTTTTGTCTCTGAGAAAGCCAGTATAAAAAGGTACATTTTAAGATTTCTTAGATCAGATCTCAGATTTTGATTGTCTCGTTCCAGAGTGTGTTCATATGTTTGAGTGCCAGCCCCAGTGACCCTGCAAATTGATGTGCATATGTATGGAGTGTGTATTTTATTATATTCACCATGAAATGTAATTAGTCAATAATTGCACGGTGGTAATTATATTTGAGAGGGAACCCAGGGCTGATTCACAGCAGGAGCATTTTCTGAAAGACATCTTGCTGAAAGAACTCCACACCCTGTGCACACAAACACACACAGACCTTAACAAAGAGTGGAAACAAACTAATTGACAAACACATACACGGCACACATCATTACCATTTTATTCATACAAATGCACACCTATTACAAATGTAATGAAAAACACAAGCATATCGTTTGTAAGAACACATCCTCTGTGGGGTCTCTATTATTTTACTTTCCACTCTGCTATCCCGCTCTAAATTTTCCTGCAGAAACAAACCATCATGCTGTGGTGGTGGTGGTTTCGACTAACGGTTAGGATTACTAAAGGTTAAAATTATTTCCTTGGACACCAAATGAGACCGCCATTGTGACTTTTAAAATTGTGTATCCTTTGTGTTGTAAACAGTTTTTAACTGATTGAGCAGGCCCTTTGTTCCTGCAGTGTGCCTAACCTCACCCTCTAAGGACCCTCTCTGCACTCTCACTCATCTACAGGTAACTTGCCTTATCACCACCTTCCCTCCAAGTGAAGCACCCCACAGGCCAGACCCTCTGATGCAGCATGTTAACACACACGTGTTATCCTCATCAGTCAGTGTATTATTAACCACAGTAATCTCCCATCTCTGGCTGCTCTTGCACCTTTTCAATTTCCATGTAACCTAATCCTCTGTTTCTCCATACCTCATTATTGCCTAGAAGAAAGAAAACGGTCGGAGGAGTTTGGGCGGGAAGGGGGTATAATAAATTGTGCCTTTTTTTATGTAACTTGGATTAGGGAAATAGCATACCCATGTGAATGCTGATGGGACTGGCGTCAGTAATCCATCATACAGGCAAGACACTCAGCGTGTACTGTAACCCTAGCCCTAAGTCAACATCACAGACTTCTGTTATTGTAGTTTGCTGAGTACCTCCCTGAAATTGTTTACAACAATATAATCTGATTAATTTTTGGGACTTGGAGAAGACTCATCTCTACTCTTTATTTTTTTCTGGGAATGACTGCACACAGTCCGAAGAGGACATGGCTGCATTTCATTGAATTTGTACAGAAAGAATTGTGGCGCATATTTGTATGGACAGGCCTCAGTCAAAGGACGCAGTGCAACAGTATATAGACCAAAAGTGCAAAGCTAGAAATAGAAAAAAAGTGCTCATATACAAATGTTTGGTGCAATAAGAATTATATAAACACATGACATAACATTTAGAATAACAGTGGGAGTTTGAGGGTAAGGCAAGAATCAGAATAGATGAATGTTGGAGTTAGAAATTAAATGTGGAGCAGAACAAGTATGTTTTGAGTTGACTCTTGAAGGAGGTAAGGTCAGTGGAGTCGCATTTTGTGGGAGGGAGATCCAGAGGATGGCGGCAGCAAAAGAGAAAAACTCTGTCCCCCCAGGTGCGGCGCTTGGTCTTTGGGATGGTAAGGAGGTTGGCTTTATAGGAGAGGAGGGTGGTCTTGAAGGTAGGAGGGGGCCTGTCTGTGAAGTGCTTTGTGGGTGAGTCGGAGGATTTTGAATCGGATGTGGTAAGGGACAGGGAGCCAGTATAGGTTCTTCAGGACAGGGGTGGTGTGATCACAGGAGCGGGTGTGGGTAAGGATGCGGGCAGCAGAGTTCTGGATGTACTGAAGTTTATTGAGGAAACTGGAGGTTGTGCCTTAGAGGATTCTGTTGCAGTAGTCGATATGTGATGTAATGAAAGCATGAATGAAGGTTGCAGCTACAGGGAATGAGAGAGCGGGGCGAAGGCAGACAATGTTTTTGACATGGTGGGAAGCTGATTCGGTGACTTAATGTGGTGGTTGAAGGAGAGATTGCTGTCAAAGATGACTCCAGGGTTACAACAATGGGGAGAAGGGGAGAGGGTGGAATTGTCAATGGACAGGTGGAAGTCTTTGGCTGTTAGGGTGATGGAATCTGGACAAATTATGAGTAGTTTGATATGTTGTAGTTGAACTCCCTCCCAAAATATCCAACTTGGGAAAATTCAAAGGTTTCCATATATGCTGGTGGGTCCTCTGCCCTTCCCTTTAGTCTGCAGGATGTGTGCCTGCCTGGAGCAGGGAAGACAGATTCTGTTTAGCTTGTTTTATTACTAAATATGCAGGTAATTCTGTTAACCACACAGGCAACACAATGGCATGAAAAATGTGAACTTTGGCAGAGTTACGTTTCTTTAAAAGCAAGTACTTCATCTTTTTTATCAAGTTGAAACATTTTTGAGCTTTCGGACTTTTTTGTACTGAAGTAATATTTTACCAGCAGTCTTTAGTTTGCCTAAAGTTATGGAGCTGTGTGCTTTTTCTTCCTCGGTAGTAAAACCTGAAATCATCTACCAGACTTTAGCATTTACATTATTCCACGTGAAGCAGTCGCTAAGCAAAATCGAATGGTCTCGCTTTAATCAACTTTGACTTCATCTTCAGTTTGGTAGAATCAAAACCTATTATAGCACAGGGAGCAAAAGACCACACATTACATCAGCTGGTTTTAATAAATATAATAAAAATAAATAAAATAAAAAGATGTAGCCACATAAAAGTTGCAGCCACAGAAACCTGCAGAACAGCATGTAACGTCTAGGTCATTCTGAAGTTTTTGTAGCTTTTGTTGCATTACCACTGCACTGAAACACACTTTGTTAAGATTTTTTTTTTTTTTTTTCAGTTGGCTGTTTTTTTAATGTTATTGGTTATTTAAGGGGCATACATTTCCTCACAGATTCTTGCAAAAAAAAAAAATTCAGGACAAATGTTATTTAGCCTTTTAGCTCAAGTTAACCACAAACAGCTTATAGTGATCTTGTGAGAGAATGCAGTTTGTTAATGATCTCACTAATGTGCAGTGAGGAGGAAGGGCAGGCATGGTGAATCACTGAGAATTACACAGTTGAAGAGCCAATAATAAAACTGTTAATCTGTGACACTGGGTAAAATTAACTAAACCATGTTAAATGGACTTTACTCTGACTTATGTAGCACATTTCTATATTAACACACAAATTGTTGTCCAGCACTATTATTGCATCATGGAAAATTTGGGCTTCAGTGTTTTGCTCACATACCATCTGATTAGTGGACGACTTGCTCCACCTCCTGAACCACAGCCAGCTTCTAGCCCTAAAAATACTGATCCCAAAATATATCTGAACCATACTTAGCCCACATGCTTCTTTTTTTTTTTTTTTTTGCCCAGTATACCTCTGGGTCTGCAGTCAATATACAAATTGCTGCTATGATTTATTATTATTTTATACATGACTTGAATATTTAAATTATCTGTTCAACTTAGTCTGGCACCGCATGAAACTTCAAACTTAGAAACAAAATAAACTCATGAATATTTTCTGTTTTTAATAGGAGGTATCTTTTTAGGATGTTTTTCTCCATGTTTGTCTTGGTATCCTTTGCCAGTGGATATATCACAATCCTGGTTTGCAGTTAGTCATAGCACTGTTCACATTACAGTTATCACATATTACGATGGAAAACAAGATGTTTTCATTTGGAGACTCTACACAGTATGAAAGCTTTAAGCCATGGCTGTCTGTCTGGCGTAGATTCTATTACCCTGCAGCATAGGATGTATTGTAAATGATTTTAAGGATGCCCTTTCTGCTCTAAAGAAAGCTTTTGGAAAGGCGATCCCTGTACCCCTCACTTATGGCACTCCCAAAATAACCACATCCAAACGCTCGTAAAACAGCTAGCACGGACAGATCTGGGTTCTATTGAAAACACATTGGCTCATAATCTATGCCCCCTCATAATATGAATAGATTCTATATCAGTTTCAAGGTCAAACACCAATAAAATCAAAGAAGGCAATTTGTCTAGAGTCTGCACTGATTCCATGCACAGGCCCTGACATCATCTGCAGTCTGTCCCAGACACAAGAGTCTACACGGAGCCCGGGAAAGCCTGCTGACTGCTTGCTCGTAATTTTCATCACTATAGATGTAAATCATACATTTTCCCATTACAGATCAGCTTCTGATGTAGCTGCAGCTGCACGCATGAGCCATTCCTGATCTTTCTTTTTTAGAATGTCAATGGCCGACGGATGTGTATCATGGGAACCTGTCATCTGCTGAGAAAAGAAGGGTGGGTTGTTTCTGAAAATAATGATTTGTTTTGGAGAGGTGAGACAGGGAGGCAGGCATCTGCTGTCACTTAGGGTTCACAACCACCTGGTGCATGCATTGAATTCTCATTAACAAAGTGCTGGACGAGAGTGGGCTGACTTCACAGCAGAGTTATTGTACTGAGGAGTACTTCTGAGCTGTGCCGTCCCTCCAGGTGAATCTCAAGGGCTTCCCAAGGCCTGAGCTGAATTCCTGGGCCTGCTGCCTGAAAGCCTTTGTGCGCTCTGTCAGGTGCAAAAGCAGGAGCTTTCCTTTCTTCTTGATCACTTTGACGATGCCCAGCAACTGTCAGCATCTGTGGGCAGCAGCTTGTTTTCAATTGCAAGATTTTATGGCTGTACCTGTCAGTCCGACTCATAACAGATGCTGTCGTACTTTTAAACTCATTAACTGGATCCCACACTACGTTGTGCTTGTCTTTCATTTAGAGTGACATTTAGGAGTGAATGGGGATGAATTGGAAGCAAGTGCACGACTTCAAAATGATCAACGGCAACAGAAAAAAAAAATTGTGCAATGAATTTTCAAAGAGCTGTGAAATCAATTACATCAGTTTAGATTTTTACTTTAATAAGCTATCTGACGTATGAATGGCTTACATTTGAATTTGAAAGGCTTTACATGACCAGTATTTTCCATACCACTGCTGCTTTAAGTTAATCTACATAATGTCAACAGCAGAGCCGAAGAGGGTAGAACTCCATTTTAAATATTCATCCAAGGAAATCTTCACTGATTGCAGAAAAAAATCCAAACCTTTCAAAGAGTTGGGACAGATTCATGTTTAGCTTTTGAATAAGTAGAGGGAGTTCACTCCAAACGTAGCAAAAGGCGATGATATATATACATCATAAGTATGTATGACTCCCATACCAATAAGTCTATGGTTGTGGAAAAACCCCTGAAGACCCACGTAATCCCTTTGACGAATAGCTACAGTGCAAATCTTTACTGCAGCCATCTCAGATCCGACAGTCCTGTTCCAGGACCAATATGATGGGGCCATTAGGGGCGTTCACATACATTTAGATGATCCCTCTGTTTGCATTACCCAGGCACAGATAATCTGTGTATACAGTGGGAAATTAGGGCAGAGCAGCCCAAGGCGCTGCAGAAATAGACGTCCACATGTTCACTTCAAAGCGGCTGAGGTTGAGTGGAAGCAGGTGCGTTTTGTCCGGAGTCAGGCACAGGGTGGGCCGGGCTAGACAGAGTAAAGAAAGATGACTTCCTACAAGACAGTCTGTGTGTGGTGGAGCAGGGAATCAGCATATGTCTGTGCATTAAAAAACAACAACAACAAAAAAAGGCTACAAGTTAGTTATGAATTATGTTGTTTAATAGAAGTAAGGGTTAAGCTTACAACTTCCCCTAATTTTGAACTAATTTGACGTTTACTTGAGTGCAATTTTAGTTTAGTTACATTATAAAAATTATAGGAAAAAAACAGATACAAGATCACTCTGCAAGTGAAAGTGAAGGAGAATTTCAAAACCTCTCAGAGGCTTGAGAAGAGGCTCCAAAATAACACACAATCTGAATATGGGCTATATGTGCATATGTTTAGAATATATCCAGTACTTGATAACACTATTTCATAAACATGCAAGTACAAACGGTATATACAGAAATAATGTACTGACAAAGTCCTCTGTTCTCACCATCCATGCTGTATTCTTGAGCTTTATGAGGAAGTTGCATACATACTATAGTTTGTGTCATAGAAATTGAGAGCTTTTTAAAATGCTGCCAAAACACACAAAAATTTGTATAGTGTGCTGGCCCTAATTCATCTCCAGCTGCTAAAAAGCCAATGCCAGGCTATAAATAAGTCACATGACTTCACCGTCACCACCACTTTGTACCCAACTTCCAATTTCTGGTTTTATTTAGCTCTGACCTTTTCTACAAAAGCATTTCCTCTGACAAAGTTACTGATACTCTGGAAGAGCAAGGCTGTGAACGAGGTGGCAAAGGTGGACTGATCTGATTTTTATGTTCATTGTGATGCTGTTTATTGTTCTCGACAATTTCTGTGGTCTTATTTAGCCCCTTGTTTGAGCTGCCTTTTTCAAGACACATGAAATTATAATATACCATGACTGACATATTTTATGACATCTAAATTATGGAAAAGTCTTGAGGTTGTATTAACCACAGACCCTATTTCAGCTATCTAACCAAAAACACATTCTGAGAAACACAGAATTTTGGTCAAGGAGTTGACTGTTAACTAAATCAGTCTTACAGGTTTTTCGGACTTATTTCTGGAAAAAATATATTTGTGTCTGTTCATTTTCTGAGCACTTGGTCTTCAAATCAATGCTACGATCATGGACTGTAGAAAAAGAAGGACTTCAGCCACACATTTCTGAAGAGTGGTTTTGAAGCACAGAGTGGGCTGCCATCTTGGTAATTCCTGACTCTGCAAAATCCACATCATAAATTTAAGTTATATATAGTATAGTTATCATGGAGGTGAAGATTAGCTGTAGAGACCAAAGCTGTCTTTGGACCAGGCTGTAAACATGTTTATATCTGCTATGAAGTGAGCTATTTTAACATGGGAGTCTATGTGGACTGACTCAAAAATTACCAGTAAGAAAAAGACAAGTGAATAATGGATTCAGTGTGTTGTGGAATCAAAGCCTGGATGAGAAATGTCTTACAGAAAATCCACGTCAAGAGAAAACTGTATATTTATGTGACATTATCCTGATTTCAGCGAAGGTCCACCTTGTTTTGTTGTAGCGTCAACAAAACTTTCATGGATGTGACATCATTTGAATTTGTGGGACCAGGTGGTGCACAGGTTTGGTCTTATATTAAATGCCTATGTATGTTAGTGTGTTTTCCTTGAATTTAAACACTCTCTTTCTCCTCTAATAGCTACATCATTTGGTCCAGCGGAAGAAGGTAAGGAGGGGTTAGTGAGTGAGCAATTTTTGAGCGCCTGTGTGAGATGAGATGTCCCCGTTGACACCATAAATACTTGATAATAGTGCATCTGGAGAAAAGCTGTTCCACAATCTCCTTTCCGTGTCTGACCTCATGTGGAATAAACTGGCTCTTTGGGACTACCACATGTTGTTTATGTGCTGTTTCTGCTGCAAGTTGAAGTATGTTCTATTATATGAAGTTTTTGTACTTTGCCTATGGGAATTAACATGCTTGTTAATCAAATTTGAGAAATTCCCGCAAAACAAAATGTCAAACATTTCTTTTATCAGCTATTTTATCATGATTGTCTTAAATAGAACATTTGTCTTCTGTGCTTTCCTGCTTTTGAAAAAAAAAAAAAATCTAGTGTAACTCATGTTATGAAACTAAAATAGATAGATAGATAGTACTGTACTTTGTTGATCCCAAACTGGGAAATTCTCATGTCACAGCAGCGGGACACACTGTACATATATACATAAAAGCTTTTAGTTTTTAGTTAGTACTGATTTACAAGATGAAAAATTAAAAAAATGGTAACAAATAAGTAGGATCAGTTTGATTTTACCTCAATTTGTCCAAATACAGTACTTTGTAAACTCTTTTTTTAAAAGCAGCTATTTGTTTGAAAGTTATTATTGTCAATATTTCTATTATTATTACTTTAAGAGGAGACTTTTTAGAATTACAGATCAATTTGCTTTGGTTCTATTTCAGTTTTCTTAGTCCAGTCATTAATTGGCTTTTTATACTTTTCTACATTTTCTCTATAGCAAAAAAACGTTGTGTTATATGGAACAAAAACTAAGTAATATGCTTGATTTCTTTGTGTAAACTGAGTGTTTCTTTATCATGAAGATGTCTCAGACCATGATGCTTTATGGTTTATAAAACATAACCATAACAACAGTTGTGTGGCGCACCTGCTGCTGCTGGAGTGCTGTTGAAGGAGACATTGCAATGACTTAACCTGCTGCACTGGGCATCAAGGTGGGGCGGTGGTTAGCACTATTGCCTCACAGCAAGAAGTTTTATGGTTTAAACCCCAACCTCTGTTTGGTGATCTCACATTCTCCCTGTGCCTGTGTATAATCTCAGACCACACAGTTTCAGCAGCCAATTTTGTTGTTGTTATAATTAACCATGGTGAAAAAGATCTAGTAGCACTAGGAGGAAGCTACACTAAACCACAATGTTTTTTGACTGCCATAAATTGAGACCATGATGGCAGTATTCTGGTGCAACTGTTGCCATTTCATCAGCCTTAATCACGTCTTCTCTTTCTGTGTCAGTTTTCTGTTCTGTGTCAAATGACCATTTTCCTAATGAGGAGAAGAGGAATTGCACCCTCCATTCCCAACGGTACAGACCAAACTGAACGTCACTGACTAATGATGACCATATAAAAGATCCTTCATGCTTTTCACGTGTCTGCATCTGTTCTTGCTTTTGCCTTTGCAAAAAGATGCATGAGGAGTGCTGCATATCCATAATGCAGGGACTACAAATTCGCAGACAGCTTTTCACTCTGACAGCTTTTCTCTAATCAGACAGCTTTCTGATTAGCAGATGACCTTTTCCCTCTGTGTTCCTATTGAAGAAATTGCACATTATCCTCAAGTTGTTTGCCGCCCCTGCAAATCCAATCAAGGCACTCCTGCATCTAGCATGAAATGCAAAGAAACACAAACATCACAGAGGGCTGCAAAGACACGCAGAAAGGCTATGTCACAATTCTGTGAGGAGCATTTCGCCATTCAACATTAAATTAAATCCCAATAAACCGACAGCTTTTCCTCATAGCTGTGTGTGTGTCCAGAGAGGTCTCAGCAAAAAAAATAAAAATAAAAAAAAACCTGTAGCCAATGTCTCATTATTAACATGTACATCAAATCTATATATTCTGGAGCCATCCTCTTCTGCTAACTGCGAGTGGCATGTACCATTATCAGAGCTCTGTGGAGACAGAGTATGAGTAAACCCTACCACTCTGTTCTTCCTATACTCTGACTCATCTCATAATCACAGCTAAACCATCAAGAAACACAGTTCCTCGAGGATCTGCTGAAAGCCATAATGTGTATCCCTGTCGTTCCCAGCACTCACAAGGTTTTAACCCTGGGCCAATGGAATACAAGGAAATATTTATATTCTCTTCAGCAGGAGCTATAATTTACAGCAAGCAAGCATATTTCTCATGCTAAAAGTCCATTCTCAGCCTGGCCTGATCTCCCCGCTGCCTTCCCTAGCAGATTTCTTATTCTTCCATCTGCCATGTTCTTCAGCATGAGGTTGGGGATATATATGCAATCTTTAGTTATTTTTTTCAGCAGTGACATTCATGTTCTTTCCTCTGTGACATGAATTAAACCTCTGCATCATTTTTTGTTCTTTTTTAATATACAGATATTTCTTTTGTTTTGTTTCTTTTAATGAGTGTACTGCTGTGATTCCAATTGTGCATGTTTTTTGTGTGTGTGTGTGTGTGTGTGTTTGCAGACAATAGCATGTAATATGTAACTTTTCCACTCGAAATATGTCACTAAATGACTGGACAATGGCTCCTGTTGTGTTTGGCATCCTGTTTTCTGAGTCATTGAATTGATTTCCATATCACTTTACAGATAATCTTAAAGTAACTGACTACAGCTTGCAGAGCGTGTATCATTCTTATCCTGTTTGATGCCATTTTTCTGTTTGATATATTTTTCATCTCTGAGAAATATTCGTGTCAGGCTCCCGGTAATTTTGATATCTTTAGATCCTGCCGACAAAGGTCTGATTGGTTGAATGTTTGTCCAGCTTCTGGAAGTTTTTAATGGTGAGCACAACACCAGACATATTTGAATTCAAATGTCTGGAATTAGACTGGGGCCAATTGGAGCTTTGTAAACAGGATTACTGGTGGAAATGTCATCTTCTTGAACCAGAGCCAGAAAAAATGAAATAGGTGCCAAGCCTGAAAGAGACCAATGCAGCTGCACAAGATATTCCAAATCGACTAAATCTGCTTATTCACTTGATTGGTAACATCAATCAAAACTGACTCATTGAGAATCTGTAGCATGGTATTGTTATTTGTTGGGTTCATTCCGGGGTTCTTCCTGTCCACAAAGCATCTTTGAGCAAAGCTCAGAACCCCACATTGTTGTCATTGTATGTGCATGAGAGAGGCATACTGGAGATGAACGTGTTTGGTTAATTTAGTGAAAACTAGAGCAGCAACAGCATCAATAGTCACAAGAAAAACACAATACATTTGAACCTAGCTGATTTTTTACAGCCCAAGCACGGTAGCATCAACTTCTATTCATGGTTATAGTGTATGAGTATCAGTGTAGAGGTTCATCTGCTTGATTTATCAATCAATGAATTCATTGATCAGCTCACTGAATTTTGACCAAAGAGCCTGCAGATGGTTCATACAGTGAACTGCTTCTTTAGTTCCCATTGGAGTGAAGAGGGAGAGGAGACCTGCCATGGAGGTTTTAACAGACCCAAATGGATTATTCAAATGACTCAAAAGGACAAATGACGAAATCATGAGTTTTCCCTGAGTTTGTTTCAACGGGAAACAGGACTGTCTAACAACAACTTTGGCTAAGTAGTCACTTTTGTGTCTCCCATGCAGAGACACAGCTCAGACCCAACAAGAGCCTGAAGTATTTATTCAACAAAATTAGGAAACATGAGTGTGACACAAGTAACATTGCAAATTTCTGTTTTGGGTAAAATTTATATTTACTGTAAAATAATGTTGCTGCTAAAACATGGCATCACTGATGTGATGAAGCATTAGCTCACACCCAATATCCACACTAGCCCTCACTGATGATGTCATACTCGACAATGATGTGAAATGTTCACAGACTGCAGCCCCCCCGCTCTATGCCACGTTAGAGACCATCATGCCTTCTGGCAAAGCACACAGCTGATATGATGAGCAGAGGGAGCTTACTACACCAAATGAGCGGGATTTACCATTTCTATATAAGTAATTTTATTCTGTCAGTGTAATGGAGATTTAAGAAAAGACAGACTTTTAAATACTTCTGCTCTTTAAATGTCCTGATATTTGCACAGTGCAGATGTTTGTCACTCTAAGGATGTTAAAAGATAAAGAATGGCTTGCATGTAGCTGTTGACCTCAGTGGTGGCATTTACTGTGGCATTTACTCAGTATCGACACTTGATCTTCATAATGTGTCCACAATGTGGTCAGAACAACCTCTGGCAAGCATCTGTATTGTACAGTTTGTCAGAGCAGATTTGAGCATTTTTCTCAAACAATAGATGTGTTTTAAGTCTGTGTTAACAGTCCGGAGGAGATGACGGCCTGCGCTTCATTGAAGGATTTTTGCTCTTATGTGACCATTCTGCCCTGATGCTCTCTGCAAGGCCCTAAAAACAGGGTAGTCAGAATTAATCAGTCAGTTATTATTCCGCTGTCAGATTGAGAGCCATTCATGTGAGGAACAAATTAAAATGGAGTCTATGATTAATGATTACACATAACATATATCACATAAAATTATGACAACTGACAGATGAAGTGAACAACATTGATGATATGGTTACCATGGCACCTGTCAGTGGATAGGATAGATCAGGCAACAGGTGAACATTCAGTCCTAAAGTTGATGTGTTGAAACAGGAAAACCGTTCAAGTGTGAGGATGAGAGAGACTTTGAAAAGAGCCAAACTATAATGTGTATCCAGATGAATCAGAACATCTCCTGCACCGTAGCTCCATGGTATGATCCTGGTCTGGCAATGGTCAGGACCAACCAGAACGTCCAAAGAAGGAGAACCAATGAATTGGAGACTGAATTATGGGTGGACAAGGCATGGATACAGCGAGTTGGGGCTCCCCTGTGTGGTCCAATTCAACAGAGGAGCTATTGTAACTCAAACTGCTGAAAAAGTTCATGTTGGTTCTGAAAGAAAAGTGACAGAACACAGAACATCATAGTTTGTTGTGTATGAGACTGTGTAGCTGCAGACCGGTCAGGGTGTCCTGACCAGTCTACCACCAAAACCACCTGCATTGGACACATGATCCTCAGAACTGGTACCCAAAGACAAACTTTGGACAATGTTCTGCTGGGAAACTTTTGGTCCTTCATTTCATGTGGATGTTACCTGGACATGTAGCACGAACCTGCTGTAACGCCGGTAATAGCAAGTCCAGCCCTTCACAGAAACAATATTCCCTAATGGCAGTAGCCTCTTTCGGCAGGATAATGCTCCCTGCTACACTGCAACAAGGTCTGAGGAAAAAAAAACAATTCAAGGTGTTGACTTGGCTCCAAATTCCCCAGATTTCAGTCCAATCCAGCATCTGTGAGATAAACTGGACAAACAAGTCTGATCAAAGGACGTTCCACCTCACAATTTATATGACTTGGTAGGATCTGCTGCTAATGTCTTTGTCCAGATACGACAGCTGAGCTTCAGAGGTCTGGGGAAGTCTGGGAACAGAGTGGTAAAGGCTGCTGTGTAGGTTATATTGAATTCAATATAGTTTTAAGTTGGAGGGGTTGTTGCAGAAATTGCAAAACTCATACATAGAATATGATGGGTTGTATAAGGTAAGGTCACCTCTAAACAAGCTTACAATGAGTATTTATTATAAGCCACATCAAGACGATGGCAGCATGGCAGCAGAGTGGTTAGCACTGTTGGCTCACATGTGTGGAGTTTGCATGCTCTCCCCGTGCCTGCGTAGGTTACTCTGGTTTCCTCCCACCATCCCAAAGACATTCATGTTTGGTGACTCTAAATTGTCCGTAGGTCTGAGTGGAGTGTGAGTGGTTGTTTGTCTTTGTCTGTCTCTGTGTGTTGGCCCTGTGATGGACTGGCAACCTGTCCAGGGTGTACCCCGCCCTCGCTCAGTGTGAGCTGGGATTGGCTCCAGCACCCCCTGCGACCCGGAAAGGGATAAGCGGAAGAAGATGAATGAATGAATGAATTCATTCATGCATTAATGAATGAATGGGGAGCATTGTAGGCAATCTTAAATTATTATATGGCCCTTGAACCACTCTCAGCAAAAAAAAAAAAAAAAAAAAAACTTTTTAATGTCAGACAGAAGACAGATGCTGAGCAAACACACACTAATGGAGAGGTAGGAAGACACAACAGGTTCTGGCTTCCTACAGAGGAGATGCAACAGTATGACCTTTGAGATGCAACTTGAAAAATGACAAATTTAATATACTCTGATTATGGTTCACAAGACAGTGACAGAGAAGGTTTTAAGATTAAGATCCATACAGATGGATCGAACTCCAAAATATCTGAAGTCACATTTTAAATGTAGTGTTTAAGTAGTAAGGATCACACTTCAGTTTCTTTCTTCAATATGAATATGTACCAGTATACCAGTGAGTTATTCGTGTCTCCAGTTTACTACCCACACATTAACACTACATTTATGCCTCTGCATAAAAATGTATATTGATTGATTTTTGCACACATCAGGGAAACACAAACTTGAATGTCTTAGAACAGAATCCAGCCCACAGTTCATTTATGGTGAAGATAAAAGTTAAAATTTCATAAAGACAATAAAACACCCTATTTGTCTATTTGTCTCAGTAACAGTTTTGAAATATGGTGTTCAAAAATAATAATTAAAAAATATTTCTGTAAGTGTATACAAGCCTATACTTAATCCTGATTTTTCCAACATTGCTTCCAGCAAGGAAATGCTGTAGAAAGCACACTTCTGGTAGCTTGTCTCTTTTTAATCAATAATCTCATAGCCGCTATGGATTAATTTAGATAATCACGATTAATATTCATTTATAATTAATTGTGTTTCATTTTGTGGGGGAAAAAAACTCATGAAAGAAAGCAATATATGTCAGGATCCATACGTTAATGTTTTATTTTGTATTTTGTGTTCTGTTGTGTTGCTGTTAGTTTTACTTCCTGTTTTTTTCCCCTCTTCTGTTTGATTACATCCTGGTCCTAATGTGTTTCCCCTGCATCTCATTGTCTCCCCTCTCCAAAGTGTATTTAAACTGTGCTCCCCTTCCCTCCTGGGCCCGATTGTTTTAGTTACCTCTGTGCAAAAGCGCTCTCATGTTTTGACCTCTGTTTGCCTTCTGTGTCTGATCAGTTTTGGTATTTTCAACCTTTTGGATTTTTGTTTGTTCCCTGTCTGATTTGTCTGCCTGGCTATGCCTGCCTTTTTGGATTTTGACCATTTGTTACCTCCTGGATTGAAGAGCTTGTTTTACGGACCTGGTAGTTTTGCCTTGCTTCTCTTTTGCACTTGGGTCCATACACATACCTGGCGTTCACAATATTAACGTGTTTATTTAAACTAAAGACCAAATGTGGTGTACAAATTGCAATATATTAATAAAAAAAAAAACACACCGGCCACATCATATTTAGAACCACTCTTTTTCTTTCTTTCTTTTATACAAACAATATCCACATTACTGTAATCCTCTTATTCATCTTTTAGCCAGCTGCTGAGACAGACTCACTTGTTTACTTGTTTATCAGAGAGGACAGCTGACTGCTTCTTATTTACAGTGTTACCTGGGTGTGGTTACCTGTGGCGATATATTTACAAGCCAGCAGTTTCAGCTTTTCATGGGCTCCTGAATGAGCTGACTGCTAGTAATGGAGGTATCGATTCTGTGGTATCAATACTCACAAACAACTCATTTCAGTATCGATTACTCTAATAAAGTATTGATACTAATTAATAAATGCAAAATAAAAGTGCATGTGTCACTTCTGCATTGCCAGAGACAACTTCTTTGGTGATTTTGAGACGTGCTACTTGCGTTAAAAATTTTAATCAAATGAATTAATCTGGATTCATTTTGACAGCCCTACTTGCAATATAAAAAAACTGAAACATATACACACATAAACACACACACACACACACACACACACACACATATATATATATATATATATAAATGCAGCAAGAGAAGAAGAAAAGAAAAGCTCTTATCAAGATAAACATGAAAACAACTAATAACACTTGTAGTACTAATACAAGAGAAGAGCATTTTATTGATGCATAATTAAAGCCATAGAACTCACAGCCACACACTAACCCTAACGCACACAGTCCGCTAAATCATAAAGCATAATAGCAGAAGACTTTGCCAATTCCATTAAGGCCCACTCAAGGGAACATAAATAACAGTAGACTTTGCTAAACATATCATGGCTATTAATCTCTTAAAAAAATGAAAGACTGGAAAAACCTCAGCAACTTTGACCAAATTGTTCCGTTGATTGAAAAGTTGGAGCTTTTCAGTCAGAATAAAAAACACAAGCACGAAGGAGTGTCACCAGGACACACACAGACACGCATACACACAATCACATCATTCATATGTTTGTTTTAAATTATGGGATTCTACACAATCTAACACTTCAGATCTCAGTGCCCCATTAACTCGTCCCTGCAGAATCTGACTGCTTTTCTTAAATTAAAAGAAACTGCAAACAATGATTGACCAAAATTTTTCTACGATAAGAAGTTGTGTTAGCTACCTATGTACTCAAATAATTCAGTGTTGACTTACAATCTCAATTTTTCTCAAACTCTTATTACACAGCCAAGAAAATACATTTGTGATCAAGTGTAGAAGATTTTTGTTTAGATTTATGATGAAACATTAGTACAACAGATACTTGTAGGCACAGGGTGAATCTGCACAGTCTAAATTAGCCCCAAGCAGCTTTAATTTCTGTCTCCTTGCCCCTCTTCCCATTTCTGTGGCCCGAGGTGAACAGATTGACTGTCACAGCCAGTAGCTATCATGTGGAGAGTGGGTGGTTAGAGCACAGGCCTTGTTGTTCTCTTTCCTGGACTAGGATTTGTCCTTCTGTCTGGGCTGTCACATCTAAATGACTCAGGCCCTCTCATCTATCCCTCTGGTGTATAATTGTCTGTTTAAATTTGGGGTCAGCAGAGACAAAGAGGTAAAAAAAAAAGCTAAATGATAATGAAAGGAAGAAAAGACATTTGTTGTTTGTTTTTTTTTTTTTAAATAACTGCTTTGGGCCATTTCTGCTTTCACTCCATAGGGACAGTGAAAGGAGGGCAGGGGACTGACATGCGATGGATGGTCTTTTCAGTCAGGAGTCAGGCTGGTCTACGGTGCTCTAAACAAAAGGAAACAAGTTCAACCTCAAAACGCAACACAAACCTATCAAGAACTGAGGATAATTTTGCACTTGTCTCAACTCTTGAATGTCTTCTAATGGATCCTGATCGCTTCCAGTGCTCTTTCAAGATCTCAGTGATCCTGTCTGATATGAAAACCAACAATTTCCACTCTTCAACCCTGGCAACCCTAAAGAATGAGTCACACATGCTCATGAATGTTATGAATTAGACTGAAGGAGCTGAAGTGCCAACAAACATGGTGTGACAAAGTGGGTGAGAATACACCATTTGTCCCTACTTTTACCATCAATGCCACATCTTCTTCTCCTTTCGGCTTTTCCCTTCAGGGGTCGCCACAGCGAATCAGTTGCCTCCATCTAAGCCTGTCTTCTGCATCTTCTTCTCTCACACCAACCACCTTCATGTCCTCTTTCACTACATCTATAAACCTCCTCTTTGGTCTTCCTCTAGGCCTCCTGCCTGGCAGTTCAAAACTCAGCATCCTTCTACCAATATATTCACTATCTCTCCTCTGGACATGTCCGAACCATCTCAGTCTGGCCTCTCTGACTTTATCTCCAAAACCTCTAACATGTGCTGTCCCTCTAATGTACTCATTCCTGACCCTATCCAACCTGGTCACTCCCAAAGAGAACCTCAGCATCTTCATCTCTGCTACCTCCAGCTCTGCCTCCTGTCTTTTCCTCAGTGACACTGTATCTAGACCAAACAACATTGCTGGTCTCACCACAGTTTTGTACACCTTTCCTTTCATTTTAGCTGAAACTCTTCTATCACACATCACACCTTACACTTTTCTCCACCCGTTCCAGCCTGCCTGCACACGCTTCTTAACCTCTTTTCCACACTCTCCATTGCTCTGGACTGTTGACCCTAAGTACTTAAAATCCTCCACCTTCTTTATCTCTTCTCCCTGTAACCTCACTCTTCCACTTGGGTCCCTCTCATTCACACACATACACTCCGTCTTGTTGCGGCTAACCTTCATTCCTCTCCTTTCCAGGGCAAACCTCCACCACTCTAGCTTCTCCTCCACCTGTTCCCTGCTCTCACTACAGATCACAATGTCATCTGCAAACATCATAGTCCATGGAGATTCCTGTCTAACCTCGTCTGTCAGCCTGTCCATCACCATAGCAAACAAGAAGGGGCTCAGAGCTGATCCCTGATGCAGTCCCACCTCCACCTTGAACTCCCCTGTCACACCTACAGCACACCTCACCACTGTCTTACAGTCCTCATACATGTCCTGCACAGCTCTAACATACTTCTCTGCCACTCCAGACTCCACCCTGTCATAAGCTTTCTCCAGATCTACAAAGATACAATGCAGCTCCCTCTGACCTTCTCTGTACTTCTCTATCAACATCCTCAAAGCAAATACTGCATCTGTAGTACTCTTTTTTGGCGTGAAACCATACTGCTGCTCACAAATGCTCACTTCTGCCCTTAGTCTAGTTTCAACTACTCTTTCCCATAACTTCATTGTATGGCTCATCAGCTTTATTCCTCTGTAGTTGCTACAACTCTGTACATCTCCCTTGTTCTTAAAAACGGGCACCAGCACACTTCTCCTCCATTCCTCAGGCATCTTCTCACATTCTAAGATCCTGTTGAACAACCCAGTCAGAAACTCTACTGCTACCTCTCCTAGACACTTCCAGACCTCCACAGGTATATCATCAGGACCGAGTGCTTTTCCACTCTTCATCCTCTTCAATGCCCTTCTCACTTCATCCTTACTAATCTTTGCTACTTCCTGGTCCACAACAGTCACCTCTTCTACTCTTCATTCTCTCTCATTTTCCTCATTCATCAACTGTTCAAAGTACTCTTTCCATCTTCCCATCACACTACTGGCATCTGTCAGTACACTTTCATCTCTATCCTTAATCACCCTAACCGTCTGCATCCCATCTCTGTCTCTCTGCCTTGCCAACCTGTATAAATCAGTCTCTCCCTCCTTACTGTCCAACCTACCGTACAAGTCATCGTAAGCCCTTTGTTTGGCCTTTGCCACCTCTACTTTCACCTTACGCTGCATCTCCCTGTACTCCTGTCTACTCTCTTCAGTCCTCTCAGTGTCCCACTTCTTCTTAGCTAACCTCTTTCTCTGTATACACTCCTGCACCTCCTCATTCCACCACCAAGTCTCCTTATCCACTTTCCTTCCAGATGACACACCAAATACTCTCCTACCTGTCTCCCGGATCACATTAACTGTAGTTGTCCAGTCAACTGGAAGCACCTCCTGGCCATCCAGAGCCCGTCTCAACTCCTTCCTAAAAATCATACAACACTCTTCCTTTTTCAGCTTCCACCATTTAGTCCTCTGCTCTGTCTTTGCCCTCTTCATCTTCCTCACCACCAGAGTCATCCTACACACCACCATCCTATGCTGTCTGGCTACATTCTCACCTACTAATACTTTGCAGTCACTGATCTCCTTCAGATTACACCGTCTACACAAGATGTAGTCTACCTGTGTACTCCTACCTCCACTCTTATAAGTCACCCTATGTTCCTGCCTCTTCTGGAAGAAAGTATTCACTACAGCCATTTCCATCCTTTTTGCAAAGTCAACCACCATCTGTCCTTCTGCGTTCCTCTCCTGGATACCAAACCAGCCCATCACCTCCTCATCATCTCTGTTTCTTGCACCAACGTGTCCATTGAAGTCTGCACCAATGACAACTCTCTCACTTCTAGGGATGCTCTGCATCACTTCATCAAGGTCCAACCAGAATTTCTCCTTCTCCTCCAGCTCACATCCTACCTGTGGCGCATACCCACTAACAACATTGAACATCACACCTTCGATTTCTAGCTTCAGACTCATTACTCTATCTGATACGCTTTTAACCTCCAGGACATTCCTAACAAACTCCTCCTTCAAGATAACTCCTACTCCATTTCTCTTCCTATCTACACCATGATAGAACAACTTGAACCCTGCTCCTAAACTTCTAGCCTTGCTACCTTTCCACCTGGTCTCCTGGACACACAGTATGTCTACCTTCCTCCTCTGCATCATGTCAACCAACTCTCTACCTTTTCCTGTCATAGTTCCAACATTCAAAGTCCCTACTCTCAGTCCTAGACTCTTGGCGTTCCTTTTCTCTCTCTTCCTACGAACACACCTTCCTCTTCTCCTTCTTCGACGAACAGTAGTCCAATTTCCACCGGCACCCTGTAGGTGAACAGCACCGATGGCGGTCGTTGTTAACCCGGGCCTCGACCGATCCGGTATGGAAGTCAAAGATTCGATTCGCATGTTTGATTTGGCAAAAGTTTTACATCGGATGCCCTTCCTGACACAACCCTCTGTATTTATCCGGGCTTGGGACCAGCACAATAAGGTACTGGCTTGTACCCCCTTGCGGCTACATTACCATCAATGCCACATAGCTTACTGATTTAACCATGCTTATTAATTGTTTGTTCAGCATTAACCATTATTTTGCAGACACTTACTATCCCGGGTTTGTTTGTAGTTTGCATTATATTTGGTTACAGTTCACATTCCAGTGACATCTTTGGTTAAAGTAAAACATTGACATTCTTTCTCTGCTACTTACCATACCAACCAAAAGGAGGAGGCAACCAATCATGTCCTACATTTATACACTGGTGAGATCACTGGTGATGTCACTAGGTTGGACCATGTCGGGGGGTGGTAGTAGATTATGTGGAGTAAATAATTTACTGTGATGTTGATTGGTTTATGTATGGTTGTGAGTGAGTTATGCGGTAAGTAATGGAAAAGGGTTCACCTTGGAACTTGGTGAGATTGTTTAACTTTATCTCTTACCTGTGTTTAGGAGAGACATGTTATATCCCTGCAGCAATGGTACAGTCCAGATTGCCTCTGATGGACTGCTGATGGAAGGGCTATTGAAGCAGTTGCTTTTTAGCTGTCAGGGGGGTTAGGAAATCAGTGTGTAGCTGTGTGCGCATGATGAAAGTTAATTTAAGTTGAGTTTTGATCAGTTAACTCCTAGTGTTTTTTTGTGCTTTTTGTACATATTTCTTTTTGGTTTTTTGTTACATGTGTAGCATGGTGCCACTTTTTGCAAATAAACCACCTTGTGATACCTGAACAAGGTTTCCTGTGTCTGCCTCCTATCAAATAACCAGCCACTCTGGTCAGGCTACATCACATATGGTGTCATTGAAATGGTTGTTAGATATACAGCCTGTACATCTTCAGGGCAGTTTGCAGAGTGAGTCTCTATGCTAAATGACGACATAGGTGCTTAGCATGATAACTTCTGTAGAGGAAGTGACATGATAGAGGGACGAGTTTTCAAAGCATTTACTTTTCACAGCTGGAGACAGTTCTCTGCAAATATAAGAATTACTGTCTTATTCTGTCATTTTCAACCGTTTATCCATAATGGGGGATGCTGGAGCCAATCCCAGCCAACGTTCTGCACAAGGGCAGGGTGCACCCTGGACAGGCCGCCAGTCTCGCAGGGCCAACACATATAAACAGGCAGAGACAAGCAACCACTCACACTCACACTCAGACATACGTACAATTTATAGTCACCAGTTAACCAAGACTTGCATGTCTTTGGACTGCAAACTCAACAAAGAAGCAAACCAACGACCTGTGAGGCAGCAGCTCTAACCAGTATGCCCTGTGCTGCCCAAGTATAAGAATTACAAATTGCAAAAAGCTCATTTAATTGACAAAGCAAATTGTGATGTGACACACAGTCAGCTTACTTATTATGACATTATATGATTTTGTTTTCACATTTTTCATACTATTTCTGTGTCATTGGTTCATTGCCTCTTTAGGTGAGTACAAAACATGCCAACATGGGCCAATCCACTACTTTTATCCACACTAAAATCTCAAAAAGTGAATATGTGGACATGTCATTTGAGTATATAGTACATACAGCAGGAGTATTCAATTAAAATTCAAAGAGGTTCAGAAATTTCCTCCCAGCAAAGGTCTGAATCTTATAATGTCACTCGAAATAGTGTACCCTGATATAAATAAAAACAACAAAGTTTGTACATTTCCATACCATTTATTGTCAAATGTCTAGTGTTTTCAAAGTAATATACTGTTAACATACCGACAAGTCTAAACTTGTATGACACTTTAACTGAAAACAATACTGTAGTTGTCTTTACTATTTACTATTTCTTCTGAGTAAAATAAATAAAAAGTGCAAACACAGCTTTGAACAGCTTGAACTTCAGGCCTATATTTCAAGTAATATAAAAACATTCAGAATCTTTTGAATTAAATAAAAGTGCATCTTTAAGACAAAATGTAAACAAAAGACCAGACTGCAGGAAGATCGAACATGCATTGGTCCGTCCACTCATCTTTAAAAGTTTGGTTTTCACTCTCTACTTTTCTCATTTTTGAGCAAGCCATTTTCTTTCATCACCTCTCTTCCGCTATGCTCTGATGCTGAAAGGTAAACAATTGATTTGATTGGCTTGGCTATTGATGACACTCCTGTCGTATTAAATAGATTAGCTGCGCATGCAGTCTGTAGCTACGAGAAAAAATAACAACGAATGAATTACTTTTTAAATAATATCATAATAGTCATGGGTCTCGGCAGAACTGTCACTGGGTCCATGCTCGGATTAAGTCTGCCATTTGGTGATGCCTGATATACAGTCTTCAGAAGAACATGTTCTCAAATGAGAGCGTGAGAGGGGATTTGGAATGAGAGTCATCCATTGGACTTCCGCTAGTCCACTGATCTGATTCCTTCAGGTCACCTGCTCTTGTTTTTGCGATTTAACCTTTTTATTGATTATTTTAGTAGAATTAATGGTAGTGAGATAGAAAAAAAAAAATGTGCATTTTGCTTGGTGTATGACAGCCAATAGACCTCAACATTATATCTCATTATCATCCATCAAGCAGAGACAATTATGTGATGTATACCTGAACCTATCACCCCCCGAAATGAGCCCCATAGCTTTCCAAACACATCCGGACTAAAAGATCCCATATAGTATAGATGTAGATTTCCATGGTGTTACGCTCCAGGGTCTGGGGCTGGGCCCAGGTGTAACATAGGCTGAGCTCCCCTCCCATCTCAATGTCTGAATCAACACAGCCAAGTGTCTCAAGTCTCAAAACCAGCTTTTATTATCCTCTGTTGATTTGGGTCACACTCACACCTAAAAAGAAGAGACTAGGGGCCCTGGACTTACGTCCAAAAGAAACAAAACAAAAACACAGATACCACACCTAGCCTCCTAGCATTTGAAAAACAGGACGAAACAAGATAGGAAAATAAAGGTTTCTCACTCCTGCCACTGCCCTAACAGATAAGACACACATTCTCAACAAATTCACAGAACAGAACAAAAGACACACAATTACCCAATCAGGAAACAGCAGCCAGAACCTACACACACAAAGACACACTCACACAAACAGGGAGGCAGAACCCCGTAACACATGGCTTTTCTGATTATACTTTAGGTTTACATTTTATATTAAATCTGTGAGACTGTGAAATGGCTCAGTCCACAGAGACATGACAAAAGCCTGATACCCTGTATTGACAGTTTGCACTGTGATGGTTTTAAAAAATTGTCTCGTTGTGGATGTCAACCCACCCACATGTCACATACTGGTTTGTGACCTGCTGTTTTTAAGCCTTGAGTCTTTAATTTATCCTTTGTCATGTAGATTTTTTTTGTTTTGTTTGTTTTTTCTAAACCAGAAGTAACCATATTTGGAGAAGAATGTGGAGCTGAGTAGAATGACCTGTTCTGTGGTCCATTCTGTTAATCACACAGTAGAGGTTTGCCCAATGCTTACCCTGCTTAATCTATTTTCTTTTAAATAGAATGATGATTTGAAAATGTACATGATGTTGTTTCGAAGTACATTTGAAACTAGACGCTTACACCATGAATCCATTAGGAAAACATTTACTGAAATAAAAAATCAAGTGAGGAGAAGGCATATTTTCCCATACCCTTCAATGCAATCTGACTTCTGCAGATGTTTAGTAGAAGAGGATGCATGTTTAAGACACTTCAGCATTGACTTCACTCTAGAGTCCTTATGGTGGAGATCAAAACTTAAAATAAAACACTGGAGAGGTGTCAATTGTGGGACCTTCAACTGAGAGGAATGTTAGACAGCCGTTTATCTATTAAAAAGAAACATATGAACACAGGAGCCCAAATACTCCTTGCTTCCTCCTATCAAGAGGAAGCAAGTTGTCTCATTTTTGTTGTTCATACAATGAATTATGTCAAAGCAGAGGCTTTGTTTTTGTATAATTTTTAACAATCATCTTCTTTCCTTAACCACAATTTTGGCAGGATCCAGTTATTCCTATTCAGATGTGATTGGTAGGCCATGACCTGCAGGTTCTCCATTTGTAACCTAGACAACAAGTCATTTACAAATGACAAGGTAACTACACAAAAGGAAAAAAACTGAGGTATTAAAATGGATACAAGGAAACAAACAAACAACAAAAACAAAACAGTACTTTCTTTGCTTTCCTTACATCATTAGAAAGAAATAGAAACACTGCTCTATGGGCTAACACAATTTTACCACAGATCAATTAAACTGAAATGACTCTTTTCCTACGTTGCTTCAAGTTGAGATGCTAAAACTAGACAGCTCCTCAGCTGACCTCACATGACCGATGCAAGATATTACAACAAAACCTCACAGTGTTAGTAAGGTGCCCCTACCTGCCTGAAGTTTGACTATATACCAGCGCAACATCCCGTGGTCCTGGAAGTGTTTGATAATGACACGAGGAAAAAAGACAGCTAGTCATGTGACAAGATTTGTTTTTGGCTCCTGTCTAGCACATCTGCTAATCCCAAGGCTCTAATATTAGCAGAAGCTGCAGAGGAAGTGTAGCTAAGAACCAAATGCTAGGTGAGGATTAGAAAAAAATAAAAATGAAGACACGACAGAAGCATTGCACTCCGGTGTTCTCTATCTTACAGCCTGCCAGACATGTCTAATCTCTCTAGTGGTTGGAATATGAATATAGATCTTATTTCCATGGTGACTGTGATGTGTTACTGCGCTCAAAGTAAATACAGGAGACAGCAGCCACATTCAGATCTTCTCTGCTCAGAGGATGATACCTAAGTAGCTATTTTGGTGGCAGATGGTAGGAGGATGAGTCATGAGCTGAAGTACGTGATAAGGAATTGCATCATAACAAAGTCATCGATCCTCTATGCTTTTTGATTTGCCATGCAACTCGAAAACTGCTCCAGTTCAGTCTTTTTCCTTCAATCGAATTTCATTTTAACTCACTCCACCCACTTTCTGCTCAATTACTAATCACAAACAGTGCGGGGATGCTTTGTGTTATGTTGGTCACCATGGCAACCTCATTGTCAACCACATTGTTTGGTTTTCTCTCCAAAGGTCTGATTGAATAACACTTTCCATGCAAATAACAATGATCCCTCTTGTCATGGTCCAGGGATATTGTGCAGCACATTTGGAATAAAATAGAGTCTGTCACATGAAAGTGGCATGTATTGAAAATTGAAACAGTTGGGGGCCACTGGCAACAATTTCACATTGATACCTGGCCTGCCCAGCAGCCATGGCAGCACACTGGCATAAAGCTGTTTGATTAACTTTTAAATCTCATCCCTAACTAACAGAGATCAAAACTATAAATTCAACTTGATTTTTGAAGTCCAACTTCTCTTTTCAATTGTTCTTGATGTGGAGAGAGCATATGAGCCACAACTATCCTGCCAGGAACGATATCTGGTTAACAAAATATTTTTGATAATTTGATTTTCTATCTCTTATCATCATAATGTAAAAGTAACCTACCAAATCATTTGCTCTGGCAATTTTGCCTCCAAAATAAAAGCATGATGAAATTATTATTTATGGGGCATACTGAGCCCAGAACATGTCAGTGACTTAACTCCCTTCCGGATGGACCATTTACTTTGCCCGAATCCTCACTCTCTGAATTTTTCTCCACTCTCTTGTAAGACATCAAAATGTCCCTGCCCTTAAAAAAATCTAAATTGATATTTTTTTTCTCATCACTCCACACCAGAGACAGCCAATGATGCCCAGCATTATGTTTGAGCGTTGTATCTCAGTAAAGTCTTGAAATTCAAACATTAATTTGATTCCACTCAGGTACTCCAGCTTCCTCCCACTGTCTGCACAGAAAGGCCCGGAGTGGCTAATCGGGAGGACCGGGACAATTTCCGGTGGGCCGGTATGATGTTTGGGCCGCGAGGGCCGATGTTCACTTATTTTTATTTATTTTTTCATTTATTTCATGGCGCTACGTTGAAATATATCACGTATGCTGCTCTTACCGGCCGCTGTCCCTGACCCTTGGCCTCCTCCGCAGGCAGCTCTTTTTTTTTTTTTTTTTGCAGTCACACGCCGTATCGTACCCATGGGAACGTAACATGTCCGTGCTCTTGCACACCATGGATGTTTAAAGAGCGCACACGGCCAGTGCAGGGATGTATGAAGAGAAGGTCGGTTGTGATCTAAAGTGGGCCGGTCTGAGGCACAAAACTCCAGGGCTGAAAAATGAGTCCCACTCCGGCCCTGTGCACAGACATGCAAGTTAGGTTAAGAACCCCCATAAGTTTTGTCTCTGCTTTTTTAGAAATATCCGCCCTGCTCAACATGTGATGACAAAATAATTGCAAAAAACTTACAAACAACAGTCAGGCACACCAAGCATGTGTCTAAGGGGCTGTTGTTAACAGAATAATAGACTGTGTGACTCAATCAGGCTGATCAGAGGCCTTCCATTGAATTATTAGCAGAAAAATGATCACATTCAAACATGAATGTTGTTTGTAAAGCAGCAGCATAAATGATGGGTCAGAATCAGAATCAGCTTTAATGTCCAAGTTTGTGCACACAAACAAGGAATTTGACTCTGGTTCACTTCGCTCTCAACATGCAAGCGTTTTTAAATAGGATATATATACACAAGAAGATGAAAGTAAAAATAAAAAAATTTAAGATATAAAATACATGGTCAAGAGACATAGAAAGAGAGATAAGAATAAATATAAAATATATAATATAAAAATGATTACCTTAAATATTAATTCACGGTGCAGATTAAATGGTGCATATGTGCAAATGACCTGATAATTAAATAAGCAGATGGACAAAATATTGTTAAACATACATACAAACAGACTGTAATGGCTTCACTATGAGAACTATAGACTCAGGAAGTCTTTCCTACTCCAAGTCAAAATTCTGTACAAAATTTCACTTCTGTTAGACAGAGACAACCGTAAACTCTCTGCTGGTTAGGGGTCCATCGCCCTGCTCTCGTTTTATATCATGCTGCTGTTATGTTTAGAACAGAGAGGACTCGAAGACAGCTGACAGTTAGCAGATAGTACCTAGTACAGGGCTTTATTTCACACTATTGAACCAACAATGACTGAGTGGGCTTGAACAAGCATCTTCAGGGTGAAAGTTGGAGATTTTGCCACTATGCCCCTCAGCAGAGTTGTGTGGCGTTGCAGGAGCTGGAGGCCACCAGGTGGAGGGGGTGACTGGAGCTGGGCTGAGACAGAGAGGAGGAATCCAGGCTCTTGTAGTTGTGGTAGAGTTCAGAAGACAGCGATGGGGAAGACAAGTAAAGGCTTGACCAAGGTAGGGAAGAGGTAAGCAGGCGAGGCAGGAGGGCAGTAGCTGAACTGATGATGGTTGACTGGAGGCAAAAGGAGACTGGAGAGAGGACTTCTGTGAGAGCACACACAGAAAACAGGTAAGTACATACAAACTCTTTTCAAGGCTGGGAGCCAAGAACTTTACTAGATTGGGTTAGAAACGATCTGGCAACGGCTAGAGGGAAAGAGCTGGTCTAAATACAGCTGGGGGTAATTGAAGATGGACTGCAAGCATGTAGAATTGAATGCTGCGCTCTGCTCCGCCTGCTAACTTGTACACACACACACACACACACACCAACATCCATACTTGGAAACAGAAAAACCAGTGCAACCCTAACACCTGCATCTTCAGAGTTTGCTCTATTTTGGTTTTATTTACTTCATAATATTTTAACTTTATACTATACTTTATATTATATGATTTTATACGGTGTTGTATTTATTTTTCAGTATGTTTTTAATCTGTAAATATTTTGCACTCTTTTCTGTATTCAGTCTCAATGCTGATAACTTGTTATTGTAATATAAGAGTGTTCCAACAAAGTAAATCAGTAAACCAGTGTTACAAAATCACTCAGGAACTATTGTTAGCTTGCTAGCTAGCATTACAGGTGATGATGGCATTTTAAACATTTATTTTATTATTATTATTATTATTATTATATTTGGTTTGTGATTATATGTACAAGCCTGTACATGTCATGTTATGTAGCATAGAACTAGAAAGAAAAGTCCATCATAAATGGTTCATCAACATCCCCTCAACACAACGATGCACTTAAGGCACTGAAAAGATGCAGAACATATAAGGCTTCACAACATTCAACCCATAAGGTCCAAGAGAAGTATATACTTAGGCACGTGACATTTGAACTCCTCTGCTCTATACAGGAATGCAAATGTTGATTTATCTGATCCACTACTTGGAAAGGATCATTCTGAAGTAGCAAAACAAGGGATTGAATTTAATCCCATGGCCTCCAGCAAGTCCCACTAACCAGCTAACACAGAACTGTTTCATGATGACATATTAGTTCTGAAAACAAACAGATATAACATGTTTGAGTAGTTATTTCTGTTTGTCTTGGCTTGTGTCACTATGGAAGTGTGTGCGCAATGTTTGTGACTCCTTCTGTCACACTTCATGCGGGGGGGGGGATGTTGAAACATCTGCATGAGAGCCTCTAGAGGCCCCCGGCAAGGGACACATGTGAACATCCACACACACACACACACACACAAACATACACATTCCTCCACCTTTTGGCAATAAACACCATGTTCACATTCATTCATGTTGCAAACACAGTCAGGACAATAAAATACCATACGTAGGGTGCCTCATATGTGTGTGTGTGTGTGTGTGTGTGTGTGTGTCAAAGGCTTCATTTAAAAAAAAGTAAACCAAAAAAAGAATGGCTGAGAGACTCAATATGTTACATTATTAATGAGAAGCAGTTGTTCTGTGCCAAAGCACAAAGTGGGTATAATGGGAGTTTATTTATGCTTCAGATCAACACAAATGATTAACTGATTTCTTGCAGTGGTGTGGAAAAAAGATCACTTTTGATTTTTCCTTTGGAAGCAGGAAAAGTTTCATTAGGCAAAGCTCTGTTTCAGAGGTAACGTAAAGCTGCTGTGTTCCATGAGCTGTTCATCAGATGGCCAGTAACACAAGTGCAGTGAGGTGTTTGTTGTTGCGTGTCTTATCAGTGGGTTATGCTTCACAGGCCAATAGAGTGTGTGTGGGAGCTAAATTAATTGTAAGTAGCAATTACATAGTTAGTTTCATTTCAAACAAATGATGGATGATGCTGCATTAAGTGATTGGTGCAGCCCTGAGTTAACTGTTTGTGAGTGATTTGGTGTGGGGGGGGTCAAAGTAGAGAGTACATGTGTGCCGTCAGCTTCCGGATATCCTGGTGAATGAAGCAATCTCAGAGTCTGTTGGTCCCAGCCCGGGGACATTGCAGTGTCTTCCCTGATGGCAGCAGACTGAGATGTGATGGATGGGTGGGATCACCCACTATACAGAGTGCTTTAAGGGTGAGACAGGTGTCGTAAACTCCTTGGAAGCAGGGGGGGACTCCATACCACCCAGTGATGCTGCTGGCCAGAATGCTTTCCATGGTGCCTCTGAAAAAGGAGCATGATGGGGACTGGGGCCTTGGCTCTCCTCAGTTTGCGGAGAAAGTGGAAGCGCTGTTGAGCTTTCTTGGCCAGTGCAACCGGGCAATAATCACTGAAGTGGGAGGAAAGAGACTTCTTTGGTACCGGAATGATGGGGGCTTTGAAGCATGTCAGGACAACAGCCTGACTCAGTGAGATATTGAAGATGTCCATGAAAACATCTATGTGTTCCTCTGCACAGTCTCTCAGTACCCAAACAGGTATGCTGTCAGGACCTGGAGCCTTGTGTGCATTAATCCTGCCAAGGGATCGCCTCACACTCACCAGGGACAGTGACATCACCTGGTAACCAGGAGTGGGAGGGGTTTTCTGTGCAGGGGTGCTGTTGTGTCCCTCAAAGCAAGTGAAGAAGTTATTCATTCCTTGGCTCCGAAAGTAGTGTTCCAAGCCTTCAAGAGCCTGTAGACCTCCCCTGTCAGCCATTGGCTGATTGGGGTGTCAGCCAAAAATTTTGGCATCCATAACGTTATCAATGCACTTGGTGATGTGGGCAGTGACAGTTTCTGTGTAGGTACATGTAGCAGCCTGGTTGAACATAATGCGGTCTGTGGCATTGAAATAGTCCTGGAGTGCATCTGAGGAGGGCAGCACGGCGGCAGAGTGGTTATCGCTTTTGCCCCACAGTAAGAAGATCGTGGGTCTAAATTGTCCGTAGGTCTGAGTGTGAGTGTGAGTGGTTGTCTGTGTGTCTCTGTGTGTTGGCTCTGCAATGGACTGGAGACCTGTCCAGGGTGACCACGCCCTCGCCCAGTGTGAGCTGGGATTGGCTCCAGCACCCACCACGACCCGGAAACGGATAAGCATTTGAAGATGAATGAATGAATGAATACATCTGAGGACCCTTCTGGCCATTTTGTTTCCAAGATTTGCATTAATCTGAAGCTAGCTACTATGATACCTTGTGTTAACCCCTTTTTGAAGAGCAGTTAACTTCCTGAACTGTGTGGAGGAGGTACATTTCAGGTCCATTCCTGTCTGTTTTTAACTAAGGATGGCACATGTTTGTCCAGTGGCCAGCACCCTGAGCTCACAGCAAGAGGGTTTCTGGGTTAGAACCAGCAGTTTGGAGTTTTTATGTTCTCCTTGTGCCTGAATAGGTTCACTCCAGGTCCTGTAGCTTCCTCATACAGTGCAAAGCAATGGAGGTTTAAGATGAATTGGTGAATCTGTAGACATGAATGGTTATTTGACTCTATATATCAGCCCTGTGATAGTTCGGTTTCGGATGGGATGATGGAGGATTTTAAAATAATGTTTTCCCTTTGTTACTCAGGTAGTAGTTCACAGAGGATTTGCTAAGACTAGAAAAGCCCCGGGCAGCACGACGGCGCAGTGGTTAGTGCTGTCACCCCACAATAAGAAGGCCGCGGGTTCGGTTCCCGGCCTGGGTCTTTTCTGTGCTCCCCGTGTCTGCGTGGGTTTCCTCCGTGCATGTCAACCGTCCAAAGACATGCATGTCTAGGTTAACTGATGACTCTAAATTGTCCGTAGGTTTGAATGCAAGTGTGATTGGTTGTTCATGTCTGTGTGTCTCTGTGTGTTGGCCCTGTGATGGACTGGTGACTTGTCCAGGGTGTACCCTGCCCCTTGCCCGGAACGTTGGCTGGGATGGGCTCCAGCATGACCTGGAAACAGAAAAGCAGTAGAAGATGGATGGATGGATGGATAGAAGAGCCCCACATAAATGCAGCCATTTAATTACTGTGAGTTGATGTCACCTGACTGATGGGTCCTACTTAAGTTAGCAGCTGCCTCTCTGATAAATATCTCCCTGTTTGGGGCCGTTTCTGTGTGGAGTTTGCATGTTCTCCCCATGCTTGTGTGGGTTTCCTCCAGTTACTTCGCTTTCCTCCCACAGTCCAACATGCATGTTTAGGTTAATTGGTGACTCTACATTGCCCGTAGGTCTGAGTGTGAGTGTTTGTTTGTCTCTTTCTGTCTCTATGTGTTGTCCTTGTGATGGACTGGTGAGCTGTCCAGGGTGTGCCCTGCCCTTGCCCAGTGTGAACTGGGAATGGCACGAGCAGCTCCCCGCAACCCGGAAATGGATAAGCGGTAGAAGATGAATGAATGAATTAAAGAGTTTTAAAAGTATACAGAATTGGGGGTGTGGCCACTTTGACTGAGGGGTGTGCTCTCACATAAGCCTGGCCGATGTCTATTTAAAGCTCTGAGAGGATTTTGGCAGTATAAATGTGAAGTGAGCAGATCTATACTGTAAGACCGGATAAGTTGAATTTACTTGAATTTGAATATACTTAAATGCTTGATGGGAATGGAATTGCTATTTTAAAGTACAACACGCTAAATGCCAAGATGATTTAACTTAAAATTTTTTGCAATATCAATTGCTTTGTATAATCATTAAACTTAATATCATAAGTTCATTGCAATAAATTCCAAGTTGATTTAAATTAAAATCTTTTGCAAAATAAATTGCTTTGCATAATTATTAAACTTAATATATTGAGTTTATGACACTTAATTCCAATTGAATAATTGATATAATTCAAAATCACTAGCAATATTAATTTTAATAAACAAAAAAGAAAATAACACAATTACATTCTTTCTCTCTTTTATTTTGCTGTAGAAGTTTTAACTTCAAACTATAACACGAAAGTCATGGAACATAATGTCTTGCCTATATAACCAGATGTTTCCAACCTTTCTCTCTATGAGAGTTGCCAGTATTTTTCTGTCTAGTGAATGAATGCTTAGCCCTACTCAAAACCCAGGTTGGAAGGCCCATGCTTTAACAGACAACAACCTTAAATCATTAGCTCCTGATAACATAGTTCACATAAAACATGAAAAGGTCTTGCACCATCATTTTCTCAGCTGTGTGGTTGCACAATTCATTGTTAAATTCTGGATCTTGGTATTGTAGAGCAAAGCTGCAGTTGGTTTGGAGGGTGCCTTTGAGCCAGTCAATCAAATCTCCAAGTGTGTCTAGTGGTGTTGTAATTGTCATTTTTGTTATATCTCCCTCAGAGATAGTAACCCTCATGGTTAATTTCTGTTACACAGCCATCTGGGGAAAAATGATAGACAGGTATTTAGCAAATAATAAATCGTCTCAGTGTCACCATAAGTTCTCCTTGTACCCTGTACACTGACAATGGGAGCGCATCATTTAACTCTTGCAACTTGACCAAACACATAGTAGTGACATCATTACAGTGAAGTTGGTAAGATCTTAAATGTTCCATGTCATCTTCTGGCAAACAAAGAGAATGTCTGCATTAGTTGCAACATTTTTCTTTAATCTGGACAAATTCACAGAGACCTGAGCATGAGCCAGCAGAGAGTATCATGCCTGAATGATAACTGATTCCATCTACAAGGACAGATGACTCATCAAGCACTGACCCTGGTGTTGTAATGTTTTGAGCAAGAACTGTCAGAACATTCAAAGGGAAAGAGGCAAGCAAAAGCAGGGTAACCTTTGTCATCTCAACTGATGCTCTGAAAAATGAACTACAGTCAAGATGGTAACTGACTGTTTTCTGGTGTTTGGTAGCAAGTGTCATGGCAACATTCTTGAAGTTTTGAGCATTGCGAATTGCCCTTTTAAAGAACTTATGCTTTCCTTCGAAACGCATTGTCCAAACCTCAGAAAGGGGGCCAAATTTTCTTACAAGCTGAGGGCAGTGTTCAATATAGTGATGCTTTGGCCGAAAACCTGGAAATGCTGACTGCAGCAAGCGCCTGTGCTCTGCTGTTTTACACTCCAGGAAATGCAGTGTCTCTTCAGTATGCCTTGGTGCCACAGTAAGCTCAGTGATGTCTTTGAGAAGCATGAGAATTTCCCAGGTGTTGTCACCCTCAGGGACACAGTGACCAATAAGTAATGCAAGGAGACTTATTAGACACCAATTCGCGTGTGCATTTCCACCAATGGTGGCTTTGGCGGAAAATCCCTTTCCAATTGTCTGAGTTCGGTCTGTTTTGTCAGTAAATGTGTCACTAAAATGCCTGAAGGTCTGATTGAGCATACCTAGTGTGAAATACCTCTTGCCTATCAGGTCTGTAAGACACAGGGACAACTCAGCTGGAGCAATGCCTTCCAAGATATCATGTAAGATGTCAGGATTGTACCCACTGACCACATGAAAGTGCTTGAGATTCTCAGTTAAAGGACATGCACCTTTCACACCATAGGTCCCACTCAATCCTGGGTCGTGCTCACCTCCTGCACCTGCTTATCATGGGACTCTTTGTCTCTGAGTTGAAAGAAACCAGAACATACCTCCTATTGTTGAGCTTCACTACTGCTGGCTGAACAGAATCTGCAGAACTTGTTGACAGCAAAGTTCTCTAGGAATCCTGCAAGGGAGTGGGCACCAAGATTATCAGCTGCAACAAACAAAACTGTACCTTTCACACTTAGATGACCAAGATGCTCAAGGTAAACACCATTTTGCTCCAACAACTTTAGATCATAGATAAGATGTTGTGGAACCTTTGCATAACCACACTCTTGACACACTCACACACTCTGACTGTGGAAGTATTGCACAATAGAGCAAGCTGGATCGAGTTGAGGGTTGACCTATATTTTGAAGGTATGTTGGCAATAACCCAGTATACTGCACACATTTTGTGTTTCAGCTTTGACGTTCCAAGAGGACTGGCTACTTCAAAGTCATCAATGTATAGGCCAAGAGCAATTGTGAACTCATCCCTTGCAAGAAGTTAATTTTCAGTAAAGTACTGCCCATCTGCATATGATCTGTATTCCTTTGTGATGTGAACTTTTTCTGACATAACTTTGTCTAAAACATCATTTTTATTAAGCAGCTTCTGTAACATGGGAATAATGTGAACATATGCAAGAGGTTTTTTGCCTTGTTTTACAACATATTCTATGGGACTTACCAATGGAAACTCTGCGTACATAGGCTGCTCTCTTTTTAGCAGTTCCTAAGGGTCCATCTTTGACACAATATGTCATCCTGCTACCTTCTGATACAGCACTGATAATTTCTTTCACAACTGTTTCATCCATGTCCACATAATATTTCTTTAGTACGGCCTTTACTTTGGTTTGAAGAAGTGGTTGTGACAACTTATTGATCTGACAAAATTGGTGTTTCACTTCTTGCACAGCACTTTCTGGTATGTGCAGAACAGTTTGCATTTTTAGCAAAAGAGATGCTAAGTTGTGCTCAAGCTGTTTTTGTAAATCATGAAGATCACTCTCACTGGTTACTTAACTCACTTCTTCTAAGTCCTCCACATCACCTGCATCTGACATTTGCTCTTGTGCATGACTAATGTCATGGCTTACAAAATGATCATCACCAATGATTTCTGCCTTAAACCTCTTCCAATTCTGTTCCTTGTGTACTTTACTCTTATGTGCTATGAAAGTGGAGTAAATACTACTTTCAAAGTTACAGTATTTGTAAGGGCATCTGACTTTATGGTTTACTTTTAGATGTGCAGAATGCAGGTGAGTAAAGAAGTCATTCTCAGAACAAGATTCAGAAAACCAATATGACAGACAGCTAAGCTTAGCTGGTACATTTACGCCTGGTGGCTGATCCGGAATTTTGGTGTGAATGCAGGATAAGTGCACTTTTAGTGCATTTAATGATTTAAATGTACTTAGGCATTCCTGATGTACACAAGGAAATGGTTCTTTCCTTGCATAACTTCCATGTTTAAGCCTATAATATTTAAATAGTTGTGCTCTTTTTTCACAGCTAAGAGGACAGTACTTGCACTTCCAAAGCATTGTAATCAAGGGTAAAACTTTGGTTTGAAAAGAAAAAAACTCACCAATTTATGAGAAAAATCTAATTTAAGAGAACAAAGGAAACATTTAGGAGGAAAAAGTTCACTAATGTACAAGAAAAAACCTTTGGATGAAGGATGATATACTGCAGTAGCCCTTTTCAATCCTGTGTTTATAAAAATCCTGCTCCTCCATGGTGTTGATGGCTTGTGGTTAACAGTGTATATAAATAATGCAATCATGTTAACATGGTGGAGAATCTCAAGGAAAGTTTCCAACATCTTATGAAATCCTACTCACAGAGAACTGAGGCTGTTCTCTGTGCACTGGGAGGAAGTACCTGCAGTGCCGAAGATGCGTATCATCACTTTCATAATGTTTTTTTCAACTGATTTTAAAGATTGAAAGAAAGAAAAAAAAAAAAAAAAAAAAAAAAAAAAAATTGTAAAATATATTGTGTTAATGTGTTGTGTATCTTTATATTTGTTTTCGCAGCCCTGTGTGTCTCATGTTGATTTAAGAGTTTGGTTTGCACTGCAGGACAGAGCTCATAACAAACTCACTCAGCTGGGACATTTTGAAGCTCTCCTGTGCTCTGCATGGCTGCTGGACTGACCCATTTATCCAAGCAGGGGGAGCAATTCAGGCTGGTGAAGCAGACTGAGGTAGTATGGGTTTTGAAATCAGTTTTTGTAGGTTCAACATTTTTGCAGGTGTCTCTGCGTGTGGGGTTGGCGATGTTGCCCCACAATAAGGTTTGCATGTTCGATTTGTGCCTGGGACCTTTCTGTGTGGAGTTTGCATGTTCTTCCCGTGCCTGCGTGGGTTTCTATGCATGTTTAGGGTAATGGCCCTGCAATGGACTGGCAACCTGTCCAGGGTGTACCTCACCTTCCTCCAATGTGAACTGGGATTGGCTCCAGCACCCCCTATGACCCGGAAACGGATAAGCGGTAGAGAATGAGTGTGTGTGTGTGTGTGTGTGTGTGTGTGTGTGTGTGTGTGTGCGCGCGCGTCAGATAAATGTCAAAAATAAACAAAGGTTCTTTTCAAATCCCCAATAGACCATGGAGATGAATAACAATGATACTCTTTATTACAAAAGTTTATAAAAATACAATAAAATTCTCAGGGCTCACTAATTACACTAGGTTCTCAGAAGACAACGACTGAATTAAAGGAGCGGCAGGGTAATACCAATTGGATTTGCCAGAGATAGGCCTCAACCTGAGTAATATGCCGCAGCAACAAACAAGAAAATGAATCAATTTCACTAATGCACACACATAAGGATCACTGCAAATTAACCCATTGAGCACTCATAAAGTTTAGAAAAACTCAGGCATGCAAAACACATGCACCAAAAAAAATAAATATATATAAATAAATAAATAAATAAATAAATAAATAAATAACAGGTGAACACGAATAAAGGAAGGAAGAATAGTCTCACTACAGTCCTTGGTAAGCTCCGCCCAGAGCATGTTTGGGCACCGCCCCCGATGCCGGTGTGAGCAAAGGCGGGACGGGGGCTGCTATGACGGCAGCGATTAAGGCAGTGTAGCCGACAGGATTTCAAAACAGCCCTCATCCACGTTGTAGAGGGAACCCGCCGTGATCGGAGCCGGTGACAGCTGGGAAACAGAGAGAGTACACAGTCGCAAGTGTATACCAGCGTTAGCTCACTCACTCACAATGAGGTTCTCGGAAAGACCATCCCTTTCTGCGGGGATAGCGAGCGGTGTCTCAGGTGAGGTGAGAGGTCCGCTGGCCAACGCAGAACACGGCACTCTCCAGCTCCTCGCGCCACATCTGACTCCTTTTTCAACCTGTCTCCTCACTGGGGGAACCTTGATTACAGACTCACCTCACCTGTGGACAAAAGCACAACCCAACAGAAACACACCCATCACCAGCACAATTTCCGCCCCAAAGCTCTGTTCAGTATCCCCCTCCTCAATCACTGTTCAAGATCCCAGGTCCAGTCAGTTTATCCCCTTATTGTCACAATGCCCATCCGTGACATAAACACCTTTTACTGCTCAATTAATTTGCATGAAACACCATGTTATTCTGTAATTTCGCGTATTTTAATTAATATCTTCTGCTTTTTCTTAAATAACTGGAATTTAGACGTGTCAGTCCCTGACCACACATCACTGTCATGCCTATCTCTGTGAAAACTTATCCCATATGGCATTTTTGTGCACTTTTGTCATGTTAAATTATACAATCCAGACAAGGTGGAGTTGGAAGACTGACAGTGTCATGAATATAGCAGCTGTGATTCACTCTGAGGAAAACAGAAAACATTGACAAGATGACAAAAAAGAACGGAGACATTTTATGAGATAGTTGTTCCTAAACAGTTTTACACTACAATGAGGGGTTGACTGAGGAGTGAAGCACTGGAATATCTTATATAAATCTATTCGATAAAGATATACGATGAAGTATTTTCATGGAGTGAATCTCTTGACCACTTCATTCTTAATGGAGAGTCCAAATGTCACAGAGCTGTTTCAAAGCTTCTTCAGAAACGTTTCCACCATGAGAGGATTATACATTTGGGGAAAAAACACAAAATACTTGTGGCCATATTTACTAAGAAAATGTGACAGCACAAATGTGTGTTGAATTTGCATTCAAAAACTGGGTGCATGTGATCTTGATAAGCAGCATATTGCGCAGTTTCTGATCTTTACCTGCGGCTGGCCTCCAGAAGAAACTCAGGGAGTGAAAACTAACTCGGCACAGTTTGGTGTTTGTCCGACTTCAGAAAGTTCAGAAAAGATATCATAAGAAAAGATTAGATGAGATAAGATCCCCCACAGAGGCAATTTAAATATCCTACTGATATTGAGGTCGATCCATTTAATTTGATCACAGTCTTTTTCCTCTTTGTTCCTTATAGAAGAAACATGTTAATCTTTTTGTCTGAGTTTTAATGCTCTGAGTTATTGCACAAACACACAAAAGAAAAAAAAAGGAGACAAGCGAAAGACATGAGGCAGAACCACAGCTCCACTGGGCCAACAACCAGGAATCCTCTGCTGAGCCTCAATTGGATGCTCTGTGCCTAAAATCCAACACACGTAATGGGGTTAGAAAATAATAAAGTCACAGTGAATGATGATCTGGACCTACCCTAAAATTGCCTGAATCCTCCACTGGCCCATGATACATCCCATCCCAAGTTCAGAGCAAATGGCTTCAGTATTTTTTACATGGTCTTTTCATATTTGCTATTGGCTATGGAGAACCATCCATAACCATAATGTGTCAAATTTGGAGAATGTTTTTTTTCTTTATGATTCAGCTCAGGCAGAGACACTAAAAACTATGTCTGGAACTACAGTGATTATAGCATTAATTCATCAGCTGGTTAAAAAATTGTCTCAGATCTGATAACAAATTCATTCATTCATCTTTTACTGCTTATCCTTTTCCAGGTTGCGGGGGCTGCTGGAGCCAATCCCAGCTCAGAAGGCAAGGGCGGGGTACACCCTGGATAGGTCGCCAGTCCATCATAGGGCCGACATACAGAGACAGACAGAGACAAACAACCACTCACACCCATTCCTACAGGAAATTTCAAGTAACCAATCAGCCTGGACATGCAGGTCTTTGAACTGTGGGAGGAAACCCATACAAGCAAAGGGAGAACATGCATAACCAATTCACCATTTTATATTTTCCTTGGTTTCTAACTGCAATTTCACACACAACTCAATGCATATAAGTTTTGGAGTGCTGGTTCAATGAAAAAAGACAACATTAACTTATCACATATCACTGAGGGAATTATAAAACATTCAAATTTGTCCTACATTTGCAGTATTGCTGACTTTGGATCATCATTTTGTTTAATTCTGATTATATATAATATGGTGTCTGGAGCACACTGTGCCATATCTGTACTATACAAAAATCTGTCACTACTTCTTACTGTCCAGTCACATATATTGATACCTAAAGTCTGGATAGGAAAGGAAAATATGAATACATTAAATCATAACAGTATCTCCACAAAAGATACATCTGTGTAGTCATGATACTGTGATTCACTTTGTTATGTTTATTCACAGGCTTTGTCGGTCATTATGATGTAGTTAATGGCAACAATAATGGTACTCCCTTTGGTACACAGCACATGTATAGCTGTCTTAAGATGAGAAATGCTACAATTCTCCATTCTCTTGGAAACCAGTTTCTATGTAGCAGGTCCCATTATGTGGAAGCAGCTGTTATTATTACCATTATGTTCATACAATTCAGGAAAATTGAGTGTAGTTTAGAAGCCCCTCAGAGCTGCACCTCATATGGTGAGAACAATGCAGCCATATCAGGAGCACTGAGGGTTGGCAGGGCATTACTGCTGTTTACCTTAGGCTGCCATGTCAGCTTCCTGCTTTTATGCCACAGTCATGTTTGTCAAGTATTGTTCTGACACAATGTTGCTATTCATTATATCCTCAAACGTCAAAGTACTTCAGCTCGGGCTGAAGTTTCTGTCAGGTCACTAAGAGCTGGATACTCAGGACGAAAGTATTTAAACACACAAACAGCATATTGTACACACTTGTGTGTCCAGCATACGGTATGTATGAGCTCTGAGCATTGAACTAACAACAAACTGCACGTTTCACCATTAATTCTTGAAATGAAAACAATCACCTGACAAAGTCCGTTGAGACTTCACTTAAATGCAAAGGCAGATTGTTCTGGGTCAGACCTTTGAGAAATAAATCAGGATTAAATAGTCTCTCTCTGAACCTTAAAAGTCAACCGCATAACCACTGCTCATAAACTATTCAAACTGGTTCAGGACAGTACTGAACAAAGTGTCAGCGAGACACTGAGAATACTATTGCAGTCAATTTGATGCTAATGTATCTCTCGAGGCAGGATCAATCACTGAGCTTTTTTACAGTTTTTATTATCTTTTGAGATTTCCTGAAACATTAAGGCAATACTTCAAAGTTAGATTTTTTTCTTTTTCTTTATAAATTTGTTGGACATTCTGAAGCAGACGGTCAAGAGGACAGTCTAGTATAAAAGCTTATTGTGCTTTTTGGTTAGAACAAAGCTGTCAGATTAGCAGATTTTTTTTTTCAGTTTATCCATATTATTATCTTTCATTATTTTATCAAAGGTCATACTTTTGCTTCAGGGGTCTACATGAACACGTTTACTATGTTTACTACGCTTTTTGCACTGTATAATGTGAAATGTAATTATAAAGCAGGGCTATGGAAGTATCAATTCTCTCAGTCCACTTGGACCAAATTTGAGTGTTGACCTCAAACCTGCATTATTCTTATTCAGCCAATCAGAAGAAAGGTTCAAGGCTTCTCTTCTCCTCTTCCAACTTGTTGTTTGTAGAGATTGAGAGAAAGGTTTTTCCTCTTTCTTGATCACTTCTAACAATAAAAAACATGTACAGTACCAGTCAATAGTTGGGACACACTTTCCCATTCGAATTAATAGGAAATTGTGTCCCAACTTTTGATTGGGACTGTATATTCTTACGGTTGGGAACAATATACACTTTTGTGTACATTTTTTAACATTCATTCATTCATTCATCTTCAACCGTTTATCCGTTTCCGGGTTGCGGGGGGTGCTGGAGCCAATCCCAGCTCACAATGAGTGAGGGCGGGGTACACCCTGGACAGGCCACCAGTCCATCACGGGGCCAACACATAGAGACAGACAGAGACAAACAACCACTCACACCCATTTCTACGGGAAATTTAGAATAACCAATCAGCCTAAACATACATGTCTTTGGACGGTGGGAGGAAACCGGAGTACCCAGAGGAAACCCACGCAAGCATGAGGAAAACATACAAACTCACAGAGAACCACCAGGCCCAGGAACCGAACCCACGACCTTTCTGTTGTGAGGCAACAGTGCATATATATATATATAATGTCCTATTGCTGTAAATCCAACTTTATTTCCTGCTCTGATTCAGATTTATGCGTTGAAGTAAACTTAAGCTTCTTGTGCCATTCACTCTTGTTTGGTGTTTGGTGGATTGGATGTTTGAAGTATTAATTAACGACAAATTGCACAAACAGCACACCCAAGCTGATCCCACAAGGGTTCAAAGGGGTTGAAGTCAGTACTGCTGCCAGGCCATTCCATCCTCTCCACTCCCAAATTCTGAAGGTAGTCTCTGATAAACCCCACTCTGTGTGGGCAAGTGTTCTCATCTTGGAGGATAGAGTTTGGTCCCAGACTGTGGAGATATGGGATTAGCACTGGATGCAGAATCTCATCTCGATATCTCTGTGCAATGAGATTGGGTCCTGGCAACCCTATGAGACCAGAGATTGGCAGCGTGCAGTCTGTTCCAGAGCTGTCGACCATACTGTCCAGTAAACCTTGACTGTAAATCTGTAGAAGACAGCCTACAGTACCTAAGTGTTGACAGGGTGTTACATCTGTCCCTGTGGCTGTCCATCCAGACACACCCCGAACCCCCAATCAACCAGTGCTACTCTTTGAGTGCTTGTGTGTGTGTGTGTGTGGAGCAGGGAGCAGGACTGATTGCCTGAGTGGAGACTGGTGCACAGGAGCAGAGCAGAGCCATCACCAGCTGCAACTCGTGCCATATCATCACCACTACAAAAGCCCAGTGCTGCCACTTCTTTCTGCCATTCCTACCTGCTCTGCTCAGCCCTGAACCCCCGCCCCACCCGCTGACTGCCTTGCCCACAGCCCCTGCTTTGGTCCCTGTCGTTTCCCAGCCTTGGAGCCCCAGCCCATTCCCTCCCTGCTCCACTGTAGAAATAAAACCTTTAACCATGTCCAGTGTTTGTGCCTGAGTAACACAGGATGAGGAAACGGTCTCCTTGGGGTGTCATCTTCTTGGAATGCCTACTTCACGGCCTGTGTCAGACATCCCCTGTTGTATGGAACTTGGTCTTCACTTTTGAGATGGGAATAGGGCTCACTCCAAATAATACCACAACTTGGTTTTGTGGAACATCAGCGTGAAGTTGCCCTATCGAACAGACCTTATCCAGATCAGCCAAATATAGCATGTCGATTCTTGGAGCAGACACCTACTGACCACTGTAGCAGGGCCCATGATCACACCTGGGAGTACCAGGATCTCAAAACAGGAGTCAATAGCAACAGCAAAATAAACTGTTTGGATTTGACAGTGAGGATTTGGCAAATTTTCCATGGGTGCTACCCATATACTCAGCTCTGCTGCTCATCCCACAAATGCATATTCCTTACAAATGTGGCACCATTTAAAAGGGAAAAAACAGGTTTTCCAACGGTATAAGATTTATTGCCAAGGAGCATTGTTACAACAAAGAAATGATCTACAAAACACAGCTTTCCTTACTTTTTGTGCTAAGTTTACTTTGTACTATCTCTTTTATTTTTTAAAGCCATATAAACATAAATATATATATATATCCATATAAATTAAAGTTTTTATTATTAATATTAGAAGTAATATGATACTATTGTATAATTTAAAACTATACTTAAAGATAGACTACTCTATTTATAGCACATTACATGTAAATATAGCTTGGATATGCACAGAAATAGTTCATTCAAATAGACCGTGAAGAAAATTCACAAGACAAGCATCTTTTCCAAACCAAAAGGTCCTGTCAGCATAGCATTATTCACTTCACACATATTTTATATACACTGTTAGTTACAACAGTCTAACGGTGGACCACATCCAGCTCTTCACTCTTGTGAAATCAGAGGCTCTCAGAGCTAAAACGTTTCACATCAAAGACTAATTGTATTCCAAAACTCAGTCTGCAGATGTTTCATATATGACATTCTGACAGTAAGAATCAGCAGATGAAGTTGGGCAGTGTTGCTGGACAAAGAAACGTGACAAGTTGTTTATAAGGACTTCAATATTATAAAATTAGTTAAAATTATGGCAGTATGGTAGACCCGTTTTCCAGGTCGCGGGGGGGTGGTGGTGGAGCCAATCCCAAGTCACACTGGGCAAGTGCGGGGTACACCCTGGACAGGTCACCAGTCCATCGCAGGGCCAACACACAAAGACGAACAATCACTCACACTCACATTCAGACCTATGGACAATTGATGTTAACTTCAAACTCATGCTCGGCACCAGACTACTAGAATGAGATTCCTGGACCAGATTCTGGTACTAGAAATTGAGGACAAAGCTAAGAAGTAAACAAATAGACAGATCTTATTTATTATATCCTCTAACTATATCATGGTCGTTTTAATGTGTGATTGTCCCATGTCGTCTTGTATCTTATGTCGTATTCATATTTTCTCAGTATGTCTTTGTCCTCTACTGCAATTCAAAGTTCCCCTCAAAAAACAATAAAGACTGAACTTAATTGAACTTAACAGTAGAGAAAAATGTTGCATTGCAATGTATTGTGTGTCGTCTCGTCTTTTCTTCAGTTCTGACACTTCATTGGAGTCAATCCCAGCTGATGTTGGGCGAAGCTGAGCTTCACCCTGGACAGGTTGTCAGGCTATAGCAGGGCGAACATTTTTAGAATTTAGGAATGGCCAATTAACCTAAGATGCATGTTTTTGGACTGTTGGAGGAAGCTGGAGAAACCAAAAAAGAACCCACACAAGAAAAAACATTAAAATCTGAAACAGAGAGACCCCAGACCTAGAACTGGAATGCAGAACCCTCTTGCTGTCAGGCGCCATCATAACACTTAATTCTTAATCTAAATGTGATTTGAAAAAAGAAAAATCACTTGGATGTCAAGTGGATGCTGAAGCCTGCTTCTTTTCCATTTTGAAGAACACAATGTTTAAATGTTTAATATCATGCAGGACATTGATAATAAGTCACAAAAAGCTTAAGGTTGTGAATCAGCACACCGGCCAAGTGAAATTTGGAGCTGCCTGTTCCTTACTGGCAGCACAGCTGACAATACTGGCCAGCCAGCTTGTTGGTGTAGGTTGCTGAACCCGGTCGCCTCATGAAATGCAAAATCCAGAAATAAATGCAGGCTCTGTACTACTGTATGAGACACAGATAAGGACAAATGATATCCAATGAGTGTCTCATGCTGCCTTTCCTCTACAGCTGCAACAAGAAAAACACCTTCCTGGTTGCGGTGGGAGTTGCTTGACAAAAATTTTATCCAGTATTGTGTAGACAAGGGGCAGCACAGCGAAATAGTGGTTAGTGCTGTTGCCTCACAGCAAAGAAGGTTGTGGGTTTGATTTAAAAAAAACACATTTAGTGACCAAAGTGTGTCATTTGAAGGCTCAGACAGTATTAGGAGCCACAATATGGACAAAATTACATGGATTCAGAAACAGCTGTCGTGAAAGGATTCCAAGAGGTAAAAAAAAAACGAGTGTATCTCATATAAGAAACAGATATGTGAACAGTGGCATAGTGGTTAGAGCTGTTGCCCCACAATAAGAAAGTTGCGGGTTCGGTTCCCAGGCCCTTTCTGTGCGGACTTTGTGTGTTCCCCCCATGCCTGCGTGAGTTTCCTCTGGGTACTCCGGTTTCCTCCCACCCTCCAAAGATATGAATGTTTAGGTTAAGTGGTGACTCTAAATTGTCCGTAGGTTTTCATCTTTGTCTGTCTCTATGTGTTGTCCCTGCGATAGACTGGCGATCTGTCCGGGGTGTACCCCGCCCTCGCCCGGAGCATTGAGTACGATTAGCTCCAGCACCCCCCAGTGACCTGGAAATGGATAAGTAGTAGAAAGTTGACAAGGAGGTCTAAATACGCTCTCTGAGCAGTGCTAAATCCTTAGGGCAGATTGGAGACTACAAAAAGTCCCATATCTAGGGGTTAGCATGTTAACTTCAATAATTTTTGTACCTGATGCCTCATAGAGAAAAGATGACATTCACACTGTTTTCCACCTTTGCATCGGCTCTACAGACATGAAGTTTGATGCTTACAAGATTTCCGATATAGCAGGATGTAAGTAGCTGTTAAAGGTAACACTGGCTATTTAGAAACAGCAAGACTACACAGAATATAAGATTAGTAGAATATGTTAACACTGACTGCATGTGAAAATGGATGTAGACTTCAACGTTATAACTATTAATTTATGTCTTTGTGAAAATGTCCCTCCTTCTCCGTTGATTTATTAGCTCAGTAAATGTTTCCCTAATGCGTTTATGGTCTCAGTCTCAAGTTTCAAGTCTTCAATACAGCACAATGTCCATCTTTTAAATGATGGTTCCATTTAGAGGAATATAGACCATAAACTAGGGGATGGATTAGGGTGGGACTAACAGACTGTACCAAGCACAGCGACCTGCCTGACAATTCGAGGGAGAACAACTGGAACTGGAGTTTTCAAAGCAGCAGTTTAGAAACCACTGGGTGACAACACTTCCAAGTTGCCAAGTTCACTGCCGAAAGGGCTGAAAGATGTTCAAATTTCAGATTGAAGATGCAACACATACAACTTTTAAAGAGATGATAGTTCATTGCTGATTTCTTTTATAACCGATACAGATCAGCTGCATGTGCTTCCTTGCAGATTTGGATCTTTTTTAAAGCAGTCAATTTTGCATTCTTGTGATCAGATGTTTTTTCCACATCTCTAAACCAGAGAACAAAAAATTAAACATGTGATTTATCATCCTCATTAATGTATCTTACAGTCGTCCAGATCTGTTATCACACACTGCCAGCAAAGTAACATCTCCTGACAATGACCTGTGACGAATCTCTCCTCTCACTACACAAACACATTAAATACACTAAGATGTTGAGGAGGACTGGAATGGAAGATGAAACCAAAGAAATAATTTAAGGGTGATCATAGTCCCTCTAGAGTCTACAGTTTATTAATATGTCACTTCCAATAAAGCCCCTGTTTTTCAGATTTTGGTTGTCATGGAGATCTCCTTTTATTCCTGAGATGGAGGCAATGGGTAGAGTGCTGGTGCATGATTCCTGATGCACAGAGTATCTGTATTCTTGTCACTCAGTCAAAGCGCTTGTCACTGTGGGTGAGATAAATATTGTTTATTTTTCCTTTTTTGTGTGTTTTATTTTTTTATATATAGCCTACATACACCTGGCAATTCTCAAAAACATACCTAATGGCGTCTCTGAAGATAATTCACCCACCCTTTTGTATGCACATCTAACATGTATTCATTTACTTGAAAACTAACAGCGTTTTTTTTTTTTTTCTTTTTCAAGTGTCATTATGACTTTTGTTTGTTTATGCAAACGCACTTCCTTGTGTATGAAAAATAAATTATGAAACAACCTCATCCATTTTTATTTTTGTTTTAAACCAACAGAGGGTGGGTGGATGTAACCTGCCCAGAACTCTATCCTGATTGTCAGGCAGGTTGCATTGTGTGAGAACACAACTGCATATGCCTTTTCCTATATACACCACCATCAGGCCAAATCCTAAATCAGTGGATAACAGGTCTCACTGAGGTGGGAACACAGACAACTGCAGAAATCAAGTTGGGAACAGATAAAAGCATGATTGACCTTCCTTGTGTCACTCAGGGACAGGGGAGAATTTATTTTTGTGATATTTCCTTGATGTAAAAAGCAAACATAGAATTGAGCTTTAAAGAGTTAATTAAATTATCTGAGTAAAACATGGCATTTTTGGAAGGTAGTAATTAGGAGGATCATCTAAAAAAAAAAAGAGAGAGAGAGAGAGAGAGAACCATAGAACGTCACTTGATTTCTTTTTTGACAGAAGCGAATGTAATCAAGGACTTGGCAGAAAAATGGTGCTCTTAAGAGTGAATGCCTCATTAAATTCCCCCTTTATCTTCTCTTAGATGATTAGCTCAAAAGCGTCAGTGCACTATCAGAACATTAGATCAGAACAGCCCTCCCTGGATGACCAAATACAGAAATAAAAACATGCTCTATTCTTAGTGCATGAGTGGGAATTATCCAGGGTTGTTAAATCTGGGCAAAGTGGCAAATATGTGAGTGGAAGTATGTTATCCAGCTTGCTTTTGGGGGAGGGAGTTGAGGTCATTTCCTGCTTCTGCTTCCAGCCTAGTTAGATAAGAGCACCCAAGTCCCATGGGAGTTTTTCTTACGAGGAAGTGGCACAATGGGCAAACCCATTAACTTTCACATCCAAGCAGACCACAAACTCTTCAAAATAAGCATCCATTACATTCCCATACACAGATCATTTTTGGTTTGTTCATTATGTCATTTCTCTCCTGCACTCAGACAGAATTACTTGTTAATGCTGAGAAAGCTGGAAAAGTAATCAGTGGCTTTTTTGTTCCTCGGCCACCTGCGTGTGTGTAACTGTTTATCCTGGCTTATAGGGTTATTCAGTGTGTCGGAAGGAAGCGTAATTGCTTTGTGTAAATCATTTGGTGCTGTGGTGACAGATAGGAATTCTCTTTAGGCATGGGCTTGTCACTCACCATGCTGTCTATAAATGATTTAGCAGATTTTTGGCTTTGGGACTTATATTTCATTTCCTGTCGTTTTTATCTTTGTAAAAACCAGTATATCAGATTTGAATCTTTGTAATTATTTGTCTTTGAATGTTATGTCTACAGAGAGTGCATTATTCTTCCTTCCCTCTTCTTAGATAAATGTGATAAATGCCTGCATTTTAGTCCATTTTTGGTCGTGAGTAAAGTATCACAAGTTCAATCGGATGGATTGGCATTAACATATGGTATATTAAAACTTCAAAGAGGATGAACTCTTCATTAATGTTGTGATCATGTCATTTTCTTTTTGTAATGTTGACAATTGTGGTTTTCAGTGGAATGTTGCTTTTGGATGGACTGCCCTGAAATTCAACATTGACAGTCATGTTCTCCACTTGTTTCATGTTTACTGTTAATCAGCAGGTGTGTAAACACAATAAACATAGTAAACATTATACCTAATCAACATCAACATGTCAGCATTGTCACTGGGGTTGGCATATGAATCTTAGCATTTAACTCAGAGGACTCCTGTGTTTATGCAGACTCTCAAATTGAATCAAGGGTGTTTACACTGTTTACCAAGATGATCAGACCTCACTTACCCACGAAAGAACAGGTATAAACAATATTTTAGCTTGTCCAATAGACCAGTCTTGATGGGGGGTAATGGGCCCAATGTATTCTACATGCATACTGCAGTCCATGCTACCAACTGTTCATAGGAGAGCTAATGGGCAGCATAAACCGAGAGAGCATGCTGCAGCCACTTTACCCATGGTCATTAACTTGATGGTCAATATTTTCAGTGTTGAAATCAGGTCTATCTCACCTTCCATCCATTTTTTGTTGATGGCGTAGTGATGGCAGCAGGTCCAGATGTCCCTGTCTTCCGCAGTGATCCAGCTCCTCCTGGGAGATCACTGACTTTTCAAGAGATATATAAACTCTGCAGTGTGCTTTGGCTCTACCCCAAGGTTGTGCCTGGAAAATCTCAAATGGCAGGTGCCCAGGAGGCATCCTAATGGGTTGCCCCAATCATCTCATTCTGATGCGAAAGCGCAGCGGCTCCACTCCAAGCTTCCTGCGTACGTCGGGGCGCCTTATCCACGCCGAGCCGTGCCAACCAGCACAGGAAACTAATTTCTGCCACTTCTATTCAAGATCTCATTCCTCTGTCCATACCCAAAGCTCATGAAAATAGGTGAGAGGTGAAACTAAAATCTTTGTCTTCCAGGTCAACTCCCTCTACACCATCCAGTCCTGCTGATGCTGTATCATCTAACCTTTAAATCTCCTGCTACATTCACCCATTGGTGAGTGAACACAAAGATTAATTTGGAGTCGGCGTGGATTCAGTGTGTAAGACACCATAGTCTTCTCTGGACCCCTGCCCAATCTGACCAGTGATCACATGTATAGCCATATGTCGTCATTTAACTGCTGGTTGTTGAGGTGGTCTCCAGAAAACAATGTGGGCCACATAGATAACTGGAAGACTTTCTGGGATAGACCTGGTCTGATTAGGAGAGATGGCGTCCATCCCACCATGGAGGGAGCTCCTCTAGTACCTAGGAATCTGACTGAATTTACCAGAAAGTTAAAACTGTGATATTCCCGAGTCCAAACCAAGAGGAGGAGCTTGAGTTTAACACTTTTCTCTGTGCCTCAGTCAGAGTAGTTGCCTCCCCAGAATAAAACCAATTTTTTTAGTCGGTCCACCGACCTCTTAAATTTGGTAGATCTATTAAACCAAAAGTTAACAAAAAAGGAACTAAAAACAAGAACTTAATTGAAATTAAAACTACCGCAAATTCAGATCTAAATATTACAAAAATTAAATGTGGAGTATTGAATATTAGCTGAATGTCATCCAAATCCCTGTTAGTTAATGATCTGGTCACTGAAATCTGGCTTCAGCAGAATGAGTATGTTAGTATAATACATAACAAATCTACACCCCTCACTCATGTTAACTTTGATATAACTCATACCATAGGTTGAGGATGAGGGATGGTAAGCTGGATATTTGAATCCAGTTCACTAATCAACTTTAGACCAAAGTCTGGTTATAGATCTTTTGAAAGCCTTACCTTTAGTCTCTCCCATTCAGACTGGAAAATTGAAAAACCGGTTCTGTTAGTTGCAGTATATCGTCCACCTGGTCCACCTTACTGAGAGTTTTTATCTGAGTTCTCTGAGTTCCTATTAGAGTTAATAGTACAGTAAATCATCATGGTGGGTAATTTCAATATCTCTCTAAATGCTGTCAGTGACAGCCTTAGTTCTGCATTTAGGTCATTACTGGACTTTTTCCAGTGTGTGAATGAACCTACTCACTGTTTCAATCACACCATTGATCTTGTCTTAACATCTATCCATCCATCTTCTACCGCAGGGGGTGCTGGAGCCAATCCCAGCTCACTCTGGGCGTGGGCGGGATATACCCTGGACAGGTCGCCAGTCCATCACAGGGACAGACAATTTACCAAACATTCATGTCTTTGCATGTTCTCCTGGTGCCTCCGTGGGGTTCCTTCCACCATCCATACTCCGCACAGAAAGGCCCCAGGCCAGGAACCGAACCCGCGACCATCTTATTGTGGGGCGACAGCGGTAACCACTATGCCGCCGTGCTGCCTTTGTCTTCACATATGGCATTGATATTGACCTATAAATAATATCAAATCAAATCAGATTTATTTATATAGCGCCAAATCATAACAAAGTTACATCACTTTACTTTATATATAGAGCAGGTATAGACCAAGATGATTTAAAGAGACCCAACAGATCCCCCAATGAGCAAGCACTTGGCGACAGTGGCAAGGAAAAACTTCCTTTAAGAGGCAGAAACCTCGGCAGAACCAGGCTCAGGGGGGGCGGCCATCTGCCTCGACCGGCTGGGTCGAGGCAGATGGCTGAGAGAAGGAGAGAGGGAGGGAGAGGAAGAGAAAGAGAGACACGGGGGGGGGGCAAAGTAAGGGAGGGTAGGTAGAGAATGAGAGCAGGAGGAGGGGATATGCAATACAGGTGCAGGCAGGAACATGATGCTGCATGAAGTTCATGAAGATATGGGAGCAGCAGGCGTTGCAGGAACATGAGGTAGCGATAATTCACCACCTGCAGGATGAGGACAGGGAGAGAGAGGAGAGGAACTGGGAGAGACAGAGACTTCGGGAAAACATGGTTAGTAAATAGTTACACATGCTTAGAACTGGGAGAAACAGGGACTTTGGAGAAACATGGTTATTGATATGTCCGCGCATGCAAGGGGGAGAGAGAGAGAGAGAGATGCTCAGTCCTTCCCCCAGCAGTCTAGGCCTATAGCAGCATAGCTAAAGACTGAATGAACTTTAACTTTTTAACTATAAACTCTGTCATACAGAAAAGTTTAAGCCTTGTCTTGAAAATTGCTAAAGAGTCTGCCCCCCGGACCGATACTGGAAGTTGGTTTCATAGAAGAGGAGCCTGATAACTGAAAGATCTGCCTCCTGATTTACTCTTGGAGACTGTAGGAACCACAAGTAAACCTCCATCTAGAGAGCGGAGTGGCCTACTAGGGCAGTAAGGAACTATGAGCTCTGTGAGATATGATGGAGCTTGGCCAGTAAGAGCTTTATATGTTAAAAGAAGGCTTTTAAATTCTATTCTGAATTTTACTGGCAGCCAATGAACAGCAGCTAAAAGAGGAGAGATGTGATCCCTTTTCCTAGTTCCTGTTAATATTCATGCAGCAGTATTCTGAATCAACTGAAGGCCTTTCAGAGATTTGTTTGGACATCCAGATAATAATGAGTTACAGTAGTCCAGCCTGGAGGTTACGAATGCTTGGACTAGTTTTTCTGCATCCTCTTGAGGCAGGATGCCTCAGAGCAGCTTTCTTCCACCTGCGAAACATTAGGATCCTAATATTCCGCAGGTGGAAGAAAGCTGCCCTACAGACTTGTTTTATGTGAGGGACAAAGGACATGTCTTGGTCAAAAGTTACGCCAAGATTTTTTACAGTGGAGCTGGAAGCCAAAGTAATGCCATCCAGACTGATTAGATGATTAGATAGGGTTTTTCGAAGGTGCTTAGGGCCAAGTACAATAACTTCAGTTTTGTCAGAATTTAGAAGTAAAAAGTTAAGGGTCATCCAGACTTTTATGTCTTCAAGACATGTCTGCAGTCTGACTATCTGACTAACTTTGTTTGGCTTCACTGATAAATATAGCTGAGTATTGTCTGCATAATAGTGAAAATTGATGCTGTGTTTCCTGATAATGTTGCTTAAAGGAAGCAGATATAAATTGGAGAGGATTGGTCCAAATACCGAGCCCTGTGGGACTCCATAATTGGCTATAGTGTGTGAGGAGGAGCTATTGTTAACATGTAAAAACTGATATCTATCTGATAAATAGGATTTGAACCACCTTAGAGCAGTTCCTTTAATGCCAATTTCTTGTTCCAGTCTCTGTAATAAAATATTATGATCAATGGTGTCAAATGCAGCACTGAGATCTAAGAGAAGTATGGAGGCTGATCCACTGTCTGAAGCCATTAGAATATCATTGGAGACATTCATCATTTAACCAGCGCTGTTTCTGTGCTGTGATGAGCTCTAAATCCTGACTGGAACTCTTTGAACAAGCCATTCCTATGCAGATGGTCATGTAATTGGTTTGCTACTGCTTTTTTGATGATTTTAAAAATGAACGGAAGGTTTGATATGGGTCTATAATTGGCCAAAACATCTGGATCAAGATTCAGCTTTTTAAGTTGGGGTTTGATGACTGCGGTCTGAAGAGTCTGGGGTACATAACCCAAAGATAAGGTCAAATTGATCAGATTTAGAATGAAGGGCTCAATTAAGTGGAAAATGTCTTTGAACAGGCTAGTTGGTACTGGTTCTAATAGACAGGTTGATGGTTTAGATGATGAGACTATAGAAGCTAGCTCTGAGAGATTCAGAGATGAGAATGATTTTACTCCCAGGCCTGGGGCTTTTCTGTTCGCAGTTTGCGTGTTCTCCCTCTACCTGCATGGGTTTTCTCCGGGTACTCTCACTCTCCAGTGAGGGACTGACTTTCTTTCAGAGGGGCGTGGTTTACGTTCCCAGATCATTTCTGGTGCAAGGTTGTTCCTGTTTCAGTTTGGTTTTGAAAGTTCAAACTCGCCTTCGGCTCCTGCGTTTTTGCTCCTGCCACAGTCTAATAATTTGGATGAATTCTACTTAGCCTGGAAAGAAAGCTTAATAAATTATAAAAAAGTTCTTTGCAATGCCAGAAGCTCCAGAAGAAGAAAATACTGTAAGCCAGGCTCACAGAGTCATAGCTCAGTTGAACAGTTGATTCCTTTAGCTCTCAGCAGCAATGATTTTCTGGGCTTTTTTACTGATAAAATCACAAACTTTGTCTCTTCCCGTAGTCTGTGACTTTTCCCTCCTGTCCTCTCTCTTTATGTCCCTGTCCTCCAGGTGCTGAATCATATCTGCTCCATGTTCCTGTTCAATACCTGCTGCAATAGTTACCATTAATCATCATTACACAATACTACTTATTTCCCACTATTACTTCTTCTGCTAAAAACCCTATTTTCCCCTACTACTAATATGTTGGGTCTCTTCAACAACTCCATAAAGAGTTTGGTCTAGACCTGCTCTATGTGTACAGTGCTTTGGTGTAACTTCACTGAAGCCAGGAGCTCAATCTAAGACTTATTTCATTCATCTGTTTTCATCATTTAGAAATTGTGGCTGTGTGAAACTGGTCCCCAACACTCTCAGCATTCATAGAGCCAGTTCCTGTGTGTGGGTTCACTTTTTTGATGATAGTTTTGATTGATTTTAAAAGAAAATGTGATTATTTTGGCTGGTCTTTTTTGTCACATGATCTAGTGATTATAGGGTAGGGGTCATTTTTGTTGGTTGTTGTTCAAAGTACATGATTTATAGGTTGGTGCTAGTGTGACACATTTAATAATTGCAGCTCCTATGATTTGGATATTTAACTTGGCTGAGTTACAATTCTTCAGCCTTTGTGACAGTTTGTTTCTCCTTTTTACAAAGCAGATTTTATTCACTTTGCCAAGCATATATAATTTTGAGAACCTGAGAGTTACTTTGGTTATTCTTAGTGTCTTTAAGAAGATTTTCCTTTTTGTTGCCAATCTTATGCAACTAAATGTAAACCACTTCATGGGAACAGCCATCAGTTTGAAAATGTGTTGCTGCCTTCTTGGTTTTTTGAGACCAGAAGAAACCATGTTTGGAGGAGAAGGTGTCAGGCAGGTCATTGTGTGCTTCGGTCAATCTCATGGTTGCCCCACCGAATGCAATAATCTTAATGAGACCATCATTTTAAAAAAGGAAGTTGTGTTCTTTGAAGAAGACTTGAAACTGGAGACTGAAACCTAAAACTGAAACTGAAACTTATTAGGAAAATGTTTAATGAGCCAATACATCAAGGGAGAAGAGACATTTTCACAGATTTCAAGGCAATCTGACTTTAAAATCAGTTGAGTCGTCCCATGATGGTGAATAGATAGAAAACGGCTCTTCACAGCCACAGAAGACATTGATGTGTATGATAAGAAAAAAAGTGAATCTATTTCATGCAATCTTGGTATGACTAATTCATTTATTTGCATCCAGTTTTTAAATACTATTCATTTGCCACCTTGATTGTGTATTACTTAAGTATTCCAGTCTCTGTAAAGGATTTTGAATTCCCTCTTTGTGAATGGTGTTATATAAACTTCCCTTGCCCTGTGCGCTTTGAAAGGAGAAGAATCTGACAGCATGACACGCTATTTAAATTCAAGCACAAACTCTCTTTGAAGTTTTCCTTGCAACGTATCCAGTCAATTCGTAATTTGAAATAATACAATCCAGTTAATTTACACATTTACCAACATGCTGAGCCTTCAGACACAAAAGGCAAGAGACAGAAAATGCATAGGCACAGGCAGATATATAAAACCTGACATTAATCCAACAATTCTGTTTGGCAAAGATGCAAAGTATTTCATGTTGCACACTAATCCCCTGTGCACTCCCATTTATAGCTTATTACAGTTACTGTAGGGAAAAGCTTTACTTCCATGCTTCAGAGTTTATCAGTGATCAAGCCTGTGTTTTAGGAACGGTGACAGGCACATCATTCATCCTACACATTCTGCCTTATGAATATGTATACTCAGCAAAGCTTGTTAACATTCCCATCTAATCCTGAACAGACAGGTGAAGTGCACATATGAAACCTTTTACAACCGACCCTGTTACCACCGTGGAATAATCAAGCAAGGCTGTAGAGGGGTCACCCAAGGATGGGGGAACAATTGAATAGAATAGAATAGACTTAATTATCCCAGGGGGGATATTTGTTTTCACATGCCTGTTCAACCACATAATACACATAAGGACAATACAATAAACACAGCATAAAATGCACAGAAACTCCAAGTTCAGATCAAACCTCTCAACACCAACAAATCCACAAGGCAGTTTGTTCAATGCTGCAATGGGTAGGTCGACAAAACTCCAACTAAAGTGAACTTTTTTCCATTTTAAACTTCTATATCATCGGCCTGATGGTAGAGGTTCAAAGTAGCAATAGAGGGGACGATCAGTGTCATTTACTATTGTGAGTGTTTGGCATGTGATGGCTTTGTCATTCATGTCAGAAAGTCAAGGAGTAGGAAGACCAATAACCTTGGAAGCAATACGTGTAATTCTGAAGAGTGTGTTTTTGTTAACCAGGGTCAGTAGTTTGAAAAAGTATGGCAAACAGTACAACAGAATAGGTTGCATGATACTTTTGTAGAATAGCAACGGCAGATGAAGGGCAACAGACAGTTTTGATCAACATATTACTTCCGTTCAAGCAGGATCTCAGCAAAGACTCTATGCCATCTGTAAACTCAGATCACTAAGTCTATTATCCAGAGTGAGTCCAAGATATGTAAAATGATCAACCTTCTCTGCCATCTTTCTATCAATGGGAAGTGGATACAGTCCAGAATGAGGAGTGTTGACAACCAGTTCTTCTGAAGTAGTTGTCTGTGGACCTCTGTGTAAAATGAGAAACTGTGTTTTTTTAAACCGTAACAGAATAATGGTTCTTATGTAGTCCCAGGATGGCAGTATCTTCCAAATATTTAAATTATTTATCGTCAGTGTGAGGGCTGGTACAGTCATTTGTATAGAGAGTGTAGAGAAACGAACTGAGGACACAGCCCTGGGGGGCCATGATGTTTGTAATAACAGCTGATGATAATGCTGAGCCTACTTTAACAGTCTGTTGTCTATTAGTGGGAAAGCTATGAATCCAGTGAATGAGAAATGAGGGGATATTGAGGTTGTGGAGTTTCTTGATCATCTGATGATGTTGGATGGCGTTAAATGCAGAACTGAGATCAACAAAAAGAATTGTAGCAAAATTGTCCTTTGACGAATCCATAATGTTGAAGGAGGGAATCGGGGAGGCATGCCACAGCATCCTCTGTCCCCCGCTTGACCCTACAGGCAAACTGATGGGGATCCAGCTGAGGTCTGATAGCTGGCAAGATGATGTTCAGGAGTTTTTCCAAGCATTTCATAATTATTGGCATTAGTGCAGCTGATCAATAGTGATTAGGTTCTCAGGAGCGCGGTTTCTTGGGTACTGGGATGATGGTGGAGGTTTTCCAGAGGGTGGGCACTGAAGCTGTCCTATAGGATTCCCAGAAGATGGAGTGAAAGATGGGAGAGAGCTCCATGGCAGGCAGCTTGAAGACCTTGAGCAGGGTGCAATCCGACCCTGGTGCCTTGCCAGGTTTGAACCTGGCCAGCTGCTGTTGGACATCTTCCTGTGTGAAGGGAAGACATGTGGGCTCCTGAAAGGGGAGGGTTCTCAACAGTTCCTCACAGTCAGCAGAGTATTTATGGCTATCAAACCTTTTGTAAAGAGTATTCAGAGTATTTGCAAAAGTGGTAGGGTGTGACATTGTGCAGTCATTATGCCTGGTAACCAGTCAGAACTTTTACTGTATGAAAGGTTTGTTTTGTGTACCTATTTCTAAGCTCATGACGCTCAGTCTTCTCTTCCTCAATTGCTCTGATGGGGAGGGTACAGCTACTGAGGGATTATTTAAATAATTCTCCGTCTACTCAATGCAAATTAGAACTCAGCAGACAACAGGCTGTTTATGGCCATCATGTTTGCCAAGAGATTTATTCTGAATCAATTTATACTGAAACATTTATCACAGCATCTGTCATGGGCATCTTGAAATTGGAGCCTTGTTATCATGTCAATATGTAAACAGCCTTATTAGTGTGTAAAAGGCATAATTGCAAATCCCAAATAATGCAGATTTCTAGAGGGTATTTTTATTTAGACCTGAGCTGCTTTGTTTCAGTGAGTAGACGACATAGACAAATAAAATGGTTTCTTTTATGCAAATTGAAAAAAAAAAAAAAAAAACAGAAAACAAAACACCAAAACATTTTCATTTATGTATTGCATGAATGAGATATAAAGCTGTGTGGCTGATCCCGTTTACTCAGTGCTGGCCTTAATTGCTTCAAACTATGAATTAAGCGGTGCTAAATGTCAAATAGTATGAGACAAGTGATAAATCATCAGTGAGCATCTCATTAGTAGTAACTCAATGCAATGGTAATCATGGTTGTTTTTCCATTCAGATATGATCTCTGTGAGAAGCTGTGCCAGCAGAATCAATGGTGACGCCATTAGCTTCCATTTCAAAATATGCTTTGTTTTGATGACATGTCAGAGTCGTGCTGGTTTGCTTGAATAAACTTTTTTCCCCTGTGGGTATTCTTCAAGCTAGTGAATGTAGGTAAACATGCTCACGACACATGCTCCAGTTGGAGCATATGAAACACATTGAATTCATACAGAGCGCAGCCAGGCAGCATAGTGGTTAGTGCTGTTGCCCTACAATAAGAAGGTCATGGGTTCAGTTCCTGGGCCTGGGGCCTTTCTGTGTGGAGTTTACATGTTTTCCCCCTGCCTGCTTGGGTTTCCTCCAGGCACTCCGGTTTCCTCCCACCATCCAAAGACATCTATGTTTAGGTTAATTGGTGACTCTAAATTGTCCGCAGGTGTGAGTGTGAGTGGTTGCTTATCTGTGACCGGATAAGCGGTTGAAAATGAATGAATTTATACACATACACCTGCTATGCTAGTAACCAATCCTTATCCATCCATCTTCTACCGCTTTTCCGTTTCCGGGTCACGTGGGGTGCTGGAGTCAATCCCAGCCAACGTTCCGGGCAAGGGGCGGGGTACACCCTGGCCATCACAGGGCCAACACACAAAGACAGAGGCAAACAACCACTCACACTCACATTCAGACCTACAGACAATTTAGAGTCACCAGTTAACTTAGACATGCATGTCTTTGGATGGTGGGGGTAAACCGGAGTACCTGGAGGAAACCCACGCAGACATAGGGAGAACATGCAAACTCCTTTCTTACTGTGGGGCAACAGCGCTAACCACTATGCCGCTGTGCTGCCCCACCAATCCTTATATTCTAGGAAAAAGGGTTTACAGCATTAACTACTGGTTGAGACACTGGGTGGCTGGATTAACAAATTTTATTAATGTCATTAATAGTTCATACTTGACCAGCTACAGCATCACACCTGAGATATCATGTTACAGAACTGTTTTACAACAAAGTATTAACTTTATCCAACAGTGAAAACTTTAAATTTACAATATGACTTGTGCTACACTCATATGTCCTGATTTAATTGGATAAATGTTTTATAAACAAAAAGCAAAATGGGAAAGGGAACCTTAGCCACGCTTAAGCCTGGCTCACACTACATGATTTTAAAAAAACTTATAAGATTCTGAAATCGGGTTGTATCACACACACAAGGAGAATCTTATAAGTTTATCTTCTCTTAAATCTTAAACACGCACACACTACAAGATTTGAAAATAATGACCAGCACACTAGATTATCGGACCAGAGAGCGACGCACCACATGATCCTACGTCATCTCACAAGGAAGCAAATGTAAACAAAAGCACAAAAAAATGGAGCCTAGTGCGGTGCTGCTGGCTGTAGACATTATTTGCAGTTTCTGTGCGGTTATGATAATCCTTGCAGGAAACATTGTACGGACATTCGTGGTCTTGCCACAGGTCGACTAGAATGTCTTCCTTCTCCGTTGTCCAGTGCACTCGCACACCCTGCTACTTCGTGGTCGCCAATTTCATATCTGATAACTTCCGATGATCATTTCCGGACCATCCAACGAAAATGAGTGGTGTAATCATCCCGATAAAAATCAAACATGTTTGAAAACTATCGGGGCGCCTCCGATTGTCAGGATGGCTGATCGTGGGGTTTAAAATTGATCCGTCACCCGCTCACATTAGAAGATAATCTGGCCTGACAATCGGGGTAAAATCGGCCCGATAATCCTGTAGTATGAGCCAGGCCTTAGCCATTAAAGGCAGCTAAAGTGGCATAACAGACGAGGTCAAATCCAGCCCTCATTCCACCTCCACCTCCACCTTGTCCTCCAAATATTGTTTCTCCTAGTTTAAAAAAAAAATCAAGATGGCAGTGTCCAAATTATGCACTAGTGAGATCTAAATGCAAACAACCTTCTTGTTGCCTCACAAAAATAAGGTTCTGTGTTCAATTCCTGGTCCTGGGGCATTTCTGTGTCATGACCCCCATAACCCTGATGCTTAGATAATAAAAAGAGACTTCATAATGGCAGCTAACAAACCAATGGCTGATGTCACAGAGGACTGACACTCAGGTGTCGCAGATAATGCATCAGCCAGAACCACAGCAAAACCTTCAGATTAGAGTCATTATTCAGCAATTTGCCAACATACAATACTCATTATATCCTTAACACATTATTGCATTACATCATTGGAACACATAATTCTGCAATGGAAGAAGAAATATGAACTCTCCACTTGGTTTAGACCAATGATGCTAGTCTTGACTTTGCTAATATTATTAAAACAAACAAACAAACAAAAAACAGCAAATGCTGGGTGGTCCACGACCAAACAATAGTCCAGCATGGCCAAAACACACTGCTGAAACTAATATGTTGCTAACACAAACAAACCCAAGGTAGTAAGTGATGCAATGTTGCCTTATCCATGGTAAATTATAGGAAAAATGACCACATACAGAAAATGGTGTAAGAAAGTGTAATGCGTAATATATTACCCACTTTGTCACGGTCTTCCATAACTAAAACATTCAGTATAAATGTACTGTACACTGACTTTTGTGTACCTTTATCACATTTAACTGAGTTCTTAAACCAGGCTCATCACCCATTTTTGTAGCACATGTTATTAAAATGATGAAGGTGCTTTGTCTATTTTCATGTGATTCTTAAGTTGCACCAGATATCACAACTTATGAGGCTAATAATAAGCAGAAAATGATTCGCTATGGAACAGCTGATGATGAGATGCTCACTTTCAGTTCAATACACTTTCTTGAAAAAAAAAAACATCAGTTTAAAATTACACTTATATTTTAAATTATAATTTGATATTATTTGTTTTGCTTTTATTCCTGCTCTTCATGATTATGTGACAAAATGTACTCAGTAGGTCATTTTGAGGCTCTAATGAAGTTTTGAATTTGAAAAAAAATTAAGAGATGTTTCTGTTTCACGTCTGTAGTTGTAAATTGGTGAAAAAATGACCCTGACACAATAAGAGGCTCACTCAGACCATCAGCAGCCGCCAGTCACCCACTGAGTCAGCCCCTATACCAGCTGCACAAACCTCAACAAGTAAATAACCTCTTCAAGCAGCAGCTCACAGTGGCCATTTTCTCTTCTCAGCAAAATTGACCTGCTGATAGGGCAGGAAATCGCTTCATATAACCCTTTTATTTATATATTTATTTTTATATTTTGAACATAGGGGGAAAAAAGCAGCACTTATCTAGTGACAGATATGTTCCTATGGCTCCTTAACAACGAGAAACCGCCATTCTTTGCCAGTGGTAAAAAATAAATGGGATGCAGCAGAGGGACATAGTTTGCATCAGCAGTATCATAACACAGTGAATACAGCTCTTGGTAAAGTGATCAGAGTAACAGTGAAGCTAATTTTGACTGAAAAAAAAAAGTTACTGAGTACTTGTTCATTTATTCATTAATTCATTCATCTTCAACCGCTTATCTGTTTCCTGGTTGCAGTGGGCGCTGGAGCCAGTCTCAGCTCACACTGGGTGAGGGTGGGGTCACCCTGGACAGGTTGCCATTCCATCGCAGGGCCAACACAGAGACAGACAGAGATGAACAACCAGTAACACTCACCATCAGACCTAAGGACAATTTAGAGTCACAAGTTAAACCACACATGCATGTCTTTGGATGGTGGGAGAAAACCAGAGTACCCGGAGGAAACCCATGCAGGCACGGGGAGAACATGCAAACTCCGCACAGAACGGCCCCAGGCCGGGAACCGAACCCGCGACCTTCTTATTGTGGGGCAACAGCGCCACAATAGTGGCCCTGATCAATTATTAATTAAGTTTTTTGTTTTTTCACCCATGCAACAGGATTTGACAAGCATTATATGTGGATATGTAACACATCAATATCCCTGTCAGGTGTCTGTTTTCCTGTTTGAAATACTGGAATATGGATATTATAGTACGTTGACATAAATTTCAATTGTATATGTTATGCTCTGCATCAGTGGGGTTTTATCTGTTAGATATAATAGGTGTTAGGGTTCTGGGGTTGGATTTATGTATTTTATCGTTATTTTCTCCACATTGTTCTAATAATTGTTTTAATAATGTCCACATCCTGCTTGCTTCACTGTTTATTTTCTATTCAGGTCTGGCAGCATGTTCTCTAGCCTAAAGGTCCATGAAGTGTGAAGGTAAATATCCACGTCTCCTTCAATATAAAGTGGGCCTGAGGTTCTATGTTCATACTTACAAAGTGTCAAAGAAAGCATCAAAACCAGCCAGCAGGACTTTCTGGAACAATAAAGCAGTCACTGCTCTCATTTGCACACATCCGAAGACACTCGTAGGACACTCATCTGATTTAAGACCAAATCCATACAGTCTTTCCCGAACCTTAACCAGTTTAATTTTGTTGCCCACTTCTAAGTTCATAGAGGTCTGCGGAGTGAACTCTGTTCATGTGTACCTGCCATCTGCAGAATCTGCTGCCATCAATAAATTTATAGTCAGTAAATAAATCATGGCACTGCCTCTGGACATAACTCAGCTACTGATTACTTCTGCCATCACAGTATGATTGGTAAAACAATTTTACTTCTACATAAACCTTATTTCCAATGTGCTTTACAGTAGCCATCAAACTTCACCGCAGGAAGGAGAGGCTTCTCTTTCTTGGCTCATATTCAAAACACTCCACAACATTTTTCATAGATATGTGACTAAAAAAAAAACAAACCTTGATAAACTCTGATCACTGCTTGAGAGTTGCTTAGTATTCAATGGAACATCAAATCACATCACACCAGCCGCACTGCTGTAGCTGAGCGTCACCAGCAGACATTTAAGCCACTGCAACACACGACAATCTTTGGTAAGAATACACTGCAAACTCATTATAGGTGCACAGTGGGTTGTCACACTGAAGTGCAAACGCTGCACCAGGTCTCGTTTTTACAGGTTAGTCCCAGTCTAGCAGGACCCCGAAAGCATGTGATGATACCATGCTGTAGGGGCATAGTGCAGTGCTATACCTCCACGGCAAAGATGATACAAGGTGCACCGACTTCATATTTACACTGTTTTCACACTGTGTCTGCAGACCAAGGAATCAGGAAATCAAGGGTCATGATGACCAACTGGAACAACTGAAAAAATCCAAGGAATCAGCAAAAAAAGTCATACTATCACAAACAACCTAATTTTAGCATTACTACCTTCACCATATTTTCAACATCATATTTTCTATTGATGACTTCCTGTAGGTTGTCACTGACTGTTGGCTTCTTCTTTTCCTTCTGATATGAAGATGAACAAAGTTAGAAACATAACTGACACCTCAGCCATATGTAATCTTGTGTATCCACAATTAACTTTTGCTGTATACAAGCAATGCATTGATTTTTCCAGCTCTAAGGTGTCAAGGCTGATTGAATTTTAGTGTTGATTACAGTACTTGATAATTTTTTGCACATTTTACTCTCTTATAGATTTTATTTAGTTTGAAAAAAAAAAAAATATAGATATATATATATATATATAAACAAACATTAAAACAAACAAACAAATATTAAACAAATTCCCATCAATCTATACAAATAACCACTAATGATGAGTTGAGAACAGGCTTTAGAAAAAGTATTTTCATAAGTACTTTCATTTTTTCACACTTTGAGTCTTCTTGGGTAAATCTCTGCACATCTGGATTTGGTTAATCCCATTCTTCCTGGCTGATCTTCTCAGGCTCTGTCAACCAGGATGATTAGCATTTGTGAAGTGCCATCTCAAGGACTGTCCACAGATGGTCTGTGGTATTTACTGTAAGGGCTTTCGGCTTTGACTAGGCCACTCAAAGAGAATCAGACCTCTTGGCTTTGTGATTCAGCTTGTTGTCGTACTGAAAGGGGACAATTTCTAGGACCTGATGCAACCACTGCCAAGCTCCACCATAGACATTGGATGTTAGCCAGATTATAGTGTCTGGAGTCAACTATTTGTCAAACCTCAAGCAGGTGTTTTCAATATCTTTTTGTCAAAGTAACTCAAGTCCACCCCTCTACCATAAAAGCCTGCTTGATGGAGACCTGCTGAGATTATAGGCCTTTCAGTGGGTTCTTCCATCTCTGCATGGGACTTTTAATGTCTGATTTGTAATCTCGCTGACCAATACTCTCCTTGCCCAGATCCTGTTATTTGTGGCTCCAAATGAATCGCACATCAAAGAGTCTTTTATAAACGAGAAAGGTTTTCACTTTGCCACCTTCACTTATTGAGTGTAAGCTCGCTCACTCTACTGCTTCTACTGCTTATCCAAGTGTGATCCAATCTCAGCTCACATTGGGCGAGGGTGGGGTACACCCTGGACAGGTCGCCAGTCCATAGTAGGGCCAACATACAGAGATGAACAACGCCTCACCAATTAACCAGCACTAACCACTATGCTGCCGTGCTGCCCTGAGTGTAAGCTGATGGACAAAAATGGAAATTTTATCCAGTAAAAAATGTATCTATAACCCAACAAACCATGCAAGAAGTGTATTTTGTTCTGATCTAATTACTGTTGTTTATTTGTGGATCACTGTGTGATGTTTAGTTTTAATCAGATTTCAATTCAATATTGAATTGAGGAAATTTCAAGTAATTTTTTTTCTTTCATTTGCCTTTATTGTAACAGACATTGAACGAGAGACAGGTAAGTGAGGGGGTGGCATGCCTCACAAGGCCATGTGAGCCCTTATGATTTGTTAGAGTATAGTTGCAGTGGCCTACACTATCTTATTACAATGACGGCAGCATTCTTACAGGCCAATATAATACAAACTGTGATGTCCTTTTTATTGTAGATCAGGTCTAGGTTCTATATTAACACTGTAAAAGTACCAAAGTACTCAGTCAACAGAGAAATACACACAGACACCATAAATAGCCCATCAGTATTTCTGTAACTTTGTGATGTCAAAACAAACCAGTCACCTCTCTCAGCCGTCCTGTTACCCCATCCCACCTGGATCCACACTGAAGTGGTTTTGGTCACTTAAAACCAGACAAGTATATCCTATTAGTATATCAACACTTTAAATAAAACGCTGCAAGCCTAATATTGTGAGGATCCATATGTTAATTTTGGTATTTGCCATTTTATTTTTTAATTTGTGTTCCGTTGTGTTCCTGTTAGTTTTACTTCCTGATTTTTCTCTCCTTTGTTTGATCACATCCTGGTCCTAATGTGTTTCACCTTTGTCTCATTGTCTCCCCTCTCCTAGTGTATTTAAACCGTGCTCCCCTTCCCTCCTGGGCCAGATTGTTTTGGTTACCTCTGTGTACAAGCTCTCTAATGTTCTTATTTCTGTTTGCCTCCTGTGTATGACCAGTTTTGGTATTTTCGACCTTTTGGATTTTTGCTTGTTCCCTGTCTGATTTGTCTGCTTGTTTTTTTTGGATTTTGACCATTTGTTACCTCCTGCATTAAAGAGCTGGTTTTACAGACTTGGTACTTCTGCCTTGCTTCTCTTTTGCACTTGGATCCACCAATAATAAAATGCAGGTGACTGAGTACTTCCTGTAGCCACCATGTTGCCTCAAAATTGACTTTTTGTAGAGCTGATCTGCATAATTACATGATCAATAAAGCTTGACACTCTGTCACATCACATGGCACTATTGGTTATTCCCGTTAGGGTTAGGGAGTTAGGGTTAGAGTTTTCTTTGTATCTTAGACCCCTCTGGGTTTGAACTGTAAAACCCATTTCTGTGAATTTTAGCATTGATTAATGTAGCATGTGTGTGTGTGACTTCGTGGGGGTACATAGGAATGGTAGAGAGGTGTTCACACTCATCCTCAAGTGTATCTGACCTCTCTATGTCTGTTCTACACACTGAGCTGCAGCGCTTCGTGGGCAGATCATCATCAATCATGGATGAAAAAAAAATCTTTTTTTCCCTTATCCCTCCCTGGTACTTGACCTTTCCCAGACCTTTTCTTGGGTATTTCTTCCTACTGTGATATCTTAATAAAAGATTAAGTGCTGATGAAAATACACCATCCAGAAAGTGCACATATTATAAATACCAACACTCTAACGCTTCATCGTACATCGAGGAGGATAATGACCCTCCGAAAGATGTGCACATGCTGGATATGAATCTCTTGGGAGGGTCTTTTGATAATCAACCTGCTCTGGCCAGTGAAGGAAAAATAAATCTAATTCCCACAGAAACAAACAATTTGAAATGGCATTAAGACACAGACACTATATTAACCATGTTTTTTTCAGCATCACAAATGCAAATTCTCAATAACATCTAGATCCATTTTCAGTTATCGACTGTGTCACAGCTGCATTGCTGCTTCTCATGATGTTCATACTCACCAACCCAAAACACAAAAGATTCCATGTTTTTCATTCCAATGAATAGACCACTGATCTTTTTGTTGAATGATCTGGCCTCAAAAAATTATCATTCAAATCATTATATATATATATATATATATATATATATATATATATGGTTTTTTTTTGGTTTTTTTTTAAATTGCAGATAGAAGATAACATCATTAGTAACTGAAGCCTTGATGTTTTTTCACCCATTAAATTAAGCTTTTCTACATCTGAAAACCAATGCTTTGTTTCTCAGGCTCCTAAAGAAGGTGTGTATGAATGGACAAGTTCATTTCACATTTTCAATTGAAGCATTTCTACTGAATCCAGGGACACAAACCCCACAGACACCCGCCCTTTGCTCACATTCTAAAAATATTTTATCTTAGACCTTGTTAGTCATACTGATGAGATTCTAAGTATAGATGATTTTAGTATTTACTTGACTGAGACTCAGTTTTTGCATGAACCCACTCACTGCAGTGGTAAAACCATTGACCTGATTGTATCTCGGAGAACAGCACTTACTGATCTTACTCCCTCCCCCATCACTTTCATTATGTCAGATTACTGTCAAATTTGAAGAGATGCTAAATTCTCTTCATAACATTGGTGCAAACCTAATTAATCCCTGACAAAGTGGTCCATCAACTTTAACTGCTCTTGATGAGCCATTACTGGTGGTCCTGTCTCCTCTCACTGCAGCGACAGGCTCTGTTGAAAAATGCAGTGGCGAAAAACAGTTCTGTCGAGTCCCCTGAGGGTCGCATCAACTAGTTGTAAAAAAGAACTCAAATTGGATTGAATTGATGTGAAAATGGCCCAACTTCTCACTTGATTTTTTTTTTAGCTCAGTAAACGATACCCCAATGAGTTTATGCTCTCAGTCTGTTGTTTCAGGTTTTCTTCAATAAATCATGACATTAATTCTTTAAATTATGGTCCCAATTAGAGTTAAATAGACCATAAAGCAGAGTATGCATTAAGTCATGACTACGATCTTATTTACAGACACTACCAGAAACAGTGACCTTCTGGAGAACGCACAGAGCAGGTCAGATCCAGCTCTAACTCCTCCTCAGTTCTTCTCCCCCAAATGGTTATCTTCTGGTTTTCAGAGGGCTGACAGAAAAAAATCACAAAGCAGAGGCTTCAGTAACTGATGACTGATGTCAGTGTGTGTTGCCACTTGTTATCCTGTGTACTGAAGAAATGTGCCTCGAAACAGGCCTGCAAGAAAAAATGATACATCAACATTTTACAACTTTATGGTGATTACAAAAAGCCAAGAAAATAATCTGTATAGTGTCACATTGCCAACAAGACACACATGCTAATGTTATAATATAGAATACTTATATACATATGTATTTTTTTAAGGAAGATGTAAATTGAAGGCAAAATATCTCTATTAAGTTCAGTGGGTTGAAATATTTCCCCTGAGATAACATGAAATAGCTGCCTGGCCTCCCACTTATCAGTTAGCCTTTCCCTGTGGAGACTCGACCGCCTTGATTCCCCCATCCCTCTGAGAACTGGCCTGCTGTGGCCTTTTTCCCGCGGAGGAGTAGCACCCTAGAGGCTGGCAGGACTTTCCATCTTCTACTCACCAGGGCCAGACAGTGGCAGCTTCTCCCTTGAGAGCTGTCAGCGTGCTCTGTGCTCTGCCTCTTCAGTTGTTCCCTTACCCTTATGGGAGTAATCCTGGTTTGGCAGCAAAATAATTACATGTTCAGAATGTTTAGAGGACCAGCATCAATCCATACCTGCCTACCTCCAGTCATCCTTATTAGCAGGGGAGAATAGAAAGAGCTTGACCAAAAGACAGTGGGAAAGAGATGGCAATGTGATGGACAGTAAGCACAAATTGAAAAAGAATGAAACACAAAAATGTAATAACAAGGGCTTCTGCTGTAATCAGCATGTTTCTCTTGTACATAAACTCGAGGTCAACATTCAAGTTGCTGCAAAGAAAAGATAAATTTCCCACGTCCAATCTAAAAGTGCAGTTTATTACCAAAGTATTCACACTGAGAGCTCTTAAGGCCAACAACAGATTCTTAACTACTGCAACCGAGAATACAAAGGCTTTCAAACCTCTAGCTATGGCTGGCATGTGGTGAATTTAAAATCTCCATGGCAATTTCAATAAGATAAGATGAATACAAAGAGCTTAAGCTTCTTTATTAGAATCTTTTCGGGCGTATGTTTTCTTTTTGTTTCGTTTTCCTAACATCAGGTTTATTTCATGAAGATTTGACACTCATTCGTCAGTGTCGTGGCAGACAAAAATGCATATTCACATGAAACAGAAGGGGAGAGATTTAGGGTCAGTGTGAATGCACATCCATAAATCCATGTAATGAAAAAGGCTGGTACAGTGGTGTCTCAGCATGTTCATCCTTGATTGGTTGGCCTGTCAAAAAGAGGCCATGCCAATGATTCTAATCTCTTACTAACCTGTTATTCACTGCCAGTGTCTATCAGATCATTAACTAAATCCTATCAAATATATAAATCATCTAAGATGCACAGCATCGTGGGAACATAAGTTGCCACCTGTAGTTGGTCATCATAAAAGCTGTGGAAGAGAATACCCTGTTTGTGTCAGTATTAGCAAGGGGAGGAGCTAACGTGGTGCTGAGCCAGGATTAAGGCTGCTGTGGAATGGTGGGAAACATCAACCCAGATTTCCAAGACTGCGAAAGTGTAACCCATGACAGTAAAATTGTGCAAGTGTTTATGTTAAACACACACACTTTTAGAGAAAAGCAGAAAGTTATCTGCTAATGTGGGATAAAATGAGGTTTACCCATAGAGCACAGTGCAGCCTAGTAATTTGAAGCGTTTTACAAGAAGAATGTGTATATTTCTGAACTTTAAAATCTCACAGGTTTTTATTTTATAATCATGATTTCTCATTATCCCCAATGTAATTACATCTATTTGTCGTCAAGAAACATCTCCAGGATGCCCTTGGATACGTCATCAGTGTTGTGTCCTGGGGTCATAAGGTGTCTCAGGTCTCACAACATACACCCTCACTGAGGTGACCCAGCCAGGGTTGATCAGGCCCCGACTTGCAGCTACCCATGGATCAGCCCTCTTCAACCAAAGCCACCTGTTGGCTTTTTCTGCAGCCTCACTGGCAGAATGAATGGCCCTCTTCTTGGCTGCTCCTGTGACGCCCAACTGAGTGAGTGAGTTCCTGGTACTTGGCGCGCGTTGTCATTGGCTTGCTCAATGCGCTTCTGAAGGTTCTAGCATGATCAGGTGTTTTTGGGCCTCTGAGGTGATGACCATGTTTGGATGGAGTGAAGTTGTTGCAATGTGCTGTGGGAATGTTGGCCATTTTCCCAGGTCAGCCTGCAGCCGCCAATCAGAGGCTATGTGGAGGAGGCCTGTTTTAGCTTAGTCTGGGGTTTCTCTCCAGCTTTGATGAAGGTTACTGCTTTCTTTGGTGCGTGGTGGTTTTTCCTGGTGTTAATGGCTGATGCTAAACTCTCAGCAACTGCCTTAACCACCTGGTCATGTTGCCAGCAATAGTGGCCATTTGACAGATCCTTTTGGCAGCCACTGAGGAGATGTTCTAATGAGCCTCTTCCAGAGCAAAGCGGGCAGGAGGGCGTCTCGCTCTTTCCCCAGATGTGGAGGTTTGCTGGGCTTGGCAAGGTGTGGTAGGCTGCCTGCAGCAGGAACTGGACGCGACAAAAATCTGCCTGCATGATGCTTGACCAGGTGATCCTGGGCTGCAGTGTACTCTCCCATCTGTTCCACACTCCTTGCTGCCAGAATCCTACTGTCCTGCTCACTCACTCTTCTTCCACACCTGCTTGGACCTCTCCCTGGAGAAGTGGTCTCTCTCCTTGCCCTGAGGTTTAGCAACCTAGGTCCATTGGAAGCAGCCCAAACCCGCTCTGCCGATTGCCACAGTGTCCACCAATGCCTTTTCTCTCAGGCTTGACTTTGCCACCTCTACTGTCTTCCCCGCTCTCAACTTCCTTCCTGTCCTCACCGCAATGCTGGCTGCCAACACTTCAGCATCCGTGGATTCCCTGTACTGGAGGGCTTCCAACATGTGAGCCACCATGAACTCTTCCTTGAGTCCACTGAATAGTAGCTGCAGGGTTTTGCTTGTCCCATACAATGTTGCGCTGGTGAGGCTGCGTGGAAAGCCCAGCCACTTCTGCAGAAAGCTACTTACCTTCCTTTCGAGGGACTCAACTGGTGTTATGGGGACTGCGTAGACCAGCAGAGGCCATAAGACTCTGGGCAGGATAGAGTGCTGGTAGATCCAGGCTTTAAATCTACCAGGTAGACCAGACCTGTCAACTTTGGTGGGCCAAGCGCCAAGCTCTTGTGTGGACTTCTGGATGGCGGCAGTAACTTTCTTGCGTCAAAGATCTTCTCCAAGCTCTTGACCAGCTGCTCTGTGATGGATGGAATAACTGCTCCTGAGATTAGGAAATGGAATTTGTCAGACACCTTCCCCTTCTTCAACATCATGGAACTTGACTTGGAGGGTTTAAAATACATCCTGGCCCAGATGATGAGTTTCTCAAGACTTTGTAAGATCCACCTGCAGTCTGGGACTGATTTTGTAGTGATGTTGAGGTCATCCATGTAGGCTTTTAATGGTGGCTGATGTAAACTTGACCTGGTCAAGGACCCTCTGCATTCCACGTCAGCTGATTTGACCACCATGTTCATGGGAAGGGCGAAAAGGATAACAGAGATAGTGCAGCCTGTTATTATTCTTTTTTTCAAGGCAATGCCAGTCTGATGTTTCTGACCGGGTAGTGACACTCAACCTGAAATTATTGTGAAGGATCAGATCCTTGATCTTACTGGGAACATGGTGACAGTGCAGTGCAAACTCAACCAGCTTGTGCGGTATTGATCCATAGGCATTGGCCAGGTCCACCCACAACACAGCAAGGTCGCCTCTGTTCTCAGGAGCTTTTCTTATGAGCTGCGTTACTACACCTGCACTTCCGAACAGCCGGGGGATCTAGGGTGTGACGGACGTCACATCACTAATGACGATACAGGGGTGCGGATAGTGGAGAGGATAATTGCATATTTTTGGGATGAACATTACTTAATTTCAGCAAGGGAGTCCCAGTTCACATCTGCTGCTCATCACTCAGCTGTCCACGTGGAGGTTTTTTTTATCTCAAGCGGGGAAACTTGGATGAAGCACATGACTCTACATCAGATCTGTGACATGAAGACAAGGAACTGTCTAGTTTTCTTCTGATATAATTATATCAAAATGTGTGTGTATTTGTCCGTGTGTGTCTCTGCATGAACAACTGAACTGTGGATACATATCACAATAACAAAAAATAAACTATTATTATATTATTATTAACTACTATTATTAAAAATAAGTGTGGGAGTCAAAACAGGATGGGAAGAAAAGAAAAGTCTAGCTCCATGAAGGGTTATTTTTGGTACACTTGCGCCCCCAGTTAGTTTCCTTTGATTCAGCATTCAAGGAAGCAGGACGTCATCGGAGTGAATTACATCCTGCATCATTTTCCATGGGAGCAGTACAGATTAGTCTGCTACGACACTCACTCTCTATGTAACAGACCAACGGGTTAGACTACAGAGTGAGCCTTCTGATTTGACTCAGCAGAGTGGTGGAGGGGCTGTCTGGATCAGATAAGGCTAAATTAGTAGTCATTTGCTTATCATGTCAGAGTCTTTAAATGAAGGAACAAGATTTAATTGTTGCCATTTCATTGTTGTGTAAGTTTTTTTGCTGTGATGACTATTATGTGATTGCGTGATGCACTCGCATATCATATTTATATAACCACACAAAAAATGAATAGCATGATATATGACCTGTATAATATATGCAGTATACACATATCTGCTACCATATATTGTGTAGGACCTAGGGCTCTTCTGTGTTCTCCCTGTGCCTACATGGATTCTCCAGCTTCCCACAGATGATATGCATGGGCTAATTGGTAACTCTACATTGCCCGTAGGCAAGTGTGTGACATTAGATATTATAATAATAATGATATATGATGAGAAATCCCAATCACAATATACCAGCATGGGGAAAAGTTTGAGTTAGTATATACTTGACATTTTATCAAGTCAGTCTCCGATGTGTCTATTCTATCTAGCACTAAAACAATCTTCACCAGGGAGGTTGGAGATGTAGCAGGAAGGGTAATTATGACAGCAAATAAACAAACTAAGGAAAGTTACCGTAGAACTAAATGCCACACACTGGTACATTGTTTTCTTCCTGGAAACTGGGCTCAGCTGTATTCACTTCAACCAATCTGAATAAGGATAAGAAAAATAAGACAAGGACAAAATAAAGAAAAACGGTCACTATAATTTGAAAGCATCACAAAACAACTAACTTTTTTCTGTCAGGGTAGAACTGAAGAAATCTCAGGCCCCCTTGTGTTTTTACTGTCAATGCATCACTTTCAGTGCCATATGTCTGTTAGGGGCAGGAGGTTGGCTTTTGTTCTGAGAGTTGCTGCAGCTTTGTGCTGCAGGTGAGGAATATGGACATTGGCTTTCTCAGACAATAGCGACCTGTGTCCGAATAAAGGCTAGGCCTCGTCTCTGCTGGGTCCTGTTCGGGCTCTTTATTTACAGCTGAAATATTGAGATCCTTTTTACCAGAATGAAAAAGCACTCAAGAAGGAAAAAAAAAAGAAAATCACAGGCATGGCCTTGACTACAAAATAGAATTATCCCCTGGTGCGTTTCCCTCTGCCAAATGCATTATTTTTTTTAAGCTGAAATGAGTGGAGAACAAACGGAGGGGAAGGCTTGACAAAAGGCACAACACCTGCATGGGTGATCATAAATTAAAGGACTGTACCAGGTCTTTTGCATTTTGTTCAAACTCTATAACTCACAGCATTTGTTTTGTGTGACCCTTTGTGACCAACCATCTGCCATACAAAGCATGTCACATATAAATCACAGTGGTCATGCTTTCGCTTGTAAAGCAGTCTTTTAAACTGGGACTAATTTCCATGGTGGGGATCTGTCTCAATTTGTTACATCTATACTCACTTGCTTCCAGGTGTGTAAGTATGTTCACATAACTGTGGAGACACGCTGCTGGTGCAATCGGAGATTGCAATAATTATAAAACAACAATCATCCTCTACCATGGCCATCTTGGATACATAGCAGAAGTGGAGGGACTACAACATGTCACACGTGACAATGGTTTGAATGACTTAGATTCATAAAATCAGGATCCTTCCACTGCACCTGGAGATGGAAATAAAAATGTGGCAACCCAACAATGAACAACTAAGTGTCAATTATGTGACATCACCCATTAGTTTGTGAAATGACGTTGTGGAGCCTCCAGTTTGTAATTTCACTGTTGGCTCGAGATTTGAAGTTTCCGAACGAGTCGAATATATTGAATGGCTCTTTTAAATGAATGATGAAAACCGAGTTGCAGTTGTGAGCTGTTCGTTGGCGAGCCGTTCTTTTTATATGCAAATTGCCATCCACTCTGCCTTCATGTGACACATGAACAGCCTATGACATCTTGTACTTCCGGATGAAGGTCCAGGGAGGAGAGACTCGAGCATGCATAGAACGCATTCTCTCATTCAATCGGAGAAAGGCGTTTACATGCAAGTTATGTGATCATCTATCGAATAATCTGGGTCTGGTACTCCGATTTCATCCGTTTCCAATCCGATTAAGGTATTTACATGCATTTTAAAACTCAGATCATAATCGTAACAAGGCAATACTCTGATGTGGAGCCAGAACTAGTTGAATCTGTGGAAGTACAGGGATTTTCAGTCAGTATGTTTACAGACACTCTAGATAATCAGACACCACTGGGCCTACATCATTACCTGGCCAAATGAAATTATAATCAGTATTTTAGAGTAATTCCCACCAATAGAGTATATATTGGTAGGAAGTGTAAATTTGAATTATTTAGATCCAAATCTTAACTTATAATTGCTACCAGTGATTATTTCCTTGATAAAAAATTGTTAACTCTGGTAAACTTCTAAGAAATAAATACAGCTATTTGAAATGAAAAGCTCCTTAAGATCCGGCTCCCTTCAGAGCCATAAATCCCATCTCTACTTTTTGCCATCTTGTTTTTATATGGAGGAGAAGGTGGAACTCAGTAGTGAGATCTAGCTAAACTTATTTCCTTTAATGTGAACATTATGTTGTATTGAAGAAATCTTGAACTGAGACCACAAACTCATTGGGAAAACATTCCATGAGCCATTAAATCAAGTGTCAAATCAGGGTAATTATTCCATAGACTTCAATACAATCTGGCTTATTTTACTGTCGAGGGTCCTCCTGATGGTCATTTAATAGAATTCAGGTTTAAGGCTGTTCAGCATTGGGCTAACTTATATAGTGTCTATGTAAACAAATAGTAAGTGGTGTTTTCAGATTGTGATCTAAATAAAGTGTGAGAGTAGGATGAAGAGCAATTTCTTCTATGGCACAAAACTCAATGCCACAGAGAAGACTATTTCAGGTTAAAGACATATTTTTTTGAATATCAAGAGGGTGGCACAGATTTATAGATCAATATTTTTTTTCAGAGATACAAAGATGAATGGATTTTTAACCACGAACAGTGAAGAAAAAGATGGTGTTTTGTCCTTCATTTACGGAGAAAAGAGCACTCAGCAAATTGAAGATAGATTCAGTAACTGGAAAAATTGTTCAGCCTACTTGGGTAAGCATGAGAAGTCTTCAGAACCTATCACAGACTTAAGAAACACAGCCACAGATCAGGTGAACCAAGATCTAATATCTTCCGAAGTGAACTGCTGGACAGAGATTTTGTGGAGATTAATTGCTTTTGCAAACCATCTGGCAGAGCATAATCTTGCATTGTTTGAGTCCAGCTACAGAAATCTCCTTGGACAAGTAAAACCGATGGCTTAAGGATGACCCACTTGCCCCATCGTGTGGGAAAATTTGCTCTTCCAGATAAATAAAGCAAGCAGGATCCACCAGAGACAGGAAGGAAAGATTGTCCGCAGATTGGAGCACAGAATTGATGATAATCATGCAGGAAGTCTAAATCTTCAGATGAAGGGTGCAATTACATTGTTCCAAGGACATGCACTATCTCAACACGATCTACATGTAAGGAAACATCTTTGACATCTATCAAGATTTGAGTGTGGCTCTCAAGACTGCCTCTCTTGCAGAACAGTTATGGATGGTGTAATAATGCAGCCTGGGATCAGCATTACCTCGGCTAGAGTAAAACAAAGGAAATAAATAATCAGATTTTATAAAGATTTACTTGTTCTTAATAGTGATCCTAACTGGCAAGAGTCAAACTCAAATGCTAACACTACAGTTGCACTTCATTTTGATTCCTGCTGCTCCAAAGATATGTGGGATGGCATTTTCTCCTCTCCTTTTCCGTAAAAGAAAAAGTCTTTTTTTCTTTTCAAAGCTATAATTTTTATCCTGAAAATATCTTACCTTATTAGATGATTTACTTTTTGCCATTTCCAAAATAACTCCGTAATCTTCATACAGCCCACAGGACTGCTGTCCAAAGGTCGTAATTATTATAGTATCTCAAAATGCATCATAAAAAGTAATGTGCAAACAGTGGTTGCCAACCAAAAAATATAAACCATCCTGCAATTTGTGCTGATGGTGAACCACAAAAAAAGGGGTACAGTGAAAAGTAACCAAACAGAGCATAATAGTGTTTTCAGTTTTCCTGATGAGCTCACTATACAGTCCTCTATAAGATGTTCCTGGATATATAGAAAGGAGAATAAATTTTGGACACAACCTTTGTGGCATTCCCTGCCAGTGGATTGTGTCACCTGTATCTTGTTAGCCAATTAGATTCAGGGGCCTGGAGACCTGACCATTAAATGTTTCCAGGCACCCTTAGATCTCTGTATTTTTCTTCTAAGTGACCCTTTGTAAGTTCCAGACTTTTTTACATTTAATGTCCTCTTTGTTTGCCACACGGAGTGAAATCTTATGAGGGAATTTTGCCCACTGCCTCCCTGATTTGTTCTGTCAACCTTCTCTGTTCCTGTGTGTGACCACTAGCTCTTAAGTAAAGAGATACTTTACTCTTTACCTGCTCACCATGGTGACCAACTCAGTTCCTGAGTTTAACACTGTAAAACATTGACTGTTATGTTTCACCTTCCAAAAGAAAATGTCAACAACCGAAGTCTAGTAGCAACAGATCAGTCAGTCAGTCACTGTCCGCCAAACAGGAGAAAGGCTCAGAGCCTTTCCGAATACAGGCTGGAAGCATTTCTCTGTCGAATAAGACCTTAGCTACTTTTACGATAATAATATAGAGCCTAGACCTGATTAATAATATAAGAACAAAAAAAGTATGGGACCTTTAACATGTGTTCTTGTACACTCCATCTGCTGCAGAGGTACCAGTGTTTACACATGTTTACGTCTGCGTAAATGATGCTTCATCCTGCTAGGTCGTGTCATCAGATTTATGTGGCTGAACATGTGGACACCTGCTGTGGACACCATACATCTGATGTGTCATGATCAGATGAATGAAAAATAATATGACATCAAAGCCAAAATGGTTTGTCATAATTTAACAAATAAAACAAAAAATGTAATCAGGACTGTGCCCTTATTGTTAGTAAGGATTTGTTTTAAAGGGCTCTTATTTTCATTTTTCTGGTCCTTTTCTAAGAAGATATAGTGGGTTTAAGAACCAAAAACCATCTCAGTGTAGTTTTACATATCCCCTCAAAGGGTTCTCTTTGGAGCACTATTAACAACAGGTTGAATCTACCACAAAGAGGACCCCCTAACCCTGAGGGTACAGAGCTAAAAAAGGCTGAATATTGGACTTTTCAGGTGGCCAGAAACCTGAATGCAGCCAGGTAAACTCCAAGCAGGCTGTCACAAAACTTTTACTCTAAGTGGCTGCTGTCCAGCCACTCTACCATGCAGGCCTTGATGATGCAGTACTGCTGAAGTGGTCATCCTTTCAGAAGACTCTCCACCTCTGCTGAGGCCATGTGAAACTCTGTGGAAGGTGGGGTTTTGATGGCTTCCTTGGCCAGAGCCTTTCTCACTTGGTTACTCAGAAAAGAATCCTGGTATGGTAACTTCTTCCATTTCATAATTATTGAGGCCACTGTGCTCCTGGGAAACATTCATTCATTCATCTTCTACCGCTTATCCGTTTCTGGATCAGCACCCCCTACGGAGGGCAGGGTACACCCTGGACCGGTTGCCAGTCCATCAAAGGGCCAACACATAAAGGCAGACAGAGACAAACAACCACTCACACACACTCATACCTACAGGCAATTTAGAGTCACCAATCAACCTAGACATGCATGGACTATCTGAGGAAACCAGAATACTGCTGCTGTTAGGCAACAGCGCTAACCACGATTTCACTGTGCTGCCCACTTTAGAAACACTTTGATACAATTTCCCTGAGGTATGCATCATCACAGTTTTCTCCAAAAAAATCTCCAAATCATCTTTACATTTTGCTATCATGTGTTATGGAAATGTATTTTATGGTCACAAATTTCTATTACATCCATTTTTAAATGTATCTACAACACACCAAAGTGTTCACAATGTAAAGTGGATCATTTCTAAAGCCGCTGTCTTTTTCAAACCACGGGGGACTGCTGCTGGGGAATCATGAGCCTGGAGGATTTACTTTGAAGATATGAAACACCATACTGGCTGCAGCATTTTGCAGTGGGCTTCTGTCAGGTCACAAATGGAGCTATAAGTAAGGGAACTTTACAATCTTTATCATTCAAAGTAACTGTGACAAGCTTACATTTATTAAAGCCAGGCCTTAAGGCACTTCACCTTGGCTATAATGTCTTGTCAGTCACATTTCATATCACTGTATATGGTCTTGTTAAAAAGTGTTTTAATTAGTAGAGCAAAGGGAAAATGGCTCATCCATGTATTTCCCTTGCCCAACCAAGATCTGAGTCCCAACTCATCAAGAACTGATTTTTGAGCCAGGTACCTGCATAACAGCTGTCCAGACTGTAAAACTGGCTTACAGCTCTGTAGGTGAACTGAATACCTATAAACCTCTATTGAATCGGGAAGAATAATGCTTAATTTTTGCACATTACATTCCCACTCACAACCTACAAGTGTTACTGACATTGCCTTTGTCATTTTCTCTCTACCTTGTAGACACTTGTAATGGCCTAGACTTTGAGTTCCCTCTCACACAAGAACACGGGGCTGCATTGTCACAATGTCATTCAACAGGCTTGAAAGAGAGAGCTAGAGAGGCAAGCTAAATCACTCCTGTGCTTTCATACACTCTTCTTATTTGACTAACCTTTGGTGTGAAGCCGCTCAATATTCTGGGTTTGGAGCAGCTGCTATCCCAGATCAGTGGAGAGCGAATACATTAAGTCAAGGTCTGTGTTCAGGCATGGTTACAAATGCAATTATTTCATGCCCCTAAAATCAAATAATTTCAGTACCTGCTGAACCCAAAAGAGAGTTTATTTTTCCTTTTTTTTCAAAGCAGTACACAGGTACCTGCCTGGAGCAATGAGAGAGAGCACTGTACAGATCCACAGCACTTTCTGCACATGCATATACAAAGTTGTTCAAGTGAATATCCACACTTTTACATGCTCACCCAATTAACCCCAAGATCATCGCCAAAGCAAGACCATGGAAATACACAATAAATAAACATTTAGTAACACAGTTGAACTTTTGATCACATTGCTTTGTTATTTTGCAACCATTTGATATCACATCATTAAATGCACGGCTAAGTTTATACAGGACAGTGATTTGAAATATGTTGAAAGTCCACCTAAATTCAAGGTTATATCTTTCAGTGTCCATTAGCTCATGGTCTTATTTGATCAACACCACAAATTGACTTCACCCCTTAAACTTGGCCAGTCAATACAGTATGAAACAATTTTTGTTTAAGCATCCTGAGACCTTACCCCTCTATCTGTTCAAGGATGATATTGGCAAATGGCCTCCTTGAGCTTTCTTTGGTGATTTATATTCTGCCGCATCTTGCAATCAATGGTTGGCCACAATGCACAATACATACTCATAAAGCAACCAATCAAATGGTCTAGATCAGAAAAGTTAGTATCTGTTTATGTTTATTTAAATATTTCCCCTTTGTTTATTTAAGTTTAATATATTGCTATTACATAACACATCCCCTTTCAAAAAAGTTAAATTTGACATAAACAAGTTTCTCCTTTGGGCTCATAGTTTTTTTGAACCAAGAAGAGTTGTTTGATTAAATCACTTATATTTGTGTAATGGAACATTTTAGTTTTGCTCTAAAGATGAGTACAACAGTCTGCCAGTTGTGTGTATATATATATATACTACCTATGAAATTGCCCCCAAGTAGAGTGTTTCTTGGACTTTGTATGATGGAGCTTATGTGAATTTGTCCTTGAGCACCATCCAGCAGTTATATTGTTGATGTTCAATAAATTATCTCACTAAGGATTGGATGGAATCAGTAAAAATCTATATAAATACCCAAAATATTTGTCAAAACACAACATTTGACTCAAACAATATTTCAAATTACAGACAGGCCCTCTTATTCAACGGATGTGCTAAGGTTGGTGCTGGATTGACTCAGCCGGAAGGAAAGAAGGCTGTAAATTATACACTACAGTCACTGTGACACTCTGGGCATGTGATGGCCAACTGGCCAATCATTTTGCCCAATAGCTTTATTGAAAAAGCTATGCCTTGACAGGTCAATTTCCTTTTCCTGCTTCTTCTCTGCAGTGTGTCATTTGATCTGGTTGCAGTTTCCAACTTTACTTTGTGCTTTGTGCCACATTAAACAGTGACTTTAACACTTCAAAATGGGACTTCAAACTAAAATAACACTGCGGCAACTTCTACATATCAAACAGAGGGAGTTAGATATGAAGACCTGTCTCTAATAAAAGTCTGGAGTTGGAATAAAGGCTATAATTGTGGAGGCTATGAGCTATGAGCGAGACAAAATAGGAAAGATATTCTCTGCACCTGTCTGTGCTTTGTGATTTTGTCAGACAATGATATAAAATCAGGATTTGACCATCTGGATCATGTGAAATAAGGGTTTGACCATCCGGATCATATAAAATCAGGATTTGACCATCCGGATCATATAAAATCAGGACTTGACCATCAGGATTATATAAAATCAGGATTGACCATCAGGCTCGTATAATATCAGGATTTGACCATATGCGTATCGAGCATATGGTCCAGCAGTATGCTAGAGTTTGAGCTAGTCTAGTTAATGATATTCCCCTTTGTCTGTGTTATAGTTTATTAGTCCATCAGCATGTTTCACCGTACCATGATTATGAAACTGTAACATTACAGTTGTTCACTGTTTCGTTTTTTTTTTTATTAATTTTGGGGCACAGCCACTTATGTAACACAATATATGTGTATGATAATGCTTTTTAGAATAATTGCCTACAGAATTCAAAACCCTCATGACATTTAATTTCCATGCTTTAATTTTCTATTCTTGTTATTATGTTGCCATGTCATTTGCTTTGAGGTAAGTTAAAAAGGGAAAGTTGAAGAACCTCTTACGCTGTCTGAAGAGATGGTATATATGTGAGCTGGTACAAACAAACAAACATGCAGAAACATGCAAACATGCAGCACTAATCAGCTATTACTGATTCCCACCCCAATCACCATCACCACTTCTCTCACCCTCACTCCTCGCCACTAGGTTCCCTTCATCATTAAATGAATGTCCTGGCAACAATTTCACTGGCACAGGTCGGGACTCAGGGGTGGAACTGAGGCGCTTCTGCATTTTGATTGTGATTTTATTTCAATATTTCTATATTTGTTTTCTCCTGTCTCTTCTGTCCATGTGTGCTGTGACAGATTACGAGGGCGGGCGAGAAACGAGGATATGGATCTCTGCGTGTGTGTGTGCAGAAGAGGGAAAGAGTAATCTCTCAAGATGACAGTGAGGCAATTTTATTTCTCTCCTAGCCATCAAAGGTTTGTCATTTGGCAATCACCCTGTGTCAGGCTTTATTCACCTCTCAAGGATTGCTCTGTTTTACCATGCCTTACAAATGTTCACAGGAAACATGAGGAATAGTAATGTCACAAAATGATAACGTTACTCTTAAGCGTGTGTGTGTGTGTGTGTGTGTGTGTGTTTTCTCTGTTGTTCTGCAGCATTCATCTCTGATTCTGTTTGTAATCCCAAACTAAATGCATCACTTCCTCAGAATACATATTTGTTTCACAGCAACTATTTTCAGTGCTGTAAAAACATCAAATGCACCACCTCCTGTAGATGTGACAGTTTTCTTTCAGGAAAAAACTCCTTTTTTTGACACAAGTACAGCACAGAAGTTTGCACGTGCAGAAAATAGTTGCAGCAGCTGTGATTCAAACTGAGGTTGGATGGTCTGGGCCAGGTTCTAAGTCTAAACTACCTCACTAACCCTTGAAATACTAATGAGCTGTATCTATTGAAAAAGCCAAAATATTTCACTTGAGATGGTCAGAGTTCCGTGCAATCAAATTTACAACAAGCTGGCTGATTAGCTAAATTCTCTAAGCCTGCAAATCAACTAAAATACATTAAACTTTGAGGTTTAACATCAAGTGTTTATCATGCGTTGCCTCACAGCAATAATTTCATGAGTTTGATTCCGGGGCCTGGGGCCTTTCTGTGTGGAGTTTGCATGCGTGTGTTTTCTCCAGGTACTCCGGTTTCCTCCCACACTCCAAAGAAATGCAGTTGGTGATTCTAAATTTTCCATTGGTCTGAGTGTGAGTGGTTGTTCGTCTTTGTCTGTCTCTGGTGAACTGTCCAGGGTGTTGCCCGCCCTTCCCCAGAGTGAGCTGGGATTGGCTCCAGCACCTCCCATGACCCAAAAATGGATAAGTGATAGAAGATGAATGAATGAATTAATGTTTGTCGTGCAGAGTACATACTGATTACACTGACTTACATTTGAATGAATATCTGCTAAAACAAGAACTTATTATGTGCCCACTTGGTATGGTGCCTCACAATCTGGCTCACGGCTCACCCAATCGCATTACCTCTAAAACTAAAAAATGCACACTGTATTTTTTCCCCAATAACACACACTGAGAGAAAAATTATAAAAGCAGTGTGAAAACAACAAATTGTAGATCAGCAAGGGAGGAGTGTGTGTTTGCAACATCTAATGGTTTTATCACCACATTGAAGTTTCCAGACAACCTGCATGGTAGCAAGAGATGCTTGCAAAGAACTAATCACTAGATGCACTGAAATTGTTTTTCAAGAAATAAATCATTCACCCACTTGTTTCTATCAGACTCCAATATCTATGCTAAGCTATGCAGCTAACCCAGTACACAGGAGATGAATGTCTTCTTATTAAAAAAATAAAAATAAGAATTTGAATTAGAATTAGAATTTTTCCTGTTGTGATCTAGGTGTAATTAATCCTATATGTTATATTCTTTTTCTCCAGAGCCTCCCTTTGGTATACACCCCCTCATCAAGTGTTCTGCTCAGTTTATTGCTCCTCTAAAAGCTTTGTTGTCACTGTTGCTACTACAGAAGTGGGAAATAATGGGGATCGTGATATTCATGGACAGGATTTTGAGGTGCAGCCGTGGTGAGGAGGGGTTGCAAGTCGGTAGGTGGAGAATCCCCATCATTGCTTTTTGCAGTTTATGTGGTCCTTTCGGCACCATCGGCCTTAGATCGGTAGATTGGTTAGCAGCTGAGTGTGAAGTGGCAGGGATGAGGATCTTTCTCCGCAGGGTGGCTGGGGTCTCCCTTAGATATAGGGTGAGAAGCTCAGTCATCAGGGAGAGACTCGGAATAGAGTCGCTGCTCCTTTGCATGGAAAGGAGCCAGTCGAGGTGGTTCGAGCATCTGATAAGGATGCCACCACGGTGTCTTTCTACTGAGGTGTTCGTGGCACGTCCAACTGGAAGGAGACCTTGGGGCAGACTCAGGACCAGGTGGAGAGATTATATCTCCTCATTGGCCTGGGAGCACCTCGGGATCGCCCAGTCAGAGTTGGCCGAGGTTGCTGGGGAAAAGGAAGTCTGGGGCTACTTACTAAACTTACCCCCGCGACCCGACTTCGAATAAGCAGTTGAAGATGGATGGATGGAAATAGCAGGATTAGTGCGTAAGTAACATCACAAAGGACCAAAAGGTGGTATTTTAAGAAAATTGAAGAAAAAAATTACTGGAAGATTATTCCCATTTTTCAGCAGGCAGCCAAGACTGTATTCTGTTTTTCTATTCTCTGCATGCAGTTTTCATGTTACAATAGCATGGTTTAATGTTGTAATGTTGTAATGTTTCATGTATTTTTTGTCAATTCGTTGTTCAGATGGAGAGACATCTTCAAGAGTAGAACTTGCCTTTGCTTTGAGGGAATAACAATCAATGTGTTAGACTTTTTCATTTTTACAACGCTACAATTCACACTTAAATACATACCTCAGCACATTCCTCGAACTTAGGTCAAAATGCATTATCAAAACTAAATATTTCTCACAAAAGCGACTCGTCCTTGCCAAATTTCTGCATCTGCAAATTTCTCAAAAGCAGCTAAAGAAACATTTGATCTGTATCTTTACCCTCTAAATAGACATAATGTGTGGTAAAGTTAATGTTAACTCTAAACAAATGCATGTTTTGCTGTATAAGAAATCGAGAATAGCACATTATTGGTGTAACTTCAAACAATAAAAGATAAAGAAACAAGGCAAATTCACAGCCTCCACATATTGAGTTAGAGTGATGAATAATGTCCAGAAGTATTTTACAATGTCACAGTGAAGGTGACCTTTGACCTTTTGGACATAAAATATTAAAATGTATTTTTATTAAATTGAATAGATATGAGTAAAATTTTGTCATGTTTGCTATACAAATCCTTGGGCTGTGGCAAAAAAAAACCCTTTTCTGATCACGACCTTTGACCTTTAACAAACAAAATCTAATGAATTCAGGTTTAACAAGAATGCTTGTTCCAATTTCTCTTTGAATAATCTTGAGATAACACATTTATCACTGTGTTATGGGAGGTCACAATGACCTTTAACTTTTAACCACCAAATCTCACCATCAATTCCTCCTTCAATGTTGAGTTTGAATAAAGTCCCCTCATGGCCTTACTGAGATTTTGTGTTTATAATGGGATGAAATGAGAACATGACAGTATAACACCCACAGTCCTGACTGTTGGTGGTGCAGAAGGATCAAAATAAAACACAGTAGCTGAAAATACATTACAATAAAATAACATTGTAGGTCTTTGGCTGAAATGATATCTTTGTGGTTCAATAGTACAGCAACTGAATTTTCCTGTACATTTAATAAATGTATGATCTTTCATAACTATGAATAATAATAACCAATTTTCTGTTTTTCTAGAGCTGATGTGAAGTTTCTGTCTTTATCTGATCAGGAATTCTGCTCAATAATTTTAGCAGTAATGATGAGAAATCAGCTCTAAAAACCTCAATGTTCTAAATATCTTATAGTCCATGTCTATATGTCTTTATTCTGTCAGAATAAACTCAGACCAACTTCTATTCACTCTGAGATCAGAAAGATACAGGATTGATCCCAGAGACTTTGGCTATACAAGTAGCTGACAGCTAGTGAACTAGCACTTTTGAACAGTGTCTTCTCAATCTTCTGTAGTTAGAGATTTCTCCTTGTACTGTGAGAGTTATTTTGGTGGAAGTGGTACTTGAGGGTCTTTGGTATCAAATGTTCACACAATCTAGTTCACTGTGCTACATGTCTTGAAAAGAAAAGTGTAGGTGATTTTGAGAGCTAAATTTTTTTTCCCCCTCTATCTCTTTTTCCCTATTTGGGGTCGCCACAGCAAGTCAGCTCTGTGACTTGCATTATGGATTTGGCCACAGTTTTTATGCTCTTCCTGTTGCAACCTGCCCCATTTATCTGGGCTTGGGACTGGCATAAGCCTACCACTGGTTTGCCTTGTGACTGGGGTTTGAACCCAGGGACTCTGCATGAAAAGCATGCACTCTAGCACTGAGCTACTAACCCAGGTGGCAAGGGCAACATTTTAATAACAGTCATAAATAAAAGAAAAATCTCTGGGAACATAACAATTACAGTGTTTATGAAATACTCTATTCCCTTAGATTCAAAACACTGGATATTGTAGCATTGACTGATGACACAACGCTGAAATGCATAATTTATGTAGTCTCAGGGGGCATTTTAAATCAGTTTGGATTACATCAAAGGTGGAATCTGTCATGAAATCCCATCTCGCCCACAAACATTTCCCCGTGCTCATGGTATTTGTATTGGGTCTACTTTCATTACTTTGCATACCCTGTAGTCAGCTGGGTGAAGGTTGAAGTCCCGGGACGAAATTAATGAAATGTATTAATTCCATCAAATAGCTGTTATGAGTTCTCTTTGACTCCAAAAAAATCTGATCATCCAATGAGAGTCACCGGCATAATCCTTCAGCCTGATTATTTCTGCAATAAATCCTTGAATTACAGCTAGCATTTGATGTGGAGTTTCTCCCTGTAGTGGTTCTGTCCTGTTGTCAATAGTCTAACAATGTTCATTTCAACACATTTCACAGTAATTTCATGTCATACCTTTTTTTATTTTGAATAGGGAAATTGTGCAGACATGGCGCTATTCTGAAATTTGGGTAGAAATGCTCTTAACTGGGCATGTCTGTTACGTCAGCCATATGTTGACGTTACCTATTTCCCCCTTTATTACAGCTAGCGGAAGACATGGCGGGAGTTAAACAGAACTGGTCTGTATCGGAAACAAATACGATACTGGAAGAAAAGAAAAGAACTTAAAATTGTTGAAGCAAAAGTACGGCCTGAAGAACACAGTACAGATCCATAAAAATAAAAAAATCGATTTCAAAATGACACACAAAACAGTGTTTGTTTACGTTGGAAGTAGCTTCTTCTTCTACTACTAATTCCTAAATGTCAGACAATTCTGCGCATGTCAAAATCATTTATTCCATTCAAATGTGAAATGTATGTAAACACATGTAATGATTGGATCATTTTTTTGGGGGGTCCATGTAAATAGTAAAGCTCTAATCCGAATCATAATCAGATTGAAGAAATTTTGCGCATGTAATAATAGATGGACCTTTTTTTTCAATAAATGTCTTATTTTCCCACTGAAGTGACCAAATTACAGTCACTTCCAGGAACCAGGGCTTTTCATTGAGCATCATCAGGTCAAACCTTCCAATACTTTGGTATATGACCAAAGTATGATGACAATTCCATTGGCCTCCGCAACACTTTGTCTTCATGTCTAATAAACAAATGTTAGCATGCTAAACTAACTGTAAATATTGTACTTCTTCAAACCCTGGCCACTAATGAATTTGGCTACTGATTGGTTGGAAGGTATGGATTAATTTATGATAACCAGTGTGACGTGTGGCTGGGGATCAAAATGACTGCATCAGTATTAAATGGTGTGAGATATCTGTGACATTATTTCTCACTTAACAGCTCCAATAATATTGTGTGGGAGATTTCATCAAAGTGATGAGTTACGTTTCTGGTTTTAGGTTTTAAAACTCCTGCATGAGCCTTTTTTTTTAAAGAATGAAACAAAGAAATTAATCATAAAAGCTTTCCAAAAGGGAAAAAGATTTTAAAACACATTAGCGTTGCTGATATCCAGGAGTAATCTGACTTAAAAGAATGAGTAGACCCATATTGAGTTGACTGGTGAATAAATATAGCTTTGGGCAAGGTCATTTAATGCTTTGTATGGGCTAAGAAGAATTTTAAAATGTATTTAAGGGTATAACAGATAGCCTGTGTATGACTTCAATATAATCTGACTTCTTTTTACAACTGGTGGAGTCAACCACTGATGGTCATTAGATAGATGTCTGAGACACGTCAACGTCCAACTGTTACAACATACCTTGTTATAGATATGAAGCCTAAGTTCATATTTCAATTTAGGTTTCATATGTGAGGTGATAATGGGAAGGAACTTGTTAGTTATTATCCAGAAAATAGATGTTATCTATACTAGTGTCAGCTCATGTAAACAGTTTGCTCAAAACACTGAAACAGGAAATGATTCTAATTGCGTCATCTCCTTTCTCCTGCATTTTTTTATACCTGTCGCTCTCTCATACCATCATTTCCAAAGATCTTGTGAAATCCCATGTCTGCTGTGCTGGCTTTCAACAATTCTCATCTGTGACAAATACCACTTCCGTTCCTTTTGACATCTGTTGTATAACGTCTTGTTGTTGAGGAAAAAAAAAGAAAAACTGTACACACACACACACACACTAACATGCATTTTATTGCGGTCCTCCCACTGCTGATTGTATAAACACACACCTATGGAGACACCCCACCTGCCATCGTTGTAACCTGCTAATGGCAAAAAAGCTTAAGAGTTCAAATGTACATCTAGCACATTGAGACTTCCCTGGAACCACTGTTTTATCTGTCTACCTGCTGTAATGCAGAGACAAAGCTAAGAAGGATAAAAAAATCAAACAAGCGCAAGTAAGATCCAGCCCTGTAAGAAATGAAAAGTCATAAAAACAAGAAAAATAAAAAAAACACGTTTGCAGATGGAGAAGGGAATCAAAAAGCAGGTTTATCCAATGTCCCTCCACATTGGAACAAAATAACTAATATAGGGAGGGAAAGAAATTTAATTAAAAACTCTGTGGTGCACGGTAACCAAGGGTGGCCTTCTCTCATTTTGGCAGAGTAGAACAAACACACATATGAGGTGAACCATATTGAATTGAGTTAAGTAAAGGTCATGTTCTACAGCACACGGGTGGGAGAGAGCCCTCTTTCAACCTACATTCCAGCTTGTTATGCATCTATTTTTATTCGGCAAACATTCCTCCGTGACAGTTGACCTTATCTCCGTGGCCTGAAATATGGGTGTCAGAGAACTTGATCGAAAGCAAATTCATTTTATGAGCTCTACTGTAATATGTTGAGTTAATTCCCAGCTAAATGTCAGGTGAAATGTTGGTTGGTTGGAGGGGAGTGGAGGTGGGGCTGGGGGGAGGGTGTTCTAAACAATGTGTTCCACCTGATGGGGTTGAATTCATATCACTGATTTTAGTAACTATTGTCTCACACGAGTTATTTGGCTAATTTGGTGCTTGCAAAATGTCATTCATTTCTTTGCATAATTTAGGGGACCTCTCTTTTTAGATCCTACATGTGTCACATTATGCTGGGGAGCATGCAGAAAGACACGAAAGGCTTCCAGTGACACGACGCAACTTTCTAACACTGAAAATAACATTGTTGAAAATGCAGGTCAAGGTGTTGTGTTGTGATTTTCTATGTTGTTTCTAGTTATAACACACACAGTGGATCTGATCAATGTGAGTTTATTTCCTCGTTAGGTACCGCTACCTTTCATGGTAGTTATCGCTGTTATCAAACCTCTCCTCAAAAGACCTAATCTTGATCCAGATGTTTTGGCCAATTATAGATTCATATCTAACCTCCCTTTCAACTCTAAAATTCTTGAAAAAGCATTTGTAAACCAATAATGTGAACATCTGCATAGGAATGGCTTGTTTGAAGAGTTTCAGTCAGGATTTAGGGTAAATCATAGCACAGAAACAGCACTGGTAAAAGTTACCAACAACATTCTACTGGCTTCAGACAACGGATTGGCCTCCATACTTGTCCTGTTAGATCTTAGTGCTAATTTTGACACCACTGGCCATAATATTCTATTGCATGGACTGAAACATGAAATTAGGGCCACACTAAACTAGTTTAAATCATATCTATCATACGGATATCACTTTGTTAATGGTAACAATGGCTTTTCCTCACTCTCTGTAGTTATTCATGTAGTTCCACAGGGTTCTGTACTTGGACCAATCCTTTTCACCCTATATCTACTTTCCTTAGGCAGTATTATCCGGAAGCACAGCATCAATTTTCACTGTTATGCAGATGATACTCAGTTATACTTGTCAATTAAGCTGAATGAAACTAATCAGCTAATCAGACTTCAGACATGTCTTACAGACATAAAGACCTGGATGAGCTGCAACTTCTTACTTCTGAACTCAGACAAAACTGAAGTTATTGTACTTGGCCCTAAGCAGCTTAGAGAAGCATTATCTGATCATATAACCACTCTGGATGGCATTAGTTTGGCCCCCATTTCCACTGTTTGGAATTTTGGAGTCATTTTTGATCAGGACATGTCCTTTGTCCCTCATATTAAAAAGGTCTCTAGCACAGCCTTATTTCACCTACGCAATATTGCGAAGATGTAACGGGTGTGGTTTGGACCAAAAAGCAGTACACAGGACAATGGTAACAGTTGGTAATGACTTTTATTGTCGGGGAGCAGGGCAAAAAAAGTCAACTCAGGGCACAGTGCTCTTTTCAGGCATGAAACCCTCACACAGTCCCTGTCGCTTTGGCGTGGGGAAAAGGTGGGGCTGAAGCGAGGAGTCCATAGTCTGTGGAGCCAGCCATGCATGCAGAGGTGCCAATGAGGAGAGCAGAGGAGCTGTCGGAGACAGGCGGGGGGGGGGTACCAATGGGGAGCAGGCAGGGGATGAGCAGAGGACAAGCAGATGATCTGTAGCCAGGAGAGCAGACAAAAACCAAGGACTCTGAAGCAGAGCTCGTGGTCGGGGACGAAAGGCAGGTGGGTATACCAGGGGGCAGACGTGGAGAGCAGGTCAGGAACAGGCAGGGTCAGTAACGGGAGATCAGACAGGAACTGAACGCTGGGAAGTCTTGCATTACACAGTAGAATAATCTGGCAAAGACAGAAGAGTTAGTGAGGGTCTTATACAGGACTGATTTGAGGGAATGAGCTGCAGCTGTGCAGCCGGTGAGAAGAGTTGGCCTGAGGAGGCAGGCGTGCCTGGCCAGTAGAGTGAAGAATCACTGCAGCTGACTGATAGGAGGAAACAGGGAGACGGCGATTGTGACAAAAGATCAGAAACATCCTGTCACAAGATGATGCAGAAAAACTAGTCCATGCATTTGTTACCTCTAGACTGGACTTCTGTAATTCATTACTATCAGGATGTTCTAACAATTCTCTGAAAAGCATTCAGTTGATTCAGAACGCTGCTGCACGAACATTAAAAAGAACTAGAAAAAGAGGCTCCCGGTAAAATTCAGAATAGAATTTAAATCCTTCTGCTAGCATACAAAGCTCTGAAAGGCCAAGCTCAGTCGTATCTCTCTCTCTCTCCGTTTCTGTCAACCCGACCAGTCGAAGCAGATGGTTGCCCTCCCTGGGCCTTGTTCTGCTGAGGATTCTGCCTCTTGAAGGAGTCCTGAAGAAGTTGCCACTGTTACCAAGTGTTTGCTGTTGGAGGGATACGTTGGGTCTCTGTAACAACTCAATATAAATAAATTGATTTGATTTCATTTATAAACCGGCTTGGATTCTATTTTCATAAAACACATTTTATCTGCGTGTGTCATTCACTTTGGTTTCTGCATTCATGAGCAAGGTTAGTGCAGATTTGGAACAGTCTGACCCTTTAACTGGGGAATATGTGCTTTACTTTGGTGCCTTTATCTATTGATTCTCAAACTCCATCTTTGTTAGTGACATTTGAAGTCAAATCTCTCCATTGGAAATCCAATTGGATCCAGCTGGTGATGTCACAGCCTATCAGAGGGTCTCATTCAGAGGGCTAGCTGTCAGCTGCTTGTATAGCCAAAGTCTCTGGCACTGTTGCCTACTTAGCGGTTTTGTCCTTGTATTTAGAGAGTTTTCGACTTTTTAAAAAAACAAATCTATTGTTATATTGATATTTTCAGGTCTAATTGGCGACTTTTGGAAAGCACGTATCATTCTTACTCTTCCCAATGAGCAGTGGCTGCAGCAAAGGGCCCATCTCCCATCCCAAAGCTTCTTCTTTTTGCAATCACGCAATGAGCGAAGCGGCACACCTCATCTCCCCTGTGTGTGTGTTAGTGTGTGCATATGTGCGCATGCCCGTGCTCATTCTCAGCCTGAAACACATCATGCAAGGGGGACATCTAGGTCTCTCTGCTGGTCTGAGCTCTCAATTAATTTAACCAGGGCAGCACAGCAGCGTAGTGGTTAGTGCTGTTGCCCCACAATAAGAAGGTTGCCAGTTCGGTTCCTTAACTGGGGCTTCGCTGTGCGGAGTTTGCATGTTCTCCCTGTGTCTGCGTGGGTCTCCTCCAGGTACTACGGTTTCCTCCAACCATCCAAAGACACGCATGTCTAGGTTAACTGGTGACTAGAGCTGTAACAATTACAAATGTTGCTACACAATTGTCTCGGAAATAATTGTGATTAACAATATAATTGTCTCTTTCGGCTCAATTTTTAAAATACTTTTTTCATTATCCAAGTCCAATAGTCATCATTACTAGTAAAACAATGTGTCAGAATAGTCATCACTGCTTCTTGGCTAGCATTTTTTCCCAACTGTATCTCCCTTGTCATTTTAGTTGATATGAATGTGTGTACGGACAAGTTCCAACAACTAACAGTTAAATCATAATAATAACAATAATACAAATATATAGTCCTCTGAAAAAAAAGGGTGTAGGGGTGGTGGGCGATAAAAAAAAAAAGAAAAAAAAAAAAAGGTTATTTATTGGGCAGATTTTGGACCAGAAACACAAGCATGTTCAGTTTCTCTGGCTTGAGGCTAGACCTCACTGGGCTTGCAATGGTGCCAGCTGTACTGAACATTCGCTATCACGTTTATATTTTGTCTGCGACCAGCTGTCGGGAGGGGCCATACACTGTTGCAGGGGTACTGATCAATTTGTTTAATTGTGCAAACTGTGAGTGATGGTGATTTTTGAGATGCTGTCTCAAATTGGTTGTGCTAGCATTTTTTACCGTGACCGTTTTCTTACATAGCCTCTTCCAGGTTTGCGGGCTCTCCCCTCTGATTTGGCTTGAAACCAAAATAATCCCACGACGGAGAAGTTGTACTAGGTTTAGAAACAATCTCCATCTCATGTCTCGTTTTCCAAATTCAGTGTCAAATGATGCTATAGCTGAAAGCAGAATGGCAGTCTAGTCCCTCCCCAAATGACCGATCGTCCAATCATAATTTAGCTGAAACCAGTGGGGCTTGCAAACTCCCTACATTATGACAGGACCAGTGGGACAGTGTCAAGCAACACTTTTTCTTTCTTTCTTTACTACCAACACTAAACGAAAACTCCAATGAAAACCAAACGTGTACCAGCTTAATGTTATGGGCATTTCTCAATACCGCTTCTCACGAAACTACCCAATTGTCTTTGGATTGTTAATGTTAGAAAGCCGAAAATTTTGCAACTGTAAATGAATGCGGGTGAGGCATCCTCCGATGGGAGTTTCTGTTCTGTCGCGCTGCAGGATGCACACGGACACTGGAAACGTGTTTGATCGGTGCAAACAAAAGTGTTATGATGCTTTGACCCATCTCATGAAAATAAGCCCCACCATCCCCCCAAAAATTGCTTTAATTGTGCTTAAACAAAGAAACTGCGATTACGTCAAAAAATCGTGGTTAGACAATTATGAAATAATTGTTACAGGCCTACTGATGACTCTATATTGTCCCTAGGTCTGAATGCAAGCGTGAGTGGTTGTTTGTCTCTGTTTGTCTTTGTGTGTTGGCCCTGCGATGGACTGGCAATCTGTCCAGGGTGAACAGGTTTATGGTAATTTGCTGTAAAAATAACAGTTATTATATAAACCTGTTTACGGTAAATTCTTTTAAAAATAACAGATATACTGTAAACCTAATTACAATCCATCAGTGAAAAAACAAGGTAAAACTGTAAGATATAGTATGGTATTTTATTGCAAAGTTCAACTTTACGGTAAATTACTGGCAGCTGTGGTTGCCAGAATTTCACCGTAAAAAATACGGTACAACACATATGGAATTACAGTTTGTTGGCGTAGATTTTACAGTCAGCATTTGCAAATGGTTAATTATAAAGGAAATAACCAATTAAGCCCATTGTAAACCAAAGTACAGACTATAATTGATAAACTTTAAGAACCTCTCTTTGCATATACACATTCTCTGTGAAAAACAGAACTTGTCCAGTATACTCACAAGGCAGTGTTGGCATCTTGAAAATACAGTGTGTGTCCATACATATGAAGGATAGTCCATGATGGAAAAAATAAACATCATGAAAAAAGGAGCCACTTGCCCTGGGTTGATCAACAGTAATGAGGCACTGAGTCCAGACTTGGCTGAAGAGGGCTCTTAACATGGACATGGTGTTCAAGAAACTGGAACTTAAAGCATTCAGCAGTCAACAGTTCTGCTTGAAGACTCATATGTTGTCCATCAGGTGTCCACTGTAGAGTGGCATGATCCTCTGCAGCCAGAAAACAGAAACAAAAGCTTGATGCAGTGCCTGAGCATGATGCCTACAGAGATAAATTCAGCCTTCTGTTGTTAAACTGAGCTCCAATGAGCTATACAATAGAATGAAACCAGCACTCTGGAATATAGTTTTGCAGGTCATCAGGAGCATTTCATTTATTTTATTGTATTAGTGTGAAAGGTAGAAACAGTCACTTTTCAGGACTAAGTGATCATCATTATTTGTTTCACCCTTGTCGAATGGCAGCCTAAATACAGACAGCCCTGACCAAATAACCAGCCAAACAGGGTCGCACAGTATTCACATATTAGAAAGTACCGCAATACCCTGCCTTTAACACCAGTACAATAGTATCGATACTTTAAAAATGGCAACATTTTAATTAGAGCTGGTGCAACAGCAGGAGTGCAGTTGTGTGGTTGTGGCTCTGTTGATTGTATGTTTGCTTGAGTGGAGGCCTCTGTGTATTTATGTTGCAAGTCGACATGGGTGAAATAAATGCTTAGTGGTCAAACACATACATTTCTATCCATCGCCCGATATGCTATCAATTACAAAAATGATTTGCAAACTATGCTCCATACAGGGTTCCTGCACATTTTCACAGACAAAATTTCAAAACTTTTCCATGACTTTTAAAGGACCCATGAGTCTCTGTCTCCCCCAGTTCCTCTCCTCTCTCCTCTCTCTCCCTGTCCTCATCCTGCAGGTGATGAATCATCACCATCCCATGTTCCTGCAATGCCTGCTGCTCCCACATCTTCAAGAATTCCATACAGCATCATTCCTAAGAACTTCATGCAGCATCATGTTCCTGCCTACACCTGTTTGAATATCCCCTCCTCCTGCTCTCTTTCTCTCCCTACTCTACCCAACTTTGCCCCCCCCCGTGCCTCTCTCTCTCTCTCTCTCCCTCTCTCAACCCAACCGGTCGAGGCAGATGGCTGCCCCCCCTGAGCCTGGTTCTGCCCAAGGTTTCTGCCTCTTAAAGGAAGTTTTTCCTTGCCACTGTCGCCGAGTGCTTGCTCATCGGGGGATCTGTTGGGTCTCTTTAAATAATTTTATAAAGAGTTTTGTCTAGACCTTCTCTATATGTAAAGTGCCTTGATGTATCTTTGTTATAATTTGGCGCTATACAAATAAATCTGATTTGATAATATAATTGCCATGGTCATTCACTTTAAGTACATGAACAGAAGTGTACTTTAGTTAGGGTTAGGGTTAGGATCAATTGTTTGAAAACTGATCCTTTGCAAGGGCCCGCCCCTTGACTGGTGAATCACAGCATAGCTGTGTTAGATGGCAAAAAGACATCACCGATTTTGAGGCAACAAAACCAGGAATTTTTAGTGAGATGTTGCCGTTTTTGTGGCGAGAAAATCAGGAATTTTTTGTCGTTTGTGTAATGAGAAAAACTGGAAATTGTAGTCGTTTTTGTGGCACCAAAATTGGAAATTTTTGGCAAGGTATCACCATTTTTGTGGTGACAAAACCAGGAATTTATAGTGACACATCAATCACAGCGTAGCATTACCCACCTCCAACTGAGTGTCCAATAACTACATGGCTGAGCTCCACACTCTCATGCAATCGTTTTGGATTTTCATCATTTTCCTCCTGGTTTTGTGGGTTTGGAGCTAGTCATGGTTAAACATTATTATCTATGGAAGAACATGGAAGATAGCCAACAGACAACTACATTACATTCCATGACGTTTCCAAAAATCTTGATGATTTTACCTCATTTCAAAACTTTTCTAGACCTGGAAAATTACATTTTAAAATTCCGTGACTTTTCCAGGTTTTCCATGACTGTGGGAATCCTGTCCATAATACCGATTTTTTTCTACTGTATGTTTGTATGAAGCTGTTGGCATCGTGCACTTGAGGGAGATCGATTGAGTGAAGTTTGAGTTGTGCTTGCATCTACTCATTTGCTACACTGACATAAACCATTGCTTACCTCTAATTAGCCTTGACAAGACTGGTGTTTGAGTCATTGGGTCCAGACTTGACTGAAGACAGGTGGGACAGAGTCTCATACAGACATGGTACAATGTACAGGAAACTGGAACTTCGGGCAGGTGTTATCATTCCTGCTTGAAAATTCACCAGCAGTTCTCAATCAGGTGCTTACTGTGGACTGGCATGAACCTCTCTGCAACCAGACAGAAAAAAACAAAAAAGAAAAAATTGTTAATGATAATAATGATAATTATTGTTATATAGCACTTAAACTGTTGCAAAGTGCTTCCCACAACAACAACAACAAAAAACAAAACATTAATTAAAGAAGTTGGAACAGAAAAGAAAATTAAATGGTGAACGAAGAGTAGGTTTAAAAAAAAATCTCATAAAAAGGCCAACCTATTGATATGATTTCAGGAGGCACTTAAAACAGTTAAAAGATTTAGCAGATATAATAGACTGAGAGAGATTGAGGGAGAAACTGTGGAGGCTGCAGCTGAAAACACACAATCCTTTGGATTTGACATCGAATCAGTGATACAAGCTAAACAGTCATTAAAGATTGTGAAAGTTCTAGCTGTGTTTTCTTGCTATATCAATGATAATACTATGAGAATAGTTTGGCACATGGCCAAAAGATGGCATGTTTTTTTGTTTTTTTTTTAAGGATAGTTCTGAGGATTTGCCCTTAATGAACTCTAGATAACAGGGTAGTAGACATACAACAGAGACATAATTATTGATGTGGCCATGTAAGTATTTGACAGGCATGAAGAAACAAAAACATTTAATGGCAGCACCAGTTCAGAAGCCTATCTATTTAAATGTACTCAGTGAAGCTGAGTGCTGATAACGATGAGGAATCAGAGTACTGGCCATATCGCATTCTTGCAAAGTTGACTGCCTTGCATTATCCAGCTACACCGTGCTGTGGAGAAGGTGAAATTATTCGTTAAAAAATTGTATGGCTAAGGTGTTAAAGGGATCATTCTCACTTGTTATGTTATCTTTGAATTCGCCTAGATCAAATGTCAATAAATGTTTCCTTCGTAATACATCCAAGTCTCCATGTATCATCTTTAATTATGAGTAAACCATTTTCTCCATTATTTCCATCACAATTAGATTATGAAAGCCCTAGATTTATGCTGTGCTTAAAGGTAGAGTGTGCAGAATTTAAAAAAAAAACAACAACAACAACATATGGACTTGTACAAACATAAATCTTCTCAATCATCACTCATGACCCACTAGAAGAGTGTGGTGGTCTGTTTTTCTCCTGAGACTCAGCCCTCAGCCTGTATTTCTCATTTTCTCATTGTTTTGGTGTGTGGCCGGTCTCCTTCTGGGTGGCAACCAGTGCTTACAAAAAGAGATTAACATAAAGCCTTCTATTGTTAAATTAATGCACGGTCAACTGTGCAGTCACTTATCACTATTTATCCTTGACAAGACTGGTATCTGATCACAAGTGTAGATTAGTGGGCCAGCAAAGAAGTTGATGAGTCCATGTCAAATACAACCACTAGTAGACTACCTGAAAGAAAGTGTAAGGAGATATAAGAAGACAGGATATACATCCCCTCAAGTGAAATATGAAATTATCAACTCTTTCACTCTCTCCAACACACAGGTTGCAAATTACAATCAAATGACTCAAAAACATGAGCAGCTGGGCCAGCCAAAGACCATGTGACACATATTTTTAATATCGCAGCGGCCAAGGTTCAATTGCGGCTTGGGCCCTGCTACATATCATCCCCTCTCTCTCCACTGTGTTTCTTGTTTATCTCTACTGCCACTGTCCAGTAAAGCAGAAATAATATCTTTAAAAGTTAAAAACAAAAACAGATTGTTTCTGGCATGTACATAGATTAGAGACTCACCATTTTCCTGGCTGACACAAAGCCATTAAGTTGTTCCCTCTAAGTCCATAACCAGTCATAGAACTTTAGATGCAATGCCTGAAAGGTGACAGTAGCATAATATTTAAATATTAACACTTATAGAGACAAGCTAATTTATACAAGAGCAGTGTGTACAGATAATTAAGACAATTTGCTCTTACCATGTTAAAAGATGTATTGGATATCTTCAGTTTACCTACCGTAAAGGAGAATCTTAATAAAAATGTCACCAGCATTCAACCTACTCCGTAGTGTCACAAATGCACTGAAACACAAGCTCAAATGTTCTTCAGTTTTATTAACTTGAATGCATGAAGTTGTGCACTCTCCCTGCTACTGTAATAGATTTTTTCAAATGAATGTTGCTTCTGGCAATAACAAACACAGAGCCAAAATGGTCAAACTCTGCATGTAGTGTACAGGGTTCCCATATGATAAAATGTTAAAGTACATCACAGTTTGCCATTTTCAAAATTATATAATCAGTCAGTCTTCCCCTCAAAATGTTTAACCTAACTGAAAGAACAATAAGCCAGTTCACATAAATTTAAAAGAACCAAAACAATGCGAATAAGAATATTCAACTGAACTGTTAAAGTGATAGTTCAGTTTTTTGAAGTGGGGTTGCATGGGGTACAAATGCCCACTAAGTATATTAGTGGGCATTTGAATATTTTAAATTAAGAGAAAATTTACAGTGCTTCAACTGGTTGGGAAAAAAAGCTTTTTATCTGGAACTAACCGTAGAACTCATGTATCCCAATGCGCCTGCGTGGAGAAATATGTGAATTACACGGTTAGTTCCAGATAAACAGCTTTTTTGCCCAGTAATATACTTAGTGGGCATTTGTACCCCATGCAACCCCACTTCAAAAAAATTAGCACGCCAGCACGTCCTTCCACAATATGCTCCCTCAAGTGAGCTATCAGAGCTTTTGTATCGTGACACTGGCGCTCACACAACGCCATTGCGCATTTAAAATCGCTAACAGCCGTCCCGAGAGTAATGGTAGTAGGAGCAGATACATTATGCCTCAGGTAAAAATGCGCCTTAAACGCTCCATATCTGTTAAATGTCTGCTTGCAACCGGCTCCAGTGCACTTAAATAAACAACGTGGTTCATTTCGATGAAGTTTGCAATGAAGCACATAACCCCTCAAAGTCTCAACCGACTTGCCACAGAAATCAAAGCTAAACATTTTTCTAGTATTACTAACTTAGCAACGTTAGCTGTAGCGACTTGTCAGACCCCTTAAGTGACTTTTCTATTCTTCAAAAAGCAGATAGCGACACATGTAGCAACTTTTAAGACATACCTGAACTCCTCTGCTTGAAAGTAAATAAATAAGAGGTAATGTGGCTCTGTGGCTAGCTAACGTTAACTGTGTTCAATCAGACAGTCTCAAACCATCAGCCAGAGATGTCAATGAGCTGTGAATGTGCTTACCTGAAGAAGAGACTGCTCTTGTGGGTGCGGAGAAATGGCGGTGAACTGAAATTCAAAATTTCCAGCTTCCGTTAACTCCGCGGCCATATCTCTCTTTCTCTCTCTCTCCTCAATTCAATAATGCTTTATTGACATGGGAAACATACGTTTTCATTGTCATGTTTTACATATAATAAAAGATGTACATGTACAAGAATAAAATAAAAATAGAAATTGTCTTTTCACTGTACAAAAGAAAGATATGCTATAAAATATACTATTATTTAAAAAGGATGTGTTAACAATGTTGCAATTAAACTCTAATGATTGTTGTAGGCCTATGTTTTCCTGTTGAATGTACAATGTGAATCTGGTCTTTTTAATGGCTGCAGCATGGGTGAAGAGCCCAAGACAGATTTCCCACTTTGTGGGACAATAAAGTTAATCTTATCTTAATTCACTGTTTTGACAATAATACACCATCTATAGTTTTCTATTGCATTAAGTGCTTCGCGTTGGCCCGAACAATGCCCCTTAACTGTGATATAATGAGCACATACCATGGCCTGTCCTGATATATTGCTTAAATATACCATACTTCTTAATATTCTATTTTCTGTAGATATGATGGTATGATTTAATGGTTGTGTACCGTAAATTTAAACGTAAACACCAGTAAAATCTGTAATTCAGACAGAATGATACCATCAATTTCAGGGTAATTACACGCATGTGACATTACGGTATTTTACCATGAACTTTTTATAACATTCTCAGTAAAATTCCGTATTTTCTACTTAGTAAGACCATAAAATTTTAAGTTATTTACTGTTTCTTGAATTACGGTAATTCAATGTATTTACTACAGTGATATACTTTTTTTGATTTTACGGTATTTTACTGTTGCTATTTGACAGTTTTTTACCGTAATTTCTACGGACATTTTTTACAGTGTAGCTCTGTGTTTTTTTTGCAGTGACAGAATAAAGACAGGGAGAAATGGACAGTAAGATATTAATAGCATTAGAGGCTTTGGAGGTGATTTTTCATCATTACTGCAGAATGCAGTAATAATGACTGGAGCAGAATGCCTGATCAGGTAAAGATGATTCAGAATTCTTAATTAAAACCAACCACATGGAGGTGGGTTAAAAACTGCAGCAAATTCTGGATTTCACAGTTGCATACGTGGTTGTTTTGCTCGGAATTGTGTCATCCCCCAATTAGAACGATCGTTAATGTCTCTTAAGTTCTTCCTTGTATTTCCTTTACTATAATTCATCTTTTGTCACATGAAGGTTTTGCAGGATGAGTTAATGCAACTCGATGGGCACTACCCACATATGATTTATAGGAACATTACTTGGTAGATGTTTTTTAGATAAAAGTTACTACTTTCTGAACATGTCAGAACTTCTAATGTTACCCTGGTTACAAGTTAATGAGTGCACCAGTATTTTTTCTGGGGTAGAACCCTGATTTTGCTCAAGTAGGTCATTATTTCTTCTTTTGGTTCAGTCCTGTGAGCTGGATCCAGGTAAGAAGTAGTGTCAACCCACAATGACGTACCCCATTGTTTTGTTAAATGGTGTTCACTGCCAGTAAACTGCAACTGTTGTGAACTGCCACCTAGGTTTTTTGAGACTGACTGGTTTTCTGACTCTGACTCTATGGCATGGTGGCACTGAAAACAATAAAATAAAAGGACTGAATAAAACTGAGGTTAATTGGTGAAAAAGAGCATGGCCAATCACACATTCAACTCATGATGACTTTGTGTTTATATTTAGAGGAATGCAGGATTTCTAGTCAAGGTTGCTCAAAGTTTCATTCAGATGTACTGAAAGGGGTGAGTTTATGTGGAGAATTTTTAAATGCTGCATTCAGTATAATCATGAAGTGAGTTTGTGCAGTGTAGTCCATCAGTCCTCAAACATAATTAAACTACCTGACATGATTTTGTGAAGCCTTCAACCTGCTTGCTCCTGCTCTGGACCCTCATTTTCCGATTTAGCCTACTTCTTAATAGCGCAAAAGTTTTCCAACCAGTCTAAAAGATTTTATGATAGCATTGGTCAAAGTTGAACCCTTTAATTTTTGTAAGAATAAAGTTACATGAAAAAGCAGAGTTTTTAGGAGTTGGAAGGGGGCAGTTAGGTGGCTGACTCATATGTTGAGTTAGACACTGTAAAATCTGTTAAGTCTATCGACTTCCTATAAAAATGAACTCTGGGTCTGAAAAGTCTATCTGTAAACTTGATTTTTATCTCATGAGCATCAGGGGGCTACTCCACTGGTTGTAAGAAGAGTCAGTATGTACTGAAGTCTTTGGGAAAATGTCACTTCTCATTCATTCATTCATTCATTCATCTTCTACCGCTTATCCGTTTCCCGGTTTCTGGGGGGTTCTGGAGCCAATCCCAGCTCACATTGTGTGGGGCAGGGTACACCCTGGACAGGTCACCAGTCAGTTGAAGGGTGTCACTTCTTATCAATTGATTTATTAGCTCAGTAAACATTGTCCTCATTAGTTCATGGTCTCAGGCTCTCGTTTCAAGTCTTCTTCAATACAAAATGATGTTCATTTAGAGGAAAATAGACCAGAAAGTTATGCACCAAGGGGTGGAATTGCACAGCTTTGTGTATGACAGACTGTACCACTCAATCAGGATAGACTGCAGAGCAGGTCAGATCTCACACCTCGTCAGGTCCACCTTCTCCTCCAGGTTTGGTTTCTTCAGTTAAAAAAAAAAAAACAAGATGGCAGCCTCCTAATTTCTGGAAGGCTTCAAAATGGCGGTTCCCAAACCCATGGATGACATTACGGTGGGTTTACAGTTGGTAAGATTTTTACTTTTTAAAATAATAGTGGGTTATCAGCAGTTGCCGTGAGCGAAGTGATAAACAACATTGTCAAAAGGCAGCTATATGCTCAGCTTTCAGTAACTGAATGGCAGCTCCACATTCAGATGTCGTCTTCTATTAAGTGAGGAGTAATTGCTGTGTGGGAATATAAAGTGTGTTTGCAGTATTATAGAAAAAAGTGGCACCATAAGCTCAATTTACCTCTGGAGAATACTTGACATCTTTTGGCTGTGGAGTATCCCACTCAATATAAATGTCAGTTATGATGGTGACGGTGGAGAAGTGACCTCTTATTTTCCCACTTGAACTGTGTTCACAAAGGAATCACCAAATATACGCATGTTAAAACAATTATATATTAAAAGTGGACCTCTGAAAATGCAAACACAAACTATGGTGACTCTGAGGGCCCAACACAGGGAAGCTTATGAAAACACATTGCTTTACTTGTTGCAGCATGTTTGAGTATTGGATTGTGTAATATTTGCTGTGTGTTTGTGTATTTAGTTGCGTATTTGCATTGTGTTTGTGTATATGTTGTCAGTATTTGAAGCACATGTGTTTTGTTAAGTTGCAGTGCACTGATTTCTCTGGACTGCAGTAAAAAATTTTGCTCTTCAAAAATCCATCAGGCTGTAATCTAAAGTTTGGAGATCTTCATCATCTGAGGAAAATAATAAAGAAATCCAAGAAGCATCGCTGCCATTCCAGAAGGTCAGTCAGTTAAATGCATTAATAAGGCAGACAGAACACACACAGCTTCTCATCCCATGTTATCATTGGATCGTCTCAGGCGTTCTGTCCCAAGCAGAAGGATGAAGTGGAATCTTGGCATTTGTTCTCTTTAAACAGAACAGGGCAAGCATGTGTAATTGATGCTTGGCAAACAATGCGTGTGAGCAGGGCAGGGGCCCGGGAGCGCTAGGGATAGTTTCCAGATGAGAGACGATTTGCTTTTATCATTTTATATTGTCAGCGAATTTGCCACATCTTTGATGATGCAGGGGGGCAAAAATGTCTGGAGAAAGTTAACAAGCTGCTCCACTTGACTTGAAATCTAAGTTGAGACAGATGCGTCCCGATACACTGTGTTCCGGGTGCTTTTTTTTCACAGGCAGTAGCTTTAGTTTATTGCCAGGCTTTCTGAAGCATGTGGCATGTGACGTATGTCGAAAACAACCAAACACATGAAGAATTAAAGTGAATAGATACAGAATGAAAAATATGACATTTTGATCTCATGGTTCAATTAAGAATTATTTAGAGACATTCCTTTCTTACATTTTTATATAATAACTAATTGCTAATTCCACAAAGAAGATGTGCTGACTGGTATTTATTGGTATCAAATATTACTATATTTTATTTACTTTAAGACAGCACATCAAAAACCCTGGGCGTCTTGAGATATTTCAGCTGTGTCTGAATACTTGTGAATTTGCTTCCATATAGACAATGTTAGACAATTTGAAACCATGTCACTGTTTGCTAACTTCCTCTATATGTCATGACAATTATCATGATTATTATTGCCATTGCTGTTATGGAACAACATATCTTACAAATGACTGAAGAAGAAGCCCTGAAAGTGAAAAAAAAAAAAGAAAAAAAGAAAAAAAAACATCTCATTTTTTTTTCATATGTTTTATACCGATTTTAAGAGTTTAAAGCACATACTCATGGTTATTGAAATAATACTGTAAATTGCAATTACTTTGGTTCAGGTTAATAATGACATGGGATATTGTCCCATGCCAAGTTGCTTAGTTGCCACTTGCCTCCATTACTGCAAGCACCCCCGTTGCTTATCAGCTCCCATCCGCTTTAAAATTCCACAATGGATCCATTTTATAGCAAGTAGCCATGAGGGCTCTGCTCCGTCTCAATTAGCACTGAAGAGTGAGGAGCAGAGGAAGTGCTTCTCTTTATTCATTGGGGCTGAGCTGTGACTGGCATGGCCTCAAGTCATCCCAGTCTCCCTCCTTGGGAAGTCTGACAGATGTTACTGATGTTCACAAATGGCTAAAATTTGCATCTTGATGTACCAAAGGAAGAAGAAGAGAGAAAAAAAAAAAACAGCAGAAAGAAGAGACCGGGAAGGAAAGTTGACTTGTGTTAAATAAACAAAATTAGTGGAGGTTCATGTGGCAGGCACCTGATTTCTTTCTTTTCTTTTTTTTTTTTTACTTCCTCCTCATCATCACAGTGATATGCTGGCTTGATATCCACTTTCTTCTGCTTGATTGGGATGTGACGGTGGTGGTCGGTGGGAAACAGGATTCTAAGGGGGCTACGGGGGTGTTCTTGAGCTTGCGCATTATGCATGTCTGCCATGCCCCATGCCATGCTTTGACAGTCACATTTGCTTTCTCTTAGCTCCCTTTGTTTTTGTTGTCTCTCTTGGTCGGGAAAAAAATCCACAGTATATGCAGCTGTGGACTGTGGTTGTATGGATGACAAATAATGATCCACCCAACTGTACACAGAGGTTTCACAGAGCAATCGTCTTGATGGGAACGATGAGAAGAAGAGGAACACACAGGACGTCTAATAAGCTAAACTTCCAGTCAATTTGAGGCAATTCAAATTAATGAGCTATGCATTGATAATCAGCTCCGTCTGGATGCTGTAATGTCATTCAAATCATTGGCCTGGAAAAAAAAGTTCACCTCCTTAGACAAGCTGGGGGTGGGGGAGGGTATCGATATTCTATATTAATATAAAAAAATCATTGTAATCATACGTAACTTTCCCCGCTGGAGACATACATGTTGAGAAAGGGAGACAGACCATTAGACAGAATAATCAAATTTTCATCAAAATGTACCACAAATGTAGGATTTACTGAAAATAGACCAAATAAAATGGGAATAAATAGAACTGTCCATCCAACTCTGATACATAAACATTAATGCCAGCCTTGTGCCATTAAAAACTGCAGAGCAAGAATGAAACGAGATGACATCATTGACACCGAATGAAGAGCTCCAGTCAAACTTAAAGTGATGGAAATCCATGTAAGGAGCTAGCATGTCCAAAAAGATACAACCAGGGTGTGCATAATGTTTCCACTGTATGAAGATAGAAAAAGAGAAAAAAAACTAAATTAAACACAAAAAGTAGTTTAAGGTGGTGTAGGTTGACAACACCTCCAATAGTAGAAAGCACCAATTACTGTAAGCCACATGCTGAAAGTTAAATCTTTTTTTTTTCTTCCAGATCTTCGATTTAATTTAGTTTGAATATTTTGGTTTCCATGGAAATGGTGGCGCTCAGAGCACTGCAGCCCTCTGTGTTGAAATTACAGTAAGAATTTACCTTTTAAATCATCGGGTTTGTCAGGAAGTGCTTGATGGTGCATGGTGTTCTTTCTACCTCTGTGTCCTAGCAACACTGATTCATGATGTCAGTTCAGCTAAAACTGTACTTCATTCATTCATCTTCTACCTCTTATCTGTTTCTGGGTCCCGGGTGGGGTTCTGAAGCCAATCCCAGCTCACTCTGGGCAAGTGCGGGGTACACCCTAGACAGGTTGCCAGTCCATCACAGGGCCAAAACACAGAGACAGACAACCACTCACACAATTTAGAGTCACCAATTAAGCCAAACATGATGTTTTTGAATGGTGGGAGGAAACCGGAGTACCTGGAGAAAACCCACGCAGACACAGGGAGAACATGCAAACTCCGCACAGAAAGACTCCAGGCTGGTAACTGAACCCACAAGCTTCTTATTGTGGGTCAACAGCGATAACCACTCTGCCGCCGTGCTGCCTTACTTTTGAATTGTATGCTATAATTAATTCTTTTGTTTCAGGGGAACCAAACTGTTGGTGTGTTTTAGGAACAGAGGAGCTTACCCAGTCCCTACACATCAGAAAATACAAATAAATAGCGAAGCAATAAAGCAAAGATGGACATCTTACAGAAACACAAACAATGAAGATTTATATGATGAGTAAAACAAAGGGATGTCAGCAGTCAATGGTAATGTGTGAATTTTTTAATTCTTAGTATGTTTACAGGTTATATGACTTTAAACAGTTTCACTCATCAACTATGCTTGTTGCAAGTTAACCCTTGCGTGCCTCGAAGACTCTCCTGCACTTTCCAGTAGTAATGGCAAATTGAAATTGGTACTTAATACTCACTAATATCTACTTAATATGGAAAGTTCTTTTCGCATTCAATAAACAACATTTTTTATGAAGTGCAAGTTATTATTCCATTTAAAACCAACATTTCCACGTGTGATATGTGAAAGGTCTATGGTTGATATCTCAGCCAGGGGGGAGCCTGCTTTGCATTTCATGAAATTATGTTTAGAGAAGCAGACGCGACGCTGTGACTGATGCCTGTGTGCAGGACATTAGTCCATCATAATTAACAAGGCCTGGAGCAATAGTGTGTCCAGATCCCTGTCCTGTCTGTTTCCCTTCATCATCACCTCAACTAAACAATAAGGGGAACGTAAACTGCTGGAGACTGAGAATCTCTGATCTCCCTTTGGAAAATAAAAAAAAGTAGGGAATGATGGATACAAGAAAGGAAAAGGCAACTGAATCAGAGCAAATGTAAATGTTCTTGAGTCTTTAAGCTCAAAAAAAAAAAAAATAAAATTGATTACCAGGGAGTTAATGCCCTACACTTGGCGTCTGTGAGGCATTGAACATGGCTTTTCATTGAGTAAACAACTTTCTAATCAAAACACAAGGCCTGAAAATTGGATTGCGAGTTTGTGCCTGGTTTGGCCGAATTCAAGTCATTGCAGACCAGGAATGTATTTTCCCTCCTTATTTTCCTGGTTCTGCATGACTGCCCTTGATATACACCTCATTGGGATGTCAGGGGAAATACGCACATGCGAGCTTCCCTCATACAGATGTCCAGGGTTGGAAACCACATGTTCCAACATCGCTGTTGCTGAAGAACAAGTAAGCTGTGCTAATTGCTATTGATTGAGTAGTTAAAGACAATGAAGCTGAGCATTTTCTAGATGCTTTCACTTGAATTGCAGAGCTACCATCAAACATAAATGCTCTCTATATTTAAGACAAGCCGTATCCATTAATTTGGGTTTTGAACAAAGTGAGCCACATTGGGCCTATTGGACCTGATGCGGACATAACAGCACTCGTGCTGGGTCTAAAGGACCACTGATCTTTTTTTTTCCTCCCACTTTTTCTGATTAGCTGTCTCCAAGAAAACCTGCCTTTAGTATTGCAAATAGTATAGAGGGGGAGTGTTGCCAGATATCAGGGAGCAAAGAGACAACCCCAAGGTTATGAAAAATAAGAGGCAAAAAAAGGTCGACCTGCAGGCTAGTGTTGGTGTGTGCGTCTTTGATGTAGACATATCAGTGTGGATAAGTTCTCTCTTAAGAGTATTAACAATTTCTGGGCACACTCCCCCACTGGTCCTTTACCAGGGGCCATACCTGGGTGTCACCACAGCTGCCATTGGGATGACAGAAACAGACAGTCTGTTGGAAATAAGAGATAAGGTCCTGGTAAAATCAGAGGCTGGCAACAAGACCACAGAGGAGTGGGGCTGTGCTGAGGTATACTGTGGATTCTTTCTTCCATGTCTGTCCCACCCACACAGACAAACTATACACAGCACTGCTTTATTAGCTGGCCCCTGACCTAGAACGATCACCTCAGACCCAGCCACAATGTCTGTATATGTGTCCGTGAGCCATTACAGAGAAGGTTCTGAGAATCAGAGCTATCAGGTGATAAATCAAGGATTTGTTTTTAACTTCTCCAGTGGTGCACCTATCTAGGTGAGAAAAACCATGGCTTTTTGCCTGGAGAAACTGTTGTGTAAGTGGTAGGTTCAAATCTCACATCACCCATATGTTGAACAAAAACTAAGATGAACTATATGTGCTAAGATGCTGAACTTTGTTGGATAGCAGGTCTAATAAAAGAAAATAGCTTAACACAGTAACTATGGCCAAAAATATGTATCCTGGTCACATACTTTCATGCACGTTTGTCCTGATATTTTACGCAGGAGTGATCTTACAGCTAACAGTGACAGAGATCAAAAATTCTGGTTATATCAGAGCCCAAATGAATACTGCTGCAATTGAATTACTTTTCAAACCAGATAAGGATTCAACACTCCCTTCTAGCTATCGCCCTCTGTCATTGATCAATACCGATATCAAAATCATTTCCAAGGCACTTGTGTCTAGAATGGAGACCGCACCATTGTCATGAAAAGGGAGTGGAGTCAGAAGGCAAAGCTGTTGATCTACCGGTTAATCTTCGTTCCTACCTTCACCTATGTTCATGACCGAAAGAACATGATCGCTCATACAAGCAGTCGAAATGGGCTTTCTCTGCAGGGTGGCTGGGGTCTCCCTTAGAGATAGGGTGCACATCAAAATCGCTGGAGTCAAAATCCTAGTGTTAGGCCATTTTAGAGTGAAGTGTTGAGGTTGTGGTGTTGATTCTGATACAATGAACTCCGTGCTAGTGACAAAAAATATCCATGTGGACGTAATTTTACAGAGTTAACGGTATCCCACACCTGCGGGTGTTGTTTTCACATCCGGGCACTTGGCGAGGCACACTTCCGTTAGAAATCTGAACGACAGCCATTTTCTTTTCCCTGCAACGAGAAGATACCACGCAAGTGACAGGTGAGTATCATGCCGATATAGCTCACTGTTTGATTGATATTTTGCACAAAATGTGTTTGTGTTGGCTCGATATTTCAAATATAGGAAAATGGCGATATTACTGTTGTCTTACAAACAAATTGCCGCCACCGTACATGCAGGCTAAGCAAACATGCCAGGGCATGCACCTGTCACTTATGTTTCATGCTAATGTTAGCGCTTCATTAGTCTTTAGACACGGTAAATAAACGGTAATGTAAACTAATACAACTCTGAAGCTGTTTGAGTCGATTTAAAATGGTTTCCACCATTAAAAGAACAACGTGGGCGTCGGGAGTCATTAGCAAACAGCGGCAGCACAAAGACCGGCCGGGATAGAGGTTAGCCCGTTGGTTAAACACTGACACACATGTTAACTCTTTTGCTTATGCAATTAACATTGTCTATTTTGATTTGTAGCACGAGCAATCAACAGGACCATAAGAGCCCCAACAAATGTTCTCAGCCTTCAGGTAAGTGAAGTTGGAGTGAAAATGTAAGGTTAAAACTTTCTATAATGTTCATGTAATAGCATAAGTTAGATTAATATCCCTCAAGACAAGCTAGAGGTGGGTTTGGTAGCCAAAAGTTGTACTCAAGTAAGAGTATGATGTAATTCTCCATAGTTTTGAAATAAAAGAAATTATACTATACACAAGTTTTTTTTCTTTCTAACAGAGTGGGACAGTGACATGGTATCTCTTGTTACTCCTTCATACCCTGTCACTTCAGCCCTCTACAAACAGAAGACAAAAGATCAGTACAGCTCAGGCCGTCAGTAATTTTCCTTGTTAATGGAAAATAAATATTTTTGATACAGTCATTTTTGAAGTGATTATTTCATGTACATTTTAAATTTTAATACCAGTGTTCCATATATGCTGTATCAGCAATACAGTAAACACTAGTTAAGTATACATTTTACATCAGTGTTACTGGTCAATAACATCATAGTGTTGATTAAAAATAAACTGGTGTTAATATTTTACACTTGGTTTGTGAAATAACACTGCCGTTAATCATACATTAATCAAAATGTATCTACATTGCTTTCGCTATTAACATTATTGTAGTGTTAATTAGTGTAAATTTATCCATATTGGTGTCAAAATGTTACACAGTTACAATTTAAAATAGCACTATTGTAGTGTTAATAAATCTAAAATTATCCATATTGGTGTCAATATTTTACACTATTAGAGTGTTTGAAGTAACACTGTTGTTCTACTAATTAATTTAACTGTATCCATTTGGGTGTTAATATTTTACACCATCAGAGTTTGTTAAGTAACACTGTGAAAGTGTTGTAATCTCAACACTATTGAAAGTGTTAATTTAACTCTGAACCAGTGGTTCCCATATAAACACTGGGTCAGTGTTAATTTTAACTGAGGGAGTTAATTAGCGATTTCAAATTTGCTGTGTGAGAAGCTCAGTCATCTGGGAGAGACTTGGAGTAGAGCCGCTGCTCCTTTGCGTTGAAAGGAGCCAGTTGAGGTGGTTCGAACATCTGATAAGGATGTCACCGGGGGCATCTCTCTAGGGAGGTGCTCGCGGTACGTCAAAATGGGAGGAGACCTCAGGGCAGACCCAGGGCCAGGTGGAGAGATTATATCTCCTCCTTGGCCAAGGAGCGCCTCGGGATCCCCCAGTCAGAGTTAGCCAAGGTTGCCTCCTTGCTAAAGCTGTTACCCCCACATCCTGACTTCGGATAAGTGGTTTAAGATAGATGGATGGAATCTCACTGATAATTCTCAGTGACCAAACAGGTTTTATCAAAGGTCGACACTCGACAAATAATGTCAGAAGGCTCCTTAATTTCAAAATCAAATCAAATCAGATTTATTTATATAGCCCCAAATCATAACAAAGTTACATCAAGGCACTTTAAATATAGAGCAGGTCTAGACCAAACTCAGACTAAAATTATTTAAAGAGACCCAACAGATCCCCCAATAAGCAAGCACTCAGTAACAGTGGCAAGGAAAAACCTCCTGTAAGAGGCAGAAACCTCAGACAGAACCAGGCTCGGGGGGGCGGCCATCTGCCTCAACCGGTTGGGTTGGGGGGGGGGCAAAGTTAAATTTGATCATGATGTCACAGCGCAGCAACACAGAAGTTACTGTTGTATCACTCAATGCTGAAAAAGCCTTTGACAAAGTTAACTGGTCCTTCCTCTTTGCTACCCTTTTAAAATTTGGATTTGGAGAGCCATTTATCCACTGGGTGTCTGCACTGTATAACTTACCCAAAGCTACAGTCACCACAAACAGGATCATATCGCAAAGCTTCACTCTGCAGAGGGGAACCAGACAAGGATGCCCCCTCTCTCCCCTACTGTTTGCTATATTCATTGAACCACTGGCATCAGCAATACGTCAGAACACCAATATCAAAGGAATCCACTCAGCTGTTTCCGAACACAAAATCAACTTATATGGTGATGATGTATTACTCTACTTGCAACAACCTCAAAGATCATTACAGGAAGCATATAACTGTATCTCAAATTTCTCAACCCTCTCTGACTACTCGATTAACTGGTCCAAATCAAAAATACTACCAATAACAAAGAAGCTTGGGATCCCGCAGACCAAAATTTACAACTTTCCTTACAACATTAAATGCTTGGGTATAAATATCTCACCTAAACTATCAGAGCTAGTCCACTTGAAGTTTGATCCACTTTTGGAAAAAATCTGTGATGACCTGAGGCACTGGAACAATCTTCCCATCTCTCTTATGGATTGTATAGCTATGGTTAAAATGAAAATTTTACCACAAATCAACAATTTATTCTCCATGATCCCATTCAAACCCACAACAAAGAGGTTCCAAAATTTAGATTATGCTATTATAAAATTCTGCTCAAAGAACAAAAAGACAAAAAGTTGGAGCGTAACAGGTTGAGTGTGACACACTATTACTGCACTTATCGCTAAACAAAATGGGTGTGAAATTACTGGGGCCACCATCTACTATCAGAGCTGGTCCAATGGTCCTTGGCAAATGTCTGAACTGTACTGAATGAACACCATTCTTCCAGAAGATATTCCCTCATGGTTGAGGCTGCAGTTGGCCCAAAGTCTCACATAGGCGGTCAACTGGACTGTGAGTGACTGTCAAGGTTGTAGTATATGATTCACCTTATCTCCATAATCCCCAAACCACTGACTGACCCCTCGCGCTCTACAGATGGGGAAGAGAGCATTACCATGAGGACAGCCGTTTGATCACAGGATGAAGGCAGTCATTCACAACAAATTTGTACTGATTGGTAGCAATCCCTTTCTTTAAGGAGGTGGATCCAAGCTATACAATAAGCAGCATAACAGATGCAACAATTCCCCAAACATGCAGGCTGGAGGTGTCCTCAAATTCTACATCACAAATGCACTTGCCAAATGCCAGCTGGGATTGGCTGCAGCCCCCGCTACAAACCATGCATGAAAAAACTATATGGATAATGGATGAATGAATGTAACCGCTGGACTGCTTTTTGCTGACACTGTCTGACCTTGTCCCGCATTGACCTCCTTTTTTTTTCTTATGTCACAATGTAGAAGCATCACATTTGTCACACGTGCTGTCAACCACCAACCTTATTTGATCATGTCTTCCCCATTGATCTAAATGCAAATTTCACTTGCTCCTATTCCTGTTTCAAACAGCAGCCAGATGAGCCTTTTTGTGATTGAAGTTTCTGCCATCTGAGCCCCAACATTGAGCCCTCTTTCAAGGTCACATAGATCTATTCCTCTTGTCATCTTGATACAAAATCAAAATCAAGAGAACCTGCTCAGCATTTTTTTCTAACCACACCTTCTGATTTCATGCACATTGCACCGGTGTGGAAGCATCAGCATTTGCTTTGTTTTAATCAGACTTTTGTCATGCTCTCTCCTTTTCATTTATGTGGGATTTTGCATTTAACGCTGGAACATGTACTTTAGCTCGAGTTAAACTCAATTCTTCCATTACTTACACATATGAAGATCTCAGCTCACAGCTACAGTTTAAAAAAAAAAAAAACCCAACACATTTTTACATTCACGGCAAATCTCTAAGAATAACCTCTGTGAGTCAACAGCAATACTAAGTGCTCTTCAGTTGTTTTGACTGGTGTGGCATCTGCAAAGGCACCAGAAGACGAAGTGATACTGAATAAACTCACCCAGCTTCTGTTTCTCTCTCTCTCTCTCCTTCATTTTGCCACAAATGCAAAGTGAATCTCTTGTTACAGTTCAGCAACACAAATAAACTCTGGCTCCGAGACCCAATTCATCTTTCACACAAGAGTGCTTGTTTTGTAGTTTCTCCAGCTCAGGCTACGCCCAATTTGCACTCTACACCGCTGTGGCTGAAAAACCTCAGTCAAGGCAGTGTAATAATAACACTGCTATGCTCTCTCTCTGTCTCTTTTATTGTGTTTCTGTTTCTTGAAGGGACTTCAGGGACTAGTACAGCTGCTGTGTTCTGTCTAACTGAGATTGCTGGCATGGATTTGAGAATTGAGATGTTTTTGAGATGGCATTGAGATGATAAAGGTTTCATATTTCATATTTGCATGCAGACACATTTTGATGACTTGACCATAGATATTATATATATATATATATATCTTTTCAGCTTTTCCCTTGCCGGGGGCGCCATAATAAGTCAGCTCTGTGACATGCATGATCTATTTGGCCACTGTTGCACCAGATACCCTTCCTGTCGCAACCTTCCACATTTATCCGGCCTTGGGCCCGACACTAGCCTACCACTGGTTTGCTTTGTGGTTGGGGCTTGAACCTAATGCCTCAACACGCAAAGCATGCGCTCTACCAGTGAGCTATGTCACTGGGCCTGACCATACTGACTGTATATAAAGGTAAAAATTGGTTGCTTGACTGCAAATGAAGTCAAACCCTAACCCTAACCTGTGCATTGAGGATTTGACAACATTGACAGGTGACCGAATGAAATGCACCATTGCCAGCCTTAAAATCACACATTTTTCTGGTTTGAAAATTGCTGGAAACATTTGGGATAATGGTCGAAATTACACATAGATAAAAATGAGGGCAAAGCTGAAGTGCATCAGACCTATATTTACTGTATCTAAAGACCATCAGTTGGCACCTCCACTGGTTGTAAAAACAAGTGAGATTGTTTTGAAATTTATGTGAAAATGGCCCTACTTCTTGCTTGATTTAATGGCTTAGTAAAGGTTTTGCTACAGAATTCTTCTGAGGGAAATAGGCCATGAAGCATGGTATCCATCCGTACTGTATAAATGACACACTGTACCACAAATTACAATCTGCTAGAGAAGGGACAGAGCAGGTCTGATCTACCCCCCACTCCTCCAAATATGGTTTCTTTTAATTTAATAAAATTACAAACTAGCGGGTAAGAGTCGAGTTTAATAAAACTAGGTAAAATCCTAAAATGGCTTGACTATAATTTAAAACAAGATGTTGGGTATTCTGTAACTTTATGATGTCATAACAAAGCATGTCAAAATTAATTTTTTTAAATTCCACAAAAGTACAAGCATTGAGAGAGAAATTAGATTTGTAATTTTATTGTTTGGACTACAGGGTGTTCCAATCAGTAGTCAGACTGCTATATCATCAAAAAATCACTAACATTTTTTAACCGTCATTCTTTCAGTAAGAGCATGCTGTGTGTGACAGGGTTCTATTATATAACCTATTATGTTACCTTTGCAATCTGAGCTGCCTTAAATATAAAGTTAAGCAGCATGGTGGTTCACTAGTTGGCATGGTTAACCTAAAAGCAAGAAGGATCTGGGTTCAAACCTACTGGCCATAGTAGATCTTCTCTGTGTGAGATTTGCAAGCCTCCTACACACTTGTGAGTGTTTCCTCCAGCTACCCCATTCCTCCCACAATCCGAAGGTTGCTTAACCAGCAACTTTAATTTGTTTTGAACTGTGAATGGTCATTTGTATCTACATGTCAGCCCCGTGATAGACTGGTAACATTCCTTCGGTGTTCCTTCTCCTTGCCGGTGTCAAGAACTATTGTTCTTCAGTAAATGCCCCGTCAATACAATAGAAACATTCATTTCAGTATCATTTGCTAGAACAACGACTAACGACTACCTTCAGTTCCATCATTCCATTCCAGACCTTTGACAATATAAGGTTAGCCTGTCGTCAGGTCAGACAAAAACAAGATGGCTGTCTGTTTTCGTGACAGGGCGATGCTGGGATCCTGCACAACAACTTGCTAATGGAACTTGCAACCGGACAATTTTCACTCTTCAAAAAAATTTTGGCTGACAGCCATGGAACCTTTAGAAAATGTTTTGCTGAAACATAAATTATTAATATAATGCAATTCGCCCTTATGAGATTTTGGCACCATTAATGCTCAAACAGAATTCATGTTTTTTTCAATTAGATAGTTTCTTTCATGATATAATAAGTGAGTGACTGTGTGATTATTGTGGTGTTAAAGAACACTAGGAAGTAATCCAATTACTGGAATGGATGACAAGCTCAGAGGGCCCGGCTGCTTACATCAGACAAAGAATAGGGAAAGACTACTTACATGTGGTATTGCTTGACTTGTGTGAGGAATATTAAAAATGATTTCAGTGCCCAATGGTGCCTCTGTATAATCACTTATTCATCAAAAATGATATGAGTGAAGAGTTCACAGAGGAAAAATAATCCAAGAATAAATAGATTTTAACCAGAGAACAGAGGGAGGGGAAGAAACAGCTTTGGCAGGAGACAAATGTGGCTTGGAGAGCAAAACCTTACCGTGCTCTCATTTTATCCCTCTCTTTGGCTCTGTCTGTGTCTCATCAGTATCTTTTTTCCATATCTTTTGTTCCTTCCTCTCCCCTCTTCAAACACACCTTTTCTTTCTCTCCATTCACCTGCCTCTGTTTCAGGCATTGATTTATGAGTGCATGCAGCGTGCTTCCTTCTCTGAAATTGGCTGGATATGTGAGTCATACTGTGCAATTATAAGAGCGTGACCTTGGCAGTCTGTGACCTGAATGTCCCAAACAAAGCCCCCAGTTGTGTCTCAGTGGAGCAGTTTCCAGATGATATTCAGGGCTGATTTTAATATGAGTTTCTGTTTTTCTTGGGAATCAGTCATTTAAGTCTGCAACAGCCCTCATTGTAGAATATACTGCTAGATGCTTTTTTACTGTCTATGAATGTACATAATACAGAGCGTGTATCCATATTAAAATAATAATTCTTTATATATTCCGGTATTTTCAACCATGCACCAGCTAATCATGCCTTTTTATTAACACATTGCTAGAGCAGCATGAAGCAGCTGCCTGTACAGGCACACATATGCATGTGCGTCATTATGTATGTCATTTAAAAAGTGGGGCTGTCGACGGTTCTGGTGGTTGAGTGGTTAGAACACATGCTGCATGAATACAGCATCCAGCTTTGATTACAGCTGGGGGCCTCTGTTTCATGCCCTCTCATTCAGGCTTGCATCTAACATGCGAACATTAATTACGAGCTGTAAAAAACATCCTTCACTTATACATAATTTCAACCAAACTGTGGTTATCTCTGATGCACTCCTGCTGTCATGCCATACAAACAGCCTTGAGCTAAATGTGAAGCAATTTTAGTTTGTTGACTTTACTACAGTTTTTTTTTCACCAAGTAAGGGTCAGACATTGCTTTGCAGAGTGCTCTGCCATGCTTTGGATGATGAACCAAATATCAGTCTTTGCTACAGTAGAGCCAAACAACTTGTATGATTCATTAAAACCTCATAGTTAATGTGAAGTTTCTCACATTATCTGCATCTGCCCCCAGAGCCTATTAGTATGTAGTGCTGGGGTATGTGTTACTTCCAATATTAATTGAACTCACAACCTTTTTAAGATGAAATGCTATGATGTCAATTAGTTGTTTTAAACTGTTATTGGAGTTCAGTTTATAAGACACATCATCAATCACATTTTACGTTTTACTCTATAGGTCTGAAATAATCAGCTGACACAGGAGAGGAAATGCAGATGAATCAAATGCTTAGTCTTTATCCTTTAAATTTCAGTTTTCCTCTCATGCAGTTACTATGGCTGAAACCTGAAATGCATTTAATGACATTTCTGGTCGATTTGACTCTTCTCTGCTTTGTCTTTCTAATCTCATGTCTTTCCATGATAGTTCCATGTAATGATACCACAATACTAAGACCAGATTTCTATTACAGTATCATTAGCGTAGCATGCTGACAAAGCCCCCTGTCCAATACAGCAGCAACTTCTTGGGCTGCATTTTGTTTATGAGCCATCTTGAGCCTTGCTTGAGTCCCCATATGCTTCATGTTAAAATGTCAGAAGAAAATAAATGTGTTCACAGCCTGGAAAAAATGGATATGTATATATATTTTTGGTATTTACGGCTAATTTCCTCCTTGATGACAACAGCCAATTTCAATACAATCTGAACAGCCCATATCAACTGGGCAGCCTCTAATTTTTATCTAACTTTTCCTTTTATCAAGGATAAAAAAAGTAATAATAATTGAGGGTGATCTCATATATAACTTTGTTATTTTGACCTGAAGTCATATTGAGGTGAAATGAGGATGTGGGAGGGGAGGGGAAGGATCTTACTGAACACTTCCTGTATCGGGCACAGCATACCACAGCGTCACCAGAGGAACAACAGAGACTATGAGAAAACAAGGCAGAAGACAAAGAAAATAGCCTTATGCTAATACAGTGTGATAGGGACTAGAAACCCTGTTGACTGTGTTTGCTTTACTGTACTTTGGCGGACAAAACAGAGCGTGGGCTCAATTGAAGGAACACAGGAACATGTAAGACCCTGATAACAGTATCTTATTGCAACCAAATGGATTTAGATAAGTGTTAAGTTTGTACAGAACTTCTTGGTGTGGTCAGAATATATTGCTGAAACTTAATTTACTAATTTAAAGAACTAGTAGAGAATAAGTGCATTTTCACACCAGAGCAGCTGCTTTGTGATTTTAGATTTAGAAGTAAATAAATGTTTCAGTCTTTCATCGGCTCTATGTGCTGGCAGAACTTACATCTGGATCTAGTTCACTTTGGCATATTTCCAGCCCTGTTAGTGAAACAGAGACACCGGAACACAGTGTGCAACCAAAAGAACACACACAAAACAAACTGACTCACACATGCATAGACACTATTCCAATAAGGATTAAAGCCTGCGTAGCCTTAGGTGATGTCAAATGGAAATGAATGCCTGGGGAAGCTTTGCATATATTTTTGTAAGGTTAAAGGAGAAACACGACAGAGCTCAGCAGAATCAGCTTGTGAAAAGTTATAAATTGGAACACATTGAGGTGAGTCAAATGAACTGTTTCTCGCATGTATCTCAAAGAAACAGTGTGATGTGTAATATAATTATGCAGTTTTATGCATAAACGCATAGAGAAGACGCCACTCATTAAGAATCATAGAGTAAGTAATAGAATGCGATTGAGAGTTTTTTTCTTTTTTTACTTTTTCATGTAGACGACTCCATGGGGGAAATTCATCTTACACCACAAGATATGAAAGCAATTGTTCAAACATAAACGTTTCTGCAGGAACACTTTACTGTTTTTGCCATAAAATGTAATCTATTTATTGGATAAATCAACATTCCACACTGAGCAGAAAATTTCTATCTGTCTTTTGCATCTGTCGTTTTGATTTAAACATATTTATTTTGGACATCTTTATTATGGTAGCAGTGAGACTCTAAAGGTCAACCAGAGGGCCAGCCAATAGCTGCACTTTCTTCCGAAAAGGTCAGTGATGGTAATGGCTTAATCATATAGTGTGTATAAAGCTGGATGTAGACTTTGCGACATTACCAATAGGTCTCCAAAGGGCAGTGTTGGTCCCATAAAGCAGACACTCTGTTGCATGATTTTGTTATTGCGTTGCGACGTGAGTCTTTCCATTCCATTTATCTACCCTAATAGGGTCCTTTGTATAAAATATTGCTGGACAAGCCACAACAACTATTTCTAGAGATTCTAGAGGGACATTTAAGGGACAGCAGTATTGGACACTTTTACTCATTTAGCAGAAGCTTTTATCCAACGTAACTTAAAGGTCCACAAAAATTTCAGTGCAGTAAAAGATCTTGGTGGGATTATTAGATGTTAAATATATTTAATAAGTGCAAGTATGAAGTAAAGGATTGAACAAATTCAATAGTTAGGCCTGTTAGGCATGTTGGAGTGTTAGAAGAGGAGACACTCTCACAAGAGATGAGTCCTTGAGAGAACTGACTGAGATTACTTTATGTACAGGGGCGACCATGCAAAATGACATTCCTTGGAAGAACATAGTGGCAGAGAAAGCACTTCCGTGTTGACTTAATTTCCTTGTGCTAGAGGTTGCTCCTTGATGTTAATTTACAGACTTTCTTTACTTGCTCTTTCTACTTACTGATTTTATTGGCACCATAAAACTAAAAAAATATTAATAAATAAAAATTGAAGATGTCTATTTATTATTGCAGAAAAAAAAAATGCACACCAAAAAAAACCCAACACAGAGGTCTTCATAATGTTATTTATTCATGCTCCATGATTCCCTTTTTCACCCTCAGCCCCATGCAGGGAGGACGGGCTTGCACTAACAATGATCACAACATTCCCAGTGTGACTGATTATGGCTCCACAAGGAGTCAAACGTACTGCAGCACTTCAAATAGCATGCAAGGACAGATAAAACAGTGAAGTGACAGCAGCGCATTAGCACAGTCCTGTGCCATTAAAATTTTTCCCAGTGTGAGTGTCTCAAGGTGGGGTGCAGGTTGCTACCGCGTTGGCGGCTGTCCTGGCTGGCATGCAGACGTTAGTGAGATCACCCACGCCTCTTGCAGTCCCTGCAGATCAGTCTCCATTGAGCTGATCAAAGTCATTTGGCTCCTGCTGCCCAGGGTACTGATTGTTTCCATGCACTTGCTGACACCACTCGGCTTGGTTGAAGACACTCTAATTAAAATGGAGAGTATGGGAAGAAAGAAATAAAGCCCCTCTCTGTTATTTCCTTAGCCACCCTTTTTATTTGTTCCCTCCATTTTGTTGTTTTTTGTTTTTTTTTCTTTACTTTTGCATTGGTGATCTTGCATTGAGTGTCACAGCCCTGCTGTAGTTCAAGAAGGACAGATGGTTAAAGTTGCAAATGTTCCCATTAACCTGTATTTACTGGCAAATCAGTGGATCCAAGAACAACGTCAGAAGTAGCACTACTGGCATCAGGCTCTGTTGTTAATGGAGAAGTGGCTTGGCTAATGGTCTGAGTGGAAGCAGAAAGAAACTCACTTGAGGCACAACTGCTTTCACTAATTTTCTCCAGAGAGTAAGAGTTTATCAAATTTCTATTTAAGATTCCAATGAGCAGTTATGAAAGGGGTAGGGATCCCCTGGCGTTGTCCCAGACTGGGCTGTTTCAGGTAACCAGACTCTTTGTTGGTCACTAAGCAGGAGGGATCAATATCATATCAGGGCCCAGTGGAACACCTGACAGTTCAATTTTGCAGTCAGCCTTGAAATCAATACCTTTGGAATAGTTTTGGACTTTCCCACAGGCTACCCACTGGAGTTAATCTATGGTGTCATTAGCTATTAGGTCACAGTGTGCATGGTCATTACACTGTGTAACAATAAATGTTCATAAAAGACGACACGCTTTGTCCTCTCGTGCTTGACTGCAGCCTCTAATTGAAGTAAATTCATTCAGGAGGGAGAGTGGACGCCTGATTGACTGGTTGTGCCGGTGTTCTTTGTAAGTCACAATCAAGAGAATTTGGCGGAAAGATGGAATGACAGGCCTATCTAAGTGGTACGGAGCACAGGAAATTGAACAAGGTTTTATCAAGCAGGAATTGTGCTAAACTGTTAAGTTTGTAATGGAATGCCTGAGGGAAGGATTGTTTACCCTTGAAACATAGTGGATAGTTGGTCTTACAAGGTCCAAAGCCAATCACTGCAATTTGAAAAGTGTTTTAGTCCCCTAATGGAATGCACCATAGACATCAGTCTTGATCGGTACTTATTTGCTCATCATTCCATAGCCAGTGGTAAAACCCCAAGCCATCAATTACTAACATTGTGAGAGGTGAATTGCAGCTATAATGGGACAGAACAAAATCAGTCAGAAGGGAGAAATAATTAAAGCCACTTTGATTGCAGCAGTGTGACCAAACCTGTTATACGGGACGCTAACCAGCCACATAAGTCAGCATGGGTGCCTCTTTAATGTTACAGGTTCGAAATGGAAATGAAAGAAAAGGAAGAGGGAAAATAAAGCCCCCCCTATATTTATTGAAGCCCAGCTGGAACAGCCTGTCAAAATATACCACGGAAAACCCAGTGGAAAAATTACACAAGCAGCCCTGGCTTTGAGTGGCATCGTGGTTTTGGCCAGAGCCCACTCCAAACTGGAATCTATTTTCTCCTCTGTGGCAGGACAGGGGCAGGGGCTCTGTCAGGGGGCAGGACAGGAAACCCAAGAGGGAGACTTAACGGCTGATATTGCCTGGATAGTTCAGGTTCTACTGTAGCGTCCTCAAATGTCTTAGCTTGTTTCTTTGGTGGGACTAGACATTAAGACCAGATCTTTGTGGTTGGATCAGTGGAAACTTGACTGACTTGACTGATTTATTGTATAATCTCCACCTTCTTTTAAATTTGGTTTGATTGTTATTAAACACAGTAAACATACAAATATGACCTCAGTTAATGAGGCAATAGTAAAATCATAATTATTTTTCCATTCATTTCAGTGCAAAGGCCCCGTTGATGGGAATCACTCTGTGGCAGGCAGAGAATATTTGGAAATCATGGTTTTTCACGGATATTTGAAACTGGCTATTTTCTAGGCAAAAATGCAGAGGTTCAGCTGAAAAATGGCATCACTTCTGGGATTCTGGCCCAAGTGTAGATATTCACACTCCTCTTCTTATATCTCAGCTATATAACAAATATAATAAATATTATATATATCACCTCATTTTTTTTTTAAAGAGCACGTCATTCAGTTCAATTCAGTTTTGTAAAATATACTTTAAAGTGTCCCTGGTTTTAATCATGAGTGGATTTGGGGCAGTTAAATCAAAGACATAATCCAAAAATTTTCCATTTTTATAGTCTGGGACATTTTTTTATATATGAGCATAAAAACGCCCCATAGAAAGGCCCCTGGACTAACCCCCATCCATGTCATGTTGAAGTGTACAATGTAGAGAACACGCCCTGTAAGTATCTCAGAAATGTGAAGACAATGTCTGCATAATGATGCTGACCTCCTGTGTCCAGTGTGTGGTGCTCTGAGTCTGAGCCACTATTGACATGTGGACTTGTTCAGAGTGGGAGTCTGAACAAGTGTGCAAAATTTTGGGCAGATTGGAGAATGTCTGTTGGAATTATAAGAAATTTTCATTGAGTTTCCACTCTGCGGCGCTAGAGAACTTCCACCAATCTTATGTCATGTCATAGAATAGGATGTGGAGAATACAGCCTGTAAACATCATGTAAATGTAATGATGTTTGTGTTATAAGGCTGACCTCCTGGGTCCAGTAGGTGGCGTTCTGCGTGTCACTCAGTAATAGGTGTGTTCAGGGTGGGACCCTGATCATGCGTCGTGAATCCGGGGCAGCTTGGACGATGTATGATTGTGTTGTGAGGACTTCCTCTCTTATGGCGACTCATCGAAATTGGCCCCAGGCCACGCCCCCCAGGAATAACTGACAAAAAAGATTATGATAGCTTTTCATCTTCAACATCATGATATGATACTCAGTGAATGTGAAGACGTTTGGATTAAAATTATAGGAGGAGTCTGTATATCTAGGAGGCATGGTCCTAGCGAGTGACTTCCTGCATCCAGTAGGTGGCACTCTAAGTCTGACTCAATATTAATACATAGCCGTGTTCAGGGCGGGACTCTGATCGTGTGTGGAGAATTTAGACCTGATTGGACATTGTATGCTGGAGTTAGGAAGACTTCTTATTTTATGGCGAAGCCTCAAATATCGCTGCATCGCCACGCCAAGCAGGTACAAGTAATTAATCTAATTAATTAATATGAAGTCATTTGGTTGAAAACTGTAGGAGGAGTTTGTTAAAGTTCAATTGCTGGAAATCGCCAAAATTGGCCAAAATTCTAAAAATGGCCATCTTCCTGTTGGAGTGAGGGTTCAGGTCCCTGAGACCTTTTTGTTCAGCTCGTAACAATATATATATGTGTACCAATTTTTGTTCATGTATGTCAACAGGGGCGGACTGGGGCAAAAAAGTGGCCCAGGAATTTAGTACCTGACTGGCCCACTCAGGGGCCGGGGTGGCAAATAATACACTTTACGAACATCACATACATATTTCCCCTTCACAATGCATGTAGACTTTCTCAATTTCTATATTATCCAACAATACCCACACAATACCCTTGAGTTTTCCTCCAATACAGAGGAGATTTTAAAGAAGTGCCATCAGAGACAGTACTTGCTCTGGAAACTAAAATCCTTTGGCGTTAGCAAGAATATCCTCACTACATTTTACTATGCTTTTATTGAAAATGTGATCATCTTCTCTTTTACATGCTGGTTTTATTCCATCACATTGGAGTACAGAAACCGCCTGTTGAACACTGTGAAGGTCTGTTCTAAAATCATCGGGCAGCCTGTTCGTACCCTCACCGCACTTTGTGACAAACAGACAACAAAGACAGTACGCAGTATTTTAAAAGGCTCTTCCCACATTCTGTATCCTGAGTTTGAGTGGCTCCCCTCAGGACGCAGACTCCGTTGTCCAGGCTGCAGGACGCAGAGGAGGAGGACAACCTTTGTCCCCAGGGCTGTCCTGCTCCTCAACCATGGTTTTAACTTTCAACTCTCAAATCTGAGCACAGAAGCTAAACGCACTGCATTTTATTATTACCAACACTTTAAAGTTATTATAACTCTTATGTGTTTTACCTATGATTTTAATGTTTTTTTTGTTTTTGTTTTTTTTAAACGACCTTTATGTAGTTTACCTTTAACCTGTGGAATGCGACTTATTTTGTATGTCTGTGACTTGTTTTGTATGTTTTAAGCTACTGCTTTGCCCTTTTAAATAGCCCCGTGGGGACAAATAAAGTTATTTGAATTGAATTGAATTGAAACAGAATAAAACTAACATTAATTTTAATGTTGATGAATTAGCAAAGTAATTAAGACATTAGAGCAGCATTTAGCTCACCAGCTTTAAGAGATAATGTAATATCAGATGTTCAGCTATTTTATTAGTTACTTAGCCATGTTGATGTTGGCTAATGCCACTGAGCACTGTCTGGGCCTAGTCTATACACAATAATGACATTTTGACAGCCAAACTGGCCTACATGCGTTGTGCTAGAAGTTAGCAAGCTAGCCAAATAATGTTATCACATTAGCCTACAGCCACCTCACCTGAGTTGCATCCCCCTCCCGGTCACGTTGTCCCCCAGACGGCGACGCGAGAGCTGCAGGTGCTGCTGGGGATGCTGCAGATTAAGGTCCTGCTTGAGAAGCTGATGCAGCAGCAGAAAATATAGTTGTCAACTTATGACACTTGGCAGCATCTGCCTGTAAGCCTGCGTTTTCTTTTCTCTTAACTTTTCCTTTGCATTTCTTCTCCATTTTTGCCAGTCTGATTGATTGATTGACAGATGCAGAGGGAGGAGGGGACCGAGGCCCTCGGCCTTCAGCTGTGATTGGCCAACAACATCACGACCAAGGTGAAAAGGGTGTGACACACCCATAAAGGCCAATGTTGATTAGCCAGACACTACAGAAACTATAAACATTGGTTATCATATTAAAGGCCAGCCCAAATGCGCCAAAAGCCGTTTTTTTTTCCTCCAGCCACACCGACCCACTGACCCAGCGGCCCACCGGGAAAACTCCCGGTACTCCCGATGGCCAGTCCGCCTCTGCACGTCAATCCTGAGCGAAGTGCTTAAAAAAAGACGTACATTTCTGAAACCAATGAAATATCAAAATTTCACTCAGTGCTGGCATGCTGTCTGAATTTCATGAGTTTTGGCGAATGTTTAAGTTCCCAAAAAAGCAGCTGAAGCAGCGGAGAGAAAGAAAAAATCCCTAGAGATGCAATAGGGATCTCGCACTGTCGAGTGATTAGGCCCTAAATTATTATAAAGCAGACCTTTTCACATTGAACACTCCGAGATGCGATTAAAAGAAAGGCTCAGTGTCTCTCCTCTCCTCTGGCTCACTCAGTGAGTGTTTTCTGAATAATCAATTAAAAAAAAAAAAATGTTCAGATAAACACAGAGAGGAACCAAATCCTGATCAGCAAGTCCAGGTGGGCAGGGCTTTGGGGCACGGCTGTCAGTGGTGGCAGTTTTGTTGTGATATCACAGTTACAGAAGCCCTGACAGCTGGTTTTAAGGCTAAGTTTTAGAATGCATTCTGTGAACATTTATCTGTGGACTTAACACTTTTACAGTTTCACAGTATTAACATAGAAGCTAGACCTGATTTACAATCAAAACAAAATTGTACAATATGGGACATTTAAGTGTGGCAGCTGTGATGTAGCTCTAAAACATCTGAGCTCTGTGAAAGCTGCGTTACATTATCTATTCTATTGACTGCACCTTTATGAAGATACCCACGTGTATACAAACACATTGGGCACATGTACAAAATACATTGCCAACTGTTATCAATTGTAGAAAAATGAAAACTTTGCTTCGAAAGTAAAATATGAATTGTGTAAGTTCACACAGGAGTGTTCTGCTTCCAGAAAACTGTTATATGCTTGCTCTCTTAGTCTGACACTGACAAAAGTTTCAGCTTCACACGCCTTCACATATGTTATAAAATCAACTGTCAGCCATATGAATTAAAGCATTACAACCCAAGATGGTGTAACATACTCACTTGAGTACAGCGTGACAAAGTCTATGTTGCTTCAAGCAGTGCAGGTGGTGACTGACTGATACATATTTTCCCCTCTCGGCTTACTGTATCCCCTCCTGCTGAATCCGCATATATAAACCTGGAAAAAACTCATATACTGGAGTCAAACCGGCTGCTGCTAATACCGACTCTTGCAAAAGTATTCCTACCGCTTGAACTTTTCCACATTTTGTCACGTTACGACCACAAACATTATGTTATTGGAATTTTATATGAAAGACCAACACAAAGTGGCACATAATTTTAAAGTACAGAGAAAATTATACATGATTTAAATTTCTTTTACAAATGAAAAACTGAAACATCCAGTGTGCAAAAGTATTCAGCCTCCTGATGATTGCTGAATGATTGAATGTTGAGCTAATGACTAAATAAAGTCAACCTGGGTGTTTTTATTATCCTGATGTGCAGCGTGTCTTGCTGCTGTAACATGAGAATTTCCCAGTTTGGGATCAATAAAGTACATCTATCTATCTATCTGTATATCTAATCTCAGTACAAATACAACTGTTCTGTGACGGCCTCAGAGGTTTGTTAAGAGAATATTGGTGAGCAAACAGCGTCACGAAGTCCAAGGAACACACCAGATAGGTCAAAGAACGCTTTCTACGATAAATTACATCTGGTCATCCAGCATACACGCCCACATGACATCATCATTGTGCTAGCAGATCTCAACGCCACCATCTACACTGCCTCACAGGACCTGCACACCAAAAACATCACGGCCCAGAATCACCAGATCCGATTGCCAACAACAATGGAGACCATCTCCTGCATCTATGCAACACTGGGGGTTTATCCATTGTGGACACGTAGTTTCCCAGGAAGGACATATACAAATGGACATGGTAAAGCCCTAATGGAAAGGCCCTTTACCACATTAGTATCTCCAGCCGCCAGAAATCCAGTGATGCCAACTGCCTTGTGTATCGTGGAGCCAAGCTAGGCAGCACAGACCACCAATTACTGGTGTCCCAGTTGAGACTGAAGTTAAAGGCCGTCCCATCATAAAGGGATCCACCTTGAACGAGATCTTCTCACTTCCTGGATCCCACCCTCACCTCATTATTTACCCACTCCATCTCCAACAGGTACAATGCACTGGCAAAGGAAGACTTCACCAATTGGAACCTTTTGGAGTCCACAATAAACCAGGCCCCTGCTGACTCCATTGGATGCACTCGCAGTGCACCAAAACGCCAATGGGTATCACCAAGCACACTAGAAATTATAGAGCTCCACAGAGCTGCCCGTCCTCGAGGCAACATGAACGAATACTCTTGAATCGCATACGAAACAATGCAATAAAAGAAGGCAGGGAGAGATTCTGGCAAAACGAAGCAGAACAACTGGTGGCAGCTGCTAATAATAACTTCCCCGAGTTGTACAAAACCCTGCGTCGAGTAAAAACAGGCCCCCACCAGAGGACAGTCCTGATTAAGGATGCGCAGGGCAACAGACACAGCACAGAGGATGAATGTATCAGCCGCTGGAAAGAGCATTTCAGTGAGCTTTGGCATTTCCCTCCACCCCAAACAGACCCCACTTAACCCGCATTATCTGAAAATCCCAGCGCAGGTCACAACTAACAAGCCAAACTGTTGCACAACGGACCAGATGTCTGCTCTCCGTCTCATCATCGAGAAGGCACATGAGTTCCGCCAAGACACACACCTCTACGATGCCGTTTTCGATCTCAAGGCTGCTTTTGATACTGACCTCTTTTAATGTATATATATATATATATATATATATATATGCGTGTGTTTGCTATACATAATGGAATAATCAAATAATAACATAATTAAACAATTAATCACTTTTGATTAGAGTCATCTGCTGCTTTAATAAACATTTGCCTATACCAAAAACTATCTTTTTTGTTGACTCCTATTGTATCACTTTCAAATAAAAACACTACTCTCAAGAGTGATTCAGTTTACACGAAAACCCTTTTTTTTTTTTACACTTTGTCTTAAGGGAAGAATTTCTGTTTTTCACTTTTAAGTACATTTTTGTCTACATAAGAAGATGTAGTGGCCAGACAGCATGCACACATCTCTGCAGCAAAATGGCCCCATCACAGAGCTTTACAGGAAGGCTCCTCCATAACGAGCCTTGGTAGCTTGGAAATAACAAGCAGCCGAGAACATGTGAAAGGTGGAATCTTTGGCTTCTTGTTCACTGGACTGAGCTACTGTAGCATGAAAAATCATTTTTTACAAAGAATTAAACTTTTTAAATGAATAAGATATTTTTTGATTTACAAAATATTGAAACAGCATTATAAAGAATCTTATACTTCCCATATAATCCCTTAAATTTGAAGTGTGATCATAATTCAGTAATAAAATAAATTTTTAGGGCAATGTCTGAGAGCCTCTAAAGACATTGACATACAAGGAAACATATTTAAATTCAATGGGTGAATAAATATTTACTTTGACCATAAAACCATCCAGAAATGATTTCTATGATTTATTTGAGGGCAGCACGGCAGCATAGTGGTTAGCGCTGTTGCCTCACAATAAGAAACTCGCAGGTTCAGTTTCAGCAGTTTCTCCCTGTGCTTGCATGGGTTTCCTCAGGGTACTCTGGTTTCTTCCCTCAGTCTGAACACATACATGTTTAGGTTAATTGGTGTCTCTAAATTGTCCGTAGGTCTGAGTGTGAGTGTGAGTGGTTGTTATCTCTGTCTGTCTCTGTGTGTTGGCCCTGTAATGGACTGGTGACCTGTGCAGGGTGACCCCGCCCTCGCCTAATGTGAGCTGGGATTGGCTCCAGCACCCCCTGCGACCCGGAAAGGGATAAGCGTTAGAAGATGAATGAAGTTCTAATGAAATCCTTCGAACTATGAGAAAAACATTTACATCCACCAACAATCCTCATCAAGAAAATCTGGAAGAAGAAACCGTGGAAAGCCTGCAGGAGTACGGCTACCACCGACTCGTCGTCAGGAAGACTGGCAACGTGGTGACCCTGTCTTCCAAAAGGAGCCGATCACCCAGCGCACCCTCATCACCCGATAAGGACTTCGGACAAATCCTGGAATCGTTCGACAGGAAACTAACAAGCTTCAATGCCAGACTTGCCCTAGTGGAAATGCTCCACAGAGTTCCAGGCTCTCCGCGAGTCTCTGGAATTCAGCCAGCAACAGGTGGCTTCACTAGCCGCGGAAAACCAAGTCCTTAAAACCTCCATTAAATCACTTACCAAGGGGGTGACGAAGATCACGGCGGAGAACAAGCAGATGAAAGAGGCTATCCTTAACATCCAGGCTCAGAGCATGCGAGTATTTTCCGGTATACCAGAGCAGGCGGAGGAAGACCCTGAGATGTCCATCAAAGACTTCCTCCAGAAACAGCTCAAACTTCCGACTGAGACCATGAAGAACATCGCCTTCCACCGGGTGCATCGCCTTGGAGGGAAGAGACCGGACAACAGGCACCCCTGGCCCATCGCTGCGAAGTTTGAACACTTCAAGCAGATGGAGCTGGTGAAGAGCCGGGGCAGGGAGCTGAGAGGAACGGACTTCAGCGTGAACGATCAATTCCCTAAGGAGATACTGGAGCGCTGCAAACGCCTGTTCCCTGTCAGGAGAAATTTCATCGATGGAGGATCCCCCGCTGTCATTGCTGTGGACAAGCTATATGTCAACAGCCAGCTGTTCCGGGATCCGGAGATCACCCCTTGGCTCTATTAAAGCGCGTCTCTTCTCTCCACCTGAGGCTCATCAGATTCACCCGGGTATGGTAATAGTATGGTTAAGGTAATGGATAAAGGTAACATCAATTTCTCTCATTTATTCTTTCTTTCATGCCTGTGTCAATCATGTAAAAAGATACGAACGCACATTGCATGCTATATAACATGCCGTTCTCACCCACGAAAAATGTGTATTTATGTCACCTGTTGTTTTTCCTGTTGTTGTTTTGTGTTATACTTTATTTATAAATGTGATGTCTATATGGGTCACACTGCAATTAAATAATATGCAGTTACATTGGCCACACACACGCACACGCTCGCACGTACACACACACACACACACACACACACACACACACACACACAGGTACACCTAACTCATTAACCCACTTATGACAATTTACACTCAGTAGATTAGTTTAGATATGAACAAATTACGGTTTGTCACTTGGAATGTGCAAGGAATTGGCTCACGTGAAAAACGGCAAAAAATTTTAACACACCTACACAATTTACAAGCAGACATTGTCTTACTACAGGAAACCCATCTACCCAAAGCAGGAAATCATATATTAAGCTCATCACAGTTTCCGCACACATACACAGCTAGGTATAACACCAAACAAAGAGGCATAGCCATTCTAATCAACAGTAACATTAGGTTTACTTGTAGAACACCACTGCAGACCCAGAAGGTAGGTTTAAAATAGTCAGCATATCCACACACAACACTGAGGGATGTATTGCCAATATATATGGTCCAAATGTTGATGACCCCTTCTTCTTCCACAGCTTCTTCACTGCACTTTTGGCCCACTCAGACACAGCACTTATAGGAGGAGGGGACTTCAACCTGATATTCAACCCACAAGTGGACAGAACCAGTAGGGCAGTTAGTCAACGCAACTGCCAGTCATCCGAGATAATAAAGCAGTATATGAGTGATTTTGGTCTTTGTGATGCTTGGTGTTCACGTCACCCCACAATGAAGGAACACACCTACTACTCGCCAGTCCACCACTCTTATTCCCGTTTAGACCACTTTTTCATTAGTAATTCAATTATGAAGGATGTCTCTGACACCAAGATTCACCCCATTGCCATCAGCGACCACACACCAGTCACTCTGACACTCACAAAAAACCAAAACACCACCTTCTAAACAACTGAGATTTAATACATCATTGCTCAAGGACCCCAACTTTATTAAATTCTTAAAGGAGGAATGGACAATATTCTGTGAAATAAATGACCAGCCTGATATCTCAGCCTGCATCCTGTGGCAGGCAGCAAAAGCAGTCATGTGAGGCAAAATAATATCTTATTCTTCATATAACAAAAAACAGGAGGAAGCTCTTGAAACAAGAGGAACATCTACTGAGAGAACTAAGGGAATTAAAACTAAAACTAAATGAATTACTCAACATCAAAATACAATTTCAACTGCAGAGATTACGCTTGGAGAACTCTGAACATAATAAATCCAGCAGATTTCTAGCAAACCAACTAAAACAGAACAAAGAAAGAGCAATAAAGAACTCCACTGGGAAAATAACCTGTGACCCAGAAGAAATAAATCACATTTTCAGGGAATTCTATAAGAAACTTTATTCGTCTGAGATTAAACCTTCCACCAAATCCAGCATTGAAACTTTTCTGAGAACAGTCAATTTGCCAAAATTAAATCAAGACCAAATAACGGCTGTGGAGTCATCTAATTCGACCGAGGAACTCCAAGAAGCCCTCAAACATATGCCAAACCTGGAAGGCCCCGGGACCAGATGGCTTCCCTACAGAATTCTACAAAGAGTTCTGGCCAGAGCTTGCACCAGTATTTTACAGAATGCTCAGTGAAATGCAGGAAACCTCGACCCTTTCACCCAACATGAACTGTGCAAATATTAGCTTTCTCCTTAAACCGGACAAAGAGCCTGCACCACCATCAAGCTATCGTCCAATATCACTTATAAATGTAGATATTAAAATTATTTGCAAGGTGCTAAATAGAAGACTTGAAAAAGTAACACCTCACATAAGACATCCCAACCAAACTGGGTTTATTAAGGGCTGTCACTCTACCAACAACACCCACAGACTTATCAACCTGGTAGACTACTGTAACAGTCAAAGCAAAGATGCCATAATAGTCTCCCTAGACACAGAAAAAGCATTCGACAGGGTAAATTTGAATTTTCTCCTCACCACATTAAAAAAGTTCGGGTTCAGAGATAATTTTTTGAACTGGATCAAAATATCGTATAGCTCTCCCACTGCTTGTGTCAGAACAAATGATCAAACTTCTCCAAGCTTTTCTCTCCAAAGGGGAACCAGGCAGGGTTGTCAGCTTTCTCCCTCCCTTTTTGCTATATTTATAGAGCCACTGGCAGCTGCAGTTCGGCAGAACAAAAATATTAAGGGAATAAACACAGCAAATGTGAACCATAAAATAAGTCTTTATGCTGATGATGTATTACTTTTCCTACGAAATGCACAAACGTCTCTTCCTGAAAGAATAGCACTCATCAAAAAATTCTCAACCATCTCTGACTACTCCATTAATTGGAGCAAATCGACTGCCTTACCCATAAACTCAGATTTCTAGAGTACGTCAACTGCCCCACTATGGCCAGGAAATATTAGATATCTAGGTATCAACATCCCTGCCAAACTTTTCAACCTGAAATGGCTAAACCACACCATACTAATTAAAGAAATAGAGGTCGACCTCACCCGGTGGAGGACACTACCCATATCACTTATGGGAAGAGTAGCAACAGTGAAAATGATGATCTTGCCAAAAATTAACTATGTTTTTTCAATGGTTCCAACCCAACCCCCCCCCCCCCCCCCCCCCACCCCGACTTGGTTCAAATCACTAGGGTCCAACATCTCCAAATTTCTTTGGAAAGCTAAACCACCACGTATAAGATTAAAGACTTTACAAACAAGTAAAGGCCATGGTGGTTTGGAATTACCAAACTTTAACAATTACTATTTGGCCAATAGATTACAATATTTACCAAAATGGATTAAGCCAAACTCGTTAAACCAAGCGTGGCTTGATATTGAACAAACATTTTGCAAAGAAATCCAAGTCTCTGAGCTGCCCTTTAGCAGTCCTACTATCAAGCGACACACCTGCTTCAAGTGTATTAGCATCAGCAACACCCTCACAGCTTGGTGGGAATTCCTCAAAAGGAATGGATTCTTCAACACCCCTTGCAAGGTCACGCCTATCTGGAACAATCCTGACATCCTGCAAAATAAAAAATCAATACATTTTACAGCATGGGTTGATAAAGGGATAAAACATTTAAAGCATATCCTACAAGAAAACAAATTCATACAATTCAATGAAATCACAGCAAAATATGGTATTAACAAAAACACATTTCTCGAATATCTTCAGCTCCAATCTATAATTCGAGCACGGTTTGACCTTAGCCAATTAGATTTAGAGCTTCCACCCACAATAACAGATTTTTCTACAGCTTTCACCGCCTAAACTACTGTCTAAAATTAAGTTGATACTATCTCCAACAGATCTAACAATCTCCGTTCCTACCTCCAAATGGGAAAAAGATCTGTCGATCAACCCATACCCTAACTTTTGGATAAAAATCTGTTCCAACACATTCAAAATGACTCAAAATAGCAATCTACAATTGATAAATTACAAGGTTCTCCACAGAACACACTTTCCAGGACAAAGGATGTTCAAGATGGGCCTCACACAAACAAACGTTTTTGCCCCAGACAAATCAAATCAAATTAAATCAGATATATTTGTATTGCGCCAAATCATAACAAAGTTACATCAAGGCACTTTACATATAGAACAGGTCTAGACCAAACTCTTTATAAAATTATTTAAAGCGACCCAACAGATCCCCCGATGAGCAAGCACTTGGCGACAGTGGCAAGGAAAAACTTCCTTTAAGAGGCAGAAACCTCAGGCAGAACCAGGCTCGGGGGGGTGGCCATCTGCCTCGACCGATTGGGTTGAGAGAGGGAGAGAGAGAGGGTGAGAGGGAGAGAGGGAGAGAGAGAGAGCAGGAGGAGGGGATATTCAAACAGGTGTAGGCAGGAACATGATGCTGCATGAAGTTCATAGAAATGATGCTGTATGGAATTCATGAAGATGTGGGAGCAGCAGGCATTGTAGGAACATGGGATGGTGATGATTCATCACCTGCAGGATGAGGACAGGGAGAGAGAGGAGAGGAACTGGGAGAAACAGAGACTTCAGGAACATATGGTTAGTAAATGCAGTACACGTTTGGAACTGAGAGAAACTGGGGTTTCGGAGAAGCATGGTTGTTGGTATGTCGGCACATGCAAGGGAGAGAGAGAGAGAGAGAGAGAGAGAGAGAGAGAAAGGGAGAGGGGAAATGGAGAGGGAGAGAGAGAGGGGTGCTCAGTGCTTCCCCCAGCAGTCTAGGCCTATAGCAGCATAGCTAAAGAGTAAATGAACTTTTACTTTTTAACTATAAGCTCTGTCATACAGAAAAGTTTTAAGCCTGTTCTTGAAAATGTTCTTGAAAGAGTCTGCCCCCCGGACCGATACTGGAAGTTGGTTCCATAGAAGAGGAGCCTGATAACTGAAAGATCTGCCTCCTGATTTACTCTTGGAGACTCTAGGAACCACAAGTAAACCTCCATCCAGAGAGCGGAGTGGCCTACTAGGACAGTAAGGAACTATGAGCTCTCATGACATGATGGAGCTTGGCCAGTAAGAGCTTTATATGTTAGTAGAAGGATTTTAAATTCTATTCTGAATTTTACCGGCAGCCAATAAAGATAAGCTAAAACAGGAGAGATGTGATCCCTTTTTCTAGTTCCTGTTGATATTCGTGCATTCTGAATCAACTGAAGGCCTTTCAGAGATTTGTTTGGACATCCAGAAAATATGAGTTACAGTAGTCCAGCCTAGAAGTTATGAATGCATGGACAAGTTTTACTGCATCCTTTTGAGACAGGATGTTTCTGATTTTCCTAATGTTTCTCAGGTGGAAGAAAGCTGCCCTACTGACTTGCTTTATGTGAGGGACAAAGGACATGTCCTGGTCAAAGTTTACTCCAAGGTTTCTTGCAGTGGAGCTGGAAGCCAAAGTAATGCCATCCCGACTGATTAGATGATTAGATAAGGTTTCTCTGAGGTGCTTAGGGCCGAGTAAAATAACTTCAGTTTTGTCAGAATTTATAAGTAAAATATTATGGGTCATCCAGACTTATATGTCTTCAAGATATGTCTGCAGTCTGACTATCTGACTAACTTCATTTGGCTTCATTGATAAATACAGCTGAGTGTCGTCTGCGTAACACTGAAAATTGATGCTGTGTTTCCTGATAATGTTGCCTAAAGGAAGCAGATAAAGAGTGAAGAGGATTGGTCCAAGTACCAAACCCTGTGGGACTCCATAACTGGCTATAGTGCGTGAAGAGGAGCTATTGTTAACATGTACAAACTGATATCGATCTGATAAATAGGATTTTAACCACCTTATAGCAGTTCCTTCAATGCCAATTTCAAGTTCCAGTCTCTGTAATAAAATATTATGATCAATGGTGTCAAATGCAGCACTGAGATCTAAGAGGAGAAGTATGGAGGCTGATCCATTGTCTGAAGCCATTAGAATATCACTGGAAACTTTAACCAGTGCTGTTTCTGTGCTGTGGTGAGCTCTAAATCCTGACTGAAACTCTTCAAGCAAACCGTTGCTATGCAGATGGTCATATAATTGGTTTGCTACTGCTTTTTCAATTATTTTAAAAATGAAGGGAAGGTTTGATATGGGTCTGTAATTGGCCAAAACATCTGGATCAAGATTCAGCTTTTTAAGTTGTGGTTTGATAACTGCAGTCTTAAGAATCTGAGGTACATAACCCAAAGATAAGGTCAAATTAATCAGATATAAAATGAATGGCTCAATTAAGTAGAAAATCTCTTTAAGGAGGCTGGTCGGCACTGGGTCTAATAGACAGGTTGATGGTCTAGATGATGAGACTATAGAAGCTAGCTCTGAAGGATTCAGAGATGAGAATGATTCCAGATGTAAAATAGGCATTGCAGTTGATTCAGGAGTTGCTGTATTCAGTAGATTATCGTCTAATGATTGTTATAATTTTATCTGTAAAAAAGGCCATAAAATCATCACTACTGAGAGCTAAGGGGATCACTGGTTCGATTGAGCTATGACTTATGTTGATATTGTTGTTGTTGCTTCTGTACACCCCCGTCTCCCCCATGTTGATAGTGTTGCTGCTGTTGCTGTTGTTATTTTTGTACCCCCCTCCTGTCTTCCCTCTCCTGTTTCTGTTCTCTCTTTCTATCCACTCCTGAGCCTCAGCCCGGCAGCTTTACCATCAAACCAGTACCATTGCCAATATAGTTAAACGCAGAGGGCGTCAGGAGGAGTATGTCAGACTCCTTCTTCGCAAATTAAAACAGTTTCAGCACAAGGCACCGGGGGCTACTGCACAAAAGTAGGATAAAAAAATCCAGAATAACTGAGCAAGTGCGGCTTGATCTAGTCTGGTCGGTGCATTTTAGCTTAATTGGTTGCACGTACGCCGAGCCAGGATGAAAATGCGCAGCTATGTCAAGTCAGGTGTAGATAGCTGGGATAAGTGCACGTTCACGGCACTCTTAAATAGACCATGGGACTGATCACAGAATCACCAATGGGAAAATGGACAAGACTCGCGCTTCATACTTCACGGCCACTGAACAACAGCTCCTGATGGAGTTCTATGACGACGTTAAAGACATCATCAGAAAAAAAGGCAACACCAGCGCCATAATTAAGGAAAGGGAGGAAGCCTGGCAGACAGTAGTGGACCGGCTTAATGCATAAGTACAATTATTAAACAGTGCTCCACTGGAACTGTCACAAAGGAGTTATTTTTCGAGTAAACTAATCAACAGTTGTACACTTGCTTTAAATGTGTTAAGTACAGGTGCATGTTACTCAGGAAATGAGTATAATTAAGTGCAAAAACTTATCTTCAATGTGTGTCAATGTTATCTATTTAATCTGTTTTTCCCATGTTATGTTTTTTGTCTATTTTATTTCTCTATCTTTCATAAAGAACAAACTTGTCTGGCGAGAAAAGGACCTGGCAGCAAGTTAAAATTAAATATAAGAACATTTTGCAGGCTGGTAAGTGACTTCAGTGTAGATAACAATTAACAAATGAGGTGAATAGATTAGGTGTCTGCTGACATATTGAATGTCTGTATGATTGTATTATTAAAAAAAAAAAAAAGCCCATAAAACTGGCACGGGCGGCTGCCCACCAAGCCAGGGTTTGACCCCAGCAGAGGAGCTGGCACTCAACGTGAATAAAAGGAGGCCAGTGATGGAGCAGATCCAGGGAGGGACAGTCACAGACTGTGTCCCAGCAACAGACACTGGCTGCTTCATACAAGGTACATATTGCAGTACTGTACATGGAACACAATCAACTAAATATATTAAACTGTCTGACTTTGGATTTCCTTGCAGTGTCTGGGAACATAATCATACTTTTAGAGCCACCAGAAGATCATCCAGTTAGTACATTTTATTGAAATCACAGGCCTGGTATGTCCTGTCAAAAATCTTAATACAAGTTCTCTTGATGCATGTATGTATATGGCAGGGGGAAGGCATATGTGCAGATGAGGAGACTGTCACTGGACTCCAGACTTGAGGTATCTTGTCAATTTTGTGGGAATATCTTGCTTATTTAGTCCATAATGGATATGAAGTCAGTGATTTGGTGCTAATGGAAAATAACAAATGTGTAACAGGACCCAGATGCTGCACAGCCTCATATGCAGCCTGGTAACATTGTGAGTATTGGATAAAGTAAATCTACATTATGCAGAAATCCTGCTGTGCTAATTGACATTTCTTTTACAGAATTCATAAACGGTCAGAAGTCTCTACATCAAGCATCTTCAGAGACAGATAGAGCTTACAAAAGTAAAAATTAAACTAAAGAAGAGAAAGCTGCAAGAAATGGAGCTTGATCTGTAAATCAAACGCAGGACCCTCAGGAAAATGGACCTGGAAATCCAGAAATTAGAAAGAGAAGTGAGTATTTCAGTGCACACTGTAACTATAACTGTAATACAGTGTATTAGTATTTGTTACTTTTGCCTTCTATTCCAGGTTCCAGACAAATGAGGACTGGCAAATAAAAAAATCAACTAGAAAACATTGCTGTCCTCTCTTTTTCATGAGTGTGTACTCCACCACTGATTTAGTGAAGTGGAATTTAAAAAATAACCACACACTGTGTGCTATCAGTGCCAGACAAAATGCACATACACAGCAAAAAGTAATGTGAGCTCTTTTATTAAAGATTGGCTAAATCCAAAAACTAAGTGACCCTGACCAGTCTGCCATTAATGCTGTCTGGCAAAATAGGAGCATTTTCCCAGTCAACATCGACAGCCACTCGGGGGGCCCTCTCCTTTCTTAGGCCTGCGATATTAGGCAGCACTGTGCATGCAACAGTGACATCACAGGCCCTGTCTGGGGAAACCCTGAGGTGGTGCAGGCACTGAAACTGAGATTTCAGAAGGCCAAAGGTCATCTCGATTTGAGCCCTGGTTTTGCCATGTGCATGGTTGTAGGTCTGCCGTGGTGGGGTTTGGGGGTCCACAAGGGGAATCAAGAGGAATGACTCACATGCATATCCTTTGTCTCCCAGCAGCACACCAGAGAATTCACCTGATAATACAAGTTATAATTTATAAAACTACACAGCAGAGTTAAAAACTCATAATGTCCAAGGTGCTTACAAATAAAATGTGTGGCTTACCTTGTGAGAGTCTCTGGTAGATTGGACTAGCCTGAAAGACTCTGGGGTCATGCACTGAGCCAGGTCACTTTGCCTCTAAAATGCTGAAAAGGCTGTCAGCATCACAGATCATCTGAAACGATAAAATGTAACTAATTAAGGTCATTTAATGCATAGAATTAATTTATGTAGGTCACACTAACCACAAATAACTTTTACCTGAACATTGATGCTGTGGAAGGATTTGCTGTTGATGTAATCAACAGGAAACCCTGAGGGCTGTTTTATCCTGACATGGGTGCAATCCACTGCAGCAATGACATTAGGGAAAGCTGTAACAAAAAATAGTGATTATCCAGCTCTGACTGATAAAAATTTGAAACTAATGGTTTCAAGTTGACATCGATGTTACCTGCAATCTTGTGGAACTCCTTCTTGATGTAGAAGGGTCATCTGTGGCCAGGGAAGGTGATGAATATGTGTACCAGTGACTTAAGTGCCAGGGTAACACGTCTCATTGTGTGGCAAATTGTACCTTTATTGAGGTTCTTTGCATCCCCAACAGAATACAGGAAACTCCCGCTTGCAATGAACCTCAGTGTAAGACATAACATCTGTGGCACAGTGAGCGCATGGCTTCGAGCTGTCTGGTGCTGCATTTTTGGACCCAGCAGCCTACATAAATATCTCAAGCCGCACCCGAGAATCTGTACTTCTCAAACAGATAATCATCACCAAATGCCAATGGGTCTGACCTGTCCCGGAAGACTCTCTCACAACTAAATGCTCATCTGAGGATGAGGGCTTCCTCTTCTAGTACATCCTCCAAAAAAGGGCATGCCATTATGAAGAGTAAACATGTGAATAGGAGTTGGACCTATATATACTCTATTGCCCTCGCCGCAGACTTAATTGAAACCACCTTTCTTACTTCAGCCATTTTTTTATAATGTCATTAAAGGCAATAATACACATATTTGTCAAACCTCTGATGGCAATTTGACAAGCAGTCTTCATTAGCATAGCATTATAACGTTCGACCTGACTGTAATTGCAACAGTCTTTTTATAATCATTTATGTGGTATTATTACTAACGGTCAACAGATTTCAATGAAATGAAAATTGACAAAATATCTGTGATATTTTAATGCAGGTAAATTAAAATGATGCAACATATTTAGAAAGACCATGGAAATGCTGTAAAACACATTCATTTCTCACAGGATTGACAGCAGAACTACCGCATGAATCACCAGGATTAATTTTAGCCTGGTTGTTAGCCTGATTTGGAGCAGGCTACCTGCAGAGAATAAATCACCATAGTAACTTGACCGGGATAAATTTAACCTACTTTCATGCAACCGACTTGAGGCTAAATTCAGACAGGATAACCAACATATCCCGGCTTAATCCCTTATTCTCCTTTGTGCAATACCCCTCAGGAACATTGATACTGCATGCCCCAGCTGATGAACAGAACAGGTTAAAAAAAAAAAGAAGATGAATGAATGAATGTTGGTTTATTTGATTTGCAGTTAATATGCAATTATATATGTTTATTTTCCATTAAAATGTAGTGCCTATCTTTGATGTCCCTTTCTAGATATTGATTGTTTTTTATTGTTGTTGTTGTTTTTTGTCGTCTCGGTGCTGTGTTGCGTGTCCTGTTTTTCCTGTTGCAGGTTCCTGGTTGGGTGGAGCTGGAGGTAAACAGGGAAGAGGTGGCAGCTAGCCACTGTCCTCCCCAAAAGTTAAAACAAACCTGCCTATCCTGGCACGCACCGGGCTGCCTACTCCTGTATTCCAACAGACACTTGATTTGATATTTAGTTTCATTTGCATTTCTTTTGTTCATTTGGCATCAGCTCAACACTCCCAGTTGGTGAAAATTTATATTTTTTTGTTGCCTTAGTTACATAAAAACACATTTCTGTTTAACCCTTGTGTTGTCCTGCGGGTCAAAAATGACCCACCACCATGTTTAGCTGCAAAAAAAACCCATATAACACTCTTTTTTCAACTTGAAATTTTATGACTTTTCCTAAAGGGACCACAACATTAAAAAAAGTGAAACTCTGGTTTTGTTTACATTTCCATATGGGCTGTACACCACTAGGGTCCTAAGATTGTCTTATGGGTCATTTTTGACCCGTGTGTTATAAAAGCATTTACATGACAGAAAAAAGTTCAAAGGCCACATACACAAACTCTCTCTAACACACACACACACACACACACACACACAAACGCACACACACAACAAAGAAACTGGATTCCTATGTGAGTGGACATTTCACTGTCCAGCAGGTCCTGGACCAGATTTTTTCGGAGGTTCAGGATGAGCAAGAACACTATGATGTGGAAGAAGAGGTATCTGAAGAAGAAGATGAGGAGGAATACAACACAGACCATGAAGCCTCTTCAGATGAAGAAGAAATGACCCAAGCTGACAGAGAGACATTTTTATCCAAGAACAGTAAAACAGTAAAAAACACGGACGGCACCCCAGGAAGAGCTGCAGCACAAAACATCATTAGGATGACCCCAGGGCCAACAAGATATTCAGCTGCCCATGCCAAGGACATCTCCTCCACTTTCCTCCTGTTCATCACACCAGCCATTGAAAAGATCATACTGGAAATGACAAATTTGGAGGGTTCCCGTAAATATGGAGACAACTGGAAAAATATGGATCAGATTGACCTGCGTGGCAACATAGGGCTTTTGATCTTAGCAGGTGTCTATAGGTCTCGTGGTGAGGCTACATCTAGTCTCTGGGATGCAGAGAGTGGAGAGGCAATTTTTCATGCCACAATGCCGCCGAAAGTCTTCCACACTTTTTCAATAATGCTAAGATTTGACAACCGTGAGTCAAGACCAGCAAAGCTTGTGACGGACAAATTGGCAGACATCAGCGATGTCTGGGACAAGTGGGTTGAGCGTCTGCCATACCTTTACAACCCTGGACCTGAAGTCACAGTAGATGAGCAGTTGGTTCAATTCAAAGGTAAATTTTTATTTTCATAATGTTACTTACCTTAAATTTATATTTTTACTTTGTTGATTCATGTGATTTTTTTTCAGTGACACTCACACTTACTACTGATTGTAATCTTTGTCTTTTTTTTTTTATCAGGTCGCTGTCGTTTCCGGCAGTATATGCCAAGCAAGCCAGCAAAATATGGCATCAAAATATGGGTGGCCTGTGATGCAAAATCCAGTTATGCATGGAATGTGCAAGTCTACACTGGGAAGCTGCCCAGTGGAGCACCAGAGAAGAACCAGGGGATGCATGTTGTACTTGATTTGACGGTTGGACTGAGGGGGCACAACGTCACATGTGACAACTTTTTCACCTCCTATGAACTCGGCCAGCAGCTCCTGAAAAGGAAAATGACCATGGTTGGCACTGTTCAGAAAAACAGGCCTGAACTCCCCGCTGCACTCCTCACAACAAGAGGGAAAGTGGTCTTCTCTACAAAGTTTGCCTTCACCCCCATCACTCTTGTTTCTTACTTCCCAAAAAAGAACAAGAATGTGGTCTTACTGAGTACACTGCTCAGGGCAGCTGAAATCACTGATCATGAAGACAGGAAGCCAGCCATCATCCTGGACTACAACCGCACTAAAGGGGGCGTGGACAACCTTGACAAGGTTATTGGAACGTACAGCTGCAGAAGGATGACTGCACGCTGGCCCCTGGTCATTTTCCACAACATCCTTGATGTCTCATCATACAATGCCTTTGTGATATGGTAGACGATCCACCCAACCTGGATGGCTGACAGGAAGAACAGGAGGAGGATCTTCCTGGAGCAGTTGGGAAAGGCTCTTGTCACCCCATGCATCGCAAGAAGGGAGTACCTCCGACGCACAGAAGCCTCTGCAGCAATAATGAGAGCTGCTCAGGGAGCTGAATCTTGTCCTGAACCACCTGAGGCTGCAGCTGGGTCAGGCAAGAGAAAAAGATGCAATTTCTGCCCCTGGAAGAAGGACTGCAAGACGAAAGTTGTGTGCTGTGCGTGTGAGAAATACGTCTGCAAAGCCCATGCTCATGTTTGCACATACTGTCCCACATGTGCTCATGTTCAATGTTAAGTAACCTTTTGCTGTTTTGTTATTAGACAAGAGAAAGAAGAGAGAAGCAATGTATTTGATAATTCACTTCCTAAAGAATATTAACAAAGAATAAACTGTTGGAAAAGTTCCATACTGTTGACTGTTACTTTTCCTTTCAATAAAATTAATTCAATAATAATTTCTTCACATTGATATAATAGTAATAATAAAACTTTACTGTATAAAAGAAAACTATTATGACAGTTGGATTGTGGTAAAATAAAAAAAGAAAGAAAGAAAAAAATAATAATCATATTCACTGGTGAATGTCTGTTCACCTGTTAGAAAAAAATATATGATAAAATTGAATAAAATTGAGTTGATTTGATAAATAACAGGATGTTTCATCATACAAAATAGATATTGGATTTAAAATTCAATTAAGCTGCTTTATTTTAGGGCTTTGGTGAAGGCGGGTCATTTTTGACCCATAGGACAAGGGGAGTATACAGAATGTTAAGACCGCACAAGGGTTAATAAATGCCTTGTGTATTATCATTTATTTGCTATAATCACAAGCTGGGCCATAATTGAAATATTTGTATATTTTGACAAACTTGTAATTTAAAGTTATAATGAATTAGGGGACATTACATACCCAATATCTCCTCACCTCATCACTGACCGCGCCTCAGCTCCTGCTGACTTTTCCAAACTGACAAACACACTGACAAAGACCTACTGCAGGTAATACACTGACTGAGGATAAGTACCTCATGCAACCCAGGTCACATAAGCTCAAGTCTCCCTTTATACCACAATATCAACTTCTGTTTCCTCTGTATTCTTTTCAGTGAACTTTTCCAAAACCAATGTGTCAAATGACACTGTGAATAGGACAGTGATGAACCAACAAAGAATTATTAGCTGAATCTGTAGTTTTCCTGAGCTTCATATTGAGTTACAGCTAATTGATTTTCTGTCTGTCTGAAACTTTTCTGCAAAGGGTATTTTTTGGCCACAGCAGGCAGCAGTTTTCAGCAAGCAAGTACTGTGAACTACCTGGGCAGACACAGATTCGGCTCAAAACAGGCTAAAAAATGTGGAATATTCAGCATCTTGAGAGACAGATATTTCCCTAGGGGGATGGAGAAGACCAAAGACAGAGCTAAAAGAGAACAAAGCGTGGACGTCCATCTGCAGGGTGTCCAAACCCACTACTCCAAATGAATGACCATCAACTCACAAGCATATAATGGGTGACAAATGGTTTTGCCACATGAACAGAGTTGAGCTTAGCAGCTTAGTTTCTCTAGTCACTGCTCAGTAGAACATTTTCATTAAGGTTTACCGCCAAAACAGTACCATAACCAGCACTATAAAAACTCTACACCCACATTACTGAAGTTCTTAGCATGCACAGTATAGTGTCTCCTGTGTCCTGTAAACATACTTTGATGTACATAATTGAGGGCGCTACCTTGCATTGACATGGAGCATTTAACCAGCAGAAAATAATACACCATTTCTGGTCAAACACAGCCATGCGGCACTCAATCTAGCCTGTTCTTTTCTTGTATTCTTTCACTATGCATTTGCACAAAGATAACCTGGAACGTCACGAATCAATAATTTCCAAACAAAAGGTCAGCCCCACCCAGGCTCTCACATCAGCAGGGTATTGATGAGTCTTGCTATTTACTGTAGCAGGTTGATATTCATGTTCTTCTTTGGAAAAAAAAGGGTTGATATTTGTTCTTCAGCCATGTGTGGCAGCACGAGTAAATAAAAGTGTGACTGCTATTACATCAAGAGTTAAGAACACTTCATGCCAGTTAATTAGCCTTAGCTCTGCCATCAAAGCTGCACAGAGACGATCATGTTGGCAATTATTTTGTGGCAAAAAAATGAACCAGAATGAGCTGATGGTTTTTGCTGTTTTAGAAACATCTTTACATGCATCCCCCTGGATGTCTACTGCATTCATACTGCATAAGGTTCTTGATAATACACAGGGTATAATCATGGCATCAAATTTGCACTTTGTTAAATAACTGGCTTCAGTCTCAAACCTGTCTCTGTGCTCCAGCTACGTGGTCTCTGAGTTTTTCCATATGGTTTCCTCATGGGACATAGAAAAGCAAAGACTGGGACCTCAACAATGGGTACATTTGCACTGCATGTCACAGCTGGTTTAGCTCACTGTACGTTTTTAATGCTTAGCTCAGCTCCTTGTGTCATGTCATTTTACTCAAAAGTCAGCAAGCTGTGGGGTCAAGCTCAGACTGTCTTGTTCTTTAATGAACCAGCAGATAATGGTCTATGGGGGCCTGGGAGAGACATGACACAAATTGCCACGTCATCTGACTGGGATTAGTTGTAATTACTCTTCGCCTTGGCAAATCAATGGGAGACCAACACGACACGAAGAGGCCAACCTGTGTCACATGTTAGCTTGATACTAACACTAAGAAGGGTACAACAGAAAGGAAGTGGAGTATAGTGGACCTGGTTTCCTAGGAAGCCCATGGAGAAGCGGAGAGAATCACTGTTTTTGCCATTCAAAATCAATTTTGCTCATAAATCAAAAATTTAAATCTCCAATTTTCTATTATTCGCTGAAGATTCAGCCACTTAATTCAAAATGCTGTAGTAACCCCTTTGGCAGCGCTTGAAGAGTTGAGTGCTCTTGGGTTAGTTAAAGCTTTGAGCATCTGTTTTTGGACAACACTCCTTCTTCCTGGCAGATCCTCGCAAGATTTATCACCGTGGTGTGACACAACCGTGAACTGACATATTGTGGTGAGTCTGCAGATGTTCTTTGAACTAAAATACTGTACTGATCATGGACAGTGGCCTTGTCCATGCATCACTCCAGCATTTTCTCCTCAAGTTGTTGTCATGCTGAAAGCTAAACTATCAATGCAATCTCTTGTCAAATTCTTTCTGGAACAGGTTTCCAGACATCCATCCTGCAATCAGTTCCAGTCATTTCCCTGACTAAGGCCTGGCCTGGTAATTCAGGCACAGCCGCCAACTCTAAGACAAGTCATGGTGCTTCCAAACATCTCCCATTTCTCATTTATTGAAGACACAGAGAGACTCGTAGGTACATTCAAAGCGGATATGTTGATTGACCTAATACACACAGGTGTGTATGTTTCAATTTAAAAGACAAAACTGCAGCAGGACTTAAGCAAAGAGGGCAAACTTGAACACAATGTGTGTTGAAACAGGAAAGGCTACAATTTATAGATTTATAAATATGAGGTCTGAATTTTTAAAGTTAATAGATCTGATTTTATTTTCAGAATCTGGTCAATCAGTTTCATCAGCTGATTCTGAAGTTGCATTGTACTAATATTGAATTGAATACAGTTTCTCTGCTGTTCTCAACAGGACATTAATGAATTCAGCGGCACAAGCAATAGCTCAATGAGGTAATTTTGATCCCTGTAATAATTCTTAGAAAATCTGCAGAAAACTAATAAATGTTTCACTGCACTACCCTGATGCAGTTAGGAGTGGCTTTGTTGAGATAAACAGCCGTTGGGTGCTACTTTTATGGTCAAGTGCTATTAAATGAAAATAGTAATTAAAAAGGAAAACTTCATTTGGTGAAAATGTGATGAAGAAATGATGATTGTTTCGTCTATTAATTTAATTAATGTTCAGTAGTGTGTTTTTTTTTTGTTTATTTATTTTTTATTCTTAATCTGCTGCTATTTTTCAACTCTGAAGTGGAGAGGAAGTTTGAGAAACTTAAGTCCCGTGCTTTATGTTTGTCATAATTTAGCTATGTTTTTGTTTACATTGAACTTTTAAAAAAATATATTTATATATGTAGCACAGCGGCATATTGGTTAGCGCTGTTGCCCCACAACAGGAAGGTCACAGATTCAGTTCCCGGGCATGGGGGCCTTTGTGTATGGATTATGCGTGTTCTCCCCGTGCCTGCGTGGGTTTCTTCCCACCATCCAAAGACATGCATGTTTAGGATGATTGGTGGCTGTAAATTGTCTGTAGGTCAGAGTGTGAGTGTGAGTGGTTGTTTGTCTCTGTCTGTCTCTGTATCTTGGCCCTTTGATGGACTGGCGACCTGTCCAGGGTGTACCCCGTCTCCAGGGGCTGAGCTGGGATTGACTTCAGTACTCCCTGCAACCTGGAAACGGATAAGTGGTAGAAGATGAATTAATATATATATATATACAGTGGGGCAAAAAAGTATTTAGTCAGCCACCAATTGTGCAAGTTCTCCCACTTAAAAAGATGAGAGAGGCCTGTAATTTTCATCATAGGTACTCTTCAACTATGAGAGACAGAATGGGGGGAAAGAATCCAGGAAAACACATTGTAGGATTTTTAATGAATTAATTGGTAAATTCCTCGGTAAAATAAGTATTTGGTCACCTACAAACAAGCAAGATTTCTGGCTCTCACAGACCTGTAACTTCTTCTTTAAGAGGCTCCTCTGTCCTCCACCCGTTACCTGTATTAATGGCACCTGTTTGAACTTGTTATCAGTATAAAAGACACCTGTCCACAACCTCAAACAGTCACACTCCAAACTCCACTATGGCCAAGACCAAAGAGCTGTCAAAGGACACCAGAAACAAAATTGTAGACCTGCACCAGGCTGGGAAGACTGAATCTGCAATAGGTAAGCAGCTTGGTGTGAAGAAATCAACTGTGGAAGCAATTATTAGAAAATGGAAGACATACAAGACCACTGATAATCTCTCTCGATCTGGGGCTCCACGCAAGATCTCACCCCGTGGAGTCAAAATGATCACAAGAACGGTGAGCAAAAATCCCAGAACCACACGGGGGGACCTATTGAATGACCTGCAGAGAGCTGGGACCAAAGTAACAAAGGCTACCATCAGTAACACACTACGCCGCCAGGGACTCAAATCCTGCAGTGCCAGATGTGTCCCCCTGCTTAAGCCAGTACATGTCCAGGTCTGAAGTATGCTAGAGAGCATTTGGATGATCCAGAAGATGATTGGGAGAATGTCATATGGTCAGATGAAACCAAAATAGAACTTTTTGGTAAAAACTCAACTTGTCGTGTTTGGAGGAGAGAGAATGCTGAGTTGCATCCAAAGAACACCATACCTACTGTGAAGCATGGGGGTGGAAACATCATGCTTTGGGGCTGTTTTTCTGCAAAGGGACCAGGACGACTGATCCGTGTAAAGGAAAGAATGAATGGGGCCATGTATCATGAGATTTTGAGTGAAAACCTCCTTCCATCAGCAAGGGCATTGAAGATGAAACGTGGCTGGGTCTTTCAGCATGACAATGATCCCAAACACACCGCCCGGGCAACGAAGGAGTGGCTTTGTAAGAAGCATTTCAAGGTCCTGGAGTGGCCTAGCCAGTCTCCAGATCTCAACCCCACAGAAAATCTTTGGAGGGAGTTGAAAGTCCGTGTTGCCCAGCGACAGCCCCAAAACATCACTGCTCTAGAGGAGCTCTGCATGGAGGAATGGGCCAAAATACCAGCAACAGTGTGTGAAAACCTTGTGAAGATTTACAGAAAACGTTTGACCTCTGTCATTGCCAACAAAGGGTATATAACAAAGTATTGAGATGAACTTTTGTTATTGACCAAATACTTATTTTCCACCATAATTTGCAAATAAATAAAAAAAAATAAAATAAAAATAAAAAATCAGACAATGTGATTTTTCTGGATTTTTTTCTTTTTTTTTTTTTCCTCATTTTGTCTCTCATAGTTGAAGTGTACCTATGATGAAAATTACAGGCCTCATCTTTTTAAGTGGGAGAACTTGCACAATTGGTGGCTGACTAAATACTTTTTGCCCCACTGTGTGTGTGTGTGTGTGTGTGTGTATATATATATATATATATATATGGCATTTGGCCTTTCTAGTACTGACAATGAGAGAAAGAGGGGGAAGATATGTAGCCAAGGGCTGTGGGTCAGACTCAAACATGAGCTGCTGTGGTTAGGACTGAGTCCTAATATTTGAGATTATGAGATTTTAACTTTTTTCCAGGCTAAGGCTGATCATCCTGGATCCAATACCGCTCTCAGTGATGTAAATGGTGTGTAATAAATGTGTGTGTGAGCTGCATGAATGTCAGCTTTGTGACTTGATAATATTCTCATTGTTCATTTTCTAAGTTCAAAATGAAGGCTGAGTGATGCCGGAGTGAGACTGACATATAGTCAACAAAGATAAAAAGAAAAGCATATCTTAGTAGAAGAAAATAAAGACATGTTGCTTTGACCTGATATATTTTCTGATTCCATGTAAAAAAAAAAAAAAAAAAAAAAAAAAAAAACCTGTGTTGCTGAAATTAGTACTTCTCTGCCCAGCCACTGATTTGCACAGTTTCCATTCGTAGAGCTACATGGTTAGAATGGTTCGAACGTACTTTTAACTTTTCAAGTATTTTCAATTCACATGCTCTCAAAGATTAATTTCTGATTCTCCAAACGCAAATGTCTACCTCAGAGCTAAAATTTGTGATCATGTTGCAGATCAGAGCGTCAAGTTTCCGTTTTTTTTTTTTTTTTTATACATCATCACCATAACTCATATTTCTTAATTTAGGAGGTGAAACTCATGCATTTCAATTCCCCAACCCAAAATAATTTTTTTTGTGTAAAACTCTGCTGTCAGTGTATTTCCTCTCAAAGTCCTTCATTAAAACACCTACACAGATTCAGTCCACCCACACATGATTGTGCTTATGTTGGTTAATTATGCCTCATCTCAGAGCCATGTGGTTACACAAAGACCGACAGTTCCCTCAGTCTCTGATTACTCTTGTTGCACCAGTGGTGGTGAACTAACAGTATTGCTATTATAATAAATACATAAGTTTTTGTGGCATCTTGACCTAGGGTGTGTTTATGTGGAGGCTTCAGTGCTGACATGTGTGCGCTCACAGAAGTAGGTCTGCTGCCAGCTCTAATTTTTGACATGGAGTTTCCAGAATACTGTATGTTTTTGTCCATTCCTTAAAAAAAAACAGTAAAATGCCATTGTTTCCACATGCAACTGCTAAAAAGGGGAAGAAATATATCTCTCTATTTTTTGTAATGTTCAGCCAATACAAAACATTGTGTCTGTGTTGCTCATGTGATCACACTATCAAAAGTAAGTCTGAGAGCGAGACAGAGACCATGAACTCATTTGGAAAACATTTACCAAGCTAATAAATCAAGGAAGAAGTAGAGACATTTTCCCATAGCCTTCAATACAATCTGAGTTAGCTTCACAACCAGTGAAGTTAGAGGTTGAAGTAACTTCAGCATTGACTTCAGTTTAAAGTCCCAGAGTGAACAGCATAGAGTGTATGTGAGAAATGCACATATAATGTTTATCCAAACACTGGACATCTCTATGACAGCCAACCCTAACCCAAACCCAACCTGTTAACATGGGCAACAAAATGAAAACCAAGGCACGGCACAGCTGCCACACACACGCAACGCATTTATACATTAAAAAAAGGTTAAAAAGTGTTTTTTAACCTTCTAATGTGTTTTCTGACTGTGATACCAGGCAGCATCACATCCCTGTCTTCATTTGAATCCCATGCCCTGGGATGAACACTGTTACATAAGTCAAATAGATACCCTGCATAACAACTTTCATGTCCTTTTTAATCTCCACTGCAATTTTTTTTACTCCACTCTTTCATCTGGCTGTCGAGTTGCTGCCAGTATCACCCTGGGTTGCTCCTGTCAGAGAGGCAGAGCAACACTCCCCTCACCTCTGCAGAGGAGGTACGAAACTCCTGATTAATGGCTACGGCTTCGCTCTCATGGCTTTTTAATTAAAGCACCCAGACAGATACGTAGACATACACACATACAGGTGAATGCAAACTTACACAAAGACACACATACATCCTATGGCACTACACAAGGGCAAGAAGAATGGGATTTAATTGATAGAGTGTAATTTAAATGGAAAATACAAATGGCATGCCCTGTTATGTTTTGACAACGCTGGCCTATGACCCCATTTATGTCTCAGTCATCTCCTCCCACTGTGTGAGAATGTGCTTGGTTAGTTAATTACTGCAGCATAAATCTAGACGCAGATTACAGAGGGTCATGTGTTGAGCTGAGCAGACTTTTTCCAGCTCCACGGAGGTCACAGACTTCACTTCTAGAAAATTTTTGTTTCTAAAACATGTTAACAAACAATAGAAATTATAACTATAAAGCTGCCCTGGCCTCCTGAGACTCATTCAGTCATTTATTCACTTGTGTGATTTGTCACATATATTTTGTTCTATTTCACTCTAAGGCCCTCCTGTGATTTCATGCAATAGGCTGGGATGCTTGGGAGTAGGGAGGGTGGAGGAATAAAAACAGAGAATGGAGCAGGAGGGGGGAGAATCCAAAAATATGCAAGCAACAACATACAGATGTAAGGACTGATTGAAGCTTTGTACCACAAAATGTAAATTGTTAAATATCCGCAGTAAGAAAAAATATGATTTTTTGCAGAAAAAGAGTGATAATGGTTATGATTAATAATGGCAGTTAATAATACCTGATAGTAACTAATATTGTAGGTGTTGAGCAGGAACATGGAGCAGGGATGATTCCGATTTCAGCAGGATGAGGACAGGGAGAGAGGACAGGAGGGACAAACACAGACTATGGAAAACAAAGTTAGTGGCATTATATATATCCCTCAATAAAGGTTGAAGACTACATCCATTTTTATATACAGTCTATGTGATGGAAATTTGTCAGGGATCATGGAAATGTAAACATTTCTAAATATATGCAAATTGGAGAACATGACATATCAACAACACTGACATTGCCTTTCTGCCTGAATGAAATTACACACAAAAAAAGCAATATGGAGATCCTCTTTGAAACATAATTTTGTCTTTCATGTGTTCAAAAGAGCTTGCATCACATCATTATGACTCATCAAGACTCACATCATCATGTTGTCTCGAGGGAACAGAAAACATTGAGCTCTGCAGAGAAATCTTGGTCCTTAAAACCATACAGTCAATATCAACGCTTCAAAAAAAAAAGTGTGAAATAGGGACCTTTAACAATTATCAATTTAATTCAAGCCTTTGCTTTGAAAATGACTATGCTGTCATTCAAAACAGGATTTGAATTGTTCGGGTGCAAAATTCACCACAACACCTGTCCACCTATCAGGTGGTTATCAAGGCTCTGATAGCTTCGTTTAAATTTGGACATCAATTTTTTTCTTTATTCGTTGGCTTGATGCTGCTTGCTTATGTCACATGTGAGCGCATGAAAGAGGTGCATGTGAATAGCTAAACCATACATTTAGAAAAATTCATCATACCAATGTGCTTTTTTGTCTTTTTGCTTTTGTAAACATAAGAGGCCCAATCAATAAAATATGATTATTAGCAGATAGGTTTGTAGGAGATACAATAAAGTGACTTTCCATAAACTAAAACATCAGCAGAGCAGAGCTCTGTTTGGCTAACAATTTCATTTTAAACCAGCAAATTAGTCTTACACCTCAGCAAACTAATGACCTGGAGTGATACAAAGAAATGCAAACACTACTTGTGGTTATCAGGAACAGAAATGGAACCACATCAAGCAGAGTAAACCTAAACTATCCAATGTAATCTTAAAAAAAAACAACAAAAAAAAAACAACAACCTGTAAATCTGTGTGGACATGATAACAACAAGTAAAATGAAACTCCTTTTGTTTTAGTATATTCATTCCTTCACTTCAGGATATTTAAAATTGTCTTTCAGGCAGTCATGGTTCAGTGGTGGTCTTGTCTCTGAAGAAGATGCAGAGAGTCATTATAATTTAATTCAGATCGAGCGGTTGCATCAGAAACTTCCTGATCTGTACATGTTTTTTAGCAACATGGAGAGCCTCCTGTAATGGACTGGTGACTTGTCCAGAGTGTACCCCGCCCTTGCCCAATGTGAGCTGGGATTGCCCCGTGACCCGGAAACAGATAAACTGTAGAAGATGAATGAATCAATGTAGAGCCTCTTGCGAGAGACTGGTATCCTCCGTTATGGTGCAATTATCCCTCTGTATTTCAGATTAAAGGCATTATTTTCACAGCTCAGTGGAGGTTTTATTGTGTTTGGTTTAACTAACATAAAGCAGGTATCCTCTGAGATGCTTTATTTATTTAAAAAAGGGGTAAGGAGGTTTATTTATCGAAAAGGGACCATATGCCAGCTTTAGCATCTATGATCGGTGCAGCGGGTTTTCCGGAGACACAAACCTGTGTCTCCATCATATGGTAACAGTCATGTAATGAAGGAAGGAGTCCAGTTTCCAGTTCATTTACTTGCTTGTTGAGAGTGAAAGGAGAAAATCTATGTCTGTGTGTTTCAAGTCTTCAAGACAAATTATCTTAGCTTAGTTGTATGAAATTTTTTTCTGTTCCGAGGATGTGTTTGCTCAGTTTGTCACCCATTGGTTTGTGAGTTGCCATTGTGAATCCTCCAGTTAGTCATTTGCCCATCCATCTTGGTTTTTGGAAACCAGAAGAAACCACATTTGGAGGAGAAGGTGGAGCTCAGGTGGTGTGATAGCTGGATCTGACCTGCTCTGTACTATATCCTGAATGTGTGGTACAGTTAATCACACAGTAGTCACGCCCACTAATTCATACCCTGCTTTCTGGTCTATTTTCCTCCAAATGGGAGTCATTAGTTAAAACATGTTGTAATCTTGTGTTGAGCTTCCCACAGACAACCCGGCCAAGGGGAAGAAGGCCGACTCCTCCACAGCCACACAGGATGTCACAAACCACTGAGGTCTCTGTTCTTGAATCTATTAATATAAAACTGGATCTACTCAGTTTACTCCACCAGTAGATCAAGGATCTCAAAGTAAGCCTGGAGTTCTCACATCAATAGACCAATGATCTGCAAAGAGATAAAGCTGATAAAGCTGATAAAGCTGATAGAGCTTCAAGCTGACGTCTTCTCCATTACAGCAGAGGTGGACCAGCTCAAAAAAGAAAAGAAAATTCTAAAAGAAACTGTCAGAGACAAAGATGTCTGCTCTCAAACTTCCAACAGAGACAGTAAACAACATCACCTTCCACTACATCCACAGACTCGGGGCCCAAGGAGGAAACTGTCCCTGTCCTATCATCACCAAGTTCGAGCATTTCCAACAGAAGGTGCTCATTAAGATCAAAGGAAGCTAATTTAAAGGCACCTCTTTCGGAATGAATGATCAGTTTCCAAGAGAAATCAACGTGAGGCGGAGAGGGCTGTACCCGATCCTCAAGGAACACCAGCTGAGAGGAAAGAGGACTGGACTAACTGTAGATTGATGGTCAGCTGTTCCAGGATGCCAACATCACCCCCTGGCTCTTTCTGAAGGGATAAATACTATGAAAATATAAACATGACTTAAATAAATCAATCAAATCAAATCAAATCAGATTTATTTATACAGCGCCAAATCATAACAAAGTTACATCAAGGCACTTTACATATAGAGAAGGTCTAGACCAAACTCTTTATAAAATTAATTAAAGAGACCCAACAGATCCTCTGATGAGCAAGCACTTGGCGACAGTGACAAGGAAAAACTTCCTTTAAGAGGCAGAAACCTCGGACAGAACCAGGCTCAGGGGGGGCAGCCATCTGCCTTGACTGGTTGGGTTGAGACCTTGACACTGTCATCTTCAGGACAGTGACAGAGATCAAAAACACAGGTTATATAAGAGCCCAAATGAATACAGCTGCAATTAAATTACTTTTAAAACCAGATAACGATCCGACACTCCCTTCCAGCTATCGCCCTCTGTCATTGATCAATACCGATATCAAAATTATTTCCAAGACACTTGGGTCTAGATTGGAGACAATAATCTCATCCATAATTCTCAATGACCAAACAGGTTTTATCAAAGGCCGACACTGTACACATAATATCAGAAGGCTCCTTAACCCCTTCAGACCCTGCGACCCCCACTGGAATGGACATGACATGTTTTCCTCAGAACCAATAAAAATATATGGTTTCACAATTTGAACAATGCCAGGTCACTGATAGGTCCCTAACCAACCAATTACAATGGAATAAATAGTTATGACCTAATCTGACACATCGGCAGGATTCACAATACAGCCACGGCTGGCCGACTAGACAAGAGAAGGAGTAAGTACTCTTTTCAACTTTTAAATACTATTTTATGATCTTGGTAGCTTCATCAATTTGCACTAATTATAATCTTAACATTCTAAAATTAAAATATCTAACATAAATTTCAAAATAACTCAACGATGTAGAACACAGGATTTTTTTAAAGCTTGATGTCCATCCCAGTGGACATCAGGTTTAAGAGACGTCAAAAGGTGCCATATTCAGTATGGTACAGTATGGCTGGATGATTTTTGATGGCATTTGATGGCTAAAATATGATTTAAAAATATGTTTGTGTACTCTAGCAAATATATATTCATTACATCATGAATTTTAAATAGATACAAGTGTCTGACATCCTTGAGCTCTTGGTAAATGGTGAAATCTCAGAAAATTATCTATTGGATTCTGGAGATGAGGCAGATGAGAGAAGGTGTGACATAGTTAGTAAGTTTAGAAGGAGGCAGACTATGTTGTCAGATATCTTTTTGCTATAAATCAAGCTATGCTGTGGATATAGAATGTAAAATATAAAATTTGAGAATAGTTTTGAAGTGAGTAAAGTGTATTTATTTGAGTTTGGTTTAGAGAGAGACAGAGTCAGTGCAGAAGAACTTGAGATTGCAGATGAAGTTAAGATAGAGGCCAGTTTGGAGACTGAGGAGAGATTGGAGCATGAGGAACTAACAGATTTCACAATTACCAAGAAGGAGATTAAATGGCGTCATAGGCCATTTACCACCATCATTGACACATCGTCTGAGATGCCTCCAGTTTGAGAGACCTATCCACTGAGCCCCATGAATAAATCAGGTTGAATATTTCGAGTTGATGGCAAACAACACCAACATTTAGGCCATGCAAAGTGGTATGCTGGGTTTCAAACCTACAAGCACAGCAGAAATCAGAACCCTAGCCAGCCTCCACCTGGCTACGAGTGATGAAACTGCCAAGGGTGTCCATGTACTGGGAAGCAGGAATGAAAACTGGCCTTTTTAAACACACCATGTGTCATGACAGATTCTTCTGCACTTGCACATGGTCAACAATTTAGAGAGGCCAGACAACAATGTTGATGTCTTCTATGATGCAATATGCAAAAGCTTTGAGCTTCCTTTGGAGGAAAATCTTTGAATTGATGAGCAAATGGCGCCATTTCCTGGTACTATGTCCACCAAGAAGTACATTAAAGGCAAGCCAAAGTTATGTGGAATGTAAATATACTTCCTATGTGGCAAAAGTGGCACAGCCTATGACTTCCTGCTTCATCAAGGTACTACAATAGAACTATTAGAGTATGACGAGAAGCATCTGGGATTTGGAGCTGCAGTGGTGTACCACCTCAGTGAACACATTACCAAAGCCAACCATAAACTGTACTTTGATAACTTTTTCACTCGTACAATGTGTTGGAGATACTGGCAGAGAAGAGAATCCATGCTGCTGGGACAGCAAGAGCCTGCCGTTTTGCTAAACCAGCACTCATGTCTGATAAAGATATGTTAAGAAAGGAGAGAGGAAACCATGATGCAGTTGTGAGCCACGATAGGAGGGTGGTGCTTGTCAAATGGTTCGACAACAGACCTGTCGTCATTGCTTCAAACTTTTTCGGTGCTGTCCTAATAGTGTCACAGTCTCCAGCCTGCTCCACCTCCTCCAGGACAACTTACTTTTGAAACACACAGATTTATTTGAGACTTTTGAAGTAAGAAATGGAAACTTTCTCCAGTACCTACAGGTGCTAGAGACAATCAAGGAGAAAATTCCAGCGTTCCAAAATACATTGCAGCCTCCAGAATTTGTCACTAACATCACAAAGCTCTCTCCAAAAAAGAAGAAAAATCTTTCAAATAATATATACAGTAAGTTTCTCTCCAGCACCAATTTTATGCATTTACCAATAACAAAATGGCAAACAGATTTGTCTCTGTCCGCTGACTTTGAGTTCTGGGCCCAGATCTGCCAAAATACATTTAAAATGGGTCCATGGTGACTCTCTTCCCTGATGGTGCTGGCTAGTGTGTGATGGCTCTCTGCTTTCTCTCACCCTTCTGGGAGAGTTCTTCAGGTGCATGGAAGATTTCCCTCTCCCACGGTCTGTGGTGTGCAGGGCCGGTACACTGTGGCACCAAAGCCCCCCACCCCTATAGCCCCCCCGCGGGCGCTTCGCCGGTGTCTGCCAGCGGAGCCATTGTTTAGGCCCCCGGTTGGGTCTCTTTGGCTGGTGGGGTGCCTCTGCTCGTCCAGTGGGTGGGGTTTGGGGTGTGTGGTGGCTGTGGCGGTGGTGGATGGGGGGGTGCTGGGAGGAAGGGGGCCCTCCAGTCCTGCTCCTGTGTGTGCTTGCTTGGCCGTTTCAGTGGTGCTGGCCGTTATCCACCTGGAACGCTGGGGGCTGCGGTGTGCCGCGTGGCTGCTCTCTGGGTTTGGTGTCTCTTGTGCTCCTGCGCACAGGGTGGCGGGCCCGGGGAACCCGGGCCCCTGACTCGACTCTGGGCCCTGGTGATGGTCTCACTCATATTTAGGGAATGCCCACATCCATGTGTGGTTTCACTTACCAGCTCGTGTTTGGTCACATCATGAAGAATTGATGAATCCTGCCTAAAATGGGCTGAGCTGTTCTTTCATCCCATCACTATATACTCTTTCTTTGACTTTTGGCTCCTCTGTTGGGACACCTTCACCTATCTGGACTCCCATCTCTCCAGAGATCTACACAGAAACCTTCTGGACTCTCATAATCCTGAGTGAGGTGACAGGAAAAGCACAACATCCTTCACTCCACCAGTTCCTACCAGCACCACCTGCTTCCCTTCCCGTGTCCATCCTTCTGCATCTTGTCTGTCCTTTATTCCCCCCTGTATTCACTGAGGTGTAGCACTGCCCTCACTGCCGCACAGACGTTCACTCCACCCAATAAAGATCGACCAACTAGCTTCCAGGGAGGGCTGGTGATGGTCACACACACACGCACTGAAATAATAAAATGTTTAGCTGCAAGACGAAAAGCATCAGTCTCATAAAAAACTTGACACACCTTGTGGTGATAAACTATGAGGACAAATGACAAAAAAAACAAAAAAAACAAAAAAAACCAAACAAACTAGGAGAGGGGAGACACTGAGGCACAATTAAAACACATATAGTGGGGATGCAATCAGAGGGGGGAAAAACTGGAAAACTAACACCAACATAAGGTACAGAGACTACCAAAATAAAACAGGAATACAAATTAACACAGGGACCCTAAAATGAGGAAGACTTGGAACTAGAAACTGATACATAAATCATTAGGGATATGTTTACTGAGCTAATAAATTAAGTGAGGAGTAGGACCATTTTCGCATGGGCTTCAATGCAATGCTACTTCTTTTAACATCCAGCGCAGTCCCCACCTGATAGAATTAGATAGAATGTAGGTTTAATACATGTTTTTTTTTTTTTTTATTGATAGTATGCATGCATTACAAACTAATAAAAGCGATGAAATTTTAACCTTGATTTATTAATGATTCTAATTTTTTTTTATATTATACAAGATAATCAACTTTCGAAAGAAAGAAACTTTGAGTAAAACATTAAAACCCTTGATTTGAAGAATATCTTCCTATGCTCACACATTAAATACACCACTGTAAGGATGCTTACACAATCTGAAGTAAAGTAAGAAGTAAATTCTCCATGTTGTAACACATAACAGTTGTCTCTTTTGGTCAAACGGGTTAAGGAAGTGGAAGCAAAAGTTGAAGCCAAATCTGGGGCGTAATGGTGGATCTAAAAACAAAGTACTCTTTTGTCGGACTGCGCGATGGGCAAAATAAAAAGGGTGATTGGGTTGTGTGCCAGCACAGCTTGTACCAATTTCGTAAGTTAATGGGAAATTTCTCCTTCCTGCCTTGTTGTGTTTCCTGAGGTCCTGGCAGACGCCAATCGTCGATATGAATGGCACCAGGCTCTAAGGAGCCACAGCAGCAGAGGTAAACAACAGCCCCCATCTAGAACTTCAGCCACCTCGCTGCTGTCCCTGAATATCTCAGCAAACGTGTTGTTTTTCAGAGGCTTGGTGTCAGTGGAGGAAGGAGCAAAATTGGCGCAGACACTTCAAACAAACAGTCCGTTTTGTAGGCGCGACTGGACAAACATGGCCCACCTCCTGAGTTACAGCCAACACCACCAGCCACCACCACATCCTCTACAGCGCCCAAAACCAACAGTGCAGAGAAAAATAAATACTGGCATGAGTTATTGCAGAGAACAGTCAGGAATGAATTATGGTGGAATCCAAGAGAAATTTTTCAGACTCTCATCTGCTCTGAGTCTTTTTTTTTTTTTTTGGTCTTCTGACATATGTTGGGATCTCTCTGTCTCTTTCTCTCCAAGGACTGTGCTGCAATACAGTAGGTGCTGTAGCACAACAGCATGTTAAAGCAAATATTACATTTCTTAATGAATTAAGTCATTCAATATATAACAACTTCGTTATGTATATTCCAACTTTTACCACATACCATAGCACCTTTCAGTGGATGGATATAATAATCAGCAAGCAAACATTTAGTCCTGAAGTTGATAAGTTGATGCAGGCAAAATGTTCAAGTGTGAGGATGGGATGAGATACTTTGACAACAACCAAACTGTGTAAATGTATGTGTAAATGACTGATGCAGAGCATCTCCAATACTGGAGCTCCGTGACATGATACTGATACTGGTAGTGGTAGTGGAAACAGTATTCTCTAATATGTATATGTATATCGTATTCTCTCTCTTTTTTTTTTCAGTTTTACATTCCGCAGCATCCTCTACTGTGACCTTTTAAGGTCTTTTCAAAGTGGAAGCAAGAGAAGGCATGCCTGCAGCCCCATATTATCGGATGAGGCAGCTGACAAATGTGGCAGCGTTCACGCGTGAGCATCTATTAATCTCCCAAACGATGCAAGGGCTAATGGGAAGAGGACTTAAAAGAGGACACAGCCGCTTTCTGCTCTTCCTCCAGGACACAAGCAGAGAGTAATGTCCCAATGCATTCAGATTACTCCTTTCTCCCCCTGACTATTTCCTGACACTCCCCCTCCTATTTATTTCACTGGCCACTGTTAATTCCCACTTAAAGTTATCAATCAAAATTTTTTTTTTTTTTTTTTTTTTACTTTCGTTTAGCAGGATTTCAGCTTCTCCAATTTTCCAATAAATTTTTCTCGTCTGCACATAGATTACACCAAGAAATTGCACAGAAAAGACTTAACATACAGTGGTTTGCACACTGTGCATCTATTATGTTTGAACATGCGTAGTCAGATGTGGTTTTTAAAGGTCCAAGTTGTTATTTAGAGTACTGATATCCATTAGGGGCAGCACGGCAGAATAGTGGTTAGTGCTATTGCCTCACAACAAGAAGGTTGTGTGTTCGATTCTGGAGCCTGGGGCCTTTCTGTGCGGAGTTTGCATGTTCTCCCCATACCTGCGTGGGTGTCCTCCCTCCGTCCAAAGACATCATGTTCAGGTTAATTGGTGACTCTGAATTGTCTGTAGGTCTGAGTATGAGTGTGAGTGGTTTTTTGTCTCTGTCTATCTCTCTGTCTTGGCCCTGTGATGGACTGGCGACCTGTCCAGAGTGTCTAAACCCCCAAATTTGGAGGGTGGGTCCATATGGGCGGGGCAGGGGACATTTCTGCTTTGTTGTGATATCACAGATTTACAGATTTCCTAGTTCAGTTTCAGTTTTATGTAATAAATTAGTGTAATAAATAATTAGTGTATAAATTACTGTGAGGCAATGGCCTTCTTTTTTTTTTTTTTTTTAATTCATCTTCAACCGCTTATCCATTTCTGGGTCGCAGGGGGTGCTGGAGCCAATCCCAGCTCAAACTGGGCGAGGGCGGGGTACACCCTGGACAGGTTGCCAGTCCATCGCAGGGCCAACATACAGAGACAAACAACCACTCACACTACGGACAATTTAGAGTCACCAATTAACCCAAACATCTTTGGACGGTGGGAGGTGGGAGTACCTGGAGGAAACCCACGCAGGCACAGGGAGAACATGCAAACTCCGCACAGACTCCGCACTCACCCCAGGCCGTGAACCGAACCTGCGACCTTCTTTTTTTGGGGGCAATAGTGCTAACCACTATACTGTGCTGCCCTGAGACAACGGTGGTAGTTGTTATTTTTATTGTGTATATATTTTACATGTGCAGTTCAGCGCGCAGCTGATGGAGCGTATCTATTCCCCCAATGCCAGTTTGTGTGTATTTGATACATACCGAAGAACCTTTTGCAGGCCCTGGTTTCTCATTATTGCTATTTGTTGCTAATACCTAATTTTATATTTATTCTATGTGCTATAGTCAAATTAAAAATCTTCAGTTAATGTAGCATCTTCTTGAAAGGAAAAAAACTTCTTTTTTTTTTTCATGCAGTTGTTAATCAATTCAGGCCTCAAGGAGTTAAGGTAACATAAAGCACTATTTTCTTTGTAATTTACCATTAAAATGTTTTGCCAATAAAAAGAAACAAACAAACAAACAAATGTTGCAATGCAAATCAATAATTTTGATTTGCATTACAAATCAAAGAGAACAGCAGAATAATGACAACAGTAAAATAACTTATAACAATAATGACAAGGAAGTAAAACTTTACAATATGCGGTAATGCCTAAATAGGATCTTAGCGTGTCACCACAAATAATTAATTCCATGTAAAAGCACTAGTATCAGATTAGTATGCACAACAAAATTGTAAAATTTGAAATTCTTCCTAGCTTGATGTTGCTATTTTTTATAAATGCCAAAATTACTGAAAAGAAACAAACAAATTTGGATGAATAAACCTGAGACCTCTGATCCAGCTAAAATGACCACTGAATATTCCTGCCACTCGTGATCTACACATGACTGAGTTCATGTTGTTATCTCAGCCACAGGGACTTGTGATCCATCACAGTGCTGAGGTGGCAGGAGAAAATTGAACTGCCACTATGGAAGTAGGAGAGTGGGATTTTGGCAGGTGGGGTTTGTGCTCCCCATCCATCTGGCTTACAGAGGGAAATGCAATAACAGTGCTTCAGCAATATAGACCAAGGAAAAGCTTCTAAGTCAGCGACTCCAAACTCCCATGTCTGATGAGGACTTCAGTATCGGCTCCCTGGCCTTTCCTGTACTTGCATTCCTCTCCCTGTCTCATCCAAGTCGAAGTGATGCAACCACACAGAAACAAAATCTTCCCGTTCGATCATGTCAGGCCAGACACTGGAGGGCAGGAGACGAGAAAATCTGCACTTGATTGATACAGTATCAGAGCCATTTTAGGCACCAGGTTTCAATCTCCTCTCATATAAAGCTGGATTAGTATGAGATGCCAAAGTGTATTCTACTTTTGTTGCAGGAGTTTAACCTCATAGAGGTCGTTGTTTTTTGTTTTTTGTTGTTGTTGTTGTTTTTTTTTGTTAACGTGACGAAAGGCATACAGGGGATATAGGATGGCTGAAGCCTAAAAAAATGCTGAGGGAAATGATTGTGACATTAACTGACACGCCATCACAGAGTGAAAAGTGCAAACCCACTGAGAGGGAGAACTTCTTAACCTTCTACCTTGGCTTCGATATCCCCAAGGCCAGTTATGTTGTACTGCTGGCAGCATGACTCCGCTACTGAATTTTGAGCTGACTTTGACCTCCGGATTCTCAGCTTATTACTTTTTTGTTCCGAAATAAAGTTGTTTTTGTAGCACCAAGTTTGCTAAAAAATCATTTAGCAACTTTGCACTAGCGCCAATGGCCATGAAAATAGTAAACTGGTAGAATGACACCCTAAAGCTGCACAGATATTGATCAACTCACATATGGCAGATTTAATCCACAATTAAAATCCATTTGTTTGTGGAGCTTTCTGCGCTTAGAAGTGCTATATTTGCTTAATGTGGTGAAATATTCCACCAAATATTCCCACCAAAACAGTCCTGACCTGTAGAGGCCTGGATTCCTCTAGACCTCTGAAGGTGAGCTGTGGTATTTGAACCAAGATGTTAGCGGCAGATCCTTTAAATCCTGGAAGTTGTGAGTTGTGGATTGGATTTGGAGCTGGGGGAGCCAAGTTAACACCATGCCATCTGTGTGATATAAAAGAAAACCTGATGGATCAGACCAAACCACCTTCTTCCATTGCTTTGTGGTCCAGTTCTGATGGTCACATTGCCATTGTAGCTTTCGGACATAGTCAGTGTAATTTTACTTTAACACAAAGCCAAAGCCAAGAATCCTGGGCACTATTTCCTGATAGGCACCATTTACAAACGCTTCATAATGATGGATTTATTAACAGTTGCATTATAAGCGTTTTTGTTCTTAGATGATGGAAATTCTACAATTTGTCTTTTTTATCTTCTGTGAGCTCTTAAAGCCATTTGGAAGATATCCCCTACAGTGTTTGAGCTGCTTTTACCAATGGCTCATTAGAAATTGAATGAGCCTACCACCCTTCAGCAAGGCATTGCTGATATTTATAACTGGAAACCCAAGTATTGGCAAGAATCGCTAAGTAACCCAACAATTCCTATTTTCCAGCAACCTGACTAATACCTCACCTGTTCCTCATCCCCTAGTTGACTGTTATTATGCACTATGCACCATCATATTTCCATCACAACTGCCAGATTATATTGAGCCAAATCTTTCCAGTCAGCCTCCTGCAGTCCATTCCATGACTTCACCACCTGTTTCTCTTTGCCTACTTTTGTCTGCTGGGCTTATACATAGGGAACGCTTTTCATTGGCACTTGAGTGCTGCCAATTATGACCAGTACCTAAGTACTTTTATTAATGCTTCACCAAAATTGATGTATATACACCAGAAGTGAAATATTGTCAATTAATGTGATAAAAAAACAGTAGTTGGAATCAAAATCTCAAAACTCAAACTCTAAATATTAGTTAATGGATTAAGTGGAGTTAAGTGGATTTTTTTCCAGATCTCCATCAGCCCTTCCATACAAATAGTCTAATGAATTAAAGACCTGCTCCAGGAAGGCAAAGTGTTTTTCAAGACAAGAATTTTCAACACCCTGTCACCCTCTGGCCTTTAATAGGATGCATAATAGGATTCAATTCATAACCATTTTATGAAGCATCAATAAAGTCATTAATTACACCTTGTCGATTAGAAATCAGATTGTAAGTGAGAGTAGTATTAAATATTGTGTTGTTTACTGCCTTTTAATACTTTTTGGTCTCACTAAACAATATTTCGCTTTGGAGAAAAATTAATAATTGTTGTTGAAACTGTATTAAGATAATTAGATGTGATATTGATTTGTGGCAGGTAATCTGTCATGAACAGAAAAATAGGTTGAAAGTGAAAACATTCACTGGTTGTATTAAAAAAGTGTGTATCTACTGGTTGTGAATTTGAGAAAGTCACTACAGTGAATAGAAAAATGAACATGAAATGAAACTGACTTGTAAGAGCACAGCTTAAACGTCCCCTGTGGTGTAAAGTGAGACATTGTCTTTGTTGATTATAATTAGGTCTATGTTTTACATTAACTGTGGGATAGTATCAAAGATGTCAGTCCACAGAGAAATGCTCACAGCTTGTGTTCAGAAACTGAGCCTTAAAACTCTGGAACTTTGTGATGTTCCAACAATGATTTGGTGTCTCCAAGTCCATCTGCAGCCCACTATATTTCAATTTAATTACTCTGAGAACAGTCATAAGAGAATTTCAAAGCCTCTCTTCTGACTGGCAGACGAGTCTGGTGTTGCTGGAGCTCCAGAGAGAGGCCTGAAAAATGAGATATGGACTCTTTAAATAAAACACAGGAAAAGTGTAACATACAGTACCTTTAAGATTACCAATGCCGTTTCTATCTGCATTCAAACTTCAAATAGATTTTTAACTCCTTCCACATACTCAATCTATCTGTTACCCATTTCACACACATCCCGGAGTGTGACAGGCCACTCCATTCAACTGGTGTCAGCTGTCCCATCTCACCATGGCACACTGCTGTGTCCTAAAGCTGTTCCTTACGTTCACACTTCACACAAAGAAACACAAGAGAGGAGTAGAGAAATGACATATTCTGTACAGTAATGTATTTGTATTGATTTCCATTCATCAGTTATGAGGTAATATCAGTATTATCCATTTCATTTAGAAAGGCCCTGAAAGTTAGAAATGGGCCAGATTGCTGTCCTGTCTGTCAGATAAACCAGGACTCTTCTGTGGTGGGATTGATACGGAAATCTACCCGCTGACAGGAGATACAGGTTGTTGTTTTCTGGTCAAATTGCATTGGGACAAAGATGTCATCAGCGAAAGATGAGGTGCAGCGACCTCCGGGATGATTAAAAAACATCATTACATCCCAGCTGTGGGAGACAAACTATTTATGACTGCTGGTGATTCATTCCATCACCATGGTTTGTAACCTTTCCCTGTATTATCTTCTCTGTAGCCACAGAACAAGGTGTTATCCTTGAGGAAAAATCTGTTTTGCTCATTTGCTGTCCTCCAGTCCTCAGCTTCAGCTTTGATCAAGCGGTTCTGGCGGCTGAAGGGAGAAAAATGCTGTCACTGCAACCTCTCCTCGTGCGGCTGCTGGAATACCTGTCCATCAGCAAAATGATTTGTTATGCAAACCATTATTCATATCTGACAACATCTAGAGTGGCTACTTTGGTATTAATGGCCCCTCACACTGGGGGGCCATTATTGATGTTGACAACCACACCTTCTGTATGGCATGTCCATCTCAAGGGCCAGTAATATGACTAATAAATAGAAGAGTGATGGGAATTTAATGCATGTGTGTGTGTATGTTATGTGCATGCTATCTTTATAAAAAGGCTGAAAACCTTGATGTACTTGCAGGATATTTCTTCAGTTGTTTTTACACCATGGCTTCATTTTTCTGAATTATGATACATTGTGAGGGCTGAATGGCAGCAGAGTGCTTGGCGCTGGTGCCCCACCATAAGAAGGTCACAGGTTCGGTTCCCGGCCTGGAGCCTTTCTGTGTTTGCATGTTCTCCCTGTGCCTGCGTGGGTTTCCTCCAGGTACTCCGGTTTCCTCCCACTGTTTCTAAATTGTCTGCAGGTGAGTGGTTGTTTTTTCTCTGTCTGTCTCTGTGAGTTGGCCCTGTGATGGACTGGTGACCTGTCCAGGGTGTACCCTGCCCTCACCCAGTGTGAGCTGGGATTGGCTCCAGCACCCCCTACGACCCGGAAACAGATAAGCGGTTGAAGATGAGTGAGTGATACAGTGGTTTCAGAAGTAAGATAAAAAGTAAAAAGTTTTGTATGTATAAATTAAAATTTTTTTTAAATAAGTAGAAAACATTTTTCTCAATATGTTTTTATTAATAGTAATGAATAAATATTACTGGGAATGACAATTTTCTCCTGAGGACCTGAGGTGATGAGACTCTTTCACTGGGTTAATATACTGTAGAACTGATTTATAGTAAAAAAAAAAAAAAGTTAAAATAATTAAATAAATAAAATCACATTTTATACGAAATAGGACATTTAAATTTTAATTTGCAATGCCATAAAGTGTGTACGACAAGTTTGAATAATCTTTTAGGTCAATATTAATAATCAGTATACATCAGCTTACAGATGAATATTGGGTATATATATCAAATGGATTACACTTCCCGCCTTATTCATTTTCTGTTCATTATTCAAATATGCCAATGTACAAACATGTACTTCTGTCCAACCTTGTCATTTCATCCTTGCACAGCAGTTGTCTTGTTTGCTTGAGGTTATGTCAACTGGTTTGTACTTTACCCTTTGAGTTCATGTTATAACTTTGATCAGAACTGTCTGTTAGCAAGGTGGAGCCAATCAGCTCAGAACCAACGAGTATCCTGCTCATCTAGGAGAAAGTGTCTTTTTTCTGCTGAGTACCACCATTAGAGGAAAATTAAAGCGACAAATACAAATCCCCTCATGAGGACAATGCAGAGCACCACCCTGACTTCACCCATGTGTTTTTGAATTGCTGTTTTGAAGCCTGAGTTTGCAATTTGGTCATCGGCATTTTGATTTTTTTGGAACCATAAGAATCCATGTTCAAGGTGGAGCTGATGAGGAGTGAGGGCTGGATCTGGCCTGCTCTGTACTGATTGTATACTAATTTGGGACTGAGACCATAAACTCACAAGGAAAATAGTTATAGAGCTGAATACAGCAAGTGAGAAGTAAGGCCATTTTCCCATAGACTTCAGTGCAATCTGACTTCTTTTTGCAAATAGTGGCATTACCATTAGATATAACACCAGTTTAAAGCTTTCCAGCATTGCCTTAACTTTACACATCTGGTGACCAAGTCTATTTAATAGAAAGTCATTGTTTTTCAAAGCATCAGCATTTCCAAAACAATTTTAGGTGCTCAAAAATGCCAGTGTTTATCTTAAGTCTCTCACAACAAATGTAATCACATCATATACCCATAATTCATTGCCATGAAACTAAATTTTAATGTATGTTCATCACTCTGGATGTAAGTTTACTTGCAGTTCCTAGAGTCTCAGAGAGTAAATCAGGGGCAGATCTTTCAGCTATCAGGCTCCTCTTCTACAGAACCAACTCCCAGTATCAGTCCGGGGGGCGGACTCTGTTACAGCAAGATCAAGCTTCAAACCTTCCTTTATAACAAAGCCTACAGTTACAAATTTTAACTGTTTAATTACTTTTTTTCTTTTGGTTGTGCTGCTATAGGTGTTGAACGCTGGGGGTTGGTAGACTGCTCTTTAGCAACTCCATAAAGAGTTAGGTCTAGACCTGCTCTATGTGTAAAGTGTCTTGATGTAACTTTGTTATGATTAGGCGCTGTATAAATAAATTTTATTTAATTTGATAACCTATGCTGCATTTCTGAAGTAGCGAATTCTTGTGATTTCCATTTGAATTTTGCAGTGTATTTCCCATAAGAGAAGAAAAACAGGATGAGATGGGAGAACATCTAAACAGTGTGTTTGTTCCCTCTCTATGTGAAGTATTGCCAAATAAGCCTGACAGTCTCCAGCCCAATCACAACTTAAAACCCGCCCAATTGAATAGAAACCAGCCCAAATCTTAACCTGGCCTGAAACTGGGTAAAACCCCAACATACGTAACACGAAACACGTCAATAGCCTAGAAAACACACCTTTCAAGCCTATTCATAAACAATAGGATTATCATTGAAAGTGTCACAAATAAAAATGAATAAAGAATGAAATTACTCAATAAATAAATTAAACTTTCAATAAATGCACCAAAAAATAATATATAATATATAATAATCACAAAGGTTAGCATGCTAGTTAATCAAACGAGAACTGGACCAGTGTGTCCTTACTTAGTGATTCAGTTTCTACAAGAAACAGATATAGCCCTGCTCTTTCTCTAAATCTTCCTCTCCCTCCAGGCAAATGTGTAGTGTAGGAAGAGCAGAGAGAAAAAAGAAAAAAAAAAACCCTTTCTCTGCTCAACCAAGGTCAGTCAAAGCAGTTTGCAGAGCTTGAAAAAAAAATTAATCCCTTACCTCTAGGGTTTGGGTACCATCTATCTGAGCTGTAATGTGATAAGGGGACAGGGCAGAGAACAGGGAACCAGCTGATGCTCAGTGTGGCTAACAGGCACTCATTTCATCAGCTGACATAGTTCCTTTTCCCATTACATCCACCTCCAAAGCCTCCAAGGTGACTACATTGCAGTTACAGGGAATGAGTAAAATAGCTTATTCTTCCTGCTTATCAGAATCGCTCCAATATAAGCAGACGTCTTGTAAATCCCTGTAGCTGATGTGTGCTAGCACTACATTCATACTGATACTCCTATAGAAGCCTGGATCTCCTTCAAGGTGCATGGATCTTAGAAAAAAAGCAGAAGCTTCGTCAGAGTGAAAATCCTTCACTTACATGCAGGCCCAAGGGCGGCTGCGCTTTTATCGGAGTGTAGATTGTGACAGTTTGATATCTTAAAACATAGGAATTAACGGGTGGGGGGGGGGTTGTTTTGTATGCATCTGGGTAATGTGGTGAGTCTGAGCAGACAGTATAGTCTCACTCTGGATTGTGACAGGGAAGGGGGCTGGTGCAAGAAAATGCAAACTCAGCAGAGGGAGGGAATGAATAGAGTGATGTATGGCCATGTCAATGCCCTTATGACATTTCCATCAACCTATAAAGACTTAATGGACGATGCATTGTCACAAGTGAAATTGAAAGAGAGAGGAGAGGTAGAAAAGGCCTCTTGAAAATTGCGCTACGGAAGCTAGATTAAAGAAAAGAGGGTTCAGGAAAGTGGAGGCATTAAACAAGAGCCAGCATATTGTCAGGTGAACAGGAGTAGCTTGCCATCCATACAACGCTGAGGATGATATCACATCTCACCCCTGTTCACTTTCATCCCTTTCTTCCTCCCCCACCTTCTTCCACCAGCCCAGAATATACTGGCAAGTCTGCATGGAGACAGATTGCTGTCCCATTGACTGACAATGAAGTCTTCCATGTTTCATGCTTGTTTCCATCGCCTTCATCAGCTGTAGGGAAAACATCAAGCAGAGCAGGGTGTGAGGATGTCTCCGAGCCGCTGATGAGTGGCAGACAGCTTGAGGGAGTGTCACTTTTGCTCACTTGTGTCTTCTGAGTCTGCTGCACAAGTCCCTTAGAGGAATTATTATTTTTATGTTTTTCTACAGATCTCAACGCAACATATGGCACAAGGGGCTTGGTTTGTATTGACAATTTACAGATAGAGGAGTTGCGAATTTGTGTTGTTTTGCGTGTGAAAATGAAAGCGTGGTGAAATGTGAAATGAAATTCAATTCTCAGCATAGCAGATGGAACGACTCATCTTTCTGCGTATGAAGTGACAAAATAAAGTCTAATGAGAAAACTACAACTGCATGTACAAAGTGACTCAAAAGAATTTCACATAGTGAGGATGAAGGATCCTTCATTGTGTGTATTGTGACTTTTGTCAAAAGCAGATTTGTCTACTAAGCTTCTCACACTACACCTGAGCAGTTCCTGAAGACCTTCTCCCTCCTAATTCTGCCATTGGCATAGTCCCCCAGCAGTGCCATGGTGCAGCATTACGCACAGGGCTCACCGCTGTATTTATAGGTTTACAATAATCAGACTGATAATCAGTTCGTGCTAACCCACCACTAAAAATATTCTTTAGACTGAAGTGTGTGAACATTACCTTTTTCTTTATGTCTGGTTTGTTATGAAAAGCATCAAGTAGAGCTGACGAACTGAGAACAGGAAAGTATATAGTATAACGATTGTTAATGGCTTGGTTTCCAAGAAAATATTATGTTATTTACACATGTTAGGCAGATACTTTATGCGCCATCCTTTCCTCCCCCTGCGGTCCGGGAGTGGACAATATGACGGAGAGACGGTGGTGATTAAATATAGAGAAGGGATTTTGATTTAGATTTTTCAGTTAGATTCTAAGGAGATGTTTCCAAAACAATTACTCAGTCCAATGCAAAATAACGCTGTTGAGTTAAATCATTCTGAAGACATGGCTCTAATGCATGATACAGGATGAAATTAAATGTATGAAGGGCATCAATAAAAACATAATCGTTCTTCCCACTCTTCATTTCTTCAATTTGACTTCAGTTCCCCACCGCACCGTCTGTGTCGCCAATTCCCCTTTTCCTCCAAAATGTGCATACACATGGGTCAGAGTTACCGTAGGGGTGCGCACATTTTCCCGTCAAGTCTGTTTTTTATAGATCACAACCTTTGCGTAGAAATGACGTATGCAACTTTTAGGTCCGGTTTTGTGCGTATGCAACGTTTATAAATGAGGCCCCTGGTGTGTACATGCAGATGTGTGTTAATACCTCCCTGATTGTTACTCCATCATCTAATGAGCACACTGAGACTTGGAGTAACCGAGATGCTGCCTGTGACATATTGAACATAAAGAGGTGTGGGACGTTCAGGCCCTGAGAGTCATGTGGAAGCCATCATTGTCCTCTGTAGACATAAATCTCTAGCTTTTGGGGTTTGGAAGAGATGTCACCTGAAAAAATTATGTGTCAAAACAATGTAATATCAGCACATCCTACAAAACTTTCCATCTACAGTACATGCACTAGGGAGATCGGAAGAGATGTAAAAGGAGTAAACATCGCTGAATGACAAGATTAACACCAACTTTTTTCTTTTTTTTCTATTTGCTTCTTTCCTGTTTATATTTTGCTGAGCAAAAGTCTCCTTAAAATGAACGAAAGTCAAAATTAGCTATTATATATTATAGCACATATATACAATTTAATATATGTATATGTAACCCAATCCGTACGCTTCGACCTCTCTACACCCGTAGACTCTGCATTGTGTTTCTGTTGTGTGTTGCGTGGGTGTCGTGCAGAGTGACAAGCCAGACTCATGAAGGTAGCAGGTCGTGGCTTTGGGCCTCGCCGTTTATTCAGTCTGGTTCTCACAGGTAACAAAGAAAGTATTTTGAACAAAATGGCGCAGCGCAGGCGAATACTTTGGAATATGGTGGCCTGCAGTAGCAATGTAACTGTAACAATCACCTAAACCCGAGAGCAAAGAATAATGCCGATCATCAGCATCTATTGACCTAAACAGGCAACTGCCTTTCATATATAAGTGCACGTTTGATGTCTCATTATTGTCACTACCTAATTTCATCTGTTTATGGCTAACTCTTTGTGCTCCCCTTTACAGTGTTGATAATTTTCCAGCATTTCTTCAAATTGCAACTTACTAAATTTTCATTTTCCTACAATTACAAGAATGTGTGACTAGCATTGTAGCATTGTAGTTGAATTTATACCTCTTAAAGCATTAGGGTAAAGCTGCACGAATTACTATATTCTAATTAGCAATAAATCAAATGAGTATAAGTCATGTGATAGCTGTAAAAACCTATGCTGAACCATAGTCTGTATATCAAAGTGGAGGGTGAAGTCAATGCTTAAGAGCCCTAAATCTGCATACTAATGATCTAATGATCATTAGGTGGCGTCTCCACTGGGTTTAAAAGGAGGTCAGTTTGAACTGCAATCGATGGGAAAATTCTACTTCTCCCTTGATTCATTGGCTCAGTAAAAGTTTTCCTATTGAGTTTATGGTCTTAGTTTCTAGTCTTCAATACAACATGATATTAATTTATTTATTATTATTTTTTTTATGATAGTCCTAACTAGAGGAAAATAGACCATAAACCAGGGGATGTAATGATCGGCAGACTGTACCACAGACAGCGACATTCCTGACAAACAGAATGTATATCAGAGTAGGTTATTTTTATGTCATGGTACCAAGCCAACTTAACAATTATCACCAAGCCCTTACCATCAGTTGTGTGTGACATTTTTACATTTTTCTCATAGCTCTTGTTTAATGGAGTGTATTTTTACTGTAAAGGGTGAAAACAGCAGCAGCCATCAAATATAATATAATATAAGTCAAACGTAATGATAAAGTACTGCCATCCCCATTGCTGTGCTTCCTATGAATGCGTTTTAGATTTATTTCCTCTCTCTGTCTCATTAGGAGGCTACAAGAAAATAAAACAAAAAGGTTCAAAGTAATATTTCAATGTCTTATTTATTACAGTTTTTTGTCATTTCAATGGCTGTCTGAAATCACAGAAATTGGGCATTTATAACGAAACCAAATAAATGCACATCTCAGCGAAACCTGTCTAGACAGCTCAAGTTGTATGTTGACATTTTCACTGTTAGCACTGAGAAAGGTAAAAAGCAACATGATTCAGAGGGGATAGATCAATGCTTCTCTCTACATCAAGTCTCGTGTGAAGTTCAGAGGATTCCTAGACAGTTTGTAATTCAGTAACACCAGCTGTTGAACACCTATTAGTCTATCACAGGGCTGATATATACCCAACTTGTTATATTGGAATTACCAACTCCTTTTCCTTGGACTGTGGGAGACAGTCAGAGTACAGGGAAAATGTGCAATCTTAAGCCTGGGGTTTGAATCCAGAACAACATAGCTGTGAAGTTTAGATTGCATCATCACCATTCACCCCCTACAGCTTCTGTACAATGCAAGAGGACTACCGGCTCTTCCTGGACGAAAGAAAGTGATGAGGAAGCTACAATAGATTCTACTTCCTTTGAAGACAGTGAACTACATTAAAGTCATATTCCACTAAATGCTGAAGAAGAATGCAGTTAAATTGGCAGCATAAATGGCAATTGGTGTGCATAACACTGCCAGTCCCAACCTATGTTATAACCCTCACAACAATCATGTCAATTATGGTAGTTATGACAGAAAAAAAGCGATTATGAGGCAGGGCTGCTGTGGCAAAATCAAACAGGCGTCAATATGGAGAGAAGTAAATTAATTCTGCTGATCATGCCTCAATTCTAATTATCACTGAATCAGTAATGATAAAGTATGCATGGCAGACTCACTGTGCAGGTGTGGCCTCTCTCCATACTGTCCTTCTTTAATTACCACCACCATAGAAAGAGGGGTGACTGCTCATGTAATCCTCACACTTCTTCATCACTGCTCCTCTTCACTGGTTTTGGCAGGAGCTTGACTGCAAAGTGCCGAGGGGTGAAGCAGGGCAGATGACTGTTTCTACACAAATAGCATATGGACATGCTGACTACACACAAAGAAAGCATAATTACTCTCGTGTGAACTTCCTGCACATCTGTTGATGCACTGAGTAGAGGTAGAACGACGTAGTAATGATGCTGCCTTCTGATTAGATCCCTGCAGGAAACAAGTGGCTGATATTCTCTCTGGCATGTGGTCTTGAGTGTCATTATTTAGCAGGAAAAAAAAGAAAAGAGTTGTTTAGCTGAAAGTGGAACCTGCTGTATTGATTTAACAATCAGACAAAAGAATGACAATCATCATTCCTCTTCTATCGCTTATCCGTTTCCGGGGATCCCAGCTCACACTTGGTGAGGGCAGGGTACATCCTGGATGCCAGTCCATCACAGGGCCAACGCACAGAGACAGACAAAGACAAACAACTACTCACACTCACACTCAGACCTACAGACAATTTAGAGTCACCAGTTAACCAAAATATGCATGTATTTGGACGGTGGGAAAAAAGTACTCGGAGGAAACATGCAAACTCCAAACAGAAATTCCCCAGGCCCGGGAACCAAACCCATACCCTTCTTGCTGTGAGGCAACAGTGTTAACCACTCTGCCATCGTGCTGCCAGTGCAATTATCAGAAACTACAAAAGCTCTTTTAGTGTGTTTGGAAAAAGCAGGTTGATTATGGTATTGTTAGAAATTCAGATAGCAGTGGCTGTTCAAATGTTTAACTGTTAAAACATATCATGCTCTTTTAAAAGTCACAAAAAGATTTAGATAGATCCTGTTCTTTTTTTTTTTTTTTTCCTTTTTAGGCTCTCTTTGCAAATTTTTAATCTTCGCCTGTGAAGACAAAAAAGGAACCCTAGTTAACTGTAATTGTAGTAATATGTTGTATTTCACCTTTTATCACTTTAGCACTTTAATCGCCACACAAACAGTCTTTGGCTAACCATCAGGGAGGGAAAACCAAGCAAATACCTGGAGCCCCTGAATGATAACTCCCTTAAACCACCCAGAAAGGCACATCATAGTGCACTGCTGTTGCTGCCCTGATCTGTATGTGTTTTGTAGCTGCCATCTATCTATTGCCTATGTGACACAATCAGGAAACCTTGGTAAATTGTAGTGTCTACTCAAAGTCTTCATTTAAGGTCTTAAGAAGACAAAAGTTACACTACTTAACAGATTGCATGTGTGTGCATTGGAGTGGGAGGGTGGGATTATCTGCCTGTGCAGAGGCAGTGTGATGCTGTGGACAATGTTCTGCTGAGAATCCTTGGGCCCTGCCAGTCATGTGGGTGATACTCTGACATGTAGCACCTAAGTCCAGATCTTCATGTTAACAGTATTCTCTAATATCAGTGTCCTCTTTAAGCAGGATAATGCTTCCCACCACACCGCAAGAACAGTTAAGGAATGGTTTGAGGAACAACAACCAGTTTAAGGTGTTGACTTGGCTCCAAATTCTCCAGATCTCAGTCCAATCCAGCATCTGTGAAATGAACTGCTACAACAAGCTTGATGCATGGAAGCTTAAGGACATAGTGCCAATGTCTTGGTCTAGGTACCACAGGTCTGCTACAGAGGTCTAGAGGAGTCCAGGCCTCGATGGTTCGGGGCTGTTTTAGAGAGTATATTTAATAACAGTTTGTGCTACAATACCAACAATATCCCACTAGCACTGGTTCTGCAAATGGGGAAACTTTTAGGTGGCTTCTGGGAGGTTTTAACATGCGACTATAATCTAGACACTTGGTCACATCTGGCATTATCATACCACACATCCAGCTATTCACTGAGAAGACACTAACATGCAGCTAAAAGTTGTGAAATCGTTGCAAGTGGACTTCTGGTTCAGATTGATGTGTCTCAGTCTTAAATTCTTAATCTCCCTTTGTCATTCTTTTCAGGGTCACAATAACAGATGATTTCTGGGATATGGGAACACAAACTTTGCAAGAGAGGACTGAGACAGGACAGGAAACTGGAAACTGGACAGTCCCAGGGGTTGTAAAATATCTCTCAGGTTACCTCATCTCCAGTTTGTGCCTCTCAATGTATATCTACCTCACAGGACTTACATGCTATGATTCTTTTCACCATGTTGACAAAAAAACATTCCATTGCCTGTGCCAAACAAAAGACATTTCAAACACAGATTTAGGCCATTTTCAATGACCAGCTTTGTTTGGTTTAGCAATTTCCTTTTTTTTCTCCTTTTTTTCAATGTCTCTCTGCCAGAGACAACCACAGCATATTGTTTTCTGCTTACCAACCACGTCCATCCAATTCTCATGGATGCAGTATTTCGGTAACTTCTTCTACAAACTTGGCAAAATATACACCAGCATTGATGGTGTATGTTTTGCCAAGTCTGATATCTCAGAAATAACGTGACCATGTTGATTACATAATGCTGCTCAAGTCCAAGGTGATATTGACCTCACATGAAGTGGATTTGGTCTTGTATATGCAGAATCTTCCATACTCACAACTGAAGAATGAATTGATCAGTCAACTTTTCTGGTCAAAGGTTGAACTCAGTCAGACTTTACAACGCTTTTTAGCCATTATTCTTCACATAGAGCAATTTTGACAAAATTTCCCACAAATTGTAAATTTTTTAGATGACTCTGCATAAGCAGAGATATCAGAAACTAGTCTGAGTGGCGGAGGCATTTTATCATGCACCATAAGGAATATTTATTTATTTGTCTTGAGAGACTTAGACAATTCTACTAATACCTTGAGAACAGCTCAAACTGTTGCACACAATGGTTTAGCTGGTAATACATGAGGTGTGAAAACTGGGGCTAAAGTATAAAGCAAAAACTAATGCAACCCTTAAAATCATCAACCAGACACACTAAATCACATCCGTGGCTTAATGTACCAAGATTGTAGATGTTTATATGTCTGCGTTCAGTGTTTTTCAGTTCAACGTGATGCCGTGGAAAGTCAAAGTTAAACTGGAAATTCATTTAATTGAAACAGATAATCAACTGTCTCTATAAGTTTTTACAAATAACAATATATTACAACCAGAAACTCATGAAATAAAGTCCTGAGTGTTCTTATTTTATTTACTTTTAATGAGGAAGGGGATGAACCAGTGGTGCTGAGCACATGTTGTGCACCACGGTACACAAGGGGTAACACAGCAGAGCAGTGTTTCCGTATTCATGACCCTTTCGTCTGGCTCATTTGGATACATATACCAGCAAGCCAGCTCCATCACCTGCTGCCACTTCAGAACCCATTTAGAGACACAATGTACTCACATCCAGCAGTTAGCCTGAGCTGTTTTGCTATTTTTGCTCCGATTATTTTTGGCTGTATTTCCCCCCCTCTATTAAGAAGCTGTTAGCAGTGGTTGCCATTGGAAACTGTGTATACCAAGATTGTTTCAGCGGAGGGATGAAAAGAGAGGGTAGTATGTGTGTTTGTGGTTTGATAGCTACAGTCCTCATTTATTAGAATCAAAGTAAGAGGTGATCAAATATAATTAGACAATTGTAATCTACAGTAGACGGAGAGATCCATTATAAGAAAATGCAAAAAGTGAAAACAAAAACAAAAAAAACTAACAAAACAAACGTTGGTAAGACAAAGCAAATGTAACATTTATTAAACACAGCAAACAGCAGTCATATTTTCCATGCATTGCCAGCTGTATGTAACATGAATACATGATGAACTATGTCTGCCTTTTCAACTGCTGCACTCTTTGATAAAAGCTGAATAAAATGAGCTCAGCACCCATGCCATCTTACTGTCTGCCTATGGAGGGATGAAAAATGACAAAGAGACAAAGGGAAGCAGGAGGGAGCAATGACAGTAGACTGTATTTCAATCAGATTCAGTTGAAGAGCAGAAGTGGTAATCATCATCAAAGGCGACGCAGTGAATGCAGTGCAGCGTGTTAACACACAGCCACACACACAAACAAGCACGAGTCCAAAAGAATTGGGAAGTTGAAAGTAGTCTGAGAAATTTGAAGCCCACTGTATATAGAGAGGCTAAATAGCTACAGTGAATTCATATAGCTATACTGTTAAATGGAAATAATTACCCCAAAAGGTAAAGGACCTGCAGTTCCGCTACGGACCAGTAGACTCTGGTTCCAGCAGTGAGTCAGTCCACATAGATTACCATGTTTAAATGCTCGATTTTACCGCAGTATGAAACATATTTACAGTCTGGTAAACAAAAAAACAAAAAAAAACAAAATACAATCTTAGTCTCTACAGCCAATTTGTTCCTTCATGACGACTGTAAGGGGTGAATCTCCTGTTTACATTTTATTTAGGCTTACATTTCTTTCTTCGCAATACAGCAGGCATTAGTCTCATACAGGTTCAAGAGGCAGGAGACTCAAAATTGTCAAATTTGTGTATCTACCAAATTAGTTATGATTTCATAAAAATACAAATATGTGTGTAAAGATAACATAATGAAGACTTTTATGTATGAAAATTAGTCATTTCATGGAAGTGTTTAATGTTTACGTTTAAGTAGATATAGTGATATACTGTATAAGTTGTGCCCAGTTGGGATGCAGGTTCCTTCCATGTGGCACCTCACCACAGTACTTTTTGCTAATTAACTCCGTGCATTATTGCTATATCTCCAGACCCAGAGGATAATAAAAAAATCTAAGCAGGCTGAACTGGCCTTAGGCAGTCAGTCCAGTGACATGGAAAAACTCAGGTGTTTGAGTTGGCTGCTTGGGTGTTGTGGGACACTGAAGCATCTGTACATCAAAGGGGGATTTGGGGAAGGGATCTGGGGTTGGGGGGAGCAGCACTGTCCTGCTGTCTGCTCTCACCAGGTGGGGAAAACAAGTAGCATCTGGTCCAGGGAGGCAGGTGTATCCTCCCTGGCTTGGTGTGGGTCATGGATATGGGGGGGTCTTTGTTTTCAGTGATTGTGTGATATAACAGCTCTCTGTACTGTCTGAGCTGTCTTGTTTTAAAGTTTAGAAATGTTGCACTGATTAACTGATCATTCATGTGTTTCTTACTTTCATTTTCTAATCCTTCATGAAAAATAAATAACAGTTTTTTGCTCTTGATCTAATAATATTTATTGGGGATTAATAACAGCTTTGACAGCTATCAGCATCCCCAATCAGTCATGAATAATAATATGTTGTTAATACTCCATGTCATCATCACAAATTAAGATTATGAAATTAATATGATGATCTGATTAGTTTCAAATGAATCCATGAAGAAAAACTGTATTTTACTGAATTCAATTCTGTTCTGTCAACAAAGAAATGAAGTTACATGCTTCAACCACAGAACTGCTGTGTATAGACCGGTGAATATGATCAGGGAGAGAGGCACAGTTTTATTTTACGATGTACCATGAAAATTTGAGGACACCTAACGTGGGGATTGGTGTCAGTATTTTCCTAGTTGGGTGCAACCCATACACAAATCTAATATATGCAAATACATATAATTTCTTTTTAATATATGTATGTACTTACAATACAGTAATGTCAAACACATGCCAAAATTGATATATGAAAACTTTATGAATTGGAGCAATCATTAATTTAAAAACATATATCTATTTCTATGTATGTTTGTTTTCATGAACCTTCATATTTTTAACACACATGGTCACAGTGCTGTACCTAAAATCCCTCATATATCGAAAATAAATTTAACTGTGAATGTTTCATATTAAAACTTTATATCCTTACATATCCAGAGAATGTGTATATGTGATAGTATAAGTAGCTTCTTTGGAAACATCATCCTTTAGGGTATAAAACTTCTCCACATATATATTACAATTCTGTAAAGGAAGGGTTCGGGATTAGGAACTTCTGTTCGATATCATCATCATATAAACTTGAATCTAAAAGGCATTTCTCACAGTGAACAAGTCACTAATAGTTACCGCCAGCCACGCAGTTAATCATTTTGGACATTCTGAATCTCACTTTTGGTTTTACTTACAACAGCCTAAAAGCAGAGCTCCTGGAGTATTAGTTGTGGCTTATGTCTGCTTTCAGGATAAACAGGCAAACAATCCACCACCATTACATGACTAAAAATTCCCAAACAGAAATGCATTATATGACAATCATGTCAATAGTGATGATACTGTCTATGAGGAGATATATTATATAACATAAATACAACTTCTGGATATATGAAGATGTGATTATAACATATTGTACACCAAATCTGTTATATGTTTAGTTTATTACATCAACACATAAAAATTATACAGTGTTTGCTTGATGATTATTTTACTCATTATGCATTACAATGCAGCATGGCAGCATAGTGGTTAGCGCTGTCGCTCCACAATAAGAAGGTCGCGGGTTTGCATGTTCTCCCCGTGTCTGCGTGGGTTTCCTCCCAACATCCAAAGACATGCATGTCTAGGTTAACTGGTGACTCTAAATTGGCCGTAGGTGTGAATGTGAGTGTGTTTGGTTGTTTGTCTTTGTGTGTTGGCCCTGTGATGGACTGGCGGCCTATCCCGGGTGTCCTAACCCCTCGCCCGGAATGTTGGCTGGGATTGGCTCCAGCAGCCCCCCCGAAACACAAAAAACGGTAGAAGATGGATGGATGTATTACAATTATAACATGTCCATCTTCCCATTCTGGGTCAGATATCAAGCGTACATGTTTGTATGTGCTTGACATGATATATCACATTGAAGAGAATCTAGTCTTTGAAAATTTGATACATTATATTAGCAAAAATTTTTCTATTTTAGAGGCAGCCTTAATATATTTGTGTAAAGTTTGAATATGTACATATAGTACATTTGTGAATGGGATTGACAGATGTTAGTTTGCTCCAGCCAGTTTAAATGCCGCAAGTTTAATTGAAAAATATTTTCCAAGGGATTTCGCAAATTACTTTATTAAAAACTAAAGTTTTTTGATTAGGGAGGCATTAATCATGCTCTTCGCACTCACACACTGACCTATGGACAATTTACAGTCACCAATTAACCCAAACACGCATGTCTTTGGATGGTGGGATGAAACCCATGCAAGCATAGGGAGAACGTGCAAACTCTGCACTGAAAGCCACCAGGCCGGGGGATCGAACCCATTATCTTTTTATGCAACCAATAATATACCACTCACAAACGAATATCACAGAGACTAGCCCCCTCAGGCCGACACAAAAGCCTTAGGCCTGTGGTAGTCATGACTTTCATGTTTATCAACAAGGAAAATTGGATATTGGTATAAAAATGCTTCCTCGTGAGATTGTTGTATTTTTAGGAAGAGGAGGATGTAACGTGAGCTTTTAGCACAACCACAGCAGCATATGCTGAGATTTCATCTCAGTTAACTTTCTTCACACTCTTCAGGGTTCAGGAGGAGTCTTTCAACTCTATAGTGTGTTACGGCTCCAATTCTTCCTGCAATAACAGTGGAGCACTCCTATGAATTTATATGGCTCTGCGGAGGAACATTTTACTTTTGTCCTCCAAATCTGTTAACAGCCTCACAAGAATATCGATTAGATCCACAATCCCAAGCTATTAAAAGCTGAGACCGGTGTACGTTGTGTTCTGTTGAGCATCAAGGCATGACTTCACAGGAATAACTCTCAAATCCCTCGCACTTTGAATTATTTTTTATCTGTTAGTTGATGAGAACAAGCTGATTTAACTTGTCCAGCCCTTTCCTTCAAACTCAGCACCAGGCAATCTGCATGCAAATTGCTTCTGCCATATCATTCACCATTGTTTGCAGGCAACATAACTGGCTGTGTGGTTTCCATGGTAACAATTGATTATTTCTATCCTTCTGGTGAATTGGCCGCAGTGACTTGATTCAGGAACGAATAATTCCTCACTGCCTAGAAACAGTAAAACATGCAAGTCTATCCATATGTGAATAAAAAGGACAGAGGCTGATGATAAATATGATAAACATATGGTTGAAGCACTGACTTATACAATTTTACCTCCATCCGTCAGAATGGGTGACGCACCTTGTTGGCAAGAATCAACCCATCATTCACACAGACAGGACAGCACTGAGCCATGCTGCGTATTGACTAACGCTGTCGTTGAAGCCACGTTGAATTAACTGCACATGGCGGGGAGGTTGTGTTTTCTCAGGTGACTCAAAAAGTACTTGATGAGCACTTACTGTTGAGTCTACATGGAGTCAATAGAGCAGTGGGTGAATCTCAGAGGTGCTGTTTTCTCCCTGATTAAAACATTTGCTCTGTGGTGAGAGACAGTTCTATTCCAGACCCTCCTCAAACACAGCACAGACAGGCCTGCTGTCTGCTGGGGTTTGTCCGGGCTCTGCATGGATTTCTGCAGTGTTTGAATACAACATATATCTCAAGGGGGCTCTTTTGGGGTATTCAAACAAAAACAACAGCAAGAGGGATATATCTCCCTATATAGACCTTGACTTTGATAGTAAAACCTGACAGGGCTTATTTAGCCAGCTTCAGGGACGTCGCTGACTTTGGCCTCCTTAGTCAAACACAGGCGTTGCTTTCACAGTAGGAATTGGTGTGACTTTGGAACATCCATTAAAATGGCCTCCTCCCAGAAAGAGGTTGGGGGACCTTTTATATTTTTCACCAGGAGGCTGTTTGCCTTCCACATGAATCCCTCAGTCTCTTTGCTCCATTGGTTATATACATATTGCATCAGGGTGTAAATCCAAGTGCATGGAACAAGAGTTTTTATGTTACTGCCAAAACAGTGAAAGAAATGGTCACATAGCCCAAAGAGGACCGAGGGAGGGAGTTAAACAAGCGACATTGACCTATGAATCTCTTAGTGTATGTTACAGCTGTTTTATGCAAGTAATACTTCTGCCTTTGCTGAACCATTGTATACCTGCAGAGTGATTTTTTTTTTACCCTATTAAGCCCATGGAAGCACATACTTTAAAAATCATGCTGATGTCAGACTTTTATTTGTCACGCTGTTTTTTTCCTCCTTAAACTGAAGAATCAGCTCTTAATAACGGTAATGTTTTGAAACTTACTTTTGCCGATACATTCATGAAGCAAAATTAAGTAATTTATTCTTCTTCCATTCATTATCATCTTTGCTAGTGATGTCCAGAGTCACATCTCGATATTGGACGCTCCTATTGGTTCCAGTGTGTGATGTCACAGAAGATCAGATTGTCTCATTCAGAGGCCTAGCTGTCAGCTGATTGTATAGCCAAAGTCCCTGGGATCAATTCTGTATGTTTCTGATCTCAGAGTGAGGAGAAGTTTCTATGGGTTTATTATAATGACAGAATAACGACAGAGAGACATGGACAATAAGATATTTAGAGAATCAGAGGCTTTGGAGCTGGTTTTTCATCATACTGCTCAAAAGAATGAGCAGAACTCATGATCTGACCAAAAATTCAATCCTACTCAACAATGCATGTGTGGAACTTTCTGTGTGAAGTTTTTTTTTTTTGTTATAGTGGTTTGGTGTTTTATGAGCTATTATTCCCTTTAACAGTGAACAGAGTTTTTATTGAGTCACATATAATTGTCTGAGATTATGTTATTTCTGAAAATGTGGAAGCAAAAATGTGACTAAATCTGATGTTTTTGAAACACATCAGATATAAAAATATCCTCTGGCTAATTCTGAGGTAAAATATTCCCATTTTGAGGTTTCAATAAGAAAATACACATTTGCTTGATATTGTGCATTCATTCTCTTTTTTGCCTTTGTTGGTTTCGACAAGTCTTCCAACCTGATCAATATCATCATGAGTCACTTCCTTTAACCCTCTGACACAAGCCATAACAGCACCTCCTGAAGAACTGCGAGGTCTACTGAACTTTGGTTCTCACTGTTACAAAAATAAATATGTAAAACTCTACCAAGAGCCGTGTATCTATGTTTATTACATTAGTTACTACAATATGCTTTTGGCACTAAATTTATTTGGCTAGGTTTTCCCTATTTAAGCTTTAATTGTGTAGTTCTCCTTACCTTTGTCTGCTATGCCTTATAAATATCAACTTAAAGGTAATATAAAAATAATATACAAAATTTAATTAAGTCATAATACAGCGTTTTGGTCTTGAGTTAATAGCCCAAACTTTGTTTTTTATATGACAGTTTTTAGCATTGGACAAACTGGAGTTAAGTTCCATTATTTGGAAACTGAGGTGTACTGTCTAAAGCAATGGAAACATGAGGCTGCTATATTTTTGCTGTGCTACAGTCACACCACATCCCAGTCAGACACATCTTTTTCTCCCATAAAAAATCTTGTTTAGAAAATAGCTTATTATTCAGCTTTTAAAAATGCATTGTGTTTTCATAATCACCCCAGCCCTCATCTCCAGTACATCAACCTTGGATGACATTATCCTTCTGATGGAATATAAAACACACAAACTGGAAAATGTACTATTTTCACTACCACCTACTGAGAAGCAGCAAAGCCCATACTCCCTACCCCGTTTCCTTGAGCCTCTCATCCAGAAGCGACTTCTTCAGCCTCTACACCATAGTTCTTTCCCTACCCATAAGTCTAATTAGAAGCCTTTGATACAGTATGAACAGATAGTGGGACCCAGTTGATGTGAATCCTCTAATGCACCCTCCAGTGGCTCTCACATTGATCCCTTTCTCTGTGAAGCTGCCATCAAGACTGTTCATTCTCAGCTTGGGCTATTATAAAAGACAAAAAGAGAACAAGTGGGAAACAAGAAATGGATTATTTTATTATAGGATAGGCTGCGAGGGCAGCATAGTACCTGGCAGGTACAGTGGGGTCACAAAAAGACTTGAACCCCCCTGTATGAGGCCGGCATGCTAATGAAATGCTAATTGTAACCCAAATAGCTCGGAGCAGTTAAACAGCTGGCCTCCTGGCGGATGTTTGTGTAAGTCACAGTATTTATGTTCTTGTGATATTGTTAACCTGCCACAGTGACATGTAAAACTGTTTGAGATGGGGCTTGGCAGGCACATGCGTTAGAAGTTTAAACTCCCTGAGTCATATTCAGCCTGTGAGGTGCTGAGGCTGACAGCATTGTATTTGTTTTTCATCAGTGAGTGTTTGGCTTGGCAGCAGGTTTCTACGGACTGACCAGGGATGGAGAGGCAGACAGGCAGACAGGCAGGCAGGCAGATGTAGGTGGGGGAAGATGGTGGGTTTAATTTAATGAGCCAACAAGGCTCCACTGCCTCAACAGACTGATTGGGCTGTGGCCATTGTAGCCTCTCTAGGGGAAAAGGTGCCAAGTGCTTGTCTCTTATAACAGGTTCTGTACTCTCTCAAGACATACAAACCTTCCACATCAGTTCCAACCCACTCACAGAACTCTTGTTTGAGTGCCGTGGTGATACAACACGGCTGTAGTGGAGTGAGTGTTGTTGAAATGTTCTGAAATTGCCTGAAAGCATCCTTGTTCAGCAGGAGCTGGCAGAGGGAAGACTTCAACTCATGTAGCCTAAAATGAGACTGACTAAACTGTGGTAGAACTGTCTTTAGGCCCTTCCAGATTCAATATCTTTCTATAGCTATTATAGTTAGGTAGATATAGTTTCCTACATATTACCTGCTTGATGGATAGTAGGGGACACACTTCCATCTCCTGGAACAAGCTAATGCATCTTGGTATGTATGAAATTTGATCCAGGGACAAGGATTACTGTAATTACTGCTGTTCAAATTGTTGCTGAAAAGTATTGATGTTTTGTCACCGGGGTTGATGTGTAGAGAGTAGGTACAGTCCTGATGTCAAAAAAACTAAAATCGAAATATTGTCCCATAGGGCCCAGCACGGGTTAAATATAGGGTATTTTGTTGTTGAGGCTACAATAACGTGTCTGCTGCCTTTTTGGGAACATCAACGTCATATAGAGAAACACCCAGACACATACACACAAACCCACACAAGTCATGTCCAAAACAAGCCTTATAAGTTGAGAGGTAGACAGGTACAGAGGGACATCATGCCATCATCAAGGTCAGTAACATCACCACCATCCCTCATCCAAACTCTTGAGCACCGTGCCTAATAATTATACAGGTCAGAGCTCAACTCTTCAAACAAAGCAATATGTTAAGTATTTTAGGTAGGAAACACGAAGATAAAGGTTTAGGACCACATCCTATAGATTCCTTCTATCTTTCCTCTCTGTCTATAGAGAGCTATATAGAGAGTCCTATAAGTGAAGAATGTCTGTGACCCCATTGTCCTCTTCAGGGACCTGGCACTTTCCCCCATCACATAAGAAAAACTAAATGTCCAGTACCACAGAAGTAAATATGTGAATATGTGTGCACCTGAACATTTGGTGGCTGCTACAGTTTGGTTAGCACAATGAGTCATGTCATCCCTGCAGTAGAAAGTTGTACCAGATAATTACTAACAAAAAACTAACTTTATTAGTTTTGTGACACCTTCTGTTTCTAGAGAAGAAAATAGAAATGATAAAAAACAAACAAACATGTAATCCATGCACATCCACTGAAATACTATCTCTCTTTAAAACCTACACAGCTACTGAGCCATTGCTGCCTCTGCTCTTTATCAGGGATGGGGTGGATCCATAAGTTGGACTGGACAACCAGACTGATGGCTACAAACAATGGCATTACATGTGAAAGAAAAAATAAGCAAAAACAAAAACACCTACATCCTGTTTCACCAAGGGCAGATATAAATGCAACACTGTCATTAACACATTAGTATTATGCATGGAAAGGGAGCGGTATAACCTTTTATCCACTATAATTAGTCTGCATACATTAATTTTTTAAACCTTTAAATGTCTCATATCCAGGTTGGTGCTCCTGTGAATTTACTGCTGCCTCTGTGAGATGCTTTGGTCAGTGATTATGTGTTTTTATTTTGTGTTATTTTGGTGTTTTAGCTCAGTGGAAAACGCAGCCCTGTGTTTCTGGTTTAACGGCACAAAGCTGTACTGGTGACAGGTCTGTGTCCGCTTTCAGGGAAACATTATGGAAGCAAAAGTGGTAAAAAAACAAGCAAGTTCGGCCAAATGTTGCATTTGGTATCTGAATGCTGTTGGTAGCATCTTCTATTGCAGAGAATATTTGATGAGTCTTAGCTTCTTCTTTTTTTTAACCGGTAGAAAAGGGACTGTAGAGACAGAGATACATCACAAACACAAATTTCAGCTGACACGATATATTCTAAAATCCATCCACACTTCATTTTTATAGTCGTGTCTCTGTTCTCAGTGCTAAATAATGGGATGCAGCAGTGCGGACATGGACTCAGAAAATTACCTGTCAAGCTGCCTAATATGATGGAGTCCACAGGGCTGACCACAAAGTGATCTCAGACATTTGGATTCCACTGTACACAGATGCTGACCCTCATAAAAGCTGGTAATGTCTAGTAGCCGATATGTTGCTGTGTAAACACAAAAAAAAGGAAAGAAAGAAAGGAAAACAAATGACAAGTGAGTCTTTCCTCACTTTCTCAGGTTTTGGGTTTAGTTGTAATTAGACAGTAGAATTAATTATTTTACCTTCTTATGTGGGTCTCACAGGAGACATCTGGCGTCATCATTGGGTGCAGTCCATAGGCAATGCTTACTATTCATAATGTTCAGAACCTTCATCTGAGTCATTAAACAGGATACACAATATAAATGTACGCACACAAAGTCAGAGCATCATTTTCCTCTCCTCCCTCCCCATTGTACTTCAGATTTGTGTTTCCAGCTGGGATTAATATGTCAGAACCAGCTTCATTACCTGGGCAAGACCACAAGCTTAAGTGATAGGCACACAAATTAAAAGACGTTAATTCTGTTTTGTATGGCTCAGAGGACAACTGCAGCCTAATTTCTATTACAGTCAGAGGTTTCAGATAATTCACCGCACAGACAAGCAGCAGCAGATGAAATGGATAATGGGTGTGTAGACATAATTTTCTTGAGCTTTTATATGTGAGGAATGCTGCAGATTTTTACTGATTGTGGATGAAGATATCTGGAAGAGCTGTGTAGGATATACAGTATTTTCAAATCAAGTGGAATAACATTTACCCCCACACACAGTTACACAAACACACAATGTGTCTTGGGGCTACTTTGGGCCTCCAATGGAGGTTTATTAGACACACAACAGATGGACTATCTGTATTCTGTCCAACTGAAATCACGGTAAGTGTCAGTCAAAGCTAAAAGCAGAATGAATCACTAGTTGGCAGATTGCATATCGGCACACAAAGTACTCTCCTGGAATGTTTAATTGTTAGTCATGCTAAATACTTAAAGTCTGGCTCAGGCTGTGATTCCGGAGAACAGACTGGGTGACAACCAAGTACAAGTATATGATCACTGGAGAGACGGTTGACAGCTCGGAAAGACGGCACCTTGGACAGTATGGGTTAGCAGGTCATCCTGTGTCTTTCGAGAGAAAGAACCCCCAAAAAATGACGGAAAGCCCTAAAGATAGACACTCAGTAGATCCCAAGTGGAGGGTGAAATCTCCAATCGGACGCACATGAGGTTAATGACCCACGCAGACGTATTGGCGACGAGAACATTCATTTGCGGAAAACTGTGCAAGAACCAATGTGGCCTAAGAATCCATCATGCAAGAATTAAATGTCAGGAGCAGGGAAGTGAGGTGCGAAACACAGGTCTTGTACCTGGTGAGAAGCATGAGAAGCCCAGCCAGGAGGCAACCAACAGAGCCCAGTCCCTTCCACGTACCAGAGCCTCCCAATCCTGACAGAGTAGTTCCACAGCAGAGGATTAAGTGGCCCCCAGCCAGCAGACAGAGCGAGTGGCTGCAGTTAGACCAGGACGGGTCCAACATCATCCATGAAACAGCCAAGGGAGAGGTCAACAGTTGACTCTGAACACTAACCACCATCATCACCAGGTATGCCTCAGAGAGATTTGACTAGATTGAGAAGGGAAACACCAGGACCACCTCTTACACCATGAACCGCAGGGCCACCAAAATACACCAGAGTGTCACAGAGTGTCACAGGAGGCGGGGTAGAGAGAGAGCCAGGGTGCGAGCAGCCTTCACTTCCAACCCTTTTGGCTTTAGGAAACAATTGCTTGGGGAAAAGAACAGTGGTCACCTTGAGAGCTCAACAGAGGAAGTGAATCGTTTCCTCCAAGACACCTTGAGTGATCCACTGAGGGGGCAAGAGTTAGGCACCAGTTCAGCCTTAACCAACCCCCAACAACAGAGTTCAATCAGAAGGAACCAAGTGTAAAGGAGTTAAAGAGGTCATCAAGGCAGCTCAACCAGCATCTACCCTGGACCCCAGTGGTGCACCTTACATTTTAAGCATTGCCCAGAGCTTTTCTGGCACCTCTGGAAGATCTTGAAGGTTATCTGGTGCAGAAGGAGAGCTGATGATTAATGGCAGTGTGCTGAGGGAGTTTGAATCCCCAAGGAGGAGAACTCAAGAAATATTGGGCAGTTTCGGACTATCTCACTGCTGAGTGTTGAAGGGAAAGTGTTTTTCAGCATCGTCTCTTGGAGGCTGACAGACTTTCTCTTCAAGAACAGCTACATTGAACCCTCGGTGTAGAAGGATCTTGGATCCCCCGGCTGTTCAGAGCTACAGATGTAGTAATGCAGCTCATAAGAGAAGCTCATGAGAACAGAGGCAACCTTGCTGTGTTATAATTGGACCTGGCCAACGCTTATGAATCACTACCACAATAGTTGGTCAAGCTTACACTGCACTGTTACCATGTTCCCAGTTAGATTAAGAACCTGATCCTGGATTATTACAATCATTTCAGGTTGAGGGTCACTTCTGGGTCAGAAACATCAGACTGGCATCGCCTTGAAAAAGGAATAATAATAGGCTGCACCGTGTGTTATCCTTTTCACCCTTGCCATTAACATGGTGGTCAATTCAGGTGAGGTGGAATTCAGAGGGCCCTTGACCAAGTCAGGCGTATGACAGCCACCAATAAGAGCCTACATGGCTGACCTCACCATCACTACAAAGTCAGTCCCAGACTGCAGGTGGATCTTACAAAGTCTTGAGAAACTCATCATCTGGGCCATTCTGATTCTTCATCTCACGAACAGTTATTCCATTCATCACAGAGCAGCCAGTCAAGAGGTTGGGGAAAATCTTTGACGCAAGCTTGAAATATACTGCTGCCATCCAGAAGTCCACACAAGAGCTTGGTGCTTGGCTCACCAAGGTTGACAGGTTTGGTCTGCCTGGTAGATTTAAAGCCTGGATCTACCAGCACTCCATCCTGCCCAGAGTCTTATGGCGCCTGCTGGTCTACGCATTCTCAATAACAGCAGTTGAGTCCCTTGAAAGGAAGGTAAGTAGCTTTCTGCAGAAATTGTTGGGCTTTCCATGCAGCCTCAGCAGCGCAGCATTATATTGGAAATGCAACACCTTGCAGCTACCATTCAGTGGACTCAAGGAAGAGTTTGTGGTGGCTTAAATGTGGGAAGTCCTCCAGTACAGGGACTCCAGGAACGCTAAAGGGTCAGCATCTGGCATCGCTGTGAGGACAGGAAGGAAGTTGAGAGCGGAGAAGACAGTGGAAGTGGCAGTCACGCCTGTGACCAAAGGCACTGGTGTGCACTGTGGCAACCGGCAGAGCGGCTTTGGGCTGCTTCCAATGGACCCAGGTTGGCAAGGCCCAGATTAAAGAGACACCACTTTCTCCAGGAAGAGGTCCAAGCAGGGGTAGAGGAAGAGTGAGTGAACATGGCAGTAGGACTCCGGCAGCAAGGAGTGTGGACCAGATGGGAGAGTACACTGAAGCACAGGATCACCTGGTCAAACATCATGCAGGCAGATTTTTCTCGTGTCCGGTTCCTGCTGCTGGCAGTCTACCATGCCTTGCCAAGCCCAGAAAACTTCCAAACCCGGGGAAAGAGCGAGCCGCCCTCCTGCCCACTTTGCTCTGGAAGAGGTTCATTAAAACATCTCCTCAGCGCCTGCCCAAAGGATTTGTCAAATGGCCGCTATTGGTGGCGACATGACCAGATGCTTAAGGGAGTTGCTGAGAGTTTAGCATCAGCCATTTACACCGACAAACACCAACACACACCAAAGAAAGCAGTCACCTTCATCAAAGCTGAAAAAAAATCCCAGACTCAGCTAAAACGAACAAGAGGCCTCCTCCACACAGCCTCTGATTGGTAGTTGCTGGCTGATCTGGGAAAGTGGCTGATATTCCCACAGCTAATTCCAATAACTTCACTCCATTCAGACATGATCATTGCCTCAGAGGCCCAAAAACACCTGATCATGCTGGAACCTTGGGAAGCATAGTATTTGTGCCTTGGGAAGAGCGCAATGAGGAAGCCTATGAGAGGAAGCATGCCAAGTACCAGGAACGAGTGGAGGAGTGCAGGGGCAGAGGCTGGAAAACATTCTACCAGCCCATAGAAGTTGGCTGTAGAGGATTTGCAGGACATTCCTTCTGCAAGGTCCTCTCTCAGTTGGCCATCACAGGAGCAGCCAAGAAGAGGGCCATTTAATGTGCCAGTGAGGCTACAGAAAAAGCCACTAGGTCGTTTTGGTTAAAGAGGGCTGATCTGTGGGTAGCTGCTGGGGCACAAGTTGGGGCCTAATCAACCCTGGCTGGGTTGCCTTGGCGAGGGTGTATGTTGTGAGACCTGAAACACCTAATGACCCCAGGTCACAACACTGTTGATGCATCCCAGTGGATCCTGGAGATTTTTTTTTGAATACTAATAGCTTCCCTTTATTCATTTTACCATTCCACAGCCTGTAATAGTGAGGACAGTGGAGGGGACAAAAATTACAGTGACACTTAAGGAGAAAAAAAAAAAGTAGTTCTGTGGGGAACTGCTGAATGGGATGTGTCCCTTGCTACACAGTTGTACAAATTTGTTCTTTGAGAGCTAACGGGGTGTGGATTCACAGATAACACTGGCTTTTTAATCTTTTTGCATGGATTTGATCCTGCTCATCTATAGGGGCATTAGGGAAGTCATTCAGCCTCTGCCCACGAAAATGAGAAAACAAATGTCAAAATAATGCAAGTGTCAAAGCAACATTAAGAATTTGCTGCACTGAAAATGTTTTGAGCCTCTTCATGTCACACTTATTGATCAATGAAACACATGATTTATTAGTGGTTTTTCTGCTTTTTATCTCATTGGCCAATGAAGAGGCTACTGCTGTAGAGAGGCTTTCTAACTTAATGCCACTTTTATTAAAACACAAGGAGACCTGAACACCCGCTAGTTTAATTCATTGGTTTCTTAAACCTATTAAACCCATGGAAGCACATACATTTCCAATTACCACGTCAAATTTGCCTGAATGGCAATTTGAGAAAGAGTTGAGCTGTTTTCATGAAAATAGGGAATTTTTTTAAGCAAGGTCTGATTTATCCTTCTGTGACACTTCTATCAATAAAGTCATGAACCCAGGTCGTTCATATTTGGCTCAGTCTGACTCTCTGAGTGGAGCGTTGCTGCATTATAAATCTGTGTTTGACCATCAATTTTCACTCTCTTTCATTTCTAGTGACATTCAACAGTCACAGATTTTTCATCATTACTGCTCAAAAAACTTAGCAGAGCTCGTTATCAGATAAAAATAGAAACTTCAAGTCAGCTCTCAATTCAGCCCAAACACGTGTGTAACTTTCTGCACTGATGTTTCCTTTAGTTATTATGGTTTACAGTTTGTTGTTTTTATGTAGAAAATAAGGAACCAGTCAGTTTGCTTCTTATTGGTTGTTTTTCTTGTTTTATGAGCTTTATGAATCTTTAGTGAGTGGTATATATGATTAACTGAGATTGAGCTTATTCTGGATATGTGTAGAATTCATGTACACATGTGTAGGATATGTGTGACATAAAAAAAAAATTACGCTGGAAACACCATTATCAGCAGTTTTATTTTTTTGATTTGGAGGGTGCCACAAAGCCACAGTTTTCATCAAATCACTGAAAACCAATCTAGGCAGAAGCAATTTTAGTTTACATTACATGCTGTTTGGCCTCAGCGTGCATCATTCCACTGAAACACCTTACTCCACAAAGCCAATAAACTCAACTCTTGATAAAGGAGGAGGAGTTGACCTGCTGAGCCTCAAGGCTAATTTCTCAGCGCCACTTTATATAGTCCATGTCATAGGCTATAAATACAAATGACACTGTTGTATACTCTGATACTGTAACACCTGAGTTTCTAGCCGTAAAGCTCACAGCTGATGCAGACAGCATCACACACTGCCCTCATCCACCATCTACTTGTTTGCACCCTGTACATTAGCCATGTGTAGCTGCCTTATGTTGACATTGTCATCAAGGGCGGAAAACTGTGATGTAGTTACTGCATTACTCTAATAGTGATGTTATTACTTCAGCTGCGTCGCAGATGCACACGCATTTTCCTCATGCACAGACAAGCAGGGCTTTTTCTCCAAATGGACTAACTGCGGGGAGGAAAACCTCTAAGTGACTTTTTAGTTCAACTTTGCAGGTTTTTCATCTCTCATTCTTTTTCATTTCTCTTCATCCCACTGTGGGGGAGATGAAAGGAGACATGAGCACTAGCTGTGAAAACCACTAGCCATCTTTTGTGTGCCTGTGATTGTTTGTGTGTGTGTGTGTGTTTTTTCTGTGCGGGTATTTTGATTCCTACAAATACAGCTGAAAAAATTTTGTTGGTTCCTCATATGAAGCACTAAAAGTACATTTTAAACAGGACAATGATGGCTGCACCTTCTGCAAGATTTACTTGCAATGACTGACAAGGAAGCACACTTGCCTTTAGGTTTTAAATATTTTCAATGGGGACTGTCAGCAAACTTGTACGTATTCAACAGGGTTTTCTTTCCATTTGTTACAATGCTTGGAAGAACATGCCAAAGTCTACAATTGACAGCAAAAAAATCTATTTTGGGTGCAACAAAGCCAGCTGCTTTATATTTTTTATCCACCTAATGAAGAAGAAATACTTAATATGTATAATGTACATATACATTGCCAAAATAGTTAATTTGTTTTTCTGATTCTGTTCTGTTTTTTATTTATTATTTTTCATCCTAATGTTGCATTTTTCTAAAATAAAGTTTGATTGATAAAACGAAATAATCACCATGATGACATTGTTACATAACTTTTGACCATTTGGCCTCTTTGACTCCCATATATCTTAATAATAGACTATATAAACATGTGTAAGTTTTAATGTCAATACAGGAGCATTAAACACAAATTTTACTGTTTGTAAATTGTATCGAAGTCTATGTGAAAATGGCCCTGCTTTTAACTTGATTTATTAGCTCATCATTTTTTTTAATGAGTTTATGGTCTCAGTCTTTACTGTCATGTCTTTTTCAATGCAACATGATGTTCACCTTTGTATGTTAAGGGCACAAATATGCTTGTCATTAATAACATTAATTCAGAAAGTCTGGAAAATGCTGGTTTTGTTTGCCTGTATGTTTCAATGAGACATTAATGTTCTCATTTATTTTCACAGAATAAGTTAAAGACCAGCAGTTTCTACCCTCTTAAGTACATTACAACTATATCCATATGAATAGGACTATCATAATGAATTATTAGAAACAGGGTAAGTCTTCCTTTCAGATTCCAGCCCTTAAGGGCCAGTGTTTTTCCACGCCAAAAGTGCAGAGGCCCTAAGATTCTCCCTTGTTGCGAGGGTCTTTGCCAATCAAAATCGTTTTGATGATTATTTTCCAGGGATTAGGGGTATTTTTCCAGTAGAATGTAATAACCGTCGTATATTTTAACCTCCTTTTAATCAGTGGGGAAAAGGAACAATCAGTAACATCACTGGAATGAAGAGCACTGGTACCCCCCTCCCCAAGCCAAAGTGTACTGCTTATTTATCCAGCATCTAAGGCTTCCCTGGTTTATTTTATCTGACTGAGTGAAATTCCAGCATCAGCCCAAATTTCTACAGGGTGGCAGGTCTCGCCAGGCCCCCTCTGTCTTAGCAGATGTGGATCTGAGGTATTGCTGCTGTTGTGAGGGTGTAAAAGGGGGGGTGGATGGGGGCTACTTTTGCCTTAATAGTGGAAATGTTTCAGGCTGCCAGTAATTGGACCATTTACAGGCCTGGTGAGAGACATGAGCCTGAACAGGCAAACATCTTGGGGAGACATTCTGCTGAAGCTATGTAATATGCCTATGTAATATTAATAGGGAAAAACCTCTTTAAATACTATTAGAGTTACTGAGTTTCACATATATGTTTTCATGTATTTCATCAAGGCCATAAAATGAAGAGATGATGGCTGAATCAAAGGGAAAATGTGTTGTAGTCTGGATTTCATATTTATGGTAAAAAAAAATGCACACACAGGCTTTCACACAAACATGTAGTGAATCGAGAGCCATTGACACAGTTCCCTACCCAGGACCTGGGTTCAGGGCAAAGCAATAGCATCTTAACCAGACTGAAAAGTCAAGCCAAAACAATGGTAAAATGGATTCCCATATAAATGAAAATAACAGACGGATCAGCAGCCATGCAGCCCTTGACTGTTGTAATGAAGATTCATTTACCAGTCAACCTTTTGTTCCAACCTTCACCTATGGCCATGGGTTTTTGGGTCGTTACCCAAAGATGCAAGAATGGATTTCCTCTGTAGACTGGTTAGGTTAAGCCTTTTTGAGAGGGTGAAGAGTGGACAAATCTGGAGGGAGCGTGGTATAGAGCCGCTGCTCTGGTGCATGTTGGTTTAGGTGTCTGAGATGTGACCTGGAAGGAGACTTCGGAGTAGACTCAGATCATGTTGGACGGACCATATATTCAACATGGCCTGGGAATGTCTTGGGGTCCCTTTGGAGGATGTCCAGAACTCCCTGCTTAGTCTGCTGGCATGGCAACCAGGCCCCAGATAAATAGAAGAAAATGGATGGATGGATGAATCAAACAAATAAAGGTATAAAGGGAAAGAAGGTTGGGGCAGATGGGTACTGCTTACTGCACTAATCTATCCCTGTGGTCCCCCAGAGGGGCCTCTACGAGCACTGATGGTAGCTTGGCAGGTAGATCATTTCACCTACAGCATGCTGCCCACACACTCTCTCTCTCACACACACACACACACACACTGGGAGCAATACCATATAAACACTGCATGTTTCTGATTGTTCTCTGTTGCTGCAGATATTAGCGGCTGACAGGTTAAAGATTCAAGACACAGCGGCATGCGCATGATCACCAATTGTTGTGTTTGAGTATTCAAGGAAACCAGGTTCCTTGTGTTCTGTGTAAACATGTTTAAGATAAGAGATGGGAATAGAGACCTGAAAAAAAAGGGAACTGGAAATGGGAGATTTCAGGTCTCAGATGCAGAGTAAAACAAACTACTATAGGCTACTAGGTTTTCAGTAAAATCAATATAACTGACTTGAAACAGGACAGCAACACTAACTGCACACGTGAGAGTAAACAGACAGTCTGAGGGAAAGAAAGAAACTGAAATACTTGACCGAGGCTAGATAGCTGGGTATAGGCTCACAAACTTGTGGGTGACATTATGGTGGGTTTACACTTGGTATGCAGTCACCAATTGAATCACAGACAGACCAGCTCAGGATGTGTTCCTCTTCCTGACTGCACCTGGAAGACTCCAACCACATCATACCTGACAAACTGTTTCAGTCCTTCAGAATTCATCAGGTTTATTTTCCTCCGAATTCAAAAGAAACAAATAAGGAACAAGTTAAACTAAAAGGGGTGATTACGTTTAAACACACAAAATATTAACACGGTCAAGCAGTGAAAGGAAAGAAAAGTGACCCATAATTACTTCTCCATTGTTCTTTTGTGCTACAATAATTATCGATTGTGTTCATTAATAACTGCCTAATGACTCTGCATTCTTTTACTGACATTAGATACTTAATCCAAATTAATTGCTGTGACTACAACCTTACCTGTGGCTCTGTCTGTGCCTCATTTTATGAGGAACCAAGTTTTCTTTGTCAACAGTGTGACCTTGCATAATCCCCCCTGTTAACTTGTCTCCTTCTCTTATTCATGCAATCCATCTTTAAATGTAAACCACAAACCAAATATGCAACAATACTGTTGTGGCATCATGGACATTCATGTTTGTGTTTGTATTTGTGTTGTGGCTTTTTCATTTTCTTGAACCCATGAGGGCAATTGTATAGATGCATTCTGAAAACATTTAGACAAATGACATGTCCCAAAACCACTGAATTCCATCAGTCTCTTCACCACAATATTAATATCAAAATCACCTATAGACCCACACTGGCTACCCATGGTCTCTTGAATCAAGTTCGAGGCCATAAAGCTGCCTTCAGGGAGACTTCTGGGACTTCCATCTTTATATTCATTCATGCTTCTTATCAGCCATTATGTTCCCCTAAGGAATATTGTCTGTGATTTTCATTCCTGTGAACAACACCATCTCAGTCCAGACTGTTCTGGTCTGTGGTTCCCTGATGGTGCAACCAACTCCTGACTCCTCTCAGAGCAGGGACACTCCTCTGTTTTCAAGAAGCTCCTGAAAATTCACCTTTTCAGAGAGAACCTCCTCTCCTAAGACATAACATGACTTACTGGCACCTATATTTCCAGTTAAGTTCTTATTGTTTGTTGCACCTCTTTGTCTGGTCTCCTGCTCTTATTTAATAGATGCAGTACTTACTATTTACATTGAGGTCACTGAAGCTTTGCCGATGTCCCTTACAGTAAGTTGTTTCAATTAAAGCAGCAGACAGATGATCAGCAACTGTCCAAGCCGGTGAAGGATCACCTCGCACCCCTAGACCTCCCTTCAGCGCTTGACAGGTCCCGCAGCCCCCACCCGGATTTGATTCCCTAGTCACTCAGCAGCCCAGCAGTGAGCCAGAGACCAACCCAAGCAAGAGGAACTGCAGAGCCAACGCAGATTAGCTGCACCCAACTGACGCTAGCCGAACACCAGCAGAGGATCAAGGAAGGCACTGCATTTACTGTGCTCAACTGGGACACCTCATTGCCAGCTACCGCATCCATCAGTTGGCTCCAATCACCCCTTCCTCAGTGATGGGGAGTGCCAATCACTCAAAACAAAACATGAAAAGACAGTTAACCTCTCTAACAGTCGCCTCACAATCCCAGCAAAGGGCTGTCCAAGTCCTAATGGATTCAGGGGCTGACACTTGCCTCGTGTCCTATGAGCTAACTGAAGACCTAGGATTATCGATAGAAGCATTGACTGAGTTGCTCACTGCCACAGCGGTAGACAGCAGACTGTTGTGGCCAGTTGTAAGCCAGACCACGCCAGTACAGTTATCATTCAGAGATGGACATACTGAGCAGGTTTTCTGCCATTTATACAACTCTGGTAACCACCTTCTCATCCTAAGATACCCATGGCTAGTACAACATGACCTTCAGGTGGACTGGTCCTCTGGGGCAGTAATGGAGTGGGGAAAAGACTGTTCCAGATCTTGTTTTTCAGGAAGGACCCAGAGGAAAACCAACTCAGACCAGGAGCCTGGTGAGTTGGTTGACCTCACCGGGTTTACCATCATTTGAAGTAGGTGGTCAGCAAGTCCCGAGCCCTGTCAAGATTCTGAGAGTCTATAGACTACACCCACCTGAATGACATTACTCTAAAGAATCAGTATCCCCTTCCATTGATTTCCTTAGCCTTTGACCTCCTTCAGGGTGCTCATTGGTTCATCAAGTTGTTGGGTTTGAAAAGGGTGCGTTTGGTTATTATCTGAAATTATTAAATTCAATTAATAATGTGGGACACCACCCCGAAACCGGGACCAATAACCAACCTGTAAACGTTGCCTCATAAACAGTTGTTCAATTAGAGGAGCCAATATCTGGAATATCAGCACAACTAGGTGAACAGTGAAGGTGAGAAGTCCAAGCTCTGACTCTCTCAATCAGCCACCTATCACAATAAAATATGCACAATAATGACAAGGAGACTTCTCTTTAAAGCTACAAATAGTATTTATTAATTTCCACAAGAATTAACAAAGCCAACAATTGTTTCAATCAATAAATACTACGCTACCAACTAATGCTAAGCAAAACACATAAAGACAGCAGCGGTGTGAAGGCAAACAGATAAACTACAGCATGTGTGTATGGAGTCACAACAGTCTCATGAATGAACTCTCGCAGTGATTTTCACGAATGCACATGCTTTGTTTCATAGTTGTATTTCGGACTTCACAATGTAATTTAGAGGCACACTTGTAATATATATTCACGGAGCATACGAATTGCTGAATGTGCATTTACGAAATCTGTACGTTGAATTTTGAGACTGCCCGGTCGTCGCAGGTCAACCAATGTCACCACTGGCTGATAAAGCTGTCAATCAAATGTATGTTTCTGATTGACAGACTCATCAGGTTGACATAATCAACCTCAACCTTTCAGTAACATTTATCTTACTATCCCCTCGTTGTAAATCAGTTGAAGTATCCTGCTTAGCCAAGTTAAATGTTTGAATGAACATAAACTATGTGACTGTATGTTACATGCCACCTTTGCGAAATGTGTTGTTTATTTTAGCCATAACAACAACGGTAGGCAATGGTTTAAGTGTGGAGAAATGATTGGCTGCACATGCACAAATCTGATGGTGGATAACACAGGGGTAAGGCAGCGCTATACCCGCGTTATCTGACCATCGAATGTGTGGAACAAAACGTGTGCATGTGCGTGTGTAGTGTGTGTTAGTAAAAGAGAGGGGAAAGCGAGAAGAAGGGAAACCAACTCTTGGTCCCGTGACCGTGAAAGGAGAGCAGCGGTTGCTTTGTCTACAGAGAGTGAGTGTACGGACGGTAGTCTGTAGCACGTTGTCTGGTTGTAGACTGACAAAGCAACTTACTTTTCACTCACGGTGGCGCAAACACACACACAAAAAAAAAAAAATATATCCTGAATGGGATAACACAAACCGTTTAGCGTGGTGAACACAAACTAAACAGGCAGCAACTTAAAAATACTCCTCAGAGTACAGCAGCGATCAGACTTGGCGGCCCGTTAAAGCACACAACAATAAACGAGCACTAAGCTCGTAAAATACACAAATCTAACGTCTCTGCCCAGACAACCTCTTACTTGTGTCACTCTCCTGAGCGGTGTGTGTGGAAGTCTGTCAGTTAAATACAGCAGCGGATCCTCTGTTGCTTGGTCCTGGCGGGGCCGTCCTTGGCGGCGCCAGGCTGACGGCCCTGGTTTCTCGGTGGGGCAGTGAAGAAACACAGGGTGGTCGACTCAATCGGTAGAAAACGGTGCGTAGAAGTTATCTGCGTCTCTGTGAAGAAAACTCTTTTCTTCCTTCTGCAGGCAATAGCTGAGAGGTCGCTAGGTTGCAAACAGCAGACTCTCACAGATCTGGAAAAAGTGTTCAGGCGAACATGGGTCGGGTCTCATCTTGTCCAGCCAGGGTTAAACTCCAAAGAAAGAGGGGGAGTAAGCACATGTGTACAAGTCACTTTTGTCGGTGATCTAGAAAAAAAACAACAACAAAAAAAACACACATGCACCCCAATGTTGGGGTAGAGGAGTGTAAAGGTGGGACTGGGTGGTGAGGGCGGTTGGAAGCATACAGTGTTGGATGAACAGTTCAAATATATTGGCATAATAACTTATTCAACAACTTTTCTGATGCCATTTAAAAAAAAATCAAAGCAATTCTCTGAACAGACCAAAAACAAATGATAAATAATGACTGCTTTCCTGTCGCTGTGTCACATTTATTTTCTTTTATTTCTTCCCTTGGCTGAATCTAACTATAACCAGCTCATTGTTCCTTTGCCTCTTCACACTGGTTTCCCCAATTAATTTCTCTTTACTCCCTTTGCCTAATATGGGCTGGTAAGGCTTTGATCTGTGTCAGCAAGTGTTAAATCTGTTTGATCTCTTCGATTAGCCTCCAATGTGGTGTCTAGACACCAAGGCCAGCAGGTGAGGAGCTCCCCCTCTCTTTGTTTTCATATGCTCTGTGGGTCTTGGCCTTGGTAACCCTGAGGGAGGCACTGCATACAAAATGCGCAGAGCAAAGGTACACAAAGAAAATCGGCAAAGCAAAGTGTGTTTAATTGCATTGGTAATTATTCTGAATGTTATTATCACTTGAACCTCTAATATCTGCTTAGGGGAGAAAAAAATAAACGGAAAGGTCAGTCAGTAAACAGAAACATCCTTGAGCATGAAGACTGCAAATTTGGCCTTTTAATAACAAGCTTTTAATTTTCTCTATCACAAATTTTGCTTTAGCATTGTCTGTGAGGTGCCATTTTTCACATCTTCAATAACTGAAGCACAGTGAAATGATGTTCCCCCAACAATCAGGGTTAGTCCTATGGATTATGTAGATGTGTGATTCCAGGAGCTAATCATGTATTCAGCAGAATTAATGGAAAAAACTGGATAACGTTGATGATTTGAGAACACACTCATCTTGTCCTGCATTTATTTGTACATACACTGTTCAGCAGTGATGTTAAATATATATATATTTATATATTTGTAGTTCAGCATTAATAGTCTTTCGTTCTCATTGATATTTACTATTAAATGTGGATCAAGTGGTCTGTTCCACCATCCATCTAACCATCTAACGCTCATCATGAGCAGAACTGGGATTCATTCAATATAAAATTTGAATGCTTAAATATGGATGAGTTGTATAAAATTTTCAGCCACCATACATACATACATACATACATGAAAAAAAGAAGTCCCACACTGTTTGTTGGACTAGATAGAAGTTGGACATTTTAAGGTAGGCAGATTGTGTGGACTTCATTTTCAGCAGTTGATGAATTTTCACTATGGGGCAGCTGTTTTCAACAGAACACTAGATACTAGCGCCACAAACAGGAGTCAGACTGACATATATATTAAATATTTAGCAGCCAAAGAGCCAGATCAATAACATCGACATTAAACTCAATTTTAAAAAACATCACCAAAAAATAATTTGTAGAATTACACAGTTTAAACTGTTAACTCACATATTTGTCATAACAACTTTACAACATGGTTAAATTTCATTGTTGGGTTTCCTGCTTCTTTCGGCCCTTCAGTACGGTGGCTGACAAGGGCCAAACGCACCGCAATGGCTGAATGTGTCTCAGTAAGAGAAAACAGCTTCAAGTACAGAAACGATGCAAATTCACAAACTCAAACACAAGTCTAAACGAGGAGCAAAAAGAGGAACATGGTACAAATGAAAAAACGTGCTGCAAAAAACAAAGACATCATCAAACGTGGTGCAAACAGAGAAACGATACAACGCACAAAATGATGCAAACCAAGAAACCATCTGCAAACGAAAAACACCACATAACCGGTCACTACAAACGGAAGTGCTCCAAACCTGCAGAGGGCGCTCTCAGCGTAACAGCTCAATGGAGAGACACACGGGATGGAGAGAGAGACAGAACAGCTGACTGGACCATGGTGTTTGAACATACAGCGGGAATGGTAATGTGACTTTTATGTGATTATATTTTTATCACTGTACAACACTGCACATTACGTAACATTTATTTTATTGTATTTTACGCTGAGAGCGCACTTCCATTTGAGTATTTGCAGCGAGTTTGATGATGATGTATTTGTCTTTGTTTTTTGCAGCACGTTTTTTCATTTGCACCACGTTCCTCATTTTGTACCTCGTTTAGACTGTGTTTGAGTTTGTGAATTTGCATCGTTTCTGTACTTGAAGCTGTTTTCTCTAACTGAGACGCATTCATCCGGGGCAGTGCGTTTGGCCCTTGTCGGCCACCGTACTTCAGACTCTTTGCATTGCACAAATTGACCCTCAGGAAATTCCAAAGTAAGCTAATTGTTTTTAAACCCTAACCCAACAGACAGAAAGTCAGCAACTAGCTGCTCAGTATACATTTCAAGAGGTGAAAGCTGAATGAACATTGCAGTAAATATCCCAGTTACTATCAACATGTGGGGACACAGTTTATATTGATACATTACAGATTAAAGGCACTATAAACTGCCACTGGATGGGATTTTCTTTTTTATGACCCTAAATCTATCAGAGTATTAGTACTCAACAATGATTTGAGAGCACGACATCCTGTTTTGAGTCTAACGTCGTGTTTAAACAAGAGAACCTTCAACAGCACTGATTTGACTGTATGTGACATTCACTTTTATCGACAAACTCGTGAGCAAAGTTAGTTCAAAACTAGATCAGTCTGACTGCTTGATTTGAGCATTGCTGCTTTACTTTTCATTCCCATCCTCGATCATTGTTGGTGATGTCTACATCAGACACTCCTCTTGGCTCCAGTGGGTGATGTCAAATGAATAGGAAAGTGTGTCCAAACTTTTGACTGGTAGTGTATATTTTATTTATCCCGAGGGAAATTCAATTCATATACAGTTAGCTGAGCTTGTGCTGATTCTAAATATTTTGAGACTTGGTGACATTTTTAAAAATACTACAAACACTAAGGGATGAAAAACAGAGAAGCCTCAATTTGAATCTAAGTGTGTTAGCCACGATGGTGATAGGTCAGTGAAAGAAAGCAGTGGAGAATAACCTTGGCTGTTTAATGCTGGAGGCTTTCTTTGCTTCACCCACAGAAAATATTATTTTGACTAGCAATAACACTATACTGTTTGCTGCAACGGCTGGACATTGGAAAGAGGATGGCATCTCACAGTCGGAGGCCTTTAGCTGTATTCAGATCGGGCTGAAAGTATGGTGGGACAAAAAGAAAAAACAAACCAAAAGAAAACAACAAAGTGTCAAACAGCAGACAAGCGTTGAGTGAATACTCTATGATTCATAGAAAGAGGAGCAGCAGGTGCCCACCGCCATAGTAACAACTGTGAAAAATTCAATTGTTCCTGCCTTTCCCACTTGGACTGTGGAGAATTAAGTCCCTGAGAGGAACACTCGGCTACCTGCTGGTCCCATTTAGCTCTCTCACAGGACCCAACATACAGGAGCCATTCCCAGGGTGGTCATTCTTAATTCCTTGACTTATGCCCGACTGCCATTTTAGTGACATCTGCACAGCACCCGGCAATCCTCTTTAAACTGCCTTTCCATCACTTTCCTCTGTCGTTGTTTCTGCCTCAGTCTCTTTTATTAAATCTAATCGGGATGACACGGCTCACCTTTTTCATCCCTCTTTTGTACTACACTTTCTTCTCTGGCATCAGCCGTGAGAAGCAGAACGAGGTCGACCTGTGTGTTTTTACATTAGTGTGGTGCCTCCTCCCCACTGTGGTATTGATGTGGCATTATGGGGACCAGGGCTGAGGAGACAGAGAGTGGTAGAGGGAGGAGGGAGAGATGAGTTTTTCAGAGTGCTAAACAGAGCCCAGGTTCCAGAGGGGTGCCGTTTGTCCCCCTTTCAATTTTTTTTCTACCTAGTACCTAATGGGATAGAACTGGATAAAAGTTAGAAAGATTAAAGTTGTTCTTAGGTGGGTATGTGTGTCCACTGGATTTTGCAGACAACAGCATCCCTACTGGTCGTTCGTGGAGCTGAGAGCTGCCGCTGATCAAAAATGTTTCTTTTTTTACTTTATAATCGCTGATAGTTTCCACTGGTGTTCTCATGATGCAGATACTACTGGATGATGTGTCCCAACTACTCCAGTTTGAGAGTTGTCAGTCAGTCTGTGAATAAACAACAGGGCAGTCTGACTCAACAGGACCCATGAGGCCAAGTGAGATAATTTTCCATCACAGAGTTATTTATTGAATCCACGTCTGATTTGGGTTTTATATTTTTTCTTATTTGCTATTGTGGTGATTTTTATATTCATTTTTGGTTCATGTACAAATTGTATTTCTTTGATTTGCACTCATGCCTAAATATGGAAATTAACTAGAAAGCAGGTCAACAGGGAATGGGTCAAATATAAAATAAAAGATCTGTAAGGAGAGCAAATTTAAGTGCCAGAGAGGGCATCTCTTTGCACGTACAGAAATATTCTATTCATGGCCTGAATGGGTTGAAAGTACTAACAAAATAAAATCATCCAATTTTAACATCTTTTCAGCCATTTAAAAGGATGCATGAGTGACATTTTCATGGTATTAAGTATTAACACAGGGCCTGTTGTGATGCCTCCTTCTGCTCTCTGACTGGCTGCACTCAAACATCTGAAATAAAAGATAGAGACAGATGGAAAAATAAACAACACTGGCATGAAAAAGCCCTCCGCCTGGGCTGAGGAGCACTTGTGTTTGAAATGGAAGGGATATAGATGTGACCTCAAAGCAGTTTGTGCTATACAAGTTCATCTAATAGCTGCGGACAGTGCCTCGTTCCCATGCAGTAAATAATGTGTGGAAATAAAAGTGGACTAAAAATACAGTTGTAGATATGTCCTAAAAGAATCATTCCATTTGTCTGATTGCACTGATTTATTATTGATATCGGGGACATCTGCAAACAGAGAGAGTAGTAGTGAATGCAGCAGGGACATATTTGGACTATTAATCTTCCATAAGGGCATCAGGGTATTTCTGTAGTCTTGACAACATCTTTACGCTATCACAGATGTCACAGCCTCTTAAATTGGTAACTGGGACAGAAATATTTGTTGCATAAAGTTTATCCTTTTTTTAAAGCAGGTGTACAGGTGTACTAGGTTGTACATTAATATAGTTTAAATATCAAAGCAAATCAAAAACTCACCATCCAACCTCAGAGAGTTTAGGTTTCTCTGAGTGTTTAACGGGAATCTTTTATTTACATGGAAAACAATCATCCAATCAGAGCCTGACTGGCTGGTTGTTGTTACTAGAGCTCCGGGGGAAGCCTGAGAGAGAAGATATAAAGCCACACTGTACTGCTGTTAATACTGAAGACCACAAATATATCCACTTATGGATATCAACATTTGAAAAAGAAAAGACATGGTCATAAGTATAAAATATGGGACCTGGTGGAACACAAACAGCAAAAAAGAGCTTTTACATTTCAGCTTTGTCTTGTTTCGTTTTGGTTTTTACATAGTTTTTGCTCTTTAAACTCAGATTTTAAAGATTACTGTGATTTGTATATACTTCAGTTTAACCATTTTTTTAAATTTCTCCAACTGTTATAGAAAGTTGAATAGCATTTTCATAATATCTCTATGGCACCCTCTTAACATTTTCGAAATAGTAGTTTCAATAATAGTTTCAAAGTGGTTCTCATTCTTTTCGACACTATTTTGTCCTTAAAACTGCAATCCATTTGTTGTTTTCATTTTCCTACTGACACTTTAATCCTACCTCTCCTATTTACACCTCCCGAACAGCTTTAAGTAATAAAGCCTGCAGGCACATGGTGCCCGATTGCTGAATGTTTATGTAGATTTATACACATGCAGTTCACTGTTCTATCATGTTTCACATGCCGAAACCACAGATCCCACCAATCGAAAGGGCTGAATTCCTGTGAAATTTGTCTCTGGCAGATAGAATAATACAAATGTGTCAATTTCTGCTAACAATTGAATTCACAATGATTTATACTTTTGATTTACTGAACGCAGTCTAAACAAAGTGCATCAAACAGCACATGTCAGAAATGAGAGCAGATACATTGTGTACATGCTCACGAAATAACAAAAAAATGTCTTGTTCATTTAAAGTTAGGTAAAAAGTTTTAAATGTTTGGTGTGTGAGCCACGTGTGAGCAACGTAAGCTACTATTGTTGTCAGTCTGGCATTTAATTATGTAATGGTGCTGAAAAAAATAAGTAAAAATATTGACAGGAATCCAAATTGGGGATAAATTCATATCACACTCATCATGTTTATGAACTTAATTTTTTCCAAAGTAAAAATCATGTTATTCTCAGATATATTTATGTTGTGTTTTGTATTACTTTATGTAAAGGGTGTATTTACTGTGAAATAAAATTATTCAATTACTGATTAAATTAACACAGATTCTGTAATTCAGGCAGATTTTGTAATAAGAGTCTTTAAAGGTTTTTTTAAAAGAAAAAATGGTGACCGTATAGACACGTCTGACTGTGGAAGGGAAAGAAAAAGAAAAAAGGGACTGTTAAATTTGTCAAGGTAAAACTCTCAAGACCAAACAGAATGATTTCGGTTGCCAAGTGTCCAGTTTTGGAAGCTTTAGGGAGCTTTATCCCAAAACATGCAATTTGTTTTGCTCAATCCCCAGCCATCAGCTGCAACTGCGTCTGTAGGCTTTATTCAATGGTCAGGGTGTTGGGTTTATATGAGAAAGAGGAGAGGTCACCCCCACCCTTCCCTTCCTACCAGCGGCCTCCGTCCATAAACATGTGCCAGCTGCTGACTTGTGCTAAACCTCTGTTTAGGAGGAAGTGACCTAAATGGCCCAATCATGAGCACGGCTCCACTGTGAGGTTATTGCGCCACCACTGACTCTGGCTGAAGCCGACAATGCAGATTCAGCAGAGACGCTAAGTGAACTCTACAAGAAAGCGCAAGTTTAATTTCACATGTAAGTAAATAAAGAAATTCACTGAAGAGCCAGCACTTCGAAAGTCTAAAGAGAAATCAATTCTCAAGCCCGCAAATTTATGCAAAACAGTAAGTATTCTGGAAGAAAATGCGTGCAAAAATGGAGGAGGGGATTTATAAAATATTTGATGCATTCTGAGATATCATGAAAACATAAAATTGTTTGACCTGTCCCGGCACAATTCTGAACTTTAAAATTACATCTTTAATAATCATAGGCAAATAATAATGAAAATCTGAAATCTATGCACTATAAGCATTTCCATGTTTCTTAACTTCCTTGTTCAAGGGAAATAGAAAGCAGTGTGAAAAGGAAACATAAAATGAGAAGAGGAAAGGAAATCAGTCCAACTATTGTAAATTGTAGACAGCTGCGGGGGCTGAAAGCTCTCTGGGACTGACAATCAAAAAGCTTGTGACAGTTTGGGGGTGAGGAAAAGACCAATGGGACAGAGACATCACAAGTTCAGATAAGGGTTAGTGTGGCATGGGGAGGGAGCTGCTGCTCCCACCACAACTGCTCCGCCTCCGCCACATCATCATCACCACCGGCATCATCATCATCATCATCATCGGCCTGTGCCATGACAGAAATCTGCATCAGCATCGCTCAACTCTCTGTGAACACTGATTAGTGTCTTAATGTGAACACGGGGTCAGGGGATTTTTAGGATGATGTTTGTGTTTTAATCCACAGAAAACAGGGTGAATCTGAGGCCACCGTGACCTGGGATCATTTATGCCCCACCAAGATCGCCCCGATCATCATGAATAACCAACTATATTACCATACATATATATTACCCTTTTTTTTTTTACATCCATTATAGACATTTTTGTCAATTTGTGTTGGTTTATTTATGATTATAAATCATTTACAATTATGTCAGATTTTCAAAGACAAACTTACATTTTATGTGAATTTAATGGACAGTTTAGTTTCATCTCACCCTATGACTATATTAACTTCGTATCCTTAAATCAAGTATTAATTATCAGAAGTGTTTTGTACAAGATAAAAATATTTTTATTCATAAAAAAACCACAATATTATATACATGAGTGTTTAATTTTTGGTTTGGAAATTATACAATCTAGATGATTGTGATATGAACAATCACAATTTCATTATTGGTCATTTGTAAAAGTAAATTAGTTTTAGAATAACATGTCATAAAATCTTTAATGAAAAATGTTAAAAAAATGTAATTATAAATTTTGACTCTCCATTATAGCTTGATTTGTTACTTAGTTGAATTTAATAAATAGGAAGATACATGTGTAAATTTTAAGTTTTGTTGAAATAAATTCAAGTGATATTTTCAAAAAGGATGTACAAAAAGTAAAGACTAAGACTGTATAAAATATAAAATATACAATAATAAATTAGCTTTAAATATTCTATTAAATAAATCAGACTGATGATATTTTTATATTAATTAATTATGGTTCATTTAATGTTGTAAAAACAGTTATAATAATTTGTTAGATTGACTAGCTATATTTAGAATTATTGTTTAATTGTTATTCAGTTATTTTGATCATATGAATCAGTTTGAGAAAATGGCCACTCAGAGTAAACAATATCATATTTAGACTATCGTGCAAACCCCATTGTTGTGTTGTATATATAATTTTATTTTAGAATCTATAATAATCTGGAACCAACAAACTTGGATTTTTTTTGGTCTCCATTTTTGTTTGTTTTTCTGCAAAACAGTTTTCTAAATTCCAAACAGTGACACGATTTTTTGTTATTTTTCCAAATCTCATTTAATGTCTGAGGCTAAAGTTCTCCAATGTATTTCAAACAGCACAGTTGCACAAATGTGCAGTAATAAAAATCAAACAAACACACACAAAAAAAAACCCCACAAGTTCACCCAGAATCCCTGCGGGGGGCAAACAACGGATATGATGAGATAATTAAAAAGCCTGTGGCGCGATTAGGTTGTTCGCACAGGTGGGGGATAAAGAGGCTGTCTTCAGTAATCCCACAAATATGGAGCGATGGCTACTGGTCCAATCACATTGCCCTATCTGCCCAACTCCCACGGATTCGGGTGAGTTCATATAGAGTTCATAATGGCGGCCACGGCGCAGGATCTACCAAATGTGTTGGCAAAATGTCAGCCACGCTGAAGTTTGGTTCACTCCTGAACTCATCCTGCTGCTGCAGCGTCCTAGTAGAGATGAAGCTTGTCATGAGGCTTTCATCTTACTGCTGATCTGCTTCAGTGATTTCTATGTGTGTTTGCTAATTTTGTCACTTTTTTTTTTCTTATGCCTTTTACACATCCAAACACACACATTTATTGAGGGTTTGTGTACATCGCTCCTAATCCCGATCTCGTGAAAATACTTTTCCATTTCATGAACCACTGCAACACAAATCCAGTTCTTGAAATCCCCAATAGAGTAATCTGCATCTGGCCTGCTTTTGCTTGTGGTGTTTGACTAGGACACTGCTGCCATCAGGAGGACTGTGCTTCAAATCAGGCCCATTAGTGGGGACACGCAGTTAGCCGCCAAGGGGCTACTTTCCTTTCACAATAATATCCCTCCCATGATGATGTAGGGACATGTTACACAGCAACAGACAGGAGACATTTGGCTGCCTGTCCATCTTGTGTGAAAACTTCCCTGCATCCCTTGCACGTTCTTCATCTCTTTTATGAGGGCACTAAAGGTGTAATACCTCAGAGGGCTCAGCCCTGCCTCTGAAACCGTCTGTGAACCCATCTCCCCTTCATGTCTGAGCCGACCGTTTTCCATCAGCTAAAAGTTCCCCATGCTTATATGTTCCTGTTACATATTCCTTTACACATAGTTCAATGAGCAACATATGGATATTTTATGTAGGAATGCTTTTGCATTTCTTTGTAAAAGTAGACTGCAGTTTAAAAACTGTGAATGACAGATGAAAGTTATACTGTGGGTCTATACTCAGTAGTATAGCAGTAATGGTAATATTGATGGAAACAGAAACAGATAAACCTATGAGTGATATCAATCTAAATTAAATAAGTAAAAAAATCTTTAGCAAAAGAACAAAATTATTGAATTATGTTATTGAAAAATATGTAATTATTTAACACAGGGCCTTATTTACCACTTTAGTCATGTAAAAGAAACTTCTCATTGTACTTTGTAGTTGGCTGAGGTTTATATTATACTGTTAAGTGGTGGTCTTTGTCATTTCTAACAATACAACATATTTTATCACCTGATTATGGCTGTACACATTTTCTATTTAGCCACAGGGGCTCGAGCAAAAAGAAAAGGTCACCCCACTCTAAATTACCCATGGGGAAAAAGTCACATACATTTTATTGGTAAAGTATTTATTCATTTAAATATCTATACATTTATGCTGTTGTTTAACACTCTTCTACATGTATCACAAAAACTTGCAAGAAAATGAAAACAATGTCACCCTGTAAAAGCAAATTGTAAAAAAACAACAACAAATGAACCATACTACCATACTAAACCATATTAAAGAGTTGGATACCATGCCAAAGTTCAAAGGCCTGGTCTGATCTACTTTTTCTCAAGTCAAATTTGAAATTCATTTCAAAATTGAAATATAAAATCTTTTTTTTAAGGGCTCTTAATCCTGTAAGGCCAAAAGGACATGTTCTCGAGCATTGTCTGGGGTGATTTATGTGCATGACACTCTTGATCTGATCAGGCTGTTTCCAGGCTGATCAGATCTGACACAACTGATGATGTTTTGCTTCAAGTTTTCAGAATCACACATCATAATGTAGCTGTCAAAAACTGAAGTACCGAACTGTCACATCTCAGTCTGAAATGACTTAAAACAAGTAATTTAAAAGTGAATACAATCTTTCTTGAGTAAGCGAACATGGAAATATGTGCAGACAGAATACACATTTGAAGTAAAATGTGAATAAAAATAAATACAAAATAAAATATTTGCAGGAAATAAAAATAAAGACATTTGAAGCACAAAGGGCAGCTCCTTTCATTAACCACCATCTGATATTTTTCCAGTTATGTAGGTAACTTTCACCTCAAAATTTCTAAATATAATGTTCCAAATTATTAAATTTTATTTAATGATTTTACAATTTGAAAACTGTTAAAAAAAACTGAATTTGAACATAACTTTGACATAAGATTATCCTTTTAATTCCTATACACCCATCTGACACTACATATATATATAGATACATGTATATATACATCTATGAATATATATATATATATGTGTTAAGTAAATACAAGTGTTAAAGCATAGGAATACAGGCAAATGCAGCTTTGTAGAAGTTGCGCAACACAGTGAACATCAGTAATTTGAGTTCACAAGTTCAAGTTATATAATAGGAGTTCACTTCACATATATAAAAAGATTCAAGACTCATATTGAAGTGAGTGAGATTGTGTTCATTTTGTCAATTGTTTCAAAACATAAATGAAGTACTTCTACAGAATCAGACAGCTTTGTTTTCATGGAGCGTTCAGATTCCCTTGGTTTGCTCTAGTTCTAAATCAGCTGCTAGGTGTTGAGGCTGAGGCAACCCGCCAGGGGCCTGTGCAACCCAACGTATGCCGTTGTCCTGCAGGCCAGACATATGGTCAAGTTAGCTGAGCTGAATGTAAAGAATACACATTAAAGCTTCAGAGAGTGCTGGTAACTCACCTATCTGCCAAGTGTTCTTTTCACACAGTCATGCACAACAGTGGATCTCCACACATGTAGAATAAAGGTTTAAACATCAATCAACAAATGCCATCCTGACTTAATGTAAACAAAACAAGAGAATAAGGACTCATGTCTCTGGTAGTTTCAGTTAACAATAATCTAAATGATTCTGATTATTTGTATTCGAAGCAGCAAAGTTATTCAATATAGCATAATCTGCTTTAGTGGCTAAACTCAATACAGCTCAATCACAGGTCTGTGTGATATTTCAGTAATGATCTGGGCTAATGGGATGTTTGAGCAACCATTGTCCTCATTTCTAAGCACCCTCATCATATCTGTATCAAAGACACTGGTCGCCAAGCTTGCCACAGCACCAAGCTGTTATGTAGGCTAGCTCCACAAAAGCGCTTTAATCCAAGAACAGAAATAAATAAATAAAGTGTTTAGAGGGAGGTGAGTGCTCGGTCAGTGTGTCTGCACAGCCCATACACCGCCACAGTTGTGTCACATCCAAGAGCAGCCATTAGGGTCTCTGCTGATCTAATGTGGAGCGAGTGTGCCGTCTACCGTATAAACTGGGCACCAATTGAAGACCGCTAGCTGAACCCACGCACTGCGGAATGTACCTTCAGTGAGGCCACGCATCCGGTCACACTATCAGTCAGACTAATTGACCCTGTCATCATTAATCCATGACATGGGATATCTGCACTGCATGGTTACCATTAAACATACAATTTAAACCTATTTGCTTTGATAAAACAGATACTTTATTCAATTGTCTATTGTCAAAACTGCTCTTCGTGGAGACTTCATGGAGTTTATATATATATATATATATGTACAATTCAGCTAGAATTACATTTCACGGAGAAGTTAAATTGCATAAACTTTTTTTTCATTTTTTATTTTTGAACTTAATTTTGAAATGATCCAAATCCAAATTTTAAAAGTTTAACTGTTCATATGTTGAAATTTGTGTTCATTCTAAATATCAATGCAATTACCTTTTAATGACAAAAGATATTACTTTTTCTGGAAGGCATTATATTTTTCAAATATATTGTACACTTTTTATACTCAACTTAATTTGAAATTACAAAACTTTTTTTTCATTTATATGCAAGTTTTGACAGAATGTAAACGTATACATTTAAAATGTTTATGCACATATTTTATTTAAAATCTTAGTTTTCTTGACTGCATAATTGCCTGAATTAAAGTTGATTTTAGGTGGAAGTTTTAATTTACTTTCTGCAGTTAAAAAAGCATCATTTTAAAATGTTTCACTGGGAAATTTAGTTCTATATTCATAAATAGAATTTAGCCTTGTTTGCACCTTGTTTTTTTATTCAAAACATAAAAAAAAAAAAAAAAAAAAAATCTCTACGAATTTAAAAAACTAACCATGACCTATCATGTGGAATTGGATACAATAATATACATTTATATTAAATTGAAAAAAGCATGAAACTAAATTCACATGTTGATTTATTAGATGGGAGCTTTTCTGCTTCCCCTAAATTTCAAGTCAGTACCTTCCTAAAACTTCACTCGTTCCTTACTGGGAGTAAGAAAAAAAAAAAAAAAAAAAGGAATCCCAAAGACAAATTTAAGGAGTCCAAGCTATTCACTTGTTGACTCTCTCTTCTGAACAAGGTTAAGAGCCCAAGGCTGTCATTGGTATAAAGTGTGAACTTTTCTTCGTAAGAGGCCAGGACATGGAAAAGCGCCGGGGGGCACCGTGTCGGAGAAAATACTACTTCTGCCCTGTGAACGAAGTGTGGACTTAAAGCTGTGATGGAAATGGGCAGAGCAGCTCTCTGGCAATTGCAGCCTGAAATGCCATATACACATGGCACTGTGAAAGTGCATTACCTCTCTCCACACAGCCCTTTCAACTCTTTGCAAAGCCTCACTTCTGCAATGTTACAAAAATACATCAAGCGGTGAGGCTGATTTGTGTGCATTTGAGTGTGACTTCCAATGTCCCCTCCATTTCTTATTATTTCTGTTCAACACAACTTCTCTCTTTCTCTGAGTGACCAGCCGCTCTCATTTTTTTTCATCTCCCCCCAAAAAAAGTTTTTTAATTTTTTTTTTCCAATCAAAAAAGAGCTAGATAAATCTTTAATGTAGGGTGAGAGAGAAAGAAAACGACGCAATTTAGTTTTTTGGAAGTGACATGTTGTTTTATTGGGAAAAAAAAGTGAAAATAAAAGTATTATGTATATATATAGTATATATATATTATTATGATGTAAACTGTTACTGTTTATCCAACTAAATTTTACATGTATGTCCAAAGAATATAAAGCTAAAAAAAATATAAATTACAGAGATTATTTCAATATTTTTAATTTCCCCATCTGAGGGACTAATAGAATGTCCTTATCTTATTAAACTGATTAAAAACAGATTTATACTTTGTATTCTACTCAAGGGAAAAAAAAACCCAACAGCTATATATAGCTGTTATCTATAGATACCAGTTATGTGCTTGTGCATTTTTAGGAATAACAGTGACAGTGTTATTTATTTGAAAATAAAAATAACATCTACTTTCTTTTAACTAAAGCCAAATATTATATTTCAATGATAATTCATTGAATTAATTTAATGGAGTAACTGAGAGGAATGGGATCCTGATCAGGATAGTAAAAGGAACTTTTATTTTGTTGCTTGCACAGTCAGATGTGTTGCTATTCATTTCACTTCAAGTGTACTTGTACATTTGACACATAAATATGAATATTATATACAAATGATACATGAATATTGAAAACCAATTAAAACATATTATACATAACTTGTCTATAATTCATTAATAATTATCCAGACAAAAGCCAAGAACCAACCAATATATGCTGTATATATATAAAGCAATACATCTCAATAATTCAGATTTTTTATTAAGTTATATGTATTGTAAAAGCAATTATTTGGTTCATCTTGAATTATCACGTAATAAATTGTCTCATCAGTTTTGTGTTCATGTGTCTCAGCACCAAATGTCTGTCCAACTCAAACATGAAAATACTAACACAAACACAACTGTACTTTGTTTAACAGAGAAGATCAGAGAAAGAAAGGGAGGGCGAGGGAGAGAGAGGACCACATTAATATGGTTTATAGCTGAAGGGCCACCGCACTTTCTTGCACATGCTGGCCTACATACACCCTGACTGAACTTGGTAAAATATTGCTGCCTTTCAGATCCTCTTGTCCTCTGTGGATTATATGCACAGCTGAGTGTGTGTAAGTACAATATAATACACTATGCACAATAAAGAAAAGGCTCCAGACCGAGGGCGAGGGGTATTTTCCAGGCTGTGTGAACCCGGCCTGGTGAAACACGATAGCGTGCAATCATATAGGTATGGCTGTAATTTCTGCTCCTGCCTGATGATAATTGCCAGCTTGACTCTTCAGGATGCTTCACTGGCTCACCCTGCACGAATACTCGTTTTTTGTTTTTTTTGGGTTTTTTTTTTGATAGAAAAACAACCAATTTTGATTCCCTGTGTTATCAAGCTCTCACTCTCCGAACAAACCATTTAAACAAACTATTGTCTTGTAGTCAGTGATGGTGACTGTTGAATCATCATAAGAGCCTGATATAATGAAGAAAGTCGAATGGCCTTGCATGCTCCTCTCACAGTCAGCTCTAATTTAGTGAGTCAGCATCTGTCCTCTAGGTGAACCTTTTGATCAAGTTAAAAAATTCTATAATATGAAAAGCACAGCCAAATTTTAAACATGATAGCTACTTAAGTACTAACATCCTTTCCTCAGGTTGATGTAACAATAGCACAATTTATTAACAGTCCATCACAAAACAATAATGAAAACCAAAAATCTGAGTTTAGACCTTTGTTTTTATTTGATGTAAGAAATGCTGCTCTGTATAAACTGATGCAAAAGTGCATCTGTCTAAATTTCATGCAGCAGTACGGCGACTGTTGAAATTTTTAAAGTATGTAAAAGTACAGTGGTAATCTTCAAGAGAAAAAGTACTTTCCACTGCAAAGTGATTGAAGCTGCCTCAATTACAGACATTGGATAAGCCTTCATTTAAACCTTGCTTTAAATGTGTCACATAACTGAAATCCTTCATTTTAGGGCAACTACTGTTTCTTCCATCTGTAATCCAGGACAGATGTTTCCGAATCACATAAATGACAGTTCAGGAGGATGTAGTCCAAAAAACAGGGACATTTTATTTTAATTAGTATATCATACTGATTATATCATATCAACGTTGGGTTACATTATCAAGCGCTAGCTACAAAAAATGTTCATTATAATAAGACATTGGCTACTTATTTTTTAGTACTAAAGGAAATAATATACGAGCTAAAATAGCAGCATGATGCTACATGAGGTAATTTCAAATAGAAATTTTGAAAATATTAAAGTTAAGCAAAATGTACCATCAGAAAGTGACAGTAGTACAAAGAGATACATTCATATTAATACTATGATATTTTATTAATACTATTAAATATTCTATATATATTTGTGTCTTTAGCAAGAGAACAAGTTTTGGCGGCAGAATAAATATGCAATAAATAATTTTCTCACGTTCTATACATAAGAATACAAAGCAGAATTCCCCTACAGAAAAAAAAAAAAAATGTGATTAATGTGAATGGACAGAGGCTAGAGGACAAACTGAAGAAAGCTGGAATCCAAAGTTTCAGCAGAGAAAATAGGTCAACCACTCTTAATGTGACTGAACTTTTGACCTGGATGAAGTGGAACTACTGTTTCAACAAAAGACCCATGCTCTCTGTCAATAAATTATCCCACTCTGATTCCATCTCAGCATGGCAGTTTGTGTTAGTTTTACTGCTTAATTTACTTATATTTCCCTTACTGTTGAATCACTGCAGGATTGTTGAGGATTTCAGTGAGAGGAAATGAATTTGTCAAGAATCTTTAATACACGAGGAACTGTTAGATTTCATAAGATTTTTATTTTATTTTTTAAATTCAACTGAAATCTCTTCATCTGCAATGCTGTCTGCTCAGAAAGAGGCTTATGTTCCTCTGTCCCTTTTTTTTCCCCCCTCATGACCATGTGCGTCACATTTTTACACCAACTTTGACCTCATTTCTGTCTGCAGCAAACCTCCATTTAATAAGGGCAAGCGGCTACTCCCGCTACACAAGAAACAAGATGGCGGCATACGGTACCTTATGTCTCTCTCATCTCTGGCGTCTCTTCTTTTTTTTGAGCAGAGAATGAGCTGTACCGATAATGAGGTTTCTGTCAGGACTGAGCCGTCTTGTTTTGACAGTATTCTCCACATCGTTACAGGATGTTACACTTCTCCCTGAGTCTTCAACTCTTCCACCGTAAAGGTGAACGTGGATGAAAAAAATCTGGTCCTGATGTTGGTGTGGGATAAAATCATATAAGAAAAATACACTTGGCTTGTGTGTCCCTCTCCCATGTTTGCCTTGCTTTTCCTTGCTTTTTGAGTGCTATTTCAAGCACTCACTCTCTCTCTGCGGCGGGGCTCATAATATCAGATTGCACAGCCGGTCTTGGCCAAATGTGAATTTTATACTCTAGTGAACACAGGCTTTACACTTTCATTAGCTCACATTCTCCTCAGCAGTGCAAATGCCATGTCGTTGGTTCAGGAACAGGAGGGGGGTGGATGAGTCGGGGGGGGGCTTGCTGACTGAGCCTGATGTGTTGTATGAGGGGGCAGGATGAGGAAAAGGAACTTCCGGAAAGTGCAGTTTGCCTCAAGGCGTGGGGCAAATCCCAGCCACACTGAAGGAGAACGTGAAATAAATTGTGCTGCATTGAGCACATATTGCTGGCGTTTGTGTCCGGGAACAAACAAAAATCCAGCCTTCTCGCGGTCATTATTATGACAGTAATTACCTATTTGTAACAATTTCACCAATGTTTACACATCTTTACTCACTAAATAAGCCCTTTGATAAATGTTTTGTTTTCAATTACATGTTCATACAAAGCGATAGTTTGAGCATTAATGAGCTGCCTCATTAAGAAGCACTGTGGCCTCTCAAATATTCTTTATCACTGAGTTTCAGATCAGATGTGATAAAGGCCTTGTCTCAACAACATGGTTTTTAATATTAATACAATAATCTTTTTTGCCACTTGGCCCCAGTATAAGAAAAAACAAATCAAGAAAGTGAAACCTACGTGTGCATCTGGAGATAGAGCGCAGGGGCCAAAAGGAACAAAAATTGTTTGTGTCAGTGCTCCCCCTGAGAGATGAAAGCAAATGCTGGCTGTGTCTTAAGTTATTAGGGTAAAGCAGTGGTGTGGACTAGCCCCCCGCCCCCTCCCTGCTAGACATGTACCGACTGAAAGCACTGCCTTGCACAAAGCTGCCTCTTCTCACTTGAGAGAATTAACTTTCGCTGGGTCCCGTAAAACTGCTATGTTAGGTATTTTTTTACTTTTGCCCCACTGTGTTTCCAATTACGTGCTCGCCGGACTGTCCGCAGTCGGATCTAACAAGATGGTGGCATCTCTGCTGGCACTGGTCAGGCTGGTAGGTGACATGCATACAGTTGACATGTTCTTGTCAGCACTTGTTTCCCTTGTACACCTATTTTTAAAAAGGAAAGCCTCCAGTTGGGCTGCACAGGTGTCAGGCAGTGCAGAGGATAACATATAAGAGATAGTTTGAAAGCTATGGTAGATGGGGGGGAATGGAAAGTACAAGCCATTTCCTTTTTTTAAGGTTTTTATCTTTCAGGTTATCTCCGGGTAGCAAAGAGGAGGGCGGGTCATGCAAAGGACAGTGATTATAGTTTTGATTGGAGTTAAAATGGTAACATCTTCAGGGCACGTTCTGACCTGTCAGCCTCATTTTCCTTGAGTTGATCCAACGAGTGCGGCTGCACGACATCCTCTCTCTCTCTCTCCGTCTCTCTTTCTTTTCTACTAAATATTTCCCTTACTCTTTCCCTTCGTCTATCCTCACCCTGCCAGGTCAGGTTAGGCATACAGAGACACCCCCCAACCCCCCACCCTTTCTCTCTCCACACACACACACACACACACACACACATACATACATTGTCCATTGTCAGCAGCGCCCAAAGCAGATTTGCTCTTTAAACTAATGGCCCGTTATGTGAAACAGACCTGATTACTGTCTGACAGAAGGAATTAAGGCCGTCCTGCGCCAAACGAGTGCACTGGCATCCATGAATGGGCATAACTACTTATTAGGAATTTTATTTATACTGTGTAAACATACATTTCATAAATTCAGAAGCAGAAAAAGGAAAAAAAAAAACGCAATAACACAGAAAGACATACTGCTCCTAATCTACTTGACTTTGGCGTTGCATCATATTAGTTTGACTTTTTCTATGGCTTGGCTAGTAATTTATCAAATCGGATATGTGGATGAGGCCAGATGGATTATCTAATAAAATTCAGGCCATGAAACATATAAAGCGTTTTTTTATAGTCTTTTAATAGCTGACAAGAGTCTACTTAAATTTGGTCCTTTCAAAGTCAATCCTTTTTATTTTTAAATGCGGGGTAAATAGAACAATTTAGATTTTATTTAAGCACAAATCATGAAATGGATTTGCAATCTCTGTTTTGCAAGTTTTCAAAGTCAACTTTTCAAATTTTCACATTTCATATAGCACCAAAGGCTTTTTTTTTATGACAGAATTTAGTTGTGAAAAAAAGTGGAAATCACTTCCAAGTTGTCTCAGATATTATACATAGAGCACTTTACTCAAAGCAGCACACTAATGACCAAATGTCCACGCAGAGTCTAAAATTGACTGTCAAAAATACTTTGAATATCCATCTGACTCTTAAGACACGTGGTTAGTTTGGTTGAAGCAAACTCGCATCACTCTTTACTCAAAAAGATCGCGGAGGTCAAAAGTTCAGCTTATATGATAATGTGAAACGCGTGCTGCAATTTACATTTACTCATTAATTTACATTTACTCATTCGACAAAGGTTTTTATTAAAAAGAATGGAATAAAAAAGGAAAAATGTTGCACAATTTTCATCCATAAAAATCAGACTAAATTAATTCAATTAAAGAATATATCTCTCCTTCTGACACTACATGACTAGCTACCACAGTATTTGCAGGCTATTGATTTTTTCACACATGACAATCAGCAGAAAAGTTGTCACCTATTAACATCTTTGGAAAGATAGCATTTAAAAATTGTATTTCAGTCCGTTTCAATGTATGAACTAAATCTCTTATATTTAAAATATCACTTTAATTTATTAATTGAAATTAAATTATAAATTTTCTGAAACAACACAATTCTTTTTAGAAGGGTGAAAATTTCTAGACATTCTTTGGAAAAACACATAATGTTTTAATTGAAGAACTGTAAAACACTTTACACTCCCCGCGACCCGGAAACGGAAAAGCAGTCGAAGATGGATGGATGGAAAACACTTTAGGTATTGGAAGAATCGTCAAAATAACAGATGGGATTTGGGGGCCTGGAGCCCCCTGACTGGGAAACACTGAGCTGCCCCCTCAAATATAAGTATATAAGTATATCATCATTAAAATTATATTAATAAAGCAGCTACTTTGCACAGATGAACTTAAAACTAAATCTGTCAAATGTTTTCTTTTACTTCTGACAACCAACAGAAAAAAATACATTTACATTTGTGGCTGAACTTAATTTAGCTTGTTACATTAATTCATGGGGCACGTAAGGTTTGTGGCAAAGCAGCCTCATCGCCAGGCACACGTTTATACTATAGACTATAGAGGCGATACAATTGAAATCACCTTAAAATTTTATAGTAATACGGCTTGTTACAAATGTCAGACATATATTTTTGATAGCTGATATTTGCTTTTCATCTAAAAATACCTTATATTTTATAGATGGTCAAAGTAATATGAAAAGTAAGTAATCAAAGTAATGTATAATAAATTCATGTATTATAATGACAAATATTATATCTTATATTCCTCTATTTTTTCTGCATGTAAAATGGTTTAAATTAGATAATTTCTAATGTATTTGCACTTACTGTTGTGTTATATTATGTTTTGTGTTATGATATATTCTACTATGTTATATGATATTGTTATTTATGTCTGTTTTACTCACATAAAAACATAAACAATAACCCATTTTAGGATTCATCAGCCTTTTTTTCCATTAGCTCTGACTATTGTATTGTAATGAATGTTTTTTTTTTTTTTTCATATCTTGCAATATAGCCAATTACATTTGATGGTTATATTATGAGCCCATATATTATGCTGTTTAACGAGTTTGGTCTAGACCTTTTTTATATGAAAAGTGCCTTGGGCAAACTTTGTTATGATTTGGTACTATATAAATAAAATTAGATTTGATTCGATTAAACACAAAGGTCACCATAACTGTTCAATTACTTGTATAGCACACACACACACACACAAAAGTTAGCAAAGTGATGAAACTATGTCTTGCAGTTACCTGCCATACACTTGATATCTGCACTGCCATCATTTTACTCTGGTAGAATACCAGCACAAAAAACTCTCTTCATCCATGTCTCAGCTGGTTCGTAATGTCACTGACGCCAGAGCTGAATTTTAACATAAAACACTGAACAATCCTGAATCTTCTGTTAAACTCTCATAACCATGAATTAAATCCTAAAATAAAGTCTGACACCTTCACACATGTATAGTCTATGCATCACACACTGTAATACTTCAAAAAGACTATGGATGTCTTTCCTCTGAGATATTTTCCCATCACGCTGCTGAAGGACATTTATAGGGAGAAATATATATATGTATATTTTTTTGCTTTTGGAATTGATATATTATTATGGCAGCATGTCGGCATAGTGGTTGGCGCTGTTGCCCAAAAACAAGAAGGTCGTGGGTTCAGTTCCTGGGTCTGGGGCCTTTCTGTGCAGAGTTTGCATGTTCTCCCCATCCTCCCCATTCAAAGTCATGCATGTTTAATTTGAATGGTGACTCTAAATTGTCCGTAGGTCTGAGTGTGAGTGGTTGTTCGTCTCTGTAGGTCTCTATGTGTTGTCCCTGTGATGGACTGGTGACCTGTCCAGAGTGAAAAAGGTAAAAAGAATGCAGTTGAATGACTTTTGACTTTGGGAATCAGAAAGTCAAAAAATAAAGTTGCAAAAGTGTCAACGCCTTCTTTTGTCTTCTTTATAGAAAGCAAATTTATGGAAACATCCATTTATGGGGTTCCATATTCAGATTGAGAGAGTTGTGGCTTGCTGAGGGAAACCTCCGTGGATGAATTTGCTCCGTACTATAGAGTCGTGGGTCACATGCTGTCACTCACCATCTATGAGTTCACTTCCACCCAACCAATAACCCTAGGAGGGAGGCCTCACAAAAAAAGCCAAGGAGAAGGAAAGTAGGGTAAAGAGAGTGGTCATGTGACCTGGCGTGTCAGCGCTGCACGCCAACCTCACAGATCTGCAAGTGGTAAAACAGAAGCAATGTGTGTTAGTGGTGACCCAGACACACACACCCACACACAAAATGGTGCAGGTCCAGCACTTGGTGTTAAAACATGTAGTGACTATACAGGATATGCACAAACTGGGGTGTATACACAATGCACACATACAAAAACAATGGGTCAAATAAAATTATTTGGTTTAGATTAAAAGTCAAAAGTAGCAGGGACATGGGAACAGTGCTACGTGCATAAGCTGACAAGAAAGTTAAAAGAAATTTTGAAACGTTATTGCACATTAGGGCAGACACCAACTTAGAAACCAAACTTTAGCGGCAACTTTACAACTTCACAGAGCACAATGGACTTTAGATTGTAAGGCTTGAATTATTATACACATATTTTTAACTTAATTTTTCATTTGCAGTGGCAGCTTCCTTTTCTTGTATCTAACAGATGGCTGGTGGGAAGCCTGAGGCAATGTGAGACCTATGTCAGTAAATCTCTTCTTGTATAAAAATGTTCCAGCTTTGCTTTCAGATTTGATTCGTATGCATGTATTAATGAATATTCTGCTTTCAGAGAAGGGTTGTATTATGTCTATTGGAAGCAGCTATGTCACCTTTACTCCTGGTTGATCTTACTTCTCTCCTATCGAGATAGATAGAGCATATGGGGTGAAACTGGTTGAGTAAATTCGGCCTTTCCGAATTTTTAATTTTGCTAATGGCTTCTTTCCACTGGTCAAAAACATCTACGCATTCAGAGGCAGTTCAAACTGGTGTTGTTTGGCTCCAGCTGTAATTAGCATCAGGAGGGTCAGGGTGATAGAGTGAGCTGGAGCAACTATTAGATTGAAGAAGACACACTCACTGATCAAAGTGTCTCACACAGTGATTCTGACATTTTTACAAGAACACCAACCTGAGGATGAGATGGAACTGATCGGTTTTATCAGTTTGCATGGTGGCTCACAGCTCACTGTCTGTCCACTGCCTCTGTCTGAGTGCCATGTTTGTCATGTTCTCACTCTAATCAGAATAACAAACTAATACTCAGCTTTTATTAGCAGTTTTACCTCTGTACCCCTGTTCATACCCCCAATATTGGTGGTATACTTTATAACTATAGTATTTGGCACATTGAAGCTATTATTATTTTCCTGTCATGACAATCATGAAAGAATTTTTTTTCATATAATAATTCAGTTTTTATATGCAAGATGGTCAATATTTAGAAAGAGCTGGAGAAACAAAAAAATAAACAAATGCTGATCCCCAAATTTTTTTTAGAGAGTTTTACAGATTTGGCTTGCATTTCATCAAGCATTTCAATTCATATGTTCACCCATGCATGAATGTACAACACGGCATAATAGTAGAAATATTATATTACTAAAACAATATAATGTATAATATCAATATGATTGACAATCTGTTTTCACAAATGATGCACTGTGGAGCATATTTATTTAAATTTGATTCAGAATTGGATTAATCATTATCATCTTGGGCTTTTGTGCCATGTTTGTTTACCTAAAATTATTGAGATTTACCCAACTTTATGTAAGCTACTTGTGTAAAAGCTAACCCATGCTAAATTATATAGCTACAAACACGTTGTGTATGTGTGGCATACAAAGGGAAAAGAGATCCCGTCTGGAAATGTTAGGTTAGCAAGTCAGGCATTTGACCAGATCAATGTGAAATGATCAACACCCTAGTTCCAGTAATTTGAAAGTTAATTGTTGTGTAAGTGTGTGTCACTGGTATTTTAAGCTACATGATTACAGGAAAGATATGTGTGGAATTTATTCACTTGCTGGGTTTCCATTGCAGTTTTTCATAAAATGAAAGCAATTTTTTAAGGGAAAGGATACAAAACATAATTATAAATAGTATTTATTTCACATGAGTAATATTATGTGGATCAAGCTGGGTATTCTCCTTTTCAGGATTTAAGAGTGATGATGGATTTACAGAAGCCTTCCTGTTGGTAGTACAGATAACATTTGTCTAACATTTTAAACCATCCCGTCAGAGGTTAGTTTTGTTAAATTATATACATCTATAAATGGGCTTTGCAGAAGGTAAGACAAGGGATAACCTTGGTCTGGACCAGGAGCTGGACAAGGCACTGAGTCAGGTGAGGCCTGTTTTTGTTGTATAGTGTCAGGACCAGGAGACAGATGCAGCAGGGTCAGAGATATATACCTTGTCATCAATGATGCCACCCAGGTTTGGTCAGGGTGAGTGATGTAGACTGATATTGTGATGGAGAGACCGATGGATTGGAATGAGTCAGAGTTCAGTCTAAGGGAGGTTTAGATGAATGTGGCATTCCTTCTTCCATAAGGAGATGTCAGGGAGACGAGATGTCTTTCTGACGTCTCCACAGAGAATACGGATAGTTGGCTGGTGGTTAACCCTATAATGCCATGCGTATCATATTTGATACATACATTTATGAGACCATCCCCTTGGCAAAATAAAAGAAAAAGAGATTGAAAAAGGCAGCTGTTTGGAAAAAAATAAAGATGCAGATATAAAGATACAGGACAGCGCAGCGACATAGTGGTTAGTGCTGTTGCCTCACAATAAGAAGGTCGCGGGTTCGGTTCCAGGCCTGGGGCCTTTCTGTGCGGAGTTTGCATGTTCTCCCTGTGCCTGCTTGGGTTTCCTCCGTGTACTCCGGTTTCCTCCCACCGTCCAAAGACATGCATGTTTAGGTTAAACGGTGACTCTAAATTGTCTGTAGGTCTGAGTGTGAGTGTGAGTGGTTCTTGCTCTCTGTCTGTCTCTGTATGTTGGCCGTGCGATGGACTGGCAACCTGTCCAGGGTGTACCTCGCCCTCGCCCGCTGTGAGCTAGGATTGGCTCCAGCACCCTTGCGACCCAGAAACAGATAAGATGAATTAATGAATGACCAAGGAGAAAAGTTTTTGTTATTGCCTGAATTGGGTGCAATACCCGATGTAACAAATATGACAAAAACAAAAAGGCAAATATGATTATTATATTTATTTATTCATTATAGGGCTACTCATGTGAAAGGCTTCCAATAAGTCCAGCAAGATAAGAAATGAGGGCTGAGCTACGGCCCTCTCTGTCCTGAGAGCTCCTACCAAGGACGGCACAGTTGTTTTGATGTAGTACCTGCTCTTCAAGCAAGACTAATTTGTGTATGTGGATTTCTGAGACATGCCTGAAATCTGCCTTATCAATGCAATTGAATATAAGGATGGAAGTAACAAATGAGGTTGGTTGTTCTCGCCAAGTGAAGTGAGAGCTTTCTGAGCAGAGATTTTCAGGAATGGATCAGAGCAGTTTGAAATGTTCCTGAAGCATGTTGAGTGTGTCAGCTGGAACAATCATGTGAGATATTGCTTGGAGTATGTTGAAATGGGGTTCAATGCACATGCATAGGGGACTCTCTTTAGCGAAGCAGGTATATAAGAGAAACCTTGGAAAATGTAGAAGGACACAAGAAAGAACTTCTTGTAGTGAGCTTGAGAGCAGAGAGGCAGGTGGTGAGCTATAGATCGTGTTGCTATATGTCTGGCTTGCTGGTGGTTTGCCCCCAGAGATGACCAGCTTTGGAGTATGATATACAAACTTTGGGGGACATGTTGTCTATAAGTGAAGAAGTGCCTACTGAGGTGGAAGATGAGATATTTTGAAGATCGAACAGAGAACAACATTGTGCAAAAAGCAGGTCAGGCCGCAAAGAGGTTGGAAGATAACAACAAAGGTTAGCTGGGTCAGAGGTTTAAAATCAGGTTCCATCTGGCAGGTTTAGCGATTAGGGGACTTTCCAGTATAGCAAGACTCATCCTCTAATGAGGAGAGTGTGTTAAGAGCAGGTAGTGCAGAGGTGACCACTGAGGTATGAGGTAAGTGAAAGAGGTTTTGCCTGAGTGAAACCAGGAGTAGTGGAATAAGGAGCAGTTTTCTGAGGCAAACTGATCAGAGAGGTGCAGGGTGTGACTATCTTTGACACAGTTGTGGTTGAAATTAAGATCAAGTTCTTTAACAGCTTTAACAGGAACCCCATTTTTTGGTAAAAATGGAAAATTAAACTTGCTTCCCTTGAATTAAAAAAAATCGGTCAAGTGAATGTATGTGGGACAGGAAGTCATCAGTGTGTCTGCTGATTCTTCAGTTACACTGTATACTGAGATATCACGAGGCCAACTGAACACATTTGTTCACGTCAGGATTTATTCTATTCGGCTGTGCACACCATCTGGACTGCCAGCACAAAAGGTTAGTTTTTGGAGCATTAGCTAGTACACACTTCCTAAAAGCTTGCAAACTTTTAACTGACAGTGAAGCGCTTTTTCAGTAGCGTTAAAACTGAACAGTAACCAAGCATATCTGTGAATGACATTGAAGGCTGCAGTCACATAACTGCTAATTATAAAACACCCTGTGAACCTATACTACTTAATTAAAATTCACAAAATTTATTCAGTCTGTTCTTTTCATTAGCGTATCAATTTGTGTGTGCAGTGCTGTTATATTAATTTACTTTTTATGTGGTTAAATATAAATAATTAACTCTGCATTATGTATTTCATCAAGCCTACCATGGATCAATGCGTTAGGGGAACTACTAGAGGAAAATATTTTCACCACCACCATCAGTTTCCAGGCTCTGGGGAAAGAGTCCTTCAAATGGAGGAAACTTAAAACCATCCCATGAGACTCCACTTCTTGCTGAGGTCTGACCAAAAAATAGCTTCCTTCTATTCACAGTGAATTTCATCAGAAATTTCTCAGACACTGAGTGAGACTTTTTAGGTACCTATGGTGAAAGTGAGATTCATTGATCAGTACCATTTATTTTGTTAATATAAATCAAAACACAGCAATATGTTAACCCCAACATGTTAGCTTTTGCAAATGAGTCCAAAATTTTCACAACTTTTGGGTTGGTCTTATGTTTACAGTCATAGAAAAGCAGCTGTACTGAAGATTAAGGCTTCTAGGTAAATAACCTAAGTTTAGGGCAGCATGGCGGCATATTGGTTAGCACTATTGCCCTGGGTCCTTTCTGTGCGGAGTTTGCATGCTCTCACCGTGCATGTGTGGGTTTCCTCCGGGTACTCCGGTTTCCTCCCATCGTCCAAAGACATGCATGTTTGGGTTAATTAGTGACTCTGAATTATCCGCAAGTCTGAGTGTGAGTGTGAGTTGTTGTTGGTCTCTCTCTGTCTCTGTGTGTTGGACTTTTAATGGACTGGTGACCTGTCCAGGGTGTACCCTCGCCCAGTGTGAGCTGGGATTGGCTCCAACACCCCCAATGACCCAGAAACGGATAAGCAGTAGAAGATGAATGAATGAATAATTTAAATTTCAAAAAGGTTGACTTTACTACCATTCCAAAAACAGGACCAATAATAATATTTTATTTTTGAGTTTCATGAGTTGTTTTCAAATGATCTTTAACAGAATATATACATCATTTCACCACTTCATCATGGAACAGAAAAAATGCATTTGAAAATGTACCGGTACATGGCCACCCTGTGCCCCCCCCTACTGATCAGCATATTGTTTTATTAGCAACAGTAATATAATTCACCACTTTTGCTTAAAAGTCTCATATCGTATAAAGTGAAAGCCTTAAAAAAAGATGTCAGGACAAACCTTACTTTGTGACGTCACAACTGTACAGTCATTTAAACTGACCCAGTAAAGATGTGCTACACTGTGTTGGACTAATTTGGTTCCAGTGGTCCAGTTGTTGCAGTTGTCGGGGAGCAGAGTTACAGATCAGGGTTGCAGAAGTCCCATTCACACACGAATCAGGTCTGAAGTCCCACAGTGGGATGTGATACACAGATGCCTCTGAATTTCCAGCCACAAACATCACAGTTTCCAGGCTCCGTTGGTGAGAGCAATCCAGGAAATGCCCCATATTTTTAGTAGCGCTCCAATTACAGACAGTTTAACAGTCAGTAAGTAAGTAAAATTCACTGCTCTCAGACAGCAATATTACACACACATCAAGCACTCTGAAGCACTCTGCTTTAAACCTTTCATTAGTTGAAACGTGTTTCATTCAAGGATGTTTTTCATTTACATAATATCCTTATATACTCTAATCTGACCAGCCTACACTGAAAAATGTAATAAGATTAAATGTGGAATGCTGTACAAACAAATATGAGTTTTGGACTGGACCTTCTTTAACAACCCCACTGTAGCGCCCTCTTCTATCCCAGTGTGTCTGAGTGTGGAGGGTGAGACTTCCACAACACGGATTTTGGGAAGCACTACAGAATTTGAAGGAAAAGTTCAGTCTAAAATGGAAGCTGTTCGGTACCAAACACATAGCGATGTCAGATTGTCTTTAGGAAGCATCTTGGACAATGTAAAATGATCCAAGTCATCTGAATGATATCAGAATATGCAGTAAATCACTCAGGTTTACTTCAAGCTTAGCTTTAAAACAAATGTGTTCTCTCTGCATTGGGCACCTGAGCATGTATTTTGTGAATTTTAACGAAGCGTTCTGAGGACTGAAGGCAGAGAGGCATAGAGTCTAATCTGTTATGGTGTAATGCTGCCACAGTGACAATAGGTAACAGATTGGCTGTCAGGTGTTTTTCTGTACAATTTAATGTAGATAACAAATACAAGTGTTTAGACTGAAATCTCAGGCCTGCAACTTTGATTGAAAGACTGTCATAAAAACATCTGTAAATCTACGGTTTTTCACTGAAAAAAGGAGTAAAGGCAGGTTGTAGCTCAGTTCTGTTGTCTTTATAACTGCTTTTACTGCAGCTCTTTTCCTGTTGTTGCCAGGACAAAAATGGCTCTTATGAAATATACATGTTGATATATATATAATCAGCATGACTATGAGCAAGGGAGTCATCTGTCTTTATTTTCAATCTACTGTTTCATTCATCATAGCATATAGATGGATGTGCGTGTGTTCAGAATTATGGATGGATTATATATAGAAACATTCATTCATTCATTCATTCATTCATCTTCATTCATCCAGGTCACGGGGGATGCTGGAACCAATCTGGGGCGGGGTATAGCCTGGACATGTCACCAGTCCAGGGCCAACACATAGAGCCAGAAAGAGAAAAACAACCACTCACACAGAAAGGCCCCAGGCCTGGGAATCCAACCAACAATCTTGTTGCTGTGAGGCAACAGCACTAACCACTATGCTGCTGTGCTGCCCTAAATTGGAAAAAAAGAAAACACAAAGAGTAAAAATCTGCCCTTGGTATGCTATAATTTCTTGAAATAAAGGTCCAAACAAATTAAAACCCCTTCTCTTGGAGGGGAGAGGGTTGTGCCCAGATGTGTCCAATGTGGACTTCTGTTTATCATACTGTATTTATAAGATCAACTGAGATATATATTTTTTGAAAAGAATAAAAACAAAACATCTCCTGAACCTCTTCCCACATAATTAACAATTCCTAGTACAGCTGAGGAAATTGTTTACACCAAATATTAAATAAACAGTTTAGTTTTTACACAACGCGTAACACTGCCAATTTTAAAAACAATCAAACTGCAGAGAGTGCTTAGGTTTAAAACTTTATACTGGTAAGCAAAAGCAAATTCTTTGTCTTTCAAACATCCAGCATTAACACTGCACTAATTAAGTTTTTCTCTGTATAATGTGCATAATGATGCATGGAGCTTTTGCAAAGCCTGTCCTGGTCAGAGGGGTCACAGAATATAACCAGTACACCATCCAACACAAGAACTCCTTGCCAGCAAGGCATCCTGAAATCCTGCAATCTCAATAAAACCAATTGGATTCAGTCGGGCAAACCAATGTTGAAGTAATGTATTACAGGGCAAGGCAGCTGTTGTCATCTCTCTTTCCCTGAAGAGACGCAGCAAACCGCAGCCTGTATATTACCAGAGACAGCCTGGCTCTTCTTAGGCTTTCCAGCTCCTCAACAAGAGCAGTGTTAAATGTCAGGCCCAGCACAGTCTTAGCTTTGCTGAAGTACTCAAACTTGAAGTGTTTGATGTGCTTTTTGTCATCTCCTCTACTCTGCTGAGTATCCACTCTTAGTGCCCTACCACAGTTATTAGAGTACAATTCTGCACTCAGCACTTTGTTGGTTATACTGCTTTCAAGCAGCCTCTTAAATGTTCATGTCCAGCCAAAGAAGATCCTTAACTGCTGAACCCAGGAAAGACAGTCATGGCTCAGACAGGAGGCCAATCAACCAGTCTGTGCAATCAGTGTCCTGCCATTTTTGAGGCACCATTGTGTGTTGGAAATGGATGGATGGATTCTTGACAACACATCAGCAATCAGTTTTTGAAGGTGCTGATAAAAAGCTATGTGGCATTTGAATAGAACCTTTTTAACTTTTAAACTTATATCCAATTCCCAAAATCCCAATGGTGACGCATGCAGCTATGTTAAAAGATGAAGAGCAGTTTTTGATCCAGAAACAGAAGCAGAAATCAAGACCAAGAGCCACCACTAAATTCAAACACCACGAGAGGTGAGGAAATATGGAGTCCAGTGAGCGCAGGACGTCAGGGACCAGCTGGGAGCTGAGCTGCCTGAGGCCAGAGACATGCCGGTTATGTGTCAGGTGTGAGTGGTGGATGCAGAATATCTTGGTTTTCATTTTGCTGCCCATGTTCAAGCAGACACACCTTTGAGACACATGTAAAAACGACCAACAACGCCACCTAGGAGGTATTGAGCCTAGGACTCTTGAGAATGTAGTTTCTTACGATCAGGAGGAGCAGAGTTCTGAAATAACCAAACAGAACGAGGAAGTCCAGAATGAGGGGATTTATTTCAAAAAAACATTGCAGCGTCTTTGTAGCGCCTTGATAGAAACCATGATGAGTCCCCAGTCCACACCAGGGTCTTTTTATCCTCAATTCCTGGCTGTTTACAGTCCCACGGGTCCACCCTCAAGCAAGGATGCAATTTCCGGTTTGCAGTTGTGACTGACGACCCAGACCAGAGTAACTCGGCGTTGGCGGACACTCTTTTCTGATGAGGCACTTCCCCTTCTGGAGGAACCTCCGCTGAGTCATGGCTTTTCAGTTGGCGCTCACCTGTTTTCCTCTTTGTTCTATCGGCCTTTGTCTCTTTCCTTCTTGTGCTCTTTTGATGTTGCACGTGCGTTCCCTTCGTTCCTCCCACTTGTGCCGTTCTCTTTTCTTCCATGTGCTTCGGGAGGAAGGGCCTTCTCCTGGCCGATGATTGGTCATGGCCCTCCTGTCCCCCATCTCTGACTGGCTGTTACAACTGTCAGTCAAAGCTACACTGGTTCAGGTAATCTCCAATCAAACATAATTAAGGCAGGAAGTCCACACAAAACGCAGTTCGTGCAAACCAGGCAAATAGTAAAACACAATAAAATCATGCATATTGATAAACCATAAAAACATGCACAAACAAAGCACAATCAAACGATAAAATCATGCATAATGATAAACCATAAAAGCATGGGTAGATACTGCAAAAATTAGAATAAACACACCCACTTTTGCCTCATTACACACACACCTCGTGGCTCACATATCTTTCATTCACGACTCGCACAGTTCCTGGCAAAAATAGACAGGGAAAAGACCTGATGGTTTCATACTAGCAAAATAACATGACACGTCTATCTCCAGTCTTTCCATCTAGGCTGAATCCGAAATATATGACAAACACACCCACAGAATATTTTTAGCATTTTAGCAGCTGCATGAGACATTTTTGTGAAATCCAACATTTAAGTATCCTGCAAACTCTCTTTTGCAAGACAGAGCTTCTGATAGTAGCAGCACAACAGAAACAGACATGACAGTTAATTTTGATGCTTATGTGACATGACTGAGAGACGACCAAATGAAACAAGCCTTTACCATGATAAAGATAACCCATCTCTCTGGTTGGAAGATTGATGGAACATTTGGGATCAACATGTCAAAGACCTCCTTCAGTCAGAAAAAAAGGGAAAAGGGGAAAGAGAAAGAAAAAGGGTTGAAGGGTTGAAAAGGAGTGACGTTGTACAGAAATGCAAGATAAGCTAGCTGTTCGTTTTTTGTAAGAACAAGGAGCTAGGAAAAAAGTAAAGTCTGAGACAGGAATGCCGTATGAAGAAATGAACTGACTCTTAATACAGGCATTAAAGAAATCAATCCATCAAATATTCTTTGGTTGCAACTGACAGCATGTTGATCTCAATTCTTTAATGATTCTCCAGAGCCTTTCACATTTTACGGTCAAATCTATTAACTATACCACTTAGAGCAGTAGTTTATTGAACTGGAAAGAAAAGTGCATATTTAAATGATTATTGGAAAGGGGAAGAGACATGGCAGGAAGTGGAGAGCAGTGATATTATGATAAGACACAAAATAAAAATAGGAATAAAAAAAATGCTGAAAATAGACGACCAGTCAAAAGTTTAGACACACTTTCTCATTCAAATGAATATATTGTTATCTTAAATAATTTCATATATTCATTTGAATGAGAAAGTGTGTCCAAACTTTTGACTGGTAGTGTAAATAGATTTTGAACACATTTGGACACTTGGCATGTTAACATGTTAAGATCCTGCCTGATAAAATGCATAAGATACTGGTTTATAGCCAGCTGGTGCTATAATTCCACATCTGTGAGGGTCCTGTGTGATATGCTTCTCAAGTGTTTATGGTCGAATGTTTGCACATTCTAACACACACAAACACAGACACACAAAATTTACAGATGTCCCAAAACACCTCCCGTGTGGACTATTAGTGGAGGCTACAATTTACAGACACCTACTTAATGCCTCACCTGCAGATAATGGCTATGTGATATGATTTACAGATGTTCCCTGAACACCTCAGATGCTGTCTCTCTACATGCAGAGAGTTCAGAGGTTAACCTGGAGAGGGGTGGCTGTTGGGCCAGCAGCCTGTCACTGTACTGTGGGAGGTTTGAGGGTGTTAAGCGTTGCCATCCCTTTTCCCCTCGGGGCTCAAGCCTTCTCATAACTTCCCACTCCTGCTGGTGCACCTCTGGCCACTGGTTAAAAGACCAAGAATGCAGTGTCACACAGCTCATTCAGTGACAGAGAAGTAGACCTACTGTTGGTTAGGTCACAGTTATTGTCAGCGATTACAGGCATAAACTCTTAGTCATTCCACTGCTGTCAAAACAAACCAGAAAACGTTCAATCTCTACCTTTCTTCCAATTCTTTCCAATTTATACCTAAGGAATGAAAGAGCAGTGTGATATCACGAGACAGGTTGAAGGGCTAAGTTTGCGTTTGATCAGTAGTAAAAAACAATTCCGCGAGCTTGACTCAAGATCATTGGGTTATTTCTCGTTAAATAAAGGCCGAACTCAGCAATGCTTCTCTTTGATGGAGACTTTTTCTGTCAGATAAAAGCCTCTCGGCTCGCTGTGTAAAGCACAGAATGAAAGCAAACAACTGATTCTGAGAACAACTGATGTACAACACCATGACCACAGTTTAAAGAAATCAGATATAAATCTCTTCCCCTTAAAAAAAGAAACGAGAGAACCCTCTGAAACTCTTATCTGTACCTCTGCCCCTGTAATCTCTGCGGCATCACTGTTATCTTAAATAATTTCAGTGATTACGATCAAACACATGAATGAACATATAAATCTGATTGAGTTGACTGGTGGCAGGAAGAATTCCAACTCTCACAATGCTGCTGCTTGCTCCACTTCAACCGTTTCTGCAAAGACTTAAACACCAGCAGAGGGATTGTCAGGCTGAAATTAACAAATAAATCCATGACCTAAAACACCAGAGAGATGTTCTCTGCATTAGTGATGGGCGATACCACACTTTTAAGATTCGATACGATACCAATTTGCCAATATTTTATTTGCATAAAATATTCACTGCCGATTACTGGTAATTTCTTATTGGTGAATTTTTTCTCAATCATAATATTAGGACCCTTAAAAACAAATCACGTCAAATACTGGCCATGTAACACTTTAATGTGCACAGTTCAAAATATAAAAGTTAAACAAATAATTAACACAAATATGAATTGAATAACACAAAACACATTGAGCTTTCTTTGAACTTTTGCTGAGTAGCATTATTTTCAAACAAGGAAATGATCCTGGCAAAAAAGTAAATCAATCCATTTACATTCAATACAATACAATAAATAATAAATAAAAAAAATATGAATGAAATAAAATTGTAAGAAACAAAAAAGTACACATTTGAACTTCTACTTTGTCAAACTAACCATTCCTTTGGTGACCAGCATAAAGTGGTCCTGACAGAGATGTAAGTGTACACTTTTGTACAGAAAGAACATTTCTCAAAAAAAAAAGAATTAGCTCCTCTATCTGGTGGCCATTTCTCAATTTTCTCCACTCCATCAGAAACTCACTGAAACGCACATGCTCCTGCCGTGTTGTTGTTAGCAGGAAGTAAACACACAGCTCTTCTGGTCAAGTGACTTGGATGGACCAGTTCAATATGGCGTTTCGGCACAAAACACTGAGTAAATTACCTAAAAAATATTTGGAATAGGCACATGCACTTTTATTTCACATTTATTAATTAGTAGTCGATATTTTAACGGAGTAGTTAATACCAAAACGGGCGACGTGCAGGTGTTGGTATATCGATACCATGGGGTCAATCCGTCCATCATTACTCTGCATGGCACAGTGAAAGTATAACGACAGGAAGTGCAGTAGGCCAAAGTTGAAGACAGATGAAGACTGAGTAATCATAACACTATATGATGCTACTGCTTGTGTTTACAGTATGTTCTGTTTTTGTCTCTCTGTCATTGTGATCTGTCAATGTTCTTAGAAAATGGATTAATAACACAACATGGAAAAGTCATCCAACTGCAGTTGTTTTATTCAAAGCTTTGATATATATATATATATATATATATAAAAGAAGATTTGTTTGTGTCAAAACCATATCAGTGTAATTTAACATTTCCTCTCTCAGGCATCTGTCTAAAGCCATAGCAGGAACAGGTTGAGTTGAGTTTTGGCTCTGATCTTGTTTTCTTCTGATTGACGGAATAAAAAATATAGCAGATTTCAAGTATACACCCCCTGGCCAGGGGTATGTCTAAGGATGGTGACTCCTTTGCTGTGACATCAGAATGACACAGTAGTCCTGATGGCTCATTACTGTATACAGCCTGTTTGGATTTGTCTATGGCCTGAACATTTTCATACTTTCACTGTATTCATAGAGAACCTTGAACTGATTATCATCAAAGACCACATGGAGATCTACCTTTTGTCTGTATGGACCTTTAAACTGCAGTTTAGTTTGATCATGTTGGAAGATGTTAACATTTATCTCCATCTTTGATAATTTTTGCCCAGCAGGGTTCTAGAAAATAACCTTTACTAGCACTGCTTGCTCTGTGTTGAACTCCACTCTGATTAATCACAATGTGCACCTACAGTGTCTGTTTTCCTGTATGGGTGCTGCAAGTCTCATATTGCCTCATTTCTTCTCCAGGCTCTACTCAGGCATCATCCCCCGCCTCAAATAAACATCTGATTGCACTGAACTTTATATATACCTTCACATACATTATCCTGTTCTTATCTTATATATATATATGGTGCCATCTGTATTTGGAATGTCAGTTTTAAAAATGTCCATTTGCACATGTATAAATCCTGAGGTCACCCAGTCTAACAGCAGAATTATTGTGTTTAGAAATGAGCAGCTTCACTGGAGCAGCAGATAAGAATTTGTTGAAGAGTCTCCTGAGAGCAGCCCTTTTTATCTGCTCCTGGTCCATTTGTCTCTATTTACAGACACAACCCACTGTGGCCACACAAGCAAATAAACAAAGCAACAATAAGAGACAAAAATAATCCTAACAACCTTATGCTGAGCATTTTAGTTTCAAGCAAAATGAAATCCATTTACATTGTTGGCCAGCCAACAAAAACTTCCTCAGAATGTTTCATTTGTGTTTCTTTGCCATTGTGGTCTGTCAACATTCTGCAAAAAGGAGAAATAACATTACTTTGGAAAGGCTATACTAATTCTGGTTATATGGAGAGCATGACCTTAATTCCACTCCTTTCAAATCTTGATTTCAAAATTTTTTTTCTAAAGGTTCCATATTTTACACAGTAGTTTTATCAGAACGGTGGATATCCAGAAGAAGATTTTTATGAAATTTCAGGACCCAGAAACTGTCTCATAGTGATTGAATAGAAATATTGCAGATTTCAGGTAACACTCACACAAAGAACCCAAAACTTGGAAGATTGCACTGTATCTCTTAGTGGGTGGGGCTTGGAACATGTCTGAGGAACAGTCTAAAGGCTTGTTTCAAAGCTCAGTTTCTGAAAACTGTCTGTTTGCATTTCTCTGTGCAATGAGCAATTTAAACTTCCACAGTATTGGTAAAGAACCTTGACCTGTTTTCTAATAAAATAGATATAGACATCTACCTTTAGGCTATATGGGCTCTTTAATTTTCAACATAGTAGTGATAATAGCGCTGAAGGTAAACTGCTCTTATCACATACCTGACTTATCTCAGCCTTTTTTGAAACTTCTCCAAACTAGAATAATTTATGTCAATGCACTTCCATGAATTCTGGATGACTGTCAGACATGATAGAAGACCTGCATTTCTGCTGGTCTGGATTACCTCAGGCTTCAGGAATCCAAAGGCCCCAAACAACATATATGCAGTACATTCAATGTTTTGATTAACTGCAAACATGTTTGGTCATTAGCTTCACTTTTAACACTCTCGTGAAGCCTGTCTTGAGGTTTGCCTTGTGTCAACACCCTAAAGCTGCTGTGCTCACTTGGATGTTTGACCCTCACTGTGTAGAAAATCATTAACATCCCAAGAGTTACTATACATAACTTAAGAAATTCATAAACTTTAATTAAAATCTAATGTCCTGTCATCATTTATTTCAAATGCATCTGTGCTCTTTACAACTGTCTTTATATCCTTTCAGTGTCACCAAGGTCATGTGGAGGTCTTATTTTCTTTTTCTTTTTTTTTCATTAGTTTTGTTTTTAATCGGCCCACATGGGCTGATTCATTGTGTTGTTTTGTACATCAAAGAACAATTATTAAGTACAAACAATATTAGTTATTTATGTTAGTTCACAGCTGAAGTGCACAGATGCCGCCATGCTGCCCCTCTGAAATCATTTGTGACTGTTTTAAGTAATTGACATGTTTTCCGACATATTGTATATTTTTTCCACATTTTCAAGTGGAAATTGGGAACAGTTGACCTTTTGCAATTTTAAAACTTGCACTCAAATATATGTATAAAATCCTCCTTTCAGAGCATTTGTGAGCTCTTTTGCTGCCTTCTGCATGCCTCAGATGATGCAGGGGCAGTGTAAGGTCAGAACACATTATAGTGTACCTACAGTGAGTCTCATGAATGGGTATGTAAAACACACACATATGCACATGTATTCACCTGGGTAATTGATGCAATTTTCTGTATTAGCTTTTCCACATGAGACGTAATGAATTGACAAGAGTCAGGTTTCAGCAATAAGGAGGACCAGGTGCACCTTTATGTTTGTAGACGAGCCTCCTGAGCTCAGCGGGGTCTCACCTTGCATGATTCCACTCTATTTTTCTCCCTCACAGAAGACAATTCATTTTAAAAAGTTGTATTTTGACATTTGCTTTTAAAGGGACATGCAACCAATTTTACAGGTCAGTGTTTCCAATTATCTGGACCTAAAGACTGTGAGGGTTAAATAAAATGTTTTCAGCTGCATTTTATTTATTCCATGTTTTACATATACATATACATAGAACCAAATATATAATAATAATAATAATAATATGGGAGCATAGTAGTTGGCACTATTGCCTCACAGCAAAAAGAAGAAAAAAAAAAAGGATATAAAAGTTGCGGGTTCGGTTCCCGGGCCTGGGGCCTTTCTGTGCGGAGTTTGCATGTTCTCCCTGTGCCTGCATGGGTTTCCTCCAGGTGCTCTGGTTTCCTCCCACCATCCAAATACATCATGTTTGGGTTAATTGGTGACTCTAAATTGTCCGTAGGTCTGAGTGTGAGTGTGAGTGGTTGTTTGTCTCTGTCTTTCTTTGTGTGTAGGCCCTGTGATGGATGGTTGAAGATTGATTGAATGAATGAATGAATATTATTGCTATTACTATTGTGGTGATTATAATCATAATAACACTTATTATCTTTAACAAGCCGATGAAATGGTATTTATTATCTCAGTTTATCACAGTCCTACTTTTAACACACACAGACACACGCAAAGTTTGACACTGACTTTCCTGTTGGAGAAATAATTGCTGCTCTGCTCATTGTGATGTCACATTATGTATAAGAACATGCACACAACCACCACCTCCTGCAGCCTCACTACTCCTCCTTCTTTATTGTTTGTGAAGTTGTCTTATTTCACAGCCATAGTTTGTTAGCTCCCACGAGGCTCCAAAACCATCCCTAAAACTTTTGCTCTCTCTCCCACTCACAAGTGTTTGCATGCCAAGTATTAGTTTTGCTGCTTGAATGACATGGATGACCCAAAAGTTTTTGGTTTTTTTTTGGGAGAGATTTAATGCATGATTGGAATTATTAACGAATAGATGGGTCTATATTTTTGTTCTTTTTTTTTCAAATTTTTTGTAAAGAGATACATTTATGAATCATAGAGACCCAGGTCTGTGAAACCCAGGCCAACTGCATTATGTCGTTTTGCAATGCCTACATAACATATGCTAATCAGTTGAGAAGAAACATTGTGAGTTCACCATCAAACTTTGCCAGGAGCTGTCTCCGGAGGATGAAAGCAAATTTTCAGTCTTAGCCCTCTATTTCCATTATGTCTTTTCCCCTACTGAAATTACCAAGCTGGTGCTAGCACCTGTCAGTTTCATCACTTTCCATACAGCTTCATTGCAGCTTCCAGGCTGCCCGTCTTGAAGTACTATTGCTTAGAGAGCATATTATAACTCACTGGATTATAAATGCAACAATGGCTGAGGCTCATGGCTAATTAGAGAGCTGTTAATGCTAACTACAAAAATTCACACATAGCTCCTTTAAATCTGAGGAGATAATCCTCAGGATGTCATCGGGATTATCTCAGTTTGGATATAGTGACATGAATAGGAAATGACCCTTGACACATACTTGGGAATATATATGTTTACATATTACAACATTTCATGAAGTCTTCAGAAGTCCCTGGCCTTTATTGTGGACAGGAGAGTTTAGTCTTAATAAATTCAAAGTAAAATCTGTACCATGCCTGGGGAGCAGTACTTGAAGGACAAACTCTGAAAAGAAATGACTTGCTTGATTTGCAGGTCACACTATTACAAATATGAAGCAAGCAATATAAGAAGAAACGTCAGTCAGTTAGACAGATGACAGTTAGGATCAGGAAGGAGAAGCATCAGCAGAAGAAGATGAGCTGGACAGATTGTCACGCTGCGGCACCATGGGAGGACTCTGCTGTTCAGCACAGCAGGAACTCTTACTAACTAATACTGCATAAAGATGAAAGCACAAGTATTTAAAATATACCACTCATGAGGTTAATAATTCTGAAAAATACATTTGGTGACTTAACATGATATTGTAATATTATTAGTATTATTTTGTGGTTAAGCCACATGTCATTGTAGTAGTTAGCTTGTTTTGACTTTTTACCTAGCAGCTATAATAACCATCAAGTAGACATGGACAGAGAACTGTCAGATAAGTGAAATTGTTCCACTCTTTAGAAAAGCTGTGGTTTGAAAAGTTGCAAATAAATAAATAAATAAAATAATTTACTAAGGATTTTCAGCACATTTTAAAGAATCTCATCCTCACTTTATTTATAACTACTTTCTTCTGACATATACAGTTTCATTGTGATTGTTCTGCAAATAGAAAATGCCACTGGGAAAACAACATAAACTACGCCAGAAAACATCCATCATGCGTGCTTGTCATTGCTCATAAAGCTGCTGCAGAGAAATGTAGCGAGCTCACTGAGGTCATGCCACACTGAAGAAAGCTGTACAGTACAGTACACAGTACACCGGCTGAGTGGGGGATCTTTCTGTGATGCTGAGGAATATAAGATAATATGCGTAACAATCACAGTTCTTTGTCTATTGTTGTGTCAATTTTCCCCATATAGGTAAGCACAAATATTGATGTGCTTACCTATAGTAAGCACATCAGTTTTTTTATTTAAAGCCTGATTCCCCTGTTGTGTAACACAATTCCTAAACCTTTACTGCACTTTGAATTTCATATGTGGCTCATTGTAGACGTCCATTGTTGCCCAGCTCTTGAAGTGCTGCTAAGAGGCCTTCACAGTGTTCTCTAAACTGCTCGCAGAGTTGATCACAATTAGAGGTCTTGGCACCATGACTGCAGTTGTTTCCATATTGCTTTTACTGTTCTGATTGAAGTCTAATTTGTTTCTTACGAGCCTAAGTGTAGCACTTCATAAGGAGGGGGGTTTTCAAAATGGATCTTTTGAACTCTAAATATTTATTTTTCTTCCCAGGACACTGGGAACTGGACTGAGAGCTGTGGTTTTGCTTCCTCCTGTCTGTTTCTGCAGCTAAATGCACAACTATTTGAAGTCATTTGGACTTTGTGAGATTTTAACCTGTTTCATTTTAGTCTCTTTTTGTTTTTGTTTTTTTTTCTTTCAAATCAAATCAAATCAAATCAAATTTATTTGTATAGCACCAAATCATAACAAAGTTAGATCAAGGCACATTACATATAGAGCAGGTCTAGACCAAACTCTTAAAAAGACCTTTAAAAAGACCCAACAGATCCCACCATGAGCAAGCACTTGGCGACAGTAGCAAGGCAAAACTTCCTTTAAGAGGCAGAAACCTCACGCAGAACTAGGCTCAGGGGGGGCGGCCATCTGCCTCGACTGGTTGGGTTGAGAGAGGGAGAGAGAGAGAGGCACGGGGGGGGCGCAAAGTTGGGTAGAGTAGGGAGAGAAAGAGAGCAGGAGGAGGGGATATTCAAACAGGTGTAGGCAGGGACATGATGCTGCATGAAGTTCATAGAAATGATGCTGTATGGAATTCATGAAGATGTGGGAGCAGCAGGCATTGCAGGAACATGGGATGGTGATGATTCATCACCTGCAGGATGAGGACAGGGAGAGAGAGGAGAGGAACTGGGAGAGACAGAGACTTCGGGAAAACATGGTTAGTAAATGCAGTGCACATGCTTGGAACTGAGAGAAACTGGGATTTCAGAGAAGCATGCAAGGGGGAGAGAGAGAGGGAGAGGGAGAGAGAGAGAGGGAGGGGAGAGGGAGAGGGCGAGAGATAGAGAGCAAGATAGGGGGTAGGGATAGGGAGAAAGAGAGAGGTCCTCAGTCCTTCCCCCAGCAGTCTAGGCCTATAGCAGCATAGCTAAAGAGTAAATGAACTTTAACTTTTCTTTGTTCTTGTGTAAAATCGGCCACATCCCCTGATGTGCCACTGTTTAAACTGATGAAAATATGACACAGAAGATAAATGCGTGGGTGAAGCTCTGGGACCAAATAAAGTTAACTGTGAGAGAGATATGATAGGGTGACAATGTCTTCCTAAATTCAGAGAGGACACATCACCTCAACACACTCTCTGCCTCACTCTGATGATTTTAATGTTCTCAAAACAAAATTAAGCAACTGATACAGTTTGTGTTTCCCCCATATTAATCATTTCCAATTGAATACATTTCTACATTTAGACCAGGAGGCTAAATGTAGAAACTAAATACAGAGACTGTTTTTCTGCTGAAACTTTTCTGTGTGAGTGAGTAAATGATCTGCAGTTACAATGAAAAATCATCTTTGTAATTTGATTTGAGGTGCCCTGAAAAGTATCAACTTGTGTGTGTGTGTGTGTGTCTGCGTGTGGGCTTTTTTTTACTGTCATAGGCTCAGGAAACATGTATATTTTTAGGGGAACCAATAAAAGATGTAAGACTAATTCGAATGCATGGGAGAAGTAAACTTATGTGAATAGAATAAGTATGCACCAAGTGTGTTGTGTAGTTCCTACCGACAGACAGAGGTGTGTAATTGGATCAGGATTCACTGATAGGTAAAGTGTGTCTTTGAGAAAGACCTGAAGATTCCCTGGCCTTCTCTGATGAAACAGCAGTTTGATGGTTTAGATTTTGTTTCAGGGTCGCGTTTGGTTAGAGTTAGGAGTAAGGATTAGGGTCTGATGTTTAAGTTTGGGTAACTGGGCTATGGAGTACATTAACATGTCCATGATGGGTCCACAAGAGCAGAATAAAAGAAGGATGTGTGTGTAATAATGGGACCCTGCAGCCATGGTTGAATATTGCTTTAGTTGAGTGAAAACAGCATCTCTCAATTGTTTCAGCACTTGAAAAATAATTTTGCCTGTTAAAGAGTTCTGTAATATGAACTTGTGAATTTTCCAGATGGATGAAGATTCAGGTGATCCTCTTGTAATTCAGTGAAGACATCTCATCTCAAACTTCATCCATTCCACACTGTCTGTTTCTCAGGGATGTGTCTTTGATCTGACGAGAACAAAAAAAAACGTTGTTAAGAAATATGATGAGCAAAATAATCAGTCGGCAGGACTCCATATATCGATTTGTTGATACTTTGCTCTATCATCCGTCATCTATGGTGGCTAGGGCACAAGACCTGATTTACGTTTCTGAATCAGATGATAGGAGTGAATTAGCTTGAGACCCAGAGTTTATAAATTGAGTCAAGAAGCACATTAAATTGTAGTATTTTCCCATATAGATCATGGGCAATTTTACTAAGTACCATTGATTGATATAAATTACATTTTTAATTTCAAAAACAGGGCAGCACGGTGGCATAGGGGTTAGCGCTGTTGCCCCAAAACAAGAAGGTTGCAGGTTCCCGGGCCTTGGGCCTTTCTGTGTGGAGTTTTCATGTTCTCCCCGTGCCTGTGTGGGTTTCCTCCGGGTACTAACCCTAACCCTCATCCCACCGTCCAAAGACATGCATGTTTGGGTTAATAGGTGACTCTAAATTGTCCATAGGTCTGAGTGTGAGTGTGAGTGGTTGTTTGTCTGTCTGTCTCCGTGTGTTGGCCCTGTGATGGACTGGTGGCCTGTCCAGGGTGTACCCCGCCCTCACTCAATGTGAGCTGGGACTGGCTCCAGCACCCCGTGACTCAGAAATGGATAAGCAGTAGAAGATGAATGAATTAATAAATTAAAAAAAACAGACATATCCAGCAGAATGATTGTGTCCACTTTGGCTCATAGGGAAATAGAACAAAAATGTTAAGCCGACATTCCTACAGCTGTCACTCTGCAGCAGTACAACTTAATAAATCGTACAGTACAGATATCCGTGATATTTCCCCCAGTCACTGTCATGCCTCATGTCACCAACCAGCACTCCCTGCAGTCAACTCACAGTTCCTTCAAGCCCTGCCCTGTCAATTCCGGTTATTATCACCACCAGAAAAATGCACAGAAGGACCTCTGGAGCTCGTTTTCATAACCTCAAACCAGTACAGTCACATAAACCAACTACTCATCCATCTCAAGATAGAGCCTTGAACATGGCCCTTTTGAATGTCAGGTCTCTCTTAAACAAAACCTTCATCATCAACGACCTGATTTTAGATAGCAATATAGACTGCATGTATTTAACAGAGACTTGGCTTTGCACGGATGGACCAGCTACACTCTTGGAAGCCTCACCAATGAATTATAACTTTTCATTTTCATCCCAGACTGGTAAGAAATGAGGAGGTACAGCGACCATCCTCTCAGCAGCATTTAGCTTTAAAAATATTACGTTTGAGCAATATTCATCTTTCGAATATCATTGCCTTGTTTTTAACAGTCCTCCAATGTTATTTTTGACTGTTTAGAGGTCACCCAAAAGATGTTCAACTTTTATCTCAGATATCTCAGAGCTGCTCTCAGTCCTCCACACCAATTTTAACAGAATTATCCTTTTAGGTGATTTTAATTTACCCATAAATAATCAATCAGACTCACAAGCTTCAGAATTTTTAAATATGCAAAATTGTATGAATTTTAACCAACGTGTGACTCAACCTACTCACAACACAGGACACATTTTATATTTAGTTATAACCTATGGCCTTTCTGCCAATATTTCCTCTGTTGTAGACGTAGGCATTTCTGATAATTTTTGCGTTTTTTTTACTGTCAATGGTTTTAATCAGGAAAATATTTCAGAAAGAACTGTAAGGAGGTGCTATCTTGCTCCTGAAGTGACTGCAAATTTTATTCAACTTTTATATGACACTCCTTCCAACATTTTACCTTCTTCCTGTGATTTTATTGTAGATAATTTTAACAGCAAACTTAAAACAACACATGAAAAAGTTGCCCCACTAAAAGCGAAAAAGATCAAATCAAATCCAAACCCTCCTTGGAAAGATGAAACAATTAAACAGCTAAAGAGAAAATGCCGCATAGCAGAACGGAAATGGAAAAAAAGTAACTTAACCATTCATTACCAAATCTTCCACGAACAGCTACTCACCTATAACAAGGCAATTAAACATGCAAGACAGTCCTACTTCTCAAACCTGATCAATGACAACCTGAACAACCCCAAGATACTGTTTTCAACCAATGACCGTCTTATTAATCCTGTTTTTGGTCATTTAAATAATTTATCATCGAGTGAGAGACGTGGGGAATTTGCAGTCCATTTCAGAGACAAAATTGACAAGATCAGATCGGCTCTAGTTCAACACCAGACAGGAAACACAGCCCAGAACTTAGTCTTAGAGCACATTTCTGTAGATGGGGAAACTCCAGAAAGTTTTGTCTTGGTTCATGCTGAAATCCTTGGTAAAGTTGTTTCTCAACTAAAATCCTCAACCTGCTTTTTAGATCATATTCCCACTTCATTTTTTAAAATGGTTTATGGCTCTTTAGAGAAAGATTTAATGACTATTGTAAAGTATTCCCTTCAGTTGGATGTTTTCCCTACTGCCTTTAAGACTGCAATGGTTAAGAAGAATGGTTTAGATGCTTTAGACCCCAATAACTACAGACCAGTATCCAACCTGCCATTTTTAAGTAAAATTTTAGAGAAGCTTGTTTTTAATCAGTTGAATGATTTTATTATGAGCAAAAGTATGTGTGAGAAATTCCAGTCTGGTTTTAGAGCTAATTATAGTACTGAGACTGCACTAGTTAAGGTTTTAACCTTAGGTGCAACCTGGACAGGAAAACATTTTCAGTCCTGGTTTTATTAGACTTAAGTGCAGCTTTTGATACTGTTGACCATGGAATACTCCTAAATCATCTCCATAGGCTGTTTAGTAAATCCGGTACTGTTTTTAACTGGTTTGAATCCCATCTTAGCAACAGAGAGTTTTTTGTAAGTTTTAATAAATGTTCATCTATGAGCTATAAATTGAATTGTGGTGTCCCCCAAGGCTCAATTTTAGGTTCGCTCCTTTTTAACCTTTACATGCTACCACTTGGTGATGTCATCAGGAGACAGGAGGCATAAATTTCCACAGTTATGCAGATGATATGCAGCTTTACATTGCTGTGTCTCTTGATGACACAGGGCCAATTGATACCCTTTTAAAGTGCATTTTAGATATTAAGTCATGGAAGGCAGGAAACTTTTTACAGCTCAACCAGGACAAAACAGAAATACTGGTTATTGGTTCTGAAGCGCTAAGAGAAAAACTGAATTTTAAACTGGAGGCACTGGCTCTAAAACCATCAGAGAATGTTAAAAACCTGGGTGTGGTTTTTGACCCAAATCTAACCTTTGAGCACCACATTTTAAAGCCCTTAATGGTCTTAGTCCATCTTATCTATCAGATTTGCTTTTAATGTATGAGCCATCCAGAACTCCCAGATCTTCAGATAGAGTCCTTTTATTAATACCAAAAGTTAGATCCAAAACTCACAGAGAGGCAGCTTTTTACTACTATGGTCCACGCCTGTGGAACAGCCTTCCTGAAGACCTGAGACCAGCAACAAGTGTGGACATTTTTTAAAGCAAACTCAAGACACACATTTTTAACCTAGCTTTTGATTACATTTTTTTAATAGCTTTTATCACATATCCGTTATGTCCTTCTTCTACTGTCTATCTATTTATCTACTTGTTTCTTAGTTTTCTTAGCCTATTTATTGCAGAATGTTATTTGTTTATGTCCTTTTATTGATGCTAACTTCTTAATACTGATCTTAATTTGTTTATATTACGCTGTCATTTTTTATGAGTATTATTATTATTATTTTAATTTCCTTTCATTCATTTACTTTAATCCAGTCACTGGAGTTCCTCATTACAGACTGTTGAGGGCAAGATAGCACTTCAGTTACCTTATTTCAAGTGTTCATGTATGGGTTATATGGGAATGTGTGTGTGTGGATGTGTTTGTACGTATATGTGTATGTGTGAGTCGCTCTTGGTTTTATTGTGCTCTGCTTGCTTTTATTGTGTACAGCACTTTGTGCTACATTTGTATGAAAAGTGCTTTATAAATAAAGTCTGATTGATTGATTGATTGATTAGAAAATCACACGGACAATATAACAAGTGTTTCCTGCTAGGTTCAATATTTAATCAATTTTAATGCCTGATGACAATATGTACACATCATTAAAATCTGTGACACACCACATTTCCCCTTTCCCATTCTCCACTGCCCAGACAGATATCCTGACTCAAAGAATCATCTTTCTGGGTACAGACAGCACGAATGAATGTAGACAGTGTATGTGTTCCTTTTGGGTTTTTTTTTTTTTTTCTCCATAATTATCCCAGGATAACATCAGAAAGGGCAGTTACCCACTGGATAAGGAGTCAGGGGTTAAGGGCAGCATCTGGAGAAGAGACTGTGAACTCTCAATTAACACAAAGGCTAAGGCTACTAGAATCACTCACACAGAACCCGCAGATGAAAGCCAAGGCAGCAATGACAAACAAATTAGGCAAGGCCATGTGGAGATGGAATCCGCAGATGTGTTCACTGTCAGCTTCCAGACATAAAAGCTGTTGTCGTGTCCATATTGAATTACATTACTCATTCACAGTGGAAGAGATCCCTTTTCATTGGGGTAAGGCAGGGCCCATGGACGAAGGATCCACTTTATGAGCTTTGTGGCATACATGGAGACCAGATGCTATGAAAGGTGAATTTTACACACCTCAGTGACTCCTTAAGCCTTATATCAAGGAGCAAACTGCTCAGATTCCCACTGCACAGCACCGCGCCCGTCCATAATAAACCTTATGGTGTGAAAACAGGTGCTTGTATTATCCACACTGTTGTCCAGCCTGGTACACAGTTCACTTGATGTTAGGCTAACTGAATGGTACTCATTCCATAGGAAAAAAAAAATATGAATATAATATGACCCTGAGTACTTCCCTATGCCATTGTAATAAAAAGTGGGGTTGAATTGAAGTCAAACATTGGCAGGAAATGAGTTACTAGAGCCCATCATGCAATGACATCACACCAGCCATCACACCTGTCAAATGTGTTGACTTACTGACATTTTTGACGTAGTATTAGTATCGACGCATTATACCTTTCAGAGTCACAATTAGTCTTTTCTGTTTTTTCATCCCTCTGGGTTTTTGTTTCTGAAGTTTCCACACATTCAGACCCAGCACAACCTCAGCTAGTTTTAAATGTCACTCAATAAAGACTCTGTTCACTATGTTGTTTGTTGTTGGAGCTTCTTAAAACAATGACGATCACGACTGCTTCTAATTCAAACTGATCATATTTACTGATTTAAAAACACGTAAAACACTGTTACAATGTGGAAAAACAACAACGGCGACATAAAAAGACGAGAAGGAAAAAGACACTTCATTACCTAGCAACATTAAATTTTTGTAGCAACTTAACGTCTAAATGCTACACTAACAGAAGACACAATTCACAATTCTATTTCTATTTAAAAGCATTTCTTATTGTAACATACTACTATTATTAATCTATTGTCAGAAAAAAAATATTTACAACACACTAGAACTAGGAGTTCGCAGCTCAGAAAACAAGAAAAACAAAAATGGATGATGAATGTTTCCTCATTTGATAAAAACACTGTAAACCAGAATAACCAAAGAAGTTCAGACCAATTTTTCCTCAATCTGAGATCACAAAAAATACAGAATAGATCGCACAGACTATCCATACAATCGTCTGACAGCTACAACTCTGAATGAGACACTGATTGGGGCCAGTAGGAGCATCTGATGTAGAGATGTGACTCTTATCATAAACAGTCAGAGTCAAACTTAACTAACTTTGCAATCAGTTTACCAATCGAAGTAAGTTTTACATACATGCAAATCTGGGCTTGTTAGAAAGAGCAGAGAAAAGGAAAAGACAGCATCTCCCCAGCTCAAACTATCAAATCACCTCCATCCTTGCTTAGTTTTACTTATCCTGCATTTTGTTCCAGACTACACACCTCTAAGATCAATAGATTGTCTCTATTGATTCCAAACTAGGAAATTCTACAAAAGGCTGATTTTCACAACAATGATGTCAAAACCTGAAACCACAGACAGAAACACCAATGAACAACAGTCAAAGTGTAGTTGCCAGCATGCTGGTGTCTCCACATTCACCCTGACATTACACACACAAAATACCAAGGTGAAAATAATACCAGCCTCACTATTGCTGCAGATAGACTGTAGTTCCTACTAAAAGATTTACAGTGTTTGGCAGCTGTCTACTGTACGTGTGTGTGTATGATTCTGTGTGTACTACCTGCCCAGCACCAGACCACGGACACAGTTAGTGTTATCAAGTGGCCAGTAGATTCAGTGAAGCATTTAGCAGCTAACAATCACTGGAGACCAAAACAGAGCTAAAAGGAAATTGAATATTGGATTTTCATCCATCTAGTGGACATAAACAAAACTCAAAATAAACACTAATGTCGATGGACATGTTAGCTGAAATAAACTCACCATCTGATGCAGCGTTGTTTAGAATAGGTCAATGCAGTCCTTGTGAGCTTGAGTAGTTTCCATAAAAAGATGGATGCTCTACATACCAAATGTATTCTCACTCAGATTTGAATGCAGGATTTGTTTGTGACTGTTTACAGTTGTGGATTAATACCCATTTGGTGCTGTAGTGTGTGTTGAGCAGCCTTAAACTTAGCCCTAAGTTTACGAAGTTCATTTATTTGTTTATTACTATGGGAAACAATGAAGCTCAATTGATCAAATTATAAATAACATTTCTCTTTAGTAAGCCGGCTCATTGCTGGTTTTGGTGTTTCCTAATTTGTTGACAAATTAACAAATTTATCCTTTAATCATTTGTTAGAGATCAATCCTCATCCAGGACTAATGGAGCTGATTAATTCCAATATTTGTCTAATTTTGATGGTCTTTCCTTCTAATTTTACTCTGTTATGGTTGCAAAAACAGTTGCAGTTTTCAGTAGTACAAACTTCAAACCTGTAGTAGAAAATGTCACTTTTAGTTATAATATGATTCCATTACATTACAGCAAAGAATTGCAACAGCTTTTCACACAGGCGGACAGTGAATCGTGATGGGGCAAAAGAGACTTAGATAAAAGGGGACAACTTTGAATGTGGGACATCTCAGATGTGCACCTTATGAGGAAGAAAGGCAGCCTGCTGTGATCTGTCATGACCTCTAGCTGACGACAAGAGACGTCTGGAAAAATTAATGAGGTCAGCCGTTTTTTGATCAGCTAACAGTATTATTTTGCAGCAGGAGGGCCAAGCCATTGTCTGCCGGAGGACCAGAACACACGACATTTGTCTAATTAACTGGTGACAAATCTGACCCTTTCCATCAGTGGAGGGACCTGCTGAGGATGTTGGCCGCTCGAGCCTGTGCTAACGCCATTATTAGGGGAAAAAAAAAACATTAGCTTCCCCCAACCTGCCATTTTGCGATTCATTTATGTATTGGTTGGCTTTTCTTGCAGCAGTGGATCTTGGGACAGAACATCTGACAAGCTTCAGGATGAGGACAACAGAAGTTCAGCAGGTTTGCTGTGCTTTTCCCTCGGACAGGGCTGTGTCATCTGCCTGTGACACAATGTGGTTCACAGAAATGAGACCTTGAGGCAAAGTTTATGATTTGGATGTGAAGGCTGAGTAAAAAGCAGAAAACAGAATGTGGTGATATGATATTCTTTGACTCTGACTTGACAGAAAAGAGTTTCCAGTTGAAAATGTCACTAGCCAGCTCACAAAATCAAATAACTGCCTGAACTGTAGTTAGAAATAATAAAAAATGTATTGTCTCATCTTAATTCAAAGCCAACCCAGGTAGCATTCAGCTACACCTTTTGGTAGTGTCAAAATTCTTTCAGAGTTATGGTCTGAAATCTTTAAGAGCTCCCACGTGAACTGAGTCACTGATTCACCACTGTCACTGACTGAATAAATAGATTTTAGAAAAGTGGAGCTCCTCTATGATGACTGAGAGCAGCTTCAATACACGTTAAATTGCTTCTCATTAAAAGCTTATTAAAATGTAGTAAAAGCTAGAAACAATCATAACGGCGCCACTGCTTGCAGGAGTTATCACATTGTGGTATGCAGCTACTGTACCACTGATCTCACAAAGGCACAGTGATGCACACACTGGTTGTAATTTACAATTCTTTTGCCAGTGATTGACACCAGGTCATTCAATCAGAGCATGAAACCAGTTCTCCAACCTGAACAAGGTGGTTAGATTTCCTGTTATGTTGTGAAACCACTTCCCTTGTGTGTGTCACGTCCATTTACTTTCTGACCCGTTTAACCTTGTCTTAATTGTCTACCCTGCCTTGACATGCTTAAACTGTGCTGAATCACTCGTGTTTGGTTCTCGTGTGTCCTTTTGTCTGTGTCATTATGTATTTTTATCCCAGTGTTCCCTTGTTAATGACTGTTTTTGTTCCAGTTTAGCTCCTGTAACTTCTTGGATAATAAGTGTTCATCAGTGTCACCAGTTTTGGCAACAGTGTAGCAGCTCATTCTGAGCTTCGGAGCTGCTCCACAGGACCTTGTGGATGATGTCACAGAAGCTACATCCCTGTTCTTCCAGAATCTATTGATCAGACAGACTTATTTTATCATTTTTTCTGAGTTGTGCATTTCAGGATATCCTGGAGTATTAGACACAGCGTGTTGGGCTTACAAAAAAATATTACAAATTTATTATTTTTTATAATGTATTCCCTATATTGAATAAAAACTTTTCGGGAGGAAAAAAAACTTTTATACGTGCAGTTTCTTCACAGGTGTGTTTTGCAGTTGGCATTGTTTCCCATCACATTGCACTTGATACTCAGTCGGTCTCATTCTTCCACTGTGCTGGGGGTTTTTGTAGTCTTGTGACACCGCATCATCAATTCTACATTGATTTGCTCAATGAAAGAACAGATCATCCCCCCTTCTCTTTGCGTTACATGCTTCTGCCTTGCCTCCTCCTTTTCTGACAGTCCCCTGCATCATAAAGCTGATTGCAGTGGCAGACCTGCTGCCGCTCAGGCTCAGAGATGTCCTGTTTAGTGACCATAAATGACAAGCTGACTGACAGTCTGGGATTTAACCCTAATTACACCAGGCTAACCTGAGCCAAAAACACATTTATAAGAAAGCTTTTCAGCCAATCCAGCCTGAGGGCTCTGGGCAGTCTGTGGGAGCTTCCTTTCTATATTTCTCATTTGTTTCATTCCTGTTTCGGGGGTTTAACTAGCATCAAAAAAAAAAAAAAAAAAAGAAAAAAAAGTGTACCATTAAATTTTGATAAATGGTTTTTGTGGGTGTAGAACAAGCACAAACCCCCTGTGGAGCATGTGGCAGCTCAAGGGACAGATAGGGAGCTGGTGCTTGGAGCGTGGGCCGGATGTTCTATTCCAGCTCCTGATGACCAATTGTCAAATAAAGATGTAAGTTGAAATCAATGGATCAGTCACAGGCGTGTACTGCTATTGCAGAGATAGTGGTGATACAAAGGCTGTATTTCTCTGCCTCTTCCTTGTGTTTGGACATTTTTGGACCACAAACCCCTGACTACCTTTCGCAGATTTTTTTGGCCTTTTTCTTACTTTCGCCACTTCTCACGTCCATACCTCCCCTGCTGGTCTCTGTGCTCTCTCTCTCATCTCTGGCAATTCCTGTTGGGAGATTGTAGCCTGGCAGAGCCTAGCTGCTGTATTGAACAGCGTCTCCTCATCCTTCTTTTTATTGAGCGGCCAGGCTGTCAGTGAGCCTGCCAGCCTGCTCTGACTGCACCCCATTTGTCTTCATGTTTGAGCAGTTTGTTTCTGAACACACGTCAGACAACCCATCTTTGTGCTGTTACAAACCAGCACACACATGCACACACACACACACACACACACACACACACACACACACTGTGCTCGTCCAGAGACTAGCAAGGGAACACAGATACATTCCTTTACATGCAGACATGTACAGTACTTTATGTCATGTTATATACAATATGTAATTTGGTGAAGGGTTTGTTCTAGAATCTAGCCAATGCACAGGCTTCATATTATTAAAGATTGGTAATAATTGGCCCCTAATCACAAATGTTTCAACCCCAACTTTAAAACTCTTGTGATGACCTGCAGGAATGCTCAGTGCATGATTTCTGAGCACATGCCACAAAATGGAACGCTGTGCATTTAAGTACGAACTTATGTTTTTTTTTTTTTTGCTTTTTTAAAATCTTCTCTCTTTTGAAGTGGCAAGTCAGCCAATGCCCAAGAAATAAGGATGGGAGGATAAAAAAAAAAGAGAGAGAGAGACAAAGTCCCCAATAGAATTGACTTCCTCTTTGAGGATCAGGAGGATAAATCTCTAGATACATGACTAAAGCTATGTCTCTGCACAAAATCAAAAATATGAGGCAATGTTTTTTGTAGGAGTTTTAAAGATGTGCATGAACATGACTCCATTTTAAAATTACACCCTCATTTCGGTTCCCATATTTAGCTATAAATGGATGAAGTAAAGTTCAAACGGTTGTTGTAATTAGTTTTGAATATCTGAAGCTCCACCCCTCTTTTGTGTGCCCAGTTGTGTAAGAATGAAGCTGCTGTGAGTGTGTCTTTCATTAAGTGACAGCTATTTCCTACCATTTTGTCATGATGGATTTTGTTCTTGTGTGCCACAGATTTATGTTAGGGGACAACATTTATAAACTGAATTTCCAGTGTGCTTTTCTGTTCTGTTCTGGATTTCATCAATATTGCCACTTCTCTTAGGTAAAGTCATCTTTTCAACTCCAAAAATAACTTTAACTCCAACATCCTGTTTTACTTTGAAATGCATTCGTCAGGACCAGAGCTCAGGCTACTGCGATCAGTGAATAATGCAAGTTTAAATTATGGTTCACAACAAATGAGATCTACTGTATGTGTCAGTGTGTTTCTGTGTGTGTTATGTATTTTTTTCACCTTTATTTGCTTTACACAAAAACAAAGAGTTATCTGACAATTCAGAATTAAGCCCATGAAACCCATGACAGCACTGGATAGAAGCTTTTGCAGTTCACCAAGTTCCAGACTCATACAAGCCTAGTGTTAAATCTCCTGCAAGTTATGAATTATGCTGTAATGGCTAAGTCAATTGTCCATGGAAAAAAATCAATTTAGAAAATTGCTTGAATTCTTGCAGGCCTGTTTCACTGTCATTAAGAGATCACACAGAAGGGAGGGGCATGAGATTAATGACTCCTTGTGTTTAGGGGGAAAGTGCATAGCTTATGGAGTAGCCTCTGAGGTCTTATTAACTTTGCCTCTGTTCCACTAAACTCTATTGGCCATTTCCCGTGCATTTTTAAAGGAACTGACCAACAGTGAATGAAAAAGGGGGTGAGACATGAATAATCAATCAGAGACTCTCAGGTGAGATTTCCTCTGTCTCCTGTGTCAATTTATAGAATCCTGATTAATTCTGCCTCTTGTTTCCTCTGAAATTTTCTGTAGGAACCTTAAGCAGGAACAGCCTTTTGTAAGATGTATGTAGCTGCCATAATGTGTTACATTACCCTTAACAACCTCAAGTAGCAATTCTTTGGTATTCAGTGACAATACGTGGATGCAATTCTCCATGATATCGAGTAAGGGGACAGATGTTGCCACTATCTTCTGCCAAGATGTGCACAATGCATGAATTCTACTCTCAGTCGCTCTTTCTCTCCCCCTTTGTTTACTCCAGGCTTTTGTTGCCAAACAACAGGTTAAATTAGATCACAGTACAGTGTTTTTGCTCTGATGATTAGCTCATAAGCTACTGCAGGCGCCTCATGATTGCTGAAACATGAGTGGAACAGGATAAACTAGTTGTCATGCACTCATCTTCCAACTGCCATCTGTTCCAGCATGTAAAATCACTCTGTGTGAGAGCCCTACAACGCATCCCAGGGGCACCACACATGCAGCCACAGAGGAAACAGAAAACATTGTAAACGCTTATTCAGGCCATTTTAGGCTGGAGAGTATACCCAACCAAAGACAAAACAGACACTTTTCCCATAGTGAGACTTGAGAGAGTATGAATTTGTTCCCAAAGCATGTGAGGCATAATTTGCACACACACGCTCACACACAAACAAAAATGTACCTTGAGCCATAAATCAAAAAAGAATACTGCGCAATCTATAAAAATTGTGAGACTCAGCTGGAGGCCAGCAGGATTTACAGCTACTCTGACATGTCTTTGGTGCATCTTTCAGCCGAATGCAGTTGTACAGCAGCCTCTGAGGAGAAAAAACATTTAGGGCTTTTGCCCTTTCAGAGCCATACGCTTTTCTGTCTTTAGTTTTTTCTTTTTATTTTTCATCATAAAGTTGTCATTTTCATATTCAGAATCAGCATAACATCAGCTAATTATATATGTCACTCAATACAGACTCTGATCACTAGAATAGGACATACTACCTCATAAAACACAAAAATATAACATTTTTTTTGCCTTCTTTTAGATAAAAAAAAATACAAATAGAAATATAAACTGCCATAACCAAATAAAAGTTAAACACAGAAAGTTCCAGGTGTGTTTGGTTTGTTCCAGATCTTATTTGAAGTTTCTAGCTTTATCTGATCAGGAGTTCTGCTTATTCTTTGGAGCAGTAATGATGAAAAATCTGCTCCAAAGCGTTTGATGCTCTATTGTTGTAGGAAATTTTTAGTCAGATGGCGTGTTGCACATTGTATTGCATGTTAAAGCACAAGTACTATGCTGTGTCTTCACACGGGAAACATACACTGGTAGATTAAAAGAGGCTGCAACCCACAGCTGGAGCGGAGGTCTGCTCATGATTTGGTAAGCACAGATGAGTGGGGAGTACCACTGCTGATGATGATTGGTAAGGGGAGTACCAATAACTGATAAGCGCCAAGGACAACAAAAACAGGTGCAGAAGTTGCAGAGTCACGGAAAGTTCAGTTTTTGGGTGGCAAACCAGCACACACTGGAATTTTAAAAGAACGGGTTGTGGCCGTAGACAGGAGGGGCCGCGGGATATACAAGCAGGTGTTTTAAGAGATGTTAGTCGGTGTGATCAGTATGTATTTACACAGGGTCTGATCCACCCAGTTGTTTGTTCAGATATTTGCTGTATTTTGAATAAACTTCATCCACATCAGACTTAGAGGACTCTGAGACCTTTTATCTCCTGAATATTTGGAATACAATAGTAGCTGAGTTTTGAGACTATTTTATTCATGTTGAACACAACGGCCTGTCCATTTCTGGCCTATGGTCAGGCAGTTTGTCCCCGCCTTAATGTCATTCACCTGTGTCTCATTTCCCTTGTGTATATATACCCGGTGTCTTCCCCCATGTCCTTGTCAGATTGTCTGCATCACTTGTGAGTAGCTTTCCGGCGTTCTTTCCTTGTGTCTTGATATCCAGTGTTTGACCTGTTTTTTTTTTGTCTCTATCGTGCCTCCTGTTTGCCTAGCATTTTTGTGCCTTTGCCTGTGTTTTTGATCTCCCGGTTTTGACCCTCGCCTGTTTTTTGGACTTCCTAGCCAGCCTTGTGTTTTTGTACTGCCGCTTTTTCTGACTGCCTGCCTGTGTACCGAACCTGGACTGTTAACAAACTACTTCTCGCTGCCTCTGGTCTGCTCTGTGGGTCCCAGTTTGTCTGTCCCAGCCTGCCAGTGACATCACCAACTGGAGCCAATAGGAGTGTCCGATGTAGGGACATGACTAGGCATCACTTGCGAAGATAGAGCATGTATCTTGCTCAAACCATAGTGGAGCAATAACACTCTAAAAATGGCGGTGTATACACTTTTGGGACTTAATAGGGTTAACCCTCGTGTTGTCGTAGGGGTCAAAAATGACCCAAGACCATGTTTAACAGCACAGAACACAAACATTGCCTTTGTTCATATTTCCATGACAGCTGTACACAAAGGGTACAAAGATTGTCCTACAGGTCATTTCTGACCTGACAGTTATACAATCATTTACATACCACACAAAAGCACATGTACATACACAATGAGAAGATGAGATTGTGTGCCACTGACTGAACTTGCATTTGCAGCATCTCCCCTCCAATGACCCCACACATGACTCAAATTCACAGAAAAAAACAAACATTTCTTGACATTTTCTAATATTCAAACATTTCTAATTGCTTATTAAGATAAGATTGATTGCCTTTTTTTGGCAAATTATTGTTGTAAAAATTACAACATAAGAATAAAATCAATACCTACTAATGGGGGATGATAAAAGTGCTGCCGATGACAGTAGGGGAGAGAGCTGCAACATGGGCAACTGGGCGAGTTGTAACCTGTACTCACGTTGCGATTTGCCGGTGGGGATGATGGGGACCCCCCCCCCCCCCCGGCTTACACGTCCTGCCCTCTGCTAAATTATTTTCATCCTCGGTGAGGACAAAATTTATCCCCCCCCACTGAAAGTATTTTCACCATTACATCGTAATTATTAACAGCCAAAATACAAATATTCCGTGTGCATTCCAATTATGTGATTTTGATCCAGCCTCTGACTGGATCTGACGAGTCAGAGGCGTCGCGCTCGCAGACAACTAATCGGATGTGGGCGGGGCTAGGAGAAAAACTGTTTTCATATAGCCTACTGTTCGCCCGCCGTTGTGTGGTAATTTTTTTGTATAAAAGCGTTCCTTAGAATTATCCCACTCTGTTTTTTCTGCCTGTACTTATTATGACAGGTGTGTTGTAATAAAAACGAATGGTGTCCACTGATTAAATGTCTTTCTGCAGCATGAAAAGGCAAAACCCAGATATTCACAAATTTTGTGGTGAATGCCAGGTTGTTTCATCATGCAAAATACATTAGAGGCTTAAAATTGAATGAAGCTGCTGTATTTCAGGGGTTTAGTGAAGGTGGGTCAATTTTGACCCTGAGGACATGGGGTGTATACAGAAAGCGAAGACAGCACAAGGGTTAAGGATGTTGGTCAGTCTGTCCACCACTTTGGTTGTGGCTAAAATGTCTACACAAATAGTTGAATGGACTACCATGAAGTCAGGCATTAGAGTTAGCCTCACTCACAGTAGATGCTCTGGGTGTGCGTGTGTGTGTAGCTGTGTATGTTGCCTGTACTGTTGTATATCTTGGAATGGGCAAAGCCTAAATATTTCTCAGAAATGAAGTATGGCAGACTTATGATGGGAAAAAAAGGGGAAGAAAAGGGTTTTTTTTTCAAGAAACTCATTTACTGGAAAAGAATGTTGTTAGAATGCAGAATAATTTCAACCATGCCATTTCATCCCCTCAAACAGAAAAAAAGAATATACTGATCTAGTCTAATCCTATAGACTGTTCTGGGCTACAAAAGGGGTACAAATGGGAGCATTATTTACCTATAAACAGCAGAAAATGGGTAAAAAATATTCCTGTCAAATGCTGTGATGCTGAATTAAATCTAACACTTGAACTATCTGAATCAGCTGTAATTGCAGGCAACTCTAGTACTCTATGGCTGCACTCTGTGGATATAAATGGGATCACTGAGTGAGGAGAACAAAGTCTGGGATGTTGCATGCAGTGGAAATGGCCCATTATTCTTTGTAGATGCTTGGCGGACTACAAACCCCTCACTGAGAAAGTTAACTTGTTCTTCTTGGAGGCATTCACTTTTTTTTCTCACATTGAATAGATTTTCATCACCAGCTGCATGATAAGAGCTCAGATCTGGAAATGTCACTCTCAGCTCTGCTCTTGCAAGCAGAATGACTGTTCTCTCTGTTAAGACACCTGCTGGAAGTTTTTTTAACTTCAGTTTATGGTATAATAACACAAGTCTAAAATAAATTGAAGGATAAATTTTGAGATTTCTTTTTTTTCCATTCCAAGTGTTGATATTCATCCCAAGATATAAAAATATAGCAGATTTCAGGAGAATACTCCAAAGGAACCAAAACCTGAACAGCTGAATGGTAGCTCTGAATAGGCCAGGCTTGTGGCATATCTTTACAATGGCTGGCTTTGTGCTGGAGATGGGAGGCGATGTTTGTGACATCACAAAGAAACAGGAGTCTTGACGGCTGGCTTTAAAGCTCATTTTCTGAGTACAGGCTGTGATGGCTTCTCGCGGACTGACACCTTTGATACTCATTACCCAGAGGTGACAAGTAACGAAGTACAAATATTTTGTTACTGTACTTAAGTAGATTTTTCAGGTATCGGTACTTTACTTGAGTATTTATTTTTCTGACGACTTTTTACTTTTACTCCCTACATTTATACACAAAAATATGTACTTAAACCTCCACAGATGACGACACAACGTAAAAGCATACGTAAAAGACGTGTCAAACTAGAGAGGGAAAGAAGGAGAAGAAGAGGGGGGACAGGTAACCGCGGGAAGAAGTCGAGTGAGTGAGGGGACTGTAGAGAGAGAACCCAGATCTTATACTGTAGCAGCGACATGGAGGCAAGGAATATTGCTTGCATGGAGGAAGGAAGCGAACCGTGGAGTATTGCCAACGGCGACGCTTCAGAATGCATGCTCATGCAGTACCTCTGGTCAGTTCAATCTTGATTATTCTGTCTGAACTTTTTTCGTTTAACAAAATTATCAAAGGGTGTATTGTGTTTCGTTAACGGCAAAAATTAATTTTTACTTTTTACTTTTACTTTGAAAGTACATTTCAGAGCCTGTACTTTCTTACTTTTACTTGAGTAAAGGAGTTGAATCAGTACTTCTACTTTTACCAGAGTATTTTTTTACACATGTATCTGTACTTCTACTTAAGTACAGAATATGAGTACTTTTGCCACCTCTGTCATTACCTAATAGAGAACCAACCCTGTTTAATAAAAACCACATGGGCCTTTAGACTATTTGGGACCTTTAAACATTGCAATGCATTTTCAAGCAACGGGCTCTGCTTCTAATCAAAATAAATCCATTGTGGAACATTTTCACAGGAGAAGGATCTGAAGTAGAGAATATTATAGACTTGAATGTTACACATGAGCTTGCACTTAAGATGGAGTTGCTCAGCTAAGTCCTCAATCATTTACTTGCACACTGAACCAATATTCTCTTGCAAGGTGGCAAAATAACTCAAATAGAGTACAATCAAGCCATTTGCATTTTTGCTCAACTTAAAAACCAGGGAAAGATCAGCAAATATAACCTCTATTAAATCTGTCACTGGTAAATTGTACACAGAACAGCCAGAAACCAATAAGATATCAGTAATGAATCTCGTGCATTCTATTGCCCTATATACTTCAGAAATGTTGTAACACCCAGTTGTGCCCCAGCTTTTGCAGCTTTCCCCAGAGCATCACATTGATCTCAATGTGAATTCCAGAAAAGTTGACTGTTAATGAATACAGGCAACTCACCAGGCTTAGATGCTTTACATCCAGACTATTCTTTAGTCTTCTGGCCGTAGGCAGAACCTCTCTTCCTGGATATGATTGCCTCTACACTTTCAAAGGGTTCCTTCTCTAAAAACACAGAACATAGCATTTTACTTACTCCTTTTAAAAATGGTAAGGGCCCACAGAGTTGCTAAAATTATTGACTTCTATCATCAATGACCACTGATATAATGCTACAATTGGGTGCAAAGGTTTCAAAGTGATGACAGGTAAATTAACATATTACAACCTAACACATAGTATTGCACCATAGTAGGCCTAACTCTAAACACACATGAAGCATCATTATAATTTCAGAACATAGCTCATCACAATTTCATATATTAGCTGCAGAAAATATTCATCATCAGAATAGTTCTATAGCATCTGCATAGCCAATCTTTGCCAGTGGCTCGTCAAAAATTTAAAACATTCCATCTACTTTTCAATTCTAAACATTGTAAGGTGTTCATGACCGATGAAATAACAGATCGACAAAAACGGAAAACTCCCCTCTTATACTTTTTTCTCCATTATTTAAAAATCTCATCCTCCTTTTAGTTCAGTGGTAGATCTGCCAACAATCTGCCACTGCATTTAGGGTAATACACAAAAATAGCAACTCTTGAAAGATAAAAAGCTGAAGGGAATTATACCTGGATAGTTACTCCTTGGATAAGGAGTAACTTCTTTGGCTGAAGTTGCCGCAGTGAAGAGCAGTCAGGCGCTACCAAAATTGTGACCGCAGAGCAGCTCCCAATTTAAAGTCCCAGGCTGAGGTCCCAGTGGCTACTATTGGTCCACCTAACTTCCAGTGGTAGAAATGATCATTCTACTATTGCATTTCATTTAGTAAAATCCTGCTTTTAGTGTATTTTGGAGGCCAGAGGAAGTGCATATGGCCAAGACCTGATTTGCTCTAAAACTTCACTTGAACAATCAGGAAAGAAATTTGGTGCAGCTTTTGCTGGAGGACAGCATTTAATATTGGAAAAAAAAAGGCCTGCAACATTTTGTCTAACTGATATCCTGACTCTTCCAGTTATTTTTTTGTTTTTGTTTTTGTTTTTTTTATTAGCAGTGCTCTCTGATTTGGAAGCAAAACTATTTAATTTCCTCAGTGTACCAATAAAAGGGTCCATCTTTACCATGACATTTATTTCCTCAAGAAATTCAAAACAGACAAAAACACTTCGATCTACCTTGTACATTTTGTCTATTTCTATCTCTAACTCTGCAAAGCAATGCACAATAATGCTGTGGCTTGGAATATATAGTAATTCTCTCTACACAGCTATTTTATACAGCTCTGCCCTGCCCCAGTGGACTGGAACTGCAGGCCCTTATCTATTGACAGGCTGTGAAAGGCAGACCTCTCCTCAAATAGCTCCAGTCCAAATCAGACACTAATCTGGTAGACCATGAACCTTCAACCATCAAACTACTCATTTTAATTTCATCCACAGAGCATATTCCATTCCCAGCACACTGCATAAAATGAAAGCTGTACCATCAAAAAAAACAAAAACAAAACTCAAATCCATTTTTTTTTTTTAATTAACTTCTCAAGGATTGCAGGGTTCTCTGAAAGGGTTTCAGATATGCTATTGTCCAAATCAAATGTTTTCTTGCCAGAACTCATATTACTTAATGACAGCTCCAACTTTGAACTGTGTGTTCAATCATCTCAGACATCTCAGGCTAGCTGGCCATACAGTTTCCAAGCGACTAATAGTTTGTAGATGGTGAGCTCCTCAAACTGTCAATATGCAAAGATGGTTTCTTGATTTCATGGACACAGCAAGCACAAAAGCACAAATAAACAGCAAAGAGCTGAGAAAATTTCACACAGGAAACAAGCAATTACTTGACCTGAGAATAAAGAAGACATGGAAATCTGACTGTATAGAGTATAGAAACTTGAACATTGGCTGCTTCACTTTATTGAAATTATTATGAAATTAACTGACATGCAGTTTTGACATAACTATGCATTTTGAAAGAACTACTCCCAATTCATTTAGTGTTCCAAAGGATGCAGGCCCCTTAACTGTGACTTGGGAAGGAGTGCTGGATCCTGGATAGTTGTAATAGCTATCCCACTAAGCATCACTCCTCATGACTACAGGATGGGTCACCATGTCACCATGAAATGGAAATGGCAGAGTGTACTTTGCACGACACCACTGTAAGCTGTATATATGTTTTTTTACTTGTAAATTCTCCCCATAGGCAAAATTACAACTCTGGCTCATTGTAAAACCTGGAATATGGCCCATATATGTCCACATCTAGGCATATTCTGGCTGTTAGCCTCCAGTGTTGACTGACACCCATATCAGAAGAAACTAGAAGAAACAGGTGGCCGAAGTGCCAACTCTTGCTATCTCGGTCTCCTGTATATATGATTTCTAAATTTGTAAATCCCCCACTGTAGAATTAAGTTCAAATCCCAATAAAATGGTGATCACAAACTAAACCAATTATTTGCATTGGGGAGAGCAATCTGGGTTAGAAGGGTCGGCTGAGATGTTGTTTTTTTTTTGGCTGAGGTGTTTAGATGGAATCAGGAGTTCAGGGTCTCTTGGGATGACATGCTGTTGTTGCCAGCAATGAACTCTATCAGTGAGAGAGTGAACAAGCCTCACAACAGTGTGATTACAGAGCAAGACATTGCTGAGGGGTGTGTGAGTTCATACATGTTAATATGAGCACAAACTGACTGCACACTTTAGGTGCAGAGCTGTCATGAATATTGATCTGGGATCTTAGATAAATCAGTGTTAGTTTGTGTGTGCGTGTGGATGTGAAGTGAATGTGCAAATGACTGTGAGCTGTGTCCATGTTTTTGGGTTTATTGTGTCTGTAGGTGCTGCTGTCATGGCCTAATTTATTAGTAGTGATCATTAAAATTTCACTTAATGGAATAACTTATACTTTCTTAAGTCGCTTGTGTTATGAAGAAGATGGAGAAAATATTTTCAGGGTTATTGTGTGGTTTTTAATGATTTAAACCACACTGGGAAGTGAAGAATCAACTATTTCCTTTGATTGTATCACCTTGTACTTAAACATCGCTCCTTTGCTGCTTCTTTTCATGTCAATTTCTGCATGTCCTTCTTTTCATGCCAACTACACTTTAATCATGACCAATACTTCTACCTTGATGGCACATAACACATAAAAGAGCTGACTGCATCTGGTCAAAGCTTTCCAGAGTGCTCCAAGACCTATCTAAGCTCTAAACAAAAAAAAAGATATCAAATGTTATTTGGAGAAAAGTTGCATGCTTCGCAGGAGGTAATAGGAGCTCTGCACACGTTGGATCTTTCCTCTAAATGGGACCAACTTTTAAAAAAATTAAGATCATGGTGTACTTAAGATTTGAAAATAGAGCCTGAGACAATTAACCCAATGTTTACCAAGCTAATAAATCAAACCAGAGGTAGAGCCATTTTCTCACATACTTTAGTATAATATATTTTTTTTACAACAGGGTGAGTCGACCTTGAAGGTCATTAGATAGAATGCAAGTTTAATAAAAACAAATAAAGGCCTGAAAAGTCAATTAAAGTTCTTGTCTTAAGATCTTTACAAGGTGAAATGTAGAGTTTGATGGCTGGCATGGTGAAGATTACACCTGCTTATCAAAGCAAGTTATCCTTTTGAACATGTTAGAAATATTGGTGAGCTCAGAGCACCATTGGAAAGGCTAACAGAGCGAGAAGCATGGCTGAAGACTTGTTTCCACCTTAAAAAAATAGTGGAGTCTTGTGAAAACAAGTCTTTTAATACTAAATGTCACACATGAAATTACATATATAAAACAACACCATCAAAAAATTAGGCTAAAGTAAATGTAATAAAAATAATTTCTCTTTATAAAAAGAAAGTGAAAATGAAATTTTTTTCAATAACCCCTTCCTTTGAAAACTAACAACATAATTCCATGAATTATTGAATTCATAGCTTACTGTTATATAAAAAATGAGTGTGACCATTCTGAGCTTTTCCCTTTAGACACAGTCAGAAGACATGAGCGATCTGGTTCCTTTCATACATATTGCTTGACAGTACAGCTTTACCAAAGACAGTGCCACAGGAGGGTGTATTATTAGGGTGCAGGTGGATTTAGGAGGAAAGCTTGTTGTTCCCCAGGAAATAGCCTGTACAAAGTTAAGGCCTGATATAATTTTGTGGGCTAGGAGTAGAATGAGAGTATATTTCATAGAGCTGACTGTTCCGTGGGAGGATTCAGTTGTAGAAGCATATGAAAGGAAAAAGCTTAGGTATGCAGACTTAGGGGCTGAAGCGGAGAAGCGAGGATGGAAAGTTAGGATTTGTCCAGTGGAAGTAGGATGTAGAGGGTTTGTAGCAAGGTCTGTTGTCTCTTTGTTGAGGGAGTTAGGAGGAAGGGGACAGAGTGTGAGGAAAATAGTGAAGGAAATGTCGGATGAGGCAGTAAGATCCAGTCAGTGGATCTGGATTAGAAGAAATAATAGTAGCTGGGGGCCCAGCAGGGGGAGCACTTAGGATAGACAGACTCTTGAGAGAAGCAAGGAAGAAATGCAGGAAGAGGAAGTGTATTTAAGTGGAGGGTGTGGCCTGTGTGACGATCTTTGATACCATATGGTTAGTCCAGGTGAGTTGGCCTGTATTGGTTTGACTTGGCTTGTGTTGTCTTTCTTTGATTATAGGACAGTTTAGGTGAGTCTGTTTGCTGAATCTGCTAGTGTAGCTTGTTGTGTGTATCTTTTGTATTTTGTCCTCCACCTCCTGCACCCTCTATACTTTCATTACCCCCTACCCGAACCATGGTCCGTATCCCCACCCCGCTTTTACTGGTGCAGTTGGTGAGAGGTCGGTGTAGTTGACGGTAGTGCCGTTTCAGATAGTTGTGTTGGTGTGAGGAGCGGTGATAGCTGGCATTAGGGGAGTGACTCTGGGACGCCAGTGATCACTGTCTAGCCTCCTGGAGGTGTCGTGGGACCAACTAGACGAAACACTGGTGAAAGGAGGTTCCCACCTGATGACCCCAAAGACATGTTAGTTATCATTGCTCACTGGGCGAGTTAGATATAGTTATCTTTAGGGCACGTAGGGCAGGTCGCAAGGTTGTTGTTAAGGCTAGGGAGTTAGTCACCGAGTCTAGTCCTTTTTTGTAGCACAAATTTCTTGTGTTTACTCTGAATGTAATTGTATCTTTTTCAAAACTCTAGAGCCTATGATGTTACTGTGTAAGCATGGCTAATGCAAATTCAGTGGATGGTGATTCCATGTTTAACTCATTGGCTGCCAGCCATTTTCAAAGCAGATAGTCCCTGACTGCCAGCGTTTTTGGGCATTTTGACTGATCTTTCAAGACCCACAGAATGTTGAGTTTTATGACTACATAAACATTGAAACTACCTAAAGAAACAGCAGACTCTCTTCTTTCATCAGAAAAAAAATTGTTTCTAGTCTTTTCGGTTCTTTAAAAATCAGCAGTAGAACATAGGGTGGTTTCAGCAAAAACACCAGATTTTGACCAAAAAACAGAGAAAACGAGCTTTTTCTGCAGAGAGGCAGAACAGAGACTGACGTCAATATTTTTTTTTTCTAGTGGCCCCTCAAACATCTGAACAGTTGTTTACTTCTATGGAACAACAAAAACAACACTGAAACAACTTTTGATGGCAATTTATATACAAATACCCAGCAACAAACATTTCACATTTGACAAAAAATGAAAACTGAATATGTGTGTGTGCATTTTCACAGCTTTTTATGTTTGAAAAAAAAAGAGACAAACTATTTACCGACCATTTGAAATACATACAGGTGTGTGTGTGTGTATGTGTGTTTTCATCCTCACACACAATAATTCAGCTTTTTATGTTTGACAAAACAAATGACAATAAACTATTTACAGATGAGTGTGAGTGTGTGCGTGCATGTGTGTGTTACACAGCATCATTTTGTTTTGTGTGGTAGGCTGTGAAACATTCTCCTGCGTGCAGGGGGACACCACAGGATCTGCACCACATTTTGGTCTCACTGCGCTGGCCCCTGCGTGCACACACCCTGCACCTCCTTGCTGGCCTTGTCTTTTTGCCAGTAGGCTGCAGGTGTTCCAGCTGATGCCTGTACATCAGCCCATCTAGCCGGCTCTCTGGGTCTGTTTTATATGGTGCCCTCTGTGTGCCCCTGTCTTCCTCAAAGTCCTCTGCCCCCTCAGCCCCCACACCCGCAACATCCTCATCATACTCTACTTGCTTTCCCACCGCCTCCACACCCAAACCCCGTTTTGCAGTCCAGGACCTCACCACTCTCCGCATGAACTCCAAATGAGTTTTGCACCCCCATGGATTTCTGGCTTTGTACAGCACATATGCATTAAACATGGACAGCTGAAACAGATAGGCCACAAATGTCTTAGACCAGTTCAGCGACCGTCGGATGAAGGGGTAGTAGGCAATGTTCTGATCCAACTTATCCACCCCATTCATGCAGGCGTTGTATGCTACAACGCATTCTGGCGTCAGGGTGTGCCTCAAAAAACTGTCGAGCATAGAGGTTGGTCTGATCCACAATGTGCCCCAGCAGCTCGTCAGTGAGGAACAGCTCCAGGAAGTCCACTGGCAGGTCTGAATCCAGCTCCACGGCAGCACTCTGGGGACCAGGGGTTGCAGTGAAGGGGATGTTGCTTGGTTTCCAGCCGGATTCAAGCCACTCAGTTTCCTGCCCACGACCTCTGTTCACTGCACGACCTTTTCTTCCACTGCAAACATGAGCGGGACCCCTGCTGACTGCATCACGCCGTCTTTCTGGGGCCTCTGGGAATGAGACCCTGCTGCTCCCCGTTGATCCAGACGGACACCATTCGTCCGATGAATCTGGATCAGGTTCACTGAATTCATCAGAGCCAGATTTATCTGATGAAATAGGCCGACCGGTTGGTGATGTTCGGTCTCTCTTTGATGTACGCCCTCGGCGCCCGCCACGCTGACTCTCACCGAGTTGATCGGATCCAATTCTTCCTCCAACCATGGAAGAGGAGCTACGTAGCTCCATAGATGTACCCTCTCCAGGATCACCATCATCCTCCCTCACGTTTGCAACACCGCCTCTGCCTAAAGCACCACCACGACTGAAACTCTCTCTGATTGTTAATTGCTTGTATACACCTCCGTCCGCCATTCTCCTCGCCATTTTCTCCCCACAAACTTTGCATTTTCTTCTCCGTTTTTATACTCCAAAGATCGCACCGCTTCTTGCCATCTAGTGGTGATCTACTGTTTAACACTTAAGTTTAAAAGCATGATATTTACTGACAAGCTCCGCCAGACTCTTCTCGTGCTTTTTGCGTTAAAAAAGCAATTGACGTCTTTAGACGTCAATGGCAGTGAACGGTTGGATTTAAATTGACGTCTATAGACATCAATGGCAGTCAATGAGTTAATGTACTGTGGAGGTGGGCGTGGTTTGGGCTCCGACTGTAGGAAAGGGAGACAGGGCAGGGCTGGCTCCATAGGACCAGCACCAGATAAGTGATTAAGTCCAGCTGTACTGAGGAGGACTAATGGGGCTCTTTTTACCTGCAGTAGAGCGGGACAAGGAGCGGAGGGAGGACACTCACTGGAGGGAAGCAGGAGAGAAGGACACGATATATGTACATATATTACGGCACACAAAAAGGAGGATAAAATAAAAGGTCTTGCCGACATTCAGTGGTGGTGTGGTCATTGCTGGGGGAGAATCTGGGTGGCTTATGGCCACATTGGCACCTGAACAGGGACACACCCCCCCCCCAGCAAGAATGACGGACCAGCAGCACCTCCAGCCGGTGATGGCCTTGGCCCAAATGCTGGCTGAGATCGCCACCATGCACCGGGAGCAGTCGGCCATCAACAGACAACACCTGGACGTCCTCCATGCCCAGGCCGAGAGACAAACGGCCCTGCTGGAGAGACTGACCGCACAGGCAGAGACAGCACGGCCAGCTTCCCCATCTCCGCTCTCAGGGATAACCATGCAACGGATGACGGCGGCGGACGACCCCCAGTCCTTCCTAGAGGCATTTGAGGTGATGGCGGTGGCATGCAGGTGTTCAGCCGGGGAGTGGGCTGTGCGGCTGCTCCCGCTGCTGTCGGGAGAGGCGCAGACAACAGCGCTCGGCTTGCCTGCATCCTCAGGGGGGAGGTTCAAGGACATCCGGCGGGCTGTCCTTGACCACACCGGCCAGTCGCGGGAGGACCACCGGAGGCGGTTCTGCTCTACCCGACTGGGGCCAGCCGACCGCCCCTTCCTACATGCCCAGCAGCTGAGGGACGCCGCCTCCAGGTGGCTGCAGGTGGGGGAGTCCACAGACGAGGGGTGGATCCTCGACCAGGAGGTGCTGGAGCAGTTCGTGGATGGCCTCCCTGGTGGAACCTCCGAGTGGGTTCATTGCCACCGCCCCAAGGACCTGGCGGCCATGGTCACCCTGGCGGAGGCTCACCTGGCGGTCCATGGCCGCGGCGCAGAGGGACAGCCACGGCGAATCGGCTGGCCGACGCCGGCCACGGCTTTGGTAGAGGCCTCATGGGTGGATATTAAATGTGTGCATGGGGACATTCACAGATATCCCGTGGTGCCAATGGAAATCAGGTATAGGGGGAAAAAGCATTGTGTCAAGGCCGCGGTTAGTTCCCACCTGACGCACCCCATAATCTTGGGCACCGATTGGCCTGGGTTCAACCACCTAGTGGGGCAATGTGTGGGGGTGCGTTCACGACCAATAGGGACATGGGATGTGTGTGCGGTGCTCAGTGGCGATGCGAGGTTGTCCGACGCTGCAGATGGGGAGGGGGAGCCGGGGGTGCCTCCTCCGGAGACACCTCAGGCTCCCACGTTGTCCTCCATGGAAGATTTTCCACTTGAGCAGTCTCGAGATTATACTCTACGCTTTGCCTTCGACCAAGTGATAAAAATTGATGGTCAGCTGGTGCGCCCTGACGTAGCACAGCCATATCCCCACTTCACTTTGATCAGGGAGAGACTATACCGAGTGAGTCGTGACACTCAAGCAAATGAAATAGTAACCCTGGGTGGCTTATGGCCACATGTACCAATATCATTTATAAAGCCAAACACCACAAATAACTACATCATGGAGCTTTACAACTGACTATACAATACCCTGAGTCCATAGACTCTTGACATTGGATGAGGAACATGCTCTATTATAGGACAAGCAGAAATGCAGTAGATGTTGTGGGTACACACTAGAGAAGAGACTATGAATTGTGTATTATGAATAATTGTGAATTATGAATGTATGTGTGGCCTGGTGCTAAATAATAGGGACCGGACACAGCAAAATAATTTTTGTGGGTCTTTATTTCCTGAATGCATAGAGTACAGTGTTAATTTTTTTTTTTTTCTTGGTTGAATAAAATGAATAACACAATTAAACAGGAAGCCTCCTTCGTTCCCTGATTCTGATTCTAACCCTTCTTTTCTGTCCCCAATCCACAGTCACAGCAAGAAGAGGAAAGCTAGAAAACTTTACAGTTCTAGATCACTTGAGGTATCGCTACTGAACATTGGACAACTGTAACTATCTCTGGACTAACAAAATCTGGATAAAACCTACACAAAATATACGCGACTAGACAAAATCTAGGCAACTTTAGGCAAATCTAGTCAAGTCTAGACAACAGTAGTGGCTCTCTCTGTGTAAAGTAAAATAAATACATTTGTTGAGCCACATAACTCAATTACTCCCCAGTAAAGTACATTAATTTCAAAAATATACATTCATTAACAAACATTTTTAAAACACATTCTTACATGAATTCAAAATACATTGTTCACAGAATAAATCATGAACTGACTGAATAAATCCTGAACTCACTTCTCACTCCAGTGTGCACCCTGCGCACCAAGAAACACATGACCAGAAGTGAAACGGCAGTCAACATGGCCTTCACTCTCCCCTCTAATGCTCGACAGAAACATAAAATTAACACCTGAAAGTGTGTTGAAATACACATTATAATACGACTCTAATAATGTACAATATCAACACTTACGCTGCACTGCTTTTCAGCGTAGGAGCTCAGCACGGGGATCTCGCACACGCACACTGCTCTACCGATCTCAGAAAACCATAACTTCCCGCCACTGCAGCTCCCCTGTGTGTGACGTCTCATGAGAGCTCCGTTCTCTCACGAGATGTGCGGTCGCGCTTTTCTTCAAGGGACAGCATCACTTTACCCCAAAACAGTTATCATTCCCACATATGACGTGTGAAACATGCAAAATGGTACCTCATCAAATAAAATAAGTATTAAAACAAAAAGAAAGTCACTACAGTACTAATTCAGGTGTGTGTAAATAATACTGTGTGAACAGCTCAAAGCCTTTAATTCACCTGGCTATATATGAAAAGAAAATGATCCATGAGAACATCACCTGAGCCACCACAGCGAAAAGAGAGGGACTCATAAGAAAACAAGCACACAGGGGGACAGAGACCACATGCACATACTGTATGGGACAGAGATTTGGATTTCAAAATTTCCCATAATTTAATTAAATTCAGTTTTACATTTGCCATACAAAATCGCAAAAAAAAAAAAAAAATCTAATGTAAAAAAGAAGAATGAAAATAAATAACATTAACACATTTCAATACCAGAGCATCCTTTCTAATCAAATTCTAATCAAATTCTTTGGGCCTGTCCAACCCAAAGGTCATTAACACCAATGATATTCAGAACTCCACCCTGATCCAAGCTGCTAGGAGCCTGGATCACATCCTCCAAACCTTAAACCCCTCCCTGTGTTTTCCAGTTGTCTAATTTGGCCACTACTTTGTTTAATAATATGTTTATGTGATTGTATTATTTGGTGTTTGTGTCTTTCTTTCTTTCATTGCAGAGATGTGAATTATTGGTCAAAAGACAAAAAGAAAAATGTTCTCCTAAGCCCTCTAACTGTGACTGCAGTCTGCCCAGTCTGGAACTTTGAATGAACAGATGGTGTATGATTTCTATCTGCGAGAAAAAAAAACACAGTTTGTGCCAGGATTGAGATACATCAGATACCTGTTTTTCTTTACCAACAGCCCTCCCCAAATGCCCAATACCCCTACATTAGAGACTCTCACCCCTGTTATGGAGCCAAATTTTTAAACATCATTCATGGCTGGTCTCTCAAAGTCTCCTAACTCTGAGGTCTGAGAGACAGAAGCATAACGTCCTTGTCCCACAGCAAGAGACAATCTGAAGCAACAGACAAATAATCAAATGGACCAGATAGGGATAAGGATAGGGATCTTGGTCTTCAGCAATTGGTGAGGAGGGCAGGGCAGTTGTGCTGCTGCCCAGGGGCCCAAGACCCCTAGAGGGCCCAGGGCCATGAAGGCACAAGCAGCCTGTCTGGTTGAGATCCCAATTTCTCTTTCTGTTGGCGCCCCAGTAGCAAGTGATGACATTTCTTTACTGTCAGAAATATAAGTTTTGCTGACACCTGAGCTCATGTTCATTATGGCTTTTCTTCTCCAGCTGTTGGAACAGCTATCAATAGCAATTTGCACAGAAGGAAGCCGACAGCAGCATACAATGAAGACCTGCCATCTGTGAGTGCCAGCATGGAAGGAGAAAAGGAATAGCATATCTTTTTTGTCTCGTCTCTGGATGTCCTGTGGTGGCTCATTTTCATCACCGTAGGTCATTTGAATGTTTGTGCTCAAAGTCACAGTGACGTGTTAATGCAGCTCTGACCTCCACTGACCTGAGCAGCAGTCTGTTGGATGTGATATGGAGCAGTTCAGTACATTGTGACCCAGCCCAGCTTCTCTCAATCTGGTTCTGAGGTTGAAAGAAGATGATAGAGGGTGATAAAACTGTTCCCAAACAGGGACCTCTAAAAAGGCCACAGAATAAATTCACAATTGCCCTCTGAATTCCTTCAATGAGGCCCCTTGGTTTAGGTAGGTCTGAGCTAAAGGGGTAAAGGAAAAACCAATTAATAATGATCAAGTCCTTGCCCCAGTAGGAAAGCTGAGGTAGCAGCCGTTTCCATTCAGACAGTCTGGCACAGGCTCTCTCTATAGAGTACAGAGTTGGAGCACTTAGAAAAAAAAGTCTCATCTGAACTGCTTTGGCAGCAACGTGTTTTTGTTCATGCCAATAAAGCTATTTGAATCCATAATCTTGAAAGACAAAGAGGTAAGAGTACACAATGATTCTCCCGGAGGATGAGGATCCAGATGCCAACCATCTGGAATGAGGCACCAGCAACCAGCAGAGAGAGGGGTCCCAGGGAAGCAAATGGTCTAGCACAGAGAGGCTGAGTGAAAACAGAGAACAGGGAGGGAGAAATCTGGGGGAGATAGGGAAATAGATAAGTACATGGTCTGGATGCACAATATACAAATGGAGAGTTAGAGAGATCTGGAGGAGCAAAATGACACAGACTGAATGGTACAAACTAGATTTACTAGATTTATTGAGATGAATCTGACCCACTGGCTGGAGAAAGACAATAGGTACAAGGCCTTAAGAAATCAAAAAATAGGCCCCTAACAGAAAGTAAAAGCCTAAATATATGGTAAGTCTTAAATTTGGACTTAAATTCCTGATTGGATCCCGACACAGTGACGTGAGTGAGGGGATTATTCCAGACAGAGGGAGAGGGCATGGCAACTTTTATTTTCTCTGGATGAACAGCAGGGTGCTGGGGAACTCCGCTCAGCTCTTCATCAAAAAAGCAATGCACATGGGTTTTGTTTCTATGACAACTTGTCAACAGTATATCACCTCTGCTGACGTATCACAGAGTAGCATCAGCCATTGTGGGTTGTATTACTATTTGTGTGGATCAGCTTGTTGTGATCTTTGGTTATTAGATAACAAAAATTCACCCAGTTGTCGCTAATTCAAAAGCAATCTGGATAAACCCTCTACCGTGGTCTACCACAGCCACAGTTTCTGAAAATCATTTCTTTTCATCCTCTTCCTCTATCCCCACTGCTTCCTTTTTTGAATGCCCTAACAATGTTGAAAGTTGCCAACAACAACGGAGACAGACTCCCCATCATCTACAAACACTAACAGACAGACTAACTAAATTGATGTTACAAACTAGAAAACATTGTATCAAGTCTTGAATTATACATTTACTTAGGATTCATTATATGAAATTATTGATGGGAGATTATTTGGGGGGAAATAAATAATTACAGCTAATTAATTCTCAGAGTGGGGATTTATAACATAAATGATATAATAGATCTACAGCCATAATCATCATATAACGAGAATACCTTCATTTTCCAATATAAATTCTGTCATAGTGTTGTGGCAGAAAATGAGGGATCAACGAAGATCAAATGTCGAAACAGACGCCGAGACACAGGTGTCAAATGGGGAGTCTCCTTTATTCACAGCAGCCCTACTAACAACACAGTTGGAGATATCTCACAGTATTAAAGAAACCAGAGGTGTCTCTTATACATGGATGATGGTGTGTGTTTGTGTATGTGTGAGTCAACATACTCGTGCATGTGGACTGTGCAGACTTCATTCCTGTTTACCAGGTTGTCCATTCTCCCTTCCCAAGGGAATATGAGCCATCTTCAAGGGCATTTCTTAATAACATTTATCCTGCAGATACAACATTGTGTTTTGTACAGACAAGGCTTGCAGGTGTCTCAACACAGTCATGGTGACCTTCCAGAATAATTTCTGACCAAAGCCCTCCTGTTATTCAGTATCCTGATATTTTCATTCCGCCACAATAGTTTTTAATGTTAACACAAACCTTTTTTTTTATTAACCACTAACCACATTAACATTTTATTTATTATCAATTAATTCTAAAGCCAAATGTCATGTGTGCCCTGTGGTGCCTCCATAGGTTGATTAGTAAAGTGCATAACATGGGGGTTCGGTCATGGCTGTATTGGCCCGAGTTTGTCTGAACTGCAGCCCTGCTGCGTTTAATCCCTGACTTTCCTGTCTCCCTCTCTCAATTCATGGCTGAATAAAGGCAAAAAACTGACCTGCCTGCCTTTGGACAGAATAGCTGCATCAGGTCGTGGTAGCAGATGAGAGAAATTTTGTTTATGTGTAAATTGTATTTTTGTGTTTCTGGCAATTTGGATAATGTCAGACAAGCATAACAAACTTTCCATTCTGTGTATGCCAAAGTGTAAGAAAGGTTGAAGTCCATGCATATGGAGTTATCCTGGGAAAAGCAGCAAAAAGATAGGCTGTTACCTTGATATATGAGAGACTCCCCGGGAAAGAAGATAGTTCACAGGTAAGCAGAAGGTAAGAAACATAACATTAGTTGAGACTGAGAGAGGAGAGAGAGCCATAATAAACAGGAAAAGGAGCAGCCAGCAGCCGTCAATCACAATTTGCAATATGATGTCAAAGACAGCACCCCCTCTAATAGCGTGCCATCTTGTGTGGGTATGAGCCCCATACAGATAGTGATCAATAACACGTGGTAAGAGAGTGGCCTGCAAACCCTCACAGACCAATTACAAATACATCAGCCTGCCCACTAATAACTCCCCAGTTTGTTATTCCCTCCCTCGGGCCTCCATGCAGTCATGAGGGCTAAGGGCAGGCGTAGCTCCATATATATTTGCGGTGGAGGTGGAGTTTGAAGGTGACAGACAAAGTCTTTGACTCTCCAAAGTGGCTCAAGGTTGCATCTCACCCTAGAGGCTTCTCACAGGGAGGAAGAAAAAGGACAGAGTGACGCTCATGAAATGAATCAAGCCACACATACCAAGTACCACAAAAAGAAGCAAAGAGCTGTGAGCCCAATGCCTTTGTTGACCAAATGACAGTATTTTCAGGCATCCCTCTCATATTCGAAATGCTTTTCTAATGTTTTTGTGTCTGAGAAATTGGGAAGACCTTTATTCATTTATTCATTTTCTTCATGAACCTGAGGGGAGTATTTGTGAATGTCAATCATGAACCTCCCAAACAAAGAGCTGGAGAAGCAATTAGGTAAGGCATGAATGATGTCATGTCAGGTGAGCACCATATAACCAAGTATTCACCAAGTTGCAAGTGCAAACCATTTATTATGAGTTGTACATTGGGGGCCCGAGCTGAGCAGCCGCCGCACAGAGCAGCAGGACAGGGAGTGCACTGTTTTCCCAAAAAGAACATTGTTATCGGTTGTTATCGTGTTGTTGTTATTAGCAATGAAAAAAACGGGGAGGACGGTTTGGTCATGTAGTGTGTGAAAAGTGGACTCTCAAACATTGTAGTGCTAGTTAAGAATGTAACAAAAAATTAGTGGATGATTCCCTGTATTGGCTATTTATTAGCAACAGCATTCAGGGAGTGGTCAGCTTTACTAACATCCCACTTAATGTACAGCATTTAATGTTTCTGTAAATAATCCATAGCCTGAACAGCAGCAAATGCTCCATTGTCCTTATTATTATCTATTATCTTTTTAATATAATGACCAGTTAAATTATAGACATTATTGTTGGTTTATGGGTACAGGTGTTAAGTAGTAAATCAGCGTCTTTATCCGTGTTACTTCTTCGATTTTTCTTTAAAAATAAGAAATATTTGAATTACCATGACATCCAGTAAAGGTTCTACAGTCGACATGCAGACAACTGTTTGCTACCTCCTCTGATCATTTCCAAACAGGGACAAATTGCTTGGCATCTGCCACTGAGGCTGTATTATTTCTAAGGCTTCCATACTGTTAGACCTGTGTCTAAAACTATTCAGGGTAACACTAAAAGAGATGAGCTTTCTCAGAGAAAATTAGCATTCTCCAGCCTATCCCCCGGGTCCGAGACATCATGAACAGTTTAGGTGGTAAATCCTGGTTTTCCTAACTAGATCAGGGGAAAGCTTACCAATAAGGATTTGTGTCAGAAGAAAGCAGACCACTGACAGTGTTTGTCACAGGACTTTTCAAGTGGATTCACATTGCCTTCAGTCTCATGAATGCCCCTGCAGCCTTTAAACGTTGCGTGTAGGAATGCTTGGAAGGGCTTGGGATGACATCTGTATTCCCTACTTGGACAACACACTGGATTTCAGTAAAACCTTCGGGGACCATGATGTACGAAAACTGCTGCAAGGTCTCAGGGAGTACGGCATCAAGCTCAAGCCAAGTAAATGCAATCTATTCAAGGTCCGTTATCAGGGCAGAAGAGTTTCTCCTGAGGGCAGTAAAACTGATCCAGCTGACTTCGAAGTTGCTAGAACACTAAAGGACATCAGACCCCAAACTGTAGGCCAACACAGGAAAATGCTTGGTCTGCTCACCTACTACAGGCAGTACATCAAAGACTTTTCACGCAAAGCCAGCTGCCTGAATGAGCTCCCAGAAGCTGACTCAGACGAACCTCCTGATGACAACAAGAGAAAAACAAAAACAAGGTTAAAGAAACCGAGTCATGTTGTGCCCTCAAATAGACCGACTACATGGACTGACCAGCATCAACAGGCACTTGAACAGCTGATTGACTGTCTCCTCCACCCACCACTGTTAGGTTTCCCTGATTTCACGCAGCTATTTATTGTACACAGTGACGCATCCCATCAGGGTTTGGGAGCAGCGTTATATCAAAACCAAGATGGCAAGCTTAGATTCATAGCTTATGACTCTCGCACATGGACAGCAGCTGAAAAGAACTATCATCTCCATGTAGGCGAGGTAGAATTCCTGGCTTTAAAATGGGGAATCACTGACAAGTTTCGTGATTATCTCTATTATGCCCCAACCTTCACTGTGTACAGTGATAACAACCCGCTCAACTGCATCTTGTTGACTGCAAGTCTGAACGCGACCACTTCTAGGTGGGTTGCAGAGTTGGTTAATTTTCACTTTACAATCAAGTACAGGCCAGGTAAAGAAAACTATGATGCTGATGTTTTGTTGAGAATGCTGCTGGATGTTGAGTCACTTATGAGAGAAAGTTCAGAGAAGCTGCCACCTAACACCATCACTGCTGCCGTCCAAGCTATCGATGTGCAGTGAGACACTCAATTTAGTTCCCCCCAAGTTCCTGTTCCCTTTTACGCTGATTTACTGCCGAGCTACTGCGTAGTTGCTATGTTACCGTACGTACTCAAGGGAGAAACGCAAATAGAAACACAGCTGGGTGTACGGAAAGTGAAATGGGACAAACCAATGTGTAGGTTATTGATATGTTATTCATTACATTAAAACAATAAATGGAGAATGCATTTGTTAGACCATTCATTGTCAATCTTTGTGTAAATGGATGCCAGCTAGCCTAGCTGTGCGAGAGTAGCCTACATTAAGTAGGCTAAGTAGTGCCGAATCACTTACACTGGTCGATTCGAAATGGGCTGCTGGCTTACTGGTTAGCATGCCCGACTGACGAATTGATGACATTATTTTTGACGTATAGCGTTACTATTGCTTACCATTCATTTGAAAATGGGCAGAGCGCCTGCGAATGACATATTTCTGCTCCTTGGAAATACCAGCCGGATAGTGTCCATAACGTGACAAACGCGCATCCTGGCCACCCGAATTTATCAACTTTGTGCCCTTGTGAAACTGGGTTGGGAATTAGGTTACGCCCTAGGTTAGTTCCAAGTAAGTGCATGATTTATACGAAAATCAATGATCCATTCACTGAACACTTAAAATATTTTTTCCTGAAAGCCTACCCATTATCTGTTATCTCCTGCACGACATGCTCATAAATAGGCTATAGGCCTACATAATTGTCATTGTGATGATCGACAAGTTAAACTGTTGCATAGACACAATAACAGTTCAACAACAAAGCATGGTATTTATTTATTCATTCAAAATTATAAACAAATCAACAGGCGTGAACTCGGAGCGAATAAATTACAAATATGCAATTAACTCTTTTCTGTTAAAAACAATGACTGGCAATACCGAATGAAATGACAGATGATCAAACCAATAGGGAAATCTCGTTTTCGCTGCAATCTCATGCAAATCGTCAATCATTTTGTACCACTTCACTTTCCGTAGAACCAGTTGTTCTGGGTTGGTCCTGTGGGCGGCGTCAGTTAACATGACTTTTCAAGGGGGAACAGGAATTCCAATGGGGAACCAAATCAGGTGTCACATCGGCTGCCAATTTGGACAGCGACTTACGGCAACTCCACTTGGACAAACTTCTTCAGTGCCCTGCCCGATATGAGTCGCCAGAGACATTTTTTTACGGGATTTTGAGACACGTTAATTGCGTTAAAATTTGTTTTTAAATTATTAATCAATCTGGATTAACACATTAATTTTGACAGCCCTAATATATATATAGATATACACTACCAGTCAAAAGTTTGGACACACTTTCTTATTCATTTGAATGAGAAAGTGTGTCCAGACTTTTGCCTGGTAGTGTATTAATATATATATATTTATCAGACTAATTATTATTGCCATGATTCAACCCTTCACTCCTCAGTTCATCATCGTTCCAGGGCTTAGAGTGTAGCTGGGAGCAGAGCTGCTAATTAGTCAACTTTTTGAACATGTTTGTCGGTGAGGATTTGTCAGTGATTGCAGAAGTGTCACTTTCTCTGAAGACATCTTTTTTTCTAGAAACCTAAGATGCTGAAATGCAGGACAGGCAGTAATTTAAAGGCTTTGTGAGTGATGATTGCTGGGCTGTTGTTTGTATCAACTAAATTTTCTTTCAAGTGTTTTCTTTATAAGGATAATTACTACAGTTACCTGTTTGGCCCTTAGTATATCTTGGGAGTATTTTATCGCACATAGCATATTAAAGTGGAGCACAACTGACACTAACACATTCAAATTTGTATACCTTCTTTTACTTAGTATAGCAACTGGTCAGCATTAAATGAACCTGACCAACAGGACTACAAAGACATGGCAAACCAAAAGATAAGTAAGGATATTGCTACTGAAGATGGAATGACACTTGACCGTTTTCCCGCTTCAACACATCACTTTACAGACTAAATGTTCACTTGCTGTCTAATATATCCCACCAGTGACAGCTGCTATTCACAACAAAATAATGTTCCTCACTTGCCCTGTCAGTGGTTTTAATATTATGGCTGATCGGTTAATATAATATCTCATAATGTAATATAATTGGAATTGAAATGGTTCTTGGGTCTAAGACAGTGGCCCACAGTGTGTAATAACTGGCTGAGCCTGTGGCTATGGCTACACAGCTATGGCTGAGTTTGCAGCTGCTGTATAATTATGACTATGAGAGGACTATATGGGAGTTGCTACTGCTGTAATTATGCTAATGGTTGTAACTGGGGTTGCGGTTCCTCCAAATATCAAGGCTGTGACCTTTTGCTACTTTATGGTTTGACTCTAAGTACACCAACAGGTTGGATAGGTGCAGTGACTTGACGTCAGCATAGTGTGTTTAGAGATGTTCAATAGTTGTATGAGCAAATCTCTATGATGCATTGTCACAGCACCAGTCTCGAACGTCTCTGATAGAATCTATATCTTTTAGCAGCACCGCTGCTGTGACTGATCACTGAGAGCGGTCTTTTTAGCTCAACTATCATCCACAGTGTTCTCTCTTACAACTGAGAGAAACTTAGTCACAAATATTAGGCAGATCAGCTTTTAATCCGTTGTACAGTTGTTGTACAGGCGTATTTTCTCCTGAACTAGCCAACACAGTTTGAAGTCGCATCGGACAGAATCAGAGCTGAACAGCAGGCTGAGTGAACTCTGACACATTTGCTTGCTTGTTTATCCTAAAGTGCTTGAATGCCCGTGTGTTCACTTCTGTTGTACCTTTGAGTGATCATGCAGCCATTTAGTCTAAGTAAAGAAAGTGTTTGGTGACTATAAATCTTTGAAAAGGAAAATCAGAATTCATTTGTAATTTTGCACTCCATGTCACTGAACTGCTGAATAATCTGCACTGATATTCCAATGATTGAAAATTGTGGGATTCTCTGGTGTCTTTACAAGTGTATAACTACTGCTCTAACTACAGCTACAGCAATAGCTAGGCCAGCATATATATATATATATATATATATATATATATATATATATATATATATGGAGAGAGACACAGAGAGTGAGACAGTGAGTGAGTGCGCACATGCGTGAGAGGGAGAGAGAGAGTCCCTGTTTCAGCTCCTGCAGTTTATCTGTAACAGTATAACCATAGTCGTTGCCATAATCACAGCCCAGCCATATAGTTAAACCATAATGTGCGCCAGTTCCACAACTGGTGTTTCGTCTCCCAAACCTCAGCCGAGCTCATATAAAAGCTGAGCTGTGGTCACAGCCAGAGACTGCAGTAACTGATGGAGCTCAGACTTCCTCTGGAAAACATGGATCGCAGTTAAAACACTGCAAGGTAAAGCTTTATGCACAAGGTACTGAACACAAAGCCAGTTCAAGAACATTTTACTAGAAATAAACATCTGAATAATATGACAAGTTAGTATTATTATTATTATTACTGATGATTCTATGATCCCTTCAAAAACAATATGCTGATAGTATAATCAAATCAGGCTTTCTAAGAGGTAATAATAGGCAATTGACTTCTAGAACTAAATTGATTCTTCGTCTTGGGTTCAGCCAGTTGCAGTTTGTAAGCGTGTATGTGCAAAATGGTTCAGACTGAAGGCTGGCTGTTATATATTTAGTCAGATTTTGTGCAGAGCTGTTCACCGGCTGAATTACACCATGACGATAGTGTCAGCTGTGGTTTCTAGGAGACTGGAGATGCAAGTCTTTTTTGCTCTTCTTTTTTTTGTTTACAACCTACTGGGAAAAGCAAGCGACCTGGAAGCCAGGACCTTTTGATTTCCAAACGGCTGGTGCAGCACATCTATGAAGTTCAGTGAGCCTCAAATCTTTGACTTAGGTTGAAAAGCTTTGTTTTCTTTGATAATAAAATGTAGAAATTCAATTGAACAGCTACAAAGACACAAATCTCGCTTTTAAGTAATGTTACTCTGTCCTCCCAGAAATGTGGGATAACAAAAAAAATCTGAAAACAGGAGAGATGCTTTTAATGTGTGCTCCGCAATATGTACTCTAAATGATGCAGATACGCACACAGACATATACACACATAGACACAACACTGTCATATCCTCTGACAGCAGCGGCCATAAATGCTTGATGTTATCTCCAAGTGAGAACAGAAGGATTAGCTTTAACCAGAGGTGCTGCTGACAACTCTGACAAGATAAAAGGTTGCATGGAGAAGGTAACGACATGACAACATGCTGCTAAGTGGAGTAGGCATGGTCATGCAAACTCTGGCTTACACACATGCATGTGCATAAGGGTTGTATTCTTATTGATTATATTTTGGTCCATAGACTGTGATAGATATGAGAAAAACCCCACGTATGAAGTGAGATCACAATGGATTGTTAATATGGAGCTGTGCAGCCCTCAGTACACCACATACCTATACCATGGCCAAATAATCTTCTATTCCTGCTGACAAACAAGACAAAGAAACAATCCAAAAAAAATATGACCTCTTTGATGCAGCTCCTCATATTACGTATTTTCTTCCATTAGATTTGGATTGGCACCACACTCAAATATTTTCAGATGATAAATTTTTGCCTTTCATTTCTTACATAAGGATCTAAAGAGTTTTCCTGAGCAATCAATGAACATCCTTGTATCCGACACTTTCTTTGTATTAAGCCCATTGAAGCTTACAAAAATCGTATTATCTAGAGGATGTTGTGGAGATGGTTTAAACTAGAGACATGCTCTCCTTTTTTTCACCAAAACCAGAGAAACAGCGCTTTCTAAGTCTGATTTAGATTGTGTGACACTGACTTTATTGTATAAACTCATGAACAGACTTAGTTCAGATTTGGATCAGTGTGACTCTGACTGAACTTCATACAGCATCATATGTTCCTGCCTGCACCTGTATTGAATATTCCCTCCTCCTGCTCTCATTCTCTCCTATACTCTACCCAACTTTGCTCCCCTGCCCCCCGCTGTCTCTCTCTCTCTCTCTCCCTCTGTCAACCCAACCGGTTGAGGCAGATGGCCGCCCCCCCTGAGCCTGGTTCTGCCCGAGGTTTCTGCCTTTTAAAGGAAGGTTTTCCTTGCCACTGTCGCCAAGTGCTTGCTCAAGGGGGGATCTGTTGGGTCTCTTTAAATCATTTTATAAAGAGTTTTGGTCTAGACCTGCTCTATATGTAAAGTGCCTTGATGTATCTTTGTTATGATTTGCCGCTATGCAAATAAATCTTATTTGATTTGACTGGAGTATTGCTGCTTCATTTCTGTGTGTTCATCCATTCATTCTCATGCTCCATCTTCACATGTGATGTCTGGCCATAGCTCTACATCATATATGCATATTTGTTCCAGTGGTAGATGTCACAGTCAGTCAGAGGGCCTAGCTGTCAGCAGCTTGTATAGCCAAAGTGTTTGGGATCAATCCAGCATTTTTCTGATCTCAGAGTGAGGAGAAGTTGCTCTGAGTTTATTTTGTTGACATAATTAAGGCAGAGAGACGTGGACAGTAAGTTTAGTATATTTAGAGCATTAGAGGCTTTGGAGCTGATTTTTCATCATTCATTCTTTCATTCATCTTCTACCATTTATCTGTTTCCGGGTTGTGAGGGTTGCTGGAGCCAAATCCAGCTCACTCTGGGCAACGGCGGGGTACACCCTGGACAGGTCACCAGTCCATCACAGGGCCAACACACAGAGACAGACAGAGACAAACAACCACTCACACTCACGCTCAGACCTACGGACAATTTAGAGTCACCATTTAACCTAAACATGCATGTCTTTGGACAGTGGGAGGAAACCCGAGGAAACTCACACAGGCACCGGGAGAACAACCTTCTTGCTGTAAGGTTAGCGGCATTTTCATTATTACTGCTAAAAAGAATGAGCAGAACACCTGATTAGATAAAGACAGAAACTTCAAATCAACACTAGAACAACACAAACTTTTTCTTTGATTTTATTTTTTGTCATTATGGTTTACAGTGTTTATTACAGTGAACAGCATCTTTATTGAAGGAGATATATAATTAGCTGTAATTCTGGTTATGTGGAGATTTGGTGACATTTAAAAAATGAACATACAAAAACACAAAGCAATAAAAACACAATAAAGCTAAAAGGGTTCATAGAATCTTACCCCGGCCCTGGCGCCAACCCTCCCACCCCACCAAGTTTGTTTGTCAGCAGGATTATGTGCAAAAATGGAACACATTTAAACCAAACAAACAAAAGAACACAGTGTGGATGATAACAAACCTCTGTTGCAAAGATACTTACACTTTGGGAATATAAACAAAGATTTTTGCCAAGAGAAATCCAATCACACAGCTGAGTGTATGGGAGTGACAGATCAGCAGAGGGTAAAGTTTGGTACTTAGGGAGGGGTGGGCTCATCTAATTCAGACCAACTGAGAGCACCAGTCATTGTTCTGACCTCCACCCTGATAGGGGATTACATGAAGAGATACTGTGACAGACTGAATCTACATTCAAACTGGAGCCAGTTCTCTAATAAGCTGAAACCAACTACCTGAAAAATGTGTCCAAGGATACCAAGGAGAAGTGGTGCGAACACAGTAAAATAGCAATGTATATGTTTTTTGCAATTTTGTGGAGTCGACTTTAGTAATTTCCGTTGTCATGACACAATGAGCCTGAGATGGAGAGAAATTGCTTTATTTCACAAAGCTGTGCTGAGGATACACCTGATATCAGAGGCAGAGCCAGTCTCTCTTCTTCCATCATGGTATGTTATGGAGCCTGTTGTTGGTTCACTTCTATATCAGTGTCTACAACTGGTGCCTGTTCCCTTCAACCAGAAAGATGTATGGACAGTGAAACTGCTTTTTACACTGGTCAAAAAAAGTGCTCACATCAGGCTGCGCTGCACAGAAAGCATTTTCTCCTGGGTCAAATTACTTCAGTAAATGGCTGTTTATTGGCTCCAGCTAAAATGTGACCAAAGAAATTTTTGCCTCTTTTCTGAGCTGTGACGTGTCTCAAAGAACACACGTCTATCGGCTTTTAGAATGAAACCACATTAGCTACACTTTGGAATGAAAGATAGTAGCCTAGGAAGCCCTGCAAAACAACAACAAAAAAACAAAACAAAACACATAACCACTGACCAAAGCATAAAACTCCAGCACAAAATGGAAGGACTAAAAACTGCAGTTACTCCAGTGACCATTACCTCTAACAATGAGTCAGCTCAGACAGGCTCCCACGTTCAATGGTCCCACTTTACATGACAAATAAAAATCTGTCCAAAAAAAAAAAGTTTTTTGGTGTAGATTTCCTCCTTAATGACACATGTACTGTTAGAGAATTTGGATTTATGGCACCAGTGTTTTTATTAAGTGAAGGCAAGGTCTTGAACACTTTGATTGAGCGGCTGATAATATGCTTGCCTACTTGTGGGGGGTGCAAATCAAATCAAATCAAATCAGATTTATTTGTATAGCGCCAAATCATAACAAAGTTGCATCAAGGCACTTTACATATAGATCAGGTCTAGACCAAACTCTGGTGCAGGAGCCAATCCCAGATCACATTGGGCGAGGTCAGGGGAACACCCTGGACAGGTCGCCGGTCCAGCACAGGACCAACATACAGATACACACAGAGAAAAACGAACAGTCACTCACAGTCACACTCAGACCTACAGGCAATTTAGAGTCACCAGTCAACCTAGACATGCATTTCTTTGGACTGTGGGAGGAAACTGGAGTACCCGGAAACACCCATGCAAGCACGGGAAGAAAAATGAAAACTCCACACAGAAAGGCCTCAGGCCTGGGAATTGAATGGTGGTAACCACTATGCTGCCTTTATTAAAAAAAATAAATAAATGATGAAAAGAACCCTGATTGTTAGTTTGATTTTTATTTGCAGAGACGTCAGAGTTCAACCAAAGCTCCTGAGGCATGTACTGTACCGATAACCAAACTGTGATCAAAACAACTGGGAGAGGTGTGAGGACAAAAATCAATGTGCCTTGTTTTGTTTTTGTCTACAGAGTTGAATTTTTAGCATGGGAAATCATATATTAGATATGATGAGTAATCAGCCTAAGGTTTCAATGCAAATCTTAATGAAAATAATATGCATCTGTTGTGTGTGAAATGGACAGTATCTTCTGTTGCTCTTTAATAGCCTTTGCAGGCAACACAGTCATGTAGCTGGAGGGCAGTGGCCATATCCTGCAGAGATTAGACAAATTAAAGCAGCACTTAAAGTATATGGACCTGATTAGCCCCAGTAATGAAATCAAGCTTGTCACCATGGTTCCCCTTCTACCCAGACACACACACACACACACACACACACACACACACACACACACACGGATATGCACACTGTTCCCTCTGCTGCTGATCTCACTTCCCTTTGCTCGCCATTGAGCTTACAAAACCCCAAGCTGCACACACAGCTCCTCTCTTTCACACTCGCTTTTCTTTTTCTGTCTTCATCTTCTTTCATTCCCTCACCCAGCAGCCCATAAGCTACCTCCTCCTCTCTGACCTCCATCACTCCCCCCCTCCCTCCTGCCCTCCCTCTCTTTCTTTCTTTGACTGCCTCTCATTTCTGGAGTAAGTGTGCTCCCTAGTGTTTTTTGCATCAGTGAGAGACAGAAAGAACAGAGGTTGGTATTGCACTTACAGACGTACAATCACACAACATACATGGGGATACATGGGGAGAGGGGGATTTTCACCATAATGTCAATAGCTGCTGTAATTATTTAACATGTCAACAATGACTTAGTAAGAGTGACTATAGTGCAAGAGAAGAGTCCACCCACACCGAGAAGCTTTGCTCCAGCATTCTGCTTATATCTCATATGAACATGTCTGCTCATATTAGACAACACACATGGAGCCTGACCCCGACAAGTCTTGGGGTGCCATTTTTCACAACTTGTTTGACATGTGACCTGCAGGTTGTGAAATGGTAAAGGTGGCAGGAACTGTAAACAACGCCTCTTTTTTTTCCACTTCACTGTGGTAACAGTTATGGAAGAGCACTCTTTGTTTCTTTTGGTTGAGGTCACAGAATAAAAAGGTAAAAATATCCAGAGAACCTGGTCTGTTTGACACAAGACATCCTGGTCCTGCATTAGTTGTCTTCCATTTTGACACTGTGCTGACTGAGACAAATAATTCTCTTTTTATTCATGTTCCATCTGCAGGGTCAGGCCGTGACCAGGCTGACAGTGCGGAGGCTGGCTCTGTAGTAAATCTTATTTGTCATTCCAGTCATGTGTAGACAACACTGCTAATCTTCTATCCTGCAAACAACCCTGAATGTCACTGTGCTCTGCATCAAGTCCACACTGCAATGACTGAAACCTTTAAAAAAAATACACATTTGATTTGATTTTTGTAACATATGTCTCAGCTTCAGCTGAACTTCAAAATGACTGGAAATCTAGTGGTACTGGATTGGGAGGTTTCACACCTGGCTAAACTATGTTTTATTGCGGTGGGCAGGTAAAAATTGCTTTGGGTTGGGTTTCTGGTATGTGAGCTACTTTTGTGCTATTTTGGTGGTTCCCTTGATGACAGTGTAAGCTATACACTACCTGATCAGCCGTTCCTCTCCAGAAGTTACAGTGATAGGGATAAGTGTAGTATGTAGACTCATCCTAATGTACTTAAATACAACTTTTCTCCAGATTCAAATGATTATTTGGACATATGCCTGATAAAGGATGTGCTACATATAATAAAAAAAATATTAGAATTAATATCATTATTGTTCCTGCGACCCGGAAACGGAAACACAGTAGAAGATGGATGAATGGATGGATTATTATTGTTATTACAGATTTTGTCAGTTTGGTTTTCATCGATAATACGGCTGTAAATAATTATCTTAAATGTAAAGATATAGTGGAATAATTCTAGTCAATCTGTTGGCATGAATCATTGGCTTACCTCACATTTGCAATCACACTGGCACTGCCAACATGTTAGAGGACACAGTGAAATATGTAGTGTTCCTTATAGAATAAAAGGCTTCACACAAATGAAGAGATTGAACCAGAACAGAGGTGGACTGTTCGATTTGATCATGGGGACCATGGTTGTCAGCAGAGTGGACCACCAAATTAGGGTTGTCAGAAGTATCGATGCTCATGTAAGCATCAATACTAAAACACTGTATCTTGATACAATACTCATTTGCAAAAGTATGGATACTCCTCCCCAATTAACCGGGAAGCATGTGTGCAAACAACACAACATTGGTGACAACAACGTCAAGAAGCACGTCAAACGTGGCAAAGCATCTTAATGACTGACACCCTGGGAAAAAAAGAGATATAATGTTTGTACACAAAACAAACCGATTTGTTCAGCACAAAGCAGTATTCTTTAAACAAATTTTGTCTTGTGGGACAATTAATATAACATTTGCACGTTTTTTTAGATGAAGAATTTAATTATATACATAAATATATATATAATGCAAAGAATTACTCATCAAGAGATGACATTAAAAAGAACTGTCAGCACTTTGAATTAAGGTAATGAGCAAATACATTAAGTGTGGTACGCGGCCCTTTGATTATTAGCTTAGTGCATTTCCATAAACTTGCACATAGAAAAGACACACGTTGAGTATATAAATACAGATCAACTACAGTTGTGGACGTGTATTAAATTACACCCATACATAAATGTATTAGCACAATCGTGCACACACGAACATGATGAGCTGTGTTAAATGCCGCACACTCGAATGCCATTCCAATTCACAGCTGCACTTGTGCTGAAAGGCAATCTGTCGTCAAACCTTTTTATTTGACAGCTGCTCCAAAAAGACTACAGTTCTATCTATTGCTTTTTTATGATCAACATGCACTTTTTTCAATATGCTTTAACACTTGGAGGACTTAAGGGATAAGGGAAATAGGGTATCTCTTACACATTCCCTGTGAAAATGCATGTAATATTCTTCATAACACCATTGTTAATGGAAATTGATAGGACAAATCCAAGAGCCACCCCTGTGTATACCACATATCTCTATAACTTTTATGAAGTGACAGTCATTTGGATGCCAGCTCTCTGCAGCTCCCATCCTTTCTAATTTAATTTTGACCTTTCCATAAATTCACACCCATTTCCCAGCCAGAGATATGGAGGGAAATGATCTTTAGTATTTTAAATTGAAAGGTTGTAATTGAATGAGTGCCCAGAGCAAAGAGGGGAAATTATAGGATATTCATTTTTTACACTGATACCCCTGAGAAACGCAGTGATAGAAGCATGTAAGGACATCCTGCACAGCTCGTTCAAGGGAAAAAAAACAAAGCAAAAAACCTATAGCTTCTCCACACCGTTCCATCAGCACTCCCCTGACATGTAAGAACATTATATACACAATGCAGTGCAATGCCTCTTTGTGTTTCTCATCCATGAAATTGTGCCCAATAAGTGCTGAGATTTAGGAAGGGACGCTTCTGTCATCGCCTTTTGCAATTAAGAAAAGCGACACAGGAGAGAGGCTGGGTCTGCTTTCCCCTAGCACTCAGGTGTAATTTGAGAAAGCCAGCCTTGAGGCTGTCCTTTAACAAGCTCACCCAGATCGCCATATAGTCCACCACTCGGGAGGCAGCTGGTTTTAAGTGGCTACATGTCATTCTGAGGACCAACGGACAAACACACAAGGCCCCACTTAAAATATGAAACTCTGAAACTATATTCATCAAGATGCCATTTATAAAGTATGAGTCCAGCTCTTTAAAGTCTTGCAGCACTGCGCAATGTGCAAGAGGGATTCATGTGCAAAATGCTGTGGTGCTGCTGCAGGATAAATGTTAGTGCGCCCAGGCTTTCACTGTTTCTACAAAGACTGCCACTGTACTCTAAAGACAGCTGCCTCAGTCTGTGGCTGTGTGTTTGCCAGCTGGCACTCAAAACTACCATGTGTGCACAGTCACATACACAATGAATGTGTATATCATGTTGTCCTATTGCCTTTTCCTCCTGCGCCACTGCATCATGGAGTCTCCATCTGCAAGGGAAAATATCCTCCATTATAATTACAGGATAAATGCAGGCAAAAAAAGGGGCAGAGACAAATTGCAAAAGAGGAAAGGGAGCTGAGGCTCTTGTTTAGCGAGAAAAGATAGGAGGTACAGTTGAACCAGAATGAGGGGCCAATTTGACTGGCAATTACCCCCCCTGCCTATGATCAACCCACCTCCAAAATGATCAGTCGGTGTATGCAGTTGATTGCCTTCGTGATGTCTGCTGGGAGATAAAGTTGGAGAGGGGCTCTGACCTCAGCCGACCCCAAGGAAAGTGCTGCGTGACCTGGAAACCTCGGATTCGCTCCATGTGTATCAGCCATGAAATCCATCCTTGTCAGAACTGAGACAACAGATGTTGCTTCCTGTTTGGCCTGATTCATCGGGTAACCCCTGACCCAACGGCCAAACCAAGAAGAGGACACAGACAAACATGTAATGTTAAATGGAGAATCAAAGACAAATGGGCCAAGACACACGCAAACATGGAAGTCTCTTCATGGGCCTCAATCATACACCCAACACTGCATATACATAAAATCCTTTAAAACTCATTTATAGAGCAGCTGCGCTAAGGACAAATTTAATTTACCTGCCCCAGTCAAGCTCTGTAATGTAATAAAAACTTCAGCCTGGAGATCACCACTGATGTTACCCATCTAGTCCAGCAGATGACCGGGATGCAGATTTGATTACCCCACGTTAGTAATTAGTTAATGTGTGAAATGGGGAAAATATGTGTGAAAGCGAAAATGTAGAGACAAAGAGCAGACACAGGGATGAGAAAGAGGAAGGAAAGCAGAACATCACAGATTTGATACACCACCATGACTGTGAGAAATCTGTAAACTATTGTCATTTAGGAAATCTAGTGACAATAATTCTGCAAAAATAAGCCATTTTAGTTGTCACTCCCTGATGAAAATCTGTATCGTTGCCACTTCTTCCTTTGGCTTTATCAGCAAGAGTTGTGCCAGTAAAATACTCACTGCAACCCAAACTAGAAATTATCATATTTAGGAACTTGGAGAGGCAGATGGGAAATTGTTCTCTGTGACTTTTCAGCTGCCTGATAGGGACACGTTCCCCCTCCAAGAGCTTTGATTTCCCTCAGCCAATATTAATCTTTTACTTCTGTGATTTCAGACATTGTGTTTTGATTAGAACTCCTGATTCTTATATCGACCTGAAGCACAGCAGTCATTCTAATTTTTACAATAATTTCTTTCAATATTATTTTCTCTGCGATTGTGACACTACTGGATTCACAACAAACAGAGTGCCTATTAATGTATAATGACAAATTCTGCAAATAAAGAAAAAGAAAATAAGATGTGTTCGTGTGTGCAGGTGAAATTTTAGATAAAGGTGATCACAGCCTCCATGAAGTCACCCATAGGTTTCTGAAGATTGCTTTTGAAGCTTAGCAGATCTTGGCAGTGCCTGACCCCCAAAAATATCTGGATCTGCCAACTCCGCTCATCAGATTAAATGCCTCTCAAGAGTTGAACTAAGTAAAGAACTAACAGAAGAGAGTTGTTTCTTTTGGGGAAAATTGGGCAAATACAGTTTGACTTTGTATCAATTCAACCTTTTTATGTTGATTAATTCATTCACCGTCTACCACTTATCCATTTCCGGGTTGCAGGGGTGCTGGAGCCAATCCCAGCTCACATTGGGTGAGGGCAGGGTACACCCTGGACAGGTCACCAGTCCATCACAGGGCCAACACACAGAGACAGACAGAGACCAACAACCACTCACATACACACTCAGACCTACTGACAATTTAGAGTCACCAATTAACTCAAACATGCATGTCTTTGGACGGTGGGAGAAAACCGGAGTACCCAGAGGAAACGCACGCAAACTCTGCACAGAAAGGCCCCAAGCCCGGGAACCGAATCCACAACTTTCTTATTGTGGGGCAACAGCACTAACCACTATGCCACCGTGCTGCCTCAACCTTTTTATGAGACATTTCTCGGGGACATTTCATTTTTCTTACCTCCTCACATCCTGATGATGAAACATCATGTACCGCTCAGTCTTAATGTACATACAAAAAAACAAAACAAACTAAAACCAATTCTGCTTTATTTCCATTGCACCCTGATACAGGCTAATAGCCTTTTTAGCCCATGTCTACAATTGAAGCACAAAACATTTTAATTTCAAAATATTTTAGTGAGCATGTTTGATTTTTACAGTAAAAGTAAACTTAAATTTCCAAAATTTATTTCGTATGTATTTTTTAGTTTTGCATGTGGGGTCAAATGTCATTCACAGAATTTCAAATTTTAGCACTTTCAAGCTTCATTTTCCAGATTCAATGACAGTCACAGTAACTAAACCTATTACATAGCAAGGAATATCCTACATTTTAGTGGCATCTGTACAATTTACAGTATGTAATGAATTTCCAAGTATCTACTTAAGGTCAAAATACTCCAACATGAGTGTGAGACGGCTATACTGTAATAAATGAAATAAAGAATACTGCAGCTATACGTGCCAACTGCATCTTTCACCACAGCCTTAGTGTGGATACACTGTATGTAATGTCGTCTTATAAAACGTACAATATAAGTATTAAGAACCATGAGCTACTAATATATTGTGGAGAGTGACTTGAGAGAAAAAAATCATGGATCGGTCTTGGTCCACATGAAGAAAATACCTAATACGGCAGAACATAATGATGACAGGAATCTGCCCATTCATCAAAATGAAGAAGATTGTAATTTCTCCACTCATCAAGCACCAGTGACCCACTGGATGGAAGAATTTTATTATAGCTGGCACTTTAGTGAGCGTGGCAGAATTATGTGCATTAATAAAATTAATGTACAATATCTAACACACAGAAAAAGGAGGTCAGGACTACAGCACTGGATCCATTTACTTAAAACTTCAACAACCCATTACACAAGATTTTCTGTGAGCGGAGCAGTTTAATGATAATTGTTTTAGAATCAAATTATCAAGTTATTTTAAATGTGCTGCACAATAACAACAATAATAATAATATTAATAACTCAATTGTTTCCTTTACTGTTTTGACCGTGCAGCCATCAATCCAAGGAGGAGTCATTTTAGTAACACAGTAAACAAAAAAGGGCTTGTTAATCCTGTTTAATGCTACTGTACCTTCAGAGGGCTAAATGCTAATAGAGAAGCTAAGCACCGTAGAAGTTTTAATATCTAGCAGCATCACATATTTTTTATCATTTTAAATGTGAAATTGAAAAAAAAAAAACATAGGTAAATTGGCTTAGCAGCACAGAAGTATCACAGTTAGTGCTGCTGCCTCAGAGCAGGAAGGTAACGGGTTCATTTCCTAAGCCCTGGCCCCTTCTGTACGGCGTTTGCATGTTCTTTCTGTGCCTCTATGGGTTTCCTCCGGGTACTCCGGTTTCCTCCCACAGTCCAAAGACATGCATGTTTAGGTTGAGTGGTAACTCTAAATAGCCCATAGGTGTGAGTGAGAGTCTGAGTGGTTATTCGTCTCTGTCTCTACGTGTTAGCCCTTCAGTAGACCAGCGAAATGTCCAGAGTCTATCCCTTGCCTGGAACCTTTGCTGGGATTGGTTCAACTGACAAACCCACGACCTTCTTGCTCTGAGCCAACTATGCAGTCATGCTGCCCATTTGTGGTCATGTTGAAGCAAAAAAATCATGTAACAAATTAAATTGATGATATGTCAGATTGTACAGTTTATGCAGCTTTTATTTGAATTAATTGATTGGCAATGTGTGAATAACATGTTTAACTCTCGAAGAATCAAGTCAACCCCCTTTCCACTTGAACCTCAGTTTAATAGTAAGAGATGACCACATACTGTACCTCTTGAGGGAGATGTGGCTCTGAAGTCAAACGAGTTCCGTTGTTTATAGTTACAGTGGTATAACAAAGTTTAGGCACCCCTCTGAGGGGTTTACTCTTTCTTTACAGAAAATGATCACATTGGCATGCCATTAATTTTCTAATAAAAGCTGAATACTGGGGTATTTTCCAGACAAAGATTTTTAGTGGAGCAATATTAAGTTGTACGAAATCAAATCAGATGTGAAAAATAGGCTGTGCAAAAATTTGGGTACTCTTGTCATTGTGTTGATTTGAGCACCTATAACTACTTAGAAGTGATTAATTGGAACACAAAATTGGTTTGGTGAGATCATTAAGCCTTGAACTTCATAGCCAGGTGCATCAAATCATGAGAAAAGGTATTTAAGGTGGCCAATTGCAAGTTGTTCTTCTCTTTGACTCTCCTCTGAAGAGTGGCAACATGGGGGCCTCAAAACAACTCTCAAATGACCTGAAAACAAAGATTGTTCAACATTATGGTTTAGGGGAAATCTAAAAAAAGCTATCTCAGAGATTTCAGCTGTCAGTTTCCACCGTGAGGAACATAGTGAGGAAATTGAAGACCACAGGCACGGTTCTTGTTAAGGCCAGAAGTGGCAGGCCAAGAAAAATATCAGAGAGGCAAAGGCAAAAGTGAGAGTGGTCAAAGACAACCCACAGACCACCTCCAAAGACCTACAACATCATCTTGCTGCACATGGTGTCACTGTGCATCGTTCAACAATTCAGCACACTTTGCACAGGGAGAAGCTGTATGGGAGAGTGATGCGGAAGAAGCATTTTCTGCACACATGCCACAAACAGAGTCGCTTGAGGTATGCAAAAGCACATTTGGACAAGCCAGCTTCATTTTGGAATAAGGTCCTGTGGACTGATGAAACAAAGATTGAGTTATTTGGTCATAACAGGGGGCGTTATGCATGGTGGCCAAAGAACACAGCAATCCAAGAAAAACATTTGCTACCCACAGTAAAATTTGGTGGAGGTTCCATCATGCTGTGGGGCTGTGTGGCCAGTGCTGGTACTGGGAATCTTGTTAAAGTTGAGGGTCGCATGGATTCCATTCAATATCAGCAAATTCTTGAGAATAATGTTCAAGAGTCGGTCACAAAGTTGAAGTTACGCCGGGGCTGGATATTTCAACAAGACAACGACCCAAAACACTGCTCAAAATCTACTCTACAAGTACAATATTCTGGAATGGCCATCCCAGTCTCCAGGCCTGAATATCATTGAAAATCTGTGGGATGATTTGAAGCGCGCTGTCCATGCTCGGCAACCATCAAACCTAAGTGAACTGGAGATGTTTTGTAAGGAGGAATGGTCCAAAATGCCTTCATCCAGAATCCAGACACTCATTAGAGGCTATAGGAAGCATCTAGAGGCTGTTATTTTTGCAAAAGGAGGCTCGACTAAATATTGATGTGATTTTTCTGTTGGAGTGCCCAAATTTATGCACCAATCTAATTTTGTTTTGATGCATATTGCACATTTTCTGTTAATCCAAAAAACCTCATTTCACTACTGAAATAATGCTGTGTCCATCAGTTATTTGATTGATCAAAATGAAATTGGTGATCCAAACACCCAATGATTTATAAATGAAAATAATGGAAATTGTCAGGGGTGCCTAAACTTTTTCATACCACTGTATAGCCACGGTTCTCTAAGTGTGGGATGTGTTGTGGCTCCCCAGCAGCCGGCAGCCAGTCAGCCCAGCACAGGTGCTGGCAATGACAATCAGCCCAGCTGCTCCACATCATCGTCAACACCAGCTGAGTATAAGAGGAGGCTGAGAGGAGGTGCCTGCTGCTTGAACATTGACTATTGTGGTCAGTTTAGCCGGCTGTGTCCTAATAGCATATTCAACACTCGTGAATCTTTGAATACCAGACTGTTTTATTTCCTTGCTAATATTGTTCTCCACTGTTTGTGTTCCAGGCTCCCTCTGTAAACCCAGTGTTTCCCCACTCCATCCATGCTTTCCAGGCTCCTCATCCTCACCCCCACCTAACCACCACGTGGACCATCAACCCTCTCACCTCTCCCTGGTTGCCCCCTCCCTAGCTCCTTGGCTCAGTCCCACTCCCACGTAACAGCATTCAAATAAATTTTGTGAACCTTTAAGCACTGTTCTGTGTCTTTGTCATTGGGGTACCTGGTACATTTGGCTATTGTTACTTTTGAGCCTAACAGAACGTTCAAGCCATTATGAGCCAAGCTGGGTTGCCTGGGGCAGGGAACCAGACACCTGCAGATTTAAGAAGTTTGATTTCCAAACCGGCCCATGACCTTGCCGAGCTGCAGCAGGAGTGGAAGAAAGCCTTTCTCACAGTGCAAAATCAGATTGCTCTTCTTGAAAGTTCATCTCGTTCCACGGTAGGAACTGTGGCAGCCCTTTCCACCCAAGTAAGCACCATCTCTGGAGCTTTGGCCGACATTCAGAAATCCCTGGATGCCCTTACAGCCCAAACACCTGTCAGCGGACTTCTGGCTCCCATTGCCGGCACCAGTCCCAGCCCACCCACCCACAGCGGCTAGCTCTGTGGCCTCCCTAGCCCTATTTTACCCCCAATGTGAGCCCAACTTTGTCAGCCCAAGGCCGTTCGATGGAGACTTCAACTACTGTAGGGGTTTCCTTGCTCAATGTGAGTTACGTTTCACTCATCAGCCTTCCAGATTTTCTTCAGATGGGTTTAGGATTGCTTTGGTCATGTCTCTTCTTGTCGATGATGCCCTCAGCTGGGCTATAGCTGTAGTTGAAGGCAACACCACTCTTGCCACCGACTACTCACAGTTTAAGAGGGATTTTCAGGTGGTGTTCGATCATCCGGTAGATGGGAAGAATGCTGCCAGTCGTTTGCTGGTAATCCACTAGGGGTCTCGCTCTGTGGCTCAGTATACCCTGGAGTTTTAAATCCTGGCAGCTGAGAGCCGATGGGACACCAATACCCTTCTCAGTGTCTATGGCCAGGGGTTGAGTGATGCCATCAAGGATCTCATTGTCTGTGACTGCCCTGAGACCCTCAACGACTTAATATGGACTCCCGGCTTCAGGAACGTCATGCAGACCAAGCCCATCGAAGCTCCCCTCGCCAACCCCCCAACCGCCCGGCTATGGAAGCTCCTGCTCTGTTCTCTGCTAGCCGAGCTCAGCCCCCTCATTCACCTTTGCGTTCCCCAGCTCCTTCTACACCTGGCTCAGGGGAACCCATAGAGATCGGCCGATCTCGACTCACACTAGAGGAGAGAGAACAGAGAATGTCCGGGCCGTTTTCCAGGCCCTCGTGAACGACGTGCTGTGAGACATGCTTAACATCTTTGTGGTGGTATACCTGGACGACATCCTCATCTTCTCCAGGTCCTAGGAGGAACACCACCCGCACATCCGCCTGGTTCTTCAGCAGCTGTTGGAGAACCGCCTGTATGTCAAAGCCGAAAAATGCATGTTCCACTCTGACTCTGCTACGTAGTGGAGAACAGACAGATGCGTGTGGATCCTGCCAAGGTCAAGCCGGTAGAGGAATGGACACATCCCAACGACCAAACTCAGCTAAGGCGTTTCCTGGGGTTTTACAGTTTCATCCGTCGGTTCATCAAGGGTTTCAGCCAAATAGCAGCCCTTCTCAATGCCCTAACCTCTACCTCTTGCCCTTTCTCCTGGACGCCGGATGTGGAGGCAGCTTTCTGTAAGCTTAAGAGCCTGTTTTTTTCAGCTCCTGTGCTGGTCTACCCCGACCCAGCAAGGCAGTTTATTGTCGAAGTAGATGCCTCGGATAGGGGCATCGGGGCAGTTCTCTCTTAACGGTCTGAGGGGGACCAGAGAGTCCTTCCTTGTGCTTACTTCTCAAGGAGTTACAACCCCGCTGAGAACTACGACGTGGGTAATAAGGAACTACTGGCAGTCCATGATGCACTGAAAGAGTGGAGACACTGGTTGGAGGGAGCGAAGCTGCTGTTCATATTGTGGTCAGACCACAAGAATCTGACCTATTTAAAGACCACAAAGAGGCTTAACTTCAGACAGGCTCACTGGGCCCTATTCTTCAGCCGGTTCGATTTTGCCCTCACTTACCGCCAGGGCTCCAAGAATGTCAGGGCTGATGCTCTCTCCCGTCAGGTCACTAGGGGACTCCTGGAGGTCCAAGAGGTGCTAAACACCATCCCTTCCCCACCTGAGTCGTGGGTGTTATCACCTGGCCTATCGACTCCATGGTAAGGCAGGCCCAGCGAACCCAGCTCGATCCCAGCAATGGACCACGAAATAGGCTGTTCGTACCCACCTCTGTTTGCCCACAAGTGTTGGAGTTGGGTCACTCCAGTCACATTGCCTGCCACCCAGGGGAACGCGGGACAGCGGAATCCATCAGCTGTAGATTCTGATGGCCCTCCCTCAACAAGGATGTAAAGGAGTTTGTAGCTGCTTGCACCATCTGCGCCCGGAGTAGTGCTCCCCATCGTCCTCCAGCAAGCCTGCTTCAACCCCTCCCCATCCCCAATCAGCCGTGGTCCCACAAAGGTATGGACTTTGTTACGGGGTTCCCTGTATCCCAGGGCAACAATACCATCCTGACTGTGGTTGACCAGTACTCTAAGGCTGCCCACTTTATTCTACTCCCCAAGCTTCCTTCCGCTGCAGAGACTGCAGACCTCCTCATCCTCCATGTCGTCCGCCTGCATGGAATTCCCTCGGACATCGTGTCTGACCGTGGTCCCCAATTTGTTTCGAACGTGTGGCAGGCCTTCCGTAAGGGAATCGGGGCCACAGCCAGCCTCTCCTCTGGCCACCACCCACAGATCAATGGGCAAACAGAGCGTGCCAACCAGACACTCGAGACAACCCTTCTGGTGTCACCACCAGCAACCCTTTGACCTGGTCCAGATACCTGCCCTGGGTGGAGTATGTCCCCTTTCCAATGCTCACTGGGTTATCAACCTCCTCTGTTTCCCCAACAGGAGCTGGAGGTGGCAGTTCCGTCCACCAGGGCCCACATCCGCTGGTGTAGACATGCCTGGAAGGCCGCCCAGGCTGCACTACTTCGTGCCACCGCAGCATGGGACCAACTGGCGGAGGGTGTGTGCTCCTGTCTACCAGCCAGGCCAGAAGGTTTGGCTGTTGGCCCGGGACCTGCCCCTCCAAACCTCCCAGACCTCAACTTGCAAGCTGAATCCCTAGATTGTTGGCCCTTACTCTGTGGACCGCATCATCAGCCCTGGTGCGGTACGTCTAATTCTCCCTCCTGCTCTCAAGGCTCACCCAGTTTTCCACGTGTCCCAGCTTAAGCCCGTGGCCACCAGCACCTTGTCTCCCCCTGTGTCAGCTCCTCCGCCTCCCCGAGTCATGGCTAACGGTGACCCTGTGTGGACGGTTCGGAAGCTGCTTGCCATCCGTCGCCGTGGCCAGGGATTTCAGCACTTGGTGGACTGGGAAGGCTACGGCCTCGAAGAACGATGCTGGGTGCACTCTTTTTACCTCGCTGACCCTTCCTTGTTGGATGACTTCTACAGGGACAACCCAGGTGCCCCCAGGCGGTCGTCCTGTGCCTCCCCTCAACACCGGTTGAGTATAAGAGGAGGCTGAGAGGAGGTGCCTGCTGCTTGAACATTGACTATTGTGGTCAGTTTAGCCGGCTGTGTTCTAATAGCATATTCAGCACTCGTGAATCTTTGAATACCAGATTTTGTTTTATTTTCTTGCTTATCCTGTTCTCCTCTATTTGTGTTCCAGGCTCCCTCTGTAAACCCAGTGTCTCCCCACTCCATCCATGCTTTCCAGGCTCCTCATCCTCACCCCCACCTAACCACCATGTGGACCATCAACCCTCTCACCTCTCCCTGGATACCCCCTCCCTAGCTCCTTGGCCCAGTCCCACTCCCACGTAACGCCATTCAAATAAATTTGTAAACCTTGAAGCCCTTTTCCGTGTCTTTGTCACTGGGGTACCTGGCACATTTGGCTACTGTTACATTTGAGCCTAACAGGATGCACTCCACTGATGGGGAATGGAGACATGACAGATGGTGTGCAACAAACTGGAGGAAGTTTTCCTTTTCATACCTATCTTTGCTAATGCCTTCATTTATTTACAACAGAGATCCAACATTCAAAACAGAACACCTGCATACAAATGAATCATTAAAAGCAGACATGTAGCCGAAATGAAAAGAATATTAGATTGGTTTCAGGTTACATTTTTCTCCTGGTATCCTAATAATGATTAACATCAGTATGTAAATTGCAGTGGAAGAATAAACAAACTTTGACACTGAAGGGTGGCAGGCTAGTATGAGCTATAACGTCACAAAATTGATTCATTTGTGAAATGGACCACAAAAGTATGGGATAGATGCAACATGATGTTACTTTCTAAATGTTTTAAATTCTAAAATTGAATATTTTAATTTTGGCATATTTTATTTGCATTAGCATCTGCATTTTAATGGGGAAATGAGGGCAGGTGGGTTTGAAAATACCCCCTTGTCCAAAGTTGGGAAGGACCAAAAAATGTTTCAGAATCACTGGTTTATAGTGTGAAATGAATAGTTTGTCAAATGGAGCTCTGAGATAATAATGACCATAATAACGATAATTCAAATGAGTGGCTCCTTATCAGACCTCATCAGAGCTTGATGACTAGCTGATCATTTAAATCAGGTGTGTTAGAGCAGGAATCATGCAGGGCAGTAGCTCTCTAGGACCGGAGTTGGAGACCCCTGCTAGGGTAACTGTGTCTGCTGTATTGATTCCCCTGGCCCAATCAGAGCAGGGGAGTACCTTATAAATCAGAGGTGTCAAAATCAATCACACAAGGGGCCAAAACTCATAGCACACATTAGGTTGTGGGCCAAACAGGAAAAAAATTTATTGAACAGGCTAAAACCAACCATGTTTTGAATAAAAATATGAATTGAAACAGACATACTACCCCAAAATAAATACTGAGAAATATTTTGTTCTCCATAAAAATATCTAGAGAAAACTTGAAAGCATAAATAGAAATAGAAATTTTTAAGTTCTTAAATTACAGCCAGGGCAGCACGGTGGCATAGTGGTTAGTGCTGTTGCCCCACAATAAGGAGGTAGCAGGATTGGTTCCCGGCCTGGGGCCTTTCCTAGCAGAGTTTGTATGTTCTCCTCGTGCCTGCATGGGTTTCCTCCAGGTACTCTGGTTTCCTCCCACCATCCAAAGACATGCATGTTTAGGTTAATTGGTGATTCTAAATTGCCCGTAGGTCTGAATGTGAGTTTGAGTGGTTGTTTGTCTAAGTATGTCTCTATGTGTTGGACTGGTGACCTGTCCAGGGTGTACCCCGTCCCTCGCCCAGTCTGAGCTGGGATTGGCTCCAGCATCCCCTGTGACAAGCAGTTGAAGATGAATGAATTACAGCCACATCAGCTCTACAAACAAGACACATTTCGTACACAATTGAAAACATCCACAGATGTCTGATTGGTTTGTCGTCAGGGAAGCTGAAATTAGGGTTCTTGCAGGTAGCCTATTGTTTAGCACTGCAGCTGTTGCACTGCATTATGAGATTTGTAGTATGAGTGTTGTATGAATGGTCGCCTCATACAGCCGGGCCATTAAAATTCAACAATTGAAACGATCTTGCAGACCGGATAGGATTGTATTCTGGGCCGGATGTGGCCCGCGGGCCTTGAGTTTGACACATTTGCTATAAAGAGAGGCAGTGTCATTCTCTCGCTCTCTCTTGCTCTTGGGCCCACACCCACTTCCGGCTTCCTCGTTTCCCGTTTACGACATCCCACCGGTTGCAGATAAGCATGCAGTGGCTGCACTGCTGAAGATACTTGGTCCAATGTTGATCTTACCACCCCCCCAGTCCATCTGAGTGATCTCCCCAACGCCTCATTAACCCCCGGGGGTGGACAGAAGGGTTAGACGGTATGTATGCCTGATGGGCTCTGCTTCTTCTAGCCTCCACAGCCTGTGTGTGTTTATCCTAATGTAGCTCTGCTGTAGCTCTGCTGTGTGTGTGTGATAGGGACTGTTAGCCTCAGTTGCTAACAGAGGCTGGAGCCCTGTCCACTCTGCTTGGTGTGGTGCTGTGTTGCTTCGCTGCTGCCTTTGCCTACCGCGAATTGTGACCTTTACGGCCACTGGGTCTGCACTCTGAAGCGTGTGTGTGTGTGTGTTGGCTGGCCTGCTGGCAGCCACCTGAAGCCTGGGTCCCAATTGTGGGGTTGAGTCAATTTATTTTAGTTTGATGGATTTTTTGTGGGATTTCCTAGTTTTTTTTTGTTTTTTATTTATCCAGGTGCTTAAGGTTTATTTTCCATTAGTTGCCTGATGTAATTGTCTGATTTTGACCATTTTTGTCCATATATTGTTTAGCTTAGTATTGAGCTGACTTTGTTTTGTTTTTTTTAATTAATATTTTTGTGCTTTGATTTATATCGTTTGATTCTATTCTGCCTTTGTTTGTTGGGTAACAGCCTACTTTTTTTCTAAATCTTAATCTGAATTCATTGTTTTGGCCGTCTAGGATTTTGTTTCATATTTTGCTGTGAATATATACGTGGCTGCCAACCACATTTCTGGTTATGTTGTCTATTTGTGCTTTGGTTTTCTATATTGTTTTGTTTGTTTCTGTTTTTGTGTTCATTTGTTCTTTGGTTATTTTTTAGCATTCTTCCAGAAGCGCATTTGTGAGGTCACACACTGATGTTGGACAAGAAGGCCTGGCTCTCAGTCTCCACTCTAATTCATCCCAAAGGTGTTCTGTGGGGTTGAGGTCAGGACTCTGTGCAATCCAGTCAAGTTCATCCACACCAAACTCTCTCACCCATGTCTTTATGGACCTTGCTTTGTGCACTGGTGCACAGTCATGTTGGAACAGGAAGGGGGCCATCCCCAAACTGTTCCCACAAAGTTGGGAGCATGGAATTGTCCAAAATCTCTTACATACCATACCATATGGTATGTAAAAGATTTTTGATGTATTGTTATTAAACAATCAGATTTGCTTTACATAGCGATTTGGGCCATTTCAGCCTCCTGTGCTAACATAGCCTCAGAAGTTAGTACCTAAATAAATGTTGCTCCTGTCAAGATCATCACATTTCAAAATGGAGAAGAGATTGCATTCAAAATTTAACTTGATTTGATATTCAACAAAATGGTAGTTCTCACAGCTAAAATATAAGATTCCAGTTTCACACAAGAATAATCCAATATTTGTCTGTGTGAGGGCGTGAAACCAGTTTATTCCCCGCAGGCCTGGTTGTTCTACTTTTCTTTTTTCAACTGTCCCTTTTAAATCAGAGATGAACAAGACTGTGTGTAAGAATGTAAAATGACTGAAGGCTGTAGCAACACAAAGTGTGCACAAGGCAAAAATCTGCAACTGAGTGACAGCATCATAATTACATTACAGAGGATAATGTCATTCACTTCCAAAAAATGACAGGATCATGTAAATGAAACCAGATAATGTTTTGGCTGAAACATCAAAATAGCTGTCAGTGTGTCATCACAATTGTTGAAAACTTATATGAATTCTGATCACAAAGCTTGTTGAGCTGTGAACTGGAATAAATCCAGTGTCTTTCTCTCCCTTCAGTTTTGTGAGCGTTCTGTTCTGTGTTTTTTTGGTCCTTTGATTTTGTTTCCATTTTCCCTCTGAATATTTTCCTCTATAGTGTTTAGGATATTTCTTCTGAGAATTTCCTATTTATTTAGCTTTCACTTGAAGTTTTAAATCTTTTTTTAAAGTTAACCACTTGTTTTAGTGAAAGTTCACACTAGGGTTGCCCCATTTTTTCAATTACTCAAAATGTTTAAAATATTCATCTGTTCCAAATTTGCTGAAACTAATTTAACAGGAAGTTACACCACAAAAAAAGCAATGGTGATGAAGCAGGAAAGGGTCAGAGTTAAGGTGCTGGATGGCTGTAGGGATAAAAATGGCTCTCTTCGCCTGTGTCCTGCAAACTGGACAGTGCAGTCTGCATCCTGATGGGAGCCACTCAAACACACCATGTAGGATGTGTGAGGGGTCTCGGAGGATCTTCTGAGCAATTTTGATTATTGCTATAAGAGGGCACACAAAGCTGCGACAGGATGTCCAGTTATTTAGAGCAGGCAGAGCAGGTGAATTATATAAAACTTTTCTCTTTTACACATTTATAAACTGTATAAGACCAACTAAATATGACACTGCCTAAAATATCACTGAATCTTGATCAATTATAATACAAACCTATTAGCTTACATTGATCAGACAAAACATTATGACCACTGTCAAGTGAAGTGAATAACACCAATGATCTCTTTATCATGGCACCTGTTAGCGGGCTAGATATATTAGGCAGAAATTGAACATTTTGTCCTTGAAGTTGATGTGTTGGAGCAGGGAAAAATGGGCAAGTGTAAGAATTTTAGCGAGTTTGACAAGGGCCAAAATGTGATGGCCTGATGACTGGGTCAGAGCATCTCCAAAACTGCAGCTCTTGTGGGCTTCCAAATTCCCCAGATCTCAATCCAGCTGAGCATCTGTGGGATGTGCCGGACAAACAAGTCCAATCCATGGAGGACCCACCTCACAGTTTACAGGATTTACAGGATCTGCTGCTCACATCTTGGTGCCAGATACCACAGCACATTTTCAGGGGTCTAGTGGAGTCCATGCTTCAACAGGTCAGGGCTGTTTTGGCAGCAAAAGGGGGACCAACACAATATTAGGCAGTTGGTCATAATGTCATGCCCGATTTGTGTATAGTTCCACAGGCACCTCCAAAGAGCTGCTTCATGTGGAAAAGCATGGCCAATATAAACATCCATCCTTCCGTCCATCTTCTGTCACTTTACCCAGGACCAGTTTGTGGTAGCGGTAGTCTAATCAGAGAAGTCCAGACTTTCCTCTCCCTGGACACCTGTGCAACTGTTTGGGGGGGATCCCCAGTTCCCAGTCCAGATGAGAGACATGGTCCCTCCAGTGTGTCTTGGGCATGTCCCATCAGGAGGAGGCTCTGTGGAAGACCCAAAACACCTCCCCAGGGAGCCATCCAGGAGGCATCCAATACAGATGCCCAGGTCACCTCAGCTGGCTCCTTTCGATGTGGAGTAGCAATGGCTGTGAGCTCCTGACCCTATCTCTAAGGGAGTGGCCTGCCACGCTGCAAAGGAAACTAATTTCAACCACTTGTATCTCATCCATTTGGTCATGACGCAAACTTCATGACCATAGCTGAGGTTAGGAATGTAGATCGACCGGTAAATCAAAAGCTTCAGCTTTTGACTAAGCTCCTTCTTCACCATGACAGACCGGTACATTGACCGCATAACTGCTGCCGTGTCACTGATCCATCTGTTGATTTCATGCTCAATCGCTCATGATCGAGACCCAAGATACTTAAACTTCTCCACTTGAGGCAAGGATTGTCCTCCGACTTGGAGAGGGCAAGCCACCCTATTCTGGTCGAGAACCATGGCCTCCGACTTGGAGACACTGACTGTCATCTCAACCACTTAACAATCGGCTACAAATCCCTTCAGTAAATGCTGGAGATCCTTGATCCATGAACACGACCGGTGACAAAAGGCAGCCCTGCTGTAGTCCAACATGCACTGAACAAACAAGTTTGAAACATGCACTGAAAACAACTTTGACAGACTGCAGGCAATGTGAAACAAACTCTTGCTCTGGTTGTACAGGGACTGGACAATCCTTAGTAAAGGGCCCTAGACCCCATATTCCCAAAGCACCTCCCAGAGAATGCCATGAGGGACACAGTTGAACGCCTTCTCCAAGTCCATAAAACACACATGGACTGGTTGGGCAAACTCCTTGGATCCTTGGATCACACAGAAGTTATCACACAGAATTTAAAATTAAATTCAAAATTCAAAATTATCGCCAGAGTGGAGGACCTGGAAAGCTTCATCAAAAGAAAAAAAGAAAATTCTTAAAGAAACTGTTTTAAGACATACAGTCCAGAAGTTTGCAGGATAATCTGATTTTCTCAGGAATGCCAGAGAGCTCCTCGGACAATCCAGAGACCCAGTTTAAGAACTTTATGATGTTCAACTTCTGATGGAGATTTTAAATAACATCACCTTCCACCACATCCACAGACTCGAAGCCTGAGGTGGAAAGTTTGGAAATTACCAACAGAAGGTGCTCGTTAAGAGCAAAGGACGTGAACTTAAAGGCACTTCTTTCGGGATGAACAACCAACCATGCTGTACCCGATCCTGAAGGAACACTGGCAAAAAGGAAAGAGGACTGCACTAACTGTAGACAAACTTTACATTGAAGGTCAGCTGTTCCAAGACGCCAGCATCACCTCCTGGTTCATTTGAAGGGATAAGTACCATGAAAATATCAGCATGACTTAAATAAGTAAAATATATATTAGGGTTGAGCTGGATACTCTGCTGAAATGAGTACCAGGTACTGATATAGCCCAGCAGGGGGACTGTCCTCTCTCCCTTCCTCTTCACCCTTTACACCACAGACTTTAACTATTGCACAGAGACCTGCCATCTTCAGAAGTTTTCTGATGACTCTGCAATAGTTGGATGTATCAGTAAGGGTGATGAGGATGAGTACAGGGCTGCTGTGAACAACTTTGTCACATGGTGCGAGCAGAACCATCTACAACTGAATGTGGCAAAGACTAGGGAACTGGTAGTGGACCTGAGGAGAACCAAGGCACCGGTGACCCCTGTTTCGATCCAGGGAGTCAGTCTGGACATTCTGGAGGATTATAAGTACCTGGGGGTACATATTGACATTAAACTGGACTGGGCAAAGAAGACTGACGCTCTCTACAGGAAGGGCCAGAGTCGTCTCTATTTTCTGAGGTGACTGAGGTCCTTCAATATCTGCCGGACTATGCTCAGGATTTTTTATGAGTCTGTGGTGGCTAGTGCTATCCTCTATGCTGTAGCGTGCAGGGGCAGCAAGCTGAGGGTGGCAGGGGGGCGTGGCCAGCGCGCTATGGAGTAGCTGTGTTCCGAGGACGCTCTGCTCGATTTTTATTTAAACATAAATCTCCCACTGAGATAACACTTTAAAACTTGCTAAAGTTCAGAATAAAAGGATGAAGAAGACAAGGAACAACAAAGGAGGGGAAAAGAATGCCAGAGCGACCGATGAACTCGCTGAAATGAGTGAGACAGTCGGAAAATTAGCTACCGAGCTAAACAAAGCTGGCTTAGGTGCAGCTTCCTCGTGCACAGAGTTGAATCCATCCACAGCAGACCTCATGAGAGCCATCACCTCCTTGAACGAAACGTGACAATCGAATTCACGGCCATCTAAGACACCATGGGCGCTATGCAAACTACTCTGGCTACTGTGACAGGGAAGGTAAGTGACATGGAGGAGGCCGTGAATGAGCACGCTGGCAAACTAACTTCACTGGAGACGTTGTACAAAAACCTGCAAGACGATCTGAATGAACAACGTAAGAAAGTAGCAGACCTGGAATCCCGGTCAAGACGCCAGAACGTCAGAATCATCGGTGTCCCTGAAGGACCAGAGTGGGGTATACCAGTGGAGTTCATCACCAAGCTGATTCCATCTCTGTTCGGGGCTGAACATTTCACAAATCCGACGATGGTCGTGGACCGAGCACACCGCTCCCTGGGCCCGAAGCTGGCGGACGGAGGTCACCCACGGCCATTCATAGTCAGACTCCACTACAACCAGACCCAGGAGCTCATCCTCAAACTTCCCGCACAGAAATTTCCACTACAATACAATGGGACGAAGCTTTTCATCTTCCTGGATCTGACAGCAGAGGTTCTCAACCAACACAGAATGTTTAATGAAGTCTGCAAGACGTGCCAGGCGGCCGGCCTCCGCTACGGCTTCCTTCTCCCGGCTAGATTTCGTGTGACCGTGGATGGTGTCACCAAGATCTTAAACAGCCCCGATGAAGCAGAACACTTTCTCTGTGATAAGTTATCCACCTCCTCGCCTTAAATCAATGGACACCAAAAAGGGATGAACATGTACTTTCAATGGAGTCTTTCGAGCGGAGCCTGGGAGGGAAAGGAACAATGCTTACGCACCAAAGGACAGTAGGGAAGTTTGAAATGGATTTCAGTTGGGGAAGCCTGTCAAGTTCAAAGGGGTGGGGGGGTAAGTCGTTCAGGGTGTCAAACTGTTGATGTTTTATGTCTGTGGTATAAGGGACACATGTTATGCTGGGATGTTGACAGAGAAAAAGCATGTTGATGAGATTATGAATGGCACATAATATCAGCAGCAAGTCACACAATGGCACAGTTAAGATATTAAGCTGGAATGTAAAAGGCCTGGGTAATCCAGTGAAGAAGGCTAGGGTTCTTACTCATCTTAAATCATTAAACCTGATGTTGTTTTATTACAAGAGACACATGTCAAATGCTCGGTCCAGATGGTGCTACGTGCCAACTGGCTGGGCCAGATGTATCAGGCTAATTTTGGGGCTAAGGCCAGAGGAGTGGCGATTTTGTTTAGGAGGAACATACCTTTTATTCAGAATAAGACAATAGCAGACCCCAATGGTCGATTTCTAGTAGTGTCTGGCAGTCTGTGTTCCACTCCAGTGACTTTTGTGAATATATATGGTCCAAATTTTGACTGCCCAGAGTTCTTTAGAGAAGTATTCAACTCTATCCCAAATATAGACCAAACAAATGTTATCGGGGGCGATATGAATTGTGTTCTCGATGTAAGATTAGATATAAAGTTTTCAAAATTGTTGCAACAATCAAAATCAGGGCAGTGTTTAAATACAGTCCTCAAAAATTTAAACATTGTGGATATTTGGAGGTTGTTGTTTCCTACTAGCAGAGAGTTTTCTTTCTTCTCTCCAGTCCATAAATCTTATTCTCGCATCGATTATTTTTTCCTTGATTCAAAACTTATTCCAGCAGTGATTGATGTCACGTATCACCCCATATTAGTTTCAGATCATATCCCTGTTTCCTTAACTCTGAAAGTGGAAAACTTGAGCACAAGAGGCTGCAAAAATTGGCGCTTTGATGCTGCTCTTTTGAAAGATGAAGTCTTTCACAAATGTACGGAGGAGCACATCAGATTTTTCCTTGAATGAAATGATAAGGGTGATGTTGATGACTCGGTCTTATGGGATAGTTTAAAGGCAGTCACAAGAGGACATATTTCATATACATCGTGGAAGAGTAAAAAGCAGGATGCAGCTTTGAAAGACATGGAGTCTGAATTACGCTGGCTAGAACAGTCTTACCAGTCTACACCAACAACAGACACCTTGGGTGAGATCACCAAGTTGAAGTGTGCGTACAACACCATACTTTCTAAACGCGTGTGCTCTCAAATGGTTAGCTCAAGACAGAGGTTATTTGAGTTAGGCGACAAGTCACATAGGTTGCTGGCAAGGCAACTGAGACATTCTCAGGCATCACAGGCTATACTCCAAATAAAGAACAAAAGAGGACAGATGGTTACAGATCAGCAGGGAATAAATAAATGCTTCAAAGATTTTTATCGTAATCTATATAGCTCAAACAATACTACTAGTTAGGATGAGATTAATGAGTTCCTGGAAAAGTGTGATCTAACCAAACTTGATCATGATGCTGCAGCAGAGTTAGATGCTGAGATCACTCTAGATGAAGTTAAAGCAGCAATAGCCCAGTTCCCAAATAATAAGGCTCCTGGGCCTGACGGGTTTGGGGCAGAATTTTACAAGGCTTACAGCTCTTTGCTGGCACCTTTAATCCTCCGTATATTTAATCGCTCTAGGGAAGTGGGTTCCTTAACCAACACACTATATCAGGGCAATATTGCTCTGCTGCTGAAAAAGGACCGGGACCCCACAAACGTCTCCTCAAATAGACCTGTCTCTCTTCTTCCGTTGGAAACAAAACTATTTAGCAAAATTCTAGCTAACTGTCTCAACAGCCTTATTTCCAGAATCATTCACCCAGATCAGACAGGGTTTATCCCTAATCAACATATATACATATATAACATGAGAAGACTATTTAACATATATATCCCTCTCCGTGACATGGAAGATTTGGTTATAATATCCCTTGATGCCGAAAAAGCTTTTGACCGGGTAGAATGGCCATATATGCTGTCTGTGTTGGTAAGATTTGGATTTGGCAATTCGTTCATTAAATGGATCAAGATATTATACAAGGAACCCATGGCCTCTGTAATCACAAACCTAAATAAATCTGGTCCTTTTCAGCTATATAGAGGTACACGCCAGGGGGATTCTCTCTCTCCATTTATCTTTGCTCTTGCTCTGGAACCATTAGCCTCCTATATACGCTCTAGCCCTGAACTACACCCTATGACACATCTAGGAACTCAACATAAGATCTCGGCCTACGCTGATGACGTTGTATTATTTATTTCAGATCCCAAGGCCTCTATATCTCCACTGCTGCAGTTAATAAATAAATTTGGCTCATTCTCAGGATACAAGATAAATGGGGGGAAAAGTGAACTAATGCCATTGTCAAATTCAGTAGATAGGACATTCCTCAAGACAACTCCATTTAGAATTGTATCAGATAAGTTCACAAGTCTGGGTATTATAGTCACAAGGAAGTTGAGTCAGCTACTATGACATAACTGGGATGAGAAAGCTGATCAGTTGGAGAGGAATATACAGTTCTGGAACACTTTACTTATATCAATGGTAGGGCGTATTAATGCCATCAAGATGGTGGTCTTGCCAAGGTTTCTTTATATATTTCAATCTGTCCCAGTATTCATCCTTCAAAATCATTTCAGAAAGCTGGACTCAATTATATCATCCTTTATTTGGTCCAGCAAAATACCTAGGATTTCAAAGAAACAACATTATTAAAAGTCGGTCCAAGGAAGGTTTTGGCCTGCCTCAATTTAAATCCTATTATTTGGCTGCTCATTTAAATATTTTCTCGTTTTGGTTGGAGTGTTTACCAGGCAATAACCTGGAGGAGATGCCTGCATGGTTACAAATTGAACACCTATCCTGTCAGCACACCTCTCTACCAGCACTCATTAACAGCCCAGTAAAGATTAAGAAGCACTTGTATAATGATAACCTGATAATTTGTAATTCTTTAAATATATGAGAACAGGTAATAACAACTTTGAAAACAGCCAAAGTTTATTTGGATTCTCCTATTTGCTATAACCATGCTTTTAAACCTGCACTGGATAATGTAGTTTTCTCAAACTGTAGAGAGAAGGGTATTATCACTTTGAGAAATGTTTATATTTGGGGTCATTTGGCCTCCTCTCAGCAGTTACAGTGGACATTTCAGCTACCAACTTCCAATTTTTTCCATTTCCTACAGTTGAGGCATTTTGTGAAAACTCATGTTCAACAATATGAACGTAAACCACAGCACGCAGCATTAGATAGTTTCTTTCAAATCAAACCAAAATACGAGAGGGGCAATATCTAAATTCTATGGTATCATACAGAATGTGAATAACACATTGTCAGACCCATTTAAAGAGGCTTGGGGGAGAGAATTGGATAGGGAAATCTCAGATGAAATGTGGGAGAATTGTATTAAGAACATCCATGATAGCTCAATCAATGCAAGACATAATTTGATACAATTCAAGGTAGTACATAGACTACACTATTCTCCCTCCAGATTGCAAAAAATATTTCCGGACGTGTCATCCCAATGTATTAAATGTCGAAGCGAGGAAGGAACACTATCCCACTTATTTTTGTCATGTCATAAGCTACAATCATTCTGGGGCTCCTTGTTTGACTTTTTCTCTAAGGGCTTTAATCATCCATGTAACCCAGACCCATTCACCATGTTGTTTGGGGTGGCCAACCCAGATAGTGTGAAAAGTGGTAGTTTATTATAGTAGATTATAGTAGATAAATAAGGCTATCTCCCTCTCAACACTGTTAGCCAGAAAATTAATTTTACAATCTTGGAAATGTGAGAGGTCTCCTACATTTGAAATGTGGTTGAAAGAGCTGGGAAATGTATTACACTTGGAGAAAATCAGGTACATTATGTCTGCTAAAGAGGAAGTGTTTTTTTCAAATCTGGCAACCTTTTCTCACTTTAATATCTAAAAACTGAACTATTGCTATTCTGTCACTGCGCCATTATCTATGTCCTATGTCCTGTTTGTCGCATGTCAAAAACCTTTGTCAAAAACCTGTACTGTTCTGTGTAGCACCACCAACTACTGTTAATATGTATTCGTTTGTTGTTTTTTTTTCTTTTTTTTCTTTCTTCTTTCTTTGTCATGAAAACAATAAAAATAAATACACACAAAAAAAAAAGCTGAGGGTGGCAGACGCCAACAGACTCAACAAACTGATCCGCAAGGCCAGTGACGTTGTGGGAATGGAGTGTGACTCTCTGACGGTTGTGTCAGAGAGGAGGATGCTGACTAAGCTACGGACGATCTTGGACAACGTCTCACACCCACTTCATGATGTGCTGGTCAGGCATAAGAGTACTTTCAGTGAGAGACTCATCCCACCTAAGTGCACGACTGAACGCCACAGGAAATCATTCCTGCCTGTGGCCATCAAACTGTACAACTCCTCTTTCTGAATGGCTCTTGGACTTTTTCCCTCCCTGTCAGATCATTCATATTTATACTGCAGTTCAATAGTAGAATAATCATGTGCAATAACCAACAGTGTAACTATTCATGTGCAATAATGTAACATGTTTAACTTGTGTAATAATTCTGTCATAAACTATTTATTTTCCGTCACACATTTATTTATTTTACACTATTCACACCTTACTGTATATGCTCCTTTTATTTTATTACTGTACATACTCCTTATATATATATATTTATATATATATATATATATTTTTTTTTTTTTTTTTTTTTAAATCTCCTCTCTCTTCTATACTTGCAAGGAGCACGTGTAACGAAACAATTTTCCCTCGGGGATAAATAAAGTATTCTGATTCTGATTGATGCGTACCATACGGGTCAATATCCGTGCTCGGGCTGAAGGAAAATCCTCCTCAGGGCGTCCTGTGATAGAGACAGAGCGCAACGCGTCGTACTCCGAAAGCCACACCCACCGGAGGGGAAAACAATTGGCGGCACAATTTAAAAAACGCTGTCCAGTAGTTATCTTAAAACATTATTTCAACATGTCAGATGATTATTTGAAAAACTCACATACGTGGGTTTTTCTCATTGTCCCTTCTGTTGGCCTTCATTTTCATGGAGAAATGATCCCACTGAATGGCCGGAGGTGACATACATCGATATTTACAACTACCTGATCGAGTCCCCCGGTAAGATCACCATTTAACCTAATAGCAATAAAAACCAAGTCTTGCACATGTTAGGCTACATCCACACTACTACATCATCATTTTTAAAATAGCTTTTTATAAACCAAACGTTTCAAATTTGCCCCACTTTATGGGGTTATGGGGTAAAAACTTGATTCGTAACAGAAGCGGTGCTGCATGCAGCCAGCGCTGTGTTTCTCATTCTCACTGCTTCTTCACCGGGTCAGGTTTTTTTTCCGGTCGGCTCGCTCTTCTTACCTTGTTGTAATACAAATTAAGCTGTAAATAAAAATATATTGAGATTTACAATAAATATAGCAACTTCTGATCAACCCATATCAATTTCAGGCTTAAAAATACAACTTTCATATACACCACGCCCATTTCTGGTTTAAGTCCCGCCCCTTACAAGTACGAATACGGCTACAAATAATGTAGATGGTTGAACAGATACGGATAGTGGTGTACTCGGTCATCCCTAATATACATACATTAAAATATCAACCAACATAAAATAAAAAAAAAAAACTCACAAAAACTTTAATGTACCAAAATTAAATCCATAGGGTTTAATATGACGTTGCCCAAATTTGGGCCAATTTCGTATGTGACTCTAACTTAGATACAGATATGATTTTTTGAAATGCGACCTCACTCTGAACAGCCATGTGACCTGTATTGGAAATCAGTGTGACTTTTCCATCACTCTTTGATCGACAATTTTGTACACAGGCAGAGTCACAAAACAAAAGCAACTGTCCAATGAAGGGGACAGTGAAATATTTGACCTTATTACACTGGAAACACTTACATCTGTGGCCTTCATGTCTGTTATTACCAACCAGTTCAGATTGGAGTCCAATTTTTAAAATCAACAGCTGCATGAATAAAAATTACTCTAGAGAGAAATCCAAACTGGGAACTTACAGTGTGAATGCAGTCCAAACTGTAAGAACAGGATATCCAACCTTGTAAGATGCACGAGGGCTGAACGGCCCAGCTATGATGTTGCTGGAATACACATGTTCATAAATAAACCTGAACACATTACACTGAAGACAAACATTAACACAAAACTTCATGTTTCTGTTGCCAAGTTTTTATGAGTTCACATCAAAGCTCTGAGACTTCCTGTTAGCAGACAAAAGGATTAATTCACTTCTATTATCATCACAATCTGTGCTGAGCGCTTGCCCCCCCCAACCCACAGGTGTGGCACTTCAAGGTGCTGATTACACAGCGTGAAATAAATTTTTTTTAAGCAATTTATATCCTACTGAACAGTTTTTTCCTTGATGGGGTGCACAGGGATCAGGACTGCTGCACGAATATTAACAGGAACTAGAAAAAGGGATCACATATCTCCTGTTTTAGCTTCTCTTCATTGGCTGCTGATAAAATTCAGAATAGAATATAAATTATAAAGCTCTTATTGGCCAAGCTCCATCATATCTCAGAGAGCTCATAGTTCCTTACTGTCCTAGTAGGCCACTCCGCTCTCTAGATGGAAGTTTACTTGTGGTTCCTAGAGTCTCCAAGAGTAAATCGGGAGGCAGATCTTTCAGTTATTAGGCTCCTCTTCTATGAAACCAACTTCCAGTATCAGTCCGGGGGGCAGACTCTTTAGCAATTTTCAAGACAAGGCTTAAACTTTTCTGTATGACAGAGTTTATAGTTAAAAAGTTAAAGTTCATTTAGTCTTTAGCTATGCTACTATAGGCCTAGACTGCTGGGGAAGCACTGAGCACCTCTCTCTCTCTCTGTCTTTCTCTCTCTCTCCTTCCCCCCTGCATGCGCCGACATACCAATAACCATGCTTCTCCAAAATCCCTGTTTCTCCTAGTTCTAAGCATGTGCCCTGTATTTACTAACCATGTTTCCCGAAGTCTCTGTGTCTCCCAGTTCCTCTCCTCTCTCTCCCTGTCCTCATCCTGCAGGTGGTGAATCATCGACAAACCATGTTCCTGCAACGCCTGCTGCTCCCATATCTTCATGAACTTCATACAGCATCATTCCTATGAACTTCATTCAGTATCATATGTTCCTGCCTGCTCCTGTATTGAATATCTCCTCCTCCTGCTCTCTTTCTCTCCCCTACTCTAGCCAACTTTGCCCCCCCACCGTGTGTCTCTCTCGCTCTCTCTTTCTCCCTCTCTCAACCCAACGGGTCGATGCAGATGGCCGCCCCCCCTGAGCATGGTTCTGCCCGAGGTTTCTGCCTATTAAAGGAAGTTTTTCCTTGCCACTGTCGCCGAGTGCTTGCTCATCGGGGGATCTGTTGGGTCTCTTTAAATAATTTTATAAAGAGTTTGATCTAGACCTGCTCTATATGTAAAGCGCCTTGATGTAACTTTGTTATGATTTGGCGCTATACAAATAAATCTGATTTGATTTGAAAAAAAAAAGAGGTACGAGAATATTTCAGTTAGATGTTCACACTTACACATATCTGCAAACAGCTTTTTTTCTTAACTACTTAGGTAAAAACATTCCACTCCTTGAGTCCATACCATTACATTTTAAGGCACAAAAATAATGTGAAGACAAAATGTAAAAAAAAATTAATAAATAAACATTTGATGATTATAAACTGGGCAGCGGGGTGGCATAGTGGTTAGAGCTGTATTGCCACAGTGTGGACTTTCTGCTGGTGTGGTTTGCTTCTTTTTTTTTTACTTGTGAAGCACTTTATGCTGCTTATTTGCAGGAAAAATACTATACAAATAAACTTTGATTTGATTTGATTTGACATTAGTCAAGGGTTAAACTTGTTTTAGTATCAAGTGGCTGTCACAAAAAAGGGTTTCAAATGAGGTTTTTTTTACCTTAAGTAGATACTTGAAAATTCATTACCATACTGTAAATTGTACAGATGCCAAGAAAATGCAGGATATTCCTTGCTATGTAATAGGTTTAGTTACTGTGACTGTCATTGAATCTGGAAAATGAAGCCAACTTGAAAGTGCTAAATACTGCAATTTTGTGAATGACATTTGACCCCACATGCAAAACTAAAAAATACATACAAAATAAATTTTGGAAATTTAAGTTTACTTTTACTGTAAAAATCACAAACATGCTCCCTCAAATATGATGAAATTAAAATTTTTTGTGCTTCACTTGTACAGACGGCTTACAAAGCCTGTATCAGGGTGCAATGGAAATAAAGCAGAATTGGTTTTAGTTTGTTTTGGGTTTTTTTGTATGTACCTTAAGACTGAGAGGTACATTATGTTTCATCATCAGGGTGGGAGGAGGTAAGAAATTTTGCAATGTCATATAAAAAGGTTGAAGAAGCACAGCAGCATAGTGGTTAGCGCTGTTGCCACACAGCAAGAAAGTCACGGGTTCGGTTCACGGGCCTGGGGCCTTTCTGTGTGGAGTTTGCATGTTCTCCCCATGCCTGCGTGGGTTTCCTCCAGGTACTCCAGTTACCTCCCACTGTGACATCATGTTTGGGTTAACTGGTGACTCTAAACTGTCCGTAGGTCTGAGTGTGAGTGTGAGTGGTTGTTTGTCTCTGTCTCTGTGTGTTGGACTGGTGACCTGTCCAGGGTGTACCCCAACCTCACCCAGTGTGAGCTGGGATCAGCTCCAGCACCCCCTGCGACCCAGAAACGAATAAATGGTAGAAGATGAATTTATGAATGAATGCTTATAAAATATAAGTTTCACTGAAAACAGCACATACACAAACAAGCTTGTTGAAGCAATCCTTATACAAGTTTTGGCCATGAATGTAGCTTAATATAAAATTTGATTTGATTTTTTTATTTATACTAAAAAAATTTGAGATTTCTCACAAAAACCAGCCTGAAGTTATGACAAATCAGCAGCCCTACGTTGTGTGCATACTGATGCTAGAGTGCAGGATCTGTCTTTTCCATTTTGTTCCCTGTTGCTGAACGTGAACACACACACGCTCAGATACACACAAGCACACCATGTTGAGGGGGCATGGCTGATCTACATTCCTCTCTCCTGCCAATTTAATCACACAACTATTGATCATCTTCCACATTTTCCACCTCTTCCTCATCTTCCACCTGATTTTCCCTCAGTTGTAAACAACTCACTCGACTCTGCGTCTGCCTGTGAATGTTCTGCTTATCTTGTTGGAAATTACCCTGAACCATTGATTCACTCACCTGAATCTGTCCAGCCTCTGTCCTTCCTGTTTCTTGGTTCTTGCTTAAAGGGTCGCCTGCCTGCGCCAGAACACATGAGCTGTTTACCACCCTGACATCTGAAAGTCTGTTACATATTAAAATCCTCATTAACCCTTGCCTCCATTGTTTTCCATTGTCAGTTAGCTTGTCGTGCAGCCTGATTCTGGGCTAATTGATGTTTTTACCCATTGTTTATTTGACACACTTGACTGCATCATTGAGCACAAATCCAAATGAGTAAGAACTAATGAACAAACAAAATGGGTGCCAGCACATTGGCAACAACTCACTGCTGCGCTGATCGTCAATGACTTCTGCTCTGATGCAAAGAAGGAGAATATTTTTCACTTTCATGATGCAGGTGTTGATTCTCTAGATAAAATCAGACACACACATAAAATCATCCTACCCCTAATTTAACAGTAATGACCCAGTTTCACAAAATACACACGCACAAACGCACACTCAGAGGCGCGTGTTTCTCATATTGAATACCATACACAGTAATTCCCTCCTTCAATCTACCGTCCATTCAGTGCAACAGTGGTGTGCCAGTGTGTGGGGTTTATAATAATGGACTGGCTGGTTGGTTGGTGGCAGAGGGGGGTTGACAGAGCATCTCACATGTATTAATGATACAAAGTCGTTGATGAGGCCTGCTGAGAGACTAGCACATGGCTTCATCTTGCTGAACAGGCTTTCTCTGAGAAATGAGACTTGATAAGAGGATGTGATTCATGGCTCCCGTTGGCTTTCCACTGCCGATTCCTCCATTTCCCGCCTTTGTTTGTCAGTCTCGTTTGGTCTCTCTGGCAGTACAACTGGGGGCCACGGTCTTTAAATTGCACTAGATGGCAACACATTTTCATTTTTCTTTTGGAATGCATATGAAATGGAAGGAAAATGGCAGAGATATGGTTGACATGTGCTGTAATTGAAGCAACTGCATTAACCACTGCAACATTAGCTGACTAATTGGAGCCAGAACAAGGGCCCACAGCAATAAATAACTGGGATTTTTTTTTTTCACTTTGTTTTCAACTGAACCTTGTCTGATTCAAACGAAGAGGACAATCCATGCATCGAGCAAACGCTGGTCTATATTCTTACTTCCTCCTTCAAATGATCAAACGTTCCCTCCTTTCAGTGATTGCTGCGAACGCAACATCAAAGGTCAGAGCTCTGAACTTTAGCTGCTGGGGTCGGACTTAGCGGCACTGACAGCTCATTCATGAAGTCAAGCGGGGGGGTGCATTTGAGTCCTGCATGTTTACAGTCGCCTGCTTGATTTATTAGTTCAATACTAGCATCCCCAACACATTTTTTTATCCCGCTTCCTTTTAAAGATCCCATTCAAAACAAATTAATTACTTTTTGATAAAAGCTCCATATAAACCACAGCACAATGCCAAAAGACTGGAAAAATGCCCAAGATCCGCTTTGCTGCTGAAGTCTGTATTGACTCCTAGGTAGAGGGGGGAAAGGGGGCAGTGAAAGGTGATTGCCACTGGGGCTTTTGCTTTAATGTGTAAGGCATAAACACAGGAACTCCAGAAAGGCATTTCTCAAGAAAGTTGTAATGGCTTAACAAGCTTTCATTCATGGCCTTTGCAAGACAACTGAACTGGAAATCCAGTCCATTTCACCAAGTTGGAAATTTGTGCTTAATGTAGGATCAACATAAATTTATGTAATACACAATTTTTTTTGTTTTTTTGTTTTTTTCAGCCTGGGTTACACAATATAGCTCCAGACTAAATGTACTTATTCTACACAGAGAAACGCATCATTTTAGACAACTGTTGATAATCAAATGGGCAGGGGAGTAAATTGGATGAGTAAAAATAAACAACTTTGAGATCATTTGTAGTTTTTTAAATTCTAAAAAAGGACAGAGATAATAACTGCTAAGTGAGAGCATGTGGGTATTTTTTTTTTTTTTCCTATTCAAGGACGGCCTTGGGTCAGGAGGTTGAGTGGGTCATCCGCTGATTAGAGGGCGGCTGGTTCGATCTGTGGTTCATATGTTGAATTAGGCAAGACACTGAAATCCAAACTGCTCATGTTAGTTGTGCCATCAGTGTGTGGGTGTGTATGGTAGAACCACTAAAGTTGGAGTATAAAAGGCTCTGAATGTGAATGCTATCGCCATTAGAAGGTGCTTTGTGTGGTTGATAAAACTACAAATGTCTGATCTAAGTACAGTCCACTTATATTTCACCATGCTCTGGAAACTTCTCTCTTCTTTGCTGCTCAATATATTGTACGCCTCCTGACCGGAGTGCATACACAGTCCTCTGCCAGCATGTTCATTGGTCAAGATAATATGTTCTACTTTAGCAAATCTTAAAAACTTTTTTTCTGTATGGTGATCAACTTAGCAGTTGTAGCCTTGCGTTGTATCTTTGCAGAAACACACAAACAAAGAGAGGGATGGAATTGTTGAAATGTTGTCATATACCTACATTATATTGCCATAGGTTTTCATATGACCTCGGTCCACCCTTTGCAGCTATAACAGCTTCAACTCTTCTGGGAAGGCTTTCAACAAGGTTTAGGACTGTGCTTATGGGAATTTTTGACCATTCTTCCAGAAGCACATTTGTGAGGTCACACACTGATGTTGGACGAGAAGGCCTGGCTCTCAGTCTCCGCTCTAATTCATCCCAAAGGTGTTCTATCAGGTTGAGGTCAGGACTCTGTGCAGGCCAGTCAAGTTCATCCACACCAAACTCTCTCACCCATGTCTTTATGGACCTTGCTTTGTGCACTGGTGCACAGTCATGTTGGAAGAGGAAGGGGCCATCCCCAAACTGTTCCCACAAAGTTGATGGCATGGAATTGTCCAAAATCTCTTACATACCATACCATATGGTATGGTATGGTATGTACGAGTTGAAGCTGTTATAGCTTTAAAGGGTGGATCGACGTCATATTAAACCCTATGGATTAAGAATGGGATGTCACTTAAATTCATATGCGAGTCAAGGCAGGTGAGCGAATACTTTTGGCAATGTAGTGTATGAAGAATGTGTCTTCATGGGTATACATGAGGTAGAGAAAGTGTCCTCGATAAATAAAAGAGGACATGGTTGACCAGCATTTCCAAACACTGAGGAGGGAGGTGTTAACATCAGTTGACTGGATGTCTACCCGCTTAACAGCCCAAGCATGATGTGAAATTAGCCGAAAAGCTACAAAGCAGAAGCTGACAGTGGGCCGCCAACATTGAGAAGTTTGTGGGTCAGTCTCAATTTAGCACTCTCAATCACATTAGTTCAACATAATTAGAAATAATAATAATAATTTTCTGCCTGTCTATATTCTTACACAAATATTGTTATTACATCGTAACAATTTGCTTATGAAGGGTTCATAGACATTTCATTTTGAAGTGCACAGTGAGATTATTTATGGTTAAATCAAATCAAATCAAATCAAATCAGATTTATTTGTATAGCACCAGCTCATAACAAAGTTATATCAAGGCACTTTACATATAGAGCAGGTCTAGACCAAACTCTTTATACACTGATCAAAAAAATAAAGGGAACACCAAAATAACACATCCTAGATCTGACTGAATTAAATATTCTTATTAAATACTTTGTCCTTTAAATAGTTGAATGTGCTGACAACAAAATCACACAAAAATTATCAATGGAAATCAAATGTATTAACCCATGAAGGTCTGGATTTGGAGTCACACTCAAAATTAAAGTGGAAAAACACACTACAGGCTGATCCAACTTTGATGTAATGTCCTTAAAACAAGTCAAAATGAGGCTCAGTAGTGTGTGTGGCCTCCACGTGCCCGTATGACCTCCCTACAACGCCCGGGCATGCTCCTGATGAGGTGGCGGATGGTCTCCTGAGGGATCTCCTCCCAGACCTGGACTAAAGCATCCGCCAACTCCTGGACAGTCTGTGGTGCAGCGTGGCGTTGGTGGATGGAACGAGACATGATGTCCCAGATGTGCTCAATTGGATTCAGGTCTGGGGAACGGGCGGGCCAGTCCATAGCATCAATGCCTTCGTCTTGCAGGAACTGCTGACACACTCCAGCCACATGAGGTCTAGCATTGTCTTGCATTAGGAGGAACCCAGGGCCAACCACACCAGCATATGATCTCACAATGGGTCTGAGGATCTCATCTCGGTACCTAATGGCAGTCAGGCTACCTCTGGCGAGCACATGGAGGGCTGTGCGGCCCCCCAAAGAAATGCCACCCCACACCATTACTGACCCACTGCCAAACTGGTCATGTTAGAGGATGTTGCAGGCAGCAGAACGTTCTCCACGGCGTCTCCTGACTCTGTCACGTCTGTCACATGTGCTCACTGTGAACCTGCTTTCATCTGTGAAGAGCACAGGGCGCCAGTGGCGAATTTGCCAATCTTGGTGTTCTCTGGCAAATGCCAAACGTCCTGCACAGTGTTGGGCTGTATGCACAACCCCCACCTGTGGACATTGGGCCCTCATACCACCCTCATGGAGTCTGTTTCTGACCGTTTGAGCAGACACAAGCACATTTGTGGCCTGCTGGAGGTCATTTTGCAGGGCTCTGGCTGTGCTCCTCCTGTTCCTCCTTGCACAAAGGCAGAGGTAGCGGTCCTGTTGCTGGGTTGTTGCCCTCCTACGGCCTACTCCACGTCTCCTGATGTACGGGCCTGTCTCCTGGTAGCGCCTCCATGCTCTGGACACTACGATGACAGACACAGCAAACCTTCTTGCCACAGCTCGCAATGATGTGCCATCCTGGATGAGCTGCACTAACTGAGCCACTTGTGTGGGTTGTAGACTCCGTCTCATGCTACCACTAGAGTGAAAGCACCACCAGCATTGAAAAGTGACCAAAACATCAGCCAGAAAGCATAGGAACTGAGAAGTGGTCTGTGGTCACCACCTGCAGAACCACTCCTTTATTGGGGGTGTCTTGGTAATTGCCTATAATTTCCACCTGTTGTCTATTTCATTTGCACAACAGCATGTGAAATTGATTGTCAATCATTGTTGCTTCCTAAGTGGACAGTTTGATTTCACAGAAGTGTGACTGACTTGGAGTTACATTCTGTTGTTTAAGTGTTCCCTTCATTTTTTTGAGCAGTGTAAAATGATTTAAAGAGACCCAACAGATCCCCCGATGAGCAAGCACTCGGCGACAGTGGCAAGGAAAAACTTCCTTTAAGAGGCAGAAACCTTGGGCAGAACCAGGCTCATCTGCCTCGACCGGTTGGGTTGAGAGGGAGAGAGAGAGACAGAGGGGGGCACGGGGGGGCAAAGCTGGGTAGATGGGAACATGATGCTGCATGAACTTCATAGGAATGATGCTGTATGGAATTCTTGAAGATGTGGGAGCAGCAGGCATTGCAGGAACATGGGATGGTGATGATTCATCAACTGCAGGATGAGGACAGGGAGAGAGAGGAGAGGAACTGGGAGAGACAGAAACTTTGGGAAAACATGGTTAGTAAATGCAGTGCACATGCTTGGAACTGAGAGAAACTGGGATTTCGGAGAAGCAGGTTGTTGGTATGTCGGCACATGCACGGCGCATACAGTCTAGGCCTATAGCAGCATAGCTAAAGAGTAAATGAATTTTAACTTTTTAACTATAAGCTCTGTCATACAGAAAAGTTTTAAGCCTGGTCTTGAAAATTGCTAAAGAGTCTGCCCCCAGGGCCGATACTGGAAGTTGGTTTCATAAAAGAGGAGCCTGATAACTGAAAGATCTGCCTCCTGATTTACTCTTGGAGACTCTAGGAACCACAAGTAAACCTCCATCTAGAGAGCGGAGTGGCCTACTAGGACAGTAAGGAACTATGAGCTCTCTGAGATATGATGGAGCTTGGCCATTAAGAGCTTTATATGTTAACAGAAGGATTTCAAATTCTATTCTGAATTTTACCGGCAGCCAATGAAGAGCAGCTAACACAGGAGAGATGTGATCCCTTTTTCTAGTTCCTGTTAATATTCGTGCAGCAGCATTCTGAATCAACTGAAGGCCTTTCAGAGATTTGTTTGGACATCCAGATAATAATGAGTTACAGTAGTCCAGCCTAGAAGTTACGAATGCGTGGAGTAGTTTTTCTGCATCCTCTTGAGAGAGGATGTTTCTGATTTTCCTAATGTTTCTCAGGTGGAAGAAAGCTGCCCTGCTGACTTGTTTTATGCGAGGGACAAAGGACATGTCCTGGTCAAAGGTTACTCCAAGGTTTCTTACAGTGGAGTTGGAAGCCAAAGTAATGCCATCCAGACTGATTAAATGATTAGATAGGGTTTCTCTAAGGTGTTTAGGGCCGAGTACAATAACTTCAGTTTTGTCAGAATTTAGAAGTAAAAGGTTAAGGGTCATCCAGACTTTTATGTCTTCAGGACATGTCTGCAGTCTGACTATCCAACTAACTTCATTTGGCTTCATTGATAAATACAGCTGAGTGTCGTCTGCGTAACAGTGGAAATTGATGCGGTGTTTCCTGATAATGTTGCCTAAAGGAAGCAGATATAAAGAGTGAGAAAGAAAGATAACAATCTGAAATCTGCATATTCACTGCACGTTACTTCTCTTCAGTTAATATTAAATTTAAATTTAAAGAGGCAGATGGGACAACCTAAAATATGGATTGAATGGGTCAGTAGCATCAATAGTGTGGATGTGTGAGCATAATGGGATGTTTTGTGCTGTAAAGTGAAAGATGGACTGAAAGAACCACAGCAAAGCTGGGCCAAGGACCTCCAAATGTGAGTGTCTACCTCAAAGGCATTTTAAGCTCATTTTTTTCACCTACCTTATAACAGGTTTGACAGGGCCATCCTTATTACACTCCAGGTCATACAAACATTACAAAAAGACACATCCACGCAGACATCTGAAAACTACTTGAACTAAAGTGCTGAATTTCTGCAGGATGTGATCATCAGTGTCAACAGTGCATGAGATCCTGCAGTGTTTTTTTTTTGTTGTTGTTTTTTGCAACTCCATAAATAATATGCTGACATGCATGTATTAAATTGCTGTTTGATTGACAGTTACTGGTGCACACTCATTTCTGTGCATTACGTTCATGTCAGAATAGTAGTGAAGAAATCCTCAAGGTGCCTCCCTTAGTGCTGACACAGACATAATTTAACATTAAACATGCATTGGTATGACATTTCATCAGAGGTGTGACATCAGGAAAAGCAAGGCAGGCAATGTTTGACCAGTAAAAGCTAAAACTAGATGTTGATTCGAACAATGCCAAAGTGGAGGGGATAGCTTTCTTTACTGCTCCTTCTGTAGGTGAGGGTCTGTCTTGTTGATGTAGGCTGTGAACCTTGAAGCAGCGTTTGTTGCATCACAGATAATCCTGAGCTCTTTGATGAAAGTGATGAAATAGTTTAAGTTGTTTCACTAATGACCTTCAACATGTGACAACAAGATGAAAGAAATCTTCATATGTATCTATCTCTTTCTACTGTATCCACCATTATTACCGATAGGCACTTCTCAACCAACATGGAATTTCTTATTGTCAGATGCAGACCATTTCATCTCACAAAAAAATTTTCTTCAATAACTTTAATGCATGGGCACAGCCAAATGAAAGAAGAATTACACAGCTGCCAATAATCTAATACCCGTTTGCGAGAACAGTAAATCCAAAAGTGATGGAACCGGTTCCAAAGAAAAACCGGATCCAGGTCCCAACCCTAATCACGTCGAATTGTAAGTATTTGTGGAGAGCTTTTGGAGGAAATTTTAGTACGCAGTCCATTGTTAACAAGTCAGCTAAGTAGTAAAGAAAACTTTGTGTTAATATGCTAATGTTTTTCTGGCAGTTCACTTTATAACCATTGCGCTCGGCAGTGTAATGATAAAATTTCACTGAGAAAACTGAATTGTGTATTTAAAAATTTAAAAATTTTAGAGTAGTGTTAACTACACCAAGTACACCACGAATGAGTGTGTAAAGCAGTTATTGGTCTGGTTGCAACAAGTTTGCTTAATGATAAGTTAGCTTAATGTAATGTGTGTCTGCACATGTGCTTGTGGTTAATGGTCACAAATGTCTGAGGATTCAAAATGGTTGTAACTTGGCGAACTTTTAAAATGACTATATCATTAGTAATTATTAGCACAGCAGCAAATAAGACATTGAACTAAAGGTTTCTTATTTTTTCCAGGTTCTTATGAAGATGCAGTGGAAGTGTAAGTATTGCGAGTTTATATCTGATAAAAAGGGATACCTCTTAAAGCATTACAGGTTACAACATGGGAGCTACTGTAGAGCTGTACCCTTTCCTTGCTTACACCAAGAGTGTATATGCACATTTAAGTCCTTTAACGATTAAAGGACTTAAATGTGCATATACACTGTAAGTTTAATGCACTGAAAGTCTACTTATCTAAGATCCACCAAAAAGGCCAGGATGCACAACTTTAAGTTACATTTCATTGTCAGTTATGTGATTTTTCTGCCCCCTGCACAGAAGAAGATTTTTTCAGTCACCTGCACAGTTTTCTTATTTTTTCAAAAAGTATGTAAAGCAGGGGTGTCACATTCATTGCATTTAATGGCCACATAAAGCGTAATTTGATCTCATGTGGGCCAGACCAGTAAAAAGATGGAAGGAATGAAGGAGGGAAATGAAGACAAGAAGTAAGGGAAGAAAGGGAGGGAGGGAGGGAGGAAGGAGGAAGGAGGAAGGACAGATGGAAAGAGGGGAGGAAAAGAAGAGGAAGGAAGAAAGAGAGGAAAGACAAATGAAAGGAAGGAAGGATGGATGGAAGGAAGGAAGAAAAGAATGAGGGAAGGAAAAAAGGAGGCACACAAGCAGGGAAGGAAGTAAAAGTGGGCTGGATAGGACCCCTTGGCAGGCACCCTTGATCTCAATCTTTCATTTTCACCAGTATTTGTTAGTTTAATTTTGATAAACCATGTGAGCTTAGTTTTATACAAAATTATAACATACTGTTCCACTTATCAATAGTGCAATTTGTCCATCCAGTTTCTATGTGATAACCAATCAACACCTTTCCTCTTGTGTCTGCCTCTCTGACTATCCTACAATAATTCAAATTATGTAAAATGTGCTTATTGTGCTCTTATGTTTGTTTCTTAAGGACTCGGATGATGATGACTCATTCCGCAATATGGGCTTGGGGATTCTCCTCATTGAAAGGGAAAGTGATGCAATGTCATCTTCTGGGCATCAAAGTCCAGCCTCATTGAAAATCATCAGTGATGGAGAAGTTGTCGTAGGTGACAAAGACCTGCTAAAAGCTATGTGCATTCTATTTGGGCTCACATACGCACTACATCTCAACTACCCCAAGTCTATGAAGCTCACATTCCAATTAATCCAGCAGGTACTTTTTGAGTTGGGCCACAGTGAACTAAAACCAAAGTTACAAACACTGAAAAACCAGCTTGCAATGTAAAGGTCATAGGTCACAGGTCATATATGGAATTGTCTCAAAGGAGACCGCACACACAAGCAAAATCTGCGTAGTGCTTCCATGCAAGAAGAAAAAAATGTTTTAGCAAGCCTGTTCTGTATGCCATCATCTGTTCAACTATTTCTAGTTATTTGTTAACACTGTATGTTCAGTATGTGGTTGGTGTCCAGTCCTGCTCCCGGAAAGCTACAGCCCTGCATGTTTTAAATAGCTCCTGACTCTAACACACCTGATTCTAATTATTAACTTGTTATCAAGCGCCTTAACGAGCTTAAGCAGTTTGGTAAGGAGTTAATACTTTGAATCAAGTGTGTTGGAGTGGGGAGAGAGCTAAAACATGCAGGGCAGTAGCTCTCCGGGAGCAGGATTGGACACCACTTGGAGCAGATGTTACAATACAAACAAATACACTAGCATTTGTGACTGTGCTTTTTATCCCGTACTCACTTGTCTTTTGGTCGGAATGGTTTTTTTTTATTATTATTATTATTATTTTCATTTTACTGACATTTGTCACAAGTATTTAATTTCAGCATTTTCTGAAATAAAATAACTTGAGCAATTTAAATGTATTGTTTAGTTTCTTCTTTCCATACAATTTTCTTAAAACAATTTATTTAATACAATCTCTAAATCAAAACAGTATAATTCATTCATTAATTTAGAAGAAAATACATTACTTGTATTAACAAATGATTTTAAGCAGTGCTAAATAATGTTACATGGGTTATTTTATTTGTTTATGTGCATTTGACCTAAAATGGTTGGTTAGACCTCGGAAAAGAGATAATTTATGTGAATTAATAATTTTGAGTAAAGACTACCAATGTAAACTTGAATATGTCCAAATTATCTATGTCAATATAACTTATACCGTTTTAGTTTTTACATAACATGAAACTAAACTGATTAAGGCAACAGGTTTCCACACGATTTTCTAGTAAACTCAACTAGTTCGGGTTAAGAGTGTACATGCCTCCTGACACTGATGCTAAGCTTGCTATGAAAGAACTTTATGCAGCCATTAGCAGAGACGAAACAAAACATCCAGAGATTGTTTTTATTGGTGCGGGTGATTTTAATCATGCCAACCTAAAGACTGTTCTCCCTGGATATCACCAGCATGTGAAAGCAAAACTTTGGATCAGGTTGACACAAACATTGCTGGAGCTTACAAAGCAATCCTCCCCCACATGGGACAATCAGACCATCTTTCTTTGTTTCTCACTCCCATGTACACACCACTCAGCCAGAGGACAAACCCCACAGCAAGAACACCAAAAGTGTGACCAGAGGGAGCTTATTCTGGCTGCAGGACCAATTCAACCACACCGACTGGGACATGCTTGTCAGAGAGGCAACCAGGAACTCCCACATGGACATTGAGAGTTATGCTTCCTCTGTTCTGGATTACATCAACACCACCATAGACAATGTCACCACCCGGAAAAAGATCAGCATATATCCAAACCAGAAACTCTGGATGAACAAGGAACTGTGTGCTGAAGCCCCGTAATGCTACCTTCAAATCAGGTGATGCAAAAGCCTATAGAATAGCCAGGGATAACCTGAAATGGGGCATCAAAAGGGCCAAACACCGCTACAAGCTGAAGGTCGACAAGCAGCTTTTTCCCAGCTCTGACCCTTGACGTATGTGGCAGGGCATTCAGTACCTCACAGATTACAAGATTACTGTAAAGTTCTGTATCAAACTGGGACACAGATGCAGAAGGAGACTAAGGACACCAAAAAGTGCAAGAAAATTATTTACCGAAAAATAGGAGGTCTTACACAAGGCGACAGTTAGTGAAGGCAGCAAGGTCCATTCAGGGGAAATCCACAAAAGCCAAAGTCCAAAAATCCAAACAGAGTCAAAAACAGAGGAAGCAAACACTAAGTAACAAAGGCTGGAGAGCATGGACACACTAGGGCGACAATGATAATCAGGCAAAGGATGGGTGAAGACACAGGGTATAAATAGGGCAAGGCTAAATTATAAACAAGACACAGATGAGTAAGAAAACTGGCGGGAAAACAACAGGAAGTAAGTCTACTGATATTCTTTCTAATTTGTTCAAATCTTTTGCACTTCCTGTTTAATTTTGCAGTCATGGTTCTCCAGTGTACCATCAACTTCTTCTCCCCAGCTTGGATCCCCACCAATTGCCTACTGTAAGAATTGGAGCACAGTGGATGCAGTCTTCAGGGCGCTCTGTTCTCTCACACCTGGACCATGACAACGTAGAAAGTCAAAATGCTGTTCGTTGACTTCAGTACAGAATTTAATACCGTCAATCCTGAGAAACTGATCAGTAAACTCACAGATCAGTGAGTGCAGTGCCCAAACATGCAACCTGATACTGGACTTCCTGACCAACAATCCCCCGCTTGTTCAGTTAGAACACCAATGCTCATCGACCATTACCCTGACCACTGGGGTATTACAAGGCTGTCTGCTGAGCCTGATTCTCTTTCCCCTGTTCACCCATGACTGCAGACCTAACACCGTATGCAGATCTAACACCATTATAAAAGTTTGCAGACGATACTATTGTGGTTGGCATCATCGAGGATTGCAATGAGACAGCTTACAGGAGCGAGGTGGACCAGCTCACTAGGTGGTGTGATGCCAACAACCTGGTGCTAAGCAAAACCAAAACCAAGGAACTCATTGTGGGCTTCAGGAGGAAGGCTGGCCCGCACTCACCTATCCTGAGGGTCAGTGTGGGAAACCCAAGTATTTAACCCAGAGTGGGTGGGGGCAATCACCAAAAATGACTCTGGGTTAAATACCTGGGTTTCCCACGCTGACCCTCAGAACTGAAGAAGCCTTTTGGATGAGAGGCGAAACGTCTTTAAACAAGATAAGAAGTCCAGTTGCTTCCCACTAAACACTCCAAGAATAAGATGACCTGGATGACTGAGAAACTTCACAGACAATACTCATATCTGTTTACCTGTTACCATTATTATTATTATTCATTCATCTTTTACTGTTTATCATTTTCTGGGATGCAGGGGTGCTTGAGCCAATCCCAGCTCCCATCGGGGGAAGGTGGGGTACACCCTGGACAGGTCACCATAATAATTTCCTCCATTGAAGAAACCACTCTTTCATATAAAATGGCTTGGACAAAGAGATGAGACCAGAGAACAGGATTACTGATGGACAGGCCGCGGGTGCCACCAGGTCGTGTCCCAGTCACCTGGTGAACTATCAAACTATCTTCAAAGGACCTTGGACCTTGACTCTTTACTTAAAACTTGTTTGTTCTTAATGTGTCAGTAATGTGATGCTACATAATGTTACAGGTCTATTTTCATGAGTGACGGCCACAGTAGGATCATGACATTAGCTGACGTGAATGCTAGCTGTCTGCTACTTGTCAGCAATGCCAGCATGAGCTAATGGCTGTGGCTAGATTCTATATGTAGGCTCTCGTGTGCAGAGCGCAAATCTATTCACTTGAGCCTCTTTTTGTGTACTTAATGTGCGCTTTGTCTGGGATTTGTAATACAATGCCAACTGACACTATGAGTCAGCCTGAGGCGCTGGAGGCCAGAAGTGTGACTGACAAGGCCTTTGTTTTGAAATGCATGTAGTATAGTGTGACGTCTAGTGGCAGTGACCTTCATTTCCTGAGCCATTTCAATCGAAAGCTTTCACACGTTTAGTGATTTTAAATATTTAAAGTAAAAATGTAACAATCAAGCATTTTTAATTCTGGTTCTGTCCTTCAAAGAATTCATGTGACTCAACTTATAGGAAATCATTGATTTGACATTTGTGCTGGATGAGCTGGTTATGGTTTCCAGCATTGTCAAAATCCTCCAGAGGGCATAGATGATGGATAATTCTTCTCCTTTCACCGTCTTTCACCAGTTCTCACATGGTGTGAAACGTGGATTTATTTGATGAGGAGATACAATTAAAGTGTATAGCACGTTTCCTCGGGAAAAGATCAATGGTTAAGTTTTATTGGAAGGGTGATGGAATTGTTTGGCGACTAAGTTTGAATGGGAAGTACCACACCGAAATGCCCTCATGTCCCATTGTCATAGGTAAAACTTTTTTGTTTGTTTGTTTTGTTTGTTTGTTTATTTGCTTTTCCCAGTAAAAAGTGCGTCAGAGTATAATCAAATCAGCTTCAGATGAAGGCATGAATTGGTGAAAATATTGAGGAATAATATAATACCTGGATTTTGCAATTGTGTTTATTTGATAAAAAGAGAGGACAAAATGTCTTTTTCTTTTCTTATATTTTTTTTATTGACTAACACATAATGTCGAGGGACATTGTCTGTAAGTCTTCTAACTTCAGGATTTAGCACAAACTGCTGCTCGCAGCAAGGAGCATTTGCTGAAACCTGTTTTTCCTATATCCCATTCCACTTTAAAACTATAGGAGGTCCAGTAATGTGACATTTTCCAAAATGGTGAAATCGTTGCAGTGAGTGTGGTGTGAATGGCCCGGGCTTGTCACTCTTTGGCTTTGTCAGAGAGAAACGTGAAGGAGCGGTCCGAAGTCATTATTGAACCCTCTGATGCCTGAATGTATTTAAAATTGTATTTGAAAAAGTAATTATTTGTGTTTTTGCTTTCGCACGGATGCTAAATTAACTGGATATTGTTAATTTGATAATAGGACATATAATAAATCTAAATGTAGGTATGATGCAAATTAGCGACAAGAGGCAGTAAGGGTAAATTGCAATAAAACATATTTTCCCATCTGAGGTATGTAAATAATTTTATTAACCCCAACACTATTATCATTAAATGTCCAAAAGAGCTCAAGTTTTTCACTTATAACATTAAAACTTCGGTCGGGGTAGTCCCCACTCCGACCGGTCCAGTGAGAAAACACAGCTTTCAAACCAGCGCAGACTGGCAACGGGGGAATAAATATGCTATGTCAGCTGCATTCTGAATGGCATCAGTGTTGGTTCATTATAAAGTGTATTCAAATTATTATTTTTTGCAGGTTGGTGCATTACAACAGAATCCGCATCACATCATACATGTAACTTGTGATTTTTATGGTACAGGCTTATACAAAGGTCTGAGTTTGAGGCAAATTTGCGGTTTGAGGCGAATTTGCAACAATCGGCATCAAAGGGTTAAAGCTGTGCAGTTTTTTCACACTTGCATAATTTCTTTCCTTTGAAGTGACACAAACCTATTGTGGAGAGTAGCCAGAGCTTTGTTTGAGATTTTGTTTCTTGATCCATTTTTATGCTGGCAATGAAAATAAATCTTGTGTTGCACGTTCCCACAGATGAGTCAAAGCTATGAATCACAGTTTTATAGTTTGCTGAGGATGCTGGTTGTTGCACAGGAGTAATGAGCATATGCGCTCACATGATGAAGTCATGATTTAACATGAGAAAATCATAGGCGGAATAGCCTCAGAGAACATACGTGGATTCTACTTTCAAACAGAAACTCAGCCACCTCCATTTGCACGCTCTTTGTGCCCGTAGCTGCCATCCATCAGGCCCGGGTTAAGCTCGCCAAAAATGTCTTTCTCATAATTTATCTGGATACCCTTTTTTTAAAAGCTTTCCAACTACACATGCAAGCCATCAGGCTCATTTCTCCTCCCACTAATCCCTCCATTTTAATGCTTGTCCACATCTGGCTCAGCCACATTAAACCGATGATTAATGATGTATTGATTGGACTGTTTTCTACCACATATCCAAGGTGCTGAGTTGACAACACACTTGCTTATCTGAGCCACCCAGCTTGCCAGAGTAGAATGTTTCCTGTGAGGAGATAACAGCCTGGAGAGCTGAGACGTATCTTTCGACTTTTGTTTTCCAGCTGAGCATTTAGACAGAAATGTGTAAAAAAAAAAAAGAGAAAAAAACAAAATTACAATTGTCATCGTCATTGTTATGGATGTTTTCTGCTTAGAATTTAAATAAATATCACACTTTTGGTGTAAAGGCTACTTAAGAAAATACAGCAAACACACACACACACATATATATAATCTGCAGAAAAATATAAAAATTTATCATATATGTTGCAACTAATATAATTACTTTGTACTATAAATATATTTGTTTCATTCTAAAATTTATGGCCTGACTGATGAATTTCTTGTCTTATTTCTTGTTCCCAGTCAACCATGTTGGTTTTTTGAAGTCAGTAGAAACCATATATTTTCAGAGTTTATTAATTTAAATGAGAAGTTGGCCATTTTCCCGTAAATTTCAATACATCTGTCTTCTTTCTAAAACCAGTGGAGATGTTGCCCCCTGATGGTCATTCACTAGAATGAAGGTTTAAGGCTTTCAGCATTGGCTTCACTATGTCCGCTTTTAGTTGACAAGATTGTGTTTTGGTCCATTCCCTTCATTTCCTTATTCACCTTCACATTCATTTGTTGCATGGATGCATTGAATTAAATGAGCACATTCAATGAACAACACAAGCTAGCATGCTAGCTGTAGGTTAAGGGGTGACAGGGCTATCAGTAAAATGAAAAAATTGTAATTGAGAGATAACAAAACAATTAAGGGGGAAATAATGGAAGTAAAATTGAAATTATATTATAGCCAAGATTCAGAAAATATATTTTGATTGAGAGCGCATTTTTTTATAAGTTATTGGTAAATTTAACATTACTCCATTATATTATACCTCATATTTAAGGTTTTAAAATATTTTATTTTACTTGGGGTGAAGATTTTTTAAGCTTGTACTTTGCTTCACATCATGACTGTGCATATGGGCCATCAGCCTCCTCTCTCCTGCCCTTTGCCATTTTGAAGAGCACATTTTAAGCAGAGAAGAGTAGATTACCAGTATGGAGATGACATTTCCATCTAATGTTCACTTCGAGGTGAAATTGGTACCTTCCCCCAACTGCACAAGGCAAAAAAAAAAAAAGGAGTCTGATGTTCTATTTCTATTACTTTACCCCTTCTCACTCACCCACTTTAGTTACACTTACTTTCCCCCTGCACACTCTTCCTCTTTTATGACCCACATGTGCCTTTTCATCATCTATAACCTGCTCCACACCCTCCTCCTCCCTCGCCCCCCTGCTAACTGAACGCTGCATTTTCTCTCTCCCCCACTTGTATCACCTCCGTGTTCTCCTACCCCTCTTCACCCTCCCCTCTCGCTGGACACCTTACTTTCTTGTCTCACTTCACCTGCAATCCGCTTTTCCTTATCTCTGATTTCCTCTTTGATTGGCAGATAAGTATCATTTTTGAAGGCTTCCACAAGTTGCTGCCTTCTTATTTTCTGGCTGAAATGGCTTTCCTGCTTATTTGCACTGTAAGTGATCACAGAACATTCCCTGCATAAAAAAATAAAATAAAAAAAAAAGGGGAGGGATCAGTTTTCAGAGTAAGGTGTTGCAAGTCACCTTAATGGATTACGTGTTTCCACGTAATCTGTCCTAGAACTGTGCTTGAAATGCAGTGTGAAAACTAATGTGTAAGGTTCTCCCTGTGTGGCTTTTGCACAGACATATAGCGTCCCATGTCTCCATAGTCCATCCACTATCACAGCACAAGAGTGAATGCTGGGGCTGGTCAAGTTTAGTTGTCCCTTACTTCCTGTGAACAGTACCCTTTGTCCTGTTTTTTTATTGCATCACACTGAGTGATATGAATTTGGCACTAAAATATAAGGACTTACAGGATACAGGATATATAGCACTTATTGACTACTAAAAGCACTTTACAGTAGAGACCACATGTACCCATTTGGTTTATACTGCTACCTCTAACCCAAAGACACTTTGACATGCAGACTGGAGGAGCTGGGCATAGCACGGCAACCTTCTTTTCTGTGGCTGACCCACTGAAACCAATCCCATCCAGCCAATTTACACTTCTAAAAATAACCACCAATTTTAACTAATAAAACATCAATCTGTGTATTGTTCTTGTCAACACTGAAAACATTAATCAGACATTTACAGTGTAGTTTGAAATGATGTGAACCTGCAGCGTCAACAAAGCCAACTATAGTTAGGACTTGCAAAAACTAGATACAGTAGCAGTCAATGGAATCAGACTGGAGGTTTGGGTTACACTCTGACCTGTGAAAAACACTGAAAATTTTTAATTATCTAGTAATGTGAACCCAGCCTCATTATGAAATATCACAAGCCTGATGATCGAGTATAGTTGATGAGCATAAAGATGAGAGGGTGAGAGAGTCATGCCAGAGTTTTGATCTTCATCAGTTCACAGTCGGACAAACTATCTGTGAACAGAGATGCTTCAGTTTTGTGGATTCTTTCCATAGAAGTGGGCGTCTTGCTGAGATCACTCCAAAAAAAATAACACAAAATTGTTAAGTAAGGCAACAAACAACCTCAGAGTAATTGCTAAAGGCTTAAAAAGGAATCATCAGCACTGGTTAACATCTCTATTCATGTGTCAACCAGACACAGATCACAGTGAGAGTTGTACATTGGGCGGAGGAGGCTGTTGGTCACCCCAGAGTATAAAAGTTAAGGCCAAAGAACTGCTACACTGCTGAGAAAATGTTTTGGACAGATTGAAACTAAGGTTGACCATGCAGCGCTATGTTTGGCTTAAAAATGTTGACTGCATATTGATCTTAAACCACATATGATAATGAACACTGGTGCCCGGGTCTGTTAAGCAAAACTAATACTAAAAAGCCTTAAACATTTACTCTATGCAAGGACCATCAGGGGCTTACTCCAGTGGTTGTAAAAAGAAGTGAAATTCTATTGGAATCTTTAGGGAAATTGCCTTACTACTCATCTGATTTATTAGCTCAGAAAATGTTTCTTCTGATGAGTTTATGGTCTTACTGTAGTCTCAAGATTCAAGTCTTCAATACAGCATGAGGTTCATTTTATTAATGATGGTCCAATTTAGAGGAAAACTTTGAGCAGAAACTGTGTGATTGACCGACAGTAGTTTTTGAAGCCTTGAATTTGTAACTTGGTTGCCAAATGATTGTTTGTTAAAGTTTACAACCTAATGGGTGACGTTAAGGTAGGCTGACACTTGACCAACATGAAAACCTCTCCCAAAGGTGACCTATAGTATAGGAGCCCTCTGGATCTGGAAATCTTCACATCATTAAGGGGAAAATGAATTCTCAACGCAGATGGTCTCTTAAAGGATAAGGTCAGGGTGTCCCTGTCAAACCCAGATTAATGTAAAATGACCTGATGAAAGCCACTCACACCTGACATCCTCATATACCAGATATCCAATATATAATGATAATGACAATGACTGAACTGAAGCAGTTGTAGAAGAATGAGTGGAGTGTCTTATGGACAATGTGCAGCTACTGGACCAGCTGAATATGCTTCCATCAGTCATTAAATCCAATGGTTCTCTTACCTTTTCCACCAGGACTGTGAAAATTTAATAACTGTTAAATAATGATGCCAAAGAGTATAATTGTCTGTGGGATATCAGCTGAGGGACACTTTGTTTGTCTGCAAATATCACTGTGGTCCAAATCAGTTCACATTTTTATGAACAGATAATGCAGAAAACAAGGTCATTTCAAAGGTTCACTTCCTTTTTCTTGCCACTGTGTCTTCTAAATGTTACAATGAAGAGATGTTAACTTTTACAAGAAACTTCAGTATATCAAGGATTATGAGCAACATCTTTTAGCTTCTTTTTATTTGTTTGTATCTCATAAATTAAGAAAATATCGGGCTTGTCAGATGATACAATTAGAAAGAGCAGGTTTTTCTGTGATTTCTGAGCAGATTTAAGAATATTTATTCAGGATGAGGAGATGACTCAGGACCAGTGCGTCACAACAGATCTAAAAATATTCCAGTATCATTGCTGTCTCACCACTGTCCCTCCATGTGTCCCTTGAAGGCAGTCTAACTTTTTCAAGGTTGAAAATGTGTGAATGTTTCCAACTGTTGTTTTTTTTCTCTTTGTCTCTCTTCTCAATTTCAAACCCGCCTTCCAACAGAGGTCAGATCAGCTGCTCACCTTACGTCATGCTCTGGTCCATGTGGCATGTTGTAGAGGTTTGGGAGGTGCACATGTACACGTACACCTATGTGAAGCACCTCTCTCCACAGCTTAACTCATTAATGCACTACTAGCCGACATTTACAAAAGAACAGATAAAAGTTACTATAACAGAGGAAATACTGTGTGAATGCGAAGCTTTTAAAGAAAGCTGATTTTAAACTGGGACACTGGTGCATGATAGTGCTTGATAGATAGCCACATAGTATGTGGTATGTAGTCATCTACATGTTACTGTTGCAAACTCATTTAATATCTGCACTAATGAGTAGAAGCAATTCAGGAATTTTATCTTACCAAGAACGTTATGACTATGCCTTTGGCATTTAACAATGTTTTGGTTTTTTTTGCAAAAAATGTGATTCATGTAAGTGGTAAAGAATGGACCACATATATTTTTCAGAAATATGACTCTAATATTTACATGCTGAAATTCTCAGTTAATAATAACAATGATGTTGATAACAATACTTTATTATATGGCACTTTTCAGTAAGATTAGAAGAGTAAAATGTAAATCTCCCAAACAAACTGAAATAAGATGTAAATTCAATTAAAATAAAATGAAAAAGGTATATCCTTTGGTTGGTTAGACAAACAGCGAAGACTGTACTCCTTTGGTTGTCAGCCTTTCGTTCCCATATGGGCAAAAGACAACCAGAGGATATCAGACTGTGTCCTAGCTCAGAGAAATATTCAGAGATGCCAAATCAAATCTGTAACTTTAAGATCAATCTTAAAAAAAAGGCCACCAGTGTGATTCTGTGACCAGGGTGCACAATTTTTGGAGTGAGGTAGCCGAGCTGGAGCATCTGAACTGAGTGTAAGTGGTGTATTGATTTTTAACTGAGACAGTCAGCTGCATAAGTCAAGGTGGGGCCAAATGAAACTATGTGAAAATTACCCAAGATTTATGGTTTAGATGAAGTATTATATTTCTCAAGGATTAAAAACATGACTGAACAACTTTTTTCATGCAAGTTTCAGAACACGTCTTCATCAAAAATGACTCCAAGACCTTTAGCTGTGGGTCAATGTAATATGTTAATTGGCCAAAATTATTTATGACTTTATTCTTTTTGCAGTTGGACCGGGTCCAATGACTTCACACTATGATTTAATTGTGAGAAACTATCTAATATGCAGTGTTTTATTTCAGTTGTGAAGGGGTTGCTGTGTTGGACTGGTCGACTGTTTCTGATTGGTGAAGTAAGTAAAAATTTAAGAAAATATTATTTATGGACAATATCACAAAAGGGGGTGGGGGGGGGTTAGACCTTGAAAATAAAATGTGGCTGGTTTGGGAATTAGTCTTGGAGGACACCAAGGAAACAACCATTAAAAACCCAACAAAAAATTATGCCCCAACCAATTCAAAGCCAAAGCATTTTTACTAACTTTTCCAGTTGATAATTAAAGATGGAGAGGTTACGTTTGATTTACACCACATCTAAATTGCAGCATTGTCCAATAGACTGTCCTTGCAAACAAACCTGAAAACCAGCATTACGTGACAATTCACGTCCATTAGGCAGTGCATGGGCAGAGGGTTAGCTGCAGAAAATGCCACAAATTAGTAGCAGCAAAGGAAACTGAATGGTTTTAGCGTGACTTTCGCATTAATCACAATTATCAAACTGCATTGGTAGCTTAAATAAATTAGTTAGTCGTGTAGTTGTGTATCTAACAAAGCTTTAATATAGTCTGTTCATACAGGAAGAAATAAATCTTCTTGGCAACAAATTTACATTTTGAAAATGTACTGTCTCACAAACTTACGGCCAACTCAGGACCAGTCCTCTTTAAGGCATGGCCTGTCTCTTTCTCGTCTTTTCTTATGCAGCATGGAGCTGTATTTTCCACACATTCGCGGTCTCCAGTGCACTGTCATCAAGCTACCAGAGGTGGTTACAAAATGATTTATGATTCAACTGCAAAGCCCCCCCAGAGCATGCTGACCTCTTTTATTGGATTATTACAGTTCTGATACCAACATTTCACACTGTTAACAATTAAAATAGGGAAAATGAGAGCAAATTTACATTCATTTGGTTCCAGCAACGTGTTGGTAATAAAAGCCATATTGTGTTGTTTAATCAGTGTCTCTGCCAGTGATAAAAAAGATATTATTTTGGAAGCTTCTTGGGAAATGTAGTCATCTACGTCCCTCCCTGCCCTCAATTCAAGGTTCTCCATGTCCTCTCAATGACCTACCCCCATTGAACTTAAGCTGTGAATCCTGTCAGCTTTCCAAATCCTACCATTAAGCGCCCACTCTGTATTGTCACAGTGACACTAATTCCCACTCATGGCCTGGCTTCAGCCTGCCCCACCCTGGGTGTATTACAGAAAGGAAAGTAAGATGTCATCCATTCCCTGCTTCTATTGAGCTGTCAGGTCTGCTGAAATGACAGGACGTGATGAGCAGTAGGAGAGAAAGATATCCAGGAAATGTGGAATATGAAAGTCCGGTGAAAAAGAGGAGGGGCAAAAAGATGAAATGCTTGGAAGAAAGAAAGACAGGCAGTGCGGTGGTCAAGAAGTTAAAAAAGAGAGAGATGAGAGACCACGAGTGAGGAAGGTCAGAGAAAAGAGCAACTGTTGAAAGGGCAAAAAAAGAAACAAAAAGGCAAAAGGAAAGAGAGAGTAGACAGAGAGTAAAACAGAGTGAGACTGGAATAGGAAAGTGTGGTTATTTGTCATTTAGTTGCAGACAATGTCTAATGGTTGCTCTCTGGTGCTTCTGTCAAGTGCAGTAGATATAATGGCTTGATGGATGCTTGGTCTCTGTGACCCAAAATACTGCTGTTAGAATGGCAGACAGACATTCCATGCCAAAAAAAAATATAGCACGGGTTGTATGGGCTTGAACAAAAACATCAGTCAGACCTTTGGAACAATTTGTCTCTCTGTGTGGATGTACAGTACAGGAGCCTGATCATTTTAATGTTCTGACATCCCCTCTAAGTAACATGTAAAACTGTGTTCATTATCATTGCCTCTCAACACATCTACACAAATAAACTTGCCTTACCAAATTATGCTATTTGGTCAATTTAGAATCTTGAATCTATAGGACATGTCACTTTATAGACTAAATTTATAACTATTTTTGCTCATGAACTGAAGTTTTGGCCTGATGGTACTGGGTGAGAAGTCAGCGAGTAAGAATCCATCATTTGATTATTCATCATTTTACCCAAAGCCACAAATGTCAACATCATGGTGGAGTTAGAGGAAAACTCACCAAAGCCAGAAGGAGAAATCCTCTGGGAGCCATGATTGTGGCTGTGTTGTGGCACTGACCATGTGCTGAGAACAATGAGAGGCCTACAACCACATCCAAATCCTGATAAGAGTTGAGCTGTGAACAAACGGACAAAGGATTCTTTGAAAATTGCGCCCCAAGGGCGGGGCTAAGCCTGAATGCTCCAAGAAGATAAAAGGGAGAAGCTTTTTCCCCAGCAAGCTCAGTCAGTGCACGTTAGTGCTGCTCCAGCAGCTGTAAGGGAGCACCTTTAAAGGGAGCACATTCAATTCCCCCAACCTTCTTTGTTCAAGCCACGGTCTGCAACTCGTGGGACGTTTCCTCACCAGCAATTGAATTACCTTTGTTTGCTGTTTACTTCTTCATTTAGGTTAATTCATTTTTCATTTTTCCAAGTTGTTTTATTTATTTGGTGTTTCCATTTGGATTTTAAAAAAGATCGGAGCCATTCTTCAGCTGGGTTGACCCAAAGTAAGACTAATAGTGTCTGGGCAGAACTATTATCTTATCTTCCCCCACCTCCTCTATTGTTTTCCTCACTTTCCTTTAGTGTTGGTCACTCAGACGCCCCCAAACATATACATAAACTTTCATACCGGCACCGCCAGCACACACACACCACTTGTATTGCTATGTTTAATCTTTTATTGCTACATGTGGTCCTATTGAAGGCCCAGGGTCTGGGTCCACGGTTCAACACTGAGTTACACAGGCACACTGCAGCACACACACACTCCCCCACTAGTAACCTTGGTAGATATGGCAATGATTTGTTAGTTAAAGATAGTTTCACTATTTGTTCTTGAGGAAAATTGATTCTTTATTGACGTTGTTGATAAATAGTGGGATTCGAAGTGCTTGACTTATGTCTTTATTGTGGATGATCTTGCATTAGTAGCTGGTTGACTGGGGTCAGTGCACAGAATCTAGCCTTCACCCCTTTTGTTACTGGGCTGCTTGGGTCCTCCTTCGTTAAGCCAAAGCCCCTTTTTGAGACTATAGAGATCTGATTGACCTTAGTCCTTGGTTCCAGGGTGGCGCCCCGTAATAAATTTTTATTAAAGTAAATTTTTTGGCCAATCATCACTCTCTCTTTTTGGACACAAAATTCCCAGCTCATTTGATAAGCGGTAACCCAACAAATTGTGCCCCGTTCAAGTTGGACCACAACAGCTGCAAAATGTTACAGCAATTTTGTGAAAGAAAGGTGAAAGATGAATGTCTTGCTTTATTCATTAACATTTAAAAATAAAAAAAAGATGAGATTTTGAAATCTGACCCTGTAATAAGCAGCTTCTTGGTCTTTAAACACAGCCACTGACTGATATTTGGCTGTAAGGAAGAATTCCAGAATTTAGGGTGGGTGTTGCATCATTAGCAAAGCCATTCCAGGAGCACAAAGCATTGGCCTGTTCAGCTTTGGAAGGTTGAAAACTTTTACATCAAAGAGTGAACCTTCTTCAAGAAAGTAAAGCAGGTTGTTTAGTCAGTTGGGTTGCAGAGTATGGCATCTAAAAACTGTGGTATCAAGTGTCAGTCTGGATTATATGGAAATAACGTACAAACTGAGATTGCAGGGGAACACAGCCTCCTTGGCAATAATACTAACGTCACTCATCTGAGTCATGGTGTCACATTTCTGACACCACAGCAGTTTAGCTGAACCAGCAACAGGATGAAAGACGTACAACTGACATGACGCAACATAGCAGTCTTACTGTTATTTGCAGAGACACCCCTATTCAGTCAAAAGTCAAAGGTGCATGCCATGCTCAAAAAATTTGCTAAAAACAGATGTGGAAGTGACATTCGATGCTGCTGTTACTCTGCATGGGTGCATTGTTTTGACAGTGCTGTCACTGTTCGATCTCAGAATAGCTATGAAAAGTCATTCACTATAAAGAAGAAAACAATTTTATCCTTGAATACAGAATGTTTTATGCCAACAAAAATAAAAGTAGGTGGTCATTCATCTGTTCTTTTTCTGAGCATTTGTGAATTAATAAGCATTTGTCAGCTATCACCTTACAACTATGTTTATTTCCTGGACCCAATCCAACAGTGTTGATGGTCTTTGAATGCCTCCCTTAACCCTTCCCAGGATGCAGCAAGACAAACTAACTCATGCCGAATAAAGACCTGGGGCCTCGTTACAAACATTGCGTACGCACAAAAACTTGCGTATGTCACTTTCCACGCAAAGGTTGTGATCTATAAAAAACAGACATGATGGGAAAATGTGCGCACCCCTATGGAAACTTTGACCCATGCATACACACATTTTGGAGGAAAAGGGGAATTGGCAACCCAGACGGTGCGGTGGTGAACTGAAGTCAGATTGAAGGAATGAAGAGTGGGAAGAATGATTATGTTTTTATTAATGCCCTTCACACATTCAATTTTAACCCGTATCATGCATTAGAGCCATGTCATCAGAATTATTTAATTCAACTGCATTATTTTGCATTGGACTGAGTAATTGTTTCAGAAACATCTCCTTAGAATCTAACAGAAAATTCTAAATTAAAATCCCTTCTCTATATTTAATCACCACTGTCTTTCCATCATATTGTCCACTCCCGGAGCGCAGGAGGAGGAGAGGATGGCGCATAAAGCTTCTGCCTAGCATGTGTAAATAATAGAATATTTTCCTGTGATACTGTGAACACATAATCAAATGCCAATGAAATCTTAAGTGTGGAAAAAAAAAGCCATTACTCTTTAGCACAATCGTTATACTATATACTTTCCTGTTCTCAGTTCGTCAGCTCTACTTGATGCTAAAGAATCTTTTTCGTGGTGGGGGTTAGCACGAACTGATTATCAATCTGATTATTGTAAACCTATAAATACAGCGGTGAGCCCTGTGCGTAATGCTGCACCATGGCACTGCTGGCACTGCTGGAGGACTATGCCAATGGCAGAATTAGGAGGGAGAAGGTCTTCAGGGAACTTAACGACTTATTGGCCCATGATGATGACTGTCTTATGAGCCATTTTAGATTCCCTAGAGCTGCTCTTGGATCTATGTGCTGAACTGGGTCCAGCATTAGAGAGGGCAACGCACCAGAACCACGGCATCCAGGTGCAGATGCAGGTCCTCACCCTGTTTTTAAATGCACAAAGCCCAGAGGAAACTGTCTTCAATGAGGTCCATGCCTGTGCATGGTCAGTGGTGAAGCGTGTCATCAGCCTCCTGTAGTGCCGATGGCACGCTTTGGATTCGTCGGAGGGCGGGCTTCTTTACCATCCTGCCAAAGTGTGCTGCATTATAAGAGTGTGTGGCGTGTTACACAATGTGACTCAGAGGAATGGTATCCCCCCCAACCCCCCAGCATTATGACCGGGAGGCAGAGCCCCCTTCAGGAGAAGCGGGATATGAACAAGGTGCCTCCACTTCCTCCACTTCCACTTTTTTTTACCTTTTCTTCCTGCATCCGCCATCGGTTCCAACAAGACATAACACTTGTACCTGAGTCTTATTTTATATGCTGGCCGCATTCATGAGGTGCTTTGCATTGACCATTTGTAGTTAAAAATGGGCGTGTACAGGGCGTGACATGAAGCCAACACAGCTGAGCACACTTATAGTCAAGTCTGTGATTTATAAAGGAAAGTTTGCTTAAAGTGTGCGTACACAGGGTTTTATAAATCTGAATATTTTCTGGCGTATGCAAACTTCGGCTGTTGGGCGTACACACACTTTTAGCAATGATCCAATGCACAGTTTTATAAATGAGGCCCCAGAGGAAGGATCAGTTGCACAGATGCTCTATGCTAACATTTATGGCCACACTGAGAGTGGTGAGCAAGCCACTTTCATTGCTGATTCTGCGATGATGTAAAATATTGGCCAATAATTGAAACTGTTAAGTGACATGATCTCATTTAGATCACCAAAAGAGCGAGAGGGTGTGTTGCAACTTGAGATACCAAGGAGAAGGTTGAATTTCTAATGTTTGATGGTGGGGAAAGAAATGCCGCCATTCATTATCTGCATTATGTGCAGTTTTAGTGGACCTGCAGTCGGAGAATTTCCAAAGCACTGATGGGTATGACAATGGAGCTGCTACAAATTCTGCTTCTCACATTCATATCCTGGGTTCCTATTTTATATTTCCATTTTATTATAGAAAGGAGAGTTCTGTAATTATTGGAGCTCCTATATGTGTCATGGTCCACTCCTGATTTTCCCATCTACCTGCCACCTACCTCTCCTAATCAAGATCATCATACTCACCTGTTCCTCACAGCTGACTCTATCACCCAACCTCCTCATAACCAGCTCCTGCACACTCACTCTCTGCCAAATTGTCATTGCCTCATGCATTACTCTCCAGCACTCTTTTCCGGACGGACCTCCTGGTACCTGACCTGCCTTCTGCCCCTGACCATGTCTCCTCATCTCTGCCCCAGTAACCTGACCTGCTGTCTGTCTCTGGACTTTGCATCTTCCTGCCACCTGCCTGGACTCCCTCTCAGGAGACTCCCGCCCCATTCAGATCTTGGACTGTGCTCGGCGACCTGGCGTCCTTATTGTCGTCTGTTTGGACTCTTGCACATTGTCATTAAAGTTCTGAACTGTTCCGGTCTAGATTTGTGGTATTCTTGGGTCCGCTCTCACACCCGTTAAAATATGTGTGTTTGTCTGACCTATGCTCTGTACCAACAGCACGTAAGGGTCATGCATATTAAAGATAATTGAATTTGAAATAATTGAAACTGATGACTGTTACATAACACAGTGGCATACTATAAGGATTTAATGAAAATGAAACTTTCACAGAAGAGTTTAAAAGTAGGAAAAACTTAGGAAAACTAAAGAAAACTTGGGAAAAAAAACTGTACCAAGTTAGTTCAGGAAAATTGCTTTTGAGAAGCTGTGATTTCACATTCCCTCCTGAGATTGATGGATCCTCACTATGTGTTCAGGTGTTGGGAATTCTTTGGGAATTCATTCATTCATTCATCTTCTACTGCTTATCTGTTTCCGGGTCACGGGAGGTGCTGGAGCCAATCCCAGCTCACATTGAGTGAGGGCGGGGTACACCCTGGACAGGTTGCCTGTCCATCGCAGACATATTTAGATAGATGTACTTTATTGATCCTAAACTGGGAAATTCTTCTGTTACAGCAACCAGATAACAGATGAACTACACAGCATAAAAATTTATAAAAAAAATGTACAAGAGCAAAACATACAAATATCAAGTCAACAGAAAATATATCAAAATATATGTTATTGCTTTGAGCCAGTAATGTGCTGCTAGTAATGTGCAATGCTAGTAATAAAAAACTAATTGGTACCATCGGTCTGTGACCTTCAGCTCTCACTGGACAGGTTCGCAGCTGAGTGTGAAGCAGCTGGGATGAGGATCAGCACCTGCAAATCAGAGGCCATGGTTCTCAGCAGGAAACCAATGGACTGTATTCCGGGTTGGGAATGAGTCTTTGCCCCAAATGAAGGAGTTCAAGTACCTCAGGGTCTTGTTCAGGAGTGGGGGGACCTTGGAGTGTGAGATTGGCCGGAGAATCGGAGCAGCGGGAGTGGTACTGCAGTCGCTGTATTGCACTGCTGTAACGAAGAGAGTTGAGCCAGAAAGCAAAGCTCTCGATCTTCAGGTCAGTCTTCGTTCCTACCCTCACCTATGGTCATGAGAACTGGATCATGACCGAAAGAACGAGATTGCGGGTACAAGTGACCGAAATTATCTTCCTCAAAAGGGTAGCTGGCTTCTCCCTTAGAGATAGGGTGAGGAGCATGGTCATCCGAGAGGAGCTCAGAGTAGAGCCGCTGCTCCTTTGCATCGAGAGGAGCCAGTTGAGGTGGTTCGGGCGTCTGGTCAGGATACCTCCTGGGCGCCTCCCTTGGGAGGTGTTCATGGCATGTCCAGCTGGGAGGAGGCCCCAGGGCAGACCAAGGACCAGGTGGAGAGACTATATCTCCACTCTGGCCTGGGAACACCTCGGGATCCCCCAGTTTGAGCTGGTCGATGTGGCCGGGGAAAGGAAAGTCTGGGGCTCCCTGCTGAAGTTGTTACCCCCGCGACCCGACCTCGGATAAGCGAATGAAAATGGATGGATGAAGGATCTGAGCTTCCTCAGGACATAGAATCTGCTCACTCCCTTCTTGCATACAGGGACAGCATTGGATCTCCACTCCAGTCTACTGTTGATGGTGACTCCCAGGGTGACTCCTTGTAGTCTTCCAACACCTCCACATCCCTTCCCAGAATGCTCAGTGGTTATGAAGCCATCCTCTTCCTCCTGAAGTCAATCATCATCTCTCTGGTCTTGCTGACATTCAGCTGCAGGGGATTCTGTCCGGCCCACTCCACAAAGTTGTCCACCAGTATTTTGTACTCGCCCTCCTGTCCCCCTCTTATACATGTCAGAAAATTTCTGAAGATGGCATGTTGTACTGGTAGTCAGTGGTGTATAAGGTAAAGAGGAAAGGAGAAAGCACAGTGTCCTGTAGAGCTCCTGTACTACTGATAACCACATCAGACAGAACTCTGCCCATACGAACAAACTGTGGCCTGCCTGTCAGGTAGTCAGTAATCCAGGAGACAATGGAGGTGTTGACACCCATCACCCAGCTTCTCCCCCAGTCGCAGTGGCTGAATGATGTCAAAAGCACTGGAGATATCAAAGAATGGTATTCTCAGAGAGCCGCCACCACTCCAGGTGCAAATGAGCTCACTATAGTAGGTAGATGACAGCATCATCAACTCCTAAGTAGGGCTGATAGGCAGACTGTAGAGGGTCCAGCAGCAGCAGGTTGTTTGTAGTTTCATTGTCTGCCATTTGGTCATAGGTTAAGTTTGATATAAATTAAAGATATCATTTAACCTTTATATTTTCAGTATTAATAGTTTAGTCAATTTGATAGGAAATCACCAATAAACACCAACAAAAAGGTGCCCCGTGTAAGTAATACCACACCAATAACTTCTTATTTGTTAAAATTAGTTATTATTGTCAAATCTGATGTTATGATGTTAAAAATGAACTATGTTTTTCTATGAAAAATTAAACCTATAGTTATGCCGTCATCACAAGTGGCCTAGATCACGATGCCATATTTTCCAAGTTTAATGTTAATCTATTGTCGAAATGGTCAGTGACCTTTGACCTCTGGAACCAACTCGTCCACTGTTGTCTTACATTCGAGATTGTAGACCAGTGGCAAGAGTTCTATTCACTTGTTCCAAAAATCTTTTGTGGTTTCAAGTATGTCTTTCTGATGATATTATATATTTTGTGATAATTCTTTTTCCTATCTTCCACATTTGATTTCATATTCTTTGATTTCAACAGTCTTTTATATAACAACTATCCTGCACTAACTCCATATTATTATCAAATCTATAATCTGAATAAATTTTTTGAATTTGAAAATCAACTCATCAATGCCTCTTCAATTTGGCCACATATATAATGTTTTTTATTTTAATGGCCATTTAAAAAAAAGATTAATTAAATTACAATGTGTTATGTTATAGTTTATCGTTAATGAAGTTTTGTTTTGATCAGAAAGATTAAAGTTATATTTCAGATATTAAACATTACTCTAACATAATCGTTGGGTTTGTTGGGCTTCTATCACAAGGTCTGACAAAGAAAGGCCTACATGTAAACCCTGAGGCCTGACCAGGAGGTCACCTCTGTCCCTTTGTTCTCTGGAAACAAAAGAATCTATCCACAGACTCCATTTCCCTTCATCTCTTGCAGTTCACACTGGGATGTGACCTCACCTGGAGGTGGCAAGCTTTTGTCTCTGATTGGCAGAGACGAATCTACACCACAGGGAGTCATGGCAACGCAGCCGTGACGTCACTCCCCCTTTAAACACGGGCCGCGAACTTATCTCGTCCTCTCTCTGGTATTCTTGCTCAGGAGAAGGTTTGCCTTTTCAATCAGCTAGATCACCGACGAAAGTGACCAGTACACGTGTGCTTATTCCCCCTTCTTTAGAGTTTCACCCTTGCTGGATGAGATGAGACCCAACCTGTGTTCACCTGAACACTTTTTCCAGATACGTGAGAGTCAGCTGTTTGCAACCCACGGACCTCTCAGCTATTACATGCAAAAGGAAGAAAGAGTTTCTTCACGGAGACGCGGATAACTCCTATGCCCCATTGTCTACCAATTGAGTCGACCACCTGGTGTTTCATCGCTGCCCCGCCAAGAAACCCGCGCCGTCAGTCTCGAGGAACAAGGACAGCGCCGCCAGTACCACGCACCGGAGAACCCACTGCTGGATCATACTGACGGACTTATACACGTACCATACAAGTAAGAGGTTTTCTGGGCAGAGACATTAGATTTATGTGTTTTAAGAGCTTAGTGCTCGTTATTGTTGTGTGTTTTAACGGGCTGCCAAGTCCACCCTCTGTTGTACTCTGAGGAGTATTTTTAAGTTGCTGCCTGTTTAGTTTGTGTTCACCACGCTAAACTGTTTGTGTTATCCCATTCGGGATTGTTATTATTTTTGTTTGTACGCCACTGTGAGTGAAAAGTAAGTTGCTTTGTCAGTCAACAACCAGAACAACCTTCGTTATCTACCATCAGATTTGTGCGTGTGCAGAAATGCCTCCAACCACCGGTTGGCGCTGTCTGCCATTGTTAACCGGAACCTGGCGGCAGCTCCGCCAGTTGTTTACGTGTGACGTAACCTTCCTCGGAAGCAGTGCCATCTTGGACCACGTGATCCAGGCCGGCCATCTTGATACACACACACACACACACACACGTGCTGTAGAATACCTGTTTTGCCTTTACACCGCTGCTGTCTTTATGTGTTTTGCTTAGCATTAGTTGGTAGTATAGTCTTTATTGATTGAATGTAGCCGCAAGGGGGGTACAAGCCAGTGCCTTATTGTGCCGGTCCCAAGCCCGGATAAATACAGAGGGTTGTGTCAGGAAGGGCATCCGACGTAAAACTTTTGCCAAATCAAACATGCGAATCGAATCAATGACTTCCATACCGGATCGGTCGAGGCCCGGGTTAACAACGACCGCCATCGGTGCTGTTCACGTACAGGGTACCGGTGGAAATTGGACTACTGTTCGTCGAACAAGTCGAAGAAGGAGAGGAGGAAGGTGTGTTCGTAGGAAGAGAGAGAAAAGGAACGGCAAGAGTCTAGGACTGAGAGTAGGGACTTTGAATGTTGGAACTATGACAGGAAAAGGTAGAGAGTTGGTTGACATGATGCAGAGGAGGATGGTAGACATACTGTGTGTCCAGGAGACCAGGTGGAAAGGTAGCAAGGCTAGAAGTTTAGGAGCAGGGTTCAAGTTGTTCTATCATGGTGTAGATAGGAAGAGAAATGGAGTAGGAGTTATCTTGAAGGAGGAGTTTGTTAGGAATGTTCTGGAGGTTAAAAGAGTATCAGATAGAGTAATGAGTCTGAAGCTAGAAATCGAAGGTGTAATGTTCAATGTTGTTAGTGGGTATGCTCCACAGGTAGGATGTGAGCTGGAGGAGAAGGAGAAATTCTGGTTGGACCTTGATGAAGTGATGCAGAGCATCCCTAGAAGTGAGAGAGTTGTCATTGGTGCAGACTTCAATGGACACGTTGGTGCAGGAAACAGAGATGATGAGGAGGTGATGGGCAGGTTTGGTATCCAGGAGAGGAACGCAGAAGGACAGATGGTGGTTGACTTTGCAAAAAGGATGGAAATGGCTGTAGTGAATACTTTCTTCCAGAAGAGGCAGGAACATAGGGTGACTTATAAGAGTGGAGGTAGGAGTACACAGGTAGACTACATCTTGTGTAGACGGTGTAATCTGAAGGAGATCAGTGACTGCAAAGTAGTGGTAGGTGAGAGTGTAGCCAGACAGCATAGGATGGTGGTGTGTAGGATGACTCTGTTGGTGAGTAAGATGAAGAGGGCAAAGACAGAGCACAGGACTAAATGGTGGAAGCTGAAAAAGGAAGAGTGTTGTATGATTTTTAGGAAGGAGTTGAGACAGGCTCTGGATGGCCAGGAAGTGCTTCCAGTTGACTGGACAACTACAGCTAATGTGATCAGGGAGACAGGTAGAAGAGTATTTGGTGTGTCATCTGGAAGGAAAGTGGATAAGGAGACTTGGTGGTGGAATGAGGAGGTGCAGGAGTGTATTCAGAGAAAGAGGTTAGCTAAGAAGAAGTGGGACACTGAGAGGACTGAAGAGAGTAGACAGGAATGCAGGGAGATGCAGCGTAAGGTGAAAGTAGAGGTGGCAAAGGCCAAACAAAGGGCTTACGGTGACTTGTATGCTAGGTTGGACAGTAAGGAGGGAGAGACTGATCTATACAGGTTGGCAAGGCAGAGAGACAGAGATGGGAAGGACGTGCAGGCGGTTAGGGTGATTAAGGATAGAGATGAAAGTGTATTGACAGATGCCAATAGTGTGATGGGAAGATGGAAAGAGTACTTTGAAGAACTAATGAATGAGGAAAATGAGAGAGAACGAAGAGTAGAAGAGGTGACTGTTGTGGACCAGGAAGTAGCAAAGATTAGTAAGGATGAAGTGAGGAGGGCATTGAAGAGGATGAAGAGTGGAAAAACACTCGGTCCTGATGATATACCTGTGGAGGTCTGGAGGTGTCTAGGAGAGGTAGCAGTAGAGTTTCTGACTGGGTTGTTCAACAGGATCTTAGATTGTGAGAAGATGCCTGAGGAATGGAGGAGAAGTGTGCTGGTGCCCATTTTTAAGAACAAGGGAGATGTACAGAGTTGTAGCAACTACAGAGGAATAAAGCTGATGAGCCATACAATGAAGTTATGGGAAAGAGTAGTTGAAACTAGACTAAGGGCAGAAGTGAGCATTTGTGTACACACAAGTACAGAGAAGGTCAGAGGGAGCTGCATTGTATCTTTGTAGATCTGGAGAAAGCTTATGACAGGGTGCCCAGAGAGGAACTGTGGTATTGTATGAGGAAGTCTGGAGTGGCAGAGAAGTATGTTAGAGCGGTGCAGGACATGTATGAGGACTGTAAGACAGTGGTGAGGTGTGCTGTAGGTGTGACAGAGGAGTTCAAGGTGGAGGTGGGACTGCATCAGGGATCAGCTCTGAGCCCCTTCTTGTTTGCTATGGTGATGGACAGGCTGACAGACGAGGTTAGACAGGAATCTCCATGGACTATGATGTTTGCAGATGACATTGTGATCTGTAGTGAGAGCAGGGAACAGGTGGAGGAGAAGCTAGAGTGGTGGAGGTTTGCCCTGGAAAGGAGAGGAATGAAGGTTAGCCGCAACAAGACGGAGTATATGTGTGTGAATGAGAGGGACCCAAGTGGAAGAGTGAGGTTACAGGGAGAAGAGATAAAGAAGGTGGAGGATTTTAAGTACTTAGGGTCAACAGTCCAGAGCAATGGAGAGTGTGGAAAAGAGGTGAAGAAGCGTGTGCAGGCAGGCTGGAACGGGTGGAGAAAAGTGTCAGGTGTGATGTGTGATAGGAGAGTTTCAGCTAAGATGAAAGGAAAGGTGTACAAAACTGTGGTGAGACCAGCGATGTTGTTTGGTCTAGAGACAGTGTCACTGAGGAAAAGACAGGAGGCAGAGCTGGAGGTAGCAGAGATGAAGATGCTGAGGTTCTCTTTGGGAGTGACCAGGTTGGATAGGGTCAGGAATGAGTACATCAGAGGGACAGCACATGTTAGAGGTTTTGGAGATAAAGTCAGAGAGGCCAGACTGAGATGGTTCGGACATGTCCAGAGGAGAGATAGTGAATATATTGGTAGACGGATGCTGAGTTTTGAACTGCCAGGCAGGAGGCCTAGAGGAAGACCAAAGAGGAGGTTTATAGATGTAGTGAAAGAGGACATGAAGGTGGTTGGTGTGAGAGAAGAGGATGCAGAAGACAGGCTTAGATGGAGGCAAGTGATTCGCTGTGGCGACCCCTGAAGGGAAAAGCCGAAAGGAGAAGAAGAAGAAGATAGTCTTTATTGATTGAAACAAGTGTTAGCATGGCTAATTCTTGTGGAAGTGAATAAATACTATTTGTAGCTTTAAATAGAAGTCTCCTTGTCATTATTATGCATATTTTATTGTGATAGGTGGCTGATTGAGAGAGTCAGAGTTCAGACTTCTCACCCTCACTGTTCATCTTGTGGTTCTGATATTTCAGATATTGGCTCCTCTAATTGAACAACTGTTTATGAGGCAATGTTTACAGTTTGGTTATTGGTCCCGGTTTCCGGGCGGTGTCCCACATTATTAACTGAACTTAATCATTTCTGATTTTATAATTCCTAATTATCAGAGATAATTAGGAATTATAAAATCCAAACGCACCCTTTTCAAACCCAACAGGCTGTACAAATAAAATGTAACACCTGAACACCTTAAAACTCCTTTTTTCATTTGTTATTTTTTTTCTTCTATTAATATGAGAGGCAACATTGAATTAGATAACAAAAAACTATTTCCCATATCAAGGCCTATCATTAGCAATAATAACAGTAATAAGACAATGACAGGAATTTGACGCAGCTGCCTGTCCACATTTGTTTACTATCTTTGAAGATTTTGGGAAACGCTGCTCTAACAGAAATAGATTGCTAGAAGTTGGAAGTGTTCTAAGTCATTGTGGTTGTACTGGCACAGTCAAAATCTGCCTGAAAAGCAAGCCTCCATTTAAAGATCGGAAACATGATGTGATTTATAAATTGAGATAATGCTGCAAATTTTCTTTCCGGACAAACATCTGCAGTGTTTTGCTCAGATGATTGCATAAAAGATAATAAAAATAATTATGTCCATGGTAAATAAAAGAGCTGGGGAAGAAGACATCCTGGCTTAATCTTAATAAACATTGAAAGCTGCATAAGTAAGGGAAACCATCCAACAAAAACTTCTGAATAAGGAAACAGCATTTTTGTCAAACAGAAGTTGATATGTGTGTATTGGAATGAAAACAATTGGCTCCACTTTGCTTATAGTAACATTCTGTCTACAAAATTTCCCTTTTATGCTTGTGTCAGGGAGATTTATCATTATTCAGGACCCTGTATGGATGTTGATCTTTTTAAATGAAACAGAGAGTGTAAGTATTACATTATTCCATATATTCAGTAAAGTCATCACCTTTATCTTGCAAATCTCATAAAAATAAAAATATACAAATAAAAAAAAAACAAGGCCTGTAACTCTTCCACTGCAGTTGAGTTTTGCCTTTTGTGACTTGTAAGTTTAAGAAAAGCCATACAGACAAATCAGTCCTCCATCCATACGGGTACGTTTTTTGTGTTCATCTGGTTACCATGGCACCTGTCAGCGGATGGATATATTAAATAGCAGGTAAACATTTAGTCCTGAGGTTAATGTTGAAGCAGGAAAAATTTTCAAGTTTGAAGATGAGAGACACTTTGTACAAGAACCAAACTTTCCATACATCCATCTTCTACCGCTTTTCCATTTCCGGGTTGCGGGGAGTGCTGGGGCCCGTAGGTCTGAGTGTGAGTGTGAGTGGTTGTTCAACTTTGTCTGTCTCTGTGTGTTGGCTCTGTGATAGACTGGCAACCTGCCCAAGGTGTACCCCCATGTGAACTGGGATTGGCTCCATTACCCTCAGTAACCCAGAAACGGATAAGTGGGAGAAGATGAATGAATGAATGAATGAATGAGTCTGAGCTTCTCCAACACTTCAGCTCTGTGGGATCATCCTGGACAACAGGAATCAGGACCTACCAGAAGTTTGCTGTATATGAGGTTGTGGAGCTACAGACCAGTCAGGTTGTTCATTCTGAATCTGGTCCACCACCAACAGCTCCTACAATGGACACATAAGCATGTGAAATGGACCATGAAGAGATTGAAAAAGGTGGTCTGGTCGGATGGATCAGGGTTTCTATTACATCATGTGGAAGGCAGTATGTGTCTTTAACCTGTGGAAGACATGGGAACACTGTAGGATGAATTATGGGAAGAGGACAAGCTGGTTGTTCTGCAGGAACACCTCAGGTCCTTCATTCATGTGGATGTTGCTTTGACATGTAGCACCAACCTAAACATGGTTCAGACAACATCCGGAACATCTTCATGGAAACAATATTCCCTGATGACAGCAGTCTCTTTGCTCATTGTCTCACTGTAACATCAGTTCAGGAATAATTTGAGGAACAGCCACCAGTTCAGGGTTTTGACTTGGTTCCAAAGTCACCAGATCTCAGTCCAATTCAGCATCTGTGGCTCCACCTCAGAACCTCCAGGACTTAAAGGATCTACTACTTTCTGGTCCATACACCACAGTTGAGCTTCAGAGGTCAAGACTGTTGTCACATAAAGGCAGCCTACACAATATTAAGTAACTGGGCATTATGCTATGGCAAGTTAAATATATTTGTTAATTTTAGGAAAAAATTGTTATTTTACTGAGAATACTTTTGTTGGTATGCTTACAATAATAAAACCGTTGTGGATAATAGAAAAACGGTAAACTCACATGGAAATCAGGCACTGCTCTCCTGTGTTATATTCCTACAGTATGTTCTGTTGACTCATCCATTCACCCAACATCCTCCTGATGTGAACTTTGACCACTTGATACACAAAAGCTAACTATGGGTCACAATGACCTTCTACACACATGACCTATGGGCTTATCAGGTGTATCAGAAATATTTACTCTTACAGTTACAAGTAGCCAAGTGAAGACTGAACTGTTTAACGTCAGGGATATTTCTTTGCTTGAGACAGAGAGAGGACTGCATGACCAACATTACAGTCCAACCCCTCCTACCAAAAATCCCCCTGAAATGCATGTCCCTTCACATGCATTTAGCTTTTTTCCTTTGCATAATTACACAAATCAAGCATACGGCCACATTTAACAAAGTTAACTCAATGAACTGAACACATTTAGCCCGCTGATCCCCATTCTCCACAGACATTTTTGAAATGGAACTTGGGATGTGTATTTGAGTTAGGGAGGTATCTGAAAAGGCTTTCATTAGCACCCAAGGGCACTCTTAGATACGTGATGAAGTGCACCTGCTTTGTGTTGTTGTACTTCCTGAGGAAGACTGAATTTGCCACTTAAAGTTTCCTCCATCTATTCATTGTTTTTCATGTATACTGTGTGGTCAGCCACAGAATGTATACACTACCAGCTCCCATGTGACAACCAGATTTCAGCACTGAGATTAGACAAGTTAAATGGGTTCCTTGTGTCAGATATTGGGCCAATTTGTTCCAAGACACACAAAATGAATTGAAGGACAATGGCATACAACCGATCAGACTCAGAAAAATCTAAGTTACATGGAATTACACTTGTGTCTGCCATTTCCTCCAGATGGTCTCGTTTTTCCTGGATATTAATTAGGTGGCTTCATTTAGGTCTGGGATAGGTCAAACATTTTTCAGACTGCATGAAGGGACCGTTATCTTAATTTGTTTCACTTGGAGTGACACACATCTTCCCACTTATTTCTATTAACTATATATTTAATCTAGTGATCATTTTCTCTGCTACAATGACTGACCAAATCCTCTGAGCATTGAGGCACATACTGCCTGAAGGAAAACACACCCTTAATATAAGAGTCCAGTCAAGTTAAATTGTGCCAACTGTACCAAGATGAGTAAAATAAGTGCTACACATTCAACTTGAGTATTGCTAAAAAATTAAGTTTAAATTCAGCAGATTTTTCTGGTGAAGGCTGATGTAACACATACCAGCTCCCATCTCATGTTTGACATTTCTATCTGACTGCTGGTCGGTTGCTTATTGAAGTGATGCTGCTCAGACTCAATGAGTATGAGAGCACATTCACTGACTTGCTGACTTTGTTCTAGGGAGATGAGTAAGAATCTGGCTCAAAAATAGCTTAATGTAGAAAATAAATTACTTTGGGGAAAAAACCACTCAAAAAAGTACTTAGTGGTGTTGTGGAAAAAAAAAATGAAAAAGGAGGTGATGGGTGGATGTGAATACATAGCCTCAAAGGGGAGACTGACATGTTCTTCTCTGTCATTTCTTTAATTTCAGTTTCAAATAATCCCCTGAAGGCTTGACATGAATACTATTGAAGGATGCTAAAACTTACTGATCTTGCTTAATGCCTCACATAGAAGCAAAAGATTTGGATCATCCCGGTCAAGTAATGAGTTCAGGAAGTGTCTTATCCTGCAGGAATCCCATGACCCAGAGATTCCCAAAAAGTTGTCTGCTATGCTCAGGTAGAGCAGGTATGATGCTGCCATATTAATTTTACCATATATAGATTTACATTGACTAATAGCTGTTAGCACATGACAATCCTGAAGCTGATGCGACTGTCATTAATCTGAAGTTTTTAATTGTTAGAGGTGCCTACACAAAAACTTTGGGGACCACTAACGTCACAGCATTAATCCTATTGGGACAAGGAAACATGGTCTGAATTTAATTCTATTCTTTGGTTGACATATGTCACACAAACCACAAACTTGACCTTTAGGATGCCACTAGAGAAAAAAAAAACTCAAGGGCATCAGAAGCATCACTGGTGTTCATCCTCATAGGATCAAGTATGACAATCCATCCAATACAATACATGTTGAGATATTGACTAAAGTGTAGGACTGACAGACTGACAGGTCTCAGAACTATGTTACTGGGGTACTAACCAAAAAAAAAGTGACCAAGTAAGTAGTATTGGACTTCTTTGTTTTAAATTATTCATTACTGAGTACAGTGAGGCCACATATCCTCCCTGTATTTTTTTTTAGCGTAGGATGTCATGTTGTTGCAGGGCAACGGGGTTTCCAAGGTGGAAAATTTAATAATAAAGACAGTTTCCATTTCCTCTCTGTCTCTTAATTAAGCCAAGCTGCAAACAGACTGCTAAATGTCAACACATTTCATTGTTTAGTTTTACAAGTATTTATTCCTCTGAGTGCACCACAGAGACACTCCATAATGGTTTTGTTAACTGAGCTATTCAATCCCTTCAGTTCCATGAAGATTGGACATGTACATATTAAATTATAACATCTATGGATATTTAAAATACAGCACTTTGGAACTTTGGTTTTCTTCATTTGAAAAAGAAGGTTGTATTTTATTTTTTATTTTTTGTATATTTGTATATGTATATTTAAGATAATTTTCAGAATTTAATCAAAATGTGTCCCACTGAAAACAAGTTTAATAATCATTTATATTTGAAGCTATTCAGGTTTCCTCTTTTAATAAAATTAAAATTATGAGGAGACAAGTGTGGAGGTTTGGAAGGCTTTTTGGTTTATCCTAAAGTTTTTTGCTTTCTGATTCTTTTAATCAAATATTAAATGTATTTTACAGAGGACAATCAGTGTTCCTGTGTTTCATACTCCAAGCCAAGATCCTCACATTCTCAAAGTCAAACAGGCTAAATTGAAAAGAGATTTGCATCCTACATCATTAATGAAAGCGATCTTGTCACGTTATCGGTTTCCCAGTCACGGAGGGTGCTGGAGCCAATCCCAGTTTACATTGGGCGGAGTACACCCTGGACAGGCCACCAGTCCATCACAGGGCCAATATACAGAGACAGACAACAACTCACACTCAGACCTACGGACTGTTTAGAGTTACCAGTTAACCTAAACATGCATGTCTTCAGACGGTGGGAGGAAACCGGATTACCCGGAGGAAACCCACACAGGCACGGGAAGAACATGCTTATGCCACACAGAAAGGCCTCAGGCCCGGGAACCGATCCTGTGACCTTCTTGTTGTGGGGCAACAGCGCTAACTACTATGCCTCCATGTTGCCCAAGGGTTATCTCATCTTATCTTATCTTTTCCTATCTGCATCTTCAGTTTTGATTCAAGTTTACGTATTTTCTTTGTCATGTAGAAAATATGGTAGCCGGAAAGATTGACTGGAAGTGCATTGTGTATTATTTTATTTCTTACTTTTCAACTTCGAAAAAGTTATTTTTTTCTATGACCTGATATCATGGCAATCTGGGTGTGTTTATAATCTGATGAGCAGGTATGGCTTCATTTTTAATAGTATCAATTGTTTTCTGTCTTTAATCAATATCTAATTAATATGACATGAATGATCTATATGAATTCACTGTCCAACAGTTATTCCTTAATCTGACTAGGAGAAACATATGTGGGTTCGAGAGCATATGGAAAAGGGGATTCACACGTGAAGTATGAAAGCAGAGAACCTTGCAACTGCAGTGGCAATGAAACCTAAGCATGTGGAAATTATGTAGTGAGCACTAAGCAGTAGGCAGGAATGGAGGACTAAGCTCAAAAAGCACTGCTCTACCAGTTGAACTACCAGGGCTTATTATCTCAGACAGACCATCTTTCTTTATTTTTCTCTCACTGAGCTCAGCCTCCACCTGGGATCAACAATACTTTTGCCCTTATTTACTTTTGACTCCGAAGCTAAGATACATTTTATGAGAGGCAGGCCTCGTTTTGACATGTAGTTATTTGTTACTTGGCTTTAAAACTATAACAAATCAGGGTTGACATGTAGACATTATCAAGAAAGGATTTTATCTAACAAAAACTAATGTTCACTTAACTAAAAAAAAAGAAAAGGTGATTGGAAAACTAAATTCCTTTTTTGGTTGGAGGACAGTGGCCAGCTGGCTACACTTCACTCCTTCAACTCCACCCACCCAGGAACCTGCATGCTGTTACAGCCCTTTGTCTGCTTTATAAACAATGAAATGAAAGTGGTTTATTAGATATAACGGAAACAAGTTCAGTGTAGTTGAAGTGCTCCTCTCTGCCACAATGCAGAGTGATAATGTGCCAAGCAACACTACAGACTGCAAACACAATGCGTTTGTACCAGAAAGTCCAACTCAGTGATGAGGCTCTCCTGGCTGACGCTCGCTAGATGTTGAAATATCATCACTCAGTCAGTATGTCAGTCCTAATGTAGCCGCAAGGGGGTACAAGCCAGTGCCTTATTGTGCCGGTCCCAAGCCCGGATAAATACAGAGGGTTGTGTCAGGAAGGGCATCCGACGTAAAACTTTTGCCAAATCAAACATGCGAATCGAATCAATGACTTCCATACCGGATCGGTCGAGGCCCGGGTTAACAACGACCGCCATCGGTGCTGTTCACGTACAGGGTACCGGTGGAAATTGGACTACTGTTCGTCGAAGAAGTCGAAGAAGGAGAGGAGGAAGGTGTGTTCGTAGGAAGAGAGAGAAAAGGAACGCCAAGAGTCTAGGACTGAGAGTAGGGACTTTGAATGTTGGAACTATGACAGGGAAAGGTAGAGAGTTGGTTGACATGATGCAGAGGAGGAAGGTAGACATACTGTGTGTCCAGGAGACCAGGTGGAAAGGTAGCAAGGCTAGAAGTTTAGGAGCAGGGTTCAAGTTGTTCTATCATGGTGTAGATAGGAAGAGAAATGGAGTAGGAATTATCTTGAAGCAGGAGTTTGTTAGAAATGTTCTGGAGGTTAAAAGAGTATCAGATAGAGTAATGAGTCTGAAGCTAGAAATCGAAGGTGTAATGTTCAATGTTGTTAGTGGGTATGCTCCACAGGTAGGATGTGAGCTGGAGGAGAAGGAGAAATTCTGGTTGGACCTTGATGAAGTGGTGCAGAGCATCCCTAGAAGTGAGAGAGTTGTCATTGGTGCAGACTTCAATGGACACGTTGGTGCAGGAAACAGAGATGATGAGGAGGTGATGGGCAGGTTTGGTATCCAGGAGAGGAACGCAGAAGGACAGATGGTGGTTGACTTTGCAAAAAGGATGGAAATGGCTGTAGTGAATACTTTCTTCCAGAAGAGGCAGGAACATAGGGTGACTTATAAGAGTGGAGGTAGGAGTACACAGGTAGACTACATCTTGTGTAGACGGTGTAATCTGAAGGAGATCAGTGACTGCAAAGTAGTGGTAGGTGAGAGTGTAGTCAGACAGCATAGGATGGTGGTGTGTAGGATGACTCTGGTGGTGAGGAAGATGAAGAGGGCAAAGACAGAGCAGAGGACTAAATGGTGGAAGCTGAAAAAGGAAGAGTGTTGTATGATTTTTAGGAAGGAGTTGAGACAGGCTATGGATGGCCAGGATGTGCTTCCAGTTGACTGGACAACTACAGCTAATGTGATCAGGGAGACAGGTAGGAGAGTATTTGGTGTGTCATCTGGAAGGAAAGTGAATAAGGAGACTTGGTGGTGGAATGAGGAGGTGCAGGAGTGTATACAGAGAAAGAGGTTAGCTAAGAAGAAGTGGGACACTGAGAGGACTGAAGAGAGTAGACAGGAATACAGGGAGATGCAGCGTAAGGTGAAAGTAGAGGTGGCAAAGGCCAAACAAAGGGCTTACGATGACTTGTATGCTAGGCTGGACAGTAAGGAGGGAGAGACTGATCTATACAGGTTGGCAAGGCAGAGAGACAGATGGGAAGGACGTGCAGGCGGTTAGGGTGATTAAGGATAGAGATGAAAGTGTATTGACAGATGCCAATAGCGTGATGGGAAGATGGAAAGAGTACTTTGAAGAACTAATGAATGAGGAAAATGAGAGAGAACGAAGAGTAGAAGAGGTGACTGTTGTGGACCAGGAAGTAGCAAAGATTAGTAAGGATGAAGTGAGGAGGGCATTGAAGAGGATGAAGAGTGGAAAAGCACTCGGTCCTGATGATATACCTGTGGAGGTCTGGAAGTGTCTAGGAGAGGTAGCAGTAGAGTTTCTGACTGGGTTGTTCAACAGGATCTTAGATAGTGAGAAGATGCCTGAGGAATGGAGGAGAAGTGTGCTGGTGCCCATTTTTAAGAACAAGGGAGATGTACAGAGTTGCAGCAACTACAGAGGAATAAAGCTGATGAGCCATACAATGAAGTTATGGGAAAGAGTAGTTGAAGCTAGACTAAGGGCAGAAGTGAGCATTTGTGAGCAGCAGTATGGTTTCATGCCAAAAAAGAGTACTACAGATGCAGTATTTGCTTTGAGGATGTTGATAGAGAAGTACAGAGAAGGTCAGACGGAGCTGCATTGCATCTTTGTAGATCTGGAGAAAGCTTATGACAGGGTGCCCAGAGAGGAACTGTGGTATTGTATGAGGAAGTCTGGAGTGGCAGAGAAGTATGTTAGAGCGGTGCAGGACATGTATGAGGACTGTAAGACAGTGGTGAGGTGTGCTGTAGGTGTGACAGAGGAGTTCAAGGTGGAGGTGGGACTGCATCAGGGATCAGCTCTGAGCCCCTTCTTGTTTGCTATGGTGATGGACAGGCTGACAGACGAGGTTAGACAGGAATCTCCATGGACTATGATGTTTGCAGATGACATTGTGATCTGTAGTGAGAGCAGGGAACAGGTGGAGGAGAAGCTAGAGTGGTGGAGGTTTGCCCTGGAAAGGAGAGGAATGAAGGTTAGCCGCAGCAAGACAGAGTATATGTGTGTGAATAAGAGGGACCCAAGTGGAAGAGTGAGGTTACAGGGAGAAGAGATAAAGAAGGTGCAAGATTTTAAGTACTTAGGGTCAACAGTCCAGAGCAATGGAGAGTGTGGAAAAGAGGTGAAGAAGCGTGTGCAGGCAGGCTGGAACGGGTGGAGAAAAGTGTCAGGTGTGATGTGTGATAGAAGAGTTTCAGCTAAAATGAAAGGAAAGGTGTACAAAACTGTGGTGAGACCAGCGATGTTGTTTGGTCTAGAGACAGTGTCACTGAGGAAAAGACAGGAGGCAGAGCTGGAGGTAGCAGAGATGAAGATGCTGAGGTTCTCTTTGGGAGTGACCAGGTTGGATAGGGTCAGGAATGAGTACATCAGAGGGACAGCACATGTTAGAGGTTTTGGAGATAAAGTCAGAGAGGCCAGACTGAGATGGTTTGGACATGTCCAGAGGAGAGATAGTGAATATATTGGTAGAAGGATGCTGAGTTTTGAACTGCCAGGCAGGAGGCCTAGAGGAAGACCTAAGAGGAGGTTTATAGATGTAGTGAAAGAGGACATGAAGGTGGTTGGCGTGAGAGAAGAGGATGCAGAAGACAGGCTTAGATGGAGGCAACTGATTCGCTGTGGTGACCCCTGAAGGGAAAAGCCGAAAGGAGAAGAAGAAGAAGTCAGTATGTCAGTCCTATTGTTGCTAAGCTATGTAATTTTAAAACTAAGTGGTGGATCAACACACCAATACTGCCATCACTAAAGCTGGCACGCTGGCTGAAAGCCTGTCCCATGGTCCGACCTAATCACAGACCCCTGTGGTACAAGTGAGAAGTTTCTGCATCTGTACTTTTCCATGATTATTGTGTCCACATAAAAAATGTTTTCACACATGGAGAGAAAGAGACAGATGGCACCAAGACAACATAATGTCCTGCATATGGCATACCAGTGTGAGACAAGAAGACGATAGTGAAGTGAGGGAGAGAAAGATATGGAAAAAATCAGAGGTCAGCATGCAGTCTGTTACTTGGGCCTAATTAGTTACCTCTCAAAGCACTCAGAGATGGAGAGACAGAGGGGAGCAGTGGCGGGGGGGGGGGTGTAGTAGAGTTTCTCAGAAAAATTTAAAACTGAGCTACTCCCAATGACAGAGCCAATAAAACAAATTTAACTACCACTATTCTCACTAAGGACCAAAAGGAAAGACATGTAGACCTGACATTTGTAGCTGGAGAAAAAAAGGATCATCTCTGAGTCACTGTAGCATTTAGTGTACAGTGGGGGGGGGGTTGAAGCAGAGAGACATATAAAGAGAGATAGAGGGAGAAGGAAGAATGGAGGGAGGGGGGTGGAAAGGAGATAAATTAGGTCTGCTTGCTCATGTATGGTCTAATGTGAAAGGACCTAAATCAGCAGCACAGCTCCCCCATGGCAAAGATGGAGGGGCTGTAAATAACGTTGTAGCCTACTTCTCGGATAAATTCAGCATTTCGCAGGAAGCAGGACATGACTGTTCCTCATGTGTTTTTCAAATTCCACACATGGTGTCACTTAAGCACCCACCCCTAAATATAGACAATTGGAAATGTATTAAAGAATTACATTGTACACTGTAAACCCAGATTTTGATTCAACTCAAAGGGATTGAGTTCATATTACTTAAATGTGTCTAATTTATTGACATTACTTGTTAATTCTGATTAAGCTGAACTTTTTCATGTCTTTTTTTATTGTAATTGTGTTTTTAAGTCCAATCAATAGTTTCTACTCAAACAAACTGAGTTCGTATTACTTCAACATGTGTGTAATTATGAATTCTGAGTAAACTACACTTTTTAATGGGCTATCTTATTGTAATTATGTGTTTGAGTTCAAACAACTCAATATAGGCAAGTTTTGCCTGTTACTTAGAACGCATTTACGTCATCCATGCACCCGCCAAAAATCTGGTTTATACCAGTTTGACAGTGGCATTGATGAGATAGCAAGTACCAGAAGATTTCAATGGCCGGAGTTCAGCCACAAATTCAGTAAGTTGGAACCTGATACTGCATGCCGTTGCAGTCCCGTCTTTTCTTATTTTCTTTGCTCATTAGTATTATTTTTTTCTTTTAATATATGATTTAAAACGTATTTGTTCACCTTGCATTTCATTGTATAGGTTATTAGCCTACATGCACTGTGGCAGTAATTTTTGCGGTTAAATACAGGAGGTGTAATCTTTAGGTCAACTGAATATGCAAAAATTTGAGTATATATGTATATATAATATATACACTTTTGTAGGTAGCATTAGCCATGTGTTCACTGGTAATGTTAGATGGCACCAGTAATGGAAATTGTATGTTGCTCCTAGACAGCTACTGCAAGTTGAGCTGCCCGAGCCTGCCAGACATCTTCTTCACCACTTAGCTCAACCGGACCACGGACCAGCGAACTTCCCGGTAAGTTGGCACAGATCCTATCTCCCTTGCTTAAGCGGATTCTGCTCCATGTAAAGTCCATGTATATGTGTATCTGCTGGGGGTTTCCAACCTTTTCATCACCGCGGACCGTTCACCGGTGGACAATTTTGCCACTGCCCAACGTACATTCTCCTGTTTGCATTACAAGTATAAAAGTGACTGTAGACTAGGGCTGCACGATTATGGCCAAAATGATAATCACGATTATTTTCATCAATATTGAGATCACGATTAATTATCACGATTATTTGTTAAATTTTAACCAAAACAAATTTTATTGTCACATACAGTAGTCTCGTTATAACTGCTTTCACAACCATATGGTGCTACATTCCTGCTAATATACCAATATGTGCATCAAAATAAAATAGGTCTTCTTATTCACCAAAATTCAGTGCTTCTCCTTAGAGAATAAATAAAACAAAGAAAACTGCATATGACCTGTTATTGTTTTGTGTCACTTGCCTTGAACCCAAAATGCTTCCACACAATGGATGACGATCCGATTCTGGGGACAAGCCCCTCGGCCTCACCCTCTGCTACATTAGACGTTTTTTGTTTTGTTAAGATAGCTTATCACCTTCTGACCGGCGACTGCTGTCTACTGTGGAGCTTTCCCCATGTTCACTGCTACTCTGTCCTCAGTGACAGTCGACTAGTAATACATCTAGAAACTAAGCTGCGCGTTGGTGCAGGGAACAACTCTGATTGGCTCATGGAGGCACGTGATCAGATAGTGGTGGTTTACAGAGCGCCAGAGGCTTAAAGAGAGAGCGTTTGCTCTGTCGCTCTGAGGAGCGCTAGATTGGCTTTGGGATGAAAAAACTATGATACAGAATGTTCTATGAACAGAATGACGTGTTTTAAATATCGCTGGATCACGCGAATTTGATCGTGGGAAGCCAAAATCGTGATCGTGATTGAAATTCGATTAATTGTGGAGCCCTACTGTAGACGGTCACATGGTTTTCTGTTACGTTTTTAATTCATTTTAATGTGTTATTTGTTATAATTCAGCATAATATAATAATAATATTCAGTCAGGGAGGTAGGGGTGTCAGACACATCCCAACTCTATGGGAAGTTTCGGGTCTGGGACTTTCCCTCATATTGATAGCGGCTCCCTGACACCTGCGAATGAGATTCAATCTCCGGGAAACTGGAGTGGGTGAGTGAGCAAGAGGCAGAGTGAATGCGTTACTTTGTAGAGCAACCACCCCTTACCTTTGCTATGAGCATATGGTACCCATTCAGAAACTGTTATATTGAAGTTTACATACCAAATTATTTAAAGGTTGTATATGCAGAATAATTAGTAAAAGCTATATTTAAAAAAATGCATCCACAGTGCGTTAAAAGGGTTTCAGAATAAAAGTATAGCATTTCCTTGAAAAAATATATTTTATCTGAATTAAATAATTTTACAAATTTTGACAGGTTTGACAATGACTTCATGTTTACATTGTACCAGCCAATATGGGGTCGGCATTGCGGGTTGCCAAGTACGGTCTCTATGCTCGGGGCTGTCCTCGTGGTTATCATGGATTAGCTGGGCTAACCGTTAGCTGTTAGCGGTGTTTGTAATAACTCTGTAACTCAATAAATGGTCCGTGAGAAGCAGATGACTTAGTTACAACATGATTGAGCTAAATGAAGTAGTTTCATGTTGTGTCAGACCGTGTGTGTGGGCAGGGCAAACATGTGGGCTGTGTACCTATAGAGGATGTTTATAACACTATGTTGTTATATTGACGTGATCATGCCTCTTCCTTTTTTCAGGACGTTGATAATGAGGAATGCTCATACAATGATGTGCCAGTGGGGATCCTTTGCCATGAACAGGAAAACATCACTCTACACATGCAGTCCCTTCACCACAAAGCATCCTCAGTGGGCCTCATCTTGGAGGGAAACATTGTGATGAATGTTGAGAGTCTGCCCCAGGCCAAGTACATTGTCTTCGGACTTACCTATGCACTGCATCTCAATTACCCAAAGTACATGAAGAACACTTTTGATTTTTTTCAACAGATACTTCTGAACTTGGGTAAGTCAGATCTGAAACCTAAACTTCAAACACTCAAGAATCAGCTTGCAATATAAAATCCAGAATCTCCTCTTCCCAAGTCGTCAAAGGTGATTGTTTTTTTTTTTTTTTTTAATTAATTGGCAGTAAAAAATGTATTATCAAATGGCACTGGCAGTGAAAAAGAAAAAAGAAAATAATTTTGGCCTGCATTACAACATGTTAATTGGGTATTTATCATGACAGATTATAGAGTCTGGAATCAAGCGGTCATTTTGACCGTTTACAGCAATTCTAGTAGTTATGGAGTTCCGGCACTTTTAGTGTTAATTACCACTTTAATCGAAGGGAATGTAAGAGAGAGGGAGGGTAAGGAGAGAAGGACAGACTAAAAAAAATGTTACGTGGGGGGGGGTAGCGAAAGCATGGGGGGTCGTGAAGAGGGGAGAGTGTGAGCTCTAGATGGGTATCTACTGTCAGTTTTATTTTTCACCCTTATTTTATCTCACACATGCTTTTTTATTTTATCCAGAGAAACATTTTTGATAATGATTAGTTCACAGTTACCAAGATGGATTTGGGTAGAGAAGAGGTAGAGGTGGAGGGGAGAGTATGGGCTCTCCATACAGGTATCAGCTCTCTCTTATCTTTTTTTTCACCCTACCGTTCTCTCTTCTTTTTTTTCATTCTCACACATTTTTGTTTTTCCATGGACAAATTTTGTTATTTGTAAATGTTAAGATGCCAGTGTTCATCAGGGCTGTGTTTTATCTTGCCAGTTTGTCAAACAAATTTGAAGAGGCCCAGTACAATAGTGTAATGATTGGATGTAAAGGGGAAGAGAGCTTGGTTTGTGAGGCAGATATGTTTTTCTTTTCATGTCATCACTGACCAATGTACACACTAGAAGCCTATTAGGCCATGGCTTTATTTTTTTTTGTTGCTGAAAAAAAGTTATGTTCAATAAAACAAATTGGACCAGTGTAATGTTGCAGTTGTGTGTGTGTATGTATGTATTTTACATGGCTTTATAGATTGAAAGACATATTTTGAGTTTCAGGATCTAAAAAAGTTAAATTAGGTCATTTGCTTGAATTGGTAATGGAGTAATGTTTACTTAAAAAGCTGAGTTAAATAAATGAGTTGGTAATGATTGTTTAAACTAGGCATTTTCAGTTACTGTTAGCTCAAGTACATTGAACGTAGTCCACTTCACTTAATCAACTAATGTGTCATTACTTAAAAGTTTTAAGGCAACGAGTTACTTTGATTTTTTTAAGTATAGTCTACTTATCGGGGTTTACAGTGTAGGTTAATGTATGCATGAGAGTCACAGAAGAAGTGTACTGAATCAGATTCAAAATTACAGTCCTAAAGAATGATGTAGAAGCCTTTGTTGTGTTTTGGCTGCACTGTCACCATAAAGTGGCATCAGTCACATCACTTGATAACCCGAATAACCTGCTTGATGGCTGAAGAAAATAAAGCTGCTCTCATTTTTATTTCAAAGAGAATTTGGGAATAAAATTGTGGAAGGGGCAAGGAGGAGATTGATCGATAAAAAAAAAAAAAAAAAAGAATGCATAGTGCAAGTACATTAATGCATAATCAAATCTCAGAGTTATTGCCTTTGGAAAAGTCTCTCATCACTTTATAGCATCATTATCATGATTCTGTCCTTCTCTATCAAAAGGTAAATTGGGATGATTTAGTTCTATTCATTTCAATAACAAGTAAGACTAAGAACTTTCACCCCTAGCAGCTCATTGTATGAACACTAGCACTGCAACTAATGTCAGTATCATTTAGTCAATCTGTCATTTTAGCCAAGTCCAATATCGGATGTGTTTCTATTAGCTTTTGTGTAAACATTCATGTTTTTGATTAGATGAATTAGGTTGCTCCACTTAATGCTACCAGCAGGTGAACCTTTAAGATTTTGATTACATTTTTGATCAATTTCTATTTGTCGAATAACATACCTTATGATTAAATATCAACAAAACCAATTCTATTTATCTGTGTCAGTTATGATATGTTTTTAGTGCTAGCTATTGGATGTTTGCACAATAAAGCATGCATACCTGTTACAGCTCAGTATATTCATCAACACTGTTAATATACAAATTTTTCTTACAAAAATGCTGTATCTAATGCCCTGCTCATGCACAGAAAGGAAGATACACTGAGTCGCTAGCGATGACACGGGGCACTCTGACTGGTTAGCATGTTAAGTAGAGTAGAGCAAAAGACGTGATAGTAGAGTTACCATTGGCAAGTAAAGGAATAAAGTGAACAAATCAAATCAAATCAGATTTATTTATATAGCTCCAAATCATAACAAAGTTACATCAAGGCAGTTTGCATATAGAGAAGGTCTAGACCAAACTCTCTATAAAATTATTTAAAGAGACCCAACAGATCCCCCGATGAGCAAGCACTTGGCGACAGTAGCAAGGAAAAACTTCCTTTTAGAGGCAAAACCAGGCTCGGGGGGGCAGACATCTGCCTTGGGTTGACAACACCATTGCAAGATTTGTTGCAGGCTCCTTACTGATCTGGTGGGGACGTGCCGTGAGGATTGTATCTTTCATGCTGCACGCTGTTGAATTAGCACCTTTTTCTTAATATATATGCAACAAGGGGTGTTAATGGTTTTTATCTGAACACGCAAATACAACAAAAAGAAAATCCAAATACATTGAAACACATGCTTTGCAATTTATCAACTCTGAAAGCATTGATTCTGTCTGCATCATAATACCTTTAAAAGGTCATTGTTAACCTGCCCAGCATTGTGTACAAATGGCTGCTGTAATTGTGGCGATCAGTAGACATAGGTAAAAAGAAGGAATGAGTAGAGCACACATTTTTACCTGCCATATCACATTTTTGGTATGATAGAGAGCAAATAATACAAACATATCACCTTTAAAAGATTTTTATTTTGGCGCGAGTTACAAGAAGAAGTCCTGTTTTGCTGTTGCTGATGAGTGTATTTATTAGTTTCTTCCACAAAGACCTTTAATTGCACTGGATGGAATTTCACACAACAACTAAACATGCAAAATGTTAAACTGCACATGCAACTTAGTACTCCATTTGAGATCTTAGTATATTGGGCCGTGTTACTTCCCCAGTTTGTCCCAGGGGATGGAGGGAGGGGTAACAAACGATTAGAAACCGGGGTTGAAAAGAAATACCAAACACCAAAGGAAAAACGCTGGAGCCGCAGTTGCTCAGGTTCAAATAGAAATGCTTTTATTATGAACACAGAAAACCCAAATAAACCAAAAATCACTGGTCTCACCAGGATGCTCTGAGTAGTAAAACTGAAAACACTGGTTCACAGAAAACCTAAAATGACCAGGACAACCACAACAAACTGGTAAGTATTTGAACCGCTTTTCCACAGAAAAGGGACAAAAATAAAAATATCTCAAAAACCACCTTTCCACCGAAAGGGACACGATTAGGGTGTCAGCACCGACACACACACCGGAGGACAACCACACAACTGTCACCCAGTGGCACACTGGCCTCGGCTGTTGCCTCTCTCCCCTTTTTATACTCTGGGGCTGCTCAGGGGAACACGACGCACCTGGATGTGGGGCGGAGCCATCCACCTTGGAGTAGAGAGAGAGGGAGAGAGAGCACAACAGCCACACACAAACACACACCGGCACTAGGGCCGTAACAGGCCGTTAATATTAATACTGTAAGCAAAATTTATTATTTCTCATTTACACCATAATAATTACAACACACAGTTTATAACAGAGACAGAGATATTGCTAATTTCACACACTGATCATATCTATCAATTGATTAAAAGAATTAGAGAAGCTACTTTTTAATAAACTCCAGTATTAATGCTTATACCATCCATTTAGCAGATCCTGCAGGAATTACACAGTCCAGTTTTACTTGGTATCAAACTGCTGCAAATACATTCTATCAAAAAAGTAATTTAGAGTGTTTATTTGGTGTGTGGAGGCAACTGATTCACTGTGGCAACCCCTGAAGGGAAAAGCCGAAAGGAGAAGAAGAAGATTTGGTGTGTGTACAAGGTTAGCACAAGAGCAAACCCCCTAAACAGTTAGCAAAGACTGGAAGACTATAGTCATCTCTGAAATTAAATGCATTCAATCTACTGACTGTATCTGAAGGTAATGCACAGGCCAAGGACACTTTTTTTATTCCCAATATGTGAATTTTTACTGATCATAAATTCCATCAAATATAGACACACACAAAATGCGGCAAAGAGATAGTGACTGTATAGACTGCAAAAAGCAGACCTTGTATAAGTGCAATATAAAAGTAATGACATTAATTTCTCCATAAAAATGATTAAAAAAATGTTTTTCAGTCCCTTGTTCTTGACTTCTGTCCAGCTGACATTACTGGGCAGAAAGACCATCTATCAATCACCAGCAACTGAACCCGTGGATCAGTTGTCCACACAGCTTGAGTGCCCATGACTGAAAGAATTGTAATCACTATTTTTTGTTAAGAAAGAAACAAGCAGGACTGTGCTGCAGAACCACCTTCAATGGTCAATAATTGCTCCGGAGGTCAGAGGTGAGAGTCAGATGCCAAGTAGCATCTTTGGAGTCAGTGGAGAGTTGTGGACTGTTGGGCAACGTGAATGCTTGTTGGTGGCAGCATTTGTTGCAAAGAAGAAGACACATGTGATATAAATAGTGGCATTAACTGTCCCTCCATGAACCTCCACCTCCCCCCAGAAGAGTTGTTAGATCACGTAAAGAAGAGCATTTTTGCCATTCCAATAGCATTCTACCACCATGTAAAATGAATTAGTCATAAAGAGCCAAAATCTATGCTGATGTCAACAAGCTGGAAAAATTCCCATGTGTCATATGATGTGATGGATAATGAATTTGATCACTATCAAGACAGTATTGTTCACTTTTTCCGTCAGTTACATAATAAATAAGCAGCATTGATATATACACAGTCTGCACAAATATTAAAAACATGCCACAACTCCATATGCACATAGTTCCCAGTTGAGAAGTGTCACACAGAGAGTTTGTTGTCATATGCTGATTGTCATCTGCTGATACCAGTTTCTTCTGTTCATCTGTCACAAGCCACAGGGGGAATCATTCCAGTTGATTACCTTACTGTTTCAGATGTCGTCATTAAGCCAAATCAAGAGGCAGAAACAAGAGAAACCAACAGGGAGCAAAGATGAGGGGGGAAAAAAATTATCTGGGGGCGGGGGGGTGTTACCAAATTTTGAGAATTTGGGAACAAGGGAGAGGGGGTGTTCAGGAGAAAAAAAAAAATTCTGAAAAGTTTATTGAGGTAGGTTTTTGTGACGAGTGGAGCTCTGTTGGTCTTGACAGCAAAGGATCAAAGGCAACTACCTGTCATGGGGCAGACAGCACCTTTTCAAGGTCCATGAGCCGAGTAGCTTTTTAAGTCATTTTTATTCAGTCTGCTTGGACAGACACAGCACTGAAGAAGAGCAGAGGAAGAGACAGCATGAGAACAGCTGGCATGTGGAGAAACCAGCAATGTATTACAGCGGGCAGTGAAGCTTTATGCTGCCATTTTTGGGCTGTCAAAGACTCAGAGGAGCCAGCCATCACTCAGTCTTTTGGCGAATAGTTTGCTGTTGTCCTTCTGTTTTAAAAACTAAGTGAATAAGAGTCTCTAATAATAGGGAGTTGACATAAGCAGAGCAGGCTGTCTGTAAGACCATTGCTGATTTCATCACCCATCTTGGACGAATACTCGAATACTCACTGAAGATCTTTAGTTAGAACTTTTCTACAACCATTTTGTTAACTTCTGTTTCAAATATTAGTTTTTCTATGTGCAAACTGATAATAGACACAAAAGCAGGTATTTTTACTGTATGTATGGACAACCTCTTCAGAGCTGTAACATGGATGCAAGCTCTGCAAACGTAGGCACCATGGATTTGACCACATGTTTTGTTTGTTATGGTTTCTTTTTTATTCCAGTGAACCACAAAAACAAGGCACAGCGGGACACGTCATGTTAGAGAATTCGGGATACATCATTAATGTGAGGAATACAGAAACAGCAGGTGGAGTCAGTGGAGCTTCAGTAATGACCATTCATGAGAACTCTTCTCATCCCCTTTAAAAGCTGCAGTGGAGGGAGACAGGCTGAGGTTTTCTGACAAGTTCATCTTTATGAATGACCCGAAGAATACAAATATTAATGATTACAATAATAATGTACAATAATAATGTAAGCCAGTTACATGACCATCTGCATAGGAACGGCTTGCTCGAAGAGTTTCAGTTGGGATTTAGAGTTCATCACAGCACAGAAACAGCGCTGGTTAAAGTCTCTTATGATATTCTAATGGCTTCAAACAATGGATCAGCCTCCATACTTCTCCTCTTAGATCTTAGTGCTGCGTTTGACACCATTGACGATAATAACTTATTACATGAAATTGGGATTAAAGAAGCTGCACTAAGAAGGTTCAAATCCTATTTTTCAGATAGACATCAGTTTGTTCATGTTAACAATAGCTCCTCCTCACGCATTATAGCCAATTATGGAGTCCCACAGGGCTCGCTACTTGGACCAATCCTCTTCACTTTATATCTGCCTCCTTTAGGCAACATTATCAGGAAACACAGCATCAGTTTTCACTGTTATGCAGATGATACTCAGCTGTATTTATCAATGAATCCAAATTAAGTTACTCAGTTAGCTAGACTGCAGACATATCTTGAAGACATAAAAGTCTGGATGACCCTTAACTTTTTACTTCTGAATTCTGACAAAACTGAAGTTATTGTACTTGACCCTAAGCACCTTCGAGAAACCCTATCTAATCATCTAATCAGTCTGGATGGCATTACTTTGGCTTCCAACTCCACTGTAAAAAATCTCAGAGTAACTTTTGACCAGGACAAGTCCTTTGTCTCCCACATAAAACAAGTCAGTAGGGCAGCTTTCTTCCACCTGCGAAACATTAGGAAAATCAGAAACATCCTGTCTCAAGAGGATGCAGAAAAACTAGTCCATGCATTCGTAACTTCTAGGCTGGACTACTGTAACTACTGTAATTACTATCTGGGTGTCCAAAAAAATCTCTGAAGGGCCTTCAGTTGATTCAGAATGCTGCTGCACAAATATTAACAGGAACTAGAAAAAGGGATCACATCTCTCCTGTTTTAGCTTATCTTTATTGGCTGGCAGTAAAATTCAGAATAGAATTTAAAATCCTTCTTTTAACATATAAAGCTCTTACTGGCCAAGCTCCATCATATCTCAGAGAGCTCATAGTTCCTTACTGTCCTAGTAGGCCACTCCGCTCTCCACTGGAGGTTTACTTGTGGTTCCTAGAGTCTCCAAGAGTAAATCAGGAGGCAGATCTTTCAGTTATCAGGCTCCTCTTTTATGAAACCAACTTCCAGTATCGGCCCTGGGGGCAGACTCTTTAGCAATTTTCAAGACCAGGCTTAAACTTTTCTGTATGACAGAGTTTATAGTTAAAAAGTTAAAGTTAATTTAGTCTTTAGCTATGCTGCTATAGGCCTAGACTGCTGGGGGAAAGACTGAGCACCTCTCTCTCTCTCTCTCCCTCTTCCTCTCCATCTCTCTGTCTCCTTCTCCCTCCCTCTCTCTCTCTCTCTCTCTCTCTCTCTCTCTCTCTCCCCCTTACATGCGCCGACATATCAATAACCATGTTTCTCCGAAGTCCCAGGGACACATTTTATGGAAATGATTAGGTTTGAAAATACCCTGTGTTGTAATGTTGATGTTGAAGTGTTTTAAATGTTTTGGATACCATTGCTCCTGTCAAGGTTAGAATGGTTAAAAGTAGGCAAAAGGCACCACGGAGAAAAGAAGACTCGATCAGGGAACATAAAAAGGAATGCCGGAGAGCGGAACGGAAATGGCGCAAGTCAAAGCTTCAGATTCATTATGAGATTTATAAAGAAAAGTTATGTGTGTTCAACCAGACTTTGCGTAGAATGAGGGAGAGTTATTTTTCAAAAATCATCACAAACTGCAGTAACAATTCTCATGTCCTGTTTGCTACAGCAAACAGATTAACAAACCCTCCAGTTTCACTGCCCTTAAACCTAATACACTGCTCAAAAAAAATAAAGGGAACACTAAAATAACACATCCTAGATCTGAATGAATGAAATATTCCTATTATATACTTTGTTCTTTACATAGTTGAATGTGCTGACAACAAAATCACACAAAAATTATCAATGGAAATCAAATTTATTAACCCATGGAGGTCTGGATTTGGAGTCACACTCAAAATTAAAGTGGAAAAACACACTATAGGCTGATCCAACTTTGATGTAATGTCCTTAAAACAAGTCAAAATGAGGCTCAGTAGTGTGTGTGGCCTCAATGCGCCCGTATGACCTCCCTACAACGCCTGGGCATGCTCCTGATGAGGTGGCGGATGGTCTCCTGAGGGATCTCCTCCCAGACCTGGAGTAAAGCATCCGCCAACTCCTGGACAGTCTGTGGTGCAACGTGGCGTTGGTGGATGGAGCGAGACATGATGTCCCAGATGTGCTCAATTAGATTCAAGTCTGGGGAACGGGCGGGCCAGTCCATAGCATCAATGCCTTCGTCTTGCAGGAACTGCTGACACACTCCAGTGACATGAGGTCTAGCATTGTCTTGCATTAGGAGGAACCCAGGGCCAACCGCACCAGCATATGGTCTCACAATGGCTCTGAGGATCTCATCTCGGTACCTAATGGCAGTCAGGCTACCTCTGGCGAGCACATGGAGGGCTGTGCGGCCCCCGAAAGAAATGCCACACCACACCATTACTGACCCACTGCCAAACCGGTCATGCTGGAGGATGTTGCAGGCAGCAGAACGTTCTCCACGGCATCTCAAGACTCTGTCACGTCTGTCACATGTGCTCAGTGTGAACCTGCTTTCATCTGTGAAGAGCACAGGGCGCCAGTGGCGAATTTGCCAATCTTGGTGTTCTCTGGCAAATGCCAAACGTCCTGCACGGTGTTGGGCTGTAAGCACAACCCCCACCTGTGGACGTCGGGCCCTCATACCACCCCATGGAGTCTGTTTCTGACCGTTTGAGCAGACACAAGCACATTTGTGGCCTGCTGGAGGTCATTTTGCAGGGCTCGGGCTGTGCTCCTCCTGTTCCTCCTTGCACAAAGGCGGAGGTAGCGGTCCTGCTGCTGGGTTGTTGCCCTCCTACGGCTTCCTCCACGTCTCCTGATGTACTGGCCTGTCTCCTGGTAGCGCCTCCATGCTCTGGACACTACGCTGACAGACACAGCAAACCTTCTTGCCACAGCTCGCATTGATGTGCCATCCTGCATGAGCTGCACTACCTGAGCCACTTGTGTGGGTTGTAGACTCCGTCTCATGCTACCACTAGAGTGAAAGCACCGCCAGCATTCAAAAGTGACCAAAACATCAGCCAGAAAGCATAGGAACTGAGAAGTGGTCTGTGGTCACCACCTGCAGAACCACTCCTTTATTGGGGGTGTCTTGCTAATTGCCTATAATTTCCACCTGTTGTCTATTCCATTTGCACAACAGCATGTGAAATTGATTGTCAATCAGTGTTGCTTCCTAAGTGGACAGTTTGATTTCACAGAAGTGTGACTGACTTGGAGTTACATTGTGTTGTTTAAGTGTTCCCTTTATTTTTTTGAGCAGTGTATATACATCTAAGTGTAATGAGTTTGCAATATTCTTTAATGACAAAGTTCAAGGAATCAAAATTGCGATAACCTCCACAAAACAAATAACTACTCTGCATCCAGCTAGACACCTAGAGCTGACACATTTCACACCTGTCACTGACAAAACAGTCGAAGACATCATCTGCAGTCTGAGTCCATCAACATGCTGCCTTGATGAGTTACCCACTAGATTTCTAAAGTCTGTGCTGAGCAGTTTGTTACCACTACTTGTCCAACATCTCACTTCAGAGTGGAACTTTTCCAAAGGCCTTAAAAACTGCTGTCATTAAGCCTCTTCTAAAGAAGAGCAATCTTGATGCCACAGTACTGAACAACTATCGGCCCATATCAAACCTACCATTCTTAGGCAAAGTCCTGGAAAAAGCTGTATACCAACAACTTACTGACTTTCTTCTGTCTAATAGTGTTTTTGATCATTTCCAATCAGGCTTTAGGCCCCACCACAGCACTGAGACAGCTCTAATCAAGGTGACTAATGATATCCGCCTGAACACAGACGCAGGCAAAGTCTCAGTCTTACTTCTGCTGGACCTGAGTGCTGCCTTTGACACAGTTGACCATGTGATCTTATTACAGAGGTTAGAAAACTGGGTGGCAATCTCTGGTTCAGCTTTAAACTGGTTCTAGTCCTATCTCGAGGACAGGACGTACTTTGTTGAAATTGGTAACTGTGTCTCAGACCAAATGGCTATGACCTGTGGGGTTCCCCAGGGGTCAATCCTGGGACGCCTATTGTTTAATCTGTACATGCTTCCATTAGGCTAGCTAATACGCAGCTATAATGTGTCTTATCACAACTATGCAGATGACACTCAGATCTACGTGTCACTAATGGCAGGTGAACATGGGTCTGTAGATACACTCTGTCACTGCATCGAACAGATCATTGTGTGGATGGAAAACAGTTTTCTCCAGTTAAACTCAGACAAAACTGAAATCATTGTCTGTGGCCCACAGCAACAAAGAAAAAGAGTTATCAGTCACCTTGAGACTCTCTCTCTAAAACCTAATAATCAGGTTACAAATCTAGGGGTAATTTTAGAATCAGACCTGAACTTTAACAGCCACATTAAATCAATAACATCAGCAGCTTTTTATCATCTAAAAAACATTGCCAGAATCAAAGGAATAGTGTCTAAACCAGACTTGGAGAGACTAATCCATGCATTTGTCTCCAGCAGGTTAGACTACTGTATCGGCCTGCTCACTGGACTCTCTAAACGAGCTGTAAGACAGCTGCAGTACATCCAGAATGCTGCTGCTCGAGTCCTGACCAGAACCAGGAAATATGACCATAGTATTCCAGTGCTCAGGTCTCTGCACTGGCTTCCTGTCGCTCAGGACAGGATAGTCTTTAAAACAGCTCTGCTTGTGTACAAGTCTCTTCATGGTCTAGCACCAAAGTATATCTCTGACATGCTAGAGCCATATGAACCATCTCGGGCTCTGAGAACCTCAGGGAGAGGTCTCCTGGTGGTCAGGACTAAACATGATGAGGCTCCATTCCAGTTTTATGCTGCTAAAGTCTGGAACAGTCTTTAAGAAGATGTGAGACAGGCCTCAACTCTGACAATGTTTAAATCCACGCTGAAAACAGTTCTATTTAGGTGTGCATATGACAACTGAAAGTATTTTATCTGCGCTTTTTTAGCTTTTAATTCATTCAATGTTTATTTTATGTTTTATGTAATGATTTTATCTGCCGTCTTATAATATTTTGTATCTGTAAAGCACTTAGAATTACCCTGTGTATGAATTGTGCTCTATAAATAAACTTGCCTTGCCTTGCCTTACCACCGCGCAGCTTAGTTTCTAGATGTATTACTAGTCAACAGTCACTGAGGACAGAGTAACAGCAAACGTGGGGAAAGCTCCACAGTAGATAGCAGTCGCCGATACATTTTTTTTTTTTTTTTTTGTTAAGATAGTTTAACGTAGCAGAGGTCGAGACGAAGGGGCTTGTTCCATTGTGTGGAAGCATTTTGGGTTCAAGGCAAGTGACACAAAACAATAACAGGTCATATGCAGTTTTCTTTGTTTTATTATTTAAGGAGAAGCATTGAATTTTGGTGAATAAGAAGACCTATTTTATTTTGATACACGTATTGGTACATTAGCAGGAATGTAGCACCATATGGTTGTGAAAGCAGTTATAACGAGCCTACTGTATGTGACAATAAAATTTGTTTTGGTTAAAATTTAACAAATAATCGTGATAATTAATCATGATCTCAATATTGATGAAAATAATCATGGTTATCATTTGCCATGCCATAATCATGCAGCCCTAGTATCTAATAGTTGTTACTGTCAAAATAAGAAAAAAACAGTTTGACAAATATGTGCCCAACATAGGGAGAAAAGGCAAATGTACCGTTCTGTTTGAACGGTACATTCAGATTGTTGTGTTAGCTCAATCAGAAATGAGAAAATCAGAAAAATAATGTATTCACCTGAATACGTTATTTTTTGTTGTTGAAGTGACACTCTTGGTCAAGGTATGGACATGTTGACACCTTTAGGGTCAATTCCTGTCCACCACCCAGTTCCAGGTTCCCTCTGCCGTCTTTCCATCAGCTCATGATGCCACTGTACTTACAAAGCTACCTGTGTGCATGAGTGTAGGGGATCTCTTTAAATAATTCTATATAGAGATTGGTCTAGACCGGCTCTGCGTGTAGAGTGCGTTGAAGTAGCTCTGTTATGATTTGGTGCTAAACAAATAAATTTGATTTGAATGATGTGGTACTAATGTTTCATCGATCTTCGATTTAATTAGAAAAAGCAACTGAATCAGGACATCTTTTTGATGCAGAAAACTACATTACCACCACACTACTGAGTTGTGTTGTTAGACTAGTAAGAGCTGCTTGTGGCACAACTGCATAAAAATTTACAATTTATTGATAATGTCAGATTAACAACAGAATATTTATGTTATAAAAAAGAAACAACTGCAAAGTAGTCATAAAAGAATGTCATGATGTCTAATTACTAATTACACATATAAAGATGTAGTGATAATGTAATTATACTGTAACTAATGAGGAGTCTAAATCTCTTCAGTTACATCAAAACGTAACTACACTCTCACAGAGGCTATTTAAAACATATTTCTGAGTGACAAATAAACTACTCAAATGTTTTTATAGAAAGGTGGCAGCCAGTGCTTTTGACTTTAGGACAGGATTAATGTAATGCTCTGCTAATGTTGTACAGACTGCAGCAGTTTTTATTCTATGTGATTAAGAGGTTCTTACACAGTGTAAGATTGAGGGATAATAGGGCACTAAACTACGAGAAGTTATTTTTCATTTTGGGTTTTCTTTTCAACCTCCTTTTTTCTCACACATGCATTTACTCATGCTCGCCCCCATTTAATTCTGTGCGGATGCATTGGAGCAAACCAACATACATTTTGGGGCTTTCTACTTCCCTCTCCTAAGCAAATACGGCTTGCATTAAGTTCATGCTGCCATATGTAAATCAACAGCTGAAGGAAAGTTAGAAAAAGAAAAGTCTCAAAAGACTGATTGACGTCTTTATGTAAAAAGACACACAGGTGCACCACATGAGCGAGTTTATATTTTTATTTTCCTTTTGTGTTAAGGTGCTGCGTACTTGCTCTTGTTTCCCTGGCCTCGAGCATGCCCGATTACATGCAATTATAGCTGACTTGTTTTCCCTTCACAAAGGTTGCCAACTATCAGGGAAGACTGGCAGATGCGAGAAAATCATTAAGCAGTTTCGTGCAGGTAAATATAACCAAAGGCTGTGAAGAAATATCTCCATGGACAACTAAATTCAGATTCAGCTTGAAAGAGAAGGTCCAAAGAAAACAGCCCATTGAATGAGCCTGACACACAACATATTGCACTGTACTGATTCAAGCACTGTGGTAACATTGTAGACACTGATAGTGCCAATGTGCCTATGCCTTGAATATGTATTTTTGTAAATATAAATTAGTCTCTCAGGAATTGTAGCCCTTTCCCATTCGGAAGGGTCTACCCAATCAACTAAAGATGTAGAGACAAATAAGCTTACCTACTGGAAAAGCAATAAACAGCAGCCCAATTGTTGTTTTCAATAAGTATAAAGAGTAGCACTTCAGACAGTCCTAACTTTAGTTGTGGAGAGCTGCATGTAAACCCTAAACACAGATATGAGAAGTCAGCACTGTTCAGACATCCATCACTTCCTGATGTCTTTATCTGTTGAGCAATGTCAGAAGTATGATCAAAGCTGGAATCACCAAGTGATTCATTTGTCAAATAAGTGCACAGGTAAAGGAAGCAAGCACCAGTGATTCTACAGTTTCTCAAACTTTTTCATAGTTAAATTGAGAGCTGAGTGACAGTGGATGCCTTCAAATATCATCATCCAGGTCTATAGTAGATACTTAAACAGAACAAAACATATGATGTTTGATTGCAGATACTTATTTATTTCCTATCTATCTCACCCAAATTTTCACTTTCACAATGAAGATGTCAACCATCAGCTTGTACACTGCTGCTGTTTATAATTAGCCTGTAACCATCTGCAAACCATATTTAGAGGAGAAAGAGGTGAGGAGGAGTGAGGACTCGAGCTGCTCTGTACTCTATCGTAATTGGGTGGTTCAGTCAGCCAGTCGCACAGTAGCCACGCCCCCTTATCCATCCACTGCCTAATGGTCTATTTTCCTCTAAATGCGACCATAAATTGAAAAATTAACATCATGCTGAACTGGAGACTTGAAACTAAAGACTGAGACCATAAACTCAACAGGAAACTATTTACTGAGGTGACAGTCCCATCCTCAAGATTTTGAACTTGAGAAGTTCAAGTCAGAAGCCTGTGTGGAATTTTCATGTTCTCCCCATGCCTGCGTGGGTTTCCTCCGGGTGCTCTGGTTTCCTCATGATATGCTTGTGTAGTTTGAGTGATAACTTTAAATAGCCCGTAGGTGTGAGTGAGAGTCTGATTGGTTATTTGTCTCTGTTTCTCTTGGATTGGCTCCAGGACCCACTGTGACCTGGAAACAGATAAGCAGTAAAAGATGGATGAATCAATGGTGATCACACTTAAAATTAAATCTCTAATCAGATTTTTTCAAAGAAAAAATTTAATTGACAGAGGCCAGACATGAACTTGACCTCCTGACCAACCTGTAATGCATATTAAAAACCAACTGACACTTGATATAGGTCGCACTGTCTCACAGCCCACAGAGGCAGCTTGTTGTTAAACTGTCCAAGAAATCCTGGATGCATTCATCTTCTCAGACTAACTACCAGCAACAAATATTATATTTCAACTCTAAATTTTTATCTTACAATAGTATATCACAGCAGAGACAGAGCCAGCGCTGATTGCCAAGGGGCTGGCTGAAATAAGATTGTTCTGCCAGCACGGTGGCACTCAGTGGTCAAGAGCACAGCAGCAAGCTGTGGAGACAGCCCAGCAGCGTTCCTCTCATCCCTGAAGGCATTACAGTGAATTTCCAAAATGGGTTTGGATAAACATGTTCAGAAATTACTGTTTATTTCATCCAAATCACCCCCCCCCCCCCCCCCAAAAAAAAAAAAATTAGATAAATAAATAAATAAATCAGGAACTTCATGAAGTAATGAAATAGCAGTCCTACGATTAAGTGCCAGACTCTCTCTGCTATTTTAGCTGTTGTAAAATGCATTCTGGGAAACCTTGCATCCCTGTGTGTCTTCGATGAAAGAACACATCCAACATTCAAATTATACTTTCCTATGTGGACTGCAGACACGTATTTAAGCTGTGACTGATAATGTTGCACAAGAACAGAGACAAAGGGGGATTTAAAAACACCTCAGTTGGTGACATGGTAGGAGGAGAGGAATGTGTGGAATAAAAAGAGTTATCCAGTTCTGCTGCATTAATGTTGATCCCGTTTTTTAACTGTCAATTCAGCAAACTTACAGTGTGCAGCGGTGCATCAACACGGTTCTGCCTCAAGGTTAGGGGAAGGTTGTAGTAGTAGAAAATGGTCTATAGTCAATGTATGGTTAAGGTTTGGTGACCAAACTGCTGTTCCAATTGGTAAATAGGGCAACCATTAATTACAGGCCTATGACAAGAGGTGAACTCCATTCTCCTGAATGAAAGTCACACCCTGACATTGCACTTTGCTAAATATGGGGCATTAAGCCAGCGGATATAAATCGCAGGATACTGAATTGTCCACTGGGGATGTACTGTAAATTATATTGAGACTGGACTGTACAGTAGCAGTTAATAAATTCACAACGTGTTTGCAGATTTGCGTGATGTGAATGACTGTACCTGGAGATTACATACCCATGCACAGCAGACAAAAGAAAACAGATAAATGAGCATGGGTAATACAAATGACACATATCACATTGAATTCCTATAACTCACCAATTGGCTAATCTCTGCAGTTGACATGGTTGCTAATTAGCACTTGACAAAAATGAATACATACCACAGAGTTACAATGTAAATGTTGTGCTAATCCTTGATACCAAACTAACATCTTAGATCTAACATCATTTTATCATCACAGAGTGAAAGAATATCCCCCTAAATTCACTGTGACTACTCAACTAGGATGAACACAATTAACATACATGTAAAACACAAAATACAAGTATATCTCACATTACATGGCAGAAAAAGTTAGCTACACATGAATTATTGACACGGTTGTTCAGGTAGCAGAATTGGTTGTCTTTAATCGGATATTTGCAGACTGAGGTGTCCATAGGAAATGAGTCAAAGCGTTGGTTTGCTCACTCTGCACAAAGGTTTCTGCAGTCATTATTTTTTCTAGACTAATTTATTCAGATCTCCTGAGTCCATCACTTGTCTGTATCTACATCATAAATCTGTCAGCAACCTCAGACTAGCCATTTATTTCACTTTGGCTTCATCCAGCTCTTTTTAACAATTGTGTCTTTCTCTGTGGCACACTCACACAGCACAAACACGCACGCACACACACACAGCACTTCTCTACCCAGTAGAAAATTACATTTTCTTAAAAGCACTTGGTGGCTGCTACTTTCACGTAGTTTAGCCTGTGCGTTGGAGCCTGCTGGCATGGGGTCTCCATGGCACAGCGGGTGGAGGCTATTAGGGGAGGAAATAAGGGAAACAGCTGGTCAGTCACACAATGCATATTGTCTTGGCGAGTGTGAGCCTTACATGGAACTGGATGCAAGGGTGGCAGGGTGGAACGAGGCTGTCAGCAGCTTGGACAGGATGGTGCGCAACCGTTTACTTCATATTTATTTTCTATGTTTTTGATATTCAGAATGGGCAGCACTGTTGATTTGGCTGTTTGCCAGTGATAGTAAATTTTGACCTTTGTATGCTGATTAAATGATCCTTAACATTAAGAAACACAGTTACATGAATTTTATTCAACAACACTCTAATTTACACATGGTTCTTTCCTTAAACTATTACTATTTACAAATGAACAGCTTTAAATACTTTCTAGCTAGAAATTTCCACTTTACTTACCATAGTTAAATACACTCTCACACTCCCATGAGTCATGAGCACAGACACTGAATACAACTCAGACTTACTGCTGTTTCATATATTCGGTTGACCTCTCCTCATCTGGAAGGAAGAAGAAGTTATTTGTACATGCTGACGAGTCCAACAATGTTCGACAACTAAAAAAGGAATCAAAGCTTTTCATTCTTGCCTAAGGTCTATTTTCCTCAAAATGGGACCATCGTTTAAAAAAAGAACATCACGTCTGGAGGACGTCTTGAAACTAGAAACTGAAACATAAGGAAAATGTTTACTGAGCTAATAAATCAAGAAATCAAGGTGTTTACGCCTGGTCATTAGATAAAATGAAGGTTAAGGCTCTTCAGTACTAGCTTCACTTTTCAGCCCCAGAGTCTGCATAAATCTTTTTTGCCTCCTGGCCTGAATCTACTCTCTTTGTGTCACAGCCCAACCGGTCACCCTCTCCTACCAAGTCACGTCCAGCCATACATCTACCTCTCTTTATGACAGTGTCAAAGGTCAGAGTCACACTAGCTGATAGATGTCATCCCAGCTTTGCATGTTTTATATTTAGTGTGATTTTTCCAGTGTGTTTCTCTATTTTTATTGGTCCTTTATTGATTTTTGTGTACTTACCAGTTTGTTTTGCATGTTTGTTTTACAATTGCTGTGGACTGTGGATCTAGTTAGTTGACTAACAAGCTTAACCTGTGACTGCTTCTCACACTCCTGAAGCTCAGGACTGGTGAAGAGAGGACTGGGGGGGTTATATAACCCTGATTGCGGGCAGGTGTGGGACGGTGGAGAGGAGACGCTACAGGGGGAAGACAGCTGCAGTGGAAGAAGAGGGGCGCATGGACGGGCATCTGTCGGGGAAAAAGGAGAAACTGCAGGACCAGCGACGTCTACCACGGCACAGGCCAATGAGGCAAGACTGAGAAAAGGATACTAGTGGGACCATGGAATCAGCGGGCCGGGGCGTGGAAAGATTTGGCTCAATGCTCATAAATGATAAGTAGAAGCAGTTATGCCAGAGGAAGAAGCCAGCAGAGGCAGAGCAGCACGGCCGGAGCTAGAAGGAGCGGTGTCCACAATGGTTCCCCCTCCCCTGATCTTTATCTGGCCTCAGGACATTTAAGTATCTCACCTTTTGCTTTGAGGCTTAGCCACCCCTGAGGTCGGACTGTCGGGACACTTCCAAAATAGAGGATTTATTGTGTGTCTATTAAATTGTGATTTTTTTTTTATTCTTGTCTAATACACTATTTTTAATTAGTCTATTTTGACCATGAAATAAAACATTTAAACTGCCAACTGTTCTCTGCCATTTCTTAACAGTGGAATGCACTATTTGCTGGTATTGCTAAAAGGACCTCATATACTCCTGTGACAACAGTGAGATGTTTCTGTTGAAGAAAAACAGTGGAAGTGTCAGGGAAAAAAAAAATTAAAATGGGAAAATGGTTCTGGACCCAAGCTACGCTTTGGAGAGGTTAAATACTTTTGTGAGTGTGAGGAAAATGTGTGACTTTCCTTTAGCAATGGGTGATAAATGCAATATTTATTCTGAGAGTGACTTTTTGACATCTTGGAGTTTACATAGTCAGTATTTTAAAAGTCGCTTGACACTTTGAGCAATGGTCAAGTCTTCGCCGGGCACCGTTATTGTGTGATAAACATCACACAGCAGTGATTTGAGGCAGGAAGTGAGACTGGAGTGGCCTTCAGTGCTGCTGCAACATTGGAGTAATGGAGAATGAAATGATGTCTGTCCGAGGTCATCACAGATGGTATGAGAGCAGATAAGAACCAATTCAGAGAGTAGCCATGTGAGGAAACAAGGCTGAGTCAGTCAAATTCACATTTACTAAAGAGCAGAGACATCTGGCTCAACAATACAAGGGAAACTAATCTGCCAATGTTATGATGCTAAAGCAGCATGATGTTGATCACAACATCAAAGTGACTCAATTCAAGGGCATTCTTGTTAGATTGTGCAATATGGCAATGGATACAAACCCCAAAATTGTCAGATTATTATTATGTCATATTTTGAAATGAAGATATACCCCATATGGACAAAAGGGCTTTATGCATCAGTAAATGAGAGCAGAAGGAGAATTGCTTTCAGCACAGACAAGTCTTTTTAAAACTTTCAGTGATGAAAATCAAAGCACAACCAGTTCAAGAGCATTGATATTGAATATAAAAAGGAGTTTAACAATCTCATTGTTCCATATTATTTGGATAAAATGAAATTGTCCTTAAAAGCTTCACTAATAAATATTTCTATACCAGCAAATTTCGTGTCTGTGTAATGTATAAGATGTTGCTTGTAGTAAAGAACCAACACATAATTGTCATAAACCCTGCAGCTCCCCTAAGTTGGATAAACCATTTTAGCCTCTATCAGCCCATTGCTTTGGTGTGAGTGTTGCTTTCAGCTGTTTTTCATCAGCCTGATCAGCATCAGTGAAAATGCCCTGAATGGTCGGAACTTTAGGCTTCTTGCCTAAATCAAAGTGTTGATCTGACAACGGTAAACTGTAAAATTCAATGTTTTATTTGGCTGAACAACATGAATATTCTATACATATTCTACATGCTAGTAGTGTGTGGTCTGCATCCAGACAGGTCTGTGTGGACTTGCATGGACATTGGCAAATGTCAAAATTACGTCACGCACAACCAGACCTGACAAGTGTGAATTGGGCTTTGCGCCGCTTCACGTGTAGAGAATATAGCCCTATTAACCTTACAGGGTCATAAAAGGGCTATTTGTTTAATGTTGCCTTTATTACACAGCCCATTTTAGCATGAACAGCTGTTTACACACTCTATCCATTCATCCAGGAGGAGGTTACATCCTGGACATTCCACCAGTCTATCACAGGGCCAATATGTTTAGTTTATTTCGTTTCTTTGACGGGGACCATGTGTGCAAAACATTGATCTCAACGAGAGAAGCTTTTTGCACCAGATTATAGCAATTGGTTGATTTCCATCAGCAGTCTCTGGGTGCCAAGAACACAGAACCGTACATAAAACGATATAGAAAATACAAAGTACGACACAGAATAAATCGCTTTTGCATCATAATACATAAACAGATACACTACTGACTCCCACACACATAAGATGCATGTAAGGGTCATCAGAGCACAAACATATATATACTCACACATACATAGCATGTAAGCTATCAGAGAAGGCCTGGAAAGTGTGGCAGGCAGGTGACAATAGCGGGCCTCCATGTCCGTGATCCTAGGTGCGTCTGTCTCAGAGTCCGCTGATTATCTGCAGCAGTGGAAGAGACTTGATCGGCGGGGTGTTGCAACATGATCTCTACACAGCCCAATCTGCCATCTGCTGAGTCCATAACTGGCCAGATTGTACTTTGATTGTTAAGGTCCTGGGTTTGGACACAAAAGTGGGATGTAACTAACCTGGAGCAAATGCTGACTGTGAGGCTATGAATTGGCTCGGACTTCTGGGGAGGGGAACCAGGATGGTGGGGAGTAGGCAGAGAGCAGAGAATAGGCGAGGTCAGGATTAGAAGACTGGTCAGTTTTCTGGGGCAGAGACGAGGGAGACGGGTCAGAAGCAGGCATGGTTGGCAATGGGGAATCAGTCAAGGGAAAAGTGCTGGAAAGTCTCGCTTGAGGGCTAGGAATAATCTGGCAATGATTGAGAGAGCAGGAGAGGCTTATGTGGTGATGTGATGGGTGATCAGGACCCGCTTTGTGCAGCAGGTGAGGGGAATCGTCCTGAAGAGGTGGAAGTGACTCTGAGGTGATGTGAGCAGAATCCAACAGGGACTGTCACACATAATATATCTAGATAGGATGTTTCATGGTGCTTCCGGAGTGCTTTCCTATCAAGAACCTTCAGAAATTTTCAATAGAGGGAACTTATTGAGTTCGATACAGCTTCATTTACTTGGTATCAAGATTGTTAGCAATGATGAATATACGATTAAGTCATAGCGGTTAGGTAGGTCTCTGGCAGCTTCGTCAGGGAGTTTCTAGATTTGCAAGTTGGCGAGTCATGTACAGACAAACAGCTCACACACCCACACAGAAACCCCCGGGTCTGAGAATCGAGCCCAGAACCTTCTTGCTGTTATTGCTATTGTATGCTTATTAGTCTATAGGAAATCTTATGAATTCAGCGTCAAAGAAGGTGGTCCCCATGGATTGAAAGCAGCTTTCATGCACTGACCCTATTTCTATCTTGTGTTAGACGCAGCCAGTTTTTCCAGTCTGCCCAGAAGAAGTTGCACTACTCAGAGCTCATATTATGACCTCCTATCTTTCAGCCAGAAGAAAGTCTGAAGCTTTTGGCAAGACAAGAAACTGCCTTGCCAAAAGCTGCCAATATTAACATTACATTGCAGGTCTGTTAATGCTAATGTTTGCTGTGTAGCAATAGCAGAACTTACACACGGGTCCTCTCATTTGGAAGGCTGTGTGCGGCTCTCATCAACCTGTTAATGAGAATGTGGTGTGAGCGGCAGAGCTTGTTTTTGTGGAGAGTGACCGTGAATAGGGTTGGTGAAAAAAGGGTGAAGAGGACAGCTGCTTCCTTCAAACAAGAAATAAGTAAGAGTTGTTATTGTCAAAATTATCATTGCTGTTATCATGTTCTTTGCTGTCTTAGTCCGCTGGGTAAGGAAGTAAACTAGGGGTAAAGTGCTTTTACTCAAACATTTCTGAAGAAATGGAAATATGTGTTGTTCTGGAAAAGAGGGGAAAAAAGAAAACAAATTGCTTTGTGCAAATTTGCCAACGCTGTTAATCAACAGTTGAAACTACTAGATGTCTGCAGGCTGTTATTTCCCTTGTTTGCTGTTCTGATGGGTTCTTTTCTTACGGAGATGGAAATTAAATGACATTTTCCTGAAGTGACTCATATAGCAGCAGAAGAGAATATGAAGCAGGATAAAGGCCACCCCCCTTGTGGGCAGAAATGATCAAGTACACTGCTCACATCAACTTCAGAGCTGAAGAAAAGATGTGAGCTAAAGGGACGAACAGCAATAATTATTTCTGTGCCCACAAATATGCTTGTTAAAATCTGTACAAATCACCCACTGCCTGGGAACTTCAATCAGCATTCTCAACAAAGCACTGATGTTTCCCACTTGCCACCCATGCTTTTTTCAAAAAAGCAGCACAGAAACTATTTATCTCTTCTGCTCTTCCTACATGTTGTTAATGTATTAATTTGGCTGCCAAATATTCTCTGTGTTGCAATAGTCCCCAATCAACTCTCTCAAAGTCAGTCTATTCTCTGCTTTCTGTAATTTTCATGTTAGTCTACATCACCAGCTTCACTAATGCATTAGTCCTGCTCTCAGAGAAAAGCCCACGCCTGGTAAACTCTCCCCAAAACCCCTGCAAGAGACAAAGGGAGTATCTACAGAAGGAATATATGAGCATCGATCGGCCCTTGTGGCCACGACTGGTCTCCACAATAGTGTGCTATTGATGTGCTGGAATTGCTTTTGAAGGCAGACAGATTGATATAATGGTGAGATGTAGGCCCTTATGGGCTGGACTGCCAGTGCTGAAGTCTGATTGACTGACCTCTGGTAAATGTAGTCATTTGCATCGGACCCTCTTTGGTGTTTGTGCTGAGGCTGCTAGGCTGGCAGACATAGAGTCCTCTGAGAGGGGCTAAAGTCCTTCTTTGAACCAGAGTCTAAACATGAAATGGATTCTTATTACTCACACAGTTGATTTTTACTGCAAACAGGATAATGCCATTGATTTTGTGTCAGCTGGAATCTGTAAAAACTAATGTGATGGTGCATTCTGTGTGCTAGTAGTGACTCTGCTGCCTGAACACAGGTATTGTGTCTGTGCAGCAGCATGTCCGCTGGTACCATGTCCCTCTGTATGCAGACTGTTAGTGTGTAGACACCTTATTCTCTCGTGATGTCTGTTTGCAAGTTAATTTATTGTTTTTACATTTTATCTGTGTAGGTTTGGTCTATTTTTGCTAAAAGTAATGACTGTACTCACCAAGCTCAGATCTCAGACAGTCTCTCCATCTATTATCAGTACTGCTTAGTTGACAGGGCTGTGGGGCAGCTAGACCTAGTCAAAGCTGCCTCTGGGGTGAGGGTGGGGTCCATCCCAGAGCGATCAACAGTTTATCCCATGGCCGACATATGGAGACAAATTGTTTACAACATGCATGGACTGTGGCACGCTCCAAACAAAAAAGGCTCTGGCTCTGGGGCTCTTATTTTAAAACATAAAAATACATCAGACAGGACCTTAGGGGATTAGTCTGATGCCTTCGTATTTTTATATTTATATTTTCATGTGTTTGCAATATTTACTCCTTCAGTAGAGACAGAGCAACACAAACGTTTATATTTTGTCAACAGCAGTTTTGTCCTTTTTGTACAATGTGCTCTTTTTTACACAATATGAGCAACTATCTATGCATACAGTTTATATGAAAACATTATGGCCAATTTGTTAACTAAAATAATTAATGGACACAAATTCTGGGGACTCCGAAGATTTTTGGGGTGTGTGCAGAATTGCTTGATATTTATGTGGGTTTAACAGGAACACTTATACACACCTTATTCAGGTAATCATGTGGCATTAGTAACAAATTTTTACTTCAGGGTGGGATGTAATGCATTGAGGTGGGTGAATTACAGCAGCAGAAGACAATGTTTAATTCCACCTCCTGTCAAGCCAAGAACAGAAACTGAAGCTGCAGTGGACACAGTCTCAGAAAACAGTTCAGGCTTGTGTTGTAATGGTTTGGGGAATGTTTTTCTTGGCACAGCTAATACCAATCAATCTTGGTTTGAGTTCCACTATCAATCCAGGTTTTGTTACTGATGATGTTTATACCTCTGGCCTCGGTTTACTGTCCTCTAATGGCTCCTTCCTCCAGTACAGTGCTCCATGTTACTGAGCAAAATCTGGTTTAGTGAGGATGATAGTGAATTCAGTGAACCTCCCAGTCTCCAGATGTGAATCCAGTGGACCCCCTTTGGGATGTGGTAGAACGGCAGATTGTCGGCCTGAATTTGCAGCCGACAAATCTGCATTGGAGTATTTGACATTCATGCAGTATAATGGACCAGACATGGGCCACACATACATGTAGCCAAAGTATCTGCCAAATGTATCTTGCTAGCTGGTACGAGTGTGGTGTTCAAAATAATGTGCTTGACGGGAGGACTCATTTGATTGATTCTGAATGTACACAACGTAAATGAACTGTTCATGCTGCAGTTGTGTGCACTTCTTTGGCAGAAATCTGCTTCACATCCAACCAAGTGGTCCAAATAATCCATCTGACCGTCAGCCTGTTTGCAGCCTTTTACAAAACTCAACCCTCGTGTTTCTTTGTCAGGGATGTTGCCTGTCTTGGATGTGTTTGATGATTGCAGTATGTCCAAACTCTAAATGAAAACTGTTGTAGTGTATTTATCATTGAATGTGTTTGACAGTTTTCATTTTGATATGAGATCCACAGTAGATGACAAAGACAGAAAAGACTTCAAGACTTGAAGCAGTGTGTCGGAAGTGATGCAGCCTTATTGCTCATGTTGAGGGTGTTTGTGTCTTTGAGAGATCACTGATGTGTTTGTGCTCTCAGCAACTTCTAAGATCTATCTATCCTCGCAAAAAAATAAAAAATGGAAAGAAATCGGACCAGGTAAGACCTAATACCTCCTTCGGCATCAAACAGTCATGGTAGGTGGTCCGTTTCTTTTTCCTTTCAAAATGAAAGGACAGAATGAAAACGCTGACCTTATATGCGGTGCTTGGTGGAACAGAGCTCTTGAGATTGTTTTCAGCTTCAGGCGTTTTACTTTGTCTCGGTGAATTTCTCAGTTTTTATTTCACTTTATTTACCCTCGTTTGATCTCTCATCATTGTTATATCCGGTGAGGAGCAGCCCTTGGCAAGATCCAGTTTTGGATTACTTTTATTTCCTCTGGGCTTGTTCCACTCATGTGATCTTTGTACCTTCTACTTTTATTTAGCTTATTTTAAATCTATAGAGGGAAAGGAAAAGTTCTTTTGGTCAAGGTAGTCTGTGTACATCTGAGTGTACTCTCTACATCACTTGATAAATTCCGCATGATATTGGTGGATGTCTTCCTGATCATGTGTCATGATATTTTTATAACGTATAAAGAAACACTTTAGCAGGATTCTCCTTAAAACAAAGTCAGCACTTTAAAATAAAGGGACAACCAATGCATGGTCTCATTGCAGAGATCCGCTGTGACATGTCGAATTATGCCTTTTATATATATATATGTGTGTGTGAGTGTGTGTGTGTATGCATTTCTTCAGACAGGAATCAACAAAAAACATGTGATTTCGTGCCGAGGCAGGTCTGTGTCTGGCTGCTGTAGTGCATTATTTTTATTTATTTATTTTCTGCATTTGCAGGTATTTTTTGTGTCATAAAAGTGTTTGCTGCTAAAGTTTCCATCCATCACAACAGTTCTGATGGCTGCACATGTAGTTTAGAATCTGTCTCAGTTTCTTTCTCTTAGCTGACTGCAGGACCACACTGTGTGTGATAACTAGGAACTGGCACGTGATGAGAGTTGAACAGCAGCAGTCCGTAAATTCCAGGAATACATTTTCGCCTCCTGATTGTGGAGCCAGAATCTTTGATTTCATGCTGCTATATGCTCATTCAACTGGGGGAGTATACAATTTAATGCAACTTAAGTTGACTTCCTGGTGTTTCAAAGACCCCATGAGGATTTAGTAGCCTTCAGATATACAGTTATTAAAACAAAAGACAATCACATGCCCCATCAAAAGACCTTTAGCATCATCCGGTCTGACCACTTCACATGGTCTGTTTAAGATACATGCCCGCACTGTGGAGAGGGAAGGCTTACCGTGTTAGGGAAGGCAGAAAAGCTACTTAACAACAGAACCTGTTGAAGTATAGTAAAGAATAAATAACTAAAGAACTCTTTCTTTCCCACTGCCATCAAACTCCTAAACAAAAGTCAATATTAGTCATCGACTAACTCATGTAACAGTCAGGTAACTGTTCCGCTACATTTCGCACACTTCATTTGCACATGCCGTAATCTTGGATGTTCCATTTGCACACTGACTGTGATTGTCCTGTTTTTATTCTATTTTTTTTAATCTTTTAAAATTTTTCTTCTATTTATCTATTTTCTATATATGCGCGCATTCATTGTGGACAGCAAAAAGAATTCCATTATGTAGGGAAACGTGTTTCTTTACTGTACATATGACAATAAACATTTGCCACCCATGAATCTTTGAACTGAATTGACTTGAGCAACATTACCTACTTTGGTTACATTAAGTCACTCAGCTACATTAGCTAAAAAGTCATTCAAACCTTTTACAATATACACTGTAATTGGATCACATTCTAATTACGCAATAAAGTGACAATGTTCACAGATCATACATAAACCCATCCAGTAGTCATCCCTTTAGGGTCGCAAGGGGGACAATCCCAGCTGACACTGGGTGAGGGTACATCCTGGACAGGTTGCAAGTCTTTGACAGGGCTAACATCCACCAACACTGTGCTATGGGCCTGCTCAACAGGGCCCTTTTAGTTTCAGTAGTTAAATTGAACACATATGTAATTTAACAACTTGAATAGCACTGAATCCAATGAGACTCAGTTAATGGGAGAAGGATCTTCATTAAACCTCAGATGGCATCCTAGAACTCAGCCACAGTGACCATCAGCTTCTTGACCCTTACTGCTCAGTCAGTCTGTTTCTTTGAAACTTTTTCTCTGCTCTTGGGAGCCTTCAATTTTTTTGGGTCCTTCCTCAGATCTGAACCTCTGCACAATCCTGCTTCTGAGCTCTGCAGCATTTCCTTCCTCCTCCTGGTTTGCCGACTGTTAGTCGGCATTGAGACCTCATATGGACGGATATGTGTCTTCCCATATCATCAAGAGACATGGGAAGCACCAGAGCTAAAATTTCAACTGTCACAGCAAAGTGTCAAAACATTTATCTTTAGCTTGGCAACATAAAAACATTCTTCTAGACCCCATCAATGTCAAGAACCCACATTTACTTGGCAGTTGCAGTTGAATTGTGTGTGCATCCTATATTTTTTCTTATTTTCCAACTTTTCTAACTTTTTTCTTTTGCAATACCTATATTCATTTTTACCACTAACCTATTAAAACATGTCTCAACTCTGTAAACATGTTGGTAGAGCTGGTACTTTTTTCTCTCTGTGGAATTACTTCTGTCCTTCAGCTACCTACTTGAATGCTGTCATGCAGTGACACCAGTGTGGTCCAGCGACTCCAAGGTTTCATTGTCTCTAACAGCAGAGATCAAACTGAGTGGGTTGACACCGAGTGTCAAACCACCGCCACACACCATCATGCACTTCATGCATTGGTTTGTGAACTCCATCATCATCTTAAAATCATCTCAGAAAGAAACTATATTTGGAGTAGGAGTTAGATCTGAGGAGGAGTAAGGGGTGGATCTGACCTGCTCTGTCCTTTCTTCAACAGGTTGTTCTTTATTGTACTTGTCTGTCAATCACATGGTAACCATATCCTAATATATATACCGCTTTATGGTTTCCCTTGTAATGAGACCATCATTTAAAAACACAATTTTGGGATATCTGGGACAAACAGAACAAAGGGTTCCATTTTTTTATCCACGATCAAACATTTTTCATACAGCCCAAATCATAACACCATGCTGTAACTGTAGCCTCAAAGACAAAGATGTTTGCATAACGCGGTAAGATGGTTTAAAATTACATTCACCAGAATCAGAAAGATTCAAGAGTTTAACCATTTGTTAAGCTGCATGAAAAACTCATCACGAGGTATTCGATTTCTAATTTAGCCCCATAAACACCAAACTGTTTAACATACCTGCCATGTGATGATTTTTTTTTTCATGTGGAGAGACATTTCATCTTCTTCTACCAGATCCAAGGGTTTAACCATGGTATAGACATTGGGGGGGTCCAAATGAGAGCCCTTCCCCAGAATTTTTTTTTTTTGTAAGTGCATTTCCCACAATTCTACGATATTTACATATGAAAATTTGCTCATTTAGAATGTAGTTTTGAGGACTACATTGACCATCTGAATTCACATTTAAAGGAATAGTCTGTGATTTCTCTGAGATAGTAGCGAATAGGATAGCTTCCATTGGGGAAAAATTACATACCTAAAGCATGTTGATGTAAATATTGTGATTGGAACGACAAAAAGTCCATAGCACACAATGGACTTTTAAGCCCAAGTTAATTTGTATTTTGTTGATTTGTCTCAAAATAAATGTCTGCACATTTACACTGAAAAGTTTAATGTGAATGAAATCATAGATTTGTACAAAGAATTAAATGTAAAATCTTGATGTTAACTGAATATATATAGACAGATTTATTCATTTGACAACAGTAAAAGTGCATACAAGACTGAAGTTAGTCAGTTTCCATTGTGCTCCTCTGGGGAAAACAGTAAGATGGCAGATATTCAAGTCAGGCAACAAAACACAAACAAACAAGAGAAGCCTGAGTTATACAAACAAGCACAACAAACAAATGATTTACTTTTCTCAGTTTAAAACTCATCTCAGTGCATTCTTTATTTTTATTTATTATTATTATTATTATTATTATTAGTCTGCTGTTGCTTCAGAGAACCTGGAGAACTTTTCCAGAGCTGCTGCGTGCGTTCTCATGTGGATCTTCAAGTGATCTCTATGTCTGAACTCTTTCCCACAAGTTTTGCAACTTTACAACTTCTCCCCTGTGCTCTCATATGCACTTTCAAGTCTGATAGAATCGACAGAATCCTTTTCCACATGTTTTGCAGTTATACGGCTTCTCACCTGTGTGGACTCTGTCTATGCAATTTGAACTTGTACTTAAAAGATTTCCCACAAGTGTCACATTTAAAACACTGTTTCCCTGTATAAGTATTACTGTGAATCTTTAATGTGGTAGAGCTGTCTTAATTGTTAGTGTGAATTTTGCTTTTGTTGCGTCTCTTCTTTGGTTTCTGCTCTGAATTTCTAGTTGATCCTGAGTCTCACTGTCTGCCTCCTTTGTGATCTTGGATCTCAGCTACATGAGAGTTGTGAGATAGGAGCTGATCGTCACTGTTTGGTTCTGGTACCACAGACCTTTTAACTGACGTGCTGACAACATGCTCTTTCTCTGCTGCACTCTTGAGTTTCATCAGGACTCAAGTCCAGAGTCTGATCTTAACTGTCACTTTCCTCACAAGTAGGGGTCAACATAAAGATTTCAGTCTCCTGCTTCAGCAACAGATGTTCTCCCTCCAGACTGGTGTAGAGATCCTCCTGTTCCTTTTTAATTTGTGGAAGCTCTGGGTCCTCTTGGTCCAGACTGGAGTTCCTATCCTAGTTAGAGAGCTGCTAGTCAGCGAGAACCTCCTCCTCCTTACAGACATTCTGCTGTGGGAGCTATATACAGGTATATATACACAAGTATGAGGTGTGGGCATCAGCGTCAGTAGTGTCTGCAGTGTTGGATGTATTGTTCTCTGGGTGTAAAAATGGGGTGAGTATGTGTAAAGGCACTGCAGCTACAGACAAGGCAGCAGGGGGCAGAGATGGAAGGGTATCATCTAAATAAATGATCCAAAAACATGGAGGCGTTCATCGTTTAACTCAACTAGTCTCTGACAGATATGTTTCCTGTCCAATGCATCCAATTTCTCTTGATGCACATGGCAAATGGCAATGTCGTTTAGCGTCATTGTTGTTCTTAGCCATGTCTTTAGACGTCTCAAAGCGCTGAAACTTCACTCTGCCTCCGCTGAGGAGGCAGGAACAACCATCAGCAGTCTCAAGAGGACCTCAACTTGCCTGAAAAGATGTCACACCTCTGGCACCATTTCCCGGAAAATGTCTGCTACCTCTGAGGAAGATGTATATGTGTAGTTGGCCCGGAACATTTGCAGCTGCACTTCTAAAGCCATGGCATTCAACTCTGGTTATTCATCTAGGACTGCATCAATCTTCCCAGAGATGAGTACGTCCTCTAATTTTTGCGGCCTTGAGGCCCCTCCTGACTGAAACGCTCAGTGCACTGCACCACAGCAGTGTCCAAGGTACTGAAGTACTGCATTCTGTAGTACGCTTGGGCAGTAAAATGACAATGTGGTGTGGCTGGACCAGTGAAGTGCTTCGGAGGCATCCGTACATGAGGCATCTTGATGGGCTGCAGGTTTAGAGATGTTACAACCTGAGATGCTTTGGAGTACAGCTGGTCAAAGTGCTCTTCAGATCTTTTAGCCTGGATGCCTCTTGTCATATGCTCTACAGCAGCCAGCATCCCTGATGTCGTTTGGCTTCTTTGCTGCAGAGAAAAGTTCAGCTCCTCCAACACAGCCATGACATCTTCTGCAAGAACGATGCCGAGAATGGTATTGCCCCTCAAAAAGCTGTCATGAAGGCCATTTGCTTTTGCAGACATTTCCATTGCGGTGGATTGAGACATTTTTTCTGTGGCTGTGAGCACAGATTTGTATTGGGTGAGGACAGAGCGCATGCCTGGCGTTCGCACTGTCCACCTGGTGGGGCAGAGAGGCTTTAGAGATGTGTGCGGAGATGTGTGATCTGACTTCGCTATAGCGGTGAAGATAGCTTTGAACTTCCCGGACTGATTAAATAAAACGCCCAACTCATGCACTAACTGCATTGCATCTCTTACAATGGGGGAAGATACACAGGCAGCTTGGGTAATCAGATTTACACAATACGGCCCACAATGAACACACACTGCAAGAGGCTGTTCTTTCTTGAGACGAGCTTGCATACCTTGCATCCTACCAGAAATATTGGCTGCCCCATCGTAAGTTTGACCCCGTAGTTGTGATAGTGGGAGATTTAGGCGAATTAGTACATCTTTAGCTACACTAGCTATGTTTCTCCAGTAGTGGATGTAACCTGATATAGACCGATGAATTCCTCTCTGGGTTGCAAGTTTTTGTCAACGAAGCGCAGACAGAAGGACTCTTGCTCAACTCCTGCTGCATCCTGTGTCCCATCAATGATAAGGGAATACTGAACTACTGGCAATGATTGGATCTCCTTTGTAAGTTCATGTACAATTGTGTTACTGACGATTTTAAGGACCTCGTTTTGAATTTTGGGACTGGTGAAATTATTGTGCTGCTGAAGTCAGCTTGTAAGTTCTTCATCACCCTGTTGTACTTAATCAGCTGGTGGAAGTTGCCATCTTTGTTGTCATGCCCCCTTAAAACATTGCCATGTCTTGCCAAGCACATCACCCCTCCCACAATCTTTAAGAGATTATTTCTGGCTACGTGCTGCTGCTTTTTTAAGTTGTGTACTGACAGGCTGTTTGCGGTGCAAATGTTTTGTCATCGCTGCTGAATGACAATCACTGTCTTCATGTTGAGAGAACCTTTGGAGTTCTTTTTTCCAGTTGCTAAATGCCATTTTAATAAAAGCTCCATCAGCCTTACTGGCTAAAGAGGATTTCTGATCTCCAAAATATTTGGCACAGTAAAAACACAGCACGCCCTTCAACGAGGGGCTGTAATGAAGCCATTTGTACTGCCTAAACCAACTGTCCTGAAATTTGAGTGTCTTTTTTTGTCAGGGACTGAGTCTCAATGAAGCAGGTATTGGGCTGGTGTGGGCAGCTACCAAGCTCCTCCATGCACTGATCACTGCTCTCCCTGCCTGGTTCTGTCTCTATATCCCTGTTAGTCTCCTGAAATATACATACCATGTAGTGTTGAAATAACTGCATTTTTTAACCAGTGAATCATGCAGTTACCTGTAGTGCCTTACTAAGCTACCTACTTAGCTAGATATTTACACTTACTGTCTATGTGCTCTCCTAAATTACATTATAGTTCCCATTCCAGTGTCTCACCTGATCACCCGCATATTCAGAGCATGTCCCTGTCTAGCCTGTCCCTACAGCATGCCTCCCCCTCTCTCTGTGCTGCCTGCATCATGACCACATATTATTATTGCACCAGGAAAACAATAATTGACCCTGAGGATCATTTTAATTTGAACATTCTGCTTTTATTACTAGTTTTATTTACCGCTGACATGTAGGCCTAGGTTAAAACTAATGTCATCAAGCTGTTTAGTCTTGTATTCCAATGTCTCACCTGATCATCCGGATCTTCAGAGCATGTCCCTGTCTGGCCTGTCCCTACAGCATCCCTCTCCCTGTCTCTCTGTGCTGCCTGCATTGTGACCAGATATTATTATTGTACCAGAAGAATAATAACTGATCCTGAGGATCATTTTAATTTGATACATTGAATATTTTGCTCGTATTACTAGTGTTATTTGCTTTAACCCACCCAAGCCTATATGTTAAAGTGCCAGTTGAATTTTAAAACCATCAATCACACAGCACACGTGTAACTGATGTGTTCAGTTAACAGTTTTGTTTTTTTTTATAATTTGTATATTTCACAATGAATCCATTCTTCTCTTATGTTTAAAGTTTTGTGTTTGATTTCAATGTATACTTGTTTTTTTTGTGTATTTCTTTTATGGGGAGCCTTTATTTTGTTAATTCTGATTTTGCTGTATAACCGTTTACACCATTGACAAACCGTTCTGTCAATTTGAACCAATTTTCAGTTGGTCTGTAAATAAGTTATTAAATTAATTAAAATATTAGATAGAGACATTATTATAATTTTACGCATGTCACAAGTGTTTGTTCTTTTGTTTGAGAGAGCTGTTAGTTTGTGTATGTAGATGAATATAAGTGTGTACAGCACTTTAGCGCAGTTTGACCGTTGATTTATGAGCTGAGGTAACTGCACTGGCCTCTCATACCACTGCTGTTTTCCCCCCTTTCTTGAAGGTGTGTGTGAGAGCCGTTGAAGCTGCAATATTGTATATATATCTTTGTACACAGGTATGTGAGCTCCCTTTTTGTTTATTTTTGTGTAATTATATTATTTAGTTTTGTATTTGTTTTGATATGATGTATAGTATGTTTTGATATCTTCATATTGTGTATGTTCATACAGCTGTCGCTGTTAATCTGTGAAATATATAAAAAGTTGCTGCTAATGATTGGGGGAAATAACTTGTAATTAATTTTGTATTATAATCAGAGTGATGAGTATGATTTGTTTGGTTTCTTGTTGAATTGTGTTAAACTGTTATTGGCAGTTGGTCTCCGGTCTGGCTGAAGAGAGGTGTGTGTGAGAGCCGTTGAAGCTGCAATATTCTATATATATGTATATCTTTGTACACAGAACAAACCCCCCTCCTGCTGGCTGGTAAACGGTTGTCCTCGTCTTAATATCAACACAACGCAGAGAAGACGCAGTATTTAGCCAGAGAAGCACACACACACACACACATACACAAGACACAAGGAGAGAGAGAGAAAACAACAGCACACACGGAAGACACAGAGAGAGTTCAAAGGACCCCTTTGAAAAGTATTTACCCCACCATAATTTAGCCTAAATTTGAAGCGTTATTTAGCCCCCTTTGCGACAAGCTATCATGACATGGTTGGTACCAGTGGATGCCTTATGTCTTATAGTTTCATATGATGCCAGAATCTTCACTCTAGCTTTAAAACTGAGCCCTTTTTAACGAGTTAAATATTTCAAATTAATTCAAAAATTAACGCGCTCATTCTGACAACATCACTACTATTTAGGTATCTAGTTGCTTACTGTCTGAAAAAAATGTTGTATGTCCGCCTGCCGGCCCTGCTTTTTCCACTTTTTAGGTAATGTCGGACTCGTTACTCCCTCCATCGGTTCACATTCAGAGCTCCCTGGTGTTTACTTTGGCCTGTGGCGGTCGTAGCCGGCGCTTCAAACGGAGCCGGCATTACATGGGCGCAACCAAGTGTACAATTGGGGGGGTGGTCACACACTTTTGTTTTCCTTAAAAAACGGAAATAAATTGAAAATAAATCGGAAATAACAAGAGACGGATCAGTTGACAGCCAGGGTTCATAAAAGGAGGAAATATTTAACATATTTGTAAATATTATTGGGGGGGACACGACCCCCCCAAAGAATGCGGGGTTACGCCCATGACCAGCTCTACTTTATATTTGTTATTATATTATACCATCTTCTAACCAGAGGTCGCTTCGATAAAGTGTAGATGATAGTGAACTGCATGGCTGCCATGGCAACAGAGGACCACTGGCCATTCGTTCTCCAGATGTCTTTGAAATGGTCGGTGTGCATTTGCTTCAAAGAGCACATCACACAGTGAGCCCTCTGAAGTATCCCTGGTCTTACCTTTCATCTCACACTAAATAAGTCTTCCTTTTTAGCCGACAGGAGGAGAAGAGGAGGAAAACAACAATCAGGGGGCTGGGCGTGCAAATATTCTCAACTACAAAGGAAACTATTTGAAATATAATGGCCATTTTGCTTTGATTGATTTGTGCATTTTGCCATCTGACACAGTATGTGGCTGTGCTGGCAGGATTATTATTTTAACCTGGTGTATTTCACATTAATGCCATTTTTTTAAAAGTCTTTTTGTTAGTAATCATTTATGCAAATTGATTTTAGTTGACGCAGCCCATAGAGCTACAACACGTACATAATGTATGGTAGGCCTGCAAGCTCAAGACATAGCAACATAACCTTGAGGAGTCTTTGGGGTATTCTGAATGCTTTGTGTTTGAATTATCAACACAGGCTATGAGGGCTAATAGTGTACACAGCCTGTCCACCACATTTGACTTTCAGCTTTGTCCATGGCTCGTAGATTACAGTAAGATTTATGGACGGCAGCCAAATACAGTCCACATTCAGGGCTGTCCACATTCTTCCCTTACTTCTTTTAAAGTACTGCTCCACTGACAGCGTTCGGCGTCAACGCTACTGTCCATCAGTTGAGTGACGCTCTACTTTATTTTTGGGCCTCTATGGAGGCACATGGGCTTCTTCACCACCTGTGCCTGATGCAAAGGCTGTTAAATTGAAAACCACAGCGAGGAACAGCTCAGGCTGCCTTATTATTGGTTGCCAGCTGGCAGCGTGGAGCGCCCACTTCACCTCATAACACAGGCCTCATTCAGGTACAAATGTCCTGCAATGTTCCCCCTCCACACACACACACACACACACACACACACACACACACACACACACACTTCCACCCCATCTGCTCGCAATTATGCTGATTTGTATCTTTTTAACAAGGAGGCTTAACCAGTAGTTTGACTCACATGCATGGGTAACAAGAGCAGAGGAAATGTGTGTGTCTGTGTGGCAGCACACAAGTGTATCAGTCTGAAAAACACAGGGGAGGGAAAAGGAAAAATTTCCCAAAAGAAGTCAGTCAATTGGAAGCTTTTGATGAAATGACACTCAGGTAAAGACTTTTTCCCCAGTGTACATTGATGGAAGGTCAACATATGAGCCAGGAACATAGAGACCTGACTCACCAAAAAAAAAAAAGAAGTTGACTCATTCTCAGACTTTTTATATTTAAATGGTTGCACAGATGGCCCGTGTAATGAAAAATTCCTGTGGTGTCACAGAGTTACTTCTTATGACTGCATTTATGGGTCAGAAAAAGTTTTTATTTCCCCAAAACTCTTTATTCTCCCCAATTTAAAGTGAGGGAACTAAATCGGGGAATACCTGCTGCCCTTTGGTAGATATTATATATATAAGCTTCTAGTGTATAGAATCCCACATGATTCAAGTGAATACAACTAAACATGTCGTGACAACAATGGCAAGCTCAGTGGAGGCGAACCTGCCTATGAAAATATAATAATTGTTAGTTTTAGGTGAGTACACACAAATAAAAACGCAACTACAAATATTATGCACAATGCAATACAATACAACCAATGGCATTCTGTACCTTGGTCCTTTAGCTGTGTAATAGCCCACAGTTCATTCATATTTAAATGTTAGTACTTATTTGTTTACCAGCGGAGTCTCTTAATATGCATCATTTAATCTTTTTTGTTAAGAAAATGTTTGTGTACTGCAGGTGGTGCATGCGACTGGACTGGGTATACTAGTTATACCATACACTGAGACCAGAGTGGACTAGTTATGGTGATTAGATTTTACAGAGAGTAAATCGATGAATGTAAACAACTGAAAAACAACTATTTTAATACATATTGCACATTAAGCTTTTAAGTTACAACTTTTTAGCTAGATGTAATAAATAAATGTGCACATTTGTAACAAATTTCCTGAATGGGATTTATTGATTGTCACTAACTGTCTGTAACTGCTTTGTTTATAAGGCAATACTAATGCATAGACCCCTGGGCCATGATTCAGGTTCAGTTCTGATGCACAGTTTCAGAACAAATGCCTACACACTGTTTGTGAAGGAGGCCCATTGGAAGCACTTTACTGATACACAATGTATACAACCACCAAGTTTGGCTCTTTGGTTCTTGTCCAGTTTTCTTTTAATGTTTACCTCTCCTAAGCTCCAGTCAAATTAATTTACTTGTTAACAACTGTGTCTATATATTGTAGCTATTAAAATGCTGCAATGGTTGGGCGCCAGACAGGAGAGAGAAAAGGAAATACCTAATCCTGTCAAATTATGTGTACACATAAGTAACCTAGCAATATAACCCGATTAGCAAAACGCCATGGCTACAAAAAAATACACCTCATAAAAGAAACCATTGAGCAAATGTCAATTATGCAAATCAAATTATATTCAAAAAAATCAAAGCATTCAGTTTAAAGGTTGCTTAAATGTAAATCAAAATCTTACGTTCACACTGTCAAAGAAAATCTTCAGTCAATTCAGTTAATTTCACACAACTCAGTTATCAGATAAAAAACAGAAAATACTCCACATTCAAAACCACGTCACTTTTAAATCAATTCAAAATCAAAAATCCCTTCAATAGTCTCTGGTGTATAGGGGTTATAAGTGTTATTAAGTTCAGTTCAGTTCAGTTCAAAACGAGTGTGAATGTGTAGATTCAGTTCAGTTCAATGTATGAAAGAGTGGTTTTGGGTGTGTAAGGGTGTAGGTGTGTGGTGTGTTAGAGGGGCTGTATGGCTGTCCAGAGGAATGGTGAACAGGGAAGAGGCCAGCAGAGCCAGGTTAGTGTGGTTGAGGGGGAGAGTTAAAAGGGGAGAGTTAGAGGAAGCCTGGAGAGTGCCAGGCAAAGGGGGAGTGCTTAGCTTTTAGCTTCTCTTTCTTGGTCTCCAATCCAGGCAGGGAATGACTTCCGAACACATCCAGGGAAGTTAGTCACACTTTTCTCCCGAACACACTCCAGGGAACAGCTCTTCCTCAGCCCCAGCATTGGTTAGGGTGCTCCAAGAAAATCCAACTGACTACAGCTTGTCGTTGCTGCATGCAATTAACTGTTTGCTTTAAAGATTACATAAGTAGTCCAGAACTTTGATTATAGCTTTTTTAGTTCTCTCCTCTCCTTCACACACTCACTCCTCTCTGTTCTTCTCCATGCTCCTTTGTCAGTCTCTCCCTTCCCCCGGCTCACAGGTGGGTCTAATTTATCTCTTCTCCTACTCCACTTCCCTTTCCTTCCAGGTGTTAAAGGGTGATTCTGCTGTTTTTTTTCTTTCTTTCCTACCCCTTTTCTGCCACAGTATCATTAAGTAAATATGTGAACAAGAGCACACTAAGAGCATCCACAAATGGGCCAGAGGATTATAAGGCTTTAAATATCTCACTGTGCTTACTCCTAATGAATGGTGATAAAGGCTGTTACAGTGTGGGGCTCTGTCTGCATATCCATCAGGAAAATGTTGGATGAGCATCACATCTGGAGCCATCTGTGAAATCCATTATTACAAACAGATAATTGTAATGGGAGTGCTGTGATCATTGTTGGTTCAAACCTTTTGAGAATTAAATTAATTAATGACACTCTAACCTAAAGTTAGAATATGTGTTTGTGTAGTGCATCGCTGTGTTATTGCCACTGTCTACCTGTTGATCTTGAGACGTCTGCACTCGTTCTGACATGGTACAGAGGCAAATGATGCAACTGTAGGATATCTACAATTCAAAACAAGAAATACTTGTAAACACTTTATTTAAACAGTGTGTACTGTGTCTTGGCTGTCTGTTATCCAGCTTAGCTTTGTTCTTTCATCACCAGATACCATATTCTGTTCTTACTGTATGATTTTCCTGCAGCTGAAGAGCAGAACTTTTTTTTTGGTATGAGTTGCTTAGAGGGAGCTTCTCAGGTAGCAAAATGAAACTTCTGGCCCTGGATCCTCGGCCCAGCTCTGGCCCACAGATGGGCAGGGTGTAGCTGTTATGCAAATGTACTCTGGTATCTGCAAAATGTTTTATGTGTTTGATAATAGTCCAGATGTGGAAGCAGCATGTAGCAAAATGTCCTGTATATGGGCCAGTTAACTGTGCTGTACTGAAGACGAAAACAAACATGAATTTGGATTTTCTCTGCTACCTTCTTTGCCTGGCTTTTTGTGGGCTTTTTTGGGGAAATATCATGATTGAACTTGTGTGTTGCATTTGAAGTCCTGTGGGCCTGAACTGGCCTAAAGAACATCCCCTATATCTTCATTCTTTTTGTGAGAGTAGTTTAAAAAATAACTTTTAGTTACTTTTGACACATTTCAGACTTCAGAAGTGAAATAGAAAGGACTTTTGAAAAAAATCTCTATGAAGTTTGTTCATCAACTGTTTGAAAATGACATAAATTGTTGGTGATTTTGGCATCCAAGGATGAGGATTGCTGTGTTTGCCTAGCTGCCTCTTGGGCCTAGTGTATCCAATATCTGGAGTACTCTTCAAGCAAAACGCAGCACATTTGGCACAAACATTCATTTGGACCCACAGAGGGAATTTTTATATTATTGTGCTCAAAGCTAAATATGACCTCATGAAACTCTTTTTAGCCACTACTCAAGACTTTCCACTGAAATAATGACTAAATTTCACAATTAAAAGTTAAACTTTCTTGTGGCTCTACAGAAAACTAGTAGCCTTTTTTTTTTCTTTTTTGCGATATTGATGTTAAATCCCTGAAGGCAGTTTTAACAAAACCTGAGGGTCATCAGTCCTATAGATTTACACAGCACAAAGTAAAACAGTGACACATGGTGGAAACACAAAGGGATCCATTTGGATTTAGACAACAAATGTAACATCAGAAGAGCTTGGGCTTAATCTCAGATTCAGTTGAACATTCAGATGCATTTTGACTGTATCTCCTTAACTGGTGTTGGAGCCAGTATGGACATGACTGCAGTCTCTTTCAGTGGAGTCTGTCTGGTTAAGAGAAGGCATAGTCTTCCAGGGCTGGATTCCAACCCTGAGTTACACCATTATTTAGGGGATTTACATATTCACTGTAATGCTAGTGATCAGGTAGATACAGCCAGGTAGTGACGGCCATCATGTCTTTGTTTCTGAACAAAATCTTAATAGTTCTGCCAACCATTGACGATTTTAAATGTATTGTATTGGCAGATCTTTTGTCATATTTTTGCATCTAAATTAAGTGAGAGGTTTAGTGATGAGATGGAAACATTCTGACTGAGAGTTATTTCTGGTCAAATCAATACTCCAACACAAAAAAACGTAAAACCTCCTCCTTTTCACGAATGGACAAAAAGAAACATTCTCAAGTAGATAGCTGTCAGGCTTCATTTCTGCCACACAACTGTAGCAGCTTCATCTGAACTCTGACCTAAACAAACACAGTGCAGCTAAGGCAAGCAAGTGGAGTGTGTCGGCCATCGGTACTCAGACAAAATGGCTCCATAAGAGGGCACATACACATACACAAAAACACACACCCCCTGCTGCTTCACTCTGCTGGGCAATGATCCACGCTGATATCTTGTATGTGAAGGTTGTCCCCTGTAACTCTTGTCCATGTCCATTCTTCTGTTAATGCACTAACACAGTGTTCAGCCCTGGTCACACAGTGAACCAGCAATGCTGAGACACAGTTATTCACAGGGGCTCAGTCTCTTAGTCGATCCATGCAGCTGCAAATCTCTGCTCCTTTGTGGACATACGTTAAATGCAGGTGAATGGTGAAATGCAGCTAACGACCTTACTTTCTGATAGCTTCCTCTAATTTGGGCCCTCTGACTCACAAAAGCTGAAGTCAATGCTAAAACATTCACACAGATTTACTTTCTGAGCAAATCCACTAATCTGGGTGATTCAACCAGAATGAAGCAGATGTGAAAATGCTGGGTTGACCAGGCCATCACTGAAGACAATTTTTTAAGGGACTAAGTGGAACTGAATTTCATTTCTTTTTCCTTTTTTTTGGTCTGTTGCTATTGGGGATGACTGCAGGCAAGTCCATTTCTGCCTCTCCCTGTCTATGTCCCCATTTTACCCAGAGTCTGTATGTGTGTGGTGTGTGTGTCTCTGCCTGGGTGTGACTGCCCTACTTCCTCTCTCCTGTTAACTCACTGACACAGCTAATTCCACAAGTCACCTTTTGCTGCCTAAATACATGGTCCTCCTCTCCAGTCATCTAGGTCGCTGTTTCACTCCCAGTGGTCAACAGCCAAATCATGACACTAGTCTTTGCCTTGTTTGCTCCTCACCCTCATCCGCTGTTTCCTGAGCTTCAGTACAACATGATACTCTCCTTTTAAATTCCAGCCTCAGTTGGTGTCTGTTTCATTGTCTGGTCAGTTCCTGTCCTCGTGCTTCACATCCATGGCTGGTCCTGGATCAGTCTGTGCCTTGTTGATACAATATGATCCTAATGCCTTTGAAAGGATTACTTCAATTCTGGCACAAGTGTCCACTAAAGGTCAAGGTCGGAGTAATCTCATAAATCGTTGATTTTGGCATTTTGAATGCAATATCTCTGGGGCCCCAAGCAGGGGAACTGGAAGGCTCACTGCCTGTTTTCCGTCAACACCCGAGGAATAATCAAGGAATCATATAGACCCCCCCCCCACCTCAACAAAGCTCACAAACCCAACCCAAACAATAACGATGCTGTGAGCCTCTCACAGCGTTGTTATTGTGGTAGTATGAAGAGCACATTAGCTGACGGCACAGCAGGAATTTGGGTGCTCTTCAGTCACATCTACAAAATATGTTGATATCATTTGCATTGGACACTGGCCTTCATTTATCTTTCCATTTTTCAATTTTTGAAAGCAATTTTGTTGCTATATGCTGATTGATTAGGACATTTGTGAGTCACAACCCAGAGTTTTTTATTTATCTATCTAGTTATCTTGTAGTTTAAACTGGGTTCACAAATGGCAATAGCCCACTGGGACCTTTTTACCCCCTCCCCCGCCAACAATTCCACACATACACACCATGACAAAATAATGCCACTCCAAACACAAAGAAAATGGCAATTAATTTAGTGATTTACCCCCCCCCCTTCACCTTCTCACCCTCACCCCTCCTCTCTTTAACATGCAGCATGATTCTTATCCATCTATATAATTTTAACTGAGTTAGTTTGAGAAAGCTGTCACAATCGGGGTCTCTGTGGGATGTCTTTTGTGCATCAATAATACACACGTCAATGGCACTGTTGATGTGCATCCAGCCGTAACATAAGCAGACCAGGCCTGAAGCAGTCTGGTTTATTCTTCAGAAACAACTACATTAGGCTTTCTTTCAGAATCATACAGAGTTTCTACTTATGTAGGCTACTACATAATGTCGCAAAATAGCATTTCATCATTGTAATGAGCTCGGGTAGGACCCAAATGCAGCACAACGGCAAGGGATGACTTGTACTGGTCTTTATTGAGGAGATAACAGCAAAAAGTCCGGCAGATGGAAAGGAGTGAGTGAGTCCGAAGTTCAGGGGGAGAGCAGCTCAGATGACGCTCAGGATGGTAAGCGGGCAGATGCCGGCAGGACGCGTGGCGGAGTGTTGAGCAGATCCGGAGGCAGGTGAACGGGGCCAGGGGAACAGATCACCGGGGAGAATCACCGAACAGCCAGGGGAACAGGCAGACAGACACCAGAGACGCTCAGGCAGAACTCGTGGTTGGGAACGAAAGGCTGAGGTGATTACCGGGGCAGAGACAGACGAGCAGGTCAAAAACAGGCAGGGTTGGCAACGGGAGATCAGTCCGGACAAAAGTGCTGGAAAGACTTGCATGACGCGAAGAACAATCTGGCAAAGAGTGTCTGGAGCTGAGTGCTTATATCCAGGGTAGATTACTGATGTGGAGCAGGTGTGGAAAGAGGGAGAAACCATGGTGACTGATGAGGAATACAGAGGCAGCACGGCAGCATAGTGTTTAGTGCTGTTGCCTCGTAGTAAGAAGGTTGCAGATTCGGTTCCTGGGTTTGCATGTTCTCCCCGCACTTGCTTGGGTTTCCTCCAGGTACTCAGGTTTCCTGCCACAGTCCAAAAACATGCATTTCTAGGTTGATTTGTGACTCTAAATTGAAGGACCTGTGATGGACTGGCGACCTGTCCAGGGTGTACCCAGCCATGGCCCAATGTGAGCTGGGATTGGCTCCAGCACCCCACAGGTCCCAGAAATGGACAGTCATGGCAGTAAAAAAAATGAATGAATGAATATTCCCATACATTCCCATATTCCCATAATAGGAAAGTGTGTCCAAACTTTTGGCTGGTCCTGTATATGCATAGATAGAAAAATGCTTGAATTTACAGAATGTAAATCCAGACAGTGTTGTATGATTTTTAGGAAGGAGTTGAGACAGGCTCTGGATGGCCAGGAAGTGCTTCCAGTTGACTGGACAACTACAGCTAATGTGATCAGGGAGACAGGTAGGAGAGTATTTGGTGTGTCATCTGGAAGGAAAGTGGATAAGGAGACTTGGTGGTGGAATGAGGAGGTGCAGGAGTGTATACAGAGAAAGAGGTTAGCTAAGAAGAAGTGGGACACTGAGAGGACTGAAGAGAGTAGACAGGAGTACAGGGAGATGCAGCGTAAGGTGAAAGTAGAGGTGGCAAAGGCCAAACAAAGGGCTTACGATGACTTGTATGCTAGGTTGGACAGTAAGGAGGGAGAGACTTATCTATACAGGTTGGCAAGGCAGAGAGACAGAGATGGGAAGGACATGCAGGCGGTTAGGGTGATTAAGGATAGAGATGAAAGTGTACTGACAGATGCCAGTAGTGTGATGGGAAGATGGAAAGAGTACTTTGAAGAGTTGATGAATGAGGAAAATGAGAGAGAACGAAGAGTAGAAGAGGTGACTGTTGTGGACCAGGAAGTAGCAAAGATTAGTAAGGATGAAGTGAGGAGGGCATTGAAGAGGATGAAGAGTGGAAAAGCACTCTGTCCTGATGATATACCTGTGGAGGTCTGGAAGTGTCTAGGAGAGGTAGCAGTAGAGTTTCTGACTGGGTTGTTCAACAGGATCTTAGATAGTGAGAAGATGCCTGAGGAATGGAGGAGAAGTGTGCTGGTGCCCATTTTTAAGAACAAGGGAGATGTACAGAGTTGTGGCAACTACAGAGGAATAAAGCTGATGAGCCATACAATGAAGTTATGGGAAAGAGTAGTTGAAGCTAGACTAAGGGCAGAAGTGAGCATTTGTGAGCAGCAGTATGGTTTCATGCCAAAAAAGAGTATTACAGATGCAGTATTTGCTTTGAGGATGTTGATAGAGAAGTACAGAGAAGGTCAGAGGGAGCTGCATTGTATCTTTGTAGATCTGGAGAAAGCTTATGACAGGGTGCCCAGAGAGGAACTGTGGTATTGTATGAGGAAGTCTGGAGTGGCAGAGAAGTATTTTAGAGCGGTGCAGGACATGTATGAGGACTGTAAGACAGTGGTGAGGTGTGCTGTAGGTGTGACAGAGGAGTTCAAAGTGGAGGTGGGACTGCATCAGGGATCAGCTCTGAGCCCCTTCTTGTTTGCTATGGTGATGGACAGGCTGACAGACGAGGTTAGACAGGAATCTCCATGGACTATGATGTTTGCAGATGACATTGTGATCTGTAGTGAGAGCAGGGAACAGGTGGAGGAGAAGCTAGAGTGGTGGAGGTTTGCCCTGGAAAGGAGAGGAATGAAGGTTAGCCGCAGCAAGACGGAGTATATGTGTGTGAATGAGAGGGACCCAAGTGGAAGAGTGAGGTTACAGGGAGAAGAGATAAAGAAGGTGCAAGATTTTAAGTACTTAGGGTCAACAGTCCAGAGCAATGGAGAGTGTGGAAAATAGGTGAAGAAGCATGTGCAGGCAGGCTGGAACGGGTGGAGAAAAGTGTCAGGTGTGACGTGTGATAGAAGGGTTTCAGCTAAGATGAAAGGAAAGGTGTACAAAACTGTAGTGAGACCAGCGATGTTGTTTGGTCTAGAGACAGTGTCACTGAGGAAAAGACAGGAGGCAGAGCTGGAGGTAGCAGAGATGAAGATGCTGAGGTTCTCTTTGGGAGTGACCAGGTTGGATAGGGTCAGGAATGAGTACATCAGAGGGACAGCACATGTTAGAGGTTTTGGAGATAAAGTCAGAGAGGCCAGACTGAGATGGTTCGGACATGTCCAGAGGAGAGATAGTAAATATATTGGTAGAAGGATGCTGAGTTTTGAACTGCCAGGCAGGAGGCCTAGAGGAAGACCAAAGAGGAGGTTTATAGATGTAGTGAAAGAGGACATGAAGGTGGTTGGTGTGAGAGAAGAGGATGCAGAAGACAGGCTTAGATGGAGGCAACTGATTCACTGTGGCGACCCCTCCGAAAGGAGAAGAAGAAATCCAGACAGTGTAACATGTTTTCATGTCTGGTCTAAATTGCAGTCCCACCTAAAAGCCCTGTTTGAAGAGAACTGCTGGGATTACTTTAACATTGCTTGTACTGGTCAGGGATTTTTCTTTACCTGTCTGGAGGTCAACTGTGATTGATTTTTTAATGCCCTAGGAGTGATAATTACAGCCTCAGTGACCAGCATTTTGCAGCAAAATCACTGGCCCTTCAAGGAGCCATGTCATTGTGTTTTAAAGTTCGTCTCTGAGTGTATTTGTATTTTGCTGGTCCTTTTGCTTGTTTTCTCTGTTCGGTTTGAAATTTGACTTTAGTGTGAAACTGTCAAAGTTAAAAATGTTTGTTGTTTGAAACAGTAAAACAAATAGACCAACCTGTGAATTAGCATGCCAACTAGTGTCAACTAGAAACTTCTGCGCCCTGTTCGGTAGTCCATATTTGTTTTTATTTTGATGCATTAAATGTTGGCTGAAGTAGCTCATAGCAGTTTCTGTTTGTAATATTCTCATTACCATGCACAGAGAAAAAAAAAAACAGAGCTACTACTGGATTATTTTCATAATGAAGAGTTTAGAAACAATACAATTCTCAAGCAAGTTTTGACTGAAAACGCTTTAAACATCTCTGCAGGGGCTCTTTAATTTGTTTATTTATTTATTTATTTATTTTTAGTGATGGAAAATTAACTGTGTGGAAGAATAGTCTAATCCACCATGTCTTTTAACCCCATCTCAATTTTCTCTCTGCAGATGGAGCTCAGTTGTCATCACATATTACCATGTGATGATCAAAACATTATTATGTGATTAAAACTGATGTTTTCTCAGGCACTAAGTTAGAGCATTTAATGACTCCCGAGGAATGTGGTTTAAAGCATTGGAGAAGATTTTTTGGTCACTGTTTGCTCCAAAGGTCATCAACAGGTTTGCAAAACTAAGGTAACTCTTAATTATACAGCAACTAACTAGCATATAACAGTTACTATTTTGACCTTGTGTTAAAAACAAATGTGAGCAGTTGTATTATGAATGTGGTTCTATACTGTGTATGTCAGCACGGGGAGGGGAGAAGTTAACAGATACATTTCTGAAAGCAGCTGACACCAGGCTGAAGGCAAAAACCCCACAACTTGGTCCATATGTTGAATGCCATATCTGGTTACACTGAGGATGAAAGAGTAAATTATGGAAACGACCAGCTGCTGTGTCATAGCCCTGCGTGTGTTTAATGATAAAGTTTAAAGATAATGTAATGCATGTTAATGTGTAAGATGAATGAAGCTTGAGGACAGTTTTGCCGTATTATACCCCTGGGTGAGTCAGAATACCAAAGACATTTACACAGAACAAATAGACTTTTTATGTGTGTGTGTGTGTGTGTGTGTGTGTGTGTGTGAGAGAGAGAGAGAGTGAAAGGTCATTTTATTGAAATTGAAGAAATTGAAAAATTATGCATGAAACATATTGCTGAAAGCATGTTTCTCAGAAAGGCATACATAATGAAGTGACGGATCAACGTACAGGGCTTTTAAGTCTGTTAGACATAACACGGAAACAAACAAGAACACCCATCCATTTTCCTCAACATTCCCATGCACATACTGTAAATGAAATAGTTTCCTTGTTATTTTTTGTTTGAATTTTATTTGAAAGTCTGACAACGCCAATCATGTTTTTTTTTTTCATACTATTAAAGTGTCTTAAGTCTATACATGCAAACATTATATTAGCATTACACATGGAAATTCAAACCTAAGGTGACATTTAACCAACCTGTAGTGCTGGCAGAAAGTGTCGTATTTATTGACTGGCCTGTGGATGATAAAAAAGACCTGATGGCACTCTGAAGCTTCACAAGTATTGTGGTTACCAGTGATGACACCTTATTACTAGTTTCTCGTATTATGTGATCAGGAGTGACTCCAACTTAAGGCTGGACCATGAGCTGTGAGATCCTCAAGAAATGACTCAAATAATGCATTCAAAAGGCCCAAGACATGTTTTGTGAGACCACCGAAAACCTTGACCTTCGACCACCAACTTATGATTAGTTCAACCTTAGGTCCTAGTTAATGTTTCTACCAAATTTGAAAAACTGCTGTCAAGGTGTTCAGGGCCAAAAGTCAGTGTTTTACCTCCAGCTCTGGCTGTCACCAGCATAGAGTCACAAAAAGTGTACTAACAAAAACACAAATAACTTTCTGTTCATGTAGCGGAACCACAACATTGTCTTGACTATTTCACAAACAGTCTGAAATAGACAATTCATGCCCATGCATATGAAAGCAATAGATTGAATTACTCTGAGATTTGGGTGTTTTCTGAGCAGTGGTATTTGTGGACTAAAGGCTCTATCCTGAAGCACAAATGAGGAGCGGTCCACAGGGACTTAGAGTTCATTGTAATTCACCATCTCCAGATTTTTTTCATTTTCAGTGTTGTAGTCCTCGTACCCAGCTGATGTGACATCACTCCAGGCGACTTATCAGATGTCACACAGCTCCCAACGGAGTAAAAAAATGTTTTATACAACTTTTCTCAAATATGAAGTCATACTCTCCAAGACCTGTAAACAGACTTTGATGTGTAAAATTCCCCTTGCACCAAAGTGCGTTTGTTGCCTCAGGAAATATAAACCCTGCACACCTCCTCAGAACTTCTGGTGCAGCGGAACATAATGTGCTGAAATATTTCAACATGCATTGAAAATTAGTTGGGCAGGTTGGACACCATCAGTGTTCAGCTCCAGTAACCTCCCATTTCATTTTAGGGGTCTTCTTCTATAGGTGGTTTCCACACCGGGTGGTGTCCTGGTTTGATTGGTTCAGCTTTAATCAAATCAAATCAAATCAAATCAGATTTATTAATATAGCACCAAATCATAACAAAGTTACATCAACACACTTTACATATAGAGCGGGTTTAGACCAAACTGTTTATAAAATTATTTAAAGTGATCCTGGAAACTCCAAAGACAGTTGGGTATGTATCCCAACCAGTCTTCCAACCTGAACTACCCCTGCTATGCAAAGTTAATATAATAACAGCTATAAGTACTTACTCAACATTAGGAGAATTTTTTGTCACCACGGTGTATTGTTTAGCACCACTGGCTCACAGCAAGCAGGTTCTGGGCTGGTTCTTCCAGTGTAGCTTGCATGTTCTCCCTGTGCTAATGTGAGTTCCCTCCAGGTTATCCAGTTTCCTCCTACAGTCCAAATACATGCACATTTGATTGATGGTGACTTTGAATAGAAGTAAAAAAAAAAAAAACTATTGATACACAGTGTAATGGATAATAATAGATAGTTCCAATAATAACAACATGGTTAATTTTGAGTAATGGTAATTGATAATATAAATAAAATGGCAGGTTTCAGACAGGAATCCTCCAACACTCACCTGTGTCATATTCCCGTGTTTAACCCACTGAACACTGTCACTCAAAAAAAGCAAATGGTTTTCTGCATCCAGAAAGATAAAAGGCAACTTTATCCTTTAATTTCAATACCCATGTGTAGGTTCCCCTTAGGCCAGAATTTAAATGAAAGGTCTGAACAAAGCCTGGCTGTATGCAATTATATTAATGCCCTTTCTGTGGACCACGTACAGTATCATTTAGAAGTGAAATCATGGAGGACACGAAAAAGGAGTATGGGCTCAATTATTCTTTTCATGCCACATCATTGGTTATTAATTATAATAATGATCATCTAGAAACTGATATAATGATGCACCCAAATGAAGCCAAATGCCCGAAAAGTGAATGTGAAATCTAAATGCCACTCAAAAACACACACAAACACTTGCACATTTAGATATGTAGTATCAGGTAGTCCTGTAATATTGGATTTTCTTTGAAACACACACAAACACACACACACACACACACACACACACACACAAAGATTGCCTCTTTGGCATTCCCTATCTGAAGTGATATTGCAGACAGAAGCACTGTAGAAAGTGCAGGGGAGGGAACAACAACAAAAAGAACCCACTCTTCCATCAGCTAAATGTCTAAGCAGCCTCACTCTGACCATCACAGCCACCCCTTATGTTCCAGTAAAGAAAAGAAAATGAGTTTCAAATGTAATTTAACAACAACACCAATAAACCTCAATTTTATTCCTAAGAGACCCAACTGCGTGCATCCCACCAGCTGAGGAAGATTGTGTGGTTATTCTGCTTGGAAGTCCAAAGACTGTTTTGATGCACTTTATTTCATGGGTTCACATCGCGCTGCCGCTTTTTTAGATGCAACGTTGATTTTTGACCTCAGCTGTTTACCCTCTGATGCAGTTTATGTACAGTGCATCATGCGCCAGCTGTATCGCTCACAGCAGCTGCTTCATGAATGCAGAGAGATTAGCATAGAAGGATCTGAAGAGCAGTAACAAAAGAAACAACAGCAAAATCTGTAAAACTAAGCTAAGACTCAGCTCAACTGAAACAGTACTTGCACCTGTGGTGTTTGCCACTGCAGGCAGTGATGCCTGCCATTCACCACCTCAGTGCTGTTTTTTCAATTGTTGGCCTCGACCCAGAGCTGAATTTGCTCTTTATTTACCTGGTGGTTTCAGTCCAGTGGTTCCCAGCCAAGAGGGACCTCTCTAAAACATTCACAAGATAGATGGGGGTAGAATAATTAAGTTGTGTATTTTCAGTTTTCTAATGAGAAACTGTAGAGAGGTCATGGATGGATGAACAGCAGCTTGTTTTAAAGGACCTAAAAATATATATCCAACTCTTGATAACAACAATGCACATTACAAAATGAGTCACCACTCTCCCAGATGAGAAATAAATCCCCATATATATACCAGTTGCAACTGTACTTACCTGTGGTAGCCGTTACACAGGTTTAATGCTCTTGGCTCATTGGCTTCATTTTACAGACCCAGAGTCCATGTCCACAGACAGTCTATGATGCAGTCAGATAATTGCAGCAATTAATAACAGTCACCAAGTTCAGCCTGTGAAGTTGCTAACCAGCCACTCTATGGCTCTATGCTTATACATGTCAGAGGAAGAGGAGGACTGCCAAGCCTTGATCACAGCTAGCTAGAGGAAACCTGAAATTCACACCAGCTCAGCTCCAGTAATGTCTACGTTGTTCCCTCATTGCACTGCTTATACATATTACCCTCAGAGGCTCCGCGGAGATCCGATCCTCAATCTCTCCATGCTGCCACCACCAGCTGCTCATATTCTGAACACTGGGTTTCCCCCCAAACTCTCATGCAGCTTTCCTCCACCTCAACTCACTTGTGTGAATAAACTGGTTGAACTGGTCTTAGTGTGTCTTTGAATGCATTATGGGTCCATTCTTGGTAATAACAAACCATAACATTACATTAATGTTTGCCTGTAACTTCCAATCACTCATATTCAGGAGCTGGTTGAGAAACAGAGCTTTCCGTGCCTCCAGGTGAAATGCTCCAGACTAATTCAATACTAACTGACAATATCTCAATTGCTTCTCTCAATCTGATTTCTCCGAGGGAAAAGTGACCAACCCCATTGTTGAAGAATTTGTGCAACCCGCCCCCCCCCCCCCAAAAAAAGGCTTCTCAGCCAGTTAAGTATTTACTGCTGTGGAAATCCTGGAATTTTCTCTTTTTGCAGTTTGTATAATTAATAAGTTGTTTTTTTTCTGTGCAAACATGATGTTCTGAGCTTTTCTGGAATCAGAATGACTCACCTTGAGATACAGGGGAACTTATCAGAGGTGCTTCTATACAGACCAATTCTGTGTGTGTACAGCAGCAGATAAACACCCTCGAGGGAAGTTCACTGTCAGGTCTGAGACTGATTGTAACCACTTTATTGCTCTGTTCCTTTTTTTCCCTCCTCCTTCCTCCTTTTACTGTTAGCCCTCTCTGTTTCTCTGACAGTGCCATCATGGTTTGAATTCCCTAACAGAGACTGATATGGGAGAAAGTGAAATGTTAAACAGATGTACCTCTTGACCTTTTCTTCTCTTTGCACGAGTGGCATCTATTTGTTTTTTTCCACGGTGGGCATTGATGTTTTGACAGTTTGAGGTTGTAGAAAGGTGTTTTGTAGAATTGGCCTGGGCCAATTCTACAAAACACCTGCTACTCAATACTTTTCCCTAAGTCTGAGATGAGGTTTCCTTAAAAGACAATGGTCATGTAGAACACCGAAGCCTTGCCCTTGGGTTTCTTGAAACACACTCTATTCTTGCATTTATTTTCTTATACTTAAGGAGCTGCTTAAAGTTAGCTAAACTACAGCACATGAAAAGTATCACAAGTTAATGTCAGCAAACAAACTTTGTCAAACTTTTTGCAAACTAACTTTTCCTTAACCACTAACTTTTGGCAACTCCCTCACCTAAGGAGAAATTCTGTTAAGGTTTTCCTTAAGTTGCCCAAATCATCAAAAGGATTCCTCAAAAAGGTTTCCTAAAATGTTCACTGAATGGCTAATGTTTTTCTCCTTGTCCAAAGTAAAACTGAAGGTAGTCTAAGGCGTTCAAGGAAGGAAATTAACACATCCCAACAACTAGGAAGGAAATCTACCCAACATATTTGACCAGCAATCAGTTTATGATTTTTTCCTTCCGTTTAGATTTGGATCCTTGCTTTTCAAAGATTGCTCTTTGCTTTTACAACATCTTACTAGTCAGGCGAGTGTTTTCACAAGCAGAGGAGCTTGGTATTACTGGCGAAATCATGGCGAAGTTCCCGAAGGGTTAGATCACAATGCAAAATTTATATTCCTTTTTGGACATTTTTAAATTTATTAAAGTGAGAGAGAGGGGAAAGTAAGGGGAGACATAATGTGTAACATGCAGCAAAGGGCTGGCAGTTGGACCTGAACCTGGGGCGAGGACTCATCTCCAACTCTACATGTTCTACCAGTCATCATAAGCAGTGATCAAATCAAGCAGCAAATCAATAGTCTCCATGGAAACAGTGCAATTTTACCAGCTCTAAATAACTTTTCTTTAACTAAGGAAATGTTTTCAGAGATTCTGTATCAAACCCATATCCCTCATTTAAGGAGAATTATAGCCTTAAATTACATACTTAAGTAGAAAACTGGGTTTTTTGCAGATATTAGTGAGACAGTTTGCCTCTGGGCCCAGATTACCCTCCTAAGACATGTTTGCCATTTACAGGTCGATAAACTGTAAGTGAAATTGTGTACAGAAAAGAAACCATTGACATTGTGGTCATGAACAGAATATTTATATTGCCTGTTGTTGTGTATGTCAGGGAAGAAAATATGCTACTCTGTTGACAGAATGAAATTATTAAATGCAACCTGAGCTCAGGAGCAGTGAAACATTTATCACTAACAGTAATTGCTGAACACGTTTCATCATTTGCAACAAAATAAATTGGACTTAAATCGCTTGTGACAGCAGAAGTGCCACTGTTGGTGCAGAGAAGAGCCAGTGTGCGTCTGTGCTCATATATGTGTACGCTCACGCATGAGTCAGTGTGTCTATTAAAACTCAATTTTATTTGCAGATGCTGTAGGTCACTGTAGCATTTGAGCAGCAGAAGCACTCACAACTGTTTTTATTCTTTTTTTCTCCATCATTTTTTTAGTGTTGGTCCATCAATAGCAGTTGTGAAGCCCTTCAGCAGAAACACATACATTTTGTCTCACAGACTGTCTGAAGAGCCTGCTGTGGGAGCCTGGGTGGCCTTTTTTGTGATGAATATGAACTTTATGAACTCAACTTGACATCTCAGATCTTTATGTGCCCTGCCTTTCACATTTCCACACACACACACACACACACACACACACACACACACACACACACACACACGGACAAACACTTTTTAAAGCAACAGAGAGACAGACCAAAGTTTATTCTTCTGGCTTGAGGCGGAAAGTGCATTGTTCATCATTCACTGCCTTTTTTAAATTTGTCACAGAGACCATGCATGTTTCACCAGAGAACATTTTCACTTACATGTCATGCTGTATCATGCCATTTTTTGTTTCCAATTGACGAGTTGCACCTACCACCTATATCCAGCTGCATAGTGCTTGACTGCAAGTTCCACAATTCTCAGGACAGCTACTGCAACAACTGACTGTTTATAAAAGGGGACCTAGGCTAGACCTAGGACTTAGACCTAGATGGACCTGGACGATCTACCTCCCACAGCTCAGCTGGAATTTGTCTCCACTGTGCATCTCCTCTTCAACTCCCATACCCTTGCTCCTGTATCTTTGCTGTGAAACTGTCCATTTCAGTTTCTTTTCTAATATATGCAGATGTGAATAGACTTTGAAAAGCAGTAACTGAAGCAGCGACTGAGCCAGAAAATCATGGCAAAGAAGGAGCTGAGCATGAGGGCAAAGCTCCCACCGCTGAGCTGCTCCAACTCCCCCCCTGCAGTCTTGAATATTAGACTGACTCATCTCTTTGCCAGCAGGTTTTACTGGGCATCAACTGATTAAGTGGGAAATGCAACGACACTGCAGATACACTAAGCTGAAATTAGATTCTCTCACAGGGTCTCAGGCCTCAACTCCAGAGACATCATGAGGGCCTGGCACATCCAGAGGGAGCTATACGTTATCTCAGAGTGCTGCTCATTTGCATTGACAGGAGCCTGTTGAGCTGAGGTTTGGCTATCTGCCCCTTGGTTGCCCTCCTTCATGGGTATTCCAGGTACGTCCAACTGGGAGGAAACCCTGGCCACGACCAGAAACCGCTGAAGGAATTTCATCTCCTGACACATTTCCTTTCCTTCCCTGATTCACCCTATTGGGAAGGAGCCTGATCTCAGAGTCAGAGTGGTCTTTGTCCTTTGCACAGTTAAGTGAGTTATTCTTACTTTACCTTCCACTCTGAACTCAGTAACAGAGAGGTCAAAGAAAATAGATGAAAGAGCGTAAATATCTTTGCTAAGTTCAATATGGAGTGGATCAACTGAAGAGTCCTGTATGCAGTAAGGTGGAGGGAGGGGCAATGGATTATTTTAACTCCCCAGTCAATGAGGCTCCTGCAGGTTGTGGGCATGGTGATGTACGTAGGAGAAATACATTGCCAGGAAGCTTGTTTCGATCAGCACTGTAGCACTACGTAGCATGGAGCCCCCACCCCACACCCTCATTTTGGCATTTTTGTTTATTCTGAAGAATACAGTATTGAATGCATGTACCTTTGTTCCCTTGACCATTGCCCTAATCCTTTTCAAATCAGGAATAAATTACCCTGCCTCCATAGTCGCACAGCTCTTTGGAATATCAGTATCGTAAATATGGACTACGCAGTCCATGAGGCTACTAAAAAAAAGAGAAGAGGAAAATAAAAAAGAACTGCATTTTCTCTTAAATAGCTCTGAGGAGAAACTGGTGGTTTAGAAATTTTTGTACTTTCAGAGAATCTCCTCTTTTTATTATTTCATAGTTAAGGTTGCCTTTCATTCTGAAAGATACACATCAAGGCATTGGGGTTGCACAATGAGCTGCAGAACCCCACCTCACACACACACGCACACACCCTTGTCCACATAGAAAGGCCCAAGGCCAGGGAATTGAACGAATATTTTGTACACACAATGAAATTTATTAAAGCCTGATTCCAAAATGCAATATTACACTAATTCTTTTCCCTTATCCCCTTTGGTATGAACCATGTTAGTTTCAGCAACTGAGCTAATGATAATATATTCTGAATGTGAATCCCCTTAGCTTGTGTGGTGTTTTCCTTTACTGTTCGATTTTTGCAGCAAATTAAGATGATTAATAATAAAATAAATAACTTGAAAGTAGATGAGGGGAGATTTTCCACCTCCTTCAGACCCCAAACATGCAATTTGGAATAGAGGTGCTCTATTGTAGTCTTGCCAAAATTAAGTGGCAACTGACATGACATCATCCTTTGGTTTGTGAGCTGCCATCTTGAGGCCTAAATTCTTTTTATTTGGATAATGGGATCCTGTGTTTTTTGTTGTTGTTGTTAAGCCAGAAGTTCAGAGTAAACACAAGAATTTTGTGCTACAAAAAAGGACCAGACTCAGTGACTAACTTCCTAGCCTTAACAACAACCTTGCGACCTGGCCTACGTGCCCTAAAGATAACTATATCTAACTAGCCCAGTGAGCAGTGATAACTAACATGTCTTTGGTGTCATCAGGTGGGAACCTCCTTTCACCGGTGTTTCGTCTAGTTGGTCCCACGACATCTCCAGGAGGCTAGACAGTGATCACTGGCGTCCCAGAGTCACTCCCCTAATGCCAGCTATCACCGCTCCTCACACCAACACAACTATCTGAAACAGCACTACCGTCAACTACACCGACCTCTCACCAACTGCACCAGTAAAAGCGGGGTGGGGATACAGACCCTGGTTCGGGTAGGGGGAGAAATAGAAGAGGTGGAGATAAAAGTAGGGATGGGATACAGACCCTGGCTCGGGTAGGGGGTAATGAAAGTATAGAGGGTGCAGGAAGTGGAGGACAAAATACACAAGATACACAAAACAAGCTACACTAGCAGATTCAGCAAACAGATTCACCTAAATTGTCCTGTAATCAAAGAAAGACAACACAAGCCAAGTCAAACCAATACAAGCCAACTCACCTGGACTAATCACATGGTGTCAAAGAGGCTCACACAGGCCACACCCTCCACTTAAATACACTTCCTCTTCCTGCATTTCTTCCTTGCTTCTCTCAAGAGTCTGTCTATCCTAAGTGCTCCCCCTGCTGGGCCCCCAGCTACTATTACTTCTTCTAATCCAGATCCACTGACTGGATCTCATTGCCTTATCCGACATTTCCTTCACTATTTTCCTCACACTCTGTCCCCTTCCTCCTAACTCCCTCAACAAAGAGACAACAGACCTTGCTACAAACCCTCTACATCCTACTTCCACTGGACAAATCTTAACTTTCCATCCTCGCTGCTCAGCTTCAGCCCCCAAGTCTGCATACCTAAGTTTTTTTCCTTTCATACGCTTCTACAACTGAGTCCTCCCACGGCACAGTCAACTCTATGAAATATACTCTCATTCTACTCCTAGACCACAAAATTATATCAGGCCTCTGTTTTGTACAGGCTATTTCCTGGGGAACAACAAGCTTTCCTCCCAAGTCCACTTGCATCTCCCAGTCACTGGCATCCTCTAAGCTACCTTGCGTCCTTGCTGTCTTATTAACTTTCTCACCTTCTTGAACAAACTGAATTGCAACTCTCTTTAACTTAGACCCTGCTAAATTTGCCTGCCTCCGTATATCTTCAATGCCAGCAGCTAAGCTTTTTAAAAATCTGGTTATGTCGCCACGTATACCGTCTTTGTGCCAGACTAACCTTACAACCTGACAAGATGTGCTTTAGAGTTGCAGTACCTGAACACAATGAACATAGCGGGTCTCCATTTACCCAGAGTTTTAAGTTCTGGGGAGTTGGCAATACATCATATGTTGCCCCTATCAAAAATCTAATACTACTTTCCTCCATATTCCACAGCTCTTTCCAACTAAGCTTTTTCTTCTCTACACCTTCCCAGTTCAACCACTGTCCCTGCTTAGCCTGAGCCACTGCCTTTGCACTCCTTAATATTTCCTCCTGTCTACGGACCTGCTCCACAACTAGCTTTCTCTTCTCTTTGGGACCTGCTCTACTCCAAACCGGTTTGCCTGGGCCAAGCCCCAAGCTTCCCCGGCCTATTTGCACATTACCCACAATCTCTGTATGCCTAAGGGTTGCTTTCACTTCCTGCACTGCCATTCTTGGATTCCATTTTCTCCCCTTGGTTGGGTTTGGAACCACCTTACTAACAACTAATAACTCTTTACTCCCAGATAACAGGAGCTCTGTCCTAACCTTAGTACATTTAAACTCCTCCACTAGACTAGATACTGGGAGCTGAAGTATGCCTTTGCCATACAGTGCCACAGTACTTAAACATCTAGGAACACCTAGCCACTTCCTAATGTAAAAGCTAACTAATCTTTCCATTTTCTCTGCAGAAGATAATGGAATCTCATATACAGACAGTGGCCACATCAACCTGGGAAATAATCCGAACTGCAAACACCACAGCTTCAACTTTCCTGGAAGCCCTGATTTATCTATTCTATCCAGTCCCTCAGCAACATCCTTCCGAAACTGCAATACCTGCTCTCCATCGTGCAAGTCTGCCTTGTACCAACTACCTAGACTCTTTACTGATTTTTCCCTAATTATTGGAATTTCCTCTTCGTCTATTATAAAGTTTCGATCACTTAATCTCTCTCTACTTATTGAGATGCTTCTAGACTTACTAGGCTTGATTTTCATACTAGCCCACTTTAAGTTTTAATTAAGTCTCTCAAGTACTCTTTTCATACATGGCACCGTTGTAGTTACCAACGGTTACCTCTCTCCACCTACAACCCACTTAGAAGCTCTAATAATTACCTCCATCACCATTGTGAATGCTAATGGAGAAATCGTACACCCTGCCATAATGCCTATTTCTAGCCTCTGCCAACCTGTTGTAAAGCTTGCTGTACTTAAGCATAGTCTGATATCCTGGAAATATGCTCTTACTAAATTGACAACTACTCCGGGCACTCTAAAATAATCAAATGCCTCCCAAATAAGGCTATGTGGCACTGAACCAAATGCATTTGCTAAGTCCAAAAATATTACGTTCAAGTCTCTTTTCCCACTCTTGGCTGCCTGAATCTGATGCCAAATCATGCTAGTGTGCTCTAAACACCCTGCGAAACCTGGTATTCCTGCCTTCTGTACTGCAGTGTCTATTAAGCTATTCCTTTCTAGGTAACTAGCTAATCTCCATGCGACTACACTAAAAAAAATCTTCCCCTCTACATTTAGGAGAGAGATCATCCGAAACTGACTCAGGTCTGAAGACTCCTCCTCTTTTGGAATAAGAACACCTCCTGCCCTACGCCATGCTCTGGGAATAAACTGTTTCTCCCAAACTATTCTTAATTGCCTCCACAAAAACCTTACGATATCAGGTGCGCTTTTATAAGCCCGGCAGGGGACTCCATTTGGCCCTGGGGCCGAAGAACCTTTACACGCATGACTACTTCCTCTCTCCTAACAGTGGCATGTCAGGTGGAAGGCCTACTACTCTATTCTGCTCAAAATCTGAATATGTATTTGAATATATATTTTTCTACCTCAAACTTTGTTGCCTTAAGCTGCCCTCCCTTTTCCTGGTTAAACAACCCTTTAACAAACTTAAATGGGTCCCTGTAAAACGCTGTCCTTACATATTCTTTCTTCTTTCTCTTTTTCCTAAGATATTCGGCCCTTCTGAGCACTGCTAACCTGCTTCTCAATTCCTGTTGCAGCACATTAATTCCCTCCCTCTCTTCTTCTGTAGCTTTTTTCCACTGCTTTCTTAGTTGTCTTCTTTCCTTAGGTAATTTCTCCATTTCTCTTTGCCGTCTAGACTTAATTAACTGTATTCTTTCAATCCTCTTTCTGTCTTGCACCCCAAATCTTTCTACACCATAGGAGTAAATTATACCTCCCATCTTCTCTAATCTATCGCTTGCGTTCCCTCGCAAATTACCGACAAATCCCTGTTGACTGTCTCCCATTCTTTGCTGCTATTTGCCCTAGGCCATTTAACTCTAGCTTTCTGCTCCATATTTCTCTCTTTGACTGGCCTGTTCACCTCAGTATCAGCTGCATCCCTTCTTATAACCTCCTCCTCCACCTCTGTAGCTGTGTTATTGATATCCTGCGAACTGTGGTTTTCTACCTGTCGCTGGATTTCATCCGACTTACTTGATTGACTTCTTAACAAGCACTGATCGATGCGGCCACACTGCCTTTCCTTTCCCACACACCTTTCTTCCCTGACGCACTTTAAGGCCTCTAACTGATGTTACTTTCTGCCAACCACAAGGACAAACCTGGAGCTTGTTTCCCTCCAACCTATCATTTTCTCCAGCCACGCTCACTTTGCCCTGCGAACTATTCTGCCCAATTCTAGTCCTAGAGAATAGGTCCGTACCCCATCCTTCACTGAGTCACATGTCCAACTCATAGTCCTGTCCGTTCCAGTGTCTGTTACCGTGTAGTCTGCCTGTGAATCATCTTCCACCCCTGCTCTCGCTGACCCTTGGAGTATCTTCCTTATCTTACTTGTAGCTTATGCTGGTTGTAACAAAGCTGCTAAGCCTTGCCACTGCTACCATGGATTGCTAGCCCATGGCAGCACCTTTGGGGTCTTTGCCTCCTGTCAGCTGTCTGTCCAAGCTGTCACATGGTCTTTCCCTTGTTGTCAGCTGCCCTATTCACAGCAGTCACTAGCTATGCTAGTTTTGAATTCAGAGTAAACACAAGAAATTTGTGCTACAAAAAAGGACCAGACTCGCTGACTAACTTCCTAGCCTTAACAACAACCTTGCGACCTGCCCTACATGCACTAAAGATAACTATATCTAACTAGCCCAGTGAGCAGTGATAACTAACATGTCTTTGGGGTCATCAGGTGGGAACCTCCTTTCACCGGTGTTTCGTCTAGTTGGTCCCACGACACCTCCAGGAGGCTAGACAGTGATCACTGGCGTCCCAGAGTCACTCCCTTAATGCCAGCTATCACCGTTCCTCACACCAACACAACTATCTGAAACAGCACTACCGTCAACTACACCGACCTCTCACCAATTGCACCAGTAAAAGCGGGGTGGGGATACAGACCCTAGTTCGGGCAGGGGGTAATGAAAGTATAGAGGGTGCAGGAGGTGGAGGACAAGATACACAAGATACACAAAACAAGCTACACTAGCAGATTCAGCAAACAGACTCACCTAAACTGTCCTATAATTAAAGAAAGACAACACAAGCCAGGTCAAAACAATACAGGCCAACTCACCTGGACTAACCACATGGTGTCAAAGAGAGAAAACTATATTTTGAGGAAAAGGTGGAGCTGAGGATGAGTGAGGATTTGACCTGGTCTTTGCTTTCAATGACACACTCAAAAAATAAATAAATAAATAAGTTGTTGAATTTACATAATATAGCTATCTCATCAAGTTCCACACAACTGAGTAGTTCATATCAATTGACTACTATTACAGAGGAAATAACTAACCTATGTGAAACCAACAAGACTGTAGTAAATCATTTCAGTGTTATCTGGTCAAGTTATCCTTAACTGATCTCTTTGTTCAGCTAATTAAACAGACATTCATTAGACTGAACTAACTCACATGTGTAAACATAACTAAACTATATTTAGTGACACCAACTGAACAACTCCTTGCTGTTCAAACTTAACTAACTAGAATAAGTAGTACTTTAATAGTTTTCATTGTATAAGGATAATTAATTTATGTTGGACTTACTAAACCTGGTGATGTCAACAAGTTCCACACAATGTGGTCAAGTAAATTCAAATAACAATACTTTGGTTATGTTAAAAACATTTATTTGCAATAAAACGCATTTTTAAATCCACAAAGTTGAATGAGAACAACCTACTCATGCACCAACAGGCACATCAAACAAAATTATTTTAAAAGACCTTCAAAAATAAACCTTTTACATAACGTGTTACATTCAAGTCCTTGCCAAACAAGTTCACACAATGCTGATTAAGCTTATAAATCTATTTCAGGATAGGATAGAATGTAACTAGTCAATCACCGTTGAGTTTAGCTTCTGAAGAATTGTTATTATTTAAGAAGAACTATTTTTGAATTATAATTAAAGCTGGGGTTAGTAACTTCTGTAAAATTGACTTTTTGTTATATTTGCTGAAACTGTCACTATTTTCTGACAGCAAAACAAAAACAACAAAAAAATTATCATCTTACACAGTATTACTTTTGTATATCTGTGGATACTTAAAGGATTAGTTTGGATGTTTAACAGTGTGGTTGTATGTGGTACTTATCCATAGTCAGTGCATTATCTACAGTAGACGGTGATCGACATGTAACCAGTTTTGAGATGCAGAGAGTAATGGCACAGAAGGGTCAGTCTCAAAATTCAACGTACAGATTTCGTAAATGCACATTCAGCAATTTGTATGCTCCATGAATTTATATTACAAGTGTGCCTCAAAATTACATTTGTTAAGTCCGAAATACAAAGACGAAACAAAGCACGTGCATTCGTGAAAAGCAGCGCGAGAGTTCATTCATTATGAGACTGTTCTGACTCCTTAGGAGCCTGACGCTCCCTCACTCTTGATCGCCCAACTCACTCACTCCGCTATCTTACCGTTAGCGGTTGGCCTGCAGCTAAATTACAAGCTAATTACAAGCTTTTGAATCTAGCTATCAAAAAAACTTTTTGGTGTATTTTTCATCTATTTTGCATTTTTTAGATATGTGTAATGAATATGTGTTAAACTGGCTAGCTTGTTAGATAGCTAACATGAGCTCATATGCTTCATGCTACATTTTTGCAAGACAAATACAGCAGCACCGGCAATATCCCTATCAAACCATGCACTATTGTTCCAACATCACATAATGCATAAAATTATATAATTACTTAGACAGATAGGTTTATGTCTTTTGATAAGGCTGATGGTTTAGGCCTTGATGCGATTCACTTGCCAACTTTCAAAATGGAGTACGTGGAATCACCTTCTGAGCGTGCACAATGCCCAGTCTACGGAAGCCCATCTAGGACACTCTTAATGTGTCGAGAGAAGATTGTGCAATTCATTCAGCAGTGCTATTTTGTATTTACTTAGCTGGCTTCTTTTGCTTGAACAAGTTTTCATTTTAAGTTACGCTTAATTAGGTGGACTACGTTTTAAAACCAAACACAGAAATGTTAATTAAATTTTACATTTATAAATTTTTTCAATTAAACAACTCACAGAGGCCACTTTTTTGAGTGGTGGCGCCCTAATAGATAGATGGATTTACTTCATTGATGCAAACCCTGCTTTGTAGTCTCTTTATTGTCTATTTTGCTCTAAATGGGACCATCAGTTAAAAAATTCAAACTAAAAAAATAACTAAAGACTGAGACTGTTAACACATTAGGAAAGTATTTTCTGAGCTAATAAATTAAGGGTGAAGTCAGGCCATTTTCACATAGACTCATATTATAACTTTTTGTTTCAACCAGTGAAGTCGCCCTCTGATAGTCGTTAGATAGAATGAAGGTTTGAAGCACCTACACTGTCTCAAAGTATATCTTTCATCATTGTGATTAAAGACAGTGGTTGACTGATTGATTGATTGTTTGATTGATAAGGGAATGCTTCCATATTATGATTGCTTGCTGTTGAACTGCATTGTAACTCATTACCATAAAACTGCTGGGACTTCACCTTTTTCTGACCCCCACAATGCACAAAGCTGGTGGCTCATAGAAAATAAACGACTTTAGCTAGATCTGATGCTCTCGCCACTTTCCGAATGAAGGCACAGTGAGATCAGTACAGTTGACAGCCTGGGCAGGAAGTAGCAGGATGGTACAGTGTCCCGGCCATTTTGTTTACTCTGTGATCATTGAAACTGAACCATTTTAATAACATATAAAGTAAATGTTTGGGGAAAGGAATTATCCCTGTTCTCTCTTGGATGAAAAAAAAAATTCCTGCAATATTTTTTTTCTTCTTGTCACCTTTGAACTCCATGCAGCTCACTCCAAAGTGTAAATAAAGTACCTTGCCCTCCTGACTCCACACAAAAGCTTTCAAAGCCCCTGACTTGACTTGATGGATTGGTGAGATTGAGGGAACCTCATTTGACACACACTCCATACACACACACACACACACACACACACACATGCACAGACTCTCAAATAAGGCTTGAAAATCTTAGCTCTGTGTGCATGTATTACTATCTGCTCTCAAGGTCACAGTGTGTTGTATCAGCGACAGCATCAGCCCTTCCTGACTGATCGAACCTAGGGGATATCTCTTCCTGCACCAGAGTCAAAGGTTGTGTGCGTGTTTTTACATACCAGCGTTTGTGCTATACTAACACATGCCACTGCACCCTCCAACACAAGCAGTTGAAATCCTTCCAGAGATTAGGTGACATACATTTGCCTAACAATGAATTCTCTTTGAAGCTGATGCATATATGCAGGCAAGGGGCGCACACTCACTCACACACATGCAAGACTCAAGTGCCGAGAATAGACTATTCTCTTTGATGCTGTAATGCAGTTAAAACAACAGGACACCTCTGGAGGAGCAAGGCCTAATGGAGAGTAAGAGCTCGGGGAAAGAAGCAGTTGTTTTTTTCTGTCTATATCAATTTCTCTCGTCCTCTCATGCCTTTGTGCCTCTCCTTCTGTTTTTTTCTTTGTCTCTTTTTTCTTATCCAGTTCTTTTCTCTCTTGCTCACATCTCCTCCACCAGGTATCAGTTCAGAATTATTTTGACCAGGACATCAGCGTTGACAAATATACAAGGGCTCAATCTACCCATTCCTCTTTTCACAGAGGTGCCCTTCTGAGAGGTGGGAGGATTTAGCATTTCAGTTTGTCTTTCTTGCTGTTAAATTTTTATTCATTAGTGTACGAACAGATAGAGTCTCTCAACTGCTACATATCTCCATCTTTGAAAAAGGGATGGTACTTGTGAACAAGAAGAAATTGTAATACATTAAAATCTTAAAATTAAAGTGGTCTACAGTGGACAGAAAGGATCTACCAGAAGTGGTCAAAGGAAAAACCAATGAACCACAGACAGGGTCATGGTCATGGAAAGTGAAGGATGGACCGTGTGGGCTGATCCAACAGAAGAATTACAGTAGCTCAAACTGATGAGGAGGTTCATGCTGGTCCTGAGAGAAAAGTGTCAGAACATACAGAGCATCACGGTTTGTTGTGTATGAAACTGTTGAGCTGCAAACAGGTCAGAATCAGAAAAAAAAAACAATAACAACAACAAAAAACAAAAACAAGCAGGAGCGTCTGCAACAGGCAGCATTCATGGCTGCACATGGGTACTCTATCAGGGTGTCTGTGTTGACCCCGATCCAGTGGACATGTGAGCATCGGACACGGACCACAGACCAATGGAAGAAGCTGGACTGGTCTGATGAATCATTTGGAGGGCTGTATGTGTGTGTGTGCATTTCTTACCTGTGGATCATGTTGGTGTTACTTTGACATGTAGCACTGACCTAAATCTGGTTCTGACCAAGTCCAGCCCTTTACGGAAACAGTGATTTCTAATGTCAGTGGTCTCTGTCAGCAGGATAATGCTCCCCACTGCACTGCAGCAATAGTTCACGAGGTTTGAGGAACAGTGACCAGTTCAAGGTGTTGACTTGGCTTCCAATTCCCAAGATCTCAATTCATTCTTACCTACAAATAGGAGGCAGGTGGTCACGATGCTGTAGCTTATGTCTGTGAATTTTCTCATTCATTCAGGTCATAGTTTTCCATATTTTCCTTGAATGTATGTATAATAGAACCAAGTCCAGTTGCACTCAATTCAAGTTTCTTTGGATGTTGTAGCTGATGGTGTATAGTTCAGTGTGTTAGCACTTTAGCCTTTGTCAGCTAGCCCCAAACATAAAAGAGCCTACAGTGAAGGCCCTTGGCATTAATTTGATCATAGACCAAAGACCTGACTTAAGTTCTTATTGTTGTGCATCCTGGACAGTTTTACTCACCAATTAACCTGACAAGCATGTCTTTTTCTTTGGAAGATGGACTACATGGAGGGAACCTTAACAGCATTATAGTAATACACACACATTCATGCAGAGCTGAATAGCATTCTTCTAGCATACACATACAGTCACACACCAGTAATACATTGGGTCAGTTTGGGGTTTAAGATCCTGCCCAAAGATATTTTGAAATGTGGGCTGGAGGGGTGAGGAATTAAATTGTCAACCTGCTTAGTAGACAACCAAATGTCTACTAAGCCAAAAACTTTATGCTGGCAGTTCACAACCCAGTGTGATTTATGTCACACTGGGTTGTGAACTGCCAGCATAAGGCCATTTTTTAATTTTTGAAACCAGAAGAAACCATATATGAAGGAGAAGGTGGTACTCTATCCGATTGGGTGGTAGAGGCTGTCAATCACCTATTCACCTGCTTTATAGGTCGCAGCCAATTTTCAATAAGGATAAAATTGCAATTTCGTCTGAGAATTTAATGATCTGAATGTCTGGATAAAAACTCCTGAACTCATTTGTATATAAGGTGAACAGTATTGGAGAGCTAACACAGCCCTGTGGGGCTCCTGTGTTCAGTCTTTGATTCAGACAGAGTTCCATTCACACTGACCTGCTGTCTGCGGTTGGTTAAAAAAGAATAAAACCATTTAATAATAAAAGGGTGAACTCTAAAATCATTCAGCTTCTTAATTAAAAGATGTGGCTGCAGCGTATTAAATGCTGAACTAAAATCAACAAATAAAAGGTGTGTGTATGAGGAAGACTCTTATAAGTGCCTGTTAACAGAGTGAGTCATGGCTAGAAAGGGATCATCTGTACTTCTGTTACTCTTATAGGCAAACTGAAAGGGATCTAAAAAACAACTGACCTCCGTTTTCAAAAAATTAATCATAATTTTCTGAAAACACTTCATTACCAATGAAGTGAGTGCAACAGGACGGTAGTCATTATTCTCTTTACAGCTTGCTTTTTTCGGTACAGGTATAATGATAGAACTTTTCCAGATAGAGGGAACACAATGAAAATCAAGAGACTTCTGGTAGATGGGGCACCAAGCTTCTGCCAGCTCTTTGCTGCAAGATTTCAATAAGCCCCCAGAGATGCCGTCTGGTCCAGAGGCCTTCCTGGGGCAGATGCGTGAAAAAAGTCTCTCAACAGCATACTGATCGATGGTGATGGCCGAAACAGGTACACAGTCCAGAGCTACTTTTTGCTCATGTGAAGTCTCTTTTTTCAAATTTGCAGAAAAACTCATTCAACTCATTTGCCTTTTCCCCCTCATTTATCACATTAATGCGCTTTTTAGCTGGAGCCATGATCATCATGACTTTCAGAGAGTCCCACAGTTCCTTAGTGTTCATCGCAGCGCAGCGGGATTCAAACTTTTCCCTCTCCTTCTTCCTAGCTGCCCACAATTTGTGATTAAGTACTTTCTGCGTATTCCTCATACTAACAAGGTCCCCGCTCTTGAATGCCATTTTTTCTGTACCAGGCACTCTTTAATTTCCTTGGAAATATAAGGTTTATTATTTGGGTACATGGTAATTGATTTTTGAGTTAACACGTTGTCTTTGCAGAAATTAATGTAGTCCATAATAGTGTCTGTGGCCTCCTTTAGTTCCAGACCATGAAAGAGATCCCAGTTGGTGCAAGAAAAATATCCTCTCAGCGTTTCGGTACCATCCTTATCCCATATATATACAGTTTTGGGCTGTGGTTTGCTGCTTTTAAGCAAAGACTTATATGTGGGAATCAAGTGGACAGCATTGTGATCAGATGTCCCTAAAGGGGGTTTAACCTTAGCCATATAAGCATTTTTAACATTCCCATAACATTTGTCCAGAATATTTTTACTCCTGGTATTGCAGTCCACATAACAACATAGCCTCAAGTTTACAATGATTAAAATCACCCAAGATAAAACAAGGTGCTTCAGGAGTGCGTTTTAATTGTCTATGAACACAGTCTGCTATAGTAGGGGCTGCTCTTGTAGCGTTTCCACTGGGAGGAACATATACAGTGTATAATAAAATGTTCCCAATTTCACGTGGAAGATAAAATGGTCTCAGGCTTAAACATACCAGCTCGATGTCGGGACTACAGACCGACTTTCTGGTGGTGAACTGCAAGCACCACTTGTTGTTGCTATAGATGCAGGTACCGCCGCCTTTGCTCTTGCCGGAGTTATCATCTCTGTCGGAGCTAACCAGAGGGAAGCCGTCCAGAGAGACAAGCGAGTCGGTCACGTCCTCCCGCAGCCACGTCTCAGTTAACACAAGCAGGCATGAATCCTGGTACTCATGGAAGAATCTAATGTCGACGCTGAGCTCCTCAGCTTTGTTCTTCAGGGAGCGGGCGTTGCAGAGGAGAATGGAGGGCAGTGGTGGTCTGTTTGCTCTTCTCCGAAGTCTCTGTCGTATCCCACCGCGTCTTCCCCTCTTCCGTGTCCGTCTCCTGCAGCCTGCTGTCGGGCTCTGTGCCAGCAGTTCCTCCAGTAACGGAGGGTGTTTGGCTGTGACGGAGTATCAGGAGCTGGTCCTGCGTGTATTTCAGGAGCGAGGCTGACATGGTGACCGGACCAGTTGGCGTGGCATGGCATGTAGCGAGCCATACAAACAAAAACAAAGTCACAAACAGTCCTGTCAATGAAAACGGCATCTTATTGCTTTTGTTAAGCACCATGTTGTATACCTAAAATTAGTAGACAGCACATACAACACGAAAAATAAACACTAAAGCACTAAGGCAGCAGCACGAGGAAGCCCAAGTCGCAGAAAGGCCGCGCCAGCTCAGATGGCTGAGCATAACTTACAAAGAGCTTTTTCCTTTTCCCATTTCACCTCAGTTTGTGTTATACTTTTGGCAGAAATATTAAATCTACATTGAAATTCAATTGTGTCTAAGCTGAAGCAAACACAAAAAACATTGGATCAGCATTGGATCCATCTTTAGTTGTTGAACAGTAACTAATGATTATTGTAGACATTATACATTCATTCCAGCTAAACAAATATGTGAGGTAAGTGAATGTGTGATTTGCTTGTTTTTTTTAGTTTATGTAATTAAATGATGTCATGATAGCCAGCTTTGAATGTCTGTTTTTCCAGAATCACCTTTGTGTGTTGTGAAGCCAGTTGGGGCAAATAAACATTTAATATGCTGAACATCCATGTGACAGGGCTCTGGCTATTATTTCTATTACTATGTTTAATCTTTTATTGCTGGATGTGGTCCTATTGAAGGCCCAGGGTCTGGGTCCACGGTTCACCACTGCTGTAAGATGGAAAGCATGTTCTTGGCAACTGTTCTTGCCCTCGGCGTCTTATCTCCTTCCCTGTAGTACTTGAAGCTTTAGATGCTGAAGCCTAAAGTTTGCTGGCCTTGACCCTTTGCAATTCAGTCCACGTGTCTCCATCTGTAGCTGCCCTCTCCTAGTGCTTTGGGAAATCCAGTCAAGATGTGGTTCAGGGTGAAAAGCGTTGCTCCGCACTGTTTGCAAGATGGATCTTTTTCTTCGCCCCATATCTTTAGGTTGTTTGGCATTGGTAAGAGGTCAGCCACAATTCGGATGAGGAAGGACAACTTGCACTGGTCGGTACCCCAAAATTCCTTCCAGGACAACAGTCGTTCCAGTGCATTGTCCCACTGCATCCACTGTCCTTGGAATGCAAGACCTGTTGCTTTAACGGTCCTCTTCTGTTGCCTCCCGTACCCTCTGCACTACGGGTCGTCCAAGTCCCAGTTGGCCTTGGCAGACAATCCCAGGGATCTCCTGGTGCCTCCAGTACGCCTCCAGATGTCTTGTGCCATCGACCACTTTTGGCCCTCTACATTGTGCTCCTCTGGCACTCAGTAGGAGGTTCATGGCAGCAACAAACAGTACCATGGATATTGTGCATCCAGCCATGATGCACTTTTAAAGTCTTTGCCAATTGGTGGTCAAATCACCTACAGTGGACCTCATCTTCAGTGACATCTCAAGCTTGGTTACCTCAGGTGGAACTTGATAGTGCTCCAATGCTTTCTAGATCAACTGGTTAGGGACACTTGGGTAGGCCTTGGTGAGATCTAGCCATGCGACTGAGAGGGTGTTATTTTTGCTCTTTGCTTCCTTGATGATCTGGCTGATTACTGGTGTATGTTCCAAACATCCGGAGTATTCTGGAACTCTTCCCTTTTGGACGCTTGTGTCAATGTACTTATTGGCGAGTAAATAGGATGTTAGTCTTGTTGCCACGATAGACCAGAAAATTTTCCCTTCAACAACTAGTAGGGAGATCTCCCAAAACTGGCCAAGTCCTGATGAGTTCAGCTCTTTGGGGACAAAACAGCCCTCTGCGATTGGGCTCCTGCTTCTTTTTCCAGAGCGTCCATAACATCTTCGACAACCTCCTTAGGAGCAGCGGGAAGTTTTTGTAGATCTTCTAAGTGGTGCCTTTTTTCCAAGAGCAGATCCTGCTCGGGCTTTCTCCATTACTGCCCTTGCGTCGTCAAGAGTCAAGTCTGCCATGTTAACACTAGAACCGCCAGGGGTCAGTGTATACCTAAAACCGCCAACGGGTAAAATTTACCTGGTATTAGAATGCATTGATTTTCAAAGTACAAGGTTCATTTATTTATCATTCTACAACACGTTTGTATAAATAAGTGTCTTTATGCAACTTACAAAAAACAACATGACAATGAAATATATAAACAATAAACTTTATTTGTGACGCACTTTTCTGAACAGAAAAAAACAGCAGATAAAACAGCACAGAATTAACATATGAGCCCCAAATATATATATGTGTGTGTGTGTGTAAGGCATTTGCAGAATGTTTTATTCTGTTTGCAGTTAGCCTTAACCATGCAGGTCATCGTCCTTTACTCTTCTTCAGCTGCAGTTCAGCTGTTTTTATGCCATCCATTCAGCACGCATCTCATGGGACAGCACATTGTAGAACACCACAAAGGTGTATTAGCGCGAAATGAATAGCGTGAAAAAGACTGTATTATCTATACGGGTAAATTTTACCTGCTGGCGCTTATAGTTATAAGTGGTCATTTTTTAAATCTGGCTTTATGTTGAAATTTTTTAACAATATGGGGTGTTGCCTGACACACTTTTAGGAAAGGTCAAAGACTGGGGGGCTTGAATATTTCATGGAAAGAAAGTTACATACAATTAACACTAGAACCACCAATGGGTAAAATTTACCCGCAGCCGTCGTTTAAAAGTGTGTTAGGTAGCACCCCATATTAAAATATTTCAACATAAAGCCTGATTTAAAAAATGGCCATTTATACCTATAAGCGCCAGCGGGTGAAATTTACCCGTAGAGATAATACGGTAATTTTCGCTCTATTCATTTCGTGCTTATACACCGTTGCGGTGTTCTACAATGTGCTGGATTTGGACGTGATCAATGCCTGGGGGCTGTACCGGAGCTGCACGGGTGACAACATCCCCAGAAGGGACTTCATGCTCCGGCTGACCCAGGAGCTGCACTCTGAATGGATGGCTTGATGCCAACAGATGCTGTAGCTGAAGAGCGCAGGAGGATGACCTGCATGGTGAAGGCTAACTGCAAACAGAATAACACACATATATACATATATCTATATATATATATAGATATATGTATATTTGGCGCTCATTCGTTAATTCCGTGCTGTTTTACTCGGCTGTTTTTTTTTGTTCAGAAAAGTGCGTCGCAAATAAAGTTGATTGTTATATATATTTCATTGTCATGTTGTCACTTTGTAAGTTGCATAAAGACACCACAGCAAGCATTTCGTTATGCAAACCTGTGTTGCAAAATGATAAATAAATGAACCTTTTACTTTGAAAATCAATGTATTCTAATAGCGGGTAAATTTTACCTGTTGGCGGATTTTGGGTATACAGCAAACCCTGGCGGTTCTAGTGCTAAAAGACAGCTGAGGGTAAATTTTACCCGTTGGCGGCTCTAGTGTTAAAAGGGGTGTTTGGTTTGAGTATTGGCAAGTGGAATGGACGGCCCTCCAGTCGGGTATCTCTGCTGAGGTCACTATGTGCTGCCGCCAGACTGCGTCCACTTCATCCTTAGAACATGTCACTCTCCCACTTTTCGGTTTTCCCAGGAGGTCAGCTGTAAATCGGAAGGGGTTGTTGAAAAAGAACTTTCCTCTGTCGATGCTTTTCTCTCTGCCTTTTCCGGATTGTCTAAACCTTTCAAAGCTGGATTAGATGTTTTGGCAGCTCTGACCTTAACTCGTTCAGGGCTGTTTTCTCCTCCACTCCTGCTTTTTGCCACCCTTCCTTAAGCATCCTTAGTTGTTTACGCAATTCTGTGATCTGGCGTTGCCTCCTGGTTGGACCTGCAGGTGGCTTGGCTGTCTGGCCCTCCTTCACACCAAAGGCATCTCGGCATGCCTGATACACAACTTGCACCATGGTTTCCATTTATTTGGACGCATCTCCCTTCAGTATCTTGTCCAGAATGATGCTCAGATCTTCATCCAATTGCTGCCATTTAGGATCTGTTGCTGATGGTAGATTCAGCTGGGGTTTCCTCTCAAAGCACTCTATTCTTCTGGAATCACCCTCTCTTCTTGTGCTCAGAGCTGGTTGGGCAGAGAGATCTGGGGCACTATGGTTTTTCTCCTGGCCCTGGTCCTCCGTCGACTGACAAGTGATGCTGGTAAACTAGACAATATTTCAAACAAGACTACATTTTTCAGAATATGATTTTTTTTTATGCCAGAACGCTCTTGGAGGAAGTCAGGTATCATTTGGATCAGTCTGACCTTTTGACTGGAAGGGTGGCTGTTTGATATGTTTTTCCATTGCTTCTCATCATTCATCTTTTTGAGCGACGTGTGCATTTGTGTTTGTGTGGGGTCAGAGGTGAAAGGGTCGGAACAAACCAGCTAGAGAAAAGGAAATCATGAAAAAAAAAAAAGATTCTTAGAAATCAACAAAAGGAGAGGAACTGTAAAACCTGAAGTCTGGTTTTGAACTCTTCGAACTTTCATATCATAGTTGATGACTGTTTACCCCTCAATTTTATCGATGTTAACAACTTCAATTTACACGCATTAAACTAATAGAATGTATAGTGTGACCTCCACCACCCAGATAAATATTAGTGCTGATATCTGGCTTATCACCCTCTCTTAAAGATTGTTATTTGTGTGAAAGTGAGCATATTTGGATGGATGGTGCATTTTAATAGTACATACTGTCTCAATGTCTGGGACTTTTCCTTAATACATTTCAGAAAAATCACATAATCTTTAGAGCTGTAATGTTCATTATGGTTTGAGCTGTCATTCTCCGCTTTAAGAAAACATCACATCCCTTTAACAAGCTGATTTGTACACGTAATTTTTCATTCTATTGATGACCTGACTGATGACCTGATCAGGGTGAACCCCTTGCCCAATGTTAGTGTTTTATCTGAGCTGCTAGCCTCTATTATAGTGAACAGATGTCTTAATTGAATGACAATATAATTAATCGAGATTGATCTGATTCTGAATATCTAGATACATAGTGCATTTGAGCACATGGTGATTTATTTATTTTTTTACTTTTAAAAAGAAAAAACACAAAACACAGAAAAAATAAAAAGATCCAGTGTGGGCCTAAAAGGGTCAAATTACAGCAACGACTTAAAACGCCTATATACATTGCTGTAAATTAAAAAGAGTGAGTGTTTTCATTTTTATTTTTTAAAAGCAGGAGTTGTATTAATAAAGAAAAGCACCTCTCTTTTTTCTGCTCAGTGGCAGTCAGAAAGCCAAATGCACTCAGTGCCTCTTTAGCTGTGAATGCCTCTGTCATCTTCCAGAAAAGCTCATGGCTGGCGGGTCAGCACTCAAAGCACATTCCAAACATCCGAGTCCAATTTATACTTGAGTGTGATCAGAGGGAAAGCGTTCCTATTATTGCACGTGTGGACTCCATCCTTGCATTTCTACAACTGCTCCCTATCAAATATTAATATTTCTCTGAGTGCAGAGTGAATGTGGATTATAAAAAGAAAGGAGAGCAGAACTTAGTGAATGTGCTTGAGAGGCAAACTCAGAGAAATGCCCACACTAATCAAAAGACCTCTAGGTCAGCGCAAATATCTTGGAGAAAATGAGAATTTCATTTTGAGTATTTTTATGAAGCCCTACTGGCTTGAACTATTAAAAAAAATCTAACTCAAAGCATCATGGGAAATGGGTTGATGGTGCCGTCTGCTGTCAGAGAGGAACAGCAGCTCTGGGTTAAATATCTCACCCTAGAGTTCTAATTCTTGTTTGGCTTTATTGGTTTCTCGTTGTTTGCTATTATATATTTTTTGATGGGACATCCACACTTTTGGTCAATAGTTAGTGAACACAGGTAAAACTAAACATTTCCACAAGAAGTGGAAACTTTAAGAGTGCCATTTTTAGTTTGCAATGAGCAAATGCAGGGTCATCACACAGGGCCTGAAATTTTGGGAGGTGAGAAAGAGATATGAGAAGAAAGAGTTTCAGTAAAGCACAGGAAAATATTCAGGAGTGATGGATGACAGCAGTCACACAGATCGACAGACATTTATTCTGCTCAACAGTGCTTGCACATACAATGGGAAATGAATAAATAAGTGCAGAAGAGGATGAAAAAAAATCATTCAAATTCTCTTAGCATTGTGTCAGCCTTTCAGTCACACTTACAAACAACTCTGTTGCTCACTTGCTCCACGTTCACTTTGTGCACCAGGAGATAAAACACACACACAGCTAAAGCTGTTGGCATGTAGCTATCTCTGAGGCCAGTGTGCAGCAGAGCTTTGAGTTTGTAAGACATATTCAAACACAGAGGGGATTACATCTATTCTTCTAGCGCCAGGGAAGCTTCCTACTGAGCCGAGGGGTTTATTTAATGCAAGTTCGACACCACAGACATGTCTGTGGACAGCAGAATGGACAGAGATAAGGGGGCAGGAACTACTGAGCTGATCAGATATGGTGGATGTGCCAAAGCCGAATTGTGACGAGATGAAGCGGGCCTGTCATTGACAAGGTGGCAATGAGGTGCAATAGGATGAGAAGGAAACAGAGGCAGATAAAGATGGAGTGAATAGATGGTGCAGATAGATAGAGAGAGAGAGAGTACTGCTGCTGTTATGCAGTAAAACGTATTCACCTAGATTAAATGAATATAGATGCATCAGCCATTTTCTCCTGGCAGTCAGTAGAAATTTCATTAAGGCTTATTGTAGAAGGATTTTTCTTAGTTATTTGCCAAATGAAAAATGAAAATACTAAAATGTTTAGGAGGCTCTACACTGTTGCTGTGAGACTGACGCCTTAGTAAACAAAATAAAGATATAGCACTAATTAATTTCCTCATTGTGGTTGAGACTTCAAGAGCTTTTTGTTAGTGCTTAGCCTCCAGCCTTTTTCCTAACATCTTTCTTTCTCTCCTCACTGTTGTACTTCCAGGTGCATTGATATTGACACCTCCCAACTTCACCTTTTGAACAAGGTGACACCTGTATCACACGTCAGGCCAGAAATGCCCAAGTGTCGAGCCAATAAGGCGAGGCAATATAAGCAATGCTTCTCTGGTGAATTAAAGTGCTATTGCTGCAGATGGGTCAAACAGCATGAACACTATCCTAAAAAAAGACAATGCTGCTGTACCTCATTGAAAGTTAAGTAGCAAAATTTCATGTTAAGGATCACAGATACCCCCATCTCAAATACAAAAGCCGTCTGCTTGTGTAAGGTAGTTCGGCTTGAGGGCCTAGGAAGGTGGTAGGTAGACAGACACTCAGAGTTCCCAAATCTGGTGCCCATTTATTAAACATTGGTGGCCAACGCCTGCAAATTAGGCAAAATATAAACAAAAAATATTTACAAAAACAATTAACAAAAACTACCAAGCAAATAACTATAAACTTAAACTAATTACCAAAATCAAACTAACGGCACATGTTCACCCCAGGATGGCCTACCTTCTCTCCCTAGCCTCTGAACACCCCTGATCTTTTATACAGCCTTCAATTAGTCCATTCCAGCCCATACCTAACAGCACAGGTTACCTCTCTCCATACCCATAATACTGCATTAAAAAAACAGAAAATAATTACCTTCATATTGTTTGCTACACTACATACTTCCTGTAAAGTTAATAACCACATTACTCAACCTACAACCAACATCCTAAATACAAAAACAAAAGAAAAACCCCTCCACATGATTCAGCCCTGACATCACTCCTATAAAACCCAGGAAGTGCTGGGCGGCCCCCTCCCAAACACTCCTGCATGCTGGGCCTGAACACAAGGAGCAAACTAAAATGTAAGCACAGACAAAGATAACTCAACTAATGACTATGTGTTTGTTTTAATTCATCCCTTTCTTTGATATAAACTGTAACTTAACACAAACAAACCTAGAATTGTAATTAGTGCAATGTTATGGAAGCAAAATGAAAATAATATGGCACACTGAACATATAGGGACAAGTGGTGGCTATACAAAGCCTGCACCCACTTTGTCACAGCTTGAGGTGACTCACCAGCTGTTGTATTGTAGATACAACTCATAAAACTGTGGGATAACTTAGAGGCTTTTTTATGATATATACGCCCTACAACTATGGTTTAACAACCCATACAGTAGCAGTTTAACCCATTTTTCCTTACCAAGCTGTTATATTTTAAACAGTAATCAAGTCTCCCCATATTCAGAATCAGGTCAACCTCAGCTAATTATATATGTCAACCAATAAATCAACTTTTATTTTATTTTATTTTATAAAATAACTTTTGTTCAGTGTAAAAGAGGATAGTAGCTCATAAAACAAGAAAAAAAAAAAAACATTCTGTGTGACATTACCCACTGGAGCCAATAGGAGTGTCTGATGAAGGGACATGACCATCATGGAACATTACAACTCTCAACATGATATGATTGCTGGAAATGTATTAAGGTAAAGGCCCAAGTTTTGAGATAGTATGTGTTAAATGAATGCATCATACATCCAAATAAACTCACTTTCACTCCACGAACAGTCATTAAGAGAGCCTGATACACCAAATATAAACATTAATATCTATCTGGGTGGTGGAGGTCACACTAAACACTATTAGTTTAATGTGCGTGAACTGAAGTTGTTCACATCAATAAAACTGAGGGGTAAACAGTCATGAACTTTGATATGAAAGTTTTGAAAAGTTCAAAAACAGACTATGATGTATTACTTTTGCACAGTTTCCAATTTTCTGAATCCTCAACATTTTTTAAACTTGATTTCTTTTTCTGTCTTTGCTTCATTCTGACCCTTTAACCTCAGCCCACACAGAAATACACACATGATTTTACACAAAGAAGCAACTCCGATGATTCCCATTTTAAAATATCCCATTTTAAAGCAGAAATATGTTTTCAGCCTGGCTATAAAAATAAAAAAATAAATAAATAAAAAAAATTTAGGTCTCTGCAGTTAATTTCATCCTTCATGGTAACTGTGCGGGGTGATTTTTTTTTTTTTTTTTTATAACTGACCTGTTTAAACATCACTAGGCATGAAGTTGTCAATTTTGAAAAGCCGCTAGCTGCTACCCGATGTCACACTAGCTAAATATTGCATGTGACCTCTGAACTGCGTGTGTGTCGTTGGTATTCCTGCAAAAAGCAGATAGATAACATAGCGTGTTGTAAACAGCACGAAGAGGCCTGTTCTCCATTACAATGACAGTGAAATTCCAGTGTTAGCACTATTAACTTCTATCGGTGTCTGTAATCCCTCGCTTGTTAGAAAAAAAAATTAGAAACATAAATTTATGGGACACACATACAGTAAATCTCACCGATGTGGTGGGGACTTAACATTATAATCCTGGTAATTTACGCATTTACAGAGATTTTTTTTTCACAGCATTCTTCTGCGACTTCCGTCAGCTGCAACCATGTTAGTTTTTACTTTAACTATAGATTTATAGTATTTATATATTCTTAATATTATAGTTGCTCCTTCATTGTGAACTAAGCAGCTCTTCTCCAGCTCTTCTGTGTCTTCTCCATCAGATTTGTTGGATGCAGCAAACCCCGTCCTTTTTATTTGAACGTGCACTGATATAGATGGGAAACCCTGGGTTCAGTTAGCAGGTTGAAAAGTGACTTTGTGAGAATGCTTATCAGGATTGTGGGTGTCTGGGTAAGTGAAGCCAGGTAACATAAAGAGATCCTGAGCATGTTATTCCAGCTTCGTGATACAGGCCCCAGGTTGCTCTGATCTGGGCGAGTGACAAGTACAGATATTGGACAAGTTCTTACTGTTCCAATTGCACTCTCAAAGGGTATTCATCAAACATCTCCAGGATGCATTTGGACGCATCATCAGTGTTGTGACCTGGGGTCATTAGGTGTTTCAGGTCTCATAACATACACTCTCTTCCAGGCGACCCAGTCAGAGTTGATCAGGCCCTGACTTGCGTCCCAACAGCTACCCACAGATCAGCCCTCTTCAACCAAAGCCACCTAGTTGCTTTTTCTGTAGCCTCAGTGGCAGACTGAATGGCCCTCTTCTTGGCTGCTCCTGTGACACCCAACTGAGAGAGGACCTTAGAGAAAGAATGTCCTGCAAATCCTCTACAGCCAACTTCTATGGGCTGGTAGAATGTTTTCCAGCCTCTGCCCCTGCACTCCTCAACTAGTTCCTGGTACTCAGCACGCTATCCCTTATTGGCTTCCTCAATGACTCAATTCTTTAAGGACTGTTTAATTCACGGATGTTTTAGAGAACCACTGGAAATGTGTTGACATTGCTGTATCTGGAATTTGCCATAAGCAGATTTGTTAATTGACTCACTGGAGAATCACTGGAGAAGTGAACATTACTATATTTGGAATTACGCATATCCACCTCGTTGTTTCTAGTTTTGGCATTTGCATACGTCTCACACACACACGTACACAAGCGCAGACATTCAAGACTATAAAAGTAAGGAGGATTCTCATATGTTGAACTTTTTACCATTTTGTTTTGTATTGTGTTGATGTAATGAAATAAATGCCTCGCTAAAGGCTGCAAGGAAACTTCACCTGTCTTTGGGGTGTTTATTCTCCACAACAAAATTGACGTCGGCAGGATTTGACTTAGGGGTTCAGAGTTTATAGCACTGTGTTTCACTCATTGAGTAATGACACACTGGGCACAAAAAATTAGGTAGGAGGTAGGATCGGAGTAGCCTTCAAGCAAGATAGGCCAGCTGTGCTCACACCATGCATCAAAGTTTTGGCTCCACAAATACTTCTTTGCCCATTTGGGAGTTTCATGCTGACCAATGAACTTGTAGTGGCCCCCACCTTCACAGTTCTGTCTGATGTTTGTGATTACTGTTTAATGCTACATCAGTTCTGTAAAACAATGCGCCAAACTTAATTAGATGTGTTCTGTACCATTTAAAACCAATAACGAACAAATTAAAAAGCAGAGGTGTTGAAGATAATTTTGAAAAGTTACATTGTTTTCATGGGTTGATGTATGTTGTTCATTCATACCCAGCACTTATTGTGTACACTGCATACAACTGCAGATGAAAGCACATATTGCCCCAGACAAAAGAAAACAAATACAGAAAAGGGTTTTATGTTTACCAGGCAGTTAAAGACAAGAGAGAAAGGGGCCACATGACTCCAGAGCTGAGATTTCACAAAGAAAAAGCTATGTATTTCTTTATGACTGAGTGCTAACATTACATACAATAAAGAAAGCTTAAAAAACTATTACCATTCTACTAAAACTTTGAGGGCTGTTTTGTATTAAAACCAAGGGTGCTGTCATTAGAACAAAAACTCCATCCTGACCTGCCAGTGCTATTAACAAGCTGAAGAATGGACAGGGAAGTGACAGAATATGCTTCATTTAGTTTCATGTTCTTTTCCACTGTCAAATATTGAATATCTGAATTAAAACTGATCATCCTCAGAAAGACCTATCAGCATTAGCAACCTCTCAGAACGGGCAGCTCACATTCTCTCTCGCTCTGTTTTTGCATTTCAGCTTTAAGTTACATTGGCGATGTCATGTTGGAATGGGTCCCACTGTAACAGGAAACCCTGCCATGTCATTTCAGGAAGCCGCAGCTCGGAAAAGATTAGGAGAATTAAAAACAGACCAAAGTTTTGTCCAAACAGAGAATCTTCAAACCAACAACGCTGTTATAAAAGTGTTTGGACATTATATCCAAAATCAGCACTGTTGTCAATATCTCTCTTTCTCTCTCGCTCTCTCCTTTTTCAAATGAGCTACACAGGCTGTTTGGACTCTCTCAGATTCATCTCCAAGCTACAATGTTTGGTTGTGGATCTGACTGAAAATGCAGCACCTTGAGGCTGTTTTTGTCATCATATGTTCAAACCCACAGCATTCTTACACCTCTCAGGCTGATTACTCTGCACAACTTCAAGGCCTGGATTTTTATAAATAATAGAGTACTGTATATTTTATTGTTACTGATTCCAAGTCATATATATATTAGTGACTTGGAATCAGTATATATATATATATATATATATATATATATATATATATATATATATATATCGGATTTATTTTTGCACAGATATGTCTGTGCTTAACATGGCAGAACTTTCATGGAATCCATCACTGTAGTCACATGGTAGACGTTTTCCCTCAAGTTGTTACCATGACAACCTTTCAGACAGAACATTTTTTCATGTGCCAAAAGCAAGAAAAGCCTCGCCAACACTACTGGCTCTATTAAGGCGTTTTACTGTTTCTGGCAACACGGTCAATACACCCGTACGAGCACACTGCATGCACACTTACTGTACATTCATAGTACTGACAGCTTCACGAGGGCAAATAAAGATTTATATATATATTTTTCTTAGCATTCCAGCTTCATTTGTCTCCCCTCCTCCCTCATTCCCTCTTCTACCTTATTGCTCCTATCTGCTGCCGTTTGCTGCAGCTAATTGAAGTGTTTATGTTAAAAGACCTGGGGAAGGTTCTGAGGGGGCCTCATTTAATAAAGTCTGATCTCATTAAAAGATACAGCCGGCAATGTGAGTGCGGAAGAAAAATATGCCGGGACAACGGCGGCAAGGCCGACTAGAGCATCAGCAGGTTGTATTCCAGCATAATGAAACACCTCGATTAACAACTGGTGAATCACAGGATTGATATGTGCTGAACAGGCATGTCCATTCAAATCTGTGTTCTTGAAGTACCGTTTGTTGGTGTGCTCGTACGGCTTTTGTCAAAGTTTTTATGATGCTTTGATTCTAACAGAATCAAAATATTTAATACTTTCATGGTGAGCTCAACTGCATCCATCCGTAGGAACAGGGCAAGAGTAAAAACTGGCCTAGGCCTTTGAACCATCAGCACATCATTATCACATACAGTCTGTATCACACTATACTAAATCATGCAGTAAACAAAGGATAAATTAACACGATGAACAATGAAACACATAAATTTCTATTTTTAGAATGATATAGTTACAGATTCAATTAATCTATTATTGGAGGCAATGATAAATGTATAATTCTAACTAGTACATTTTGGGATCTCTTGAAACACAGCCCCTGTAACTTTGGTTGTCATGGTAAAAACAGTTTGAGGCCAGCTTATTATACAAAAAAAAATGTGGTTGCAGCTTGGTTTTGTATGTTTTTCCTATAAATTAGACAAAGGATTAATAACATTGCACTTTCCACAACATGTATATACATTTTTCTGGGATGCCATTAATGCTAAAAGCACAAAAAGCTCACTCGCACTCAATGTTTTCTATGCTATATAACCCAGACTATTATTTGAACTGGGATGAAATGAACGGTTAGTGCTAAGTTTACTTAAATGATACATTCCCTGATACAAGGTTTAGAAATTCTTTTTGCCTTCTCTTACCAAATCCAATAGTCTGTCTGGGTCATATGTACTTTCACAGATCAAGAAATGTACCATCACACTGTGATGTTCTGCTGCTGTACCCCTCAGAAGCTTGTTCTGAGTAGTTTCTTCCCAGTTTTCTTCCCAAGGTGTCTGAGTATAAAACAGTCAGAAAGTTGCATTTGTACACTATATGCAGTTTGGGTAGCAGAGTAAGTTTTGCCAGTGGAACTTCAATGCTTTCTTAAAAGCCAAAGTGTGGTTAGTTACTTGTAAAAATAGCACCATACAGTCTAACAAGTGGGAGGAAGAACATTGTCCATTAACTCTATCTACACATCAGTGAGGATGGAATGAAGGAAACAAAAACAAAGGATAAATAAGAACGAAAAAAGAGGACTGATGGATAAAACCTGACACATCAAAATTATCCGCCCAGCAGGGAGAGGAGTGGAGATTTCTGGGTGGTGGCAAAGTGGCCATGTGTTTTAAATCCGTCTTCCAAGTCTGTGAAAAAGCCTGTCACCACCAGAACTACCTCCCTACTATTGTTTGACCAACCACTTGCACATTCCATCCTTCACATTTCAGCAAGTTGACACTTCATCCTAATTGGCACTACTGCAGCGAGGGCGTTTTGTCTCCCCAGCAGAAGCATTTAAATTCTCAAAGTGAAACCTGAGCTTGCCATTGGGGTCATTTCTCCTTGGGTGGGGTATTAAAAGCTGACAAACACCAACAACAAGAGTTCCAGTTTTGGCGTCATGCCCCTATGGCGGACACATTAAACAGGATCTAACGTCTGGCTTGCTCCAGTTGGATTGCACCCCATTCTTGACAGGTCATGGATGAAGCTTACACCGCTTCATCAAATTCACTCCCTCCTTTCCATCCTGTCAACAAATTGAGTGAACACGGGCTCATTTTAGTCCCCACATAAATGCCCCTACTCGTGAAAAATCTGTGTGAATACGAACACTCTTATGTTATTCTTAAGAAACTGTGTATCGTGATGATTGGGCAGAGAAAAACAAGTAAGACAGGGGGGCTCTCAGCAGTTAAAATGCACTGTATGAAGCAATGTCAAGAACAAAAAAATTTGCTATACAAACTTTAATTGTCCAGCATCTCCTGTACTTAAAGTTTATTGGTTCTGTCAATTGATCAGCTGACATCAGATACAAGCAGAAGCAGAAAAATCAGTTATAGCTTCAATTACTCACTTACTATTAGGTAACTTTTTTTTTTTAATTGTTATTGGCTTTTCTGAACTCCCATATATTGAGTTTGCAGACTGCTGGTCTGTAATGGCTCTTGGTTGAAGGCTTGTAGCTTATTGGAGAAGGTTTTCAACTGGACAAAACCCAACCAGTCCAACCTGAACAAAACAGGTGTTTTCTCTGTAATATTGCTCTATGGCAGTAGATGCAACTATCAATTTTGTCATAGATATGAAAAAAAAGCATATATTAAGCCCAGTCCTTGGTTTCCATTGTAGCAATGGTTGTGATAAAATTGCCATGGCCTGAGTAGGTTTAGAAAAAGATCGTAGCTGTTAGGCTGAATAGTCAATTGAACCCAAGTGCAGACTCAACACAGAGAGACAGGTTTAATCCAGAAATTATACTTTTATTCTCAGCCAAGCAGGATAACAAAAAAGCAAAAATGTTCAAGTTCAAACTGAACAGGTCAAAACTTGAGGCTGTAGTTTAAGCTGGCAGAGCAGGGTAGGTGAGATCCAGGCAAACTGAACTGCAACAGAGAACACAAGTTACTACAAGGATCTGACAGTGTCTGGTCTCTGCCTGCACTGTCTGTGCCAGGAACAAGACCTCCACAAGACCCCTGTCTGGGCTGCTGCACCCCTTACCCATATCAAGTCGCCCATGGTCACACATTGTCCTGAACTTTGTAACTGGTCTCCCTATGTCTAATGGTAACTCAGAGAATCTATCAATTATAGTTAGAATGACTAAGACTCCTCACTTCATTCCTCTCTCTAAGCTCCCAACCTCCAAGGAGACCGTAGAGCTTTTGGTGTCCCATGTGTTCCCCCTGAATGGTATCCCCATGGACATTTTTTCCCCAATTCCTGTCCCAGGTATGGAAATCATTCTGCTCTGCTCGTAGTGGTAATGTCAGCCTGTCACCGGGATATCACCCCTAGTCCAAGACTATGCCTTGGGTTGAGTATGCCCATAACACCCTCACCAAAGCTTCATCTGGGTTATTGAATGTAGATAAAGCCCAACTAACGTGTATATCCAATATTTATTTCATAAAATTGTACTATTTTAAATAATATACAGTTCATGGACTTACAGACTTACTGGTTTAGCTTGCATGCCGGTGACTCTAAGTTAGTGCTAGCATTAGAAAGTGGTTTGTGCTAGTTAATTAGCACTGTCATGAATTAAAGCATTCTTTTGCCTACTGTTTTTAGCATATTCACATTAACATTTTCCAGGTTTTAATCGCATTTTAACAGCAATTTTGTGACCATTTTTATAACCATTACACGGACAGTTGCTCAAGCTTGTAGATAATGTAGGGTTTGGGAGATGTCCTTAATACGCCCCATGAGGGCATTCAGGGCCTCGCCATGCTGATCAAGGAGAACACCCTGAGCATTCGGGGTCTGCTGGGTTAATTTCTCTGGTCAGATCTAACTGTTATGCTGAATAGTCAATTTGAACCCAACTGCAGACTCAACCCGGAGAGGCAGGATAAATCCAGAAACCATTAACATTATACTCAACCAAGCAGGATAACAAAAAGGCAAAAATGCAAAGTTCAAACACAGGAACAGGTCAAAACTTCAGGCCGTAGTTTAAGCTGGATGAACAGGCTAGGTGAGATCAAGGCAAGCTGAAATGCAACAGAAAACACAAGTTACTAGGATCTGACAAAAAATTAACAGCAGAGCAGAGCTTATATACAGGCCTCAGATGATTGCTGAAGAGTTCCAGCTAGAGTGTCTAGTCAGACTGGTCCTCACACAATTGTCTCTAGTCAGACAATCACAGGGACATTAGGAAGAAGCAGAGAACGTGGGGGCAGATATAACAATAGCTGTGTCTCAATTTGGGGGCTTCATTCCTTAGAGAAGTGCAGTCCCTCGTAACAACTGTAGACCTTGAAGGCTGAGCAGAAATTAGATGGTCCAGTATAGGAAAGATTTTCACTTTGCATCATCAGCTGTTATTGCCCTTGCCCTTGCATCAGAAAGTATATCTTCTACTGCACAGTAACACTGACAACATGCAACTTTTCTCTCACAAAATATTAGTTCTTAACTTCTTGCTTTTAGCAAATGTATTGTTGTTGACCATTTTACCACTTGTATCTTTATAGTTACTGTAGCCCAGTCTAAAAAAAAAAAATTCCTTTTAGACTGATAACTATGTGGATAAATAATTAAAAAGAATAAATAATCTTAAAATGTTTAAAAATACTTACTTTATCTGTTAAAAGCGATGCATTGTTAAAACTGTTCATATTTAAAAGCATTCTACAAGCAGATGAATATGTTTGCCATGATTTGAGGGATGTTGCTTTAAGATGCATGTAGTTTGTTTTCTCTACACATGGGAAACTATCCAATCTAGATAGAGAATATATTATTGTCAATCATCTCATTAGTTAATTGCACTGGTTGTCATGAACTTTGCATCCAGCACATTAACGGACATAAATCCTCCATGTCCCGCCATTTCTCTTCTCTGATTGGGCTGACAGAGTTTACCAACAGTTAATGGATGTATTACAACCTGCAGAAGTTAAATAATCTCGGTGTAAGTTATTTCTGTGTATTATTTGTGATGCTTCATCATGATGTAGTGTATGCTAGTGAGATGCTATTAGCGGTTAGCAACTAGCATGTTAGCAATATTAGCACATGCGTAACAGTACTGGTTGCTGTGTGTTGTTAGTGTGTGTTAATGCTTTTCACTTAATTGAAGCTCAACATGAGTTTTCATATGAGGTTAATGACTGAATGCATGCGAGTGTGTGGCTGTATATGATAAGTTTGAAACTGGAATATCAAATAAAAAAAAAGAGCTCAATATCTGTTGAGAAAAGGTTAAAAACGGGTTAAAAAGAGGAACATTTAAGCTGTGAAATTAATATTGTGTTTTCTAATTTTCATAAATGAGCGAAATATTTATTTCAGTATTTGAAGTTAAAGTACTGTGTACATGTCATACTTGAATTTCATTCAGGTGTGTTTTATGTTAAAAAGAGGAAAAAGTGGTTAAAAACATTATTCATAGTAGGTTTGAAGAGTGATTTCTTCCATATTTCCTGCTAAGTGAATGCACCACCATTATTTGTAATTTATAATTATTGTCAACATTTAAAAACTGGTAAACTCAGTTTGGTTAAACAGGTAAAAGTACCCAGGGCCCCACCCATATTACTGCAACACCCTTTATTCATTCCGTAACTTTAACAGTTAGATGGGTTGGGTGTTACATTTAACAGCGTCATCTCCAGGCTCTGTTGGTGTTGCTGCCATATATCTGTTCTGCACCTGATGCTGCTCAGCCCCTTCCTGTATTCAGCATCCATGTTGTCCTTCAAGTCCAGCCTGTTATTAATTTTACTCATTTAAACATTCAGTAACCATTTGTACCTAATGATTATTCGGGTCTATTTCTTCCTCTTTTTTCAGTTTTTCTTATCTTTATTAAGGTTTTCATTTAATATGTAAATGCCTTACCTATATTTGGGGAACAGAACTCCTGTTCTCTTAATGTGGAGGCTGTGAACAGGAAAGACACCACTCCCTCGTCGCTGACATTTCACAAAGCGGCACCATTTAAGTGAGCTACTGCTTGAAATTATTACATGTATTATTGTAATTCAGAAAAAAAAAAGGTTAATGTTCAGTATTGTTCAGTATATGAAGAGAATCTTTGCTGTTTCCTGTGATATCCAAGGGGTTCTCATTCATTCATCTTCTGCCGGTCATCTATTTCTTGTTGCAGGGGGTGCTGGAGCCAATCCCAGCTAAGTCTGGGTGAGGGTGGGGTCACCCTGGACAGGTCGCCATTCCATAGCAGAAGAGAAAGTAATGCTAAAATCAAAGATACATTGGGCTATGTGTTAACTGCTCCTGACAACTGTGTACCGTTAGTTTGACTCATCCTGTTTTCCACTTTATCACATTCATTCATTCATTCATCTTCTACTGCTCATCCATTTATGGGTCGTGGGGGTTGTTGGAGCCAATCCAGGCTCACATTGGGTGAGGGCCATCACAGGGCCAACACACAAAGACAAACAGAGACGAACAACCAGTCACACTCAGACCTACAGACAATTTAGAGTCACCAATTAACCCAAACATGATGTCTTTGGCTGGTGTTAGGAAACCAGAGTACCCAGAGGAAACCCACGCAAGCATGGGGAGAAGATGCAAACTGGACACAGAAAGGTCCCAGGCCCACGAATCGTACCCACGACCTTCTTGCTGTGAAGCATCAGTGCCAACCTCGATGCCGCCATACCGCCCAGTTCAAAGGGTTTTTTGGATGTTTATTCACATTTGGCATCAGAAAGAAAATAGTAACAAAACATAACAATAACAAAATAGTTATGGCTTAAAGATGAATCAGAGTCTTGATTTACACCCACCATACAAGTCCCAACCAGAAGCCCTGGATAAACACTCAGGTACGTCACATGCTGCGTGCTCAGTCTCTTGCATTCAGATCAGGCAATGAGACTGACTACAAAGCTGTGAAGCTGTGGGAGAACTAAGCAGCTCCTTCAGCAACGGACTGCTGCACCCAAGATGCAATAAAGACTGCTAATGCAGGTCATTCATCCCAACAGCGATCAGACTGTACAACAACTCTCTGGCGCTACAATAAAAATCTGCACTCCAGATTTATAACATCTACATCACTTTTCTTTTTGCACTACTGGAAAGTATTTCTTTACCACGGCCACTTTATATTTTTATATTTTTAATATTTTTTTGTTTTGTATTTTTTTTGTTTATATTTGTGTATTTTTTGTTTATATATTGTCTATATTTGCTTTATATTCTTATATCTTTTTCTATACCTATGGTTGTTGCTGCAACAAGGAATTTCCCATACATGTGATAAATAAAGTCCTCTTACGCCTTACATCTTATGAAGTACGGAATGAGGAAAGCCATCACATCGGCCAATAGCCAGTACAGAGAGAGGCTGGATGACTTTTACTCTACTGCTGACCCCGGGTGGACGTTGCAAGGCCTCCAGCACATCACAGACTACAGGACCACCCCTAGCACCATCAGCTCTACAGACAGCCTGCCGGATGACCTCAACACCTTCTACACACGCTTTGTGACCTCCAGCCACAGCACAGACAGGAAGCACACACACACCTGGACCACCCGACTCCCCTCCCCTCCACCAACCATTTCATCAGACCAGGTACACAAAGCCCTGAGGAGGATTAACCTCCGCAAGGCAGAAGGACCAGACAACATTCCTAGGTGGGCCCTCAGAGCATGTGTCGACAAGCTGGCTCATGTTCTCACCTCCATTCTCAACCTCTCCCTCAGCCAGAGCATCGTCCTCACCTGCCTCAAGACCACAACAATGGTCCCCCTTCTCAAGAAGAGACCACCCACCTGCCTGAACTATTACAGGCCAGTGGCACTCACTCCAATCATTATGAAGTGTTTTGAGAGAGTGGTGCTGGCCCACATTCAGAACAGCATATTGGACACCCTGGACCCCCTGCAGTACGTCTATCAGACCAACAGGGCCTCAGACCTTGGACGCCATCGCTGCTGCCCTTCACTACTTCCTCTCTCACCTGAAAAATAAAGAGTCTTACATCAGGATACTTTTTATTGACTACAGCTCCGCTTTCAACACGGTCATCCCCTACAAACTGTCCAACTTAGCTCTGCACCCCACCCTCTGTGACTGGCTCCTAGACTTTCTGAATGGCAGGCCCCAGTCTCTGAGGATTGGTAATAGGACCTCAGCCAGCATTACCACAAATCCCACAGGGATGTGTCCTCAGCCCCATCCTCTACACCCTGTTCACCCACGACTGTGTCGCCTCCCACAAGGACAACATCATCCTGAAGTTCACAGACAACACCGCAGTGATAGGACGCATCACTGACGGGGACGAAGTGGCTTACAGGAGGGAGGTGGCCTAGTCTGGTGTCATGGTGTAGGGACAACAACCTCACCCTGAACACGGACAAGACGAAGGAGATGATAGTGGACATGAGGAAGGAGAGGAGGCCTCATCAGCCACTGTTCATCTGGGAGCTTGAAGTGGAGAGGGTGAGCAGCTTTAAGTACCTGGGCGTTCACATTACTGAGGGCCTCACCTGGACACTGAACACCACACAGTTGGTCAAGAAGGCCCAACAGCGGCTATATTTCCTGAGGAGGCTGAGGAAGTTTGGCATGTCGCCTAAGCTCCTCAGCAACTTCTACAGCTGCATTGTTGAGAGCATATTGACCAGCTGCAGCTGTGGTACGGCACCACTACTGCCATGGACCGCAGACTCCTGCAGAGAGTAGTGAGGGCTGCTGAAAGATCACCAGGACTCCACTGCCTTCTCTGCAGAGCATCTACCACCGCAGAGTCCACAGGAGAGCTGCCTCCATCCTCAAGGACCCCACCCACCCCCAGCACGGACTGTTCACACTTCTGCCCTCAGGCCGGAGGTACAGAGGTGTGAAATGTAGGACTAGCAGACTAAAGAACTCTTTCTTTCCCACTGCCATCAGACTCACAAACAGGAGTTAATAAGCATCAACTATCTCATGTAACAGTCAGGCAACTGTTACACTACATTTTGCACGTCATATGCACATGCCATAATCTCAGATGTTTCACTTTGTACATTGTAATTTTTTTATTTTGTATATTTCTATTGCTGCTTGAGATTGTCCTGTTTTTATTGTATTTTTTTAAACCCTTTTTTTAATTTTTATTCTATTTATCTGTTTCTTTATATGTGCGAATTCATTGTGGACAGCAAAAAGAATTTCATTGTGATGGGAAACGTGTTTCTTTACTATACCTATGACAATAAACACTGAATCTTGAATTCACCAAATATGCTGTACTTCCCTCACATCTCTACCTTCTCACCTTCAACTCTCAAATGAACAGCCTCATTTTTTCAGAAACCCTGGCTTAGAGTCAATGAATATAGACATGCCACATATATATTTTGTATTTCAGAATTTTTCTCCCATTTCTTTTTGTGCCTAAGAGGAAAAACGTGGAGTTTTCACAAAATTACAATTTCTAGTCTTATATTCAGGATATGGAGGCCTGCACAGACCAATTCAGTAAGTGAAAGTAATATTACTGAAAGGTTCAAGAACCTCTCTGAAAGATTTCACTCGCATATATATATATATATATATATATATATGGAGAATGATGACCATTGCCCATTGTGACAATTGGTCTATACCCATAATCCTTCTTTGACATCAAATTTATCCCTCCCCTTGACCCAATTTCATCCCGCCTTCCAGGTCTCATTAACCTCCCTGCAAGCAAGTCCTGGTTTCCCTGCATAGGGGTAATCATCATGGGCAGTGAATAGGCATTAACTTCAGTCCAGTCCTCTATTGTGCCTGGATCATATTTTTCAACTGGTCATACTTTAAACTGTGCTCAGATACAGCAATGTACAATAATTATCACCTTCAGTTTGATAGGATGCTTATGTTTAAGAGCAGAGTAATAGTGGTGCTATAGACTTTTTTGTAGCCTGCCATAATGTTGGAGCAAATTCCCAGATGTTGCTGTGGGACATTGAAAATTTAGAACCCCCAGGAAAAAGCAGGTTGAGTCTGGACATAAGCAGATCTTGTGAGAGTTGTCATAAAAGCAAACATGCCAAATGGTATTGAGTCTGAATGAAGGAACAAACATATTATCAGTCAAACTACAAATAATTATACTTACCATCTGTCAGGTTAGAGAAAGTACTCCAAAGTACTGTAGGATGGCTCTTCCTACATATTCATCTTGTTTACTTATAAATTTGCTGAGCTTAGATGTAACGTTTCAGCACCCAATTTTGAACTCAAGAATGTGTTACACGTGTTTTCAGCGCAACTTAAATTACTGATTATTAAGCACCTTCACTAGTCATTTGTGGATGATTTCTTGTAATTGCTTAAAGTAAATGAATATTTTACTACCTTGTCATACTGGAAACTGGAAACATTCCCAGAATGTTTCCAGTTTCTGCTTTTGTTCACCTTCATTTAAAATCTGTAAAAACTGACAATGTGTCACACCAAGCTAAATATCCAGTATGTTTGGTTCCAGCATCCAGCTTAGTACTCAAAGGATTGTAATGCTAGATATTTAGACATGCAGAAAAGAAAAGGCTAAATCTGAGCATATTTGATCTTTCAAACTGCTCAGTCCACAGAAAATTGCGCACAGCCTGTTTTCAGAAACTTTGCCTTTAAATGAGTTCAAGACTTTGTGATGTCACAAGTCAGGGAACATTCAGAACCTCCGGCCCCGAGCGCCCAGTTTACCTAAAATGTGCTCTACCTTTATTTTATCAATTATCTTTCAGATCATATTGTCAGCCAAGCAGAAAAGAGACTGATACTACTGCGTACCAAAGCCTGATTCAAAAATAACATTACCTTCAAATGGATTAGTCTATATAATCTACAAGTTCAATTTAGCTATTAAACTAGAGCAAGGTCTAACTTGAAATGGCTGTGGCCCTGAGAGCACATTACAAAAAGAAGACAATGACACTTCTTTGTTTATGTTTTCAGCAGGATCACATTGAATGAAAAGAAACTGAATGAAAGACAGTAATATTCTGGGAAGTATTTAAATCACAAGAAAAAACTGACTGATAAGCTGCCATCTTCAAATGTCTGTCCTTTCGATCAGGTTGTTTCTTTAGTCCTGAGACGATAATGATGAAGACAGTCACATTTGTAGAATAAACATCATCTCTGGATGACTCCATTCAAAATGTAAGTAAACTAGAGTTACATGCAGAAGCAGAGACTAATATGGGTCAGAGACAGTATTTTTGATATTTGTACCAATCCCATGGAAAATGAAATCAAAGTTATGTAAAAATTCCAAGAGACCTTAGATGACCCCTCTGACTCTGACTGGTGGCACAAGACATCATGTAGTTTTTCCCTTTAAAAAGGCTGTTATACGTTGAGCTCAAGCACAATGGCAGTCTAATGGATGTACTTCTGGCAACAATGATGAATTAAACATTTACCCTAATGGACAAGGCAGGAAAGCATGATGAGGTGAGCGACCAAAATGTAAGACACATGCAAGTATTTCTCAGATTGTCCTGAAAGAAAGAAGCCTTAAAACAGATGATTCTAAGATGATAAGCAAGGATCTTTACCAAGATAAAAAATTTTAGAAGAAAAAAATATATAAATTCCATCTCACCTCAGTCATTAGCTGCCTTCTTAAGATGTTGGTGTGAAGCATTAAATCACCTGAGAACAGGACCAATTACAGTACAATGCAACAGAATCCATTCAAGAAAACCTACCAGGGATGAATAACATAATGGGATGAATTATTAAATAATGTGTCCTGGTTTTGGGGGCCCTTCAAAAGTATGTTTCCTCACGTGGTGAAAATTGCCTCAAGTCAGAATGACTTTAAAGCCCATTTGGAAAGTACTGCTCAGCACATATATGTCTAACATGAATCGCTGTTCATTTATATTTTATTTGTGTGACATTCAAATGTATTAGGCCAGTGCATTTCTGTCAGCCTGTGTAAACTACACTGTTAAGTAAAGGAGAAACTAAACCATGTAAACTGATGCTTGCCATCAGCTGAGTCTTCCTACTAATGCACTCCATTCCTCAGTACCATCTCACAATTCCTTATGGGACATTATTAAAATTAATGATGGGGTATTGGTCAGAAAAATGGGCTGCACTGTAATTAATTTATTTACTTTTTTGCCTGGATAGCTGAACTGTAACTAAGGCCCCTACTTGACTTAATACACAGCCGCTCACCAGTACCATGGCAGAGAACACATCACACAAAGCTCTTTTCTCCAGATACCAGGCAACACAGCACCTGAATCTTTATCTAAAGCTAACTTGTTTGATGAGAAGTTTAATACCACTTTCTGAGGTGTGCACTAACTAGACATAAAATGTTACAACCTCTGCTTTCTGCTTGCTCTCAAACCTCTCCTCATAATGCAGCTGCCTGCAGGCAGGAAGTGATCTTTAGCGTAATGTGGTTGCATCATGTGAAGCCTCACTTACTTACCTACAGTGTATCACAAAAGTGAGTACACCCCTCACATTTCTGCAGATATTTAAGTATATCTTTTCAATGGACAACACTGACAAAATGACACTTTGACACAATTAGAAGTAGTCTGTGTGTAGCTTATATAACAGTGTAAATTTATTTTTCCCTCAAAATAACTCAGAATATAGCCATTAATAGCTAAACCCCTAGCAACAAAAGTGAGTACACCCCTTAGTGAAAGTTCCTGAAGTGTCAATATTTTTCTGTGGCCACCATTATTTTCCAGAACTACCTTAACTCTCCTGGGCATGGAGTTTACCAGAGCTTCACAGGTTGCCACTGGAATGCTCTTCCACTCCTCCATGACGACATCACAGAGCTGGCGGATATTTGAGACTTTGTGCTCCTCCACCTTCCGCTTGAGGATGCCCCAAAGATGTTCTATTGGGTTTAGGTCTGGAGACATGCTTGGCCAGTCCATCACCTTTACCCTCAGCCTCTTTAATAAAGCAGTGGTCGTCTTAGAGGTGTGTTTGGGGCCAATATCATGCTGGAACACTGCCCTGCGACCCAGTTTCCGGAGGGAGGGGATCATGCTCTGCTTCAGTATTTCACAGTACATGTTGGAGTTCATGTTTCCCTCGATGAAATGTAACTCCCCAACACCTGCTGCACTCATGCAGCCCCAGACCATGACATTCCCACCACCATGCTTGACTGTAGGCACGACACACTTATCTTTGTACTCCTCACCTGGTTGCCGCCACACGTGCTTGAAACGATCTGAACCAAACAAATTAATCTTGGTCTCATCAGACCATAGGACATGGTTCCAGTAATCCAAACAGTTTGCGGGCTTTCTTGTGTACAGACTTCAGAAGAGGCTTCCTTCTGGGGTGGCAGCCATGCAGACCAATTTGATGTAGTGTGGGGCGTATGGTCTGAGCACTGACAGGCTGATCCCCCACCTCTTCAATCTCTGCAGCAATGCTGACAGCACTCCTGCGCCTATCTTTCAAAGACAGCATTTGGATGTGACGCTGAGCACGTGCACTCAGAACAGGCCTCGCGTTGGTCGTCCAAAGAAGCTGAGTGGACCCTGCTCTTTTAAAACGCTGGATGATCTTGGCCACTGTGCTGCAGCTCAGTTTCAGGGTGTTGGCAATCTTCTTGTAGCCTTGGCCATCTTCATGTAGCGCAACAATTCGTCTTTTAAGATCCTCAGAGAGTTCTTTGCCATGAGGTGCCATGTTGGAACTTTCAGTGACCAGTATGACAGCGTGTGAGAGCTGTACTACAAAATTGAACACACCTGCTCCCTATGCACACCTGAGACCTAGTAACACTAACGAGTCACATGACATTTTGGAGGGAAAATGACAAGCAGTGCTCAGTTTGGACATTTAGGGGTGTAGTCTCTTAGGGGTGTACTCACTTTTGTTGCCAGTGGTTTAGACATTAATGGCTGTATATTGAGTTATTTTGAGGGAACAATAAATTTACACTGTTATATAAGCTTTACACAGACTACTTTCCATTGTGTCAAAGTGACATTTCTTCAGTGTTGTCCCATGAAACGATATAACTAAATATCTGCAGAAATGTGAGGGGTGTACTCACTTTTGTGATACACTGTAGATACTCCACACATCACTGATACAATTAGGCCTAACACACCACGATTGTCTCTGTAAATAGTAGGGATGAGCGAGTACACCACTATCCGTATCTGTATCCGTATCTGTTCAACCATCTACATTATCTATATCTGTATTCATACACAGAAGGAGCGGGATTTAAAGCTGAAGTGGGCGTGGTTTATACAAAAGTTGTATTTTTAAGCCTGAAATTGATATGGGTTGGTTAGATGTCGCTATATTTATTGTAAGCCTCAATATATTTTTATTTACAGCTTAATTTGTATTACACCAAGGTAAGAAGAGCGAGCTGACCGGAAAAAAACCTGACCCGGTGAAGAAGCAGTGAGAATGAGAAACGCGATGCGGGCTGTATGCAGCCCTGTCTCATCACACAAGCACCGCTTCTGTTACGAATCAAGTTTTTACACCATAACCCCATAAAGTGGGGCAAATTTGAAACGTTTGGGTTATAAAAAGCTATTTTAAAATGATGATGTAGTAGTGTGGATGTAGCCTAACTTTTTATCGCTATTAGGTTAAATGATGATCTTACCGGGGGACTCGATCAGGTAGTAAATATCGATGTATGTCATCTCCAGCCATTCAATGGGATCATTTCTCCATAAAAATTAAGGAAATCAGAAGGGACAATGAGAAAGACCCACATATGTGAGTTGTTTGTCTGATTTGTTGATAGGTTCCGATAATGAGCACAATCTATGGCTATTACATTGAATTACTATTCACAGACCATAATCACTCCGCAAATGACGAGCAACGTAGTAACATAGAATGAAAGCGGACTAGCTAGCGGTTATTTAACAACATTGGAAAGGTAGGCTAAAACCATAGTGGAAACATCATGCAGAGCTAATGAAGAAAACAGCAGAAAAATAATTGAAGAAATGCAGCTTGTTTGTCTGTTGCATAGCAACTGTTGCACAGTATTTGTAGGCAGGAGGTATTTATCATAAAAATTTATATTGATGAAAGAACATATTTGAGTGGCTATTAGTTTAAATATTTGCTCCTCATTAGTATAGTGGTGAGTATACTTACTTAGTATGCGGGAGACCGGTATTCGATTCCCTGACGAGGAACCCCAGCCACAAGGTGCCCACTCTCTTGTGCCGGTCCCAAGCCCGGATAAATAGGAGGGTTGCATCAGGAAGGGCAACCAGCGTAAAATTGTAGCCAAATCAGTCATGCAAGTCACAGGAAGCTGACTTGCTGTGGCGACCCCGAACAGGGAAAAAGCCAAAAGAAAAGAAAAAAATTATTACTTTAAATTTATGCCATAGGTCATTTTGGTCCATGAAACTGGCTTATTATATCAAGGCCCCTTATCTGTGATATAATAAGACCATTCTACGGCCTGTCATGAGCTATTGCTTAAATATTTTCCCTTCATCAAGCAAACTTTAATCTAAGTCTAAACTTCCATATGACCTGTGGTTCTCAAACCAGGGGTTTTACTCATTCCAGACACAACTAACAAAGCAACAGACAAGCCCATAGGTGATCTGTGCAGCAGGTAATTGTGACTCATAGTTATGTTTTGTTGCTAGGTGATATGTAGTGATATTTATTATAAAAGTACAGGGAAGTTGGGGGTGGATGGTCAACAAAAGAGGAATACAGTGAATATCAACCACAATTTTATCATCTTTACAATGACAACCAAAACCGTGATATTTTTCTTAACCTTACCAAGGCATTAGCCCTTAGGACTTTGGCTGTACACCTGGGTGGGCTGGGTCACCTTCTTCTCAATCGTCCACATCATTAGTAATTCACATAAGCTGCTTTCTACACCAAACAGTAGATGATACCTCGTCTGAGCAAGACTCCAAACACACAGAAAAAAACAAACAAACAAGCAAACAAAAAACGTCCATTCAAGCAACTTTCCTTCTAAAGTCCCATTATTTTGTTGCCTTCCTCCATGGATGGCTATTTAGTATTCAGGCTGGGCTACATTTGGAATTAGTTATACCACACTTTTAAGATTCAATACGATACCGATCACTTTTTGCATAAAATATTCGATACCGATTACCAATACTGATTACTGGTAATTTCTTATTGGTGAATTCTTTCTCAATCATAATATTAGTACCCTTAAAAAAATCACATCAAATACTGGCCATGTAACAACTTTAATGTGCACAGTTCAGAATATAAAAGTTAAACAAATAATTAACATAAATATAAATTAAATAAAACAAAACACATTTGAGCTTTCTTTGAACTTTTGCTGAGCAGCATTATTTTCAAAACAATGAAATGATCCTGACAGAAATGCAAATCTATACAATACAATAAATAATAAATAACAAAAATATGAATGAAATAAAATTGTAAAAAACAAAAAAGAGCACATTTGAACTTTTATTTTGTCAAACTAACCATACCTTTGGTGACCACCATAATTTGGTCCTGACAGAGATGTAAGTGTACACTTTTGTACAGAAAGAATGTTTCTCATAAAAAGAGTTAGCTTCTCTATCTGTCGGCCATTTCTCCATTTTGTCCGCTCCATCAGAAACGCGTATGCTCCATGCCGTGTTGTTGCTAGCAGGATGTAAACACACAACTCACGGCTCTTCTGGTCACGTGACTTGGATGGACCAGTTCAATATGCTGCAGGCTGGGGGGGTGTTTCGGCACAAAACACTGGAGTAAATTACCTAAAAAATATTTGGAATTGACACATGCACTTTTATTTCACACTTATTAATTAGTAGTCGATACTTTAATGGAGTAGTCGATACCAAAACAGGCGACGTGCGGTTATCGATATATCGATACCATGGGATCAATCCACCCATCACTATTTGGAATACATTTGTTTTTGGGGTGAAGCATCATGCTCATTCAAATTAATCTGGAGAATGCTCAAGTTTACAGGTGGAGGTTAAGAAAAGAAAATACATGTGGAGGAATAGTCTCCTTTTTATTCGACCATCTAAAAGCGCATTTTGCAGTGTCTGAGACAGCTCATGCCTTGACAGCGTTGCCAAATGTGTTTTAAGGCAAAAGTCTTCTCAATAGCATCACGGTCAAGCGTCACAAGCCTAATTAAAATGCAATATTTGCTTTGGAGAGAGCAACGCTTATATTAAAGGAAATCATTAGGAGCAACAAAAATACTGAGGTGCCAAGCAGCTTTGTAATGGACTCATATTTGGTCCTTCCATTAGAACCAGATCAGCCAAAGCAAACACACAAATGCCAGCTCATTTTCTCCTCACACACTTCTGCAGCTGCATGAGGACATCAGAATACTCAGAGAGGTGTGTACCAACATGCCACTGCAGGTGCCCGGAACCTTGGAAAATGTTGACTGTAACAAATTATAGACAGATGTGGCAGATGTTGTGTCATGGACTGAGCATCGCTCTGGGTATAGATTTGTTTAAATATTAAATGTGTAATGTTAAAATATAAAAGCCCTCCACAAATTTAACTTAAAAAATCAGCAAATTCACAAAAACCTGAATTAATCATAACATCCACTTCTTCAAACAGGTTTGTGAAGTGAAAAAGAATATGTGGATGGTTTTCCTATGCCTTTGCATTTCTATTTACACCTGCTGACAGCCATATTTCCGGCTTCAGAGTAAGAGCATGCAGTCATTCTCTTTGTTAGATATGACAGCACGCATGCAGAAGCCTCAGATTCGAAGCCCTAGCCACAACGCAAACCATTAGTAAGCTGGTGGCGGTCCCAAACCCGGATAAATGGGGAGGGTTGTGACATGAAGGTCATCTGGCGTAGAAACTGTGGCCAAATCAACAATGCAAGTCACAGACCCCAAATAGGGAAAAGGCGAAAGAGGGGAAAAAAAAAAAAAAGAAAAAAATAATTCAAAATAAAGAAATTGTGTACAACACAAAGGCTAAAACAGGTTGTGTCAGTCTGAAATGTGCGTGTATTATCTAAATTATAGTCACCAGTCAAAAATTCCAGACCCCTGCATAGATATTTAAAGTGGTCAGGGCAACAGGTATCAGTTTTCATTTCTAAACAAAAACTACAATAGCAGCCATAATATTATTATGGCTCTAAGTAATTAAGCCTCTAAGCTGGGTTGTGTCACTTGTCATATTTAACAATTGTTATCATAGCTCAACAATAACTTCAAGAAAGAGTGCAAGCTCTGACTTTGACAAGCAGGATCTACAGTGTGGATTTTTGCCAAACACAAGAATATTTCCCTCAAAACTCATTCTGTGTGTGTAAAATTCAAAGCTACACATGGAACACCAATGCAAAAAATTGTTTTTCCATTCAAAAACAGAAAATTTATTTCAAATATCTGTTTAAAGATGTTCACAAATGCTTTTTATTTAGGAAGACAGATTTTTTTTTTTGTGGAACTTGTTTGTGTATTTGCAAATCCATTTCGGATTTATAAAACATGTTTGTGAGTTTTCTGACTTCTTTTTTTTTTTTTTATTTGTAGGGGGTGTTCTTGTGGATTGTTGATCTGTTCACAGAAATAATACCCCCCTCAAAATCAGATGTGATCAAAACAGTTTTCAGGCTACAAAATGAAATGAAATTTGCCCACTTAATACCAGTAATAAATGTTAGTTTGTATTTGATGGCTGTTAAATCTAAATGATTTCCACTGAAGAGTCATACTCTGGACCTCCAGCTCCAATCAAGTGCTCACTTTATCGTCAATGTCATTAGTCTCCTTGCCTTCCTTCCTTGATGTCCCCATTTTATTTTAATGGTGCTTGGCGTGCTGATACCAAGAGTGTGATTGGATTATTAGCCACAATTAAGGATAGGGTAGCAAATGGCTTTCAATGAAGCTTTAACTATTAGACAATAAGGAATACTGTCCATGAGAGAGGACGATGTCGTCTTTAGGAATGAAACAACAGATGTGCCCGTCTGGAAATTGTCAGATTTGATATACAGCACATGGCTATGTACACACCTGGGTGAACACTGACAGATGAATATGCTCGCAGGTATAAATAGGCTCATACTGGAGCTGTCAGAGATCCAATTGAGCACTCCAGGATGGATGTTAAGGGTATATGAGTAATGCATACTGCATATATTCCAGCTAAGTCTTTTGAGGGTTATTAGAAAAAGACAAATATATATATATATATATATATATATATATGGTCTACCTGTTTTTACTTCACTCGTGCTATAACCTTTTATCTATCTCCTCTTTTTCTGGTGATGCAGCTATTCATTTGTGCAACTTGCACTTGATATACGGTCCCTGTGACTGAGGTGAAGAAATAAAATGTTCCAGGCCGTTACCAAGCCAGTGGGCAAGCAGAGTAACTTGATCATTAGGTTATACCTTCTATGGGCTGCTGCAGACTCTTTTTATGGAGCATTAGGGAGGAAACATTTATGCCCTTAATGGATAGGAAGACGCTATTGATGGGGTCTTTCCTTTGAAATGAGAAGTCATATTTCAAGAGGAAAATGGACTGGATAAATCTTGTCTAACACTAGATCTGGAGATGTGTGTGTTGTGAAGATGATCACAGAAATCGCAGAGCTTTTCTGACATGGAGCTTACTGAATGCCCTTTAGAATATTAGCTTTTTATGGTGTGTACAGTTACATTTTTTGGTGTCTGAGTGAGACTTTAAACATAATCTGATGAAAGGAAAGCTCTTAAAAGTGCAATACATAGAAAATTATTTCAGAAAAATTGCTGTTAAACAGCAATAGTGGGTAAATAACAAGGCCCAAAACTAATTATGCTGAATGGAAATACAGTGGGTAAAATAAGTATTTAACACGTCACCATTTTTCCTCAGTAAATATATTTCTAAAGGTGCTACTGACATGAAATTTCAGATGTCGGTAACAACCCATGCAACTAAATTCATAAAATGGAATGACAGGGAAAAAGTATTGAACACACTCAAATTTATTTAATCCTTCGTACAAAAGCCTTTGTTGGTAATAACAGCTTCAAGTCGCCTCCTGTATGGAGAAACTAGTTTCATGCATTGCTCAGGTGCGATTTTGGCCCATTCTTCCACACAAAGACATTTTTATCAAGAATGTGTCAGTACATTTTTCCATTCATCCTTCCTTCAATTACATGAAGTTTACCAGTGCCGTATGCTGAAAAACACCTCCACCACCTCCAAACTTTACTGTTGGTATGGTGTTTTGGGGTCGATGTGCTGTGCCATTTGACCTCCAAACATGGTGTGTATTATGGCATCCAAAGAGTTAAATTTTGCTCTCATCTGACCAGACTATATTCTCCCAGTATTTCACAGGCTTGTCTAAATGTTGTGCAGCAAACTTCAACACGTTTTTTCTTCAGCAATGGAGTCTTGCGTGGTCAGCGTGCATACAGGGCATGGCTGTTGAGTGTGTTACTTATTGTTTTCTTTGAAACAATTGTACCTGCTAATTCCAGGTCTTTCTGAAGCTCTCCACAAGTGGTCCTTGGCTCTTGGAGAACTCTTCAAATCAAATCAAATCAGATTTATTTGTATAGCGCCAAATCATAACAAAGTTACATCAAGGCACTTTACATATAGAGCAGGTCTAGACCAAACTCTTTGTAAAATTATTTAAAGAGACCCAACAGATCCCCCGATGAGCAAGCACTCGGCGACAGTGGCAAGGAAAAACTTCCTTTAAGAGGCAGAAACCTCAGGCAGAACCAGGCTCAGGGGGGGCGGCCATCTGCCTCGACCGGTTGGGTTGACTCTTCTGATAATTCTTTTGACTCCTCTGTCAGAAATCTTGCAAGGAGCACCTGGGCACGGCCAGTTTATGGTGAAATGATGTTGTTTCCACTTCCGGATTATGGCCCCAACAGTGCTCACTGGAACATTCAGAAGTTTAGAACTCCTTCTGTGATCAATGCCATCAGTATGTGTTGCACCGCGCTTGCGAGAGTTCTTTGCTTTTACCTATCAGGGGACATTTCTTGTGTGACACCTTGGCAATGAGACACCTTTTTATAGGCCATCAGTTGGGACTGAACCAGCTGATTATCATTTGCACTGACAAGGGGCAGGATTGCTTTCTGATTACTGGTAGATTTCAGCTGGTGTCTTGCCTTTCAGTGCCTTTTTGCACCTCCATTTCTTCATGTGTTCAATACTTTTTCCCTGTGTCATTCCACTTTATCACACATAATTTATGGACATCTAAGGTTTGATTCCCTTGCATGGGTTGTTACCGACATCTGGTGAAAATTTCATGTCAGTAGCACCTTTAGAAATATATTTACTGAGATATGTCTGTGTATATTCTCATTCATCCAGGTCATAGTCATATCCGGCCAACAATTGAATTGAACGCAACTGGACTTAGGACTTAGGTTTCTCAAAGACATTTCGCCTCTTATCCCAGGGGCTTCATCAGTTTGTAACGCATGGGTCTGACTAATCTTCACTAGTCTGACCAGTCAGACTAGTGACTGTTTTCCTGTGACTGTGACTGTTTGCCTTTGTGATTTCAAAAATCTGCACAAATACAGATTTGGCAAGAGATGGTATATCACTTCAACACTTAAGTAACAATAATCTAATTTATCCATGCAAAGTAAAAGGAAACATTTCCATCCATACTTGAGGAAATATTGATGAAAAACACGAAAGTGCTGCAGCTAAGATTTGATTTTATGCAATAAAGCTCTAAAATTGATATATTCGCTTTGGTTTGATGTATGAAAATATTAGCTATAGTTCTGCCAGTGTGCAGTAAGTTATTCCAGGTGAAGCTAAAATCTTTGTTTAGCCGTGGTGCTCATAGCAGTGTGAGCCTGCCAGTCTCCAAATTTAAAAGCCTTATTGTGAGAAATACAATGTGGTCTTTGTGTTGCAGGTGCCTTTGAGAGGTAGAGAGTGATGGTGACACATAGAACCTAGAGGAGGTGATGGAAGTGAATGACACCATAGTGTTATGTCCCCAGGGAGGAACAGGGAGAACGATGTGGAGGGTAGGGAGGGGCATTGAAACTAAATGACTGACAGCATAAAAGGAGTCCATCCATCCATATTCTACCGCTTTTCCGTTTCCGGGTCGCGGGCATAAAAGGAGTATAAAAAAAAGAGCAACAACAACAAAAAACCCCCCAAAAACAATGGCAGCAGTAAAAGTCGAAACACCTTAGCAGCTGCATTTGCCTTAGACATTTCAGCCCTTCAACTGACTCTTAGAGACTAAAAATGATTGAAGAAAAAGCTTGGTCACATTTTCAATATTTATGTGTCAAGAATCCCACATTAACAGCTTAAAGCACAAATGAATTGGTGCTGCTGCGGGGAAGATCCTTTTCTACCTCCTGACTGAGATGTCACAGATTCATTGTCTTTATTTTTCTGCACACAGTAAAGTGATGCATGAAAGCTTAAGAGCAAGCTATAAAACAGTCACTCTTACAGCAGAAAATGAAATTTGGATGCATCACAAATGACCCAACCTGCAGGAGGCTTTTTCTACACTCCCCTCCCAGCTATCATCCCTGTACTCTGCTGCAACGATCAAGAATAGATGCAAGTCCAATGAGTGTGCAGTTTATGTCACAGTGCATGATCACAGCTAATTAAATCCTTTGAAAAATTTAATTATCTCTTGCAGACAGTTGGTGCCACCAAATTTGCCAAGTGAAGCCTTGAATTTGTAACTGCCACAACACAAAGTGCGACTGAGGATCATGTTGCAGATCCATTGGATTAATTTAATCTGCTTGGAGAGCACAATGAAATAAAGAATACTGAAGATGCTGTGAGAAGAGTTGCATATGATAAGTTCCTACAATCTTTAAAGACTTTTCTTTTGTATTTAATGGTTTAAATGAAGAAGCCTCTTAAAGATACTTCATAACAAGGCCCATTGTCAATACTATTTATTGTGCAATTCTTTTTTTTTAATTTTCATGACTAATTCCATACAAAGTATTTGGTTAGAATTTTTTATTTCATGCATACTAATAAAGTTCAAAGGAGCAAAAGGGAAAGGTGGGGCGTAGTTATAAAGCAATAAAGTCGATATCAGGAGGAAGATGGGGTGGGTCGATGGGTCACAGGAATATGACACATGGTGTTGCATTCCCATTCCCAAAGTATGTTAGGTTATTATCAGCCATAATTTAACTTTTTTCTGTTCAGATTTGAAAACATGCCCTTTTGTCTCTGGATTGTTCTCGTGAACTGCTGATGCAGGTATCAACATGAGCTCTGTGATGTTGCAAACCAGGTCGTGCACATGGAGATTACAGCTTGCTGCACAAAACAAAGATGATGAGAATGGTTCCAGCCCAGTTTATTGGTCAGAAAAAAACTAAACAGAAATAATGAACTGAAAGATTTAACAGATATTTCAAATCAACAGTCCAGTTAAGTGACAAGTCTCTGTGGGAATCACATCTTTTACATTATTGTCATTAAATCTGTTGGTAATAAAAATATTGATTGAGGACATAAGAATTCGATGTCAATTTTACAAAGCAAGATATAGCAGCTAACAGTCTGTGCTCATAATGTGTCAATAAAGCATGAATTTTATCATTTCTGCTATAACCAAGGGTGAAAACACAGTAAGCAACGCTACTACTGTGCAGATATAGCCAATCACATCCGGCTTTAATAGCCTCCTCCTATCTGTATGCACACGTAAAGAAAATCCTCCAAGGAAGAGTCATTTTATTGCTTTTTTCTTAAAAGCATGGAATGACCTTTGTTCTGAGAGAGAGAGAGAGAGAGAGAGCAAGAGAAAGATTGAAAGTCGGTTGAGTTTTCCTTTCTCCTCCTGGCTCTTGGTTGTTCTCTCGTTGTGTCCTGGCAGGAGGACGTGGCAGGCACCATTAGGATGAGAAATGACAGCGAAGTCCGGGCCAACCTTCAGGGCTAGCAGAGAGGAGAGACTCAACAACCGCACATGCTCAAACATCTCACAGACACACAGAGTGCAGAGAACATGCATATGCACACTTTGCATATGACACGAAGCATTATGGCCTTCCTCTATTCACCTCCACTCTTGCATTTTACACCAGCCTGCACCATACCACTGTTGAGCCTTGTATGGTTGAGAGAAAAGCTTGACCTTTATTTGCTGAACTTCTATCTACAGCGCCCATGTGATCTGTGGAGGGAAGAAGGGAAGAGAAGAAGCACTTAGGGAGACAACAGTGGCAGATTTCTCATTTCACAGCTGCTTCACCTCCATGATGTATTATTTCCAGGCTATGGTGATTCACCATCAAGCAGAAAATTACTACACTCTGACAAGCTTGTGTACTTTAAGCCTTCATACTGGTAACTGTAACACCCACTCTCATTTTGGAAACTGGAAGCATCGTTGTGCAAATCAGTGTTCAAATTGCAAAAGTATTCAGAAATGGATCATATGGAAACTGTGACTCGTGTGAAACTGTGAATGTTAACTCACTATCACATTATGTATGTTAGAGTCAATTAAAAGGTACAAAAATAAGGATCCAACCAAATATATCACCACATCAGGGCCCTTAATTTCCCGGAATATGCATGTACGGATGTCACAGATGAGTTGCGTTCATGTTACATTCTCAGAAACCTGTCTTTTGTTCCACACCAGTTGGCATATCATCATCAAATGCATGAGAGGTTTTAAATATGAATAATTCACAGAGATAGACACCAGGCCGAGTTCATTTCTACAGGATCTCTGACACTTACGTTGCCAAAGTGGTGTATTACATAACTCCCACAACCACCCTGCCATCATACTCTACAGATACTACAATCATGGCATCAGGCTGCAGATGCATCCAAGTTCCCTTTCAAGTGAATCTGATACAGCTAGCTGTCTGACAGCATAGCATACAGGACTTCTGGCTTCGACATCAAATGCTGAGGCTCACTCACCCTCACATCATGAGTAGGTTTCAGCCCCGAGGCAGTACTGGGTTAAGCCCTGTCAGCCGTGATCATGTAATGGCCTCTCCCAGGAATCTCTGAGGACTACAGGTGCAGGCAGAGGTGAAGGTGTCAGGCAGTTTTAATGGTACTATGGTCTCAAGGATACTGTATCAGAGAGCTCTGGCAACTATAGTTGGAGGAAACTTTGGGTGTTGCACAGGCTCCGTCCTGAAATCATGCAGGAGGGACTCATGCACACTCACACACAGACAAACACAACCCTCTGACTGTAACTCTGCTGCCTCTGCCTCCATGTGAACACAATCCTCTCAGTTTTTCCACAAAGGGCTAACTACGTGGAAGAACACAGGTGTACTTGCATCATTTATAATCATTAAGCCAAGTACTGAATTATAGTAATACACAAAAATTGTAGACTGCTCATCATTGTAAATACAACCAGGTGGGACGTATCCCTGGGCTGCTATTAACAACTATTTCTATTCTTGATTATTCTGTGATCGATCAAATGAGCATTAATAAGTACCGTACACTGGACAGTGTTCTAAAAGTTTCCTAGTGCTTTTAAATTACTTAAAAGAGCAACAGAGTCCACATTGACAGCTTGGAATGGCTGACACATGACTTTCCCCATGAGGCTGAGGTGTGTCTCCTGTGTGGGTCTGATGGAAAGTTAGTACATATTTATTTTTAGTTTTTGTATCAGGAGAGTGTAAAAGCCAGATGCAATCAGCCACAGTTGCTATCCACCTTGGTTGACAATGTGGTGTGGATCCACTGGTCCACAAAGTTTTAGAAAACTGAGATATTTTGAAGAAAATGATTATTATTTTGCAATTTTCTTGTAAATTACTTTAAACATCACTGAGTTTTTAAAAAATATCATTCGTGTCACTGTGAAAAAGTAAATTTATTTGTGATCAATTGCAAATGTTTAATAATAGATTTGAACAAAGCTATCCAAGTGGTTTTAGTTTTGCTCTTACATCAATTCTACCGCACAGGCTAATCCAGTCTGCTGTGTTTCTTCAAGTTACTTCATGTTTTTCAAGTATTATTTCACTGTCCACAGAGTAACTCTTACTCTCTGCAGTCGAATGTATATGTAGCCGGCGAGTGTTAATGTCTTCATTCATTCATCTGCCTGAAAGGTAAGTGATAGGCTGTTTGGTCTGGATTGTGGCCAGATGAGAAGTCTGAACATTTAAACGTTTAAAACCCGAATTCAGTCCAAGACTGAATGTTACATTTCTTGCATTACTGTCTGTCATCTCTGTTTCTAAGCTTGCCAAGTTAATGTAGACATTACCCATCTTGAATCTAAACCCAAACATGACCTGAAATCTAATAAAATAACTTAATTTCTTTGTCACCTAATTTAGAAACAGTGACAGCGCATATTCTAGATTCAGAATCAAGCCAGTAACAACAAAAGCTTCCTGTTTTTTTGTGGCTGATGGTTTTAGCTCTTTTAGCAGTACACATATTACACATATTCAGTTGACCAGGCACTGACAGGCTGCTAATTGTCCTCCATGTTTGCTCAGTTATGATGACGACAGTATTTGCAGAATAAACAGGTAGAAGATAGAAACTATCAAGAAGAGTAATTATACTAAAACAAGTAAAACACTCCTTTTCTGCTGGGACACAAAATAAACACACATACACATGCACAGTAGGGGATTTCAATTGTTTGTCAAGGCACAATCCAACAGATAAGACCCAAACTCGCCCATTTTCCTCCCTCTTCTCTCTCTCTGTTTCTCTCTTTCTCTCCTCATGCCTCATCTGTGTCCCGTTGCCGACCTTTCCTCCCCTTGACCTTGAATGCCAGCATGGCGCTAACTGGAGCATATACCTAAAACCCATATGCCCATATATGTAAAACCATAAACCTAAAACGAAGTTCACACTGGTGCTTATAGTCAGCTGCCTTTTCTCTGACTGCTGAACCTTCAGCGAGCTAGTGAGTTAAAGAAAAAAACACTCGGCTTCTCTCTTGTTTTTTTCACATTTATGCAGATATTGATCCAAAGAAGTCTGTGTCATCTTACATTACCAGTTGACAATGTTTCAATGTGTATATTTCAAACCTTAATTTTACCTGAAGGTCTGAAGACAATCTCACTCCACTGGATTATATTACTGCTGAATCCAGAGTGTTTAAGCATATTATTTATTATTTGGTTGTCATGACTGACAACTTAATTCCCTTTTATATTATCCAAGTGAACAGTAACACAACAAAACAAAGCACATTTGCACATTAAAAATCTTGAAACACTGAAAATTTGGAAATAAAAATTTGGATATGTCAACAACATGTGACAACATGTTCAGCAAATAGTCACAACACAATCAAATACATAAATACACAGCAAATACACACAATACAAACAAATGCAGGTGCTGATCAGTGCTTTGTGACTTTTGAAGTTAAAATGTTGAACAAAAAGTGTGCTACATCCAGGTTTTTAACTTTTTGTGTGTTCCTAGGAAACACTTCTGCTGTGCAGCACACACTGTAAAAAGTCTTTCAATGGCTCAGTCTTTATAACTTACAGTAATTGACAACCTGGCAACACTGGTCAAAAGTCAAAGTTGTGACCTGCCCAAATGCACCAATGGAACATGTCAGGGGTTCAGTGTTGCCAGGTCCGCTTGTTATTAGCGACTTTGGCCTTTTTGTTCCAAAAAGTTGCTTGCAAATATCGTCAGTCACAGATTACAAGTTTTTGGGCTTGTTATCTAAAATGTAGTTGCTTATTTGGGCTTGCTTTTCTCCCTGTATGAACCCCTCCTGATTCTCTCCCAGCTCTCCACATAAAGCAAAACACGTTAGTTTGTTCTGTTCCAGAAAGGATCTGTCCGGAACCCCGTTTCATTGGTTACCGTGCACCGGCACACCACACTGGCACCGAAAAGCGCAAAAAAAACAGTAAAGTTTACAGACATTAGTTTCACTGTCTTAAAGCAATAAGAGTCAAGGCAAACAAGCGAGCTGAAGATAGCTGCTTATATAGCCTGTCACACATCAATCAATCTGTGGATCATCTCAGTGAATTGATTGGATCTACCTGGACTGATAAAGAAGTCAAAATGCCAAAACGAGTAAGCAGAGTAATCATGCAATTGCCCCATGCATGTTCAAAGACCTCATGAGTGATATTGCCCAGTATTCCCCTTGTAATAGATGAAAGATGTGTTAACTGTCAATTTTCTGTTATATACATATGTATATATACTGTTCTCAAGTGGAGTCTCTCTTACACAATGTGGTAGGTTTAAGTCAAGTCACCCTTTTTGGGCTTGTTTCCATAGAGCTGGTTCTCTCGTGAGAAACAAGCAACCAGCAACACTGGAAACAGTGTCGTGGATCTTTCTGCAGTTGTCTGGTGTATTCATAAACTGCACATCTACCCTCCTATTAGGGATAACTGAAGAAACGTGAGTAACTGTTTGCATCATTTACAGTTAAAGCATCTCTTCCAATCGTTTACTATGTGTATAATTGCGCGCCACAAAGGCTTTAGCATTTCACTTGTAGAATATCTTTTAAAATAATGTGGTTTCTTCTTTGTGACCTGTTAATACAGGACAATACTAATATTATTTTCTATAATATGATAGTAATAATCCTCTTTGTTCATTCACAAGTCAGACATTTCCAGTAAATTGGCTATGCATGTTGCTGCGATACCTGTATTTTTGTTGGCCAAGTGACATTACTGAAAACCTGAGGCGTAGGTTTGCACATGCAATATTTTGGGAGGACAAATGTCCTCCGAATTTGTGAGAAATCATTACCTCTGCTTTGTAACATTTGGATATATTTGCTCTATATCGCGCCTCTTTTATTTATTTATCAAGTTTAGCATTCAGGCACATTTTATTAAGTAGCAGCAGCTGTCTTCAAGTTTGTTGGTGCTGGGTAGGTGATCTGTTATTCTTTAAAGCACAGCGCCAAGGCTGCAGCAGGAGTATTGCTTAGCTAATACTTAAAGCCAAATGGCAATGCATAGTGCACTGGGTCCGGTTATGGACGCTGGTATGAAGTCAGTAAATGACAGAACCGGGCTGACACTCTCTGTTGTGGTAATGTTATTATTGTTCTAATTATTATTATTTTAATCCACCAGTTTACGGCCAAAGTTTTTGTATGGGAAGGACTAAATGCAGGGTTTCAGCTAGTGTATTACAGGCATGGTGGTCCGCTATGTCTAATATGCCCCACCATACCAACAACAGGCCAAGAAAAATTATTTTATATATGTGGTTGTACCGCTGCTACTACATTATGAACGCTGCGGCTAAGATTTCACAAGCCCATTAATGTCAATGGGCTACTAATGAGTTTACTTGTTCAGTGCGAGACACACAACACACAACATGCGTCAGCCTGGCATTGTATTGTGCTCCTTCTTCAGAAGACCATCGGATCCACACAGAGGAGCAACTCACCTACCACCACACACATGTGTGTCTCACGCAGGTACACTTTTGGTAAGATCATATCTGACTAAAGTGATTGTTTTTGAGTTTTTTTGCAACACATGCTTTTTAAAATTTTTTGAGGGTTTGTTGAAATTTAACCCATAAGAACCCACAGTGACACCAGTTTAACACACACAAAGCCCCAGAATCTTCCTTATTCAGCTTTGTGCTTGATCTTAATTCATTAAGTACCTAAGCGTCTGTCACATGACAGCTGTGTGACTGTGACAGGTTAGGACCTTTTCAAAATGGTGGTGTAACATGTCTACAAAAGAGAAAAAAGCAACTCATTTCAAAAAGCCTGCATTGTCATACAATAATAGTGTCATAATAGTGTGTCCTGTACACAATCAACCAATTTCAACCATATTTCTTGCAGTGACGTATACGTCACATGACTTTTAGCCATGAATAGTCATGAAAATTTTGATGTGACCTAGTTCATAATAACAAAAAGAATTTGTCGTTAAACTTCACTATTAAAGTCACATGTTTATGTACACTGTATTTGTTAAAATGCAAATAAAAATGCTAATTTGTGCTATGAAGCAGTAACAACTGTGTAACTTCACAGATCTTTGACATTAAGGGGTAGTATAAAAAAAACATCACAAATGTTTTCTATGTGGTCCACTTGATCTGTGGTGTATTCCCTATAATGTTCCTTTGAGGGGAAATGGGTCTGGGTTCTACTGAAGAGTACTACTGTTAGGATTCTGTTTTGGTTGTGGTTTTTGTTGTTTCTTTGTATTTTGTTCTCTCTCCCTCCCTCTCCCCTTTCTGTTTCTCATGCAGGGCATGTGTGTGGCAGGGGGTGTGGCTGGCCTCCTCCATGGCAACAGATGAGGCACACCTGTTTCCACTCAGTTCATCGACCTGTCTTCAAAAACCGGGCCTTCACTCCATTACTCTGCCAGATAATTCCGTCCTGTTCGGTGTGCCTTTGGTGACTAACAGCCAGTTTTTGTAAACTTCTCGTGGCTTCTGCTCTTACTTGTTTTTCTTGTGCTCAGGTCCTCCTGTGTGCCTCACTGCTTTGCCGGCCTTTGTGTCCTCAGTGCCTGAGTCTTCCCATGTGCTCAGCCCGCATGTTATCTTCGTGGATCCGTTTCATCCTCACTGTAGTTCATTCAAAAAGCCAGCCAGCTCCCTGCCTTCACTGCCTGCTTTTTTACACTTCTTCTGTCGTTAAATAAACCCCCTTTATTTTACCAACTTGCATCAGTCTCTGCTCAGGGGTCCAACAAAACCACAACCTAACAACTACGGCTAGGCAGGAGAAAAATTTTTGAGAGGAGGAAGATTTTTTTTTCATTATGTACTGTGAGAAAAAAGTCAAAATGCTGAGATTAATGTTGAAATACAATTTCGAGAAAAAAGTCGAAATGTCAAGCTATCAATTATGCAGTTGCATAACTTCAGAAACATACCCTTATAACGTTACATTCCAAGGATGTAGTTACGGCTGCTGCATGCTTAGCTGTCAGTTGCTCTCCTAACTGGATTTGATGGACCAGAGGAGTAATTTTGACTTTATTCACGAAATTGTATTTCGACTTTATTCTTGAAATTTCGACATTATTCTTGAAATTGTACTTCAATATTATTCTTGACATTTTGACTTTTTTCTCTAAGTGTATAACAAAAACAAAATCTTCCTCCTCTCAAATATTTTTCTCCTGCCTGGCCCTAATACTCTTCCGTAGGGTTCTTATGGGTTAAAGGCTTTAATTTTTTTCTGTTTTTTCAAAAACAGATGGAATGGCCCTGTAAATTATAAAGAACTGTTGTGCCAACAAAGACTGATATTTTAAAGCATTATAGACTGCATCATGTAACCTTTGGACATAGCCATGCTTTGCCTTGTATACATATAGGCTGTCCATGTTCTTGTATAAACTGGAGTTCCCTCCACGCTCATTGTCAAGGTACCATCCAAAAATTATCTCTTTCATTCAGGCCTATTATGGGAAAGGTCTGTATTTCCTAGTGAAAAGGATAAATATGAACACATAGGTCAACATCTGAGGAATAATGAGTCTGTCAAGTGTATATTTGTAGGGCTTAATCACTAAACTAATGTTTATGGGACTTGCAACACACAAACAAAGGAAGCATACTCATAGTATACAATTTTTTCTGAGCCTGATGAGTGTGTTTTTTCATAACAAAAAAAGTGTTTCAATGCTAAAATGTGACATATAATATGGCATATATTTATACACTGAACTGCAAAGGTGTTGCAGCATACTGCATTTTGGAATCTGAAGTAAGTTTTAAATTAAAGTCAGAAGTTCTTTACTGCATTGTGTATTAGAGGTCAATGGTTTTTGTGGGGGCAAAAAAACTCCTGAAAGAAGGCAATATATAAATACTTAACGTGTTTATTTAAACTAAAGAACAGATGGTGTCCAGGTGTCCAGATTGCAATATATAAATTTAAAAAAAAAACCAACATGCCAACCACATCATATTTAGAAACCACTCCATTTCTTTCTTTCTTACTTTTTTTTTTTTTTTTTTGTAAACAAACAGGCCCTCTTATTCATTTTTTAGCCAGCTGCTGAGACAGACTCACTTGTTTACTTGTTTATGGGAGAGGAGAGCTGACTGTTTATTATTTACATTGTTACCTGGAGTGGCGAGATATTTGCGAGCCAGCAGTGTTTGTTTTTAATGAGCTCCTGAATGAGCTGACCACTAGTGATCGCCCATCACTACTGCCGGCTGCCATTTTGGACAGTGACTTATGGCAATTCCGCTTGGACAAACTTCTTCAGTGCCCTGCCCAATATGCGTCGCCAGAGAAATTTTTTTCGGGATTTTGTTAATTGCATTAAAAAATTTAGTTAAATTAATCATACAAATAAATTTATCCGGATTAATTTGTTAATTTTGACAGCCCTAATATATAGACATACATATGTATACATATGTATATACATATATAGGGCAGCTTTTATATGCTTTTCTTTAATAAATGTTGGAAATACATACTTTCCTTTTCTTCATTTGTTCAGTCAAATTGAAATTCTTTATTTTTCATTTTCAAAGTTGTATATTTTAATGAAGAATGATGTGGTTAATATACTAACCTTTACACTAACCTCGCATTGGTTAAACTCAATTTCTCAATTGGTAATATCTCTGAAATTGTTGTAAATTTTTTAGCATACCCTCAAATCATTATTGCTGACTTCACCAACTTATAAAATGCAAAAGTTCAGCCTACTCCTGAAAACTGCTTGGAAAATGTTGCCTCACTTCGATTCGATTTAGACTTTTTACAGAGCTTGTATTGTTGTATTGATGATGTTTTCTTTCTTTATGTTTTGTCTATTTATGCAGATCATTCTCTTGTGTACATCAAACAACAGCCCAAATACAAAAGAGCAGATGAAATGATGTCACAACTTGCTTAATGATTCTCGAACCTCTGTTGTCGAAACGAGCGTCTGCTACAGACTAAAATCTCATTATTCTCAAAGACTATTAAAGTTGACTTAGAGTGATGCTTCACATCCCTTTGTACTTCAGAATAATGTCATTTTTAATATCCTTACCTGGAAGCTTTGGAAGAAAAAGCACATTGGTGAGTTAATTAAATCTGGAACATTCCAGATTTTAATCATGAACTTGAAAAGTAACAGAAAGGAAAGAAAAGCTAAACAGTAATTTTCTGCCCGTGCTCACCTAAATAGAATAAGAGAAATACATGTATTTCATTTACCGGAGCGATCCCTCCATCCAAGCTTCAAAGGAAAAGCTGATGCATTTTAAATTAGACATGGTCCCTGTACTTCTTGACTAGTTTTATCAGTAATTACATTACTCATATCTAAATCACACTCTCATCATGCTTAATCGAGCGAAAATTGGACACATAAGAAAAAATAATTAAGGTACCCTTTTCCATCAAAGAAATTCATTTGTAAATACTGGAGAGATGTTCTATTTTTTTTTTTTTTTCTTCACACTGAGAAGAGTAAGTACCGCTCATTTCAAGCAATTTTAGACATTTAACTTTCAAAAGACACTCACACATTGTACTCACGAGCCTAACTTTATAACAGGTCTCATATTTTACACTGCTCCCCTGGATATAAAAACTTCACACTAGAACAGCGGTCTCCAAATCCGGTACTGGAGGGCCACTCTCCTGCATGTTTTAGATGTTTCCTGCTCCAACACACCTGATTCAAATGATCAGCTCGTCATCAAGCTCTGCTGAAGTCTGATCAGGAGCCACTCATTTGAATCAGGTGTGTTGGAGCAGGAAACATCTAAAACATGCAGGACAGGGGCACTCCAGGACTGGATTTGGAGACCTCTGCACTAGAAGAAGCGGTTGTTGCTTGATGTAAAACCATCTTAAATGATATATGTATATGGTGATGGCCAATCAGTGCGCAACTATGAAAAATAAGAAAAAAGGTAACAAAAATATTAAGAGTTCTGAATAGAGACTGAATAAAAAATGGCTCAAGTGCATACTCCTGAATAGTTTGGGGCTGCAGCTTAGGGTGCTGACTGTTTTTGTTTGACATCACAAAGTTGTTATATGAAATGCCAAACAAACATGGAAATTTCCGTTACTTAATACTGAACAGAGTTAAGTGTATTTTTGTGGAATTTTCCATCAATAATTCTGGTTATTTGAAAAATGAAAGTTTGACTTCACTAAATCAAGAGCAGAATTTCATCTCAGTGTAGCCTGATTCATGAAGACCTTAGGAGTTCCAGGTGAACTTTTGGAAGCCATTTTTTAGGTATGTGGTCCTGTCAATGGAAATAAACCAAATGCTGTTTGCGCTTCCCCTTAAGTCAGCCACACTCCCTGAGAAGCAGTGAAAATATTGAAGAAATGAGTGTGTGGTGACAGTGAGGGCGGCACTTTGGTGCAGTGGTTATGGCTATTTAGCTCACAGCCAGAAGGTACTACCTGTGCCCATGCAGGTTCCCTCTGGGTTCTCAAGCTATTTCCAATAACATGCAAGGAAATGGGTAATTCTAAATTGGCTATAACAGCTATTTTCAGTGCCAACACAAGTGTGTCCACCAAGTCATTTTCAATCCCACTGTTTCTTTTTACAGTTCTCTGTAGTAAAATGACTATCAGTGCATATGGGCACAATTAATTTGTGTTCAGAGTGAACATACTGAAAGATACAAGTGTGTACATATCAGCATTGATTAGCCTTCAGAATTCAAAATGTCATGATTCCACTTTATGAATGTAGAGAGAAAAGATAAAAAGGAGAGAGTGGGAAAAAAACTACATTAAAATTGGGAGTTTGTTAACACTGATCTGGTGTCTGTTCTTTTTTTGGACTTTGGCCATCTTGTTTGTTTTTTCTCTCTGTGTGTTTGTTTAGTTTTTGTTTGGTTTTGTTGTTATTGTTGTTTTTAGTTTTTTGTTTTTTTTTTGTTTGGTTTTTTTTTTGGGGGGGTGGTTTTCTTTGAAACCAAAATAAACCATATTTGGAGGAGAAGGTGAAGCAAAGAGTGAGGGCTAGATCTGACCTAGTCTGGACACTATCCTGATTGGCAGGCATGTCACCATTTGTGGTCTCGTTTTGCTTTCTGTTCATTTCTTCTTTCATTTCTGATAATTTAAAATGAACCTTCATTTTGTATGGAAGAAGACTTGAAACTCGAGCATGAGATGATAAACTCATTAGGAAAACATTTACTGAGCTTATAAATCAAGTGAGAAGTAGGGCCATTTTCATAAAGACTTAAATACAATCTGACTTCATTTTACAAATGGAGTCACATACAGAAGCCACATCAGACAGTTTGTTTGCTAACCAGCTACAGTGATTGGACAGCTGTAAATTGTAAACAAATATCAAGAGGAGATTTTTGAGTTTTTGAGAGAAAAAGCACACAATAGATTTTGCACCATTAAAGCACAGGGATGGGGAAGAAGTAAATGAAAGATACCTGTGAATTATGGGAAATTTAAAAAAAAAACAGAAGACAGAAGAAGAGAAAGGAGTAAAAATGAAAGGTTTGAAAAGGAGGAATTTAAATGACTCTCCACTTTCTGAACATCTGGATGCTATTAGAAAAGTAGAAAAGTCAGCCATCTTGTTTCCTGAAGTGAGTGGATTTCCTCTGCAAACAGTGGGGATCCCCAGGGCTCGTTTGAATGAACCAGCCCGTTCATCTGGAATTTAACTTTTCTCTTTCAGTTAAAATTCCTCTCATCCTCTGAACTCCGACATGAAACCCCTCTATTCATTCGAACTTCATGCACACATTGTCACCAGCTTTGCACTTATTATCTAGAATGATTATCTGAAGTCATGCTTCAATTTGAACTGTGGTTAACGGATATTGATCATCTGTAAAGACTCTGGGAAAGGGATTTCCCTGTGAGACATTGTGACTGAGTTATTGAGGAAGGATGTAAAGAATTTGGATTTCATGTATGGAAATATCCATAACTTGTTTGATATGGAGAATAATAATATTTTATTTCAGTCATCAGCTGTATAATTTAGGAGCAAGTATATTTCAGAGCAGCAGGATTTTAATTATCCTCACGTTTGCTACCTAACATTTGTATTTGTGGAGGCCAAAGCTACATTGTAACAGTAAAAAACAACATGAGAAGCTACATTTCATGATTTAGCTCAATCATAAAATGCTGAGCCCCCAAATCTCACGTACTCACCATTTTAACAGGTATTGGTTTATAACTTTTGCCCTGCAGCTGTGTGTTTGGACTCCTCTGCTTAAAAACACACAAAAATGAACCATGTCCACTTTTTTTAAAAGCATTGCTGTTTCACTGATCAGCCATAATGTTGTATTTTGAAGATCTAAACCCGTCATTGGCATATCACAGTTTGGTTTTTGTTTCTCAGATCTTCACAATTGATCTTTTATTTTTTTCTTCAACGAATCTTCAGAATAAATGTTCACTTAATATATCCTACCTGATGACAAGGTGCCATGGTAACCAGAAAATCACTGTTATTCACTTTGCTGTCAATGGTCATAATGCAATGACTGATTGGTGTATAGATGTATAGCTGTATGTAGAATGAGTAAGAATTAAAGCAAATAATTTTAATTTGAAAAGACCTTACTCATTTTAGCAATTTTAGCCGTCAAGCTGTTAGTTTTTTTTTTGTTTTTTTTTGGTGTTTGGTGTGCTTCTGTGAGTTTTTGAAGCTTTCCACCAGAGAGTGTTGCCAACTGCAAGGCTAGTGAGGGAAAAAATATTGTCATCCATTTTTTTTCTCTTTCATGTGTTTATGACTTAAGGCCAGGATAATATTTCTTATCTTGTAGAACTCCCATACAATGCCAATGAGAGTCTGGGAAACCAGTTAAAATCATTTCTATCTGTTGACCTGTGGGGGTCTACAAAGCTGGGTGATAATTATCTGTGGCTTTATTACTACGAGTGACTCAGCTTAAATATAATAATCTCATCCACAGTTAGAGATCCAATATTTTACACTTCTCTGTTTTGTTTTGTTTTTTTTGTTATTTGGATTTGTTTATTCAGGTTTTTTTTTTTATGGGGATAAAAGTTAGACGGCACAAACAAGTAAACAATACATGGCTGGGAATACATTGACCCTTTGTGACATCACAAAGTTCCAGATGACCTGGCAGCTGGTTTTGAGGCTCAGTTTCTGAAAACAGGGTGTTTGCATCTATCTGTGGACTGAGACCATTGGTCCTTCCTCAGTATTGAAATAGAAGCTATACCTGTTTCAAATAAATATAGAACCTTTTTACCTAGAATTCCTAGTTAAAGTGCCTTGAAATAAACTGCATTCTGCCATGTGCCTATTTCAACATTCTCCTTAGCTTCCCATTAACTATGTATCAAAATCTGTTCAACTAAAGAAAGATTCAGCAGACAACATGTTTGGGATTGACTGTCTGGAAATGTACCAGAGGACAGGAGTGCAATGCCGTCTCCATGGCAACTGGTAGCAAACGCAAGTAACTCAAGTGACAGCTAGAGCACACTTCCTGTGACAAGTGACAATTACAGTGGCTGGTAGTATCAAAGACCATTATAAAACTGTCTGTGTAAACCCTACGAGCAGAGGAGGGAAGGTAGAAGAAGTTATGCCAACTTTGGTCTTCATTTCTCTTCAAGGGAAGGTTGCTGTCCAAAATGAGAAGAAAAAAATAAAGTTTCTTTTTTTTTTCTAATCTAATAATAGTGTTACTTTTTAAGCACAGCAATAGATTCTTTCATCTCCCAAACACAGACTCAACACAAGGGTTTTATCATCTCTTCTTTGTTTGGTTATTAATTAGAGGACCTTCATCCTCAAGCACTGAAGTTGGCAGAGCACAGTGGTCTATTAATTCAAATCTGACATTAAATTTTCTCTCGCCTCTGCCCTCAAAGCAAGCGAATACACTTCATTGCTGCCCACTCTGAGTAATACAGGATCACTCCAAGCCGGCAGTCCAGGCACATGGTCCAGTGTCAAGGAAACCAAAATCCATCTCGCTTAAAATATGGAGGTTTGACATCTAGGGTAGTATGTTCAAAGAAATTGAAGTCACTTGGCTGTAAAACCTTGAACCTCCTTCATTAAAAGTTTGCCACTGTCTCCGTGATTTTTTAATGATCATATTTTCAGATGTAGCTCCACATTTTATCCTCTGTGATTGTCTGGAGGCCCCACAACGATTCCAATAATTGATGTAAAAGAGAGCGGGCGCCAACAGAAGTACAATTTGACTTGCCCTGGGAGAACAGGTAATTTTGAAGCCTATTTGCCAGATAAACCTGTGTTGTTCTACCAGGGCACATAATCAACAGATGCCCTTGTGCTGCAATCGTGTCCCTCCTAAATTACATCTCTCTATCAGCCTATATCTGCATTCATCTGAATGGGGAAAATTTTAGGCTGTTTCTAATCTTCCTTTCTTTCCAAAAGGGAATAATTTTTCACAACGTGTTTGGCATCTTAAGTACACACTGTAAAGCAAATACAGCCCACATTCTCCACCCGACATCTTTATGACATATTAATGTTATGCTTCACGTTTATGTATTGGTAAAGACTACACAAGCAGTCATCCAACCTGATGCATTGTCTCCTGAAATAGGGCCCCTATGGCAGCAGGTGTACCAGATCTTGATTATCATGCTTACAATGATAAACAGGTGGTACTGAATGCTGTACCTACCTTTGTTACCATGGTTACTGTAAAAATGGCATGGCTTTGTTAGTTTAGGGCACAAAAACTACTTAGTGAGTTTTAGAAAAAGATGGTGGGTTGGGTTTAAATAAAAAGTACCTCCTTAACATTACGCTTCTTTGAACCACACAGATCATTTTTTCAACCCTCAGATAGAAAATGTAGGAGTCTGTCCTGAAATAGCACCTATTGGTTGTCATAGTTAGAATAAGAAATATATGGACTCTTCCAGAAGAGATGTACTGCCCTCTTTTGCCATGGTTACTACAATCACAGTCATAGCTTGGTTAGGTTTCAAAATCATTATTTGGGTTAAAATGAGTACATCTTCAACATTCGATCATTTGTTGTCATGGGTACAATAATAATAGTAAAACACAGGAATATGACATAGTGTTCAATCGCCATATAAAAGTAGCAGTCTATGTCGCTTGTATTATCCATGATATTTCCACAGAACAAAAACACTTATGACTAAGCATCCACCCAAACCTCCTTTTGACGTGAGTTTGTCGCCCTGTAAAATATTTCACTGTAGTTTTGTCTTTGCTCATGTGTAATTACTACAACCATTAGATGTCACCTAGTCACACAGTCTGATCATGAGGTCATTAACATAGACTGTATATAAATGGAAATAGGCTGAAAATCAAGCAAATGCCGCAGAGCCACAAACCTGCATTCTATCTAATGGCCACCACTGGTTGTAAGAATAAGTCAGCTTTTGTTGGCATCTATGAGAAAACAGCCCTACTTCTCGCAATGATGTTATTTATTTTCCAAACGATGGTCCCATTAATTAGGGCGAGGCTACCATGTTACTCTCTGACAGACTTTGCCACAGAGAGCAACCTGCCTGACTCCTCCAAATATGTTTTTGTTTTCTGGGGCTTCAAAATCACAGTTCAAAAACCAACAGGTAATATCATAGCCACTATGACACTTGGTCATAATAACTTGCTGCACAAAGCGGGTTAAAACTAACTTAACCAACTAATTAATTTTGTTGGTTAAGTGTGTAAAGTTTTTACCATTGACACACACAAGCTTTAAAAATTGCGTTTTTCTTCTACATATATTTTTGTCTATGTAGGATTATTCCTGTGGGGCAGAAGATTTCCGACCATGTCAGTGAGTGAGTGAGAGTGGCTCACAGGCCAATATTTGCTGAGAGTTATAAAAAAAACTAAAAAAAAAGGCAATGTTTTTGGACATACACCATGCATATATCCTTTTTTGTTTGAGAGTGAGATGAGAAGGTTGATGCCAATAAGTCCACTTGACTTCAATCTGTGCATTAAAAACTGAGCCAGAGTCAAAAGGTGGCTATTTCTGCCTGCAGGTTGTTTACACCACACATGTATCTGCCAATTGTTTCAGGACTGTACAAAGAGAAATTCCAGCTCTGAAGTTCTTTGAGTCAGTGGAAGAGCGCAGGTTCCTCAGGCATGAGGAGTATCACTTCCTTTAGGGACCTCAGATGTGACATCACTTCCTACACATGCATGTAATTTAAATTTTTACAAAGGATCCAAAAAGGACACCCAGTAATGCCTGTTAATGCCCAATAATTCTATCTCTTGTCTCTGAGAAAAATAGTTAAGTGTGAACACAACATAGACAGGGATCCAAAATGAAGTGGCTGGAGGGGTCGGTTTCCCCTTGATTGCTCTTTTCTGACTGTCATCTGTTGCTCCAACTGACTAATGGGTTTTCAGCTCTGTGCACCAGACATTACAATGTCCTGCCCCAACATAACAATTGACTGTGTGTTTATCATTCATCCATATCAGGCATATCCACAGTCTGGCTATAGCTGTGGATAGAGTCTTTAGCTCACACCACTGGTTGTAAAAAGAAGTCAGAATGTATTGAAATTTATGTGAAAATGGCCCTACTTCTCACTTGAATTAGTAGCTCAGTAAATATTTTTTTAAGAGTTAATGGTGTCAGTCTCTAGTTTCAGATCTTCAATACAAAAAAATAATATTTTTCTAAATTGTGGTCCCATTTAGAGGAAAATATACCATAAAGCAGAGTAACCATTGCCACTGTGTGACTGACAGACTGTATCACATACAGATGACCTGCCTGCCCATCAGGATATAGAGTATAGAGAGAGCAGAACAGAGTAATTGTTTCTTTCAGCCAGTTGCATTGGTTCTTGTGAGGGATGAGAGGAGGGTATCTCCTTCTATTGTTGTGCTATCGGAGTGAATGATCCTACTATTGTCAGAACCTATCAGTTTCAGTGACCTTCCTGAGCGTTAAAATAGAGTATCTCACAAACCAATAAGTGACATCATGGTGCGTTGACACTTGGCAATAGCTAACACAAGTTGTTAGAACAGTTGTTATCGGTTTCATTTTACTCACACTATACACTCTCTGATAAAATTAACACTTTACATGTTTTTATTTTAAAGATCTCTTGAGTCACTGTAGATTTTTCCCCCTTATACTATCACACATATTTTATGGGCCTTTGCACAAAATGTCTAACCAGTAAAGTGTTTCTGTTGAACCATTTTAGTGTTGCTCTCTTGTAACAACTCTTTCTATTTTGTGTCTCTCTTAACTCCAGCCCTTCACTCATGATAGCCTTAAAAAGCACGCAATCTGTCAGACACTGAGTGTCACCTGTGCTGTTCCCATTTGTTAATGCCTGCAGCGTCCTTTCAACATCACCCTTATGATCAAGGTCAGTTTGGTGCTGGGGAAATGACTGATGAGTGAAAGAACGAGAAGTGTCTGGACAGGAGACAATGACTAGGTCCCCAGGCACATTCTGAATCAGGGCCCACACCTCCTCTGGGAGTTAATGTCTTGGAGACTCAGCTTGGCTGTACCTCCAGAGCCCTTACATCCTGGTGCTGACAGATATCCAGGTGGCTGACCATGAAGCAAGATGGGCCCATTAGCAGATGGAAGACTGATCCTTAGGCTGAGAGTGTAAGTGTGTGACAAAAGGCAGCTGAAAGGGACAGAAGGGGCTGTCATCATCACGGCAACAACTCAACCCCTGTCTCCATGCTAATTATTAAGAGATCATAGACAGAATTAAAATGAAAAATGAATAGACATTGATGACACTGTTGCTCCATTTTGTACTGGTCATTTGTCTGGGTCTGGTTACAAATTTATCGTGTAAGGTTTCTTTACATTGACAGAAGTAGGACATATGCTCACATGCTTACTGTGCATCAAGGAGACTGTTATAAACAAGCCCATAGGTCATCTGTGCAGCAGGTGATGATCACCCATAGTCAGCTAAGTTAACCACATTATTATTGTAACCATGGCAATAAAGATCATCTCATTTTGAGAAAAACATAACTAAAAACATAATTTCCATTGCTATTATTATAGTAACCATGGTGACAAAGCTTGGTACGCTGCTCTGGCTGTCTCCTAATTCCCTCACTACTCCCCCCTAGTCCACTATAATTGGAATTTGCCATTTTCTAGTGCTGTTCGAATGTATAGTGAGAATTATCATACCTTACTTTGGGGGTATCCAACTCCGGTCCTGGAGAGCTACTGCCCTGAATGTTTTAGATGATGATTTAAATGATCAGCTAGTCATCAAGCTCTGCACGGGTCTCCAACTCCAGCAGGAGTTGGAGACATGCCCTGTATAGTGGAATGAAAGAATCCCACAAGGCCCTCCAATGGACTGGTGACCTGTCCAGTTTGAACCCTGCCCTCGCACAGAACCTTGGCTGGGGTTGGGTTGAGCAACCCTCATAACTCTGAAGTATAAGTGGTAGAAAATGAGAGAGATAGAGAGAATCCCACAATGCATCATTAAAAGTATTGTCCAACCCATGATCAAGAACCAAGCAATATACACCATCATGCAAACTGACCCCAAGGATCAAATGTGTTATTATATTTGAGGATAATAGGAGGGTTAAAGGCCTTCATTGCTTCAGAATTGTGCTTATATGTTCCGTATTGCAATCAATGTGTTTAATCAAATACACAAATAGCAGACCTGGGGCCACATAATATGAATAATAATAATAAAAGAAAAACGCATGGCAGCACATTGTACAAAGAATAGAAAGAAGAAGAAGCACTGAACTTGTAGTCAGCAGACCCAGCTCTGATATGAGGTAGTGAAGATACTTTTATCCCTAAAGAACCTTTCCACCAAAAGCGCTTTTAAAGGAAGTGAATATAATGGATATGAACATCAAGGAAGTTTTTTTGCATCCAACTATTCACTTAATTAAATAAAGACAGAATTAAAAAATTATATTTTTAAACAAAGGAAGATTGCCAGTAAGTGCCTACCTAGGGTTTAGAGCATTCCTGACTATTAATTCTGCAGAATCATATAAGCTTCAAACAAAATCATGTTTTTTAGGGTGTTATTGCTTTTCAATGGTGTGTTTGTGACCTGAATTGTCTGTGCGATATTTAGTTCAATGGATAAACTCATGAGTCAGGTCAGCTACAGAGCTGAATTCAAAGTTTTACTTATTGGCAAAATGGCTTGGGCCCTGAGTATGTCTGTGAAATGTTTGATCTATATAAACCTAATAAATCTCTGAGGTCTGGAGGAGCTGGTCACTTAGCAGTTTTGGAAGTTAAACATGGTGAAATTCAAAAGCTGTTCTGCTCGCTGCTAGAACCAGCTCCCAGTGAAGATCAAGCCTGTCCAAACTAGCGAAAAGCTAAAAACTTTTTTTCCCCGTTGCCTTCATTTTATGTTATAATATAATTTAGTTATTAGTTTCCTTAAATGATTTTTATGCTTTTTTTTATTCCTGCTAAGCACATTTAATGACCTCTGTGCACGATAATGTGATTACCTTGCCTAATTATGATATTATGCATGTGTTCAATGTTACTTTCCAGATTGGGTCTATTTTTGTAAAGTAAATGTTCCAAGTGCTCCAGCATTAACTTGGAAGTACCAATCAGCTTGGACATTTTAGAAAGTGTTTACTTCATAAAAACTTAGAATCAACATCAATGTAAAATTTAAATCAATATGCGCTGCATGGCTTTTGCATATTCCGCCCAATGCTTTGATTTCTTTTTTTTTCCTAAATGAATTATTTAGCAAAAGAATTCTTTGAATATCTTCTTAGGCAGACATGGCTGCAGCCAGAGCACTGCTGAGCTAAGTTCTGTTTAGCAGCAACAGCCCACGGACTCTTGACTGGATGTAAACATATTTGACAGCAGCACCTCTCATTAGTAAAACAATACTAGCAACAGGGAGCGTCACCCAAAGCCCCTAAATCCCCCTCGGAGAATGTTTTTTCACACCTGCAGGCTCACAAGCACCAAAGAGGCACTCGCAATCCACCCATGCCTCTCTCAGGCCAAGGCCGACAATCTGAGAAGGCAGGGCGGGGGAAGGGGAAGCCATCACTCAGCCCAGGTCAGGCCTCCTGGGAGGAATAACTTGGATAACTTGGTCCCCCCCAAACCTCTCCCTGTCCCTATCCCGACGATGTTGAGCTCCTCCAGTTTGGCTAATGCCCTAAACACCTGCCTCGGTACTGTGGGAGCGATGATCTAGTTTCAGTAAGGGTGGCTGCCACACAAAGCTGTGTCAGGGAGAGCTCAATAACAACTCTGTACAATACAACCAGCTCGGTGGAGATTTACTGCCTGAGGAAAATTATTTCACACCACATCCTTTGTGGCCAGAGATGCTGAGCAAGAAACCACAGTGTCTCCAGTTCAAGTCTAGTTAGAGACCTTTTTTTATTACATGTCCCTCCATTTGCCTCAGGGTCCATTTAACTGTGGTTCTTCTTTTTTAGTAACATCTTTACAGACATTTATTTACAAGTACTATTTGATCCTGAACTGATTGGACATCTCTCTATTAAAAAACACTTAAATTACTTTCATTCATCTTCTACCGCTTATCTGTTTCCAGGTCGCGGGAGGTGCTGGACCCAATCCCAGCTCACATTAGGCGAGGATGGGGTACACCCTGGACAGGTCGCCAGCCCATCGCAGGGCCAACATCCAGAGACAGACAGACACCAACAACCACTCACACTCAGACTTATGGGCAGTTGGTCACCAATTCACCTAAACATGCATGTCTTTGGACGGTGAGAGTACCCAGAGGAAACCCAAGCAGGCACAAGGAGAACATACAAATTCTCCACAGAACTCCCGGAACTGAACCTGTGACCTTCTTGTAGCGTGGCACCAGTATGCCGCCGTGCTGCCCTAATTTACTTTCAAAGACAAAATAATGACATAAAAAGGGTTCCCTTTCTTATCTGTAAATGCGATTAACCATTCCTGAAAAATTGGAAAATCTGTAATGGCTGTTGCACAGATGAAGTCTATGTTTTAACATCAACAACAGAAGCTTTGTGGCTGATCCAGGTAAATATGAACTTTGACGTAAGTGTTTTGTTTCAGCTCAGTTGGTTCTAGTAAAATACAAACAATTAAACCAAATCCATTGTATTTTTCAAAGTGTTTACAAGCTTCACAAGAACTATAACCAACACTGTTATTATACTATTGTGAAAAAAAGACCATTTTTAAGATATCATCTTCACTCACAAATTGCCCCAGAGCTGGTTGCCATGGGAATAAGATTAACTTATTTTCTTCTAGTATTCACACAAAAGGAAAACAAACAAGAAAGAGCCTTCATCAGATATGACCCCCGAGCCGTGGGTAGATTTCATTATCACCCGAATGCTCAACAAAAGCTAGAAGAATGCAGAGGTCCTTCGGTCACACACACACACACACACACACATACAAAAAAACCCCATACCAAACAACTTAGTAGAGATACAGAACAAAACTGCACTTCATTACTTGCCTGTAATTACACTAATGGAAGTTTCTTTGTAGGCCTCAGAGCTTCCAAACTGTGGACCTAAAAGAGGATAGGCACTCTGCTAAAGGCCCCATTGTGCTGGGTAAGCCCCTGGCTTTGACGAAGAGGGAGACGGGACCAGTTGTAATTAGTTTAGCTCCCTCGCTGGTTCACATCCTGCCAGGCGAGGGCTTTGCTCAGTGAAAGGTGTCTCCACATGCCTCTCCAACTGAAATGAGGGTCGATCACCAGCTAAAGGTCCTATATGGAAGGGGGATCCCTGCCCTCCAACCTGACATGCTGTGACTAAATTGGACGAGGGGAGGAGGCAGGGTGGATTACACTAAAAGTGGTCAAATGAGTGAAGGGAACCAATAATGACGGTTAGTGAGGGAGGACAGCAAGGCCTTCATTCAGCTGCCGAGTACAACAACATGCTTGCATAAGTCTTGAAATAAAGGTCAAGAATCCATTAAACAGAAACAGGGCTGCATTCAACAGATGAATGGGTTTAGCCACATCGGGGCAATTCTGTGTCACACAAATTTTCAATCAAAAATGGTACCGTGATGGAAAATTCTGACATTTAACTCTTCTGCTAGTTAACCCTGGTTACTGTAAACTTTGTTGTATGTTCACGTAAACATATTGCTTGCGTAATCCAGCGATAGCATTGTCAGACACAGAGAAGTTACGAACTAAGTGTAACATAAACAAAGAGATCCCAAGATACTGATGTCTCAGTAAAACAGATTATTCGAACAAGTCTGACAATGATGGCGCTAACACCATAGTCATAGTTTATCTACTAAAAACCTTTTCAAGAACACTATAAAAACCATATGTTTTGAGAACTCTGTGCTCTGTCACTGACTGACTGTTCATACGGTCGTATGTGTTTGAGTCCATTCACTGAATGCTATTAAACTCAAGAAAAGGCAGCTGACGTGCACAGACTCTTTTTCCATGATCTTTGTCAACTTTTTGCCACCACAGGACACAAAATCATGCTTTAATACTTTGACAGGGTTTCCAGAAAAGTGTAACACACACTGCCTACAAAGCCCACTCATATTGAGCTTAAATGGAATAATACAAACCACAAACATATTTGTAAGGACTTTTAGAATATACAGTGCAAACTACAGTCCATAGAGAATACACAGGGGCTAAAGGTATTCATGGCAAACTACAGAGGAAATATATTAAATCCTGCCACAATTTTACTGGATAGGCTCCTATTTACCAATGTTTGTCTTAACCCAACACACCAGGGGTGGTTTTACCCTTTTTTCCCAGTATGGATGTTGTCTTTGGGAGGTGGTTTGTGAGTTGAGCAGCCTTAGTCGTTCCCAATCCAAAGTCTGCCATTTTTTACCGCAAGTTTGCCCTGTGTGAATGGATACCCTCTCCTCTCATTTACCCTCACCATGAAAGAAAAGGGCCTAAGTAAACTCGCCAAGCTCTAATCAGGGGAGCTCAGGAGGTCTGTACAGAACCAGGAGGTTCACGCCTTTGTTCTGGCCTTGACTGTCTTGATTCTTTTGGCATTCTCTGGCTGGGTCCACCACCCCGGGGCTTTTTAATTTGCTCTCTATTGACTCATGTTAATTGGGTTGGGGAGAGATGCTTCCAGGTTCCAACCCCGAGTTCAGTGATCTTAAACCTTCAATGTGTTTTTTCACCCCTTTCACAAAAGATGCATGAAATGGGAAGAATGGGAGAGCGGAGGAGGAAAGGCGTTAAAAGAAAGGGAGTTTTAATTCTGTGTTTGAGCAGCAGTAGGGGGGCTTCTACACCATCAATCAGTCTTGCTTGCTGCAATTGTGATTGAGTTATCTCACAGGTTTGTGAGATTGAGTGCCAGGCCGTGCATTTCAAACCTAGGCCTTCAGTGATGTCCTACACAGTCCTACTTGAATTTATCCACCTCTTAATGCCATCATTATGATGCCATGGCTCTAGAAACCATTAGAGCATTTAAAATCAATTCACCCGCATTAACAATTAAGAGTGGTAAGAACATACTTGATTCTGATTGGTCAATCGCCAAAATTCTGCGGTGGTTAGTTCTGGACAGATGACCGCTGCTCCATTGTTACGGTAGCTAGGGCATAGCAACCACAGCGAGGACAACAGCGATCAGGACAAGCCCTTTTCCCGGCTGGGACAGGCTAGGTAGCAGTGGGGTTGGGCGACCTCACGATATCCAGCTTTTCCTGAAAGGTCTTCTTTGAAAATGGAGTTGAAAGTATATCTGTGACCAGATCTATTTCTTCTTCTCCCTCAGCCACTGTAGGTCAAAAAAAAAGTGTTGATCTACAGGAATTAAAGTTGGCGGGTCACCAGGTTCAGTTTTGCTAACGTTGCTTAAAGTAAGAGAGGCAGTGCTAAGCAAAGTAACTTAGTTTGCATAGTGTGTATGCAAAATCTAGTGTGTATCCAATCAAAAGACATGAATGTGTCACATTCAACGTGATGCCTGCTAGCTGGCCCCAGTGTCACCAACTTGAAATCTGATTGGTTATCGCAACTGTATGCTTCTGTTCCCTTAAATTGTACAGGCTGTTGATTCTAAAAGCCTCAGAGCAGATTTCTTGGAACCTGGCAAGAGATGATAGCTGAAATATGATTGGATAAAAGGTCTAACATAACTGGAAGCTGCACAACCAAGAGGAAAGCTTTGAATCCAAGAGATGATTTAATATATATTAATAAAACAAAACAAAACATATTTTAAAAACTATATTTTCTGATGATGTTTAGGCCAGCAGAGAAGGCCTTGCTGGCCCTGTCGGCCCACCACTGGTGGGATCACAAATAACTATTTATCTTGGTCCACCAGGTATAAAATGTAATATAAGTACAGGGCAGGTCAGATCATCACTCCTCCCGTGGTCCATTTCCTCTACCAAATATGCTTTCTTCTGGTATTAAAAACTAGCATAGCCGAAGGACAAACTACAAATTGGACAATTCAGCTCAACGGATGGGTTGGTGCTTGGTGATAACCAGCTGCTTCTTGACCTAGCAATTCAGCTCCTCACAGTGAAATTTACTGACCTGCCTATTAGTTACTTAAAAAAAAAAAACAGGATAACACTTGTAACACTCAAACATGATCATTTCAGTTCTAGCATAATGTCAACCCTTCAATGAGGATCTAGCTGTTCAAGTACATTCCAAGTGCAGGTGCCTTTTCATATTATTTATCACTTTCACACTCCAGTGGTTGTAGTGTATCTCTCTGGATAGGCATTTTCCAGACTTAAAAATCCTCATCATCAACCCTACTACTATTCCTGTAGCCCCACATGGACTTCCCAGCACCTCAAAGGCTGACTGCTTTTAACAGATTTGAGAAAAGTCTCAAGTCTTTCATTGTGACCAACACTCTCACTTGGGAATATTAATTATTTTTAATACCTCAATTTGATGTTAAAGGGTGCTCCCAAAATTATATTTTCAATAATTTACAGACCTCCTAGATACTGTGCAAATTTTATTGATGAATTTGTTGAATTAATGTCAGTTATTTACACAGATTTTAACCATTTTATCTTAACTGGGAATTTTGCCATTCACATTGATAATAACATTGATGCTAAGGTGAAGGAACTTAATTCTGTATTAGACTAATTTGGTCTGGTCCAACATGTTCAAGAGCCAACAAACTTTCGAAGCCACATTCTAGACCTGGTTATTGCTAAAGGTGTTGACATTTCTTCTGTTGTGGTTACTGTCAAACAACCACATTCTCTGAAGAAAAGGTACATTAATGATAGAGCAAGTGCTCAGTTTGTCGAGGTTACAGTTACATCACCAACAATGAGTGCAGAGTCAGTTGACGGAGTCTTGTATCTTTTCAACTCAAAAATTTTGAATGTAATTCATGCTGTTGTACTGATCAAAAAGAACACTTTGACAAATAACAGAAAACACCGTGGAAAAAGACCACTGTGGTAAAAAAAACCTGAAAAGAGAATGAAGGAAAGCTGAGCGCAAGTAGAGGAAAACTAAACTTTAAATTCACTATGAGCTGTACAAACAGAGCCTGTGCATCAACAATTCTCGCACTCTGTTTGCTGTGGTTGATAAACTTGTAAACCTTCCAGAACAGATAACAACAGAACTCCTCTCCACTGAGCAATGCAATTAATTTGCCAACTTTTTTAGTGAAAAAATCTAAGTCATTACTCAAACAAAGAAAGTAATCTGTGTCTAAAACCTGGCAATAACTCAACTGTGATGTCACAATTTAATATGATTGAATAAAAAATCCTAAAAGAAACAGTTCAGCATTTGAACAACATGCACTCTGGACATAATTCCCTCTAACTTTTTAAAAACTTTAACTTTAAAAATTTTAGGGCATTAGAAATTGATCTCCTACATATAGTAGGATCAGGCATTTATTCCAAGTAACTAAAGATAGCTGCCATTAAGCCACTCTTAAAAAAACAAGTTGCTATGACTTGTGGAATCCCCCAGGAGTCAGTTCTTGGACCCCTTCTGTTCAATTTGTGTATGCTCCCTTTGGGTCAGATGTTACTGAACTTTAATATCCATTATAATAGGACTACAGATGATACACAACTTTATGTGTCTCTGTCACCAGACGACTGCAGCCTATTAGACTCACTGTGTCAGTATCTGAAGATAATAAACTACTGGATGAGCCAGAATTTTCTTAAAATAAATAAGGATAAAACTAAGATTACTCTGGCGACAAACAGAGTTCTTCTAATTATCTATCTGTGTGTGTATGGCAAAGAATGGGGTATTTAGCTTGTCTGCTGGCTTATATACAAACACAAAATACTTCTGTGATTCCATGCTACCTCACAATGTTATCCATCACCATTATTGGTTCTTGTTTTGTTACATGCTGTTAATATTCGTGCCTTAAATCTCTTCTTCATAGAAAGCTACCAGAAAGTAGAGTGTGGTTGTTTTCAGGTGGCAAGTCCACCTTGTTCGGCTGTATAATTTGCTTACATACACCATGAAGATGTATGTAACCTGTCACCCACAAGGTTCTTTTGAAGCTCAGAGGGAGCAACTCTGTTGTCACCATCTTGCTTGTGCTAGGCTTTGGTGCATACATATCCTCACTCACCCTCAACTCTGCAGAACATAAAGCCTTGATGAAATGAAAACAGGCATGTTTTATACAAATTCACCCCTGTGCTTTTTTGATGAGGGAGGAAATAAGCAATAGCGACCACAACAGTTTTTTTTTGTTTGTTTGTTTGTTTGTTTTTTTTGCCAGGCTGTAAATTTATTTATTTATACTGTAATGTTGGACATTTTTATCAAGGGAGTCTATGGGGTCTGACACATTGTTGAAACATGACCCATTCAGTACAGTTTTTGGCACTTTTGTTTTGGCTTGATGATTGTTTATTTATCTACCCATTTTTCGTTTTTTTTTTTTCATTCTTCATCTTCAACTGCTTATCCGTTTCTGGGTCATGGGGTTGCTGGAGACAATCCCAGCTCACACTGGGCAAGGGCAGAGTACACCCTGGACAGGTCTCCAGTCCACCGAAGGGCCAACACACAGAGACAGAGAGAGACAAACAACCACTAACACCTACGGACAATTTAGAGTCACCAGTTAACCTAAACATGCATGTCTGTGGACGGTGGGAGGAAACCAGAGTACTCGGAGGAAACCCACGTAGGCACAGGGAGAACATGCAAACTCCACACAGAAAGGCCCCAGGCGTGGGAACCGAACCCATAACCTTCTTATTGTGAGGCAACAGCGCTAACCACTATGCCGTCATGCTGCTGTTCTTGAACCCCTTCTGTTCAATTTGTGTATGCTGCCTTTGATTCAATTGTTACTGAATTTTAATATGCATTATCATAGTTATACAGATGATACACAACTTTATGTGTCTCTGTCACCAGATGCCTGCAGCCTATGCCACCGTGCTTCGAAATCTACCCATATTTATCTAACCAAATTCAACACACACACACACACACACACACACACACACCGATATATATATTATGGCAAGCCATTTAGGAAATAATTTAAGTATAAATTATGAAGTTTCAATATATGGAATCAAAGCCAGAATATATGGAATGAAGTTTGTATACCGTATTGCCTCTAAAAGTGGCCGGGGGCTTTTTAGTCAACTGCAGATTGGGCCTTAATAGAAGGAAGGCTAATATCAGAGAGGAGGCCTTTATGTATATGTGGTACCTTCCACAGAAGGTACCATATATAGGTATGGGCTAGGTACCATTGGCCCAATAAATGGTTATTTAATGAATTCTCTGCTGCATACAGCAGCATTTTCTCTTACAACTCCCCGGTTAGCTTGGCCATCTGACAGGTGCCATGTCTGCCGGTACATGTGGTGGTAGCTGCCAGATATCATAGTAAAGGTAGCTACACTAAATAGGTGGCACTACCTGTTTTGTTTTGTTTTTTTGTTGTTGTTGTTGTTGATGAAGATGTTTGTTTGCCTGTTTGTTTTTGTTTTTTCTTGTTTTCAAGGGGGGGAAAATAGTGTTTATTAGAGGAAGGTTTATGTTTGTACAAATCACCAATACAACGACTATTAACAGACCTGCATCTATTAGAACCGAGGCTGTTTTTAGAGGAAATAAGGTATTCTTCGATGCTTATATTTGAACTTTCATTCTATATATGTATATATATATATATATATATATATATACTTAGAAGGAAAGCCTTCCATATTAAGGGGTTAATATTAAGGTTGGAAGGGATGACTGTCACAAACATGTCCTGAAAAGAGCACTGGGGTATTTAAGTGTGCAATCATTTACTTCCCTGTAGACCCACTAGCCAGATGGAAAAAGAAGTCAACACTGGAAGAGTTATTGAATCCAAGCAATTTCAAAATGCACCCCAAGGAATCTCATTAAGCAGCTCCACATATCAATGGTGCAGCTACACACTGTTGTTTTTCTTACAGAGCAGCAGCAGTCCATGGTGGATTTAACTGGATAATGCTATTGGTTTCACATCAGCACAGGAGCAGGAAGACCACACTGGATAAGCTGTGAGGACAGCCTACTTTGCTCTCCTTTCTCCCCACTTCTTGTCTGAGTAATTATTCCTTAAGCCCCCCTACCTAAGCAACAAAAGTATAATTGATTTACCATTATGTGAGGCATCACTCCTGCTGGGGAGGTCCTGTAAGGGTGACCAGGCAACAAGCAGACACATCTAGCCTGAGAATCTGGGTCTAGCTGTGCAATGATTCACATGGGCTATTGATATCATCCTGTGCTTCCCAAAACAAAGTAGATAAGCTGCTGTTAGGCATATATATCTAGGAACCCTCACTTAACCGAAGGGAGAAAATGCTGAGAGGGAGTCAACCTGGCCCACACAGTCACACACTGCTGGGTTTATTGGTTTTAAGGTCCCAAGTTTCCAAAAGGTCCCTGCTCAGACACAATTTTAAAGTTACAATTGAATGTGAGCGGTTTAGGTTAAAGCCATTTCGTCGTAGTCATAGATTAAGGATTATACTGATGCCAATACATGATGGGCTTCTCATTAGATTTTAGTTTGATGACTGTGCTTTTTTCTTGAGATACTCAAATCTTTGTTTTTTTTAAGAGCTCCTTGCAAGCAGGAAAGTTCCTGCTGCTTCAAACTAAATGCCTTTCCCACCAAGTGGGAATGCATATTATCTATACATCTATATATTGTTTCACCTCACATTATTATGTGCAAGTTTTCTTGATCTGGTTTGGATGCCTGGAATTAATTAATACTCTAGGCTTGAGAAATATCGGAATGTTCTCCAAACATTATCCATATTGCTTATCCTTATAGAGTCACATTGGGCTGGTCACGGGTGTGACCACATTCACAACTACCTCACACTACTGTTACAACACGAATAATGCAGCATTAATAAAACACTGAGAACATGGACACTAACATACATAAGTCGTTGAAATTCTCAGTAGTCCAAGGTACAACACACCTCATCACTACCGTATTATATGTTGTTTTTCAACTATGAGAGACAGAGGGAGCAAAAGAGAGAAAATTTCCAACCAACCATTCACACATACAGAGACTCACACAGAGCCAGATGATATGATGATAAGGAAATTAAGTATAAAAGGAGGGACGTAAATTTCTTGATAGTATGATTTATTAAATCTACTCAGCAATCTGTCGTTTATGAACTTAATTTTAATAAATTCCAAAATGTGTGTGATGAACTTGTCAATCTCCACTCACATTGAGCCCATATTCACCATAACAATTATAAATAGATTCATCATCAGGTATCATCATCTTTAAATACTGAAATATTTCACTCGGATGACTACAACCTGGATCTCTCCTTCGATTGCAGTGTGATGGACCAATGGTTCCCTCTGCTTTCATCCCATTTTACAACCACACTGTCCTTTTTACAGGTGCCAATCACAGCAGTCTAACTCGCCCAGAGCCCTGAGCAGCTGGAACTCATTAGAAAAAACTGGGCATATATTTGTGCTGGCACAGCCTGCATTCATCCAGAAACCAATGTGAGACATTCCTTGGGGCGGGAAAAGGTTGATCAGCAGGGCAAAAACAATGAGCTCAGGCCCTGCAGGTAGGGAGGGGAGAGGAGGAGGAGAAGGTGGAAGAGGAGGGCGGATGATAGTCAGCGTTTGGGGGAGTACGAAGGACAACATTGTGGGTCGACTGTGAAATGAGAAAATGCATCAGGAAACACACAAGGACATCCAGGATGTTATACATTTCTGTGCATGCAGCAGATTCTTCTAATGCATACAAAGTGAAAGGATGTCGAGTGAGTTGCGGACATGGTGATGGTTGGACTTCAACATCTGTTCCCAATGAAAGGTCTCACACTTTAGTGAGACAAGCAGGGTTTCCACTTTCAATGCAAAGAAAAAATGGAAAGTAAGGGGACTATCCTCTTCTGAACCATGCTAAAAGTAATACAAATGTAGACTAACACTGATTTACGATTAGTGCTGGAGAGAAAAGACTGATGAACTGCAGTGAAGCTGTGGCTTGGACTTTAAGGCAGGCTGCAGCAGTGAGAATTTTCAGTCAGGCGTGCATACATGGTATTCCATCATTATTTGTAGAGTGTTCTTTCTTACAGCACACAGAGCTCCTCCTATTTGTCATTAATAAAGCTCTCCAGTAGACAAAGTGCAGCTTTAAGGTTCTTCACCATGTCTTCACTGTGTTTTAAATGCTGTCTAAGATGTCAAACCTAGTAGCAACTAGGGATGAGCGAGTACACCACTATCCAGACTGTATCCATATCTGTTCAACCATCTATATTATCTGTATCCGTATTCGCACTTGTCAGGGGCGGGGCTTAAATCAGAAGTGGGGGCAAGTTGTATTTTTAAGCCTGAAATCGATATGGGTTGGTCAGGAGTTGCTATATTTATTGTAAGCCTCAATATATTTTTATCTGCAGCTTAATTTGTATTACACCAAGGTAAGAAGAGCGAGCCGACCGGAAAAAAACCTGACCTGGTGAAGAAACAGTGAGAATGAGAAATGCGATGCGAGCTGCATGCAGCCCTGTCTCATCACACAACCACCACTTCTGTTACGAATCAAGTTTTTACTCCATAACCCCATAAAGTGGGGCAGATTTTAAACGTCAGGGTTATAAAAAGCTATTTTAAAATGATGATGTAGTAGTGTGGATGTAGCCTAACTTATGCAAGACTTGGTTTTTATCGCTATCAGGTTAAATGGTGATCTTACTGGGGAACTACAGTTAGGGTTAGTAGTTGTAGTCAGGTAGGGATCATCATCATTGGGATCATTTCTCCATAATATGAAGGCAAACAGAAGGGACAATGAGAGAGACCCATATACTGTATGTGAGTTTTTCATTGTACCGTTTTTTCTCCGGTACAGCTAGCGTGTTAAAATAATCATCTGACACATTGAAATAATGTTTTAAGATAACTACTGGACAGTGTATTTTAAAATGTGCCGCCAATTGTTTCCCCCTCCGGTGGGCGTGGCTTTCGGAGTAAGACGCGTTGCGCTCTGTCTGTATCAGAGGACATCCTGAGGAGGATTTTCCTTCAGCCGGAGCACGGATATTCACTCATATTACTCGTATGGTACTCGTACTCATCAAAATTGCTATATCTGTACCGGATACTCGTATCCGGCTCAACCCTAGTAGCAACGTTATCATTAAACAAAAGAGTACTTATAAAACAGATGCATAACAAATGCAGAAACCAGGTTGTCTTGGGCAAAAGAAGAATCATGGATCAGAGGAAACGCCAACAAACTGAGGAAAAATTGTATGCTTTTTATTCTTCTTCTTCTTCTTAGTCCATTGCTTATGGGAGGCTCCATGTCATGTGGGAGCAGAACAAAATTCAAATGGAGAAGAGGTAACCTGGCCATGTGCACTTTGGCCCATTTTAACCACTAATGGTGTGGGCTTTTTGTCAATTCAGGGCCGGTGCAGCTTTAACACTCACTGCGGTCGCCCACTGCGGTCACTCACTGCGGTTTACGAGACATCAGTGGACAAGGCCTAAGCCAGGCTCGCCACATGGTCGTCTCACTGCCATACATATGGTACGAAAACACTGTATATTGAGCAGTTATTAAAAACAATGACTCACATCAGACAGCAAGGTCTGAACTACAGCATTTTTCCATGGTTCCAGGCAAGGTAATTTCACTGTAAGAGACAACATTAGCTGAGGAAAAGGAAGATAAATTTAAAAGCCAGGATAATCTCATACAGTGCCCTCAAGGATTTTGAAAACTTGTTGATTGCCTTCACCTACCTTTCTTCACTCCTTTGTGGCCATTGTTGGACAGTTTCATTAGCATTTCTGCTTATTTTCACTCATTAACAGGCATCCAGTCTTATTTGTTTGTGCCTCAGTTATCAGCTTTCACCATATGCTGTGTAGGTGGTAAAGGGGTGTAGACAGATCCTTTGGCAACTCTATCTGCTGGACCCATGAGACATTCTTCTAAATTTGACCACTCCACAACATGAGTTTATACATCCCTTTATATGTTTGATAACCATCTCCTATAGCCCCTTTCCTCTTTGTGTGTGTGTGTGTGTGTGAGAGAGAGAGTCCAGGGATGCACATTCTCCTCTACAGGCATTAATCTTTCCCTGGCAAAGGTGTGCATGTGTGATATCGGAACTACATTCACTCGTGTTCGGGGTTTCTTTTATCTAACCTGTTGTAGAACTAAATAAATGTGTTCCACTCTTGTGTGCTGCCCCACCTGGTTAACCCTGCTTTTCACCTAATTTGACATAAAGTATTGTTGCTGGGGTTTTTTTTGTTTTGTTTTGTTTTTTAGGGAAAAGACCTGGTGTGACTTTGTTTCTCCCTCTGGTTCGCTGTCTGTATATTGTTGATTTACAATACTCTACAGACTGATAGATATCTCTCCCTTTCTATCTGTTTCTCCCACAGTTTAAATGACCCTTTGCTGAGCCCACCCCTGTCCCTTACTGTTGTTAAGTATGACCATGGAGCTTTTCAGTCCAGTCTGAGGTTTTATGGTGTCAAGGTTACCTGACAATTTTCACATCATTCTTTAAGCAATGGGTCCTTTACTTCAGGCAGAACAAAAGCAGACCTCTTATTTTTCTCTCTTCTAATTTTTTGTTCATGACTGAACATTACTAGCTGACACTTTAGTTGTAGCCAAGATAACTAACTTCCATGACTTGGTTTAAAGCTCCCTCTTTCTGGCTGAATCAACCCTATTCAAGGTTCAGTGTAAAAGGCATGAATTAAAGGTCCCATGTTGTAGAAATTGAAAGTCCACACCTTTGGATCTTTTATAGAGATATATTACATATATTATATTCACAATCAGCCTATATTAAAAAAGTTCTATGATGTCACAATGAAAAATTCTCAGCCACGCAGACCCAAGCACCATTTACCATTAACTGAAATCTGCTGCATTTTCATTCAAACTATCAGAAAACAGTCAGCCCATCAGAGTACAAGGACCTGTTGTTGCTGGAGTTCCAGAGAGAATCCCAAGATAGAAAATAAGCAATATAGCCCAAGATGTTCCTCCTTCTCCTCTAAATATGGTTTCTTCTGATTTCAAAGCAACTAAGGTTGTAAAGTCCACATTGCAAAATCCAGGCTTTGAACTTGTCTTTCACAAACTGATGGATGACGTCACTGTGGGTTGCTGCTGGGGTCAAAAGTAGGTATTCGAGTTATTTTTTTTTGGCTTTTTTATGTGTGTGTGTGTGTCTGTCCTTTCAGAAATGTTACAGTTTAAATGTTTACCATAGCCATAAAAATGACGCTGTAAAAGTACTCTTTTCAGTTCTCTTGCAAAAACTCTTAGCTATGCCTTAATTAAAACATGAAACCTTCACCATAACGCTTTGTATGTATCTTTGATGTATGGCAGACTTGTTGAATGCTTTATGTCCCAAAAAAGCATCTGTTAAGTGTAGGTATCCTATTCCAAATCCAAGATTTTTCATGACCAGTGAAGATTACAAAAAAGCTCAGTTCAAATAAACTTGTCACCATTTGAAACATTCAACATATTTCACTGGAGGTCGCTGTCTTTTTCTTTTTTTTTTTTATTAGCTGCCCTAGGCTTCCTTTTCAGTAAAACTTCACACACATCCATCCCCAGCCACCATTGGTGTCACATCACAGCAGATATCAAGAAACACCAACATGAATAGAGAGGTCGATATACCAGAAATGTGGTAATAAATGCCAATATGGATCAAGTTATACAAATCTCAATACCAGTCAATGCCACAGCAGAAAACAGTGTGCTCACAGACACACACACACACACACAGCATTGATGACTTCCATTTTCTTCTTCTTCTGTTTTCTGGAGGATGGCAGTTTGGCGGTGCATTACTGCCTCCTCCAAATGTCTTAGCATTGCAAATCTTGCAATATTTAGGCTGACCATATTTTGATTTCCAAAAAAGAGGACATTCAGCCAGGCCTCAAGATGCTAAAATGATATGAAGTTGACTCAAATGCTTAATCATCCAGTGAAAAACAGTGAAACACAGATATTTTCATAAATGTATAAAACCGGACAGGACATGAAAAGTGGACATGTCCAGGCAAAAAAGGATGTTTGGTCACCCTAGCAATAGTTCATGTCCAATAATAATAAGAATAATAATAACTTTATTTGTATAGCACTTTTCAAAAGCAAGTTGCAATTGCTGTACAGTAAAAACAATTAAATAAAAATAACAATGAACACCACTATTTATAATGTTTACAGTCTCAGGTCCAACAACCTTTTCCACCATATATTAGCATGTTACCGCCATCTGTGAACGAAGACCAGACCTGAGCCACCAAAATTACCTAGGCTGTTGACAGTCTGAGGGAGTGGAGTCACTTTAGGTGGGTAGTGATATTGAGACTGCTAAAAGTTAGCATATGTTTATATAACTGGAAAGAATGAAGTGATTCTTCAGTGGTAGTTGCTTTGGCAGTGGGGAGCCACTGTCTGATTTGGCCAGTAAATGAGACATCTCATGGAACTGTTTTGGAAGACCAGTTTAACCTACACTAAAGGTTTTGTCAGTCATCCCAATGTAAACTGGCTTGTAGTTCCATTGTAATTCCTTTATAAATTACTGGCTTTAACACAGACCTTGTTCTACTGCAAGTAAAAATGAATCCATTGACAATGAGCCTCTTCCACCAGCACAAGTCATTTTGATGCCAAATGACTGCCCTGCCCTGTGGGTTCCCACAGTGACCTCACTATGTTTTATATTTATCGATAGGTTCTTTTCTGTGGTTAACATATAAACCTCAGAGGAGCCGCTGCTCGAGAGGGAATCTGTGGTTACTGACGGACTGACAGAGTAAGTGCTCTGAAAGTATATATGTAGAAAAAACAACATCAACTGTTCAGTTCCATATACCCATTAACTTTTGCCAGTGTTGAACAGTTGAGAGAAGTGAGGGTGTTTTTGTCAGTGTAAGTGCAGAGGTAACTAATTATGTAAGCACATGTATCCATTCCTTTCACCAGCTCCTGGTCCGTAGGGGGCATCGGTTCGCCCTCACCCATCAGCTATAGAGATGTAACCAACATGACATCATACCTCACCTGCAGGGGCTCCTTGATCTGAGCTGAGGCCAGATTTCAGATAAAGGCGACGGGCTGGCCAGTTTGGCTTCTTGGATGAGGATCAGCCACACAAGCTGTGAAAAGGTCCTGTGGCTTTCCTAACATTTCACATTTGTTCTAGCTCCTCTCCACTTCCCCCGCCATCTGTGATCTTAATGAAGCTGTCAAGAAGCTGTCATTCACTCACGAGTGGCTATGCCTCACAGCATGATGGCAAACATTTAGCCAACAGGGACTCGGCAAAGCCTAGAACTGTGGCACAAAGTTCCAGAAATGCTGTGTAAATTATTTTCAGCATCAAACATCACTGTTAGTGAACAGTTTGTTTTTTTTACCTGTGATGATATACAGTGGTTGGATTAAAGAGCAAAGATAGCCCTCTGCTTGTACTTGTTCTTGGGAGAATAGACTTACGGGGTGCATTAATAGAATGAATGATGACAAATCACAGCAGGTCACTAAGTCTTGAGCCAGGATGAAATGGTAGTCATGAAGAACAAAAGTGGAAGTAGTAGTATGGGTGCAGGAGAAGTAATGGAAACAACAGACCACTAAGAATTTGAAGAATGACAGATGGGATTTAGATTCTTGTTCATATGGTATCACACTTCGCTACAATGGAGGATTCATGGCTTCAAGCTTCATTGTGTTTCCACACCCTCTTGTTTATTAACTATCATTGTCCATTGTTTCAGTGGCATAGATGTCCCTCCCTTGGTCTAAAGGAAATATCTAATAAATCTGGAGTTAGAGAGTGTACACAGAAAGACCTCCACAAGTTCAATAAGCGTGTGGCAGTTACATAGAGGCTTGTCTATCATGGGTTGTACATTTGCAGTAGCCTACATTGTATATCTGGCAGGGCCTTCACTGTCAATGAACTCCTAATTCAGCTTTTTCTCTGATAACCATTATCTCCACACTCATGTTGTAATCACTCTTAAGCTGTGTCTCTTCAGTGATTTGAGAAGGAAAAGGGAAAAAACAGATCTAGATCAAGTTCAGTGTCTTTGAGGGGAGATTTCAAACCATGAGAAAGAGTTATGGTTGAGATTTTTTCCACCGGACCTCATTAGGATTTGGGAAAGGTAGAATGGTTGGAGACTTGTTTGTGAGCTACACAGTGCCAAATGGTGATGAGTAAGCAATCCCTGGAACCAGAGGTTGTTCTGGGCTGTAAGGAGAGCAGCCACACCGACATTAGACTGTTCTCTCTGTTTTATAGAGGAGGAGGGTAAGTTTGAGCCAAAAAAAAAAAAAAAATGCAGAGAGAACCAGCCAAAGCTAGCTGCACAACTTAGCGGCTGCAGCCCATTTTCATCTGCTGGCTGCTAAGCTTGGACTAACACCCGCAACCGCAGAGCTTGGAGCAGACCACTGCTCGGTCCCTTTCATTTAACCGCTCTTTTACTTCTCCAGCTCCAGCCTCTCTCTCTCTCTCGCTCTGTACACATCTGTCTCTGTCACTTTTTCCTTCCACCTTTGGCTCCTTCTCTTTCTGTATTTTTTCCCCTGTGTGCCTTTTTGGCTCCCCTTCTTGTCAGTCAGCTAAACCTATCAAGCATTACTGAGGGGATAAAAATGCGGCGTAATGAAGTAACAATGGGAATTACACCCTGCCATGGATGAAGATGACACAAGTCTATTTATGAGGACAGAACAAATAAACTACAGTAGCTTAGATGGAGCACCTGCACTGTTTTTGCCACAGTGTAGTGTCAGGGCTTTAGAAAGAAGCATTTTTATGTTTAATAAAGCTAGAGGGGAAATCCCTTTCAGTCGCATAACTCTTTATGACAATAATAAAAAAAATATATGAAACATTATGTTTGGCCTTAGCTTAAAAAAGTTTATTCTAAAATACAATTCTACAAAGTAAAAACTGCTCCTGATTGTGAAGATAATTACCCAGTGTTGGCCATTTTTGTATGTTTTGCTGTTGCCACATCCCTAATGTCAACATTAACATCTGTTTGTTGCAAGATGGCATCAAACTTTATTCCTTCGCTCGCCAAGGTGTCTCCACAAGTGGACACGAATGACGATTTTAACTTTATCACCTATGATTTTCTAATGAGGTTAGCATTCTAACCTCAGAGCCCTGACTCACCTTGTCACTTAGCAACTCAGTGTTGCATCCAATCTGCCCTGAGGCACAGGCTGTCAGAGGACGTTATAACCTGGCCGATTATAAACGCATAGATGGCCGAGGATCTTGTCACTGTACAATCACTACCACCTGCTCCTGGCAATAGAACCACGCATGGAGAAAACTTTAAATAGCCACTTTAAAGTAAAGCTTCATTGCTCCAAGCTTATAACACAACAAGAAAAAAAAAAGTTTCTTTTAGTATGCTCATAGCTGGCATGATGTCATGGGGCTGCACTACAGTTTAATGAAAAGAGAAAAATATTCTATAGTGTGGAAAGTAATTTTCAGGTTTTGCTGTTAAAATCAAATAATGCAGCACACATATGTAGATAAGTAATTATATTATATTTAAAGCTTTTGGATACACTGGACCTGACTGTACAGGGGTCATAGTGGTTCACAATGAATCTGTGATTTCAATACCATGCAGAAACAAGAACCTTATAGACACAGATATTATTACTACCTCCTGTACATGAACTGTTCACATCACATCACTGAAGTTCTATTCATAGATCATGTAATGCCATCTGAGCTATCTCCATGACTACCAAACATGATAGTCATGGTGAGGTCAAATACAAGATGGGCCTCTATATAAAATTGTTTGGCCAATCTACAGTATGAACCTTCGCAGTTTTAAGGAACATCTACCAGCCAATCATAACCAGAATTGTGTTCTTCTTCTGTCACCTGATGATATTGTTCATTCTGAAAGTGAGATAAGGAGTTTCATATCAGTCCGTAGTCCCTTTATTGATTGATCAAATGTTTTTTTGAGGACACATTCTGATGCACAGTTTCTTACAAGACACTTAACAATAACCTTGATGGATGCAACATGAATCATAATGGCCAAATCAAACCCTTCAATTATGATATTGGACAGTGTCCTCTGTTTCAGCTGCCAAGCAACTCGTTTGACTCTTACAGTAGCAAGAGAAAGTCTCAGCATTTTTATACCTGGCGTGCTTAATGTGGAGACGTAAAGAAGTACCAACTACACAAAGTCCAGAGCAGCTGCAGTCCACAAAGACAAAAAAGTAAAATTAGTTTTTGCACACAGTGAAGTGCAAACTCAGAGTGCTTTGTTGCTAGGCAACACAGTAATCGCCGATGATCTCCTTACAGTTAATTGCAGTAGCCATATATTAATATTTTATCAGGTGTATTGGTTGACTTTTGACACTTGAATTATCTATTCCAAAATACAATCCCTATCTCTGGTAACTTTGTCACTCCTCCACCCTTCCTTCTGTCTTCCACTTTCCTCCTGTCTGCATCTGAGCTGCAGTTCAGTTTGCCAGCACAGGAAAAGAGATAATGTTTAGAGCTACGGGACATATTTATTCCCACATGGCTGGCCATATAGACAGCCAAAAGGATCCTCTTGACCTTTTACCTTGAGTGTGGAGGACAAAGAAGGCAAAGCAGTGACGAGGGCCCCAGCTGTCCCAAAGTGTGCCTTCGGTGCCACCTTGAGAGTGATCAGACCTTCTCCATCAGTTTATTCTCTCGTTTTTCTCTGAGGATTTTCTCTCATGCGTGCAAATATACACACATTCAGAGGTCAGCCACCCATACAGATTACAACACCCACTGACGGGGTTGTTTCTCGCACAATGCTTTTGGAGCAACTTTGTGCGAGCATCATTAAAGTATCTGCTCATAACTCTCAGTTGCAGATACAAACTGACTGGAGGCTTGTCTGTACACAAGAGATAATGTGACATGACAAGCCAAATGTTAAAAGTAGACCTGCTAAAATTTACTGGTGAAGTGTATGTTAGTGACAGCAACTCTGGAGTCACTTCTTTTCAAGACAGCCCACATTAATGTTTCAATGTCAGAGGCACAAATATCTTTACTGAATATTTGCAGCAAATACATCATATTTCAACCAAAACGTAAGCTGTAGTAGTTTGCTCTTGAGGTTGTATTATAACAGAAGTGAATATGATAACATTAGTATTATTTAATAGTATAAATGTGGCTAGGCAGCACAGCAGCATAGCGGTTAGCGCTGTTGCCTCACAGCAAAATGGTCATGGGTTGGAATCCCGTCAGTGTTGCCAATTGGGCTTCTTTTGATTAAGTTGGGCAGGGGAAAAAAGCTTTGGGCAGGGGAGATGAAGCCTAGTCTTTACTAAGAATTGGCTAACATCATGCTGAAGTGGGGCAAATGCAAATAATATTATCTACATTCATTTTTAATATTCTTTGGTGCTTTTATTGGAATTTAAATTTATCTAACTGGTAATTTCATTCATTCATTTTTATTTGTGGCACTTTTGATGGTTATGGGCAGGTTTTAAGTTGTGATTGGGCTGGAAACTGTCAGGCTTATCTGGCAACACTGATTCCCGGGCCTGGGGCATTTCTGTGTGCAATTTTTATGCTCTCCCTATGCCTACGTGGGTTTCCTCCGGTTACTCTGGTTTCCTCCCACCGTCCAAAGACATGCATGTCTAGGTTGATTTGTGACTGTAAATTGCTCCAGGTATGAGTGTGAGTGTGAGTGGTTGTTGGTCTCCGTCTGTCACTGTATGTTGACCCTGTGATGTACTGGTGACCTGTCCAGGGTGTACCCCGCCCTCGCCCAGAGTGAGCTACGACTGGCTCCAGCACCCCCAGAGACTCGGAAATTGATAAACAATAGAAGGTGAATTAACTGATTAATTAATAAATGTGGGTTAAACTAACCAAAACTGCCTGCAGCTGCTTTTACTCATGCTTCTATGTATGTAACAACAATGAGCTAGTTGTGATGAATCTGAAAAAAATCTCTCCTCAGGAAATTGATCACCACGAAGCCCAGATCTTTACAACGTTTGGCAGACGACCACAGTGTGAGGTCTTCTGTTGTTCCTGTGGGTCCCTCAGTTTGAGTACATTAGAAAATGTTCTCCGAACAAGCCTATCGTGTGCACCCTCTTCCTCAAAAACCGTGAACAAAGCATCTGCTTTTTGAAATGTTGTTTATTTTGCAGGTGAAGCATTGAGCCACTTTTTCACTGCAGCAACTTTTCAAAAACAAAAACTTGCTGGCAGGCAGGTTGGCTTTGCATTGGCCTGAGTGCAACCCATAAGGTGCAGATTTCAGTTTTTCATTTCAAAATAATGCTAAGTTATCATTAAAATCAACGATGTATGATGAAGGGTTTTTTTCTGGGTTTTTTTTTAAATTATTTTTTTCTTTTTTTTTAAGTGGACTTCATTCCACTCTTCTCTTGGGAAACCATGTAAACCTCAGCCTGCTGCAGGCTCTGTAATTCCATGTAATAAAAAAAAAAAAAAAAAGACCAGTAAAATCAAGGCTGAGAACTGTGGCGATAAATAATATAAAAAAATGATAAAAACTGGAATGAGCCTTGGTATCAGGCATTAGGTGTATCTCCGGTGTCTGGCATCTCTCAGGAACTCTTGCAGAGCTTCAGATGGCAAACTCTGAATGACTCAGCCACTGCTCGTTCATGCATGGTCCTTAACTGCCACCTGCTGGCCACAGGCAATAAAGGAAGAACTGCACTTCATACAACGAAGAGTAAGTCGCTTATTTGCCATCATGTTAAATGGTTGGCAGATACATCACACAGAAGCCGTCTACCTTCACAGACATTCAGAACCGGCTTAACGAATCAATTTCATCAGTCCTGAGCAATAATGAAGAGATCTCTGCATAAACCCTAAAGATAAACACGTCAGTCTTCCCACTGTCTGGGCCAATTATAAAGAGCAGACACAAAACAATCACATACGTTTCGAAAAATGACACCCTGATACAAAAGGAGTATGAAAAATTACATGGAATAAGGAGCGATGAGAGCAGATGGATCATGAACTATAAATGTATCACAAATGAACCAGGCAGGGGGCTCAGGACCATGCCAAACTCTCTCCATCAATCACCACTCTAACAAGAATGTTTTCATTTCAAAGAGAAAGGCTTCTCAGGCGGCAAATTCCTCACTCAGAGAACAGCAACATCGACACAAACACAGACACAGACACACACACACGAACACATCCCCATGCAGACAGAGATAGAAGGGCACGAACACTTACAAAGATGGTGTATTTGTGGGTTGTTTGTTGTGTGGCTTTCGTTGGGTTATGAACTCATCAAACAGCCTTCAACTCTGTTTTATTTTCCATTCGCCCCTCTCCTGCTTTCATGTTTGCCTCTATTGTCCCCTTTTTTTTGTTGTTGTTGTTTTTTTCTAAGGCACACAAACAGGGTGGCTCCACACATTGTTGTTAGCTGGCCCAGCACTCAAGTCCAGAGCAGAGTGAAACATGTCAAGAGCAATTACAGTGAAATCTCAGACTTTGTGACTTTTCATCTTTTGCCACCAGCAGGTGACATTTTGAAGCAATTTCAATTTGTTGACAGATGTAAAATTTGTTCCAAATATTCCCCAATAGATAAACTGTAACAATTATTTGTTTCATTGTCCCGAACACACAATACATAAAACTTAAATGTATATATACATGTAAAGTTACAATATGGCTCTTACCAGTCACTGTACATTTGGTTTAGTGGTATTATGGTAAATATTTGTCCAGCCAATTAGCAAATTACATTATCATTAGGAACCATTTTAGCTGAAAAGGCAATGCTACTCTCTGCCCTCCCTGGAAGACATTGCCAGCTCCCCATTCCTCTCCAGAGCAGAAAAGATCACCAGTGACCACCTCCACCCTGGACACCACCTGTTCAGCCTGCTGCCCTCTGGAGAGAGGTACAGGAGCCTCAAAGCAGGACAAACAGACTTTAAAACAACTTCTACCCTTGGGCTGTCAGGACACTAAACACCCACAACTCCAAACAATACAGTAAATAGCATATAATTAAGTGTCAAATCTACCTCACCCAAGTGCAATTATAACATGCTGATTTTATGTATGTATTTATCATTATCTGTAAGCACTGGTTGCTCTGTTTTATCCCTGTGCACTGTTTGTTCAATGTTTGCGTTCTTATCTCTTTTAATGCACCTTCATTGTTGTCCCCAAAATTTCGTTGTACAGACACTGTATAATGACAATAAAGGCTATCTTATCTTATCTTTAGCATCACTGCTAAAACTTTTAACCTCTTTCTACATATTTTATTTTATAATTTTAATATTAAAAAGAGCTACCCGTTTGATCCAAACTTCTGTGCATATTTCTGTAGTTTCAACACGCAAATTATCTCTTGATTTTTATTTGAAGGAATACTGGAAGCAAAACAGTGATCAGTTTTTTTTTACGATGTGTTAAATTCGACAATGTCTGAGGGCTCTCCCATGTTGATGAATCTGCTTCTCCCCTCAGCTCTAAAGAGTTTTACAGGGAATTTCAGCTCATGTATATCTCTCTTAGTCTCTTGGTATTCATCACCAGTTTCAACAAATAAAGGAAAGGAAATAAAGGAATCTCTGAATAAATAGAACCCACTGTCCACATCGGGCTCAGCATAATACAGCAATGCAGCATTTAGCTACTTAGGAGACACGTGTTTTCAATTTGAGTTTGTGGAGACCAAACAGGGAGAAGAAAACGATATTTGGACTGATCACATTAATTGAACAAGTTTATCAAATCAACTTAAAAGGCAATGACACTGTGTGTTAATGCTGTGTTTTTCCAGATACTCATTTACTGTTCAAGTGCGGTCTCTTTGGGGAAAGAAAATGCCCAGAGGTGAGTTACATACATATATCACATTCCACCTGGGTGCATTACATCCTGAGCAGTGAGTTTGTGGGTAAACTCTTGGACCATTTCCTGCAAGTCTTTATTTTTTTCACTTTGAATATAAAGCCATTTAGCTAATGAATTAATGGAATCCCTTACAGTAACTTTCAATACGATTTCCATCTTTTTCTCATGGAAAAATGTAACAAGTACTTCTTGTAATTACACAGTTGTTGAGAATTGTCACCTGAAGGATTCTTTTTGATAAAGAAAAGTGCGGTGAGTGTTTTACTATTCAGTCCCCACTTGGATGTGAATGGGGCTTTATTCTTGTTTCTGTTTGCTTCCTCTTCTACCTTCCACCTAAACACCTCTCATCCTAATCCTCTTTGCTGTTGCAGAGAATCTCTCCTTGTTCTATTTTAATCAGCGATTGTCTTTTGACCACTCTTTGGCCTGTACTTTCCCGTTGCATTGCCTCACTGCCTCTTCATTGTCCCCTATAGATGACCTCACCCCTCTAGCCAGGGCCCCCACCTGCAATCAATACCACACAGATGGAGGTACCCGGTGGAGGGGGAGCAGGCCGGGGACATCACATACAGTCCTGTCCAATAAACACATTGTGAGTCTAGGCTGTGCTGTCAGAGTCCACTGAATCACAATGAGCCTACAGCATGCACACCGGCTGAAGTGAAACCATGTGCGAGGGACATACTGTTGTCACAGGCTTGGAGACTTTCTTTTTGACTGGAAGAAAGAAAGAGAGGAGACAGAAGAGGAGGAGGACAAAGGGTGATGGTGACACTGCACCCCTCCTTATCTCACCCTGCACCCTGCTGTCCTCTCAGGGTCAGAGAGTTGGCTGTTGAGTGAACAATGACCCTGTAAGATCAAGACACACACAAGTATGTGATAGCCATTTTTTTCTGACTTAATTCTAAGTCATAAAGAAGTGATTTTAATTTTCCCTGACAGGTGGACAGATACATATGCTACATCATGCAATAAATCTGTGAATTTATGGTATCACATATTTCAGGTGCCAATATTGCCCTCTCCACCCCATCAACAATCCCAGTTCAGTCAGAAGGAACCAAGTCTGAAGGAGGTTGAAGAGGTCATCAAGGCAGCTCGATTAGCATCTACTCCAGACCCCAGTGGTGTACCCTACCTCATATATAAGTGCTGACCAGAGCTTCTACAGCACCTCTGAAAGATTTTGAAGGTTATCTGGTGCAGAAGGAGAGTTGCTGACCGATGGCAGTGTGCCGAGGGAGTTTGGATCCCCAAGGAGGAGAACTCAAGAAACATCAACCAGTTGCGAACAATCTCACTGCTGAGTGTTGAAGGGAGGGTGTTTTTCAGCATCATCTCTTGGAGGCTGACAGACTTTCTCCTTGAGTACAGCTGTAGTGACTTCTCGGTCCAGAATGGTGGGTTCCCTGGATCCCCCGGCTGTTAGGAACACACAGGTACAGTAACGCAGCTCATATCAGACTGGCATCGCCTTGAAAAACGAATAATAACAGGCTGCACCATCTCTGTTATCCTTTTCACCCTTGCCATGAACATGGTGGTCAAGTCAGCTGAGGTGGAATGCAGAAGGCCAGCCAGGTGTACGTCAGCCACCAATAAAAGCCTATATGGACAATCTCACCATCACTACATGTCAGTCCCAGACTGCAGGTGGATCTTAGAAGGTCTTGAGAAACTCATCACCTGGTCCAAGATGAGTTTTAAGCCCTCCAAGTCAAGTTCCATGGTGTTGAAGAAGGGGAAGGTGTCTGACAAATTCCATTTCCTAATCTCAGGAACAGTTATTCCATCCATCACAGAGCAGCTGGTCAAGAGCTTGGGAAAGGTCTTTGATGCAAGCTTGAAAGATACCACTGCCATCCAGAGGTCCACACAAGAGCTTGGTGTTTGGCTCACCAAGGTTGACAGGTTTTGTCTACCTGATTTAATTGATTTAAGGCCTCAGCTGGTCTAACTCCCAATAACAACAGTTGAGTCCCTCAAAAGGAAGGTAAGTAGCATTCCACAAAGCCTCACCAATGCACCACTGTATGGGACAAGCAAACCTTGCAGCTACCGTTCAGTGGTCTCAAGGACGAGCTCATGGTCACTCACACGCAGGAAGCGTTTATCAGGGATGATAAAGTGTCCGGCATCGTGGTGAGGACAGAAAGGAAGTGGAGAGCGGAGAGGCAGTGGAGGTGGCAAAGTCACGCATGAGACAAAAGGTGCTGGTGGGCACTATGGCAACCGACAGAGTGGGTTTGGGCCACTTCCAATGGACCCAGGTCAGCAAGGCCCAGGCAAGGAGAGACACCACCTTCTCCAGGAAGAGGTCCAAGAAGGGGTGGAGGAAGGGTGAGTGAGCAGGACAGTAGGACTCTGGCAGCAAGGAGTGTGGAACAGATGGGAGAGTACACTGCAGCACAGGATCACCTGGTCAAACATCGTGCAGGCAGATTTTGGCGTGTCCGGTTCCTGCTGCAGGCAGTCTACCACTCCTTGCCAAGCCCAGCAAACCTCCACATCTGGGGAAAGAGCGAAACGCCCTCCTGCCCGCTTTGCTCTGGAAGAAGCTCATTAGAACATCTCCTCAGTGGCTGCCCAAAGGATCTGGCAGATGGCCAGATATTGGAGGCGACATGACCAAATGCATAAGGGAGTTGCTGAGAGTTTATCGTCAGCCATTAACATCAGGAAACACCACCACGCACCAAAGAAAGCAGTAACGTTCATCAAAGTTGGAGAGAAACCCCAGACACAGGCAAAACCAACAACACACCTCATCCGCACAGCCTCTGATTAGCAGTTACAGGCTGACCTGGGAAATTGGCCGACATTCCCGCAGCACATTGAGAAAACTCAGAGGCTTCAAAACACCTGATCATAGTGGAACTGATAGTGTCTTGGGAAAAGCCCTTTGAGGAAGCCAACGAGTGGAAACGCGTCAAGTACCAGGAACTAGTGGAGGAGTGCAGGGGCAGAGGCTGGAAAACATTCTACCAGCCCATAGAAGTTGGCTGTAGAGGATTTGCAGGACATTCTTTCTGTAAGTTCCTCACTCAGTTGGGCGTCATGGGAGCAGCCAAGAAGAGGGCCATTCAATCTGCCAGTGAGGCTACAGAAAAAGCCACTATGTGGCTTTGGTTAAAGAGGGCGGATCTGTGGGTAGCTGTTGGGACGCAAGTCGGGGCCTGATCAACCCTAGCTGGGTCACCTGGGTGAGGGTGTATGTTGTGAGACCCAAAACATCTTATTATCCCAGGTCACAACACTGATGATGCGTCCAAATGCATCCTGAAGGCGTTTGTTGAATACTTTCAAGTTGTATGGGTACAGTATTAAATTCATTAATTAAGTTTATTGAAAAAAAAAAACAACCTAAAAATCATTCCGGTCATATATTGTTTTCTTATTCCTCCCTTGAAACTTAAACTAAATTTACCTAATTTTAAACATATCTATCTTCCCATTCCAGGAAAGTAGGCTCAGGGTCACTGTATACAATATAAACACATATTGTCTACAATATCGACTTGCATTTTGTTCTCAGTTTGTTCACTATTTTTAATAAAAACTTGAGGATCCCATTTTTGGTGCAGTTTCTTCACAGATTAGACATAATTTAATATGCAAAATTTTTTTTACACGGTTCCTTCTCCACATTAGTAAAATCTCGGTGCCAGTAAACATATTTGCTTTTATATCTGTATCCATATAAAGAAATTATGTACTTCATTTTAAAGGTCAAGGTCTTGTGCAGTTGCACAAATATATATGTATATATGTTTGCAGTGGTAATTCTCACCCAAATGCAGGCATGTGCTCCAAAGCGTATGCAGTCTTTCTTTGACTCTCTTGTACACAAACATCCTCATAGGCTTTTGTGCGCTCTTTCGCTCTCAGCTCCCTCCCGGCTCAGCCATAACAGGGAAGAGCAGTGTGAAACCAACACAGCCATTATCTTCCTTGTTGCCATCCCAGCGCCCTGCTTTTTCTCCCTCCTCTCCCTCTCCCCCCACCCCTTCCTTCCAGTCTCTCTCACAACAGGGACAGGAGTCTCATATCTGAATGAAAGCAACGTGGCCACTGTGTTTAAGAGCCTGGTTTAAAGGTCACTGGTTGGGTTATGTAGCCATGTAAATACCAGCATGACTTTATAGGTTAACTAGTCTTGCTTCAGTGGTCAGGCATACTGATGAATGATCAGTGAATAAAACCTCCAGAGGACTGGAGATTTCTCTCCTCGCCATTCTTATTTTTAGATTCTTTATTAATAAGATCTCTGAGATTTTCTGTCTCTGTTAGCCATAATGCCCTATCCTCCATCCATTCACTTTGGAGCCAAAGCTGACAATGAGCTCATATAGGTGAAACAACCATTATTTTTGGTTATGGGAAAATTGAGTCCCAGGTTTCATTATTTTTATGTTCTGCTACTTCTCTACTATATTTTTGTCTTGGGGTCAACCATGTATCTTCCTTAAACAATTGCAGTGAAGTGGAAACCTTCCCGCCCGAAGTCACATCACCTCCCAAGGCTCTAGCATTATAACTCAGGGAGCCTCTGCAGCGGGCCTGGCTTTGCTGCATCACCTTCATTAACCACAGCGTTGGAAGCTTCTTTGTCATCCCTGGGTCGATGACTTGCCTCTCAGCTCTGGCCTAAGTTCCCCAACTTTATTTTTCTACTTATCTGTTGTGAGGACAGAGGGAGGCAGACACTGAAGGAGAAAAGAGGGGAGGGAGGGGAAGGAGATACTCAGGGCTTGAGCTGTGTCTTTTAATCTGTTATTCTTCCGTATTGGCACGGGCATCTCCAGTGTGGGTATTAAGAATCCAGACAGAGTGATGGAGCTCAGCAGTGACCCCGAAGGTGGCTGAGGACTGGAGGAGGAGAGGTGAGGAACAAAATAAATCATCTCTCTGGAATGAAAGAGAGACAGAGACGCATAGGAGCGGATGGAGGATAGTGAGCTTGTGTGTGAGTGTGTGAGTGTGTGTACGTGTGTTACAGACAAGCCATAGAGACAAGCTATAGAGAAAAGTGATATGGGGCAGAGAAAGTGAGGTGTGGCTAGTGGTAATGGACTTGTTGAGGTAGGGAGTGGTTTAAATCCTGAAACATGACCTAATAAATCTGAAGGTTACCTCACTGCGCTGATAACCAGCTTGAGGTTGGGGTGTAGGAGTGCTGCCGCCTTCACACTTGGTTTCCACATGGACAAAAGCATCAGATAAATGAATGACTTCATGGTTCTGAGGATTCAGGCCTATCAGCTCAAGCCATACTCCTCAGCATGCAGTTATTCATCTGCTGTGTTGCTTCTGAGTGAATGGTATCCTGCAGTGTTTAATTGGTGTCGGATGCATTTTTAAATGACCCAGTAAGAAAAAGAATAGTCCATGCTTGTTATTTCAGTTATTCATTGTTGGAGCACGTAAACATCAGTTAAACGTCATCCACTTCGTTAGATTTGACCTGTAATTGACTGTAGCAACAACAAACGCAGCAAATGAATATATTAGCTAAAATGTGCCAGGAATCTACAGTAGATGTGTGGTCATATATTCTGCACCCAGCTCTGTCCTAGTTAGCAAAAAAAGATGTATCGATGGATATTCTAATATTCTAGACTCTAAATACTCTCTTTATTCATTCTCTTTTTTTTTATCAATAAAGAAGACTAACATTTTAAATACACAAATGTGCTACAAGTAGCACAGACAACATCAGGGAACACCACAAAAGTGATGAACCCAGATGTGAGGCATGTGCTTGAATGAATGTAGTATAATACTGCCATGTGCAGTTGTTCCTTTATATTTTGTGCGCCACTCAGGTTTCCTTGAAACCATTTTCATCTTTGCTACTTACAGAGTGTTAATAATATGGGTGTTTTGTTGTTTTGTGAGTATTTGCAGTGCATCAGTCTAATTAATAAAGATGATTTTAAGATTTCTTTGTGTCCGTTTGGATGAGTGCTTTCAAATTGCTGTGCATTGAAATCAATTAGGAGGCTGTGTAAAACCCTCTTGCTTTTTTTAGTACTGTAAAACATGAGGGTACTAAAGAAAAGCAAGGTATGTTTACAACCTACCTGCTATAAGATATTGGATCAGACCCCTTGTTAATCCATTTATTCTATGTGTCAAGATCCTCTGCATAGGCAGAAATGTTTACTTTTCTTTTTTCTTTTTTCTTTTTTTTTTTGCAGACGAAAAATCTATTCAAGTGTTGTCCTTCAAATTGAACACTTACAGAATCAATATCTGTTGCAGGAAAGAAGTAATCTCTGAAAACGCTCCAAAGTCTTGATCAGCGACTTTCTCCTCACAGTCTTCCTCACAGTGTCACCCTTGAGTCTCTGCACTGTTGTTTCTTCAGTGTTTCGTTTCCCCTGCATTTCCTTCTTGGGGCTTTATGTGTCAAGAATGCTTCCTGGCTCAAGGTCATTCCTCCTCATTCACCCCACTCTCCTTGATATATTGATGACAGTAGAGCCACAGCTCTTGGCTGCTAAAGCAAAATCGATATCCCTGAGCGCTTGGTGCTTGTGCTCTAATATCCTCCAAACACCACCTGCCAAAATATTTATGCTGTATTCATGGGAGATGGTTAGAGGGAGACAGGGAAGAACAAGGAAAGACATAGCTGACAGCATGGTAGGATCTGAAAGAGTAAGCATTGCAGCTCATATCACAGCAGCTCATTATTTATACTTTTTGCAGCTCTTGTTAAATGTTACGTCAGTGCTGGCAGCTTGCTCGGCTTTTCAGTCTCAAGTGTGGCGTAGAGTGTTAATATTATTGATGTGCAGGTTAGGGCAGGAATCACCTTATTTGGAGTGGGGCCCTTTTTTTCCTTTTCCTCCAAGACTGAAGGTGACCATTCGTCCAATTGCTCTGTTTACTTAACAAAGACAGAAAGAGTAATAGGAGTGGAAAACATTGGAGGGGGCGAGCTCAGATAAATGATACAGCATTTGCTTCCACAAGCCCTGTTCTCCTCTTCTGCACATACTGACCCACTAATGGACGGAGGATGTTGCCACAGGTGTTAGGCCTGACAGCTTTCAGACCTGCCAGATGGGTATATAGAGCAAATACACTCAGTCTTAATCTCCAGTTGTCTTTTTGCCCTTGCTGCAAGTTTATGTGTCGGCTGTATGTGTTTGTATGAGGGGTATTGATAGTTTGACCTTTTGACTTCTTAGACTCCTCCGGACTTCATCCTCCCGGACAAACAAAAGCAAAGAATGAGGGGAGGCCTAGGGGCTTTGGTATTCTGGCAGTGCATGTCCCATTGTGGCCCTGTTGCATCTTAGCAGGTGGAACTGGAAAGCTGAGCAAGAGAGGGCAGAGGGGTCGGGAAAGGGGCCTGGGTTAGGTCTCAATGGTTAACATGCAAATGAATGGTTTAATAGGTCTAGAAAGGTCAATTAGGTCAACCTCTGTAATAATTCAGTGTCAGATTAAAGCATCATTGATGTATGTGTGGGTGTTTGTAGGTGGCTGTTCAGGGTTGCAGCTGGACTTTTTTCATTCGCTTCATTGTATAAAAAATAAAAAAAATACAACAAAACGAAAAGAAAAACCCCAAGTGACTGCTACATGGTGCCTCCAAACCCTGCAACGCCTGTCTGTTGGACATCAGTCAGGCACAATGAAAGAGGAAAACAGAAGACAGGGGCAGAGAGCAAATGAAGAGCAAAAGGACAAATGATGATGATGGTGAAAGGCTGACTTGATGGTGTGGATGGAGAGGTTGTTTGGGGACGATCAATTCTGCATGATATCTTTCTCTTTTTTTATTTCATTGATATGAGCCCTGGGGAGGTAAATGCCACCATGCCCTGTGCTATAGATGTCTGCTTGGTGGGCAATTGATTGGTCTGGTATTTGATCCTCTGGCTCACAGTGAAGGATGGGGTGATGGACTCATGAGAGCAGTCACGGCCACCCCCAGTCTGTCGCTCAGATCCCGTCCTTTCTGCTCCTTCCACCATTTATCTATGCCCCCTGCTGCCATATTCGTCACTGTCTTGTTTCCCACCCAAGCACCTCTTAAAACCACAGGTGGAATGGGATTTTGTGAGGTTTAAAGGGTGTGTACATGGCTCTGTTGTACTAAAAGCCATATAAATGGCTGCTCGCTGAAAACATCCACCTATTAAGGAGCCCATCAGCTCTCAGTGGTGGTGGTTCCTCTGTTTTCTGAAACATAATAAAAGTGATACAGTGAATAGCCTTTAGTTTGCTATTTCATTCAAGGAGTACAAAGATACTCTTCCTTTCAGTCCTCTTGCAGAATATATTTATTTAACTGCCAAACAAGTCTACTACATTTGATGATGTATTACACAAATGTATAATAAGAGAAAGATAATACAAGGGGAGATCAATTGCATATTCAGTTTTCTAGTTTAATAAAATACTCTGTTCATATGAATTTTAAATTCTCCTAAATGGGTGATGAATGAAAAAAATTATTGTATTAGCACATGGCATAGAAGAATATAATACTCTATTGCAAGAGGACAGGGAGAATATGAAGGCTGTAATTGGATATCAGTGAATTAATTTGTTCAGTGAACATACTATGAATCACATCAGGTCATAAAACCCAGATGGAGCAGAGTGAGGATTGGCACAAGGTGGTGAAAGCAGATATTTAACATATCAGTGTGAGCAGAGGGACGTTCTCAGCAGTCTGCACTGCCACCATGTGGAGGTTGAAGGGGCTGAGAAAACCCAAGGGAGAGGCGTACAGATAATAATGATTCATTTCCCAAGTGCTTATGTTAAAATGAGATCCCCAAAGAGTACCAAATCTTCTGCATTTCCAATAAAATTCATTTAAAACTATTAATCAAAGCTGAATACATACTGAAGCTGGTCTTCTCCTTCGAAGGAATGTAGAGAATGCCCTTAAGAGGAAACTGTTCTAAGGAGGCTAAACACTTTGTGGTCATGAACCTGTGACCCAACCACCACTTATAATGGCTATTGATGAAACTCCTTCCCTGGTGGGAGTCTCTGCGTGTAAGCATGTTAGGGGTGAGAGAAGCTCGGAGTTGCACTTATCACAACCACCTCATATAACCAAATTTATGGAGACATTTTGTTGCCGTGCTCTAGGTGAACATTAGTATTATAATCCTCAATAATCCCAACCAAGACGGTGATGGCAGACATATGTGACAGCTAAAACTGTGTGGAGAGATACATTTCCAACCAAGGAGCAGGAACGCAGGAATGTGTCTGGTGATCTTGCCAGCCATAGGTCAGTGTGAAGGATGTGGCTGAATCTTAAATTATTCATGCTAGCAAATTATATCCAGACTCCCAATTCATTGTCTTAACTTTAGTCACAAGGAAACACTTATGTAGGATTATATGTTTTCAGAGATTAGATGTAGTTCACTCAGACTGTTAGACCCCTTCAGTGTTTCACAGTCTATTAGTAATTTAAACTAAGTGCCACATAATAACAAAATGAAAACAAACAAAATCAGGAATAAACTAAATTGTCATATTGACAAAAATATTTAAACACTTTGCTCTGAGACTTGAAATTTAGTTCCCATTTCTCTTAATATTTCTCAGCCTGTGGTAAATCCAGCTGTTTGGACATCATTTAGAAAAGAACACACCTGCTTATACAAGGCATCACAGAGAGAAGGACAACCTGGAGAAAAATAGACATATGTCAGGCTTTTGTTTTTCATTCAGTCAAAGTCAAAGTGTGTTCATTGTCAATTCTACAATATATACAGGACACATGGAGAATCGAAATTGAATTTCTCTGAGACCCTCGGTGCAGAAAATAAACTAAAATTATACATAAAATATAAATATATATAGCAGCGACACAATGTAAAGTCCAGGCATTTGAGTTCAAAAAGCTTATAGACTGGTAAAAGTGATTTGCTGCATTGATGGTTTCCCTTCTGGAACTGTCTTACATCTCTACACAGGATCTTTGGAGCTAAGCCAGAGAGGCCATTAGATTCTTTGTCACCTTCTGTACTAAGATGCTTCTGGCCTGATGGCTTGGTTCTGTGGACAGCCAACTAAGAATGATGGAGACTGCTCTGCCCATAAAAATCTTTGGTGCAGCAGTAAAGCTTCTATATCCTTCCCCAGATCTGGGCTTTGACACAATGAATCCATCGTTTTTCTATACAGGGACTTTTACATATGTATGCTTATTAATAAAAATGAAAACACTTTTGGTCAGGTGATTTTCTCTGCATAATGCATGGGCTATATCACTTAGTGAGGGTGCATAACATGTATGCATTTTTTTTTTTATGATGCATTGTGGGACACTGAATAATTCTCACCATACATTCAGACAGCACAAGGAAAGGTCAAACTCCCTGTAAGGAAGAAGGCAGCTATTCGTTTTTAGTTGTGAGATATATTCAAGAGTGTCTGTTTCCTAATCACGTCCAGTCAGATGAATTTACCAAGTGGTAAAACATCTCAACAGCTCAGAAATGATCAAGAGAAATGTGACAGACCTGACCAAAATTTCAACTGTCACAGCAGAGTGTCCTAATAGTTATTTTAATTGATATTTTAGTTTTTCCTTTGAAATTTAGTTGCGATAAATACATTAAAAAAATTAAAAATAAAACAACAGCACAGTACTGACTTGCTGAAATTTGGGGGATGTAACATAAAGGTTTTATGGATGAACTGGTTTGTTTTTGTCTCTTTATGGCGTGATCGGCTCAGTAGCTGGCATTACTGTATAAACTGTATACTAAAAGTACATTACAGTACAATGTAACTACTCATGGTGATAATAACCATAATATTATTATTATAACAGTCCACCACAGGGAAAGCAGATGGCAACATTGTTTTCTTTCGCAGCGGAACCTGTTAGTGAAATTGCATTTTTTCACTCGGGCTCATTTGTGTGCTGCACTCGATGTTAAGGACGGAAAGCGTTGTCAACCCTCGGTGCAATTGTAGCTAAACCAGGCTGAATAATTCAGGTCTGAGGAAGAAAAATGTTTAAGCTGAGGTAAGTCATGAAACAAATGCTATTCATTTTTAAACGTGTTGTACACGCACTGCTAACGTAGCTAGGTCACAGCTAGTCTGTTCCATGACTAACCACTATGTTTGTGACTCTGGGTTGCTTACGTCAAACAACTGGAAACAGGTGTTGTGTTATTAAACGAGGGGTCTGAACGTCAACCTGCTCTTCCGTTCTGACACATCTGTCACGTCCTTGTCTTATTAAGAGAAAGGTACTACAGCTTGTTCTGTTTCTTTATGTTGTTTTTTTGTTGTGGTTGTTTTTGAGGGGGGCGGGGGGTCTTTCGAACAACCGTGAACTCTTCAAATCTAGCCCATGAGCGTGTGGCTGAGCAGGTTTGTCAGCAGAGCCTCGACTCATATGAAGCTAACGGTCGCTCTGGTTGTCTGCAGGCGAGTCTGACTCCTCCGAGGGAAGATGTTCTGTCTCCGGCTGAGACGGTGGCTTCAGCCTGGGTCTCAGGTCTGCTCAGTCTCCCAGCAGAGCGCCCACAGACTGTCCTCCGTCAGGCAGGCCACAAAGCTCCCGCCAAAGAAAGTTCAAAGCTTACTATACCCCTTCAGTAAAGTGGAAGAGTTCCTGGACAGGTAGTGCACTTTGTGTTACAGAACACTGCTTCTGTCCTTTTGGGCTATGAGAATGTGCTCTTACAACTTTTTTTTTTTTTCCCGCTTGTGATGTGGGATCGAAACTTTCAGGTCTGTGGACAGGACACAGTTCCAGCTCTTTCATCCTAGCGTGGAGGACATGATTCAAGCAGAAAAGCTCTTCGTCTCCTCCAGGTCTCATAAGATTGATTATTACTCATCTGCAGAGAGGATGGGCCACTTGCCTGCCCTGCAACAGCCAGAGGTGAATGGCAGCTATGTCATGTTCACTGCTCCCAAAGTGTGTGTGTGTGTGTGTGTGTGTGTGTGTGTGTGTGTGTGGATCAGAACCTTTAAGATAATGAAATAATGTATTTAACTATGTATTCAATGAAAACTAAAGGTTTAAAAGTGTTATTGTGCAATGTTTGGCGAGTGTTGTTCAGCTGAAATTGGATATGTTCGTCCATATATATAGGATTGATCACGCCACGACTTGCGTCCCAGCAGCTACCCACAGATCAGCCCTGTTTAACCAAAGCCAGCTAGTGGCTTTTTCTGCGGCCTCACTGGCAGATTAAATGGCCCTCTTCTTGGCTGCTCCTGTGATGGCCAACTGAGTGAGGACCTTACAGAAAGAATGTCCTGCAAATCCTCTACAGCCAACTTCTATGGGCTGGTAGAATGTTTTCCAGCCTCTGCCCCTGCACTCCTCCACTAGTTCCTGGTACTTGGCATGCTTCCTCTCATAGGCTTCCTTATTGCGCTCTTTCCAATGCACAAATACAGTGCTTCCCAAGGTTCCAGCATGATCAGGTGTTTTTGGGCCTTTGAGGTGATAATCATGTCGGGATGGAGTGATGTTGATGCAGTGAGCTGTGGGAATGTCAGCCCTTTTCCCAGGTCAGTCAGCAGCTGCCAATCAGAGGCTGTGTGGAGGAGGCCTGTTTTAGTTGAGTCTGGGGTTTTTCTCCAGCTTTGATGAAGGTGACTGCTTTCTTTGGTGCGTGGTGGTGTTTGCTGTTGTTAATGGCTGATGCTAAACTCTCAGCAACTGCCTTAAGCACTCGGTCATGTTGCCGACATATATACATATATCTATATCTATATCTATATATATATATATATATATATATATATATATATAATGTGAGCCACAGGCCTGTGTTATGCAAGGTCCCTTCAGCACCAGCATGTTGACCTGTTAATCTGTATATTAATCTGTATGTGTATATTCACCAGAGGAATGTGAACATGTGACTCTTTACTCTTAGTAAAACACTGTTGCCCTTGTTGCTTATCACAATAGACAAGATGTTTCTGAGGAAGTTGTGCTTAAACAGTGTATTCGCTGTAGTCATATACATCAGAATTTTTTCAAACACACTTCCTGCTCTCTTTGTGCTCAGCTGTGAGCTCCACTTCCTCTGGCTGTTGTTTCACTGAGGCCCTGACGTTAATTTGTTTTCATTGCTTTAGTGACAGGGACAGAGAGAGCTGTATGAAGGGGTTAAGCGACCATTTCGTTGCTCTTGTCACAATTCTACATTGAAATCAAATTTTTACCATTTGAAACATTAAAAAACTTCAAATGATGTCTGTGGAGTAGGCAGTCCTTCACAAACACCAGCAGAGTAGGCAGTCTCTCAGAGGTTGTCAGTGTAGTGGGCGTCATCTGATGATGTTAGGACACTGCAAGAAGAATGTGACAACATATGGCCTCCTTGATCCGGGGATTTGTATACCCTCATTTTTACAGCTGTCCAGTTGTGATCAGCTCACCTGAGACAGATGTTAACATCAGGTATGAACATTGAGTGTTAGACCTAAAGTTAAAAACATAAAGAGCTGTAGCTGTAAAAGCGAGATAAGTCATTTTTGTTGAACAGATAGAGGTTGTTCACACTGTCCTCCTTCATCCCACAATATGGAGACAGTCTGTGAAAAATGTAGTGAAATGTCTCTTTACCCTTCTGGAGCCAAATACATAATTAAGCAGGAACTCACGCTTGATAATAAATGAGCAGATTTCTAACCTTATAGACCAGAGAGTTCACTGGAGGCATCAGAGTGGAACACTGTTCTTGATAGGACAACAGGGTCTCTTTGGCATGCTGAGTTAGTTACCACTCTCCCCCTCCGCCCTGTCAGAGGATGATGTATTCGTAGCTCACTTGCAGCAACAACCTCTATCTATCTGTCTTGTGTTAGAGAGATGGATGAGCCCAAGCAGTTTTCTGTGGGAATCTGTGGTCATGATGCCACAGCGGCAAAACCTGGGCACCCGGTTGCAGCAGCCTGTAACAGTTAGAGCAGCTGAGTAATTCACTGGATGAGGAAAAAGATTCAGCACAAAATCTTCCAAAACAGATTGCAAAGTTATTATCAGGAAATTCAATTATTAACGCAGGCACAAAGTTAGTTGTGTTTAGCACAATCTTACAGACTGTGTGTGTGTGTTTGTTTTTCCAGATGGGTTTCATCGGCAGAAGCAACGTTGGCAAATCATCTCTCATCAAAGCTCTGTTTTCCCTGACTCCTGAAGTGGAAGTCAGAGTCTCGAAAACTCCAGTAAGTAGCTTCCAACTTCTGTTTCAGGGTTAATAATTTCCCACCAAGCCAAAGTGCAGCAGCTGCACACCTGATGAAATTTGTATGAAGCTGTTTCTGCCTTTGGTGCCATATGAAAAACATGAACCCATGGAAATGTATAATTTGTGTGAAAAATGTTTCTTCATCAGAACCCCTTTCCCACCATTCAGAAAGCCCATTAAAACCTGCTCATTTCAGGCCTTTGTCTGCATTAGACAAAACTACGATCAGCACTAAGTTCAGGGTCACATGAATAGCAATTTTCACCCTTTTTCTGAGCTGTTATGTCTTTCAGTGCAAAAGACTCTTTCCCAGCACAGTGCTGTTACAGCAAAAGCACAGCAACTACATCTGCTTCTGGACGAAAGAGTGAGCTGGGCATGCAAAATAAATTTTAAAAACACAAAATGAAATGCCTGAAGTGTCTCAGTTATGTTGATATCTATAGGAAAATTATCCCAATAATCACCTGATGTATTAGCTCTGTAAATGTTTTCCTAATGAGTTTTTGGTCACAATCTCCAGTTTCAAGTCTTCAATACGACATGATGTTCATTTTTAAAGATGGTCCCATTTAGAGGAAATGGTACATAAACCAAGACATGGATTAGTGCAACTACGGTGTGATTAATAAAAAAAGTAACACCCACTCAGGATAGGTTCAGATCCAGCACTCACTTGCCCTCAGCTCCACTTTCTCCTCCAAATATGGTTTCTAACCTACATAGCTGTCATACAAACTGGGGGCTCGCAAATCAATGAGTGACATCATGGTGGGTTAACACTTGGGCTTGATGCGGTCAGATCTGTAACCAGTCTACATGGAGACTAGAGGCTCACTCTTTCTCCTCTGAGAGTGTGTGTGCTCTATAACTGATGGCATTGTGCTCTGCAGTGTTGTTGCATTTACAGAAAGTGCTCATTTTTGTGAAAAGCGTACGAGAAATCCAACAGCATGACAGCTATATGTGTCAAGAGCAGCTCCAGTAAATCTTGGCTGAAGCTAAATCAAAATGTAATGAGCAGATTTGTTTGAAACAGGTGAATCAATATCACAGGAATTAAGTTCCTTCTCATGAACTAAATGAAGCAGCCACTGAATCTTATCATAATGCTGCTGCTCAGTGTCATCATCTGTTCAATCAATTTATTTCGAGCTACACTGAGAGTGAACTAGACTGTAGATGAAATCATCAGTCTGTGGTGAAGGCATTTTGTTGGAGGTCTCTGTGATGTGAATCTGAATAATCAATGTCCCATTGCAATGATGAAAATCTATAATTAACATAAATGGGCTTAAAATCGAGTCATTACAGCTTCTAGACTAAGTGTGCTCCATTTGCTTGGTTTCCACGCATAACGAAAAACCAGTCTGGTAAAATAAGTGGCTCAAGTATATCAAACATTGGTACTATTGATCATCTGAATGCAACATTAGTGCTCTTTTCGCAGTTTCTTTGATCCCCTTTTTTTTGTTTTTTTTTACACTCAACTTCAAATCTGTCTTTTAATATGTGTGTGTGTGTGTGTTAGTGAGAAAAAAGTTTTTTTTCTTTATTTAATATAGTTTAAAAATAGTAAAAAAAAAATCTAAGTGTTTTTTGTATACTGATCCCATCCAATATTGCTAATTTAATTATCTATTCATTCATTAATTCATTCATCCATCCATCCATCCATCCATCTGTCTTCTATTGCTTCGCAGGGGGTGCTGGAGCTCACATTGGGGGAGGGCAGGGTACACCCTGCACAGGTCCCTAGTCCATCGCAGGGCCAACACACAGAGACAGAGACAAACAACCACTCACACTCACACTCAGACCTACAGACAATTTAGAGTCAACAATCAAACTTAACATCCATGTCTTTGGATCGTGGGAGGAAACCCACACAAACACAGGGACAACATGTAAACTCCACACAGAAAAGCACGAGGCCCAGGAACTGAACCCAAGACCTTCTTGTTGTGGGGCAACAGTGGTAACCACTATGCTGCTGTGCTGCTTAATTATGTATTATTTAGACAAAATTCTTATATGACCATTTATGACCCCTTAGTCAGAGCTACAGTTGGTTGTGGTGAACTGCTGTTTTCTTTTGACCATCTTTCCTCCTGTTTTGTGACATAGGCGGTTTATAGTTATTCTTTGGTTTTGTCATATTTGAATTGGAGTCTGTTCCTGTGACTACTTGGGATTTGTGAAAGATTAGGTACTTGTGTTGTTGGTATCACTTCCATTTCTGTCTTGTGAACTCTTTGTTTCCTTCCTAGGGCCATACAAAGAAAATGAACTTCTTCAAAGTGGGAAAAGCTTTCACTATCGTGGACATGCCAGGCTACGGATACAGGGCACCCAAAGACTTTGTGGATATGGTGGAGCCATACCTTTGCCAAAGGAAAAAGTGAGACATTCACAGTGACTACCAGTAACCTCCTGGAAAAAGAGTATTATGGATCTTAACTACAGTTACATAGCAAACAGCCTTCATATTAGAGATGTCGGGAGGACCAAAGAAACACTTTGATTCACTACATAGTAAATTTCCTGCAATGAGTTAGATGTAAATCATTGAAAGAAATACTACTTCCTTACTGGTCCAGTCAGAGCCCAGATCTGCATCCAGTAGAGATGCTGTGGACTGAGATGATGATAGGTCCTCCTACACCATGAGAATGAAGCCAATGCTTAATCAAATCAGATCAAATTGATTTATATAACATCAAATGACACAGAGTTACATCAACGAACTTTACACATAGAGCAGGTCTAGACCAAACTCTTCAAGGAGGTGTTAAAGATACCCAAAAAATCCTCCAAGAGCAAGCACTTGCCAACAGTGGCAAGGAAAAACTTCCTTTAAGAGGCAGAAACCTCAGGCAGAACCGGGCTCTTTCTGGCTGCCATCAGCCTCAACTAGTTGAGAGTGAGGGGGGGCAAGAGCAGGAGGACAGAAGATGAAACAAAAAAAATGGAACCAAAACATACTGATATAAGTACAATCCTAAGTGTCTTAAACCTGCATTTTATCTAATGACCTTCAGGGGGTGACTCCACTGATTGAGCAAAGGAGTAAGATTGTGGGCGTGGCTATCATGTGATTGACAAACTGGCCACACAAGGCAACCTGCCTGACAATCAGGATCAAGCACAGAGCAGGTCAGGTTCAGCCCTCATTTCTCTTCAATAACTCCACCTTCTCTTCCAAATAAGGTTTCTAATATGACCAGATATTCCAAGATGGAGGCATCAAAATGGGAGCTCACAAACTAATGGGTGACATCACTCTGGGTTGACAGTTGACATAAACGATGCTTAGATTTTCCCTTCAAATCATTAATTATGCCAAAACACTGTCTTCATTTAGCATCTTTATGACAGTTTTCAGTTATTGGATTGAACTGTTTACAAGACAAAGGCTGCAGAATCACCAATCAGTGGCAAAGGACCAACATTTGCTCACCTCTGGAACACATCTTTAAACAGACATTATTTAGACAGACTGACCATGTCTTTTATTCAAAGTCCAAACAATAACTGTGAAAAAAATGTGGTCTTTTCTGATTGTCCTCTGCAGACATGGTTGCTTGCTTGCTTGCTTGGTTGGGGTTGTTCCCAGTGAGCTTGATGGTTAAACAGAGTCAGCTTAGGCCATGTTGTGATAATTAACTATGGCAAAGCTCATAGAATATCCAAGGCACATGTCTCATTCCACTTCTGTTCCTCTGGTTCTTTATAGTGCAATATCTCTTCTTCAGCACCTTCTGTTCATTTATCTCTTGCCCTGAGCTGCTGGTCATGCCTCTTTCACTCAGCATTTTTGCAACATTGGTATACATTGCTTGTATCTTTCACAGTGCCACTAACATGTCGACAAATTTTCTCTTCATCTCAGATCAGAATGAGAGCTCTTATGTCGTAGTTAGGCCACTTTTGCATTCTGCTCTGCAAAGATGAAAAAGATGAGAAGGAACTAAATCACTGCATCAGAATGTTGAAACCAGAAAAATGGTGCTTGTGATTTATACTCTAACATCTGGAATTTATACCAATGTGTCATTTGTCACACAGGAAATGGGTGAAAAATTAGCAGGTCAACCCACATTTTGTGTTTGCATCAATACAAAAGTGGAGGTGGTGCAGATAAATACCTGTGTCATCTGACCTGGGTCTGAATCACAGTTGGGGTTTTTTTTTTGTTTTGTTTTTTTTTTTTACCAGTAGTCCACATGCAGATGATCATCCATTCCGTTTAAGCTGCAATTGAAGCTTGTTATTTTAAAATTTGTGCGTGCCCTGCATCATTATGGACTTTTAAAACTGAAAATTCCTCCTTGCTGAAGGCCAAACGTGAGGGGAGGAGCTTAAAGCAAGTTGTACTGTGTCCCACAGAGGACACATTGGGGGCTCTATTAACAGTACACAATGCACAGTCTGTTTGGGGGTGTGTCATGTCACTTTTGTTGCTAAAAGCAGAAAAGGAGGTCAATTCCCCAGGCATATGGTCCATGAGGTTTGTGCTTAGTGTCTTAATTAATCAATGGAATTGGCCACTGTTGTCTTTTTCATTTATCAATGAAGACACTCTGTTAACCCACCTGTGTAGGTGAATATTACTCTCCTGACAATGCATTCTGAAATACTGCACCACTGACTTAACAACAGCCTTTTGTTGGTCAGATTTGAAATCACTTGTCACTGTCTCAAGATAATAGTAATACCCCAACAATGCACCTGACCACACCTCATTATAAAAACAACAGACCCATGGGAGCTCAGATGGTCACAAGTGTTTTTCTTTCTGAAACAACGTGAGCATTGGAAGGGTAAATTAAAACTATGACAGTCAGCAATGAGCAAAAACACTTGCTACACTTTGTGATGTAAGATATGACTACAAAACTCCAGGAAATAAAATGCAGAAATTTGTCAGCTATTTCTGTTGTTTCCAGATGTGCATGCAATCTGGATTGTACAATAATCTGAGGATTTTACACTGATCAGACATAAGATTAAAGTGTAACTCGTTTATACAACGTCAAAAAGTCAAATGATAGATGGCGGAGGACATGGATTGGTATGAGTGTGGCTTTTTCCTTTTTGGAGAGCACTGGGAGAAGGAAAAGGGCTGAGGCAGACACTTTAAGAGTCTGGAGAGAAAATAAATAATGGTTCAGTCTCCACCTGAGGGTCTGTGTTGTTGTATGCCTGTGGTCTTGTGCTTCACAGCTACATCTTCTTTGGCTTTTCTCTAATTCATTCGTTTTGTCTTTCAGTCTTGTGAGGACATTCCTGTTGGTTGACGGCAGTGTTGGTCTTCAGAAGGCTGACCTGATTGCCCTGGAAATGTGTGAAGAGTTCAGACGACCGTATGTGGTAGGAGACACTTCTTCAGAGCAGCCACATCTTGTCTGTTTGTAGTAAAGCTTTCCAAATGATTAAGGAGAAAGATACTGAGCCCTTTGGAATTACCGTATTATGTCTTGGGAACTGCCTGAAGTGTGGAGAAACAAGCAATTCAGAAAATAGACAGAGTTTGCTCAAAGTGAATGATAGGTACAGAGCACATCATGGACTGTACTGACCCTCCACCATCTGGCAGAGGTGGTGAGCAGTCAGACTAACCAGACTTTACCCCTCCTTTTTACATTTGACTCATTCTTTTAAGTCCTCAACATTATGTCCACACTGAATTAATGCTGAACGCTCCCACTCAGCTATTTAAAAACTGCTATCCCCTCTGAAATGCCACTGCCCTGGCATTATAATGAAGTGCCCACACTTTCTGTCCTCAATTATTCATGCCACCACATTATTAAACACTTTGACCATTATTAAGACTGTCAAAGTGCGGGTTTAACAAAGATGAACTCAAACTGCTGGAATAAGAAAGCATGAAGCCACAAGCTGGAACGGTCACTTGTAAATGTGAAAAGTTGTTGCTTTGTTCAAGGTAAGATATGCTACAGGATCGTCAGCTGTTTGGTACATGAGTCCAGTGAAGGATCAGCTTTAAATATAGGAAGATGTCCGTTAAATTTTCCAGACTGGAGAATTTCCAAGATTTATTTGAAAATTGCATGCCATACCATACCAGCATGTAGTATTCTAATAATATATAGGTATTTTAAAAAAATTTGAATATATTGTGCAAATGTTTCTAGATTCTTTACATTTAGAGTGCAATGTTTCAGTTTTTTTCTCTCTCAAGAAAATCAGAAATCTGTTATCTCAAAATATAAGAAAATTTTATTTGGATTTTGGTTCAGTGATCAACAGTAAAAATACCCGGTATCTTTTAGTGTAGTTCAGTACATGCATTCAGTTTTTTGACATGGACCACTAATCCAATCATACAGAAAGCCAAAGTAAATGAAGAGACGTTATCCATGATGCAGTGCAGCACTGGTAATTGGCCAGCAGGTGTCATAAGTCTGTTGTGGTTTTTGTTGCTAAATCAACACACTCAAACCCCAGAGAGGATTCAGTGATTTCCTTGACTCATACATTGGAAGAAACACTTTATTCTGGATTTGTATGACTTACTGACAAATCCGTTGTTGTGTTTGTGCTCTTTACTTGACAAAATAAAGTGCTAACATGTTGTCATGCAGATGATTGTGACGAAGATTGACAAATGTGGTCTTGGAGTTCTGCTGACGAATTTAATGAACCTTCAGGAAGTGGTGAAGACACAGACAACAAGCTGCTTTCCACAGCCTTTCCTGGTCAGGTGGGACTTCCTCTGATCACTGACAGCAAGACTGTGATTGTGTTTGTTTTTGTTTGGTTTTTTTGTTGTTTTTTCTTATTATAATTAGAGTCTATGAAAAGACTCAAATCCACAAATATTGATTCATTGGAATCATTGATCTCCCCCCTAAATTATTTACTTCACAAGTTAATTCCAATCCATGCCTGGGGACGTAGCTCAGTGGTAGAGCGCACGCTTTGAATGCCGAGGCTCTGGGTTCAAACCCCAGCCACAAAGCAAACCAGGCTTATGCCAGTCCCAAGCCCGGAGAAATGGGCAGGGTTGCGACAGGAAGGGCATCTGGCATTAAAAAATATAGGTCAATCAATTATGCAGGTCACAGACCTGACTTGTTGTGGTGACTCCGAATACAGAAAAGAAAGAGGGGAAAAATAAAATTTCAGTCCGTCTGCGTTACTACCAACATTATCTTTATTTATCCAGTCCTAGGTTCCTTTTCTTCAAGCTTTGATGTTTAGTTAAGTTTAATTTAAATTCCGTTTCTGTATTCTTTCTCTGCTACAGCTCCCTCCAGTTTTGGGGGATCCACCTCCTGAGATGCTTCATTTGCCATCTGACGGGGAGCATCACATTAACAAACACCTCTTAGAGCTGTTGAGAGGCCAGAGATTGAAGCCTGGACACCTTCTCCTGAGTATTTGTTATAGTAGAGGACCCATGTTGGGTCTCCATTACTTGTCCTCATAGAGCTACTGTTATTATTATTTTTAAATAAAATGCAAAATCAAGCTTTGTTGTTGTGAGTCAGCATTCCTTTTATAGTTTTTGGTTGTCATACAATACCAGAATGCTCATATACAGGTAAACAGAAGCATGTCGTTGACAATAGTTTGTGGACATAACACAACTCTGCGATTTTGGAACATGTTGCTCCTAAACTATGAGCATTCATTAATTCAGCCCACTGGGAAGATTTTGGAATCTGGTGGATTGGATTTGTTTCCATTTGGCCTCAAAGGCAGGAAGTCTGTCAAACTGTCAGACCTGACTCACTTGGTTTTCCAGGGGTCCGTTTCACAAAGCAGGTTCAACAAACTCTGAGTTAGGGAACTCAGTCTTAATTTTTTGGATTTGGATTTGTCAACCCAGGCTTGCCTCATCAGGCTCTGTGCACGTTCACATAAAAAGGTGTCATTTGACGCTATTTCCGCAGAAAAATGGACCGATTACATGCCGCATATTTCAGCCAAGAGGAGCAGATTATGATAATGGAGAGCTATGAAGAGTTCAGACCAATAATAACAGCTAAAAGCAACACTATATTAACTAAGCTATAGTTAATATAGCCAATGTAATATAAATATCACTCTATAACTTTAATTCCCTTTCTGACATTATCTCACAATGAAGGATAAATGGAAATCACTTAGATTAGGGCCAAATCAAAGTGAAATTATTTTGATTTGGCTTATTTGTGATTAAGTCAAAGCAATTTTCTAATTCGTCCATCCCTTCCCCCTCCCTTTTACTTGATCCACATCAGGTGTGGGTCCACGGTGCTGATTGTGGGGCGGAGCGGCCAGCATTATAGCTGCGCAGGTGTTCCTTTGCTCAGTTTGTATGATATAGGCAGCTGTGAAGGCCCTATAGTGGTGTTTCAGGCTTGACCCCGCCCTGTCAGGAGGTTGTGTGTGTTATTATGGCAGGCACTAGGAACCTGCGGTTGGTGTTGTGGTGGCGGTGCACGTGGTTCAATAAAGTGCTACTGGCTGCATGAAGATACAGTCTCCCTCGTCTTTAACTCACCTAAAGCTACCGTTTAGAAGCTACAGTATATACACAACATGGTGTCAGAACGGCTGTAGTGACCCTCGTCTTCGGAGCAGGACGTCCGTTGCTCAACTACAACTTGTGGACACTGGCGACGCAGCTTCAACGGCAGCGCGGCTAAGCTAACTGCATGTGAGCACCAGTCGGACAAATCAAGCTGTTGTGTTAGAGCTGGGCTGCAATCATGCAAGCACTGACACCCCCGCCACCGCTGATAATGACCGGTAACTTGGCGGAGAATTGGCGTAAGTAGGAACAACGGCTGCACTTGTACTTTGTTGCTGCTGTGCTTAATGACAAGCCAGAGGCACGGAAAATCGCCATGTTGCTTCACTGTATAGGGGAGGAGCCACTGGCAATATACGACACGCTGGAAATAAATTATGAGGATGCAGCAGAGCCGAAGGTAACTGAAGTCTTGAAGACTTTTGAAGCCTACTTTGCCCCCAAGAAGAATACAGTCTTTGAGAGACATCAGTTCTGGGCATACAAGTTTGATGAGCAAGCAGGTATTGACAAATTTATTACTGAGTTGAGGAAGAAAGCACGCAATTGTGAGTTCAGAAAAACAAAGGATCTCATGATAAGAGACAAAATAGTATTCAGTGTCACTGATAATGGACTGAGGGAGAGGCTACTCTCCATTTCTGATCTCACCCTGGCTAAAGCAGTAGATGTGTGCAGTGCTAAGGAAGTAACGTCCACACAGACAAGGGCGATGTCGGCCAGCAGCTCAGAGGAGCAGTTTGTGTATGCTGTTGAGAAGCCAGGATGCCAACAAAGTAAATTTAATGTGCAGTCGGGACTACTGCCGGCCAGGCGCTCACTCACTGAGCAGCAGCAGTTCCAGTGTAACAGGTGTGGGAGAGCCCACAGGCCGAGGAAATGCCCTGCCTACAATGTTGAATGCAACAAGTGTGGAAGGAAAAACCACTTTGCGATTATGTGCAAGTCGACCGAGGATGTTGACACTGACATTGAGGAAATGGACACATTATTCATAGAGGCTCTCTCACACACAGAATCAGATGATGATGAAGACTGGCACACTAACCTGCGTATAGTGGGCAAGAATGTCTACTTCAAATTGGACACAGGGGCGTCAGCGAATATACTGCCAAAGGGGATGGCAAATGACTTACCACTTCAACTGGACCTCAGGCCCACTAAAACTGTTCTCCTGGCCTGTGGTGGGCAACGCATCATCCCAAACAGCGTGGTGACACTGCATGTTCAAACTCAGCACAAACAAGCACATCTGGACTTCTTAATCACAGACGCATCTGAGACAGCTCTCCTAGGGAAGAAAGCCTGTGTGCAGCTGGGCCTCATCAGGTGGGTGCACACACTGAGTCATTCTGCCCTACGCACTAAGGGAGAGCTGCTTAGGCGCTACAAGTCCATCTTCACTGGTCTTGGTGAGTTCCCTGGCACTCATCACATCTACACAGACCCTGCTGTTCCTCTTGTCATCCACGGGTGCAGAAAGTTTCCCTTTGGGGTGCAGGATAGGCTGTAAGAGGTTATTGATGATTTGGAACGACGGGGTTGTGAGTAAGGTCACAAAGCCAACTAAATGGGTCAATAGCCTTGTTGTGACAGAGAAGAAAAATCACTCTCTGAGAGTCTGTCTCAACCCCAGTCACCTTAACAATGCCAGCACTACAACATACCCACCCCTGAGGATGTGCAAAGCAAACTGTCAAGCAAGAAGATCTTCACAATCCTCAATGGGAAGGATGGGTATTGGCAGATAAAGTTGGGTGAGGAGTCTTCTGATCTGTGCATGTTCAACACCCCATGGGGAAGGTACAAGTTCAACTGCTTCCCATTTGGAATAAAATCAGCGAGTGAGGTATTCCAACAGATGAACTCAGAGTGCTTTGGGGACATTGAGGGTGTCCACATAGTAGCAGATGACATGATAATTGCAGCCACAAATAAAGCAGAACATGACTGGATGTTGCAGCCGGTCATGGAACGAGCCAAGAGCCTGAACGTCAAGTTCAACCCAGACAAGATACAGTACATGGTGAATGAGGTAAAGTACATGGGACACATCATTAGCGCAGATGGCGTTCGACCAGACGACACAAAGGTTGTAGCAATTACACAACTGCCCACACCATCTGATAAAAAAGCCCTTCTGTGGCTGCTAGGTATGATACGCTATCTAGCCCAGTACATACCAAAAGAGTCTGCACTCACTGCACCACTCAGGCAGCTTTTCAGGAAGGATGTCGCTTGGCAGTGGCACCCTGAGCATCAGGCTGCGCTGGATCAGCTGAAGACGGCCATCAGTTCAGCCCCAGTGCCCCGCTTTTTCAATCCTGGGGAAGATGTCAAGATACAAGCAGATGCATCCAAAGATGGACTTGGGCCCTGTCTGATGCAAGGCAAACAGCCAATAGCCTATGCATCCAGAGCGTTGTCTGGGGCTGAACAGAATTACGCCCAAATAGAAAAGGAGCTCCTGGCCATTGTGTTTGCCCTGCAGAAGTTTCACCAATATGTCTATGGCGTCCCAGTGACAGTACAAAGTGACCACAGGCCATTGGAGGCCATCCTCACTAAGCCCATTGGAAATGCACCTGCACGTCTTCAGCGTATGCTCCTACAAATCCAAAAATATGACTTCAAAGTTGTCTATACACCCAGGAAAGACGTGGATTGCTGACACGCTGTCATGTGCTGTGCCACCAACTAATGTGCTAGAGGAGTATGATCTTAGTGGGGAAAAAGTCATCTATGCAGTCACCCACAGCCCACCACTAGGGGGAGACATCATGCTCCAGCTTAAAGCAGCCACAGAGACAGACAGTGTGATGCAGTTGTTATGCCAGCTCCACACCAAAGGGTGGCCTGATAAAAAGAGGCAGGCACCACTCATGGCTCAGCCTTATTGGCCCATCAGACATTCTATACACATAGATGAGAATTAGTGAGTTAGAGTCACGGCTCCGCACCTTAGCTAGCCCAACTTATGCTAGTGTAGCTAGCCGCCCCCCTGTAGCCAGTGCGGGCCGACCTAGACCAGCTCCTACGGCAGCCGAGAGATTTTCCTCCCCCCCAGCGGCTCCCGAGCAGCCGGGATCTAGTCAGGGCGGCTGGGTGACTGTCCGAGACAAGAGGCATAGTCGTAGGCAGCAGCCCCCGGTTCACCACCAACAGGTTCACGTTTCCAACAGGTTCTCCCCACTCAGCGACACACCCGCTGAAAAGCCGACTCTAGTGATTGGCGACTCTATTCTGAGGAACGTGAAGTTAGCGACACCGGCGGCCATAGTTAAGTGTATCCCGGGGGCCAGAGCAGGCGACATCCAATCTTACCTGAAACTGCTGGCTAAGGATAAGCGTAAATATAGTAAAATTGTTATTCACGTCGGCAGTAACGACACCCGACTTCGCCAGTCGGAGGTCACAAAGATTAATGTGGAATCGGTGTGTACCTTTGCTAAAACAAGGTCGAACACTGTAGTTTTCTCCGGCCCCCTCCCCAATCGGACCAGTGATGACATGTATAGCCGCATGTCTTCATTCAACCGCTGGCTGTCGAGGTGGTGTCCCGAAAACAATGTGGGCTACATAGATAACTGGAACACTCTCTGGGGGAGACCTGGTCTGATTAGGAGAGATGGTGTCCATCCCACCGTGGGTGGTGCCGCTCTTATATCTAGGAATATGGCTGAGTTCATTAGAAAGTTAAAACCCTGACAACCCCGAGTCGAGACCAGGAGGCAGAGCCGCAGTTTAACACACTCCTCTGCGCCTCAGTCAGAGCGGTTCCTTGCTGAGAATAGAATAGAGTCTCTGTCTATGTCTAGGTCTATAGAAACTGTGTCTGTCCCCCGACCACCTAAATTTAGAAAAGTTACTAAACCTAGATTAAACAGAATAGGAGCTAAAAACAAAAACTTAATAGAAATCAAAACAGCCACAAATTCGGTCTCAAATAATACTGCAGTTAAATGTGGACTGTTGAATATTCGATCACTATCATCAAAATCTCTATTAGTCAGTGATCTTATAACTGATCATCGTATTGATTTATTTTGTATAACTGAAACCTGGCTGCAGCAGGATGAGTATGTTAGTATTAATGAAGCTACACCCCCCACTCATGTTAATTTTCATGTCCCTCGTACCACAGGTCGAGGAGGGGGAGTGGCTGCGATATTTCAGTCAAGCTTATTAATCAACCCTAGACCAAAATCTGGCTGTAGGTCTTTTGAAAGCCTCACTCTTAGTCTTTCCCACTCAAACTGGAAAGTTGAAAAACCAGTTCTGTTAGTTACAGTATACCGTCCACCTGGTCCATACTCAGAATTCCTATCAGAGTTTTCTGAGTTTATATCAGAGTTAGTACTTAGTACAGATAAAATCATTATAGTGGGAGATTTCAATATTCATGTAGATGTAGAAAGTGACAGCCTTAGTTCTGGGTTTCTTTCATTACTAGACTCAATTGGCTTTTCCCAGCACGTGAATGAACCAACTCACTGCTTTAATCATATCCTTGATCTTGTTCTAACATATGGCATTGAAATTGACAAGTTAACAATTTTTCCTCAAAACTGTCTTTTGACCGACCATTACCTCATTACATTTGAGTTTACTTTAACTGACTGCAAAGCATCGAGGAATAAATTTGGCTATAGAAGATGTTTATCTGAAGACGCTGTGGCTAAATTTAAAGAGAACATTCAGTCATCATTTGCAGCAATGCCATATCTAAATTCAAATGAGGATTTCTCCCATACACAGGTTGATGACCTTGTGACTAGCACTATGGCCACACTGTGTTCAAATCTGGATGATGCTGCCCCTCTCAAAAAGAAAGTAATAAAACAGAGGAGGCTGGCTCCGTGGTATAACTCTCAAATTTGTGCCTTAAAGCAGATGACACGGAAATTAGAAAGAAATTGGCGTTCCAGCAACTCGGAAGAGTCTCACCGAGCCTGGAAAGAAAGCTTAAAAACGTATAAAAAAGCTCTCCGCAGTGCTAGAAGATCATATTATTCAGCACTAATAGAAAAAAACAAGAACAACCCCAGGTTTCTCTTCAGCACTGTAGCCAGGCTGACAGAGAGTCATAGTTCAATAGAACCAGTGATCCCCTTAGCTCTCAGCAGCAATGATTTTATTGGCTTTTTTACAAATAAAATCATAACAATCAGAGACAGAATTCAACAGCTCTTACCTACATTAGACAATAATCTACTGAATACAGCAACTCCTGAATCAACTGCAACGCCTATTTTACATCTGGAATCATTCTCATCTCTGAATCTCTCAGAGCTAGCTTCTATAGTATCATCATCTAGACCATCAACCTGTCTATTAGACCCAGTGCCGACCAGCCTCTTTAAAGACATTCTTTACTTAATTGAGCCCTTCATTCTAGATCTCATTAATTTGACCTTATCTTTGGGTTATGTACCTCAGACTCTTAAGACCGCAGTCATCAAACCCCAGCTTAAAAAGCAGAATCTTGATCCAGATGTTTTGGCCAATTACAGACCCATATCAAACCTTCCCTTCATTTCTAAAATCATTGAGAAAGCAGTAGCAAACCAATTACACGACCATCTGCATAGGAACGGTTTGCTTGAAGAGTTTCAGTCAGGATTTAGAGCTCACCACAGCACAGAAACAGCGCTGATTAAAGTCTCCAATGATATTCTAATGGCTTCAGACAATGGATCAGCCTCCATACTTCTCCTCTTAGATCTCAGTGCTGCATTTGACACCATTGATCATAATATTTTATTACAGAGACTGGAACATGAAATTGGCATTAAAGGAACTGCTCTAAGGTGGTTCAAATCCTATTTATCGGATAGATATCAGTTTGTACATGTTAACAATAGCTCCTCCTCAAGCACTATAGCCAGTTATGGAGTCCCACAGGGTTCGGTGCTTGGACCAATCCTCTTCACTCTTTATCTGCTTCCTTTAGGCAACATTATCAGGAAACACAGCATCAATTTCCACTGTTATGCAGACGACACTCAGCTGTATTTATCAATGAAGCCAAATGAAGTTAGTCAGATAGTCAGACTGCAGACATGTCTTGAAGACATAAAAGTCTGGATGACCCATAATTTTTTACTTCTAAATTCTGACAAAACTGAAGTTATTGTACTCGGCCCTAAGCACCTTAGAGAAACCCTATCTAATCAATTAATCAGTCTGGATGGCATTATTTTGGCTTCCAACTCCACTGTAAAAAACCTTGGAGTAACCTTTGACCAGGACATGTCCTTTGTCCCTCACATAAAACAAGTCAGTAGGGCAGCTTTCTTCCACCTGAGAAACATTAGGAAAATCAGAAATATCCTCTCTCAAGAGGATGCAGAAAAACTAGTCCACGCATTCGTAACTTCTAGGCTGGACTACTGTAACTCATTATTATCTGGATGTCCAAACAAATCTCTGAAAGGCCTTCAGTTGATTCAGAATGCTGCTGCACGAATATTAACAGGAACTAGAAAAAGGGATCACATCTCTCCTGTGTTAGCTGCACTCCATTGGCTGCCGGTAAAATCCAGAATAGAATTTAAAATCCTTCTGTTAACATATAAAGCTCTTACTGGCCAAGCTCCGTCATACCTCAGAGAGCTCATAGTTCCTTACTGTCCTAGTAGGCCACTCCGCTCTCTAGATGGAGGTTTACTTTTGGTTCCTAGAGTCTCCAAGAGTAAATCAGGAGGCAGATCTTTCAGTTATCAGGCTCCTCTTCTATGGAACCAACTTCCAGTATCGGTCCAGGGGGCAGACTCTTTAGCAATTTTCAAGACCAGGCTTAAAACTTTTCTGTATGACAGAGCTTATAGTTAAAAAGTTAAAGTTCATTTACTCTTTAGCTATGCTGCTATAGGCCTAGACTGCTGGGGGAAGGACTGAGCACCTCTCTCTCTCTCTCTCTCCCTCTCCCTTTCCCCTCTCTCTCTCTCTCTCTCTCTCTCCCTCTCCCTTTCCCCTCTCTCTCTCTCTCTCTCCCCCTCTCCCTCTTCCCTCTCCCTCTCTCTCTCTCCCCCTCTTCCCTCTCCCTCTCTCTCTCCCCCCCTCGCATACGCCGTCATACCAACAACCTGCTTCTCCGAAATCCCAGTTTCTCTCAGTTCCAAGCATGTGCATTGCATTTACTAACCATGTTTTCCCGAAGTCTCTGTCTCCCCCAGCTCCTCTCCTCTCTCTCTCCCAGCTCCTCTCCTCTCTCTCCCTGTCCTCATCCTGCAGGTGATGAATCATCACCATCCCATGCTCCTGCAATGCCTGCTGCTCCCACATCTTCAAGAATTCCATACAGCATCATTCCTACGAACTTCATGCAGCATCATGTTCCTGCCTACACCTGTTTGAATATCCCCTCCTCCTGCTCTCTTTCTCTCCCTACTCTACCCAACTTTGTTGCAGCAGACATTTCTTTTCAAGGTCGATCCTTCCTTCTGGTTGTTGACTATTTCTCAAAGTATCCCGAGGTGCTCCACCTGACAGACAAGACATCAGGGACCGTAGTCGCTAAACTCAAGGGTGTTTTCGCACGGCATGGCATAGCCGAGCACCTCATAGCCGATCATGTCCCCTTTTGCAAGTGCTGAAATGGCTCAGTTCGCATCAGAGTGGGGCTTCAAGATAACTCACTCTAGCCCTCACTACCCCCAGTCAAATGGCATGGCTGAGAGGGCCATTCAGTCAGTCAAGCACATGATGAAATGTGCTGCACAGACAGGGGTCGATCCACACCTTGCTCTCTTACACCTGAGGAATACACCTGTTACTGGTTTGACCTACTCACTTGCTCAGCTCCTCATGTTAGTGCTGTGGTCCTGCTACCGTCCACCCCTGATAATGTCCAGGAAGTGCTGAAGTGCCGTCAGCTGCTGCAGAAACCAGTTTATGACAGGACTGCATCTCCGCTCTCTCCGCTGCCGGAGGGGATGAGAGTATGCACGGAGACAGCTGATGGATGGAGGCCGGCAACTGTAGTGCGGGTCAGAGATGAACCACGCTCATATGATGTGGTTACAGCAGCTGGGACCTGCTACTTAAGAAACCGCAGACACCTCAGGCCTGACAGGACCACTGAGCCTCATCAGGAACTAACAGACTTCTCCAACCCAGACTCTGAAACTGACACAGGGCCCACCGCTGACAATGAACATAACAGGAATAATGACTGTCACCAAGAGCCCTTGCAGGCGGAGACTCAGACCAGGTCTGGGCACACAACCAAGCCCCCAGCTAGGCTGAAGGACTATGTGCTGAAATAGGAAAACAGTATTCCTTTCAATGTTCATCACGTTCGATTGACCTTTGACCCCTTTTTAATGTTTTGATGTTGTAGGTGCCATATGCCACCCACGTGTTTTGATGTGTTTGTGCTAGGAATCAGCTGTTCGTTTGACACCTGTCACTCATGTCACGGGGGTGTGGTCAGGAGCCTGCTGATTGAGTGATTGAATGAATGCACTTATACTCACCTATTCACGGCGGTGGCTGCATGGAGAGGGGGTGAGTAGGGAGAGTGTATTTTTTGTTGACCGCTCAAATTAACACAATCTGGGTATTTAACTAGGTTGCCTCGCCTTGCCCTTTTTTGCTTGCTTTGTTTGTTGTTTATGAAATAAACTGGACAGTCGGAAAGACGGAAATGGCCTTGTTGTTTGTGCAGCGAGTCAGCAGCGCATCGCTCCCTCACTTAGCCCTTCGGTGACTTCCGGGCCTTGTTTGAGTCACCACATCATTGTCAACAAAAAGTACCGTACACCCGCAATGCATGTGGACACAGATAACAGCCAACGGAGATTGATTGCAACGCGGACTTCAGACCGGGTAGGACGGTATCGCTTCCTTCATTCATGCTGTGTATTGATGGATTGAACACAGTTTGGCAGCGCAGTGCATCTATTGGGGAGCGCAGGCTGTGAATGAAAATTCCTCTGCTCGTTGAGAGTGATTATCTGTGGTGCGCCTTTCCAATGCTCGTGAAAGGGACTATTTGTGGAAAAACTGAAAGTTATGCTGGGTGTACTGTTGTTTCACTGCGTAAATCATTGAATTGCTGAATCTTAATGGGCAATATGAGTGGAATAAATTAACGTGTTGGTTCTGAAGCAGTGGTTGTCAAACGTGATGTTAAACTCACAGCAAAGGCTTTGGCAAACAAAATTGAAAGCCTGCAAAAGGAACGCAAAGCACATGTGAATAAAATAAAATGCTTCATGCCTGAAATGAAAGAACTCATGAAACGAAATGAAAATGCACCAAAGTTGATATCCCAGTTGCAAACTCTCACTCAGCTCCTTAACACTGCTGTTAACCTGCATCAAACATTAATCCCACTGCTACCTGAGGATGAAAAGGTTACTCAAAATGAATGGTTCACAAGTATTGAAAGTTACAGCACTACATTCAAGAATAATGTCATACAGTGGTTGGAGGAAAAACAACATGACCCTGATCCTGTTGAAAAGGACTTGGATGAAATAAATAAGGATTTGTGTGATATTCGAATGGAAGAAGAGTCCATCACACTTCCTGGAGGCCCACAGGATGATGTGAAACCGAGTGACAGCATTTCAAATGTGCAAAGCAAACGATCTGCACAAAGTTCTGGAAGTGGAAAGAGGTCCTCCGTATCAAGCCCCTCCTCTGCTCGCATTAAGGCAGAGGCTGATTTAGCTGCATTGATGGTGCAACAAAAACATTTACAGGACAGACACGCATTGGAGGAGGAAGAGGAACAAATACGGAAACGTAAGGAAAAGCTCAGTTTGGACAAGGATATTGCTGCACATTTAGCAAAAGTGAGCGTGCTAAGGGCCGCAAGCACATAACACAACACAACAGAAAACAAAGTTCAACATTGATGCCGCTCCTTTCATTCCTCAGAAGTGGGAAGTACCTAAACAGGAGTCACAAGCCGCGATTAACAATCCAGCTACAAGGCCTAAAATGAAAGTAAGGACCCATGTTGACCATTTTCAGCCTCCTACTTTTAAGACCCACGTAACAAAGCCCAATCCTCATTCCAGGGCTCATAATGACCAGCCACAGCATGAAACCTTTCTCCACACTGAAGATTTATCAGGCAATGGTGAGCAAAACGTTCTTGATGTCATGAAAAGGCAGAATGAAATCACAACACTACTGATGCAACAACAGCAGTGGTCATCTTTGCCCAAATGCGATATTAAAGTCTTTGATGGTGACCCATTGCAATATCATACATTCATGAGAGCCTTTGAGAACAGTGTTGAGAGCAAGTCTGACAGCTACGGTGATTGTTTGTATTTTCACGAGCAGTTCACTAGAGGGCGTCCACGAGACCTTGTAAGAAGCTGCCAACATATGGACCCAGAGGGGGGGCTATGCTCAAGCTAAAACCTTGTTACAGGAGCATTTTGGGGATGAGCAAAGAATTGCAGCTGCTTACATGGATAAGGCATTGTCACGGGCCCCAATTAAATCAGAAGATGTTAAGGCACTTCAGGACTACAGCCTGTTTCTCAGAGGCTGTTGTAATGCCATGAATGAAGTACAGTACATGTTTGAACTGGATATGCCTGCTAACATGCTAGGAATTGTAAAAAAGCTGCCTTACAAGCTAAGGGATCGATGGAGGACCACAGCTTGTGAAATACAGAAGAGGCGGAACCAAAGGGCTACATTTTCTGACATTGTTAATTTCATTGAAAGGCAGGTGAGGATTGTAACAGACCCAGTGTTTGGAGACATTCAAGACGCATCACCAGTGTTAAACAGAGGCACGCACCAAACCAATGCAAGGCCCAGAGTTAGGCCAAAAGGAAGTAGTTTTGCCACTACTATGACTACTGTGGAGGATTGCAGTAGTACTATGAACAGAAGAAAACCAGACTCAGTCCCACCAGTAAAGAAAGTCTGCCTGTCTTGTGAGGGTGGACACACTTTGGAGAGTTGCCCTCAATTAGAGAAGAGAGCTTACGCTGAAAAGATTGCTTTCTTAAGAGAAAAAGGAGTGTGCTTTGGCTGTTTGTGTACTCTGAGATTGAGCTGCTGATAGGGACGAATGTGCCTAAGGCACTGGAACCACTACAAGTCATCCGTAGTGTGGACGATGGACCTTATGCCATTGAAACTGTTCTGGGCTGGACTGTTAATGGACCACTGGGAGGAGACAGTGGTGATGGAATGGATGTTTTGACTGTTAACAGAATCTCAGTTCTTACCTTGGAGGACCAGTGGCTGCAGCAGTTCAAAACCGATTTCCCAGAATGCAGTCATGACGAACAACCTGGTCTTTCAAGAGAAGATGGAAGGTTCATGAAGCTGGTCCAAAATTCAGAGAAGCTTGTGGATGGCCACTATCACGGTGCATTGCCCCTGAGGAAGAGTTGTGTGAACATGCCAAACAATAAGAAGGTTGCCGAGCAACGTGCCCTAAACCTAAAAAGGAGGTTAAAAAGGGATTCATCATTTCAAGAACAGTACATAGCCTTTATGAATGACATGGTCACTAAAGGTTATGCAGAGCAAGTACCTGCAGGACAGTTGGCACGTAGTGATTGATTGTGCAGCTACCTTCCAGTCAACATCTCTCAATGCTCAGCTCCTTCAAGGGCCGGATCTCACCAGTTCACTGATTGGAGTCCTGGCCAGATTCCGGAAGGAACTGGTGGTGCTCATGGCAGACATAGAGTCAATGTTCCATTAAGTAAGGGTACCGATGGAAGATGCTGACCTGTTAAGGTTTCTCTGGTGGCCCAACAGCGATCTCGCCCAAGACATGGTGGACTTCAGAATGCTGGTACATCTTTTTGGTGCGACTTCCTCGCCAAGTTGTGCCAATTTTTCGCTGAGAAAGTGTTCTGAGGACAACGCAGGACAGTTCTGTAAAGAAACACTCGAGAAGTTACTGAACTGCTTCTATGTGGATGATTGCCTGGTATCAGTAGCCAGTGAGGAAGAAGCAGTGGCACTTTATCATGATCTGGTCTCCATATGTTCCAAAGGTGGCTTCAAACTGACAAAATGGATGAGCAATAGACGTGCAGTGAGGGAGGCAATTCCTGAGGATCAAAGAGCAAAGGGCATTAAAGATCTGGATCTGGACCATGACCTGCTACCTGTGGAAAGGGTGCTTGGGGTACAATGGTGTATTCAATCTGATGCCTTCAAGTTTAACATCGTGGTGCAGGACAGACCTTTGACAAGAAGGGGGATTCTCTCCATCATCAGTTCGATTTACGATCCCCTTGGAATCCTGAGTCCCATTGTCCTCTCTGCAAAGATCATTTTGCAAAAGCTATGCAGGGAGAAACTCGGCTGGGATGACCCCATACCATTATTAGATGCGAAGCAATGGACAATCTGGTTAAAGGAGCTCCATCAGTTAGAGCACTTCCAGGTTGCTCGGTGCCTAAAGCCCCCAGATTTTGGCAGCGCTGCTGCGGCGCAACTGCACCACTTTACAGATGCAAGTGAAGAAGGTTATGGCGCAGTGACCTATCTACTCCTTCAAAATGCACATGCACAGGTGCATAGCAGCTTTGTCATGGGAAAATCCAGGGTAGCTCCATTGAAGTCGGTTTCAATACCTCGCATGGAGCTGACAGCTGGCAAGCTGCTTGGACACGTTCTGGAAGAAGGAGCTCCATATGTTGCTGAAAGAATCCATATTCTGGACAGATGGTACCTCTGTACTAAAATATGTCAAGAACCAAACATCAAGGTTCCGTACCTTTGTGGCCAATAGAGTCGCAGAAATACTCAAAGTATCACAGCCATCTCAATGGAGGTATGTAAATACCTCAATCAATCCAGCAGACGCAGCCTCAAGAACACTTAAGGCTGAGGTCTTTCTGAGTCATGAGACATGGTTGTCAGGACCCACATATCTTCTGCATCCTGGACAGGACTGGCCTGTAAGTCTGGATTGCTCGAATGAACTTCTGTTGAATGATCCAGAAGTCAAAGTCAGCGTGGCAGTGAATGCTGTACAGAGCTCAGAGAATGTGGATGCAACTACTCGTCTAATCCATCATTTCTCCTCTTGGACTCATTTGAGAAGGTGTGTGGCTTGGATGATCAGGCTGAGGAATTTGCTACAGTGTCTGAGCCCGAGGAGGAGACATTCTGATGCTGCACATGCCCAGTTTGACTCAAGGGGCCAACAAAGACCTTCTCAGAGCACAAAAACGGAGTTGTAAAAACCCTGTCGTCGAAAGGCTTGCTCACGGTGGAGGAATTGGTCAATGCTGAGAATGACATCATCAGATTTTGCCAGAGTAAGAGGTATCGTGATGAAATTTCTGATCTACAGAGGGGCAGAAATGTGAAAGGAAATAGTCACATCTTCAAGCTCTCTCCTGTGTTGGAGGATGGGATCCTGAGGGTTGGTGGACGACTAAGTAGTCCAGTTTTGCCCGAAGATGCAAAACATCCTGTTATACTGGCCAAGGATCTTCATATATCAGATATACTCCTAAGACACATACACCAACAAGTTGGCCATGGTGGGCGCAACTATATGCTATCCAAACTGCGACAAAGGTACTGGACACTAGGTGCTGGCACGGCCATAAGAAGAATCTTATCCAAGTGTGTTGTCTGTCGTAGGCTGCAAGCAGCTCCAGTGTGCCAGCTGATGGCAGATCTGATCTGCCTAAAGACAGGGTCTGTCCAGACGAAGCTCCATTCACCCGAGTCGGCGTGGATTACTTCGGACCTTTTGAAGTCAAGAGTCGGAGTAGCATGGTGAAGAGATATGGGGTCATATTCACCTGTCTGGCAGTACGAGCTATCCATATTGAAGTGGCTCTTTCTTTGGATACAGATTCCTTTGTCAACGCACTACGACGATTTATAGCAAGGCGTGGCCAGGTCCAGGAAATACGGTCTGATAACGGGACAAACTTCATTGGAGGAGAGCGGGAGCTGAGGGAGGCCATCAAAGGTTGGAATACAGCTCGCATAAATGACGTTCTTCTTCAGAAGGAAATTAAGTGGGTTTTTAACCCTCCAGCTGGCTCGCATCATGGAGGTGTGTGGGAGAGGTTGATCCGATCTGTACGAAAAGTCCTTAACTCCATCCTTAAGGTGCAGACTGTTGATGAGGAGGGACTTCATACACCTCTGTGAGGTGGAAGCCATCATTAACAGCCGTCCGATCACTAAAGCCTCAGCCGACCCTAATGACCTTGAAGCTTTAACACCTAATCACCTCCTGCTGTTAAAGACATCCCCTTCTCTGCCACCTGGGGAATTTGACAAGGATGACATCTATGGTCGTCAATGCTGGAAGCAAGTCCAGTATATGGCCGATTTATTCTGGAAGTGATGGACCAAGGAATATCTGCCGCAGTTGCAGGAACGGCAGAAATGGACCGGCATCCAGCGCAACTTTGTGGCGGGGGACATCGTGCTTATCGTGGATGAGACAGCGCCTCGGAACTCATGAATTATGGGGAAAGTCACCCAAACCTTCCCAGACAGAAGTGGATTGGTACGCAGGTTGCTGATTAAGACAAAGCCAGCAGTTTGGAAAGACCCATAACTAAAGTCTGTCTTCTACAGGAAGCATAGGTCTGACTCTCAGTTCTGAGAGGACAGTTTGCTTGAACAGTTGAACCGACTTTTCCTGACTAACAGTGTGACATGGTCAAGATGACTCTTGAACTTTGACCTTTTGGACTAGACTTGATTTGCATCCTATGGAGAAGAACACGCTGATGCACTATGAGCAAGGACATTTGTGAAGATTGTTTATGTTTCTTGTTTGTGGCTTATAATGTAATTATTACAGTTTGTTAATAATTAGGGGCTGGGTTGTAGGTGCCATATGCCACACACGTGTTTTGATGTGTTTGTGCTGGGAATCAGCTGTTCGTTTGACACCTGTCACTCATGTCACGGGGGGTGTGGTCAGGAGCCTGCTGATTGAGTGATTGAATGAATGCACTTATACTCACCTGTTCACGGCGGCGACTGCATGGAGAGGGGGTGAGTAGGGAGAGTGTATTTTTTGTTGACTGCTCAAATTAACACAATCTGGGTATTTAACTATCTTGCCTCGCCTTGCCCTTTTTTGCCTGCTTTGTTTGTTGTTTATGAAATAAACTGGACAGTCGGAAAGACGGAAATGGCCTTGTTGTTTGTGCAGCGAGTCAGCAGCGCATCGCTCCCTCACTTAGCCCCTCAGTGACTTCCAGGCCTTTTTCGAGTCACCACATCAGATGTAAAGTGGGTTGTGTTCCGAGGGCATGTGAAAATTATAATGGAAAGGGCTATACGTTAAGGGGTAAGCTATAGCTGAGAGGAGGGATGTGATATAGGCAGCTGTGCAGGCCATAGAGTGGTGTTTCAGGCTTGACCCCGCCCTGTCAGGAGGTTGTGAGTGTTATTATGGCACGCACTATGACCCTGCGGTGCACTTGGTTCAATAAAGTGCTACTGGCTGCATGAAGATACAGTCTCCCTTGTCTTTAACTCACCTAAAGCTACCGTTTAGAAGCTACAGTATATACACGACAGTTTGCTCTTTCGTCTCCCCCAGGGCTGGCGTCCATGTGTGGCGTGGCGCTTTGTGTGGTCTGAACCGCGTGACGGTTGGCGCGGCTTGTGCCGGATCTTCTCCACCTCTCCAAAATTGTAAGTCCGTCTCACCTGGTTGTATTGGGGTATCATGCGGTCTCTGTACATGACACCTGCTCTTCATTGTGCCTTGCAGTGTGTTGGTCTGCTGGCTGCAGCTGTGTGGGGCCGGAGCTGTCCGCGCTGTTGGCCCGTGCTGGTTGGTCCACGCTTCTCAGCAGCGTTTAACTGCGGCCCGCTGCTCTCCTCTCTGTCGGAGGCTGTGCTGTTGCTCTGTGGCACGTTCGGGCCTGGCTGTGCGCTGCGGTGCTCCATTCACCGGGACTCCACTGCTGTCTCGTCTTGTCTGTTTCTAAAGTAAAGTTGGCTCTCATCTGGTCGTGGCTGTGAAATGGCCACGGGTCTCGGTTTTACTCCCGTCTCCTCGATGATTACCTTCAGTGACGCGCTACAGTTGTCTGTACTAATCATATGTAATTGGCGGTTCTGATTAATTTCCCTTTTAGTGTTTTGGTTGGGTTTTGCGTGTTTATTCTTTTGAGTGTATTACTAAAATATTTGCTTTGTTTCTCTTGTGTTTAAATACTTTACTTTGATTGCTTTATTTGATTGTTAAATACTTTACTTTGGTTGCTTTGTTTCTTTTTGTGTTTTAATATTCTGTTTTGATTGCTTTTTTTCCTTGTTAAATATTTTGCTTTGATTGCTTTATTCTTTTTCTTTAGGTCCACCACTCATATGATAAGCATTGGTTGTTCAGTATCTGTGGTTAAAGTGTTGCAGCAATGTAAGAGCTAACTGTCGTAGACTGAATTGTTTAGTTGTCATTTTTTTAAATAATTGAGTATAAATAAAAATATTTTTATATCTTAAATCTACGTCTGTTTGAGTGCATCCGGACCTGCGTCCTTAATTAATTTACTGGGGGCGATATTCCCCCAGGTGGCGTTGTTGTGCAGCACTAAAATTATCTTAAGCCCAACTAATCCATTTTCACTAGCCACCCCTCTCGCCACACATATTTATTGTTTCTCAGATGAGAAAAGTCTCAATCTGATTTACAGTTGAAGGACACTGTAGTGTTGCTCAAGCTGCCAGCACACACCCTTGCTGACCCCCACACAGAGGTAACTCTCAAAGTTGTCATGTATTCTTATCTTTATTTGCTGTGCTGAATCCACTTTATTCATTTCTCTTAAACTATTTCACAAGTGGAGATCAATGATGAGGAGACAATTTCAGTGCATTCAGAGGTGCCTTTGGGGGTAGATATCTTAATAATCTAAATAAGAATTTAATTTAAAATTTTAATTCATCTTTTTAAATTAAAAATAATTAAGTTTCTGCTCCATTAATGTCAAAGGAAGAGGACATTGTGCAACCCTCCCCTCAGCCTGTGGCCTCCACCTCTAGGCCCACAAAAAAACAAGGGGTAAGGGTTTTATAATTTCTTTGTCTACTTTTTAAAAGTAATCTTTACCAAGAACGCATAAGTGAATGATGAACACCTCAATGTCCTATTAATACAGGTTGGAGCAGACAATTACTGTGTTTACGTGGTCTTTAGTATCCCGGTTTTGATTGGGTTTTTGAGGTATCCCGTTTTTGTGTTTGTGCATGTAAACATCGTATCCCGAATTCAGAAACCGGGTTATGCTCTTTTCTCGGCTTCGAGAAACCCGGCTTTGCCACCTGGAATACACCGATAGAAGCCGGTGACTGAGATTGAGCGGTAACTGTAAACAAAAGACGTATAAGACGTAACACGCCTGCGCAGATAGGACGCAGTGATCAGAAAACGGGTTACTGGTATTCATCGTGTATACAGGGATATGAATAACCGGGTTTCTCTGTTCCATGTAAACAGCATATCCCGGTTGTGCTCAAAGCCGGGATACTAAAGTAAACACAGTAATTGTGAGGGCCCTTTATAAAAACCATCTACAGCTGGATAATCAGAAAAAAAGAGCTGGAAATCAAGAAACTAAAACTTGAGATTGAGCAACTGGAGTATGAGAAAAAGGTATTGCAGTAAATGGTACTTTAAAATGTTTTAAGCATGATTGACATTGTATACTTATGACTTTTTCTTTTCCCAGAAAATGCAGAACTTTAATAAATAAAATACATCCTGCGATCTGTGTTTTTCTTTGGGGGGGGGGGGTGAAAAACTGCTGCTGATGACTGCGTTACTTTAAGTGCATGGCTTCGTTTAGTCGCATCACTTATATGATTCAACAAGATTGCATATGTAACGTATTCCCTCGGCTGAGAATCGATATTGCTCATAAATAATATCGTCAGAAAACGCCAGATCATTCCAGTATCGAAAAACTCTCTCCCTCCGAAGAGCACCTCTAACAATTCGGGCACCTAAATCCACTGGATTTTCCAGAAATGGTGAGGCCATGTTCAAGAAGTTTTTATAGCCGACTTTAAGCCGAAAGTCGGAACAAAAACTGGTCCCGACCAGGTTATGTTTGCCGAATAAGTTACCACGGTGATATAGCCAGTTTAAAAGAGAGCCACCTTCGTGACACGGAAAAGTCTGGCTTTAGGCTCAACATACCTCGCTAACGCACTAATCTCGCTTCCTAGTACACCCCTCAGGAGTTGATACTGATTGTTGTACACTCCTGATCAAAATCTTAAGACCAGTTAAAAAATAGCAAGAATTTACATTTTGCATTGTTGGATCTTAAAAAGGTTCTAAGTAGAGATTCAAAATGCAAAAAGAAGAAATGGGAACAAGAGAAAAAAAAATTGAGCTTGCAATTTATTGAAAACAACAATTTAACTGAAGTAAGCTGTTCATCAGCTGATCAAAAGTTTAAGACCACAGCCTTTAAAAGCCAAAATCTGTGCAAAAATCTGGATTCCATGTCATTTTCTGTCAAGTAATCACACCGTCAAGATCTCTTGATGGCAAAGGCAAAAAAGCTCACTGTCTTTGAACGTGGTAGGATTGTTGAGCTGCATAAACAAGGCCTCTCACAACGTGCCATTGCTGCTTAGGTTGGATGCAGTAAAACAGTCATTTTGCATTTCTTAAAAGATCCTGAGGGTTATGGAACAAAAAAATCAAGCGGTAGACCCAAATAAATCTCACCGGCACTGAGCCGGAGGATCCGAATGGCTGTCCGTCAAGACAGGGGACGATCTTCGTCCCAAATTAAGGCCATTACTGGTGCTGACTGCAGCCCAATAACCATCAGACAGCATCTGCGAAGGAAGGGCTTCAAAAACAAAAAACGTCTTCAAAGGCCACGTCTCCTTCAACGCCACAAAATTGCCCAATTGGACTTTGCAAGGGAGCACCAAACATGGGACATTCAAAGGTGGAAGAAAGTTTTATTCTCTGATGAGAAAAAAATTAACCTTGATGGCCCTGATGGCTTCCAACGTTACTGGCATGACAAGGAGATGCCACCTGAGATGTTTTCTACACGGCACAGTGGAGGGGGCTCCATCATGATCTGGGGTGCTTTTTCCCTCAATGGGACAGTGGAGCTCCAGGTTGTGCAGAGGCGTCAAACAGCAGCTGGCTATGTGGAGATGTTACAGCGGGCATCCCTCATGACTGAGGGCCCTCGTCTGTGTGGTAATGACTGGGTTTTTCAGCAGGACAACGCTACAATTCACAATGCCCATCTGACCAAGAATTTTTTCCAGGATAAGAACATCACTCTTTTGGACCATCCTGCGTGTTCCCCTGATCTAAATCCAATTGAGAACATTTGGGGATGGATGGCAAGGGAAGTTTACAAAAATGGACATCAGTTTCAGACAGTGGATGCCCTTCGTTAAGCCATATTCACCACTTAGAGCAACATTCCCACTAGCCTTTTGGAAACACTCGCATCAAGCATGCCAAAATGAATTTTTGAAGTGATCAACAATAATGGTGGAGCTACTCATTACTGAGTCCGTTTTTGACATTTTAATTTCTGTTTTAGGGGGTTTTCGGGTTTTTTGAGCTATGGTCTTAAACTTTTGATCAGCTGATGAACAGCCTATTTCAGTTAAATTGTTGTTTTCAATAAATTGCCTGCTCAAAACCTTTGGTCTCTTGTTCCCATTTCTTCTTTTTGCATTTTGAAGCTCTACTTCAAACCTTCTTAAGATCCAACAGTGCAAAATGTTAATTCTTGCAATTTTTTAACTGGTCTTAAGATTTTGATCAGGAGTGTATGTTCACATGCTTTAGCACAACACTTGCTCTGCATGCTAACCCTGCTAACCATGCTAAATGTTCTTAAACACAAACGCTGGTCTATTTGATGTTCCACTGGAAGGAATTCCAACCTCTGCAGAACTCTGTAGTCTTCTACTTTAATATGGTAATTTGGCTGTAGTTGTTAATTTGATTATAGTCAGAGATCCAAATTAATAGTGTTTTATGAGACTGAATTGGTGATTAGGGTATTGTTGCTGCTCACTATAATATCTTTTCTCATTAACCATAGTTATCCTTTTTAGAGTCACCAATTACCTGCTTGTCTTTGGACAGTGGGAGGAAGTTAGAGCCTTGAGTATGGTGTCTATTGCAACATCTGGATTCTTCTAGATATTTAAACATACAATTATCTTTAAAAGATATGGAAAGTGACAACAAGATGTAAGTTTAACACAAGAAATTTGGCTGCTCCAAACCAGATGAGCAGATAGTGTCCAAAGGTAAGTGTTGCAACTGCCTTGTTGTTGTTGGTGGTGTTTCTTGTTTGTTTAGTTTTTTTGCATTATGTTGTGTTTATCACATAGGTTAGTTACAAAACAGGTAATGTGGGATTAGCAAAGCAAAGTGGGAGACTGCAGACAACCAGGAATAAACTCTACATGTGGCATTATACGAAATTTCATATAAACTTTAAAACTGTCCGGGTGTCATTGAATGCACCATAAGTCTCAGTCAAAATGACTTCATTATGATGACAGTGTATTAGTAACATACAGCATTTTGGAAGGTTAAATGTGGCTCCCAGAAACTGAGTAAAAACTTTATAACTGGTATGTAGACACTGCTCTGTTTACAAATACACTTACAGTGTTAAACACAGTTTCTCACTTCTGTTTAGCAAACATTGTTTCATGTAAAAAAAATTTATACAACTCACAAAATTTTTAAAGACTTTTTTGTCTCTGTATGTTTGCCCTGCGATGGTATGGAGACCTGTCCTGGGTGTACCCTGCCCTCACCTGAGCTGGGATTGGCTCCAGCACCCTCTGAGACCTGGAAACGGATAAGTACTTTAAGATAAATAAATGAATAAAGCTTCCAAAGGACGATGGTTGAAGGTTAAAATCCCATCAGCAGGAATGCTCATAAACTGTTTTATGCTCATAACTGTTACTAGTTAGAAAGGAGTCAAGGTGACATTGTATCTTTTAAAATTAGTTTTTTCCTGTAACTCTTCTCGTTACATAAAAGAGATGAAGACTAAGTGCTTTATGATTATTTCTTTTTAACAGTTCAACAGTAACACAGATTGTAATACGGGCCTGCGATTAGATTGTTACCTAGCATCAGATCACGATTAAGATAACAATCATGACATGACACAAACCTTCACACACCTATTGACAGAATACAGAAAGACTTTTAGCATTTACTGCAGCCTGGATGAAGGACAAATCAGATGGGGTTAGGGGATGATAACAGCTGCTGGGACAGATACAGATAAGATAAGACTTTCTCCAAAGATCCACTATAAGTATTTCACTATCCCCTTCATCATATCACATCAAGAATGAGAACAGAGCCGTCACAGCATGAGATTTTAAAATATTAATGCCACTTTAATCTGGAAGTATTTCAACAGTATAATTATAAGAAACAAGCATGGCAGTCACCGGAACAATTTGCTGCTTTATCTGTCATTTCCTGAAACATGAAACTCCTTTTCCTCCATAATAAATTTAGAACTTTAAAGGACTTTTCTTTAAGATATCAAATCTTCATTACTTGATTAACACATGACATTTTGAAGCAGCTGTGAAGGCTGGGAAGCTTTTAAAAGCTTGGAATCTCATGAAAAGTTGACACTCCTTGTGGTGTTTGATAATTAGGACAAATGCTGACAAAAATATAAATAAATAATTAGGATAATGTGAGAAAAGAATTAAAAACAATATATACCTTAGGTGCAGTTGTTTTCAGCCATTTTACTGTGGAAAAGTTGCATATTATAACTTTAGATGACAAGACAAAAAGAATGAAGCTCAAATGCAAACACAAGAGGCTGTTTTCACATTCATCTGAAGCACAGAACTCTTTTAACCTTGAAGTGACAGTTTAAAGGAAGATCCCCCAAGCAAAGGTCTTCAAAGTGATATAGCAGTGAGTTTATTAGGGTTGGATCCAAACCCAGGATCAGTGACCACAAAGCAACAGTCAAACAGATGAAAGTTGTGGTTTCAAAAAGAAGATAGACCATGTAGTTGCTGATTAAACACTGTCAACCAGTTAAAACACTCTAGGTAGGAGTAATATCCCTCATGTCCAAGTTCTGTTATTTTCTCTTGCTTTGGTGTGCTTTCTCCCTTTCAAATCAAATCAAATCAAATCATATTTTTTTATGTAGAGCCAAATCACATACAAAGTTAGACCAAGGCACTATACACATAGACCAGGTCTAGACCCAACTCTTTATGGAGTTGTTAAAGAGACCCAACATATCATTCTAACAGTAAGCACTTGGTAACAGCGGGGGGAGGGGACAGAGAGAGAAGCAGAGGCAGTGAGGGGGACACAGTGAGAGCGAGTATGAAGGAGAAGAAGGGGAGAGAGAAAAGAACAGGAGGAGAGAAGATGCCATGGAAAATACAAACAAAAAATACAGAAAACATACAGTGATTGCAACCTGGTACTTCTAAATGTGCACTAGTAAATATTAGCAGTAGGGGAGAAGAAGAGGTTACAATGGGAAAGGAGTAAAAGTGTGTAATGATAACTAAAGGCAACTCCTGCAGCAGCAGGTACTGAGCAGGAACATGGAGCAGAGATGATTCAGCACCTGGAGGACGGGGACAGGAGGGACAAAACACAGACTACAGGAAGAGACTAAGTTAGAGACATGTAATGATGTAATGTACATGCTTGTAGGAGGGAGAGAGCCACAGATAGACAGAGAGAGGGAGAGAGGGAGGGAGTGAGGGGAGGGGAGTCTAGGCCTATAGCAGCACAACTAAAAGATAGAGAGTAAAAAACCTTAAAGCTTTAACTGTAGGCTTTGCATTAAGGAAAAATTTAAGCCTGATCTTGAAAGCTGTGACAGAGTCCGCCCCCCCAGAAGGATACTGTGAGTTGGTTCCCTAGAAGAAGAGCTTGATAGCTGAAATATCTGCCTCCAGATTTACTCTCTGAGACTCTAGGAACCACAAGTAAACCTACACCCAGAGAGCAAAGTGACTTCCTGGGACAATAAGGAACTATGAGCTCTCTGAGATATGATGGAGCTTAGTCATAAAGAGCTTTGTATGTTAGGAGACGGATTTTAAATTCTATTGTGAGTTACAGTAGTTCAGTCTAGAGGTAACAAATGAATGGACTACTTTTTCAGCATTTTCTTAAGACAAACTGTTCCTGATCTTTGCAATATTGTTTAGTAGAAAGAAGGCTGTCCTACAGACTTGTTTTATATTAGTCACAAAGGACATTTCCTGATCAAAAATGACTCCAAGATTCCTAACAGTGGAACTGGATGCCAAACTAATGCCATCCAGAGTGGTTACATGATCAGATAATGCTACTCTAAGGTGCTTAGGGCCAAAACAATGACATCAGCTTTGTCTGAGTTTGGAATTGAAAAGTTGCAGGTCAACCAGGTCTCTATGTCTGTAAGACATTCCTGAAGTCTGATTAGCTGATTAGTTTCATTCAGCTTCATTGACAAGTATAACTGAGTATCATCTGCCTAACTGTGAAAATTGATGCTGTGCTTCCAGATAATATTTTCTAAGGGAAGCATATATAGGGCGAAAAGGATTGGTCTAAGTACAGAACCCTGTGAAACTACATGATTAACTAAAGCATGTTAGAAAGAGTCATTGTTAACTTGAAGTGAAGTGATATCTGTCTGATAAATATAATTTGAACCAACTCCTTTGATCCTAATTTCATTTTTCAGCTTTTGTAATAGAATATTATGGCCAATGGTGTCTAAAGCAGCACTAAGATCTGACAGGAGAAGTATAGAGGCAAATCTGTTGTCTGAAGCCATTTGGATGTCATTGGTAACTTTTATCTTTGCTGTTTCTGTTCTATGATACACTCTAAAATATGAGGGGACCAGGCCTTCAAGATATTCAGTGAAGGCCTAACAAAAAATATTGAAAGAATTTTTGTACTACTAAAGATATATATATATTTAATCTAAATTTTCAATGATCTTTATTCAGTCAGTACTAGTAATAATTTCTAGATCATTGTTATAAACTTGGACTAATATTTCTTGGGAAACAATGGCTAAATATAATAGAACGAGAAACGGATCAATCACAATTTTCCTTCCAATGGTATCTGGGTAGGCTATTGAATCAGAGATTCCTCCTGCTGGACATTCGGTGGCTGTAACGAAGGCCCGTGTAATTCAAGTCATGTTGGCATGAATTTGAGTTTGACAGGTGTCTTAGCCAATAATATTTCATTGAGTTGTGGGCGGGGCCATAACACGACATCTTCCGGGTATTCGCAAATACATAGGACAACATATATAAGTCAAGCGACCTGCAAAAAAAATGGCTGTGTCCGAAACCACCCCTCATCGCTGTCGCGCAATTAAAACATACCCCAAACATACAGAAAAAAAAAAGCTGTTTAGCATTTTGTTAAAGGCTTTTGATAATCTGATGTGCGATTATACTGTTTTGCACGATGTTAATGCTGTTTACATTCATGTAAACAGTAAGTTTAATTGCCTTGTTTTTGAAATGTGCTATAAAATGAACTATTCTGTTCTGCTGGAATCACCATTTTCCTCACGAGCGCAATTTATCATGGATATCTTGCTTGGGTTAGTGACCATCAGGTGACCATTGGCTATTCACAATGCATTGTGGGATACTTTCAGTGCATTACATTTTGTAGCAAAAGATTTCGGACACCACTTGAAAATGATGAGCTCCCCATATAGTGCACTAATTAGGGATTAGGGAGTGGTTTCGGACACAGCCAGTGAGTGAGTGGAGGGAAGAAAGACAGAAGACGATTCAGAGAGCAGGGAAATGGCGGGAGCTAGTGAAGAACAAGAAGACTGTGTGGCTTATATTTTGGATACTCCTTTTTCAAGAAAACTAGATATTATCCAAAAAGGTCGACCATCACCTGACTTACCAGGATTGCTGCAAGCTAGCCAGTGAAAAATGGCTGAGGATGACTTTCAAAGAGCTTTTTCCTTTTCCCATTTCACCTCAGGAGGTGTTTGTGTTATACTTTTGGTAGAAATATTAAATCTATGTTGAAATTCAATTGTGTCTAAGCTGAAACAAACACAAAAAACATTGGATCAGCATTGGATCCATCTTTAGTTGTTGAACAGTAGCTAATGATTATTCTAGACATTTTACTTTCATTCCAGCTAAACAAATATGTGAGGTAAGTGAATGTGTGATTTGCTTGTTTCATTTAGTTTTTGTAATTAAATAATGTCATGATAGCCAGCTTTGAATGTCTGTTTTTCCAGAATCACCTTTGTGTGTTGTGAAGCCAGTTGGGGCAAATAAACATTTAATATGCTGAACATCCATGTGACAGGGCTCTGGCTATTATTTGTATTGCTACTCTCAAAAAATGCTGGGTTGTTTCTGTAAACACATTGTTGGGTCAATTATGCTGGGTCAAAATTCTGGGTTGTTTGGGATAATGTAAACCCACAGTTGGGTTTTTCATGCTGGGTCAAATGGTTGTGAGGGGCTACTTTGCAGTTTAAAACATTTGGTTGGATTATTTTGACCCAGCAGATGGTTCATTCATATTCCGCTTCTCCACTTTCTGGAACATTCTGGATTCATCTGCAGCAACAGGATTTTACGGTAGGTTAATGTGAATGCTTTATTATTAATAATCTGTGAGGACAGTGGGGCCCTTTAACTATTTTTTTGCATACATATACAGTCTAGGACCATGGGCGTTGTAGTTTTTAAACTATTGATTTTATTGACGTTTATTAACAAGCTAGCGATTTTTTCCTGTGCTTGTTAGCTAATTTTAGCTATGGCTTTAAAGTGCCGATCATACCACAATATACCTGCAGCCTTTTTTAATTTTACAGTTTAAGTCCCTCGGCAGTATTGTTAATCTCACTTTAGCTGTCCTGCTGCTTATTAGGCAATGTCAGCTAGCTAACGTTACATAGTTCTTCTTCTTCTTCTCCTTTCGGCTTTTCCCTTCAGGGGTCGCCACAGCGAATCAGTTGCCTCCATCTAAGCCTGTCTTCTGCTTCCTCTTCTCTCACACCAACCACCTTCATGTCCTCTTTCACTACATCTATAAACCTCCTCTTTGGTCTTCCTCTAGGCCTCCTGCCTAGCAGTTCAAAACTCAGCATCCTACCAATATATTTACTATCTCTCCTCTGGACATGTCCAAACCATCTCAGTCTGGCCTCTCTGACTTTATCTCCAAAACCTCTAACATGTGCTGTCCCTCTGATGTACTCATTCCTGACCCTATCCAACCTGGTCACTCCTAAAGAGAACCTCAGCATCTTCATCTCTGCTACCTCCAGCTCTGCCTCCTGTCTTTTCCTCAGTGACACTGTATCTAGACCAAACAACATCGCTGGTCTCACCACACCACAGTTTTGTACACCTTTCCTTTCATTTTAGCTGAAACTCTTCTATCACACATCACACCTGACACTTTTCTCCACCCGTTCCAGCCTGCCTGCACACGCTTCTTCACCTCTTTTCCAGACTCTCCATTGCTCTGGACTGTTGACCCTAAGTACTTAAAATCCTCCACCTTCTTTATCTCTTCTCCCTGTAACCTCACTCTTCCACTTGGGTCCCTCTCATTCACACACATATACTCCGTCTTGTTGCGGCTAACCTTCATTCCTCTCCTTTCCAGAGCAAACCTCCACCACTCTAGCTTCTCCTCCACCTGTTCCCTGCTCTCACTACAGATCACAATGTCATCTGCAAACATCATAGTCCATGGAGATTCCTGTCTAACCTCGTCTGTCAGCCTGTCCATCACCATAGCAAACAAGAAGGGGCTCAGAGCTGATCCCTGATGCAGTCCCACCTCCACCTTGAACTCCTCTGTCACACCTACAGCACACCTCACCACTGTCTTACAGTCCTCATACATGTCCTGCACCGCTCTAACATACTTCTCTGCCACTCCAGACTTCCTTATACAATACCACAGTTCCTCTCTGGGCACCCTGTCATAAGCTTTCTCCAGATCTACAAAAATACAATGCAGCTCCCTCTGACCTTCTCTGTACTTCTCTATCAACATCCTCAAAGCAAATACTGCATCTGTAGTACTCTTTTTTGGCATGAAACCATACTGCTGCTCACAAATGCTCACTTCTGCCCTTAGTCTAGCTTCAACTACTCTTTCCCATAACTTCATTGTATGGCTCATCAGCTTTATTCCTCTGTAGTTGCTACAACTCTGTACATCTCCCTTGTTCTTAAAAACGGGCACCAGCACACTTCTCCTCCATTCCTCAGGCATCTTCTCACTATCTAAGATCCTGTTGAACAACCCAGTCAGAAACTACTACCTCTCCTAGACACTTCCAGACCTCCACAGGTATATCATCAGGACCGAGTACTTTTCCACTCTTCATCCTCTTCAATGCCCTTCTCACTTCATCCTTACTAATCTTTGCTACTTCCTGGTCCACAACAGTCACCTCTTCTACTCTTCGTTCTCTCTCATTTTCTTCATTCATCAACTCTTCAAAGTACTCTTTCCATCTTCCCATCACACTACTGGCATCTGTCAGTGTACTTTCATCTCTATCCTTAATCACCCTAACCGCCTGCACGTCCTTCCCATCTCTGTCTCTCTGCCTTGCCAACCTGTATAAATCAGTTTCTCCCTCCTTACTGTCCAACCTAGCATACAAGTCATAGTAAGCCCTTTGTTTGGCCTTTGCCACCTCTACTTTCACCTTACGCTGCATCTCCCTGTACTCCTGTCTACTCTCTTCAGTCCTCTCAGTGTCCCACTTCTTCTTAGCTAACCTCTTTCTCTGTATACACTCCTGCACCTCCTCATTCCACCACCAAGTCTCCTTATCCACTTTCATTCCAGATGAAACACCAAATACTCTCCTACCTGTCTCCCTGATCACATTAGCTGTAGTTGTCCAGTCAACTGGAAGCATCTCCTGGCCATCCAGAGCCTGTCTCAACTCCTTCCTAAAAATCATACAAAACTCTTCCTTTTTCAGCTTCCACCATTTAATCCTCTGCTCTGTCTTTGCCCTCTTCATCTTCCTCACCACCAAAGTCATCCTACATACCACCATCCTATGCTGTCTGGCTACACTCTCACCTACCACTACTTTGCAGTCACTGATCTCCTTCAGATTACACCGTCTACACAAGATGTAGTCTACCTGTGTACTCCTACCTCCACTCTTATAAGTCACCCTATGTTCCTGCCTCTTCTGGAAGAAAGTATTCACTACAGCCATTTCCATCCTTTTTGCAAAGTCAACCACTATCTGTCCTTCTGCGTTCCTCTCCTGGATACCAAACCTGCCCATCACCTCCTCATCATCTCTGTTTCTTGCACCAACGTGTCCATTGAAGTCTGCACCAATGACAACTCTCTCACTTCTAGGGATGCTCTGCATCACTTCATCAAGGTCCAACCAGAATTTCTCCTTCTCCTCCAGCTCACATCCTCCCTGTGGAGCATACCCACTAACAACATTGAACATCACACCTTCGATTTCTAGCTTCAGACTCATTACTCTATCTGATACTCTTTTAACCTCCAGGACATTCCTAAAAAACTCCTCCTTCAAGATAACTCCTACTCCATCTCTCTTCCTATCTACACCATGATAGAACAACTTGAACCCTGCTCCTAAACTTCTAGCCTTGCTACCTTTCCACCTGGTCTCCTGGACACACAGTATGTCTACCATCCTCCTCTGCATCATGTCAACCAACTCTCTACCTTTTCCTGTCATAGTTCCAACATTCAAAGTCTCTACTCTCAGTCCTAGACTCTTGCCGTTCCTTTTCTCTCTCTTCCTACGAACACACCTTCCTCTTCTCCTTCTTCGACAAACAGTAGTCCAATTTCCACCGGCACCCTGTAGGTGAACAGCACCGATGGCGGTCGTTGTTAACCCGGGCCTCGACCGATCCGGTATGGAAGTCATAGATTCGATTCGCATGTTTGATTTGGAAAAAGTTTACGTCGGATGCCCTTCCTGACACAACCCTCTGTATTTATCCGGGCTTGGGACCGGCACAATAAGGCACTGGCTTGCACCCCCCTTGCGGCTACATTTAACGTTACATACTGGTATGCGGTAATTACACACACAACCATTTATGCCGGCTATATCGCTCCAGATCACAACAGAAGATATCTCAAGGCACACGCCGTATTTGTGTGTAACTACGTGCAGTGGCATACTTTAAATAAACAAAAGACGAACATACACATTCCAGTAAAAAGAAACAACTGAGGCGTAAGAGGCAGATAGCAAGCGGAGTATGCTATTACTCAAACACTCGCCAAAAAGTATTGTTGGCAGCATGGGTTGTATTGACAAAGTTTTGGCGGCACAAAATTTTCTGACAGCATTGTATGTATTGTATATATTGTTTCCGTGTTGTTATTCTTTCTTTCAGTGGTCCATATACTGTACGAAAACTACATACGAGACTAGTCGGAATTTCTCGCCGTACACGCAGCTGCCCATGGTTTACCGGCTCCTTATGGAAAACAGTGATTACAGTATTAACTATCACGATTCTAAGTAACTACAGAACAAACTTTTATTTTCACTGCACGCACATCATAAACCCTTGAATATAGAAATGACTTAATGAAATCGGCTGAGAAATATAAATGTTTTTAAGCTTTCTATGTAGAAAACTGCAGCTCCTCCGTTTTAGACGTAGTTTTCCTCCTGGAAGTTTATCCCATCTCTACCCAGGATCTCTGGAGCTCAGCTCAGCCTCAGCCATCTCAAAATGATTGAAATGGGAGGAACATGAGCTAAATTTAAAGTGCCATAGTGATGGGAATGAATACTTATATCAATGTAACATGTCAGTTTTTGCATAAAATTCTAAAATGTTTTCTCTTTCTTATTATGGTGTATTTAGTATAGGTTTACTAGGGGATAAACAATATATATATTTTTTTATTTTAGCATAGAGCTACAACATAACAAAATATTAATATATTAAAGGGATCTGAATACTTTCTGCATGTACTGTTCATACACTCATCTTTTCACTAACAGTGTAAACATTCAAAATTTGTAAATTTGAAACTGTTGTATTGGTAAATTACAAGTTAGTAGGTGAAAATATCATGGGCCTGCTGAACTGACTGGCTTGACTAACTGATTGATATGTCTAATGGACATTTCTTAGTATTCTTTCTACTAGCAAGCCCATATAATTTCTTCAAATACTTTATTCTATTAACATTTGTTTTCCATGTTGTCAAAATGCATCAGATATCACAAGACTTCAAACTGCTGCATCCTGAGGTAGCAGAACAGCTGTTTATAAACTGGGCAGCAATTGGTGAAAGTTTTGATATTTTTGAAATTAGACTGTATTTCAGACTTTTCTAACAAAGTATAATTACCAACACTAGAGCAAAAAAGTCAGAAATAGTGCTTCAGAAATAGACCCTGCTAATGTATTGTGCTTAAATTGTTAAGTTGCAAAGGGTGAGACTGCGCTGAAGGTACTGCCAACTCTACTTCCTGCATCCATTTATAAGAGAGTAGGGCAGGTCTTCAGACCCACCATGGAGGAGTGCCGGAGGTCATTTATTGACGTCCAACTTGTAAGTTTTGCTTTAGGTTTTTAAGTTCTATAAGGGGATGTTTGCACTGCTTGATATGCTTGGTAAATATGAAAGTAATTTAGGGCGAGAATCATTTTACACCCAGAGTTTGTTATTTTTTGCTTTCAAACATTCTGGCCATAGATAGATAAACCTCTAATCACTGGCGGAGTTCAGGAGTCAACTATTTGATTTGGCGCTGATTGATGACAGCCCTGCCAAATACTCTCACTGAAGTGTGACTGAAGTTAATGATGGTTAAATTGGTCTGGTGTTTTATGTATGGCCCTTCTAATTAGTCAAGTGAATTTGATTTTTATTACATAGTGCCAAATCATAACAGAAGTTATCTTGGGACACTTTTCACATAGGGCTTGATAAGTTATATGTCAATTATATTGCAATGCTAAGTAACTGATGTTTAATTAACAGGTGGGGACCAACGTGATGGAGTATTTGCAGCACGCAGAAAGCAAGCTACCATTTCCTCACATTTTGTGCCTTGAGGATGAATTCACCACATCCCAGGCCTTCACCATCAGTGCAGACAACGCGTTAGAATCTGACTCTTTGCTGGGAGCCGTTGATGTCTGCTTCAAGGCATTCTTTGTTCTGGATATCAATTATACAAAGCAGTGGCTCCCCACCTGTGAATTTTTTCAACATGCTGTGTACTGCATTGATGGACATGAATCGTCTTCTGTTAAGTTTCTAAGAACTGTTTGTTTGCATACATGATCCATACTCCATGGAGTAGTCCAGGAGTTTTCAAGAAGTTTATTGTTTATTGTTGTTTTCTGTTGTTAACCATAAGATGTATCAGTAAGGTTAGTTTAGTTATTTGTTTATGTCATTAGTTTTGTGGTTATGCTAATGCAATCTCTCTCTCTGTAATCAAGTTTATTTAGCTCTGCCCCCATCCCCACAAGTTAACATGATTGGTTCCTTAGGTTGTATGATAACTGAATCTCTGGTTGTTTTACTGGTTCACTGCATTTCATGGTCTTGACTTATTGTATTGTGTAAAATAAATCATATGAACTAAACAAATTAACAAGGTTGACACTTGAAAATTTGTAATTAAATTTAAAATATTAAATCAGTATTTGCACTCTTGTATTTTGTATGGTATGTGTATGAATCAATATTTGAAATTATTATTATTACATGTAAAAGTAGCAAGATGATGAGATAGAAAATAACCCTATGGGTAATGTTTAACCCAGCAATATGGTTAATTTCACTCTCTAGGTTGGATTAAATGTAAAACCCAGCAGTTGGGTGAAATCAACCCAGCACGTGCTCTGTCCCATATTTACCCAGCAGCTGGGTTAAGGTTGGGCTATTTTTTAACCCAGCAGTTTTTTGAGTGTAGGTTTAATCTTTTATTGCTACATGTGGTCCTATTGAAGGCACAGGGTCTGGGTCCACAGTTTGCCACTGTCTAAAACCTGACTGAACCTCTTCAAACAAGTCAAGATGAAGATGGTCATATAATTGGTTTGCTACTGCTTTTTCAATGATTTTAGAAATCCTGCTGGTCTTAATGGCCAAGCTCCATCATCATCACTCTGCTCTCTAGATGGAGGTTTACTTGTGGTTCCTAGAGTCTCCAAGAGTAAATCAGGAGGCAGATCTTTCAGTTATCAGGCTCCTCTTCTATGGAACCAACTTCCAGCATCGGTCCGGGGGGCAGACTCTTAAGCAATTTTCAAGACCAGGCTTAAAACTTTTCTGTATGACAGAGCTTATAGTAAAAAAGTTAAAGTTCATTTAGTCTTTAGCTATGCTGCTATAGGCCTAGACTGCTGGGGGAAGCAGTGAGCACCTCTCCCTCTTTCTCTCTCTCTCTCTCTCTCTCTGTCCCCCTCTCCCTTGCATGCACCGACATACCACTAACCATGTTTCCCCAAAGTCTCTGTCTCTCCCAGTTCCTCTCCTCTCTCTCCTTGTCCTCATCCTGCAGGTGGTGAATCATCGCTACCCCATGTTCATGCAATGCCTGCTGCTCCCATATTTCTATGAACCTCATACAGTATCATATATTCCTGCCTGCACCTGTATTGAATATCCCCTCCTCCTGCTCACATTATCTCCCTACTCTACCCAACTTTGCTCCCCCGTGTGTCTCTCTCTTTCGCTCTCTCTCTCTCTCTCTCTCTCTCTCTCTGTCTCTCTCTCTCTCAACCCAACCGGTCACGCAGATGGCTGCCCCCCTGAGCCTGGTTCTGCCCAAGGTTTCTGCCTCTTAAAGAAATTTTTTCCTTGCCACTGTCGCCAAGTGCTTGCTCATCGGGGGATCTGTTGGGTCTCTTTAAATAATTTCATAAAGAGTTTGGTCTAGACCCACTCTATATGTAAAGTGCCTTGATGTAACTTTGTAATGATTTGGGGCTATATAAATAAATCTGATTTGATTTGATTTGAAACACCCTGGTAGGTCTAAAAGACAGGTTGATGATTGAGATGATGAGACTATAGAAACTAGCTCAGAGAAATTTTCAAGCTGAAAAAGATTCCAAATACAAAGCCGGTGTTGCAGTTGACTGAGAAGCATTTGACAGTGGACTGCTGCAAATTATAGGTAGAAGCTGTTGAGTTTTGTCTCTGATTGTTATGATTTTATCAGTAACAAAGCCCATAAAATCATCGCTACTTAGAGCTAAAGGAATCAATGGTTCCACTGAGCTCTGACTCTCTCAGCCTGGATACAATACTGAAGAGAGACCTGGGATTGTTTGTGTTTTCTTCTATCAACGCTGAATAGTAATGCAAAGAGCTTTTTAATATGTCTTTAAACTTTCTTTCCAGGCTAAGTAGAATTCATCTGAATTACTGGACCACCAATCCTTTCCAATTTCCAAGAGTGCTTTTCACATGGTCATCCATCTATGTGGGGGAGAAGTCCTCTGTTAACTTTAGACATGGCAGTTTAGCAAATGATGTCTTGAGTATTCTCCTTAAATTTGGCCACAGCATTTTCAGATAAACATCTGCTATAGCTGAGTTTATTCAGAAATGCTTTGCAGCCATTTGTTGTAAACTCAAATGTTATTAAGTAGTGGTCAGAGAGAACAGTGTTGTGGGGCAATATTATTAATTGGTCAATTTCAATGCCATATGTTAACACCATATCAAGGGTATGATAGACAATTGTGTCTGTATATCAACATAAGGAAGGTCAATAAAAAATAAAAAAGGAACACTTTAAGCCGTTTAATTCTGTAAAAAAAAATTTAACTGAATTGATAAAATCTCAAATTCTAAATACTTGCAGAGTCCAAAAGTCAAACCAATTTACTATTTTCTTTCACTGTCTTTTGAGGCTTTGGCTATATTGTTTAATTGATTTGTAATGCCAATGAAACACAGCTGAATTTGAATTTGAACACTCCTGGTTAAAAAACAAAATCTTGGAGAATGCTGCTTTAAAATTTTATTCATCTTGTGTTCATACCAGTTGGTTTTACAGCACAACAAGGAGTTTTGAACCCAATTGGAATGATATAAATAAATATATAGATTGCTTTACTTTCAAAATTTGCTTTTTATTCAAGAAAATGTAGAAAATGAACTCCAGCTTTTTCTGTGTTTTCTTAATTTGTAGGCCAAAAGAAAAATCTCTCCACAAGTATTTGTAGGTTAAACTCTCCTTATGATGCTCAGGTTTTTAGACACAAAGCCTCGATGCTCTATTCACATTGAAATTGGCACCACATTTTCTTACCTATTTGTTTTTTTGTTTTTTTGTTTTGTTTTTTTTATGTATGGTATCACAATAGGTATCTGGAGTATATCTTTTTAAATTCTTCCACTTTGCTAATCTGAACATTTCTATATTTGCTATCATCAGATTACTATTATTTATACTTCTTGTTTTAATCTGGTCTATTTCCTTTAACTGTTACACAGCAGACATATTGGTTTGTTTTACTACAGGAACAAATAAGAATAATGGTGATTCCTTTTCAGCAATGGCAAAATTTATTCATTTAAAGGTCCCAAACAGTCTAAAGAAAGACCTCCATGTTTTCTTTGTTTGTAAATCAGGTCTAAGTTCCATGTGAATACAATGAACGTATCAAAGGTCTCAGTCTGCTTTGTTATGCCACAACCAAACAGTCCCCACTATCAGCCAAGTTCTTAGCCCAGTCCACAAAGACCCAACAACCTAACCTGGATTTGTTCACTTGAATTTCTCTCTATTTTTATTTAATGGGTCAGAAAACAGTCAGCGAATCGGTAGAGAGTCTCAGAGTTGCTACAGGAGCTCCAGAGAGTGGCTTCAGAAAAACAATGTAAAACTACACTGAAAGGGCTTTTGGTTCTTTAAAACAGATATATATCTTCTTATATGACAACAGTTCAGATGGAACAGCTGTAAAAAGACAAAATTGGTACCCTTAGCATCCTTTGACAAGGCAAACTATCTGCCGTGAATTAATCTATTAATTCATCATTCATTCATCTTCTACCACTTGTCCGTTTCAGGGTAGCGGGGCCACTGGAGACAATTCGAGGCCGAGGCAGATGGCCGCCCCCCCTGAGCCTGGTTCTGCCCGAGGTTTCTGCCTCTTAAAGGAAGTTTTTCCTTGCCACTGTCGCCAAGTGCTTGATCATCGGGGGATCTGTTGGGTCTCTTTAAATAATTTTATAAAGAGTTTGGTCTAGACCTGCTCTATATGTAAAGTGCCTTGATGTAACTTTGTTATGATTTGGCGCTATACAAATAAATCTGATTTGATTTGATTTGATTTGATTTGAATTCCAGCTCACACTGGGTGAGGGTGGGGTACACCCTGGATAGGTCAACAGACAGAAACAGACAAAGACAAACAACCACTCACACTCACACTCAGACCTACGGACAATTTAGAGTCACCGATTAACCAAACATGTCTTTGGACAGTGGGAGGAAACCCACGCAGGCACGGGGAGAACATGCAAACTCCACACAGAAAGGCCCCAGGCTAGGAACTGAACCCGCGACCTTCTTGTTGTGGGTCAACATGATCTATTCAATATTTGTCTTTTTTTCCAAGTGGTAATGTTTCTTTATTTCTTAGAACCTGCTGTGAAATTTCGCCCCTGCTCTGTTTGAGGGTTTCAGTGACCATTTTGATTCTTTGTAGAGCTCAATGTCACATCTTTATGAAAAACAGACTGTAGCTCACCTTGGCCTAATTTTTGACATGTTAAATCCCACTGTGGGTTAGGGTTAGGGTTGCAGAACATTTTATGAGTCTGTAAAGTTGCACTTATTGAGGGTGTAATGTTGGATCACAACACATTATACAGATTACATTGTTGCTTTTATTGTGTCTTTTTTATTTTATTACACATTTAAATTTCCAAATGTATCCGCTGATAGACGTGGAGCTTCCCAATGCCAATCCTCATTGTTATGATACTATTTTTTCAGACAGTATGTCCAGCTTTAAAGCGCAGCACTGAGCAACTTATATATGTGCTGTAAACTCTTCAGCAAAATCCTGAGAAGGTAAGAACAATGCGATTTGATCTTTTTTTATTTTTATTAATACATTTATTTTTTGGATATTGAAAATTCATTGCAGAATATTCCCATATATTAAATAAATAAATAGCCAAGCCAAAACCAATATCAGTACAAATCTCAACATATTTTGATAGATTTTGCTTACATTTTGTCTGGAACATATATATGAAAATTTTGTATGTATTTTCCTATTGAAACATGTCATTTTCACATATACACTGTTTTGATAAACGTCCACATATACAGTTTTACATATATATCATTGACATAAATGTGTTGTGCCATTTAAAAATATATCATGCAGAAATTTTAGGTAAATTTACAAATATAGATCTTTTTATATCCAGATGATGTATACATGTGACTATAATTTTGAGGTGAAATCTAACACATAGAGCAACGTTACTCTTGATGGAGGAATATATTTTTCATGTCTTATATTTCTATACTGGAAAAATTAGGATCATTTTGTGGGATCTCTTCTGCACTCACTCTTGCTGTACTTTTATACATGAATGGCTGACTTGCTGTTGGAATGAGGCTATGGGTCCCTGAGACTTTTTTGTGCAGCTCATCGTGATACATAAGTGCACTGCAAATGCTCGGGGCCTAATAATAATAATAATAATACAGAATAAAAATGTATTTCAGAACTGATCAAATTGTTCAAGCCAATATTTATCACAGGCACAAAAGAGATTATGGCTATGTGGCTAGTTTTCACTGTTTACTCAAGTCATTTCACTTCGCAAGAAACAAAGAAGGGTGATAGTTTCAACAGTTGCTAAATGGATGAGCCTTTAGTTTTCAGTTACCTTTAACTGAGTGATCCTTAAATTTACTTTTTACATATTTACGGCTTTGTCCTGATCAAATGTTTTGTCCTCTGATGCATATTCAGTTTGAATACAATATAAATCCTACTCACTTATACTAATGTATTTAGTTTTCACTTATACATCCACTGTGCAAATATCTTGAATATGCAGGGTGTGCCCTGTCTTTGAGAAATGCATACATTTTCCTTCCTCAGACCCTTTGTAGAATGATGATGATCCTGTATAGCTTAGCTGTCAATAAAGTTTTAAGAGGCCAAAGGGCAATAAAAGATGGAGCAATGGTGCAATCATGTTAAACATTTCAGAATGATTCTCTTTTTTATACGCATGTGCTTCTGAACACTGACCCCATAAAAAATGAGCATTGGTTAATTTTTTATCTTCTTTTCCCCACGAGTTACCTCCCAATTTTGGCTGGTGCATAAAGAGGAGTTAGACAGGGAGTTCTCACTGTGGCAATCATCTTCTTGGGAGGAAGACAACCAGGAGAAGGCCTCCAGAACTACAGACCCTCCTCCGACCTCCTCTCTAAACTTGGAGCAACTGAGTTCTTGCCTCTTGTTTAATCAAACTCTCCACCATGTCCACACTCAAGGCATCAACTATGGCCCCCCCTGGCTGCCACTCCTTTGCCACAGTCTGCTCTGGCTCAAGCTGCCTCATGCCTGTCAGTGACTTCAATGCAACACTAAGCTTGGTGTTGAGCACTCTTCTCACCACAGTGCTTGCTATGGTCATGTTCTCTATGGGCTGCACAATGGATGCTGGGAAGCTTTGGGGCCACATCAGGAGGCCCTGGGGTATCATCATTGGCCTCCTCTGCCAGTTCGGCATCATGCCCTTCACAGCCTTTGCTTTGTCAGTGGCATTCAATGTGATGCCTGTTCAGGCTGTCGCCATCATCATCATGGGCTGCTGTCCCGGAGGCTCCGGCTCCAACATCATCTGCTACTGGCTGGATGGTGACATGGACCTCAGGTAAGAAGCCAGATCAGCTTATTGGCTACTTGGCACAATATTTTAATTTGAGTTAATGAGTGGATGTTGTACAATTAAACACTGTCAACCTCTTAGAAAATCCTGTCTGCTTGACACGCTGGATAATTAATGAACTAAAAATCTGGAAGGATAGAACATTAATGTGTTTCAGCACAACACATGTCCAGAGTAAGGTGTTAATTCATTCACAGCACGACACAGACAAAAATGCTAGTTTAAATTGATGTCACATTTCAATTAATTCCTTGATACATATCTTAACTTCTTGCACTAAAACACAAATTAATACAGCCCATAATTTGAAAACAGGGACAAACTGCTGTGATGTATGTACTGACACAACCCAGATTCATTGTTATTGATCTGTTAAATATCAAACATTTGTGCGCATATCATAGGAATCAATGTTAGGATCCACATGTGCCTCTTAAAGCACTATATCATACATGCACTTAATAACTATGAATTCAGATGGCCCTCATGAGCACCAAGCTTGACCCCAGGAGGCCACTTTGGGTTTGCAAACGTAAACAGGGTTGTTTGATCAACACTGTTCTTACATCCTCAGTATCAGTATGACAACCTGCTCTTCTATCCTGGCCATGGGGATGATGCCTCTCTGCCTGCTAATTTACACATCCATCTGGACTTCTGCCAACACCATCCAGATCCCATATGACAGTATAGGTAAGTAGATAACTTATGATTAATTACTACACTAAGACTTTCTGAGAAATCCATTTATTGTGAGTAGAAATATTGACTATTGGCTTATTGTTTTATTTGGTGGTATAATCACTGTATCTGTACTACATGATGATCCTATAACCACAAAAAAGGACTGTGATGAAGTGAAACGTGTGCTTCCTCAGGTATTACTCTTGTGGCCCTTCTTGTCCCAATCTTGCTGGGAATGTATGTGAAACGCAGGTGGCCCCATTTGGCCAAAAGGATCCTCAAGGTAGGAATACTTTTACATACTTTCAGCATCCATGTAAGAACTAAAAGTCTTGCTCAAATGCTGTTAAAAGTGGTTTTGATTATGTGTCTGCTTTGCACAGGGGGGGTCCTTTATGGGCCTTGGTCTCATTATCATCGTAGCTGTGGTTGGATGTGTTCTCTATCAGTCCTCCTGGAACATCGCTCCTTCCCTATGGATCATCGGTACGATCTATCCCTTCATTGGTTTCGGCCTTGGATTCCTAATGGCTCGCTTTGTGGGTCAACCTTGGAACAGGTAGGATGGCTTCTGTGGGTGATGTCTTTTTTAAAATTTGTATTACCTTATGATTTGTGAAATCACTTCGTCATCATTAAAAACAGATAACAATTTTTTTTTATTTTTTTTTTATCATCGCTCCTTTTCCAGATGTCGAACCATTGCACTGGAGACAGGTTTCCAGAACTCCCAGTTATGCAGCACCATCATCCAGCTGTCCTTCAGTCCTGCTGAACTGGAAATCATGTTTGCGTTCCCCCTCATCTATAGCATCTTCCAGCTGGTGGCGGCAGTCTTATCTGTTGGAGGTAAGAGTTTAACTGGCTGACACACAGAGGCAGCATCTAATCAAAGTGCTAGTTTCAATGCAAAGAACCAGACACCGGTAAGTGGCCAGCTCATACAGAGCCTATAGTCCTGTTGTGTTTAAATACTTTATATCGAACATTTCAGGAATAGTTGGTGCTATTTGTTGAAGCAGTGAGGAGAGTCAGCTCTCCCACGTTTCACTACAGTATAAGACTTTTCACAATGACCTGCTGTTTCCCAGTGCTATCAGATTTCTTTTCCGCTGAGTCATCCAACTGAGTCATTGCAAGAAAATTCATTACACAACTTTTGCAAGTAACAGACTTTCAGTATGGATCCTTTTTTTATTATGGTCTAAGGGTGTGCATGTCTGCATGTACTGCTGCAGAGTATCTGCACATTTAGAAATAGTCATATATAATAGCAATAGTCATAATAGGTGAGATGTATGAGCTGATTATTAACATTATTATTATTGGTATAAGTGGTAACAAAGCTGCAAAGCTCCAGAGAGCTTACGATTCACCTCTCATTCCTGCCATAGTGATTGCACATTCATAAAACTAAAAGGAAAATGATACAAGCAGCAAAGTAGTAGCTGTGTTGCTCGGGTGGAGAAGTTCAAGGACAGTGACCAAGGTTAATGACAGAAAGGTGTCTGATAAGAGGCTATAATTTATACTTTCTATACTGCTGCTGTTAGTCACTGACCATTGCTGCTAGGTTATGGTTGAAACCCAATCCCAAATTCAAGTGCAATGCTGCTGGAATGATATTCCCCTTTCTTTTTCCAAAGTGCTGAAAAGTTCTAAACTCATTCACTAACAGGAAAACAAAACAGTCCTTTACCACCAGTAACTGCAGCTACTGTTTGAGCTGAGCAGGGTCCAATGATTTTCTTGCTCAAGTCAGTCAGTCAGATGGTGACGTCAGCTGTGCTATGTATATACACTTACAACTGTTGGAACACATGTGTCCTGTAGGGGCACTTTCTATGAGACACCCATGATTAGCTGAGGGTTTTAAAAAAAAAAGGTGAATGGTTATTCCATAATTCCTAATTGTCCAAATAGGGCATAGTGCTGAACAGAACATAAAAAAACAATGTCCTAATGGAGAGAAACAGAGAGAGAGAGAGCAAGACAAAACAGACAAAAGAAGCATATCCAGAGACAGGACGCATGCACTGAAGAGTGATGTGAACCCATGTGGTTTCATTTGCAGGCTACCAGGCATATAAGAAGACATGCGGTAGTGGTTCAGCTGATGCAGACAGTGAGGCTCGATCGCTGGAGGCAAGTGTGGCTGATACAGAAAAAGAGAAACACCATGGAGTGAAAAACGTTGCCTTTCAGGTGGACGAGAATGCCAGCAGCAGAAAGAAGGGGTGGAACACTGAGAAGATAACCCAGCTGTGATTACAATAGTGCAGAGACTTTTGGACTCTCAGAACGAACATCAACGGTACGACACGCCTGGAGACAGTGAGGCCACATCAACTGTGAGCACACGCTGCCCTCTGCAGGCTGGAGGTGTGACCTGGTGGGCCTGCTCTTCACTGTGAGCGCCCCCAAATACACAGCTTTGTTCTTTCCCCTAATTTACTCATTAATTTATGAATATATAATTATTTAAGACAACTTTACAATGCATGACCTGTCAAGCCTGTTGTTTCCATGTTTTGTTTTATTTATAAGTCAAAGTGAATATTTAATTCTGTTTAAGCAGATTACTTGTATGGTTAATATAGCTGATATGTGGAAATACAACCAATTACAAATACATGTTCCCATTACATTTATAATCACTGAGATGTCAAGCCCATTTTACATTGTATGCTTTTGTGTTTGAAAATTCAAAATTAAATTTTTTTATCTTTCTTCTCTCTCTTTTTTTTTAAATTTATTTATCAAATAACAGATTAAATCACAGGTCGTGACAGATGAACTTTGACATTTGTGTCCCTAATAAAAACTTGACTGTTGTAAGTTTTCTATTGCTGTTGTTAGAAAAGAGAACAAGTCTCCAAGAAAATGGATGTCAAATATTTTACTGTGCTGCACTTTTTTGTTGTCAGATAAAAAAATGTCATAATGAATTTTTGATGTGAATATGAGCACTTGCAGGCGTTAACTCAAAAACAAATTATTTGTAAAATGAAGTCATGTTCTGCTCCTCAACTCAACGTAAATGTGGTAGCCTAATGAGGAGAACATAATCATTTCAGATTATATGAGACAATTTTTGCTGTCTAAACACTTGTGACCCTTGTGCCCCAATGAAAAATCACTAGCACATGCAGATCTTTGTTTTCCAAAGAAATACAGTAAAATAATAACACATAGCCCCAGAAAAGGGCACACATACCCAACGCCCTTCCTTCCTCACGCCAGCTCGCCCCTCCTCTTCTTCGTGAGTGCACTTAAGCCGCCTTCACTTACTGCTGCAGATAGTGGGAATTCAGGCTTGCACGTGACCACAGTAAAAAAAAAATAAATAAATAAATTGCAATTTTGCTTTTTAGTCTCCTCCTCGAGATTATACCACTCTCAAAAGAGGTCTAATCTGAGTTGTAAAACTGCACATGTGTGGATATGCAGGTCCAACAATATCTGGTATCAACCAAAAGTGTCAGCTCACCTTGAATTTGTTGTTGATAAACTTGCTACCTTGTTTTGTTGAAACCAGAAGATTATTTTCCTCCAATTGGAAATATCATTAATGAAATCAACATCAAAAACTTGAAACTGGAGACTGGGACCATAAATTCGTTAGCGAAACATTTACTGAGGTAAATCTGATGAGAGGGCAGCACAGCAGCACAGTGGTTAGCGCTGTTGCCCCACAGCCCCACAGTAAGAAGGTCGCAGGTTTGGTTGCCAAACTGGGGGAGTTAGCATGTTCTCCCCGTGCCTGTGTGGGTTTCCTCTGGGTACTCTGGTTTCTTTCCACCATCCAAAGACATCATGTTGTTGTTCACTGGTGACTCTAAATTGTCCGTAGGTCTGAGTGTGAGTTTGCATGGTTGTTTTTCTCTGTCTGTCTCTGTGTGTTGGCCCTGTGATGGACTGGTGACCTGTCCAGGGTGACCTGTCCTGTCCTGGGATTGGCTCCAGCTACCCCCGCGACCCAGAAGCGGATAAGCGGTTGAAGATGAATGAATGAATTAATGAATAAATGTGCTGAGAACGAGGGCAATTTTCCCACAGACTTCGAAACAATCTATTTACAACTAATAGAGTTGTCACCTAATGGTCATTCAATAGAATGCAGCTTTAAGTCTCATTTACATTCCACACTCATTTTTATATAAGGTTTATGGTAACAGCTGTGCTTGTAACTGCTATACTATTATAACGTTTCCTGTTATGGGGCTTTCTGCACAATAACACTTTTCAATTTTGGATTTGGCTTAAGGTTTAGCTCAATTACCAGTTTAGTTTTCTTCCACACAACCTCAAATAGCTATCCTGCAAAAGGTCAAACATTCTTTCTTTCTTTCTTTCTTTCTTTTCTTTTACTGAATAAAAGTTTAAATAGCTGACAATCACAAGGAGCAAGGTAAAAGATAATCCTAAATTGAAAAAACCTAAACATATGTGCAAGAGGCTCACTAGGTAAATAATTTGGTTAGATGTTTGCAACATCCACTTAAAATAAATGTCCCTGTTAAATAGACAAAACTAATTAAAGAAAATCAAAAACTGTTTTGTCAGTAGTTGTTTTTTCTTTTACCACATGCATGCTACTACTTCCAACAACAGTCCAGCAGTACCCTATAGTTCTTGTGATGTATAAGCAAATATTAACATGTAAAATGTAAAATGTAAAAACATTTGAACATTGTTGAAGGAAGGAGTGGTTGAGGACCAAAGGGGGACACGGGTCCCAGGTGAAGCCTGCACGTGGAGGTTCTGCCAGCAAATTCTGCAAAAAGTGTGTTTGTTGTGTTTATTGTGTTTATGTATTTATGAGAAGCACGGAAGGTGCTCTGGGATGGCTTCTCAACGTAAGTGTAAATTCCATTTTGGCTGATTGGGCATATCTGGTGGTGTGACTGGCCAGTCATTGTGCTTGGACAGGCTGTCTGAGAGAAAAAAGGAAGGACGAGTTGGATTCCTGTGTATGTTAGAAAGGTGTGCTGTCCAAACACAGAACGGAGCTGGAGATGTTTGAGCATAAGAGTTTTGTGACGCACTGTATAATAGTGAAGAGCTGGTGCCAGGGCCCCGTGGGTTGCGTGTGTGTGATAACCGCAGGTTGAGGAACTAAAAGGGATACGAGTAGCACACTGTGTGCCGCGCTGTAAATCGGTGGTGCTATGGTGAAGTCTTTTGGGCGGCAATACTCTTAACTGGGAAACCCTAACCCGACTGTACTCACTTATAATAAATATATGTGCATCACACCTCATCCACTAGTTAAGGAACAAGCCGAACTTATCAGATGCATTTCAGTGGCAGTACAAAAAAGCATCTAAGCTGCGACCTATAAATTCAATTTCGTCCAAATCAGTCGGATCCTCAGCCCTAGTTGGGGTGACCCTTAAGCAAATAATCTAGAACAATTATAATATCTGTGTATAACTCCGAGCTAAGAGTGAATTCTAGACCTCTCTAATTTCCATTTACAAAAGTTCAAACAGGAGAAATTTTGAGGTCATAACGGAGGAGCTGGTGGGGCCAGCCAGACTCTCCCACTCCCAGTAAATCAGGTTTAAGATAATATCAAGTTCCATAAATCTCCTGAACAACCAAGTGGGTTAAAAACCCCTGAAAATTAGGACATAAAAGAAAACATAAATAAATGCTAATATAAAATTTGCCTGACTGAGGACAACTAACCAGACCGTGTGAATGAAGAGAAGTGAGTGTTTCTAAAAAAGAAAAAGGGAGTGAATGAAGTGTGACAGTATTAAATAGGTCGACTATTACAGCTTCACCTTCATGAAAACCTTTATTCCCTTTATCAATAAAAAAAGAAGAGAGGAAAAACAGGAAAAAATCACAGCAAAGAGGAATCAGACAGTGAGAAAACTAGGAACTGCGGAGCAAAATGGCTGCAATGAAGCTGCAGCTGTTTGTGAAAGAATCAAGGTTTCACAAATGTGAAAGTCTTTCAGCTTTTTGAAACCATAATCAAGAAATCTGATAAATCAATAAAATTACGGATTCTAAGGAATAAGACTAACATTTTTGAGGCTATCAGATATTTTAAGGCTATGTTCACTGTGGGGAGAGTCTCCAACCACAGTGTACTGGAGCATGTATTATTATATCATTTATGGAAGCTATGTCTTTCAGGACAGGGCCTTAATATTTGGGGTCAGGCTGAGCCAGAGCACTTCAATAATTATGCAACAAGTTCCAATGTTCTCGTGACTTCCCCATTAAAGGGGGAGGAAATACGAAGTGCCCCTGAATGCACCACAAGCCCGCTTACTTACAGCGAGCTATCAGGCGAAGAGGAGCAGAGGGACTTCGGTAAGTAACATCATGTCCTCATGTTTTCTGACACATTATATTACTTTTTTAGAAAAACCCAGAGCTGACACTCATTGTGTCAACGTTAACGTTACAATAGATAAAAGTAGCTCTGAAAAAGAAAGTTATCATTCCTCTCCTTCAACTTCACCGTAAAAGCTTCCCCTGCCGAAAGTGATTTGAGCCATAGTTTAGGGGAAAAAAGCATTTAAATGACAAATGTAAAGTTTAGAGCAACATTTCCTTCAACTATGTCCGTTTGATGACGTTAACGCCGTAAATGTGACAAACGTCCCTCCTGAAAGTGTGGCGGAGTAACGGGCCGCGGTGCTCAGAGACTTCCTTCCTCTCCCGCGGTCGTCATGACACCCAGTAGGAGTTGAGGAACGTTAGCAACGGCTTCAGCTAGCTAACGAGCCCTAACAGATAGACGGCAACAAACATTTCTTTAGCGAATCAGAGATTCAGCTCAGCTCACATTTGATAAGTTAGTGAGAGAAGGACGCATCTTATCCTTGTTACTGCAGTTGGAGGGACGGAAGCAGCCGACGTAAGTGGCGTTTGTAAGCTGTAAAAGTAACTAAGAGGCACATTGGTCCCGTTGTGTTTGTGTTCTGACTTTACAGTTACAACATTATTGGGTCAGTCTGTGCGTCAACATCTTTTAAAAAAAGAAACTCTGCTGTAGTGTTACCGACCTATAAAATACCGTTTGTTGATCACATAATGGTAAAAGTGTAGTGACATCACATTTTATTATATTTGTTCAGATGAAATCAAATGTTATTTATATAGCGCCAAATCACAGTCACTTAAAGGCATTTTACATACAGAGCAGGTCTAAAAAAAAGTCTTTTCAGAATTGTTTAAAGAGAGCTAACAAATCATCACCCCGAGGAGCACTTTGACAGTGGTGGGAAAACTTCCTTTAAGAGCAAAAAACTCAATTTGTAGAGAGTTTTGTGTACTTTAACGAGTTCCAAGCAGTATCATAGTGACAGTCCGTGAGCTGGAGCCACTGGAGGACAGTGAACTCAGGGATGATGAACTAATGCTTTATGTGTACACATATTTTTTTACATCATGATGATGTGTCTAAATAAGACTAAAAACTCGAAGTTATCACAGACTTATTTAGGTTTATAGTGGTAATTTCCTTTAGAATTTCAAACTGCCTCATGCATTCTAAAACAAAAGCACTCCTCCATTCTCAGAATTTCAGACCTCATCATACATTCTTAAATATAATGAATAGCTACTCAGAGGATGTGTGTTATATGTGTTCCAGGTTGTTATATTTTTGATATTCTAATGTTTAGTAATCCTTTATTATGTCCATATATATTAGTTTAGAGTTTTCTTCTGTACAGTCAAACATTTGCTTTTATTGTTTGTGTTATTGACTGCATTGGTAAATCCCATCCGTCTCAGTGAAGTGACACATTTTTTATGTATACAACTAACAAAGCAAATTTGCTCTTCACACAAGAGACAATCAGGTGTGTGAACGAAGTACAGCAAGTTGTGTCATGACCTCAGAGCTGTTGGCTCATGTGACTGTAAGATAAGATGTAGTTGAAGCCAAGAGGTTGCCAAGGTGAAGCGAGAGGTGAACTTTATAATCTGTGGAAAAGCTCAATGTATCTTCTTTGTCATAGATACTGCATAATGGAAAATTACTGTCAACATTAACCTGTGTCTTAAACTGTGTCTTCATTAATATTGCAAAAGGTTGTCTCTCTTAAAGTGAGTCATCATGTTTCTAAGTGTATGATTGCATTTAGCTTTCTTGCAGCTGTGTAAACTTGGATGAATCTGCCTCTGGTATTTTACAGTGTTGGTGGAGCTTATAAAAGCAGAACTTTGCGATTAACCAATTCATTCTCTGTGGAGAATTTAATTCAGCTAACTGAAGATGCTTAGAAAGGTGCCCACTTTTTAACTGGTTATAAACCAAAGAGTAAAATAACATAATACCACACTATTCATGGCAAAGTGTTCTTGGCTTTAACAATGAAGGTGTTCCTGTGTTAGCACTGAGCAAGACTTACCTTTTGCTTTTTGCTCATGACCTGCAAAGAGGTGAAGTGTGTGGTGGTGTCTTAGGAATGCGTTGACATTCCTTCACATGGATCAGGAAGAAAGAAAATGGGCATGAGGCCCTTCAAATGGTTCAAGGGTCAAAGTTTAAGCAAATAAGAAAACAAGAGAAGACAAAAACATTATTTCATTACATGGAGGTTGGTGCATACATTAAAAGTAGTTGAAATTAATCATTAGTTGTAGCATAGGGAACATATGTATTTGGTACATGTGGTGATATCAAGTGTCAACCCTTCTTGATGCCACCCAATGGTTTTTGAGCTGCTGTTCGGAAGCCTATCAGTTTGTGTTTTTGCTGTTGCCGTCTTGGTTTTTTTAAACCAAATGAAGCCGTGTCTGGCAAAGTCGCTTTTACACCCAGCTAACTGTCAGTCACTAGCCATGCCTGATGCATACTCCACTGTAAATAGGACCATCTTTAAAAGAAAACACAAACAATCAAACAAACAACAGCAAAAAAAACAACAAAAACATAACCCTGTCAAACTAATGACTGACTGACTAATGAACTGGACTATTAAGTCAAATGAGCAGTAAGGCCATTGTAATGTTTAGGGTGCTTAAGCATTGGCTTCACTTTTCCAGACACAGGGCCTACTGCCGCTCTTATGTATAGAGGTATGCGTCCTGGCACCTGGATCAAATAACAGTCACAGTCACAGTTTTTCTTAATTTGCTCCAGGAAGTTGCTTATATACTTACTTACCACTCACTTACTGATTTACTTATTTCCTTACTTCATTACTCACTCACTTAATTACTTATTTTATTTACTAACTTACTTAGTAATTTTATCCATTAACTTACTAACCTTTCCTTCTTACTTACTTACCAAGATGTTCATAGTCATAACACTCTCATCCAACTGATCTATTAAAAACAAAAAAAGGAATATCATGATATGTGTTATAATTTTTGCCATCTAAGAAATATTTTTATCAAGAGAGTTTCTTCTCAGAGCCAAAGCTCAGCCTATCTTCAGCAGTGCATTAGTCCCCTGATACACAGCCCTATAGCACCACTGAGGTGTCTGTGAGTCAGAGAGTCCCAGCTGAACATAACAACCATAACTATCACTGTCCTTCCAACACACACTCATTATTCCTAATACCTGTGGTACCAGAGTTGGAGGATCTCAGGTATCATCAGAGGTGGAAGGATAACATGTTGTTTGGTCACTTCAGAGCTACAATGTCAAGCATTCATCTTTTTGGTGGAATCCAGTGTTGTAGTGTTTTTTCTGTGAGGTGGTTTGCACACTATATAATTCTTTATTTCTCTTTTTTAGTCTCAAGACCCTGATGTGACCAGAACAGAATAAATAACAATATGTACTATGTCTGAAGCATTTCCAGACACTCTCATGTTGCTTCTTTTAGAACATGGTCCAGTAGGAGCAGAGGATGAGTCAAAGAGGTTCCTGTCTATGGACTCAGCTCCCCCAGAGCAGTCAGTCCCCATGTGACCGCTCCAAGCACGCCTGCTGCAGCTGTGATGGAAGTGTCTACATCCTGGGAGGCAGAGGCAGCGGCTGTTTGAGGGACTTCTGGAGGTACAGTGTAGGTGAGAGACAGATACATGAAATCTACTCAGTTCATTTTGTTACATTCAAAGCAACATCAGGAGTGACGCACTGTACACCAATCAGCCATAATATTATGATCACCTGCCTAATACACTGTAGGTCCCCTTTTTGCAGCATGACCCAGACCTCTGAAGGCGAGCTGTGGTATTTGGTACAAAGATATTTGCTGCAGATCTTGTAAGTCCTGGAAGTAGTGATATGGGGCAACATCTCACAGATACTGGATTGGATTGATATCTGGTGAATTTTGGGCAGAGTCAACACCTTGACCTGGTTGTTGTTCCTCAAACCATTCAGGAACTGTTGCAGTGTGCCAGGGAGCATTATCCTGCTGAAAGAGGCTACTAATATTAGAGAATACTCTTTCCATGAAGGGCTGGATTTGTTCTGCACCAGGTTTATGTTGGTCCTACGTATCAAAGGACCCGTGTCCAAAGCATTACACTGCCTCCACTAACTTGTATTCTTCCCATAGTGCATTCTGGGGTCATGTCCTCCCCAGGGAAGAGGTACACACAGCCTGACCATCCATATGATGTAAAAGAAATTTTTATTTAAACCCTTAAACTAATCCTTGATCCATTGCTTGATGCAGGACAGGGGTCAACATGGACACCCTGACTGTTCTGTAGCTGCACAGCCCCATACACAGCAAACTGTGATGCACTGTGTTCTGACATCATTCTATCAAAACCATCATTAACTTTTCCACTAGTTTTCCACCCTTTGACAACTTTTGTTAGTGCTGACCACTGCAGGTTTTGATTATCCCACAGAGCTGCAGTGTTGGAGATGCTCTGACTCATAGACACAGTGAAATCAAAGTTCGGTCCTTGTTGAGGTTGTTTACATTCTCACACTTGAACATTTTTTGATGTAATTGCTTCACCTTTCTGTCATCATAATGTTATGTCTGACTGATGTACATGATACATTATATACTGAGGATATTGCCTTGTGCGATTCAATCAGTCAGGTAATTGTGCCATGTCTTAGTGTGTAACGAGTGGACTGAGTTGAGCTGTACCAGTGAAGCTGCACCTGAAGAGCTTGAGGAACATTCTATGGTGGCTCATGAGGTACAAACCCATTCAGATTTGTTGATGTGTTGATTATTTGTTGATTATTTATATTGTAACTTAAGATAGTATAATTATCTTATGTTGACAGATCTAACCCTCACCCCCAGTGGGTGAAGAATGTGTTTAACAGCTTTGACTTTTCCAGGGTTTTCTGTACGTGTTTGGAGGCATGTTGGATTCTGCATACACTAAATGCAGATGTGCCCTCTGGGTGTTTGATGTTGGTGAGTCTGACTACACACACAGTACAGTTTACACTGGCAGCCAGGTCTTCAGCAGATTCTCAGGCCTGACAGAAAGAACTTCTTGTTGCATGTTGATTCCTGCCTCACTAATCCACAGTTGTTTGGGAAATCTGTGAAAACTTTCATGTTCTGTTGAAACTTGTCCTCTAGAGTGCACTTGTATCTGAAATAACTTTTATTTAATGTCCGAACTGATGAAAAGAATCTGAAATGATATGTTGAAATCAAAGTTTGAACAAAAATTAAATGTCAAATATTGGTCAAGTAAAAGTTTTAGATTTTTACTATTAGATTTATTGATTGTATTAATTATTATAGCTAACACGACAATTCACTCTGTATCTGTCTTTAATAAGATAAATTGTCTTTATTACAATTATTGTTTATAAAATTTTGTTCTCCTCCCTTAACGTCAATCAGTGGGATAAGGTTAACATAACTTAAACCTGGTATAACAAATGTACATTAAAATACAATCAAGTGTGATATGTTCCATAGGTCCATCAGTTTCAATGTACCTCTTCCAATCTAACTTTTTACCATTTGACAGCGCCACAGAGTGTAGATGAAGGTGGATGTGTCCTCCTTGACGCCACCCATAGGTTTCTAAAGAACAGTTTATAATCTCAGAGTAGGCAGTTACGTAATTATCTTCTTGTCAGTGCCTGACGCTGCAGAACTCAAGAAGTTTGTACATAGGCAAGAATTTGCAAGCTGGTTTACAGCATGCTTAAGCTGACTTTCGTGTCACTAACGGAAAACCCTCTAATATGGAGAACTAAAGCCTTGATAACATTTCAAACAGGTGAATTATATAAAAGTTTGCCCCCTTACAGTTATGATGAACAAGGAAATCACCAAAATCATATATTTATATATATATATATATATATATATATATATTTCTTGTTTTTGTACGCAAATGTAAACAAGCTTATTTCTGCTGTTGTTGGACATATTTATATGGGAGTCTTTGGGGACTGACTCTTTGTTGGAGCCAGCTAGTGGACTGTAGAGAACCTGCCAGTTTTGACACCTCACATGTTGTTGTCGCTCCGACTCACAAACCGATGGGTGAAGTGATGTTGGGTTGACATTCAGATTTACATCATTTATACTATAGGGCCCTATAAAATCTGCGATCACAGAATAGCAGACAGAATCACGGAATTAGACATTAAAAACAAAATTCATTATAAACACGGAACTGGCCGAAATTTTTGATAAAAGTTTTTTTTTTTTTTTTTTTTTTTCTCGGAATAAAAAGGAACGTATCTGTCGGGAAAATGCTCCAAGGGGGTCACTAATAATGCACGCCCTCCCCACCGCCCATTAACAAATTAATGCGGACATGTCGAAGCGGCTGTCTGACACACCGTCTAACTGCTAAGTGCTAAGTCAAACGAGAGTTACTCACTGAGCTTAACACAAAAAGGTTGACTATCATGTACTTCAACGGAGATGTCAGTAATTGGTGGAAAACCAAAGAGAAATTAAAAAGTTTACAGTGGATTTGAATTGATTTCCACCAAAGTTGTGGAACGTATGTTTCATTGTTTTATTTCTATATTTTTGGTTAAATGTGTGGAAGCATTAAAGTTTTCAGTTATAACTGAAGAAATTGTCTATATTTCACTGCTTAAAACACTGTCTCAGGGTTAAATTTGTATAAAATGCTAAAAACGGAATTCTCAAAAATTAAACACCGAAAAAAAAAAATAAATAAAATTATTACCTCTAAACATAAAGTATTTAAACTTTTAGTTGGTTTTGTTTATTTGTTTGTGGTTGTTTTTTTTGGCAACTTAGCACCTTCCTGTGTCTCAGAGTGAACTGTCCTCACATCTACGCGGTAGTCTGTATGACTTTATATTACTTGCATTATTTCTTTTGTTAATCTTTAGCTTCATTTGTGACCCCATTTCTACTTTTCTTTTTGTCTTTGCTGTTTTCAGCACAACAGAAGTGGGTGCATTGGCAGGGAAAGAAAAGCTCCCTTCAGGTACAGAGCACCTCTCAAAACACACAGTGTCAGACACTGATTTCACTCTTGTCTCCTTTCCTGCCAAGTGTCCTTCCAAACATCCATGTAGTAAAAATTACTATATTGAAGACATATTACACTTCTAGCTGTGTCCCAATTTTGGGGCATCATCCTTTGGAGGATGAAGTCTACAAAGGTCACAACCTTGACAACATGTAACCTTTTTCACTAAAACATTTTTTTAATCAGGATCATTAACTAAAACCCAATATTTACATTTAAGGGTGTAATCCTCTTACTCTCTGTCTGTGTTTTTTGCCTTTGTATCCCTTAACTGGCATACAGCTTTAGTGTTTGATATCATTCATTGCAAACTGGACATGGTTTTACTGGACTGTGGAAACTTTCATGATTGCTATCAAGTTATAAAGTAATCAAGCATCAGGTAATTACATTTTTATTTGGTCACTCTCAAATCAGCCATCCTGGTTGTGTCATTAGCTTAAGGTAAGACATGATAGACTGAAGCATGCCTAAATAGAAAAACAGTAACTCAGTTGCATCACTAGGTTGTACAATGCATCACAAAAATATTCTCTTTGTGAGGGAAATATTCTAGACTTTACAGCATTTAGAAGCAGGTGGTGAATGTCACAGATGAAGAGAAACTTAAGCTCTGAGGATGTCCAGAGTGTCTCAGAGTCAATTTGGAGCCTGTTCAGGTAAAATGTTTTCATCAAGTAGTTAGAAACATCTCCAATCCCAGGTATCTCAAACACAGCATGATAGATAAACCCCAAGTGCATCCGTCCATATCAAGGCAGCATCCAACCAGCCTAAAGAAGAGAAATACATTCAAAGTCAGTGTTACAAGTTGGTTTTGTTAGTAAATACTCTGCCAACTCTTACTGATGTATGTGTGCATTTTATGTGTGTCAGACCCAAATGCCAACCAACAGAAAAGGACACAGTGGTGTTGTGCTTCACTCTGCCATGCTGTTGTATGGGGGCTTAGTTGACATAAAAGGATCCTCACAGGAATTCTGGAGTTTGGATTTTGGTGAGTTTAGCACAGTTTTTATTGTCATGGATAAGTGTCACTCTTGTCATGGCTGTTGATCTTGATACAATCAATATTTTCATTTGAATATGAGGTTGAGAACATCTCCACGAGAGAGAAATTTCTGATGACTTGATTGATTTAAACCAGCGGTCCCCAACCCCCGGGCCACGGACCTGTACTGGTCAGTGGGTCATTTGGTACCGGGCTGCACAGAAAGAATAAATAACTTATACATTTTATATTTGTTTTTGTGGTTTATCTTATTTTGAAGGCATGTTTAAACGGTGCCATAGCGACCAGAGCGTGTTAGGAGCAGATAGGATGTTACTCATGTTATGTTGTTGTTACGAGGACACTGCTAATAAAGTTGCATACGAGTACACAGTGGATTCACGTTTATTATTATATTTATAAAATACTACAGTTTTATCATCTTATCCTATCATCTTATTTTGTTGCATTTATCTGTTACACCTTAAAGGCCGGTCCGTGAAAATACTGTCTGACCTTAAACCTGTCGGTTGCGCAAAAAAGGTTGGGGACCGCTGATTTAAACAGTTTACAAGTGATTGACTAAAGGCCACCATGTCACGTTGTGTTTGGATGAAAACAGGTGGAGGTAACAGAGAGCAGGAAATGGTGCTTGTCACTAAGAAGTGACACAATTATCTGTTGTAATGTTTCAGGAAAAGGGAAAGACAGAACTTTTAACCCCAACCCAGGTTTTAACAACTTCACTGTTATGGATTCCAAGGCGATTGTTTGGGAAAAAGGAAGCAATAAAAACCAGTTGGAATTGACCATGCAAATGTATTTAATCAGAAGGAGGGTTAATATTGCAATCAAAGTAAGAGTGGATGTTGCTAAATTAAAAAAAAAAAAACGTGTTTTAAAACTGACTTTCTAAACTAAAATTAAAGAACTTACCTGTTCTGTTACTGGAAACAAAGACTGCACCAGTTCCTTATGAAAATTGCAGCAATTTCTTTTAATTTTGGTTTGCAAATTAGTATCTTTAATACCTGACCTCATCCCTAACAATCAACAACATGTGTATTATATTTAGATTAAAATTCACTCATTTGCAAGAAGGTTTTATCCCAGGCAACTTATGAAGCACATTATTAAAGTTTCAGCCCAGTAGAGGCCTTGGTGTAAGCATTAGGTTGTACATCTATTGATCATACGCATGATAGGGGTTTGGGGAAATGAGTATGCAGAAGCTTCCTGACGACAGAGGGACCAACCTGCTCTGAGAGGATTCAGGAGCTGGTTTCATCATTATGGAACCATAGACCAGACCGGTAAGCACTGAGATGCTTTGAGAGTACCTCAAACAAATTCACAATAAACATGAGGTACAGAGGTAAGCAGCAACTCCAGCACGGCCAGCACTGGGCCTTACATCCTTCAGAATGTTGCAGGAAGTCAACTTTAGGTAAAAAGGCTGCAGAAACTGGAAACACCTCAATCAGCACCAATGCAGCATCCACATAGCTTTGTTTTATAAGTTTGGGGCCTTGTGGGGCGGGGCAGCCTTTTATAGTCTCTGAACTCTAGTGTGAAGACCATATGGAGAAAGCTCCAGTATGTCCTTACTCCACAATTGTTTTTGTTTGTGTCTATGACAGATACCATGGCTTGGTCCTTGCTGACTGGTTCATCAGGCCCAGGCCCCAGACACAGTCACTCAGCCATGGTCTACCAGGACTGCATGTACCTGTTTGGGGGTTTGAAAGGATTGCGAGAGCAGAGAGACTTCTGGCAGTGGAATTCCACCAATCACACGTGGACTCTCCTGAGAACCAAGTGAGTCATGAAGAGAATGTCTACTGTGATGAATGTAAGGGAAAAACTATACACTTCTCTACCAAAGGAAGTCAGAGTATCCTAAGTCAAAAAGCCTCTTTTAATGATAGCATATTAATGCTTAAGACATACACAGATACACCTCTGAGTCCTTTGGTTGTGGATGGTTAATTATCCTGACTAACCTTATTTTGAAGTTGTCTCCCAAGATACAGATTGTGATAATAAGGTGCGGTGATACACATTGAATACACCCGCAGAGTTTGTTTTATATGTAAGCCCGAGCCACATCCTGACATTGTGTTCGTTTTGTGTGTCCTCATATATGAAATTGTCATCAACACACAATACACTTTTATACCCTTTAAGGAAATACCTTGGCTCCTGTCCCAGAATTACATCCTGTGTGTGTAGCAGTTTAACTGACAACTCAAGGTGATGCTGCTGATTTTCCTTAAACTGTGGTGTAATTAGCTTTTGCATCATTTCCCATCTGAAATGGATCAGTGCAGCATTGATACTTGAACCTGTGTATCAGCACCTAACAATTACCAATCCAATACCACTGCAAGACAACAATAAGATACTACTTCCTTTTTTTCTATTTAAATGCAGCAGTATTTGATTGGTGACTTTCCTGAGTAACCTGCATACATTTCGCCAATAGCTAATGTTATAGCTACTGTAAAACAGAATTTGTCCACGACTGCCCAGCACAGCATCTTGTCCAGGCTTTGGTTGTAGAACAGCAAAATAGAATTGGTCAATAGTACAGTGTAACATTGGCTGTTAACAAAAAATAAAGGGTGGACGCAGGACACACAAGTGTCTGTGTGTGTCCTGCATCCTTGTTGTGTATGTTAGCTGTTAGGGAAAAAAATTGTCATTTGTAATTGCTCATTTTGGTAAAATGGATCCCTGCAGTGCACAACTGCAGCATCATAGTCCGTCATTGTTTCCTGAGCTGAATCAGATATGACTGATGGAGGGTTGGAAAACAAGGACCGGTTTAAGCATCAGTGCCATTGCTCATCGTAACTGCTGCAAGCACTGATATAGAAATTACAGGCAATGGAAAAGGCCAGTTCGCCTTTGTTAGCGGTTCATCCATGTTTATATCTAAAAAAGTAAAATAAAAAATGAGAATCGTGTTGTAAGATGAAAATACTTTCTGGATTGTGATCAGGGTGAAGCATCAAGAAGTGATACAAAGAATTTTCTTATGATCAGCTGTTTCTTCTGTGTATACTCTGATTTCCAGTTTCTTTGTCACAGTTTGCCATAACCCACATGAAAAGAGAAAAATGAATATTAGTAAACTCTGTTCTGCAAGTTCCTTCCTGCCAACATCTACTCTGTTGTTTTTCCTCAAGGTCCGGCCCCTCTAGACTGATGGGCCACTCAGCTGTGGCCTACAAGGACAGTATGTTGCTTTTCGGAGGAGGTGAGAGTCAGAACTCTCCAAACAACACACTGTGGAAGTACAGCTTTGCTTCTCAAACATGGGGCCAACTAGCCACACTCCCCGGCTCCAACCCCCCAGACAAGATTCACCACTGCTGCACTGGACTGGGCCCCAGCTACAGTGTCGACAGCCTGTACTCATGCTCAGGACTCCAACCCAGGCTGGAAGACAAACCCAGGCCTTTCAAGAACAGGTGTTTCCCTGCCCCCCTGACTTTTCTCGGCTCAGAGGTAGCTATAGAGCTGCAGACCTTGAGTCCGGACAAGAGCAATGGCCACAAAGGATCGACAAAGTCCTCAGATTTTAGCAATGGCATAGAACGTGTGATAGGAAACTGTTTGACCTATGAGAATAAAGCTTTTAGAAGACAGTGGAGCAGCACAGAGGAAGACCTGCTGCATGAGGGTGATGGTGACATTGTCCAGCACCTGCCTGATCTGCTGCTGGTCCTTGGAGGGAGACCCTGCTCCATTCACAGCCCGATATCCTTGTGGCAGATGACACTATCTGACTAATAGCATCATCTGAGAGTTTATCCTGCAAGATGATTAGAGTGCACCAAGAAGACATAATTCAGCCTGCTTTATGAGTACTGCTCACTGAAAAGTGATGATTATCTTGCCTGTCGTAGAACCTGATGACAAATGGCGCATGAACTAACAAAGAGAGGTCACACACACACAGACTCATGTGTTGGACTGTTGTGTTCCATCAACACAAACAGGAGAGGAACAAGTCTGTTTTCAGATGTGATTCTGAATCACTGTGAGAAAGTCTCACACGTTTTCATTCAAAAAGGACTTAACCCCTAATAAACTGCGTGTTTCTTAATCTGTCATCAATATGCGTAGTGTCCACTACAGTTTAATATTGGGGTCTAAGCAGTCGACAGTATGAGAGCCCCATGAATTATGTAGAGTTTCATTTTCTCACAAACACACACACACAAATTAGAAGGAGGCTTTATTTTTTTTTTTTTTGTGCAAATCGCTGATGCGACCAGCTATTAAGAGAGCCAGCATCTTTTGGAATGGAGGCGACTATTAGAGGATACGGAATAGAGATTTGAAAGTTGGCAAGGACTATTCCAACCAAATACTACTTTATGTTTAACTACTACTTTTAAAGGGTCGTTCATTTCATGTTGCACTCAACAGTGCGAGAGCCGTATTGAATAGCTTGGATTTTGTCTTAATTTTACTCCCTAAGGAGCGATTTTGCTGGCCCAAAACTCACAAAACTTGGCCAAGGCCTCAAGTTTGCAGAAAAATCTGATATTTTATGCTTTACTTTTTTTTTTTTTTTGGTCTGCATTTGTCCTCAAAGTTTAACACCACAACGATTAAAACCACAACTTTTTATGAGATTGATGCACTTTTCGTCTTGCAGCTAAATGTTATAAATTAAAATGAACATTATTATTTCAGTGCATGTGTATGACCATCACCAGCCCTCCATGGAAGCTAGTTTGTCGATGTTTGAGTGAAATGACATTTGTGTGGGAGGGAGGACAGTGCTACACCTCAGTGAATACAGGGGGGAATAAAGTACAGAGAAGATGCAGAAGGATGGACAGGGGAAGGGAAGCAGGTGGTGCTGGTAGGAACTGGTGGAGTGAAAGATGCTGTGCTTCTCCTGTCACCTCACTTAGGATTATGAGAGTCCAGAAGGTTTCTGTGTAGATCTCTGGAGAGATGGGAGTCCAGGTAGGTGAAGGTGTCCCAACAGAGGAGCCTAAAGTCAAAGATAGGGTATATAGTGATGGGATGAAAGAACAGCTCAGCCCATTTTAGGCAGGATTCATCAGTTCTTCATGATGTGACCGAACACGAGCTGGCAAAGTGAAACCACACATGGATGTGGGCATTCCCTAAATATGAGTGAGACCATCACCAGGGTCAGGGGCCCAACTCCGCCACCCTGTGCGCAGTAGCACAAGAGGCACCAAACCCAGAGAGCAGCCACGCGGCACACCGCAGCCCCCAGCGTTCCAGGTGGGTAAGGGCCAGCACCACTGAACCGGCCAGGCAAGTATACGTAGGAGCAGGACTGGAGGGCCCCTTTCCCAGACCCGCCTCAGGCACACACAGACCAGGGAGACTGCGGAAGAGGGATGTATAACCCTCAAATTCACGTTTGACCAACCAGTGGGAATTTAGCCAAAAACAGACAAAAGGTTTAATAAATACATTTCAGTGTTAAATTACCTTAAAAAGTAAACTAAAAAGGATCAGAAACGGGGGTTTAGGAGAGTTAAAGGGCATATTGCAGTTTAAATTTTTCTCCAAATTTATATATAATCTTGTCAAAAAAATACCATTTGAAAAGTTAATGGAGGTTTCAAAAATTTTTTCAAGACACGAGAGCGCAAATTTAGTCCAAAAAGTGACAGTTTTGAGCTAAGGCTCTAAAAACGGTCTTTTTTGCCAACACCGCGTCATATTACGTAGGCAGAAGGAGCTGTATGCTAGCTGTCATCACCCAGTGTGGGAGTAGGTAGTTATCAGTCAGAGCGGTCGTGTTATAGAGAGTCGGTGTGTTTTCAGCAGTGTTGTATTGCATTCATTTTTCATTATCATGACAAATTATTGCGTTTGTGGAGGTTGCACAAACTCCAACCTGTTAGGACATCAAGTCCACAAAAAACGGCGCTATCTTTTGTGCGTTTTCTGCATCAGCTACGACAAACGCAGTCGTGTGTGGCTCTCACTTTAGACCGGAGGATTATCAATCAAGCGATCTGATGGAGTTCAACATGGGGTGCCGAAGCAAGACCCATGACAATGTTAAAAGTGAAAATAAACTTCATAAATATATTGTAGGGGGGGAGACATCCAGGAGAGACGCGCAACAATTATGAACTGATTGCTTGCAGCTGCGCAATTAGACTTTGGAGGAGACGCTGTGAAAAGAAGGTGGAAAGGAGTCAATCGTGATTTTTGGAGGGAACGGACTGATCTGCGTGTGTGCACACTCACTGGGGGGGAGGCGACGTTGAAGACAGGAAAGTAGGGGAGCGTTCCAGAGTCAGGAGGGGAGGCTAGTCGCCTCCTTTAGTTAGAGAGGGCCGGGGTGTGAAAGAGTGTGCGTGCGGCGCACCGCTCTCCAGCCTGGGTTTTCAGCATCCAGCCAGCGCCCGCTCGCTGTCAGCACCGCCGACTGACGTCAGAGTTTCTCCGGGAGTCGGACTCCCCCGGGCTATGCTCAGAGCCCGGGGGAGGGTCTCGCCAGCCGAGCGAGCTAAGTTTTAATTCTTGCCATAGCATCTTTATTCGTGTACTGTAAGTAAGTGTATTCTGTCTGTCTTGTCAATTTTAATGAGCTGCATTTCAGAGGGAAGCCGAGGCTGTTTAGACGGCTCAGTGTGGGGGGATATTTGCTGTCCGTATATCAGTGTCTAGTGGTTACTCCTGCCTGTAATAGATGAAATTAATAATTTTGCCATTGCCTGACATATGGTGGTAATATGTGCAATATTATGACGTGAACACAATATTACATATCCTACACCTGCCCTGCTCTCCACTGATTGTCCTGACACCACAGCTCTATCTCTCTCCCCTGACCATTTACTCTCCCTCTGGTCTCTCCCTGCTCTCTGGGGCGCATAACAGACTCGAAGTTATAGGGCTGCGGTCCGTCGTATGTGTAATGGTACACATTTAAAGTTTCTTCTGTGTCCGAACTGAGACTGGGATCCATTGTTTTATTATTGTTCAAGTTAACTGCTCTTCCTCTGCCTACGTAACTTCCGCTTTAGCTTTTTTCCGGATGCGGAAGTAAAATTTTCTCACAAAAACGACTCCAGAAGACTAATTAATGTATTTACCAATATATTTTCAAGAAAAAAGTGGTTCCTATATTATTTTTCTTAACATTAATTCAATGGGGTCTTTAACCTGCAATATGCCCTTTAATGGGGAGAGGCTGAAAGTCAGTTCAATAAGGGGTGTAAGTTGTGTGGCTCGGTGGTCGGCCTTCCTCTTGGGTGGGGGCAAAGCCAAGACTCGCACTCCAAGAAGCTGCTGGCCGAGGTGGGTGCGCTGACGTTGCACCGTGGTTCATGGAGGTTCTGCCAAACAGCCCCTGCTTAGAACCATACAGCTCACACAGACCCAGCCAACTCTCTTTGGTGGAATCGCCACGAACCCAGCATTGGCCTTTACACATGCACTGCACAGAGGATCATCACAGAATGACTGACTCTCCAGTTTGTGTGTGGCTAGTTAAGTGCAGCTGGGAGGTAGGAGGCAACACCAAAGACACCTGGATAATCAACCCAATCACCAGTGCAATACACCCCACACATAGAAACCAAACTAATCACCATGCACAAGCGCACACACAGTGCTCAAATAATAAAATCAATCACTGCAAACCAAAAAATAAAACTGATACAGGTCTACCCTGTTACAGGGAAATCTTCCATGCACTGGGAGAAGCGCCCAACCTGCCCCAGAAGGGAGAGAGGAAGCAACAAGCCATCGCACACTAGCCAGGGTCGGACCCAAAGAGGCCCCCAGGGAACATAGTCGCCATGGACCCATCACCACGCAGCCTCAGGAGACAAAGCCCAGCCACGAGGCCCAGGCACCTGACTGAACTGTCCGCCATAGGGTCCCCAGGCCACCAGTTCCACGCACCACCCAACTGCAAAAGCCCGGGTCCCCCGAGCCATGCCATCACTAGCTGCAAGTGAGAGTGTCCCCTTTCCTGTGATTTCTCAGTCCCTGTTGAGGAAGCATTGCCCTGCACAGTGAATAAGTGACCCTGGATGTGGTGTGGTGCATTAAGATTGGGGGAAAGGAGGTGAGGGTGGGGGTAAGTAAAAGGGCTGCAGCACACTGCTGCCCTGCAGCCTGCCTGACCCTGTCCATCCCCCAAGGTGTGGGGCATTATAATCTTGTGTGTGATGCATATCGTGTCCCTAAATGAGCCTGTGAGAAATTACATATCAAACAAAACATTTGATATGTAATACATATCGGCCCCATTCACTGTCCCTACGTAAGGCGACAAACAGAGCACAAAGTTGAAATGGCAGCAGCAGTAGCCTTGTCAGTGATCAATCCACATTAACCGATTCAAGAAGGGGAAAGGCTGGAGCAGATCCTTGCTGAGTTGGGAAAGCAAGGTGTTAAATTTCCCATATAATTCTCGGTTAATAACACTGCACAGCTGATCCATTTGATAGCCCCGGTGTTTCTGCTACGACTAATGCTGCGTTCAGTTGTATTCGTAAGTTGGAAACATTTTTATTTATGTGAATCTGTTGTATAAGTGTTTATACTTCCATTTGCATACACATTGTTATGTTTATAATCATTTACATGAAGGCACGAGTGTGAATCATTTCAATTTTATTTTGTTATTAATTTTTGCACATTGCCTTTTTGTCAGAAGTTACAGTTAAGGTTTCTGTGATGAGATTCTTCATCCTTGACATACCAGACAAATAACAGTTTGATAATGTATGGCTAGTGTTCATCAGGTAGGCCTTTGTCTACCAATGTTCATTCAGTCAGAAAACTCACAATTCTAATGTATATTCATTCAGCTCCAGTATACACACACACACACACACATATATATATATCTCCTATCTGCGCCCCCTGGTGCAGTTTAGGAGGCAGGGCCGCTTGTTATGCAGTTCCGCCAGCCGCACCGGTAGCCACTGCGAACCAATACAGCCGTGATCCGGGGGATCTGGGGATATAATCCAAAGGAAGGCTTGTTATCGATCTGATCTAGGAGCGCAATGCCGCCATGTAAGGATTCAAAATCTCACTCAGTCTCGCGATCTCATAGCATCTCTCTCACACAACGTTTAACAATAGCGCTGTCACAAAGGGGCTCTATTGTCACCTAGAAATTAGGGCTAAAAAATAATTCAATTAATATTTACAAGGTTTTGTTTATTTTACAGTGATGCCATGTTATTTGTTTGTATATGAAGGCTGAATACAAATATAAGGAGAACATTGATTTACTTATACCGTATTTATACTTAAAACAATAGTTTTATAGGAGAAAGTTTCATTAACTTTGCAATGAATGTAATGAACTCCTACATCCATCCATCTTCTACCGCTTTTCCGTTTCCGGGTCAATCCCGAGCCAATCCCAGCCAACGTTCCGGGCGATGGGTGGGGCACACTCTGGACAGGTCGCCAGTCCATCACAAAGACAAACAACCACTCACACTCAGATCTACAGACAATTTAGAGTCACCAGTTAACCTAGACATTGGACAGTGTCGCCCCTTCCTATTGTGGGGCAACAGCGCTAACCACTATGCCGCCGAACTCCTACAATTTAAATTAAAAAAAAAACAAAACTTCACATTCACCCAGAATCTTTTCAAAACCTTGAGGATGAGAAGTTATAAAAAAATTTTTTGTCTGTTTTACCTGCTGGATGTGGCAGTGATCTATATTTTGATGTGTTGTGATGTGTTGATAGCGTAGTGAGGGATGTTGTGCTTTTTATGCCAACTCCCTCAGGATTTTGGGAGTCGGGTCAGGCACCCTGGCTCCCCAGGCCTGCCACCCAGCGTGTGGGAGCACAAGAGACGGCAAACCCAGGCAGCCACAGCCCAAGAGATCCAGAGGGTTAATGGACAGCACTACTAAGTCGCCCTAGTCAGCACACGTAGCAGTGGGACAAGAGGGCTCCCCTCGTCCCCTAGTGCCCCCACATTCACCACCCAACCATCCACAACCACCTCCACACAACATAAGCGCCACAGTCGAGCCAGAGGCACCCCCACGACTCAAGGGATGCACCTGGAGTTCCAAGCAATGCCCCCACGAGAGGATGCCGGCAAGGCACCTGCCAACTCGCCGGGGGAGAAAAACTGCAGGGGCGGGGGGCTGTGGTGCCCTGGGGTACTAGCCCTCTGTCCCCAACACACCAAGACTGAGGAGACTGCAGTTGAGGTGAATTGTCCATGCCCCAGGAACAGTTCCCATCCCTCAGAAGGGAGAGAAGAGGCAGCGAACCATCACACACCAATCAGTGCTGGACCCACAATGACTGCTAGGCCACAGTGCCACAATGGACACATCACCACAAAATATCAGGAGATGAGGAACAGACGTGGGGCCCCAGAAGACCCCAGGGTCCCAATCAAACCATCCACCGCAGGGCCCCAGGGTAGCAGGCCCCAAAATGAGGAAGGGAGCCCACCCTCACCAAGGGCCACCCAACTGCAGAGGACTAAACCCCACAAGCTGTGCTCTGACTAACAGCAAGTGGAAGCATCCTCTTTCCTTTGCTTCCCCAGTCCCTGTTTAGGAAACATAACCCTGCACCATGAATGAGTGACGCTGGATGTGATGTGGTACTGTACATTAATATTGGGAGACAGGAAAGGAGGGTGCGGGCAAGTCAGAGTGCTACAGCACACAGAGGGCTACACTTAGGTGCTCTTTAGCACCACATTGTGTGCAGTCATGAGATTTGGCACATACGCATACCCCAGTGAAAAGTAAAAATTTTGAACTTGTTTAGGCGGGGGGAGTCCAGGGGACTCAAAGTTGCACAGATTTTCTCTGGCATGTTCATTGATACATAGAGCTTAGTTATTATTATTTACCACTCGTCCCTCTGGCAGAAATACAGTACTCATTTGAGCAGTGGTTTCATGTCTGTGGGCTGAGACCCACTGCCGGACGACAATGGTATTTTAAGTAGTCTGACAAATCACTTGCTAAACAACACAAGAACATGTGTCTAAATGTGTTTTTCCACCTACAGTGAAACCTGATGTCTTATGCATTGTGTCCTACACATTTGTTGGAAGTTAAGGGGGATGCGTGCGGTGTAGCTGGATAAAATACGAATAATTAATTGAGTCCATGTGTAATTTCTGAAATAAACTCTCGACTACTTAAGTCTCATTTTCTTTATTATCCTGAAGTCCTGCAAAGCTGTTCTAATGTGTGCACCTGTAGGAAAGCAAATGACTCAGCTGCAGTCCTCTGCTCCAATCCATCACTGCTGCTGCACCTCACTTCATCTGGCCCATTGACTGACATTACTGCTCCCACACGACACACACAGCTGGAAAACTACCACAAGGTTCAGATGTTAGTGCTTACACAAGTCACAGGCACTTATTTTAGTCCTCAGTACAGTTTAATCTCTGTTAAGAGTGTGCAGCAAATTTATTACAACAAACTGGCCTCAAATGCTTTGAGGCCATTTGTGAAAAAGCTCAGTGAGTACATATTAAGTGAGTATTTTAGCTCCTCTCTCTGTATATTACATTCTGTATATTACAATTCTGTATTTGTATATTACAATGGTTTTATAGCACCATTTTTTCCTTGGTTCTTGGTTGTTACATTCTTTTTTGTGTTTACAGCTTTAGCTCTAAACTCCCATTTAGGCTACTATAAAAACATCACTGTATTGGTTACACTTTCTCTATTTGAATTTTAGTTCAAACTATGATCAGCAACAGATAAAACCCTTCCACTAAACAACAAAAAGGTTTTTGGTAACATTTTCCAATTTTGAATTTACAATTGCTCAACTAAATATGTAATAAACACCTTAAAGAATCTGTCACTGGACCTTTAAATAGTAAATCTCATCTTTCCAAGTTCAGCAACTTCTAATTGTCAACTGGTCGGAGGTGAGAGATCAATAAGTTCTCCAAATGTTTTCAGTAAAAACACTGATTCAACACTGATACCAGCATAACACCATCAACAGGTAACATTTGAATGATTTATTGGGAAACTTTGATGGAGGATGTTTTTTGATTCTTCATCTCTTGGGTAGGGAGTCGAGAGGTTTAATGAGGAAACCCATGGAGAAGCCACTTGGGGTCTATAAGAGAGGATTATGGATTATTATGGTATGCCAGAGGAGGTGTTATGCAGGTTTGGTCCTCCTGAAATTTCATTATAATTTTCAGATGTTGAACTCCAGAACCCAGAGTGCTCCAGACAGGGCCAAGATGTGTATGCTGATGTAGCTTTTGAGCATTGACATCTATTATACATCTTGGGCAGCCTTGATGTAGACATGTGGCTTACTTGTGGCAGGACAGGTGGGCACTCATCTCCTGCAGCTTTACCTCCAAGTCCTTTTACCATGCCTCTTTAGCCAGATCTAGAGAAGAACTCTCAAAACATGAGTTTTCCGTACAGCCTAGAAACAAAGTCCTTATGGCCTAAATTATTGCTGTTCAATGGCTGACACACAGAGATCTAAAAAAATATGTCAAATGAAAGCCTCATCTTGTTACCTGAGACAAATTTTCCTCCAATACAAGTGTAAGATGTTCCGACAGATTTTAATTTCCGTTCTGTTAACCCTTTGATGCACAACATGGGTCTAAAGTGACCCGACTGAGTTTTTATGTGCTGTATCTTTGCAATTAATTAATTTCATCATTCAGTATTCCAGGTATTCCTCAATTAAATTGTTTTTGATCATCTTTAGGCATTTATGGAGTAGGATCGTAATTCATAAAGAAAAGTATTTCAAATAGGGACTTGAGTTGAGGAACTTGCTGCTGTGGGCTAGACTTCTGCCTCGTCTTTATCTGACTTCAGGACACTGACAGGCTCAACCTGAGCTCAAAATGAGATGAACATACTGTATGAAAAAAAAACCATTCCATTTCTAACGAGGATGTAGATAAATCAAAAGTTTTTTAAAAGGAGTGAAATCCCCCATTTCCAAAAACAGTAGCTATAAAAGTGTCGTTATTCAATAGGAATGTTGAGCTTGTCAGTATATTAATGATGCTCCACTGGACAAATACATACAAATCTCTGGCCCTCTCTAGGATAAATGTTCTATCATTGGACAGTATATTAACGCCTCTTCTCCTAGTTTTTATTTTAGTGTGTTTGACGATTGCATTTTTTGCTATCTATCTATCTATCTATCTATCTATCTATCTATCTATCTATCTATGTGTAATGAGAGCTTTCGGTCAATAGGTGTCACTATGGCTTTACTAATCTTGATGTTAACCTGCCGTGAACTCAATGTACCGAAGTTAAAGTTTTTAATAAATTTTCCCCATTGTTAAATAAAAATAAGAAAAGGCAAAATCTTTAAAATATATATTTTTTGTATGGTTTGGTGAACATCAGACTGATGTTGGGTGTCAATGTGTGTGGGTCCTGTTTAAATGGTGATGGAGGCCTACGTGGTGATATTTAGGAAAGGAGCTGGACACCAAACACGAGTGATGTTAAAGTGAGTGATGATCAGTGTTGTGTCACACTGTGGCACTCCAAACCAAAAAAAAAAAAAAAGGAAATTATGCAACTTTTGCGGGGCGGGCGCGTTACCATAATAAACCTTGTCCCATCAGCGGAGTCTGGCTCTGTAGACGTAGTAGTTTAATAATCCGATGCGTCCAGTTGGTGGAATGGAAATCCCCACGTGGTTTGGACCCGTGTATAAAAAGTTTGGGTGAGCGGAGCCCCGGTGTCGTGATTGCACAGGGAATTGAGAGCCTCGGTCAGAGAGCAGCATCTTACAGAACGCACGGATCTGTCCATCCACAGACGCAGACACAAGAGTGGTAGGAGACACAGTGACCAGGCGGACGCACGAGACTTGGTACTCTCTCCGGGATTGCAGCTGGAGAAGAGCAGACCCCTGCCTGGTGTTTGAATGAGTACAACATGAGGTCGGGCAGGAGGGGGGGGTGTGCGGATAGAAACCGGGACCAGACGCGTTTTGGCACAGGACGGGCTTTTTAGTCAGGTTTTGGACTTATCGGTGAGACGTTGAAGCCTTAACAGTCTTCGTTTGTTTTGGTCAATTCCGCGTCTGAACGAAAACGTGGTTTGACAGAAGCGCGTCAATGATCCAGGCTCCTGAGTGCGCCGTGCAACCAGAGACCTGAACTTTTGTTTTGCGCATTGAAGAGACGTATAGCCGGACAATTGACAAGAGACAATCAGCGTCGCAGTTTCACTCTTGTATGACTGGGAATACAAAGCTTTCATTTGACTCTGTGGATATCTTGAGCTGCCTGACTTTTTGGAGCACAAGCGGATGTCCTCCGGGAACTTTCACACGTTTTAACTGAAAAGTAGCTTTAACCTCAGTGTGTGTGTTTAATGTTTCCATCCCTTTCTTCTTTAGCAATTTGACTGTTACGTTAACTTTAGAAAAAATGAGCTTTTACAGTCTAGCATTGTCCTGTTTCCTGGCGTGTTTCCTCTCGGTGCGCTGCAACGCGGTGACCGAGACAGAGACTCGACAGAGCCAGAGTCAGACCTCTCGCCAGGAGTCGTGTGCGTCCTGCGGCCTCAGGGCGTCGGATCAGTCGGAGAGGGTAAACATAGACTTTCTGGAAGCTGTGAAGAGACACATACTGAACAGGCTGCAGATGAGAGACAGACCCAACATCACCCACCCTATCCCCAAGGCGGCTATGGTGACGGCACTGAGGAGACTGCACGCCGGCAAAGTGCGGGAGGACGGCCGGGTGGAGATCCCCAGCTTCGACGGGCAGGCCGCCTTCAACAACGAGGTCCAAGCAGAGACCTCTGAGATAATCAGCTTCGCCGAATCAGGTACTGATCAATTATTCACTGCACCCATCTAAATCGACCCATGGATGAACCCATTCACCTTTTGACTTCATGCTATGGGCAGTGCAGGGACCCAGCAACACCCCATTCATTCTCTTTGCATTTTATCTAATGTCTTATCCTGCCAATTTGAGTCAATATATGGTGATGACAGTTTAGAAAAAAAGCCATAAGTGAAGTAGCTCTATCATTCCCATCATGTTCTAACGCCACAGGCTGCAGAAGGTGGCTAGTGTTGAAACTCAGACTGAAAATCAAAAAGAAATTAAACCAAAGAAAGAGTCCTTAATTTACCCCCATGTGTTGTCTAGGGGATAAAAAGAACCTCTGAATCCAATTTCATCACTAAAGCTGTGCTCACACTCAATACTCCAATGTATAAAGCAGCCCTTTTAAATACGGACAAAGTCCTTCAATTGGCCATTTATCCCTTCCTCTAAGAATGTGTATCTAACTAATTCTCAGAAGTCCAAAGAGAAGACCCTTTCCTCTCTTTTTCCCTCTCACACACACACACCCCTCCCTGCACACAAACTTACACACAAACACACACACACATCTGAAATCATCTGTTTGACAGAATCCAATAATTGTCAGTTGGAGCTGTGAGAACCAGGTCTGTGACACAAACTGTTAGTTTAACAAAAAGATAACATACAATTTAAGACACAGAAATAGGATGTCTTAAATACACATACACACGCACGCATACACACATACACACGCACGCATACACACACACACACACACACACACACACACACACACACACACACACACACACACACACACACAACCATCCTGTCTTTTCCCATTGGCCCTGCTGGTACAATTAGCCTGAATGGACTGCTGGGTCCTGCTTTCCAATGGGAATGATCTGAGCGCCCTCATGAAAAGGGAACAAAAGTCAGGCAATTATTATAAGAGCACTATGTGTTCCTGTTGAACACAACTCGTCAACGTTAAGACGAAGAAAAAAAAACACAGGGGGAAAACAAAAGATATAGCTCAGAATAATGCATGAGACATTTGAGTCCGTGCAAAGTTGGATTGGTGGGAGTGTGGGTGGAGGGTGGTATGGCATTGGCGATGGCAGAGGGAAAGGGGGGTTGTTATTGTGTGTGTGTGTGTGTGTGTGTGTGTGAGAGTGTGTGCCCATATTGCAGTGTTGTAAAGAATGCTTTTGTGGCTCTAAAGGTTCGCTGGGCTCCTTTGCTTTTTCTTCTTCTTCTATTTCTGTGTTTTTGTTTTTTTTTTTTTCTGGTTCCATTCTTCCTCACACCTTTGAGCATTTGTGTGGCATTGTATCATGGAGCTGGCTTGGGTCCCTGCTCCCTAGACCCCGTCTGCCTCCTGGCCAGCTGGCTCACGCCCCCCAGATCAGATGCTGCCAGCCAGGGCATGGCTCAGAGGCCAGGTCTCCAGAAAGCTCTGAAGCCAGGGGATCTCGCACCCCCTCCCTTTCCTCCAAGCATGGGGGAGCCTGAATTGTTGTTGTCAGTTCAGGACAAGGCTGGGTTGGGGGGTGAGGTTGGCATATGTTTAGCCAACAGTGGGCCAACAAATGGATGTGGAAATGTGTTTATGTGCTTTGTGAATGTATGAAACAGGGCGGTAGGTGTATGTCTCCTGCTTCCCCTCAGCACTGGGTTGACCGTGGCTTCCTATCTCTGGTTGCGGTAGCACAGAGGTATGAGGTCTGCCAGGGGGCCCAAGGCAGGTGAGGGAGACAATGCCAATCTGCCTTCTCCCCTGACCTGGTCCCATGGGTTCTCGCTGAAGGATTTGGTGTCCCGTATGCACTGGAGCAGAGCGGGGAACACAGACAGGGGAGGAGCGTGGAAGACAGAGAGAGAGAGGGGTCGATGGAGAACTTTAGGTAGCAGCAACTTGATTTGCTGTTTGGACCTGAGTAAACTCGTGGCGAGTGGATTCCACAGTCAATCAGAATTGTGTGTTTCAGTCACCAAGACTGACTGCTTTTATGAGCAGCTTATGATCTTATTAACGATTTATGCAACATTATTGAAAGTGTCCCTGCAGCAAAGCTTGGTGCTCCTACAGTGGCTTTAACCTCTAGCATCTCTGCTCTACCCCTCCGTCCTCCACACTCTAGGAGGAGTTCTGGAAGACATGAGCCCAGGCCTGAGGGATGCCTGCTACATACAGACACGCCTGTGCTCGCATTTGAGCCACAAATGCTCTGCGCCATGCCCTTGTCCTTCCACGTCGTGTGGTCTTTGTCAACAGCAGCTTTGAGTAATGAGTTTTGGAGCCACCCGCTTGCTCCCACCACTTCTACCCTGCCTCGGTGGCGCAGGTGGAGACACGCTGGAGCAGCTCTTTATCCTCCCCAAGCCCACCCAGGTGGCCCGCTTGCTAATACTCACAAGCAACCTTTTCCAGTACAGGGTCAGGCTAGGCGTGCCAGGGCCAGCTGACACTGGATGGAAAAGAACAATTCATTCCTGAAGATGAACTCAGATGAAATAAGTTGTTGATGTATGGCTGCAGCATTAAAAATAACATCCAGTAGAGGTGATGCTGAACTCACACATGCCCAGTTTTACCGTTCACAGCACTTTCTGACTTTCTACTCTATAAACAGCTGAGTTCATTCGGTAGCTTTATATTCTCCGGTCTGTGGATTGAGATGTCATTTAACAGAAAAGAAGAAAAAAAAACTGAAAACAGTCCAACAAGAGCCAAACACTTCAGATGAAGATCATATGATATAACTGAACGCTCTAGAGCAGCTATTACAGTGACCATGGGGGGACACCAGTGACACCAGTCTGGAGATTTATGCAGTTAAATATTAGCTGCAGCTGCAAGACACACACACACACACGTATGTTGCAGCTGCACATATACATTCATTCATTTATCCATCTTCTACCGCTTATCCGTTTCCAGGTCGTGGGGGGTACTGGAGCCAATCGCAGCTCACACTGGGTAAGGGTGGGGTACACCCTGGAAACCCAGTCCATCACAGGGCCAAAATACAGAGACAGACAGAGACAAACAACCACTCACACTCACACTCACAATTTAGAGTCACCAGTTAACCCAAACATGATGTCTTTGGACCATGGGAAGAAACCCACGCAGGCACGGGGAGAACATGCAAACTCCACACAGAAAGGCCCCAGGCCGGGAACCAAACTTGCGACCTTCCTGTTGTGAGGCAACAGCGCTAATCACTATGCTGCCGTGCTGCCCCATATATATATATATACAGTGAATTTGGTGCATTCTTTGATTAGTACTGCTGCCTCACAGGAAGAAGGTTATGAGTTCAAAAATGCACATTAGGTGAATTGGTGGCTCCAAATTGCCTGTACTGTAGGTGTGAGTGTGAGTAGGAATGGTTGTACGGCTCCATAAGAAGTTCTTCAATGGATTTGCAGCCTGTTCAGGCTGTACTCCGCCCTGGGATTGGCTGCGTGACCCTGCATAGATAAATGCTTGAAATAATGGATGGATGGGTGGAGCAGCTGCAATGCTTTCATACGTTTATACATTTGGCTAAATTATCATTGCTCGGAAGATTAGTCAGTCAAATAGTCAATTCTTCAAACCTTAGATTGTTGTTCGTTTCTCAGCTGCAGATGTCAGAGAGTGTACAGATGTGAGATGTGGTTTGCTGTGTTTCTTTGGGTATTGACGCGCTGATCTGACAAAAGCAGATGTTTGCTCATAACACAAGATTAAATAGGCAAATTAAATGTCAGACAACTAAGCTATCAGTCCTACGTCAATTGTAGCTCTAAAATAATAACTGTATAGTAACATGACTGGATTTCTTAGCTCTTCCAGTTCTTCCCACTTCAGGTTTTGACTGCAGTTGAATTGTGAACACAGAAAAACAGTCACACAAACAAACAGCTGAGAGTTTGGCCTGTTTGTTTATCTCACTGTCACTGTGCGATGCCTCTTTTTTCTGAGCTCAGAGCTGTTAAGACAAGTAAGAGCCCACAGCACTGACTGAGGTGAGGTTAGTTACTTGTAGCCCTGAGGGGCATTTAAAACAGTTGCAAGTAAGAGCTTCTGTTTCTCCACATTGCCCACTTCAGTTGAATTGCAGCATGTACACTGTGCACTTGATACCTCACCCACAGGCTGTATACAAAGGCCAATATTTGATGTAGTGCTTACCATGAGTTTGGGTATGTGTCTGTGCATCGATGCATAGAGGGATGGATGTGTGCATGTATGTGTGTGTGTGTGTGTGTGTGTGTGTGTGTGTGTGTGGGGTGTGTGATGAGCCGGAGCTCCCAGCTGACAAACTACAGAGAGCTGGTCTGAACAGGTCCCTGTGTGAATGTAAAGCCATGGTTTACAGGAGGAAGAGGCGTGAGGCGCCTTTAAGGCAGAGGGTGGGAGCCCCGTATTTGGTGGCCACCTGTTGACACTGACACACACTAATCAGTCACCAAACAAAGTAATTTGGCTGCTTTAAAAGGTGCTGCTCTGCTTGAGCACAATGTAATGAATATCCAGAAATAGAAACATTTCAAGTTACATCAGGGTAATTTGGAAGACATCTTTAGACCTAGGAAACAAAAAAAGAAATTGGGGAAGGGAGAGCCCAGTACCACTTTTAGACTGCTGGGATCTCTTCATTGTGGTGCAGGGGAAAGTGGCCAGTTTTATGTAAATGACTTTTAATTTTGCCTCATCATGCTTTTTGCTACGAAGCCACGTGTTTCAATGCCGGGCTGCAGCGCGGCTGTCTCCCAGTGCCTCACAGGGGGCTTTGTGCTGTCACTCTCTGGGTGCTTACACTGGAAGGAGGGGGTGGGCTCTGGTGGGGGTGGGGTTCAGGTTGGGCGCTAGCAGCGAACCCAGTGAACCCCCCGGGAGCCTCGGCCTTGTCCGCCACCCTCCCCACCTTTTCCACTTGCATCCTTCCTTCTCTGCTTCTTCGTCTTCCTCCACTCTGTTGTCCTCCTTCTCTTGCCCCCCTCCCTGCCTGATCTTAGGCCAACTGGGCCTGATCCCAATACTGGGCTGTCACAGCTGGCCTATCAGGAGTTCCCACAGAGGCCACCTGACACAGTGATTGAGGGAGAACAGTGAAAACAAGAGGAAACAGATCTTAAAAGACAAAGCTGTGCCCTTCTAGGGAGGAGGGTGGGTAGGTGGTGATGGATTTCTGCTTTGTATTTGAGCCTATGGTGTGTGTCTGTCTGTGTGTGAGAGAGAGAAAAGAAGAAGAAGAAAGCTTTATTGTCATTGTTACACACACTGAGAGAATCAATGCACACACAACAAATTTTTTTCTCAATTTACACTCTGAAATAGACATGTACAGACAACCACACACACTATGCACATGTGAGAGGCAGCACTGTTTTTCCAGAGTGAAATGAAGGCACCACTATAGCTCAGCGCACCTTTGAGCAATTTGGGGAGGGAACGGTGCCTTGCTCAAGGGCACCTCGGCAGTGCCCTAGAGGTGGACTTGCACCTCTCCATCCACCAGTACACACTTTTCTTTGGCTGGGCTGGGACTTAAACCGACGACCCTCTGGTTCCCAAGTCGGGTCCCAACCCACTGAGCTACTGCCGCCACCTGCTCCTGAAGCGGTTAGCATTTTTTAGCCTCCTGAAGCTACAATGAGTTTGATATTAACACTTCTTGCTGATTTTCCAGTTCTTTGACTCATTCCTCATGGTCTTCAGCTGCTGATGCTGTTTCATCAGTTGTCATGGATGTTTTTAAACCTGTCACATGACCTGAGATAAACTCTGTCTTGCATCTGATGTGATGTCATGTCAGAGAGATTTCATCCTAATATCCTAAGCATCACCTAAAAAAATTACTCCTTCTCCAGCTATATAAATGGCAGATTGAATTAACAGTTTCTCTGTTTTTCTTCTCTCCCACAGATGGACACACATCCTTGAAGTCCAGTCTGTACTTCCTCATCTCCAACGAGGGAAATCAAAACCTATACGTGTCCCAGGCCAACCTTTGGCTATATTTCCGTGTCCTTCAAGGTCCTGAAAAGGGCCTCCGGAGGAAGGTGACAGTCAAGATCCACTACCAGGAGACCGGGGCTTCAAGCAGCACTGAAGGAGGCCCAGGAGGTGGAGGTGGAGGGGGAACGGGCCGCTGGGCCCTGGTGGAGAAGCGCGTGGATCTGAAACGCAGTGGATGGCACACCTTCCCCCTCTCAGAGGCGGTGCGGGCTGTGTTCGGGAAGGGCAGCCGTCGACAGGACCTGGAGATCGACTGCGAGGGCTGCGAGACAGCCGGCGTGGTTCCGGTGTTTGTGGACCCAGGAGACCCATCCCACCGGCCTTTCCTGGTGGTGCGGGCTCGGCAAGTTGATGGAAAGCACCGCATTCGTAAACGGGGGCTGGAGTGTGATGGCACCAGCGGGGGCTTATGCTGTCGGCAGCAGTTTTACATAGACTTCCGCCTCATTGGCTGGAACGACTGGATCATTGCACCAGCTGGTTACTATGGTAACTACTGTGAGGGAAGCTGCCCGGCCTACATGGCGGGTGTGCCGGGGTCGGCCTCGTCCTTCCACACTGCAGTAGTGAACCAATATCGCTTGAGAGGGATGAGCCCAGGCTCAGTCAACTCCTGCTGCATCCCCACCAAGCTCAGTACTATGTCCATGCTCTACTTTGATGATGAGTACAACATCGTCAAGAGGGATGTGCCCAACATGATTGTGGAGGAGTGTGGCTGTGCTTGATTCCACATCTTGGTCCACGTCATCATCTGAACTCGGAACAGTCAGATGCCTTTTGAACAAACAGGACGTTTTGTGCGGTACACATATACAATATATCTATGCCTACTGTATGTGTAAGCAGCACACAAGCACACACTGGTGCAATCTAGCAAACGCAAGTATCAGTGTTGTGTCCATGTGTGCATGCGTGTTTACACGTGCTTGTGCAAGTGGTTGTATTTATCAGATAGTGTGGCAAGCGGGCTGCCCAGGCTGGTCAGTGTCTGTTCAGCAGTGGGACGAGAAGGGAATGATTATCACCAAATGATTCTTTTGCTCTAGTTTTGCCATTTCTAGTCAAAAAATAATGGCTCATCATCTCCTCTTTGAATGAAGATAAAAAGCGCTTGAAGAAGTGACAGGATCAGCCAGTGACATGATTGGCTTCGCCCCTCTCCCCCTCCACACACTCCCCACCCCACTCCTCCAACCCTCTTAAGTACTTTAAGCACATGACAGACTTTTGTTTTTATAAAGCACTGACAATTCATCAGCTTATACAATTCAAAACACCAGCACTTCGCTACCATGCCGACAGACTCAGTCTGACTGTCCTCTCTGGTGGAATTAGACCAGCAGCGCTTAATGCCTTTGCAGGATTAATCACTCAGCAGCAGCACAGTTGCAAAAGAAAAAGTCCTCCACAGAGCCGCTGCCGCTGCCATTGCTTCTGCTGCTGTTGTCGTTCTTGCTGTTGACTTCAGCACCTCAACCCCGACTTCCTGCCTGTTAACAGTATCGCAGGTCCTGCTACCATGACAACCAGGGGAAGCTGGATCTCATAAGTGCACTTCACATGTGCATTGGGAGCGACGGAGAGAGAACTGCTGGACCCTAAGGCTCAGTGGAGGCGACGCCCACGGACACGGAGACGCTTAGTTTCAGCCCGGTGCGTCGCCACAGTGTAGTGCAGCACTTGCAGAAACTGAATGCACGCCCTGATAGCACTTGTATAAAGAAATGCCTTCTAAGGGGTACTGAGTGTCCTGTCGTATCACGAAATAAGTGCCACATGAGCTATGCAATGTATAGTAATCTATACCCATACTCAACGTCGTCTATTTGACTGAATCCTCTTTCCATCTTTCTCTCTCTCCTCCTCCTTTCTCTTCAGTCCTCAACTCTTTATCAATACTTGAAATGTGATCTTTCGCTTCCTTTCCAAGGCGAATGATTGTTGTGACGTTTGCACTGAAAAGTTGCAGGATTAGTAAAACAAAAACTGCCATTGAAATGTTATTTTTATAGAAGAAAACTGAATTTTGTTTCAAGTTAATTTTAATTAACAGAACCAAAGAGGCCAAGATTTGAGCTGTTGTACTGAGATGGCAATTACCGTCAAGTTACTGTGTACAATACTGTTTTTTGGTTTTTTTTTGTGGTTTTTTATGAGTTGCGGAAGGCCTACCACTGTATCAGGGTACGATATGATTTTCATTTCTTAGCTCTATTTTCATTCTCTGGTTTGTACGATAAGCGACACTTCATTTTTCATCTTAATTCTGTTTTTGTTTCAGTTTTCTATTTAATAAGAAATTTATTTTTAGTTCCTGTATAAGTATCATTTAGTCAAATAAAATTCATCTGTACAGTTTATGCAAAATAAAATGTTTTGTTTTTATATTCTGCAACTTCACATTCCTTATAAGAGTGACATTGTTGAGACTTGACTTGTTTATCAGTCAGAGGCTCCATCTTTCTGGTTTTCATAGGGATGGCCTGCCATAAACTACAATCTGTGCTTTTGCCATGAACATATGGGCATAGACTCTGGGGCTGAAAAGTGAAGCCACCTGCAATTTATCTAAAGACCATTAGGGGGCGACGCTGCTGGAATGTAAGCCAGATTGTATTGACATCTATGTGAAAATACCCTTACTTCTTACTTCATCTATTTGCTCAGTAAATGAGTTTATGGTCTTAGTCTCTAGTTTCCATCGTCAATACAACATGGTGTTCATTTTTTAAATGATGGTCCCATTAAGAGAAAAATAGACCTTAACCTCCTGAGACCAAAGCTTTTATTTGTATGTTGGTGGGACTTGTAGGCCATTTTAATTGTACACCGATCATTGTAATGTGCTTGGGCAACCACAAAATGACAGAGACAAGTGTCCGCAAATGAGGCCCACAGGTCTAAGTTAAGCAAAATTGGAGGCATGCTTTAGGGCATGGCTACTGTGTGTTTGACAAACTGTTCTAGAAATGGATACCTGGTAGAGAAATTACAGAGCAGGTCAGATATAGCGTTCATCCCTCCTCAGCTCCACCTTCTCCTCCAAATATGATTTCTTTTGGTCTCAAAAAGCCAAGACAGCAATAAACAAATTACAAACTTACCTCACAAGCCCGATTGGTGGATGTCACGGTACGGGGACACTTGGATGTGAAGTGCAGGCCATGTTACCTAGCAACATCAAAATCTTTGACTTGATGTACTGTATAAAGGCCCAAATTTTAAACAGGTATTATTGTTAAACTAAGCTGAAATAAAAAATGTAGTGTAATCAAATCAAATCAAATTTATTTATACAGCACCAAATCATAACAAAGTCACATCAAGGCACTTTACACATACAATAGAGCAGGTCTAGACAAAACTCTTTATGGAGAGAATTAACCCAAACATAAAACTCTTCTCAGTTGTTGTGTCTCCAGGACTCGATGGGTGTCTCATGAGCTGGATCTGGAGGACAGCCATTACAGCCACGATTAACAGCTTCACTGGCATGCACAGTGACTGCAAGCACACAGACCTTCACATACCTGTTTGATTCTTTTGTGGCTGTTGGTGTATGTTTGCATAAGCATACAGATAATTGTGTGTGTATTACAAAGTTTTTTTTCACCTGTCTATTACATCAGAGTGTATTTTCCCTCTGCAACACTTCAGTCGTGCTGTTGCACAAATTGTTGACATCTTGACATAAAGACAAGTCCTGTTGAACCATCTGTTTGCTCATGCCAACACCTATCAACGGGTGGCTGTCATGTCTTCATCAAAACACATCACCTGTGCCTGTAAAATACTGGCTGCATAATTGCTTTAAATGTATCTAATGGGATCTAACAATAAGCTCAATGAGATTTGTTTGCCCACAGGGCAAATAGCACGTTAGGGAGGGATCAGTGTAAATAATTCTGTTACTTGTTGCTGGATGGGTGAATCAGCAGCAGCAGCAGGAGGTGTAAAAAAAGGAGAAAACAAATCAATATCATGGTGAATGTACCTGACAAACATGCCATCAAGAAGAGAAATGATCTGTCACAAAAGATCTGAGGCTGTTTTTTATTCGCCTCTCAGTGGAGCCTGAACCTCTGTAGACAATCCATGGTCTGTGCTGACAGCTGGGAGAGAGATGTGTAGCTGTCTTGTCATGCTTCCCCAGTGCATGCCAGAATCTCCACAGCTGGAATGTTAATGATGCAGAGCAAGAGCTGCTGCTGCTTGGTCGTGGCCACACACCCGCTGACATTCAAATCACAAAATCACATCATAGGTGTGTGTTCGCCTGTGTCTCAACTCTTGTGTCAATAATCAATAACTTCTTGCTTCACATGCTCCAGTGCAAAACTTGCATACATAACTACATGTCTTATTCCCCCTAAAGCAATGCTCACACACATGCAGTATAAACAAGGCACAACACAAATATATACACACTTTCACACGCGCACACACACACACACACACATATGCATTCGCAACCTCTGCAACCCCTCGTTATCAGCTTAAACAAATATTGTCCCTCTGCCCTTCCACATCTAATAGCGTCACAGGTTGAGGTCATGACAGCTGCCAAGTTGATGGGGTCAACTGGTTTATCACTGCAATAGCCTTCATTCTTCCAGATCAGCCTGTGGATGGTTTGCTGTAATGAATTTATGACTCTTCATCGCCTGGGGCCATGCATTCCTCTGCTCCACGCAGCCTACGTTTGGGATCTCTTGCCCGGAGCTGTTGATAATGAATTTTCACATCACTCCGCCACTGTTATAAATATATGTAAATTGGGTTTTGTTTTTTTTTTCAATCAGACACCATCAACCCTCCTTCTGTGTTAGAACAAGGTTTATATCTTTAGTGTCTTAGAGCACATTTGACCTGTGTTTGAATTCATTAGCAAAAAATTAAAAATATTCACTAGATACCATCCAGGGACATGTTATCTTTTTTCCATATTCATGCATAAATATGTTACATTTATACTTACTCTACTATTTTATAGCTCTTAGGCCTCATTTAGTTTATTGTGTACAAGTAGCTTTTTGTGTATTTTATTGATTACGATAAATAAAAGAGAAAAATGTGTTTCAAGGCTTTAAACTGACCATTTATTCTATATTTGCTGCCAGAGTAGAACCCTAATCACAAGGTTACCAGATGATAGATAGATTTTCAATTAATGGATGGTCTCCAGCAGGTCATTGTTGAGGATGTAGCGACGCCTTGTTTTGATCAGAAAACATTTCACACATAAACCAAAATGAGTTGAACACAGCAGGAGGGTTCAAGTTGCTTACGGGGCTTAACACAACATGATTTCTATTACCAGCGATTAGGAGTCACCCTTTGCTTTAGTCCGTAGAAATCATGTAAGGGCAGTCTTATTCTGAGGATTTATGGTACGGGCCCCCTAAGACTGGAGGCTTATTCCACCCCTCTTTACTCCTTCCTACCAGCTGAAGTGACATTTTGACCTTCGAAGCAACATGGACTGCGCTCCCCGCAAGTTTTTGCTCTCAGGCGGATTACTGGAGGAGAAAAAAAAGAGCTTTACAACTTGAAAGCATATTTTAAGCACTAACGAGCAGAAAACTTAATTAATCCAAACATTCTGTAAAGCTACAATCTGGATTGCTACCTTCATATTTTCTCCTATTTCTGGCTCTGTTGGGAAACAGAAAGAGCATCCTTTGAGTTCCTGCAGCTTTGCAGCCCCCGAATCAGTTTACTAACATCACAGATGACCTGTGGCTTTATTTTTGACTCAATATGTGAATAATCCATCCTTCAGATTCAGTCCAAGGAACTGTTGTGGTGGTCTGGGCAAAATTAGATAGACAGACGTTTGGTTTGTGATCAGTGATCATATGTTCTATGTCCTGTAGGAGGCGAGGGGGTCAAAGTGGCACAGCAGCACGTTACATGTGTTTTTGTGAGTCATAATGTCAGGGGTGTTCCTCCCCAGAAAAACAACTGGAGCCTTGTCACCAAAGTCAGACCCCCACCCCAAACTATATCTCCCTGTCAGCCTGTAAAACATTCTACCTCCTCACCTCCACCTTCCACCATCCTGACCTCTGGACTCCCAGAGCACAGAAGGCACACTCAGGGGCCACAAAGCCTTGTTTGTGTTGTCTGTGGTAGAGAAAGCCTGAGAATCACCCCAATTCACTCAGCTTTAGTAATGAAGCACAGTGAAGGGTCCTGGCTGTGCAGGAGCCAGACACTGGGACTGGACTGGTTAGGTTGTTAAGGTTAGGGTTAGATGAGGTAGGCCAGCAGGTAGGCATAGAGGTTAGCGTTGTTGCCCCATAATAAGAAGGTTGTGGGTTCGGTTCCTGGCCTGGGGCCTTTCTGTGCGGAGTTTGCATGTTCTCCCCATGTCTCTGTCTCTGTGTGTTGGCCCTGTGATAGACTGGCGACCTGTTCAGGGTGTACCCCGCCCTCACCCAATGTGAGCTGGGATTAGTGGGCAAACAGTAGAAGATGAATGAATAAATGAATGATTTGATGACCCTAAATTGCCAGCAGGTGTGAGCGGGCAAATGGTCTTATGTCTCTATATGTTGGCCCTATAATGCTCCCCTCACAAACACAACTCTGCTTGGATAAGCGGTATAGATAATGGATTGATGAATCTTGCAGGTTTGACATTATCGCTACCCAAACAGCAGATGAACACCCGCAACAGTAGATGTCTTCAAAAACAATACACAGACACACTCACACACATACATAAATACACACACAGGCATAAGCAGCACACATTCTGTGTGCTCAAGGGAAAAAAGGTGGGGAAAAAAATGCAGGCATATTACCCTCCCTCACCCTCTGGGATCATGTTTCTTACAAATGAGTATTCATGTTTGTCTTTGCTCCTGTGTGTGTGACTAGGTTCATTCACTTGCTGCTGGCCCAGCCTATCAGTGAGCTGAATATCACATACACTATGTCACTTACAGGTGGACAGAAACTATGCTCCCAAGAAACAAAAGCCAGACTGTTTACATACTGCTTCTACCCAACAGCACACGGGACATTAGTCACCAGGATTCCTTTCCCTTTTAAAGCTAGTAAAAAAATTCCCCCATCGGTCCAAAATACTGACAGTGAGCTAAATTTAGCTCGTCAGTGGGTCCTGGACAGGGAGGGAGGCAAACAATGGCAAGATTTCCAAAGGCATGAGTAAAGTGGAAGAGGCCAGGGGGACAAGGAAAGATGGAGACTGTAGTTGGGGGGGCGGTAAGTGACTATAGAACCATATAGAGCACTCACACAAAGCATGTTTGGAGCATTTTCTTGAAATGGTCAACTGCAAACACCAGTGGCTTTTATTACCAGCAGAGACTGCAGGACTGATGTTGTTGTCACCTTGTGAGTCTGCATGTCATGTGTTTGCATGTCAGAGGGGAAATTCCATTCTGGGTTGTATAAGGTGTGGCTGAGGATCATCTCTGACCACTTTAAAGCGGGGCCATCATCAGCATTCCTGTATGACTCGCAGCCCCAGCTGCAGTTCTCTCTGAGGGCTCATTATTCTAGCAGGTGCCCTATTGTACCATCTTTGGCTTTTCATGAGCAAACCAAAAACACGACACCAAAATATGCAGGGAGGAGGAGGAGGAGGGAGTGGGGGGGGGTAGTGAAGAAGACTTAGTGGCATCAAAAGAAGAGAGAAACCTTTGTTGAGGGAGAGCTGGCCAAAGAAAAATGGCTTCAGATGTTTGGGGGTTAGAGCAGTGGGATGTGGTGATAGTGGCCACTACAAAGGAGAGAAATCCAGAGTCGACCACGTGAAGGAGCGTCTGTAAATGTAAACATGTCGGGGCAAACTATAATTGCTCATCTGCCCCAGTTGCCCTCAACTTGACTGTTTTTAGTGTTTCTCTGGCTAATTACTGATGAAGTTCACTCTGTATTGTCAGCAGGCTGTGGTTGAAGAAATGACATTGTTGTCAAGCACTAACAACCCCTGCTGTGTGAGAGAGATTGTGTGTGTCTTTGTATGACCTCATGGGAAAGTCCTTTTGGTATGGAATAAATGCAACAAAGAAGCTGTTGACAGATGTTTCTTTTAAAGAAAAACAACTGATGCTCTTGTGTTTTAATCTGCCAGTGTGTGCGTGTTTGAGTCTAAGTTGTGTCTCACTGGCACTTTAAAGATATAGATGCACTCAGTTTGTGTGTACCACCCATGGGAACAGAGTTTGGAATATACACGGATGAATTAGAGATATTTATATTTAATTTGAGTGTTTGTTTTCAGGAAACTGTATTAATTACACAGTTGAGCCTGAACATAGGCTTCGGTGTTTTGAGGAAGATCCAACTAGGAAAAGGTTGTATGGCATGACAATAAAAATAATTTTCCTGATAAATAATGATATAACAACATTTTAGTAAAAAGAAGAAAAAATATGCATTGTATATATTACTTTTGAAAAAAAGGTGGACTATTTAGACAAAAAATAGTAGTTAGTGGCATAGTAATTAGTGCTGTTGCCTCCCAGCAAGAGGTTCGTGGGTTCAGTTCCACTTTTCTGTGTGGAGTTTGTATGATGTCCCTGTGCCTGTGTGGGTTTCCTCTGGGTACTTCAGTTTCCTCCCACAGTCCAAAGATATGCATGTTTAGGGTAACTGGTGACTTTAAATTGCTTGTAGGTGTGAATGTGAATGTTTGTTTGTCTCTGTCCGTCTCTGTGTTGGCCCTGCGATAGACTGGCAACCTGTACCCTGCCCTCACCTGTAACGGGGCTGGGATTGGCTCCAGGACCCCCGCATGAACCGGAACAGGAGAGGCGGTAGAAAATGAGTGAGTGAGTGAGTAAAAGAAGATGACAGAAAAGTCGTACTTAATGAGTAAAGTTGTATAAAAAGCATGAAAATACAGCTAGATTTTCAGACAAAAAAGGCCATATTTTAAGTTAAGTTTTAATTTAGAAGAAAAAAGTCACTATAAGGATGAAATGACAATTTCAGGGGGAAAAAGTGCGTATGGAAAAGTTTGAAAACTAAATCATTAAATCGTCACTGCATTAAAAATATAATACATCTCAAGAGAAGCATTAATCTTATATTTTTCTTACAATAATATGAGTTAAAGCTGTAACTTAAAAAAAAGTGATGTCACTGTTTTCTTGAAATTCTCTTGCTTCAAAATATAATTTTTTTTTATAAACATTGCAATGTCTTGAAGTATAACTTGTACTTAAACTTCAATAAATTAAAAATTCTCCAAAAAAAAAATCATTATAATTCAAAGCCAACTTTCATAATACGGCCTGTAATATTCTGCATTCAGCAAAGAAACGATCTTAACTTTATGAGATTTAAAATCTGAAGATGAGCCTAAAGGGAATAAAAGTGAGTTGTCAGAAGTTGCTGTGGGTGAAAGTGTGTGAATGTTTTGCACCACATCTAGAAGTATTGCAGACAGGCTTCAGGATTTAAAAGCAGCCCAGAAAGCGTGAAGGAAAAAAAGGCTAGACTCCATACAACAAATAGTGGTATCTCTGAGTCATGAACACTGACAGCATTTAGGCTACTTTTCACTCGCTATCAGATTAGACAAACTCACATAACTACTGAAAGGAAGTGCTTGACAAAGATTTAAATTCATGTTGATTTTGCTGCCTTGCTGGAGAGGACCCAGAGTAAAAGCATCAGGGGTAGATTGATATAGGTGGCTTGGGGTGTGGGGTCCTCTCTGGGTGTGGACACATGGCTTTGCTTGTGTATATCTCTTAGATCAGAATTAATTTTGTGGCGCCTTGGCTGGGGATCAGGGTAAGTGAGTGTGCCACACACAGTGTTTGATTGTTTCTGATGGCTCAGATGATGCAGAGGGGGAGATACCATCTGAAGTTACCCACCCTGTAAAAGTATTCCCCCCTACGCTTCTGTTTTTTTAATCTCATATTACAGTGGTGGAATAAAATCCCTGCCCGTGCAGTACACACAACAAAGGCATCTGTTGTACTAGGCAGTCATTGTGTGCAATTAAATGTCTCCTAAATACTTTTATTGTTGACTTTTTCAGGTACATTCTGAACATTCCTTGTGGCTGTGCCAGGAAACTGCGCAGGTCACAGGTTACTGTTAAGGAACAAAAAAATCACTGCTCTTTAAGATACAACAAGATGAGACAAGGACTGAAAAAAAGACTAACTGTGCACCTCAGCCTGCAACACACCTCCTCAAACAAATCTGAACTGTATCTCAGCATCTGACAAAGCCATGTGTGAAATCACTTAACAGACTGATAAGCTCAACGCTGAACAAGAGCAGACATAACCTTTAATTACACACAAAACCCAGCCAAACTCATAATGTGAAATTATGAGTCAAGGTATTTTCTTCTACCAGAGCAGACATTCACAACATCAATGAGCCAGGCCCAGTGCTTAAAATAGTTACCAGCTCCAGGGTGTGTGTGTGTGCGTGCGCGCACGTTTTTTGTGTCTATTCTACGTGGTCACCACAACAGCCATTTGTAGGTCTGCCGATTGAGGTAATGCCCTGGGAGAGATTCTTGTTGGCTTACCTCATGCCTGTCTGAGTGAAAACGCCTCAGTTATCTCAGCCACTTCCTTCTCTTGACCACATGCATATCAGCTGAGGTAAGGATGACGTGGCCTGATCGCCGGACGGCAGGCTGGCTGTAGTGACCTGATTAGATTGGGCCTCTAGAGTTAGGTGGCACAGAGGCTAAAGTGGATCACATGTGCAGAGTCAACATTCTATTTTAATAATAATACACTCATTTGGTCCTTATCGTAAAGCCTTTATATAAGATGGGAAAGGTTAAGACAGTGCAGTCATGCCCTGTCAGTCCTGGGCGGAAAACAAGACTAGTGCGGGGGTATTACTTTTGGCTAATGCCGCAGGGCATGTATTTGACTCAGACAGCATAGTTTCAAAACTCAGAGAACTCAGTACTCTCTTCTGTTCTCGTTTTGCTCCCTTTCTGGCCTCGCCTTTCCCACTCCTTCCTTTTTTCTTTAGTGTCCTTTCTTGTCCCGTTCCCTCTTTTTCACACATCTCCCCTCTTCTGTTTTCTGGGTGTGTTTCATCTGGGTGTTCCTTACAGGACCAGCAGGATTATTGACCATGAGTAATAGGGCTCTCGCCGGGACCGGACCCAGATGCTTTGCATGCTTTCCCAACACCAGCAGGATCAGTGGTAACTGTAGCCCTAGCTTGGTTGGCTTCATTGAGAATCCCTTACAATAACAGGGAAGGGTTGTGTTTAGGTCTAACCAAGCAGGAGTAAAGCCATGGGGATTTAAAGGAAAATCCACACTAGGGGTATCATCAACATTTAAGTAGCGACATTAAGTCGCACACTCGGTCCTTTGCAGATCACATGGTGAACCTGTATCGTATTGATGTTTTCCTTTCACCACTCAAATTCTGTTAGACAGAAAAATCAGCCAATCACACTTGAATTAACCATTTCCACACACAAACTTGTAGTATAACAAGGAGCAATTTTGAAGTTTTTTCCAAGGCGCTCAAGTCATTTGAGAAGTCTCAGTCTCGATCTGTAGCAAAAAGCAAGAACAAGTAAAATCAAGTGTGTTTACAGCTTCACATCATCCAAATCAAGTCATCTGCTAACCAGTTTTTATGTCAGCCAAGTGGAATGTTCTGTCATTCAGGCTTTAGGTCACAACAAAGTTGAGAGAAAAAATCATTCAAGTGAAGTCTCAAGTCTGTCAGATCAGGTCTTACCTCAGATCTGAAGTCAACGTGTTTTGAATTTTAGCCTTAAACCATCCCGGTTTAGTTTCAAGTCACTTGAGATACAAGGTCCTTACTTCATGGCATAGGAATCCACATCACAGGTCACCCAAGTTACACCTGAAGTACTTAAATTCAATTCATTTAAAATAAACTCTGAGGTGTTTGGGGTAGGGCCAAATGATATCAAATCCAGAAAGTCAGTCCTCAAGGAAATTAAATTACAAGTACAATCTCAGTCTAAATTTCAAATTGAGGAACACTACAGGCATGTTCAAGGAAATTACCCATAATTAAAGTTCAAGTTGTCCAGGTAAAATGAAGTGTTACTTCCTGTGAGTCACAAATCAAGCCCCAAGTCATCCAAATCAATCCATACTGATTTGACTGGAAAATTACCAAACCTGAGATCTGAGTTTCCCACATTAAGTTGGAGTAAAACAACAAGTACCCCAACCTAAATAACTCGAGGTCATTTATGTATCCCTACATTTTAGGTCACATTCGATTACATTTAAGGCACAAAAATCACTTGGTTTGGTTGAAGAAAGACAAGAGGATAAAACAACCTTCCAAAAGATAGTTGGACCTTTATCATGGTTTGTTGGTTCAGTGAAGTTTCTTAATATGGACCATGAAATTAAATAACATTTAAAGATTGTGTGCTTTTAGCAATGATTATGGCCAAGCTGAGTCATTTTAATGCACTGGCCTGACAATCACATAACCAAGGCTTGTCTTTCACATTCCTATATTTTCTACCCATCTGATTAGCCGCAGTCACTTACTGGAGGCTGGCGAGGAGAGCTACAGCTGATTTCAGATGACATTTGGTTGAGGCAAGGTAGTCAGTCAATCACAGAGCTGACACGGAGAGACAGATGACTATCATTCTTACCTACAGGCATATTTGCCAATTAACCAATCAATTGTGCCTCTTGGCTGCAGAAGGAATCTGGAGGTGACCCACATAGGCACAGGGAGCAGGTTTGAGCCAGAATTTTCCAATGGTTGAATTCACAAAAATGTAGAGGTCAAAAAGGCAAGTAGAAAGAATGGAATACAACAAAAAAAAAACCCCAAACAAACAGTGATTTCATTGTTTTGATGAAGCTCACAAACCAATGGTGTGTCTCTGAAACCTCCTCTGACTCGACAGAGGCACCCAGTTGTAATCCCAAGGCCAGACAATCTAGTATGTGTATATATGTCTTTGTGTGTTTGAATGAGTGAGTCAGTGTACAGGTGCTCCACCTCATCAGCTGGCTGAGGCAAGTCCTCAGACATTTGTCTGGCTGCATAGACGCATAGACAGCAGATGAGGTTGTAATGTGGAAACTACAACTTTTGCAAAATGTCACCAGAGGGGAAAAGGAGGGGGTTCAAATAATTAAAGCCAAGTCGACAACTCACAGACAGTCATTTCATAACTCATACATGCAGGAGGTCGGCAGGACCTATTGTAATGTCTCATACTGGCAAATCCACAAGGGGAAGCAGTCCTTATAAGGCTATACTATGAAACACACATATGACTGACAAACACTAACACACGGTACAGGTGTGTCCTGTTTGGCATAAACAGGATGTTGTTAACCCAGAGAGCTGCCTTAATCATAGCTGTAAGATATAGATTAATCGATGGTTTAACCATCGCAATAACTGTAGATTGTGTCTACATGCAAGCTGATTTCACGCAACATAATAACCTAGTCATGGAGTTCTCCATGACTTTTCAGAAATTTGGGGTTTTTTCAGCTCCTGCTCTTCCGGCCAGAACGGAACATATTTCTTAATTCAAATTCACTCCCTTTACTTTATATATATGAGAGATGTCGGATGAGCAGGTAGGGATGTAAGGTCATAGGGACTAATCTTCAACTGGACCAAAACCAATGTCAGCTGAAGATGACGACCTTGGCCAAAGCAGCAGTGCTTGTAATGTCCTAAGGTGCTGTTGAGGAGTTCGTCAATTTCTTCAACCTCTGGGAGGACAAGGGAAACAAAAATGTGCACCTTGGATTATCATTATTATTCACAACTTCATGGTTGAGCAACCCCAGCAACCATCTGCTGAAAGTAATGAGATACTGAGAAAAGTGAGGCTCAACACATGGTCAAGACTTTGACCATGGATAGCTATTGCAGGAACTGTATTTTATATATGTAAAACATAATGCATGATGATGATGAAATCAATCACGAGAGAAAATAGAAGAAAAAAAAGAGTTTGAATCAAGCAATAATTTACGAAGATGGTACATGCTTATTTTATCACAGGTCTTGTTCGACTACTGTGACTACTGTGTAACAAGTTCATATCACAGACTGAAGTGAGCTAATGCTTTTATGAAATGCACATTGTTCACTGCGGCTGCTATGGAACAGCCAAACATGCTGCTGGAATTTTTTATTTCGTCACTTAAATTTTTTTCCCGTTCATCTACCTGCTCTTTCGTTAGCTCTGCATATTGTTTCAACTGTGTCCTTTTTTGAGCTTCAGTTTTTTATGTTCTGCTCTATATGTGAAGTGCCTTGATGTAAATTTGTTATGATTTGGCGCTATATAAATAAATCTGATTTAATGTGATTTTGATTTATGTTGTTAAATAACTGACATCGACTGTTTCTCTTTAGCACTATGTCGCTTGTCAGTTGCAGAATAATTCAACATCATAGCCATTGTGTGCACTTATAATACACCTGTGAACCAATCAGATTATGTGATTTGAGCTCCCCATTTATAATGTAAGATATTGTTCACAAATGTCCCTTTAACTCTGGCTGAAAATCTGCTAATATAGCAAATATGTTAGTTCTGGTTTGCTTGTTAAAAACAACTGAGAAATCATCAAGTCTAGCTGTTAAATGCTCAGCTTAAGATCACCAGGAAAGCGTTCGCTTTGTTTATCTGTATTTGGTGCTGGGCATGTAGGGGTTTTGTCCCAAGGGTTTATATCACAAGACTGTGATATAACAGAATGGGATTTAAAGAAATGTGTTATTGTCAATGCAAATTTTTTGATTGTTGGTTCCGTCTGAGATTCAACATCTCTTTTAAGAGGCTACTTCACCTTGTACCTCTATTTCCCAAAAGGCCACTTTTCAGCCGAAGTTTGGCATCCATGGTTATTTGCAACCTCCGATATACAGCTTAAGTTTAAGGCTAAAAAGCAGAGCAGTAATTCTAGTCTTCCACACTCTAACTCTTTCACTCTCCTTACACGTGGCTTCTAATTATACAGTAGGCACAGCAAGCCTTTCCACCTCACAAGACTAATGACACCAGTGCCCCCCTTAGCTTTTGTTCACAGCACCACTCCAAACTCCAAAACAAGTAGAAGGGTTAACTGGGCAAAGCCTAAGTTCTTTGTTTATATGCAGTTGGAATGCATGTAAGCAGCACGGCTTGTTTGTGCCTTCACAGTGGGGTTCGCTAAAAAGCCTGGGAGTTTTTCTTAAGTTGCATTATGTTTCTCTGGAGCTGTGTTTTCTTAACCTTACATGTATTAGCCACAGAGGTCAACAACCAGCCCTAACAATAAGTTGGTGTGTGTACTAGTCACCTGAAGATTATCTTGACATTTGTGTTACCTCGGGGGGGGGGGGGGCAAGCTCTCCCACCTGATTCGTGCTACTCACAAATGTAGCAAGATGGGAAGGGAGAAAGTGAAGAATGGATGGAGGGAGAAATGGTATGAGGGATGGAGTGGTGGAGTGCAGTGGAAAGGCTGGAGTTAGCCACTACAAGCCGCAACACGTCCATCATGGGCACATTTAGGGGTGGAGGGGCCCCGTGCATCCTGTTAATCCACTGGTATGAGTGACTTTGTCTGTCAAGAAGGAAAGCATGGGAGCCAGACTGTAAGGTGCATCATTAACTGCCTTAGGCAAACCTGTGGTGGTGGGAATGGGAATGCTGTCATAACGGTTACAGTGATTGCCTTCAGTTCTCTGACCCCCCCCATTTTGTTTTAATGTGTGTTTTTAAAACTACCTGTAAGTCACTCTCTGAAGCCAGCCACTTAAGATACCTTTTAGATAAGGATGTTAAGGTCCAATCTTGAGAAAAGCACACTGTAAAAAGTTAGCAGAGAGACTAACATGTCCTGACATCCTTGGCTAAAAAGGAGCTGTTGGAGAATGCGGCGAATGCCAAGTTTGCGTTGCATCCTTAAAGAGAGTCCACTTTCAGTTTCTGGCCAGAAGCTTCCTCATAGTTTCTGGGTTTAAGTTTGCCAAACATGATGTCTGAGCCCTGATCCTATTATCTTTTCACACTGCCATGTCACTCTGGTTGTTATATATAAAAATATATAGAAATAAAATAAAATAAATTGATATTTTAAAATACAAATTGAGAAATTTTATATTTAGATTATTTGTATAGGTTTTAATAAAGCCTGGTTCCATTAAACCTGTTTTATGATCTAAAAATATGCGTACGTCAGCGGAAGTCTTTGGTAGAACTTTGTTTCATAACCGATTGAAACAACATAATATCACCAGAAATGGAATGATTTCCAAAAACAGTTAACAAATAAAAATCTTGAAGTGTAAACAAGCTGACTCAAATTAATTTCAGCAGCAAATTCATCTTAATTTTCCAGGAGCTTGAGCTCCTAAACTTCCACTTTTGACAAAACAGATCAGTGGTGCAGCTGAAGAAGACCTCAAGCTCAAAGTGTGAATCTCCTGGTATGTACCCAGATGGACAAATCACAGGGGTCAAAGAGTAAGTGAAGCTATTACAGGTGTCTGCTGTGATATGTAGCATGGCTCGTCTCTAAACCAATTGCTAAATTTTTGATCACAGCACTCAAACTGACCTAAATCATGGCTTTCCAATGTGGGGCAACTGTTGTTAAGATTTGGCCTGGTTAGAACTGGAAAACCCTTAACCCCAACCTGTAAATGTGGAAATTTATAGGTTGGGTCTAAATAATCATTTGGTTACATTGATGATCCATTGAACTTTAACATGAGCCCATGAGATTAAAAGACCCTGTGGTCATAGTTAAAAGAAACTAATGTTGATGTTGATGATCCAGAGAAACTGCCTGAATGCAAATTAAAAAACTGATTTTTGAAGTTAGATGAACTAATCCAACCATCAACCCTGCATTTCTTTTGTGTTAAAACTATTTCTACTTTTTTATTCTTTCCCTCTTTTGTTTTTGTAACCTTGACAAAAAAACTTCACCAACTTTCACGACGCACTTATTCACATCAAACCATAATATTTTCTTTAACTATGGTAACTTGTTTTCATATCTGGGTCCACCAAATTTTACCCATAGCTAAAAGCACTTCTATGTGTGGTTGTTCATTCAGTAAAAAGGCATTTTGTCTTGTTTTTTGGCTCATTTCTTATTCTAAGTGAAAGTCTCTTTGCATTAGAAAACTGTCCAGGCAGTTCTGGTTTGGTTTGACTCTACTCCACTCTTGTACCCGGTGCAGATTTGATCTGAGCTACTACACAACCTTGTCATAAAATGAACTTGTGCTCAAGTATTGTTGCTTCGACAACAACAGTGGCTCGAACAGTCAAAAACAGCAGTCATTGTTTAGTTTTGTACTATATCCGTTCTCTGAAGTGTGAGTTTAGTGTATGGGACCTTACTGTGGAAGGACACTAGAAAGTTTCCTGGCAGTGGGTGTATATGTGTATGGTCATCTGGACCTAAATAACAGCTCTATTGTCTCCATTCAAAGGTGAGGGGGACGGGGACCTGAAAAGCGCCTCACATCCAAACCCTTCCTTCTAATGGCTACACTTGACATGCAGGGGACAATTCCCTTGGTAAAGAGTGAAAAGGCGCTGGCCAGCTGAGCGAGACACTCAGTGGAAAGGAGGGAGAGACAGAGGTCTGAGAGAGGAAGGGTGAAAGAAAGAGATGAAAAGTGGGATATATGGCAAAGGTGGAGGTAGGGGTGCGATCAAAAGTAGTGCACAAATAATCTGGGAGAATCTTTGTTGCTAAAAACTTCTGTGAATAAACTCACTTCCTGCTCAAAGGTAAGGGATGGAGAAGGGAAATTAAAGGTGTGTTTTTGTGTGTGTGTCAACAGTGTGTGTTGAAGAGGTGTGTAGGGCCATTAGGAGGGCCTGGGACGTTTAAAAGCACATCCTCTAGAGCCCAGGGCATGCTATGAGAGGAATACCAACTCTGGGAACAATGAAAAGAGGGCCGAGTCACCCCTGCTCACCGCACCGCTTCACCACACTGGCCACTCAAAGGGCCACTACCAATGTTGCACTGCGAACTAGCTGGAACAGAGCTGTCCCCTTGTTTTTCTCACCAGTCTGTCTGAAAGCTGCAATGCTAAACATCTGTCACAATAAAAAAGGTAAACTTGTATGAAGCTATATTTTTCATATTTACACTGAAAGGATTTTGATGTGTGTTGCTGAGAGCTTTGAAGTCAAATGGCTTATTGTTGTGATACAGTGCAGTTGAGTCTAAATCTTATACAGAACCACAACTAGCAGCTAGCGAGTGAAATATTTAGAACAAATATCATAAAGCCAGATATTGACATTTTTCTTTGACCACAGGAAATACAACTCCGCGTGAATGCCAGTGTTGCTCAATTTCTGCTGAATGAAACAACTACTAACAACTACTTGCTAACACAACCATTGCAACTAGCTGGTGATACACAGACGCATGGAGCTTTTGCAGTTGCAACAATGGTTGCATTTTGGGTGCTCCCATTTGCCCTGTTCTTCAACAGACCTGTTTCATCTTCCTCATTCTGGGTTCCAACATACAAAGTCATCACATAATGAACAGCAAGAGAGAGGAGATGTAGATGGATAAAGGAGTGAAGACAACTCACACTTGGCGCAATGCAAAGGGCAAAAAAAATTTGCCCTTCCAGCCATAGAGTTGGCTTTCAGCTAGTCAAACTAAACCTAGCTTGAAGAAATTACTTCGACAGAGAAATGAGGTAAGATGTGTTAAATGGTGTATCAGAATTGAATTGGAATCAACAAACAAATCTTGGATTTCAGTGAAAAACAGACTTAATAGTTAAATAGTAAAGTATTTTCTCTATTTTTTTTTTCATATTATTAAATAGTTTTTTTATAATCAACATCATTCTCCTTTTTCTGTGTTTAGCTGCAAATGCTCATCCAGGTGCAACCTCAGACAAAAAAAATCATCAAGATTAGCAACATTTGTCATGTTTCATCCTCTCCTATTTAGCTGGTTGCATTCACTCTATCCATTGAAATTTCTAATTCATTAATCTGTCTTGTTCTTCTTCTTCCTCCTTTCCTATTAATCGAAAAATATTAATCGAAACCAAAGACATCCTGTTTAAGTCTCATACTGCTTGGAACGATAAGAGACACCACGGGCGAGTCTGTTCTCTGCACTGCACTGCTTATTAGTACAAAGGGCTCATATTTACACACAACTCTCTTCATCTCAGCTATGGGCTTGTTTCTTTCTCAGTTTTTTTTATTTGTGGTTAACATCTCAAAGCCTCTGTCAAGATCCAAGGCTTATACAGCTTGTACTTAATTACTATAATTTCTAACATTAAAAGCTTATGGGTTGCCACTGCACTTAAAAAAGCGTGCTTTGTCTATCAAGCCTTTTGATCTTGACACTTTAAAAAACCAGTCCCCTAGGATGTTGACAATGAAGCCAATTGACAGGCCTGTTTGTAGGCCATGGAGAAAAGAAGATTATTCCTCTTTGTAGACTTGACCTCATTTGTCTTTTAGAGAGGTTTGAGCTGTCTTAGAGGAATTTAGGTATGTTATGTTCTCCCCATGTTTTAGATGAAAAAGGACATGTTTTTAAGAGGGTGTAAAGCCACTGAAAACAACATGGTTAGAATTACAATTTGATAAAAGCTTATACAAGAACCAAAGTAGGAACAAAGCAAATATGTAATTTACATTTGACAAGCATTGATAAACATCTGAGAGGGAAATAATTTTTGACACATTTAAATTATGTTTGCTAAATTTATGAGATGATGAATTTTAGGCAAACATTTTCAATGGGGAGAGCAGATCCATCACCACAGGCACTGATGCTGACGAGGAGATGCTGGTGAAGCCCGTGGCAGCTGTAACTTTACTCATTTGCATTATGCATGCTCAATATTCGCCATGCTGTTTATGCTCCATCCTCACGGGGGTAATTTGGGACACAATAAAACACTCGAGTGGGTAACAGAGACCCCATTGTGGCACAGGCCCCTGGGGGCCTCTAATCTCTGCCAAGGAAAACAATGGCTCACTGCTGCACCAGTGCGCTGCTGCTGTCAGTAATGCATCAAGTTCAAACACATACACCAGGCACCAAGCTTGGTTGCCGCCCATCCTTGTCCTGTCAACCGCAAGAAGCGAGCACCTGGCTCCCAACTAGACTGTTTGGCAGATAATCAAGACATTGTAAACAAAAAATAAAAAGTTGCATTATTGTAACTACTGAAGGTGTCTTCCATGCCAGAGCGGGTTACCTGAATCAAACTATGAAAACCAATTTCAAGGTGCCAAAACCCAAAAGTTGTTAAAACATGACTTGTTGCTGCACTGCTATCTGAATTGGCACCTGATTGTCTGTTCAAACCACTTTCTACTAACTGTTAATATAACTTCTTGCTGTGCAATAACATGTCATTAATCTTTAATGAATAAATTGTACAACCTTTTTACCTCCAGCCCTAAAAATAATCTCAGCCATTAGTCTCCCAAGTATGACCGAGCACATGTATAATGTCATCAGTCATCTAGGCAACTATTACAAATAATTTAGAGTAAGAGCTAATATCAGTGGTGAGTCAGGTACAGGCCGAAGTTACAGCAGCTGAGTCATCACTGTTAAGGCTTTATGGAGCCACAGAGTTTTCCTTCATTCCTTGTTTGCTTCTACTTGGACTTTGCTGCTGCTTATGCCAAATATGCACCGGGATGTTATTTTTGTAAATTGGTTTTTAATTGCACAAAGACTATTATTTATTATATTTTTTAATAAATAATCATAATTTTTTTAGAATGTCATTGATTGATGATTCTAAGATAATTTGCATTAGTTCTATCATTATGTTATTATCCAGAGGATATTGGCTTTGCATGGATGTTGTTTTTCATGTCATTCTTATTGTTTTAACATTTGCGTTTTGTCTTACACTGGGACTTTTCAGTTTCATTTAAGTTTCTTAAATGAAATTGAATTTGTTCATGAACAGAATTGGAGTGGCCTGAGGTCTTTCTGATGTTATATGTTCTGTGTTCTATGTAGGTTCCCTCTGGATACTCCAGCTTCCCCCCACAGGCCACAGACACGTACATTAGGGTAATTGTTGACTCTAAATTGGCAGTAGGCGGAGTGTGGGCATTGCTTGTCTCAATATGTCAGCCCTCGGATAGATTGGTGATGTGTCCTGGGTGTATCTGTCCTTGCCAAATGTGAGTTGGAATTGGCTGCATCACCCTTATGGCCCTGATGGATATAAAGATAATGGCTGGATGGAGGATTCTATACCTGTGACCCAGTTCATCACTTTATGGCAAAGTTGAGCTTTCTTTCATGTCTTATTAAAGAGAGTAAAAGGGTTAGTTAAAATAACGATTCTCAGGCTCCCTTCAGTGTCTTTCTAAACAACACTTAAATGCCAATGCAAATTGTCCACATTGTTTTCCTCATGGCCGTGCCCTTTCACATTTCCAGAACAACCATACCTCTGAATGATTACCCCCATCATAAACTTTACTTAGTAAGTCAAGTAGGTTTCGTGTTGTACTCATTAGCAGCTATTTTCCCATGTGCAGTAAAGACTGAGCAAATTATGGCTTTGTAGCCACAAAGTGTGATTGGAATTTGTTTTGTCCTGTGGCAGAACCCTGAAGGTAGTGCCGTGACGTGGCCACAAGCCTTGATGAGAGGAAATGCTATATTTTATTAAACAAGCTATAAAGTGGTCGTTGCCCCTTACGACAATGATCGTAACCTCCTAGCTGACGAATGTCATTTACTATTGAGTGGTCTGTGTAGGCAAAAGGTCTAAAATCAAAAACATAAAAAGAAAACAGCAAAACAGAACAGCAATTCACTCTGAACTTGAGACAAAGAAAAGCCATGAATGAAAGGGCTACTGGACAGGGAATGGTACTCAGTGAATAATTGGTAGGTAAATATAATTTGAACATATTGCTTCATTTCTAATTTTTATTCAATGTAATTTGAATTTTATTTATATTGTCTCATTTCTATTTTTATTGTTCTACATTACCTGATGTTTATTTCTGTTTCATTTGGTGGCTTCGATTCCCTGGCCTGGGGCGCTTCTGTGTGGAGTTTGTATGTTCTCCGCATGCCTGCGTGGTTTCCCTCCGGTTTCCTCCTACAGTCCAAAGACATGCATATCTGGGTTGATTACCGTCTGTGACAGAGAATGTTTGTCTCTGTTTCTCTCTATGTGCTGGCCCTGCGATAGACTGGCGACCTGTCCAGGGTGTACTCCGCCCTCGCCTTGAACATTGGCTGGGATTGGTATCAGCACCCCCCCATGACCCAAAATGGATAAGCAGTAGAAAATGAGTGAGTAAGTGAGAGTGAGGTATCAAGTATTTTTTTGAGCTGTAAATTGGAGCACTATAACACAGCATTTCTGACAAGCAATAAATAAAGCATTTTTGATTTTGATTTATATTCTGAATAAATCCTCCAGAAAAAGAAAGTCAAGTCAAGGGATGTTCCTGGTGAGTGCTGAGACCAATAATATGGATTACATTTAATTAAATAGTAGCGGAATTTGGCCCAAACTGGCCCAAAGACCTTTTCATCACAACAGGAGAGCTGTGAAATGAGGAGTACATTTTGATAACACCCAGGAGATGCATGCTCTGCTGTCCCAAAAAGCAGAAAAACATGTAAAAAACATCCTGCATATGCATATATGAATGGATTAGGCAGCTTTCATTGGATTTAATGGCAGTCCATTTTAAAGCATGGTTTCACATGCATGTCAGGCCACCCTTAAAAACCTGTCTGATCACTTATTGTTTTTGACAAAGGTAATGCATCAGTAGGGGAATAACATAAAGCCTATATTGTTGATCAGGGTACTTGTGCTCCTGCAGTACTTGCCCTAACCTTTCTGCTATCAGGTGACATGTCTAACGTCTTCTAGCAATGTTGGTGCATTCTCTGATCTCACCAATAGACTTTTGTCACGGCAGACAATTTAACTTGTCATAGCAGGAAAAGTAACAACATTGACATTAAAAAATGGCCCAGTTCCAGTGTCCCAGCCAGCTCTTCCCTTGAGCCTGCACACACTGGAAACTGGAATGCAGTCATCATTAATGTTATTAAACACACCTGTACTTTTATGTACCTTTCCTGTCATAACATGTCAAAATATCTGCAGTGGAGGACCAATGGCTACACTACACATATAACACCAAATATGTAGTAAAGCGAAACTAGTTTTGTGCACTTAACAGCCATGAGAAAGAACATATATCTCCTGCTATTGGAAACATGGAGCATGGGCAGAAAACCAGAAAAATGTAAAAACCTCTGGGGAACAATAATGACAGGTTGGAAAATATAACTGTCCTTTGGAGTTATTTTTCCAGCCAATGACAATGTAGTGAGTTGCATTAGAACAGGAACCAAAGCCTGTAATCTACATGTCCTCTTTGCATCTATCATAGATCTGTCCTCTATTGGTTAACCACATGTGCTACAATGGCCAAACCACATGTGAGGGACTGTATCAATAAGAGCAGGTCATCAATCAAGCTTATGTTTGCAGAGGTTTCACTGCCTTCAACTGAAAGGTAGGATCAATGCCTGTTGAGCAAGTAATGGCTTCAAAAACATCAATGTCTTTTATGAGGCTGAATAGGGTGTATGGGCAGCCAGCTGTGATGAGCTACGTCAAACAGTACAACTCATAAATGTCTTGTGCCTAAGGTGTATGAAAGACATCTTCATAACTGGTTGTTATTAGTCTGGGGGACTCTAATTATATCAATATTATATAACTGTGACAGAGACAGATACTACACAACTTCTGATCTCAACAATGACTACAGAGCAAAGTCCTAAGATCACAAAGCTGTGCACAATAACCACAAAGATACACAAAACAACCAAAGAGGCAAACGAAATAATGATAAGTGTAACAGCTATAAAGATGTGCTAAATGATCACAAAGACACAGAAAATAACAAACAATTAAACCCAACTAAAATAACAAATACAACTTTATGCAAAGCAACCACAACATGACAAAAGACTTAAACAACAACAGGAAAAAAACCAGAATATTATTGATATTATTTCACATCAAAGTATTAATAACTGGCAATAACAAAAGTAAGTAGTCAGCACTTTTTCACTTTTTGCTCCCTTCTTCAAAACTGGGCCTTTTTCTGTTGTTCACGATTAATATTGTAAAATCATGTCCCTCCCCTTCAGCTACACACAGCTACATCTCCCCCATCCCTGCTCCAAACTTTGAACTCTACGGTGTACAGACAATTTTTGCCCCTGGTTAAGGGCAGAACAATGACCCACCATCATTACCCACATCTAACACTCACTTAAGACCCTCGTACGTGTTTTGGAAGAACATTCAGTAGAAGGGATTAAAACCCTCTTTCATCCCCTCCTTATGAGCTTTGTCTTGATTCCACAGGTTGTCAGATCCAGCTGGGAGTCCTTACTTTGCCTCCTTGTGTTGTGACAGACAAACAGAGGAATCAAACTGCTCAACCACTTTGAAGATCAATGACTATTATCAGTCGAGTACCAGCATTGTTCGACGCATGAATTAGTGCACCTGAATCCACTAATCGATGGCCGTTTGTTCTGTGTTCACATGGAGGCATGTGAGGGCTATTAAGTGATATTTTAGTCTTTCACAAGGAAAAGCTGCCAGTTGGTCGGCAGAGCTGGATACCTCTGAGGGCTTATGGGTCCATCATGAGTTATTTTGAAAGCTGTCCTTCCTCAATGTCTTTGACTTAACAAAAGTCAGAAATGTTCCAGTGAAGTAGAAACTCAAATAAAAGAGGATATGTCGTTCTGGCACTATCCGTGTTTAGAGCTGAAGCTATCAATTGTTTTAGTAATATTTTTTTTTCGCAAAGATTAATTGGATAACAAATACAAAAGAATAGAATATAGGAGAACAATTTAATATATAAAAAATAGACAGAAAAAAATATAAAAAAGAGACACATTAGCTTTAATTCCCAAACACTCATGGTTAAGGGTAAAATCGTTCTAACTATCTCTGCCATGTCTGAGGGTGTGCTCTGTGGTGCGGTGAACACTCTGAGCAAAAAAATCTAACAGCCTAAAGGAATGCAGTTGTGTCAATTGTTGAATCACATGTAAAAAAAAAAAAAACAACAACAACAACAATAACAGAACAAACAAAAAAACAAAAAAACTCCTGCAGACTTTGGGGTAAATCAGAACCTGACTGTTAGATGAATCATTATAATGAAAGGAGGCAGAGATGGCAAAGTCAATATGAGACATACCAAGCAGAGAGTAGGAGTGAAGGAGAGAGAGAGAGGCTGTTGCTAACTGGAACATATTCCTTTGAAAAACACTGCATAAAATACACTGTAAAGGAATAAAGAGGGTTTCTCGGCTGTAATGCAAAAAAAAAGAAAAAAAAAAGAAAAAAGTCTGAAACCTTTACAGGAAGTGTTGAGTTTGTAATAACACTTAATGTGGTCTGTGTAAGTGCCAAAATAAGAAAGGTATTTAGTCTCTACTTTTTCTATGAGTGATTTTTTCAGTAAAAATTATGCAATCTCTTTTACTGCCTGTGTTTGCTGATTTTGTCAGTTATAAAATGCAGATCATGTGAGTGCATAACTGTCTACAAGTGAATAACTTTTGCTTCCAAAAGAAACACCCATGTCTCAGAATTTTTCAAGGAGCTCAAGCTGTCAGTCCGTGAAATGCAAACAGCTCAGGAAAATGATTTAGACCAGTGTTTGAGTATGTGACAGGTTCTTAAGGATAGCTACTTCTCCATCCTGTTTATCTAAGTGGATACATTACACAAATGTGGAATTCCTGTTCTTTTTAAATCAAGGAATTTCATGTTTCACTTTTCTGAGAGAAGTAGCTATATTTAGCGGAAAGAGTGTTTTGCAGCTGTTTAAAAAGAAGACTATATATTAATAGATGTATTTTACCAACTTGATGACTCCATTGGGAAAATCCCAGCTCACACTGTGAGAGGGCAGGGTACACCCTGGACATGTCGGCAGTCCATCGCAGGCCTACACACAAAGACAGAGAGAGATGAACAACCACTCACCATCACACTGAGACTTAAGGGCAATTTTTAGAGTCATCAGTTAATGTAAACATGCATGTCTTTGGACTGTGGGAGGAAACCGGAGTACCTCAAACATGCAAACTCCACACAGAAGGGCCCTAGGCCTGGGAATCCAAATCACCACCTTCTTGCTCTGAGGCAACAGTGCTAATCACTATGCCACTGTGCTGCCCATGCATTTAAAAATATAATTTGAAATTCTAATCTACACTCCACCAGGAGCAGTAACAGCTGTAGTCCTCACTCAGCAACATGATACTACTGTATTTCTGTCTTTGTTACAGCACATAGAGGACGCTAATCTGGTGGTTTCTTGTCAAGAAGGTATCAATATTTGGTAAGTTGTTTTGGGTGTTTTAACAAATGACTGATGTTGGTGGTCCTGTGATGAACTGGCGACCTGTCCAGCATGTACCCTGCCCTCGCCTGGAACGTTGGCTGGGATTGGCTCCAGCTACTCCTGCAACCCTGACGGATGAGCCATAGAAGAGGAGAAAGATTGAGAGATAACTGATGTTGGTGGTTGTTTGGGTGATTTTTCCTTGTTAAGAGCTACTTAAAATCGGACGTTTAGAGGAATAAACAAAGATTCATACAGGACTAGACAATTGTGTAATACTTGTGTAATACTACAGAATTTATCAATTTAAACGTTCAAAAACGCACAAAGGTCTGTTTTGTTTTGACAGATACGGCCATGATATGTACAGGCACCTAGCTTATATCTGATTAACTACAGTGTGTTACCCACATTCATGCTAACGTATGGCTGAAATCAAATCAGCATGGGGTGGTGAAATGACACAGCATATTTCCCTGGAGTGGTGATGACTGCTGTGACAGCTGACTTCTCACAGCAACATCCCCAGGCGTCTGCATCCTGAAGGCACCAGCCAGTGAAGGCTTTAAAGGGATCAGCAGGCAGGACCCTGTAATCCTGCTGTGTAATGGACAATTACAAATCTGCTCCATGAGGATCTGATGAGGAAGGGAGACAGATAGAGGGGGGGGGGGGTCACCCAGGAAATGTGTACGGCCTGAGATGATATCACACCTGCACTCAGGCTGGACTGCACTGCGTGGGAGCACTCCTTAGGGGATGAGGAATAACTCTCAGCTCTGGACAGACATTCTGTGGCTCCCATGGGTGCTACAGTGTGTTCTATTAACAGTGCTGCATGAGAAAGGTCAGACAAACTTCCTTTAATTGCTTGGTGTCACTCTGCTAACTTTTTCCTAAAATTTATTCTCTTAGATTTCACAGGATGATCAATTTTATTTTGAATTTTTGCTTTTACAGATTCAGCACTACTCACTACTACATTACCACTCCACAAGCTCACACACATTTTTATTATTGTAACAATGACGACAAGTCCAGACAGGTCCAGTATGCCCCTCACTGTAAGAGCCCACAGGGTCAAATTAGAGTGGCTTTAACTGTCACTTAGGTTGGAAAACTTATTGAGTGTGACTTGACCATGTGTGTGGATGTGGTTGTGCGTGTGTGAATGAACCAGTGTGTTCTCCAGACAGGATGATTGTTTGATGACTTCCTGGAGTGTGAGTGAGTGAGTCAATCTTTAAATAAACAAAAAATGAATTGATGTTAAATTGACTTTTCCAGTCTGGTGATGACGCATCAACGGAAGAAATCTCAAATTTAATGTCTTGACTGTTTGACCCCAGACGAAAACCTGAGACACGATCATCTGTTTTTATATGTAGATGCCTTGGATGTATTTGACAAAGCAACCATTGTCAGTTACCAACCGCACATTAAAATAAACTGCCTGCAGACTAATACATAGTTTATTCACTTAGTGTGGTATGATGTAAATAGGAAAGGGGAATGAAAGGGGGATTTTATGAAAAAGCGTTTCGAGATTAGGTTTAATTTAAGTTTGGCCTCACAACAGTTTCACACCATCAACTCTGTTGTGAGATTATGATAAAATGTTTGATTTCAAAATCATTCCTCCATACAGGCTGATAGGTAAAGGAGGAAGAAGACCATTTTTTTGTTTCTTTTTTATATACATTTAATAGTCATCAAGCGTTTGTACTGAATGTGAACATAATATAACATAAATGAATAAAAATCCTTCCTATGTGCCAGAGCTCAGTGTAAAGGTTCACAATGCTGAGACACAAATACATTGAAAAACAAGCAGCAGAGCAAGATCAAGTGTTTGTGTTAACTGTATGTATTCAAGAAACATCTCCAGGATGCACTGGGACGTGTCATCAGTGTTGTGACCTGGGGTCATTAGGTGTTTCAGGTCTCACAACATACACCCTCACCCAGGTGACCCAGTCAGGATTGATTAGGCCCCAACTTGCGTCCCAACAGCTACCCACAGATCAGCCCTCTTTAACCAAAGCCACATAGTGGCTTTTTCTGCGGCCTCACTGGCAGATTAAATGGCCCTCTTCTTGGCTGCTCCTGTGATGCCCAACTAAGTGAGGAACTTACAGAAAGAATGTCCTGCAAATCCTCTACAGACAACTTCTATGGGCTGGTAGAATGTTTTCCAGCCTCTGCCCCTGCACTCCTCCACTAGTTCCTAGTACTTGGCGTGCTTCCTCTCATTGGCTTCCTCAATGCGTTCTTCCCAAGGCACTGTCAGTTCCGATTATCACATACATAGATTCTCTGGATATATAAAAATACACTTTTATAATCTCTATGAATCTATGAAAGAGCCATGGTAAAATTTGTTTGTGTGCATATAAATATGTCGCCTCATATTTTCATTAAATTTCATTTATAACTTTATATATATAATTTGATTTTAAATATTTCATATATGAAAATTCAATGTAGCGTATAGGCTAGGCTGTGTGTGTGTACAATTAAAACAATTAAATGCATTGAACCTGACTAAACAACAAAGTAGATCAGGTGTTTTGGGGCCTCTGGGGTGATGATCATTTCTGGACGGAGTGAAGTTGTTGCAATGTGCTGTGTTTGCCGTTGTAAATGGCTGACACTAAATTCTCAGCAACTCCCTTAAGCATCTGGTCATGTCGCCACCGAGCGGCCATCTGCCAGATCGTTTGGGCAGCCATAGAGGAGATGTTCTAATGAGCATCTTCCAGAGCAAAGTGGGCAGGAGGGCATCTCGCTCTTTCCCCAGATGTGGAGGTTTACTGGGCTTGGCAAGGAGTGGTAGACTGTCTGCAACAGGAACTGGACGCAAAAAAAATCTGCCTGCATGATGTTTGACAAGGTGATCCTCTCCCATCTGTTCCACACTCCTTGCTGCCGGAGTCCTACTGCCATGTTCACTCACTCTTCCTCTACCCCTGCTTGGACCTCTTCCTGGAGAAGGTGGTGTCTCTCTTTAACCTGGGCTTTGCCAACCTCGGTCCTTTGGAAGCAGCCCCAAAACTGCTCTGCCGGTTGCCACAGTGCCCACCAGTGCCTTTGGTCTCAGGCGTGACTCTGCCACCTCCATTGTCTTCTCCGCTCTCCACTTCCTTCCTGTCCCTGGAGTGCCTGCACTGGAGGGCTTCCCGCGAGTGAGCCACCATGAACTCGTTCCTTGAGACCACTGAACGGTAGATGCAAGGTGTTGCTTGTCCCATACAGTGCTGTGTTGGTGGGGCTTCGTAGAAAGCCCAGCCACTTCTGCAGAAACCTTCCTTTGGAGGGATTCAACTGTTGTTATTGGGACTACGTAGACCAGCAGAGGCCATAAGACTCTAGGCAGGATGGAGTACTGGTAGATCCAGGCTTTAAATCTACCAAGTAGACCAAACCTGTCAACTTTGGTGGGCCAAGCACCAAGCTCTTGCATGGACTTCTGGATGGCGGCGGCGTCTTTCAAGCTACATCGAAGATCTTCCCCAAGCTCCCCAAGCTTTTCAACCCAACCGGTCGAGGCAGATGGCCGCCCCCCCTGAGCCTGGTTCTGCCCGAGGTTTCAGCCTCTTAAAGGAAGTTTTTCCTTGCCACTGTCACCAAGTGCTTGCTCATCGGGGGATCTGTTGGGTCTCTTTAAATAATTTTATAAAGAGTTTGGTCTAGACCTGCTCTATATGTAAAGTGCCTTGATGTAACTTTGTTATGATTTGGCACTATACAAATAAATCTGATTTGATTTGATTTGATTTGAAGCTTTTGACCGGCTGCCCTGGGAGGGATGGAATGAGTGTTCCTGAGATGAAGAATCGGAATTTGTCAGACACCTTCCCCTTCTTCAACACCATGGGACTTGACTTGGAGGGCTTAAAATTCATCCTGGCCCAGGTGATGAGTTTTTCAAGACCTTGTAAGATCCACCTGCAGTCTGGGACTGAGGTTGTAGTGATGGTGAGGTTGTCCATGTAGGTTCTTATTGGTGGCTGTCATACACCTGACTTGGTTAAGGGCCCTAATCATTCCACCTCAGCTGACTTGACCCCCATGTTCATGGCAAGGGTGAAAAGGATAACAGAGGTGGTGCAGCCTGTTATTATTCCTTTTCCAAGACGATGCCAGACTGAAGTTTGTGACCCAGAAGCGACCCTCAAACTGAAATCATTGTAATAATCCAGGATCAGTTCCTTGATCGACCAGCTTGTGTGAGAGTGATCCATAAGGGTTGGCCAGGTGCAACTACAACACAGCAAGGTCACCTCTATTCTTGTGAGCTTCTCTTATGAGCTGTGTGACTACACCTGCAGGCCCAAAGCTTTGAACATCTCACGGACAGTGCTCCAATCCATCATCCGGAAATGGAAAGAGTATGGCACAACAGCAAACCTACCAAGACATGGCTGTTCACCTAATCTTACAGGCTGAACAAGGAGACCACTGATCAGAGATGCACAAAAGAGGCCCATGGTGACTCTGGACGAACTGCAGAGATCCACAACTCAGGTGGGGGAATCTGTCCACAGGACAACTATTGGTTATGCACTGCACAAATCTGGCTTTTATGGAAGAGTGGCAAAAAGAAAACCATAAGAAGTCCTGTTTGCACTCGGCCAGAAGCCATGTGGGGGGACACAGCAAACATGTGGAAGAAGGTGCTCTGGTCAGATGAGACCAAAATTTTACTTTTTGGCCTAAATGCAAAATGCTATCTGTGGCAGAAAACTAACACCGCACATCACTCTGAACACACCATCCCCTCTGTCAAACATGGTGGTGGCAGCATCATGCTCTGGGGGTGCTTCTCTTCAACAGGGACAGGGAAGATGGTCAGAGTTGAGGGGAAGATGGATGGATCCAAATACAGGGCAATCTTGGAGTCTGCATAAGACTTGAGACTGGAGCAGAGGTTTACCTTCCAGCAGGACAACGACCCTAAATATAAAGCCAGGGCTAAAATGGAATGGTTTGAAACCAAACATATTCATGTGTTAGAATGGCCCAGTCAAAGTCTAGACCTAAACCCAATTGAGAATCTGTGGCAAGATCTGAAAACTGCCGTTCACAAGCGCTCTCCATCTAATCTGACTGAGCTTGAGCCGTTTTGCAAAGAAGGATGGGCAAAAATTTCAGTCTCTAAATGTGCAAAGCTGGTAGAGACATTCCCAAAAGGCTTGCAGCTGTAATTGCAGCTAAAGGCGGCTCCACAAAGTATTGACTCAGGGGGGCTGAATACTTCTGCACAGCGCACTTCATTTTTTAATTTGTAAAAAAAAATTTTAAATTTTCTTTGTACTTCACAATTGTGTACCGCTTTGTGTTGGTATTTAACATAAAATTCCAATAAAATATGTTTATGTTTGTGGTCGTAACGTGACAAAATGTGGATAAGTTCAAGGGGCATGAGTACTTTTGCGGCCATTTTCCGATCGATCCTAATACGTGACCCGTCTCCATTTAATACGTTGTTTGTATCCTGTTCTGTGCACTTTGATCCACGGGACAGTCAGTACACACAATATAACCTTCAAAAATATATGGTTGTGCATTATTGTATGGTTTTATGAAACATTGGTAATCAGTAGTATTTTTACATGCACACATGTTAAACATATTTACTACTGGAATTTCTATATCACATGTCCATATGTGTGAATTTAAACAGTGAATGCAAGTTTATTAAAAACACACACATATATAAATCAGTGACATACCAGTCAGTCTGCATAAGTTCATCTCTGCTCTTATAAGTTTCTACATTTTATTGAAAGTTAAATAGATGTCACAAACGAAAATAAAAGGGAGTGTGTTAATTCCTTTTTCAGTTTTTGTGTGAATTGTTGTAACATAGCTGTACTAAAATGTAATGTAGCCGCAAGGGGGTACAAGCCAGTGCCTTATTGTGCCGGTCCCAAGCCCGGATAAATACAGAGGATTGTGTCAGGAAGGGCATCCGACGTAAAACTTTTGCCAAATCAAACATGCGAATCGAATCAATGACTTCCATACCGGATCGGTCGAGGCCCAGGTTAACAACGACCGCCATCGGTGCTGTTCACCTACAGGGTACCGGTGGAAATTGGACTACTGTTCGTCGAAGAAGTCGAAGAAGGAGAGGAGGAAGGTGTGTTCGTAGGAAGAGAGAGAAAAGGAACGGCAAGAGTCTAGGACTGAGAGTAGGGACTTTGAATGTTGGAACTATGACAGGGAAAGGTAGAGAGTTGGTTGACATGATGCAGAGGAGGAAGGTAGACATACTGTGTGTCCAGGAGACCAGGTGGAAAGGTAGCAAGGCTAGAAGTTTAGGAGCAGGGTTCAAGTTGTTCTATCATGGTGTAGACAGGAAGAGAAATGGAGTAGGAGTTATCTTGAATGAGGAGTTTGTTAGGAATGTTCTGGAGGTTAAAAGAGTATCAGATAGAGTAATGAGTCTGAAGCTAGAAATCGAAGGTGTAATGTTCAATGTTGTTAGTGGGTATGCTCCACAGGTAGGATGTGAGCTGGAGGAGAAGGAGAAATTCTGGTTGGACCTTGATGAAGTGATGCAGAGCATCCCTAGAAGTGAGAGAGTTGTCATTGGTGCAGACTTCAATGGACACGTTGGTGCAGGAAACAGAGATGATGAGGAGGTGATGGGCAGGTTTGGTATCCAGGAGAGGAACGCAGAAGGACAGATGGTGGTTGACTTTGCAAAAAGGATGGAAATGGCTGTAGTGAATACTTTCTTCCAGAAGAGGCAGGAACATAGGGTGACCTATAAGAGTGGAGGTAGGAGTACACAGGTAGACTACATCTTGTGTAGACGTTGTAATCGGAAGGAGATCAGTGACTGCAAAGTAGTGGTAGGTGAGAGTATAGCCAGACAGCATAGGATGGTGGTGTGTAGGATGACTCTGGTGGTGAGGAAGATGAAGAGGGCAAAGACAGAGCAGAGGACTAAATGGTGGAAGCTGAAAAAGGAAGAGTGTTGTATGATTTTTAGGAAGGAGTTGAGACAGGCTCTGGATGGCCAGGAGGTGCTTCCAGTTGACTGGACAACTACAGCTAATGTGATCAGGGAGACAGGTAGGAGAGTATTTGGTGTTTCATCTGGAATGAAAGTGGATAAGGAGACTTGGTGGTGGAATGAGGAGGTGCAGGAGTGTATACAGAGAAAGAGGTTAGCTAAGAAGAAGTGGGACACTGAGAGGACTGAAGAGAGTAGACAGGAATACAGGGAGATGCAGCGTAAGGTGAAAGTAGAGGTGGCAAAGGCCAAACAAAGGGCTTACGATGACTTGTATGCTAGGTTGGACAGTAAGGAGGGAGAGACTGATTTATACAGGTTGGCAAGGCAAAGAGACAGAGATGGGAAGGACGTGCAGGCGGTTAGGGTGATTAAGGATAGAGATGAAAGTGTATTGACAGATGCCAATAGTGTGATGGGAAGATGGAAAGAGTACTTTGAAGAACTAATGAATGAGGAAAATGAGAGAGAACGAAGAGTAGAAGAGGTGACTGTTGTGGACCAGGAAGTAGCAAAGATTAGTAAGGATGAAGTGAGGAGGGCACTGAAGAGGATGAAGAGTGGAAAAGCACTCGGTCCTGATGATATACCTGTGGAGGTCTGGAAGTGTCTAGGAGAGGTAGCAGTAGAGTTTCTGACTGGGTTGTTCAACAGGATCTTAGATAGTGAGAAGATGCCTGAGGAATGGAGGAGAAGTGTGCTGGTGCCCATTTTTAAGAACAAGGGAGATGTACAGAGTTCTAGCAACTACAGAGGAATAAAGCTGATGAGCCATACAATGAAGTTATGGGAAAGAGTAGTTGAAGCTAGACTAAGGGCAGAAGTGAGCATTTGTGAGCAGCAGTATGGTTTCATGCCAAAAAAGAGTACTACAGATGCAGTATTTGCTTTGAGGATGTTGATAGAGAAGTACAGAGAAGGTCAGAGGGAGCTGCATTGTGTCTTTGTAGATCTGGAGAAAGCTTATGACAGGGTGCCCAGAGAGGAACTGTGGTATTGTATGAGGAAGTCTGGCAGAGAAGTATGTTAGAGCAGTGCAGGACATGTATGAGGACTGTAAGACAGTGGTGAGGTGTGCTGTAGGTGTGACAGAGGAGTTCAAGGTGGAGGTGGGACTGCATCAGGGATCAGCTCTGAGCCCCCTTCTTGTTTGCTATGTTGATGGACAGGTTGACAGACGAGGTTAGACAGGAATCTCCATGGACTATGATGTTTGCAGATGACATTGTGATCTGTAGTGAGAGCAGGGAACAGGTGGAGGAGAAGCTAGAGTGGTGGAGGTTTGCCCTGGAAAGGAGAGGAATGAAGGTTAGCCGCAACAAGACAGAGTATATGTGTGTGAATGAGAGGGACCCAAGTGGAAGAGTGAGGTTACAGGGAGAAGAGATAAAGAAAGTGCAAGATTTTAAGTACTTAGGGTCAACAGTCCAGAGCAATGGAGAGTGTGGAAAAGAGGTGAAGAAGCGTGTGCAGGCAGGCTGGAACGGGTGGAGAAAAGTGTCAGGTGTGATGTGTGATAGGAGAGTTTCAGCTAAGATGAAAGGAAAGGTGTACAAAACTGTGGTGAGACCAGCGATGTTGTTTGGTCTAGAGACAGTGTCACTGAGGAAAAGACAGGAGGCAGAGCTGGAGGTAGCAGAGATGAAGATGCTGAGGTTCTCTTTGGGAGTGACCAGGTTGGATAGGGTCAGGAATGAGTACATCAGAGGGACAGCACATGTTAGAGGTTTTGGAGATAAAGTCAGAGAGGCCAGACTGAGATGGTTCGGACATGTCCAGAGGAGAGATAGTGAATATATTGGTAGAAGGATGCTGAGCTTTGAACTGCCAGGCAGGAGGCCTAGAGGAAGACCTAAGAGGAGGTTTATAGATGTAGTGAAAGAGGACATGAAGGTGGTTGGCGTGAGAGAAGAGGATGCAGAAGACAGACTTAGATGGAGGCAACTGATTCGCTGTGGCGACCCCTGAAGGGAAAAGCCGAAAGGAGAAGAAGAAGAAGCTGTACTAAAATGTAAACTTTTTTTTGTGAACAATCACTTTTCAGAGATGTGTATTTATACCAAGAGTTGTAAAAATCTGTTGTGGGACTGGAACTTACTTCTACTTACTTAAGGTCCATTGTTGGAGCAAAGTCAATTTCACAGCACATAATGTGAATGGGGAAATGTGAGGAGAACTTTGACACTTTGTGTGCAACAGAGGAAAATCCCTGAGGGAAGCAATGATGTCTGATGTATGAAAGCAACAGTAATCGAAATTTCTAACATCAGCACAAACACTTGAAATAGTTGAACTTCCGAATGTATATATGAGCATGTACACTCCTGCTGTCCACCTAAAGGGCAGTGCGAGACGCGTTCTCAACTTGCTCCCACTGACTGCGTGACAGCCCTAAAGCTATGTAAACAGCCATTACAAAATTACAATCTCTAACCCAAACATTAGGGCCTGTGATTTAAACAGAGGAGTCCACTGGAACACTGTCAAGCAACACTTTAATTTCTCTAGTAATGATGTATTAACCAGCAGCTGAGGCTGGGATTTTTTTATTTATTAAATTTTTTTGTAACTATGTAATAGATGCATATGTTCACAGGAGTGTTGCAATAGAAAAACAATAACTTGTGTGTCAACTAGGGTAATGATTAATGTCATTCACAAGCATTTGGCGTCATAATCTAGATCAGGTAGAAACAAAATGAATCCATCAACTTCAATGACATTTCACAAATTAATATTGTATAATTCATTGTAAACCATAAATTGACTTTTCTAGTCTTACTGACACTCAGAGTGCTTCACAGTGGAAAAACATCCACCCATTCACACACATATACATACAGTGCTTTCTACCACTGTTCATATCACACACATTTTTCTCCACCCACATAAAAAGTAACAAGTCAACAAGTGTATGGTGAAGAGGGGTTCACCTTCCAATTACATAATTACATAGTCATAATTTATGATCAAAAGAGACCACAATAAGGATGTTAACATATTAGCAACATTAAAGGTTGTCACATTCCTGAACCCAGTTATGGCCTGCGGGGTTTATGAACAGATAAATGACATTTATTTAATTTTAACTATTTTGGGGGCGAAACTTGACCTTGATCCTGGAAATCAGGCGTTAAACAACAGACACACACACACACAGCATGTTCACACCCAGCTCTGCTTATCATCTGCAAAGGTTGTGACACATAAAACACTTTAATCTACTGTATGTATCCGCACTGAGGCAGGTCAGTTACATAACCTCAAAAAGTTTAAAGGCATGCTCATTCATGCTCTTCACAGTACGGTAGCTCTAAATGTCTTTATGCTGGAGTTTGTTACTCTTTCTTTTTTTTTTACCTTCATAGGAATTTTATCCTGAGTGTCTGGCAACTTTTATGATATTTTTCACATTGTTAAGAATGCACAACAAATTTGCAGCAGATGACTATGATCATGTCCATGCAAATAAGATTACTTGACCTCACATGACAGCTGAGTTGCTTCCTCAGATCAACACCAAGTGTGGTGTGTATTGTGGTGATCAGACTGAAGTGTCAATTTGCTTTTTTATTTATTCCAACAATTTTGTTTATGTTCCATCCATGGTGGATGTATCAGCGAGAATCCTCACTTGCATTTAGTATTTCCCCTATTCTGATTCTGATTAAAGGAGAGATTTACAGTTCTGTATGTTCTTTGTCATGACATAGACCCAGATATGATGCTGTTGGGGTAAAAGTCTAATTGTGTTGTATAAAAAAAAAAAGAAAGAAAGAAAGAAAGAAAAAAAAATTTCTTCTGTTCATTTTCACTTAGTCACTATTTCTCAGGTCATCAGACTTGCCTCTTTGACATATAAAAACTCAATTAAAATTAAAGCAAAAAGTGCCAAAACAAAATACCAAACCACAATGCTCAGTACTGAGCATTTCTTATTGAAATTACTGTAGCAATTTAAAAGAATTCAAAAACAATTCAGAGTTGACGTCCTGTGTCAGCTCACTGTGATGTCACCTGTTTGTTTGTGAGTTTGTTTTTTGAAACCTCCAGTTTGAAATTACAATGAAATTTGAAATTAAATGCATATTAAAAGAAAAGAGCAGTTTTTGCATCCCATTACAGCAGCAATAAACACTTACAGGCAGCTTTTGTTTTGTACTCAGGCTATTTTGGCTCAGTACACATACCTTGGCCTCCTGTGCATGCATCATTCCTAAATATAACACATGCTAATGTATATTAAGGTTCGGGATTTGGTCTATTGTATACAAAACAGAGTGGTAATTCAGCCTGAGGTATTCTCTCACTAGGCAGGAGCAGTGCTGCTGGGGAGACTGTCCACAGGGACACATGAGAACAGAGAGAACAAAGGTCACGACTCAGAGACCAAGGTCTACCCCCCTCACCCACACACACACACACACACACCCACACGCACACGCTCACATACACACACACACATTATTTGGTCATGGTCATCATCTTGCCCTCTCTTTGGCACCCACTGATCCCAACAAGCTCCCAGCTACGAGTTTGAAAAGCCAGAAAATGCAGCACATCCTGCTATGACGCTCCAGCCAGTGTGAACTAAAAAGCTCCCAACGCAGGCTACACACTTCACATGTCACCACCCGGTCCCAGAGCAGTGTAACAATGCCAAATGTTCGTCTTTAATGGTGGGTAATTTATACACACTGACAGGAGCAAATTTGGACTCGCGGCCAGAGGTGTTGATTACCCTTTTTATCTGGCCGTTTGTTTGGGAGCATGATCAAAGCCGTCACCCATTAGCCATCATGTGCTATTCTACCCCCTCCTCCTCCTATGCCCCCTGTTAAACTCTGGCACACAGCCATGCATCAGCCTACTTTGTTTATTACTTCAAAAGGTTGCGCCTCGCCCCATTCATCACACAACACTGCTCCTGTCAAAGTTGTAACAGAGTCAGATTTGTTCAGGGCACGGTGAGTGTCTGCAAACCTGATGTAATTTAAGGAGGGATAATTCAGCACAACAGACATTTGATCTGTGATCTGTACCATATATGCTTCCAAGCTCACCCACCATTTGTTGCCAAGCCCGTTTGAACAAACCACCACAAAATTAGTATTGTGATGTGGGATATCTCTTGGTGCTCCCTTTGTTTTTCACAGTTGATTAGAAGTAACTTTGATATGGGAAGGTTTTGTTTAGGCTCATTTTATTTATGAGGAGCTCATGTTCTCTTCAAGAATCGAAAAGGTCTTGTAGCAGAAATCAGTTTCTCTCTTTTTGGAGTGCTGGGGAGAGGCTTGCTTTCAGGCAGGGGTTGTTGCTGAGTGGGTTTGACATCATGCATATTACTGTTCTGCCCGTATTTGTGCAAAATGTTGGTTGTGAAGAGAGAAGACACATGAGGCAGAGGAAGCCGTCCCGGCCCTCTATGAGGGACCCTGCCCCTATCTCCAAGTCTCACACTCAGCATGCTCCTCTCGTGAGTTCTGCATGATTTGCGCTGCCCCCAGAGATAAAGGATGGATGGGCTGCTGCTGTCCTTCCTCCTGGAGGGGTGGGTGGAGATTGTGTGTGTGTGTGTGAGAGAGAGAGAGAGAGAGAGACGAGTGGGGTTTACAATATCGATGGGAGGGGATGGGTGGAGAGTTGGGGTATGGTTGTGGGGTAAGGAGGCGTAGAGGGAACATACTAAGGCCTCTGTCAGCATGTGTGTCCGTGTGCGTCCAGAGGGCGGTAGAAGGGGATGGGGGTTGTTGCATCATCCAGCACCTCTCCCACCCTGGGACACTGACCTCTTTGTAGGATTCATATTAAAAACCGCAGCTCCTGTGAAGATGACCCTCCGAGGATAATCCTGTGACCTCCAGTGCATTAAAGTGACCGTTAGTGGACATGGCAAGGACAGCCTGTCTTTTCAGACTCCCAATGGAAGCATGGTAGTGTGTGCGTGTGGTCAGTGATTATATGTGAGATGGTCTGTTACAGGAATGGGGTATTGCATAGAGCAAATAGGCCCAAAGAGGGACAGAATTGGTTGTAGCCTGGTGTTAGGGTCCGGGGGACAGTTTTGGACCTGTTTGATGGAACAATGTATGACACAAATTGTACGGTTTTAGCCTCACAAATGTTTATGATCTGCAATTCATTGGAAAAACTCCACAAATTTAACAGACCAATTCATGAAAATGTTGTAACTGCATTTATCCTAATTAATTTTGAACCTGAGTCATGACTCTAGCCACCCTTAATGCGAATCATAACCATTATAAGGAATAGAAAATTCTCAGTATTTCACTGGAGCATTCTATATTACAGGCTTTGTTACCAAAGTTCAGATCTGAGCAGATCTTTTATAGCCCCTTAAGTCTGTAACCAGCCAGCCATCTGGCTAAATATGTTCTATCTCTGGGACTTGTGGGCATCTTCTGAAGCCCTCGGAGGCCACTTTACATGGTGGTAAAATAAAATAAAATAATAAAGTGCCCGATAATGCCTTCTCAACAGCGGCAGATCCTCCTAGTGCATCAGTCCTTGTTAATCACAGCAAACAGTTGGAGATCCTTTCAAAGGGGATTATATCAGGGTCAGGAGCATTTGGACCTTAATTACCCTTGACATAATGTTTGACCATTCTGTTACCACTGAGGAGGACAAGACTTATTAAGGGGACATGGAACCAAGGTTCACTGGGGTTACTAAGGTCAACACAGCAAGCTCTGCCAACCCCAACCCCCCAACCACCTTCTTCAATATTTCAATGAAGGAGTCCATTTCAGGATCTCTGTCCTGACCTCCAACACCAGCAGTGGCCAGTGAAGCCAGAGAAAGAGTCTGGTTAGTTTAGGAGCTGAAAGATTTGGACACTGATGTTGGTTGTTGTTGTCACATTGAAGACTGGGAGCTGGGATGGATCTCAGACAGCAGGGCTCAGCCATAATGTGCAAATGCATGAATTGGGGGCAACTGCAGCAAAAAGGGTCAGAGGTCACTGTTTCTAATCCTTGGGCTATCTGTAGTTAATTTCGCTTGAGCAACACAAACATGGTGTTTCTCTGCAATAGCAGATCGCGCTTATCTCACTTTTTACATATACAGTAGATTTTATGATCTTTTAGCATAAGATCCATATAAACTAATCTGGTTTTAGTCTTGTTTTTTCAACCCCCAGCTGTGAACCATATTAGTGTCTCCTGAAATAGCGCTCTTATAGCAGTAGGTGCACCAGATGTTACATTATATTATAGTTACATTAATAAACATACAGTCTGTCACTAACGAAATGCTGCACCTTCATGGCCATGGTTACAATAATAAATGGCCATGCTCTGGTTAGTAATAGGCAGGAGAAACTGTTTGTGTGCAGGAGCTGGTGGAGGAAATTGTCACTTGACTAGAACTTTGATTATAGTTGCTCTAATAACGTTTAATCCTTTAATGACTCTAGACAGTCTTTGTTGTCATGGTTAAAATAATAGATAATAGAAACAACGTGAACTGCTACTTTCACATGGGAACTGAAGACTGCTCTCCTGTGTTGTATGCCCATTCATCCCAACATCTCCCTGATATGGACTTTCTTGCTCCATACTAAGTCTAGGCATATTCCTGTTTGCTCTGCACATAGTTACTAAGGCCACTTGATGTCACCAAGCAAAAAAACTGAATTATGGGTCATTGGTGCATGCTTTACAGATGACCCATGAAAAGGGGGAGAATGTTAGATTGTATTGTTTATTTCCAGGTTGACTTTATTGTCTGTCATCTCTCATTTATTGGTGCATTGGTGCAGCTTTGCAGTCTTAGTCAGTTGGAAACATTTACGTTTAACATGTCACAGTAATGGTCAGAACATTTATGGGCTTGAAATCCTGATGTGTTTCAGTACCTGACGAGGCCCACTGTAAAACCACTATGAAAAGCACTTTGTATAGTTACCCAATATATCCTTAAGCAGCACATAAAATGTTTTAATCACTACAGACACATTTCCACTTGAGCATGGCCATGAGGGTCTACGGGATATAATTTCTCTCAGGTCCACATGTCAGCAACTGCCAAAATCAGCCAGAAATATATGACAGCGCACGCACCGCTTATGTGTGGAGGGCCTCAACATCTATCAGGGCCCTTATTTGTTTCTGCCCAGTAGCTAACTAATTGGCTCTTCCCTTTTTAGCCAGTAACAATGAGAACATTTCTCAGTAATCAATAATTTAGCCAGAGTGCAGTATATAAGACAGAATGAGACACAAGTGCAATAGACAGATGGGAACGAAGCGACTCTTCCATACTCATGTTCTTGCCTGATCGACTTTCACCTTGGGATACTTTTTTCTCCTCAAACAGCTGAAAGAGCCACCTTTCTTTCAGTCCCGAAGTGTTTTTCGGAGAAGTTTGCACAATATAACTATATCTACATCCAATCCCCTGACAATGACTCACAAGATAAGCTCCCTGTCTGCAAAATCTCTCAGGGTTGTGGAGTATATAGCACATACACATGGGCAGACTCAGGCAAAATATGAGGCAGTTAATATACAGCAAGAGGATACATAGTACGCAGCAAATATTTCAAATCTCCAGGTAGCTACTGTTTACATTCTGTCAAGGTCGTCTACAGAACAGAGCACATTTATATGCAAACACATGACGCTGTGCTATGTATCATTGGAGTTTTTAGTCAAACTTTAAAAAAAAAAAAAAATTCACCAATAAGCAGAGTTATTATGGTGACTCATGGATGATGCAAATAACATTTTAAATAACAGCTCATGTTAAAGGTTGGGATATATATAGAGAAGGAATGATTGCTGCTTAGAGTACTCCAGTGGCTCCAGCACCCTCCACGACCCAGAAACCTATAAGCGGTAGAACATGATTGAATAAATGTGTTGGAAGGCATAATGGATGGGCGTATCTGATTAGCTTTAGGAAAAGATCAAGTATTCCTTTGAAGGGTCTATTGATACGTTTTCTCAGCCAATGATCCTGGTTTCTTGCTTGGAGCAGGTGATGGTGTTAATTTCATGACAAAGCTTCAGCCACCATTACATTTATAACATTAGAAAGTATATGCCCACTGACCGGTTCAGTATTTTCACAGGTTAGGGTGGCCAGGGCTAACTGGTCAGTATGCTACATTCAGTGCAAGACCTGAAAAACCAAGTTGGACTGAGAAAATACTATTAATAATAACTTTATTTATACAGTGCTTTCAAGTCAAAGTGCTTTACAGATCGGAGTAAAACAGGACAGATAGAAGCAATAAAACAGATTACAAGCAGCCAAAACAAACAAAAACAATAAAATACAGAAGATAAAAAGCAGACAAAAATGGTTCTCCATCATTAATGGACTTTGATTGTTATGGTTACTGTAATCAACATGTGGACCTGCCCTTTCAACATCATGACTACAATAATACATGTTATAATTTTGTTATGTTTAGGTAAAGCAAAACTAGTTACCTAAATAGCTATCCAAACAAACATTTCCTTAAAGGGGCTGTTTTCTTGCTGGGGGTGGATGGAGGTGATTACTACTTGACTTTTACTGCATCATTGTATTTACAAACTAAGAAGTTATTATACATCCTCTGAGTTGCTATCAGAAAGTTACAAGACAGGAGGGGGCTAGCTAAGTGTACTAACTTTTGCAGACATTATAGCGTTGAGGATAAACTCTGGAGACAATATTTGGCCTGTGCACAATTTAATTCTAGTGCTGAACTAACAATGATTTTTCTACACTTGTAAGATGAATTTAAAAATAGCATACCAGATAATAATTGGCTATATATTATATCAAATCAAATCAGATTTATTTGTATAGCGCCAAATCATAACAAAGTTACATCAAGGCACTTTACATATAGAGCAGGTCTAGACCAAACTCTTTATAAAATTATTTAAAGAGACCCAACAGATCCCCCGATGAGCAAGCACTTGGCGACAGTGGCAAGGAAAAACTTCCTTTAAGAGACAGAAACCTCGGGCAGAACCAGGCTCGGGGGGGCGGCCATCTGCCTCGACCGGTTGGGTTGAAAGAGGGAGAGAGAGAGGGTGAGAGGGAGGGAGTGGAGTGGCCTACTAGGGCAGTAATGAACTATGAGCTCTCTGAGATATGATGGAGCTTGGCCATAAAGAACTTTATATGTTAGGAGAAGGATTTTAAATTCTATTCTGAATTTTACCAGCAGCCAATGAAGAGCAGCTAAAACAGGAGAGATGTGATCCCTTTTTCTAGTTCCTGTTAATATTCATGCAGCAACATTCTGAATCAACTGAAGGCCTTTCAGAGATTTGTTTGGACATCCAGATAATAATGAGTTACAGTAGTCCAGACTAAAAGTAACAAATGCATGGCCTAGTTTTTCTGCATCCTCTTGAGACAGGATGTTTCTGATTTTCCTAATGTTTCTCAGGTGGAAGAAAGCTGCCCTACTAACTTGTTTTATGTGGGGGACAAAGGACATGTCCTGGTCAAAAGTTACTCCAAGATTTCTTACAGTGGAGCTGGAAGCCAAAGTAATGCCATCCAGACTGATTAGATGATTAGATAGGGTTTCTCGAAGGTGCTTAGGGCCAAGTACAATAACTTCAGTTTTGTCAGAATTTAGAAGTAAAAAATGATGGTTCATCCAGACTTTTATGTCTTCAAGATATGTCTGCAGTCTGACTATCTGACTAACTTCATTTGGCTTCATTGATAAATACAGCTGAGTATCGTCTGCATAACAGTGAAAATTGATGCTGTGTTTCCTGATAATGTTGCCTAAAGGAAGCAGATAAAGAGTGAAGAGGATGGTCCAAGTACCGAGCCCTGTGGGACTCCATAATTGGCTATAGTGCATGAGGAGCAGCTATTGTTTACATGTACAAACTGATATCTATCTGATAAATAGGATTTGAACCACCTTAGAGCAGTTCTTTTAATGCCAATTTCATGTTCCAGTCTCTGTAATAAAATATTTTGATCAATGGTGTCAAATGCAGCACTGAGATCTAAGAGGAGAAGTATGGAGGCTGATCCATTGTCTGAAGCCATTAGAATATCATTGGAGACTTTAACCAGCACTGTTTCTGTGCTGTGATGAGCTCTAAATCCTGACTGAAACTCTTCAAGCAAACCGTTGCTATGCAGATGGTCGTGTAATTGGTTTGCTACTGCTTTCTCAATGATTTTAGAAATGAAGGGAAGGTTTTATATGGGTCTGTAATTGGCCAAAACATCTGGATTGAGATTCAGCTTTTTAAGCTGTGGTTTGATAACTGCAGTCTTAAGAGTCTGAGGTACATAACCCAAAGATAAAGTCAAGATCAGTCTTAGATCAGATCTAAAATGGATGGCTCAATTAAGTAAAAAATCTCTTTAAAGAGGCTGGTCGGCACTGGGTCTAATAGACAGGTTGATGGTCTAGATGATGAGACTATAGAAGCTAGCGCTGAGGGATTCAGAGATGAGAATGATTCCAGATGTAAAATAGGCATTGCAGTTGATTCAGGAGTTGCTGTATTCAGTAGAAGATCATTGTCTAATGTAGATAAGAGCTGATGAATTCTTTCTCTGATTGTTATAATTTTATTTGTAAAAAAGCCCATAAGATCACTGCTGAGAGCTAAGGGGATCACTGGTTCTATTGAACTATGACTCTCTGTCAGCCTGGCTATGGTGCTGAAGAGAAACCTGGGGTTGTTCTTGTTTTTTTCTATTAGTGCTGAATAATATGAACTTTTAGCACTGTGGATAGCTTTTTTATACGTTTTTAAGGTTTCTTTCCAGGCTTGGTGAGACTCTTCCGAGTTGCTGGAACGCGAACTTCTTTCTAATTTCCTTGACATCTGCTTTAAGGCATGAATTTGAGAACTATACCACGGAGCCAGCCTCCTCTGTTTTATTAATTTCTTTTTGAGAGGGGCAGCATCATCAAGATTTGAACACAGTGTGGCCATAGTGCTAATCACAAAGTCATCAACCTGTGTATGGGAGAAATCCTCATTTGAATTTAGACATGGCATTTTGATGATAGTGATCGAGTATTCAACAGTCCACATTTAACTGCAGTATTATTTGAGACCGAATTTGTGGCTGGTTTGATTTCTGTTAAGTTTTGTTTTTAGCTCTTCTGTTTAATTTAGTATTAGTAACTTTTCTTAATTTAGGTGGTCGGGGGACAGACACAGTTTCTATAGGCTTAGACATAGACAGAGACTCTATTCTATTCTCGGCAGGGAACCGCTCTGACTGAGGCGCAGAGGAGCGTGTTAAACTGCGGCTCTGTCTCCTGGTCTCGACTCGGGGTTGTCAGGGTTTTAACTTTCTAATAACTCGACCATATTCCTAGATATGAGAGCGGCACCACACACGGTGGGATGGACACCATCTCTCCTAATCAGACCATGTCTCCCCCAGAAAGTATTCCAGTTATCTATGTAGCCCACATCGTTCTCGGGACACCACCTCGACAGCTAGCGGTTGAATGAAGACATGCAAAAACCGACATTGTTTTAGCAAAGATACACACCGATTCCACATTAATCTTTGGGACCTCCGACTGGCGAAGTCGTGTGTCGTTACTGCCGACGTGAATAACAATTTTACCATATTTATGCTTATCCTTAGCTAGCAGTTTCAGGTAAGACTGGATGTCGTCTGCTTTGGCCCCCGGGATACACTTAACTATGGCCGCCAGTGTCGCTAACTTCACGTTCCTCAGAATAGAGTCACCAGTCACTAGAGTTGGCTTTTCAGCTGGTATGTCGCTGAGTGGGGAGAACCTGTTGGAAACGTGAACCTGTTGGTGGTGAACCGGGAGCTGCTGCCTACGACTATGCCTCTTGTCTTGGACAGTCACCCAGCCGCCCTGATTAGATCCCGGCTGCTCGGGAGCCGCTGGGGGGGAGGAAACTCTCTCGGCTGCTGTAGGAGCTGGTCTAGGTCGGCCCGCACTGGCTACAGGGGGGCGGCTAGCTACACTAGCATAAGTTGGGCTAGCTAAGGTGCGGAGCCGCGACTCTAACTTACTTACTCTCGCCTCCATTACTGCCATCATCCTGCATCTATGACAAGAAGTGCTATCATAAAAGGAGGCAGGGGAGTAACTAGACATGTAGCACACAGGACAGGAGAGAAGAGGAGAGGGAGAAGGAGGAAGAGGAAGAGAGAGAGAGCCAGAGGCCATTGCTAATCGTTTAGTTTGATTAGCGGAGCTACAGTATCGTCTATAAGCTTAGGAAAGGGGAAAGAGATTGAGTTCTATGCTAGTATAATTTTGATAACAGTTTGCTGTCGATTAATCAGGTGAATAGCAAAGAATAGCAGAGACAGCACACAAGGTAACACACAAGGTAACACAGAGCACAACCACCAGTGACCGGAAATGGCGTAACACGCTTACCGCAACACTTGCGCAGTTCGTCAGCAAGAGAAAAGAGAAACCAGTGGGTATAACGCTCAGTCATATATATATATATAAAATTGGTGATCTATGAGGTTGTTGTTTTTGTTTGTCTGTTTTTTTTTTTGTTTTTTGTTTTTTTACACAATCAAGCATACTAAGTAGGTCATCATAATCTTTAGTTTACCTGTGATCACCTGAAATAAATTTATGACTCTTGTTGCCGAACTAATCAGGGCTGCAGGATTTTTCTCTGAACTGCATTAAATGACACCTGCATTATATAAATCTAGGCAAAAAGCGGATGTAAAATGAGATGCTTCTTGCTGTTTGTAAGTCTTTTCAGTGGCGTAATGGGGCCAATTAACATTCGCACATGCTCAATAATTTACCTGGGGTAAACAATCTTTTGTTAAGCATAATGCTTGATTAAACGAGTGCATCATTGCCATCCATGCATGTGCAGGACACAAAATCCCCGCTACACACAAATGTTGTCCCTTTTGTCAACGTCATGCTGCCATCTGTCAAAGTAAGAGTGAATGACGGCATGTATCTGTGAATGTAGTACAAAATACACCTCCCATGCCCTCAGCTGAGGGGAGGCACATAATTGAAGGAGTTACTGTAAATATAGGGGGAGACTGAGGAAGGATTGGAATGGTGTAGAGGGCTGGAAGGAGGAGAAGTCAGGAAGCAATACATCTGTCATTACTTTACCATCTTAGGTGTGTCAAATTGCCATTTTACTATGATCCATACATGACTTAGAGACAGGTGGTATTTACATACAATAAACTAGGAAAATCCTTTTATAACTGAACACTTAACTGGATAAAATGGAAATAAAAAGGCAAATGAGAGGATAAACAAAATGAGGTTAAGTAAACATCAAGGTTTTGAAGATAAACTATATCAGTGATTCATAAGATATGATAGTTATGAAGCAGTGTTTTCTTGGTGTTATTTTTAAGTAAAGAAAGTAATTTAATGCTCAATCAATAAAATTTCTTCTAGACTGGTAAGTAAACAGCTGTTAATATTAACAGTAGCTGTGTAGCAACAGCAAACTTTACAGGTGATTTTTCTCTGTAATAGCAAGTTTAAGCTATAAAAATATTGCCAATAAATTGTCCACTTGTATTAGATATTGGCTTCTTTCCTTCTTTCCTCCTCATTCAGCTTCTGGACCCGTACTACTAGCTGCTTCTCAAAACACTTTCACTGGTTATAGATAAGAACCTCACTCAACACCACATCAGTTAACCCATATCATTACTTTAAAACTATTATGCCTACAGAAGTCAATAAATCAAAAAGCCATCTGCCTCGACTGGTTAGGTTGAGAGAAAGAGAGAGTGAGAGAGAGAGAGAACGTTAAGGAGAGGAAAGGCAGTAAACACAATAAATTTGTGCTACAAAAAAGGACCAGACTCGGTGACTAACTTCCTAGCCTTAACAACAACCTTGCGACCTGCCCTACGTGCCCTAAAGATAACTATATCTAACTAGCCCAGCGAGCAGTGATAACTAACATGTCTTTGGGGTCATCAGGTAGGAACCTCCTTTCACCGGTGTTTCGTCTAGTTGGTCCCACGACACCTCCAGGAGGCTAGACAGTGATCACTGGCGTCCCAGAGTCACTCCCCTAATGCCAGCCATCAACGCTCCTCACACCAACACAACTATCTGAAACGGCACTACCGTCAACTACACCGACCTCTCACCAACTGCACCAGTAAAAGCAAACCAAAGAGGCTCACACAGGCCACACCCTCCACTTAAATACACTTCCTCTTCCTGCATTTCTTCCTTGCTTCTCTCAATAGTCTGTCTATCCTAAGTGCTCCCCCTGCTGGGCCCCCAGCTACTATTACTTCTTCTAATCGTAATCCACTGACTGTATCTTACTGCCTTATCCGACATTTCCTTCACTATTTTCCTCACACTCTGTCCCCTTCCTCCTAACTCCCTCAACAAAGAGACAACAGACCTTGCTACAAACCCTCTACATCCTACTTCCACTGGACAAATCCTAACTTTCCATCCTCGCTGCTCAGCTTCAGCCCCTAAGTCTGCATACCTAAGTTTTTTCCTTTCATACGCTTCTACAACTGAATCCTCCCACGGCACAGTCAACTCTATGAAATATACTCTCATTCTACTCCTAGACCACAAAATTATATCAGGCCTCTGTTTTGTACAGGCTATTTCCTGGGGAACAACAAGCTTTCCTCCCAAGTCCACTTGCATCTCTCAGTCACTGGCATCTTCTAAGCTACCTTGCCTCCTTGCTGTCTTATTAACTTTCTCAATTTCTTGAACAAACTGAATTGCAACTCTCTTTAACTTAGACCCTCCTAAATTTGCCTGCCTCCGTATATCTTCAATGCCTGCAGCTAAGCTTTTTAAAAATCTGGTTATGTCGCCACGTATACGGTCCTTGTGCCAGACTAACCTTACAACCTGACAAGATTTGCTTTACAGTTGCAGTACCTGAACACAATGAACATAGCGGGTCTCCATTTACCCAGAGTTTTAAGTTCTGGGGAGTTGGCAATACATCATATGTTGCCCCTATCAAAAATCTAATACTACTTTCCTCCATATTCCACAGCTCTTTCCAACTAAGCTTTTTCTTCTCTACACCTTCCCAGTTCAACCACTGTCCCTGCTTAGCCTGAGCCACTGCCTTTGCACTCCTTAATATTTCCTCCTGTCTACGAACCTGCTCCACAACTAGCTTCCTCTTCTCTTTGGGACCTGCTCTACTCCACACCGGTTTGCCTGGGCCAAGTCCCAAGCCTCCCCGGCCTATTTGCACATTACCCACAATCTCTGTATGCCTAAGAGTTGCTTTCGCTTCCTGTACTGCCATTCTTGGATTCCATTTTCTCCCCTTGGTTGGGTTTGGAACCACCTTACTAACAACCACATCTTTACTCCCAGATAACAGGAGCTCTGTCCTAACCTTAGTACATTTAAACTCCTCCACTAGACTAGATACTGGGAGCTGAAGTATGCCTTTCCCATACAGTGCCACAGTTCTTAAACATCTAGGAACTGTCACACGGCGGTGAGGTTAAGTTGGGTTTTTGTCCTGTCTCCATGTTTTGTCTTGTCATTTCCTGTTTTATTTTGAAAAGTAACTATCCTCTCGTTTCAGGTCACTTGCCCTTCATCATGTGTCTCTGTCTGATTGCCCTAATTGTCTACAACTGTTCCCCTTACCCTGTGTCTAAATAGTCTGCATCTATCTTTGTCTTGTGCCAGTGTGTTTCGTCTTCGTGCGTTCACCCCAGCCTTACGCCACAGCTCCTTCCACAGTCTTTGCCACCGCCATTGTTTGGATTTTGTTCTTCTTCCTCCAAGTGAGAGTTTTTGTTGTAAGTTTAATATTGTAGTTTACTTTAATAGTTATCAGTTTCTTAGCCTTTTTGTTTCCTCTGTGTGGAGTGATTTTTTTTTTTTTTTTTTGTTCATTTACCTTTTATAGATTAGAGCCTCCGGTTTTCAGGAGTGATTTTCTGTTGTTTGTTACCTTTTTATTTCTTGTTCCTTTTTACCTCCTCTTAGTGGAGTGATTATTATTTTGATCATTTTTGGTCTCAATAGATAGTGATAGTTTTTATAGCCGGTTTTCTTTGTTCCCTCCTTGGAGTTCCTTGGAAGAAAAATAAAGACTGTTGTTGAACCCTGCATCTGTGTCCTGAGTCCTTGACTGGTTGTGACAGGAACACCTAGCCACTTCCTAATGTAAAAGCTAACTAATCTTTCCATTTTCTCTGCAGCAGATAATGGAATCTCATATACAGAAAGTGGCCACATCAACCTGGGAAATAATCCGAACTGCAAACACCACAGCTTCAACTTTCCTGGAAGCCCTGATTCATCTATTCTATCCAGTCCCTCAGCTACATCCTTCCGAAACTGCACTACTTGTTCTCCATCGTGCAAGTCTGCCTTGTACCACCTACCTAGACTCTTTACTGATTTTTCCCTAATTATTGGAATTTCCTCTTCGTCTATTATAAATTTTCGATCACTTAATCTCCCTCTACTTATTCAGATGCTTCTAGACTTACTAGGCTTGATTTTCATACTAGCCTACTTTAAGTTTCTATAAAGTCTCTCAAGTACTCTTTTCATACATGGCACCGTTGTAGTTACCAACGTCATATCATCCATGTATGCCCTAATTGGTGTGAGGCGCATCCCATCCTGTCGCCTCTCTCCACCTACAACCCACTTAGAAGCTCTAATAATTACCTCCATCACCATTGTGAATGCTAATGGAGAAATCGTACACCCTGCCATAATGCCTATTTCTAGCCTCTGCCAACCTGTTGTAAAGCCTGCTGTGCTTAAACATAGTCTGATGTCCTGGAAATATGCTCTTACTAAATTGACAACTACTCTGGGCACTCTAAAATAATCAAATGCCTCCCAGATAAGGCTATGTGGCACTGAACCAAATGCATTTGCTAAGTCCAAAAATATTATGTGCAAGTCTCTTTTCCCACTCTTGGCTGCCTGAATCTGATGCCAAATCATGCTAGTGTGCTCTAAACACCCTGTGAAACCTGGTATTCCTGCCTTCTGTATTGCAGTGTCTATTAAGCTATTCCTTTCTAGGTAACTAGCTAATCTCCATGTGACTACACTAAAGAAAATCTTCCCCTCTACATTTAGGACAGAGATCATCCGAAACTGACTCAGGTCTTAAGACTCCTCCTCTTTTGGAATAAGAACACCTCCTGCCCTACGCCATGCTCTGGGAATAAACTGTTTCTCCCAAACTATTCTTAATTGCCTCCACAAAAACCTTAGGATATCAGGTGCGCTTTTATAAACCTGGTAGGGGACTCCATTTGGCCCTGGGGCCGACGAACCTTTGCACGCCTGACTACCTCCTCAACCTCCTTCCACCTAGGTGGTCTAACATCCATCTCCTGATCTATCTCTCCTAACGGTGGCATGTCAGGTGGAAGGCCTACTACTCTATTCTGCTCAAAATCTGAATATGTATTTCTTAGGTACTTTTCTACCTCTAACTTTGTTGCTTTAAGCTGCCCTGCCTTTTCCTGGTTAAACAACCCTTTAACAAACTTAAATGGGTCCCTGTAAAACGCTGTTCTAACATATTTTTTCTTCTTTCTCTTTTTCCTAAGATATTCGGCCCTTCTGAGCACTGCTAACCTGCTTCTCAATTCCTCTTGCAACACATTAATTCCCTCCCTCTCTTCCTCTGTAGCTTTTTTCCACTGCTTTCTTAGTAGTCTTCTTTCCTTAACTAATTTCTCCATTTCTCTTTGTCGTCTAGACTTAATTAACTGTACTCTTTCAACCCTCTTTCTGTCTTGCACCCCAAATCTTTCTACACCATAGGAGTAAATTATACCTCCCATCTTCTCTAATCTATAGCTTGCGTTTCCTCTTAGTCTGCTTAAAATTACTGACAAATCCCTGTTGACTGTCTCCCATTCTTTGCTGCTATTTGCCCTAGGCCATTTAACTCTAGCTTTCTGCTCCATATTTCTCTCTTTAGCTGGCCTGTTCACCTCAGTATCAGCTGCATCCCTTCTTATAACCTCCTCCTCCACCTCTGTAGCTGTGTTATTGATATCCTGCGAACTGTGGTTTTGTACCTGTCGCTGGATTTCATCCGACTTACTTGATTGACTTCTTAACAAGTACTGATCGATGCGGCCACACTGCCTTTCCTTTCCCACACACCTCTTTCTTCCCTTATGCACTCTAAGGCATCTAACTGATGTTACTTTCTGCCAACCACAAGGACAAACCTGGAGCTTGTTTCCCTCCAACCTATCATTTTCTCCAGCCACGCTCACTTTGCCCTGCGAATTATTCTGCCCAATTCTAGTCTTAGAGAATAGGTCCGCGCCCCTATCCTTCACTGAGTCATATGTTCAACTCATAGTCATAGTCATAGACAAGACATACTGATTTAAGTAGTGATTGAAGCCTGGCACCACTAAATGTGTGCTATTAAATATTAGCATTAGGTGAAAAATGTTTATCAGAAGAAGTAGAATGGGAATTGATTAGTAGTGTGTAAGATAGCTCTTGCAGCAGCAGGTATTGAGCAGGAAGTTGGTGCAGAGATGGAGAGAGAGAGAGGTGTGCAGTCTACCAGTCTAGGCCTATAACAGTATAACTAAAGAAACAATAATTGAACTTTAAAATTTTTAACTGTAGGCTTTGTCATAAAGGAAGGTTTTAAGCCTGATTGTGAAAACTGCGACAGAGTCCGCCCCCCAGAAGGATACTGGGAGTTGGTTCCATAGAAGAGGAGCCTGATAGCTGAAATATCTGCCTCCAGATTTACTCTCTGAGACTCTAGGAACCACAAGTAAACATACATCCAGAGAGTGAAGTCTCTACTGGGACAGTAAGGAACTATGAGCTCTCTGAGATATGATGGAGCTTGGTCATTAAGAGCTTTGTACGCAAGGAGAAGGATCTGTTAATTTTACTGGGAGCCAATGAAGAGGAGCTAGCACAGGAGAAATGTGATCTCTTTATCTAGCTCCTGTTGATATACATGCAGCGGCGTTCTGAATCAACTGAATTACAGAAGTCTAGTCTAGAGATAACAAATGCATGGACTAGTTTTTCTGCATCCTCTGTAGACTTGTTTTTTGTGAGGGACAATGGAGATGTCCTGGTCAAAAATGACTCCAGTGGAACTGGAGGCCAAGGTAATACTGGCCAGAGTGGTTAAATGATGAGATAATGCTTCTTTGAAGTGATAAGGGCCAAGTACAATGACTTTAGTTTTATAAGACATGCTTTAAGTCTGATTAGCTGATTAGTTTCATTCAGCTTTATTGATCGGTATAACTGAGTATCATCAGCATAACAGTGAAAATTGATGCTGTGCATCCAAGTAATACTGCCCAAGGGAAGCAAATATAGGGTGAAAGGGATTGGTCCAAGTACAGAACCCTGTGGAATTACATGAATAACTAAAGAGAGTGAGGAAAAGCCATTGTTACCATTAACAAAGTGATTACCGTATGATAGATATGATTTAAACTAGTTTAGTGCGGCTCCAATTTCATGTTTCAGTCCGTGCAATAGAATATTATGGCCAATGGTGTCGAAAGCAGCGCTAAGATCTAACAGGGCAAGTATGGAGGCCAATCTGTTGTCTGAAGCCATTAGAATGCCGTTTTTTTTTTTTGTTTGTTTGTTTGTTTGTTTTACCAGTGCTGTTTCTGTGCTATGATTTACTCGAAAACCGGACTGAAACGCTTCAAACAAGACATTCCTATGCAGATATTCACATTATTGGCTTCCATCTGCTTTTTCAAGAATTTTGGAAATGAAAGGGAGGTTAGATATGGCTATAATTGGCTCTATAATTGGCCACAACATCTGGATCGAGTTCAGGTTTTTTGAAGAGAGGTTTAATAACTAGAAATCTTGCATTGTGCATAACTTAGAGATAAAGTCAAATTTATCAGATCCAAAATGTATGTGTTAATTAGTGGATATACTGTTATGTGGTGGTTTAGTTTGGACCCCAAAGCAGAGAGTGACACTGGTAGAAAGTGTGAAGTGGGAGTTAAATGTTGACAAAAACTGGCTGTGGAGGCAGTGTGCTGGCTGGATTGGCATACTTTCCCAGGGATGGACAGAGGCTGGGCACAGAGAGAGAACACCAAAGATATAAAGGTAATGAAGCAGCAAGGTACGTCGGTAGGTGCATGAAACGGAATCATCCGGCAGAGTGTTAGAGTGAAGACCAGGCTTATGTTGTGAAGTGATGAGGTGAATGGAAACAGGTGTGACTTGTCTGCTGCCACAGGAGAAGCTAGCCACGCCCCCTTCCACACACATGCTCTTCCAAAGGGAGAACAGTAAGGGGAGATGGAAGGAGAGAGTGAACACAAAAACAAAATAAAACCAATAACAGATTAATCACAGTACCCCCCCTAAGGGACGCCTCCTGGTGGCTTAGCAGGCTTGTCTGGGTACCACCCTCCAGCCAACAGCCGGTGGACGGTAAAACGGGATGGTCGTCAATGATCCGGGGGGGCTGGTGGAAACTGGCTTAAGGAGTTACACATGGAAAGATGTTTGGACGTTCAATCAAGGAGACAGCTTCAGTTTAACCACACTGGGATTAATAATGCATTCAGTCAGAGGGGCTCATGTATCTGGGTGCCAGTTTCCGTGATTCAGTTTGAAGAGGTTCCGGCAGGACAATCAGAGCCTCTGGCCAACCCAACAAAGAGCTGCCTATATGTCCTGATTTGACTATTCCAGTAGCTCGCATAGCCTTGGAAAAATTGTCAACGAAAGTTAAAATTGTAGTATTACCTTCTGATGGAGGGAGGCCGGTGATGAAATCCACAGAGATATGAGACCAATGCCAGCTGGGGATGGGGAGGGGGCAAAGAAGATCAGCGGGGACCTGGTGAGAAGCCTTGCTGCGGGCGCAGACAGAGCAGGCAGAGACATAATGTTGCTGAAAAAGAGTCAGGGTCTGCTGAAAAAAGCATGCAACCTTGGAATCATGACCCCGCTGGTGATCTGGTGGATGGAAGTAGAAATAGCCAATCTGGTGGGCATCCCTCGAGTGTTGGATGATCATCCTGAGCCTCGTGGACCAGCCTTTATCTCTCCCAACTGGCTGCTCCCACAACAGAGGAAGAAGGCAGCATTGTGTCCTCGGATGCATCATCCACAGCAGGGGCCAACTGACGCAACAGAGCATCAGGCTTAATATTCCTGGAGCCTGGGCAATAGGTGAGTGAAAGATTAAACCAGCCCAGGAACAGAGCCCACTGAGCTGGGCATGAGTTGAGCCTAGGGGCAGAACGGAGGTAGGACAAGTATTTGTAATTAGTCTATATTACAAAAGCGATGAATGACACCCTCCAGCCAGTGCCTCCATTCCTGAAAGGCCAAAACAACCGCCAGGAGTTCACAGTTCCCCACAGTTCGTTATTTCTCTCAGCTAGGGGGAGCTGGCGAGAGAAGAAGGCGCATGGTAGCAGCGTGTGGTCAGAGGCACAGCGCCGACACCAGAGTTAGAGGCATAAACCTGAACCACAAACTGAGCTGTAGGATCACGGTGTGTTAACATAGGGACAGAAGAAAACAAGCACCTCAATTTAATAAATGGAGCAGTGGCAGCAGGTGGCAACACAAAGGGAGTTTTCAGTGATGTTGCCTTGGTTAGTGGTGCAGCACCTTGACTATAGTTATGGATAAACCTGCAATAAAAATTGGGAAAACCCAAAAATAGTTGAAGTTGCTTTCTTGTTGTCGGAGTGGGCCATTTGGCCACTGCCTGAATCTTGGCAGGGTCGTCTCGATCTGCCCTTTCTCAACAACAAAACCCAGAAACTGTAAAGAGGAAACATGGAACTCGAACTTTTCAGCTTTAACGTAGAGTTTGTTCTCAAGAAGTTTCTGCAGTACCAGTCTGACATGCTTGGCATGTTCTTGGCGAGAGCAAATCAAATTATCATCCAGGTATACAAATGCAAACCTATTGAGCATGTCATTTAGGACATCATTTATGAGAGCCTGGAAGACAGGAGGTGCATTAGTTAAACCGAAAGGCATAACTAGGTACTCGAAATGATGCAAGGAGGTGTTAAACGCAGTCTTCCCCTTATCCCCCTCCTTTATCCTCACCAGGTGGTAGCCATGGCGGAGGTCCAGCTTAGAGAAGATGGTAACTTGGTAAAAGGGGCTGAAGGCAGAGTCAAGGAGTGGAAAGTAATACTTGTTCTTCACCGTAATGTCATTCAAGCGCCTATAGTCAGTACAGGGGTGGGGGTCTTGTCCTTGTCCACAAAAAAAAAAATCTCCCTGCCCTCAACAGTAAAGAGGATGGACAAATGACACCCTCAGCCAGAGAGTCAGCGATATAAGCCTCCATGGCTTCACTTTCAGCCCTGGAGAGATTTTAGAGTTTGCTAGAATGTAGGGGGGCGCCAGGGAGTAAGTCGAAACTGCAATCGTAAGGTCTTTGAGGTGGCAGAGACAAAGCACGGTGCTTGTTATATACCTCTTGAAGATCATGACACTCAGTGAGAATGGAGATGAGAATCTACCAGCACTTGGAGAGGAAGGCAAACTTGTGACCAGGACACAGTATCTTTAAGTTGAATGCGGTTGGAAGAAGATGAAACAGACGTATGGCTCACCAATTGCCCTCCCATTGGTGATGAGCCTTCTCTTTTGGAAGAGCCGGTTAGCTTACTTGGAAGTGGCCAGCCTGGCCGCAGTAGATACAGACCCTCAGGCGGACACAGCTTCAACGTTCAGAAGGAGTGAGCCTCATCATCCGCATCTGCATAAGCTCTTCACTGCTGAGGTGTCATAAGGCCACAGGTGGAGACACACTGGAGGAAGATAGTCCTGTGAGAGGAGGTGCAGTGGAGGCAGGCTGCTGAGGAGTCTTGTGCTGAGAAAGAGGAAATGGGGTACTGTGTCTCTCTGCTCTCTCCCTTTGTCTTTCACGGAGGCGATTATCTAAACAAATGGTGAAAGCAATTAACTCTAAGGAGGGGGTTTCACCCTGAGGTGCTAGCTCATCCTTCAGTGTCTCACACACGAAGAAAAAAAACAAAAAAACAAAAAAAATCCATCCACTCTCAGCTGCAAGAATGTGAAAAATCAATGGAGAATGAGGAAACCAACCATGAGCCCTGGCGTAAGGAGAGAACCCTGTTACTGGCCTCCTTACCTTGAAATGGATGATCAAACACTCCAAGCAGCTCTGCTGTAAATTAAAGGAATAACAAATGGATGGGCTACTTTTAGCCATAGTCCCAGCCCAAGTTGATGGCTTCTAAACTAAACTACGAATGAAAGTTGAATAAGTTAAAGGCTGCTTGTCAAACACAAGGGAGAATTGGTGAAGAAACTGACTGCATGACCCTATCACTCCTCAGTATCTGATAGGTGTGGGGATAAAAGGTTCATGAGGTTGGCTGGGTTGGGTGACTGGAAGGGCCAGAGCAGGAGCTGAAGGAAACAAACGATGGGCTGGAGCCATTGGTGTGGAGAGACTGTGTGGAGGCTGTTGAGTTGAGTCACCTAGTGGTAAGGTTGTGAAGGGTGTCCATGATTTCCCTTAGGATTTTTTCGTGCTGCCCTACAAGAGCTCCTTGAGAGGATATGGTCATCATCTTTACGGGATCCATGTTACAAGCCAGATGATTCTGTTATGTGCCTGGTTAGTTTGGACCCCAAAGCAGAGACTGACACTGGTAGAAAGTGTGAAGGAAGTTTAATGTCCACATAAACAGGCTGTGGAGCTGGGTAGTTTAGTAGTTTAGTAATAGCATAGTTTCCCAGGAAATGGAAAAGAGGCTGGGCACAGAAGGAGAACACGGAAAATATAAAGATAGTGAAGCAGCAAGGCACGTTGCAAGGCGCATGGAACGGCATCATCCAGCAGAGTGTTAGAGTGAAGACCAGGCTTATATTGTCAGGCGATGAAGTGAACGGAAACAGGTGTGACTTGTCTGCTGCCACAGGAGAAGCTAGCCCCGCCCCCTGCCACACACATGCTCTACCAAAGGGAGAACAGTAAGGGGAGATGGAAGGAGAGCGAGAACACACACATAAAAAAAACATTAACTTAATTAATTAATTAATTAATTGGATCTAAAAGACACGTTGACGGTTTAGATACACTCCTGTCCAGGGTGTGCCTCATTCTCGCCCTCTGTGAGCTGGGATTGGCTCCAGCACCCCCCACTACCCGGAAACAGATAAGCGATAGAGGATGAATGAATAAGTTTTTGTTTTTAGCTCCTCTTCTGTTACTTTTGTTTTTAAAGATTTACTGAATTTAGCTTGTCGGATGAGAGACGCTGTTTCTATAGACATTGCTTGTATTCTATTTTGGCCAGGCAATAGCTCTGACTGAGGCACAGAGGGGAGTGTTAAGCTGCAGCTCTGCCTCCTGGTCTGGACTTGGGAATGTAATGGTTTTAACTTTCTAGTAAATTAAGTGAGATTACTAGATATGAAAGTAGCACCTTCCAGCATGAGATGAATGCCATCTCTCCTCATCAGACAACGTCTCCCAAAAAGTCTTCCGGTCTTTTTTTTGTGTGTGTGTGTGTGTGTGGGGGGGGGGGGGACATTCATTTCTGTCAATATTCTCATGAATGAAGTTCGTCAGGATTTGGAAGAGTCTGACTCTTTGATTTGACCTTTACTGCTTTACTTGTGAGTTTATCCATTGATTCTCATCCTCTACCTTTGCTGTTGAAGTCAAGTGTCCCATTTAGAGGCCTAGCTGTCAGTACTTTGTAAATGCCAAAGTAAATGTGCGTAACCTTCTGCAGTGACATTTTCCTTGGTTATTATGGTATATAGTGTTTTCATCCATATATCGATATCTGTATGCAACTCTCTTTTGTTTTATGAGCTACTATATCCTATTACGGTGAAGAGTCTTTACTGGGTGACATGTATAATTTGCTCAGGTTGTGCTGATTCTGAATTCTGGCAATTTGGTGAAATGTATATTTATTCCTGAGGTACATACTTGATCCATACATATACACTTCCTTATTTGCAATATTATACATCTGGTCCAGCACGGTGGCTTAGTGGTTAGCACTATTGCCCCACAATAAGAAGGTTGCGGGTTTGGTTCCTGGCCTGGGGCCTTTCTGTGCAGAGTTTGCATCTCCCTGTGTCTGCATGGGTTTCCTCCGGGTACTCCCACATGTTTAGGTTAACTGGCGGCTATAAATTGTCCGAGTGTGAGTGGTTGTTTGTCTCTGTCTGTCTCTGTGTGTTGGCCCTGTGATTGACTGGCGACCTCTTCAGGGTGTACCCCACCCTCACCCAATATGAGCTGGGATTGGCTCCAGCACCCCCGTGACCCGGAAATGGAAGAAGCAGTAGAAGATGGAAGATGGATGGACATCTGGCCCAGTATACATCCAGGTTCCATGGTCCAAGTCTAGGCCATATACTTCCACATCTGGGAAGACCCTGGCTGTTATCCTCTGGTGTGGGCTGACAGCTGGTGAGTGCCCAGATCCAGATGTATCCTGGAAGTAGATGGAGGTTCTTGTTAGTGCAAGATAACTTATATTAAAGTATTTATGTAAACTGGACAGGTCTTAGTCTGGCATGGCTTACATGAGCAATAATAATTGACTGATGTAGTCATGGACAAAATGTGCAGTGTCTGGGTGGTTTCGGAGCGTGGGTCAGTCTGGCAGGAACAGCCTTCTAGATAAACATGTTTAATGAGAGCAAACAACTGATAGCAACTGACTGATAGCTGACTGGAGTTCAAGAAGCTAGAATAGTGCCACAAAAGCGGTGTGGCTGGGCAAACATTTGTTAGTGAATCAAAAATGAATAAAGGTTTGTGTTAACCAAGCATTCAGAGCAGGAAAAACACTTGTAACTTTTATGATTGTGCCAAGGGGGAACATATAAGCCATTCATTGGGCTCAGGAGCATTCATAGTAAAAAATTTTCCACTAATGAAAATGACAAAAGTGCCAAATGTGTACAGTGACGTGCTGTTTTAGAAGCTGCTTTATGGCTTCGCTTGAATTTTACATGAGACATGGTGGCTGGAGCGCGCAATGAAATAATCAACAGATACTAGGGTGGCATTTAAACTGTAGCATTTTTTTCAACAAGAATGGAGCCTTGACTCTTGTTCTCATAAATCTATCAGCAGATCTGTTAAGTGATCCTAAAATAGGTACAGGAGCTTTTGTTTATTTCTGGGGTGTGCTTTACAGTAGTTCATAATGCTAGCAAGTGGCTATTTGAGAGCCGGGTAAATTAATGACTTTTATTTATTCTGGTCTGCATGCTTTTATTGCAACAGTGGAAATAAGCATGCCAGTGTTCCTACTCCCACATTCCTTACAGGTTCACAACGGAACAAACCTCATTACAAATATTAATCTCTGTATTAATGGATTCCCTGTGGATTTTAGGAGAGCAAGGCTAAAATCACATTTTGTCATCATATTTTCCATGTCAACATATAGAGCGGGAAGGAGAATGAACATATTGTCCTGCCCACTTGGCATCAGCAGTGGCCAAATATTTCTGGGGAAAATCCTTCTTTTGGTCAAATGCAACACTTGTAAGTCAAACAACCAAAGCAACCGTTGGAGCAGATTCAGTGGAATCTGTACTAGCAGCACAAAAAACATAATCTGAAGGATCACATCATCACGTTATCCTGCTATTGTATTGCACAGAACCAACGCACATTACCTGACATTTTTTCCATCTGCTCCTCATTTATATGCTTGTCAGAGGTAACATTACAGTAAAGCCTCAGTTATGTTCATATTATCATAAAATTTTGATAAATCTAATATTTATCTTTATATTGTATTTGTGTTAGCTGCTGTCATTGTAATTATTGTTGGGAACTTTTGTGTGCTTAACAATTATCATTATGTATATGACTACATGTTCGTATGTTTCCATAGCAGCAAGTCCATACTGATAAAGAGTGTGCTGCTCCTTTGTCTCTGCTTTTTTGTTTCTTCAATGCAAACAAAAATAAATAAATCAATCAATCAACATGTGATTACCACAGCAGTAGTAAATGCAATGATTTTTTAGGGAGAATTGGTGTATTATCTGATATAGGTGTAAGGTTGACTATATATTGGGCCATATATATAGTCCCTCCAGAGAGGATTAGCCGAAGCCAAGAAGGCCCCAACGAATCATCCTTATCAGATGCCCAAACCATCTCAACCTGGCTGCTTTGGACGGCTCTGGATTGCGATACACAAAGTACAAAAATACATCAAGCTTCAAAGGCTACATGTGCTAAGTGTTTTGTCAAATTGTCTTTGTTTCTTGGTAGGTCAAGTTGAACATTGTATTAAGACAGATGAGAAGAAATGAACACTCCTGTTCATGGCAGCTGCTACACAGAGAATTTTGGAAGGAAAAGTTTATATTCTGTTTCATGAAACCTCTCTGTGCTTTGAGTTGCCTAAACATTGAGATGTCAAGAACAGCAATAATACACTCCAGGCCATGCTGTATTCTGTGATGCATGAAGAATGCTTATCCATGATGCACCAGCCAATGGTCTGTAATTCTGACGCCACATGATCACAGCACTGATGCTATGAAGGTGAATCTCATGATGTTAAATGTTTAACTGACAGCATCAATCAGCTGAGAAATTCGAGTAACTTTGCTTAAATCATCAAAGAGGAACTGAAACAGACCAATGAGGACAGAGTTGGCATACATTTGTTATAGCTGGGCCCATGCTGGTTAGGATTCATTCCACATGGGCAAAAATGCAGTGTAGCAATGGTATTTGCTCATGGTGATTCCATTGGTGATTTAGTTCCTTCCTCCTGTTTACTTTGTACTTTCTATGAAACCATTTATAGATTTCCCACTCACTACTCTGGGAAACACCAGCATGTTATGATTTATTAATAGACAGAGAACTCAGAGAAGCCTCTACATTATTAACAACATATACTGTGTCATTATAATAAAAGATGCATTGATAGAGTGGCCATGACTTATTTGAAATTCTGTACGGTCCTGCTGTTACCAGTGTCCAGATAGAGCTCTGAGACAAATCAGGTTCTGATCAGCTTCCCCAACAACATGTCATATTAGGCACAGGTAAACCACAAGACAAAAGGCAAGGGAAGAATTAAGAAGCAGGAAGTGAGCAGGAAACAGAGAGAGACTGAGAGAAAGCCCTATTTTTCTCTCTATGGTTTTCATAAAGGCAAGTGCTTGATTGCCAGTGTCAAAGCGACAGGGTCTTTTATGTGCACTCGATGGGTCCCCGCCCTGGTTTGTGTAGCCAGGCAGTGATAGCAGTGCCCATTGTTGCGCTATGGAGAGAGGAGCTGCCCTGTGCTATTGAGAGGGGCGGGGCCCGGCCCTAGCTTGCCCGCCCTGTGCAGTGTGTTAGCTGAATAGGTGGCTAAGATGTCCATGCCCCCCAGTGCCCTTCAGTGTGGGAAAGCTGGTGCAGAAAGCACCTGCAACATCTTGACAGCGGCTGACAGAGGATTGCGTGCTAGCTAAAGACGCACAGGCCACCGTGAGGTGACATGATAAAAGTAGAAGGGTCACACCCCCATGCTGTGCTAACATCTCTTGTCTGAGATCAAACAGATCAGGTTCAGTATGGAACATATGCTACATTGTGAATACTGGCACTGCAGAGGCTGAGATATGGATTATCATACGTAAAGTGCACTCACAGTGTAATAAGAAACTTTCTTTAGTACAATACTTATACAATCAGAACACATGCTCTTACATAGTCATATCAGTGCACATGCATACATGTTAAACAACAAGAAATTACAACACAATGCAGGCCTGTAAAGGAAAGACACATGCACAGATAAAATGCTATCAGTTTCAAAGCTGTTGAAACGATGTAAAGTCTAGTTACAAATAAAAGAAACAGCATTAAATTATATTCATCTAACCTTATCAAGCCCATGGAAGTGTCAACACTTCAGAGCATTGTTGGTCAGCCATAAATTTAGGGGAAAATATTTTGGGTTTTTTTCTCCACAAACTAGAGAATCTTTCAAACAAATCCTGATTTGTTGAAGGTTGTTTAGTTCAGAAATTTAGTTCAGGTCTGGATCAGTCTGACTCTTTGACTGGACCTTTAGTACTTCTGTGCATTAATCCATCAATATTCATCCTTTAGTGGCATCTAGAGTCACATCTCTACATTGGACACTCTTATTGGCTCCAGTTGCTGATGTCATAGTCAATCATGTGCCAATCAGAGTGTCTCATTGAGAGACCTAGCTGTCAGCTGCTTGTATAGCCAAAGTCTCTGGGATCATCCTGTATATTTCTGCTCTCAGAGTGAGCAGAAGTTGCTCTTAGTTTATTGTAGTAACAGAATAATGACAGAAAGACATGGAAAAGAAGATATTTAGAGTTTTAGAGGCTTTGGAGCTTTGCATCAGCTCTAGATCAACCCAAACGTGTGTAGCTTTCAATTTTTCACTGTCAAAGTTGTTGTGTTTTCATCCAGAAAATAATAAAAAAATTAGTCTTTATTGAGTGAAATAGATAACATAGTTGTGCCAATTGTGGATATGTGTAGGACTCTTTGAAAATGACAACTACACAAAGCCTACAAAATAGTTGCCGATAATTATAATGTACAGCAATCATGTCAGCATGGAAACCTGTGACCAGGATCAGCAAATTAATAAAATGCCATCAGCACTCTTTAATAGCGACTCCCTGCATCAATCACTCTCTGATTTATTGTTTGGCACGTACCATGTGATGTGTGATTATGTGTGTGTGTGCGTGTGTTTGTGTGTGTGTGTGTGTGTGTGTGTGTGTTACAGCATGGAATTTCTGGCATTCCTCCCTGGAATGCACAAATAGGACCCAACAGACCAGAATCAAGGGTACAAAACAAGACAGAATTCCTGAAGCAAGTTTTAACAAAAGATACTCTGCTGGTTTATATACTGTAAGAAACACAGGGCAGAAAGGGGTGGGCTCCTATTTCTCATAGCCCCTCACACACAGCTGAGCTCCCTAAGAATTTAAGTTGCCCTCTGAAATGACTCCTCATTAGCACTGATTGGTCCCTGTTTTTTGTTTTGTTTTGTTTTTTCCTCCTCAGGACATGTGAGCAGCAGAGCTACTTGACACATGACAAGCAGCTTGAACTGACTTGTTTTATAAAGGGGAGAGGGTGGGTGAGTGAGTGACATTGGGGGATTGGTGGTGGTGGTGGCTGACGTGGGTTCACCACAGTGTAGCTGTTGTTCCAGTGCCTGAAAATTACAATTAACCATCCACTCCTGTTGGGGGGGGGCTTAATGATGGAGCACTGCAAAAAGCCAGCAGCAGGGACACTTCCTGAACAGTGCTGGGTTAGCCCTAATTGCTTCTGGCACAGCAATTCTCGTTGTTTATCATGAAGCCAGATGAAGAAAAATCACCTGTGAAGTGTGAATCAAAACATGTTGATGGCTGAAAATTTTGACTGAGCTACACGAAACTGATGAAAAATGCTTTGTTTCAAATATTGTGGCCCACACGTCTCTGCTTTTGTTTTTGTCTTCTTTATGGGGTTAAACTCATTCAAACTCAGTATATATATTTAGGTCCCACATGTCCAAGCCCAGAATCAAATGGAGATGTGTGTGTGTGTGTGTGGGTGGGTGTGCGCGCGTGTGTGTGTGTGTGTGGGTGGGTGTGCGCGCGTGTGTGTGTGTGTGTGTGGGTGGGTGTGCGCGCGTGTGTGTGTGTGTGTGTGTGTTTGGGGGTGGGAGGTGGATTTGGGATTTGGGTAAACCATCTGTTGACCAAAGCTTTTGGGAAAGAGCACTAATATGGATTTAGGATATTATTCTCTCTGCAGGTGGGATGGTCAAAACCCCTGTGGATTTCTCTGGGAGGAGGAGGAGGGAGCAGGGGGGTTGCCTTTTCAATAAAAAAAAAAAAAAAAAAGCAAAGATTTCAGAAGAGGCTGAAATAGACAGGACAAAGATGCTGCATTATTAAGCTTTTCCCTAATCCCCGCAATTCAAGTCGAGTTTGACGGTTCAACAATGGAACAGAGCAGAAAAGCAAAAATTAATTCACCCTACAACACGTTTTCCAAAACAAATCCTTGAAGCTATTTGGTGAAACCACTTGACCTGGGCCTTGACTTCCAGAAACCGTGATCTCAGCCTTTACACAAAAATGGCAATTAGATAAAAACCACAAATGGATATGAGTCAGGTAAAGAGGAAGATAGAGCAGACTATAGACTCAGGACTATGGCATTGAGCAAGTCCCATAGCCTGAGACAGATGCTGAGCAACTGTGAATGCATAAACCCCCAGAATGCAAAGCTGTTGCAACCAAATCCGACATTTTGACTAATTCAAAATTAGATGAAATATAAGAGGAGTGCCAGAGACCCTGAGGGTTATCATCAAAGAGAGATGAGATGATAGGAAACTCTTTCACAGCTCATTATTCAGTAAATTACAATTTCCCACTAATCCTGCCCTGATCCCACCCTCAGCCTCCTCCCTGGCAAGCCCTCCCACCCTCCACCAATCCATTTCCCAATCTGAAATACTCAGTGAATTGATTCCAGGAAATATCTATTTTGAGGAACAGATTGCAGTATTGTTGTTGACACAGTGTGTCGAGCAGGACCAGGATTGGCTAACCCACAATATCAAGCTTTATATCAAAGAGCAACTGTCATTCCTATTCTGAAGAATATTCCCATTTATGTTTAGATTTTTCACCTTTCAAAACAAGACCAAGATGGTCCTACAGAAAAACAGCTATATCTGTGTTCATATCTTTCTCTCTTAAAAATTTAAACATGCACTTCTGATACAGCAGAAATCAACTTTGATGTTGCTTAACCAAGTCAGTTTTTCAATGTAGCATCTTCACAGTGGTGCGCCAAACTGTAACAGGCTAATCACTGCCCCCCAGAGGCTAGAGAGGCCTAAAACACCTGCTAATGCTAAGCCGAAAGAAGTGGATTCTTTTCAACCAACTTCCTCAACAGTTACAGTTGTAGATTTTACACTCAAATCTACAGATTGGTGTTACAAATGTATGTGGGGTTAATTTCCCAGAACCTTTTCCCTTTTTTACAGGACCTCCTGGATGAGACACCTATTTAATTTAACAAATTCGTATGTTAATATTTGCTGGCCCAAAACACAAGGTACAGCTGTGGCTGATGGGAATGCTGATAGTATGCCTACTGGATGAATTTCAAACCTGATGATGTGAGATGAAAAAAACTAACAAAAAAAAAACAAAACTGCATGGGTCGCAGTCTCACTTCAAGAAAGGAAGCTCTTAGACAGATTAATTGCTCATCATTAAACCTTAAACATCAATCTCGTTCAAGTAATTTGTGGAGTTCCTCAGAATTAATTCACGGTCAATAAAGAAGGCCTTAAGCCTGATTAGTGAACTTTGTGCCTATTAGATACAGGATATGGCGGGGTGATCCCATGCGTCAGGATATCTGAATCTGGCCACTTAAGGGGCTCTGTGGTTTTGGGTTGATTAGTTTCGCGGATGTCCTTCCTTATGCTGTTGGGATATCCTGCTGTCTTCCGGAAGACAGAAGAAACCGAAGAAAAACACTTTTCCAGTAAGCTTTTTAATCAAAACTGTACATGATGTAACAAAACTGAAACTCCTGAATATATTTTGTCAGAATACTTGGAAATGTTTGCCTACAGAGACGTCAGAGTAAAACCTGAGCTTGATGAAGCAGGAGAGGGTTGCTGATCAGGGACATATGGGACACACTTCCAACAGACAGAGCAAGACAAGAAAATACAGTTTCCCAAACTGTAATTCAGAATAATAGGCTTACTTCCTCCAAGCACAGCTCTTTTTGATTGTTAAATTGTTTGCAGACATGCAAGTGAACCAACTGGAATCTTGTTAGATTTTTTCTCCTGGGGATTAATAAGGAGCACATTGGGAGGAAACCCAAGACGGGTTTCAACGTGTGGAGACAGCGACAACTAGCTGTTACAGCTGAAAACAAAAGGTTAATTGGCATATTGATGAACTGCAAAACACATTATATTCTTGATTAATTGATTCTTTTCCCTCTAAATGATCACACATTTAATCCTTTTATAGCCCTGAGATCACTTTGTATCTTACAGCACTCTGCACTAGCAGATTGAAGAGTCCCTTGTAGAGTCTTAATTTAAACCAATCTTTAAATGTGGTGATAATTTTGGTAAAAACTGTGTTGAACTTAACACAACTTTGATGACTCGCAGTCTGATCGTTGTCAAATCTAATGACAAGTTATGAAACTGTTTGTTATGTTTCCAGGCTGCAACCAGTCAAATGTGATGAAACTGCACCCACACAGGCCCGATGAAGTTTATTTTAACCCTGGTTTTTTTTGAGAGCTGTGTATTTAAATCTTGATGACAACATCTCTGATGTTAAATCTTTTTGATATTTTTCAAATTAAGTGTAACTAACATCCCATAGGAGTCATCAGGACCCCGCTGATAAGGACCAAGCTTGGCCGAGTTGAAAACAACTGAGCAGCTAACTAAGGTTGATGCTGATTGTTTAAAAGTAGATGCTACTGCTATTCTTTCTAAGATGTAGTGTCATTTCACAGGTAGCAGAGGATATCCCCCTGCAACTCTTTCCCCTGCAGTAATCATTTTAATACCAAAAATCCTAAAGTACTGCTTTGTTACATCAAATATAAATATCAAATATAATGACTTGAAATAAAGACAGGGGATGTCTTTTGATGTCACATATTTCAAACAGATCTTAGGCTCCTGAATTTTCCATCCATGTACATTCTGTCCAACATATGGCAATTTCTTTGGCCCAAGTCTGGTCCACGTTTCAACATTTGGGCACATTCTGTCAATGTCGACTGACAGCCAGAAGATTTGGAATTAGTCCACATGTGGAAGAAAGATCTGACAATCATGCAGGCAAGAATCAGATTCTGATCTGTGAAAACATAACTATGTGGCCCAAATATGGGCTGGATTTATTTTTACTAGCTGGATATCCTCTTGAACTTGAGCTGAATTCATATTATAGAAAAAGCCAAGCAGAGTGACATCAGAGTGGTGTTATCATGAAATAGTGCAGGGACTGTTTCAATTGCTTACTGTTGTGGGGCTTTCAAATTGGCTACCCTATTACACAACATCTGTGGTTTTCACAAAGAAATACTTTGTATCATTTACTCATTGTTTAAATTCTTATTTTTGCAGTGATGCAGGCACACATCACATGGGCTTGAGTGAGTCATGTGTTTGTCCATAAGGACATCACCTGGGATCTCACTGTTCTCTGACAGGACGTGTTTGCACACGTCAACTATCCCCAGAGTTTTGGTTACGCCCATGTGGCTCTATCTGGAAGTGTTTCCTTGCTTTGCTTCTTCAGTAAAAGTAAACAGCCAAATGTACAGTTAGTGAAAAAAAGACAGAGTGAGAGAGGACACCAAAACACAGCACTGAGAGCTCATTCAGTCATCTGATGAAAAGGAGAGGGCTGAGGCTCAAGGCCCCACATTTTGGTTGAAAAAATATTCCAAAACAGTGAATGTTGCTGCTTGACTACAGACAACCACTTGACTACAGAAATCCAAATAGAACATTCTTCCACCTAGCAACACTGAAAGATAAGCATTTTTCTATGCACAAGTATTTAGTGCATGTGTTATGTACATTTTGCTGGAATTAAGCTGACCAAAATAACACAGCCTGAGGGAGCAAATGTGAGACATCTTGACATTTTGCCTTAAACTGCACTACTACGTTATCTTCTTTAAGTCACTCATTGCCGTCACAACACACAGAACCAAACACTTCATGGTTATGATACACGAGCACTAACATGCAGTGAAAGATCCCTGCATGTTAGTGTTGTATGTTACCTGAGAAGCTGTGATGTGACACTGGATATACAGAGGAATGTGAATAGTGAATATTGCTGTCAGTCACAGTGTCCATGAAAGTCTTCATGTCAGAGGTTCTTTCAGCAGCAGTTTATGGTCTGCCCTTTGGGAAAATGTCAGACTATTATAGACCGACACTGGCTGTCGTTCCTTTTGCTCCTGCAGCTCAGTTTCACACTGGCTACCCTGAAGAGTTTAAAGCACAAGGCTTTATAACAATAATGAATTGATCCTGATAACAAGTATCATTTGTGTTGTTGATGCTTCTTGCTCCTCTCTGCCATAGAGCTCCATTGTTTCCAAAAAACTATTTAAAACACATCAATGAGCCACAGTGTTACACTGGGTGACATGTTCCTTCATCAGCATGCACACAAACAGTGTGGTGTGACTCACACTGTGCTGAAGCTGAAAACACTTCAAACAAAAATATACAGTAATTAGCTGTAAATAAATAGTACCCAACAAATACACCATTTACTTCCGGCCTTTATTTTTTAACTGCCAGGAAATACCACAGGCACATCAAAACCAACAGTGAGCTGATCCTGTTGAGTGGCACCTGTGTAGTCACTGCACAGCATAACTGATTTCTCTGTCATAGAACTCCATGTTCTCCAGGAAAGTTAGCGGTGTAAGTCTTTATTTCTGGCTTGTCCATTGAATAGGGGATAACCTATATAATTGGCAATGTCCATGACTGACTGAGTGATTATATTGCCACCATTGGTCTGCCAAATGGTACATGAATGAGCTGGGGTTTTTTGACTGACTGCTGCTCAAAATGAATTAACTGTATAGACTGACTATAAATTGGCATTTGAAGTGTAGCTACTGCTGAAGAGCCTTAAACCTGCATTCTATCTAATGACTGCCAGAAGGTGACTCATTCATTCATTCATTCATCTTCTACCACTTATCCCTTTCCAGGTCACGGGGGGTGCTGGAGCCAATCCCAGCTCACTCTGGGTGAGGGCGGAGACAGACAGAGACAAACAACTACTCACACTCACACTCAGACCTACGGACAATTTAGATTCACCAATTAACCTAAACATGCATGTCTTTCGATGGTGGGAAGAAACGGGAGTACCCGGAGGAAACCCACGCAGGCATGGGGAGAACATGCAAACTCCACACAGAAAGGACCCAGGCCCAGGAACTGAACCTGCGACCTTGAAGGTGACTCACTTGTAGCAAAAAGAAGTCAAATTTTCTTGAATTCTATGGGAAAATGACCCAACTTCTCCCTTCATTTATTAGCTCAGTGAACATTTTTCAAATGAGCTTATGGTCTCAGTCTCTAGTTTCAAGTCTTTTGCACTTCTACTTCTTAAATACTATGTAACCTGTCAACTGGGCCACAATAGTGCAGAGTCTTCATTTACCTTGCTGAAGGTGACATTTCTCACATCCTCTGTTCGATGTTTATAATTGGTCAAAGGACTGTTTTAGTACAGTTCTTGTTTGATGCTCTTCTGTTAAAATTATAAAATTAATGTAATTTTTATTTAATAAATAAATAATTTTTAATTTAAGTTAATACACACATTTCCTGGTTTTCATGGGACAGAACCTCGTTATTAGCAGAGTTTTTAGTCAAGGCCATTAAACCATTAGGTTGAATGGGCAGTTGTCCAGTGGCCCAAAGCCCCAAGAGGCACACAGCACACAAGCAACATACCCGGTTAAGAATTTTATGTCATTTTATGAGAACCATAATTGAACCACTGGTGTTGCAAGTCATGTTTCTTTACCCACAAGCTAATCTCACGGACAGCTAAAGCTACTCTGATGTTGAGCGTGACTTTTCGTTGACTGTCACTATTGGCCTCAGAGTCTCCATGCCGTTAGATCCTGTACTTCTGGAACTACACAAAATCCGAAGCCGGAAGAAATTACTTAAACATATTGTCTCTTTACTAAAGAGTAAAACTCTGCCAGGTTGTACAAGCATTTCGGCTTTCTTGTTTCTCATTCTCAGTTTTTAACCTTGTCTCAATTTGCAAGAATAACAGGTTGATTTTCAGTTTCAGATCAAAATGTAATTTTGTTGCATTTTTTTTGCCTCCTGTCTCCTTCTCCTCCTTGCTCTTTCTGATTGTTTAGCAAAAGAAGTATTTTAGTTTGTAGCAGCATGGATTTTTTTGTTTTGTTGTGGTTTTTTTTCGGTCTTGTCTCCGGATGTCCTGCAGCTGCTCCATAGAAATTATCGAAGCTCCTTTTCATTATCATGTGGTATTTGAATGTTGGGGCCCAGGGGCACAGAGACATGTTAACATAACACTTCTTTTATGGCTGTGCTGCAGATATTGAAATTGAAATCAACTGGTTTCCTTTAGCTTAGCAGTTAGCGATGGTCACGCTCTCTTCCTCTGTGTGTCTTATCTTGAAGTATAACCTCTGGCTCTTTGGAGTTCAGGGGAAATGTAATAAAAGCGGTTAATTTGTTGTAATGCAGGTAAGGCTCAATGAACTGGAAACATGACTATGAAGGCTGACCGTCTGTAACGAGAGGCATTATTTACTGACAAATTAAAATGTAATACCTGGCCTTTTTAATAGTTATTAGAGTAAAGATTTTTGTTATTCATGTCTTTTTCTGGAATTTTTAAGAATAAGAATATTACAGATAGCTGCCTACCTTTTGGCAGCAAAATGGACCTGGCATTGCTTTCACATCTGTACGTTTACTGAACAATCAGGTCACACACGCCAATATTTAAAGTGAACAGCGCAAAACATGTTGGGTATAAACACAGTGTGCAGCAATTTAAATTGCTCTAGAGTTATTTCCACTTCATGCATACCCAACAAAACAGAAAAAAAAACAGTCTTCTCTGTGGGTGTCTTGTTTCAACCTGAGCAGATTATCATACATTATACTCCCTGATTTTAGGCTTTCACACCTGCGCCTGGAGATACTGTTTCATTATAAGAATAAAAGGCACAGAAACAACAGATTGAATCTCCATCTGTATTCATTACATCCTATTCTAGTAATATTGAGTAAACTATGCCTCACTATGTGTTTTTATTTGGGGAATTCTCAGCAAAATCTTCACCTGTACCTGGGAATAATATATAGCGTGTATGATTATGTGCCTGGATTACAATGGGTTATTGAAATTACCTCTATTGCTGAATGTATGAAAAAGAAGTAACCTGGAACAAAATCCATGGTTCGGCAAACATGCCGAACCATGGATTTTGTTCAGGCTTATAAATTATAGGGTAGAGCTGTATTCAGTTGGTGTAGCATCAAGTTTGAGAACACACCTGTCCACATAGTGATAATCTCTGGTTAGCTCTAAAAACATTGAATTAGGCATGTTTAAAGAGACAGGACACCCTAGATCTGTGTGGTCTGCATTGTTTCTGCATTTAAATGTTTAAATCCAAACCACACTGTATAGTTGGATAAAATGTCATTCATGTCAGAGGAATGTGGACATTAAGTGTAGTTAGTGGAAGTTTTGAATGGATAATGACACCAAATGAAAATGAAACTCTGGCATATTTTCAAGTATTTGAATATTTTGCTTAACATTATCAAAGACTGAAAGCTATGTGTTGTATATAAGAGAAATGTTGGCGGAATAAATAAAGCAGAAAGGAAAAGTAAAACAAATTTTGAGCAGATAGATTTCACTTATTACAAATGGCAATTACAATTACAAATGATTTGACACTTTCTAGTTCCATTATAAAAAATTTGCAAATTTGGCCAAATAAAAATATAGACTGTGGGACAAACACTGAGGTTACAAGCAATGGCTTTAATGGGGCCACAGACTAAGATCATTTTCACACCTGACCAAGCAGACTCGGTTCGATTGGGGGGCTGAAAGTTGTAACATTGTTCCATTTATCACTTGTTTCGGTTCTGCTTTTACACTGAGGCTGTGTCCGAAACCACCCCCTCACTCCCTACTCCCTTTATAGGGAGATGAATGTAGTGGACTATATAGTGAACTCATTCACAAAATGAACGATCGCTTTCGGACACTACTTTTGACGCCGTTAATTGCGTCATCGCTGTCGCGCAATTAAAACGTACACAACTCACAGCTAAAGACAGAAAAAACTTTTTTGTTTATCACCACATTTTGTTAAAGGCTTTTGAGAATCTTGCACTGCACTGTAATTTTTATTCTCGTATTTGGTCTTCTTTTATTATATTTTTATTTTCTATTCTCTTGGCTCTTAGGTAAGGCAATTAAACTTACTGTTTACATGAATGTAAAGAGCATTAACATCGTGCAAAACAGTATAATCAGACATTCAAGTAACGTTAGATTACAATTAAAAACTGTTACCTAAGAGCCAAGAGAATAGAAAATAAAAATATAATAAAAGAAGACCAAATACGAGAATAAAAATTACAGTGCAGGGCAAGATTATCAAAGGCCTTTAACAAAATGAAGTGATAAACAGAAAAGGTTTTTTTCTGTCTTTAGCTGTGAGTTGGGTACGTTTTAATTGCGCAACAGCGATGACGCAATTAACGGCACCAAAAGTAGTGTCCGAAAGCGATTGTTCATTTTGTGAATGAGTTCACTATATAGTCCACTACATTCATCTCCCTATATAGGGAGTAGGGAGTGAGGGGGTGGTTTCGGACACAGCCAGTGACCATCGGCTATTCACTACTTTTCACAATGCATTGTGGGATACTTTGAGTGCACTACATTTTGTCGCAAAACATTGGACACCACTACAAAACGACGAGCTCACTATGTAGTGCACTATATAGTGATTAGGGTGTGGTTTCGGACACAGCCTGAGATTTCTGACGCGCACCAAACTTTCTGAGCAGCATCGTCGATTGGACAAAGTAGGAGGGGAAATCCCTCCCTCCCTCCCAACCCGGAAATTTATTTGAGGGAATGCTACAACGTTACCTAACTACATACTAGTGAACGCAACCGTTACTATAATGCTATCGTAGCTTGTCAGGGATTGAAGCTGTTATTTTTCTAACTTTGACAATTTAACATGTGACAACATATTAGCTCAGAGTTTAAGGACTGTGACTGTTGGTAGTTGTGGTTGATTTTGTTTCATCATGCCAAATTGTGAATTTATGGGTTAGTGTTGTTCAGACGATTGAGCTAAGCAAGCTAACAACTGCTAACGTCAGTGGTCACTTGTTGCCATAGCAACAGTAAACATTAACGTAAGGACAAATGAGCTACGTACATTTGGTCCTGTGTTTGGTCCGGTGAGCACCTGCCCAAACGAAGCGGACTATCCGAGGAAACTCCAGTCCGTTTAAAGCAGACCAAACTGCTCTGGTGTGAAAGCGACCCAAGGTAAAAAGTGAGCTGTGAATTGTTATGTACTCTCAGCCCTGGGTTGGAACTCTTTGGAGGTCTTTTCACTTACAACTTTGGTCAGAATAAATAGGGATTTTGAGCAGAAATTGTTGGTTGATTAACTCTAAAATGTAATCAAATTATGTTTTTTTTTTGGAGGTCGATGCATGAAGCAAAATCCACATCACATGACACATGTAACTTGTGATTTATATGGTACAGAAAGTACACAAAGGTTTGTGTTTGAGGCGAATTTGCAACAACTATGATATTTTAGAGGTTTAACCACAGGAAAAGAGGCTTCCCAAGTGAATTTATCATACTGCAGGGAACAGAAGTGGTAGTTTTAAGTGTTTTTGGGAGGGGAATTTTTTTACCTCAATGGTATGTCTTGGAGTGACATGCGACAAGGACTTACACTGGGATTCAAACAAGGGACACCTGTTCAGAGCTTGTGCACCCACATGATTGTATAAGGTTTACTTTTTTTTAATATGCTGGCATGGCATGCTGGGTTAGGGGTTATTGTTAATGTATTAAGAAAAACATAATTCTTCCTTAGGAAAATTGTTCCCGTCACATCTCAGCCAGGCTTTCTGCTCTTAACAGGCCAAGCTCTACCTAAACTGTGAGCATTAGCCTCCCCAAGACATGCTGGACTTCTTAGCACCACAGATCCTATTAGATACGAGACATTCCAGACCCAAGTGTGCTAAGATTTTGTCTTCGTCTTATGTGCCATCAAATTCATCTAAATAAATTCAGATTAAAGCATATCCTTCCCAACAATATAACCGTCTTGCCACCATTGGTCGCACACCTTGTTCATTCCAAAAACAGGCTGTTATGTCCTCATGTATTCCTGTTGCCTTTGTTTTTTCTCCCTTGTCCTGGCTCTTTGTAGCTCAGCCCAGGTTCCTCCTGCTGATCAACAAGCTCCACCTGGTTGAGGTAGGAAAATCTTAAAAGCTGTGTTTCCAGCTTCATGAGGGGATGCAGGTTTTTGACGTTGGGACTACTGTGCTTACTGCCTTTCATCTTGAGTTGTTTTGCTCATCTTCAGCTTTCTGTTGTCTTGATTTAGCATCCTGATAGTTTATATTTTTTCATTGATTAAATTATCAACTTTGTCATTTCAGAAGGGTCTTATTGGTTTATGTTGGGTCACTGGTGGACTGTTGTATGTCCCATGAGCCCACCCAAGGGTGGGGTGCAATGCAGCCAAACATTAAATAACTGCAATACAGTAGTTTTGGTTAAGAAAACAATTATAATTGTACATGATCAGTATTGATGAGCCCAAATTATATTCCAACTCTGATGACCAGTGACATCAAAGCGGACGTCTGTGCCACCCCTGAATGGCATTGATGTTGGCACACAGTCCAGGTATTTTTTAAATTTCCAAACTTAAACACCTTGGGTTGTGTTTACACTCACAAAGGGAAGCAAGCTCATAACATCGATGCCTAAAAATTGTTGCTGAACTCATTCTCCTTCGAAGCTCACATTTATGACTATGCAACACATTTCCTGAGGGTACATTTTGATTCTTTGATTTAGGAAACAATATAATGTTTTTTTACATTTTTAATGCCATCACTGCCAGTTTAGTGAAATGCAGTGTGCTGCAGGAGGCCATTTTTACAGTGGAATAAGACAGATTTTACTTGTTTTTTTCTTTTACAACTGAGGAGGCTGATTGTGGCACCCTGTGTTTCTAAGCTTCTTGAAGTCCTGCACAATCCTCCACCACCTCTTGCATGCAGAAACCCCCAACCCCCGCTTCTCTGCAGAGCTGCCTATAATGGGCCCCTCATTCACCTCATCTTCTTTTCAACACCAATAAAATCTTTTACATTTCCTCAACAGGCAGTTAAAATTTGGCTGACTACTGTGCCGTGTGCTCTTCCCAAACTCACCATGGTGAGTTTCTGACGTTTCTGTTTTGTCTTTGTTGTTTTTGCCTTATTTCACATTTCGTTCCCCTTGCTTTAACTCCAGCTAACCTTGAGGAGATGACAAAAGAGGCTTATTTTATGAGCAGAGCTTAGGGTGCCTTGTTTGTTTTTCCAATTCACCTTTTGGTGCTAGGGGGACACTTGTAGACATACTAGAAGGGTGCCAGCCCTTAAATATTTCACATCTCAGGAGCCATTTGTACAAACTTTTAAGAGCACACTTGCCTGCCACCTGAAAGTGTGCTGCACTCATCTTATTGCCATTCATTTTTCTGTCTTTTCATTTCCCCTCCACCTCATTCTTTCTCATTCACTTTAGTCCTAAAGAACTAAAGTCTGATGCAGAACTTGCAACATTTCCTCACAGATATTACACTGGCTATGCAGTAATTTCAAAAGCCTCCATATGGCACCTTTAATGACAATATTAAACTAATCACAAATTAGCTATAGCTCTTGAGATGTGATCGAAAAATAAGTTGTCATACACTAAACTCTTACTCTTCCTCTGCTTTCTGCCTTCTCCTGCTTACTGTTTACCTTCACTGTTTCCACATGTTTATTTCTTTGCAGTCCCATCTGCTTTGGTTCTCCTCTTCCAATCCCCTCCTTCCCACAATTTTTGTTCTCTTGCCATTATCTCTCCAGTCCACCACTCCACCATTCTTGGTCTTCATTTTTTTCCTTCGAAACCATGGAGAAACACCACTATGGTAACAATCCTGAAAAGAGAATGCAGGAAAGCTGAGCGCAAGTAGAGGGAAACTAAACTTCAAATTCACTATGAGCTGTACAAACAGAGCCTGTGTAACTATAACAACAAGCTCTGTGAGGCCAGACAGCTAAAATGATCTGACATGATTAACAAGAACATCAACAATTCTCACACTCTGTTTGCTGTGATTGATAAACTTGTAAACCCTCCAGAACAGATAACCACAGAACTCCTCTCCACTGAGCAATGCAATGAATTTGCCAGCTTTTTTAGTGAAAAAATCAAAGCCATTAACTAATCTGTGTCTAAAACCTGGCAATAACTCAACTGTGATGTCACAATTAATATGATTTATTAAAATATCCTAAAAGAAACGGTTCAGAATTTTTAAAAACAAGTTTTAGCGCAGTAGAAATTGATCTCCAACAAATAGTAAACAGCTCACTGGTCAGGCATTTTTCTCAAGTCACTAAAGATAGCTGCCATTAAGCCACTCTTAAAAAAGAGGACTCTCGATGCCTCCATTATTAACTATAGATCTGTCTCAAAACTCTCTTTTATATCCAAGATTATTGAGAAAGTTGTATTTAATCAGATCAACAACTTTTTAAACAAATCATGGTAAATTTCAAACAGGTTTCCGACCTCACCACAGCACTGGAACAGCACTCGTCAAAGTGTTAATTGATATACGGCTGAATACTGATTCACTCCTTGCTTTATTAGATCTCAGTGCTGCATTTGACACTGTAGATCACAGAATCCTGCAGCACAGGTTAGAAAATTGGGTTGGACTTTCTGGAGTGGTCTTTAATTGGTTCAGATGTTATTTAGAAGGCTAGAGTTATTTTGTTACAATTGGTAGCTATGAATGAGTGGCTATGACTTGTGAAATCCCCCAGGGGTCAGTTCTGCAACCCAATCTGTATATGCTCCCTCTGGGTTAAATATTACAGAACTTTAATATCAACTATCACTGTTATACAGATGACACACAACTTTATGTGTCTCTGTCACCAGACGAGCAGCACATTAGTCTCACTGTGTCAGTGTCTGAAGCTAATAAACAACTGGATGAGCCAGAATTTTCTTCTGTTATTTTGTTGGGTACAAAGAGAAGAGGGTCAGCATTAGTAAATATCTTGAGTCTTGATCTCTAAAAGCCACAAATCAAGTTCATAACCTTGATGTTTTAATTGACTCAGATCTGACTTTGAACAGCCACATTAAAGCCATCACCAAGACACCCAGAAAGAGCAGGAGAACCTCATCCACACCTTCATCTCCAGTAGACTCGATTATTGTAGTGATCTTCTGACCGGATTCCCCGAAAGGAGCATTAAACAGCTGCTGCTCATCCAGAACACTGCTGCTAGAGTTTTAAACAGGAAAAAGAAGTCAGAGCACATTACACCAGTTTTAAAACCTTTACACTGGCTCCCAGTCAGTCACAGAATAGATTTTAAACCCTGCTGCTAGGTTACAAATCACAGAATGGTTTGGGACCAGAATACATCTTTGATATGTTTATAGAAAATAAACTTAGCAGGACTCTTACATCCATGGACTCAGGTCAGCTAGTCCAGACCAGAGTTCTGACTAAACATGGAGAAGCAGCATTTAGCTGTTATGCTGCGAACAAGTGGAACAAACTGCCAGTGGAGGTTAAATCAGCATCAAATGTCCATCCATCCATTCATCTTCTACTGCTTATCCATTTATGAGTCGCAGGGAATGCTGGAGTCAATCCCAGCTCACACTGGGCGAGGGCAGGGTACACCCTGTACAGGTCGCCAGTCCATCACAGAGAGAGACAGAGACGAACAACCACTCACACTCAGACCTACGGACAATTAAGAGTTAACCCAAACATGATGTCTTTGGACGGTGGGAGGAAATTCGGGTAACCAGAGGAAAACCCCACAGACACAGGGAGAACATGCAAATTCCACACAGAAAGGAACCGAACCCATGACCTTCTTCTTGTGGGACAACAGCGCTAACAACTATGCCCCTGTGCTGCCCCTGCATATTTTCTTTTATCATTTTATGATTTTATGACTTTGAGTTTATGCATATCGCTGTTCTTACTTTTCTCTGTATGTATTTAGAGCACATTGAATTACCTTTGTGTATGAAATGCGCTATATAAATAAACTAGCCTTGATCACTGCCACTGTGTACTCTTTTTTTTTCACTTTCTGTACTCTTCCTTAATCATTCATTTAACCACTTCTTGCAATTTCTCTCTTGAAACCATTCATTACTTCAGACATTTTCAGTCTTGCTTTAATATCACTTTTCTTCAGTTTCCCTTCCCTTCTATCATTTGTCACCTTTACTCCCTTCCTTCCTTTCCCTACCCTATTTCTTCTCTGCATTATCAAATATGTTCAATCTTTAACTTTCCCCGTGCCTCCACCACCATAACTCCCTCCTCCCTTCCTTCCTTCCTTCCAATGTTTTCTGCTTGGATTCTTGCCTTCTGAGCCACGTGGCTGACATCATGGGAAAATCCTCATGACAGTAATGCTCTGCCATGGTGACCTCTACAACCCTGGAGCAAGGTACTGTTTTAGCACTTAATTCCACAGGGAAGGAACTCTCTCCAAACCTCAGTTAACTTTGAAATAAAAAAGTAGAACCTGGTTCCACTTTCGAAACTTTTTATTTCTTCTTATTTTAAGGCCTTGGGAATGTAAGCTGTACTCATCTCTTCCTGCAATTAAACAACAAAATAAGTTGTTTGTCCTTAAGAGTTTCAGGATTTTCTGATCTTGTGTTTGAAGAATGAAGTATACATCATTTGTCTGCACCCTTTAAAATTGACATGACTAAACTATGTTAAACGTTTGCTTGAGTTCATCTTTAGGTTTAGGTATAGATCATATTTTGGGTTGAAATGCCTACTTGCTGTTAAGGTTATACGACCATAATTTTTGCAGCAATAAACAATTAATTATTGTGTGGCTTAAAAAAGAGCAGAATCAGAAACATCAGTCATCAGTGTGATAGTCCCAGTCAGTGTTGTATTGATGCATCCATCCACCTTAACCTCCTGCCATTCAGCAGACTTTCTTTGAAGACTTGTGAGTCCCTAGTCCAGTTGAATTAACCTCTTTCAATCCAGTTTGAGTTTGAGAACTGTTTTATTTATTCCCTATAAATAAAACAGTTCTGGTATTATCTGATGTCTGTTTTGTTTCATCCATTTAAACAAAAAAATTATCTATTAGGTAAGTAGAGAGAAAATAACAAAATACAACAGAACTAGAACTCTGTTGCTGATCATTTTGGAATCAGCAGTAATGAATCTTAAAAGTAATTTTTACAAAGTTCCATATTTAATCATCATAAATACACCAAGATTGTCAACATAGAAGAAATAAAATGCAATTTTAATGTTTTGTTAAATACCTCTATGCATCAAGTTGTAGGGCTATCCATTTAGCTCCTCAGCACTCCTTAGCTCCCAAACCGTAATCCATATTCCATCACTCTTTAAGCACCTGCAGGTCAGTGTTAGTGTTTCTCTGCATGCTTCAGAATGAATGGGGGTTACAGTGTGTAAAAGCCCCAGGAATATCTAAAGTAAAACGTAGAGGAGTGTATTTCAAGATATCTTCACTTAATTCACTCTGAGATAGTGGTTTACTTGAAATTACACCATTGTGGGTTAATGCTTTCAATGTCATTGCGCCTGCCATTGTTGCTGCCATCCCTCACACTCCCGCATTTTCAGCATACTTTCACCCAAGAGCGTCACTATTTTGTCAAAGCTTTGTGACACAGCAGCACTCAGACATGTGGGTGTTAACCACTGCACACCATGAGGCATTTTGGAAATGAAGGCAGACTACCATTAGCCTGGCAGTGGAGATAATACAACTTCCTCTTTCCACATGTTAGAACCTGACAGCCAATTGGAGCCATAAAAGTCCACAAAGTTCCCATAGCCAGCAGTTCACACCAGGCAGACTGCTGTTAATGTTAATGAGGTGTGATGGCAGGCTGCTTGGTTGTCAAGGTCAAGGCTATCACTGCTAACAATACAGAAGTTAGCAAGGTTTAATGTCATAGATAACTAATGCTGCTACTACACAGCAGAACATAATTGTTTTTGTCCTTCTACTTTGTATCAATAAAGACCGTAGGTCACAGGAAAAGGGGAGTTTAAAGGTTTATTTATTATTATTTTTTTAAATTCTGAATGTTAGACACGGGGGGAGATGTTGCATGTATCTCATTTCAAATCATAATTTCTTAGTGTATTTCCTGACGTTCACTGCGCACAAGTGTCACTACCGTGACATCACTGATTTGTTTGGGAGCTGCTATTTTGAAGCTTCCAGTTTGTAATTCAGCTTTAGGCCATTTTTGAAGCCAGAAGAAACCATATTTGGAGAAGGAGGTGAAGCTGAGAAGGAGTGAGGGCTGGACCTGACCTGCTCTGGACTAGCCAAGGAAGTAGAGCCAGTTCACCATAAATCAGAAGGCTGTTGCGTTTGATCTCTGTCTCCTACAATTCACAAGTTCAAGTGTCCTTGGGCAAGAGAGAGAACCGAAATTTCCTCAACAAAGTTAGTCCGCTTATCCTGATTGGTCATGGGTGGTGCTGGAGCCAATCCCAGCTCACTCTGGGAGAGGGCGGGGTACACCCTGGACAGGTCACCAGTCCATCACAGGGCCAACATACAGAGACAGACAGAGACAAACAAACACTCACACTCAGACCTACGGACAATTTAGAGACACCAATTAACCCAAACATGCATGTCTTTGGACGGTGGGAGGAAACTGGAGTACCCGGAGGAAACCCACACAGGCACAGGGAGAACATGCAAACTCTGCTCCAGGCCCAGGAATCGAACCCGCGGACAGCACTAACCACAATGCCGCTGTGCTGCCCCTACTATTATAACCAGTTCATTTAAATGTGTTCAAACAACCCTTCAGAAAATATCTACTGAAAAAGGTAACACAAATTTCTTATCGGGTACTGACAATCTGCAATTAGAAAATGCTTAAGTGTATGCAGTCTGCAGAGGTATTCAGTCTAGCTTGTGTTCCTTGATTAAAAACCTTGATTGTCCACAAAGCACAGAAGCCAATCCAAAAAAAGAACTCAATTTACTCAACTACTGTTCATAAGCCACAACAACAGAGGACCATGTCAGGTTACAATTCAGAAGAGGCTCAATGGGTTGAGGAACTGCCTGAGCAAGTGAGAACTGGACTGTGGAACTTCACAAAGGTAAGAATCAGTAAGCGAAAGAGGAACACCACATGAACCTGTTGGCAAGATTAAGACTGGATTCTTACCAGACAAGGGCAGTAGACGCGTCACGATTGACACTCCCCTTGTGTTTCATTTGAAGTTTTGATAACAAGATATATTAAGTTAAGATATATTTGTAATTTTAATGAAAAATATTTAAAATATTAAGGTAGACATTCAAAGAAATCATGAAAATCCTGCTTCCCCTAGTCTGGATTGAGCAGGCTGATGTTGATGGCTGTTTTGTTGTGACAACAAAGTTCCAGAAGTCCTGACAGCTGGTTTTAAAGCTCAGTTTCTGAATACAGATTGTGAGCATTTCTCTGTGAAGTGAGGCCTTTGATACTTTCACATATTAAAAAAACTCTTTTTAATCTACATGGAGATCAAACTTGATACAATATTGGACATTGACCAGACAAAGTGATAAAAATGATGGTTTTAAGCGTTTTAACTTCTGTGCACACAAAATCACAAATATGGCATGTACATATGAGGACAAATGCTGTGTATTATAAACTGTGGGGTGATAAATAGTGTGGGAGTTTCACAGCAACTTATTGTGTGTCTATAAATGGACAGCAAATACACTATAGGTTCAGTTCTTGATGGTTGAACTCAGAAAGTCAAAGGGGGCTGGGTCTTATTTATTGTCATGATAAACCCACAGGAGATCCCAACAAGGCCAGGTCACATATTTGACCTTTGACCCAAGCATCACCTTTGAAGGGTTAAATGGAGAAAGCCACTTTGTGGATTCAAAAGGGTGGGGGAGAGAGCGAGAGAGAAAAAAGGGAAAACAAGGAGAGAGAGAGAGTGTGTTTACATCAAACTAAGTCCAGTGTAAACAGCATGGATGCTATCTGTCACCACAGTCCAGTAACATGGTTGTCCTGTTTCACTGTCCCATTTACAGCTGATATGAAACTTCTTTTTAGCGCTGGGGTTATGAAAGCATACCATATATTGAGGCTGCACCCAATGCTTTTATAGAGCTTTGTTGCTGCATTACCTTTGTTCGTAAAAACATGTCGGTGTGAAGATTTTCAGAGGACAAAGGATCTCAACACTGATAATAATCATCCTCTCTATGATTTAATGCCCTTAGGAAAGGTACTAAATCTGCTACTCACATTGGATTCTAAGGGTTAGACGATTTTAGACTTTTTTTCACCTATTCTCAAATACACATGAGATATGCTGAGATTGAGTATGCCTAATAACACCACTATGTCAGTTTTCCATCTTCATATAAGCCCCACCTTTTGCCTCATTCACTGACTAAAGGTCAAAACACCACTTACAGCTCATTCAAGTTCTTATAGAACCGTTTTCAAAACCTTAAAACTACTAAGGTGTGGAACATTTGTGGAATGCCCTTTAAAAAATGCATAACTTTACATCAAGCAAGCAGTCATATTATTGCCCTTTGTTCTACTAAATAGGATTAGTTTTTTCCTCTCTGCTACTGTTTACCCCCTGAGGTGGATTGTAAGCCAACCGAGGTCTCAACTAAACCACAAGTGTTGTTGTAACACACCCACTGCTGTACATAGACCACATCACAGGGAAAATGTAAAAGTGTGATTTACTATTATACAGATATACAGTACCAGGGACAAAAGGCCAAAGACTTTAATCTCTCAACTATAGAGAAAGGAGGGGAAAAGCAGTCCAAGGCCAAAGACTGGCTGCTTCTTCACAGTCCGTTGACAACTTATAAACATCACTCTGTTGCTGTCCTTTTCAAGCCATCACCACAGACTAGGCTGGCAAAATAACTTCAGAAGGTTAAACTCTGCACCTGAATCCTCACCACTGCTCACAAGACACATCTACCCATGCACACACACACACACACACACACAAACACAGTGTCAGCTAAGGACATCAGTGTGGCTCATTTTTATGAGGAATAAAAAAATTACACAATTAAGTATAAGTAAATCAGTAAACGCAGACGTAGTACTGTGACTTTCCTTACTTCAGGATTATAGTTCAGGTTTGTCCCAAACCTGATTTTCTGGTAAAGTTCAGGCAGTAGGAGAATCCAGCCAATTTAAAAATAAATTCGGAAATTATTTACTATGCATTGCCGATTAATATTATTGACATACTGCATATGGCCCAGGCCACCTCTGTAGTGACAGGATCTCAGGTGTGTTCACATGCCAGGTCTGAACAGGGCCTTAAATACTATTAAATATTGAAATTAAATTTTCAATTCTCTACCTGTCTTAATCATCTTACTTGAACTGTTTGCATAATGTATGATAATCATGGTGTTATTTATATGGAATCCACCTTCCCTTTTACTCTTTACACCTAGAGACAGCTGTAAACAGCTACAGACTACGATGAACAGGGTAAAAAAGGATAAAATGACTGCAGGAAGGACTGTGCCCGCCCATCATTTATCCCAACTTGGACTGCATGATGTGAGAACATCCCACTTCTCTTCATCTGAGTCTGGCCTTGTTGCCAATGACTCTCCGCTGGCTGACCTGATCCATAATTTCTAAGTGATGAAACTTTTAAACAGAAACACATTCTTTTGCAACGTGGTCAGATGTAATAATGTGCGAACATAATTTTAGCAGCTCAATCAACAAATGCTCTGTTCCAAGAGATGCAGCAGAGGTGAAATGTAAATTGCTGTAACCATGGAAAAAACAAATCCAGCCTTACAGCCTAAGGTTTTGTGATGCTGCTGCTTTACAAACAAAATCACTGTGCTATGCTTCATGTTTCATTTCCAGTATTATGTCATTTCTAAATAGAGTGTATAAATATTTAACAGACTGCTGTGGAGGCATGAAATGGGAGATCTGGAGTGCAATCTTCCTCTATAATTTTCAATTAGGGTCTGACTGTCACTCCCTGAAACTCCACTCAGTTCAAATAAAAACTCTCACCCGTTTGCTTTAAGTCAGCCATTTTCACAGTGTAATCCACCAGTAGTCCCTGAGCAACCTCAGATGGTCTCATGCCAACTTTTTTGAGCACAGAGATCTGGATAATTTGGTTCTGTGTAGATGCAACAGGGGCACAGGCCTAGCTGTCAGCAACTTCTATAGGCAAAGTCTCTCTGATCATTCCTGTATTCTTCTGATGTTAGAATGAAGAGAAGTTGCTCTGAGTTTATTGTAGTGAGAGAATAAAGACGGAGAGACTTGGACAATAAGATATTTGAGCAGTAAAACTAAGTCTAAATATTGTCATCCACAGCAAAATGAACTTGTGATGAATATGCTTTAAGATCACAAACATATAAATATATACACCTACCATAAAATAGAGATAACAACGCAAGATGACAGTTGTTATGATCAGGTCAGTGAGAGAGACATTAAACTATTGCACATTAAAGTTACTGAATATTTGCACATGGTAACAGTAAATCAAAAGCATTTGACACAGATAAAAAAGAATAAAGAGATTTTGCATTCAGCAAGTCTTGTGTGTTTGGTATTAAGTTGTGCATGCATGTGTTTAGTTGTGAATGTCTGTGGGAATAAACTCCTGCAAAGCCTGGCAATCTTGCACTTCATGTATTTTGGAGAGGGCAGAAAGATAAAAAGTCTGAGTGCAGGGTGGGCAGGGATTTTATTTAGGAGTCATCTGAGCAGACCTGAAATCGAGAAGGTCAAAGTTGAACAAGGAGCTTAGACAGTAAAAGGGGCTGCCACAAATATGTGTTTTCAGCTGGTTCAAAATGCTGCTGCTCGTATTATTACAGGTTTTTTCAGGTAAAATCACATCACTGCCTCCCTTCATTAGCTCGCTGTTAGATTGATTGCAACCCCTTGATATTACTGAAATTATTCATTCAGATATTACTGAATGAATAATTTTGTTTTTGGTTGAAAATATGGACATCCTTGTCCAAATATTCAACTCTTTGGTGGTTCTCAAAATTGGACTCAAGACCAGCAAATCGATCCAACTTCTACCACTTTTCCGTTTCTTGGTCGCAGGGGGTGCTGGAGCCAATCCCAGCCAATGTTCTGGGTGAGGGCGGGGTACACCCTGGACAGGTCACCAGTCCATCACAGGGCCAACACACACACACACACACACAAGACAAACAGAGACAAACAACCACTCACGCTCGCATTCAGACCTATGGACAATTTAGAGTCACCAGTTAAACTAGACATGCATGTCTTTGGACGGTGGGAGGAAACCCATGCAGAAATGGGGAAAACAGTCCAGTCCAGGAACCAAACCCACAACCTTCTTATTGTGGGGCGACAGCGCTAACCACTATGCCGTCGTGCTGCCCCATAACAAATACAATGATGGATAATGTGAACATTTTTGTCAACATTTTCAGTGATTAAATATTTAGCTCAATTCGATGTTTGATCTGTGTCAGTTTAGATGTCCCCTTGAAGTTAAAAGAGGTTTAAAAAACAACTACCAAAGTCAACCGATCCATCAACCAGTTAGTTTACAAGATAATCCATCCAGCCACAGTCTGTAGAGGAAACTGAGCAAGGTGCCATGAAGATTCAGGCCAAGCTTTGTGTCAACACAGTTCTTCGCCACTGCATATTACAGCTGAAAGTCCAGGCAACAGCAAAGAGAGGCAATTACAGTACAGCCACCTGTGCCACATTTGTGTTTACTTCCTACACATGCGGAAGTCTGTGAGGCTTTTGAAGTTTCCATTTTTTGCAGGCTTCTATTTTTTCTAGGGGAAGAAAGTGGCTGTGAGCGACGTTCACTGGCCCAGCTGCGAGCCACATTATCAGCTCTGTCCCAACTGGCAAGGCTCCAGTTATGTTACCCTGACAAAGGAATCACACAATGGTCACATATGCTGCCTGTGTTAGACACATTGGCTTTTATTACAATCGAGGTTATAATAAAATATAGCGTATAATTTTAAACACTTGTTTAAACAATTTTTACTTCCAAGTAAGACTTCTTAAAATCCAATGTCAAGTGATTTTCATCAAGATTTTATGTTTACAAAAAATCTGGGCTGAAATGGAAAAAAAGATTTAATGGCCTATTAATTAAGTCACATGAGCCATACAATGAAGTTATGGGAAAGAGTAGTTGAAGCTAGACTAAGGGCAGAAGTGAGCATTTGTGAGCAGCAGTATGGTTTCATGCCAAAAAAGAGTACTACAGATGCAGTATTTGCTTTGAGGATGTTGATAGAGAAGTACAGAGAAGGTCAGAGGGAGCTGCATTGTATCTTTGTAGATCTGGAGAAAGCTTATGACAGGGTGCCCAGAGAGGAACTGTGGTATTGTATGAGGAAGTCTGGAGTGGCAGAGAAGTATGTTAGAGCGGTGCAGGACATGTATGAGGACTGTAAGACAGCAGTGAAGTGTGCTGTAGGTGTGACAGAGGAGTTCAAGGTGGAGGTGGGACTGCATCAGGGATCAGCTTTGAGGATCAGCTGAGGAATCAGCTTGTTTGCTATGGTGATGGACAGGCTGACAGACGAGGTTAGACAGGAATCTCCATGGACTATGATGTTTGCAGATGACATTGTGATCTGTAGTGAGAGCAGGGAACAGGTGGAGGAGAAGCTAGAGTGGTGGAGGTTTGCCCTGGAAAGGAGAGGAATGAAGGTTAGCCGCAGCAAGACGGAGTATATGTGTGTGTGAATGAGAGGGACCCAAGTGGAAGAGTGAGGTTACAGGGAGAAGAGATAAAGAAGGTGGAGGATTTTAAGTACTTAAGGTCAACAGTCCAGAGCAATGGAGAGTGTGGAAAAGAGGTGAAGAAGCGTGTGCAGGCAGGCTGGAACGGGTGGAGAAAAGTGTCAGGTGTGATGTGTGATAGAAGAGTTTCAGCTAAGATGAAAGGAAAGGTGTACAAAACTGTGGTGAGACCAGCGATGTTGTTTGGTCTAGAGACAGTGTCACTGAGGAAAAGACAGGAGGCAGAGCTGGAGGTAGCAGAGATGAAGATGCTGAGGTTCTCTTTGGGAGTGACCAGGTTGGATAGGGTCAGGAATGAGTACATCAGAGGGACAGCACATGTTAGAGGTTTTGGAGATAAAGTCAGAGAGGCCAGACTGAGATGGTTTGGACATGTCCAGAGGAGAGATAGTGAATATATTGGTAGAAAGATGCTGAGTTTTGAACTGCCAGGCAGGAGGCCTAGAGGAAGACCAAAGAGGAGGTCTATAGATGTAGTGAAAGAGGACATGAAGGTGGTTGGTGTGAGAGAAGAGGAAGCAGAAGACAGGCTTAGATGGAGGCAACTGATTCGCTGTGGCGACCCCTGAAGGGAAAAGCCAAAAGGAGAAGAAGAAGAATTAAGTCACATGTTTAAATTGATTATTGAAAGAAAAGAATGAATGAAGTGAACAGAAGAGTTTTTTGTTGTTGAGTTATACATATTCCTGGCCTTCAAACCCACACAAGTATTCTTTCTGTTTTTTTCTCAGTTAAAGGCTCCTAAAGTTATCACTTGACTAGTCCTAACTATAGCAGGAAAATTAATCAAGCAGAGCCTATGCACACACCACATTGTCGAGGAAAGAAAATTCAACCCATAATGTCTTTCATTTTTAAGATAAATTAAAACACGGTTTCTATTTACACCTTCAGTTTTCAGAAACAGCATGCTTAGATATTTAGATGAAACATTTTGAATTTCAAAGCCAAGATGCTTGTCTTTCCAGCCAACTTCTCCAGCTCCTTCTGCTGATCACAAGGCTTTCCCACATTTGCCATGTTCGTATGCTTAGAGTCCAGTCCTGCATCCATTTAGTTGTTAACCCAAACCCAAAAATTGCCCGTACGGATGGAATCATATAGCATATCTTCATTCTCATGGTTACATTAAGAAATACATGGACTGTACACAGAGCTTTGGAGCTTCCTTCATCATCGTGGTTTCTTTAATAATAGTCATGGTTTGATTAGGTTTGGTCACTAAAACAACTTCTTCAACATTGGATTGTTGTCATGGTTACAATACCAATAATTTGACTGAGATGTCAAACTCTCCTGGACCAACCTCACCCTGATGTGGACTTTATTGCTCCAGAAACTACTTCACAGCACAATATCCTTTGCTTATGTCGTAATAATTACAATAATTACAATAATCACAAGATATTTCCCAACATCAAAGCTATTTATAACCAGGCGTCATAATAACTGCTGCACCCAATGGGCTCTTAGAAGAATAGTTTTTGTTAGCAGCACCCCATAATACTTGAAATTCTTTGCTTTGGGAAAAAGCATCTACCTCCTGGCTGGAAGTGATGGTACAACAAGGCTGATAGAAACATGTAATTGAAAAAGATCAGCTATGTCCAATTTTTTTTACTACTTACTATTATCCAATACTGGCAGAATTTTCACAGCCAACTGGATCATATCAAATCAAATAAAATCAGATTTAAATCATAAGAAAGTTACATCAAGGCACTTTACATATAGAGCAGGTTTAGACCAAACTCTTTACAAAATTATTTAAAGAGACCCAACAGATCCCCCCATGAGCAAGCACTTGGCAACAGTGGCAAGACCTTAGTAGGAGCTCCCACCCCTTTCCCTGCCCAGACGGGGCACCCAAACAAATGAGTTGTGGTATCTGGATCAAGACATTAACAGAAGATCCTGGAGGTTATGAGGTGGAGCCTGCATGAATCAGACTTGTTGGTTCGGCTCACCCCACAGATGCTGGATTGGACTGTGATCTGGGGGATATGGATCCAAGTCAACACCTTGAACTGGTTGTTGTTCCACAGATTTTTCCTGAACTGTTGTTGCAGTGAAGCAGGGAACATTATTCTGCTAAGGGAGGCCACTGCCATTATAGAATACTGTTTCCATGAAGGGATGGAGATAGTCTGGAGCAAATTTAGGTTGATGCTAGAAGTCAAGTTCTAGTTCTAGTTTCCTGGTGTCAAGTTTGTAGACACACACACACACACATACACACACCGACAAGCTACATGATGTTCAAGAAGTCCTGATTCATCAGACCACATTAGCCTCTTCCATTGCTCTGTGGTCCAGTTCTGATACTTAAGTGCCTTGCCTGTGCATGACCCAGTCTGTGGTTCAGAGTTTCTCCTTCCTTGGATCAATTGTCTGAAAGTCCTGCAGACCAGGATCATTCCATAGAGCTGCAGAGTTGGAGATGCTCTGACTCTGTCATCTACACATCACAGTTTGGTTCTTGTCAAAGTCGCTCTCATCCTCACAATTGACTAATTTGTTTCTTCACGTCACCTTCAGGATAAAATTTTCACCTGCTGCCTAATATATCCACTTACTGACAAGTACCATGGTAACCAGATGATCAATGTTATTCATCTCAGTGGCCATTATGTTAAGGCTGATTAGTATATAATCCCACTTGTGTGTTCTGGGTCTGCCTCAGGCTCCTCAGATGCAGATGTTACAGATGGCTTGGGACAAAAGTACTTGTTATTGCTCGAATAGTGTGTAATAGTAGTTTAGTAATAGTTTTATTTTGATAAAAGGGCCAAATAAAGATTTAGGATTCAAAAAGTTTTAGAATTTTCTGTCTGCAATTTCTTTGATCGGACATTATAGGATGAAATATTTAATAAAATATGAGAATGATCAAATGTTATAAGAGGCCTGAATAGGTGTCTTTGAATTTACAATACTCAGACACAAGACAGCATGGGTACATATGACGATAACTGACAAGGGAAAGAGATGTTTCACTTGCATCTGTTATTGAGAAAAAGAGAAAGAGAAAAAAAATCATTTGTCTGTTTACAGATCTCCACTGGCGGAAATGTGCTCTGCAGTGATAATTCACCATCTTTATCTGTGGAGCAACTGAAACTGTCTGTATCATAATAGCTTTGTTGAGTTTAGGATCTATAGGAAGCCCCGGGCCCCCGACCAATTCAAGCAGGCTGCTCTCAGTAAGTGAAACCAGAGAAATGGCAATGCTCCTGGGACAAGGGATAGAGATTCAAAGACATCCATTCAGCAGGCAAACACTCTTCCCAGGGGTGTAAGCAATACAAGCAGGACTATACAAGGATCACACATGCTCTGTTGTTACCTAAATGGACTTTTTAATCCATAAGTTTAAGTGATCATTTTAGCAACCCCAGTAAATTATTTACATAATAATTGACCTTTATCAACTTTTGAGAGCTTGCAATTCAACATCAGCAACCATAACCTCAACTTCTCACCTGGAATTTGACAAGTTCTATGATTTTGTATAATATGTAAATTGGAAATATACTATCATACTACTTATAGATCTATTCTTTTGTGAGAATCCGGATCTTGTCATAAAGAAACATGGGGAAAGTCACATCAGGTTAAATTAGATGGAAAGAAAAAGGAAACCGACATTGACAGAGTATAAAACATTAGACAATATTTTGATAATTCCAATCTCGTAAACATCTTAGTATGACATAATCAATAAGTAGTCTGCTGTGCAGAACTCAGTTAGAAGTTGTTGTTTTTTTTTTCGGTTTACCCTTTGTTATGTATACAGAATCAGATGGCTTGAGTCAGAATGTAAATACTAATTGGACCTTTTCGTTAGATTTATGAGTGTGTTGGTCTATTGGTGAGTCAGTTGACCATGCTGGTGCAGACTGAAGTAACTTGAGTGTCCTCCTGAACTGTATTGAAGAAAGAAGTATGAGTCAAGAGCTGCTTTCACTGATAATGGATGAACTGGTTTTAAACGGGAGGAAAGTCTTAAACTACCATGATTGTAGACCTGCTCCGATTTTAACCTTGTAAGTGTAATGATAACTGCATGTTTGTGGATGTACGTATGGCCCTCCCCAAACAGTCCTATGGTTTCAGTGCAGCAGTCACAGCAAAGCTTGACAACAACAAATAAATGGGCAGTTTATATGACCTCTATGTCAGTGAGGGTTAGGGTTAGGGATGAACGAGAAGCCCATTATACAGTATACAATAGAAACAGTAAAAATTACTCATACAAAATCTTAATGTGCTGCTTGAACCTTTCTGCAAATGTGTCAGGAAGGTAACTGGTGCTTTGCTATGCTCTCAGCTGTGTGGTTTGAATACGTTAAAATCCACGTCGTTAACATGTACACGCTCATGAACTTTACATTAACTCCTGTAAGATCCAGCAGTTAGCACTGTTGTCTCACAGCAAGAAGGTTCTTGGTTTAAAACCCAGGCCTGGGGCCTTTCTGCTTAGAGTCTCCATTTTTTTCCTCTGCGTCTGCCTGTTCTCTCCGTGTACTCCGGCTTCCTCCCACAGTCCAAAGACATGCACATTAGGTCCACTGATGACTCTCAATTGCCTGTAGGTGTGGATCTGAGTGTGAATGGTTGTTCGTTTCTGTATGTTGGCACTGCAGTAGACTAGAGAGCTGTTCAGGGAAAACCCCACCCTTGTCAAATGCTTGAAGAGATTGGCCCCAGACTCTTAGTAAGCTGTGGGGATGCACCGATACCACTTTTTTCCAAAACGAGTAGTGGACCAGTACTTGCATTTGAGTACCGATACCGAGTACTTACACCATTACACATAAAGTTACTTTGAATTTATTTTTCAACAGATATCGTCTATTATTTGAACAACATTCCTCAGTATGATTTTCTTGTACATGGGTGACTGTACTGCAGTGAAACTTGTGACAAACACAAATTTAACACAATTGTCGTATACTGACATTCAACATTAGTGCTTTTATAAACATGGCACTGCCACACATACTGTAAGATTTCAGTAAAACTTTGTCATATACTGAGTACTGACATTTAACAAAAGTGCTTTAAACATGGCACTGCCACACATACAGTCTGACATTGAACAAAACCTTTGTTAATAATTTGCATTCTGCTTTGTTTTTGTCGCTCTCATTCACCTGAAAATAGTCAGTTCTGACATGACTCCTCGCTTCCCGCCTTGCAGTCAAGTGCTGTAAACCGTGCGCTGCCGTAAAGCGGTATCGGTGGCAATTTTATGAGAACAAGTATGTGTACTCATGCCCGGTATCAGACTGATACCCAATACCAGTATCGGTATTGGTGCATCCCTAGTAAGCAGTATAGATAGACCTATAGATAGCATGGATCAGAGGGTCCACTTAAAGGGAATCCCTTTCTTTAGTAGAAGCATGTTGATGGCATAGGGAAGATAATTTTTAAGTACAAATCCCCATTTAAAATGAATAATCTGTCACATTTCCATTGTATCATTTATATAATTTGTGTTCCGGTACACGAAATTAGTAGATCCAGTTTCTTGTTCCTGGAAATGAACTGACATGAGACATTGTGTCAAGGAAGTATGTAAGTGAGCTCAGTGATTACATAGTACTGTTGCTAAACAACAGAGAAGGGGGTTAATAAAATAAAACCCATACACAAATGAATATTTGTAGATCTTGAATCTGTATCAAATATATTCATAAAAACATTTTAAAAAAACTTGTCTTGAAACCTATAAGAAATTTAAACAATTTTCATACTTAGGTGCCTAGACTATGCAAATACAGCATGTACGTGTATGCATAAATGTTTATATTGTGACATTTCCTTTCTAAAATGTGCCCAATGTGTTGACATTATGTGTAGCAGGGTCGAGAAATTTGAGGCAACTTTCCCAGAGTAAGAAGATAGACATATTCAAAAAGAATGAGAAATTAACATGTATGATCACATAGAATTTGTATTTTTTATCTTGCAGTAAAAACAAATATATAATGAACATTCTTATATTGTTCACATATATATTTGTTATATACCACAAATTTATCATATCAATTTATCTAATGTATGTATTATATAAATGTCAGAAATTTACTTTGGCTATTTCATATATGTTAAAAACATATACAGTATATTCATATATCCAGAGGATGTATATTTGTAGTATAGTGATGCATGCAGTATCTGGTAATATCGTTCCTGACATAGAGTCATATATATCATTTATGTTGTATATAACCAGAAACACTCAAAGAGTCTATCTTAAGGTTGTTTTAAAGTGAATTTTGTTGTTGCAGTCTGACTTCCTGCCTTTGTATGTCCTTTTGTTGGGGTTATAACAATTCATGCAAAAGACTCAATGTAACTGTTAAAATAATCAGGATAATAAATTGTGTTTAAATGTTGTGGCTTACAAGTATTATATAAGTCATGTTTGATTGAAGTAACCCTGCCACCCACTGGCTGTCCTCTGCTGCCCTCCCAGCAGCACATCACATGCCAAATAAGATGAATACTATGACAGTGTAATCTGTGCGTGTGTATGTTTGGTGAGTGTAGGTCTAGGTAGGTCTGTGTGTGGGGGGGGCTTTCTCTGTGTGCAGGGGGAGAAAAAAAAGCCAAATCCCAGCTCCTCCCATTGCCCCCCTGTAACTCTCTTCATTGAGTCTGCACATATGTCAATAAGCATACAGACCAACAAAAAAGTGACATGTACTTGACATAACCATGCACATGTGAAAAGAGAGACATTATCTGTACTGCACACAATAAAAGACACACCCAACTTTAGTCATATGCATCAAATTGGAAATTTAAAGAATGGAAAAAAAAACTGATCCTGGGTGGGGATTTTGGTGTGTGTCAGAAAGAGTTTATCAGTAGCTGCCCAGAGAGTGAGCACTGTATAAGAAAGAGGTGGAGAAATAAAGTACATAAGAGAGAGGATGGGCAATTGCGAAGTAAAAAAATTAATTAATTAAAAAATACACAGGTCATAAGTATAAGCCAAAAACACAATGCAAACACAATTCAAGCACAATATGTACCAGTTTTAAACTCTTCCTGCTCATGTGAACTGTTTTGTGCCAAGCTTATTTATGAACGTACCCTTTACCCTGCAGTGCGCGCAGCTTCCAAGCTCGTGGTCTCACCAGCTGCCAGCAGTGTCACCGGGTTAGTGGAGCCTTGAGCCACACAGATAATCGGCTTTATTAGTGCTGCTGCTAAAACCAATTTAAGAGCAGACTAGAGGGATCAGACAGGCCAGCTGTCCACACCAGCGCCATGGCAGGCACCCTGGACCACACAAAACACCAAAACAACAACGGGCCAACTGTTTGTGGTGCCAATTAAACCGTGAGAAGGCTTAATACCATACTGCTAACAGCAGCCCAGAGTGAACAAATCAAAATCTCTCTTCAGTGATGCAGTGATGCACTTGGGATCATTAATTCAAAGATGAAAGAAAATTTTGATAATGGAAAACGTATTTTTAACTATATCTTCCTCACATATCCACTCACAGTTCTATTCATAGTTCTTCCCACAGGCTGACAAAGCATCCCTGCTTCATTAACAAGTCTCTAACCCTGGCAGTGACCCAGCACCAGCCTCCTGACCTCATGTGCGGCTTCCTCACTGCGTTACATTCCGGCTCCCGGCCTTACAGCTCCATGGCTAATTACCGAGTGGTGAAAGGAGGCTAACTCCATATTAGACAGGGCAAGTGTGCTGCGCTCAGCTTCAAGCACAACTTCAGCTTTACGTCACATCTCTGTCTGGGACGGGAACGAGACAGTGAGGAAAAGTTAATCTTGGTCAGCTGCACATCCTTTCCATGGAGCCAGGTCTCATCCACTCAGACAGAGGTTTCAAGGCCAGATTAGCCAGGAAAGAACAATTGAGCAACAGGACATGGAATAGACTGGACCATCGATGTCAGGGCAGTGGGACAGTTGAAATGGTCCAACTTGGACAGATTATTCAGTTAAACAGTGTTAGTCGATATAAATTGTACAACAAATGGCAAATTTCATAGCATCCTGAACTATCGTCAGAGCACCAACCTTCATTAGTTGATGGACTGAAGCTTTAATTTACAGTATGTGTAACACACACTAGAACACAGAGTTTGTCGAGACTGAGGATCCTGCAGAGTCACTATTAATCCTATGAGATAGTTTTTGCTTCATAGTAAGACACACCAAATCTTTTCTTGCACATTGAAATTATACATAGTTAAGTAAGCTAAACATCATCTCAGAGGGTTAGTGTCCATTTGGATTGGAAAGGTGGATTGATGAGGAGATGTTTCATGTTAAACATGACACTTTTTTGTTGATTTGTATTTCAGAAATCTTTTTTTTTTCTTTTTTACCAGAAAAAAACATATTTGAAAGCGAAGAAGGAGTGATGTGTGGATCTGACCTACTCTGTACTTTATCCTGATTGTATGGTACAGTCTGTCAGTCACACTGTTCTTATGTCCCCTGATCCACAATTATTTTAAAATTTTCTGTAAATTAAATTAAAGAATTAACATAATGTTTTATTAAAGAAATCAAACCAGACACTGAGACCATAAACTCATTAGGAAAGCATTTACTGAGCTAATAAATCGAGGGAGAAGTAGGACCACAGACTTGAAATACAACCTGACCTCTCTTGCAGCTAGTGGAGACACCCCTGATGGTCATTGGAGAGAATGCAGGTTTAAAGGGCTTCAGCTTTGGCTTCATCTTGCATAGAAAGTAAAGTTTACGCCTTCGGTAATTATTCATATATTTTATGATGTTGAATATAAATATGTCTTGAACTTGTGATCTTATTTCAGTCATCTAAGGAATAATACACAAAACACCTCAGAACAAAGGAATATAAAGTGCTAAAATAATAGCTGCCTTCTGGGTTTTAGGACTCAGTACTCTAACTTCAACAATAAATCCATATGCTCCATGGTCAGCTCCATATTGGAATACATGGTTGAGTGTGGATCCTTTATGTAAACAAAGTTCAGAAAGTATTAAAACCACCGGTACTCTGATTTCACATCTGACAAATAATTGACATATTTCTTCTTTGTCTCAAACCAAAATTTTTTTTTTTTTTTTACAACCTGAGGTTACACATGACGGAGCAGGCCTGGAGTCTGGTAGGAGGAACGCAGGGGTGCAGGGCATGGTGTGAATGATCTATGTGTTTGTGTCCATGCACACGTAGCAGCTTGTTCTTCAGAGGCCTGGGTGTGTGATTATGTGTCCACACCATGTTCATACACAACTGTGCATGTGCGTCGTGTGTGTGTGAGTGTGTGCACATGCTGCCTTGTGTTTTCATGTGTGCGACTGTGCGACTATGCAATGAATATGTATGTGTGTATTTGTGTATGTATGTTTGTGTGTGTGTGTGTGTGTGTGTGTGTAGGTGTGTGTGCACGATATGAACGGCAGATTCTTTTGAGCCAAGAGTACAGATCTCATTTAATCTGCAGTTAACAGCTGTTTAAACAACCTCCATAAATGTTCAGTGCCCTTGAATGGAGGGCTTTTTACCTTGTGTAAAAACAGGCCGCCAGGGGCCTCAAGGGTCCCCCTGACTTGCATTTAATGTGTGTAAGAAGGCAGCCATTATCAGTCTCACAATGACACAATTCACTCCGCCTGTGTGTCTGCTGTCCCATTTGGTTTGTATCACAGTTCCGCTCCTACTGATGGATATCTCATTGTAAGACTTAATCAGGAGTTAATGTCATGAACTGTTGTGTTCACTTTTTGTTGAAACTGTGTTTCCTTTTGTGAACCCAAGAACCCAAGACCTTCTTATTGTGGGGCAACAGCGCTAACCACAAAAGTGACAATAAATATTAAAATGAACTAGTAAACAGATTTTTTCAGGATCAAATAACTCTCAGGTAAATTTTTGTTTACATTTTTTTTAATTGATTAAACAAGATAATATGATGAGAGTGTTAGAGGATGTAACAGCAAGCTGACATAACATAAGTGACTAAAAGAAGCTGTAGATAAACGTAACATGATGATTGTTTTTACTTTAGTTTATAATATCAACAGTTGATACTTTTGCTAATTTGTATAATTCGAAAATCAATAATATTATTAGAATTTTTTTAATTTTTTTCCTTTATGAGCACCAAATTTGTTACACAGCTTTGAGGAACTAGAACGAATGTATATTTTTATAGAAATTATCAAGATTAGTTCAAAAACATCTTTGCAAGAGGTGAAACTTCTTGAAACCCCAAGATAACAGCTGACTCATGGAAAACATGCCAGTACATGTGTTCTAAGATGGTCTTAACAGTTCCCATAACTTCACCTGGCTAACCGCTGGCCACAAGCTGACCACAAGGTTGTAGTTTTACAAATTGTTGGTGTCTTGATGGTTCCAGCTTCCTCCTGGTTCAAGTTTCTTATTCTCATGCTTTAGTAAATCCAGCTAATGTAACTACAACTAAGGAAACTCCAGGTAAGATAACTGATTCAAGGCTCCAGCTTCATGTCTAGCATACAAACATGACTGTCAATTGGTTTATATCTCAGAATGTTGAGCAACTACTTTCTGTTTTTCCAGATTACATGTAAGGAAGTGTTTTATTTATTTTCAACTTTGGAAAATTGAGTTAAACAATCACAAACATAAAAAACTTAAATGGATGTGTAGTCATCCCTCAGGGATAAAAACCTTCAGATGGATGTCAAATTCATACACACTCACACACACACACTTTATTTACTTTACACTAGCTGCACCATTATATGGGTCACATCCATCATAACCCCTGATCTTTGGCTGTTTTATTTTGAAAGGGACCTTTGAACATAAAACAGTAGGAATAGAACCTCTGCAACCCATACTATTAAAGACTCACACACTTACTTAGAAAGAAAGAGCGGGTGTGTGTAGTATGTTGACCAGTGCGTTTTAGAGGGCATTAGTCCCTCCACTCAGCGCTTTAGGGGGAAGGACAGTGATTTACTGTTACTCTCAGCAGTGTTATAAATGCAGCTCCGCTCCTTAATGAGGCTCTGACATGCTGCATGTTCCCAACGTGTTTTTATTTGGCTCACTAGCGACGACTGCCTGATTGCTGCCCCCATTAAAGAGGGGCATTCCCGCTGACACCAGCATGCACCTTCAACCCTATGCACTTAGGCATTACAAGCAATCAAGCCAGGCTTGCTATATATATATAAAGTTGAGAGTTGGGCCAAATCAAAATCCACACTATATCCATTTGAGTTGTATGGTATATTTCTGTAGAGAAACGTCTTAGCTATTTAACCATGTAAAGGAACAGGTTGTAAATAAAAACTATTTTTTGACAAATAAACATTTCCCTTTCAAATTTGAGCTGTGCCAACTCCGTCAAACGCACTTAGTAGTATACAATCTTAATTCTTCCAGTCCAACAAGAATCTAAAGTTCTGGTATGTCGTAATAGGGTTTAGTTTCTATGATACGTAATAAAATACAATATGTAGACTTAAGTTGTGATTTCAGGCTACTCTGAAAACTCATATTTCAAAATATATTCATTGCTTTTAATTTTAAGGCTATATAAAAAATTTCTTTAAATAATGAAGTCATAAGAGAATGTAGGTCAGCTGGTCCTTTATTGTATAAACAGCATAAACTGAAGATGCATTACTGATTTACAAATAAATGTGTTTTTAGACACATGGATGGGACAATTGATGAACTAATTGCTCCTCAGCTTATATTGAACACATATTAAAATATAATGAACATACTAAAATTACACTGTTTCCAACTATTATAAATTATACGGTTTCCAACCATCAAAATAAGGATAGCGGAACATGGGCCCCTCTCCTCCTTTCCTTGCCTTTCATCTACCACTGTTTTCATCTACGTCTCCTCCTTCTCAACCACTTTTTCTCCTCATCCTCTCCTACTCTGTTCCTCTCCCCTCCTCCTCCATTTCTTCCTATAATCTTCCCCTCCTCTCGTCTTCCTCTGCTCTCCTCCATGTCTTCTGTCTCCACATTTTAGCCCCTGTGGGTCCTCTAGTGCCTTTCTGGTGTGAATTTTGTGACTAACTGGAAAGATAAATGAAAAGTGTCAGTGTAAAGTGTTGTGGGTGTATGGGGGTGATACTGAGAGAGAGAAAGAGAATGCGTGGGAGTGTGTGAGTGTTAATGCCCTGCACTGCCACTTTATACTGGGTGGGTTCTTCAGTTGACATTCCTGAACAACAAAAGCCTTGCAACACAAAATATGTAGCCTAAAAACAAGTTCAATTAGCTAACTTGAGATTTCATTCTTGTCTAACCTATATTTACGCCTTAAGCAACAGGCAATGGACACACAATTGACAATATCTGTCCAGCCATGCTACAATACAAATTGAAGTAGTGAAAAATCCGTTAGATGAGAGGATGGAATCAGATTTCCATTTACTTGACATGACTAACTGATTGATTGATTTGATGTCAAATTGTAAAGATGGTAGTTTTTGGGGAAATCTAGAGGGGAAAATAAACGTAACGGATTTGTCAAATTTAGAATTTGAATTTTGAATTGTTTAATAGAAATGTAGAAATGTTTGGGAAGTGACACAATAATAAGCAGACCAAAGCCTGCCCATGCTCTGCCCGTTAGAAGTATAGGTTAGATATGTGTGTGTGTGTGTGTGTGTGTGTTATGAGTAAATAAAATCTAAATAACATTTTAATCCTTTACTAAGTTTAAGAATGTTATTATATTAGCACATCAAGAGGTCATAGGTGCATTTGTCAACTTCATCTGCTTACACGTCAACTCTGTCAGGTTCCATGTCTGATGAAGTTAATGTAAAGGCAAGTATTTAAAACAAATGAAAGTAGGCTTTTGGCAAATTATATAACATAAAGTACAAAGTACTTTGTGGTACAATACAGACTATTTGACTAATAAGGGACAATATACTGGGATCCTTTCACAATACAACATGCAGGGTTTTGGATTGTGCTCTTTTCCCATTTCCATTTATTCATTTTGTAGACCATCTCCACAGTTACTTACAAGTGAGGGACATCAGTAACCTTTCAAGCTTTTGTCAGTGATACGTAAACATAAACTAGAGCAATGTATTTCACTCACCACTGCCATGTGTTGGACATGTGCATCCACGGATTTTCTTAATCCAAGGAAGTTGAAAAAAATGCATAAAAAAATCATCCTTGTGAAATCTTATGTTCCAGTTATTGACATAAAACATGCACCCATACACACAGTCCAAAGACCTGCCACACTAGTCCAGCACAAAGGCAGGCAGTGACTGACAGCTGCCAGCACAACAACTGATACTCAATATCTCCACGCAGCCAGTTGCAGCTGGACCACAGGGACATAACAAGTAAGGCTGGGTCAGCTCTGACTTGTTCTATAAAACCCAGGAATCCAGCTCTGAGAACCACAGATCCCAGTGTGCCCCAGTTTCCCACTCCTGCGTGACCAAATCCCCTCTGTAGGTCTGTCTGGATCTGCCGTGCAGAGCAGCCAGTCTCAAGGATGCTGTCCAGACGCCATACGACACTCACACTGTCTGTGCTCACAGGACTGGATTACTTGTGAACCACCTGATTATCACAACAATATAATGAGCAAGTTTGGAGGTAGTTTATATTAAATTAAAGTTCATTCTTTGAGAAAATACATTTCCCTTAAAGCTGGACCTTTGAATTTTAACCTGCTACTACGTACAATCATTAGTTAGCATGTTATGCTTGGTATGAGCTCAAGAATATTTGTGTATTGACTTCATATTGAAGGTTTATTAAGTATGACATTATATAAATTTCCTCTTTGCATCCAACACTTTAACTTAAGTGTCTTAGTGCGTGTGTGTGTGTGTGTGTGTGTGTGTGTGGTGGTGGGGGGGTGCGTGTGTGCGTGTGTCTGTGCCAGGAAGCGTTAAATACTTGCAGGGACTAAGGTTCACGGTTCTTTAGCTGTGAAAGCTAGAAGCTGGAAGCTGTTTAGCATCATCCTGGATCATGTTGTCCATGATATGCCTGTGCCAGCCAATAATTAAAGAAATAAAGAAATTCTTTCTTTATTTGCAGTTTTTTTACATTTCCATTTGCTGCCAAGTCTATTTATTTATACATTAACATGCTGATATTTTCTGTGTCGGTTTTTTTTTTTGCATGACAATTTTCTAAATTTCTGACTTCCTGGTGATTTTCTCTGCTCTTTCTGTAGAGATGAGTAAATTAAGCTTGTGATGCCCTCAAAGGATTGAAAAAGGAACGTGAGCAAAAAATAAATAAATAATTGAATAAATAATGTCGTTGAGAAATGTAACATTCCCTGGTTAATGCATTAATATTGTTAATGTTGCCATGTTGCACTTGACAGGTCAAGCATTCCAGGAGATACACTGTTGCTAGAGTGTAAAGCTTTTAATATGCCTCATTACCAGATACTGATATAGAAAAGCTGTTTCAACAGATTTAAATATGCCTCAACCACATTTTCTGACATAATCCCAACCTTTTGAAGACCAGGAGGCATAGTCTGTGTGTGTGTGTATGTCTGTGTGTGTTTTTGTGTGTGTGCCCAGGCATACGTGTAGGTGTATGCTTGCGAAATGCGTGAGTCTCTGTATGTGTGTTTGAAAACTTATACCTGCCTTTCCTCGGGGGGTAATACACACTGCCATGACACATCCCTCTGAGGAGTTGCTGTATATTGAAAACTGAAATATGTGTTGCATTATGAGCAAAACACCAAACAATGCCTTTATAATTCACATGTTATTGATACTACAGAGGGACACAAAGAAACAACCCAAATAATCACATTATAGAAGAAATAAGCTGGGCACTGTTTCACAACATAGACCTTTCTGGCCTCTCACACAATTGGAACAAAGATACTGAATCTTAACTGAAAACAAACAAACCAAGGAAACAAAAAAAAAAAAAAAAAAAACAGCCAGGACTTCAAAAATGAATTTAAAAGAAAAAATTGTATTTTCTTACTGCTGGGCATTTATCCAAAATGTTACTTTTTTTAGTTCTTTGTTTTCTCCATAACACCGACACCGAAGGGCCTGATGCTAATTTCTAACCAAACCCTTGTAGGGGCCAAAAAGTGAAACTAGCCTGAGGCAGAAATGACTGGTAGAAAAACAATGCTGCGTTGCCCCAGTATCACCAACACAGAGCTAAAAGACAGCAGGTGAAGGATGAGAAAGAGCAATGTCAACACTGCAACCGGAGCTCCCCTTTGGCAGGCCTCCAGACCTGCTTAGCTCTTCAAATCAAGTGGTACTTCACTGCTCTGCAACCTGTGCTAGCAGAGAGGGAAAGCCGAAGGATGTCTTGGCCCATCAAGCCACTTTAGGTCCGCCGTCTCATGTGGAATAGATGGCATGCTGTATCAACAGCAGCAGAGGTTTAAAGTGTTGGTTTGGGGTGTAGAAGTGTAGCCAAGTTGTGTAACACTTAAAGACATAGACACTTGTAAAAGGGCTTTTTACAGTTCCTCTGCAGAAATGTTTGACTGAAAACTATTTGTCACAATCATCAGCTATATTAACATGTTTAACATGGTATTTCCACATGAAAGTAGAAACAAATTTTTGAACTGGGTCTGGAAGTTGATCTATGCTGACTCCCTCATACCCTGAAAGAGATGAAAGAACAGAGTAAGCAAGAGGGGAGAACCGCAGACAGTCTTCGCCACATGTCTGAGCCGCCATCAGACCAAGACTCAGATCAGGAGTCTGTTGAGACCTAAATCTAGTAGGTTAGTAGATGTATCAGAAGAGTTTGTTAGTTTGTAAATGGCAGTGGCTGACACAGGGCTAGTGACTGTGTGGAGGCAAACTCTTGCTCTCTGTACTGACATAGTTTCAGGTTTATTTTTCATGCCAACTGTCCCCACATATTGGACAGCTTTGGTTCTTTAGGTTAAAGGTTGTCTCATTTCCTGACTGTCTGAATTGATTTCTATGAGGTTGTCATTGGTTCACTGCAGGTCCAAAGTGGAAATTTTCACCTTGGACCTGCAGTGAACCAATGACCATCCACACCATGACTGAGTATTAACACTCAGTCATGGTGTGGACTACTTTGCTCATCACATTTCTTGTATTACGTCATATCGAAAGTATAATAATGTTTAAAACTTCTTATTTGAGGTGGTCTTTATGATACAGCACTATTGTGATCTGCCCTTCAAGAATCCTTTATCTTTTATCCTTTAATGACAGGTAGCATCAGCTGTATACTATGCTTGTACCTATGATTATTACAGTGTTTGCTACTCAAATTAAATCCATCAGTGATATGGTTTAATCTATCAGTTTTGCCATTCCTATAATGTAATTATCTAACTTCACGTTTTACTTGCTGTCCAAGAAACTTACATGTAGTGCTTGCATTCCACTAGCAGAACATGCTAACAGTGCAAAGGTATAGGAAAAAAACATACTGAAGGTTTCTTTGGCTTTGGACTAAATGCTAAAGTCAATTGTAAACATGACACAATTGCATTTAAAGTTAAAAGTGAGATGCTTGTAGACACAAACTGCATGTTTGCTCCAGGCCGTGAGAATTTAGGCAAAGATCTCAAAGCTGTCAAATCTTAGCAAATATTTACAGCTATGCCAAGGAGAGGGACTGAAGGGAACTGACAAAAACAACAGGCAGGAGTTTAACCTGAGTCCTGAGATCAGTTGTAGGCTTTACTGTCACAAAAACACACACACAAAAATAGCCTACAAGTGGAGTCTGTGTGCACAGTGCTGGTTAGCTACACTAAATTTGGTGCTTTGGTTGTTTGGGATAAATACACCAAAGCCGCAAAAGCTACAACCAAAAAATGTTTTTCAGTCAGTCTGAATACCTGTCATGCCAACACAAAACAAGCTTATCAATTCATCACTGAGGTAAGAAAAAGTAGCACTTTTTACATTGCAAATAATGCTGTCTGCATGGATATTTGAAGTGGTTGCTTAGCACTTACCAAGGAAGTGTATTTTGATGTTTGCAGATAACTTGAGCATTCATTCCCACGTCAGCAATCCTACCGGTCAGTACAGACAGAACCAATGGACCTGGCTCCAGAGACAAATTGAAACAATAGTTGTATACCAGTAGACATTAATGATTCATGAGAAAGAAAATGGGAGCAAAGTAATAGTAAATTAAGGTGTCACTGTTGTCCTCTATTTGACTTCCCTCATACCCTTCCATCACCTCGAGCTCAGCTTACATCGATACAACCATAAGCCCAATAGGAAGATATATTTATGTGCTCACATTTGACTGGCTGTTTAACAGGTTTCCGTCTCATTCTTTACTTACTTAATGTTAATTGCAATGTTTTGTACTTACCCTGATAAGGGCCACAAGCTGTAACTTGAATAAGTTATTTTGTTTACTGTAAGCGTTGCTTGAGTTTCAACTTCCCTTGTCCAATGCTCAAGGTCAGGGTGATCATTTTAATGTTGTTGGATAATGGCCAAAGGCTTTTTAAACACCAGTGACCCCAGGTGAAGATTTTGGACCAGGCCATAAGGACCAAAGTCTAGACTTAGCGACAAACACATAAGCCTACAAACATCACAATCCCCGTGCCCAACCACCAGCAGTATGACATTCACTTACTAAAAAATTACCTGAGCTCTGAAATGCACTGATGGTGCACATCAGATATATGACCTTCTTTGTGAGGACACTCATCGCAGCTGTTACCACCCGTTGAACTTTTTTCATTGTTAGGGTGTGGGTGCCCTCAATTTAAGGACAGCAGCAGTATCACCATCATCATTAATGAAAATACACAGGGACATGTGAACACATGATCATAGGGACAGTTTTAACGTCAGCTTGGCAGACAAAATCCAGAAAAACAATTCATTTGCACTCGGGTTACAATGTGTCCCTGTGCTCTCTAATCCATGTGTTCGTCTGGAACATGTCCTGCCTCATAAAGTAGACTATTAAACACAATCAATCTACTTTGCTGAGAAACCAGAGGGCATAGTGGTAGGAGGTGGAGGCTGAAAGTAAAAAAGCAAAACAGTCAGTAAAAAAAAGCTACGTGTACACAAGAAACACAGCTTAGTGAGACAGATTCCACCCATTCATCTCTTAGCCTGTATTTTCAGAGAGCTAACAAATCCTCTGTCCACACTGAGTGACATCATGTAGGGTCACATTGTGGTTTGATTCATGTGGATTATTGGATGGGGGTTGGCTGTGTATATGTGTGTGTGGGGAGACTTCTGTTTGTGTGGGAAAAATGTAATGGTATAATACTGACTGATGTCATTATGAGCAGAGAGTTTAGAGCAGAGATCATGGCGTCTAGACTGGTAGTGCTATAATGGGATTCAGTCAGATTACTGTGATTACACTTGTAGTTGTAATACAGGGCAGCTCTCTGGGTAGCCAGGAGGCCTTGGTTTGATTCACGAATGAGCCAGGTTGAATTTTTCAGTGGCTCAGATGCAACAGACAGGAAGAATTCTGCACTTTGTACTCTAAAATAAATGACCATTCCATGCTGTGTATTCTTATAAGCCAAGTTGGATATAAGCATCACCTTGGTCCCCCAGATACATAGCTTACGGATCAATGCAAAAAATAAACTCTGTGACTAAGAAAATTTTCAACATCACCCCAAAAAGCAAAATACATCTGACTTATTCATGTGCCACATGCTTAGGTTTCTTCTGGCACAGTATACTCACTCAGGTCAGGCCCATATATAGTATGATGGTCAGACGTCATTTCCACATCTAGACTAAATCTGGAAAACGTACAGAAAATCTTCTGGCTCTCATCCAAATGTGGAAGCATATGGGCTTTATGAACTTTTAGTCTTGCAGCCAAACATTTTACTATTTCGGTATGTCTATCACCATCACCAGCCCTCCCTGGAAACTAGTTTATAAATCTTTATTGATTGGAATTTCCTATTATGAGAAAGGGAGGGCAATGCTAGATCACACTGAGTCTAGAGGAAAAGAACAGGATGGACAGACAGGATGCGAAAAGATGAACAAGGGAGGGGAAAGCAGGGAGTGCTGGTAATATACAGTGGAGTGAAAGTTGCTGTGCTGTTTCTGGCACTCTGCTTCAGAATGTTGATCCTGAGAAAAGTGGGAGCCCTGATAGAAGACAATGGCTCATAGCAGAAGAAAGTCAAAGAGGACTAAACTGTAGATATAGGCAGTGTGGTGGGTCCAGAGAGCAACTCGGCCCATTTTGACAGAACCCATCACCTGATAGGACATTGTCAGAGAAGCCAAATCTGTGTCTGGCCAATGGCTCTAAATTCTGTACCCACGTCCCTGTAGTGCACTCATCACAGGATGCAGTTGTGACAAAATGATTGCGTCAGAATTCCTGAATTCATCCAAAAATTAAGTCATTATTGATATCTTCAGCTTCCACCTGCAGCTTCAAAAAAATCACCCTGTATATCTAACCATTTTTTATATCCAATTAAACCTGAGCTTTTCATCAGATAAAATCATTTCCTGACAGTTTGTCTTTGGAACCTATGTGTCATAATGCATCAATTTAAATCCAAAAGGAAGAACTTTGACCAATATATGAAAAATACATTCACCAAAATACATACATACACCAAAAATAGTTCTATTACTTTTAATCTGAAAAATTATGTGGCCAATACCTCTTTTTTCTTTGCAACTCTGTCAAAGAATCAAACATAAATACACTTTATGACTTAGTTCTGGTGGTACACAGTCATGTCGACAAGTCAATGTAATTTCTCTGGAGTTTGAGATGTTTTGGAGAAATTATGATTATGAAAGAAGTTTAAAAGCAATAACATTTGAATGTTTCTTCATGAGGTTTGACCATTAAGCTAAGAAAGAAAATATTTGCAGGTTTATTTGCTCACTTATGAGCATAAGCTTCTGGTGGTTAAGGTTAGCTAATGCAAGTATTCAAGAAACCTCTCCAGGAAGAACTGGGACGCATCATCAGTGTTGTGACCTGGGGTCATTGGGTGTTTCGGGTTTCACAACACACACTCTCGCCCAGGCGACCCAGTCATTAACCAAACTTTAGTTAACCCTCTTTAACCAAAGCCACATAGTGGCTTTTTCTGTAGCCTCACTGGCAGATTGAATGGCCCTCTTCTTGGCTGCTCCCATGACGCCCAACTGAGTGAGGAACTTACAGAAAGAATGTCCTGCAAATCCTCTACAGCCAACTTCTATGGGCTGGTAGAATGCTTTCCAGCCTCTGCCCCTGCACTCCTCCACTAGTTCCTGGTACTTGGCGGGCTTCCTCTCATTGGCTTGCTCAATGCGCTCTTCCCAAGGCACTTTCGATTCCAACATGATCAGGTGTTTTTGGGCCTCTGAGGTGAGGATCATGTCTGGACAGAGTGAAGTTGTTGCAATGTGCTATGGGAATGTTGGCCATTTTCCCAGGTCAGCCTGCAGCTGCTAATCAGAGGCTGTGTGGAGGAGGCCTGTTTTAGCTCAGCAACTGCCTTAAGCACCTGGTCATGTCGCCAGTGCCATCTGACAGAGCCTTTGGGCAGCCACTGAGGAGATGTTCTAATGATCTTCCAGAGCAAAGTGGGCAGGAGGATGTCTCGCTCTTTCCCCAGATGTGGAGGTTTGCTGGGCTTGGCAAAGCGTGGTAGGCTGACTGCAACAGGAACCGGACACGACAAAAATCGTCCTGCATGATGTTTGACCAGGTGATCCTCTCCCATCTGGTCCACACTCCTCAAGCACCAAGCTCTTGCATGGACTTCTGGATGGCAGTGGTATCTTTCAAGCTTGCGTCAAAGATCTTCCCCAAGCTGTTGACCGGCTGCTCTGTGATGAATGGAATGACTGTTCCTGGGATTAATCTGAATTTGTCAGACACCTTCCCCTTCTTTAACATCATGGAACTTGAGTTGGAGGGTTTAAAATTCATCCTGGCCCAGGTGATGAGTTTTTCAAGACCTTGTAAGATCCACCTGCAACCTGAGCCTGAAGTTGTAGTGATGGTGAGGTTGTCCATGTAGGCTCTTATTGGTGGCTGTCAGACACCTGACCTGGTCAAGGGCCCTAATCATTCCACCTCAGCTGACTTGACCACCATGTTCACGGCAAGAGCAAAAGGATAACAGAGATGGTGCAACCTGTTATTATTCCTTTTTCAAGACGATGCCAGTCTGATGTTTCTGACCCAGAAGTGACCCTCAACCTGAAATAATTGTAATAATCCAGGATCAGGTCCTTAATCTTACTGGGAACATGGTGACAGTGCAGTGTAAGCTTGACCAGCTATTGTGGTATTGAATCAGAAGGGTTGGCGTCCAACTATAAAACAGCAAGGTCAACTCTGTTCTCATGAGCTTCTCTTACGAGCTGCATTAGTACACCTGTAGCTCTGAACTGCCGGGGGATCCAGGGATCCCACCCTTGTACACCGAGGGGTCAATTTAGCTGTTCTTGAGGAGAAACTCTGTCAGCCTCCAAGATACAATGCTGAAAAATACTTTCCCTTCAACACCCAGCAGTGAGATAGTCCGAAACTGGCCGATGTTTCTTGAGTTCTCCTCCTTGGGGATTCAAACTCCCTCAGCACACCGCCATTAATAAGCAACTCTCCTTCTTTGCCAGATTACCTTCAGGATCTTCCAGAGGTTCCATAGAAGTTCTGGGCACTGCTTATAGACGAGGTAGGGTACACCACTGGGGTCCAGGGTAGATGCTGATCGAGCTGCCTTGATGACATCTTCAACCTCCTTTAGATTTGGTTCCCTCTGATTGAACTCTGTTGTTGTGGGGATGGAGTTGATTAAAGCCAAATTGGCACCTAACTCTTGATCCTTTGCTGGATCACTCAGGGTGTCTTGGAGGAAGCAATTCACTTCCTCTGTTGAGCTCTCAAGGTGACCGCTGCGCCTGTCCAGAAGCAGTTGTTTCATATAGCCAAAGGGGTTGGAAGTGAAGGCTGCTCGCTTCCTGGCTCTCTCTCTACCCCGCCTCCTGTATCACTCCACTCTGCAGAGGACCAGATCAGCTTCTTCCACAGGATATTTTGCAGTTCTGCCAATGACTGCTTCTCCTCATCAGTAGACATCTTGTACTGTTTCTTGAGGGCACGAAGTTCCTGACGCAGTCTGTGTATTTTGGTGGCCCTGCGGTTCATGGTGTATGAGGTGGTCTTGGTGTTTCCCTTCTCAATCTAGTTAAATCTCTCTGAGGCATACCTGGTGATGATCGTGGTTAGTGTTCAGAGTCAACTGTTGACCTCTCCCTTGGCTGTTTCATGGATGATGTTGGACACGTCCTGGTCTAACTGCAGCCACTCGCTCTGTCTGCTGGCTGGGGGCCACTTAATCCTCTGCTATGGAACTACTCTGTCAGGAATGGGAGGCTCTGGAACGTGGAGGGACTGGGCTCTGTTGGTTGCCTCCTGGCAGGGCTCCTAATGCGTCTCACCAGGTACAAGACCTGTGCGTTGCACCTCATTTTCCCTCTCCATGGAGTATTCAAATATTCAAGAAACATCTCTAGGATGCACTGGGACAGTGTTGTTTTGTGTTGTGACTTACCCCTAAAGGGTAGTTTGCTGGCATTTTGACTCATCTGCACTTCAACTATCACTTCATGCTTTCACACGCAAGCATTTTCAACTGAAAAACTGAAAAAATTCTGAAGTTAATTCAGAAAAAATAAAGTTGAAATAATCATCAGTAACATATCTCATTAGCAGAGGTTTATGTTACACTAATGATCCACCAAACGTTGTCCATTGACAATAAATTCTATTGATAAAGCTACCTGTTGATAGCTAGGTTTATCCAAAATAAGAGCTATATTGTATCTGCATATGTTGCAGCTGTATTTTTTAGGTGTAATATTTCACTGCTGTTAGCTCCATAGAGTAGATTCTATTATCCTCCCTTGGAAAGGGAGAAATATAAAAATCCTGTTAATGAAATCTATATATGACAAAAGGAAAGTGAGGACATACTCCCTGGGTTTGTGTGGAGTAGTTATCTGTAGTCTGTTTCAACTGTAGCAGATCAGGATTTGTGCCCTCCATGATAAGTCCAGAGTCTGGAGTCCAGTCCAGAGCCCCAGCATGAACGCTTCATGATGAGCTGCTTGGTACAGGGTCAAGAGGTGTTATGGCCACCTTTTAGTGGCCCACAGACAAAAGCCATTTACACACAGACATGCACACACATGTTCACACATGCACACACGCAAACACACACACACACACACACACACAACACTTAGATGGGCGACTTAAAGTGAATCCTGCCAAGGGAAGTTATTGAGATTCTTAAGGTCCAGCTTCTTGCATGTGGACTGGACAATTGTCTGCCACTGCTGGGACCAGGTGAACAGGGTTAAGATAGTCCAGACAGTCACCTAGGGTATTACATGAAGTCCCAGACAGTGTCCCAGTCCGGTTGAACTCAGCTTAGACATGTCTATGGCCTACATGTCATGTTATGGTCTGGGACCTGTTTACTCAGTTTCCACAGCTGCCCCTACACTTTGGCCTCATGTTTTAAAGGGAATAATGTGCCTTTGCTTTCTAAAGCAACTGCTTCAGGACCATAAAAGAGCTTTTGTCCCCAGTTTTTGTCCTTAAAATACCTAGTGATACACAACACAGTATATGGGGGATTAGGTAATGTGATAGCAGGCTTGTGTCTGCTCTGTGGATAAGTATCAGATACCAGTAGGGCCTGCTTCAGTCACTGCAGGCTGATCTCACTCAGCTATCAATCACAGATGTTTTTTTACCAACATTCTTTAAATGTGTAAGTTTCTGAAATAATAGTCCGTCTAATAGAGACAGAAACACTTCATACAACGGATGCTGAGTGACATCGAATGTGATCACCTGGGACTCAGAAGGTTTAAAGTGCACTCTTGAAGCAAATGCTGTTTGTTTCTCCTTCTGATAGAAAATATGTTTTCACAGCAGGTCTGAGAGTGTTGACAATGCAAAGGCTGATATCTTTCATCATCACCCACTTGTCTGAGATCATCATCATCTTGCGAGCTTGTCTAATGATATATTAATCCACCATTACTGAATCACTGAAGTGAGAAACAACAACAATAGAAGAAACAGCGAGGAAAATCACAAACTTTTGACCTTTCCCCCCATATGTGACGCCACAATAATCAAAGTTTGCATATGTGGTACACACGAAAGCCTTATTTCAATACCTACCCCCCATCGTCCCCACAAGCTTTGGTCACATTTAACTGTAGCCATTCCAGAAACCAACCAAAGAACAGAACGATTGAACTAAAGATTGTACTAAATTTTTTAGTACATTTATTTGTCATAGGTAAATAATGTCAGCTACATTTACATAACTGTGGTTTTCATAATAAACAACATCTAAACCAGCTACAACACAATAATGCTTCTGACTTGGCCATAAAATAAACAGTTAAATAATGAGACATTGTTTCTGAGGGAGGACATTTTGCATTTACTTTTGATCCTTGATTCTTTTTGTAATGATGCTTTCATAGTTTTGATGTGCCATGGCGAATTCCATTTTACTTAAGTAAACTGTAAAGGGTAGCTTTAAAAATGAATTACACCTCAGGTGTTGAGATTTGATGTTTCTGTCATTTCAAACTGAATATATTTAGGTATTTGGGCCTAAGATTGTACCAAATGATCAATTTAAAGACATAAACTCTGATTTAGAAATTTTCACATTTGCTTCTCTCTTTATAAAGGGGCTCTTTATAAGTTCTCTGCCATCAACTGCTGTTTCTTTCTGAGGGCAGGTGGTGGGGACAAGAGCTTTGGCTATCTTCGTTTTAAAATTAAGGAGATAATAATGTGCCCTCTGGGCAGCGCCACATGTTCAGGACAGACTGGTGGCTACAGTGAGATGCTATTAGACATGACTAGATCAGAGCTAGCTAGTTAGTGTGCTACCCCCAGTAAAAAAAGGTCGATGGACACAAGCAATAACTGAAGTTCCTTTCTACCCCTGGAGACAGCTCTTGGTTATTGAAGAAATTAATTTTGATGCCTAACTATTAATGTCTCCTCCACACCGCCAAGTATTAATGCTAACATTAGCCATGTCGAGGCATACTTACTATTTGCACTCACAGTTCCTTTGAAAAGGCAGCACGGTGGCATAATGGTTAGCGCTGTTGCCCCACAATAAGAAGGTTGCGGGTTTGGTTTCCGGCCCTGGAGCCTTTCTGTGCAGAATTTGCATGTTCTCTGTCCTTATGTTGGTTTCCTTCCACCATCCAAAGACATGCATGTTTAGGGTTAACTGGTGACTCTAAATTGTCTGTAGGTCTGAGTGTGAGTGTGAGTGGTTGTTGGTCTCTGTCTGTCTCTGTATGTTGGCCCTGTGATGGACTGGCGACCTCTCCAGGGTGTACCCTGCTGGGATTGGCTCCAGCACCCTAGTGACCCGGAAAATGATAAGCGATAGATGAATGAATGACTAAATGAGTTCAAAGAAAGAATGTTGAGACACCTCTCGCTAAATTAGGTCTCCATTATGAGGAACTCATGACATTTGAATAAATAATAAATATTGGAATTGAATATTGAAATATTGAAATTGCATGTTAGAGTGGCAAAAGGGCCTTTACAGTTGCAGGGTAAATCGAAAACCGAAAGAGTTGCAGGAAGGAGCCCTTAGAGCAAAAGACATGGGCGAGAGATGGGGAGATGAGGGAGAGTTTATTTCTTTCCCGTCATCTGCTGTCCTTTTACTCTCTGAGGCACAAACCAAAGATGTCTATCTAGATCTGGCCTGCATATTTTGGCCTGATCCCTCCCTGGGGTTCCTCAAACTGGCCCTCAGTGTTTGGGCAAGCTTGAAAGAGAGCTGATAGTATTCAAAGTACCATGACAAGAGAGTGACGCACACACTCGCTGAGATTTATCTCGACATCGGCAGCTGGGAGCAAAGCCTCACTGCATGCCCGTCATCTAACGTTTCTTTAGCAGCAGCCCTGGATGCAAAACGGCCCATGAAAGGTGCTTTATAAATTAACTACTGGATGATTTATGAGACAGTGAAGTAAAACAGCTAGCCATGTTGTCCAGAAGAGATGCGTTAAAGGTGTATCTCTGTTCAAGTCTTGCAGAAAGCCTTGAAGACCAATTGACTGATAAGTTAAGCATGTTAATGTGGCAAAATGGTTGGTCTAATTTCAAACAAACTGTTCTCTAGTTGAAGAACAGAATGTTACAATTAAGACCCAACCAGGGTGCTTTCCTTCGTTACTGTCAACAACACCCACAGCAAAACTCACAACCTTCGAAAAAAGCGGATGTTGCTAAAATGGCCAAAGGTTAAAATGTGCGTCTTTTTTCCCCCTGTGTCATATCAGCTCCACAGATCACAGGAGGTTGCTTTGGAGGTTTCTGAGAGACTTGGCAGATCATCGTTCTAACCGCTGTGAACATGTTTGTTTGACATCCTGCTTTTAAGTTGAGTAACAATTCATCTCCGTCTCAGATATATCAGTAATCCCCCAAAAGCATACACAATCATTGTAAATATAGACTCTAAGAGAAGAGTGTGGTGCAGTTTTAGGAGGATGTGTTTCTGTATGTGCGTGCTCTGTCATCCAAAATGAATGTGTTCAGATGCATGTACTGTTTGACTATATCCCTGGGGTTGTAGCGGAAAGGATTAGATCAGATTTTTCAGATATCGTTATCTTTTGTTTCTTGGAGGTCATTTTGTGTCTTTTTTTCATCTCTTTGTGGTTGTTTGCCCTGTCTGTTATTGCTTTGTGTTCACTCAGTCATTTGTGTCTTTGTGGTCATTTTATTTCATTTCATTTCATTGTGATTGTTTTTACTTTATATGAATTTTTATCGTTTTGAGTCTGTTGTGAATTTGTGTCTGTTTGTAGCTCCTTTGAGTCGGTTTGTGTCTGTCTGTCTGTCTGAAGGATTTTTCTGATCCACCATCTGACTGTCATTTGTGTTGACCAATACTGTATCTTTAAGGTTGGCAGTACTCAACACAATGATGCAAGGGAAACTTTCAGTAGATTCAAGCAAAGTAATACCGGCTGGTTTTTCAGCCTTGGGGCAAAATATAATGAGAGTAGCCTGCTGTGTGCAACAGGGTACAAACCCACCCATTTATAGCTTTCATGGCTCATTGTAGCCCAGGATCTCCTTACAGGGTAACCCAGTCTGTTGATTCACACAGCTTTCATTAGCAAAGACAGAAAAAGTGCTGAGGGGGTAGAATCAAATTACTCAATTTGTACCATTCTGATATACATTTAGTAGATCTGTATTATATTGTCTATGGGAATAATGTATGCGTCTCTGTAACAGCAATGGCCCCAGTTTGAATTCCATCTTTGTTGTCATCCCACCTCTCTCTCTCTTTCTCCATCTGATGGAATGTGCTGTCTTTACTCATTAGGTCCAAAGTCTGAACTGTAAGCTACCATTGGGCAGAAACAGAGAGAACAGGATGTCTGTAGCTGTACAATAAAAAGGTTGCAGTTTTGGTTCCCAGGCCTGGAGCCTTTCTGTGCAGAATTTTCATGTTCTCTGTCCTTATGTTGGTTTCCTCCGGGTACTCCAGTTTCCTCCCACCGTCCAAAGACATGCATGTTTCAGTTAATTGGTGACTCTAAATTGTCCGTAGGTCTGAGTGTGAGTGTTAGTAGTTGTTTGTCTCTGTATCTCTGTGTGTTGGCCCTGTGATGAACTGGTGACCTGTCCTGGGTGTACCCCGCGCTCGCCCAATGTGAGCTGGATTGGCTCCAATAACCCCAGCGACCCAGAAACGGATAATCAGTAGATGAATGATTGTTTAAGGTTGCCATGACCACCAACAAAGAAAAAAAAATAGATCACTGATACCTCCTAGTGTTTTTCACAGGTAATACAGCTGATGCTTGTAAATCTGGAAATCTGAAAGAATCCAACCTTAGCTCACAGTAAAAGCACATTTATTACTTCTATAAAATAAAACACTGGCTCCAGCTGTAAACCTTTCTTTAATCTGGGATTACTTTACAGTTACAGCAGGGGAAACTTTTTTTTACTGGATCATTTGGGAACATCACAGAACTCCCTCTCTGGTTCCTCCCCAGAGAGGGACTGTTAATGTGTGATTAGTGGTCCAGGGTGCGTTGACGTTTGACGCTCTTACATGGGCTCTGGTGTTTCATGCTGCCGTGACTGAGCCAGACTGGGCTGTGAGTCAGAAAGAGACAAGGCACTTGTGGCTTGCTTTAATGCCAGCTCATGCAGAAAATTGGGACCGTTGTTGTGAAGTTTCTGCTGCAGATGATTGCTGGATCCACTGCAATCTGTGGTCAAAAAGTCTGAGCCTCATGTGACCAGAGCAGCGTTCTCATGGTCGTCAAGAGGGGGAAGCTGAAGGAAAGTCATTGCAGAGACAAGCAGCCGGTTAATTCTTCCTGTAAAGAGGCCCAAAAGGGGGTCAGCTCTGGATGTGGAGCCTTAAAACTTATTCCCACCTGCTGTTTTCTCAAAATCTCAGCACTGACAAGATCTTGGCCAAATCTCCCAGTGAAGCCAGAAAAATGCCTGGACCGGATGTTCTACGCTGGGTCCTTTGAGGTTGAACGTGAGTCACTGAAAGAGGACAACACCCTCCCTCCCCCCTCCTCCCGGTCCCTTCCCATGGCTTTGAAGTGGTGGCAGATTGTGCACAAACAACATAAACCTCCCTGCAACAAACGCTGTGATTTACCACCCAAAGGCAAGGAAATGGCCACTAAGACAATTCTATTCAGTTTATAGGGCTATTTTGCAGTTTTCGTACCTCCGGACGGATGCTCTTTTGTGATGGCCACTTTTAGAGTGCTGATAATGAGGATTCCCAAAGTGGAGCCTGCAGAACAAATGTGTGGCCAGGCACCTAACTGAGGCTTACAAGCCGAGGACAATTTTGTCACACTCTCACTGCTATGGTCAAGACATCCAACGAGCAAATGTTATTGTGGTTTAGAGGCTGAGTGACAAAGCACCTGTGATCCAGCTTGAACTCTGTACACTGTAATTGGATGGTTGTAGTTGTATAAAATGGATTTTCTGTGCGGCTCATAGTTTCACATTTTATTCTCATCTCACAAATCAGAAATCTTTTATTAGCTTCATTCTTAATTAATGCTGCTATCATTGAATCTGTTCCTGCTTTCTCGTTCTTCTTTCACCCTTGTTGAAGCAGACGACTATCCACTTCCTTGTCATCAGGCTGCTTGTGGTTGAATTGTTGGCATTCTCTCTGTAATACCACAAGCACTTGACTTCACCCATGGTTTGGTGCGATCTAAATTGAAGTTAGCAGAGTTTGCTGTCGCCCCCTCCACTTTGGCACACACATTTTCAAGGTACCTGGCAGGAAAGTGTCTCAACATGTACTGGAGAACTCGTCACAGATCTTCAGTTGATGCAGCTGTGTCAGTTGCCTCTGTCTTAGTCTGAATCCATTATGTTGATATTGGGGCTCAATGGGGACCAGACCATCTGCTGCAGGGCTTTTTCTTCCACATGGTCTCTGAAGATAATTCTTTATGACTGGCCCTATGTTTATCCAGTCACTGTCCAGTTGCAGAAGGAATTTAGCACTGATCACATGGCTCCCAGAAGGCATTGTTTGATAGGTAATATGCTGAAAGTTTGATTTCAGTAACAGTGTGATACAGACATGATTCACACATTTTTATTCATACAAAAAGTAAGACCATGGTAAATTTACATTACATGTATTCATCTGTCAGTGCGGTAGAGGCCTTGGTGTCAGTATTAAATTCTATTAAATAATTGCATGAGATCAGATTATAAAGTCCAACAAACAATTAAGTGCCATAAAAGTGCCAGTTCGTCATGTTAGGATTTTTGGGGAAAAGGGGAGTTTTCAGGAGCTTCCTGAAGACAGAGGGAGAGCCCTGCTCTGAGAGGATTTAGAGACTAGTTCCACAATCACGAACCACAGACCAAAAAAGTCTGAACTAAGATGATGGTTGTTGACAGGATGGTGAGGCCAGACCACATTCTTTGGATGAAACACAGTGGTCAAGAAGGAGCATAGAGCATATTGACTGAGTTCAAGTAAAACATTAGCAACTTGAACTTGATTCAGGCAAACGTGGATAGTCAGTGTAGGTCGATAAGTAGCAGGGCATTGGTTGATTGAAGATCAGAGGGGCTGCTGCATTCTGGGCCATCACTGAGCATAAAGGAAAGGTGGCCTGCACGAGGTAGAGTCTTGGTTGTTCTGGAATTCTTCTATCGAGCTATTGGCACAGTGCAGATTTTTTTTTTTTTTTTCTATTAAACTTTTGGCGCAGCAGAAATATTTATGTATCCTTTTTCTGGACTAAGCCTCTTAACATTTCTGTAGTTCTGTTTTAACTAGAACTTCAGAAATGTTAAGGGTCAAGTGTTTAAGAATAGACTGATGAGGGAGGGAGTTGCTTTGATTTTATCATAGAGCGGCAACATAACAAAATGTGAAAAAGGGGGAAAGGACCTGAAGACTTTCTGAATACACTATCATATGGATTGCGTTTATCTATACAGCATCTAAGCAAATCGCTTTAAATGAGATCTGACAGTAATATGCAGGCAGGGTTGGGCAAAACGTACATTACTCTTTAAGCTGAACTCAAATGACTTGCTGTTAAAGGGTTATTGCGCTGGATAGTTTCTTTACATGGTGGTAAATATATCTTTGTTTCAGTTCAGATCAGGTCAGTGGCAAATACTTCAAGTGTCCTTTAATAATGGGGATTGAAATTGGTTTGATAGACCCCTTAATAACTGTAGTGTGTTTGCAAAGACCACTAGAGAGCAGCATTTTCTAACTTATTTGGTGAATGGGATTTCTTTTCAACTGAAGAGGTCAGTTGCTGTGGATTGATAATCATAGCCCTATGGTACAATGCAAGTGGAATTCCTCAATGGCCCCAGAAACCGAGGGGCTACAGCACACTTCTATTTTTTTTCTTATTTATTTATTTCAATTATTTCTATTTGATTTTTCTGCATGAAATGCTCCTTCAAACTCTTTCAAAAAACACAACAAGAGAAGTAGGATTTGTGTTGACAATCTGTGATGGCAGGTCAGAAGAGAATAATAGAAGCAGATACAGCATTGGTATAACACACAATACATACACCATACATACATACATGTTCGGACTGCTTCCCTCTGGTAGGCGCTACAGACCTCTGTTTGCCGAAACCACCAGACTTAAAAACAGTTTCTTCCCCCAGGCTGTCTCCCAGATCTCCCCATGAGGCCAACTGACAAGCTCATGAACATTTGCACAAAGCTGTACTGTTGCACTATTGTAAAATATTCCACTGTAAATGTTTCTAATATTTCTAATTTCAATATATATATATATATTCCCTATTTATTTTTTATCTTTTCTTTCTGTCTTTCCCTTGTCCAAGTTTGAAAGACCGGAGTCAAATTCCTAGTATGTTTACACATGCCTGGCAAAAAAACAATTCTGATTCTGATGATAAACTGTACTATAGCACTGCATGGTATTGTGAAATAAGATAATATTTAATCATAGAGTAATAATGGAACGATGCAAAACACAATATTACATGACTTATCAATCACTTCTTAAAATGCATTTTTGTTATTCATTCATTTTTATTTTAGAATTTTATTTCATTCAGTGGGAAATTTATATTTTCTGTCTCGTCTCTGTAAATCCCCCTCATTTATGCCCTGTTATGATACTTGTGTCAAGGTCTATTGTAAACTGCTACCAGTGCTTTATAAATAAAATTATTATCATTGATTCTTATTTTTACCACATTTTCTGTTTATTTATTATTAGACCATTTCAAATTAAATCTTTAACACCCCCCCCCCCTTTTTTTTTTTTTGTTCTTATTGTTTTTTACTAAAGCTCTTGTTTACTCATTTTAAAACCAAGTGTTTTGAGTGTGTGACACAGGTGAAGCTGAGCCCTGACAAAAATACTGCAGTGCTGTTAAGGACACAGAATGTGGTTGAATAGATTGTCAGGGGCTCACAAATGGGCAGATAAGAGGACAAAGTCACTACTGTGCTCCAGCAGAGGGCTGCCTCACTTACCTCACTAACCCCATCCTCTCTACTGAGACATAAGTGAAGTCGCTCTGACTTATCAAGGACAGAGGCAGCTGTATGTTACACTGATTGTAAAGACCCTCTGAGGAAAGTATGTGATTTGAGGCTGAAAGAAAACATCACTTATCACAGGCAAAGGTGTGTCTTTCAGAACAACTATTTGTATCAAAACCATAAGAACAAAACAATTTTCTTTATGGCACATTGCAGTTGTAGTGGAAAACTATGCAATGGATATTTATGGTACCTTAAATTCATTTAAATTTCTATGTTTTTATAAATGTCTCATTTTTAGGGAGGAAGACCAGGTTAAAACCATACAGGAAAAACTGTATTAAGGATGGAGCAGCATTTCAATCATCATTAGTAAGTTGTTAAAAGTCCCATACAGTCTGAAAGTAGGCTTTCATGAGGTCTTTGATTATAAGTCAGGTCTAGGTTCTATATGAATATAGTGACAGTATCAAAGGTTTCAGTACACTGAGAAATGCTCACAGTCTGTATTCAGAAAATAAGCCTTAAAACCAGTGGTCAGGACTTCTGAAACTTTGTGGTGTCACAACAATGCAGTCACTGGCTACAGCCACGGACATCAAACTTGAAACCTCTATCTTACCTCACAGGATTTGGTTTCTCTGAGTGTTTATCTAAAAGCTGATGTATATATATATTTTTGGTAAATCTCCCAGAAAAAAGTCATCCAATCAGAAGAGAGGCTCTGATCCCTTCTTTCTGAGTGGCTCACCAACCTATCGAGAGCTGGATAGAGAAACCTACGAGAAAAGTAAAGCTACACTGAAGTGGTTTTTTTGTCCTTAAAAAGCACAAATATATGCTCTTATGAATGTCAAAACTTCAAAATAAAGAATTACCAAAGAAGTGAATGAACAAAAATAAAGAAATATATATATATAAATATAGAAATATATATAATAATGATAAAAAAAAATACTTAAACTCACTCACTAAAACATCAGTCAAAACCATGGAAAAATATTTTTTTTCATCGACGTTTATTTACCCAGTAAACAGTGGGGTAAATAATGTGGCTGCAGATTTTATCACAGAGGAATGCAGCAAGTAATGATGAAACCATAATGTTATTATCCTTTCAAATTTCTCTTCTCCTCACCTGTTCATCTTTATTATTTCCTTTCCTCTACTCCCGCTTTGATTCTCCATCCAGCAGCTTTTATTGTCACTACTTTGTGGTAAAATTCCTCTATTCCAATCGGAAAAGGCCAACTGGCTCATTAAAATTCCTGTTTGCAAGACCATAGTAGCATGGGAGAGAAGGCCAGTGAGTCCTACATTGGCATTCACCCTCCTTTTGAGGCTGCTTACAAGCCCAGAGGCACAGGGGGCCACGGGGTCAGCTCCTGTGCACAGGCTGCCGTTGAGAGTGGCCACTGAGGCATGATGCAGCCGCAGAGAGAGACAAGAGGTAGTGGCACCTCCAGCAACCAGGCTCTGACAATCCCTCTGTGACTCAGGCTGTCTTCATCGTATTCACCTTATTCATGGAGTTTGAAGTTCATTCTCTAAAGAGGCAGTGACCAAAAACTTTTTTATTTCCACATTTGAGTCACCTTCTCTCACGTTACTCAGGTCATTCAGAGACATTAAACGGCCTCCCAAAGTCTCTGTCTTTATTCGAATGAGGTTTGAGTATATCCAGACACAATCAAACACACACGCACGCACACACGGATGAGTAACTAGTGGAGAATGAACGAATGAGCAGGAGGGAAGACTACATCAAGGGAGGCTCCCTCATCATGATGACCTCAGTTTCATTTCCTAGGTACCATGAATGGAAAGAAATATTTACCTAGTTTACTGTACATGTCCACAGCATGTGGATGGTACTTTCTTTTTCCATATCATTTTATTTGTAAAAATTATTCACCACATGTGGCGGAGGAATTGTAATACATATTTCTATAAGCTTTTCTTTTTACACAAGGCTTTGGCAGTTATGAAAACAAAAGTAAATAAAAGATTAAACAGGGCAGAACGGTGGAATAGTGGTTAGAGCTGTTGCCTCAGCAAGAAGGTCAGGGGCTCGATTCCTGGGGCTGTGGCCTTTCTGTTTTGATTTTGCATGTTCTCTTCATGTGCCTGTATGGGTTTCCTCCAGGTACTCTGGTTTCCTAGGTTGATTTGTGACTTCAAGTTGCCCATAGGTGTGAGTGATTGTTCGTCTATCAAATAAAATCAAATTTATTTATACAGCGCCAAATCATAACAAAGTTACATCACTTTACACATAGAGCAGGTCTAGAAACAAACTCTTTATGAAGTTGTTAAAGAGATCCAACATATCCCTCCAAGAGCAAGCACTTAGTGACAGTGGCAAAAATTTCCTTTAAGAGGCAGAAACCTCGAGCAGAACCGGGCTCAGGGAGGGCAGCCATCTGCCTCGACTGGAGAAGCAGAGGCAGTGAGAGAGATACAGTGAGGGCGAGCATGAAGGAGAGGAGGAGGGGAACCAGTAGAGGGATGGAGAGAGAAAAGAACAGGAGGAGAGAAGATGCCATGGAAAATACAAACAAAACATACAGTGACTGAAACCTGGTAGATCTAAATGTGCACTAGTAAATATTAGCAGTAGGGGAGAAGAAGAGGTTACAATGGGAAAGGAGTAAAAGTGTGTAATGATAACTAAAGGTAACTCCTGCAGCAGCAGGTACTGAGCAGGAACATGGAGCAGAGATGATTCAGCACCTGGAGGACGGGGACAGGAGGGACAAAACACAGACTACAGGAAGAGACTAAGTTAGAGACATGTAATGATGTAATGTACATGCTTGTAGGAGGGAGAGAGACAGAGAGACAGAGAGAGGGAGGGAGAGAGGAAGAGAGAGAGAGGTGCTCAGTCCAACCCCCAGGATTCTAGGCCTATAGCAGCACAATTAAAAGAAAACCTTAAATTTTTAACTGTAGGGTTTGTCATGAAGGAAGATTTTAAGCCTGATCTTGAAAACTTCGACAGAAACCACCCCCCCAGACCGATACTCTGAGATATGATGGAGCTTGGTCATTGAGAGCTTTGTACATTATGAGAAGGATTTTTAATTCTATTGTGAATTTTACTGGGAGCCAATGCAGAGGAGCTAGCACAGGAACAATGTGATCTCTCTTTCAAGTTCTTGTTAATATTCATGCAGCAGCATTGTGAATCAACTGAACTCAAATATTCCTAACAGTGGAACTGGAAGCCAAGGTGATGCCATCCAGACAGGTTACATGATCAGATAGTGCCTCTCTAAGGTGCTTACAGCCAAGTACAATGACATCAGTTTTGTCTGAGTTTGGAATTGAAAAGTTGCAGGTCAACTAGGTTTTTATGTCTGTAAGACATCCCTGAAGTCTGATTAGCTGATTAGTTTAATTCAGCTTCATTGACAAGTATAACTGAGTCATCATCTGCGTAACAGTGAAAATTGATGCTGTACTTCCAGATAATATTTTCTAAGGGAAGCAGATGTAGGGTGAAAAGGATTGGTCTAAGTGCAGAACCCTGTGGAATTCCATAATTAACTAAAGTCATTGTTAACATCAGAAAACTGATACCTGTCAGACAACAATGATTTAAACCATCTTAGTGCAGCTCCTTTGATCCTAATTTCATGTTTCAGCTTTTGTAACAGAATATTATGGTCAATGGTGTCAAAAGCAGCACTAAGATCTAACAGGATGGGTATGGAGGCCAACCCGTCTGAGGGCATTAGAATGTTGTTGATAACTTTTACCAGTGCTGTTTCTGTGCTATGATGTACTCTAAAACCTGTCTGAAACTCCTCAAACAAGCCATTCCTATGCAGATGTTCACATAACTGGCTTGCAACTGTTTTTTCAAGAATTATGGAAATGAAAGGGAGGTTAGATATGGGTATATAATTAGTCAAAGCATTCATTAATCTTCAACCGCTTATCCATTTCCAGGTTGGATGAGGGGTGCTGGAGCCAATCCCAGCTCACACTGGGTGAGGGCGGGATACACCCTGGACAGGTCACCAGTCCATCACAGGGCCAACACATAGAGATAGACAGAGATAAACAACTACTCACACCTACAGACAATTTAGAGTCACCAACTAATCCAAACATGATGTCTTTGGACGGTGGGAGGAAACCCATGCAAGCACGGGGAGAACATGCAAACTCCACACAGAAAGGCCCCAGGCCAGGAACCAAACTCACTACATTCATGTTGTAGGACAACAACACTAACCACTATGCCACTGTGCTGCCTAGCCAAAACATCTGGATCAAAATTAGGTCTTTTGAGGAGAGGTTTAATAACAGAAATCATGAAAAGGTGTTATTAATTGTGGGTAAAAGCTGTTGAATTTTTTTTCTGATTGTTACGATTTTATTAATAAAAAGCCCATAAAATCATTGCTGCTAAGAGCTAAAGGAATCAGTGGTTCTATTGAGCTCTGACTCTGTAAGCCTGGATACAGTCCTGAAGAGAGACCTGGGATTGTTTGTGTTTTCTTCTATCAACGCTGAATAGTAATGCAAATAGCTTTTTAATATGTCTTTAAACTTTCTTTCCAGGCTAAGTAGAATTCATCTGCATTACTGGACCACCACTTCCTTTCCTATTTTTGTGACGTTTGCTTCATGGCACTAATTTGAGGGCTATACCTCCTCTGTTTTATTACTTTCCCTTTCAGAGGAGCCACAGAATCGAGATTTGAACACAGTGAGGCCAGAGTGCTTTTCATCTATATAGGGGAGAAGTTCTTGATTGACTTTAGAGATGGCAGTTTAGCAAATGATGCCTGAATAATCTCCTTCATCCACTATATGTGAATTTATTCACTGATGCTTTACAGCCATTTGTTGTAAACTCAAATGTTATTAAGTTTGTGGTCAAAAAGAGCAGTGTTGTGGGGCAATATTATTGATTGGTCAATTTCAATGCCATATGTTAACACCAGATCAACAGCGTGATGGAAACAGTGAGTAGGTTCATTCACGTACTGGGAAAAGCCAAGTGAGTCCAGTGATGACTTAAATGCAGAACTAAGGTTGTCACTGACATCTACATGAATATTGAAACCACCCATTATAATGATTTTATCTGTACTAAGTACTAACTCTGATAGAAACTCAGAGAACTCTGATAGAAACCCTGCATAAGGACCAGGTACAATATACTATAACTAGCAGAACTGTTTTTTTTTAATTTTCCAGTTTGAATGGGAGAGACTGAAGGTAAGCCTTTCAAAAGATCTATAACCAGATTTTGGTCTAGGGCTGATTAATAAGCTGGAATGAAATATCGCACCCATCCCTCCTCAGCGACCGATGGTATGACTAATATCACAGTAAACATAAATCCATAATATGATCATTAAGTAACAGGGATTTGGGTGATAGTGATCTAATATTCAATACTCCACATTTATTTTTTGTAATATTTAGATCTGAATTGGTGGTTGTTTTAATTTCAATTAAGTTCTTGTTTTTAGCTCCTCTTCTGTTCACTTTTGATTTAATAGATCAAAATTTAGGAGGTTGGGGAACAGACACAGTTTCTATAGATTATTGGTTCTATTCTATTCTGACCACTCTGACTAAGGCACAGAGAAGAGTGTTAAACTGCAGCTCTGCCTCGTGGTCTATGCAGGTGTTGGCCCTGCAATACAAGGGCGACCTTTCCAGGGTGTACCCTGCATTGGCTGGGATTGGCTCCAGCACCCACCATAACCAAACAGATAAGCGGTAGATAATGAGTGAGAGGGTGAAGACATTAAATAATGATATAATTCTACTTGGAAGATGATGAAATAATGAAATGACACTGAAAACTTTTCCTTTGCCTCAGGGATGTTTATTCTATAGTGATTGACAGTGAATTCAGTTCAATTCAAGAATCGATATTTCTTTCCATGGGACAATTTAAAAGGGCACATAGAAATAAAAACATACACCCAGTTCAGTGTCGTCAAATAGGTAATGACAACTTGAAGAAACAACAACAGTGCAACGGGGGAAAAAAGTAAAACAATCAGTCACAGACAAATAGTTGAATATCAACTTTCACCTTGTACTGCTGTCATGGGTGTTGATATGGCTGAATCACCCACCAGTCAACAGTGGACCCCTGACTCTAAGATGAACTTGGGGCCCCAGAAAGTTCTCCTGATTATGATGCATGTTATGATGCCACCGTGATGACAAAGACAGAGCGCCCACAATCCTGTAAAACAGTCACAATAACTTTCCCTTACAGTCAGCATGACAGAAAATGCTAGAAAAGTTATAAAACTACAGTAAGAAGATATGAAGAAAACTGATCTGAAAGTTTAATTGTTTGACCCAGACTGCAGCATCTCTGTGGAATACCAGAATCCAGGAGAGAGGATCTGGACTGGGTATCTTTGCACAACATATCAGGTGGATAGTCAGATTTCTATATAGTTACTGGGTGAGGTGTTTACGTAGGCTGGGCTGATGATTAATGATTCAAAATAACGTATAAACACGTATTACAATGAAAGATAATGTGATAACTGACTGCATTCATTCGAAGGACCATCCCTCCACTGGTTGTAAAATAAGCCTCTAGTTTAAGTTTTCTTTTTTTTTTTAAATGATGGTCCCATTTAGTGGGAACTAGAGAATAAAGCAGGGGATACATTAGGGGTGTGGCTGCTGTGTGATCGACAGACTGCACCACATACTTAGGATGAATAATATCCATTAAGTTAAACTTATAACCAACCACTAACACACAGGCAATTGAGAGCCACCAAGTAACCTGAGCCAGGGAGCTGGAGGGCACCCACAGGCTCAGGGAGAACATGCAAACTCCACACAGAAAGAATCCAGAGCTGTTCATCAACTATGTGAGGTGACAGTTAAAACCACAGCTCCACTGTTCCATTCTATCTCTCAAAGTGACGTCATCAAGATAAATCTTTACCAATTTGACTCATAACACAGTGACAGAGTGCATTCATTTTATTGGTCGTCAGTTTCAAAGATGTCTGTGATAAAACTTTTCGGAGCAAAAATCTATTCAAAGGGGCCTCCGTTTGAGAACCACTTCTGCCCAACAGTGTTTAAAATATTCACCCTGACCTGCAGTTAAAATCCTACTTGCACAGAATCCACTTAATCAATACTTAAAACAAAGTCTGTGTAACTTACTTTATCTGTTGTGTTTCTCTTATAATATGACTGTCCAGTCTGTACTCTTATTTATAATGGAGTCTTTTCATTCTGAGCTGCTGCTTATTGAACTTTGCTACTATTGAAGAATTTGAATTTACCACTTCCATTGTTCTTTTTTACTTGAAAGCTAAACAAGTTTAAATGCAGGGGTGAGGAACAGGCTGACTTCAAGTTTCAGTTTCCAACAGAGAAGAAGAGGCCTGGGTGGGAATGAACAAAGCATGAATTATGACGATTGTTGGCTGTCTACATTTTTATTGAATCAACAAGCTGTAGTTTCAACTATAGGATCTGTGATTGCGTGAGTTTAGTCAGTTCCAGATCAGAATCACTACCCCTGAACACAGTTTAGAGGTTTTTCCAACTTGGAAGAAAAAATGTGGCTCAGACAAAAACATTCACAACAACGAGGGCCGTGAAAAATTTGTCGATAAATGAAACTTTATCTAAGTTTTTTCCCGTCCACAACTGCTGGCTTGAGTAGCCCGGCCCATCTGGTGCAGCAAATGGCCCAACTCACCAGGGAGTGAGCGGAGCGAGAGAGGAAGAGATGGTGGAGGAGGGGGAGAGAGAGAGAGAGAGAGAGAGAGAGAGAGAGAAGGAGGGAGGGAGGTGTGTGTGTGTGGGGGGGGGTTGAAAACAAATCAGCAGCTTGAAGATCTCAACACCACCGCATGTCTCTGCAACAACTGCTGAGTGAAGCCGAACCGATCTGTCTCCTAAAGTTTTTCTGAGTGGAAAAAAAGAGAAAATCGGGGTTGGATAAATAAATATTTTACGCATCATGTTAGTTTGGTGAAAACCTGCGCACGGCACTCACGCAAAGACGCGCTCCTCCTGAAGAAGATGGATTGTAAGAAAAAGTTCGTGGCGACTTTGGCTCCACACTGAATCTCTTTCTCTCTTACACACACACACACACGCTTCTCTCTCTCTTCCCCTTTTCTCCCCGGGGGTGGTAGAGGAGGTTAATGCCGAGCGGACTCCAAAAACTTTTCTTAACTCGGTTCATGGAGTTTCGCATCGAGTCCGCTGACGCTTGTTTGCGCGTTTGGCGTTCAATAGTGATTCCAGCTTAGTCCCAGTTTTACGGGGAATCCGACGCCAGGCAAAGTTTTCCTCGGACAAAAAGACTCGAGAGAGGAAGAGCTGCTGCGGTTGGCCGAAGGAGGGGAACAGAGAAGTGGAGGTAAGGAGACTCTGCGATGATGCTGACAGTGGCGGACTTTTTCTTCTTTTTTTTTTTTTTGGGTGGGCGGTGGGAGAAGTTGCTGCAGTTGTGCTTTGTGTGCTTTATGTGTGTTCTGCCTGTCTTTTATTTATTTTTACTTTAGTATTTACCCACTGTGCAGAAGCGTTGCACCGCTCTCCTCTTTCCTGGCGTGTCTACAGCAGATGAGGCTCAGGGCAGCTTCACATCTCATTTGCACTCTGAACTTATCTGACACAGGAATCCAAAAAATGTTTTGCGCTGCAACTCGATCCATGTGGGGAGAGATGCAATCGGAAAGCGCGGCGCCAACAGCTTTTAAGAGTTTAAAACAAACTAAGAGGGACACGAAAAGTTTTAACTACCCTGTAGATGCATGCAGAAGAATACTTTTCTTTTTCCCCTTTGGATTCTTAAGGATGGGGGGTGGGGGGTGAGGGGCATTAAAGCAATTACAGTGACACACACTCTGCACTAATGCAGCTGCCCTCACAGTCCTCTCTCACTTTACTTTTTAATCTCTTAATGCTACAAAGCAAAGAAACAAAGCATCGGGCATTGGGTCAGGAATGCAGTAGCAGCAGCAGCCGTAGCGTGGACATGTTACTGCCCCTGACAGGCCTGTGGGAGATGTGTGTGTACCTCTTCATGAAAGATGCAAAGTTTACTATTTGCTCACCAGGCTGAGTAGTCAACAAACACTTGACGCCTTTGTGGGGGCCCTTAACCAGCAGTATTTGCTGTTGGCTTTTACTCATATTTAATAGGAGCTGCTAATGATCTGCAAACTCAGTTCCACTTTTTCTTTCTTTTTTTCTGTGTGTGAATTGTTTTGGCCTATATGTCAATGGAAATGAAACTTTGTGCTTGTTTTCTTTGTGAAGCCTTTTATATACAAGTAACAATCGAAAATCAAATGGGTCCTTGTTTTTGGCGTGCAGATTAGACACAGATCTAGAAAAATCATAGGGAACCTTCATAGATAATTAAGGTGAGTTTAAAAAAAAGTTTGTGGTTACATTATTGTGGTCTTAAAAAAAAAGAAAAAGAAAAAAAAGATTGAGTAAGAATACATGCATGTGTGTTTTCCGCTTCACATGATGATAAACCCAGGCAGGGTCTGAGGTGATTTGCATGAGAAAAAAAAGAAAAAGTTTTAGTGCATTTGGCCCATTGTGAGGAATGAAGAGTTCCAACAGTTAGGGCCTACGGAGAGTGAAAGGAGTAAAGAATGGATGAGCCTATTCAGCTCATTCAGCCTCAGTTTGGGGGCTCTGCTCCGCTCGGCAGCGTTCAGAGACCCATAGTGGCCATGTCACTTTCATCTCCACAACCTCAGTCCCTGTTTGCTCTGCTGTTGTGTGTTTGCTGCTGCTGTAGCCCCGATTTTCACATCGTCTCCATGCAATGGCCCCACTTTATTGATCCAGTTCCTTTTTTTTTTGTTTTGTTTTTTTTAACTTCTTTTTTCTGGAAATCCACAGAAATTTTAATGAAATCAATACTGGAAGAGGATTGACTGTGCGTGTGTTGCAGGGAATAGGCCAAGGAGGAGAAGGAGGTGGGAGTGCAGGATGGGGGGGTTATTTTATTTATTTATTTATTTATTTTTAGCAAATACCGATGAAGTCTAGCGTACAGGGACAGAGAGGAGGGTTGGAGGAGGAGAGAGGGTGAGGAGGATGAAGTCTGAGTGCCTCTGAGGAAGGGGGAGGAGCACACCACCACCACACTCCTCCTCCTCCTCCACCACAACCACCCTCTCCTGCTGAGTAAACTCAAAAGTGGGAGAAAAAAAAATCTGAGTGCTTCAGAGAACTGCATAAACCATCAACACATCCCAGTCTGGCACTAGGTTCACTGAGCTCATACACTGTGCTGAGCCAGTGGAGCCGGTCAGTGGCCTGCCTCGCGGTAGGGATGTGTTAGGTAGAGGTGGAGGGAGGCGCCTTTTGGGGCCTTGATGGTTTGTTTGAAAAATTTTGCACTCGAATTTAGAGGCTGTGGCTGAGGAGACGCTGCAGCTGCTGTGTAAACCTCTGACCTGCTGCTGAAAACACTGTAGTTTAACACCGAATACGACTGAACATGAGCCTCACTTTACTTTGTTGATTGCCTTTCATTTCCCATCATGGACTAATGTCTGTATATGTCTTGTGCCTACAATGCATTCTTATCTATTGAGGATGAAGGACTTAGTATCACTGCTTGTTCTTTTTTGACTGATGAAACACAGCCTGGATGTTAATGTTTTAGACAGATTCAAGTCTTTTATTACCTAATCAAATTTTCAGTCACAAGAAACAGGAGACTGTGACATCACTGTCAGACGACAAGCACAAGTACTTGAAATTCTTTAATATAAAACTTATGGAGACAAAGTTCAAGTGGAAACACATTTGTTATTGAGCAAGATGCCACTGAAGGGCTGAAAGCAAATCAGTGTATTCATTCATTCCTCTTGAGTCTATTAATAATATATTCCATCATGTGGCTGCTTAGGCATGTAATATTAAATATTGATGTTGATAATATAAAATATTGGATATTTCCATATATATATATATATACAGTATTCTTCATATCATTGATTTTTTAGGAACATAAATTATAGCAACATAATCATTTTATGAGGAAAAAACGTATTATTACATGTAATTAAATATGAGATTACACTAATTATACTGTAAATTAATCTCATTTTCTGTCCAGGAAAATTAAAATCACACATTTATTATTAGATGTCATAAATTAATGAAGACAGTTCTGCGCTAAAACATTTTCAAATTCCAATAAAATTAAATATTAATGGTTAAGTTGAATAAATAATAATTCATGGTAATGAATGAGACTGTAGCAGCAGTGATGGAGAACTGCAAGGCTTGGTCTGCCGTGGACTGGGGTCAATCGGTGGGATGTCTGTGGTAATTCGTGGGGCATGGGGGCTATAACAGGCGACTTGTGTCAAGTCATGCTACCACGGGGAGAAGTGTTATCACAGAGAGAGGGGGAGATGGATGCTTGCATTCATGTGCAGTGGCCTTCTTTACCTAAAACACAGGACAGTCTCTGCTTGTTGTTTCACACCCTCTGCATCAAGCGTGTGATGTTAAATATGCTCATATCACACCCAGCTTTCATGTCTCTCGGCCTCCAAATTCACACATGATAGCCAGAACAGAGCAGAGGCTGACGTGTGTTTAACAAGGCACTTTAAGAGCTGTATGGTAAAACAACTCACAAGCTCATGACAGGCCCAGTGACCTCACCAGTCAGTTGCAGTGGAAAAATGTTCACTAAAACTGTTATTTGCAAATCCTGCAACAATCCTGTTCCTGTGCCTCTGTGTTGTAATTCCCAAACTGCAGTAGAAGAAGCACAAGACCACAGCCAGTTTCCATTATCTCCAAAAAGGGAGGAAAACTTAACAAAATCAATCTTGAATACAGTCAACTTCTGTGTGATGCATGATGTGTCATCACCAGCACTCTGTGCAGATTATCCCATCATATCCTGGCCGAGCTCACGCACTGACTCGTTGGAAACTGAGTTTCCCAAAAGCATTTTAACATCATCATTGTCTGCGGGTGCAGAACAATGGCAGCTATAGCTTTGGTCTACAGAGGAAAGTCTTGCCCAGGTTGTAGGACTGATTTCAGGATCTCTACACAAGATAAACTCTCAGGACAATGAGAATTTTTTTTTACAATTTGCCTGCAGATTTTACATTTTATTTCTCCAGGTGATGCTGAACTCACTGTTGCTGTTCTTGTACCAAATAAGCGATTAAGAAAATTCACACATTCATTCATTCAATCCCAGTTCACATTGGGCGAGGGCAGGGTACACCCTGGACAGGTTGCCAGTCCATCTCAGGACCAACACAGAGACACACAGAGACGAACAACCACTTACACTCAGACTTACGGACAATTTAAAGCCACCAGTTAACCCAAACATGATGTCTTTGGACAGTGGGAGGAAACCAGAGTACCCGGAGGAAACCCACGCAAGAGAACATGCAAACTTTGCAAAGAAAGGCCCCAGGCCCGGAAACCAAACCCACGACCTTCTTGTTGTTAGGCAACACTATGCTACTGTGCTGCCCCCAACAGAGTTATTTTATCCCAAATCCAAATATTTAATTTTCTCAACTTGAAAATGCAATGAAATCAATTGATACATTTGCTCATATGACCAGAGGCTCTGCCTCCTTCAACACAACACTATCACGTCACACTTGCATAAAAAAAAAAAATCTCTGTAAATTTAACAACATACAACTGTCTAGAGTAATTCTCTACTATACAAAGAGTTTTTTTATTGTGTATTAATAAAAGAGAGATTTAAGGTGATTACTAAACCAAACCAATGGGAACAATGAGCTTCACAGGTGATGTTATCAGATGACTCAGACACCACAGTCTTCCTAATAGAGCTTATTAAGCATCAACTAACTTTAAAGATAGAAAACTGAATAATTGAAATAACACAAAGATTAGTCTGTTTAGAGATTTTGGATACAATATAAACTCAAGGAAACTGAAAGCTGATCAGTTTAGAGAAACTTGGGGTTAAGAGCTACAACTTAAAAAAACGATCAGGGGCTTTGATGTCAGGAGGGGATTTGCCGTCCAGCCCTCCTTAGCCCACTCCTCATCTCAGTTAGAGTACAGCAGCAGTCATTTTATTGCCTGTCTTTCTTATAATATCAATTTTTAATTGAAATAGTTTGGTTCAGTTGTTGTTGGTGACAGTCTGGGATTGTCGGACACAGGATATCACAGTTATTCTGGTTTTTTTTTTCCCTCCTTTAATTTGTTATGAAAAGAAGCTTGAGAATAGGAACTAATTTGAATGGACAGTCCTCTTAGGGATGTAAAGTTATGTAATGTCATATCAAGACCTCAAGGATGGGCTGGGATTTTGTTTTCTCTGATTGACATTGACCATTGCTCGGCTGCTGTGCACTTAGTGTCTCCATCTAGTGCAGCGCTGAGTAATTTTCCCACCATTCTGTGGATCGAGCTCTTCACATTTTCCCCAGTGTCTTTACTGACTGTGTGACTGAAACCTCAGACTTAATAACTTAGGATCCAGGTGAGTATTGAGAATCAGCCCTTGTTTGGACAGAGGACACTTTAAGACAGTCCAATCGAGAACAACATAAATGTGTTAGATTCCTAATTAGCTTTGAGGCAGCTCCTGTTTTCCAAACTCTGTCCTGTGGTGAATGAAGTTGGGACTGTCTGCTGTGAACAGATGATGACGGCTTCAGAGATACAACCACAAGGAGGTGAAAAGCTCAATATTTCACTTCACTGTATCATCGTCAACTTCCTCATCAAACACCCAACAGGCTTTTCTCTGTGTGACCATGAGCTGCGGAGATAGACAGACATAGCCTTGCACACAATGGTGTGTTCTGTGCGATGTTTGCCACAGGCCTTAATCTGATGCAGAGGCAGAGATCAGGGTCTACACGGAGGCCAATGATAACAAAATCGAGGGAGAGAAAGGGGAAGGGGTGGTGTGTTTGTGCTGCTATCTCGAGGGTTGGTGTTGAGAGGGGGAGAGGGCAAGGAGTATGTAAGTTATGATTTACACTCGGCCTTCCCATAGCTACAAAGTTGACGCACCCTTCAGTGCAGGGCGGCTGGCTTCCCTTTCATATTTTTCCATATGATGGGAGATATTAGACTCCAAATCTTGCTGACTCAGTGCCAGGCCACAATGTCCTCCCAGAGAGAAGCCAGAGACAAGAGATAGTCAGAGTTGAGCTTGGATGTAGAGACATGTGGTTGTCTTTAGAAACAGGCTCCATAGCCTCTCCCTCCTTCCTCACGGCAGGCCTGTTACTGCCATCATCCTCCTTCTGTGTCTCTCTCTTTCTGTCTCTCTCTGCTTCTCTATCTCTAGGTCTCCAAAAGTGGCTCTCGACCAGACCAAGGTTTGCTCATGTTTTGTAATCACCTGATTAGAGAGAAAGTGGGATGAAAACCGTGCAGGTTATGGGCAAGGCCATCTTTACACTCAGTTGTTTCACATGCAAGAGTTTGACAGTGTCAGTCTGCTCCCAGGGTGAGCTCGGTAGTGTCAACAGTCAGTTTTATCATATAAATATATCCAGGAAAAAGAGGTGGAGGAGGAAGAAGCAGAGCTGCAACGCAGTGTTGTCTGCATTATCCAGCTGCAGGTAGGAAAGGATGCAAGTCTGTTATTATCAGAAAGGAAGTTTGGAAATCATTTTACCTGAATACCTTAGTGTGTCTGTGATATCTAGCCAATTAAACTTTTGGAAATGCGACCAGCCTCCTTTAATGCGTATAATGATGAGCCTATCCACACTAATCTTTCTAAATAATGCTCAAAACAATGCAAAGAGTTTGGAATTTGGCTGTGGGCCAGCTTTTTTTTTTTTTTTTTACAAGAAGAAAATATATTTGAAGACTTGAAACTAGACATGGTGACCATAACCTTGTTAGGAAGATGTTTGCTGAGCTACTTAACTGAGTGAATAATTTTTACATAGATTTCAGTATATTCTGACTCCCAATAGTCATTAGATAGAATGTAAGTTTAAGCCTCTTCAGCATTAATCTGACTTTACAGAGTCTGCCCTGGTCCCACAGTGCTGGCCTTTCTAATCAATGCAGGTCAGAAACAACAGAACATTGTAATCTTAGTTTAACAGCCTCATGGCTCGACCAGTCTGTGCAGGTTTGAGTTTCAGTTTTCCAAAGGCTTCCAATTCCCCCTGTTCTAAGTGAAACACAGTCTGATCTAGTGGAAGCTCAGTTTGTAGGCTTAAAAAAAAGCATTGCATTTTCAACAGAGTGGAAAAAATCACATGAAAATTGTAACATAGTAGTTAGTAGCAGTTAGAATTAACACCTTTTAGATCTCACCTGCTTTGACAGCTGCTATTGATGGGGTCCTGAGCCAGTGCAAACACAAACATATGCTGACACCTACCGAAATTCAAGGGGAGTCTCCTCACCCCCGTCAGCAGAGGCCTGAGATCTGACATGGAAGTCGCCTCAGCTGTGCGGGTGTAAGGGGGCCAGTGGCTTCAGACTGTCAACTGTCAAGCACTGCTGGATTCACCGCAACAATGTGGAAGTGACAGCACCGCGAAACCTGAGTGCAGCAGACGCCAACTTTGATTTAAATCATTAGTTTCTGGATTTCAGGCACATCTGACGCACACACACACACACACACACACATTTTAATTCATTTGTGGGGACCCAGCATTTACACTATACATTTACAATACAATAAAGCAAGGGCCTTAATTCTTAAGGCCCTTGCTTTATTGTATTGCTGTCGCTTTAACCATTACAACTGAACATCTAACCTTTACTCCAAATTAAATCTGAATCCTCAAAATACCTCTTAAATACATGGGGTTCAGCATTGAAGTCCTTACAAAGCCCACAAATACAATAACAACACACACAGGTTTTATTTTAAGTAGTTGGTGGAGTTATTGACAACTGAAGCAGTTGAGAGTGAGTGCTAACAACACGTTTAGGATGAATGACCCCTGCCAAATGCTTCAGAGAGGAAGCCAACTCGACTCAGCAGAGTGGAATGTGGCACAGGTGACAGCTGTGACTTAAAACACACTGTGCCTCTTCCATCGCACAGACAGAGGATCAGCTTCATTCAGCTGTGACATGTCAGCAATAAACACATGCAGGTCAAAGATTTTTTTTCTTAGATTTTTTTCTTTTTTCACAAACAATTCATCTGACCAATGGTTCTCAACTGTTTCGATGTCAAATCCCCCTTTCAGATCTAAAATATGTTAAAGGCCTAATCAGAAGCCCATAATAGTACATAGGTCAGGTCACACATTCAGGGTTGAAATAAAAGCTTTTTTTCATTGATGGAGGACAAATCACTTGTCAAATCATGGTTGTTCTCTGTGCATTTTAATCTTCCTGTTGCTAAGCAGCTAGCCATATTGGTGTCAACCTTCGGTGCAAAATCTGAGAAACTTTAGGACATGGCCCAGCTGGGTGACAACATAAAAGGTCCTGTCAGTCACAATCAGTTCGGTAATGACAGTGACAGGCCTGAACGTAAGACAAAAAAGACAAGGATTTTTTTGAATGTGCCAAAATTTCATTTATAAACAAAATAATAATCTTATCACCAAAATTGTATTGTGTTGAAAATGATTCTTCAATTCAATTTGATTCGCAAAAATATTTAAAAACAACAGTTTTTGGCTAAATTGAATAATTTGGTTCACAAGTCTTGTAATGGCATCTACTTGTGCGTTAAAGGGGAACAATTAACCAATACATAAGATCACTTTGGGTCCTGAATGGATTTGAGTCTCTTTTAGTGTCTATGAAGAAAGGAGTTACAATGTATTGGGCCTTTCAGGCCACTGGAGCCCCCCTCCCCACAAATGTCTTCTTCAAAGTAAAAGCATGAGGCGACATCAACTGATCCCACCATTACACAACCAGTCACAGAGCATCTGTGTACCTTGTATTGTTCATCACAACTCTGACAGTGTAACAGGAGTACCTTCCCGAATTGGCGGACTTGTCTTTAATTTGATTGTGGCTCCTCATGTAAGTGTCTGCTCGTCAACTTAGTCACTTGAGTCTCTCTAAAGACAAAAGCCAAAACCCCAAAAACTACATCCATGTTGATTCCTTTCTGCCGAGGGGAGTTTGTGTAGGGTTTGAGCTCCACATCTGTTTTGCGTTGGTTGAGGGAGACAAAAAGATCAACCACAGGATATTGCCTTTACTAGCAACAAAGGTCAGGTTCAGGGGTGGGGTAAGAACTCATCCACAAGGGTTTTTTGTCTGCTGTTTTAGATGTCTTCTATATTACATCAGTTGTAAGGTGCTTATTACTGTGTATCTTCTGCATTCCACTGGATGGTTGAGTTTTGGTAAGGGATTTGTGCAGTCTGCAGATTGTAAACATTTGGAACAGATAGGAGATTAACAATGAGCTGGACTGTGGTGGAGAAAAAAAATGTAAAAGCCCTAATTTAAATGACTCCCTGATTAAAAACATATGGACAGTCATTTGGAGTTTGAACTGGAAATTTTAATGTGGATTGTGACCCTCTCTTACCCACTTGATTGACCTGAAATCTGTACATTTTTGACAGCCTGAAATTATGTTGTTTGAGCCTCTGAATCAGACTAATCGCTGATGTGTTTCTGTCAGACCTCTCACAATCTGCTTCATGACCTTTCAGACCTGAACTTCAAGTCCTCACATGGATGCTTTTCTCCAAAGACTAGTGATTCACCGTCAGAGAATGTGTCATCTCCAGGTCTAAACTTGTCTTCTCTCAGAGGTCTGTCAACAAAAACATTCCTGCCCTGATAATGGTTACTTTGGTGTTGATATCGTACAAATTAGAAGTTCTTCATGTAATATTGACATTATTTGGTTCTTTATAGCAGAAAGTCAGATATTGCTGGCGTTCCTTGTACTAAGGCCAGATGCACATCCAGAGGCAAACACTAGGATAGTTTAGGGCTCATGTTTCTGAAAGAAAACTCTAGCTTTGTTCTTGAATTGGACTGCAGAGTCTGGTGTACAAGTGACTCCATAGACTCAAATAGGGTGAATAAGTTTAGCAGTTTGAAGTTGTAAGACTTTGAAAACCTATGAGGTAAATCTGCATGAGATCTTCATGTTTATGCATTTGTAGAAACAACTTGTATTTATATGTATAAAAAAAAGCAGAAAAAGGGTAAAAAGCAAAAAGTTGCCATGGTTTGCATGATGCTTAAGTTACAAACAGAAATGCGGACCCTGTTTTTACACCTGCTCTGTGATTAAATTATCATTTTCCACTTACAGTCCAGTGAGACCAAATCCACCCATGTTGGTTGAGCATCAATTTAAAACCCAAATTCTTTTAGACCCATATTTTCGACCATGCAGCTTTACTTCATATGGTAATGTCATTTAAACCAATTGTTTATATAAAGATGCGGAATCGAGTTATTTTAATTTTATCTTAATAATATGGCTTTGTCTCAAACTGAATTTTCTCTCAGGTAAATCCATAGGTTTTGTGCTAACGGAGGTCTAAAATTACAATGGTAGACTTGCCTAAAGGACCAGGTAAAGTGTTCTTTCACTTCACTATGATGAGAGGGTTTTTTTTTATATCCTGGCTCAAATCAAAAAATTCAAACACATGAATGAAGGAACCTTTCAGGGATCGTGTTTCTTGTGTGGTAAACCAAAGGTGAAAGATTCATAAACTGGTTTGAAAATGAGCACCACTTGACTGCTAAGTACTGCAGCAGGACTGAAAATGGGCTGTGTTGTCTCAAGGGGGAAGGATTCGAGCTTGTAAGAAGAGAGAATTTGGTGAGTTAAATGAAAGGTCTCTCATGAAACTGTTGCAAGGAAACTCCAGCCAAGATGGTTAGGGCTTGCCATGTGAGAAGGGGGAGAAACAGCTTTACATTGTCTGAATCATGCAAAGCGCTCTCTGGGTACAGACATAGTGAAGCTACTGCACAACTGAATCACAGTGAAAAAAGAAGCCTGTGTGGAGTCAGTAACCACCACCTCCCCTGACCTGTCCACCTGTCTACCTGTAAATAACACCTGATGGTTCCAGTGCTCCCCTTCAGTGTATCAATGTGCTCAGCCATTTTCCCTCGAGCACTACTGGGAGAGTGGCAGAGGAGAAGACTTTTTTAGTCTACATTAGTGAGTTATACTGGACCCATCTTCCTGACCTAAACTGTTTAAAATCCCCCCAAAACTATTAATGTCAAATGAACTCATTATATGCATACATTTACAAAAACAGCCTCTATTCACTATAATGTGAACTTCAGACAGTCTTAAAAGAAGTATTGAGATTAAAAGTTAAATGTGCTCCATTAGAAGCAAAGGTTTTTATTAATTATATTAACAAAGTAGCTAGTTTGCAAGGAATTGGTCAAACATTGGCCATTTGTTACTGTGGAGTTTTAAGGCATTATATTTCTATATACAGTAATCCTTCGCTATATCACGGTTCACCTTTCGCAGCCTCAGTGCACTGCAGATTTTTTAAAATATTCAATGTAAATTAATATCGTGGTTCCCTCGGTACATCGCGGGTTTCTACGGCCAATCGAAATTTGGCTTAGTCTTCCCAGATGATTTCATACATGCCACACTATTGGCCGATAGAGGAGACACGACCAATGAGAGCATGCTGTTCAGTATCCTGGGCGCTGATTGGCTTAGTGACCACAGCCTCAGTTACCAGCATCCTAGCTTTCATCATCCCATGCCGCTCAGTTTGCTTCCTACGCTCACATCTGCTATATCGCTCATCATCTTTATTTGTGTTTGAGTGTAGAAAAGGTTTATAAGAGTGTGTGGAGGCTTTATAAAAGCTTTAATATATAAAAATATTAAAAAATATACATTACTATACCCTGATGAATCACTTTAGCCAATCCTGTTTCTACTTAGCGAATTTTCACCTATTGTGGGGGTTCTGGAACGTAACCCCCGCGATAGTCGAGGGATTACTGTATATGACAATTTGAACAACAAACTTGGGCTATACCCGCAATGTAAGAGCTTGATAATCTCACCCCCAAATATCATAATATTCAACATTATAGCAGTGGGGCAGGGTTAGAGGTTTATACTACATTTAAATGATTTTATATAATATTTCAGTACAGTACAGTACAGTAAGCAAAACTGTGGAAGTAATAATAACAACAATATTATTATTATTACAACATAAAAAGATCAATTATTGCCCAAAGCCCAAGGTGGGATTTTACTGTTGCAACTTTTTTTTGTTAACCTCATTTTAATCTATTTTAGAGTTTTTCTATAATATGCATAATTTTTATGAAATGATTCTAAACTCTTACCAAACAAAATATAAAAAGTGTGAAAATGTTTTCCACTGAGATTTGTGAGAGTGTGTTAAGTAATATAAATATTCAAGTAAGATTTGAGAGCCTACGAAATGTAAGTACAATGAGTAAGCTTCTGTCTCACACGCAAAAGCATGTAAATACTTTTCAGTGGCTCCATTTCATCTTAACCACATCTCAAAAAGAGCGTGTCGTTGTCATGTCAGCAATGAAGCCCCAAAAACATGTAAAACAAAAGCTTGTTATGTTATGTGAGCCTGCATCAGAAACATGAGAGCAGAGGTCTGCAGGTGGCATAGGGGCAAGAAGACTTCACCTATCCATCCCTGCTGTTCGCCAAGTGAGCAGACACTGTGACAGCAGTTGGTTTCACTGCACGTGTGTGTGTGTGTGTAATGTGCGTGCTGCTGCCAGGAAAGAGAGCCTACCAGCATACAGATTGTATTGCCTGAAAGATAGGAAGGAAGAAAATAAGGAGAGCAAAGCCTGGAAATCTTCAAAACGAGAGGGCCTCTTTTGATGTGTGTTTGCATTCCTTTCAGTGTTGGTGAAAGGGGAGCTGTTGAGCGGTAGTGGAGGAGAGGAACACTTGAAACTGAACGAGGCGCTAAGAAAAACACACACCAGGTCTCATAACAAAAGTCCTATGCGTCTGAGAAAAGAGAGGGTACAAGGTGAATTACCAGTGAGAGGAAGAGAAGAAAAGATGAGGCACAAAGAGTGTTCACTTTAAATGAGAGGAGAGCCACTAACAGAGATAATTATTGAGCTGAATTGTAGACTGATTGGTCAAGTCATTATTCTGACTTTCTTGGTTTCAAGATTTCTAGACCCCCCCCCCCCCCCCCATATAAAAATAAATTAATTGAGAAACAAGTTATTCTGCTTTGGAAACAAGTAGAATTATCTGACCCACTCATGATTTGACGTCTGATCTTAGTAGAAGCGAACATCACAGTGACTTTCCCCATTACCTCAGTCTTTTTCCTGTGCGTCATGTGGTTAAGCAAAACGTCTGGATGCTTCATCAGAGTCACAGCTGGCAGAAGAAAATCAACACTCTGTCCTGTGCACTAAATCCTGCTTTTTCTGCTACCTAATTCACTACACAAATACACAAATAATTAGATGTGCCGCATTTTGCACTTTTCCTGTATTTTACCTGAAGTGTTGATTTCAACCCCGTGACCCGGAAAACGGATAAAGCGTTTGAAGATGAATGAATGAATGAATGTTGATTTCAATAAGAAGATATACAGTATTGGTGGATTTCAGAACCAAAAAACATCTCAGTGTAGTTTTACATTTCCTCTCTCAGTTTTCTTCTTTGGAGCTCTACCATGAACAAATCAGTTTTCTGAGTGATCAGAAAAATATCACACAAGGTTCACTGGGGGATTTAGGTGGACCCACCACTGAGGGGCAGTGACTGCTTCGATGTGACATCACAAAGTTCCAGAAGTCATAACAGCTGTTTTTAAGGCTCATTTTCTGAATACAGGCCTTCTCTGTGGACTGAGACTTCATATACTTTAACAGGATTAAAATAGACCAGCTTCATATAAGACATGAAAATCTTACTTTATATAATAATGGACCTTTAAATGTGAAAATGTTGTATTCATTAAATACAGGACACATTTTCTTTGCACCTGTGTTCACTGTTAAACCAGCTATCTGACTAGGATTTAAAAAGGCATCGACTCAAGACACAGATTCTTATTTAAACCTAATTTTGAATGCTCGTGAGGTAATTCACTGAAGGCAGGGAAAAAACATCCACTTTGGTGGTTGTGTGGCAACTGAATACATCATTTAAAGCAGTCATCTGAAACGTTCTTATGCTTTTATTTTAATGTTAGACAGTCTTTGTTCTGGTGTTTCTTCGTGGAAATGACAGTAAATTTGATACTGTTGCGTCCTTCCTCTGTTTAAAGGGGGTCACTTATTCTGGGTCTTTACAGACACCAGGTAAAAATTTTCATAAATTGGCTGGATGTTACAGGGCTGACTTATCAAGAAACATGAGAGATCATCCTTTGATATCTTGAGAGTGAGGTGTGTTTTGTGTGCTGTGGTTATCTTGCCTCCACACTCTTTAAGTCCCAGGCCTTTTGTTCACATGGCAGCAGAGGGTCGGGTAAGGCAAATATGGGGAAGAAAGTGGGGAGGGAGGGGGAGGTCGTCATCCTGTTTGTGACGAACTGCCCAGCCAACCAGAAGATGAGACAACAAGTGCACCCTTGTTGTTTGTTCGCCTTCGACTCCTGCCATCTGTCCAATCAGTTCCTGACACCTGTACCAGCCTGTCAGAGCCGGGCTTCCCTGTCATCAGGGTAACACGGGGGTCTAGCCTGTAGGGAGGCAAAGGCAAGTCGGGCAAATGTTGCAGCTTTAAGGAAAGAATACAAAAAGGGGTGGGGGGGAGGGTGTCAGGGTGAAATTGGGCCATTTTTTGAACTAAAAGACATTAGATCATGTAGCCCTCTAAATTGCACCTGTGGATATTACAATTATTTTTTTGGGGGGGGCGGTTAGGTAAATTACCTTTACAGGTGCTTGTACGCCAAACCTTTCTTCATCAAAAATATTGGCTGGAGGTTCAGAGGCAACAGGAAAGCAAATAGTTGGCATGCTGTAAAAGCATGGAAACTGCAATTAATGCAGTACCAGATGTTCATCAGACAGTGATGTTAAGGGGAGGATTCAGACTTATTTTTAAGGGGCGGGCTGCTTGAAAGGCAAATCCTGTTGCTGTGAGCCCCTGGTATTTCTGTGTGCACGTTTTATCTGAGCCAAGAGGGGCTTTCCACCAAAGAGAGAGCCTACAACTCTGGCCAGCCCTGAGTTGATGATAAAGGCCCATGAAAGAGCACACTAAATTCTATCACTAAAGTGATGTCAGAGTGACGGAGTCCTCCAAGATGAAACCTCCCTAATGGAGCTAGAGGACTTTTTGGCACCAGAAAAAAAAAGAAACAGATGCAGCCTAAACCTGTTAGTCGCTCACCTCTAATCGGCTTACGCTGGCTTAGTGACAAGCGACTGGCACCGACAAAGGGTCACAGACATGGCCGCTCGCACACACACCTCACAATAAAGGATGGACATGTTGGATATCCACATGAAATCAGAAATGGCACTTCACACATTCAACTACTGGTGACTAGATCACTGAGCAATCATGTACACCATTTAATGCTTGTAGCTATATATTTGCATCAACATATTCTCCTCCAGAGTGTTTTTAATATGCTCATTTTATCCTTTTTTAAATTAAAAGCCAAAAATCACATTTGTTTCACTGACTCAATACTAAATGAATTTCCAGATTGCTATCTCAGAATGTGATTGGGTCCTTTGGGTACAAGTTGAGTCATAAACACCTTTTTTTTTTTTTTTTTTGAAACTGCAAAATGATTTTTTTGTTATGTCTGTGTGAAGTTTTAATAAACCGATTTCCCTGTGATGCTAACAGCTGTCAGGATGTTGATTCCCCATACCGCTCAAATGCTTTGGCAAAATTATATTATATGAGAGTGTACTAAACCTGCAGACCTTTGGCACCAAAGATCTGCTTTTCCTCACACCCATGAAATACAATGTCCTCATCCCCACCCCCAGATCCAGTTGCTGTCCGTAGCTCTATGGTGGAAAAGCGGGGAGCACAAGCACAAATTTTTCCCCTCTCACGCCAGCGAACTTCAACTTGTTTGCTCTTGGCCAAGGATGATCCTGTAGGTCTTGGCAAGTCAAACAAAGTGGCCCTTAGCCAAGTTATCGAGCCATTGACACAGACACGAGAAGGTATTAACATGGTGTTAACACGACTAAAACCTGAGTGCTAAGGACCACTTGTGTTTACTGTTGGAACAGAGGGGCCAGTGTGAACTCATTACATTAAACTGACAAACTTGTATGTGTGTTCAGGGCCTGGCTCCACATCCGTTACACTGACACAGCGAACAGTGCACACCACCATAGAGACACTACAGTGCAAATGAAATGTGTTTCAGTTTTTGGAACCCAGCTGAAACAAATAATTTCATTCTCATGCTTCTTAAATGGTTTGTTTATAGATTAACTAAAAATATATATTTTTTCAATATTTTTAATAAAGTAAAATCCTTTCCATCTTCTGAAATAGACAGTCATGTAAATGTGTAATTGTATCCATACAAGCTTAAATTATTAATTTCCTGGCATGGAAAAAAACTAAAGTTCCCGTTAATCTTTCGTAGTGTGTAAGTGTGTGCTTTGTGTTGTTTTTACTTGGTTTATTGTATTTCTGTGATAACCCACACTTTTATCCATTTTTAGCTGTAATTCCTGCTGCCTGAAAGCTTCATGACAGTGATTCAGTCATTTGAATCACTGTCACACTGAGACTTTAAATAAAACAATGTAGTACTGTTATTTAAGATGGATTAATTAAAGCAAACAAAAGTTATGTCCCAAGCATTCGTCAGATACAGTTGTCAGTCATATTAAATGACCTTTTTTTAACAAAACAACTGATGCTCCCGCACAGGAGCTGCAGTTTTTAATGTGAGTGTTTTGCTGTCAAAGTTGTGACCATGGCCTACTTATCATGTCCTTCAGATGTAACAAATACACACCCTAGCAGTGAACGCCAGTTTCGTTTGGTCACAACCAACATCAGGTATTTTACCTAACATTAGTGCTGGGAATTCCAGTTCTTTTTACAGAGTCGGCTCTTTTGGCTCAGCTCACTAAAAAGAGCCGGCACTTTCAGCCCCCAAGTGGCTCCTTGGATTTTTCATTATGTTTAAAATGAATTACTACTGTAAATAACATAATCTATAGTCTATTCTATCAAATGCTTATTATTTATATAGCTTTATTATAGATTTAACAAACTGAACTTGGAGCATAATGCTACAAATAATGAATTATAAAGCACAAAAACCCGAAGATCCAACTCAATTAGAAAAAAGGTCCAATCTCCAATTGAATGTATATCATTTATAAACTTTTAACCATTGACAATGAAACAACATAGACAGATATAAAGAATCATACAGAAGAATATAAATTAAAATGTGTACAGCAAAAACAAAAATGAAGCATTGAGGTAACAGTTTTGGATAGTGTTTAGTGAAGATTGGCATTAAGAATAACCAAGTGTGTCAGATATTAGGGGTTGATCCTGTTTCTACTCTCTGTTATTATTATCTGCCCTAATTTGGAGAAAATTCTCTCTGAGGGGACAGATGTTGCTACAATACACAGTCTCAGTGCCATCACAGTGTAAGATGTGGGCAGACTGAACCCTTGGTCTCCCACCAGCTGTGTGGATCTGCACTTCACTGGAAAAGGGGCTCCTCACCTTTCCAGTGTGTTGTCTCTCTCTGTAGTGAACAAGTTTCTTTTCCCTCTCTCATTTCCTTCCTGTTCTTGTGCTGACTATGTTGTGTGTGTCTGTAATCCCTTCCCTCCCCATTCTGCTCAGCATGGACACACAGATGCCCCCACACATCTTGACTAATCATTCATGGCTTCAACAGAAAAAAGAAGTGAAAAAAACAAAACAAATCAGCTCCCTATCCAGAGCCAGCTCCTGTCATTCACTTCAAAGAGCCGGCTCTCAGAGCAGGATAGTTCACGAATGACACATCACTACCTAATATTAATTTTTTTTGTCTCACCTCTTTCAGGTTGTGACTGGAACTGAAGAGCAGCATGGAGACCTCAGCTCCAACAGCCACAGAGAAGAAGGAGTGTAAGACTTCCAGTCTGGATGGAAGCAGCTTCTCAGAACTCCCCAAAAAGCCTTCGCCCACCACTCTTACCAGAGGTACTGCAGCTCGCCGTTTACAGTCAAGAGAGTTTACATTGGGTGGCTGACTGTTAAGACCTCCTAGGTAAACTTATTATAGTTCTGCAACAAATCCCACTTTTATGCTGAATATAGCACATGTCCTTTGAACACAATACTATTCAATAGCAGCAGAGTGTGCAGCTCCTAAGCACGTGCGCTCTGTAGTGCAGTCGACTGAAATTCTATGGCTACTCACAGAAGTTGTCGGGTGGCACATGAAAAGCGTTCGACTCAGTGAAGGGGGCCACATGTTTCTTCGATGTCAAAGAATGGGTGATGAAAAAATGTCATAATGAGGCCACAAGACCTTGTTTTCACTTCCCAAGTGTAAATTTCATGAATTACTAAAAAGCATGGCATAGGAGTGGATGACATGGTGTATCAGAGGCCTCAGATAAAGGCCAGGAGGAGGGGAGGGCCTCTCAAATGCTAACAAGATGTCATATGACATTGTGGCGGTATTTATGCCTAATGATGGGCTTGGTGGCCTGCCACGAGAGGAGCCATGAGCATTAATTGTTTAGGGATGAGGGGTGAAAAACTAGGACATTCCAATACACTCTCCCTGGCACTTCAACAAAGAGGCCTCAAGTTTTTCAAACCAGAAAAGAAGAAAATATTGTGCTTGCCATGGCATGAATTATTCAGACATTTACACAGCCATGACCATTGTGTGTGATGTGGGCAGTTGGGGGCTGAATTTTCATAACCTTGGACCACCATTAGGGAAGAAATCTTCCCTAATCAGGGGTTATTTGTACTGGTGAGGTCACATGCAGTCTGCACAAGATTCTTTCTTATATTGGGGTCATAATTAAAACATGAGAACTCATGTTTTCATTAGTGAATATGTGATATAAACTCCTCATAACGAGGTTGGAGGACCTTGTTGGGGCCTCTGAGATACCCCAGCTATAAATTACTAACGCCTGCTGGTGGACACTGAAAGCTCCCAGGAAGACACACTGGCATCATCTGTGGGGCCACTGAAGAAACATATTATTCAAGCTATTTTACTGTTTAATGAAGGGCCTGGTGGCCTGCCATTATAAAGCCCACTTTATTGCACAGGGGAACAGACGAAGTAGGGCATTAGTACATCATTAGATGGTTTTAAAGTTCTGCTTTTGTTTTTGATTTCCTTCTTTACGTATGAACTGGTGCTCAGATTAGTTTGCTTGTGTAAACAAAAATATGGAACAAGTTTGAATAAATCAAGAGGCCTGGATATATCCTTGCTTTGAAAAGGTTTCTGTTTATTCAGCTTTCTTGAATTTGAATTTCAATGTTAAAGTTTTCCAAACTGTACAAATCAGTGATTTTAATCATGCTAATGCAGTCCTTAATTTTTATTTATTTTTTATTCTTTTGATTGAGAGATCTTTAACAGCGGGCAGCATGGCTGCATAGTGGTTAGCGCTGTTGCCCCACATAGGAAGGTAGCGGGTTCGGTTCCCGGGCCTGGGGCCTTTCTGTTTGGAGTTTGCATATTCTCCCCGTGCCTGGGTGGATATCCTCCGGGTACTCAGGTTTCCTCCCACCGTCCAAAGACATCATGTTTGGGTTAATTGGTTACTCTAAATTGTCCATAGGTCTAAGTTTGTGAGTGGTTGTTTATCTCTGTCTGTTTTTGTGTGTTGGCCCTGTGGTGGACTGATGACCTGCCCAGAGTGAGTTGGGATTGGCTCCAGCATCCACCGTGACCCGGAAACGGATAAGCGGTTGAAGATGAATGAATGAATGAATCGTTTAAAAGGAGAAGTTACACACTATTAGTTTAAGATTCAAAATAAAATTACAGAATAATAAAGTGTAACTGAGGTAGAAACATCCTGAGAACATCTCGTTCAGTCTGATCGGATGTGCCAGCTGGTCACAAATCCCATAACTTGCTTCATGAGAGGTCCTTGTGCTTGTGTTTCATGGAGGAATACCTTGTCCTTTTGAACTTTTGAATGCGGCAACTCCCAGTGTTAGAATAATGGAAGTGGCCAGGGATGCTGGCACAGCAGTTCAGGTTGGGTTCAGTCCAGATGAAAGAAATCAGAGCCTTGTTAATGGTTAAAAATGGGAACCCACATTTGGTGTGACAGCCTGCATCTGTCTCGCAGCTACAGGACAAGCTTCCACAGGCTAAGCCCTTACAAACTGACACCCAGGCGCCCGCAATTTATGAGTTTATGTCGGCCTGTGCCTTACTATGTCAGAGTAACATGTGTTCAGATTAGGTGCCCACTTCCAGAACTGTAAAACATTTCACGGTTTCAAAGGAATACCTGTGATTGATGCACTTCCTCCTCCTCCTCCTCCTACACCCAAGTATGTTAGTATAGATTCTCAGATGTGTTGTATCCCGCCGTCTTCCTCTTGCCTCATCTGAAAGGGAGAGACTGTATCAAACATGGATCAGAATACTTGTTGTTTTATGGTCGTTGTTATATGCTTAGAAAGTTTGCCAGAGAGAATTTTTCCATCCCATCCCTCACTTTGGTATTGACTGTACGAGGCCAGTGGAGCAAACAAGCTCTGTTATTTCTGCCTAACCAGTGTGTTGTGCTCATCCCTCTTTGACTGTGGCCCCAGCTCTACAAACTCCTTCCAGAGATTGATGTTCTTCAGCATGTAAAACACATTGTCTGCAGTAATTATTCACAGCTCTGATGTATGAAGGATGCCAATGAGAGGGGCCAAGAAACAATATCCTAGCATTTGCCAACATTTGCTGTCTGTAAAAAGGAATGCATTATTAAATTGCCCCCCCTCTAGTCTATGGATCAGCCGCAAGTCTTACCATTCAAGAAAAAGAGCGCCTGTGATGAGGTTCCTGGTTACATGAATGTTGTGAATTATCTACATTCAGACGACCATCTTACCTCCACATTGGAAACAAATTCTGTCCATCATGTCACACCTTAAAACACACAGATATTGCAATTTTTCCATCAAAATAAACTGTTTTTTTATTTTTTTATTTATAAAACCACAATTTTAGCACATTTTTGACCTTTAGAAAATAGGCTATACGTGACCATTCATGCAGATTGGGATTGCACTAGTGTAAACAGGAAGCAGATTCTCTTTCTCATTTGATTAGTTGCTGTAATTACTAAAGAGATACAGTGAAGGCAGTTGGAGAATTTAACTATAACTGCGTGTCTATGTCATAGGTCTCATTTTCTGCCCATCCAGACAACAACACATCACAAAACAACATTTTAGATGGGCAAAAGCTTTGACATTGTTTTTAAGTGTTAAACTAAATCATAGTGAGGAAGGAGTCACCAGGATCTTTGTAGTGGCCACAGGGCCTTTCTTAGCCCTTCCCCGGAGAAAAATGTCCCACAGAAAAATAGACAACCCCCCTTCACCCCTACCCTGACCTTGCTCTCCGTCCATAGGCCTACTCCAAAGGGAGGACAGCCACTAATCTTCCTGAGAAAGAGATTTCTGCCTTTCTTTCTGTGTCCCTAAATGAGGCTCTTACGCTGCTGTGGTTTCACAGACTGCGTGAGAGGTGGAGGGCGATGTGTTGTAGAGGTTGGGGGGGTGCTCAGTAGCGAGGGTTATGCAGGGATGCCTGCTTGGCCCTCCATCTTAGTTTAAAGAATCAGAGAATTAATCTCCTGATAACTTATTTATTTTATTCTGTGAAAAAAAGGAAAATACCCATGCTTCCCTAGAGCACCCACAGAAGTGAATTACTGTTTGACCCAAACAGAGAAACTTGTAGTTTAGGTGTATGGTGCAATGCAACTGTGTCTCCTATTTAAAGAAATGCTGTGGGTCGAATGACATGGCTGCATGTACAAGAAACACCTCCCCTGGCTCCTAAAGCAACCAAACATGTCATGGGTTTCATTCAAGTACATATTTATGTCCCTAGTGTTGAGAGAGAAGAGAATTGGCTCTATCAGGTGTCTTCTACAGTAACATTTTGTTACAGTATATCAATAATGCCTTTCCTGATACTTGAGAAGATCTGCAAGCAACAAGCTTACAGGAAGGCCTATTGACCAAGTGTAGTTTATTTTCCTGTCAGAGTCTATAGCCGGACACTATCAGGAACCCACCACTGTCCTCCAAGAATGGCTTCAAGAACTGTCAATATTGTTTCTGTCCTGTAATGACTTTCAGTTTATAGCCTTTATTTTCAAACTTAAAGTCACATTATTGCCAGAGTCAGTTTACCTCTAGATTTTGTGTCTGGTTTGTTCAGCACGTGCTCTAAATTGAGACTGGACACATCTAATGCAACAGACATTGGTGGTTGCAATAATTCATGTGGATTTTATAACCGTGTGTCTGTGCAGCAGGTTATTGTGAGCCATAGTTAGGTTTTGTTGCCAGGCGACATCTAGTAGCTATAATAACAGGAGGAAAGGGATAAATGCAGTGACGTAGTTTAAAGAGCAACAAAGTCCACATCGGGAGTTAGCCATGTTATTATTGTAACCATTACAACAAAGACTATATATCAGTGAAGAATTACTTATTCTCAACTCAAGTCAGTGCTTTACCAAAACCTAACCAAACCCAACAAGCATGGGAATGAAAGCATCCAAAACGTCACCTGCTAGCTTGTGAGCTGTTATGAAGGCTCCAGTTTGTAGTTTGTCTATCACATCTTGATTTTTTTAAACCAGAATAAGGGAGTCAGCCAGGTCACCATTTCTGATAGTCTGTCAATCATGGGATAACCATGCCCTAACCAATCCTCTACTTCATGGTCTAGTTTGCTCTAAATGGGACCATCAATAGGACCTTTTTTCCATAGACTGCATTCTGACTTTTTAAAGAGCCAGTGGAATTGTCCCCTGATGGTCATTTAATAGAATGCATGTTAAAGACACTTCGGCATTTGCCTCACTTAATACATCCACTTTTATATATAGTCTTTGGTAGGAACACAGCTCTTTATTATTGTAACCATGGCAAGCAAAATCAGGTACATCTACTACAGCATGGGGCACTATTTAAGGGAAAACTCCTATAGGAGGGATGATAAAAATGACATATATGATTGTTCAGGTTGGATGACTTGTTGGTATAAACCAACAACCCCTGCAATTCATTTTTTCCAGTCACCATCCTTGCATCTCTTTCTTTCTCAGCCTTATCTAGAGTTTCACTATGGGGCACCAGCTGGCCAAGACAGAATTTAAAGATTAGATTGCTAAGTGAAAGCACAAGAGGGGACATCTTGTCTTTACATGCTTTTTTTTATTTGGCCGAGCTGATATGTAAGTTAAAGCCAACAGCACAAGGTTTCAAGCTTTGAGTAGTTGCTACAGTTTCTGCCTTTATCGTCAGTCATCATTACAAAAGTACTGATCCATGTGTAGTGATACTGGCTCTGAATAGTAATTGGTTACAATGGTTTCGCAGCTTAATGTACAGTATATATGTGTATCATTGTTACCTTTTGAATGTTATTTGAATATAAATTACAAAGATGTACCCTGGTTACTTTCTTATGTTTACTCTAAGTACATCAGCAAAGAAACTCCCCCAGCTGAATTCAACTGAAGTTCAGAGGAATTCCTAAGAAGTTAAAAGCACCGCAGAGACCAGTTTAGTTTTAAAAATGAATATCACAAGATAAATGTTTATTTTGGTGAAAGCTTGAAAGAAGTCTAAAATGCTCATATTAAGCAGCCTAGTCTTCCAATTGTAGTTTTTCAGAAAATGCCTACAGTACAGTATGTTGACTTGCTGGCAAACTGACTCTAATGTGGTTCTGAAATATAAATCAGTGATATTGGTTGTTTCTTAGGAATGCTCTTCCTCAGCTTCAAAGTCTCCCCATTTAAAAAAAAAAAGCAACATGGTTTGCTTTGGGTTATGTCTGCCAGTATAAATCTCTGTACCAGAGGCGTCTGCACACGCAGGACCCAAAGACAATATGTTACATTCCTTGCCATTTACAAGCAGTGGGAGAGGAGGTTTAGGCAATATATGGATGCTTTAGGGGATTAACCAGCACTCCATCATCCCAGCTTTCTCTCCCTATCCCTCAAGTCGGTCCCTTCTCTCTGGCTTGTACTTCCTTTTTTTCTTTTTGTGCCTCATCCTCTCTTTAACAGAAAGCTCTTTCCCAGCATGCATGAGTGTAATCCATGCCCTGCCTCTAAGACACTTCCTGCTTGCTTTGTTTGTTAGGCTGATGGGAATCAGTTCCAATAAGGTGTCTTGGCTTTCTCCTCTTCTCTGAGGTGTCGCCTCAGGCAACCACTTTCTTTGGACAGGAAGACGCTGCATGTTATTAAAGAACTTGTTGAAAGTCCATGCCCGTGCATTTCTTCGCTGTGAACTCTCCATCTCCCTGGCCCAGTATAATTCTCATAGACTTGAACCTCCGGCCTGCCAGTCAGCCTCAGCTGCTTTCATCCGCTAATGTAGCTCTAACACTCACAGTTCAAGCGAAGCAAAATAAACATCTGAGAAGTTTAGACATGGTAAAACAAAAATGTGTGCTAGCTGTAAACACAGGCAGGAGTCACATATGTAAACACGCCTGGTTCCTATGGCTCAGTTAGTCTAAAAGTGGACAGCTTTTGGTAAGGCTGTTCCGGTTCGTGCTTCCCCTTACCCCACATCCCCCTCGACTGCAGACGCAGCTGTTGTCTGCAATTGCAGAAATGCTGCTGCATGGAGGAAAAGAATCAGTGAGCACACTACAACGACTTAGGTGCCCCTTCACCCAAGATGAGACGTGCATGTCTGCAGTTACTCAAGGAAAAAAAAAAACATATACACACTGAAAACTCTGCATCTACACACGAATCTCCAGAGAATATCTGTCATTTGTGTACTAGAATTTATTAATACATTGAAAGCATTAAAGCAGTCACCAGGAAAAATGAGAAATAAAATGAGGCTGCAGGACTTAGGTAACTTATGAATGTCACACACAACGACGCAGGATTTGGTTTCTCCGAAATGAGTGTTTACCTGAAATCCACTTTAATTTCATTAGCTTAGCTTGGAAAACAATCAGCCAATTAGAAGAGCGATTCAGATCCAATGTTACTTTCGCTACAAAAATGTTTTCCTCAAAATGGTTATTAATGAATTAAAAAAACAAAACAAAAACTAATAAAAGAACTAAGTGATGAGGACTAAAACTAAATAAAATGTAACTGACAGTTTCGTCAATGAATAAAAATTAGACTACGAGTTGGAAAGAAACCGAATCAGAATGTTTTTTTTTAACCCTTTAACAGCAAAGATTCCTACTGTCCACCTTGACTTTTTACCTGTTTTAACCATAAAAGGGCCAGAAAAAGTTTTGTGAGCAAGTACTTTTGCCCATTTTTCCAGAACACTTAGAACCTTTGATATCTTGCAGTTCTCAATATTTTGAAAGAATGAATTAAAAGTCACAACGAAGGAGTGGATTCGCCAACTTCTGGCAACAGCGCAAGTGGAATTACCGTAATGACCCTATATTGGCTGTCAAACGCAACTTCCCAGCTTTCAAAAACTGCTGGAATTTCTCTGATAGAGCAAACACTCACAAACTTACGGTAATTTGAAGTGCCATGTTGCGAATATGCCGCCAGTGGCACACTTAGTGTTAATTTTCATCAGTCAATTAGAGTCTGTAATTGGCTGAGGCCCAACTCAAAAGTCTGTTTTTGAGTTGGTAGGGGCTTCAAACACTTTGCATAATGCCTAAATAAAGGCTTGTTTTGAGTCATCACACTTAAAACCATGTGTCTGTGGCAGCATGGCATATTATATTGTGTAGAGTGTATGCCCCATAAACAGGAAGCTACAAGGTCCTCCTCAGCAATGCTAGTTCAGTTCCAGCCAGTGTCATTTGCTGCGAGTTGTTTCCCCCCTTTCTTTCCTCCCATTTCTTGCCACTCTTCAAGCTGTCCTCTCTAATGACGGCTGAAAAAAGATCATGTGTCTGCCTGTCAAAATGAACACTGTTCGGATCCTCTGCTCTGATTGGCTTACTGTAACCTACCTGTTGAATTCACATGCTCACTTCTTAGTGATATGAGCATTTTGAATGAAACACAGAGGGGGTGTAACTATAGGACTGGAAATGTCCCTTGCCCACACCTGTTTGGTTGTGTCTCAACCTGAGTAAGCCAATGGACAAAAGGTGTTTTTGCAATTAATGCCTGATGTAATTGTATTGTTTCCACCACAGAAAGAAAGAACAGGAAATTGATTTTGGCCATCAGTGAAATTTTTCCTGAGGGAACCCTGCTTCTTGTAATTACTGATCTAGGGTTTCACTGCTGGCGCTCTCCAGCCTCTGTTAGCATTTAGCAATTAGCCTAATGACACAGAGTGCTCTGCAGCAGACTGGGGCCAATACTGTTTGAGTCAGACTTGTCCATGCATGTCTACCTGCCAGGCTGTGTGTGAATTAAGTGAAATGAGCTGTTGGATACAAAATTTTAAATACAATGGGTCATGGCCCAAAAACAAACCACTCTGCCCAGTCAGTCAGTGGGTTTGAGGCAGAGGCGGAAGAATTCCATAAACAATTCTGACAAAATAAACTTTTACTATGTATTTTTATGGTCACATCTCTAGGAGGGAGAATCTGTCTCCAGGCGTAACAGCTACTGGGCTCAACACAAGGACAACCATGCAACCAGCAAAATAAGCAGGTGAGGTTGCCTTGGTAAATAAAGTATATGCCCCAACCTACAAATTCACTTTCTCTGGGATCAAAGATTTAGATACTTCAAACAAATGCCACTTATTATTAATATTTTTTTTAATTAACATATTTTTACTACATATAAAGTATATTGTAAAAATTACCAAGTGTGTCTGAAAAAAAATCTTAAATTTACAAGATTCAGTACATTTCAGCTTAATCTCTCTCAACTGATAAAGCTGAGTGTGTAATTCATATAAACATTTCAAAGATCAGTGGACACAGATGATCATGTTGACACCAACTCACTTCAAAATTTTAGGAAACATTCTATTTTTTTATTATAGATTGATATTGGTCCGGGATCCCATACAAAACTCACTCACACACTCATCTTCTACCACTTAGCCATTATCCGGTTGCGGGGGTTGCTGGAGCCAATCCCAGCTCACATTGGGCAATGGAGGGGTACACCATGGCCAGGTCGCAAGTCTGTCGCAAGTCTGTCGCAGGGCCAACACACAGAGACAGAATGAGATAACCAACTACTCACAATCACGGACAATTTAGCGCCACCAATTAACCCAAACATGATGTCTTTGGATGGTGGGAGGAAACCCACGCAAGAGAACATGCAAACTCTGCACATAAAAGTGGCCCGCGGCCTTCTTTTTTTGGAGCAACAAAGCTAACCCCTCTTCCACCATGCTGCCCCATACAAAACTACAAAGTAAACTGGAAATAGTTTACTTTGAAGGGATTTGTGTCACTTTTTAGGTGGAGTTGTAAATATTTACTCTTTATCATCATCGAATTTTAAACTACTTTAAAGAACCTGCAATGACCATTCGTTCTGAAGTTCCACAATTATGACATTTGATGAAGACCATCTGCTGTGTTAGTTCAAGGGACAGCTTGGTGAAGTTAGAGTTTAAGATACAGTACTTAAGGTCTATTCAGCACAATTTACTTCTGCATCTCACAGTCTTCATCAGCAAATAAAGCTTGCAAAAGGGTCATAATGTTCAAATCCACTAGTTATCAGGTGACCAACTTTCCACATATGACAGCTGACAAAGACCAAGTGATCTGGGTGAAAGCCTAAAAAAGCCAGTAAGTGGGGTTGAGTTTATTTTTGTCAGAAAGAGAATGGATTAGAGGATGAATTCCATTTTACTGTTTACACTGCCTTCAACATAAGAAAGCCATAATTTGGAAAGACCCTGTCCCAAGCATAAGCATCCATTTGCTCCAGCGCCATATTCTTTGTGAGAAAGTCCTTTGGGACTGTGCTACTATTAGTTACACTTCTCTGTAATCACAGCAAAACCTGTCATAAGGCCCCTGTGTGGTTGTAATGGTCCCTACTAAAGAAAAAAAAAAGAAATTAAAACTAAATGCTGCCACATGGAAAACTGATTGGTAATGTCATTCATCAAACAGCTGCAGAAATAAATACTGTCGTTCCTTGAGTGGTATCCTTGACTAAGGTGGAAGTGGTAGGTTTTTGTGATGGAGGAACACAGTCCATTTCTAGAGACAGGATGTCTGAGATTTTCATCTTAAATTCTCATTTTAACTCAAACCAAACATTACTTGTGACCTTTGGCTAATACTTTAACCCAAGCCTCTTTGCAGTTCAGTTTTTAGCCCAAAGAGCCTCAGCACAAGACACATCCATGGTGTGGGCTTGTCAAATTATGTTATATTTAAAAACGGAAATTTTAAAAAGTGCCAATCTGTCTTTTTTTTCTTTGTGATGACACAAAACTAACTGAGAAGGTAAGGAGGAGCAATAAAATAAAAGATGTAAAATGTGTCACACTCCTTCAACAAACTGAACTAGAGAGAGAGAAATGTAAACAAGGGGAGTGAAAAGCAGGAAGAAGACACCTGTTCATAAGACAAAACAAGCAAACAAGATGTTTTGCTCCACAGCTCAGAGTTTGACTCTCGAGCCCTTCTGTTTTGAAGTCATTCATCCATTGATAGGTATCACCATTACCCCCCTGCCCCTACCATTAAATAAATCTCCATAGCTGGTGCATTAAAGTTGTCATCAATGGAAACAAAATTAGACTCCTCATTTTGGGATTACTGCAACAAGGCTTATCACTCTGCTTCAGCTTCATTATGTTTATTAAGTGGAAGGAGGAGGCCTTGTGTGATAAACAGTCTACAAATGAAAAGGGTTTGTTGAATGAAAGCCTGTATGTGTTAGTGTAGCGTGTAAGCCCGTTGTGTTTTGTTTGCCAGGTGATTTCCCTGATGGTGTTAGCTAAACCTGAGAATTCCTGGCTCAGGCTTCAAAGAACAATGGGGTCACCCCCTTACAGCAGCGGATACAGACATGTTCGCACCAGCCATGGTCCTGACATGTGCACGCTTTGAGCAGCATCATATATTTTAGGTTCGCCCAACATTGTGCAAGGAAGCAAAGTTTGCTCATATAGGACCTATCACAGGCAGAGTCACAAATGCTTCCCAGATTAAAGTAAATACAAACAGGAATCCATAAAAATCACAAACACCAAGAGCAAGACAAGGGTATAGAATGAGAATCCATAATATATAGTGTCTTTAGCTGCTTTTTAAATAAAGCAACAGATGCAGCTCTCAAATCAGGAGGCAAGGCATTGTATGATCAAGGGGGTGCCGTTCCAAAAGTTCTTCCAACTTTTGTTTTCAATCTAGTATGGTGGACAGCACCTAAGCCCTGATCTGATTACCTCAAAGACCCGCTAGTAACATATGGGTGATCACTAATGTAGCAGCTGGACTATGAATGGTCTGATATGTGATAACCAGAATCCTTGAAATGGATTTTGAAATGGATTGGAAACCAGTGCGAAGAGACAGGGGTGATGTGACTTGACCTTTTGGATTTAGCAAGGAGTTTAGGTGTAGCAATCTGAATCAATTGTAGTCGGTCAATGAACAATTTCCTGAGACAGGTAAAAAGTAAAGAGTTTCAGTAATCCAGGCAGGAGGGGGAAAAAGACTATCTGATAATTTCTAATTCAGATTGGGCTACAACTCACATGGGTTTTTCAATGATTATGAGATGGAAATACATGTATGAGATAGGTGATTGACATGTTTATCTAGATTCATAGCCTGATCTAAGATAATACAAAGCTTTTACAGGTTAGGAAATACAGTAGAATTTAGCAGCCCAATACTGTTCATCACATTGCTTTTAGCAGCAACAATCAAAAACTCAGATTTATCACCATTTAGCTGAAGAAAATAAATGGCCATCCTTAAATTGCAGACGGATAAATTATATGTGTGCAGCAGTTGTTGCCAGAAAGATGGTGTTGAAGTTTTCTGGAACAGAAGTGGAAACCTTGAGCTGCTCCACAAACAAATACAGTCAAACAGAACTGACTTCTTTAATATTTTTCATCGTACATTTTTTGTCCTTGTAAATTAAATGTTAAATCTGTTTGTGGATTTTAGACTGCCGTCGTTTTAATATTGTTTTTATTTATAATTAAGTATTAAATGAACCACCTCAGCATGCAGTAATGCCTCTTGTCATCCAGTCATACTATGTGTTCATCCTCTTTATATTGTTACATTCATTTTTTAGGCAGGTTCTTTACTAAACACATCTTACAAGACCCTGATGGTTTAATCTACCTGTCTCCAGATTGTTGTTTCATTATGAGTATGGCATTATGAGCTTGGCATCAGCTGTCATGGCAACAGATTGAAATGCCTGTAATATCAACTTTAATTATTTGGAAACATAGAACAACTTGATAATTGTGGAGTTGAATAATCATGTTTGTTTTTTTTTTTTGTTTTTTTTACCAATCGGATAATGTGAAAAATAAGAACAAAGTTTACTTGCTTGTGCAGCTCATCAAAAAATGACAGTTCCATGAATGTCCACACATAAAAATGTGTTTGTGTGTCTGTTTATTGTCTGTGTGTGAATATGCTGCACATAGTCTTAGTTTGGGCAAATCAGGTAGGGAGCTTAGGCACTAAGGGTACTGTAAATCCTCTATATTCAGCAGGGTTGTAGTCTTACAGAGTATCTGGCCCATCTGAAATTCCCACCGAACAAAGAGGGAGGAGGGGGATGGAGGGAGAAACAGAGGGAGGGAGAGGGTACTAAGCTGAAGAGGGGGTACTGTTTACATATCAAGACGCTTCCTCTAACTCCCAGGAAAAGCAGTAATTTGCCTTGCATGGTTTTACGGTTTAATTTCTCCATTGTGGAGGGGATAACCCCTTAATTACAGAGAAGGAAGTAGCCCTAAGCCCCGGACAGGGGGCGAGGGCTCACCCAAAACCTCAGTGAGGTTTGGAGACCCTTTTCCTTCTCCCTCACTCTGAAACTTGAATTCTCACTCTTGCTTTGATGTGACCATCTTGCTTGTTCATTAACACTTTTGGGACATTTGGGTGATTGCCAATTATCGCTCCCCTGGTAATAATTCCTTCCATGAGGCCAAACTGCCTCCACTCATGGAGACTTGTAGGCGTCTGGGCCTGGAGGGGGTTGAGAATTCGCAAAACTGTCAAAACCATACAGTCTCTAAACCTTACCTATTAAAGGCTACTTGCAAGTCTTGTCATTACTACATAGTTAAAATTACCGTTAATAGCAGTTTACTCACCAGTATTGTCAAGAGCAATGGAGAAGTTGTGGTTGTGTTTACTAGACAGGAGGATATAATAGATCCGGACTGAACAGTAACTTGACCTACTATCAAAAAGTGAGGACAATGGCTAGCAGGTTAACATGCTAAGTTCAGTGGGAAAAGAGTGATAGAAATAGAAGCAAGTCAAAGAATGGAATTAAATGCTAAAAAAAAGTTATTAATGTTAACATTGGCTACATATCAGCAAAGTAAAACAAGACCGACAGCTCCTTTATAGTTCAGTCACTTCATAAAGGACACTTCCATAGTAAAAGACAATAATAGAAAAGCTAAAATAAACAGACAAGAGCCAAAAGGTTAATTCACTTGAAGACACTTTTCCATGAATTAGGATAAATTCTCAAAGCAAGTTGCTGTTTTAACTTGGCTGATGTTGTTGCTTGGTGCCTTTATAATTGTAATTTGTAGTCCTATCAGATTGGTGTTACTGGCATTTGTTGGCAACACAGATCAGACAATCAAGACAATAAAACAGATTAGTCACTGATGTAATGAAAATAATTGTTAGTTACCCATTTAAAACAAACATTGTTCCAATATAAGGCAAAGGGATTCAAACCATTATACCCTGCATCAATGAGTCGAAGCCAAATGTACTGAATCAGGCCAGTCAGAACATGGTAATGTTTTGCTTTTATCTGTAAATCACACAGTGAAAAGCTAATATAATAAATTCAATAATTATTGTAACGTGTCTTCGTGTAAGGCATTAATATATATTGTTAAAATACACTGACTCATGTTAAAAAAGCTGAAGTGGAGCAATTTTCTCAGGTGTACATTAACTTAAATCAACACTAGGTTGCTTGTGATTTTTTGAAAATGCCGTTGTCTGTATGTGTGTGTGTGTGTTGTCCTGACTGTTTGGTTAGTGTTAAGCTCTGGCAGCTTGTCATAGCTGTAGAGACTGTAATTGCCCCAGACCTTGGCTGTGGGGTATCTGTAGTAACAACGAGTCAAGGTTTTCATTTAGAGTAACTGCATACAAGGGCAGTTTAGCCTAGTTATGAGTATTTATTCAGTATTTTTTTATTTTTTTTTGTATGAAGAAGAGATAAATATCGTTTTCATATTTCACCTTAAGTGATGTCTTTGTTACAAGCCAGTATCTCATCACTTTTTAAACACTGGCAATTTCTTTTGTCTCTTGAAAGTCAGCACTGGGAGGAGGAACAGAGGGAGGTCTATAGACGTGTGTAACAGACGTGTGAACGGCCTGAGAAATATTTTCCTTCAAAAAATGAGCAACATCTTGGCCTCCAAATTAATTTCACTATTCAACACATCAAGATCTCCAGCCTGTTTTAACCTGTGTTGCACAATCTTAACAGCGTTTTGAAGTTATTCTTGGATGAAAATGCTTTTAAAGCTGCCAGTGAAACACTACACCTCCCATGCTTGATGTATCAATTCTGATCTTTGTGAAACACGTGTTTGGATGTGTTTTCCCCTCTGTCTTCCTTGTCCAGGTCCTAATTTCTCTTCTCCTCCTCCCTTTCCTCACTCCATTGCCACACAGTTACTAGCACCATTATGCTGTCATAACACAGCACATATAACCAGAGGTGATTCCAGGACTGAGTGAAGCAGCCTTCCCTGGGGGCGCTGTGGCAGCCAAACAGGGTCGCTACCTCAGTTGTCTGGGGAGATAGGTACCACATGTAAGCAGTGGCATGCTCTGATAGGAACTGACAAGTGGTGGTCTGACAGGCGGCAATCAGATGGCTTGGGTTGGCCTATTGCTATAGAAACAGTTTGCTTTGCTTTTAATAGAGATTTTGTACAGAGAAAATATTGGACTCATGGATCCTCTAATCTCTCATCATTTTAGATCTACACCAGCTTGGTGCTTGCTTCAACTAAATCTTTCTATTAAATGAGCAACAATGTATTCATGGTTTTAATGAAGCTATTACAACTGAATGTGTGAAAAAGAAAGTTCTATAAAACCTTTTGTTGACTTGCAAAATCTGTGCAAAATAAAGATCATCATAACAGTCAGGCTGCATTGTGGGAAATGGAGGAATAAGAAGGTGTGTAATATATAACATCAAATCTCTAGCATTCATTTTCCATCATGACTCTGAAAACGTTACATATATGCAATGTTATATCAATGGAGTCTTCTTGTAAATTGCACAACAGTCAAGTCATAAAGCTCTAATGACGATAATGCTGAAATATAATGGATTGTAGTCCTGATATTTTCTGATCTGACACAAGAAGAAAGTGTTTTTCAGTGACTTACAGATCATGCTCCAGAATTATTCAGCTATATATTTTTGTTGACCTGATTAACTGTGGCAAAAAGTTAAGAAATAGGAAAGGAAAGGTGTTCTCCATTGATCCATCCAGCCCAAACATCTCCCTGTGAGTCTCTATCATGTTGTACCACTATCATACTACTCCGCCTTTTTAGGTTTACACTAACTACAGAATGATGTTGTTATGTGATTCATCTGAGTACCCAAGCTACACTTGGGACAGATGACAGAAAAGACCCAAGGTTACCTGAGACCTCCACGATGAAGAGCAGTATTGAAATGTAATCGGTTTGCAAAAATGGGTGGGAACTCGAGGTTGCAAACTAATATTCACTCTCTCTTCATGGAAAAAATTTCCCTAACGATTGATAGCCGAAGCTGACAAAACCCCAAGTCATGATTCATTCCCCCTCTCACTGAAACCACAGCACGCAGCACAACTGCACATGGTGTTCATTGAAAACTCTTAATGTGGTCCATTTAAAGAGAAGATGAAGAATATTACAGTGGCAGCACGTGGCACTCTTTCCCCACCAGAGCTAGCTGATGAATATCACGACTGGGCCACATATGGATCATTATCTACTTCAAGACAGGAATTGTTACAACATTGGTGTGCTCTTAGGCTTTGAAGAAGGGCAAAGGGAAAATGCTTTCTAATCAAAACGTTTCAAAAACAAAAGCCACAATGCCCAAACTCCAGAAAGATCATCTCTAACCTAAGGAGCCAGATGGTTTTTGTTTGTTTGTTTCTATTGAAGGGAAACCCAAACTAAATTGTGAAAGAATTACATGATAAGTCAGTCTGCAATCATTACTTTTGTACATACTAAAGCTCCCTTTGGGGATTCTTTTAGATGGTAGAAAACAAAATTTTCTAGGTTTTAACGAATGGAATTCAGTTATGGAAAAAGACTATAAAGAGAATTTACCAAGTTTTTTTTTTCTCTCCTTTTGGATGGAGTCAAGATAAACATATAAGCCTTCACTCTGGATTTAGTCAGGAGCCTAGAGTTTGGCAGGAGTCCACACTGTAATTGTTTCACTATGTTGCCACTCAATTTTGCGAGCATCTGAGCCCAAGATAGCATACAAAACTCTCTGCTACATTAGTGTCCCATTTTAACTCTTCAAAATGTCAAGGTTGGATGAAATACCACTCTTATCGTGGCTGTTGTAGTCTGAGTAAGTCATTCTTAGTCTCTTTAATTTGTTTAGATGTTGTTACAAACTCTCTGGCAGTAACATACCAGTGTCTTTCACCCTCCATCTGCAGTTTCTGCAGTGTTTCTGTTGTTAATGAGTCATAGATAGAGCAGAAACTATAAAAATGGCCAAAGATTTCAGGGTAGAAAAGCGAAGCAAATGCTGAAGCGTCTTAAAGCTGCAATCTAATGACCATCAGCTGACAACACTGGATGTAAAAAATTCAGATCTGATAGAAGTCTATGGGAAAATATTCTTCTCACTTGATTTATTCAATTCTTCTTCAATACAACATGATGCAATTTTTTATTTATTTATTTATTTATTTTAATGATGATTTATGACTGACAGACAATCAGGATAGAGTACAGGTCAGATCCAGCGCTCACTCCACCTCAGCTCCACCTTCCAAATATGGATTCTTCTGATTTCAAAAAACCAAGATGGTGACAGCCATATTACAAACTTGAGGCTTCAAAACAGCAGCTCGCAAACCATTTAGTGACATTAAGGTGGGCTGAGGCTTGACTGAAACCCAACTCAAGATGATAACATTACCCTCTCCAGATTCACAAAAGACATCACAAAATGGCCTTTAAAAAGAGACTGATACATTGAACAGTTGATTAAGTAAATATTCAGACTTTATACAGAGCCTGTATGCTTTTGTGACATTTTTTATTAATTGATTGTATCATGAGTGAGTATATTTTTCTTTTCTTTTCTTTTTTTTAATTATTTGCTATGGATTTCTATGGATTTATATCTCTGTAGTTAAGTGCAAGCCCCTTACACACAGTGCAGTCCAGTCCAAAGGGAAAAAGAATCAGCTAACTGGAGATCCAGTAGAATGAATCATAATTTCTTTCAAGTTTTATACAATCAGTGGAACCTCTGAAAAGAGACATCACCATATATTTTTAGCTGACGCTGACAATTTTGAAGGAGTAATCTCCCTTACATTTATTGGTTTAAATACTTCATTACAATTCAAGTGTGACAGGCAGCAATTGTGCAATATGTGCAATTAATTGCGTTTCTTAATTTTGATAGTGCCTATAAGGCACTGGCATAAGTTTAGTCATGTAAATATCGTGATTAATCTACATCTCCTAAACACCATGACTTGTGATTTTTATAAATCAATACGTTTTTCTTTTTTGTGGCCAAAAAAAAAAAAAAAGAAAGAAAGAAATATTTGAATTCCAGCCTCAGAATGTAATTGATACAGTGTAACTCCATTTGGTAAAAGGATTACTCATTTATACCAAAGGGTTACACAGTGAGCAGGAGATGCTCTGCTCTTTAGGGGAGAAAAGAATCCAACAAGTAAAGAGGAATTCTGCAAGGTGAACTAGTTCCCTCTTAACAAGCACATGCATAAACATTATGCCTTTGGCACATAAAGATGAGGGTGGGGCCACTGTCTTATCTTCCCAGGTAGATGGGCTGCTGCAGTACAGTGTTGAAAGAGTGCATCCACTTACAGACAAATACAATTGGGTAATAAACTATGTATCACTATTTGTTCTTGTTTCCTTTGTTCTTAGTTTTTTTAGTTACCATCCTAGAAAATTAATATATACATGTGTATTAATTTTCCAGCTTTTTTGTGAAATTGCTAAAATTTACAATTTAAAGTAAAAACTATCTGCTATCCTTCTCCTGTTATTCACTTTACTTCCTGGTTATGTCCAAACCCCTGTGTATGTATGAAAATAGTGAGTACAGTGACAATGTTCATCTTAAAGGAAAGTACCAAAAGTAAGTATAAAAAGAAGTATCAAGTATGAGTTTTCACTTTCAAGTATTTAAACAATTTTAATATATTAATAAAAGCACAGCAACGGTATAATGGATATAGCACTATAGCCTTGTAAGGTGTTTGTCCTGTCATCTGTGATTTAAGGGAGGATGGACATGGAGGTCAGTGTGCCCACCCTCCACACTCAGGACGGTGTTTACAATGCTGTTCAGTTTGCTTCAGGGATTGTGTGAACAAATCTTAGTGGAGCACTCTGAACTGACTCCTGGGCTTTACTCCAAACATGTCAAGCATGGCCTTCGGTGTGCAATCCTATTAGCAAATACAACTTGTAAGTGGAATGGTGCTATTTTGGTTTAACATCATATATACCTGAATATATCAGATAGAGGTTTTTTTCTTATATCTAGTTGTTGAAGAAATACTAATGATCAGATATGTTTGCTTTTTTATTCCTATGAAAAAAGGAACATTTAAGTGGGAAGAGCTGCCATGATTTACACCCTTTCCTTACCCACAAAGTTATTAAATGTGGTTTTAAAGGTTGCTAGTTTAAATCTGAGAGCATCATGGTGAACTCTGTGAGAATGTGACTCCTGTCTCAATGGCCACTACTCAAGTGGTTTTTGAGCAAGGCACTCACCAAAGGCCAACTGGTTGAGCAGCTCAGCTCTTTGTGGTCATCAGTGGAGGCCTGTGGTTAAACTGGCCAGATTCCCAGTGGGAATATGTGTAACTATAAACACAGAACTGGGACATGTAAAAAAAACAGGGTTGAGATTCACGCTAATGAAGTGCAAAAAAACAGATGATAAAAATGATTAGATGCAACAAATTTGTTTTATATTCTGTCAGTCATCTCCTTAATTCATGATGATATATTTGAAATTGAAGCTCAAATTAAAATTTCTTTCTTTCCCATATGATTGAGAGCCCTTCTGACCACAGCCATAAATGTATTTGTCAGATAGAAGAGATTCTCCCACGGGCTCACCCCCAGGGTGATTCAACTCTCTCAACGTTGCACAAGGGAAGCGGCATGTTGGCTAATTTTATCACACAAAGCATTCTGTTTGTCAGCGCGGCTCCAGTGACAAATGATTCCTTATCTTGAGGGCTGTTGTTTGTTGTTGCTGAGTAATGTCCTGGCCACTCCTGGCTCTCATCTCTGGAGCCTTCAGAGGCCTCAGCTGCTCCACTGTCAGTCGTCAGGAGCCATATTCACACTACTGTGGAGTGTGTGTGTGTATACACATCCACGTACGAGCGCATACTTTCAAAGACATACAGGATTTTAAGTTTATTTCTGCAGGAAAAAACAAACTTTCTTTGATTTGTCCTCAAACTCAGGTGCCACATAACCTTTTTTGTGTGTCTACATCTCTTCTAATACCACCGTGCTTGATGCATGTAATCTACTTAAGACAGATATGCAGGTTAGCACATAGTGAGCTTCTTTTCTCTTTCAGTGTAACAAATCCCTGCCTGTGATGTGTTACTAATAGGACTTCCATACAGTGATTAAAGCCAAGTAAACTATTGACTGCATTGTGTCAATGCATCTGCAGTAATACAACTCATAAGTAAATGACTTGTTTGGAGAGCAAAAATAGAGACGGTGGAAAGTAAAAAAAACAAAACACTATACTTATTTTTCTGGACCTTTGTTGTAGTAAAAAGATCTGCTTTGCCCCAGGGTCTTCTCTCTGGACCCCAGAGTCAGAGCAGCACTTAAAGCACATGTCCTGCAACCTGGTAGATCCAAGAGGTTGTAGCCCTAATGATTCATGTCACTGCAGACTCTGTGTCCTCTTCTTCTTCCTATTTCCTTTCTCTTGGTTTATCTCTGCATCAGCCAACTCTTCACGGTATGGCCTGGGGCTCTGCAGTCTTGTCTATTGTTTATATACACTACCAGTCAAAAGTTTGGACACACTTTCCTATTCATTTGAATGAGAAAGTGTGTTCAAGCTTTTGACTGGTAGTGTATATATATATATATATGACTCACAAGGGTATGGAAGGAAAGCTAATGCTGCTTAAATGCATTAACAACCAGCCACACTGCCAGTTTGTGTGCATGTCTGCTGGTCACTCCAACAAAGGTGCGAAACCTCCACCTCCAGTGGAGTCAGTCAAATCTCCTTCAATAACCAGGTTTTCTAAATGTGGGTCAACCTGTGAAGAAAACAGTTGAAACCCATGCAGGCATGGGGAGAACATGCAAACTCCACAAAGGAAGGCCCCAGGCCAGGAACCGAACCCACAACCTTCTTATTGTGGGGCGACAGTGCTAACCAGTATGCCGCTGTGCTGCCCCTTATTGTCCAATCAGTCTAAAATAAGATAAGCCAATGAGTTAACTGACTGCTAGCACGCTTGACCATTTGTCATAGCAAAATCATTAAGAGTATCAGTTTACATGGCAGAAACATTTTTTCAGAGGAAAAATGTATTTGAGCAAATGACGGCATGTCAAAACAATATATCAAATACCCACTATCACCTGAAATGAAGCTGCCGTGGACTTGAATGTACGCAGCAGTGAAGAGGACCAAACTGCAGACATAGGCACGAATAAAAACAGCACTAACAGGATTTGAAACCGAAACATGGAGGGATCACAAGACTCAAATCCACAGAGAACACAAAGAACTTGACAGCTGACTGAGGATAGAAGGCCGGTAAATTCACTGTGGGTTGATCAGGGAAATGGGTGAACAGGTGCACGTGGGGAGTCGGGTGGGGAATATCAGATATTGCAGATCTGCAAATATCCTTGTAAATGCAAGGGTGTGAGTTAAATGATGAGGTGGACACACTGAGCAAGTTTAACAGGAACAGGGAAGGGATCAAGATCAAAGGTCACTTTACAAAAAAAAAAAAGAGGAAGGCAGCACTATCACTTAGGGGTTGGGAGGGATTACCTGAGAGCCAATCCAGTTGGTCAGAGGCCCTCTGACCTGCTTCACAGCTGTTTCTTGTTAGTGCCTTAAAACAAATTCCCAGAGTGGGAGGTTTACATGCTGAATCCTGCCCCGGAGAAAGAGGCCAGACAAGAAGGAGGATTATAAGACTCTACCACTGTGTGTGTCTGTGCTCATTTTTGTGTAAGCATATAAACAATGTAGTATTAACTTTTTATCTTATCAAGATAGATGACCAGAGAACGCAGCTGACTGCACTTAAAATGCTCTGTCCTGTGTTACAGACACTGCTAACAGTCAGCTGAGTCCATCTTGATATCTTCCAAATCAGCCTCCGCTTTAAGAAGAAAACACCCTTAAACAGAGTTTCACTAACAGTGACTAGATTTTTAAAGTCATTCAGCGAGGGTCGACTTCTGAATAAACAAGTGGAAGGAAAACTTATCTTGGACAGAAAAGTGTAGATAAGAGAAATGTGAGAATAAAATCCACTCAGCTTTTGAAGCAGCACTATGGTGACAGGTCATTCCCATATGTAGCCACACCTTAAAATAATTTGTCAGCAAGGTAATGAAATACACATATGAAAGAGATCATTGAGCGATGTTGGTAAAAGTCTGAAATGGGCCACATGGTTGTGGAGCTGTTGTAAACTTTGCCGCCACTGTTGTTTAATAAAAACCTCCATGCTGATGGGTATAAACATTTTTACAAACTAAATTAATTTGAACATGAATTGTTTCAAAGGTCCCTGAAGAAGAATGCTCCTTCATATGTGTTAGAAGGGAAAATGTGCTTCACTCTCTGAGACATATTTAACTGATCCAGCATGGCTATTTGATGAAGACCAGGCGAGGTTCGTCCAGGAGATACTCCCCAAGCCTCCTTCTCAAATCTAGAGAGCAGTCTCCCCAGGGCATACCTCACCTTAGGATGACCCCCCAGCCAAGACAGCTTGAGATTGATGTGCATTGCCTCCTTCTCCCACACACTGTGTGTAATTTTGGGTATTTCCTTTGCCTTTCCTTTCTTTCCTTTCAAGACAAAAAGGCCTGTTTACAACTTAGGGAGGGTGAATGCTGAGCTTGCACTTAGGATGCCGTCATAGGCCTCTGAGGACACTCTTTGTGTGAACTGGCAGCTTCTCCATCAGCTGTGTCTGGGGGGGTTATAGGGCCTGCAGAAGACAGAGGAAAGCTCTGAGTTTCTGTCATTTGAAGTGATTTCACTTCATTGGTGCCAGAAACTGGCAATCAAATGCAGTTTGGAGCTTAGAAAACAGATGGATGAAGTCACTCTAAAACTATTATCATTTTTATGTGTTATTTTAAGTAATAGCAGAACACACATAATAGTGACAACTCAGTATATCAAGCATCACAATATCGTGATGGTTACCCCAGCCCCCCACCCCAGCAAAGGTTTTATCTCATTATTAATTGTAGCCCATGAATTAAACATCAGTTTATTCCTATCAGTGCTGCAGTAATACGATCAAAATTAAATTTTTTATATTTTATGTTCATATGTCGTTATTAAATAATACAATTATCAATTGCAAATAACATTGAATTCTGTTAATACATTCATTTCTGGGTCATGCTGGAGCAAATCCTAGGTCAAATAGGGGAAGGGCAGGCTTCACCAGTCCATTGCAGGGCCAACACACAGAAACAAACAGCCACTCACACCTACAGACAATTTAGAATCACCAATTAACCCAAACATGGGTTTAGAGGAAGAGAACATGCAAAGACCCCAGACTGGGAACTGAACCCACCACCTTCTTGTTGTGAGTCAACAGCACTAACCACTATGCTGCAGTGCTTCCTCTGTTAATACATACTTACATTGTTGTATTTTGTATATCATATATTATTATATTTTCAAATAAGCAACGTTTCATTTGCTAGATGCCAAATTATGATGTACAGAAAAGCAGAAGAAAGAATTGATTATTTTAAATAAATAAATAAATAAATAAATAAAAATGCCTGATGGTCATTATGCAGCATTCCCAGGGCGCTGCTGCTGCTGGACATTAGGTATTTTTCCACCACAGTCAGGGGGAAAACTTTCTAAATGTGATTTTTGTGTTTTTAGTCAGGTGTGGGTCTCAGAAGCTTTTTTTTTTTTTTTTTTTTAATAAAGAAAAGCTACAACTCTAAAGATTTTATATACCAAAAGTAACATCATTGACATTTTTTTATAACAAAAGTATATGACAGAAACAAAAGTCTGCTTCAACCTTTTCCTTGATACTGGGTAGACTTAAGTAGCTCTGGCTAATAGCAGGTAACCCAGGTTAGATAAGGTCTTGGTAACACTCAGTCTTTAGAACAATTAGGAAAGGCAATGCAGCACCTTGTAGTCCAGGTGATGGATCATACTCCTGGGGGGTTTGCTGACATTGACTTAGGACTGATTGTCTGAGGCAGGAGTACAGATCTGACAGAGAGTAATTGGTGAGGAAGGGAGCCAGCTGGGTCTGTGCAGTTTCTGTAAACGCACCGGGGCAGGATAGGCTCAGGTAGCTGCACAACAGCCCAGCAAGATGATACGACACATCTGGGGGGGGCATCATGACAAGATATAAATACAGGCCCAATGCCTTGATAGCAGCTAACTGAATAAGATTTTAATTTCACTCTTGCTCACTGAAAACACATGAACAAATGCGCACCTCATACACTGCATATCATGTGAAAAAAATGCTTTAAACAATGCACTAATTCATGTTTTTGTATTCAAATGATTGTGTGGAATGTAAAAGTGTGATTTAATGACAGTAAATCACCCAACTCTGCTGTTCCTTTGGCCTTTAGCAAGCATTTTGGTGTCTTTCAGCTGATTGTAAACATCAGTTTAGGGCCATTTTGGCTTAGTTACAGCTTAGCAAAAATCTGAAAAGTAAACTACCTGCCCAAATGACACACGGACAGAGTTAGCAGCTACCTGGTAGCATAGAGAGTTATTTCTTTCAAAAGCTGGTGGAGATTCGAAAACAGAGTGACTATGGCCTTTATTACGTTGTGTTGCCAGAAACCCAACTCCTAATTCATGCTTGTGTTGATCTGTGTGTGTTGGAAGTGTAAATAGATGGTTCACTGTAAACACATGAAGGCAATGACATTATTTATTTAGCTAACTTACTGTGGAGTGAAACCAAATACTGATCTGGACTTTTTCATTATCTTCTACTGCTTATCTGTTTACGTACACCGTGGACAGGTCGCCAGCCCATCGCAGGGCCAGCACACAGAGACAAACAACCACTCACACTCACACTCAGACCTACAGACAATTTAGAGTCACGAATTAACCCAAATATGATGTCTTTGGATGGTGGGAGGAAACCGGAGTACCCAGAGGAAAACCATGCAGGCACAGGGAGAACATGCAAACTCTGCACAGAAAGGCCCCGGGCCCTGGAATCAACCCACAACCTTTTTGCTGTGAGGCAACAGCACTAACCACTACTATATGCTGCTGTGCTGTCCACATCTGGACTTTTTAATAAGAACAATTATAAAGTTTTTGTGCATTTTTTTTTTCAGTAAAAATTCAGAAATTGGTGAAAAAAACATGTTTCTTTCCCCTTAAAATGTAAAAATGCTTTTCATTTGATTAAAGAATAAAAGACATTCTTATTAAAACCAGGAACAACTCTGTAAGTATTACAGTTCTATACTCCAATCAGTCCCAGCTACAGTACAACTACTGACTCATGGACATCTCTACATGTCCTATTTGAAATATATGATATGAATCTACTTCCTGTACTATAAATGAGTTCCAAGCATCCGATACAATGCAGTACTCACAGTGCTGACTCAAAACCTCTGGAAAACAACTGTCTTGTGAGGTAGTGAGTTTCATGTGTACATCATAGCCTATGCAGACTTTCCAGTTCAAAGAGACTAATGAATTTCCGCTCAAACAATCTCTTGTCATTACGAAGACCATTGGGCTAATCCACTTACCTTCTGCCCAAAATCCCCCTATCAATAAAAAAGGTATCATTTTACCTTCCCTGAGGGCTTTTAAAAGTAAAGAGCCACTCTGTTAAGACTTCCTTTCAGAGATGGCAGGGGTTTTCGTGCTCTCCTGTAAACCTCTAATCCCTCTGTCGCCATCACTCGCCCATGCACTGCCCTAGAGGAAGCAACGTCTTCCAGATCTCATGATGTGTGTGTACTGCAGGATTCCCAGATTAGTTTAAACATAGACTTTTTATTAACCTTTGGCATGGTGGTTGCAGTAGTGTGATTTTGCACACGCATATTGATAGCAACTTCAATTGTGTCTGTGTGTGCATGTGTGTGTTTAAGAAAGACATTTCTGTTCTCAAAATAACACATTTGTGTTTGTCACTGTTGATGGTTTCTCACTGAGAGTGAACTGCAGAACAAATCAGTGTCTTTGTGCGTGGGTGTGTGTGTGTCTATGGGTGTAATTGTGAGTGTATGCAAGAGTGCATGCATGCACATGAGCGTTTGTGTATAGCCGTTGGCACGGTGCTGTGTAGTTAGGACATAGGCCAACTTTTTCTGCTGGAATTTCCTGTCTGAATCCAGCACCCCCACCTCTCTTACTCCTCTGCTCTTCACTTTTCTCTTTCTTTCTGTGCTTTCCCACTTGTGTCTCTCACTGCCCTTTTCTCTCAGAGCACAACAAAGGCTTTTTTTCTGAAAATTATTCCAGGCTTGGCCTCTCAGGGCATTATTGTTATCGTTGAGTACTTCCTCGAAGACATGAGCCCACTTCACTCTCCACTTCAGCGTGGTCCTGATCAGGGGTTTCATTTGGACATAATGAGAGAGCGCATTTCCTTCTTCTTTCTCTGAGTCATGAGATTGGGAGGGACCTTTGTTAACATCGAACACCTGGCATTGTCTTTAGTGAGGGATCAAACTGGGGCTTTAAGATGCTAACTAAAAAGGAAGATATTGGGCTGTCCCTGATGCTTGGCAGGATGTTTGGCAGGTCTGGAGGCTCATTATGGGGGCTAGAGGGCAAGATACATTCGGTCTTAACACAAACACGTTGTGAAAGATCAGAGCAGATATGGCGCCTGTAAACGACTACCAGTCAAGATTCCCATGTGGTTTGGCCCTGAGTGCACTGTGCATAGTGCACTTAAGAAAATTTTGAGCTCTTTTCCCTGGTTTACAAAATATGATTTTTGCAGTACAACAGAGTCCTGTGCAAAAAGACAAACATCCAAAATGTCCATGTCTTATCCAAACCCAAGTAGACTGTGGACACTTCAGATTTGGGCATATATGTTATGTAAATAGCTTACTATGATAGACCTGAAGGTGAGATATCTGCCTTCTGATATGGCATTTCCTGCATAAACAGGTATCTGCTGTTTGGCAATAGCAACACAATGCATGCTATTGGTGAAGATGTGCTTCACCACTGACAAGGCCAAAAGGACCATATTAGCGTGATTTTACAACTCATAGAAAATTATCACTGCAGACAGTCTATCGTCCTCTACACTGTCAAAGTCTCTAGTAGAAAAAGTTTAGACATGTTGTGCTATTGTTGGCCTCTGTCCTCTACACTGTTTCCAATATATGAGGCTGCAGGGTGGACTAACCCTACGTGCCAACATACCCAAAGGGGACATGCTGACAGTAAATCAAGAAACCGAGGCATGCGTATTGTACTGGTTACCTACCTGTCGGTATTTGTCCCTGCAGCCCAGGAAACAATGCAGCTGTCTGGGTGATGGAGGGGCCTGTTCAGCACTTATCACACCTATATTCAGCTGATGCAACCAGGGAATCAATCTCTTGAGGACTTCTTTGTGGTGCAGTTTTTGTTTTTGTTTTTGTTTTATTTTTTGTTTTTGTTTGTTTTTTGTTTTCTTTTGGTGCTTTTTGTTTTTTGGAGTATGTTTGTCTCAACTGAACTTTATCATTAAAGTAATAAAGTCAAGACATAAAAACCCTTCTGAGAACAACTTTTCTATCCTTTGAAGGTCCCATATAGTCTGAAGGTACATGTGGAGCTTTGTGATGTCACAGCAAAGCAGTAACTACCCTTGCCCACGCTCCAGAATTACTGACCTGTTGTTACCAGAGCTCTAAATAAAAGCCTGAGAGAGGAGAACACTACATTGAGATAATTTTTGGTGACTATGTAATAAGAAGAGGCATAAATACATTTAAAACATCACCACAACCTATAAAAGGTTTAAGAAAAACAAGAAAACTTACTGAACTTTATTAAAAGGAATTCTAAATAAATACATCACAAGTATAGTTCAAAGTAACGAGTCCTTATCACAAATGAATTAATTACAGAAAAAGGAATAGTGTCTTGTTTTTTGGTGGTTTAATGATCAACTCAAATACAACTAAAAGAAGATATTGTGTTGGCCCGACATCCAGCACAACCTGCTTTTGTCACAGTCGATCCTCCTTGTCGCATGCTCTCCACTGGAGATGTGCCAGGCAGCACAGTCTGAGCACCTCTCAGACAAAGACCAAACTTCTGGCTCCACTTGTGAAACAAAGCTCAATCTCCTTTCCCAGTTCTCGCTCCCTCTTTTGGCTTTGTCGCACACAAGTTGACTCAGAATTGGCCATCAGTCTCACATACAAAAGTGATCAAGGGTCACATGCTGAGATCCAGTAGCATGCATCTTGATAGAAACACAAAGCCCTAGGCTTTTACCGCTCAAAGACAAGAGGAAATAAGGAGTGTGTCGCACTAGACACATTTTTACAACGCAACATACTCAACAGATGATTGTGTGAGTGTGTGTGCAGTAGAACATTTTGACATTGAAACCTTACTTTACTTGGAGGTATCCACTTATTTGTAAAGAAAATCAGGTATTTCATTCATTGTATGATGATCCTATTGTGTTTTTAAGGCCAAATCATTATCTAGCCTGAACTTTCAAAATCAGTTTGTGTTCCTTTACTTTCGATGCACACATCATATTTTCATTAATGTGAAGAAGCTCAAGCATTAGCAAAATGTTGGGGGGGGGTTTGTTTTGTTTTGGGACAGTGTTACTGTTAACCATCAGGGCCTGACTTCAAATCAGTTGATCATTATTATTAGTAATAATATTATTATTATATTGAAAATGAAACTATACCCGTGAGGGTGTCCTGGTGACCATAGTTACGGATGCATATTATATCATTATATTATATCGTTGTAACATATCAGCATTTTCAGCCAGGTTAGACTCCCAGCCAGTTGGACCCGATATTATACGTCAATACATATGTGTACACACACACACACACACACACACACGTATATATATATATATATAGAGAGAGAGAGAGAGAGAGAGAGAGAAAGGTAGAGAGATATGAAGAGATTTTTAAACCAGATCAGCTGTTAGTCTGAAGTACTTTTGCTTTGTTAAATTGGCCATAAAACTTGTCTCTGGTTCAATTCTCTTTTTGAAATCAAACACTTATGTCAGCTTCTTCATTCATTCATTCATTCATCTTCTTATCAATTTCCAGGTTCCGGGGGTCACTGGAGCCAATCCCACCTCACACTGAGCGAGGGTGGGTTACACCCTGGACAGGTCGCCCGTCCATCGCAGGGCCAACATAGAGTTAGAGACAGACAGAGACCAATTACACACTCACAGTCACACCTATGGGCAATTTAGAGTTTGTCTCAGCTTCTTATCACCAGTCAATTACAACTGGCATTTCAGCAAGTTCACTCAGGCAGATTATGCAAAGGGGAAAGAATCAGTGTCTTATGATGCTTTAAAAAAAATTCCACACCAGTCAAACAGTTCACAGCTCAGACCTACCATCAGGGGAAAACTTCTTCCCCCGGTCATGTGTAATCCCTTCAGAAGTAACTAAGAACAAGATGGTACAAAGTTATGATGATTGCTCCAATCACAATGACAAAAGGCTCAATCAGAGTTAAGTAGTAGTAATGTCTGTTTCCTTGACTGGCATCATCTAAAAACAACAGCCTGAGTTCTGTCATCGCCTCAAGGCACCGAGGTCTGCTACACCTTGTTTTTTCATTGCTGGTTAGAGCTAGTCCAGAGCCTGAAGGCACACTTCAAAAGGGAGGTGTTTGGAAGATGCAAACTTTGAAAAGAAATGCAATGGGATATCATAATTGCTGTGATTACTACGACATACACTGGACTTGAAATGCTAATGCTACGTACTGAAATATTATACCTGAACTCTTCCCATAAATGTATTTTTCTTGCTTACCGCCATGGTAGAGGAGCTAGCATTTATTTGGAACATGCATATATAACTGAATTAGTGAATCATTGTTCTTTATTTCATCATACCTCAACAACATATTTTTTTAAATGTTAAGAATCAGAAGCATTTCCATTCACTGACAGTATCTTAACTGCAATCCAAAAATACTTGCAAAGTAGAATTGACCTCAAAGTGACTGAATAAAAACAGTGGAATACTCAACTGTGCAAAACAAGCCTCGACAGAATTTCAAGACAAATGGAACTACTTTATTATAGTCACGTTGACAATCATGCCACTGTTTGAGCCCCTGATGGCCTTAATCAGAGCATGTCATTTAAAAACCTTTAGCCTGAAACATTAGTATAGTCGATTAAAGGGCCTGAATCAAGTGGTGAAAGTGAGATTAGTGAACTCTTTTAGCTCTGTGTGCTCCCTTTTTCCTCAGTTTTCAGTTGGAATTATGTGGCTTTGGTTTAGCGCCTCCCCGTGCCTGCGTGGGTTTCCTCGGGGTACTCCGGTTTCCTCCCACCTTCCAAAGACATGCATGTTCGGTTTAATTGGTGACTATAAATTGTCCGTAGGTCTGAGTGTGAGTGTGAGTAGTTGTTTGTCTCTGTATGTTGGCCCTGTGATGGACTGGTGACCTGTCCAGGGTGTACCTCGCCATCGTCCAATGTGAGCTCCAATAACCCCTGTGACCCAGAGCGATGAACGAATGAATGAAGGAATGATTTAGTACCACAGATATATTGGAAAGATGTATTCCTTCAAAGATTTAACTATGCCCTGATTGAATTAGGGTGAATGTGACTTATGCTGAATGTGCGCTCCACAAACCTCAGTATGTGTTTAGCAAGTTAGAGCATTGTTGTGAAAAGACGCACCGATTTCCCCTTTTTCAACCAATCTCAGTCAGACAATCAGATACGGATAATCACCTCTGTCCTTCCACAATGCAGCACACACAGACATACACATATATATAATGATGCTGTTTTGCTGTTTTTGCTCCATTTCCTCAAATTAAATAAATATGAAAGTTACACACGTCTAACTGGAGGGAATTAGTCATTCTTTGTCTATGATTAGAGTTCCTGTCCTCCTTCAATCAGTGTAATAATGTCTCCTAGTCAGTCGTTGTAATGACAGTAATTAATGAAGATCGGCTGTGTTGTTCTAATGAGACTTCCCTCAAGCCACCAGACTGTTTATGGCAGGAAACAGTGGATTTGTGCATTCTTCGTCTGACACATAAAAACACATTCATTGTTGTATAAAACCTGGTTTGGTCTTATTGAGACCGAGTCATTAATGAACATACTTTTCTTGTAGCAAAAGCCACAGACAGTGTAAAAGGTTTCAATTACTGCTGGATAACAGGAACTGTAAAATGGTACAGTTGTATCTCACGCTGTGCTGTTGGCACTAGTCAGGAACTGTACTCAGCCTCCATATTTGTCTGCCTTGTTCCAATTTATTGCCTCCTCCAGCTTTAAAATGTGTGTCATTGCCATCAGTTATCACAGTTGTTTCTCTGTTTTATGCTGTCTGTAGTGTGTGATGGTTTTCTATCTTCTCTGTGCTCACAGGTGCCCACCACCTCTTCCCGACGTTTCACACACCTATCCCAATCGACGTGAGGCACCATGAGGGGCGGTACCATTATGACCCACACCCACTCCATGCTATGCACGGGTTAGTATTGTCATTTTGGAACGCAGTCTTCACGGTGATATGACTCCTCTAAATTCAGCTGTGCAACCAAACATCATTACAATCATCAGAAGTTTGGTATAAGTTATAGTCTCGATCTTAAAACTATAACCAGGGGGAGATCTTTGAGAAATTATGCATGAAACAAATCCATGAGATGAAACTAGGTGATACAGCATAAATATACCACAATAATACACAAATAACCATGTTAAACAATGTGTAAGGAGATGGAAATGAGAAAACTGAAAACAGAAAATAAAATTATTTGTTCCTTTGCTGAGAAATCCACATGAATCTTAAGAACCAATGATTTAAATCCAATGCCAACAGAACCATATGAAGGTCAGTTTTTCTGTTCATCTTTTCCTTGATCCTCCTTGTCAGCTACTGCTCTGGAAAAACACTTCCTGTGTGTGAGATTGAGTCAGACAGCCCAGTTCAAACACATCAAAGCCAGACAAGATACACAGAGTGAGGACACAGAGGTGAAAAGAATGAAGACAGACAAGTCAAATTTTTGCCCATATAACACATTGTTAACATTTTCTCCACCAACATTTCATGCTCTGGGACTTTGGCAGTGGTGTAGTGCTGGCATCACCCCACAATAAGGAAAAGAAAGTACATTGTCTCTAGTAGGACAAGTTTGCAGAAAGAAAGCCTGGTGAAACATGGTGTTGGAAGGAAATTTAATGTCTTTCCTGGTTACAAGTCAGGTTCTGTATTAATACAGTTAAAGTATCAAATGTAAATGTATTTTAATGTAAAAAAAAATTTGTTTTAAAAAGTAATAAGATAATTTAGGTAGCGCACATACGTTGGTGGGACTTCAACTTGCAACTTCTGTCCTGAGTTAACCTAAAAAGAAACACACTTTCTCACTCTATTAATGTGGCTATACCATGCAAGTCTGGCCTTTTTCACACTGCCAGGCCATCCAGTGCTTATGTCACATATTTAAAGCCAAGAATGGAACCCAGGAGGAAGATCAATAGGGGTTTTGTGAGAACTGTGCTGTAACATTTAAATTCAGCAAGATCAGGTGATACACGGTGCAGGCAGAGCCATTCATCACCTGCAAAGCGAGGGGGGAAGAAAGTTGGGACTGTGCACCCAGTTTGTTTGATTAATGCTTAGTGATGCTGACAGAGCGCTCCCGCTATTTCATCAAGACCTCGATCTAGCTATCCTTAACACAACCTGCATCAAATTCACCTTAATACTGTGGAGAAGTGGAGCAGGGTGTCAGAGTAGGGCGCTCAGTGGCAGCCCTTCATCATTGGCTGGTTGCTGCATGTCAGCTCAAACTTTTTCATCTGAAAGATTGCACTTACAACTGTATGTTAACACAATACAATCACTTGCATACAAACAAGAATTGCAAGCACTTTGTCATTAATGTTTGTATGTAACAGAATGAGGGCTGGCAGCCATTCAGTCACAGATGTCATAGTACAGATCCTGCAGTAATTGTTTCAATGCTCCCTGGATAACAATGTATGGACTAAATAGTTGTGTGAGGGAACACTACTGCAGGTCTTTCCTATCTTAATGGTCAGACTTCATGACCAACAATGCTCCCAGTATGTGTTAATAGCTGTGTTAGCAGCAGTTGTTTTGTGGAAGTTGTAAAACGAGTGAGGTTGTGTGCAGTGTCATCAAACAACACTTGAAAAGTAGTGCAGTTGTTGGAAATGTTGGGACTGTGATCTCTCCTATTTTCTATCTTTTGCGCACCTTTGTAGCCACAGCGCAATAAATTGTAAAAAAGGAATGCAATTCATAATGTCCCAGAGTCAGTTGTAGAAGAAATAGCTCTGTGATCAATGAAAAAGGGGAAATTGAGGACCAAGTACTTGCTTTTTCACCTTTGCACAGTCCAGCAAGCACTTCAGAGAACTGAGGCTTCAAAGAAGCAGTACACCTTTGGGGAAATTAGAATAGTAACACATCAAATTACTTTCTGTGACATGTTGTCTAGACATTTCAGTCCACTCAGTCCTACATGTACCAATGTATATATATATATATATACCAAAAGCAAGGCAACAGTGTCCAGCATTAACCAAGGCCGCAGTGCCAGAAGACAGAGTAAATACTTGATTCATTATTTAAAAGTAATAAGCTTACAGCTGTGGTCTTTCTAATTTTCACGAATGTAGCATACCAGAGAGAAGAAACATGCCATATATGTGTCTGGAACACATTAGGAAGAGCCTCTTGTGTGATGTCAGTAGAACTTAGACATAGAAACAGCACTTATTCAAGGTTTGCTGTAGCATATTGTGGAGTCGGGCATCTTCTGTGCAAACCCACAAGCCAAAAAAACCAGCCACTGTGCCAGCCTATTTGACTGGGTAATTAGCATCCAAAATCCAGCCTTCCGTTCCCAGAACCTCAACGACAACGCAGCAAATGAGAAAAACAGATCGCCCGCTTATTCCGCAGCCCATATTTATGCTTTTTGGGAAGCAGTCGGGGGGCAAATTGCAGCACTGAAAAATTGAAATATGCCGAAGGTTTTTGTGTTCACAGAGCTGTGGCCTACTACGCCCCTGTACACAAACACATGTGGTCCTGCTCACCAAGCAGTCAGCCTGTTTAAGGCCTGCAGCCCTGCAATGTGGAATGTGTTGATTGAATACAGTTTACAGATCAATGATTTGGGTTGGTGTTGTTTTTCTCCTTTAATTGTTTTGGTTTGGTGAACATGGAAAAAGGGGGAGGGGTCAGAGGGTTGGGTGAAGGTTTAAATCTGCCAATTGGTTGTCAGTGGTTTTGACAGACATTTAGCTGTCCCACATTGTTGCCTGCTGGCCCCAGTCCTGGCTCATCGTTAAGGCTAATGTCTGAATTTGAATGCTCCACCAAAGTACAGCCAGGAATGTGTTGCTTCAAAGACAAAGGACCTATTAATGTTAAGGCTGTGACATTGCAAGCCAAGAGAAGAGAAATTTTCATGTTTTATTGCACAGTTTCAACTTAATTTCTTTGCATTCAAAGAAGACTAAATGGTATGTGACAGCAGCTGAATAATGGACAATTATCCTGTGTATAATCCCAACTCATTTAACTATATTATCCCATCATCTGACATAGTTCTCCTGGGCCCCTCCCAAGTACAGTCGTTGCTTCCCAGGGAGTACAGTATCAAGTTGTGTCCAAATCCTCAGCATCCTGATCAGGGCCCCAAAAACAACCAAGGCAGGATCTTAGCATGTCCCCTGTGGGGCAGCATGGTGATTTATCTTGATCGCCTTGGCCGCTCAGAAGTCCAGAAGAGAGTCTGTCACGTCATAATTCATCCCACCCTGAGCCAATTGGGAAAATGCCAGAGGCAAATACTAACTTCATGGTTAGCGAGGATGGCAGGGAGGCGGACAGACAGACAGAAAGGGAACTGGAGGTAGCACTGTGTATCACCTTAGTTGAAAACAGGTTCCTTGGGCAGCATCTTGTGGCAGTAGAAATGGATCATTTTCAAAGTCATCATCTTTCTCTACGACCCACTTAAATTTGTGATTTGACAGTATATGATATAGAAATGGGGAGCACTGTGGCATAGTGGTTAGTGCTGTTGCCTGTGGAGTTGACATGTTCTCCCCGTTCCTGCGTGGGTTTCCTCAGGGTAATTTGTCTTCCTCCCACAGTCCAGAGACATGCGTGTCCAGGTTGATTGGTGACTTTGAGTGCAAGTGTGTGTGTGTGTGTGTGTGTGTGTGTGAACCTCCCGTAACCTGGAAATCGATAAGCGGAAGAAAATGAGTGAGAGAGAGAGTGAAATAGAAATGAAAGCAATCATGATATATAAAAGCATTTTACTTTTGGTATGCATGAAATGAGTTTATTTATCTGGGGCGACTTCTCACACATTGAATGTGACCTAGATGTTGCTGTGGCTCAAAAGTTAGGGCAGTGCTTAAGACATGTAAACCTGCATTCTATCCAATAACCATCAAGTGGCGAGTCTATTGACTGTAAAAAGAAGTCAGATTGTATTGAGGTCTATGGGAAAATGTCCCTACTTCTTACTTGAATTATTAGCTCAGTAAACGCTCTCCTGAGGCATTATGGTGTCAGTCTCTCACCAACTGTTTGTCATGGCATTTTGCATGATGTAGTATTTTCTACGGCTAGGTAAAGACCCCCAGAAGACACTTTTCTTCCTGTTCAAGCCTGAATCTATGTGCCCAGTATGCATGCTACTGCGGACATACATTATTTCTGATGCAGAGCCAAAAGCTTGTCTGGACAGTCATATTTAATTTTTACACACTCATTTTAACTCATTGGAGGCTGCTGCTGCACTGGACTTGGAAAAATTGATTTTGTTATCATGTTATTAGTTAGCTCATTGCTCTTCGTGCTGCAATTTGCCCCTGCCTGCAGTCTAATGTAGGTACACTGTGGTATGCACCCACTCACAGGGTTACTCATATTCTCAACAAGCTGTACCATGTCCAAATCACTTTTTCTCACAGAAGAGTTTTAACAGTGGAACAACAAAGAGCATGTAATCATACAGTACAGAACACAGAGACAAATAGCAATTACCTTGTTGAAAGCATGTCATCCACTGACTCATACTGGCTTCTCATCCTGCTCCCGGTACTGTCTACTGTATTATCCTTACCAGGACAAACTCCTGGCATGTTCGTAGTCTGTTTCCAAAGGAGCAGCCGCCCAGAATGTTTAGGTATGATGGGAGCTTCTTTGCAGTCGGATATTAAGAGACAAGCTTCTTACATGACTTTGAGGCTTCCCTTTTAGCCTATGTGATTGAAACCTCTTGAAGACACACAGACTTCAAGTAACATCTTGTCAGAAAAAGGGTGGGTCAACAAGGCTTTAATATAGCTAACTGCCAGACAGGACTATTATTTACCATCCTCTGACAGGCAACAGCAATAAATTTCATCTTACTATCACAGATCCATATACACTGTTGCTCATTTAAGTGATATACTGCAGCTTGAGTGGTGGGTCTCCAGAAGCTGGCCAACTACTGTTGATGAGTGCACATTTTAAGTTTAATTACTTTTCAAAGCAAGTTCACACTTTTGTGTTTTTATTTCAGTGAACATTTTGGAAGCACTTTTGGGAAATCTTCGTAATGCAATATATAGTAGTTCATATTATCTGATCCCTAAACATCATGGGGCTCACTTACAAGCTATTACTTGCCTCATACAGTAGGGTGAAGGTAGTTTTATATTTTCCTATTGTCAGCAAATATCAGGGGACTAGAGATTTGGCTGGAATAAGTCCTAAGAGCTGAAAGAAACTAGTTTGTGTTATCATTTCAGCACTTCCTGGTTCATCGGCTTGAAATCTATTGGTTGTTGGTTTGATGACAAAAATGAATCAATAATTTGTGTTAGAATAAGCACCAGACGTTTTCACATTTATTCTAATGCATAAAATCAGGGGCAATTCTAGGCTCTGACTTTTGGGGGGGCTCAGCCCCCAGGAAGCAGCTGACATTCACTCTTGACAAGGAATTATGAGGCTACTGAATTTAATCCAGTTTTTACATTTCTTAGAAAAGGCTAAGATTTCTCATAAAAGCATAAATAGTGTTTAAGATTGTATCATACAGTACATACAAGAAGAAGATGATGAAACTTTTTTTATTATTTTTATAATTTTTATTATTTTATTTAACTGTTATTAATGTCATTATGTGACTGAACTTTTCAATGTGTTATCTGGTTAGACCATATAGCATCAATCAGCCAGAGTCCGCACAAAAACAATAAAATATCCAAAAACATATAATGTCTGCCATTTTTGCACAAACTCTAAATATTAAACCTGACACTATATGGCCTAACTATATAACACATTGAAAAGTACAGTCACATAACGACTTTAATAACAATCATTAAAAAATGTTTCATTTTCTTCTACTTCTTTCACATAAAAAACACCTGTGATTCGGCAGTAACAGTACAGTAACCCGGACCACTTCACTGCTGTTAGACTTTCTAACTTGGCGTAAGACAGCTTCACACAGTGACATTTCATATCTGAATATCTTGCTGCTGGGTAACAATTTAACTCTTAGCAATTGAATACGTAGCACTAGCTCCTAGCGACCTAGTTTATCATGATACGCATCATTACAAGCCATGCAAATTTAAACGTAAGAAGAGGCATTGATAAAATCGTCTTGTGGTCAACTGCCGTTTAATAGACATCTGACAGATTATGTCAAGGTCCTAAAATGAAGCTTTACCTGGTCATTAGTGTTACAACACACTGCTGCACCGCAGTTTAGTGCACTACAGTTTAGTGCTCTCGGGCTGCATGCTTTGTTTTGTAAAACAGGAGGCGCCCACTCACCAATCAGAGACAAGCGATACATGCAGGTTGTGTTTGATTTTACTGGCCCGTTTCAACCTTTTACCATTTTCCCCATCTCCAAACAAAACAGGTTTGCGAAAAAATGATATACGATTTGAGGACTATACGATAGGATGGGCCAAGGCAAGTTTTGGATGGGCTTGAGCCACCCCAAAAAAGGGCTAACTTGCCACTGCATAAAATACCCAAAGCACTGTTGCCCTACACCAAGGAGGTAGGATTGTTTCCCGGGCCTCTGGCTTCTCTGTGTGGAGTTTTTATGTTCTCCCTGTGCATGCACGGGTTTCCACCGGCTACTGAGGATTAGTGGTTTATAATACATTTTTAAAAAGAAAATAAAAAAAATACCACAGTCCATAAAAACAGGTGAGACTACAAAGGTTGTCGGACATTCAACATCTTCATGTATGACATGAGATCAGATTTTTTTCCCCATTCAAGCTGACTGCTTCGTTGGGTTGACAGAAGTGCTCAAAAGGTGAACATGTTGGTACGAAAGTCGTGTGACTGTGGTGTTTTAGCGTAACATTAACAATTAACCACATTTTTATTACCAAAAACAGATACATTGTAGTTACTTTACAGTCTGTCTCAAATTAATTGCCATGAGAAGGACTCACAAGTAGAGCAAATGAGTATTAATGTGCAGCTGAAAATAGTCTTTTGCATTTCTTGTGGAATCACTATTTTTTATTTAGTGATGTTTATTAGAAACTACAGAACCCTGGTTTACATAGTTGTTTTTTTGTTGTTGTTGTTGTTGTTGCTTTTTTTTTATGGAAACAACATTTTAGGGATTTGTTTGTGGAGGAGCTCATCAGGCACCAACCTGGGTAGGGTGACTGGAAGTTATTGAGAGACAGACGAACACATCTGGGTCTTTTGTTGGGATTTGTTGACGTTAATTATTCCAAAAGTAAGCAATAATGCCAGCTTAACCTTATAAACGCAAAATGCTTACAACTATACAAAATATGGATTGCACTATTTTAATTTAATCTAAACGACATCTGGTACCCATTGATCAAAGAAAGATCAAATCAGTATTATTCCAACATGGAGGTAATAATGAAACATGCTGAACAGATTTCTGAAATACAGTCAACAGGTGTTTCTAATATTAAGTTGCATTATAGCTGTATGATTTGATTTTGTTAAACACTGGGGCCTAGTGTGCATTTACTTAGCTGACTTTGAGTCGCCCAGTCAGATGAGAGAGAGGGAGCCAGCATCAGTGCCAGCTTACCCAGGTAGTCTGTCATTGAAGCACCCAAACACTAATCTGAGGCAGCCAGCACTGCCAAGATCTCTGTATGCTCCTTAAAGCCGGATGGAGGGAAGCATGTTTTTGTGTATGGAGCGTCTGTTTCTTCTCACTTCTCCCCTCCTGCCCAGAACAGAGGGCTCTTTATGGTTGTTTGTAAGGGAAGAGTGGGCCCTACAGCTGAAAACTGGCCCTCAGACAAGGCCAGCAGTCTGCAGGCACTTATTGGAAATGGAGGGAGGGTCAAGGCTTTGGGTTGGTTGGCTTGGCTTGAGCTGGGCAGGGCCGGGTGCAGATTGCCGTCTGCACAGAGACAGTGAAAGAAAGACTGAGCAAAGAAACTCTGAAGGGCGAATGAAGTGCAGAGATTCCTGCCAAGCATGCTCACTAGGCATGCTAACTACAACCTGGATCAGTCACACTCAGAATCGAGTTTTTGATACCCCATTTTTTCAAATGTACTGAAACAGTTTAAGCCTCTCGACAAACTGTACAATTTACTTAAACCTTAAAACATCCATCTTCAGGACTAGTTTTGATTTGAATCCAATAAGAAACTAATTGGCATCATCACCACATACATTCAAGTGTAGACACCTTTTTTCTTATACACACACCTAAACACACATGTTCACGCTATGCTTTCGGCATGCAGTTGATGCAGCCAAGCATCAAAACCACACATATAAACACTCATTTGTTCACAGCAGCCACTGAGCTGCTAAAGCAGCAGCTTCAACAGCATTTGTGCTGAGGAACACATAAAAGCAGTTACTCTGTTATTTTCCATCACATTGTGATGTTGTAGAATAGAGTGTTATAGAATTGAGACTGTGGAATAGAATGAAGTAAAAGTTAAACTAATTTGTTAATTGGTGTGTAATCTGACAGATTACAGCAGAGACACAGTTTTGCACAATTTCTAACTAGTATTTGAGTCATTTTCTTACTTGGCCTCATGGTGGGAGGCAGTGCTTCGCCTCACTGACAGCAGGATAGTGAGTCATTAGACTAGTCTTTCATAATGGAGGACCCATTTCCTTTCATAGCTTCTCAAGGTTTATTGCCCCTCAACCCTCATCACCCTCTTTTTTCTCAATTTAGACAGAATGAATGATGACCTACAGCTACTATCCTTTCGTATGATCACAGAGAATAAAACAAGTCTGTGTCTAAATACTTCTGGCTTATCGCTTAAGGATCGCTCATCTTTAACTTGAAATCCAGGAGCCAGTTCAGTCGGAGAATGAAAAGTCACATCACTCCTACAAATATTTTACATGAATAACACCAGGATAAAATTGTTCTAGAGTTTATGTATTTGGGCTTGGAACTCATAACTGAGGTCATAAACTCATTCGTAACCCATCACATTACTCCAATAATGTCCCACCCATAAAAAGGCAAGGTTTACAATATGTAAGGTTTTCATTTCAAAGGGTGACACTGGTGTTTGAACAACTATGGGAAGAACTGTTATTTAAATCTACATCTATTTATTTATTTATATTGACAATCAAAGATAGTAAAAGATATAAAGGTTTAAGTGGTGCCATACAACAATGACTGTTGTCATATCATATCCATAAAGGTTTAGTATAATACAGATGTTAAACATTTTCATCGATGTTACATCTAAAATCAGGAATTGGGGAAGAAAAACTGGTATCAAACATCTCGAGCCTTTACTGATGATTAACCAGTTACTTTTTAAACAATAATATTACGGCTTTCATATATTAGTCATCTAGCTTCTTCCATCTTTGTACCATTCAGAGGGCTCGATTTCTACCAGGTGTTCTTTACCACATACAAAGAGAACACCACCATGCTTCTCAGAGCTCACCATGTCAACATAAGTAGCGGTGCCCCTTCAAAAGCTTGTGCATTTGCTGCCAGCAGACATTTTTATCTAGAGTTCAGTGCCTCAGGCCTATTGAGAATTACAACACCCTCTTCTCTGTGCCTCTGCAAGCACAGCCGGTAATTACCTCACAGAGATGACAAATTTACTGTATAGCCTGGAGTGACCAGCAGGCTGTCTGACAACTTTCTTGCTGAAGGTGGCCATAGATACGCACTTATAGTTTTTAGCATCATGTTTCACTCTCTTATTTTAGCTCATGTAATACCCGATAGGAGAGACCCTATATTTCAGCCCACCCAAAGACAGAGAGAGAGTGCTTTCTTATAGCTGTACAGCTTGGTCCTGACTTGTCTGTAGCTCTCGGGGTTAACAGAACAAGTTGAACAAAAAGGGATTATTTTGTATTAGCTGTGGAACTGGAGAGGGGGAAAGGGTCTAAGTAAGTAATCACAGACGTGAAGGCTTGGCTACTTTCACTCATCATAAAAAGAGAAAGGATGACAACCAAAATCTATTGCTGTATTTCTCTTTACAGATGATTGTCATCCTCCATATCTCCCTCACCTACCCCTTCTTGGCTCATCTCCCCCTCCTCCTTATATTATTTATTGAAATTTCTCTCATTTCTATTCCCTCTCCTCAGACCTCCAGGGCTGACAGGCAGCCCGGTCATCTCAGATATTTCCCTGATCCGTCTGTCGCCCCATGCAGCGGCTGGAACGGCTGAGTCACCGTTCAGTCCACCACATCCCTACGTCAGCCCCCACATGGAGCACTACCTACGCTCTGTGCATGGCAGCCCTACCCTCTCAATGATCTCAGCTGCCCGAGGACTGAGCCCCGCTGAAGGTGAGGTTACATACTTCGAACACCACTGCAGTAGATCCATGGTGACTGGAAGGTTTAATGTGTTGATAATACACCAGCAAAAGATTCTGATACTAAAGGAGAAATAAATGAAGGAAACCAGTAACTGATGAGTGGACCTTACGGTTGTGAGACTGGGGAACCTATTCATTAAGTCATAACCTGCACATAAAAAAGGAGTCTGAAAGACAAACTTTATATTTTTAATAAAGAGAGTCACAACAAAGGTTTAATGTAGAAAAAAAATTTAGGAACTATAGCTTCAATATTCATGCTGACTTACAACTACTGTCTAGTAAGCTATTTTTTTAATAGTCTTGTTACATGTTATTTAATGAACTCAAAAGACTTAAATTTAATATGACAAACATCATAGTGTGTATCACACAGCACAAAGTTTGGTATTGTTTCAGTGAGCCAAATCAGTCGCTTGGACGAAGATTTAGCTTTTAATTTGACAAACATACTGAGAGAGTGACAGCAAAATCAGGGAGGGAGAGGGAGACTGACTGGACAACCGAGCATATCTGAAGCCTCACACACTACCAGGTGAGCTCTGGGGACACATATCAGTGTGGACATGGGGATGAATACATTGTTCCTTTTAAAGCTTTTAAGGTCTGCTTGGGTGGAGCTCAGTGCAAAAAAAGCACAACACACATTCCCCTACATAAAATAGTGTGGCACACCTTTCATTACACGTGTTAGGGTGCTTTTGCATGTGTGTGCACGCTGGTAATTTGTGGATGTCTCAGGCTTATGCTTTGTGGTACAGCCCTCCACTACATTTTTATGTATGTTTGGGAAACCATGGAAATTAGCACACTCACAAACACACAAGAGTCCCTGAGCTATTAAATTCACACAATGGCAGACCTGTTCAAACAACAAACCAGGGTTGAGAGGAGGTACCAGCCTGCATCAGGAACCAAAAAATCAGCAAGCACATGCTGCCAGCAAGTCATACCTCCCAGCCTTTCAAGAGAAGCAATGCAGAAGAGATGCTGTCACTGATATAGTGGCAGGGAAACATGACATCAAGTGGAGGGCACTCTGCAGTCTGCGGAACATAAATAAAGTCTGCGGAAGCACAAAGCTCAGTGGAGCATGTATAAACTTCTGATAGGGATACCTGGGTATCAGGTATGTGTTCCATGTTGTTTGTAAAATACTAACTGCTTTTGTATAGTTAAGTTGGAGTTATGTATTTGTTATCCAGTTGTGCTGTCCACTGTCCAGTTTAAGACTCAGCTTTAATTTGAGTATGCTCACATCAATATTGAAAGAAAAATTATATAGGTTTTTTTTAAAACCATAGTATCATCAGGATGAGCTAAATGTGCTGAAGCATATTAGGACCTAAAGAGCAAAAAATGTCTTACTGTCCAAATACTGGACTGATTATGCTCACCCAGGATAAACCCTGCTGACTTGATGCAGCTATGGGTTTGATATCTGCAGTTTTGACTGAAATTTTCTCACATACTTTGGTCTATGACCAAAAAACCACAAAACTAAACTTTGCTTAGGCCAAACAGTTTATGTTCGCATGCACAACTCTTTTCTTATCAGTCTAGAGAAAACACAGGGAGTTAAAGCATCAACCTTAATTTCTTCACATCATTAGTGTTAACCTTCGCCACTATCATGCCTTGTCTTCTGAAGTTAGCATGCTAACCAGCAAGCCATGGCCTGTCTTATCACTCTTTGATAGTGGCTTACTATAGCCTCCAATCACCCCTGAAGACTTAGTATTACTTAGAAGGTGCATCGGTCCCCCTTGTAACAACAATGACGGCTGAAGCTCTATCCAAGCAACTATCACAACCACTCACTTCCAAGAAGATAACCCATTCAGCAGCAGAGAAAACTTACATGATTCAAAATCATTATTATATACATGTGAGGACTAACGACAAGGGAATGAATCAAAGAAACCAGGAGCTTGGTTTAGAAAACTTCCCTGCTTTCACCAGTGTAACACTTTTAGTTTAGGTTTTAGTGGAAGCAGTGGGAGTGTAGCTGCATCCTCTAATCCCTCCATTCTAAAGCAAGGTCACACTCGCACAAACACACAGACATAAAACACTACTGTGTGTACTACACTACTCTGGTGGTAACTTTATCTGGCAGCCATGGAGAAACCAAAGGAATATGCCTGGTTGCTGCTGTTGCAGCAGAAACTGCCTGCTGCCTGTGCACCGTTACCTCAGCCACGGCCTAATAGTTTCTGATGGATCCAGAGTTTTGGTTTATACTGTATGTGCATGGGTCTGTGTGCACAAAGGGTGCAGGGAGACTGTGGTTTTGCTTTCCCAGGATCCCACTTGGCCCCCACCCTATGATGCCAACCTTCCCTTCCGCTGTTTCCAGCAACATGCACATTAGACTTCCACACCCCTGTCCCTTCCACACACCCACCCACACCAATCAGGACACAGGCTACACAGTAAGAAGTAGGCAACAGCAAACCCAATCCATCTCTCACTCTTACACGTTCTGACACTTATAAATGTGGCTTTACTGACTGCACATGTTAACACTATTTTCATCACTATTTCCTTTGCATATGTAGCATTTAAGGCTTCCTCAGCATTACAAGACCATATGTGTTTGTGTGCACCTGCACTGTACATATGACATCACCTGCCAACCTTAATATATAAAAAACACAAGAGGTGCAGGAATATGGTATTTTTCCCTTTTTGATCGCTGCTACCCCACGCCACCCATCTTCTACACCGCTTGCTCTCTCCCTCTGCGTCCTTTACTCCCTAGAGATATTTTCTTGTAACCCAGCAAGCCTCAAAGACATCAGATGTCTTTTATCAAGAACCTTGTGCCCTGGGGCATGTTCGCAAGCTCAAATCTTCAAATCTATAAAAGCAGGAAACTCAGGTCCTCTGTCGAGTTTGACTCGCAGCCCTTCTGTTCTCAATTTTGTTTTAGTCATTCTTCTGAAGGGTGTCTGTGAATCCTGTATTACTTCCCTATAGAAAAATTAAGCGATAATGTATTTAGCTCTGACCCTCTGACTTTTCAAAATGTGCATATTATCACTTTAAAGGGTTATGACCATTTCAATTTTGCAATACTGTATTATAGGACAATAAGATAACCTGCTGCCTTTCTTTTCTACCTCAGTGACCCATGAACACTTGAAGGACCGGGCCCTCTTTACCCTCCCACCTCCTCCACCGGGGGCCAATCCCACAGAGTACTACAACCTGATGGCCAGTGCCAGTCAGCGAAGCCCCTACGGTGACCTGCTGGTCCAGAGCGGTGCAGCGGCCGCTGCTGCAGCAGCAGCAGCAGCTGCAGCAGCTCATCTGCCTGATTACATCAGCCCCATGGATGGTGAGGAGAAAGACATTTTGTTTGAGGATGTTTTACTGTGAATGAACTCTTTATTTAATTTAAACTGTGTTGTCAGATGATATGAGATATTTAGATTTTAGATTATATTTAATCCAGATATCTTAAAATCCCCTGTGGAATAGGTATTTGAGTTTCAGTTTGATATTTGAATTTCCCTTGGGGGACATGACTGCTAAACTATTAACACTCTCAAGACAGTGTCACATCGTTTCACTGCATTAAAGTGAAGTTTGTGAGCACTATTTGTTTAGGTTAATTTGAGACAGGTAGAAGAGAATATTTTTGTCTCTGTATGGTGACCTGTCCATAGCATGCCCCTCCCTTGGGTAATGTAAACTGGGAGTGGCTCCTCAAGAAGATCAATGGATATGGCTAGTAAATGAAGTGCTTGTCTGGTTTTTTGTCTTTTACTGGCAATAATGTTAAATAGTCACAGTTGATTTCCCATGACTGTAATCATAGCCACAGTTCATTAAAAGTAAGCAAGCTGCTACACCTGAATGAGCCCTGTATGCAAATAACAAAAAAAGGAAACAAGAGTTTTGTTAGCATTGGAGATTAGCAAGTACAAGATGAAGACTAACAGCCAAACTCTGAGCTGAGCTCTCTTGCCTTTTGTTCTCAGCACCAGCCATGTGGATACCATCTTTCTATTATTCTTCTTGATGCCTTTTTCGTGGAAGACTTCCCCACATCAAAGCTTGTGGAGCTTTTTGGACTTAGGTGTAGCATGGGGGGCGCAGCTTGTTGAGGGTGGGAGGTTTATAAACACTAAAGAACCCAAGGGCAGGAGCTCGTAAAGACACATTACCTTACAGTCTCTGATTTTGGTGTTTGTTCTGTTATTATGGCTAACATCCTACAAAGAGGATGCAGAGTAATTGTAAAAAAGGCAGCATGGAGAGAGTTGTGTAAACCTGAGATCATTGTTCTTGCTCTCTCAGGCTGTGAAAGAAGGGATTAACCTCATAAGCAAAAAGGATGAGGCAGGTCAACACTTACACACACAGATCAACACAGTGGCACACAAAGACAGCTAGGCAAATATGCAGGCAGAAGTCGTACGTTTGCACACACGCTCACAAAGACTAGACTGTTCTTTCATGCCAGTTAGAACCTCAGCCCCCTATCAAAATGACACTCAGGCACCAAAATGAACATTTGATTTCGGCAGCAAATCCAAGAAACTTTCAACCCTCATGAATGGGGAACAGAAAGCACACAGAGTGGAAAACTGTTTGTGAAAGTCAGCCTTTTCGATGCACTGACTCCCACGCTGCTCCAGGAGCCTTCACTCTTTCTTTCATCGTGTCCAACCACCCACCTTGTAAAAAAAAAAAACTGCCCCACTGCCTTCATGGCAAAGTCACTGTCTGACAGTAATTTAAGAATCCTCATGTACAGGTAGGAAAGAGAACAGAGAGAGAAAGAAAAAAAGAGGACTCAGATATGGGATCTTTCAGCAATTAATCATTTTAATTACCTCAGTCACTGGGTTAAACACAGCGTTGCTGAAAGGGAAGGGTGAGTTGGGGTTAAAGTCCTTGCAGAAAGTGTGGACCACCTCTTTCCCTTCCTCCTCCTCCCCCTTTTTCTTCTCTACCTCCAGCTACCTCAGTGACCGCCACTGTGTTGCCTTTGCCCGCACTTGCTTGGGGAAGTTGTTTGCTCAACAAGCCACAAGCCCCCACCCCCATACCCCAATCCTCCTGCTCCAATGCAGCGGCCGCACCCGCTCCCACCATCCCAGCAGCCTTTATTTACTGTTCTACCTATACTAAAAGTGATGTGGTCAGGCTTGGGCCACTCTGCCAGTCTGGAAGCTCTTCCCCTGCAGCCTCCCCTACACAGGGCCCATATTGACTAAAGGCAGCCAACTAATGATCATCGCGGGCAGCCTTGGACTCAAAGACTTTATTTATTGCCAGGACGTGGAAGGCAGAGGGGGAGAAGAAGGACTGACAGAGGTGGCAAATACTGTATGTGTTCCATCCCTTCAAGTTAGTTTTGGATGGCAGCATAGATGAAACCCATAATAAAAGTCAATCTATGCACTTACATACTAAGCAGACCCACCGCAAGAACTGTGAGCCCAAAGTGAACCCATAGCATGGCATCTCACCCACCTCCCCTCTCACACACTGTTTTCCCCTTTGGATAAGTGCGTTTCAGGACTCACAGCTGAACCGCAGAACACAGAGTAGTGCTGTGAGAAGCGGACTGCTGGAAAAGTTGTGGACAAGTGCGCCAGTGAAGATTTTTTGATAAGGCTGTGCGATTTACAGGGCCAGGTTTTAGGATTTAGGATTTACTATCGAACAAATCCCAAGCAAGACACTTAAAATGCAATAATTTATCCCCTTGGCATGAGGAAGATGAGATTTAGAAGTACTGCTGTGATGTTATTTTAAGTGCCACAACGATAGACCGCCACAAACGGTTATGCTTTCCCCCTAGTTCAAACGGAACTAGGTGAACAGTCATATGATATTTAGTTTGTTTTTTTCCCTTTTTTTGTATGATCAATGAGCTGTTTTCCGGATATCTCCTTCCATATCATCATATGGCTATATGATAGATAGACAAAATGGTTATTAAGCAGCAGTCATATAGGTGTTGCTGAAAGATGCAGTGATGGTGTCTCAGGTGTCTTTTTAAATTACTGTCCTTATCTGTTGGGATCTGCAGGAACACTGAGAGGGTTAAAATAATGAAAGTAAATTTCTGATGTAAAAAAGGGTAGGAAAGGTTAAATCTAGCACAAGTAAAAACACAAAATGTTTTTATGATCAAAATGCAATCATTTGAAACAATTCTGAGGCTAAAGTTCCAGGTCAGGACAGCATCTGGGTCAGGAAATCGTATATCTGGGTCCCTCAGATTGTTTAGAATTAGATGAGTGCAAGGACTTACATACTAGTTGATTCCCAATTTGGTCGGCAGTATCAAAGGCCTTTTTCAATACTAGTATCAGAATCGGAACACATCTGCTGTCTTGCAAGACTTACATGTCATACAGAATTGATTGGTGAAGATGTGGCAAGGACCAACATCACTGTCCCACCTGAATGCAACATACTTCAACTTTCATTCATTCATTTCAACCACTTATCCACCAGGGGTTCTGCAGCCAGTCCAAGCTAACACCTTCCGCTATTGCTTCATGTAATTTATGATGGAGTGAATCCTTAATGTTAAGATGTTGTGAGGTTGCAAGGAAAAACGAGCACTTGTTGTGTTCAGTGTTGGTGTACATTCCTAATGTCCCGTTTCTGATGGATCATGCCATCATAAATTACATGACAAATGCCCTTTGCCAAAAACTAAACCTCTGAATATATTGTTTTGGAAGAAAAGCATTTCATTGTAAAGTTGTAAACCAGTGGCTGATGTTTTAAAGGAAGGTTGACTGTAAGACACTATTTCCATTAGCAAAATGATCATCATCAAAATGTGGTTAAGCATTAGCATTGGTATGCCACCATTGCTGCAAGTGCAAATAAAGTAACACTGCGGTATTTCAGATTGGGAGGCATTCACACTGTTTGCAGGCAAGTGAGCAGGTATGTGAGGGGTGGGTGGGCAGAGAAATGTCAGAGAGGTTTATGGGAAATCGTTGCAGCTCCCAAGACAAAAGCCGCAGCCAAAGTAAATGTCTGCCATGCTAAGAAAAAAGAGATTTTAGTGTCGATGCAGCACAAGGAGAGAGCGGAGATAGATATAAACTGATGTGGTGGCGAGAAGAGTGAAGGCTCAGGAGAGGGGGTTCACTCCCCCCTAGACAGCATATACAAACACTTAACTATAAGTTGGCTCATGAGCACATGGGTGAAAGTGTGTGCATAAACACACTGACAAACAAAATGGCAGCATTGGGCTGGATACTGGAGGCTCAGAGGATTCAGTGCAAGCTCCCTAATAAAATTCACAGTGTTAGTATTAGTGAGATTTAGCAGGGAAAATAAACACTCTCCCACTGAGCTGGCCTGGGGAAGGGGTTAGGCTCGGCTGAAGATGTGGAGACAGGGGACCTTGCTGACACAAACCCAGGCTTTGGTGGTGGTGGTGGTGGGTGGGTGGGGGGGGGGTGGAAGGTGTTGCCCAGCTTCACCCAAGAGAAGGTCACAGTGGACAAACCAAAGGTTGTCCACAGAGGCTAACTACTTGGAACATGAGGTTTTGCTTACTGGATTAAAGTAAATAAACATGATGATTTTTACATTTTATATGCATTTTTCACACCAAAACCATTGAACATATTCAAGGCTTTTGAGTGGTATTACCATTCAGCAGCAAAGCCTTGAATTTTTTAACAGTGGTCTCTTGGTACTGTGTTGTCACACAAACCTGTGCTTGCACTGGTCCTCCTACACCACAGTAATGTCATTGCCTCCTGTTACTGCCTTTGACCTGAGTATCTAATCTGAAAACAAAGAATTTTCATTTTTACACACAAAGCAGGTTGAACAGACAAGGTGCTCGGCAAGAAAGCTTGAAACAATGTGGTTGCTCTATGCTCCTCTAGAGACAGCTAAAGTCTAGCTCTAGCAGTGAGTCAGTCCCCATTGGCTCCCATGTTCATTCATTCATTCATCCTCCTGGACTGGTTGCCAGTCCATCACAGGGCCAACACATAGAGACAGACAAATATGAGCAACCTTTACAATTAACCTAAATATGCATGCCTTTGGACAGTGGGAGGGAACCTGAGCACCCAGAGGAAACCCATGCAAGCACGGGGAGAACAGGCAAACTGTGCACAGAAAGGTCCCAGGCCCGGGAATTGAACTCACGACCTTCTTGTTGTGGGACAACAGCCTAACCACTGTGACAACTGTACCCAATGCAGATGTGACTGCATAGCAAAAGAAAGCAAATGTCTGAACAGGGCCGCTGAATTCTGATTGGTTGTTGCTTTTTTCTGCAGCGTGGACATTAATAACACATCACTGGCTATAGTTTAGTATACAGGAGATCCTCCTTCACCATTTCACACTTGTGAACACATAATAAACTACTCAAAAAATTCTTTATATTGAAGTGTAAATAGGAGAAAGGTTACATTACATAGTGTAATACCATCTCCCGTGGTTAGTTGAGCTTTTACGCTCCGTAAAAAAAGATACAAACATTTTTCCTTGTGAGCTAAACGATTTTTTCCTGTTTGCAGAAGCAGCTTGTTCACACTCGTTGATATTCCACAGTTTGTATTGCTATTGGCACTAAACTGAACTGAACCACTGTTGGCATTGTGTCTGTATTCAGCTCAGCAACAGTCCTATTCAGACTGCTCATCATTCTGTTGTTGGCATAACTCAACTGTCTCTGTTATTTCCACTGTCTCCATGAAGAGGTTGGATCGTCAGAGTTGGAAACTGCAACTGTTTTCACTCATAACTGATATTAGGGCTGGGCGATGAATCGATTATATCGATTAATTCGAATTTGTACTTTACGTCAATTTGTTTTAATGAAAATCGATTTTCTCTTCAATATCCGCACCAACACTCCCTGCTGGTCTCCCGTAGTTCGGAGTGCGCGTGCCCCCTGCGCGTTTGATATACAAACAACATGATGGCAAGCGGTGAAGAGCTCGTTCTGAAGAAAGGAAACATATCTTCGGTTATTTGGAATTGGTTCAGGTTTTCGGCGTCAGACATAGGACAAAAAACACTTCACTGCAAAGTTTGTTTAAAGGCTGTTGCTACCGAAGGTAGCAATACTACTAATTTACTGCAGCTGTTCAAACAGAGGCATGCTGCCGAGTGGGAGAGGTGTTGCTCCTTACGAAAAGAACAAGACCGCGGCAGCCCACCAAAACACAACCTAGCGTCTTGGAAACATTTACAAAATATATCCCGTATGATAAAAAAGGGACCCAGTGGAAAGCGGTCACGGATGCAGTTGTTTACAATATAAGGCTACTATTTAATGCTGTTGTTTAATTTTATGTTTAATTTTATTTGATGCAGATGTTTAATTTTCTTTACATGATTCAGGGAATCAAAATAGTGACCAATACTTTTTGTATATCACAGGCACCTTTTTATTATGCAGAACATGTTCAGGTAAAAGTTTTGTTTGCACTTCATTTTATCAACCTAAAAAAAGGTCTTGTAATTTTATGTTTTTTTTAAGTTAGTTTGAGGATGCATTGTGTCAGTTTGAAACCAGATAAAGCTTAATGAAAAGTTACATTGTCAATGTTTACAATGGCAGGCAGGGCTTGCCATCTCTTTTTTTTTGGCTTGTTTTTGATTTCCCTTTAACCCCAGAAGGAAAAATCAGAACAAAATAATATTAAAACTAGTTTTGAACAATTTATTTGTCATTTGCAAACCGATTTTAAGTAGGGGGGAATTGTTCTAAATCGTGAATTGGATTTGTTGTAAAAAAATCTGAGATTTTTTTTTTTAAGCCCGTATCGCCCAGCCCTAACTGATATAAATCTAAGTCTGACATTGAGAGTTTCAGATTTTATTTTCTATGCTGCTATTTTTATGACTCCACACTAGCGACAGTTTATCATCTATCTCCTTCCCATTCTCTCATGAATGAGATATCTCAGGAAGTGCAAAGGGGCAATTTCTTCAAATTTGGCACAAAAATTCATTAGGACTCAAAGATGAACTGATCAGATCAGTTGCTTTGAGCATTACTTTAGTATTCTTGCACTGACTGTGGGAAAATTTCACAAATATGATAAAATCACAAAGGGCCCAGGGTCGACTTCACTGTGACATCATAATGTTCTCCTCAGTCTTCACTGCATAGACGGATGTTAATTCAACCCAACAAAAAGTTTCTCAGTGTGGTCTCAACTTGAACATCCAAAACAACTTTATGGCTTCCTTGTCACTGTTTTCTCCAGGTCTTTAGACTTTTCAGGTCAGATGAGCACCACTTTTTCAAAATATTTTCTCTCATTCTGTGTTTTTATGGTGTTGGTGGAGAGCACCATCTAGCACATAATTCAAAAATCTTCCGTTGATGTCAAGTTGAGGTGAGATCTGAAGTCCATGAAAGCCATCAGCTATGGGTTGGAGAAACCATGTTGAAGCACTCAGGTTTGTTCAAAGTAATAACTACATAATTTAGCAATGACCATTTCAGATCGATATATAAGGCCTAATTTCAACTAGGCAGGACTCTACTGAAGTATTCCGTTTAGGGTAATCTCAACACAGAGTTATATATCACTTAGTGTTGTTTCTTGAATTCATTGCCCATATGTACAGTATATTATATAAGTCTGGACAGACATAGATGGAAACTGAAGTTTGACTTGTTGGTCTGTGGAGGCAAGCAACCACGAGGCAGTAATTCTACTTTTCAGAGAAAGAGATGATGACAAGTTTTTCATTGTGTTGGCACACAGCCCCACCCGGAGAGAAAAGGCTACATAGGCTACCATTTCTATACAGAGCTTTATAGTGACCTTCTGCATGCTCGAGGCCAGCATTGAGAGCCAGATCCGTATGGGAATTAGTACAACCCTCCAATTAAAGTGTTTTCATTTTCCACAAAGCAATTTTAGTGAAGACAGCACAGGCAAATACTTAAATAATCACACACACACACACAAACACATATACTTTTTTCTTTTCTTCTTTTTTGCTCTATCACTGTGCACTGTAATTATGACTCTCTATATAAATCCAAATCCCACAATTACAACCATCCCACGATACAGTCCACAGAACACATACAACAGACACACACGCACACCATATTACCACACGCTGCTGCGCCACCACTGCCTTTGCAACATCTGTTTTCTCACTCTCTGCCGGAACCTGCTCACCATTTCAATTATAACCACCACCTATAAAACACTCCTTTACCAAGTGGTGAGAGTTGTGTGTCCACATATGTTTATGTGTCTCTGTGTGTTTGAAATGTATTTGAGGTACAGTTAGGTTTGTCCTGGAAGAGGAGAGAGCAAAACAAAAATTCAGCAGCTTAGATTCAGAAAACTGAACTCAAAAGACGTCGAAGCTTCGTTGCTGGAGGCGTTGAGAATTCCTCTAAGCTGAGGTAGATGTATAGATTGAGTGGGCGTAGAGGGCTGCGTTTTTTGGGCACAGTTCCCAGAAGGGTGCTGCAGGCGCCAGGCCACCAGGTTGTGAGGCCTGTTTTCTTCTTTCTAAAGGAGCATATTAATACACTTATCTCCCATTAAAATTGTCGGCAGCAAAGCAACAAGGTCGCCACACTGCAAAAACAGCAAACCCTAGATGCACGACCTGCACTACAGAGCAATACATAGTTTAATCGGGAAGAAAACCTCATTCATTATGGTCCATATTGCCAAGAAGTACCGCCTCCCTCCTTTACTGCCCTCCCAGCCCTCTTTGTGGTTAAAGAAAGATGACACATTTATTTATTAGCCCTTAAGAGACACATTCCATAGGACCGTTTGTTGTTTTTGCCAGCTCTTTTATACATGTCTCTATCACTCCACCACTTTTTTCCCCCTCTCTTTTAGGCCCCAACTACTGTTGTCTGCCATCTGAAGTTCCCGGGGGCCTTTTAACTAAGTGCACATGCCTCTGCTTTACGACTCGCCACCTCCAAACATAATAGTTTTGGAACTAAGACCCTGGTTTATGGCTCTAGGTCTGGTGTGGTGATTATGGCGGTGCCTGGATTCATTTGGCTTGAGGGGCTGTGAGTTTCACCAGCAGAGTCTTGGAATATTGGCAGCATATTGGCCGCAGTGAAAATGACGAGTGTGTATGTGTGTGTGCGTGTTAGGTGACTGGGCATGTGCTTAGGTGTGTTGTGATGGGCGCATTATTAGTTTCCTGCCTCTCGCACCTCTGATGATTTCTGCTGTAAGACCTAATTACCCATTTGCACAAACACAACCCAGGACTCCTCTCCTGAAGCAGCACCTGTCAGACCCAAGTGATCTATCTATGTCTCCGCTGCTGCTACGTGCCTCAGATTTGTACAAGTATGAATGGAAAAACAAATAGCTTTCACTTGAAGTTCATGGGAAAGTAGCCTCCATCAACTTTTTCTCAGAGAATAAGAAAATAGCGTAATAACTAGGTCTAGCAGGAGGCCATGAACCCTACCTTTGTGAGTCAGCCTTGTTCTTTTTTAATGGTATTCTGAGATCAATTTGTTTAAATTGCCTCCTTTTAAGTCAAGTACAGCGGGCTGAAAGAGATTGCTATCACGGTAATTACTGAGAATGATTAGGGGCAATTCATTATGCATAAGAGGATGCGAATGTTAAATAGGAGAGCTGTGTGTGTGAGAGAGATGCAGGAGATAGCTGTAGCTTAGCATGGCTATGACCTCCACTTGAACGCTTGGGGCTAAATGTTTCTTCTAACATAGTCCAGGATAAATGCTGGTTACTATTGAGGCCATATGGGGCTTAATGGAAGGGAATACAGGGAATTTGCACTTTACAGTAGTTCTCAATTCTTTTCAATGTGAGGCACAAGAGGAATGATAATAAACATATATACTGTTTGCAATGTTCATTGAGGCAGTAATGCTAAAGTACATGACATTGCTGTTGCTGCTTTTTCTTCCTGTCCAGTGTCACGTTTTTCCAGCCCACGGCTGACACCTCGGCTAAGCAGGAAGAGGGCACTGTCTATTTCTCCGCTGTCAGATGCCAGCATTGACCTTCAGACCATGATCCGCACCTCGCCCAACTCCTTGGTCGCCTACATCAACAACTCCCGCTCCAGTTCAGCTGCCAGCAGCTCCTATGGGCACCTGTCAGTTGGAGGGATCAGGTATGAAGATAGAGCCCATGCTTTCATAAGAACAGTGACACACAATTATGCCCTCATATGCAGACAGTTATACAGGTTTCCACCCATTATTGACAGGTATATGTGTTTTAATCTAGCTTGTTGGTGACCAAACTTCAGGTTTGTGAAAGTTATCTCTTGTTGAATAATGGACAGCATTACTTCTTGCCAAGACTCTTTATTTTCAGCTCTCCCATGACACACTCCTTCAGTACTACTATATCGCCCGGAACTACTTTCATAACGGTTCTGCGAAACCCAAATCAGTGCGCATGTAAACATACACAAAACAGTCCCCGAATACCACACTTACATGCCAAGGTTGCATATTTGAAAATTATTCAATAAAATAAGGAACTTTCATATTTTGATACAGTTCAGCCAAATATCACTTTATGCAATATTATCAAGTTTTAAAATTATCTTCATTTATTTATTTATAGAGCACTTTTCAAAGTATATGTTACAAGGTGCTTAACAAAGATAGCAATAAAATAACATCACTGAAATTGGTAGGTTTCAAAAGGAAAGGCTGATTAAAATGACAGGGCTAAAAGAGGAGTGATGTGTTCATGTCTCTTGGTTCTGGTCAAAAGCTTCGCAGGAGAATTCTCCACAGGCTGGAGGTCATGATCCATATATGATTAGATATATAAAATCATCTCAGTTGAAAAATTTTACAAACAAGCTTGTACAGGTATAGTATATGATATATTACAATGAAAACATGTTATAAAGAAACATCAGTTCAAACCGGAACAAAAATATCTCACATGGTGGTTTTATAAACTATCCAGTTTATTCCAGTCATCATTTCCCCAAGATAACTGTTTCCTGTTCTCTCTCTCCCAGCCCCTCCTTCAGTTTTCCTCATCCCATCAACCCAGTGGCATACCAGCAGCTGTTGTCCCAGCAGAGGGGTCTAAACGCCTTTGGCCACACGCCTCCTCTCATTCAATCATCCCCATCCTCCTTCTCTGGTCATCAACACACCCTCACTGCTTCGCCCATGTCCACCTCCCACAACGGCTCCAACTCGGAGGCAAACCAGGTAGGCAACAGGGGCATTTCTAAACATACGTGTTAATTGTGTAATCCTATAATAATGCTTGGCCAAACGCACTAAATTCATACAGTGTGTTCATGTTGCACAGATTATCAGTTTGCAATGAATGAATATGAGCAGAGCGCTCAGAAGGTGCCAGAATAGAAAAAAGTGACTACCAAAAGACACCAGAGGAAGAAAAACTTTTGTTTTTATGGCAGCAGTGTCTAGCAAACGGCAGTGTGGTCTAAGTCAGTTCACAAATCAGTGCAGATCCCAAAATATCACTCAATAAACAGCTAGAGTCAGTAATTAATTTGAAATTACAAATTAATTAGTGCTACATTAAGACTTTTCCAGTTTCGTATAGCATTGACCTTATAAAATTGTCTTTATAAGGACATATTCAGAATTAACACAACTTCAGCTGATTATATATGTCACTCGATAAAAACTAATTTCACCGTAATGAGGAATAATATCAGAAAACAAGAAAAAACTTTTAAAAAATTACACCGGATAATTTGGATGCTTATATACTGCCATGGACTTGAGAGGGTTTAGTATGTGCCTGCTAGTGTATGGCAGTCAATAGTAATTAAGTTCATGTATTTGTGTTGTGAGTATTTTCCCGGGGACGTAGCTCAGTGGTAGAGTGCATGTGAGAAAGGCCCCGGGTTCAAACCCCAGCCACAGATCTAACCAGTGGTATGCTTGTGCCGGTCGCAAGCCCAGAGAAATGGTGAGGGTTGTGACAGGAAGGGCATCCGGCATAAAAAATGTGGCCAAATCAACACTATAAGTCACAGAGCTGACTTAGGGTGGCAACTCCAAATAGGGGAAAAGCCAAAAGAGGTAAACTAAATTTTGAATTTGCAGTGCATTTGTTAGCTAATTGATAAAAATGTTACTTAACCTGAAAATATTCAAGTTGAAGTAGCTGGGATCAGCAAGTTTTTGGACTGGCATGCAGGTTGGGTCTCTAACAACTCCATAAAGAGTTTGCTCTAGACCTACTCTAAGTGTAAAGTGCCTTGAAGTAACTCTGTTATGATTTGGCGCTATAAAAACAAATTTGATTTGATTAGGTGTTCTGTTGATCAACTGATGGACTGTTTGTTTAAGAGGTGAGGGTGAAGACAGGAAATCTGTCTTACATTTACACGTTGTTATGAATGAAGTGGGGTTTTTTTTGTTGGTTTTTTTTTTTTAAATTGTGTCTCAGCTCAGAAATATGTGGGAGACTCCCTCCCATTTCCATCTATCTTACTTCCTACTGTCTCCTCGGTCTCTTTTTATCAGCCCACTATTTACACCGCAGCCACTCATAATGTAAACTTCCCACTTTGCAGTCAGCTACCCCCACCTCTGTTTCAGCACAGCCTCCGTTCACAGTATCCAACCAGCCAGGATTGTGTATTTGGACATCTTTGCTTACACAAAGACACACACTCCCTTATTCATACACATCCACAAACATACACTGAATTTCATTTCCACAGTTATCAGAACCAGATTTCCCTTTTGGTCTCCAGCCACTGAATGAATCATCATCATGCTCAAATGCACTATTGCATCTGGGTGGGATTAAGAGACCCCCCCACCCCCACCCCCGATGTTGGACCCCCTCCAAAGAACCTCAACCTTACACACACATATTCTCCCATTTATAACCTTCCTTTCTTTTCATCTCCATTAGAGCTTCAACAGGCCTTCTGAGTCTTTGTCTTTCTGTCCAGTTCAGAATCTGCTGGCAGATCAAAGCCCCATCCCCCCCCCCAACCCAACTCTGCGTTCTCTTCTTTCATATTTTCTTGTGGCTTTTGGCAATCACAAAGCAGTCTAAACTGTTTAGTCTCGGTGGCAGGTCCCAGTCTAAGTTATGGGCCTTGGTGCATGGCGCAACTCACACATCTCTGTGCAGCCGATTTGGTGAGCCAAAACAGTTTCATAGTATCTCTGCAACAGGGCTATCTGACTCCCCTCAGACACTCTAGGTGTTGACCATAGTGTCCAAATTGAATGATTGATGAAATTAATAGGCGGGAAAATTAATGGTTGCATTAACGGATGAATGGGTCCGTTGAGTTGTCAGGATTATCAGAGTGATTCACTGAATATTATTTATCCACCCCTCAGGAAACTATATCTGCTCTTGGCCCTCAACCCAATCTCTGATCTTATCTGTCTTTCAGAATGCCAGTGGGGACCCAGCAGTTAGCAGCACTGTCAACCCCCTGAACACCAAGAGGTCAAAAGTTAAGACAGAAGCAGAGGGTCCGTTGCCCATCTCACCAACCTCTCAGGTAAGAATCAGACAGAGAAAAATAAAAGATAGTGGGAAAAAATTGGTTGATTTGTGTGGACCTTCAAAAAAATCTAAATGAACTGCAGAGATTATTTTCATGCACGTTATCCATCTCCATTGCAGCTCCAGCATCTTAAAGTGCAGAACTCTCTGTTTAATGCAACTGCTACTTTGGCTCTAATAGATTATAGATAATGAAGAAAAATGCAGCTTTAATTAATTACGAAGGGTCTTGTCACGCACACTGATCAAGTTGCAACTTCTTAGCATTAAGAGCCAAATAAGATAAACCAGATGCAAAATAGTCCAGAATGCTTCTATAAGACACTGACCACACATTCATTGATTAGAAATTTTGATTGATATATATTTACACATCTCCGCAGGACCACAGTGGAGGGATTTTGGACTTGAGTGAGGATCTGGACAAGGATGAGTGCAAGCAGGAACCTGAGGCCATATATGAGACCAACTGCCACTGGGAGGGCTGCACCAAGGAGTACGACACCCAGGACCAACTAGTGCATGTGAGTATCAAGCTGGAAAATTCATTGAATTAAGAAATTAATTCCAAACTATAGCTATTTAATTGATTAGCGGACTTATAAAAACATTTTTAAGGTGATTTGATCAGGAGTTATACTCATTCTTTTGAGCCTTGATTATGAAAAATCCGCTCCAAAGCCTCTAATGTATCTGTCTTTATTCTGTCACTACAATAAACTCAAAGCAATTTCTCCTCACTCTGAGAGCAGAAAAATACAATACAAATAAAAAACAAAAGGAGTGTCAGATGTAGACGTCACTCTAGACATTTCTAGCGAAGATGGAAGATGGGAAATGATGGTCAAACACACGGAAGTAAAGCAAAAAAGTCCAGTCAAAGAGTCAGACTTCCAAATCTTTCCTGACTTCATTTGCAAATGTCATAGAAATAAGCTTGATAGAAATTAAATGTTTTTTGGAGGTTGAAGTTTTGGAAGTGTTTTTGCTCCCCTTGGCTTAATGTTGTTGATTTTCTAAAGTGTCAACATTTGATGTTGAAAACAAGATAGGAAAAGAGATGCATCAATAATGAAAACCATTACTATTTACGACCCCATTCAACCAAAAAATTCATCATAATTACTTGCTTCCTTTGGCTTAATGAAACCACACCATCAGAGCTGTTGCATTTTGTTTAGTAAAAAGTGAAAAGTTCAAACGTCTGCTCGTTAAATCCTCGCTGATTGAGTCCAGTCAGAGAGAGCTCCAGTAACTGATCCTTTCCTGTTGGTTTGACACACGCTACAGTAATGAGCCTGCCAGCTCTCACCAAATTCAAGCCCAAGCCCTGCAGCTGTGCCCACCAACCCCTCAAGTCCCATGACCCCTAACCCCTAACCTCTCACTTCCAGTAACCCCCTCCCCCGCCCCTCAACCCCTGAAGCCCAGAGGGCCGGCCATAAATCCATCGTCATACCAGTAACTCTGGAGTTATGCCTCCTCCTGCTCCTCCCTTCGGTGGATGTCGGAGCAGTGGCAGGAGGGGCATGTGTAAGGTCAGACAAGTCAGGACCAGAGTTACCTTCAAGAACCTTTGCCCCAGCTGCAGCTCTGTGAATGCCTGTCAGGATGAATGAATCGACAAGTGAGTCAAATGTGGATGGACAATAAGAGGCCAACACAATTTTAAATGTACTTCTAGTCAACTTTTCAAAAACTTGTGACAGCATGTCCATAAACACATCCATGGTTTAACACAAGGTTCTCACAATATCAGCAAAAACAAAATAAACACCTGTGGGTTTCCCTGACTTCTGCTTCAGCAAAGTAATCCTGTTTCAGGAACCCGCAAATTATGGATTCACAGTAGTGTGTAACCTGAAAATAGAGACCAGTGCTTGGGCCACACACTTGTTTCCACCCCTCCTCCTCCTTCTCCTAAACCTAAAATAGATTTCAGCAGAATTGTCCACCACTGAGCTTGTGCACTAGTGAAGCAGTGACCACATAAGTGCAGCCCTGTGGGCCTGGATGTCCTGAGGAAATGAAGTGGTTCCTCTGGCTGTGTGAATTATTTTCATGTGGCGCACTGGATGAGAGTTATCAAGTGTGTGTCACTGTGTGCTTAAGATGTTTGAGTCTGATGCATCTGGCATAATTTAGGTAACTGTAAAGGATTTGTTGGTAATGTGTTGTTTTTTGGTCCGCACAAATGAATCATTTCAACACGACAAGACACATGATGACAATTGGGACACTATCATCAGACTTTTCTGTGCAGAGAATGAGATGTGTAGATACGCTACGTGTGTATTTTCAGCCAATTCACAATTTAAGTGTAAGTTTATGTATTCACAGGAAACTCTCACCCTTTTGCTGACTTCCTGATCTGTTACTGGTTAGGACAATGGAAGATGAATGCAAGATGGTCACAAAATCCTCTTCCTGCTGACTCTTATTGGCCCTGAGGAAGTTCCTCTTCCTTAAGACACTACACAGAGACTCACATACAGACACATACACCCTGAAAAAACAAAAAAGTGATTATCTTCTTCTGCCAGATACATAGTAACTGTCAGTCGTAATGGATGACAGCACCACTCATCACCTGTTCATGCACACATGCAAGAATGCGGTGACAAATTTTTAGTAATACACAATCACACACAAATGCTTTCCATCCACACCCCAGGCTGACATACTTGTCATAATATATTGTGATAACTGGATTCACTTGAACTGGATTGAACTGTGTCCTCAGCACATTAACAATGACCACATCCACGGTGAGAAGAAGGAGTTTGTGTGTCGCTGGGACGAGTGCTCACGGGAGCAGAAGCCCTTCAAGGCGCAGTACATGCTGGTGGTCCACATGAGGCGACACACAGGAGAGAAGCCACATAAATGCACAGTAAGAACCCATCAATACATCAGATCATCTGACCCACTGACTGCTTTATTTAAAGGGGCAGTCTATTTTTTTAGAATTGCACTTATTTAAAACCTGCATGTGACTGATTAAAGACGAACAGTCAAAACTAAAGCAACGGAAAATACCGTGTCTTCTAACCCAATCGGTCGAGGCAGATGGCCACCCCCCTGAACCTGTTTTTTTTTGTTGTTTGTTTGTTTGTTTTTCGTTTTTTATTGAGATAGATACAACAAGTGGTGAGACAAGCTGGGAATCTGTGAGACACACCAGGGCTGTGGCTCATTATTGCATTCTTAGGTCAGATCTGTTTACAGTGTCTGTGCTTTGAATGCCTTTACCTAAGACGATGCTTAAAATTAACTTCTACTAATTTGTCTTATGCTGTTTGGTTTTTGAAAGCAGAAGAAACAATATTTACAGCAGATAGAACCATCATTTCATAAATGAAAATCATGTTGTATTGAAAAAGACTTTAGAGACTGAGAACAAAAACCTGTTAAGAAAACATTTCCTGAGCTAATAAAACTAGTGAGAAGTAGAAACATTTTCACATAGACTTCAATACAATCAAACTTTTGTCTGTCATGTTCACAGTCTGTCTCTACTATAGAGTCATGGTAGGAATGGTGATTGTACCTTTTTCATTTGCTGGCAAAAGCTCAATGTCAGCAGAATTTTCAACCACTCAAAAAAGTTGCTTTAAACAAAAGGGAGAGATGCCACATCTACCATTGATGAGTAATTATTTGTGAATGACTTTTCCTATCTCCTGTTTTTCTCCTGTCAGAGCTTATTTACCCTGATGATATCAAAGTTACATCATTAGGGTTACAGGCCCTGTAACTGACTGAGTTAACTGGTTAACTTGAAGTAGAACTCAGATATAATTTAGCCATGTTAGCAGCCACACATTTTTATCCTGCAGCCATTCCCTATGCCTTAGGGGGAAAAAAGTTCATCTGGTTTTCTTTGTTCTTCAAACCAATGATATTTCCTTGTCAATAAATAATGGGGGTTTTACTGAAGCCTTCATTTGCTGATCAAATTGAGAGTCTGTTTGCTGGTCTTCAAAGCAGACTCAAAGGCTCTTGTGAATGCATTAAAACAGATGACTCGTAAAGGAGAGTTAAGAAAGCTGATTGACAGCGTGGGTGTATAATTAAAATCTACAGAGAAGCATGAGGCCGAGGGTCCTTATTAAGACCAAATCTGTACATTCTCCTCACAAATCCCACATGCATATTCTCATAACACTCTAACACCCCTTTAGTCTCATCTTTTGAGCAAGAATCTTCTGACTTTTGTATCCCGTCCTGAGTCTAATTTGATTTTCTCTTAGTTTCAAAGCCAATTACATTCACAATAACTGCTCAGAAGGAATACCTAATTATAGTTTGTACAGTACAAGTGAATACAAAGGGAAAACACAGGCCTTTCTTTGTTTCAGTAAAGCGCACGAGACAAAGAGCTCAGCCACACCTCACACTCAGTTTAGATATTTAACATAATAGCCCTTTTTTAAGTGTAGCAGGGCTTTGCTTTTGTGTGGCACGCCACAGTAGGTGGGCAAGAGTCCAAGGGTAGATTACATTTGAAAACTGAAACACATAGAGCGTTTTTGTTGTTGTCGCCCAGCGCTATTCTCTAACCAGCTGCAGACAAAATTACAGCACTCAGCTTCTCTGTCTGTCTGTCTTTGTGTCTATCTCTTTCTGCAGTTTGAGGGCTGCTCCAAAGCTTACTCTCGCCTGGAGAACCTCAAGACCCACCTCAGGTCCCACACCGGAGAGAAGCCTTATGTTTGTGAACATGAAGGCTGTAACAAGGCCTTCTCCAATGCCTCAGACCGGGCCAAACACCAGAACCGCACACACTCAAACGAGGTACGTTCACACACAGAAACACATGCACGCAAGCACACACGCACACACACACGCATTTGCATACAGCATGTTGTGTCTCTGTCATGTAATGTGTTTATCTTGTGTAAGTGTTTGCCTGATAAATTCTGATTTAATTCTAGTGTCTTATTAACAGTACATAAAACATTCACCTAAAAATCCAATTTGCAGTACTATTCTGTTATTTTGCCTTTAGTTCTCTCCATATGTATGCTGCTCATGCAGCCCCAGCAACTACTCTTAGTACTAGTAAAGTAGAGCTCCTGTATGTAGTGCTCGTTCTTGGAAGTATATGTTGGGCCTCTTTAACAACTCCATATAGTTGGTCTAGACCTGCACTATATGTAAAGTTCCTTGATGTAACTCTATTACTATTTGGCACTATATAAATAAATGTAATTGATTTGATTTGCTATGTCACCTGAGAGCCAAAAACCAGGGCAAAAAACCTAACTGTGCTCATTAAAGGTCTGAAATCATAAAAGGAGGGGTACATGTCGCCATGTCCACTATCGAAATTATGCTATTACTGCAATCATTGAACCTTTTATATGTTTAGGTTTTCATTTTTGCTCTACAAAGCTTTTAAATATTTCATAATGCCACAACAAAAAGCTGCCAGTGGTGCATTTCATTTAAACTCCATGCAATATGAATTGTCATATCTTTATCTGTTCCATGATGAGCTTTTGTGTTATCTGCTATGATTTTTCATCCACATCTGTGATGGAGTCGAGATTCCTTCCTTCCACAATGAGAACTGTGTTAAATCCCTCTTTACAGAAACCATATGTGTGTAAGATCCCTGGTTGCACCAAGCGCTACACAGATCCCAGCTCTCTCAGGAAGCACGTAAAGACGGTCCATGGACCCGAGGCCCATGTCACCAAGAAACAACGCAGCGATGCTCCACCACGACAGCAGCCCCCCAAAAGCAATGGAGAGAATGAGGCAAAGCACGGTCCAAGAGGTGCAGACAGCAAGATCATGGCCAGCAGCACTTCTAGAGGAGTGGATGACTGCTTACAGATCAAATCCATCAAGACGGAGACCTCTATGGTGTGTCCTGATCACATCACTGAAGTAGTATATAGCATGAGGATTGAAAGGAATCATTCTCACAAATTTGACCTTTTGGCATTTGATTGACTGCACATTGAAGGAACTCCACCACTGATCAGTGCCAACTGTTAAAGTAACATTACCATTATCATGTGCCTCTCTCTGTCAGCTTCTCAACCAGGGGCACAGATCCAATGTCAGGATTGGGGGGGACACAAAAGTGATTTATTTTTTTTTTTGCCCATATGCAACTCATACCATGCCACCATGAATCACAACTTCGTAGAGGCTCGCCATATCATTCAAAGAGTACTGCACAGGGAATCATTTATTGTTCTTACCTTTCTGGTTTATTTGTCCTAAACAGCTGACAGCGCGTATCACTGCTTACTTAACTGTTATATTAGTAAATCATAATTTTAAGGGTCTCAGGCATGTAATGTCTACTCACGTTCTTATCTTGATATAATATAATCTTTGAGTCTGAAAATAAATTTGTTCAATTTTTAATAATTTAAGGTATTTTTATTGGGGGGGACGATTCATGTTTTTCAGAAATTGGGGGGGACATGTCCCCCCCATCCCCCCCGGGATCTGCACCCATATTCTCAACATACAGGGATGTTTAGAAGCAAACAGAGAGAGGCATGCTCTTATTTAACCCACTTTATCAACATTCCTTCAAGGTTAAATCTTTTTCTACCAGCATGGCCTGCATCCTTCCTAACTCCTCTCTCTGACTGTTGCTTGAACTTGCTTTTCTTTTTCTCTTAAAACCCTCCTCATGGACAGACTTCACTGAGGTGAGCACTCAGAACCATACCTGTGATCTTGGAACTCATCATGTGATATGAGTGATTGTGTTCCATACTAAACTGCTGCATTTGCATGATATAAAATGGACACCATAATCCATCTTTGTATGTAGGGCACACATATATATGCATATGTGAAGAGACACACACCCACAGCACTGATGTTAAACTAATTTGTGTGTGTGTGTGTGTGTGTGTGTACAAGATCACAGGCAGTAGATTCCACTGTCGGCCGATGATAAAAGTCATTGTCACATTAATATTCAAAGGCTGGGACTGTTTTAGCGTGCATGCTGAACAAATGCTGCCAACATCAAGCTGTGATCAAGACTTGAGTTCATTTTTGGCCAGTTTGAATTTGTTGTCACTGGATTGTTGCTCAAAGAACTCATCCATTATCCACTTGTTTTTCATGTTCTGAATAAATCAAACCCATCAATAACTGATGAGATTATGGAACTATAGTCCTTCATTAGTTATTACAAAACACCATTACAATCAGAATTTTTAACTGGGGTGATTATTTAATATTGAACAATACATAACGGGCTTATCTGCACTTGGCATGCAGCTGTAGCTATTGTTATTTTACTCAATTATTTCTATTTTTGAATTTCACTTTGGTAGTTTTGTTTTTCATATTTATTCTCATCACATACACTGATAAGAAAGGTTTGGAAGAACTTATTTCCTATCAATAATGATCGCAATTCTACAGTTTGATTGTTTACACTTAAATGAAATTCCTCCCCACTGTCCTCCTCCAGACGTATCAGTCCAGTCCTGGTGGCCACTCATCATGTAGCAGTGAACCATCCCCTCTCGGCAGCACCAACAACAACGACAGTGGGGTAGAGATGGCCATGCACAGTGGGGGCAGCTTCGGGGACCTCAGCGCACAGGATGAATGCCCCATGGTTGACTCCACTGTTTCCGCTGGGGGACAGCAGGGTGGGGTGGGGCTGCAGTTAAGGAAAGCTGCAAGTCATGGTTTAGGGGTCACCATAAAGCTGGAGAACATCAAAAAGGAGAGGTTGAAAACAGTGAGGGACTCTTGCCCCTGGGTCAACTCTGCACCACAGCCTCTACAGGGCCAGCGCAGCAGCATGAAGCTTCCTCCCATACCTGCAGTTGGTAAGTGCGAGAGGCTGAGAAGTTCTTAAGCTTCCATATTGTATACAGGGAAATGTCAATTTCTGCTTTCATTATAAAGCAGCCAAGGTTCATAGTGCAAAAGATTGCACAAGAGGGCTAAATGGCCAGTCAACCAACTGAAAAACAGCCATTCATAGTAATGTTCACAATACGATAGGAAATAATTGCAGGTGTCATTCGTTGTTATCATTATGTAATACTCTTCTTTGTATCTGTCAGGTTCCTTGCTGGAGAGCTCCAACATGATGAGTAACCTAAGTGGCCTGAACCCCAGCCAACGCATGGGTGACCTGTCTTCATGTGAAATCACGCTGCTGAACCAGCTGAACGAGCGGCGGGACAGCACTACCAGCACCATGAGCTCAGCTTATACTTTGAGTCGGCGCTCTTCTGGTATTTCACCCTGCTATTCCAGTCGTCGCTCCAGTGAGGCATCCCAGTTTGGTGTCAACCGCCAGAACAACATCAGCTCAGCTGACTCCTATGATCCAATCTCCACTGACCTGTCTCGCCGCTCTAGTGAAGCCAGCCAGTGTGGAGGTGGTGGTGTTGGTGCAGGAAATCTCCCAAGCCTGCTTAGTTTGACACCTGCTCAGCATTATCGCCTCAAGGCAAAGTACGCTGCAGCTATTGGTGGGGCTCCACCGACGCCTCTTCCCAATATGGATCGCATGAGCCTGAGGACCCGTATGGCCTTGTACAATGATTCCCAGGAGGGTTCATTTCATCCATTCCACCAGCCACCCTGTGCAATTGCACCCCGACGCTGCAGTGACACTGGATATGGTACCCAGAGCATGATGCCCCATGAGGTACCCACCAACCTTCCCCGCCGTGCCAGTGACCCAGTACGGCGTCCCACTGACCATCTCTCCTTCCCGAGGGTCCAGCGCTATAACAGCATGATTAACATTAACCCCATGAATGCATCTGCTTCAGAACACCATCAAGCACTCACTATGCATGGCTACACTCGCTCTGATGGTAGCCTGCAACGCTACCCATTTGCCCCCAGACCACCTAGCATCTCTGAGAATGTAGCCATGGAGAACATGGCAGTGGATGGGGTAATGACTGTGGGGGAACAAAATGGGGAGGATGACATGGTGCTTCCAGACGATGTGGTGCAGTACCTCAGGTCCCAGAATTCTGGACTTTCAGGTCACGGCTCTGGGCAGGTGGACTATCATTCCAACAATCAGACTCAGGGCTACCAGACCATGGCGGCCCCTGCAGCATCATTTTATGCACAGAGGAGGATGGCCATGGTGGATGCAGCAATGGCTCCGTCTGGGCTGCCCTTCTCAGCACAAACAAACAACGTTAAGAAGAATAATATGCCAGTGCAGTGGAACGAGGTGAGCTCAGGGACTGTGGACACCACAGCCAAGCTCTCCAGGCAGCAGCATCATCCTCTGAAGGGGAATCTAGCTGTCGTGCAGCAGAGGTACAATTTTGGATCCTTCCAGGTACAAGGTCAGGGCCTGGGCAGCAACCAGCAGGTAATGCCTATGAGTCTGAATATTTCTATGCAGGGGTATGCTAACCACAGCCAACGGCTGATGAACATTACCCATCAGCAGAATCAGCAACAGAGACAATGCAACAATGGGAAATTCAATGAGCACATGAGTCCTCAGCAAGGATATGGCCAAGAGGCAATCCCAAATTCTATAGCTGGTAGTACTAGTGTGAGACCTACCTGCAACAGTATGGCAGATTCAGACCTGCAAAGTTACAGAGCAAGGACACAGGCTGATGAGTATTCTCATGTAAACCAAGTGGGTCAGCAGCAAAATTTCAATAGTCTGTCCCAGCAGCAACAGCAGCACAATATCCATAATGAAGGCAGAGGGATGTTACAACCCCGGCCTCCCACGGAGCCCAAGTTTATTACCAGACAGCACACAGGGTCTAGCATGATGCAACCAAACCGAATACCTAAATCAAGTGATCTGAGCCACAGTCATGGTAATGAGACCTCGGAGGCCAGCCCAAAGAGGCCCACTGGGTCAGTGGCCCACAACAACAGCTCTGAAAATCAGAACTCTGCTGTGTTCTACACAGGTCAGATTCATATGTTTGAGCCAACTTCCGTTAGCTTTGAAACCCCCATGTCCCCTAGCGCCAGCCAGGCTCCTGCAAGCAGCAACACTTCAGCAGCCAACATGGCCTCACCTGGAGTCAACCAGGTCTCCAGCAGTACTGTGGATTCTTCTACTGGTGGATCTGGTGGCACAGAGCACATCCAGATTGACTTTGACACCATGCTAGATGATGGGGACCATTCTAGCCTAATGTCGGGCACCCTGAGTCCTGGCCTTCTGCAAAGTCTTTCCCAGAGTTCCTCACGCCTGACTACCCCCCGCAACTCTGTCACTCTTGCATCTGTACCGGCAGGGATTGGCAACATGGCAATTGGTGACATGAACTCCATGCTCACAGCTTTGGCTGAAGAAAGTAAGTTCCTGAATATGATAAGCTGAGAGCAATCAAACACCTCATCACCAAATAATTTTTTTCATTTCTACATCAGGAATATATGGGCTACATGAGAAAGCACTGACTGAACAATGCAAAACTGGTTATTTGAAAAAAAAAATTATTGGCCGTATTAAAATACTCATCTTGTAATATTTGCTTCAGATTATATTACATTAAAGTTTGAATAGCACGTATAATTAGGGTTAAGCACCATTTACTATCATCATTTGTTAAAGAGCCATACTTCTTAGCTACAAACATATGATAGCCCAGGGTATATGAATGCATCCACAAACAACTGCTATTCAGTATTTGCTGGTGTCAAAACCCTTTACAAAGTGGTGTACTGACTGCAGTTCACATAGTGCCTTGCTGAGGACATCAAGGTTGAACATCTTTGAAGTGACATGACATCAGTTAATAGGAAATGGACACAATATGTAGATATCAGATTATATTTTCTGATGAAGACCTTTATGTGTATAGATTATAATGTATGGTACTTGCTTTAAGTCATGATATAGGCTTTTGATGTTTGATCTAGGGCTGTCAAAAAAAAAAACAGTATCATATCAACCCCTACCATTATTTACAAAGGATGAGAAATAAATATTTAATAATTACAATAACCTTTACATTTGTTTCTTGAGGATTGTAAAACATATTCTCACAAGGCCAAGCTACGGTTTGCTTCTGTGTGCAAGGTCCAATAAATGAGATAAGCAAAGAGACTTACAGCACAAATCTGGACTGACTACCTTAAAAAAAGGCAGTCAGGCAAAATTCTATTTGCAACCAGGTTTAAAAATTTTTTTGTATGTTTTGTTTTTGTATGACAGATTGTGTATGTGTTTTTTTCACAGGTATATTTATGTCACAGAACTATTAGTGACTAACACTTCACTACTAAAATTGCTGGTTGCGTCAAGCATTAAGGTTGATGAATACAGTCCGAACCCAGCAATGACCCGGCTGCCCAATATGAAAAAAAAAAACTGTAACCATTAATTATTGTGTAACTTATATATGCACTTAATTGAATTTAATTAAATAACTTGCAGCATAAGAAGTAAACAAAGACACATTTCCATGACAACCAGTTTCAATTATACCTAGATTTTTTGAACAGTTCAATTCAATTTAATTTGATTTTTTTTTTATATATTTATGTCAAAATGCAGTAATTCCATCCAACCACACATCTGTCTTTGTTTTTAATTTCTCTTTACACAGTAAAGCATTTGACAGCCCTAGTATAAACACATAGTTGTACAAAATTATAGTCCACAGATATTAAGTGTTTTTTGATCATGGTCTGAGCTCTTGGGAATGGCACTGATGAACACTGAACAGATTTTCTTTTTTGCCCTCTGGATCAGATGCATTAACTCTCCACGGCCCCATCTCACAAGGGTAAATAATTGGGAAGGACAAGGATATGCCTCTGTGTTGGTCTATCAGGGCACATGAACCCCTGTGTCTGATGAAGTGCATTCTCTAAAAGAATATACAAGTACCTCTGTGTGTTGCCAGTAGAGCTCCCACCCTAATTAACACATTCATACCACCTCCCCACACTGCACCCTGTCCCTCCCCTGGGTTCTGGATGAACTGCAGAGAGTCCAAGAAGGAACACAGACTTTGATAAGTCCTGCTTCTGACAGGACTGCCGAACTAGCCCTCTAAATTCCTCAGTTTTATTATGTTTGCTGAATTTCTAAGTAGCCTTTCAAATGTTTGTGTGTATGTGTCCATTCACTTTTGCTATGCTCATTGTGTGGGTATGTGTGAGTGTGTATATAGCTTTTGTACATTTCAAATAAACTATCTCCTTTTTTTCTGTTTAAATCCCTTGGTTGTGTCTTCTTTGAAATCACATGGTCTGCGGTCCCTGGAGACCACATGAAAGTAAGACTAGTGTTCTACGAGGGAAATTGTGCTTGGCATGTTCTCAGACTCCTGTGGAATATGATATGAAGAGCAAGCACCAATATACTCACTGTAACTTATGGCAATGTGGCAATATGCATGAAGGATGCATTCTGTTTACACAGACAGTAAAGATAATTCTGAGCACCAGCCTGACTTGAGAAGTGACTGAATACTGCAAAGAAATTTGATGCCTGTACATGTTACATAATTTCCAAACCAGTGACCAGTAAACTTTGCGCTTTTTCTCCTTTAAGCATGACCAAATGGGCTGAAAAATCTGAATCTCAAAATCAAACTGATCTTCATTTGAGTAATCCAACATCAATTCAATCCAAACTGCTGTTTTAATATATGCATTTAGACACAGCTTTAATGTCTGAAGGTAAATGGTTGCCTTTCCAATTTAAAAACAAAAAAATTAAGACAGAAAAGAGTTGGACAAAAGCAAAACAAATATGAAAGAAAAATAAGATGAAGTTTAATTTACAAACTGGTGACAAGCAGTGACATTACAGACAGTTGCTGTCAAATCAGAAAATTCTGTAACTCTGGTCTGGTTGTGGGCCGAACCATGACAGCCGGGGGGGAGCTGGACTAACAGATTGATGGGATAATACACTTGAAGTGCATCAGTCAGTATTGTGAATGACCATTTTCACAAAGTGACATTGCTTTCAGTGTTTTTTAAGATTTTATTTTTAAAATGATTACTTAAGTAACTGATCTTTAGAAAAAATAATAAAAATAAAAATAAAAAAAAAATAATATCCTGTGGATACAGCTAAAATGATACTAAAAATAGTTAATTCATATGTATGTAATATGACTACACATAGTCACACAGTAAAACCACAACGTGCCACAATTTTAGAATTTGGTTTGAGCTTCACGTTTAAAAGCTTATGATAGTATATATTCATTTTCAAACTATGACAAAGCATTGTAACAGTAAAACGTTTGGAGGTTTGTATTAATTGTTTACAGTGTCTCTTTTTCCACCAAAAAATCAATCAATCAATAAAATCAGGCAGGTAGCTAACAAATTCTTGTTTTAACCCTACTTATCCAAACTTTCTTGAGGAAGATACATAAAGGCACAAGTTAACTCGTTAATTCATAACTCTTTTTAATACCTGTTATTTTTTGCACCCCTCATTTCTTCTGTTTTAGAGCCAGGTCTCTTTGCAGCTGCATATGCATTAATAATAGAGGAGAAACACTTGATTTACTTTGAAGCCCTGTCTTTCCTCTGGACATATTATATCTTTTTTGATGTTCTGGTGAAGAAGATGAAGTGTAATTTTCAGTAGTTGAGCTTTTATCTACAATTCTTCGGGCTGCATTTTGGAGCAAAGGACAGGCCATAGACACAAAATGTATACAAAGGAGTTCGTGAAGTTAGATGCCAAAATTCACAGTGGCAGGCTGGCTCCAAAGTACATCTGAGGTGAGTAAGTGGCGCAAGTAGGGGGGGCATAGGAAAAAATTCAGGAGCTACTGTGGGGAAGAATAGAGCAGAGTAAGAGAAGGTGGGGAGCAGGAGAGATACTACTGATAAATTAAAGAGATTGGTGTAACAGAAAATATGTTGAGATCAAATTTAAAAATAAATAAATATGCAGAATGCTAAAAGAAAGAGAACAAATCACCTTTAATTTGACAGTATATTCAAAAGGGGTCTGGTTAAAAGTGAAGCCCACTGATTGCTTTTGCCACCGGAATTTCTTATTCTCTTAGAGAGAGGATGGGAGAAAAACAGCCTCAGGGTAAAGAGTCACACCAGATAGGAGAACAAGGGGTTAGTGAGGCAGAAATGGATGCTTAGACAAAGCACACAAATGAGGAGAAAGGGGGTGCCCTGAAGCAAACTATTCCATACATTAAATGCACACCCAGTACAGTATATCTACAGAAAAAGCAAAGGGATCAATGTTTTTCTTGTCGATGCTTAACAGAAAATGAAGGCTTTAAAATGACGAACGAACGAAGATTAACAGGGTCAAACTCCCACTGACAAACAATGGCCTTACAAAGTTGATATTGCTAACATATTAGCAAACAATGGCCTTACAAAATTCATATAATTAACGTGTTGGCAAACAATGGCCTTGGAAAGTTGATATGTTAACAAACAGTTGTGCAGCTAGCAGGACAGGTCATCAGCAATGTTGTTTCTGGTCAGCCCAGTTGTCACATTGTCAACTTTAATATATCTCTCTTTATAGGCTAAATGCTCAAATAAATTCACTTGGTCGTAGCTACCAGTTATTGCAAGTCAAGTAATATTGTTGTAAAGAGAACATTAAGAATGAACCAAAAGTTGCAGCCAGTAAAAACAAAGCAATGACCGTGAAACTTGCAGTGATTATTTTGTGTGTTTTTCATTACGAGCATTACCTCTCACAATTTGCATGGTCATTGATCATCAGAAGAATATTCATTAAATTAGCTTCAAAGAAATATCCAGCTATCGGAGCCAGCCATATTCACTTATTCAAAGATTAGATAAACAGAACAAAGACAAGACTCAAAACCTTAAAACACCCAGGCTGATCTTTCATTATTGGTGACCATGAACGGGCTTCATGAAACCTCAAACTTCAGGTTTGTAAAACAATGAAAAAAAGGGCAGTGTTCTGATGTCAGAGATGTGGAGCGGAGGGGGAAGGAAAGCACCATCTCTGGGTCTGTGGAAGCCCATTCCTCAGTTCAGCTGTCCTTAATTGGCCTAGTATTTCCCTGCAGGGGTCTGAAGTGCCAGTGTCTGTCAAGAAGAAAGCATTCAGAGGAAGTCAGCTGTTGGTTGGTGCCATTAGCATCCTGCACCATGACTGCTACAAGACAAAACACACATTGGCGGGGCAGAGGGTCAAGTGGATGAAAGATTGCTATCCTCAGCTGACCCTCAAGCAACAAATGCAATATGGAAAGCCTGAAAATAGTCTCTCATATATCTTCTCTTTTCCTGATTCTCTTCATCTTCTCTTCTCATGCTCTCGTTCTTCTCCATCTCTCTACCGAGCCCCCCCCACTCAACCCAACCAGTCGAGGCAGATGGCTGCCCTCCCTGAGCCCGGTTCCGCCTCTTAAAGGAAGTTTTTCTTTGCCACTGTTGCCATGTGTTGAGTCTCTTTAACAACTCCATAAAGAGTTTGGTCTAGACTTGCTCTATGTGTAAAGTGCCTTGATGTAACTTTGCTATGATATTATACTATATAAATAATTTTGATTTGATAACAGTAGCAAATGGTAAAACAAGACAATATGCTCTATTCTTAAAAGCTCATTCATACACAGCATTTGCACTAATGAAAATAATATATTGTCCATTAACATTGTTATGATTTGGTGCTACATGAATAAGGTTTGATTTGGAGTTTTTTTATGTTGTCAACTATCCAATGAAATATTTTGGAATGTACTAAATGGATAAGCTTATCATTCTCATAAGGCATTCCTACATGTTGAACTTTAATGATGTTTTATAAAGCACCAATAGATTAACAAAGGTAATAAGTGAAATTCCTCCACAAATATTGCAATGGATGGCCAAGAAATTCCTGCTTATCACACCATTACCAAAGTTTAGTCAGAAACCAAGCTTTCAACTTTGGTTTCCACACACACACACACACACAAAACAGTTAACTGAGTCTCATCAGTCTCAGTTAAGCACACTATCAGACTGGAGTACTGTAAAATGGTGAGATTTCCTGTTTTGCTGCATTGTGTGTGTTAGCATTTATTTTCAAGCATCCTATTTTGTTGTGTTCTGATCCTAAATCAATCGCTATCAGTCTGCATAGATGCATATCTGGGAGACCAGCCATTATATTAAACAGCCTATCTTTTTCACTTCTTTTCCAAGCCTTCTTTTCCACAAGAGAATATTGCCAATTAACAGTTCAACAGTTCCCAGTATCTCATTTTTTAATTAGCCATGCTGCTGTATGTGCTTCTCAAATCTTACTACTTGTGGAAATATAAAGATTTGCCTTAGTCTTACTATTTTCTATGTCTTTTTGAATAGACAGCAGGGTCCAAAAGTCTGAGACATCTTTCTATTCGCAACCTGGTTTAGAGGATGTTATGCTGTGCTAATGTGATAGTAAATTTATCAATAATAAGGGGATTTGTGTTTGCACTTTGATGATATTGCTATAAGTGGATGTACTTTTGTAAAACTGTAATAAATGCGACTAAAATTCCATTTGAGACTTATACTGAATAAAGAAGTACTGGAGTGTGTCACAGTGTGCTCTTTGACCTTTAAGGGCAGGTCATCATAATAAAGTGATTCACTGGCTTGGACTGCTGTGCACCTCTCCCCTTGGTTCAGGTTTTCATCAAAGGCTTCCTGCATTGAGCTCCATGCCTACAGAGATCAGAGGGACCTGACCCGCGTCTGAGTCAGGGTTACCTACTGCTCCAGTGGAGCTTTGGTCCATCCCGCTGCTGCTAGCCCAAGGGCAGAACATGCCCTACTAAACTGTGGAAGTGCAAGAATTATGATTAACTTGCACAGAGCCTAGGGGAAATCTGTGATGAAGGCCAGCATTGTGACCATCCTTGGGGGTGTAAGTGTCCAGAGTTGGTCCCCAACCCAGATCATGACCTCTTCTAGGTTATCCTCTATTGCCGGGCAGACTTGAGGTCAGATGCTCTTTGAGCTTCACCATGAGTGGACTGTCTGAAGAATGCCCGCATTTGATTGAAGTCAGTGGGATCTTCTGATGAAAGGCTTATATGTGCGTAGGGAGGGGATAACCTTGTCTGAGCTTTTGGTCAGCACCATTTTAAACCTCTCTTATATGCTTTTTAAGTGTTTTCCGGTTTCCCTTTTTTAACCGGCTGAAAGAATGTACAGCCACTTATCTCCCACTGCACTACCCTTTGGAATGAATTGTGTATCAGTACTCACAAGTTATTCTGATAATGAAAGCTTAATTGTACATTCTGTTTTGTCTGAATACCAAGCCATAGTAAAAAGCTTTTAATATTCCTGTATGAATTAACAAGTTAAAGATAGACCTATTGTTGTTGAAAAGAAAAATGTTCTGGGCAGAGACTACTGGGAGTATGGGTTGTTTATGTTCTTCTATTTTGACTGAAACATTTTCTGGAGGCCACACTGACCAGAGAGCCACCTCCTCCCAACACTGTGAAAAGCCTTTCATCGTGGTATTTTGGTTTCTTCTGAACACACTAATAGACCAAAGTAGTTTTCCCACCCTAAACCTGAACTCTTGACCTCATTTTGGGGTTGGGACACATGAGTTGTAGCTGATGATGATGGACTAGTATTTCTACATCCACAACAGTTATAATTATGGAGTGGAAATGACAACTAGAAGTGGTCTGAATAGCTGAGCATGGCTGAAAGACAGTGGAATGTAAGGCTTTCAAAATAAGCCTTCCATGTAAATTTACCCCTTACACACTCACAAACAGATATTTTCGTGTTTGTTAGTTTTTTTCATCATCATACAGGTCAGGAATATATTAAAAGAACACAGCACTGAGACAATCTTCATAAATCAATGGAACAAAGAAGATAATGGTGCCATGAAGCATTTTGGAAACCCTAAGCACAGTTACCTTCTGGTGTCAGCTATCTCTAAGTCTCAGCTTCTAAACATGAATCTCACAAGTATCATATATTCGCCCCTTTTTTTTTCCAGGACTGGAAGCAGGAAAAAAAAAACTGGCCAGACAGAACACAGATTGTTTCCTGCCATACAATGCATAATGGTCCACTTGCCAAATTAAGTACCCCTTAGCACACACAGCAGGTCTGTGTACAATGGTAAACCACTGTGGCGCTCTTCAAGGAAGGAACAAGTGTTGCATACATCCTGGACGTGATGCCAACATATGGGACATTGTCTATTTTGAGGAACTGGTTTTTTCACTTTTTCATTCTCTGTCATCTTCTTTTGTCTTTTAAAGCACTGTAATTTGGTTAAACTATGTCTAAAAATGCATAGACATTTGCGCAAAAGCCTGTAACTATTGCCTTGCAGACTGGTCTTCTGGCTGATCTAATTTTGAATAGTTGGTAAAATATGAAATCCTAGCACAAATGAGAAAGATACACAAATGCCAAAAACCGCCATCAACTTTAGTTTAACCATCAACCAAACAGAGCTGTATTCTCTACCAGGACTTATTCCAGTCACATCAGTGAGACACACTGTTGAACTGAAGCTTGTGTCTGCATTACCAAGAACACACATAAGTCAGTCCCTCATACACTGTCCTGTCAACATACAATAAATGTGAATTAACGCAGCGGAAACTCATCAATTACTGCTGTTGGTATTATATTAATTTGCCAAGAAGTACTTTTCCCAGCTCTTTTTGTTTGTTTGTTTGTTTAGGAAATTATTGCTTTGTCTTTTTAAGATTTATTTTTGGGCTTTTATCACTTTATTTAAAGCCAGTAACTGGCAGAGAGGCCAACAGGAAACAGGGAGAGAGGGGAGTAACTTGCAGCATAGCTTCCGAGCTGGCATTGAACCAGAGACACTGAAATTATATGGGACACACTCTAAACCACACAACCACCAGCCCTACTTTTTTTTTTCTTTAAGAAATGAAATTATATCATATACACTGGCGGCATGTCAAAGGTGTACCCCACCCTCACCCAGAACATTGGCGGGGATTGGCTCCAGCACCCCCAGTGACCTGGAAACGGATAAGCAGCAGAAAAGTGTGAGACAGAATGAGTCAGAATGACATAACTGTGACCTGTTTTATAACTGCATTAAGAAACGGTCTTCTCATTTGGAAATGAGAGGACAGGCTGATGGGAAAGAAACACACAGTATGAGCACCTTTTTACGTTTACATTGTAAATAGAAATGTTATTGTATTGAAGTCTATGGGAAAATGGCCATACTGGTTTAATGATTGATGTTAGAGGGTTGACATTTAGTGTTTGCCGATATGCTGTCCATACTTGTTCCCAGTGCTGGGTGAAAAGAGTTCAACACCACAGGCCTCATCAGTTCACCATAGTCCTACACTGGGTTATATCAACTCACACTAGTAGCTATCTAATACTTAATTTACAAAAAAGGAAATGTTAATCTGAAAAACAGGCTCTATAAAAAGTAGTTCGCAAATAACACACTGTGATTTATTTTATGATGCTACTCCTGTATTACTCTAAATATAAACTATTGCTTTCCTCCCAGTGTGTTACTCTCACATGATTCAGTGACACAATGTCAATTTGTCATCCTTGAAATCAATTCAATGGATTATTTCCAAAGACAGAAATTTATTTTAACTAAAATTTCCACACACAGAGTATTTCCCAGTGGTTCTGTCATTAATCTCACAGTATTTGTTGTCACCTTCTGTTGTACCAGGAATGGAACAGTACATCAGCAAACACTTCTTCCTCTGTTCTAGTAGCTGCCAATATGTTAGAAAAGTAATGTATAGGTGACCTACAATACTATATGGAGCTTCAATAATAGTTCATATTATGGAACCAAATGATTTTTTAATTTAAAAAAAAAATTGAAACTATTTTTTTTTTTTTAGATTACTTCTCAAATATTATATTACTCCACTGATGAATATCATACATGTATTTTAGTCATAGATGTATCTTTACTAAAGGACTGAAGAAGACACACTCACTACTTGGCTTTTAGTGATCCTTCGGTACAGTGCTAAAGTCCTCACTGATATCTGGGCTTTTAGCACTCCAATGTGTAAAAACCTCCCATTTTAGGTGTCAAAGCATTATCACACATCTAATCTCCGGCTACATGGGGAGGGGTGACTAAGAGCATAGTTTTGACTGACAGCAAGATAACCCTGCTAAATGTTCACATATTCAACATACAACAAGAGCTGCCCAGCTATCCTTAGCTGACCATCAACTTTGACAGGTTTTGAATAAATGCACATCAGAAAACACTGATCCAATCATCAAGCTCTAATGCAAAAGCATTTAGTTGTTTACTAATTCAAATCAATCTGCACGGATGTATATCCGGGAAACCAGCTGTTAAGTTCTCCAGCAGGGCTGGTCATCATAGGCAATGGTTTTCCTGACTCTCTGAATGAAACAAAGTCAATAAAGCTGATGTTTGAATGAAATACTGTACTCCTTTAAAGTTTTACCGCACTGACCTCTTGACTATTGTATTTGAAGTTTGAAATTCTTCTGTACAGTCTCATGGTCTGTGGTCTATGGTCTATCCAATTCAATGACTGGAAGAAAGAAAAAAAACAAATCAAAGATTTTCCCACACTGTTGACATTCAAATAATTTTTGCTGGTTTTGTCAACCTGTAGTGTATTTGACAGTTCACATGCTGTTAGCCAGGAAGAAGTTTGTGTTAAAAAAACAAAGTCAGACTCTGGATGTCGATTTATAAGCAGACTACTTTCACAGATCTTTGGCCAAGGAAGCTTTAATTTGGGAGGTTTGCATGTTCTGCCTGTACTCTGATTTCCTCCATTAGTCCTAACTGCATAAAAATTTGTGGTTAGGTTAGGTTAACTGGTGAGAAGGTAATTAATAATCTCTATATGTTTGTAGCATAGATGATAAATAGACACGCATGTAGATGACATGGATGGATGGATGCCTTCTCAGAATTAAGGCTGAAATGTATCAGTTATCTCAACAATTAAATGGATTACCATGAAATTTTGTACAGAAAATTGTGGTCCCCTGAAGCAACACCAACAAAGATGCATGATCTTTTTTAGGTTATATACTGTGAGGCATGAGGTGATGGAAAGAGCAGTTTCACTACAATGCAAATCAAATTATGTCTAAAGTCATGATGAACTTTTATTATCTTTGTAAAGGACATCACATATTCTGTGAAGTGCAGCACATCCAGCAGCTTCATTCTCTGCGGTTACAGATCAAACTAACGCACGCAAAAAAATTATTAAAGTTGCATCCCTCTTTTATATCTTATTTTTAACCATAAGGTAAAACAAATCTAATCAGTAATCAGAATATTAAGTGCATTGGCCTTTGCCATATTAGCCTTGTTTATAAACCCATCACCAGGATGTGAAAGCCACTGACTGACAGTCTTGATGGAGACGTCATGTGAGCTGGCAGCGGTGCAGGGCCCCTGAGTGTAAAAGCTGTTCGCTGTGCTCAGTGAACACCCTGTTTTGTGCTGAATCAAAAAGCCCTTGCTGATTGTTCTATTCTCCTCTGGCTGTGTGTCTCTGTGACAGCAGTTCCAAGAGCCAGACCCTCGCCACCACTGCACTTCCCAATCATAAAAAATGCCCCACTTCCCCCCTCTCATTTTTGTCCATTAGCAATCCAGAGGGGGAGGCTTTGCTGAAAACAAATAACAACAAACAAAAGACCAAAGTGGGGCGAGGAATGTGGAAGGGGGTGCAGAGGGAGAACTTCTGTGTGAAATAATTGCGAGGAACAATTTCAAACAGATGTCTGTTTGGACTTGGCCCTGGGCTCGTGTCCCCATTAAATATAGTGATTTGATTGGAAAACAAGCATGTGACATGGGCTGGCAGCCAGCCGCGCCATTCGGGGGCTCTCTAATGACCTCTGAAGGTTGAGGGGTCGTCGGAGTAAAAGCAGATCAGAGAGGATGTGAGGCCAGCGGCCAGGACAGGGCCCATAAATCCAACCCATTTTCGGAGGAAGCCCTCTTTTTTCACTTCGACACCAGAATTAAAATATAATCACAATTGTAACATTGTGCTCCCATCAGTGTGCAAAGGTTATAATTCAAAGCGTGCAGACAGAGATGGGAGACAGGGTTGGGTGGCAGTGGACTTTGAGTGGAAGATCAGCAGAGTTGGGTATTTTAGGTTCGATGAGAACTGCTGCTCCCTGTTTATGGGAAACTTTCCTATTGATCTGTATATTAAAATGACTTAGCTGTAAACACTTGATATCATTAATCAAATCAAGTTCTTGAATTTGGCTCACAAGAAAATGCTTTCAGCTAAATCAAGTTTATGATCGCTGCACTAATGTATCATGAATGGGATGCATTACTGCAGTGGGAACATTTGTTAAGGAGAAATCTCAGATGGCATAGCTGAGCGTGAGTTTTTCTTTCAATTTTCACCCAGCTCAGATTTTCACAGATGTGTTCATACAGGATGGACAGCTGCACTTTATGGCAGAATGGCACAAGACGACCAGGATCATTTTCATTCCCATTGGCCACTGAAGGAACACATGTGCTTTTCACTTAATCAAAAATAATAACTTCATCATACTGCCAAAGAAAGAGAGAAATTCTAATGAGAGCCTTTTATTTTGGCAGAAAGGGTTTATAGTTGAGACTGAGCTGAGATCAGTTTTACGCAGCTCTCATACTCTCCCAACAGAGTAGGAAATATTATGAAGATCATCACATGCACACATACACAATCCAAAGCTTTTACAGTGCAAATGCGGAGTATGTCAGTGTAAGAAATAAAACAGCTATTAAAGAAATAATGCTTACTTAATCTTTCCATTTTTTCATCAAAAGTTGAACAGTTTCAAAGATGTTTTGTAAAATGTTTAAACTCAACACTAATGGGAAGAGTATTGTTATGTGAATAATATGTTCAGAGATAAATGACAGAGCATTATAAAATAATAACTAGCATTATGTGACCACGGCTTCCTGTGAGTATGAAGCATCTCCCAATATTTTTAGTAGTATTATTATATTTTATTGTGTTCATCAAATCCTATGAATAAACAAAATGTGTGGTTACTTGTACAAATATTGCATTTGCTGGGGACTATTTTCAACTGCGGATTAACAAACATTTGATGCACGAGTGGGTTTTTCATGGCATCCTGCATGTGCACATAATTGACCAGCTATAGCATTAAGGAACTAGTCATCCAATATAAGTTTTTAGGCTAAGCAACTGTTATATTAGGCTTTAGATCAATTTTCTGTTTATTGATCATTGCATATATTTTATTTATTTATTTATTTATTTATTTTATTTCTCCCACATACAATATTAGTGGCCTCTATTTCTTTCTTCATTGTGTTTCACTGAAATTTACAGACTGGCGGGATTTTTACCTGGTTTTCTTTCACATATTTTCCAATGATATGAACCCTTTGGAAAAATATACGGTATCTCTGGCAGGGATAAGTAGTCACATAATGTTTCATTGTTTCACTTGGACATGTTGACTTCTTTGCCAGTGGTGCAGGTTTCACGAATGTAACACAGTCATGGCATTGCATTAGACATCCATATGCACCTCTGTGTTGGATTTCTCACTGACCAAGGACCATTACTAAATGTGTGACAGAAGTAAGTAGGAAAGTAACAAATCAGTAGACCTGCAAACATTATAAATTAACCATACTCAAGTAGTAAAAGGGGCAAGATTGTTTCACATAGCTCCCTTTCAGCACAATATGCCATAGAAAGGACACACTTACCACCATGATGATCTTTTGACCCTAAAAAGATGACCTCCTCAAGATTACTTTCACCCATATTTTGCTGTACCACTTATGCTAAAGACTAACAGCTGACTCAGCCCAACTTGACAAGGCAGACTCAAAGACTCTGCTTAGTAGTCACCACATTATCTTTTTTTTTTTTTACACTTTATGAACAAGTCAGAGTGAAAGAAGAAGAAATATGAAGATACCTACTGTCTTGTGTCATGTGTCATAATATCATGACTTCCACAGACCATGCCCTTCTCCTGAGGATGGGAAACTGTACTGAGGGGTGCCAGAAACATACATATTCAGATCATATATCTTGCCTATCATCATAACCTACAGGATAACACAGCATCTTGCAGCAGCCTCACAGGAGTTTAGTCAACCAATGACCAATCAAGCCACAATCCAGGAAAGACGGTTCTTCATGTGGTGATTTAGTGACTATTGTCTGCCACATAAAAAAAACAAAAAAAAAAAACATGCTCCTCCACAGTTCAGTTGTTGTGCAGCTAAAAGGAAGACCTTTTTAAGTTCAGTAGCAACCAATCAATGGCTTTTAACATGTCAGGTCTGCAACAATCTACATTTTGGGGATGACACAGCACATGACTATTCATTGAACTCTGAATGAAAACACTTTAAATGCCATAGTTCCATTTGTATTATTAGTGAAGTAGATTTCTGACATTCAGGTTTGCTACATTTTTCTAAAATGTAACCAGCTATTGTCATGGTGTTTGTTAGAGTTGGACAATGGAGGGCAAAGCAAAAGTAAATACTATACCTCTAAAATTGTACAACAGAGAAGAATAAACTCTGTCGAACAAATAAACCATAGATTATGTTATTTGTGAGGTGGCAGTGCCCCCCTGTGTATGATACAAGACACAACAAAGAATTTATTCCAATTATGTGTCTATTTTATTAAAAATAAAAAAAATTAAAAAAAATAACATGTTTGCAAAATGAATGAGCCTAGTAGAAATCAGTTTGGACAGTTATTTTTGGATAGTGGTAGGTTTGGGGAGCATATGGAAACAGGTAGGTGTGTGGCGACAGGGGACATCTGGTGGGTGGGTGGAGTATTGCATTAAACATAGCCCTTTGTGCTGCATAGTCATTGCCAGCATGTATAGTAAATAACAACACTTGTTATGATGTTACAGAACATCTTTGCAAATATCAACACTCAATGATAATCTGTTGTTTACAGAATGCAAAAAAAGAGTTATTTGATCAAAATCAGCAAAACAATGTAATATATCATGATAAAACTTAAAAGCTATAGCATTTCAAATGGATACAATCATGTATCAGGATAAGTATTTCAATATTCAGAGGAAATACAAGTACAAACATGATATCCTTACGTGGGCCAACAATGTGTTCAAAGAGTCATTTTTCAATCATGGTACATCTAGAATACAAGAAAAAAAACAAGTTTTGCAAAATGTTACACACAGACCTTAATCTTAATTTAAAAAGCTAATGTACAGGGTGTCCATAAAGTCTCTTACAACTTAAAAAATGTATTACAAAAGCAAATGAACAGACAAATATGTGGAAATTATTACAAAATGAGGAGTGGATATTGAAGTTGTTTTGCCTCATTTAATACACCTCTTCATTGGGCACCATTAGTTGCAGGAAGCACATCAAGACAGTACTCAGTTTCTTGCCATGTTCTCTGTAGCACAGCCTCATCAGTGGTCACCATGGCATTAGTGATCTTTTGCTTTAGGTCACTGATGTCCCGTATCTTTGTTCGAGACACGATATCTTTAACATAATCCCACAGAAAGAAGTCCAGGGGAGTGATATCTGGTGAACGAGGTGGCCAGGGAATTGGGCCGTCCCTTCCAAGGGTTAGAGTTAGGGCATTTACCACTACCTATTTCATCATCAGGGTACCTGAAATACACAAATGCAATGTGATTAAAAACTTTGATAACCACTGAGTACATACAACAAATCTGATTAAGATAGCTCATCAATTGGCTTTGTAATATTTTTTTTTTAATTGTAAAGAGACTGTATGTACACATTGTATCTTAAAATTTACGATGCTGATAATTTCAATTAAGGGAAAAATATCAAATTCTCATGTAACACAGTTAATGCTGGTAAGTGTGGAAATTCTACTCAAATCTTAGATTATATCAAATAATTATAATAAATCACAGAGCAACTGGCAATTGAAATTTAAATTTTTTAAGAACTTTGATTTTCATATTGTACCTCACAAATGATTTCCTCTACACAAAAATCCTATCAATAACAGAATTACACACAAAAACATCACTTAACTCAATCCCTTTTGAAGGTATATGAGATTGACAACCAATCTGTAACAATACTGATACTAATTTAACAGCGTGCTTTTAAGATTTAGTGAATGTCAAATGCTAGAGGGTCTCTAACCAATGAAGAAGGATACTTTAGACCCCACAGTATGCCTGCTAAGCTGACTTCAAAACATTGCTTGACGGCTATGCTCTGGCCACAGCAGCATAAGTGTGAAGCAGTTCAGTGACAATGTGCAACTCATTTGAATTTGCTCGCTCAGAATTTTGTAAAGGAGCTCAGTCACTTTCTGGTATGGCTGAAGGGGTTGTGATTGCAATTTGATACAGTTTAACACAAAATTGACATAGATTAAACCGATTTTCTCCTTTACATTTGGGTTATGTTGACAAAGTAAATCATCTGTCTGGCCCATCATTTGAGAGATAACTCTGAATCACAGAGTAAGTATCAGCATTTTGCATCTCCATACCTGTCATACCTGATGTAGTTTCAGCACGAGATTTATGATTTTGTTCTTCCAATGGGGTGCTGACTCTGTTTTGCAGAAAACATTAGCATACTCTCTTAAACATCTGCAAAGCTCATTTTGGGTGACTTTTCCTCGGCTATTTTTCATGACAAATCTGGAGCCCAAGTTCATATACAAGTTGTCAAGGAGGTCAACGTTCATTGTCATTCCGTATTTGAGGTTGTAAAGTAGATCCTCATGTTTTCTGAAAATGGTGTAGAAGGCTCTGTTTTTATTGGACCATTTATCATTTTTCTCTACATTATGAAGTTTAATATCCCCAGAGAGAAACTAGCTCATTATATCATGGTGAACATTGCCATGAAAATACAGGTGTCTTTGTCAGTAAATCATTGACAAGTACTCCAACCTGAATTTCTCCCAGCTTGTTCAGTCATCCCAGAGAACTCGGGCCTCATACAGTTCAGGAGAAAACCCTGTGCTGTCTTTGACTGAATGTTCATCTTCTTGAATTTGTTTTCACTGAGCTGCTTTAAGTCAAATACTTTTTCCATATCATCAAAGTCATCTATCATCAGCAAAATAGGGACCCAGGGACCCCCTCTCTCCCTGTCCTCATCCTGCAGATGGTGAATCGTCACTACCCCATGTTCCTGCAACGCCTGCTGCTCCCACATCTTCATGAATTCCATACAGCATCATTTCTATGAACTTCATGCAGCATCATATGTTCCTGCCTGCACCCGTATTGAATATCCCCTCCTCCTGCTCTCGTCTCTCCCTACTCTACCCAACTTTGCCCCCTCTGTGTGTGTGTCTCTCTCTTTCTCTCTCTCCCTCTCATCCTCTCTCTCTCTCTTTCTCAACCCAATCAGTCAAGGCAGATGGCCGCCCCCCCTGAGCCTGGTTCTGCCCAAGGTTTCTGCTTCTTAAAGGAAGTTTTTCTTTGCCACTTTCGCTAGGTGTTTGCTCATGGGGGGATCTGTTGGGTCTCTTTAAATGATTTTATAAAGAGTTTGGTCTACACCTGCTCTATATGTAAAGTGGCTTGATGTAACTTTGCTATGATTTGGCGCTATATAAATAAATCTGATTTGATTTGATTTGATTCTCTCCAGAAGTTTTGGTCAACTGAAGTTTTTTCCTCATTTCCACCGTCACATTGGTTCACACAGAGTACCTCTAAGGTATTCAGGCTACGCTCCGCTTATTTCTCAAGAAGCACTGTGCCTCCTCAACCAGGTAATAACCAGCTGGATCAACGGTGTCCCGACGAAAGACTAAGGATCCACTGACTTCAGTGAAACCTGAGCTCATGAATACATCGACCAGAGATGTTGATTCCACACTGAGCCTCAATAAGGTCTTTCCAGGATGTAACTGCATTTTCACTATCACATATACAAAGGATTTGTTCTGTGTCTCAGAGCTCCTGCCAGAATATACTGAAGGGTCAACGAGTGGGTTGATTTTCTCACTCACTGCTGACCAAAGCAAGAAAATGGCATGGAATCTCTTTTTTGGAAGCACATCTTTCCGACACAAGAAAGAAATCACATCTCGAACAGAGGCTCTTTTATCCATCAACCACAAGCCTATGTCTGAAGGTGCCTCATCGTCAATAACTGATGCTGGGTCAAAGTCCAAAACTGCTGTTGGATTGAGCTCTACAAGAAGCCCTAGTGATTCAAATTGGCTTGAATGTGTTAGTGACTATCACATACTGCTCAAAGTGGATCTTATCTAAAGACAGAGGTCCATTATCATGTGACTTAATATAGAGCATTGAGTGCTGTTTTGTCATCACCCTGAATTGTTTTTCTTCTGTTTGTTTTTTGAGTTGCGATCATTGTGGCCTTGTTTCAACAAAGTTCTTGTACTGTATAGGCTTAGCAGTCAGAGTAGTTGGGAGGAGATTGATACTGCTACCACCATCTCGTACACAGAACTGTTGCAGTTTTGACTGTTTCTTCAACTTTAGCTTTTTCCTTGCCTTTTTTTTTTTTGTGTGTGTGTTGTTGAAAATGAGGTATAAGTTTTCTCCAAAGATTGTTGAGTCTGGAACGATTTCCACTTCTATGACAAATTTGTCACATAATGGTTTATTTTTATTGAAGAGTCCAACATGTCAAACAAGTCTGATGCATCTTTTAGCAGTCTTTCAGCAGTGTCTTTGTTCTCAAAATAGTCATCAATTGCACATCGTAATGCATTTTCATAAAATTCTTTATCCTTAACTTTCACTCCCAAAACTTGAGCATGAATAAATTCTGGCTCATCTCCTATTCCAAAATGTATACTGCCATTGGTGTGGCTGTTCATGCGAACAGCTGCAAAGCGAATAACCATATAGATGAACTTTATCATTTTGATTTCATCAGGTGTGGTGTTAAAACCTTTGTACTCATGGCATGTTTCAATCAAGTCTGAGGCTCCAGATTCAGTGATACCAAGAATGCTGTTCTCCATGGACCTATGTGTATCATGGCACCTACCAAATGGGTAAGATGTGCATGTACTTAATGGCTTGACTGTAAAACTTCTTGGCTCCTCTCTCTTAATGTCTTAACTTGATCTCTGGCATAAATGTTCCACTTTGCTGGACCAACAGTAAAAGAATTCTTCTTAATGTCTTGCTGAAACAGTATTTCTGCATCTTTGTCTTCCACATCATGTAATGTGAGGGCCCATTCTCTGACCTGATGTTTAGTCCAGTCCATGTTTAATCCAACAATGACATATTTATTTTGGAAATTATTAAAACTTTACTGTGGGAAACCAGAGGAAGAAAGTGGAGATGGTTATAGTTTTAAAACAAAAAGCATTTATTTCCCTTAATAAAATAGCCAAAACTGTTTAAGGTTAAACGCAGGCCAACACAAAATGGTTACTATTGTCACGTGATAATATTAAACAGGGACTTGTCACAGGGAGGCTCAGTCACGGCGTCCACTATCCACCACTGTGACCAACACACTGCACGCCACAAGCTACACAACACTCACATGAACACCAACGCCAGGTCTATGACACTGCACGCAGGAGTGTAGCTCGAAGAGGTACTCCCTGCCACTCGTCCCCTGCCTAGAAGAAAATTTAAAACAAACACAATTCACTTGGTTTGGATTTACAAGAAAGTATAAAGGACTTAAAAGACAGACAACAGCCCAATGAACAGTATAATAATTATGGTATCGCAGCTATTGGGGAATGCTGCTCAACTTAAACTCGGCCTGGCAAAGCAGCAGTCCGGCACAGCCTCGCTCAGTCTGGATTCCTGCTCAAGGGAGATACTGGGAGGTTGGCAATCAGGGTCAATCAGGATGACATTGACCTGAATATCCCAAAAGGTTACATAAATGTTTAGATCACAAATAGGCCTGCATTTGAAAACAACAACAAGCTGCTATAAATGGCCTACCTCCTCAACAGTGGGCCTACAAAGCACACACACACAGTCAGGATCAATCTGGACACTGCTCTAGTAAATCTAGATGCAAGAAACTCCTACATTTCTGTTCAAACCACAGAAGCATTTTCTTCCACAGAGCTTCCTTACCTGCACACACCCCAAGCAGCCCTACCATCATCTGCAAGAATTCAGACAAAGAGACCGTAATTGCCTTCATCTGCCCTTATATTGGCAGGAAACTCTCCTTACTCCTACCTGCAGAGGGCAGGGCTCTAACTTTACATGTGACAGCCCTCACAATATTACTCAGCAGAATGAACCAAGTATATTCCAAATCCATGTAATTCAAGATAGACCAAGCTCTCTTCCCTACATGCACCTAGTGTTCACAGGTTTAAGTAGGCAAATTTCCCAGATTTGTAGATGTGGAAAAAGGCACATGATCAGTAGTGGCAAAAATTCATAATTAATTCTCATAGCGTCATGCATCTGCGGTGCAGATGCAAGCATGAGCTTCTGCGCCATGCATCACTGATAGAACTGTAGCTATTGTCAGGCAGGAGCACTTTACTGGAGCATATCAAATCATTACCAGAGCATAACTGCATTAAATGATTGGCAAATAAGGAGCTGTTATCAGAAATGTCCACAATAAAGAAGTTAGACGAGTTATCCTGAATAAAAAACATAATCCAGCCAGTCTATTTCGATAATCATCTTCATTTTGGTGACATTCATACGGTGTATAGATGTTCACAATAATTAACTTCTTTTTCGTTGTACTTGAACTCAATTCTTACAGCCTAGTCAACTTCCAGTCTGACCATATTGGCCAGCTGATCGTACTTTTTATGCGATATCACAGCAGGGCCGCCAGGTATTCATCAGTATAACTGTCAGGTGGCAGATTCAGCCACCTCACAGAGATCTTTATGTAGCAAGCTAAGTCTTTCCAGATTTTGAAGTAGGAAAGTAATTTTTTTTTGGGGGGGGGGACCAAAACAAAATTTTATTTAGTACAGTACTTACACAGCGGCAGATAAAATCATGTGACTTACAGTTCATTAAATGGCAGGTTCTCAGGCAAAATGTGCTAATTTCAAACCACCACTATGCCAATACAATAGTTAAACAATGGCTGACAGGGATGGGGTGGGTTGTAACATACATTTTAAAAGTGGTAAAACCATCCCCAAACATAAAACTAAAAACACTTAATTTATTTTCATAATTTTACAGGACACCTAGGCAGTTTGAAAAGAAAGTCTGAGGTGTGCCTGTTGATGTTTTTTTTTTTTTTAAGCATCTTAAGAGGTAACAAAGATGGGCAGGTCAGTCAGATCAGTGGTGAAGGAACATGCGATCTGCCATATAATACTGAGCAGGTACAACTCAAAGCCAAAGGAAGTGTGTTTTTATTACAGGTGCATTATAATATTGATTAAACATTGCAGTATTCATTAAGCATTCATACTGTTATGAAAGTTTGTTTTAGTAGATTCATTTACACACACACACACACCTGAGTTAAACAGAGTGTATTTAAGTTATGGTTACTCATGGATACAGACATTGTTTGTTGATTGATTCCCCCCCCCCAATACAGCTCTATTGAAGCATATTCTATTGTGTGGTATCTGTCATCACTTCTTTTGTCTGAGTGTTACAACTCACCCCACCCCAATAGTGGGGTAGGTTGTAATAAAGGAATAGGTGCCATTTGTAGTCAAATTGTAAAAAAAACAGGTTAGGAGACTCAAGTGCAAAGATCAAAACATTCCTTTAATACAGGACGAGCAGTGGTCGTACACAGATTGGCAGTCTGCGGTGCAACAGTACAGGTAGGGGCTAGGCAACAGCAAAGTCAAAAACAGTCCAAAAGAAACCACAGGCAAAAGTACAGTCAAGGTCAAACAATACATACACTGGAAGAACGCAAGAGAGCTTGGAATCAAGGAACCTTGACAATCTGGCAGGGTAGGTATGGAAAACTAGGTGTATAAGTACTGAGTGGATGATCAGTGACGGCAATCAAGTGTGGATGAGAACTGGTGGGAAACTTAACAGGAAGTGAATTGAGTCCAAAAAATGTCTGAATTTAGTGAGCATGACAGTACCCCCCCTCAAGGGATGGCACCGGATGGACCAGGCAGATCTGGGTGACGCTGGTGAAAGTCTTCAATGAGAGAAGGGTCCATGATATTTCTAGCCGGCTCCCATGACTGTTCCTCAGGGCCGTAGCCCACCCAGTCAACCAAATACTGACGACCCCTGCCCCTCCTGGGGACTGCCAGTAACTGTTTCACTGAATAAGTGGGCTCCGCGTCAACAAGTTGGGGTGGAGGAGGGGGAAACCGGTGGACACTCCTTGGCAGATTTGACCTTGAAGACATGAAAAGTGGAATGTGATCCTCATATGATGTGGCAAACGAAGACGAACAGCAGCAGGATTGACAACTCTGGAGATGGGGAAAGGGCCTATGAAGCGAGGCGGCAGTTTGCATGATTCAACCCAAAGAGGCAGGTCCTTGGTTGATAACCAGACTCTCTGGTCTGCCTGGTACACAGGAGCAGGTCTGTGATGGTGGTTGGCTTGTTGTTGGTAGAGTGTGGATGTCCGGAGGAAACTTCTCTGACCCTCCTCCATGCCAGATGACAGCACGAGCTAAAGGGACTGTGATCTCATGCTCTTACTTAGGAAAAACGGAAGGTTGGAAACCATACACACTGAAACGGGGACAGTCCTGTAGCAGAAACAGGCAGAGAATTATGGGAAAAGCCAGGCAGGGCAGCCCTGTCTCCATCTCTTGGTTGTATCTCTGACCATTGGACTGCAGGTGGTACCCTGAGGACAGACTAACAGTGGCACCAATGAGGGAAAAGAACTCTTTCCAAAAATGGGACGTGAATTGCGGACTGTCACGGGTTCGTTTTCAAAGAGGGACCAATGATGGCTCAGACGACAAAAACTTCAGTGTAGTGATTTTTATTCACACCAAGTCCCCAGACTGCAGTGACAAAGTGGCAAAAATTATTTACAGTGCAGAGCAGAGAAGACAAAAAAAATATTTACAGGACAGGTTTCACAGGACTTACACTGGCAGCTAGTCACCCACTTTGCCACTAGGCCAAGGAAAAAAAAAAAAAAAAACTCCTGCTAAATGAGCAGAACTCCCCTTAAATACCCTTAGCCCCTCCCCTGGGCAAACCATTTAACAAACTGTAGCATCCTCAGGTCAAATTTAGCAACACAACAAACATAAATTCAGAAATCAACGATACACATCCACCTAAAGGAAAATGCGACTAATTGCCCTCCATATGGCTGTTGCCAAATACCCCCAAACCAGTATGAATCATAAAATATTAGTCCATTCAACGTTAATGGAGTAGTCCGTGGTCACATGACCCTCTGAAGCGTACCAGCCAGCGCTATTTAGAGCGTGACCAGGAAGTGCCTTGGTTTGGGCCGTGCCCTGAGGCGACCAGAGGCAGCAGCAGCAGGTCAGTATGTATGTGTATGTGTAGGGGTGTGTGACGCGTTGGCGCCGAGTGTGCACCCTCGAACGCCTATAGCAGGGGAAAGAGTCCCGGCAGTGGGGAAAAGTTTGTGGGAGTGCAGGACCACGGGACACAAGTGTGGGCCTGCAGGAAACGGTTTAACCGGAGCGTGGCTCCGCCGGAGCAGTGGGAGCGCTGTGCGTTCCCGGCACCGGCGCTCTCCGGCCGAGAGCGAGAGCGAGAGAGAGAGAGAGAGAGAGAGAGAGAGAGTGAGAGAGAGAGAGAGAGAGAGAGAGAGAGAGAGAGAGACGCACGCACGCCGGTTAGAGAATGACGGAGCATTCACCGACGCCCCGTCACACGGACCTCTGTCTGACACCACATCCTGGGGAAGACCATGGAGACGAAATACATTTGACAACACCACCTCTGCCGTTTCCTTGGCAAAGGGTAACTTGGGCAATGGAATATAGTGAGCCATCTGAGAAGTGATAGACAACTGTCAGAACAACAGAGTTACCTTCAGACACTGGTAACCAGAATCCAAAGAGATATGAGACCAAGGATGTCTGGGAACAGGTAGGGGCTAGGGAAGTCTTGCATCCACCACATGGGAAGGCTTGTTCTGTGAACAGACAGGGCAGGCAGCAATGAATTCACTCGCCTTCCTTCTCATAGTGGGCCACCAGAACCGCTGAGTGAGGAAGCTAATGGTCCTGCTCTATCCTGGGTGACAGGTGAGTTTGGAGGCGTCGGCCCACTGGATGACAAGACCTCGGAGATGGACAAATAACCTTCCAACAGGGCAATCTTCAGGTACCATTGCACCTTACTCTCCATCTCCCACGTGAGGGCGCTGAGAAAACAGATAGAAGGAAAGATTACCATCTTTCCAGGTGTCTGGGGAGCAGACTCTGTCTCAAACTAACAGGACAGGGAATCAGGTTTTGTGTTCTTGGAACCTGGGCAAAAGGGGGGGGGGGGGGGGGGGGGGGGGGGTTGAAACAGTTGAAAAAGATGGACCATCTTGCCTGTCTGGGGTTCAGCCTCTTGGCAGTTCTGATGTACTCGAGATTCTTATGATCAGTCCACGGCAAGGCAAGGTTTTGGGGTACCTTCCAGCCACTGTCTCCACTTCTCTTGTGCCAGTTTTATACCCAGCAGTTCACGTTCCAATATTATAATTCCTCTCCGCCAGGGAGAAACACCTGGAAAAGAAGGCACAAGGGTGAGTCTTATTGTCAAAGGTGGAGCATTGAGAAAGGACAGCCCCAACACCCACATCTGAGGCATCAATCGGCACAATAAACTGCTGGTTAGGATCAGGAAGGGTCAGAATGGGAGCTGAAAAAAATCTTTGTTTCAGGTACTGGAAGCCCTCTTCAGCAGCAGACGAGAGAGCATGCAAAGGGGCAGCAACAGAACTGTAACCTCTGATAAAACATCTATAGAAGTTTGCAAAACCCAAAAAACGTTGAAGTTGTTTCCTTGTTTCTGGCCTGTGCCACTCAGACAATGTTCTGACCTTAGAAGGATCCATCTGAATATTACCTCCAGCCAAATTGGACCCCAGGAAGGAAACCTTGGGACATGGAACTCTCATTTCTCCACCTGGCTCTCCAGAAGTCTTCATAGGACCTGGCCCACATGAGTAACATGCTCCTGCTTAGACCTGGAGAAGATGAGTATATCATTGAGATACACAAAAACGATTGAGCATGTCCCTTAGCACATTGTTCAGAGCCTGAAAGACAGCAGGAGCATTGGTTAAACCAAAAGGCATCACCAAGTTTTCATAGTTGCCACTAGGGTTGTTAAAGTCCATCTACCCCTCATCGCCCTCTCATATCCTGACCAGGTGGTAAGCATTGCACAGGTCCAGCTTGGTAAAGATGGTGGCCCCCTGTAATGATTCAAAGGCAGATGCGAGGAGAGGAAATGGATACCTGTTCTTAACAGTAATGTCATTAAGGCCTGAATAGTCAATGCAGGGGCGCAAGGTTTTATCCTTCTGCACAAAAAAAAAAGCACCTGCAGAAGAAAAAGATGGCCGAATGAGCCCAGCCCCTAAAGACGTCTGAATGTATTCATTCATGGCCTCCCTCTCTGGAGGAGAGAGGGAGTACAACCGGCCTTTAGGAGGTGATGATCACGGAAGAAGATCAATGGCGCAGTCATAGGGTCGGTGTGGCTGCAGGGAGGCAGCTCTGGCTTTATTAAAAACTTCCTTGAGGTCCAAATACTCTGGGTGAACAGGGAGATCTGGGGACACAGACCACTCAGGTGGCTTGGGAAAGTCAGCTAAAGGAGCAGCAGCAGTTAAACATGTAGCAGAACACTGCTATCCCAAGCTATAGATGAGACCCGTCTTCCAATCTACCAGTGGATTGTGCTCCTTCAACCATGAATAGCCCAGAATTAGGGCCGCGTGAGGAGAATGGCTGAGGTTGAAAAAAGTGTCTGAGTGGTTACCTAATACTTGAAGTCTCACTGGTTGGATCCTGCAGCTACAAAGGGAGACAATACAAGCAATCAACCTGACGGAGGAGTTGAGACAAATGAGAAATGTAATGGTTGAAATTGCAGAAATATTAAAAGGCAATGCGCAAAAATGAACCTTTTAGTTGTCTTTATAAATGCCGCATGACATCTTGACAGAGTCTTGCACCCCATTCATAACCTGCTTGTCTTGAAGGGGGCTCTGCCTCCAGGCCTCCGACGCATCCAAAGCGCCCCACCAGCACTTCAGGAGTGCTGATGACACGCTTCACCACTGACCGTGCACAGGCATGGACCTCATTGAAGACAGTTTCCTCTGGGCTTTGCGCATTTAAAAACGGGGTAAGGACCTGCATCTGCACCAGGATGACATGGTTCCGGCACGTGTTCCTCTCTAATGCTGGACCCAGTTCAGCACATAGATCCAAGAGCAGCTCTAGGGAATCTAAAATGGCTCATAAGACAGTCATCATCATGGGCCAATAAGTCATTATGGTCCCTGAAGACCTTCTCCCTCCTAATTCTACCATTGGCATAGTCCTCCAGTAGTGCCATGGTGCAGCATTACGCACAGGGCTCACCGCTGTATTTATAGGTTTACAATAATCAGACTGATATTGACAGTTCATGCTAACCCCCACCATGAAAAATATTCTTGAGACTGAAGTGTGTGAACATTACCTTTTTTTTTTTTTTTTTTTTATGCTTAGTTTTTCATGAAAAGCATCAAGTAGAGCTGACGAAATGAGAACAGGAAAGTACAATAGTAGTGATAGACCGATATGGTTTCTTTAGGGCCGATACCGATTATTAGTAGTCAAAAGGCCGATAATTAGAGCCGATATTCATTTGCAGTAAAAGGGAAAATATTGGTGTCAAAATTTTGAATAATACAAACTCCAACACTTAACTTTGTTTAAATGCTTTTAAGCATATGTTTATTAAACAACTTATCAGATTTGCAACATGTTAAAAGTTTTTTTTTTTTTTTTTTTTTTTAAATCCTAGACAATAGACATCTTTGTTTTAAAATTCTAACAAAAAGTGCAGGGAGCTCCCAGGCTCAGCAGCATGTCTTATAAAGTTAAATGAAAACTTAAACAAATAAATAGCTCCCTAAAGTTTTCTACAGTAAATAAAGTTTTCCAAAATTTTAATATAACTGAAATGTTAATCTTTCACTGAAGGTCAACCAAAAAGTGCAGGGTGTTCCCAGGGTCAGCAGCATCTCCTATAAAGTTGACTGAAAATTTAAATAATTTTCCACCATGACACCCAGAAAACAAACTTTTTTGGCATCATGTGCCACTGGCAAACGTCCGTAGGAATGAACGGGCCCCGCCTCTGACGCTGTATCCAGTTCTCTTTATGCATCCATGTAGGAAACATATCTGCTTCGACAAAACTTTTTCACCTCTCCGCCGTGTGTGAGCACTGTGCAAGCACAGCTTTCACTACTGATTGGCTGTTACCCATGCTGTGGCTCTGCGTGTAACCAATCAGATTGTGCTGTCAGGGGACACACAGCCGCTCCTCTCTGTTTGCTGTCAGTACTCTGTCTCCAGAGTACTGACAGCAAACAGAGAGGAGCGGCTGTGTCAGAGCCAAAACAACCCAGTTTTAAATTGATTTCTTATCGGCCGACGGATTAAAAAAAAAAAAAAAAAAAGAAAAGGCTGATGCCAATATGGGTCAAAACTCCAAATATCGGGGTCGATAATCGGTCGATCCCTAGTATATAGTATAACGATATTTAATGGCTTTGTTTTCCATACTTAGGATTTCATTGGCATTTTATATGTTCAGTGTCACAGGAAAATGTTATGTTATTTACATGTTACGCAGATGCTGCACCGTCCTCTCCACCTCCTGCAGATTGGACAATATGACGGAGAGACAGTGGTGATTAAATATAGAGAAGGGATTTTGATTTAGAATTTTCAGTTAGATTCTAAGGAGATGTTTCCGAAACAATTACTCACTCCAATGCAAAATAACGCAGCTGAATTAAATCATTCTGAAGACATGGCTCTAACACATGATATGGGTTGAAAATAAGTGTGAAGGGCATTAATAAAAACATAATCATTCTTCATTTTTTTCAATCTGTCTTCAGTTCACCACCGCACCGTCTGGGTTGCCAGTTCCCCTTTTCCTCCAAACTGTGCGTACGCATGGGTCAAAATCTGCTTAGGGGTGTGCACATGCACATGTGTCACAAGTCTTTTTTTTTTTTAAATAGATCACAACCTTTGCGTAGAAGTGACATACGCAAGTTTCAGGTCCGGTTTTGTGTGTACGCAACGTTTATAAATGACACCCCAGGTCTGTAGGAATATCAAGGGGAGCCAGTTGATCTTTAATCTCCTCAGACAATCCACTCAAAAAGGCATCACAGAGGGGAGTTATTCCAGTCACTATCAGCAGCCATCGTGCGAAATTTTATAGCATACTCAGATACTCTGGACCTTCCCTGACAGTTCTGCAACAATCCTCATGCTGCCTCACGACCAGGTGTGCAGTTTTCAAAAACCTGACAAAGTGCCGTGGGTATAAAAATCCGAGAAACTCTGACAAACCTCTGACTGCCTTGCCCACTCAGTTGTAGCCCACTCTCTAGCCTTGCCTGTGAGGTGAGTGATCACAGTGGCAACTCTAGCTCTTTCTGAATAGTAAGAGGAAGCATTTAACTCAAAGAGAAGAGAGCAATTTACCAGAAATGAGCGACAGGTGGCTGGATTCCCGTTGTACTTCTCAATCTGAATCCCTCGTGGTTCATAAGTATGCACATGCTGTACTGGTTGAGCGTCCTTGAGAGGATGTGGGATTGTGGGGTTGGCCTCCAACACAGCAACCGGGGGTGTTGTCATGTTCTCCTGCATCACTTAATCTGGTTAGCAAGTGCACTCACCATTGACTCCAGGGAAGATTGCATATCTCCTTGTTGTGTTTGGAGGTGCTGCATGCTTGAAGAAAGTGATACTAGAAGTTCCTCGTGCTGGATAAGATGCTGATCCAGTTTCTGTAGGGCAGTGCTCATGGGGTCTGATCCTGCTGAGTCAGTCATTGGCCAGATTTTACGGTAACGAACAGGCTAGGAGACTCAAGTGCAAAGATCAAACACTCCTTTAATACAGGATGAGCAGAGGCCATACACAGATAGGCCGTCCGTGGGGCAACAGTACAGGTAGGGGCTAGGCAAAAACAAAGTCAAAAACAGTGTAAAAAAATAAAACACAAAGTAAATCGAGTCCAAAAAATGTCTGAATTTAGTGAGCATGACACAAATGTGGGTATTTTGTAAATAAATAAATAAATAAATGAGATCTGTAGTTCAAAAATTCAGTGAACTACAGGAATTGAAGCAAAAAGTTTTACTAACATACTCGGTCTCCCCTATATTTAAAACTCTATATCATATAGCAGATTCCTGCTGTGTGTCAGTCTGACAGGTTTGATTGTAACAGCTTCAGTCCTATCTGACTCAATCATGAGCAAGAATAATACATTTGCAGCCATCATTAGAAAATTAGCCAGCTTATTCAGATTCAGAGACCTAAACACAGTTGAGCATTAGCTTCTTGAAACTAATTATGCCACTGAGTTCTTGATTTGACTATTTCCAGTGGATTGACCTAATATTAACAGCCCCTGGTTGTTCTCATCTATGGAATCATTGTCCAATCACTTCAAAGTATCTGATCTGAGCTGAGTGTCTATTCTTTTCTGTAGTCAATTATTTTATTATTTTGTAGTATGGGTATGTGCTAGATGATTGTGTTATAAGTCTGTCTCTCAAAGTCTCCGAGGGTTGTATGGTCAGCATTTGCAAACCTCGCATGTGTGGACAGGCGCTCTTTACAGCTCAACTCCCAATAACTGCATCTTTGAAAGGGCTCATATACCTAAGTCAGCATTGTGTTAAAAAGAAACCCAAATGACCTATGAGTAAATCAGTACAAAAACCAAAAAAATTGCTGGATTGTGACTATAGAAATTCCAATTTGTAATTCAGATTTTTTCATTTGTTTACGTGAGCTCATTTCAAAAGCTCAGCTGGGGGGTAGGTCTCACCAAATTTTGATTTTATCCTGTGTTTTTTTTTCTGTTTACTGCACATAAGAAGCTAAGTAGCTTGTTGTCAGGAAGTCCGTTTCAGTTTATTACAGGTGTGTGTGTCTATCAGACGTTTAACAGACTGTCTCAGGTTCCCTCACACGCAAATTGCACAAAGTCTGTATTTGAGGTTGTTTGTTAAAAATGATCAGTCTGTATCTCACTCCAAACAGAAACTGTCACTGCCACGTTAGTCTCACTAAAGTAGTCTAAAGTAAAAAAATCATGTGATTCTCATTCTACGAATATGGAATTACCACAACCCCTACATTACTCAACCAAGAGGTGAGACTCTGTAATACAAATGGGTTGCCCAAATCTGGCCTGACAAATGGCAAATGAAGCAATTTCTTTGACGTAATACAGTCATATTGTACCCTCCATGGACTTCTCTTCAGTATCCTGCCTGTTTGATTCAGGCTTGTTTGTTCAGCCTTGATGTTACTTTGCGTATTGCCACCGTTATCCACACGGGCTATTTTTGTTGTACTTTGACTGTTAATAAAGAGTTGGTTATACCTAATCTGTTTCTGCATTGGGGTCCAGTTTTTTTTTTTTTGGTGAGCCATGACAAGCAATCCTAAACTTCTGTGCATTCAAATTTTGTGTATAGCCACTAAAAAAACAACCCAAATTTTCTGTATATTTGAACCACCTCATTGTCACACCCTCCATGCTGACTAACAGAAGTGGTGGGGGCTTAGGCTTATGTAAATCGATTACCATCTCCTTATGGATGGAGGTGTTTAGGAAAAGGTGGTTCTTAACACAGCCCTCACCAACTCCCTATGACCGCCATCCCTATCACTCCTGATACATGTCATGATTGCGGTGTCTCCTGAATATTTGTGGTCATGACAGGACTCAGTTGCTCTGGAAAGTCCATCTTGTACAGTATAAACACAAATTGTACCAGTACTTACCTTTATGGAGCCCCCATACTGCCCAGGACAATGTCAGATATACATTTCTCCAGTTTGATGAACCTTGGTCATCCTGGGCTCACTCATGTGGATGAGCGTGAGCCCAGTGGAGCATGTAGATAACTGCATTGTCTACTCCAACATGTTGCTGGTAGACAAATTGAAGGGGTCTTAGGTGTGTTCCACCTGAGGCCTTAGGTGACGGAGAAGCAACTCCAGTGTCTTTAAGCGCATTTTTACAGCCACAGATCTTTGCTCATCACTCGTCTTGGCCAGACGTCCTACTTTGGGACAACACAAGATAGAAAGTGGGACCATCCCTTATTGGATGCACCTGATGAGTATACACTGGGGGGGCTCCAGGTTGTGCTGCAGAGTTCCAGAGTAGAGATGGTTGCCCTGTGAGCACGACAAATTGCCACCAAAGAGCACAACAGTTGGAAAGAAAAACAAGGAAACAAATATAGAAACATCACAACACCTATAAAAGATGATCTTATGAGCTGATGTCCTTGCTAACCATTCTTACTTCACCTCTGTGCTTACATCACTGAATCTCGGTGAAGCTTTTCACATCATTTTAGAGAGCAACAGGAGTGGAACTGGGCGCATAGTCCCACCCCTGAGTATGATGACAGAACATCAACAGTCTACACTGCTTACTCAGTCCTGCCTACGTTTCCTATAAACTGACATCACCTGAGGCTCGGATCATCATTTCTTCTGCTTCTTGAGCTAAATACGTTAAAGGTAATAATTTGTTTTGTTATTGATGTCCGTCTTTTGCCTTTTCAAATGTTTGACCTGTGTTTTGTGATATTAATAGCTTGTAATTTCAAATGTTTCACTGTTTATACATTTGTATTTAATTATTAGTTCAGTGGGCAGTGGTTAACGGTGTTGCCCCACAATAAGAAGGCCGTGGGTTAGATTCCCGGCCTGGGGCCTCTCTGTTAGGAGTTTGCATGTTCTCCCCGTGTCTGCGTTGGTTTCCTCCGGATACTCCGGTTTCCTCCCACCGTCCAAAGAAATCATGTTTGGGCTGATTGGTGACTCTAAATTATCCGTAGGTCTGAGTGTGAGTGGTTGTTAATCTCTGTCTGTCTCTGTTTGTTGGCCCTGTGATGGACTGGCGACCTGTACAGGGTGTACCCCGCTCTCACCCAGTGTGAGCTGGGATAAGCAGTTGAAGATGAATGAATGAATGTATTAGTTCAGTTAATTTTGATGCACAGTTAGCACCACAGACTCTGACAGTGTCAGGTGTAGGTCTGTATTTTAGCAATCAGTGGGTCTGTACTGTGATAATGTGTCACTTTATGGCTAAAGAGTGCATTAAAACAGCCAGATCTATCAGTTACTGTATAGTGTAGAATAATGAAACTGAAAAAAGTATAATTTTGCTTTCAACTGTATTTGTTAAACATTTATGGAATTTCCCCTGGGATCAAAAAGGTGTTTCCAATTCTTATTCAGATTCTAACAAAGGAAAATGCCTACCCCGAGATACGTGCAGCAGCAGCAGCAGCAGCGGCGGCGGCGGCAGCAGCAGCGGCAGCGGCAGCAGCAGCAGCAGCAGCAGCAACGTCGGCGGCAGCGGGAGCAGCAGCGGCGGCAGCAGCAGCGGCGGCGGCAGCAGCAGCAGCAGCAGCGGTGGCGGGAGCAGCGGGAGCAACGGCAGCGGCGGGAGCAACAGCAGCGGCGGGAGCGGCAGCAACAGCAGCGGCCTCTGCGGTGGCGTGGATGTTCCTTACAATAGAGGAGGTGACCTCAAGCTTTACAAGGCTTCGTCCTTGTAAAGCAGCTGGGCCAGATGGTGTGTGTCCAGACTATTCAGGGACAGTGCAAACCAACTACCTGAGCTCCTCCGGTGTATCTTCAACAGGAAATCATTCAACCTCACAGCCGTCAGACTCTTTAAAATGTTTGTTGAATGCCTGTTTAGGAGCTCCAGCAGCTTTGGGGAGTGCTTTCAGTGACTATATACACAAAATGTGTAATACTGTAACACTGATCAGAAAAATCAGTATTTACTTATATTTGCCATCAAAGGAAGACAAAGCCCTTCCTCTGATGACAAATACATTCATGATCTTGGTCAAGGTAAAACATGACTACATTACTTCAAAGAAATTGTTCAATTTCCTGTTTTGCCAGGCCAGATTTTCCCACCATTTCATTGTGCAACACATTTGTATTGCACAGTCTCGTCTCTTGGTTGAGCAATGTAGTGATAATGTTTGTTCCATTTGTTAAACTTCTAATAGTGACACACCTGTAATAAACTGAAACTTACTTCCTGATGCTGGTGTCTAAGGCCACTTAGTTTCTTATGTGTAGTAAACAGCAAAAATCAAACAGGATAAAGTCAATATTTGGTTGTCGGCACATGACAATTTATTCAAACATTATTAAATGAAAAATTGAGTGTCATAAATAATGAATATTTAATCTAATATGCACGCTTGTGGCTTTTTTTCACAGTTTTTTTTTTTTACTGCTTTATGTTTGATTGTTTAGTTGATTTTCTTTGAGCTTTAGAGATGGCCTCTTGCAAACACATGCATATGAATTTTAATTTGAAATTTGAATTTGTATAATCACATTCAGGTCTGGCTGTAGCCATTTTGGCGCTCTAGGTGAGATTAGTTTGCCACTTACACCAAAATTGTGTCTTCATATGGCCATATTGACATTGGTTACATGACTGCAACTCTAAAATTCAATTACAGAACTCAGCTGCCTCAGGCTGGGTTTCACAGGAGGTGGATGCTGTGCTGGATGTGGTGGTGCTGCTGCTGGATATTGCTTGACTCGCAGCTGTGTTCTGAAATAAAGTCCATCCATACTGTTGCACCAGGGCATTATGCCTGTTTGGTCGTTCTTCATATACAGTAAATTAGGTACTGGAAAAAATCTACTATATTTTATTTGACTAAGATTTACATTTACTGTAATTTATTAACAATGTTGAACTGTAATTTTTTTTTTTTCCCTCTTTCAGCTTTTCACTATTTGGAGTTGTCACAGCAATTCAGCTCTGTGAGTTGCATGATGGGTTTGGCCACATTTTTTATGCCGAATGCCCTTCTTGTCGCAACCCTCCCCATTTATCTAGGCTGGGGACCAGCACAGTCCTACCACTGGTTTGCAGTGTGGCTGGGGTTTGAATCAATGTTGAACTGTAATATTTTGTATAAATGATAAAAATATAATGATAATTATGACAACAATAATAATGGTAACATCATATATAAGGGACCACAAACAACTGGCTACTTTACATGCTCTAGAGAGTGATGTGGATATGACAACAGAAGGCCCCTCTCCAGCAACTCCAGGTTTCTCCAAATATTTCGGAGAAACCTGGAGTGCATTGATAGAGATATGAAGTAGATTAACATTTTACTGTACAAGCAAAATAAATGCAGCTGCAGCAGACAGAAAAAGATGAACAACTCCTAGGTTACTCTGTTTCTGTCCCTGGCTCCCCTATTTCTTGTATGAAATACTATGATTCCTGTTGATGTGCTGTATAATGGAATAACCTACAAGAAGGGCCAATTTGTAGTCATTAGGAATGATGAGTCACTGGAGTTTGGTGAACTCATCCTCACTTTTGTGAAGGATGATTCTGCACTTCATTTTCTGATGAGTGCATCACAGAGAATTTCTTCCACAATACCACATGTACTTGGTAAAAAAAAAAAAAAAAAAAAAAATGATACAAGATTAGAATGCAGACACATTAGTAAACTGACTGACATGTATCCATTATCATAAAAGATGGATACCAGTTTGTCCCATTGAAGCATAGTGTTTTGCTTGATATTAATGGGTCAGAGATCAACCTGTTTGAGTTTTCTGTATTTCAACAGATATGGATACACAAAAGGACATTCGTGATGCCATAGGAGCAGCGCGTCCAGGTCTTTCTGATGAAGATGTGGCTGCTGTAGAGGATGCTTTGGAGAAACTTGGCACTACAACCACAGATGATTTACAGTATAATCACTGAATGAGACTTACTGCCAGTACTGAAGCCCATACAGGCTAGAAGACTAGTTGCTGCATGGGCCCAAAATAGTATTTTGAAATAAACTGTTGTTTGTAACTTTTGCATAAAAATATGCTTTACATCAAACTACAAATCAAACTTAAAATGAAAGGTGTGATGCAACAAGGACGATTTTCAGATTTCATGTGTTTGTTTATTTGACAAAGACAACAATGTACAGCTTCTCATTCACACTTGGTAATTCCTGGGCAGGGGACAGACAACAGTCTGTTAGAAAAGGAAACACTCTACATTAACAGTTGCCTAACATTACATAATTACTTTACACAGGTAAATTTTATATCAGCAATGTAATTAAAAATATTAAAAATTGTAACAGTAAAAAGTACATGTACCTGCATATATTTATGCACAACAACTTGATTAAGTGGATATGGCCAATTAGTAAGATTAAATCTTTCAAGATGATTGCAGTATTTAGATTTAACTATATTGTGCATAATATTTTGTTTTGATAAACTGCGTTGTTTTTTTTTTTGTTTTGTTTTGTTTTGTTTTTTTAAACAGAGTACTAAAACATTTTATACTTAATCCTTTTCAATTTCAGTTGTTGTACCTTTCCAGATTCAAAGACTTCAACTTCAGGCGTGGAATCCTCCTCCCCACAGTCCGTTCAGTCCACTCAATCTGCAGCCTCTTTCACCACCATCGTCTTGTGCTACCTCATCACCTTCACTGAGCTGCTCCCCATTTTTGCCAACCTGGGTAGACAGTTTTCAGATACCATGGCAGAAGCTCCCGGAAGAGTTAATGCAGACTTTGGAAAGACAGAAAAGGCCAAGTGCACAACTATGAAGAGAAATGGTGAGGATTACCGTTTCTGAAATTATGAAGACTTGCAAGAATCCAACCAAACGCAACAGTACTGAAATAGCAAAAAGGAGGGTGAGCAGATATCCTAAGTCACTTGAGGATTGTTACGTCCCAGTCCAAGGGTTTGAAGGCGCAACACAAAAAAGACCAAAGCGAATGGTTTACCAAACACAGTGAGCGGTTTATTTTAAAAACACACACCGGCCAGCAGTCAGGATATGTGTCAAAGCTTCTATTCGGGGTGAACCCAGACCAAAATGATAAGACTATCTTTCCCAGCACCTACTAACTAAACCCTACGTGAAACAAAAATAAACAAAATGACATCAATAAACCTACCTCTCTAAACTAAACAAAAACAGGTGAAAACAGTCAAAAGCAAATGGCAGCTCACCCCTACTGCTTCGTGCTAGTATATACACAAGTGAAAATGGATCGTGCAAATTATATACAAGTGAAAATGGGGCAGCATTAACGCTAACACCCGGCGGCAGAAGGATCAAACAACAAACCAAAAAAAAAAAAAAAAAAAAAAAAAAAAAAAAACACAGGCAATAAGGCCCGGGCAGGTTGTACGCTAACGAGGAGGACGGTGACAGCTGTCAAATGACCATCCTCGAGTTTGACAGCTTCCGAAGTACTTATAGGCCACGCCCCCTCCGCGGCTCCCAGTCAGCACAAACCAGCACCTGGAGGAAACTGCCAATCAGAGACAGAGTGGGGAGCCAGCACAGATCCTCCAAAAAAAAAAAAAAAAAAAAAAAAAAAAAAAAAAAAGGTTACACCAGAGCAGTAACATGTACAAAGTTACATAGAAAAGAAAAGAAACCATATGGCAGACATAACAAATACGGCCGGAGCCGTAGGATGTAATTGATGGTGATGTTATTGGACCCCTGGTAAAGCAACTCCAGACAAGAATTGAAAATGTCAAACGACCAGACACACCAAAGATAAAACGCAAGGCAGAATTAGATGACACTGATGAGATACCTGCTGAACAGAAAGCCAGTGTTCAAGACACGTATGGCTGTCTCAACTGGGAGCCAAAGTTTTTGCCCCTTCCTGAGTCTGTAGAGAGTCAGCTTGAGAAAAAAGAAGAGGTGAAGATGTTCATAGACAAAAATTATGCTGCAGAAGACGTGAAATACTACCGTAATTGTAAAAAAAATGTCTTATTGTAATTTTAATAGTGAAGTTCTGGCAACCACAGCTGCCAGCATTTTACCGTAAAAATGACGTAATTTTTTTTTTTTTTTTTTTTTTTTTTTTTTAAAAACAGTGCAGCATACTCTTGCACACCAACAAGCGCCGGACCCAGAATGGCCACTAGGACACAGTGCCACAATGGACCCATTGCCATGAAATGCCAAGAGGCCCAGCAGGGACAACACGGATTTGGCAACACCAGGAAGGAGGAATGGCAAGTTTTAATTGTATACAGTGTTTCCTCTACATTCATTTAGGAGTGGCGGGCCGCCACTCCTTCAAATTTCTCTTTGAAGGAGTGGCGGCCCGCAGCTACCCACTGCTAGCTGTTAGCTAGCAGTGGGTAGCTAGCTAGCTAGCTACACTTGTAATAAACTGTAATAAAAGTAATAACTGTAATAACTGTAATAATTGATAAGGTTTAAGTTACCTTGAGAATAAGTACATTATTTGTCAGAGAGGAAAATATAATAAATACTACGAGCTAACTAGCTGTATATTATATTGTCGCTAGCTTAGCTAGGACACCAAAATAAAACTCAAACTAGTGTGACAGTTTACAGACTGTCACTAGAAATGCATCGAGGTCATAATGCACCCTGGTTGCCCCACTATCAAGCTTGCCTCTGTATATTGATGAGAATATTTTCTGCTTTTGATTTTCTATATTCAGATCATGGCTGTTTGCCGATTAACTGCTGAAATGGTTGTGGAGATGCTGCTTGAGGGACCAGATGAGGAAGATGAGGATGCAATTGGTTCTGATTCTGAGTCAGAGTTAAACTGTCAGTTCAATGATATCTACTCTGATCAGTTCTTTTTTTATTTTATTTGTTCACAAATCAGATTACAATGGTTAACATAAATTTAATAATATCTGTTATCAGAAGTATGTGTCTATGTATGTCTTTACCTATGTCTATGTGTATGATAAATAAACACATTTCAAATATTAAATGTATGATTGTTTGGTCCAAAGCACTGCTAAAGTGATTATTTGAAGCAAATTATTGTTACAGTATGAAGTCATTTAGTTCAAAATCACACTTGGATAAATGGGTCATTTTTGACCCATGTGTGTAAACTTGGTGTAATAATTCAAAAATCTATTTTTATTCATAAGAAAGGGACAATGGAAACACTGACCTTGTACTAATCAAAAACAAGATATTAAAAGAATAATTGGGATATATAATGATAAAATAATTTGATTTCAAAAGATACAGCAAGGAAACACTCACCCAGCATGAAAACACATGGAAAACAAATGCGGGTCATTTTTTTACCCATGTTGTGCATTAGAAGGGGTGTGCACATGTTGTGCATCAAAGGGTTAGTTAGTTCATAGGACAACAGCACATACATTGCAGGCCGAATAGAACCCCCCCCCCCCCCGATAACAGCACATCAAACCACCCCACACCAGTCAATCACAGTAGACTATACGTGCAATTAACGGGCGAGTGCAAAAGACAATAAAGCAAACACACCGAGCCTTATGCAAAGAAAGGGCACACAGGATTTCACCTCAAATCAGCAAACATGATCTCACACTATTATGGGGTACTCGCCGCTTAAACTGGGATAACAGGCATGTATACACCATACCTATCAGCTAACTTCCTCCCCGCTCCCCCCAATTCCCACACTAAATTACACTGTTGAGGTTTTTGGAATGTACTAAAATAGGCTATAACAACTGAAAACCAAAGCAGAGAAATACAATAACTGACAGGTCTACAAATACCACACTAAACAGTTAAGTATGCAATATTGAAAACAACCACTTAACTGGCCGGTCACTCAAGACCCTCCCCCGGGGTCTAGGCTTATGGCGCTGGTCCGACTCGGCCCGTCTGCAGCAGGAGGCCGTGGGAGAGACGTCAGTCCAGCGCTGGACCACCGAGCGGCTGGCAGCGTGTCAGACGCCCGCACACAAAAGCTGGGAAGCGGGAAAGCACTCCGTTGGGAAACCAACGGAACCGCTCCGCCTACGCTGGCTGTCTTCGCCGCCGGCAGCCCTAAACGGCTACGATCGGCAACCACCCCCTCCCCTCCCGAACGTAAGTGCATCAAAGTTAGGCTCGCTCCCCAGCAGAAAGCGCGCCCTGCTTGGCTCTGGTATATCAGTTCATCATGCTTGCAATCAAGTCCAGCTGTGCACGATCAACTCAGAGTCTCTGCCCGCGTCAACAGGGGAAACGCATTGTCTTTGATTACTTGTCGCCATAGCAACCAGCCCCCTACACCCAAGTCCACTACAATAGCATTGAGCTAATATCTACACCCCATGTTGTATTAACTTCTGACTGCATTTTCAGATGAGTTTATTCAAATGTTTATCGAAGAAGAGAAAGACAACTGATGAAGATGACGGCTAGTCAGGTATCATTTGCCTTTACTGACTTAATTTTATTGTTTTATTTTTTTTTTTACATTCAGCCTTTATCTGAAATTATATGGCTGATATGTATAGGTTGTAGTGGCTGTAAGGGAAAAAGCCGTTTTCAACTGGCCAACCAATAAATAGGTTGTAAAAGTTAAATCTGCAGTCAAGTGTCATTTGTTTACGCCGCCACGGCCCCCGGGAGAGCCTGCCGATGCTGCTGAAAAAAATCCTAGAGGAAACACTGCTATACACTGCTTGACTGAGAGCCAGTGGACTTGCTGGAGGATGGGGGTGATGTGATGATATGAGAGGGATTAGGGAATTATATGAGCAGCAGGGTTCTGAAGCAGTTGAAGTTTATTAAGGGACTTTTGAGGCGAGGCGTTGCAGTACTCAATCACAAGGCTGTGGATAAGGATGGAGGCAGTATGGGGGCTGAGAGACAGGTGGAGTCAATTAATTTTCCATAGATGGAAGTGTGCAGAACAGGTAATGTAGTTGATGGATTTGAACATTGGTGTTCTGTCGAGGATGACACCCGTGCTCTTAACCTGACAGGAGGGAAACTGAGGTGTTGTCAGTTGTGAGGGAGATGGTGTCAGCTTTGGACAGATTGGATTTGGTGCCAATAAGGAGGATTTCAGTTTTGTCATTGTTTAATTTTAGGAAGTTTGAGGTGAACCAGGATTTTATTTCAGATAATCAGGATATGAGGTAGGGAGAGTGGAGTCCGCTTTGCAGGAAAGGTAGAGCTGAGAGTCATCAGTGAAGCAGTCAAAGTTAATATTTAATTTTCGGAAAATATGGCCAAGAGGAAGGAGATAAGTCATAAAGAGAAGGGGCCCCAGAGCCCTGGGGCACACCTGAAGTTACTGTGGAGGGGTCGGTTTTGAAAGATTTAAGCTGTATGAACTGAGTGCGGCCTGAGAGATAAGAGTAAAACCAATCCAGGGGGGAGTGAGTGATACCAAAGGAGAAGAGTCGGTTTAGGAGGATGGGATGTGAGATGGTGTCAGAGGCCGCAATCAGGTCAAGGAGGATGAGGATGGAGAGTAGACTGGAGTCAGCTGAAATGAGGAGCTCATTAGTCATTTTTATTAGGGCAGTTTCTGTGCTGTGACACCCCCATCACAGAAGCCAGACTTGAAATGCTAATAGAGGCTATTTTGAGCTGAATGTGTGTGTAGCTGAGTGGCAATTATTTTTTTGAGAATTTTGGGATTGAAAGGTAAGTAGAGATTGATCAGAGATTATTGCAGTTAAGGTTAGGGTTAGGCTCTGAACCAGGTTTTTTCAGAATTGGAGTGACTGCTGCAGTTTTGAATAGTGATAGAACAGTGCCAGTGGAGAGTGAAGAGTGAATAATGGCAGATATGAGGGGAAGCAGAGAAGAGAGGCAAGATTTGACCAAGGTTGTGAGGAGGGGATCAAGCTGACATGGGGAGAGGTTGGATTTAAGGTTGTATCCCCACCCCGCTTTTACTGGTGCAGTTGGTGCGAGGTCGGAGTAGTTGACGGTAGTACTGTTTGAGATAGTTGTCTTGGTGTGATGAGTGGTGATAGCTGGCATTAGGGGAGTGACTCTGGGACGCCAGTGATCACTGTCTAGCCTCCTGGAGGTGTCGTGGGACCAACTAGACAAAACACCGGTGAAAGGAGGTTCCCACCTGATGACCACAAAGACATGTTAGTTATCACTGCTCACTGGGCGAGTTAGATATAGTTATCTTTAGGGCACGCAGGGCAGGTCGCAAGGTTGTTGTTAAGTTTAGGGAGTTAGTCACGGAGTCTGGTCCTTTTGTTTTTCCTTTTCTTTTTTTTGTAGCACAAATTTCTTGTGTTTACTCCGAATGGGGTCAGAAATTTCAGAGGCATCAGGGAGTTGAAAACTGGAAGATGGCTATCAATTCAGAAGAGATTCAAATGGGGAGAAAAGCAGTGAATTTTAGCATAAATGCTGGTGAATATTGTGCATTTTTTCATCGAAGAACAGCAATAAAGATTTACAGGTGTCAATACTATGCAAAAAAGTTGGGGGGTAGGGAGTTAGGTGGCTGGAGGATTTTGTTGATGAGCTACAGTGGTGAACAGTGTTTTATAGTGATAGACCAATATGGTTTTTTCAGGGCCGACACCGATTATTAGTAGTCAAGGAGGCCAATAACCGATATTTGGAGCCGATATTCATTTGCAGTAAAAGGGAAAATATTGGTGTCATATTGGTTGAATAATACAAACACTTAGCTTCATTGAATACCTTTAAGCATATGTCTGTTAAACAGCTTATCATATTTGCAACATGTTAAAGGTTTTTTTTTTTTAATCTTGGCAATAGACATCTTTGTTTTAAAATTCTAACAAAGTGCAGGGAGCTCCCCGGCTCAGCAGCATGTCTTATAAAGTTAAATGAAAATTTAAACTAATAAATAATTCCCTAAAGTTTTCTAAAGTAAATAAAGTTTTCCAAAATTTCAATACAACCAAAATGTTTATCTTTCACTTATGTTATCTAAACAAAAACAAAAAGTGCAGGGTGTTCCCAGGGTCAGCAGCATCTCTTATAAAGTTAACTGAAATTTTAAACAAGTTTCCGCCATGACACCTGGAAAACGGACATTTTTGGCATCATGCGCCACTGACCAACGTCCGTATGAATGAACAGGCCCCCATATATACATCCATGTACGAAACATATCTGCTCTCCGGACCTTCTCCGTTCAGCAAAACTTTTTCACCTCTCAGCCGTGTGTGAGCACTGTGCATGCACAGCTTTCACTGTTGATTGGCTGTTACCTGTGCTGTGGCTGCTTGTAACCAATCAGATGGTGCTGTGGGTGGGACAATGCTGGAAACAGAGTACTGACAGCAGACAGAGAGGCACGGCTGCATCAGAACCAAAATAACCCAGTTTTAAATTGATCTCTTATTGGCCATCGGTTAAAAAAAAAAAAAAGGCCGATGCCGATATGGGTTAAAATGCCGATAATCGGCACGGTTGTTTATTTTGAAAAATATACACTACCGGTCAAAGGTTTTATAACACCGAAATTTTTTTATTGAAAATTATTCAGTTTAATGTCTAATGCACTTTGAAATGAAAGCATAGTACAAATATGCAATTGTAGTTTAAAAAGAAATCATGGATTCAATTTATAGACCAAAATGTATTCTAAACTTTTGACTCATCAAAGTAGCCACCTTTGGCAAATATAACAGCTGAACACATTCATGGCATTCTTTCTATGGCAGAAATCAAATATTCTTCAGAAAGTTCTTCCCAAATCTGTTGCAGAAGTTCCCATAAATGTGTGTAACTTGTAGGTTGCCTTGCTTTCATCAGTTCGATGGGGTTTAAGTCTAGTGACTGTGCTGGCCACTCCATGTTTTAAAGCTTACCATTTTGTTCTTTTTTATTGAGGTAGTTCTGGCATAGCTTGGACTTGTGTTTTGGGTCATTATCTTGCTGTAGGATGAACCCCTGACCAACTAGGCGCATACCAGAGGATATTGCATGGCGCTGCAGAATGCTGTGGTAGCTGTTTTGGTTCAGGGTGCCTCTCACTCTGTACAAGTCACCAACCCTGGATCCAGCAAAACAGCCCCAGACCATCCCAATTCCTCCTCCATGTTTGACAGTTGATGCCAAACAGTGTGGAACCATCCTTTCACCTACTTGACAGCCTACAAAGATCCTGTGTGATGAACTGAAGATTTCAAATTTTGATTCATCAGTCCATAATACCTTCTTCCAGTCGTCAGTAGTCCAATGGCAGTGTTTCATGGCCCAGGCAAGCCTCTTTTTCCTATTCTAACATCTTAGCAATGGCTTTCTTACTGCAACTCGTCATGTCAAACCTGCAGCTCGAAGTCTTCTCTTCACAGTTAAAACTGAGACTTGCTTACTACGACCACTGTTAAGCTGTGCTTGAAGCTGTTGTCCTGTGAGCTGCCTATCACCCAAGCTGTTAACTCTCAGAAACTTGTCCTCTGATTCAGTTGTGACTTTGGGTCTGCCAGACCTCTTCCTGTCAGAGTTTGCCCCAGGTTCTGAGTGCCTTTTGATGGTGAAGGAAACTGTACTCACTGACATCTTGACTTTTTTTTTAGCAATTTCTCTGTAGGATGAATGAGGGTATGGTACAACAGTGTGTTCCAACACTGCTTTTATGCAGACAGAGGGGGTTGTAAGTAATTGAGAAAAGTTGGAACACCTGTGGGAATTGGTAGCACCAGCTTTCAAGGCTTGATCAACCTTCATTGCTGCAGAACAGCTTTAAATTGTTAACCCATTTCGTTTACCCTGAAAAAGGCCTTTTTGTATAATTATTTTTCAGTTTTGGGTAACCTTACCTTTTTTTTTTTTTAACCTCTGGCAGTCCACCTCTTACCTTTGTACTATTTCAAGCTATTCATTGGACTTAAACAACTTGAATTGCAATAAATAACTGGAAAAATTTGGGTGTTCTAAAACTGTTGACCGGTACTGTATGTTAAATGGATTTTAGCTATTATTTTGTGTTTCTCATTCTCGCTGTTTCTTCAGCGGGTCAGGTTTTTTTCCAGTCGGCTTGCTCTTCTTACCTTGGTATATTACAATTTAAGCTGTAAATAAAAATATAACAGAATATAGCAACTTCTGATCAACCCTTATCAATTTCAGGCTTAAAAATACAACTTTCATATAAACCATGCCCACTTCTGGTTTAAGTTCTGCCCCTTCCGAGTACAAATATGGATACAGATAATGTAGATGGTTGAATGGATACTGATACGGGTAGTGGTGTACTCACTCATCCCTCGTTAATATTTTGTCATAAAATCGGGTATAAAAATGGGTAGGCCTAATTGTCATTTCAGCTGGTCCTACTTACAATTAAAATGACATACCTTAATGAAAAGGTGCACAGGCTAACCCTGCCCAACAGTTTTTTCATCCACAATATCAGAGGTAAACTTTAATTCACCAGCAGCAGAAACAAAACCAGCGCGACAAGGCAAAGGAAAAAGGAAGGCTACAGTCCCTAAACATGCCATAATTGGACAAACCTTTAAACTAGTGATGTTGCCCTCAAAGCAGACGACTCGAAATCATATCAAGCTTTCGAAGCAGAAGTATTGCGGAAAGATGTTTCGATGCCTCGCTTCAACATGCGAAAAATCACGTAACTCCCCAAATGAAGCTTTATTACATGGCGGTTTTGAATTGAGGGCAGGATGTTCAAACTACCACAATGCTTATAAATGAGCACAGTCATTCTAGACTTCGTGGATTTTTGAGAAGAGAGATTTGTGTGCGTTATTGCTATAGTTTAATTGATTGACAACCAGGGAAAGTGAGGTATAGGTAAGATTTGCACACAATTAGATTAACAGCCACACAGTTATACACTTACACTGGCACATAGACATTCAAACACTATACATACTGATTTCACTGCCATGAGAAAGAGTCTTCTCCAAAGCTGGAGAGGTAGTGACAAAGAAGAGAAACAGATTCAAGCCAAACTCAACTGAATTGATCTTGTTTTTAAATAAAAATCTTTGAACCCCACAAACTCAGCATCCAGAATGATGCCAGCATCACCAGCATTTTGTACTATCGTTACACAAGCATTTCAAAAGCATATCTCTATTATGTACAGTATTTTATGGTAGCACAATCGCATTATAATATAAGTATATATAAAGTATATAATAAAAAATTTAAAGATGCACATAGAAACCTTAATTGTTAAACATACTCAACAGTGCTTTACTGTTTAATGAGACCTCACCCTTCATTGTTCAATGCAAATAGTATGTTGAACATTGACCAGCAGATGTCACTACATGCAATAGTAACAAATGCTTTGAAACACTGAACTATTGCAACACAATTGCTTCATATTGATTCAGTGGCTCAGAAAGCTTTGGTGTCGCCGTCACTACTTTTAACTAGTGGCTGCATTTCCTACTTCAGATTCACAGACAAAGGCCCAAATGGCAAACAGGCAGCGACAAAGAAAATTCCCTCAGGTGAATCAGGGAGGATGGACCTGGGAGGGGTTGGCCTGGACCTGAGATCCTGCATCAACATCAAGAATCAACAGTCTACTATGCATTAACATGAATACTTGTCATCCCATTACATGTAGGTAGACAGCTATAGGACCAGCAATTACCAGGAAGGGCTTTTGGTTTTTTACCCTGCAATACATACAGCGTTGTTTCTTGTTTGATTGTAAAATAGTTAATAAACCAAAGAATTTGGTTTATTTACCTAGACATTGAATCATTTGCCCCAGTGTAAGATTAATTCCTGACCTGCCTCAGTGGAAATTTGAGCTTGGGTTTATTTATTTATTATTATTTCCATCCATCTTCCACTGCTCTTCCATTTCCGGGGGTGCTGACCAATCCCAGCCAACGTTCCGGGCGAGGGTGGGGTCACCCTGGACAGGTCACCAGTCCATCACAGGGCCAGAGACAAACAACCACTCACACTCACACTCAGACCTACGGACAATTTAGAGTCACCAATTAACCTAAACATTTATGTCTTTGGACGGTGGGAGGAAACCCATGCAGACACCCAAACATGCAAACTCCACACAGAAAGGCTCCAGGAACCGAACCGAACCAGGCCTGGAACCAAACCCACGACCTTCTTATTGTGGGGCGAGAGCGCTAACCACTACACCACCGTGCTGCCCCTTATTATTATTTATTATTCTCAAATTGAGGACAAATTGCCTCTACAGACAGTATCTTTAAATACATTCCCTATTCCTGCCAGACAAACAGTTTGCAACCTGGAAAATCTCTCAATCAGGCAGATTCCTAAATGTATTTATTTATTTATTTTTAGGATGTACAACAGGTAATACACACACTCCATTTTAATTTTCAGATCTGTGATAAATATACATGGCTGAACCATTTTAGCCTAATTTTCAGAGATCAGTACACAAGCACTGTATCTGATACAGACCCCGGGGCCACATGCAAATCTGTTTCAACCTGAAGCAACTGTAATGAACTGTATTTCACTAGGGATTAATAAAGTATTCCAATTCAGGGTCCCACAAAAGAAAAAAGTACAGAATTAAGAGGTGGAATATAAATTTTTGAAATACACGTAAAGTGAAAGAAAAAGTGAATGGGCCGTAGGCTTAGATTAAGTGTCAATATCAAAAGACAAATAATGACGTATATACAGATTAGCATTAAATTATGTAAGGTGCAGTAGTTACAGTCAGCTTTATTATCAGTTCTTCCATACATATCTCCCACACATACAGAGGATTGAAATTGCATTACTCTCCAGACCCATGGTCCATTATGTAAACATTAAGTAATGCAAAATAAGCTAAAAAAAAAAAAAAAAAAACTACAAGAAAAAAATAAATACAACATATAAATATGAGTATAAAATCTCAATCTAAATCTAATATTTACATAAGGGCAAAAAGCAGGTTAAAGGCAAAAATGTCCAATGTTGTACAAAGTAGCCGGTGCAGCTGCTGAGTGCAGAGAGAGTGTGTGTGTAATATTTGAGAGTGAATAGATCCTTACCATAGTTAAGTGTAGAAGGAGGGCCTGGGGTGTCAGAATTCGGTTTGTTTGGTGGGGGAAGAGAGGGGAGGAGGGAGAGGGGGCAGAGCAGAGAGAGAGGTGAGCTTCCTGACAGCCTGGTGGATGAAGCCGTCTTTGAGTCTTCTAGTTGTGACATTCGACCAATAGATTCGAACAAATCCATTGAATAGCTCTTTAACACGAATGATGGGAATCGAGTCACCCTTGCGAGCCGTTGGCTGCAGCTCTGATCAATGAGCCGTTTTTTGTTTTTTTCCTTTTGCTGTGTTTCACACAGGGATGCATGTGTCACAACGTGTTTTTAGGTGTTGCATGAATAACATAAGTGAAAGTAACTTTATCTACACACATGCACATTTTATACAAAGGAGGATTCCAAAACAGTGATCCTACTGTCAGAGCAGAGGGATGTGGTACAACCTTGTGGAATGTTTCCAATCAAAATCTCATCTGCACATGCCCAATGAAATTATGATCAATATTTCAGAATAGGGGCAGCGGTTTCCCCCCACAATCCAAAGTCATGCATGTCTAGGTTGACTGGTTACTGTAAATTGTCCGTAGGTCTGAGTATTAGTCTCTATTAGAGCTTGTTGGTTCCTCAATCACCCGGCTTAATGATGTGAATTTTCGTACTGAATCAGGATCAGGAGTCCGAGGTCTCCATTAATCCAGATCCTATAGATCACTTTAGTGAGTGACTCAGATTAACCTAAATCCATAAAATGAACCAAGTTTACGACCACTAGTCTCTATGTGTTAGGCCTGCAATGGACTGGCAACCTGAGCTGGGATTGGCTCCAGTACCCCACGCAACGTAGAAACAGATAGGTGGTAGAAGATGAATGAATGAATGAATGAATGGATGAATATTTCAGGATAACTCAAACTCACCAATATATTGGTATGATGTTTAATTTTGAATGATTCTGGTCCAAGTCTTACCCTATCATTCTCCCAGTGATTATTTACCGGATAAAATGAGTTACCTCCATAAATATAAAAATGAGCTATTCTTTTGATGGCTCTTTGAAGGGAATGGATCCACAAAATCTGGCTCCAAGAGCTGTAAATCACATCTCAAGAAGCAAAGCTGAAAGAAATATGTACATGTGGTGTTATTCCTGCTTGGCATCTCTGCCTGCCGCACCTCCTACGGTGAACACCGGGTCAGGTGCTAGGTCGACAGCTGGAGCCACCATTCACAGATGTTTGATGGCTGAACTGCCAACAAAGCCCCTGCATCCTACTTCAACCGGGTGGATTGTTGCAGCCCAGCCCAGGTTTCTGCACTCTGCAGCCAAGTTGGAGTATTTCATCCACTTGAGTTCATGTGCTGCTGTTATTCCTTCCTCCCAAGGGACAGTGAGTTCTACGATGAGGACCCTTTTAGCAGCTACCGACCACATCACAACATCTGGTCTTAGTGTTGTCTTTGGGATCTCAGCTGGAAACACTACCTGCTTGCGAAGGTCCACTCATATCTCCTATCCCTTTCCAGGAGCAAGCAGGGTTGCTGGTCTTATTTTATTACAGTTAGTTTTTGAAGGCAAAGGGCTTTGTAGTGATGATATACCAGATCCTCTCCTGTGACTTCCACAGTACAGGCAATTTGATGACAAAATCTTGTTTGTTTACTTTAAGTCAATTAGGTCAATGCGCTCAAAGATTGCCTTTAAAATCCTTTAAGATATTAGCACACTAATATAAAATATTCAGCCCTATAGCATCAAAAAGCGCAACACAATATTTAGGACAGGGTTCAAAATTAAGCAGGGCCATAACACACTTTGTTCATTTTTATTTTCCATTCATCTGTACAATAATGTGTGACATTTACTTTATTATCATGACTGTTTTGCATTTAAATTGCATTAGTTGTGTTTAAGATGAAAACTTATGAGCATGTGAATGAAAAACACACCACTGGTTACCACGAATTACCAAACATGAATCAGTAACTCAACAAATACACAAATAAAGACAATTACAGAACTAAGCAAGAGGACAACAACCAGAGTAAACTGATAACTTGACAGCATTTTACTTTTATGTAAATCTTAATGGCACATGATGTAATCTTGACTGCTCTACATACAATCTATACAGTTGGATTGATAGAAGAACCTCCTGAGTACGTGCTGGTCATTTCAACACAATGTGGTAGCACTCAGTGTTTTCATCTGCACAAAATACAAAAATACAATAAAAGATTACCCCAAAAGTACATAAGAGCAAGATTAGATATGAAATAGACAAAAGTGAATTATAATATGGAAGAATGGAAATGATTACCCTTCATAGTGCTGATGATGAAGCTGGTTTCCTCTTTGAAGTTCTGCACCATCTGAAACAAATGAAACAAACAAACAAACAAACAAAAAACTAATAAAGAACTGAATATCTCTTCAAAGACAAAAATTTCACAACTTAGAATTACAGTAAATAAAACCTGATCTTAGAAAGTTTAACTAAATGCAGCGTCACTGAAAACAAGCTTAACTGGGATAACCAGGAGCTCTAGCTGTAAATAAATTTGGGGCAGTAAGAAGTATAATATTTCCCTCTGAAATTGGGTTAAAGATGCTTTTTGGTGTCACTGGTCTGTCCCTGATATTGTTTTGAAGGGAGAGAAAAAAATGCATAGACTTGACCATTTTTATTTTAATCTGTATTTATTTATGTATGACACTGAAGTAGCAGCAAAAAAAGCCTGTATATGGATTTAGAGTTGGTCAAGTCACAGCATTGCAGCTGCAACAGCAATATACTATAATGAGCAGAGTATTTGAGCTTTGGCCCTGATTGAACCAGAGCAGGGTAAGACTTTTATAAAAGTAGGTGTAGACTTTGGCTCTGTAAAGCAAAGCCAATGCTGAAGAGCCTTAAATCTTCATTCTATCTAATGCCCATCAGAGGGCAACTCCACCGTTTGTAAAAAGAAGTCAGATTGTATTGAAATCTATGGGGAAGTGTCCCTACTGTCACCTGATTTATTAGCTCAGTTTTTCCTAATGAGCTTATGGTCTCGGTATGTAGTTGAAAGTATTCTCTAATATAAAATGATGTTAGTTTTTTAAATGATGGTCCCATTTAGACAATAGAAAATAGACAATATCACAGGAAGTGCATTAGGGGGTGTGGCTACTGTGTGAGTGACAGGCCACCCAATCAGGATCAGAGTCCAGAGCAGCTCACAAACCAATGGGTGACTTCATGGTCAGTTGATACATAGTTGCAGCATAAGTTAAACCAGACTGTACTTGTTTCAGCTGCAAGTACAGCTAAACTGCATAATTCATTTAGCATCATAGACAAGGCCTGGCCTCTGTGTGAATAGTTTAATAGGTATAAAGAGTGATTGATAGATACCTCATCAGAAACTAATACATGGATCCCAGTGGGTTTTTGTCTGTAGATGTGTGTAATCTGCCGTGGGGTGATGCTGAATAACATGGCAATCTTTTCAGACAGGTCCAACAGTGTCAACTCTTCCAGGTACAGAGCATGGTAGACTGCAGGGAAGACACAGGAGCGTTCATTAAACACATCTTATTAAAGACTTCAACCCATGTTAAAAACCTTGGTCTGATCACAGGTAGCGATCGCATGAGAACTACTACTACATTTGTGTAGTAGTAGTGGAGAGACACATTCATACTTTTATATCCTCCAGAGTTAATGCTCTCCTCACTGGTTTCACAAATAAAAACATTAGACATCTACAGCTTATTGAAATGCTGCTGCTGCAGCTTAAAGTAACATTAGAAAAAGAGTTCATATCCCTCCAGTCCTCAGGTCTTTGACTCAGCTTCAGGTCAGTTACAGAGCTGACTCAAAGTTTGACTTACTATCTAAATTTTTCTGAGGTTTTGAATCTATATAAACCTAATAGCTCCCAAGTCTGGAGGAGCCCCAAACTGAAACTGTGTTTAGGCTATAAGCTTAAAACTTCTCTGTTTTCCACTGTCTTCATTTTATCTTTATACTTTTATTAATTTAACTGGTGCTTGCGTTTTACACTGGTTTAAGACACCTAAAGCACATGTAATGACCTGTATGATATTGCACTACATAAATACATTTATCTTGCCCTCACATGAAATTTCACCAAAATTACATTAATAATGTTAAAAGATTTATTCTGTGAACTTTATTAAGGATTTTATGACTGATTGTTATTTCCCCATTCCCTTTGATATTTCACAACTTCATCAGAAAATATTCCATGGAAAAGATATTGTATTCCAGGTATAGAAAGTGACAAGTAAAAAAAAAAATCAAAAATATGAGAAGAGCATTAAGATGTTAGTATAATTGCAATTTATTGCACAGATTGTTAACTTTAAGGAACACGGTCCACACAAAATTATTATTATTATTATTTTATTCTACAGTCACACATTTGCTTTAGTCTGAGAGAATCTTATGATGTCGTTCATGAACTTACTGTCTCCACCACCTGGCTTGATGGGTGGCTGACTTCCTGTCTGCTGCTGACATACGTAGATGGTGAGGCGCGGCTGTACACACCTGGAACATATGAGTACATTCTGTAACACTGGTAATGGAGGGAAATAATCTAAGACAGCTGTTTGTCTGTCTGCAGGCACCAAAACCATCTTGTGAAGAAGACCCTTCACTGTTTGCAGCACATAGGAAGGAGAACACTCTAAACTACACAGCCACATACATATTAGTCCCCTTTGTTATGGTTAGTGCACGCACTACAATAAACCAATAGTCACAACTTTACAAACATCCACTGCAGTAACATTAGGAAAATAAAACGCACTCTGTCACTGTTTAGTTAACTTCAGTCACTTTATTTAGACTCATCTCATTAGCAGTGTTCTGCTGGAGTGTCTCATTATCTTCATGTTGTTTTTCTTCCCCAGTCTCCAGGTCTATACAGAGCTGAACTGCAGGGCTGACTTATATACTGGTAACAACTGTCAATAGCAGGTGTGATTAATGTGGGCTGTACCATTGTTGATCTGGCTACAGGTTAGATTATCTTATTATTGAGTAAACTGTTGGGTTTTGGGGGTTTGTAACTAGGCTACATGACTCAGGGGTGTTATTTTGTATATTTGTTTAATTTAGAAACAGTTTGTTTTGTTAGATATGATAGATAATTAATGTGATCCTCAGCTGGTTGGTCTGAGGGGGTCTGAGAGTGACTATGAGGCAGACCTGTTATGTCACCCTGTTATGCTGGGGGGTTTTTTTGGTGGTGGTGGTTGTTGTTGTTGTCGTCGTCCCCCCCTCCCCCTTCCCCGGTAAATAAAAGCACCTCAAACATTTTTGATACTCCCAGCCATTTTTTTCCAGTTCCTAGTTCAGTGGACCCACAATGATTGTGTAACACAGATGTTTACAAAGAGCCCCAGGTAGAAACTGATGGGCGTTATCTCAATCACCAATGAAAACTTTTGTTTTCAAGATCCTGCTCACTCATCCCAACATTTTTGATGTATAAATTCCGCCAGGTGTTTGTGTGAATCTGCTAAAACACAAGGGGATACCTAGTCCTTTTATCTCTCATTTTCCACCACAACTGTCAGGGTCACGGGGGGTGCTGGAGCCAATCCCAGCCAACATTCTGGGGAGGGTGAGGTTCACCCTGGAAAGGTCACCAGTCCATCGCAGGGCCATGCAGAGGGCCATACAGAAACAAACAAACACTAATGCCTGAGGGCAATTTAGAGTCACCAATTGACCTAGATGTGCATGTCTTTGGACTGTGGAAGGAAACCGGAGTACCCCCCAGGCTAGGGGAACTGAACCCACGACCTTCTTGCTGTGAGGAAACAGTACTAACTGCTAATCTGCCATTGATATTTTTATATTTATTTTACAGTTGTCTCATTGCAGACAATTGCATCTACTGACCCAGCAGCCTTTATTGTTGAGGCATCTCTAGGGAGGGAAAATCCATGAAAGACTCTCGTCTGCCCATTATTTCTCCAAAGTGTTGGGTAATAACTGAAGGACACTAATTTATTAACATTTTCTATGAGCTTAATCTCTTCTGTGGTTTTTGACAGCTGCATAGACAGAGGATGGCTTTCAGAGAGGTTTTTCTTGACACAGTTTGATGAGAAAGTGATTTGTGAGGATTGCTGATTTATTTGAGTGCACCATCTTCTGGTGTCACTGAGCTGTGTATTTCATCGTCTTTGACACTGAAATAGTCTCACCTTCCTTTCACTGTGTTGAAGAGGCGAATGCCTTCTGCTGGGCCACATATCTGGATCAGATCCTCCCTGCTCATCCTTAACAGATCGGCACCTGCAACAACAGCAGAAGATCTGCTCCTGCTCTCATGCTGAGCTACACCAACACAGTGTTGGGGGATCAGTGGTTATTTTTTGGCCTTTGTGATAAAGATAGGATAGTGAGGAGTTACAGGAAGTGGAACAAAGAGGAGGAAAGTTGCACAGCAAAGACTGACAGAAAGGGTGCTAAACTGTTCGGTTCCCCTGGAGGGATTTACTTTGAAAGCACTGGTTTTAATGCTACCTGATAAAAATCTAGAAAAAGTAAAAACTAGTACTTCTGCAAACTACTTAATAAAAAAAAAAAGAATTTAGGAATTTGAAAATGAACATGTGATCACAGACTGTGTGTAAAAAAGGAAAAGACTGAAGTGAAGCCAACACTGAAGAGCCTTAAACTTGTATTCTATCTAATGACCATTAGGGAGAAATGTTTTCCTAATGAGTTTATGGTCGACAATGGCTGACAGATAAATTACAAACCCGAGGCTTCAAAACTGCATCTCACAAATCAACGAGTGACATAACGTCTGGCCTATGAGTGACATATGGGCCAGACGTTGAATTACAACAAAATTTCAGAAAACCACATGCTACCAGAAAATACCAATCAACTGAAGTTAAATCAAAAAGTGTCAATTTGTTCACAGTCATACATGAACCAAACAAAAAAAAAAATAAATGTTTTCCAGTATTCCCAGGGAAAAGCTGAAAATGATCTTTTTTCAACAATAACTGTAATATTGTCTATGGTGATTCTTCCTCGTGATGAGATTGGGGAGGTTTATACATGATGGAGATGATACTGTGTGATCTTCTGCACATGCACTATACACAGGTACAGAGTGTGATGATGACTGCCTGGTTTGTGCATTGACCTGCTTTCACAGGACAAAGGACTTTTGAGTTCAGTTTACATTAGAGAAGCAATGGCAACATATGAAATAATCATTACTTCCCTTATATGGTGCAAAACTGTTTGTAGTTTCAGCAAAAAAAAAAAAAAAGCTAAACTACCAGCAAGTTACTGAAAGGTGTAGTTTTAATTTGTTTAATTTGATTGTAAAAATGTAGTTTACTGCTGACCAACATTGCAAACACATCAACAGATATCACATCTGTCTGTTTTTTACCTCTTGATTGTAATCTGAATAGTTGAATTAGTCAAAACTTTTTCTCATAACTGGATCTCAGCTGCTGTTTCATGACAAATAAATTCCAATATTCATCTCATCCAAATGTGTTGTAACCTTTGACCTCAGTTACCTGAGAAGCTTGAGAAGAGCTTTGAGAAAGGCGTGAACCTGTGACGGTGTAGCCACTGCTGAGTGTTCTGTGGTGAGGATGATGGCAGAAGGTGCTACATGTCAAAAAGAAGAAGAGCCCTTGAAATGAGTATAGCAGCACAGCATCCACTGTCTCCAAATAATGGCCTAAAGGGAATAAGAGAGCAACATTAACACTTTCAAACTGCACTGTCCACTGTTACTTACATCAGAGCAGCCGGGCATGAGCAGCTCCCCTTGCTGGTTTGGAGAACAGTTGCTATAGAAACGTGCACATGAGGAAGAGAAAACAGATTGTGGTGATTGGCTTTTGCGTATTTTAACACATTAGACGCTTCTTTTACTGATCCGCTTTCACTATAGAACGCAGGTTGTGGAAGTTGATGCTTTTCAATAGTGCTGATTGTTCCTGGTGATCACCCACAAAGGGGCTATAACTGCTACTGTTACACCACTATCCCAGGCTTACAGATTTCACTATCTTAAGAGTGTGAAACTGTCAAAGCTACTATAAGTCAGTATTGAGATGTCCTTGATCAAGCTTTACTGCAGAGCTCTGATAAAAATAAATGAGTGGTGATATGTGGTGTGAATGCCGACTCACCCATCTGTGAAACCACAAGAGACTGGTGAGCTGTGGTAAACTGGTGATGGAGTGCTGCAGCTGCTGTGGGTAGCTGTGAGGTTTAGGGCATCAGGCCAAGGGCAACACTTCACGGAAAAATAGAAATCCATATTGCTTTATCCAACAAAGTAAAAGTCTCTGAACAAAGGCTAGAGGGAAGAAAACTTCACTACATGAATATTAAAGATGTACCAATTAATTTTTTGACATCAAATACTGTGCGAAGTTCTACAAAAAGTTTAAACTTTTTTTTAGCTCACCGTTTTGGTTTTCCAAACTGCCCTGATCAGCCTTGTGTCCAGAGGAAAGCGTGGTCAGGGTTAGCAGCTTTCTAATTATATATACTTCAAGGTATACAGCGGAGACCAAAATAGAACCAAATGGTGATGGATAATAATTTTAAAATAATGCGGTATGTTACATATTTACTTATGTTACTAATCTTTTAGTATGATTAGTACTGAACTACATTTATCCGACAATTATATTTACTTATTACTTTAGGGTTTAAAACTTTATACAGAAATATAGGGTCATGCAATAAAATGAGAGACATTCCACTTCAGTTAAAGTAAAAAAAATGACTAAAATTAACTAGTTTTATAATGTTCTTCATTTGTAATGCATCAATAATAATCCAATATCATTATGATGCCATTATATGTAATAAATCCTTCATGTATATTTACTAATAATGTTCAAACACCATTACTATGGTGAAAGTTAGAAAGCAGGCTTTTAATTTATAATGCAGAATTTTTACATTGCCGTATTACTAGTTTTTCTTCCCAGTAAAATGGCCCTGAGTCTGGTTTTCATCCAGTTTAATCAAAAACCAGATTAACACTAAATCAGAAAGTGCTGAGTAATGCAAAGACAGTGTGGTGACATACAGAGAGCCCCACTCATTGACAAACCTCAGAAACAAGCAGCCATTATTCGAATAGACACCTCTAAAAAAAGCACAGCAGCATATTAACATAGAGCGGTGGGGTCCGAGTTTTATGTGTGTGGTGTGCAGGGAAGCAGAGCAAGAGCAGAAAAACTGTTCAGACTAACAGGTGAAGCACAGGAAGGCACAATGAATTCAGACTTGTTGATATTAGAGGAAGAGCCAGATAACACAAGAATTTACCACCATGAGATCAATAAAGTTACAGCATAACACTACAGGCAGAATGAAAGCAAACAGTGCTACTCTGTTAAACTATGTGACCCAAATCAGAGAGCAGCTTGTCTCACCTCTTTCAGCAGAGTGGTGTTGTGGGACGGTTGGTACTTTTCTCTGTCTTGGGACGTCTTCTTATCGATCTTCTCCTTGTCCGTCTTCAGTTTACGATCAGCTCCTTTAGGCTGAGGAAATCACAAATGAGTAAACTGGAGGTTAAAAAACAAACAAACAAACATAAAAAAAAACGGTCACGAATATATTAAATTGTACCCTAATTGAACATGAAGCCTACTAAATCAGTGGTACCCAACATATGGAGCGGAAGGTCAGTGGTGGAGGTAAAGGAATTGCACATGCGTCAACAAATCATTAGCAAAGCAGGAAAAAAAAACAAACAACACTGTAACCATTGCAACCTTTACGTTGACCAGACCATACGCATTTTTGACATACATGAACAGAATTAAAGAAATAAAAGGTGGGTAATTGAAAGGTGATCTGTCCCTAGTGAAGCAGACAGAAACCTACCTTGAAGACTTTGACCTGGCAGCTGGAGGAATGGACATACTCCATATATTCTCCATGTTCATTGGTGGTGAAAGTGTCAACCTGGATACGAAAGGGCACCCCCTTCTCTCCACCATGCTTCCTGGGGGTGAACTCAGTGCTGATGCAGTTGACCTTAGAGGGCAAGAGCAATTGGAAAATTAACTAAGAAGAAGCAGAGATTGTGACTTCCCTCCTGACATTTAACCAGGACATATCTGTACCTGGATGAAAACAGAGGCGCTCTTGACTGGATCCCAGAGGAACTCAATGGTGTTGAGGTGCAGAGGGTGGGACCGAGGCTCCATTATCCCCACCGACAGAGGGACATCTGCAAAGAGTGAGCCAGTCAGTCAGTCTACCTTTTACTTCAAAATACCTGAAAACAGGTTAATGATGAGGTTACTGGTTTCACCCCGAAGACCTGTCTGTCAGCTTAGCAGAGCAATAATGGTTACAGAAGCCGTATTTCATGGTTGCTGAACTTTGCACTGTACATCAAAGGTTATCATGAGATCCGTAGCATTATGAGCCGTGAAGATCCGAAATTAGTAATGCTGGCGTGTTGCTCCTTTGTGCATCAGTTAACAGCTATTAGCTCATTTAGCAAATGGGCTAAATGAGAGATATTTGTGAGCTTTCTCTGCTGCTGAAAAGAAGTAGGTGGTGGCGACATTTTCTTGTCTTAGCCATGCCACATCTTCAGGGGATAATGAAATCTACAATCTACAATGAGCCATTATTGAAAAGTGATGAGATGGTTCGTCTGAGCTGTGGCTACCTGGTGAACATGCGATGTGATGGACGAGAGTGGCTTACAATAATCTGTAAATTCATTTGTTACTATAGTTGGAAAGTGAATGTGTAAAGTTCAACGTCAATATTACCTCAAAACTTTCAACATCATTTTCAGTGGTGATTAACATCGCAACCAAGTTTTCATGGGCAAAGTAAGCATGGTTTCTGCTTTTGGACACATGTGACTAAAGGAATGATGATTTGCTAACTTAAACTATGTAGCAAGAGCAAAGGTTACTAGTGAATCCTTGCACTGAAGGTATGAGTTGACTTTGATCTCAAAATAACATTGTTTTTTAATGGATCATAGGCCAAACATAAATCCTGTTAACTCACCTATGTCCAGGATTCGGTCTCCAGGACGGTTCCACCTCCATCCCTCCAGCTGTTGGTGCTCCATATACTGCAGGCGACGATCATGAAATATCACACGCACAATGCTCTGTGAACAAGTGGGATAAAGGAGTCAGGCCAGGGCAACAGCTTCAGCCTGAGAGGGCCAGCTCGCACAGAGCCAAACAGCTGGACTGTTGGGCCAAGTGCAAAAGGCTCCCTCTCATTTATTCATCAAAACATAGTGAAGCAGTTTCATCAGACAGGGGTAAGAGGTGAGCCTTATCTCCATTCCTACCCAGCACGAAAAGAGCATCCACAAACAGCCATGGGTGAAATGATTTGTCAGCTGAATGCAGAAATGCATTGTGACCTAGTACGTCTGACACCTGTGAGCAGCAGCACAGACAGGGAATTAACGCCTTCAATCAGGCCACCACTTGGACTTGGACATCAAATTTACAGAAACTGACATTTGGACATCTTCATAATTTACCCTGCTATATCAGTGTGACCTCATTTTTCATTATCGGATAGATCTGAAAAGGCCAGTTAATCCTAAATGAAGTACAAAATAAGAGACCTCATGATCTTGTCATTTAAGGCTGTCCATTAGCTTTCCAATAAGACTTTAGAAGGTGTGTGAAAACCTTGATTAAAAAGCTCATGTCTTCATTCTGTAAACTCGAAATCGAAGCTCTTTATGTTATATGGCCATAGTATCATACATATATAATATTTCATCTTCTCCATAAATCTTGTTCCTGACGCATTTTTTCTATCATATTAAAAGGGCACTGTAGTGTGTGCATGATGTGTTCTGATACTCTGACAGAAGTTTATTTAGAATGAAAAAAAAAAGAGATCAACAAAATAACCCTGATTATGTCATCAGGGTAGTGATGATGTCATCTGGACTATCTTGGAGTTGAGACTTGGAAGAATTAAGTAAAAAAAATAAATAAATCAAACACTACCAAAATGATTGCTGTGGATTTGGAGTGAGATCCATTCTTAGGTCCACATGTCTAGATAGGTCTTTAAATTTAGGTGCCTTTTTTCTGATTGACTCCCTAAACTTTTATGGAAGGACAACACTCAGTGGCTGGGGTGCCCCTTTAACAGCAACCTTTTTAAAAGAATCCTGCTAGGACATTAAAAAAAATAAAAAAAAACAACCTACAAATGAAATGAGCAACTTTCCAAAAAATGTCCCATTGAGATATTTATGGAGAGGCTCATGCATGATTAGAGCCAGTAAGTCATGTGTTTGTATAAATGCCACCTGTCCCATTCCTGTGTTTCTGGGATGCTACATTGTAATGGATGAACATTGCAGTTTCAAGCAATGGTATCCTGACAACAGGGATACATCAAGTAGAAGCACTCAGAGAAACCAAATAAAATCACCTCACTTTACTCCAAAGTGAGTTTGCAGTAAATTAAGTTCACTTTCATCTAAAATTAGCTGCTAACTCTTGTCACAACAAATGACAGAATTCATGACCTGTTTCCAGGAATTATGTAAATATATAGATGCAAAATGAAAAATTACAGTGATAAAGAGAAAAGCAGAGAATTTTAGATTGTGTGTGTGTGCTGGGAAATGTGAAGGTAAGGTGAAGTGCTGTGTGTTTGTGGTTTATCTGAAGTCTAAGAAGGAGGAGAGGCAAGTTTGGGTGATAGTACCAAGCTCTCCAAGGTCGACACCCCACCCTGAAGTGGAAGGGAGGGTTGAGGGACCTGTGATGAACCAGGATATGGATGCATGAAAAAACAAGATACAAGAAGAAAGAGGAAGAGGTCACATGAAAGTCAAAAAAACAAACACAATACCTTAGACCTACCTTCACACATTTGCTGCTTATATCTGTATACTCCACTAGTTTTCTGTTAAGCATACGGATTTCGTAGGACTGACCTACATTTTAAAACATTAAAACAAAAACCTGATTAAAATTGAAAAACGGGAAATCAGTCAATCAGAAAAGAGGGGCAGTGGAGATAGAAACTGAATCAAATTAGAAATCTTTTAAGCCAGCCGCTAAGAAACTTTTATGTCTATCCTGATCACATTGACATTAACCGTCAGTGCTTCATCACTATAGAAATACAACTAAGCCACAGGCCCTGATGGAAATTAACCTAATCTTAATTAATCTTTAATGCTATTGATGTTATATGGCAATTTATTTGTTGGCCAAAGTTGCATATTACAGCAAGCTCACATTGATTGTTTACTCCAAACAAATTACTTGAGAGCAGATAAGCAGGGCAAACTTGTTGAAACATGAAGGTTAATTAAAGCACAAATAAAAATGTCACTGTTCCACAAGACAATAAGGTATTCTCTGGCAGAGAATAATCTGAAGGGAAAATGGGAAAGTGCAGACTAGATAAAAGGAGAAAGGACAGAGAAAGACAGGAAGATGAATATGAGACAAATTAGCAATCATGTAGGAGCTCATGTTGCACAGAAAAATTATTAATGTTTCTATAGCTAAAATGCCTTTGAAGGCTTAATATTGTGAATTTTGGAGTTTAGAAATCCAAAAGGCTCAAAGGTAAAGTTTATCCCATTCATATAACCCAGATCAGCAGCAGTGATATTACTATTAACAACTGTCTATTAAGATAGCAAAAAAAAAAAAAAAAAGCCAAAAACAAAAAATCACCGCAAAAATACTTCAGTATTAAAACATTTGATTTTGAAATTCATCTGTTTGAACATATGTGGTTTGAATTTGCAAATTTTTAAATAAAAATTTTATAAATTTGATGTGAGGGTTTTTAAGGATTTAGAAATCCAAATATTAAATCCAAGCTTTCATGATTAAAAGCAAAACAAAAACATAGGTCATATTGTAAGTGTAAATTTAAAACTAAACACTGATTCACAAACAACGTTTTTTATTGATAAACAAATCTGTTTGTTTTAAATTTTATCATTGGAATTAAGTTACTAATGCTACCATGAAAAAGTTATCAAGCCTGAATTAAATGGCTCAGACCTCTGCCCTGTTATAAATGTCCCATATGTCACGTTATGACATGATACAAGGTTTATACAAGAGAGAGCTCCGAGCTGCTTTATATACTCCAAGTATAATATATATTTGTTTTAACTGCACCATTTGGGACAATGTCTGGATAAATGGATAGAATCAACATATTTCAAAATCTTACATTCAAATATGAATTAATAATTGGTGGTTAAATTTAAACTACAATTCTTTGTTTATCAGTACGAGTCAGAAAATCAACTGAAACTGTTTTGATAGTTGAGTTGTTTTTGTTTTAGACTAAGTATGAAACATTTCCTGGTTCCTGTGTCTAAAATGTGGGGATTTCCTTACCCTTATCATGGTTTAGAATGTTAGTCAAACAAAATAAAACAAGAAATTCAGAGAAGATTAAAAAAAAAAAAAAAAAAACTAAACTGTGTTCCTGTAAATATTCTAAAAATATATACTTGTAATTATTCTGGCCTTTCTTTGCTTTCATAGATCAAGCCAATTGAAACTTGGTGGTTGTGTTGAGACCTAGAGCTGCAAGCTTGTCTTTTATTATAAAGCTTAGCAAATAAGCCATCTTTTCAGCAGCTCCAGCTTTGTTAACTTTACCACAGTACTCAGGTCTCTGCTGTCTGGTTTCTGGTTTTGAGACTCAAAGAGGGAAAAATAAATCTTAAATTAAGTCTTTGCTTCAAATTACTAAAATTGAGCCTAATCCTGAGTTCTAATATATTACAAGTCCCACATCAGCAGTTCTTCACATAAGCCTGCAGCTGCTGTGGTCACATGTGACAAAATGAGCTCCTGTCCATTTAGTCAACGTGGACATTCAGCTAGCAGGACAGATAGCTACCTTGGTTGAGATAAGTGAGAGTCTCCTCCTGCTGTTTGACAGCTGGCGAGGTAGCTGCACACAGAATGTACTGGAATGGGGTCCTTTTAGCACCAGATTCAGCCATAAGCCTGGCTTCTTCATTTTTTAAGAAAGGTGCCAAGGCCTCGCTGAAACAGACCAGAAGGAAAGAAGAATGGCAAAGCAAGGAGAGGAAAAATGTCCTGCATTTTCTGCTATCTTATCACTTCAATCATGGGAACAAAGGTGCACAAGTTGGATGTTGCAAAACTCACTGAGAACAATTCATGGGTATTCATTTAAAAGTGAAAATTATTTAAAAGAGTGTTTTAATGTGGATTTTGAATATAATGCACCTTTGAAATGAAGCATAGAAATGCAATTTCAATTTCACACAGCAGGTTATAATGATAAAACATCCAGATTACTGTACGTGTACAATTTAAAAATTAATTTCAAGCCAATTGAGCATTTTCACCTTTCTCCAAATATTCTTGTGCAGGTAAATATCACTGCTTTGCGCTGACACTTTAACCTGCTGAAGATTTAACTTTCCCCTGACACAAGAACCTTAAATCCACAGAGCTTGAGGCTGGTCAACATGACTGTGCTTTACCTAATGTAACTAGCAGAGTGCTGGTGGTAGGACTCAGGCTGGGAATGGCAGAACAGCATATTTTCCAGTGCAGTATCTTCTCATGTGCCAGGACCACAAGGGAGACGTGGAGACAGATGCAGCTAGTTTTTGCGCTTGCAGCCTTCCTCAGATTTCAGCTCAGGAGGTTTGCAGTCAAACCTCACTGCCTTCCTCTTATATGGCCTGGTGATATTATCATGGACTGCTATTGGCATACCTTGGATGACCCCTAAGAGGCGGAGTGTGAGACACACCTCCCACAACCAGTGTCCAGCTGGGTTGATGCATTAATAGCAGCTTTGCTTGGCCAGTTGTTGACACTGCTGACAGCGTGGCCCTAAAGCTAAACTTTAAACTCTTTCAGGGTAATGATGTTTGGAGATACATTTTGGGCAAAAAAAGAGAGACACCAGTGGGCTTCGGATTAACATTAACAAACGTATGCGTATGTGGTTCAAGGAGAAGTTAAAGAAAACCAAGATTTCACACTAAAATAATCTAGGCTGTGTTCAGGTAGCAGTGACTTAATGTCACACCAGGACATTATTGCTGTGGATGCTAAATGAACCAAATTTCAAAAACAGAGCAGAAACCTCTGCAGTTTCTTCAGAACTCTTCAAAAGGACCAGAGATCAGGAGCAGGTCAATTTAAAGTGTTTTACGGTTAATGTTTATACAGAGCAGCTCTGCACACTTCTGAGCTTCAATGTATGTGCCTGTAAATGGATGGACAACTGGGTGACACTGCTGCCAGTGTCCATGTGGAAGTCAAGGTTCAACCACAGAGAAGACAACACTAGCCGTGATCGCCTGCTTCAAATCTTACACAAGCTGAAATCACTTTTTGGAAACAAATTGTAAAATCGGGGTATGAATAACCAGGAGACATCAGATCAGCTCTGAGTCTCTTTATTTCTAGAGCAAACTGTTTCTTTACATTGTTGCAAATCTATCACAGGTGGATTTAAACAAAAACAAAAACCTTCTGTACAGTTTATCATGAGAGAATAAAATAAGATCAAATAAAATACATAAATACAGGTATGAATATTACAGGACCGGGACAAAGGAAAAGACAGCGTACAGCGGAACATGCATAGTGAAGAGTTTGCAAGGAGTACCATCTTATCTGTTTGTGGAGGGAGATGCTAGCCTAGCATAGTGACCCGTGTGGTTTTGGTGACCACAGATTTGTCCCCCGTTAAAAACAAAACCCAGCTGATTAATATGAAACAGGTGGAGGAAACTCAGGCGACAGTCAGTGCAGTGTGCGGGGGTGGCATTTTGTTGAGGTTACTTTCAGTACCAACACATAAAAAAGCTAATTAAAATTAAACATTATGCAAACACTGTACATTCATTTCTTAAATACCAGAATTGGCCCAGTCAGTGAAGACTCTGAATGAAAAGACCACAGCAAGCACCAGGCTGGTCATCCAAAGACTCAGGATGACCCAAGGTCATCAGGAATACCAATATTCCTTCCTAATCATTATCATCAATATAATTATTATTATTATTGATTTGCGAGGATTTAGCAAATATGATAACAGGACTTTAAAAAGTAATAAGTGAGTGATCCTTGTTCCTACAATAGTAAAAATCAGATCAAATGGGAAAACTGTCAATGTCAAAGCAGGAATCCCACATTTTACAGCTGGATACCTCAGACTCAGTGAAAACCCCGTCTGAGCTTCCTTCTAGCAGACACACTTCTGGTCAACAGCTGTCGTCTCCAGCTTGTATCGTCTTTCTTTTTGACTGACTCTTCTAAAACATCATATCAGAGAGGAGCAGATGATGTTACAAGTGCACTTTAGCAGCCGAGGGAAAAACAGCAAAACCAACTCCCCCCCCCCCCCCCCCAAAAAAAAAACAAACAAAAAAGCCGAAACAAACACAGAAAAAAATCCCCGAAAAGATCTGGAGCCTGTTCAGAATAGCAGGTTGGCAAGTGCTGCAGATTACATGCAAGCTACTTTTCTAACGTGCAGAAGGAGTTACTCAGAGAGTCATTGGGATCCCTTTTCTTCTTTTTTTTAGAAGTCAGTTTTTTGCAAAGCAGAGTTTGAAAAGTGAAGTGTATATACAAAACACTTTACCTGTGGTTTTACAGCTATTGCAGAAGCTGCAGTTACATGAGGACAATTCAAGGGAACAACTAATACTGTATTTGCTTCTTCATCAAAGGGGAAAAAAAAAAGAAAAAACAAACAAACAAATAAACACCCCCCTACCCCTTACAAATCTGCAAATTCACTTTTTTCCCCCCCCAGAGCCCAGAGACACGGTGCTGAACATCCCATTCACGCTCCACATTGCCAGCACGCAAACACCAGAACGTGTGAAGTGAGTAAGGCCTAACAATGTCTGCTCCACTGTCTTCAATCTCTGGTCCTACTCTCAATATCCACAAAAGGGAAAAAAAAAAAAAAAACATCTGGAGTATTTACAAAGGACTTCTTCTTCAGCCCAAGACTCTCAGCACACTCTGATTGAGTGGCGGCCTTGTGGCTTTGGGTGCCAGGAACATGTGTTCAATTAAATGCATTTTTTTATTTTTTCCACCCACACTTAATGCAGAAAACTTCAGTTTGAAAACCCAGAGAACTGGACATCGATCTCCTGTGGAAAAACTGAACTGTTAACTTCAACTGTGTAGTATTTTTCTGCAGCTCAAAATAAAGAACATACAGCATCTGAAGGATTGTCACTTCAAGATTTTAACTACTTGTTTAGTAAATCATCAAAGGGGGCTTGAATTTCCTAATTTACAACATTAAGGGGAAAAACTACAATCAACTACAATCCATGAGCTTTAAACTAAATGTGCTCATACAGCTCTTTCTCTTTTACTTCACTTTTTTTTTTCTTGCACTATTTGGTTTTGAATCCCCTGGACCAGAATTCATCCCAGAACCTACAGAGTCATCACCATCATTGGGCCAGCCAAATGATACTTCATCCCATAATGTAGCTGGTTGGACAGAAACTCCCTTGCTCATCTCTTACTTGGTTTGCCATAATAATAATATTAATAATAATAATAATAATAATAATGGTGGCATGTATGAAATCTCAGAGTTCATGGAAGAAGCTGTTGTCAAAAGGCGGTGTGGAGGGAGTGGGAAGTGCAGAGGAAGAGGAAGTGCATTTCCCAAATACAAAAAACTCTAAACTGGTTGATTCCCTTCCCACCAGTCTAAAAACAGTCCAGTTACATTCGAACGTTTAGAGAGCAGGAGTGGAGAAGACGGGGTGGAAGGAAGTGACAAAGAGGATCCTCTGAAAAAAGGGAAAAAGTATAGTTATGATGATCATGATGAGGAGGAGCTCAAAGACAGAGGGGTCTGAAAGAAACAGGGCTATGGTCTGGAAATCCTTGGAAACCATCCGTCCGTCTGTCCATCCATCCCAAAGAAACCTCCCTCCATTAACTGTGAGAAGAGACGTCCGAGGAGCTGCTGCTATTGCTGTTGGTGGTTTGAGCACGTTTGATGTACAGGTTCAGTAACTTCATCTGGAAAGAAGCAAAGACATGTTTAAGTGTCCTGATGAGTCTGACTGACATGGTGATGACACTTCACATGCCGGAGAGAAGCTCAAGGTCATAAACACATTTATGTGACTTGATTTTGTATGATGTGACCCTATAGACTTGCTTCACTTTGAGTCATGACCAAGAAAAACATGCTGCTGCTTATTCTATGGCAAATGTCTGAAAAAAAAAAAAAAAAAAAAAAAAAATTCATTGTTGATGTGCGCATCAAGTTTTGGAGCTATTGAAGCGTGGCCGCATGGCAGCGTAGCGGTTAGTGCCGTTGCCTCAGAGCAAGAAGGTTGTGGGTTTGATTCCCGGGCCTGGGGCCTTTCTTTGTGGAGTCTGCAGCGGTAGAAAATGAACAAATTAAAGGTTCTCTCTGAAAAGGTGAGTTTTCAGGAGCTTCTTGAAGCCTCAGTTTGCCTTCATATCCAACCTGGGCAATAAGAGTTGCTGACAATGAAACTCTGTGACTCCTTTCAAATAACCAACAGCCAAAACAATCATGGCAGGGAGGGGCGAGGCATTGGAAGAGGGACCCTTCATCTAAGAGAAATTGACCATCAGACCTCAACCCCTTACATAACTCAAGGACGCGAGAAGCGGAGCATATATGAGCCTGTGCTTTATAATTGAACAACAAGCTGGAACCGGCTAAGAGCATGGGAAGATGATAAGGTTTACTGTCTGGTGATGGGGGTTTGTTAACACTGTGTGTGTGTGTGTTTGCGTGTAAGAATTTCCTCATATAAAGCCTATTTGGCAGCCGTCAGTACCTTGCTGCCTGTGAGTTGTGCCAGGTGGGGTTTGAGCTCCTCGCCAATCACAGAATAGATAGCCACCAGACAGAACACGCTGGCCTTGCGAACGCTGCTCTCTGTGTTGTCATAGCCCTGCAGAGAGAAGAGATGGCAACACACACACACACACACAAACACACAGGAGGTGTCAGCAGGAACGTGGGAGGAGTCACACAGAGTGCAGAGTACACACAAACATTTCCAGGGACAAATAAGGCAAATAATTCTCAGTGTCCAAATATGCACATTGTCCAAATATGCCCTTTTGGAGCCGAGAGGATGTTCTGCTCTGTCTGTCCCTGGAAACCCAGGCTTTCCTGTTCCTCAAGCTCTTTTAATGAAGAAACACTTGTCTTGAAAACAACGTTTGTTTCATTTTCTTCAAACCAATTTTGGATGTCAGTGAGTTTTACATTTAGGCTTGTGTCCAGACACGGCTACAGAAACTAAGAAACGCGGATGTATTCCATAAATATGCATGTAATATTGACTCAAATATTTTCCTTTAAAACTTTGTGTCCTTTTTTCAGCTCGGACCTGTAGGAGTCCTGGGATGATGTCGGGGAGCAGCTGCAGCAGTGAATCCTTGCCGATGCGTTCAATGACTTTGGTTTGCATCTTGATGGCAGCCAGGTTGATGGGATAGTCAGCTGTTTGCACAATAGGGCACAGCACCTTGATGCACTGCTCTGGGTGGATGGAACCAGCCAGGGTGGACGCCGCCTCCTCGGCTGCACGCACCACCTGCATGTGCGCATGCACGCATGGATGCACTCATATTAAAAAGGGTCACATGATATGGGAATAAAGAAGAAAAACAAAACAAAACAAAACATGTGTTTGTGTCTTTAACAAGTTATCATCAGTATGTGATGTTTAAAGACTTGTTGTCTAACCTGGTGGTCATAGTCGGACAAACCCCTGGGAGAGATCCTGCTATATCTGTGGGCTCGGAATAAACCCATAGTGTTTTCTGTCCCTGTTAGTCCCTTTACCGGCTCTGTGTGTGTCTGTCATTCAGGATGTGCTGAGCTCTCTCTGTGTGTGTGTGTGTGTGTGTGTGTGTGTGCGTGTGTTCTTGGACATTGCTCAATTCTCTCTGACCCAAGTCTGAGGTTATTTAAACATGTGAACCAGTGCACCTATGCTATTGTTCAGTTATGTGTGTGTCACAAAGTATTTACAGTGATCAAAACTTCCTATAATTGTATATCTGATGTAGCAGAGACAAAAGGCAATTAATGTAATAAATTGTAGTCTGCAGCTTTCATGTGGGACAGTGTACCTCCTTGTGAGAGTCTTTGTGAGCCTCGAGAGTCTTCATGATGGTGAGCTCAGCATAGTTTTTGAAGCGGGCCGGCTGGTTCTTCAGAATTTCCTTCAAGACACGCAGTGCCAGGGCTCTGATGGTGTGCTGAGGGGAAACGACAGTGGGATGTTCAATCAATTAAAAACAAAGCTACCACAGAAGCACATACACTCAACAGTCATTGGTTAACATACGTCTTTATCACTCAGGGTCTCCAACAGGAGGAGGAGGATGGTTTTAAAGTGCTCATCCCAAACAGCCAGGCTGTCTTCCCGGGTGATCTTCAGCAGCTCCACCAGGGCACCTTTGCGCTCCTCAGAACGCTCGTTGTGATTGGACAGTTCCTTCAGTAAATCGGCAACAAGATCCGAGTGGTCCTGACCAACTTCTCGGCAGAAACAGAGGAATAAATTCACTTAAAATTCTATAAACAAGTAAAGTTCAGCATCATCCATCCCAGTCTTTAAATACACTAACGCAAAACTGATTTTAAAATAGATTTGGCCGATTAAAGAAAATAATTTGTTGTGCCTAGGTGTGTAACTCAGTGTTCCTGTGTGACATCGTTCCTTTTACAGCAGCTGTCTCAGCTCAGCTCATTTCAATGCAATTAAGCTTTGGTTACACATTATGGTGTGGAGGAGTGTAATCCATATATCTGGTTACTGAATAAATTCTGTTATTATTTATGCTGGAGACTTATGTACTGATAACAACCACACATGCCAAAAGAATTAGTAAAAGCAATTAGCTGGCGCAGGTTGGACACCATGGTTCCAGGTGGAGTAAGACGAAGTTAGTGGACCTTCAAGAAACAGTGATGGAAATATGAGGGCAATGTCAATTATGCAAACAGAGACAAAGGGTGAACGGAGTGAAGGTAGAGTGAGTGAAAAAACCCAGACAGGGGAGGCGTCTTTACCAGGAGCAAACACCTTGGGGAGTGCCATCTTGTTTTCACCACTATCCTGACGTCGGCCTGGAGAAGAGGAGGAGGGGAGGAGGAGGAATAGGGGTGGGATGAGTCGAAGAGGGGCCATGGAGGTGAAGATGGGGGGAAAGGGAAGAGTGGGAGACAGGAGGCAAAGGATGTGATGACAACTGACGTACGAGACTGGTTTACAGTAGAGAAGCTGCTGACTCACATCTGTGACTGTAGTAAACAAAACAACTCCAAATAGAAGCTGACTTCGTACAATCACACACTAGCATCAGCAGCTTGTCATCGTTTTTGTTTTCAAATCAACACAAGATGTTCAGTTACACAATGAGGGAATGGTGGACAAAAGGGAGGTTGGAAGGATGAAGGGGGTGAGTCAGGTCTGCTGGATAGTGTGGTTTCAATTGTCTTTCACAGATGACACAAGCTGCCTTTTGTTTTTGCGTTTTCTTGTCACATTCGCCTACATTTCTAATTATTTATGCCTTTATTAGAGAGGAAACTTTAGGGAGACAGGAAATGATGGGAATGAGAGAGGGGGAGTGACCTTCGCCAGGCAGAGTTGAACTGGAAAACAGGCCTGATCTGAACAGCCCCTTAGCCACTTGCTATAGAGATGGCTCTCTTTTCACATTTTTGTTCAACTGACAAAAGAGGGTAGTTTCATCTTTTTGCCACTTTTCATACTGTAACGCTTCCTCTAGGATATGTTTGATACTAAATATAAAAATTGGATCAAAAAAAGTGACTCACAACAAATAATGAGAATTTAATACTAAATTTTCTGCTCCTTGTTGTACACTCACTTCTTTGTATCTGATTTTATCCAAAACAAATATCTTGCCAACTCACAGTCACGGAACTGCTCCACATCATCATCAAACACAGCCTCCTTCAGGGCGCTTTTGTCATAGGTGCAGATGGTATCTCCATAGCCATATGGGGCAAACTCACGACCGCGAGGTCCAGAGAAAGAGCGTGGTGACGGTGTGTTGAGTAATGAGGTCTTGTTGTCTAAGGCTGTACGACCTCCCTCTACCATGTCCAAACCCAAGCGGGCATCAAAACCAGGAGATGATGCTACTCCTTCTCTCCCAGCCTGTGACACATGGCAGAAAGGAGAGGAAGAGAGAAGAGTCGTGTTTTTAATTTAAAAATGCAAAGATCTTACATTAGTTACAATTTTATTCTTGTCTCAAAACTGTAAAGTCTGTAATTATTGTCAGATAAGCTTCATTTAATTATTTTTGTGCAGAACAGTGACTATGGTTTAGTTAGCATCACTTACACTAAAAACCTACAGCCAAACCTGTTTAAATTTTAATATGAGCAGCTATACTAACTATACTTCAGAATGCTGTGAGAAGATGAGAAGCTAGTGACTCACTGCATCATCCCTCTTGCCCTCTCGTCTGATTGGCTCATTCAAGTCCTCCTGGCTCCGGTAGCTGAAACTCTGGATGGCCTCTGTGACACCTCGGAGCGAGCTGTAGATCTCTTCAGAGTTCATGTTCTCTGTGTCATACTCCATCATGCTACCAGACGTACAGACACACAGACAGAAATGCACACAACACTTTTATAAACCACTTATCAAAAGCAGATACTCATGTGTGAAGTTTTCAGCCAACAGTAAGAGGTTTAAAAGCTTTTTACATATAAACAGATTCATTTTTAGACAGTGATGATGTAAACTTTCATGGCTTTTTGTGGATATCACACAGACCACATCACTGAGGCAATGTAATGCATGTAATATAAAGGCTCTCTCAACTGGTTTGGAAAAGGGATATCTGGATTACGGAATTAGGATCAGGGGCTGGGTTTGTGTGGGCAGAATCTCCAGTATGTCAAAGCCCACCATATTACCTGGGTGAATATGCTCTGCGCAGGACCCTGAGGGAAGGGGCAGCAGGGGTGGAGTGAGGCGGAGGAGGAGGAGGAGGAGGGGCAGGGAGGTGCTTTGAGAGTCCGTCGACACCCCAACCCCATAACCGACTGTTAACCGACAGCGCGGCCGGGAGGGAAGGATGGACAGACAGGGGAGAAGAGAGTGAGAGAGAGGGGAAGAGTGAGACAGATGGAAATGGACAACACGAGGAGACCAGAGACGAGACAAGACAAGGGAGGAGAAAGAGAAAAAACAAGCGTGCGGAAAGAGAAAAGAGAGAAAAAAAAAACGAGTCTGAGCTTTAAAGGTTAAGGGAAAATGTTAATTTAGAGGAGAGCAGTGGAAAAGCAGAAGAATCCCACAAAGAGAGCTTCAAACAAATATCCTCCCCAGCTTTCTGCAGGTTCAAGACCAGGAAACACATTTTGTCCACTATCAGAGCTCATGGCTTTCTGCTGGCAGATAAAAGGGCTGTACATTGACTCAGCTGAATGAGCTGCTCAGTGGGAAAGGCTCAAACTGAATTTTTAGGGATTTGACATTTTACAATGCGTGTACCTTCTAATGGCAGTGTCAGAGAGCCTGGTTATCAAATGTTTAAATAAATATTTTAATACAGGTAAGAGGAGATTTATTTGTCCTCGTTATCAAACAGATCTGTCTCTGAACAACTCACTCAGTCCCATGCTTCTATTCCCCTGCCTGTTAGGGTTGTGTTTTAGTTTGACTCTGACAGATCGTGAGAGCAACGGCAGCATCCATATGGTCAACTCTAGCCATGCAATAGGATAGGAGGCGTGTTTTTGAAAACAGCTTAACAGCAGGTCTTGTACTTAGGTACCTGGGAGACAGTCCTCCGTGGGAACAGTTTGTCGGAGAGGTCAGGGGGCTGGTTCTGCTCGGGGTGTGGCGTGATGGTGTCCGTCCAATGGTGTTGCTCGGAGACCCCTGGAAAGCAAGAAGACACTGGTGAAATGTAAACTGTGCCAACGCTGCTGATCTGATGAGTCAAAGACTGATACATAATTTTTCATACGAGTTGGTCATTGTTTAGTAGAGGAATGAGAAGATGGAGCAATCAGATATTTCCCATTGAACCGGCTGCTCCATAAATACATGCTGTATTTAGAGTTTTGTGAGGTTTTTCTATGAAATTTTCCACGAGTCAAATTATTCTTGAAGACAAAGTCATGCATCATTTACAGTGCTGGTTTTCGGAATCATTGTCTCAACATTGTGTGTTAATCTTTTCCATATCTGGTCTTAGCAAAATTGCTTTTGTTTCCTTTTCTGTGTTCCAAGAAGCAAGGAGAGGCTTAGTGAATGAGCTCCACAAACAAGCAACAACAGAAGTTAAAACAATAGATATCTTTCACTTCATGTGATGAGAGCTGTGAATGCAGTACAGGTTTTGGTGTGTCAACTTCAAACGTTGCCACTCCAGCTACATTTCACTTACTACACTGCTGCTAGTATTGCTAGAGTTCTTCAGGTGGTTGTGCAGCAGTTTGGTGGCTCCATCCTGGAAGGTTTTGGGCAGGGCTCCAAGCAGCATGGTGAACTCTGGGGTGTTAAGCTCAAACAAGGCAATGAGCACCACCTGGGCAGCCTGGTGGATGTGGAGCATAACAGGTTAGAGAAGAGGTTGCAATAGAGTGGATGGTTCAGATGGCTCCCTCGGTATCTATACCACATGTCACTCTGGTCGACCTCTGCTTGACCAGAGTGAGTGATAAGAATGTCTGACTGACTTATGAACTGCTATAATATCACAATTTTCCAAGAATACCAATTCTACATGAAGGTTACCACTGACAAAGAAAAAAAACCCCAATAACTCTAACAAAAAACAAACAACTAAGTAACTGTGAACCATGGGAACCACCTGTTCAGCTCCACAGTACATGTGCCTGTGGAAAGAAACTTGTAAAAAGGTGAATGTTCAAAGCTGCATTCAGTGGAAAAAGAAGTTTAGCACACAGCTACTCATGTTCATTGTTGGATGTTGTTACTATGTATGTGTTGTTCAACATGCAAGTGAGTATAGGCAAACTAAAGTAGTAGCTGCTATTGTTCTATGGCAAGATAGCAAGGGTATAAGTTTAGTGTATTTTGTCAGGAACTAAATTCCGATCTGAAATTTTCAACATTTTGGAGAGAAACATTTCCAGAAACCAACAGACACTTCAGCTTTCACTGATGAAGTGAAAACTTTATTGTCTAAACCCATTTTTGTTTGGTCTCATCATCTAAATTTAAAGACTTGCTGGCATTCAGTACTTTTAAAGAAAAGAAGACCAGGACAAAAGCTTGTGCATTGCTGCAATGTGCCATTTCTGCCTCCTGTCAGCTGGTCTCCTCCTTTCTGTGCTCAATTATACAGATTAATTCCCAGTAAAACTGCTCTCATTCACTTGTTAATTTGTCTCTGTTGTCAGACAATGTCATAATAGCCCAAGTTTCCTTCACTTTGCACAAACTGCTAACCAGCAGTCAGTTCAACCTACTGCTAGTGCTGATTTTATAACCCAAATGCTGTCCGACAAAATCGTCTCAGCTCCCTGCTGTGAGCTTAGAGAGCTGTGTGAGGGGGAAAAACCTGACCTGCTTCTTGCTGGGCAATAATGAGCATTCTGGTACTGAAAGTAGCCCAGGTTTAGAGCGGTCTGAAAAGTCACTTAATCTAGTGACAAAGGGAAGACAAACGTTGGCACCACAGCTTGTTCTGGCTGAACTATAACCATGTGTAGTTTAGTTACAGCGATATACTAACTTTTGATAACATTTAGCTTTTGTTTTCTTAAGGCCTTTGCACACAGCAGTCAAATGCAAATGAATCTAACATGTGTGATAATATTTATAGCTTTAGTTATGCAATAGGTAAAGCTAGAGCACAATACATTCAGATATAAAACTATTGTAAGACTTTCAAGTGAAGTTTAGAGTTTCTCTCTAACTGGAAAATAAAGTATTAACAACATGCAGGTACGCAGGTGGATGAAAGTTGTTAGGGTGAGCCAAACAATCAGACAAAATGTTTTACACAAACAGTAGTAACAAAATAGCATCACCATCAATGTTTAGCAAACTGACTCAAAAGTCAACTCATACAAAGCAACAAGCCTTTCCTGTAATTTGGAGATAAGTTATGTCTTGTTGTACAACAAGATTCGTATATTTGGTAAGTAATTAAATTAGCAAGACACAGACTGACATTTCTGGATGTTACAAAGGAATAGCTGCAGTGCAAATGGTAAGAGGTGAGTGAGAAATGCCATACTACAATTTTCACAGTCCTGAAGGTTGATGGTTAGGCACCGGGCAGGCAGGGCAATGCGTGCTTAGAATGTTGCGATTGGCTGCTGGATCAGGATATACCTGCTTGCACCTTTCTTCCTGGTTGCCCTCAGCGGACAGTAAGGCTGCGGTGCTGGACCTGCCAATTAGTTCCTCGCTCACCCAGTTATGAAGGGTCTGGGACACAGTGGCAGGGCAGAACGGGATTACAGCATGACACAGGTCCTCCACCAACATATTTGGCTAAACTGCACCAATCCTTTCAACTCAGCACAGACCATCACAGTTTGGATCATTCCAACAGATTTTTACTTTTGGACAAAGATTAAACTGAGGATTGTCTTAAACTATTCTATCCTTGCAGGGTGTCTCAGGATGTCAGGCTCTAGCTGGAAATCAAGTGAGGATTTCATTTGAAGGAACAGCAATGGAAAAAAACAAACAGAAGGTGACACATGACTCCCATTGGACAAGGTGAAGATAATGCGCTATTGACTCAAGGCCATCCACATGGAGAAGGCCTATTATAATTCAGATTGAGAAATTCAAATGAAAACAGTATACAACTTGTCACTGGGTGTGGAAGACAAAAATTCTGCCAAGCTCATGTCACCATTAGTTATGTTTTTAGTTTGTAGTGAAATATTCAGCGCTGCAATAAGCTTGTTTACCTAGGTTCCCAGACTTCCTCATTAGAATTATGGTGTTGCATCATGAGGATTGATATTCTGTATCCCACCTGGTGTGATCTACAACTAAAACAACCCATTGAAGAATTTTTCTCGGCCTCCAAGTGTGGTTTCCTGTCATAAGCTTGGCAGGACCGTCTGTCATTGTTGTGTTTACAACAAAAGAGGTTATAACACAGCCTGAGCAGTGCTATGTAGAGCGGATGGGAAGCTATAGTGAGTTGCTATCAGATGACGAGACTCTTGATTTTATTTCCCTGTACTAAAATGTATTAAAATATTTATTCATACAGAAAGCTGGCCTACCTTTCTGACATCAGAGCTTTTGGGCTCTGTGGTCCAGGTGATGATGCGAGACACAGCCAAGCGTGTCTCACTGGAGTTGACAAAATCTGTCGGGTCCATCTGTCGAGCCAGGGACTCTATGTATTTCAAAATGGCTACTTTCACCTGAGGAGTGGAGAAATAGCATGGTTATGTCTTTCTTAAACTGCATTATTAGATATGACCAATCAAAATCCAGTTCATAAAGAGTCAGTTTCTAAGTTGACTTTACCTTAAGGTTTGGAGTCTGAGTCTGATCAACGATAAACCTCATCAGGATATTGAACTGTTGATCAAATGGGAATGACTCCCTGAGAAAGACAAGAAAAGACAAGTTTCTACTTTAAATTAGACTCCATAAGATGCAAATTTAGTATTTCCCAAAAAGACTGCACAAACACAAAAAACACGTAACTGATCTCACTTTATTATTGGTACAAACTGTCATAAAACCCACAAAATGCAAGTCTCTTATCTGTGTTCATTTTTCTACTATTACACAGTATCGGCTTATTTCTAATTTGCCTGTTCCCTTATCTTAGCTTCCCCCTCTCTGTGACTAGGGCAGTCTGTCTGGCATATGCTTCAAACCTTGTGACATCAAGGGCCTTCTGGACTTTGGCCTGGACAGAGCCAAGCAGGTCTGCCCCCATTTTCTTCAGCAGCTGAGTGAGCAGGACAAAAAGCCAGTCCTGTAGGTCCTCCCTGTGTACTGTGATGAAGTCCACCAGAGTTTCCAGGAACATGCTGAACACCTGAGGAAATGTTCAAACATTTATTATACTGTACTGCCTACCCTGGATTACATGCTTACTTGAAGTCAGATTAAGGTTAATGAATGTGTGTGTCGGAACATTGACTGAACAGCACACTTACTCTCTGTTGTTAAATCCACAGAAAGGGAGACCATGCAACAGAAGACACTCCATTAGTAATCAAATAAGCCAAACAAGCATTTTGTGTACAAAATCCAGCATATTTTGCAGTTATGGAATCCATGCATTTACTCCAGTCATAATTAGTTCTGGTTTTATTCTGATAAATGTATCTTCTGTACCTTGCTGTGTGGATCTGCAAACATCCTTGTGAATATTTCACATAGTCTTTTCAGCTCCACTCGGCTGCAGCAAACAAAACAAATCAAAGAAGAAATCAGAGAAATCCACAAAATGATTTCTATGCATCAGGTTAAAATACAGAAAAACACCTCACAAAACAGCTCAGCCATTATTCTTAAACAGCAGAGCTTGAGGTTCACTGTCTTTCATTTACTTTAGAATCAGACTGCTGCTATCTACTATTTCCTCCTTTAAAACTGCGTTAAGGTTCAAGCTCAGATGATTGGAAGCAGAAGAAACACAATCCTAAACCAGTTTGAGTAACACTGTTACAGTTTCTTTGAACTGTTCAGAGTAGCTTCAGTCGATTTGGTAGCGACTATTCAACCATTTCTTGACTATCCATCACGATTATGTCATGTGATGCTTAAGATTCACACAAGCCCCACGGGAACCGGACTTTTTACGAGGGGGAGGTGGGATGATCTTAACATGATCTGTTCTGATTTTCTTAATGTACTTCCATCATATTTGTATATATTACATTTGTCTTTGTCCTAAGTACCAAAGGTCACATTCCCTTTGTGGCAGCTTCTGTAATATCATCCATCACCTGGGTTAAGACTCATGCTCTCACTCCCACCTCAGGATTCTTTGGCTCTTGAGGAGGTTCTGCAGACCCAGCAGCCCCTCCTTTCTCTCTGACCAGTTGGAGCTGGCACAGTGGTTGAGGACTTCTGCAACGTCCTCCGTCTGCCGTAGGTAATGGGGGATGCCTCCGTTTCGTGAACCATATGAGCGCTCAGAGCAGGCACTGGAGGCGTCACTGTTGGCATCGTCGTCGGAGTACATCCCTGGCGATTCATACCTCCGCCTCAGTGGCTTCCTCTGTTGGAAACAGAATAGTATGAGTGTGATGTAAGACCCGCGTTGTGACACTTTAGTCTTAACCAATGTCTTTAGGGAAAGTGCTTCAGCAAATAAACTCAGCCATGAGGTAAGAATCTTTACAAGGTCACCAGCCATGCAGGTTTCTGTAATGTTGTGGGCTATGTGCATCTCATGTTTTGTTCTTCAGATGTTACCCTTATCTTTAGGGTGAATCTACATACACAAATAAAATATGCAAAATGAAATAATTATTTTAAAAGCCAGTTAAGCAGAGCCACAAGAAAGCAAAGGTCTTGACTGTGAAGGCAGTGCAGAGGGGGGCACTTCAGACAGCATAGTTTTTTTCATCCAATGGATTCTGATCACACACGCATATGAGTAATGTAGCAGAACATGAGGTTCAACACATTAAATGACATCACATGACATGTGGAAAAAATAAATCTTTGCTCGGATACAACAGATGCACAAATTTGAGATGCAATGGATAAACACATTCAGGGTTTAACTATTTTTCAAAAGAAATTAATTACTCAAAAAAAATAAAAGGCATGAGGTGGAGGGGAAAGGGGTCATGAGCCAATATAATGAGCAAAGCTGCATTATTATTATTGTCTGGACTTGATTAGTGCATGACAGCATGGATACACAAACAGTATGTAAAATGACTAACTACCTTATTCCTGGAGTCTCCTAACAGCTGAAATGGTAACAAACAACCAAGAGGGAAGGAGGAGAGAGGGAAGGTTTAACTGAGTAACAGAGACCAAGTACAGTTCTGCTGTGTCTGCAAAAGAAGACAAGACTGGACATCTCGTATCTTAGCTGCATGAGAGTTATAAAGAAGGCCCTCTTTATACCTTGAGGACTAAACAAACATGAAGATGTCTAGTTAAGTTTTAAGGCTTTAAAAGTTTTAGCCAATAAACAGAAATGTCTTTCTTTCTGCCAAGAAAAAAAACCTTTAACACAGATTAAAAATAATTCAGTTAATTTTTATTACAGTGCATCAATTTTAAATTCCTGAAACAAAACCAGGCTTCATAAATAAATCTTTAATATATATTTTTTTAATAAATCCAGAAGGAGCTTTTTGAACATAGTTTAAATTATTCAATAAAGTTTGAAAAACCAGAATCTCCTAAACCAGAGAAGAGACTGTGAGGAAAATAATACAAATACAATAGTACGTTTCAGTACATTTTGAACTCTGAACTAAACAACCGACTAACTAAATTGTGTTATGGATATTAAACAGAGCTCGAGTCTGGACAGTAACTATAGGAGACATTTTAGCAACATTCCAGAAATCTGTCTCTGTTTTTACAACCACCTCTCATGAAGTTACTGGTCTTAACTATGAGGGATGATGCTGGTGACACTCAGCTCTGAGGAGGATCTTTTCAAATGAAAACTTTGCCTCAACAGAGACTTCAACAGAGACTTCAACAGAGTTAATCACTGATATACACAGCAGCTTACCAGAGCATCAGCAACTGCTGCCTCCACCTCGGTGCCAGTGTTTAGGACCCTCATGGCATTGACTGATGCTGAGATTCTTGCTTGATGGATCAAACCATATCGGTCTGAGCAGGAAGCGGAAAAAGAACAAGAAGAGAGAAAAGTGGGGTGTGAAACTCATACACAAAGTAAACCAATGATGATTGCTTACCTGCTTCTGGTTTACACTAGACAAGGAACTCTAGTGTGTGGGGATATTGTAAATTATCCAACCACCAAAAGCAAAATGGAAACAAAGATGTCACAAAAGAAAAACCCAATGAGAGCATATGCAAACACTACAGCTGCACTGCTTCCCCAGGAGATACAACCAACAATGCACCAAAAGAAAAAAAAAAACACCACCACCACAAATATGAACTCTAATGTTAGAAATGAAAACAAACACAAGCAAATTCAAAGGCTGAACAAATCTGGGGGCAGCAGATACCAATGTAACAGAAACCAGCTCCTTCTGGGCACAAATAAAGATAATATACAGACAATACACAGGCTGCCAAATGAGGCATAAGTTAAAAAAAACAACAATAACAAATGAGACTGAACTGAGTCAAAGGCTCAGTTCAGCCAAGATGACAATTCCATGAAAGTTGTAGCTAAAATGATAACTGAATTGGTGGAGAAGCAAATGAAAATTGTTCCTTTTCACATGCTGAACAAACACACCTTCTTTGTGTGTTTTAAATACTGATGGAAACACTCTAAAACAAAGTGGATGAAGGCAACATAATTGAAATGAATGACAGAATCACATGGCTGAACAACTGCACAGGCATACTGTTACAGTCTTCATTATTGTCCCTAAGAGAGGTCATTTTGGGTAGGGGTGGGGATGAGCCTAAAATGGACTGGGAGGCTGGGGGGGTCTGATCATGCAGGTCACCTGACTGGCCGTGGGGTTCAGCTGTGGAGAGAGCGCTGGTTGATCGGGAGTGACGTCGGGAGGCTGCAGGGGCAAGGAGAGGTAGGGCCATACCCAGACAAGGGGGGGGGGGGGTTAGTTAGACAGAGACAGACAGACACACACAGACACACAGACACACAACAGGTTAAACACCAGCCTCTATTGTGAAGCTCTAACTCCATTTTTACACTGATGATGACATCACAGCTTTCATTCATCATTTATAGTGTTATAGTGTGTGTTGATATTTATGATACTGATGCTGTTTTTTAACACCAAGACTCAAAATGAAGGAGCTTGACTCAGTCTCTACAGTGGCTCATTCATTTTGACTGCTTGCTCCTAGAAATGAAATATGGAAGAAGCAAAACAGTAAGGACAAAATGTTTGAATGAATCCTAAAACATGAACAGGAGTAATGTCAGATCTACTTTAAGTATGCAAAACCAAGAAACTGGCAACAACACCATCACATAGACTGATGGTGAACAAGAAAAACAACACGGATAACACGGTTAACTGATGTTTTGCTAATTGTGCTGACAAAAACAATCAACACTTGAGGTGATGTATGTGTACATTCATGTTTGCATGCATGTATTTTTCTTATATTTTTCCTTTTTTTTTTGTCATTGTCTTCTCTGTGCCCCCTCACACGCTGCCCTTCTTTGTGTCTTTGTCCATATGCTTTCAAAACTATTATTATTAAAATGATGCTAATAATAATAATAATAATAAGCGCCTTTCAAGACACTCAAGGACACTGTACAATGGATAAAGATGACAACAACAAAGTCAACATACATAAAAGAAACAATGGAGAGTGTAATAGAAGTTAAAGTGAGTGAGCAATGTTAAACAGGTGAATTTTGAGTTTGGACTTGCAGATAGTTGCGGATATGAGGAGGCAGACAGTTCTCGAGGTGGGGATCAGAGCTTTCAGCCGCTCTGTTCACCTGTCTTTGTCCATACAGTATAAGTATATGAACATATATGGAATGTCTTACATTTGTGCATAAGCTTTTCATGTCTAGAAAGTGAACTAATTTTATTTTAGTTCATATGGTTGGGATTTGCATTTCACAAAAAGAAAAAGTAGTCACGCCATTTTCCCATCTTTCCCCTTTCTTTATCTTTGAGGTTTTCTCAGCTCAGGGAGAGTTATATCACAGGGTAAGGGATTGTATAGTATAGTATACTTTCCTTGGTGGAAAGTTTATAAAACCTTTTGCTGATTATTTTCTGATCATAGTTGTGGTTATAGAAAATAAATGTGGCTGTTGTGACAGAACATTCTTTGTTTTCACTTTAAATACCAATTGCATCCTTGCTGGTATGGGAATCTGGGCAATTTACAAAAACTATGTGCTCACTTACTAGGATGTCACAGTACAACAACTGGAGCAGCAGCTGACACTGCACATTTGTTGCAGCAACAGGTGGAACAACTTCTACTTCTTCCTCTTTGTCTTCCCATAATTTTAAATGGTGGAACTATCTAAAACTATAACATGTGACCATGTACACAGGTTCATCTGGAGACAATTCAAACATATGAATCCAACTTAAAAGTCCAAAATAATGAATGTACATTTGGAGCTTGACTTGACTTTCTTATTTATAATACCTTAGAAAGAAAGATTGCATGCAACAATAATATTCCTTGAAGCCACAATGACACTGTCAGTACATGCACAGAGAAAACAGGCAGAGGCAGAACAACATACTACACTTAACACAGACAACAGCAGAGAGAAAGTTAGGCTCACTGTCCATCTGGGATTCTCTGGGCTAGAATAGCTCAGCAGTACTCACCCAGAGGAGCGAAGCCCCGAGCGGGGCTTGTGTCGCGGCTGCTCTCGCGACTAGTGTCACGACTGCAACCTTGACTCATGCTGGGGCGGGGAATGCGGCTCCGGGCTAGCGTGCGGTAGGGAAGAGCAGCAGGAACAAGAACTTTACCACACAGGCTGGCTGTCAGGACAACAAGTTAGGTGGGAATGTCAGTATGCATTCATGGGAAGGGTGTGGGAGTTAGAGTCGGAGGTGAGGAAAAGAAGAGGGACAGAGGTCATGAGAGATGGCAACCTGTAGGAGGCGCCAAACAGAAGCAATTTTTGTTACTTCAAATAATATTATGTTTAGGGATAAATGAACAAAAAATCATGATGTGTTGGTATTCAAAACATTGTTATGGTCAAGAGGCTTTTTTCATTGAATACAGCAAGGTGCTCAGAAAATTTTATCGTAATTTTATGTTTACCCTATGTTTATTCATGACATGATATTTGTGTTGTTAGTTTATTTTAAATAAATATAAAAAAATTTGTATAATACAGGAGCTCCAAATCTTAAGAACTTTTTCACTGAAGAGGAAAACAAATTCTTTAACAACCCTGCCAATAATTGTTAAAATAATGATCACTCGACTGACTGATGAACTGGATCGTGCTGCTAATAGGGAGAAAATATATGGAGAAAGACTAAGAAAAATAAAGAACTTAGAGATGAGGAAGAGGAGGAGAATGGAACAGACAGAAGCAGTGCCTGAGCACAGTGCTGGTGAGTGAAACAGTTAAAACTATTCAGCTAGTTAAAGATTAGACAGTCTAGACACAAACAACATGTCAAACTTCTAGCTTGTGACAAGGATTAGACATAAAAATGGATAGTTGGGTTTGTCAATTACATAATACTCATGTAACATGTCAAGATGAGTAAAGAACAGTAAAATCTTATTATCATGCAAATCTATAAATATAATGATCAATTTATTATGACAACGGGAAAATAAAGAGTCAAAAATTCAAAAGAAACATTTAACATGGAGAGTAGCCCCTCTCTGACACATGAGATGTCAGGGGGACTGACTCTGAGCCTGATCTTTATCAGCTGCTGAGATCTACAGAGCTACAGTCAAAGTTAACATGATTCAACCATAAAGCTGAACAACAGGAAACAGTAATTGCCATTTTCAATTTTCCTCGTGGTAGAATTTGACTGTGTCAGTAATGTTAACCTCAGCTTTAACTTGATCATTTGGTCCAAATGTAATACCCATAACCACGGCTCCCACTCAGCAAATCGTACAACAGACTACATCAGTGAGGAATGATTGAAAACAAAACAACAAAGTTCCCTCATAATGGTAACTGGATGAGCAAGAGGACAAACTCTGTAGTCTTTGTCAGCTGAAGAGTGCTGTAATTTGTTTTGACTGATTCTGAGTGCAGTATGTAAATATATACATGATTCTTTCTCTATCAGTTAAGACCATCAAGTCAGATTCATTAGTTTTTGACATGACATAATGAAAAGCAGCATGTGATTGGACAGTGTCACTGTCCTTGTTGATTCTTGTCACGTGGCTGTTCATCTTTCTGTGATTTGATAAGTGTCACGACTGCATAATTTTAAAATTTTAACGGTTTAAAGTAGTTTACAACTGTTTTTTTTCCCCCGCTGTTTTAAGTCATAGTAATTCTGTTACCACATAAACAGTCATTGAACAGAATCAAAGCATCTTTTCCCTAAAAACAGTACCAGAGTAACCTGTGTGACCCACAAGCCCCGGTCTTACCGATACCCAGTCGACTGGGACTTGTCTCCCGGCTGCAGCCCTGGCTGCGGGGGATCCTGCTGCGCTTGTCAGCTGGTGTGGTGGAGGCTGATGCCACGGCTCGTGGGACCCGGCCATAGCTGCTGTGGCCAAGCAGCTTGCCTGGGGAACTGGAGCGACTGCCGGCTGTTGAAGAGAGCACAAAAAATACACCAACAAGTTTAACAAAGTTCAAAATTCAGAGTTGCAGAGATACGTTCAGCGGAGCAGGGTAACTAACATACTTGGACTTAAGTCAAATTTCTTAAGCCACCAAAACAAATACTTTATAGCACATTATAGTGTATCCTTCTAACTTTACAGAGGTAAACCTATATTTGAGGGTCAATTAATAACTTTTTAGTGGCAGTAAAGAAGTGAGAGTTAAACAGAACTTTATAAAAAATCTAATTATAGTCACTGAATGGACAAATTCAGATGTTACAGCCTAGGCACACACAAGTAAAAGGGGCTGGATCTATATTCTAGCCAACTGTGCTGTGGGGAAGACATTTACTGTGACCCATGTCACCAGTGGGAACGGAGGCTGCAGTCAAAAAGTCTTAGGATTTTAGGAAGGTTCCTAGCTGTGTGAAATGACCCGGAAGTATGTCAGAACCAGCCATGATCAGAGTTGCACAAAATATAATTTTTCTCTATTCAACAAATGTCACAAGTCCTGATGTCAGGATACTCTATACTCTCTATCATACTGCTCCTTATTTTAAGTTTTTTGGCCATTTTTAGAACGTATTATTTTTGATAGGACAGGGGAGAATGACAGGATTTTTGTCTTGTTATAAATACAGTTGATTTCCCAGAAATCCTTGAATAAGCTGTTGTCCATCACAAATGCTTCCCTCCAGAACTTCATTGACCTCATAAAGTTGTCCATCAAGGTAATGGATTACTAGTAAGGAAAGGAGAATATTAAGACTTTTGGACCACAGCCATATGATGCTTCAGAGTGAAAACCAATACAACAAAATGGCCAACGGCAGACATGTCCTATTACAAATAGCTTCTCAAACTGTCGGGGGGGAGTATTCAGAAATAAAAACTTGAAGGCGATGAGTGGAACAGCTTTTAGACAAAGTGAAACAAACAAAAGTTTAAAATAAAAATGGGACGTGCAACACTCCTCTAAGGGGTGAGGGATGTCTGGCTTGTGACTGGATGAGGCTGAGGCCTTACCACTGATGGGATTGGCTGATCTGGATCCTGGATGATGGAAGCAATAGGCAGAACAGGGTGGAGATTGAGAACGGTCAAAATGAGAGAGAGGAGGGTTATGTTTATTTTATTTACCAAGCATACCCTCTAGACAGCTGTGAACATGTTAGGTACACACTGATCACTCACCGATCTGAGGAATATATAAGGAAACCAAACTCACACAGACACGCACACAGCTACACAGACACACAGACACACAGACACACACAGACACACAGACACACAGACACACAGACACACAGACACACACACACACAGACAGACACACACACACACACACACACACACACACACATTTAAAATACAAGCATGCATTTTGCCCATGGATGGAGGCACGTGCGAAAATACACATGATTTGCGATGGATGTGAAACTAGTTCAGGGTGGAAACATTAGTTACACAAATTAAACAAAGCAAGGCATTTAGTATGATCTCAGAGCGGATGCAGACAAAGATCATACATGAACATAAGAGTGACGGTTTGGTATGCAAACCTGACCATAATGAGAAAATGTGTGAGGCGTGTATACGTACGCTGGGACTGAGAAACCACCTTGGCTCGACTTCGCCCCCTGTTGTCCACCATGGAGGTGCTGGCTCCACCAACACTGCCAGAGCTTTGCCTCCTGGTACGAACACGACCTGGATAGGAGAAAGTGAGTGACAGAGAAGGACAATAAGTTACATGAATATGGACCTATCATTAACCCCAAAGCATGAACAGAGATACTGTGGAGGAAAGTCTGGGGAGACAGAATGAAGAAGACCTGGACGAGGGGACAGAGCCCCCCTGAAAACATAGAGAGGAAAACAGACAAAGCAGGGTTCATTATATGTTATATGAATAAATCTCAGACTTTGTTTCAACCTGCAGCTGACAACCCCCAACCACGAGCTCAGGATTAGCCAAAGGATTTGTCTGGTCAGTTATGTTAGCGCTAGCAAAGACATGAGACAAAGAAAAAAAAAAAAACGAAGCTTTTAAGTCCTCGTGTCATTTCCCACTTATGTGTCTTCATGGGCTGAAACAAATAATGAGAAATACTGGCAAACATTTTTGACCCTTGTCTGGAAAAAGACACACAGCTTTATGTAGCTCTCTAAATCCTGCATTTGAAACACATCCTGTGAATGCAATTCAATATTCTGATATAATTACTCCTTACACATGTTTCACAATGAGAAAAACATTTTCATTAGATTTTTAGTTAAAGAAAAATACATTTAAATTGTTAGCATTCCTAAATCAGGTACTGCTAGCTAAAAAGATAGTTGGGGCCATAAGCAAAAGTGAGAAGTACTAGCAATGCTAAGACAAACACTCTTCTCCTAAATCTAAATAAGTTCATTCATTCATTCATTCATTCAACTTCTGCTGCTTATCCATTTCTGGGTTGCGGGGGGTGCTGGAGCCAATCCCAGCTCACACTGGGTGAGGGCGGGGTACACCCTGGACAGTTCACCAGTCCATCACAGGGCCAACAGACAGAGACACACAACCACTCACACTCAGACCTACAGACAATTTAGAGTCATCAATTAACCCAAACATACATGTCTTTGGATGGTGGCAGGAAACCGGAGTACCCAGATGAAACAGGCACGGGGAGAACGTGCAAACTCGGCAGAGAAAGGAACTGAACCTGCAACCTTCTTGTTGTGAGGCAACAGCGCTAACTACTATGCTGCTGTGCTGCCCTAATTTAAAGTATTTAGTGTAAAGTGGGTAACACTTTTATAGTCTAACATGACAAGGTTTCACAATATTAGACATGTATGTAGTGGGTCAGAAGAACAGCTTCATTATTGTAACCTTGCGCAACCCAAACTGTAAGGCTTGATTATATGAACCAAAGAATACTTAAAATATCTTTAATTTTACCTGCTGAACATTTTTATATATTAATAGACAATAATAATGATGTGTTTCTCTGTCTCTCTCTCTCACACACACACACACACACACACTCTTGATACAAATTATTTCCTCACTCTCTTAAAAACGTTAAAAATGTGTGTTGGGATAAAAGGCGGGCAGCAATAAGCCATTGCAGGATTTTTTGATTAATATGGGGCAAAATCCACCACAACTGGTTCATCCAGTGAAGCTGTTTACACAATATGCCAAGAATGGTGGCACGCTGACAGTGACACTGATAACAGGAATTGCACTGCAAGCTAAAAACAAAATGATCCTTGAGTTGGAGAAGATGTGTTGCTCTGTGGTTACATGGTGTGCGATGATTTCATAAGCAATCAATTTCCAAAATTTTCCCCTCCAGTTATTCAGGTGCCAGCCTCCTATTGTTCCAAATTTACGACAAAATAATTTGACTTGTAGATAAACAAAAAAAAAAGTGGATCTGTCGTATGTTAAGCTGAGCGATATTGTAAAATAGATTAGATAGAAACTATTACTCTGTTACATGCCTTAACCTGACATCCGACTTTATCACTGTGTAAGGAACAGAACTGATGGACACAGTTGTTGGCTTACATTCAGACAATAACATTCATGCAGACAGTCCATGCAGAGTTCCACATAACTGACGACCACTTTGGGGTGGGTAAAGAGAAGGCAGTAGGGGCACAAATGAAGAGAAAAGGATGTAAGTGTGTAGCCTGTGACAGCTGACAAAAAGACACACTCGTACGCTTTCTCTTTCTTACGTTCACAAACATACACACAATTCTTACCATCACTTTTACCAGGAGCGCCATCTTTTGGGGATTTAAGAAAGGCAGTGCAGCAGCGAGTGAAAGGAGAGGTATAGAGGAAGAAATTAGTAACAATTGAAGCAGGAGCATGAGTGAGTGGGTAAGCAAGCGGCTTCTTCATCATTAGTAATGGCTGTGATTGAGCCCTAGAGACTCCTTTGAGAAAAAGGGAGGGAGAAGTTTCCACACAAGAAAAATGATTCTCGTAAATTTAATTTGTAGTGGTTCAGGGGCTAATTTAAATATCCACACCTCCTTCCATTTAACTTAAGATGCCAGTGAAAGCATCCTTAAAAAGTATCACGGGTTTTAATCACACTGGGGGTGATGGGGTATTCAGCCTCATCACATCGATTTGTCAGAGGTGTCAGTGCAGGATCTAAACTGTTCCTGCTGACAGAGCAGTCTAATGACAAAATGAGTGGTCATTAATAATCCCAGTCAGCTCCATAAAAGCCAGTCACTACAAGAGAAAACGTAATGCTTCGTGAAAAAGTGGGATATTGAAGAGGAGTCACCAGAGTGAGAAATTTCAAGAAATGCAAAATGGCATTTTCCTATGCAAGTCAAAGTTAGAAAAACTGTAGGCGAATTATTCACAGGTTTTTTAGCATTGTCTTTGATTCATTTGCATCGACCCTTTGACCAATGTGCAAGTGTTTTTTTGAGGTGCATTTTGATGCATTTCTAGTTGCAATGCAGATGCTTGTTTCTGCTGATTTAAGACAGAAAGTGGGAGGTGACTAATGGTTTACCTAATGAGGCATAGGACCCAGGGGGGAGAGCAGCCGCAGAGCTGAATGGTGAGGACGCAGGGACGGTGGACAGACGTGACTTGGCGTTGGAGGCAGCATTTACGTCAATGTCACTACGGGATCGTTGGAGGGAACCAGGCGTGGAAGGCATTCTGGTGCTCACCAGCTTACCTGGAACAGCACAGAGACGGGAGGCAAATGGTGAAAACTGAAGGCGTTTATTTTTAAAACCTAAAAAATGATATTGTATTGTATTGAAATCTATAGAAAAATGGCCGTACTTCTTTTTTTGATTTTTTTTAGCTCAGTGAACATTTCCCTAGTAAGCAGGTTATGCATTTTGGGGCATGGCTACTGTGTGACCTGCGGTCTGTACCACACAATCAGGATAGAGTACAGAGCAGGTCAGATCCAGCCCTCACTGCTTCTTCTCCAAATAAGCTTTCTTCTGATTAAAAAAAAACAACAAGTGAGCCGAGATCCAAATGGCATACTGGAGGATTCAAAATGGAAATTCATAAACCAATGGGTGATGTCAGGGTGGATTGACACTTGCTCACAGCACACAGATAAGGTCATAAAGAAGCCTCTCCATGCAAGAAGAACAAGTTTGATCTGTATTTACTGCACAGCTAAAATATGATATGCTGATCATACTGAATTACATGAAGAAGTAGGTGTTGGGTTGTGTTCTTAAAAAAGTATTTGGAGTGCGTCAATCACATATATACTGTACCTTTTGAATGCCATTTGCTCATGAGGTCAAATCACAGTGGATAAAATGCAAGACCTACACCAAATTTTTCTTCTTCTTCTTTCTCACTTCTAACTTGACTGTAACATTATATGCTTGTTTCTTACACCACACAAACAGATAGTAGAGGAAAAAATAAAAAAAATAAAATAAAAATCTTACTCCTCGTTATGCTCCCTCCAATCACACTCTTCACAGACAATGGCCGGCTAAAAAAAAAAAAACAAACAAAAACATAAGGAAACAATTTTTAAACTTTATACTTTATGTGCATCAGAAAAAAATTTACAGGCAGTATATTTATGAATCAGAACAATTAACTTAGTATTATTTATGTAAAGTATATGCAGAGATTTTGTTGGCCAGCACCTTAAAGAATAATGATAAAGATTATGACCCATGTTTTTTGTTTTTCTTTACAGCTAAGTGTGTACAATTCAACTTGTTAGCTGTTCAGAAATCATCAGCATCACACTTAAAACCATTCTCATAGGAAATAAATAAATAAATAAATAAAATAAAGATGAGTTCATCCAAATAAACACAAACACCCCTACCACACACACATGCACATATTCACACACAGTCACACACTAACGCGTGCACACACACAGCTATAGCCCTGATAAATGGACTATGAGGTCATCAACCAACATGCTCCATGGGGGATCTATAAACTGATCATTATAATCCCTGAGAGTGTGTGGGTGTGTCTGAGAGCACACAACCGTCTGCTGTCCATCTGACAATAATTACCAATGTTTTTACAATTATCAATAAGATGGATGCATTAGTGGTTTCCTCCAATCAATTACAGCAGATAAATGTGCATAAGAAAAGGTAAGGGATGGAAACGGAGACACAGAGAGAGGGAGGTAGAATAAAGGAGGACAGCAAAGATAGAAGATGAAGAACAGTGACGGGAATCTTAACTATACCAGAGGGACATCACGGTTCTTACTTGAGACTCTCCTGGGAAGACGACGAAGAGCGGTCAGACTGGGGTAGTGACACAATGCTGTCGGAGCTCTTCAGGTGAGACTGCAGGGCCTTCTGATAAGTGGACTCCAGAGCCTGGAACAGATGCTCTGCCTCGCGGTTGTAGTGCCCATGGAAACCCCAATAGCATCTACAGGTGAAATGAAGCAGAGGATGAGATGTAGATCATCTTCTTTAGCCAGGTTAAGAAATGTTTAATATTATTAAAAAAACAAAAACAACAACAAAAAAACTGTAATAACTTAATGGGCTTACTTTCTAGCGATGGATCTGGCTTCAGAGTCTGCATCGTGAATGCCTTTTTTGATGGTCTCAGTCAGAACAGCCACATGTCTGGGATAGTAAGGGAACATTGTAAGGAGGACTCCAACAGCCTCACGCCAGGATAAAACCACAAAGAACTGACTGACTAAATGATGACCTCTGTAGCTTTAAAATGCTATTTCTTCCCTCTTTCTTCCAGTTTTATTCCTCTGATGGTCCACAGGGAGTGTGGCCACTCCCAAGATATCCCACGTGCTTTTAAAAGAGTCTGCTTTGGTTACCATGGTTACAGAGATGGGGAAGTTGCGTTAGCATTTGAAGTGTTATTGGTGACGGGTGTTTTAGCACTCATCAATATAATGGGCCTCATCAGAGACGCATGAAGCAAATGCTCTGGTAACTTAAATGTTAACAAACTCAAATGTCATCCTGGGAGAGGGGGAAGAGTAACAGCTTTTCCATAAGTATATGGAAAAATGCATACATAATTTGCCAAGTGCTTTGGTAACTTAAGGGGAAACAGCAGATATAATTTTTTACTTAGCTTACCTTTCCAGCGTATTCGTGTGCCACTCTTGTAACATCAAGTCTAGGAATTCATAACAGCGCCTGGAAAAGAGACATAGTTAAACAGATTTTAAGTTTATACCAATGCAATGACATAGAACACTTGAAGGTCCTATATTGTAAAAAATTAGATGTTTATGTCTTCCTCGATTATATATACACACATAAACATATAAACTACACTAAAATGGTTTTTGGTACTTAAAAGCACAAATATATCTTCTTATGCATAAAAACAATTCAATATAAAACACAAAAGAAGTTAAAATATAGGACCCTTAATGTACACACAGTAACTGAAATGGGTTATGAAGAGCTGGACAATCAATAGATCTACTATAAATACATTATGTACAAAGTATGTGTTCATGTTAAGGAATACAAGACTTATTAGAATAACATCTTGAAAAGCATTACAAACTGATAAGAAAATAAATCGGTGACCGCTTGATATAAATTAATATCATCACAATAAATCATGAAGCTTTTTACTAATACCTGTGGTTTGACCTGTGGTAATTATGTGAATAGATGCCCAGTAACAGGTTCTTCTTACCGTCTTACTGCTACTGATTTGGAGGTGCAGTTACTGGTTATGATAGGGATGAGACGAGGGTAGTGTGTGTGCTGGATGGGAGAGACACAATGTGTTATTTTATTTCTTGTTATGATAATTTCAGTTTTCTCTCATACTGCATAAAGACACAATGTTCTCTCCCCCCTCCCCTACTTGTCCTACCCTGAGGATGAGGCGGATGGCAGCCATCCCAGATGTGGCCATGACTTTGGCGCTGTTGGGCACAAGGTTCAGCAGTATGGGCATGACACTCTCTGCTCCGTGGTCAAACTTGTGACCCAGAATTGATGACAAATGTCTGATGGACCATAAAAAGAAAATATTGTACAATAAATTGAAATTAGAAATTATATGTTCCCAGTGACATGCTTATTCTGATGAAACAAGTTTCAACATATGAGTGGCAAGTGTCCAAAGTATTCAACATCCATCACACAAAATATACACATTTATGTGAGGTTTTCTATTTTAACTTAGGCACAAAATGGAAATAAAATCTTCAAGTACTTTTTAGTATTAAGAGAGCAATGGGACTTCTGGACCCTTAGAGAAAGAAGAGAAAAAAGACTAAATGGAAACATATACTTCACACAATACTTCACTACTCAGAGATCAATAGACTTTTTCCATATGTGATCCGCATGTACTGTATTGAAGGGTAAACATCCATCTATTCATCAAGCCACTGCTCTTTTGGTGTGTCTCTACTCTGTTCCACCTTATCAGGGTTGGATTAAAGTTTGGAAGATGGATGCTTTTAGGGTTGAGCGCACGCTGCTCGTTACATATCCAAGCACAGCTCATTTTCGTCAGCTTAATTGGGTCGCAAGAAAATGCTTAATGATATTTTCCTGGTGTAGCCTCATTAGTTACAGATACCAGTTAATGTCAGCACTGCCAGTCATAGTGGTGATGAAACTGATGATCACCATTTTATCTCGAGTTATTCACTGTATTGTCTTGTGTGTTAGGCTGTAAAAGGAAGTCTTAAACCTGGATTCTATGTAATGGCCATCAGACTCTACTATTTACAAAAAGAAGACAGATTGTATTGAAGACCATGTGAAAATGGCCCTGTTTCACATTTAACCTATGCGTTTACGGTCTCAGTCTCTAGTTTCAATACAACTCAAAATTGATGGTCCTATTTTGAGAAAATTAGGCCATAATTATGAATTAGGATGTGGCTACCATGTGACTGGATTGTACCAGAAATAGTGACCTGCAGGACAAAGTACAGAGCAAGTCAGATTCACCCCTCACTACCCCTCAGCCCCAACTTCATGTACAAATATGGTTTCTCCTGGTTTAAGAAATACCAAGATGGCATCAACATAATAAAAATTTGAGAAATCAAAATGGCAACGCACCAACCATGGTGGGTCGTCATTTTTTTCTCAATGCTTAAATCTTGAGGAGGAGTATGATTTGTCAAGTCAACTTTCTTGTCAACATACATGCGAGATATACAGAGAATCATTTTTTTTTCCTTTCAGCCCCGCCTGTAGAATGTACAACAACAAAACCAAACAACACCAGACAAAAGTAAAATAATTTTTTTTAAACATATAAATTAAATTATATTATATATTGTATTAACGTTACAATTTCAATTCATTCATTCATTCATCTTCAACTGCTTATCCGTTTCCGGGTTGCGGGGGTGCTGGAGCCAATCCCAGCTCAGACTGGGCGAGTACAATTTAAATTAGCATTTGTATTTGAAGAAACAAGATGGTCAAGCCATAATTTATCAAAGCATTGCCAGAATTGGAAGACGTTGGGAAAAGCTGATTCAACATCCTAAAACTTTGTACAAATTGTGAAAACGTTCATTTCTCTGACAAATCATCATTGTCTGTTAAGTGAATGGAATTTATTGGGTAGTTCTAATGCAAGTGAAAAACTAAAGTTAGTATACTACAAAATTATACTAAATTGATGTGTCCCAAAAAACCTGATCTGTGTGGGTGGTACATCCGTCTAAGCTCAGGATCTTACCCCAGTGTGATGCAGGCCTCACGGACGACCTGAGAGCGCAAGTCTTTAGCTGACAGCTTAAGGGGAGCCTCCAGGAGACGCAGTTGCTGTGAGAAACCCTCGTACTCAGTGGCTCCAGCCAACAAAAGTGAACGCACCTTCTTCAGCTGCAGAGAAAACCAAAGAGAGAGTGAGAAAAAGCTTTTTATATATTATCACCATATTCTGAACTTTGCCCTATGTACTCTTCATGCATGCGTGTGGACAACTATAAACTTGGTTTCTTACCGCTACCACTCGATGCTCCCAGTCATGTTTGTCATCAGACAGAACTTCTCTGATCTTGGTCAGCTGGTCCTCTAGCTCTCTGTTAGAGTAGATCTGGACACAGGAAGATATTAGCAGAAACATCATTAGGTGTCAAATGTGCTCTCATTCTGTCACCCCTACTCTTGGCATATTTACACTGGCACACAGATAGGGCTAAATTTCAGCATCCATACCAGTGGTGCCACTGCATCATTCTTTGAGCTAAATGCTAACATCAGAATGCTAACATACTTTTTACATTCACCATTTTAGTTTAGAATCATTGGCTGAAAAAAACATCAAAAATACACATCACCCTTGCAGTTAAGTTGATGAAAATTCACAAAAGTCGGAGCTATTATGCCCTACAACCATAAATGTCTGGGGTCAATATACCTGGACTGTGGGCACATCTTCAAAGGCTTTGATGAAATCCTCCTCATCAACAGCACCCGCTCCTGCTTCTTTACCTTTGAGAAAAATGAGACAGGGATTTTAAGTGATTCCACGTGATTTCCACAGCCAAACATTTACCTTTACTTGCAGTTAAAGCAGTAATAGCCGGAGTGTATCTAAATCAGGATCATGTACAGTTTACAGTCACCAAACACTTTGTTAAGAACAGGAAAATTGTGCAGTCATGACAGAGTCTCAGTGGAAAGCTTCTGGTGGATGTGGTAGATCCACAATAAGAAGAGCTAAAGCTATTTTTAGAGCAAAGAAAGAACTACCAAGTTGTTTCCTTCCTTCCTGCTTCTAACAAAATGCCTGCTGAGTGTATATTACAGTCAGCGGTTTCTTAGCACACTATAAGCATCCCTCACCTGAGGCCTTGGCTGTGGTGGCTGAGCTGGGTCTTCTCACAGAGCTCATTACAGTCCTCCTGCCACTGGGGGGTGCTTTTGAGGATGATGAGGAGGAGGACCGGCCTCCATCCATGGAGTCCTCATCCTCAAAGTTCTTATCTGCAACAACATGAATAGAAAAATTGGAGATTTGTGAATCCACAGTTGAATTAAGCTGGCTCTTCAGGATACCACTACAGGTAAATATTTATGCGATGACTACATGTGATTCATTTCCTATTTGGATCAATAAATCATTATTGATTCATCATCTACAGAGTGATTGCTCCACTCAGAGGTCCTGGGTAGTGTTAGGTCACCTGCTGTATGACTGCAGTATCGGTCTCCTTTCATTAATCTGAGTCATTTCTTTATGTGCGACTTCTTCCCATCTCAAGCGGGGAGTCAATCTGGCAGGTAGTGTGCATGTATCCACTCAGCCTCTATCCATCCATCCATCTGACTTTAATCTGGTTTGACATCCATGCATGGATACATGGCCCCCTGTCACCTTCCCAACGTGACTCCTCACACGAAGGATTAGCCCAGGGCTGGTGCGATGGGATAGGTGTTGCCAGCTGAGTCACAATGGCAACAGCAATATTTGTAGCTTAAAACGCTTTCAATTTATGTGGACATCTGGTCCTTTAATAGTGTTGATTTGAAAACAATTAATTTATCACAATGTCTTGTTAAAAGACTCTACGTAGATTAGAAATTAAGTCTACCCCTTTTTAGTCGCATCATCAAGACAGCTAGAAAGAAAATAATAATAATGATAGGGGACACACACACACACACACACACCACCTGAATGTCCCATCTGCCAAGACATTTACCATGACACTGCATCTTTGTTCTTAAAACACAGAAATAGTGGAGGACCTAAAGAGAAAGCAACAGGTTGAGAGGATGAGGTGAAGAGCTAAAACGCAAACATGCAGAAAAAGACGGCAGACAAACCACCAAGAAAGAGAGGAAGGGACAGTGTATGGAGAGGGTAAGAGCAGAGAAAAAATGGAATCATTCTTACGAGCGCAGATTTTCTTGCACACCAGCTTCCTCAGCATCTCTCTGCTCCACCCTTTAACACGCTCTATCTGTTAGACCAGGCATCTCTGTCCACAGGGTGTGTATATCTAGGTGTGTGTGTCTGTTGCTCTGCGTGCAGCTCTGTTGCATGCTGAGCTCAGACAAAGTGCCACACTAACCGCCCCTTAAACCTTCCTCTAAGCTCAGTTATATGTGTGTGTGTGTGTGTGTGTGTGTGTGTGGACGTACAAATGAGTGTGTCACAGTGCATCATGATGCTGTTATTGTGTTGGTGTGTAGTGACTCTTGTGTTGAAAGGAGGGAGGGGTCTATTGTTGTGAGATGAGCTTTTTTGTGCTCTCTGAATACACACACACACACAATACATACAACACTAACAGCAAGAGAATGTTAGCACTCTCTAAGCATTAAACATTAGCACAATGGAGCTCATAATTACAAACAGACAGGCCAAAAACAATTGGATTTAGTCACAGTATGTGACTGCTGTCATGCACACATGTCAATATTTAATATTTCATATGTTTCTGCCACTGAGGAGCAAAAATACTGCATCATTTTAAATAGACGATGGGATAATAATAATCATACCTGTAATTATCTTTAGCTGTTGTTTTGTATCATAACAGCCCAAAACTGAGTTACAAAACCAAAAACAAAATTTTATTCAATAAGAACGATTGAATAAGTGCTTTAATAACTTACGGACTATTTGTACAGCACTATACAGCACAATAGACGGTCAACGGGTTGGTCTATTACCGCTGGGCAGGTTGAACAAATGTCAACCCATTGTATTCTCACCCACTGGCTTGTAAGCTGCCGTTGGCCATTTCGATTGAAAACCAGAAGCACATTTTGAGGAGAAGGTGGAGCTGAGGAGGAGTGAGGGCTAGATCTGACCTGCTCTGTACTCTATCCTGATTGTGTAGTACACTCTGTCAATAACACAGTGGCCATGCAACTTAATGCATACTCTGCTCTGTGGTCTATTTTCCCCTAATTGGGGTCATCATTTAAAAAAATCTACCACATGGTCTTTTAAAGAAGACTTCAAACAAGAGACTGCGAGCATAAACCCTTGAGGAAAATGTTTACTGAGCTAATAAATCAAGTGAGAACTACGGCCATTTTTCTATAGACTTCAATACAATCTGACTTCTTTTTACAAGTGGAGTCACCCCCTGATGGTCATGAGATAGAGTGAAGGTTTAAGACAGTTCGACAATGGGTTTTACCTTTCAGACCCAAAATAGACCATAAAGCTCCAGATTCCCCTCCAAATATAGTTTCTTAAAGAAAAAAACAACAACAACAACAACAAAAAAACAAGAAGACATTGCAATGTCCCAGTTACAAATTCAAGCCTTTAAAACAGAAATTCACAAACCAGTGGGTGAGGTCATTGGGTGTTGCCACTTGTGGGACCCACTAAAATCCCATATCTCACTTCAGGTCTGGCTTTTGTTTTCAGAAGAATAGTGTTCAATCATGGTTGTGATCAGTTTCTTTTTAAGTGCCGAGCACTCAACAGTGTTAGAGCTCTATTGCATCTCTAGGGTTTTTTTTTTCCCCCCGCTGCTTCGACGGCCTTTGTGGGGACATAACATACCCCAAAACTCATGAAATTCGGACAGCATGTCAGGACTGCGTGAAATTTTGATATTTCATTGGTTGTAAAAATGTACATCAAACAATGGCTCCAAAGCACCACCGTTTGTTGAGCACCTCATTCAGGATTGACATACATGAACCAATGTTTTGATTTTTTGCTGATTTTGGCAACTTCCAGGCATCAAACTTTAACAAACTCCTCCTACAGTTTTCAACCAAATTACTTCATATTCGCTCAGAATCGTCTCAAAGCTATGATGATGTAAAATTCTCAAGATCTTTTTAATTACTTGTACATGCTTGGCATTGCAAGTTTTGAGGCTTCACCATAAAAAATGAAGTCTACACAACTCCAGCAAACACAGTCCAATCAGGTTTAAATTCACCAAACATGATCAGAGTGCAGAGTCCCGCCCTGAACACCTCTATGTGTCAATAATGAGTCACACAAAGAGCGCCACCTCCTGGACACAGGAGGTCAGCATCATTACACAAACATCGTCCAATTTGTATGATATTTACAGGATTTGTTTTCTACATTGTGCACTTCCACATGACGTAAAGCTGATGGGTGTTCTCTGGCTCCCATAGTGGACACGCACGCACGCCACTCATAATAAAACGTTTCAAGTTTTAACATTTTTGCAAGGGGGCGAGTCCAGGGTTCTCCGATTTGCACAGGTGTGCAAGGGGCCTGTTCATCTCTGCTTGCAGCTTTAATTATATTTATTTTCACCTGAGAGATTTGAGGATCCATGTAATATTATGTAGAGAGGGAAGGGGTGACAAGCTGCAGCTTTATTCAAAACTTTTTCAAATACTTCTCTAACTGGTATGTTTGGGCTTTTTGTGTGTTTGTTTAGACAGATAAAAAAATATTTAGGGGTCTATATTTGGGGCCTTTAGCTTGCTTTTTCTTGCCCAGTATACATCCAGTTCCTTGGCTCAAGTCCGGCTCACATACAACTTCAGATGAGATGCTATTTCCACATTTGGACTGATTCTGGCACTCATACTAAAAATCTTCCCAGTGTCACCCTACATCAGAGGACAGGAGCCATAATCTACCCAGATGTGGAAGTAAATGGGCCAGAAATATGCCGGGGTGTAGGCCCAGCTAGCAGTTTGATTTTGCTATTTTTGAATAACGCATAAACTGAAATAACATGGAATTGATTGATCGTTTTAATTCATATGTGCATTAAAGGAAAGGACCACAGTAGTACATTGCCGCAATCTTAACAGTCAACATTATTATAAAATGCATGCAAATGCATTATAAAAACAAGAATGTAACTAGCTATGCTAAAAGAGTTTTCACAACAACAAGTTTGCCACACAATCTCCACCAATGAGTATGCCTGGTTCAAGAAACCCCTTTACATCTTTAACTGACTACTTCTTGTGATTTACGTGAGCCAAACGCCAGGGCTCTTTACAAGCCTATTCTGATCAACCAGCTGACAAGACCAGTTCCATTTTCAAAGACTGTATGCTGCAAGGATCGTAAAGAATGTCTTACTTACACTCACACTATGTCCGAATTTAAAGGTGAGCTTTGCCTCCTCCTCCATTTTGTTTGAGGTAAACTATAAAAATGAAAAAAAAAAAAAAAAAAAAGAAAAAAAAATCAGACCTAAAAAGATGTATGGGCTCACCCTACCTGATCCCCTCCTCTACATGAGTGCTAGTAGCACTTTAACAGGAATCACAGTGCTCTGCCATATTCAAGGAAGTATTGATCACATCTGTCGGAGTGGCTCCTTTGACCTACACTGAGACAAATGTTGAGGCGATTAATCTGTGTGTCAGGGGAGCAATTAGAGCAGCAGGCAACATGCAATAAACTGTCACACACAGTCACACACAAACACACAGAAAATATTAACACACACACAGACAGACGACTTTCTGCTGCAGCCTGAAAAGGGTCATTAGTACTTTGCAATGGTACAGCGAATGGTGACAGTAGCAAAGATCCAGTGGGCCTCCTGACATCATTGTCTCTGTGTAGAGGTCTAATCATTTATAACTGGTCTACAGAGAGGATAAGTGAAGCTAGCTGCTTATTATGTCCCATCTGTAGCCTATCACATACATCTTTGGAAAGTTTTTATGTACAATATGTGACAACTTTCCTTGTCTTCAAATGTAGGGGTGTACAATACAATCATTTGTACAATGCAATACAATGCACAAACCCACCAAAGCACTAATAAATGGAATGCAATGCACATGGAAATTGATGATATATTACTATTTAAAAGTATCAATAATATTCCTCTCTCTGCATGTTTGGAGAGTTTGGTATCTTGAGTCGTTTACCTGTCAGTGATACGACCACCTCCCTATTGGCTACCATAACTACTTGCTGTGTTATGTTGTCAGGGAATGACAAAGAAAGACATGAAAAGCAGATGCAGAGTGAATGTGGGGAGTAAATTGCCTACATGAAGAACTAGGTTATTATTTTGATAATAACAGTAAAATCAGTTTTACGGAGCATTACGAAATGTGGAAAATATCACCTCAAAAGTTCAACCAGTTATTTGAGCATAAAAAACCCACATGTATGGTGAGGTTTGACTTATGAGTCAAGGATGTGATACCTTTTATGACCATAAGGTGACAGGATTTGCTTTGAACTGAAAGGCACCAAAAAATTGAAGTACTCTAAGTTGCTGAGGCTGCATTGGCATTAGCAGAGTCATCAGTAATCTGCCTCCAAACCACAGATTTCTATAATAAGAGAGGATTTTCTCTCCCCTCACTGCACTCTTTAGAAAAAGAATAAAAGCCTAAGGCTTAAGGGATTAACAGAAGGTTCTGGAAAGTTTGTTTCTCAGAACAGTTGAAATCAACTAATAATGTATTGCCTGACAGAAAAGAATGAAACAGAGGAAGGGGGGACTCCCTTTTAACCTGTCACTTCCCTTTGGCTTTCCATACTCCCAATCTCTCAGCTTTCTCTGGAGTCTGAGTTTTTGTTGTTGTTGTTTTTTTTTTTCTTTTTTCCTTTCTGTCACTCGTAGTGCTTTACAGCAGCCCTGTCTCCAGTTTCCCATGGAGCTCAGGGAAATCTAAAGGAGTTTCCATCATCATCACACAGTCCATGCTTTAGCCGGGGCCATATGGCATTATATAAGTGACGTACGACTGCTGATCAGCATTATGTCATGATAGAGATGCCTTGTTTCACTGCAGAACCACAGACAGCCTGCCAGCAGGGCAGGAGGCACAGTGAGTAGGTCCTGCCACTCAGGGTCTTGCATCCAAAACAATAACAAAAGATGCCATTGGGTGTTTTGCAAAGTAGCATGGGAACACAGGGTTTGCTGTTTCAACCACCTTTACCATTGTCTTCTCTTAGTTTGATTTCTTCTGTGTCAGAGGTCCCAATCTCAGATGCTCTCCAGTAGACACAGGACTGCTCAGTGTTTGAGAGCTGAGCATGTCAATATTTGCCGTATTGTTTTCTCTGATAATTAAAAAAACTGAGAGATACTTCATCCAGTTAAAACTGTCAATGTGGACATGTGACCAAATGAAATAAACCGCTACTCTGATTAAAATACCGGATTTGTCTGGTCTTAGGACTGATTACTCAACTCAACAAATATACAACATAGCTTTAGTTGTTTTTAGACATTATCACAGGAAACTTTCACTTTAGAAATTTAACACTGAACAAATCGCCTCAAAAAATACAGATTTGGTTCACTCACCTGGATCAGAAAACACTGACTGGCCTGCTTTAACATGCAATTGAAGCCTCAAAAAGTCTATTCAATTAAAAGTCAAACTATATGCTTAGCTTGAAGAAAGAGAGAGAGACAAAGGGGAAGAGACAGAAACAGAGAGATAGTGAAACAAAGTGAGACACAGGGAGAGAGTGCCAACTGTCACAGCGTCTGCACAGCAAGACAGGTGATACTTTAGCTGCTTTGCTGTGAATTCCTGAGTGGAAAGAAATCAACAAAGGGAGCAAAAATAACCCACAGGGTTTGAGGTATCACTGAAAACCTTTCATGTCATTCTGTCTACAAATAAACTGATGTAACCCAGCTGTGGACACTCGCAGTCAAACAACTTCAGTTGATTCTTGCTAAAACTAGAATAATTACTGGAAACGGAGTGAGCAGCTGCTGTGTCCACATTGCTTGTTCTGTTGTTCTTGTTCTGCTCAACAGTAAAATCGAAAGACTAAAAAAGCAGGAAAAGCATTCATCTTCTACTGCTTATCTGTTTCCAGGTCGCTGGAGCCAATCCCAGCTCACACTGGGTGAGGGCAGGTTACACCCTGGACAGATCGCCAGTCCATCGCAGGGCCAACACACAGAGACAGAGACAAACAACCACTCACACTCAGACTTACAAGCAATTTAGAACCACCAATTAACCCAAACATGTATGTCTTTGGAAGGTGGGAAGAAACCCGAGTACCCAGAGGAAACCCATGCAAGCACCGGGGAAAATGCAAACTCTGCACAGAAATGCCCCAGTCCTGGGAACCTAACCCACAACCTTCTTATGGTGGGTTAAAACCCCTGCCACTATGCCACCGTACTGCCACAGGAAAAGCAGCAGATCTTTATATATTTACATTTCCAGTGAAAAATCACTTCAATAATAACTGATCATATAAACTCTTAAGTCAATCAGCAGACAATGGTCACTGACGATTAAAAGCTCTCCACTTAAAGTCACAGATATCACACACAGTCAGCTTGTGAAAAAAAATACAGGGTGTTTTCTAATGTTATGTCACATGACACAAAACATTATTCAGTGTCAGGTGAGAACAAATTTAAAAAAAAGCAGGAACATTAGTTGCCTGTCTAGCTAACTCTTGTATAACAATCAACTGAAGAAATATAGATTAGCAGCTCCCAATGAGGCTGCAAGCTATCTCCACTACGCTCATTTATGTAGTTCATGTGAATTTACACTGTTGTAACAAGGCTTAGTCTGTGCTACCATTTGTTATTCATCAATTTATCTATCAGCTACACTGCTACACACAAGGGTGTACCACATCCTTGACAGGTCGACAGGAAACTTGACATAGAAAGGTCCCAGGCCTTTTTGCAGTGAGTAAACACCATGCTGCCCACTTTTTGGTCACTCACCCACTCATCTTCTAACACTTATCTATTTCTGAGTTGTGGGGTGTGTGGGAGCCAATTGCAGCCAACCCCGCGGGGTACACCATGTTACATTCATGGATGGATGGTTGTCAGTCCATCACATGGCCAACACATTGAAAAAGGCAAAGATTGACAACCATTCATACTTACACTCATGTCTTTGAACGGTGGGAGAAAACCGTAGTACCTGGAGGAAACCCACACAGGTACGGGGAGAACATGCACACCACACAGAAAGGCCCCAAGCCCCTGAATCAAACCCACAACCTTCTTGCTCGGACGCAACATAGCTAACCACACTATACCACCTTGCTGCCCCCACTTTTTGGTACATCCATCCATCCACCTTCTACCACTTTAACGTTTCCAGGTTGCGGGGGTGCTGGAGACAATCCCAGCCAACGTTCCAGGCGAGGGGTGGGGTACACCCTGGACAGGTTGCCAGTCCATCACAGGGCCAACACACAAAGACAAACAGAGATGAACAACCACTCACACTCACATTCAGACCTACGGACAATTTAGAGTCATCAGTTAATCTAGACATGCATGTCTTTGGACGGTGGGAGGAAACCGGAGTACCCGGAGAAAACCCACACAGACACGGGGAGAACATGCAAACTCCGCACAGAAAGGACCCAGGTCGGGAACCGAACCCTTGACCTTCTTGTTGTGGGGCAACAGCGCTAACCACTATGCCGCCGTGCTGCCCACTTTTTGGTACAGTGTAATAAAATGTAAGTATACTCATCTGTCTATTCATGTCCTGGAATCCCAGTCACCTTTGCAAAATCTTTAACAGCAGAGAACTAACCGAACAGCTAACAGCTAACTAAGAGCAAAGAACGTATATGATGGGGGGAGAAGTAATTGAGCATCTGCCTCAATAACATTAAATGTGTTGAATGTAAAACAAGGCAGCCTTGTACTCAAAACAGTCGTTGTGTTGTTTTTCTGACCAGAGAGAGAGAGATTTGATGACAAGCTACTGTATCCATCACAGACGTCAAATCATTTTGAGTGTTAACCTAACCTAATTGTGGGGTACAGTCTGTGGCCATGCTCACTAATGAATACTCTGATTATGGTTTATTTTACTTAAAATTTTACCATCATAAAAAGAAAATGAAGATCATGTTGTACTGAAGATGTAAATTAGAAACTGAGACCATAAACTCTTTAGGAAAATATTCACTATACGAGGAGTCGGAACATTTTCCTATTGATGTCAGTACAATCCGACTTTATAACCAGTGGAGTCACCCCCTGATGGTCATTAGATTTAGATTGAAGGCTCTTCAGAATTGGCTTTACCATTCAGACCTACAGTCTGATTTCAAGGAAAACAGACCACTAACCTCCAGCTCCCTCTTTTAAATAGGGTTTTGAGTTTTAGGTTCTTGGTTTCAAGAAAAACAAAGCTGGAATACCCAAATTACAAATGAAAGGCTTCAAAAGAGGGGCAGCATAGTGGTTAGTGCCATTGCCTCATAGCAAGAGGGTTCTGGGTTCAATTCCCCAGTTTGTTCCCTCTATGGACTCTGGCTTCCTCCCACAGTCCAAAATGATGGTAGTTTAGGTTAAGTGGTGACTCCAAATTGCCCATAAGGCAGAGTGTGAGTGTGAATGCCTGTTTGTCCTGTAGTACACTGGCGCCCTCATCCAGTGTCAGCTGGAATTGGTTTCAGCCCCCACCCGTGACCCTGACGATTAATCTGTAAAGATAATTGATGGAGGCTTCATTCAAGTATTCAATCATGGTTGTGATCAGTTTGTTTTTCATTCTTTCCTTTTCCTCTGTCTACATGTTGTCCTGATCTGCAGAAATATTCAGTAAACAGCCCTAAATGGTGCATTATCTGTTGCGGATATATTTTGAAAAAGGCCATCGGGATACTGTGCTGCATTCATTTTCCATGGATGTGGGAACATTAAACAGTGAACCAGCTTATGAGACACTGAACAACAGTGAGTCTGTTTTTTTGTGACAACAGATAATCAGTGTAGTCAGTGTAGATAACCCCCTGGCTGAAGCTTGGCAGAGGGGCCACTGCTATGGCACTCTCATTGTGCCCATCAAAGACTCCCTCAACCCCCACAGTCACATGGACGGAGGATAGCTTTCCCAGTTCACTTGACAGAGTGCATAAGGAGGACAATCCAATTATTTAAAGGGGGAGCTGCATTTTATATTCTTCTCTATTTGTCTCTGCTTTGGGTGGTTGGGCAAGGAGGTTGGCAACAAGGACAGAGACAATCTGCATTTTCTGATGTTAAGCAGGATTTCAATGATATGTTACTTAATAGACTATACATTCAAGAGCACATCCAAAGGCACATCACAGAGCTGTTAAACTGCTTCTTCATAACCACGTGTTCAGAAAACCTCAGATGATTTTCATTTTATCCCAGATACACCATCTGACCAAGAATACTCCAGAATAAAACATGTACTTCAACTAAATCTCTAAGAATGAGCTCCAGTCATCTGGGCCAATCAGTCTCTTCATCATATGTTAATATCAATATCACCTCATCGTCCTCCAAAAAACAAGGTTCGACAGGCATTTATTCTTACCTGAGACCGTGTCTCAGTCACGTTCATTTAGATAAGGTTGATTAGGCTTTTCCTGACTCAGTCCATGTCCCAGCTTTTGGTCTATGGCTTGGTTATCTTTGTGTTTGACTGGCCACCCTTCCTTTGTGCTCAGTGAAACCCTTACTTATGGTCCAGAAAGCAGCAGCCTCTCATGTTAATCTTCTACTCATCAACCTAGACTGGCGATCCATGTTAGCCTGAATCAAGTTAGAAATTATTTCAAAAGGCCAAATACAGAAATGGTCTTTCTTTACATGATAAAGAATACACAGGCATGCACACACCCATAAATAATCCATGCACACTAGGGGTGTAATGATACATACATTCGTACCGAAGCCCCTCAGTACAGGGTGTTCAGTACGAATACATGCATGTACCAAACATACTGAAAATATTACTACACTAAAGCAAAGCGGAACTACTCGGCACTCCTTGTTTCCTCCGGGTGATGGAACACTATCATAAAGCCCCATATGTTGTTGTCGAGCCATCCTACCAACCTCGTTTAGCAGGTAGCAGAGAGCAGCCTCACTGAGCTTGAGCTATCCAAGCAAATTTGAGTTAATTAATCTAACAACCCAGGCTAACATTAGTAAAGACGAGCCACATGGAGCCATTAAAATCCTTCTGTTAACGTATAAAGCTCTTAATGGCCAAGCTCCATCATATCTCACAGAGCTCATAGTTCCCTACTGTCCTAGTAGGCCACTCCGCTCTCTAGATGGAGGTTTACTTGTGGTTCCTAGAGTCTCCAAGAGTAAATCAGGAGGCAGACCTTTCAGTTATCAGGCTCCTCTTCTATGGAACCAACTTCCAGCATCGGTCCGGGGGGCAGACTCTTTAGCAATTTTCAAGACCAGGCTTAAAACTTTTCTGTATGACAGAGCTTATAGTTAAAAAGTTAAAGTTCATTTAGTCTTTAGCTATGCTGCTATAGGCCTAGACTGCTGGGGGAAGCAGTGAGCATATCCCCCTCTCCCTCTCTCTCTCTTTCCCCCTTTCCCTCTCTCTCTATCTCTCTCTCTCTCTCTCTCCCTCTCTCTCTCTCCTTCATGAACTCCATCCAGCATAATTTCTATGTACTTCATGCAGCATCATATGTTCCTGCCTGCACCTGTATTGAATATCCCCTCCTCCTGCTCTCATCTCTCCCTACTCTGCCCAACTTTGCCCCCCCCCGTAAGTCTCTCTCTCTCTCTCTCTCTCTCTCTCTCTCTCTCAACCCAACCGGTCGAGGCAGATGGCTGCCCCCCCGAGCCTGGTTCTGCCCAAGGTTTCTGCCTCTTAAAGGAAGTTTTTCCTTGCCACTGTCGCCAAGTGCTTGCTCATGGGGGGATCTGTTGGGTCTCTTTAAATCATTTTATAAAGAGTTTGATCTAGACCTGCTCTATATGTAAAGTGCCTTGATGTAACTTTGTTATGATTCGGCGCTATATAAATAGATCTGATTTGATTTGATCTGGCAACTCCTTTTAGCACCTAGCGTTAGCACAGAGGAGCAGGAGGCTGGGATTTTCTGTTTTCTACATTGAAAAGTTAAGCATGAGTAAGATTTCAAGTTTATTTCAACTTGCATAGTAAAGCCAAAGAGGTTTTTTATTTAATTGCGCAGTTTGAATGTGAAGTTGAAAATGGTCACAATATTTTCTACATGCCCCACTTTAATTGATCTTTATTTTATTACTTATTTTTATTTCCCTACCTAGACCCAGGAACGTTTTTATTTACAAAGAACCACCCTTTGTTCGGGGAATTGTGTTTTGTTTAATCTTTTCACTATTTTATGTTTTAAATTTGACTATAAATAAAAAAATAAAATAAAAAAAGGTCCCTTTTTTTGGGGTGGGTGGGTGGGGGGGTATATATTTCTGTATCGAAAATGTACCGAACCGTGATTTCCAAACCGAGGTACAGACCGAAAACTTTAGCTTTCCGTTACATCCCTAATACAATAAGAAAACATGTTAAGCTCTTTACAAAGCTGTACATTGATTCTCTGTACGCGTCTGTTTTTGTGTGTATGAGATGATCAATTTACTTTCTTAGAATATATATCTCTTTTTTTGTGTTCATCCCTCTATTTTTTCTACTCCTACTCCGATTTTGACTATTTTCTACATGGAACAACACATATTGCACACCTTTGCAGCAGACACACACACTGGCAAAGACACAGGGCCAAGCCCTCCTACAGACACAGTCATACTTCCAAAATCCATGAGCTGGAAGAACAACAGGGTTTATCTTAAAGCCCCAAGGGATTATAATGAGGTGATTCCTACTTACACATGGATATAAATGTGATGTCATGTAAATAAAATAAAAACTACACTGTATTAACCAGCATCAAATAAATTGGCTTAGAGGTGCGACAGTGTCAACACTGACAGGGTGAGGCACAAGGTGACCACTGCAGTTCTGCTATGCTCTGCTAATCAAAGCTAAACTCAGGAAGAGACAGTTTATGTAACAGCAAAGCAGCAGAAGTGACACTGGGGCACTCTATTTTCCTCTCTTTTAACTTGAGAGTCAGCTTTTTCTAACAATTCTCAATATCAAGGTGTGACATTTAATTCCATTGGTACAATTGTATATGAGATTTGTTAAGAGTTGGTTGAGTCAGATCCTTTGACTGGAGCATTGTATCTTTACTTCTGTTTTCTTTATTCCTTGATTCTAATCCTCCTTTTATCTAAAGTCACATCTCTATATCAGACACTCTTATTGGCTCCAGTGGGTGATGTCAAAGCCTTTCAGTGTCTCACTTAGAGGCTTAGCTGTCAGCTGCTTGAATACCTGAAGTAATGGGATAATCATTTTTCTTGTTTCTGAGCTACTATCCCTTATGCAGTGAACAGTATTTATTGAGTGACAGCCTGATGTTGTGCGGATTCTGAATATGTGTAGCATATTTAAAAATGACAACTTTATCAGGAAAACACAATGTCATTTAAAAAGGGAAACACCCTAATTTGGCTCTAAAAAGGTTTAAACACCTCAGAGCTGGTTAAAACTAAATCAGTGACTTGTCAGACAAGGTCAATATGTAGCCATCTGACAAATTTAAGACATTCAGAAATGTCACCATATGTTGACATTTTTCAAAACAAACCAATAACTGATACTGAAACAATTCATGAGATGCCTGAAGTGGAAACCTTGTCAGTGATAAGTGATGCAGCTCTTCACTTTTCAGAAATCCATTGCTTTTGTTTCAGTTCCTCTAACCAGTGCTGCTGTGTACAGATAAACATCAGTGATGGAGCATTTCTTTTTACACGCACACACACGACCACGCACATGTGCGCACAAGTATCAGCTTCATGAAGATCAGATCTGAGTTTTTCATTTGACGTTTTTATCTGCCCTGTGTTACACTAAGAGGCTTAGCGTAATCTTAAAACTAAAGCTGATAATAACAAATTCAACTGAAACAAGAAGACTCCTCAAGTTCAGACTCAGAGACTCCTGACAGATTGATTGAAAGCACAGGAGAGTTGAAGAGAGCACAATATATATTTTCCACCAACCCTGCATCGAACACAGAAAGTAAAAAAAAATAAAAAATACCAGCCCAAGCCCTTTGCTGTTTGCCATTCACTGTCTCTTCCCAGAGTCTACTGTTGATCTCCACTGTCAGTATACTGTAGTTGGTGTTAAATGACAGCAAACTGAGCTCACTTCTGGACGCTGGACTTCTGGAGTCAAATTATTCTGATAAAAATGTGAGGGTCAAGTTATACAAATTTAACCTTTTTGCTTGAATTAAGGTGTGGGAGCACTGCAAATTATAGATAACAGCTTGTCTATTTGCAGCGACTCTTTCAGCTATCAACATCTTGGCCAGCGATGTGATGCTTAAAGACAAGCTGAGGCCCTGACGGTAGATTTTAGAAAATCTCCAGTTAAAATTTTACTGCAACCCAAACAAATCAACCTCAAATCAGTGGAATCACGTGGACGTGATCCATTTCAGCTATTGAGGAGAATCTGCTTCTTTATTCAGCTTTTGCAACTTCACAGGACCAAGTCAAAATAGATTTTGCATCAGAAAAAGAGCCAGAATTTAAAATTCTGCATAAGAATTAACTGCTATTCTCTGCTTATGTACCAAACGCTCCATCTTCAGCCTCATGCAGGGAACTTCACCATCTATGCACTCATTACATCCATGATACATGAACGTCTCATAATGTGTGTGAAAACTATTCCTGTTTCCAGTCTTACCTTTTCCTGCTGTCATGTTGCAAAGCTGCCCTCAGCACTTAAGAAGAGAAAAATTATGCTGCACAGCTGATAGCTCGGGTCTCTATCTCTCTCTCTCTACAGTCTCTGATCTGTGTCTCTTGCCCACTGTTTACCTCTTGGTGTTGCTTCACAAATGGCTGCTTTGTTTTGCTCTCCCCCTCCCTCTACAGTCCTTCTGCCTCTGCCGCCCACTCTCCTTCTCCCTCCCTGCCTGTTAACAGCACAGCATAGCTCTGCCCTCCCCCACCATCTCTCCTAAGTAGATCTGTACATATATCGCAACTATGGTGAAAAGAATTTTGAAATTTGACCAAAGTTCACAGTGTGGGTATATGGATATGTACACATACATTTTGCCATTTAGTGAAAACTTTATGTGCACGCTTAAGTTTATTTTGGAGCTGTTAGCACAACTGTCAAACTGGGTCTAAGGCCTCAGGCATGTGACAGCACAGCTCATTTCCCTGTCCACATCTACACCACACATTCCTCTCAGCTCCAAGGAAAAAGCATTCAAATTAAAATGAGCAATCATTCACAGTCGCAAAGTCTATTTCAGCACAGCGTGAAAGACAGAGTGGATGATGATGGAGAATATGATGCTTCCCTATCTAATAACTGTTAAAATGACTCACGTCACTCAGCTTTCAAAATAAATGTTTAGCAACAATGCAAAAGAGAATTAATACAAGCACGGATGACTGGGAGAGACAGAGTGGCAAAGAGCCGTCTATATTCATCAGGGCTGCAATATTAGAATTTTTTCTTAAACTTCTGACAAATCAGTGGACATTTGCTGCAAAGTTAAGAATCAATCATCAGCAACTTGAAATTTAAGCAGATTATCAACCAATAAATGAAAATCAGTAGCATATACTTGGATTTGTGTTACATGATGAAATATAATCATTTGATGGTGGAGTGAATCTGCTTTAGCCTACTGTAGTGGTACAACAATTACCCACACCAATCATGTCGAGAAGGGGTAGTGATGGTTGTCACTTGACAAGAGCAAGAATTACAATTGACCATTGGAGCAGTGCTATGTCTCCAGGACAGATTGAAGGCTACTTGGCCAGACAAGCTAGCTGGCAACACTGTGAACTTCTCTGGGTGTGATGTTACAGTTGCTATGTCATTATTCCAATGTTAAATCCTCAATGTCCAACATGTTTGACATTACAAACGGTTACCTATGACCAGTTCAGGAAGTCTTAACCAGCATTCTACCTATTGACCATCAGGGGGCAATTCCACTGGTTGTAAGAAGAAGTCAAATTATATTTAAGTCCAAGTGAAAATGACCCCACTTCTCACTTCATTCATTGCCTTAGTAAATGTTTTGAGTTTATTGTCTCAGTCTCTATCTAACAAACCAGTGGGTGAAGGTACTGGCCAAGGTCTAGGAACAGATTTCTTCAGATTTTCAGGAGGGGTGAATCAGGGTTTAATCTAGCTGAACTCACGAGATCTGCTATGGAGAGGAAATAATATTGAGCTCTCTCTAACTGTTCTCTCCTCAACTCAGCTGTTCTCCCTTTGAATGCACAGGGACAGAGTCAGAGCACTTTCACCTGCCATCTACAAACATACAACACTAAAAGGTGAAGAAATAGTGTTGGAAACGTTTGCCTTTTTAATGAAACTAAAACATTTCTACCTTATTTTTTCCAGAAATTTACACTTTTTTAAGTTTGTTCTGGTCCCTGGCTCCACAGATGGACACCTGAAAGCGCCGATGGATACCTTTCAGTCTATGTCTTGTGCATTTTGAAACCTCTCTTTCCTTCTTATACACACTTGGCAATTCACTTTCACATTCAATGTGAAAAATACAGCCTAACAGGAGCCGACATGGCCAAGTGGGGTGTCAAGGAAAGATACAGGAGAAAAAACAGCTGACATAACAGTGAAAATTTGATGATTATGAAGCTCTGCTGTCACAGATAACTCTTTCACTACTTAGACCACGAGACCAACAACCACAGGTCCACTACATTGTTCCCAGCTCATCCTCAGTCATATTTTAGTGTCTACTCAACCTCCTCCTTAATTCCCACCAGCTTGATATAGAGAAAATGACACAAACAATGACAAGAGCTACAGGACGATAATTTTATAAAAGCATGGTACATTTTGACATCCTAAAGACCATTTCTAAAAGATGGACATCAAAAGATCCAAATGGAAGAAGATACAGTGAAACTCAAACAAAGCCTTGAGCTGAAATAATGATGCAGAGATGGACTCACCTGAGCCCGAGGATGAGATCATGTTCCCGGATCTTTGGACTTCATCAAATTTGCTGAAGATTACATTCAACCTACGAAAGTGGATAGAGAGCACAAATTTAAATAATGCGATGTGTGATGACTGAAAATTAGAGCAGAGAGAAGGAGGCCAGTAAAAGGACCCAGGACCTAGTGATTGCTCAATCCATCACCTCAGACGTGGGAAGTTCTCCCTCTGCTCTGCACGTGACAGACAGCCAAGACAAAAGTAGACATTGTCCATTGCTTTGTCAGACTTTACAACCAGCTCTGCTCCCAGTAGACCAATAACGCTATATATGTGCAAAATTACTGCCTCGTTTGTGACATACCTCTATACACCTTTCTCTATATTTTTATTTATTATTAGTTTTTTCTATATTTCCATTCCCTATTTTTATACAGTCCACTTATGTGCACTGAGTGCACTGGATGTGTGTGTATGTGTATGTGTCTACTGCTGCTGTCAACACTGTGAATTTCCCCACTTTGGGATATTTAAAGGCAAATCTAAACTAATCTGATAGATGATGGACTAGCCAGACAGACAGAGACGTGGATGTATGGAGGAACATATGGTCCAGTGTAAGAAAAAAAACAAAGAGGTGATAAAAAATTTAATGTTTGCTTGAATGTGATTCAAAAAAGGGGTGACGTAGATGAATAAAAATGTATAGTTACAAGTCTTGTTAAATTCTATAAATCTGAACTGGCCTCAGTTACAATTCTCCTGAATGATGCATTAAGGACTAGGCATCACTACCTAAACAGCCTATTGGGTGGGCCAAATGTATGATGAGGAAATTAAGAAATAAAAATCAGAATAAACAATTTTTATTATTGAATATTATCTCTAACAAAACACAACTGATATGAGTGGTTTGAGGGCAAATAGAAAGTGATGGCACTGTAGGAGAAATAATAAGATTAAGCTGCATGGAAAGTTAAATTTGTGTAAAATTTGCACGAGTCCCAATCTTTGTGCGTCCTTTTGCCCTTTGTATCGTTCCCTTGAGCACTCAGTACAAAAGGAGTGTAACTATGGAAAGATAGCAGTTCTGTTATTTCATCCAGCATTAGTCCTTAACCTAAAATTATTCCGGTCCTGATCACAACGCTCTTATTACTCCTCCAAGCTGTTCTGAGCAAGAAAGGATACACAAGACCATTTCTCATGAAGGTTGTTTACCTGACAGACAAGCCCCTTCAATAATAACAATTTTTGGACAGTGTATATTTGATCAAATACAAAATCCAAACCAAAAATTGTCACCACACAGCTGTATGTCATGCTTTAGACAAAGGTTGTAACTTTTTTCGAAAGACACATTCCTTCATTTCTCCTCTCCTTCCGTCTTTTTCTTATTGCCTCATCCCTCCCACAGAAAGACAAAAAGATATGGGTTAGGGTTAGTGCTGTTTAGTGCTGATAGATAAACACACCAAAAGAAAAGTAGAAAATTACTATGGAAAAAAAAAAATTATGTAACTCACATTTAAATTAAAAATGTTTTCACATAGACAACTGTTTGTGTTTTATGGTTGTGCTACTTAACAGAGCCACTGGGGGGAGAACTATATATATTCAATGTTGTGGCCTGCTGCTTCTTTGTGTCTGAACATGGGAGGAAATGGGAGCAGCACTGACACATGAGTCAGTTTGTTTGAGATATTGTGAGAAAGAGAAAAAACAGTGTGGGTGTAAGGAGAGGGACAGATGTCAAGAGATAGACAGCAGCAGGTTGGCAGCTTCTCTTGCTCTTGGTCGTACCGTGACTGGGGCAGGCCTTTTTTGCTGAGATCCATCCTCACCCTCTCACCCACGTGTCTGTAGATCTCCACCAAGCAGCTCATTGCTCCATCACGGACCTGATGAAAGTGCCACAGAAAATTTGCTTTTTGTAAAAAATTTATTAGGTTTGGTTTAATGTAGCTGTCAGAAGACAAGTTCTGACAATGAAAGTGGACATAAACTGTGAAGCCAATGCTGAAAGGAAGTTTTTCCTTGCCACTGTTACTAAGTGCTTGCTCTTGGAGGGATATGTTGGGTCTCTTTAACAACTCCATAAAGAGTTAGGTGTAGGTGTACACCTGCTCTATATGTAAAGTGCCTTGACGTGACTTTGTTATGATTTGGCGCTGTATAAATAAATTTGACTTGACTTGAAGAGTCTTAAATCTGCAATTTATCTAATGACCATCATGGGAGACTCTAATGGTTGTAAGATCTGGTAATAGTTTTCTATGGCTGAAACACAAATTTCTTCTTTACATGTAGGCTTAATGTTGGTGTCTGAGGCATTTTGGTGGGTAGAACATGAGAGGAAATCACCCTCTAGAATGAAACGATATTCAGTTCACAGTAAGATGAAACCATAACATTTAGTGACGTCAGAACCACCAAACATTACATCCATACACTTGATAAATATCTTAAATAATTACCTGACTGGTGGGATCCCCCAGGAGATTACATATGTGGGGAACTATTTTACTGAGGGTCAGGCCTTGAGCTCCATATCTGGAAGACAAGAGTTAAACTAATTATCTGGAAGGGATACACTTAAGACACTCCATTGTTGAAGATTTCATTTCCAATGAAAAGAATTAGTGTTCTCTCCCACATGCTTTCACGAATTTAATAACAGAAATCAAACATCTGTTATGTCTTATTCATGAATTAATTGAGATCCATTGTATTAATCAAGACTGTGTCCATGTGCTTTCTGTGTGATTGAATTATTGTTCTGACGTGGCTAGAAGTGGACTTAACCGGAAAAACTAAACTGAGTGGACTTTGAAGTCCCACAATAAAAAATTTAAGTCGAGCCAAAAATGGCTCCGAAATCAAAAAAAAAGTATTTGTACACATCTGCAATACACTATGTGAGGCAGATCAGGATAATGAAGATCAGCCCTGCAGCACTTGGATCCATAAAAAAAATTGTTATTAATACAATTATTTTATCATCAGTGTTTTGCCTACACAAGAGTGGGTGTCACTTGTGTCTCTAAGCTCAAGCAGTTATGACCCATTTACAAAAGTCAAATGAGAAATAACACAGACAGGTAAAAAAACAACCAAGTTAAATCAAGCTTTTTGGTCCTTAACACAACAGAAAGGAGGCTTTGCACTCACGTGTTCAGTGTGGCTATAAGGCAAAGGCACAACCCTTCTCTGGTCCTGTTGTTCTTGTGTTTGAAGCCTCCCAGCATTCGGTCCCAGACATACTGTAACAAGTCACAACATTAAAGCCTCCACCTCGCTGTCTCTGACACACTGACCTTGATCTGTTTTTTTTTGTTGTTGTTGTTTTTTTTTTCAAAAATTGTGAAGATAATATACACTGAGATCAGCGATATTTACAACAAGTGTTTTTTTGGTTTTGTTTTGCATTACTGCAATATCACAAATTAAAGGACAGGAAACAGGAGACCACAGCTTGTTCATCTGTCCAGTATCCAAATCACCTTTATCATGTGTTAAAGAAAAATAACATGCTTTTTCAAAGGCTCAATAACAATGAGTGACTAGTTGAATTTATGGATATCGTTGATTGTGGCATTCTAGGTATAGTTAAACCCAATTGCTTTGCTCCTATGGATATATTTCAGCTAGTAGAGGTGGGTTATGTCAGATCAAAATATCAACATTTGGAGAATGAATCAATGGCGACAGCTTAGTCATGAGATTCACCACACAAAATGTACAGGTGAGCTATAGCAATGCCTACCTCTCTTAAGGAAGTGTGTGTTTGTGATTATATGCGTTGGTACCTGCGGAGTGGCAGCTTGTTCCATGACCTTTAGCAACAGTGTTTGGTCTTGGTCTCGCACTTGGTCTTTGGCATCTCCCAAACGATCCATAAGGCTTGGCAGAACTGAGGGAAGGAAACACACAAGTATCCTCAACACAGGAAGGTAGGTCCTATCTGAAACATGTTAAGTCGTTACAAACCCTCCCCATTTAACATAGCTGTGCTAAAGAAGCTGAATACAATGAAAGAATGCATCAACAAATGTGAATCTGAACAGAAATGCTTGACAAAGCTATAATAAAATATCCTGACTGAACCATCTCAACAAAAGTTAGTTCCCTCTTCATTGAGGAGATTACATTAGTTTTGGTATTTTGTATGCTTGCTTTTATTATTGCTAAAACGTTTGTCATGTTCCACAGCCCTTTGTGCCTGGCAGTACGGCTTGTCCAGCTGATGCATCTGTGTAAAGTCTTGGTTTGGGTTTAACAGCTGACTGATGCTCCTTCATATTTGGAAGATTACAACAGATAGAAATGTATTAATCCTTCAGGAGATTTTTGGGCCAGGTTGCTCCAATTACAGTAACATGAATGGCAAAACAACACTATCAATAAAAATAAGAAAGCCAAAAAAAAAAAAAAAACCTTCCAGAAGAAGTGCAATTATATGCATGTACATGTTACATGTGCATGTGGTGCAGTGATGAACAATGCATTATGGCATTATAAGAGAATTAAGTATTACACATGATCATAGTGGAGAGATATTCCAAGAAAAAATGTCTTCTGCCACACCCAGCAAAATTAAACTTGAAAAAAAACTTTATTCTTTGCTTTATGGCGCAAATCTCTAAACACCAAAAGAAACATTGATTAAACTGATAATTAAGGCCAAGTGGTTCCATTCAGACAATACTAAAAAGATACAGTGTCTTACCTGTTCCCACCTGGGCCCTGAACCGCTCCTGTAACCTTGTCACTAAGGCAGATAATAGGTCCAGACCTAGCAGAGCCACCTGGTGGAGACACAACATGAAATAAAATTGCATCTAAATGTAATTTAACATTTAATTCAAATAAACTATACATAAGTTAACATCACTTACAAAAAAATTTTGATTCACAAATCAAATTAATAACAAACGCAAGATTCCTGGCCCAATCCAGGATGAAGGTTGTATTCAACATCTGCTGCAAAGGATTGTGGGTAGTGGGAACATTTTTATACTTATGAGCCTCTGTTGCGCTTATTAATGAAACTGAGTTCCTGTAACCATCACATGTTCAAATATAAAGCATTTGAGACTACAGAGAGTAAAAAAAGGACACAAAAATGCATTTTCACTTCTGCTCCATGACTGAACACCCCCTGTCCTCACACTGATGTTAAAACACAGGCCACTCCCTCCCCAGCTTTCCAGCTTCCAGCTACTCAATGAGCTCATAGTGAGAGTGAAACTGCTAACTGCTAACACCACAACAACACAAATGCATCACCTGGAATCATGTCTAGATCCTGGTGTAATTTGAAGCTCCCAAAGATGTTGAAAATAATTGCAATAAAGAAATACATATAATTTGGTAATTCTACTGCAATTTAGTGGCCATTGAGAGACCAGGAAACAGAGAGAAAACACTTAAAATCAATGTCTTACTTTGTGATTATCATTATTGCTTTTTCTTTTCCTCAGGTGACATAAAAGCCAATTTTCTTCATGCTATGACAGACAGGTATAATTTTCCATCAGACAGGTTAGTCATCCTCCAGCTTTATAATTCTGTGACTTCATGCCATAACTTTTTTATTTGCCTTCTCCCAGTCAGGGAACAGGTAGTGAGCTTCAGGCCCTTGGCAGAGGGCCCAGTGTCTCCAGACCTAATCCTTTGATCAGTCCCTTTGTTCTCCAACTGGAGGGAATTACAGTAATTAGACTGATGACAAGGCTTTAACAAATACTGGATGAGAAGGATCAGTGGAGTTTTAACAATGTTGCAGATCTCAACAGGAACTGCCCTTCTCAGTTTGAAATGCTAATCTCAAATCTACATTCAGCTCCTCTTCTGTGCAGTAGGTCTGAGTGTAACAACTGGAGGTAAACACTTGCTTTACTGTTATCTCGCTGAACTAAGGGAGATTGAGTCACAAAGAGACAATGTCAACAACTGCACCCTGGGAGTGAGTGGGACGGGACAGGGAAACAGGGCAGTCCAGTCCAGCATAGATGAGCATAGACAGACTCCTCCTCTTTGCAGACAGATGGCCATCATCTACATTGAGACACCCACCAAAAAAACCACAGACACACACATATACATCTGATCCCCCCTCTCCCCCCAAAGCTCTCAGCAACAAATCTCACAGTCATCATCCCTTGCCAATTCCTAAATCCTCCTACCCAGCATGCTCTGAACTAATTTCCACTCCTTCTCTTGTGTGTAATTTTATTCTTTTTTTTTTGGCTACAGCAAAATTAACTAAATAATAAATAACACCAATTCACCGCAATTTGATATCTATTTAAAATAGGAAAATACTCAATGTGAGCACAGTTTCCTCTGTGGCCCTGTGGATCTGTGGAGAAAGTGCCTATTAACACATAGTATATGAAGAATATATCAGCATCAGGCTATGCAAACAAATATAAAGGTAAACACATTCATTGTTCTGGAGTGCCTCTTTGTGCTCTAATACAGACACTAACCAACCTTCAGCCTGAGGTATAGGTGGCCTTTTAAAATCCTATGATTCCTGAGCATGAGTTCATCTCTGCATTTTCACCATTTTAGAGAGAGATCATTGAGAAGGGAGCAGGCAGGGTTATAAGACAGCTTGTAAAGGAGCTGAGCATCGCAAGGTTCAGATCATGGACTGTATATAAAAGTGAGCAAAAACTCTCAAAACCTTAAACTTCATCCTTTCTTGGTTTAAAAAGAAGTCTATGGGAAAATATCCCTACTTCTCACTTGATTTACTAGCTCAGTAAACATTTTCCTAATGAGTACAGAGCAGGTCAGATCCAGCCCTGGCTCCTCCTCAGCTCTACTTTATCCACCAAACATGGTTTGGGAGAATTTAAAGCTACAGCTCACAAACCTATGAATGATATCACAGTGGGTTTACAATTGGGTCACACAGAAAATAAGACGGGCATACAAAACTGTGGACAAGTTTCATGGCAGCAACTATTTCACCTTTGGTTGTGACGGTGTTAAAGAAATGAACAGTATTTCTGCTGTTCATTTTGCAATGTAATCCAATGTAATGAAAGTCGACAAAGCATTCTGTCAGATGATGTTGCTGAAGCATTGTTTCTCAGCACCAACACACTGGCTTTATAGTTTTTAATTCCCTTTATAATGTCACGTACATATAACTCAAAAACACCCAGATTAAAATATTCAAAAGCAGCTAAAACCTTTGTACAGTGTCAGTGAAAGGTCTGAAAATAAATGTGCCCTGGCTTCAGTGACATTGAATGGGCTTGGATGTATATGCCTTTGCAAGGCGAGAAAACCACTTCACAGTCTAACTGCTAAAAAAAACAACAAATCTTTCTGTCTTGAATTTTCATCATGTGTTCAGACATATTCAAAGGAGCAGGTTGTTTCTTGCTTTCAGTTTCTAACAATGGATCCAAAAGCCTGCAATTTCTACCCTCAGAAAGTGTCTGCAAAGGACAGTTAATGCAGCTCAAACCAAGCCAGCTAGACATACTTTTCTCATCGTACTATTGCCACTTCACAGCTTACACGTCTGTCACTGACATACTGCTGTCTCTGGTCCCATTGTAACTGCATGTATGAATTAATTATGTATCATAAAGCCGTGATTACAAAATGCTCAAAAATTTGACTTGTGGGTTGTAATTTTATCTATCAGAGATCAAGGGTTTGGCCCGTGGTCTGGTTGGTAAAATCAGTGCAGGGTGCTGTTGATTACCATGTTGTCACAGCAGCCAGGAGACAAAGCTCTATGCAGCAACTGTGGACACAAAGAGGCAAATCAGTATACTGATGAAGACAAATTGAAGATGTGAGAAACTTGTGCAGCTTATTCGAGCAAATTATTCCTGGCTCTCAGGGACCAAAATCTGATCAAACTAACCCACTAACATCAAACCGTCCTTACTTGAACACATATGCTGATCCTGAGAGCTGCTGTAGGAAGACCACAGCCTCCATCTCTCTCTGATGGGAACAGGCCTTCAAATTAAATCAAGGATTTCTCGCCCCTCACTACCAAGTCTGTCACACGCACACACACACACACACACACACACGGGTTACACACAGACTGGCACACACATAAAGATGTATAAAGAGAAAGGCAAGCACATGTTCCTGTGCAGCTGCAGTAAATTCTACCAAGTAGAGGGAATAGCTGGGTAAGCCACAATGAGTAGCGCTAAACACAAAACCCATTGGGAAAAACACACTCATAAAGTCTTAAAAAGAGTGAAAAAAATAAGTTAGAAAAACAGCTCAAAGTGTGCAAGACAGCCCCTCTCTCTTCTAAGGGGAGCAAATGACATACAAAGAGCAAAGCTGGAGTTTATTGCCAAGTGCTTTGTAATTAAGCAGCATACCTGGCCCTCTGTTTCGGCCTCTTGCTGGCTGCGTTCTGTCTCAGACTTTTCCATAAACCAAGGGCTTTGTCTGGACCTGGTCTATTTTCAAGTTTGACTCAAATTACACTGTAGCTTTAACTGTAAATCAGAAGCCAATAACTTCTTCTTTGGGGATGTATTGCAGGAACAGTACCAAATAAGCCATGCCAACTTTTGGAAGTATGTTTTCACTGCGTGTATGTGTATACATTCACTGCGTGTATACATACATACGCGCACTGAAATAATAAAATATTTAGCTGCAAGACTATAACTACATCAATCTAATACGATGTTGACACCCTGTGGTGTTAAACTATGAGGACGAATGCAGACAAAAAAAAAAAAAGGAAGTATGTTTTCACAAATAAACATTAGCCAACCAGCCTGCAAACTAATGGATGTTGGTGACAACATATTTACCATACCACTGCACAAAACGAGACATGTGCCAAAACGTGCAGATGAGTAGAAATTAGCTAGAAAGCTAAGATGCTGCAGTTCAAAGTCCTATGGTCCCTCTAATTATTATGGAAATAATAAACACTCATACTGCTTGATGCGAATCCTCTTCAACAAGACATAATTTCACTCCCAGTGTGCAAATTATTTTTCTATCTTGTTGGTAACAAACAGCAAACACTTATTATTGCAGAAATGTGAATACCAGACATTGAAGTTACATAACGCATTAAATCTAATTTCAGTTTGCATCTTCTGTACCAGTGTGAAATGTAATGCGAGTGTGAATGTCTCTATATGTCCACCATCACCCAGCGTCAACTGGGATGTGTGGATAAGTGATATGGATTATGGATGGATGCATGAATGAAAAATCTAACTTCTGTCTCATCAGTCAAAAAAACAAAAAGACACCTCATCTTTAGTTAAAAGCCCCATACAGTTTAAAAGTAGACCTCCATTTGATGATTGATCAGGTCCAGGTTCTATATGAGTACAGTGGAAGTAACAAAGGTGCACTGACAAATGCTCACAGCCTGCATTCAGAAACTGAGCCTTGAAACCTGCTGTGAGGAGTTCTGAAACTTTGCGATGTCACAACAAAGAGGTTAGGGTTAGGTTATGCTCCTTCTTATGGATATCAATATTTCAGATAAAACCCTGGAAAAATTAATCATTAAGAAAATTAAGAACTTAATTAAGAATTTAACTTTCACCTGAAGGCACAAAAACTAATTATTCAGACCTGTACCCATTGAGGAGCCGTTGACTGAAACTATTTGGACTTATATGACCATTTTCCCATCAGCAAGCTCTAAGGCTTTTGTATTATGAAGAAGAATTAATTTAGTGGAACTTTTAATAGCAATGCCCGTTATTTTTTTTTTCCTGTTATGCTTTTCCTGCTAAGACATGTTGTCATATCTGTGGTGAAAAGATCTGCTACAGCCCCGTGCTTGAAGATAAGATGACTACACAGAAACTGTTGTGAGAGGGAGGAGTCCTGGCACAGGCCAGCTTTACTGTTGTCATCTGATGACTTTATGATTTCCTATGGAGAGCAGTGCATGGAAAAAGAGCCGTGAAGAGATCACTGTCAGAAGCCCCATACCTGTGATGTTGACTAAAGAGAGTTGTGTAATAGACAGTGAAACTTCCATAATCTTAACACTAACTTCAATGCTATTATTATACTATTCTACAGATGCACACTGGAAGCCACATTTAACCACAGCCTTATACAGACTGGGCTGGGCACATCCAAACAATTCCTAACATGCACTGGATCCTCCAAGAGTAATGAGATGAGTAATTCTGCTTGTATGGCAGTATTCAGTGAGAGAAGCAGTGGTGCTATCATTATCCTGAGGTGTGATGAGCCAGTGGTGAGCATAGAGTGACTCAGCTTCATTCAGTGGAGCCCATGACCCCAGGCCGGGTGGACTTATAGAGGAAGGAATGTACAGTAAACGCTTATTCTCGAAAACACTCGACATCACTAACATTAACTATACAAACATGCGGACTGATATGGTGCCATATTCCTGTCTGTATCTGAGATACACACTGATACACATAACACATAAGTCTTCAACAGTTCACTTCCTCCAGACACGATGCTTCATGGCTGACTTGCTGCAGTGAAAACATGGAAATGAGAATATAGTCCTGCAGACATACTGTCACTGATACACGTCTCTCTGTCTCGCTATGTCTCTCCTTTATGTTCAAATAAATTTTACTTATTAATTGTTTGGATTTATTCATATATTTTTCACCTTATTAAACCCCAAAACACAAAAGTAAAAACGGAAGGAACTGACTAAATTTTGTGTTTCCCTCGATTATTATCTGAGACCTCCAGGTCCTAATGGTACCACATCAGGTTTGATTAGTTGTTCTGTCCTGCTAATTAATGGATTTGTGGTGCCAAGTCTGTGTTTTCCTAAAACAAACATCTGAAAAGCAAAAAAAACAAAAAACAAAAAACAAACACAAGCCTGATATTAAATTCCATCATCCTAATAGTGAACCAGTCCCTGCTGGTACTGGGTGAAGGTGGGATACATTTAGGACAGGTTGCCAGTTTATTTCAGGGCTGAAAAATAGAGACAAACAAGCTGTCGCACTCACTTTCTCAATTTAGTTGCCAGTTAACTTCACGTGTATGTCTTTGGACTGTTGGAGGAACCTGGAGGGAACACACACAGGTATAAGAAAAACATGCAAATTGGATACCAAGTGTTAACCTCTTCCCATTGATTTGTGAGCAGCCATTTTGAAGCCTTCAATTCGTAATCTGGCTGTGTGCCATCTAGGGATGCAGCGATTAACCGATTTTACAATTAACCGCGCTTTAAAACGTCACAGTTAATTTAATCCCAAAGGCTCCGCTACACAGAGTTTTTCTGTTCTCGCTCCCAAAAAACGGACACTATGCTGGTACAATATTTTCGGCGCAACCTGCACAGAACGAAAACAAAGTTACACCAGAGGTGCAGCTGCTTACAGTGCCGTGCGTATCAAGGGGCATGAAAGCTACGCTACATTGGTTAAACAATGGCAGAAGGACCAAGCAGCAAAGCTTAGTTTCCAGCTAAGAAAAAAGTGAAGTCGGTAGAGTGTGAGTATTTCAGATACAGCAAGAATGACCAGGGAGCAGTGTTGCCAGACCTTGCGGGAGAAACAAGCAACCAGCTCTAATGAAACAAGCCCAAATAAAGCGACTCAACTTCTCAAATAAGTACAATAAAAAAAAAAAGCCCAACCAGTGACCTAAACCTACGACACTGTGTAAGAGAGAGGCTATATATATATATAGAGTTTGCTAGAAAATAGTAAATATCTTTCATCTATTACAAGGGAATACTGGGCACCTCCCCATCAGGTCTTTGAACACACATGGGTCAGTTGCACAATTACTCTGGTTACTGGTTTTTAGCATTTTTGACTTCTTTATCAGTCAAGGTAGATCATGTTAGTTCACCGAGAGAATTGAGAGCTCTGATTGATGTGTGATAGGCTGTAAGTGGCTATCTTCAACTCACTTGTTTGCCTTGGCTCATTTTGTTTTAAGACAGTCAAACCGATGTCCGTAAACCTCACAGATGAAAAAACTGTGGATTTGTTGTTTTTTTTTTGTTGCTGTTGTTGTTGGTGTTTTGGTGCCAGCGTGGTCCCGGTGCACGGTTGGTGGACAGATCCTTTAAGGAAAAAGGACAAATTGCTGTGTTTATCTTTATTGTGGTTGTGGAGAGCTGGGAGAGAATCAGGCGGAGTTCATACACGGAGCAAAGCAAGCCCAAATAAGCAACCACACTTTAAAAACCAGCCCAAAAACCCGCAACCCGTGACTGACGATATTTGCAAGCGACTTTACAGAACAACCAGCCCAAAGTCGCTTATAACAAGCGGACTTGGCAACACTGACAGGGAGTCATTTAAGACGACGGATCACCCGTCTGCAAAACCTGCCGAAAAAAGTTGCGGCTTAAGGTTCAAACACATCAAACTTGATGCAGCATTTGCGGGATCACCACCCAGCTTTACACGCCAAAGTAAAGATAACACATAATAACTGAGTTAAATTACGTTAGTGTTCAGTGTTTTATTTATTTTCAGTGTTAGAGTGTTATTTATGATTAAAAAAAAGCAGCTTTACTGTTTAGGTCAAAAGCCAACTAGATTTTTTTTTTCCACCATGTTTGCAAGTTGTCTACTCAGGTCTAAAAAATTACAGAAAGAATACACAAACTGAAAATACAAAATAATTTTGTGATATTTTTAAATCAAAAGAGCCATGCAGACAGAGGTCCTGCAGCCTTTGATTCCATTTGTTTTTTTCAAAAGGGAAATACTGACATAGATGTTTACAGAGCAGAGGGGGTTACTTTCATTCACTTTTATTTAATTCCAAAGGGAGAGATAGACTTTTTGTTTATCTTTGTTTATTATTTTGTACTGTATTATTTTATTACTGTTATTTCTGACAGCAATAAATAATAATAATACGTAAATTAAAATCTCATGTGAGAATGCTCATGTGATTCTATACATTATTTCATTAGTAATGTTGTGAAATTAATTAATGCATAATCGTGATAATCGTGAAACTGTGGTTATTCCTCAGACTATAATCGTACAATCAGAATCTATAATCGTTGCATCCCTAGTACCATCTTGGTTTTTTGAAACCAGAAGAGAAGAAGAAGGCAGAGTTAAACAGCATTGAGGGCTGGATCTGACCACCTCTGTACTTTATCCTGATTGTTTGATACAGTCTGTCAAGCATACAGTAATCTCGCCCCCTTAAGCGTATCTTGCTTTATGGTCTATTTTCCTAAAAATGGGACCATGATATTTTTTTTTTTTTTAAATGGACGTCACACTGTCTTGAAGAATTGAAACTAGAGACTAAGATCATAAACTCATTTGAAAAACATTTACTGAGCTAATAAATCAATTGAGAAATAGGGCCACTTTCCCATAGAGTTCAATACAAGATACTAGATACTAGAGGGTTAGGGTTGGTTTCCTCCAGGTCCTCTGGTTGACTTCCACAGTTCAAAGACAAGCATGCCTAGGTTAATTAGTGACTCTAAATTGCCTGTAGGTCTTAGTGTGAGTGGTTGTTCTCTCTCTGCCTGTATGTGTTGCAATGTCCTGGTGACCTGTCCAGGGTGTACCCTGCCCTCGCCCAGACCATTGGCTGGGATTGGCTGCAGCAACCCCCCTGGCCCAGAAATGGATAAGCAGTAGAAGATGAATTAAAGTGAGTTTGAGTCTACATCCACTTTTATAAACAGTCTATGAACCACAAAGAAAGGGCCCAGGTTCAAACACGGAACTTTCTCGCTGAGAGGAAACAGTGCTAACCACTACGCCATCATGCCAAATTGCATTTCATTAATAATACTACAAAACTGCATTGTAGTTGACTGATATTAAAGCCTTACACTTAAACACGCTCAACCTTCCAATTAAACACCTTGCACGACTCCTTTGTGTTACTCTCATTTATAAATCACCAGTTGTTGAGGGGGTTAATTATTTGGCTGACTTTCATTGCATCTCACAGTGCAGAGTATGTATTATATCACAATCACAGCAATCAGATGAACACTTTTAAGTCTTTTGTTTAAATGAGACCAAAGAATATCACTCACTCACCTTCTACCGCCACCACCTTCTGTTTCTGGGTCACCAATCCCAACCAATGCTCCATGCAAGGGAGGGATACACCCTGGACTGGTCACCAGTCCATTGCCGGGTCAACACAGGGATAGACAGAGATGAGCAACATCTCACACTCACACTCATACCTATGAGCAATTTAGAGTCACCAATCAACCTAGACATGCATGTCTTTGGACTATGGGAGGAATCCGGGGGAAACGCGCACAAGCATGGGGAGAACACGTCAACTCCACACAGAAAGGCCCCAGACCCAGGAATTGAACCGACACCCTTCTTGCTGTGAGGCAACAGTGCTGCCCACCAAACTATATCTATTTATATCTATCTATATCTATATGATCAGCTTACGCTGAGCAAGTTCTGCAGCTGATAAATGAGTAAGTTAAACAGTTGACTTCTTCTTTCACAAAGGAACAGTTGTCTGAAAAATCACCATCAATTTCAAATCTGCCACTTACAACTGTAAATTACTAAGACTGTCACTTTAAACATTTGTTCATACGCGGAGGGAAAAAATAAATGTCTGACTGTGAGGCCTTGTTCAAACTCAGAAGCCCTTGATAGTAAAACTGTGAAGTATCTGAGAAACATGAACACTTCACTGTAGTCACATTTGCCACAGGGATGAAGCTGCCTACAGATAAATTTGTAAAAAGCACTAACTAATCGTACAAGAACAAGCAAATATTTATACCCAAGGTTACACATATCACCCTGCCTTAGTCCCTAATATAAAACTAAATTGACCGCCTCATTGTTGAACAACAGCGTCTTATTACATACCTGTTTATCCATAAAAACAAATATATTCTTTAAAACGTGTGGCAAACGTAGTAATATTTGCTAGAGAGTATTTTGGTAGTCACAGTGACCTTTGACCTCTGACCATCAAAATCTAATCAGTTCCTCCATGGGTCCAACTGAGTGTTTGAAAGAATTCCCTCAAGACATTGCTGAATAACACATTTAAGAGAATGGGAAAGATAAAACCAAAGCTCAGCTGATGTGAAAATATGATCATGTGAATCATGCTCCCAAATAAAAAGAAAGTTACATTATATAACAACAGTCAGCATTAAATTGCAGTTTCATTCAGACCGTTTCTTTGAATTGTAAAACTTTTTCAGCAGGGGCTGATAGAGACCGACTGCAAACATGTCCACTGATTTGGCTGGAGGTCTGTCTCATTGTCTTCCCGCAAGAGCAGAGTTTCAGACACTGACACACACAGGATATTTCCACTTTCACAGGAAGAAAACACATTCATGTGAAGACATTTTAGAATGTAGCAAAAGATCTGTGTGTAAAAGACTCAAGTACTGAAATCTCTGAAAACCCACAGAAGTCAGCACAGATTTGACAGACTGGTGGCTGATGTTAGTGCTTTTTGCCTCTTAAATGCCCTGTCGACCTCCAAGCTTTCATCAAAAATGTCGTACAGCATTAATTTTGTTTGTCCTCAGCTAGAATGCATCAGATTATTTGTAATGAATAACAAAGCTGGATCTACAGACATCCTCCAGTCACAGCAGCTGCCACTTGTCTCAAGACAGATTCAGATGTATTTTGCCTGTGGCACAAGAGTGGAGAAATGAACAAGTCATCCTTGAAAAATATTTTCTTTATAGGTCTTTAGAAATGGAGAAGAGATTAACATGTAAACAAGTTAGACAAATGTTCTTTAACCCAAGATCTCCGCTGTGTCCTAGAGGTAGAGATGTGGCCTACCACGGGATAAGGAGTGATGTGAGCTGAGGTGCTGAAGAGTCCCATTTGCCATGCGTGGAGGGGTAAAAAAAAAAAAAAGAAGCAGTAACAAAACAGCAACTAACCACACTACACTAGATGTGAAAAAATCAATTTTGACAATGTTATAGGACTAATATTAATGCTGTTCCATGTGTTTCAAAGAAACACGCACAAACTGACAGGGGTTGAGTTGAGACAGCAGAGAGAGGATGCTGTGACTGCTGCTCAACACACATCTCCCTGTCACTTTCTCTAACACATAAGACAAACACTTGTACACACACACATTCCACCTATCTTTGTGGGGACCAGTGACTCTCACAAAGCTTTAACAGTTCCCTTCTCCTAACTTCACAACAAAATGACTAACCTACACTCTGACCTAACCTAAACCATTTTGTCCGCACAAAGATGTCAGACTCCTCAAGTATACTACAACAACAACCACTACACAACCACACACACTTTAAAAGCTTTCTTTGAATCTAATTATTTCATATTTACATAATATCAAAATACAAACATGAGGAAGTTTAACATTCACAGATATTAAAATAAACATTATGCAGTATGTTTCAGCTACAACTGCCATTTGTATTTTTTTAGACTGAATTGCAGTATACAAGCCTCTCGCACAAAGTGAGAGTCTCAGGGTGTAAAACAGACCTGACACCTGCCAGATAAGATGGAGGAGGATGCCACTCCGCAGCAGGGAAACCTTCTGACCAAAAGTGGCAGCAAACCAATGTGGCAACCAAAAGAGAGAGAGAGTGCTGACTCAGGATGTCCTGGTGACACTGCTCATGCATGTCATCTCAGGAGCACACGATGGTAGTGCAGGACTGGTAGAGGTCACAGAGGGGTTAGACAAATGTTTATCAGTCACTTCATAGACACTGAGACAAAAGAAGGCTGACAAGCATTTCAACAAAAACACACATCCCACACTGAAGTAACTGTCAGACAGTGTGTGTGACAGGAACAATGAAAACACTATGTTATTGTGTATTGTACAAAACTATAGACTGGGTATTAAAGTGGATGTAGACTCTAGGGCTGAAAAGTGAAACCAAAGCTGTGTGTGTCCTCTGGTGATTGTGAGTGCTGCTTGAATAGAGTGTAGTGCTCTGCCTGTGTGTGATTATCTTCTTGCTCCCCTGTGTATACAATTAAGCAGACATGTTTGGATGTGACTGCATGTGCCTGGTGTTATGCAGATTAACTGAACACATTACAAGTCTGCTGAATATACAACACATTGCGGAAATATACACAATATTCTGCTGTACACCATAGGACACGCCATCAATTTTATTTTGATTCATTTTAAGTAAAATACAATGTGAAATGTTCCATAAAAACAATGCTCACAAATGATCCAGTCAGGAAAAGAGAAGGGAGATATTACTACACTGAAAACTTTCATCCATCCAAACATCAGTTCTGTGATAGCTGCTCAATATGCCTAACTTGTTTCAGAGCATCAAATGAGAGCCTTAATTATGAGAAACAAATCATGAACAAAGATTATCCTTTTTGTGAGGAAGAGCTGTGACTGAAGAGAATCGGCTTGAAGGAATCATGTGTTTCCAGAGCACAGGATATATCCTGGAGGAAACACACCACCTGTGACAAGGAGTATCTGTTGGTGTTTCAGAAATCATCACAACTGTTACACATGATATTCAAAATGAGTTAATGTTATGGCCAAGTACCTTCAGGTGAATTAACTCAATCCCACTATTGAGCCAAACATTTCCAACCTCTGTTATTAAACAAAAAGTTTGAAACATGAAACATCCAAGTCTCCCACCATTCTCCCACCATTCTCCAAAATCATCCTCTGACACTATTCCATGTGTAGGAATCTGGTGCATCATGGGAGGATCTTTTATACCAGGAACACGAATATACATGTAAATTGGATGCTCCACTTTCAGGGGACACATGTCATCTATTAGAAACTGTAAAGCTTCAACCAAAATTATGTGGTCTTGTCTATGGAGGCTTTATGCTTTGCATCACCATCTTTGCCTGCCCCATATTGTAGCATCACAAAGTGCAGCTCCTGTCCCTTAGCAACCTTGAAATGCAACAATATGTATCTTTTTAACAAAAACTTGAGGTTTTGAGGTTCTTCGGTTTAACAGTTATACCATCAGCAACATTTTAAAGAGGAACTCTCAGGCTAAAGTGTTGTTTGTGGACATGCTACCTTTTATATAAGCATGCACAAAAGGTTTGCCAGGTGTTTCTTTATGGCCCTTGAAAAGCACAACACATTTGTTAGGCACATTCAAAGGAGCCTTACAAAGGAGACAGGAACACCACTTCATAACAGCCTCCTATCTGGACATAGCCTTATTATCCACTCAACAACAAATCCTTGTGTCAAATCAATCAGAAATAAATGCCAACTGAATCTTCTGATAGGTTCCATTATTGTAATTTTAGGATGACTATTACTGTCTTCAACACAGCAGTCTCTTCTAGCTAGCATGCTATCTAACTGACTTTATATGAGTTGTCTACATATGAATTGTCTGTGTATGGGTAATCTGCCTCACTGCATATTTCCCTGTAAGATGAGGGCAGCCAGGACATCTGTGTATTGCTCAACACAGTGTTGTCAGTGACACAGCATGTTCTGACAATGCTCACTCTGGACCATGACAGAGCACATTAGCTCTACAATCCACTGGACAGCTTCCTTCCTAGACTATGCTGATTCAGCAGTACAAATGGCCGAGCTGATAACATGACATGGGTGTTAGTGCTCCACTGGGCTGACATGGGAAATGACATGGAGCAGAGATGATCAAAGCAAAAACTGACAAGATGAAGTCTGACTTTATCATTCCAGCTTAGAACCAAGTGCTACAGGGTTGTGTTTTTATCAGATGTTAGGTGGGTGACATGTACCTGTGCAGGTGCCAAGAGGGGGAGCCTCTGGAGCAGTCCAGAGTCACTTTACTGACTGAAATGTGATGTTGCAACAAAACAAATACATTTCAAACTGTGGCCCAAATAAAAACATACAGTTCAAGACAGCATCATTTTGCAACATTCCACATGTATTAATTTGTAGATTAGTTTAACTGTATATTTCTAATGTTTATCTTGTGATTATTAACAGTGAAATGGTGCTGTTACATGTGTAATGTGCTGTTACATTTTTAAAATCAATCATGTGCTTTTAGCAGCTGAAAAGGCTTCAACTCATGGATCTCATGGCTGGGCTTGGCATTCTCACCTGTAACCATCTCTTAGAGGCATGTCCCAATTTGCAGCTTTTTAAGTTAAGTGACATTAGTATATTCATCCCCTTAGGGAAATTGTTTCTCTGCATTTGACACATCCTATTTATAATTAACATTAACTACAGATACTAAGAGCAGTGGGCTGTGGCAGTGCAGCGCCCGGGGAGCAGTCAGGGGAGTTAGGGGCCTTACTCAAGAGCCCACCATGGTGGTTATGAGGAGACTGGGGTGGGGAGAAGTGGAGGCTTTCCCCACCCACTTCTCTTGCAAGTCGAGGTGACTTTGAGTCTCAAACTCCCTTCCCTACCCTCTCAGCTACCACCATCTTTTTTTTTTTCCCCCAACACTTGAGGTTTTGAAGCTCTGTGCTGTAACAGTTGCACAGTTACCTGTTGACCTGCTTGAACAATGACTGACCAATGTTAAGATTCTGCTGATGAACTGCCTCAAGCAAGAAAAACCTGCTTTGGGTTCTACTAAGATTCTGTGAGAAGTATTAGTCCAGTCAAACAGGTCGTGAGCATCTCTCTCCCTCCCTCTCTCTCTCTCTCTCACACACACACACACACACACACACACGCTCTATTTTTGTTTTGTTTTGTTTTTTTAAGTTGACTGTCAACTTCTATGCGCACGGAGGAAACAAGCCACTGGGGAAAGACTGGCTCGTTGCTGTGCTACTCATTATGTCATCCAGCTGCTTGAGGAGAGGCATGTTGTCTGCCATCATAGAGGGCAAAGCCACATGACTGGTTACAACACAAGAGGACAGGAACCTGCAATGTCAACATCACAGACAGGTTGCTGAGACAACACATCATAGTATGAGAGGGAAGCCTTCTGGAGGTTTAAAGCTGTAAGCTTTAAAAGGGTTATACTAGATGACTATGGTTTATTTCATGCAAGTTGTTTCCATACAGAATGGTCACCATTATTATAGAAGCAATGATCTACTGCTTATCCATTTCAAGGTTGCGGGGGTGCTGGAGCCAATCCCAGCTCACATTGGGAGAGGGCGGAGTACACCCTGGACAGGTCGCCAGTCCATCGCAGGGCCAACATACAGAGACAGACAGAGATGAAAATCCAGTCACATTCAGACCTATGGGCAATTTAGAGTTATCATTAACCTAAACATGCATGTCTTTGGAGGGTAGGAGGAAACCGGAGTACCCGGAGGAAACCCACGCAAGCACAGGTAGAACATGCAAACTCCACACAGAAAGGCCCCAGGCCCGGAAACTGAACCCCCGACATTCTTGTTGTGGGGCAACAGCACTAACCACTATGCCGCGGGCCAGTGTTCTGAGGAGAGCATACCAGAAACTCACACTGACTTTCAGCTGATCGATCTCTGCAGGTTCTATTCTCAGGCAAAAACACACAACGGACACAAGTTAAAAGAAGCTCTACTCTATCACCAATTTGCTTGGTCCTCTGCAGAGGGGGGCTGGTCTAATTGAGGGTGAAAATCCTAGATAATACTCTAATCAGCCATAACATTATGACCACCTGAGTAATATTGCTCTGCAATATTGCAATATTTTGCCACCAAAAGAGTCCCAACCCATGGCAATCTGGACTCCTCCAGACCTCGGAAGGTGAGCCATGGTATCTGTAACAAGACTTTAGCAGCAGATCCTCTAAGTCCTGGAAGTTGCGAGGTGGACTCTCCATGGACCACACTTATTGTTCCAGCTCATCCAATAGATTCTGGACTGGATTGAGACCTGGAGAATTTGGAGCCAAGTCAACAGCTGTTGAACTGGTTATTGCTCTTCAGATCCTTCCTGAACCGTTTTTGCAGGCAGAGAGCATTATTTTGGGGAAAAAGACCTCTGACATTAGAGAATACTTCCATAAAGGGCTGGACTTTGTAGGTGCTACATGTCAAATCAATATCCACATTAGTGGCAGGAGCAATGGTTTCCCAGCAGAACATTGTCATTAAATACTCACCTTTGCCCACCTTTCCTGCTTCAACACTCAATCAACTAAAAGTTCACTTGCTGACTAATATGTCCACCCACTGACAGCTGCCATGCTAACCAGATAATCAATGTTATTTCACCAGTCAGTGGTCATCATGTTGTTGTTTACTGGTTTAAATAATTTACATGAATGAGCAAACTTTCAGATGTTACTTCATCTGACAGGACTTGTTAAAGCCACAATGAGAAAATGTGATTTCTGCATCTCAATTTTGTTCTACTTTCTGCCCAGTTCTGATCAGTGATCAAACCAACTGTGGAGTAAAACATGAGTGAACATCAGTCTAAATTACAGTGTTCCTTCAGTTCATTATAGTTTTCTAAGATGAAGCCCTGGTAATGAGATGGCTCCATTCAACCACTTGTACTCATGATGCTTTGCTTTTTTTGGATGAGAAACTCCAAAACAAACAGACCCATGTACCATTTTTTCATACTTTACCACCATCTGTCTCATTTTCCCTTCATGGAGATTACTGTTACCTTTAGTTCCAAATTATATAAAAACAAAACTTAAGTGTTGAGGCGACTTGAAGACATTATGATCATTACGTTGAGTTTTGGCTGCAGGACAAACTTAACAGCACAGTTTTTCTTTATAATTCATACTTAAATCAATCTTATTCCATGCAGCTCTATTCAGACAGCAGCTGTGTTTGATTCAATGAGTTCACTTAAGTCAACTCTACCCAGTATCACCAGCTTGGCTCCACAGAACCATGCAGGCAGTGCAATTTGCTTCCTTTGAGTGAAAATGGTGGTTGGCACTGTTGCCTCCAGGTTCTGCGGGTTTCCCCCACAGTCCAATGGTGGCTCTATAATGCCTATAGGTGTGGGTGTAAGAGCCAATTATCACAAACATTCTATGTGCAATACGCACAACCACATACATTGTCAATCACCCCCTCAGAGGGTACAGGCATCAATCAGTCTGCTGTGACAGCCTCCTGCATAGCAAGGCCTGCTGTGTGTGTGTGTGTGTGTGTGTGTGTGTGTGTGTGTGTGTATGTGTCGCATGTGGGTGTGTTTTGTCTTGCAGGTACTCTGTTGGTAGGCGGAGTCCTCTAACCGGTAGCACCTGGCCAGTCTCCCAGTGGAGTATTTAAGAGCTGCCATCTCAACCCTTCCGCCCCAGTTCGCTCTCCCTTGTGAGCCTGACGGGACCATGCTTTTGTTTGGTTGGCTTCGGCCTGTCTGTTAGTTTTAGGTTATTCCGTCCAACACCTCACTAACTATGTTCCACTCATCCCTCTACAGACACACTGATGATACTGACTTTACACACCTCATACCTTTAAGACATTTACATTGCAGTTTGTTTATTTTAATAAATGTATAGTCTTTTGTTTAACTACTGTGTATCTCTACTTTTTGTCATGGCTCATGAGCCGGTCGTGACACTGCAAACACAGTTTACAGTCACCCTAAAAGCTTTGAGTTGAGCAGATTAAATAAGTGAGGAGATTATGATTGGGGTCAGCGCCGCAAAGTGTCCTACCAATGGACTGAATTTAACTGGCAGCGTTGGGAGGGAGAGCATTAGGACATGAGGATTTACTGCTGCTGCTGGTGACAATGATGGTGGCACCGGTGGTGATACACAAAGGGTGCTATTTTTTCCTCTAAATGTGCCAGAAGGTCAGAAATTGTATTCAGTAAGAGGTAACAAAGAAGATGGGATGTTTCACACAGTTTAAAATAGGGCAGAGGAACTGAAGAAAGTGAAGTGAGAAAAAAAGAATGAGAAACAAAAAAGATGTATGGAATGAAGCAGGACAGTAGAGAGACAAAAGACCAGTTGTGCAACCAGGTGCTCTGTGCTTTAACACTGGCTCTCCAAGTATCATTGCACGACACACTGTGCTCACTCCTCCTCCTCCTCTCTGATATTCTCTGTCTATTGACTGCTGCGTCATCTACATCATGGCGCAGCCCTGTTGCCAAGCTGGCTCAACATTCATTGGACACACATATACATGCGCACAAAGACACACAGGCACACAAAGCACTACACCCAACTCCAGCATCACTCACACACACTACACAGAGGGAGGTTCACTGTACATCAACACAACTATTTCATGATGAGCTGAAAACCAGACTGCTGCCAGAAATGTTTTGATTCAATGAAATCTGGCAGTGCAGATTTCTCCATTCTTTTTACATTGAAGATTGAGTAAAATAATTTCTTCTAAGGAGTTTGTATGCTAAATGACTCTGTGGGACACATTAAGTCATGAAGTTTGAAGAATACATTTAAATAGCAGGAATCGCAATGTTGTGTGGACCTGTGTTGAATTTTGCCGGTTAACTATGTCAACACTATGTCTGAAGCTGCATGAAAGGACTAATTCTATCCATTAATCCCAGAATTAAAGCGTCTACTCCCTGCCACACACCACGCATGACTAAGAGATACTGACAGAACCATAAGAGAATATATTCAGATAGTTTAAACAAAATTAAACTATCATTTCGATCCAAGTTAACTTAACAATCAAATTTTGCTAATGATACAGTTAAATGTTTTATAAAATCCGATTTGAAGTTACAAGTTACTTTATCTTTCGTCTAGTGTCGTCATCTCCAGTGAGGGTTTAGAGAAAGACAATTTACTTATGTGTCTGCATAAAGTGCAAAGTATTGTATTTCTAATTTGTTTCTTTTATTAGTTAGCCTCAAGCTAAGACCAAAGTCAATACTAAGTAGGCGAGCCATAGAAAATGTTATTTAATTTGCAAAAATATTAAACCAGCATATCGCCTAGTTCTTACGTAACCATTACTGCTTCGCAACACACAAAAAACTGTAACGTGCGAAATACACAGAAACCCTGACTTCTACCATAACAGGTAACATGGCTCAGGATTCATATTTAACATGGGAATGTGCCGGGAATCCAAAATTCTCCATTAAACTGAAATGTCCAAAGGAGGCGGACATTGACGTTTACCTGTAATACATAAACTAGCGCTGTGACAGGTGAGGTGTGAAATATTACATAAGGATTGTCAAACTGTGTCATAATACAGACTAGTGAGTATATGCAGGTGTGTGCGTGTGTGCGCGCATACACGTACACACACACACACACACACACACACACACACACACCTGTTCAAGGTAATCTAAGGTATAAGTTAGAGATAGACCGATATGGTTTTTTCAGGGTCAATACCGATACCAATTATTAGTAGTCAAGGAGGCTGATAACTGATATTTGGAGCCGATATTCATTTGCAGTAAAAGGGAAAATATTGGCGTCAAAATTTTGAATAGTACAAACTCCAATACTTAACTTCTTTTAACTGCCTTTAAGCATATGTTTATTAAACAGCTCATCAGATTTGCAACATGTTAAAGATTTTTATCTTAGACAATAGACATCTTTGCTTTAAAATTTTAACAAAAAGTGCAGGGAGCTCCCAGGCTCAGCAGCATGTCTTATAAAGTTAAATGAAAACTTAAACAAATAGATAGCTCCCTAAAGTTTTCCAAAATTTCAGTATAACTGATGCGGAAGACCCGGGTATTTTTATGCCCGCCATGACACCCGGAAAACGAACTTTTGTGGCATCATGCGCCACTGAGCAAGGTCTGTAGGAATGAACAGGCCCCGCCTCTGACGCTGTATGCAGTTCTCTTTATACATCCATGTACTCAACATATCTGCTCTCCGGACCTTCTCCACTCAGCAAAACTTTTTTTCCTCTCTGCCATGTGTGTGAGCACTGTGCATGCACAGCTTTCACTGCTGATTGGCTGTTACCCGTGCCTTGGTTCTGCGTGTAACCAATCAGATGGTGCTGTGGGTGGGACAATGCTGGAGACAGAGTACTGACAGCAGACAGAGAGGCACGGCTGCATCAGAGCCAAAATAACCCAGTTTTAAATTGATCTCTTATCAGCTGTCAGATTAAAAAAAAAAAAAAAAAGGCAGATGCCGATATGCGTCAAAATGCTGAATATCGGTGCCGATAATCGGTCAATCCCTAGTATAAGTATACAAAGGTTTGGACAAAGCTTACAGGATATTTGGTTTTGTCTTCCATTCAAAATGATTGTACACACAAAAAAACACATACACAGTTATTTCGAGACTTCCACGATGTCATGATGCAATCAATTACGGAGGGGAAGACAATGAATTGCTTCAAAAGTTGAACAGTGTCTATGCTCAGGAATCTCTACATGTTCAGTATTCACTGTCTGATTCCAGGACTGACTCTAATTGATCACATGGGCTAGAGGTCATTATGGTACCACTTCGTTCTGCAGACTTCTTTTTAGTTTATCCTCAGTCCATCAATTTAACTGACTGACATGACAAACATCACAGGTAACACGTCACATCAGCTGTTGCTAATGTTAAGTCTATGAGCAACTTGATGACTGGCGACAATCATGCCACCTGTTGTCTGGTATCTGTACCCACCAGTGATGTTTTATGATGGAAGAAACTTCACCCTGCCGCACTGTGCAATAGGTCGAAATAGTGTGATAGTTATATTTTCCCCCCCTCTCAAATGTTATATTCTGTCAGTTGAACTCATATTGTAATCAATAATTAATCATTTATAAAGTTCACAGTTTTGAAGCAGAACTGTCCGAAGTTGTATATAAAGCATGTGTATGCAAGGAGTACGTCAGGTTCAGTAGACTAGTATTATGTGTCAATGTGTCAAATACATATTAAATCAAATTAAACTAAAACACAACAAGTAGGGCCAGCCCTTAAACTGTCTGACTGACTGATGGATTGAGTTATCATTTTTCCAGCATTAGTCAGCAAAATGTCAGCTTAAGTTTCCTCTTTGGCTGTTGCTCTTTTCAAATTAATTATTGCAAACAGTTTTACGTAGGGTGTGTTTACAGTCTACAGAGTGGACAAATTTGTTGCTATATTTGGAGACTTTTTGACTGGACCACAACAGCAGAGCAACACGTTTATTTGACTCTTGAAGGTTACATGTTTTACAAAGCCAAAGTCAGATATGTAGAGTCTGAGCAGAGAGCAACCCTGTATTTCCAACAGAGCTTTTATGGCTGTGATGCAGGAAGGGAATTGTCTCATTTCCGTGTATGTTGTTTGCATGCTAATCAGATCTGTTAGTTTCTTCAGGAGTGATGGAGGGCTGCTCTCCATCCTGTTTTTTCTCTTTTTTCGGTGTCACACACTTGTTTTTTCCCATACAGAAATGGGTGTAAGTGACTGAATATTTATGTGTATATGCTTTGCACATGAAGCCATAATGAAAACAAGAAGCAGGAAGTGAGCTTAACTGAACTTTTACATGCCAAAATTTTCAGTCTGAATTATTCTCAGATGCATAGTCAACTATAGCCATATAATATTACTGCTCATCCCAGGTTAACATGACACACTTATCAACTGACGAATGCCAGCTCTTAAAATGTTGTCAGCGGGAAAGGGGTATCTTCTCTTAATACGCCACATTATTTGCTTTACAATATCCTGTTGAAACAATATATTCCTTTGCAGGGCAACAGCCTTTTTCTGAGAGTAAGTTTAAAGACATGTTATTCAGCAGCACCCTCAAGCATTTAGCTGCTTCTGTGTTTCTATGCCTTTTAACTAATGATCTGTCAGGTCTTTGGTTGTGGAGCGAACTGACCAACCAACATCATCGTACACACTACATTCATGACACTTCTCTCTATGCTCATTTGGATTTTTGTGTTTCTGTTTTTTTGGGGGTTTTTTTACAGAAAGGTTGTCTGAAAGTACCTCACACATGCTTGCCTCTGGCTTCAGTAAAAGTCTCAGCTCTAGCTGACTCAGCACTGATGGGGCTGGACACCATCACAGGTGGCACCAGGTTGTCTAGGCAATCACTTCAATTGCTCGCCAAACGGAAAACTGGTCCTGCCAGGCTGTACTTATTTCATTAGTAAACCAGCTCAGCTCTGAGGCTCAGCTCCTCACAGGCAATGACAAAATGATTGAGTGAAATTGTTACTGACAGGAGACTAACTGGTCTGCTGAAGGCGAAGAAAGTGTTAGAAAAGGAGATAAATGAGAGAAGGGGGCTGAAGTGCAAATCACTTCCTTATTTACTGTTTGTTTATTTGTGTTTTGTGGTCGTGCAGCATTATAAGTTAAATATGGAACTGAATCTTGTCAGCAGTGATTCCACTGAGACCTCAAGTCTCCCTGTCACACTGGAGCATGTTCAAGAGAAAGTGTCCATCAAATATAATACACTCTGTCTCATCTTCTTTTCTGGCTGTGAACCTTACTGAGACAGATTAATTAAATTCTCTGAATGCCCTCATCATATTCTGTTTAAATCACAAACTGTCCTTATAAAACTATCACTTAAAGCATAACCCAGGGAGAACCAGGTTGCAATCACTGTATGTTTTGTTTGTATTTTCCATGGCATCTTTTCTCCTCAAGTTCTTGTTCTCTCTCCATCCCTTTATCGAGTTCCCTTTTCTTCTTCTTCATGCTTGCTCTCACTATGTCCCTCTCACTGCCTCTGCTTCTTTTTCTGCAGCCCCCCCCCCCCAAGTGTTTCTCTCTGTCTCAACCCAACCAGTCGAGGCAGATGGCAACCCTCCTTGAGCCCGGTTCTGCCCGAGGTTTCTGCCTCTTAAAGGTAGTTTATCCTTGCCACTGTTGCTAAGTGCTTGCTCTTGGAGGGATTTGTTGGGTCTCTTTAACAACTCCATAAAGAGTTTGGTCTAGATCTGCTCTATGTGTAAAGTGATGTAACTTTGTTATGATTTGGCAATATAAATAATTTTGATTTGAGAAGACAACTCCCTTAGTTAATGTTTTTTTTTTTTTAAGGGTCTTAAGAGTATGTTGTTAAACCAACGTGAATGTGATCACAAAGGAGCTTATACTACATCAGTGTGGATGTGCGCCTGGCCTCTGCATGACATAATACAGGACAACACAGCAAACACTTCACTTATCATGCAGCAGACACACAAAGAACACACAACCAACAAAATAAAAACGACCTCATTCAGAGCCTGTGTTTAATCGACAAAACTACTACAGTGAAGTCAGAGTATTTCTGACACATAAGCTGCTCCTCATTCAGTCTTTAATGACATGCCATCTCACTTGGAGCCAATTTAGCAGCTGAAACGTGGGAGGTGGCTGCTGACGTGACACACCCAAGATGAATGGGACGCAGAGAAGAGGCTGTGTCAGATAAATGACAACTGCATTTAGAGCTGCCTATCTACTGCACACATGACTCCTTCAATTCGAGCGCCATTGAGAAACAATTAAAGTAGGCCTACTAGATGATACTGTTTATTTACATGAACACATTGAAGTGCATAAAAACACCAAGTATAAAACTTTTTTGTTAAAATGACTTGGATAAAAATTGTATCGCAAAATGTATCACGTTGCTAACAATGCAGAACAATGTTAGGACATTTTTTGCATTTATCAAAAAGATCGCAGCTCCTGCTATTTGGATGCGTATGGCAATATTATGATTTTGATTATATGCTGATTAATTTTGCAGACTTAATGTAGTAATATTTGATTAATCATTTGATCTAAATTGAACTTCAGAAGTTAGAACCTGAAATGTCAAAAAACATCAAAATGCAAATACAAAATGTCCTCCCTCTGCACTTTTGCTTGAGACTGTAAACAAGAGCAGATGCAGTATTTGTTTTTGTAATGATAGCAGGAGCTCCTCCTGTTATGGTTGACAAGAGAGATAGTCCTAGTGTTGGTGTACAATTTAATTTTACTAAAATACTTTTCAATCTATCCCATGCTGTGGCCTAAAAATGAAATATACTGTAAGCTTTACAAGTTATTAAACACAGTCTAATCTGACATATATAAGGAGGAGTCCACTTTGTGACCGTATAACCCTACACTTGTCAGGCAGTACAATAACCTAACAGTTTGTAATCTAAACACACAAAAGGCATGCAAAGACAGCATACAGTTTGGCTGAATGCTACCCTGATATTTAGGTTTGGGCAATGTAGAAGACTGTAAAGCCCTTTCCTTTGTACAGATGCGTTGCATTGGACCCCACTCCAAACCTCCATTTATGGCAAACAAATCCATCCCTTCTCTTTCTCCCTTTCTCTGTCTCAAACTAAATACTTTCCACATTAGTTACCAAGTGACTGGCTTGGCCTGTGCTGAGGATACAGAGTTTGATGGGCTAAAACTAAAATCGCAAACAGTGCCACTGAAAAGGAAAAAAGGGAACAATGCGGTTTTTTTTGTTTGTTTGTTTTTTTTTTTTACAACCCAAAAAAGAGGACAATTTATCTTCTGTTTTTGACAGGTTGACAGCGGGACATGAGCTTCTCCCAGCTTTTCAAAACCCGAAGAAGGGTGCATCCATCCAAGCAGAGTTTAAAGCAGGAGAAATGAGTCTCACGGAACAAAGAATAAAGATGCACCTAAAACAGGGACAACTCCCTGGAGGTAAGGAGCTTTGTCTACAACCACAAGTATTGGCTCTTCATTCAGAAGCCCCATATCTGCCAGCTCTGGCCTCCCAGCACCCCTTAATCTGTGCCATCCCCTGGCCAGATCCAGTTAAGCCCTCTCTTGCTCCATGTCCTCAAATTACATTTAAATGTTCCTGTTCCAGACTTCTGAAAGCAAAAAAACTGAATTGCACCAGATGTGGTCATTTACAGCTATAAGAAGTACCTTCCTGGCACAAATTAGCACCACAGAACTGAGACTGTAGTGGCTCTTGGAGGGAAAAAAAACACGGTGCTCATGTATGTAGGGCATTGAGGGCAGGCCCAGCTTTGTTCAGACAGAGATTTGGCATATTTGGCCGCACACAGAGCAAAAGCGGCATATGAACACCACAAAATCAGAGCTTTAGTAAACAATGTGTTCTCACATTTGGGGCAGAGAAACAGACCTGTGGGTGGACACAGGAGTGCTGATGTGATCAGAGCTCAGGGTCAGATAAATCTGGGCCCCCAGACTGAACTCCACAATAATGTATTATAAATCACAGAAGAAGAATGCAAGCCATGTTGAAGTGAAACAATAATGTTATGTATACATAACTGCATAAGAACACTTTTCTTTCGTTGCACAGCAAACAGTCAGAAAAAATGGAAATTCCTCTTAAAAAAACTAAACTGAGGCCATTATGTGGCTGTACAATGAAATGGAAGTTCTGTCTACACACGTAAGATAAAGAAAGATTCTGAAACAAGCTCACACTAAAGCATGATTATTTTCCAGGTGCAAAATTAGAAATGCAAGAAAAACTGTCAGGACAATTGAAATCAGGCTTTATCTCAAGGTATCAAAGGTCTCAGTCAACAAAGAAATGCTCACAGCTTGTATTTAGAAATTGAGCCTTAGGCCTGGGACACACTGCCTGCGTGTGCGTCGCAGAACCTGTTGTTTTTCATTTCGGCACCCATGTTAATGGAGCAGAGCAAACCGCTCATGCGTGGCTGCAACGGCGCATCATTTATAGATTCGGACTCTTGCCTATTTTTTCCGCGAGAAAACACATTGAAAATGACCTGTTCAGAGTCATATAGACATCATACCATCAATAATCCATAATGTATATCGATGTCGCAGTCATATAACTTCCGGTATGTTTCAATAGCATGTATTAACAATAATTTATTTTTTAACTGTTGTGACATATTGACAGCACTGTGTATTGCGCCTTGAACTGCTCCATAGTGGAAACCTGCTTGTTTTTGCTGGCTTTTGTTTTAGAAAATAGCCATACATAATGTAAAAAAGCATGCAGAAAGGCAGTAACAGCGCGCAGCAGCACCGAAGTCTGTGTGTACACCAAAGGGTCTTTTCACGCAACGCACACGCACTGCTCAGGTACACGCAGGCAGTGTGTCCCAGGCGTTAAAACCAGCTGTCAGGACTTCTGGAACTTTGTCATGTCTCAACACAAGCAGCCACCAACCTGCCCCAAACCCAGTCCACCTGGATCCACCATCCAACTATGCATGATTCAGTCTTCATGGAATCAGTCATTCAAGAAATGCCCAGATATTCTTTTCTAATGGGCTGACTGAGCTGTTGTTACAAAAGCTCCAGAAAGAAGACAAAGAGAGTAGATGTAAAGCTATACAGAGGTGATATTGGTTCCTAAAACCAGTGAAGAATTACTGAATGCCAATATGAAATCATAAAAACGGATTCAAATGCAGCCAAGGTTCTAACACTCTCCAATAATGCCTTTTTGACTGCCTTACTAATGTTGTTTACCTTAAAGTTGCTAGAGTTGACCCAGGAGCTGGCGATGCCATCAACCATCTTGTCCAGCGCTGTCTGATCCTGCTCCAGGTCATGAGACTTCTCCTTGTCCAAAATGTAATCAATGATCTCTTGCCCCACCTGCAGCCGTCGGCCCACATCCTTCTGCAGGATCTGGGTCAGGCAGTTCTCCATGCTGGGCTCCATCATCCTGGTTAGGGTCCACTCACTGGCCTCTAGCAATCCTCCACTGCTCACCGCAGTGGGAATGACAGCCAAACAAAAGGAGTCCCACTTGCTGAGTATGTGGCTGGTTGACCGGAAAAAGGGAGAAAATAGAAAGAGGCAAATGTACACAGTCTGCTTGTATTTTTTTATACCCAAAGACAGGCCTTGTTTCTGTGCCAAATGCTAGCACGCTAGTAAGCTAGTGGCTGTGCCCTAGGGATGGATGGAGCAGGGCTTGGGGAATGGCAGCAATGCAGCATGTGTGTGTCTGGACAGCAGCTGGGGAAAGTTTACTACACCCTCCCACTTTTTTTCCTCTTCTTTTCTTGGAGGACACTCAGCCAAACCAGAAGGGGTAGAAGAGGCGGTTTCAGGCAAGCAGTAGGCAAGGCAGCAAATGGAAATGAATGGAGACGACCAACTTAGAGATCCATATCTTGTCCCGGGATCTGCCCTGGAGAGCCCTGGAGGACCAGGAAGGACAGCAGACAATAAGGCACAGTCAATTTGTTGTCAAATACATTTAAATAAGAATGTTCTTTCATGATCAACATCGTTAACTTCAACATTAATGCCTATGCTTATACAAATACTACCACATAAAATAAAGACAAGCAGCAGATGCTCATATTTGTGGAGTTTGGTATTGATCTTTGCTACATTTATGGTATGACTTTTGTTTTGATCATGGATCAAAATGTCTAAGGAGTAAACGTTGAAATCTCATCTGTGTCACTGAGCCAATCAGCGCACAGCTTGCTTGGACCAAGATCTATTAATAATGCTAATTGGCTTGAAAATATAACTAACATCCAATAAAAATTTGTACCATGACAAATATTAGCATTTTTATTGATTTTATTTTATTTTTTTGTCAAATGGGTCTGGTTTGGTGTTTGGTTTGTTTGAATTTGTTTAAAATCTAGTGATGTTGAGCATTTTGCTTAACATCACTAGATGTTGATATCACTGGTGGGAGCAGGTCACTGACCTGCACAAAGCTACCACCTATACCATCCAACATAAGGCTTGGATCAATATTCCACCACAGCAAATCCTATATCACAATAGTATACTTTTTAAATATAAGCCAAGCCGGAGTAAGAACAAGAATTTACCACTCCAAAATATGTGGCGAACCTCACTAATGCTCTCAAAGCTAACTGGGAGAAAATCCAACATCTGGTGGGATCTTTCCAAGGGAGAGCAGGCTGCTACAGCAGCGGTTAAAGCATTATGGTGTGAGAGTGACATGTACAACAACCAAACACTGTTGTAATGCTTGGGTGTATGAATACTTCCAGCCACATTGTTCATAAATCATAATGATACCAAGACACTAAGCATCTGCCAGAGATGAGTCACACTAAAACTGCATCCTCAACAATTTTACAACAAACATGGAGGAAAATCAACAAAGCAGAACAAATTGAAACGATAGTTGAAAGGCTTTGAATGAATCTCCTCACCTTAACACACAGATTCAAACACCACTTCTCTCCTCTCTGCTCTACTGCTTCGAACTCTCAGCTCCATAACCCACAACTGTCATGAAAACACAGGGGGTTCAGCTTTACAAGCAACTCCAAGTGAATATGACTCAAGGACATCACTGTAATTTGTTGACTGGCTGCATCTCTAGACCTCATCATATACTGCTGGTGGTGGTGGGGTGGGATCCTTCCCCTCAAACGACCCAAACCTTTTTTAGTGCGAGAAGATTATCTACTACACAGGAATGCTTAAACAACCCCTATGTATCGTGGGCTCTTGTTCTGGGAGGTGAAAACGAAGCCCGTATGTCTTGAAGCAGCTAGACTAGAACGGATTTGCTTGACTATGACCTTCTTGATGCCACTATGTGCAATACGTTCTCCATTTAACTTTTGAGCCACAACAATAATAGATGGATCTATACACTGTGCATGAGTGCACATGTGTCTATGTGCATATGTGTTGCAGAGGACTATGTATGTGCAGACATCTAAGTGAGAGTGTATGTGCATCTGTGGAAGTTAATGCTAAACAAGCTGCACTGGTCTGACTGTAATCCATTTTATCAATAACAAAGCAGATATGTTAAAGGCATTCTATTGAAATTAAGATGACATTGATTTAAGAAAAGTTACAAGAATACAAAACTTGTCAACAATATTCGAGTTTGTTTGTTATTGAATTGTTTGGTTGGCATGCCGCCTAAAATGATTCTGTAATTTGTGTCAGACAGATAAGATGTCTCTATCTGTTCTGACACACACACACACACACACACACACACACACACACACACACACACACACACACACACACACACACACACACACACACACACACCTCTGCTTTTGTGCAACGTTAGCTTGGCTCCAGCTAGCTCGCAGCCTGACCATCATTGCTAGCTGTGCCAAACGCAGGAGTGCCTCAACAGCCTACAGACACACCGCCAAAAAGCTTTCCCTGAGTTTTTACCACTTAGGGCGACCAAACGTCCCCGTTTTCTTAGTTTTTCTTCCTTTAAAAAACAGTCGCTTAACCTCTGAAACGTGCCAGACGAAGTAGGTGTGTGGGGGATAAAAGCTAAAGCTAGCGCCCAGCAAAGCCCTTCCTTTCAATGAAACGTCAGTTCGCAGCCAGGCAGACACAGACGGCACAAAGACCAAATGTGTCAAGGAGGCGATGAGGGGTATCTACATCTGACATGTGGCTACTCACCATGTCTTGCTCAAACGCCGCGGCTGGTGTGGACATACAGCTCGTGTTTGCGCTGGTTAATATTCAGACTCACGGCCTCAGACCTCCTCTGTAGCTTTCTTTTTCTCTCACTCTCTCCACCCGGAATGCTGCCTGCAGGACAAGAATGGGATCGTCGTGCGCACGCGCAGTCGAGCCAGGGATGATGTTGGCACTTGGAAAACTGTCGCATGGCAAAGCGAAAAAAAACTGTATCACGGACGAGTATAACTCGATATGTAGCGACACCTGCCGGACACATGAAGTTTGTGTCTCTCCAAGCACAAAAGTGACGACATCAGCGCTCAAAGATAGAGATCTCCAGATATCTTTGTTTTACCAGCCCAAACAAACTGATGGAAAGAGCTGGCTCTGCGATCAGAACCAGCTCAGACTCATTGAGGTCTGTGGTGGAGCAATTTGTGTCATTGTCCTGCTCACTGATTCTTCTCCATAGAGGAGGGATGTGGGGCATGTAGAACGGAGTTTGGGGTGGTCAAACACTTGAATATTCTTACCACCATGTATCACTGTGGGTTTGATTCCTCCTCTTTCCTGTTCGTCTCCTTGGCAGACCTCTCTGTTACTCTAACACTTGGATTCATCAGGATATAGACTTGTTCCAGTCATTCACTGTGACATGCTGGTGTTTCTTAATCTACACCGTGTTTGACCTTTTCCTTTGCTGAGAAGTTGTTTAGATACTGCTTCTGGTTCTCCAAGACCAGGAATTTTGCTGAGGACTTGCTGACTTTATTTAGCAATTTTTTTATCAATGATGATATTGCTTTTCTATCTGTTAGTGAACAAAGCTTGATGGGTTTATCTATTGATTTTCCTGACTGTGCTTTGGATTAAACTGATCTGGTTTTGTTTGTTTGGAAACTTTTAGTCTCACCAAGATCACACACAGTGGAGTCAAGCTTGGTTAAAAATAACACTTAAAGCTCTGACACATCTATTCATTCATTTATGAGTGAAGCTGGTTAATCACCCAAATTTATTTAAATTTGATATCTGTCCTAGAAACAACTCATTAACTCCAATATTAACCAATTTAAACCATCACACAACTTCCTGTGTTTGTACATGTTTATTTTTCATGGTTCCTGCTCACTGCAAGGGTAACTGAAAATATTATATCTTCAGTGTGATGTCACACTTTTGGGACACACTGTATACTGGACTTTAAATGTTCTCATTTTAAAGGTGTATTACCAGGGACAATAAAAAATTGGCCACTGTGTGAGAACTATGGTCCCCATAATAAACTATGTGCAATCATCTTTTATTGGTCTTTTGGTCCTAACTTGTTTCTACCACCTTAAGATAATGTTAGTATTGTCCATTAACTGCTTATTTTACAGTCTGTTATTTTACTCTTCTCTTATTAATGTGGAGGATTATTTCTTAGCTTACATGTGCATTATAGGAGTGAAACCAATATTTTCATTTGTTAAGGAAATAAAATTCATGTTTGGTTACTGTTGTTGCTTTGAGTGCACTTCATCCAGTGTCTGATAGCAAAGGGAAACAAACACACTGTACAGCGAATATATCTTTTTACACAGCATGCAGTTTAGGGGCTATTTATATAATTTCTCTGCCACAAGTTTCTTGCCAGGAACAAGTGTTGTTGATTGTTTCTTCATCAGAACTTTATCAATTCCTTTCCTGATAATACACCAATTGAGCAGATTTCTATCAGCAAGACAGACAGAAGCTACGGTTTAACTGGAAAGTGACATTACAAAAGCTAGCTGGTTAGCAGGCTATCTTGCGATTAGAGATGTTCTATTCCAACTTTGGGGACAGATGTTTATGAATGAGGGAAGTTCACTAAAATTATATAATTTCTTCCTGGTTGCTAAGTAAACAGCTGTTAATGCTAATGTTAGCTATGCAGCTATAGCAAACCTTATAAATAGGTCATTAATAGTTGCCACAGTACGCATATGATTAAAGATGGCCCTACTCGTTTCCCACTAGGCTATGGCAGTGACAGTGAGCCAGCATGACCAACAAACTGAATGTAATACAAGTACCCTTCATTTTATTTGCTATACCTGTGCTTTTTCTACTGAGAAACATCTGATGTTTTATTGCCACTCGTATATTTAAGTGTTTTCCCTTCAGTATCATAAGACAGACACACCTAAGGTAATGAAAACAGTGTCCAAGGTAACTATTTTTCCTGTATTTATTATCAAAGATTATAATCATCATCTCAATTCAACCAGGAATTTTTACAAGTGCCAACACAGTGTTGCTGTTTTATATCAAAACTAGAGCACTGTGTTGTGTGGCAAATGAGTCAGTCTGCTCAGAGACTGACACTGAAAATGATTTTGTCAAAGAGTCCAGCCACAACTGTTGTCCATAAAAAGGGCTCATTATCATCATTTTGCAAGCACCATTCATGATACTAACAATATAGACACAATTATAGAGGAATCTTTCAAAGGGGCTTCTGTCTAAATTGTAATGTGATTTTCCACACACAGAAAGACACACTGTGATTCCTAAACACAGCTCAAAGTCGTCCCACTGCTCTGAAAGAGAATCAAAGACCATACATGAACGTTGTGTATGCATCTCTCCTCTGACAGCTTAAGTCCACAGTAAAACTGAAGAATTTCACTTCCCCTCCTCTTCCTCTTCAGTGTCCTCTTCAGAAAGCTCCTCGCTTTCCTCATCATCCTCCTCACTGTCATCGTCGTCCTCCTCTGAGGAGCCCTCTTCCTCTTTCTCAACAGCTGGCATCTTCAGGACAATCTCGTCATCTGCATCATCATCAATAACAATTGACTTCCTTCTCTCCAGGACAGAGGGGGTGCAAACTGGGGTGGTGTCCTGTAGTGAAAAAAAGAAACTCATTATTGCACATGTTCATTCTGGTACTTTCTTGTTTCAAGTTTTCCCATGTATCTATGTATTTTTCTTTCTGCCTAGAATCCATACAGTATGTTGGTACATGGGTTTTATCACGTAGCCACTGAGAGACACACGCAATAAGCTTAACGCACCAGTACTGTGGGCACAGGTATCTGACCCCAGACCACTGAGACACCTGGGGTCATTTTCAGTCTGTGCCAAAGCTGAATATAAATATTAATTTTGGACCTACATCACTATATGAAGAAGTGTTCATGGAGTCAGAGGCCTTTTTCTTCTTAGGCAGCTGGGCAGACTGCAACAGCAAAAAAGCACTTAAGATTAACATAATGCAAACTACAGCTTGAAACACAGTAGAAAACTCTCCATGCTTTAATTGGAAGAGGATTGCTGCGTATACATTTGCATACTTCCATATTCATGCTTGTACTTTGAATGCATGGGTGCATTAAATTCACTGCACTTGGAATTAGGTGGCCAAAAGATCATGTGACATTTCTTTGGAGGCTGCAGCTGTTGCTGGTAGACACAGCACCATAGAAACCATCTACACAAACGACTGTCAACCTAAGAGTGTACTGTTGTCAAACTGTTGCCATTGGTATGTTGACAATGGTGGTTGTGTTGCGATCGCCATTCCCAGTGGCACAGCACCCATGTTTGATTTGATCCCGCTGGAACTCATATCCACAATATTCCCCTCACGATGACAATTTCTTCATCTGCTCTCTTGATTGGAAAGTTGAGAGGCAATATTGAAAAATCAAACACTGTATTTAACTATATTTATTCTTTGCTATTTACTCTAGGGGAGTTTTAACTTAAAATGGTGTTGGTCTGTTGTGTCTTTATCTGCGCTACAAAATAATTAAACAAACAGAACGACAAACACTTACAAATCCTGGGAAGTCATAGTTGATGCCATGTGCTGCAAGTCTCTTGCGGAGCTTCATCTCTTTCCGTAAGAGTTTGTCTTTCATCTTCTCCACCTCCTCTGCTGTTCGTTTCTTGTTGTAGCGTGCAACAGCAGGATGTGAGGGTTTCTTAAATCGCTTTCGGCAGCCAACAAATAGCTTCTCGTGGACTTTCTCTGGTGGAATCACATGGCCTACAAAAGGCAAGAAGCAACAACTTTAAAGTGGCATTTACATCATTAGTTACACTTAAACTGTAACTAATGCTGACAAAAACAAGAAAAGCTGTTCATTCATGTGACTCAATTGAACTAATCCGTGTGTGTGAGGTGATATCTCATTCTGCTATTTAACTTGAACAATACTCACATTTGATGAGTCTCTCCCCCATGAGGTAATTGTTCATGGTCTCTGCAACAATTTTAGCGACTTCGTCACAATCATACTCTATAAATGCATAGCCTTTGCTTCCACCTGTCTGCAAGAATCAGATAAGAGACAATATCAGACAGAAAATGGGAAAATATCATGTCAGTGTTAAATTCAGACTCTTCCGACATTCAAATTTTAAATTATTTTAGTTTTTCCCCCTCATGCTTTTGTTGGCACATGGGCTTTATTTCTCTGAATTAGAGTGTGCAGAGGATAAACTAAACTTACCACAGTACTTTAGGCTCAGTTATCTGCCCACACATCACTGGTTCATCTGAGATCATTCTCAGTCTAAGCCAGAGCTCTAATGACTTAGATCACTACAGCAATTTCCACCCAAAATGACAACACATCTATATTAACTTACATTTCTCATAGCAAACTACAATCTCTCTTTATCTGCTACACAACTGAGGAATAAGACATTCAACAACCACAGTCCCAAAAGAAACCATTTGTTTTAAATTGAGAAAAAGCACTGGAATCATAATTTACTCCGCCTGATGTCTGAATACTTTATTATTACATCCTTTGTGTTACCTTTTTACTCCTGGACAAACGAAGCCTTGAGATCTTCCCGAACTGTTGAAAGTAAGAAGTGAGCTGAGGCTCAAACAGACCCAGTGGCAGGTGGCTGACATACAGTACCCCAGGGGTCAAACTGGTCCCCTAAGAGAAGAAGGTGGGGGACCAAACAAACAAAAAAAAAAAACGAACAACAACAACAACAGAGAAATATTGTGTATTAGAATCATTTAGCTATCCACGTTACTTCAGATACTGAATAAATGTATGTATTTACTGCTTGCTTGGCTAATGTAAAGCTGATATCATATTTATGTGCATATGTATTTGTGTTGCTTTTATGAGGATAATTTTATGTCAATATTATACTATGTACAACTCTAAAAGCTTCCAACATTTATATAAGTTTAGTTTCACCAAAGGGAAAAGCCTGAGTTTTGTCCTTTATTTTGTGCATGGGTCAATTTAAGTCATTTTTGGACTTCAAACTGTTTTGGAGCAATTGTGTTCTCATTTTTGTATGCAGGGTCCAACAACAATAAAGTTAAACTAGATTATGTTGCCCAGTGTTTAGGGCAACTCGCAGATTTTTTAGGTTTTTCTCATGAAATTGTGCTTCATATTACACTTCAGATATTGCACGGCCTTGTATGTAGAATATTTAAAAACAAAGAAGCTTTAAATAAAGTGTCGACACTCAGATGAATGATCTAATTTGTGCTACACATTATATTACGAATGGTTTGACATTTAGTCGTTTCTGCTCGTGTTCCTGGATGATCTTTTTTTTTTTTAAATTGCATTTTTTATTGAGCATCAGTGGTACAAGACAGGCACATATAACAGGACAATGCTCATACGTTTTTTTAATCACTATTATTCACATCCCACCCACATGGAACATGTAGGACATCCATCCAGGGAAGAAAAGAAACCACGACATAGGTTTATCATTATTGAAGCTGTGCACTCCGTGCTACAATCTGCGTGAATATAAGTGTAAAAGGGCTGCTAACTAGTACTAAGCGGGCAGAGTCTTGAGTTTATGCAAGTAAGTCAGCACCGGATCCCAGATAGAAAAGAATTTAGCTGTAGAACCCCTGAGTGTGTATTTTCCTGGATGATCTTTTATCGCTGAGTTTGGAATATATCGGAATATTTGAGTGATGCTAATAAAGTTAATTGAAACGGTAGCAATAAACGCCCTCCATGTGGCTGGACGCCATCGAAACAGTAGCCGTCTATTAACGGGAGAGACGAGACCGGCAGCCATTACTGAACCTCTTCAAACGGTCTACTGGCTGTTAGAGCTGCTGTTATGGCCGAGATTGAAGATAAAATGTGTTGTAGGGTCACCCTCGTGTTAAAGGCTCCATGTTTCCTCCAGGGCCACCGGCTCCTCTATACTCACCTTGGCCGACTTGTTCTTCTTCTTCACCTCCTGGACTTTCTTCTTGAAGTCAGATTCCTGTTTAGGGTTCAGAGCCAGCAGCTCTTTTCCGGGCCTGGATGTGGTTTCTGCTTTACTTTCAGTCATCTCGATGAATTGGAGACATAAGTTGTGAGGAGAAAACAACACTTTGCTTTACCTCCCTGCCAGGCACGAGGCTCGCTTCATCCGGTTGCACGTGTGGTGGCAGACAACGAGAGAAGCGAGGAAGAAAGGTTTCGGTGAAAGCAGCCAGCGCCCCTTCAGGCTGGGAGGAGAAGGACAGGATTGCAGAAAACAGGTATGGTGGATGAGAGAAGATCCTTTTCCCCGGTAAACAAAAACCCCTTCACAACGGCTGGCCGGATCAAGTGCACTCTCCAGGAGGTTGACGTGTCTTTGTCAAAGTCAACAATTAAGCGAGGACTTCACCGGAGTGAATACAGAGAGTTCACCACAAGGTGACGAGGTGGTCTGAGTGTGAGTGATAGTTGTCTCTGTGTGTTGGCCCTGTGATGGACTGGAGACCTGTCCAGGGTGTACCCCGCCCTCGCCCAGTTTGAGCTGGGATTGGCTCCAGCAACCCCCGCGACCTGGAAATGGATAAGTGGTAGAAGATGAATGAAAAGAAATACACAGACTGTAATTCCACAATTCCTCATTAAAATGTCTCACTCTTTGAGCTCTTCCCACTCTGTAACAGAAAATCCACTCTCCCCTTTGGTGATACAGTAAAGGACGAGCACTGACTAAACACATCCACACCTTCAAAAAGGCCAACAGTGTTCATAGAAAACTAAGAAAATATGAACGCTCAAAAAACACATATTACGGTGATTTTTTTTCTGAGTTTTATTAGGCGGGGTACATGATTTCTCTTCGGCTGGCAGCGCCCTCTGTAGGCCACCCGTACACACGGCACTGAACGCGCTATGTGCTGCACTCGGATCAGCTGAAGCGTTTCTTACGTCACTAAATCAAATGTGGAAAAGCCACTAAAACAAGCAAAGGCAATCACCTCGGCTTTGTCACCAACAGTGGCGGCACCAGAGAATTATTACTGGGGGGGCTACGGGGGGCCTCGATCGTTTTTAGGGGGTGCTAGTGAATTCTGACACAATACACACCAAGAAATTACGGAAGCGTAGTGCTGCCATATCAGTAAAAGAAAAAAATATCAGTATCACGGTATAACGTGATAAGTTTATTGTTAGCACAATAAAAATTTCACGTTATTACAATATACAAACTTATCACGTTATAACGTGATATTTTATTGTTACAACAATATACTATTTATCACGTTATAACGTGATAATTTATATTGTTATAACGTGAAAGGTTTCGTGTTTGAATGAGGAAACGGAGAAGGAATATGGCTGATTGACACCATTTGATCAAGTTCTACTTCATGCTTGGGTTGAGACATGGCGAGATTCTACTGTTATTGCGCACGGTGGGTGGTATTGTGATAAGTATGCGTACACTACGAAGGTTTTTAAAAAGCATGGGGCTGTACTGAAGGAAGAATGAGTCCGTCCCTCTGGAGGTAGCCTCATTTCTCGTTGATAAGCTGGAGGGTCACGGAAGGCTCCATGGATACAAGCTACATCATCTCAACTGCATCCAAGCTGGCTATGTTATGACCCAAAGTACAGTGAGGCATTTGTTAAAGTTTCTGGACCCCCGTGTTGAGCAAAGACGGAGAAATCGCCTGATTACGACCCAGATACGTTAACCCTGGGCCTAATTTCATGTGGCATGTTGACTCATACGACAAACTAAAGCCATTTGACATATGTATAAATGGAGCAATTGATGGCTTTTCAAGACTCACGGTATGGCTTCATGCATATTCAACAAACAGCAATCCCAAGATCATCGCTGCTTATTTCATTGCAGAAGTTGAGAAGAGGATGGGGACAGCTGCCAGAATTTGCGCAGATTTGGGAACAGAAAATGTCACAATGGCAGAGATGCAGATATTCTTGAGATGGAGTACGGATCGGGATCGCCACGTCAGTAATTGTTATATTTCTGGGTCCAGTAATCACAATCAGCGGATTGAAAGCTGGTGGGCCTTTTCGAGATCGCATCATGCCAAATACTGGATGAATCGTTTCCAGCAACTGAAAGACAATGACTGTTTTTCTGGAGAGTTCTTGGACAAGAAACTTATATTGTTTACATGTCTGAACATCATCGAGGTATGTTAGTAGGTTTATAACTCTCATTCTGTGTCTGAGTGTGTGTGTGTGTATGTGTGCACGCGCGTGTGAGTGATAGATTTGTGTGCGTTAATCTGCCATCCCACTTCTCCATTATCTAGTAGCAGAGAGTGCAGGACAGAGGGGTTGTGTAGTTGAATATGTCAGACTACCCCGCCTGACTCCGTGATCCTTTATCTGACTGATAATATCAGCAGCCTGTGCAGTGTATTGATAAATCCATGGATTACGATGCAACTGTGCTATTTCAGCACCACGGACAGCGCCGTTGTATGCTATATATGATTATATTATATATACATGGTACGTGCTTCAAAGAAAACGTTTTATAAAAATAATCAACAGGTCTACAGTACAGTGCAGTAGGATATATAGGCTATTTAAAGCAGAGTGAGTCCCTGGGAGGATTTGGTTTGTAAAAGTCCGGATGGGAAGCGAGTGCTCCCGGACCGCAGTGTTCACCTCCAGGGCCGAAACTGATGCTGCTCACTTCACAGAAAAGCCCGTGGGAAAGCAACACAGGAGCTCCGCTTGGTCTTGAGACGCTGCAGTTGCTCTTAACAGTCCACATTTCCTGATAAAACTGACCAGTTTATAGCGGCTGCTACAGTAATCCATATTTCTACCCGCTGTCATTTTGGAGGCGTCCTCCTGGTCACAGATGGCCCCTGGTGGCTGTTTGGGCACACTGCAGCTTCTGATGAAAACTCAGTTACTCCTCTACTAAAAATACGCGTGACTCACGCGTGACTCACGTGGGAGTCATGTGTGAATCCGTCCACATTTAACCAGTACCCACTGTAGTTCAACTGCATCAACAAATAACACAACATTTGGACAGTCCAAATACAACACACTGAAAAGTACAGTCACATAGCGACGCCTGTGCGTCGGCAATAACAGTCCCCGGTTACCTGGACCAATTATAGGGTCGGACCGTTATTTCCGTTGTGGGTCGTCTTTTATTTTTTATTGCGGCAGCATTTTTTTTTTTTTTTTTTTTTTGCACCACTGAGCTCTCTCGGCCACCGTACCGTTGTCCATGGTGCTGAAATACCAACACAAATCAAAAGAGAAAAGCAGTAAACAATTAAAGTAAGGCAGAAACCAAAGCAGAAATTATTAAACACAATAACAAACTAAACAATGCAAAATAAAAGGGACATTATTATTCAAACAAATCGCATATGACATCTATTCACATTCACCAAAACACACTTATCAGTAACAATCCCTTAACATGTAGTCCCTCGGGATGCTACAAGATATTACCATTTGTTATTAATGCACTAATGTAAGCATTCCTGTAGCTTACTTTTCACAACACAATGTTGGCATAATGTCATCCTAGACATCATTATTAATCTTGTAGACAAAGAATTTTGCTATGGTTTGGCTATCTTCATATAAATGACTTTGGCTACATTTTGCTGGATGAGGAGATATTTTTATTCCTGATTTAAACATTTTGACTGTGGGACAAAATAAGGCACCTTTGTCCATAAGAGAGCATATGTCTGCATGTATTATATTGACTCATAATAGGAAGCATTACATTAATCTTTGTTCTTATTGATATTTTTCTTCTACAGGAAGAGCTGCAGCAAGTTGCACATTTGCGGAATACCCACATTATCCGCAACAGCAGAAATGCAGTAGCTCCAAGTGGACGTCCAATTCTCATGTACATCATCTCTCGTCTATTGGGAGGACAAGATCACCTGAAACAGGTCTCTCAGGAAGCAGTGGAGGCTTGTAAACAAGAATGCCAACAGAGAGGACTTTATCCTTGTGATGAAACTGTATTCAGCTTGTGTTGCCATGGCAGATGAAGCCATACAGTTGTATGTCTTCCTGAGAACATACATACTTAAAGACTTATAAATTACCCCAAGAGCTAAAGATTATTGAGCCAGTTTTCATTTCCTGATCTCTGCAGAGAAAAAGAATGTCTAAATGGTTTTAACAAAATATTTTGCCTGCACCATACATCTGCTCACTTTAAACTATCAAAAAGGGGCCAGGCTCCTGAGTTCCACATGGCAGTAGAGTTCATACAGTGCTCTGCTCATCATGAGAAGACATCCTTCCTGCCCAGTCTCTGAGACTGTTGTGTTGTTTGTATCACTTTATTTTTGTTTTCATGATTTAAAACAGACATTTTTTCACTGCTGATACCAAAGACATTTGTCAAACCTTGTGTTTCCAATGTGGATTTGTTTTAAATTTGGATGACAATATTCAGTGAAATTACTAACACTCACTTACTTTTTGTCAACTGCCAAAATATGAAAAATGTCAAAATTATTTAATAAATAAAACATCTTATAGATCAAGTAACTTTGTCATTATTTTCATTCATATAGAACAAAAGAGAGGCCTTGATAATTGATATGGTTTCCATGAATACACATAGGAGAAAACAAAAATGAAATTTTATGAAAGACCAAAAATGACAGTGAACATGCAGTTTGAAAGGTGCAACTATTCATTTATTTCCATTTAACCATAGTAGCAACATGCAGAGCAGCCATCACAATATCCCAAAATGATGCGCCTACCCCAAAGCAGTCTAAAACCATAGACTTAACCATAATGACTACATTTTGAAGTATTCCTTTAAGAATCTTATATTTCCTAATTAAACCAAATAAGATTAATGGTATCGAAACATAAAAGGTCATTATTAATTCAGCTTGATTACATAAAGTCACGTGCTAAATGGTTCAGTACTAAAAAAATGATCACTCTCTCTCTCTCACACACACACACACACACACACACACACACACACACACACACACACACACACACACACACACACACACAGGTCTTATACCTGTTAGAACTCATCAACAGGTAACAGCTTTAAAATGAACAGGCCTGTTTTGAACAAACTTGGCAGATAATAAAAAGCTCTGTGTATTTCTACAGGTATGAACATTACATGCACCTCCAACTCTCAAGCACAAACAGGTACTATACTGCTTCAACATACTTGGTAAACAATACAGGTATAACTTTGAATGTCCAGCAGTACCCTCAAAAACAAAACAGCCAGATAAATGCAATGCTGAATTGTTCAAATTATTTCAACCTCCTGTTTTCTGGGGTGCATTCATCTCCCCAAAGTTAGCACTCTGCCTTTGTAACTGATATATTCATTATTGGAATTCTTTAGTTCCTTAATTGTCTAAATTTTGCCACACTAAATACATTCTTTTCCCCACAAATTTCATTTTTCATGTTACAATGGCTTTACCTTGTGTGTATATGTTGAAAGGATCCATCAGTCCTTTTTCATTGTAAGGCTTGTAGTGCTAAATAGTTGATTAAATGAATTTCAATGACTTAAGCTATGCTGAACTCATAGGAGCTTTTAGCAGCCAGTATACTGTCCATTTCAGTGCGTAGTTCTGGGTAGGAAGTTTATGTCCATGGCAGTTCCATAGCTGGCCCACAGGTATGTGCTACTGGTCGTCGTGCCAGTCCGTCTACCGGTGTGAACGGGACCTCAACCTTGTTTACACAGATAACATCTGACCCTGTGACAAACCTTAACATCCTTCTAAGTCCTGCATCATCCAGTCCTCTGATGTACTGTTGCAGAAAACAAAAGCTCTGGTTCTCTGCTTGAGTTGTAGGAGATGTATCCAGCAACTTCAAAAGCTTTCTTTTTGTTGGCTTTTTATCCTCATACATTTGTAGGACATCTTGTGGGCTCACAAATGTTTCTTTTAGGAAGTGGCCAGAAATTAACATTTTTTCTGCTGCATATCTTGGTTTTTGGATCAACTGCTTGTGTGCCACTTTTAGAAGGATGGCTTTCAGATTATCTTGTGTTGGAAGCGTTGTTACATCCAATCGATCCAAAAGATCAAGTAGTGGTTATCAGATCCTTATATGACTGATTTATGTACAGGAGAAGACTCTCAAACAGCATATCATCTGAGACTTCATTCTCACCAAAAATAAGTGCCACTCTTAAAACAGGGGCAAAGCGACAAGGGAAGTATCCATGGTCTTGAAATCCCTTCAGTAGTATTCGGCCAATGGATTTCCACTCTTCTTCCATCCATTTAGGAGGCAGTGATTGAACCCTCAGGTCCTCCCTTTCAGCTGTTTGGTCAATAAACTCCGTCCAAAATGCAGACTACACATCTCTTGAGATGCCATCTGTGTCAGCTCCTTTTTCATCAATGAAAGTGTATTTCAGGGGTGTTTGAGGAGTAATGAATCCTTGAACTGGCTAATCATTTCCTCCAGAAGATTGACCCTGTGAACTTTTATGTTGACACATACAACTTCATATGAAGCTGTAGAACAGTTTTCTTCATCACCTATAGATGCCGTGTCTGGAGTAATGAGTGCTGTGCTTCTCTGGGGAGGCATGATGGATATGAGGACCAGCTCATCTTCATCAAACTGCAGGCTGGGTTGATGTATCAATGTGTCATCCAGTTGACTAGCCACGGGTTCTCCAAGGAAGGGGCCAAACATCACCTCAGATATGTCTGATAATGCAGCTGCATCAACCTCCTTCAAATCTGATGACAGGATGACAACAGTCTGAGTGACTTGCTCATCTTCTTCATGTGTGTCTCTTAGTTGTACATCATTGCTTACATCTGATATTTTCTCATCATATTCTTCAGCATCCTCAACTGTCAGGCTCTTAGTGCACAGGTAAAATCTTAACCCTCCCATCCTTAGTACCATGTACAGTTCCCCAACTGTGATATTTTCATCAAATACAGCTTCCTCCTGATAGTCTAATATGCCATGACTAAATGTCTCAAATCTTCCAAATTTGCTTTTTCCATGTGGGAAGAAAAGGACTTTAGCATACTGTAATATGTCAGCTTTTACTGATTCTTTGGGTACATCAAGGGACCTTGTTCCCCCTCCTTTGTGTTTCCTCACACATGAATCCACCCCAACTCAACTTTTCTGGTCTTTTTTTCAGCCCATCTGTTGTTTTTTACATAATTTCTTTTCCTCTTTGGAGCAGAAGTCTGCTTCTGATAGATTTCTTATCATCATTCCCATCGATGCCCATCTTTTTCTTTACTTTTTCAAGCAGTGAATGTTTTTTTGATTCTTTTGCACATCCACCTTGATTTTCCAAACAGAAGCGTCTTGCTGATATGTTAGGATGTAGCCAGCCAGAGTGTCATCATCCATACATTCAATGTTAGTGGCATCAATCTGTCAAGACAAACATAATTATTACAACTCAAGGACAAGACTGAAAACACCTGCAACATCCTCCCACCGCAGGGTTCCCACAGTTTTATCAATGAATTTTCAAAACTTTTCCATAATAATTGACCCCATTTCCATGACTGTAAGCGTAATTTAAAATAGGCAGAACTATATAGAGATCATAGGGCGCAATAATGAGGCTCTTACTCCAGGAGGAGGAGGAGGAGGAGAGGAAGAGGGGGAGAGGAGCAGGAAGAGAAGTGGAGAAGGAGAAGATGGGGAGCGGAGGAGTATGAAGAGAGGGGCAGGATGACGAGAAGAGGAGTACAAGAGGAGCAAGAGAGGACGAGGAGAGAAAAGGAGTAGAGGAGCAGGACGAAGAGAAGAGGAGCAAGAGAGTACAAGGAGAGGAGGAGAAGATGAGGAGAGCAGGAGGAGAAGAGCATGAGTAGGAAAAGAGGAAGAACAGGGAACAGTTTTTCTAATTCCATAACTTTTCCAGGAATTTCATGACCTGTGGGAACCCTGACATGTGCATGCTTACACTCACACACGCTCTCTCTCTCTCTCTGTCACACACACACACACACACACACACACACACACCCTTGACTACCTTTAACAACTACACTGAGGCCTGGAGCTTTAATCTGTGCACTTTGTAATTCTGTTTTAAAAATGCTAAATAGTAGGAGATTTTTGGTGGGGAGTATGGGATAAACTGTTTATAAGTAGCCCAATAACTGTTGATTATTTTGACGTAATGTTAGTAGATATGGTTTCTTGTTGAAATTCGGTCATTATGGTTGTATGTAGGTTCAAGTTCGATACATACAGAGGACTTGAAGCAGGCTCCAGCATTCCCCTTTTCCTGGTAACGTTACAGCGCTGCACCGGTGTTATGCCGAGTTTTGCCTCCCTGCCGAGAATTACGTCCACCGCGCGGCAGCATTCAACCCCTTAACACTCCATGATGACACTTAAAATCAAAGTTTGATGGAAATCAAATGGTAATTCTCGACAGGGATGCAAAACTCGGCATAATACCGGACTGTGTTACCCGGTAACCCGGTTACCCTGGCCGGCTGACTAAACAAGCTAACTTATGCTAGCCACATAACGCTGGATGACCCTTGACAGCAATGAAATAGTTTTTACGAGAAGTGGGTAACGTAAAATTACACTTACATGTTCTTGTTCCATGTGTGAGAGGCACTCCTCTGGTACACCGCGATTTCGTAGAAAGCTCAACAGTGGAGTACCCGTTGTTTGGGTCATGGTGATGCCAGTTCACTGCAAAAGGCCAAGTGACAGTTCACAACCGGAACACATATCACTGAGACTCACCTCCGCCCGAGACCAGTCAAAGCAATACACCTATCACGTGATAAATAGTATATTGCTCAAACAAAAATTATCACCTTATAACGTGATACGTTTGTATATTGCAATAACGTGATACTGATATTTTTTTCTTTTACTGACGTGCAGCACTACGCTTCCGTAACAAATAATGCTAAAATAGATATAGAAGATTTATTCATCCCAGGCTAATAAGCTACATAAGTGTTCTGTGTACTTTACAAAAACAAAACAATAATACAATCAACACATTTATGTCCCCTATCCAAATAACATAACGCCACAAAACAAAAACAACAAACCAAAATAAAAAAAATAATAAATAAATAGAAAGGGAATCAGATTTCCTGGATTTCAGATCGTAACATCTTACTAAATGTTTATCATAAACAAACACAACCATATTTAACTCATTGATTGAACAAATGCCAAACAACAAGCACAAAAAATAAAAATAGCCACCACAACATCTGTGGATTTACAAAATGGTGCAACTGTGAGCAGAAACAGCTGCACTGGAAAAACTCAAAATCTTACCATCCACTCTCACTCGTTTTTTAGGAATGACATATGTAAAGCGGTCCATTTTGCAAACTTGCTACGTAACTGCTAATACGCCAAGCAACGTCAGAGGTCAAATCTCACGTGCCGTCTGCGTGCAAACCAGCCAATCAAATCGCGCGACACAAGAGCAGCAAAGTTCAAGGGTCATCATCATTTAAATATGTTATAAACAATATTATTTCTTGTCAGGATTGTTACATACAGTCTTAGTCAGAGAGATGTTTTTGGTTTTTTTTGTATGTATATTCATATTTCGAGAGAAGGGGGGGCAGAAGGGGGGTCTCAGCCTTTTGCAGGAGGGTCTGAGGACCCTGCTAGCCCCTCCCTCCCGCCGCCGCTGGTCACCAATGAATAAAACTCTCACCACTGATTTTAAACGGACACATTAAATGACTATGTATTTTCAGAAAACTTGACTGACTTTAGAAAAAGTGCTGTTTGATGCAAAAACATACATTCTTTCATTCATCTTCTACCGTTTAGCAGTTTCCGGGTCGCAGGGGTGCTGGAGCCAATCCCAGCTCACATTGGGCGAGGGCGGGGTACACCCTGGATGGGTCACCAGTCCATCACAGGGCCAACATACAGAGACAGACAGAGACGATGTCACAGTCTGCCCCGTCTCTCATCCCAGATTCAGTACTTTTCCACTGCTCACACCACACCTACTCTCACTCAGCTAATCAGCACACCTGTAGCCCATCCCCTGCAGTCAACGCCAGTATATATTCACCAGCTCCACACTCACTCCTTTGCCAGATTGTTCTTTGCCATGTGAGATTTTCCAGCCCTCTTCTGCCTGACTTCCCAGTACTGACCCAGCCTGTCTCAGGCTCACCTGCTTTGTCTGCTTCCTGGTAAATTGCCTCTTTCTTCAGTCCTTGACCATGAGTTCCGCCTGTGCCCTTTTGATTCCTGGTTGCCTGTGGCTGTGAGGGGTCTCCCGCCCAGTGTGTTTTTGTGTCTGAGTGGCGCTTCAGCCTCGCAGGCTTCAGGACTAGTCCCTTGGATTTTTAACCCCTGCTGTCTGCTCCCTACCAAACAGGCTGTCTGTTCTGTTTGCCTCACCAATACTGAACTTTTGCCTGCTCTGATCAAGTCTCATGTGATTAAACAAGTGAATGTCTCATTGATCCAGTGCCTTGTTGTACTGCTTTTGGGTAGGCTGACCAAACGTCCTCTTTGCCCCGGACATGTCCACTTTTTACGTCCGGGGGGGTTTTATTAATTGACGATAATGTCCGGTTTTCCTTCTCTGTGTGTGTGTGTGTGTGTGTGTGTGTGTGTGTGTGTGTGTGTGTGTGTGTGTGTGTGTGTGTGTGTGTGTGTGTGTGCTCCCCCTCCCCCGGTTGTCATTGTTTGGGTTAGCGTGTGTGACGTAATCCTCGAGAGGCTGCCCTGTGGGCGGATCTCCAAAACTCATAACAAGAAAGCAGCAGACACCGGCGGTGCAGCTGAAGCGTTCAAGATGCCGAAGCGCAAATGCTCGTTCACAGATGAACTGCGAAAAGAATTCCCAGTTTACCGACCCGGTCGGGACATATGGGAGGCTGAGTACACCGTGTGCAAAGCTGGTACATTTGTGTCTGTGTCCAATAAAGGTGCCGAGGACCTCACAGCTCATATGGACACAGAGAAACATAAAAAGGCAGTGCGAGGTGAGAGTAGTTCAGCAAAGTTGACTGAGTTCTTTGTGAAACCCGGAAAAACAGAGGATGCTGTAAATGCAGCGGAGGGTGCGTTGGCATTTCATACTGTGAAACACCACCACAGCTACAGGTCTATGCCATAGCCACCTTCATTTATATTTATACTTGTAAATAGTGTTTCGTTTTTTCATCTTCATATGTTTGCACCAGTTTTGTGTAACTGTCAACACTTGGACCTTGAGATGCAAAAATATCACACTATTTTGTATTTGAGAGAACCTCATGATACAGATAAAGCACAAAATTTTGCTAAGTATATATGATCATTGCTATTTGTTATGGACATGAAATCAAATTTTTTGTTACTTAAGGTGACAATTGCATTATCTCAAGGGAGGAAAATCACTTCAGTTTTTTTTTCCTGTTTTTCAAAAGGTGTAAAAGGCTTTGATACAAGATTTGCAAAAAAAAAAAAGAGTGTTTTTTTACATTAAATTCATTACTTCTACTGTTGCTTAAAGGGGAAGGGGGGCATGCGAGGAGGTGGAGAGAAGGGGGTGGGGTATGGTAAGAGAGATAGATCAGCAGGACTTGCTGCTACATTGGTGTGTATGCATTCATGACATGGCTACAAAAATCATCTACTTTACAGTGAATGGGAGACCAGAGCAGGCTGAGTTCCCAGTGGATTGCCCTGCCCAGGATGTCAAAGGTAGGAGCAGAAAATTATATTAATTATATAATGTCATATATCCACTTTGTATCAGAAAAGTATTTCTATTGTGTCTGTGTCCATATCCATGCATATAAAGATAGAGAATCGTAGTGTGCAAGAATAACTGATTCTGTGACGTGATCAGTTTTTTATTATAATGGACATTTGCCAAACATATCCTGTGTTTAACTCCAATTTTACATGAACTGTCTGAAGGTAAATATAACATGTTTAATTTTTGTATTTCTTATCATAATCAATGGCACATGGAAAGCAGCTTTTTACACCTGATAGCTGCAAGAAACAGATTTATAGAGGAGGAGAAAAGTGGATTCAATCATTGTGGAGGTTTTCTGGGCTGCAGAAAGTGATACAGCTGCCACTGACAGCTCCTGATTTGTCTTTGTGGGTTGCAGCTTCATGTAGTAATGGCTTCATTTAATGCAAAATCTATTTGTAGAGCTGAAGGAGACAAAGCAATGGGCCATCTTTTAAATTGCAAACAAGTGGCATTAACTTTTATGTAATACTTAATTTAAACTCAGTTATCCAAGCCTGTAATACTACATGTAGTGTTCATTTTCTCATTGTTCATGGGTATAGACCAGAGTGCCTGTTTGTACGTCCTGCATTAGTTACATTTTATAAAAGGTCCTCTGAATTCTAAGTAGCTGTTGGCTTTATTACTGTTACTAATCCATTTACTGAGTTTCTATATCTGTCAGTTATACACCATTACCACACTATTGAAACTCAAAATAGAAAGAATGTACATTAAAGATCACAAAATTGTCAAAAGAAAATCATGGTGTATAAGCCATCACTAGATCATTTCATCTCGTAGATGAATGTCTTAGCTGCTGGTGATTTTTAACTGATTATTTTCATAATGAATTGACCTTATCATTTCATTCTTAATTAATAGATAGATTGGTTTGTAATAAATTATTTTTTACTGCTTGGCTTTTTCTTTTTTCTTTGTTTTTCTTTCTTTTTTCTTTCTTTTTTTTTTTGCATAGTCACTATGTGACTTTTTAAAATTAGAATTACTTGCAGTCCTCCAACCCGGAAACAGATGAGCAGTAGAAGATGGATGAATGAATTAATTACTTGCAGTGTTTTTCTGTATTGGTATTTGTTTATGTGTTTGGTTGTGTTTTTCATATTTTAGGTGCAAATTGTTTTTTTCTCATATTGAAACCCATTCCCATCATTTGCAATGTGTTTGTGTTTGGTCTATTTGCATGCTTGTTCTTAAGTTGCATTGCATTCCATGATCTGGGGTATACCACATTTTAGTCATACACACAAAATTCCTGTTACCACACCGTCAGTTTCAATGATGATAATCAGCAAGAAGTCTAAGTAAATTCGTAAATTATCCTGAAACAATGTTATATCATTTATTAATGTTAGGAGTTTCCATGAAGAGTGTAATTAATACAGTTTAAGATATAATGATTTAATAATTTGAGTTCTAATTGTAAATCATGTAGCCGCAAGGGGGTACAAGCCAGTGCCTTATTGCGCCGGTCCCAAGCCCGGATAAATACAGAGGGTTGTGTCAGGAAGGGCATCCGATGTAAAACTTTTGCCAAATCAAACATGCGAATCGAATCTATGACTTCCATACCGGATCGGTCGAGGCCCGGGTTAACAACGACCGCCATCGGTGCTGCTCACCTACAGGGTGCCGGTGGAAATTGGACTACTGTTCGTCGAAGAAGGAGAAGAGGAAGGTGTGTTTGTAGGAAGAGAGAGAAAAGGAACGCCAAGAGTCTAGGAATGAGAGTAGGGACTTTGAATGTTGGAACTATGACAGGAAAAGGTAGAGAGTTGGTTGACATGATGCAGAGGAGGAAGGTAGACATACTGTGTGTCCAGGAGACCAGGTGGAAAGGTAGCAAGGCTAGAAGTTTAGGAGCAGGGTTCAAGTTGTTCTATCATGGTGTAGATAGGAAGAGAAATGGAGTAGGAGTTATCTTGAAGGAGGAGTTTGTTAGGAATGTTCTGGAGGTTAAAAGAGTATCAGATAGAGTAATGAGTCTGAAGCTAGAAATCGAAGGTGTGATGTTCAATGTTGTTAGTGGGTATGCTCCACAGGTAGGATGTGAGTTGGAGGAGAAGGAGAAATTCTGGTTGGACCTTGATGAAGTGATGCAGAGCATCCCTAGAAGTGAGAGAGTTGTCATTGGTGCAGACTTCAATGGACACGTTGGTGCAGGAAACAGAAGTGATGAGGAAGTGATGGGCAGGTTTGGTATCCAGGAGAGGAACGCAGAAGGACAGATGGTGGTTGACTTTGCAAAAAGGATGGAAATGGCTGTAGTGAATACTTTCTTCCAGAAAAGGCAGGAACATAGGGTGACTTATAAGAGTGGAGGTAGGAGTACACAGGTAGACTACATCTTGTGTAGACGGTGTAATCTGAAGGAGATCAGTGACTGCAAAGTAGTGGTAGGTGAGAGTGTAGCCAGACAGCATAGGATGGTGGTGTGTAGGATGACTCTGGTGGTGAGGAAGATGAAGAGGGCAAAGACAGAACAGAGGATTAAATGGTGGAAGCTGAAAAAGGAAGAGTGTTGTATGATTTTTAGGAAGGAGTTGAGACAGGCTCTGGATGGCCAGGAAGTGCTTCCAGTTGACTGGACAACTACAGCTAATGTGATCAGGGAGACAGGTAGGAGAGTATTTGGTGTGTCATCTGGAAGGAAAGTGGATAAGGAAACTTGGTGGTGGAATGAGGAGGTGCAGGAGTGTATACAGAGAAAGAGGTTAGCTAAGAAGAAGTGGGACACTGAGAGGACTGAAGAGAGTAGACAGGAGTACAGGGAGATGCAGCGTAAGGTGAAAGTAGAGGTGGCAAAGGCCAAACAAAGGGCTTACGATGACTTGTATGCTAGGTTGGACAGTAAGGAGGGAGAGACTGATCTATACAGGTTGGCAAGGCAGAGAGACAGAGATGGGAAGGACATGCAGGCCGTTAGGGTGATTAAGGATAGAGATGAAAGTGTATTGACAGATGCCAGTAGTGTGATGGGAAGATGGAAAAAGTACTTTGAAGCGTTGATGAATGAGGAAAATGAGAGAGAACGAAGAGTAGAAGAGGTGACAGTTGTGGATGAGGAAGTAGCAAAGATTAGTAAGGATGAAGTGAGGAGGGCATTGAAGAGGATGAAGAGTGGAAAAGCACTCGGTCCTGATGATATACCTGTGGAGGTCTGGAAGTGTCTAGGAGAGGTAGCAGTAGAGTTTCTGACTGGTTTGTTCAACAGGATCTTAGATAGTGAGAAGATGCCTGAGGAATGGAGGAGTGTGCTGGTGCCCATTTTTAAGAACAAGGGAGATGTACAGAGTTGTAGCAACTACAGAGGAATAAAGCTGATGAGCCATACAATGAAGTTATGTGAAAGAGTAGTTGAAGCTAGACTAAGGGCAGAAGTGAGCATTTGTGAGCAGCAGTATGGTTTCATGCCAAAAAAGAGTACTACAGATGCAGTATTTGCTTTGAGGATGTTGATAGAGAAGTACAGAGAAGGTCAGAGGGAGCTGCATTGTATCTTTGTAGATCTGGAGAAAGCTTATGACAGGGTGCCCAGAGAGGAACTGTGGTATTGTATAAGGAAGTCTGGAGTGGCAGAAAAGTATGTTAGAGCGGTGCAGGACATGTATGAGGACTGTAAGACAGTGGTGAGGTGTGCTGTAGGTGTGACAGAGGAGTTCAAGGTGGAGGTGGGACTGCATCAGGGATCAGCTCTGAGCCCCTTCTTGTTCGCTATGGTGATGGACAGGCTGACAGACGAGGTTAGACAGGAATCTCCATGGACTATGATGTTTGCAGATGACATTGTGATCTGTAGTGAGAGCAGGGAACAGGTGGAGGAGAAGCTAGAGTGGTGGAGGTTTGCCCTGGAAAGGAGAGGAATGAAGGTTAGCCGCAGCAAGACGGAGTATATGTGTGTGAATGAGAGGGACCCAAATGGAAGAGTGAGGTTACAGGGAGAAGAGATAAAGAAGGTGGAGGATTTTAAGTACTTAGGGTCAACAGTCCAGAGCAATGGAGAGTCTGGAAAAGAGGTGAAGAAGCGTGTGCAGGCAGGCTGGAACGGGTGGAGAAAAGTGTCAGGTGTGATGTGTGATAGAAGAGTTTCAGCTAAAATGAAAGGAAAGGTGTACAAAACTGTGGTGAGACCAGCGATGTTGTTTGGTCTAGAGACAGTGTCACTGAGGAAAAGACAGGAGGCAGAGCTGGAGGTAGCAGAGATGAAGATGCTGAGGTTCTCTTTGGGAGTGACCAGGTTGGATAGGGTCAGGAATGAGTACATCAGAGGGACAGCACATGTTAGAGGTTTTGGAGATAAAGTCAGAGAGGCCAGACTGAGATGGTTCGGACATGTCCAGAGGAGAGATAGTGAATATATTGGTAGAAGGATGCTGAGTTTTGAACTGCCAGGCAGGAGGCCTAGAGGAAGACCTAAGAGGAGGTTTATAGATGTAGTGAAAGAGGACATGAAGGTGGTCAGTGTGAGAGAAGAGGATGCAGAAGACAGGCTTAGATGGAGGCAACTGATTCGCTGTGGCGACCCCTGAAGGGAAAAGCCAAAAGGAGGAGAAGAAGAAGTTCTAATTGTAAATATACCGTACTGTGAAAAGGTTTTAGGCAGGTGGGAAAAAATGCTGTAAAGTAAGAATGTTTTCAAAAATTGTTTATATTCATGAATTAACAAAATACAAAGTGAATAAACAGGGGAAAAATCTTAATAAAATCAGTATTTGGTGTGGCCATGCTTTTCCTTCAACGCGCATCAATTCTTCTTGCGCACATTCAGGAATTTTGTAGCATTATAGTCAGATGTATGATTAACCAGTTATACCAAACAGGTACTGATGATCATCATTTTCATATGTATGCTGAAAATTAGTCATTACCTGAAACAGATAAAGCTGTGTAGGAGTCTTAAAACCAGGTGAGGAACAGACAAACTCAAGTATACTGCATCAGCAAAAACTCTCGGAGGCAAAGATTTCAAAGCAGACTGAGGTTCCAAGATGTGAAGTTCATGCTCCTTTGAAGAACCACAAAGAAACAGACAACGTTGAGGAGCATAGGTGCAGTGATCGGCCAAGGAAATTTAGAGCAGCAGATGAAAGACTCAACTCTGTCCAAAAACATAAGAACTTGGGGTCAGAAAAATGGCAGCAGGTGTTCTGGAGTGATGAGTCAAAATTTTTAATATTAGGCTGTAGCGGAAGGTAGTTTTTCGCTGAAGGGGTTTACAGCGGTACAATGAGTGTCTACAGGTAACAGTCAAGTATGGAGGAGGTTCCTTGCAAGTTAAGGACTGCATTTCAGCATAAGCAGGTTGGGAATTTGGTTCGGATTAATGTCCTCGATGCTGAGAAATACAGGCTGATACTGTTATCTATCATGCAATACCATCAGAGAGGCCTGTGATTGGCTCTTTTTGCAGAATACTGTGTTGAGAGGCATCACCTTTTAAAGGCTGTCTTCATACTTTGTAATCTCAATTTGTAGTTACATCTCTAAAAATAATTAAAGCAGTGTGAGTGAAAATGCAAAAGATTAGAAGGAGAGATGCAGTGACAAGGGAGCATGAAGGAGAGGAAAACCAGAAGGATGGAGAGAGAACAAGAGTAGGAGGAGAGAAGATGTCATAAAAAATGAAAAAACATACAAATGTAAATAGTGATTGCAACCTGTTAACACAGTAGGGGAAATAGGGGTTTAAGCAGAAGAAGGGTTAGGGTTAGGGGGGCTATGGTACAGGACACATAGTTAGGCTTCTTTTAATATTCATAGTGGGTTTAACAGTAATAGAATATTTTGATATATGATATATGTGATGTATGATAGGTATTTTGCAAAACAAACTGTGTGTGTGTGTTTGTGTGTATATAAGAGAAGCAGAAGCAGATAGTGGCAGTAAAGTCAGCTATTTTAATAAATTGAATAAACAATATATGAATTGTATATCTATATATAACATAACAATGGATCAAAGTTATATATCATAGAAAATGAAAATATATATAAATCATCTAAAGAGTATCAATATAATTCATGTAAATGTATATCAGGTCTGAGAGAGAGACTGTTCCGAGGCTGTTCTATACCAGGGGTCTGTTTCAGAAAGGAGGTTCAACAAACTCTGAGCCTTCCCTCAAATCCCCCAAAACACTTTTCACTGCGGTCTTTGCCTTTTCTCTGGCCATGGCATTCTTCTCTTGGTCCAGACTTTCCACTCTTGCTAAGGCTTCATCCAGTCTGGTCTTAAGAGTGGTAGGAGAAGCAGGCAAGCCATAGCCATGATCCTAGTAGAAAGAGGTATGAACATGGTTTGAGTGATGTTTCACTTCACACACATCATTTTGACACCACTAGTGTATGGCTCACATTCTTTCTTATAGTCGTCACCTGTCAAAGCCACTACCAACACCGTGTGTGTGTGTGTGTGCCTGGAATGCATGTTCAATATGTCTTCAATTGTGTGTGTATGGGTTTATTTGTGAGTGTGTTTAATATGAGTGGCAGCAAACAGGTGAGATTTTAATATGTCCAAGACCATTATGATATGATGTTTAAAGTAGAAATACTCACATCATTAGGCTGAGGTTGTGGGTGTGAGGTTGCTGTTTCTGGGGCATCCTGAGAGGCCACAGACAGGCTCTCTTCAGCTCTTCTGGAGGTAGACGTAGTCCTGCCCTTTTCCAGCTAAAATGAAGAAGCATAATACATATATACAGGGATAAGTATCTCACCCTCCCCTGTGATTGATAATAGAATATTTACATTTATGAATGCTATTAGCCTTATGATGATACACCTACTCTTTGGAGGTGAACCAGGAAGCTGAGGTTGGATGAAATAACACCATCTCTGAGTCGGACAATCTGACCTGTCCTATCAAAATCACCCTGCTTAAAATGTTCATGGCAAAGCACTGATGAATCACTTGCAGTGAATCCTTCCCTCCTAAAAGCAACTTCCCACTTCTTCCTCACATCATTGTCTTTGGGAAACCTTCAAAATGAAAACCGGAGATGTGGGAGAGTCTACACAAAAACACTTTTATAAAAGGAGGTCAAGCTTATTTTCTTACTTAAAATTTCTTAGAACTTTTCTTCAACAAAAGTCCTGTTTTGATGCGCAACTGTTGATAATGAACCAAAGCTGCTGAAATTGTGAATAAGCTTGTTTGCAAACTATTCTACACTGTAAAAAAAAAAAAAAAAACAACAGTAAAAGTACTGGCAGCAAAGTTTCCAAACAGATATCGTAAAATTACAGTAAATAACTGTATCACAGAACTACATATAATAACCATAAAACTACAGAGCAGCTTTTTAGTCAAAATCAATGAAAATACGGTATATTATAGTTGATAAATTCCCATTATATTGTAAAATAACATACATATGTCAAAAAACATTAAAATCAGATACCTTTCAGATTAATGTCTGTAATTTCACAGTATACATTATTTATTTTAGGAAAGAGCCAAGTCTATCTACAGTAATTTCATGTTAAAATACTATTTTTCCCATGTACAATAACATTATAATGTATAAAAACAAACTAGGTTCATAAAATTAAAGATAAATGTCTGCAAATGTACAGTATTTATCTGCCATTTTAGAGAACTAGTAGATTAAAAAGTAACCATTGGACAGTGGAAAAACAAGCTAAATACATTACAAATACATCAAAAATAGCTACATTTAAGGACAATCCCTGTTAATTAAGGGTATTTAATAGTCTTTTTTTTTTCCATCTACACTGATTTGCTGCATAATTGTGGTTTCTCCAAGTAAAAAACAAACAAACAATGACACAATGTATAAACAAAATATGTACCTTTAATCAAATAGGAATTTCTGCACATTTACAGTATTACAGTAGTTATTGTAGAGAATTGGACAATGGGAAATTAAACACTGTACATCAAAATACATTAATAGGTATATTTAAAGATGCTATCTGTAAATTTATGGTATTTAACAATCATTTTAGTAAACTGAACAAATATTCACTGGGAGTCATCCTCTATCTGTAACCCGTCTCCACTTTATGTCTCTGTTGTGTCCCAAGTTGGAAAGGAGACGCAGGAGTCAGGACTACGTCCACCCAAGTCACGTCTTGGCCTGAACAGGCAGGTGATAGGCTCCAGCGCTATGACACGCCCAAGCCCGCCCCCACGTCTATACCAGACCCCGAGCACCTGCCATCGTCATTCACAGTAGCGTATTCAGCCCGCCCCCATACAGAGCGCCAGCAAGGCTGAAATAGTAAGAACTCTCGTTCTTCACTCGTAAAACCTGGGTTGTAGCACAACCCCAACTTTTTACTTCATTTCGAACTCGAGTTCTTACCCATGCTACAATGCATACCACCACCCTTGCTGGCCAAGAAAAGGACACCGACATGTGCAACCCTTCTGACCCAAAGAGGAATTAACATGGGAAACCATGGCCCACTCGCCATAAGTTACCCTTTATATAGAATACGATGGTATGCTAGTAAGCCAAAACGTATCAATATCTGGCTGCGGACAATACAACGTGTGAAAAAGATGCATCGGATACATCCAGACTATAATATCTTGCGAAAGTGTGTGGTGTTGACCATCAAGCAGCCACACACATGTCCTCCACAGACACACCGTGCAAAAGTGCCCACGAAGTAGAAACACCTCGGGTAGAATGAGCCCTCAGGCCCTCCAGGGGGTCCTTCCCCAAAGAGGAAAATGCTAAAGTTATGGCTTCCACTATCCAACGAGACAGACGCGCTCTGGATAGAGCCATACCCCGAGACTGAGACCCATAACAAACAAAAAGTTGGTCAGAATGGCGCAGTGCACGCGTCCTCCCCAAATACACAGAGAGCGTGCGGACCGGGCACAGTCTATGCAAGCACTCCTCTTCTGCTGATGCAAAGGGAGGGGGGCAAAATGCTAATAGATCCACAACTACAGATCTAAAACTACCCTCCATATTCTTCGGCTGATAAGCGCGATTAGGCAACAGCGTAACCCGCCACTCATCTACTGAAAAAGTCATACATGATGCTGTACTGACAAAGCAATCAGATCACTGACTCTCTTCGCTGTAGACAGGGCTAATAATAACGTCGTCTTTAGGGATAAGCACTTCAACTCAACCGTGCCGACAGGCTCAAATGGGGGTCCCGAGAGCCCTTCCAGCACCATCACCAAATCCCACCTGGGAAAAACACATCTTACAGGCGGACGCAAACGGCGAGCGCCTTTCATGAACCGAGATGCCAAAGAGTGGCACCCCACTGATTTTCCTTCTATGTCGACATGGCAAGCCGAAATTGCCGCCAAGTAGACTTTTAAGGAGGAGGGGGACAAGCCTTTGTCTAGCAAGCTCTGAAGGAAACACAAAACAACCCCTATACCACAGTATATCGGATCCTCCCTAAGCACCACACACCAGCACATAAAAATACTGATACGGTGCCACTAGGATGCGTTGCAACCTGCATTCCCTCACTCTGTCCAGAACCTGCTGGATCAGCGGGATGGGAGGAAACGCGTACAGCCTTTCCCTTGGCCATGGGTGCGCCAGCACGTTGTGCCCTAACGGTCGGTCGTCGTCGTGGATGGAGAACCACAGCGGGCAGTGTGTTGCGAGCTGCGATGCGAACAGATCTACGCGCGCCCAGCCGAACTGACTCCAAATTTCTTCCATCACCTGCGGGTGCAGACTCCACTCTGCAGGATGAAGGTTGCCTCTCGATAGGAGGTCTGCTCCCCGATTCAGCTGGCCCTGAATGTGCGCCGCTGACAGGGAAAGTAAGTGTTTGTGCCCCCACAGGTGCACCTGAGTTGCTACCTGGTTCAAGGCTGGGGAACCGAGTCCGCCCTGTTGGTTTATGTACGAGACTGTGGCGGTGTTGTCCGACCATATCCGAGCCGGGTGCCGGCCGAGAGCGAGAGCTGGTCCGTCCAGGCTGTTAGGCTCCAACGGCACCGCTGTGTAAACATGGTCCTTTACTGGGTTTATGTGTTGACTGATAAACCAACTTTGGAGAGGCCGCATGCGCAGCAGGCCGAGCGGGACCACTGCTGATGCTTCAGCCATGAGACCCAGCATCACCATACACTGACGCGCTGACACCGTGGCACTCTTGCACAGAGCTCAAGCTGTCATTTGAATGCGCGACTGTCTGTCCGCAGACAGGCGCACTCGCATGGACAGGGAATTCAACTCTAGACCCAAAAAGGTCGTCACTTGTCTGGGCACTAGACAACTTTTCTTCCAGTTTATCATGAAACCCAGTCTCTGAAGGTGATCTGTCACTGTTTTGGTGTGCGTAATGGCATCGCTCCTTGACTCTGCTGCTATGAGCACGTCATCGAGATCAGGGGCTCAGGGAGAGACCAAAGGGGAGGACACAAAACTCGTATGCTGTGTCCTGAAAGGCAAACCTCAGCTATTTCCTGTGTCTCTCCACAATGGGAATGTGAAAAAACACGTCTTTCAGATCCACAGAGGTGAAATAATCTGCCTGTCTGATTGCCTTGAACAGCTGGCGGTGTTTCAACATGCGGAATGGCAACTTCCTCAATGATTCGTTCAAATCCCTCAAATCCAAAACTGGCCGTTCTGACCCATCTTTTTTTGGGATCAGGAAGTATCTGTGATAACTGCCCGTGTTTCGCTCTGCCTCGCTCACTGCTTTAATGGCTCCTTTCTCTAGGAGGGAGGATATCTCCTGTTCCAGAATTGGGGCCAGGTGGGCTTGTACACTTGACTGAATAACACCAGTGAAGTGTGGTAGACTGCGAGCAAACTGCAAGGCATAGCCTTCCTTCAGGGTGCTGAGTATCCACGGGGAAGGATGGCAGAGCTGCTTCCATATTAACAGCCTCTCGGACAGCGCTACCCTCTCACCATGACAGAGCTGTGGTGACTCCCTTTTGAGCCCGACCTGCTGCGGCGAAGCATCCCTCCACGGGCCTGCTGTAATTTGTAATGTATTTTGAAAATGTCCCGGCTTCATAATTGGCTTCGGGTTCATTTGTGCTCGCTTTAAAAGTGTGGCACTGTCCCAGCCTATAGTGGCCTTTTGAGCATTTGAGTGCTTACTGTGACTATGGCTCTGGTAGAGCTGAGTGGACAGAGCTGTGCAGTCTGTGTGAGGGGGGGACTGTGGGGGGGTGCTTAGCGACTGTGTGGGCCGAGCAGTTTTCATGAGCAAGGGACACTGTAACACTAGCTTTCGTTTTAAAACACCTGACTGCTGTGGGACCGTATGTCCTGACAGGAGGGTGTTCATCCCCCTTCCCCAAAAGGGAGTAACTAGGTCCTACAAGGCTTTTTCCCTTTGCCCGCTTGGCCGTGGTGCTGCTGCTGGCGGAGCGGGTGAGGAAGCCAGCTCCTGTTAGCTACGGATTGGCTCACCGCCGCCTGCTGGGGTCTTTCCCAGGAGCGGGAGGTGCTGGCAGGGTGTTGCCCCGGTCTGTAGCTCCAACCCGGCCGGTTAGGAGGGGGAGGGGCCCGGTGGGCAGGCAAGGGATTACGGGAACGGAGAGGCATCAGCGATTTAAAGGCCGCCAAGTCTTTTTGCTGCCTCTCAAATTTATGTGCGATGTCCTGAATCGCCGGGCCAAACAGGGGCATTAAGGAGCCTTTTCTTCTCCCAGTCGGACATCTGGGTGAGATTCAGCCAGAGATGGCGTTGGGTGACCACAGAGAAGCCCACAATCCTCCCGGCGTCCTGCGCAGTGCATGTAATCATGCGTAGAGAGAAGTCTGTCACTTTCCAGAGCTCCGTATAGGTCTCAGTGGTGGCTTTGCCCTCCAGATCACGCAGGAGGCAAGCCTGGTAAGCCTGGAGGATGGCCAGATTATTTGTCATGGCAGCCATCTGCCCCACTGCTTTGTAGGATTTTTCGGCTAGCGAGGCCGTGAGCTGGCAGGCTTTGGAGGGGAGCTGAGGTTTGTGGGATGAGGAGGAGAGGTGAGCCGCCACAGATTCCTCCAGCGGTGGCATATTTAAATAGCCTAACTCCGGCTCAGTGACAATGGAGGACCACCCTATGAAAGCTTGAATGGGGGATCTGGTCTGGTGCGCCGCCCCCCAGGAGAGCCGGACTTGCTGCTTTATATCGTCGCAGCATGTCATCTGCCTCGGTGGGGCGGTTGGCTGCATAGCTGTACTTCGGAAATACGCACCACTGAGCATCGAGGGGGGAAGATCCGGGGGGTCCGGCCACACAATATTCAGTTTAGCCACCGCTCGGGCCATTAACTCCATAAACTCCTTGTGGAAGGGGTCCTTCGGTGCCAGCCCCGCAGCGGCTCCTTCCTCATTTTCAGCTTCCTCTTCTCCGCCGCAAAACCCGGCGCCATCTTCCTCCTCCCCGTAATCCTCATCCTCCACGCCCAACATGGCATCCCACTGGTGGGCATGAAAATCTGAGAGCTCCTCTTTTTGTGGAGTAAACTCGCTGTCATCCGGAGAGGCGCACCGGGCTGCAGGTGTTCCGGAGGGAGGGAGGGGTGGGAAGTCGGAGTCCGTCCACGGGCTAGCAGGCTCAGAGTGAGCTGGGCTCGATGGTGGAGCGTGGAGAGAGGGAGCAGGGAGCAGGGAGCATGAGAGGTGGAAGAAGGGGTCGCATAGTGCCAACTCCACACGCTCCCGACCCAGGCACAAAACACATGTGTCGTGGCTATCCGTGTCAGCTGTGCGCCTCCCGCACTGGGAGCAACGCTTCTTCTTATCCGACATTTCAGTAGCTACCCAGTATGCTAGGTTAGCTGGTGGAATGGCTAGTGAGCTAGCTAATTCTGACCAACACAACGTACCGTAGCTGTAGGCACCTTGTTCTTGAAGAGATGTATTCTCGTCGCTCAAATGAAGGCTAGGCCGTCCGATCTGGAGCAGTTCAGACAAAAATAATGTTAGTAAAATAACTAATGGGTTACGAGGTGGTGAGACAAGATGTATAGATTTACATTTCTGTCAGGATCATTTCATTGTTTTGAAAATAATGCTGCTCGGCAAAAGTTCAAAGAAAGCTCAAATGTGTTTTTTTTTATTTAATTCATTTCCCTAACCCTAACCTATTTATGTTAATTATTTGTTTAACTTTTATATTTTGAACTGTGCACATTAAAGTTGTTACATGGCCAGTATTTGACGTGATTTGTTTTAAAGGTACTAATATTATGATTGAGAAAAAATTCACCAATAAGAAATTACCAGTAATCGGTATCGAATATTTTATGCAAAAAGTAATCGGTATCGTATCGAATTTTAAGTGTGGTATAGCCCATCTCTAGCGCCAATCCCAACTACCTGTCATTCTTCAGACTCAGCCGGTTGGTCGTTGTGGGCAGGACCAAGCAAACTGGAAATAGGCGCCACCTTTGAAATTTGAATCTTAGTTACCCGCAGTTTTAAGAAAAAAGCTTTGAATGACTGGTTTTCTGTAATTTTGTATGTCTTCGTTATCATGGACAGCAATCTCTAAATTAATACCTCACATTTAATGTAAAATTGCATTTGAATATGAAAAAAATATGTTAAATTACCTTTAAAAAAACAAATGATAATGTAATATTATATGAGTTAATCACTTGTAATTCTAAAGGTAAATCTGTAAATTACTGCTAGTATCTGTTAATTTACAGTTATTACATTGTCTTGTGGAAAAAGGTAATAAACCTGTAAAAAAATACAGAAACTTGTATGTAAAATTACAGTTAAAGATGTACAAATACGATAAATTGTCATTAAAAAACATAATTTTAATGTAATCTTAAATTATGGTTAATTAACTGTAATTTTAAAAATAAAAACTAAAATTACTGAAAATATCTGTAAATCTACTGGCATTTCATTGTTTTACTGGAAAACAGGAAAAATCAGTAAAAAATTACAGAAAATTTCCTGTAATTGTACTTCTTTTTTTTTTTTACAGTGTACAGTCAGATGCTCTGTTGTCCGTATTTTTAAGTAAGTGGGGTAGGTATGAGACATGAGAGGTATCTTATTTTTGTTAGAGTGCATTACATGTGAATAATACAGTCTGTTCCACCTGTGTAAGATTCACTGGTCAATGTTATACCAGTAATATTTGTTTTATTTCTACAATGGCATTTTTGTGTCCGTTATAATCTAAGTCAGTGTTATGGAATATGACTTATAAAGTCTCAGTTCATAGCCAGGTGAACACCGGCACTAAACATAGCCTAGCCAGCTGGCGACGATTTCGCTCGTGGACATAAATACAGTACAGTAATTCTATTCACAAAATACAACCAATAGTAATGTTCAATCTTACTTACAAGTAATTCCCTGAGCCCTGTTTTCGATGGTCTGCCGATTGGAACATGAATAGGCTGCACAGTACTCTGGCATCTTTCTCGTTTCTTCTGCTGCTAGGCAACTAGTAGGATGACCAGTTCAAGATCGCGGCCGCATTTCTTGCGCCCTGCAGTCAATGCAGCGTCTACTCTTTATATGTCTATGGGTCTGAAAGGACCCTTACTTTCTGATATTCTAGGAACCACAAGCAAACCTACATCCAGAGAGCAAAGAGACCGCCTAGGACAATGAGGAACTACAGCTCTCTGAGATATGATGGAGCTTGGTCGTGATGATTTTAATGATGATTTTAAATTTTTTCAGAATTTTACCGAGAGCCAATGAAGAGGAACTAGCACAGGAGAAATGATCTCTTTTTCTAGTTCCTGTTAATATTCTTGCAGCAGCATCCTGAATCATCTGAAGGCTTTTTAGAGAATTATTGGGACATCCTGATAGTAATGAATTACAGTAGTCTAGTCTAGAGGTAACAAATGCATGGACTAGTTTTTGCTGCATCCTCTTGAGACAGATTGTTCTTTGCAATACTACGTAGGTGAAAGAAGGCTGTCCAAGAGACTTGCTCATGTCATCCCGGCCTTTGTTTCTGTAGGACATTCCTGAAGTCTGACTCACTGATCATTTTCATTTCACTTCATAGACAAGCATAACTGACTATCATTAGTGGAAATTGATACTGGACTTCCTGATAATATTCCCTAAAGGAAAAATATATATTGGGTGAAAAGGATTGGTCCAAGTACAGAACCCTGTGGAACTCCATGATTAACTATAGTGTGTGAGAAAGAGTCATTTTTAACATGGACAAACTGATATCTATCTGATAAATACGATTTAAACCATCCTAGTGCGGTTTCTTTGATCCCAATTTCATGTTTCAGCCTTTATAATAGAATAGAAGAATAGAAGGACCAAGATCTAACAGGACAAGTATGAAAGCCAATCCGCTGTCTGAAGCCATTAGAATTTTGTTGGTAACCTTTACCAGTGCTGTTTCTGTGCTATGATGTTCTCTAAAACCTGACTGAAACTCTTCAAACAACCCATTCCTATGCAGATGTTCACATAGTGGGCTTACAACTGCTTTTTCAAGAATTTTAGAGATGAAAGGGATGAAGGGTTGGATATGGATCTGTACTAAGCCAAAACATCTGGGGCAAGATGAAGTTTTTTTGAGAGGTTTAATAACAGAAATCTTGAAAGGCTGTGGTACATAACCAAGAGATGAACTCACATTGATCAGATCGAGCATATACATGTTACTAATACAATTAATTAACATGTTAAATTTTTCTCTGATTGTTATGATTTTATCAGTAACAAAGCTCATAAAATCATTGCTACTAAGAGCTAAAGGAATCAATGGTTCCACTGAGCTCTGACTCTGTCAGCCTGGATACAGTATTGAAGCGAGACCTGGGATTGTTCTTGTTTTCTTCTATAAACGCTGAAGGAGCTTCTGGCAATGCAAAGAGCTTTTTAATATGTCTTTAAACTTTCTTTCCAGGCTAAGTAGAATTCATCTGCATTACTGGACCACCACTTTCTTTCCAGTTTCCTTGACGTCAGCTTTAAGGCATGAATTTGAGGGCACCTCTTCATCATGAGGTGAAGTTTGCTCGATAAAAGATTTACTTGTTTTTAATGTTGATCCATTTCCACAGATCTATTCCGTGCTGCAGCCGAGGCTGGACCCCATGACATCCTGAAACTGTACAACCCCAAAGGCAACATCATCAATATCTCCCCAGCTTTAGAGCCCAACAGCCCAAACTCCTGCTACAAGCTGGAGGTGGTGGCCGCCGACTGCAACAGTGAGCCGTTAGGTATCTTTATCTTTGCACCATGAGCCTCACACTGCTTGGATTTATTTTAAAAACTGTTGGCAGTCTCCCTCTCTTCTCGTCATTTCAGGTGTGGAGCTTGCTGGTGCACTCGGATTTGACCTCTCTTCAATGGAGAAAAGGTAGATAGACTGAAAAAGGAGACATTCTCACTTAATAATGTCCTTGTGGACAAATCTGATTCCATATTAAATGTAAAAAGCAAAAACCTAAAAAGTACAAAAAAGAAAAAAAGAAAATTCACAAATGCTTGCCTCTACCAACCAGCCAAGAAGCAGGATATGTGGTTGTATATGGTTACAATGTGCCCTTCCTGAGTTACAACACCGAATAATGAGATGTTTTTTGTGATAGCCAAAATATTAGTTAGTGTCTTAAGCTTGTGTCAAATGAACAAAATCCCTAAAGGTGTTGCTGATATATTGCCAAATCTGTGTTCTGTTAGGTCACTATGACCTTGACCTTTGACCACCAGAATCTGATAAGTTCAACCAAATTAATGTTTGTGCCAAGTTTGAATAAGCGCTGTGTAGGTGTTACTGAGATATGAGAACATGAGAATGGGATCGACAGACATGGGGAATCATAATCCCTGTGGTTCTGTCTGGCTGAGGTTCAGAGACAGATCTATGGTGTATGATGGTGTTGGTTCAGACTGCAGGGCCTTGAGAGGAAAATCCTGATCGAAGTTGGTGAGACTCCTGCAGTCGTTTATGAGATGAAGAAACAGGTGGACTTGTTCCAGATGAAACTGGAGGTACACTCAAAATTTACTATGACTCTAAAGTTGCTCATGTAGTTTCTGTGAATTAACATTGAACACTTTATTACAGGACAATGCCATTATGAGCTCAGCAGTCAGAAAAGGTGTTTTTATACCATCAGTTCTATACTTTATGTAAAGTAAAATTAATTAATATGAACCCACAAAAAAATTATACCTCATTAAAGTTGTGACCCAAAAATATATTTTTTTGTAATAGGGCCCTTCTTCTAATGGGTAATTGATGGTAATGTTATTGGATATAATTTGGCCTAAATTTGATTGGATTTATTACCGTTGTCTGTCAGAGTGTGGAGCATCTGAGCTGGCTCGGGTTGTTTAAAGACCTGTCTGAGGGAACACACAAGCCGTCACCTTTCTACCACAAGAGGACCCTGCGGAAAACCAGGGAGGAGTGTGAGCACGTTCGAGAAAAGTTTCTTCAAATGAGGTACGTTCATGTTCAACACAGGAACTGATATACTGTCCAGACTCTGTTATGTGTTTAGTTATCATGAATGACTTTGCTGTCGTTCTGCAGCTCTCTGGAGGTATCAGAGGAAGTGAGACAGTACTTAAAGACCCCAACCTTTGATAACTGGTAAGTTGCATTTGAAGAAAACTCTCAAGCAGCATCACCATCATCAGCATGATATTTTGGTGTAGGAGCAAAGACAAACAACCAAAGCACATGTTTCATCGGTGGGTAGACAATGAGACAGCCAGTCGCCTAATGAGAGCAGTGCATTACAAGCACCTGTGATGCATTTCTGACGAGAACAGGAGCCCTCAGCCTTTCTTCTGATTGACACACTCATCTCAATATGAATAGGTCTGCAGCTGGCTCACAAATCAAAAGAAGGTCTTCATAAAAGGCTTAATCAGCCCACTATGTTTGAAGTAGCCTTCACAGGGAGAAAGTGCACACTGCATTCAATCAGGTATGGCCATCATCACATTTATCCAAAAGCTTTAAAAGCAAATCCACGTGTCTATTATGAGGTTAAATGAAAGCTACAAAACAAAACGAAGCTTGTTGTGACACATAATAGTAAATGTCAAAATCCATTTAAAACCACATAAAAATGTTTTTTCTTTGCTTTTTGCCCGCACAGGAGGATCATAAAGGCTAAGGATAGCCTTATCCTATATTGGTGTTAATGTCAGTGAGACCCCCTATCGAGTCTCTTTCTTGCTGACTCTCTCTCGCTCTCTTTTTCTCTGTCTCAATCAACACAACTGCTCGACTCTGGGTTTATAAAGTGAAACCAATGGTGAAGTGTCTTAAACCTGATTTTTATCTATTGACCATCAGGGGACAAGTCCACTGGTATAAAGAATCAGATTGTGTCGAAATCTATGTGAAAATGGCTCTACTTCTCCCTTGATTGATTAGCTCAGTTAACATTTTCCTAACGAGTTTGTGGTCTCAGTCTGTAGTTTCAAATCTTCATTAGAACATGATTTTCATTTTTTAAATGATGGTTAAATTTTAAGGAAAATACATGATAAAGATGAAGGCGTGTTAACACTGATGCACTGTGCCACACAGTCCTGATGGTCAGGACACAGAGCAGGTCAGATCCAGCCCTCACTCCTCTTCAGCTCCACCTTCTCCTCCAACTATGGTTTCCTCTAGTTTCCAAGAACCAAGGTGGCCAAAGGACAATTAAATTAACAAGAGGCTTCAAAACAGCATCTCAGAAACTAATAGGTGACATTACAGTGGGTTGACGATTCTTTGAGGCAGGTAGCTGAGGGTTTCTGTGTCTTTTGTTGCTTACTCTTGGTGGTGGTCTACCTGCTCTGTTTGATAATGGCCTGCAATAACTTCTGTTCCTCTTTCAATCACAGGCGGTTTACTCCTACTGAAGACAGTAGATATGTGCTGTAGGCAGTGGCAAACCGTGGACCCAGACCCTGCGCCTCAAATAAGACCACATGTAGCAATAAAAGAAGAACATAGCAATACAAATAATAGCCAGAGCCCTGTCACGTGGATGTTCAGCATATTAAATGTTTATTTGCCCCAACTGGCTTCACAACACACAAAGGTGATTCTGGAAAAACAGACATTCAAAGCTGGCTATCATGACATCATTTAATTACAAAAACTAAATGAAACAAGCAAATCACACATTCACTTACCTCACATATTTGTTTAGATGGAATGAAAGTAAAATGTCTAGATAATCATTAGCTACTGTTCAACAACTAAAGATGGATCCAATGCTGATCTGATGTTTTTTGTGTTTGTTTCAGCTTAGACACAATTGAATTTCAATGTAGATTTAATATTTCTGCCAAAAGTATAACACAAACACCTCCTGAGGTGAAATGGGAAAGGAAAAAGCCCTTTGTAAGTTATGCTCAGCCATTTTTCACTGGCCTTAATGGCTAAAGAACTGTCTGCAAATTGTAGGTTTAGGCCTACAGTATACTTCTTACAGTTTTGTGCTGCTGCTGCTGTGGCTCTGGGTCTGTGCTGTAGTGAGGGGAATTCTGGCTCTTTTTAGAGAATTTGATTCTTTTGGCTCGGCTCACTAAAAAGAGCCAGCTCTTTCGGCTCCCAAGCGGCTCTTCAGATTTCTTTGTTGCTTAAATTAATTTATTACCAAGAATAATGTAAAATTATGCGCAAAATGAATTACTACTGTAAAAAAAATGCATTATGTTTTTATTTATTTATGTTTATTAATGCTACAAAAATAAATTATAAAATACAAAAACAAACTTTTAATCTACATTATTTACAATTGAACTTTTAACTTTTTTCTACTAAAGAAATTTAAAGTGAAACAACACAGAATCGCTGCAAAACACACAACAAAATATAACTTCACCAATTGTGTTCTGTCTTGCTGGGGTCACAGACTTCTGCAAAAACTGTCTCATAGAGCTCTGGGTTGTAGGTTTAGGTGGTTGTGGTGGTGTACTGCATGATGCTGTGGACACTGCAGCATCAGCAGCAACAGCAGCAGTAGACACATGGAACCTTCATTAATATCACGTTCATCTGCTTGTGTTTTTTCTTCCCATGGCACTGATGGGTGGATGGTTCTCAAGTGCCTGTGCTGGTGGTTTGTGGAGCCAGCTCGATAAAAAAATTTTTTGCAGACTCTACACTCTGCCTTTGTATTATCAGTGAAATTGAAATGGGTCCATATTTGACTCCTTTTCCTGCTGTCACTCATTTTCTTAACTATACCTTCCGTTCGTGTTGTCTCTCCTTGTGGCCCTTTGCTCTCTTTCTCTCTCGTCGCCCTCCCTCCTCTTTTCTCCTGTTCGTGTGTGCTGTGTGTGTGTGTAACTGCCGCCCCTCCCCCCCTCTGTTCAGAGCAGACACAGAGACGACACCACACATATTGACCAATCACCTGCGGCTTTAAGAGAAAAAAAGTGAGAGAGAGAAGGGGAAGGGAAAAAAAAGCGGAGCCGGCTCCCGTCGTTCACTTCAAAGAGCCGGTTCTATGAGCCGTTTCATTCGCGACCGACACATCACTACTGTGCTGCTGCTGTTGTACAGCTTGTTGGTGCGAGAGCTGCCCGTTAGCCACTGAAAGTGACTGTAGCTGCTAGCTTGAAAATGCCGATGGTAGCCCTTGCTAGCTTGCACCAATCCTGGCAAGTGAGGGGATGGTCGACCTTTTTGGATAATATCTAGTTTTCTTGAAAAAGGAGTATGTATGTATATGTGTGTGTGTATCTTCTTCTTCTCCTTTCGGCTTTTCCCTTCAGGGGTCGCCACAGCGAATCAGTTGCCTCCATCTAAGCCTGTCTTCTGCATCCTCTTCTCTCACGCCAACCACCTTCATGTCCTCTTTCACTACATCTATAAACCTCCTCTTTGGTCTTCCTCTAGGCCTCCTGCCTGGCAGTTCAAAACTCAGCATCCTTCTACCAATATATTCACTATCTCTCCTCTGGACATGTCCGAACCATCTCAGTCTGGCCTCTCTGACTTTATCTCCAAAACCTCTAACATGTGCTGTCCCTCTGATGTACTCATTCCTGACCCTATCCAACCTGGTCACTCCCAAAGAGAACCTCAGCATCTTCATCTCTGCTACCTCCAGCTCTGCCTCCTGTCTTTTCCTCAGTGACACTGTCTCTAGACCAAACAACATCGCTGGTCTCACCACAGTTTTGTACACCTTTCCTTTCATCTTAGCTGAAACTCTCCTATCACACATCACACCTGACACTTTTCTCCACCCGTTCCAGCCTGCCTGCACACGCTTCTTCACCTCTTTTCCACACTCTCCATTGCTCTGGACTGTTGACCCTAAGTACTTAAAATCTTGCACCTTCTTTATCTCTTCTCCCTGTAACCTCACTCTTCCACTTGGGTCCCTCTCATTCACACACATATACTCCGTCTTGCTGCGGCTAACCTTCATTCCTCTCCTTTCCAGGGCAAACCTCCACCACTCTAGCTTCTCCTCCACCTGTTCCCTGCTCTCACTACAGATCACAATGTCATCTGCAAACATCATAGTCCATGGAGATTCCTGTCTAACCTCGTCTGTCAGCCTGTCCATCACCATAGCAAACAAGAAGGGGCTCAGAGCTGATCCCTGATGCAGTCCCACCTCCACCTTGAACTCCTCTGTCACACCTACAGCACACCTCACCACTGTCTTACAGTCCTCATACATGTCCTGCACCGCTCTAACATACTTCTCTGCCACTCCAGACTTCCTCATACAATACCACAGTTCCTCTCTGGGCACCCTGTCATAAGCTTTCTCCAGATCTACAAAGACACAATGCAACTCCCTCTGACCTTCTCTGTACTTCTCTATCAACATCCTCAAAGCAAATACTGCATCTGTAGTACTCTTTTTTGGCATGAAACCATACTGCTGCTCACAAATGCTCACTTCTGCCCTTAGTCTAGCTTCAACTACTCTTTCCCATAACTTCATTGTATGGCTCATCAGCTTTATTCCTCTGTAGTTGCTACAACTCTGTACATCTCCCTTGTTCTTAAAAATGGGCACCAGCACACTTCTCCTCCATTCCTCAGGCATCTTCTCACTATCTAAGATCCTGTTGAACAACCCAGTCAGAAACTCTACTGCTACCTCTCCTAGACACTTCCAGACCTCCACAGGTATATCATCAGGACCGAGTGCTTTTCCACTCTTCATCCTCTTCAGTGCCCTCCTCACTTCATCCTTACTAATCTTTGCTACTTCCTGGTCCACAACAGTCACCTCTTCTACTCTTCGTTCTCTCTCATTTTCCTCATTCATTAGTTCTTCAAAGTACTCTTTCCATCTTCCCATCACACTACTGGCATCTGTCAATACACTTTCATCTCTATCCTTAATCACCCTAACCGCCTGCACGTCCTTCCCATCTCTGTCTCTCTGCCTTGCCAACCTGTATAGATCAGTCTCTCCCTCCTTACTGTCCAACCTAGCATACAAGTCATCGTAAGCCCTTTGTTTGGCCTTTGCCACCTCTACTTTCACCTTACGTTGCATCTCCCTGTATTCCTGTCTACTCTCTTCAGTCCTCTCAGTGTCCCACTTCTTCTTAGCTAACCTCTTTCTCTGTATACACTCCTGCACCTCCTCATTCCACCACCAAGTCTCCTTATCCACTTTCCTTCCAGATGACACACCAAATACTCTCCTACCTGTCTCCCTGATCACATTAGCTGTAGTTGTCCAGTCAACTGGAAGCACCTCCTGGCCATCCAGAGCCTGTCTCAACTCCTTCCTAAAAATCATACAACACTCTTCCTTTTTCAGCTTCCACCATTTAGTCCTCTGCTCTGTCTCTGCCCTCTTCATCTTACTCACCAACAGAGTCATCCTACACACCACCATCCTATGCTGTCTGGCTACACTCTCACCTACCACTACTTTGCAGTCACTGATCTCCTTCAGATTACACCGTCTACACAAGATGTAGTCTACCTGTGTACTCCTACCTCCACTCTTATAAGTCACCCTATGTTCCTGCCTCTTCTGGAAGAAAGTATTCACTACAGCCATTTCCATCCTTTTTGCAAAGTCAACCACCATCTGTCCTTCTGTGTTCCTCTCCTGGATACCAAACCTGCCCATCACCTCCTCATCATCTCTGTTTCCTGCACCAACGTGTCCATTGAAGTCTGCACCAATGACAACTCTCTCACTTCTAGGGATGCTCTGCATCACTTCATCAAGGTCCAACCAGAATTTCTCCTTCTCCTCCAGCTCACATCCTACCTGTGGAGCATACCCACTAACAACATTGAACATCACACCTTCGATTTCTAGCTTCAGACTCATTACTCTATCTGATACTCTTTTAACCTCCAGAACATTCCTAACAAACTCCTCCTTCAAGATAACTCCTACTCCATTTCTCTTCCTATCTACACCATGATAGAACAACTTGAACCCTGCTCCTAAACTTCTAGCCTTGCTACCTTTCCACCTGGTCTCCTGGACACACAGTATGTCTACCTTCCTCCTCTGCATCATGTCAACCAACTCTCTACCTTTCCCTGTCATAGTTCCAACATTCAAAGTCCCTACTCTCAGTCCTGTGTGTATATATATATATATATATATATGTTCTCCTAGGTATTCGCGAATACCCGGAAGATGTCGTGATATGGCCCCGCCCACAACTCAATAGATATGATTGGCTAAGACAACTGTCAAACTCAAATTCATGCCCACATTGACTTGAATTACACGGGCCTTTGTTACAGCCACCGAAGGTCCAGCAGGAGGAATCGCTGATTTAATAGCCTATCCAGATACCATTGGAAGAGAAATTGTGATTGGTCCGTTTCTCATTCTATTATATCAACCCATTGAGCTCACACAGATGCTGGTGTCAAGGCTCAGCTCAGGGGAAGGATATGTGTGCGCCACTAAAGGTTCCCAACAGCACAGTGACTTTCATCATTGTTACTCACCCAGTGTAGTCAGAGCTGCTCGCTGATGTATTTTTAATCCTTTCTTTAAAAATAAATTTTACTATTCACTTTTAAATGAGATGTCTTGCTGAACAGTTACTATTTCATCTTGTCAGCACTGAAATGTGCTCTTTTCTGCTCTGTTCTTCTTCTGTATGTTTTATTGTTTGCTTATTGGTTTTATTTAGGGTGGACTTTATAATCATTATCAACAAGGAAAGTCTGTTGCAAAGAGATAGCTTAGAGATTTAAGAGCTTATGATACAGTACTTCTCAGAAGACAATTACACAAACTAATGGATTTAAATGACTCAGCATAGATTGATGAAGGCTTTCATCACAAATGTCACTTAAGAAACTCTTGTTACTGTGTACTTTGTGTGTCTGTGCAGGCAGTGGGAGGACACAGAGATCATGGTGCTCCTGCAGGTCATGTACACAGATCTAGATTTCATAGCAACATTCAACATTGAGCCCGAAGTACTTCAACAGTTCCTGTTTGAAGTCTACCGCAGATACAACAACATCCCTTTCCACAATTTCAAACACTGCTTCTGTGTTACCCAGATGGTAAGTGACTCTGTGCGTGTGTGTGTGTGTGTGTGTGTGTGTGTGTGTGTGTGTGTGTGTGTGTGTGTGTGTGTGTGTCAGAACTCTTGTCAGGGAAAATCATGGGGAGCCCAATTGTGTCTGTAATTTTGTAATGGGGCAATTATGGCATGACCTTGAAGGGTAATTGGTGAAGGACATTTAGTCCTCAGGGCCAGTCCATGACTCACTGGAATCAACATATCCCTGAAGAAAGACATCAGGTTATTTGAAAGCTTGTCTGTCTCATATTCATATAATTCTGATGATGATGTTACATATTATAATAATATGTAAAAAGCTTGAATCTTTTTAAATTTTCTTTTTCAACATCATGTACTTCTAATCTGTGAATAGATGTATGGGTTGATCTGGCTGACTGACCTAAGGAGTAAGATGGACACCATCGACATGTTAATCATGCTGACCTCTGCAGTCTGCCACGACCTTGACCACACAGGATATAACAATGCCTACCAGGTACATGAAGCTTCCTTTTTGTGCTTCCACAGGCTAGGCTGCAACACAAAGCAAGAGACAGGGAACAGACAGCTCCTTCATGCCTTAGGAGTCATACACAGACCGTGGGCCATTTCCATTGTATTTTCAATATGGACAGGAGGCATAATTACAATGGTTTGAAAGGAGAGGAGATTGTACTAGTACAAATGTAAAACTGCCCTTTAAATTGAGCTGTTTATGATATTTCCTCAGAGGGATATTTTCCAAAACCTACCTATTCCATCTAGTGGACAAACTCTGTATGTAACCTATAATATACATATATACATTTTTTTAACTTCTTGTCCTGCAAATATATAAGCAATAAGTGTTAACTCCATGATACCTTTTATCAACAAGCACCACACTATCAGCAGGCATGTTTAAAGGTATTGGGAAATGTTGATGGCGGTTACTTTTTGATTTTGGATCTTTGGAATCCAGTGTGGGGAAGCCAGTATAGCACCCAGGCAACTGTGAACCTCCTATAAAACTGGAGAGAGGGTGGGGTGTGGGGGTGCAAAAACAAGAATTAGTGAGGGTAAAGCATTAAGTTGGTGTTTATTGAATATCTGAAGATTTGTGGTTGAGGTGTGGACCTTCTCCTCAAATGTTGCTACGAGCTTCAAATAAAATGCCTCCCACTATCTTAAAAATTCATTTATGCTCAGACCATAGACTGTCCACCCAATTAAATAATAATCCCTGACACTGATGCATATTGAACAGCCCCAGCATAAATTTTGTTTAATTTTCATTAAAAAACCTTAAAAATAATCTGATATTTCAGATCAATGCTCGGACTGAACTCGCTCTTCGCTACAATGACATCTCTCCACTGGAGAACCATCACTGTGCTGTGGCTTTTGAGATCTTGGAGAAGGTAAGGATGAAAATCCCACTGTTTATGAATGAAACTGAAAATTTAATTTCACTGACTGAAGTTAAAATGACAGTAGGGATGATTCTCTGTTGTGTAGACGGAGAGCAACATCTTTAGAAATCTGCCCATGGAACAGTACAAACGGATCAGAGAAGGAATCATCAAGTGAGATCTTCTTTTTTATTGTTCCATCATGTATATTCTCTCATTCAGTCCTCATTAAGTATCCATTACTCAACATCATGCAGTTTGTTTTTTGTCTTTCTGTAAATGCAGGTGCATTCTGGCCACTGACATGACCAGACACAATGAGATCCTCAACAAGTTCAAGTCCATCATGCCAGTGTTTGACTTCACCAACAAGGACCACAAAGATGTGGTAAGAGTGCCACACAAACACAGCAAAGCATCTTATGGCAACATTATCATTGGGCTCCTGTAACTGTAAATGTTTTCATTTTGTAAGGTTGACTGGGTGGCTAAGGTACGGAGCCCCTAAAGTCCCAAAAGGTGGTATTTTATTATCTTGTACGCACAAGATAATAACTTGTGCGCACAAGATTTAAAAAAAAAAAAAAAAAAAACAGCTTTTGGGACGTTAGGGGCTCCGTAATCTTCAAACATCTCACAAAAATTGACTATTCGAATAAAGCAATGAACGCCGCCATGTTTCAAACATACCTGAGAAATCAACGAACTATTAAAAGCTATAAACACAACTTACCCCCGCTGTCTTCAAAGCACAGGCATATCATGCTTTTAGCCTACTCTTAACCTGTTCCCACAAGATAAATAACTTGTTCCCACAAAATATTAACTTGTGCGTACAAGATAAAAAAAAACACCTTCTGGGACATTAGGGGCTCCATACTAAGGCCTAAAAAACTGAGGGTACACCAGCTATAAAGGCCAGATGGATTTCTTTACTGGTTGAGATGGACAATCCGGTACAGCAATATGTGCAGTCCAAGCCTGGGAAATTAAACCACAAATAAAACAAAATTAGGAAAAAAATTACTATATGCAAAAGTCACACACAAAACAAAGAAGAAGTCTAGAAGGCAGTGGCCTTTGACTCTCTCTCCCTTGTAGCTTCCCACACTGACTGGTCACTGTTCATGTATGACCACATCTACATAAAAAAGTAAATAAATAAAAAGACCCCCTGGAACTCCATCCTCCTTGCCTGTATCAGCATGGGTCTTCCTAAGAGACAGTGATTAGTAATCAATAAATTACAAACAGACTCCAATATATTTACACCAGCATAACCCCATAGAACAGTGCTCAAAACCTGTCCAACTCTACAATACTTGGTGGCTTTCACTGGGACCCCCTTTCATAAGCCAATGGTACCCTACAGTGCAGGTTTGACAGTTCTGTGTCTAGTACATCAGATGAGAAACAGCAGACAAACAATTGATTTTTAATTCTTCTTTCCAAACACTTTCACAAATAAATGGACATCCAGTACCAGTACTTGTCGTGTCTTCTTTTAAAACATCCTATTTACTTTACTACACAATGACCTATTCATAAATGTTAACATTTGTCTGCATGCCTCCTGACATCAACAAACAAACAAAAACATTAATGCTGATGCGATATCACCTTTTGTCCCCCTCCACCCTACTTTCTGTATTTCAAGTGCTATACTTGAGTCTTTAGGGAGTGGCAAATAAAAATAATCATAATAATGCCAAATAAACCCACAAAATTGATTAAAACAATGGACAGAGAGACAATAAATACAGTTTAAATCATGATTCAATAACAGAAATAGGAGAAGGTGGATTTGAAGATAACACTCTCTTGTACAATGGAGCAACTGGAGGGACCTGTTTTGCCTTCCCCTGGGTATCTGGTGACAGTTTGTTGTACCTGCAGCTGATGATGATCTTGATCAAAGTGAGTGACATATCAAACGAGGCGCGGCCCATGGAGGTGGCTGAGCCCTGGCTGGACTGTCTGTTACAGGAGTTCTACAACCAGGTACTCCTTCCAACTGTGTGTAAGGACATTTCATATGCATATGCAGAACAAATATGTACATTTACTTAATAATTACTAAGTTATAGTGCACATAAGTAACATAGGACATGATATAATAAACATGCTTCAAATATTATTGAATGTGTATAGGATATCAGTTGGGTTACATGCTTATTATGGCTGGATTATTCAGCATGTATCTACAAACAAAACAAAGTGCTCCATGTATCTGTCATCAGAGTGACGTGGAGAAGCTAGAGGGTCTTCCAGTAACCCCCTTCATGGACCGAGACAAAGTAACAAAACCTTCATCTCAAACAGGCTTCATCAGATTTGTCCTTCTCCCTCTCTTCATTGAACTGGCCAACCTCTTCCCCTGTCTGGAGGTAAGTCATGTGATCTTACTCTGGGAAATATAGTAAATCAAGTTTGACTGTATTGCCTATTTATCAATTCTGCAGCAACACATCATTGACCCAGTGCGGAAGGCTCTGGACTACTACACAGAGATGGAAAAAGCTCTGGAGAGGGAGAAACAGAACCGAGCCCAGAACGAGAATGTGTTCAAGAGCAAGGACTCTGCTGTGGGCGTGCACGGTACAGCTGAAAGCCACACAGAGGTTGGGCCTGAGTCCTCCAAGCAGACAGACACACATTGAACTGTGGTTATAAACTGAACACAACTGCCAACATTTTACAACTGACATGACATTAGTTGCAGGGGAGTTCAGACAAAGTAGTGTTGTTGAAATAAACGTTGTGTACTGTTTAGTTTCATCAACAACTTCATAAAGAGTTTAGTCTAGACCTGCTCTATGTGTAAAGTGCCTTGATGTAACTTTGTTATGATTTGGCTCTGTATAAATAAATTTGATTTTATCAGCAACAAACTTGCAGATAAGACATGTGCTTGTTTTTCTTCAAAGTGCATTTATGGTGCAGTATTAAGAACCAGTTTCATGGAAGGATTGGCCAAAGGGTGGTTTTTGGGGAAAGTTCCCAGTTCATCAAAATGAGGTGGTTCAACAACTGAAGAGCATGAAGTCACTCAAAAATTTTTGCATTTTTACCATCAGTCTCAACAAGGTAGGCATTGTTAGTGGAAGTGATGTGAAGTGATGGGAGTCATAGTTTTTGAGGTAAAAAAAAAAAAAAAAAAAGGATGGATGCTCTATTTGACTGTGCATATTCTCATTCATCCAGGTCATAGTCATATGCCCTGTCAACCTTACCCAGGACAATTAACAACTCAGCCTTCAACAACGGCAGCCCAAAACTGACCTCATGTGACTCCAACAACCACAACGACTGTCATTCACCAGTGGGCTCACAAGACTCCTAATGATGACTGTTCACTGGAGGACTCACATGACTAACAATGGTCAGTGAAACTCCACTAACGAGCTATTGTTCACCAGGAGCTGTGTGAACACTCCCATAGAGGTTAAATCCCTGGGTCCAACTCCACTGTTTTGTCAGACTGGTGAGGACTAGTCAGACCGATGTGTTCCTAACTGATGAAGCCCCTGGGATAAGGAGGCGAAATGTCTTTGACAACCTAACTCCTAAGTCCAGTTGCATTCAATTCAATTGTTGGCCGGATATGCTCTATTTGAGTTTGAGTTTCAAATTATGTAAATTTGAGTAAAAACAAAAACTAAAAAGTAAAAGTGGTCAGAAGGAATTTGAGGCATAATATGTATGATGGGCATACATATTATGGGACCCATTCAGGTGCTGATTGTCGTTCATGCTCCCCCTGAGTCTATAAGTAGTGCTTGGTTTTGTTTGCTGTTGGCTCAGTTTACACATGCATATATATATATATATATATATATATAGTATAGTCAGGGTTTTTACCCTCAGTTGATTACAAGATGGAAGTTGGGTAAACCAGGTAATTATTGCATGTGCATGCACATACACACACACACACACACACACACAGGCAATGGATCAGTGTTCACGTCGCATCCCCCGTCAGTACCCAGGTTCACCTGGGTAAGCTAATGATCCAACCAGCAGACTAAATTCTAAGAGACAACGCCAGAGAGCCAAGTTGAAGAATCCTAGTCACAGTCCCAAAGCCAAAAGCAGACAGCCTCAAGAGCACCTAGCAGTAGGGCCTGCCCTTCGCATACTACAACTCAATACCGAAGGCCTTTCCGCTGCCAAGCGAAGCCTCATCGAAGTCCTCGCCTCCCAACATTCTATTGATGTCTGTCGGATTGGCCGGCAGCGGCTTTAAGTTTTTAAGAATGAGGCATGAGATCGAAGTTTAAAATGCAAACACCAAGGTGCCATTTATTGTTCTCTGCATGGGGCACCAACAATCAACTCTTGTTAAAAATCCCTGGCAGCCTTTTATACCCTCCTATGGGTATAGGATTTGCCTTTGACCCCAACACTCTCCTTTCCTCAGAAAGCTCAACAGTTGCTTGATAGAATGGCCTTAAAACTGTCAGGCACTGGTTGATTGCTGCATAGTCATCAGCAGTGAAAGGCACTATGTCAGTGCTAAGTGATGCCAGGGCTGCCCCTAAAGGTCTTCTCTGCTCATAAAGCCTATGGAGCATGGCATAAGTGCTGTTCCATCTGGTTTCGACCTCTTGAACAAGCTTTTTTGGGGCATGCCCTTATTAGCTTGAATAGAGCACAACTTTTCCTTTGCTTTTGAACTGGACTTGAAGTTTGCCACTATTTTGCGGGCCCTACTGCGTATGTTTTCCAGCTCAGAAGTCTGACAGAGTGATTTTTTGACAATGAGATTCAGCATGTGGGCAAAGCAATAAATATGTCTAACCTTTAACTGAGTAACACTTGCCACAATATTGTGAGCTCCATCAGTAACCATCCCACAGACCTTTTCAGTGATTCCCCACTCTGTCATCAAATTTGTAATTGCATCTGAAATATTAGTTGCTGTGTGGGTCAAAGGAAAATACTGCATGCCTAAAAGCACAGTAGCCAGATCTAGGCTGTCTGACACATAATGGCAAGTGACACCAAGGTACGCATCCATGTTGACTGATGTCCACATGTCAGCAGTCAAACTAACAGCTGAAGTCTGCTAAATTTCTGCCAAGGCCTTCTCTTTGGTTACAGTGTACCTTGCTTCCACCATTGCCTTTACAGTTTTGCAGCTTGGAATGGAGTATGATGGGTCCAGGATTTTAAAGAAATTTTGGAACCCTTCATCCTAAACGATAGAAAAAGGCTGACCATCTTTAACTATCATGTCCACCAAGGCCTCATCCAGCTTCTGTTTTCTGGACACTGTGTGGGAGAAAGGTTGCTATATGAATATGATACACAACATCTACAATAAATAGACACACACACATACATATATACAGTATATATACGTATATATTTAGCTTATTGTCAGGATTTCCAGTGTTGACAGGGTCACTGGTTTGCTGGGTATGATTGTCATCATGCCTGGGCACGCAAGTGTCTCAGCAAAGATGATGTGTTGTTGCTGTAAGACAACTCTTGTGTGCAGAGCAAACACCGCACCTACAAGCAATTGTAATTTTGAGACCCATTTATAAATTAAAAATACAATTCAATTATGGAAACATAAAATGTATGCCATAAACTGCATTATACCTTATTTGGTGGTATGAGATCAAAATGATCCCAAACTTTAGAACGTCGCTTAGTGGTGGTACTTGCCATGAAACTTGCCAAAATACTCTCACTCTCCAAATCTCTATCTCCTCACAACCCCATTTTGAAGCATAATGATGCATCTTGTATACAGTGGGGCAAAAAAGTATTTAGTCAGCCACCAATTGTGCAAGTTCTCCCACTTAAAAAGATGAGAGAGGCCTGTAATTTTCATCATAGGTACTCTTCAACTATGAGAGACAGAATGGGGGGAAAGAATCCAGGAAATCACATTGTAGGATTTTTAATGAATTAATTGGTAAATTCCTCGGTAAAATAAGTATTTGGTCACCTACAAACAAGCAAGATTTCTGGCTCTCACAGACCTGTAACTTCTTCTTTAAGAGGCTCCTCTGTCCTCCACTCCTTACCTGTATTAATGGCACCTGTTTGAACTCATTATCAGTATAAAAGACACCTGTCCACAACCTCAAACAGTCACACTCCAAACACCACTATGGCCAAGACCAAAGAGCTGTCAAAGGACACCAGCAACAAAATTGTAGACCTGCACCAGGCTGGGAAGACTGAATCTGCAATAGGTAAGCAGCTTGGTGTGAAGAAATCAACTGTGGGAGCAATTATTAGAAAATGGAAGACATACAAGACCACTGATAATCTCCCTCGATCTGGGGCTCCATGCAAGATCTCACCCCATGGGGTCAAAATGATCACAAGAACGGTGAGCAAAAATCCCAGAACTGCATGGGGAGACCTATTGAATGACATGCAGAGAGCTGGGACCAAAGTAACAAAGGTTACCATCAGTAACACACTACGCCGCCAGGGACTCAAATCCTGCAGTGCCAGACGTGTCCCCCTGCTTAAGCCAGTACATGTCCAGGCCTGTCTGAAGTTTGCTAGAGAGCATTTGGATGATCCAGAAGAGGATTGGGAGAATGTCAGATGAAACCAAAATAGAACTTTTTGGTAAAAAATTCAACTTGTGTTTGGAGGAGAAAGAATGCTGAGTTGCATCCAAAGAACACCATACCTACTGTGAAGCATGGGGGTGGAAACATCATGCTTTGGGGCTGTTTTTCTGCAAAGGGACCAGGACGACTGATCCGTGTAAAGGAAAGAATGAATGGGGCCATGCATCGTGAGATTTTGAGTGAAAACTTCCTTCCATCAGCAGGGGCATTGAAGATGAAACGTGGCTGGGTCTTTCAGCATGACAATGATCCCAAACACACCGCCCGGGCAACGAAGGAGTGGCTTCGTAAGAAGCATTTCAAGGTCCCTGAGTGGCCTAGCCAGTCTCCAAATCTCAACCCCATAGAAAATCTTTGGAGGGAGTTGAAAGTCCGTGTTGCCCAGCGACAGCCGCAAAACATCACTGTTCTAGAGGAGCTCTGCATGGAGGAATGGGCCAAAAATACCAGCAACAGTGTGTGAAAACCTTGTGAAGACTTGCGGAAAACGTTTGACCTCTGTCATTGCCAACAAAGGGTATATAACAAAGTATTCAGATGAACTTTTGTTATTGACCAAATACTTATTTTCCACCATAATTTACAAATAAATTCTTTAAAAATCAGACAATGGTTTTTTTTTTTTTTGGTTTTTTTTGGGGGGTTTTTTCTGGATTTTTTTTTTTTTTTTCCCCCTCATTTTGTCTCTCATAGTTGAGGTATACCTATGATGAAAATTACAGGTCTCATCTTTTTAAGTGGGAGAACTTGCACAATTGGTGGCTGACTAAATACTTTTTTGCCCCACTGTAGCTGGTATGGCACCTGGAACAAATAAAAGGGACAGTGGCTAAGGTGAAGTCCAGGAACAACCTGCTCAGCAAGCTTACTGGTGCAAAATGGGGCGCATCAACCGCCACTCTACACACCTCAGGATTGGCCCTTGCATACTCTGCAGCAGAATACTGTGCTCCTGTTTGGTCCAGGTCTTCCTACACACACCACATGGACACCCAGTACACCCAACACAACCATGAGAATCATAACCGGGACAATCACTCAACACCACTCCCCTGGCTCCCTGTTTTATCAAACATTGCACCTCCACACATCTTCGCGAGCAGCATCGACTCAAAGGATGCTTCAAAAGGTTGAAGACTCCCCCCACCTACCAATCCACAAAGATATCCTCAACCCACCCACTGCTTGACTCCCATCCAGACGCCCCATCAGGAAATATACCCCACCAGCTGACTTCACCATCCAATCAGCCTGGAAAAAGGAGTGGGCGTCCAAGGTCCCCAACAAACACCTGGTGCCAAACCCTACCCAACAGCTCCCTGGCACCGACCTCCCAAGGAGACATTGGTCAATAGACTCAGGATTGGACATGGCCCGTGCTTGGCCAGCCTTCACAGATGGGGCAGCAGCCCTAGCCCACTGTGTGCTTGTTTAGAAGAGCAGACAATGGAACACATCATTGAAGCCTGCCCTCTCCAACGACTGAGAGGAGGGTTAATCACTCTCCACACAGCAGACCAGGATACAACTGCTTGGCTAAAGGACTTTGCATTCGCTAAATAAATAAAATTCCTGTAGTCTGACCCATTTTCATTTGGCTTCATAGACAAACATAACTATCATTAGTGGATATTGATACTGGGCTTCCTGATAATATTCCCTTAAAGGAAATATATATATCGGGTGAAAAGGATTGGTTCATATACAGAACCCTTAGGAACTCCATGATTAACTATAGTGTGTGAGGAAGAGTCATTTTTAACATGGACAAACTGATATCTATATCTATCTATCCATCCTAGTGTGGTTCCTTTAATTCCAAATTCATGTTCCAGTTGTGAAAATAAAATATTATTGTCGACTGTGTCAAAAGCAGCATTAAAAACTCTTCAAACAAGCCATTCCTATGCAGATTTACACACAATTGGCTTGTGGCTATTTTTTCAAAAATTTTAGAAAAATTAAAGGGAAGGTAGATATGGGTTTCTAATTGACCAAAACATCTGGATTAAGATTAGGGTTTTTGAGCAGAGGTCTAATAACTGCAATCTGGAAAGGCTGTGGTACATAACCTAGAGATAAACTCACAGTGATCAGATCCAGAATGGATTTGTTAGGCCTGGCTCACACTACAGGATTGTCGGGCCAGATTATCTTCTAGTGTGAGCGGGTGACAGATCAATCTTCTATCACCCCGATAATTTTCAAACATGTTTGATTTTTATCGGGGTGATTACGCCACTCATTTTCGCTGACGATGACAATAGCCAATCAGAGAGAGCCGCCTACGAGGGTCCGGAAATAATCATCGGAAGTAGAATGGACAACCAATGTTGTCTGCACCACCCCTTATTTCGCTGCAAATAATGTCTACAGCCAGCAGCACAGCACTAGGCTGCATTTTTTTGTGCTTTTGTTTACATTCGCTTCCTTGTGAGATGACGTAGGATCACGTGGTGCGTCGCTCTCTGGTCCGATAATCTTGATGAAATCCTGTAGTGTGTGCTGGTATTTATTTTCAAACCTTGTAGTGTGTGCGTGTTTAAGATTTAAGAGAAGAAAATCTTACAAGATACTCCTTATGTGTGTGATACAACCCGATTTCAGAATCTTATAAGATTTTTAATATCCTGTAGTGTGAGCTAGCCTTTAGTGGAAAAATATCTTTAAATACCCTGGTAGGTATTGGGTCTAAAAGACAAGTTGAAGGTTTAGATGATAAGGCTATAGAAGCTAGCTTTACAGACTTTAACAGACTGCATCTTCCAAACGATGGAAAGACTGCTGGGAAAAAACCCCCCAAAACGATTATGTTAATCTGTAAAATATAATATCCAATATACAATGTAGAAGCTTGTAATATCTGACTGGCCCATGATGTACACCCATAGCTGACAATAATCACATCTGTGTATTCACTTTTTTTCATGGTTAATTGACATGGGTTAATGATCATCTACACTCTGATCCTTACCACTGTGATTTCGAACTATTGTGCAATTTGATTCATTATTGCTACACCTTCATTTACCCGATACTTACAAGCACACACTGCACTATTTGTTAATATTTCCACTCAACCAGCTCTAATGGCCCACTCAATATATCAATCTATAACTTTCATATAGAAACTCCTCTGAGGGGCGAAACGGGTTTTGCCAGTCTCTGAAATTTCTTTTAAGGGATCCTCAGACAATCCACTCAAGCTCAAGAGGCTGTTCTCGGACTGATGTCATTTTCAGAGAGATTGATTGGTCAGAGGGCAGGGCTTTTATACTTTGTGACCTCAATCTCTACCATAACCAGCGCAAGAGGTTAGGTGTTCAGCATGAGTTGTCATGGTGATAAATCAGAGTAAGATGTGATTCAGTTTTGAAGCACCAAAAACCCGGGTTTAACCTGAATTTACCTCGATAGGTCCAAATTCTGCTTCGTGTTACAGGCCCCTGGAGGCTAAGGGTGTGACAGCTGTAGTTTCTGACATCCTCTTAACAGAGGCAGAACAAAACACGTTTTCACATCAGGTACAGGCTCCTACACTTGAAATGGAGTTTTTCATAAAAATATTTTACTGCAAATGTGGTTAAATTGATAGATATTTTGAAGCTATTTCAGGAGTAAATGTGTAGGTAAGGTGTAGAAGGAATTACTGGACTGTAGATGTCACCAAACACTAAGCTGGGAAATGGTTCTCATTACTGTCACATCTCAAAAACTGTTTTAGTCATTCAGGGTGAATGACAAAAAAACAGGGCAGGAATACTGTGACACTCCAACATTAGCCTGTTACAGGTAACTAGAGCTATTCTGGTTTGCTTAAAAAAGCTCATAACTTGATGGCATATATTATCATAATAATTATAGCTGTAATGGAAAATTTGTGTCACAAGTTTTGATATAGCAAATTCTAATTCAGTCAGTGCTACAATTCATAAAAAGTCTTAAATAAAGATGGTGCCGTCTATGTTGCTGTGGGTTATCTTTCCCTGTTTCTGAAAACCTGCCAGGCAACATACCTATGGGATATTTGTGAAGCCATAAAGGGTAGGCATGTGGTTAACGCTCTAATATATGGCTTTCACCATATGGTAATATTAAATTAGAGTGCAAATCATTTTACTGATACTATTTACAATTTATCAAAAATAGTGACAAAGTGTTAAATCAAGTAGATAATCAAACATAAACTAACAGACAAACATTGTTTGGATGTTACTAGGGGCAGCCAGTGGCCTATCTGAGAGTTTAACTCCCTTATGTAACTTCTGTATGATGACAGAGTATGACTGGCTGCAGCTGCTGGAGTTATCCCAACTTCCTCATTGGGCCTGATTGGAGCAGTACCTGGTTCAGTCCACCAATCAACCAGATGCACTTTGGTACTGAGAGGATAAAACTTGAGTCAGTCTGACAGTAGGCCTCAAATGTAGAGGAAATGTAAACAGTGGTAATTTAAAATTGGCTGTGTTCTTGTATGTTATAATATTTTACTTCTGTTGATGTGCAGGACAGACGTCTTGGATTTTCTGGTGTTGTTTAGGGAGGTTCCTTTTTCATTCTCAGTTGAAAATCCAACTTCAGGAAGCATTCAAGATGTAGTTGTTGAGCTAATGTTCGAGCTAATTGTTAAATTAACTCTCTGTCAAGGATTGCTGCTCCAGCCTAAGTGAAAACATGGAAGACAGTCTTGGTGGGGGGTAGATGTGTTAACATTCCAAAGGACCTGAAGAATTGTGCAGCAGCTGAGCAGTTTCCTCAACTTGACTCAAGAGGGAAATCCAATACTTGACCCACAGTCCTACAACCATGATAATTAGCTGATAGCTGTCCAGGACAACACACTCACTTCTGCACTGAGTGGCTCATCAGTCTCCACAGCTCTCTCTGTTTAGGGATGAGTGAGGGTGATTTGTTATAAGGCCAAATAAAGAACTACTCTATTTTTAGGTTTGAGGGCCTTTATTATCCCCTTGAGAGGAGACCCATCTGACTGAAACAAGAGAAGGTCCAAGCTCCTTACCCCTGAAGAGAAGGAGCAGCTAGAACAGCTGCTGTTCTTCCACAACAGACGGAGCAGAGCAGGAGAAGCACAGGTGGGGCTGATAACATGAAACACACTTAGTCACTGACAATTGTGTCATCTGCGCTTTTCCTGATGAGAAAAGTCAAAATGCCTCCAGACAAAGCAATGATGTTCCAGGAGCCTACAGGTATTGTTTGTACAAATGAGATATAATAAAAACTGTTTCTTTGTACAGGAGTAACTTAAGTGTTGAGTGTCTTTTGTTCCACTGATGAAGATTCACAATGACTTCCTGTGCCCTTATTAGTGTAAATTAACCTGCTAAATGAAGTTTAGCCATCATTCATATTATTCTGTGCTTTCAGACTACTTTACTCTGTGATTGGACAGTCTGTGTTGGCATATAAAACATTTAATACTGAAACATTTTCTCCCTTATAATTTCATAAAGAATGGTAGCCATCTTTTATTTACCCTTAAAGATATAACTTGTTTTTGATTTGCTTTTTAATCTGCCCATTTTGATTTCAATTAACTTCATGCTTACCTCTCTTGCTAATAGAAATCATAACCATATTCACTGAAACCCCTTGAAGTCAAATGAACTGTTTTTGTCCATCCATCATTTCAACCCAGAAGGTACTGTGGGTAGACTGTACTAACCACTGTACCATTGTGCCACCTTCTTTTAGAATGGCTGTAATTTTGTCTATTTCCATGGGAATTAAATTTATTCTTTGTCTTGTCATATCAACTTACTTAAATTATTTATTTATTTGTCTCGGGAATTTATTTGGGTTGCCATCCCTCATGTATCTGAGATTAACATTGCATAATATTTTTGTGGGTTAGTTTGCTATTGTTGTGTGAGCCTACTACTATATTACCTGACAGAATGCTGACAGAATAAAGGACTGTATGGGAAGATCCAAACAGACCGCAATGTGCAGTATGGTTTTATTCTGGAATTCCTCCTCACTCCTGCGGATCGATTCCTGGGAGAACTTTTCCCCCCAAATGTGATTGGGCGGAGCGTGGCCGACGCCTCCTAAGGATCAGCCAATTGTCCGGGGGGCTCGGTTCCGTTATTTACTCGAAGTTGATCAAGAGAGTCTGCCCGTCCGGTCGTTCCACCTTACGCGCGGGGTCGTACCAGGTTCTCGAGGAAGATAAAGAAAACAAAAGTTGCTGCACCGGGCCGCTGCGCTCAAGCTTTCAGAGCCACCAGCCGCACCGCACCGAGTCGCGCCTCCAGCTCGTGTTTCCCGGCTTCTCTCTCTGTTCTAACCGCAGTCAGAAACGCGCACAGGGATGGACCCGCTGGTTGCCGCGATCGACCAGGGCACGAGCTCGACAAGGTTTCTGGTGAGTGACGTGGTAGAGGGGGCTAAAGGCTAGCACAGAAGTCCCGCAGGCTGAGCCGTCTTAAGACAAGTCTTTCTTCGGATAGCTGCTGTGTTTTGGTCTCCTTTGACGTGAGCTTCTCGTTTAAGCACGTGGCCCAAAGGAAATGAAAGAAAACAAAATGTTGGGAGTTGAAATGGGAACTTAACGGAAACTTAAATGACTCTAGGTCCGTTAGCTTACAGGCTACACGCGGCTCAAGTAACGCAATGTCTGCAATACGTTGTTCTGTTTTAGGTCTCTTTCATATTTGTTCTTATACTATCTATAACTATAAATGAGAGACATCCACTGATCTAACTAAGTCATCAACTTTAACCCCCCCCTTACATACTGTGAGTCCCCCAGTGGTGAATGGGCGCATTACGAGATCAGCTTTTCTTGAAGTTACTCGTTAGCTTGTATAGTGCATGTTATCTTTAATTGACACCTTCTATTCGGCTAATTTACATCAACACAGTCTGTATCTTCATAGTGTCCTTATTAAAAGTGACATTTGCCCAGTGCAGTTCAATTAAACTGTTTCCCTGTCAATGTAGACAGTGAGATCTACAATAGAAATGTAGACTGCAGTTTATTCTTTGACCATACAAGACAATTTAAGTCTTGTTATCTGTGGGCTGACCTGATTAGCAGTTGTGTTGCAATCCTAATTCACACAGTAATGTTTACTAACACTGAAGTGATTGTTAAAATCCCAATCAACTTTTTTATTACACTAAAAGAAATATTACATAATAATCAGATTAGCTGTAAAATGACTAGAAAACTCTTGAAATGAAAACTAATTAAATTCCAGGTTTTGCTGAACATTCAATTGTGCAGTTGAGGTCTTCCTGTTCCACTGCCTTGTCTCCATAATCTCATCCCAGTCCTTCTCAGTCTTAATTTCTTTGTGCTGTGATGAGTAGAATGATCGAATTTTCAGAGTTCGTTATTTTCTTTTTGTTGCAGAGCAGAATGAATCCTGTTCAGTGATCCAATGTGAATAAAGTCCTAAAATAGGTCAGCTGGAAGAGTTGAGATGACAAAGGATTTTGGGCACCTCAGTTGATTTGGGAAAGGTTTTATTTCAGCTGTTTATATCACAGACTTGTTTCCATGATTAATGTTTCTAGCCAATACATATCCTGCCCCCCCCCTCCACCCACATCCTCAGATGTGTCTGGGTTAGTGGCCAGTTCTCTCTAAATGTCAGATAAGGTAACTCTGACCAGGAGTTACACTTTAACCTAGAGGACTGGGGCAAAGTTGCAATGAAACTCAAAAACAAATGTGTCATAGATGATGATGATGATGATGAAGTCTCAGTTAACTCAACTGTCCTCCGTTCTCCAAATTCTGTGCAGTTGCACTAACCATCCCTAAGATTTTATATGGTATATTGATAGTGTCATAAAGATGATTGTTAATTTTCTTCTGCTTGATGTATGGAATGTAAAAATAGGGACAGCACCATCTATAATGATTAAAAAACTTGGGTTGACCCCTATGATCTGACGTAGTTTCTAAAAGAAATTATGATCTTCAAAGGGATCATGTTTGTTGCAGGATAATTTTACGAGACCCTGTTTCATTTCTCAATACATGCAGAGTTTGTTGTTCACTTATCCACTAAATCATTCATGTGTGTGCACTGTTTGTGCTGAATACTGGATGACAGTAAACTGAGTGGCTATGACAGGTTAAATTGAGGCAGAATTGGAGTGTTTCTGTTTTATTCAGTTAGTCAGTCTGTCTGTCTGTCGTTTCATACCGGGGAGATGATCCTCTATGTTGTGCAATAATGTTACTTCATCTGAATAGCTACAAGTTATTTAACTTCTTTTATGCCCAGTCCCAATACACCCCCAACCCTTAAATTTTGCGCGTTCCCGCAAGGGTAGTGGTGTCCCAATTCCTTTTTTCATGTAGGGGTAGGGGGCGTAACGAGTGGTAGGGGGTATGAATCTAGCCCTTCAGAGCGAGGGTTTTCCGATGCTGACTTCCTGAGGAATGGCCAGTTTCGCGATCCCCAGAGAGCAAGAGGATGTGGAGAAGTCGGAGGAAAAAAAAAACACAAAAAAATCACAAGAGACAACAGACATCGATGGTATATTCTTCTCCGTGTACCTCTTGGTTTATTTATCAACCAAAGCATTATGAATGGTTAAAAAAAATGATTGCGACCGTAGACTCCATGTTTTTTATATATATATATATCGACAAAATTTACATTGACAGACAGAGTACGAACAGGGTGAGGGCGTTACATATGAAAATAAAATCATGCCGATTGAAATTTACATGAACCGTAGCCTCCATGTTGCTGCTGGGACTACGCAGTTGCTTGCGTGCCCGAACGTAAACTACGCGGTGACATAGCAAGTGGTGTCCCAATTCCTAGGGAAGATTACAAAGCCCTACCCCTTGTGGCTTCCTTTCAAGGGTTAAGGGGTAGTGGGTGAGGGCTAGGGGTAGTGAGTAAGGGCTAGTGGTAGTGAGTAGGGTGAACATTGGAATTGGGCCTTAGTGTCATTGAAGTTGGTTTGTATCTCTTCAGTCTTCTTTTTAAAAGAATCATAAAGAACTCAAGGTTGCAGTGTTGTGTGAAACTTTATATGGGCCATGTGTCCCTGAAGGTTAATGGTTCCCAGTTTTTCATGGTGCAGTGTGTTCTGGGTGGAAACGATTGTATGAGAAGATGGGCCTGTGGTTTCCTGTAGTGCTACAGAGAGGTTCATCCTATTACTTAATTGGAATAAATGCTGACTACTGTCTGGCTGAATGTTATAACTAATATGCTGCTGCCTGTTAATTCCTTTCCACTCTTTAAATTGGAGTCAGTCTTTATTTTTGCCATCACCTTGCAGCACCCTGATGGCCGATGTTCAAAATCCAGCCAAGGGTGATTGCCATCTTTTTTACTCGCACTATTCCTGTTTCACAAGATTTCATCACTTTACTCCACTCCAACATTGTGCCAAATTCTGTTTTCACTTACACTGATTATGCCCTGTTCTGGCACCTTCCTTGCTTCTTATCTTTTCTTATTTTTGATCTTGACTTTCCGATCTGTGTTTCTCCAGGTGTTCAATGCAAAAACAGCCAAAGTGATAAGTCACCATCAAGTAGAAATCACGCAGAGTTTCCCCAAGGAGGGGTGAGTTCATTATAAGAACCCAGATTCTCAGTGTATATACTTTAAATAGACATTTAATTGCTTATTTCCAGATGAATTTTTATTTCATACTTGATGATCTTTATGGAAAGAATCATTTGCAAAGGAAAGAATTTAAAGGGTGTACACAGAAAAAAATATTCTAAATACCTGAACAGGAGTTGCAGATTGCAGTTTATTCACCACGAGTAACATTCATGTTTAATCTTTGACTCTATTTCACATGTGTAACATATCGGAGTTTAATTTATTTTTATGATTCAATCTATTCCATTGAGATGAACACAAAATACCAGAGGCCATATACTGTACAGCATTAGGTGTCACCTGCTCAGGTCAGGCCAGAAACTCATGCTGCTTGCAAAATAGTTAATTTGCAATTTAGCCAGTCTGAGATTTACAGGAGACAAATGTGGACAACATCATAATAAAAGATATTTAGTAAGAGGATTCAATAAAATCACATCAGGCTTTGATAAAGAAGCCAAGCAAATAATCACAAGAATGCTCACTTTAACACAAATTTTCATCAGAGTGTATACACAACAAAGTAAAACTAATTACAAGTAAACAAACGTCTTTATTTACCTTCTTAAAGGCTAAGGCCTCAGAAAACTCCTGTGACTTCACTGGCCTTGAAAAAAGATATTAAATAGTTATTTTCTTTTTTGTCATATAAACAATCAGTGTAGCCACAGCACAAATGTAAACTTGGAATATTTTTTTATCTTGACTCATGACAATTCATTCAGAGGAGCTGCTGTTTATTTGCGTTACTTAATTTAAATTCTCACTTTAGACTTTGAGCTCCCATAACAGATTCCTCTACATGGCGTAAGAACTTTCTCTAAAGCAGTATAACCCTCTGACAGGCAGCAGGTAGAGTGGATTTGTGTGTTTACATACGTCTGTATGTTTTTTCCATCAGCTGGGTGGAGGAAGACCCCAAGGAGATAATGCAATCAGTGTATGAGTGCATGGAGAGGACTTGTGAGAAACTTTGTCTACTCAACATTGACATCTCCAACATTAAAGGTGGGAAGCTGCTTTTGCACACACAGAAACATACAACATCATACATAACTGTGGGTGGATGTGTGTTGACAACAGTCTCACCTATCACTGGATGGGAGAACTAAACCGCTGTTAACCGCACCCAAGAGAGAGAGGAATGGGTGGGAGACATTTTGTCGACATTTATGTTGTTGTTGTTTTTTTCTTAGCGTTGGGAGTTACCAATCAGAGAGAGACGACTCTGGTGTGGGACAAAGAGACCGGAGAGCCCCTCTACAATGCCATTGGTGCGTACATTGAACATATGAAGGAACAAGTATTGCTGCTAAATGTCATAATTTTTAATCATATCATTTAGATTTATTATTATTTATTTACAACTAAGATGCCGCTGTCAGCTGGGAAGTTGTGTAAATGAACACAGTATTTCTGTCTATAGACAGCAATCCCTTGAAAGTTTTACCCCTATTACCTTCAATTTTATCTGCAACATTGTGAGGTGTCAGACTTACCATTCTTTTTTCAAACATCATTACTTGAGCATATCTGATTAAATCATGTGTGAAACAGCACAGCAAATGACTTGGATGCATCAGATTCTAGTGTCCTGTGTCAAGTCTGTCCTGGCCCCACCACCCACTGTCCCACGTGGCAGTGATTCAGAGTAGGGGCCAAGCACATGCAGTCACCACCCACTCCCGCCTTGTGTTCTAATATTACTAGCAAAGACTGGTTTTCATTCATAGCCCCCAGCCCTTTAGCTTCAGTTTGATAGGCTAGTTTGTTTGCAGTCAGTTGAAACTGGTATTTACATGGAATGTGTTGGGGGTAGGTTGTCAATCTATTGGTGTGCACAGAAACTCTTCAAGATATGAGAAGAAGGAGTTACTTAGTTTAAAGCCACTGTTTGAAAATGTCACTACTATAATTGGTAATGTTTGGAAATAGTGCTTTCTGGTGGAATTGGTCCAATGGATGTTTTGATTTCATAGACTGCAAAACTGCCGAGTAGTTCAGCTTCTGCAAACTTAGATTTTTCAGCTTTTTCATTTTTTACATTATTATAAACTGAATACTCAGCCACAAATAAATCAGTAGTGAAAAAAAATCATAAGTGTTGATTTCAAGGTAGCTGATCTATAATTTGTCAAGAAAATTTGCCGTGAACCCAGCCAAAATGTTTCAACTTGCTGAGCTCACACTTGCCTGCCACTTGGGCTCCCCATGTCTATCTGGCAGCTTTCCACACCATGTGATCATATTCATTGCAAAATTGTGATTAGTTGGCAACTCTGTTACTCTGTTCTCCGGAGTGATTGAAGACACTGGGCCACAAATCAGCAGCTAGGCTCCTTTCTTCTCAGAGAGGTGACATTACAGGTCCTTAGAACCTGTGAAGTCTGTGTTGCCTGGACTCAGAATGAACAGGTCTATGCCTGCCTCCTAGCCCTATCCCAGCGCACATCCCTGTACATGGTGGGAGTAAGAAAGAGTAACATGTAACCCTCTGCAAACTTCTTCCCAGCTTTTATTTTCTAGGCGAGATTTGACCTATGTGTTGATGAATTCCATTCAGTTTTATGAAATGCTCCTAGTCTGGTTCCTTGCCAGGGTCCAGTTTGCTTTGGGAAACCTTAAGAGGATTTATTGCTTTCTTGTGTGGCCATCTAAAATGGCGGAGTAGTAGAGACATTTCTGTCAGCCTTTGTTCTGTGTTTTCTGTAGTCTGGTTGGACTTGCGCACACAGTCGACAGTCGAGAGACTCATCAATAAAGCTCCTGGCCGAAACAAGAACCACCTCAAGGTGAGAGATGATGGACAAGACATGTCTTTTTCTTAACTATGGAAATATGGAGGTCAGGTCAGAGATCTGGTATAGTTTTTGGTGGGCAAGGGTCAAAGCTTTTTATTTTTTCTTACTTTACCAGTGAGGACAGTTTTTATGCCAATCAAACCTTCAAATCTGTTTTTATACTGTCCTCAATCTTTCCAGCACAAGACGGGCCTTCCCATCAGTACTTACTTCAGTGCGGTGAAGCTGCGTTGGCTGCTGGACAATGTGGATGAAGTGCAACAGGCAGTGCTGAGCAAGCGAGCCATGTTTGGTACAGTGGACTCCTGGATCATCTGGGTAAGATACATTTCAAACCTGCCACAACTACACCCCTTTTGTTTTTATTGGCTGAAACACATCTAGTCCCTTGTTATTTTTCCTCAGTGCCTAACTGGGGGCAGGAACAACGGGGTCCACTGCACGGATGTGTCCAATGCCAGTCGAACCATGCTCTTTAACATCCACACCATGGACTGGGATCCTGAAATATGCAGGTACACATATCCATTTAAACTCCTACTGTACACTATTTGAAAAGCATGTGAACAAATGTATTTAATGCATCTGTTAAAGAGCCGAAGATGGTAACGATGCTTCAAGTCCCTATTTCATTTCCAAACTAAATGATTTTAATCACTGCCTAAACACAAACTACACTGAGTACTGAGCTGTTGTTTTGATTTTTGATTATAACTTCTCTGGTTTTTTGCATCCTTATGATTGTTGTGCTGTTCATAGGTACTTTGATGTCCCCATGGAAATCCTCCCCAAAGTCAGGAGCTCCTCTGAGATATATGGCTGGATGGTAAGATCTGATGAAATGGGCATGTTTTCATTTATACAGTGTTTGTTCAATGGTTCTTTTGTCTTTGGACCTGACATACATGCCTCTATCTAGCATAACGATAACTGATAGTCATAAAATATGGTACTGAAAGTTCTCATGAAATGCCATAATCACTGTAATGGCAATATAACTTGATTATATCAAGTCAATATTCATCTAAACAGCAGATAATGATCTGATAATATATAACAGAAACTTTTTTTTTTCTTTTAACTGAACATATTTTCCTACTATTTTGAAGTGTTTACTTGCAGTTTTATGCCTAAACAGCCTACTCAAATATTTGTTGGTTACCATCATTGAGTATGCGTGGCAATTTTCTGTTTTAAGGAATTTAAGTAAGTTGCTTTCATACTGGCATGGACATGTTGGACTTTACACACACTTTTCATAGCTGGTAATGCCTAACTGAGCCAGTGTGAATAGAGCTGGTCATTGACAGCAAAGGAATGGACATGTTAATGACTTCCTGGCAGGTGGTCTGATAAGAAGGTAGATACAAATGCAGTACTGATAGACCAGCAGAGAAACAAATTTTAGCTAGCTGATTTATAAAATATCATGTTAGGGATCTACTGGTCTCATCGTGTGTCTTTGTTTGACTGTGGTCATATCTTATCTCTTGGTATTATGTTTTAAAGCTTTTAAAACACTTTTCACTTTGCCCTGCAGTCCACAGGGCAGCATAGCAGTTTTGTTTGTTTTCCTCTTGTCATACATTAGATTTTTGTTTTTCTTCTTTCAGTATGTGAGAGATTTTTTTTGTTTTTTTTACCACTGAGAAACCTCCACCCACATAGTCCTTATCTACTGTACTTTTAAATGACAGCATGTGTTCATGTAGAACTAATTGCTCCCAAACTCTATCCTTTCCAGTGATTGAAATAAAGGATTAAATAACAGTAGACAAAAGGACACAGGTGCATCTCCAGTGGCAGATGTTTGTGCAAATTACTTCACAGGTTAGATGTTGGCTCCTGCTTTGGCCTTTTGGCCTGTTGCACCTCCTCCAGCGCCAATTTGGATCGCTGCAGAGCCTTCAGCTGGAAGCCACCGTTCACTGATGTTTCATCCCCTGCACCAGTACATCTCCCGGGAGGGGGGCGGGACGTTCTCCTTCTTCTGATGCCACAGCCAGTAGCTCGCCTCCTCTGCCTCTTCCTCCAGCTCCTTCACTACTTTAAGTGTTTCCTCTTGTGGGCTGCTGCCATGCCCTCTTCCCAGGGGATGGTAAGTTCGATCATAACGACTCTTTTCTCCACTGCAGACCACATGACGATGTGTGGCCGGAAAGCAGTTGTCATGATCTCTCATGGGAAAACCAGCTTTCTCTTGAGGTCTGCCATTCCTTACCTGGTCTAAGAATGGCATTCTTCTGTGCAGGCGTTCTGTGCATTTCGCCGGACCTGATGAAGGCTTTTACTGCAGGCTGTGATGTTTCAAGGCTGCAGTTTGCTGTTATCCTGCATTTTTCCAGGAGCTTTGCCAGCTTGGTTACAACTTGGTCATGGCGCCACCTAAAGCGACCCTGGGTCAGTGCCACCTTGCATCCCAACATTATGTTCTAGAGGCTAGCCTTGATGTTACTACGCAGAGGGCAGCTCACCTAACTCTCAAACCACAGCTTGAGGTTCCGGGGGCATGGGAGAGTGTCATGGACTGCTCTCATCAGGAAGCTGAGTCTGCTCTGTGGCGTCCTCCAGATGTCCACCCAGCTGATGAGCAGAAGCTCATCAGCTTGGCTAAGCTGTCCATCCTGCTGACCTCTGACATGGGGATCTCACAGATGTTCAGTGGCCACATCACGTGTTAGTAAAGTGTGTGCTGGTAGCACCACACGTTGTGCTTCCCTGGCAGCTGGCTTTGGTCAAACTTTGCCAGACCCTCTGCAAGTTGTTGTTTGGCTTGCTTCCCCATCTGTCTGTCAAACAGGTCTGCAGAGTGCTGCCTCCCCAGGCTACACTGCTGATTTTGCAGCTTTTTCCACTTACAAAGCATGTAGAGGTCTGTAATTTTTATCATTGGTACGCTTCAACTGTGAGAGACAAAATCTAAAACAAAAATCCAGAAAATCACATTGTATGATTTCTAAAAAAAAATTAATTTGTATTTTATTGCATGAAATTATTATGCAATTAGTATTAGTATTTGTTCACCAACCAACCAGTAAGAATTCCGGCTCTTACAGACCTGTTAGTTTTTCTTTAAGAAGCCCTCCTGTTTTCCACTCATTACCTGTTTGAACTCGTTACCTGTATAAAAGACACCCGTCCTCAGACTCCAACCGGTCCACAATGGCCAAGACAAGTGAGCTGTCCAAGGACATCAGGGACAAAATTGTAGACCTGCACAAGGCTGGGATGGGCTACAGGACAATAGGCAAGCAGCTTGGTGAGAAGGCAACAACTGTTGGCACAATTATTAGAAAATGGAAGAAGTTCAAGATGATGGTCAGTCTCCCTCGGTCTGGGGCTCCATGGAAGATCTCACCTCATGGGGCATCAATGATCATGAGAGAGGTGAGGGATCAGCCCAGAACTACACGGCAGGACCTGGTCAATGACCTGAAGAGAGCTGACCACAGTCTCAAAGAAAACCATTAGTAACACACTACGCTGTCATGGATTAAAATACTGCAGCGCACGCAAGGTCCCCCTGCTCAAACCAGCGCATGTCCAGGCCTGTCTGAAGTTTGCCAATGACCATCTGGATGATCCAGAGGAGGAATGGGAGAAAGTCATGTAGTCCAAAATAGAGTTTTTGGTTTTTTGTTTTTTTTTGGTCTAAACTCCACTCACTGTGTTTGGAGGAAGAAGAAGGATGAGTACAATCCCCAAGAACACCATCCCAAACCTGAACCATGGAGGTGGAAAGATCATTCTTTGGTGATGCTTTTCTGCAAAGGGGACAGGACAACTGCACCGTATTGAGGGGAGGATGGATGGGGCCATGTATTGCGAGATCTCGGCCAACAACCTCCTTCCCTCAATAAGAGCATTGAAGATGGGATGTGGCTGGGTCTTCCAGCATGACAACGACCTGAAACACAGCCAGGACAACTAAGGAGTGGCTCCGTAAGAAGCATCTCAAGGTCCTGGAGTGGCCTAGCCAGTCTCCAGACCTGAACCCGATAGAAAATCTTTGAAGGGAGATGAAAGTCCATGTTGCCCAGCGACAGCCCCAAAATCTGAAGGATCTGGAGAAGATCTGTATGGAGGAGTGGGCCAAAATCCCTGCTGTAGTGTGCGCAAACCTGGTCAAGAACTACAGGAAACGTCTGATCTCTGTAATTGCAAACAAAGGTTTCTTTACCAAATATTAAGTTCTGTTTTTCTGATGTGTCAAATACTTATGTCATGCAAATGAATTACTTAAAAATCAAACAATGGGATTTTCTGGATTTTTGTTTTAGAGTCCGTGTCTCAAGGTTGAAATGTACCTATGATTAAAATTACTGACTTCTACATGCTTTGTAAGTGGGAAAACCTGCAAAATTGGCAGTGTATCAAATACTTGTTCTCCCCACTGTATTGAGAGGTTTCTCAGCCAGGCATGGAATAGGCTCTCCTCCAGTGACAAATAATGTCTTGAGGTTCTCCTTTCTTTATTGAAAATACTTTTTGATTTTGCTTCCTTCACCTTCATTCCTACCCACGAGATCAGCTCATCGAAACGCTTGAGGAGCCTTGAGGTACACGGTGCCATCTGGAGAATACTCGTGATGTCATCCATGTAGCTCCTCAGCGGTGGAAGCCTCTTGCCTGATGGTAGCCTGATGCCTCCAACAACCTGTCTGACCCCTCTGAGGATGACTTCATAGGCTGGCAATTCCATGCTCCAGCTGTTGCCATCCAGTTGTGCAGTCTTCCAGAGTAAAGCACATGTGTAGGTTGTTGAAGTATTGGATGATGATGCTCTTGACGCTCTCTGTGACATGAAAGAAGTCCATGGTGAAGTCAATCAACTTATGCGGGACTGAACCGTATGTGTTGGCGAAATCTAACCACACAACATGCAGATCAAGCTTCTCTCTCTTAGCTTGCTGGATTTGTTCCCAAATCCTGGAGAAGTGCTCGATGAATCCAGGGATTCCAGCCATCTTGTAGCTTGTGTCGATGTATCCATTTGCCATGAGGAAGTTGGTCATTCTCCTCCCCAGGATAGGCCCAGGGGCTGACGCTGACCTTGCCTTCTTGATGACGTCCTCTACTTCTCTCAGCTTGGGTGGGGAGGTGTCAAATGGTAATGTTGGTGGGGCTGGGCGGGGCATGTGCCCTGGGAAGCTGAGCAGTGTTTCTCGTCTGTTGTCACTGTACTGGCTCTTGATGGAACTGTCCAGCTCCTCCTTAGAGGTGTCGAGCTTTCCCTGCCGCTTCTCATCTAGTAACTGCGACGCATGTTTGAAAGGATCTCTAAAGAAGCTGGTTCTCTCCTTCTTTCTCATCTTCCTCCTCCTTCTTATCCTCTCCACTCTATGCAGCCTGGCAAGCTTTTTCCTGAGCTTGTCCCACAGCACCTTAAGGTCGGCTTTCTCTTCAGGTGCAGCTTTCCGCCAATTCCGGCGGAGCTGACCCCCATCTCTGATTAGCTGCTTGACGTCCCTCTCTCTCCTTCCTTTCCTTAGGGCTGTTGGCTGCTTCCTCCTGACTTCCCCAAACCTCTCCTTGCACTCATTGATGATCTCACCAAACCTGTTGAGCTTGTTCTCAATTCCTCCTCGCATTGCCAGCTCCAAGAGTTGGCTCAGCTCTGAGTCGAATTTCTGCCAGTCTGCCTGGTTGCTTGTCTTTGGCCACTTGACCTTGCTCTGTGTCCCAGTATTCTTTGCTACCGGCTTTGTGGGGTGCACCTCTGGCAGGGTGTTGGTCCTGCCTCCGCTGGGGGCCACCTCCATCATAGGGCTTTTATTTATCTTCTTCAGACATCCCGGACCCATTGGGTCCTGCACCGCTGTGGTTGAAAACCAGGCTTTGGGCCCCTATTGTCTGATCTGCTTGCACAGTGCAAAGTTGCTGGTCTGTCTGCTTTCTACATTTCATCCTCCCCTGGTGGATATGCAGACCCCTGCGTGATGTCAGCTTCTCCCATCCACAAGTATATTTCCGGAGGATCTTCTCATTGTTGTTAACCATTCCAGTTGTTGCCGTTTGTTCTGTCCTAGTTGGCCCTTTTTCCACACCCCCTCTCGGAGTGCCTTCAGGTTGTCTTTCCTTGTGCTGCTTCGTAGTCATAGGAGGTGCTTCCTGGGGTTTCCAGGTCGCCAGTGGGTCGGGTGCAGTGTTTCTCAGCTGTCCACCAGGCTTTCATGGCTGTCACCTGCACTTTCGCGGTGGTCACTGGTTGCCTAAGATGTTCAGATTATTTCAATTTCCTGCTTTGGCTTTTCAGATTGTCGCACCTCCTCCAGTGCCAATTTTGGCAGCTGCAGGGTTGTCAGCTGGAAGCCGCTGTTCACTGATGTTTTGCCGCCTGCACCAGTACATCTCCCGGCGGGGGGGCAGTCGCGTACTGGGGACGTCTCCCCGTCACCACCTCCAGCTGTCTTTTAAGGGTGTGTTTGACCCCAAACGTTTTCCTTTCACCGAAGCCATAGCCAGTAGCTCGCCTTCTCTGCCTCTTCCTCCAGCTCCTTCACTGCTTTCCACAGACTTAAGCTTGTCATGCTGGCGCTGCGGAGCAACTGGACAACCGTCTTGCTGACAAAGCCCCTACTTCCCACCTCCATGGGGAATACCCTGGCTTTCCACCCAGCCTCTTGACACTCCACTGCCAGGTTGGAGTACTTTAGGTGTTTCCTCTTGGGGGCTGCTGCCATGCCACAAAAGTCAAGAGTCAAATCACATGAAAACAGGTGCTGCAGCTGCTCAAGTGTTGATGTTCACATCATAAACTATGTGCAATTGACCAACTTATTGATATGATTACCTTCCAATAGGTAATAAAAATCTTTGACTTTAATGATGTACTGACCAGTATAATTATAGTGTTTAACATTATTCATATTAGACAAATAAATTCACTTTGTTTTTCGACTGTGATAATTGGTGGCTCTGTGATAATGTCCTATTGTATTCAATTAAAGTCTTTGGTTTGGCTAAGTGTCAAGTTGAGGGTTCTCATAACTCATCAGTGACCCTGAGCACCTTACTTGATTGAAAGGCCTCAACTACAAACGCCCTTAAGTGTTGATGCCACCGTCAGACAGTAACAGTCATTACTGTCCTGTGGTCGTTCATTCAGCTAAAAGTGTCTTATTTCTGTCCTCTCCAGAAATCCGGCTCTCTAGCAGGAATCCCGATCTCTGGGGTAAGAGCATCTGCATGTTATTTAACTTTGGAAAGGTGACATTTGTCTTTGCTTTATGGTGAGACTGTTCCTGCTGTACTGTACTTTCCTCCAGACCTTTCAGAGCCTCATAAACTCCAACCAATGATTCAGCTATGTTAGCCAATAATAGATCATATCATCTATCTGTTTTACTGTTCATTCATTCATTCATTCATCTTCTACTGCTTATCCATTTCTGGGTCGTGGGGGGTGCTTTAGCCAATCCAAGGTCACATTGGGCGGGGTACACACTGGACAGATGGCCAGTCCATCGCAAGGGCCAACCCACAGAGACAAACAACCACTCACACTCAGACTCATACCAATGGACAATATAGAGTTATCATTTAACCCCAGCATGCTTGTCTTTAGACGGTGGGAGGAAACCCATGGAAGCACGGGGAGAACATGCAAACCCCCCACAGAAAGGCCCCAGACCCAGGAACCAAACCCTAGACCTTCTTGTTGTAGAAAAAAGCGCTAACCACTATTTTGTTTTACTGCATTTGTGCTCACTAATATAGTAAACTAATATACCAATAAGAGTTCACCTTACTTGTGGAGTCTGGAAGCTGGATTGTACAAGTTGAAGTGGGTGTTAAGGGGGTTAAAACTTGATGTCAGTGTTTGGGTTAGATGTGTGTGCATGAGCATGTCTGTGTCTAAATGCACACATAGACAGTGATGACGTCCAGCCCTCTGAAAGTGACCTGGTGTTTTTCAGTGTCTTGGTGACCAGTCTGCTGCTCTGGTTGGTCAGATGTGCTTCACAGAGGGTCAGGCCAAAAACACGTAAGTCTTTGTGCTTCTCTCTGCTTCCTCCTGTAGAAAAGTGCTGTGCTGCTTAAGTGGAGGGACAGATTCAAGATGCCACCTGAGAGCAGCTCAGGTTTTTATCCATTGAAGGGTTTAATCTGTGCTGCCAACCACTTCTTCAGGATGGTAGTGGGGTCCTGGTGGAAGAGACAGAGATACTCTTAGATGAGCTATTTTGCACATTGTACCACAAATGTTACATATATACACGTACAGTAACAGTCATTACGTCCTGTGGGCAGTAATGACTGCTCAAGCCTGGAGCTGCACAATTAATGACTTGATGTGGCCAAGTGTTGCCTCCAAATCACAATTTTCTGATAAAAGTTGAATGTGTCACAGTATTGTTGTGCCTTGTTAGCATCATAAGTGCTGTCGTGCTACAGAGATACAGATCATAGACTGTGTATTAAAGAGAAGGTAGATTCTGGAAACCAATGGTGAAGATCTAATGATCATCGGGGGGTGACTCCAGTGGATGCTAATAAAAAAAATTTTTAAAAAAGTTTCTGGGCTCTAGTTTCAAGTCTTGAAGTCTATTTGAGGTTGGCAGAATAAAGATGCTGTGGGAGGAAATACTTTTTTTTTCCTTCATACCTTTTAGTCACTTAGACTTAAACCATTGTAAAATGTGATCATCTCCACTATTCAGACATAACTGACCATTTGTCTTTAGGAATGTCGTCAATTACTCAGTCAGTGGTCTCTAATCTTTGTCCTCTCTTGTCATGTGAAGGTATGGGACCGGCTGCTTCCTGCTCAGGAACACAGGGACTAAGGTGAGATGTTGTGCACAAGAGTAATATTGCACAGGACTAACATTTGAAATGTCTATGTCCTCTGTTTTCTTGTTTCTTTGTATGTAATGCTCTGTTCTTTGTCAGCCTGTGATGTCAGACCATGGCCTGCTGACCACTGTTGCATACAGACTGGGAAAAGACGAGCCTGCCTGCTATGCACTGGAGGTTTGCAAGAGCTTTCATGGGTCTTTCTCATGTCAAACAAAATCCAGATTCAAACTTTGGTACAGCGATGCACCTCTGATGTAATCTGGGTCCATTGTTTGTCTGCCTTCCTCAGGGGTCAGTGGCCATCGCGGGGGCGGTGGTTCAATGGCTGAAGGACAACATGGGCATAGTGCAGTCTGCCCCAGAGATTGGTACTTACACTGCAGCATATCACCTCATGTGACATTCGTGACTTGCTGATCAACCCAAGACTTTTCTGTCAAAAGACTAACTGTAGTTTACTGTTGCATTGTGATGCTGTGTTCAGCTCTTCCTGTTTTTCATCATCCTCTCACTGCAGAGAAACTGGCAGCTGCTGCTGGGACGTCGTACGGGTGTTACTTTGTACCGGCGTTCTCTGGACTGTATGCCCCGTACTGGGAGCCCAGTGCGAGAGGGTGAGAGGTTCAGCTGTGAAATTATCTCAACTATCATTTATGACCCTGAAACAAGGACAAAATAATTTTCCTGTGATCTGACGATGTTTCTTTCTTTTGTTAATTCTTCTTTACTCTTCTGAAAACATTGACAGCTGACCTCAATGGCAGTCTGCTGAAATAACTGAGTTAATGCTCTTTGTATGTTTCCAGCATCATCTGTGGACTCACTCAGTTCACTAACAGGAACCACTTGGCTTTTGCTGCTCTGGAGGCTGTTTGCTTTCAGACCAGAGAGGTGAGCAGCTTCTGAAAGGGAAACAGTTGGGTTGAATATGGGTCATATTTTCTGACATTGGCTTCATTCTGCATTGATTGGAACTCCCAGCTGAAATCCACATTTTTGCTTTTTTTCTGTGATGAAATGCACTGACACTGTAAACACACCTGCGTTGTGTCGCATACACTGAGCTTTGGCGTGTCAGACTTGGCTGGAACTCTGGAATTGGTTTCAAAAACACACAGCCATTGACCTATTTATGTCACACTGAGGCTCAGGCTTTTATATACGTATTTGGAGTTTGATGAGACCCGTCTGTTGTGATTTCATTCCAGCAAAACAAAAAACAAAAAAACCCAAAACAACTGACATTTTCCACAACGGTCTGTGTCCAGGTTGAATGGGAAGTGTGGCAAACACGAAAAATGCCACGCATGCAGCAGTGCATTTTAACTGCTGCTTGTGAACACAGTGGTACAGAAACTAATTAATAAAGAATAGAAATCCACCATTCAGGAACCAAAGAGAGAGCTGCAGCAGTGATGAAGTTGGGACACACTCACTACACCTCTGCTGTCTCCCCAGTGTACAAGACCCTGGTGGAATTTTTCTGTAAATGGGACTGGTTATAACTAGTTTGTGTTTAATGGGCTAGTGTTGTGCTGATCAGATCCTAGATGCGATGAATCAGGACAGTGGTGTCCCTCTGATGAAGCTGCAGGTGGACGGAGGCATGACCGCCAACAGATTACTAATGCAGCTGCAGGCTGACATCCTCTGCATCCCTGTGGGTAAGAGGCCTCACACAGACAAAATAACTACACGACATTGCTCAAAAAAATAAAAGCCCAAAGGTTTGGAATTTGCTTGCTCAATATGCAACCATCGACTTAAGACCTTTATTCTTCCATGACTTTTGTCCCATTTAAAACGTAGACAGAAATACAGAAAGCACAAACTTATGTGTGTAATTCGTTGTTTGGTCATAAATTTTACATCTTTTGGAGATGAACTGGTTAATTCATTCATCCACATGCATGGACACACTCTGCCCAACCACAGATGATTTTTACAGTGTCTTTACAGTGGATCCAGAAAAACCAGACCTGGATCAGATTACATTTCTGCAGGAACCTTTCAGTGAATTAAGTCATTAAACTGCTTTGACATTGTTTAACTGTCTTGATTGATTGGATTTGGTGGCATACTGTGTTTTCTGCCTCATGTGGGTGCAGTACGTCCTACCATGTCAGAAACCACAGCTCTGGGTGCAGCCATGGCAGCAGGAGCAGCAAAGGGGGTTGATGTGTGGTGCCTAAGCCCCGGTAACCTCCCCCTTGTCACCTCTGAGAAATATGAACCTCAGATCAACCCTGAAGGTAAGGAAAAGCTTGATTTGCTGCCATTTTGTGGACAGTACAGTCATGACTTTGCCGCCTCAGCTGGTGTCTCTCTTTATCACAGAGAGCGAGTTCCGCTTTGCTCGTTGGAAGAAAGCTGTCCAGAAAGCAATGAACTGGGAGATGACAGAGCCCTACTGCATCTCCAACGGTACGAGATTTGTTTCTCTAGCTGTTGACAGCATCATTGATCCCTGGCTCCTTCGTGACTGTGACCCATCTTGGCTACTCTCCCCTCTCTACCTCTCTCTCTCTCTACCTCATCTACCAACAGGTTTAGGAAAGAAGATTAACGGTGCCCCCTGGGGGGTTCCTCCCACCCCTCCCCCCACCAGAGTGGACCCCTAAGGTCCGGCATTTACTGCATGTCATGTGTGGCATTTTGAAGCGCTGCAGAACTACAATGTCTGTGTTGTGACGGGGCTGACTGTAGCATGGTCACTAGTAATGGGCAAATGAAGCTTACTCTCCTTTTGTTCCCGAAAATGATTTGAAGCTTCGGGGCTTCACTGTGAGACGGAACAGCGAGATCTGGTGGCATGCTGGAATTACATCAGTTGTTTAGTAATTTGAGCAGAGTGCTAGCACAAAATGTCTCAATGCCAAATGTGCAGTAAAACTCGTTTAAAGCTGCATGTTCATTGACATATTTTAAGTTATACACAATCTTTCAGCGACACAGCGTCTGTCTCTTTTTTTGTATAGCAATAAAAGTAATTTGACACAAATATAAAATTATGTTCATGGCTGGATTTGAACATTCACCCAAAGTGAGAGAAAAACTAAATGAAAGCAAAGATGGCTTTAGTAACTCGTTTTGCATGACTTTACAGGCTGTATTTCATTCATTGATATTAATTGTGTATATATTTTTTTGTTTTATGCCATATTAGTAAAGTATGATCTCTCCAAACTCACATCTTGGAGTGTCACTGAGGCATCATATGTAACAGCAGAACACCAAAGCGTTCAAGCTGTAGACCAATGAAACGCTTCGTGAAGCACCGGTGAAGTGTCAGACGTCATCTGTCACGTGACAGCTGTCGCTTGATAGAAGCTCAGATAGCCAGTATCATTTGCCCATCTCTAATGGTCAGTAACAGTGTGTCACGGGTTTGGACTCAGTTTTCATGACTGAGGGAGATGTTTCAGCAACCATTCAGAGCACTACACTGCCCTGGTTAATGGATTAGGATCAGCAGCTTCATGAGCATGAATGATTAAACTGACCCATTCAAGTTGAATAGTACGTCTTTAAATGAACTAAGACACTCATTGAATATTAAATGTCAAAGGAAATGCATCAACTTTGTTATGGTTAAAGCTGAACCTCCGTCAGATCAGCTGGTGTAGCTATGATTGGCAATTGCATGAGCTCAGGTGGGTCCAGCCCTGGTGTTTGTGTTCTACATGTGTGCTTTTCTGTGTTTATCACTTTCTTCCTGCTGACTCCAGGGGCTGTTGCTCTGTCATTAGCTATACTTTAAGTCAGGATTAAGCCTGGATTCAGGCCACAGTATCTGAGGTTTTCACCCAAACCTTAAACCTACGATACATAGAGCAAAATATTGGCCATGCTATATTAATGTAATCATTTGTGCTTGACCAAGTTTAGTGATAACTGAATGACTTTTCAGAGCTTGGACATTTCTGTATTGTAAATCCTTTTGTGATTTATTGTAGGAAATGTTCTAAACTTTTGAAAACCTGGATGTTTGAATCTCATGAGCTGACATATTTCACTTCATGTGTAATAAATCTAGAATATAAAGTTTTGCCTTTTTGAATGGGGGGGAAAAAATGAAATTTTCCCTAATATTAAAATCTTTTGAGATGCACCTCTAACAAAAGTCAGCTAGACTCAAGTCGTTAAAAACTGCTGAACATGAGATTCAAACTGAAAATTTCTGAACTGAACTTAAAGTAATGAAGCCTGTTGACTGCTAAAAGGAACAAGAGACAGGATCAGATAGTAATTTGCACTGGCGTCTCTCTGTATTTTAAATGTTTGAGTTCAAGTTAGTTTAAGGTTTGGTGACTGTGTCTTAAAGCTACCATTTATTTTTAGCTGTTCATGTTCAGTCTATTTCAGACCATTATTGTTGCATGTCTCCCTGAACTCCATCTGAACCAGGTCTAGCTGTGGTTAAAAAGCAGCAGCGAGTCAGAGCAGCAGTTCCACTGGGTTTACCTGTTCAGATACAAGCTGTTTCACACCTGGATCTAACTTGTTTGCTTCCTGACAGTCAGTCAGTTTACTCTAATTGTGTCTAAGAACCATGTTTGTATTTTTGACCACAGATGAGAAGCAGTAGCAAGCCTCTGGTACTAGATCATCATGGAAAACAACAATGGAGAAAGACTGGAAAAGGAAATGTACTCTCAGGGAAAACAAGACTTGCCTGCTGCATACTGGGATGGGCAGTCATCCTGAGTTATGTGTAGCCTTGTAGCTGTAGTATCTCATGGCTGTGACTTGAATCGACCACCTCAAGTGCCGGCTGGACTCTGGCCTCTTGCTTCTTGAAGCAACAAGGGATTCATGTTTTAATTTTTTTCAATTTCTTCCTTTCCTGAAAACAGTGCCAAACATTTAGAAACTGAATTTACCTTCAACCTCTTTAGGGAGACTCAGGTGCTGATAGTCTGACATACTACAATAATACCTCATCACTGTAACAGGGGAAACTCCTGCTTCTTTTTTCTGGTGATTTGTTTGTACTTTGTCTTCCAAACCAGGATGTATGAGATTCAGCCTTCATTGAGCAGATGGTATAGATGTTGTGTAGAGCTAATGGTTAATGCTTGGTTCATGTCCCTTAATGCAAGGTTTGCTCTTCAAGGAACTAAAGGATGAAAAAAGTTTAAAATGATCACATTCTTACATTTTTTATCTGATCAAAATGGAAAACATTTTGACAACCATTCTGAATGAATTTGAACATGAAGCTGATGCTTTCCAGTGTCCAAGAGCACTTTATAATTTAACCTTAGTAGGAGGAGAATGATCCTGGAGCCACGCGGGGTTCTTTTTATGAGTGAATGTTTAATTTTTCATTGCTGTGGTCAGTCAGTCCTCATCACATCTGTCCTCGCATACAAAGACAAGTCCAGGCAACATAGTGAATCTTTATGTACAGTTTTATAATCATCTGTAAGCACACATCTGGGCCTCTTTTAATTATTACATGTTTAGCATCTTTTAAATGAAACATCTAGTTACTGGGTTCACTTGTGACTGAGAAGATTTGTGATTTATTACATGTACATAATTCCGTAACTGTTTGTATGCATGTATGCTGCTTTTCTAACTTGTTTTACAAATAACAGCTCAGCTGCAGATGAATGTATAGAGTGGAAATGTGATCAATGCCTGACATGGAATAAAAAGTACATCAGCACATCTTATGTTTGATTTCGCCTTATTTCACTGTAATCAGCGTTTAAGTCTTAACCATTGAAGCATTTAATGTGTTCAAAATCAGACACACTTAAATACCAAGAAAGTGTTTTGTTCAGGACATCACAGAAGTCAAACCGTTAGAGGTGAAGTTTTAATTATACAAACTCACAAAGCTCAGTGGAAGAAATCTGGGTTTAGAAAAGCAGTCAGAGGGAGAACACTTCATCTGAGATGCATTCTCTTCAAAGCAAGAAGTTCATGTCATAAAAAGGTTTATCTGGGAGGAGAGTGGAGGCTCAGCGGGAGAATTGTCTCCCATCACTCCTCCCTTTATTCACATGCTTGAAGATTTTGGATTTCTGCACGTTCCTGGACTTCTGGTATCCAAATCCTCCTCCGCCACCTCGCTTCTGCAGCTTCACACCTTTACTGCTGTGGACGTCTGGAGGAAGAGCTGGGTTAAGAAAAACAACATCTGGTGCTGGTCCAGAGGAGAGCTGCAGGCTTTAGCAATGTTTAATTCAATATCAACACAACTGCCAGTGTATAGCGTTATAGCTGAATGTGTAGAACCACAACAAAGGATACTCAGATCAACATATGGAGGCACTTTGAAGCCAAAAGAGAGTGCAACCATCGGCAGGTTGAGGGTGTTGACGCTGTAGATCTGTTTGAGCGAGTGTGAGTCGTATGCCCGCACGTATGACTTGTAGGCCTCCTGAGCCGACTTGTGGAGGTAGTAGTTCTTCTCGATCAGCTTTTCCAGCTGAGGAATAACACTTTGTGTTAGACTAAAGCCTTCAGCCTGTCTTTATTTTTTTGTTTGTTTCTACAATGTTTCCTCACCTGGGACTGGATATCAGAGATTTTACTCCACGAAAATTCAAACTCGCTCAATGGGACCTGAACAGAAGAGACAATTAAATACCCAGGGATCAGAGGCAGGCTCCAAAAAGACCACCGACAGCTGGCTTCTCAGTAACATGGTACCTTGGCTTGTTTTAAAAAGCGCAGGAATCCAAGCTCCTCTGGTCGAAGAATGAGGAGGGCGTGGCCTCTTCCATTGATGCCTCGAGCTGTTCTGCCAACTCTGTGGATGTATTCCTGAGGACAAAGTAAAGCTGACCATGAGGTTCCCCTAAAGTCTGGAAACATTCAGACTTTGACAACCTATTAAGCTTGTAGTGAAGAGTGAGATGCCAGAGGTAGGAGATGATGATGATTGGGGAGCCAGTATCACAACTAGAGTTAAATATTCACCTAATGCAACTGTGGCATTTCTGAGCTTCTGAAGAGGACACAAACATGAACTAAAACACTCAGACCTTAATTGTTCAGCTTAAACTGAACTAAGAACAACAATTAAGCAGTTTTTCAAGCATATCAGATTTCAAAGGCATCAATCTGCAATGAAGCATTAAGGCTGATTTCTTATGTATTTCTTCTAAACTAAGAAAGTATCTATCTGGTGATGGACGCAATACCTTGGGGTCATCAGGGGGGTCATACTGGACAATCCAGTCCACCTCGGGAATGTCCAGTCCTCGAGCTGCCACATCTGTGCACAGCAGGATACCTGAGTCGGCGTTGCAGAACTGGAAGAAGGTGGTTGTTCGCTTGGTCTGCTTCTGCTTGCCCTGGGACACAGGAACAATAGGAAAATGTCTAAGAGTGGCTGGCTGACATCTGAACACCAGGTACAAGCTATGCATCACTGGAGGTGGCACTTACGTGTATGGCCATGACAGGAAGGTCAATGTAATTGAGCAGTTCGTAATGGAATTTCACCGACATACAAGAGGAGAAGAAGACCATCAGCTTCTTCTTTCGGTTCTTCTTCAGGAAAGTGAAGAGCAGCAGGAATCTCTTCTCCGATGGACACACCACATAACCCTGGAGCACAGGAGGAGTCACTTCACATTGGTCTACACCAGGCCCCCAAAACTAAAACTGACAGAACGGGCCTGCAGAGAGACATACCTGCTCCAGGCCTTCCACAGTCGCACTGTCTTTGTTATCATCTACCCCGACGTAAAGGGGCTCCTTCTTCAGAGAGATCCGAGCCAAGTCCTCCACCTTACGGGTCTGAGTGGCTGAGAACAGCATGGTCTGTCTCTTCTCTGAACAAACACACATAAAACAATGCTTTTTTTTTTACACTCTAACATAGTGTACATGGTTCAGCATTCAGGTCAAAGGTTGTGGAAGGTTCAACGCAGTTGGTAAAAGCAGTTACTCATTTTGATTACTGAAACTGACATAGTCTGTGATGTACTCAGACATGTCTTCTACCATCCCTGTCTAAGTAAACTGATTAACCCTCCCCATGCCTCTTGAAGTACTGTACTAAACCATTGGAATATAAAACAAAAACAAAAAAAAAAAAAAAAAAAATCAAGTCTCAGAGGAAGAGTCTGACAATTGTGAAAAACACACACACACACACACACACACACACACACACACACACACACACACACACACGTACTTGGCAGCAATTTGATGATCTGCTTCAGTTCCTCCTCGAAGCCCACTTCTAAGATACGGTCGGCCTCATCAATAATCAAACACTGGAGGTTCTTGAACATGAACCCAGGAGTGTTCTGAAAGTAAAAGTGAGTAGGGGTGTTAACGGGACATATATTCATACCGAACCCTTCGGTACAGGGCGTTCGGTACGAATACAAGTGTGTACCGAACGCAACGAAAATGTTACCACACTAAAGCAAAGCGGAACTACTCGGCACTCCTTGTTTCCTCCGGGTGATGGAACACTATGGTAAAGCCCCATATGTTGTTGTCGAGCCATCCTACCAATCTCGTTTAGCAGGTAGCAGAGAGCAGCCTCACTGAGCTTGAGCTATCCAAGCAAATTTGAGTTAATTAATCTAACAACCCAGGCTAACATTAGTAAAGACGAGCCACATGGAGCCATTAAAATCCTTCTGTTAACGTATAAAGCTCTTAATGGCCAAGCTCCATCATATCTCACAGAGCTCATAGTTCCCTACTGTCCTAGTAGGCCACTCTGCTCTCTAGATGGAGGTTTACTTGTGGTTCCTAGAGTCTCCAAGAGTAAATCAGGAGGCAGACCTTTCAGTTATCAGGCTCCTCTTCTATGGAACCAACTTCCAGCATCGGTCCGGGGGGCAGACTCTTTAGCAATTTTCAAGACCAGGCTTAAAACTTTTCTGTATGACAGAGCTTATAGTTAAAAAGTTAAAGTTCATTTAGTCTTTAGCTATGCTGCTATAGGCCTAGACTGCTGGGGGAAAGACTGAGCATCTCCCCCTTTCCCCTCTCTCTTTCGCCCTTTTCCTCTCTCTCTCTCTCCCCCTCCCCCTGCTTCATGAACTCCATACAGCATCATTTCTATGAACTTCATGCAGCATCATATGTTCCTGCCTGCACCTGTATTGAATATCCCCTCCTCCTGCTCTCATCTCTCCCTAATCTGCCCAACTTTGCCTGCCCCCCCCCCCATGTGTCTCTCTCTCAACCCAATCGGTCAAGGCAGATGGCCATCCCCCCCTGAGCCTGGTTCTGCCCAAGGTTTCTGCCTCTTAAAGGAAGTTTTTCCTTGCCACTGTCGCCAAGTGCTTGCTCATGGGGGGATCTGTTGGGTCTCTTTAAATCATTTTATAAAGAGTTTGATCTAAACCTGCTCTATATGTAAAGTGCCTTGATGTAACTTTGTTATGATTTGGCGCTATATAAATAAATCTGATTTGATTTGATTTGATCTGGCAACTGGTTTTAGCAGCTAGCGTTAGCACAGAGGAGGAGGCCAGGATTTTCTGTTTTCTACATTGAAAAGTTAAGCATGAATAAGATTTCAAGTTTATTTCAACTCGCATAGTAAAGCCAAATAGGTTTTTTATTTGATTGAGCAGTTTGAATGTGAAGTTGAAAATGGTCACAATATTTTCTACATGCTGCACTTTAACTGATCTTTATTTTATTACTTATTTTTATTTCCCTATCTAGACCCAGGAATGTTTTTATTTACAAAGTCCCCGTTGTTCAGGGAATTGTGTTGTTTAATTATTCTGTTTTATGTTTTCAATTTGACAAAAAATGAAAAACAAGATCACAGCTTTTTTTTGGCATATTTTTGTACCAAAAATGTACCGAACCACGACTTTAACGTACCATTACACCCCAACAAGGGAGTCATTCTAAAATGCTGTTCCAGTATTAAAAACAAAGCACATCAACAGTAAGTAAAACAAAGATTCTGTGTTTGAACCTTTTGTAATATAAATAGAAAATTAACATTTCGGTCATTCTTCATTCTGACAAAGCACCACATGCACGTACTGATTCTAAAACACTGACAGTAGACTATGTAATGCATCCTAAAGCCCTCCAGAAACCCCCAGCAAACCTGCAGGTGGTCCAGCAGACGACCGGGTGTGGCCACCAGGATGTTGACACCATTGGCCAGTTTTTGGGCCTCTGCTGAGCGGTTGCTGCCTCCCATGATCAGACCAAAGGTGTGAACATGGTGTGTCATGAGCTCCTTCAGCACGCCGTAGGTCTGCATTGCCAGCTCACGTGTAGGCGAAAGGATCACTACACCAGTGCCTAAGAAGAAGTGGAAGTAATGATGCAATGAGGCTTATAGAGTGAACATTTAAACTCAAATTACATACTACAGCTGGACTCACTCGGAAGACAGCTAAAAATCTAAAGCTATGAAACATTAGAACAGGAGCTTTACCATTTCTAGGCATAAACTTGAGCTTGTAGATGAGTTCTATAGATGGAATGAGGAATGCCAAGGTTTTACCGCTGCCTGTCCTGGCTGCTGCCAGAACGTCCCTAAACACCAGCAAAACACACAGAAACCAAGATTCTGGTCTTAACACTGCTTTTTCTGACCACCTTAAAAATTGCCATTGAGTTAACGATGCTGATGCTAAAAGGCCTGAACTCTATAAAATTATCTATCAATATAAAACTTCTAACTATGACAAGTCTGTCAAGTTGACTCACCGTCCTTCCAGCAGGGGACGAATACTTTTATGCTGGATCTCAGTCATGTGTTCAAAGCCCATCGTGTTCACTGCATTTAGAGTGTTTTCACTCACCAACCCAGCAAGAGAGGTAAACGACGTGTCCTCGAAGGCTCCTGAAGACGGTTGTGATCAGTTATAATAATCAAAAGGCAGATTAATGAGGTTACATCTGGAAAAAAAGCATCCAAGTACACATTCTCCTGGAAGAGTCGATCAACATGTGCTTGTGCTGCTCCTGTCAGAGGAATCACAGGTGACTCCTCCTACGGACAATCACAAGAGTCCCTGTACACCTTAGTTGACACCCCGTTCATGATGAAAACAGTGAAAGGGCAACACATAAAGGCAAACTCAGCTGAATCTAGTAATTAGAATTCAGTGAATGCATGCATGTTAACTAAAAGTCAAGAGCTGTTAGATGTTAATACAAACGTTGAGGGAACTACAGCAACCTAGCTGACTTTTACCCTACTGATTTCTTAAATGTCACACAAGATCAGTTAAATTCCACACAGTTGATAACTGGACTCTGATGCGTTAACTTAGAACTGAAGATTCTAAATGTAAACTTGCCCTTCCTAAACAGCTTTAATTAAACATGAAAGAACAAAACTTGAATTATTAGGCATACTGTATGTGAAAGACACTACTGAGCAGCACTTTTTAGGAAATGACATGAAGAGATGGATTATAAACCTTATCCTGCAGTTAATTAACTGTGAAAGGCATTTTATTCTCTCATCAATAAACCGGATACTAATTTTCACCACAACTATTTTCCAAACTGACTGACACAAAATTCACAAAAGTGCATTGAGGATGTGTGTTATTCTGAATACGCACCTGAGACAGATATAATCTGTTTCTGTTTTACCCAGAAACCTTTTACAACAAACTTATTGGAAAGTCAGTCATACTTATAACGTCAGTGCCTGCCACATCTCTGACTGTCTGAATTATTACCATCATCTACTGGATTCAGCCGACAACTGCTCAGATCAAACAGATATTAATCTGATACCTGTTAAACCAGATGGTAATTGAGGCTGATCATCTTCTCCACTTTCCTCATCGTCTTTTTCCTCCTCTTCAATGTCTACTATGTTGTCACCGGCATCATCCTCTGAATTGTCAGAAGCCTGTTCTCCATCTTCATCCACTGCTGCTTCTTCCAACTCTTCAACTTCTTTTACTATTTTGGTCTTCTTCTCAGCTAGAATGAGAAGTGTTTGTGTTATTTAGCCATTTTTAAAGATGTGGTTTGTTGATTGCCGGTAGGCAGACTGCTCTGGGCCTTACCTGGTGATTCAGCTGGGTCAGTCAGCCTCCGTTTCTTCTTTTTCTTCTTCTGCACAGGAGTTTTCACTGTGCTGGTCACTTCTACTGGGACGCCGTTCTGCGTCTTGCGCTTCTCCTGTTTCTTCTTGGGTTGCCCATCTATCTTGCAAGTAGCTCCTGTTTCCTCACAACAGTCATCCAGTCCGTTTGAAGTTCCTGGCAAATACAATGCACCTCTACACATTTAACACATCGGGCAAACACATTCATAACAGTTTCAGTTTCCCGAATTTGTGGTTTCTCATAACGTAATATATTAACCAGAACAACATTAACGTGAAACGGTTTTATGCTGCAAAGTAATAGCTAAAACAATTAACTTCTCTTACGAGCCAGTTCTCGACTAGAGGTCTGCAAAGAAAAGTTTAACACGGTATATATGACTGACAGAGAGATGATGTTCTCAATAACTGGTTATAAATGAATATCTGTGCGTAAAATCCTTAATTAAAACACTAACGTGTAACCAATGTGGCATTGAAATCGTGCCGTACAAAGCTAACGCAGTTAGCTTAGCGGGCGAAGTTCGTCAGAGCTTAGAAAATACAAAACACAGCGAACAATAACAGCAGGTTGCGTTTAATTCCCAGGACATACCGGTCTCCTCGTCCTCTTTTTGTTTCTTAATCAGTTTTCGTTCCTTGTTCTTTTCGTTTCTTTTCTGAATCTTCTTGCGAAGCAGTCTCATCTGTAGGTCCGCCATGGTGATGGTGAACGTGCACGTGTGTGTGGCGTTCAGGACCCTTGGAGTGTTCACTCCGCATTGCCTGCATGAAAATCCGAAGGACCTCGTATGCCTAAAAACGCAGCGAGAGGAAATATATATAAAAAAAACACTTAAAAGTCAGTGTAAGGCAAAAACATTTTTTTTTTTGTTTTTGTTTTTAATGAGAACCCTTAATATGAAGCATGTAGCCGCAGTAGGTAGCTTAGGCTATAAAGCGTTCTGGGTAAAAAAATAAATAAATATGAAAATAACATTAACATTAAGACTCCTAACTAATAGCATACAGTTTGTGGCCTTCATTTAATTGGTGTCCAAATAGATATAATATTTTTACAGTTCTAATTCAATAACAGGCCGAATTGGCCTTAAATACGGACGGTATTTAACAGTCACATCTTTGAATAGCAGCCAATAATAAAAAAAAAACAGTATGCAAAACAGATATTCTACATTATAATATCTTTTATTACAGCCCAGAATCACTGTTGTTAGCCTGTGCATTTCTTTTTCTTATTATTCCTCTTCTGTGAAAATTTCGATTTGCCACTTGTCCTAGGGTTTCGAGAAAAAACCCAGCGATTTATATATCGAAACGTGCGGCTCGGTCTTCATCGCTGTGCTGTGTATTTTTCTTTAAGGAATACACATTTTTGGCGACGTAAACGGCAAGGATGCGGCCAAAAAATGAATGGGTGTCTATTACTTCTGTGTATTTGTGTGTAGTTTGACTCAAGTTTTCAGCCTTTTCAAACCTGTACTACAGAGGTCTCCAAATCCGGTCATGGAGTTCCACTGTCCTGCATGTTTTAGATGTTTCCTGGCTCCTGATCAGACTGAGCAGGAAACATCTAAAACATGCAGGACAGTGGCCCTCCAGGACCAGGTTTGGAGACCTCCGCTGTACTACTTCCCCATGTTTGGGGCTACAGACTTAAAAACTTAAAATGTGGACAAAAGTAATTTTTGAGTAGCAGCTGTTCAAGTATCATGCTCAACTTTGACAAATGTTCAGTTTATAATGAGTGTGTATGGCACGAATTTTCAGAGTTAGAGTGGTGTATAGTTTGGCTGTAGAGTGGAGAGCTGATCAGAAAATTATCAAAAAATATTTATAAATCATTCTCACAGGCACATGGTTTGAGCTGGATTCACCATTTTTTTCCCACAGTAGCAAAGATTCTTGTCCTGTTTCAGACAATATGTTTACTTTAACAGTGAGTTGAACAGAATTTGATCTGTGAGCCTCTGAAGTACATGCCCACCATCTATGTCTCCAATTTGCTCCACTACAATTTCTCAGGACAACAGCAGAAATGTCTCTGTTTTTTGACATCACTGTTTTGTCCACATTTTAGGCTCTAGCAACCAAACTTCTTCAGGAACTTCTTGTAGCGGTCACCATCTGGTCATTTCTTTAATAGGACCTACCGTTTTGTCATAAATCGCCTCAGTTTGAGGGCTTCATCTGCTGGTTTTGGGCTCTCTGTCTCTGCTTTCAGGTTGTGCCAGCAACATTGGAGCTACAGGTTTATCTTTATTTAGTGTATTTAAGACATAAAATCACTCCAAACTTTTTGTCCTAACTGGCATCCTAATGTGTCGTATAGAGGTTTAAGAACGCGGTTTTATGTATAGTATGTTTATGTATCTCTGTCTCCAGACATCCTGTAATCTCATATTCCATGTGAAGTGAGAGCAAATCCCTCTACTGTTAGCTGCTGGTCAGTGATGGGGAATGCCAAGACCCATTTTAACAGGGTTTACAGAGATTAAAAGAGGAGCCACCACACATAAATGAAACCCCTGACAGAGGCAAACAAGCTGGACTACACATACTTTCTCTTCAATAACAGCAGTGCATCAAACTATTCTGTAGGAATGTCACAGCAATGGGTCACTCTGTGCAACTCTATTTGTTCTGAATCAGAACTGTGCGCCGTCTCCACTTACAAGTTTTCTGTCCAAGGTTTAAACTTACTCCCATGTTTAATAAGCCCCATGGCATTACACATTATCAATATCAATATTAAGTGCGGTATAGTGCTCTTCATAAATAATTAAGCATATGATGTTGCTGGAAAGTTTGTGTACTCTCCAGACATGGTCATTGTTTTTGTTATAAAATAAAATGTTTTTTTTAAGTAACCTATTCTATGTACTTACGAACTCCAATTTGTAGACTTTCCAAATAATAGACAAATAAAGAAAACAAATGGTAATTTTCCTTATTTATTAACAAAAGTGTTTCACCTCATAAAAACTGAAAATTTGACATGTTCAAAAGTATTCAAACCCCTTTAGTTTGTAGCTCGTGGTGCCACCTTTTGCAGCCATTACTTCAACTACATGTGTGCCGTAACCACTGACCAGCTGATCTGCTGCTGGAATCTTTTGCCCGCTGTTCCTTGCAGAACTCAGCCAGTTGAAAATGGTTGGAGGAACATCTGACATGTACTGCTTGCTCCCTTCTAGCCCCAACATTTCTTTTGAACTGAGTTCCAGACTTAAACTAGGATGCCCCAGAAATTGAATCCCTTTTCTTTTAAGACATTCCTTTATAGTTTTGCTGGTAGGCTTTGGGGCATTGTCAATTTTCAATTTATACATGCACATTTACCTCAGATACTAGCCTTGAATAATGCAAGTCTTTAGAAGTGTTGTGTGGATCGGCCTTCTCTGATTTATTATTTTTCTGGTGGTTCTTGTTGATAGTTTGGATGGGAATCTACTTCTACGCAGAGTTGCAGTCATGTTGAATGCCCTTGATTTTTAAATCATTTGTCTTACTGTGGATGGATGGAGCTGGAATCTTTTAGAGATGGTCTTATACTGTAGCTTTCCCCTGACTGACCCTCTAAACCATCATCTTGATGTCCTTGGATAGCTCCTTTCCTCTTGGCATTGTGGATCTGTGTGGGTACACCTTGGTACTACAGTGGTTTGGGTGGTTTCATCTCTTTTTTTATCCAGTGTTGCCCAACCCCTAAGTAGATAAGAGGACAAATAAAAACCACCTGTTTTCTACTATTGTCAATGTCAAGTGTCGACACACACTGGACAGCTTGCAGGGCCAACACATAGACAGAGACAAGAAGCCACTCACACACTCACTCATACCTACAGGCAATTTCGAGTCACCAATCAATCACGATCCCGTTGATTATCCTGACATGTCTCACACACACCGCTTGGTCGTCTCACGGATTATATTTGTTTTCTTCAGTTTTGCGTCACCGTAGACGGCATCAAAAAATCAGAGGACGATTGCTGCCACCTCCCGATTCGGAGGCAGGACTGGTTGCTTACACTTCAATACTGTTATAAAACTAAAAACTTTCCTATTTATTTATTTATTTATTTTACTTGTTGCAAAAAAAAAAAAAAAAAAACCTGAATAAACTTTAAAATAGACAGACATAAACAGAATAGACACTATCCGTCCAAATTCATACTAACAGATATCCTCTATATATTCATGGAATTCATATCTGCATTACTTATCATCTTTCTGCCTCTCTTAAATGATGGGAATGTAGCGCGTTATTAGATCAGTTTTCTAATTATATATGTCATTAAATTACCATTTCTCAAAGTTAAAGTTAAATGACAAAAACAACAATAATGATAAAACATAAGCCCATTAACTATGAGAATGTATGTAAATACACATACCATATCGTCAACGCTTATTCTTCTTATGTATATATATTTATTGTATTATTTTACTGTATATATTAATCCCTATATTATTATTACAGAGTGAAAAGCACATAAACACACCGTATGTAACATTTATTTTGGATAAAAACTTAAAGCGGTCGAATGAAGTAGTTGTTGTGCCGATATATGGGGATAAGAAAAGATGTGGCTCCTGGAAACTGACGCCGTCCTCCTCGGTGATTGACAGCTGCACAGCCCTGCCTGTGTCTCTCTACCCGGCCTCCGCCATCTTGCCTCTCCCTGCTTGCAAGAAGCCGAGTGCGGAAGTGGAAACGGCACTGTGCGGGCTCGGGGTTCCGCCTGTGAACGGCTTGCCAGATCCTCCCGTGGACACAGCCCGCTATCCGTCAAATCTAACCCTTTCCGAGCAGCAGAGACCCGGGCAGAGATGGCTGGACGGTTACCGGCGTGTGTTGTCGACTGCGGCACAGGGTAGGTTGTTCAAACTCGGACCGCCGCTCGGGGGTAAGGGGTCTCGGGTGTCATGGAGAGACTGAGTATGGCAGGGGACTGTCAGTGACAGCAGCGACTGGGTGTGTGTCTCTGTGTATATGCAGACAGTTAGCCTGCGAGCTAACGTGCTGACGAACAGCTAACTGTGTCACATCAATACCGCCTCCTGTTTGCGTTTGACCCAGTCAGGCAATACGAGTTTACCTAAACTGCACGGTCGCTGCTTTCCTTTTTTCTGGTTTCGTCGTCCTGCTTGTTAGCTACTTTGATGGCTAGCAGCTTATGATCACTAGCTGGACTGTGTTTCTTCCTGTCGGGGGGGATTCACTGGCAGAAGCCAGCGAGTGTTTGATGGTACAAGACCGAGACCTGACTGAACAAGGATCCCCTCACAGCTGGCTTCATTCATTTGCTCTTACCAAGCTTACCAAGTTATTGCCAATGCAGTGTGAAAAGCAATGTAATTTTACTGTATATCTCACTCTGACATATACTGTGCAAAGATATCACTGACTTTGGTTAGTATAATTCATTTTTTTAGCTCATTAGCCTGGATCTGAGCAGGCGCAGTGCTACTTCCTATACAGCCTGCACTTCCTCATTCACGCTTTTTAGTCCATATATGGTCGTTTCTCGGCATCCGAGCATGTTTTTCTGATTAACTTCTCTAATTTCTTCTCTCCATCGGGCTACCGAATAAATTTCTCTCAGTTTTTGAGGAAAACACATTTTACTTTGATAGTAACCAATGTTGTTGATGGAGCGACAAACTTAGGGTAGATGTTATCATAGCTCCTCCTGCAGCACTGCTTGTATTGATTTGTGTCCATAGCCTTTTCACTGCTTTGGTTTTAGATAGAGTTTGACTAATGACAGTTTTCATTTTCTTACACAAACTTGCGGTGTCTGTCCTTCCTGGGAACTGCCTTTTAACCAATGCTCTCATGCACACTTGCTAAAACAATGGATGTCTGCTGATGATAGGTGTGCTGATTTATATTTTAGGACTAGTTTGCATTGCTTGCATGTAGAGGCTTGAACTCGTCATTCCTCGCACCGCATACCTCCACGCTCATGCCCCCCTCCACCCCTTAGGCTGTAGACCAGTCCACTGCTTTAGATCTGCAATGGGACAAGAGAATAAAGTGCCGCTGAGAATTGGGTTAGCCTATGCTAGTTTCTACTCATCAACCAGATGGCTTCTACTTCTCTGGCCAAGCCTTAAAGTCATAAAACATATGTTCCAGTATCGCCATCTACAAGATTTGCTTTCTTTTTAAGCTGCAAAAACTGCACTTGATCTTAAGTCAAAATGTAGACAGGGCTTGGGATTCGATTGATAATGCCGTCTTTTTGAGTGAAAACTTCCACATGCTATGGCTTTGCAGCTTAGCCTCAGAGACCCAGCTATTGGCAGCTATTGTGATCTGGTGAGGGAGTTAAACAGCTGTCTATGAGTCACTCTCAGGATGTCCAAACAGTGACAAGTCCATTTCCTTTTACACATCAACTGTTTAAGTTACCTGGCTGCTGTTAATAGAATAAAGAGCTGCATCCAAAATTAAGATGTAGTTAAGGTTAGCTGTTTTTTTTGTTTTTTTTATTCCTGCAAAACTGGCATTGTACTTAAAATCACAGCTTCCCCAGCAAAATCTCCAGCTCAGACCAGCACCAAGGGCTGGGCTGGTCTTTCTTCATCTGTCTTCAGCCAACAGTTAAAATTTCATAACGCATGGCTGCAATCATGAACCAACCTGATTCGTTTACAAACGATGGTTTGAAATTAGCATTTACCAGTGGATGATAAAATGAAAAACCTGAATCATGAATGCAGATGCTTCCACGCAGATGAAGTCCTGCTCTGTGGTGGTACTTTGCAGGTCCTGGTTACGTTGATCTTGTAATGAAGTGGAAAGAGGAAAAAGTCTAAACAATTCTAAAACACAGGATAAACGCCAGCCATTCTGTGCAAAGATGTCCACTGTCTTGTTGAGGCAGGTTGAGGCAGACAAGCTGGAACTGTTCTGTGGCATGAAGGTGTTTAGAATGCTGTTGCTGCAGTTTGTTGTTGCCTTTTTGACTGTCATGAAGCAGCTGTTATCTCTGAATGATTTTTTTCTGGATTAAAGCAGAAAAATGGCTGAAATATTTTCACAGCTTTGAGAATCTTAAAGTAGGGCCACTGGACATTTATTCATCTCCTACCTCTTATCCGTTTCCGGGTTATAAGGGGTGCTGGAGCCAATCCCAGCTCACGTTGGGCAAGGGTGGGGTACACCCTGGACAGGTCACCAGTCCATCACAGGGCCAACACACAGAGACAGACAGAGATAAACAACCACTCACATTTACACTCAATTTAGAGTCACCAGTTAACCCAAACATGCATGTTTGGACGGTGGGAGGAAACCGGAGTACCCGGAGGAAACCCACGTAGGCACGGGGAGAACATGCAAACTTGGCACAGAAAGGCCCCAGGCCCGGGAACCGAACCCACGACCTTCTTGTTGTGGGGCTACAGTGCTAACCAAAAAGTGTGCTGGTGAAATGTAGCTGTTATAAAAACTCCTTGTTTCATAATGAAACTTCAAAATTGGCCATGCCACCCCAGGCCACCCAATTTAGCTCAGTCCCCGAGCAGGTTAACTGTTAGTTAGCTTCACTAATGATCATTTCTGAGGTATATTGTTAAACAAAAACTGTGTCTGATTAATACTACCCGAGGACAGTGATGCATAGTGGTCGTTTTCATTGAATCCAACTACAATGACAGTTAAATCCTAGTGTGAGTGGATTTATGTTGAAAACAACCCATAAGTTGTTTACTTGCAGGCCACCTTGGCTGGCTTTTGGATCATTCTTGGGCCACAGACCCCACTTTGAGGAAGGCTTCTCTCTGCCTCCTCAACACTGAGGAACAACCACCTGTCTTTGGCCATACTGATGAACTTTTATCACTGTGCGATTTAGAGCATCCTGACCAGCTGTGTCACAGTCTGGTACGGGAACTGCTCTGCCATAGACCGCAAGTCGCTACAGCGAGTGGTCAAAACCGCCCAGCGTGTCATTGGGACATCACTTGCAGCCATCGAGGACGTCCAGAGGAAACGCTGTTTACGTCGAGCTTGCAGCATCCTTAAAGACTCCTCTCACCCTGCCCATAGATTGTATATTCATAATTCATGTACAAAATGTTATTTGCACTTGCTGCTTTTGCCCTTCTGGTTAGATGCCAAACTGCTTTTCGTTGCCTTGTACTTGTACATGTGTAATGACAATAAAGTTGAATCTAATCGAAACAGCCTATCATATTCCTTGATAAAACATTTTACATGTGTATTGTTCTCATGCATGGTAAAAATAACAAGTGTGGAGGGAAGAATTTAATGCAGATGGTGAAGAATGAAAAGAACTCGTCAGCTCTCAGATGAATATTGAAAAAACAGCTTAACATCGGGGCTAACATGAAAAAAATTATTTCAAATGACAGATATGAAAATCTTAATCGTTCTAACATGTTTGTTTCTGCCTTAATGTGTGGAAACAAAATTTATTTTCTAAAACAACTACTTTGGCAGTAATCAGCTAGCTCAGTTTGGCATTTACTTTCCTCTTAACTTTTTTTTTTTTTTTTTTTTTTTGGCCTCCTCCACTCTGTAGCCAGTGCTCCACCACGTTGAACAGGGAGTCTCTAAAGCTGTCAGCTGAGTAAAGTACAGTGAGATAATCTGGGCTTTGTCATTGGGAGCAGCTGCCAGCTGAGAATGGAGAGACCAAATAAAAGCAAAGAGAAAACAACATTGAAAGAACACCATGGGATTTTGAGCTAAGGAAAACTGCAGTTAGGTGATATCTCTCTCTGGGTCTGGGACTGTGACTGACCCACTTCCATGTGAAACATAGTGACTTAATGAAACATTGGTATATTAATCTTAATCTGTGCAATTTTAAAAACCATCATAACTAAAAACACATATTCAACGCATTGAATATGTGCTTGTGGAGTCACTTTCATATCATTGCAATACATAAGTGTGTGAAGTCTGGGCTTTTATCTGATGTTGCTATCTGAACTGAGTTATCAGGTTCTTTGCAAGTTAATAGTTACCTTCAGCCCACAGAGTAGTACCATTGCTGTGTTATCAGGCACAACAAAGGCAATTGTATCATCAAAATTTCTATCAGCATATAGATTAAGTGTTATTGTGCTCAGTTCCAAAACTTTTTAAAAGGCATATGACAGGTTTTATTGTATATTTAAAGGATGAAAATCATGCTAATTCTACAGTGGAGATGACAATGAGCGTTCAGGCTAAAAATTAACAGATTATTTCAGTTTTACTGCACACAGTGGTGCTGCCAGCATCTGAACATGACCTACTTTACTGTGTGTTGTGTATTCCAATAGCGTTCTTTCTCCTGGCTTTACTTTTGTAGAACAGCAGTTGCAGCTCTATTGTCAGATTAGATTATATGATTTTATTCACACAACACACGTTTTCACTTACTCACAAACCAAATATCCGTCAGCTAAGACTGAGGAAATAGGCAAAGGTGGTGATAATGGTGGTGGTGGTGGTGGTTATGTGCTTGCTGTTGTCTTTGTGTTAGTGTCAGAGTAGGTAATGTTCCTCAACCACTCTAGTGTTCAGACCTGGCTTGTTGAGCAGTGATTCAGCCTGTATTTTAAGTCTGTAGTCAGCAGGTGTGATATTGACTGTGAGTCTTAAATCACACAAAAGGATATTTGCCCAGTGTGTGTTCACAAAATTTGCCACCAGATGATAAAAACTTGTTGCTTTTATGTTGCACTTAAGTGGTGCTGCCCTATTATTATAGAGAGCTGTTTGTTTAGTTCTATATTTCTGCTTCCTGTCTGTATTTATTCTGCAAAAACATCTGCTGTGGATTATAAATAAATGTACCATTTCCTGTTTATATCATCCAGTAAAAAGAAACCTGATAGGTGTTCAGGGCAGAAAATATAAAAGCTGTTGAAGCTATAAATGTGTAGACCTGCAAATTGAGAAACCATGCACAGTTAATTTAAGGCAGTTGCATTGTTGAATGCAACTGCCTTAGAAATTGAAATAAAGTATATTGAAATAAAGTATATGTAAATCAGTGTCATAACCAGCACTTAATGTCTTGACTGCTGATCTGAATCCTTCCTGCTTCCCTTTTTTCTAAAGTAGAATTCAAATGAGCCACAATATGACTAGGATGTTGCTGTTATGCCCACAGTGCTTTGGCAGTTGTCAGCAGTGTCGTCTATCAGTCCCTTGGGCCTTGTGTACTGGAAGTATAGGAGTCCTGTCTCGGCCAACCCTAGTTTTGACTACATCTGTGCCCCTCAAAACAACAGAAACACATACAAAGCTGTAAACTCTGAAAACTTTGATGGTGTGGCTTAAAGGACACCTAGGTCTTTTCAGATTGGGCTTTTTTTTCTTATATCTTTGTGTGTGAAAATCTTTGCAAACCTGTGGAATGAACACCTGAGAACTCCTGACACAGTTAGCAATTTTAAATTAGGACATAAAGCAAGAATATTGCTCTACCAAAAATACACCTGTAAGATCTTTTTAATCTTGTGCATTTACCCATTTGCTTATCACTGCAGTAAAGACTTGTCAAGTTTTAGCTATGTTTTTGAATGTAATTTTAAAGTTCTATTTTAATGTATTTCCAGGCCGCAGTGAACCATTTAAATTGCTTTGTGTCTGAAAGATGATCTATAAATAAACCCTTGCAATGGGTCCACTATTGACCAGGTGTAGGTCATATGACCTACTGTAGAAAGGATTCCTAAAGAAACAACCCTTTAAAAAAAAAAAAAAAAAAAAAAGAGTAACATCGTTTTTGTTCAACGCAATCAGACTCCATAGATAAGCCACCATAGATTTAACCACCCAGAAAACAGTTAGTTGACTGCTGACTCTTGTATTTATTTATTTATTTATTTTTGGTAGTTTTTGTATTAATGTGTGACTTTAATATTAAGGTTAAAATGTATTCAGTTCCTGTATATGAGAAATACATTATACACACAAGATTTAAAGTATTCAAGGATTCAAGGAAGCTTCATTTTCATACCAACAAAACATGCATGCACATGAGGGGGTACGAAATTAAAAACTGAGGCCCGGTCAAGCCAAGAACAAATAAAAAAAGAATACAATATAAATATATAAAATGTGCCTTTAGTAATAAAAAGTATTGTATTTACATAAATAAATGTATTTACATTAAATATAGTACAATTTTTTGTCCCTGACAATCATTTGCACTCAAGAACATGGGTCGATAGGGCCCAGGTTAAAATTTTTTGCTTATGAAGTTTATGGACACATTATCTTAAAGTGGAGGAAAAATGTTGCAGTCACAATGGATTTGAGAATGTTACTCCTACATGAAGGTTTAGCTAGTACAGAAGAAGGAAATACAGGATTTATCAGCTGTTTTTGAGGTCATTTTAAGCAGAAGTGATCTTTTTCCCCTCCATCAAATATGAATAGTCCTCAGTTCCCAGTGTGACATGAATGGCTCCTTTAATGGCTTCCTATTAGCAAACTCCGGAGCTGCCGCTGCTTTTGGCACCCACCCAACCAACCAAGGGACAGTCAGAGCATTGATCAAAACAATGGGAGGTAGCGTCCAAAAATAATCTTTATTGAGGTTAACTTTCACACATTTAAATGCAGAGCCAGCAATGTGGCTCGAGCTTGGCATTGTCCCCATCATGCAACATGCATCTCCATACTGAAATGTATTTCTTTCTTTTCTCTTGCAGTTACACCAAACTTGGGTATGCAGGGAACACAGAGCCACAGTTCATCGTTCCATCATGTGAGTGTTTCACTGTGCATTGAGTTTACCTAACACCAGACAAGCAGGGCAGGGACGTGACGACCAGGAGAGGAAGTAGTTCAAGATCTTGTCCAACAATGACAATTTACATAGCAGTTGAAATATACTATTGCCTGAGGGTGTTCCTGTAACATTGAACATGGGTCAAACTTTTCTAAAGAGTTCAACTCTTATGTGTAAAAGACTAAAGATTTAAAGGGTGTAAATAAAACTTAATCACCTTAAATGTGAGCATCCTTTCACCCTTTCTGTGGCTGTCCGTTCACTTTTCCTGTCAGGTATCGCCATCAAAGAGTCAGCCAAGGTTGGAGACCAGGCACAGCGGAGGATGATGAAGGGGGTGGATGACTTGGATTTCTACATTGGAGATGAAGCAGTAGACAAGCCCACATATTCCACTAAGGTACACCACCCTGAAGACACACCCACAAAAGAGACTGAAGCAACCACCATGCTCTGCTGCTTTCTCTTTGATAACACAATACATTTAGCAGCTTTTAAACAAGCAACAGGCTGCATCAAAGGCTTTCCCCCTGCAGAAAGGGTGTTGTTTTTGTCACCCAAACATTAAGGAAAGTGACTTCACACAGTCTGGAATCAGCTCTGCAAAATCATTTGTTGCAGATTGCACATGTAATGTGATATCATAAACAATCACAGTCTTGCCTAAATAAAGCCTGTTTTAAAGGACTTCAGAAATGGCACTGTTAGTCGCTTTTAATTTGTACGAGCTCCCCAGGGAGCTGTATGTGCTGCATACACGATTACATGAAGTTACATAATAAATGATAATAGTCTTTGCACGCACTAAACCTTGATATACTGTGACTCTATGAAGTGACTTCTCTGCTGGTCAAAAACCTCCTAATCTGCTAACATCAGGCGTTTGTCAACAGTGGGAAAGGCTACAATCAGCATTCTAAGTTAAATGTTTCTGGAGTAGATACAGGTATTTATCAGTCTTGGCACTGAAACACTGTAACCTCCACCTGAGCACACTAATTTTCCTGTCTTCTCCTATGCCAAAGTTTCTTAGAGCACAGGCAATGTAAATGCACCTGATACCTGTCCAACATGGTGCTGCTGAAGCAGGAACACCACAGCTACACTGAGCAAAAGATATAGCTGCAGCCATGGAATTTTCACAACTTGCAATCACCTATCGAAGGTTAAAACAAAAGCAACAATACTTTTTTTAATTTTTGAGACATTTCACACTCTACCTCCACTGTGTCTGTGTGCTAAATTGTATATATGATGACACAGCTCATCAGCTGTAATGTCACATCAGTAATGACAGCTTTGCTTCATATTGACATCCCAGTAAGGCAGTCAGACTGGAGTTTATCCTTCTAAGCAGGTTTTTACTCTATTTTAATATAGTGGTTCCCTCCGGGTGTTTACTATTTACCAACGTTTCATAAACCTTTTGTGACCGAGAACTACAATAAAAGTCACAAATCACCGAATTCCCAAACATCCCCAAAAACAACATGGATACATCTTTAATAGTGTTTGTATGAATAAGGTCAGTGACAAACCTAAAAACGAAAGAATAGAAAAGCAAAGCAGAAAAGGGTCCATTAGAACAGTAATTGGACCAGGCTCTCAAAATAATGAGACATTCACGTTTTCCAGTCAGCTACCAACATGCGATTACATGCTGCTGGGCTTGTAGCTCAAAAATGGGAACATTTGATGGAACTTTCTTTGTATGACATCATACCTAACAATTACACATTTGAACACCTCATGTTGTGTCTGTTATGTCATAAATTTCCGTTGTTCAGCCTGGTCTTCAGCTTCCAGTCAGTTATTTTTTTCTGCAGTCAGTGTTTTATTGTTAAGAGGCTCACTAGCAGCTTACTGTTAGCTTCATCCACATTCCTTTTTAAAGTCAGCTGATCATTTCTGACATGGCAGCATAAAACTATAGAATGACGCTACATGAATAGACTGCGATGCAAAATGGTCAGTTACAGTGGTTCCAACAACACTATAAAACATTATTTAATCAACATAACAGATGATTGAATAATATTAAACGAGATTTGAACTAATTTACTTACCAGATCACATGGGTTATTTGTATCACATCTTGATAAAGGCTGCATTAAAATTGTCAAACTACCAAAAGAACTGGATTTGTGAGTGTAACATTTTTCTACAGTGCAATGTTGCAGGTTGATTAATGTCTAATGACATTATTATGTCTCTCTCTGGCATACTGGTTCACTGTATTCTTGTATGTTTGTGATGACTGTGTGGCACAAGCATGGGCTCGAAAATCTGACTGTGAATAAAATCAGTGCAGTAAAGATGTCAGACATGATGACACATAAGAGTGTAAAAGAGGAAGTGTTTCTGTGAACATGTGTGCACAGATACAAAGCAGGAAATGAGGCTCACTGTGTGAAAGACACTGACCTTGGAGTATAAATTTTGTTTTTAAGCATCAACCTGATTGGAATATGACACTCCAATCACAAACAGAGAAGGGTGGTTCTGTTTACTTGACCACTGATAAGAATTTGCTCAGACTTGAGATTTTGTGTTTTTCTATTAGATTTATTATCAGGTTAATTTACAACAACAAAGTATAGTTTTATTTGTGAATGTGATTTGACAAGTTCAGAATCTTTTTGACTCCAATTTGACCCCATAGATATAAACAGTTGCCGATGATAACATTAACAAGAGTTACTGTAAACACAGCACTCAAAAAGCAATGCAGCCATAAGACAGCACTGAGTGCTTTACATACTTTTTTGCGTTGAGAAGTGCATCTTGGGAAAAGTGTTTTGAAGAATGAACCGCAGACATTAACATCGAAATTTAGGTTGCACAGTGAAAAGGCACTGAACCTCCTCCATCTGCAGGTTTTATGGATGATAGCAATCAGCTGCACGCATTGGTGGAACAACTGCATGACATCATTACACAGCTGACATACTGCACATTTCAGAGATTGTTGTCTGAGCACAGTACCTGCAGAGGAAACTGCTCTGTTTTTTTGAACCTGTGATCCAGTTCCATTATGAGAGCACTTATTCCTAAAGGCAGGTTGAAAGCTAAATGTGTTGGAGGACAAAAATCCCTGCATTTTTCACTTTACAAGATGATGCATTACTATGATTGCATATTTTATTCAAGTCTCTTTCCAAGTGTCCTGCTGCCTCTCAAACATTTTAATCACCCAAACCCCTGTGTCAACAGTGGCCAATTCGTCACGGGATCGTGGAGGACTGGGACCTGATGGAACGATTCATGGAGCAGATCATCTTCAAGTACCTGAGGGCTGAGCCTGAGGACCACTACTTCCTTTTGGTAAGGCTTTTGAAAAACATACTCAGTCAAAGGCAAAATAATGCAAACTTTAGCTTCAAATCCTTCAATGTTATCTTGTTTTATGTTTTTTTTTTTACTGTAGTTACAGTGTGTTAAGTTGAATTAGCAGGCCAGTTAACATCTACTCACTCTCTGCACCATTATACAGTTAACAGTGTAGATCTCATCTTGTGTTTGCAGACAGAGCCTCCTCTTAACACACCTGAAAACCGAGAGTATACAGCTGAGATCATGTTCGAGTCCTTCAATGTACCAGGGCTATACATTGCTGTGCAGGTGAGAAATGCTGTGACATAATACTTCTTATATGATTTGTCATCATCAGGACCAAGCACAGTAGGAAGATGTTCCTGCTAACCGCCATCAGACTGTGCAATGCTGCTATCTAAATTATTGCAGTGCACTTTGGCACTTTTGGGGATTTTTTGTACACCGACACGTGAATAATTGTCAATACTGCAATTTTTGTTTTGTTTTTAAGAGGGCAATTTTACCATAATATTTAGCTGTGTTAAACAGGTGTAGATTGTGTTATGTGGTTTGGGTTTCTTTTTTTTTTTTTTGTTGATCTAACTGTTGCAACAAAGTAATATCCTGCAGAAGGATCAATAAAGTATCAATCTATGTCATCTCATCCATTCATTCATCTATCTTCTACCGCTTATCCATTTCCGGGTTGTGGGAGGTCCAATCCCAGCTCACAATGGGTGAGGGTGGGGTACACTCTGGACAGGTCTCCAGTCCACTGTAGGGCCAACATACAGGGACAGACAACCACTCCCACTCAGACTCACAGTGAATTTAGAGTCACCTATTAACCTAAACATGCATGTTTGGACGGTGGGAGGAAACCAGAGTACTCGGAGGAAACCCACACAGGCACAGGAAGAACATGCAAACTCCACACCGAAAGGCCACAGGCCAGGAACCAAACCCACAACCTTCTTGTTGTTGGGCAACAGCACTAACCACTATGCCAACGTGCTGCCCTCTGTCATCTCATTTCCTCAAAAATCTGTTCTTAACTCTTTATCATTCTTAAGTTGAAACAACTTTTCCTTATTTGCTTGTGAATGTACAGGCAAGATTTTATCAGTACAATATGACTTTTCTTGTTCAACGTGTGTGTGTGTGTCTGTGTGTGTGTGTGTGTGTTCGTGCGCAGGCTGTGCTTGCTCTGGCAGCTTCTTGGACCTCGAGACAGGTGGGAGAGAGGACCCTGACGGGCACCGTCATCGACAGTGGAGATGGAGTCACTCACGTCATCCCTGTGGTAAGTTTACTGCGCACAGCTTCCTCCATTACTCACCATCTGTCACATGCACACAGGTTTTTTAAAAGTCAACATTTATGGGTAAACACTAGACACTTTGCCCAGTCTGAATCAGTGTCATCTGTTGTCTTTCAACATTTAAATATGTTAAATTCACAGTAACTTGGTAGGACCTTTTCTTAAGAGACACGTCAGAGTGAAAGCATTTCAGCTGATTATTGTGCTCAGATGTTTTACACTAAGTGTATATTTGAGCCAGCAGTGTTTGAGAAAGTGGGTATAGCAGTTAGATTCAGGTTTTATACTGCTCTTCTTTTTCTTGCTTTTTACAGAAGAGTATTTCCACCTGTCTTACTGCTTAGTAATCAGATAATGTTGATGTTAAAAACCAGGCCACAGAGTTTAAGAGGTTGGAAGGAATTACTCAGTTTCAGGAAATATGCTTGCAAAATACATTTAGAGGCTGGGTGACTGAATCGGCAGGTCTGTAGCCACTGCTGAGAATGGGCGGGAAATGAGCCAAGCACAATACTGCTGAGACGTGGAGAGAGACTTAGAGTAAAATACAGATCTAATGGTAAAATATTATGCTATAACAACTGTAGGCTGTCTCTCTTTCTGTTTCGTGCACTCATGTGTCACATGTTAATAACATCAGCTCACTCTCTGTATCTCTCAGGCTGAAGGATACGTCATTGGCAGTTGTATAAAGCACATTCCCATTGCGGGAAGAGATATCACCTACTTCACTCAGCAGCTCCTGAGGGAGAGGGAGGTGGGCATCCCACCAGAGCAGTCGCTGGAGACGGCCAAGGCAGTAAAGGTAGGCCCTCATCTATGATCCACATCATCCACCTCTACTGCTAAAGAGCCAATAATCCCCGTGTTTAGTGGGATTCAACTCACTAGCCTTTCATGGAAATAAATGAAGTGAGAGAGTCCCTCTTTCTAGTGATACACAACACTGTGATGAATGTGGTGATCCTAGTGTGTAAGGGTGGGTGACTGATGAGCAAGAACAAATCTCACAGGATGGTGACATTAAGTGCTGGGTCCCTGATCTCAGACATCCTCTAACACCAGTCTGACATTTTGTGAAAAGAATATTGTGAACTAATTCTTGATCAGCTAGAAATACAAAAAATAGATGTAGATAGATTCCATCATTTCAATAACACAAAAAAGTTGTTGTATGAGGTTCCTATAATCATTGTGTTACCTGCAGTAAAATCATACCAGCTGCCAGTTTAGAGACGCCACTGGAGCTGAGGGAGCTTCTGTACACAAGATCAGCAGAAACAAGTTTAGCTACTTAAAAAAAAAAATCTCCACAGACATAGTTAATGTCAGTTGAAGCATATATTGTAATTACCATATTTCCACAGTTTTATTTCACTGTTGAACAACTTTTTTCCTTTCAAACTACCATAAAGTACTGTATTATAATGCATAATTGCACTGTGGAGTAATACAAGTTTAGCACTGACAAACATTATTTCACCATCAAGCACACTTACTTACCTGACACAACCAAAAAAATCAAATAACGTGAACTATCACTTTAATGTGGATAAACCCACAAAATAATGACACTGTCAATGTGTCACATGTCACTGTCCAATGGAACCACTCTATCTTCAGATATAAGGATTAAATCCTCCTGGAAAAGTCAATCATTTAAAACTTTTACAGGAAAGTGACGATAGATCATTTAAACAATTCTGAGAAAAAAAGTTTCACTTGCACTTAATTTCCATATATTGATTATCATAGCAATTTTTATAATATATATAATATTAATTATACATGTTATACATGTCCTGGCATGTTTAATGAAATAGATATGAGAAAATGAATAATATATGTTGTTATACTGTTGTTATTTTGATATACATCAAATTGACTCACAGAGAATAAGATCCTTTAAAAAAATGCAGGCACATTTATGTCATTTGTCTTCAACTCTTCAGTTCCATTTACCACAGTGACAGTGATTAAGTCCCCATGAAGACAAATAAGATGAATAATAATTTTATTGTTTATATTCATGAGGCACCAGGTGTTGCTGTTGGTCTGTGTTGCATGTTGCTTGTGTCCTTGAAAAACCTATTGCTCTTGTTTAGCTTTTAATTCCTGTTAATCAACATTTTTCACCTGAAACTGAAATTAGCATAAGCTACAGATATTTTTCTGCACCATTGTATGCTTTTGTGCTGTTTCGGCATTGCATCTTCAAACCTGTATCACTACAAGTTTTTGAGATTTTTCATTTATTTTTCTACTTACCTAACACCTTTTGTTTTATCGATTCACATCAATTCTCCACGGCTGCCTTGTGTTTGTTAAATAGCTTGTTATCTAAGACTTTGTTCTTGATGTCAAGGACGATCCTTCATTAGCCTGAGGCACACACAGCAGAAAAAATGTGGATTTAAACGAAGGAGAGTATGTAGTGCATATAGCCAGTAAAGTCTTTGAAATAGAATTCCGCTGTGGGGTGACGCCATGTTCCCTCCCACCTCTGAAGAGACTGTACTGAAACAAAACTACAGATACAATGAAGGCGCTCTCATTAAAAATCTGGAGTTATTTAATGCTGACGAAAGCTTTGATAATCAAGTCAACCATGTGATTCAGTCTTGTTTATATCAGCTCAGGATCAAATCTGGAGAAACATACATGTTTTTTTTTTTTTGTTGTTTTCATTTTAGGCTTTATTATTGTCATGTACTTTATCCTGGTATGTGCCAGGCCTCCATCTATCATCTACCATCCTTAGTGTGTTTATCTTATTACAGATTGTGACAGGTAGTGTCACAATCAGATTTTTAAATTCTGTTGTTGACCTTTAAAGTTTTAAATGACTCTGTACCCCAAGTACACCTCAGAACGGCTGACTTGGTGTGAGTTCAACTGAAAACTGAGAGAAAAATATCTTCTTAAAGCATATTTATACATTTAAGCAATTTGTGTGTGATACACATTTTATATATATATATATATATATTTTTTTTTTAGCATTTTCATACTTATAACAACATCAGTTCTTACACTGGCTTTCCACATAAAGACTAGTTATGATGTTTATGTTGCCCTGTTTTATGATTTTCAGGTACTTTAACTGTACATTTGTTGGTCTTTAGTTTTTCTTGTAGAGTGCTTTGAAACTTTAGAAAAATACCTTATGAATTAAGTTATTATTATTGTATTATGATTGTCTCTCATAAATATGATATTTGTTACTGTCGCAGCTTCATTTAAACTGACTGTTGATCCTCATGACACCTGAACAAGCATCACTTGACCTCTTCTCTCCCCACATCAGGAGCGGTTCAGCTATGTGTGCCCAGATTTAGTCAAAGAGTTCAATAAGTATGACACAGATGGCTCCAAGTGGATCAAGCAGTACACTGGCATCAACGCCATCAGCAAAAAGGAATTTACCATTGATGTCGGCTACGAGCGCTTCCTGGGACCTGAGATCTTCTTCCACCCAGAGGTTGGTCTGTGTAACACATGAATCACAGCGGAGGAGCAGTTTAAGATTAAGAACTACAAAGACTAGAGACACACACATAAACACAAAGCTCAGTCTTTAAGGGCTGAAAGGAGAACACACTGAATAAGGGAGTAGAGACAGAGGACAACAAACTGCTCAACAGGTAGACTGATTAGAACTCTGTTGATATTGTTCTTTTGTGTGATTTCATAGCTGCTGTCTTTATGCATGTATTGTGTGGGAGGTCAGAGGTTGCAGGTGTGTTTTGTTCACATACTGACACATTTCTCTCTTTCCTTACCATCAAAGTTCGCCAACCCTGACTTCACACAGCCTATCTCTGAGGTTGTGGACGAGGTCATTCAGAACTGCCCTATTGATGTCAGGCGTCCTCTGTATAAGGTGAGCTGTCTTATGGCCTGTCGATGAGTCTCTTTACATCAGAGTCAGAGATTAATGATGCAACATTTTTATTCCTGATACTGAGGACAAGACTTTAAAGTTATACATGGTCCGTTTAACTGTCCTACTGTTTTTGAATATTTGAACACTGTGCTATATGTTTTCATCAAGCAGACAGCTGTACCGGGTGGCATGGTGTTGCAGTGGTTACACTGTCACCTCACAAAATAAAGGTGTATTTGTGAGAGTGAATGGTGGTATCTCTGTGTATGTCAGTCCTGTGATAGAACTCAATGAACCCCACCCTTGCCCAATGTCAGCTACTGCCCATCCACGCACTCCCCTGTTACTCTTTGTGGATAAGATGTTTTAATGGATGAATGCAGACAGCTTAATTGAATCCATGCATGAACAAGTGAGCTTGATTACAGGCACCATTTTAGGGAGATATTTTTATTTCAGCATTGCATGAAATTATATTTACACCTTGTGGAAAGTAGCTTTTTATTTTGTAAACAGCAGGGTCACTGTTTTTTGTCAGAGCGTTAAATCATGCACCTATATGTCCCATCAGAGTCCTCCCCCTCACAGGTCACAGAGGAGAAGTAATGTTCTTGCTCTAGAGCACTCTAATCTGTCACCTTTGGTTCTCAGAACATCGTACTGTCAGGAGGCTCCACCATGTTCAGGGATTTCGGGCGTCGTCTGCAGAGAGACTTGAAGAGGACAGTTGATGCCCGACTGAAGATGAGTGAGGAGCTGAGTGGAGGCAAGCTCAAGGTTAGAGTCCATGTTGATTTGTATGCAGGCATAGATCAATACTGCTCAACAAAACACAATTACTGTGTGAGGAGTGAAGCTGAGGAAAAAATGTCTTTTAAAGTTTCTGTGCTTTCTCACAACAAATGCAGCTGTTGAGGATGAGGACTGTATCTAAATCAGATGACCTCAATAAATTAAAAGCTCGATTTGAGATTGAAGACAGGAAGAATTTTATAATTGGCTTCTGCTGCCTCCTCCTCTTCAAGTTGAAGACAATACCTGTGATTCATCTCGAGGACATATTAAATGTCAATTAGCTGGAGGTGGAGCTGAATGGCATTTCTTTCGGGCCCTGTCTGTTTGCTTGAATCATCCTTGATTGGAGTCCACCTAATTGATCAGACGTTTAACTTCCCCAATTTATGACGCATGTCACGGTAAAAACCAAGCAATGAAGTCTCTGCAAACCTCTGTGATAAAATTGTGGTGAAGCACTGATCAGAACAAGGTTATTAAAGCATCTGCAGCTTGGAGATATAGCGATCCCTGTGAATCTGTAATGGAAAACGTTTTGACGACTTTAATTGTAAGAATTGTAAGAAACGGGATTCTACAAAAAATGTAATAAACGTCAGTCTGTTGAGACCAGAATCAGTAACTAACTGAGATGTATCGGAACAATTAGCGAAGTTACTAGCTTTTATTTGTTAGCTAGGTTTATTTAGGCCCGTCCCCTGTCCCTCAACCAACAGGATTTGTTCTTTACTTTATATGATATATGAATCTCTGAGTGACTGGGTCTGCCCATGATACTGTTTTTGATGCCTGTCTTTCTCTCCCTCCTCAGCCCAAACCAATCGACGTCCAAGTCATCACTCATCATATGCAGAGATATGCAGTCTGGTTTGGTGGATCAATGTTAGCGTCAACTGTAAGTATTTCAGACATGCACCAGCGTGTCTTTATCAGTAAGATCATATCTACATTTAGACAAAATGGCTTCCATGCTGTTTGATACTGAGGTGTACTACTCTTACTACTTTTAATCAATCTGTTTGTTATTATTATTATAATTTTTTTTAATCTCAGTTAGTTGGAGATGAAAGTTGTTGTAGTGTCTCATCCATTTCCCTGTTGATGTGTGGTGGTGTGAAATAATTGATAATTTTATCAACAGCAGCATCCTGCTGCGATTACTGACATTAAAATTTAACACATTTGTTTCTATTTTATGTCTTTAGGCTTAATGATTTATATGTATGTTTGTAAAAACTTTTTACTTTTCACAATTTCAGTTTATCATCATTAAAATATGACTTGTAGCTCACTGCTAGTTAATGGGCCTCAGTATAAAGGTCTGAGGTAATGATTAAGTAACTATTTTTTTGTGTCCTTGCATCAACAGTTTTTACAGCTCTGAAGTTATTAAAATCACAGCTGGATTCAGTGAAATTAGTCAAATCTCTTCATAGATTAATAGTTTTTTATTTTATGAAATTTCTCAAGAGATTTGTCATGAAAAGCTTGATAACTTTCCAGTCTGGGTCTTCAGGTTTGTCTCCATGTTTGATCGACAGCTGTGTGATCGGACACATCACAGCAAGCACACGCAGTGAAAGAATAAAGACAACCGCATTTAGCATTTCATAGCTAAACTGAGATTAGCAGTGAATGTTGTGTCTCCGTCTGTTCACATCAGCTATTACCATCTGTTTCAGGTGATCAGAGTCCAGTTGTTAACGTATCTAAGACACATTGAAGACCATCTTGGCTACATGTGGCCACAATGCTTCCTGGGCCACATTGACGTTGCTGCTTTGTCCAGCAGGCCTTAGTTCAGAATAGAGCAAATAACCATCATAACTGATGAAAAAAACAAAAACAGGAAATGAATATGTTAATACCTGCAGTTTCTCATGTGTGTTCATTCTGTTCATTCATTCATTCTCATCCTCGTCCTCATCCATCTCTGCAGCCCGAGTTCTACCAGGTTTGCCACACCAAAAAAGACTACGAAGAAATTGGGCCGAGCATCTGTCGCCACAACCCTGTGTTCGGAGTCATGTCTTAACTCTGGACCTCAGATGTCTAACAGCAGTGGTTGGGGCGGGATGGGGAGGTGTAGAGAGTGATGAAGTGAGGTGAGATAAAGGTCAGGCTCAAGAGGTGGGGGACAGTGGTGCTTCTGTGCTATTTTGGGGGGTGGGGGGGGAGGAGTTATTCGTTCAGCTATGGACGTGTGGAACGTTACAGAGATCCAGAACATGAAAAGGAGAAAAAAAAAGACACCAGACCAAACAAACCATCGGCTGGAAAATTTATTGTGAATTTTTTTTTTTGTTTGTTTGTTTGTTTGTTTTTTTCTTTTTTGTTTTGTTGTATTTTCTTGTCAAAATGAGGGAAAACGGTTTGCACGCCAAAACTGTTTAAGGAGCATTTCTGCATCTGTTCAGAAACGTGCAGTGAGTGATGGTGATAATAAAAATTACGATTAGGGTGAATATAAAGATGGTGTTGGTGGAGACCGAGGATGATAACATTAAGTAACATTGATAGTAATTTCCTGACACCTGAACATATTATTTATGTTTATAGAACATGAGTCCAGGCAAGATCCCCTGACTCTAGAGACCATTGACAAGTTTAGAACATATTATTGTCTGCTTTTATTTTCAGCAAATGATTTCAGCTTCAAATGCACATATCTGTGTATCATGGTAAGAGCTTGTTTATATTTCATACTAAAGTTTTTATATGTAAAACATGGGAAATCGGGGGTAAAAAAAATGAATGGATTCCAATATGAACAAGAGACTGTTTTAAGGACGATGCAGCTTTGATACACAGTATTTTCTTTGAGTCTCAGTACTATAGTTCCCCACATGTGTCATCACTGTCTGCCCTTTAATTCTTCATACATTAATTCACATCTGCTTTCACTTGGGACAGTGTCAGGTTTCCACCTCTGTGGTACAGTGAAAGAAAAGAGAAAGAGAGGACTTACTGAGGTTCTCAAAATGAAACTGAGTAAGAATGACTGTCAGACCAGTATTGTTAGACTAGATTTTTTTTTTTTTATAATTAAATACCAAATTATGAAAATAATGGGATTTGTGTATTTAATGCCTTGCAACATTCCAATAAAGGCTCAAATTTGTTTCTAAGTCTTGAGGCCTTTGTCCTTTTTGCTTTGCTGCTTTCAGTGATTGTTTCCATCATTGGTTAACGTTTAAGTAAAATAAATCACCTGAACACGAAGTAATACCTTCACATAACTTGTAGTTTATCCACCAAAAATCGAAAATCCAAATCCAATTTCTCTGGAGCTCCAGTGACAAAAGGTCAGTGAACCTACCACAAGACAAGATGTAAGCCTCTGGATTGGCTGACTGTTTTTTGAGCGATCCAATAAAAATACAGCAGATTTCAGGAAGACACTCAGAGAAACCAAATCATGCACAGTTGTATGCCTTTGGCTGAGGACATTAAATTCTTGTGACATCACACATTTGTAGAAGTCCTGACAGCTGGTTTTAAGGCTCAGTTTCTGAATACAGGCTGTGAGTATTTCTTTCTGGGCTGAAACCTTTGATATGTTCACAGGATATGGGAACATTTTTGACAAATGTTAATCTCCCTAATAACTTTCACCAACCTCTCAGCCTCCACCATGGTATAATTCCTTTCAAGGAAATCTAAATCGCTCTTCATGAATTTTATATCTTCCCTATAAACTCAAGAATAGTTGCCCTATGAGATGAACCTGGGTTTGTGATTCTTTTTTTTTTTTCCCTGAGTGACAGGTAATAGGGGGGACAGAGAGTGAGGAATGCAACAAATGATGTGTGCTCAAGCCCAGCCAGTGTCACTGACCGAGACCTTGTGGCCCCCTGTTCACTGGGTGGACACTGTACCCACCAGGCCACCAGTGCCTCAGGGTTTGGGAGACTTTACCATTGTGGGGCTGTGGTCCAAAAGTCAAATGTCAAAAGATGATTCCAATGATGACTCAATGAAAAAAGTGCGTAGTTGTAGGTTTTAGAGAGTTTGACATTTTTATACATTTGTTGAGTAAAATAATCAGAAAAGGATTTCCATGAGTGTTAGATTTGTTTTGTCACAAAATGGTGCTCTGACATTTCAACCGTTATGTTGGTCTGCTGTGGCAAATACAACTGTTGGTGCAGCGAGGAATTGTGGGACATTGAGGGCTTTTCTGTTTTTCTTTCATAAAGGAATCACCAGTTTTTCCTAAAGGAGACAAGATAGGAAGCATCAATTTACCATTTAGACGCGAACTGGCTCTGACCTTAACAGACACTGAAATAATTTAGGGTTATTTCAGCAGCTGTGTCTTTGTAGAGTTTCTCATTGGTTTATCTGGAATAGCTGTGTGGTCCTGGGTATTTGATTCATGACTCTCTGCCAAATAAATATGAACATTGTGTTCTATTGAAGATATGAAACTAGAGACTGAGACTGTAAACTCACAAAGACATTTACCGAGCTAATAAATCAAGTGAGAAGTAGGGCCATTTTCCCACAGACTTCAATACAATTTGATTTCTTACAACCAGTGAAGTCTCTCTGTGAAGATTATTGGACAGAATTCAGGTTTAAGGCTCATCAGCACTGGCTTCACTTTACAGACCCAGCAGCTACGTCTACTTTTACATAAAGTCTATCTATAACTGGAGATAAAGTTGCTAGAACTTAAATGATTTGCTTAAAGACAACAATTCATCTTATCTGAAACTGAGCTAAAAGCTTAATAGATAATTTTCAAGCAGCAATCTAAACAAACATAGGATCAGAAATTAAGGTTTAAGTCATTTATAGTGAAATACAACTCGGACTAAATTTAAATTGAAACCACTAACCCTAGAAACCACTAGTGTGTTTAAAGATGCAAAAAAGTTGCAAGGTTTACTGAAAGGATTTTACCCAGATATATTGTTAGGGTTCAACACTGTCTTGTTATGTCCTTCTCTAACGGTCTCTGTTGTTGTTTGTCCCCAGTTTGTCCCTCCAGCGTGCCTGTGTGTGTTCTGTGTGTGTCTCTCCAGCTGGGTGGGGCTGACCTACCTTCTCATTCTCCCCGTTCACCTGCCCAACAGCTACTGATCATTACTGAAGGACACAAGCCCCTTAAGATCTTGGTCCTGCTCTCCAGCCTCCATCAGTTGGTTGTACACTCACAGCGGTGACCACAATGGCCTCCTGACATCATTTCTCTATTCTCACCACATCCAGCCTCAGACAGTTGCTGTTCCTAGCCCGCTCTGCTCTGCTCTACATTACTCTCTGTCAGCCTCCTTTCTTACGTCACCTGCCCTGTTTCATAGGCCAGCCCAAGATTCTGACAGGAGCAATGCTCATAATTAGATTTTTTGCATAACTGAAAAACATTTAACCTATATGCATCTTATGGAAAGCTTTAACCAAGAATAATGAAGAAATTATTTTCCCCAGAATCAGCATCAGCTCTGGGAGATCTAGAGTTGTACCTTCATGGTAAAGATACTGAATTTCCTCACATTCTCTCTTGGACACAGGCTTAGATGGCAGACGAAGCTGAGGACCTCAAAAGAGGGACCTGCCACCCTCACAGCTGTCTGAAGAGGAGGATGTGAGGGGAATGATGATGATGAGAAGACGAAAAGCTCTCCCTGTTGAAGGCTTCAGGGAGATTTTGACTCGTTTTGACTCCAAACATTTTCCAGAATGCATCTGAGTCCAGCTGCCAGAGCTTCTGGCAGCTGGATGTGCGCATACTTTTGAGTTTTATTCCAAAAGTGCAGCGGCAGAAAACTGCCCTGTCCAGACGTCCGACAGTTGACATTGAAAAAATTGTTGGGTTAAAAAGTTCAAGTCTGAAGTGGTTGCGTGGAAAAAGCAAAACAGATAAAAGCAAATGGAGAACAATATTTCACTACATGATACACAATGCACTACTGATTGCAGAGGATGGCTTACTGGTGCAGTGTTACAACTGCTGCTTCGCAGCAGGAGACTCTGCCTCCCCGCTGGGCTCTTTTGCGCGCTTCCTCTGGATTACTATGGTTTACTTCAACAGTTCAAATACATCTAATTGGGTTAAGTGGATGATCTAAATTACCTGAAAGCCTGTGAAGGATGAGCACAAAGAGATGATGAAAGATGGATCACCTTTCATGTAATATTGCTAGCTAGCTCTAGCTGTGTTAATGTTGATCAGGCCAGTGCATAGGAACTGGATTTAACACATGGTTCTTAGTTATATTCCACGATACAAACTTTACATATCATGTCATACACATGGCAACTACAATTACAGGTAAAGACCTGTAATTGTAGTTTTCATTGTGAGGAAATGGTAGGAGATGAAATTCAATACAACAAAGAGGTGTTTTATAAGACTGAATGTTCTTGTGTTGCATAGAAATTCAATGTGAGGTGTCCCTGTGAGAATGTCTGTGGATGACAGACACACCAACACAAACCAGAAATACATTGCCAAATATTGCAATACTCATGAGCAGCAACTTTTCAGGCTGAGATGCTGTTAAACTACAGAGTGGTTTATCCGAGGGGGTCAGAATAATGAAAACACAGTAGTCACAATTATACACCGGTCAGGCATAACATTCTGTCTAATATTGTGTTGGTGCCCCTTTTGCTGCCAAAACAGCCCAGACTTGGTACCAACATGTTAGAGGAAGATCCTATAAGTCCTGTAAATTGGGTTAGGTGGGGACTCCGTGGGTCAGACTTGTTTATCCAGCACATCCCACAAATGATCGATTGGATTGAGATCTGGGGAATTGGGAGGCCAAGTCAACTCCTCAAACTCATTGTTGTTCTCCTCAAACCATTCCTGAAGCATTTTTGTTTTGTTTTGCATGGCACATTTTCCTGCTGTAAAGGGCACAGCCATCAGGGAATCTGCAACAATGCTTAGGTAGGTAGTACGTGTCAAAGTAACATCCATATGGATGACAGGACCCAAGCTTTCAAAGCAGAGTATTACCCAAAGCATCACACTGCCATCACACTTGCATCAATGAGCCTTGCCCGCCCATTACCCTGTTGCCAGTTCACCACTGTTCCTTCCTTGAGCAACTTTTGATATGCAGACTTGGAACACCCCCCAAGAGCTGCAGTTTTGGAAATGCTCTGAACAAGTCATCTAACCATTAAAGTTTGACCCTTGTAAGACTTACTCAAGCCCTTATGCTTGCCCATTTTTCCCGCTTCTATTACATTAACTTTGAGGACAAAATGTTCATTTGCTGCCTAATATATCCCACCCACTAACAGGTGCTATGATGAAAAGATCGTCAGTGTTATTTGCATCGACTGTAAGTGGTCATAATGTTATGCCTGATCAGAGTATGCCTGCTCAGCTGACTGAATGGGAGTAAATGAACCAGACTGCAGAATAAGGTGGGGAGCCTGTCTAGGGGCCGTTACAGCACCTGATGAGTGGTCATGGATTTAGAGGGAAATGTTCATCAATCACATATGGGTGTATTGTTCAGATGTTAATATACCAATGGTGATGTAGTGTTACTGTAAATGAGTTCTGTTCAGGTGTTAGAAAAATGTAACAGGTCTATAAAAACACAACTGTCTCTATTACACTAGAGACAGTTGTCAAGCGGCTTGATGGTTTCTCTTGGTTGTCAAATTGGTCCTTGGACACCTGTTATTAAACCTCTTTTTTGTTTCCAATGCTTTGTTCTCTTTGTTACGAATGACAAATGAGCTTGCAGGCGATCGCTTCATTCAAATGAAAGGGAGCTGTTCCCATGCAGGTAATCCTTTCAAACTGAAAGTCAGACAATACAGCCCAACACAGTGTGGAAATCTGCATTTAAATAGTGTTATCCTCCTGACAGGAAGTCAATTTTCGGGGGAAAAAATGGTGCATGGGCAGTTTGTCCTGTCTCACGTTGTTTCCAGAAACTAAGGATAAGTGAAGCTTCAGACATCTACATTTAACTTGACAGAGTTTTTGTTTATCATGTGTGTCCTGTATGTGGTAAGTAATGAATTTTTGTGTGGGGAAAATATACTTGTCGTGTTTGGGGTCATGGAGAAATGTCATTGTAGAAGTGAAACTTTAAAATAGTGCTGGGCTACCACTTACTTTATTACGATAAATTTACACACCACATGACTTTATGTTGTCATATCACTGTGTATCATATGTGCTTCTGTACCTTCTGTATCTTTTTCAAGAGTGCATGAAGTTCTTACTTTAGCCAACAGATGTCACTCTCTCTGCATCTCTGGGCTTGCCTTTGTCAACCGTAAAGACTTCAGTACATTGGCATGAACATATACAGTACATCTTCATGGAAAACCAATTAATTTCAGTCTGTAAGCATCCTGATGATTTGCTTATTGACACTCATAGTGACAGTGAAGACATCCAGTGAGTGTCTTCATGCGTTTTCATTAGCTCCTTGTTTTTTTGCAGCGCTGTAGGTGAAAGGTCTTTGGAGTGGGAGGAATTAATCTACACAACAGCGTAGTGCACAAAATGGTATGCAGGGACCATCCACAGAGACCACGGGAAGGTTAAACACTGATATGTCATAGCAGGCGCATTGATTTGACAGGGCATTTCCTTGCGGAGCCTACCTCTCCACCGCCCAAATTACAACTACTTCCACTCTGTTCAGCCAATGTCCTGATTCATTTGATGGTTAACAACACATGCACTGTAACAACTGCTGATCCCTTTGCTTCATGGAGGAAAGTAATATCTTTTCATCCACAATAACAGACCACAAGTCAGATGTTGACTCACTTAAGTGAGTGCCTATCACAGACTGAAGGCTGACACCACTCTGGGTGCTGGCTGCTGTAATATCAAGCAGGGACCAGCTGCAGCTGCTTTACCTGGCGACTGATTTTTATGTCTCTAAGAAATAAAATTACTGTTCTTTAATGTCTTAAGACATTAAAGAGAGTACAGGCTGTCATGACATTAAATAGAAGCCGACAGGTCAGAGAGCTGAACAACAAAAATTAAACATAGTAACTGAACGTATGCTATGCGCCCCCTCTACATATTTTGTCTTATGCCTCAGGTGTTGTAACACAAAAGTAGCCAAAGTGTGAGTGTGAGTGACACAACAAAAAGGTCAAATTATTACATGCATAACTGCAGTTGCCTATCACCCAATTGCTGAATAAGGTTGTTAAGTTCTTTTATTTGTACCTGTAAATTTAAACATGCATACAATCTGTTTAAATCGTGCATGCTTATTTACTTCGAAGTATGTTTAGTGTGGATTTGGAAGATTAGAAAATATCTTCTGTGGGCCAGATATGAGCCATTGTCATTTTCTATTACTGGAGTATTTTACTTGAGAAACCTTGCAAGATGAAAAACATGAACATATTAGTGTCAATAAAGAGGGAAACCAGCTATTGAATACCTGATAAGGCTTAAGTCTTAGGCTCTGTAATTTTATGACTGTCTTGATGACTAACTTCTGTGATTTTGTTCTTAAGCCTTCAGTGTGTTGAGAGATGTTTGAGGTTAGCTGATTTATAGAGGTGTTGAAAAGCTGCTCTGTTTATTGCAATTTCTGTGTTGATTTGCATCTTTGGCTCACAATAAGTATACGATACCATATCAAATAATATTTAATTAGAATATTTATAACGTAAAATCTAGGGATGTCCGATAATATCGGATGACCGATATTATCGGCCCAATATTAGCATAATTATGTAATATCTGTGAGAATTGTTATCGGTTTTTCCTCCGATAATGAAAACCCGATTACGCAATGCCTGGGTTTCGCCAAATACGCTGGACTCGCTTGTGGGGTCCCGAGACATTTACTGGCGCGCAATTGATGACCTCATCAAACCGCACCTGGAGGCAAAATAAAAGCAAAACTGTGTGGCTAGTTGTGGCTAACAAGCTTGCTCACTTGTTGCTACACAAAATGTCCGTGGTCTGGAATGTTAATTTGTGGAATGCCTCTAGTGGGGCATCACAGTAAAAGTAGGTAATGTGTTAATTCCACGACAGGAGATATGTGATGTGACCTAAAAATAGTTTGGGGTAAAAACGGCTGCATATATCGGTATCGGTTGATATCGGAAATCGGATATTAAGTGTTTGGACAATATCGGCGTATCGGATATCGGCAAAAGGTTAATATCAGACATCCCTATTAAAATTTATAATATTTTACATGCTGCATGTTTAGCTGACCTGCTCCGTGCTGAAAGAATCTCAGGATAGATTTGATTAAATTAATTGGTGGCATTCAAATTGAAAACTGTTTATCTTCCAGTTAATTAGTATTGAATTACAATGTTTTCACCGAGAAATTTACAATAAAATGAATAGAAAGTTACAGAGCTTCAAAAAGCAAAACAAACAAACAAAAAACCCCTCACATAATAATGTTTTAGTGGAAAGATTTTGGCAGAAATTTTCATTTTAACTCCACTAACATCATTGTTTTTCCAGTGTGATTTACTTATGTTTACTTGAATATAAATCAGTGTGTCACCTACACTGTGGTCTATTTCAGGTTCAATTTCAATGCATCCTAGTTGAGATAATAGTAGCTATAGTCATTAATAACTTTTATTTTTATGCCAGAAGCTTCCTTGAATCCTTCTTCAGAAAAAACAATCCCACAATGTAGAAAAATAGACAAATAGAAAAGTTGAAACATAGCTGTTGTTATTTGTCCTCACTATCAGCCTCAAAAATGACAATGAATAAATCTTAACTTTGAAAATCACCACTGACCAGGCAGAATACAGAAACACTTTTGCTGTCATGTCACTGTCCACTCCTGGTTTTCCCCTCAGCCACCCCGCTCTACCTCCCTGCCTAGCTCTCCTCCTCAAGATCATCAGACTCACCTGTTCCTCCCAGCTGGGTCTAAACACCCAGCCTCCTCTTAACCAGTTCCTCCACATTCCCTCTTAGCCAGAGTGTCTTTTCGCAGTATGCAAAGCTTTCCAGCTGTTTTCCACGTACCGATCTCTTGCCTTAGACCCTGCCTGTCACGGACCTGTTCTCCTTGTCTCTGCCCCGATAATCCGACCAGCTTTCTGCCTTTGGACTTAGCATCTGCCTGTCTGCCTGCCTTGATTCCCTCTCCAGAGGCTCCTGTCAAGTTCAGTACTTGGACTGTGCTTGCCCATTAGGCATCCTGATTATTGTATGTCTGGACTTGTTAACAGTGTTAATAAATATTTGAAGTGTCTCAGTCTCAATTTGTGCTAGGTCCGACCTCACACCCGTTACAGTTCATGGATATTCTTTTGAATTTTTCATTCTTCTGGCTTTTTGAATTGTTGATGTGGTATTTAGTTATTCACTACCTTAGATAAGAATTTGACATCTTGGGAAAAACATGTTTTTTCAGGAAAAGCTTAGGTTTTACAATTTTTGGCTTTTGAGTTCAATAAGGGGCCAAAAATTGCAGTTCTAGTGATTGAAAAGTTTTGTGTACAAGATTTTAAATTAGAATAGAGGAATGCATACATGTTAGTGCATGTATGTATGTTTGTGTGTTTGGGTTCCGCAAACATACAAAAGGCTGGCCTTCCTCACATTTAAATATACAGGCACTGCTAAGAAGCAAGTTGCCATTATGGTATGGAAGATCAAAAAATCTAATCAAATCAGATTTATTTGTATAGCGCAAAATCATAACAAAATTACATCAAGGCACTTTACATATAGAGCAGGTCTAGACCAAACTCTTTATAAAATGATTTAAAGAGACCCAACAGATCCCCTGATGAGCAAGCAATTGGCGACAGTGGCAAGGAAAAACTTCCTTTAAGAGGCAGAAACCTCGGGTAGAACGAGGCTACCCGAGGGGGGGCGGCCATCTGCCTCGACCGGTTGGGTTGAGAGAGGGAGAGAGAGAGAGAGAGGCACGGGGGGGCAAAGTTGGGTAGAGCAGGGAGAGAAAGAGCAGGAGGAGGGGATATTCAAACAGTTGTAGGCAGGAACATGATGCTGCATGAAGTTCATAGGAATTCATGAAGATGTGGGAGCAGCAGGCATTGCAGGAACATGGGATGGTGATGATTCATCACCTGCAGGATGAGGACAGGGAGAGAGGAGAGGAGCTGGGAGAGACAGAGACTTCGGGAAAACATGGTTAATGAATGCAGTGAAGATCAGCGACCTTGCTGAATGCCCCCTACTGAAGAAATCGCTCTGTCATCTAAAAGGGCTCCAACTCAGACAGCTAAGAAGACATCACGGATCAACAACTGATGGGGAAAACTGGCTCAAATCCCAGTCAGCTGGTGTGCCTTCAAAATGTCCAAAAGGTTTTCGTTGGCTCATCCAAGGCAAAGTTTTTTTCCCCAGTCCAACCCTGGAACATGAACTTAAAATTATTGAAATTAAATCTATAAAACTATCAAATGTGAAAAATGGTGTGTGAACTGTGAAATGTTTCAGAACATTTTGTGTGGTTAGATCAAGAAAATGAAGGCTCATAGCTGAGATTGTGGTGCGTCTCTTCACTGCCCTTGACTTTAAATTGAAATTCAAACCCCTTGTCCTTTGTATTTTAAAAAAATAGCATCAATAACATGCTTCATCTTGACATGTTTTGGGTTGTACTGCTCCAAAGATGTAAAATTTTGAGATTATTGAATCCTATTTACACATTAAATATCTTAAGTACCAAGAGCTGAGCTTCCTGATGTAGATTTAAAGGGTTTATATGAACACAAGCTGTCAAAATCACAGAAGGTCCTGCTTCTGTCTGATCTTACATTGTTGATTTTCTGTCAGTAAACTACAAAGAGCGTGGTCAGGCAGAAGACTGGAAGGAGAAGATCAAAGTTATTTTTTATTTATTTATTTATTTATTTCATCGTTTGGGGGCGAAAGTTTGAGGAGTCAGGAAAGATGGAGTCAGGGGAGAGGACTGGAGATAAAAGTGGCTGAAGTCTGAGGGTTTTATAGCGGTGGATAAGATAGAGTCCCGGAGGTAGTATCAAGGAAAAGGGTAGAGATGTAGAGGTGATAGGGCTTTGAAGGAGGGATGGAGCCACTCTTCTTTCAGCGAAGAGCAATCATGAGACAGGAAGAGATGAGACAACAGACATATGTCATATTCTCCTCATCAGCACCCCTTTCATCTTTGTCATGATTATCCTCTTTTAAGAATCATAGATGAAGCTGTGATAAACAAGATAAACAAACACTCAACGTAGCACGTAAATCTTAATGTGCCCTTTAAGGTACTGCTAGCTGAAACAAAATAGCTCTACAAATGGAGTAAATTACAAAGCCGGTGTTTGCATGATACTTCATGTTTTGCAAATTGTTTGATTATTCTCAGCGTGCACTGAGCTGCCAAGGTAGTATCCTTGGAGTAACAGTAGCATTTGCATAAGGTTGTTAATGTCTCTGACTGGAGATTGTAGATAGAGGCAGAGGCCCTTTTTGGAATATCTCCAGGGGGCAGTGTCAGCCTTGCTTAGTTGGCAAATTCAGGAGCTGGAGGAACAGATGGTCAGGCTGACCTTAGTGAATGGTTCCAAAAGCTAAGCTGCATTTTCCAAACAAAGGGCAATATGTGATGTCACTTCTTAAGAGTACTGTTGCCAAACAGGATTATTTGTCAAAGAAGTAATTATCAGATGACACTAATTTATAACTCAGTCAGAAGCATCAGAATGGAGGTGATGTTGCTGTGTTATTGTCACCAAATCTCAAAAAGATGTGCCTTCCTTGAGTTTGGATGTTCTCCCCGTGCCTGCGTGGGTTTCCTTCAGGTCCTCCGTTTCCTCCCACAGTCCAAAGACATCATGTCTAGGTTAATTGGTGAGTCTAAATTGTCCGTAGGTCTGAGTGTGAGTGTGTGTAGTTGTTTGTCTCTGTCTGTCTCTGTGTGTTGGCCCTGTAATGGACTGGTGACCTGTCCAGGGTGTACCCCGCCCTCACCCAGTGTGAGCTGGGATTGTCTCCAGCACCCCCGTGACCCGGAAACAGCTTAGTGGTGGAAGATGAATGAATGACCGAATAACCAGAATTTCATCCTCTTCTGGATTTCAACCCTTCAAAAGAGGACACAGAAGAATGTAAAGCATGAGACCTCTAATTATGATGAAATAATTTATTCACTCACCACTGTGTGAAATTAACTGAGCTAAAAGGAGAAAAAAGGTGGGATTGAACATGTCAGCACACGGATCTGTTAATGTTTGTTTTTTCTTTTTGTCTGCGAGATATATAAATATATTGGGTCTGTTTCCCAACATATTTAAAATAATGCTCTAAGATGGCTTAAGTTGTATTTTCAGCTTGTTCTACCCTCACTCAGCCTGATGAAGTCAAAAGCAGAGGTCATTTTTGCTGAGTTTCAACTCATGCCACCTATACTTTCCCTTGGATGGCCAAATCAAATGGACATTTAAGGTCATTTGTCCCATCCCCTAAACTTGACAGGATTGGTTCCTTAGGCTTGTGAATATATGAATCCCTAACTGTCCCTATTTGGTCACAGCAGTTCAAAGCTAAATACTTGACTTTCAGTGGAGTGGTTCCCAAAAACATTACAGTGTTCCAATTTATGGGAACATTAGACTTTTACTGGAATTATTGAGGTGAATAATGTTATGTTAAACACATTACAGAGGCTTAATGTGCTTTACTCTTCTCACCACATGCAAACACAGATGGCTGATCTACTTCACTGGTTTTACTTCGTGTTGTTAAGTACTTACTTTAAGGTCGACATGGCACTGCATCATGGAAGAGCACTTCAAATTCCGGTGTAACAGAAAGCTCCATCAGTGAGTCACAACAAGTTCAGTGTTAATTCAGGAAGAGGTCTGGAAATCAGCATTAAGATATTGTTTTAAAATAACATCTGACAGAATGTAGCTCCTGTCCATCTGAGTAATCTACACTGCATGTTTATTAAACAAGAAGAATAACTAGAAGGTATAGAAGAAGAAGAATAAGAGGAAAAGAAGGTAAAGAATGAAAAACAAACCTATTTTTTGTTTAATTTCAATTTAGTGTGCTTGGTGAGGTTATTGTTACTATATTGATAAATGTTCTATTTGTTTACTTCTGTATGTATTTTATGTCTGTTATATTTTCATTTATCATTTTTTGTCATAAAGGATAATAGTTGTTATATTTGTTCTTTGATATGTTTGGGGGTTTTTTTTGTTCGGCTTTGCTTGTGAATCTTTTAATTGAATCTTCTAGTTTTTAATTGACCCCAGGAAGAATAGTCACTGCTGAAGCAGTGACCAATGGGGATCTAAAATAAACAAGCAATAAACAAGTAGGAAAAAACAGGCAAAAGAATGAGCATAAGGAAAAGAAGAAGAAAAAGCTTTTGGAAAGAACTTTGAATCTATTGTCAAATAAATAAATGAATAATAAAAATCATAACAACAAATTGATTATTCTGTTGTTGCTGATAATATAATAAATCTTATTAATAACAATTATTATTTTTTAAGAAAACGGAGAAATTAACTGCACAAGCTAATTTATGCGCTGACCATCCATCTTACTAACTATTTGTGAAATGATATGTGACTCACCTTTGTTTTGTTTGGCCTTGTGTCTGACACCTATTTCTACCTCCTGAACGGTCCAATGAAACATGGCCTTGGCCAGCAAAAGCATGTTGTGTTGCCATTGCAGCATCTTGCAGATCAAAGTTGTTGGAATGACAACGGAAGTCTTTGAGCCAGGTGACATGTGGTAAATAACCCTGTCAGTGACCCCAGAGATTCCTTTGAGCACGCTGCTTACAGTTAATAAGGTGTGAGGCAAGCTGTGTTGTTGCTGTCAGGGCAGCAGGAAGAGCAATGTCAGGTCTGGCATTTGGAGGAGGATTTTAAAGCACCTGCCCCACAGACTGGTCAAGGGCTGGGATGCAAGTGTCAGTGGTTCAAAGGCTTGCATTGTGACCACAGAAACTAGAGCAAGACTGCAGGTCTGATGAGCAATCTTCTCTGAACAGTTACTGTGAGCTGTTGATACATGCTTGTAAAAATAACACAGAAAGGAAGAAAAGCTGTGCAGCACGAACTCTTACATGAGCATAACATAACACAAGTTATCTCCTCTGTAGTTGTCTTTTCATTTGCTCAAGAAAAAAGGAATCACCAACAAGACTCATTGACTGTCAATAGTTTTTATTTATTGGTCCCAGTTTTTCATTTGTGTCGCTTTATTCCTACAGCATTTGTCATATCAGTGCAAAGTAAATTGCTTTGGTCTTTTGGCTGATATCAGTTCGATTTAAGAGGTTAGAGTTATTTCATATTTAAAATATCACAATGTATTAATTATAAAAGCAATTAATAATGATGTGATCCATCTATGCAATAGCAACTAATGAACCAATGAAAGATTACAGAGGTTGAGATGTATGACAGTTGCAGTACTTCACAAGTAGCTAGTGGAGTAAATCCTGAATAGTGTAGTGAAGACTTGAACAAGTGAGATGAAATGTCATTGTGACATAAAACATTAAATAAATTTCTCACTGGTGGCACACAATCACTCACTTAATAAGTAAAGGAGAAGTCTGACTGATGAGATGAACACACCTGTTTACTATTGTGATTCTTTTCAGACCACACTAATTAACTAATAAGAGAGTGTGTTGCTACTGTGTCCCTAACGATCAATGTAGCCTCTGTAACAAACAGTTTGGAAACTAGGAGTGAGCTGCCCTCTTGCCATCTTGGCGGTCCCTGCATGCTGGTTTGTGGAAAGTTAACCCATTCAAAAAACACACACCTCCTACAAGCCTTTATAAATGAACACCAGAGACCAGAACTGTTCTTTTTCTCCAGGATTTTAATATCTACCGTAATGTTGGACTCTAAGGGGCCAGACCAAGTGTCATCCGTCAACATACTGTGACATTGTGTGTTTTGATACACACACAGTAGCGACTATCCCAGCAAACAATTAGCTGCTCGGCTGGGTGCAGGAGGAGACCTGTTTTTGACATGCTAATGAATGGATGGATGAGTGGATGAATGAATGAGGTCCTGTATTGGTCCTCTAAAATCTTTTGGCTTGGTGCAACGATCCATTTTAAGTTCTGCCACTTTTATGTAGTCCAGCAGCCATCCTGTCCATCGCTGTGCAGATGTCTGGGGTACAGGGTCATCTCAGGACATGTTTTTTTTTGGCACATTTCTTGCAACAACAGTTTTGGGAACAAGGTGAAAAGTGACAGAAATCCTAATAGGTCATAGATGGAACTGACGATTGAAAGTATTCCACATCTGGTGTGTGGTCGCCTTTCAACTGCAGGTTTGAATGTGAAAGTGTCACTTTCGGCGTACCAATTCAATCCAAGTGCTTTTCTCCACAGGCAGATTGTCTTGCTCCAAATGCAGCGGTTTGGTTGTTTTTGAGCGCTTTGACTCAGGGATATACAGCCCGACTATTGCTTGTCCACTTTAACAGCTGAAATCCCCCTTTTAAGCATATGCCAGTGAGATCCACAACCAGCTGCTTTGCTTCTTCCTCTGTGGGAAAGGATTTCCGAAAATTGTCCACGTAAAAGTTTTTGTAGATGGTGTCAGTCACATGCACTTGAAAGTCATCCTTATTATCCACTGCAGTCCTCCTCAAAGCATAGTGGCACAGCTTGACGAAACAGCCCCAAAGATGTGAAACCTCATTCTGTGCTCCACTGGACTCTGTGATGTGTCTCCTTCAGGCCACCACAGAAAATGAAGGAAATCCACATGCCTTTCTGACAACTTTACTTGATGAAACATAGCCTGAATGTCAGTCATCAGAGCAATATTTTCCTGTCTAAATCTTGATAAGATGCCAAAGAGAATTAGTGAGGTCGGGACCTTGCAGCAGTCGAGCGTTCAATGAGGTGCCTTTAAATCCTGCTCCACAGTCGAAAACGACTCTCAGGATTTTTTTCTTTGGGTGGTACACCCTGTGGTGAGGGAGCTACCAGACACAGCCATCCTTACGGTCCAGGTCTTGGGGCACCAACTCCGCATATACACCGTCAATCATCTCGGACAGAAACTCTGTATATGCTTCCTGGTAGAGCTTATTCCTTTCAAACTTCCTTTTGAGATTTTGAATGCGCTGTTCAACTATGCACTTGTTGTTTGATATGGTGATGTCCTCCACCTTAAAGGGTAAATCCATGCAGTAATGACCATCCTGAAATGTGGGTGGACCTCTCCAAGATCTCCATGAACCTCAAATCTTCCCTTGACATCTCCTGCTTCTGCTTCAGTGATCTCTCCTGATACTTTAAATCTTGGTTGTACCGAGAGACCAACAGCTCCTCAAGTCTGACGATGGATATCCTATTGGAATAAACGGTTGAGCAGCTTCTCTGACAACAGCCACTATTGCCCCTCAAAGGACTGTTGACGACCCAACCCAATAGGGTCCTCACGGCATAAGGTCCATCGCCTTCACTGTTTATTATTTCCCAGGGCTCCATGAGTTTTGGCGCATTAGTCCCAATTAAGATTTCCACCTCAGCGTTCAATTCTGGGATCCTGATATCACTCAGATATTTCCATTTTTCAATATCTTGCTGAGTACGGATGTTCTCTTTGACGTTTTTTGGCCCATAGTACACAGCAGGATGTTGTTTTTGCCCTGTAGATTAAGCTTTTTCAGAAAACTGCTGGTGCAAAAGGTTGCTGTATTTCCAGGGTCCAAGAAAGCATAGGTTTTCCTCTCAGGAATTCAGTCTTCTCCCTTTGAGAAATCTTACTCAGCTTTGAACACTTGAGCAATGCATGAGACTCTTGACAGTAGAGACAGGATTCTGAGGACAACTCCTTAGTTGTTATGGGCCGTTTTGGAATCTGTTGCACTGTAGACTTGGTTGCTACAGTTTGGTTGGTCGCTGCAATGGTTGTTGCGAAACTGCTTCCTTTAATGTTGCTCCTGTATAGCGGTTTGCTAGCATTTGCAGCCTTTAAGGTGTTTGGTCATGCATCTGAAATGTTGCCCAAAAATGGATGAGACAAGATTTTAACTTGGCTTTCCAAAAAACGCACCATATCTGGAAATGTGGCCCTGTAGCCTCGTCGCTCTTGAATGTCACATGCTGTGGCCCTCTACCTTTTGTGCAGCTTGTATGGCCACTTCATTATAACATGCCTCATGTGTGATGGAATATTCAGCTCCTCCATATAATCCATCTCTGTCATAGCGATGCAGCAACCTCTCAGGAACAGTGCAAACTCCTGCAGCGCCTTGATGTCCTCGGCTTTAATGACAGGCCAGCCAAATGCTTTGTTCAAGTATGCTGATGCTACCTTGTGTTCATCGCCAAAATGTTCCTTTAACAGAGATTGTGCTGTTTGATACCCTTGCTGCAGCATCATATGTAGGCAGCTTCGCAGCAGCTCTCTGGGCTGCCCCCTGGTGTATTGTACCAAGAAATACAAACAGTCTTGATAACTACTAGTTCTCTTCAATACAGTGTTCAAAGGTTCTCATAAAGGAAACAAACTGCAATGGGTCACCGTCAAATACGGTTGTATCTCTTTGTGGCAAAGTAGCTGACAGTTGCTGTTGCACAAGCATGGCGGTGATTTCATTCTGCCTCTTCATGATTCCACAGATAACATCCTGATCCATTGTGTTTTGCACCAATGGAGTGTTCTGAGCAGATTGATGCTTGGCTATGCTTTTCTGTGTCGGCCAGAAATATTCAATTGCTGGAGCTGTGAAAACATTTTGAGAGTGATGCTGTGGAACAGTTGTGTGAGACATTCCGGTGTTCGGTTGCAACCGTGGCCTGAGAGAGATGTTCTTTGTTAGGGATGTCCCATGATGTTGTACTTGGCATTGTAAGTGTGTTCGTTTACTGTTTTTAGGTTGCACATCATGCATTGAGGAAACAGGTGGCACTGTTGAGTCATGATCCAGACTTGTGGCATTTCCTTTCGGCACAAATTCCTTTGCCTTTGGGTTGAATTCATGTTTTTGCACTTTAAGTCTTTAGCTGACATAAGAGTTCATGCCATCTGAATAAGCCTGTCCTCCAACGTCGCTGCCTTCCAGCACAGAAAATCTTGCAGCAGCAATGGCGATTTGTGCATCAAGCTCCGGTTGCTCCTTTTTTTTTCTTCAGTTTGATTTTTTCCTGTCTGAGGTTTTCCGCTTGCTCCTCTAAATCGTGTCTCCTCAGCAGAGCAGCAGCTTTCTCCATTAAAGCCACTTTCTCTGCTTTTGCCTTTAAATGTGCAGATGAAGCATTAGAAACACACGACCTTGAATTACCTTTTCTGCTTGACCTTTTGCTTGACACAGACACACTGTCACCAAGATTAATGTCATCGTAGCACCCAAAATTTACATTATCAGCAGCAGCAGTTTCATCATCTCAGTAGCTCTTTCATCACCATCATCATCCCCACCATCTAGAGCACAATCACATGAAATTCCTTTTTCTTTCAACCATGTTGATATCTCTTCAATAAACACATCATTACTGGACCTTTTTGAGTGAAACCATGCTTCTTGTTTTCTCTGCTCCCCCACTGGGAGAGAAAATTCAGTGAGCAACCTGTTATGGAGTTTAGAGGCTTTTTGACACAATGTTTTAAATCCTTTTATGTACTGATGAACGATATAATCATTTTCCCTGGAAGCCGAGAGCTCAGTGATTTGTGCCTTTAATTTGCTTGCCTGCTTGAAATTATCGCTCTTTCCCTTTTGAAGTCTTTCAGTTATCATTGTGATTCCTTTAAAAGAAGGCTTTCTTATTTCCAAATCAACACATTGCACCTCTGGGGTCATTTTCAACTGTAGCACAGCTATATCACTCATTTTCAACAGATGCGTATTGTTGCGTCAAGAGGATCAATACTGCACTGTGCTGAAAGCTGCGCAGGGCTGGCACACTTTCACCTCATCCGAACAACACACTTGCAGTCACATCGCCAGTTGAACAAACTACTGTATTTTTCTTCCACAACTTTGCATGAATTCAGAAGAAATCAACACTTGAATGCAGCACACCATTTTCAAAGCAGCCCACTACTGCTTATACAGCACAACGCCATTTCCAATCGACAATGGCATGTGTATGGTCGGTGACAGGAACTTTCCTACCTGTCAGAAGGATGATTGATGGACCATTACCAGGTAGACAGGTGAGCCTTTTTTGCAGCGCTGCGATCCGTGATCCAAACACTCCAGATGAGATCAGGTTTTTACTTGTGTAGCGACTATCCTAGCAAACAATTAGTTGCTCAGCTGGGTGTGGGGAGGAGGCCTGTTTTTCATGCATTTAATGAATGGATGGATGAATGAGGTCCAAGTGGCGGTCGCTGTTGGGTGAGGTTCCCATTTATTTTCAACTTCTTAAAACAAACTTGGTAACTGTAGCCGAATTGTAAAGTGATGGTTTTAGGGTTTGGTGATGAGTTAAGCAGCGGTAAAAACCGTGCAATCTCCCCATCACCCATGCATGATTGGCCGCGTTCTACACCTGTGCCTAAACCTGTGCCTGACATCACCTGTGCTGATATGAACCCAACCTACCACTGTAACCTGCACTGCCCCCCAGTGACAAAAAAACAAACAAACAGACCCAAAACATGAAGACAAAAAATGGCTCCTACACACACACACACACACATATATCTCCATCATTGTGGTGTTAGTCACTTTTTGGTCAAATTGATTAAGAGGTTTTCTGAACCTTGTTATATTTTTTATAGTTGCATGTGTTTTCTTAAGTTGACCCTTCAAGACCACCCTCCATTTCACCCTCACGAGCTAACATGTAAACTGCAATATACAGCGATGAATGCCACTACCAGTGTCAGGTCTCAGAACAGAGGAACCCAAAAGTACAAACACAGAGACAGTAGCCGAGTCCAACAGGCTTTAATCAGTCCAAGAAACAGGCAGGGGTCAGAAACCAGGCAGGCAGACAGACAATGCAGACAAATCTGGAGGGCAAGGCAGGAGCTTCAGACTGGGGACACAGGCAGGGGTCAGAAAACCAGGCAGGCAGGCAGAATAATCCAGGGGCTAGGCTGAATCTCTAAAACCGGGTAAACAGGCAGGTTTCAAGAAACAGTAAGGCAGGCAGGCAGGCAGATGAGTATAAGGAATGCTAGGCAACAAAACACTAGACAATCTGGCAGAGGACAGGGGAAAGTGGACTGGTATAAGTACTGGAGGACTGATGGGAGCCTCAGGTGAGGAGATGGGTGGGGAAAACCAGGTGCAGGGAATGAAGGTGATTGCCAGGCAGGAGGGTGTGTCAGGAGCTGCAAAGACAGGAGAGTTAGTGATCAAGCTGTGTCATCATGACAACCAGGGATGCTGTAAAATGATGTTGCACAAGTGGAGGTGAGAGACAAATTACCAGCACTACTGGAAAACCAAACTATTTACCAGCACAATTTTCTTAGTGACTAGCAGGTTGCATTTGATTAACTGTAGATTCATGAGGCTTCATCATAAACTACTATGCTTCCAAAATAAAACAGATGAACAATCCAAAATATAGCAAAATGTAATCAATAATATATCACATTTTGTCATACAGAGCTGGATTTTTTTGTACCTCAATGATAAGCCTCTCTCCTACGTCGTCCGCCATGTTGAATGAGTGTGTGAGTGACGTATTGACGTGAGGAACGTCTCGACCTGTCATTCCTGATGGATTTTGATTTGCTGTCAGTGTTTTTATTGTTCATCAAATCACTCTGAAAGTGATCTGAACGATATCGTCCAGCACTATCGTTGTCGTTATAGTTGTAGTGTGGACGCTGCCATCCACTTGAGTTTAGAAAGATTTTTAGAACTATATATTTATAGTTATAGTTATAGTTATAGTTCTTGGTGTTAACGACCCTTAACTGTGAATGGAGGTCGAAAGCAACCTCCATCAGCTTCCATTGGGCTGTAAAAAAATCAGCCTGTTCAAATACTTCCTGTGTTTTTCTTGATACTTTTGCTGCTCTTGTTTCCAACATAATAACTAAACAACGCACTGTACAATATAACATCTTAGTTAAAGGGGGCACTTGCCCAGTTAGCCATATGCACCAGTTAAAAGTTAAAAGTGTTGTTTATGTGGTTACTTGTCACCAAACTTAATTGAAAAAAAGGCTTTATCCAAGCCCATTTGTTATTTTAGCACAGCAACATAGTGGTCAGCGTTGTTGCCTCACAGCAAGAAGGTCATCGGTTTGATTCTTGGGCCTGGGGCCTCTCTATGTGGAGTAGAGGTGACTCTAAATTTCCTGTAAGTATGAGTGTGAGTGTGAGTGGTTGTTCGTGTCTGTCTGTCTCTGTATGTTGGCCCTGTGATGGACTGGTGACTTGTCCAGGGTTTACCTCGCCCTCGCCCAATGTGAGCTGGGATTAGCTCCAGCACCCCCTGCAACCTGGAAACGGAAAAGTGGTAGAAGATGAATGAATGAATTTCTTATTTTTAATTAGAGAACAGATCCTACCTCTGCTGATATTTCTGAAGATAAAACAATACTCTTGAGTGGAAGGAAATGAAAAAGAAACAAAGCAGAGGAGCTGCTTTTCTGTTTTACTTGCTCAAAATACAAAATGATCTCACAGCTTTGTGTTTCACTGTTAAAAAGAAAAAAATAAATCAAACTGTGAAATGGGAAATAACCAAATACATTTTGTTTCATCGTTGTACATTGGTTGCAGATTTGATCTATTGGTAATGCCTAGGGGCTCCAGTAAGACGACTCCTGGCGTGCGTGTGTGCGTGGTGTTCTCTTCATTCCTCTGCTGCAACTTTTTTTTCCCTTATTAGGAGCACAACATGAAGTGAAAAAACTAAAAATACATTACAGGGAACGGGTTCTACAGTTTTACCACTGTGCTTACTTTGTTTGCATTCATAATTTTTATTTTTCTCAATCTGAATGTAAAAAAAAAACCATCCATCTCCTGCCGCTTTATCTGGGACTGGGTGGGAAGGGGCAGCTGTCTAAGCACAGAAGCCTAGACTTCTCTCTCCCTGGGCACATCCTCTAGCTTGTGGATCACCACGCGTTCCCAGGCCGGTCGAGAGACATAGTCACTCCAGCAGTAGCGGTTCTAGACCAATTTTACTGAGGGGGCCTGGCTGGGGCCAGCGGTTTTGTCAGAGGGGCACATTCTTTTTTTTCTTTTTTTTTTAACCTGCCCTGTTCATCAGCTGGGGCAGGCAGTATGAATGCTCCTGGTGCATTGTTGTGCTGAAACAGTTTTACAGTCTGCGAAGAAGGAGTCTGACATACTCCTCCTGTTGCCATTTGTGTTTAACTTTATTGGCAATGGTATTGGTGTGCTGGTAAAGCTACTGGGCTGAGGCTCAGGAGTGGATAGAAAGAGAGAACAGGAACAGGATAAGGAAGATGGGGGGTACAAAAACAACAACAACAACAGCAGCAACACTATTAACATGGGGAAGATGGGTACACAGAGACGACAACAACAGCAACAACAATAGCAACATGAACTGTGAAAGCACCCTGCAACCCCCAGAGCATAGGCAGTCCCAGGCCAACCCTCCCCCCTGGAGACAGACCCAGGCCCGACCCATGCAAGGACACGTAGGAAAACATGGGAGCAGCGACCCCCACCCAGAAGCAGCCCACAGAGAGACGAAGGAACCAAAGGACATCAGGCCCGTCGGGCACACCCCACACAGCACAGGTTAGGCCCAGGGGCACGGAGCCCCCCCGGCCACGTCCCCAGCAAGGGCCTCGCCACACACCGGTGAGGCAGACGCCCACCCACATCCTACGCCCGGCCCACCACCCCCGGACAGAGCTGCCCTCCCACTGCATGTTGTGTGTGGGAGTGTAGATGTGATGGTGTGGATGACTAGGATGCTATTAAAATTGGGGGAAGCAGGGTTGGCATGGGAACCCCACCGTTTGCAGGCTGCAGAGTCTCCCAATACACCCCCATGCAAACCCCCAAGCCCTTGATGTCTACGTTGTGATTAAAATTGGGGGGTCCAGCCCCTCAAGGCCTGGTGTCACATAAGGTGGGGAGGAAAGGGCGAAGCATGGGCCAGACCCGTAGGGGGCCCACCCCAACTGGTCTGGGGCCGACCCGGAGCACCCAGGGGTGGTGGTGGTTTAGCTTTCCAAAGAAATTTGGAAATGTTAGAGTCTAGTGATTTGAACCAAATCAGGGGCGGTTGGGTTGGAACATTCGAAAAAACATAGTTAATTTTTGGCAAGATCATAATTTTCACTGTTGCTACTCTTCCCATAAGTGATATGGGTAGTGTCTTCTACTGGGTAAGGTCGTCCTCTATTTCTTTAATTAGGATGGTGCGGTTTAGCCGTGTCAGGTCATAAGGTTTGGCGGTGATGTTGATACCTAGGTATCTAATGTTTCCTGGCCATATTGGGGTGGCTAACGTACTCTGGAAATCTGAGTTTATGGGTAGTACAGTCGATTTGCTCCAGTTAATAGAGTAGTCAGAGATGGTTGAGAATTTATCAATGAGTACTATTGTTTCAGGGAGAGACGTTTGTGCATTTCGCAGGAAAAGTAATACATCATCAGCATAAAGACTTATCTTATGGTTCACATTTGCTGTGTTAATTCCCTTAATATTTTTGTTCTGCCAAACTACAGCTGTGAGTGGCTCTATAAATATAGCAAAAAGGGAGGGAGAAAGTGGACAACCCTCCCTGGTTCCCCTCTGGAGAGAAAGCTTGGAGAAGTTTGATCATTTGTTCTGACACAAGCACTGGGAGAGCTATACAATATTTTGATCCAGCTCACAAAGTTATCTCTGAACCCAAACTTTTGTAATGTGATGAGGAGAAAATTCCAATTTACCCTGTTGAATGCTTTTTCTGCGTCTAGGGAGACTATTATGGCATCTTTGCTCTGACTGTTACTGTCTGTCAGGTTGATAAGTCTGTGGGTGTTGTTGGTAGAATGTCGGCCTTTAAGAAACCCAGTTTGGTAGGGATGTATTATGTGAGGTGTTACTTTTTCAAGTCTTCTAGCTAGCGCCTTGCAAACAATTTTAATATCTACATTTATAAGTGATATTGGTGGGAGTGCAGGCTCTTTGTCCGGTTTGAGGAGAAGGTTAATATTTGCACAGTTCATGTTGGGTGGAAGGGTCGAGGTTTCCTGCATTTCGGTTAACATTCTGTAAAATATTGGTGCAAGCTTTGGCCGGATCTCTTTGCAGAATTCTGTAGGGAAACCATCCCGGGGCTTTCTTGTTTGGCATATGTTTGAGGGCTTCTTGGAGTTCCTTGGTCGAATTAGGTGACTCCAGAGCCGTTATTTGGTCTTGATTTAATTTTGGTAAGTCAACTTTGCTCAGAAAAGTTTCAATGCTGGATTTGGAGGGGTTAATCTCAGATGAGTAAAGTTTTTTATAGAACTCCCTAAACATGTGATTTATTTCTTCTGGGTCACAGGTTATTTTCCCAGTGGAATTCTTTATTGATGATATTGTTGCTCTTTCTTTGTTCTGTTTTAGTTGGTTTGCTAGAAATCTGCTGGATTTATTGTTATGTTAGCATGAGCTGTCTCCAAAGCTTTAATTTTTTTGTTTAATTCAGTTTCAAGAGCTTTCTCCTGTTTTTTTCTTATATGAAGAATAAGATATTATTTTGCCTCGCATGACTGCTTTTGCTGCCTGCCATAAGACGCAAGCTGAGACATCAGGCTGGTCATTTATTTCACAGAATATTGTCCATTCCTCCTTAAAGAATTTAATAAAGTTGGGGTCTTTGAACAATGATGTATTCAATCTCCATTGTTTAGAAGGTGGTGTTTTAGTGTCAGAGTGACTGGTGCGTGGTTGCTGATGGCAGTGGGGTGAATCTTGGTGTCAGAGGCATCCTTCATAATTGAATTACTAATTAAAAAGTGGTCTAAAAGGGAATCAGAGTGGTGGACTGGCGAGTAGTAGGTATATTCCTTCAGTGTGGGGTGATGTGAATGCCAAGCATCGCAAAGACCAAAATCACTCATATACTGCTTTATTATCTCGGATGACTGGCAGTTGCGTTGACCAACTGCCCTACTGGTTCTGTCCACTTGTGGGTTGAATACCAGGTTGAAGCCCCCTCCTACTATAAGTGCTGTGTCTGAGTGGGCCAAAAGTGCTGTGAAGAAGCTGTGGAAGAAGGACATTTGGACATCAACATTTGGACCATATATATTGGCAATACATTTTTTTTAGCACAAGTTTCTTGTGTTTACATTGAACTAATATAAACCTACCTTCTGCATCTACAATGGTGTTCTTAAAAGTAAACCTAATTTTTTGGCTGATTAGAATGGCTACGGCTTTTTGTTTGGTGTTATAACTAGCTGTATACGTGTGTGAAAACTCCGATGATCTTAATGTATGATTTCCTGCTTTGGGTAGAAGGGTTTCCTGTTGTAGGACAATGTCTAGTTGTAAATTGTGTAGGTGTCTTAAAATTTTTTGCGGTTTCTCACGTGAGCCAATTCCGCACACATTCCAAGTGACAAACTGTAATTTGTTCATATCTAAACTAATCTACTGAATGTAAACTGTGATTAGTGGGTGAATGAGTAAAGTGTACCTGTGTGTGTGTGTGTGTGTGTATGTGAGAGTGCACGCGTGTGTGGCAGTGCCGAGACGAAGAGAGTACATGTGTGTGCCCAATGTAACTGCATATTATATAAATGCATTGCGAACCATATAAACATCACAATCATAAATAAAGTATAACGCAAAACAACAACAGGAAAAACAACGGGGTGACATAAATACACATTCTTCGTGGGTGAGAACGGCATGTTATACTGCGCACGATGTGCGTTTGTATATTTTTACATGATTGACACAGGCGTGAAAGAAAGAATGAATGAGAGAAATTGCTGTTACCTTCATCCATTACTTAACCATACTATTACCATACCTGGGTGAATCTGATGAGCCTCGGGTGGAGAGAGGAGACACGCTTTAATAGAGCCAAGGGGTGATCTCCGGATCCCGGAACAGCTAGCCGTTGACATATAGCTTGTCCACAGCAATGACAGCGCGGGATCCCCCGTCAATGAACTTTCTCCTGACAGGGAACAGGTGTTTGTGGTGCTCCAGCATCTCCTTAGGGAATTGATCTTCACGCTGAAGTCTGTTCCTCTCAGCTCCACTCTTCACCAGCTCCTTCTGCTTGAAGTGTTCAAACTTCGCAGCGATGGGCCAGGGGTGCCTGTTGTCCGGTCTCTTCCCTCCAAGGCGATGCACCCGGTGGAAGCCAATGTTCTTCATGGTCTCAGTCGGAAGTTTGAGCTGTTTCTGGAGGAAGTCTTTGATGGACATCTCGGGGTCTTCCTCCGCCTGCTCCGGTATGCCGGAAGATACCAGGTTGTCCCACATGCTCCGAGCCTGGATGTCAAGAATAGCCTCTTTCATCTGTTTGTTCTCCGCCATGATCTTCGTCACCCCCTTGGTAAGTGATTTAATGGAGGTTTTAAGGACTTGGTTTTCAGCGGCCAGTGAAGCCACCTGTTGCTGACTGAATTCCAGAGACTCACGGAGAGCCTGGAACTCTTTGTGGAGCTTTTCCACTAGGGCGAGTCTGGTAGTGAAGCTTGTTAATTTCCTGTCAATTGATTCCAGGATGTCCTCGAAGTCTTTATCGGGTGATGAGGGTGCACTGGGCGGTCGGTTTGTTTTGGAAGATGGGGTCGCTTCTTTACCGGTCTTCCCCATGACGAGTCGGTGGTAGCACTCGTCAACGTACTCCTGCAGGCTTTCCACGGTTTCTTCTTCCAATTTTATTGATGAAGATTGTTGTTGGATGAGAGAAGTAAATGCTTTTCCTGTAGTTCTGATGACTTGAGGATTCAGACTGTGTAGATTGGCATTTAAAGGTGAGCTTGTTTGGTTACGTTCAGGTGTATGCTGCCATGTTGAATCACGCACAGGTCTGACGTCTGACAATCACAGAGCCATGCTGGTGCTTCTCTCAAACTGCCCTGGGGCCCATTCAACCTGGGTTAAAAAGGACAAAGATTCGAAATCTTATTTGATTCATTTTTATCTTCTTTTTCACCGTATATCTAAAAAACTGACCGCCATTTTCAGTAGTGCAACGCACTAAAGGATCCGACTAGAATATTGAGCCACACGCATTAGTTCCGCCTTTTGCATTGGCGCAATATCACAATTTTAATAATTACTGTATAATCTTCATTTGGAGGGGGGGCCACAGGGGGGTCCAGACTCAGTGGACCCTGTTGGCCCCCCCCTAGAACCGCCACAGCGCTCCAGCTTATCTTAGGTCATCCATGGTGCCTCCTCCAGGTGGGACATGCCCGAAACACCTCCCCAAGGAGGCATCCAGGAGGCATCCGATATACATGCACAAGCCACCTAAGTTGGTTCCTGTGGAGGAGCAGTGGCTCTACAGAGCTCCTCACCCTATCTCTAAGTGGGTGCCCCACCACCCTGTGAAAGAAACTAATTTTGACCATTTCTACTTCATCCATTCGGTCATGACCCCAAACTTCATGACCATAGGTGAGGATAGGAATATAGATCGACCAGTAAATTGAAATCTTAACCTTTCGACTAAGCTCCTTCTTTACCATGACAGACCGGTAAATTGACCACATCACTGCTGCCGCTGCACTGATCTGTCTGTCAAGCTCACGCTCCATCCTTCTATCACTCCTGAACAAGACCCCAAGATACTAAAATCCTCCACTAGAGGCAAGTGCTGTCCTCCGACCTGGCGAGGTCAAACCGCCGTTTGCCATTCAGGAATGCTGGCCTCGACTTGGAGGAGCTGTTTATCATCCCAATCGCTTTAAACTTGGATGCAAACCACCCAAGTAGATCCTGGAGGTCCAGGTTCGAAGGAGCCAACAGGACAACATCATCTGCAAAAAGCAGAGATGAAATCCTGTGGTCCTCAGAACAGACAACCCCCAGCCCATGGCTGCACCTAGAAATCCTGTCCATAAAAATAATGAACAGGACCGGTGACAAAGGGAAGCCCTGCTGGAGTCCAACATGCACTGGGAACAGGTTGGACTTACTGCCAGCAATGTGAACCAAAATCCTGCTCCGATTTGTACAGGGACCATTCAGCCCTTAGCAAAGGGCCCCAGAACCCATATTACCAGAGGACCTCCCACAGAATACCATGAGGGACACAGTCAAATGACTCATCCAAGGCACAAAACACATGTAGACTGGTTGGGGCAAACTCCCATGAAACCACATTGTTCATCCTGAATCCGAGTTTTGACTATCGTCCGGATTCTTCTTTCCAGCACTCTGAGGTAGACTTTCCAAGGGAGGCTGTGGAGTGTGATTCCCCTATAGTTGGAGCATATCCTCTGGCCCCCTTTCTTAAAAAAACAGAGACCACCAACCTTGTTGCCCAGTCCAGAGGCACTGTTCCTGACGGCGATGCCGTTCAGAAGGAGCTTCTGAACTACCTCGGTGACTTCAGCTTGGATGATGGATGAATCCTCCCGAGTCTTCAGTTTCTACTTCCTCTGTGGAAGGCATGTCGGTGGGATTGAGAAGATCCTTGACTGTGTGGAAGAACACATTTTAAACATATTGAATATGTTTGTCAAAGGTCAAAGAAACTGTAAGACAGGAAACCTGAACTGGAGCCCTGTGCATATACTGTTCATAAGTATATACTTTTCTTAAATATATACTATATATTTAGATACTTAACATGAGTATATACTGTACATGTATAGACGATGTAATGTCGAAGCATGTCGATGTGATGTAGAAAACGCCTCCAGAAGCAGCAAAGGTGATATGGAGCCTGATGTTGCTGGTTATTAGTTAGTGCCAACTATGAGTATGCATGGCGTCTACGAGCATCAGATGTGAGCTGGCTGATAGATAAGAGCAAATGTGTTTGCACACATAATGTGACTTTTCCAGTTCGTTTACTCAGAACTCAGAATGTAGAGGGACTTGTGCAATGACTCAAACACACTTCAACCTGTGTGTACTCTGACAACCACAAGCTCAGTGTGGATGGAACCTGTATGTATGATGTATGTATTTGGCATATTAGCTGCTGTAACACATATCTCCAAAGTAATGGGAAATTGAACAGTGTGCTTGCCTTGTTCCATCCAAACAGATTAGGCTCCGCCGCTCCTTTCCCATTCAGGTCTATTCTCAACTTCTCTCCAAGTTATTCATACAGAGATGAGAACAGTGGACAAGGTTTGACCAGAAGTGAGCAGACTTCACATAAAAAGAAGCTGCTCTTGTTTTGGAGAGTTTCGTCTTGCTGGAAATTCAGTTATTTAAATGCCAGCAATGCAGATAACACTGGGTAGATGTTAACTTGCATCTGTCACATTCAGTGTAATAATATACTCCTACACATTATACTTACTGCAAAGCACAATTAGCACAATATCTGACAGTTTGCTACAATACAGAAAACAGCAGCAACAACACCAACAAGCTGCACTAGATTATGTGTAATGTCAGTGACAACTTTGTCTATGCAAAGCTCCTCTCAGCTCATTGTTTGGGTTTCAAAGTGCAGTTTAAAGTCGACAGACTCTGTATCCCCTTCGTCAAATGAATTTAAATTAATACTAATGTTACTCTGTCTGTAGAAGCGACGACTAGCTGCTAACACATTCACAACAATTATAAGGACGATAAAACCTGCATGTCCATCAATTTTTCAACCACCCCTAAAAGTGCCCAAATAATAATAATAAGAAAAAGGTATTTTCAGGTTAAATAGATTTAATCTAATTTCTACTATATAGAGGAGAATGAAATGAGAGTCATCTTAAGAAAATGACAAATCTCTGAACAATGATCAAAGTGACGATGCTGTTGTGGTGAACCCTCTAACAGCAGCCCCTCTGTATTTATTGCCTGAATACTCCTGTTCATGCATTTATTTTCAGTAGATTGGACTATTGTAATGGTGTCTTTACTGCCCTAAACAAAAAATCAATTAGACAACTACAGCTGATCCAGAATGCTGCTGCAAGAGTCCTTACAAAGGAAAATGGACCATATTACACCAGTCCTCAGATCACTACACTGGCTTCCTGTGAGTCAGAGGATAGACTTAAAAATCTTACTGTTGGTCTACAAAGCACTAAATGGTCTAGGACCAAAATATATTCTAGACTTATTAACTCCATATGAAGTATCCAGACCCCTCAGGTCATCAGGGACAAGTCTACTGTGTGTTCGTACAATCAGAACCAAACGAACCAGCTTTCAGTTATTATGCTCCTCACCTGTGGAACAACCTCCCTGCACACCTGAGGTCTGCACCAGCTGTTAACTCATTTAAATCAGGCTTGAAAACGTTATTATTCCCTGCAGCTTTTACTTAGATTCAATATATTATTTTAGTGCTTTTAATCATTCTAATTGCTATTATTGTCTTTTACTGGTGTATTTTCTTTTTTCTTTCTTTCTTTTTCTTTGAAACGTATTTTCTATTTATGATTTTAATGTCTGTAAAGCACTTTGAATTCCCTGGTGTATGAATTGTGCTATACAAATAAATTTGCCTTGCCTTGCCTTGCATGGCCTAACCTACATGAGCTGCACTATCTCTTGGCAGAAACCTGCAGAATGCTCCTTTAGAGATGTGTATTATTCCTCTTTTTCCACTTAATTGAATAGGTTAATTGAATGCAGGTGAACTATTAATCAAAGCTGATTGACCCTTTTTCCACTGTCAGTCACATTGGCATTTCTTCTCACCTTGAGGACTCACACAACCATAACGACCAGTGTCGACACACAGAGACAACAGAGGAGGAGTGAGCTGAAAGCTGCTGTGCAAATTGATAAAACATCTCATCCCTGGGTTGTTGCTCCTATTGTGAGTCTCCACTAGATGAGTGATTGTGTTGATGCCTGATGTCAGTGGCTCTTAGTGGGTTTTGGACCTGTGGAAAAGGCAGTGAATATCACAAAATGTAGAAGTCCAGGAAAGTTTATGACAATTATGTTGAAATTTGGCGGAACACCAATCCCAACATAGAAGTGTACTGTTAGAAAATATACTGCAGAAGACAACAATGTCTATTTGTCCCCACCTAAACATTTCATCTTGAGTGCAAAGGATGTGATTGTGTGATGTGTTGTGGTGATGACATGTCCTTGTTTGCTGACAGTAATTTAAAGTAATAAAAAAGCTTACGAAGGTGTCTGACATTGAGGATGTTCCAGGATGAAATGTAGCTGTGATATATTTTGTGCAATTAGGAGTGACCGGCACCATAGTATTCTATACTGACTAGCACCACAGTATTCACCACGCCATTTCACCCACAGTGTTCCTTTTCAGAGAAATGGCCCAGAAGGCCAAAGCAATAATTTGCCAACCTGACCACGCCCTGTCCAGTCAATTCCCTGAAATGCCATGTCCTTCATGCCCTCTGCTATTAGCCCAGTGAATGGAAGCATAGACAGGTTGTTTATTAGATTGTAGATGTAGCAAAGTTGTCTGAATCTGAATTTGCATCTGAAAGAATGCTAAACAGCATTTGGCAAACTTGCTAGCAGCATCCTTGGCAGGGCAGGCAGAATGAACGTTCTCTATCTCACTGCTTCAATTTGCCCAAGAAACATCCAAACAGGGATGAAATGACATTAAGCCTGCTATATAGTTTTGTGTTTTTCAGGTATTGATTTGAACAAATGTGTGAACACTCTCACACATAGAAGTAATTACCTTGGTAAAGCATTAGCAGAAGTAAAATGATTAACATTGTTTTATTGGCCCAGGATACACTGGAGAATAAACTATGCATTTGTAAGAGGTATTTTGTGTCAGAGCTCACAGATGCGGTGTCAATCTTGGGATTATATGAAAATGCTCCGAATAAACCAAAAAAAAAACAACAACAAAAAAAAACATTCCATAAAAGCATGAAAAGGGCAAAGCTGAGCGTGTCTTCCAATAAGAGTAAGTGGAGAAATGATTTTCCAGCAGCTGCAGTATTACAGTACTCGACTCTCAGTGAGATCAGTATGGTCGTTAAAGCTGCTGATGATTTTCTACTTTAACGAAAGATTTAAGGAAAGATTCATCTTCATTTCACTCCTGGTTTTGTAATGGTCAATGAATTGTCCGCTAAATGTGAATGAAGCATTATGGGCTGAGTGGATGGATTGAGTACAGTCACATGGGGCAGAGAGGTGAGGTGCTGCGGTCTGAGAAAGAAGAGCCCAATCAATTGTGGCTTCTTGCCAGAGATATGGACTGTTTATTCAGAGAGAGGGTAAGTAAGATATGTCTGGAGATAGGCTGGAGGAGAGACAAAAACACACTTTTGTAATAGGACCCCCCCCCCCCCCACATTTCCATATCCAACACCTTTTTCAAAGAAAGACTTTAAGCCACTGCCTTTGACCTGACTCTGCAATATAATTATGTTATACTGGATATTGAATTAAAGAAAACAAATATCATTTTGCTTCATGTTAACCCATCAGTCTATGAGGATCATATCCAAAGAAGACTACATTCATTGACTTTAAGAGTTCACACCAATATAATTTTTTTAATTTAATCAGTCTAGTTATTACAAAGGACCAATTATTATCATTATTTATCCAATGTCTTCCACAACAGCTCAACACTACAACAGCTAACAAAAGGTCTGCTGCAGTGCAATAAACATTGCCCTATGCAAATGACATATATTTGCATATATGAAATATTTGTACATAAAAAGCACATATGCTAAAATTCTACATTAGAAATGCAAACATTCATATATTAATGTGCATATCTATCCTATGCAATTGTTGTTGTTTCTGTATGCATGATAGTGCTGTATTGTAACATAAATACAGTACAATAGAGAACAGGGTTAGAGTTATTTAAATAAAAAAGGAATTAACAATAAAAAGACAATAAAAAATATATTTATATGTATATATATGTATATAAATATATAGCAACATCACTCTTGAAAGGGATATATACATCTTACATTATTACACTATTTCTGTGTGTTAAAAGAAAAATACTTAGTACACATTCTGCGTTCAGAGAAATGAACTCTGTCTACACATGAATTTCGGAGATCTGATTCCGACTGCCAATGTTGTAATGGGACAAACACCGATGGGAGTCTGGCACTGATTTCTCAGAGTCAAACACAAACTGAAGCCCTGCAGATCGCTAATGGGGTTTTGGTTCATGTTCAGCAGGACCAGCTTCTGATCATCCTGAGAGTCTTGTCTAAACCCCAGCAGGTTTTGGAAGGCTTCCGTGTTTACTTGGTCTTGTACCATCTTGTCTGTTTTACAATTAATGTGATGTCAGACATGTAAGTGCCTGTGTGGCCATAAAATAATATGAGCACTGTGAATGCTAGGAGCAATGCAGTTACACCAGTAAACACTTCAAGCAAGACCTCAGGTCTGATTATGTAAGACAGAATTTTTATTTAATACATTTAGGTGGCTTTAACATGGGTTTCTTTAAGAAACTGCTCCACTCACTCAAGACAATAAGGCAACTTTTATGTTTGGAGCCTCAAGATTCACATTCAGGCCTATGTAACTGCACATTTCCAACACATGCGAGGAAATGAAGGCAACACTTTAAACAATAAAATACGGATATGCCAAATTGCTTAAGAGCAGAGAATTGGTTTAATATTCCTACTACTGTAGTAGAATTGAGAAATGATGCAAATAAAGACGCAAGGAGTCAATAAAAGTACATGTGCAAATATTGAAAGCTTGCAGTTGGACTGTTATTGCCTGTGTGAAACAGTTATTGCTGAGAAACTGAAACTTTTCCACACTTTTCTGTATTAGCTTGTCATTTGGTAAAAATCAAATGGGGGCCATAGAAATACAGTATCATAGGGGCAATAACACCATAATTTACAATGGGAGGGCTTGCAGGAGAGAAAGTGATGACACAGTAAATTTAGCCGATGATTACACCATGTGAGATTATAGAAAAGTGATGGCATAGCATCATGTTTCTTTCTACAGCTCATAATTATGCACATTTTTATTTTTATTAGTTTTGTTTGACATGACAAGCATACTCAGTGTTTTCATATTAAAGCTGTGTTATCTCCATAAGTACCATCATAGGCTCTAAATTTCATTTGATCAATTATGTCAGGTGTGTAGTCCATCCCAGGGGCAGCAGAGCTGGAGCCTGCATAACGGGGGAGGGGAGGAATCTCATATCAAACACAACATACACACACTTTCCTACACAGATTAGGATGAAGTAGAAATTAAATAGAGCCAGGGATTCCCACAAGTAATTAGAGCTGTAAGAAGTGTAACAAAGAGCATAAAATAAATACGCTTCCTCCCACCATTAATAATGTTAGGCAAGGCAAGGCAACTTTATCTGTAGAGCTTCATTCATACATTCAGCAATTCAGGGTGCTTTGCAGAGTCAAAACAAAAGATTTATAACATCAAAAACACAACATTAAAATAATAATAATAAAAAAGAAAACATAAAAGAGACAATAAAATCAATTTTAAAAAGAAATTACAAAGCAGCTATTAAAAGGGAGCAATGGTTTCACTGGACTATGTGAATGCAGCGGTAAATAAAAATGTTTTTAGACCTGTCTTAAAGGAGGTTACAGACCTCGAAAGCCTCAGGTTTTCTGATGATGTTCCAGAATCTGAGTGTGTGGTAGCTTGTAGATATAAAAGTATTAGGCCCAAGAATTGATCCTTGGGGAACGCCACATGTAATCTTTTTACGGTACTATTCAAAATTACAAATAGACACAAAGTAGTCCCTGTCTTGTGAGTATGCTTTGAACCAGTTCAGTACAGTACCAGAGAGTCCCACCCACTGTTCCACTCTGATGAGCACAAAAGTAGCACTGAGATCAAGGAAAACTAAAACAGTAACTTTTGATGCATCACCTTTTCAAAGATATTTCCTGGCAGAGCTAAGTTTGGTATTAACCCTTTAATTTTTTATTACTTAGGCATCCAGATTGAAGTTCTTCAAGAGTGGTTTGATAACAGCTTTCTTCAGAGCTGATGGAAAAACACCTGACTGAAGAGAGCTGTTCACAATCTGTAATACATCCGGTGCTAAGCTGGTAAAAATATTTTTAAAAAAGGTAGCAGGCAAAATGTCAAGGCTGCACTGCTGCCTCGTGATTGGACAACTGCATCAGGTGTTCCTGATAAAGTACTTGGTGATTGTGCAGGGAATCACTGTCCTCTGTTCCTCACTATTTATTTACTTTTAAACTATTAAAATAATAAATTATGATGTACTTGATAGTGTGGAGGGTTTCAATTCAAATCTTAGTTAATGTACTTTGGGGATGACTCATGCTTCAGTATTTATAAACCTGGTTACAGAGCCACTGGAGGCGAATCTCATTTGGTCTACCGTATGTTTGGTTTTGACTGATTTTACATGTGTTACCTTCACAAACAAAACCAAGGTTGTTCATTTGTCCCATTCTCCAAACATAAATCTCAGTAACACTTTCAAAAAAATTTATTTGGCAATGTTATTTATTGACACCTACTGCAGGTCGCTTATGTCCGGATTGTTAATTTCACAGTGAATGTGTTTTTATTAAATGCTTTTTATCATTCTACTAATTGTGCTTTTTCTCATGTGTTGTCCAGTGATTTATTATGTATGTATTACCACAGAGCCCAAGATATATCTCAACTCAGGGACAATAAAGTTCATTGTATTGTCTCATATTGTATTACATTGTATCGTATTGTATCAATTTGGCAAAAACACTCACTTGGATTCACAAATAAACTGATCTGATATTGATTGACAAAAATGGTAAAATTTCAAGATCATGGCCATCCCTGTTCTTGTGCATACAGGGCACTACCAGTGAAAGGTTTTGACAAATGTTCTCATTCAAGTCAATGGGAAAGTGAGGTTATGGTCAAGGTCAAACTAACCTCACAAAACATGAACCACAAATTGAACTCAAATGTCAATAAAGCTAAAATGAGACAATATTTTATATTGAAAAGGTCAAAGGTCATCTTCACATTGACATGCTCTGCACAAACACTTGTGGCAATGATTCGAAGCTGGGACTCAGGAAGGAGAGATTGTGACTGTATTTCCAGCACCTGGGTTGGCTGGGGGAGAAGGTAAATCAACTCTTTTCATATGCAGACAGTATTTGCACCTATAATACAGAAACAGTGAATTTCTTATTTTACCCTAACTTGGTTTTCATCAAGAAAATTAATCCCACGTTACAAATGAACCTTTGATATGTAAAGACCTGAAAAAATGAGGCTCCATTAGCTCAAGAAAGCTGCATCTCTGACACCTGCCTCTGTGCAGTGTTCACACTGATAAGGCATTCAGTGTTCATGCTGTTCAGTTGGGGAGTGTCTGAGATCAGAGCTGGTCATCTGCTGCATTCTTCTTCGCTCTACTGCGGCCTTGGAATAATGATTTGAAGTAACACAGTCAAAGTGCTGCGAACAAAGGGAAGTGAACATCTCAGAGGTCTATTCTTCAAGGATCCATTTGATGTGATTCTGTGCTTCTATATTTCATTATAAGGCTGTTACTTTTTATTAAGGAATACAGAGTAGAGCACATGTTCCTTCATTGTTTGTATTTAAAGGCATGTCTGGAGCTTGAAACATAACTGTTTCATTTTACTATGTCTGTACATGTGAATTTTTATCCCAGAAAAAAAAGGTAAAAGGCAACAAGAGAATAAATAAAAGAAAACATGAAAACCACTGTTAGCTCCAAGAAAAGAGTCCTCTCTCCTGTTTTTTCTCCTTATTATGCTGTTGAATCTCCTCTCTCCTGCTGCTCAAACATCAAACTATACATGATACCAGGACCACCTGTCACAGCCCATTCCTGCTGAGCATATGCTAAACTTCCCCATGTATTATGGTGCAGCCTTTATCAGAATAATCTTTGATGGATCCTTTTTGCAGGCGTTTTGATACTAGATTAAACTTGATTTCAGTAAACAGAGCTAGTGATGATTACCCATCGTTATATTTAGTCTTTCATCAGTTTAGTATCCCCAGGAAATATAGCAACATTGGATGATTGCCCTTAATGTACTGATCTTTATATGCAAGATAGATTAAAGAAGAGCAGTAAAAGTGCATAGCAAGGGTTAGTTCAGCATTTTAGGGTGGAGCTTGTTCCATCATCAGAGAACCACAGGCCACAACAGTCTGGACTGAGGTGGTCTCATTTGCAGTGATGGTGAATAAAGACTACTTTTTTTTTGGAAGAACACAAGATGAAGGGATAGGGCTGAATGATTGAGTTCAAGAAGAATTCACTGTGAAAGCATCATTAGTGGATGAAATTTGACTGGGGCAGCCATGAGTAGCTAGGCGATGTCAATGATGTGGTCTTTTGTGCTGCTACATTCTGGTCCAGAATGCTACATCTGTGAGGGAAGTTGGCTGAATGGTGAGTAGAAGAAGTTTGTGTGACAGCTCAGAGCTGTGATTCATTTTTGCGCATCTCCATGTGTTGGAAATGTGCTAAACAGTTATTCACGCACTAAGGAAACATCAGGGGCTATTTGAGCTTGAGTATCTTGCCCAAGGACACTTCAAATTGCAGGAGGAGCCAAGAATTGAATCACTGACCTTCCATTGTTGAATGACCCAACCTACCTCCTCATCCACAACCACCCCAAGATTTCTTGTCAAGGTAAAAGGATTTACAACATACTAACATATGTTGGCTTATTATGTCTGCAACATGTAAATATTACTAATGTTCATACACTGTCATTTTCTCAGAGACTTTTTTGTGTAAATGGTCCTTTGTACAGTGGTTGATGATGTACCCTGCTCCATGCATTATAGCTTAAGGCAACACATCCACATGGACAAAATAAATACAAACACCGACAACATAAGGATATACAGGACAAACACAAAAGATGTAAGCAAATATGGAAACATCAAGTTTAACACAAGTACTTTTCAGACGCTAGAAAGCTAATTAACTAGTAAAAAATGCATGAGTTGATGATATAATGTGCAAACTTTGAGTGCCATATACTGCCATATTATAGAAGAAAGAGACTTCATTCCACAAAACCAGAAGAGAAGAAGAAGCTGTCAATCAATTATTGATTCACTTTTAGGCAACAGTTACCCTGAAATCAATACATGTTTTTATGAGGCCTTCAGTGGCTGCAGCAATGCTTTTAAATCCATCTGGGAATAGTTAAACAGAGAGCACACACTTGTGAAAGTATAATATGCAATGATTCTTTTAATGATCTCTTAACTGCCAGAAACAAGGCTCAAGAGTCACTTCACAAGAGTAATTAATTTAGTTTCACAAAGGGTGTGATGGTATATTTTGATAGACCCACAAACTCAATAGATATCAAAATATTGTTTGTTCCAAAGTAATTTATATTAAAAGTATCTGGTTGATCTAAAATGGAAACTATGAAATGTTTTTTACTTCAATATATTGTGCTTGGGGGCAGAAAACATGAGCAAAACACGAAATTATTGGAAATGCATAGAAATATGTACTCAGACATTTAACAGTGGTAAAATTCACTAGATTAGATTTTAAGGTGTGTGCTTTGACACCTTATAATAAGAACTGAAAACTGCAACCACTGACCAACATCCTCTAATGTGTTCATGTACACAATACGTTTTCTCTCAGCACACAGAGCTCATCAGTATACTCCTCCAGTCCACTTGTATGAGTGGAGAGCATGAACATTGAAGGTGAAAGTGTTCATCCTCGAGAGCATGAACATTGAAGATCCAAGTCATTTGGGACAGAAGACGGTGGCGCACTTTAATTGCTCTCCCCTATTAACCTCCTCAAGGCCCTTCCTTATTTAATTTGAAACTTTATTCATCCCTGACATGTCTGAGCCTTTCTTCTGTAAAAGCGTTCCCATGCTAGCTAACCTGAATTACCTGGTAGCGTGATTCTTTAGTCCCACATTATCAGAGCCAGGCTTGCCCTCTCTAAGCAAAATTATCATAAGTAGCCAAGGTCCTCTTAACAGACCCCTGAACCACGCAAACTATTTTCAAATAATCTAAGATGATTACAGTGAATTTCTTGCTCTTGATTGCCCATTAATCCAATAACAATGAGGGACAGAAAAGCACTGAAAGTGGACATATTTGGCATTTCCCGATGGTCACACAGACTGGAGAGAGATAGACTGTAACTGTCGGAGACAGAATTCCATAATGTAAATTTGTGTTACATACGAATCAAAACAATATAAATACAAATATGAGTTCATGAAGTGCTTAAAAAGGTTAATTAATAAGTATAAATTCATGACAATAATTTAGAGAATTAAAATGAGCTTTGTTATGAGTATTTTGTGTGAGAAAATGTAATGCTGAAAGAGCTTAATGTGAGGACATTTTATTTTGAAAGCATGCGGTCACATGATCCTTGTTGCTTGAAGAATTGTGGTAAGAAGCCAGACCACACTCACAGAACAGAAAGTCCAGGCGCATGATCATAGTCTACACTATGTTCTAGAGGCGCACACAGTAAATGTACTTTCGTTTTGCCTGCGTTTAATTCTTTGGTTGTTTCTATATAACCTCAGCAAGACAATATTCTGTTTGTTTATTATTTTACGCTACATTAGCCTCACACAGACTTTTATGCTTCCATAGTTTTCATGGTGCCAGCAAGTTGGGTTTTTTTAGAGGGACTTTTATAACATTCATTTTACTTAAATTGATTGTATTGAGAAAATTTACTGGAGCTTATCTTTAAATAAATTGACATCGGAGCAGTATTACTTCTTTACATAAACTTATTATAAGAGAGGACTGCATCATCTGCAAAGATCTGGTAGAGTAGTAAGTACTCCCAAAAGGCTCCATCCACAAAGGTTTTATTCAATCATCAAATAAATAAAGACAAACATTTTAATTGTAGATAAGACACCTAAACACTGAGCCAAAAGGATTTTGCACCTCTGGAAATTGGCAGACAGTTTTCTATCTGCCAACTACCAAGTAAACAACAACAACATCGTTCTTTGCAGTAATGTTCAGGCAAAGTGCTTGAAATTATTTAAAGAAGTGAAGAGTATGACGAGAAGAGCAAGCTTCTACCAGGAGGCACATTGGTCTAACACTTGACATCATTTGTCTGCACCTTCCAGAACCATAACAGCACTGTTAGGCACCACATAGGTTTTATGACAATGCTGTGGTCAAGGTTTAGTCAGAGAGCCACGGGGGCCCTCTCACTCAGCAGGTATACACTTCCTACATCCCAATCCCAGACACCCAGACATATACCTTCAGTTCTTCATTTCATGAAGACCTCCTGTATGCAATCAGCCTTGTTGTGGCAAACCTAGTGGACTGAACCAAATTAAAATGTAATTATTCAAAGCTTTTTTTGTGTGGGAAATGTGAAAAACTAAATATTAGCCACCGTCACCACTTCCGGAAGCCCTGTTTTCCAACTCCCTCCCCTCTTTTTTTTTTTCATATGGGAGCCTTTATATACTGATAAGATATCCATTGGCCTGATGATGGTGGTTGGGGGGGGGGGTCCATGCTGAGAGAAATAGACAGACAGGCAGACAGACAAACAGACAGAGCATTGCTGGAGTCTCGCCAGGGTGTTTCTTCCTGCTGGTTTTATTTCTCAGAGGCTGCTGCTGTCTCAGCTTAGTTTACCACAAAAACTTTAGTCAGCTTTAGGCAGAAAGGAAAGGTCACAAGGAAAGGTTGGGGTAAAACTTTAGTTTGAGCTTGAGGAAATCGTTTTTGAATTTGTAAGGGGAAGCAATTTTGAAAACCCAGATTCACAATTTTAAACCATCTGGGGGGTTCCACTCTGAAAAGTTGCTCAAACTATTTTTAAAATTACATATCACACAAAAAGTTATAAAACTAAATTTGAAAAGTAACAGACACATTACAAACAAACAAACAAAAGAAAAAACCCACTCATTTGTACTTGTTGGGAGGTCACTGATCAACTGAGAAGTTCAGGTTCAAGAGATCTAAACATGATAATACTGCACAGGTTTTGTACTGCATATGTTGTTCATCTATTAAGTAGTGATGTGCCAGTTTTCAATTTCAATTACAGTAGAGAAGTAATGAACAGCTAGCAATATACTGCAAATTGATTAAATTCCTAATTTAATCACAGCTAGTCAGTGTAGCACACTACACAACTCCAAAAAACTGCACTGCTAAAAATAATTGAGTAGTAACAAAAAAACAAACAAAGAACACACTGGCAGTATTCTGATGTTTTATTGACCCATCCTTTTGCTCCCACCTCCTCTCTATGCATCATAATCTGGAGGGATCTGTTGGGTCTCTTTAAATAATTTTATAAAGAGTTTGGTCTAGACCTGTTCTATATGTAAAGTGCCTTGATGTAACTTTGTTATGATTTGGCGCTATACAAATAAATCTGATTTGATTTGATTTGATTTGATAATAACATTAGCAGGCTTCCTTCATTATTCTACAGCTGCTGTGGGGCTTTGTCACATGGACATTTGCATATGATGTTTTGAAGCTATGCAACCAATTGTGGTTCTCTCTTAGACATTCTCATTCTCTGTCTTCAGTAACTAATGCCCAACCGTCATGTAAAAAAGGGAACAATAATAGAATGTGTGAATTTAATATCTCCACATTTGTTTTTTGTTTTTTTTTCTACAGACAAAACAGAAATGAAGATGTAGGCTAAACTTTAAGACAGAATGAAGAAGTCAACATTATTTTTAAGATCCTGCTGGACGTTTTCTTCAACAATTATTGCAACATGACACTATAATGTATGCGAATGCAGCTGAAGTGATTTTGAATATCAGTATAGGAATCACCCATATGAAAGTTTTAATTCCCTGGATTAATTACATATATCATTTATGTAATTAGAACTATTAGACACCAGCAGCACCTGTGACACTTTGAAATTGTGTTGCGCGTTTGGTGTCTCTTTCACTGTGTTGATTATCTTGTTATCTTTCTATTGCTGTGTATGTTTGCTTGTTTTTGTATTGCTGCTCTTCCTGACCAGGACATCCTTGAGAAAGAGATTGTCAAATCTCAATGGATCCTTCCTGGATAAATAAAGGTTAAATAAAATTTAACATAATTCTGATTATTTGCACAGTGATGTTCCCACCAGCACCAAACTGTAATGAAAAATTTCCTTTGAGTTGAACCTCAGTGTGTGACTGTGGCCCTGAGAGCTGCTTTGTGGGTATAATGAGCAAAGGCCTGAACAAAAATGGATTCATAGAATGTCATGTTTTTGACAAGGGGGCTGTTGGGAACTTTCCCCCGGGGAGCTGAGCACAGCTATGTGACACCCATACAGAGCACTTACAGCACTATCCACCAGGAAACATGTGGTGGGCTTGTATTCATCTTGCACTATACGCTGCGAAAGAGGACAGTTTAAAGGATTCAATCTGGCTGCAGTTTTTACCCAGGGACTCTGCAAAGAAAATGGTTTTGTTTCCATGAACCTGCGTTAGCTCAAACCACCATAAGGAAAGCTGAATACATTAGCTAAAACTGTTATTTTCACAATACTATTGCCTCTTACTCCCATGGTGATTTCCTGTTAATAGAAAGGTGTGTGGATGTGTGGGGACGACTTTGTGCTGCTTACCTATGTTTTCATTTGGCATCATTATTTCCTGACCACAGGTCACCTCAGAAAATAACAGTTTAGCTCTGTGTTACTGAATGGAGATAAATTATTTTGTGCCTATGATAAGCATGATAATGGTGTTTTATGGATTAATGTCATTGACATGCTTTGGCGTCATGACTTGACAGGTGAAAATGCCAATTTACTATAGTGTGTCAGCATCGACCTTATAAAGATTCTGAATTTCATAATTCCTCAAATAAAATAACTGCTCATTATAAGTTTAATTTGACACTCCAGTGGTGTGTGTCCTGGCGAACTTCTCATTAAAGAATCATAATTAATCATGGCTTGTGTGTGTGCATGTGTGTCCCGTTTCTAATATTTTCAAAATAAGCAATCATTTGTTCAGTTACTGTATGAGTGGCCAGCTAAACAAGTGTTTTCAGGGGAATCACTTAACAGAGGAGCTAGATGTATGACTTCAGCTCAGTTTATTTGTTTCAGCCAAAGTCAACCTGACATGTTGACGATGAGCAGTGCCATTCGGACAGCAGCAGCTCACAGAGGTGGAGTTGCGGGGTAGAATAGGTCATGAATCTCCACGTCCGGGGGTCATATTGGTGGAAAACTGAATGATCAGTGGATTCATGTGCTGAAACAGGCTGTCATGTGGTGCTCACTCACCATTTATTGTTGTGTGGTTTACATTTTCAGGTAATAGTAACTGAGAATTGGAGCATCAAAATGATTATTGCAGCTGTGTCAGAACATTTTTCTTGAAAATGTGTTTTTTTTATATAAACTTTCTGTATTCCCTTACCTTAATGTAACCCTGTGATATAGATGCCCATTTCTGCCTGAGAAAGGAAAACAGCTCAGCTTTCTTATTGCTCAATTCCACCTTCATTACAACTTCCTACTATTTAATTATGCAAAACTTTTGAGGCAAAATAACCACATAATAACAAGCTGTACTGTCTGACTCCTGTACTTGAATCAATTTGGTGAAACCCCAAGTGTCTTTGGTTTTCTTTGGCTTACAAGCTGCAGTTTGATGAGCATGTGTGTGAGGTATCAAGGTCATCAAAAATATATTTAAGAACTGGAGTTGTTGACAGTTAGTCAGGTAAGTCTATGGAGTTATGCAGTAATACTAAGGGTAAGCTAAACCTACGAAAGTGAATTACTACTGTCTTTACTAAATGATATGAGCAGAGACGCATTCATTTGATTGAGAGGGATAATTCAGCAAGCTGTCAGGTCAGACTGGGCACCAGGTGCTCACGGTATTTGGTTAGGGCATTGGTACCCAGTGTGGTGTGTGCGCTATCCATTTTGCTTTCAGGTTACCGAACAACAGGAAGTTTTTAATACAGGTCAGTTTTGAAAATTTTCCACTTTTATTTCTGGTAGTTTGTTTGGAAATCCAATGTTTTGGTCAGAGTGGCAGACTGTGGCTGTTTCCTAAAATGATGTGTACCCAGTCTGTGTGTGTTTCACGCAGACTGGGTACACATCAATGCAAATGCTGTTTTCTCTGTTTATGAGATCATCCAGCTCCGTGAATTTCACGGCCTGCAGCAAGTGGATCTAGATAACTGCAGCTTCCTGTGCTATTTAATGCCTCCCAGTTATTTGGCAGCTTCATAACTGCTGCAGAGATAAATGTGACTGTCACACTCTTAACTTGACTTTACTGAACGTGTTGGAAATGTCCATACATTTCCATTGTGGTTGTTGTGTAAGGGGTTTATGAGTAAATCCTTTAATTTAGACAGACAGCTACAGCATCTTCACCTCAACTCATGTTATGTAAAACATTTCTCTGCTGCGGACACACCAATATTGCTGACCTAATCAAGTCCGACAGCATCTGCGTTGGTCTCTCCGCTGTCTCTTCCATTGTTCCTGATGTTGCCTGGTGGAGGAGCTCATGGCTCTGCTTGCCACAGAAGTGGAAGTGAGGTGCAGAGAGCTTCAAGGAGCATTGGACTTTTCCTCTCCGCCGTGCAACCGTGGATGGCAAGCAGGATGACAAAGCCCCTCTTTAGTCAGGATCCCAGTTCTATAACTACATGTTCATACTCTCCTTAGTTCTTCTGGCAGCTCTGGATTTGGAGAAAACCTTTTGGGATTTGTCCCACTTGAGGTGTGCCACTAAAGTCAATCGCAGAAAAGTGTGAGAAATCTACATGTATTCTCTGTAACATTCGGGGGAGATCATTCCAGACAGCCACAAAGGGTGGAGAATGCTGGTTAGTGAGGTGCAGCTACTGGCAGAGCTGTAGAGATGGATGATGGGGGGGTTGGAAGACCTTCACATCTTAGTTCTGTGCAAAGGGTACTGTCCCTAACCCTAACCCGACAATTTCTCAGTTTTAATATGCCCTGACTCCACTCTCTGCTGGGATCAGGGATATGGTGATTTTATATCTTGGTAGCATTCAGTCACAATGAATTGTGGATATAGTAAAATATGCAAAAAAAAATCAAAAGAACTAAATAATTTATAAGATGAAAAATGTATTGCAATAATACAGTATTTCCACCTCTGCTGGTTTCAGATAGAGGACCACAGTGTTTGATTCATAAATCTTTTTGTGAATTTGTCCCTCTGCTGTGGGGACAGCTGTACGAGTGAAGGAACCAGGCTTCAGAGGAAATTTCTCTAAGGAGAGAGGTGAACCAGCTTCCAGGTCAGCTCCTCAATGCCTCAAAAAGAGGCATCCCTTATCCCTTCTCATATTTTACTAGTCCCTGAGTGAAATGGAAACACACAAATGGAAACTGAATGTGATCTGTTTGGAAAGACTGTATTTGTGGAAATTGAAGTTCAAGAGACATGAATCAAACATAAAAGTCCATTGATATAGCACTTGGCCTAGAATTTGTAAACTTACATTCATGCTTTTGTTCTGTACCTGTGGGTGGTTTCACTTTGGTACTTTCAGCCTCACTGCCTTCTTCTGACTGATCTGATGGAATGTACATCCATCCATCCATCCATCCATCTGTCTTCTTCCGCTTTTCCGTTTCCGGGTCGTGGGGAAATGTACACAGTGACACAATTATATAAAAACATATAATCATATAATGCATTTGGATGTGTGTAGGGGGTGTATGTGTTTGTATATGGATAGACATATGCACAGATGCTATTGTACTGAATAATTCCTTGTGCAATGATTTCCATGTTCATTTTGTGTCTGCGTTGCTTCCCTGCATATATACTGCCTCTGCAGGGAGCCCATGAAATTGGCTTCCTCAGAGTCTGGAACTGGCTTCTTAGACAGTCCAAATGGGACTAGGTTAATTTGTCTGTATAGGTGAATTAGTGTTTTAGTGAGTGGGTGTGTGCATGAGTGGTTGTTTGTCTCCATATGTCAGCTATGTAATAGAGCTGTGACCTGACCACTTCGCCCTCTTCCCTTGTCAGCTTGGATTGAGCATAGATAAGTGTTGTAGATAATGGATGACTGCATCACAGGTTTCCCTCCTCAGGTTTAGTATATTGGAGAACATAGGTTAGTTGCAGCTATTGTTTCCAGGATGTACAGGTCAAACATGTTAGTTTGGTGTACTTTTCTTTCTTTCTTTTTTTTTTTTTAAATTATATGCAGACTGTGAAAAAAAAAATCCATTCAACAAAACCTGACTAGTTATCAGTGTGTAGAAAATGTGAGTGTCTCAGTGTGTGTGTGTGTATGTTCCCTGTTGATCTCTGATGCTGCCTCTGATTTATGCTGCTTGAGCGGTCATCCATCCTGTGTTATGGTGACCTAGGTGTTGTCTTCCACGACCTCCCTGTCTCATGCCACTGCTCATCTCTCCTCTGGTAACAAAGGGGTCAAGGGAAGACACAATTGCAGAGTACCCCCTCCTCTTCTCTGGCCCTGCAGCTGACCCAGTCTGTTTTTCCTCTCTCTTTTCATTAAAATATTTGTTCCTCAGGCTCTATTTCCCATCACATATCTTGTAAGAAGAAACACATGTACATACATAATTGCATAAATAATTGCTAAATCTAAATCACATCCAAGCCAGACAAGTATGCTGGGAAAGCTAATAGTTTAACTAATTAGTTGGGGAGGGCAACTAACCCTGGTATTAACCAACAGTCAGTCAAATAACACAAAGGCTACAAATTTTGATGTTCTGGTGGCTAAACCTTGATCCAGATATGGAGCAGATTGGCAAAGTATCCCTTATCATGTTCTACTGAGTATGAATGTGTGTAAATGTTTTCTTTTTTAAAATGTCACTGGGAGAGCACCCAATATTTAGCTATATCATTGCATATAATGACAATAAAGGTATCTTATCTTATTTCCTGGTCCCAGAAGAGTCCTTGAAGGTGCAGACTTTTGGTAGAACCTCTTGAACATGTTTATATTTCTGAGTGATCCCTGTACAAAGTGGCTGGAAGTGTTTCACATGACACGAATCTCATTTCAAGCTACCATTAAAGGCCTGAAGGGACTATTTGCCTCCTGTGGCCCATCCTATGACAACTCACATATATCTCAGCCTACAAATTTGCCGTCATGGATATTTTCCTACATTAAACTTTAAACAAGAGGCAAAAATCGCATCCATCCATGTCATGGTGACCTGTTTAAAGTTTGAGCAAAGCGGTATAGTAACACAGTATTGACATTCTCCACAAGTGTTGATTCTATAGAAACCATGAGTGCAAAAGTATAATATATTTAGATTTACCAGTAGAGTATGTAAAGCACTAAAGTGCCATAAACACTGTATTCTAGTGCAGTGGACAAACCCCATGTGTATATTTTGACAACATTTTACACGAGGGAACATTAAAAGCATAAATGATGTCAGTTAAAATGAGCTGTCATTTTGCAAATAACTACCAGACAACAGATGTTTATTACAGATAAATTGGGGCAAATTGGGCATTTTTTTCATATTTCCAATGTTATATTGAACAGTCTAAATTTGTGTTTCACTCTCAGCTGAAATGAGGAATGATGTAATAAATTAGGCTGACCAGACATCTGTTTGTCATTGAATTAAAAACAGACCAGTGAGACAGATGGGCGGCAGAGCACAGAGGCAGACATCTGGCATTGTGCTTGTTTTTATCAACAGAGGGGGCTGTCTGGTACAGCACCTTCAAAAATGGAGCTAAAACTGTCATAATAGAGTTACCCCAATTAGTTAACATCCTTTTTTGGCCTAAAGACAACAAAAGCAGCAGTTGGTGCTCGACTGTCTGCAATGGACTTCACATGACAATATTCACAACCTCAACTAACCTTTAATTTTGATCTATGGACCCTCTTAGTTAAGGGGATATAAAAATGGAGACAATCAGCTTGAAGACCTCTCTAAATGGAGGGGGTCACTGTCTCACTGTTTTACTTGTTGACAATGTAGGTGCTGAAATGAATATAAATTTTATACTTGTTTTTGGCAAATGAACTGAACTGTTGAATTGGGAAGAATCTCTTAGAGTGAACGATGTGTACAGTAACATCAATATTGTCAATGGTTATCAATTATATCTCTTGTAATCATGTGTTGCTTCCATGTTCTGCATACAACTTTAAACTTGTTGCCAGGGACCGGTCCCCTCAGTTTTTCTTTTTGCTGGGATGATGTAGAAAGAAGAGCAATCATTGAATTGGTTGTCCGTCAGGAGTTGAATGATGGTGACACAACATAACATGACAGTCAGGCCAAGGGAGAACAGGTTCTATTCTTCTATTCACACAAATCATCTTCTTTCAGGGGGCTAACCTAAGGTGTTATTTATCTCTCATAGTTTAGTGTCCACAGAAATAAAAGTCATCCCAGAACAATGTAATAGGAAACAAGTTTCCATTAACAAGATGATTTTTTCCTGTTGTTTGCAAGACGGTTGGCAACATATTTTGTTTTATCAGTTGGCTTTCACTGTATTTATGACAGGACAAAGGCAAGTGAAGGCTAGCCCATGTGGTCTGATCCAACAGAAGAGCTACTGTAGCTAAAACTGCCAATTAAGTTCATGCTGGCCCTCATAAAAAGGTGTCTGAACACACAGAGCATCACAGTTTGTTGTGCATGGGACTGTGGAGCTGGAGATTAGTAAGGGTGTCCATGCTGTCTCCTGTTAACCACTGGAGGCTCCTGCAATGGACACATGAGGATCAGAATAGGACCATGGAGAAACTGAAGAAGGTGGTCTCATCTGCGGAATCAGGTTTTCTTTTACATCATGTGGATGGCCTAGTGCAATATGATCCTTTGGGCAACGTTCTGCTGGGAAACCTTGAGTCCTTCCATCTATGTGGATGTTACCCTGACATGTACCTATCAAGTCCAAGGAAATAGTATTTCCTAATAGCAGTGGCCTCTTTCAGCAGGGTAATGCTTGCTGCTGCGCTGCAGCAACAGTTCAGGAATAATCATAGGAACAATAACCAGTTCAACAGGTCTTGACTTGGCTCCAAATTCTTTGTATCTCAATCCAGTCCAGGTGAGCTGGACCAACAAGTGTGATCCATGTGGGATCCACCCTAAAGGACCTGCTGCTAAAGTCTTGGTCCAGATAGCACAGCTCACATTAAGAGGTTGACAGGTCAGGGCTGTTTTGTTGGCAAAAGATACATCTATACTCATATAGGTCAGGCGGTCTTAATGTTATGGCTGATCAATGCATATTTTTGTGGACCTCTGAGAGTACAGTTCTGTCCAAATGGTCCAGTAAAAGAACATTATATCAGCATCTGCCTCATCATATCTGGTGTCAGTTGACTGATCACATTAAATTATTTCTGGATATTGAACAGATTTCAGCCTGATATGTACTATAATTTAATTTCATCATTATTTCCATACATGGTTTTCGGGCTGTATATTGCGGAGCGGCATAAAAAAGGTGAATATGCTCCATTTTTAAATGCGATTTTAATTTCCATACCGGAACAGTAATAAAGGGCTTGCAATTATATTAATACAGTAATGACAGTGGCTCATGAAATCATTTAGAACCATTAAAATATGAAATTTAGTCAGATGAGTCACATCAATGCATTGCAGAGCTCATCAGAGCAGCAGGGGATCTGGACTACTCCTTGACTCAAATGTCCTTGGACCTGACTATTATCTACCATTGTCATCTCTCCCCCATTACTCCCTTCTCTCCTCCCCTTGTTCCTCCTTCAGGTGTTTTCCTCTCTTCCTGCCTAATGATACATGCTAATTGTTTTTTAATGGGTTTTTTGTTTCGGTGCACCTTCGCTCACTTCAATTCTATTATATTCACTGGACCATGGAAAACCAAAAATTCTCACAGAGGCTGGTCAGACGTACAAATCGATATGTCTAAGTACAATTGGAGGGTTACTGCAGGAACTGTGAGCTTTCTTTTACCAGCTTCTATATGAAATGCACACAAAGGAGCCGCAATGTGTTCAATGTTTTGTCCAAATTTGTATCTGAACCTTAATGCAAAATGCATCACATTTACAAGCCAAACAAAACAGAAGGCATGTTCATTTCTTCCTTAGTTTATCAAGTGGAAGACAATGAATAAAACTGAGCATGAAACACAGCCTTAGTTATGTGCTTAATTATTCAGTTTACAATTTAATTTCTCCTTCACTAACATGCCAGCTCCATATGGCACATTGTAACTTTTCCATATTGCAGCAAAATGTATGACATTATCTTTTATAACTAGCCTTGTTGGTATTGATACAAAATAGAGCAGTATCAACAAGTAGAACCTGGAAACAATGCCTGCAAGATGAAAGAAAGGAGGAAGGGGAAAAAAGGATAAAGAAAAAAGTGGATGAGAGAGAATTTCTTTTTTTTTTTCTGCAGCTGTCCATGGCTTTTTAATTTCATCTGAGATTACAGAGCGTGATGAGCTTAGTTGTGTTACAAATCCCTCCATGCCTGTTTCTCCAACGCACCCCCACGCTCTGATGGAGCTCCATGAATTCCCCTTATTGCTGTTTAATGGAGATGGGTACCCAAACAAACGAGCAGCCTTTGCCTGGCTCAGCACCGCAGATTCTCATTAATCTGGATGCTGAGACGCTGATGGCACTAATTTTTCAGACTAAGCGGTGTCTGCGTCTCGCTGCTTCATGGCACTCTTACAACAAGAAAGAGTATTCAATCAGAGACATGGCTCAAAGGCAAAGCCGGTTCATGTAGTGTTCATGTCAGACCTGGTCTGTTGAGTTCCCTCCTTCACTATTTCAAATCTGCTCTCATAATGCCCATCTGTGTCTGTGTGAAAACACAAAGTGATGAGTCTGCCTCAGTATCAAAGGGATGCGAAGGAGGAGGATAATTAATGCAAATTATATTTGAAACTACTGTTCACTTCAAAAGCCTCAATTTAAAGAGTCAAATTTTTTTAATTCATGCTAAAAAACAGGATTGAAAACTCATCTGTTGTGCAAACTACTTGAGAATTAGATGGCTGGCAAACAGCTTCGTGACATTTGAGCCGTTAGGGTGAACTATGTTGTTCCACCATATGGTGAATTTGTTACTGCCAGGCCAAAAGGAAGAGGAGCTCCAACGCTTACTGCAGGCTACTACAGTATATTCAATGTAAGGGTGCAGGGGACATTACAATATGGAAGAACAGAAAACCAAGGTATTACCAATGTGAAATTTATATAGTTACACTGGATAAAAGCCATTATAATGGGTGTGTGAATGGATTCATCGCTTTGGTGAATGCTATTTGCTTTGGTCTTCTCCTGATCATTCTTCCATATTAATTTAAAAGGTTAACTTGTCCACCCTGCAAAACCAATAACATCTGCAGTAGCATGTTCTCTGTTTCAGCCAAACACAAACTAACATGGGTACGGTAAACCAGATTACATTATGACTGTTAGCAAGCTTTATAATAGCACCAATGAGTCAAAGTAAAAGGTTTAAACTGCAAGTACACCAGTATTTGAGCTGCTTTCGTCTCCACGCCCAATACAGAGACTTCTGTAAATGCTGTAAATACTGCAGGTCCAGTTTTTGTTTGAACACTCTGCAGTTCTGTCTGAACAGGAAAAGGCTGACACCTTTAGAAGTGACTAAGTAGACACTGAGGGTCATTCCCTGATTAGGTCATATCAGTCATGACTACTAGTGGGGAAACCAACATGGATAGTGGTGCTCACTTTTCTTTGATAGCAGCTGTTGTGCAGTTTTTCATTTTAATGTCTGTCCTCCTTCATATTATTTTCTGAAACTAACAAATAGATGGTAAACAATCTCATTCCTGTTTACATCAAGTGTAGGTGAATGGACATGTGATGCAACTGTCTCACAAAGAAACAGCCTGATGGGGAGCTCCAGCAAAAAATTTGTTGCAATATGGTGTCTTCCAGCAGGACATTGTCTGCCAAAAAAGTCACATGTGAGAGCTTATTCCTGGTCGACTGCTGCATTTGTACCATTTATTGTACCATCATTATGACAGTGGCAAGGTAAAGTAGTTTCAAATGTTACAGCTAACCAGAAATGTAAGTGAGTTTTACAAACCATTGTGCAGTTGTCAAGTACGTGATAAGCCTTTAAACATATCAGTCTGCTATTCCTAGTTCCTTGTATCACATAACTTTATACAACACACCTCCGCCAACTGGCATCATAATGAATAGTCGCTTAAGGTCTGAGTGCCTATATATCACCAGCTTTATAATGCATGTGTCTCCCTAACACTTAATGATGCCACAGGGATATGGGGCGTTAAAAAGAATAAAAATGTAGAGTCTGCGGAAAAAACAGAGGTCACACTCTCATGCTGGCACTGCAGAGAGACATAGTCAGCAGAACTTTGATTTAAATGGAAGAAGAGAGAATAAATGCACGTGAATCATAGAGTTCTCTGTAGTGTTGTGACAGGAATTATATCAAAAATAGAACTTTTTGTTATGACTTCAGAAATTTCAGTATATGTCTGCATCCCTATAAGTGTGGCTCTGAATTATGTTTTGGGAGATGTGTCAGATTTGTTTTGTATTCATGCAATGATGAATGTCACTGAAACAGCTCAAAGACTCCCTGACAACTAGGACATTTTTAATGTTTCAAAGTTTTTCTGTCAAAAGGCTGGATCGATGATGAATTTAGTATTTTCAGGACCAGTGTGGAGAATTTAGTGATATCTAGTGGTGAGTTTACAGATTGCAATATTCTTCACTCAACCACTCCCTTTCCAAGCTAGATGAAAAATCTCTTCACAAAGCTGTTCTGGGTTTCAGGTGTTAACACCTCAGATCCCCTCCTACCCTTCACGCTTGTCCTTTTAATTACTTTAAATTCTGATTGAGTAGACAAAAACAATTTCTTGTGTGTGAGTTATATAAAAATTGATCTGAATCTGATTTTGGGGTAAACCCATGTGCACATTTGTATGCATCTTTCATTACAGTATTTGAGATATTTTAACTACAATATGCAATTGTAAAAACAACACTATTCCATTGTAAAAAAACAAAACAAAAACAACACAAAAAACGTGCCTGCCAGAGTTCCCCACCAACCCTGTGGGAGATCCGTAACCACTTCACAGTCACAAAGCATGGGATTCCCCAGCGGTCTTACTGACATGGAGCGTGTCAGTGGGAGTGCTTTAAAGATTTATTATAAATTTGCATAGATTTCAATAAGGAAGGGGCATGTGGAGAGAGCAGGCAAGGAGGACTTATGAGATAGTGCTTCCTTTTACAACAGCGATATGTCCAACTTTAGAAATTCAATATCCCCAGTGTGGTGGAGGGTGAGCAGCATAAATGAAAGAAGGGTGAAGATGATGAGACCTATGTCTTGGATAATAACCTCCTGGGAATGTCAAGGAAATACATGCTCTTCCCTGTGGACGGTCAGTGGTGCTCACCAGGCTCGACTGTAAACCCAGTCAATCAGGCAAAGTGATTTGGATGGGTGCATTTTTTTACAGCTTTCTGATGGAATTTCCATATTTCTCATTTACACAAGATGATCTCAGCAGGAACGCTCACGCTCTGCTGCTTTTTTGTCTTGTTTTCTGCTCGCCTGATTCCCAAAGTGCTGCAGAAGTTCTCGAAACACTATAGATAATGCAAAGTACTCAAGAGACCCCTTGAAGTGCCTTTCATATGTTGTTGAATTTTGCTGTATTATGTATGAAATGGACAGGTTGTTCTGATGCAGACAACATCGTATTTTAGGAGATAAATCTCTGGACTTGCCTGTGATGAGTGCTTTCAGTGATGACCTCAATCTTGGTATGTTATTACACATTGAAACCAGATTTTTTTTCTCTGGGGGTGAAATAGTTTTAAATATCTGCTGATGAAAATGAACTTTCTGAATAAGGTAGGGAGGAACTTGTGAAGGAATTTTCAAAATCTGAATCACTTTGTAGAATCGATAGTGAGATGTTATAAGACAGAAAGAGCTCACATGATGTTGTTTTAATATATGAGATACGTAAAAATACGAGATCAGGTAGCATAAATAAATAATGTAGATAACATAACATATTAGAAACATTTTCATATCCATCCATCCATCTTCTACCGCTTTCCCGTTTCCAGGTCACGGGGGCTGCTGGAGCCAATCCCAGCCAATGTTCCGGGCGAGGCCAGGGTACTCCCTGGACAGGTCCATTTTAATATATTAATAAACAAATATAAATATATAGCCCATACATAAATGTATTCCCCATCCCAAAACCAGTCAATATATTGTGTGTTGATGTTAAATATATTAAGCATCTCTCTCTATGTATACAGTAACTTGAATCCAATAGAAAATCTATGGAAAGAACTAAAGATTAGGGTTCATAGAAGAGGCCCACAGAACCTTCAAGATTTGAAGACTGTTTGTGTGGAAGAATGGTACAAAATCACACCTGAGCAATGCATGCAACTAGTTTCTCTATACAGAAGGTTCTATGAACCCTAATCTTTAGTTCTTTATGATATGATATGCCTTTATATACCTACACCTTCCTACACCTTCGCCAAAAATTTGGGCACCCTGAAATTTCTGTCAGATAATGCATCACTTCTCCCATAAAAACAGGAACAGGAAACAGGATAAGCGGTAGAATATGACTACGTGAGTATAATATGAGTGAGTGAGGTATTCACATTAAAAAAGTCAAAAGTTTGAAAGTCATCCGATTTCATGCCTTTCAAACAGTCAAGGAATCCAGTTCCAGAAACAGCAAAGCAACTTCATTACATCTGTGAAGCTCCACCATGTCTGACTGGAGGAACCTGTCATTAATGTCATCATGTTGTCATTAAGCTTCTTTTTGGTCTCATTTCTTCACAAGATGTTTCTCCCAGAAGCATTTCGGCTTCTTCGGGTAAATCTTTGCAAACTCCAATCTTACTTTTTTATTTCTCTTTGTGAGCAGTAGGGTCCTCTCCTCCGTTGACATCCTACAAAAAGAAGGTCGTGGGTTCGGTTCCCGGGCCTGGGGACTCTGTGCGTAGTTTGTTCTCCTTGTGCCTGCGTGGGTTTCCAGTTTCCTCCCACCGTCCAGAGACATCATGCTTGGGTTAATTGGTGACTCTAAATTGTCCATAGGTCTGAACGTGAGTGTGAGTGGTTGCTTGTTTCTGTCTATCTCTGTGTGTTGGCCCTGTGATGGCCTGGTGACCTGTCCAGGGTGAACCCCGCCTTCACCCAGAGTGAGCTGGGATTGGCTCCAGCAGACCCCGTGACCCAGAACAGGTACTGTAGAATATATATATATATATATGTGTGTGTGTGTGTGTGTGTGTGTGTGTGTGTATACAGTGGTGTGAAAAAGTGTTTGCCCCCTTCCTGATTTCTTATATTTTTGCATGTTTGTCACACTTAAATGTTTCAGATCAAACAAATTTAAATATTAGACTAGGATAACACAAGTAAACACAAACTGCAGTTTTTAAATGAAAGTTTTTATTATTAAAGGAAAAAAATCCAAAGCTACATGGTCCTGTGTGAAAAAGTGATTGCCCCTTAAACCTAATATCTGGTTGGGCCACCCTTAATAGCAACAACTGCAATCAAGCAGTTTGCAATAACTGGCAATGAGTCTTTTACAGCGCTGTAGAGGAATTTTGGCTCACTCATCTTTGCAGAATTGTTGTAATTTAGTGACATTGGAGGATTTTCGAGCATGAACCACCTTTTTAAGTTCATGCCACAGCATCTCAATTGGATTCAGGTCAGGACTTTGACTAGGCCACTGCAAAGTCTTCATTTTGTGTTTCCTAAGCCATTCAAAGGTGAATTGCTGATGTGTTTTGGATCATTGTCCTGCTGCAGAACCCTAGTGTGCTTCAGCTTGAGGTCATGAACAGATGGCCGGACATTCTCCTTCAGGATTTTTTAGTAGACAGCAGAATTCGTGGTTCCATTTACATCAGCAAGTCTTCCAGGTCCTGAAGCAGCAAAACAGCCCCAGACCATCACACTACCACCACCATATTTTACTGTTGGTATGATGTCCCTTTTCTGAAATGCTGTGTTACTTTTACACGGACACACACCTTCCAAAAAGTTCAACTTTTGTCTTATCAGTCCACAAAGTATTTTCCCAAAAGTCTTGGGGATCATTAAGATGTTTTCTGGCAAAACGTGTTATTTATGTGTATATGTATGTATATGTCCTTGATGTTGCAAACAAGATGCATGACAAGATTAAGTTTGACAAAGCCACAGATTGTTGCTGGTTGCTTTCAGGTCTGTCACACTATCACTAAGGACTCTGATCTGTCCAGAACATTAAAATCACATTTATAATTTCTGGACATATTTTAAGAAAGATTTGTAAACACCTGTGTATAAACCACATACTTTACATCGCTTTATGTATTTGCCTTTTTCCTGATCAGGGCAGTGATTCTTGCATTTGTTTTTTCTTTCTTTCTTTGAAATACACACACACACACACACACACACACGCACACACAGCAAACATACCCATAAGCTGTGGCTGAATGAATGAAATCTTTTTTCTCCCTGTAGGTGTTTTTCTCCTTGAATTTATTTAACAAAAACTGTGCCTTTCGCACGATGAATCTGAACAACCAGCAGAGCTTCTGCTGATGAATAATTTGGGAGATATCAGCTCCCTGTATCAAAGCAAACTCATGGCATCCTTAGTTTTCTCCAAATTAAAAGTCTGTCCTTATTTCCATTTCCACTTAGGATTGGTACAGATGTTGGTGCAAAGCAACAATAAATGCTGTTGAACTGTGAGCTGGTTCTTAAAACTAGAGCCTGGATGTGGAAATATTCTCCCTTTTTAAATTTAAATGGTCAAGGAACTACAGTATCTGTAAGGTTAGACAAAAATGATGTGGAATATGTATATCAACCTTTTTTGTCAAAAGAGAAGAAGTCTCTGTCTCCCCCAGTTCCACTCCTCTCTCTCCCCCTCTCTCTCTCTCCTAGCTCCTCTCCTCTCTCTCCCTGTCCTCATCCTGCAGGTGATGAATCATCACCATCCCATGTTCCTGCAATGCCTGCTGCTCCCACATCTTCAAGAATTCCATACAGCATCATTCCTACGAACTTCATGCAGCATCATATGTTCCTGCCTACACCTGTTTGAATATCCCCTCCTCCTGCTCTCTTTCTCTCCCTACTCTACCCAACTTTGTCGCCCCCTCCCCCCGTGCCTCTCTCTCTCTCTCCCTCTCTCAACCCAATTGGTCGAGGCAGATGACTGCCCCCCCGAGCCAGGTTTCTGCCTCTTAAAGTAAGTTTTTCCTTGCCACTGTCGCCAAGTGCTTGCTCATTGGGGGATCTGTTGGGTCCCTTTAAATCATTTTATAAAGAGTTTGGTCTAGACCTGCTCTATATGTAAAGTGCTTTGATGTAACTTTGTTATGATTTGGCGCTATACAAATAAATCTGATTTGATTTGATTTGATTTGATTTCTTTATAGATAGAATCATATCCAAAAGAGTCATTGTTATTTTCCTCATGCTTATGAACACCAGACAAACAGGACAGACTCTGCAGTGTGAGTGAGTTTTTAACAAGTTGACCATTAACACTCATTAGCAATAGTGTTTACTGCAAATAGTAAAGTGCAGCAGAAGCTGATTTTAGTGTTAATACTGTAGCTTTGTGTATATTTGGTTACAATCAAATAAAATAATAGACAAATTATAAGTTCTACCTGCTGATGGCTCTGAAATGGGACACAAATGTAAGTAAGGTGATTCATTTCAGACCTTTAACAGAAAATCTGTCAGTTTCAGAGTGACACTTGAGGAAAAGCAAGAAGAATGCTATAAAAGTTCAAGGGAACATCTACTGAGAACCATTGATGTACTCGTGCCAGTTCATCCAGTAGACATGGTGAGAAAATTTACCTGATTAGACCAGACAACATTTCAGGGTTTCACCAGAAACACCGCAGTTCATGCTCACCATTCACAATTAATTTTCATATAGAATTTCATAGCAATCTATCCAGTAGTTATAGATAGAAATATCTCAGTTTGGATTCAAGCGTTGGAGCCTCTGTGACCTATATTTAACTATAGCACCGATGTCTCTTAAAGTCTGTTGAGATATTTACTGTACACACAGATAAAACACTGAAGCAGGAACCTGCCAAAAGCCTTACATAATGCACATGCTGCTGCAAACTCTTGTTTGGAGAAATATAATACTATTCCATGAAAATATCCCTGAAAGCGTAGCTACAGGGGCTGTAGAATCCTACTCCCAAGGCTATTCCCCATACAAAACTCTGCAGCATATCATTACACCAAGGCTCTGTAATATTTACTGGATTACAGCAACCTTACTACAACCAAATACGAAAACTTTATTCAAACTCAAAAGTAAAATCAAATTTTAATGACCAGTTTTCAAATATTGCTGCACCACTGTAATCCCTAAGCAACAGTTACAGTATGCCTACATCACTGTTAGCCTGATACCAGTTATCCCTACACCACTCTTATCCCTATTCCACTGTTATTTTACAGCTTGAACTGCTGTGCACTTTATAGTGTGTATCTTTATTTATTTAATTTATAGTTGTGTGTGTATAACTATAAAGAGCCATTGGGGGCTCCTTGTCCCCTTTGGGCCCCCAGATTGTTTCATGTTATTATTTGTTATTGAGTGCAGCGGAAGATGATGACATGAGATTACTTGTTGTTGCTGGTGTACAGTGTGTTTTTAATAGGAGCTGTTCTTGTTTATGCCAACAAATGACTCTTTTTGGTTAAAATTATGTGGACATCAATTCAGCTAGAAGAAAAACTTATTTACAGTATATTTTGCATTTGACTTTTTAGTAGACAAGACTGCCCTGAAGCTAATGCAGCTATGGCTGTCAGGTTGTGACACTTGACTTCAGGCACTAACAGGAGCAGTAAAATTCAACAATATGACTAGTGCAGGCAGTAGTAAAGAAGCACTTATACTATTGATCCAGTAGTGACTGCACCTTAATAGCTTTATAATCACACATATCCCATGAGAAATCTCTGTACTGCTCTGCATTAGTAGTTTGTTACGAGAGAAGCATTGACACTCTGACACACTGATGAGTGTCTCATCACCTGGAGACATACTATAAACATTTTATTAGCTCCTGCTAACAACCCACAGATTATCAAAGACATGCTTGTTTGACATTTGGATGCATTTGGCTGATTGGCAGTTCATCATTCAGCAATATTACACTTAAATTCCGTAATTTATCTGCCTATTCATTGAATGCTTTCTCATTCAATGAATTATGTAGAAAATTGGTTTAGGAGAATCAAAATGCCATAAATCATTTGCTTTAAAAATCTGACTTCATAAATGTTGAGTAAAAGAAATTAAATTATGATGAATATAGCGGGAGTGGTACTGCAGTCGCTGTATTGCACTGCTGTAACGAAAAGAGAGCTGACACGGAAAGCGAAGCTCGCGATCTTCAGGTCAATCTTCGTTCCTACCCTCACCTATGGTCATGAGAACTGGATCATGACCGAAAGAACGAGATCGCGGGTACAAGCACCCGAAATGAGCTTCCTTAGAAGGGTAGCTGGCTTCTCCCTTAGAGATAGGGTGAGGAGCTCAGTCATCTGAGAGGAGCTCAGAGTAGAGCCGCTGCTCCTTTGCATTGAGAGGAGCCAGTTGAGGTGGTTCAGGCGTCTGGTCAGGATGCCCCTGGAACACCTCCCAAGGGAGGAGGCCCCGGGGCAGAACGAGGCTCGGGTGGAGAGATTATATCTCCACTCTGGCCTGGGAACACTTCGGGATCCCTCAGTCAGAGCTGGTCGATGTGGCCGGGGAAAGGCAAGTCTGGGGCTCCCTGCTGAAGCTGCTACCCCCGTGACCAGACCTCGGATAAGCGGATGAAGATGGATGGATGGATGGATAATTTGTTTTGGCTCAGATAATTTGGCTCCAATAATTCCAATAATTTGTTTTGGCTCCGCAAGTCAGCAGCGCTCAAGTGGATCCCCCGTTCCTACAGACAGTAAAAATAAACTGTGCAGTGCAGTTGAACTGAAATTGGAAGTTGACCACAATGTTCCAGAGATTTAACCTGTTTCTGCTGTGTGTAAACCGTCTACATGATTTGGAGATAAATTTAACAGTGAGGATGACTTATTTGTATCATACAAGCAAAGTATATTACAACAGCTGTATTAAAATGGTAATACTAATCAAAATAAGCAATAACCCTAACCCTAATAAAATGCCCCAGCCTGTAATGATGGGGAAGTTATGATGGTGTGTGCTTTTATCAATTGTCTATTACTTCTCCTAAGTGATGAGTCTCCCTGTCATTAAATGTTGAATTTAAATAATTAGAGTGGCACTGTCAAATTTTTTTTTAACCCCATTATTCACAAAATGAAAGGAAGTGAATGCTTCCTCTTATGGCTCCTGGGTCCTTTTCCCTGTTTCAGAGAAGTAATGTGGAATAAAGTTTGGTAAAATTTTAATTGACTGTAAATTAATATTTCCCACATGCATTATATATTGCTATTATAGCAATAATATGCCAGTAATGAACAGGCGTGGTTCCCTGTGTGGGTGCACCGCCTGCCTCATCGTCACCTTTAAGGTTGATTATTTAACAGACCAACTTAGAGTCCAAGATCATCAAGGTTTTCAGATTTCATCTTTCTATAGAAAATATTACCTAAATCATCAAAACTCCTTGAGCTTTTATCCCGCTAAACTGGGTTTGATTTATTTCATCCAAAACGTATTAACTCACAGCAGATGCTGTGTCTTAATAATATTTTTAGCAAATTCTTCTAAGCCGCACTTTTTCCTGAACTTTAGAAATAAGACTATAGACATTTCTCAGTTTAGCCAATTATACATTCATTCATTTATCTTCTACGACTTTGCCATTTCCAGGTCGCCAGGGGTCCTGGACCCAATCCCAGCTCGCTCTGGGCGAGGGCGGGGTCACCCTGGACAGGTCAAACAGTCCATCACAGGGCCAGCATACAGAGACAGACAGAGACAAACAACCACTCACACTAACACTCAGACAATTTAAAGCCATTAACCTAAACATGTATATCTTTGGACGGTGGGAGGAAACCGGAGTACCCGGAGGAAACCCACACAGGCACAGGGAGAACATGCAAACTCAGCACAGAATCCCCAGGCCCGGGATTTCAACCCACGACCCACGAAGAAGTGGAGTAACCCAATTTTAACTCCTAGCAAAAGTTTTAGAAAAATCTAATTAAAGCTGAAGCTACTACACATTATTAAGCTATTTAGTAACTTGTTGACCTCCTGGGACCATTAATGAGATGGTCACAGGTAATAAAAAAAGTAATTTTCTTTCTTCTCAATTATTTTTTATTTTGAGCAAAATGACTCCGTGCATGCTAAAACCCTCTGCTCATTTACAGCAGCTTTAACACAGCTAATGACATTTCTTGTCAGTAGCTTTTCCTCTGCTGTAAGTTGCCCACAGTGATTTAAAGCAGGACATAATGATAATCTTTTTCTGTGCAGTTGTTTTGGTGAAAGTTTTTGTTACAGTTTTCAAGCTTTCTGAAGATGTGATTTGGACCAAAGCTAACCCGTGTTATATCTGTGGTGATACTGTGCAAATGGAGTTTTTTTCTATCAATGGACTGATTGATACTTTTATTAGAACTTTGTGTGAGATGAGAAGAATTTATTATACTATTACTAAAAAGTTTTGTGGCATTTTTCAGGAGCTTTTGATATTGAAGACACTTATAAGTTCCATTTTCAGTCATGTCTCATCCCGTTACCTAATGTTGTCTTGTCCTACTTCTTTTTTATTTTCTTGTACATCTTTACCTGTCTCATCCCTCATTTGTTTCCAACCTGTTTTACTACCTCCTAACTTTCCCTAATGTGTGACACCTGTGTCTTGTTAGCCCCTCCTTACTGTGTATATATGAGTCAGTGACATATATATGTAACAGGGTCATTTATTCAGCAGTAAATAAAGAAGCCAGATGTACAGGTGTAATGTTGAATATTATAATTACACAAAATTTGTTCTTGTTGTTGTTGCCTGACATGGTTAGACCTCCATGGTTATGTGGAACGTTTTATACTCAGCTTCAGTACGCCTACGTTCACCTTTGGGGGTACCCCTCCTATATAGGGGGTTACCTCTCCCCTTTTGCGGTTGTACTCCATGGGAGAGGTAAGCGTCATTGCTCTTGTAGAAATTTCAGTGTTTTAGCGCTGTTAAACTATGTTTATAAGTTTATTTTTCAGCCTAAACTCATTGTATAATGTTCTCACATATTCCTGTGTCGCTTAATTTGTGTAGGGGCTCAAGTTGTGTCGACGTAATTAACGGAGGATTTTGTTTTTACCTCTTGATTGTCAGGTATGTTTCTGTGTTATTGCACTTTATCAGAAGTAACATGGCTGTGCCCCTTTTGCGGTTGTACTCCATGGGAGAGGGGCTCAAGTTGTGTCGACGTAACTAACGGAAGATTTTTTTTTTACCTCTTGATTGTCAGCTATCAAAAATAAACGGAGACTGTCTCCAAAGATATCCATGGTTTGAGCCTTTTCATCACAACACAACGCAGACAACAGTCCACCGGTTACACTTGGTGCCATGACCTGGATAGCGATGGGCTGGCTGACGGTTGACTTGCTGATGGTTGCCAGTTCTTTGGCTGGTAGCAAGTGAGGCGTTGCACAAGGACAGAACTTTGTCAAACATCGCCGCAACCTGTTGGATACCAGGCTCGGCAGTAGGTGGGACAGCAGCAGTGGGAGCTGACGAAGGGGTTGCAGCAGGAGGCGGAGACAGTACAGCAGGTTTATGAGGACTCACTACCATCTTGTCTGACCTAGACTGGTTGCAGGTCAAAACAGGAGGAGGCAGAGAGGTAGTAGGGGGCTCGGACTGACATGCCACTGTTGTAGCCTGACACATGGCAGGACTGAAAGGGTGAAATGAGGTAGTCACAGGGCTCTGACTGTAAGCTGATAAACCTGCCGCGTGTCGGGACTGGACTGCCATCTTCCTCACATTTCTCATGTGACTATCCAGACGCTCCTGAACCTCTGCTGCGGTCCACCGCTCAGGTGCCTTCAGCTGGAATGACATGGCGAGACTGGGGTCGGGACAGTGATTAATGAACATCATGACCACTTCAGCACTGGGGTCCTCCACGGGCCTACTTCTCCGGAGGCATCTATCGGCAGCATCGATGGATTTGTTAAGGTGAATCCAGTAATCCATAGCACTCCCATTAGCATGTGGAATGGTGCTGTAGAAGTTTTTCATGGGTAAGTTGGAATATGACAGCTCACTGAAGTTACCCTTCAATATGTCGAACACAGTCGTGGGAAGGTCAGTTGTACTCAGTTCAGGGCGGCTGCGAAGAGACACTTTTACCAAATCTCTAGCTTTGCCTGTCAGTCTTGACATGATCAAATCATACATCTCAGAATGAGTGTCACATTTAACCCTGTTCAGGTTACATGTCGTCATGTCCTCCCATTCATGAACAAAGAATGTGTCAGCATGATCACCCCTGTAGTAAGGTGGAAGTTTGTTGTCAGACTGCACAACGACCTTCAGTGGCGGCAAACTACTGTTACTGGATGACTGATTGGAAGGAGACTGGGACTGAACCGTACTAGCCTGATGCATGTTGCTAAGACTGGCTGATATGCTTTCACCAATCTGTTTGGCTAAATCAGTGATCATGTCTCCAAGAGCTTCAACAGAGATGACTTGTGTAGGCTTAGGGGTTGATTGGGAAAGTGGCATGGAGCTAGCAGAGGGGGCCAATGGTGGGTCAACAACTGACTGATCAACTGTGTAGTTGAAAACACTGGGGGACATAGACCTACCCCTACCATAAGTATCAAAAGTATCTCCCCCTGACATTACAAATACTGACCAATAGTAGCAGAGAGGAGAAAAAAAATTAATTCCTTGAACCTGAGCACACTGAAAAACACTTATGTACAATTCAACAGTGTGAGCTTAGTATGACATAGTGTTTACAAAGTGCATAAAAAAACACCAAATAACAACCAAAATTAAATGTGTAATGAAGATCAAAGGAAAAATATTGATATTGGCTTGATATAAAGAAACACTCGATCAATAAAGATCAAAAGCCCATCGACACATGTTCACTGGGATTATTATTCCCTCTTTCACATATACAGTCCCTTATTTTTTTCCAAAACGACCCCTTTAAATGACTGAACTCTCCCCTTTAATCAGTAAATCCTTTCTTTTCCTTAAAAAAAATCAACCTGTTTGTACTCCATGGCAGAGGGGCTCAAGTTGTGTCGACGTAATTAACGGAGGATTTAGTTTTTACCTCTTGATTGTCAGCTATCAAAAATAAACGGAGACTGTCTCCGAAGATATCCATGGTTTGAGCCTTTTCATCACAACACAACACAGACAACAGTCCACCGGTTACATATACCAGAAAAAACTGTTTTTTCAAAAATTTCAAACAGGCATAAAAATGGTTGACTTTTGTTCTACTGACTCTCATCTCTATAGAAACATGTTGTTTTTAGATTTTCAATTGGAATCAGAATTTATGTGACAATTTGTTGTATTAGTGGCTAAAATCATATAGTGTGACATCAAATCAAGTCAAATCACATCAGATTTATTTGTATAGCGCCAAATCATAACAAAGTTACATCAAAGCACTTTACATATAGAGCAGGACTTTGACCAAACTCTTTATAAAATTATTTACAGAGACCCAACAGATCCCCCGATGAGCAAGCACTTGGCGACAGTGGCAAGGAAAAACTTCCTTTAAGAGGCAGAAACCTCAGGCAGAACCAGGCTCAGGGGGGGCGGCCATCTGCCTCGACCGATTGGGTGAGGCAGATGTATTTGGGTGACATGAAATTAATTGTAAATAAACTGAAAATGGATTATACCTTTCTTAAGTTATTCACTTTATCAGTCATTTATCATAACTAAACTGTGATCCATTATGGTTTTGTGAAAATTAATTAAATTTGTGTATTATTTTCTAAATCATTGCTCAATGTGAGACCTATGCTGTCGGTCTTTCAATATATTTTGTATTTATTGTGACATACCTTGCTATAAAATTATAAAAATATTCGTGACTCTTGCTGATACTAATTTCCATGTATCCCATAAACATTTTCAGTTTTTATCATTAATAAAGGTATGTTATTTTCACAATTTGGAATGTCACACCAAATGTTATAGTGTCACACCGTATGATCATGTCGCCATGTGTCAATGCAAACCATGAATTATCCTTATTATTGGTGAGTACTGATCACTCATGTGGCAGGAAATATTTAACCAGTCTTAAATGCTGGAAGGTAATGTTCAAATTTTATAGATTTATTTTACAAAGACCCGGCAATTCATTTTTGTCCTCTGTGGGGGACATGGCACTGAGGCCTCTATTTTAAATACCATGCATGTAGCCTATTTGAGTCCTAATGTACTGTGAAGAGTACATCCTGGGCTTTCCAGTGGTGTCACACAAAAGGGGGTGTGGCCAACAGATCACATTGTCTGTCTTTGAAAAATGGCAGGAATGACAGCAAGCACCTTCTATGGTTGTAAGGGAGGTAAGTGATCAAATTTATACAAATATCACATTTGAATTGTTGATAATGCTTTTGTTTTTTATGTATGAAAGCCTTAACTATGTTATTACTAAGATTTCAGAGATGTATGTTAACTTTAAGCCTTTTAAAATATACTTTTTAGTCCATGTCCTTTGTAGGGGACAGTGGGACTTGCTTATACTCATTTTCATCCATTTTGCATATTTAAGGAAAAGGAGCACTGAGTGAGGCAGAAAGGATTCTAATGGCAATAATTGAGGGAGAGTCAGACATTGAGCTGTCAGGAGATGAGGAGGAAGGTGGCCAGACAGTAGAGCAGGAAAGTGAAAGCTCAGAGGAGGACTCATCAGCTAACGAGGAGGGAGAAAGTGATGATATCCAACGGCCACTTTGGATCAGAAGTGACAAGTAAGCTAGGGCTCTTAAGTTTAGTTAGTTTATTATACAGGGTCAAGGGAAGGAAAACACGCAATTTATCTTTTACACACACACACGCATGCACACACAGACACACACACACACATGCACGCGCACACAGACGCACACAGTCACACACGCACGCAAGCACACACAGACACACGCGCACACACACACACATAATATTACATTTGTTATAGGTAGTTGTAATTATACCTCTCCTTTCTGTTGAAATTAAGTTTCAACCCTGTCCTTGAGGAGAGTATGATGGACATCAACACCCCGAACCACAAAGTCTTGAGGCTCTCTGAGTACTTCAAACAATACATAGATGACCAGGTTTTTGAGGAAATATCTACTCATACTAACCAGCGGGAAGTGCTTGTCTCTGGGAACACCCTTAAAACCACTCCAGAGGAGGGGAAAACCTTCTTTGGAATGGCAATGTACATGTCATGCCTCAAATACCTGAGGATCCGTATTGGGCAGCAAAGACAAGGGTCCCTATCATCTCCAACTCAATGACCAGGGACAGATTCTTCAAAATCCGCCAGTCCATCAAAGTGACAGATGACTTTGCCATCTCAGATGACCACAAAAAAGAGGATGCTCTCTGGAAGGTCAGGCCTCTGTTAAACAGAGTGCAACAAGGCTGCCTCAATCAGCCAAGACCATTGAAGTCCTGCATTGATGAACAGATGATTCCTTTCACAGGCCGGTGTCCTGTGAGCCAATTTGTGCCAGAAAAGCCAAATCCTACTGGTCTGAAGGTTTTTGTGCTTGCCAGTCCCAGTGGCCTGGTGCTTGATTTTGAAGTGTACAAGGGGCAAAACACATTCAGAGATAAGCAGGTGGGCATTGGGGGGAATGCTGTCATGCGCATGGCAGAATCACTGCCAAAGGGTTCCCACCTGTACTTTGACAGGTATTTCACATCTGTCAAAGTGCTGGATCAATTGAAGACAAATGGTCTCCTGGCAACAGGGACCATTATGAAGACTCGAATCCCTGCCATCAGTAAGGCCAAGATGTCCAATGACACCATGCTTCGGCAACAAGGGGGAGGTGCCTCCGAAATGGTTGTAAGGAAACACTCAGAGATTGCTATGACTAGGTGGTTCGACAACAAGGAAGTCCTCATCGTATCTTCTATCCATGGGATAGAGCCCCAGGATAGCTGCACAAGGTGGTCCAAAAAAGAGAAGTGCCATGTCACTGTGCCTAGACCTGCTGTTGTGGCGGAGTATAACAAAAACATGGGTGGGGTTGATCTGTGTGACCGCATGATCAGCTTTTATCCCATGTCAAGCCGCACAAGGAAGTGGACCGTCCGCACTATTTTGCATTTCTTTGATCTGGCTGCCACAAACAGCTGGATCCAGTACAGGTCAGACCATCAGGCATCTGGTAGACCTGCAAAAGAGAGGTTGCAGTACTTTGATTTCAAGCTGCTATTGGCTGAGGAAATGCTGTCCCAGGCACAGGGTGGTGCACACAGTCAAGCTGATGAGGTGTCCAGTGGTGAGGAAGATGAAGCAAGCACCTGGAAGGATGAAGAGCACATTCTTAAAAAGAAAAGGAGGTCTGTCAAGCCACAGCCCAACAAAGAAGTTAAAAAGTATGGAGCACTACATTTGCCAAAAATGGTGGAGACAGCAAATTCTTCAAGGTGCAGGAGAGAAGGGTGTAAAGGGAAGACGTTTGTGAAGTGTGTGAAGTGCAACATGTTTCTTTGTGTCTCAAAGGCCAAGAATTGCTTCCTGATGTACCATGCATGATGTATTCATGACATTGTATGTGTATTGACACATCCTTGGTTAAGTTTTTCAAAAGGTGGTATTTCTTTTTAGTTAAAAAATGTTTCTTAAAGTTCAATATTAATGTGCAGTGATGATATGTGTTTTATATTGGTTTTATATTGTTTTAAATGAGAAAAAATTTTATATAAAATGAGATCTTGCAAATACCAAACTGATGAATTTCAATGTAGTTTTAACTTCAAAGGAGACCCGATGTCCCCTACAAGGGACATGTGATAAAAAATAAATAAATGATATTTTTGAGAAAAAAATCTTTGTGACATGTTTCTTACGTCTCAATTACTTGAATTATGTAAAAGAAGTCAAAATATAAATACTTTTTTCTTCCGGGTCTCAGGAGGACAAAGATTTTTGGGCTTTGGGCTCTCTAGTCGGTGAGCTGGATGGAGAAGAAGGCACCTCCGTAGCAAAGCCCAATTTAATGTTTAAAAGGACAAAACATAAATTGGACTATTTATTGTTATATCTGCAGGAAATTACAATTCATATAATATGGTGTGACAATCAAATCATATGGCGCAACAGGCAGACATGTCACACCATATGACGAAGTGTTGCACCATATGATGTTTTCTGCACTTAGCACAACCTTGAGTCTTGTAGCTACACATTAGCATACTAACAACATGCTAGCTATAACAAAGCAACATAGATTTACATGTAATTATGACAAAATAATAAAATTTCTTTTGCATTTTTATGAAAAATGTGTCACACCAAAAGACATCTAGATGTGGGAGTTTTGTCAGAGTGCCAACAAAATCTGATTCATTGTAAATATAAAAATGATAACTCACCTCAGGTTGTACAGTACTAGCAATACATTGCTAGTGTATTGACTGCCTTTCAGTTTACCAACCTGTTGATGTGAGTAACGACCACATCAACAGGTTTTTTGGACCGAGCCCTCCTAATAATCAACCCTGATCATATCCCTGTCTCCTGAGTTGAGCCATTGAGTCCATCCATCCATTCATCTTCTACCACTTTTCCATTTCTGGGTCGCAGGGGGTGCTGGAGCCAATCCCAGCCAACGTTCTGGGGGAGGGGCGGGATACACCCTAGGCAGGTCGCAAGTCCATCACAGGGCCAACACACAGAGACAAACAGAGACAAACAACCACTCACACTCACACCCAGACCTACGGACAATTTAGAGTCACCAGTTAACCCAAAAATGATGTCTTTGGACAGTGGGTCTCTGCCTCTTAAAGGAAGTTTTTCCTTGCCACTGTCGCCAAGTGCTTGCTCATTGGGGGATCTGTTTTTATAAAGAGTTTGGTCTAAACCTGCTCTATATGTAAAGTGCCTTGATGTAACTTTGTTATGATTTGGCGCTATATAAATAAATCTGATTTGATTTGATTTGTTGAAATCTGTCACAAAACACCTGATATATTTACATCATTTGTTTAACATCTATTGTAAACTGACTTGAATATTGCAAAAGGAGAGCTAATAGAATCATGTAGAAAGCACATAAAATTTTCAATTCATTCCCTTTAAACGGCAATGAAGAATATTTTGGCTAATAACCCTGAATCATACTTTGGTTTCCTCCCACCATCCTAAGACATGCATGTTTAGGTTAACTGTTGACTCTAAATTGTCCGTAGGTCTGAGTGTGAGTGTGAGTGGTTGTTTGTCTGTCTCTGTATGTTGGCCCTGTGATGGACTGGCGACCTGTCCAGGGTGTAACCCACCCTCACCCAGTGTGAGCTGGGATTGGCTCCAGCACCCCATGACCTGTAAATGGATAAGCAGCAGAAGATGAATGAGGGACCCTGAATCAAACATGTTCATAATGTGCTACATAGCGTGTGTGACACTGAAATCTGACCTGCTCTGTATTCCCCTGGGAGGTCACTATGCATGGTCTATTTCTCTCTAAATGAGACCATCATTTGAACATCATGTTTTACCGAGGAAGAAACTTGGAACTGAGGCCATAAACTCATTGGGTAAATCAAGTGAGATGTAGAGTTATTTTCCATAAATTTCCATACAATCTGACTTCTTTTTACAACCTGGGGAGTCGCCCTTGATGGTCGTAAGATAGAATTCAGGTTTAATGCAGGACAGATTTATGTAGCCCCACTCCATGTCCCCACCAGCTGACAGGATTGATTAATTAGTTGTGTGGTAAATCCCCACGGTTTATATAATTGGTTCACTGTAGTTCAGGGAAGAAATAAATTCATGGTACTGATCGATTATTTAACTGATTTCACTCAGATATGATATAGACATGTTAACAAAGTTAAATTTTTGGCTTTCATCAGAAGACGTTTTTGAAATAAAAGTTATTTGAATGCAGGTTTTCTGTATATTCACTGCAAGTAGACTTCCCTTAGCTAACTGGGTCATCTTAACATTCAGACAAGAGACTGCAGATAAAAAATGGGTATGTCACAGCACCATTTAATTAATGATGAGTCATATGCCCTGTCCCTGGTAGATATTACATACAAATGCTTATATTAATCTGACAGACTAAGGAAAAACTCAAGTGGTGGAAGGATGATGTTTCTCTGCGTCTTGGTAACTGGCTGAGAACCAAAGCAACTGGATGTTCCAACAGATGGAGACAGTGGAGGGTACAGTGGCCTGCCTCTGGTGGCCTAAGTTGTAAAATTTGCAGCTAAATATAGGCCACCGAGGTGCTATAACTTTGAACTTCAAGTGTTATGTGCTGTCTGCATTGACCACTTGACAGCTTGTGGCTCATTTTCAATGAAAGTAAACGAGCTGTTTGAGGATATTTTTACAGTTCCCATCATTTTTTTTATTTTTTTTTAAAAATCAGATTTGCACAAGTAATTGCACTGTGTCTGGACTCTGACTGATGCCACACACGTCCCAATATAGCCGCTAAAACATCCCATAAAGCAGGGACATCAGCGTTGTGTCATCGGAAGAGCATACAATGACAGTTAGCCTGATGGCAGCTGCTGCTCACACTGGAGCTACAGACTTTCAGCAACGAGCCACAGTAGTTTCACAGCTTTTTCAGTTTACACTTTGCCCTAACATTTAGGTTGTTGAACCAAAAGAAAATCTGTGCTGAAATTGCACCACTAACTGCTGAGTTTGCAGGCTAGATTGCTCACTAGTTGTTGACCTAATGCACATAAAACACTGTGTAAACAAACAGGTAAATATTGTTAAGGTTAGGAGTGAAGTACTAGCTCCTCCAGCCCCTTCAGGGTCTTTTCAGGGAACCCAAAATGTGCCTATGCTGTTAAGGTTGCTCTTATTTGTTGGTATCATCTCTACCTGCTGTTAATATTGACATGTCTGAGCGGAGCACAACCTCGAGACAGATATTTAATCCTACAGTTAGTTTGGGATAAGCATTATCACTGGATTACCTCCAGTTGTACTGTCAGGAATCTTAGAATCATTTTTCTCACCAGGATCTGTTGTTTACCTCACACATAAAACAAGTCTGTATAAACTACACTCAAAACTGTGAAAAAAACCGGTAAAAGTACTGGCAGCAAATTTTCCAAATGGATACCGTAAAATTACTGTAAATAACTGTATCATAGAACTACATACAATAACCATAAAAATACAGAGCAGCTTTGTACAGTCAAAATCAATGAAAATACGGTATATTATAGTTGATAAATTCCCATTATACCGTAAAATAACATACATTTTATGTCAAAAAACATTAAAATCAGATACCTTTCAGATTAATCTCTGTAATTTCACAGTATACATTATTTATTTTAGGAAAGAGCCAAGGCTGTCTACAGTAATTTCATGTTAAAATACTATTTTTCCCATGTACAATAACACCGTTATAGCGTATAAAAACAAACTAGGTTCATAAAATTAAAGATAAATGTCTGCAAATGTACAGTATTTATCTGTCATTTTAGAGTATTAGTAGATTAAAAAGTAACCATTGGAAAAACAAGCTAAATACATTACAAATACATCAAAAATAGCTACATTTAAGGACAATCCCTGTTAACTAAGGGTATTTAGTAGTCATTTCTTGTCCATCTGCACTGATTTGCTGCATAATTGTGGTTTCCCCAAGTAGGAAAAACAATGACACAATGTATAAACAAAATATGTACCTTTAATCAAATAGGAATTTCTGCACATTTACAGTATTACAGTAGTTATTTTAGAGAATTGGACAATGGGAAATCAAACACTGTACATCAAAATACATTAATAGGCATATTTAAAGATGCTATCTGTAAATTTAGGGTATTTAACAATCATTTTAGTAAACTGAACAAATATTCACTGGGAGTCATCCTTTATCTGTAACCTGTCTCCACTTTATGTCTCTGTTGTGTCCCGAGTTGGAAAGGAGACGCAGGAGTCAGGACTGGATCTCTGGATCTTTACTTGGCAATTGTGGTGACAGACAGAAACACACAGAAATTGTGAGCTGTCTGTAAACCTAAAATTACTGAAAATCTACTGGCATTTCATTGTTTTATTGGAAAACAGGAAAAATCTGTAAAAAAATTACAGAACATTTCTTGTAATTAAATTTAAAAATTTTTTTTTTACAGTGTACCTTCTTCAACCTGCAAAATTATGAAAATATAAAAAATCCTGACTTAAAAGAAAATGGCAGAAATTTTAAACTCCCTCTATAGTGGACAATGGAGGGAGTATTGGGTGATTCTGGACACAATTAGGGACTAGCAGATGTGTCATTATCCCCACAAGCTATAAGTTATTGGGGCAATGGAGAAATAAAGTCATGGTGTCAACTGATTTTACTCATGATACAATGATATGGACACGTTGACAAGGTTCTGGTCCTGTTGGGCATTAGGTATTTCCTCTCCTGCCCCAAATGCTGCTCAGTCTGGGAACTGTTTGATCTTTTGAACAATGTCTGTAGTAATTTTTGCTCATTAAAATGAAATTAAATTGAATTTCAACAAGTCATGAATCACTGAATGAAATAACTTGTTCTGGAGCTCAACTGAGAAGACATTTTATGGTTTTAAAGATCAAAAACCATCTCTGTCATGATTTATGTCTTCTTATGGATATCAACCCTTCAGATAAAACACAGGAAAGGTATAAAATGTGGACCTTAAATAGCACTTGCAGTAGTGATTCATCTTGACTGCCTACAGTTGCAGACCATGGTATCATTTCCTTTGTATGGCCTTATCAATCTGTTACAGCAGGTTTGTGAACTTCTCCCAATATGTGTTTTTACACAAACATCTGCATCTTTTTAATTACTTCTGGGTGCACAGATGGGTGAAAAAAGCAGGAAAGATTTAAGAGCTTCTAAAAGCTTCAGGTTCTAAAGCTAAATGTGTGGCATGGTTTGCTGCAACTAATATTAAGCCAACACACAAATAACTCATGCATGCACACACACACACACACACACACACACCCACACACACCCACACAGGCAGACAGACACATGAGCTCAGTGATGTCTCTGCATTCATCCGTGCTGTTCTATTTTTCTACTAAATGAGTAGGCTGATGCAGAATCTATGAGAGTGTCTCTGGAGTTCTCCTTTTACACAGTAATGAAAAGTTCCTAACAATAATAATTTCCTTTGTGTATATGCGTGACAAAGACAAAAGAAGGATAAAAAGAACTGAGTGAACAGTGTGTGTGCGTGTGTGTGTGTGTGTGTGAGAGAGAAAGGGGCATATGTGCATCCTCCCTTTACTGAAGTAATACTTACCTCAGTAAGCGAATGAAGAAAATGTTGCCTTCTTTTAACACACACACAAACACACACACACACACACACACACACTACATCTATATGTGCTATCCAACAGTGGCGTCCATGCTTCAACACTTTTGGCTGACTCAAAAAAAAAAAGAGCATATAAATAGCTCCAAATGGGCTGAAGGGTATCATTAATAAATCTGCATATAAATTCATACATACTGGATAATGGCAGATGCACACCGTTACATTTCTTCTAAGTCACTAAATGGATAGTATCGTATGTGTGTGCTTTCCAGACGTGCAAAAGTATCTATGTGTATTTGTATATGCAGTGTTACAGTTGACCATAGAAATGAGGCTGGTAATGTTCCGTCACAGGAATCATCTTTTCCAAAAGTTAACAGTCATTTACCTTCAGAGTACACTGTAGAGTTTACGTACCCATTCAGACAGATGGTGAGATGAAATGCATGAGGAAACATTGCCCTGGGCTAATATAAACGTGACTGTGCATACTCTAAGGGAAATATATGCAGTATATACCAAATACTGGTTGTCTGGATCCTTATAGGATGGCACCATTTTAAACAATTAAGTTTTCCAATATCTCTGAACCAATCAACCTGACGCCTCCTTCATCATTACCTACACAGGTTTCATGGGAATACTTACTTTTTTTCATAATCCAAGGCAATAAGTCTTTTGTGCAGCCCCAACACCCATCATTGAAATGCTATTAGAGATCCATAAGGCAGTGAGGAAACATGTCAATCCCAATCCAAAGCTTTTTGTCAATAGGCAGGATAGAACTTTATTGACCTTTACTGAGCTCAATAAGTCACATCTTTCACCACAGCCCTGATCTCGTGTACGTTCAGAGTCATCAGGAGGAGCACTCCTAATTCCTGTATTATTCTAAATACAAAGCCAAAAAAAAAAATTTTTACACTGTTCAATTTGGTGAATGTTTTTTGCATTAAAAAGCTAGCACTATTGCCCAGTACACGATCTAACAGAGGTTAAATTAAAGTAAAAAAATAAAAATTCAAATGATTCAATTCTATGAATTCTATTCTCCAAAATTTAAGAGTAACTAATTCCCAATTGTAGCAATGGGGAGTAATTAGGATGTTGATTCAGAAAGGTTGTTGATAAACAACAATTTTAGCATCTGTACACACAATTCTGGTGTGAAAAAACACAATGACAATATAACAAAAAGAAATATTTATGTTTTTAGAAGATATATCTGTTTACAAATACTGGAAGTTGTCATAAGTTGTCATAGCTATATGAACCACAAAGAGCTGTGTGATACTAATTTCTTAATAGTTTATACATTTCTAATAAATGCTAATATGGAGACTTTAAAGGGGCTCGTTTATGGTTCCTTGCTTAGAGCAGGTGGTGGTGATTGTCACTTCAGACATCATCAGTTGCAAGACATTGTCTGAGTGGTGCTACGTCGTCAAGGTACAGTGAGTTGGTACTGGAACAAGTAAATGCCCCTCTAACCTGTAGTATTTGGGTTGCATTACAAAGCATAGCAAGGCAACTACACAAGCACATGACCAAGAAATTAAGTTTAATAAAAATGAGTTTATAGCCCTGTGTCTAGATCCATGAACCTTGTGTGGAATAGGTGGACACCAGTGGAGAAAACCAATAAATGACTGATGAGTAATAAAATACTGTGAGTCGTACACACAGACTGCCAGAGCCCTGGAAGACATGGAGTGCCTGCTTGGCCCTTAATATCTCAGTGGTTTAGTCAATGATATTGGTTCGAGCATATCTCTGCAGTAAAACCAACAGAGCATGAACAACATTACATTGGCTGAATAAATGATTTATAAAGCATTCTGGTCATGGTTTTTCTCAATGCTAAGACTCTGAATCGAATCATACACAAGGATTCAGTGTGTAGGAGCTATGGTCTCAGATTTTTGTCATTTGACCTAACCACATAATTCATGGATCAAATCTTTGTTGACATCCTTCAGCAATTTGTTGTATCCCACCTTTTTTTAATCTGAGCTGGAATTCATTAACTGATGTGCCTTACGCTATTGCTTAGAATACTTGTAAATTCTGAGCAAACGAGACATAAGCACTTGCGATGAGTGAGGCAGATTGGAGCTCACCACAGACACTGTCTCAGAGCAAAGCACTGACACATCATGTGGCCTAGAGGAGAATAAAAAATGCCAGCAGGTTGTCGCTGCTTTTCTGTGACTCATTGCTCAAGATATTGTAACAGTATTAAGTCTTAGCATCAGCTGAAGAACAGCTATTTATCTTTGCAGAAACATGCTGATGTTCAGTCATTAAACCAGGTATGTAAAACAATTTTGGTCATAAAGAATCACAACAATCAATTTGCACTGTCATAAGGACAGAAAATGTTTATAGTTTTATTGAAGCTGTGTCATGGCTTAGTTATCTATTGGTGCATTTCACCATTTCTCCTGATATCATACAGCCAGTCCTGCAACAGCAACCCTCTCATACAAACCCTCTCACCACTTCATCTGGGTCTTAGAAAATACTACAGGGTGTACCAAAACTCAAGGACTGAAGCACAGTTTCAGTCATCTGCCTCTGTGACAGAGCAGAGCAGTGTGACGACACGAAGAAGCGGCTCAGGGAGAACAGGATGCTGCAGTCGCTGACGTTCAGGGAACTGTGACTTAAAGTCAGATCTGTGATCAGGGCAGAGCTTTAGAAATATCGGTTCTTACAGTGATCCTGAAAACTCTGTGTGCTGTCAGTTAATATGCAAAAAGACAGAACAAAATGAGCAATGAGCTGCATCAAATCATTTAGAAAATGTAGCTCAAAGAATGGGGTGGATAAGGGGCATAACTAAAATAGTAATGGTTTAATCCACCCTCACAGCCGAATATTAAATAAAACTATGTACAGAAATGGACTGCAAGTCACCAAAAAAGCAGGAATTTCCAGGGACACTAAAAACTGATGAACTCACTTGACAGGCCTGCACATAGCTGGGACATACTGTTTGTTGCCTTGGTTACTGGCCTATTAGGTTGATGATATATCAGAGTTGTTGGCAAGTGAGAACACAATGAGTGTTTCTCTGTTTTAAATTATAGTTGCATAAATCAAATATAATTACTTGCCCCACAATGTTAAAACATCCCTACAATAAAAGTGGCTTATATTCCATTTTATTGACTACTCATTGTACTGGATCAGGAACTTGTCCTGGCATCGCATTACAGGATGTGAACATATGTGCTGCTCTGCAGATATCGTCTTCCATGTGAAACACAACCACATTAAATTAAAACAGGCAAGGGTTGCACCAATTCTGTTTATTGCAACCTGTGCTCCTGAACTTTGCTAACACTGCAATTAATAGGGTAAAGTTTTGGAGTTCATATGAGCTACAAGAATGTCCTTACGCAGAAGGCAACTTTGATAAATAGTGCATGCTAAGGGGGTCTCCAACAGAAAAGTGCAGAGGCATGGGCTGTGGTAGGAGCTCACCTGGTGTCTGATGGCACTCTGGATAAGATCTATTTATCAGCCTGCCTCAATGAGAGATAGCCCTGCCAACACATCCACCGCTCACAACAGGCTACCTTGAATAAATAATGGAAGATCTGTGGGAGGGAGTTGGCCCCCCTGCCAATGACCACAGCTAATAGCCCCTCCTCCTTCACTGCACTGGTGTAGAGTGTCGCAAGAATTATGAAGCTTTTATTGGGCTGATAAAGCTTTTTTTCCTAAATAAAATGAAAGCATGTCCATAGGGATGAGTATGTCATGTCATGATAAGCTTTCAATTTTCTCTCCAATTTCCACAGGAACACTGTGATTTTGTTAGATTTTTGCCCTTCACTCCTGGACCACGCATTCTGAAAACTGCCGCTGCTAGCTAGATTAAGCATCTCATTCATAAAGTTAACTGATTGACTTAAAAAGCCCCTCCCTCAAAGCAGGGCCTGTCTATAAGTATATAAGAAATCTGAGGAGATGCCAGATCCCTTTATAGATTTACACTGATACTCCTGAACATGTGTGGCATCGATTTTTAATAACGTGTGCTTATAAATCATTTATAAGTTTACAAATGGCTTCATTAGTGCTCAATAATTCATACTTAATAAATCAGTAATACACCATTAATAATGAAGATATACAGCGGCCACTCCCAGGAGGAGTCATGGACCAGATTCAGATCTCGAGATACATCCGATGGAAGACTGGAAATTACTGAAGTTCTAATTTTCTGGTGCAGCTTTCTGGTCAAATGATGCATGTATGCTGTGGGTCTGAAAATTGAGGCCAAAGCTGAAGAGCCTTAATCCTGTAATTTATCTAAATACCATCACCATAATCCATGTATAAAAAAGTCAGATTGTATTGAAGTCTATGGGAAAAGGGTTCTACTTCTCCCTTGATTTATTAGCTCAGTAAATGTTTTCCTAATCAGTTTATGGTCTCAATCCTCGTCAGTACAACATGATGATCATTTTCAAATGTGTTGCAATTTTTCGGTGGTGAAAATGTGACATCAACCTGTAGTTTTTATTTCATTTTTAAAAGTAATTTATAAAGCAAGGGCAATTAATTTATTTAGCACTTTTCAGGCATAAGGCCATTAAAATGCTTTACAAAGTCACAGGAACACAGAAAAGATAGAACATTAAGTTCACATTAAAACAACATTCAAAACCAATAAAAATTCATGAATCTGGAGAAATATTTCAATTAGAAACATCAAGATGGCTTAGGAAACGCCAGAATATCATCATATAATGAAAAAAGAGGTTCAGAGAAAAGACATTAAAAGCAAATAAATTTGAATATGAGAGAGCACAAAAGCAAAATTATGGTCCATCTATGATTTATTGGTGAGGTGCAAAAAGCAGAAAGAGTTTTTTACACTCTAATATCAGGGAGCTGACAGCTGGAGCAAATCACGGAAGCTGAAGCTTGTCCCACAGGTGAGGAGCAGAGAAACTAAAGCTGCTTCACCTGGCTAGGTCTGAATCTGGGGAGATCTAAAAGTAAACTTGTGTTAGGCTGTCCTAAGGGTCTGTATATTACATATCTTACAAGTAGATCTGTGAATTGTGTAAGACCATCTGTTATTTAGTTATTAGTAATTACAGCCCTTAATTTTCTTGAAATGCTAAAATAAAAATACAAAATTGTTATTATGTTGTTGACAGTGGATTGTTATTTTATAATGTTAACAAATGCTCAACGTTCAGGACCTTTGCTGCAGGAGGATTAGTCCAACTGCATCTTTCTAAATTTTAATTGAAGCCCCCTGTGACCGAGGAAAAAGGTCTTTCAGGCTGCAGAACTTGTCCAGTGGCTAATTTGAGCAGTTGAAAGCTGCTTCATCAGCCTCCTCCTACTTTAAACATTAGTTGAATTACTACGAACATGACTGCAGAGTTCAGACATCATTACATGTAATGATTATGTGGTCATTTCACAAGATTTCACAGGGTAAAAGAGAATTTCTTTTCTGGTCTGCATTTCAAAATTAAAAAACATCCTGCAGAAAAGGGAGGCTCATTCAACCTCTAAGAACAAGCCAATGAGGTAGAATATATCGTTTACTTCTCTCTGAACACCCTGTTTCTGAATGTCCTACATGCAGCCACTTCTTTGTCTCTGCATGAGCTTCCCTCAGTGGTATGGTGTGACTGTATTGTAATTAATAATGCAGTTGTTTGCATATAAAGTGGCCTGACGATGGGAGTTGGTGACTGAAAAATGGATTAAAGTGAGGGGGAGATATAGACCACTGGACACCTCCTTTACCCACTATTAACACACAACATGATCACTCAACACTGAGCAGATGGAAAAAATATATGGTTCCTCCATCGCAGAGGAAAGAAAGAAAGAAGCTCTTCACCTGTTTTTGGTGATCTTATGATTATTGGCCAACAATCACAAAAGCTTTGATAATTTTTAACATGTAACTGCAGAATAGTTAGATTCATGGATATGAAACACTAAGAACTTCTTCAAAGATAATTTACCTTCCAAATGAGTTTTAATACACATCGCAGCTGTTCCAGTTACAACACTTCCGAAAGAACTACCTCAGCTACTGCCTAAAATACAGGATTAGCTATTCCACTGCCATGAAATTTTTAGCCACTGACATTTTACCAACAGTTCACATTATCCTGGAAATCAGTTCTCCTTTTCTGCCCTACAACTATAACCTGCATAAGAAGTTGGAGCTATGCAGCCACTGGCAACTGCTGTTTTAGTGCAGAAGAAAACGTGGAATGTCACTTGTGAGCAAAAGGTCAACAATTTGAGTCCCACTAGCAGAAAAGGCAACGTCTACACAATGCAAGATTGTATTTGAGGGTAAGGCACCAGCATTGCCACTTTCATCACCAGCATGAAGTCACATCCCACTATCTGCAGTATGTGTGGAGTGGACTGCAGTGTTTTCTCTCAGACTGTGTGTAATTCCTTTTTCTTCTTGTTAAACCTCTATCGCAGGACCCCATTCACACTGTTGACCTGGTGAATTTGCTGCGGTGATACACATCAGAGGTGACACTAAAAAGCTCACATCACTACCTTCACCTGTGTAAGCCACCATGGAAAGATGTAATCAGGTTTTTATACCTGTGAAATGTTAGAGTGCAGATCTATATTTCTGATCTGACAATCTTACTAAACCAATTAAATCTAATCACATAGTTTAAGGTACTCCACTTTGGCCAAATAAAGGAACACATTTGATAATGAGGACAAATAGCTGCGACTTATATGGGAATATTTGGGAATGGGAGTGGGATTTGGCTGCTTCTCACATCGATGCTAATTTCTTAAACCCTGAATGTGCCATTCATTGTACACCTAGGGATCATTCCAAAGTAATTTGAGTTCAAAAAACTTAATTCATTCAACCATAGGTAGTGGAGTCAAGGAAGCAATAGCAACAATTTTTAGAAATTATTTGCAATTGTCAATGAATGAATGAAAAAAGTACATTTTCAGTCAGATTTTCCATGAATGCTTCACATACAGGCAATGAGTAGCATGGGAGATTAAATGGAGGTTATAATTGTCATTGTAAAATGTACCAGTATGAGGGGCCATCAGAGGCCCCATTTCTCTCTGAGGGCCCCAAGTATTTACCTGGTATGCCTCGCCTAAGGGTGTGCCTGTGACTCCACACTAGTGTGAAAGAGAGAGAGAAAAAAGAAACCCCTGTGCAGTGAAAATCAATATTTATTAGTGGTAGTAAGAGTAATGAAGCTGCTATATCAGAGCTGTAGAGTCATGTTTAAATAATCCATGAGCAGCCAGAGGAATACCTATAAATCCTCTCCTGTCTCTGAAGCTTAAACAATACAGTTATCCGTTATGAAAATAGCTTTAGTATTTAAGTATACAGAAATATATTCTATCCTATTTTTTATATGAATAATTAACCCTTTTGAGTTTTTATTATTTTATTTCATATTGGTGTTTCTCCAGTTGTATGTGCTGTGTGTGGGCAGCACTAGTCTTGACGTTGATACTGGAGACAAAAGCACAGTCATGTTTCTTCTTCCTAACAGTCATCCCCTTTTGTAGTTTGAAAAATTCAAGTGCTTGTTAAGTGTTGAAAACAGAGACAGTAAACAGTGCGTTGAACCATTTCTTTGAAGCACTGCAATGCCTTTAGTCATTCATAAAATATTGTATTTGATGATCAGATTATGGTAATCTTTAAAATCTAACTGAAAGATACTTAATTATTCAGCTCCTTCGGTCAAATGCTTGATGCCTGTCAGGGTGACAGAAATGAAGCTTTAAAGGTCCACTTCATCAGATATGCATCATCTTTTTTCAATTGTTTTAGTAAGTCTTTCGTCTTCAGCCTGATGAATTTGTAAAATATAAATTGGTAAAAAGTCATTACAGACAATTTTCTACTTGTCCAATTGGCCATAAAAGCAAATGTTAGCATTTTATTCAATTGGGATATTGATATTTCTTATCAGCTCTACCTTACTCAGAGCTCTGAGTGTGACCATGTGTGAGCTGCGGTTGTCTTTGCCACAATAATAAAAGGTGATTATTTAATGAGGAGGTGTCACAATCAGTATCACCTGTCTAGTCACAGTTTGGTAAATGTCAGATCATCCTACAGTAATTATCACTGTCAACATTTGGCCCTGTGATGGACTGGCCACCTGTCCAGGGTGACCCTGCCATCGCCCAATGTGAGCTGGGATTGGCTCCAGGATCCCCCATGACCCAGAAACGGAGGAAGAAGATGAATGAACATTTGATGTTTCAACATCATCATCCCAGGAACCCTCAAGGACAAACTCACCCAGCTCACTGTGCCGGCCTCCATCTGTCAGTGGATTTACAACTTCCCCACCGACAGGAGACAGCAGGTGAGGCTGGGCAGCATCCTCTCCAACACCTGTAGCATCAGCACTGGAGCCCCCCAGGGGTGTGTTCTCTTCCTGCTGCTCTTCTCCCTCTACACCTACGACTGCACCACCAAGCAGGGCAGGAACAAACTGCAACAGACTATAAGGACTGCAGAGCAGATCATTGGGGCCAACCTGCCCTTCAGGTCCAGAGTCAGGGACCAGGCAGGTACCATCGCTGCGGACCCCTCACAGCCGGACACAAACTGCTACGGAGCTCTGTTCGCCAAAACTACCAGACTTAAAAAGAGTTTCTTCCCCCAGGCTGTCTCCCAGATCAGGCCAACTGACAACCTCATGAACATTTGCACATTGCTGCACTATTGTAAAATATTCCACTGCAAATATTTCTAATATTTCTAATTTATATTTATATACATATTTCCTTTTTATTTATAATCTTTTATTTCTGTCTTGTCCAAGTTTGAAACACCGGAGTCAAATTCCTCGTATGTTTACACATACTTGGCAAGATAACAATTTCTGATTCTAATTTTGATTCTTCTGAGAAAACTCTCAGTGTTTTGGTTCAATAGAAAATTGAGAAATCTTTGACTGTATTTGGATTTTCTCTGCTAACTCTCCTTTGATCAACTTCAAACTTAGTGGGTCTATTGCTGACGACCAGAGGATCATTCTTTTTTATCTGAACCTCTTTTACATGCATATAATGAATATAACATAGCAACAGCTATGTATTCCAAAATGTTATGTTCTCATACGGAGTGCAGGGTCTTAGGAGGTTAACACAGGTCAGCAATCAGCCTCTACTGTACCCATAGGCCCATCCTGAAGAAGCACTGCTCCACCACCATAAAAGGTATATTGTTTCAGTAATCTCAAATATAACAATCATAGCTTTTCAAAATGGACCAGATGTTATCCTGAACACAGTGGTGGTAGATGAATGTGTGATTCTGAGAAAAACAAAATGGCCTTTTATCTGAGGTAAAAGATTTGAGGAGTGTGTTTTTTCTGCAGATGGCATCAGATGATCCTTTTGTTCGTGCAGATAATTGAAGCAGTAGACATTCTTATGGCTGAACATTGTTAAACTGTATTTTTCTGCAAGACCTGATATATAAAGCAGAGATTTGTTTCAAGTAATGATGAAATAAAGAGATGTATCCATGTCCACTCTCCTTATGTGAAGATATTATCATATAAATCATGATAACAACCCCTTAAACAACACTGAGTTCTCATTTGAATCCTTTGCTTTTTATGCTCTGAAAGTGAGTTCACTTTCTTAAAACACTCATTCATTTGCAATAGAAAAATACAACAGAAATATATAAGCAACACAGTGGCATAGTGGTTAGCGCTGTTGCCCCACAACAAGAAGGTGACAGGTTCAGTTCCCTGGTGCCTTTCTGTGTGGAGTTTGCATGTTCTCCCCATGCCTGTGTGGATTTCCTCCCACCGTCCAAAGACATGCATGTTTAGGTTGATTGGTGACTCTAAATTGTCTGGTGTAGGTCTGAGTGTGAGTGTGAGTGGTTGTGTGTCTCTGTCTGTTTCTGTGTGTTTGCCCTGCGATGGACTAGCGACCTGTGCAGGGTGGACCCCCCCCTCACCCAGTGTGAGCTGGAGTTGGCTCCTGTACCCCGGAAACGAATAAGCGGTAGAAAATGAATAAGTCCCTTGGAGCCAGAACTAATCTATGTGAGCAGATGGATTAGGTTATAGATTATTAATTTTAGGATGGATGGGGATGTTGCGCTGCTAGAGCCTCCAGGTTCTGGCTCTCCCACTGTGGATGCTGAGAAATTGATCCAATAAAAGTACTGGAAAATCTTTTCATATGTCTTTTTAACACCTAGATGCCCAGTTGACATATCAGGAGCCGTTCTCAAAACCCCAGATCTGAATTTACTTGGAACCACAATTTGGAAGATTGGATTGCCAACAAACTTTTCCCCTTGAAGCAAACATTTCTCCCCAACATGCTTTCCTCCAGGAAGTATCCATGAGTCCCAACTGTCCATCTTGTCAACTGGACGCACTTCTTTAACCAGCCCTTTTAGAGAAGGATCTTCTTGCTCCTTCTGTATCAAGTCAAAGCGAGACACAGAGGGAGGAAAGGAAGACAAAGGAAACTTGAAACTAGGCGAAGGTTTTCTCACACTTTCTTCTGACTTTTCTTTGTCAGAGTGAGCTTGAACCCTGGTAATAGCACCTGCAGGAAACACCTTTAGATCTTCATTCACACAAGGAGATGATATAACCACAGGAGAGCGAAAAAAAGGTGAATCTGCCCAGACACAATCCCCAATATCAACTGGACCCCGTTAATTGGCAGAGAAGGCCACACTGCAAGAGCCACTTCTCCATTAACCCGGTCTGAATGTAGCATCACCTTATGCAAAGGAACAGCCAACCCTGTTAACTCCACTCCTCTTACCAACCCAAAGTCTTCAGCATCAGTGTCAGATAAAAATGGCAACACTGATGACAAGGTGAAAGAAGCCAAAGCCCCAGTATTTCTTAAAATTTTAACCTGAACTTTTTTTTCACTACCTACTAAAGATACAAACCCATCAGTGACATATGGTTTGTAACCTGGATGAACCTCAGTAGGCATGTCAGGCTGAGATGATTCTCCAGGGGGCAGTGCAAGAAATTCCCCAAGAGAAAACACAGACTCTGCCAGCACAGAAGATCTGGCAGCTACAGCAGTAGGCCTGGTGTGATGTTGTACTGTACACTCAGCTTTCCAGTGACCTTTTCCCGGACAGTAATTGCAAGTCTGACTAAAATCCGACTTACCACCATTGTTACCTGACTTGGAGAAAAATTTATTAAAATTAATTTTTGGATTACAACCAAAAGCATTTTCTATATGTCCAAAACAGCACGAACTTTATGAGTTAAGGCATATTCATCTGCTATGACAACTGCCTAAGACAAACTGATAGGATTACTCTCACTCAGATGCGCTCTACCCATGCGCTCTGGAAGAGATCCTTAAACTGCTCCAACAAAACAAGCTCGCACACTTCATCAAAAATCTGAACATTAGAAGCTAGCCACCAACGACCAAACAAAGTAGACAGTTCATGTGTAGACTCCACATATGTTTGATTCTTAAATTTTTTGACATCCCCTGGATCTCTGCCTGTAAGCCTCAGTTACCAGTTCATAAGCTTTTAAAACTGCTGTCTTTACCTTGAGATAGTTTTTGCTTTCCGGTGCCGACAAAGCAGAAAAAACTTCCTGAGCTAGCTACAGAGTTTGCTCAGCCTCACTCCATTTCCTGTTCTTAGCCAACCTCTCAAACAACAGGAAAAAACTACCAGACACATCAACCTTTGCTGAATCCTCTTCACAAGATTCCTATTTACCTGCTGAGGGCACAGGCATCTTACTTTTCCTGATCAGATCCAGCCTGTAATGCTCTAAACACTGATGTTCCTGCTCCTGCTGTAACTCAGCCTCATGTAGCCTAACATTAATTTTAAGCCTCTCCATTTCAACAGCTTGCTCCTAAGCCCTAGCAACCTTTTCACGTTCCAGAGCCATTCCTGCTCGTTCTAGCTCATATTTGTGCTGCAAAACCAACAGCTCCTTTTGTTGGTCAAAAGTCAAGGAGAGCAGGTCTAGTGTCTGACTGTGGGAGCCATGGAACTGAAGTGAGGGGAAGCATCGCCAGGGCTTGTAAAGGGGTGTGATCGCGACGTATCCCTCTTGCAGCTAAGTACCCTCTCTACTTGTTTTTAGCAGTTCAGATATCGACATTTTTTTATCAAGGATTTTAGACCCTGGAGACCCTCCATTGTGTGATTTTAGCCTGTCCATTTATCAAGGGCTCTTCTGTCCCGTGTATGTGCTCTGGAGTGACTGGGGGGCCTCCTGCTCCACCTCCAAGACTTGGGGTCTGCCACTTCGGCCCGGTTGGAGAGTGAACCCCACCGGACACTGCTGGATCATCAGGAGAGACACTGCGCTGGACTATATATATAATATTTTTATATAATAAATCTGGTGTTGAATATTACGGTCTGCTAGTGGTTCCTGCTCTGCTCAACCCTGATTTTAACTAAGAACCTGTGTTCCTAAAAGAGTCCTAGGCTCTAAACCTAGGTGGTGTTGTTGGCTTTTGATACATTTATTTTAAATTATTATTTTAATATAAATTTGCTCTAACTTCGCCACACGAGGAGCAGCATTATGGGATACATGAATATTAGCTTTAAAACATTTTTAAGTTCCCAGTTCCTTTTTAAATACTGCATGCTTTTATAGCACTTTTGTAGGGCTGTGAGGTTTGCAGTGTATATTCGCTCCAGGTTCAGGGACTGTGGGTAGGCCAGGTGCTTAATTTCAGCCCAATCCAGTTTAACATGCTTCAGCCACCATCTTCCCAGTAGGTTCGGACCTGTGCCTTTAACTACTATGATGGGCAATATCTTTTCTTGCTGTTTGTAGTTCACTTTCACATACGTTTTTTCCCAGCACCCATATCTTTGCTTTGTATATGTTCTCAACTTCAGGTGAGTTTTCTTCAATGGATGGACATTTTACACTTTTTCTTGTTTTCATATTCAGTATGGTGAGTCCACATCCAGTATCCACTTCAAATGTATTTGGTTCTCCATTTACAGTCATACATACCTTGTAGGGCGCCGCCCCCCCCCCCCCCCCCACCTCATCCTCACCTAGGACACTGTATAATGGCTGAGCCTCCCCATCACTCCCTTCTGCCACTCTGGGAGAACAATAATGCACTTTTTCTCCTGTGTGAAGTGTCTGCCACTTTCTCTGGGTCTTCTGTCAGTTCTCTTTTAAACAGTTGACTTTTTCTTATTGCGACATGCTTCTTCTGCCCCATGCGCTCTGCTCAAGCCCTCACTGCATTACAGGACATGGCTCCTGCTTCTGCCTGCAAATCCTGCACATTTTTGTTGGCAGACTTGCTTGGGCTAGAGACAGGGCTCTTTCAAATGTGAGATTGGTCTCTGACAATAATCTTCTCTGTCATTTATTCCACATACCAGCCTGTGCCATAACATTTGTGTCTCTCCATAATGATAGTCTTGTGCCAGTTTCCTTAACTCTGCCCCATATTCTGCCACAGTTTCAGCGGGTCTTCTCATACGTGAATCAAATTTAAATCTCTGGACAATTTCACTTGGTTTGTGGTTAAAGTGGTTCTTTAATAAAGTTACTAATTTTGCAAAAGTCTTCTCTCCAGGTTTTGCAGGATTTAGGAAGTTTCTCATCACTCATAATGCAACAAACTCCATAAAGTGCTTCTCCACAGTAATCCCACGGTTTGCAACTCCATTATGTAACCAAATGTGGATGAGCTCAAACCTGGGTCAACACAAGAGTTCTAATTAAAAAACAAAACATCAAGCATGTTAAAGCTACTTTCTCTTTGCTTTCATTCTCTGTCAAAACATTTCAAATTGAGCATAGGAACATATTTTAGCAGCAAGTTCAAAGGTTTCCTTTTTTTAAAATTCAAATCAACCGATTTTTGATGTTGATCTTGTATTTTAAAAAAAAAAAAGACGAAAAAAAGTTTGTCCAATTTCAGAAGTTTTGCATTGTTAATATTTGCTTTATCAAATTCTTATGTTTAAGGTGTACTAGACGAAACAAAATTCTTGAATTCAGTTTGCAAATTTAAAAAATCAGCAAAATGTAGACCCTTTTTCTGACTGGTTCTTAAAATTTAATTGTGACGTTCAGTTACTGTATATCCAAGAGGCCCAGACATCTGTTCTTGAAATCATCAACCATTGGTTTGTTTTGAACCACTTCATACCTCCTGTATGCAAAGGTCTGGCCCATTTTCCTTCTCACTGCCTCCCTGTTGTTCCACTTCTGCACTTTTTGACAGTAGTTCAGGCCCGGAGTGGCTCATTGGGGGGACCGGGACAATTCCCGGTGGGCCGGTCTGATGTTTGGGCCACGAGGGCCGGTGTTCACTTATTTTTATTTATTTTTTTTATTTAATTCATGGCACTGGGTTGAAATATATCACGTATGCTGCTCCAACGGCCGCTGTCCCTGACCCTGGGCCGCCTCCGCTGGCAGCTCTCTTTTTTTTTTTGCACACCATGGATGTTTAAAGAGCACACACGGTCAGTGCAGGGATGTATGGAGAGAAGGTCAGTCGTGATCTAAAGTGGGCCGGTCTGAGGCATGAAACCCCTGGGCTGAAAATGAGTCCCACTCCGGCCCTACAGCGGTTCCACTCTCAGGCTCTGATGTGATTCTCCTGTGGGATAAGGGGGGCAGTTCACTTCAGAACGCCTTGGTCATTTGATGGCAGAGGCAGCACTTGATTTGCCCCAATGGAGTTCACCAAAACCTCAGGACATCCCAGTTTTCTCAAATGAGTACAGTAAATTGTTTAGTCTTTAAACTTGCCTTCCAACCAGCATATCCTGTAACTGAGCCCTTCTCTGTTAGACGAGGGTGTTTTGAGATGAGTGCCTCACCAACCATGTTGAACTCTCTGTCTGTAACATAAACTTTGTATTTGACACTTTCTTGAATCAGACCTTCTAGAATGTTTGACTTGAGTTTACGTTGTGGCATAAGCACTTTGCCATTCTCTCTGAATGCTGCATTGCCTTTTTGAAGTTTTATCTCTGAATCAAAGCCTAATTGTTGAATATCGAAGGTGCTAAGCATGGTGGCATAGTGGTTAGTGTGTTGCCCCACATAAGAAGGTCTTGGGTTCGGTTTCCTGGGCCTACAGCCTTTCTGTGCGGAGTTTGCATGTTCTCCCTGTGCCTGCGTGGGTTTCTTCTGGCTACTCTGGTTTCCTCCCACTGTCCAAAGACATACATGTTTAGGTTAATTGATGACTTTAAATCTAAACAATTACAGTACCTTGCAAAAGTACTGCAAAAGTCTTCATGCCTTCTTGGATCTTTCACCTTATCATGTTATAGGCACTGTGGAGAGGCATTGTCTGAGTGTGAGTGTGAGTGGTTGTTTGCCTCTGTCTGTCTCTTTATGTTGGCCCTGTGATGGGCTGGCGACCTGTCCAGGGTGAGCTGGGATTGGCTCCAGCAACCCCCACGACCCGGAAACGGATAAGCGGTTGAAGATGAATGAATGAATGAATGAATGAAGGTGCTAGGCCAAAATGCCCTGGAGGTTGAACAGTTGGATGCATCCGATTCCGATGAAGACAAAATGTCAGTATCAATATCCCCATTGGACATCGAGCTTTGTTCCAGATAACTATAGATATGAGCTCTTGCTGAAGAAATCTGGACCTGATTGTTCCCCAGTCCTTCAGTTCATCCACTGAAGTGAGGTTCATGAACTCATTGTCAAATAGGGGATCCATTAACTGAAGCCTGAAATTTGTTTGGATAGCACATTGTCTTTGCATAATATCAACCAGTTCACTGACAGATGTGGGAAGTCCGTCTGGCAAAGCCAAGCGCTGACTGCTGTTGTCTCCAAGGGTCACTTTCAAAAAGCGTGGGACGACAGGTTTCAGTCTGTCAAGAGGATGAATAAAATTTAGATTTTTTTCCAAGTGGGTTAAAAATTTATTTAGCTGGACAAACTGACCAGTGAACACATTTAAAGGGCCAAATATAGAGAGAAAAATGCAAGAACTGATGCTAATTATAAAAAGACTAACATGCCACAAAAAATAAGTGAATGACAGATGGAAAGGCACTGTGCACAGGAACCCCAAAAGTAAAGAAAAATTATAATATAAAAAGTTTGAAAGAAGGCAGTGGGAAAAAAAATCAAGAATGTCAAGAACTTTTTAGGTCATACAAACAAAACATACAAAATGTTTTATGACCAAGAAAGCTGGCATATTTCCTAACCAAGCTTTAACGAGGATGTGCCTTTTTAAAGTCACCATACGGCCAGATCCAACCATGTAGTCAGCTAATGTAATGGATAGGCATCAATCAGTTCACTGAATGCTAAGAGCTTGACCTCCCTTGTAGGAGACAACCTTAGCTCAAAGCCTCTGCAGTGTTCAATATACCAACCACACAGCACTCTCACAATAACAAACAAGTTCTGATCGATAATGCACATCTGAGTAATTTCAGCAAACTCTGGCAATCCATGTGCCACTGTCATGCCCTTGCTGTAGGCAATACCGCTGAATGTGGCATTTTTTGCAAGATTTATTTCATCAGTGTTGGGATACTTTGAATGAATTGCCATGAGCCATCCCCTCTTTCAACAAATCAACTGGAACTCTCAACAACCATGGTACATCAAGGCAAGGTTTACCATGGGATTGCGAGGTGACGTGGAATGCAATCATTAACTGATACTTCAATGCCAAAGTCAAAGGTACATTTTTTAAGCAACTGATGTGTTTAACTATCTGTTTGAAATATTTGTGTTTGACTTCAAAGTGCATTGTCTAGACAGACAATAAAGGTCCGAAACAATGAATCAACTGAGGGTAGTGCTCAAGGAAGTGATGCTTTGGCTCTTTGAACCTCTGTCTATGTTCAGCTATCTTACTGTCAAGGTATGAGATGGACTCATCAGTATGCACCGGGGCCACAGCCAATTCAGCAATGTCTTTTAAACACAACCCATGCTGGCTGATCTTTTGGATCACAAAACCAATTACAAATGGGAAGAACCTCAGCAAGCTCCATGTTTCATGGACATTGCCTCCGATGGATTTCCGACTGGAGAACTCTTAGGTGCAACATTTAGCTTATTAGTCTTGTCAGACCATTTGTATGGGAATGACAAAGTAGGTTTGTTCAACTCATTGGATGGAAAAAAATTTCTTTGATATGAAAACATTCGGGCAGTACACAACTTCAAATGGTACAATTCTCGCAACTATGTCGTGAGTAATGTCAGGGGGATATCCAATCAAAACATTAAAGTGTTACAGATTCTTGGTGAGAACACACTCCCGTTTTACAGGCAAGTGATGCATGCAGTTTTCAATAGCTATTTGTACATGTACTGCATGTTCTTCTTTTGCCCTCAACCGGAAAACACCGGATGCAACACAATGAGAATTGATATCACCATGTTTCACTGGGCAAAAACAGCAAAAGTAATCCCCGGAAAAACTTTCAATGAAGCCAGCAATACTGTGTGGTCCTAGATTATTGGCAACAACACTATGCACTGTACTTTACCTTTCATAAATTTACCTAAAAGAGGAACATTAACACCATGGTCCTTCAAGGTTTTTTAGATCTTTTAAGAGGGGTTCCAAAATATTTTCAAAACCGTAGGTTTTCATGTAACATCGTATCTCTTACAAAGCACAGCAAGATAAATTGAGGATAAAGGGGAATGAGAGCCTGGAGGTAGGCTCAAGAGTATCCAATATACAGCACAAAGCTTGTGCTTTTTTTGATAGGTACAAGCTTCAAAATCATCAACATACAAAAATTATTATTCAAAAACTTATTTTGTTGGAAATGAAAACTGTCTAATTTCTATGACTTTGTTAGGAATAACCTTTCTACTTAGGAGTTGCTGCAATGACTTTAACAGTGGGACACACTGTAAGGTCCTGAACTTTTACCATCAAGTATAAAAGTCACAGGTTCCACAACACTGAAGCAATCCCTGTAGTATTGTTTATGCTGATATGAGGTAGAAAGCGGCCCTCCCTTTTCAACAGCCTTTGATATTGGATTGGATGTACACACTGCAGAAGTGATATTAGTTGCTACTGAGTCCTCAACTTGTAAATTATGTTGATTTAAGATATCAGCAACAATATCTTTTGGAAGTGGGACTTAAATAATTAAGCTCATGAAAAAATCCATCAATAGCTGTACCTGACACATGCACAAGATATTCCAACTTGAGTCCGGCTGCTGCAAGTTGCTTCTCGATTGCACATGAGAGGGCTTTGGGATCAGCTGATTCTACAATACTCACCACAACTCCAGAGCCTTTGTACGGCGAATATTGATTTGTGTGGAAATTGCTATCCTTACTGATATGAGGAATCCGTAAGATATCACAAAACACCATTAAGGTTCAACACATACAATATTATATTCATCAAATATGGATTCAGCAGACTCTTATCTATATATGCAGAATAATACTTGCTTAATGTGTTTATGCATCTCATCTAAAGATTTCAAAACCTTTAGGTTATATTATTTTATACCCTAAATGCCCGGCTTGACTTACACGGTATATCAAAACTAGGACTACAGGACCTGAGAAACAGTCAATTACTTGGCGGTTAAAAAGTAAAAACCTGCTATGTGAAATATGGTTCTTTATCAGTTTCCTGCAGGAAATTCAAGTGTCTCAATAAATGAGTAAATAATAATAATAATAATAATAATTTAAAAGCAAACTTAAATAAAAACTGTCTGTACTATAGTCCCCCTATATTACTATGGCTGTTGTAGCTAGTAAAGAGATGGACCACGTTAATAATCTGTGAAAAGATCAATTGAAACATTCAGGATTATTACAATGCCATCCAAAATATTTAACTATAATATAATGTTGAACTTTTTTTTCGTCTGCTTAAGCTCCAACAAACTCTATAAATAATTATAAATACAGGCAACAAACTCCATAAAGTGTCTCTCCACGGTAATTGCTTCGTGTTGTGACACTGACAAACATGATGAATTACATTTACAAAAATTTGAACAGGTCACAGCACAATGATGCAGGGTGTTATGTTTCATGCGCCAAAAGTTGGCTAAGTCTGGCAAAAGAGCGGAGAAAAAAATCCACAAGCTCATGTACAGTCTTCAAAAGTACGGCTAATAACATAATTTGCAACATATAAGGTGGACATCCACATATGAAGTACGCAATGAAGTAAATACAAACAAGGGAAATATATTTCACAACTTTGAGCCTTGTACTTGTAGATAAGTACACTGCTCAAAAAAATAAAGGGAACACTTAAACAACACAATGTAACTCCAAGTCAGTCACACTTCTGTGAAATCAAACTGTCCACTTAGGAAGCAACACTGATTGACAATCAATTTCACATGCTGTTGTGCAAATGGAATAGACAACAGGTGGAAATTATAGGCAATTAGCAAGACACCCCCAATAAAGGAGTGGTTCTGCAGGTGGTGACCACAGACCACTTCTCAGTTCCTATGCTTTCTGGCTGATGTTCTGGTCACTTTTGAATGCTGGCGGTGCTTTCACTCTAGTGGTAGCATGAGACGGAGTCTACAACCCACACAAGTGGCTCAGGTAGTGCAGCTCATCCAGGATGGCACATCAATGCGAGCTGTGGCAAGAAGGTTTGCTGTGTCTGTCAGCGTAGTGTCCAGAGCATGGAGGCGCTACCAGGACACAGGCCAGTACATCAGGAGATGTGGAGGAGGCCGTAGGAGGGCAACAACCCAACAGCAGGACCGCTACCTCCGCCTTTGTGCAAGGAGGAACAGGAGGAGCACTGCCAGAGCCCTGCAAAATGACCTCCAACAGGCCACAAATGTGCATGTGTCTGCTCAAACGGTCAGAAACAGACTCCATGAGGGTGGTATGAGGGCCCGACGTCCACAGGTGGGGGCTGTGCTTACAGCCCAACACCGTGCAGGATGTTTGGCATTTGCCAGAGAACACCAAGATTGGCAAATTCTCCACTGGTGCCCTGTGCTCTTCACAGATGAAAGCAGATTCACACTGAGCACATGTGACAGACGTGACAGAGTCTGGAGACGCCGTGGAGAACGTTCTGCTGCCTGCAACATCCTCCAGCATGACCGGTTGGCAGTGGGTCAGTAATGGTGTGGGGTGGCATTTCTTTGGGGGGCCGCACAGCCCTCCGTGTGCTCGCCAGAGGTAGCCTGACTGCCATTAGGTACCGAGATGAGATCCTCAGACCCATTGTGAGACCATATGCTGGTGCAGTTGGCCCTGGGTTCCTCCTAATGCAAGACAATGCTAGACCTCATGTGGCTGGAGTGTGTCAGCAGTTCCTGCAAGACGAAGGCATTGATGCTATGGACTGGCCCGCCCGTTCCTCAGACCTGAATCCAATTGGGCACATCTGGGACATCATTTCTTGCTCCATCCACTAACCCCACGTTGCACCACAGACTGTCCAGGAGTTGGCGGATGCTTTAGTCCAGGTCTGTGAGGAGATCCCTCAGGAGACCATCCGCCACCTCATCAGGAGCATGCCCAGGTGTTGTAGGGAGGTCATACGGGCACGTGGAGGCCACACACACTACTGAGCCTCATTTTGACTTGTTTTAAGGACATTACATCAAAGTTGGATCAGCCTGTAGTGTGTTTTTCCACTTTAATTTTGAGTGTGACTCCAAATCCAGACCTCCACGGGTTAATAAATTTGATTTCCATTGATAATTTTTGTGTGATTTTGTTGTCAGCACATTCAACTATGTAAAGAACAAAGTATTTAATAATAATATTTCATTTATTCAGATCTAGGATGTTTATTTTACTGTTCCCTTTATTTTTTTGAGCAGTGTATAACGTAGGATAGCTCCAGAACAATTTGTTATTCATACGCCACAGCTAGCAATTTTTAGTTAGCATCAATCATAGAACCACCCAAAAGGACTGAATGCAAATGTAGAAACAAGATGTTGGATTGAGTGTGCTATTCTCCAAGAGCCATAAACATTTTATAACATATGAGAGACACTTACCTTTTCAAAATACGAGCCTGGTGGTAACACCTGCACCATGTAATGAACAAGATGGCGGATCATCTGGCGGCTGAGTTTAAAATTTCCATGAAAAAATCAGGGGGCGTGGTCTTGAGAAAAAGCATGGCTATTGTATGTCACAATGACATGGCATTTTCCTAAAGAGTGAACATCTGCTGAAAACGCGAAAAAGTCGAATGACCGAATCATGTTTACTCCATAAACATAAAACAACCATGCAAAATGTAAAAGTTACATTTATGAAGAGTCAACAACACCCATGAGGCCATTTTTTCAGTGTACCGGGAAAGTAGTTCCACTGGCTATTGGCTGTCTTTAAGCACACCAGATCAGAGGCAAAACAAAATTTTCCCTGGCAAACAATCACTTAGACTACTGGCATGACAACAATCTGGCCCTCCAACCACACTAATCTGAAAACACCTTCCATACCCTTTAACCATGTGTGGATCTCTCCCCAATACTACTGCATGCCTAAAACTCCACAGAAACAAGATCCATCGTTCTACTGACCATAATAAATGACCCCTAAAGCTTAACATACACTCAGCCTTAGCCACGACCAAAAAATATCTCAGAGATCTATATATCCCAGATGAGCCCCAATTTGTTACAAACTTGGCTCAGAGCTTTCAACAAAGAAATGGAGTCCACCAAAACAGCCTGATGCAAACTTTATATTTATTCAACTACATTTACCAAAACCATGATAAGGCATGAGGAATCGGTGATATAAACAATGAGTGGATGAGCGAAAAGTGTGTGTGCATATAAATCAAAAGAGACTCAAACAACTAAACTAAAGAAAAAAACCCATGTGGCAAGCAAGCACACCAGCAGAGCCCCAGACTCCTGGACAGAAGCCCTTCTTATATCCTGAGGCCCTCCCTCTCAGGTGCAGGCAATCATGTTGACTGCTTCCCAAACAGCATTTCCTGAAACAACTCAGAGACAATACATGAACACCACTGGTGGGGAGGGCCATCACTATATATATATATATACATATATTTAACACCTCTTAAGTGCACCATAACTGCAACTCAAAAACCTTTGTGTTTGATTTTTGTACTAACAATTGCAGGCTTGTAATAACAAGTCTGCAATAGTTGCTGCAATTGTTGCATAGACACACAATGGAGTGTTTATTTCTTCAGGGAGTCCCTTGGAGCCAGAACTAATCTATATGAGCGGATGGATTAGGTTATAGATTATTAATCTTAGGATGGATGGGGATGTTGCGCCGCTAGAGCCTCCAGGTTTTGGCTCTCCCACTGTGGATGCTGAGAAATTGATCCACAGGTCAGCGCTTGGGTCACCCTGGTCCATCATGGAGAAAGGACCACTGTGCCTCCAGAGAGCAGTCATTCTTGTCCTGGTGAGTCCGGGACGTGCATAAAGCCAGGAGAGCAGCTGCTGCCTGCAGAGCATTAAACACTACCTTCTAATTGTCACAATGAAAGATAGGATGCAACAAGCTGATCTGTTTTTCATCTTGTTAGCCAGCATCCCACTGTAAGCAACTTTATTGCCTTCTCATCTCACTCTGTCTTCTGTGCACGTACTGTCATGGAGCTACTTGAATTAAGCAGTCATGAGCATCTAAACACTTTCCTCATTGTGGCAACTTTATTGTCTGGAATGAGGGAAGCAGAGAATGGTTTCATTTGCAGATGTCCCCAGGTTGTTTGAAGGACCAGCAGACCATGATGATATTGGACCGCAGAGCTGGATGAATAATTATATTATTTTCATGAAGACAGAGCACTGGACTTAAAAGACTCCTGAAAACATTTCTTGTTTTTCTTTGTTCAAAAATTATACACACTACACATGAGTGTAGAGTACTGCAGGGACATGTTCCAAAACATCCAAGTTAGTCTGCATTTAAGCACACTGACTTCCTTCGTCCTGTTTTTGATTTAAAAGCAGAAATAAGTCTTGTGTTTAACTCAGAATATTTCCACAATTTATTTAACGGTTATGCACCAAAATGATATCAGTTAATATCCCAGTTTTGGATTCGCTCCTCTTGCCTGTCTGCTGCCTACCTATAAACATCTACAATCCACTTGTAGGCTAGAACATTACATTTACATTATTCATTTTGAAGACATATATGAAATAATGTTTCTGAAAATTCAAGAATTGGATTCAATACTGGGCGTAAAACACACTGCACCTGGTATTGAGTCAATATAAAAATTTTCATATGTGCTTTAAACTGTTCATTTTCAACTACAGGATGAGCTTATTTTATAGGAAAATCCAATGAATGGCACAAAGGTAGCCATACAGTACATCACATTTTTTAGCTAGCCTTGATATAACAGCAGTTTGGGATTAACTAAATATTAAGGAATCTGAAATAAATTCAGGTTTTTCAGTTTTAAATCCTTATTCCATCGACTTCTAACTTAATTGTTTTTCTAACTTCTGAACTGCAGAAGACACATGACACTGACAGCATTGAGGGACTACCAGCTTGAAAAAGAAGCAAAAGTAAATTTGGAAGCAGAAGAGATGCTAGAAATGTCTGAGACAGAACAGCAGACCGAGGGACAGTCACCAATAGACAAGAATGCTGCTCAAGGAGTTGAAACATCAGCATAATTTGTTGCTTAATAATTTTGAACTGTATCATTTGTTCTAATGTTTTAATCACAGCCTGGTTTTTCTGTGAAAAAAAAAACATGCCAACAAGTTCAACTATCTAGACTGCATTTATTAATACAATGAATTTTTGTACTATAATAAAGTTAGACTAAACCTTCTTTGACAGTGATATGTGTGCAAGCTTTTTCATGTCATAGCACTCAGCAATGCATGTAGTAGCAATATGAGCACAATAGCACAACAATAGAATGCAATCCACAAAGCATGCACAAAGGGTGACTTGCACACAAACTACATTGCCACAGCTAGTTGCATCTGTCTCATTTCCATGCATGAAAATTAGGGAATATTTGGTTCAAAACTGCCCCCTACCTATCCCTATGGTAGTCATGGCAGCATTGATAGTAGCCAGGGGAAGGCAGCGTGATGGCAGGAACGCACAAGAAAGGATTTTTCAGAGGAGAATATCAGTTTTTGATTTAACTGAAAATGAAATTATTCACAGGTATGAGTTGCCAGGCTGCATGATCTCTGATAAATTATATCTATTGCACTCAGCAGCCAAACTTTGTAGGTCAGATAGATAGATAGATGGATAGATCATTAGAGAGAGAGAGAGAGCCAATTTGATCAATTTCATTAAGTAAAATTAAAATGTCATAGTAGCTGGTTAAAAGTACATAACACAAGGACAAAATTTTGTCAGAAAATACATGGATAAATAAATATCCCCTTCCACCACAAGATAGTACACAGTTAAAAGGCAATAAGATCAGACAAATTATGAGATTAAAAGAACATGTAAAATGAATTCAAAATGTAAAAACGCACCTGGCGAGAAGGTACATTTTTTCCATTGTAGGGAGGCATGTAAATCTGTAAAGCAGCAGCATTCAAAAGTAAGGCTTGTGAATTTGCCCAATGCTTTATGGAGGGGATGGGTGGCTTTGTCCATGAACTTGTAAAAATTTGAGTGTATTCTGTCCTCAACCCCCTCCTCCAGACAGCTCAGCTTTATTCCAACAACGAAAGTAGATCACCCAATTCCAAAGTATATGGACATATGATGCATCATTTTACTGAAACTGATGGTTTGTCCTATTGGTCAAAGTGCAGCCACCAGCTACTCATCATCAAGCTCCTCCATCAGGTCTGGATCACACGTTGGGTGCCGTCCTCTACAGGCTTTCTTGGTATGTCCTACTGGGGGAGACCTCAGCGTAAACCTAGAACTTGCTAGAGGGACTGCATGTCTTTTCATTATCTTAGGATTCCCCAAGAGGTGCTGGGAGATGGATGTCAGGATTCCCCTGCTTCTCCTGCAGAGAATAGCAACGAACCATCTATATGGCCGATTAGACTGGAAAACTTTTGCTCAGAAAGTTTCACTAGTTGTATTTCATCAGATTTGTGTGCCTTTGAATATCACACCTTATTTTTAAGGCATTCCTTCAGGCAAATGCCAGTGCTGCAGACCTACAGCGGAGACTGTAGAAGATTAGCAACAAATACAAACAAATAATCGTAAGCCTCCAATAAACACAGGTATGTGGTTTTCTCTCCCCAGGTATAATCCTTTCATCTTCTGCTGTATATTTGGAACGATTTTCTTCTCCAGTCTCTAATATTTCAACACAGAGCATGTGTCTGTGAAACATGACTGCCGCAATGTCTGTATTGAATCCCCCAGTAATTATTCCTGCCTCTTCTCAAATTATTTTTTCACCAATTCATTAGCCAGCAGACACAATGATGTTATGAATGTGAATTATTATTTCAGCTTTTATTGGCAAGTTTCCATCTATCTGTCATCTTGTAGGTATTACTCTTTTTGTATTGTGCAATGTACTCAATCGTCATTATCCATTGTATTTTATTGTATTGTTTTAATTTCTACACAAAATAAATATCTGTTATGATTTTATTTGCATATCCCAAGCGGCCTACAGCACTTGCATCTAGATGTTTTTACTAGTTTTTATTATGCCACATCCACTCATACAAATTGTGTGTAATGATGGTTCTTTGATTGCGTTAATATCAAGACAGCCCTGTTGGTTCTCGGTCTATTTACCAAACCTGATGGCTTATCTCTTTCATTGCCCTCATCGGCCCCGCACCACATGGAGTCATCAGTGGGTGCAAATGTCTTATTTTGAGAGAAAGTAAGCATGGTGGCAACAGCCTGTCCAACCGTGGCAGGAAATTATGGCTTTGTGAAATGAAAGTGCTGTGGGGTATTATCGTAATTAGGAGAATGGATCAGTAAAGGCTGATGCTGAACAGAGCCACAGAGCGAGTCATTCCTCACCAGTGCCCTGTTTGAGCCACGGTGACCTGCTGGATGAGCTAAAAGAGCAGCTTATAAGACAAAAATGGTTCATTATATAGTGCCACAGCAGTCTAAGAGCTAAAAGGAATGAACCGTTTGCAGAGATACGGATGCTGAAAAAGAAAAAAAAAGACAGTCCCATGTGTGATAGATGCACCTCCTGAAGGTGAATTGATTGTTTGCTCAACCTATTTGCTTTGCTATTTGAAATGATGACAGGGGAAAATCAGCCAGCCGATGGTCTTAATGATTTCTAAAACAAAGGGTCGATGGTTTCAGATTTGCAAAAGTAACTGCCCATTTTTACCTTGTGACCAATTATTGCCGACTGCCTTCGAAGACATGGACAGAAACAGAATAGTTCTTGTCTTTAAGTGCAGGTCAAACTCAGCCTCTTTATTATTTGTATAATGCTGTCAGACTGGTATTTTAAACTAGTTTAACCCTGTTGGCTGACTGCAAATGTGTTTTCCCTTTAAATATGCATATCATATAAAGCTTGGAAGAGAACAAATTAAATGGCTGGCAAACTGTATGTTGGGTATTTGGCATTTCTGCAACCAAACACAGTTTGGAGGCTCAATGCTGTCAGCATGAAGCTAGTGAGCTCAGCACGTGACCCGAAATCTTCAAACATTGATTGTCTCTCTTGCTACAGTCCAAAGCATACTTCATTCCCAAATAAGTTTGACCTGTTTGTTTATAGCTGCGGCGTGCCATTTCAAGTGGGAAGTTGTGAATTCATTCATTCATTCATATTTTACTGCTCATCTGTCTCTGGGTGGCGGGGGTGCTGGAGCCAATCCCAGCTCACATTGGGCGAGGGCGGGGTACTCCCTGGACAGGTCGCCAGTCCATCACAGTCCAACCCATGCAGACACATGAAAACTCCCCACAGAAAGGCCCCAGGCCCGCGAACGTAACGACCTTCTGGCTGTCAGACAACAGCGCTAACCACTATGCCACCATGCTACCAGTGGGAAGTCCATGTTTGGAAATTTCAACTTGACCATCAGGGGCACTAACCCTTACCTCAGAATCAGGGGAGACCACTCTCCACATGCAGACATGTAAGTGTTATGATAGTCATTAGCACTTATGTCTTACTTGTGTCTCATTAAATCAGTCCTACACACGCTTTTGTCAATCTGCTATATAAAACACCTGATGATGTTTTCAACTGATGTTATTAACAATAACCAGCTTCTGACCTGAACTGGAACACAGTGCATTTGGGTGTGACGTCATTTTCCTGTTTAGAATAAGAATGCACAACTGGCAACTTCTGTCTAAGAGAATGTGTTTGGGTTTGAATTGAGAGATACCAACAAAATATTTCAAATGCAGGATCCACTTCATTGATTTTTCCAAAGCTATTATTTGCAAGTTCAAGAAAAAACTTTGGGCTTAAATTAACTAATTAAGTTTGCTAAAATAACATTGGCATGGAGGCATTTTCATAGTCACATTTAACTCTGTTTTCTGTGACCATGTCGCTTTAAATTTCTACAAAAGAAACATTGAATTTTTAGGCAAAAGTGTGAATTAAATCATCAATCAGAGCGCTGGTCATTTTTCGTACACAAAGGGCCATATTATGGCTCATAAGTGTGATAAGAGACAAACCCAGGTACTCTAATGTGAAGCCTGTCAAATCAAGCTTTATCAGTAGTTTGTTATGAAGGAGTTGTCACCTGTGGTAATGACAACCATTAGCTATGAAGAATGATGGTAAAATAACATGACAGATCAGTTCACTGCATGAGCACCATTAAGGCAGGTCACTTGAATGCCATTATAGACTTACAAACTTACACATAAAACTGTGAGTAACTGCTTGGAGCATAATGCTACAAATAATAAATTATAGGTTTTTGTAAAGTACAAAAAGAGCCAACTCAACTAAAAAAAAGGTCCAATCTCTGATTGAATGTATATAATTTATAAACTTTTAACCATTTACATTGAAGCTACATAGACCAGTATAAGGAATCATACAACAGAATATAAATTAAAGTATGTAGAACAAAAAGAAAAACGCAGCTCAGTGGGTTGTGCTGTGTCTGTCTGTAACCCCTTCCCTCCCCATTTTGCTCAGCATGGACACACAGATGCCACCACACATCTTGACTAATCATGCATGGCTTTAACAGAAAAAAAACACACAGAGATAGACAGAGACACACAATGCATTCACACTCACGCATACGGGCAATTTAGAGTCCCTCATCAACCTTGGCGTGCATGTAGAGAAGCCACTGTATGTTTTTCACCCTAACAAAGTTGTAGTGTTTCTCTGAGGAACATCTTTACATTCAAGATGTTGCAGGAGTAACTGTGAACTAAACTAACACTGGGTGCGGTTCCCACACACCCAGGCCAGCGTGTTAGCCAGCTAGGTAGTCAGGGTAGCAAGTACAAAAAAAAAGTCTTTTATTTCCTGTGCCTGTGGAGCCCAGTAGTTATTACTAAATAAATTAAACATTTAACTATTAACTCTGTCACGAAAACAAATGCCAAAATAACTTGTTTAAAAAAAGCATCTATATTTGATTGATTCATTAAGATATTCTTTTCTTATTTCTTTATTGATTTTCTCTGTTTCTTTTGTATGTTAGAGGTTTAAATATAGTTTATTTGGCCGGGGCTCATTAATGTAATGGGAACAACTGACACACATTAGCCCTGGTGCCTTACTTGCAATTTATCTATTTTTGCGGTTATCTCATCATTTGTAGACTTTTCTGTTGTGCAAATTAATAGATGCTGAAATTGAAAACACATTTTGACTTCATGGTCTTGTTTGCCACAAGTAAGGGGAAAGATTCCAGCTAAAGCCAGCATAAAGCAGGTGTCTGAATCAACATGTACTGGGCCCACTGTTATGCTTCTGTCCACAGGATAGCAACTGGTACTACACAATCCTGCCAGTGGCCATGGGGATCTGGACAGGTTATCCAGTTTCTTTGGTACTCTTTGGTACTCTACCAACTGAAGGCAGGAGATGACTTAAAATCTCATTTTGAGTCCATTCCAAGTTCAAGGTGAGCAAGCCCCAGAAATGATGGCCCATGAAATTAAAGTGAAGTCGCTTCCAGTCCCCATCCCCATTATGACATCTTGCAAAACACTGAAGGAAAGTGTTCCGGGACTGCAGGACCATGCAGTGAAATTCAACCTTCAGAGAGGACATATAGGCAGGAAATACCCTATCTTCAAATGGTCAGGTGCGATCATCACTGCCAGTAATCGCAGTGGAAAGATAGATGAAAGGATTTCTGTTGGTACTTTTCAATTAGTCTGAACATGTAAAAAAAAGCCAGGTAATCAGACATTAAAGCCTGCTTAAAAATACAAATTGCTGGCTTTTGGTTTCAAAACGAAGAGTAAACAGGGACAAGTCTTTGTCTCCCGCTGAGCTATGATAGACTCTCTGAGATGAGGAAGCTATTTCCCCTTCAAAGCAAATTGAACTGAATTGATTCTGTCCCATCCGTTGTGAGAGTGCAGCTTCAAAGAAGATCTTCCTCCAAGGCCTCGTAACGAGTTTCATCTTACTGAAATATACCAAATCCCTCATGATGTGTATTTGATCCAGTCGCCGGTGAATGTGTAGTTAATTAATTCCTCTTACAGACAATTAGTCTGTTCAATCAAATCCTTTGGGCATATTTGAATTTGGATAAGTCCAGTTTCCCACTAAAGCTGATGATTAATCACATTAATTGCCCGGTGTGTTCATAAATAGAATTTTCTATCACTACACATAGTCAAACTCTTTCTTCTCCATGATCCCACAGTTGTGGTCCTGCATAATGATGTACATGACAAACAGCTTTTTGGTTTTTCAATGTGACAAATTTTGTGAACTTATTAAAAATATATGCTGATAACAGTGTATATAAGCTTTCACTCAATAAACTCTGAACATTTTGCATTTTTATTTACATATCAAATGACTCTTAACTGCACTGCAGGACTGCTCATGTTGTGACAAGCACTTCAAACATGTATTCATCTATTGAAGGTAGGAATATATACACTCACTTAGCCTTTGGCTATTTTCTATTAAGGTTACTATGTTTCCACATCCATTCACCCATGCTCAAGGATAGTAAAAAGAAAGGGACAAAGGCAGTTTCAAAGGCAATCCGTTTTCATGTCAGGAGCCAAAGTGTATAGTTCCTTTTTCATTTTTGGAATTTGCAAAAGCTGATTTTTTATTTTCTTTTTGCATCGGCCCTGACGGATTTTTGGTGTCTGCTATAACATCACAAACATTGTTTTTCTTGATTTTTGATTAAATAAATCCCATAATAATTCATATTTGGGGCAGCACTCTTGTGACTGGGATTAGAGTGTAACCAAACCCGTCCCCCTCCACTGTTTCCATTAATCCATCCACCATCTTTAACTGCTTATCTGATGTCAGGTCCTGGGGGTAACGGCTTTAGCAGAGAGCCCCAGACTTCCTTTTTCCCAGGTATCTTGGCTAACTCTGAGTGGGGGATCCCAGGGCGACGCCCTGGTGGCATCTTTATCAGATACTCGAACCACCTAAACTGGCTCTTTTCCACGCAAAGGAGCAGTGGCTCTACTCCAAGTCTCCCAGATGACTGAGCTTCTTGCCCTATCCCTAAGGGAGACCCCACCCCCTGGAGACCAGTAGATCGAGAGCTTTAGGTGCACGGTGTAGTAAAGCGAATGCAGCACTGTACCAGCTGCCCCGATTCTCCAGTGAATCTCATGCTCCAGAGTTCCCTCACACATGAACAAGACCCCAAGATACTTGAACTCCTTCACTTGGAGCAAGGACTCATTCCCCACCTGTAGTCAGCAAAACATCGGTTTCCTTCTGAGAACCATGGCCTCAGATTTAGAGGCGCTGATCATCATCCCTGCTGCTTCACACTCATCTAAGGCTTATAGTTCCAAAAGGACCACATCATCCGCAAAAAGCAGCAATGCGACCCTTTGGCTATCGACCTGCAACCCCTCCTCACCACGGCTACGCCTTGAAATCCTGTCCATTGATATCACAAACAGAAGCAGACACAAGGCACAAAGCGGAGGCCAGCACCACCAGAAATGAGTCTAACTTACAGCTGAGTATCCACACACAGCTCTCGCTTTGGGCATATAGGGATCGGATGGTCCTCAAAAGGGACCCCCTCAACCCATACGCCCGTAGCACCTCCCACAGAACATCCCTGGGAACCCAGTCATACACCTTCTCCAAATTGACAAAGCACATGTGGACTGTAAGATTCCCAGGCCCCCTCAAGGATCCCTGCGAGAGTAAAGAGTTGGTCTGTTGTTCCATGACCGGACGGAATCTGCATTGTTCCTCTTCAATCTGGGGTTTGACAATCAGACGGACCCTCCTTTCCAGTACCTTAGAGTAGACTTTTCCAGAGAAGCTGAGTAGTGAGATGTCCCTGTAATTGGCACACACCCTCTGGTCCTCCTTCTTGAACAGAGGGACCACCACCCCGGTCTGCCACTCCTTTGGCACCCCAACCAAGACAGCCCCTAAACACCCTGAGCCTTCAGCATTTCAGGGGGTATCTCATCTCTGCCATTAAATGAAAGAATAAAAAACCCTTCAGTTGAATCAGAAACAGCACATGTATGGCTGACAGTTATCAGTAGACTCAGAAACATGAAAGGATGGGGTAGTGGCATGTTTGCTGAATAGGCAACAACACATGGAGTGTTGCCATCTAAATGTGATCTGTCCATTAGCTGGGGCTTTTGCATGTGTCTGCCTGTGAAGCTGCTTTAATGCTCAGCTCTGTCAGTCTGAGGACAGAAGACAGGCAGCCATTTATGTAGCTTGTTTCGCCCATAGTTACCACCAATCTATTACTCACATCCACCACTCACCATGCAAAGAGCACTAGGCACAAAATGGTGCATTGTAGTGACGGAACAAAACCCGGTAGTCACTGAAAGACCTGATTATATAATATATGCATGTTCAGTCATGCGCATCACCTGTAGTGCTCTGCCTGTGGCTATCTGAAGGAGGATATATTAGTTATCGAGGAGTGATATGCGTCTGTGTGTTGTTTAGTCTGATCCTCTTGCAACGTGGTTGAGTGCTTTTCATCACTGAGATGTGGCCATGGACACACATCTTCACATTAGGTTGGATACAATCACACATTTTACTAATGTATATGTATAGTGTGTGCTTTACATTTGTATACAGTTGATGTTATGTAAAAAGTTTTTTTTGCCTGTTTTAAATAAGAACAAAATTGAATGTACAGTTACAGTTGTCCAGGTTATCCCCTTTTGGATTTTGTAGTTGAGGATGAGTTTGTTTTAATATCAGCATGCAACCCTAACGATCTTTTCAATGCTATCAACCAAATGGTTTAATAACATGTACTATCTATAGTCACACATTAATGTCTATTCAAAACTCTAGTAAATTACTCATTTTGACGACATTGTGGCATGAAACATCAACACTTTTTACATCCATCAGTGAAGCCAGTGCAACAGCTTTCCATTTCACATTTAAAAGTGCATCCACCATGACCAGCTAACACAGTAAAAACACCGTAACAATCTAATAATCAGCTAAATACTGATCAATGCTCATGAATAATCCGGTCACTGGTGGTTGTGCTCTGTGGTTGTGCTCTGTGTTACCTCGTGTGCTGTCTTTGCTATTTCTTTGCTATTCTTTGCTATTCACCTGGCTAATCGACAGCAAACTGCTATTAAACTATACTAGCATAGAACTCAATCTCCTTCCCCTTTCCTAAGCCTATAAACGATACTGTAGCTCCGCTAATTGAACTGAACGATTAGCAATGGCCTCCAGCTCTCTCTCTCCACTCTCTCTTCCTCCTTCTCCCTCTCCTCTTCTCTCCTGTCCTCTCTGCTACATGTCCAGTTACTCCTCTGCCTCCTTTTATGATAGTACTTGTTGTCATAGATGCAGGATGATGGTAGAAATGGAGGCGAGAATTAGTGAGTTAGAGTCACGGCTCCGCACCTTAGCTAGCCCAACTTATGCTAGTGTAGCTAGCTGCCCCCCTGTAGCCAGTGCGGGCCGACCTAGACCAGCTCCTACGGCAGCCGAGAGAGTTTCCTCCCCCCCAGCGGCTCCCGAGCAGCCGGGATCTAGTCAGGGCGGCTGGGTGACTGTCCGAGACAAGAGGCATAGTCGTAGGCAGCAGCCCCCGGTTCACCACCAACAGGTTCACGTTTCCAACAGGTTCTCCCCACTCAGCGACACACCCGCTGAAAAGCCGACTCTAGTGATTGGCGACTCTATTCTGAGGAACGTGAAGTTAGCGACACCGGCGGCCATAGTTAAGTGTATCCCGGGGGCCAGAGCAGGCGACATCCAGTCTTACCTGAAACTGCTGGCTAAGGATAAGCGTAAATATAGTAAAATTGTTATTCACGTCGGCAGTAACGATACCCGACTTCGCCAGTCGGAGGTCACAAAGATTAATGTGGAATCGGTGTGTACCTTTGCTAAAACAATGTCGGACACTGTAGTTTTCTCCGGCCCCCTCCCCAATCGGACCAGTGATGACATGTATAGCCGCATGTCTTCATTCAACCGCTGGCTGTCGAGGTGGTGTCCCGAAAACAATGTGGGCTACATAGATAACTGGAACACTCTCTGGGGGAGACCTGGTCTGATTAGGAGAGATGGTGTCCATCCCACCGTGGGTGGTGCCGCTCTTATATCTAGGAATATGGCCGAGTTCATTAGAAAGTTAAAACCCTGACAACCCCGAGTCGAGACCAGGAGGCAGAGCCGCAGTTTAACACACTCCTCTGCGCCTCAGTCAGAGCGGTTCCCTGCCGAGAATAGAATAGCGTCTCTGTCTAAGAAATTGGCGTTCCAGCAACTCGGAAGAGTCTCACCGAGCCTGGAAAGAAAGCTTAAAAACGTATAAAAAAGCTCTCCGCAGTGCTAGAAGATCATATTATTCAGCACTAATAGAAAAAAACAAGAACAACCCCAGGTTTCTCTTCAGCACTGTAGCCAGGCTGACAGAGAGTCATAGTTCAATAGAACCAGTGATCCCCTTAGCTCTCAGTAGCAATGATTTTATTGGCTTTTTTACAAATAAAATCATAACAATCAGAGACAGAATTCAACAGCTCTTACCCACATCAGACAATAATCTACTGAATACAGCAACTCCTGAATCAACTGCAACGCCTATTTTACATCTGGAATCATTCTCATCTCTGAATCTCTCAGAGCTAGCTTCTATAGTATCATCATCTAGACCATCAACCTGTCTATTAGACCCAGTGCCGACCAGCCTCTTTAAAGACATTCTTTACTTAATTGAGCCCTTCATTCTAGATCTCATTAATTTGACCTTATCTTTGGGTTATGTACCTCAGACTCTTAAGACAGCAGTCATCAAACCCCAGCTTAAAAAGCCGAATCTTGATCCAGATGTTTTGGCCAATTATAGACCCATATCAAACCTTCCCTTCATTTCTAAAATCATTGAGAAAGCAGTAGCAAACCAATTACACGACCATCTGCATAGGAACAGTTTGCTTGAAGAGTTTCAGTCAGGATTTAGAGCTCACCACAGCACAGAAACAGCGCTGATTAAAGTCTCCAATGATATTCTAATGGCTTCAGACAATGGATCAGCCTCCATACTTCTCCTCTTAGATCTCAGTGCTGCATTTGACACCATTGATCACAATATTTTATTACAGAGACTGGAACATGAAATTGGCATTAAAGGAACTGCTCTAAGGTGGTTCAAATCCTATTTATCGGATAGATATCAGTTTGTACATGTTAACAATAGCTCCTCCTCAAGCACTATAGCCAGTTATGGAGTCCCACAGGGTTCGGTGCTTGGACCAATCCTCTTCACTCTTTATCTGCTTCCTTTAGGCAACATTATCAGGAAACACAGCATCAATTTCCACTGTTATGCAGACGACACTCAGCTGTATTTATCAATGAAGCCAAATGAAGTTAGTCAGATAGTCAGACTGCAGACATGTCTTGAAGACATAAAAGTCTGGATGACCCATAATTTTTTACTTCTAAATTCTGACAAAACTGAAGTTATTGTACTCGGCCCTAAGCACCTTAGAGAAACCCTATCTAATCAATTAATCAGTCTGGATGGCATTACTTTGGCTTCCAACTCCACTGTAAAAAACCTTGGAGTAACCTTTGACCAGGACATGTCCTTTGTCCCTCACATAAAACAAGTCAGTAGGGCAGCTTTCTTCCACCTGAGAAACATTAGGAAAATCAGAAATATCCTCTCTCAAGATGATGCAGAAAAACTAGTCCACGCATTCGTAACTTCTAGGCTGGACTACTGTAACTCATTATTATCTGGATGTCCAAACAAATCTCTGAAAGGCCTTCAGTTGATTCAGAATGCTGCTGCACGAATATTAACAGGAACTAGAAAAAGGGATCACATCTCTCCTGTGTTAGCTGCTCTTCATTGGCTGCCGGTAAAATCCAGAATAGAATTTAAAATCCTTCTGTTAACATATAAAGCTCTTACTGGCCAAGCTCCATCATACCTCAGAGAGCTCATAGTTCCTTACTGTCCTAGTAGGCCACTCCGCTCTTTAGATGGAGGTTTACTTGTGGTTCCTAGAGTCTCCAAGAGTAAATCAGGAGGCAGATCTTTCAGTTATCAGGCTCCTCTTCTATGGAACCAACTTCCAGTATCGGTCCGGGGGGCAGACTCTTTAGCAATTTTCAAGACCAGGCTTAAAACTTTTCTGTATGACAGAGCTTATAGTTAAAAAGTTAAAATTCATTTACTCTTTAGCTATGCTGCTACAGGCCTAGACTGCTGGGGGAAGGACTGAGCACCTCTCTCTCTCTCTCCCTCCCTCTCCCTCTCCCCTCTCCCCTCTCTCTCTCTCTCTCTCTCTCTCCCCCTCTCCCTCTTCCCTCTCCCTCTCTCTCTCTCTCTCTCTCTCTCCCCCTCTTCCCTCTCCCTCTCTCTCTCCCCCCCTCGCATGCGCCGTCATACCAACAACCTGCTTCTCCGAAATCCCAGTTTCTCTCAGTTCCAAGCATGTGCATTGCATTTACTAACCATGTTTTCCCGAAGTCTCCGTCTCCCCCAGCTCCTCTCCTCTCTCTCTCCCAGCTCCTCTCCTCTCTCTCCCTGTCCTCATCCTGCAGGTGATGAATCATCACCATCCCATGTTCCTGCAATGCCTGCTGCTCCCACATCTTCAAGAATTCCATACAGCATCATTCCTACGAACCTCATGCAGCATCATGTTCCTGCCTACACCTGTTTGAATATCCCCTCCTCCTGCTCTCTTTCTCTCCCTACTCTACCCAACTTTGCCCCCCCCCTCCCCCGTGCCTCTCTCTCTCTCTCTCTCAACCCAACCGGTCGAGGCAGATGGCCGCCCCCCCTGAGCCTGGTTCTGCCCAAGGTTTCTGCCTCTTAAAGGAAGTTTTTCCTTGCCACTGTCGCCAAGTGCTTGCTCATCGGGGGATCTGTTGGGTCTCTTTAAATAATTTTATAAAGAGTTTGGTCTAGACCTGCTCTATATGTAAAGTGCCTTGATGTAACTTTGTTATGATTTGGCGCTATACAAATAAATCTGATTTGATTTGATTTGATTTGATTTGAATATAAAGGATATTGTGCATGCAGAAATAAAAAGAGATTCAAAGTGCAAAATTGCACCTTTGTGCACTTCATATAAGACACACATTCAATTGCGCAAATTCCTTTTAAAACCCAAAGTTTGAAGATGTCTGCATATTTGCACTATTCACAGCATGGGAAAGAGCCGTAGTTCATTTTGTAGCTTTTTGTAATGTGATTGCCTGAGCACTGTATAGAGATGCTACCACCCTAGCTGTCCCTATCACCTGTGTTTCCCACGTTTAAATCTAAAAAATTTGGGATGTCTCTTTTTTGATAGCACGAGAAATTAAAAGCACAAAGCATGTTGGCATGTGTGCTGTGCAGCTCAAGCAGCAGAGGAAAGGGAGTCGACTGAAATGCGAAACTTTCACTCAAATTTAAGAAGAGCTGAGAGCACTGATCTGCTCTCGTTCTCTGGAAGTAAGGTCTGGTTCACACTACAGGATTCTTGGGCCGATTTTACCCCGATTGTCGGGCCAGATTATCTTCTAGTGTGAGCTGTTGACGGATCAATTTTAAGCCCCACAATCAGCCCTCCCGACAATCGGAGGCGCCCTGATAATTTTCAAACATGTTTGATTTTTATCGGGGTGATTACGCCACTCATTTTCGCTGACGACAACAATAGCCAATCAGAGAGAGGCATTATTTTCAAATCTTGTAGTGTGTGCGTGTTTAAGATTTAAGCGAAGATAATGATAAAATTCTCTTTATGTGTGTGATACAACCCGATTTCAGAATCTTATAAAATTTTTAGAATCCTGTAGTGTGAGCTAGGTTTTAGTGAGAATTTTATACATGACATGAGCCTCCAAATAGCCCCGATCCTTCAGCCAATCAATTCTTAGCATGCTTAAATCAGTCGTCCTTGAGACATTACATCTGGGAGTGCACATTGCAATCACCTAATCACAATGCCCTACCTATTACAGATCCTCAAATTTTAAAAGTAATGAAATAGCCACATGATCTGTACCGCATCTTTGTGATGAGATCTAACGTTGAAATGCTTCACCAGGCACTGAAAATATCCCACAATCATAGACTGACTGTAAATGTGAGCATAGACTCTGGGCTTGCACAGTGAAGCCAATGCTAAAATGATTAAATGTGCATTCTATCTCATGACCATCAGGAGGCAACTCTACTGGTTGTACAAAGAATTCAAATGATGTTGAAGTCTATGTGAAAATGTTTTTCTATTTCTGAAGTGATTTATTAGCTCAATAAACATTTTCCTCATGAGTTTTTAGTCTCAGTCTCTAGTTTCAAGCTTCTTCAACTCAACATGATGTTTTTAAATGATGGTCCCATTTGGAGAAAAATAGACCAATAAAGCAGAGGAGATTCTGGTAGCGTGGCCACTGTGTGACTGACAGATTGTACCACCCAATCAGGATAGAGTAGAGATCAGGCAAGGTCCAGCCCTCCCTCCCCCTCGGCTGCACCTCCTCCTCCAAATATCTTTACTTGTAGTTAACCCTATAACGCTGTGCGTATCATATTTGATACATACATTTATTAGACCATCCCCTTGGCAAAATAAAAGAAAAAGAGATTGAAAAAGGCAGCTGTTTGGAAAAAATAAGGATGCGGATATAAAGATACAGATGTTATAGATGACCAAGGAGAAAAGTTTTTGTTATTGCCTGAATTGGGTGTAATGCCCGATGTAACAAATATGATATAAACAAAAAGGCAAATATGCTTATTTTTTTTTTTTTACATTTTGTTAAAGGGCCAAATAAAGATGTCAGATTGAAAAAAAATTTGAATTTTCTGTCCATTATTTCTCTGGTCAGGCTTTATAGGGTTAAAGAGAAACCCAATATGGCTGTCAGACAAATTACAAACTGGAGGCTTCAAAATGGCAGCACACAAACAAATGGGTGACACCACAGTGGGATAAACCTTGATAGCTTGACTTGTTAAGAATCATTTAAGTTTTTCACATGCAGATACAATGACGGAGAGAAAACAGACTTGCGTACACACATACTCACTGTGGCACTGTCAGTTGCATGCAGCTGTGCACACATTCATGCACACTCCCATCACCTATTCAATGATGAGCGGCATAGTGAACCTGGTGCTTTTGTTTCAGTCCCAGTGTGCACGCCCCCAAGGTTGATATCAAGCCCTACTCATTCATAATAAGTTCACTACACAGCCTATGAATTCACCTGCCAACACACAGCTGCACACAAAAAGCAGAAAATCTGAACATGCAACAACCACCTTCAGCAATTTACACTTGCCTTTACATGTTAAATACCTGTAGGTTTGTCTAATCAGATGAGAATAATTAGCACAGCATAGCCTCCTTCCATTATTAGATACAGCCATTTGGTTTTTATCAAAGCTTAAAGGCTTAAATATACTTGAATGTGATACGCCTATATACTGGGAATTAACACACAGTGGGCACAGACAGCAAGATGCAATAAATGAATACAAATGAACAGCATTATCTAGTGTGGTGTCTCTTCCCTATATACACACATTGATATTCATACTTAGACACTTGTAGGGCACAAAGCTGGGCAAGATGCAATGGACAGGTTTTCTGTACAACACCGCTCTAATGAACCCCTCAGATAACAATGCATGATCGAAAACGTGTTACAATTGTTCAATCAACCCTCAGTCTTTAATCGTGAGGGTCTCTGAATACCTTGACATATTGCGCCATAACTATTTGCAAAGGGGGAGCCTAAGGAGACAAACAGAGAACCGAAGAAGAAATGAAGAAAAAAAGAAAAAAGAACTCAAAAAGAAGGAAAGAATTTTTTCCTCTTAGACAAATAAGCAACGCTGAAACACCATACCACCAGAGGGCTGTGTGTAATCTATCAGTTTTTGAAGGCTACCGCAGACACATTTACTCACTGTGTCATGAAGAAACATATTTCCTCCCTGCCTGTGGAATCAACTCAAATCAGTACCTCTCCCCTGTAACTGAGAGTTTCTCTCTGCAGTGAACTAAGATTGTGTCCCTGTATGCCACACCATCCATGATTTGAGTATTTATCAATGGTAAATTCTATTATTTATCCACATAGTGTCAAGAATAGTGAATTATGTATGCTGGATTTGGCTAGACTTTTATCTGACTGTACTGTTCCTTAGGTGTAATAGCTTTTATGAAGGAGATGGAAGATACCCATTCATTTCTCATTTCACAATTAATGTAATGAACCGAAACAGTTTGACTGCTGGTTACCGGAGGTACTGGTAAGAGCAATCACAGTTTGAAATGACAGGGGAAAACATATGGGTTTTCCTCCTTAATAAACATTGTGAACACTAATCAGATTGTGCACTCTACCCGCTGCATGGACTGTTTAATGGGAAATCAATCCACCCGAGAGGAGGTTTGAAGTTATGATCAGCCTCAGGCCTCTTAGGCAGAGGAGCCAACTGAAAGCACAACACTGACCTTTAATCAGCTTTAAACAAGCCACGTGTTGCATGAGCTACATACAAGCTTTGCTATTGCTACATAGCTAACACTGGCATTAACAGATATTTACTTCCAAATCTACAGGAACATTTCATTCCTCAACACGCCAAGAGCTGTCTCCGGAGATAGAAAGGAACATCAGTTTCAGTTCTAATTTTGCTTCTGTTTCTCTCACTTTTGAACAGTTGTTTGACGTTTTTGTCTGATGTTTGGAGCTGAGCAGGTAGTCAGACTAAAATAATTTCAGGTAATGGCCCCATATTTGTACATATTTGCCTTCTTCCTATAGGTGCTGTACTGTAAGCCTGATTCCCACAACTGTGAAATTTTACTTCCACAACTGGACCAATTCTGATAGAAAACAAAAATCTTCCTGGCTGCCAGCTACCAGTGGAGGACAACGACAGCAAAACCCAAATGGGAGTCTGGCTTGGGCTGAGGACCCAGGCATATGTTGTACCAGAAGTTTAATTTTACTCTTTGGATTACAGAGGCTTTATCTTCTTCAGTGAAAACAGCTGCATGCTGCTTCTGGAAATAACACAGATGAGAGCAAATAGATGAAAGCATTTAAAAATATGAAACAGTGAGTTCGAAGAGGCTAAAAACTTCAAAGATCTGAGGGGAATCATAAAGCCTGGTGCTCTTTGCCACTTTCCTTAATTTGACACATTTTAACAATTTAATCCATTTTAAGATGCAAATATTGATTAGTGCAGCTTTAAAGGCCAAATGTTCCATTGACTACAACAACACACAATGGGGTGGGTGGCCGGGGGTGTTAATGTTTGCCACAGGACTTTTTTTCAGGTTAATCCAGTGCTGCATCAATATTGCAAGGTGTCTTCTCTGTGTTTCCATGCTTCATGTTCTAGCATGAAATTCAAGTGTTTTAGACTTCAATTCAGGGATTTTAGATGATTTCATGTATATATGGTCTACTTGTGTATTTTCGTTGCCCACTTCCTGTTGTTGGTGCTACATGAGAAGGCCTTTAATAAAACATACCAATAAATAACATGTGACTGTAACTCTGTCAGTTTTCTGGACTGGTTGTGGCATTTATTTTTTAAATTATTATTATTGGTTGTTGTTTTTTTTTTGTGTGTGTGTGTGTGTGTGTGTGTGTGTGAGTGTTTACAGAAAACAAGCCATACCTGGAATTTACTCTCCTCTGGTCACCCCATTCATAAATCTCTGGTTGCCACTGGTTACCACTCATCTTCGGCCCTCCGTGCACGTGCCTGTGAGCCGCCGCGCGAGGCTGGACTCTCTAAGCGTCCGTCAGATGCGGCTGCGCGCTCCGCTCCGCGAACAAAGACTCCGGCAGAGAGCAGCGAGCAGAGAGCAACCCACGCTGCCGTAAAATTACTGAAGGGACGCGCTTTGCTTCGCTCCTCTGCTACTTTTAAGCGTCGTTCTGCTCGGAGGACTGTTTGTCGTCTGCCAGCGCTCCCGAGATGAACCAAACCGCCACCGTATCGCATCAAGTGAAATGCCAGTCCACCAAGGCCATCAAGGTAGGCTCCTCTGTTCTGTTCTCAACTTCTCCCGCTGTGCTTCGCTGAGTCCAGCTGGGGCTCCTCGGCTCCAAACTTCAGGCTCGATGCCGAGCGGCTCGGCGCACTGACGCGCGGCGCCTTTGGAGCTGCTATGGGACGATGCGGCTCAGCATCCCCAGTGTAGCCCGCTGAAGTTAGGGCTCCGGTTTGAAAGTGCTCCGCTGAGACATTGAGGTGAGCGGGAATGCCAAAGCCCTGATGTTGGATGAGGAGACGCACACTGGCGCAGATGTGACATTTTATTCATATCACGTCACGTCATGCCTCTTTATTATTATATTGTCGAAATGGGTTGAAAGAACTGAGAGAGTGTCTGCTGCTTTGTCTCTGTCTGCTGACAGAACACCTGAAGCATCGCGCCATCAGAAACACTGATGGAGAGGCTGCCGCTCCATCACTTGTCTAACTTTGTCTCGGTGGATCAGCCTGATGTTCAACCTGTGTGTGTGTCCAAATAAAGTGAAACAGTAAGAGGACAGTTAATACCGTGCCCTCCTGTCACAGTCACGATCGAGAAACGCCGCAGCCTCTGCATTGTCTCCACATTGTGAAATCCACAAATCTGGGTTAAGGTGGGAAATTTGTGTGCGTGTGCGCGGTTGCGTCTTTGCTGTGTGTGTGTGCACTTCTCCCGTCTTCTCTCTTTCTCGCTCTGTGTTTGTGTGTGTGTATGTGTGTGTGTATGTGTGTGTGTGTGTGTGTGTGTGTGTGTGTGTGTGTGTGTGTGTGTGTGTGTGACTCAACAACCGTATCGATTTTGCCGCGGGTCCTGTATCACTTTTCAACGTCGATGTCCCACCAGAGAAATTCAGCTTGGGGCAAATTCATCGATCCTCCTCCCCTCCAACCCTGAGATGTACAATTTTGGAATCTAAAGCTGGATGTGAGAATTAGGGTTCCCAATTTCGGATGACAGATGGGGGGAAATATGAAATCGTTTAATAGGATGTTGCGTTTTTTTTTTCTCTTGGCACTTCAACACTTTGGGCAGTCAATATGAGACAATGCTGGGGGGGGGGGGTCATCATCCACTGCTGCATATACAGCCTGCTGATTCTGGGACCTTATCTCTGACCACTGAGCTCAAGCCAGTTCTTCATCTGTCAACTGTCTTTGTGGTGGTGATGTAGCTCAATGCAGGGAGACCAACCACCAACCACCAACCATTTTATAAAGCCTCACAACAGGATGTTGATAAAAGACCCCGGAGGGTGTTTACAACGAAGTTGTTGCTCTCACATTGTGTGCTTTCTGACATTTGAGTCTTGTGTCCCTCAAACAATCTCACATTTTAGGGCAATATTTATGTTATATGGTGTAATGGAATTTAAAAAAATGATTATTTTTCACAACATATTAAGCAGTCAGATGAGTATTTTAAGAAATTAATGAGCATTTTTACTTCATTTAAAAACATAACTGTGTTTATGTTGCATTTGTATTATTTTCTTTAGAAATTAACAAACTTGTCCAAACTGCTTTAGGCATCAGGAATAATATCTACAGGCTCACATGCTAAAAAACAAACAGGCTAACTGGCAGTGGTTTGTAGCACTGAACACCGAGTACACACACCTGTGGTTCAGGCCCTAACCCTCTCCCTGATGGAGAATGTCACATGTGCGTTTTGAAGCAAAATTCTTTCAGCTGTGAGTTTGCAACAGTATTATTTATAGTGTATTATGTCATCATTTTATTTGTGTGTGTTAGAATACAAAAGCTGTGTTTGGATTTGAGATTGTGAAGCTGTGTTCTGGTGTTTTGTTTATTGTACCCCCATTGTGGGATACATGTGTGTCAACTTTTGGCTTTTGGAACAAACTCCCTGCGAGTCAAAAACAACTCAATTTTAGTGTACATGCGTGACCATTGCATAGCCTCCGGAGCTGAGTAAAAATACCTTTTTTTTTTGTTGAACCCCTTTTTCTGATTTAAAATGTTCTCATCTAATGGTGTATGTAACACTAAAACTGAGTTAATTTAAATATTAACTCATTACCAATGTTAGGAGGAACACTTAAAATATATTTAATTTAACCCCGTTTTTAGAGTTAACAATTCTGTATTATTCATATATTCATTCATATATTGCTGCGCAATGTACTGTTTACAACAGATATTTAATTCAAAACAATAAATCATTCACATTTAACAGTGCAGCTTTAGTTGTATAAAACAGTCAATAACATACACACTGCAGAGATTTAGCTGTCAGAACAATACAAATACAACAGCAGTGTCTGTTTCGTGCAACGTTGTGTGACATGAGATAAACCGTTAAATTTACCTCTGCTGAAGTAAATAAAAACCAGGAAGATGAACTTCACATGGATCCCTTTCAGATAAATCAAATAATACAATTTTCTGATACAACATAAAATTGGGGATCACACCCATATAACATTTGGGCATCAAAACACTTGAAGTATCTTCAAGTGCTCCTTTTTTATAACCAATACCTTCTTAGGTATGTGCTCACTCCCCTGAAAAGCATGGAAATGGTCATGAAAAAAAGTTTCATGCTCAATCAAAACAAAAACAACCTTTCTGTATGTTCTCCCCATGCCTGCGTGGGTTTCCTCCGGGTACTCCGGTTTCCTCCCACCATCCAAAGACATGCATGTTTGGGTTAATTGGTGACTTTAAATTGTCCGTGGGTCTGAGTGTGAGTGTGAGTGGTTGTTGGTCTCTGTCTGTCTCTGTGTGTATGCCCTGCGATGGACGGGTGACCTGTCCAGGGTGTACCCCAGCCTCACCCATTGTGAGCTGGGATTGGCTCCAGCACCGCCCGCAACCCGGAAACGGATAAGTGGTTGAATATGATTGAATGAATGAATGCTGAAAAGTGGTAAGTTTTCCTCAGTGCCTGCGCAAACAGTCCAACACGATACTCAACTCCATAACATTTTACCCATCTTGTGAGGTTTACAGTGGCTTGTGGATCAACATGAAGGTATGCTTTTACAGCTTCTTTAAATTCTAGTGTTTTAAATCCTTCTGCATCTTGGAGATTTTATCTGATTTTGATGATGTACCCGGATCATCAGTGGTGTCAGATCCTTCATTCAGAGCAGATGTCAGACGTCTTTTTAGAAGTACGGGGTCCTTTAGGTTCTTGGCCTCCTGGATGACTTTGTCTTTAAAACTGGGGCTCCATTTTTGCAGGAACCTTGATGCGACCTCTACTCCAAACATCATTGAGAAGTCTTGCAAAATCTAATTGAAAAGAAAGTGACGACTATTTCAGCCACCTCATGTAAACTTAATATTTTAACACAACTTTTTCAAATTTTTAATACCTACCAGTCCTTTAGTGTCCAACAAGCAAGGAAACATTTACAGTACATCAACTGAGTGCTGTGGATCATGCAGAATTTGCTGACGGTACTGGAAGGTTTTTCTCATTTTCTGGAACGGTTTGTTGTGTGGTGGAGAGGAGATATGGCTTCCATACAGTCATCTCACATTTGCTGGTCACCTGTGGTACGTATGGTGGCTCTTGAGGATGTGGGACCTCCTTTAAGCAGCACTTTCTTCAGGGATGGAGAGGCTGTTCTGGACTGACGTTGCACAGTCTTTACACGCCACTCAAGAAAGCCTTTGTTGATCTGACTGTCATAAAAGTGTTCCTAGGTAAAAGAAAAAAAAATCCTGTGTGTTGTAAACAATGTGATGCACATTTTTGATGTGTTTAGTACTTATACCCCTAAAAATAAAGAATCAGCAGCTGTCATTATTTTTCAAATACTCCGCAGTGGAATCTTACATATGCCTTGATTGAATAGGAATACTTCAAAGCTGGAAACTTTGTCATAATCCCAAGGGCATCGTACTCCTTTGTTGCTTTACTAACATGAGTCCGGCAACAGGAAAAACATCAGTCCTAAGGATTGTTTGTTCGTTAAAAAATTAGGAATTCAAGTCTTATTTTGTTTTCTTACGCTTCTTTTTTATGTATGTGTGCTACGATGACATTCACCATTGATCACCTAATGGAATCTTTCAAACTCCCAGTTTCTTCATACTCTTTAATCGCAGTCATTCCTGCTGGTTTTGACGTCAGAATTGGCTCCACAGTCTAAAAAAATCAATTTTGAAGTGAAAAAATTACAACTAAATTCATGTTTTTATACTAATAACAATGAGCATTACTACTTGCAAAAAGTATTTATTTTCCAGGTTTCATGCAAACATTTTATGTAGGTACTGCAAGTTATAATTACATTTCTTGCATGGTTCCTGTCCAAGGGTGGACTCCCTGTACAACCTGAATCCCTTATGTCACTGCTCAGACTGCTTGAGACAGACAGAGCCAGAGTATAATTAACTCTACTAGTGTATGTCTAGTTTAACACCAAGAATTCAACTCTTCTCAATTTGCTGTGTATATGTCAGATTTGCAGAAGATGGTACTCACCCCCTTTGATGCAGGACAGACCGATCTGAAAATAAAAAAACAGAGTAATGCTTATAAAGGCTAAGATCAGATACCACAAAACTACTATGATTGCAGTCTATATACATATACTACATTACTTACCAAGAGTCGTATATTCTGTCTGACATTCAGCAGAAATCTGTCTCTTAGCTAAGATGCAAATCCCATAATTTTTCTCTTCAAATAGAAATGATTTAATGTCCTACCGTCATCAGTGCAGATAACTAAACTGATTTCTTTGGCTGCAAGTTCTGGAAAGACATCCTCATCCACTTCTACACCATGGTCATCTGTGACTTTCAGTATTGTGTCCTCTGGTAGGAGAAACTTCTCCTGGACTGCAGCAACGCAACCAGCACTTTATTTGCAAAATACCGTTTCTTGCTCTTCCAAAGCTTTATAAAAAACAGATATTTTACCAGAACTAACAAAAATAAGAGAAGCAAACCTCTTCCAATTTCACATATTTCTTCTTTGTCCCTCGTTGTAACTACTGAGAGTAATAATGTTTAGCTGTTAAAGTTTACAACACTTTTAACCACGGATTTTCATGCAGCATGAATGTTAGCACAGGTGTCACCTCATTATAACTCCTCCAGCTGCTGAAGCTCCGTGTCTTCATCATAAATGTGCGCTCATTAGTTTTGAGAGGGAAAATGCATTTTTCTGAAATGGCTGCCTAAGCTTTATCTCCTTTACTGCATGCTCTGAATAATATTCATTAGATGAATATACGTTCAATACCAAATTCAAAACAAGTATACACAGTTTACTGTGCCAACTTCAACAAAAATGCTGTGTAAACTGTACCTGCCGAACATTTTAAAAGCAGAAAGCTGACTTAATCTCACCTGACAACGACATCCAGTTTCATCTGGTTGTGTCCGGTGTGGGGTCACGGAGGAACAGTTAAATATGAACTCCAGTAGAGGGCTTAAATCACGCTCCTGAACACCCACTGAATGAACTCCAAAATATTACTATGACAATTAGTATCCTTTAACACAAACCAGAGCTGCCCAGACTGAAGAAGCCTGGAAACTTGATTTATGCTGTTGAGCTGTCATCCATGTAGTCATGTATTTGTATTTGATTTCAGTGATAAGTAAGGTTTATTTCAGTTTGTGTTTTGTTCATGAAGGGTAAGTGGCCATCGTCATTACTGTCATCATCATTTCTGAGGTCTTGAAACATAACAGAATTATGAAAGCCTGATAGAGAAAAAATGTTTACCCATGTTGTCTAAACTGCCTCTCTCACCAAGTTATGGGCCACTTGAATTTCTCACAAATGTTGGCAGCCCACATTTTTTTCATTTCAGGAACTGGTTTCAGACAGGGTAGGTCTTTATTTTCTAACTTTTATCCCGAGTCTGAGTCCATCCAACCATTCTCAGCCAGCCATCCCAATGTAGTGTTTAAAGAGTTACTGAATTTCTCCAATGATTTTGATTTTTATGAGGGAGAGAAGAAATGTAGGGAAGTTGACCACACCTTTGAGAGTGTGTCCAAATTGTCCAAACATGCAATTGTTTTAGCTGGCTAAACTTATGTGCATAGGAGCATTTATGGAACTGAGAGTGTCTCAGTCAGTCAGGATTTAGGAACCATGCCATCACTTTGATTTGAAGTATATGCAAACTGTCAGAGCAGGAGGACAGTCATTGGGGAGTATGTGGCTGCTATAAACCAATGAAAGTCAATGGAGGTAATTAGAAAAAGCCAATTGGTTCGGGCAGACAAGCCAAGGTAAATACAATAGGAAGAAATAGTAGACATTATGCGACCAAATTCTTATTGTTGTCCCTAGCCTGCTTCACACACACGTCTGGAATGGTTTTATTTTTAAATGGTACAGCAGGAAGCCAGCAAGTGTTGTCAAGGTAAAACAGAAGAATTATGGTGTGACTCTGTTATTTTGACCTGGTTCACTTCACTTGAACTTGATTCACTGACACAGAGTGATATAATCAACATGTCCAAATATAAAAAAAAAAAACATAAAAAAGCAATATTGGTTCAAAACACAATACTGTTCAGGCAGAATTGTATTAAGCTCTTGGCTATCTCTCACAGTGGCAATAAAGTGAGCCTGAATTACTTTCCTTGAGAATATTCAGCCTCATATTCTGCGGTTTAGAGATTTGTTGTAGGCTGGTGCCCTCATGGTTTGCAGGAATGCTTGCTTACAAAGTACATTTTGTGAATATCTGTGTAGCTACATACAGGCCTTTTTTTTTTCTTTTGTGGAAAACAAGTCGAATCTCAGATGCTTGCTGCATTTACAATCTCTGTTGCGTATAAAAATCACCCGAATTGTAACTGCGATGAGAAACGGTTTCGAGTGTCTGACACACAGAGGCATCTGTGGTAGCAACGGATGATGCATGAGGCTACATCAACTCGCAGCAGCAGGGATCGTGGTCAGGATTAAGAACTCTAAAACTCCTCTGTGTTGCACAAAAAAACATCACAAATCTCTCTGTTTGACCCATGTCGCCTGGAACTGAGGTTGCATTGGCTCTCTGTTATCCTCTTAAATGCTCCCTCATATCATAACTCTGTCTTTACGCCACTGGCCATGATAAGAAATCCAATTAGGGCAAGGGAGCAGATTTTTCGTGGGTCTTAACTGCCGGGGTCTGGCTGAGTTTAACAAGGCTGGACGCAGCCCGAGGCTGGTGTCATCAGCGGTCCTTGGAAGTGTCAGGTCCACCCACATGCAGACTGCTGCACTGAACTCGGATTGTCAGGGAAGCAGGGAGCTGTGTCAGTGCTCCTCTCCCAGTGTGCACATCAGTGACGAGAGCATGGCACTGTGTATAAGAATGTGTTATATTTCTCAAGCTGTGCTGTAACACTGCGGGCTTACAATGACTTTACACGGCAGTGATCTCAACAGGAATTTTGATAGGTGACAGTGATTACTGTAAATGCAAAGAACTGAGCCTCTTCTTTAAAAAAAAAACCCAAAACATTTCAGGATCCTGTTTCATTATGACAAGGTGAGTGTGTATCAGAGTGTGAGCACACAGCTGTATCTGACACCCACCGCTTTAAAGCCATTTATAGTCAAGATGCTTTAAAGATGCATGAGCGACAAAACCTTGGAACTAAAAATTAAAGTGACATGAAGTTTTAAACACAACTAACCACGACACAGCAGTGTCTTTAATAAACTGGAAGTTCTGATTGATCTCTGCCCTAGGGAAAAAAAGCCTTTCAAAGGCAGTTTCTGCAATAGAGATTAGAGGTATCAAACTCTGGCTAGGCTCATAATTGAAACCTTTGCACTTCGAAATACACACACATACCTTTTTTTGATAGATTTACAGCATGAGCAATGTTTTGCGCTGCCAATCCAACATGAAGTTCTTTACATGGTTCAAGTATCTCAACCTGTAACTCAAATCAGATTTTTCTTGGTGTTGCTTGGTGGTGATGGTGTTGATATGGGCAGGTTCTACTGCTTTACATCATAGAAGAAGTGATAGTAGATACATATTTTCTTTACTTTACAACTGAGAAGTTTTAAATTGTAATAATACAAAAATGAATATTTTGTTTAATAAACAGTTTCTATGCAACATATCTTGTTGTCGACTGTGTTTGTTGTCTTGCTGAAACTGTGAAAGAACTTTCTGCTGATTTAATTTAATCTTGCACTCCTGTAACTGTCAGACTCACAAAAAGGACTTGAAACCTGCGCCTACATTAGCTGACTTCTCCATTAATTCCTTTACTGTGACTATATAGTTAACAGGAAGTTAATGAATAGTACATCCAAGGTGTTGGTGAACTCATGGCTTCTTATGTTATAAAAATAGTTCATTTGAATGTAAATGGTGTCATGGTGTTTTTATATATGTGCCCTCAGGGGATTTCTCTGACGAATACACCTCCTTTCTAAAAACTGTCTCTCATAATGCAATTTATGATAAATGTTTTCACGGGTGAGAAACACATTGAAACAGATAACATTATTGACACAGCCAAATTTGCCCTGGTTAAATTTTTTTTTCTAAATTACAAATTGATTTTACTTGAACACTGGAGGTGTTCTGGTTCATTGATGATGGCATTAAAGAAACTGAAATCTTGAGGTTTTGTTAATAGTACAGATGTTTTGTCCACCTATGATTACACCCACACAGAGTAACTAATTCATTCAATTAGCAATAGCAAATTTTCATTTGATGATTATCATGACATTTTAAATGGATAGATAATATCTTTATTGGATATGTTTATTTATCTATAGGCCACAATATTGAAAATCGGACACTGTGACAGTGTTAGTTGGAACCACTGTTCTGTAAAATCTCCTCTCTAATTCACAAATTTGACAAATGGTTTCCTCTGTATTCGACTGGCCCAGTGGAGCCACATTGGATTGTCTGTCATGTCGGCCCTGAAAACTACCTGAAAATACAGTGTTTCTGTCCCTGCAGATTTATTGGGAGCTTAAAGACTGATGTGCTTTGATCCACCTCAAACACTGCCTTATTTTAGGCAAGATGAAGCACTTTGACAAGCTCTCGTGTTGCTACTGAAGCTGAGAGCCAGGCTGATTTTAAAGATAAATAATGAGAACTGTGTTGATACAGTTTGTCCTGTTCTGAGGCAGAAGAAACATTTTTTAAAAGTCTCGGGGGGTTTCATTTTCTGCTTGTAACAGTGTAATGAGAAGCTTGTCCATCTTTAAATGTTCGTATCGTCAACCTTCAGTACCAACAGATGAGCTGTGTTGTTCGGCTGATGCTGACTGGGTTGCTCTGTATTGCGTGATGTGTTTCTGTGTTTCTCTGTTCAAAAATAGATGGTATCAAATGATGAGGAGCATTCATAAAGACTACAGACACCATCCCTTGTCTGGATAAACATGTTTGGAACTCAAAACATTCTACTTTCATTTCTGTTTGACTGTGTATGTACACAGTCGCATGCTCAGATCAACTCCTCCGATGAGCATTGTTTGCAGTCTCTCTGCCAGCACACACTACCGACAGATAGCTCTCATCTCTGTAACTTAGCATCCTGGATACTCGGCAGCTCAGCTAGCAGGTTATTGAACTTGCGAGGCGTTCCCCCTTGCAGAAGATCTATCACATAAACAGTCTTTAAAAACTGCCCAGGACCGCCTCGCTCTGGGTGTAATAGATTGCAGGAACCGGTCTCATAAGAATGATTGCACTGGCTCTTGAGTTGGTGAGTCCATAAATTATAGAGCTATGCCAACCGATCCCAATACATCCTCCCCCCTCTCATTCCAAGTCTCACCGAGGAATATGTGATAGATACGTCATTAATTTATTTTGCAGTTGAGATGTATCTGCCACTCTGCCACTCTTTTGCACAACAGCATTTTCTCTTGTGTATTCGTCCCTGAAAAAGAAAAAAAAAGTTAACATGATATATCGTGTCATTGCTCAAGACATGCAATTTATAGATTTCCTACTGCTGCTTACTGACTCCCACTTTGAAATATAAAGTAGCTGCTCCTGAGGACAATACATTTTTGTGTTATTGAGAATACCAAAAATATAAGATGCAGAGATTCTGCCTATAAGTTTTTTCTGGAGGACACAGTTTCCACCATAAATCATTGACTTACTATAAAATTGGAACATGAATCGTAATTTCATTCTAACATGTTTTACAATGACAATAAAGCTTTCTGATTTCTGAACACGACTCTGGGTCTGCAAAATGAAGCCAATGCTGAAGAGCCTTAAGCCTTCATTCTAAATAATGGCCATCAGGGGAGACACTACTGATTTTAACAAGGAGCATTATTACATTGAAGGCTATCTGGAAATGTTTGTACTTCTCCCTTATTAGCTTGATAAATGTTTTCCTAAATACTGCATGATTAACTGTCTGTACCACCCAATCAGGACATAGTGCATTGCAGGTCAGATCCAGCCCTCACTCTTCCTCAGCTCCACCTTCTCTCCCAAATATAGTTTCTTCTGGTTTCAAAAACAAAAATGGCTGACAGCCAAATGACAAACGGGAGGCTTCCGAACGCCAATTGTTTCGGAGGGTCTTACGAGATCCTTCCCACCCTGAGTTCACCAAGCATGTATTGGTTAAGTAAGCTCATTCAAACACGACCACATGGAGTAAAATACCCGCATAACTGCTTGCTCAGAGATTTTTTAAAAAGCTGAATGTGTGCATCTGTCTAAGGAAGTCGAGTTTGTTGAAGTTCTGTCAGTGAAATGATGTCAGGCCTAAATGGGCTCCAGAGCCTGCTGTGCAGAGAAATTAATAGGTAAGAATGGATCATGAAAAGCTGGCAGTATTCTCTAAATTCTGATGTGCAAAATGAATCAAATTCCAGAGGAGGCTTGGTAATATACAAGTAGCAAAGGCCTGGCTATGATATGAATGGATTTATGAATATTAGGGGTTTTTTTGTTTGTTTGTTTGTTTTTAATCAAGCACAAGTCGGTAAGTTTTGGGATCAGAGAGGAAAGCTTCTTAAATGCTGAAATATTGGCCTATCTAAATAAGGTTGTTTGTCTAAATGTTTGTATCACACAGGTGGTGTTCTTTTGTTATTTGCATTCTTATTGTCTTTCATGATGTTTCCTTATGGCAGGACCATATGTCCTCATCTTGTCTGGCTGTCCTGGTTGCAGGAGTAACATTCAAAAACATTCTTTCTTCTTCTCAGAAGTGGCAGACGGAAAACAAGTCTTCTATTCCATTTCTTAGATCAGCTGATATTTGTACATGTTTGTTACTGATGTCACAAGGACTGTCTCTTTCCAAACACCTCCGACTCTGTCCGTCCTCACTGCTGTCCTCCTCATGGCAACTCTCTCCCACTACCAACACTTTAATTCCTTTTATATCAAAATAGCCAAAGGTCAACATAATAGTGTCATCACTGTTTTCTACAACAATTTTTAATAAGCTTGTAAATACATTTCTTCAAAATATACAGAAATGGAAAACTTGACAGGTATATCTAAATTTTATAAAATGTGATACCTGAAAACAAACTGAGTTACACTTAAACATTACACAACGAAACAATTATTGATGGAGTCAGTAAAAAAGGCTGCATTTCTTTTTCTTTTTCTTTTTTTGCATATATATATATGTCCACAGACAAGTGGATATAATATGTAGGTATGTAGATATGTACATTTGTTCACTGAAGTCTCTTCAGTCTTTCAGTGAAGGTCCCTTCATGCGTTTTTCCAGAGCTTTACACTTTATCTGTCTCAATTAAAAGAACAAGAAAACTGCATATTTCTAAAACTTGAAAAAGCATTTAGAGATTCGATTTTCTCACAAAAAACAAATAATGAAATGAATGAAGGCTGAGTGACGTTGCCACTTCAGTCTCAGTGTTCCGTTCATGGTGCTTGTCACTGTCATAAATTGGGAGCTACACAGCACATTCTTTAAAGGGAATTTATATTCTTCTGTTTTTTTTTTAGACACTACTGGATTAGCTTTGCATAATACCATTTTAGGGAGGTCCTCCTCTCTAAGAGCTCACTGTGTTCTGCTGAGGGCTGGCTCACAGAGATGGCCAGCTTGTGAGCACCACCTTGTTCCCTTGTCCTCCGCCTGACTGATCTGAATGTGAGAGTGAACAACACGAGCATCCATAGTCGGTTTTATTGATTGATATTATGCTTGATTTAATCTTCAGTCTGTACATTTTTAAAATATAAATAAATATAAATCATAATTTTTCTAGAAAACTGTGCAAGTACACTCTGTTGTCAGCAATGACAACATATGCTCACTTCAGTATTTAAAACTTTAGGAATGTGCTTTTCTTGCTTTGTAAACATCTGCTGTGGAAAACGATGAACACAATGATAGTATGTTTTTACTGGAGTTGCTCTTATAATCCTGTTGATGCTGGATGTGAATTATCTGACCAATAAATAAAATCTACCAACTCATGCGTGTGGTATTTGACATAATATGGAGATGTGCAACGTATTTAATACCAAAAAAGCAGCACTAACAGCCCTAAAAGTTGTGTAACTTCATTAAACCCATTGGTACACTGCTCAAAAAAATAAAGGGAACACTTAAACAACACAATGTAACTCCAAGTCAGTCACACTTCCGTGAAATCAAACTGTCCACTTAGGAAGCAACACTGATTGACAATCAATTTCACATGCTGTTGTGCAAATGGAATAGACAACAGGTGGAAATTATAGGCAATTAGCAAGACACCCCCAATAAAGGAGTGGTTCTACAGGTGGTGACCACACACCACTTCTCAGTTCCTATGCTTTCTGGCTGATGTTTTGGTCACTTTTGAATGCTGGCGGTGCTTTCACTCTAGTGGTAGCATGAGACGGAGTCTACAACCCACACAAGTGGCTCAGGTAGTGCAGCTCATCCAGGATGGCACATCAATGCGAGCTGTGGCAAAAAGGTTTGCTGTGTCTGTCAGCGTAGTGTCCAGAGCATGGAGGCCCTACCAGGAGACAGGCCAGTACATCAGGAGACCCGGAGGAGGCCGTAGGAGGGCAACAACCCAGCAGCAGGACTGCTACCTCCGCCTTTGTGCAAGGAGGAACAGGAGGAGCACTGCCAGAGCCCTGCAAAATGACCTCCAGCAGGCCACAAATGTGCATGTGTCTGCTCAAATGGTCAGAAACAGACTCCATGAGGGTGGTATGAGGGCCTGACGTCCACAGGTGGGGGTTGTGCTTACAGCCCAACACCGTGCAGGACGTTTGGCATTTGCCAAAGAACACCAAGATTGGCAAATTCGCCACAGGCGCCCTGTGCTCTTCACAGATGAAAGCAGGTTCACACTGAGCACATGTGACAGACGTGACAGAGTCTGGAGACACCGTGGAGAACGTTCTGCTGCCTGCAACATCCTCCAGCATGACTGGTTTGGCAGTGGGTCAGTAATGGTGTGGGGTGGCATTTCTTTGGGGGGCGGCACAGCCCTCCATGTGCTCGCCAGAGGTAGCCTGACTGCCATTAGGTACCGAGATGAGATCCTCAGACCCATTGTGAGACCATATGCTGGTGCGGTTGGCCCTGGGTTCCTCCTAATGCAAGACAATGCTAGACCTCATGTGGCTGGAGTGTGTCAGCAGTTCCTGCAAGACGAAGGCATTGACGCTATGGACTGGCCCGCTCGTTCCCCAGACCTGAATCCAATTGCGCACATCTGGGACATCATGTCTCGCTCCATCCACCAACGCCACGTTGCACCACAGACTGTCCAGGAGTTGGCGGATGCTTTAGTCCAGGTATGGGAGGAGATCCCTCATGAGACCATCCGCCACCTCATCAGGAGCATGCCCAGGTGTTGTAGAGAGGTCATATGGGCATGTGGAGGCCACACACACTACTGAGCCTCATTTTGACTTGTTTTAAGGACATTACATCAAAGTTGGATCAACCTGTAGTGTGTGTTTTTTTTTTTTTTTTTTTTTTTTTTTTTTTTTTTCTCCCACTTTAATTTTGAGTGTGACTCCAAATCCAGACCTCCACGGGTTAATAAATTTGATTTCCATTGATATTTTTGTGGGTTTTTTTTTTTTTTTTTGTGTCAGCACATTCAACTATGTAAAGAACAAAGTATTTTAATAATAATATTTTATTCATTCAGATCTAGGATGTGTTATTTTAGTGTTTTATTTATTTTTGAGCAGTGTATTATCCCAGGCTGAAACACTAACAGGCTAACGCAATGTGAATCTACAGTCTGCTGTCACAGGGTCATGTCTTTTGACATTCATTCATTCTACTGCGTAGCTGTTTCCGAGTGGCGGAAGGTGCTGGAGCCAATCCCAGCTCACACTGGGTGAGGGCGGGGTACACCCTGGACAGGTCACCAGTCCATCACAGGGCCAACAGACAGAGACAAAAAACCACTCACACTCAGACCTACGGACAATTTAGAGTCACCAATAAACCCAAACATGCATGTTGATAGAACAGTACGAATCTGAACCCAAATAAGCGACTCATGAGACAAAGTAGCAAATTCTTAAACGTTTTAAAGTTCAACTCAAAATTGCTCTTTGAGGAAACAAACTGGTACGAAATGAATAGCAAAAGTAGCAACAAAAGACGCAAGCAAACATTTGGAAAATACTATAGAATTAGAAACAAAACACAAATCACAAGGCTAAGCTTGCCACAAAAGATCAAAGTATCAACATAAATTTGGAAACTAGATGAGTCAAAGGATGTGGAGCCAACTGTGAGATGGCTTAGTTCTACAGGACAGGGTACGACGAACTGGCACAGGATAAAGGGAGATGCAGACTATATATACGCAAGGTAATGGGGAACAGGTGAACACAATCAGGGTGGGGAAAGACAATCAGACTGGCACAAGAGGACAAGCGAACTGAAACATAAGGAGAGCAGGAATTTCCAAATAAAACAGGAAATGACAGGACAACACAGAGTTCCCGGACATGACACATGTCTTTGGACCATGGGAGGAAACCAGAATACCTGGAGGTTCAGTATGTGAGTTCCAAACAGAAGGGCCCCAGGGCCAGGGATCAAACCCACGACCTTCTTGCTGTGAGGCAACAGCGCTAACCACTATGCCACCGTGCTGCCTCTCTTTGACCACTGTTTTTATTTTCTGATCCCGTCATTGTATCTCTAACTCTCCCATCAGTGCATATACCGCCACCCTCTGCACTGCAATCGCCTCATTTCCCTCACTTGAGCTTCCTGATTCTTTTCCTCACCCTCATCATCCTCATCAACTTCCCCTGTATATACAGCTCTCTGTCAGGTTGTCCGTCCTGTTTTAGATGCCTGCATACTGAGCCAGAGTCTGTTTATTTATTTTTTTTTACTTTTTTACCTCCCACTTACAGTTTGGTTATTAGGTTGTTTTTTTGTTTTTTTTTTACCTGGTTTGCTCTCTGAATAAATTTTTGCTGAGTTGTGACTTTGGGTCCACCACCCTTCTGAGTTGTCACCGGGTACCTCTGACACAAAAACAAATCTGGTGAGTTCCCACCATCTCTTCAGCATTCTTCTGCATGTTCGATACGGGAGCTGGCGAGGGTGGCGAGCATGTGCAAGAGCTGGGATCAGCTGCAGCAACACCAGTGGGGAAACATGTTTGCCTGCACTGTAATACTGCCACATCGGCCAACAGTCCTCCACTCTTTCAGGCTGTTGGCTTCTCAGACTTGATTTCAGTTCAAAAAACATAAAACATGTTCTATTTCTGTATTTCCAAGTAGGAGACAAAAAATGTGTATTTTTCAGAAGCTAAAATATTCTCTTGGTATTTCTCATGTCTTCTCCATTTTATATGCCTCTTTTGTTATGGTGGAGTGGTCAGCATTGACCCCAAAACACATACACATACTTTTAGTCCAAGGTTAATATGAATATGTCAAATATCAGTTGGTTCTCAATAGAGTGCTAAAGAGCCGGTTTTTTTTTTTTGTTTTCAGGAAATTATGCCACAAGAAAAAAACAGCATCTGTATGCTAGTGTGGTGAGCCTCCTGATGAGTGAGAAAAAAATGCATTTATTTTTTTTTATATTCGAATCATCGTCCGAAGACTTATAAGCCATTGCATTTGGGGCTGATCTACAACTGCTGCGGCCTCTAGTGCAGTGTCTGATGTCAAATGTTTGAAGTACACTGGCAGTCTGAATGAAAAACAGCACCCGGCTGAGAGAGCGGGTTAATTTATACAGGTGTGGATTTTACTCCAGGTTTAGACAGGGGCGGACAGGTTGCTGAATAGAATAATTAAAACAAAGCCTATTCATCATTTACAGCGGCTGACACTGTTGGCAGGAGGGTTTTTGGGCTGAGTGATTTCTGGCTGCAATGAAATTATGGCTTCAGAGGTATATCAGAGGAGGACACTGCTACTAAGGATGTCAAGTCACATTTTAAACATAAATCTATCGAGCATTGTAGCATTTTTCAACTCATTGTTTTGGTTTTATGGCTCAGAGCTTTTTTATAAACCCTGTGTCCAAGTTTTTACTGCTAAGAGGAAATATAATGAACTTGTATTCATGAGGTGGACAAAAGCACAAGTCCATATAAATGCTAATGCTACTTTTCGCTGGTTGTATGTCTCAATGAGATATTTACCACAACTGCTTGTTGTGTTTACCATCTTCTGTTCCCAATTGCATTAAAATGAATTACTATTCTAAAGTTGACATTTTATTTGATATGCAATGCTGCGCAAAGATCCTGTTTTTGCATTGCTGTAATGACCATATAGAATTATTTGTCAGTGTCTTTATTGGAAAACAGCAAATGTGTTTTTTCAGTATTAAAAATCTGAAAAAACAGCCTCTTTTGCCTAAAGTGGGGAGTATTTAGGGGTCCCCCCCTTACACTTGAGCAAAAGCATGAACCTGGCTCTCTTAAACGAAATGGAATGGAGCCCCTTAGTGTCATTGCTAACATCTGAATTTGCCCTGCTATTTTCTGCGAAAAAGGTCTACAGTTTCTTTTTTCTCAAAGTTTCTTCTTTGAGAGACCAGATGAAGTCCAGGAAGCATCTGGTTCAGCATCTGGAACCATCAGGATGCCAAGCTGATCCTGCTATAGTCATAAGAAGCTTGATCAGGAATGGTCTTTACGTAAGGGAAGCAGCCAAGAAACCACTTTTTCAGAAGGGGAAAGGGGTGAAAAGGCTATCATATGCTGAGGCTCTCAAAGATTGAGATGAAGATCAGTGAAAAAGAGGATTGTGGATTGACAAATCCAAGTTTGAAATTTGTCGGTCCCATTATCGACAATTTGTGAGAAGAAGAGTTGTGAGTGCTTGTGGCCTTCAGTGAAACATGGTGGAGGACTGTCCTAGTTTGGAGCTGCATTCCTGCCTGTGCTGTGGGTGATATTGTCTCCATTGATGAGATCATGAATGTTGAAGTGCAGACAGGTTTCAATTTATCGTGCCATTCCTTCTGGGAAACATTTGATTGGGGATGCTTTTATTTTTCAGTGTGATAATGATCCAAGTCCACTGCTAACTGAGTGAAATCCTACTTGGAGAAAAAAAAAGTAAAAATATAAATTGACAGTCATTGACTGGTCTCCACAGAGTCCACACCTGAATATTATACAAGCAGAGTAGATCACCTGGAGTGAGACAGAAATAAAAAACCTAAATAAAAAGAAAAACTGTGGGAAGTGCTGAAAGATGCCTGGTATAATATACCAGAAGATTACTTCAGAAAACTTTAGGATGGTCTGCTTCAAAGAGTTCAAGATGTGCCCAGTGCCAAGGGAGATTACACTAAATATTGACTATTACCTGTAAAAGCCTATTTCACTCTGCTGTTTTAAAATTTGTATTTTAATATTTTCTGAATTTTCAGTTTGGATCTTAATAAAGAAACTGAAAACTAAATATGGATGATCTGTAAATTTTTGATAAAAAAAAAAAACCAAAGCTAGCGATAGCCTAAGACTCTTGCACACTACTGTATCTGTATATTTGCCTTTAACAGATATTATGAAGTCAAATCCTGTGTGTTATGTGACTGGCAGCAGCAGTTACCAGCTCTCTCCCATCATGTGTGTAACAAATGTTTTTGACCTGATTACTGCTGGACCATAAATATCAGACAGGGAATCGTTTGTTTCAGTCTGTATAGTTCCGTTAAGTCTTTAAGTTTAAAGTGAAAAGAGGGCGTGTACCAAACATAATACAGTCCCCAGTTAAACTGGGGATGATGAGGAGTTTACTCTGGTACTCATTAATAATTGATAGTTTACATGTCTTACTTCTTCCCTTTTTTTGGAACCCCCCCCCCCCCCCCAAAAAAAAAAAATACAGTCAAAGAAGGACATTAAACTTGGATAGCCAACATAAGCTCCTATTAGGACAACAGCTAGTTATCAAGCTAAACTCAGAAACTAAGGACCTGGATCATAGACATTCACACATGCTAATTAGTGCTAACGTATATGGGAAAAGAAAATCTGAGAATTTCGCTCAAACATGACAGTCATGACAGCCCCATAATTTGTCTGATATAAAGGTTCTGTGACCTTTACAATTGGCTTGAAAAAGTATTTTTTCAAGGGAGAGAAATAGAGTCAAAATGCTAATATAGGAAGCTTAAAGCCCCCTCCCTCACCTCTTCCTTTACTTAATAGTCACAGAATATATTGATGCCTACCTCAGTATAGCAGTAAACGTGTTTGCCCTATTCGGTGTCTTGTGATTCATGGTCCTTTAGCCTTTTTTAAGTACTCCACAGGTCTATTTAAAAGAACATTCATCCTCCAGCAGAATGTTAAACCTTAAATATTTAAGCGGCAGTATTATGTGAATGTCACAGCCTGTTCACAATAGCTATTTAAGCGCCTACTTTGAATTACAGATGAAAAACACCAGCATATACACTACATATTTCTTCAAGCACTGTTTGATGATAACATACGTGCAAGCTTCGTGTTCATGTAGGGGTATTTAGGACGTGAAGCTGCTTCATGACGTATGCTTATAAAGGCTATATCTCAGCCACTGTGAGCTATTGGCCAGAATAACAGAAGGGAATGCAGAATAAGGTGAATCAGAAGAGAGAAACAGGCATTAGCATGTGCTGACATCTGAATGTTACTCTGGGTAAAATGGCCAGTGAGGGGCCACGGGGCCTCCTTGGCTTTTAACAGACTGCCTCCTGGCAGTAAAGGACATTTCTAAAGGTTTAATTTCAAAAACTAGTATGGTCCACATTTTAGTTGGTCTCTATCGATCGATCGATCGATCTATCTATCTATCTATCTATCTATCTATCTATCTATCTATCTATCTATCTATCTATCTATCTATCTATCTATCTATCTATCTATCTATCTATCTATCTGTCTGTCTGTCTGTCTGTCTGTCTGTCTGTCCGTCTGTCTCTGTCTATCTATACAGAGTACTGCAAAATAAACTTTTAAAGGTCAAGTTTTCCCTTGAGATAGTATATCCACCCAACTCATTATTATTCTCCCACTTTTTTAAGGCACCATGTGCTTCCTTCCTTTTAGCTGCATTTCTGTGTTTGGGAGCATTGAAATTCCTGTCTGTGTGTGCAATGGCCTCACAAGGCTCAGCAACTGTTGTACAGTAACCTCAGTAAACCTCAAGGGAAAGCCATAAAAAAAAAAGACTTTTGCACCCCAGCATATTTGCTAATCACTGCATTAGACCTGTGTGAGCCAAAAAGCGTGCCCACAAATGTCAACATGCTATCCTGATTAATTGAATAGGTAATCTAGATCCTGTCAGGAGGCCGACTTGTACATTATCATTTTCGAACAACTGCTGTGCACATTTCGTCGACAATTCATTCAAGGCCTTGATAGAGCCATTCTACAGTATGGGAATAAGTGGAGAATTTACACAGCCGGGGGGCATGCCACAGGTGCTATAACAGCCCCACCTTACCCACCCGTAAAGCACAGCCTCATGGGTGCTGATGTTGTCTCGACCAGCTGCTGAGGTCTCTGTTGTGGTTTATGATGTGGTTGCTTCTACCTGGCTACTGTTTTCTGACTCAGATCTGGTGAAAGGTCTGAGGTCATGAGGGATGCTGAGTTGCTCCCTGTAACCTAATGAATCTGCAGATGGTGAAAACATTCTTGGAATCTTACGTGGTCACAAGTCTCTGTAGGCTGAGCAGAAGTTCCCTCTCTTAAATGTTTGCTTCACCTTGTCTTTATATTTGTTTGCCAGCTCTAATAGCACATTTCACCACTGTTAACCTGTTCTCATTCTTGGAGACAGTAAAGGTTGCTCTCTATTCCTCTTGATGATTTCCTTGAGTTCTTCCATTATCCTGGGCTTATTGTTGCATTCGGACCATTTTGTCCACACAGAAGGAGATGGATAACGAGACTGTGTCCACTTGCTCCATAATGTTGTTGGACAGGGCTATGAAGTTATTTCAGCCAGTGGCTTCAGAGCATCCCTGTAGCTATCACTGTCTAGATAGATAAATACTCCACATGTGGCTATATGCTTGCTTTTTCCTGAACAGGTATACACAGTTTCATGCATTCAAATTTTTAATCATGCACATCTACCACGTGACTGTCAGGTGGCACTACAATATCTGGACCAATTTTGGCACACACAGAGACTGTCAGACAGTAGCAGAGGATAACAAGAGGAAGGCTCATCTGTCTGAAAAGAACTAGGATTGGCAAGGTCTCTTCTCAAAGGCTACATTTTCTAATAGAAAACAGAGCCAAGAGGAGGTGCCGAAAGCTAGTTCGCTCTCAGACCACTTGAATTGCAATGTGATGAAATGTGACTATTGAAGTTCTGCCCATTTACGCCAAAGGAATGTCTGCCTACCCAAGCTTTAAGGTAGCGCTGTTGACCTGCAGCCAAAAGTGACATGATCCTCTCTTCTCTCTGATGGCCTGTGTGGTCCTATCAGCTTGTAAACAATAAATTTGATCTGTTGTGCCCAGTCTTCCAAAAGGTTTGCTCTAAACAGAAAATGAAATGAATGGGGGCTGCAACAATTGCTGAAACTACAGCTGGCTGCAGAGTCTTTCTGACTGAGAAATCCTTCAGCACCACGGCTCTTTACCATTATGCATAGGCTACAGATCTGCAAAAATGCACACTTCCAGACTCAGAGATAGCTTTTTTCTATTAATCATCCAGACCTTACTTACTCTAACTTGAAATCATCCCTTGTGCAATAAATGGCTTCCAGACCTCACTTGGATTTCAATTTTTTATTCATATTTATTTATTAGGATAATAATTTGTATATTTTGTGTTCTTGTATTGTTTTACCTGCAACCCTGATGGATAAGAAGTAGAAAATGAATGAGAGTAAGTGAGTGTATTGTTTTACAGCACCTTGTGGAATTTCACTTCAATTTCGTTGTTGCTTTGCTACACTGACAATAAAGTTAATTTCTTCATTCATTCATTCCAGACACTGCATGTTGGCGCTGAGCTGTTTCAGTTTTCATACTTGTTCTTCCAGCAGAAAACAGGGTGTGGATTGGTGCTCCATGCTGAGATTTAAGTGTGAAAACCTAGCCGATTAACAGGGTTTCACAATCGTCTGCACTACCTGAAGTGCTAAGTACTGTATCCTGATTTTTTTCTTATGTTAGTTCAACAAAAATCATGGCTTGCATATTGACAGCTTTCAATGTAATTTCACAACAGTACAATAGAGAGCTTGTCCAAAAGATATTGAAAAATGTCTTGGAATTAGACGAATATGCATTCATTCATTTTCTATCACTCATCCATTTCTGGGAGCTGCTGGAGACAATCCCAGCTCACAGTGGGCAAGGGCCAGGTACATGCAGCGAGGTTTAAAGAATTTAAATTAAGTTAAAAGTATTGTTAAGTCAAAACTGTTTATTATTATATCCAATTGCTTAGGTTGTATGTAGAGAAGCATGAGAGGGCAGTAATGAGCAGTCAGGTAGAGATCCTGCAGGTAGAGGAAGAGACGTGAAGTGATTTAAGCCAGGTAAGCAGGTGGCCTTTTTATTTGTGAGCTGCATGAGGCTGCTGCTACAAGGAGGAGTGCATGAGAGCTCAATGCCCAGTTGACCACAGAGACGCTGCTGGTATGTTACTTTTGTTTAATGAACATTATTTGGTTAATTTACATAGTATTTTATGTGGCACCTGGGTTTGATGTGTAAATTTAGGAGTTTCTTAGTCTAATCTCAGTTTATTTACTGCCTGTGGTTGGTTTAGTTTAAACTTCTGCATTTATTGATTCGAAATCACTTCGTAAGACGAATTAATGATTAATGAAATGTATGATCAGTATTTTATGATCAAGTTTGCTTAAAAAGTTGAAAGTAAGAAATAAAAGGTCTGAAATAAAAGTTTAATATCAGACATTTAAGAATTAAATCTTATTTAAAAAGCATGACTGTTATTACTTAAGTTGATAAAATAGTGTTAAAACCTGAGTAAATTCATTCTATTGTATTAATTTTCAGAATAAATATATTTAAGAACATTAAAATCTGAGTAAAAATTAAAGATAGTAAATAGTATTAAATTTGAAGGCTTGAGTTAAATTAAATTAAATTGAGTTAAAATGGTTTTGCATTCATCATACTATGGGTTTTTTGACTGAATTTCATTTATTCTGGTTTTTTTAAAGGTTTTCAACCTAAGTCACATCATGTTGGAAGGCAATAATAAAGACATTGTTTGGAGTTGATCTACGTCCTCTGTTGTCATCTGTGCCTACTCAAGTTTAGGCAAGCACTGAAGCTAAAAACACACATAACTTGACAAGTATATAGAACCTGACAATGCTACCTAGTCTTAAAGAGCCCAGGACTTTGTTTAAAAGCTTCACAGGTTCTTACTAAAATCAGGGGTGAGGAGTTTATATATGTATATATAAAAAATCACAGACGCAAAAATGAAGTTGAACAGTTTATTCTAAGAGAGAAGATAAAAACTCATGCCCAAAGTCTCTCCTGGTGGTGGTGATGATGGTCTGTCAGTCTTTCATCGCCATCTTATTGCCCTAATGGGCCCAGGGCTGAAGACAGGAACCCTTGAGGGTTAAAACAAAGGGGGACAATCACTCATTTGTACACAAGGCTTTCAGGGACACGTTAAAAACCAGCCGCTTGGTCTGGTGATGACAGTGGCAGTGTTCTTACAGCTAAATCCCACACATCAAACTTAAGAACCTCTTGGGTATTCAATTCAAGCCCCAGAATGTTATATAAAAGCTAGGTTAAAAGAGGCCCCCACGACCAGATAACCACTACGGCCCAAAATAGTGTAAAGTGTCTTCTGAATTTGTCTGGTCCCCCTCATGAAAGGCCCATACATACTTAAGTTATTGAGTGACCAATCATAACTTATATTGGAGTGGACTGAATTGAATGTTGGATTGGTTGTCCGTTTTCTTTTGTACATGTGTTCATGCACTGTCTTCCCTATAATAAAGGTTTGTACTTAATATAACCACGTATCTATTTAGGTCTCATTTTCTGTTATTTTATGTTGTTTTACAATATAGGAGAAAAACAGAAACAAGAATAATACTCACAATGTGTTTTCAGAAACTGCGCCTTAAAATGAGTTGTAAGACCTCATGTAAATTTCTGATATTACAAACAGTCATCCTCATCAGCCATGCCCCACGCCCTGCTGACCTGGAGCCACCATCCAGCTTTGCAGGATTTAGTGTTTTCCAGAAATTTGCAATATCTTCATTGGATCACTGAGGCTCGCTGTTGGTTTCTGAGACTGTGTGTGTTTTTGGGTCTTAGAAATGCAAAAAAATCTTCTCCTGGATCAAGAAAATGTAAAATATGTGGTCTTTAACATCTGACTTACCACTTGACACATGTTTCCTGTGTCATTATTCTATGTGCATTTGTATGTATAAAGTGGTGAACTGATGTGCTGGAGGCGGAAGCCAAAGCTCATCCCAGCAACAGAGTGAAGGGGAGGGGAAAGGTGTCAAAACATTAATGAACGGTTGTGTCTTCTTCCATTCACTGCTCCAGTGTAGTGACAAGGCTGCAGAAATAGGAGCAGCACATAATGAGTCCCTGCAAGATGAGCACAGGAATATAAAAACTGAACTCACACACACACACACACACACAGCAAGAAAGCTGCATAACGATGGCATGAGAAGAGAGGCGCTGGCCCCTGCTGGTTACCAGCTGTGGTGACCAAGGAGCTAGACACAGTCAGTTGGACCCAGTTCAATTACTCTGTCCCTCAGCTCTCAACCCTTTGTTTTTCACTCCTTGTGTTTACAGACTGTTGTTATTTGAGCGGGCCAAAAACAGATTTTCTCTATGGGTATTTTAAAGTGTTCAATAGAAACAAGTTTTTCTGAAGAAATGGTCCCATGCCTCAGACAGTACTGAATATGTTTTTCCTGCTTTATACACTGTAGCTACGGCTGCCCACTACTTTCAACATGTGTGGCGAAAGAAACAGCTTAGAGCTTTGGATCTCAACACACTCATTTAAATGGACATCCTTGTGGGCCGCTGAATGCCAGTTAGTCTGTAATGTTTTTATCATTTTCTGTTTATTTTTAATTACTCCTACCCGGATAGCAAAATTCAACTTCTGGCCCAGTATGTTACCTGGGGGTAAATCTTCCACTCGGCAGCTGGAATATTGTTTCTGTTTGCAATGAGGAAGATGCATCTGACCTTCATGCTGTATTTGTGCGAAACCTGAACCATGGGACTAGGACATATACTGGGCTAGAAGAAAGATGAGCATGTGGCCCAAGAACAGGTCTGATTTATCCTTCTACCTGGGTACTGACATAACTAAACATACACATGTAATGCAATATACAGCAACATAATTATTACAGTAGATTTAAGAGGGAATCTCAAAGATTTCATGTTGATATAATACATAATAACCTAGTGTTAGTACTGCTGTCTTTACGTATTTGTAGTGTTATGAACTGGGTGTCTATAGCAACATTCCCATAATGAACACTAGATTAAATTACAGCTAAAAGCATTGAACTGGCAAAACACAAGTAATGTATAAGGGAACAAAAGATGAGAAGTTTCAACTGTTTCACCAGCAAAACTTTACACTATTAATATGAGCAAAAGACTTACCATACTTAGACTTACATACCAATATACACATGTCCACTATGTAGTCCTACAAAGTAACTATCCAGATAAAAAAAATAAGTTTCCAACTACACATCCATCTATCCCTTACCTATATCCATCAGGCTCACAGTGGGCTACATCCAATTACACCCTGGCCAAGTCTATCACAACCAGACTCAGGCCACATGTCTTTGGATAACTGAGCCAGAGGGAATCCATACAGGCCCAAGGAGCACATGTAAGCTCCACACAATAAGCCTCTGGGTTTCAAACCCAAACAATGGTCCTGCACCCTGCTTCACCATGCTCACCATATATTTTCAATCATAAATAATATTTTAAACCATGGTCGCAAATACATGTTATAATAGAGAAATGGGGCTGCATTTATCGGCTCCTGTATAATCATAGCAGAAATCCCATAGGCAACAATTATGATATGTCAATAAGATGATAAAACAAGGTCAAAGTTGTCCAATACTCTCTAAAGTCAGCGATAAATCTAATAACCAATAAGATTAGTGAAGAAGACAGGCCACGTACAGCGAGCTGCAGCAGTTGAGCAAGGGAGTCGTTCAGCCTAACCTCAGGTGAGGCTGTGGAAGAGGTGAGTCATTTCATTCCTCCTTGTTCAGGGCTGGTCAAATTGAAGCAGAAAGAAGCGGCCCTGAGGCCCCAGGGAAATGGCATTGGTTCTCTGGACGGCTTTGGTCTTCATCATAGGCCTCAAAACAGGGTAGGGAAAGACAATCAGACTGGCACAAGAGGAAGGGCAAGCAGACTGAAACACAAGGAAAGTAGGAATTTCAAAATAAAACAGGGAATGATGAGACAACACTGGCACAAGACAACATGGAGTTTCAGGACATGACAGTAGCCACCCCTCTAGAGACGGCTCCAGATGGCCCAGGGACCTCAGGGTGCGAAGCATAAAAGTCTCTAGTTGACTCAGGGTCTGGTTTAGCTCACACGTAGCCATAGACGTTCTTCTGGTTTGTAACCTTCACCATCCACCAGGAATTGCTTGCCCTGGCCCCGATCACGCACCCCCATGCGTATTTTCATTGAGTGGACTGTACTCCCATCAGCCATCTGGGGAGGAGGGGGCTTGGATGTGTGAACCACAGAGCTCTCCTTGAGAGGTTTCATCCTGCTCACATGGAAAGTGAGGTGCACTCTAAAGGACCGAGGCAGGCGTAGACGAACCGATGAGGGGTTGATGACTTTGGAAACAGGGAATGGGCCCTTGAACTGTGGAGCCAACTTCCTGGACTCGATGCGAAGGGGTAAGTCTTTCGTTGATAGCCAGACCTTCTGGCCTGCTGATACTCCGGAGTCGGTCGGCCCCTCCGATCTGCAGCCTTCTTCATGTGTTTCCCACTCCTGCCCAGATGCGGCGGCATTGCTGAACCAGGGTGTGGGCTGAAGTTCATTTCGCAATTCACAATAAAGGTTCTGCATTTTCCAGACTCACCGGTGAACTTCTCAGGGGGCGAAGGTCACGGTGTTGAGACGTGGGCGGATGCCATCTGCTCAGGACCTGCAGCCAAAGTGGAGACTGAGCGTCTGGGTTTACCACAGGGGCGTCCTCAGTGAGTAGACTGAGGACCTGTTGCACCTGGGTGCTCAGGAGGTGCACTTGTGTGGCCATGGCAGACTTGAAGTCTTCCTGGCTGCTCGCTGTCCCCTTGATTGTGCTCTGCAGGGTCGACATCACTTCCTCCTGCTGGTCCAAACGGGCATCTTGGGAGCAGATGGCGGCTCTGAGGGTTTCTGAATTGGCTGGGTCCATTTTTGCCAGTTCCACAATCAGGGCGGGGAAAGACAATCAGACTGGCACAGGAGGAAGGCCAAACAAACTGAAACACAAGGACAGTGGGAATTTCAAAATAAAACAGGACATGACGAGACAACAATGACTCAAGACACCGCCGAGTTTCAGGACATGACACAAATCTTTTCATCACTTTAGTCTTGTATTGAGCAGCTGCCTGTTCCAGATATTGCTTATCTAATTATGCGGTGTGTATCTCTTACAGAGTGAAGACATAGTTCATTACAAGCTGACAAAGAGAGAAAGTCACTCAAGGCGTCTTGTTACCCTTCCACATGCTCCAACAGGAAAATTCCTCAAAAAGTGGAGTCAGTTCATGGTGCAATAGGATTTAATGGCTGCAATAATCTGCAGCAGCAGCAGTCTGACAAGGTGATGCAATTTCCTGGGACGTTGCCTTTCTTCTAATCTGGTTTAATAGGATGTGAAGTGTTGTTTTTTTCTTTAATCTCAATGAACAGACCACAATCCTTTAGCATGCTCATTGCTAAACTTGATATGACAAAGTACAAAGCAATTTATCTATCTCTTTTGCCAGCGATCTACTGTGGAATGTTTTGGTGGTGATGCTGGTGTTGGTGGGAGTGCAGCTGACAGGCTGGCTCCTCATTGGTATTCCAGGGCCACTCCGCTTGTCTCGCTATACTATAGAATGCATAAACTTCCTGAAAAAGTTGATGAAGCATGCATTTTCGTCATTGTGCCAGGGCAGAGCGCAGGGAGTGGAAGCATTGGGCAGCAGCAGGAAAACAAGAGTTATGTGAGGACATAAGCTGTGTGTACACACACAAGTTATGCAAGTTGTTCCAGCAAATTGCAGTGCATGTGTGTGCATGATTACTAGTGTTTGTGTATCTCTTCATCCCTCTATATTTTATCTTTTTATTTTTATTTATTTTACTTTTCATTTATTTTTATTTTATCTTATTTGTATCTGCTCAATTCTTAGAAATAAATTTAAATTACTGGCATGTGTCAAGTGCAGTTTATACGGTCAGAGAGCCCTTTATTGGGGACACTGGATTGTGCTTCCCTTTGCCCTCCAAGCTTTCTCATTTCTTGTTGCGAACTTTCCTCTGACTGTGCTCCATGTTGTCATGACTGTCTTTCATCATTACTGCTGAATTGTCAGTTGCATCCCAATCATCTGTTCTGAAGTTGGTCTGCTGGATTTAGGTCTGGAGACTGAACTCTGAGACTGAATGTTCATGAAACCTATTTGAGATGTATTTAGCTTTTTGACATGCAGTATTGAAGAAGCCCTGATAAGCCCTGAGTAATACTCAGATGGAATGTAACATTTAAAACATGACTGATTGGTATTAATATGTAAAAGTGTGACAAGAAGACACACCATTCCACCACCAGCAGTCTGGACTATTGACACGAGACAGGTTGATCACTGGGTTAATGTTGATGCCGGAGTCTGACCCATCCATCTGCTTCCTATGCAGAACTCCTTCATTCATTCATTCATTCATTATTTTCCGCTTATCCATTTCCAAATTGCGCGGGGTGCTGGAGCCAATTCCAGTTCACACTGGGTGAGGGCGGGGTACACCCTGGACAGATCACCAGTCCATCACAGGGCCAACACACAGAGACAGACAGAGACAAACAACCACTCACACTCACAGTCAAACCTAAGGGAAATTTAGAGTCACCAGTTAAACCTAAACATGCATGTCTTTCGACGGTGGGAGGAAACTGGAGTACCCGGAGGAAACCCATGCAGAGAACATGCGAACTCCCCACAGAAAGTTGTTAGTAACCAGTAAGATTACAGGAGCTTTTCTCAATATGATTCAGAGATTTCCTGCTATTTGAATATCTTTACAAAGAGCAGGACCATGACTGCAGGAAAAAAAAATAAAATCAATTCATCAGAAGTAAGGTAGAATGGAATAATTATATATATAATAATAACGATATATGTATGTGAACATTGGTTCCTTATTGTCCAACAAAGCCAATAAAGCCAAAGCCAATTTTTTCTTAGGCTGTGACCCCTGTGACCTAAACTAGAAGAAATCAACCTCCTGCAGGGCAGGAGTTCTGTCTGGTGAAACAAATGGAGGCAAATGTGCACTAAATAGACACTGACTCCATCTGGTTTAGTGGGACCAAAAACCCCTGAACCTGGTGTGAATAAAAGTAAGTTCAATGTGATTGTAAAGTGCCTGAGGCCTGTGTGTATACACCACTCTCCTTGGGAAGAATTATTTTGAAAGTGGGTGCTTCTTGTCTTCATTGCTTTGAAGGTTTGGATTCATTTTGCTTACTGCTGAGCTCTCCTAGTGATAACCTCCTCTGGTGCAGAGCTGCTGAACATTTAACTGTAGGAAAGGCACAGTGGGACTGCTCTGGTGAAGAAATGATATTGTAAGGATTAAATAACTGAGTGCTGAACTGGGTTCAGTTTTGGTCACAAGCTGTGCCCTGTTTCCTACAACCTGTAATTAAACCAGCTTAAGAGGACAAAGTACGGTGATTATTCATGGCTGATTTATAGCACATTCAGGGGGTTTTCTGCAACACTTTCTTCACTGTGTCATTTTTTTATTTTCCTCTGAAATAAGACAGTATTTGATGCAGGAAAATGCACTCACCCTGCAAGGAACTTCTCAGGGCTCTAGGTGCATCAATCACACAGCTAAAATGCTTTGTTGTTGAAAGCTTTTGGTCGTGTTTACATTAACCCCTATAACGCCATGCGTATCATATTTGATACATACATTTATGAGACCATCCCCTTGGCAAAATAAAAGAAAAAGAGATTGAAAAAGGCAGCTGTTTGGAAAAAATAAAGATGCAGATATAAAGATACAGATGTTATAGATGACCAAGGAGAAAAAGTTTTTGTTATTGCCTGAATTAGGTGTAATGCCTGCTGTAACAAATATGATATAAACAAAAAGGCAAATATGTTTTTTTTTTTTTTTTACATTTTGTTAAAGGGCCAAATAAAGACGTCAAATTGAAAAAAAATTGAATTTTCTGTCCATTATTTCTCTGGTCAGGCTTTATAGGGTTAAGAATACAGTTTCCAGGGGGAAACATTATTAAAAAGAGAAGATATTAAAAAATGATTTTTCCATTTTCTCAACAAACCTGTTGACCTCTAAGCGAGAGCAGAGTAGCCCTGGCTGTTCAGCTTCATAGAAGACAGATATGATGAGTCTCACTCTGTTGGTCACAATATGAAAAGCAATTATCCTAAATTTTGATTTCAAAATCTTTTTTAAGACACAATCATTACTCAGCTTTGGAGAAAATTACAGGGCCAGTGGACAGTTGTGTAGTTCATATGACTGTCACTTAGATCAATGAAATGAAGAGAATTGTCAAGTGACCCGAATGATCATGTTGGAAACCACATAGTGAATTGCACTGATGTTATACATCATTTCAGTTGCCATGAGCAGTAATGTGAATATTAATTCTGGAAGCATGCAACATGCTAACAGCTGTTATATGTGTTTAGTTGCTCTGGAGGGGCTTTGTTAGGTCTCATTAAAAGAAAACTATGATGTCATCAGGATCTGGAAACAGAGAGCCCATGTAACAAACTCAGAGTATTTAAATTTACCATTTGAAGGCCACAAGCATTCACAGCTCTTCCTCTCACATATTGTCAATAATTGGACTATTTCAAACTTGGACTTGTCACTCCATAATCCTCTTTTCCACTGATCTTCATCTCAATCTTTGAGAGCCTCAGCATATGATAGCCTTTTCACCCCTTTCCCCTTCTGTAAAAGTGGTTTCTTGGCTGCTTCCCTTCCATAAAGACCATTCCTGATCAAGCTTCTTATGACTATAGCAGGATCAACTTGGCATCCTGATGATTCCAGATGCTGAACCAGATGCTTTATCCACTTCTGCCAGTAGTCATAATGTTATGGCTGATCGTTGTGTAACTTTACTTTATTCCTTGTTTTATGCAGTCCCTCTTTTGACCTCTTTGGTAATTGATTGGTTGTTTGAATATCTGAGATGGTGTCAGCTCAGGAGGTAGGAGCAGGGTTATGATTTCAATGTTTGGCTCCTTCCAGGCCTCACAGAGTCAAGTGTCCTTTCAGAATACTGAGTGTGTTTATATTAGAGTAGAAAAGTTCTACATAAGTGTAGCCCATTAACCACGTACAGATTCAAAAGTTTGGTGTTCATCCACAGACTCAAAAGACACTTACATTTACACATGACTGCAGATGTGATGGTCATTGTGTATGTTGGCTTGTTTATAGGTCTTTCATATGCAGCATGGTTCATATGTCTATGGTATATCTGTGTATGGTATACAGATCTTTTTTGACTGTCCCTGTGACCCTTCACTGATATCCTAGAGCTACCGAATCCTGTGTTTTTGGAGATTTACTCATAAATTAACTGGTATCATATTGGTCTCTCCAGTACCAGGTATTATCAGTTGTTCCTGTAATCTGTATTGCACTAACAATGCAATGCTTTAAATACAGTGGGGCAAAAAAGTATTTAGTCAGCCAACAATTGTGCAAGTTCTCCCACCTAAAAAGATGAGAGAGGCCTGTAATTTTCATCATAGGTACTCTTCAACTATGAGAGACTGTCAGGACAGGTGTGTGTGGATCCAAATGCAAGAGAGAGTGTCAGGCAGAAGCGCAATGTCCAAAATCCAAATCTTTAATCCGAGAAAAGTAGCAGAGGTCAAAACCAGGAGTCAGTTAAACCAGGCAACAAGGCAGATCAGGAACAGGCAGAATCGAGGGTCACAAAAATACCAAAAACAGATCATACACAGGGAATCAATCAGGACTAAACGCAAGAGAGCTTGAACAAAAAGGTAACAAAGACAATCTGGCAAAGACATGGGAAATGAGGTGGGGTTTAAATACACAGGAAACAAGACACAGGTGAAAGACATTAGGGCGGAGACAGCAATCAAAACTGGAGGGAAAAATCAGGAAGTAAATCACACAGTAACACAACAGAACCAAGACTTCAAAATAAAACAGGAAATGCCAAAAATGAATACAGATCCTGACAGAGACAGAATGGGGGGAAAGAATCCAGGAAATCACATTGTAGGATTTTTAATGAATTAATTGGTAAATTCCTCGGTAAAATAAGTATTTGGTCACCTACAAACAAGCAAGATTTCTGGCTCTCACAGACCTGTAACTTCTTCTTTAAGAGGCTCCTCTGTCCTCCACTCCTTACCTGTATTAATGGCACCTGTTTGAACTCATTATCAGTATAAAAGACACCTGTCCACAACCTCAAACAGTCCCACTCCAAACTCCACTATGGCCAAGACTAAAGAGCTGTCAAAGGACACCAGAAACAAAATTGTAGACCTGCACCAGGCTGGGAAGACTGAATCTGCAATAGGTAAGCAGCTTGGTGTGAAGAAATCAACTGTGGGAGCAATTATTAGAAAATGGAAGACATACAAGACCACTGATAATCTCTCTTGATCTGGGGCTCCACGCAAGATCTCACCCCGTGGGGTCAAAATGATTACTGTTCTTGTGATCAAAAATCCCAGAACCACACGGGGGGACCTAGTGAATGACCTGCAGAGAGCTGGGACCAAAGTAACAAAGGCTACCATCAGTAACACACTACGCCGCCAGGGACTCAAATCCTGCAGTGCCAGACGTGTCCCCCTGCTTAAGCCAGTACATGTCCAGGCCTGTCTGAAGTTTGCTAGAGAGCATTTGGATGATCCAGAAGAGGATTGGGAGAATGTCAGATGAAACCAAAATAGAACTTTTTGGTAAAAACTCAACTTGTTGTGTTTGGAGGAGAGAGAATGCTTAGTTGCATCCAAAGAACACCATACCTACTGTGAAGCATGGGGGTGGAAACATCATGCTTTGGGGCTGTTTTTCTGCAAAGGGACCAGGACGACTGATCCGTGTAAAGGAAAGAATGAATGGGGCCATGTATCGTGAGATTTTGAGTGAGAACCTCCTTCCATCAGCAGGGGCATTGAAGATGAAACGTGGCTGGGTCTTTCAGCATGACAATGATCCCAAACACACCGCCTGGGCAACGAAGCAGTGGCTTCGTAAGAAGCATTTCAAGGTCCTGGAGTGGCCTAGCCAGTCTCCAAATCTCAACCCCATAGAAAATCTTTGGAGGGAGTTGAAAGTCCGTGTTGCCCAGCGACAGCCCCAAAACATCACTGCTCTAGAGGAGCTCTGCATGGAGGAATGGGCCAAAATACCAGCAACAGTGTGTGAAAACCTTGTGAAGACTTACGGAAAACGTTTGACCTCTGTCGTTGCCAACAAAGGGTATATAACAAAGTATTCAGATGAACTTTTGTTATTGACCAAATACTTATTTTCCACCATAATTTACAAATAAATTCTTTAAAAATCAGACAATGAGATTGTCTGGATTTTTTTTTTTTTTTTTTTTTTTTTCTCATTGTGTCTCTCATAGTTGAAGTGTACCAATGATGAAAATTACAGGCCTCATCTTTTTAAGTGGGAGAACTTGCACAATTGGTGGCTGACTGACTAAATACTTTTTTGCCCCACTGTACATGTATAACTGGCGTGGGTTAGTGGATGGGAATAGAATTTAACAAAACACATTATAACCCCAGGATCGACTGGCAACCTGCAGGTGTATCCTCACCCTCTTCCATTGTACATATTTTGGTACTTTTGGTACTCCAGCCCCCATGGGTCTCAGAGCTTCACTGAGAACAGGCAGATAAATGTTTCACAGGAGCATTGTTGCCTGTGTCTGGATCCTCCTCCCTGTATCTGGAAAAATGAAACATTATTACTTGAACATTTTGATGTCTCTGGAGACTGCATGTCCTACACAGAATAGTAAGAAAAGATAACACCATTTATTTTTTTTATTCCTAGGGCGTGAAGAGAGCTAAAATATTTGTAGCAAGAAGATGAGTGCTGGGTACTAACAGATGAATCTATGTGATGCCCACAATAATCGAATGTTCTGAATAAAATTATGAAATAATCCATAAAAGTTTGTCAACACATGAAAAAACCCGAGTAGTTTCCAGCCACTTTATGTAGAATTAAGTTGAATTGATTAAAGTCTGGCCATTGTGGGGGTTTGTGTGATTCAGTCTAAAAACAAAAAAAATTTATTAACTTTGTTCCCACATCTCACCTACTCATTCACACTCAGTCAAACCACTCTGAATAAACCTCACGCTTTGTAACTTTGGCTAAAATTCAAAGAGAAACATTCTGTCAGCCTCCCCCCAAAACCACCACCTACAACTCTGTGATGTATAATTACCAGGTCTTTGACTTATTTATTTATATTTGCTCAAGATAGCTGATCATAAAGGCAAAAAGGCGAGGGGAGAGGGAGGAGCGGAGAAGCTTCTTGATAAATGGGCTGTGGGAAAAAATTGGACACCTGATAGGCCATTCCAATGGCTAAGAGGCAGATATTGGCCAGAAAATAAAAACACCTCCCTTAGTTCAGATAACACCTCAATCTGTCTCCTAAAAGGACTGAGAAGAATGGAGTGATGCTTCCATCGGGGGGAACAACTGATTATTTTCAGTATCTTTTCAGTGTTTATTCATGTCTGTTTTCTGAATGTCAGTTATTGGTGTTGTTATTCCAGCTAGGCTTGGACCGACAGTATGGAAACCAGGCAGAGATTAATTGTTCGATGGTCAGTTTCCTCCTGCAGTTCTGAAAATCTACCATGTAGAATTGAACATAAAGACCAGACAGATGTGCTATGTATGTCCTCAATTTTCACACATAAGAATGGCTGTTTTGTGTTCTGTTTGATGAAAAGGAGATGAAGAACTAAATGGGCTTTTCCATTGCTTCATTCAAGCCAAACTTATTTCTGTCTGTGAAAGCTGTTTAGTTGTACCTGAGTTGGTTCAAACTAACAAAGCTTCTGCTGACATTTACTTTATTAAAGAAAAACCTTTTCCTCCTGAACTATGTGCTCTGACTATTCAATTTTGTCTTTCAGTCATGGGCTCCTGTCCCATTTTGGTCTTTGTGTTCAGAATTATATTTTGTAACTGCACAAATAAGCAATGATGGCAGTGAAATTCCTCTCCTAAATGCAGACCCTTGCATCTTTTAAGGCAGGATAAATAATGAGTAAATACAGCATGCAATGGATGGTAAGAATGCTCTGCAGAATATTTAAGCAGTGAGGATGAGCAGCCATGTGTCGCACCTTCAGGCTCCACTTTGCACTGTGTGCACAGCGTGTTGCTGCTCCATTTGAAAGGAAGTTGAAGGGCAATTGCAGCTCCCTGCTCATGCAGCTATTCCTCATTGCCAGCAGGAGTCAGCATTGTTCTATATAAAAGGTTGGTACTCCCCCTGCCAAGTGTCCATGCTGGTCTGACAACCTCTATAAAGATGTGACATCTTTTTTCAATGCTAATTGAGGCTGATTATTTTACTCATGGCAAAATATTATAACCCAACCATATATATGAATGGATCTGCTCTTTAACAATAATGATAAGAGAATGTAAAGATAAAAATAAATCAACAAACATTCAACAGTTTTTTTGTCTGGTTTCATCATGACATGATTTAAATCCCTTGATTATTCATAGTTCATACAATTTAGTGTCTGTTTTGCTTGGTGACTTTCTGTCGGGCTATCAGTAATGCATTACATTAACACATTCACTGATAACAACTTTAATCCATTTAAATGTGTCCCTATGACATGAAATCAAGAGTTATGTTACCATATGTCACACACTCTCAGGAAACATGAATGAATAAATTGGTAACATTGCAATATCCATAGTAATGAATTGTATCTGTGCATTCAGTGACAGTGTTTGTGATGGCCTGTGCCTTCTGAGTGGTATTCCACAAAGCAGGATTCAGGTAAAAGTGCATTTATTTCCATTAGTCTGTCTTATTCAAGTGAAAGTTCTATTCCATGAACAAGGCTTGTATCATTTCCGACCAGGTTACCATGGTAACTCACACTGCGAAAAAGCCTGCTTCAAGGCATTTTCCATGAACCAGGATTAAGAAAAAAAGTGTGCCTATTTTGAGAAGTCTGGTTTAATTGAGTGAGAGTTCCATTCCATCAGTGAGGCATGTATGAGGTCCCGCTGAGTTACCATGGTAACTTATGCTGGCGAATTAGCCTGGTCTAGGGCTGGCTAACTGTCAAGCTTAGTTTAACTGTGTGTCAAAGAATGTCTGATGTAGGAAAAAAATTCTGCTCGTGATTCTCTGTGCTCACATCATGTTGTGAAAATGAAAATGTTGGGGGGGAGCTGGCAGCGTGGTGGCATAGCAATTAGCCATGATGGGGCAAGATGGTCGTGGGTTCAATTCCCGGCCTGGGGCCTTTCTGTGCGGCGTTTGCATGTTCTCCCCGTGCCTGCGTGGGTTTCCTCTGGGTACTCCGGGTTGTCCGTAGGTCTGAGTGTTAGTGTGAGTGGTTGTTTGTCTCTGTCTGTCTCTGTATGTTGGCCCTGCGATGGACTAGCAACCTGTCTGGGGTGTACCCTGCCCTTGCCCAATTTGAGCTGGGATTGGCCTCAGCACCTCCCGTGACCCGGAAGCGGATAAGCGGTAGAAGATGAATGAATTAATCCCCACACTGCAGAGTGGTCAGAGCTTGGCTTCACCATGTAGTTTTACTGAGGTAAGTTACCAGCAAACTGCATGGGTAAACTATATCCTGATGAAGTGCAATCTCTTCCACAGATGTTCATCTTGGAAGGCAGGTCCATTCCTCTGTCTGTGAAAACCTTTGGGGTTGGTGGTCTAAACACTGTTTAGATTATTTGAGCATCTAAGCGAAACTGCCCCAGAGCAGGTTTATAGGTTGCTGCCATAGTCTTTCTGTGTCTTAGTCAGATTGCTAACATGTTTTAGCATTGAGGACAAATGGCAGGCAATCAGCAAGTTCTCCACAGTTGAGAATAAAAGCTGTATGACACTACAATTTGAGCTAAAATTTGGGGGGACTTTACACAGCAGGACAGGAACAAGAAAATGTCACACTACACAATGAAAGATAATAGGAAATCTTTCATGTGGTCATCAAGCAGCCTATGCACGTTGGGGGTCACACCTTGAGTTTGATTTTTTCTCTGCAGAATCTAACTTGGAATCTAACTTGGACACATAGATAGACACAGGTGTTTATGCTTTCCTGTCTGCATGGAGGGTTCACTGTCAGCAGCCCAGGGTAACAGAAGGGCACAAAGAAACCCCTCCTACTGGGTCCATCATCATCACCCTTATGTGGAAAATCAGTACCTGAAGCTATGATGCAGCATGTTTGACAACTTTCCCCAATGTTTTCCACCCTCCTTTTACACCATGGAGAACATAACAAGGGATTCAGCCCTCCTGTATCAAAGAGAGCATTTGGAGCCAGTATGTTGACTGGTGGGGGGGGTTAGATTGCAAGCATTGCTGCTTGGAAGGACCCTTTAAATTGCATCTGAATGATGAGATGAAAACGATCCATCTTCATAGCTGATGAGGCTGTTGGGTGTTTTCAGTTGATGTGTTCATTATGTTTTGAATTTACTGTATACAAGTCTGTCTCTCAGAGTGAGAACCTATTCCTGGGCTCTCATCTGTCATATGTCAGGATAATCAGCAAGGATAAAACTGACAGTAAAACAGTGGGGACCCTTCAGCATACTAAATCACGCAGAATATGAATACATATCTACGCTCTGGGGTGCTTGTGATGCATGGATTTTTGTCTTGGAGGTGCTGCTTTGTCGGAAAATTGTCCTTCCTTTTGACATAAGTTCTGCGATCGACTGGCAACCTGTCCAGGGTGTAACCCGCCCTCACCCAGTGTGAGCTGGGATTGGCACGCCCTGCAACCCGGAAACAGATAAGCGGTAGAAGACGAATGAATGAATGACATTAGTTTTATCTGGGGAGCTTTAGCAAGGTAGTTTACATACCTTATGAGTGATGGGAGGATTTGTACGTGTAATACTAAAAGTCCAAACAATAAGAATAAGGCTGATCGCTATTTCATGTTTTTGACTTTTTGATCACTAAAAGAAAAAAAAAAAACAACTATGAGTGTGTAACCCATGTAATATTGTGTGTGGTGAATTTTATTACCGTGCCACAGAGCTGCGTTGTTGCTCAAAACTTCTGTCACAACATTACATTCACTGTCCTGCTGCTGGACATACTACAACTCCCTATTATGAATTAATCTACAGCTGCAATTCGTCCCAAACAAGTGCACTATTTCCTTCTCTTTAGAAACATTTGCTTATCCATTTGTGAGTCCTGAAAAATTTAAGCCTCCAGTTGCAGCAAATGTAGAAAATTGTAGAGCAGATTGTACCCACAAGGGAGAGCAATGTTTTTAGAATTGGGTCCCCATTTTGTTTGTATCTCATGGTCAACGGTGCAGAAAAAGCAATACACAATGCCATTGGTTTCACATAATTCCACTGATCTATGGGTGATGGTAAACAGCCAAGGAACTTAGCATCATGCCAGTAAATGCCTAGGGGGACAAAGACTACTGGGTAGTAACACTGATGTTAAGAATATAGGCTTCAGGAACAAAAGCAAAATTCAGCTTTGAGGAGGGGAAAAAACCCTTGAAGAGTTCTATACACCATTAAGATCCAAATGTTGGCCATAGCCCAGTGATGTGTTTAGAAGTCCAGCTGTGTACTGTTATCCGGTTACTTCATGTGGCATGGGTGCAGCTCTGTGTTGCTGTAGTTAGACCTTAAAGTATTCAGGTGATTAAGGGAGAAACAAATTAACCTAATAAAGTCTGAATTTGTCATCTGAGATAATGTGAGCCAGACCAATTCACTCTTAATTCTCATTTTCATTAAATAGAGGGCAGAATCATAACACATGATTATCACATTTAGGGCACAAGAATGAGAGCTTAAAAAAATATGATCATTACATAGAAAATAGTGGAAAATGGAAGAAACCAAATGGAAAAGAGGAATGAATGAATGAATGAGTGGGGGATATCAGAAATGAAGGCATAGGCATGAGAGTTTCAGCCTACAGCAAAGCAGTGGACTAATAGTCTCATGTCTCATGTTAATGTGCAATCCTGCTGAGTTAATGGTGTTATTGTGTTATACATCGTGTATATACATTGTGTATACAGTGTACACAATGTTTCCACACGCCACAATATAACAACTCATACAATAGCATGAGTTGTTATATTTGGTTATGTTGGTATATTCTGATATCTCTGTTGTTTAAGGTGAGCTCTATTCTACTAACTCTACTGTTGTTAGTGTATCGGGATCTTTTTAGATCCTGATAGGCATTTTCATTTTTAGTATGATGATGTTTGAAAATGCCTCTTCGGCACTTGCATAAAACCAACATTTTAGTAGAGCACTGCATATAAAGCTAGAGTAACATTTTAGCAGTACATGTTATGAGAAAGCCTGCAGTGGTCAGCAGGGATAAACAGTGTAAAGAGTGAGTGGGCCATTCAAGTACTGGATATCACAGATGACCAGTCGGACTACGTGGTGACCCTTATTGAATTATTTATAAAAAAGAAGTTTTACTGACATTCTGAGCTTGACCAGTGAGCCTAAATTTACCTCTGAGCTGACTGGTTTAGGTTCATGGTTGACAGGCCTGTGGGATATTATCTTTGTATTTAGCCGAAAATGTTGGACAGCAACTGGTATAGCTCTTTTCTGATACACACAGAGTCCCTGTATCAGCTCATTGTCAGCAACTTTCATGTCTGTATACTGAACAGTGAGCAACCAATTAGGTTAGCAGAGAGACTGGAAAAGAGCTCGCATCACTCAGTACTGGGAAAAGGGGGAAAAAAAATCCACATATCGGCAACTTTTAAAGTTCAGTTATGTCTGTGTTCCTGGTTCAGTTCCCGGCCTGGGGCGTGCCTGCGTGGGTTTCCTCTGGGTACTCTGGTTTCTTCCCTCCGTCCAAAGACATGCATGTCTAGGTGTCTGGTGACTCTGAATTGTCCATGGGTCTGAATTCGAGCGTGAGTGGTTGTCTGTCTCTGTTTGTCTCTGTGTGTTGGCCCTGTGATGGATTGGCGATGTCCAGGGTATACCCCACTGTCGCCCAGAACATTGGCTGGGATTGGCTCCAGCACCCCCCGCGACCCGGAAACAGAAAAGCGGTAGACTGTGTTCTTTGTGTGGTAACATCCCAGGGATGATAGGATGATATTTAAGCTAATGGTTTTGTTGTCAAATGAGCTGTGGATTTTAGCTAGAAAGTGTTGGAAAGAGCCAGACTGAGAGATGAAGCAACTTGCCAAGTGTTTTGGTGAATTATGAAGCTGTGTCGCCGAATCTAATAGCACTGGGTAGGAATGTTTAGCTGTTGCAGGATTGTATTAGTCTGTTACTGAATGAACTCTTCAGTTTGTCCAGAGATTTACAGAAGAACACTGTCAGTGGCACTAACACTGTCTGGAGTCTGATGTGTATCTGATGCACTGATGAGAATGAGTTGAGTAGTGCTCAGACAGCAAGCCGCTCATAATGGTACTACGCTCATTCCCAAAGCTGTCTACATGTATTTTATTCAAAGGTACCACATGGTTACACAGATAGATAGATACTTTATTAATCCTTTGAAGGAAATTACATTGCCAGGGCAGCTACAACACATTTCTGCACCTTGACGTAATAATGTCTTTCCTTTGTACCACTCATTCTTGTTAGGAACTGGATTTGGACAGTTTCTATCTCTGACTCATGCCTTTTCCCTGTATCCCTATCTAAAAGTTATTGGTTTCCATGGTTACAGAGGGTTGTGGCGTCTCCTGTTGTACATAGTCAGTCATAAAGGAAATAAACAGTGAACCAATTTCTGACACATTAATGTGTTAATCAGCATTACTTGAAATTTTCAGTTGTTAGGAGGCCTTGAAAATAAAAATTTAAAAAAATGCTGAAGAAAGATTTCTAGTCTTTTAGCTAGCTTCTGTATCTAAGCTATCTAGACTGTAGCTGCATGAATACTCTACAGATGCACGAGTGGAATTGGTCATATACTTCCCCAAATGTCAGGAAGAACAATCGCATCTTTATATTTCCATATTAACCCCTTAACGCCCACTGCTGCAAATTTGCGACAAACCGTTTCCACTATGGGAACAGCTGAGATAGCGTGTGTGTTCCCCCAATGCCGGTTTGTGCATATTCGACATGCACTTGTTTTTTTTCCTGTCAATGTTATGATTCATTCATTTTAAATTCTAAATGAAAAGTTTGAGCTCAGTTTGAAATTAAATTATAAAATAGTTATAATAATTGGTGTTATAGTCAGGACACTGAAAATGATTTTGTGGCATCAGTAAAACTATCTCCATCTCCAGAGACTGGAAAATTAGTTTTATTAATTTCTATTTACTATTGACCATTATGGCCTGTTGTCGCAAATTCACAACATACCCACATTTCTATCTATTTTATGTGCTATACTCAAATGAACAATCTCCACTTAGCTCTATTTAGCAGCTCCTTGAAAGCAATAACACAAGCAATTCATTTTTTAATATACTTGTATATAGATTCAGGCGTTAATCGGTTAATACCTGCCTCAGATATTGGTTACTGGAGGAGTGTTATTTTTCTATACATCTCACCTAAAGTAACAAACGTAGTACATACACGTATACACATGTAGCCTAATTTAATTATTGGTCATTTATATGCATGTCTTTTGAAATTCTTAGCTTTTATTACAGTTACCATCAAAGAACTGGCATTGTTTATGGCTGTGGAGGAATTACTTACAGCAGAAGTGGTTGCCAGCACACAGCAGCGAGAACCAATCAGGTGTGAAGAATCAGAAGAATCCTTTTTTATTGTCATTGTACACACACTGAAGTCGATGTACACACAACAACCACACTTACACTCTGAGCTATGTGTATATATATATATATACAGCCACTCAAACAACCACACACACACACACAGGAACATGGGAAAAAGCAAAAAGGTTCCAGAGTGAAGGCGCTGCCATTGCTCGGCACACCTGGAGCGGTTTTCGACGGTGCCTTAATCAAGGGCACCTCGGCAGTGCAACCACCAGTCCACATGCTGCATTTCGTTGTCCGGGCTGGGACGTGACCCTCCAGTTCCCAAGCCAAGTCCCAACCCACTGACCCACTGCCATGATTTGAGCAATCCAATAAGCGTCTCTATTTGACTAATGCAGCGTGCTGCCTCATCAGGTTTGTTTGTTTGTTTGTTTTATTTAGATCCCCATTAGCTTTAGCAAAGCCGCAGCTATTCTTCCTGGGGTCTACTCAATTTCACGTGACAATACAAAACATCTATGTCACGATAACAAAATACAAAGTACATACACCTTACAACACACACTCCCGCACCAGTTCATGTTTACTTCTATTTCATTACTTCATAGATCTATACAAGCATGGGTACATACGTACAGACTATAGTAAGGACAACACAAAACAATACATTAAAGCTCCTCCATTTTGATATGTTCGCTTCTAGAAATGTCATTACAACCAAAAGATAATCATACACTTTCAGAGCTTCTAGTTGATGAAGTTTCTTGTTCGGTAGTAGTCTTTTAGTTTCATTTAAAAATTTGTCATGTTCTTCTGTTGACTGATATAATCTGGGAGTGAGTTCCATTCTTTCATTGCTCTGAACATTACCGTTCGTTGCCCAGCTGTGTTAAATTTAGGTAAAGTAAAACGACCTCCAGCATCATGCCTTGTTGCATAATTATGTATTCCTGCACTAAAAGACAACTTTTCATAACAGATCATAGGCCTCTTGGTTGTGATAACATTTCTCATAAAAACCATCAACAAGTATTTTAATCTATTTCTCACATCCAGCCACAAAAGGTTTTCATGCATTTTATTCACATTTGTCCAGAATCCACAGGCTAAAGCAACACGTGCTGCTTTGTTCTGAACTATTTGCAGTTTTTTTATATTTCCTTGTGAAGCATTGGACCAAATAATCAAACAATAATCTAAATATGATAAAACCATGGTTTCGACACTGTCATACTGTTCATTGATATTCTGGTAAAAGAGACATAAATGCAGTGGTGAAGGGTGGACACAGACCCTGGGCCTCAAATAGGACCACATGTAGCAATAAAAGAATAACATAGCAATACAAATAATAGCCAGAGCCCTGTCACATGGATGTTCAGCATATTAAATGTTTATTTGCCCCAACTGGCTTCACAACACACAAAGGTGATTCTGGAAAAACAGACGTTCAAAGCTGGCTATCATGACATCATTTAATTACAAAAACTAAATGAAACAAGCAAATCATACATTCACTTACCTCACATATTTGTTTAGATGGAATGGAAGTAAAATGTCTAGATAATCATTACCTACTGTTCAACAACTAAAGATGGATCCAATGCTGATCTGATGTTTTTTGTGTTTGTTTTAGCTTAGACACAATTGAATTTCAATGTAGATTTAATATTTCTGCCAAAAGTATAACACAAGCACCTCCTGAGGTGAAATGGGAAAAGGAAAAAGCCCTTTGTAAGTTATGCTCAGCCATTTTTCACTGGCCTTAATGGCTAAAGAACTGTCTGCAAATTGTAGGTTTAGGCCTACAGTATACTTCTTACAGTTTTGTGCTGCTGTTGCTGTGGCTACGGCTCTGACTCTGACTCTGTGCTGCTGCTGTTGTACAGCTTGTTGGTGCGAGGGCTGCTTGTTAGCCACTGATAGCGACTGTAGCTGCTAGCTTGAAAATGCCGATGGTAGCCCTTGCTAGCTTCCACCAATCCTGGCAAGTCAGGTGATGGTCGACCTTTTTGGATAATATTTACTTTTGCCTGAAAAGGCAATCTTGAAAAAGGAGTATCCAAAATATAAGCTACACAGTCTTCTTCTTCTTCACTACCTCCCGCCATTTCCCTGCTCTCTAAATCGTCTTCTGTCTTTCTTCCCTCCACTCACTCACTGTTTTGGCGGGTCGCTTGACTTGTATATGTTCTCGAATACCCGGAAGATGTCGTGATATTATGGAGTCAGAACAGCCTCATAATGAATGAACTCTCACAGGGTTTTTCACAAATGCACATGCTTTGTTTCGTAGTTGAATTTCGGACTTTACAAATGTAATTTTGAGGCACACTTGTAATATAAATTCACGGAGCATACGAATTACTGAATGTGCATTTACGAAATCTGTATGTTGAATTTTGAGACTGATCTGACGTCGCAGGTCAACCAACGTCACCACTGGCTGATAAAGCTGTCAGTCAAATATATGTTTCTGATTGACAGCTGCAGGTCATTTTTGTCTTGAGTTACAGTTAAGTATTACTCATGGTTGTCTATAATATATATTCCCATATTATTTTAACCAAAAACAAAATTAAAGTTCTGAACTGTTAATTGTCCATTCTAATGGGTAAGATTGTTAAAATTTTAATGTAATTTCTGCCAACTCATGATCAGTCATTGTGGTTTTGACTTTTATTTTCTATTTATCAACATATATTGTCCATTTAAGGTGTATGATGAGAAATAAGTGAGAAGGGCTGTCATATTATAGCATTCCAATGCAGTACTACAGTTATAGTAAAAACTATTGGTGTCTCATATCTCCACCTCTTTCTCCAGACGTCCATCAACCCAAAGTTCAGTTCTGCTGAAGCTTCTGCCTATTTAAAGGAAGTTTTTCTTGGCGAATTGCTTGCTCTTGCTCTTTATAGAAACAAACCGTGGTTTTTGCTTGACAAGAGCTTCAGCCATTGCTCACTTTACAAAAACAAGCATTCTGAGCTGGGTAGACTGGAGGCCATAGAGTGAGAGCTAGCTGGTTAGCTATATCATATCTCAGAGAGCTCATAGTTCCTTACTGCCCTAAGCCACTCCGCTCTCGAGATGGAGGTTTACTTGTGGTTCCTAGAGTCTCCAAGAGTAAATCGGGAGGCAGACCTTTCAGTTATCAGGCTCCTCTTCTATGGAACCAACTTCCAGTGTCAGTCCGGGGGGCAGACTCTTTAGCAATTTTCAAGCAGGCTTAAACTTTTCTGTATGAGGGAGCTTATAGTTAAAAAGTTAAAGTTCGTTTACTCTTTAGCTATGCTGCTATAGGCCTATAGACTGCTGGGGGAAGGACTGAGCACTTCTCTCTCTCTCTCTCTCTCCCCCTTGCATACGCCGACATACCAATAACCATGCTTCTCTGAAATCCCTGTTTCTCCCAGTTTTAAGCACGTGTATTTTTTTTACTAACCATGTTTCCCGAAATCTCTGTCTCTCCTAGTTCCTCTCCTCTCTCTCCCTGTCCTCATCCTGCAGGTGGTGAATCATCGCCACCCCATGTTCCTGCAACACCTGCTGCTCCCATACCTTCATGAACTCCATACAGCATCATTCCTATAAACTTCATGCAGTATCATATGTTCCTGCCTGCACCTATTTTGAAAATCCCCTCCTCCTGCTCTCATCTCTCCCTGCTCTACCCAACCTTGCCCCCCCCTCAGTCGAGGCAAATGGCCGGCCCCCCTGAGCCTGGTTCTGCCCGAAGTTTCTGCCTCTTAAAGGAAGTGCTTGCTCATTGGGGGATCTGTTGGGTCTCTTTAAATAATTTTATAAAGAGTTTGGTCTAGACCTTTTCTATATGTAAAGTGCCTTGATGTAACTTTGTTATGATTTGGCGCTATATAAATAAATCTGATTTGATTTGATTTGATTTAGCATGCTAAGAGTTAACAAAACTGTGGCTCTTTGTGAGAAAGGACATAAAAGTTTGATGTTTAAAACCAATTTTTTTTTATTTGTTTGTTTAGAAACTAAGCAATAGTAATATTAATGCTAACAAAGGCTAGACACCAATAGCAAAAGGAAAACACAAACGATAGTAATGATTTTTTACACATGGGGCTATTCTCAAACCCTAAGTAGCCCAATAAATCTTTTTCATGTGGAAGAAGTTGCTTGTCATGATGAAATCACGAAGGATCATCACCTGCTTTTCTATATTTCAGTTTTGTAGCATCTTTCAACTAGTTACTTGAGTGTCTATCAGAAATGAAGGCACAGGCAGGAGACAGGAGACACAGTGAATGTATTTGAGTATAGTTCCTTCAGGATGTGGTCTTACATTCATCAAGTGGACAGAAATACATTTCCAGAGTAATGCTAAAGCTGGCTGTGTAAATAGGAAACTATTTTTTAGTAAATATCTGAAAAACAATCCTTAAATGCAGATTTAGGCAGGACAGAAAACAGCCTGTGTGGCCATAAAGATTGGAAATGATCTGAGCACTGCAAACTCAGTGGAGGTTGAAGTAATTCATTGCATTTTGTACAGTGACAAGGTCCAAAATTATTTCACATTTACATATTCACACCAGGCAGGTCTGCTCACTGAAGTGCATCAACCTGCATCAGCATGTCTTTCACTTGTATTTGCTGTAACAATATAAGCTGAAAGGTTGGTGCACTCTATCCTCCCCCCTTGACTCTTGAGCCAGCAGTGATTCGACCAAAGTTGCTATGGTTACTGTCCTCACTGTGGCTGACCGCTCAAAGCTTATTTGAATTGTCTAATTTATACAAAGAAAAAAAAATCTATTAGTGTAATGTAATTTAGAAATGTAAAATCAATATTCTCACAATAAACGTTAAGGAGCTGCATCCTCCAGCGAACACTGTGTGCAAAATGTGGTCTGTAGCTAATGTAGCTAACCATAGAGGACTTTTCCTTTACCTAACCATCTGTGTTTGACCTTAACATTGCATCCTGTTGCCTAGCAACCTTGACTACACATAACCTAATAGAGACATTTAATGGGTAATCCTCATGCTGTATGTCTGTTATTTGCTGCTACATTATTTTCAGTACTGGTGTGCAGTGAATCTTGGAATGAGATGGAATGGACCAAGAAAACCGCGCTTCTTTTCCAAAAGATGTATCCTTCGTGCCATATTTTACGAAGCCTTTGAAATGAAAAAGGAAAAGATGAGACAAGATAAAATACTGTGGGTGTAGGGGTGTTGTGAAGTCTGATGGCTGATTCCACTAAGGAGCCACTCAAGTGCTGAGAGGCACATAGCTGGATGAGTCCGGCTGAGGAAGGAGTGCCTAAATAGGGACCCAGCCAACATCTTAACCAATTCTGCAGTTAGACCTTCCATTACTTTTGCATGGAATGATTATAAAATAAAACATATATAAATGTTTATGTGTGTGTGTTTATGGTATGTATGTGTGTATGTATGCATGTACATATATATGTTTGCTAACATTTGCTATTTCAAGTATCTCCGATGATTCTGGGAGACAAAGAAAATGGCCTCCCTTTGTCAAACAGTCTCCAGTGGACTACAGCTACAGTCAGACTAAAATCACAGAGAACCTTTAGAGTCCGGCATTCTCTTCATTTAATCTTCTTGCTTCTTAAACTGATTCCCCTTCATCTCCTTTGCTGTCCGTGGCCGGGGAATCTAATTCATGAGGGTTTTAATGACAGAATGGGGCCTGTGGTCCTGTTAAAAGGCTCTGGTGCTTTTGCTGGTGTGGAGAGATTACTGTGTAGTTAAAGCTGGACATCAGAGGGTGTTACTAGAGGTGATTTTAGCTTGATGGAAATTTATGAGTGAAATTTGAGAGGTCTTATTTTTTCCCTTTGGGTGACTACAAACAGCAGTTCAGGAAAAAGAACTGAATGTAACTGAATGACCATCATAAAAAATGTGGACCACATCAACCTTCATGATGAAGCTGGAGCTTACTGATGTATCTTTGCTGTACATCCCATCTAAAGTGAAGCCTTAAACCTTCATTCTAATGACCATCAGGGGGTGACTTTACTGTCTATAAATAGAAGCCAGATTGTGTTGAAGTCTATGTGAAAATGGCCCTACTTTTCACTTGATTTAGTAGCTCAGTAAATGTTTGCCTAATGAGTTTATGGCCTCAGTCTCTAGTTTCCAGTGTTGAAAAATAACATGATTTTTTTAAACGATAGCCCCATTTAGAGGAAAATAGACCATAAAATGGAATATGTATCAGGGCATGCCTAATGTGTGATTGACAATCAGGATGGGAGAACAGAACAAATCAGACCCACCCCCCACATCACAGCGAGTCAACACTTATCAATACCAAAGTATGAACTGGCATTTGATCACCACATTATGAGATACATATAATTTGACTTACCTCTGTTTTCAAATGCGAATGCTGTTTGAACTTATGTTGGCACTTATACACACTAAGACCCATTATATAGATAGAATCAAAATGTATTTAAGACATGTGATTCAGTGAAATCTGTGTTAGGAAGGTGAAAATCCAAGTTTTTACAGAACTTAAGGTTTTAGGATATTGTTTCAAACAAGGCTTTACAACAGAGTTTTAGAGAGGTAATGAAAGAGTTCAATTCCTGAACTATAGAGATACCCAAGCAATTTAATGCTGTGCTCATAAAAGCAGATTCAAAAGGGACAAGATTTTAATAGATAAATGAAATAACACTGCTTCCCATGTTTCCGATGATACATTTGAAATCTTGGCTCTAAACGCACACATCTTCAATCATCATCAAAATGCACATTACAGTCCACACTATACTTTCTGAGTGAACACTCGCCTACAAATGACTTTAGTGAAGACATCAGCGTTGTTTTTGGCAGACTTAAAGCCCCTTTAAGAGCCACAGGTGACAGTATAGCAGCAGAAGAGCACCACACTACGAGTAGTAAAGTGACCTTTATGTGTGATACAGTTGAAGTTTCTCTACAATACATTCCATGATGTTGTCTATCTCTCTAAAATGCATGGCAGAAAATTCCAGCTCATTTTTGATGCTGCTGCTGCAGCCTGTAGCAAAACAAAGCAGAAAAACTCAGTCACATCAATATGCTGGGATGCTGTTCTGGCAACAGACCATTTACTTTGGTCAATTTATGATTCATATTTTGCTGCTGTTGACCTGCCTCCAGAGAAGTGCGGCAGGGTTGCCCTCAACAGTGATTTCTCTCCCTCCTGCAGCATAAGCACCCCTTGCCCAGGCATGAAATTGACCTTGGCCTGCAGGCTTGGTGCTGAGATAAGCCAAAACAGGTGCGATAAAAACTTGATTCCATCCGGCACACATGGACTGGAGTGGGGAAAGAGCAACCTTGGAGCATGACGTCAGAGTTATTTTATTATCCCCTCACTGTGAGCGGGGTGTGGCGTGTGTGTGTGTGTGTGTGTGTGTGTGTGGGGGGGGGGGGGTGGGGTGGGGGTGGGGGGGTATATGCAGAGTGAATGAGGTTTGCCTGCCCTCCTCTGTCCATACCCTTGTGTGGTGTATTAAAATTCATGAGCTACGGTGGCTTGAATGCCAAGGTTTATTGCAGCGCTCTCCCTCTGCATAGGTCCTTAGGGATGAACAATGGGTAAGATTAGAGAAGGACGGTGGAGAGAGATATGGGATCAAAAGGGGAAGAGAGTGAAAGAGAGAGATATGGGGGATATGAGGAGATAAGGGAAGAATGGAAGAAAAGGGAGTTGGAGATAGCGTAAGGAAGTAGGAATTTTCACCCTCGGCCAAGCAGAATGTCGAATTTATTAAAACCCCAGATTAGATTCAGTGTTTGTCTAATTCGTTTTTTTCTGCCAAATCTGCTCACAAAGTCACCTACAGTGTATTTAAGATGACTAATGGTTTAAAGCGATGTTTACTGTGTTCAAACTGAACTCATGGCTCATTTTAGAGGTGGTAAAATCGTATAAAAGTCGGTGATGACTTATGACACAGACTTATGTGCCCTCAGACAAATAGTGCATCTGTTCCTGGCTATCTTACAGCTAACATCTGTATAGTCAGCAGCTGTTTGGAGTAAATAACCTGTAAACAAAAATGGATGTAGGCTGTGTGAATAGAAGTAGAAGAAGTAGAAGTAGAAGTGTGATTTTTGAAGCCCAGAGTAGGCTGCTTTACCATTGCTTGCCAGTGGCTGAAGCCTCATATCCCTTAACTGAACTTAATCAGTCTTTTCTTTTTTCTTATCGGGCTGTAAAAATGTGTTAAAATGAAAGTCTATGAGGATTGTTGGAGCCAGACTCTGTGGTCCAATTGGAAGGCTGCATAGCTCTTTTTCTCAAGTCAATTCAAATATCCGTGAAGTTTGACAGAGGAACAGCGCAACTTTTACCTGAACAACAGACACAATCAGGGTCATGGGTAAATTATAACCTGGTGATCAGGGGGTACGATTCATGTCGAAACAAAATTTCATAGCAAGTGTGAATAGTCGAGAAAAACTGAACTAAAATGTCAACCCTAATGTGGGGCTTGCTTACTTAGGAGAAGTCCAATCCATCCAGATAATGAGATATTCCACAGGATACATGGAAATATTGAGTTGCTGGTAGCACAAAATGAAAAGTCAGGGGATCAACACAGTCAGAAGGATTCACCATCTGAGGACCACGTTCAAAGTGGAGAGTCAGATGGACTGATTATGGACTGTCATTATCATTCACAGAGCCACAGCAGAAAGATACTTTTTTTTTTTTTTTTTAATGCTCTGTGATGGAAACCTCAACCTCAAATGGCAGTGAATGTTGGCACAGGTGTACATAAGTCCTCCATAGTCATTCAATATAACTGACAACATAACTTCTGAGGGATATGGGGCGAACAAATATTCTGAGCAAGGATGAGAGGAAAATTGCAGCAACACAAGCACCGGGAGAGCTAAAGGAAGACAGACAGAAGGAGCCAAAGGAATTGAAGGTGGCATAAAGCAAAGAAGTAGTGGTGACAAGAGTTAGGAACTAAATGAATTGCTTCAGGCCAAGGAAAATAAAAAGGAGGTTTGAGTTGCAGGAGCTGAGGCATAGTTTTGCAAAACCTAAAAACACAGGGGAAGGGGGGGGGGGGGGGGTTCCCAAAGAAGTTACCAGTTAAAGAAAAAAGCTGACCAAAAGCGGGTTGTTGACATTTAAAAAAATGGCAACTAAGACATGGAGTGTGATGGATAGGGGGAAAGTGTAGGTGAGTGAATAAGGGGGAAGTGAGGTGTGCAAATAAGGAGAGAGGGATGGAGAGACTGCATGAACAGGAGACTGACAGACTGAGAATGCGAGGCACTGACTGAATAAGGGAATGGGACACAGCTGACTGACGGACAGATAGAAAAAGCGAAAAAGCGAGAGAATGGGTGACAGTGTTATTTAGTGAGACATTGGCTGGAATGAGAATTGCATGGGTGTTTGGGAAGAGGGGTTTCCCGTTTAGGCACAGGGGGGCAGTGTAACACTGAACACACCCCACTCACTCCTGTTTGTTTGTGATGAGGCTTTTAACAGATTATCATTCAGTGGTCCCCATTGAAGGCAGGTGGTCACACTCTATTTAATTCACACTGGTCAGCATTAATAAGCCATTTAAATGGGTAAATAAAAAAATGTAATACATATGATAATACATTGTTAGTGTGAAATTATGATTCATGTATGGATGTATGGAGTTCATCAGCTGACCAAATATATATTAACTAAAAAGAAAAATAATATATCAACCCTAAGTTAGGACTTGCATATTAAACATATAGCACGGCATTATTTTAACTATTGTGAAATTGCTCATTAAATGACTTCCAACATTTATAAACAACATTCAAGATATTTATACAGTAGTTTCAAGCTTATTCAAACCTCAAAGAATTGGAATTGATTTCCTTTTAATCATTCTTTTCCTATGAACAAATTTCTTAATCCTGAAGAGCCCTTCATTTCCCATCTAGTGCCATCACCAATGCATTCCTGTGAGTTTCAGCTATACTTTATATTAAGTGCTCATTAGCAAATCTTAGTGTTCAAACACGCTAACATAAACCCTGTACCAGTGTGGCTTGCTGACATTAGCTAAGAGCATCACTGTGCTCCAATACAACTTCTCAGGGCTGCTGAATGGCTTTTACACTGTAATAAATGTTTTATATAATAATTCTCAATCAACACATTGAGCAATTAAAATATCCTCCTTATATGGTGGGTTGTAAACGTTTGATGCTGTTGATATATGTTCAGTAGCTTTAAACCCTGAGTTAATAGGTATGTCTCAAATTTTTCTTCATCCAGAGGCACAAGATCCAGTCTGGGTTTGAAGAAAACAGTCTCATACTATTTAATATTGCTTACATTAACAAACATATTGCAAGATGAGAACACTATGAACAATTTGAGTGGAAGCTAATTTAAGTAGAAGCTGTTCTACTGATCAGCTGACAACACATTAAACTGAGCCCCCAAAGACAATGACAAAGAGCTGCTCATTAGGAACAAGAATTACAATTGCTAGGGAAGGGGATAGATAGGGAAGTCAAGAGCTGCAGTTATCCCCATAGAAAAGGAGAAAAACATGAAACCAGATACATGCTGCAATTTGCTCTATACATGAAGCATGCAAGGTCAAAGTCAAGAAAAACTGGTAGGATCAGTTGCCAATGATGTCTTATCCAATCCGACTGTTATGTATTACTCCAGATTTGGCCTGTATGCTGAAAAGCATCACTGTGTCGAGCGAACAGCTGCGATATTAAGTGAGTAAATACCAAAGTTGGATTTAATGATCCATACTGTTCTGTCTTTGAACAATTGAAAATACAAACAGATGTCTTCACAGATTTCAAAATCCCTCTCATGTATACTGTAATATACTGTTGCCCTCTCCTTTCTATTATTTTGGCTGTGACATTTTTAGCAAGTGTGATGGAAAATTTCTGACATTGACTGTTCTGCTAGTGTGATGGGAAGGCTCTGCTAGTGTGATGGGAAAGTCACTGTTCAAGGTGCTCAAGGTCTCAGCAGGACAGATTGTTATGAAAATGATGCTAACACCATGTATTTTGTTTACTAACCCCTTTTTTTTTTATCAAGAACACTATATAATCTGTATGTTTTGGGGAGTTCAAAGCTCTCTCATTGACTGACTGCTCATACGGTCGTATGTGTGTGAGTCCATTCTGAATGCTATTAAACTCAAGAAAAGACAGCTGATGTGTGCAGACTCCTTTTCCAAGATCTTTGTCAACTTTTTGGCTAGGCATCATGTGAGTTGTTAAGGTCACATGAGCCCAGGTGTGAATCACCTGAGAGAGTTTGCCCCTCCCCCCTGGTTCCAAGTGATTCATTGGGGTCACATGGCTCCAGGTGTGTATGAGGGTTAAACCGCCTGGGGAGGGTTCCCAAGACAGCATTGTAGGTTGTAGGTAGACAAATGGTGTCTCGGAAGGCGCTTTCGCACCAAAATTTCTAGGGTCTCATTTGATACCTTTTGATACCGACCGTCAACAGTCAGTATTGCAATGTGCTTCTGCGCTACATACAACTGTGGTTGAAAGAGGAAGACGGAGAGCTAAGGGGATGAAAACTCTTTCTCGTAATTTTTTCCATTCTCTCTTCTTCTTTCTTCCGTGTTTACTCTGCAAATGCTGTAAACGGGTTTTTTAAAAATTGCGGCGTTGCATGTACGCCTACGTCTGGACCAAACACTGTATACCTACAGTACGTCACGCAAAGTTCCAGTTGCACTGTGAAAGTACCTACCCTGAAGCAGGGGCTAAAAAAGTCCCTCAAAATGGCGTTCTAAGAGCTAGAATGGTTCTACGCTCCTGCGGTGCAAAAATGCAAAAAGGGGGGTACTTTCTCCAACGATTCTAAGAACTGTGGAAAAGTTCGTCCAGTGCGAAATAGCCTAGAAAATCACTCAGAAAACAATCAGACGCACAGTCCAGAGCTCCATTCATTCATTCATTCATCTTCAACTTCAGCTTATCCACAGGGGTGCTGGAACCAATCCCAGCTCACACTGGGCGAGGGCGGGGTACACCCTGTCTCTATGTGTTGGCCCTGTGATGGACAGGGCCAACACAGAGACTCCATTCAACAGCTAACAGACAACTGTTAAAACCAATGACCAAGTTTTTGTGTAAAGACATACTGTAAAAGGTGGCATGTCAAAGTGTGCTAGGCAATAAGATCTATGCTTTCGGATACCATGGGCATGACTATGATGGACAGGGCCAACACATACAGACAGACCGAGATGAACAACACTCACACTCAGACCTACGGACAGTTTAGAGTCACCAGTTAAACCGGAGTACCCAGAGGAAACCAATGCAAGCACGGGGAGAACATGCAAACTCCACGCAGAATGGCCCTAGGCTGGGAACCGAACCTACGACCTTCTTATTGTGGGGCAACAGTGCTAACCACTATGACGTCATGCTGCCCAACGGCAAAAACATCTTATAAAAATAAACACAGGTAATTTGTGTGCGTCTGATCATTTTCCCAGAAAATAAAGTCCACTAACTGTACTTGCAGTGGACAAAATTGTGCTTAATCACATATGACACGTTTCCTTCTATTGACTTTATGTTGAACTTGCTTCATATTTTCAGAACACACAGGCTTTAAAAGAACCTGTCCTTGAACTGGTTCCTGTTATTGTAGTTAAAATCAGTTCTGGTGCTACAGCATTTCAGTAATTACATTATAGCATATATTTTTATACATACTTTTGAACCAAGAGCAACATATTGAAAAGCTTTATAAGGGTCAATAGTTCTGGCTTTGTGATGCTCCACTGCAGATTAGATGTCCTTTTTACAGTTATGGTAATTAGAAAAAGCTTGTCACTTTCCCAGGGGTGTTGTCCCCAGAATATTGTCCTCAAGGCTGTTAAACACGCAATTAATTGCCCTCATGACTAGTTGTTTCTTTCACCTTGCATCCCCTCTCATGTAGTTTTATTGTTTCTTTTTTTCATTTTTCTCCTATACTTAATATCTCTCCCCTACTTTTGTACTTTCTTTCCTCTGTTCTGGTACTATTTGACGATGAAATTAGTTCTATTTTAAGATAGCTTACACCAGACTAAAACACCCATGGGTGTTTCTCTCTTTCAGTCTATTTTACAGTGGTACTTCTTCAGTTTCTAAGTTAATTATATAGCCAATTCACCAGTTTTGCACTGTATCAGATAATACTTGAGGCCCAGTTATGTTGTTTTGGTAATCTGGCTGCTGTGTAAAACCAAAAAGATTTTCATTTCACATCTATTATTATTTAAAACAGTGTATTTATCTTGCAGTCCGGTCATTGAAATGAATTTGTAATGGTTAGTGTACTTCCTTGCAGGGATGAGGTGATTTCATCCAGTTTTTGTGTCAAGTTCACTTTTGTTCAACTCTGACAGGAAAATTGGCACAGTTACCAGAAGGAGGAACTTACTGTAGCTTTTAGCTGTGTTTCACCATTTACATAGGCGGTTCTGTTAGATTACGAACTGTTCCACAAAACATAACAACAATTTACTGACAGATTTTGAACAGGACACAACAAACAGTTGCATTCAACAAGGTAGTCAGCTAAGTTGCTAATGGCTCATTAAGTTCAAATACACATACATACACTAATGCTTCATGAGAATTAATTGATAATCAGGAGTGCCCAAAATTGAGACTCAATTCAACAGCTTACAGACAACTGTTAAAACCAGTGACCATGTTTTTGTGTAAAGACATACTGTAAAAGGTGGCATGTCAAAGTTTGCTAGGCAATAAGATCTATTCGGATACAATTGTAAAGTTGGACATGACTGGGGATGCAAAACGATAACTCTTTGTTGGCCAGGCTGACTCATCTTGGTTTGACCTTCACAATATATGTGTGATTCGTGAGTTCAATTAAAAGGTTATTTTATCTGGAAGTAGATAACCAATCACTTTCTTTGATAAAAAAAAAAAAAAGTTTCTATATAATTTAAGGGACATCAACATTCAAAACTGCACTGCAGTTCTGACATGATCAGGTGACAGGGTGAAGTTCCATAAAATTGCTTCCGTATAAGGATGAGCATAAAAGAGAATCACCCCAAAGGTGACGTGATTTAAATAACTCCTTTTAATAGGCAGTTACTCGGAGGGGTTCGCTGGCAATTATCACTTGTGACCCACAGCAATTATCACCTGCTCCCAACAGACAAAAGGCAATTTTCAACTAATTGAGCGCTAAGACAACGAATAGTGAGAGCTTGACCTTTCAGTAGTGGCTCAGAGGAGGGGCAGGCACATTTTTGAGGCCAAAAAGATGTTTTCAAACTGTGACAATCAGCTCTACCTCCTTGACCATAATGATACACTGAAAGAAACAAACCCCAGGATTATTCATCATTGCACAGGCTATCACATGAGTTATTCAGCCAGATCTAATAGTGGTTTAAATAATCCATTGCTTTCAGCAGTACTAGTTTGAGTTTTTGATACTGACTAAGTCAGTTGAAGATGGCACGAGAGGTTCAAAGTCACGACTTCGCCAATGTACACAGTGCATTGGGTTGCCATCAGGTTCAAAGAAGATGAGTGAAATATCCCTGACATAATTTCAGATACAATATTACATAATAATATAGATAGATAGATAGAGAAATAGAGAGATTGATAGATATACTTTATTAATCCTGAAGGAAATGTAAGGTTTCCAGTAGCTTAATCAAAAAATACACGCCCTACATAACACCCTCATATAACAACAGACACACAACCCACAAATCACACACATATAACAACAAGAGCACACCACACATATCACCCACATGAAAATTATAAAGCAATAATAGAATATATAACAAAATAAGAATAAGAATTCAGGGCAAAATTGGGGGGGGGGGCAATGGGCTAATGTAACCTGTATGTATATATGCATATATCCATCTGATTCACCATAGTGCATATATGATCCCAGCTGTGATGAGTCAGTTTATTTCAGGCAGATCAACTTAACTGCAGACTAATGTTGAACATACAAAAATGCTGTTGGGAAGTCAATATAACTAGTTGTCTTTATATTCTTTTAACTGATGTCAGGCAAAGACAAAGAGTGTGGAAAGTTCACTTTGATGAGTTGAGGTGGTAAAGGCAGATGGAAGAGTTGGAGTGGTGTGATGAAGAGTTGTAAGAAGGAGATGAAATAGTGTAAAAGGCCATTAACAGTGCGATGGGGAGATCTGTACTCTGTGTTACTGTAGCTATGTTGCTGCTAATGTCAGAAATGTTCAACGTACACAAACATATCTTCTCTGTGGATTTCCTGTCCGTTGAACAAACAAGGAGGGGGCTGCACCAGCTGTTCATGTACCATTTACAGACAGCCAAGTGACAGGCCCTTCCCTTTTCATGTTGCTGCCTTTTGCTAAAATGGTTCACACATTTTTTCCCCTTATCTTTGCATACTCAATGTCCCATCATGACAAAGCAACAACTGAATTCTAGAAAGTAGTAGTAGCAATAATAATAATGATCATAATAACAGTAAAGTGCTGAACTATCACATTAATGTGTAAGCATGATTATTCATACCCATCCCTCAGTACTATGTGAAGCACTTTTGGTAGCAATTATGTCCTGGAGTCTTGCAACAAGCTCTGCACTTCTGGATTTGTGGAATTTCAGCCTTTCTCATATCCAGATCCACTTGAGCTCTATCATGCTGAATGGGGACAGACACTTTCAGGCTTTCAGGTTCAAATCAGGGTTTTGGTCAGCCCAGTTAGTGCACTCACAAATTGATTCCCCTTTGAGTCACTCCTGTGTTGTCCTTTTAATATTATTATTCTTTAGTTTTAATTTTTACAGAAATGCAGAGCTCTTCACTGAAATAATGGGATATAGGACAAGAGTGAAAAAAAGCATAAATATCCTGTTCTGTCCTTGATGCATGGGTTGACAGACAGCTAAACACCTCACTCCAAACAAAACTCTGTTGCATCTTTAACAGGTTTATTGCCAGAAGTAGAGGGTGAAACTAAAAAGGAAAACAGACAATACAATCAAAAAATGTATATTACATCTCCAAAGATATGTAAATAACCAAAATGAAATATCACCTACATTTGCATGAATTTACAAATAAATCCTAAAAATGCCACACATATACACCAATCATACTTTCCAAATTATCATGTGTCACAATAGCTCAGCATTTTAACTAAAAAATAACATGGCTACTGAAAGCGGTATACTAAATGCTAAGTGCTAAATAAAAATGAATTTGTAATGACCAAATGATGTTTAATTTAACACAAGATTTGATAAATGTGTAAGTAAAAGCATATCAAATCAAATCAAATCAAATCAGATTTATTTGTATAGCGCCAAATCATAACAAAGTTACATCAAGGCACTTTACATATAGAGCAGGTCTAGACCAAACTCTTTATAAAATTATTTATATATAAATAATAAATTTATATTATATTATATATATTATATATATATATAATATAATATAAATACAACAACCATACATACCGACGATGCAACCTCAAACAGATGTATGCAAGAGTGATAGCACATGCTCTGCTGAATATCTCCTCTCTGCCACATGTCAACACATCCTGAATACAATTTTCTCATACAAAATTAACAAAACACTACCTGCTGGACCAAAGAGTGTCAGCAGGTGGCACTGTTGTGCTCTTTGTACTCTTATTTAAACAAAATAATGAAATAAAATACATCAAGTGCCTTTTTTTACAACTAAAACAGAACAATTGCACATATAATTTCCAAGTCCGAATGCATATTTTTGTTTCTATTACTGTCCTGGACAATAAGTCTTCCATGATGGGCTGCAGTTTCATCATCTGCTTGACAGGATGCAGCATCATACCCTGTTTATCATGGGCTACACTCCATTTAAATTGATTTTTGGAGCCATCAACCTTACATTTACAAGGCAGCATAGCCAAATGGAGTGAAGCCACAACCTTGTTCACTGATGTTGCGAGTGTTGCAGCCACACTGACGGAAAAGTACTGAGTGAGTGCAGCAAAACATGGAGAGATGAATCACTTTATAACACGTCGTCTTTATTTGATGTTTTACGTCCACTTCGATGGCAATTGGTGATCCCCAGAAAACCTCATTATGGATTAATGTGTTTTTGATTGTTTCCACCATTCATGTCATAGTTATGGTTATGATCTGGCAACATGTTTCCAAGTCTGTCTGCTGAGACTGTGAGCACCTCTTTAGAGCCAAGTTAGACATGATGAAGTGAACATAAAGAGTAGACACTGAATTCAATATAAAACATAACAGGTAACTACTGTGCTTTATCATGGTTATCATAAGCTTTACTGTTGACACAGCAAACAACTACATGATAATACATACGCAGAAAGAATGGTTATTGTGTGTTCAGTATTTCCTTTAGCATTGTTTTGTTTTATATTCTCACTATTTATTAATTGGCAAGGTGGCATGGTGGTTAGTGCTGTTGGCTTACAACAAAAAGGTTGTGGGTTTGGGTTCGAGGCCTTTCTGAGTTTGTGTGTTCTCCCCGTGCTTTTGTGGGTTTCCTCCGGGTGCTCCAGTTTCCTTCCACCATCCAAAGAGATGCATGTTTGGGTTAATTGATGACTCTAAATTGTCCGTAGGTGTGAATTTGAGTGGTTGTTGGTCTCTGTCTGTCTCTGTATGTTGGCCCTGCGATGGACAGGTGACCTGTCCAGGGTGTACCCCGCCCTCACCCAGTGTGAGCTGGGATTGGCTCCAGCACCCCCTGTGACAGGGAAACAGATTGGTGGTAGAAGATGAAAGAATATTTATTTATTCGAAGATGAGTGAGTGAGTGAGTGTGAAATCAGAATGACTTAATTTATGTAAAAGGAGCAACTAAATGAATTTATTCAGGCCTTTTGTCTGAGTTGTGTATTATGCCAGAAACTACACAAATTCAGGCAGATTTTTACATTATTTTGTCATTGCAGAAAAACTTCACTGTCAGGCCCGATTATGTCCAAAGAGCAGTGAATGGACGTGTATTTCAACCTAATTGAAGACCAGGAATTTTGTGTCTCGGATGCTCCAGAAAACCCCAACGAGAAGTCGAGCTTGTTGGATTTTTTTTTTTTCGGTGAAGAAAACTAGGGATGCTGCTGTAATTATTTGTTAACTTACCTCGATTTCTCTTTGGAGGAGAGTTGATTTGTTCTGTGACACACAGGAATGGATTCACAATTGTTTTTCTCTTTTCATTTCTAAGCAGAAAACCGCTCGCATCACACACAGTAGCCACATTTGACAGTTTCTCACCACGTTTCCTTGATGAGCTATGAAGTCATGCAGGGTCGTGAAAGAAGATTGATCAAGGTCATACTTGTACTATTGCCAGTCTCCCAACCAAGACATAGGAAGAATTCATGCCACTGTGATTGTTTAGTCTGACCTGGTGACCATTGTGAAAAACAAAAATATCGTGATGTCTGATGCGGTTACTATCGGCTCACATCAGGCATACTGTTTATTGTATACATACATACGTTCACATACTTATGATGAACATTCTACAGGAAGAAAAATAATTAGCATCGCACCAAATATTTGCAATCACAGAAATGTTCCCCAAATATATAGGTTGGAGATAAATTTTTAGGTGCATAAGTGACCAATATGTCCCCAATTCTGAGCCTTACTTATACTTTGCTTTAATGAGAGATACCATTGTATATTTTTAAATGCATGCAATATGCGTTGAAGCACTAATAGATGAGAAAGTCTAATGCAATATAAAGAACCTAGGCCCTTCCTAGACATTGCATAGAATATAATTGAAAAGGGCATTCTGCACTCGCAAACTCTTTGATTTCACCTTCACTGAAGCCAGATGAAGGAGCTATTTTGAGCGTGCAGAGTGTGCTGAAGGTCAGCTGAGACCATGTGCTTTGATCCTGCACAGTGATCCAGCCCTAGTTATGAACTAGCTGGTGCGAGAACCTTATATCAAAGCCCCAGGAGAAAAGACATTAGATTTAAATATGTCTGAAGTCTTCTGTCCTCACATTCCTGAAGCCCTGTCATACCTATAGACTGAAAGAACCTATAGAAGCAGTTTGGTTTGTGTTATTATTTATGTCATTTCTGACCCAATTCTCCTTTTTTGAGGTGCACACTTAAACATTCTCACTGTTATTGATTGAGCGCTCAGAAAAGAATCCATAAAGACCATTACTACAGAATCAACCAGGCAGCATTTATTCATATTTTTAGCATTGTTGCCATGTTATAGTAAATGCTGTTAAACCTTGAGCATTGCTGTTGTCTTTATGATCAATATTAGCTCTCCTGCTAATGTTTTTTATTTAACTTAACCCCTTTACATAAAGGGAAACTTTTGAATTTCCCTTCGGGGATTAATAAAGTATCTATCTATCTATCTATCTATCTTACAGCTGATCAAAAAACCTGCCAAAACCCTTTCTCAGCAAAAGAGCCAGGTGAATTGACTCTGCAGTAGACGGTATTTAACGACTGTGGCTCCAGTTGGCTGGACGAAACCCTGCTGCTTTTGGTGGAAAAAGGGTATTACATACTTCCACCTTGTTTAGACCATAATCATTAGCAGCTACTTTTGAAAAACTCTTCATGTCATGTTGCATTTCAGAATTGGAAAATAACAGTTTTTGCAAGCTGTGTACACAGTTTGCATTAGGCTCAATTTTGCCACAAGTCGTAGCTAATTGAGGATATTTATCTGTTCGAGGGTTAGCAAGGCTAAGTATGAACACAGATTAGGGGCTGCTTTTCTTTTTCTTCTCATTGTGCAGGCTTCCTATTTGTGCTGTCATGCACATGCTAAGTGTTTGAGGATGGTCATGTGACAGGTGTTTCCAGGTGTGTTTGTCTGGATGGAGATGGTTTCCGGAATGGAAATAAAACACTCATCAGGATGAAAATTGCTTTTGTTCAAAATTTTTGCTTGATGGTCAGAATAATTAAATTATTTTAGATTTCAAACTATATTTCTGAAATAGACATTGCGTTCCCTTAGGAGTATTACACTTCTTTTGATTTGAAATAAATCTAAAAGGCAAGTTCATAAAGTGATTTTCTTTGAGTCCCAATCAAGTTGCATTGGTGAGAAATGCTTTACATTGTTAATACAGGCCATTAAACCGTTGTGATATTTCAACAATCCATCCATCCTTTATTTTCTAAAAAAAAAAAAAGGAGCAAAGACTTCATTTGGATTTGTCATAAATAAAAAACACCTATATTTCCCTCCTGTCATTTATATTCTCTGCTTCATTCTTTGAAAGGTTTTTCTGAAATATTGCATTGTATTTTGTAGAGGCTGTAGTGATTTAAGTTCCTTGTGCACCTATAGACACAATATTGGTTGCACGGACACGTTGACATTTCAACTCGCTGAATAGAGCAGTGTGCTCTTTGACAACATCTCATATCATGGTTCTTGTCAGAAAACAACTTTTCATCACACATTCGCATGGTGATGGTCACTCAGCGCCAGTCACTCGGTCACTCAGAGGGGAGACGTTTCTGGTACATTGCTCACAGAAATAGCAGGCCAAATCATCTGCCCCGCTCTGCCAGAGGACAGCTTGGCTCAGGCAGTCTGGCTCTGCTGAACAGTGATTAGGTCGTCAGCTGCTGACAGTCCCTGCAGATGACCGCAAGAAACCTCATTTACACGGATGGGCTGAAACACCAGACTGTCTCACGATAATACCTTGGCTATTATTGTAGGTGAAAAAAATTAAAAATAGATCCAATCACGAACTAACCATCACTGGTTTAGTCCTGGAAATGATGCAGCATATCAATTAATTTCATCTCTTTTTGACTTTAGGCTTCCATTCTAAGACCGTTCAGTTTGATATTTGCAATAAGCTTAGGATTCCACATGCATCAGCCATATGTCTCAGGGGCATCACCTGCCTTTAATAACCTCTGTCTCTTTATTCCTTGCCTTTAGGTGTCATTATGTGAGACTATAGTTTGATTACTGCTGCTGTACTATATAGGTCTGGTAGAGACCTATACAGTACAGCAGAATATTAGAACAGAGACCAGGTTTAAACAATATTCCCAGTCTTATATCAGTTTAGAAACAGGGCACATGGATTACACTTACAAAGAACTTTACTCATTGACTCGTGAAAATGCTGTACACTACAAGCCACATTCAAGTTTAGCACTTTTTTTTCTATACACATGCTTTTCTATCGTAAATATACACAGCTTATCAACATGTAAACTTTAGGAGCCAGGAATTGAACCTTGGACCATCTGACATCCTAACTGGAGGTTACATAAAAGTATAAGGTTGTCAAGGACAAATGTTTCGTGCTCGAAGCCGGTAGTTAGTGGACTCGTCTGAGCTGCAATTGGCTAGTGTTGGACACAGACTGTACATTAAAATGGACACACACTCCAGGTCTTAAAAGTGAAGACAATGCTGAAAAGCCTTAAACCTGCATTATATCTAATGGCCATCATGGGTGACTCGAATGGTTTTAAAATTTAAAAAAAAAAAAAAAAAAAAAAGAAATTGGACTGGATCGAAGTCAGGGAAAATAATAATAACTGTTTTCCTACTATAGTTTATTTTGGCAAAAACATTCAAGCAACCAAGATGGCCACTGGCCAAATCACATACTGCCTCTAAAATAGCAGTTCATACCCCAGTGATGTCATGGTGGGTTGCCACTTTGCTGAGCACTGTGGGTGCTGTGGCATAGAAAGGCATTGTGGCAAGGCAGCAGGAAGAGAGAGAACATGAACATCACATGCTTGGGATTTCACAGTAAAATTCTGTCCTTTTGCACAATATCTAGTCCATTTAGTAGAACTAGTACCTTTTATAGGTACCCGAGAAAGTCAGGGCAGGCCTCAGGTACATCATAATCCATTTAGATGTTGGCAATAAAAATAATTAATACATGTAATGTGATTCAGTTTCCTTGGCATGGTCTTAATACCAGTGACTTCAAAAGACTTCAAATGAAATATTTAACCTCAGGTGCACTTTCTTCAGAATAAATGAGCTATAAGGCTGCTAACCTTGAATGAAGGGATGTCTTGAGTATCATAGGCATCTCATTGTGTCATTCACTGGTAGCTGATAGATAGAGTGATACAGTATTGATTTAAACCAGTGACCTCATTCAATTACTGGCAGTCAAACTGGTGGAGGTATAAAACAGTTTCTGGTTTTCAGGTGGTTTTATTCTAATTTCATAATTTTATTCACAGTTGACGGTAGAGTAAATCTACTTGTATAGAGCCTAATCTCTCATGTAACACACACAGTAATAATTGTTTATTAATCTACTGTTGCCCTGTTTACAGTAGGGGTTTCAGTATCTGACCCAAGGAGGACAGGTGGGTGGTTGAATATTGCATGAGATTCTGTGATGCATCAGTTTGTCAGAGAAATTAAGTCTAAATGAACATCAAAAAATACCCACATATCCATTAAACAACATCTGCTCCTGTCAGATATTCAAAACGTGTTAAGTGTTTTCAACACACCCTCTAGGTTGGCCAAAAAAATGCCATGAATTACTTTTTCTGAAATAAGAGATGCTGTGCTGCAGTAATTTCTAATTATTTGGTACAGAGCAGGTAAAACTTTTCCACAGTGGAAATGTTAATGAAGTAAAAACCTGATGAAGGAAAAAATGCTAGTGCAGGGATGTGTTCCATCTGCTGTTTGAATAAAACAACTTTGAGGTTTGAAATCATTTGATTAAAAGAAAAAAAGAAAAAACTTTTGGGGGGTTTTCCTCAGCTGTCGCAGAGTGAAATCTGTTCATTTGAAATTTTCTTTTTTGAGTTTGTCCATAACTTACTTCAGTAACTTCAGTTCTAGTTCTGGTGTCCAATGTAATAATGACAAATTGTAAAAATGTGTTTTCTGAGTGTGAACTTGACCTTTGACTTCCCCTTAAGACATTACCGAGTCATGTACCCCTTGACTATGTTTAGATAATTGTGGTAAAAATGTTGTGTGTGAAGACTTAATGATGGTCACACTGCAGTTGAATGTGTGTAATGATGTGTTCACTGAGGTTCTAACTGATTAGATACAGGTTGCTAAGAGAGATAAAACAGCCCGACGGCCTCTGATTCCCCTCTATGGCCATTACAGTGCATGCAAATTGCATTGCTGTTGAGTTGTGCTTGTGTTACTTTGTCCAGCACCATTTTAACTTTCATGAAGGCACAATTCAATGGACAGTTGTACCAAAGTGTAGGGGTGTAAATAACAGGGAATGCGTAAATGCTTAGGCACAAACAACACATTAATATTTTTTCATTAAACATGGCCCCAAAAGGTCCTCCTTGGTAACATATTTTATAACTTGTGTTCCCAGATAGACTGAGTGTACGTGTTGCATGTTTCTATGACTGTGAGCGCATCTCAGCGCAGTTCAGCCTAATCTGCAGCAGTGAATATCCCTCTTTGCAGTGGTGGGCTGGCTGTTGGTGAATTACATGTTAGTGTGGATACCATGAAATGGCTCATTGATTACATTGGTGCGGGGGTGATTAGAATTCAAAGAAGGAGAAAGACACACAGTGGTGTGGTGACACACAAATCTCCGACCCCCGTACATTCCATTCAGTTGTTGTCCAGTGTGGGCATTCCGCCTTGTAAAATATCTGACTATGACAGAGATTGATGCTCTGTGTGTTTGTATGTGTTGCACTTGTGCGTTTGTGGATCATTGGAAACATGTTGTGAGAACCCTAACGCAATGAGATGAGACTCCTCTTAGACTGTTGTGCAGTCATCATTGACTTCACATCTGGATTCAGATGCCAGATGCTGATTTGAATACTGTGGGCAGAGACAGCTGTTGACTCTTATCACCTGTTGGTGCAGCTCAGACTGACAGATACCGACGTGATTACATGAGGCAAATTAAAGTTAACTGGAGGGTTGGACTACTAATGTTTTTTTTTTTTTTTTTTTGCATATAGAGGAGGCGAACAATGTTGGGATTAATTAATAGTTGTGTTTCTGCATAAAAGACAACCTGAGACTACCAGGCTCTTGAGCTTCTAAATGCTGAATTGTGTTCTTTATCAAACTTTCTGTAATTTCAATTTTAATCACTCTTAAAGATTGCTTACAAGAGTTTGTGTCAAATGTTTGTAAAGTGGAGCCAGTGTTGAAGAATCTTAAACCTTCACTTTAACAAATGACAATCAGGGGGCACATTTAATTAATTAAATTCATTATACAGTCAACAATAATTCATAATCTCTTTCACAAAGTATCAGGAAAGGCTGGCTTCTCAGTTGTGTCTAAAGGAAGCAACAGATGTGCTGTCATAGATTTTAATCTGTTAATTTGAAATTATCCTTTTTGTGTTAGTCCATAAATTACTTCAGTAACTTCAGTTCTAGTTCTGGTTGACTATTACTTTTTTTAAAATTGATGACTTTTGTAGATCTTTTTCTCTCTCTGGTGATATTCATGTTTGATTGAAAAATTTTAATTTGAGGTAAAGATTGGGAAGCACGGCAGCGTAGTGATTTGTGCTGTTGCCCCACAATAAGAAGGCCGCAGGTTCGTTTGCATGTTCTCCCTGTGTCTGTGTGGGTTTCCTCCGAGTACTTCCTCCCACCATCCAAACACATGCATATTTGGGTTAACTGGTGACTTTAAATTGTCTGTAGGTCTGAGTGTGAGTGGTTGTTGGTCTCTGTCTGTCTCTGTCTGTTGGCCCTGTGATGGACTGGTGACCTGTCCAAGGTGTACCCCGCCCTCACCCAGTGTGAGCAGGGATTGGCTCCAGCACCCCCAGTGACTGGGAAACAGATTAGTGGTAGAAGATGAAAGAATATTTATTTATTCGAAGATGAGTGAGTGAGTGAGTGTGAAATCAGAATGACTTAATTTATGTAAAAGAAGTAACTGAATGAATTTATTCAGGCCTTTTGCGTGAGTTGTGTATTATGCCGGGATCTAACTACACAAATTCAGGCAGATTTTAACATTGTTTTGTCAAGGGATTGGCTCCAGCACCCCTCCTAACCTGGAAACGGATAACCAGTAGAAGATGAATGAATGAATGAGGTAAAGATTCAAAGCCTTTCAATTGTTTGCCTGTACTGAGATGAGTTGGAGAAATTGTGCTTTTTTGATTTAAAGCATTTAATAAAGACCAGAAGAGTTTCTGCTGAACACAAATTAGTCTGTGTCTTAAATAATAATGACAATTTGTAAAAATGTGTTTTGTCATAGTGAACTTGACCTTTGACCTTCCCCTAAGGAATCACTGAGATATTACATAAAGAAGAATTTGTCCCATACACCTTGGTTTCAGGAAACACAGGACGAGATGTAACACATCCTTTAAGTGCAAGCGCGTACCAAGAGGATGTACTTGACCTTGGCAGTGTAGTTGACACAGTGGAGTTGGTACTCTCACTAGATGGGTGATCCGAGGGACACATCATCAGTAGTATACCTCAGGCTTTATTGGCTGTTTCGGCCATTATAACTAGACATCCTCAGCTGAGGAAGGCCCTACGGGGGTGATCAAGTCCCTGCAGTGTATCCCCCATTCACCCAGTCAAGCCTGAGCCCAGCAGGAGTCTTGTCTCTTTATCCACAGCCACTGGCTACTTATCTCAGCTGCCTCAGACATCGCTTTGATGGCTTGACGCAAGCTCTGGCCTCTGATTCCCAGGTCTCTAAGCAGTCTGGTAGTAGACACTGCCATGAACCCCCTGCACCCCACCTCCACCGGACGGACTTCAATTTTCCATCCGCAAAGTTGTCTTGACTGTGTTTCGATAATTGTGGTAAAAATGTTGGGTTAAAGAAATTGTATCTCAAAGAAGTGACAGAATGGGGGAGTGAGGGGGAGCTGGGCATCGAGTGGTTTAGTGGTTTTATAGGGATGGAGAGAGATTCAGATTTTGAGTTACATCAGTCTCCTCTGTCTAAACATGACTCCATGATATTGAGATCAGGGATCTTTGGGAATAATGCATCAGGAGGATTCCTGGTCCGTGTTGTTCCTAGAAGAAGTTAGATTCTTCCCTGACACCATATGTGTATTTTATGTGCTGCATATCTTTACATTGTTGAGGGGTCAACAGTTGATGACTCTAACTTACCCAGGAGTGAGATCAGTTGCTGTCCAGTTTTTTGATGGTGGCCCTCAGAGCTCCAAATACCTCAACAAAGATAAGCAGGGAAATACAAAAATCATCTGCTTCAGTTAACACCGTGAGTTGCAAATACCAGTAATACCGGCAATACCAGCACAACAGAAGGCTTTCCTGAGGACACACCAACAGATGGGCCAACTGGGACACACTTGTTGTGTGATTTGTGACTTTTAAAGTCAAATGCATTGAACAAGTGCTTATGTAATGCATCCATATGAATGGGCTCCAGTCAGATTCACTTTGACTAAGTTTTCTGTATTTGATTATCTTTAGTCTGTTTTCATGTGTTCTGTCCTCTTCCGTTCTTGAATCTCTCACTTGGCTCTTTATATCTGGTATCGGTTCACTTTATACATATGTCATAAATTTCCTTACTCCCACCTAGTGCTGTTACCAGCAGTAGCGGGCAGCTCATGACGTTTGCTCCTCACCACACCCTCTGCGACTGTGTAGAGACATGGTTGTTATCATTCATCAATTTGCATTGACAGTTTAAGGGGCAACAACATTCCCAACCCTCCCTTTGCCCGCCCCCTCAATATCACGATCCTAGCAGGCTTGCAGTATATAACAAACGATGTTAATAGACAATAAGAGACTTATGAAAGCAGCCATCATTCAGTATGATGCATCGTTCTCCCTGGCTGTAGACACGGCAGTGATTTATCATTCAGTCTGCAGAGCTTTAAATAAACAAGGTCTGTTCACACCAGTGTCTTCTTTCAGGATACTGCTGCTGTCTTCATCGGTTTGGTCTCTGGTCAAGGTCAAACACACATACAGTCTGAGAACAACAGAAATCGGTTGGTCTCCATTGGTTGTATTTACTGTGCTGCTTTTTGACAATTTGATTGCCATAGATCAATCTGTCTGCACCTCGGGTGAGATCACCACGTTTGGGAAATCCACTGAATAGCACCTAAATGGGTCTGAAATCAATACTGATCCACGGGTTTGCCCAGTAGTAGATGTAATTCATAAAAAAGAGAAAACAGAAAAGGCTGAGTTATGCCAGTACGCAGTGCATTTACTTTATGGATTTTTGAACATGCAAGCAAAAATCTGGCTGTGGAACTTAATGATTTATGGTAGAAAACAAAAAGAGTTGCAGTACTGTTCTTGTGTACTGTAGGAAGACACATTAGCTTACATCCTTTGGTGACTTGGAACATTTCCTATATTTAACCAGTTGAGATTAACCATAGAGGTCCCAAACAAAGAGAGAAACGTGGCCACAAGCAAACAGCCCAACAAAGTATCAGGTTGTTACCAGTGTAAGAGCCTGAACCTTGACAGAATGAACCTTGTTTAACAATGGACAGAGAATGGATCCTGAATTTTTCCTTTTCCTCGTATATAAGTGGATGCATTTCAGAAATACACAGTTATTCCCAAGGTGTGAAAGAGAAGCACAAGTTTTGAGAGTATTCAGGGTGTGGGGGCTCTAACAGCCAACACCCAGTTGTCCTTTGTCACAAGCCATGAACTTGGAGGAGAGATGTTTAACAGATCTCAGTTCTTGATTGGTCACACCAAGTCAGCAGTTCTGAGGTTTATTCGAGGGCAGAGCTGTTTTAAAGTTTCGAATCTTTAAAGGTCAACATTTTTTCCCTCTTCCAGCTTTTCCATATTTGGGTTTGCCACATCAAGTCAGCTCTGTGACTTGCATTGTTGATTTGGCCACATTTTTTACGCCAGATGCCCTTATGGTCACAACCCTCCCCATTTCTCTGGGCTTGCGACCAGCACAAGCATACCACTGGTTTGCCTTGTGGCTGGGGTTTTAACCCGCAGCCTTTACATGCAAATTATGTATCTCTACCACTGAACTACGTCCCTGGGCTCTCAAAGGTCAACAATAAAATGTAAAAATCAATCTGGATTCTAACAGGGAGTTAATGAAGGGAAGGACGCCTGGTGTCAGGTGACATTCATTTCATTTCATTTTCATTCATTTTGTCATTTATTTCGAACATGAAGTCAAACCCGAATCACTGTCAATGACAGAGAAAAAAAAAAAAAAACCAAGAAAAAATAGACGATATCATGTCATCATATTTGAAAAGGAGTGGGAAGAAGAAAAAACGTATTGATTTCCACCCCTTTTCCAAACAATTAATAATAGACCAATGCACATATTTCACATGCATATATAATTATACTCACACAGCAAGCAAAATTATTCCATGAAACCTTATGAAATCATAAAATAACAGTAACTATAATTCAGATGCATAAAGATAATTATATGTATTTTCATAAATAATATTTTCCCTAAGAGAAATATACAATTTTAATACCATCATTATTATATGGCAATAACCTTATCAATAATATCAAACCACTTAATTCAATTCATGGTATCTTGTGAAAATCATCTTTTTGTACATTATTTTAAACTTGTTTTTGCTTGGGCGTTTCTTCATTTCCTCACTTAAACTGTTCCATATATTCACCCCACTATTTGATACACAGAAGCTTTTCATAATGGTTCTTCTACTTAGTGTTTTAAAGTTGTATTCACCCCTGAGATTGTAACCCCCTTCACGGTTGCAAAACAGACTTTGAATGTTTTCTGGAAGTTGATTATTTCTAGCCTTATGCATTATTATTGCTGTTTGATAAGAAACTATATCAATGAGTTTTAATAATCTTGACTGTAGAAATAATTGATTAGTATGTTCCCTAAAACCAACCTTATGTATAGTTCTTATTGCTTTCTTTTGTAGAGGGATTAGAGACTGTAAAGTATATTTATAGTTGTTACCCCAAACCTCAGCACAGTACATAAAGTATGGAAGAACTAGAGAACAGTAGAGTGTGTGAAGTGACTTGTAATCTAGGATGTATTTTACTTTGTTTATAACTGCTATGCTCCTTGCCGCCTTGGACTGTACATGTTTAATGTGTGATTTCCAGCTTAGTTTGTCATCCATTACTACCCCTAGAAATTTATTTTCATGCACCCTCTCAATCTCAACCAGATCTATTTCAATCTGGACCTGCATGTTAACCCTGCAATTTCCAAATAACATAAATTTAGTCTTGCTCACATTTAAAGATAACTTATTGTAATCAAACCACATCTTGAATTTTATTCATCTCTTCATTGATTATCACTTTAAATTATTACTAGAACAAAAAAGGTTTGTATCATCAGCAAAGATAACCAGCTTCATCAGATCAGATATTTGACAGGTATCATTGATGTAGAGAATGAACAGTTTGGGTCCCAATACCGACCCCTGTGGGACACCACAAGTAATGTCCAAGCAAGTTGAGCAGTGATTACCCAGCTTCACAAACTGCTTTCTCCCATTCAAATAGCTTTTAATCCAGTCTAGTACAATGCCTCGTATCCCATATTTCTCCAGTTTATTGAATAATAATTTATGGTTGATTGTATCAAATGCTTTTTTGAGATCAAAAAATACTCCAATCACATATTGCTTCTTATCTATTGCGTTGGTAATTTCCTCTGTTGATTGTATTGTTGCATGTGAGGTTGATCTATTAGATCTGAATCCATACTGACTCTCTGCAAGCAATTTATGTTTTTCTATAAATCCATCAAGTCTGTTGTTGAAAAGTTTCTCCAGTAACTTAGAGAACTGAGAGAGAAGTGAGACTGGTCTGTAATTGGTGAAGATGTGCTTGCTCCCAGATTTATATAATGGAATGACTTCGGCAATTTTCATTTGATCAGGAAATGAACCACTTTGGAAAGATAAGTTGCATATGTGTGTAAGTGGCTTCAAAATCCCCTCAATAAGCAGCTTAACTAACAACATATCAATGTCATTATAGTCGGTGGACTTTTTGTTTTTACATTGTTCACTATTTCAATAATTTCAGTTTCAGTTTTCAGAGGAACATTGAACAGGGGTTACTCTCCACCAGTGTACTCATATGCTCACCGTCTGGCCATGCAGGATCATGTATTTCTCTGGCCAGATCAGGGCCTACATTTACAAAGAAGTGATTGAAGCTGTTAACCACCTCTTCCATGCTGTAATTCTCAGAATCATTTTCAAAGAAATATTTAGGTAAATTGTTTTGTTTGGCCCCCTCTCTAATAATTTTGTTTAGGGTATTCCAAATCTCTTTAATATTGTTTTTTTTTTCATCAAATTTACTCTTAGAATATTCCTTTTTGCATATTCTTATAATAGCAGTTAACTTTTTTTTATACTTTTTATATTTATTTTCTGCTACTTCAGTTCTCTGTCTTATAAAGTTCTTATACAGTAAATTCTTCTTTTTACAAGCATTTTGTAAACCTTTAGTTAACCAAGGACAATTATTATAAGCTCGTCTCTTGTTATATTTCTTAACGGGACAGTGTTTATTATATAATGTCAAAAATAATGATGTAAATGCATTGTATGCACTGTTAACATCTACTGCATTATAAACAATATCCCATTTCTTTGTCATTAATTCATGTTTTAAAGCAGTAATTGATTCCTCAGTCCTTATTCTTCTATACTGTTTATGATTATCAACCTTTTTTCCTATAGTTAATGTCAAATACTATGAATACTGGCAAGTGGTCACTGATATCACTGATTAATATTCCACTAGTCTTATTGTCAATTACATTGGTGAATATGTTGTCAATGAGTGTGGCACTATGGGCAGTGACTCTGGTGGGTCTAGTGATTGTAGGCACGAGGCTCATACTTTGCATTGCATTTATAAAGTCCTCAGAACTTCTGTGATTGCTGGGATTTAATAGATCAATATTAAAATCCCCACAGATGAAAATATCTTTGCTACCAATGTTCATAAACATGCATTCCATCCAATATCTGAAAGCATCAACATTGGAGCCTGGTGTTTTATATATACAGCTGACAATGGCATTTCTTCTATTGACCATACAGATCTCAACTGTGATACATTCAAGAAGATTTTCAACCACTTCCGTCATAGTCTCAATAACCTTAAAGCCGAAGCTTGTATGCACATATATTGCCACCCCACCTCCACCCTTACTCTGTCTGTTGTTATATGTTAATTCATAGCCATCCAGCTCAAAGTCCACTCCTTTTTCATTATTGATCCAAGTTTCTGAGATTGCAATAATACTGAAATGATGTGAAAATGAGAGAAGATAATCCTTGATGTTGGTAAAGTTTGTGTATAGGCTTCTGCTGTTGAAGTGGATAATTGATAACTTGCCATCTGATTTAATGTTACAATTACATTACCTGTAACTGTAATTAACACTTTGGACTGTATTATAATGATGCCAGTCTAAAGCACATGGTGATAATATGTTTATGGTGTGTTCATATCAATGTTGCTACTTAACCCTTAGGTGCATAAGTGGGTCAAAAATGACCCAGTGAGGTCGTTTTCTTGCAATATCTTTGTAATTAAAAGTTATCATTTCATATTCCAGCAATTCCTCAAAAAATATGTTGATATTGTTGTTACAGTTACACAGCTACACACACAAATTGGATGTTGACATTGCTCTGTTGCTGTTGTGTAATTTTCTTTTCCAATTTTCAAAAAAAGTGAAAAATAAAAATATTCCAAACATAAAATCATCTTTCTGTGGACCAAAATATAATATAAATAATTATTCTTAGCCAAAATGACAAAAGTGGCATAAAAACACATTGATTCTAACAGGCCATTTTTGACCCACTTATGGAAGAGTGCAGGGTCCAGTCACTCGTGCATCTAAGGTTTAAAACTGTTATTAGAACAGTTTGTCCTCCAGGTTCATATTTCAAAGGGTTAAACTGAGTCTCTCATTAATAGACCAATCAGAGAGTCATCTCACGTTCCCTTTTAAAGCCATACACACTTGATCTTTTGCAGATTGTTCCTATAATGGATCAATGTTTCAGACGGAATTAGATCATGTTTGTGGTCAGTGACCACTCTGTCCAGACCTGACCAGTGAGAATGAGTCCAGGCCTGACCACTGCGTCCAGAGTCAATCGATCAACCGAGCTTCGACATCATCATCATTATCATTGATTAAGCTCTTACGAATGTGCATAAGTTTTTCATGTCTACATTTCCATCACATGATGTCAAAAATAACTGACTTGGAGTGGCTCAGGTAATAGAGAGGTCCTCCAGTGCAATGTTGAAGTCTCCTTGGACAAGATACTCAGCCATATATTGCCTACAATTGTTCTGTTGCTAGACGAGTTTGTGTGTTCATGTGCATGTATGTAGCACAAGCTCCATGAGTCGTTGTGGCTGTATGAATGTGTGTGTGAGTTGGCTTCCAATGTGAGGCTTGGGTAATAAGACTAAAGGGCGCTGTAACTGGATATGCTTTTGTGTACATCTTGCATCCGAGCAAAACTTGATGTTGGTATTTGTTATTTGAGGTATCTGTTTGCCATTTCACGTTGAGGTCATGGCCTCACCTGCTACTCCCAACTGACTCTCTCACAGACCGTAAACGCCCGTCCATATCAACCATCACATCCAGGCTGATGATAATTTACAGCTGCTCCACATTTAGAAAAACCATTGCTGCTGCTCTCAGTTATTTGACTGGTCCTTATTGATATAAGGGGGTGGGCAAAATAATAGAACCAGAATTTAGTTTATCTGCTCCACATCCTGCCATGTCCAACATGACTACAGAGCTGAAGTGCCTCTCCATACGAACTGACCACGGAGGAGGATCTGATATATTAGATGTGTCAGTGTGGCTGCAAAACTGACACCTCCATTTTACATTCTGATCTCTTGCTGCTTTCCCAGTGAGTAATGGGTTAGGTTTCACTTTCTGCAGATGAGTTTGCTACAAGTGTTACTGAAAACAAGAGGTTGATGAGTCTTTCTTTATCTTTCTAAATATTGCAGCCGATGTCACCAACAATAGCAGAGTTGGAGATTTTCCTGTCTCTGCAGCTGCAACGAGACACATTAGGTGCAGCATAGCCCTCGGCAGCTACATGTGTAGGCTGTGTAGCTGTTCTGTAACCCGTTTTAGTGTGACTACACCCTTTATTCCTGCTATAAGTCTCTGTCAACACAGTTAGAAGATGCAGCGAAGGGTAAGCGGACGGGGGGTGTGGGGGACACTTCTTATGGACAGTGGTGTAGATCTGGTAATCAGATCTCAGCAGCCCCGAGGAACCACTGTCAAAGAATGAGAGAAAAAATGTGTGTGTTCATGTGTCGTGGCTGAGAGGCTCCACACTGTGTGTGTGAGTGTGTCAGTGGAGGAGTGTCATCAGCCTGAAATATCTTGTTGAGCTGTGAATGTAGTTCAGGTATTTTGGACCCCTGTGTTGTGTTTACTGACACTGTACTGGGAGAAACCCATGTGGATTTCTCCCAGTAAACAACAGGTACACAATTGGACACAATGTCATGTTTACAACAGCAAATCTTTAAACATAAACTCAAAGCAGACTGCTACAGCAGTGATTTTATTGTTTTTTAAATCATGGATTTTAGTAATTACTCAATTTATTATAATATATCTAATATTTCATGTTCTTGTTTCATTTTTCCTTTTTTAACACTACACTATTATTGATCTAATAAATCAAATGGGAAGCAACCATTTTCACATAGACTTCGATAGAATCTGACTTTTCCAAACTGTGGAGTCACTTCCTCATTGTCATTAGATGGAAGGGAGCTTTAAGGCACCCCAGCATAAAGCTTAAAGATTTATGCATAAGATTCCTGGATCTTTAATTACCAGGGGAAAAAAGTAAAAAGAAAAGTACATGTTGGACAGCTCATCTAGCAGCTGCTCAGAGGTGCCCTATGAACACAGAAGAATGTGGGAAAATCACTCATTTTTACTTGGTGTTTTGGACACGAGGCCACTGTGAAGAATTGAGCTCTTACCAAAAGCCCCACTGAACATGACAATCATAAATTTACAGTGAACCTTGAAAAAAAGGTTAGCAGTAGTGACATGACTGTGTTTAGTGGTCATTATCAACTGCTCTGTTTGTTGAGGAGAGCAGGAGACCTCTTCGGATAAACTGAGAGACACTGTTTGGGATTACTGTATAAAAACCGATGATACAGAAGTTACCATGTGCTGAACCAAAGACCTTGTCCCCTATCACACTGTCTGAAATGACTTGTAGTAGATCAGATTTTATGCTTCTGATGGCAGGACCCATATTTATGTCAGTCCGGTAACATATGAGTGCCATAACCATTGATGACAAGAAGCACACTTAAAGGTCATGGAGAGCTCATCTGGTAAAAGTAACATCACATGACCTCCACCTCTGTGACTGAGTCAAGATCCAAACAGCGTCTCAAAGTTTATATGAACACAGCCATTTGAAGAGATGACACACACCATGACATGAGCCTGTATTGTCCTCGAGCCGAAGGCTTTCAGATATTTGTCCTGATTACCTGTTGGGTGGACTTTAATGGCAAGGTAGCCCCTTAGTTGAGGCATAACACAAATGGATATACAATGATGCTTAGATGTCATGACGAGTATACATATCTTTTTATTGCAGCTTTTATAGGATTTTAAAATTATTACAGATTCCAATAAAAAGCTCAAAGTGCATCATCTATCACTGTAAGTGTGCCTAGTAACACAGGACAAATAATATGAACAGTGAATACACAAGAAAATTCAGAAGCACACTGTGATTGCAGCCTGTCTCAAATAAAGGCCTACTTCTTTGCTGCTCAGCTAAACTCCAGTCAATTTCAGAAGTGAAGGCAAATACAGACTTGAGTAAACACACTTATTGACTTTCCACTAGTCGTTGATCCCTGAAGAAGCTTATGGCAGAGAAGAAGAAATAAACAAGGCACAGGATTTCATTCCTGATAATCACGAATCACTTTAAAGCTGGTAACATGCTGAAAATTGGAGAAGCCAGTGCCCAGATCACATGCTAACTCCGAAACACATATAAAATGCACTTCGGTCCATGTTTCACAAATGAGCCAAAGGCACTCAAATGTGCACACACTTTTAGTATTATTTTTTTGCTATTTAAGAGTCACAACTTGTATTGTGTCCTTTTTCTGTTTTGAGGTACACAAGAGCAGAAGGTGGCATTTTCTTGTGCAGATGAGCTTTGGCCTTGCAAGATGAAGTGGTCCTTAAAACCCCTGTCTATATGAACTTCACACTAACCAGAAGGAGGCTCCAATTAAGGGATCCTTTTTCAACAGAAGTGCTCTGCTGTGCAGCAAGAGGAAGTCATTGTCCCCTCAGCCTCATGTATTAACCATGAAAGCCATCCTACTGATAGGAGAGGAATGAGCTGCCTTCTGAAGAATGAAATATCTGAACCACTTCTGTCCCTGTCAGATGAAGACTTCCTTCTCTCAGCACCAGCCAAAAATACTCCTTAAGATATAAGCCGGATGGCTAATGAGAGCAGCATCTTATTTTGTTGTTGAAGCAAATTTCTGCTTTCAGCTTATTTGGCCACATTTCCCTGCTCAGTGGTATGATCTGATAGTTTCTGTGGGCTAATCAAATGGACCCAAAGCCTGTTACGTTACTTGACAGTGCAAGCTCAGCGAATGTTCACAATAATAGCGGAGCTAAAGGGATTGTCAGATACTTATCAGCTATTTGTTACAGCGCAAATACTTATCACTACAGGTTGTTCGTAAATGCATTAATACATGCTGCTAAAAATAACCTAGATATACACGGTTAATTATTATATTATTTCCAGCAGTTGTAATACTCTGTTGTTAGCTTGACCACTAGTTTATCAGCAGCACTAAGATTCTTTGTTTTGAATGTAATGTGAAATAGACTTGTCATGAATCATTTGATATGACCAGCTGGTAGGGTAAAGGTTGTTTATTTGCCCATATATTAATGCTGCTCTGGAGAGCAATGCACAATAGGTGCTGTCAGTATTCCAATGTGTTTAAGAGAGACCTGTTGTGTACATGCATAGCATTACTTGTACTACAGCACAACCGCCTGTTTATAGTAACAGCGTTGTTATTGTCATTATTTCTTTGTTTATTAACACCATTTGAAGTAATTCTCTACTCTGCTGTTGTTTAATTTCTTTAAAACAACCACAACTTCAAAATGGTTACATGGCTAGTTATATATACTGGATTAAAAATGAATGTACTTCCCATCCCCCTTTTACTACTTTGGGACAATTTTAAACATCATTCATGGAACTCCTTCATTCTTGCAGTTTTGCTGACAGAAGACCAAAGCAAGATGCGTTTGCACCAACAATCATATCCATACATTTCACAACATTTGGGATGTGGATCATGAGATTTAGCATATGTTTTGTTGGCTTTTAAGATTGGTCACCTTGGAGAACTCTAGGGTGTTAATCTGGGCCTGGCCCCAGCCTACCTGAACCCACCATCCAACATGTCTGTGAGTTTTTACCTAAAATCTGCTGTATTTTTATTTGACCAACCATACAACAGTCAGCCAATCAGATGAGATGATCAGAGTCCTTTTCTCTGATTGGCTGACTGTCCTGCAGTTATTAGAACTCCAAAAAGAAGCCTGAAAGAAGAGATGTAAAGCTACACTGAGATGTTTTTTTGTTCTTAAAACCACAAACAAGTCTTCCTCTGGATAGCAACAGATAAAGCACAGGAGAAGAGTAATACAAAGGACCTTAAAAACAAAAAATAAACAAACAAACAAAAAACACATTTAAATCTTTTGAAGATTTGAGTTGGCAAACTAGTTCCTTTGTGCTTTGATGAGATAAGAAAAATAAAAAGCAGTTTCCCGTTTCATCTAAATGCAACTGCAAAAATCAAACAACTGAATCTTCTTATTACTGATGTTTCCAACCTATTACCATATGTCCCAGTTTGCTTGTGTTTCTCCCTTTGGTCATGCTGAAACTACAGAATGATAAATAGCATCACCTTGGCACAATATTAAGTGTGTCCTTTTGCTCTAATGGTGAGATCTCAAGTGGCAAATGCCCCCACAATGATGGACTGTCTGGGCTCCAAACCACCTGCCGTCCGTCCACATCCCAAAATGTGTTTTGGCTTCATGTCTCTCATTTGTGCTGCCAAGTTACAATGCAGCAAAGAGGAAGAAGCAAAATCTAGGAATGTTAATGGATAGACACGAGCCTCAGTGACATGTGCACAGACAAAACATCTTGCACATATATTTGCACACTACAGGCAGCAATGCAAAAGCAGTGTGAGACAAAGCACCGCTGGATAAAATATAGGACTCACAGCACCCGATTCCATCACAGTAGTCACCCAGGCTCTATGATATACAATAAAACTGAGATGGGATATTGTTTCCTGCAGTGCAATGAACCAGCGCACCAATATGCCAGTAATACTGTACAGAATGAAATGTAACCACATGGCACAAAACATCCAGTGGCCGTGGGCAGTGACCAAAACATCCACAGGACACCAACAGCAGTCCCACAGGGGCTAATAATGGCTCTCTGTCTGCACCCCCTAGGCTTAAAAATATAAGGTTTGTGCATCGAGGACGCTGAGGCTCGTGTTGCCAAACACCAGCGTGCCATTATCACTGCTTCCAGAGTGGCAGCGAGGCGGTGACATTTAGCAGGACGTCAAACTTGCTGGAGTCTTCCATCAAACAGCAGCGACCAGAATAAAGGCTCTGTCAGAAATACTGACAGCTGTAATATTTCACCTTCCCCTGGAAGCTGCTCCATCAGCCAAAACACAGACGCAGAGAAATCTTTCCTCTCCCTGACCCCGTCTGCCCCCCGCCTAAGAATATATATGAATATGTTGGGGTTATTGCCTGCTCACTGTTGGGCTAATGTAGAGAAAACTAGAGAGCTGTTATGTATCATCCTGCTGTAGGAAAGGTTTTAGGTTGATTTGCCAGCCGAATGGATGTTTTCACTTTAAGTGGAGTATTTTTGTCTTCTATTTTTATCCATTATACTGGCTCTGATGAAGTATTTCAATTTTGTGAGTGTGTTCATCAAGAGCTGAAAGTGGCTTCAAAGTGTGACTGCATTTTACATTGTGGATGTGGACTCCTGTTGCTCATCAGCACAGTTAAGAAAAGTTCTGAAGGAATAATTTAATTAAAAGTGTCTGCTGTCAAATCATTGACTTATTATCTGAAATGTAAGAGACACAGGAACTTTTGGCAGCCATGGGAAGTTTCTACTGATTGCTCACTGTGACAGCAGAGGTACACGTGTGGATATATGGCATGTGCGTCACAGCTGCTGTCACTGATCTGCTGAAAACAAGCAGTGAGTTTGCTCGCAGCTATGTGTGTTACTGCTGCTGAAGTATACGTGAATGTTGGATTTTTTTTTAAATTGCTTCTTAATTGCCTGTATGAAATCAAGATGACTGAGAAGAGGTCTTTTCTTTGTCTATTTTAGGAAAATGTGAGACATTACAGAATGTGTCTCTCATGCAGGCAGAGTGTCTACTCTTGACAATTTAGATTGACACTGGAATGACCAAACTAAATATTCCCCATGCCGTAACAGGTCATCAGGTAGGGCTCCTTTTCGACGCACCAACCTGACATAACTGTAGACTGAATATAAAGATAGATAAGACAGAGCCTCAGCAATTTCTTTATGAGTGGATTTGTTGTTCAGAGTGAGCTGCTGCTTGGCAGTGCCTGACCCTGCCTACGTCTGGACCAAAAATAGGCAAAGAGATGGAGCTGGGACTTTGGTGCATGGACAGTTTGAGGTGAGCATACACTCACTTTCCTGTCACTCAAAGAGGCCACCCCCCTCCATCATGCATATTTTGAATGCTTAGCAAAATGTAAACAGATGAGTTTATATATGAGTGACCTTATATGTCCTTGATCTCACTTCTACTCAGTTATGTTAGGGGGACTTGCTTTTTTCAAGAGGCCAATTCCCCACAAATTGGTCCCCAAAACATGAATTTTACCTAGACCACATACACAGACCCACAATAAGTGTCAATTAGTGGTTGGATGCAGATTCAGGTGCAACCTGTTACACCACAAAGCAATAAAAGGGAACAACTGCAGTCTTTAGTCAGTGTAGGTCATTTTCTCATTAATGTCTCATTTTCCCTCTAGGTAGATTTACAGCTCAGCTGCAGTTAGTCTTCAGAGGACAGTTGAACCTTAGCTGTCACCTTCTCTAATTTCTGGCGTGAATATCACCTTTGATCACATTTAATTGCAATGCTGCTGTTCTCCTATCTTGGCAACACACAGAGGTGCCATGAAAATGGCTTCCTGGCAGGGGCGAGATGTCATGATTAAGGTCATGGATAATTTTTAATTGATGTCACAGGTGGTTTACTCTGTGTCACTTAAGTCCTGCCACTTGAAATTGCCATTTGTTTTTCGTGATACACTGTAAATTCAATGTGTATTTGTCTGCTGCAGTCGCTGTTTTATTAGTGCATAATTGCAAAGCAACAAACATGAATGCAACACCACTGGCAAACCACAATGCAGAATATTGACTCTGTTTCCATCAATAATAATGCATGCAACATGCATGCTACCGATCTGTCAGTGGTCTGTCGATATCCGTAGCTCCTCTGAGCTCTGCCATCAGAATGCAATGAAAACTCGAACCATAATCTATCATTTGACTCTCATACTAATGGAAGGCTAATGGCTGTTGACCTGACATCATTGAACAGAGCAGGGGAATACTGTAGCTTATTCATAGGACGCTTCATGACCTTGTAGGAGAAACATGACATTACAAGTTTATTTCTATAGAATTTTCACACAGTAACAAAGGCTTGGTGTACACATCCTCCTGTGTCAGATTGTGGGGATAATAAAATGAAGTAAGACAGTGAAAAAGCCTCAGCGGAGCATTGATGAATGAAACATATCCATGCATCCATTATTTATATGACTAGGGTTGCAGGGGGCTGGAGACAATCCTAACTGACACAGGGCACCACTAACTCACCAAGGACAGGTTGTCTGTCAATCACAGGGCTGCCATATATACACACAACCAACCACACTAACACTCATGTCTATGAGTAATTTTAGAGTCATCAGGTAATCTGCAATTATTTGGACAGAAGGAGAAAACTGGAGAACCTGCATGGAACACAAACAAACACAGGACAAGATGCAAACTCTACACAGAAAGAAGCTTGAACCCAGACCCTTTTTGCTGGGAATAAATCATTCATTCATCTTCAACTGCTTATCCATTTCTGGGTCACTGCGGTGCTGGAGCCAAACCCAGTTCAGACTGGGTGAGGTACACCCTGGACAGGTCACCAGTCCATCACAGGAACAACATACAGAGACAGAGATGAACAACCACTCACACTCAGACCTATGGACAATTTAGAGTCACCAGTTAACCTAAACATGCATGTCTTTGGAAGGTGGGAGGAAACTGGAGTACCTGGAAGGCCCCAGGCCCGGGAACCGAACCCGCAACCTTCTTATTGTGGGGCAACAGCACTAACCACTATGCCACCTCGCTGCCTGGGTATAAATCAAGTGAAATAAAAAATCTAAAAACCTGTACCAGGTAGACCAGACCTGTCAACCTTAGTGAGCCAAGCACCAAGCTCTTGCGTGGACTTCTGGGTGGCAGCGGTGTCTTTCAAGCTTGTGTCAAAGAGCTTCTCCAAGCTCTTGACTGGCTGCTCTGTGATGGATGGAATGACTGTTCCTGAGATGAAGAATTGGAATTGTGAAGCACCTTCCCCTTCCTCAACACCATGGAACTTGACTTGGAGGGCGTAAAACTCATCCTAGCCAAGTTGATAAGTTTCTCAAAACATTGTATGATCCACCTGCACCCTGAGACTGACATTACAGTGATGGTGAAATCATCGATGTAGGCTGTTATCGGTGGCTGTTGTACACCTAACTTGGTCAAGGGCCCTCTGCATTCCACCTCAACTGACTTGACCAAAGTGTTCATGGCAAGGGCGAAAAGAGTAACAGAGATGAAAGGTTACCAAATCAAATAAATACATGATAAAGATACTCTGTAGCCTGCACTCAATTGCCAACAGGCAGACAGAGACGAACAACCACTCACACTCACAATCATACCTATGGGAAATTTAGAGTCATCAATTAACCCATACATGATGTCTTTGGACTGTGGGAGGAAACCTACTCTACAATAGCATGGGGAGAACATGCAAACTCCGCACAGAAAGGCTCCGGGCCATGCAACAGCGCTAACCACTATGCTGCTGTTCTCCATCAACTTCAATGTTCAGATATCCAACACCACCAAAAAGAAATGTTAATGGTTTCCTCCATTTATTCCTTCATTACAATTCCATGTAACCCATTTTATGTAACCTACATGTTTCAAATGATTAAGGTTGTACATCATACATTGAGGGCATAACTGCTCTGAGTCACACCCGAGTTAGTGTATGCTCGCCACAAACCAGAATGCATTGAAGCATCTGTTCCACCTCTGTGCACAATTTTGGACTAGGTTAGTTAAGTGGAGTCAGGCACTGCTCAGACGGTGACATGGAAGTGTCACAGCACCGGAGGATGTTTATCAGATTTCATGTGACTCCCTCTGAAGCCAAAGCATGATTTTTTTATCCTCTTAATCATATCAAACACTGGCTTTAACAGAGCAACTCTAATTTGCCAAGAAACAGGGAGGCGTAGCCCAAAGAGACAAGTGTTACTGATGCCCTGGTCAGACAAGGAAAAACGATGATAAAAATAGAATCCAGGTGATCATTTGTCAGCACTGTTTTTTAAACCTTATTAGAGGCCCTTTATTCTCCCTCTCTCTCTAACATAGACAGGATCAGTGTTAATCAGCACCTTCCATCTATCACACCAGCAGCCTGGCAGAGTATTACCACACTAACGGATGCTTTTACTAATTAAAGAGCTTCATTAATTGAACTTTCTATTTTCACCTGAGCTTCTCATATTTGCCACTGGTGTAAGTCAAGAAGTAGAAACAAACAAACAAACAAACAAAAAAGAAACCACATGCCAAGCATGTGACACAGTTACAAGGTCAGGAACCTGTGTGTGCTGTTGACAGCTGATACATGAAGAAAGTCGTGCTTATTAGCCACCGCTGTCTCATCGCCCCTGTTTTCTGTGTGATGACTATGAAGGGGAGCGTTGCTGCAGTGCATGCTGAGTGTTATGGCATGACATCATTTCCCCCACACAGCTAAGTGACAGACAGACAGGTCAGCACATGAACAGCCTCGCACAACACGCACATCCTTCCACTCTCCTGACTAAGTCATGCTGATGCACTGTGGAGATTTGCAGGCAGCACATGGAAGTTGGGAGACAATCCCTAGGTTATAAGAGGAGAATTGCATTAGAAAAGGATTAATTCAATTCCTTTTCTGATGTGCCCTTGGACAAAAAGGCTACAGGAAAATAAATCATTGGTCCTCCCAGGAGCATACAATTAGAAACTCATTCTTAGGAAATTTGTCTGAGAGATGGAAAATTGTTTGCCAGGAGAAGACAAACTCATCCACAAGTTCATGGTTCATTAAATGTGTGAAAGACTTCACTGCTTTTGACAAATTCTCTCTACAATAATCGTACACTGTCCATGTACATGTGCACAGTCAATAAATAGACAACTGTGTGTGGGTGAGAAATTGCATAGTGCATGAGTTTCCTTGTGCCCTTGTTGTCTTTTAATATCATATGGACTCATTGATTGAAATGACAAGAATGTTAGTCTCCTGAGATAGAAAGCCGGACTGCACTTTTCAGAGCAAGGGGACCTTTTATCAGGATTTGTTTTCTGTGTTTGGAGAGACTCGAGGAACCAAATGACATAACTGAAATGCTTTTGTCCTGCCCTAGTCCACAGGAAATCCCAACACATCTGAAGACATGACTAGAGTTGTTTATGAGACACATTAATGCCACCAGCAGCCGAGAGAAAGAATAAAATGAGAAAGAAATAGATTCAGATGTCAAGTAAAAATTTCAAAGGCTGTGTGAAAAAGGTTCTGGTGCCAGGACATAACCTTGAAAATGGTGATGAAAAGTAGGCTTTTGCATTTTGAATGGAAATACATTTTATCTCACATTAAATCAATGTCACTTAGCAGCTTTCATTTTGCTTTTCCATTTTGGCCAGATTCATATGAGGGGTGTTTTTTAGAATTCATCTAGTCTTCTATTTTATATCGAAATACAAAGACTAAAAACGCAACTGAGCTTAACCGTATGTTAGTTCACAGCCTTCTGCACATCTTTCTTTACCCAGCACTCAAGGAATGATCTGTTTCTGTATTCACACGTATTCTTCTTTGATGTTGAACTTTGAACTACATGTGTAATGTTGGTCCAGGTAACTGATCATAGACTTTCTATAAAAGTGGAGATAGATTCTAGGCCCGTAACTCCACTGATGGAACAAATCAAATTGTACTGAAATCTTTGGGGAAATGGCCTCACTTGGTGTTTTAGCTCGGTCAACATTTTCCTAATGAGTTTATGGTCTGTATTTTCAAGTTTTCAATAAAAAATGATGTCCATTTTTTAAACAATGATCCCATTTAGAGGAAATTAAAGCAGGTTTAGCATTAGGGGGCTTGGCCACTGTACAATTGACAGACTTGTCCAGCTTCACCTTCTCCTGCAAATATGGTTTCTTTTGGTTTCCAAAAACCAAATGGGAGAGGTCAAGGTTGACAATGGTAGTGCTGCTGAGAACTGAACATGGTACAAAATACTTTGGCTGTATGATATGTATATTATCATATATTTGTATCCTTGCTAAAATATTTGCTTTAATATGTAATCATATCAGAAATGTCAAAACCTGTGGCACACATGTCACTGGAATGAACAGGCAGGGGGAAAGGACCCTAAAGCACAACTCTCAGACACAGGGCAAAGTCATGGCAATCGTATGTGTGCCAACATCTTCTTTACCTTATTCCATGTTAGCAGCAGATTCACACCCATGTGCTTTGAATGCACAAGTCACACAGGCCAGGCTTCATGTGGTTCATGGAGATAGGGCCTGTTAGGTTGGCTGAGTGGTTTTTACCAAGAACAGACCAGAAATCCTGTATGCAGGTGAAATTTTATTTAGAGTCCCCCGCAAAAATGTGCAGCAGTATGTACAGTGCAGGCCTGGCAAAAAGTAAAAATAAAAGAAAAAGAAAATGAACAAACAATACTGAGAAACAAAAGAATTAACTAAATGCAAAAAGTATGGAAAACTGAAAAACTCCGCTCTGCACTAGGCTATACCCGCCCCGCCCCTTTAACTCTGGGGTCCCGACAGCTCATCACACTCAGACAAACTGGCAAAAAAAAAGAGAGAGACCTTCTGAACTTCAGCCTCCTCCTTTATCTCCTCTGGGTCCTACTAAGAGACACTAATTAGTAATTGGAAATCAGCTATCTCACAGGAGACTAACACCTGGTCCACAATACATTGTAAAATTTACAATTACATAAAAACAAATTCACCTCCCCATTTTAGTTATGTACCATGTTCCATATAAATATAAAATAGCTTTAAACACTTCACTTCTACCATACTTGGCACTTCCTCTGGGGAAAACCCCTTTAAAACCCAATGGTACCCTCCAGTATGGTTTGGCAGTTTTAAATTGCAGAGGTATGCAAGACCACCACCACAGAACAGGTTTCAAACAATTGACTCCTTGAAGACTAAAACAAATAAATGTTTTGAAGCTACTTCCTGTTTTTTTTTATGTTTTTAATGTATATCACTTTATAGGGCACAGGCTACCCCGTGACAGGGCCCTTTATCTTTCTGAGGCAGTCCACTTACCTTTGTTTATTCTGTACAGTTTTTTTTGCTTTTAATTCACTTCTTTTTTGTAAAGCTTTTTTGAGCATTGTTAAAAGGGCTCTATATATATACACACCTGTACTGGTCCATCCCTGGATGCATATGATTACTCCAACTTAGTCTTTGCAAAACGACCCAGGTTTGCTTTCTTTTTTAGTACCAGTCAAAAGTTTGGACATACTTTCCCATTGAACGTGTGCCCAAACATTTGACTAGTACTGTATGTGTCGACGGCAGTGCGGTGGGGTAGTGGTTTGCGCTGTTGCCCCACAACAAGAAGTAGGGTGACCAGATCCCAATTCACCAGATGTGGGACAAAGACTACGTTTGTGTGGGACAATGTGGGACAATGTGGGACACCAATGCATCGAGGTTGTCTTAAATAACTTAAAAAAACAACAATATTTCTCTTCTGCCCCCTAGCTTATAATAGTACTATGCTTTGCCGTCTGGTTGATTCAGTAGCACATAACAGACTGCAAATACAAACTTAGCAAATATATCTTATTTAAATGCAACTTTCCCACGTTCTCTCACATAAGAAAACATAGTAAGCATGAAACGTTCATACTATTTCACAGTGCCTCTCAAGTTAACACACCTGACTGTGTACAATCAAATAGAATAGACAGGCAAGGCTACAATTGTTATTTCAAGTAGAGTACTTTAATGTGCTTTAAAAGGGTATGGCTTGCCTGTATTTTCTTCAACAACAGATAAAAACACAACCCCAGCACAACTCCAAACACCACTACATTAAAGTGTTTGTACTAGTAGAACAATATACTGAACCACATATTCAACATGTACTGAAGTAGGCTACATGTAGTACATAGGCTGATTATCTGAACAAAAAAATAACTGCAATAAGAGCTCATCTCACTCATTCAGCTCAGAATCACATAGACTAATTACACAAAAGAAATGCATTTTAAATTATCTGTATTTACTGGACAATGCCACCTAGTGGTAGTAAAGGCACCACTGGATATAAAATTAGGCACTACATAAAACAATAAATAAAATAAATAAAACCAGAAATACAAATCAAAACTGGTCAGGAGGGAACAAAAAATTATATTAAATGAAATAATTTTTTTTTTTAGTTTTGTCCACCATACTAAAACAATCAATGCTCTTCCAGCACTTAGGAGAGCACCTGGCTGATTTTTTTTTTAAGTTTTGTCCACCACAAGTCTGTCAGTTTTTTCCATCACAGCAACAACTGCAGGCAGGCCTGGCCCACACAGACGATGCACTTTCAGCATCATGGAAAGCACCTGGTGGTGAAACACAATAGAGCACTGTCTTAAAATCTAGCACCACATTAGCTCAGTGCTCACAATATTTTAATGTATATCTTAGACAATGTTTATCTTACCTTAGATGTTCCTCTTGACTTAATACTTTTTACTTGAGCGTGCAGCTTCTAATAGGGCCTTCTGCTTAAGTGCATAGCTGTAGAATTCCTTACAGCTGTATTCAAAGTTGGCCTTGACTTGAATTTCACTCTTGATAAGCTCCACAGAGCAAGGGTTCCTCTGGTCAGTCCATGCTGCAGTCATGAAGGAAAACACTCTCTCTACAGAAGCATTGGTTATGGGGATGCTGAAGAGAAAGGATGCAACAGCAGTCAGATTTGGTGTCTTTGTGCTTTTAAGCAAGATCGACCACTTCTCCACAACAGGAGCTCTTCTCTCCACAATTTCCTGCTGGCATTGCAGAGTCACACAGTACTCCTCATACAGTTCATCCAAGTCCAGTTTCCCCCCTATCTGCAGGACCTCCACGGCATCACTGAGCTGGGAGAATGTAAAGCTGCTCTTCAGTGCCAAGCATGCAACATTCTTCTGGTAGTTGTTGTCTGTGAAGTCATACCATTTTTCCAGGTAGTTGAGTGCAGTCTTGTAGAAGTCGGCAAAATCATGTTTGATTGTTGTTGCCTTTTGGCCAGGAAACTGTTGGAGAATAGCACTGGTCTCTATTCCAAAGAAGGAATCCATTTGTCACTGTTGGAGCTTTGTCTTGAGAGTGAGCATTATGTCATATAGCTCACAGACAGTCTCATCCTGTCCCTCCAACAGCAGCACAACATCATGGAAGATCTTCAGTATGTTATTGAGGAAAGCCAGGTAGGCCTGTAGCTCAAGGGGTTGCCCCTCACCATCCTGATCCGCTTTAAACAGCTGCCACAGTGCTTTTGGGCACTGATTCTCTCCCAGTGACAAGAAGTAGCTCTTGATAGCTGCCCAGCTGTCATGTAGCCTCTGGACAGCAGGCCACAGACTCAACCATCTTATGGGTACATGTCTCCGTACAACATGATAATTTTCCTCCACAAAGGCAAACACTGCTTTCAATTCCTCTGTACGCTGTGCAGAGACTGAAAAAGTGATTGAATACTTTGTTCACTACAGAGTCAATGTCAATGTTCAGCCTGTCTCCAGCGTGCTTTGCACAATTGTGTACTATGTGGGCCATACAGTTTTCCTTGATAATGCCACTGTTGTCTGCCTTTAGCTTCTGGAAAACAGAATTGTTTTTCCCATAGTTTACACTAGCATTATCAGCAGTGTAAGCTGAAATCAAGTCCAGTCGCAGGCCATTTTCCTCTAACTTGCTTGTAATATGGCGGTGTATGGAAACAGCTGACTTATGGCTATCCTCATAAAACTCAAGGATCTTGCTTTTCAAACCCAGATCTGGTGTCCAATACCTCAAAGACAGTGGGAATAGTTTTGTAGTGCTATGATTAGATGCATGTGAAGCCACTGAAAAAAATGGTGTATGGACTTTTTTTGTCACTTGGCAGTTCTTGAACCAATGGCATTTTTAATTCAAACAACTCTCCACAGAAGCAGGTGCAAGCACATCTGTAACTATGGATGCTGCCTTTGTACGACCACATGACATTTTCTTTGCAATCTCAGAGTCTGGAAACATGGCAGATGTTAGCTTATTACCACAGTCTTCTGACCTGTATGATAGGGAGTGTTGCACAGTGTGGTAAACGCTAGTTAGTTCAGCTGCTGTTACCTTATCTGCGTTCGAATCTTGTTTGGGTTTTAGCAAGAACATATTCATAGACTGGGAAGCTTCCTTTTGAGCAACACGTTTTTTGTGATTCTCGCATTGTCTGTGTCGTTTCACGTCGTATTCACCTCCGTGTGAAACAGAAAAGTTACTCTGGCAAACTTCACAAAAACTTTAGTACACTCGCCCTGCACTGGTTTCACCCAGGGATAAATAGTTTCCCAGTCTTTGTTGTAGCTGCATTTCCTTTTCTTAGATGTACGGGTCGTGCTTTCATCCCTTTCCTCCATGTCTCCTGCATGCCGATGCCGTTGGCATTGTTTGTTATTGTGTCGTGGGCGCGCCCTTAACCTGCGTCTGCGTCCTAGTTTGATTGACATGATCATCACACAGCCTGCGCCGCCCCCTAATGACAGCTCCCACTGCTTTCTCCACACACAGCCATTTGATAAATGCCAGATTATACGGTAAAACATGCATTTCAAAACTGGAGTCTGACTGTCAATAACAATGTGGGACAGCGTAATGGAAATGCGTGACTGTCCCGCACATCTGGTCACCCTAACAAGAAGGTCGGCCTTCTTGCTAGGGTGTCTAGGCCTTTCTTTTTGCGGAATTTGCATATTCTCTAGGTACTCCAGTTTCCTCCCACCGTCCAAAGACATCATATTTAGGTTAATTGGTGATTCTAAATTGTCTGTAGGTCTGAGTGTGAGTGGTTGTGTGTCTCTGTCTGTCTCTGTATGTTGGCCCTGCGATGGACGGGTGACCTGTCCAGGGTGTACCCCGCCCTCACCCAGTGTGAGCTGGGATTGGCTCCAGCACCCCTGCGACCCTGAAACGGATAAAGTACTTGAATATGAATGAATGAATGTGTTGACTATCAGTGGTAACAGCAGCCTGTCATTACAGTCTCATATAGTATAAAGGTCGAGCGCCACGTAGTCTTTGATCTTAAATCCACCTGTATCCAGGAACTGAGCCTTAGACCAGCTGTCCAAACTTGTGGAACTTGAGAAATGAATTTGATTTTGGTTTCCCTGAAATTTTCTTGTATATTCCATCAATGACACAGAAAACTTTGAGCCGGTCAGAGAGGCTCAGTGCCTTGTCTCTTTAAAAAAATTCTTTCATTGTGACAATACAGCAAATGCCCAAGCCCCCTGCACAACACAATCATTATTCTGTGAAGGTGAAAGAGTTACTGTGCAATGCCACAGCTAATCTGTAAACAGAAGAACTCAGCTGAGCTTCAGGTCTGTGGGTTGGGTTCAGACAACTAGCCACTGCAGTACTGATGAACTGAAAGCACAGCTATGCGTTTAAAGAGAAAATCCACTCAACATCAGTGCCTATATTTAGCACTAACTACAGCGGTCCTTCAACTGATTCTTGGCTCTTTAACCTCTGCTTTTGAAGGTTAAGCAGCATACTGTGTTCTTTTAATCTGGTTGATGTAACTGTACCCTGCTGCACACAAAGCCTCTGCACGTGTGCCACAGCACACAGACACACACACACGCATTCAGCACACTGAGACTGTTAATCTCATACAAATTGCTCCAGACACTAAATGCAGTTGTTATGATCCATGCTACTGTTTGCCAAAAGTGTGAAATAAAGATACACACCTCCAGTGTTAAAAGATTGTGACCTGCTCCATCATAAACCTAAGCATGCTTCAGCAGAACTTTTTATTTTTTACATTTCTGTTCACAAACATTTGCCGATATCTGCTGACAGAAACCTGAGGGGGTTTCTCTATTCATCATGTTAAAATAAGAAAATGTGTCCACTATGTGTTGTATAATTCAGCAGGACCTCATGAAAAATGAACAGTGTGAACGTAGAAAACACAAACAGCAAGTTGAATGTAAATTTGGCTTTTATTTAAAGTTTTGCAAGCATTCATTTTCTACCGCTTATCCATTTCCGGGTCACGGGGTGCTGGAGCCAATTAGTCAATATCCATGCTGGGGCTGAAGGAAAATCCTCCTCAGGGCATCCTATGACAGACAGAGCACAACGCGTCATACTCCGAAAGCCACGCCCACCGGAGGGGAAAACAATCAGCAGCAAAATTCAAAATACACTGTCCAGTAGTTTGATTAAAACATTTTTTCAACAAGTCAGATGATTATTTTAACACGCTAGCTGTACCGGAGAAAAAACAGTACAATGAAAAGCTCACATATGTGGGTTTTTCTCATTGTACCTTCTGCTTGCCTTCATTTTCATGGAGAAATGATCCCACTGAATGGCCGGAGGTGACCCACATCAATATTTACAACTACCTGATTGAGTCCCCCGTCAAGATCATCATTGACAGAACAGTGATAAAAAGTTAGGCTACATCCACACTACTACATCATCATTTTAAAATAGCTTTTTATAACCCAAATATTTCAAATCTGACCCACTTTATGGGGTTATGGGGTAAAAACTTGATTCGTAACAGAAGCGGTGCTTGTGTGATGAGACAGGGCTGCATGCAGCCCGCATCGCATTTTTCATTATCGCTGTTTCTTCACCGGGTCAGGTTTTTTTCTGGTCGGCTCGCTCTTCTTACCTTGGTGTATTAAAAATTAAGCTGTAAATAAAAATATATTGCTGCTTAAAACAAGCAATAAGCAACTTCTGATCAACCCATATCAATTTCTGGCTTAAAAATACAACTTTCGTATAAACCACGCCCACTTTTGGTTTAAGTCCCGCCCCTTCCCGAGTACGAATACGGATACAGATAATATAGATGGTTGAACATATATGGATACGGATACGGATAGTGGTGTACTTGCTCATCCCTAATGTCCACCTATATAGGTGACTCTAAATTATCCATAGGTGTGAGTGTGAGTGATTGTTTGTCTCTTTAAGTCTGTATCTGTTGACGCTGGGATAGACTGGTAACTTGTGCTGGGTGCACCCTGACTTCACCTGGAATGTTGGCAAGGATTGGCTTCAGCAATCCCCATGAACTGGAAATAGATAAGCAGTAGAAAATGAGTGAGTTACTTGTCCATGCCGGTTAAAGGCCAGCAAATGCCCAGCCACTGAAAGAACTTTATTATTACACATAAATTTAAGCCTTAACGACATATAAACTGTCTAGTTTTATAACGGTTCATCACCTGTCCACTCCTGTGCACAGCTATGCGTTTAAAGAGAAAATCCACTCAACATCAGTGCCTATATTTAGCACTAACTACAGCGGTCCTTCAACTGATTCTTGGCTCTTTAACCGCTGCTTTTGAAGGTTAAGCAGCATACTGTGTGACAAAAATGAGTTTACACTGATATTGTGTCTCTCTTTAATTCTCTTTTAATCTGGTTGATGTAACTGTATCCTGCCGCATACAAAGCCCCTCCACGTGTGCCATAGCACACAGACACACACACATGCATTCAGCACACTGAGACTGTTAACCTCATACAAATTGCTCCAGACACTAAATGCAGTTGTTATGATCCATGCTACTGTTTGCCAAAAGTGTGAAATAAAGATACACACTTCCAGGGTTACAAGATTGTGACCTGCTCCATCATAAACCTAAGCATGCTTCAGCAGAACTTCTTATTTTTTACATTTCTGTTCACAAACATTTGCCGATATCTGCTGACAGAAACCTGAGGGGGTTTCTCTATTCATCATGTTAAAATAAGAAAATGTGTCCACTATGTGTTGTATAATTCAGCAGGACCTCATGAAAAATGAACACAGTGTGAACATAGAAAACACAAACAGCAAGTTGACTGTAGACTTAGCCTATTATTTAAAGTTTTGCAATCATTCATTCATACGTCTTCTACAGCTTATCCATTTCCAGGTCATGGGGGGTGCTGGAGCCAATCCCAGCTCACTCTGGGTGAGGGCGGGGTTAGCCCTGGACAGGTCACCAGTCCATCACAGCGCCAACACACAGAGACAGACAGAGACCAAAAACCACTCACAATTGACCTACGGACAATTTAGAGTCAACAATTAACCCAAACATGATGTCTTTGGATGGTGGGAGGAAACCCACGCAGGCACGGGGAGAACATACAAACTCCACACAGAAAGGCACCAGGCTGGGAACTGAACCTGTGACCTTGTTGTTGTGGGGCAACAGCCCAAACACTATGCCCCCATGCTGCCCGTCATAAAGGATGAGTTAGTTATAGAAAGCAAACCAAGCTGTAAATATTAATTTCTAGTGTAAAGTTGGATTTTTGAACAAATTCTTGACAGGTGCTGACAGTTACTGTTTTTCAGGTTTGCAGACCGCAAGCTTGCCTTCCAAAGTGGGTTCTTTCCTCTGATAGACACTTGTTCCTTGTCCCTGATCAAAGTTTGGATGGTTTGTTGCACCTCCTTCTCCCCAGAGCATCAGCTGCTTAGCTTCCTGTATCCTCTTGCATAGTTGTGAGGTCAGAGGGAAGATTACACAGCCGTTGCTGTTGCCTTTGTTCTAACTAGATCACAAAGGCAAACACACACACCTGCTATTTCCTCCATAGTGTCAGCAGTCATCACTTTCCCAGTCGTGAATGGGGAATGAGTGATGTGGCTCAGCTCATAGACATCCAAGGCCGAGCCCCTTACAATTCTTTTTTTCCCCAGCCTCTAGTGTATTTATTGAATGTCATGCAGCCAAATCGGTATTCTATGCTGTGGAGAATCTTCAGAATGGGACGTTAGGATTGGAACAGGGTGGCAGGCAGCGGTAACCTGGATGGATGAGCACCCAGGACACAGCCTGTAATTTAGATTTCATTACGATAGCAGACACAGGTACAGTAGAAGGCAAGAGGCGGTTTGGCAAGGAGGAAGATGGTGGTGAAAGATGGGGAGCACTGATGGATCACCACAGAAAGCGGGGCAGGATGGTGAGGAGAAGGAGCAATGCCTGAAGGAAGAGATGGTTGCTGCAGATAGTAAGTGACGGGACAGGAATAAAAAGTGTGTGAAAAAGAACCAACCAGTCCTCCAAGCTGAGCAAACATTAGGGTAATTTTTTATATTTTCTAACTCTGATATTTTCCATAGGGGATGAAATGGCGGCCCCTACATACTGGATGTTCGTCGTCATGGCATTGATAGTAAATATACAGACTGTACCGAAAGAACTGTAACTACCTTCATTGCCATGGTGACTAAATGAACAAGCACAGCTTGGTAATGTCCACCTTTTGTGTTATTGTGACAACAATAATAGCAGAATTAAACACTGCTCTTTTGCTTTTGTTGACCCTCTGACCCAAATGTCCACTGCTACATCACTACGTTTCCCTCCTGTCATAGTTACTACAACCACTAGATGTCGCCGACCAACAAAACCTCACCATGTGTCATTAAATAACCTGCTGTGCAGATTTCTTTTTTCATAGGACTTTCTCAATGGAGGGCAGCACGGCGGCATAGTGGTTAGTGCTGTTGCATCACAATAAGAAGGTCCTGTGTTTGAGTCTCAGGCCTGGAGCCTTTCTGTGCGGAGTTTGAATGTTCTTCCCATGCCTGCGTGGGTTTCCTGCGGGTACTCCGGTTTCCTCCCACCGTCCAACGACATCATGTTTAGGTTAACTAGTGACTCTAAATTGTCCGTAGGTCTGATTGTAAGTGTGAGTGGTTGTTTGTCTCTGTCTGTCTCTGTATGTTGACCCTGTGATGGACTGGTTACCTGTCCATGGTGTACCCTGCCCTCGCCCAGAGTGAGCTGGGATTGGCTCAAGCAACCCCCACAACCCAGAAACGGAAAAACGTTTGAAGGTGAATGAATGTATCAATGTGAATACAGACAAACAATTTTGTGGAAGTTAAAAAGTCTAATTTCTTTCTTTTGAGTGATGTTAGGTGGAAAATTAGGTTAGATCAATGGAGGGACTTTGATAAGGAAATTATTAGGCAGATGAGGGCAGTGAATTTCTGAAAAAACAATACTGACAAAGATGACCATTATCGTCACTTAATTTAAATCCTCATAGAACATGTTACATCATCCTCTCTATGTGGCTTTAGCCCACGGCGAAATTGTAAAATCTGAGCATAATAACATAATTTCCTGCTGGATGAAACTGGAAAATAGTCAAAGCATGTCGATATCCCAAATGAGTATTTAATAAACTCTGCAAAACAAGTCAAGCGAACAGTTAGCAGCGTACATTGCAATCTTATTAAAACTTTTGCCTCTTCTCTGCTCGTTCCTCTGATCTGTCAAATTGCAAACCTTAATCTTACGCCCACATGTAACTTCCATTGCAGATATTATAGGACTGGATGTCATCTCTGGCGGCTTGCCGTTAATTAGATGTTAAGCTGTCCACTCTGCTGCAGCCTTATCATCTAAATTGTCTTATTAACGAGCTTCAGCTTCCTAAATGATTTAGTCCCACCATTTGAAAACATTTTTTTTTTTTTTAAGATTAATTCTTGATAAAACATCATGAGCTAATCATAACTTTAGTCATAACATTGTGGTATCAAAATAACCTGGATGGCCTCAGGCAGCTTATTCATTCATTTTCTACAGTTTATGCATCTGCTGCCATGTCGCGGGGGGGGGGTGCTGGAGCCAAACACAGCTCATACTGGAGGGCAGAATACACCCTACAGGCAATTTAGAGTCACCAGTTAACCTAAACATGCATGTCTTTGGACGTTGGGAGGAAACCCACACAGGCACGGGAAGAACATGCAAACTCCACACAGAAAGGCCCCATGCCCAGGAACTGAACCTGCGACCTTCTTATTGTGGGGCAACAGCGCTAACCACTATGCCGCTGTGTTGCCCTCAGATAGTTCATAAAAAAATACTATTTGGAAATGTGTGCTGAAAAAATATTGAAATATTGCTTTTTTCCTTATGTTAATGTTTTGGCTAAGTATATTGAATGTTTTTCAAACACAAATGTGGTTAAAGGTACCCCATTTTACACTTTCCTTATATTGAAGTTTGAATATCCATAATGTTTTAAACTGTCTCAATAAGTGTCTGAGGGTCTCTCTTGAAAGTTGCCTGAATGATCCAATAAATGTCTCTCATCTACTGCATGAATATGTAAGGCGACTGGAAAGCTCCATCAGTGACAAGCTTCGTCACCCACGGTGCATGAAGGAAAGGTACCGCCAGTCCTTCCACCCCTCTGCTGTCAGACTTTACAACCAGCTCTGCTCCCAGTAGATAAATAATGTCATATGTGCAATATTCTATTCTATGCAATACCATCCATACCATCCCATCACAACTGCACCATATATGAAACCTATTTATTTACACATCCCTATCCATATTTGCACTGCCTTTTGTATAGGCCTTTTTACCTAGTATATTTTTGCACAGTCACTGACTTTTTTGTAATATACTTTTATATACACTTTTTTAAAATATATTTTTATTCATTTTTATATTTTCCTATCTTTATTTTTATACAGTCCACTTATGTGTGCTTAGTGCACTGGATGTGTGTCTATGTGTATGTGTCTACTGCTGCTGTCGACATTGTGAATTTCCCCACTGTGGGATAAATGAAGGCAAAATCTAATCTAATGTAATCTAAAGATCTAGCAGATTTTACGTGAAAGCTTGAAAGGTTGGATGACGGTTTCAGGTGAGCTGAGTTTGGGCATGGCTGACTATATCTGTATAATGTATCATTTTAGAAGCTAGACCTGATTCATAATAAAACGACACATGGAGGTCAACCATTAAACTGTACGCATATAATTATATCGTCCTGTAATCTAAGTGCTGGGAAATTTTATGATACCTGTATGCAAGTTTGAAAGCAAGTATGTTTGACACCTATTCCACACAACGGATGTATAAATAGATGGATATAGCCTACATAACATCATAGGTTTCTGACGAGGAGCTTTGAAGTACAAAGTGAGCTGTTGTGCTTTTGCCATCTTGGTAGGGCCTGACTGCCAATATTTTCGTTTAGGCAAACAGATGGAGCTGAGGTTCATATTTGTTTGTGTTGAGCGTTTGTTCTTCACTCCTGTCACTTAGTTCACAAAATGTAAACAGTGAACATGTTCAGTTGTCATGAAGTAGGAAATTAGCAATAGAGACCAAAATAGTTTTTGAACCAGACTATAAACAAGTTTATTTCTGCTGTAAAGTTGGACATTTTAACATGACAGTCTAAAGAGACTAACTCGCTGTTGGAACTCGCTGCTGGACTCTATTAGGCTGCAGATGGACTGTAGTGTTTGGTACTTCCATGATGGCTTCACTCAATTCAACAGTTACACTGGAAAAAATGCTACTTCAAAAATTAGTAAAAAAAAAAAATTAAAACAAGAAGTATTTTGCTTATAATTAGTAAAAAAATCTTCCAATGGAACAAGTAAAATTTGTTTTGGCAAGATTTCTTGAAATAAGACATCTTTTCAAGATAAAAGAGATCTTGAAACTAGCTATATTTAACTAGTTTTAGGAAGTGTCCGGTCTCATAATAAGCCTGGAATACTACTTTTTAACATTACAGGCTTATTATGAGTCTAATAATAAGCCTGTAATGCTAAAAAAATAGTATTTTACCCCTCAAAATTAGCTTCTTTTATTCTAAACCATCCTCCTCTTTTCAAGTGCATTTAACTCATTTTAAGATAAAATGTCTTGAATTTAGCTGAATATACTCATATTAAGAATTTGATACCAGTATTAGGAAGTGCTTTTTGTATCATAATCCTCTTAATTTCAATTCAAGCGCATCTGAATCACATGAATTATTTTGAAAAGGGAGAAAATTTGCTTTACAACAAGTGCTTAATAGCAACATTGCTATTAAGAAAGCTGCTTTAAAATTCAGATGTAAACAAATATCACGTTTTGTTACATTAATTTGAAAATAAGAATATAATTATAGGCCAAGCCTGCCAAGGTGTGCGTGGAAATTTTAATTCCTCAAAAACAACGTTTTCTGTAAATTAAAGTTGCAACTGTTTGCCGAGATGGGATCTTGTACCGCGGTTCACACTACAGGATTTTAAAAACCTTAGAAGATTCTGAAATCGGGTTGTATCACACACATAAGGAGAATCTTATATGTTTATCTTCTCTTAAATCTTAAACACGCACACACTACAAGGTTTGAAAATAATGACCAGCACACACTACAGTATTTCATCAGGATTATCGGACCAAAGAGCTACGCACCACGTGATCCTACGTCATCTCACAAGGAAACGAATGTAAACAAAAGCCCAAAAAATGGAGCCTAGTGCTGTGCTGCTGGCTGTAGACATTATTTGCAGTGAAAAGTACAAATAAGTTGTTGTGGAGACGCGGACAACATGGGTTGTCCATTCTACTTCCGATGATTATTTCCGGTCCCTCGTAGGCGAGGTCTGATTGGCTATTGTCATCGTCAGCGAAAATGAGTGGCGTAATCAAACATGTTTGAAAATTATCGGGGAGATACAAGATTGATCCGTCACCCGCTCACACTAGAAGATAATCTGGCCCGACAATCCTGTAGTGTGAGCCAGGCCTTAACCAGATGGCGAAACCCGGCATTCTTGACAAAGCTGTAAGGCCTTAAGTCCTTCGCTATGAAAGCTCCAACATACATCTGGGCTCTCTTGGACTTGGACAGCAATTTTTTTACGGACTCTTCAATCTTTGGCTGGGCTGAGTTTTACAAACAGCATGGTTCTTGTCCAGTTACCGCATCCCAGGAGCTTCATAAAATCTGAAATGTTCCCAGATATCCGCATTTAAATTGGGTGGATTTTTTTATCGTGCAACTGCTACTACTTTCTTCCGCCATGTTGGATGTTGGGTTGTGCTCGCGCGCGTGTCTGTCCTTCATCCACAATACAACTTGAACTTTACAACTTTATTGTCCAGCAGAAACGGGAAAAGCAACAATCGCCCATGTTTTATCTTGAATTGATTGTGACATCACTGCATCGATTCAGAATCGTCCCATTAAGCATCTCGATGCATCTGAATCGATTGTTTTCTGCACCCTTACATTTAATACTGTTTAATGTTCAGCTACAACAAACACTGAAACACTTAAAAGCAGCCAATTGAGGACTATGGGTGCGCCGGCGCTCCCATGTCGTTTTAGTTTTGAAGAGATAAAATGCTACACATTTTGGTGTATAAAGACCAGTTTAGCATTGAATGAAACCTGAAAGTGAGTACTTTTAAATAAACCTAATGAAAAAAACAAACGAATCATTTTTAAGTGTTTAAAATTAGTTAAATCAGTTGCAGTCTGCTACTCCCCCACTTTTTTTTTTTTATCTCCATTCAATTTCTCCACAACTATTCACACTGTACTGTATGTAAGGAAAAGCAACTTAAAAAAAAAAATCTTCTGTATTGACAAGCAGGAGCAGCTAACACTATGTCAGCAGCTACCCTGCCATATATACATAAGCATGAGAGAAATTTTTTCAGCTGTTTGCACTTTAGATAAACTGTGACACATGGAAAATACTGAGAGGACCAGCATTACGGTGCTTTGTTAGGGAGGACAGCCTCATATGTAGGATAGCTGTGAAACGCATGCTGCGTCCAGAGCACATGATGTTCTCCATTTCACAGTAGCAAGGTAAAAGGTGTTGTTCACTTTCTGAAGCCTGTCGTCTGGCCGCCTTGATCCAGCAGCTCACCAAGTGTTTCTTCGTGTTTTGTAAGTGGTAAAAATCTTGTTGATCATGGTGACGCAACCTCCCACCAAATTCAGTGACAACTACAACTAGTTGTCACTAAAACTGGCCGCTTTGTAATAAAATGCACAAAAAATATCTGAACGATTGAAACCACAGCACCAGGAAATAAGAGAATATCATAGGAGCAGAGGACAAAACAAAATGTTTCACAACAAAAAGCCCTCTATTGCATTTTAACACTTAAAATGTGAGTGCAATGCAAAAATTTGGTTTGCATGAGTAGCAACACACACAGCTCTGATACAGCTAGAGGAGAGGGATCAGTGAACAGGATTCAATTAGAAGAAACTCTGAATCCCCCCCTAAGTGTGGGAGGCAATTTGCATCGCACCCGGTAAGACATGACTTCACCATTAACAATTAAAATGAGACTATACAGAGAGGTGATTACAGAATGTGAAGAATTAGGCTACTCCTGAAAATAAGACCATGAATAGTATCAAGAATGTGGTTTTATGTAATGATCATCTGAGTATCATGATTTATGACCTGAATACAGGATGTATTCCACGGATCACTGTGCAGTCCACGCTAAACTTCACATACATAATACATATATAAACTTGGATTGTGTTACACTTGGGTTGTTTGTGAAGTTGCTTATTATGGAGAAAAATGAACAATTATTTGCTTTTGTGTATCCGTCCCCAAGATGATTGTGAAGTACAATGATCCCTCTCTTTTATCCCAGCCTTCCTTTGTGCTTAGTGAATCTCTCACAGATGGTCCGAGTCTGTCTGGTCTTCAATCAGCTCAAAAAAAAAACAAAAAACAAGCTCACTTCACTACTCATTGACCCTCCATGTCACAAAGGTGGCTCTTTTTTAAGCTGGTTATATCACCGTGGTAACTTATGCTGCGAACATAACCTGGTCTGGACCAGTTTTTGTTCCGAGTTTCAGCTTAAAGTTGGTATAAAGAGCGCCGCCCTTTCACTGATCATCCTCCTTGAACATGGCCTCACCATTTTTGGAAAATCCAGTGGATTTAGGTGCCTGAATTATTAGAGGTGCTCTTCGGAGGGAGAGTTTTTCGAGACCAGGGTGATCTGTCATTTTCTGACGATATTCTTTATGAGCGATATAGATTCTCAGCTGAGGGAATATGTTACATATGCAATCTTGTTGAACCATATAAGTAATGCGACCAAACGAAGCTATGCACTAACAGTAATGCAGCCATCAGCAGCAGTTTTTCACCCAATAAAAAAACAAAACAAAACACCAATCACAGGATGTGTTTTATTATTTATTAAAGTTCTGCCTTTTCTGGGAAAAGAAAAAGTCATAAGTATACAATGTCAATCATGCTTAACAAAACATTTTAAAGTACCATTTAGTGCAGTACCTTTTTTCCCATACTCCAGTTGCTGATCTCAAGTTTTAGTTTCTTGATTTCCAGCTTTTTTTTCTGATTATCCAGCTCTAGATGGTTTTTACAAAGGGCCCTCACATTGTCTGCTCCAACCTGTATTAATAGGACATTGAGGTGTTCATCAAGCAACAGAGATGAGTGAGATAGACTTTTCAGTTATGATGGTGTACTGTGTTCATCATTCACTTATGCGTTCTTGGTAAAGATTACTTTAAAAAAGTAGACATAGGACTGCTAGAAATTATGAAACCCTTACCCCTTGTTTTTTTGTGGGCCTAGAGGTGGAAGCCACACGCTAAGGGCAGGGTTGCACAATGTCCTCTCCCTGTGACATTAATGAGCAAGAAACTTAATTATTTCTAATTTAAAAAGATTAATTTAATTTTTATATTAAATTCTTATTCAGATTATTAAGATATCTACCCCCAAAGGTACCTCTGAATACACTGAAAGTGTCTCCTCATCATTGATCTCCACCTGTGGAACATTTTAAGAGAAATGAATAAAGTGGATTCAACACAGCAAACGAAGATAAGAGTACATGACAACTTGCTTTGACAGTTACCTCTGTGTGGGGGTCAGCAAGGGTGTGTGCTGGCGGCTTGAGCAACACTACAGTGTCCTTCAACTGTAAATTAGATTAAAACTTTTCTCATCTGAGAAACAATAAATATGCATTTAGTATTTTACCACCAAAGCACTTATACATACCCTGGACAAAGAATTGCTGCTGGGAGCTTCCAGCACCAAGGTCTGATTGAATACCCCCTTGTATCCCCTCCATGATCAGTCGCCCTTCATCTTTTGCAATGCCAGCTCCTCTGAGGCTGTGTAATCTGCTGGAGCGGGGCCCCCTCAAATCTTTCTCCTCTCATTTTTCTTCTTGTTTGCTTTAGATAATATTAACACTTAATATGTTACGCAGTGTATCATCCACATTACACTAAAAGTGTGATGAATGCACAGCAAATACATACCACTTTGGATTATATTTTTGTGCTTGGTCCGGATTTCCTGCCAAGACCGTTTTGCACTGCTGGCACTACAACTAATAGAACACCAATTAGAAAATTGCTTAGACTTTATCACAAATAAAACAAATCAAATTAATTTCACTTTGATTTGGCCCTAATCTAAGTTATTTCCATGTAACCTTTATTGTGAGACAATGTCAGGGAGGGAATTAAAGTTATATAATGATATATAATATATATTATATTGGCTATATTAACTTACGCATTTACACGATCTGCAATTTTTTTCCAGGCTTCCTCTCTTGCCTTGTTTGGAGCAACAGTGTTGCTTTTAGCTGTTATTATTGGTCTGAACTCTTCATAGCTCTCCATTATCATAATCTGTTCCTCTTGGCTGAAATATGCGGCACGTAATCGGACCATTTTTCTGCGGAAATAGCGTAAAATGACGCCTAAACACCCCTTTCTATGTGAACGCGCACAGAGCCTGATGAGGCAAGCCTGGGTCGACAAATCAAGTTGATAACCACCGTCGTGATACTCGTTATCTGTGGTTGGAGCTTTCGGTTTTGTCAAGCCTGCTCACCCAAAGAAAGCCCGGCTCTGTTGAGCTTCCTTCGTAGTATACCCCTCTGGTCTCTTGTTACAAAGCCTCTAAAAACTTTCTGTTGCACATTCTTAAAATATCTCTTGCACTCACTCACCCATTCAATAGATGTAGAATTTAATACTGCCATCAAGGCCTCTACTGCACTGTTTTACTGATGTCCTAAATTTGTGAGTCCATCCATCCTTCCATCTTCTACCGCTTTTCCGTTCCCGGGTTGCAGGGTGTGCTGGAGCCAATCCCAGCTCACTCTGGGTGAGGGCGGGGTACATCCTGGACAGGTCACCAGTCCATCACAGGGCCAACATACAGAGACAGACAGAGACCAACAACCACTCACAATTGACATACGGACAATTTAGAGTCACCAATTAACCCAAACATGATGTCTTTGGAGGGTGGGAGGAAACTGGAGTACCTGGATGAAACCCACGCAGGCACAGGGGAGAACATGCATACTCCGCACAGAAAGGCCCCAGGCCGGGAACCGAACCCACAACCTTCTTATTGTGACGCAAAAGAACTAACCACTATGCCGCCCTCATTGTGAGTCAGTTTGGATAAATGTATTTACTTGCATTAGGGCTGAAACGATTCCTCGAATAATTCAAGTACCGATTATAAAAAATGATCAAGGAATTTCTACTGCCTCGAGGAATCGTTTAATTTTTTACAGAGCATGGTATTTTGCCTGGACTACAGATGTCTCTTGTCACTCTCCCTGTGCCAGCAAACACAAACAAATGCCCAAAAGCTGCTGTCGTTGGCTACACATCAGCCTTGAAGACCGGGCAGTCAGAATTGGCTGGTTTATGGTTTCCTCATTTAACCTATGGTGGATGTACGTTAGCCTTGGTTAGCTTCAACTCCTACAGTTAGAGTTGGTTAGCTTCTGCTCCTGCAGTTAGCCTTGGTTAGCTTCAGCTCCTACAGTTAGCCTTGCCAATTCAGCAACCTTAACTTAGAGTTTAAAAGAATGAATGCTAATAGCTGTATTATCTTTTTATTAGCTTTATAAAATTTAACATTACACCCCTTATGTTACAAAATATTCTAATAAATGCTTGGCATGAAAAGAGTATCCAGTGAGGGCTAATTGCTTGTTATTTATCTTACTTTTTGTTAGGAATATACACTCACTCAACAATGAGAAATTACAGATCTTTGGATGCCGATAACTCTTTTTGGAAGTGAATGGAACCAAATTGTGTACAGTGTTTACAGATCTTGTGAGAGAAACAAAAAACCAGCTCTAATGAAATAAGGCCAAAAAAAAGCGACCCGACTTTTCAAATGAATACAAAAAAAAAAAAAAAGCCCAACCAGTGACCTAAACCTATGACATTGTGTAAGAGAGAGGCAATTTGATAACAGTATATATACATATTTTGTTTGCTAGAAAACAGTAAATATCTTTCATCTATTACAAGGGAATACTGGGCACCTCCAAAGTAACTCATCAGGTCTTTGAACATGCATGGGTCAGTTGCACGGTTACTCTGCCCTAGGTTTCTGCCTCTTAAAGGAAGTTTTTCCTTGCCACTGTCGCCAAGTGTTGGCTCATGGGGGGATCTGTTGGGTCTCTTTAAATAATTTTATAAAGAGTTTGGTCTAGACCTGCTCTACATGCAAAGTGCCTTGAAGTAACTTTGTTATGCTTTGGCGCTATATAAGTAAATCTGATTTGATTTGATTTTGATTTGGTTTCTGGTTTTGGCATTTTGACGTCTTTATCAGTCGAGGTAGATCCAATTAATTGACCCAATGATCCACAGCATTGACTGATATGTGACAGATTTTGTAAGTGGCAGATTGTGTAAATGCATAAGTTAATATAGCCAATATATATTATATATCATTATATGACTTTAATTCCCTCCCTGACATTGTCTCACAATGAAGGATGCATGGAAATCACTTAGATTAGGGCCAAATCAAAGTGAAATTATTTTGATTTGGCTTATTTGTGATAAAGTTTAAGCAATTTTCTAATTGGTGTTCTATTAGTTGTAGTGCCAGCAGTGTAAAATGGTCTTGGCAGCAAAGCACAAAAATATTATCCAAAGTGGTATGTATTTGCTGTGCATTCATCACTCTTTTAGTGTAATGTGGATGATACACTGCGTAACATATTAAGTGTTAAAATTATCTTAAGCAAACAAGAAGAAAGTGAGAGGAGAAAGACTGGAAGGGGGCCCTGCTCCAGCTGATTACACAGCCTCAGAGGAGCTGGCCCTTTCAAACAATGAAGGGCGACCGATCATGGAGGGGATACAAGGGGGTATTCAATCAGACCCTGGTGCTGGAAGTTTCCAGCAGTAATTCTTTGTCCAGGGTATGTATAAGTGCTTTGGTGGTAAAATACTAAATGCAATAATCTGAATAAGAATTTAATATAAAATTTAAATTCATCTTTTTAAATTAGAAATAATTAAGTTTCTTGCTCATTAATGTCACAGGGAGAGGACATTGTGCAACCCTGCCCTTAGCGTGTGGCTTCCACCTCTAGGCCCACAAAAAAACAAGGGGTAAGGGTTTCATAATTTCTAGCAGTCCTATGTCTACTTTTTTAGAGTAATCTTTACCAAGAACGCATAAGTGAATGATAAACACAGTACACCATCATAACTGAAAAGTCTATCTCACTCATCTCTGTTGCTTGATGAACACCTCAATGTCCTATTAATACGGGTTGGAGCAGACAATGTGAGGGCCCTTTGTAAAAACCATCTAGAGCTGGATAATCAGAAAAAAGAGCTGGAAATCAATTAACTAAAACTTGAGATCAGCAACTGGAGTATGAGAAAAAAGGTACTGCAGTAAATGGTACTTTAAAATGTTTTGTTAAGCATGATTGACATTGTATACTTATGACTTTTTCTTTTCCCAGAAAAGGCAGAACTTTAATAAATAATAAAACACATCCTGTGATTGGTAGTTGTTTTTTTTGGGGGGGGAGGGGTGAAAAACTGCTGCTGATGGCTGCGTTACTGTAAGTGCATGGCTTCATTTGGTCGCATTACATATATAGTTTGCAAGATTGCATATGTAACATATTCCCTCAGCTGAGAATCTATATCGCTCATAAAGAATGTCGTCAGAAAACACCAACAGATCACTCCGGTCTCGAAAAACTCTCTCCCTCCGAAGAGCACCTCTAACAATTTGGGCACCTAAATCCACTGGATTTTCAAAAAACGGTGAGGCCATGTTCAAGAAGGATGATCAGAGAAAGGACGGCGTTTTTTATAGCCGACTTTAAGCTGACACTCGGAACAAAAACTGGTCCAGACCAGTACATATATATTTATTTCTCTTGTTTTTCCTCTATGCTATGCATAGGTTTTCCTTCTGCACTGATGGAGATGCTCTTAATCTCATTGTACATGTGTATAATGACAATAAAGGCATTCTATTCTATTCTATTCTTTTTTTAAGAGAGATCTTACGTAATTTCTTAAGATCTAAATGAAGAAGTTCATAAGAACGTTCTTAAGTGCAATTCCTCAATATTTTCTTAAAAACAGTCTCAAATCTTACGAATTTCTTTGTTTTCCTACTTACGAACTTCTTAAAATACGTCACGAATTAATATGTTGCATCGTACAAGCCAATAAACATTTAAAAGTACGTTAGTCATAAATTAACAGTCAGACGTTGTACATTATGGAGAAGGAAAAGAAGAGGTCCAAAAACTTCTCAAAGCAGGAGCTTGAGGTAATGATTGAGGAAATCAGCGTAGGAAAAAAATTACTACTTGGGAAAATAGATAATATGGGAATGGGAAAGTGGCTGAGGCTGTGTCAGCGGTAGGAGGGACGGCACAGCTGTCAAGAAGAAATGGGCGGATTTCAAGTCGGAGGTGAAAAAGAAGGGAGCCGAGAGGAAACGATTAATGAACAAGACCCGTGGATCTGAAAGTATTAATCTCGACAGCCTGGATGAGAAAGTCCTTGACATAGTTGGGGAAACAGCAGTCCGAGGAGTCCAAGGAGGCGTCGACACAGGAGAAATGGCTGAAACAGCAGGTAATTGTTAACGCTAGCTTAATGCTACGTACCAACGACTCTTAGGTTGCCGGTGCGTCAACCGATTTGGTTCCCCGTTGGAATTCCTGTTCCCCATCAAAAAGCCTGTTAGCCATGTTAACTGATACCGCCCACAGGACCAACCCAGAACAACTGGTTCTACGGAAAGCGAAGTGGTACAAAATGATTGACGATTTGCCTGAGATTGCAGCAAAAATGAGTTTTCCCTATTGGTTTGATCATCTGTTATTTCATTCGGTACTGCCAGTCATTGTTTTTAATGGAAAAGCGTTAATTGTATATTTGTGATTTCTTAGCTCCGAGTCCACGCCTGTTGATTTGTTTATAATTTTTAAAGAATAAATAAATACCATGCTTTGTTGTTGAATTGTTACTGTGTCTATGCAACAGTTTAACTTGTTGATCATCACAATGACAATTATTTAGGCCTATATGCTATTTTATGGGCATGTCGTGCAAGAGATAACAGATAATGGGTAGGCTTTCAGGAAAAAATTGTTTAAGTGTTCAGTGAAAGGATCATTGATTTTCGTATTAATCATGCACCTACTTGGAACTAACCTGGGGCGTAACCTAATTCCCAACCCAGTTTCCCAAGGGCACAAAGTTGATAAATTCAGGTGGACAGGATGCGCGTTTGTCACGTGAATGTATGTTCATGCTGGTAAAATGGACAAACTTATGTTCAACGAGCTCGTGAATTATAAAAAATATGGACGCTATCCGGTGGATATTTCCGAGGAGCAGAAATATGTCATTCGCAGGTGCTCCGCCCATTTCCAAATGAATAGTAAGCAATAGTAACGTAATACGTCAAAAATAATGTCATCAACTCCTCAGTCGAGCACGCTAACCAATACGCCAGCAGCCCATTTCGAATTGACTAACTAGTGTAAGTGATCTGGCAGTGAGGTTTACTTAACGTAGGCTACTCCCGCACAGCTAGGCTAGCTGGCATCCATTTACACAAAGATTGACAATGAATGGTTTAATAATGCATTCTCCATTTATTGTTTTAATGTAATAAATTACATATCAGTAACCTACACATTGGTCTGTCCCATTTCGCTTTCCGTACACCCAGCTGTGCTTCTATATGCGTTTCTTCCTTAAGTATGTACTGTAACATAGCAACTACGCACGGCTCAGCAGTAAATCAGCGTAAAGGGGAACAGGAACTTGGGGGGAACCAAATCAGTTGACACACCGGCTGTGCTACAAAATATATATATGATGTAAAATTTATTCTGCCAACAATTATGTTTCAGGCGCAGGGCACAGTTATGCTGTTGGATAATTTGTGCAATGTGCCACTAATGTCAACGAGTTTATAGTCTGACGGCTCTGCCACAAAATATGTAGCTTTATTTCATCAAACGTTAAAATGTTTCAAGCACTAGACACAGTTAGGTTACACTGTTTCTTTTCTTTTATCACGCTGTTATATTGTAGGTTAATGTGTATGTGTGCAATGCACCACTTACGTTACTAATCTATTCTCCATTCATCACAGACCCTGTCATCGCTCTGTCTTACTTTGAACCAACAACACAACATCATAACACAAGCAACGACTCTGAAGCTGAGACTGATGTGGTTAACGGTAGAGGAGAGGATTTCAGTGTTGAAGGAACACAGGTATGTTAACAGTTAGCTTGTCAAACAACACTCTGAACAGTATAGTTGGCAAAATAAGCTGTGAAGCCTATAGATGGACCATTATAATATGGACTTAATTGTTTGGGTTTTTTTTATGTTCTTTTTGTTGTTTTTGTTTTTGCAGACTGCAGTGGATAACATCCTGACACCTTCTTCATCCAGCCCCCTCCAGTGAGGACCAAGACTGACATGGCAGAAATGATTATTTTGCAGAGAGAATTGCTGAAAGAGGTTTCAGCAGTCAGTAAGGTTCAGGATGAGCTACTACAAGTAAAAAAGTTGAAGTTGAAAATTGCCCAGGAAAAACTTGAGATGAAAAAGAGAAAGACAATGGAATGAATGGGAAAAAAAATCAGTTTCTTGTAATAACTTATTTTATTATTAAAAATATTTATTTGATCATCTAATAATGTCTGAATGAAATTTTTTTTAAATAATAACTAGGCTACCCAGTATGTCTGTGCACCCAGTAACTACACAAACAACTGTTTGTGTAGTTACTGTAGGCACTGTACTGTAGGCATAGCAATTCAAAGGGGATATTTACATAAATTGTGATTTAAAATTTTGTACTTTACAGATTTTGCTTTAATTTGCTTGGGTGAACCTCCTTCTTAATTAGGTTATTCCTATCTTGGATGCCTGTCTCGCATGGGGCAGGGGGGTTGTCTCCATCTTCCTCAGGGTGGTCATCAGGGTCAGGGATGTTCGGGACTGGCAGGCGATACATCTGGCAGATGTTGTGCAGTATGAAGGTCGAGGTGATGATCTTACAGACTTTTGCAGGTGTGTACTGCAGCACTCTCCCAGAGCGGTTGATGCACCTGAAGCGAGACTTTACTACACCGATGCATTGCTCCACAACATTGCGAGTCTTGGTTTGTGCACTTGTGTAGCGCCTCTCTGCCGGTGTTCCTGGGTGCAGGAGTGGTGTCATCAGCCAGGGTCGAAGGGGGTAGCTGCTATCACCTGTAGCACAAAGACCATCATAACTGTATGAGGAAGCTTATTTAAATGTGAAAATGTAAATATGTTTTTAACATTCTTATAGCTTGCTTACAACCATCCATCTAGCATTTCTCCATCACTGAAGTTTATACCTATTCCTGAATTCGCAAGGATGAAGGAATCGTGGGTTTGTCCTGGCCACTTAGCTACAAGGTCAGTGATGCGCAGTGTTGCATCACAGATGACTTGCACGTTTATTGAATGGAAGCTTTTTCTGTTGACATAGATGTCCTCCTCATCCTGTGGTGCCTATCAAAGAAATACTGGTACTTGTAATGTATGACAATAATGTTGATGTATCATATACAAATACTGTCTTATACAAATAATACTAGCTTGGATCTAGCTTTAACCTTTTCAGCCTTACAATATACATCCCATATGTGGTTCTGATTAGGGTTATGGTAGTTGTTACAAGATCAGTTTGATGTTTTCCAGCCTATCAAGTGCTCAAAATCAGTGTTGGGACTGTAGGATCAAAATGAATCATTGCAAAATGTTTATATATATATGTATATATTTTTTTTTCAGTTGTATTGTTTGTTCATCTAAGTGCAAAAATCAAGAACAAATCTGAGAACTTTGTTTTCAAGAATACCAATTGTTCTTAAGAAGAAAGTTACGAAGAAAGTTGAGAAAATACTTAAGAACTTTATTTGAGAAAATCACTTTTTCTCTTTTTTATTCTTAAGAGAGAAGTTAGGGGAAAAAATGGCACATAAGAAGATTCTTTTTCTGAATCTGGCCCCAGGTTATGTTCGCAGCATAAGTTACCACGGTAATATAGCCAGTTTAAAAGAGAACCACTTTCGTGACACGGAAAAGTCTGGCTTTATGCTCAAATACCTCACTAACGCAGTATTCTCGCTTCGTAGTACAGTCCTTTGGAAGAGAATCAGGAGGGGTTCATACACGGAGCCAAGTAAGCCCAAATAAGCAACCACACTTTAAAAAAACCAGCCCAACAAACCGCAACCCACGACTGACGATATTTGCAAGCGACTTTACAGAATAACAAGCCCAAAGTCGCTTATAACAAGTGGACCTGGCAACACTGGTTGTGTACCACCATAAACCAGCCGACTCTGACTGCCCGGTCTTCAAGGCTAACGTTTACCCGACGACGGCACCTCTCGTCTTACTGCCTGTAAGCACTTCTTTTGTCTTAAAGGCTAATTTTTTCTGTTCGGCAGCTTATAAAAACTTAAAACTGTTAGTAGTGCACCCTACCACACAGCAGCTTTTGGACATTTGTTTTGTATGTTTGCTGGCACACGGAGATTGACAACAGACACCTTCACACAATACAAAGTCAATTGAAAGCTCTAGATTGTTTTCCCGTCCAGTGTCGGCGGGGCTTGAATGCACTCTGTCGCTGGAGGAAAGACGTGATGACGACGAAAGCGATGATACAGATATATGTGGATTGTCTAAAAAAGGAAAGCAATTGTTCATTATTAAGTGAAATTTCTCATGTATATTTATAATTCCTCTTTAACTAAACAAAAATATGTCGATTACTCGATTAATCGATGGAATTTTCAGTAGAATGCTCGATTACTAAAATGTGCTGTAGTTAGGACCCAGATAGGGATTTCATATGAATTTTTCCCGGATGACATTGATCAGCCATAACATTACGACCACCTGCCTAATTTTATGATGGTCCTCCTTTTGCCTCCAAATCTGTCCTGACCCTGGAAGTCTGGACTAGTCTAGACCTCTGAAGTTGAGTGTTGGTATCTGGACCAAGACTTTAGCAGCAGATTCCTCTAAGTCCTGGAAGTTGTGAGTAGAAGAATACTAAGTGATTCTCTGTATGTTCTGACACCCTTCTATCAGAACCACCACGAACCTCTTTAGTGGTTTTAGCTACAGTAGCTCTTCTTTTAGATCACACCAAACCGTCCAGCCTTTACTTCCCACAATCATCAATGAGGTTCAGTGGTTTCCTTCCTTGGACGAGTTTTAATAAGTGCTGACCACTGAAGGCCAGGTCAGGACCACTGCAGACCATATAGTCAATTTTATTAAGGCCCAGTCCCAATACACCCCCTACCCCTACTTTTTAGCCCTACCCCTAAATTTTGTGCGTTCCCGCGAGGGTAGTGGTGTCCCAATTCCTTTTTTCACGTAGGGGTAGGGGGCGTAACAAGGGGTAGGGGCTATGAATCTAGGCCTTCAGAGCGAGGGTTTTCCGATGCTGACTTCCCGAGGAAGGGCCAGTTTCGTGATCCCCAGAGAGCAAGAGGATGTGGAGAAGTCGGAGAAAAAAAAAACACAAAAAATTCACAAGAGACAACAGATGTCGATGGTGTATTCTTCTCCGTGTACCTCTTGGTTTATTTATCAACCGAAGCATGATGAATGCAAAAAAAACAAAAAAAAAAAAAAAAAGATCGCAACCAATCACAACTGTAGAGTCCATGTTTTTTTTGTTTGTTTGTTTGTTTTTTTATCTATTGACAAAATTTACATTGACAGACAGCGTACGAACAGGGTGAGGGCGTTACATACGAGAATAAAATCATGCCGATTGAAATTTACATGAACCGTAGCCTCCATGTTGCTGCTGGGACTACACAGTCGCTTGCATGCCCGAACGTAAACTACACGGTGACGTAGCAAGTGATGTCCCAATTCCTAGGGAAGTTTGCAAAGCCCTACCCCCTTGTGGCTTCCTTTCGAGGGTTAAGGGGTAGTGGGTGAGGGCTAGGGGTAGTGAGTAAGAGCTAGTGGTAGTGAGTAGGGTGAACATTGGAATTGGGCCTAACTTCTACTGTAAGTGGTCATAATGTTTATGTTGAACTTTGTATGTACACTATCAGTCAAAAGTTTGGACACACTGTCTCATTCAAATGAATCCAAGCTGAATCTGCAGGTTTTTAGCTTTTGGATGCTGTGCTCTTATTTGATGCTTTAAATATAAAAGCTGTTTGAATTTCAATCAGCCTGCAGATCGTACGCTACACCTGTTCTTTTTCCTCATTGCTCTCAGCTGAAACGGCCTGATTGAAGGCAAAGGATCAATAAAACAACTGCTCGACACCTCTCCCACAGTCCTCTGTGCATCCACACAGACCTGGTGATGATGGCATGTAACACGTGGCTAACTGCTGACCCGGCCTGCAGTCAACTGAATGGCTGATTTTTTTCTGCATCCACTGTGTTGCTCTCCTGCAACACAGAGCTCAGGCAAATTTGGTTGTGTAGGATATTGCCTCTCCAACTCTACCTCTCTACCTCTTCATCATATTTTGTCTCCTCTATCTTCTGGTCCTCTCTTTACTTTTTTTCTCCTTTTCTGGTCAAATCACAGAAGCTTGAAGGGAAATGATTCCCCTCAATTCTTAAAAAAAAAAATGTCACCTGCTCCATTATGGACTTTGAAGTAGTCATGCTTTTACACAACCAAAATGCAACAGGAAACGTGTTTGTGCGAAAACATGCGCTTATGTTCAAATAGTGTATGCTCTGTACTCTGTCCTAGCTTTGTGGTACTGTCAGTCAGTCACACTGTAACATGCTCTAATACATACCCTGAGAAGAAGTGAGAAATACAGCCATTTCCCCTGGACTTCAATAAACTCTGACTTCTTTTTACAACCAGTGGGGTTGCATCCTAGTGGACTCCTCCCCCTAATTAACCCTCATTTACTTGAATTAATATAATTTATCGAAATATATTGAAACCCCTTTCTCAGTAAGCAGCTTGCACAGGAGGGCACTGCCCTGATGCTGTGTTAGTAGTAGCATCAAATGACTTTTTTTTTGGACAAATAAATGGCTGAAATATGCTTTAGTCATGTTCAACTGTTCGGCCTCTACCAAACGACAGATGGATCTTGAGTCTGACTCCTCACACTGACTTTAGCTGAAATGTTAACTGAATTAGCAGCTCTTCTACCTCGAAACATCACAAGTGGGTGATTTAAAGACTGAGGAAAAGATGAACCTGAAGGACGAGACAAGGCATAAATTCACTGGACTGCAGACTGTGACCTTGAATAAATAAAGTCATATTAAAATTTGACTTCATTGGAAGGACTCGTATTTCCTGTGAAGGGCCTAGGAAAGGGCTCCTCCCACTGCTGCTGCTGCAGCGGCTGGCCCACTTAAGGGCCACTGGCTATTTTCTTTCTGAGCTATCATTGATTCCCAGGCAGTTGTACATTAATGTTGAGCCAGCCTGGGGTAACTTTAAGTCAGCTGTGTCTGTTGACGATGATCCCCACTGAATTTTTCTGCGGTTTTGCTCCCTCTCTACGGTGGGAAAGGGGAAAAGTTAGCTACTTTCATTCCCTCCATGTCTGAGCGGAACACACTTCTGTTTGCTCAAACTTTCAACCCCTTAGAAGGTTGTGTGTAGAATACTGCATAATATGATGTTTGTGAGAGGATGGATTTATGTATTGCATTGGAGTCTAGAGGGAATTAATAGTTATGAAAATAATATATATAACTTTAAAAAATGACACTGAATATTCACTGCTGACTGTAGTTAGGATATGTTTTCAATATGAGGATGTGATGTTATTGTTATGTGGATATTCAAGAAAAAATGAGCAGAATGCCCACACATTTTCAATTGTGCCAGAGCAATGCTGTTGTTTATGATCTCAAAGTCTAATTTGTGGAATTTGTCACAAACAATCCAGCCTGATAGTAAAATTGGAATTTAACTCTGTTGTAAAGACAAGAGTACAGAAGCACTTTTATTTAGCTCTGTCTGACCCGAGAAGTATGAGGCTCATGTTTCATTTAAATGTCCAATATAATAGAAATAGATGTTTTCCAGGTTTTTCAGGTTCACTCATTTGACAGACAGTTGGCTCCACCTCTGTGAATTTTCAATTTGTAGAGTCAGGCAGATCTTCTCTTCTCATCTGTTGTTAGTGGAGGTCCAGAGAGCAGCCTGAGAGGAGATGTAAAATTACAGTGATGGATTTGGATATCAACACTTCAGATAAAACACAGGAAAAGTGTAAAACGTTGGATCATCAATTTAAATTTAACCCTCCTATTATCCTCAAATATATTAACACATTTGATCCTAGGGGTCAATCTGACCCAAAGGATATCTACCTCCAGAAAATGATTTAAATTAAAAGTTTAAGTTATTATGTTTTTTCATCAGGCATTTTATTTATTCTTTAAATATATAAAAAGTCCCTTGATAATGACACTTATTAGCAAATTTCATGTAGCACCACCATCAGGCCAAACTTTCAAAGTAAAAAGAATGTATCTTAAACTTTTCATCCGCATCTTCAAAATTAGTGACCACCAAAAAAGGATGAACCCTATTGGTTTTGGTGACCCCATGACCTTTCATTTACTTATTTGTATTGCTTTTATTTACTTTTTTAGGAACATGCTTGTGGTCAGTCACCATAAAGTCTCACTCACCCCTCCTCTTTTGTTATCTGGCTTAGGGACCGACAGTGGCAGATTTTTATTTGTATTTTTATAATGTGTGGAGCTAATCCCAGCCAAATTCCTGGTCAGGGCAGTGTAGACCCTGGACAGGGCGGTAGTCAATCACAGGGCCATCACATAGAGATATACAGAGACAAACAAGCACTCACTCACAATCAGACCTACAGACAATTTAGAGTCACAAGTTAACCTACACATGCATGTCTTTGGAATTTCTACCAGAGTACATGCAAAGTCCACAGAGAAAGGCCACGGGCCCAGGAATCAAACCCACAAAAATGAGGCAACAGTCTAACCGTTATGCCACTGTGCTTCCTTGCAGACATATTTTTCGGATTGAGCACAGGTCATACTCGTCTTTGAATCCTTTTGGGTGGGGCAAACCTGGCACCTGCCACATTATCTGCCTGTGGTTTGTACCATTCTAGATGTTTGGGTTCCTTACCAGGGAGTAAGATGTGAAAAAGTTATCACAGGTAATGCTATGCCCATGACGTCCTTTAGCCATGTCAAGCACAACCCTCGTGACCTGATTTTTTCAGGTGTTTCCTCAAGGGATTTTCCTCACAGTTCAGCTAAATTGCAGACATAGCTGGACTGTGCATCATATGCTGCCCAGATTTTGATGCTGTATTTGGCAGGTTTGCTAAGCATATATTGTTGGAATGGACAAAGCCCATGAAATGCAACAAAGCATTCATCAAAAGTCACCATGCAAATAATCAAAGTTCTCATTGGAATCATGCTTTATGCACACAGACAGGCATGTTTTACACAGCTTAAAGAGCTTGGGGTCAAATTGACCCCAGAGGAACACTGATGCGTACAAAATGTGTACAGCAAATTGAAAAAGTATCATCATAATAATTTTTTGTATAATTAGTTGTCCCCCTCAAATTAGGAAAAGTCATGAAATATGAAGCCAAAAAACTACAATCAATTTTTAGAATGATAAACATTGAATGGGTTCAAATTGACCCCAAGGATGATAGGAGGGTTAAAAAACGGTGTCAAGTGATGTTTCTTCGAAATGAATTAAATTAGATCAACATACTGGTGCTATTCCCTCATTCCTATGCCACAGACTTCCTGTCATCTTTTTTTTTTGTGTTAGAAATACTTTGAATTGAGGGTTATTCCCCTGAGTGAGTAAGCAGTGTTTCAGCTCTGTGGAAAGTGAACATGAAGGGCTTTAAAAGTCCCAGAGGGGCCCTGCACCATCTCACAGTGGGACAGCTTGGAGCAGCCTGGACTTTATTAGTTAATTGTTCAAGACTTTTTGACAAGAATTAGTTTTTTTTAGTTCATATTGGTCTTGTTGTTTTACAGTAAATGCCCAGGCTCCTCTTCCTCTGGCTGCTGTGGTCATTGACCATCCTGAGGCTACAACTTAATCTGCTCCAATTTCCTATTAAATATTCATATTCGTTACAAAGTAAAAGTCCTATTTATACTTATTTTCAATAGACAGGATGTCTTTATTTATTAACACAACTTTCCCAATCACTTTACAACAGAGAAAACATCTCAGTTTCACTAGTATTCTCTTTCCTACCAGTCATGTCCTGTGAACTGCATGCATGCCGCCTTGGCTTTTCTACAGTAAATCGGATGAAACATTTCGCCCAGTGTCAAAGAATCCCTCAGGGCATTCAGCGCTGTCCTCTCTGCAACCTAACTCTCGCTTGTCTCTGCTGACCAGTGATGAGCAGAAGGCAGAAACAAGCCTTTGAGGAGGGAGAATACAGAATGCTTCAGATGGACTACATAGTCGGATGAGACCAAATGTCTTTCATCTTGCATGGAGGACTGGAGTTTCTTATCAAAACCTCCCCCCTACCCAAAGGTTATATTGATTTTTAATCATACTTTCTGTCTCTAGTAGCAGAATACATGCATCATTTGTCTTCATTATGTCTTAGGCAGAGGAGTATCACCGTGTTTTTACATATATTTCAAAAACTGGTTTGGTTGTAGAGGGAGACAACAAATGTACACTGTAAATTTCTATCAATGCATTTAGATATAGTCATGTATTTCACAACAGGTGAAATACTGTTGTATTTCATTTCCAGGAAGCTTTTACTGCTTGTTAATGGTGTGTTTCCAGTGAATGAATCCACTGTTACGTTTAGAACGGAGTGGACTAAAAGCAGATAATCAACTGGTCAGTTCAGAGGGTTATGCCACACAATTGAGCAGACTATGATTGAGTGGGATTTGAATCAGGAGTCTTCAGGGTGAAAGCCAGGGATGTTGCCAATAGGCCGGGCAACAGCATGGCACAGCGGTGCGGGAGGAGGTCACTGGGGAGGCTTGGCTGAGACAGACAGGGGGTATCCAGGGTCTGGTAGTTGCGGTGGAGTAGGGAAGACAGTAACGGGGAAGACCACTTGAGATTTGACCGTGGCAAGGATGAGGAAAGCATGCGAGGCAGGACCGCAGCAGCTTGACGGTAAATGGTTAGAAATCTTGCAATAGTTGGATGCAAGAGCCAGTCTAAATACAGATGGGGGTGATTCCATTCTGTGCTCTGCCCTGCCTGGTCTTTTTCTCAGACACACACACACACCCACAATCACACAAGGAAAAAGAAAAACCAGTGGTTAATGACCACTTAATGGTCTTGTATCAGCAGGAGGGATGTGTATGTGGTCTGATATTCAAAATAATGGAATAATATTGTCAAAATAAGTTGCAGTGTGTGATTGTGTGTTCATGTGTTTGTGAAAAGTACTTCATAGTAGTAAAGTTTTCTAGAATAAACAAGATATTTTCTCAAGGGTCACATATTTAACACTTTCTTCTTTATTGTTGTCAATGATTTTCCATGAACATAGCATTGCTATGATGATATATTTTCACCTTTTTAGATGAACCATTTCTGATATTATTCATTTAGTTTATGTTTAAAGTTTCATTAAAGGTTCAATATTTTACATTTCTCGAGTGTTTTATCTTGTGTCAGTGTTGATGTGCATAAGAAGATATATTTGTGGTTTCAGAACCAAAAACCACCTCAGTATAGTTTCTCAGGCTTCTCTGTGGACCTCAAGTAAGAATAGATTAGTCAGCCAATTGGAATAAAGGATCTGAGACTTTCTTCTGATTGGCCAAGTCTTTACTGAGCAATCCAATATAAATATAGCATATTTCAGGTTAGCACTCAGAGAAACCAAATCTTGTAAGCTTGGACAGTGGGTCCAGTTGGGCATGGCTTGAGGGCGTGGCTAAGAATAGTGACAGCTTTCTTTTGACATCACATAATCCCAGAAATTCTGAGAGCTGGTTTTACGGCTCGGTTTCTGAATACGGGCTGTGAGTATATTTCTGTTGACTGAGACCTTTCATACTTTAACTGTATAAACCTGTATCTCTAGAACCTAAACCTGATTTACGATCAGAGAAGACATGGAAGTGTAGCTTTACAGGATCTTTAAGATATATGTCACATTGAAAAGTAATGTGTCCTCACAGTAATAGTGACTCCCATCATGCACTTTTGTTGATGTGACTCCAGATTCAATGATAAAACTTGTGCTGTCTGTCACCTGTAGATAAAAGTATGTGCATACTAGCAGGTGTCTGATTGAGAGTCTGCGCTGGCGTGGCCTTTCTCCCAGCATGGGCAACACCCTCATTAGGATTTTATTCAACTCATCTGACACACCCTTGATGATATCATCTAGCACAGTGGGAAAACACAGCAGCAATAAATGAATTACACTGACAGCAAAATGAATGATGTTGCAATGTCAAGAGTAGGGTGCTTCGGTGCTGTGTAATCTGAACCCTGCAGCATGAAATTGCATTAAGGAATTAGGATTTGCTGGATGTCTTGCAGAGATGTACGCTTGGTATTTGGCCCCCAGTCAGTCCACACTGAACCTTTCCTGCTTATTTCATGGTTACAATTATTCTATTGGTCCAGTCAAACCTTGGAGGACATAGAAGACAGTCAGAGATAGTTAAGTTATTATGTGTTGAATCAATTAGGCTTATTTCATTTCTCTTCCATGAACTAAATAATCCTATGATGCACATTTCTTCAAAATTTGCTTAAAGGATTTCTATGTTTTTGCTGCATAACTCATGTAAGCATTCACTGCTGTTTAGCTAGTAGTCAAAAGAAAAAGTTATGAATTCAGCAGCAGACCTCTTTCTTTACTTGTTAAGAGCTGTCTCCAGAGGCAGGAAGCAATGCCAATGCTAACCTTTGCCTCTAACGCTACTTTTCTTCTGCTGAAATTAACATGCTAGCCAGTTAGTCCTGGCCCTTCTCGTCCCTTTCCAGTCGTAGCTCACTATGGCCTCAAGTCTGCCCTGAAGATGTAGTGCATCTTTGTCGAAATATTATCACCGCTTGTCTTGTAAACAGCGGAAACTACAGCCCACAGAAAAGGATGCAAGCAGATCTCAGACCAGATCAGCTGACTCTGAGGTGGACATGGATATTTATCTTCTCTGGCTCTGATTGGCATTGATGTAAACAAAACATAATTTTTCGCCCCCTTCTGTCATGTCTCTCAGAGCACGGACACGTTAAACACACCTGTTATCTGTCCAACATGGTGCTGTTACAGTAGAAACACCACAACTACACTGAGCAAAAGAGAGAGCTGCAACCTCACAGTTTTCACACTTTTATATGAGCAACAAGTGATCAGACATTATATCAGTTGCTGCTGTTGATGTTGGTTCTGTGTGTGTGTGTGTGTGCGTCCTCAATCCAAATACAAAAACAAACTTGACTAGCAGTGGAAAATGAGTCAAAAGGCTTTTTAAGTACCAGATTTACCCACGCTTAAATATATTACTCCCTAACTATCCCTGAACGTCATATTTTGCCCAAAAAATCCTAATGATGAAAGAGGCATTTGCTGGTCATTTGGTCCATGTAATGTTTACACACATCCTTTGAAAACTTTGAAAATTCTGGAGCAAAATGACCATTTTAACTTCAGTATTCATGGTGCTGGGCTACAACAACTGATGTTGATACTGAGGAAAAAAAACAACTATTTTGTCTCTGTCAGTCTGCACCAAAACACCACTGACTGATGCTTGATTAATGTAGATCCTACAGAAAATAATCAATACACACACACACACACAATCGCATACTTCTGGAACCAATCCTGTAGATCAGAGAAATAAATCAGAAAGTGTGTGAAGTATAAAAATGCCCACATTTATCAGCTATGGTTGCTTTACTTTACTTTTGAAGTCAGAGCTCAAGCCCTTCAATCAGCACCAAATGTTGATGCTTTCATGAGATAACACAAACAGAAATGACTCATTTTTGATTAATTTGATTTCCTTTCTGTGAAAATAACCAACCAAAGAAGGAGCCTGACTCTGCTATTTATTGGGGGTCCAAGGTGGTAATATTCTTCCTATGCTCACAAGTGCTGGCAGTTGGTGTAATAATGTGAGGTGCTGAATGTGGAGTTGCTTCGGCTAAGCCACAATGGCACACAGCGGAGTGTGGTCATGAAACTTTCATTAGTGGCCTGGTGGTGTGGAGTTCCTGAATGTCTGCACTAAATTGCCCCAGGGTCATAAATACTCTATCAACAGTGAGACACCTCAGCAAAACACCTCCCCAGGGCAACTCCCTGCCTCTCTCCCATCTTCCACCTCTCTCCCTCACTCCTACATTTCCACCCACACACACTACGCAACTCTGATAAGTAGTTTAAAGTAAACCACTTCACCCTGCCTTATAACGCACACTTCAACTTACCCGTTATATTACATCATACCCTGTAGAGTCTCTGCACATGAGTTGGTGTTTGAGACTCTTTTTTTTGTTGGGTCGGCATTACAGCGATAAATTGATTTAATCGATTAATATGAATTTGTAGTTTAGGACAATCTGTTTTGAATGAAAATTAGTTCTCTTTTTGACCTTTGCCACCGACGCTCTCCTTGGGCTCCCAACTTGATTAAATTTTTTTTTTTTGTCATTTTAGTTTGTTTTTAAGAAGGGATTGAACTCGTGAATTGAGTTTGCTGTGAACAAATTTGAGATTTAATTTTTTAACCATATTGCCTAACCCTAGGTGGTATGCTCTCCTACAATTGAGTGTTAGGAAGGACACTGCCACCTTTCTTTTACAATTTCATGGAAAATGGGAGAAAAAAAAAAAAAACACCTAAAATGTACTGAAAAAAATTCTGAACTCATCTTTTAAAGTCTTTGATCTTCTGGTGGCTAGTCATCCCAGCCTGCTTAGCTTTAATGCCACTGCTTTTATTCTCACAATCCTGGGCATGGTAACATTTGAAGCACGACTCAGAGAGTGATATTCGTTCAAAGGACCTCAGCAGACTTTAAACAAGCTGCAGAACGAGTGCATGTGGAGGAGACTGAGCTCAATTTGAAGTGGAAAGAAATAACCGTCAGATCCTGCAGCAATCCCGCTGCAATCACTGTAACTGTAACTCTGCTGTATAAGTAGACACAAATCCCGCAAATGTGAGTCATCAATTGTGAATCGTGTGGAATACACAGTCTAGTTTGAACTCACTCTACTGTATTATACTCTCAGCAGAATGGTATTTTTCTGTTGTTCATTCTCTAACGTCCTGTGTGCACTTTTTGTGTAGAACTGGGGAATGCACCTTTCTGTCATTTGCACATCATATCAATAAAATGCTCATTGGGTACTTGTAAAGCGTCAAAGGAGGAAACAGGAAGTTAGGGAATAAAGGCTACCAATTTTTTCTGCTAAAGAGAGACTCAAATTACTCCCTGACCAAGTGTCACTGCAGTATCATCCAATGGTTTATCAGCTGCTGTTTCAAAGCCTCAAGCTTTTAATTTAAAAAAAAAAAAAAAAAAAAAGAGACTGAAAGACTGAAAATATTTGTAAAAGGCGGAGCTGAGGAAGAGTGAGGGCTGGATCTGACCAGGTCTGTACTCTTGTCCTCGTTGGGTGGTACAGTCTGTCAATCATACAGTAGCCAGGCTCCCTAATGTGTAACCTGCTTTATTATCATCTAAATGGGACCATCATTTAAAAAAATAAACATCTTGTTGTACTGATGAAGACTTCAAACTGGAGACTAAGATTGTAAACTCATTAGGAAAATATTTACTGAGCTCATGAATTAAGGGAGAATTTCTTCATTTATCACTGACTTCTTTTTACCACCCACGGGGTTGACCCCTGATGGCCTTTAGGTAAAAGGTTCTTTGGCACTGCCTTCACTTTTTAGCCCTTTTTTTTTTAGAGTTTAGAGTTTTTTAGAGTTCATTAGAATGAATGTGTTGAATAAATGATTTCTATTAACAGTAATGTTATTGTTTTACATTAGGAGTTGAGGTTGAACCAAAGTGAGGGTCTGGCCGATGGAGGATTTCAAGTTTAGGTCACCAACTTTACCTGCCTTTTACCATTCCATCACAAAGCACCACTTCTGCAACTTTTTTTTTTTTTTTTTTTTTTTTTAATGCTTAAGGTCTTGTGCTTTTTAATAGTTGGATTGTTGGCTTTTCTGAAACCCAGTACTTGTATTAATAGTGTAATGCTTAAGCGCTGTCTGTGTCGTTTGTAGTGATGGGAAGTTTCGAATCTTTTTATGGACTCAGGTCTTTTAATCTCGTTTAGTAAAATTAATGGATCTTTTTTCAAGTCATTCGTTCATTTTGTTCATTGGAACCAGTGTGGCGCTGTAGCTGTCATTTGAGTAATGACTGAAAAAGCATGGCGTTCAAACACTGAAGAGCAATATTGGTTTGCTTCCCTTGGCATATAATACACAAGTTTGCTTTTGTTAAACTATTGAGCAGCCTTTTGGGCCATAGCCTGCTGAAGTTGAAACTACTGATTACTTCATTTGCTGGTTGGAGAGTGCTCCGCCTATCATTAAAAAATTCTCATTCTATGATGGCTATTCACTTTAGCCTACCTGGTCACTGAAGACCCGTAGTGTACAAATTCGTTCCAATGGAAAGGCAAATTAAACATCCATCCCATAGCTACATAGCTAACGTTAACTTTCGTGCTAATGTCAGATAGCTCTCCTCACCAGTAATAACAGCATTGGTCATGTTACTGCTGTAACCACGTTAATAATGAACGAAAGACCCGTGAACAAATCACTCATTTCTACACTGAGCCTGCGCAGTGGCCATGGCACAAGTGAATGAAAGACTCAGGACCCGAAGACCCGTACTTTTGAGTCGTGAACGAATCAGTCATGCCTACAATGAGAATGCGCAGTGGTCATGTGACAAGTGAATGAGAGACTCAGAACCGAAGACCCTATTTTATGAGTTGCGAACGAATCAGCCATTCCTACACTGAGAATATGCAGCAGAAAGACCCGTTCATGAACGAATCTGAGCCTGTGGTGCGCATGCGCGGACCAGGGAAAAAAGAAGTCATCTGACTGAGATGACTTGTTACTTAGTCATACAAAAGATTAGTTCAAAATGAACGAATTGTTCACGAACGACACATCACTCGTCATTTGATGTCATAGCACAATAAATCTCGGGATAAACTGAGCTTAGAAGGATCAACCATTTGTTTCCTTTGTTGTCCAAGAACTAAAGTGCAAAAATCCCCCAAAAAAACTGCATTTCTCAGACTCATTTGAAGGAGCCTTTGTCATTAGACAGCCTTGCACCACTGTGCTCTAAATGCAGCCTTTGAGGATCCGTAACCTGATCCGTACAGCAGCAGCCTAAACCATCAGTAATGGTACTTTTTTACCATGGTTCCAATAATAAACATTCTCTTAAGGTTAACAGGCATAGTTTGGTCAGGAATTACTTAGAAATGTTAAGGTAAAGATTGTGGTTTGGGTGTAAAATAAATACTTAATCGTCATAGTAACAATAATGAGAACCTGGTTAGGTAAATAAAAGAATCCTAACAGTGCTCTTCTGTTTGAAGGTTGTGTTGTGTTGACCTACTGTATCCATCCACCCAACCTCTTCCTTCAAGTTTGGACTTTTTTGCTCTTTGACTTCTTCCTTTACTCTAGATGCTCACATAGAAATGTATAGCAGTTAAAATAAACACATGCACAGACAACCTGTAGGATATCTTTTAAAATATGGACTGGAGTGATTACTCAAGTGATTCCAGTCATTTGATTACAAAAAATGATTGAGGCAATTTTTCTTGAATTGAAGCTTAGTTTATTTAATTTCAGTTGCATTCCAGCATGCTCTGCTTGTGATTCACACTGACCATTATTAATGACGTACAACGTTTCCCAATTTGCACAATCATATATAGGATGGAGCAAAGCCAAGAAAGGACAGAAAAGGAGAAAACTTGAATAAAAAAATAAAAAATAATTAATCGTTGACCGCTTATCTGTTTCTGGGTAAAGGAAGGAGCTGGAGCCAATCCCAGCTCACACTGGGCGACACTGGCGTACACCCTGGACAGGTCGCCAGCCCATCGCAGGGCCAACACACAGAGACAAACAACCACTCACACTCAGACCTATGGACAATTTATATGGACTATGGAGAGTCTCCAATTAACCTAAACATGCATGTCTTTGGAATGTAGGAGGAACGTTCTTGCTGTGAGGCAACAGCGCTAACCACTACGCCACTGTGTTGCCTTAGTGAAAACTTGTTTCAATTTTTCTATTCTTTTTCTAATTTTTACCATTGCTATTTAATAAAGCAAAAGAATTAATTTGACTGCTCAATTAATTGATGAAATAATCAATAGACTACACAAAAATAAGTGATAGCTGCAGCACTATTCAGCACTGTTGCAAGCAAGAAGCATTGCAGTTTGAACCTCAGGCTTTTTTGTATTGAGTATACACACACCTGCGTGGGTTCCAGGGCCAGATCTAGAAAAATATCAACAGGGTGGCAAAACTGCGGCATGCAGACTTTAGTTGGTGGCAGAAACACACACATCATATTTTAATTTTTGTGGCACAATTAAAACATTAGATAAAAATATTCAAAGCCTGCATTAGACATTTTTTGTCTGTAAAACCAAATCTTTAGACATGTTTGCGTGTTCCCAACTAGCAGGAGTCATCAAATTGACACAAATACTGCTGAAATAAACATGTTACATGGGTAAATCTCATTTGTATTTGTCAGGCAATTGTAAATATGAGTTATTCTTATTAGCTGTCAATCATAAGTCAAACTTCAGTGCAATAGTTAGATTTATTTACAGCCAGTCCATTTGGCTAGCAATCAGTTTTCATACCTTCCATAACTGCAATAAATCAAAAGCTTATTTCATCATGTGGGTTCTAGTCTTGGCCGTGCAGGGCCATCATATCTTGACTTTGATATGTCTAGAAGAGGGGAGAAAAGATTTAAATGGAAATAAAGTTCACCTTTTACACTTTGAAGAAACCATTTACTGGATGTGTTAAAAATGTTTCTTAAATTTAGCCACACATTAGATTGAAAGTAGACATGTCTCTATTATGCACTGTTTTGGGAAATATGCATTTATGTGATCGATGCTTATGTTAGGCCTGTCATGATGACTACATTATCAACTCATCTTGAACAGAGTCAGAGTCAAGATAAGAGTCCATTTAATATATTGTTTTAGGTTTGTGGTTTTATTTTTTGATGTTCTTTATTGGGGACATTTCTTAAATTTTTTCACACAACAATTCCAATATCTGGATATTGTTAAGAATTAAGGGTCTACTTATGAACTTAAAATTACAAGATTTTTAACTGTAACTACCTCGGATAATATTTCGTCCAAAAAGGTAATCGTTGTGACAGGTGCACTTCTTACTCAGATGTATAATACCGAAGCAATACTCATACCATGTGGACCGAATGGACTAGAGATAGCCTCTGATAACATCTCCTTTCCCTTTCGCTGTCTGAGCTCTGCATGTCTTTTTTTCTTTCACTCTCTTTTAACTCTCCCTCCTCCATCTCCTCCCTGTGATGCTCTTCCTGCTATCTTCTTTTAGGCTGGAAAAAGTTGGTGATGTCAACCTTCCTCTTCATTCCTTACTGTATCCTATAAGATTCATATTGACTTCACTATGTTTTTTCTTTGATAGTCTTCATTATTACAATGATACAATCATATGTGTACAATTTGAAAACTGACTTAACACACGTTAACAAACATGTTTTTTTTGGGCTGTAAAATAAATTTTATGACTGTACTATGATGAAACATCAATGCCGGTGTTATTATTGGCATTGACACCAAATTTACAAAAACCAGCATTAAACAGTGTGTAGTTTTCAAACGGAGTGTATGAAAACCTGGTATGACCTGGGGGTTTAGTTGCACTTTAATGTCATGTAAAGTCTGAGTGAATTTGTGATTTCCTTTGACTTACAGTTTGTTTTCAAACACATTGAAGCATGTCAATGTCCCAACAGATTTAAAATTTAAATTTTCAGAGATTTTCATAGCATACACTCAGTGTATGTAGTGTCATGTAGATCCTAGATATCCAATGCTAAACCAGTTATGCTGACAGCACAGCAAAAATTATTTTCTCTGAGCTTCAACTTTTCAAAATTCAAAACTCTCAGGTAACTTACTAAGCTCTGAGTTAACTGTTATTGCATTGCTTTGCTCTACCTGAAGAGATTTGCCCCAGGTAGGTTCTAGTGATTTCCTCCACAGTCCACAGACATGCACACTGGGTTAACTGTTGAGTCTGTTGACCTGATTCATTACACACAGACTGATACATTTCAAGAATTTATTCCTTTTAAATTTGATGATTATAACTTACAGCAAAGGAAAACCCCAAATTCTGAAAATTTGAAGATCACCTGCAACCAATTAACCCGGATTACCCAGAATTCAGTTGTCCAGAAGACAATCATTGACACCCTGCATAAGACGGGAAAGACACAAAAGGTCTATGCTAAAGAAGCTGTCTGTTCACAGTTTCTTTCTGAGTGCTGTATCCAAGCACATTAATGGAAAGTGAAATGGAAGGAAAAAATGTGGTGGAAAAATATGTACAAGCAACAGACATAACCCCAGCTCTGAGAGGATTGGGAAACAAAGCACATTGAAGAATTTGGGGGAGAGTCACAAGGGATGGATTACAGCTGGAATCAGGGTTTCAAGGGCCAGCACGCACAGATGTATCCAGGACATAGTCTACAACTGTCCCATTCCTTATGTCAAGCCACTCTGGAACCAGAGGCAACTTCAGAAATGTCTTCTCTGGGCTAAGGACAAAAAGGACAGGACTGTTGCTCAGTGGCCCAAAGTTCTCTTTTCACATGAAAGTAAGTTTTGCATTTCATTTGGAAATCAGTGTCCCAGAGTCTGGAGGAAGAGCGCGGAGAGGCACAGAATCCAAGTTGCCTGAGTTCCAGTGGAGGTTTGGGGTGGGGTGGGGGGGGGGGTTGATTCTCTGACAAGGAACTAAACCCCAGCCACAAGGCGCCCACAAACCAGTGGTATTCTTGTGCTGGTTCCAAGCCCGATGATGGTATCCCTGTGCCTCATGGGCCATCAAACAGGCCTCACCTGAACCCCTCAGGGAATCCATGGAGTATTGTGAAGAGGAGGATGTGAGAGACCAAACCCAACAATGCAGAAGAGCTGAAAGCCGCTATAACACCTCAGCAATGGCATGTACTGATCGCCTCCATTCCACACCACATTGCTGCAGTAATTCATGCAAAAGCGACCCAGAACAAGTATTGAATTCTCTACATGTTCAGACTTTGTAGCAGTCCAACATTTCTGTGTGAAAAATATATTTTTGAAATTGGTCTCAAGTAATAATCTAATTTTGAGAATTTGGGGATTTCATTTGAAATAGCTATAATCATAAAAATTAAAAGAAGTAAACTCTTGAAATATATTAGTCTGTGTGTAATGAATCTCTACGAGTTTCACTTTTTGAATTGAATTACTGAAATAAATACATTTTTGATGATATTCTAATTTATTGAGATGCACCTTTCTGTTACAGTATAAGAAGACAGTGACTCACCATGAGTGAAAAATGCGTTAATATTGTAAACCCCAGAACAGGAACTTCTCCTCGACAGAAACCCTCACCTTAAAGATGCACATGGAGGCTAACCATTGTAGAAACAATCCACTGAAGGTTCTCAGATATATTTGCCATCCGAGCATATCCAATGTGTGCATCACTCCCTCTTCAAGGCAAACTCCATTAGTGTTTCTCAGAAAGTGGTGCAGACAAGCAAAGGTCAAGAGGAATTTATGCTAATAAGAGTTCCACTAATGCACATCCACACAAAATAGAACTGATTTTTATTTCCTTGCTTTTTTTCTTCAAAGCTTTTGCACAAACACTTTTGTTGACCTTCAAACATGACCACCCCATGCTGTACGTTTTTTACGCAGTGTTTGCTTTATAATTATTTCACGTCTTTGACATTCTGTAGGTGGAGCAGGTCAAATACAGGAGGTCAATATTTGAGCATCAGTTTTAGGTAAGAGAGATGTTTAGACTACCTGACTGGTGTGAAGGTCCTCCACTGGCATTTCTCTCAGTCTTGTGAAATAGCTGAAGGGGATTTACTCCATGTGTTCACTGTGTGGTGGAAATCTGAGTGGATATAGTGTCTCTTCTCTGAGGAGCAAACTGCCTGTTTTTTTCTTTTAAAGCTGATATCATCATCAAGGAGTGGCGGTTTTGGTGATGTGATTGCCAGGGAATAGGCACTCACAGCATCCGATATTGCATGAGCAATAATAATAATAACATTTGTGGTCCTTTTATTGTGCTGGGATCTGTGTCAAATTCCAACTTTTAGACCCACTGATTTTAGTTGTAAGTTAGTTTTAGTGGATTTTATTACAATATCAGCCAGTTTATGCCCTGACGTGTGACGTGTTTCTACCAAAAAAAAAGAAAAAAGAAAAAGAAAAAGTCATGCACAACTGGTTTTTGGGTGAGCTTCTGTGCAATCACATCTAATTGACATGAACAGGACAGAGCAGGTCTATTGTGATGTGTGTGTTCATGTTTGGTGTAAGAACCATGGTCTGTGCCTAAAGAACTTGATAATTCCTTTTTTTTTTTTTTTTACAAGTTGCAGCATACACCTCACTGGTGCTTTCAACAGTTACCAATGTAGCTGACTGTAGCTCTTAGTCAGGAGCAGATGTCATCATTGAGCGTTTCGACCCAAACCACAACACTCTCCGTTTGGTGGGTTGGCAGTGGTGGTCAGATCACTGCCAATCTGATCTTGGCTTCCAGCTTTCCTCCTTTCTCTCTCACTAGAAACCCAACAAGAGGCTCATTCAACCTCCTCCTCCACCTTTCGAGGAGCTTGTTTCTTGCTCTTCTCATTGAGGGCCAGAGCTGACAGCAACCGCCACAATGATTTGGCAGGGAAGCTTCATCACCTTACCTTCACTGTTAACAGCCATGGCTGCCAACCTCTCTCCTCACATTCCTGGATCAGAGGCTGCTATTTCAAGGCCTTCCTCTCATGGGCCTCCTCAGTGCCCCCCTCCCAAGGCACCATCAGCTCAGTGAGGATGGTCTTATGGTCTTTATCCGATCACAGCACGATGTTTGGGTGAAGAGTTGTGTGTACCACCTCCGGGAACTGCAGTTTTCTCCTCACATCAACTTTCATCTTCCAGGAGCTGGCAGCTTGCAACAAGTTGATCTTTATTGTTTTCCTTGTTGACACAGACCTGGCTCCCTCCATGATGAGGATGATGGACTTTCTTCCCTCTATGTTGGTTGGCCTCTTCTTACACCTCTCCTGCTCTAATGTGTCAAGAGAGAGGCTTTGGATGAGAGCTGTTTTGCACCCAGCCAATACATGAGCCAGTGTCCCCTTTTTGCCACAGAGCCTGCAGTTCAAGTCCTCCCTCATTCCCCATCTGTGTGGATGGGACGGTGTAGGGAGGGTGCAGAACACAGGAAGAAAGAGATGCGGCATGGCACCAGTCTTCACAACTCTGCCCATGTGATCTTGCGCTTTGGCAAATCCCACATTGTCCAAGTGCATTGGGAAGCTTGTTCCACTGCTCTGCAGAAGCGCTTCCTTTAATGGGAATGAATTTCTGCCTGGACCATGTTGCACTTGACCCTTCTAAAATGTTGGAAATGCACCATTTCCAGGCCTTGCTGTCCAACACAAGCATTGCCCACGATTTCACGCAGTCTTAGTAAGCTCACTGCCTGTTTTATGGCTGTGCTGGCTGCCCACTTTCGGCTGGATCTTGTTCTCACCCCTGCTTGGTTTACCCGGTCTTCTTTGGAGTCCTTCAGGCTTAACAACCATTTTGCAATCTTGAATTCCTCCACGATCTATGACAAAGGGAGCTGTAGCTGTCGGATGTAGAGGCCCACTGAAAACTAGCTTGGGGGAATCCCCAACCATCTTCTCAGGTGTTTGTTTGTCTTCCTCTCGATGCTTTCCACAGCTGACATGGGTAATTTGTAGAATGTGAGGTGCCAGGTGAACCTGGGCAGAAGTCTGTGCTGGTACAGCCAGATTTTGAATTTGCTGGGCAGTCCTGACCCATTGATCTTCTCCAACTCTTTTTGCTTCATGGTTTCTGCAACATTGTCCGAATCGTTCAATGATGCATTGAACCACTTTCCCGACAAACTGGCACAGGACAAAGGGAGATGCACTCTATGTATAAACAAGGTAATGGGGAACAGGGGAACACAATCAGGGCGGCACAAGAGGAAGGAGCAAGCAAACTAAAACACAAGGAGAGTAGTACTTTCAAAATAAAACAGGAAATGATGAGACAACACTAACACAAGACAGCACCGAGTTTCAGGACATGACAGCCTGGAAATTAAACACCGTTGTTATTGTCAGGTTGTCCATGAAACCCTGCAGTACCAGCTGGATGATGCTGTACAGGGCCACGAGTTACATCTTCTGCTGCTGTTATCATAAGGTTCATGCCCATGATGAAGAGGGTTTGGGAGATGGTACACCCAGTTGGAATTCCCTTCTGGAGATCCTGCCAATTAGTTGTGAAATTGACTGATGTGAATTTGAGCTTGAACCCTCCTACAGAGCTGGCAATCAATGCTTGAATAGGTGCAGGGATGTGATAATGCTTGAGCCCAAGCTGGATGAGGTTCATGTAGGATAGATCCAGAGGCATTTGCAAGATCTAGCCAGACAACTGCTCCTCTGTTTGGCCTCTCCAATCAGCTGGGTGATCATGGATATGTGCTCGAGACAGCCCAAAAAACCTGGGGCGCCTCCTTTCTGGATGGATGTGTTTATGTAGTGGTTTGGGTCATGTAGGGGGTCAACCGCCTTGCAAGCACAGAAAAGAAAAACTTGCACTCCACATTCAGAAGGGAGTTTGACCTGAACTGTGCAAGTGTGGAGTAGCCATCTTCTTTTGGGACAAAACATCCCTCTGCCTGCTGCCAGCTGGATGGAATAGTGCCTTTGGCCCAGATCTCCTTCAAAATCTTCCACAGCCTATGTAGAAGTTTCAGGCATGTCTTGTATACCTTAAATGGTATACTACTTGGGCCTGGAGTGCCTGAAACTAACCCTGGCCTAGCGTTGGTTAGTGTGCCAGACAAGGCTGGCTGAGAGGAGACTTTGTGAGGCCCTATGGATCTCTTACAAACTGTGCTCGCCTTCTCTCTTTATTCCTTCTTTTCTGCTGAATGTATTCTTCCCTGCAAAGCTTACACAGCTGTCCTCGCAGCTTGGCTTTTAAGTCCTTAATATCTTCCCTCTCAGAGACGGAGCTGTCCTTGAACAGCTTGTTGAGTGCTTTTATTTCATTCCTGAGTCACTGCATCTCCCTCTCCCTCCTGCTCGGTTGCCGGGGTGATTGTGGTTTCCTTCTCTGTTTTGGCAAGGTTGTGAGTGAATCGATTTTCCTGTGGACTGGACGTTATAGAGCTGCTTCCAGGATGCTGTCTAGGACGTTGTCAAACTACTCCCACGTGATATTTTCTGCTGCTGTCAGGCCATTTGATTCACTCTTTCCTCGAATGGATAGGGGGTGATGAAAAAGGCTCTCTTGGCCTGGACCCTGGTGCTGGGGAGACTCAGGTGCATAGAGATCTTCAGCAATGTGGTGTGCCTCATGGATTGTGCATATGGCTCTTGTCCCTCCCCTCCCCTGTAGGTGTGTGTGTGTGTGTGTGTGTGTGTGTGTGTGTGTGTGTGGTGTGAGTGTGAGTGAGAGTGAGTGGAAATTGGGTTACAGGGCTGCAGCTGACTGTCAGGTGACCTGTTCGGACCAGCGGATTGGTGGACTGGGATTTAAAAGCTGGACGACACCTTCCATCTCTCTCTCCACCCATTCCCAACCGCCTTGTTCAGAGAATTCTTGTGTGTAACTGCAGTTTATTGTTGTTCTGACTAGGTGAGGCTCTGTTTAGTTGTGCTGCTAGCCGGTATGTAAAGAGTGTTTTGTTCAGTTCTACTGGCTACTGCTGCACCTGTGTTTTGATTGAGCTGCAAGCCTTTATGTGTGTTTTACCAGAACTAAGCTGAAAATATTGTGAAATACTAAAGAAGTCAGAAGTAGGGGGGAGAGAAGCCTGTTTATTGTGAAACCTTTTTCTCTTGTTAATTTCATAGGAAGTTTAGGCTCAGTGCTTGTCTTTTGTTTCCTTTTTTTATATAGGTAAGTCTCGGGTTTTTTTTTCCCTAGTTGTATTTTGTTTGTTGTTTTAGGCATTAATCTACCCCAAGGCCAGCACTTTTATTTCTATTTTCTGTAAAAATAAATGGCTTTTGTGATTATCATCCTGGTATGGAGAGTTTTCCTCTTGGGAATGGGAGGAGGGCTACACTTTATGTTACGTCCCTGGTTCCCCTAGGCCCCTTTTCCTTTGTCCCAGCGGACAGTTGGTCCGTGTGCTGCACTTGAGTTGCTGTTGCACTGCACCTGGATTTGCTCTGATGTCTTTGCGGCATCTGGTTGAAAAACCCTCTCCAGAGAGTGTAGTTTGCTTTCTCGTAGTCGAATTTCCTGTCCTTGCCGTTACCAATGTGACCATCCCATTGAGGCCCCCCCCCCCCCGGGAGACTCCGGAGATATTGCTCATCTTGATTATTTGTAGAAAGAATGGTTCTCTCTTGCGAGTGCTACATACTAGGTTGCTAGCCTGTTGTGCCCGTGCCAGTCTTTCCTGGAGGTCACCTGTCTCTCCAGCATCACCAACCTTACTCGGTTGTCACCCAGTCTTTCCTGGAAGCCACTGGTGAACCCTAAGTTAAGTTTCAGCATACACTTCACTGGTGCTTTCAACAGTTAGTGGTGTTTTTGGACAAAAAAGTCACACGCAACTGATTGTTTGGTGAGCTTCTGTGCAATTACAGTTAATTGACATGACAGAGCAGGTTCTCTGAGATGTGTGTGTTCATGTTTTTCATAAAAACCATGATCAGTTCTTAGAGAACTTAATAATAATTTCTTTTTTACAAGCTGCAATTATTGGCGACCTTTGCTCTTTCCAAGGTGCATGTTGTAACATTATGATGCTTGTTCAACTAAAGCTGTCAGACAACAGTAGCGGAGTACAGTAGACTGACTATTTCTTTTGGAAGTACAGTGGAGTGAAGGGATAAAATATATGGAAATTATATATAGGTGAAGTAATACCTGAAAATTGTTCTTCAAGACACACATTGAATGCACTTAAAACAATTACTACAACAACTTAGCTTTCAAAGAGTTAATATCTAACAAGTGAAAGACCAACTAAACCCAGACAGAAAAACAATCTATAATGAAATAATGAATTACAGGTTGATGTCAAAACTTCATTCTACAACAAATAATTCTCTGTTATCTCATTATTCCTGCCTGAGCACCAGCAGGCTGCTAAATATACATAATATAAAGCATTTTATAGCGTAATGAATGAAAGATAAGCCATCACTGGAACTTAGCTAACGTTAGTTAGGGGAACAGTAACCTCAGATACAAAAGCCAACACAAAAGAAACATTCAGAAGCTGCAGAAATAAAAAAAAAATGAAGTGTATTCAGTCAGATTATTAAGCTCCTGCTACTGTGCCACATGTGGGAGCAGAGGTTTGAGGTGCAGCTACAGGCTATCTTTAAAACACACACACAGCTATCACATCTGCTGGGTAGTATTCTACCATTGTGCGCTAGATGCTATCATGGCTTAAGCTAAGCAGCAGCCTACTCTTTATTGGATTTGGTGATGTTTACACTCTGCCAGCATCAGCCAAAAAAGAAGAGCATGCTCCCTGGCTCCACACTGCAATAGAACAACAAAGCAATCTCCTAACTTCCAAACATCACAGCCCTCTTGAATTATCACCAAAGTCAGAATCATTACTTTTGTTACTTGGGACTTTTTAGCTTTAAATAAAGCTATTTAACACTAACAGTTTCATTTTTACTAAAAAACTGTTAAGAAACTGTAAACATTGGGTTAATTGGATTTTTTGCTTTAATATGTGCCAGCTGGAAAGATGAAAGTACATGGGCTGATGTTACGGATGAAGCTGTCATTTTAGATGTCAAAACATGGCTTCAAAAGAGAAGCTACATTTTATCTGTTATTGAGCCAGTGCTCCAACAATGACAGAAAATAACAAAGAACTACATGTAAAGCTTCCCAGACTGGTAGATATATCCTACTACCGGGGCACCAAAGGCCTGACCTGGAGCATTTGTCCCAGTGCCTGCATGGCCTGCAACAGTTGTGCAAGTGCAAGTGCAAGAAAATATATAAATAAATAAATATGATGTTTTTCTACACATCCATTTATAAGAGCTTAGGGAGAAGATGAACATCGGAGCAAGTGCTGCTGCTGGAGAGGCATAGCTGTGCTAACTAAATTAGAAGGTCTGCCTCTCATAACAATACAGGAGCAACAGCAGCACCGAGCGGATCCCCAGGCTGACCTGCAGCACTCATTTCTCAATGTGGATTGATTACCCTTGTCTACAAAGTGGAGCGCATGGATCGATTTTTGCCTGTATTATAATACAAGCAGCCAAGTTTTTTTTTTGTTTTGTTTTGTTTTCAGTGCTGCTATATTTTACTCCATTCCTGTCAAATGAGATCCCATCTCACCCCTGCAGCTGACTGACAAATGAAAGACATTTGAATGCAGATGGTTCCAAACGGGGGTTGTGGGGGTCGCTGAATGGAAATTATCTGAATTATTTAAGTGTTAGAGAGCGCTCTCCCCCGGCATCATCAAAATACCAAATGAGGGATTGTTTTGTGGTTATCTTACTGATTGAATTAGTTTTATTTGTTTTACTTATTTTCCTGGGTTTTGAGGCTGAGGTTGTGATTTGAAGTGTAATTGGCAGCATGGGGTTGATGGGGAAGAATGCTTAATCAGGAGCTGGAGGAATGATAGTGTATGACCCGTAGCTGTCATCTGCTTTAGCTGTGTTTTGTAAACAGCAATCCCAAACTCAGACAACATAGCTTCTAATCTGCTGGTGCAGGAGAAATCCTGCAGCAGTGGGTTGTGCTGAAGGAGCTCTATGAACGCAAATAGAACAAATAAACACCTCTGAAAAACATTTTGCTATTGCTTTATGAACTTTCATTCTGAAGCTTCATAATGCATGTGTGTTGCCTCTTCCTGTTATTTGAAAACTAGATGTTATTTGGAAAGTATGCTGAGTTCCCTTGCCCTGTGATAGAAATAAAGCCTGTAGTTTGGAAATCAGACACAATCGTACTGTCATGCCGTACTGTGATAGGAGACCAGACCATTCAGAAGAGAACTGCTGTGATGTCATCAGTATCTCCCACCCCCTTTTTCTTGTCGAGCAGACAGGAGAAATGCAATGTCTCTGTGAGCAGCCTTATTTTATCACCAAAAAAACTAATTTTAGACCTAGTCACCTAGTGGTCGGTCAGAAAACCTAAAGTAGCAGTGTTTTTTTAATTCGATGATGTGGATACAAACACACGGATACACACAGCAGGTATTTTGGTGTTCCATTTAAAGCTGTAGAAGAAATATGTGATTTTTTTTTTTTTTTGCCACTTTAAATTATGTTGTTTATTCAGTAGCCCTTATCTTTTATTCTTCAGTAAAGCTCTTGCAAAAAATTGGACACTGAAGAACCAGTTGTATCATTTTTACATCTGACACCAGCTAGCGAACTCACCAAGTAGTGGCGTAGGCTGTAACAGTGGAACTCTTTGTTTTTGACATTAACTCGCATAATGTGTGATTCTGTAGTAGACGTCCAAGTGGGGATTATTAGTAGCAGACAAACGTGGGCACTGTGCATCAACATTTGTGAGATCTGGCAGAAACAACCAGAGTTAGTTACAGTTACTGATGTTCGAACACAAAGTCAGCTACCGTGACTGGTCTCCCGACTTGTAAAGAAACTTTACCTGAGTTGAAGTACAAAAAAATTCTTGCCGAAAGAAATGTGCTTAAAGGCTTAAGATATAAATACACCCATAGAAACTAAAAAAGCTGGCTACAGCCCGTGGCTTGTGGGGCTTCTGTCCTGTGCGTTTTTTATATAACTGGAACATGGGCTTAATATTGTATAAAATACAATAAGTTTAATTTCAACACTTTAATGCTCCAGCTGTTGGAAGTTAAACAAATTTTAAATGCTTTATGTGGCTAATTGTATGCCTCATAAAGCCACACGTGGCTGTGTAAGTATCTGTGTGCTAAATTAGGACTGCAATGTAGACAATGATATTTATAAATATTGCGATAGACATCGCGATGTGGCCCAATGCAATATCAAATAGCAGAAGCTGTTTACGTTGCATCATTGTTGTCCATTGTTAGCATCATGAGCGTCGCGGTGCTACAGAGCCAACCACAGGTGCAAACCACATTTTCCAGACCTAAAGGCTCATGTATGTTTGATACGACCAACAAAAATCACAAAATAACCAGTGTCTGCATATAAAAGCCCTTCTATAAATGCTATCAATTCTTCTTTTGTTATGGTTGTGTGAGAGGTTGTAGCTAGAAAAAGGTCACCATGAGTGAAACTCCTATATTTATGTTTGATTACAGACCTCCCGCCCATGTCTTGATGCTAAATAAACTGTATATCCTGTAATAATGCGGTGTATATGGGCACAAGGATGGCAGTGAAAGTGAAATTTCAATCTTTCACTATTTTTTTATGCTTTCTCAGCACTATATTTTGGAAGCTGGTGTTTTGAATGAATGTAGAAAGTTTTCCTCTCAGAGGGGGAGGTAAAGTGACTTTACTTAAAAGGCAACTGTACTTACTTTTAACTGGTGTGTCGCCATGTTTTTGAGTTTGTGTGTAGTCTCACAATAAGTGTGGTATTTCACTGCAAAAAGACAGAAATAAAATATCGACTGGGGCATTAGAAATGAGTCTCGGTGTCTCAGCCTCCGTCCTCCTCGGTCTCCCTGGCTCCTTCAGGCTCATTCCAGCATCCAGCTGCAGTAAATAGGGGCTTGGTCTTAAGCCCGGCGTAAGTTTGATATAGCGCCGGTTCATAGGTGTCATCTCACCGATAAGCCCTCCAAACACCGATGCTATTGTGTTTCGGCCTGCGCGCATTAACAGTTTCCTCGTGAGCCTCCTCTTATTGACTGCTTAAGCTCCTCGTTTAAGGCCAAGTAAAAAGCCTCTGTAGAAGAAAACAGGGGGCTCTCCGGGTGGCCAGCCCAGATTGTGGCCGCTCGGAGCGGACTGAAGGTGCTGAGCAGTGCTGTGTGCGCGCCTGCTCCGACCGAGAGCTTTCAGCACAGCGGACAGCTCCCCGCTCGGCTCCGGCTGCTGGATCTGAACTGGTCTGCAAGGACCAACACTTCCTGCCGCACTCCTTTCATTTTAGGATCTGGAAATGCCAACCCCCCCCCCCCGTCTCTTGCCACCCCACCCCACCCTCGCGGGAAACCATCACAAGACCACTTCAGCACCCCTCCCCCCTCCTTCTCCTCTTCTGTTATATCCCTCTCACCCTCCAAAATACCGTCCATCCCTGAGAGGAGACGGCGGGAGAGAGTTGCGGGGCCCCTCACTTCCTCACGCAGACTGTACCGGATAAGTTGCGGGGAGGTAAAATGTGAGAGCACTTCGGCTTGTCGGTTCGATATAGAGCGTGTCCGAAAACTCTCCTCCCTTTGGTGGTGGTAGTGTGTGGTGAGGGGGGTGGATGTGAACGCACAGGCTGCGTTGGCTGCTCGTCAGACGCTCGCAAAGACCTCGCAGATAGTCAATCGTGACGGATCTGTCCTTCCGCTCCTCTTTAAGATTCCGCATTTGACAGGACGACGCGTCTGCCCCTCTCCTCTGCCCTCTCTCGCCGTGAAAAACGGACGGTTTTCTTTACGTTTGAGCCAAGTTTGATCATACGAGGAGTTTACAATGACAGCGACCAAGGAGCAGCCGAATCAGAGACCGAATCAGCCGCAGCAGGATGAGGTGGGAAACCGGTTTCCTAACACTTGATCTGCAAGTTTCTTGCACTTTATGTTGTGCATTGCGCTAAAACTCTGTTGAATAACGTGTTCTGCAAGGTCAACACACACACACACAGACACACACACACACACACACACACACACAGAGACACAGACACACACACACGCAGCAGTGACATATAACTGCACTGGTTGGCTCCGATGTTCTCCGATTAGGTGAAGATGTGAGATGTGGACAGACGCTGTAGTCGATCGGAGCCTCGTCTCCACCGGCATCAGTTTTCTGCACACATGATGATTTTACTAAGAGAGCGTGATACAAGTTGGTGGGGGGGGGCACATGCCTGTGTTAAAAAACAGCGGCCGTGCTGGGAGCTCATTGTCAGCTGTCACAGAAACGCTTAAAGCCATGGATGCGTGCAGAGTCAGTGAAGGAGAGAGGGTGCATTGTAATTCAGCCTTTGCCCCCCCACCCCCATCCCCTTGGAGGAGAACAGTCCAGTAGTAGAAAATCACTGAGTAAAAGAGGAAAAAATATGCGCATTTCGTTCCTTGCTGGCCTTTAATGCTTCTGTCATCCCACCGCAGGGTTAAACGCTCTTGTTTCGCACACCTTGCGGGTGGCGTCGCGCACTGCAATAAGCTCTGACTCAAAGACCAACGAATGAAACTTGACATCCACTCACTTATGTTTGCGCCAAAAATAAGGAAGAAACATTAAAAACCCTGAACACTGATGGTACATTGCCATCAGTTATTTATTTCTCTTCAGTAAATGTTCTCAGTCCTCCTCCAGGCACGTTTAACCTCTGCTCAACCAGAATGTTGCACATTTCATCTTCCTCCCAGGGTTAGGGTTAGAGGGTTCCTCTGAGAGATGGCCAAATATATTATGGGTGCCCTTAATTCAATTCAGCCACTGCAGCGCTTTTATTCTAAGAAATCAAAAACCTCAGCCTCATAATTGACTTTCCTTAGCCTAGGATATCAGAAGGCCTCATGAGATGTGGCAGAAATATGATTGCACGAGGCCCTGCTCCCCCCTCTGTGTTGGAGAGTCAGTGGCCCTCGGGCCCTTTCAGAGTTATGTTGTTGGATTAATGTGTGAGCTGCTTTTAATTGTTTGAAATAATGATGATGCTGTGCTGTGTGATCACAGCTGCACTTGTGGAAGTGTTGATGTGCTCATTCTTTCTTTAAGTTGTCAGATGCTCTTCTCTGGGGAAATAAAAGATAATGATTTAGGCATTGGTGTCTGAACTAGGCAGTGCAGTGCAGTGGGTCGAGTGTGCACAGTCTGAAAGCCTCGGTAAATATTTGAGCACCCTATGTCAGGCAGTCAGCTGAGAATTATTGCATAAGATGTGATGTCACGTTTGCAGATGTTGGGGATGAGAATGGTGCCTAGGCAGAGCGAATGCTATTACTGTCCCAGACTCTCTGAATACAGAGCTCCTTGGCAGGCTCTTAACAGGGTTACTCTTCATCAAAGTTGCATGACCATGCTGAGGGATTTAGACGTGGAGGAGTGGGGCAGAGAGACACCAAGAGATATTTAAATAACAGGAGAAACAGAGAACTGAGCTCTGCATGGTGGAGGGTTGACTTTTTCTTGTCTGTTTGCTCCTTAAAGTCCATTGTTGCTGCGTTGAAAGGCTTTTTTGTCAGGGGTCAAACTAGCGTGGCAGTGACATGAATACTTTTGCCAAACAAATAACACTGGTGGGAACTAAAGGAACAGATCTAGAATGCTCCAGCACTGGGATTTCTGATATTTTGTCTGTAGACAAGCTGATCCAAGTTTTGTAGCAGTACCTTGAGATGCCTAAGAAAACACAAGTAGTTTTTTTCCAAGTCAGCCTTAATACATCATTCTTGTAGTATATCTATTTTAACATAGTGGTGCTTATGTTCAGTATGCACAGGAATAATCTCTCAGTCACCCATAACTCTTTCAACATACACTGACTGACATTTGAGATAGAAGTGAAAGAGCCATAACTGATCCTTCAACATGATGAACCAACTCCAGGATATCAAAGTCCAGGTCCCACTCAAATACTCAATGTAGAAAACAGAAAAATGACACAATATTCAAATCTGCAGAAAGAAAATATCATCCTCATGATGTAATTGTGTACCCACCTACATTTTCCCCCCTCAAAGCTTCTTATCAGCTCCAAACATTGGGATTCACGAATGCAATAATAATTATTAGTTCATTAAAATACATTTTCATGTGAATAGTTGTTTTTAAGATGATCTATTTGATTGGGTTTTTTTTCTTTGTTTATAAGAACTATTTTACTTGAACTCTGCAGGTTTTAAATATGAAAAATCATCCCAGAGTGGCAACTGGTCTGTAAACCACGTGAGGTTAACAACTCACAGCACAGTGACAACCAACACAATTTACAGAAGAAACCTTTCTTCAATGTAACTTTGGCTCAGGTCAAACCATATCTGTCTCCAGCAGTCCAAAGACGAGCAGGTGGAAGGCCTGGTATAGACCACTGACCTGTCCACAGTCACAGGACGGGGGGATAGTTGAAAAAAGTCAGACTGTGATTATTTTGGTCATATGAGTCATTTTTGAGGGCAGCACGGTGGATCAGTGGTTAGCACTGTAGCTAACAACAACAAGTTTCTCAATTCGAACCCTGGGCCTGCATTCTTTCTGTGTGGCGCCAGCATGTTCTCCTGTGTGTGTTCCCTTGAACTTCTCCAGCTCCTTCCCACAGTCTCAAGACAAGCAGGTTAACTGGCAGTTATTTTCCTACAGGTGTGTATGCGTGAATGGTTGTTTGTCTCAATATGTCAGCTCTGCAATGGATTGGTGACCTGTGGAGGATAAGTCCTCCCCTCACCAGTGTTAGCTGGGGTTGCCTCCAGCCCCCATAATGACAAGCCATCTAAAGAATGGATGAATTTCATTTTCACAGAGAAAAACTGAAAATGATGATGATGTGATTGCTGCGGGTCTGCATGTTCTTATGTCTGAAGGGCATTTTATTTGTAACCTCCTCAGAGGCATCTGAGGGTTCTGTTATATGGATATTTTATTTGGCCACAGACTGAAGGAAACAAATGGTTTGTTTAAAACAACAAAGAAAGAGCTGAGAACAAACTGACTCATTTGACATTGTCTGGTCTCAAACTGAGTGACTGCCTCCTGTAACCGCAGACATAACATAAGCTAACTGGAAGGTTGACCTGCGCCACTGACCCCATGGCCGGTCCAGGCCTCATGTAGCCAATAGGGTGTTAGACCTATCACCTGTCCTGATAGAATGTCTTCTTTCATTTTGTTAATGGTGCTTTTGTTGTCCGAGCTCAGGACAAAAGGCAAGCCTGCGGAGAAAGGAATACTTACCGTATTGTGAGTAAGAGGTGCAGTTTCACTTACTGTGATCCTCTGGCCTGGGAAACTGTAAATCACAATGATGGAGAAAATGCCCAGGATACTTCTTCTGCTGCTCTGCTATGGCCTCAGAGAGGGTTATAAAGAAAAGGAAAGAGGTGAAAGAAGGGGAAAGCAATAGAGAACTTAGAGGCCAATATGAGGGTAGTAAAGGGCAGCTAACAGGAATCTAGAGGGGGGACAGCGCAGAGGAAGTGAGAGGGCAAAGGAAGGCTAAAAATGCCCAACTGATTTAAAGACACTCATGGAAGAGGATGGGGAGGACAAAATGTATTGAGAGGAAGAGGTGCTAATGTAACAGGGCCCTTAGTAACACACAAAGATGGAACTGTGAGGTACAAGATACATAGAGGTCACAAAGTCGTCATCAAAAGTGACTTGTGATGAATGCCAGTGATATTTTTAGAAAAACAATGATAAAATGTCTCCATTTATGAGTCTGCAACCTAGACTGAGTTGTATGTGTCAAACAGGCTGTTTTCAGAGGAAAGCTCCATGTGAACCTCAACCCTCATCTTCTACCTACAAAAGAACGCCTTGTACGTGGTTTGGACGCACTTCAGAGAAAATAACAGCAAACAAAACTATTCCAGCACCCAAGTAACAGGGAACACCAGAGGTGTCTTTTGTGTTTTTGACGTAATAGTCGCAATAATGGACATAGTGATTTGAAGTCCTGTCACCAAGACCTTAGGAATAATGTCCATGTTGGATATTTCTGCACATCTTGATTTCCATTTCCATCCAGTCACCTTAAAAAGTGAAATGAGACACGATGAAGGTCATTTGGTCCCTTATGTTCGGGGTGTGTCAGTCACAATTGAACTGGTCAGAGGACAGGAGGGAACGAGGGAGAGAATAGGCAAAAGATGAATCATTTTTGAAGAGGGGATTTAAAAATGGCTTTTATGAAGGAATATAGTAGCAGTTCCTTAAGCAGCATATTTGAATTTAGGTTGTGTCTCGGTATGGACAGACTGTAAGGTCATCCATACACGTTTAGCACATTTCTGATCTCATCTCTTTCTGAATATAGGGGTTGGAGCATTTTTGACAATATTACACATGTAATTAGTCACAATGTACTTTGTGGACAAAGAACTGGAGTGAAAATGAATTCAGATGAATGATTTACTTTTTATACTTATTTTCCACCTGAGATTTAATCCAGCATTTTAAAATTCCTCTACTGTTGTCAGTTGATTAGTCAAAGGCAGGGGATGTTAAAAGGAGGAAGTGAAAGCACTTCTTCCATATTGCTCTTTCTGTCCTAAATGTTCCAGCCCTGTATGGTGATTCACTCCTGTGACCTTCGTGTCATAAGCTGTCCTCTGTACCCGGAGGCGACCGGTGCCCCAAATTAACTGAGGCTGACACATGTTTTATCCTCGAAAGGATTAAAAGGCAATTACAAAGTTTGAGTCATCAGTTGTGACACAGACAGGGGACAGACTGTGGTAAAACTTGAGATAACAGGAATTAGAAAAAGTCAGACAGTCAGACCTTGTGTGTGTGTGCGCGCGCATGTGTGTGTGTGTGTCCGTGTGTCTGTGTGCGATAACAGGGCGCCTTGTAACACAGGGCTCAGATGCTTTAATGTACTCAGATTTGATGGGTTCTGGAGTAACTGTATCCTCCTCCCTGCCACCTTTTAGATTTTCTCTGGAAGTTGAATCTATGCAGACTGATATTTTCTTTTACTTGCTGTTCCCAACAATGTATCAAACCTTTACCTTGCTTTAGGCAATCTTTTTCAGCTGAGTAAATAAAAAAAATTTAAGAAGCCATAAATAAGCCTCTCGTGTTCCATTATAACTGTGGTTCTATGGAGTATTTGAACCATTGTGAAAAAGAGCAGCAACAGGAGGAACAATTACAATAAGAAACATCCTGTGATCGCTTGAAGTGGTAAACACAAGCTTTCTGTGGAGTTTGCTGGTAGCATGATGCAAGTTAGAGCCACTAGTAAGTAAAGTCTGTGTACAATTGCGAAAAGTACTTTAGTGATAAGGCACATTTGTTGACCAGCCTGGAAGTTAGCATTGCCCTGATTCCTTCTACAATAACCCAATGTTTGGTTGTCTTTGTTTTGTTTGTTTTTTTCATTTCATTTTGTATTATTGTAGAAAATTATTTAATCTGATCATGACAAGTCTGCTCAGGATCGTCTTGATTAATTAAAAGCAACCTTGTGATGTTTGAATTCTAAATACAGTCAGCAGCAGTAAACAACAACGAATGTGATGTTATTAACCAGTGAGATGACAGCCATGTGACTTCAACATAACTACACCTAAAACTGTATTTTGATTTAACTATGAGTTTGACCTTTCCTCTGACCAGGTGAGGTCAGAGGAAAGTTTGCATCAACATAACCAGGCTGAACCAAGGTGAAGAGATAATTTTTCATGTTCAAAGCTATAAAAGATGATTCTGTAAGGTGAAACCAATACTGAAAAGCATTCAACCTTCATTCTGTCCAGTGACTATCAAGGTGCAACCCAATGACTGTGAAAGGAAGTCAGGATATACTGAAGACTAAGGGAAAAGTTCCCTAGTCCTCACTTGATTTAATACCTCAGTAAATGTTTCCCTGGTGATTTTAAGATCTCAGTCGTTAGTTTTAAGTTTTCAAAATAAAGTGATGTTCATTTATTAAACGATTTTCCCCATTATAGGAATTCATTCCTGGGGCCTTTCTGTGTGGAGTTTGCATGTTCTCCCCGTGCCTGCGTGGGTTTCCTCCGGGTAATCCGGTTTCCTCCCACCGTCCAAACACATGCATGTTTGGGTTAATTGGTGACTCTAAATTGTCCGTAGGTCTGAGTGTGAGTGTGAGTAGTTGTTGGTCTCTGTCTGTCTCTGTGTGTTGGCCCTGTGATGGAGTGGTGACCTGTGCAGGGTGTACCCCACCCTCACCCAGTGTGAGCTGCGATTGGCTCCAGCACCCCCGGTGACCCAGAAACGGATACGCGGTTGAAGAGGAAGATGAAGATATCTTGAGCTTGTGTGACCACAGATCTTATTTAAGTCATAAAACCAAAAACTCACAGAATTTCACACAAGGAAGCAGAAAGTGTTAAAATGCTAATTTTCAGGTTTTAGGACGTATTTCTGTCGTTCTGTTACCATCAGAGCTCTCACATTAAGTTGAGACAATGACATCAAAGCCACACAAAGAGTAATTTATATATATTATAAACAATGAAGTTTTGAAAGTCCTGTGTTTCTGTGTTCTTTGCCAACAGTTGGACTTCTCCCTAACATTGAATCGCAGACATTTTTCCTCCATGAATGTCATTCTCATTGATATTGACAAGGCAGCTCCTGCCAGGCCTTTACTCACCACTAGTTCATCAGCTGAGCTCAGATGAAGAGAGTGTTTCTGGCAAACAAGGTTTTCTGCACTTTCAGGACTTATAGTAAGCACTGAGAGCAGTTCAGGATCGATTTCACTCCCCGGGGTAGATAATCAAGGGCTCATCTGAAGGGCAGTGATATTGATAGCACTCGGCAGATAGACACATATACCCCTATGCTATCATTTGACTGAGCGTGGATGTTCAAAGTGACTTCTATAGACCTGTAGGTTTCAGGTTTCACATCAGGTAGCACTGCTCTTCGAGGAACTGGGTTGTTTATAACTTGGATTCTTTCAGAATTATGTAAGACAGGTCCTGAAGCCATCAGTGGTTTTTTGACCTCCTGGTTAGCTAAATGGATATTGCAGAAGCTACGAACCAATCCTCCAACTACCAGGTGTAAAGATTCATCAGAGTTTACTAAACCTCTCAGCTCCAGCTTTGGCCTTTTATACTCAGTGAAATGTGTGAGCAAAGTGCTCTCAGTTTGGTTTTTACCTCAAAATAAAGTTTCACGTTTTTGCAGGGAATCAAGACGAACTCTGGAGTTGTATGGAGTGTCTGTCTTCTGTACACATGAATCCACAAGGTGCCTATGGAGATAATTATATTCAGACTTAACTTAATGTGCGTCACATTGCCACTACAAATAGATCATCGTGTTGAATCTGTATGCTCAGATTTGTCTTATTTATAAGTCGCAGCAGAAGTAAAAAGTTTTGTTGTAGATTGCGGCAGCAACTATCAAATGAACCCATGGCGCGTCAGACTTCGTCAGGCTGAGCCGATTCTTTCCTTATGACTGTCTAATGCACTTTCCTGACTGCACCTCACTTCACGGCTTGGATTGGCAAAGGTTTGCCATCTGTCAGAAACATCCTCAAAGTTTCCGCTGTGCCCCTGGAGGTAAGGAAGTGCAGCTCAACTACTGCTAGCTTAACTGATGAAGATTTTAAGAAAATAGTCTATATATTTTGCCAGCCCTGTTTTCTGTTGCAAATGTAGACATTGTCACACCACTTCCTTCAAGGATTCAAGGATTCAAGGATCCAAGGAGTTTTTAGTCATTCCAGTCGCATTTACATGAGATGGGAATGAAATTTGTGACTCAGGACGTGGTAATGCCACAAGAACAAACATTAGTAAAGGGCAATCAATAATAAATAAAATCTATCAAGGTACATCAGGAAAAACTGAAAGGTTTAAGAAATAGAGGATAGGATTACTAAACACAATGAGAAAAAGGACATAATATTACTATTGCTAAACTAAACACAGTCAGAGAAGAAAAAAGACAAAAGGAAGAGGAATTACTAAGGTAACTAACAAAAACACAGTACGTACCAGTATAACCTGTGAAGCGTACAGCAGTAGAGTGGTAATGTGCAAAGAATGATAGTGTCCAAAATGGCTTTAATCAGTACAATGTACATTTGGGTGTCATGAGTGAGGTAGAGGTCTATGGATTGTGCAATAGATACATAAGTCCAGTTTGTGTTGTTATTGCATGTCATCCATCCCCCATGGGGAGCAAACTAAGGAACACAACCAGAGTTCAGAGGTCTCATAGCTGTCAGAAAAAAGCTGTTCCTTAGTCTGGTGATCCTGCTCCGGATGCTCCGCAGCCTTTTCCCCAAAGGAAAAGGGACAAAGAATGAATGTATCAGATGGGGGGGATCTTTCGTGATGCACCCAACAATTTTTCTCAACCCTTGCAGTATCTTTGTCTCAACCCCTTTCAAATTACAGTGTTACAGCTGCTGAGGCTGCTGCTGGTTACTGTTAGTAGACTGTACAGTAATGAAGGCGAGGCGTTTGCACAGCCGTACACCTACAGAGCAAAAATCCACAAAGTAATATACTGTGTGTTTTAAATCAGTTTTGAACATCGTCGCTGTCACATCATGTGCCCACTGATGTGGCCTCTGTGCAGACAGCAATTATCTTCTTCAGCCTGCTGAAGACTGAAGCTGTATTTCATTTCAAAATCTGCATTCTTTTGAGGAAGTTGTCAGTGAAGGTGTGGTCAGACAATCAGGACAAAGCCAATGAACTGTGATTCTAACAGTTGTGCCGTTAGTTTAAACCCACCACTGAATTTTAAAAATACAATCCTGCTGGTATTCTTTGCTCTTGCATTGTTTTACTTACTGATGTGCAATGAATTTTGGGATATGTTGGCTCGCAATGGATACACCCATTGTTCGGTGGCTTGCTTTAGAAGCTGCATTCTCAGGAATCAAGAAGTTACTGACAGCCAAAGCTGTGATAGACTGGATATCACATTGATGTCATGCGCTCAAAGGGAATCATTTATCTCTAAACACAGTTCTTTATGAGTCTGGCTCTGATTTTTGACACTGTCTGGGACTGATCAGGCACTTCCCTGATTATATTTTGTGATGGATCTAACTTAATCATCAATTGCTGCAAAAATAAGATTAACCCCCCCCCCCCTTTTTTTTTTTTTTTGCAGTTTTGGTTATAATATGGCAATTTGTTGACATTACTCTCCTGTTGTGATGCATGTGTTTGTAACCAACCTGATGATGCTGTCGGACTACATCAAACCTAAACATAGTGCAGCAGGCTAATCAATCAATTAGGTTATTTGTCCCAGGTTATGGATAAAAAAACCCAACACTGATTATTGGATAGAGATGGGAAATGAATGCCAGTCTCCTGTGGCAAAGTCCTGTGTTTTGCTAACCCATCTATCCCCTGACAACCCTCTTCCTAGCATGACTTCACTGTCACTATTTAGACTACAGACATTCCCTTCCTTTGCTCCTGTCACAATCACTACGGCTATCAGGGATTGTCAAAACTGTAGATTGTAAAGGCCAGCTATGTTTCGTTATATCTGTTTCATCCTAACCTTGTGGGGTCAATAGCTGTACACCAACTCATTCTCTAGATCGAGCACAGTCTTTGTTGATGTTACTGCATGTGAGAGTGAAGCTGGTAACCCCTGGCTGAGGGCTGGGGATAGCTGTTGCCACAAATGAGCAGGAACATGGCTCATTTGTGTACAGAAAGGGTCACACAATCTCAGTTGTATGTAAGACATTGATCGAAATGACATCACATTTTCAAGCAGGTCACATTTACCACAAAGGTATTGCCCTCCATGTGTACTAAGTCTATAGTAGGTTTCCAGTTCCTGGTGAGACAAGTTATTCTTGCATTATATTGTTAAAAAATGACTTAAATTTGACAATAAGGCCTGAGTGTTGAAAGTTGCAAGCATCTGATGGATATTACATCACTCATGACACCATGCAAACTATTTTATGATATACAAATTTAAAGATTAAATGAGATATCATGGCATAAAACCAATGATACTGTAGCAGATTAGATGAGAGTAGTTTAAATATGGCATAACCATCTGTCCCAAAAAAAGAAAAGATTGAGAATTGAATTGTGACCTTACTGTAGAATCAAAAATGAAAAGGACAGGGGATTTGGAGAATCATGATGCCTTTAACATAAAGTGATCAAAAGGGCTCTTGATTGTCCAGATCCCAGTTGTAGAGGTCAATCAGGTTTGTGCAGTTTGACCCCTCCAACTAATCTAAGGATCAGAAAAACTATGAAGATAAATGCAGCATGCTCACAGTTATAATGTTGTAAACCTCCACAATGTTCTTGAAATAGAAATGGTTAATTTTAGGGAACTATATTCGCACTGAGTCAAAGGTTCAAGTCAAGATGACCTTATTGTGTTATGGCATATGAGAAACCTTTTACTCTCCACACTCTTGAATCCTAGTTGTATGTTATGGCACAAGTGGTGGAGCTTGACCTTTCATGTGTTTATCAAAACAGGCACATTCCATCTTCAGTTAAGACACGAAAGGGAGCGGACAAGTTTTTTGCCCTAGAAGGGTATAGAAGGGTAACAGTTTGACCTCATTAGAGTAATAGTTGCGTTATCTCATTTATTATTCTCATCATTCATTTATTATTACAACACAGACTAGTTTGTGCTGTCAAGACACTAACCTAATAATCACCAATCATAATCACCAAGGGGGAAGTGGCTGAACATCAGCGATCCCCTTATCCGACCGCCTGCTGAGCTTTCCTTCCTCACCAAATCTCCATTGACCCTAATTCCCTCTCAACTGACAATTTTATAGCTCAGTGCGCCCTGAATTTTCTGATGTCACCCTACAGGTGAAAAAACACACAGCACCGCTTTTCAGCCACATGCAGAGAAACAATTTCCTGTCTTCACACAGACAGTCATCCAGCGCCTCTGTTGTTATTCCTACTCATGTCAGGTTCTTCTTTCATTTTTTTAAATTTCTTTTTAATAAACACGATTTGTCCTATTCTTCTATTTTTTTTATTAAATTTTTTAAAATTCTATTAATCTATTTTCTATATAGGCGCGCATTCATTTTGGACAGCTAAAAAGAATTTCATTGTACAGGGAAATGTGTTTCTTTACTGTATATATATGACAATAAACACTTTGAATCTTGAATTTGTTTTTGAATGGAGAGGAAATGGCTAGAGTGTAATTTTCTGAGGAACGTTGACTAATTGCATTCAGAGATTCGACTGCATGCACAGGACAAAGGCTTCAGTTGTGACCACAAAGAAGATAGAAAGTCACATTCAAATATGCAAAAAAAATTCAAAGTAAAAAAGAAAAAAGCCTGATTAATGGGATTTTCTCTATTGTCCTATGTCCCTCACATACTGTAGGTGGTTTGAGCTTAGCTTTATCCACTACCATAATCCCATGCCAGTGAATGCATCTCATCAAGTCCTCTTCCAGCTTTTGTTTGTCTAATAAAATCAGGCTTCAATAAGGCAAGTAGTAGAATTAGTGAAGCTTAAGACAGCGAAGAATATTAAAATATTTTAATACCAGGGACGTAATTTGGGGGGGGGGCAGGGGGGACATTTCCCTTGCACTTTTTCAAAAGGCAGCTTTGGTCCCCTGCAGTTTTTACCATCCAAAAACAATGTTACGCTGTATTAAATGGAGACGGGTCACGTACTAGGAACAAGCGGAAAACGGCCGCTCAAACTGAAGCTTCCCCTTAGACCGCCTACAAGTGCCCCCTCTCCCGTACTCAAGCCAGTTGTGTCCCCCCCACCTCTGACATCAAAATTTCGTCCCTGGTTAATACTGAACACATTCAATTGTCTGTCTTTGTCCCTCCACTAATCTGTTGCACCTACAGTATTATGTGTGTTGAATGAGACCCTTTCTTACACCTGTTACTATATGGTGTTGGTTTTCCTCAATCAACCAAACTTTAAAATCACATATTCATCATATCTGCTACACGTTGATGTCACAGCGCAGCACAGCATCATACTGGATAGCACTGTTGCCTCGCAGCAAGAAGGTTATGGGTTTGACACCCTGGCCCGGGGCCTTTCCATTTGGATTGCATGTTCTCCCCATGCTTGCGTGGCTTTCCTCCAAGTGCTCCAGTTTCCTCTCAGAGTCCAAAGACATGCATGTTTAGGTTGTTTGGTGACTCTAAATTGTTCGTAGGTCTGAGTGTGGGTGTGAGTGGTTGTCCATTTCTGTCTGTCTCTATGTGCTGGCCCTGTGATTAAATGGCAACTTTTTCAGGGTGTACTCTGCCCTCGCCTGGAACGTTGGCTGGGACTGGCTCCAGCATCCCCCCAGAAACAGATAAAAGGTAGAAAAATGAATGTGTGAGAGTAATGTCAACCGCTGCGGAGCATAGCAAGGGGATAACTTCAAAAAATAAAATTTGTTGAAAAGAAAAGGTCACAAAGCACAATAGCGAGTGGTCTGTGCTTCCATTGAGTGATCAGCACTGGTAGTCGATAGTCTCTCGGAGATTTAAAACCACCTCATTTGAACAAAATCTTTGTTTTTCAAAATAAGTTTATTTTGACATTGTGCATTAAGCAGGCTGATGGAAGCATGGTTGCTTCTTCCCAATCATGGCAAGTTGTTGTTGTTGCATTGGCCACATTGTGTTCTTGTTTCTTGTCCATGTCTAATCGCTCCAGCATCCATGACATGCATTTGTAATTCAGTTTAGCACAGCTCATTAAGGTATATTAATGTCTATAATATTGGTGGACTGATGAGCTTCCTATGCATTTCCTCTGCTTTCAGTTCCCTTCAGGTGTGGGTAGGGGGTGGGACATGGGCTGTGGTTTGGGACGCCTGGATTAGATTAAACAAAATGATTTCTTAATTTAAAATTACTTTAATAGCCTTGATATGTGACCAGACAGATACAGATATATGTCCAGAATATGAAAAGTATAAACTTTCCTGTCACCTATAATATAAATACATAGTGTATTGCTGGTGAGTTTGAATCCTCCATTGACGTCACTCCTCTATCTTTTTCCCTCATTGGTTGAAGGTTGGTCTGAATTCAGATGCTTTGCCTCTCACTTACTTATCATTTGTTCTTTCACTTTGCAGGAGCTGTTCAACATATTTGCTTAATACAGATGACGGTTGAGTCAGTTCAGAGGAATGCTAACTGATGGTTCAGGAGTATTTTGATATTCAGAGATACTATTTTTAATCTGCCACAGACAGTAACATGCATATGCCAGAAGAAGGCGTGCAAGGCTGCAGTTCATTTTATATAATAAGGTGTGTTCTTTCTCTCCCCAACTATCTATTTTACAGCAAAAGCACAGAAGCAAGTAAGGGTTAATCCACGAGTAAGTGTGCATTAAAACCGTTTAATGCACACCTACGAGTGGATTAACCCGCTTATGCAATGGTCATTTTTCAATATTATAGGAATAAAAGGATTCACCAACTTTTGGTGAAAGTTTTGCACTCAAAATCGAAAGTTTTTGAAGCAAGAGTTTACCATTGTTATGACAAGGAATAAACTAGTCCCTTTTACAACCACGCCAGTTACAGTAGACACAGTAGGACGGGATGAGCACTGTGGCTCAATCGCTTTAACAAAGCCAAAAGTAGGCTATTAAAAGTTAAAATTTAGCTTGATTTAGGTCAAAATTATTCCACAGTGTGGTTATTGTTTATAACCTGATATATATAAAATAAAAATAAAACTGGGCTCGTTATGTTGCTATGGTTACAGGCGCGGATGAATTTAGAGCAGTTAGCCTGCAAAGTTTAGCCGAACTACGTGTGCATTAGACGGTTTTAACGCACACCTGCCGACCAATCAGAAAAGAGTATTCACACTGACCATGGTATAATTGTACTTTAGTCCTGTGGTTTATTCCAAATGACAGTAGAACAGAAGAGATTATGTCCCAGTATTACCCAATTAAAACAAATGCAGTTTTCACTTCTGAAATACTTTAAAATTAATGTTAATGACAAAAGAGAGTTAAGTAGTTTTCTGAATGCCACAGGCTTGTATTATTATTCACAACTTACAACGGAGCTCCATACACTGATAGGAATATTTATTTCATTTTCAAGGCTAATCAATAAATAATATTCTTTTCATTTTAAAAAGCCCAATTGTTCCATTAATTATGTATATCACTCATTTGTATAACAGATCTAGCGAGTAATGCTGTGATCCTGTCGGTTGGGTATACCAAATCCAAGCAGTCACATTTATATTCAGCAATATCGCTGCACTGCTGTGTGATACGACAGCTTCATGTATCTGAAACCAATAGGGCAGGGATAGTGACTAATTGAGAATTATCTCACAAGGACCAGAGGCCAATGACAGTGACCTTCAGGCCAAGCCTGATAATGTTAAATACAATAAGATGACAACATGTGGCTAAGCTTGCCGTTACCCATTAGCTAGTGGATCAATCTCAGATGTTAAGCCCGAGACCCCAGCGAGGCTTTGGCTCCAGCTGTCAATGATTCACAGGGCAGTGAGAAATGGTATTTCATGGGTAAACAAAACTAAGCCAATACAGGCAGCATTATTTTTTTTTCACCCTCTGCAGCCCGCCGTCATCTGCAAAATGGCTCAGCTTCTGCTGAAATGCTCCTTGTCATTTGTCACGCTATCTGCAAGGTCAGAGTCCAGGAGAGGGTAAACTCACAGCTTTATAAATAGTCGATGCCTCAAACAGTTCTGCATGGGCATGTGCACGAACCCGTGAAGAATAAGATGGCAGGCATCTTCATCAAACATGTCAGAGGCAGCATTAGCGTCAAGGATCACATCATGTTTTTGTTTTTTTTCACGTTTCACTCCCTCCCACTTTGACGACGTGCCAACACGTAAAGGGTTATGTGTTGGTGGAAGCATGAAGTAGTTTAGCATCAAAATAACTAAAGCCCATGTCAGCCTATCTGTGATCTTCTATGTGCAGCTTGAATCTCCCATCACATTATTGCTTTAAAATGCAGCATAGCTCTGGAATCCAACAGCTCTAACAGTCATGTTTTTTGATTTTGATGGACCTGACTTCACAAGATACAGAGTATATTTCTTCAAATAAAACTTGAGTTTCATCATGTTGGTTCATCAGGAGTGGAGAACGAGCAGAAGCCTGGATATTAATAACTTTCAAAGTTAGCTTGGATGAAATCAGGCAACCAATCCACAACAAGAATGAAGCTGAGACTGTCAGGCCAAAAAGATTATTTTTGCTATTACTCACTATTTGATGCTTTTGGCCAGTTGTTTATAATGTGCTTGCAGAACTGTTGCATAAAAGCAATATCGCACAGATTAATTAAGCTTTTACCTGATTTAAGTCGCCCTTGTTTGCATGAAAAGTGATATTTTCAGAGGTGAAACCAGAACTAGGGATGGGTGTTACCAGATTTTTAAAATTTGATATGATACCAATACTTTTATGAGAATTGTATCCGTTCTTATACTGGGAAGTGATTTTTCGAAAATAACGAAAATGATTACAACCAAAAAAAAAAAAAAACCTTCACTTGAAGACAAATCAAGTGACCCATAGTAGCCATTACAAACTAAAAAAGAATACTATGAATTGATAATAAATTATATATAACCTAACCCTCTATGTCATGATTTTTTATTTTAGGAGGAAAAAAATATTTCACTCTAGTTTCTGGGAACTTGGGGGCCCCTGATAAAATATCACTCATAAAATTGCCCCCACTCCCAGTCCATATTTTGGTTTGTTGCCTCAGGACAACAACACTCTAGGAGGGTACTAAAACCCCAAGGTTTTCTATATTATGAAATAAGTGGAATAAGGAACAAACAAGCTGTGACTACATTAGTAGAAGTTTTATTTCAACAGGAACAATGACAAAAGGTGTCTCAATCAGTGGGTTAGAGATTCTGATTTTGGAAGGCTTGCCTGGCATTCTGCATAATCAGTGATGTTGGCACTGTGGGATTTTCTCACCAGGGTAAGTATGGAACATCTTCCTTTGATACATCATCATCATCTTCATTTTCTTCTTCATCCACAGACTTATTGTCATCAGCCAGGCCATATGTTTTCAAAAGAAACCAGAAGCATAAAACTAGAACAAGTCATTTACCTCTCTTCACCCACTGATGCAAGCGTGCATGCGCGCACACACACACACACACACACATGTTCATTACGTTCAGTATGATTCTCTACTGGCTGAACCTTGATCTCCTAACTCTCCTTCAAGCCTGATTCTGGGGTCCATTCTTCCATACTGTCACTCTCCTCAAGCTCACTGTACTCACTGTTGGAAAGAGTGAGCCCAATTGCTTAATCATGTTCCTTATACCCATAAAATATTTGTGCATCCATTTCCTATGGGTAATAGCAGATAGTACAGCAAAAAAATGATTATGGTGATAAATATGCATCCCTGCACATCCACATCCATAAACATAATATTGTTCAGACAAAAGTTGTCTGACTGCACAATGTTGACCTGATGCAACGAATGAAAAACTACATTAATTCATTAATTTTTCTACCGCTTATCCGTTTCTGGGTCACGGGGGGTGCTGGAGCCAATGCCAGCTCACACTGGGTGAAGGCGGGGTCACCCTGGATAGGTCACCAGTCCATCACAGGGCCAACACACAGAGACAAACAGAGACAAACAACCACTCACACTCAGACCTACGGACAATTTAGGGTCACCACTTAACCTAAACATGATGTCTTTGGACGGTAGGAGGAAACTGGAGTACCTGGAGGAAACCCGGAGAACGTGCAAACTCTACACAGAAAGGCCCCAGGCCTGGAATCAAACCCACAACCACCTTCTTGTGGGGCAACAGCACTAACCAATATGCCACCGTATTGCGTGAAATTAAATTTTATCATAAATAAAGACAAAAAGTGTCTTTATTGAATCAGATATGTTTTTTCACATATTCATGCACATCACAGATATTATTTATATAAAGTTATTTCAATTTGAACACGTTAAAAGTGAAACTTATCATACTTTCTGGTAGCAGTGTGTCCAAGCTGGCAATCCTCCCAAGAAGGACTGTTCCATGCCCTGATGAAAGGTGAAACAAACAGCCACTTCAAACTTCACTGGTTACAGACTTCTTGTCAGACTTTTAATGTGATTTTTTTACTTGAAAAAATGGCTGAAAAAATATTTTATATTTTCCATAATGAATGGCGATATTGCATTTATGAAGAACATTTGATTCTTCTCAGTCGTGGTGTGTGTAAGAGTATAGAACACATTTTCACATTCTTTAGTGCTCTCCAGTGATCTTGGTGCTCATTTTAAATCAACATCAATTACAAGAGAGCATATTGAAGTGACTTAAATTGTGCTAGGGGCTGCACAGTGCATGCTTCCTCAGTTCTTGTGTCTCATTGGTTTCCAGGGTCTTGTGACATAGACCAACTAAATATATTCTCTCTATTTTAGCAAAATATGACTGATTTTAGTGACTGAAAACATTTAGAAGTCATGCTACCACCCATATTTTGTAGGTATCAATATTTCTAAATAGGAATTGATGCCAATGAATAGCACTGACAGAAAGAAGAAGGGTTTGATGCTGTGGATTCTCTCAAGGATGTGTTTCCGAGATAGACAGGTTTCAAATATAATTGACTTCACATCATTGTTGCTGAAGATGCCGTTTCAATGTTAGAACTGTTTCAAGCTTTGTGGCTTATGAGGTATGTAGCCATGGGGAAGAAGGATCACTGATAATCTCTGGCGTCTTTGGAGTCTGAATAGACTCAGGGACATGGAGAAACCAACATGACACATTTAGAGAAAATGATCTCCTCTGTGCTCATGCAATGCAGACCCATCATGCAACATATATAGATAAACGGCATATGAGACCTATAAATATACTTCCAGTTAGTGTAGTGAAGAGGGAAGCAGTTCTGTCATTTCTGTTCTCATTATGGGCCTCATGTAATAATCTATTTTTTGAATTAAGTAGTTTCATCGCTTATGCTTCCTGTTTCAAAGACAGGGATGGAAGACATTTGCTTCTGTGAGCACTCAGGTAAGGCGGCTTGAATTTTGAGGAATCAAGTTTTCTTGTCACCTTCTTCTTTTAACACGGATGCCTTCCAAACGTAATCTTACCACAAATTACTCTCATTACTGAATCCTAGTAAATAATTAAAGACGCCCTTGATTTTACACATTAAGGTGATTCAGTAACTCAAAGGTACGACTGTACATTACATATCTCAGAGAAATTGCACTGAAATTAAGTTAAAGGCTCAAGTTGTGTTTATTTCCTGACTTGAAATCTGCTCTTGTGCACATCCTCATTCATCTTCCATTGTCAGTCAGGACCCGCTGGAATTCATGCATGGGTTAACACCATCACCACTATTCACTCCCTACCAACAAATGTGTCCCATTATCTTCTGTGGTCTACTCAACTGATGAATAATTGATTGTACTGATGGAGTGTGATGGAATTTGTCCTAGAGAGAGCCAGGTAGAATTACAGTGTGAGTCTGATAAATTAAAAGAGGGCTCTAATCACTGTCTGGGTTGAAAGAATAAATAACAACTGGTGGAGGTTAGTTAGTTGGTGTGTATGTTTGAGTGAAAGAGTGGGGAAGTAAGGGGGCTGTGTGGCCCCACAGTCAAAGTCTCCATCTATTGGTACACTACAAACAAGAACTATTGGCTAATTCAGTATTCAGTCATTTAATACTGCCAAACTGTCAATATATAAATGAATCACACATAACCAGCACAGCTGATGTTTAAGTCACCTCCAGCAGAGATAAGAAATCCAGTCCCATTGGGCGAGGGTGGGGTACACCCTGGACAGGTTGCCAGTCCATTGCAAAGCCAACACACAGAGACAATCAGAGACCAACAACCACTCACAATCAGACCTACAGACAATTTAGTGTCACCAATCAACCTTGACATGCATGTCTTTGGACAGTTGAAGAAAACCAGAGTACCCGGAGGAAACCCACGCAGGCACGGGGAGAACATGCAAACTCTGCACAGAAAGGCCCCAGGCCGGGAACCGAACCGGCGGCCTTCTTATTGTGGGGCGACAGTACTAACCACTAACCATATTCAATCCGATATACTTTTTCACATATTCATTCACATCACAGATATTATTTATACAAAGTTATTTTAATTTGAACATGTTAAAAAGTGAAATTTATCTTACGTTCTGGTATCAGTGTGTCCAAGCCAGCAATCCGCCCATAGCTGAATTAACAACCATTCTAAGGGAAGCTCCATGACCAATAAACAGATAATGATCCATCCTTATTAATGCCCCTGCTCACCACAACTTGGCCTGTAAATCCCCAGAGTGAAACTGGAATGCTCACATAATAACTGGTCAAGATCAATAACATGGAGATTAAAGCATACAGAATGAGAGATTTGAACAACTGCCTTTGGAGATTACACTTCATTTCATTAGAGTAACATACGGTAACCACACTTGGATCACACCCGGCCCTCTGACTTTGCCTTTTTTACAATTTACAGTTTACTGTTTTTCAAATGAAAAGGATAAAGGATGCATGTCAATCATCCTCCCTAAGGATTTCTTCACATATTATTTATATTGTTTATATCTGATGCGTTCATTATAGGAAATAATAAAGCATGTTTTTAGTCTTATTACCTCAGGAAGTTGATGGTCCAATTCTCGGCTCCTCTAGTGTCCTCCAGTGTCCTCCAGTGTCCTCCAGTGTCCCAAAACCCAAACTTCCCTGAATGAGACGGAGCATGGTGTGTTCCACCTGAGATACTTGTGGCCTGTGTTTGCCCGCTGCCTTTGCTGATCTTCTGTGTGTCTGTTACTGCACCTCCTTCTGTTTACATTCATCTTCACTTCTAATTCGGTTCAGATTTGTTTTTGATGTCTTTTCTCTGTGTATTTTGCTGCTGGATGGCATCACAAATAAAAAAACCATTAACATGGGAATGGAATGAAAACCATGATGTTCTGCAGCTACCACTTACACACATTACACTATGCATGCCGTGTGTCTCTGGTGTTGAATGTGTTTGTGTTTGCGTACAGTAGAAAGAAAATGAAGAAGCTTGTTATGCAAAACACTTTGAGGTGTTAACAAACTAGAAAAATGATACAAGTGCTGACACAATTAACAGAACCAGGCTACAGTATGTATGCTAATGGGGGATAAATATTTTCTGAATTGAAACCACAGATGCCGATCCTTGGTGCTGTTCAGCTCAGTTAGTCGTTGCTACTTCATTGTACAGTTGTGTGTTCGGGGGTCACTTGATGGATTTTATCTCTATTGACATTTTGCATTGACATTTAAATACACACAATTATACAATCACTGCAGATATGATGCAGTGACCACAGCTGATCATTTCCCCTGCACAACACAGACATGCTGTTAGAGATGAGCTGTAAGCACCACAATAGCTGTCAGACTCCTACAAACTTCTTTGGTGTCATGTTGCTCAAAAGGGACAGAGGTGAAAATGACAAGATGCTGTTAATGTGGCGGGCCTTTGTCCATTTGCTTTTATTTTCAGCCTTCAGAGAGAATTAAGTCAAAGGCTTCCTTTTGCTTCCTACCCAATCTGTCAGGAGTTTATTAATAACCCTTTGTGTTCCTTTAAGGAGTTACATACTTGCAACTGAAAGTTAAATAAATGAACAGATTTCGAAAGTAGATTGCAGAAAAAAAGAAAATGTTGCTAACAGAAGAAAGAAGCTGCTCTTGAAGTAAAGTGTTTGTGTTTTTGGAAGTCACATCTATCATTATTTTTTCGTTTTAATTTAATCATGCATCCAATCATATTCATGTCAGAGAGTAAAGGTTCCCCATACTCGTTAGCTCATTATTTCATTTTTTCATTTTTATAAAAGAACGCATGTAGGCTCCTTCAAACCTCTACATAGATTTATTGAGAAATTAATTTCCTCTGATGAGGGTCTAATGATTATGATAAAGCCTGGTTGCTGTCTCGTTCCCTCTGGTGACCTAACCGTTTATCAGGGACCTTTCTATGCTTCTGCAATAAAGGTAATTCAGAAACTAAGCTGGTCAAAATTCTCTTAGTGTTTCTATCATTGCTCATAATTAGGTCAATAAAGTGAGGATGATGATTCAAAAGTGGCTAAATAGGAAATTGGGGGAGAAAATGAGATGGGGAGAAATTGCGGCGGGAAAGGGAAAGAGAATCTCATGCATGGAGGCACAAGCGCAATTTAAAAGTTGACGTCAGTTTTTCAAGGACACATCAGCCTTTTGTGCTATTAATGAAAAGAGCAGTGGTCCAAGTCCGGATAATAGACCAGTCTTATGAGTCCAGTGGGGACTGTGAGTAATGTAAAACTGCACCCATGTAATATGTGTCTGTAGCTGCGCTGATGATGATGATTAAGAAAGTCAAAGTGCTCCCCTGCTACACAAAATAAGTGCAAGCTGGAATATATGCACACAAATGTGCATATATTATATATATTTGTATAATAGCATTTTTATATGCATGCTGTTTTCAGCAAATCATATAGTCTATAATCCATAATTGTTGTTTTAAGAACCAAAAATTGCAACTATAGATTTTTTGTAAATAAACTTATATGTTTATACATGGGGATGTACACAGATTTATATGATAATAATATATGAGTTTAGAAGAAGAAGAATCTTTTATTATATAAATATATATGCCCTGGAGGTGGACTCCATTTTATTTTATATTTTATTTATTTTTTATTAAGGGACATTCAAACCACATATTAAATGTGTGCCTGCTGTGGTGACTTTGAAATAACTGAGGGTACTTCAGTTTTAATTGGCTAATCAGTCAGTATTTAATTACGAGTCATGAAAAAGCTGAGCCATGTTGATTTCAAACCACCATGTCAAGTACCTGGATTTCAGAGCACAACACAAGAGAGAGATAGGAAAAGCTTTTTTGTAAACGTGGGTCCTCGCTCATTTTTGTTTTCACTCCTCTCTACCCAATATTGGTGTAGCATTGGGTTGGGGGCTATAAATCACTGCATTTTACCTGCAGGCTTTTGTGTGTAATTGAGGCCCGGTGAGGCTTTGGATTGGAGAAATATATAGGTGGGCGGCTTGATTCACCTTATCAGAGGCACCACATGTGGTATAGAACCATTTTAAGACCCTTTAATACTTGAGTTGCAGAAAAAAGCTTCACAAACTCTCCTGGACAGCTATTTCACTGTAGATAATATCGAACACAGGATACTCTACTGTCACTTAGATTGTTAACACCAAGCCTTTTCTATTGATAGAACCCTGCTGTGTATCTCATCTGCTGGACATATCAACATCGCTGTATCGAGGTCATAACAGATGAGTCCATGGCAGGAGGAGTGACTTCTGACCCAGGCAGACAGAACAGTGTCAGGTCAGATGGTAGCATTGGATAGAGAGGCTTGGCCAAGGGAGCGACTGATCCATGCAAGGGCGTGTCATACTGAGTTTCACTTATTGTACAGTGTGCCTGATGCAAATCTGTTCACCGTGCAGAGGATTGAAAACACAAAGCTTCAATGTCACCCACATGAATAGGGAGAGTAAACAGTGTGCACAGTCTGTACCACACATGGTCAGGATGGAGTTGTACTGCTACGCCTCCTCCGTATTTGCCTCTGAACACATCAGGCTTTTCATAACATTCAAGTGTGCGAATCTCACATCTGTAAAACTAATGGATTGTGAAAGAGACTGTACCAAGCCTCACTCAGCAGGGGCGGGGGAGTTGTATGCATCATAAAATACACTTCTTTCCCAAACAATATTACAGTTTAACACTCCACATGTAGTTGCGCACACATGTCTGTAAAAATGCCAACCACCGGAACATAATCCTCAACCCCCAACCCTGCAAAACATACATAGCTTCCCTGAACTCACCTATGAATAATTAGTCAAAGCAAAGAACAAAAAGCTCCCCATGAATAAAACATCAATAAAGAAAACATATATACCTTATGAGTGTGAAAAGCAGACGCAACACGACTCCGTGTGTTTATCCCTGCAGCACTGATGATTCAACCAGTTAACCAAAAAGGACTCTTTTGGCCAACAACAGACCTATCCTTAAAAATACTGGTTGTTCTTGTTTTGATTTTAGTTGTGTATTGAATATGAACAGATTTGGTTCTCAGTGTAAATGTATGACTTTTCCTGTATATCCACAATGCACTGTCCCATTTCTCCTTCCGCTTGAAACCGTTGCGAAAAGCTGTTTCACAATCATCAGGGGTTGAACTTTTTGAAATTTATCAGGAGACATGTATGAACACACTGGCCGGTTATACTGCAGAAGTTTGAGGTGTGTGTTCATCTCTCCCACTCATCAGCAGTGATGTCTTTTGCAGATCAAGCCCCTCCCCTTGACAGTCATGAAACTCCAGAGCATTTTTCCTCTCTGCTACTCTAACCTCTCTCACCCTCTCCCTCTTTCTCTATAGGACCTGGGTGGGGTGAGTCCTCCTCAGAGGAACTGGAAGGGGATTGCGATCGCTCTGTTGGTCATCCTGGTAGTCTGCTCCCTCATCACCATGTCTGTCATCCTCCTCACCCCAGGTAACACATGAGACAGGGTGCACTTCTGCTAAAATAGCACATGTAGTGATGATGGAAAATAGTATCAGATGAGCAGATTATACTGGACCACAGCTGTAGGGTCTAAACATCTGTATGTACCTTTATGCTGTCATTCAGCTTACTGTGTTTGGTTAAGTCTTGGTTGCAACTTAAATCTCACTCCATTGGTGCTGTTTCTGGTTGTTTTCTGTGAAATGTCTCTGTTTGATTTACACTGTCTGACTTACCTGCACCAAAGAGGAGACAGATAAAGTTGGAGAATAGCAGGTGAACATGGTGCAGCTTCAGCAGATGTTGGCTGACGTCCAACCACAGCTAAAAGCAGTGTGAATTTTGTGCTTACATTTGTCAGGTGGCCAGACACAACTTCAAATGAATGACAGTGTTGTTTTTTGCATGCTGTGTGTGGATACAATGCATTCCAGGAGCCTTCAGCATTTTAAATGTTTGTTCTATTGCAGCTTCATGCTAACTATTTACAAAAACAAAACAATTTTCCTCATCAAACTGCACCAGCTCCTGAGGCACTAGAGTCAATCCCAGCTGACTAGGAATTCTCTTGGTGAGGGTGGGACGAACTCTGTGTGACGATGCATAGGACTCTGCGTGAGGGTAGGGCGGACTGTGGGTGAAAGTGGGGAAGACTCTGCACAGGACCCCTACACAGACTGTCTATTAAAGTGGATGCTCCAGAGCAGAAAAGTAAAGTTTGTTGAAAGATGGTCTTATTTGGAGGAAAATATATAAAGCAGGTTAGCCATGAGGAGGCGTGGCTACAGTGTGATTGACAGGCTATACCACACAATCAGAATAAAGTACAGAGTACAGAGCCTTCCAAACAGAAGTGAGAGAAGAGACCAAGAACCTGTTTTCACTATAGCCGAGCTCCAGAGACCCGCACTTTACAGTTATAAAAACAACACCAAATATTGCTCAGATTTAAAATCATCAACACTGTCTCCACTGCCTCCACATCCAACCCCCCCCCCCCCCCTCCACCCCCACTCCATGCATTCCATGGTTGGTTAGACTTTCATTGCCTCCATAAACAAACATGCTGTGCAGAGTTGTCAAGGAAAGCCAATATGGCTGACATTCAAAATGACTTGGCCCTCCTTTTGTGCTGGCATTCAGCAGCTGTCCTATTCAGAAGGAGCTTTCTCTTGGCGCATACTGTCTTTGCTAAAGGCGTAACGCTTTATAATTAAAAATGAAACACATCCAGGGGCTACGTGGATCAGTTTGAGTGCTTTTCTAGCCCAGTAATGATCATGTTAGTGAACATATGAAATGTCATGGTGACAAAACACTATTTACATCTGCATTTTTTGTTTCACTATCATGGGTATGTGTGTTTGTCAGTGTGTACGTGTGTGCATGCATGCATCTTTATATACACATCTTCTTTAAAAGCCACTTCAATAGATCAGTCTCCCATAGTGACATAAACATCCAGCTGTCAGCATTTCTGTATTGTCATGGATATGCACAGGCCATGTGGTGACTGCTTTAATTAGGTTTTTTGTGCTGCAGGAATCAAGTTTAATTTAACTGAACTGAAAATTTGAATCAACATAAACCAACTTAGCAGGTAGAAAAGTTTTTTTTTTTCTTTTTTACAGAAAATTTCAGCAAGTGATGGCAGCGAAACTGATCTTTTCAGAAATATCCAGGTAGAAAAAAACAGGGAAAAGCTTTTTACAAAAGCAATGGTGGGCACATCACTGCAACTACTGTAACGCCTGTTACATTAAAATCATTTGAGACATTTATTCTTCGAGTCCACTTTATTTCGAGAACACAAGACCATTGAGCTGACACTTAAAGCGCTGTCCAAAAGAACGACTAAAATAAATTTAAAAAAGTAAAAGAGAGGCAAATATACTAGGTAAAGAAACATGTACAACAAAGCAAAAAAGCCGAAAGGAGCAAATGCACAGTACAGAGAAACTCAAAGGTTAGCGAGCTTAAAAGGTCAGTGGGAAAAGTGTGTCTTACTTAGATTTAAAAATAGGGATCGAAAGAGTTCATCTCCAGCTGCAAAAGCTCTATTACATGATGGAACCAGTGGTGGTTAAGTAACAGAACAAAAGTTCAAAGAAAATACTCAGGGTCCCTTAAATTACTTGTTGAATGTAATGATTTCACATCAATAAAATCCAATGTACAGTATTTATGATATATGATGATGCCATTACCTACACTGTAAAAAAAAAAAAACAACAAAAAAAAAAACCCAAACAAACTGTAAAAGCACTGGCAGCAAAGTTTCCAAACAGATACCGTAAAATTACAGTAAATAACTGTATCACACAACTACATACAATAACCGTAAAAATACAGAGCAGCTTTTTACAGTCAAAATCAATTAAAATACAGTATTTATAGTTGATAAATTCCCATTATACTGTAAAATAACATACATATTATGTCAAAAAACATTAAAATCAGATACCTTTCAGATTAATCTCTGTAATTTCACGGTATACATTATTTATTTTAGGAAAGAGCCAAGTCTATCTACATTAATTTCATGTTAAAATACTATTTTTCCCATGTACAATAACACTGTTATAGCGTATAAAAACAAACTAGGTTCATAAAATTAAAGATAAATGTCTGCAAATGTACAGTATTTATCTGCCATTTTAGAGAATTAGTAGATTAAAAAGTAACCATTGGACAGTGGAAAAACAAGCTAAATACATTACAAATACATCAAAAATAGCTGCATTTAAGGACAATCCCTGTTAATTAAGGGTATTTAATAGTCATTTCTTGTCCATCTACACTGATTTGCTGCATAATTGTGATTTCTCCAAGTAGGAAAAACAAAAAACAATGACACAATTTATAAACAAAATATGTACCTTTAATCAAATAGGAATTTCTGCACATTTACAGTATTACAGTAGTTATTTTAGAGAATTGGACAATGGGAAATTAAACACTGTACATCAAAATACATTAATAGGTATATTTAAAGATGCTATCTGTAAATTTAGGGTATTTAACAATCATTTTAGTAAACTGAACAAATATTCACTGGGAGTCATCCTCTATCTGTAACCTGTCTCCACTTTATGTCTCTGTTGTGTCCCGAGTTGGAAAGGAGACGCAGGAGTCAGGACTGGATCTCTGGATCTTTACTTGGCAACTGTGGTGACAGACAGAAACACACAGAAATTGTGAGCTGTGTGTGAGCTAGAAAAGTCTTTTTAACATATGAAATGTTACAGTAACATAATTAATTTTGTACAGTAAAACTAAATTACAAAAAATAACACAAATTGGTCCTTTAAACAGGTTAGTCTCTGCTTTCATTACTTCCGCATTTAAAGTTCAACAGGAAACCCAAAAATAAAGTGACATCAGTAATTATGCTTTTTTTTTTTTTTATAGATTAAGCAATCTAACCAAACTTAATATGGTAACCAGAAAACGCATTTCACTACCTCAGTTTAACATTTAAATCCAAATGGACTAATATCACATTCAGCAGCCATCTGTATCATTTAGCAGCAACAACATGTACAGAGCAAATAGACCCAGAGATTAACACTCAAAACATTTAAACACAAACGAACAAACATCTCCACACCTGTGGCCATAAACAGAAACAAACTCTCCTGTTGAAAAAAAAGAGCTACGGAGCCCCTAAATTCCCAAAAGGTGGTATTTTTTTTATCTTGTACACACAAGATAAAAAATATATATATATTTTTGGGACTTTAGGGGCTCCGTAATCTTCAACCATCTCACCCACCAAAAAAACTTTACTTTATTCAAATAAAGCAATGAACGCCGCCATGTTTCAAACATACCTGAGAAATCAACGAACTATTAAAAGCTATAAACGCAACTTACCCCCGCTGTCTTCAAAGCATAGGCATATCTAAGCATAGCTTTTAGCCTACTGTTAACCTGTTCCCACAAAATATTAACTTGTGCGCACAAGATTAAAAAAAAAAAAACAACACCTTTTATTCACTATTAAAGCGCGCGTTAACAGTAAATATTTTATCTGTAAAACAAAATGACCATCATTCACTTAGTCACAAAACTATAAAAAACGATAGCTATCTGTTAACAATAGCTTATGTGAGGGCAGCAATTTATCAGAGGGATGCTAACGTTAGCTTCAAGGCTGTCCACTGGAGGTATGAAAATGAATTAATATCGTTCACATGCGTTATCTGGGACACTCACCTCAAACGGTGTTTGGTTGACATGTCCGTTGTGGCTGTCTCAGACATCCTCCTTAAAGATCATGAGTCCATGAGGGCACATCTTTCCCCTGCATGACTGACTGGACGGACACCAGAGCTAATCCAACTAACTGTCATTCTTCAGACTCAGCCGGTTGGTCGTTATGGGCGGGGCCAAGCAAACTGGAAACAGGCGCCAACTTTGAAATTTGAATCTTAATTACCCGCAATTTTAAGGAAAACACTTTGAATGACTGGTTTTCTGTAATTTTGTATGTCTTCGTTATCATGGACAGCAATCTCTAAATTAATACCTCATATTTAATGTAAAATTGCATTTGAATATGAAAAAAATATATGTTAAATTACCTTTGATTACCGAATTACCGAATGATAATGTAATATTATATTATGGTTAATTACTTGTAATTCTAAAGTTAAATCTGTAAATTACTGCTAGTATCTGTTAATTTACAGTTATTACATTGTCTAATGGAAAATGGTAATAAACCTGTAAAAAAATACAGAAACTTGTATGTAAAATTTTAATGTGATCTTTTCATTGTTACAATTAACAGTCAACATCATATCCAGCTGTTTCAGCTGTTGTTATGTTTCCCTGTATAATAAATTACTGTAAGGTCAAGAGTCTGTAAAGTGCCTTGAGATCATTTTTGTTATGATTTGGTATTGTACAAATCTAAATTTTATTTAAAATGAATTGGAGTACTTATTTATTATTATTATTATTATTATTATTATTGTAGGCTAGCCCTGTTAGGATCACCCTGGTTCCCTCCACAAAAAAAAACAACAACAAACAAACAATGTTCAACATGGACCTAACATGAGAAGCTCAATGCCCTGAGCTTTGATTTTCTGCCTATTCTCAAAAGGGTATTCCAAAAACACACCCCATTGAAGCAGCTTATTCTGTTTGGCTCAATTAGTGTTTATTTTATGCAATTATATCTGTCAAAATATTTTCAGCCTTGTACTTTTAAATTGTCTTTTACTGAACATTTTAACATCTTTTGTTACCTTGAAAACTGGGTTATGATCATTGTTATTGTTATGTGGTGAGTACCATCTTTAGCAACCTCTGTACTGTAGGCTCATTTAGTAACCACCATTTCTATCAGATGTCAAAGCTTAAAAAAACACAACTGGAGTATTTACTGATGTATTTTATATAGTGGGATAATAACTTACAATGTTTCGAGCCTGTCTTAATGCAGACCTTATTTCAATCATCAAACCAAAATCACATTCAAAAAACCCAGATTCCTGTAGCCGTCTGTACCAAGGTCAGCTAATGCTGAAGAATCATTTTGAATGTTCTAGATAGACCTGATAAGCATAATTTTAGTTTTTTCTTTCTTTCACAGCTGACAACCAAGCTGGAAGTGACACCAAACTGACTGTGGAGGATTTGTTCAAACCCGAGATCAAGGTCCATGACCCTGAAGCTAAATGGATCAATGGTGAGTGTTGCTCTTAGCTCCTGCAGCATTGAAATGAGCGGAGCCACTGAAATGGATCTAGTTACATGGATATAACATGTTGATTTCTACCTTTATCCATCCATCTTCTACCGCTTTTCTGTTTCTGGGTCATGGGGTGCTGGAGCCAATCACAGCCAATGTTCCAGGTCACCAGTCCATCACAGGGCCACCACACAAAGACAAACAACCACTCACACTCACATTCAGACCTATGGACAATTCAGAGTCACCAGTTAACCTAGACATGCATGTCTTTGGAAGGTGGGAGGAAACTGGAGTACCTGGAGAACACGCAAACTCCGCACAGAAAGAACCCTGGCTGGGAACCGAACCCACGACCTTCTTATTGTGGGGCAACAGCGCTAACCATTACGCCGCCGTGCTACCCCAATTTCTGCCTTTATGTACTTCAAAAGTAACATAATAATGCTTCTGTTCGCCCAGAGACTTAAATGCCTGCACTGGTGTGACATGTTCATAATTACTCTAGGATTGGAGTGACAGCCTGGTTAACCACCTACATTACCTGTCTGTAACCTACCTCGGGCTTCTGTCCATGCATTTATAACAAACACACCTGGACTCCTTCTCGGCACGACATCCAGATGAGTTGTATGAATGTGTTTTGCAGAAGCAAACAATAATTCCTTTTGTTCAGGAGCCGGAGGATGGCAGCTTTCTTTCTGTCTGCTGTCTTTCTTGCTTTGTAATTGAAGCTCCCCGAAACAGCCGGCAGACATTTTTAACCATGGCTGACACATTTCACCCACCTTGCATCTAGTTATGCAAATTCGGAAGTTGTGATTTATTTTCCCTCTACTGATTTGCATTGTGTTGATTTCTTATTTGCCTGTAGAGGATCATATGTTAAGCCTGGGGGGCTCTAGCTGAAAATAAACCACGTCAGGTGAAATACCAGTGAAGCTGATTGTGGTTTTGCTTGAAGGGTGGGAGGAGATAAGGATGCCTCAGAGGAGGAGGATGGCAACAATTGCTGTGTTTCCATATTACTCTCTGCGTGTCTCCTTTTCTGCAGAATACTGTATTTGTTTTGGTTTTCCTCATTTTTCTTTTTCGCCCATGACTCCCACTCCATGTCCAGGGGCAAGAGAAAGAGGTGAGGTCTTTCTGTCCATCAATATTTCATTCCCGGGTGACATTTTTCCACTATCTTTGTGATGCCATCTCATTCCCTGAAGTGACCTGGGGCCTGACAGAAGGAGAGGCGACGATGTGATGCAATGACGCAGTCAGAGAAGTTAGCTTTACAGCGCGGTTTGTGCATGGATGAAGCAAAAATTTGGTTTTCTTTTTCCTGAGACTGAGCTTTTGGAAGTTTCAGATTGAAAGTTTTTCATCCCTGTCTAAAGAAAAAATGTGAAGGGCCACTACATGTAGTCTAATGGATGATGGGATGCATAAGCCTCAATAATCATATCTAACTTGAAATGATTACATTAAAGAATACATGCAGAAAATAAAATCCCAGACATCATACACATAATTCATTACTTCATATTCAAGTATTATTTTCATTGTGTCATATATATTATGATTATGACAGTAATTGATTTTCACACAGGTATTATTATTAGTAGTAGTAGTAGTAGTAGTATTAATATTAGTATCATCATCAATAATTATAATAATAACAATAAAATAAAGTTTTATCTGATGAACAGTATGTATATCATTCATCAGATACTACAGTGAAAACAAAAGCCATTACAAAGTAAACTGTGCAGTTTAACGCATAAATATCTCCAACTGGACGGTGTTACAATGAATTCTAAGTAGATTAGGACTTTTTTTCAAAATGGCCGATTGAGGTACTGCTCAACTCTTTTTGAATAATACAATAAATTTTACTTTCAAAATTCAGCAACTAGTTAAACATAAAAAAAAAAAAAAAATGCTCCGATGTCTAAAATCTCTTTGCCTATTCTTCTCCCTTCTCCATAGCCATGTTAAGAAACCACAAAATAAGTTTATATTGGATGCTACTGTTCATTGATGTCGCTCAAATTAAGAATGAAATGAATATATTTCTGTTCGGTATGATGAAATTTAAGTTGTGTTGTTGAATTTGTTTTGCATATGATTTATCTCCACTCCATTCAGTCTGTCAAATGCCTTGTTTTGCCTGGTCTTCACTGTCCAAGCCTTTAGTAACACCCTGACACAAATTTAATATGGCATTGAGTGCCACCAGGGGAGCAACAGGGGACAGTTTCCTCTACATCCATGTGCCTACCTTGGGCATTTTTTGCACACTGTTTTGAGTCTGCATATAGCCACCACAACAAATCTGCATGCAAGGCAGACCAGCTGGTGGAATAGCTCCCTCACGCTGAGAGAGCAGATGCAGACGTGGATCAGGCGGGTGAAGCCTCGCTGCGATGTCTGTGACTCTACAGAGGCTAACAGGCTCACTTGTTGATATATTTTAACCAACAAAATGTTGCTTTAGAGTGAAATAAAACTTATATAAAGTTACTTGTTGAAAGCTGGTTTTGTATGAAAACTGATGCCATGGGCCAAATTTAAAAGCGAAAATAAAAAAATTTGGAAAATTTGGAAATACAAACCAGGTTAGAAAACAGGGTGCTTCTCTAGTCAGACGCCAAAGGGCAGATGCTTGAGTGTCACCTATAGTCTATCTGTCCACATGCTTTTTGTCTTTTACTGGATTGACCTAAAAACCCGATGTGGATGTTTTGTTTTGTTTTTTTGCTTTTATAATATGTTGTGCATTTAAGTCAGGACCAACAGAGCTAGAACAGCATTTTGTCCTTTGGTTCAGCATTAAAATCTATGTGCTGTATGTGGCTGCATTGCTTTATTACACCAAATTATCACTGGTTATTTTTCACATGGTGCCTTTATGGTGTTGAGGCTAAATTGGTCTACTGAATAGTGCTGCATTGGGTGTGATTGATTTGTTGCCATGGTAACAACGGAGTTAGCCTGGTGGTAAGGTGTCTTATGTTTTGGCTTCAGTCACTATTTTTGTGAAATCGTCTTACTCGTATTAGACTGATCTGTAATAGAACACAGAATGGTGTTACGTATCTTTATGAAGCTGTCACCAGGTGCTGCTCAGAAAGAGCATCTCTTTTCAGTAAATTAACACTTTGGTAATAAGGATTGATTTAAAAAAAAACAAAAAAACACTGTGTGTCTGTTTGTACAGGCTGGAGCGTGTTTGCCAATTGATTTTGGTTGAGTCAGGCCATTGTTTTAGCTTGGTGTGGATCCAACAGTTGGACTAATCCTGGCCCCCCCCCATTTTTCCTTCAAGTGGTTCCACCTTTGAGCTGAAGGTTTGTTTGTGTCTCGTTCTCATGTAACCTAGGTTGACCGAGCCAAAGAGCATGTAACACTTACTAACTGATCTTCCACCGCTTATCTGTTTCCGTGTTGCGATGGGTGCTGGAGCCAATCCCAGCTGACACTGCGTGAGGGCGGGGTACACCCTGGACAGGTCGCCAGTCCATTACAGGGCCAACACACAGAGACAGACAAAGACAAACAGTCATGGAAACTCCGCACAGAAAAGCCCGAAAGGGAAAGGGAGCCGAGCCTTCTTATTGTGGGGCAACAGCGCTAACCACTACACTGCCATGCTGCCAAGCATGTAACAACAGAGATAAAATTTTATCATGAAATAATAGATTCACTCCCTGTTTTCTTTAAGGGAAGCAGTTCTTTGAACAAGATAACCTTGGGTGTATGTGAAAGAGTGTGTTGTCCAATCAGAAGGTCTGTGGTTCAGTCCCTGGCCCTGGTCTTTGGCGTAAGTTACCCTGGACCCTTTATTGCCCATGATGCCCTATACTGAGAAGCTGTATTAACGTGGCTGACAATGTGACTTTATGTCAGTTCTACAGCTTAGTATAAACAAAGCTGCTCTGCCACCAGATAACCTCAATAAACACGATGAGTGTGGGATTTTATCTAATGCAGTAGAATAGGTTTGTCTCCTGCCCATTATTCACTGAAACACAAATGGACTATTGCAACTGATCACTTAACACAGCACAGTTGTCCGTCATCATTTATTCTTCCTGCCTGTTACTCTCAGAGCTCTTTGTGACCAGAGGAGATTAATTAGATCACACATGTGACATCCACGCAGCAGATTAGAAGTTGGTTGGTGTTACCAAGTTCAAAGAGCCCACTGTATTGCAGCTCACTGTTTCTGACGCTGCTGTCACTACAAGACAACTACTTCTTGTAGTTTGTCTTATGGTCACTTAATGATCTTTTACTGGGACATTTGTGTCTTCATTCTTAACAGTCAGACAAATCTTCTGTGAAGATGCCATGTGACTTCATCTTTTTCTCTCTTTTACTTCTCTTTTGTTCTCAAGGATGTCCTACTTATAGTTATGTAAGCTAAGACTTTGAAAGGCACCTCAGCTAAAGATTTTTTTCATTACTTTAGCTTGATAACACACATACCTAAAATTCAACTCAGCATTTTTTTTTCATAAAATTACGTAAAAATAAAATATGTTTTCCTTTTTGCTTCTCCAGTCATTTGCAGATTTTGTATATTTGACATATTCATATTCTTTAAAAAAATTCACAAATATTGACTCCATATTGATGTTGGTTGAATAAGTACTTGATGAATGGTTGCTGCAGTCAGTCAGTTTCTCCGTCAGATTGAATTTGTGGCTTATCAATTCATCAGCTACAGCTCTTTGGTTAATGGAACTGCTTTTCCACAGTGCATTGCTTCTTTAACGTCTCACCATCTCATCTGAAACACACTGATGATGATGAGTACAATCTTCACTAGGTGAGACTGTTGGGGGTTTTAGGAGGGCAGCAGCATACCATAAATGAAGTCTGATTCTTTGTTCACCCATTCATCTGCCTTGACCTTCCCTGAGCAGCCTTTGTATCACCCTCTCCCCCTCTGCTCCCATCATGGTTCCTACAGCTGTGAAATGCCAGCTTAGTCACTGGGACCTAAATATATGTTGTTCTGGAGCAGTGCCTGCTGAGACTGATGCTTCAGTACCACTCCTCTGGTCTGTTGACTTGACTGTCGCCCATCGCTAGACACTTTATTGTTTCACGTCTGTCTCTATGTCCACCATGAACTGTGTAAACACAGAGCTTTTAACTGCTCCAAGTCCCCTGGGAAAAACAGATGACTACATAGACCTGAAAGGCACTTAATGCAGAACCTTTGTGTTTGTTTGTTTAATTTCCAAATTCAAACCTTTATGGGTCCTTGAGCAGAATTTGATTCAGGACCCTGCAGCCATAGTGTACAACGGAGGTAGACTCTGTTGAAAACTTAAACCTGTACTGATGTCTATGTGAAAATGTCCCTAGTTCTTAAGTCTTCTTGAACACAAAATGATTATGAAATGTCAAATTATCTGCTGAAAATCAAGACAACGTGGTAGAGTGGAAACATTGGTGGATAGCTCAGTTACAGTCAGCCAGCCAGCTAGTCAGTCAAGCAGGTAGCCAGTAGGCCTTGAGCACTGGAAAAACAACTGGCCGTCAGTCAATGTTCTGTTAAAGGTATCTTAATTGTGCTACCTGTTGCAGTCGAAAGACATAGCAGCCTGATGGTTTGATGAGGGTGAAGACCAATCCGGCCTCAGCTTCACCCAGTTACCACTCAGCTGTCATTTGTCTTCATTCACTGAATAAAACTCCCCTTTTTTAGCTGGAAGGCAGGTTTGTTACTGAGGGACGGACGGTTGTACAGTTGTGTGTTTGTCTCCTCTCTGCATACTCACCTCAGCTAAGCTGTTGGCCTCCAGAGACATCTGCATAAAGGCAGCTACAGTGTCTTTGTCCGTGTCTAGCTGTGTGAAAATCTGTCCCTCTGAATAGTTCAGAAGACGTTTACGTGTCACCCTGAGTCACTTTGATGTGCTTCAAAAGCCAAATCCTGATCAGGTGAGGTTCCCACAGTGTAAAGATACTGAGGAGATGCAAACAAATCTGATGAAGGAGAGTTACAGCGCTGGTCAAGTACACATCCTCGACGATGATAAACGCTTCCCCACTTCATTTTAATTACTGAAGAAGGCTGACTAATGCCGGGTTGTTACATGGAGAATCCCAGTTTCCAGACAACATATCATCTGCTTGACTTAATTTATTTAGTGAAGCATCCCTGGTCTGTCACATATGAAGTCTTGTATAGATACTGTTGATCCCTGTTAAAGTGCATGCCTTTTACAAATCCCATTTTATAGTCTGTGAATAAAGAGCATGGATCAGGTTTTATCAGTGGACCAGACATGACCATGCTGGTGGTTATAATAAATAGCAAATCAAATAAAAACAGTAGATTTACCTTGATTTTCATTCATTTTCATAATTAGCAGCAGGATCGTGCCTATTAATTTTTATTTCCCTGGCGCCATTGGAAAAAAGGGTTAGAAGAAAAGATCAGACATGTTCCTGCCAACGATCTGCAAAGTGGTTTTCAACATATGGATTGGTAGCAAGGAAACAGGGTCGTGAAAAAGCAATTGGATTCTTTTTAGACTGTTTTTCCACTTGTAAACTCTTGCAACATCATTCTCAGGGGTTAATTAGGAATCGCACACTTCGGTGACTCCCATTAATTAACATTAAACTGTGCTGGAAAATGCTATTGAAGCATAAGTGCAGGCCAGATCGTGTGTATTTGCGTATATGTGTGTGTGTGTACATGTTTGTTTTTGTCTCTGCTGACATGCAAATGTGTGTTGCACATACAGACGTTTGTTAGAGCGTAACGGTTGTTAATGCCACTAGCTAGCAGCTTGTCCCTAAAAGCTCCATGTTTGACACGTTTTATCTGCAGTCTTGATATCCATAAAAATCTAGTCTGATGTCTTATCTCTGTCTTCTCTGTGGAACTTTACAAAACAACAAGCCAGTGAGCCAATCAGAACAGAGGATCTGAGCCTGTTTTGATAGGCTAACTATTTTTTGAGTGAACCAATAAAAATATAGTATGAGTTTCAGGAAACCAAATCCTGCAATGTTGCTTGGCAGGCCCAGGTGGGTGTGGCTTGGGACGTGGCTGAGGATAGTGACCGATTTATTTTGACATCAAAGGCTCAGTTCAGTTTCTCAATAGACTGTGAGCATTTTGCTGGGTATTAAGATAGAACTTAGACCTGATCAGTAATCAAAGAAGACATGGGGGATCTATCTTTATAGTTTGGGCCCCTGAAAGTTTTAAAGCTCTATATATTTGACAAGGTTAGGATAGTCTCTTCACAGTGAATTCATGGTTTTCTTTTCATGTTGATTTAAATTTTTCTATTGATGCACGGACAGAATCCCCTTCCTGTTCCCTCCCTAAAATACAAACTACTCATGCTCCTCATTTGTTTTAACTCCAGTTCAACCCAACACTAAGTTGAACCCACTGCTAAGCCTGTTGTGTCTCTCACTCCTTCCTCTACTAAGCTCCAGTTAGCCCGTCCTATTTTTACAGCTCCTCACTTGCTCATTATCGCTGTTCTGAGCTGTGGAAACACTGATAAAAAGGGAGAGATTGAATCCTCCACTGTTCTCCCCATGGCCTTTCTCATTGTGTGCACTTTCTCACAGAGAGAGCACCACAATAAGACGCGAGCACTTCCATTAGTGTGTCAGAAGTGTGGTGATTCAGTGCTGCATCAAAATCAGTGTGTTGGTTGGATGGTGGGTCCTTCATTGTTTCATATAATAATCCAACATGAAAAAGCAGCGAAACAGCTACTAAAATAGAAAATCACAATGATGCCCTCGCTTTTAAAATGGAACTGTCAGGAAGCCGTCATGTCACACTGTATGATGGTTAGGTTCAGGGAAAAATGGGAACTAAAACACTACCAATCAAGATGAGAAATGAAATGTCTGTCACACTCTGTGGAAAGAGCTCTTCTCGTCCTCTCTTGCTAGTGTGTGTATGTGTGTGTGTGTGTGTGTGTGTGTGTGTGTGTGTTTGAGCGACCGACAGGGAGAGAGAGTGTGACATCTGAAACAATTGTTCACATCCTGTGGTGTCCAGTGAACAGAAAATGATATCAGTGTCATTTCACAGCATGATTCTTAACAGTGGAAGGAAAGGAAAACTCCTCCAACTCTGCGTTACATCTTGTTTGCTGTGTCCTGTGGAACCACGGTGATCAACGGTGGACATGTTGACATGCTCTGCTTAGTCTAGCACCATTACACGGGCACTGAAATGTTCACAGTGTCTGTTTAAGGGACAGGTGAATCTTAGAGATCACATTATTAACCCTGTCATAAGACCCATGATGAGGCTTATCCGCTCTTTAATGCCTCAATCAACTTGAGTGTTTTAATTGGTATATGTACTAAAATTATTTATTGTCCCTACCCCACCCAAATTCCTTCCTCCCACAACCCTGCATGGATTAGCTGGATGGGTAATGGATGGATCATGCCTGAACAAGTCTGCACTTTTCATAGTAAACTGCCGTGTGACTTTTTTTGTATCACATTTATATACAGTTATGCTCATAAGTTTACGTACCCTGGCAGAATTTATGATTTCTTGGCCATTTTTCAGAGAATATGAGTGATAATACAAAAACTTTTCTTTCACTCATGGTTAGTGGTTGGGTGAAGCCATTTAGTTAGGTTGTGGTTTTGTTGGACTCCTGAGACTGATGCAAGTTGGTAAAATAAAGGGTTTATTTAACGACAGAAGAAGTGGAAAAAAGCAGTGGAGGCAGGGAGCTGGCTAGCTCGTTGAATGAACTACGGTGAGGATGAAACGGATCCACGAAGATAACATGCGGGCTGAGCACATGGGAAGACTCAGGCACTGAGGACACAAAGGCCGGCAAAGCAGTGAGGCACACAGGAGGACCTGAGCACAAGAAAAACAAGTAAGAGCAGAAGCCACGAGAAGTTTACAAAAACTGGCTGTTAGTCACCAAAGGCACACTGAACAGGAGAACACAGAGCACTACCGAACAGGACGGAATTATCTGGCAGAGTAGTGGAGTGAAGGCCCGGTTTTTGAAGACAGGTGGATGAACTGAGTGGAAACAGGTGTGCCTCATCTGTTGCCATGGAGGAGGCCAGCCACACCCCCTGCCACACACATGCCCTGCAGGAGAAACAGAAAGGGGAGAGGGAGAGAGAACAAAATACAAAGAAACAACAAAAACCAAAACCAAAACAGAATCCTAACATATTTATTATCCAAAAAAAAAAAAAAAAAGTGTTTACTCTTTTTAAACATAATGACAACAGAAACTACCTAAATGACCCTGATCAAAAGTTTACATACCCCAGTTCTTAATACCATGTATTGCTGCCTTTAACATCAATGACAGCTTGAAGTCTTTTGTGGTAGTTGTGGAAGAGGCTTTTTATGTTCTCAGATGGTAAAGCTGCCCATTCTTCTTGGCAAAAAGCCTCCAGTTCCTGTAAATTCTTGGGCCGTCTTGCATGAACTGCACATTTGAGATCTCCCCAGAGTGGCTCACTGATATTGAGGTCAGGAGACTGAGATGGCCACTCCAGAACCTTCACTTTATTCTGCTGTAGCAAACGACAGGTCGACTTGGCCTTGTGTTTTGGATCGTTGTCATGTTGGACTATCCACATATGTCCAATGTGCAGCCTTCAGGCTGATGAGTGCAAATTTTCCCCCAGTATTTTCTGATAACATGCTGTATTCATCTTGCCATCAGCTTTGACCAAGTTTCCTGTGCCTTTGGAGCTCACACACCCCCAAAACATCAGCAATCCACCTCTGTGTTTCACAGTAGGAATGGTGTACCTTTCATCATAGGCCTTGTTGACTCCTCTCCAAATGTAACGTTTATGGTTGTGGTCAAAAAGTTACATTTTGATCACATCACTCCAAATGACTTTGTTCCAGAAGTTTTGAAGCTTGTCTCTGTGCTGTTTGGTGTATTGTAAGCGGGATGCTTTGTGGCATTTGCGTAGGAATGGCTTCCTTCTGGCGACTCGACCATGCAGCCCATTTTTCCTCAAGTGCCTCCTTATTGCGCATCTTGAAACAGCCACACCACAGAGTCCTGTATTTCAGCTCAAGTTATTTGTGGGTTTTTCTTTGCATCCCAGACAATTTTCATGGCAGTTGTGGCTGAAATTTTTGTTTGTCTACAGAATCCCCCATTTTCCACTTCTTAATTAGAGTTTGTACACTGCTGATTGGCATTCTCAATTTCTTGAATATCTTTTTATATCCCGTTCCTATTTTATAGAGTTCAGTTACATTTTCCCCACAGATCCTTTGACAATTCTTTTGCTTTCCCCATGACTCAGAATCCAGAAACATCAGTGCAGCACTGGATGAAAGATGCAAGGGTCTGTCAGGAGCCCAGAAACTCACTGACCTTTTATACACACACACTAATCACAAGCAAGCAGATCACAGGTGAGGTTTTCTACCTTTAGTAGTTGTTTGTGTCAAATTGTGTGCATGTTATCAGGCCAAAATCTCCAGGGTATGTAAACTTTTGATCAGGGTCATTTGGGTAGTTTCTATTGTCACTATGATTTAAAAAGTGTAAACACAGTTGTTTGACAATAAATGGCTTCACCCAACCACTAACCATGAGTGAAAGAAAAGCTTTTTTGTTATCATTCATATTCTCAGAAAAATGGCCAAAAAATCACAAATTCTGCCAGGGTATGTAAACTTATGAGCACAACTGTAGTTGGAATTCCGTGTCAGATGTACATTGGTAATTTTGTCATATATTTTTACCAAGTAAATCGCAGCAGGAGTCCTATTTCTGCTCTGCAGCGTTGGCCAGTTTAATGCAGCTCCATATGAATCAGTTCTCCATCTGAGGAGAACAAGAACTAGAATCACAAGCCAGGAGCCACGACAACAGTGCATTTCAGTCTGTAGCGAAGATATGCTAACCTTCCAGCTGATCTTTGGGGACTGAACCCTCACGTTCAATACTTACACATACCAGCTGACAAATTCAACATAAATTAAACACTGCCGTCCAAATGAATGCATTGTGAAAAGTGTGTTTGGTTTTGGCACAATTTGTAAACAGAAGTGCGGGAAGAATAGTTCTGAGCAAAAATAATGCAATAATTTCCTGTCAGGTGTTTCACAATCAAACAAGAGCAGAAAAGAATGCTGACTGTGGTTATATTCACAGATTTGGATTCTACTCAAAAAAATTTTTTATACAATCTTATGATGAGATTGCCCACCCTTACATTTGCACATAAACACACCGTGCTGTGTTTACCCCCAAACACCATATTCATTTCTTTGTTTCCATGGAAAATTCATGTATCTATTTCTGCCTGCATGCTGCTGTAATAACAAGACATCATCTGTTGATGCGTCCGCCTCAACAACAATGCAGTGTATTTGTTAAAGGGCATTAGTGGGACTCTAATGAGGCAGGATATTGATTGGCTCGGGTTTGGCTTTGGAGGGAGACAGTGATGTATTGGATGGAGGTGGATAGCTGACAGATCTCAGCAGCAGGTCTGCTGTGGGTTAAAACCACCAGTCACAGCCCATTCACACTGACAGAGCTCAGCTTTGTGGCTATCACTAGACTTTGTTCCATATTAGGAATCTCAGTGTCTGACGTGCTCTCTGTTTGTGCATTTCCAAGAACATTATCCAAACCGTCAGCAGAAGATGAACCATGTTAAGGTTAAATGGTCCAACTTTACATAGAAGACTGTCCCTTTTTTTTTTACCTGACTTTAAAATGTCTTCTTGCCTCCAGGTTTGCTGCCTTTTAGGCTGGTTTTAGGCCAGTTAAAAGCTATCCATAGCATTTTGTGTCAAGATGGAGAGAGGCACTGGGATTTCTTTTCCCTTCTTTGCTTTTTTTTTCCCTTCCATAAAATAGAAAGACAGCTTTAAAATTGTGGGTGCATCAAAAATGAAAATAAAGCACAGTATGCATTGAAATGCCAAATGATTTGGAAAGGAATAAATTACACTTTCATGAATAAAACTGTCTCAGAAACACACACATGATGTCTCAGGCCGTCTCAGGCACAAGGCAGATTTATAAATAATTTGAAAGTACCTCCTGAATAGACGGTTAAAGATCACGGTGCAGAGTCTCAGCAAAAGAACCACACTATTATGTTGCAGTTTTGAGTTAGTTACAAATCCTTTCTCTAAAAATGGTGTAGGTTTGCTTTGTTATCTGTAGAAATATTCAACATAAAGAAAGGTTTCTTGATGTTCTTATTTGAATAATACACTTCAGCTCCATTTTGACAGACTGCACTGTGGAACAATCTGAAATGAATTGGACTCTCTAGCTCTTACATAAGTGAAGGTAGCCTGCCAGTGTTTAGAGTGGCTCTCTGACTTTGTTGGGGAAACTACCAATAAATACCTTTGGGAGAAATCTAGTTTAGTTAACTGAAGCTTACAATTTAACCCTAAAAATCATGTTGTCTTTAGGGGGTTATTTCTCTGTGATAGCTTGAACTAGAGATGTTGACTGTTTTTTTCTCAGTGAACTCAAGAATCCACACTTTCTTACTAGCCCTGCTCTGTCAGTGTGGAATATTTTTTTGGTGTCACTGAACTCATGAACAAATTTAGTTCAGATTTGGATCAGTCTGACCCTTGAAGTATTTCTGCTTTAATTCTATGTGTTTAGTGATTCCTATCCTCCAGTTTTGCTTATGATGTCAAGAGTCATGTCTCTATATAGGACTCTGCTATTGGTGCTAGTTGATGATATCATAGCCAATCAGACTGCCTCATTCAGAGGCCTAGCTGTCAGCTGTTTGTATACCCAAAGTCTCTGGGATCAACCCTGTTTTTCTCTGATGTCAGGGGTGTTATTACAGTAGAGATGGTAAATCACAAATATATGAAGTATAAAAAAAAAATTCTTCCCCATGGATGACCATGGATGTCCTTGTGGTTTCAATGTTTTGCTGCACGAAAAGAAGTTTAACTACTTGAATCACACTGGACAATGTAACTGAGCCACCAGCAAGCTGCCGGAAAATTTAACTTCTAGTTTAATGGCAATGGTTGAAACAAGCACCAGCGTTATATTATGCTGTAAATTTCTCTTTGGACGACTTCTTTTACTACTCATTGTAGTTTCTAAGGAAGATAGAGTTCAGTAATGTTTAACAGGGTCAACCAAGTGACTGTAGATATGCACAGTAGCAGAGGTTTTGTCATAGTGAGCAGCGTGCATATTACTAGAATATAACCTCTATGTATTTACCAACATAAATACCAAGCAGAATAAATGCATGTATGTAAGAATACTATGCATGTTGTATGTTATAACAGAATGCATGATATACATAATGAACACTGTTGCTAATTTTCATTAATTTCCATAATTTTTAAAAGAAAAATCTGACAAACGACATCATGTTGAGCTTATTAATGAGCATTGATGCGTTACAGATGAAAAGAATAACAAACAAATTAAAGCCATAGCAATAACGGATTAAAGGAGTCATTACTTGCACCCTGTAATTTAACATTTTACAGGATGAAATACAATGTGTTATGTATTAGTATTTGATGCTTTGTGTTGTAATTAAAAAGATAATTAAGGTTAAATGTTCAAATTTTATCATCTCCATGTTGCGCTTGGCTACTCTGGATACTAATGACACTGCGTGAATAACACGTCTTCTGATGAGTGTGTGAAGTCACATTAGCAGTTTTTAAACCTATTTGTAAAAAACAAAAGGCAAATAGATAAAGCTATGAACCATGCAGCCTGATCTGAACATCCACCAAAATCTAAAGACCAACTTCTGGTCACAAATTTGACCTACTTTACTTGCCATAGCTGTGCAGCTCAGTTTTCCACTGTGATGAGGGATTATCCACGACACTAAACATCTGTTTTACCTACAGATAAAGTGATATAGCCTAATGTGCCTACAATGTTGACGTGTTTATCTTATCATCTAATCAGATGTATTGTGATTTCAGGTTGTGTCGGAATGTTCTCAAATCCTTGCAGTAACTTAACTTGGCAGCTTCTACACAAGAAAAATCATTCAAACCTTCACAATGTCAAAGTAAACTGTTGCCTCCACCACCAGCTACTGGGTCAGTCACCACGACAACCTGCAGCTGCAATAGCAGTTAACCATCATTTCAATGACAACAGCTCTTCAACACCGCTGTCTGTATCAAAACTTTTTATCAGGCTGCGTTACTAAACTGTAAGCGTCAGCAGAGACTCCTTTGAGCTTTAGTGGAATTCCTTTATTTTACACTCCAGGGAATGTGAAATATGATTGGCTCCATATCCAACAGGAATCAGATCTCAGTGTCCTTTCAACCAATTGACAAGAACCAATCAGTTGTTACAGCTGTGCTAATATATATCAATTAAGTGGACAGTACTTCCAGGACAGAGGCCAAACACAGAAAATCTGGATGTCCTCACATTCCTCAGCTACGTGAATCACAACAGGCAGAAGCAAAGAATTTACATTTACAAAGATTTTGGCACATTGGGAAAAAACTATTCATGCTGGTTTTCAAGGCAAAGATTCTTTCTCTTATTCAAACTCTTATAAAAGAACGACTTTCCTTTGTAATGTCGTTGGCCACAACAGAGCACCAGTGAGTATAAATCTATGCTGGCACTGTCCAGTTATGGTGTTATTTTAATATAGATCCACTTTACACACCCCTGTCCCTGTGTGTCATCAGAGCCATTGCATTATGGAGTGACATTCATATTTCCTCTATGACATTTCACTGCATAAAGTACTCATTGTATTTCATGTTCCATCTCCAATACTGGACCAGTGTGAGAGGATGGTGAATTAAACATGACCGGAAAATAGTGCCTCACTTGGCAACTTCCTCAAATCAGAAAAGATTCAGAAAAAAAAAAGGATCTGAAACCATTAAGAACAAAGACTGTATGCTCCTTCATTGCCATGAATAATACAGCCCTAAATCTGAAGTAATCCACAGTTGAAAATAGCCCTAAATGCACCCTTATCCTCTAAACCTCCAAGTTCACAGTTTTTTTATTATTCTGTACACCCATTTATATCAATGATGGTAAGCTAAACAACAGACAGAGGTACCAGGACTGTGAGGGTTGTCGTATATTTCCTGAAGACGTTGTTATGTGCTGGCTCTTGATGCTCTGACTCCAGCTTCAATCCCAGTTTCTTAAATCAGCTTTGCCTGACAATTATCTGCAGTCTGATGTTGTCCCTGCTGCTCATTGCACCATTTCCTTCACTTTTCCCTTTAAGGCAACTTTCCATGAATATGCTTGGACACAGCACTGCCAGCAGCCAGACCCTTCAGCCATGACCCTTCAGTCATGATGATCTTCAGAACTGTTGAGTCAGCAGTGTTCCCCACAAATCTTCCTGTCTGAACTAAACCAGACAGAGCGGTATTTATACATTATGAATGGCCATTTAACCAAACTTCTAATAATGTACACTCATATTTATAAATATTGGATTTTTAATTTTCTTAAACTTCTAACCCTAATCCCAAAGTAAACAAACAAGTCTTTAAATAGTCCACTGTATGTGTAGTAAATGTAAGATGTATGAAGGATTTCATTTTTTGAACCATAAAAGTAAACAAAGATTTTCAGTGACAGAGAAACAAACCTTTAATAAAACAGAATTAGCAATATAATAATTCTGATAATTCAGTAACAGAGGGGGCAGCGTGGCAGCATAGTGGCATAGTGGTTAGCGCTTTTGCCCCACAATAAGAAGGTCATAGGTTTGGTTCCTGGCCTGGGGCCCTTCTGTGCGGAGTTTGCATGTTCTCCCTCTCTCTGGGTTTCCTTCCTTCCGTCCAAAGACATCATGTTTAGGTTAATTGGTGAATCTAAATTATCCATAGGTCTGAGTGTGAGTGTGAGTGGTTGTTTGTCTCAGTCTGTCTCTGTGTGTTAGCCTTGTAATGGACTGGTGACCTGTCCAGGGTGACCCCGCCCTCGCCCAGTGTTGAGCTGGGATTGGCTCCGAGACCCCCCACGACCCGGAAACAGATAAGCGGTTGAAGATGAATGAATTAATGAATTCAGTAAAAGATCATTCTTAAAACAGAGCAGTGGATGAACATTTCAGTTCAGAAAAACACACACAAAGATGACTGTAAGGACTGATGATGCCTGACTCAATCTGTAGGCAAGAAAAAAAAACAAAACAGAGATTCATCAGTGAAAGAAAAACTCGCCATGACCACAAAATAAATCTATTTACAGGACAATGAATAAATATTAGAGTGTTAGCAGTTCATCAGCCTGAAATTATTTCTTTGCGTAAGCAGCTGCTGTAGCTTTCCCTCCATTGCGTCTTTATTCACAAGTATTCCTTCGGAGTTTTATTCTCCTTTCACATCTTTTTGAATCCACGGCCAAAAGCTGTTCCCTGCTGAGGCTCAATGGAATTGGTGATTTTAAATGAAGAAAAAAAAAATCATTAATGATGCACACAGTGTTGAGTCTTTGCTGTTGCTTGTCCTCTTGATTAGTTAAGTCTCCATGACCCTCTGTAGGGACTTAGCGTGTCGCAACCCAGAGTATAAAACCCACTGGCTGAGAAGCTGCTGCAATTAAGCAAGAGGAGGAAAAGGATGCTTCATCCACATGACCACATTTTCAATTTAACATACACCTGAAAACACATAAGCACAGGACCATTCACATCGACTCCATCGGTGTTACATGACCATTGGAGTGTTTGGAGTGTGGAAAAGTACTTGCTTATTCTCGGTGTCCCAGATGTTGAATCTAAAATGGCCCTAATATTCCCTTGATTTATAATCTCTAAACAGTTTTCCTGATGAGTTTATGGTCTCAGTCTCCTGTTTCAAGACTTCAATATAAGATGATGTTCATTTTGTAAATGATGTTCTGACTTAGAGAAAAGTAGACCATAAAGCAGGGGATGAATTAGGGAGGATGACTAATGGGTGATTGACACACTGTGCTACATTATCAGAAAGGGGCAGACATGTACCGATCAGGCATAACATTCTGACTACTGACAGTTGAGGTCCATAACATGGATTATCTCCTCATAATGGCACCTGTTAGTGGGTGGGATATATTTGGGAGCAAGAGAACATTTGGTCCTCAAAGTGGATGTGGTAGAAGCAGGAATAATGGGCATGGCGATGGTTAGACGACTTGGTCAGAGTATTGCCAAAACTGTGGGGTGTTACCTGACTGCAGAGGTCAGTATCTATCAAAAGTGTCCAAGGAAGGAACAGTGGTGAACTGGGGACAGGGTCACGGGCAGTTTAGGCTCACTGATGCACATGTTCGTTGCTTACCTGGGGAACACATTGCACCAGGGTGCACTATGGGAAGAAGGCAAGCCAGCAGAGGCAGAATGATGCTTTGGGCAATGTTCACCTGGGGAAACCTTGGGACCTGCCGTCCATGTGGCTGTTACTTTGACACATACCAATTTAAGCATTGTGGCAGACCATGTACACCCTTTCATGGAAATGATATTCCCTGATGGCTGTGGCCTCTTTCAGCAGGATAATGCACCATGCCACAAAGGAAAAAATATTTCAGGAATGCTTTGAGGAGCACAACAATGGGTTTGAGGTGTTGACTGGGCATCCAAATTCCCCAGATATCAATCCAAAGGAGCATCCGTGGGAGGATGCAGAACTCACAGCAGCATCTTAACACTCAGTCAGAACGGTGGCCTGCCTGGGATAAAATAAAAGTAATTTCTATTGAAACTATGTCTGTCCGCCTAAATTTAGTAGATCTATTGAACCAAAAGTGAACAGAAGAGCAGCTAAAAACAAGAACTTAATTGAAATTAAAACAACCACCAATTCAGATCTAAATATTACAAAAATTAAATGTGGAGTATTGAATATTAGATCACTATCATCCAAATCCCTGTTAGTTAATGATCATATTATGGATTTATTTTTTATAACTGAAACCTGGCTGCAGCAGAATGAATATGTTAATAAACAGGGGTGGAGGGGTGGCTGAGATATTTCATTCCAGCTTATTGATCAACCCTAGACCAAAATCTGGTTATAAATCTTTTGAAAGGCTTACCTTCAGTCTCTCCCATTCAAACTGGAAAATTTAAAAAACAGTTCTGCTAGTTAGATCCCCTTGGTCCTCTGTTAGAGTTCTCTGAGTTTCTATCAGAGTTAGTACTTAGTACAGATAAAATCATTATAATGGGAGGTTTCAATATTCATGTAGATGTCAGTGACAGCATTAGTTCTGCATTCAAGTCATCATTGGACTCAGTTGGCTTTTCCCAGTATGTGAATGAACCTACTCACTGTTTCCATCACACTGTTGATCTGGTGTTAACATATGGCATTGGAATTGATTGCCATAAAGCAAACATCACAGAAATTGGAAAGGAAGTGGTGGTCCAGTAATGCAGATGAATTCTACTTAGCCTGGAAAGAAAGTTTAAAGATATTAAAAAGCTCTTTGCATTGCCAGAAGCTCCTACTATTCAGCATTGATAAAAGAAAACAAGAACAATCCCAGGTCTCTCTTCAGGACTGTATCCAGGCTGACAGAGTCAGAGCTCAGTGGAACCACTGATTTCTTTAGCTCTTAGTAGCTTTGATTTTATGGGCTTTTTTACTAATAAAATCGTAACAATCAGAGACAAAATTCAACAGCTTCTATCTACAATTGGCAGCAGTCCACTATCAAATGCAGCAGCTTCTGAATCAACAGCAAAACCTGCTTTTTATTTGTAATCTTTTTTCACCTTTAAATCTCTCCAAGCTAGTTTCTATAGTCTAATCATATAAACCATCAATTTGTCTTTTAGCCCCGATACCTACCAGGCTGTTTAAAGATGCTTTTCCATTAATTAACATGTATATGCTCAATCTGATCAATGCGAGTTTATCACTAAGTTATGTGCCACAGCCTTTCGAGATTGTCGTTATTAAACCTCGGCTCAAAAGCCCTAATCCTGATCCAGATGTTTTGGATAATTACCTAACCTCACTTTCATTTCCAAAATTCTTGAAAAAGCAGTTGACAAGCCAATAATGTGAACATTTGCATAGGAATGGCTTGTTTGAAGAGTTTCAGTCAGGTTTAAGGGAACATCATACAGCACTGGTAAAAGTTGGTTCATATCATATTTATCAGACAGATATCAGTTTGTCCGTGTTAGTAATGACTCTTCCTCGCGCATTTTAGTTAATCATGGAGTTCCACAGGGTTCTGTCCTTGGACCAATCTGTTTCACCCTATATATGCTCCCATCCATCTATCCATCCATCTTCTACCACTTTCCTGTTTCCGGATAATGGGGGGTGCTGGAGCCAATCCCAGCCAACGTTCCGGGTAAGGGCGGGGTACGCCCCGGCCAGGTCGCCAGTCTATTTATGCTTCCCTTAGGTAATACTATCCGGAAGCACAGAATCATGCTCTTGTTCTTTCTCCATCCTTCTACCGAGTGCCCCCAACCTCTCCTTTATGCTCTCTCTCTCTCTCTCTCACTGCCTCTGCTTCTCTCTCACTCTCTCTCACTCTCCCTCTCTCAACCTAACCAGTTGAGGCAGATGGCTGCCCTCCCTGAGCCCGGTTCTGCCTGCGGTTTCTGCCTCTTAAAGGAAGTTTTCATTGCCACTGTCACCAAGTGCTTTCTCTCTGAGGGATCTGTTGGGTCTCTAACAACTACATAAAGAGCTGGATCTAGATCTAGTCTAATAAATTTGATTTGATTAGATTTTTTGATTATTTGGTGTAGTTGTATTAGTTGATCAATTCCCACTATTGAACATGTTAGGGACCAAACAGATAAGGCTTGAGGACAAAGGTATTAAAAGAAGAATTTGTTTAACCCTTAAATGCATGAGTGATTGGACCCTACACTCTCTCAAGTGGGTCAAAAATGATCCGTATAAGAATCAGTGTGTTTTATGCCATTTTGGCTAAGAATTATAATATGTGTTATTATTTGTATTATAATTTGGTCCACACAAGAATGATTTCATGTTCTAAACGTCTTAATTTTTCACTTAGTAACAGATTTAGAAGATTTTGATAATTAAGACGAATATTATATAGAAAGGCAATAGAAGAATTTCAACATCCATTTTGTGTGAGTGTGTGTGACTCTCCAGTCATTGACAGTTCCTCTCTCTTTTTGTATTCTCTTGCGGGTAAGTTCTTGTCTTCTCACTGTATGCAGTTGTGACAAACTACCTGTTTCTGCCTGTGATCATTGCACACAGGTAGACTGTTCTTCCCACACCTTTTGCTGACGGTTGGCCCTGGCTGTTTCTTTCCTGTGCATGGGTTGTGGCTTTTGTCACCCCACACCTTCCAATTGCTTCAATGATCAGGGTTTGCAGTTGTTGGCAACCTTCTAGTCTGTAGCTCATGTGTGGTGTGACAAGCTCCTTTGAGAGCTCTTTGAGGAAGAGCCGTCTGTTGAATTCAAGGTGTTAAAAAAGGTGTAGGCATTCAGGGTGGCGATGTCAAGGATGTTATAGAATGTACCACAGCACCCCAGGCCACCTCTGTGTTGTTTGTCGCTTGCAGGTGTAGGTGCCAACCATCTAGTTCATGGTGCCAACACCTCCTTTGGTGTTTCTTTCTGCTGTTTTTGTCCACAATTTTGTTGTGGTTCTCAGCTTTTCAGGACATTTGGGCCTGGTGTTCTGCTCTGGGTGGGAGGTAACTCACTCCCTTACGACTCATTCTGTTGGATGTGATTTGGACTTCACTTTCCTCTTCAGAGGAATCTTCTTTGTCTGATTGATCCTGTTCAGTTAGGAGAGTTCAATATTCAGGTGGACAATGACAGCCACTTCCCACCAGACGAAAATCTTGATCCTCATCATCAGAGGACCAAGATTGTCAGAGATTTCAGATTTTTGCTGTGTAAAATAATGTTCCTATGAGTGACACTTTTGACATAGTGTGTTTGGTCTACAGTAAATATATCCCCCCCATCCATCCATCCATCTTCATCTGCTTATCTGGGGTTGGGTTGCGGGATATATATTCCTGACAGCCACAATTAATGAGAATCATAGGTTCCCATGAGACTCTATAGGAAAAGCACGCGGGTCATTTTGGACCCACTTATGGTGGGTTGTGGTAGTAATACAACAAATTACAATTTCTTAGAAAGTATGAAAGGTATCTTAAAAATTTAAATGGAATGATATCAAAAACGTGTTTTCTGAGGAATGCTGGAATATGAAATGATAATAACCTCTCATTACAAAGATATTGCAAGAAAATTATCTCACTGGCTGATTTTTGACCCACTTGTTCATCTAAGGGTTAATTAACAGAAAAAAAAAAAAACATTACAACAAATAACAATTTTAATCATTTTAAAATTTAACTCCAAAAAACTGACAAAAACGGGACCCAATTTAAGAAAGGTAAAGTCAGCAATAAGGAAATTGAAGCTTAAACAAAACTGAACAGAACAGAACAGACCTGACTCATCACACAATGTGGTTTTTAAACCAATGGACTAGTCCTTCATTAAGCACACGGAGGGGGGGCTGACTAACATACCATTAACACCTACCAATTTAACTAAACATAATTCATTGAAGAAAAAAAAAACACTATAAAGAGAAAGTAAGTATAACTATACAAAAACTCCTGAACTTCACAATAAATCGAAACTAAACAGAAGTTTTCTTCCTCCTACTTCACTTCCTGTGGGTCATTTTCTTGATATTTAAGCCTTCTGCCAGCAACTCAGAACAGAAGAAAGTATTTTTTAGAAATCATATGAACAATAACATGCAACTAAACTATAAAATGATTTAAAGTGTGAATGAATACATTACTGACACTGGCTTAGGCCGTCACAGGTCAGAACTGCAAAATAACACGAGTCTTAAATCAGTGATGATAAAAAAGCTGCGCCCCTTCATACCCTTTACACACATTTGTTTTTTAACGATTGTGTGATTACCACACACACTCAATAATTTAAACCAAGTCAGCAACACTGACTTTGCAATGCAAATCAGATATGGATCATAAGAGGCTGCTGAAGAGCAGTCAGTCAAGAAAAATTTGTGAGCTTGAGCTCCAGAGATTCAGGTCCAACTCAATGAGCTCTACAGCATGAGCTCTGAGAAAGTAAAAGGCAGAGGTTAGAAAGATTCAAGCACCACTCAGCCACTAATGCAAATATGTGTCTTAGTATTCATATGCATTAAAACATATTACCATTAATATTCCTGTTGGGATGAATAAAGCATGCATGGGCCTTCCACACTTGCATATTTTCTGTGACATTTTTAAGACTGTTTATTGTGAGTGTGTTAAGAGTTTGAGGGATCTAAGTGTTATTGGGAGAATTGCTCCCAACATTGAAGTTGTTTGATTTAGTGGATTAGCCATCAATCCAAGAACGGTGAGACTGAAGATACTTCATTTACACTTTCAGACCTGTGTACGTGTGTCTGTTGTCATTGGGTCAGGACCCAAATCTGACTACATTCCTTGTTTGTCTGTCAGTCCAACAGGATGTGGTAATGTATGTGGAACAAAAAAAACAAACAAAAAAAAAAGCCAGGAGAAAAATTATTTCTGCACTTTACCAGTTGACTTCCAACAACAGTTTAGCTAATGCGAGCAGCTAAAACAAATTAGGGGATCAATCATATACATGAAGTAGTCTTCGCTCACTCATATGACTCAATGCTATCATTGAGCTACCATGACGGACAGGTTGTCTCATGGGCCTTTGATACACACTGTAACTTTTTCCTTAATAGGTAGATTTGCTTTATTGATCACACGCTGGGAAATTATTATTATTATTATTATTATTATTAATTTTATTTGTAGTTGTTTTGCTTTACTCACGATCTTGTTCTTGCGGTCACGATCCAGTTCTCATGACCATAGGTGAGGGTAGGAAAGAAGACTGACCTGACGATTGAGAGCTTCGCTTTCCGGCTCAGCTCTCTCTTTGTCACAGCGATGCGATACAGCGACTGCTGTGTTTCCCGAAGTCTCTGTCTCTCCCAGCTCCTCTCCTCTCTCTCCCTGTCCTCATCCTGCAGGTGGTGAATCATCATCATCCCATGTTCCTGCAACGCCTGCTGCTCCCACATCTTCATGAATTCCATACAACATCATTTCTATGAACTTCATGCAGCATCATGTTCCTGCTGCACCTATATTGAATATCCCCTCCTCCTGCTCTCATTCTCTCCTTACTCTATCCAACTTTAACCCCCCCCCCGTCTCTCTCTCTCTCTCTCTCTCCTTCTCCCTCTCCCTCTCCCTCTGTTGCTTAACCCAATCGGTCAAGGCAGATGGCCATCCCCCCCTGAGCCCGGTTCTGCCTGAGGTTTCTGCCTCTTAAAGGAAGTTTTTCCTTGCCACTGTCGCCAAGTGCTTGCTCATGGGGGTATCTGTTGGGTCTCTTTAAATCATTTTATGAAGAGTTTGGTCTAGACCTGCTCTATATGTAAAGTGCTTTGATGTAACTTTGTTATGATTTGTCACTATATAAATAAATCTGATTTAATTTGATTTGAATTGACTGCAGTACCGCTCCCGCTGCTCCAATTCTCCGGCCAATGTCACGCTCCAAGGTCCCCCCACTCGTGAACAAGACCCCTAGGTACTTGAACTCCTTCACTTGGGGTAAGGACTCATTCCCAACTCGGAGTAGACAATCCATCGGTTTCCTGCTGAGAACCATGGCCTCCCTCATCTATGGTCATGAGAACTGCATCATGTCTAAAAGAACGAGATTGTGAAATGAGCTTCCTCAGAAGGGTGGCTGGCTTCTCCCTTAGAGATAGGGTGAGGAGCTCAGAGTAGAGCCTCTGCTCCTTTGCATCGAGAGGAGAAAGTTGAGGTGGTTTGGGCATCTGGTGAGGATGCCTCCTGGGCGCCTCCCTTGGGAGGTGTTCCAGGCACGTCCAGCTGGGAGGAGGCCCCAGGGTAGACCGAGGCTCGAATGGAGAGATTATATCTCCACTCTGGCCTGGGAACACCTCCGGATCCCCCAGTCAGAGCTGGTCGATGTGGCCGGGGAAAGGCAAGTCTTGAAAACAAGTTATGTTTGTTTATTATGTAACCATGACAACTGAGATCCAATACAAGTTCCAACATAAGGATGCTATTTCAGTAGGCGCTCTGATGAGTTGTATCAGAAGGTTAAAAAAAAAAACACGATTGTTCTAGTTAAACATGAACAGAGCTCAACACTGCACCTTTATATATGCAGTATATAAATAAGTGACTAAGACGGATGACTAGTTGAAATTTAAAATCAAAATTCCAGAGAATTTAATATTACACATTTAATCAAAGAAGGGTGGAAGTTGCACATTTTGTCAGTTTTGCATTTCATTGTTCTTGGTTACTGGGTCTTTAACATTGTCCAATACTGTGTCTTGTCATTTAGGTCAAAGTCTTTGGCTGTGCTTGTAATGTTACTGTATATACAGAGATGTGCTGAGGTGACCCAGTGATGAAAGAAAGAGATAATGGATATGTTCCCGTTAGACCCGCAGGGGAAGTGAAGGTTACAGGTGTAACTGCTGACTGTAAGGAACAATGCAGCATCCAGATGCAGGCTGGGAGTCTGGGAGGCGCCTTTGAAGTAAACTCTGCTGCTTCCCTGAGGTAGAAAAGCCCTCGCTTTAAGGGAAAGACTGCAACTGTTCTTTGTAGCTTTATTCTCCAGAGAAGCTTGTGTGTTGTTCCCCTGCTTTTGTTGATGATATTTTTTTAGATGATGGTGACGATGAGGAAGAGGAGAGCAGTGCACAAAGAGTGTTTGTAATATCTAAAGGAAAAAGGCTGAAAAAAGAAACCAAACTATGTCCTAGATTTGCACTCGTGTGTTTCTCATTTCATGTTTTGTGAGAAGACACATCTTGAGTGCGTAGCGCCTGCATAGGTATATTGGATAGTTTCTCCCAATGCATCTCATTCTGGGTCGAGAACTTGATGGGAGATACAATGGAACCAGCAGTCCGCCTTCTTGTACTCATAAATTATCTGCATGAACATGAAGTGTGTTGTCATTAGTGTGCTGCGTAGGTGGAGGAATTAAAATGAGCTGACATATTACAGGCCAGTAAAACAAAAGTCCACTGTTAGGAGAAGCATGCCAGCCAAATGCTTAGGGCCTCAGTGGCCGCTCATATTGGCATATTTTACAATGATAACATTAAACCGTGTTGGATTCTATACTGAGCACTGCTGCTCCTAATAGTGCCCTGTCATTGATGATGTGTGCTGTCGCTAGCATTCCCCAGTCACTGCAGGTGAGGCATTTAGGGGATGTCTAGTAAGAGACCCCAAGAGAGGCATTTAGGGGATCTCTGCAAATTGTACCGTATATTTAATGGTCTCCATATGAAAGATTTTGGGAAGAGCTAATAATTATTGAATGTGCCAAATTCCTGCATGTGTGACATTCAGAGGGCATCTGTAAAGTGTAATGTCAAACAATAGCCTGCATGCATTGTATTTAGGACATTTTAACTGTACCATGTATCCAGTGAGGCATTTAGGTGACATCTGTAGAGTGCAGCATCTACCAGTGGCCTGCATGTGAGGTGTTGAGAGAATATCTAAGTTGCAGTCTTTACTGATTGCCAACATATGAGGCATTTATTGAGAATCTGTAGATTTTTGTGTCTGTCCCTAGAGCAGAAGGTTTTTTTCTTGGGTTTTGATGACCTTATTCAGGGTGTGTGGGTAAATTCCCGGTTTACAATCCATAGACCATCAAAGCAGGACTGTATTGGTCAACCCTGCTGACATGTAGCCCTCAATTATTGTACATTACCCCCACAAATCAATTACAGTGATCCAGAATTGCTTTTTGAATGAGCCGCAGTAATTAATTTCATGTCTTTATTTATGAAGTCTAAGGCTTGTTACAGCAGAGGGGGTGTTGTGTGCTGTCTCTTAGTCTACTAATCTAATCAGAAATTGTTACCCGTTTATTCCTCTGGTGGTCAGACGCCGGGGGCAAGGATTTTGGAGGAAGGCCCTCATTTAAAACGTATGTCTTTTTTTATTTTAACAATGAATGGACGCCAGGAGACTCAGAGCAACAGGTCACAGATTATTGGATGCAGAATATGACATTTAACCACCTCGTATTCATGCAGGCAAGATGGCTGCAGACATTCAGACTGAGAAATAGCAATGAACTTCCATTGTACTGAGTAGAGACACACTCTGTAGATGGAGAATTAATACAAAAAATCACAACAGGGCAAGCAACCAACAATGGTAGCAATGACCTACTAACATTTTGTCACATGTGCCAAAATGACATTGAATCTTGTGTGTTATCTTTGAGTGATTGGTACCGGCACCTTCAGAGGAGAAGCGGAGTGCAAGAAATTCAGAGTAAACACAAATTTGTGCTACAAAAAGGACCAGACTCGGTGACTAACTCCCTAGCCTTAACAGCGACCTTGCGACCTGCCCTACGTGCCCTAAAGATAACTATATCTAACTAGCCCAGTGAGCAGTGATAACTAACATGTCTTTGGGGTCATCAGGTTGGAACCTCCTTTCACCGGTGTTTCGTCTAGTTGGTCCCACGACACCTCCAGGAGGCTAGACAGTGATCACTGGCGTCCCAGAGTCACTCCCCTAATGCCAGCTATCACCGCTCCTCACACCAACACAACTATCTGAAACAGCACTACCGTCAACTACATCGACCTCTCACCAACTGCACCAGTAAAAGCGGGGTGGGGATACAGACCCTGGTTCGGGTAAGGGGAGAAATAGAATAGGTGGGGATAAAAGTAGGGATGGGATACAGACCCTGGTTCGGGTAGGGGGTAATGAAAGTATAGAGGGTGCAGGAGGTGGAGGACAAGATACACAAGATACACAAAACAAGCTACACTAGCAGATTCAGCAGACAGACTCACCTAAACTGTCCTGTAATCAAAGAAAGACAACACAAGCCAAGTCAAACCAATACAAGCCAACTCACCTGGACTAACCACATGGTGTCAAAGAGGCTCACACAGGCCACACTTTCCACTTAAGTACACTTCCTCTTCCTGCATTTCTTCCTTGCTTCTCTCAAGTCTGTCTATCCTAAGTGCTCCCCCTGCTGGACCCCCAGCTACTATTACTTCTTCTAATCCAGATCCACTGACTGGATCTTACTGCCTCATCTGACATTTCCTTCACTATTTTCCTCACACTCTGTCCCATCAGTGTCTCCCTCCAAAGCACAGTAGAGAACACAAAGTTCACTAAATATGGGACATTTGTCAGGTTTGCCCACACTTTTTTACACACATCTGATGCAACACTAACGTTCACAGGCGCACATACTCTCTGATGACTGGGCTGACTGTCACTGAAGGGCTGCTTGCTGTGTGTAGGTGGTGCTTCTTATGGTTGTAAATAAAACTTTAGGAAAACAAAGGAAGAGAGCGAGAGAGTGCAGAGCTAAGTGAGTCACTGTTACATATTAGCAGATCACATGATCAATGATGAGTCAACTTTAGACTCAATGCATCATCATAGAGTAGCCGAGTTGACACATACTTGTCTTTCTCAAACTGAAAAGAGTAAAGCTACAGAGACATCCCCAATCTACAGATTCCTCCCATGAGGGTCCAGGAGCTGATTGGGAGAGGGGTCACTCCCAGGTGTCTTGGGTAAAAGAAGCATGCGGTGGGCATATCCTGTAACTAGGACAAAAAAAAAAAAAAACACCCAGTGCTGCACACTTGTATAACCAGACTATCTATAACAAAAGAAACACACAAACCATTCCAAACACCTTCCACTTCTTCAGTATTGCTGCACAACAATAAACATTTACATGTTTACTGCCTCAATTTTTAAAGATTATTTTTGTGTAATTTCGTTTTTCCAGTCATCCGGGGGGGGTCGGAATGATGAAGATGATCGTTTGACGTGTTTTAACTCTTCCCAGACGCAGCAGCATGTCATGCAGAGTCACATTTACATTCTACTGGTGCCCCAATAGAATGTGCTCACAGCCCCACCCCCACCTTCCTGAAACCACTTACTGACTCTTATATAACTAATATAGTTCAGAGTAGGTTTTTTGCTCATGTCATGTTGTATCACATTGTTGGGAAGCTCTGAACGATCTCTTGTCGTTTATCTTTGTCTCAATTGGAGTTGTTCCAAATCAACCATAATCCCACCATTTGATGTGATGACACTTCATAGAACAGCTCTCTCCATTTCTTTCCTAATCCAGAGGAAATCCATGCTTTTCTTTTTTTTTCAAAAGGATGATTTTTTCAGTTTTGAGTTCATAGCTTAGTTACAGTAATTGACAATCTTAAAATACTTCCTTATAGATATATGATATCTTTTGACTTTATTCTTCTCTATCTCTGTAGACATTTTTATGCCACTATAAGGAATGCTGTCAAACAAAGTTTCAGGAAGTCACTCATGAGGAAATCATAAGGAAATGTGTGATGCATACTGTATACTGTATACACACACACATATAAATGCTATCCTATTCCTATATAGTCATATATGTATATATGTACCTGCTTGCGTGTGTGTGCTTATACTGAATATAGCTTGATGTATATAGGGTGTGTGTGTTGTGTGTGTTGGTATTACATGTGTGCAATGGTTGGATGTAGCTTAGTACAGGCAGCATCATCAGAGGCCAGTAAACATCCTTCTGTTTTCTCTGTGTTCGTGACTGAAGTGTCTGAGCAAAGCATCACCAGAACAATTTTTAATGAAACACTTGAGCAGTATAGTGTCTAGATCTGAATTGTCACACTCTGCCATATTGAGTGTCAGCATCTGCAGAGCCAAACTGCCGTGCTCTATCTTTAACACACCGGCTTTGAGCTTGACCAGCTGTGACATTCGCTGGAATCTTCAGGACTGCAGACATAGCATTCAAGGATTACGTAACCTTAGCTAAATAATTCAGTCTGTGCTATGCATATTGCATTGCCCCCCTCCACATGCACACACTCTATTGGCTATGCATCTTCATCAGCCAGTGGATGAGCTCTGAGACGAGCCTAAATTTATTACTGTTTCTAACCAGCTCACTTCCCAACCCCCTCCACCTCCCTCTAGCTGAGAGACTGTGGTCAGTGGCTGTATCAAGGCTGGCAGAATAAGGATTGGAGTATATTTTGTTGTTCACTGAACCTTTGCAGTAAAGTAAAATGGTGTCTGATCTGCATTGTATGGAAAGTGTACAAACGTGTGCCCATCAGTGTTTTTCCACTGTCAGTGAACCATGTGTTCACTCATGGGACATGTTATCGGTGGCCTCTGGACAACCCTTTTCAAATTTGGATGATCAGCAATTTCAAATTAATGTTGAATGTGTAAATATAGATATGAACTCCAGTTCAGCTCAGTCAGGTAGTCTACTCATGATTTTTGTCCATTAACATAATGTAGGAAGTCACGCAGTGTTCCCCCCATGTATTGTAGCAGAAAAGGAGAGGTTGGGCTGAGGAGAATGGGTCATTGGATTGTAGTGACACCTGTTTGACTTACCTGCAAGAGGTCAAAGGTTTTGTCTGTGGTGGAAGAAGTAAAGTAACAGCAATAATACCAGGGAAAGGGCAAACAGAAAGTCCTGCATTCAGAAGTTTTTTTAAGTAAATTACATACATTATTATCAGCAAGACGTTTTTAAGAAGTAGAGGCAAAATTACTCTTTTCAGGCTGTTGTTTTTACCACATATAAAAGAGGAATTACCACTGATGCATAAATGTTTAAACTCTTTTTTATTGCTCTCAATTAAAGTCACATTACTGTAATGCTATTCGATATAACAATAATTTTTTTTATTTTTTTATTTTGTAAAAATGGATATAAAATGCAAATAAACACTGAATTAATTCAGACCTTGCTCTTAATCTCCCACCTGGGTGAAATATATCAGCAACACCTTGTAGCTCTTTAGCGTCTGCAAGTTGTAAAACATTTCAGTAATGGTTTACACCCCGTAATGACATAAAGACAGAGGTTTAGAGACAATTAAAGGTCCCATACTTTAACTTCATCCATCCATCCATCTTCAACCAATTGTCCAAAGTTGGGTCACGGGGGTAAAAGCCTTAGCAAGGAGCCTTAGCGAGGCTCTTCCTTGCTAAAGCTGCTAAAGCTTTAACTTGTTAAGTATTTTATTTTCAAGAGTAGAGATACTTGTGTTTTTAAGAGCCAAAAACTGTCTCATTGGAGTTTCCTGTCTCAGGCTTTTCTTTGAAGCTTTAGCAACAACAGGTTAGTCAGCCAATCAGAAGAGAAGATCTGAGCCTCTTTATGATTTACTGGATTTTTTTCTGTTTGATCCAATGAAAAATAAAGCAGATTTCTGTCATGTCTTTGTGGTACTTGGGCACCAAGGTTCAAACACAAACAAAGAATCTTGGTGGAAAAAGAACCAGTTTATTGCCAACAGAGGACAGAGGTGAGAGCTGATTGTAGAGAGCTATGAAGCAGAGAACCAGGCAGGCGGGAGATCCAGGGAGAGCAGTGGACTCTGACACACCGGCAAGGGAGGCTGGTGTGCTTTGTCAAGTGGGGTGTTGAATCCAGATGGCAATGGAGCAGGAGTGTGGAAGAAAACAGGAGCCGAGGATCTGGACACATGATACTATAGTTAATTGGAGCAGAAACAGAGGTCAACGAGAAACAAGAGCCAAGGCACAATACCGCTGGAAGTATGCAGACAATCTGGTGATGAGTGGCAGAATGAACCAGGTTTTTATGGAGCAGTTGTGTCGATGGCAGGAGAAGCCATATTTGTGTGTGGGTAGTTGATTCTAGGTCCGCCCAGCTCCAGACCAGTCTCCAATCAGGAATCAATCACAGGAAAGACGCACACACACACACACACACACACACAACACAGGAAAGGAGGGGGAACTGAGGTAGAGGGACATAAACACTAAGAATTTTGACAATTTCAAGCAAACACTCAAAGGAACAACATGTGGTGCGAGTGAGCAGTTACAGTTTTTAACAAGTACATTTATTGATCTTCATGCTTAGTAACAAACACTGTCTACAACAGACTATCAAATAGTTCTAAGCTTTGCCCTTTTTCATTAACTACATATTTTTTTACATTAACTTGATGTATTTTCCAAGCAGAGATATTGCAAATAGCTTTGGCTTTGAATGGGAAGAAAAGTTGATACTCAACCACTGAAACATTGAATTGGTTTTTGCAGTCTATCAGTGGCTTGGGTCAGTTACAGGTGCTTTGGTGAAGTGACAAACAAGACGTGATTTTTAGGTGCATTTCATATCCACTTTGGTGTCAGCATCTCCTGCGGTCACAAAATAAAAATAGGCATGTGATTTAGGAAATGTGACACATTAATAGTGGCTTCTATAGTTAGCACTAAATACTTTTTCCTTATTGCCGCCTCCAGTCAGTGGGAAGAATTAATCTTTTATTTCCTGACAGTTATGCGGGCAGGCTCTGGAGCTGGACAGTTAAAAACCTAAATAAATCAGCTGTTTTCAAACGAAAATTACAATGTGTCTCATGGCTCACTAAGTACAAATGCTGGGGGAGAGCTATCATTACCATAGCTTCATTTATTTCTTTAGGAGGCCTGTGTTGGTTGTTGAGCAATTGTGTTGGACTAAACTTCACAGAGGAGAGAATTTCAAGGCATTATTGGGCTTTAAAGGCTGAAAATCTGAGTGAAGTGTCAATGTGTGTGTGTGTGTGTGTGTGTGTTGGGGTTTTTTTAGCACATGTTTCTCTTACCTTTTGTAATGGGCTCGTGTGCTGGGAGCTATCAGGAGGAATCACGCTGCGGAATGCAATTTTTGTGTCAGAAGATTAGCAACCCTCTCCGTGGACATGGTGGCCGTTTGGACTTCTCCCTTAAGCTAGAAAGAACATTAAATAAAAGTTCTGTAAATGAAAAAAATAAATCATTACAGTGGCTGTCATGTGGCTGATGTTTGCTGTCAAAGCATTATGTGAGACAAGATGGGATGGGAGGGGGTGGGGGGGGTGGGGGGCAGGGGTGTAAAAGGAGTCACGCAACTTGTGCTCATATAGGAGGCAAAGCAGCAGAGGTACCAGCTGTAATCTGTCCCCAACATGTAGCCGTGTGTGATATAAACGTATTTCCCTCCAGGTCTCTCTTTCCTCTCGCTGTGTTTGTTTTTAAAACAGACTTGCATGAAATTTCTGATGATTTTGCAACATTTTCAAGTATGCGTACATGTTTATGTGTCACTTCATTCCACCAAAGCAACACAAAAGAATACTGTCATCTTCTCACCCTGAGCCTCTTTTACTTTTACTTTTATGGAGCGACCCAATTGTCTGATACTCTTGGGATCAAAAAACGACTGGTTTGTTCACATGATCATGCGATGCGCGTTATAATTTTCTTGACAGGATTTTCTACTTTTTTTTTTTTTTTTTTTTTTTTTTTTTTAGTAAATTATAAGTCATTGTATAGTATCAGGGCTAACACTGAAACATCTTGAATGATAACCAGTACTGGGCAATTGTTCCAAACCTGATCCACCATACTCCACAGTTAACGAAGAGCTGAAATGTGTAAGATAATAATAATCAACTCCTCCTAAAGTGCCATATTAATCTGCCTGCTCAGCATCACAGCACCTGAAACATGGAACATGTTAATGGTATCATCGGCAGTGTTGTGATGTTAGAGACATGAAGAGAGAAGAGTCAAACATAAAGTTAAAGTGGCTTGGATAAGAGATCTTGTACAGAAATAATATAGATGCCATTAAGTCATTATATCAAGAGTGAAAAATAGAAGGGATATATATGCTTATCATCTATATACTGTACATCCGTTAGATAGATATTAGTTTAGAGATGAAATAACCATAGTAAAAACAGGTATATTTAAAATATATGATGATTTTTGGTTAAACAATTATATGTTGTATATGTAGGTATATATACGTATATATTGTATATGCCATTCGTCGTGCATTAAAACCATTTGAAGCACACCTACGAGTGGATTAACCCGCTTATACCATGGTGATTTTCCAAGAATATAGGAATAAAAGGATTCACCAACTTTTGGTGAAAGTTTTGCACTCAAAATCGAAAGTTTTTGAAGCAAGAGTTTACCATTGTTATGACAAGGAATAAACTAGTCCCTTTTACAACCACGCCAGTTACAGTAGACACAGTAAGACGGGATGAGCACTGTGGCTCAATCGCTTTAACAAAGCCAAAAGTAGGCTATTAAAAGTTAAAATTTAGCTTGATTTAGGTCAAAATTATTCAACAGTGTGGTTATTGTTTATAAAATGATATATATAAAATAAAAATAAAACTGGGCTCGTTATGTTGCTATGGTTACAGGCGCGGATGAATTTAGAGCAGTTAGCCTACAAAGTTTAACCAAACTACGTGTGCATTAAACGGTTTTAACGCCGACCAATCAGAAAAGAGTATTCACACTGACCATGGTATAAAATATATTCCATATACGTTTAGTTTAGTAACACCACAAACATATTGAATAATATTATTAGTCATAAATAATAAAATAAAAATAAAAATCATTATTTGACTTACAATTACTGAAGTGTTGGGATTAATGAAAAATACTAATAAAAACCGCACTATTAACAAAAAAAACTGAACAAACTAGCAAACCTGTTGATGATGATTAGAAAGTGAAAAGAATTTAAATATTTCATACTTTCAGTGCAGTTATTGTGGCCCGCCACAATATAAAATATTGACTTTAATTTGTTTTTTTGTTTTTTTTTCTGAAACAGGCGATTTAAAAACGCAACATATTTCTTTGGATGGATTTTTTTGCCATACTGTCTCTCTCACTCTCTCTACTTTACACAGCACACACACAGATTGATTTGTCTGTGAATAGCATGCTATTCTACATGTTAACTACCCCTAGACAGCCCGCACCATGAATTGCCCTCTGGTCCGTGGGGAAACACTGGACGCTGCATGACGGATAAATTGTAGAAATAATGGATGGATGGATTTTACGTCAAACATTTCTTTCCTCGTCGAATGTAATACACTATCAGTTCATAATTAGTGTGACTGTTGTGGACCACTTGCAAATTCCAACCCTGACCTAGGAGGAAATTCCATATACAAGAAAATGTGTGATATATTATTCTGAAGTTACTCTTGAGAACAATAACATGAAACCCATTGTCTCTGCTCATACTAGATATTACAGTTATTGTGATCCTCTCATACAGGGACATCACCTTCACTTTCATGGCTCTTTCTGCTCAGCACAATTTGCATATTGAGAGCTCTGTTTTGATTGGTCGTAACTTGCGTCTAACTAACAAATTCTGCTAGTGTTTCGTTTTTAATTCAGTCTGTTTTTCTGAAACACATCAGTACATCATTTGACCGACAGGCTCTAACATCAAAGCTGACAACACAGAGACAGATTTTGAAGGTATAATCTCAAACCAAGCTGGTGCTGACCTTTATTTCAGGTGAATACCATGTGATGCCCAGCGGCAGTGGCGGTAGCACGTGGCGTGAGCAGTGGCCATGAGTCCTACCTACACTGCAGAGTTAAGTCTGGTTGGCAAAAAAGCCAAGACATTTAATTATTCATCACATTACAGACGTAGAACATTACTTATACATTAAAGTCTTAGCTAGTTCTTTTTCAGCTACAAACGTTTCATTATTTAAGGAGACAAGTGCAGAGCAGAGTGGAGACCTGTGGTGATGTTTTAAAGATCACAGGCGCAAGTTCCTTTCACAGACATCCACTGATCTCAGCTAACACATTCACGCAGTAAATTCAAATTATCATGAGACTTTAGAAAACGTCACTGTTGGAGATATATTTTGAGGGGGGGTAAAAGGTTTCCACTTTTCTGTGTTATCTATTTCTTTTGTTCAGTTAAATTTAAGGCCATTTACACCATTTATAATCCTTACATCCGCCACATAGACGCTGAAACTGCTTGAGACTGTTATCAACTCCACGCTAGCAGATTAACTTGAACCTCAGTTACCTTACAATGTAGGTAACCTTTCCTGGGATCAAATTTCTAATGGTATGAAGAGCATCAGAGTCCTCATCGGGAGGAGGATGGCTGGATGGAACACAAAACGTTTTCCCATCTCACACTCACACTAATTAGTGACACGTGCAGTGTCATTTAGAAATTCAGAAGCTGTTCCACAGTCTTAACTGTGTCTATTATTGTCATCATGATGACAAATATGTCCCATGCCTGTCACCGGAACGCTGCCATGGGTCGCTTGACTGTAATCATGACAACAAATGTCCTTAAACCTTAAGAAATTATTTATTTTACCCCAAACTATGATTTTAATTGACACTAACGCAAACCAAAACCATTCTTCAATCCTAAACGATGTATTTATCATTGTTGCCATGACAACTTTTTATGAGATTGATGCACTTTTAGTCTTGCATTATTTTAGTGCGTGTATGTGCATGTGAGGCAGGGAGGGCAGTGCTACACCTCAGTGAATACAGGGGGGAATAAAGGACAGAGAAGATGCAGAAGGATGGACAGGGGAAGGGAAGCAGGTGGTGCTGGTAGGAACTGGTGGAGTGAAAGATGCTGTGCTTCTCCTGTCACCTCACTTAGGATTATTAGAGTCCAGAAGGTTTCTGTGTAGATCTGTGGAGAGATGGGAGTCCAGATAGGTGAAGGTGTCCCAACAGAGGAGCCAAGTCAAAGATAAAGTACATCGTGATAGATTGGAAGAACAGCTCAACATTTTAGGCAGGATTCATTAGTTCTTCATGATGTTACCCAACATGAGCTGGCAAGTGAAACCACACAAGCATGTGGGCATTCCCTAAATATGCACCATCACTGAACCACCCAAGCCAGAAGGACAGGGACCCACTTCCTCCCATCCCCCAGCAAAGCCCATCCACCACAGACTCATTTCTATCCCACTGTTGGTATGGACACAGAAGAAAGAAACAACATCTTTTTTCTGATTTTATTTTGTATCAACAGATTGTTAGACATTATAAAAGTAAAAAATTGATAAAATAATATAAAACCTCAAATATAGGAATGGGAAAGATCCCAAGCAACTCTGACATACCACTTAGCAGGACAGCTAATGATCCAGCACAGAGAGCATGAGTCAAATGAGACCAGAGGATGAAATCGGAGAGTGATAGAAACAGTTAGTGAGGACAAAAATACACTTTAAATATTAGTTTTAATAGAACCACATAGACCGGAGGCCTGAGGAAATCTAATTATTGCCATTTAATTGAAGTTAAAGTGAAACAAATTAGTGTAAAGCTTGAATTTTGATGTTCTGATGAAGGCAAGGAGGTTATTTTAATGGGAAGGGGGCCTGATAGGAAAAGAGCCTGCAGCAAGCTAATGTCTTTTTAACTCTGGGGCACCCCTGTGCTCTGAGCACAGAGGTATGGAATAAAAGGTTTAAGGAGATCAGACAGGTATGAAGGGGCCTGCCAATTTAAAATTTTTAAGTCATCAAAAGCACATTAAAGTCTGATTTGACATGGACAGATACCCACTGGAGGGAACCTGAACTTCTAACTTTAACATTCAGAACTATTTAAAGAGTGGGCCAAATAACAGTGGGAATTTGTGTAGATTCTGAAACAGTCAGAAAAAAGGACAGAAATTAGGGCAACCTCATACACGTGGTTTAGCTTTTCCACATGGGCCCATCTGCATCTGATCCGCAGGTTATATTCCCTCCTGTCCAGATCATTGGCTGCATGCCATGTCCCTTCTCTCTGTCCATGGACTTCCCGTCTGTCTGCACTGCTCCTATGAAATATATTGGCCAAAAAAAAAAAAAACACAACACAAATGTGATCGTGATGGTGAAGTCTTTTGTTGAAAGTGGCACTGAATGCGATGAGGTCATTTGCAAAACAAGTGGAAAAAACTGGGTACATAAGTCTTTGGTGATTAGACACCATTGTGATGCCATGATGATCTATGTGAAAAGGGGAGAAACTATGCACAGCATAGGAAACAACCTGGGGTCTAGACAGCAGTAGGGCTCCTCCTGATGAAGAAAAACAAGCTCAAGATCTGGTTGTGATGATGAGCCCTGCTGGAGGTGAATGAGGTGGAGGAGGGTTGCAGAAAAACACACTGAAATGAAGCTGACAGCAGGACAGAACAGAAGGCTGGTTGACATCTAGGCAAGATCTGATTGGTTGCTGAACACCAGAAGTCTGCTGATTACGAGAGTAGGAGAAGAGGGATGAGGGAGAAAGAAAACAAGACAATTGTGAATAGAGCTTCATTACACACCACTGATTGAAAAGTAATTACAGTAATTACAATTACAAAACAGAAAGGGTACTTGTTTGTTTTCCCCCCCTTCAGTAAAAGGGTGCAGGTGAAATACATCTCTCCCGTGCTGCTCTCGATTCAAACTGTCACTCTGCCTCATTCATTTTGATGCAGTCCCATAATGTGCCCTGGAATAATGAAACTGTATAATGAAGAATTAAATTGTCACCTCATGATTCCTGAAAGAGGCACTGGTGGCTAATGTTGGCAGGCTGGCTAAGAAGCCCACCATGTGCATGTGTGTTTTTTCCCTCTTGGTGAACTCTAAAACTAGTATAAGAGAGCAGACTGATCCACTCAGCTCCCGCTAAGACAGCTAGGGAGGCAACAATCACTTGCAGGGGTTATAATTAGTACCTTTAATAATTTTGCTGTTCTGAACTTTATAAATATTGACAGTAAGTGCACATATAGTACAATGAAGAGCTTTGTTCATGAGCTGTTGTTGACATGATTAGGGCTGCATAACTAAAAGATGCATTCTTTACTGAACTAATAAGGGAAGCACTTTGTTCCGCATTTTTAAAAATCCATATTGGGCAATTTTTATCACAATGAAACTGTGCGGCTATGACCGCAACTACTAGCTCTTTGCCTGTCTGGAATGAGTTTCTCATCGACAAATGAAACTGCGCTGTGTCACTATAGCTACGAGAATGATTTCATTTCTATTGGTTCTCTTTGACCAATAGAAATCTATCTAGCTGTTGCTATGGTGTGCCTGTGATGTGACTTCCAAAGCCATGGCTACTGGTTTTGATCTGCATAGTACAAATTGCTGTTGGAAGGTTTCACAAGTGAATGTTAAATGTTAAATGGTTTTTGCACAATAGTTTTTTTATTACAAAGAATATGTAAAATTGCTGTTCATACTACTGAAGAACATGTTACATGTTCAAAGAAAGTTGTTTAATAAATAAATGACAATGTGAAGATTGAACAGTTGAACTATTATTTTGCACTGAACAAATCATAGCCTTTTATATCGAGTTCATGTATGTCCACCTGTCTTCACTTGGAAATGATCAAATTCAGGTTTCTGTTTTAGTACATGGGCATATAGTTGTGGTGTATGGTATGAATGGGACTTCTTACAACCAAGTTCTATCGAAATATTACTATATCTAAATATTATTTAAATATATTATGTGTAATCATAATGCAGTCATGCAGGTGTAAGACATTATATTTGTCGTTCATATTGTATGCACAAATAATATAATGCCCCCCCCTCCCCGACAAATAAAGGAAAGACAAAATCCTGTCCCTTATTTCGTCTTCAAGAAGTTGGCAACCCTAGAGATGAATGTATCTGTTGTGCTGTTTATTCACTAAAATCTCCAGCTCATGCTGAAATGTGATGATACTTTCACTAGAGCCCTGCGTTACTGATTCTGATGTGCAAACAAAGTGAGACTCAGAAGAAGATGGATAATCCAATAAAATACAGCAAGGGCGGGATCAGGAGTTTTGAAAAGTAATTTTGGTTTGACGTGTTCTATGAGGCATCTTCATTTGGAACAATCTTTGGCCTGTGGTCCCTCGACAATAGACTCACACATTGCCTGTCTGATGTGATGATATCTATTACTGTGACACAGATACAAGGTCAATCAGGGAACAATCAGGATTACTGTGGCAGGATTAGTGCTGACTGACTGTTAGCGGAGACTTTTATATGTGGCCATGAGGAAAATAATTAGCTCCGTCTTTTTATTTCTTTATTTATTCATTTCTTGCTCAGATTTAGATCATTTGATTTGAGACCATTTGGACAGGCAATAGATTCATTTGTTGTTGACTATGAAGTGTGCATGAGCTGATGCCTCCTGCTTCATGTTTCCTTTCTGGTTAACCATTACTAAGATTCCTGGCAAACAGCTCACTGCAATGAAATCTTGAGGGTAACGTAGTGTCAGACACTGATTGAAATTGACAACTTGATGCACAATAAGTGGTGAAAGACAAGTAAGGTACATTTCATTATTGTGGGTTTTTCTCGAGCCAGAGTGAATCACTACACCTGCTATACTGCAAGGGTTGAGAATTATGTATCATATCATTATATCATTGTAGTTTATAAAAAAAAGAAATACAGACACTGAATTTCTTTCTTTCTTTCTTTTTTTCTTTTTTTTGGAAACAAAAATGCTGTAAACCATAATAACAAAAAAAAAAAAAAAAACTCTACACAAAGTTCCAAATAAATTTAAGTAAAATTTATAGAAAGGTCCAGAATTAGGGGGATAAGTTAACCTCTCTTAAAAAACTAACGGATTAAAAATGTTTTTACACCAGGTTTGAGAGAGACAGTGGATAGGGCAGTTCTGACAAAGGGCAGGTTGTTCCACAGTCTGGAAGGGGGAAAATCATGGTCACCTTTGTATATAAGGTGAGATTGGGGGGTGTTAAAGAGACCCATGTTTGATGATACGAGGGGCCTGGATGTAGTGGGGGGGCGTTAAGAGGTGTGTGATATGGGGGGAAGCTGAACCATCCAGCACTTTAGAAACCTTTTAGACTCTCATTTTTCATTGTTTCATGCCTTTGTGTTTTAGAGTTGTCTGTTTCATAATGTCACCAAGACTCCAGATATTCAGATTCAGCACAAGCTCAGTTAATTATGTGTCACTCAGTGAAGACTGTGTTGCCTATAATAGGGTATAGTACTGTAGCTCAGAAAACAAGAAAACCAAAAGAACAAACATTGAGTTTTTCCTTATTTTAAAGGTAAAAACACTGTAAACCAAAATAGCCAAAGAAAAGTTCCGCATGTGTTTGTGTTGTCTCGTGCTGATTTGACGTTTCTGTCATTATCTGATCAGGAGTTCTGCTCATGTATTTTTTTTTTTTTTTACAGTAGTGATGAAAAATAATTTCCAAAGCCTCCAGTGCTCTCAATATCTTATTGTCCATGTCTTTGTGTTTATTTTGTCACTACAATAAACTGAGACCAACTTTCCTCACTCAGATATAAGAAAGATACAGGATTGATCCAAAAACAAACAAAGTAAAGCAAGAATGTCTCTGTCAAAGACTGATCCAAATCAGTTTGTTTTCAACTCAACTAAACTGACTGAAGTCTTCGCACACAAAAATATCAGGCTTGTTAGAAAGAGTTGGTTTTCCAATTTAATAGTGAGTGTCTCCAACTCCAGCCTGAAATCCAGAATCCAAACTTGCAAGATCTGGTTTCCCATAATGTTTACTGGAAATCTGGTATATTTTGTACAACTATGTAAAACTACAGAGATGGTTTTTGGTTCTTGAAGCCACAAATATAGATCAGATAAAAACAAACGTAAAAATATGAAACCTTTAACCTTTCTTTTTGGCTGTCATTATACAATGATGATAAATCATTAATGAAACGTTTGCACGCTACATAGAAAGGTAAACTATACAATCTGTTTCCTCTAGATCAGAGGTCTTCAACAGGGGGAGGTACTGCAGGGGGGTTGCAAAATTTTTGGTTGATTGGACATTTTTTTATATTAAATGTCTTTAAATACACATTAACATGAATCCAACACATTGTAGATTGGTAGAAGACATCTTTTAGTCAGCAGTGCACACATTCAGCGACACTCAGGAGCTCTTTCAAGCTGTCCCTCCAACGAGGAGGACCCGCCGCTATCGCTGCTTTGCCAGTCACAAGGCCGTATGTGATACGCTGGCTCTGTCAGGTTCCCCGTGATTGGCGGAGAGCCCATTCTTATTATGCTAGCATCTAGCAAATGTTTACAAATTGATCGTTTTGTAACACGACAAAAAACCAAAAGCACAAGAGAGATAATAGTACAGTATTGTATGCAAGATAACAGGTATGTTTATGCATGCTAGTGGCACTAACAAGCATCACTCGTTTTCGTTTCCACATTTATGTTTGAAAGAAAAATGTCAATTTGAATAGCTTTTATGCATGATTACATGCAATTGACAGACATTGATGATCTTGGCAGGTATCAGTTATAATATATATAAATCGCAGTGGCATGGTCACCCTACTCACTGTAACTTGCACGTCTTTAAAATAAAAACATGAATATATGAACCTGTGTATAATTTGAATAACATGCACAATGCACAATAACAAGGGACATTTATACATGGCACCATAGGACCAATTTAATATAAAACACAATTTTATACAATACATATAAGTAGGGGGTCCCCGCTCCATCTCTCCTTGGCCTGGAAAACATTGAAGATCCCTGCTCTAGATGATGGATTGAAATCTGATTTTGAATTATTTGGGTATTTATTTCCTTTTCATACCTATTTATATTTCCATTCCAACAAATGTCTTTAGGAGATATTTAAACTTAGAGAGAAGCCTGACAGAGTAGATGTAAATCTAAAAAATAAAATGCTTGATAAAACATTGAATCTTCAATCAGTACGAGTGGGACAAATTGCTATGGTCATGCTTAATTGTTGTTCAGCACTCTTGTGTGTGTGTGTGTGTGTGTGTACATATTGTTGTGGACAGTTCTTCATTCCATGTCATGTGAGATGGGCTGTGATTCTGAATGTTTGGCTTAAGCACAAACCAAACAATTCAGTCACATCCAGCCAGTCTAGCTCAGTACAAAAGGTGTTTGCCTGGCTGTGCCTATCGATACACAAACATGGCACGTTACCTGGAAGATGAAAAATAGAGGCCTTCCCTTTGCGTTAGTCTGGCAGTGAAATCACACTGTTGATTCCACAGGTAATCACATTACGTCACAGCCACTCAAAGTTGAGCTTGTTTGGCTGCACTGGTACTACATTTTACAGAACAATGAGGCCAAGACAATATTTGCTTTTAATGGGATCTATGCAATTTTAAACAACGGATTTCAGGATGGCTGCTTAGGTCTGTTTGTAGTTTGAAGTTTTTTCTCTAAGGTTTCTTGGCACTGCTTTCAAATTTTATTTTCACTCATACGGATGTTTTTTTTTTTTGTTTTTTTTTTTGTATCCACAGACTCAGAAGTCATATACAGGACCAATAATGGACACGTGATCAAGTTTAACATCCTCACTAACGAAACTGAGATCGTACTGACAAACACCACTTTTGTGAGTAGTTTTCCATTTTCCACAATGTCTATATCATGTACCCTTGTGTAGTGTATGAATTTATGACTTTTTCTTTATTTCCCTCTTTTTTTATGTCTTATTGTATCTAGATAAATTTCAATGTGGCCAAGTATTCTGTCTCCCCTGACCTGAAATATGTTCTCTTCGCTTATGATGTGAAACAGGTAAGTTCCTCATCAGAACCTGCTCAGTTATTCCTCTTGCTGAAAAAAGAGACAGACTATAAATCTATATACATGTAGATATATATGTATAGTCTGTCCAGGACACACCCTTGGCAGGTCGCCAGTCCACAGGGCGAACACATAGAGACAGAGAGAGATGAACAACCACTCACACTCAGACCTACGGTCAACTTAGAGTCACCAGTTAACTTCCTGACTAACAGACCCCAGCATGTCAAGATAGGCACCTCCACATCCTACACCATCATCCTCAACACTGGTGTTCCCCAGGGCTGTGTCCTCAGTCCAGTCCTGTACACACTGTACACCCACGACTGCGTCGCCACCCACGGATCCAACACCCTCATCAAATTTGCTGACGACACAACCATTGCTGGACTGATCAGCAATGATGATGAGGCACCATACAGGGAGGAGGTCCAAGCACTGGCGGCCTTGGTGCAGCGACAACCATCTCAACCTCAACACCAAGAAGACAAAGGAAATTATCATTGATTTCAGGAAAACAAGGACCACACTGCAATCAGGCCTGAGTATCAACGGGGAAGATGTGGAGTGGGTCAGAAACTTCAAGTTTCTCGGCCTGCACATCTCAGAGGACCTGGGCTGGACTGTGAACACCACCCACATTATCAAAAAGGCCCAGCAGCGTCTCTTCTTCCTGAGAACGCTGAGGAGGAACAAACTCCCTCCACCTCTGCTCAAAAACTTCTACTGCTGCACAATAGAGAGTGTCCTGACCTACGGATGCACGGTGTGGTATGCCAGCTGTACTGCATCCGAGAAGAAACAACTGCAGTGGGTCATCAAGACTGCACAGTGGATCATTGGCTCCCTGCTCCCACGCCTGGAGGAGATCCATTCCAACTGTCTCCTCCGAAGGGCCAAAAAGATCCGAGATGACCCCGCTCACCCAGGATACTCTCTATTCTTCAGCCTCCCCTCTGGCAGACTCAGAGTTCTGAGAGCCTGCACCAACCGGCTGAAGAACAGCTTCTTCCCCATGGCTGTGAAGAGACTGCTGCAGGACTCATGACACTAGCCCACCAGCCCCCCCCCACCACACACACACACACACACACACACACACACACACACACACACATACGCACACACACACAAACACACACACACACACACAAACACACACACACACACACACACACACACACACATACGCACACACACACAAACACACACACACACACACAAACACACACACACACACACACACACACACACACACACACACACACACAACTACTACCTCCCAGCCCGACGGACAATTGCAATAAACCTATTTGCACAGACTATTTATATAACTATTTATGTAAAACATTTAATTGCACTTTATTTTTGTTGCCGTTTTAAATTTCCTATGACTGTGAACAGTGGCGCAAAAAGTGGGTATGCAATATATGCGATGCATAGGGGCGCCACATCAGGGGGGGCACCAAAGCAATGGTAAAAAATAATAATAATAATAATAAAATAAAATTCATATTTTCTTTATGTTTTTGCTGTTGTGCATTTCTAAATAGTTGCTGTATTTCCTTAAGGTTATATAACACTTTAGAGGACTAACATGCTAGAGAAGGGCGCCCTATCTCATAAGATTCCATCATAGAATTTTAACATAGAAGAGGGAGCAGGGGTGCCGTGAGCGCTGAGCGAGCAGGCGCTAGTAGTGAGTAGAGGTCCATGGGAAAAGACGGATAAAGCAAAAAAGCTGTCGGGGGCTAAAAATAGAAAAAGGAAAAGGGAAAAGGAGAGAAACCCTAATTATTTAAAGCCCATACATGTTGATGTCCGGCAGACTTACTTATTTATTATTACTATTCTTTTTTTTTTTTTTTTTTTTTTTTTTTGGGGGAGGGCACCAAAACTGTTGCTGCATACCCGCCTGACACTGGTAGCTGCACCCCTGACTGTGAATGTGACATGTAGCTGCTATTCGAGAGATGCTGCCAAGCGAAATTTCGTTGTATTCTGTACAATGACAATAAAGCTTCTTCTTCTTCTAACCTAAACATGTATGTCTTTGGATGGTGGGAGGAAACCGGAGCACCTGGGGGAAACCCGCACAGGCACAGGGAGAACATGCAAACCCCACACAAATGGGCAGTATATCAGAGCATTGACTCGGAGAACCACGGATATACAGATGCTTCTGTTTTGCTGGCTTTCATTTGGTTTCTTTGTGTGTACTTTCACTACAGCTGTAAGACACTGTTGTTAAAAGTGAAGTATTTCAGTGTGAGCAGAGAGTGAACTCTGGGTGCAGCCAGTATGTTTGGTAGTAAAATCAATAGGCAATAAAACCTTTTGTACAGTGTACAAATTAATAAATGAAATGATAGTAAAGAAGAAGGCTGGACTCTGGTACTGCAAACTTCACCTCTTCTGGTAAATTTACTGCCTGTCACTCCCACTTACCCCTTTCTTTTCCTTCATCCTTTGTCCTGTGCACAAACATTAATAGTCTGCCGCTGATTAGCTGGAATAGTGTGGTGTTACTTGGCTCCCGTTTGCAGAGCCAAAGCTCTGTTAAAGCTTACCCACACAACAGCTATTGACCACAATGTGATGTGGACTCAATTTGACAAAAAGGGTGTTGAACTGCACTGTAAAAAAAACAGTAAAATGGCAGCAAAGTTTCCAAATGAATACCATAAAATTACAGTAAATAACTATCACAGAACTACATACAATAGCTGTAAAAATACAGAGCAGTTTTTTACAGTCAAAATCAATGAAAATACGGTATATTATAGTTGATAAATTCCCATTATACTGTAAAATAACATACATATTATGTCAAAAATCATTCAAATCAGACACCTTTCAGATTCATCTCTGTAATTTGATCACAGCTCAGTGACATTTCACTCTGCGCAAGTGTTGGTGGTTGTAGTTGTGCTCTGTGTTACCTTGTGTGCTGTCTCTGCTATTCTTTGCTATTCACCTGATTAATTGACAGCAAACTGTTATTAAACTTATACTAGCATAGAACTTAATCTCTTTCCCCTTTCCTAAGCTTATAGACGATACTGTAGCTCCGCTAATCTAACTAAACGATTAGCAATGGCCTCTGGCTCTCTCTCTCTTCCTCCTTCTTCTTCTCCCTCTCCTCTTCTCTCCTGTCCTGTGTGCTACATGTCTAGTTACTCCTCTGCCTCATTTTATGATAGCACTTCTTGTCATAGATGCAGGATGATGGCAGTAATGGAGGTGAGAATAAGTGAGTTAGAGTCGCGGCTCCGCACCTTAGCTAGCCCACCTTATGCTAGTGTAACTAGCCGCCCCCCTGTAGTCAGTGCGGGCCGACCTAGACCAGCTCCTACAGCAGCCGAGAGAGTTTCCTCCCCCCCAGCGGCTCCCGAGCAGCCAGGATCTAGTCAGGGCGGCTGGGTGACTGTCCAAGACAAGAGGCATAGTCGTAGGCAGCAGCCCGGTTCACCACCAACAGGTTCACGTTTCCAACAGGTTCTCCCCACTCAGCACACCAGCTGAAAAGCCGACTCTAGTGACTGGTGACTCTATTCTGAAGAACGTGAAGTTAGCGACACCGGCGGCCATAGTTAAGTGTATCCCGGGGGCCAGAGCAGGCGACATCCAGTCTTACCTGAAACTGCTGGCTAAGGATAAGCGTAAATATGGTAAAATTGTTATTCATGTCAGCAGTAACGACACATGACTTCGCCAGTCGGAGGTCACAAAGATTAATGTGGAATCCATGTGTAACTTTGCTAAAACGATGTCGGACACTGTAGTTTTCTCTGGCCCCCTCCCCAATCGGACCAGTGATGACATGTATAGCTGCATGTCTTCATTCAACCACTGGCTGTCGAGGTGGTGTCCCGAAAACAATGTGGGCTACATAGATAACTGGAATACTTTCTGGGGGAGACCTGGTCTGATTAGGAGAGATGGTGTCCATCCCACCGTGCATGGTGCTGCTCTTATATCTAGGAATATGGTCGAGTTTATTACAGGGTTCTTGCACCATTTTAAGAGTAAAATTTAATGCTATTTAAGACCTTTTTTAAGACCTCAACAAATACAATTTAAGACAATTTTTTTTTTTTTTTACTGACAATTTAAACCTGGCCCCGCTGTGGCTAGCTGCTGCCACGTACCACTGTTGCTTTCCTCCTTTCATATGCGACTCAACGGCTTTGACAATTATGGTCCCTAACAAAAAAGTCTTTTCACATAATTTGCAAATTGCCTCGTTGTTTTCAGCCGGGGCCAACCACCTCCTAAATGCAGCCTCTTCCATCCATTTGTCGTTAACTTTGCACTTCCCTGTCTTTGCATATTGAACCGCTCACTTCGACAACCACGGCGTGTAATGGCGGCATGCAGACTGACGTCAGTCTGTCGCTGACCATAAAACGGCTATTAATCAGACAGATATACACTATGTTTTATGGTCAACCACTGTGCTTTCCCATCGGCATTAAACGCACCGCCTGGAAATTTAATACCTATAGCAAATTTATGGTGAATTTCAGACAATTTAAGGCCTTAATTGCCCGGATTTTAATTTAAGACAATTTAAGACATTTTAAGGACCCGCGAGAAACCTCTATTAGAAAGTTAAAACCCTGACAACCCCGAGTCGAGACCAGGAGGCAGAGCCGCAGTTTAACACGCTCCTCTGCGCCTCAGTCAGAGCGGTTCCCTGCCGAGAATAGAATAGAGTCTCTGTCTATGTCTAAGCCTATAGAAACTGTGTCTGTCCCCCGACCACCTAAATTTAGAAAAGTTACTAAACCTAAATTAAACAGAAGAGGAACTAAAAACAAAACTTAACAGAAATCAAAACAGCCACAAATTCGGACTCAAATGATACTGCAGTTAAATGTGGACTGTTAAATATTCGATCACTATCATCAAAATCTCTATTAGTCAGTGATCTCATAGCTGATCATCGCATTGATTTATTTTGTATAACTGAAAACTGGCTGCAGCAAGATGAGTATGTTAGTATTAATGAAGCTACACCCCCCACTCATGTTAATTTTCATATCCCTCGTACCATAGGTGGAGGAGGGGGAGTGGCTGAGATACTTCAGTCAAGCTTATTAATCAACCCTAGACCAAAATCTAGCTGTAGGTCTTTTGAAAGCCTCACTCTTAGTCTTTCCCACTTAAACTGGAAATTTGAAAAACCAGTTCTGTTAGTTACAGTATACCGTCCACCTGGTCTGTACTCAGAATTCCTATCAGAGTGTTCTGAGTTTATATCAGAGTTAGTACTTATTACAGATAAAATCATTATACTGGGAGATTTCATTATTCACGTAGATGTAGAAAGTGACAGCCTTAGTTCTGGGTTTCTTTCCTTACTAGACTCAATTGGCTTTTCTCAGCACGTGAATGAACCAACTCACTGCTTCAATCATATCCTTGATCTTGTTCTAACATATGGCATTGACATTGACAAGTTAACAATTTTTCCTCAAAACTCTTTTGACTGACCATTACCTCATTACATTTGAGTTTACTTTAACTGACTGCAAAGCATCGAGGAATACATTTGGCTATAGAAGATGTTTATCTGAAGATGCTGTGGCTAAATTTAAAGAGAACATTCGGTCATCATTTGCAGCAATGCCATATCTAAATTCAAATGAGGATTTCTCCCATACACAGGTTGATGACCTTGTGATTAGCACTATGGCCACACTGTGTTCAAATCCTGATGATGCTGCCCCTCTCAAAAAGAAAGTAATAAAACAGAGGAGGCTGGCTCCGTGATATAATTCTCAAATTTGTGCCTTTAAGCAGACGTCAAGGAAATTAGAAAGGAATTGGCATTCCAGCAACTCAGAAGAGTTTCACCGAGCCTGGAAAGAAAGCTTAAAAACGTATAAAAAAGCTCTCCACAGTGCTAGAAGCTCATATTATTCAGCACTAATAGAAAAAAACAAGAACAACCCCAGGTTTCTCTTCAGCACTGTAGCCAGGCTGACAGAGAGTCATAGTTCAATAGAACCAGTGATCCCCTTAGCTCTCAGCAGTGATGATTTTATGGGCTTTTTTACAAATAAAATTATAACAATCAGAGAAAGAATTCATCAGCTCTTATCTACATTAGATAATAATCTTCTACTGAATACAGCAACTCCTGAATCAACTGCAATGCCTATTTTACATCTGGAATCATTCTCATCTCTGAATCCGTCAGCGCTAGCTTCTTTAGTCTCAACATCTAAACCATCAACCTCTCTATTAGACCCAGTGCCGACCAACCTCTTTAAAGACATTTTCTACTTAATTCAGCCATCCATTTTAGATCTGATTATTTTGACTTTATCTTTGGGTTATGTACCTCAGACTCTTAAGACTGCAGTCATCAAACCCAAGCTTAAAAAGCCGAATCTTGATCCAGATGTTTTGGCCAATTACAGACCCATATCGAACCTTGCGTTCATTTCTAAAATCATTGAGAAAGCAGCAGCAAACCAATTACACGACCATCTGCATAGCAACGGTTTGCTTGAAGAGTTTCAGTCAGGATTTAGAGCTAATCACAGCACAGAAACAGCACTGGTTAAAGTCTCCAATGATATTCTAATGGCTTCAGACAATGGATTAGCCTCCATACTTCTCCTCTTAGATCTCAGTGCTGCATTTGACACCATTTATCAATGCAGCCAAATGAAGTCAGTCAGATAATCAGACTGCAGACATGTCTTGAAGACATAAAAGTCTGGATGACCCATAATTCTTTACTTCTAAATTCTGACAAAACTGAAGTTATTGTACTTGGCCCTAAGCACCTTAGAGAAACCCTATCTAATCATCTAATCAGTCTGGATGGCATTACTTTGGCTTCCAGCTCCACTGTAAGAAACCTTGGAGTAACTTTTGACCGGGACATGTCCTTTGTCCCTCACATAAAACAAGTCTGTAAGGCAGCTGTCTTCCACCTGAGAAACATTAGGAAAATCAGAAACATCCTGTCTCAAGAGGATGCAGAAAAACTAGTCCATGCATTTGTAACTTCTAGGCTGGACTACTGTAACTCATTATTATCTGGATGTCCAAACAAATCTCTGAAAGGCCTTCAGTTGATTCAGAATGCTGCTGCATGAATATTAACAGGAACTAGAAAAAGGGATCACATCTCTCCTGTGTTAGCTGCTCTTCATTGACTGCCAGTAAAATTCAGAATAGAATTTAAAATCCTTCTCCTAACATATAAAGCTCTTAATGGCCAAGCTCCATCATATCTCAGAGAGCTCATAGTTCCTTACTGTCCTAGTAGGCCACTCTGCTCTCTAGATGGAGGTTTACTTGTCGTTCCTAGAGTCTCCAAGAGTAAATCAGGAGGCAGATCTTTCAGTTATCAGGCTCCTCTTCTATGGAACCAACTTCCAGTATCGGTCCGGGGGGCGGACTCTTTAGCAATTTTCAAGAACAGGCTTAAAATTTTCTGCATGACAGAGCTTATACTTAAAAAATTAAAGTTGATTTAGTCTTTAGCTATGCTGCTATAGGCCTAGACTGCTGGGGGAAGGACTGAGAACCTCTCCCTCTCCCCTCTCTTTCCCTCTATCCCTCTCCCTCTCTCTCTCCCTCTCCATCTCCCCTCTCCCTCTCTCTCTCTCTCTCTCTCCCCCTTGCATGCGCCGACATACCAATAACCATGCTTCTCCGAAATCCCAGTTTCTCTCAGTTCCAAGTATGTGCACTGCATTTACTAACCATGTTTTCCCGAAGTCCCTAATGTAGCCGCAAGGGGGTACAAGCCAGTGCCTTATTGTGCCGGTCCCAAGCCCAGATAAATACAGAGGGTTGTGTCAGGAAGGGCATCCGACGTAAAACTTTTGCCAAATCAAACATGCGAATCGAATCTATGACTTCCATACCGGATCGGTCGAGGCCCGGGTTAACAACGACCGCCATCGGTGCTGTTCACCTACAGGGTGCCGGTGGAAATTGGACTACTGTTCGTCGAAGAAGGAGAAGAGGAAGGTGTGTTCGTAGGAAGAGAGAGAAAAGGAATGCCAAGAGTCTAGGACTGAGAATAGAGACTTTGAATGTTGGAACTATGACAGGAAAAGGTAGAGAGTTGGTTGACATGATGCAGAGGAGGAAGGTAGACATACTGTGTGTCCAGGTGACCAGGTGGAAAGGTGCCAAGGCTAGAAGTTTAGGAGCAGGGTTCAAGTTGTTCTATCATGGTGTAGATAGGAAGAGAAATGGAGTAGGAGTTATCTTGAAGGAGGAGTTTGTTAGGAATGTTCTGGAGGTTAAAAGAATATCAGATAGAGTAATGAGTCTCAAGCTAGAAATCGAAGGTGTGATGTTCAATGTTGTTAGTGGGTATGCTCCACAGGTAGGATGTGAGCTGGAGGAGAACGAGAAATTCTGGTTGGACCTTGATGAAGTGATGCAGAGCATCCCTAGAAGTGAGAGAGTTGTCATTGGTGCAGACTTCAATGGACACGTTGGTGCAGGAAACAGAGGTGATGAGGAGGTGATGGGCAGGTTTGGTATCCAGGAGAGGAACGCAGAAGGACAGATGGTGGTTGACTTTGCAAAAAGGATGGAAATGGCTGTAGTGAATACTTTCTTCCAGAAAAGGCAGGAACATAGGGTGACCTATAAGAGTGGAGGTAGGAGTACACAGGTAGACTACATCTTGTGTAGACGGTGTAATCTGAAGGAGATCAGTGACTGCAAAGTAGTGGTAGGTGAGAGTGTAGCCAGACAGCATAGGATGGTGGTATGTAGGATGACTCTGGTGGTGAGGAAGATGAAGAGGGCAAAGACAGAGCAGAAGACTAAATGGTGGAAGCTGAAAAAGGAAGAGTGTTGTATGATTTTTAGGAAGGAGTTGAGACAGGCTCTGGATGGCCAGGAGGTGCTTCCAGTTGACTGGACAACTACAGCTAATGTGATCAGGGAGACCAGTAGGAGAGTATTTGGTGTGTCATCTGGAAGGAAAGTGGATAAGGAAACTTGGTGGTGGAATGAGGAGGTGCAGGAGTGTATACAGAGAAAGAGGTTAGCTAAGAAGAAGTGGGACACTGAGAGGACTGAAGAGAGTAGACAGGAGTACAGGGAGATGCAGCGTAAGGTGAAAGTAGAGGTGGCAAAGGCCAAACAAAGGGCTTACATGACTTGTATGCTAGGTTGGACAGTAAGGAGGGAGAGACTGATCTATACAGGTTGGCAAGGCAGAGAGACAGAGATGGGAAGGACATGCAGGCCGTTAGGGTGATTAAGGATAGAGATGAAAGTGTATTGACAGATGCCAATAGCGTGATGGGAAGATGGAAAGAGTAATTTGAAGCGTTGATGAATGAGGAAAATGAGAGAGAACGAAGAGTAGAAGAGGTGACAGTTGTGAACGAGGAAGTAGCAAAGATTAGTAAGGATGAAGTGAGGAGGGCATTGAAGAGGATGAAGAGTGGAAAAGCACTCGGTCCTGATGATATACCTGTGGAGGTCTGGAAGTGTCTAGGAGAGGTAGCAGTAGAGTTTCTGACTGGGTTGTTCAACAGGATCTTAGTGAGAAGATGCCTGAGGAATGGAGAAGTGTGCTGGTGCCCATTTTTAAGAACAAGGGAGATGTACAGAGTTGTAGCAACTACAGAGGAATAAAGCTGATGAGCCATACAATGAAGTTATGGGAAAGAGTAGTTGAAGCTAGACTAAGGGCAGAAGTGAGCATTTGTGAGCAGCAGTATGGTTTCATGCCAAAAAAGAGTACTACAGATGCAGTATTTGCTTTGAGGATGTTGATAGAGAAGTACAGAGAAGGTCAGAGGGAGCTGCATTGTATCTTTGTAGATCTGGAGAAAGCTTATGACAGGGTGCCCAGAGAGGAACTGTGGTATTGTATGAGGAAGTCTGGAGTGGCAGAGAAGTATGTTAGAGCGGTGCAGGACATGTATGAGGACTGTAAGACAGTGGTGAGGTGTGCTGTAGGTGTAACAGAGGAGTTCAAGGTGGAGGTGGGACTGCATCAGGGATCAGCTCTGAGCCCCTTCTTGTTCACTATAGTTATGGACAGGCTGACAGACGAGGTTAGACAGGAATCTCCATGGACTATGATGTTTGCAGATGACATTGTGATCTGTAGTGAGAGCAGAGAACAGGTGGAGGAGAAGCTAGAGTGGTGGAGGTTTGCCCTGGAAAGGAGAGGAATGAAGGTTAGCTGCAGCAAGACGGAGTATATGTGTGTGAATGAGAGGGACCCAAATGGAAGAGTGAGGTTACAGGGAGAAGAGATAAAGAAGGTGGAGGATTTTAAGTACTTAGGGTCAACAGTCCAGAGCAATGGAGAGTGTGGAAAAGAGGTGAAGAAGCGTGTGCAGGCAGGCTGGAACGGGTGGAGAAAAGTGTCAGGTGTGATGTGTGATAGGAGAGTTTCAGCTAAGATGAAAGGAAAGGTGTACAAAACTGTGGTGAGACCAGCGATGTTGTTTGGTCTAGAGACAGTGTCACTGAGGAAAAGACAGGAGGCAGAGCTGGAGGTAGCAGAGATGAAGATGCTGAGGTTCTCTTTGGGAGTGAGCAGGTTGGATAGGGTCAGGAATGAGTACATCAGAGGGACAGCACATGTTAGAGGTTTTGGAGATAAAGTCAGAGAGACCAGACTGAGATGGTTCGGACATGTCCAGAGGAGAGATAGTGAATATATTGGTAGAAGGATGCTGAGTTTTGAACTGCCAGACAGGAGGCCTAGAGGAAGACCTAAGAGGAGGTTTATAGATGTAGTGAAAGAGGACATGAAGGTGGTCGGTGTGAGAGAAGAGGATGCAGAAGACAGGCTTAGATGGAGGCAACTGATTCGCGGTGGCGACCCCTGAAGGGAAAAGCCGAAAGAAGAAGTTTTCCCGAAGTCTCAGTCTCTCCCAGCTCCTGTCCTCTCCCCCCCCTCTCCCAGTTCCTCTCCTCTCTCTCCCTGTCCTCATCCTGCACGTGATGAATCATCACCATCCCATGTTCCTGCAAAGCCTGCTGCTCCCACATCTTCATGAATTCCATACAACATCATTTCTATGAACTTCATGCAGCATCATGTTCCTGCCTACACCTGTTTGAATATCCTCTCCTACTGCTCTTTCTTTCCCTACTCTACCCAACTCCCCCCCCCCGTGCCTCTCCCTCTTTCTCTCTCTCTCAACCCAGTTGTTTGAGGCAGATGGCCACCTCCCCGAGCCTGGTTCTGCCCGAGGTCTCTGCCTCTTAAAGTTTTTCCTTGCAACTGTTGCCAAGTGCTTGCTCATGGGGGGATCTGTTGGGTCTCTGTAAATAATTTTATAAAGTATTTGGTCTAGACCTGCTCTATGTGTAAAGTGCCTTGATGTAACTTTGTTATGATTTGGTGCTATACAAATAAATCTGATCTGATTTAATTTCACGGTATACATTATTTATTTTAGGAAAGAGCCAAGTCTATCTACATTAATTTCATGTTAAAATACTATTTTTCCCATATACGATAACATTATAACGTATAACTAGCTTCCTAAAATTAAAGATAAATGTCTGCAAATGTACAGTATTTATCTGCCATTTTAGAGAATTAGTAGATTAAAAAGCAACCATTGGACAGTGGAAAAACAAGCTAAATAAATTACAAATGCATCAAAAATAGCTGCATTTAAGGACAGTCCCTGTTAATTAAGGGTATTTAGTAGTCATTTCTTGTCCATCTACACTGATTTCCTGCATAATTGTGATTTCCCCAAGTAAGAAAAACAATGACACAATGTATAAACAAAATATGTACCTTTAATCAAATAGGAATTTCTGCACATTTACAGTATTACAGTAGTTATTTTAGAGAATTGGACAATGGGAAATTAAACACTGTACATCAAAATACATTAATAGGTATATTTAAAGATGCTATCTGTAAATTTAGGGTATTTAACAATCATTTTAGTAAACTGAACAAATATTCACTGGGAGTCATCCTCTATCTGTAACCTGTCTCCACTTTATCTCTCTGTTGTGTCCCGAGTTGGAAAGGAGACGCAGGAGTCAGGACTGGTCCTCTGGATCTTTACTTGGCAACTGTGGTGACAGACAGAAACACACAGAAATTGTGAGTTGTGTGTGAGCTCGAAAAGGCTTTTTAACATATGAAATGTTACAATAACATAATCAATTTTGCACAGTAAAACTAAATTACAAAAAAATAACATAAATTGGTCCTTTAAACAGGTTAGTCTCTGCTTTCATTACTTACGCATTTAAAGTTCAACAGGAAACCCAAAAATAAAGTGACATCAGTAATTCTGCTTTTTTTTTTTTTTATAGATTAAACAATCCAACCAAACTTAATATGGTAACCAGAAAACGCATTTCACTACCTCAGTTTAACATTTAAATCCAAATGGACTAATATCACATTCAGCAGCCATCTGTATTATTTAGCAGCAACAACATGTACAGAGCAAATAGACCCAGAGATTAACACTCAAAACATTTAAACACAAACGAACAAACATCTCCACACCTGTGGCCATAAACAGAAACAAACTCTCCTGGTGGAAAAAAGGAGCAGACTAGCGAGGGAAGACAGCAGTGAGCCGGCTAACTTAGCATGCTAATGCTAGGACGAAACTAATTTAAAAACTTAAATTAACGATCTCAAGTCTCTACGGAACTCACGGAGGACGAGTGGGACATTACACAGAGCAGCATACAGCAGTTTGACTGCATTCAAATCACGAACATACATCAGCAGAGAGCAACACAATTACGACTAACGTCTGACCATGTGAGAAAAGGCTTTGACCGAAAGCGCGCGTTAACAATGAATATTTTATCTGCAAAACAAAATGACCATCAGTCACTTAGTCACAAAAACATAAAAAACGATAGCTATCTGTTAACAATAGCTTATGTGAGGGCAGCAATTTATCAGAGGGATGCTAACGTTAGCTTCAAGGCTGTCCACTGGAGGTATGAAAATGAATTAATATCGTTCACATGCGTTATCTGGGACACTCACCTCAAACGGTGTTTGGTTGACATGTCCGTTGTGGCTGTCTCAGACATCCTCCTTAAAGATCATGAGTCCATGAGGGCACATCTTTCCCCTGCATGAACTGTCATTCTTCAGACTCAGCCGGTTGGTCGTTATGGGCGGGGCCAAGCAAACTGGAAACAGGCGCCAACTTTGAAATTTGAATCTTAATTAGCCGCAGTTTTAAGAAAAACACTTTGAATGACTGGTTTTCTGTAATTTTGTATGTCTTCGTTATCATGGACAGCAATCTTTAAATTAATACCTCACATTTAATGTAAAATTGCATTTGAATATGAAAAAATATGTTAAATTACCTTTAAAAACGAATGATGATGTAACATTATATTATGGTTAATCACTTGTAATTCTAAAGTTAAATCTGTAAATTACTGCTAGTATCTGTTAATTTACAGTTATTTCATTGTCTTGTGGAAAAGGGTAATAAACCTGTAAAAAAATACAGAAACTTGTATGTAAAATTATAGTTAAAGATGTACAAATACAATAAATTGTCATTAAAAAACATAATTTTAATGTAATCTTAAATTATGGTTGATTAACTTTAATTTTAAAATCTAAACCTAAAATTACTGAAAATATCTGTAAATCTACTGGCATTTCATTGTTTTATTGGAAAACAGGAAAAATCAGTAAAAAATTACAGAACATTTCCTGTAATTTTACTTTTTTTTTTTTTTTTTTACAGTGTTTATTTTAAAAAACAGCAATGCAAAATAATCTTTACACATCCTTGAATCAAAGTGATAGATAAAACGCCAGGTAAATTATCAGAGATATTTTTTCTTTCATCAACTTGAATTGAAAAATAGTTTTGGAAGTGGTGAAATAATTTTCCCAGGCTGCCACTATTTGCCACACTCATCATCTGTGAGTTGTAATTCTAGACAGATTCTGTCTGTAGTTTGTTTCTTCAAAAACAAACAAACAAACAAAAAAAACAACAACCTGTAAAACATTTCAGGAGAGATTCTGGATGTTTGTACTCATTAAGAATTTATTTCCTCTGTCACTGCAAAACACATTACATAATTGCACAATTACACTTAATAGAGTGTAGTAATGAGTTAAATACATATTACAGAATTTAGACACTAGCTGAGCAATGCTTAAGGTACAAACAAGCCACAATTGAGTTCTTTCTGTAGGAGCAGGTTGTGACAGTTCAGGTTGTATCAGGACTCAGACGCAGACACTTGACTTGTCTCCAGTGTTGGCGCAGCATTTATTTAAAATTGTTTACTCGGTAACTGAAAAAATGAAAGTGGTTGAAGAACAAGGTAAATGGACTACACACACATAGAGCTACCACTAAAAGTGTTTTACACTGCAAGCATTAGTGACTATTGTGTGACTGTATCCATCCAGATAGGATGGTATAATCTGTCAGAGTGGGTCAGCTCCTCCCCTCACTCCTCCTCAGCTCCAAATATGATTTCTTCTGCTTTCAAAAATCAATGTGGCTGAAAGACAAATTAGAAACTGGAGGTTTGCTCACAAACTAATGGGTGATGTCCAGGTGGACTGCTCCAGACTTGAGCCACTTCCACGACACATGACCGAAAAGATTACGTGACACTTTAACAAAGTCCACGGAAAGTTTCTTACTATAAAATCTCTTTTATAAAAGAAAGAAAGAAAATTTGAAAAGATTCTGTGTAGCATGGTCGTGGTATGTTGTGCAGCTGGCCTCTGGTCTGGCTCAAGGGATGAGAGGATTGACAGGAGCGATATAGGAAAACAGGGGAGGAGAGAAAAAATATCCTGAGCTCTGACACAGACCAATCTTCAATTTTCAAGTTTTTGTATCTGGATTTCATAATTTGCATGTTTATCACTTATGATTTTCATTTTAAGAGCTGTTGTTACGCTGTTGTAACACCCCTCGTGGTCCGTGAATGGGTTAAATTATCGCGTTGAGTTGTGATGGGATACATGATATTTTCAACATTAAATAATACGACTCAAAGCCAGTATAGATTCAAACATGGTTAATTTATTATCATATGCCTGCTTACGTAAGAAATGAAATTTGTACTTAGCTCCAGCAGCATACAACAAATATGGAAATTATCAATAATACTCAAACAATGATACAAATGTCTAATAAATACTGTAGTGCTTTGGCTTAAAGAAGGATGAGCTGCATGTTAAAAATAGCATTGTTAAAAACAATTCAGTATGTTCATTTGGGCTACTACAGCAGCATCCTCGATAGCAGCACAGATATCAATAACTATAACTCTCAAACACTGACAACAAATTAAAACAACTGACCAGATCAATGTTAAGTGTTAAGGCATATGCGACTGTAAAGTATGATGTCACATGAATTGTTCCACTTCTTATCTTATAATTAATAACAGTGAATAGTTGCTTGCTTTGCTTATCACACACCATGTTCTCTGTTTTGTCACTGATCTGTCCAACAAATTAAAACATATCCTAATTTTGCCAAAATATTTTTCTACGACACTGCTGAGATAGCATGCCTGGGGGTTCGGGGGATGCTTTGGAGTTAGCTGGTCCATGAGTTTTATTTTAATGACCAAATGCTTGGTCTGAAAAATATTTAGAATCTCTGCCTTTTTGTAGCACACAGAGACTTGTTCTGATGTAAACACTTACCATTTTACTTTTTTACCCCTGTAGTTTTGGATATTCCTAAATGCAGGAGCTTTACAAGAGCTGAATGAAAGTTCCTTTGTGTACACAGACTCTGAGCTTTGCAGCAACATATAGATATATATCATCATCCTTCCAATCACCAAGTTTTGTATTTCACTTGGTAGTAAGTAAAAGACATCACAGAGTTATAAATACAAGCCCGTGCTGAAGATTATTGTTAGGGCTGAATAAACATCCACACTACATTCCTCTGGAGCTTAATAAATTTTGATGAGGGCCAGGGTTGGGGGTGTTTAAAATTCCATTGTGGCCGGTGTGCAACTGGCAGGTCATGTTCATTCACTAACGGAGCAACAGGGCAAGCTGGAACCATACTATAATTACCACCTTTCCATCAGAAAAGAGTAGATGCAAAATGAGATATGCAAATTGGACCCTTCACTTGGGAAGGGATCAACTGTGAGGATTAGTGACAAGAGGATTAATCAGAGCTCATTTGCACATTTTGCATGAAGGGTTAGACTTACAATTTGGAACAATAAACTCACTATCCAGAAGCTGGGTTTAATAATTGTGTAAAAGGAGGAACGCCAAAATCTTTTTGCCCAGGTGTCATCAAAGAAGTGAGCTTGAGCCTGCGCAATAACAAACCAGTTAACTGCAATAATGCATACTATTATTTCCCCCCATTTCTCATTTATTTGGGGTTAGTTCTTTTGTTTGCCAGTTAATCTATTCATTGTGGGTTTTAAGTATTTGAACAAGGCTGTGAACAAACATTTTGGGTTGCAGGTGCTCAAGCAAAATTACATTTCTCTCATTATAATTGATATAGTTAGGGTTTATTTATAGGAAATAAACATAAATAAAATAACTTACATGGCTCTTTATTACATACTCAGAAAAAATACCAGATGTAACTACTGACAACGCCAAAAATAAAAAAGAGCAATTTACATTGAGACAATGCTCTATGATTTTGACCATGTCTACATTTATCGCACCATTTTTAACTTCTTCTGAAGTGTGAAGTGTTAAGTTTAAAGCCAAATTTAAAAATGTAGATATTAAATTGGAAAAAGAAAGATTGAAAATGTCTGGCAAAAAAAGCAACAAGCCAAAATATTGCAAAGCTTTGCAATGACAAATAATTCTAAAACAATTGAATGGTGTGCTATAAATAATATTCTATTCCATTATTATCTATTCTGGGTCTATTTCTAATGTACTTTTTAAAGATAATTCCATTTGCCTGTAAATCCTCGACAAGAAAGCTGAATCTCCATCCTCCATAGAGACCTAGAGGTGCCACCTCCAGCACAAACATGTCAGAATAAAAGCATACAACGAGACAAAATGAAACAACTAAACAAACAAACAAACAAAAATAAAGAAAGAAAGAAATGAAACTATAGGTCTTATTCTAAGTAAGAAATTCTGAGTGAAAATTTAAAATCAAATGTGTTATTCATAAACCTGTGAGATTGTAAATCCAAAAAAACTTCTTCATGTTTCCTAAGTCAAATTTATAGTAAAGAATTAGGGGCATTAGTTAACCTATTTTAAAAGACTAAGGGAATAAAAATTTTTTTACACCAGGGTTGAGAAAGACAGTGGATAGGACAGTTCTGACAGAAACAAAGGCATTGTTTCATGCCTTTGTGTTATAGAGTTGTCTGTTTCATAATGTCACCAAGACTCCAGATATTCAGATTCAGCACAAGCTCAGTTAATTACTCAGTCACTCAGTAAAGACTGTGTTGCCTATAATAGGGTATAGTATTGTATCTCAGAAAACAAGAAAACCAAAAAAACAAACATTGAGTTTTTCCCCTTATTTTCAAGACAAAACCAAACCAAAATAGAGAAAAGTTCAAAATCAAAGTTTTGCATGTGTTTGTGTTGTTCTCGAGCTGATTTGAATTTTCTGTCATTCTGATCAGGAGTTCTGCTCATTATTTTAAGCAGTAACGATGAAAACTCAGCTCCAAAGCCTCTAATGTTCTAAATATCTTATTGTCCATGACTCTCTGTCTTTATTCTGTCAACATAATGTCTCGGAGTGAGGAGAAATTGCTCTGATTTTAGTGTTAATTTTCACACATTTTTTAAATTTAGTCTTTTGGCAAAAGTGTCCCTTAAATTTTGTCAGGTATTAGTCATATTCATTAGTCATATATGTCATACTGATTCAATTTAGTCAATTACTCACTGACGAAAATGATACATCATTTTAGTTGACGAAAATACATTTGTCAAATTGTAACAATTCTTTAACTGTAGAGTAGAATTACGACAATGAGCACCTTATAATAGAAACATTGAGATTTTCCAGTTTATTAAAACATTTCGAGCACTACACTAACATGACATGTCACTTTATAAAATTATTAACTTACAAAGTCAATTCTTGAGAACACAATGTCAAAAACATTTATTAGCCTTAACAAATACAAAGTACTGTGCTGGACACAGTAAAATAATGGCATGCTTACTTATGTTCTTTTTAAAACAGCAACAACTATGTTCTGCAAATAAGTAAATGAGTTCATAAAACATACTAACATACTAATCAGTGTTCTCAAGTATCAAGGTGAAATAAAGCACAGTTAAAAATAAACAAACAACCCCCCCCTTTACCATATAACAAAATCTATATCAGTATTGAAATGATAAATGGCATTTTTATTCTTTTTCATAAAGGCATTTCTTCAAGGTGAATTCTGGCTCAGTTTCGAGCAATGGAAAGACAATACCACTGTCCTCTTCCCAGTTTTGAGAAAACAGCTGTTTATACTTCATTAGTTCAAGTTTAATGCATGCCTTTGGGCCTGTGGACTGCTTCGGTTTGAACTTGGAGAGGAACTGGAACCTTGGCTTCTTTGCTGATGAGGGGGGTGATGGGAGAGTCACCTCAGATGTCTGCTCTTGAGGAGCATCTGGAAAACAAGAGATGATGTAGTCTTCTGCTGACTTTAAAAGCACCTGGACTTCCTCATCTTCATTCTGTACAAGTGTCTCACCTGCCAGTGTAGCATCAAGAAAGCAAGCGGAGGCTACCAGCGGGTAGAAATGTTCTGCTGCTGGATTGACCTAGCGTCTAAAACGTTCCTCCAGTTTGTAATTCATTTTGTTTGACAAGGCAACAAGGTCTCTGAGCTGACCAGTACGTGCACTGTTACTCAGATGAGCATGGAGATCCTGCAGAGCTGGGATCACCAGTGACAGTGACATTGTGTCACTCTGGAGGGTCTTTGTGACTTCTGCGAAAGGAAAAAGTCAATCTTTCAAGGCACTCAACCTCTGCCACTCACTGGACATGAGACAGTCCCAGCCCTCTAGGTCAGCCAGGCGGCACAGGGTGCCCTTTACCTGGATGAGGCGTTCCAACATGTTAAAGGTGCTGCTCCACCTTGTAGGGCAGTCTATGATTACACACAGTCCACAGGCTTCCAGGAGTTTCGCTGTTGCCGTTGATGATCTCTTGATTCTTCTCACAATGGTGCGAACTTTGTCCAGCAAGTGGCTCAGATTGGACTCCTTGTGGATAATGTTCACTCCAAGCTGAAGTGTATGGACCACATAGGGAGTTCGGTTATGGTTTTCACACACATGATCATCCTGTTCTCCCCAGCTTGTTTCTGTCTCTGAATCTAATTCACTGTCATCATGGCTTGAACTAGTCTGTTCCACTTCCAACGGTCTCCTGAATGCCACCACCATATTGCTTCCATTGTCACTAATCCCTGTAAGAACTTTCAGTGTTGGGATCTTCCATTCAAAGAGACAACGGTCCACATGCACCTTGATCGAGTCAACTGTGTGGGGATGAGCAATTTGCTGTAGCAAAAGAAGTACATGCCTGGGCTTATTTTCTGTTGGGCAGTAGAAACAAGCACTGATGGCAAGGAAAGAGGCTGTCATCCCCCTCTTTGTCCAAATGTCTAATCCAATTGTCACCTTCCGGGCATCAGCCAGGGAAGTTTGTGCTTCTCTTCTTCAAATAATCTGTCCACAAGGTTGCTTATCTTCTGCTTTTTTGGCATGCTGAATCTTCTTTCAAAGACTTTTGTCATACCATGGAAATCTTCATCTTCAACAGTCCTTGCGGGAAGGCCCGAGCAGGCGATCCACTTTGCCACGGCTTCTTCTCTTGTATGTTGCTCTTTTGCTATAGGCGTATATTTAGTTACTGAGCAGAGGGATTCAGGTAGTTTGCTTCATTCGTTGCTCTTTGGAACAGTATTTTTCTGACGAGAGGATCTGAAGGACAAAACAAATCATGAGCGTGTTAACAACATGCCATATGACCACATAATCAATGTGACCACTGCAACATGAGAACAAATTTAGATCTTTTTTTTGTTTTTACAACAGATAATACATTGTCACTGTCACTATTTATTTCTAAAGCTATAACTGAAGTCAACATTGTATCAGAACGTAACTGCATCTATACCATAAAATGTAAAAAATAGCTGATTCACTTCTTTTAAAATTAGCCTACATTCCCGTTTTTTTTTTCGTTTTTTCAGTGCTCATCTTTCACCACCCCCTAATAAACATGTAATGTTTTTTAACATTAAATTTAAAAGTAATCAGCTCTCTAATCAAACAACATCACTAGATAACTGTCTATCCAGTGAACTTCGATCTCATTATGTTAGTCAGACACATGGGTCAGCGTTGCTACAATTGAACTGACAGTGGTTCAGGTTTCGCTCGCTGTTAATAATCTTTTGTTAGTTCACAAACTAGCTAACAATTACTCTATTACATTATCTAAAAATAATAATGATGATGACGATAATGATAATAATGAATTAACCCTTACCGTTGAATAGAGGTACTGTAGATGCCTCTTAAGGTTAGTCGTGTTCTTCCCGGTCAATGTGTGTGTGCATTCATTGATTGTGCAGTTCATTTTTGATGATTTCTCATCAAATTTAAAGAACTGCCGTATACTTGATCTTTTCCTACCCGAGCCTGGTGGATTGTTTGCCATATCTTGGGGTTTTGATAACAGGATGATGGACGAGCTGAGTGCTGATCTCTGCTTGATAGCTGCCTTGATCTGCCAATAATGAGCGTGTGTTTTCTAGTGCGCGTTTGCTACAGTAAATGCACGTCTGTGATTGGATGATTTAAATCATGTTCTTTCTAAAATGTTTAAGGTTATAAAAAACTTCTCACGGTGTTTTCGTCTCATCATATTTTCGTCAATAATATTATGAAATCAAATTTATTTATTAAATCATCATGGTGCAGTGTTTCGTCTCGTTGTCGTCATCGTTGACAAAATTAAAAATCCCTTTGTCAACGAATATTTAGGTCATTAATTTTGTTGCCAAAATAACACTGCTCTGAGATCAGAAAAATATAGGATCGATCCAAGAGACTTTGGCTATTCAAACAGCTGACAGTTAGGTGAAGTTGTTGTGATTTTTGGAAGTGTGTACATCTAAAAACAAACTATGAAACTTTGAACTTGTTTCAAAAGTTGGTTGGCCAGGATCGAAGTGATGTGAACCAGTCAGGAGCTGAAGATTTACCTCTTTGTTACCTGAGGACCAGTAAGTTGGGCCAACTGCTGACCTCCTCCCTCTAGTTAGTTCAGTCATACGAGAGAAGATATTTTCAGCATGGCTCGAAGGAAAAAAAGAGTTTCAGCTGCAAATGCAAAAACAAGCACATGCAACTTGACTTGGGCTTGTCTCCTGTGAGACTCCATTTTTCTGGAGACTTGTCTGCCTCACCACTTTGATGTGTTATTGAGGCAAAAGGCAAAAAGCTGACACTTGATGTGGTGACCCATGAATAATGAAAAATGCTGTGCTGTGCATTTTCCTTTTCTGGAGCTCTGCTTAACTTGTGATAAATAATTAACAGCACAACCACCATATCACGCAACATCTCCATAAAGTGAAACACAGGAAGAAATCAGCCATAATTAATACACTTGTACACATACGTGGTTTCCCTTCACATCCAGCTGTTTTCCTTCCTGTAGCCCTCTCAGGTCCTCTGAGTCATACAGTTACATTAATGTTAGTCTCTGATCATACTCCAGACCTTTAGTTCATCGTTGTTCTTTAGGAGGATTTTGTTTTGTCTAATTACCACAACTACTGTTGATAGTAATAATAATAATAATAACAACAATAATGGTAATATCAGGGCACTTACCACAGGAGGAACTTGTTAATTAAAAATATATTCACATTCTTGTGCTTCAAAAGGGCAGCTCACAAACCAATGGGTGACGTCACAGAGGGTCAAAGTCACCATGGACTGCAACTGCATCAAATCTGTCCCCCAGTGTTATTCAAGTGCTGTGAGAGTCGAAACACCACCATAAAAAAGTTTAATAACACTGTATTACAGTCACAAAGCTATGAGCAATGGCTTGAGGAACAGGCTTCTGTATATCTCGGTTGTTTTCCTCCAGGTGCTTTCTGGAGGAAGCCTTAGGTTAGGTTATAATCCAATGCTGTTGCATTCATTCATTGAAGTTTAGTGATGGCTGTCAACACTAATGTTGGCGAAATAAAAGCATTACAACAGCCGTGTGAAAGAGCTTTGATTCGGTACAGTTTATTTCACCAGAGTGTAGCCACAAACCTGTAAAGCTGATTGACTTTCCCAATGACTCCGGTGACTAAAGAGAAGTTCCCGTTGTCTGTAAAATTTATAACGTTTCAGGCTGTGCAGTAACTGCCGAAAGCAGTGAAAATAGCTGACAGGAGAGTGTATCTCATTTATGGCTAGACTGTATCTAGAGATACCAATGAAGGCAAAATGTGTTGGACCTTTGATTCCCCCAGAGCAACACAAAGAAATTGACAAAAATCTCTGGGCTGTGGACCAGTTGATGAAACCTGCTAAATACACAAAAATGACAACACTCCTTGCCTTGATGCTATAAGTTAATGGGCTCTTTAGATTCCAATCAAGCGTCATTTACTATGCCCTACACTCAAGTGTTTTAGGGACAGTCAATTTTATTTTATCACTTAGGACTTAGAGGAGCTATTTGTCATTGCCATTGCTTCTCAGCCAACATTAGCATTATCAGCTACTTCCCTAGCAGTTCTACCAAGAATTGCTGCCACTGTTGCATTTTAGAAGACAAATTGATAGAACATAGTACATTAAACCCTCTGACTGAACCACTGCACACTTCTGGGACTCTGTATTGGAAAGCTGTGGTGTGATCTATACATGTGTCCATATTGTGCTAGTATACCAGGGGGTGGTCTAGTTTTTACAAGTTAGGAGACATTACGTTTAGCTAACCTAGCAAGCATGTCGCAAGGGAGACAGCAAACAACGGAGCAGTGCGAACAGCGCAATGACCCCCCACAGACACCTGCAAAGCCATGTACATGTTCTCGAGAAACCCGCCAGAAGCCTTTGACTTTTTGAAGCCACAGGACTCGGAAAGGTAGTTTGAGGGCTACCGAGTGCCCCGTGACCTATGCAAGCTAACCAAGTGAACATTTTCATATACTGCATGGGAGACGAGGCAGATGACGTGTTGAAGGGGCTAAAATTAACTGCTGAATAATGGTTAAAGATGGCTTCACAAATTTTTGCGTTATTCAGCGAATCACATTTAATATGCAAGCTCAACCGCGGTGGGCTGACCATGATTGCTTTTTATAAAAATACAACATTTTTCTCTTGACCTGTAGCACTGCTATTATGTGTGTTTGTTGTAATCCCAGGCTTTGATCTTTGAACTGATAAATTGCTCTATACTGCAGTCTTTGTACTTGGAATTCATATGATGCTTTTGCTTGTCACAGCTTTTCTGATACGAGTTTAAGAGGCCTCTGTCAGAAGAAGGTGTTGTAGTCTAACCTATCTGAGGGATTACACAACATTATCTGACTATATCTCTACCTGGGAGTAATTAAACTTGATAAAAGCTCATTATCTCTGGGATCTCCATCTGTCATTTTTAACCACAAACTTGTGTTTTTCAGCCTTGTTGACATCTTGTAATGCTCTTGTAGGTATACCTCTCCGAGGTATTTCATAGTATTTGTCTTTGTCCTGTGACATATAGTGTGGACTAGCTGTTTCAGGCATATCTTATTGTATTCAAGGCAAGTGGAAATGTACTAGTTTTGTTCCACATTCAATTAGCATGTTTCAGTTATATTTTCTCACTTCTTCTGAATGACACCCTCCTTTCACTCATAAGACAGGTCAATATGGTACAGCACCGTAAGCCCTCTGACAGGGCTACTGGATGCTACAGTAACTCGGTATCAGAAAGTGATGCCGGCTTAGCTGCTTAGCTAGTTAGTTAGTTAGTTCTACTTTAAGTGGAGGAAAGGAAGTCTTAGAAATAGAAATGAAGCGAAAGGGTTGCTTTCAACACCACCAGTGAGAGCTCCTGGTAAGTTAAGAAAAAACATGAACATGTTTTCAAGACTGATAGGGAAACAGCTGTTTATGCTGGCTGGCTGGCTATAAAGCAGAGGGAACATTTAAATAGCTCTTTTAAATGTAGCATCACTGGCCCTCATGTGTCTCCTAGTTGGTATCATGCTTACCACACCAACCAGATGATAATGTCCATGAGATCAAATGTTTATCATATGAACTTGAATTTCCATGTTTTTGAGTCTCTTAACATGCATATTTCTGTTTTGTACTACAGAGGAAGCAGCTCATTGCCTTTAAGAAGTAAAGGCATAGAAGTGTGTGTGACTGATTTCTCACTGATTCTGAGTGACAGCATCCATTAATTGCACGTCAAGGCATTTGCTCTGTTTTTCTTTCCCTGCTATACCAGAACCAGAGTTAAGCTAATTTTTGGCAATCAATACAAAAGTTGAAAAAATGCCTCCAGCCCCTGTTGCAGCTGGAGTTGTCTTAAAGCTCATTTATTCCATTTTCACATTAAATGAGTTCTGATTCCAGTGTCCCACTTTGAGTCTTGAAACGCTGATGAACGAACAAATGAGCTAAGTGCTGAGTGCGATGGGGAGTCACGGATGTAATGAAGAAAATAAAGGTGGAAAAGATGAGACTGAAACTATCCCTGCTGTATCAGTCAAGCCCACCCAGTATTTTAGAAAACAAGACAAATGTCCCAATGATGCATCATTTTATAGGGAAAAAATGACACCTGCATCCTTAAAAACCCATCTGCATTCTGTTTGTGTGTAAGTACATTTCAGATGAGCCCGCAAATGGCCTACTGCTGTAGTGAATGCTGCTGGTGACTATTTTACATTAGCATTTTTCCAATCATGTCAACAAAAAACAGTGCACCTTTTGTGAATTTGTTGTTAAAGTATCACACCAGTGTCTCTTACTGTATTTCTAAAAGCCTCTGGATGCTCATGTTTATTGTAATCAGAGCATAAATTGCATGCACCATATTCAAAGACAGATAAACAAAGGCAGTCAGGTCAAATTCATTTCAGGAGCAATGCCTTTCCACTCAGCAACCTGTCCAATCAAAAAGCATCTGCTATCCAAATTTAATCCCACAGCTCCCTGTTGAGCTGCAGTATAAAAGGCAAAATCTACCATGACGTGATAAAAATGCCTGTCAGAGATTATTCATACCGGCTGCATCTGTCCCTTTAATATCTCTGGTGTAATGGGTCATTGCAGGCAATGTTGCAAGTCAATAAGCAGGGCTGCTCCATTTAAAACGGGATTTAGAGGATTCCACATCAGTGTGATGAAGTATATACACATCACATTATGTAATTACACACATTCATGGTATTATTTGGAAGTCAGACTGTACCAGCAGCGGCTAAGGTGAGGTAAAGTTACCCCTGATCGCTGTTCCATCAGTGTTTTAGCGAGTGGGAGCTCTTTGGATGGTCTAAAAGAACAGAAAAGTTTGCACAACTGCAGCATTTGTGGTAGGTCAGGGTTAAAGAGGAACTCCACACTTATGAGTAATGGACTAGAGCTAGCTACCTAATTTAATCACCACTTTATAGAAGAACCAATGAACCACTTAATATAGCTCCAAAAAATTACGTTTTTTAGCTTTACTTGAGCGTTTCATTTCACCTGCCTTTATGTTTAAATGTTTAATTTTAGAATTCAGACTGATGGTGTATTTTTGTGCAAAGTCTCTAAACAGGCCTTTCATCATAGAAGGTATCTGTACCTTCACAGACATCAAGTTGCAAAAGTTCAATAACAAAAGCTCTATCACTGTGTACGTACCTAGTGGCAATGTGGCAATAGCAACCTCATGTCATGTACAGCGTCATACAGCACATGCTTTAGCATCTAAAGCTTTTTGATTTTTGGGAGGCATCTACCTGACATGATTTCCACTGCAGAGATCCAGCAGGGAGCTGCTCCAACAGGTGTATCGATTTTGTCCTGGTTTATAGTCGGGACAAAGCAAGAGAAGAGGAGACCTGGTAACACTTTTGCTGTGACAGTCCTGAGATACTTTTTTGAGTGTCCATGTTGTTTTTCTCTTTTGTTTTTCATGTCCTCCTCAAAAAATGTTAAGTTGTATACTGTCAAATGTTTTTTCTTGGGGTGGACATATTGTAAATGATATTGTTGAGTGACGCTTAAGCAATTTTCCTCACTGTAAATTGTAAGAAATGGGTCATATTAGACTGCTGAAATTAGATTTGAACAAAGTTTGGAAGACTGTCTGTTTTCTTCCATTTCGTCTTTAGATCCAATACCAATTCCCACAAGCCCTCGGAAAGTCACCGACCTGACAGACTGAGGCTCATTGAATGTTGCAGCATAAAATTGCAGCTGAGAATTACCATGTTTGTTTCCCTCTGGCTGGAGCAATAGCGCATTCTCTTAACTTACCTTTTTTTTAAAAGACATTCCAAATGTGGGGAAAAGAATAAGAAAGAATTAACCAGAAGCAGTCAAAATATATCACTGAAGCGGTACAAAAAGTCAACACATTTATTTTTTTTATACTGCTAAAATTAAGAAACTTTAGAATTCTAATAGCAAATGCTACAGAATATAAACATTTTTCTGATAGGGATAATAAATCCCAGGCAACAGGTGTCACATCCTCACAAAATAGCTGTGTACAAGACGGTTGTGCATTGAGTGACTAGTTACAGTCAAGTATCTTGCTGTAGTAGTTAGCCAAGAGTTCATGTCAGCTTTTCCTCAAAATCATTCATTCGCTGTCTATTGTCAGTCCAAATAAAACATTTCTATAATATTTTAAACTGAAGCAATGAACCCAATGTGATACATCATACAGTACATCATACAGGTATTGTGTTGGGTAGCTGTTAGCAAGCAGGTTCATCTCTCAGACTGTGTCGCTTTGGTTAAGGATTCCAGAAAGCCAAGCTGATTGTAGTTTTTACAAAGCATAGAAAACGTCTCTGTGTCATGTGCACGTTATGTCACAGGTGGTTGCGACAGATATTTATCTGTAGTCAGTGTGTCACCTGCAGTGGATTCCGACCAGCTGCCAGTTTGAAGAGCAGCAGCTGAGAGATGAGTTGTTCTGACAAGAAGGGTAAAAACATGCATTTTAGTCATTTTATCTTGCTGCCAAACTGCCTTTTCCTTTGGAACTATAGTTTGTGAATCAAAGTACTCACTCCACTGTGATGAAAACCTTCAAAGGACAACGAGCGCTGCAAATTAATCAGTTTTTATTATGCAGCAGCCTGTGATAAAGGGAACCATCACATCTGTATCCTTTGACATTGGCATCTTGTCAGTCGTTTCTTGGCCTGAATCCTGTCTCACTTGTTGTTCCTTAGTGTGTCATGGAAGAAACAAAAATCCTTATCTCATCCCCTCCTCACTGGAGGATCAGTACTGGGACCCCCTACTCTTTGCAATATACACCCCCTCGGTGGATCCAGTTGTCCGATAGCATGGTTTCTCATTTGACTGCTATGCTGACAAGTACTGAAGCAGTCAGTCCCACCAGATAATCCCAGTGTCTCTGCACATATCTCAGCCTGTCTCTTTGGCATATCTGCGTCACTCCTCTAAGACTGAGTCTTTTAAGTCTAAGTCTCTTAATCACAATATCAGGTTTAAAAATTACCTCTTCATCCCTTACACCAGCCAAGGTTGCAATAAACCCTAATTCTCTGCAGTTTTGCTCTATATAATTTAAGGAAAATTGAGTACTCCTGAGTCAGTCTTCCACCCATCTCTTTGTCCAGTTGTTAGTTCTCTCTTGCTCTAGCTAGCGTCACTAAAACCTTTGCAGATTGCTCAGAATGCAGCAGCAGTCTTTCTGGTCTTCAATCAACCCAAAGGGTCACATGTCATGTTGACCTACACTGATTACCAAGTGCTACCATATACTTGAACTCAATGTTCATTGTGTTTTTGCTTTATCACCCAAGAGAAGGTGATTTCATGTCAAAATGAATCCTTAACTAAGTAAAGTATTTATACCTAGAAGACAAAAGTTGAAAGCTTGTGCTGGTGAAATTATATAATGAATCTGAAGGACTTGGAATTCCTAAAAGGCTATAAATCACCAAATGTAATTGTAATATTACAAGATATGGCCAATCTTGCAATATTCATGCATTTGTTATATTGCGCTATTGCATTTACTTTCGGAATTACACTCTTTTTTACAGTCACGATTGTATCAGTGTTGAAAATGGCAGTCTTTTTCTTTTCTTCTGCCTGTGACAAAGGTCAATATCAATATCAGCCAATATCAGCTTTCAATGTAATTCAATGAAGCATTACAGAAAAGTTCATTTTGAGAGCTCAGCGGAGCATATGCAGGGTCTCACTATATCTCATAGCAGAAAATTAGGAAGTCTCAGCATGTCAAAGTTTGAGAAATGTGTCAGGAGCACCTGGGGGAATCGGTAATTACTCACAGGCGTAGTTCTCCACAACACGGAGATATATGTTATAACGGCTGCAAATTTAGATTGAGCACTTTTTACCCCTGCATCAACTGCAGCACATTCAGTATGCACACACTCTGCAAAAAGTCAATATGAGTCACTTCGAGCTCGGTGAATACTCTTCTTTCTGAACAGTAATTCATTTTCAGTATGAGTATGAGTCTGTATTATTGATGGCCCACCTTATGCAAGGGGTTTCCTATGGTTGCTTAGGCTGGACTCTAAAGCTTCACTGCTGTCTTTGTGTATTGTCTTCATAACTGCCATGAGCCTCATTAACTATGTTTCTTCAAATGCACTTTGGAGAAAATGATTATAATCTGATCACTGTAGGGTTTAGATTCCATTCACACTTGTATATAAACTGGAATTATACTTAATATTTCATACCAATGGGCGATGCAGTGTACTATAGTAACTTCTACATCACCTAAACCTGTACTAGCTGCATATTTTGGGCATCTGTTTAGCACTGGAACCAAGCTGTGAAAACAACAATGACAGGTAATAGCCTTTTAAGTATATCGAGGAATTGCTGGCAAAACAATGCCTGAATACATTTAGTATTCAGATAGTGTTTAGAATTTTTGTTTTTCAACTAGCTGACAAATATCAATTTATAGTTTCTTTTAATTCTGTTTGAGTTTACCCAGCAGTTGAGAGAAAATCAAGAAAGATGGCCACACGCATCTCCGCAGCAGCCTTTTGCTTTCTAAGTAGATTCCAGATATTATGCCCCTCTAACAAGTCTGGACTATTTTGCACATGAAGACAGATGCAATAGAGGAGCCTAAAGTGCTATAAGTGAGGCACCTTTAATACTAGATTGATGAAATCAAACCAAACAACCTAAGCGTTCTGAACTAAAAACATTCTGTATGGACAAATATTTCTCCCCCACAATATCAAACACTGAAGCAGCGTCCGGGAGAGAGCCGTGGTCCCTCTTGGACTCATGGCAAAATTATAATCAAGTTTTCAGATGACACCACCGTGATAGACTCAATCGCCATCAACAAAGAGTCAGCCTACAGAGAAGAGGCTAAGAACAGAGAGAAAGGGAGCTGCGACAACAACCTTGCTCTCAATCCACAGGAAACAAGGAGCTAATGGTGGGCTTCAGAAGAAAGATGCGCAGTGGCTATCACTCTTCAGTATAGATGCAGAGAGTGCAGGTTATTCAGAGCTTCAGGTTCACATCCTTGACCACCCACATCACACTGATGATCAAGAAAGGGTTCACCTTCTCCCCCCTCCCACTATTTTTATAGAGATCCTGTATCGATACACCATGCAGTCCATTACAAGAGTATCACTACATCTCTAAATGATACTCTGGCTACACCTCTGACAAAAGGAAACCTGTCCAGCGAGTCATTAAAGTAGTGCAGAGGATCAACGACTCACAGATCCTTACTGACCAGATCCACATGCTCTGCTGCAGTTGCAAAACCACAAAAACCTGTAACTTCATCCCAATTTGACCACATAATCTTCATCCCTCGCTCTCTGTTAGGTCCTAGCTATTCTTTCAGCCATTTTTAACTTTAATATAGTGACAGAGAAAGAAGGACAGGAAAGTGGGGGAGACAAGTAAGATTCAGACTTGAACCAATACCTAGATTTAATGGTATCTGCTAGATGGGCTGCTGGGGCAATTTTTTTTTATCAGCGATGCCCACCTCCTCCCAGAAAACTCTGATTTACCTAATGCAGTCACTTTAAGGCAAACGTTTCCATATCATAAAGTTGGCCTTATAACAACCTAAAAACCCAAGATTCTCAAATAGTGTCTAAAAATAAAAGGATCACTGTGCTGACAAGCAATTTGCTGATGTATAACTCAGGGTTTGTAGTCTGCTTAAAGTGGAGGATTCTTCATAATAAATCTGATAAGCTCTGTGAGTGACGCAGTAACCAGGTCCACCAATTTACTGAGGAAGTCAAGTGGTGTTCTTGCCATTGTGTACTGGAAATCCAGCAGGCATAACACAATTGTAAAAATAGAAAGGGGAAAAAATAGAAGGGCTTTGCCTCTGAGGGGATGGACAGCCTGAAGGGAAAGTCCAAAAAGGAACTCCATCTCAGACAACACCTTCCGAGATGATGTAAAGCAGTTATAGCCTCTGGCTTGTCTCCTTCAGGTGTACCAGAAAGCACTAGAGGCTCTCATTTGTGCCACTGGGCTCTTGCTATAATGTCCTTGATAAAAATGAAAAGGAGCTGATAGGCCTAAGAATCAGGGCTGCTTCTCTGTTTCTCTCAGGTGAGCTGTGCCATTCTCTGTGTGGTGAGTTCACATCTGTTTCATCTATCGATCTATCCCACACATACAACTTACAGAACATTTTCAGACAGTTAAATCTCACGTTTTTGTTGTCTGCAGTGCAAGGTAACATTGCTCTCAGTTTTTTGACTCCGTGAGAACATCACTCTTTAGTACAATTCAGTGTTTTTGCCACTGACAGATAATAGCAATAATTCACACAGCAAATGGAAGTCTATTGAAAATACTAAGATGAAGGCAGCTGCAGATGGAGAGGGTGGAGACCTCTTGTAAGATTTAAAAAGCCAAGTATCAGCCCACCGTGATCACCTTCACCATCATCGTGGTTTGTCAGCAGCTGTTTTGTAATTTTGCTATCACCATCTTCTTTTTTGAAACCAGAGGCAAACATATTAAGAGGAGAGGCTGGACCTGAGGAGAATGGAGACCTGATCTGGTCTCCTCCATTCAATACATTGTATTGAAACCGGAGACAGAAACTCAATCAAAAGCCGTACCTGGTATAGCCATACATTCAGAGGTTGGGAGCTGCAGCTGCTGTTCCATTAATGTTACAGCTTCTCTCTATAACACATTATTTTATAGTACCAACTCTAATCAATGATCCAACGTGATCTGTCAGAAACCATCCATCCAACCATCCGTTTATTGCAGTTAACTGAAGCTCAAACTGAATTTCAGTTTAATTACCATTGAGGTCAAAGTATAAATAGAAATGAATCAAGTGTGCCTTTGCATCATTTGTGTGTCAGAGTTGCCTGTCTGAATAGATTCCACTGCTTTGTGTCGGAGCTGAATACATAAGTGTCATCTTCATGATGAAATGCAAAAATAAGGCCTGTTCATCTGCCTGATCACCCGCCATGGTCAGAGGTCTATTATCATGTCAGCCACACATTCTCCTGGGGAGGGAGGTAGGGGGGTCGGACAGCTTTACACGCACCCCTCTGTCATTTTGGATGCCTCTCTCTCTCTTTCTCTTTCCCTCCCTCCCTTCCCTGAATTTTCAGATGATGGGTTTCTCAGATGGAATTAAAATGTCTGGTCCTACAGCTGTCACCCATGGAAATTGCATTGTCTACAGATTCTATCACAGAGAATAGCCAGCAGTCTGCTTTGTTTGATGGCTTTCCTCCTTCTTGGTTTTTGTCCTGATGTCATTATCTGTGGCTGTGCTGATCCTCTCTTCAGTGTTTCAGATGCTCATCTTTTGATGTTCCTTTCTGTCTTTATTTCATTGCAGGTTTACCGTCACTCCTACATGGCTTCTTACAGCATCTACAACATTCACACACGGTGAGTATGCATGTCTCCATGAGCAGCTGCTGAGACAACCTCTATGCTAAAAACCCCTGTCATCAGTGAAAAATACAGTGGTTTTGCAAAAATGTACAATAGAGACATTATTGGTAAGAAGTGAGTGTTATAAAATGTATTTTATTGTCAAGTTACATGTCGTGCTATGCATGAAGGGAAGGGGAGGTGCTTCTCTGTTTGTCTGCCTTACTTCAAATCTTAACAAACCAGGTGGAGCTGCAGCCCAGTATTTATTAAAATTTTTTTGTTGTTGTTGAGTGAACTTTAAAGTTCATGTGTTTCAAGTACATGGCCAGACTTGACCATCAAAAAGACCACGGGATTCTGGCAACACATGGTTACTTGACGGATGTCCTCTTTTTGCATTCTTCAAATGGGCTGGACGCAAGGTGGGGTCCATTCAGGACATCGATCAAAGCCCAATAGTGATCAAGAAGGAAGCAGTCCACAATAAGGATGTGAGGCTCCTCCTCCTTATGATCAGGATCTCAGTATTTTAGGTGTTGTTTGTTATCCATGTGATTTTTGTTCCTGTTAAAGTTTTGCAGTGGAATAATTGGACCCGAATACACACTCTGTGGCCAAATAAAAGGAGTTTTTACTGTAACACAGGAGAGATGAAGGGGAAGGCTGGATAGGAGCGTAGACAGACTGGCAAACTCAGGTAAATAGACATGGCATGGCAATGATTCCTTGACAGGAGTTGGTTGCATGTGGCACATACAGAAGACTTCCGGTTCTAGGAGACTAAAAAGGCAATGAGCAAAGCAGTAACTTAACTTTGCAAAACAAAAACGCACATTCGAACATTATTAGCTTAGTTTACAATGACTGTATGCTGTGACAGACAAAACAATCAGGAGGGCAGTGGAGGAAAGCCGGGGCTTCTTATCGTAACCGTGATCAAATGGTTAATGCAGGTGTGACAGGGTGCCATGGAGACCAGGTGGAGCCACGGCTCTAATTTAGAGATGAAAGAAAAGAAAATCCCACCTCAATACCTAGCAATGTTGCTTCTCTGTGATATAATGCAGATGCAGCTACAGTGCCAAATGTTCTGGACTTTGGTTGGGTAGATGTAAATGTTTGCTGAATGAGTTTATGGTCTCAGTCTCGAGTTTCAAGTGTTCACTATACGATGATGTTAATTTTTTGTGTGATGGTCCCATTTAGAGAGAAATAGACCATAAAGCAGGGGATACATTAGGGTGTGGCTAATGTGTGATTGACAGATACTATCACCCAATCAGGATAGAGTACAGAGCAGGTCAGATCTAGCTGTTAATTCTCCTCAGCTCCACCTTTTCCTCCAAAGGTGGTTTCTACTTATTATAACAAAACAAGATGGCAACATCCAAATGACAAATTACAGATTTCCAAATGGCTGCTCACAAACCAATGGGTGATGTCAACTTGCTTGTTTAGGGTTAGAATATTACAACTGCGGTATTAAAAGAACCACAGACACAGATGCAGAAGCAATCAAAAGACAAAATCACAGGCAGGGTCTGTATTTAAGTGCAATTCAGTATGCAAAAGCCAGCCAGCAACAGGCAGACAAAACCATGGGATGAGGCAGACACAGGGTCACAGGTCAGAGAGAATCCAAACTAAACAGACATCGCAAACTACAAAGACAGGGAGGGGGAAGACAATTAGACCCAAGTCTACCACATCAATGAGAAAAACACAAAGGCAGAAAGCAGGAATCTGAAATTAGAAGGAAAGGTGAAACACATGGACAAATGAAAGACACAGATCAATGAAAAAAGTGAAAAGAAACAGGAAACTTAACATAAGATGTGGTCTGGGACACCACAGGCACGCTGGACCTTCACTACATGGCTTGATATGAAAAGATCCTGATTTGATTCAAATAATTGATTTTTAAAGATTAGACAGTCTGTCTTCTGAGAGTTAGAATAATGGATCGAGGTATGGAATGGTCCTGTATATCATATTCCCATTCATCCTACCCTTGATTTGGAATTTGTGGCTCTTTAAACATCACTGCACTGTTCCTGTTACTCCTGTCAGCATTACTATGACCCCTCACTTTTCCACCAAGAACAAAAACTTAATTACAAGGTCATAATATCCTACTGGGAGCTGACCTATGCATTGGTTTTGTACAGGGGGTCAGTCTGAATCCATCAACCGTAAACAGTTAGAGGAAACGTGATGAATTCAGTTCATCATAAGGTCATAGTGCTAAGCAAATAGCACGAAAGAGACTATGTTGACTTTGTGTGTTGTCATTGTGTTTTGATTTTCCACACTAGATCTTGGTCAGAGCTGCTTTAAATAGCTAGTTCTGGTTCATGTAGCTGATGAACTGCTCCATGGCTGTTTTTGGGGATAAGTTCTTGTTTAGTTGAGATATCAGCAGCTACGCTCACAGTATGTAAGTTACTGGATCAGTTTCCCATCGCTGACCAGAGAGGATTAAAGCTTGATCCATCTGATGGGATCTTTGCATTTACAAAAACGAGAGTTATTCTGAGAGCTTTTCTCATAAATTCTTTAGATTTTGTGTTGTTTGGGAGCACAGCTCAATCATATCTGTACTGATATCAGACAGTTGTCAGGCGGTCAGTCTGTTGCCAACTTGGGCTTACTGAATGTGAAATATGTAGATAATGTGTGTTACAACTAAAGGAAAAACTGTTACAAAAGGCTATCGCAGCTTTTTCCCACTAATTTTTCCACCATATGTCTCTTAATTAACTGTGCACTCTGTCATTTCAATATGAATCATGGCTCTGAAGCAGTACCTTTCAAATACATTGTATTGAAGTACAAAAGCTTTTACAGTCATGTATATTGTAAACAGTATTGCTGTGTAGCAAGTAGGGCAACTCAAAAATATTACATATTGATATTCGTGTAAACAATTTTACTTTGATATTGTTTTTGACAAATAAATTAATATGACACCAATGAGATTTACTCTTGAACATTTTTCAAACCTTGATAGTATGAAAGTGATTCTTGTTGTGTCTGTCTTGAAAAAGCGAAAGGTTGGATGCAGCTAAATTTCTTTCAGTTAAATATAAAAACAAGAGGTTTGAGTTTTGTTTGTAACAAAGAAGGGAAGTTGTGGCCCCAGTGACGGACAGTAAAAAAGTAAATATACTTAAGTACTATACTTAAGTGCAAATCTGTTCTTTACTTGAGGCAAATAGGCAAATATTACACAATATGGAGCAAATCAGTCCAAACTGCTATTGGCTTTAAGAAAAAGCTAAAAACTGCTATGTTCTCCGTTGCCTTCACATATGCCTCTAACCTTTATTGGGCATATCTATATTTTTTGGGTCTTTTTTATATTATTCAATTGATATGATTTTTACACTTATTTTATGCTTATTTTATTCTTTAAAACACATTAAATTACCTGCATGTGTGTTTATGTGCCATAAAAATTTGTATTTCTATCTAATTTTGTCAATGTGGAAAAGTGTCAAAATTTCATCCTATTTCATTCACAATTTATTATTTTCACAATGGAATAATCTGCCATTGTTTCGTGAATAACTTATAATAGGTAAACAAAGCCTTGGCAAAGTCTTGAGTCAAATGGAATTTCATTAAATGTCTTTTAGGCTAAATCATTTTTTGATAAGTGTCTTAAATAATAGTATCAGTTAAATATATGCATAATTAATAGCCCACAAGGCAGGAATCCAACACTGGTCTCTATGGTGTTTGGGCTCTGACCCCAATCTGGTAGAGCGGCTCAAGCCTATTCCAGGCACAACATCCAGAAGACTCCAATCCTACAAACAGCTAAAATACTGAGCGGAACCCTAAAGCTCCGGTTCACTGCTAGAGGACCTGAGTTTGAAGGAGAAAAGAGGCAGAGGAGGAGAATGGATGGATGACTTTATATACATATTTATTTTCTTTCTTTCTTTCTTTCAGGGAAGTTTGGGAGTTGGACCCTCCGGAGGTGGTGAACTCAGTCCTGCAATACGCTGCCTGGGGAGTGCAGGGCCAACAGCTGGTGAGATCACAGTGAACAACAGAACTCATAGGCTTGTTCTGCCTTCTCACTGCCCCTGAACTGGCTTCACTCTAGCATTGAACTGTCCTTCCTTATTTTCTGAGTTATTTTAAATGAAGTTTAATGAATGAATTACTGAGAGTTCAGTAATTAAATCAGTGAGCTCACAGCCTCAATCTGACATCCATTAAAACCCCTCTCTGTATAAAATAAAAGCCTGTGTTTTGACAGCAAAATGGTGGAGAAGCCAACAACATTGAAATTTATCTTCAGCTGTTTGGAGGGGCATTTTGTCATATGAACAGAGACACTGTGTCATAGCAAGTTTCATATGTTTGGAGCTGTTTGTGTCTCTCTGCCTTTTCTGCATATGTGGTTGAGCAGTGAAGACACTGCCCTGTTGGGTGCTTTGTGTGGCTTTAGCGCCAGGCATTTGTAATTCAGAACTCCCCCACTCAATTTTATAATCTAAACTTCTTTAAACCTATCTGTTTACATTTCATGCATTAAGTGGCTTTTGGGTTTTTGTTTTTTTTTTTCTTGATTGTTGGTGTTGTTGAGAGCTAAAAAGGCAAAAGCCAAGTGAAGCTGCTTCAACCGTATTTGCAATTTTCTATATGGAATGTTTATTCATGAATCAAGCAGGACTCCATTAGGAAGTCATTATGGCGATAAGAGAGTGAGACAGATGTGAAGGCTTCTTAGCTCTCAAGTGGTGCAGGCAGCATCATTAGGCAGAGGAGCATCTTAGGAAACGACAACGTGTTTGTGTGAAAGAGGCTGTAAGTGAGCACAATGGTTCTGATGGAGTTTTTTTCATCCTTGCCGAAAAGGTGCCAGGAAGTAACATAAAGATCATGAATTACAGGTGGCTGATAATGACTTTCAAAAGTTTACACAATACTCTTCTGATTCCATGAATATCCTGTTTGAGCTGCTGTGATCATAGTGAATTATTCTAACTGGGGTTTGGTATTATCATTATGTCAATTTTCTAATTGAATTTCTCTTTTTCATTGTAACTCACCTGTATTTTCACCTCCAGTCAGAGGGATTTCCCAATGGTAATCAGAGTATTATTATTACCTACAACTTTATAACTATATTTTGCGTGATGTGAATCTCAGAACTCCAAGCAGGTGGAAAATCTTTGTATGTGGCAAACCTGTGTGATTTCCTCCTCCGGAGTGTGTAAATAACACCTGTGACCATTACAGATAGACACCTCAGAATCTGCCTGAATAATATCAGAGTGAGCTCCACTGTGTACCTGCCCCTCTCCGCACCTTCCTCCACCTTGAACTGTGATGAATTTCAGGATTTGTCCTCAATGTTTTAATGATAAAAGCTACCACAGCTTTCAGCATTTTGAAGTCTTTGTAAACCGTAAATAAAATCCTTTACATTAATACAAATATTGATCACTGGGAAAGCAAACAATCAGCTGTCCACATGCACACATCTACAAACTGACTGTATTCTTTTAAGGGATAAATTGCATGTGCATGTGTTTGCGCATGCTTTAGTATTGCCCATGGATGCATCGTTTAATTTAAGTACCTGGTACTGGAAATACTGAGTAAGTGTGAGTTAAAATACACTAAATGTTTATGTCTATATCTATATGTTTATATCTAGTAAGATAATGCATTACTTCCTCAGAGCAGTCCTCTCCTATTTGAGCTACAGAGCCCAGAGACATCAAAATTAATTCAAAAATGGATTCTTGCCATGTTGTTGTTATAATGCAAATGCAACTTGTGAAGAATGACTATGGTATTTTGGTATCATAGACCATAAATAGAAGTAGTGACTGCCAAAAGAAGACTCCATAGTTTGTCATATTGTATTGAAGTGGGGAAATGTCCCTCCTTTCCCTTTAGTTATTTAGTTTATGGTCTCAGTCTCTAGCTTCAAGTCTTCAGTCCAACATGATGTTGATTTTTCAAACGATGGTACCCTTTAGAAGAAAATAGACCATAAAACAGGGGATGCATTGTACCACCCAATCAGGACAGAATACAGAGCAGGTCAGATTGAGACTTCACTCTTCAGCTCCACTTCTCCAAATATGCCTTGTTCCGATTTCAAACAAACCACGTGGTGACAGAAAAATTTGAAATTGTAAATGAATTAGAAATTTTAATGCCATTGAGAGAAAATGCAACAAACCTAGATCTGTCTGAAAAAACTTTTTTAATGCAGAGATTCCAAATAGATTCCCAGTGTTATCATTTGATCAATAAAATTAATCAATAAATCAATAAAAACAGCCGATTATTTTAACTCCAGAACGTAGAGGAATTCTCACAGAGGGTGCATCCGAAGTCGTTCTATCGCTAAATCATGATTTACCTGAATCTTTTAGCACGATTTGATGATATTGAGATGCTTTCCAGTCAGACAGCAGAAGGCCCTGCTTACTGAGAGCTGGTGTCAGTGCAGGGACAGGCCCTCTGTTAATGAAGTTTTATTTGAGATCACATCATGCATTTCTGGCTGTTTATGTTTCCATCTGAGAAAGACTGTTGTCTTTGTAACTTTGTGAGTCACTCTCCCTTGTTTGTTTGGTGTGTCAGACAAATTCAGCATTGTTTTTCTCCTCCAGGGAAATTTAGGTAGCTCTCTTCATAAAGTGGACAGTTACTACTTCGTCTACTTCTACTACTTCTACTTCTGTTGGGTTTTGAGTACTCTTAAAATTAATTGACAAATATTGATTCTCTTTCGAAGTTAGTTACAAAGTAAATATAGGAAGCACATCTGAATAGTGAGTATCCATGTTAATACTGAACACATCCTTTCTGTATTCCCTGCCTAAACAACTAATATATGAAAAAAAAGAAAGAAAAGAAAGACTGTTCTCATAAGCTGACTTTGGTGTCATCCATTGACCTCAATTGCCATTAGAAACAACTAATTGCTCCATTCATCCGTTATGTTTCACATTGGGGGCTGGAGTCAATCCCAGCTGACAGTGGGTGACAGCGTGGACACCCTGAACAGGTCACCAGACTGTTCACAGGGCTGACATACAGCGCCAAACAATTTTTCAGACTCGCATTCATGTTTAAGTGACCAAATGATCTGTTTGGACTGTGGGATGAAGCTGGAGTACCTGGTGGGAACTCAAACAGGTTTCCTGCCCAAAGAAAATGTGCGAAAATGAAAATTTCCATGCATTTTAAATAAAGAGAAAATGAGTGCAGGTATCTCAGATGAGTCTGATTTGAAATTTCTCATGTAGAGGGTCCTGGAATAGTTACAAAATTACTTACACTCATGCCCTTTACACTACATTGGAGTTAATCATTTGAAGCCTTACCAACAGCATTTTGCACCTTTTAATCCTAAAAGAATACTGAGGATGCCTGAGCAGATACTGTGTGTACTTAATATAAAAATTTTTAATCCAGTGTGTGTGTACTAAAGTTATAAAGCTCAAAGTCTGATTCATCTTTGAAAATGTTACTGACCTGTACACGAAGTTGTCTCCTGCGCTTTTATTAGTTATTGTCATAGTCTTCTTCTGTTCGTCAGAATGGTATCAGTGATTTTCCACTGCCCCCCCCCCCACTTTACTCTACACCTCTGTCTTCACTCACCTGATCACCCACCTGCAGCTCATCTTCACCAATCAAGCCCTTTATATAAACTCCAGTCTCACACACATCCAGCTGACAGATTGTTCTTTGCCATGCAAGACTCTCCAGTGTTTTTCTGCCTGATTTCCCGGTACCAACCCAGCCTGTCTCCGATTCACCTGTTTTGTCTGCCCTCCCGGTAAATCATCTCAGCCTTTTGTCCCCGACCATGAGTTCTGCCTTTGCCTTCCTGGTTCCTGTTTGCCTGTCAGAGACATTCTGAATAAATCAGAGACTTTTCAACCGACCCTGCATCTCATTGTACTGCAGTGTTTAGTGGGAAGCAACTGGACTTCTTTATCTTGTTTCCTTCATTCTTGTTGCCTCTCATCCAAAAGGCTTCTTCAGTTCTGAGGGTCAGTGCGGGAAACCCAGGTATTTAACCCAGAGAGGTGGGGGCAATCACCAAAAATGAGGACATGATTGAATACACCCACTGAGGGGTCATGAGAGTCATTAAGGTCACATAAGCCCAGGTGTGAATCAATCGAGAGAGTTTGCCCCTCCCCCCTGGTTCCATGTGACTCATTGGGGTCACATGGCTCCAGGTGTGTATGAGGGTTAAACTGCCTGGGGAGGGTTCCCAAGACAGCATTGTAGGTTGCAGACAAATGGTGTCTTAGTCCACCACATCTGTTTTGAGAAGGGTTCTCTAAGTGGACATAGATGGCCTCCTTTACTCCCCTTTCAAACCATCTGTCTTCTCTGTCCAGAACATGGACATTGGAGTCCTCAAAAGAGTGACATTTCTCCTTAAGATGCAGATGTACAGCTTCTGTCCCGATGAAGTGGCTCTCCTGTGTTGTGCCGTGCATAGGAGGAGGGGCTGTTTGGTTTCCCCTACATAGAGAGCAGAGCACTCCTCTGTGCATTGAACTGCATACACAACATTACTGAGTTTGTGTCTAGGTGTTTTGTCCTTGGGGTGGACCAGTCTCTGTCTTAAGATCAGGCCCGGTTTGAAGTTAACTTGAATTTTGTGCTTTTGGAAGAGCCTTCTGAATATTTCCAATTGACCTGCCACATATGGGATGAAAATGTTTTTCCATTTTTTACTTTCTGTGTTTCTTTGTGGCGCCTTTTGGACGATTTGACAAAGGTCCGCTTCGGGTAGTCTGGAGCGCTGTCTTGATGCGTGTCAATTCCTTCTGTTTTCCTTTTCTGTGCTTGAGGGAACCTTCTGGGCTGGTCTTGTAGCTTCCGGATTACCCCCAGTTTGTGCTCCAGTGGGTGGTGGGAGTCAAACAAGAGGTACTGGTCTGTGTGTGTGGGCTTCCAGTAGACCTCGATACTGAGGTTACCATCCTTACTAAAGGAGACGGCACAATCCAGGAAGGGCAAACTGTTATCCTTCTTATCCCTCCTGTTGAACTTGATACTCTTGTCCACTGAATTTATGGGTTGAGTGAAAGCCTCCACTTTGTGAGTTTTGATTTTGACCCATGTGTCATCCACATATCTGAACCCGTGGCTGGGAGATGTTCCTGTGAAGGAGTTCAGTGCTCGCTCCTCCACCTCCTCCATGTAGAGATTGACCACAATAGGAGACACTGGAGAACCCATGCCACAGCTGTGTTTCTGTCTCTAAAACATGTCATCGTATTTGAAGTATGTCGTGGAAAGGCCAAGGTGCAGAAGGGTGCAGATTTGGTCAGGGTTGAAGTTAGTTCTGGTGTCTAGAGAGCTGTCTAGTTGTAGACGTTTTCTAACAGTCTCTACTGCCTCACTGGTTGGTATGCATGTGAAAAGAGAAGACATCGAACAAGACCATGGTTTCATCCGGTGGTAGAATGATTTTCTGTACCTTCCTTGTGAAATCTATGGAATTTTGGATGTGATGTGATGTGTTCCCCACCAGAGTGAACAGGGGCCGGAGAGGTCTTTCGCAATGTTGTAGGACACCCACTGACAATGGGTCTGAGTGGTGCTCCTTCCTTGTGGATCTTGGGGTGACCATAGATGCATGGAATGGCCTCTCCAGGGTACTTTGGGCGGTCAATGATGTGGTCTTTTTCCAGTTTCTGTAGGCAGTCTATAACTTTCTTTTTGTAGCTGTTGGTGGGGTCCCTTTTTAAGACCTCATAAGTCTCACGGTCGCTGAGCAGTGAGGTTATCTTGGTGTGGTAGTCTGATGTGTTGAGGGTGACTGTACATCTCCCTTTGTCAGCTGGAAGGATGGTGATGTTTGGATCCTTGCTTCGTGTGGAAATCGCCCTCCTTTCTTCGATGGTGAGGGAGGGAGGTATTTTCACACTGGTGAGGGTGGCTGACACCTTAAGTCGGATCTGTTGGGCTTCAGAAGGGGTCAGCTTGTTGGTCTTAATTGCTGACTGTAGCAGTGATGAGATCCACTATTGGTAGTTGTTGTGGAGAGATAGCTAAATTCAGGCATTTTGCCAGCACATCTCTTTCTGGCTTCATGAGGGACCTGTGAGATAGGACCTGAACACAATGAGACCACATTGACAGATGTCCAGGACAACTGGGTGAGGAACCTAAGTGTGTTGGTGCATCAGGGTTCATACAACACCCGTCACATTTATAGCATGTAGGATTGAAGTTTTGATTTTGTGGTTTGTCTTTGCAGATCTACATATTTGAAAATAATATCTACTACCAGTCCGATGTCAAGAGTAACTCCCTCAGACTGACATCCTCGGGGAAGGAAGGGGTCATCTTCAATGGAATCGCTGACTGGCTCTATGAAGGTACATATCAGCCAGCCAAAGCTTAGACTCTTGCCCTTTCCTGCTGGCTGTTTAAAAATACCACTGACTTGTTATGCCACAGTCAAGTTCTAAAATATAATAATATATAACCTAATTTTTAAAGTGTTAACACACTGTTCTGTTACTGAAAGTGAAAATGTTAATGTTTAGAAGCATTACCTTAAAGATGGAACAAACAGGGATTAAATATTCATGTTTGTTCTGGAACCAATCTCGATCTCCCACTGGCTGGATGTGTTGTATGTTTTTTGGGTTTTTTGGGGGTTTTTTTTCTTTTAAAGAACACACACTGCATGTGCTGAGGCACTTTGGTCCATCTCTCAGGAGGGGGGGTGATTATGTTAATCTTCTTTAAATCTAAAAAAGAGAAGCAACAGCAGTACTGCAGTGCACTGCACTGCAGTCTCATCTTCTTACTTCCATTTTTGTTCTTCAATAAATTTGTGAAATATAAGAATATCAAGACAATATAATCCTTATGTATTAATATATTCATATTAATAGGATTAATACTACCAAATTAATATTAGCTTTAATTTGCCCAGCTGTATTTACCCATATATAACTGACATTTGATTTAGAGATGCAACATGTCACTTCATTGTGCGCTACATGTTTATAAGTTTCAGCCCTAATAGGAAAGAGGCAATGAGTGTAAACAGCCCCAATCCTCCAACTCCCAACTTGTCAACCATGTAGGCGGCAAACAAAAATGCCCTTTTAAGGCCAATATAAGAAACCGGACAAGCATCAGTACACCCTTTGGTACAGTAGATGTTACAATTTACAAATGTCCCCTAAACATGTCACCGGCAAGCAGTTAGGAGATCCTTGGTACTGAGATAGATAGATTCTTTATTAATCCAGAAGAAAATTTCAAGGATGCTGGTGGGGGAGTATTAGTATCTCGTCCTTATGGCAGGTTTAAGGGAGGCTTTATGATTCATTGCAAAATGTCCCACTATAAGGGGTCATTGGGCACCTCTTTTCCCCTTGGAGGTTTCAAGGTTTTTCTTGGTCTGCCTTTCCTGATAGTGTGCTTCTATACAGGATTCAATTACGCAGTTCAGTTATTTAACTGAATCCTATCACAACACTCAAATCCAAGTCAAATCAAATTTATTTATTTAGTGCCAAAATATAAAACAGTTGCATCAATGCATTTTACACATTGAGCAGGTCTAGCCCAAACTCTTTATTGAATTATTTAAAGAGACCCACCAAATCCCTCCGTGAGTAAGCACTTGGTAAGAGGCAGAAACCTCTGACTGAACCAGACTCAGGCAAGGCAGCCATCTTTCGGTCTTATTGTCTCTCTCCTCGCTCTCTCTCTCTCTTCCTCTCAGTTTAAGGGGAGAGAGGGCAGAGAGTTGAGTGAGAAAGGGAGGGATAGCGAGAGAACAAGAGCAGGAGGACAGTGAGCCGATAAAAATAAAAGCAAAACATACACATGTAAAGAGGATTAATGGCTGGTACCGCTAAATGTGCATTTGTCAATGTTAGCTGTAAATAAAAATAACAGAAATATTAATAGTAGGGATTATCATTCAGATGTTTCTGATAGATGTAAACACCGTTAAAGTTTTTTACATCATACATATCTGTTACTTTTGATATCAGTAGCAGATCAGAAACACAAAGTGAATCCTTTGGTCCAAAAGTGAAGTAGAGTGATGTGGATATAAAACTGTATTGCGGGGGGGGTGCTAAAACTGCAACAAAATTTTAAACATAGTGGTTTTACCTGCTTGTTGGCAGACCAAAGGTTGCTTTACTTTGTGTCATAAGACAATAAAATCTTGCTGTTTGATCCTCAACTCGATAAGTGTTGTTGCTGATTTGAAAATGTAAGTGTGTCCCTCCAAACAGAGGAGATCCTTCAGACCCACGTGGCACACTGGTGGTCCCCTGATGGAGAAAGGCTGGCTTTCCTGGTTCTCAATGACAGTCTGGTGCCCAACATGGCTTTACCACGCTTTACTGGCATGGCGTACCCCAAAGGAAGGCAATACCCATACCCCAAGGTAAAGAAAATTACTCAGGAACCATGTTCTACTTGTCCCTGTACAGCCTTCCTACTCACCAACAGCTGTCTCCACTGGCAGAATGCAACAACATCAAACACATCATCTACTTTATATTCCTCAACTTAATTCCTATCAGCTAGCTTTGGCCTGTCCTGATGGTGTGATCCCTGCCCGATACTGAGGCAGTGCACCATCCAGCCTACTATGAAGAAGCAGCCCTGCTCCGAGGGGGAATTAAAACATCCTGTATTTTAAAACGCAGGGTTGCCTGAAGCTTTTAGTGAGACAGGTGTGTGTGTGTGTGTGTGTGTGTGTGTGTGTGTGTGTAACAGCTGTTAATGCCAACGTCGGCTTAGTAGCAGTAGCAAACAAATAGCTCATTCACACACAAACATGATAAAGTTATGCCAGAGAGAGAGTGGAGCTGTGCCTTAGACTTAGCTCAATTCTGGCTACAGAGCAGATAGACTAATAAGCTAAAGCTGACCAACTGTCCAACCCACAAAGCATTGGGAAAGTAAAGGCAGAGGCACCCAGACAAGGACAGAATGAAGTAACACCGGGTCTATACAAAATGGATTTTCAAATCACCATCTCTGTCATTTGTGCTTTGATGTTCTGCTGGTTTGTTTTTCTTGTTCGCTTTATATTATATTGCAACAGATTGATGTTACTGTTTTACATTTGCAAATCAATTTGAAAGCAACATGCCAAAAGAGAAAAGCGGGGGGAAAAAAAAACTAACCCACCACAGTCTCCTTGACTGTAGACGGTCAAAGAGAAGTGGAGAATTAACTGCACCATTTGAGCAATATTCAGCATACAGCAGTGATCATCCATACAACCCAGTTTTGTCACTACAATAGCTCCGCTGGTCTGTGATTGATGGCAATATGTGTCGTTATCTGCAGGTCTTTATATATGGCTCTCGCCCTGCACCATCTGAAGTCTGTTCAGGAAGCAAATCAAAGTACTGTAGAGCAAGATGTTGCAGTCAGAGCAAAAAAAAGGAAATGACTACACAGAATAACAAATGAACTTACAGAATTTATTTATCATCATACAGCAAAGATCTCAGCAGACTTATCCTATCTGATGGATTTCTTTTCTAGATTTGTAGGCACAGTAACAATCAGACATGACTACTGACAAAAGCAAATTGCTTCAATGAAATGTTCTTGGAATGCAGCATATACACTGCTCAAAAAAATAAAGGGAACACTAAAATAACACATCCTAGATCTGAATGAATGAAATATTCTTATTAAATACTTTGTTCTTTACATAGTTGAATGTGCTGACAACAAAATCACACAAAAACTATCAATGGAAATCAAATTTATTAACCCATGGAGGTCTGGATTTGGAGTCACACTCAAAATTAAAGTGGAAAAACACACTACAGGCTGATCCAACTCTGATGTAATGTCCTTAAAACAAGTCAAAATGAGGCTCAGTAGTGTGTGTGGCCTCCACGTCCCCGTATGACCTCCCTACAATGCCTGGGCATGCTCCTGATGAGGTGGCAGATGGTCTCCTGAGGGATCTCCTCACAGACCTGGACTAAAGCATCCGCCAACTCCTGGACAGTCTGTGGTGCAACGTGGGGTTAGTGGATGGAGCAAGAAATGATGTCCCAGATGTGCTCAATTGGATTCAGGTCTGAGGAACGGGCGGGCCAGTCCGTAGCATCAATGCCTTCGTCTTGCAGGAACTGCTGACAGACTCCAGTCACATGAGGTCTAGCATTGTCTTGCATTAGGAGGAACCCAGGGCCAACCGCACCAGCATATGGTCTCACAATGGGTCTGAGGATCTCATCTCGGTACCTAATGGCAGTCAGGCTACCTCTGGCGAGCACATGGAGGGCTGTGCGGCCCCCCAAAGAAATGCCACCCCACACCATTACTGACCCACTGCCAAACCGGTCATGCTGGAGGATGTTGCAGGCAGCAGAACGTTCTCCACAGCATCTTCAGACTCTGTCACGTCTGTCACATGTGCTCAGTGTGAACCTGCTTTCATCTGTGAAGAGCACAGGGCGCCAGTGGTGAATTTGCCAATCTTGGTGTTCTCTGGCAAATGCCAAACATCCTGCACGGTGTTGGGCTGTAAGCACAGCCCCCACCTGTGGACGTCGGGCCCTCATACCACCCTCATGGAGTCTGTTTCTGACCGTTTGAGCAGACACATGCACATTTGTGCCTGCTGGAGGTCTTTCTGCAGGGCTCTGGCAGTGCTCCTCCTGTTCCTCCTTGCACAAAGGCGGAGGTAGCGGTCCTGCTGCTGGGTTGTTGCCCTCCTACGGCCTCCTCATGTACTGGCCTGTCTCCTGGTAGGGCCTCCATGCTCTGGACACTACGCTGACAGACACAGCAAACCTTCTTGCCACAGCTCGCATTGATGTGCCATCCTGGATAAGCTGCACTACCTGAGCCACTTGTGTGGGCTGTAGACTCTGTCTCATGCTACCACTAGAGTGAAAGCACCGCCAGCATTCAAAAGTGACCAAAACATCAGCCAGAAAGCATAGGAACTGAGAAGTGGTCTGTGGTCACCACCTGTAGAACCACTCCTTTATTGGGGGTGTCTTGCTAATTGCCTATAATTTCCACCTGTTGTCTATTCCATTTGCACAACAGCATGTGAAATTGATTGTCAATCAGTGTTGCTTCCTAAGTGGACAGTTTGATTTCACAGAAGTGTGACTGACTTGGAGTTACATTGTGTTGTTTAAGTGTTCCCTTTATTTTTTTGAGCAGTGTATATACAAGTACCAGTCGAATGTTTCCTACTAATTTCCAATGGGAATGTGTGTCCAAAGTATGTCCAGACTTTTGAGTAGTAGTGTGCATTTGCATATATTGTCTAACTGCATTTAAACTGTATTTAGACAAGTTTAAATCACATTTAAATGGCTGCTCTTGATTTTTGATTTTTTATTAATTTTTTGTTTATTCATCTTGGAGCAGATCTTCATGAGCCACACTTACCTCAACAAAAAGTTTTCACCCCTGCAGTTATGTGAGTGTTTGTATCTAATGTATTGTTCTGCAGGCCGGCCAACCCAACCCAGCGGTAAAACTGTATGTCGTTAATCTTTATGGGCCAACGCACACGCTCGAACTGATGCCTCCGGAGACGCTCAAACTTCGGTGAGTGGAAGCTTCGCTGTGTTTGTCAGACTTTTTGCATCAGCTGTTGTGACACTTAAAGGGATACTTTTGACATTATACACCTCAGATGCAAATTTTTCCTCAAACACTTGACATCTTTTAATTTGGGAATTTGGTGAGCTGCAGCCTGCTGTGTCTCTGCATTGCAGGTATTCTAGCTATACTTTACGTTTAGCTAATCTAATGAAGCAAGTGGTTCTTTTATTTCACATTGAGTGCATTTGTAATAGTCATTTTGACATATTCTAGAGGACTCATTATATCCACCAGTGTTCACCGACAGCTCAATCAGAAAACTGTTAATGACTGTCAGCAGGACTTTCTCCTGCAGCCCCTTAGCTTGACTTTTGCTGAACTGTCTTAATTATGCTGTACTGAGCTCTGCTGCAGATCTCTGAAATATTTGCTATGTTTTAAGATGGAAATGTGATTTTTCTTTGTGCGCAAAAAAAAGTCACAGACATCTCTTTGGGAAAGGATGTAACAGAAGAGACCTGTCAAAAGAAAAAGCAGCATCTTGACATTAAAGTTTTTCGGTTTTCAGGGGCACATAAAGAGAATTTAATCCGTACCCTTGACTCCATTTCCTAACGGCAAAAAAACCTTTGTACTCTTGCTTCCAATGTCAGTAGGTTGCTTTTTGCTCAAAAACACCCAAGCCCAGTACTTCTCTCTAATTATAATTCTCCTGTGACACCCGTATGGAAATGGTAACATAATCATTTCATGATGACAAAACCATCACATCTGTTCAAATTAGGCTGCCAATCTCTGGTTTGTGCCAAAAAAATTTGTTATGATTAACCACAGTCTCCTAAGTTTCCATTTCAACAATCAATCATTTCTAATTTTACAGAATGTGAAATAGCTGCTGTGATTATGTTGTGCTTTTTTTTTTTTTTCTTTCCTCAGAGAACATTATGTGACCATGGTGAAGTGGATCAGCAAGACCAAGACATCTGTCAGGTGGCTGAACCGGGCCCAGAACATCTCCATCCTAACTGTGTGTGACACCACCACTGGAGCCTGTGTCACGGTGTGTGTCTGTGTATGTGTTGTCTGTGAGAGGGAGGGAGAAGTGAGTTCTGGGATAGAAAACAAAACTGAAGAATTTAAACTTGCTTGTGTATATTTATTAACACAACTCCTCACTTATTGAATAAATGCAAAATATGATTTTTATTTATTTTTATATTTTTATTACAACCTGACACTCCACATTTACTTCAACCTCTGCCGGTCAAACTCCAGTGGAATGCTCCATGCAAAGATTAAATTTATGGAGCTTGGTAACAGATCTTTTGCTATTATGTCTGATTTGATTTCCAAGGTAGCGCTTTTTGGTCTGGTGTTTGTTCCCTGTGTTTTTTCCACTTTGAGCACCAGTTGTCTAAATCATTTCCCTCGTCAACTCCTCCAAGCGCTTTGTTGTTGTGAGGAGAATCTAACCGAGAAAAGCAAAAATAGTGGCATCTATTATTCATGAAAGTACAGGTACCTTGAGTTTTTTTTTTTTTTTTTTTTTTTGGTGATGCTCTTGTGAATCTTTTCAGCAGACAGGCATGTTGGCATCTGATGTTGTACTTTTCAGAAACCATTGTGAGTTTGTTTGGCTCTGCATTGACCTCAAGATATACACCAATACATATCCAAATTCACTCACTCATTCATCTTCTACTGCTTATCTGTCTCTGGGTCGCAGGGGTTATTGGAGCCAATCCCAGCTCACTCTGGGTGAGGGCGGGGTACACCCCGGACAGGTCACCAGTCCATCACAGGGCCAACAGACAGAGACACACAACCAGTCACACTCACACTCAGACCTACAGACAATTTACAGTCACCAATTAACCCAAACATGATGTCTTTGGACGGTGGGAGGAAACACACCCAGGCACGGGGAGAACGCGCAAACTCCTCACAGAAAGGGCCTGGGAACTAACACCCCACGACCTTCTTATTGTGGAGCAACAGTGGTAACCACTATGCCACCGTGCTGCCCACCCAAATTCACATGGCTCAATAACAGTTTAATTGGAAAACTAAAAAAAAAAAACCTCATTAATTTGAATTTGCAGTGAGGAAACTCCAAAGACTAGAAAGAAAGGATAAAAAGAGCAATAAAATAAGATGAAATAAATAATGGGTGTTGAAACTACGACCAAATTTTGCGGATGAAAATAATAAAAAGAAAAGAGAGGAGATTTTTGGAAGAGAAGAAAACAAGAAATAACACTCATTTCAAGGATATCCTTCATATCAACAGTGAAAATGCTCCCGCATTAATTGCTGGTTTGTGTTGCACATCTTTTATGTATCAAGCCCAAATATATCTGAAAAATGCAGAATGCTTATTTCAGCTTAATATGTCATTTAGTTAGTCAAATCATCCTATGCCAGCTCATTGCAACTGCAAGTCCAGCTTTGTGTCACACCACGGTGCCAAAACCTACAGTACAATATAACTTATATTAATAATGCAATTATAAAAGTATGTTACAATATTAAAAAAGAGAAAAAAAGATTGTAACAGCAATATTGGATGAGCACACACGTACAGTACCCCGAAATTTGTCAAAGCCAAAAATCTTAGCGAGAGCTCCCTTGTCAACAGTGGAGTACGTGCACATACACTAAAATACGTACAGCTGCTACACCTGCTCAAGTTTGCATTATCACACTGTCATAAGTACAGGTAAACTCAGTAAGATTCACTGCCCTTAATTTCACACAGAATTAAACAATCACAGTTCTTGTGGATTTTGCTGGAATGATGACTGATGCTGGCTGCTCATCACAAACTAACCAGCTGTACTAAACAGCTCCACCAGTCCGCTGTACTAACCTGCTGGACTAACAGTCTGATGGTTTAGATGCTTAAATGTCACTTGTTTAGAAGCAACGTCCCTGTAAGAAGAGATATGCTTGTTGACTGTATACAAACTGATTCTTCTTAAAGAAAGTATCTAAAGCAAGGGTTCTCAACTGGTCTCAGCCCGGGACCCACATTTTCCCATGGTCATTAAGTCTGGACCCACTTTTATAGAATACAAACCAAACAAATGTATTTTTGAAAAATAGCCTTCAAAAACACATTTAAACATACATATGCATGCAAAGTGAATTTAAGAGGAGGAACATGGCAACTACATGTATAAAAATTACTACAATAAATTTAAATATCAAAACTGCGTAAAATAAAAAAGGCTACAAAACAAGATGCTTTCACCTAACCTGTCTTCTGTGGAGGTCAGTGAGACAGTTGGGCATGTACTTTACTTTTGATCAGAGTTTCAAAGTCTGGGCTGACAGTAGACAGAGTTACTCTCAGATCATGCTCAGCATTCACATGTGCCAGCACTTCATTACAAATGAACACACTGGGGTTTCTTTCCATGTTATACAGGTTATACAGTATTTGCGTTTCACCATCTTACCTCCGAACATCATCACAAATTTAAAGAGAGGGGTAACTGGCAAACGAATGGTTGTTACCATGGCAACGAGAATGCTGCGCACGTCTGACGCTGATACCTGTAATGTTCAATGAACAGTCATAGTTCTCAGCTTGTGAACTTTTAATGAGTCGAGTCGGTGACATACACAGATCCCAAATTTTGCCGTTGCTTCCGTAAAACTACTACTGCGCATGCGTACACTGCAGCCCTTGTAGCTGACAATCTCAGATCACTACGCAGCCCTAACTAGTCCCATTTATTACTGGACATTACAATACCTTTCTCTGTCTCTTTTTTTCCCAAGATAAAAGACAAGTCCAAAACAGATGAGCATTAATTATTTAAAATTTTTAATTTTTAATTAATTAATAAATTTTTTACAAGCTGTCCGCGACTCGCCCAGAACGTGTCCGCGAAAGCACTTTTGGGTCGCGACCCACCAGTTGAGAATCGCTGATCTAAAGTATGGGGCATTGTTAATAAGTTAGTTACTTTTTACTGGAGCCTGAAGTACATGACCAAGTAGGCCAAAAAATCAACACTTTTTTCAGATGTAAAGCGCCCATGCTAAAGCAAAAGAAAATACATACATTTCTGTATGTCTACATTGTAGTGTAGAGCCTGCCCCTCTGGTTAAAGGTCATTTCTTGGATGTTTTGGAAATTACAAATTTTTTGAAATTTTTATCATTATTCTTAGAGGGAAAGAGGAAAATCAGGGAGAGCAGCACGGCCTTGGGTTGGACTCAAACCGAGGCTGCTGCTGTTGGACAAAGCCTTTTTGACAAAGCCAAACCATTTGGTCTCCTACATGACCCTCTTGGATAGTTTGGATGCTTTCATCTTCTATCGTTTATCTACCGCTTCTGGGTTGCGGTGGGTGCTGGAGCCAATTCCAGCTCACATTGGACGAGGGCAGGGTCACCCTGGACACCAGAGTAACTGGAGGAAACCCGCGCAAGCGTGGGGAGAACATGCAAACTCCACACAAAAAGGCCCCAGGCCAGGAACCGAGCCCGCCCCCTTCTTATTGTGGGGCGACAGCGCTAACAACTATGCCGCTGTGCTGCCCAGTTTGGATGCTTTCCATAGGAAGACATAATTGGATAAGGTCATAGAATATCTATTCAGTCTTAATTAGTCAAATGTGATAGTTCACCTTTACAAGAGAAACAGATTTGAGGGGTTTGGGTTTGGCCATAACTGCTGTCTGTTAAACTTCAAATTATTTGGCTGTGAGCAAACTTTGGTTAAATTGCAGCACATCTGCTGGAGCACAGTCCGTCCATATTGTGTTTGTATTTGGATGAGACGAAGCAGTGTTAACCTTGCAGTTGAATTGTGGGACTCAACAGGCTCCCCTCCAGCGTGGTGGCTCCTGATTAGGTGTGATTTGCAAGAACAAACACACAACCCAGCCAAGAGGCAGCTTAGTTCAGGCCTGGACACAGCATTCACAATCCTCTGCCAAAACTCAGGCTCTGCTCATCCAGACTGGCTGAAATGAGGTCCCCAGACTGTGAGTGGTGTCCCCAGTGGTGTGTTGAAATAAACAGCAAAATAAGGAGTTCATTATGTGACAGATGATTCTGTCTGGAAAATGTTTCACTTAAGTGTGAAATATATATATATATATTAAAAAAACAAACAACAAAAAAGCCCTTTTCCAAACATATTGCTGACATAAAAGGAAAGTCATTTTGAGAGAAAGTGTGATTATACAAATCTTCATTATTCAGTTTTCAAACCTCTGTGTAGAAAGCAGCACCAGATAAGAGAGACTGTCAAAGATTTTAATGGTTTTGGTAAATGGACAGTGGGCTGACATTTTGTTTATCTTTTTCAGAGACATGAAGAAAGCTCCGAGCTCTGGCTCTCCAAGCAGGTAATGTCCTCTATGTTCTTTTTGTGTCATGTCATCCATCGCTATAACTTCAACTATACTCAGCTTCACAAACTGCCAACACAAAATCTTTCAGATTGTTTGACAAACAGGAAAATTTTTCATTTCAGGGCTGTGTAGTTTTATGTTGGGTCTACTTTCTTCAGCAGTCGGACGTAGGATTAGAGCCAGTTCAGCAAAGCACCTTAAGGTTTCTACTTAAGAATAACATCTAAGGTTAATTTATCCTTATCTGAGAGTGTTACTTCAGTTTGTTTCACAGAATCTTTTAAAGGTTTGTCTTTGATAAGGAAAAAATGTTGTGCCATTTTCAGCAATGAAACAGACTTTATAGCTGCAAAATGTGACAGTTCCCATGACGCCCGTTTATTTGCATACCATGTTTGTGAAGAACACAACAGCGGGAAAAATCCAGCTGAAAAAAAAGTGGTCTAAAATCACCTCCTCCACAGTGGTATTGCCCATCAATTTTTCCAGTCATGAAAGATTCTTCGGATGACTTTCACCTTCTACGCTTACCACAATCAACTCAGTCATGTTGTGATTAATCAGGTGTACCTCGTGTTTTTTCACCAAGATAGAAAGAAATAACCTTAAAACTGAGAATATCATACGGAAAAGCCTTAAGAGTGTTCAGTGCAACTGATTTTATTTAAAATTTCTGGAAAAAGCTTAACCTGAACTTTTACTAAAATCTTAAATCTTAAATTAAGCTGTTGACTGTTCCTGGGGACACTGACAATATAGCATTTATATGACAGAAAGCAGTCCTTTCAAATAGTGTCTTCATTCATTTAATGTTGCTCATTATAAAAAATGGAATGGATTAAAGCTTAAATTGAGCTCTCTGTTATGTTTTGAGTGTAGAATGATATTAGGATAACGTTTTTCTTGCCCAGGTGGATTTCCCAAAGCATGGTGTAGTACTTAATTTTTCATCAGCCTTTTTGTTTGTAATGTCAGGAGAGTCATGAATAAATAATACTGAAGCCAAGAACTGCACAGCCACTGCCATTTAGCTGCAGTGAAATCATTATCTGAACTATTGTTTGAGTGAGTTCAGACTGAAACAGTCTCACGGGCGAAGGAGTGCATCAAATTCTCAGCTTTCCTCATTTTATTCACTGAGAGACAGAGGCAGAAGAGAGAGTTCCTGACAGGATTTGGTCATACAGCCTGGAATCCGTTCATGTTTGGCTGCAGCTTTGGGTAATTTAACCACTTGGCGTGCAAAACCAGTTTTGTATATTAAGGTGGTAATCTGTGAGATCCTCATTTACAGGCAGGGAGGTTGTTAGTGCAGAGACAGCCTTTGCAAATGTATTTTTTGTAAGATCACAGTATAAAGCTTCAACATATCCAGAGTCATTTTCTCGAAAATGCCAAAGGCTTGATCTGAGTAAACTCTCTCCATGTGAGACACAATGTGTTTACACAATGTCTGTTGTGCAACTTTAAACTTTAAATGTGAACTCCCTAACTGAGCCTTGCCTCAATGCACAGCAGGAATATCTGCCCATTTGGACGTAGTCAAATAAGATTTCCTTTTTGCTTTGCATTTGCTTTTGCATTTCTTCACTTTCCACTACAATTATTTTTAGCTTTCCAAGTTCAGTGGTGGAAGATGTGTAAAGACACAATGAAAAGAAACAAAAGCAAAAGAATAAAATTGGGAAAAAAGGAAAAGAAAATAGACATCTACCGTTCAATTTTTTCATTAGTATCAATAAAATGTATTAAAACTAGTTCCGATACAATGATTCTGAAAGGCCCATGTTAGATTATTGTTAGTTACACTATAGCAAACCAGCATTTTACTGTAGTTTGTCAATATGGTGTGAACTTTAATGTGCTTTTATATCCTGAAAGTCTTATTTACATATTGATAAAAATACTGATTTGTATATAAACATACCAAGCCCTCCCTCCCATGTATTGTTGTGTATTAGCCTGTGACGATTGATAGATTAAGTGTAAGTCACATTTTAATGTTGTAATTGGTCGAGGTCTGAATGATAGTTACCACAAAATTGTACTTCAGGAGCAGTTACCATAAAATGTACTTACTTTACCTACAGTAAATCTACTTTGTTTTATTGCATTACAGCAGATAACTAAAGTCCTTGGGAGGACTTATTTTCAATGTTTAAGTACCATTGGATATATATTAAATCAAATCAAATCAAATTTATTTTTATTGCGCCAAACCATAACAAAGTTACATCAAGGCACTTTACACATAGAGCAGGTCTAGACCAAACTCTTTATGGAGTTGTTAAAGAGACCCAACAAATCCCTCCAAGAACTAGAACTTAGCAACAGTGGCAAAAATTTCCTTTAAGAGGCAGAAACCTCAGGTAGAACTGGGCTCAGGGGGGGCAGCCATCTGCCTCGACTGGTTGGGTTGAGAGAGGGAGAGATGGGTGGGCAGAGAGCGAAGCAGAGGCAGTGAGAGAGAGACACAGTGAGAGCGAGCGTGAAGGAGAAAATGGAGGGATTCAGTAGAGGGACGGAGGGAGAACAAGAACAAAAGGAAAAAGGATGCCATGGAAAATACAAACAAAACATACAGTGACTGAAACCTGGTAGATCTAAATGTGCTGTAGTAAATATTAGCAGGAGGGGAGAAGAAGAGGTTACAATGGGAAGTGAGTTGTAGTGTGTAATGATAACTAAAGGTAACTCCTGCAGCAGCAGGTACTGAGCAAGAACATGGAGCAGAGAGGATTCAGCATCTGTAGGACGGGGACAGGAGGGACAAAACACAGACTACAGGAAGAGACTAAGTTAGAGACATGTAATGATGTAATGTACATGCATGGGGGAGAGAGAGAGAGAGACAGAGACAGAGAGAGAGAAGTGCTCAGTGCAACCCCCAGCAATCTAGGCCTATAAGAGCACAACAAAAAGAAAAACAGTAATGAAACCTTACATTTTTAACTGTAGTCTTTGTCATAAAGGAAGGTTTTCAGCCTGATCTTAAAGCTGTGACAGAGTCCCCCCTGGACTGATAATGGGAGTTGGTTTCATAGAAGAGGAGCCTGATAGCTGAAAGATCTGCCTGCTGATTTACTCTCTGAGACTCCAGGAACCACAAATAAACCTACATCCAGAGAGCGAAGTGACCTACTGGGACAATAAGGAACTATGAGCTCTCTGAGATATGCTGGAGCTTGGTCATTAAGAGCTTTGTTTGTTAGGAGAAGGATATTAAGCTCTTTCTTTTCTTATCTTCTTCTTACTTGTTTTTATATAGCGCCAAATCATAACAAAGTTATATCAAGGCACTTTACATAGAGCAGGTCTGGACCAAACTCTTTATCGAATTATTTAAAGAGACCCAACAAATCCCTCCACGAGCAAGCACTTGGCGACAGTGGCAAGGAAAAACTTCCTTTAAGAGGTAGAAACCTCAGGCAGAACCGGGCTCGGGGGGGGGGCAGCCATCTGCCTCGACCGAATTCTATTCTGAATTTTACTGGGAGCCATTGAAGAGGAGTTAGCACAGGAAAAACGTGATCTCTTTCTCTAGTTCCTGTTAATATTCGTGCAGCAGCATTCTGAATCAACTGAAGGTTTTTCAGACAATTGTTTGGACATCCTGATAGTAATAAGTTACAATAGGCTTTTATATGAGGGCGAAAGGACATGTCCTGATCAAAAATGACTACAAGATTCCTAACAGTGGAACTGGAGGCCAAAGTAGTAACACCCAGAGTGGTTATCAGATAATGCTTAGGACCAAGAACAATGATTTCAGTTTTGTCTGAGTTCAGAAGTAAAAAGTTGCAAGTCATCCTTTATGTCTGTAAGACATACCTGAAGTCTGATTAGCTGATTACTTTCATTCGGCTTCATTGACAAGTATAAATGAGTACCTTCTACATAACAATGAAAATTGATGCTGTGCTTGCGGATAATATTGCCTAAAGTAAGCAAATATAGACATATATATTACCAGCAGTGTTCTGACTCATTCAGCCGTCGTAAGCCTTTAGATTTTGTGGGCAGAGGTAACTAGTGACTACCTTCATTTATTGATTCATCTTTTTCTGTTTATCCAACTCCGGGTAGCGGGTGCTGTTGGAGCCAATCCCAACTCACATTGGGGCGAGGTACACACTGGACAGGTTGCGAGTCCATTTGGGCTAGAAAAAGATATTTAAGTGGAGAGGACAACATATGGAAGAGACAGAAAAGCTCAAAGTAAAGCTGTATGTCTGCTGGGCAGAGAGGCAATGCAAAGGAGGGCCACTGTTCTGCTGAGAGTCTGCATGGAGGAGTCAGCAGGCGGCAACCTTACCTCCGACCTCATCGCATAAGTCAACATCTGAAATGTGCTAAGTGACATCTGGTCGCTTTAGAAACTAGTGCTGTGGACAGATGGAGTTAAAATTGAGCTCATCAAAGGTGTGTTTGGAGAAAAAAAGGAACACCTTACCAGCTGTTTAAACATGTGGGTGGAAATATTCTACTTTGGGGTTGTAAACCAGCCAGAGACAGGGCACATGTTGCACAAACAGAGGAACGAAAGGACACGGCTAAATATCAGCTAATTCTGGAGGTACTGACTGAAAGTCCTGCAGTCAGTGATGAGTGGCTGTTCCTGCAAAAGTAGAATGATCCAAAGCAGGACTCAAAATCAATTGCTTCAAGCTAGCATGTGCCACAATTACTCTTTAATTTCTATATTCTTGTTCATTAAAAAGTGCCATTTGAAGCAATGCGATGTTTTAACGTGCTCTTGCAGCAGGGGCTGCATTTCTGTCATTTCATTATATAGAATCAACAGAACATGGATTTGACCAAAGGTGTCCAAACTTTTGTATACAACAGTCAATCGCATGTTTACTTAAATACACACAACAGCAAATTAGAGCTGCACCTGGAAACAATTTGGACGTTAACAGGAAACCACTTTCAAAGCAAACCATGGAAATAAATTCATATTTCACACCAATATATTCATTCATTCATTCGTCTTTTACCGTGTATCCGTTACGGGTCGCGGGTGCTGGAGCCAATCCCAGCTCATAATTGGGGTATGGCAGGTTACACACTGGGCATCTTCATGTTTAGTCCCTTGTATGTTTGGAGCTGTTACAACACTATATACTATATTTCCCATGATCCAACTAATAGGAAGAACTAAAATCACCATAGTTCAGGGGCCGCATCCTTCAGGCACTGCATTTGAAAAGGAGACTGTCCCATTTCGAGGGTTGCTTCATTTCCAGCTGACAAATGTGATGCTGTGGACTACACCTCTAAATGTGAGCATGCTGGGTTTCAGCAAATGGTACAGCTGTGCAAACCCAGGGCCTCGAAACCTCAGCTTATATAAAAGGTCAAGGTTGCATGACAACAGGAGCCCGCTTTGCCACACAATGGTATATGCAAAGTAAGAACCCTCAGCAGAGCAAAGTGCGTCATCTAGAATGGGGCACATTTCAGGTCTCAAGTTTTAAATGCTTGCCTGCTGTCATAAAATTCAAGTCCCTAAGTCCACCCCCATGGAACCGTGACGACAGTCTGTGCTTAAGTGGTTAAATTACCCATCAGTTCTTTCTCTGGTTTGAAAACAGTCACACAGAGGCAATATATAGTTGTTTTACAGGTTGAATAATCCTCACTATAATCAGTGAACTGGTGTTCGTGTGTAAAGGTAGTGGTGTCTTCAATACAGCTATTGTTTGAATTATTTTTTTTACTTTTACACACTGTTGTACATGGAGTTTCAGGTAGTGGTGCCATGGTGCTGTCTTCTATCTGCTGGTCAAGCTATCCATTTACCCCAGTACATGTAGTCAGCAGTTTAATCGGTTGCAGAATAGAAATAAGGTCATATGAAGCTGCTGCAGATTACTACTTAAAGGCTGAAAAGTGGTTAGATGATGGGAGCTCTGATCACCATCTTCATCTACTGGTTCATGCAACTGTTGTCAAGTTAATATAGTATAACCCCCTAAAAATAGGACATGCAAACTAATGAACAAATATCAGTCAAAAATTTGATTTTTTTCTGGTGTTTATATCCAGGATGAAATAGGAACATGTTGGGGTTCTTAGATGCTGTGCAGTTGATGCAGCTTTGCCTTTTGCAGAACCAAGAACCGGTGTTCTCCAAACTTGGCAACAAGTTCTTCCTGACAGTTCCTGTCAAACAAGGCGGACGAGGAGAGTTTCATCACATTGCCATGTTCACCACACAGGTGAGGGTCCATTTTACTCTCAACTTACTATTTTAAACTCAGGCAACATATCGCCATTGCTAAATCTATCACTGTTATACACTGTATATTAAGATGGATATAGCCTCTGTGACATCACAGGTTTCTTAAGAGCTGCTCCTCTGCTGCCATCTTGGCATCCCCTAACCTTGGACTAATCCAAAAACTGGCAAAAATGTGGAGTATGTCAGGTTATGACAAGCTTACCCATGTTGCACTGATAGTGGCCACACTCAAAGTCACACATAACTTTGAATTAATTAATTAATAAAAAATTAAACCATTGAGTAACTTAAAAATGTATTTATGTACAGTTGTCATGAAGGAAGAAATGATCAACCAAAACTGATTTTGTATAAGACAGTTACTGATACAACCAGCACTGTGGTGGCTTCAGCATTCAGTCCTCGTAGTTGCTGCTTGAATAGGATTGATGCTGTGTGTTTCCACAGCTTGAATAGAGCAGTTTGATTTAAGATGTAGTCCAGTGCATGCTTTCAAGTAGTTACCAAGAATGGAGAAAAATTTCGCACAGTGGCCCTTATTTGTCAAGCGGTGTTGGACCCTTAATTGAAGTGTTGGCCATAATCATGAAACTTCTTGTACCTGATTTATTTACTTTCTTTCCACCCATTCCAAACACAGAATCCAACAAAGTTTATCAACATAAATGTTAAAATTTGCTGCAAACTAAGTGGCATGTTGTTTTTTAATCATGTTAGTGAAAGCAAAAAGGGTCATTGGAGGACGGGGATGGTGAGCCATGGATAGTCTCTGCTAAGGAGGTTTACATATCCAACTATGGCAACAATTTCCCCAAAAACACCATCCAGATACCTGTAGCAGAAGAATTAACCTCTGTCTGAACGTGTGAAAAATATAAAGTCAGATGTGATAAATGTTTCTACAATTAAAAGAAGTTTTCTGAGTCCAGCACTGATGAAGCAGCGATATATTGCTTTTTGAATGTCTGATTGCTACTGCCCTGATTCATTCGACAGTTTTCTGATCTCTGTGGTTAAGGTTTTGAGTTTACTCATGTTTCATAGAGCAAGCTAAGAGGGAAAAGGTGACAGAGTGTGAAGTATTAAATATGGCAAAGAATTCTGCACGTTGATTGGAGAAGATTTCTCAGATCAGACTGAACATGTTAGAGACACTGAGCACTGAGCAACATGAAAACCATACTAACATTGGGTAGTTCCCCGCCTTCTCTCTGTTCTCTCTCTCTGAGTCTCTGTTCCATGTTGACATGATCACATCATTTCTGCTGATCTCCACGATGCACATTCAAGCTGCCAGTTTCCTGTTCTACCACTTCCTGAAGAGGACTATTGGTTTCTTGTCTGAAGACCCGGGGGGACACTAAACTTCACTGAGCTCCCTCTCTGTACTATGAAACCAGAGGGGGATGACTTTTGCTTTGTGACATGGAGCATTTTCTCACGAAGAGTAGCCATGAGAAGAGGGTGAACTGTGGCTGTAAAGGGATGAACACAGGCAGTATTTAAAATAGTCAGACTGTCAAAATCAGACTATGAACGACTGGCCCAGTGAAATTTGCCACAACACCAGAAGCAGCCTGGACGGTTGACATGAGGAAGAATTAGCCTGTAGATTCATTCTGACCCTACCATCTGCTGATCATATACACTTGTAACAGGTGACCCCCATCTGCCCACAGTCCATTTAGATATTACACATAACTTATCAGCATGAAGTGACCAGTTGTGTGTTAGTCACCATAGCTGATGGTGTTACAGCTGCTGGCAACACCTGCTCAGATGAGACGGACGATGAAAATAAAGACAAAATCTTCACGTCTATCTGTCTCTGACATTAGACCTCACGTTCTTGTCATCTGCAGTGCTGTTTTATTAAATGATTTGTTTTGTAATTCTATAACAACTCCACAATGTTTTTATACACTTCAGTGTTTCTTGCTTATGACAGAGAATGCTCATAATTTTACACAGCCAACGGATCTCCCACCAAATTTCCATAGAAACCCTTCTGTGCACAAACCTGAGAGGAGGAAACAGAAATTAGTGAAAATAAGAAAGTGGAGCCAGGTGCAGAAGTGGGAAGTGGAGACCATCTGTCCGAGTCAAATGTCAACCCTCGGTGGTATTACCCATTGGTTTAATCTGCTATTTTGAAGCCTCCAGTTTTTAATTCATATCATGCCCTCTAATGCTTCACCTGCTTTATGGTCTATTTTCCTCTAAATGGGACTATCATTTAAAAAATGAAAATCATGTTGTCTTAAAGATGCCTTGAAGCTAGAGACTGAGACTAAAACCCATTAGGAAAAAATTAACTGTGATAATAAATCAAGGGAAAAATAGGAACATTTTCCCATAGACTTCAATCTGATTCCTTTTTTCAGCCAGTGCAGTCAGCCCCTTATGGTCAATAGAATTTAAGGCTCTTTAAAATTGTCTTAGTGATTTGGACCCAAATCCTACATCCACTTTAATATAGTCTATTATTAACACATCTACACAAATTGTTTCATAATTTTTTTAGCTGTTGATCTTACTGACATCTGATAGAACATGGACATATTTTAGTCAATAAAACTGTCACATCAAAGCTTGAAATTTTGTCAAATGATACGGCCACAAAGACAACACTAAGTATAGTTGTGTGTCCAGAGGTTTGGAGCTTCAGCTGATCTGTCAACACGCTGCACCTCCTCTGTAGACAGCATATGGCCAAAAAGCTCTATCACGCTCCCCAACCAGCCAGAAAAAAGTGCATATGATTATAACAAATTGTTATACTCTCATTTTTGCTTAATGAGTCACTGTACTGTATGGCCAACCAGCCACTTAGCCCCTTTCATGAAAGGGTTCTTATCTGCCTGAACAGTTTTTCATGTATGTAAATCTCTCATTGTATTCAAATTTTCTGTAAACCCATCATACACTTAAATTTAAATACACGTTTTTTTCATGGTGATACACTAACATTTATTTTGACATAAGTCAGTCGGAAAAGTCATCATAGATGTATACACATAGGCCTGAAAAAATAAGCAATTGGTGTTTTTCTGGTCAGAATGTTCTCAAATGTAAAACATATGGCTTTACCTCAGTGTACAGAAAAAAAAAAACAAAAACAAATGCTGAATTTTATTTTATTATTATATTATTAGAGGGAGCCAATGACATTATTGACATGTCATCATGTTCTTCCTCTCGCAGTTCAGAGCAGATCAAAACGAAGTCCGACATCTAACATCAGGAAACTGGGAGGTGACCAGGATAATTGCCTATGAGGAGAGCACTGACAACCTGTGAGTTTAACCTTTTCTTGACATAACATTCTTAAAGGTCCGTATTTTACATTCTCCACAGTTTTACCTGAAGTGCTGATGTGTCCATAAGGAAATATTTGTAGTTTGAAGAAACAAAAACCATCTCAGTGTAGTTTTACTCCTCTCTCAGGCTTCTATCTGGAGTTTTAGTAACAACAGGTCAGTGAGCCAATCAGAGAAGAGGACTAGCTCCTCTCTTCTGATTTTCTGAGCTTTCCAATTAAACATATATATATATATATTTCAGGTAAACACCTGCCAACTGCAAGCTTGAATGGTCAAGTGGGAAAGGCTTGGGATGGGGCTGAGGGCAGTGACTGTTTTGTTGTGACATCACAAGGTTCCAGAAATTTCTGAGAGCTGGTTTTAAAGATACTTTCACTATATGAATAAAACTGATACCCATTCTATATATATATATACACACACACACACCCCAACATCTACCTTTAGCCTACAGGGGACCTTCAATAAACAAAAAACTAAACATTATATACATAAGATAGATTGAGTTAAGCATCCAGAGTCAGGGGACCCACATGAAAGAAAGGGAAAATCACAATTCTCTTCTCTAGTTTGCATTGCAAGCGATACTGACATTGACACAAGTGTGTCTTTTGCAGATAAATGTGAGAAATCATGACAAAGGACATAATGGGGGATGGTTTTTAACTGAACAAACCACTTTGCTCTCATTGTTGTTTCATTGTTGTCTGTTGACAGCTATTTTCTTAGCACTGAGGGTTCACCCCGAAGACGACAACTTTTCAGGTTTGTTTTGCACTCAGTCATTACATAGTACTCAGTGTTGACAGCTGTTGTGCTACTGCTGGCACCACTGTGAGGATGCAAAATGTTTAATCAAATGGAACTAATTTTTGATATTTATCATGTATTTTACATTTTCCACAAACCATTCCTGTTAAACGTGTGTTTTATCTGCTGTGTTTTTGTTTTTGAAAACCAGAACTATATTTAAAGTAAATGCAGTAGATGCACATTACACGATAAAGCTTTTCTGTTTTTTAATTACTATCAACACTAATATTAATAACTCCAATGAATTTGTGACAAAAAATATATATTACAACAATTTAACAATATTGTTGTGTTGTGATGATCCCTAATTATAATAAATTTGAATTCTTAAACATGAATTGTTCCATTGTTTAAAATTACATACACACACACACACATATATGTATGTATATTAACGGTCATCATCAATACTTTGAACTAACAAGTGTCAGCCTCTGGTGGCTACATTTGAGACACTTGTTCTCAAGATAGGCTTATTATCCTTTTTGGTCTTTTAAATTGAAAGATCATGTAAAACCAGCATCACCCTTAATGGTAACACATTTTTCTGCACCTTGTCTTACTGTCCTCATTTTATGTCTTCTCTCCTTAGTGTTAAAACTGTGGATCTGTTTCCACGACGCTGTTTAACATGTGAGCTGAATAAAGCTCACTGTCTGTACTTTGATGCTGACATCAGCCCCAATAACCAGCACATCATCCTCCACTGCAAAGGTAGGCCATTCTATTTTAAGGTTTCTCCAGTCTCTGCTTTTAAACTTCCAGTGTATGCTCTTTCTATAATATTATGTATGTCTAAGTGAAATGGAGGATCAGGATGAGTGTGGGATGGGATGTTACCATTTGATTAACTAGATTTTAACCCCACCACAGATATGTGAATACAGGATGTCATCTGCTATATAATGGTAGAGAATAACATGCCTCCTTCCACACTATAGAGAGAAACTTTCCCCACTTCACTTATTGTCCAAGTAGACCTTTTCCTTCAGTCATCTATCTGACAACTGCTCACTGCTAACTCTGTACCATACTTGAAATCCCTCCTAATAAAATCATCATCGTTGCATTGTCAATGAGTGAGAGGGGGTTCACTTCCTCCTATTTTTGTGGAGTAAGATGTTACACTTTCAGCCACTCAGGTCTATTTTCACTAGCCATAAAGATAATAAATTGTAATGGAGAGGGAGGAGGAGAGGGCAATATATTGAATGTACTCAGTTCATTTCTGATTATTCTTTGTAGAATGCAGTGAATAAGAACATCCCTAACTTATCAAATACAAATTGTCATGCAACTGTGTCATGCTTATTGACTGTCTCTCCTTCTTAATAAAAACACCTATCTTGAAAACTCAGAAATTGCTGCATCCTGTTTCGGCTCTCATTTTATTCTGAAAGCCCTGACCGGAAGTTGTGATCTGTATCTTTACGCTTATTTTAACCCTCCTAGGGAGTAGAGCTGGCACACTTGTGTGATTTTTCTGCAAAAAATTGTTAAATCTGCTGATTTAGAGAGAATTCTCTCTCTCTCTCTCTCTCTCTCTCTCTCTCTCTCTCTCTCTCTCTATATATATATATATATATATATATATATATTTGTGTATCTATTATCGCTGTGATTATTCAGTGGGTAGCTGTGGAATAATCACAAATGATAACCCTTCCTAAATATGACAGAAAAATTCACATTTTCTCTGTATATTGTTGAAACAGAAAAATAAATAACGGGGGAGGGATGGAGGAGGGGGAAAGCGAAGCTCCTTTTTAGCAAATATAGGATGGATGGATGGATTGATGACACAGGACAAGAGTTTATTGGTAATCAAAGAAAATAACTTTATGAATTTCCCTTTTTGATTAATTTCAAAAATAAAAAAAAGTGTAATAATAATTTTTAATCTGATTAATTTCATGGCCGCTGTGGATTAATTTAGATTTAATCACAATTAATATCCAATCATTATTAATTTAGTTTCATTTTTTGGGGGGTAAAAAACTTGCTTATTTTACTTAAAGAGCCGATTAAATAAGCAGCAATATATAAATAAAAAATATAACCATACCAACTACATCATATTTAGAAACCACTTTTTCTTTCTCTTTCTTTTTTTCTTTATGATTTTTTTTTTTTTTTTGGTAAACAAACTAAAATCCACATTGATGTGGCCCTGTTATTTATCTTTGAGACAGACTCACTTGTTTATTTGTTTATCGGAGAGGAGAGCTGACCGCTTTTTATGTTCAATGTTACCTGGAGTGGCGAGATATTTGTGAGCCAGCAGTGTTTGTTTTTAATGGGCTCCTGAATGAGCGAGTGATCACCTGTCACTACTGACCCCCTCTCCAAGGGACAGTCCTGCATACTAATACTCGCCAGCCGCCATCTTGGACAGCAACTTACGGCAACTCCGCTTGGACAAACTTCATTAGTGCACTGCCCGATAAGCATCACCAGAGATGTTTTTTTGGGGGGGATTTTGAGACAGGTTAATTGCGTTAAAAATTTTAATCAAATTAATAATGCAAATGAATTAATCTGAATAACATGTTAATTTAATATATATACACACAAATCTGGATTTTCAAGTTAAGATTATAGTCTTTTATTTTTGTAATTCAGTTGGCAATTTCCTTTCTAAAAATGGTCTGGTAGATGTCAGGCTTTGTTATCTGTCAACCTCCATATATTCAGTTTTAAAATTATCTCCTGTCAGTTCCAAGTGAGAGGTGCACAATGAAAACAATTAGCGTCACTGTTGTGTATAATTACTTTTAGCTGGCAATATTATGTAGCTTATTTAATAGACCGTAACTTTTCATATTGTTTGTGCGTTCAATTTATTTTAAGCAGATGAGATCGGCTCAAGCTCCGAAGCATTTGGGCTATGGCACAGCGATCTGTTGGGCAATGATAATGTTCCTGTTCCCAGAAGCAATAAAAATAATGGAGAAAGATTATTGTCTTCCAAGGGTCCAAGTCCACATAACCTTGACAAGCTCATCCTGACACCCTTTTCATCAAGAGCTACAGAAGCCTTTTATTTTTACTCATAAAATGATTCTGATTGGTTTCATGTTTTCAATCAGGTACACGCACATAATGAAGCCTCTGTGACACTAGAATGCAAAGGTCAGAGCTAACACAAGCGACCAACACAGAAAATCAAGAAATAAAATGAGAGCTGCGCTTTGTGTTTTAGTGCAAAGAAAGTAAAGCAGGAGGAATGTGTTTGTGGGGGATGTTTGTGGCTGCCAGAGGAGCCACTCATCCGTAGCTCAGTTTTTGAGGGAAGATGGCATCCTATTAACCTCCCACTAACTATTTTGCAAAAGGACATTGGAAGGAGCTGGTTTAATTTGACAGTGGGAGGCTATTAGGGTGGCAGCGAGGATGACCTTTAACCTCTAATTGATGAAGGTATATTAGGAAAGGGGACAAGCAAAATGGAGGAAACAAGACAGCTACCTTCATATAACTTGTGTGCGACTGCTTTAGGAGAGCAATCTGTCACACAATGTCCTCTTCATTGTTCTTGTTTGAACAACAACAAAGATTTCATGAGCGAATTTGTAAAGTTTGAATTACTTACAAGCTTCTTCTTTTTTTTCTGTCTAGGTCCTGGGGCCCCGACTGTGATCTTACACAGCCTCAATAATTCAAGTAAGGACTTCATTTAGCCTTGTGGAAATCAAGGGTATGTTATGACATCTCACTCATTGTCTGCAGGGTGACATAGTTTTTAACCAAAAAGCAAGATGTGGTTTTAAATGTCAGAGATACCGGTGAAGATAATGCAGCTAAACCTGTAAGAACTGAAATGCGCACATATAGTCATGATATTTCTTACATTCATATATATATACTATACTGCAGGGAGGGAAATGTTTCCTTAAGATTATCGGCAATTTTCAACTTGCTCCCCACCATTTACAGTAGGTAAGTACGACGAGGGAAGGGAGGTTATTTGTATAGTACACAAAGGTAACACAAGGCACTGTGCAAAATGGAAATGAATGGGTTAAAAAATACCAAAAAATTATTGAACATAAGATGGTAGGTAGATATAAATGCAGCTAAGAAAATTCATGATTCATCATCACCATCAGAAAGATGATTCCATCTATGAGCAGTGTGTTATCTAAATGGAGCTGCGTCAGCTGACTGCCTCCTAAACATCAAAGGGACCAATTTGGTTTTCATTCTTCAAACATGGCAGATGTGTTTTTTGTCCAAGGCTGGAAAGATTTTGGTTTGTGTTGAAGCAAACTGCAAGGGGTTACTTTGTGTAGAAATCACATTCTTTGTTGCAGATGCAAAGTACTGTAGCCATGGCAACAGCTGTAAAATGCACTCAAAGTTGGGTGAAAGGACAGTGTTCACTTGTTTACCCACCTTATTCCTTTTTCCGTGATAGCTTGGGTGAAATACAGGCACAGCTTCCTGTCATTCCGCTCACTGAACTGATGTCTCTAAGTGTTTGCAGTATATAGACAAATAGATGAGCATGCCATGCCATAAACAACATAAGGTGATCGTCCATGTTTTTGCACTGCAAGAAATGAGAGACAATCTGAAGAAATGGCCAATGATTGTTATTGCTACTTTGGTTGTTATTCAGTGCTAAATGATGAGATCACATCTGTAAGCTAAATTAAAGCTATTTTAGCATTGCTACAAACATGGGCAAACAAATAAGCTGTGTCTCAATTCAAGGAGTGCATGATTCAGATGGAGCGGCCTAGAAAGTGCACCTGAAACTGAATTGAGGCTGTCTACTCTACAGATGATTAACACTCAGTTGTTCCTTTTAACTTCTTCAACCCAAAAGCTGAGGTTTTAAGGCCCTTTTGACATTTTGACAGCTGAATTGTTAAGAACCAAAACTTGTATTTAAAAGTCGTTCCCAAGAAAATCTAACATATGAAGGAGGCTTCAGAACTGGGACAGCCAATTTGCCCTAACTGTAAAACAATCACTGGAGCATGTGGTGCTTGAATTTGTAGCAAGTTAGCAGGATCTGTCTAGAATCATTTACTGACACGTTATATCACATTCATTTCACTGGAACTCCTCCCCATTATTTACAATGGGAATAAGAGCACACCAGACACAACGAGTTATTCCCAAACTCTGTCTGTACACAGCTGCTCTTGAAACTTAACAGCAACGCTCTCTCCCCTCAACTGTTCTGCGCATTATTTGTCATCAAGAGGAAGTTGGTTTCTTCAGTTAAAATTAGCACTCAGCTTGGAAGAGGCAGCGAAAACAAAGTAGGTAATTCTGCACTAATTTCTATTGGACCGTGCAAACTGTTTTTAAACGTGAGAGATGGTTGAAAAGTAATGTTGCATTGATGTTAGGTTACCTTGTCATTGCAGCTATGATGGCAACACCAATTCAAACTTTTCCTATTGTTAGCACGCTAAGCCAAGTAGCTCTGCCATCTCAAAACTTTCAGATAGCAACTCGTTGTAGCATCCAATCTGCTGTGGAAAATGCAAATTAAAATCATAAGGAAATAATAATGGCTGAAGCTCTTGTCAAGCGACAACCATCCCCACCTGCTCCCATTCTGCAGCAGAGAATAGCTCCTTTAAGGTCAGCAGTTTTTGTAGTTCGTCCCCGATGTTCCTTTTCTTGCCGTTTTTTTGTATAAGTCAAATAATAATAATAATAAACATTTTACAATACCCTGCTGTCTTTTATATTGTTGTCTTGTTTTTTTATCCTTTGACCAAACTGTAATATTTTATGTTTCTAAGAATAGTTTTTATTTAGATTTTGTTTACAATTCGATGAAAAGAAAAGTTGGCAATTTACGCTGACAAAATGGCCACTGTGGAGAACACCAGACAAGCTTACAAATCAAGATTTCTTCCTTTTGTCTTTTTCTAATCCTCCTTTTTACAGACATGAATAGACACACACATGCAATGTACACGTGTACACACAAAAAAGTTAACAGCTGTGCTGCAGCGAAGCAAGCAATTTGCCTAGGGTTATTTGGATAGGCCCTCCATCCACAGCTGGGAACTCGAGGTCTCTGGTGGTTTCATAATGAGACGTCTATTGATTTTGTGTTTTCCATTAGAAATGCTGGATGAATTCCATTTCATTTAGCTGCTTCTCAGATGGCTTAAATGTAAAAATGGCCAAATCAGACAGTCATTGTTTATTACATGCTGAGAAAATAGAGGACCTCCTATTTTTGAGGCTGCTGTGTGACAATGTAGTTTGAAAATAAAAACTTGACTTCTCTATGTTTGCTGTCAAAAAGTTGTTTTTTTGTTTTTTTTGGGGGTTTTTTTCCAATGCAGCAATTCTACTTTAAAGCTGCCTACATCATAAAGGGACAACATTGGCCAGCAGCACAATGAGCGATGCATAAAGCTCAGTGAGGAATGACTTAGTGGTAGTTTACAAGCACAGTGACGGTGACTTGGGAGAAAGAAACAAGGTGAAATTTAAGCCCAGCTTTGTTCCATGCCTGATGTAAAAAATGAGTTATTTATCAGTGGAGAATTATAGTAGTCATAAAATAGTTGCTAAGAAAACCTGGAATAGAGGAATGATAATGTTCAATATAATCTGATCAATAGTAAATTGGCTAAAACTAGACTACAATATACAAATTGTAGTTTTCTTTGACCTCAATGCCCAAGGTTGGAAAAAAAACCCCCATTAACTCGAATGGTCAACTTATTCTGGTTTATTCATTGCTGCTAGATGTTGCATGGAACCAGAATCTTGGGACCAAAACAAATGCTTTGTTGGCTAAGATATTCCCATTCCTCTTCTCCTCAGCAAGGTCTCCAAAGGCCTGGTGAAAACAGCCACAAAGGAGAATCACTGAAACACAAAGTTTACCTGTGTGCACAAGAGCCAAGAAAAACAATCAAATCACAACCGGTATCCCACACTGCCATAACTGTGATATTCGCCACAGCAAATCTGGCATTAAGTGAGTAATTATCGAAGAGTAACAGAAAGTTAGCTGTTGTTGAAGCTTGTGTCTGTATTAGACACAGCCTCAGGGAAGAAAAGCCAGTTCTAAGTCAAACTAAACCTTTGACCACGTTGTGGGTTTCTGAAAAGCCATTATAGGCTCTGGCCCACAGTTATATTTGCCTTATCTGATGGGTCCAACCACATGATAGACACTTATCCAGATGGTAAAACTTATAGATGTTGATATGGTCCACCATGCGACCTGGATTTAGGTCCCCATGACCAGGGCTCTGGTATTGTTATTGTCATATTGTCCTTTTGAGACAAAAGCACTGTTCTTTCATTGGAAGGTCACTTTAGCCTGAATGCTGCATACTACATTGTGCCACGCTGTGTGTTGGTGGTGCATGTGGGTAAATTTAGGAGGGTCAACGGTTTAACAGGGAGGGAGTCACATGCACTAACAATCAGATGTGGCCAGACCAGATACCAATGCAAAGACCATGGAGGCTCAGATTAGAACACATTTGTTGGGGGTAGACAATATTTGTTTGCTCATTAACTATAGTTTAAAATATTGTATATACATCCTCTAAGGTTGACCATAAATGATTAAGTTTCTTTTCACAAAATAGATTATGAATTTTGTCAGTGAGGTTTTTCACATAATTTTTAAAAAAGGAACCATTTTGTTTAGTTTTTTATTATTTTTGGCTTTTCTTTAAAGAACCTGTGTTTGCCACAGCTCTTCCAATTTCAATTTATTTCTTCCTATATATTGGTAATAGTGAAATGCTTAAGAGAAGAAATCCAGGAATGTATTCAGCATTTAACTCAGAATGAGACCATGTCAGAAAGCATCTAAACTGTTAGGATTAGCACTTTGCATATCATCTCATCGTCTCCATAAAACAAATCCCCATATTAGTGTGAGTCATTGGTACACAGCAGCAATATCTGGACCCTTTAACCCTCTAAACACTTTTCTGTCATTTTTACAGATTACTACATTCTTGAGAACAACTCTTTACTGAAGGCAGTCTTGAAGTACAAGCGGATCCAACTGACTGACTTCAGAACTGTTCCAATGGAACATTTTGGTGAGAATAAATAGTTTTTCTCTTCTGCTACTGAGTCACAGATGAATCAACGGTATAGGTGGATCAGCTTTTCTGTCCTTTCTTTTCCCAGATTTACCTTTGAAGATCTCCTACCCACCAGACTTCTCTGATTCCCGTCACTATGGACTTCTGTTGGTGGTGTATGTGATCTCAGACTTTTGGAGCCAACTGTTAGATGCAACATTGTATGCTAATAAATGATGTTTTCATTTAGCTGTAATCTTATACATACCATTTATCTGAGGAGCAGTGGAAGAGAGAAACTGTATCCATATTCATTCTGTTAGGGCCCAGCTGTAATCAGATCCCTGACAGGAGCAATATTTGCGGAGACCCAAAGAAAGAACCTTCAAAGCTACAAGTCAATAAATCTATAACATTTATACCTTTGTTATTGCTCTAAAATTCTGTAAAGGTTTTATGTTTGTGTCCAGAACCTGATGCAGCGCCTCCTGCTGCACTGTACTGTACTAGAAAGAGACTGTGTCACTGGTTGCGTTTAGGAGACTGAGACTTTTTTTAATTGATGAATTTTCTAAAAGCCAATGGTCTGTGAGGCAGGTTAGACAAAGCAAGGTAGTGAGAATGTTAATTGTTTTCATATTTGGATTTTTGTTTTGTAATTACAAAATAGCCAACCTAGCTATTTAAAATAAATTGAAGGCCAGGCAACTTCAAAGACTCAAAGTAACAAATCTCCTTTTTCTGTGGTGTTTTCAACAGTCCATTAAAACATTCCTACATATTTCTGAAATATTGACTCCTTTGTCTCCTGCTCTGTCACAGTGACACTGCCCCCGGAAGTCAGGCAGTGAGTGACCGCTTCTCTCTCAGCTGGGACTCTGTCCTGGTCAGCTCAGACAACGTCATTGTGGCTCGTCTGGATGGTCGGGGCAGCGGCTTCCAGGGCCAGAGGATCCTGCACGAAGTTCATCAGAGACTGGGAACCGTCGATGTCCAGGACCAGATTGCAGCAGTAGAGTATGCTGTTAAATTTGTTTCACTTTATTTTTTGCAAGCTTGAATCTTTGCATCAGAATCCCTGAACGAGAGCCATCAACTCATTCCCTTATTTTATGATTAATTTGTTAGTGGAATATCATCCATTTATTAATGTCTGATATGCGGATGACTATAAAACTAAAGATTTTTCACTGTTAATGTTTCTCCCAACTTTAATCTGAAAGTAAAGATAAAAAAAATATTTCCCTAAATTGGTTTAATGGTGCTGTTTTTCAATATTGTAGTTTAAAACATTCAAACCATTTACTTACATTATCAACAGAATGTGCAAAACATGTAGAGATTTATTCCTAAAAGAGCTGCTCTACTTCTGTAACAACATTCTGTCTCAAACTCAGGGACGTGCACAGACATTTTGGGGGGCAGGGGCTCAAAAAGGGCACTTCTTGTAATTTCAGAATCAGAGTCAGAACTACTTTATTAATCCTTAGGGGAAATTGAAATAATACGAAATCTCTGACTTACTTATTTATTTCAGTACCCTCACACTCACATAATTGTTGAATAGAATAAAACTTCCAAAAAGTACATATTTAGATGGCATTTGTTTAACTGCCCTCCGTTTGTATCTGTAGATTTCTCCTTAATTCACTAAACAAACTCCTTGTCCTCTACATATTAAACATGTCAGGGGGAAGATATTCTCCGTGATAACTGAAAATCTGTGGTGATTTGTTTTCCTTCATTCTTTATCCCTGCAATGTCTTGGCAATTGCAAATACATGCAAATTAGTGCATTTTAATGAATTAGCGCACCATTTACATATCAATACGGTGTTTCAGACATGACATAATGAGATAAACCTAACTGTATTCACCTGTAGTGTCCCAGTACATAAGCCTGTATGCCCATGAGGAAGAGCCTTAGCTGAACCAAACACATCAGCTAGTAGCTCATATGTGCACGTTAGCAAGACACACGTTAACTATGTTTGGCCTTGTCATTTGTGAACTCGAGAACTTCATTCATCACCACTCACCTCCAAGAGTCAAAAAAAAAAAAAAAACTAGAAGCAAAAGTAAAACTGTGCTGAGGGCTGGGGTCTGCTGCTGCCTGTCTCTGCCTCTATGTTGTTCGCAGCCATGATAAGGGAGAAGGGAGAGGGGCGGGGGAACGTCTAACAGAGCGCATTGAGCGATATCGCCGGACCTGCGATTTGGAGTTCTTTTTTTAATTTATATTTATTTGACAGGGAAGCTATGCCAAAACAGGAATGTATATTTTTATAAGAGAGAGAGAAAATCTTTTATTTAAAAAAAAAAACCGCCCCAGAAAAAAGGGCACTTTTTCTTCAGGAAGAAAAAGGGCAGGTGCTCAAGCCCCCTTTCATGTCTATGTGTGCACGTGCCTGCTCAAACTCCTCAAACGTGCTGCAGGTCTTCAACAGAGATGTTAAATGAGTGTGATCTGCTCATGCATGTGTCAGTGCTGCCTCATTTTAACATGCAGGTAGTTTTTTGAGACATTGTGCCTGATCTCAGAATGGAATAAACTAAGTAAAGGACAGTTGGACTGGCAGACTTTGGCTATTGCTGGTCACCAGTCTGAAATTACCTCAATTACCCTCAGTGCAACAGCAAGCCCATGACAAAAGGAGACTGCCCCCCTAAACCTTTGTCAGCCAGATCCAAATCTTCCAAAAATGACAAAAACAATTTATACGACTAACAGTCAAGCTAGCTTTCAAAGACCTGCCACCACAAGAGGGGAGTATGAAATGGCAACAGTGCACTTCGCTATTCATTCGAATGGATTTATAACTTTAATTTCGCAAGTACTGCTTGGAACTGATGCAGGATATTCAAGAAATTTTCATTTCTTTTATGGTTGACTAAGCTGTTATTACAGCAAGTACCAGTGAAACATAACAAGAGTCTTGGATATGAATTTTATCTCACCAGAGGATTTGGAAACAGAAAGTTGTCCACTGATGCCTCGGCATGTGATGTCTTTCAGAAAACGGAAGACGAAAAAAGAAGACAAAAAGATGAAACAGAAATATATGGACATTAACAGATAAAAGCTTTTTAAAACTGTAGCTGCTGTGTGAATATATATTTACTTCATTATTATAAGACCATTCAGCTGTTTCAGATACTATGATTTGAAGTGTGCTAAAAAGACATTCATGTCATACTGTATGCATGTTTTTTTCCAGATACATGATGAAACTTCCATATATTGATCAGACGCGGATAGCAGTGTTTGGAAAGGTGAGGCAGTACAATGAAGATCTAAAATGAATTCAACCTCTTGTTGCCATTTTTATGCAATGTCATATCTGTTGAATGAAATCCATGAACAGAAAATGTCAGTTTTTCAAAGTAATAAATAGCACATATATATAAAAAATTATATATTTTCTCTATAATGGTATAAGTACATATTATTTTAGCATTTGAAGGAAAATAAAAGCTTGACATTTGGTTAAAAATTTAGGCTTTGATCAGTAAGAAGTATGTAACAGAGGTATCTTTTATATACAGAAAAAATATATATATATATAATACAGAGAGAGCGATACATAGAAATGCTCTCAGCCTTATGCATTATGAAGACAAGAGGTGTAAAACTACAGGGGGATGCTTTTTGGTTCTAAAATCCACAAACATGTCTTACGAATATCAACGCATAAGCTAAATTGCAGATTTAGAATGCCATAAGTATGTGTGTTTGTTTACTCAGGGTTATGGAGCCTACCTGACATTAATGATGCTCAAGGCGACTGACAGCCTCTTCAAATGTGCATGTGCAATGTCACCAGTGACAGACTGGAAACTCTACGGTGAGTACACAATCACTCTGTGAAACACTGCACCATGTTGAATTTAGACGTGGATCTTATATCACATAGAGCCAAGATGTCCTCCCCACAGTTTCCATCTGGCCTGTCAAGTAAAAGTAAAACATTTAGAAAGGAGAAGTGATTGTGTTTTTGTTGAGGCAGAGAGAATAACTAGAGGTGGCATTTTGGTATGCGCAGCTCTGACAGAAAGCGAGGTGTGTCAGATTCTTAGTAATACAAAATCACATCTACAGACCAGAGCAAAGAATATCCTTTACAATACTAAGATGACACAGAGGACTCTCTCACCTACACAAAGTGTTATTTCCTGCTCACTCCAAACATTTCATCTGAGCTCAAGATGACAACAGCTCCACTTTGTGTAGGTACTTAACTGCAGCTGCAGCTCCTTGTCTCCTGTCATCACTGGTAAGAATGTATCACTTCTCATTTGCACAGCGTCAGCCTTCTCGGAGAGATACCTTGGCATGCCGTTACGGGATGACAACAGATATCAGGTGCGTGTTTACCGCCTCCCAGTGCTAGTTTTTGCTGTTGATCGATGAAAGTACATCACTGACACACCTACAGCTTAGGCTCCCGCAGTTACCAAGCAGCGCTGCTATCAAAGTCAGAGGAAGTCATGCTTTGCCTTTTTTTTTTTTTGTGTGTGTGTGTGTGTGTGTGCTGTAGTGTTTTTGTCACTCATCTCACTTTGGTAACAGTGTGTCAGATCACACACAGTTGTTTTGTTTTGTTTGGTTTGGTTGGAAGTTTGGTTTCTCAGGCCTCCCATGCAGACAAGAAATTTAGCTATCAGAGGTGTTTTTCAGGGCAATAGCAAAGAGACAGTGAGGAAGAACAACACCAGTTCATCCAGGCATGTTTTGGACGCACAGTAACAAATGTGTTTCACTGCTTTCAACATACTGCTGCTTTGAATTTCCTGGATTTTACATCTCTTTTCGTTTTCACAATTCATTCAAGCAATAATATTCCAAGCACAGAAAATCATGTCAGAGGGAGATATTTATCACCTGGGAATATGAAATTGGATTAAATGACTTTGTCTTCATGTGCATGCAATCAGGATATGATGTCAAATCCTGACAGTGCCATGCATTTGATCAGACTCAGTATCACTGTCTTCTTTCTCACTGTGCCTCCTCTATCCATCAATCTCCTGCTATTTCTGATTTCCTTGCAGTTTTCCAGCGTGCTGCAGAACGTTCAAGCTCTCAGGGAGCAGACACTGATGCTGGTGCACGGCACAGCAGATGGTAAGAGAAAATGAATTGTGATAAAAATCAAAATACTGTATCTGTTCTGCATCGACGCTGAGCATAAAGAAGCAGGAAATCCTGGAAGGTAATGAGGCGAATGGTTTTTAATCAAAAGATAAAAGGAAAACTGGGTTATCTAAATTGATGCTGGGATTTCCAGAGGAAAACATTCGCTGATGAATCATGCATATCAAATTTGTTGGGTTATTGCCATCCTACCACAATCTGATTGTCTCCCCACCCTGGTTTGGATTTGGGGCTTGTTCTTGCTTACATGTTTTGTTTCTCTCCTCCCAGCCAACATCCACTTTCAGCATACTGCTGAACTCGTCAAGAACCTAGTGAAAGTTGGAGCAAACTACTCAATGCAGGTGCGTAGCACAGACACAACAACACAGAGGCACAGCCTCCCTGCTGCATTTTTAATAACAGGGATGCAAACTGACACACATTAAATTAATATAAATAAAACATTTTGTGTCAAAATGGATTCAACCCTCGCACACTATTACTAATGACATAAGGAAACCCCTCAAGTTGTGTCTGATAGATCATTGATCGATACTGATCACAGGAAAGTCACATTACTATGCTTTATGATGTGAAGTTTGTAAAATCATGTTGAATAACTGAAGCGTGGGCTCATTATTACCTGCAGTCATTGAACTCTTAGAGCTGTCATGTGACAGCCTGGCCAACCCAAATGCCCCCTGAACATACTGCTACACTGAATTGAACAAGCCAGTCACATTAGGCCAAGTGAGATACTTTTTATCTTATTTCGTTGAAGACAGGAAATTTGGAACTCCACTATATGTGTGTAAATAACCTAGCCTGTGATTTTCAAAGGGGGGTCCTTGAGGGGGTTCTTTGGGGTCCCCATCAGTAATTTCGTATTTATTATTCCATTTATAACTTACACAGAAAAAATGTCAGAATAAATTCAATAATTTATTACCTTCTAAAGTTCAGTGGACTTTATAGCAAACACTTTTTTTTTTAAATGGTGTCAACCCATCACCATCCTGGATTTTTTAGAAACCAGAGAAACTATATTTGGAGGAGTGAGGAGGGCTGGAGCTGACCAGCTCTGTACTCTATCTTGATTGGCTAGTACAGGCTGTCAGTCATACGGTGGGCACGCCCCAATGTATACCCTGCCTTGTGGTCTATTTTCCTCTAAATGGGACCATCATTTAAAAATCGTGTTGTATTGAAGATTTGAAACTAGAGACTGATACCATAAACTCATTTACTGAACTAATTCATCAAGGGAGATGTAGTGCCATTTTCCCATAGACTTCAGTGCTCATTTCTGTGAAAGGTTATCGCTAACTCTGTTATTCCCTGACCTTTTACTCACCAGATCTACCCAGATGAGGGTCACTTCCTATCTTGGCAGAGTCGCCAGCACCTCTATGCTACATTGACCAGCTTCTACAGGGAGTGTCTGAAGGAAGAGTTACTACCGCTGCCTGACGACGAAGAGGAGGAGGAGGAATAGGCAGGAAGCTTTAAGGGTTAGACCTTTTGCAGAGCTTAAAAGAATTTTGCTAAGATCCGTCTAGGCTTTTCGCATTGGGACCAAGTGTTTAGCCAGACTTGGACACTGGATTAGAGCTCATAATGCTCTTAAGTGTGCGTGTGTGTGTGTGTGTGTGTGTGTGTGTGTGTGTGAGAGAGAGAGAGAGAGAGAGCACTCCAATGTGTGACTGTGTATAAATGTGATTAAATGATAAGTGAAGGACACGACAGTGACACTTGATTGCCAGGACTTGAGGCGGGAACAGCCCTCTTGCATTATTTCAGTTTGGGGACCTTCCGTCTCTCGGCAAAGCACACAGAAGACTGCCTCCATATTGTGCAGGTTCTCTGGGCTGCAGTCATCCACACTTAACCAAGTGCATGGTTGTTTTTTCTCCCCTTTTCCTCTTCCCTCCTTCACTCATTTTTGCCATGTTAGTCTACTTTGTGGTAACACTTGGGAAGAAAAGAACACAGATATACTCTTCTGATCTCACCTCTCCTTTGGTCGTTGTATTGTTGCACAAGGAAATGCTCCAGTCATCTACGAAAACGTTTAGTCACACGAGTTCACCACAACCAAGCCGACCCCTGAATAAGTGCAATTTCCTCCTGAGGCCCTCTGCCATTGCCCACCCTCAATGGAAATAGTCTTTATGAGTTACACTTTACTGTACAGGGGTCTTGGGTAGACATGTACAATGCCTTATGAGGTTCAACATACTGTAATATTAGGCCTACTTGCTGACGTCAGTAGTCATCCATTAGCAGTGTCATGTTAACCTATGTCAACTCAGGTCCTTGAGACACAGCATCGCAGTCACTTTGGTATTGGAAACCATTTTAACACTACATAGGCTATATGGACAAAAATATGTAAGGAAGATTATGGACATCGGCCATACAGTATCTCAGTTTCAGGCCACACTGCAAAAGTTCTCCATCTTAATACACCGATCAAAATCTGCTTTTTCTAAGACAAGCGGAGGTTTTCACTGCATCTCTAACCAGGTTTCTTGAAGTCAGAATATTGGTTCCCAAGTTTTGGACACTCTTATTTCAAGGAAAGGAAGAAAAAAAAAACTTAAGTAGATAAATGAAATTAGGTGTACTAAGATGGACAATTTTTATAGTCAGTAAGGTGTTTGCATGTCTACAGGGAATGTGTCAAGTGTTGCCACATTTTGTACAGTACAATACAGCAGAGTGTGTACATAAATATATTTTTGAGATGTCAGATCTCATAGAAAGTTTAGTCAATGGGGATGGCTTTGATTTGACCTTGACCTTGTCTTGTACTTTTTTTTTTGTTTGTTTGTTTCCTTTCAGTTTTTCCTTTCAGCTGTTGATTTTCTTAATAGGATGGATTTTGTAAAGCTTCTTCTTGTTCTTTTTCCTGTTTTAAAAGGGAAAGGGCGGGGTTGAGGTTTTGGGATTATTGTGATTGTCCTCTAGTGATGATTATAAATAAAAGAATGATGAAAAACAATGAGTAATACTGTTATGTAAGGTGCACACTACAACTGAAAATATAATCAATTGTCTCTATCTTCAGGATTGATAAATAATCCAATCATCTTATTTTAAAGCTCTGGGGCCTCATTTATAAAACTGTGCGTAGGATCGTTTCTAAAAGTGTACGTACGCCCAAAAGCCAAAGTTTGCGTACGCCAGAAAATATTTGGATTTATAAAACCCTGCGTATGCACACTTAAAGCAAACTTTGCTTTATGAATCACAGACTTGACTACAAATGTGCTCAGCTGTGTCGGCGTCATGTCACGCCCTGTACACGCCCTGTACACGCCCATTTTTAACCACAAATGGTCAATACAAAGCACTTCATGAATATAAAATAAGACTCAGATACAAGTGTTATGTTTTGTTGGAAATGATGGCGGATACAGGAAGAAAAGGTAAAAAAAGAAATGTTTCTGAGACAGAAGTGGAGATGCTTGTCGGTGAGGTGGAGGCCCAAAAAACCATCCTGTTTGGAGGTCACAGCAAAGGAATCAAAATCCAAAGGAAGCAAAGCAGTGCAGTACTCCTGACGACTGCAACTGTGGGGGGGGGGACAGTATTCCTGACCTGACACCGATGCACACAAATATCGTGTCCATAACTGGCTTCATTCTGGTACACCTGCGAGCGGTCGGGTGCTCACCGTTACAGTCCTGCAGCTACAAAGGGAGACAATACAAGTAATCAACAACCTGACGGAGGAGTTGAGACAAATGAGAAATGTAATGGTTGAAATAGCAGAAATATTAAAAGGCAATGTGCAAAAAGAACCTTTAGTTGTCGCTGCAACGGAGTCTTGCACCCTGTTCATATCCCACTTGTCTTGAAAGTCATAATGAGGGATACCATTCCAAAGCGCATCATTGCTGACCGCGCACGGGCATGGACCTCATTGAAGACGGTTTCCTCTGCACTTTGCGCATTTAAAAACGGGGTGAGGACCTGAATCTGCATCGGGATGGCGTGGTTCTGGCGTGTTGCCCTCTCTAATGCTGGACCCAGTTCAGCACATAGATCCAAGAGCAGCTCTAGGGAATCTAAAATGGTCATAAGACAGTCATCATCATGGGCCAATAAGTCGTTATGGTCCCTGAAGACCTTCTACCTCCTAATTCTGCCATTGGCATAGTCCTGCAGCAGTGCCAGCAGTGCCATGGTGCAGCATTACGCACAGGGCTCACCGCTGTATCTATAGGTTTACAATAATCAGACTGATAATCAGTTCGTGCTAACCCCCACCACGAAAAATATTCTTTAGACTGAAGTGTGTGAACATTACCCTTTTCTTTATGCCTGGTTTGTTATGAAAAGCATCAAGTAGAGCTGACAAACTGAGAACAGGAAAGTATATAGTATAACGATTGTTAATGGCTTTGTTTTCCAAACTTAGGATTTCATTGGTATTTGATTATGTGTTCACAATATCACACGAAAATATGTTATTTACACGTTAGGCAGATGCTTTATGTGCCGTCCTCTCCTCTTCTTGCGCTCCAGCAGTGGATAATATGACGGAGAGACGGTGGTGATTAAATATAGAGAAGGGACATTGATTTAGTTTTTTCAGTTAGATTCTAAGGAGATGTTTCTGAAACAATTACTCAGTCCAATGCAAAATAACGCTGTTGAATTAAATCATTCTGATGACATGGCTCTAACACATGATACAGGTTGACATTAAATGTGTGAAGGGCAATCATAAACACTTAATCGTTCTTCCCACTCTTCATTTCTTCAATCTGACTTCAGTTCAGCACCGTACCGTCTGTGTCGCCAATTACCCTTTTCCTCCAAAATGTGCGTACGCATGGGTCACAGTTACCGTAGAGTTGCGCACATTTTACGTCACGTCTGTTTTTTATAGATCACAACCTTTGCGTAGAAATGACGTACGCAAGTTTTAGGTCCGGCTTTGTGCGTACGCAAGCTTTATAAATGAGGCCCCTGATGTTAAATAAATAACACATATATGATTTTACGAACCAAAAAGCATCTCACTGTAGTTTTGACATCTCTTTGCTCAGCCAGATCCTTCAACACAGCTGTTAAGACTCACTTGCTGAATCCAGGCTGTGAGCATTTCTTTGTGGACTGAGAGCATTAATTCTTCCACTGTATTAATGCAGAACCTAAACTGGATTTGTAATCAAAGACTACTTGGAGGTCCACCTTTACACTGAATGGGACTTTTAAGAGGCTCTTTTGGTAAAGGCTAAACAACTTCACAGCAATTCATAACACAATGAGGCTAAGCATCCATGAAAAGATTCTGTGTCGACAGTTGAATTTTAACCACGGAAATCTCACCACATTTGAGATATCGGTGCTTATTGTGTTATTTCCATGAAAGACAAGCTTGTCTTTCATGGATTTCATTGACACCTACATTTAGGATTTAACAGCAAGGTTCTGCTGTTTAGATCAATGGTTAACTAAACATTGATTGTGTGCATCCTTTAGTGCCCATGCACTGACCAATTAGATGTTAACTCTCAAAGTAGCTAGTAGTTACTTTTGTGTTTCACCTTTTGCTCCCACAATTTCTAGACGGGTTTTTTCAGAGGAACAACCATATGCAAACGGCCTCATGCATATGTTTTAATATGAATACAGGGATTTTTTAAATAATGTGCGGCCCTAACCAAGGGTGAAAATACAATACTTACCACCCCTCCGGCCCCTCCCACCCCTTCACATAAACAAACAGTAACAAAAACTATAAGTAAATAAATAACTTCAACAAACAAGCGAGAAATTAGGTAATTACAGTGAAAATGGTGATACTGGACTGCTGCTTTTAAAGATATAAATGTATATATGTGCACTTAAACTCGCACAAGGCTGAGCCCCTTATACACACTGATGTAGTTTCATTCCACTGTAGGGTGTTGTTCTGTGTTCAAATTATAAAACATCAGTGTGAGACCAAACTTGTACGAGAAACATGAGTATTTGTCAAGGTTTTCATGCTGGTTGCTCCACTTAAATGTGACACCCAACAACTTCGATGTAAGAGTCTGAGACAGGAATAGAAGTAGAACAAAACAGGAGAAATAGGAGAAAATAGAACAGATAAACAAACATGGGACATAATACTTGACATAATGAGGTGACATAGCACATAACTGACACAAAGAAATATGGCGTGCAACGGAGGGGGTTAAGGATGCCAATGGTATTACATAGGCCTGGGGAAGGAAAGGGTCGTATGATAACTATTCAACATGTCCCTTGGCCATCTGTTTTAGCTAAATGGCAGGAGGTAGAATAACCTGTTTCTGTGTGGACACAGGCTCCTTACTTTACTTATTCATTCATGTATTAATTTTACCAGGCATTAATAATTAATTATTCTACACTTTAAAAACAGCTTTTCCTTTTCCTGTTATTGTTGAAATACAAAAAACTAATTGTCATACGGGGGCAGCACAGTGGCATAGTGATAGCTGTTGCCTCACAGTAAGAAGGTTGTGGGTTCGTTTCCTGGGCCTGGGGTCTCTCTGTGTGGAGTTTGAATGTTCTCCCTGTACCTGTGTGGGTTTCCTCCGGGCATTCCAGTTTCCTCCCACCGTCCAAAGACTTGCATGTCTTGGTTAACTGGTTAACTGGACTCTAAGTTGCCAGTAGGCATGAGTGGGAGTGTCATCTCTGTACATCTCTATGTGTGACTGGTGACTTGTCCTGGGTCTAACCCGCCCTTTCCCAGAACATTGGCTGGGCTTTGCTCCAGCACCCCCTTACGGACCTTATGGACAAGCGGTAGAGAGAGGGTGAGTGATTGTCATACAAAACAAAAAGAGATAGTCAAACTAGAGCAAATGTCAAATGTCAAACTAGAACATTCAAACTCCACACAAAAAGGCCCCAGGCCGGGAACCGAACCCACAACTTTCTTAATGTGGGGCAACTCTGCTAACCACTATGCTGCCATGCTGCCCACACACATACAGACCCTGCAATTTACAGATCTCCCCTAAATGCTTCACATGCAGGTAAACAGTAAATTCTGGTTCCAGTACATATCAGGGTCCCACTTAGGGAAGTTTGGTGGCAGCAGCAGGACACTTTATGGCCTCTTTTTGGGAGGTTTAATAATGTTTCTACTAATGCAAATCCTTATAGTTGCAAAATGTGGTAATACAATGGGCCACCAGAAACCCTTTTTCACCAAATATTAGCTTTTTTGTCATCTCTTTTTGCTTCACATCTGTACATCCCAGCAGGACAGATACAATATCACACTTGATACAAAGCAGAAGTATCCGTCCCTGTAGAGCTGCTTCCAAGGACGATCCAAGGGGAGTTTCCAGTCTCAGGGACCAAAATGAACCATCTGCCATACTGTTTTATAGCAATAGAGAAAAGCTGACAAGAACAGTAAAGATTCATGATGAGATGTTGGAATCAGATTCTTTAATAAAGCCAATGCAGAGTCGCTGCATCACAGCCCAAGCAGAATGACATGTGCTTTGGTCAGTGAACAGTATTCAATGTTAAAAAGTGAAATGAAAAAGGGAAACTGGTGGCTATAGAGGTTGGCAGGTAGATGCAGCTTTGTCAAATCTTGTCAGGCGTCCACATTTGATACCAGCCACGTCTGTCATCAGAAAGCAAACGATCCTCTTTAAATGTTTGCTCAGTGCAACATCAAAATAGCTGCTGCAGATATACAACAGCTTTGTTTTTTGTTGATGAACGAGGAAATTCAAGATGACATCCATCACCACTTCTAGCGCTCACCCTTTTACTGGTGCAGCTGTAGGAGAGCGGTGCGTCACATTAGGGATGGTTTATCTCTCTGTCCTCTACCACAACACACAAATGAGAGACTGTCTGGTTGAACTATTTATTTCAGCTTACAAAGTTTCCCAGGTTTACAAACATCATGCAACTTCGACAGAACCGAGCAAGTGCAGAGGTGTGAGCAGAACAGGGTCATGGTCAGTGATGTGGTCAGGTAGATATTATTCAATCAGGGATGTGACAATAAAAATCTTTCATGAACATGAACTACTGCACTAGTTTCTCCATTTTCCATCCCCTTCTGAAACAATTTATACATTTAGCGATATTAAATGAAACATGTGACATGTCCTCAAAAGGACAAATATCATGGCTAAGGACAGAAATATCTTTAATGGGATGTAAAAAAACTAACTAGATTAGATAATTGTTGTAGTAGTGTAGATTGAAAGATTGTCATTATCATCTGGAAAAAAATATATAATACCTTATATATACCTTTTTATGAGACTTATAAAATCCATACTCTGTAATGTGACTTTTTTTTTTTAATCCAGCATGTATTATTCTATATATTTACGTTCCATACAGGGTAACGGCAACTCTATATCTTGAGAAACAACAATAAGAGAAACAAGTTGTTAAATTTGCTATTATACATTAAAAGCCCCTTTCAGATGGGTTGACAGGGAGGTGGAGGATGATATACTCCCTGTGCTCCTCATCAGTCTAACTCTGCATGTCATTTAAACTATCATAACATTAGAGCATATGTTCTCTCCTTAGGGGGATGCTGAGTAGCTCGGAAGGGGGGGTGGAGTAAGGCAAAGACTCATTCTTTGGAGAACATGGCTGCTGAGAGGGGATGGATTGCATCCACCAGCATGCACCTGCTGGAATTATTTATTACTTAGAAACAAAGGGTGTGTTTGAATGAGGCTTTGAATCGGTCATCCTTGGTGTGCCGGTCTTTAAATGCATCCTTTGATGCATTAAACCTCCCCAGGTTGTCATTATTATTACCGCTAATATCTGGGATCTATTTAGGAAATGTATCATCATTTTGGTTCTTCAACAGATTCATGCATTGGTGTAAACATGTTTCTGGCTTAAAAAGGGTCATGTTTGTAAATGAGAATTAGTTCTCAAACATTTTACTTGGTAAAATAAAGGTCAAAAAACATACACACTGACCAGCAGCAGGATATGTGAAAATCATTGCACCCTTTATTTGAAACATCAATCCTGGCCTGGATACCCAAATGCAGCTTAAGCTCCACATCATGGGTCTCCTCCCTGAATCTGATTAAAACAAATATATATATGGTAAAAGTTTGTTTGTTTTTGTTTATATATTTTCCCAGTTTAGCAACATGAGGAGGCAGTCATCCACTGGTAAGGATGAAGGTTCTCTGCAAATCCCCAGGGGTGTACAATGATCTCATCAGACATTGTGGGAACAACGTGTGGCCTCTAAGGTTAGAAAGTAATGACAACCAATGAGAGAAAGGCACCTGCACAAATTGTTTTGTGAGCTGATCTTCAAATATTGACGGTGAGTGAACTTGTTTTGTTTGCAGTACATAGAAATAGCTACAGTAGATTAGAGTATTCAGCAAAAACTATCCTCAAAAATGAAAAAATACAAGTTTCTTTGAGACCCTGACATTTGTTCTCTGATACAAATATTACAAACAGTGGGTAAAATCCTAAGCACTAGATCACTACAACAAAACTACGATCCTTTCCATTACATAACGTCATCATATGGACCCAGGTTCATCCTGTGGACCACTTATTTCAAATATAATGCTACTGATCTTCCCTGCTGCAGGCCTGAAGGTTTTCATTGATGCTCTCAGAGACAGCAGTCCTCGTTGCCAGGTAATTACAGCAACTACTCCTCACAAAAGTGTCTCAGGAGGTTCTGTGGACTAGTTGTCCTCTTCAGATGTCTGCAGGATAAAATTCTGTTCCTCCTCAAAGCAGCTCCTGAAGAAGGTAAGCACTGAGTTTAGCATGTAGTACCGGCTCTTCATGGAAACAATGTTGTGTCCTTCATCTGGGAAAATCTGAGCAGCAGGAAATAAAAGAAGCACATCAGAGTCACAGGTAGAAAAGAAAACTCAGGTTCAAAGTTTGTTTTTTTAACTGTGAAAAAAATGATAAGAGAAACTGGTTAAACATTAGTATGTTCAGTCACTGACTTAATAACACTATTGCCTCATGTGCTGCCCATGTTTTACAGGATATTGTTACTTCTCTGAAATTTCCTGTGTAGGCTACTGTTTAGGAGCAGCATGGAAGAATTGATTTCAGAAGAAAGTGTTGTTTTATCCTGGTTTGAGACTATGCAGTCTATGAATCACGTGGCGCAGAGACCACTATGCTTCCGGCATTATTAGTATCTGAACAGCTCTACAGCATATATGTGCCTGTGCAGCAGTGTGACTCACTAATGTGTAATGAACAACAATGGTGCTCTGGGTAAGACATCATGCTCTGATTCACACACACTTATTGTCAAGAGCATTCTTTGTTGCTTTTTGTCTTTTCATCAACACAAAAAGTATTCACAAAACAAATGAAAAGCACAAAATCTGACTCTATATGGTTCCTAACTTGCTGAGATGACCCTGAAACCTGAAAGAGGATTGTGCTCATCCCAACATTAGTACAAAGCTAGAGGAGCTCAGGAATCCAGAGACCTACTCAGTCACTGGGCTGGTGCTTGACCCGTTAAAGTTATTTTCACGTTGGTGGAATTTGCAGAGTGGTTCACTTCTTTAACAAACCAAATTAATTTAATAAGGCTGGTAGCTACTTAAATTAGCCTGTTGTTGTTGATGTACTGTAACAGTTTTATGAAAAGGTCTTGTGAAAAAACTTGCTGAGAACCTTGAAGGTCAGAAAATGAGAGTGTGGCCTGTGGATCTAAAAAGGCTTTTCTCCTGCTATATGTTGTGACTTTGTTGAAAGAGTTGTGTAGCCTGACCTCGCAGGTGGATGCATTCACACAAGACTGTTGTCAAGCTATAAATACAAAAGCACGGTCTCCACAGTGGAAGTGAACTGAATTGTGACTTAGGGAGGAGGCATCTGCAGTCACCTGGAGAGTGTAGTTAACTTTCGATGCCGACAGCAGTTTGACCAACTCAGCTGAGTGTTGGAAATGAACAGTGGCTGAAAATAAAGATATAATTAAAACAGATTCATAATGACCTTATACAAAGCTACCCAGTGCATTAGACTTCCAATATTGGGAATTTAATGAAAATGACAAACTCTTGAAATTAAAAAAGTCAAGAAACTTCAGCGTACTTCAGCATATGTAACAGTCAGTATTGTACAATGATTATACTACATTCACAATCAAAGCACACTGAGGCAGGAGAATACAGGTCTGAATCATCAGGGGACTGTTTCATTATCAATTAATTGTATGAATGAAAACTGTATGAATTCAGGATGGCATGAAATTATATAATCTTTTACATGCATTCAGATCTATTACACATTTTTTTATGCTTTGGGACAAAGAAAGATTAAAGATCCAAACTGGAGTTGTTAACATGTGCCCTGGTAATAAACCTGCTGTACATCAACATATACTCACCATCTGCTGTCCCATGGATAATCAGGAAGTTCAGTGGACTTGGTGCTGTAATGTTACTGAGCAGACTTGAAATCTGTGGTAGACAGTAAATGGTAAAATGACCCTATGCACAAAAAAGTAACCGTTTCATCATTATTTAAATAATTAATTTCAAGAAAATAAACAGGAAGTGCTTGCGTGGGTTTCCTCCAGGTACTCTGGTTTCCTCCCACTGTCCAAAAACATGTATGTTTGGGTTAATTGGTGACTCTAAATTGTCCGTAGGTCTGAATGTGAGTCTGAGTGGTTCTTTGTCTCTGTCTGTCTCTGTGTGTTGGCCCTGTGATGGACTGGACCTGTTCAGGGTGTACTCTGCCTTCGCCCAGAGTGAGCTGGAATTAGCTCCAGGAACCCCCGTGAGCGGTTACTTTTTCAACTTACAGTTGACAGTTTTAGTTACTGATTACACCTTTTTAGTATTGTTGGATTTCTTAAAATTTATTTTTAAGAATTTTTTAAGAAAAACATTTTTTTATTTATTTATTTTTTTTTAAAGATGTCTGATGTGAAGAAAAGACTTGTTGGGGACAGATGAAAACCATTTTCCAAATTTCCATGAAGCTGACCTGGACTCTGACCGTGAACTGATTAAATTGAGCTGCTAAAAATTATATTGAGCTTCAAGAAGTGTCTGATTTGTGTTACGTGGGAAATGCTAATTTGCACACTGTTAATCCTAAATGTCATGAAGTGTCATGACTATAATTATGTGCCTCCACCTTGCAGCCAAATTGTAGGGGATATTTTCCCCGTTGCCAGCCCTGGTTCTGGGACTAAAACAGGATCTGCTGAGTAGGCTGTATCTAAAATCCAAAATAGCACCATACAGTGCTAAAATATCATACTATACAATACAATCTCAGAAATGGTGGGAATATTTTTCAATAAAATTTTATTATATTACTGTATGTCATGTTCTGGGTGTACACTATCAGCCATAACATAATGACCACCTCCTGAAGTTTATAGGTTGCAGCAAGAGAAATGGTCAAATGTACGGATGGGAACTTTGACAAGAACCAAACTGTGATGTGTAGGCGACTGAGTCAGAGTATCTCAAATACTACAGCTCTGTGGATTATCCTGATCTCCAGGGGGTAAGACCTACCAGTGGTGGTCCAAGGAGCGAAACCACTGGACCACAGACAGGGTCAGGGCTCACTGATGCATGAAGGGAGTGAAGGCCGGTGTCAGAGCACACAGAGCATCACCCTTTGTTGTGTTGTGATGCAGATCAGTCAAGGCACCCATGCAGAGCCATTCCCAATGACAGTGACCTCTTTTAGCAGGGTAATGCTCACCTTTAGAGGTCTAGAGGAGTCCAGACCTCCAGGATTGGAGCTTTTCGGAGGCAAAAGGAGGACCTTCACAACATTAGACAGGTGGTATTAAGGTTATGGCTGATTGATATATGTGATGCTGCAGTTCAACGTTTTCTTTGTCACATGCTAATATGTGAATAAAACAGTGAAATTAGGGCTGGACTGGGCAAAAGTCAGATATTAAAAAAAATATTGCATGCGGCAGGAAATATTGTGATATTCAAGATAATGCATCTGCTGTTTCGCATCAATTACATGAAAATAGCTGTGATTAGCTATCCCTTTATTGTACAACTGCATGTAATTAATATACTTTCAGAACAACGTGTTGCAAAAGGAAACTGCTATTACGGAAAAATGACATGATTGCACAGCAATTTCTCTATGAACACAAACTCAACCAGCCACTCAGCACAGTATAGACAGCAACAACCTGTTATTTTCTGGTGGCACAGCTGCTTCACAGTGAAATGTGACTGGCTGAGAGGACAAATTCACGTCCACTCTCTCTAGATTTGACTTGCCCCACATCCTGCCAGTGCTCCTCAGTCTGTATGAGGGAAGAGCACATGAGCCTGGAATCTCCCACACAGTCTGACCAAGACTGTGTGCTGGACACAAAGCTTCTCATTTAAAATGTACACTAAGATGAACAGTAAGTCTAGAGTCTGGCATTGTGTATAATGCAGTGTGATGTCAGGAACACACATTGCTTGCTCTCTATCCAAATAGAGAGTGTGTATTAAAACTAAATGGATGATCTTATATTAAAGCACTTTCAAACGATTTCAAATTTGAATGAGTGGAATAAACCTTCAGATACACCACTGACATCCAGTCGTACTTGATATTTGTGATCCTCTTTTACTGGAGCGCCAAAGTATTTCTCAGTGAAGGCCGATCCTTTGTACAGATTAAAAGGAAAAAACTGTTACTGGCAACATATTGTGAGCAAAGACAACACTGCTGGATGAATTAATACATTTCACTCATGAAAATGGGATTGTCAGAATTTCTTCTTTACGTTGCCCTGAACATTGTGAAAATTTGAAAATGCCACAAAAGTGTGATTCTTACCATAAAGTCTCCAGTTTGTTATTGGAGCCACAGCGATGCCACACTTGAACATGGAGCTGTGTGTAAGTAGCAGGAGTGAGGAAAGGAAGCCTCCATAAGCCTGGAAAAAAAAAACAAGCCCTCACTGCTTTTTACTTGAAATTTTGTGTCTATATTTATTTAGTCAATACACAGGCTGGTGTGAGTTACCTTTCCATAAACTCCAACTCTGTTGCCATCAATGTATGGTAGCCTGACAAGGTGCCTGAAAGTTATTTGAGTTGTAGTTACAAAGACATTCTGACTTTTTAAGTTACTCACTGAGTCTTTTTCATTCCTCAGACCAGCTTGTTCAAAGTTTCCACACTGACATTCAGTGGACATAAACTGTAAAGTGAAGCCAATGCTCAAGAGCCTTAAACCTACATTCTATCCAATGGTATTTGGCAAAACCCCCACATGATCCCACCGTGTTAATAATATTTCCTATTATCTTGACCTCATGGAAAATAACATGAGGTTAAGAAAAGGTATGAACGATATGAAACAGAGATGTGGATGTTAAATACTCCTTTACTACTAAACCATATTTAGACATTACACTATTTTGACTTTTTTATATGTACAGTTTATATGTACAAAAGAAAGAGGATTAGAAAGAACTCTATAAAATTGATTTGGAGTTCACCCTGTCTGCCTCATTTAAAATGTTGGTGTATAGTGGGATGGCATTTTCTTAGTTTTGTAAAGGAAGCGTCAGTGTTTCCTCTGCAAAAGGAAGAATTTGAGACATTGGAGCTTCTTGTCTCTTAGATAATTAGACCAGTCCTGATCATCGCTGACACTGAGATATATCTGGCTCACCTCACTCAGTTAGGAAACTTCCTAAGAAAAAACACTTCTTCAAATAGCAACCACAGTCTTAGAAAATATATTCTTATTTTCAAACTAAAACCACATACTCAAGGACTGAAATCTGATCTTGGACATCAACAGTTCCCAATCTCCCATGAACCTCATGCAGAATCGTCTGGCCCTGGAAGCCGCTTCCCCGGCCGTCCAAATGAGCTATGATTACGTTGTCTGAGCTGACCAGAACAGAGTCCCAGCTGAGAGAGAAGCGTTCACTCACTGCCTGACGACCGGGGACACTGTCACTGTGACAGAGCCAAATAAAGCCATTAATATCATCAAAGATGTGCCAAGACAATTTATGACAACAGTTTGTCATTAATAAAGTGACTATTTCTGTATATAGTGTAATATCTCTAATAAAATGTACAGTATAATTCTGTATAAATCCATTAAAAAGCTATGATTTAAAATATACAAACAGAAACCACAAGTGAAAATAAATTGACATACAGAACCAGTACAAGTGGGTATTCCTTTGTTTCATCCAAATCTGCTGGGACAATCAGCTCCAGACGAAGTCCTGCATCACAAGGCGACAAGAGAATTTCATGGTTTTGCGCTCTGACACTGGTTAGAACACATAGCATACAGCCATGTTAAGCCTTGAGATGAAAGTTGCTGGTTTGTCTCCTGACCAGACTTTACTACATCTAATTTCCCCACTCTCTTTCCACTGTCTCTGTAGAAATAAAGGTGTAAAATCACCCAATAAAAATAATAAAAGGATTTTAACAAATCTACCACGTTTCATGTGTCAGATTGAATGGTTGTGCTTCATTACAAGCATAGTTGGGGTTACCTGATATTTGGTATCTATAGTTAATCTACGGTACCTGCAGGTCATTCACATCAACTGCCAGATTGTTAATTTGATAACAGTCTTGCTCCAAAAGCTCTTGCCTGTGGAATCACAGTTTGTGAAGTACTTAAGCATCACCATGGCACACATTGCTTAGATCAGCTGCTTGAATCAGATGGAGCTAGTTGCACTTAGAGGTGGGAATATGGTGGCAAAATTGTTGAAACGCAGCTCCACAGGAATCCTGAATCTGATAGTGGTAGCATACTGTAATGGCCTCCACAAACAAATAAACCAAGATAATGGACCGTGGGGAGCAGGAATCCCACTCCACTTGTCACAGGGTGCATATGTCAAGGGTCATCCTCCTTTCTCTGTACCACAGGCTTCTCATTTTGAAGCTCAGAGGGGAAAGGTGCCTTCAGCGCAGACATTTGAAGACAAAGGAAGAGAGGTAACCAGAAAGAGTGCCTGGCAGAGGGAGAGCAAGAGGAGGAGAACAAGAGATGGCAACCCCCCAAAGAATTTTACACATGGGGCTACATTTAACATACACAGACTATTAGTCCCTCACACAACCCTACGACAAATAATCACAACTATCACCTTAAACCATAAATAAAACTCCTCATAGCAATTAGCTGTGCTCTTGATGAACTGAAGTCACCCAATGGTTCTCACTACCTGAACAATTATTTTAGGCTTCTATGGGAACTTCCCTGTGGTACGTGATGTACAAGTAGTTGAGATGAACACCCAGTCATTGGAACAGTATGTGATGTGCTAACTGGTGTGAACCAGAGGGCTACTGTACATTTCAGGACATGTGCAGCTAACTACAGTAACACTGGAAATCCTAGTTGTCTTTGATTATAGCTGAATGTGACCTGCGAGTGATTTTGCAGTGACAGGCATCATGAAAATCCTTCAACAGCCTAAATAAATCTCAAATAAACATATTGGCTTCTGTGCAAAATAAGCTTGTGATTCTATTGGGGCTTAGCTTTTGATGACAGTACTCCCGGCTGTCTGTGCGACTGTACAAATGGCCTTAAACACGTATCTCATTGTTTCTAATAGTGAACACAGATTAGAGAAAGTAGGCCATATGGTGAACCACCAACTCTAATTAAAACAATACATTACTGCATTCCTGATTCCAGGGCTGTTTCATAATTACCTCAAAAAACTCTGCACCTGTTCACTCTGTTGTGTTTATCCTGGATTTGTCATATCTGACAGTCAGATTTTCACTGTCCAGTTCACAGGCACATGCAGTATTATGCTGGAAAACTACCACCGCTATCAATGTACGTACATGCACTTAAGTTAGACGTAAGTAAGAATATACTAGCTATACTGTACAATGAACACAGTATTAGGTTTCTAAACATCTTCATTTAGGTATACAGTATGAAGACTTAAAGGTCCTATATTTTACACTTTTCCTGTGTTTTATCTTCAGTTTTGATATTCATAAGAAGATATGTTTATGGTTCTAAGAACCAAAAACTACTTCAGTCTAATTACACCTCATCTCTCAGGCTTCTCTGGTAAGGGGTGAGTCAGCCAATCAGAAGAGAGGATTTGAGCCTCCCTTTTGATTGTCGGATCAAAGTGGGTGGCGCATTAGACCAGAGGAGGCTATTTCTGTACAGCTAAGACATATAAGACAATGTAAGAAAAACAGGTATTTCTGACAATTCACAAAGGTTGTGTTGCTAGTGTGTATGGAAATAGACAGTTTGTTAGCTACACCGCTGAATTTTAGTCCAGTGTTTCTTTCTCAACAGTTTGGTAATTACTAACAATCTGTAATATGTGTCATTGTTTCTGGACTTTCAGAAAAAGTGTTAATATGTTTAATAAGGTTGAAGGAACAATGATATTGATAATACATATGGCATTAAGTTAAAGAATAACAAATAGTTGCCACTATAACGCAACAAACACTTGGGGAAAATAAAGCAGATGAATAATGTAAAGAAACTCTGACATGGTTAAAGCCTAGATCTGTTCCTGTCATGCTTTTACTATGTAATGGTTACCAGGGGAACTTCCTGTTCCAGGGGAGTGGTGGCACCCGGGATCAGAGGTGTGAGGCTGTGGCCAGGAGAACAAAGGAACTGTGAATTGTTTGGGGAACATGGACAGAAATTTGGGGGAAATGCTTCTGGTGGTAAAAAGGAACTGTGAATATTTTATCTGTCTATCAATGCAATGTGAAGCTGGGAGAGGCAATTTTGTATGGAGTCAGAACAGTCTCATAATGAAAGAACTCTCGCGGGGCTTTTCAAAGATGCATGCTTTGTTTCGTAGTTGTATTTCGGACTTCACAAATGTAATTTTGAGGCACACTTCTAATATAAAATGCGTATTACTTAATGTGCATTTACAAAATCTGTATGTTGAATTTTGAGACAGATCTGACGTCGCAGGTCAACCAACGTCACCATTGGCTGATAAAGCTGTCAATCAAATGTATGTTTCTGATTGACAGATCCATCAGCCAATCAGGTTTGTTTGTTTTCAGCCAATCATACGGCCCGTTACATTTCTCCACACTTAAACCGTTGGTGACCATTGTCGTTATGGCAACAATAAACACTATAGACACTTTTCGCAAAGGCGGCATGTAACATACGGTCAAATACACTGCTCAAAAAAACACTTAACAACACTTAAACAACACAATGTAACTCCAAGTCAGTCACACTTCTGTGAAATCAAACTGTCCACTTAGGAAGCAACACTGATTGACAATCAATTTCACATGCTGTTGTGCAAATGGAATAGACAACAGGTGGAAATTATACGCAATTAGCAAGACACCCCCAATAAAGGAGTGATTCTGCAGGTGGTGACCACAGACCACTTCTCAGTTCCTATGCTTTCTGGCTGATGTTTTGGTCACTTTTGAATGCTGGCGGTGCTTTCACTCTAGTGGTAGCATGATATGGAGTCTACAACCCACACAAGTGGCTCAGGTAGTGCAGCTCATCCAGGATGGCACATCAATGTGAGCTGTGGCAAGAAGGTTTGCTGTGTCTGTCAGCGTAGTGTCCAGAGCATGGAGGCGCTACCAGGAGACAGGCCAGTACATCAGGAGACGTGGAGGAGGCCGTAGGAGGGCAACAACCCAACAGCAGGACCGCTACCTCTGCCTTTGTGCAAGGAGGAACAGGAGGAGCACTGCCAGAGCCCTGCAAAATGACCTCCAGCAGGCCACAAATGTGCATGTGTCTGCTCAAACGGTCAGAAACAGACTCCATGAGGGTGGTATGAGGGCCTGACGTCCACAGGTGGGGGTTGTGCTTACAGCCCAACACCGTGCAGGACGTTTGGCATTTGCCAGAGAACACCAAGATTGGCAAATTCACCACTGGCGCCCTGTGCTCTTCACAGATGAAAGCAGGTTCACACTGAGCACATGTGACAGACGTGACAGAGTCTGGAGACGCCGTGGAGAATGTTCTGCTGCCTGCAACATCCTCCAGCATGACCGGTTTGGCAGTGGGTCAGTAATGGTGTGGGGTGGCATTTCTTTGGGGGGCCGCACAGCCCTCCATGTGCTCGCCAGAGGTAGCCTGACTGCCATTAGGTACCGAGATGAGATCCTCAGACCCATTGTGAGACCATATGCTGGTGCGGTTGGCCCTGGGTTCCTCCTAAGGCAAGACAATGCTAGACCTCATGTGACTGGAGTGTGTCAGCAGTTCCTGCAAGACGAAGGCATTGATGCTATGGACTGGCCCGCCCGTTCCCCAGACCTGAATCCAATTGAGCACATCTGGGACATCATGTCTCGCTCCATCCACCAACGCCACGTTGCACCATAGACTGTCCAGGAGTTGGCGGATGCTTTAGTCCAGGTCTGGGAGGAGATCTCTCAGGAGACTATCTGCCACCTCATCAGGAGCATGCCAAGGCATTGTAGGGAGGTCATACGGGCACGTGGAGGCCACACACACTACTGAGCCTCATTTTGACTTGTTTTAAGGACATTACATCAAAGTTGGATCAGCCTGTAGTGTGTTTTTCCACTTTAATTTTGAGTGTGACTCCAAATCCAGACCTCCACGGATTAATAAATTTGATTTCCATTGATATTTTTGTGTGATTTTGTTGTCAGCACATTCAACTATGTAAAGAACAAAGTATTTAATAAGAATATTTCATTCATTCACATCTAGGATGTGTTATTTTAGTGTTCCCTTTATTTTTTTGAGCAGTGTAGTTTATGTTCATTCAAACATTTAACTTGGCTAAGCAGGACGCTTCAACTAATTCAATGTCATTACACGAGGGGACAGTCAGATAAATGTTACTGACAGGTTGAGGTTGATTAAGTCTCTCCATGCGATTGGCTGAAAGCAAACACACCTGATTGGCTGATGAATCTGTCAATCAGAAACATACATTTGATTGACAGCTTTATCAGCCAATGGTGACGTTGGTTGACCTGCGACATCAGTCTCAAAATTCAACATACAGATTTCGTAAATGCACATTCAGTAATTCGTATGCTCCGTGAATTTATATTATAAGTGTGCCTCAAAATTACATTTGTGAGTCCGAAATTCGACTATGAAACAAAGCATGTGCATTCGTGAAAAGCCCCGCGAGAGTTCATTCATTATGAGACTGTTCTGACTTTCAGTGTTAAAGCCCCATTTAAATTACGAACATGGGAAGAAACTTTGACACCTGGAGGACCAGTCATCAACTCTTTGACTTCCCTTAAGAAAGTACAATCATGAAGGATCCTTTTTCCCTCCTTTCAATTTGGCACACACCAGTGGACTCTCAATTTTCTGCTATGTTTTGGATGATTTGCTTTGTGTTCAAGATTAATGGTTTGCATTTACACTTCTAATCAGTATGATCTTGGTGAAATGTTAAAAGGGTTTGAAGCTTTTAAAATTTAATTTTCTTAAAAAGGCCTTTTTTTGAAAAATAAAATATAGGACAGCATCTTTTTAATTAAGTTAATGACACACCATATTAAAATATTATTCTCATAGTTGGACATGATTCCAATATCATACCAAGGTTGTTGATTTGTACAGTTCGTCTTTCCCACTTGGGTATGGTTCTGTTCATCAGTACACTTCTCAACACAGTGTTCCTTTCGAGAGTCTTGTGCTCTGTTAGAAAATACAAGAAGACATGGGTTAAGACTTCACTTTTCATCCAGCTTCATCCGCCTGTGTAAAACCTTGGAGCAGCTTTGTGTGTGTGTGTAGATTCATTCATCTGTGTTTATAGATATTATATCTGCTCATATTTTATTGTATTGAATGAGATTTATTTACATTTTTTCAGAGCTACTTTGCGTTGGTTTTTTACAGTTTCACACCAATGAAAACGACTTGACCACACAGAAGTGCTGTATCTTCAATAAATGGACACACGAGTTTATGTTGACGACTCTCTTTATTCATCCTAGTTAGCGTTGAAGCTAACTAGCGACTTCAGTCAAGTCAAAGCTGTCTGGTAATGTCAGAACAGTGAAAACACAGCAGCCCAGCAGGTTCTACACAGCAGGGATTCTCTTGAACAGTAACTCTTCAGCTTCAGCCGTGCAAACCTCATTTCCCTACAAGCTACAAGATGGATTATACTTCTCCCACAGAAGGACAGCAGGAAGGTTCAGCATTGAAAGCCACCTCTGCTGCTGGGTCTGTTTCTAGCAGGTTGCACAGATATTGCTTAAGGCTTGACACCCATAGTGGAGAAGTTGGCATTTGGGCTACAGGAAAAATTTATCTCTCACGGGAGTGATTACAAGGAACACTACAAGGTATATTTCCCACCATTTGCCTATTTTGCAGACTTTTTTTGCAGAGAGGCCTACATCCGCAACGACTCAAGTTTCCCCTTGCCCTCTTCAGCAGATGCAACAATGAAGCCAAACAACGCAGTTAACATGAATAGCTCTAGAGGTTTCATCTCATCCCGCAACACTGAGGTCTTTTCTTGACTTCGAGAATACAGAGACCCCCAGTGCTAAGCAGGATGTCAGTAGGCAATGTCCTACTTATAAAAAGCCTTGTCTCCTTAAACATTTTAGAGGTTTTAGAAGCAAAACCATCAAAGAACACAAGGGATATCTCAAAGAAGCGGGCATATGTTCTTCTTCAAGCAAACACTGTGCCAAAGACTATAAAATCGCTGTCAAATGTAAAGAGTGCGGGAGCGGCAAGCATGTAGGAGCTATTCATCCTGTACCAGCTCCATGGATTAGTCAGAAACCTGAATCAGAGAATGGTGGGGAGGAGAAGGGTGAACAGGAATCCTACAGTCAAACTCCATTTATACAGACGTTTTTGAAGGTAACGGCCCACAGTCCTGCTCAAAAATCTGCCACATCACAGTTCATCCTAAAGGGTCAACCAGACAGGTCAGTGAGACTCTCTGTTTGTTATATTTATTGTTGTCTTCTGTGCTATATGTTGTTGTGTTTGTTGGTCTTTGTTACTGTTGGCTGTAAAACGATTTGCCCCACGGGGACAATAAAGAAACCTTGAACCTTGAACCTTGAACCTTGAATGCTATCCTTGATGTTTACAACAACAGATCGCTCGCTAGATCAGAGTTTTTTTTTAATCTGTTTGGCCTGGAAAGCACAGAGGCTGTCTGTCACAATCTATTCCGGTCTCCTGCCTGCTTTTTCCATTCACCTGCACCCAGGAACTTTCCACTCACCTGTCTGCGCCACCTCCTCATCAGTCACCACGGTTTCTCCCACCTTCCACACCTGCTCCACATCAGTAATCTACCCTGGATATAAGAACCCAGCTCCAGACACTCTTTGCCAGATTGTTCTTCACATCATGTAAGTCTTTCCAGCACCTTTGTCCGGACTGATCTCCCGTTGCCGACTCTGCCTGTTTTTGACCTGCTCGTCTGTCTCTGCCCCGGTAATCACTCAGCCTTTCGTCCCCAACCACGAGTTCTGCCTGAGCGTCTCTGGTGTCTGTCCGCCTGTTTCCCTGGCTGTTCGGTGATTCTCCCCGGTGATCTGTTCCCCTGCCCCTGTTCACCTGCCTCTGGATCTGCTCAACGCTCCACCACGCGTCCTGCTGGTATCCGCTCGCTTGCCATCCTCAGCGTCATCACAGCAACTCTCCCCCAGAACTCCGGACTCACTCACTCACTCCATCTCATCTGCCAGACTTCTTGCTGTAAGCTACTCGATAAAGACCAGTACAAGTTATCCCTTGCCGTTGTGCTGCATTTGGGTCCTACACGAGCCCGTTACACTGTCTACACATTTCAGACATGTGCTGGCCTCACTGAGATGTTTGGGAGGAGAGCCACAAGCTTTGTTGCACAAACTTTGGATGGAAGCTTCAGCATAAATCTCCCTCTCTCATAGTCTAACAACATCCCTGAGGATAGATCGGAGACTCCTACTTCTGATTTAGCCAAGTATCATACTCACCTAAACTCCATTGCTAAGCACATTCCTCCACTTGATCCAGAGGCTCAGATGCTACAGTATTTCTCCTTGGGTGTGATGTCCTACAGGTCAACAAAGTGAGAGATCAACACAACGGGCCTAATAATGCACCATACACCCAATGCTAGGATCTCGGCTGGGTCATCATCAGGGAAGCCTGTCTGAGTGCAGGTCACAGATCCAAAGAGGCAAGCATGTTCCATACTCACATTCTTGAAAACGGGAGCCATTCTTACTTTATGCCCTGCCCCAACCATCTAATTCTGAAAGAGAAGCTGTCTAAAGCCCTACAGTCATAGTCTGCACAATTTCTGTGTGCCAGTTCAATGCGCTGAAGGTGACATTTTGGGATACAACATTATAACGCGTCCCCCTCTCAGCCAATAAGGAAGGAGAGTGGATCACTTGGAGAGATTCATTGCAAGCTCTTGAACACTTGGAGATTCCTTGTTACACAAGTACATCTGCTTCTAAGGCCCAGTGTGTAGAGCTGCACATGTTTTCGGATGCGTCTGTGAAAGCCATTGCTGCAGTGGCCTACTTGAAGGTGTCAGATGACAGCGGCAGGGACCAGGTACGATTTGTAATGGGGAAGACTAAATTAGCTCCTTTGTCAGTCCATAGAGTCCCATGGCTCAGTCTGGGAGCTGCAGTCCTTGATGTTGAGATGGCAGAACTGGTGTCAAGATTGATGACATGAAGGTTTACACTGACAGCAAGGTGGGGTCTTTACGGAGGGAGTGATACATGCCGATGGTCTCTGGATGGTTGGAGCCAAGAAATGTATTTCAAAACATTTGTGCAAATGTGTGACATGTAACAAGCTCTGAGGGAAGACCGCCAAGCAACAGATGGCTGACCTCCCTTCAGATGAAACTAATCACAGAGCCACCATTCACCAATGTAGGTATTGATGTATTTGGCCCTCGCAGTGTCTCTACTCGACAAACACGAAGAGGAGCTGCCAACAGCAACAGGTGGTTTGTGATCTTTACCTGCCTCGGCGTGCTTTCTGTCCATATAGAGCTCATCGAGGCCATGGACACATCGAGTTTCATAAATGCTCTTTGGCCATGAAGCCAATACACTCTGATTGTGGCACAAATTTCAAGGCAGCCTGTAAGGAGCTGAAAAACTGCTTCAAGATGACAGATATCGTAACGTCTCCCAGTTCCTCAGCAAAGAAGGCTGTATGTGGCTCTTTAATTCACGCCATTCCTCTCAAAAGTTCTCCTCCTCCTCCAAGGTGCTTTGTTGATGCAGATCTGCACCACCAGCATTGGAGAAGAGTCCAGCACTTGGCCAACACATTTTGGGAGAAGTGAATGTGCAAGTTTCTCCCCACACTCCAGAGTCGTTTTAAGTGGCAAAAGAGCCACCCCAACATCAAGGAAAGAGACCTAGTGCTTCTTTGTGATACTCAGGTAGAGAGAAACCAGTGGACCATGGCACTGGTCACAAAAACCTTCCCTTCAAGCAACAGCAAGGTGAAGAAGGTGGAGCTCAAGGTTGCCAGAGGAGGAACTTCCAAGACCCTCCTTCACCCCGTCACAGGGGTGGTGGTGCTCATCTCCCCTTAGGGTAAAATACACTCTTACTTATGCCACTGGGTGTTTGTCTTTCATAGTGGTACTGTGTTTAGTACCAGGCCAGGAGTAAGTTGTTACATGTGTTCATTCTGTTTAAGTGTTACAACACATTACATGGTATGCGGCTTATTCATGTTTTAATTATTTGCATTCTCAGTGGTTGTTTGTCACCTTATTTTCACTCAACTTATCAGGTCACATAATTATTAGGTTTTTGTTTTTTGTTTTTTTTTCCTCTCAAGCAAGTTAGAGGACCGCATTGGTGAAGACTTCACTTTTCATCCAGCTTCATCTGCCTGTGTAAAACCTTGGTGCAGCTTTGTGTGTGAGTAGATGCAAACATCTGTGTTTATAGATATTACATCTGCTCATATTTTTAAGATGTATTTGCATTTTTTCAGAGCTACTTTGTGTTTTGTTTTTTTTTGTTTTTTTTTTTTCCTTAAAACCAATCTAAATGACTTGACCACATGGAAACGCTGTATCTTCAATAAATGCACACGAGTTTTTGTTGACAACTCTCTTCATAGCACCTTGTCATTGAAGCTAACTAGCTACTTCAGTCAAGTCAGTGTTTAGCTGTCTGGTAATGTGTTGCTCACTACACGATCAGGTGCCAGAACAAGCACTTATGCCTTAATATTAATTACATCCTTGTGTCCATTTTCTAGAACGTCAAGTAAACATCAGCTAATGAATGTTGTCGTCATAATCTAATTGTAGTGACTTCGTCTCCAATCATCAATTTATTGTTTTTCACACTCTCATGCTCAAAAAATAGATAAATAAATAAAAAAAAATCAGCTTCTACCCAAACATAATGAAAAAACATACCTGATGCAACTGAGTGAAAGAGTCTGAATAGTAAATTGGCTGCACTTTGCCACTTACTGTTCATATCATTCAGCTTGTGAAGAGTAGACTGAGGTATTCCAGGACCTAGGAAAAAATTGCTTAGTTTAGCCATAATTTATTCTTTGGGCTAAGTGTTTAAATGTTTATCTGATTGTAGCTCTTGACATGTCTGGCCTGTTCTTGATGATCCATCTTGCATTGCAATGTGAAATATCGACTCCACTCCACTTAACCAAATGGATGAGATGATGAAATAAAATCTAATTAAATCAATACACACTGTAATGAGCTTGAACATCTCTTCATCAATAAAGCATCATGATGAGAGCGAATCAAAATTTGAAATGGTCAAAGTTGTCATATTGATGTTTAAGTTGTATTTATTGATTTCCAAACCAGTCATTGAGTAGCATGTAAAAATACATCCCACCTCAAAAGTGTTCAGGAGCTACTTGTAGCCTTTAAGCTGCTCAGCAAATGAAGTGATGATTAATGTATTAATTCAACAAAAACATGACAAATTCAATGTGTTGAATAGCTTGTGCTGCTCACACAGAGCTTAGCATTGTTTTCACAACCTGGCCCGCTGACTTAGCTCACACAACTAAGTAAATTATTCAGTAACAACTCAACAAACTACTTTTGATCATCAACTTGTGGAAATTTGCCACTGTAGGAGGAAGAGTAACATTCCCTTAAAATGAGCAGCAACTTAACTATGCATATGCATCACAGGTGGCCCCTGGATCTTAAACACTAAACCTTTGGCTGGACCTCTTTCCATCACAGCCAAAATCCCATTAACACTGTTCACATCCACATGCCTTTTTTTTTTTTTTCTGTTATCAGAGAATGAGGCAAGAAACAGAAACTGAATCATGGCTCACGTACGATGATATATTAACCAGTTGTCACTTACAAACCACATAATCTGGCACAATCAAGTGTAAGATAAACCTTGCACTCCCAGATAATTACTGATGACTCTGCAATTCAGAAAGTATACAAGCTTAAAAATGTTGGCTTCGTTGTCAAAGTGTGAAAAATCAATAAATCATTCGACATCATTCATGTCATTCGACTTAGCCAGTGTAATCTTATCAGTCAGTCAGTTAGTCATTGTGGGTTACTATCAAACTGGCTGAGAGTGTATGCAGTCTTTTAATATTTGGTGTTACTGCAATGTCAAACTGATTACATCATATTTGGGAAACTGCTGTTTTGGTCACGAGGCGTTACCTCTGCAATTTAGGAGAACTTGTTGGTAGTCTGGGCTGAGAACAGCATCGTTATAGGTGCACTTTGATTTAAACAGGGAGCAGGTGAGGCATTCTTTCTCAAAATGATCCACAGTGGAGAGCCTGTTTAAAGAAACATATCAGCGGGCAACTGGAGACTTCCTGTAAGCATGCAACAAAATTAAATAAAAATGTTCCAAAGCATAACTCATCAATACTATAATTAAATTTGTATGCACATACATATTAGCTTCCTGGTTCACTGATGCTGCACATAGCTAAGACTTTTTCACAGACAGTGTATTAATACACATCCTGAATCTCAGAAAAAGTCTCTGGTTACTTGTCAGAGTTTTTTCCCCCTACATGGTGGCTGCTGTATTAGAATGCAATTCATGAATTATGACTGAGAATGCTATGTAACATTGATGGGTGTATGTATAATTCATGTGTCTTTGTAGTCTTAGGGATTATTCACAGTCTCATATGCCATTACATTTATCAAGAGATGGAAAAAAAAAAAAGTTATATATGATTATTTGATACTGAAGGAGATAGGGTTGAACTTCTGCAGGATGTGTGGACCTGAGGTGCATTCCAGCCCAATCTCACCTCTGTCATTCAAATTCTGTGAAATGCATTTATGTTTTTTGTTAGAGATTGATACCACTCTTATGTTTGTATGTCAAAACTGATTATTCTAGCTTTGCATAAAGCATGGGATCTGGGGAAACAGCTGGCATATTTGAAGTAACAAACCTTTCTTACCACTGCCTCTAAAACTAACCAGAAAAATTCTGCCAATGTTCAACACAATGACAACAGTTTAAAATTCCTGTGGATCAGTGCAGGATATTGTGAAGTAGTAGGTAGTAGATGTAACAGACTCCGTTGCCTGCTTTTTCAGCCTGAGGGAACAAACTCTTTGAGGTTACAGTAGCTGATACTAGTAAACCAGATCCAAATCTCTCATGTGAATTTTGACAGTTGGGGCTGTATTGTGGGCAATGTAGGCACTATGCTAAGACAAGGAAGCAGAATATGTGAAATAATTTTTTTTTTGCTGTGCTACAGATCTGGTTAGGAAATATCCCACCCTCATACCCCTGCAACCATGCAAAGTTAATGTGTGGGCAGCCATCTGAAAATGAACCATGACATGGTTTGGCAGAAACCAGCAGGCAGGATCAAGCTGCATACTAACTGGCACCATATAAAACACCAGTTGATGTGTGTCAGTCATCTTCTTTGCTTCAAGAATCAACATTTCCAAACTTGCTGTCTCATTTATGTCCATCATTTACATCATAGTGCCCACCACCTTCAACAGTCTTTCACCACTTTTGGGTCTGACTGTACACTTAAAGTCTTGTCATCCATGTGAAGGTATTGGAGAATCATTAGAGATTCGAACAAGTCACTGTGTCCTGCCAAAAATCACACTAAACTTGCCATGATGTTTTTGTAGCAACCAGAATAACTGTTTTCCCCATGTTCCACCATACGCTAAGCTAATTAGCAAATCTTGTCAATAAAGCGAATAAGGTTATTTCTTTCACTGTCAAATGACTTCTAATGACAGTTGTGTTCTTATTCTATATTGAACTTAAATCTATACTGTACCTGTATAAGTGCTGCTGGGTTGAGCCTTCCTCTGTGCTTAGGAAATAACTGGAAAATATGGAGTACATTTGTTATAATGGAGATGATATAGGTTTATATAAAACATACAGTTACGGTAACTCATGCCTACAGTGAGTTTGTTGTCTCATCATAGGCCAGAATCTTAGAGACTTCCCAGCTTCCTGAGGTCAGGTGGCGGAGGTTGCCCTCTTGACCCTTAGACAGAGGAGCACACAAACAAAGACAACACAACAGAGCAGAGGCGTCATGTTAACATGACCTCACATGCCTTACATGGTCTCACAGGGGTCCACTGGTGTATAGCGCTGAACCTTGTCCTGAATTTGAAGCTAAAACCTTTGCTCCACTTATCATCTCCACTGGAAAACTGAATTAATCTGGCACAGAACCCAGAGGCCTTTCAGCGGGTCAACTGTCTAATATTCCCTTAATCTGTTCAAGTTAGTATGTCCTGAATTTTTTGGTGTTTTTGGAAATAGAGTTGGGATATAATTTTAAATGAAAAGACTTCCAAATGGAATCACATAAGCAGTATGAGTAATTGGAAGGCTCTTAATGTAGGCAGAACAAAGAAGTCCCTAACCCACAGACACACACAGAATAAGTTTCATTTAAACTGTGAAAGCATCTAACTGAATCTATTCATTTTATTAAAAGTTTGTGATAATTTTACTTGGTTGGAGATCATGGTGATGTGGTTGAATGTCCCGCGGCCACCATGCTTTAAGGGCATAGTGATGAAGAGTGTTGTACAGTCTTTGGAAAATACTGGCTCCTCATTCTGGGAAACAAGATTAACAGCATACATTTAACAAGTTTTCACACATTTCAGACTGTCATAAATTCTTTTTTCAGTTTAGAACAGTTAACCTTATTTCAAACACGAAACAGGCCTACTGATTGATACTGAGAACAAAGTTTTTAGTTAAAAATGGGATTCATTCAGTAGTTTCCTTTGTTCAGCAGTAGTCTTCCTAATAGTTGCAGCCATTGAGCTAACATCAGTGCTAGCAGCCTGAAAAAAAATGTTTCATTGGCTTTTTGATTACACAAAAGCAATAACATGCTTCTGGGTGATGACCCTTCGAAGCAGTGTGGAAATATGTCATGATTTTTCTTTGTAACAGTGACAGTAAATCTTACACCGTTTCTGGTTGATTTGAACTTTTGATATACATTAGAAAATGTAGTTTTGGTTTTAAGAGACAAAAACCATTTCAGTGTAGGTCTGTCTCTGAAGTTCAATTTATCAGAAGGGAGGAGTTGCACCTCTCTCCCATCAGAATATATGGGACCTTGAATAACTCTTGGAAACACTGGGGAGAATATTGTCTTCTGCCACTTTAATCAAAACATCTGCAGCAAGTACAGTTGAAGAGCAATCAGCTAAACGCTAAAATTTAGGAGACACTGGGCATTTTCATTGATCCTTGTGTTATTCACATTGCACTTTGGCAAATTTGTGTCATTTAGGGTTCTGGGCAAACAGTCCTTTCCTCACACAACTGCCAAGTGAGTACATTTCACCTTCAGAGAAAATTGAATGCAGTGGAAATTTCATTGCTTTTACTGTATAATATTGCATGTATATTGGACTATTTCCATGTTAGTCATTTGCAAGTCTTTGTGCATGGATTACACATTTTGCAGACCATGTGCAAGGATTTGTGAACTGATTACAGATCCCTGAGTACAGATTACAGTGAATCTGACTTTGGACAGACTGTATGTAATACAACTGATCTTGCAGGAAGATGGTCCAGTTCTAAAACTGATTGCAGGCGACCAATCCAGGGCTAAAATTGGTCCAAATCTGTGCAGTGACAGACTTTGCTTGGACCAGCTGATTGGTGAGTATGCAAACCATGATATGACAATGCAGCTCTGTTAATTGTTATGTCTTATACTTGAGAATCAGCTTTTATTGTGTTACATCAGGATTGCCTTAATAATAGATTGACCCATGAACTCTTCTGGAATCTGTTGCTTACCTGGCGGTCAAGCCACTTTTCTGATATCATCACATGTTTCTGAAGTGAAAAGATCTGAAGTCAGTTAAGAAAATGTATGTATGTTGATTGAAAGATTTAGAATATGAAATCTTGCCAATATTATGTTTCTTACCTTGGTGCAGTCACCTGTGGTGAGATCACACAGTGAAAGAATTGACATGTTTTGAGCTCGATTCACCCAACGCACACTCAATCTCTCCTCCGTCACCCATTTCACCATGGTTATGTAGTATTCACTGGTAAAAACAGAGATGTAAAGTAGTTGAGTGAATAACAATAAGATCCTAGAGGGAAAAAAATGTAGAGTGTTACATGGGGTCAAAAAAAAATTTGTAAAATCAGGTACTCTTAAAGGACGGGACAAATGACTTCAAAAGTGAAGAAGGAGTTAGAGACACTCTGATATAGTCAAGAATAAGATCCTATCTTTAATAATGAAAATGTGTATAAAATAAATGTACCTCTTTTCAAAACTGTCTGGAGGCCTCAGCTCTGTTGTTAGCGAGCTGCCATCTAGCGTGACGACATAGAGACTGACAGCTGGGTTGATATGACCCATCTAAAAGAAAAAACATCATAAATATATAATTGCTTTCACATGCTTAATCAAATTTGATTTAATATCTATGATGCATGACAATGCGCTGCAGCAATAACAATAAAAACAGAGCAACACGCTACACTGGGACTTTTCTTTTTTTATCAGCTGTCACAGTGAACAAAGCCACTAGGACTTAAACAATGAAATAAGAGTAAGAAACAAGTAAAGGGGGAAAAATATGAGCAGTACACTGTGCAGGCCCTTGGGCAAGACAGTTGTTTGCTTAAGCCTCACTTAGAATTAGAGCTCATTGGTCTACATGACAAAGTAGATCTCAGAAACTTATTTACCTACTAAAGAGATGACAGTATCTCTTCTGCACTTATGCTCACTAATTTTTAATAGTTATTCATCATGTGATTTCATATCTTTCATTTTCTGCTCCTTAGGAGGTATAATAATTTCCTTAATCAATAACTGTTCAGTTCTGCTGATGGTACTTGCCTCATATTCCATGACAGGCCAATGACATCATATGTGTACATGTCAGTAATAATGACTTTCCTGCTCTCTAATCTTGCAACATGTAGCGTATACTATGTGTTGTATTCCGCTCTGATATCCTGGCCCCGAAGGGTGAAACAGGCACATTTGTTCCAATGTGGTACATATCCCAACCATGACACTTCTTTACAAAAAAAACATTGTGGTTGAAAACCTAAATATGGGTTTCATTGTTGATATGATTAAGGTCTAACATCATCTTAATAGGGTTAGGGTGCTAACCCTAACCCCCTTAACTTAATCTACAGTTCTTACCAATAATTTCTGCATTTACGCTAATAAAATAATAAAACATCTGCACCCGGCTCCAGTGTTAGCATTTTGTGACGCCATACAGACAACAGCAACTTGATTTTCTGAAAAAGCGCCTACTGTTGTCGTGCTTCCTCATTGTTGGTATTGCAATCTCAGTTATATGTTGCTCACAGTGTATTAACTAGTGACACACCCTCCCATCTATATTCACCCACAGTCAGTCAGAACCAGAATGTAGTAATGCCCTTTTTTTTCGCAATTAGTCTTGTCCTCTACAATTATTTATACAATGTGGTGCTGTCATAAAAAATCCACAGTATGCCAGCAGTCTGTAAATGATAGTTGGCCAGTGTGAATGTATAATAACTTAGTATTTTCTTAATGGCACCCATAAAGCTTACTCTCTAGGGTGGGCTTTTTAATTGTGTATAGCACAAATGTATCCCCAAGTTACTGAAACAGACTTATGAGTGTCAAAGTGCTTTACAGCCTCAGTGTTCTCATAGGTAAAAGGGAGCGAAAAGAAATTAAATCTATGCTTCATTTAGTCCCATGAGATTACCACACTGACCTCACTCAAAGATATAACAACAGAATCATTGTGCGTGTGTGTGGAGAGAGTTTTTACACAGTTTATTAGGGCTAAGCTTAGGTTCAGTGCTTCATTAATTAGAGTTCTTCCTGTGACCCCCCCCACCCCTCAGCTCTCAGCCTCATCTGCGTGTCTGAACCAGGAAATAAGTTTGCCCTTTACCTTCTGACCTTCATCCCACGCCTTTTCCACAACCTATAGGTCATTCGATACGCTAAACATCCATATCAAGGGATGGGAGGTGTGTGTAATGTGCCTTTATAAGGCACTCATTGGTTCGATACAGTGAAGCTGCAGTAAAGGCTGCTACATTGATTGTAGTGCTGTCAGGTGGTAATGGCTGTTGTACAGTATCAAGTAGGCTAAAGTATGTTAGGAGCAATGGGATTTCAACTGGATCTAATTATTTCTGGTGCTGCTCTACTGATCAGAGGAGGGGAGGCCTGGCTGCTGTGAGTACCTTGGGGTAGGGGTACTCCTTCCCTCTGGGGTAGAGAGATCCCGTGAAGCGAGGCAGCAGCATGTTGGGGACCAGGGAGTCATTGATGGTGAGGTAGGCCAGTCTGGATCCATCAGGAGACCACCAGTGGGCAACCTGAGTGTGTAACACTTCCTCTAAAAAAAAGAAGAAAAATTTAAATCTGAAACCAGGAGAGGGGAGCTAGTAATTTGTCTTGCCAAAACCAGAGTCACAGGTCTGCAGGTTTTTTGCGGGGGGGAGGGGGTTTAGCCATTATTTTCACCAGTAAAACATGAGAGAAAGGGGTGTGACTGAACAACAAACTGAAAGAAATTATGTTTGACCACTGACAGGTGAATTCATTTGCATTCACTGGTTACAGCGGTCCCTATCTGGAGGTGGGATATATTATGTATTACAGCTTCCTGTTTTAGCACTGCTCAGTACCTTGCAAAAGTAGTTCAAGGAAGGAAAACTGGTGAACTGAAAGAAGGGACATGGCTCATTGATGGTTGTGCTGTGCGAAGTCAGGAACATGTGGTCAGATCCACCAGAAGAGCAGCTGTAGCTAAAACTACTTCTGCAGGCAACATTGAGCATGAGTTTAAGGTTTCTTTCTTTTCTTCTTTTTAGTGTTTTTATAGTGTTCAAAATGTTATTGTCAGCTTTATTTTAGTTCTTTTAGAGCTTTGATTATGTGTAAAAAATGCTACAGAAGGGAATTGGACAAATAAAGATGATGCTTGTTTGGTTGGATGCCTTCAGTGGGTCAAACATGGTGGAGGGTCACAGATGCATTAAGGTTGCTTTGCTACTTCTGGAACTGGATGCCCTGACTGTTTAAATGGCATGGTGGCTATTGGGGCGCAGTGTAGGGCCCAGTGTCTCCATCTGAGGAGATCAATCCTCCAGCAGTACAATGACCCAAAACATACTTCAAAAAGAAACCACTCAGAAATGATCAAATGGCATCATCTGAAAACAACAGCATCCTCCTTTGCATCTTTATAATTTGTGCTATTGGCATTTATTCATTAATCCATTCATTCATCTTCATCTTATCCGTTTCCAGGTTGGGAGGGGGGTGCTGGAGCTAGGCCCCAGGATCGAACACTGTTGTGAAGCACCAGCGCCAACCACTTTGCTGCCGTGCTGCCCCAAATAGGTATTTTAGTGCAAAACAATGCTTAAATTTACAGAGCATTTAAATTCCTTTTTTTTTAATTTAAGACCATCATAGTTGTATAGCACAACATGCCTGGGGATTTAGCTCAGTGGTATAGTGCATGCTTTGCATGCAGAGGTCCCAGGTACAAACCCCAGCCACAATGCAAACCAGTGGTAGGCTTGTCCTAGTCCCAAGCCCAGAGAAATGGGGAGGGTGACAACAGGAAAGGCATCCAGCGTACAAAAATCAACATTGCAAGTCACAGAACTGACTTGCTATGGCAACCCCAATTAGGGGAAAAAGCCAAAAGAGGAGGTTAAAAAAAAATGGTGTATAGAATAATATACCAGATTTCTGATAACCTCTAACTGCGTCAAGTCTCATTTAATTTCTTCACAGAGCATCCCACACATTATGCCAAATTTTGTTCATCACTTCCAAAGGTTAAAACCAGACCTAAAGACCTCACAGCAGCCCCGTGAGTGGACTGTTGAAGAGCTCTCTGATGGGAGTGCTTGATTATTGTTTTGGTCCCTGCTGTAGGTCCCACCCACGTCCAAGTGTGTCACAAAGAGGCATTTTTGTCAGTCAAAAAGTAATACAAATGTAGGTTTTATGGTTTTGAGTTAATCTGATCAAGTTTCACTAACTTTTATCTATATTTATTAATTCAAGCGCAAGGGGCAGCACAGCAGTTCCCAGCCCTGGGGCCTTTCTGTGTTTGCATGTTCTCCCGATGCCTGTGTGGGTTTCCTCCGGGTACATCCGGGTACTCCGGCTTCCTCCTACCGTCCAAAGACATGCATGTTTAGGTAAACTGGTGACTCTAAATTGTCCATAGATCTGAGTCTGAGTGTGAGTGGTTGTTTGTCTCTGTCTGTCTCTGTGTGTTGGCCATGCAATGGACTGGTGACCGCTCCAGGGTGTACCCTTCCCTTGCCAAGTGTCAGCTGAAATTGGCACCCTCCATGACCCAGAAATGGATAAGCGGTAGAAGATGAATGAATGAATTCAAGTGCTATATTAATATATATTTTAAAATAATTTTTTTTTAATTATGTTTTTTCTCCTCCTGAAGGGCTGCTCAGCCAAGATGGCCAAAGGGGATGTTGCTCAGTCAACAGTAGCCCATACCTGTGCACCTTCCTGCCTGGAAAAGTACTGAATAGACATGGCAGGGTTTGAATCCCAGTCCCTTGCTGTCTGCTGGCCCGTCTCTTACCCTCATAAAGCCAGTCTGCGATGCCATTGAAGACGATCTCCTCCTGCCCGGAAGACGTGAGTCTCCATGAACTGCTTTGGACATCTGTTTGGTAGTAAATGTTGTTTTCAAATATATAAATCTGTGGGGCAGAGACAAAATATAGAAAATCAAGTAGCCCACATGTTGCAGTCTTGTTACTAGTTAATCTAGACACAAAGCAGGCAATACAAATTGTGCTCACACATGTTGGACATGATTGCATTAAATATAATGCCATGGAGAGGTATATCTGCCAAAATATCAGCTTGTTTTTGAGTTTTATCTTGGTTTGGTTCCTTTGTATCCCCATCAAGTCGACACTCCTGTCGATAGTAAGCAGTAGCTAACCATAGGTGACTGCTGTCAATGTCTGCAAATAAATACTGATATCAGCAAATTTCTTCCTTTAGCTTTAAGTTGCAGTTTTAACAACAAATGTCATCTAGTTTCTAACTTTAGCCTGTAACTTAGCCTGTAACAGTTTCGATAACTAAATTTAGTAACTTTTGACCAGTTAGCTAGCTAAAATGATTAGCTGACATAAAATCTCATGTTATCTATTGTTACCAACCACTGGTGCTCAGACAATGAGAGGAGACAATAAAGCTGTGGTAGAGAAATTATTTGATGTTAATATAGACTTTATGATTTCTTTTTAATAGGCTTTTTGGGTATCTGTGATTTGGTTTTTTAACTTTCATATTAAAAAAAATATTTTTCACTCAAGAATGATTCATGATTTTCACCTGTTTAGTTCACTGAATAATATTAAAAACCTTGCGCTGAAGCCTCAGTAATCAGTTATTAGTGCTTTGAAGTAATGAGGTAAACTTACTCTGTGCTGAAATTAGATTTTCAGAACTATAACACTCAGTGCACTGAGGCCCATGCCTGCACTGGCCCTTGTTTCTATTCTCTCTGGAGAAAAATTCGACCACTTTGATTGTCATTCAGTGGCATCTTTTGGAGTGTGCCATAGAATCACAGAGACAGCAATCCTTTGCACTGCATTTCCAAGAGCTGAAGCGATGGGATGTCTCTGTTGACCAAAATGAAAAAACCTGGTGATGTAATCACACAAAGAGCAAAACGCTGACTGATAAAAACCTATTATGAATCATTCCTGGAGATAAGACGGACAAATATGAAGGAAGCGCTCATGAGTAATGAAAATCTTATCATGAGCACTGTGACACACTCCTGCAGTGCTTCTGGGAGAACAGGCTCCAGTGAGGGTGGGTGTGAATACTGGGGAAAGGAGTTAAAGATGCTATCAAATGGTTAATTACTTTCTTTGACTCCACTGGAGAAAATAATAGACTGATTATTCAGCACATGATACTCTGCATGGTGGAGTTATAGCCACACAGAGAGCTTCGGTCATCCAACATGGTATCAACAGCGGCTTGATTAGTGCCATTGCTGTTGGGTTGGCAGTAAAATAAAAGTTTAGTTTCCAGGACTCTGTCCTTCCTTTCAAGTCAGAGAGAGGCTTTGATCAAGATTTACCTCAGAGCAGAGAAGACGACGACAAGAGTGACATGAATTATGGATTAAACGCCACACAAGACAGAAAATGAAACTTTGAATTCCTCCTCTGCCTGAGGCTTATTTAATGTAAATGGAAAGAATGCAAATAAATCCAGGTCACCACTACACTCATTTTCACTGGAGATCAATCAGCTGATGATCTTTTCACCACTAGGCCAGTAAATATGTCCATGCAAATGATAAATGCGCATTATGAGTTTTTCTCTGTCCAACTTAAACAATTTGAGATTGCTTATTTTGCAAGAGTCATGGTGGGAAACCCAAATGTATTACAATTAAAATGATATAAAACAGTAAATCCAGTGAATCATCAACAATTTAGATATAACGTGGGAATCTCCATATGTTTTTGCTTTAATGCTCTCTACAATGATTAATTAGAGTTGCTTTTTAAATTTTCTGTCGATCAGTTAATTGATAATTAGATTTTTTATTTCCCTTTTCTATACATGTCTTTTGTGATTACCTATATGAATATCTCCTGGATATTGACACATAAGGAGAATAAAAGGTTCTGAAATGTCTGATTTGACCAAAATAACCTCAAAGAGCCTACAGAAAGTGCTTAATAGAGCATTATTATTCTGCTCTGTATCAAATCACGTTTTCATAATCACAGTGAATTTCTCATGGATAATTTCTGCATCATTATTCATGCGTACCCTTCACCAAGAGGTGGGATTTTAGCAGAGAAAGAGTATTATTGATACTCTTCTGTAACCCTGTGATGTTGAAAAACCACACTCTCCATTGAGACAAGGAGGATTAGGGCCAGAATGAGCTGGGAGGAGGAGATGCATCATTAAAATTTGGATAAAATAAACCAGTCAGCTTGAAGTTGAGTTCGGTTTATGATGTTGTTCTTGGACTGCACCCTGAAGAGACTAGATGATTTTGACTTATGTTCCTTCCCAGTTTTATTGCGATATTACTTCTCTATGTGTCTCATGTTAATCTACTTCCTGTCTTTGTTCCATTTCCCTCATTGCTCTCATTGTGTCACTTCTATTTTTGGTTTCTGTCAGTTTGTCTGTGTTTGGACTGTTGAGTTTCCCTTGGGTCTTGGGTCGTCTCTGGTTTTTGTCCTTGCGTTTGAACAGTGTTTTTGGATTTTATCATCAGTCTCTTTCACTTGCTTTTGTAAATTAGCTTTCGTTATTAGTTTGTTTTTCCATAAACCCACTTTTGTCCTGTTTCTAATTGGTTCCAGCAATCTTCTAATATAACATAATGGAAAAATGTTAAAATAAAAACAAAATTTTATGCACTTCACTTTTATAACTGGATTGATGCAGTGTTGGTTGAACCATCATTATTATTTATTTATTTATTTATTTATTTTATTTTTATTTGTATTTTTTTGGAAGTACTTACATCTTTAATTTTAAATACATGCATATTTTACAAATAAAAAATGGTAACATCAGAAAATGTAGATAAGTATAAAAATTTCAATTTCTGCAGAAAACAACTATATTTTGTATTATTAGATTTTCATCTAGATTTATATGTTTTACTTTTGTGGCTTGTTGACTTGAAGATTATTTATTTTTGCACTTATATACTTACTACACATTTTTTTTCTTTGTGGACTTTTCTCAAATATTAGCTTCTATATGTTCTTCTATAACAGTTAAACCACCTGAGAGGTATAGATGGGACCTGTATAGACACAAGAAGGTGCCCCAACTGGTTTTTTTCTTGGTCTGCATTTGTCCTCATAGTTTAACACCACAGGGTGTCAACATTGTATGAGATTGATGCACTTATAGTCTTGCAGCTAAATATTTTATTATTTCAGCGCGTGTATGTGACCATCACCTGCCCTCCCTGGAAGCTAGTTTGTGATCTTTATTGAGTGGAATGACCTTTGTGTGGCAGGGAGGGCAGTGCTACACCTTAGTGAATATAGGGGGGAATAAAGGACAGAGAAGATGCGGAAAGATGGACAGGGGAAGTGAAGCAGGTGGTGCTGGTAGGGACCAGTGGAGTGAAGGATGCTGTGCTTTTCTGTTACCTCACTCAGTATAATGAGAGTCCAGAGGGTTTCTGTGGAGAACTGTGGGAAGATGGGAATCCACGTAGATGAAGGTGTCCCAAAAGAGGAGTCGAGTCAAAGATAGGGTACACAATGATGGAATGAAAGAACAGCTCAGCCCATTTTAGGCAGAATTCATCAATTCTTCATGATGTGACCCAACCTGAGCTGGCAAGTGACACCACACATGCAAGTGATCATTCCCTAAATATGAGTGAGACCATCACCAGGGCCCAGAGTTGGGTCAGAGGTCCCGGCTCCCCATGCCCACCACCCTAATGCAGGAGTGCGTGAGGTACCAAGCCCAGCGAGCGCTGCAGTCACCAGTGTTCTAGGCGGGTGACGGCGAGCACTCCCGGACCGCCCAAGCAAGCGCAGGAGGGCCTTATGCCCCCCCAGCACACCCCCCCCCACCACCACCCCGAGGTCCAGCACTGACCTCACACACCTCGGACCCCACCCCCCAGACGAGCCAGAGGTACCATCATTATTTGATCCTGGAAGCTACTCACCAGCTGTTGACCATGAACACCCCATGAAGCAAACTGGAGGACTGAGTCAGACACCTCTGGAGGATTCAGCTCGCGAACCTCTCTGATACAAAGACAGTCAGAAGCAAGTATTTTACATCAGACCAGCAGGTAAATCAAATCAGAGCCCACATACAAGCACTGGCTCTAACTAAGAGCATAATGTGATTGCTACTCAAATGTTCATTTTTATATGTAAAATATATAAGTCCCCATAAAACGTAAGGTGGATAAAGCTTGAGCCATACCTTGTCTCAGCACCTCTCCCTAATTTGTTTCGAACCAGAATATTACACAAAAAGATCTTTAGCATTATGTTGTCAGTTATCAATATCAGTAGAGGCCATTATGAAAAAGGAAGTGATGGTGTCTGTATTCCGTGTACAGTGTAAAGTCTGTGGTTTCTCACCTTGTGTACAGGTTGTAGATCAGGTACGATGCTAAGAAGGAGTGCTGGTACACCTTAAACCAATAACAAAAAAACAAATTCAAAGTTACTGTGACTACACCTGATTATAAATTAAGGCGTTAATGATCACCTTAGCAACTTAAGAAAGCTAAATCATTCGGGCAGTCTTGACTAATAGTCACCTGTCTTCTTATTTAAAGGAAAAATTCATTTTCCTTATTATATTGCTCTTTTGTTTCTCAACCCAGCAGCTGATCCTAAATTAGTGTGCACTTTTACTTCAGTGAGTCATTTGATGTTGTTCCAAGATGCCTTTTCGATACTTGTGTGGAATGAGGTTCTCAGTAATTGGGCAATGGCGTCAATAACACAGCATGGATTTCCATTTTAGAAGAAGCAAGGGTGAACTGAGAACCATGCTTTGTGGTGCTCTGTTCAAATTACAAAAACTTCAATAAAAGTAATAATGGTGTTGCTGTCCACACAATTGAGGTGACAAATGTGAAACTCAGATCAGAAAAAATTGTTCCAATAAATAAAATCCAAAATATAAAGGGAGCGGTATGAAACAACTTAAAAAAAATATATTGTTTTAGCTTTTTTTTTTCAATATTTGTTGAGCGTTGACTCTCTGTAATTACAGGATTATGGTACAGCCATGTATCTCAGCTCCTAATAGTATAGTATAGTATAGTAGTATATAGCATCCTGTAGTATAATATATACTATAGGATGCACAGATGTGGTTAGTGCTGTTGCCCCACAATAAGAAGGTCACGGGTTCAGTTCCCGCAATGGGGTCCTTCTGTGTGGAGTTTACAAGTTCTCCCTGTGCCTGCTTGGGTTTCCTCCCACCGTCCAAAGACATGCATGTTTGGGTTGACTGGTGACTCGTAGGTCTGAATGCGAGCATGAGTAGTTGTTCGTCTCTGTTTGTCTTTGTGTATTGGCCTGTGATGGACTGGTGACCTGTCCAGGGTGTACCCCGCCCTCGCCCAGAACGTTGGCTGAGATTGGCTCCAACACCGCCCCGCAACCTGGAAATGGAAAAGCGGTAGAAGATGTATGGATGCACAGATTTGTCATGGTTTGGAATGGGATAATATACTGAGTAGAACTATGTGGAATCTTATTTATTGTACAGTATTCAGACCCTTGCATATTTTCCACCTTTACTGTTCATTCATTCATTCATTCATCTTCAACCGCTTATCCGTTTCCGGGTCGCGGGGGTGCTGGAGCCAATCCCAGCTCGCACTGGGTGAGGACAGGGTCACCATGGACAGGTCACCAGTCCGTCACAGGGCCAACACACAGAGACAGACAGAGACGAACAACTACTCACACTCAGACCTACGGACAATTTAGAGTCACCAACTAACCCAAACATGATGTCTTTGGATGGTGGGAGGAAACCAGAGCACTCAGAGGAAACCCACGCAGGCACAGGGAGAACATGCAAACTCCACACAGAAAGGCCCCAGGCTGGAAACCAAACCAGTGACTTTTTTATTGTGGGGCAGCAGCGCTAACTACTATGCCGCCGTGCTGCGTACTTTGCTGTTATAAATAATAAAAAATATTAATTGTTTGCAAATTTATAAAAAATCTAAGACTTTCCCTGAAATGTACACAACTATTCAGACCGATAGTGCTGTACTTTGGCAAAGTGCTTTTGTCACATTTTGGATATTTGAGTCTTGCTACTGAGCCCAGACTCTTGAAGGCACTCCAGTGTTATCTTAGCTATATGATTCATGTCTGTCTCTGGTGCATGTTTTCTACACAAACCTCACAATATTTGACCATTTGGCCAGCTTTGAATTCTTACCATAAAATAGTATAAGCTAGATGATAAGCAAGGACTGCTATTTCCCAGACATGGTGTTTACAGTTATTTTTTCTCCTTTTCACAGCAGGGAGCATCTTCCCTCCTGCTCCGGGTCTTTTGTTTGTTTTGTTAGCAGACAGTAATGTTAGTTTTTCCCCACTGACAAAGTCTTTGAGCTAAGCCAGGCTAATGATGTCATAGATCATTTTATATTTCCTGAATTACAGAAGGAATAAAAAATAATGCAAAAGCAACTGAGCATATTTCCCTAAATGAATGAATGCTCCTTTAATGTCTGGTTACCAGTGTACACCAAGGCTGCGCATTTTCACTCTTTTTCTTTACATCTAAAAACATCCACATTGTGCCCGATTCGGGTGTCATGACTGATTAATACTACAAGACCCTGAATTATATCTTACGTATAAAAGTATTTAAATTGTTTAAAAAATTAAAAACAGATCTTCCACCACTTTTCATTTGCCAAGCCAAATATAAGTTGACACAGGTGTTAATCTTGGATGAATCTTTTGAGGTGACTTGTAAACAGGTGTATTTACTATGATATGTATATTTAAATTTTCATTTAGTGGTGCCTCGTACTTCAGCTTCCACTAATTTGTGTAATGAAATGTCCAGAGACTTTCCACACACAAAGCCTTTGTTTTAGAACTCATTCAGATAATGGTTGGGTATCTGAGTGCCTCTGCAGACTAATCAGATGGAGTATTGCATTAAGCTCACCCCACAGAGATATCATAAATACTGTAGAGCCACGTCATTTCCCTCAGCTAAAGATCAGTGTTGCAGAGACTGCCACTCACTATACAGCCTTCACTCATAATTTGGACAGCATGCACTCTTTACAAAAGAGAATTCTCCAGGAAGGAAAATGCGATCGTATTGCAACTTCGACAGCTCTTTTCCGCTTCCTTCAAAAAAGACGTCAGTATCATTCAGGTGACGTCCCTCCTTTGTGAAAAAGCTCTGTGATGAGTCTTTGATAAGGATGTCAGTAATGGCTGACACTTTAGAGGGGGGTTTAGAGTCAGCACGCAGTGGCGTTTGATTGTGTTGTGAAGCCTCAACATGAGCTGACTGGGGCTACATAAATAATTTCTCATGTTTGATATAACAACTTATAATATCACAACAGTCTCAATTGAAGTTGAGAGACAATAAAATCCTGACACTGAATTTGAATTTCTCTCTCATACTTGCACTCTTAACATGTCAGATTATGCAAAATGACTGAGAAATACTGAGCATTTGTGAATATGATTTAATCACCAATTGGAGTTGGATAGTTGAAAGGATGGACATGAGTAAAACAAACAACTATACTATTTGTGTTAGGAAAGTTTATATCAGAACATGTAGTAGTTTTTCTTCTTTTAATCAGTTTTAACAGGAAAAAAAAGCTTTTCTAATGAGCCTATTTAATGCAGACAGTAGAGCTGAATTTTTAAACCGGTTCATTTTTAATGAGCAATAACCATTTATAGATTACTTAAATGATTGTGCACAGACAGGTAAATAGGTGGCAGCTGGAGTGAAGATCAACTTGTAAACTGAAAGGTCTAATATAGGCCTGCATTACTGCTGTATGAACCGACAGGTCCACCGCTCTCGTTCTCTATGAAGACCCAAAGATACTTTCAGATATCTGTCATTTGCTTGTCTTTATTGTTGTGGCATTAATTTTACACATGACACTTTCCAACGGCCTCTCCTCTGAGGGATTTGTGGTGTAATGCTCTTCAAATGCTGCAAGCTCGCTTATCTTTGCACATTGGCCCAAACATGAAATGCCTATGAATGTCAAACTGTGAATTTTAGAGAGATACAAGAAAAATTTCCAGATAGCCTTTTAAAGGAAGGACTCCTGAAATCAATGACCAGCACCTGAAACCCTCAAAATTCCACCAAGAGAGAGTTGCTGGGTTTATTGATGACCAGCTCTTCCTCTAAAAGGGTACAGAATACTGCATTATTGAACATGTATCCTTAGGAATTTGTCCATTTTCAAAATGTCTACTGCTTCTCCGTTTGCCCTCAATGAACTAGAATCATGCTAAAGGGACAGTCCCAATATGCGGAACAACCTTAAAGTAATGACAGCATGTATTACTGTTCCTCAATACCATTGACACAAAAATCAGGGACGAAGGTCTTTTTGCTGTCTGATAGGAACATTAAAAAAGTTGTAGATAACTGTTAATTTGTCACTGTAAACTTGATGTTAATTCACAGTGAATTAAAGTAATTTAGCATTAAAGGTTTTGTTAATGATCATCACTGGGACTAGATGCACCTAACGACCACCATCTGAGACCAAAAATTTGATCAACCAGCGTCGTTGCTGAACCTCACTCAAATGAAACTTAACATTGCCAGTTCATGTAAAATGTCTATTAAGCTTATCAACAGGAAAACTTGGCTGGACAAAAAGTTAATATACACAAAAAATTGGCCTTGTGACGACATTTAGAGAGCTTTAACTATCAAGCAGATATCTTCCTCATCACATGACCGTGCTTAATGAAAACACAATTAGATTGTTTGTCTTTGACATCAGTTTATGTCTTTTCAGCACTGTGGTGCAGTGGTAAGCACTGTCATCTCAAAGCAAGATGGTTCTGTGTTTGAAACAAGTGTCTTTCTGTCTAGAGTTTGCTTATTCTCCCTGTGCATGTATGGGTTCCATCTGTATACTCCAGTTTCCTTTCTAAGTTCCCAACAGGTTTAAATGTAATTGGCTGTTAGTCTTGGACCTGTGCAAAACTGGTGACCTGTCCAGGGTGTACACAGTATAAGCCTCTATCCCCCTGTGTGGATGGATGATAAGTCCCTTTTAACTAGTAAAGCTGCCAGAGGTGGCCTTAAATAGAAAGATCTGGGAGTTACTAAGAGTACATAGAGGGCCATCTTAAAGGAAGGTGCATTTTCTTTTTTTTGTGGGGGGTGGATAGTTGCTTATTACAATGCATAACAATACAAGCACAACATGGCAACCCCTTTTAAGAATCCTCCTGGGACTGGACACTAAAATCATGTTCTAAGTTGAAATAATGAGACAATCTTTATTGTGTGATTTTGTGACATAATTTTGTGCAAAATTATGTGAAATGATTGTCAATACGGGTTAGAAGAGATTGTGAAGCTGAAGTCTGTGTTGACTATTTAATTTTTCTTTAGCTTGCAAGTGCCAAAAGCTCAAAAGAATGAAAGGGGTTTCATGTATTCCAGAGTGGGAATATTGTCATGTGAGATTCATTGCAGATAGTCTGCCAACCTCCTCATGTCATCCAGGATAAAAACTTTTTCTGACTTGGGTATGTTTTGTTTTCATTAGTTTATTGGCGCAGTTATAACCTTCTAACCAATAAGTGAGCATAATATATTTGTTTAGAACCATGTTTACAGCTTTTTTTAAACAAAATATTTTCGTTTTAAGTTTGATGCGCTCAAATTCTTAGCATTTTTTTTTTTTTGGCTGCACACCATGCTTCCTGCTGTGAGAGGAAGAAAATCTGAAAATCAAGAATATTCATGCTAAATTTGGTGTTCAATTTGTAAGTGATGGTTTAGAATATAAATTCTTACTGACCTTTAAGAAGTTTCATACAAGAATTACTTTTCATACTTCACACGTGTATATTCGGACAGTGCTTGGAATCCAGTTAATTTGGAGAGCAAAAGATTCACTAATCAATACCTGTCAGCAGAGCATTTTTGCATAACAGGTGCTTCAGACTACCAAGCACCGGTTGTGACAGATCTGTAAGAAGCTCTGAGATAGTCAGATGTTTTTAATTCACCTTAATAATTTGAAAGTAAGAAGTCTGGCAACAAAGAATGGCAAAAGAGTGGCTCATTAAATCTGCTTCTGTTTACTCAGAGATCAGCTGTCTTTAAAGCTTTTGCAAGTGATGAAGGGCTTTATTATCGCTCTTAGCTTATTTTCACATTATAACTTTGTTAACATACTTTTGCCTAATTAATAAAAATGGCTTGTCCACAGCAGCAATAATCACCCTCTCAGTGATATTCTAAGTGAACAATTTGATGAAAAATGACCTTTACAGCATGCAGAGAATTCTGCTGACCATAGAGAAACAAAATAAGATGTATGGCAACCTGTAACACAGCAGTATACAACAGCAGAAAGAGAGCATGATTATGATAAATTCACAAGACAACTGGAGACAGTGGTACCAGGACAGGCCATTACTCTCCATAGATTACAGCTGTCACTTTGATGATAAAGACATCTGCTCCGTCCATCTCAGGCAGAGATAGCACCTTTAAAACTCTGCTTTCCTCAGTCCCTACATACACACAGACCTCATTGTTAAACCTGTTTTGTTCACCAACACAGAACTGTTCCCATTAAATTACAGAATTGAACAAGGAGGACGATGCGCTGTGTGATTTGAAGCAAGCTATTTTACTGCCATTGGATACAGGGACCATAATGGACCTCTGATGTGATAAATGAACAGTGTTACATTTCCTGTTATAACTACTTGCAGCAAACATAAAAGTCTCATGCAGTTTCTTCAGCACAACAAAGTCACAGCTGCCAGCCTGTTTTATGAAGGGACCAGTGGGAGGTGTACAGAAAACGGGTTCAGGTTTGCGGAACACTATATAACCTTAACTGGACCCCATCTAATCAGAAGTCGTTCTTTATTCATTGAAATTCTTGTGTGATTCACTTGCATTTTTGTTGATTTGAAATTAAAAATCTTTCTAAATTATCTGTCTGCATTTATTAATAAAGGAGAAACTAAGAGGATTAACATGAACTGTATTACATATACACTCTGAGTACAGGTCATACACTTTTAGAAATTGGTCAGGTCAGGGGTCACAAAAAGAAACTGGTAGAGTTCTGGCTCAAAACTTAAGCAAAGACCTTGTGTCTTGATGAATTGTGGATTGGCATCTAGTCATCAGTCAGTCTGTTGACTATCACAAGTGTTTGACAAACTGAAAGCTTTATCTAACTACACTAAAAGCATTTGCTGGTTAGATGGATGAAATTGAATCAAATGTAAGTGAATAAAAGATTATATAGTAGATGGACACTTTCTAGAGAACAGACTGGCAGATACTGCAATAACAATCAATTTATCATAGATTGTTCTGGGTTAACTCTGAATAAGAGACAAACTCAGGGACTGAATAATGAAGCCAACATGAAAGTCTAAAACCTGCAGGTCCTTGAATGACCACTTGAGTTTGGCACCAAAAGAGTAAAGACACCCTTGTTAAATGGAAATTGCATTTGCAAAGAGGACTGGAACCTTTTGCTGTATTTTCAAAGTAGTGTCACATCAGGGTATTGAATGTGAGCAGGATAAGCTGGGACAATGTTTTTGAAGAATCTTCAGTGTAATTTAATTTGTGCAGGTGATGCAATTTCAGTTTAGTTGTCCACACTTCTGTCCTACTTGGCTGTACTATACTGATGCAGAAAACCAAGATATATATATATTATATTTTGGTGACTGATCAAGTAGAATTTCAGTTGTGTCTTTGTAATCACAACAGCTGAAGCTCTTTGATCTTATGAAGTACCTCTCTCACAGATGGTGGCTAACAAATGCCCTTTATCCTGAAATGTTAATGAGTTTTCCAGGAATGTGTGAACAGTGTGTTTCTATCTTTAGATCCACACCTTGGAGGACAGTCCCTTGTCTCTGTTGCATGTCTAGATCTCATACAGATGAGATAATCACAAAGGGCCAAAAGAGTTACTGATAGGCTTGATGCAGGATTTGAGAATAGTGATTATAATGAACCTATGCTGTGCTGTAATTAATTGTTTGTCCTTCCCCCCCATGTAGCACCACATATTACTGCAACATTTTCAATATAACCTTGTTGACATTTTAATGCATGTACTCAGTCAGTATTATTGAGACAAAATTATTCAAACACAGTGTGAAGAATAAATATGGAGTTGTAACAATTTAAAATAAACTAAACAAATGTGAGTAGTAGTAAGGAATTAGAAAAAAGCCAGATTATTACTGAGTCCCTGAGTAGTTCCTAAATGACTAACTCAAAGATTGTGGTTCATGATGAGTTACTAGAAACCGTAGTATGACAAATTAAATTAAGATTGTTTAATAGTAAAAGTATTTGTACATGGATATAAATTTGTGTTCTTTTAAATTTAATTCCTTAATATAGGGAAAAACAATTCAACAGTTGCTTCATAAAAACACCTGGGAAAACCAGTGTTGGACTGGGCTGGAGCCCATTATACAAAAAGATAAATGAGAACATTCCCACTAATGGCATCCAGCTATTTAGATAGTTCTTTATAACATGTTTCATACAGGTCAACCAATTTTACCATGCATTTATTCAATCAGAAGATCCAAAGCAACTCACTCCTCACAGTATACCAAAGTTTCTTAATGTTTACTGAAGCTATATTGATGTGTCTCACAAGTAAGGATTACATCTATTTGACAGGTGCAAATGATCTAATAAAGAAGTCACTGGAAGTGTATAGTATTGGAAAGATGATCATGCTTTTAAAAGATTTTTAATGATCCCTCAGCTCTGATAATATCTGGTAGCTTGTCTGGAACCACAGACATGAACAATCCAGACTGCAATTCCCTTATGTGCCAGAATGGATACACAAAACAAAGAAGGACGATGAAACTGTGTGCTTGAGTTAAAGGAGATGGCGTGGACCCAGAAGTCCTTCTAAAGGCACCATTAGCGACTTCAATTTTATTTAGTCAGCCATTGGTAGTCTATTTTTAGTGGGGTGACGTGTCTTTTTGGGCTGATGAGCTTCAAGCAGGCCGTTGCCTTGTGTACCATCTGGAAGGGTTTTAATGTCCACAAAGGAAAGCCTGCAGGAAGAGCAATGCAATAACAAAAGTGAGAAATAACCATGGACTAATGAGCTCAGTGTTGCACTGAGTCAGGGCCTGGAGTTCAGCCTTTTGAGAGATTTAGATTAAGGTGGCCTTCATCCTTTACCCAGAGGTGAATATCAGAGATTGACCAATATATGCACAGAGACAGTCGGGTCATAAGATGGAAATTACAGCTGTATGTTGGGTTTCGTCAATATAGCAATCATGCCCTTACTATGAACTCCATAGTTTGACTGTAAACAACTATGACAGTATGGTGACTGTAGGAAAGGGACTATCAGTCTGTTGGTGCAGACTGCATTAAGTTCTCTAATTGTACAGTTATTACTGGTTTGTGTTGTACATTTCAAATTTTGGAACTGCAAAAGGGTCCATTTAAAAATGAATAGTAATCATTTGAAATGCATTTGTCTGCAGATGTCTACATACAAAGAAGAAAACTATTCTATTGAATCTGCTCACAACAATAAAAAGGCTGAAATAGTGAAAATGTAAAGTTCTGTGGATCAGCAGTTGAGCGCCAGCCTGTGCAAATTGTTCTCATAAGCATGACTGGATGCATTTGCACAAACACAAACAAATAAAAGCCCCTCCATTCTACTGTCCTGCGCTGTAAGCACCATCTATGAAGCCCACCTGGAGTCTCAAGGCAACAGCATAAAGCAGTGATGTGGGGTTGCCAATACATAGACAGTGTCTCCACCATGAACAAGAGAATAACAACCTTGTTATGAGAGCTGTCAATAAGTAAAATAGTAAAAGTAATCGTGATCATATGTAATCATCGTTACATAATGGAAGAGATTGGGGAACATTTTGTTAAAGCCTGGTTTATAATCTTATCACGATATGCTCACCAATCAAATCGGTCATTTGTGCCAATGCATTTAGTGTGGGTTATCAGTATGATGTTGTGCAGGTAAATGTAATGCATTATCACAATATTCACCTGATACATCAGCCAGTAAGATGAAGGTTTTAATGCCATCCACACCAAGAGTTATACGTGTGTATTAATACGATGACTGTCAGACTAATGATGATGGAATGATACATGTACTGACAGTACATACACATAGTACATATAAAGCAGACAGAAGTGTTTTCTTCTATTTAATGCAGTACACAGCTGGAGTGCACTACCAGAGCTGTTTCAGTTCATCGCCTAAACCGTTCAGATGCATTAATCTCATTGTGAATGCACATGAAATCAGAAATATGGAGAACCATTCTCTTCATCATATTTATAAAGGTGTGTATTTAAGGTTTTATTTTATCAAACATCTGTGTATATTCTCATTCATCCAGGTCATAGTCATATCCGGCCAACAACAGAATCGAAAGGAACGGGACTTACATTTGTGGACTTGTAGATTTGTGGACTTAGATGATTACAAATCTAAGTCCAGTTGCTTTTGATTCAATTGTTGGCCGGACATTTTATCAAACTCACTTTTTGAAAATTTGGGGCGATTGTGCACAAGCCTCGTTTTTATTCCCTTGATTAACCAACAGTGGATAAAGAGCCTCTTTTAATCCATCAGTTTGCAAACAAAACACCATTTGGACCACAAATTATCAGAGGTGGTGCATAAAAGAAACATAATCTCACTCATTCCAGGTCTGGCTAAAAACTGAATTCATCTGTAAACTTTAGTTGATTACTCAACTCTAAAGTCCTGTTTTAGCCTGTTGTATTTAGTTTGCCAGGGACAGGGAGTTATATATATAATATAATATTAAGCCATGCTGAATGAAAAATTTACCTCATTGTTGTCAGTGTGTACACTTCAATGCTTGTAATGATGGTAATGAATGCAGCTCTGTGAAGTTGCCTGTTCTGTTAAAAATCCACTGTCTTCTCTTTATTATTATGTTATATATTTTCACTTTGCTGTCCTGACTTCAACTAAGTCTGGGAAGAAAAAACTGTACATATGGTTTCATCACACATTCTGTGTCCATTAAGACTGATTTACTGTATGTGTAGGAAGTGGTGTACACATGGTTTTGGTCCATCATTTATACATCTGGCCCTTGTCCACAGATTTGAACTCACCTGGCAGATTACATGAGAGAAAGTTGTAACAGGTTAAGATAATTGCCATGTTTGATGAAACAAAAATAATATATGGGATGCAGATGTACTCACCCTCAGAAGCAGTGATAAGTGACACAGTTGGAACATGCAGAGCTTCCTATGCACTATGATATACAGAACATTACCCTCCATCAATTCAAATCATTGTGAACATTACTGTTAAAGTTATTATTCTTGGTGTGGATGGTCCTTTTAATCTGGAAGTTACAAAAAGTGCTGCTAAAATAACCTTTATGGTTGATTAGATAAAACTCGTCTTTTAATTCCATTCTTTATTAGCAGGTGTTTGCATTTATAGAAAGAAAGTATATATATATATATATATATATAGACACATTTATTTTTATTTGTACACACAAACATAAATTAATTTTAACCATAAACCTTCTTCCATAACGCAGCCATCTGTTTCCTTGGCTTGGCTTTTGATTCTGCTAACAGTTCTCTGTATGAAAAATGTTGTGTGTTTTCATTTGCACCATTGAACCTTGAAATGTCCTTACCATTCAATCCGTATCATTCAGTTATAAATACACCTAGTCACAAAGCCCAGGTGCTGTCTAACTGGGTCAAGAGGAAAATTCTAAAGGACAGTTATGCCCTTTTGTCCTCTCACTAGAAATACCTTGGCTGTGATGCTAGATCCTCAGTTTTATAACAATAGCATTGTTACCTGAGCTGACATGGTATTTCATAACAATGTACAAGCACTGTTTCTTCCTTTGTTTGAGTTCCTTGAGAAACCTCAAGTGCACCTGGAAGTACACCTTACAGGATGGAAAGGGTATATTGAAAGTTGGCCCCTGGAGCAATCATAAATTCTTTAAACGATCATCATTGACACTAAATGTTGCACTAGGCCACTTGCATCTCAGACCAAAACAAATAGTTGGCTCCACTTGGCTGCCGTCCACTTTTGAATTTATTTGCTGGGATCAGGCCGCAAATGACCTTGAATAATGTAAGCCTGACGAAGACGGTGAACGACCAGGATTTAAACAGGTACTCCTAATGGCCAGTCCAACTATGCTCTGATCTCACATTCCTTTTTGCTTTGGTTTTTGGATAGTTTTTAGAGTGGAGGAAATTCTGGATTATCTGTTACACCTGAATGCTGCATACAGCAGCATCTCCTGTATCGGCAGTCAGTGTGCTTAAATTCTGGTGCAGTCCAGAGTTTTAACAGGAGGGACTGGGGCACTAACATGTATGCCCTACTACACCAGATGCATAAACAAGCACACACAGACTAGGTGTTGCCTCATTCTCGTGTATTGTTGCATTTGCTAGAATAGAGGTAGCCTGCATCTGATCTAATACAGACTGACCACTGTGTATGTGCATTGTTCCTTCATGGTAACCACCAGGAAAAACCCATAAGAGAATTTCCAAATACAGGTGACTATATTAAGTCAGTACAGTGACTTGTGCACTTGTGCAACCCCCCCAAAGCTGTGAGGGTCTAATGAAATACTGATAGTGCCGTGAGTAAAAACACCTTTAGCAACCAAAACAGTGAGACAGAAACTTGCAGTATCCCATGGAGAAATGGCTTGATCATAAATCATAAAAAAAATTTAAAAACATAAAGCGTTGATAGATGTAACTGAGCTGTTCCCATTTCTCATTGATTCATAATTACAAGGTACTGTATTTTCATGTTTCTCACATCTACATCTCAGTTCATGAACAGTAAACCACCAGTGTTGGCAGTCCCCAGCGTGAGATTATGCAAGCAGAATATTAAAAGGTTCTCACCTGCTTGACATCATATCCCAGAAGAACAAAGTTTAGATCTGGTGAAATTGCAAACTTTGAAGCCTTAAAAGTTGCCTGTGGAAGAAAAAGGAGCACAAGTAGTTTTTCATTTAATTTTGTGAAACTAAGATTACATCAGACACGAACTCAAACCAACACCAAAATAACACCCAGATCAGTGGGAAATTTTATACTTGGATAAAGTCAGTGAGGCTACTTACAAATGTTGTGTTTTTCAGTAAGAGATCTGTTTCATTACTGTGTGTGGACATTTTCAGAACATCTCCGTTCCAGCTCTGAAAGATGAGTTCTCCCCCTAAGAGGAAAGACAAACACTAGAGTTGCTTGTGTGAAGAAAATGTAAATAAAGGATAAATGAGCTTATGATGAGGTGTGAACAAAGAAACACTTGATTGGACATCGACAGTGTGGTAACGGTCATACATAGCTGGATATGAATAGTTTTATAGTTTTTTCTTACAATCCTTCAACCAGCAAAATTTAATTACGTTTGCCTGAAAAGTTGGACTTGCCTGATCTACCTCGACAGGGGAAGTCAAAGTGAAGCTGTTGCCATACACGACAAACAATCTGAACTGCTGTTAACTTTTTGTGCCTGGTGATATTGCCATGCCTATGTTGGATATGTAAATTAATGGTTGATGCGGTGCTCTGTTGGCTGCAGTGCCTCAATTCATTTCATTTGCAAAAATGCCCCGATAACAAACTATCTCTTGAGATCACACAACTAAAAGACTTGGTCAAGGTTCAGTGGAAGACTGTGACACAGTTACAGATTTTTCAAAAGGTAGCAGAAAAATTGGGCAACCGCAGTGAGAGTTGGTGCTCCAAACACCCATCACTGAAGTGACCAGCAAATGTACTTTAAACATAGCTCCGGGCAACGCAACTTTCTTCACTGGCACTTTGAATGCATTCTCTACTCTTATGTACACTGGCAATCATCGCCCTCCAACAGAACAGCAGTATATCTCTGATACAATGAATCAAGCTTTATTTAGATTTTAAGTTTTGACTGATGGTCTCAAAACACTTTACAATTAAAGTGCATGGAACAAACATACGGAGCGTAAAAAATACAATAAAAACTCTAAATAAAACAACCATATTTATAGCATCAAATAAAAGGGATGTTAAGAACGTAGTGGATCATAAAAACAAAAATAGGCTTGTATGAGACATATATACAGCAAACAAACAGTGGGAGTAAAAACATCAATGATACAACCAACAGTGTCTGTTAAAATAGAGCTATGGCTGCAGGTGAAATGGGATTCTAAACATGCTGATTGTACCATTAGTATTTATTGCAATCATACTTTTATCACTAGGTTTAGGAAAGGGTTTTGGTTTGGCTTGAAACAAGTTAAAGATTCCACAATCCCTGTTGTCAAGGTTACAACTGTAAATTTCCTGTGCGATATTCCTGTGTCTTCATCTGTCTACCATAACCTTCTGTAACATGGACTCAGTCACTCTCTAAATTATGTCCTTTTCTCCTGTAAAATTATTACAACCACTGGATATCACCTAGCAGCTGAATGTAACTATTGACCATAACCTTTTTCACAGATTACTTGTGAGCTCATTGGACTGGGGTCCAATCTTACATCATTGGTCTCTTCTCAAGAAAGTTCAGGCTGGTTGTGTGTAGACATAAGTTCAAGATTCTTGGGAGGGGTTAAAGATGACCAGCATACAGTAAAGCTTCCCCACAGGACACAATATTTTACAAGATAGAAGAAAACAACAACAAAGACTCATTTAGGCAGATCTGTCGAGGAAAAGTTGGCATACAGAGATTTAGTTTCAATTGGTAACACTAGGGCAGCAGAACGGCATAGCTGTTTCCTCACAACAAGAATGTCATAGGGTCGATTGCTGGGCCTGGGACTTTTCTGTGTGGAGTTTGCATGTTCCCATTTGGTGTGAGTTACCTCCAACCCTCCCACCGTCCAAAGACATCATCTTTGGGTTAACTGGTGACTCTAAATTATCCGTAGGTCTGAGTGTGAGTGTGAGTGGTTGTTCATCTCTGTCTGTCTCTCTGTGTGTTGGCCCTACCTGGAGATCTGCCCAGGGTGTACCTCAATGTGTACTGGAATTGGCTCCATCACCCCCTGCAACCCGGAAATGGAGGAGCCTGCAATATATCCAGTCTAATCCCAATCCAGCCCTACAGTCCAGAGAGGCCTGATTTCCAATGAAGCATTTGACAGGTCTAAATCATGCTGTGATCCCTATCTCACGTTAATGTCAATGAATGAGCCCCAAGGCATCAATCTCAGCCAAAAGTGGGCCACAGACTAACAAACACTCAAAACATAAGTATAATGACAGGAAAATGAATATGAAAGACTGATAAATTGCTTGCTTCAACAAGCGATGGAACTCTTCCTATTTCATATGCTGCACATGCATCAAATCATTTGTGAGAAAAAAACATTTTACTGCAAAAGTAATCAGAAAATTGGGTTGCTGTTGACAACAGTTCCATCAGAAAATAGTCTTTGGACAACTGTGATTAAATGTGTCTGAGCTATTCAGCAATTTTCTTTGGCAACAATTACAGGAAATCCCCTGTTTCACCAATGGTGACTCTGTTATCCAGCTGAGAAATTAAATATCTCAAATATCTCAAACCCCTCAACTTGATTTTGTGGTGTGAAGAAATTTGCCAGCAGCACATAAAAGGATAGACGTGTTAGTGTCTGCTTATGCTGAAGTATTTTAATGGCCCTACTGGGCACTGCTTCTATTTATTTGTCACAGGGAGTAATAGTGTGTTCTGTTGCTCCATCATTGGATTTAGCTTAGTCTGTGTTTAGCAGAACAAATCCCAAAGGAATGGCCTATGTAACAAACCATAATGTTGCCAAGTTGAATAATGGGAATGCCCCCCACCACCCAGTCCCTGCATTTAACATCTTAACCTCCCAAGAGAAACATTGGACTCTTTTAACTGTTAAAACTTAATAATTCCATTCACCATCTATTTGCTGAATGCGTCTTGTGGGTTTAGCAGAGCTTTTTGCAGGAAACAGATGCCTGGTGCAGTTCAGAAAAGCAACACGGTAAAAATCCAAAATAGTGTAAAAGGCCGAATGGAGCTGAGGGGAACTGTGGATTTGGAATTTATTATTCCAGGCGACACCTTTCCCAATAACACATAGTGCTTTGATTGACTGATAACATTAACAGCACTGATTAGCACAGCTGTTCAGTGTGGATGCTCTCCTCCCTAATAATGTTTTGCTGTGACTCTGAAATATGCTGTGATGAGTCTTTCACTCATATAACATCTGCAGTCCATAACCTGAGGAAAAATATCTCTTAGTCAGTGGTGGGTTTCAGGAATTCATGGAATCTTAGTGTGTTACTGCTGAGTGATTTGTACTGAACAACAGCTCTGATACAAAAGCTGCAGTCTGTGCTTGCAGCAATAAAGCTTCACTCATGGAGCTTGGTGAGTCAAAGAGATCTAGCAATGAGTGAGCAGAGGCCAGAGTCTTTAGGAAGAATTGTGATCATGGAAAAGGTTAGGTGAGAAGTTTAATTTGGAACTGGATATTTTTAATGTTTTTCATGCTTTACTTCTTATATATTATGTTATAATATGTATAGGTCCTATGTGGCAACAGTGATGAGATGTTTGTGCTCCGTGGACACTTCTGATTGCATGTAAGAGGGTGAGGTGTGTTGTGTGCCATATTTATCTTGATTTCTTTCTTAATAAAAAAATCCTCAAACATCGCCACAAGAATAGATTTTTGGTAAACATGTTTACATTACTGTTATTGTTTATTGTTTGGCAATTTCAAGTTGAGCATGTGATGATGCAGTAGGTGCTAAAATGAATTTTGTGTTAAAGCACAGCACTAGGATTGATTTGTGGGTTACTGGGTTGTGGTAACAGATGGACTGAAATTGCATACAAGTGGATAGTATGTCAAGCCTTGTGGTTCCTGCACAAACTGGCAGCTTGGGTGATCTTAGCGAAATTTATGTATCTGTGTATTCAGAGGTTAAATTTGGCTGGGGTGCACTGGAGCTCAGCTCCAGCCTCTTCAGATCCACCACACACACACACAGTGTTACAAGAGGGCAGCAGGGGGTTAGCATGAAATATGGGCGTGACAGGTTGAGCAAATGTGAAGATCAGCTTCTCATTGTCCTTGAGAGAATCTTTTGACATCCCACACACAAGCAAAAACATATTCCAAACATAAATTAATCAATTGATTTAGCATTTTTTTTAATCATTGTTTCGCTTTCTCCCATCTTCAAATTTTCATCCACATGAAATAGAGCCATGTTTGTACTCCCTGGACACTCCCACCGCCTTGTTTAATCGCCCGTCGCCTCATCCCGATGAGGGATCCCTCCCGGCCAGCTTTAGAGATTCCCTGGTGGGTGCTGTACTCTTCAACAAGTTGAAGCTCGGCTAGTGTGGCTTGTCCCTAGCTCCAGGGGCTAATACTCAGCGGCATGGACAGGCTAAACCCCTGCTCCTGGGCCTCCGCTCTGTTCTTGTGTTCCAGTATTAAAATAAATTACGTCTATTCCCGACCTCAAGGATGGCTCGCTGGACTTTGTATCATTTCTTTTTTTTTTTTTTTTTTTTTTTGCTCTTGCTCTTGCCCTCTCCGGACCATTGATCTTGGATCTTCAACCCCAGCAACGATACCATCTGACCACAGACCGGGAATGTCATTTGGGGTGAGTGTGCCTAGCACAGGATCCAGCACTACATTTGCCCAATCCAGCTATTTTCTATGCAGAGACACTGACACTCTTTTTACAAGTTTTCTCTGTTAGTTCTCACACTCTCTCCCCCAGTCACTGTACTCATGCTATCTTATGAGGGTGTATCTTGATGCCACAGTATTACCTCCTGACACTCCAAAATCTGTGTCTAAAAAGCGCCAACATGGTGTTTTTAACTTTCTTTGCTGTGCTTTGATTATTCTGTTACTAATGATTTCAGGAAATCTCCATGTTAACCCTAATCAGGCAAATATGACTGTCTTTAACATTGGCCCTCCTGCAAATGATTTTTGCTTTAATGACTTCTGTACTCGGAATAACTAGGAGTTTTTGCACATAAATGCAAGGAGTGTTTTATTAAAAATGGATCTTGTGAAAGTTTGGGTTAAGAACTCAAATCCAGACATTCTTGTGATCACAGAGACTTGGTTAAGAAAGTCCACCACCTACTCCGATTTACATTTCCCAGGGAATAACGTATTTAGACAGGACAGGTCATTGAAGGGTGGAGGCGTGGCTATCTTCACCTAGGAACACCTCCAGTGTTCTATTGCTTTAGCTAAATCTGTGCCAAAACAATTTGATTTGCTCATTTTTAACACATTTTTAAACAATTGCTCTTCGTGAACTGTTACTGCACTCCATCCACTCCAGCTCATACCTTAAAGGACTTGAGCTATGCTCTGGCCCCCTACACTCAGCATGAATTTCTGCTCCTAGGAGATCTGAACTGGGACATGCTTAAGCCCCCTGACAAAGCTCTACAGCAATTTCCATCCTTAAATCTAAATCAGATAGTTACCTCTCCTACCAGATATGACAACAAGTTGATGAAGCAACTTTGTTAGATGTTATCCTACCCAATTCAAACAATTGTTGGATTGCCTGTGGTTCAAAAATATTGCGCTGTCAATCAACCATCTCAGATATGATGTAAGCAGGTTATTGAAAATTTGAACTGTCAGATCTTCTTAGATGTCCTTGCCAACTTGGATTGGTCTAGGATCAGCCTGTCCCCCACTGTAGATGAGGCATGGAACCTGTTCTGTGAGCGTACACCATTCTCAATTTGCATTAATAACATTGACAATACAGTAAAACACGTCAGCGGGAGCCTGATCTCTGATGCGTGTCCAGTATACAAAAGGAAGCGTCGCTCTTGTCAATTCATTTCTTTTATTCCATACGGCTCTTTACAAACAAAAACTCAATATAATAACTCACGATCGAGATATGTGGCGTGACGCTCCCCGCTGACTCTGACCCACGCCTGCAATCAGTGCCAAAACTATCTCACCTGCGTTTGTTCTCTGGCCGCGCCCAGCCTCCCCTTATCGCCGCCCAACAAGAATCACAGGTAAATAATAATGAAATCAAATGGCCTATACACATCCATTCACCTTTATGCTGACGAAACTATTCTTTACACTGCCGGTTCCTCCCCAGATACAGTTTGTCAGTTGCTCCAGGATGATTTCATAAGACTTCAATCAGCATTCACCAGCTTACACCTTCAGTTGAACACCTCAAAGACCAAAGTCATATGGTTTGGCAGAAAGGGCTCTGTGTCTCTAAATTCATTTAGTATTTCCACTCTTGATGGGACTGCCAGACCAGGCCACTGAATATAAATATTTAGGAATCTTGCTGGATAACACTCTGTCCTTCACTCAACATATTGACAAAGTGCAGTCCAAGGATAAAGCTAAGATTGGTTTCCTCTATTGAATGTGCTCCACTTTCATCGCCTCTGCCAGATTGACGCTTGTTCAAATGAGCATTGTTCCTTGGGGATGTAATTTACAGATCGGCCTGCTGGGGCTCGCTACAAAAGCTTGACGTCCTTTTCCACACTGCTATCTGGTTTGATAGAAATGGCCCATACAGAACACAGCACTGCACTCTATACTCATCTCTAAATTGGCCATCCTTGAACACACGCTGCAAAATTCACTGGTGCATGTTAATATACAAAACTCTCCTTGGTCTGTCCCCAAACTACCTGTGTCAGCTGTTACGCTTCTCATGCCCTGCTCACAGCACTCATTCTTCCAACCGGATTTTGTTGGATCCCATCTTAAACAGACTCTGTGCTTGGTTTGTTGTTTTTTCAAGCCGGTGCAACTAAGGACTGGAACGACCTTCTAAAAGCGCTAAAGCTGGACTCTTTTAAGACGAAAGAGTCGGCCTTTAAAGCTGCGATAATGGACTTGTTTAAAGACAAGTGGAGTAATTTCTCAGGCTGCTAGCCCATCTTTTCTTGGCTTCTTGGCTCCTTGGTTCATGATCGCCCTTGTGTGTGTATTTTAGTTGTGTTGTTGTATATGTTTGTTAACTTGTCTTACTTGTGTATTTTATTTGTTTTTATTTCAGTTTTGTTTTGTTTTTTACACCCCTTTTATTCCCTTTCTCTCAAGAAGCCTCGCCTTTTGTCAGGCCGCAGTTGAAGAAGAAGAATTTGTCCCGTGTGAGGATGTGTGCTGTGTGTGTTTTCCCGTGAATATATCTAAAATGGCCTACAGACTTGTTTCCAGGGAAAGTGAGACAGGCAGTGGATCACGAGAGAAGCACGTCACTCTTTCAGACTGAGTGTGACTGAGAGAAACCCAGCACAGTGGAGGAAGGACAACTCGGACCGCCTGATAGCAATTACACCACAGCCAACAACCTCAACCGTTCACCATTTACCAGGCCTCCAAAAGAGAGGGCTCTTCCATTAAGAAAATTTTGAGTTCATGGGCAGCATCTGTATGAAATGGGTCTCTTGGATAAACCTCCTCACAATATAAAAGGATCACTCTGATCCGGTATGTGGCCATACTTGTGATGTGAGAATTAGAAAAGCAATTTGCTTAATACTTACATTTAATGTTTGCTAACTTGCAAATCAAATCAGATTTATTTATTTATATAGCGCCAAATCATAACAAAGTTACATCAAGGCACTTTACATATAGAGCGGGTATAGACCAAACTCTTTATAAAATGGTTTAAAGAGACCCAACAGATGCCCCCACAAGCAAGCACTTGGCGACAGTGGCAAGGAAAAACTTCTTTTAAGAGGCAGAAACCTTGGGCAGAACCAGACTCAGGGGGGGCGGCCATCTGCCTCGACCGATTGGGTTGAGAGAGAGAGAGAGACACGGGGGGGCAAAGTTGGGTAGAGTAGGGAGAGAATGAGAGCAGTAGGAGGGGATATTCAATACAGGTGCAGCAGGAACATATGATGCTGCATGAAGTTCATAGAAATGATGCTGGATGGAGTTCATGAAGATATGGGAGCAGCAGGTGTTGCAGGAACATGGGGTGGCGATGATTCACCACCTGCAGGATGAGGACGGGGAGAGAGAGGAGAGGAGCTGGGAGAGACAGAGACTTCGGGAAAACATGGTTAGTAAATGCAGGGCACATGCTTAGAACTAGGAGAAACAGGGACTTCGGAGAAACATGGTTATTGGTATGTCGGCGCATGCAAGGGGGAGAGAGAGAGAGAGAGAGAGGTGCTCAGTCCTTCCCCCCAGCAGTCCACGCTTATAGCAGCATAGCTAAAGAGTAAATGAACTTTAACTGTTTAACTATAACCTCTGTCATATAGAAAAGTTTTAAGCCTGGTCTTGAAATTGCTAAAGAGTCTGCCCCCCGGACCAATACTGGAAGTTGGTTCCATAGAAGAGGAGCCTGATAACTGAAAGATCTGCCTCCTGATTTACTCTTGGAGACTCTAGGAACCACAAGTAAACCTCCATCTAGAGACCAGAGTGGCCTACTAGGACAGTAAGGAACTATGAGCTCTCTGAGATATGATGGAGCTTGGCCATTAAGAGCTTTATATGTTAAAAGAAGGATTTTAAATTCTATTCTGAATTTTACCGGCAGCCAATGAAGAGAAGCTAAAACAGGAGAGATGTGATCCCTTTTTTGTAGTTCCTGTTAATATTCATGCAGCAGCATTCTGAATCAACTGAAGGCCTTTCAGAGATCTGTTTGGACATCCAGATAATAATGAGTTACAGTAGTCCAGCCTAGAAGTTACAAATGCATGGACTAGTTTTTCTGCATCCTCTTGAGACAGGATGTTTCTGATTTTCCTAATTTTTCTCAGGTGGAAGAAAGCTGCCCTACAGACTTGTTTTATGTGAGGGACAAAGGACTGTCAGAACAATGAAACTGGCGGACACAAATGCAGGCAGGCTGGATTTAGTTCTCAGGGTCTTTAATTCAGTCCAAAACCAGTACAGCAGTCAGAGGTACAAAATCGGCAGGCAAAGGGCATGAGATCAATAACCAAGCAGGCAGTCCAAAAACAGGCAAAGGTACAAAATTGACAGGCAGAGACTGGGAATCAAATAACAAGCTGGTCAGACACAGGCAATACTTGAAGACAATAATGCTGGATGCTACTCTAGGAGACAAGAAGTCTGGCAATGACACACAGGGGAGCACGGGTTATATACACAGGTGAAACACATCAGGGCGGGGACTGGTGATTACACGGCAGGAAGTAAACACAGAGACATTCCAAAATAAAACAGGAAACTGAAAGTGTACATAAAGGAGGTTAACAAAATAAGACAGACAAATGACGGACCCTGACAAGGACATGTCCTGGTCAAAAGTTACTCCAAGATTTCTCACAGTGGAGCTGGAAGCCAAAGTAATGTCATCCAGACTGATTAGATGATTAGATAGGGTTTCTCTTGCGGTCTTTTAACAATGAAGGATTTCTAACCCTGAGAGATAACTGCATCTCCACTTTGAATCAGTAATAACATTAAAGGTGTGGTGCTAACATCAGAATGATTCAGTTTTCAGTCTGTACACCAAACCTACTAAACTTAAATCAATTCCCTGATTGAATTTAATGAACAGTAGTTGGAGAAACTTAATCCACAGAATCTGAGACAAGTCTCTGCCTGTTACATCAGGGTAACATTATGTTCCGATTTCCTCGCATAAAATCACATTATCTTAATAACAGAGTATGGTCTTTATTGGCTTCTGGATTAAACACACAAAGAGCTGGAAACAAAACTATGGTAAACAAATTCCCAATGATAACAATTCACACAATAAGTAAAGAATAATTATATGTAAAGTTAATTATCTTTTGTGCCTCATCAGGTTAAAATCAATAGACATTTTTTGAACTAGAAAAAAGTTAATGCTCTCGGAAACTGTGTTAGCTCGTGCATTTGGAACGGAACTATTGCTATGCTATATGTCACACAACATGAACATCCCCTTATTTGAAAATGATTAGGGATACCACTGTATCACTGTAAGGTAATGAGGGGAGTAAATTTACTCATCTCATTTACGTGTTATGATGTCAATGGGTGGTTTCCATCTTGAATTATTCAAGATTAAACCTCAAGAGGGTTAATTGTTCGGTATGTGTGACATGGGCGAAATCATGATCAACGGGATCAGTGGAGTACAATATATGCACTGTACAAAAAATAATAGAACTATAGTTTAAAAAAAACAAACAAACAAACAAAAAAACAATTAGAGGGCATTGTGGTTAGCACTGTTGCCTCACAGGAAAAAGATCATAGGTTCAATTCTCAGTGGATTGGTTACTCTAAATTTGCCCGTAGGTCTGAGTTTGAGTGGTTGTTCTTCCTTGTTTGTCTCTGTATGTTGGCCCTACAGCAATTTCCATCCTTAAATCTAAATCAGATAGTTACCTCTCCTACCAGATACGACAACAAACTGATAAAGCAACTTTGCTGGAAGTTATCCTACCCAATTCAAACCATTGTTGGATTGCCTGTGGTTCAAAAATATTACGCTGTCAATCAACCATCTCAGATATACTGTAAGCAGGTTATTGAAAATTTCAACGTGGATTGGTCTAGGATCAGCCTGTCCCCCACTGTAGACGAGGCATGCAACCTGTTCTGTGAGTGTAAACTATTCTCAATTTACATTAATAACATTGACAATACAGTAAAAAAATTCATGGGCTCCAGCACCCCCCTGCGACCCGGAAACAAATAAGCGGTAGAAGATAAATGAAGGAAAAATATTTTTGTAAGTGACAGTTAAACAAAGTTGACAAATCAAGTTAAAGATTAAAAAAAATGTAATATGAAATAAGGTGCCAAGACAAAGGGAGCATGGCGGTGTAGTGGTTAGCACTGTTGCCCCACCATAAGAAGGTCTTGGGTTCGGTTCCCAGCCTGGGGCCTTTCTGTGTAGAATTTGTATGTTCTCCCCATGCCTGCATGGGTTTCCTCCAGGTACTCCATTTTCCTCCACCATCCAAAGACATCATGTTTGGGTTAATTGGTGACTTTAAACTGTCCGTAGGTCTGAATGTGAGTGTGAGTGGTTGTTCATCTCTATTTGTCTTTGTGTGTTGGCCCTGTGATGGACTGGCAACCTGTCCAGGGTGTACCCCGCCCTCGCCCAGAACGCTGGCTGGGATTGGCTCCAGCACCCTCCACGACCCGGAAACGGAAAAAGCGGTAGAAGATGGATGGATGGATGGTGCCAAGATATATAGACTCTAATTATTGCACAGATTGAAATGATGAAATTGAACCAGAAGACATTAACTAAGTCCTTTGATTGTTACGCAGTCTCAAAGCTTAAGGAAAGAAGCTTATTTATGAGCCTGAGTCACTATGCACAGCAGCGCCTCTACCATGCAGGGATGCATTGTGGTAGATATTCTCCTTCAGAATTGACCATTAACTGATCTAAAACTTCATCATGAGTGTTTTTTTTTTTTTTTGTTGTTGTTGCTTTGAACACAATGGGTAGAATAGCTTCAGCGCCAAAGTGTGAGAGCATGTTCAGATCACCAATTCCTCACACACATTGCATGTAAACATGATGTCATTTTGGGTGAGAATCTTGTGCAAATTTGCCAACTACACAGAAGATCTGACACTGTAATTAGAACTATTTTTGGTTATCAGATGGATAACTTGGCTGTAGACTTCTGTTTACTGGTGACAATCATTCTGTGTCTAAAGCTAACATTGTTCTCTTTGGAAATGCACTAACCAACTAATGGGTAACAGCGCATCACGTTGGTTTCAGCTGGATTTTAAAATGCTTCCAGTTGGCTCTAGTCTCAGGTTCCTTCATGTACTTTACTAGTCTGACAGTGGGTGTCAATTTCAGACAGCATTGTCTACGCCACAGGAAACAACCTCTGATCTAACAACCTACACACGAATTTTGATAAAGACTTGGGTTGTATCACACAGTCGAACTACATCCTTATACAAAAACCATTTTAATGACAGTGTGCTGGCCTCCTGATGAGCTGGTGTCCCACCAAAACAAGTTTCCATTGCATCCTGGGCTCAGTGTCAAGAAAACTGTGATTGGTTTCAAGGAAATTCAAATAGCTCAGAGTGTTTCTCCACCTGTCTGAGACTCTCCACGGTGCCTGGTATTTCTCTCCAATCATTCATATCTTACAGAAATTATTGTACAAGTTTTCATCAAAGATGTCGAAATCTGAAATGCAGTCAAAACACAGTTGTCAATTTTCCTTTGATTCTTTCAAATCTGGTTATTATTCTCACTGTTAAAAATTTGGTTCTTGTTGAAGTGAATGGTTAAACCTTAATATTTTTTTTCTCTTTGACAGCTTTAATGTGAATGGACTAACTCAAAATATATGAGAATGAAGTCTGAAAAATGAATCGCAGAGGACGTTGAAAATCTGGTTTATTGTAGTGTGAACATCACCCGTCATCATTGCTTTCTAAGGATGAGCAGAAGCCTTAAAATGCTCTGCTAATCTGTATTACAGTGATATCCATATGAAATCTGTTCTTGTGTTTATTCCTTAACCCTGAAGCAGCAGTGAAATATCAATTTGCAGCACAATATGAAGTTCAGAGTACTGAAATCAACATTCTGCTTTTTTCAGTTTGTGTACCTCAGATTTCACAACTCCTTCCCCATCAACAAAATCAGTGAGCTCTTTTAAGTATTTGGATGTATGTTCAACTGTTACGGAAATCCCAGTCTGACAAACAGAAAGCTTGTGTAGTTGCCTCAGTTCTCCACAATAGAACAAAGGAGAAGAGAGAATCGGCGACCAAACTTCAATTTAAAAATTTTAACAAACCTGAAAGCATTCCAATTTCATTAAATGTTCCGTAAATGAGATTTTAATGAATAATGCAGCAGCAAATGGCCATTTTCTTAAAGATACAGCAGAGTAATGGCATCCATTTCAACAGAAAATTGAGTCACACCCCCTCTGTGTGTGTGTTGTCAGTTAAGTTTCACTGTTCTGTTTGGGTATCAGGTTAAACAGCACACACATTTTAGTTGATGTGTGTCCTGATTAGTAAAACGGATGTTGACTCTATGTATGTATCGTGAACCCAATGCTGAAGGGCCATCAACTTTCATTCTATCTACTGACCATCAGGGGGAAACTCCACTGGTTGTGAAAAGAAGTCAGTTCGTATTAAAATCTATGTGAAACTTCACATTTACTTATTAGCTCTGTACAGTCACTACTCTATTAATGAACATTTGTGTTATGAACATTCGGCGATACAAACCAACAGAACCGCAAGTTAAAATTGTGTTCGGACGCCCCCCTCTCCAATTTTATTCTGCACCCCTTTTTTGCCTACAGTAGTATGAATTGCGCTGCTACAGACACCGAACAACACTGTAGCCTTCACATCCCCAGCATCACTGTTCTTTGTAATAACCCATGCTCTGTTACTAGCGATGTGTAGGTCGTGAACGATACGGCTCTTTGAAATGAACGACAGGAGCCGGTTTCTGCCTGGCTGGGAACCTGATTGTGCCTGGCAGGGACTTGTTTTTTTCTGTTCAAGCCGCACGTGATTGGTCAACTACATGACGTGTTGCTGCACTGAGCAGGAGGGGGAGGGGCGGGGGCTACACACAGCAGAGAGAAAGAGAACGGTCACTGGCACACACACACAGATGCTGGAAACAGGTGGGAATTGGAAATGAGTGGCAGGAAAGAAGCAAAAATTGGATGCATTTCAATTTCATTGATCAAACAAAGGCAGAGTGGGATACCAAGGCTTCAGTCTACCCATGCTTTGCACGCGTGATGGCATGGAGACTGTATGTTGTGGCCGCTCAGAGCGAATCTTCTCAAAAACAGGGCAAATAATCATAGAGAGAAGGAACAGAATCAGCCCCTCAAAGCTGATGCACTTGGCCTTTCTCAATGCCAGTCTGTTACCTGGATGCTGTTTTTTTCTTTTTGTTCTACACATTTTAATTTAGATTTTGTTACAATGTTGGAGACCTTTATACACCTTTTTATTTATTGTCATTGTTATTGTGTTGTTGTTATTGTCTTATTTTGTTCTTTTTGTATTTAATGTTGTTTCACACTAAATAGTTAAAAGTTGATGAATAAATAAATATACAATCAGAGACTGGACCTTTTGTCTAATTGAGATGGCTCTTTATTTTTGTACTTTATAATTAATTTTTTGTAGCACTCCGCTCCATGTTGAGTATAATAAGCTATATGAATAATGAACATTTGATATAATGTGTTTTTTTTAAATTCAGTAATTCATTTGACGTATAATTTTGCATTATTTATGCTAATGAATTAATTTAAGCAACAAAAAATCTGAGGAGCCACTTGAGAGCCGAAAGAGCCAACTCTTTTTAGTGAGCCATGCCAAAAGAACCGGCTCCGTAAAAAGAGCCAGAATTCCCATCACTATCTGTTACAAAGAAACAACTTACGAACAATTCAGGATACGAATGGCCGTTCAGAACCTAACTCGTTCGTAAGTTGGGGAGTGTCTGTAGATGTTTACCTAATCAGTTTATGGTCTCAGTCTCTAGTTTCAAGTCTTCAATAAAACATGATGTTAATTTTTAATGACTGATGGTTCCACTTAGAGGAAAATAGCCCAGAAAGCAGGGGATTGATTAGGGGGCATGGCTACTGTGTTATTGACTCAACCCAATCAGGATAGAGTATGAAGCAGATCCAGTCTTCACTCCTCCTCAGCCCGACCTACTCCTCTGCATATGGTATCTTATAGTCAAAAAAAAAAAAAGATCCAAGATGTCTAACTGAAAATATGCAGGGAGTTAGGGTTTAGCATTTTCTTTGATTTGGGTAGTGCAGTGTGTGTTGTTTCGTTAAGCCAGAAGATCCCATCATTCACATCATTACTATAAAAATGTTGAGGTTGAAATATGTTAAAATAACACTCACCATTAATCCACTTTGCACCAGGGTCATGTATATGAAAGTTTCTTTGAAAGAGGTCGTCCAGTGTCAATTGTGAACCAGAGGGTTTCCCACCATCGTCTGAAAAAAAAAAGAGATATTTTTAATATGCCACCATCCACCAATCAGTTGTTCAAAATTATATGCTGAAACTTAAAAAATGTACAGTATGCATGTAATCAAAATGACACACCCAGGTTTACATGATGTATAAAAAAAAAAAAAAACAATCAACCAAAATATTTTTTTCATAACATTTTCCACTGCATAGTGGTTAGTGCTGTTGCCCCATAATAAGAAGGTCACAGCTCTGGAGCCTTTCTGTGTGGAGTTTGCATGTTCTCCCCGTGCCTGCGTGGGTTTTCTCCCACCGTCCAAATACATCATGTTTGGGTTCATTGGTGACTCTAAACTGTCTGTAGGTCTGAGTGTGAGTGTGAGTGGTTGTTTGTCTCTGTCTGTCTCTGTGTGTTGGCCCTGTGATGGACTGGTGACCTGTCCAGGGTGTACCCCCCCTCGCCCAGTGTGAGCTGGGATTGGCTTCAGCAACCCCCATGACCCAGAAACAGATAACTGGTTGAAGATGTATGAATGAATTAACATTTTCCACTTCTAATTCGAGCTATAATCTTTCCAATTCAATTGGAAAAACATGACATTACAAAGAACTGGTCCAGGAAGCCAGTAAGCCTACAGCAACATGAAAGGAATATCTAGCAAGTACTGTTTGTGTATTAGATGTGAGAATTACTTCATATGCCTGGGCTATCGTTTGGGCAAAAATGGAAGGCTTTCCTTATGAAGAAAAACATCCATGCCTGGCCATATTTGGCAAAAAACCTAATCTAAACTCCAAAAGCAGCAAAAGATTGCGTTGAACTTTTGGGCTATCATTTCAAAAGGTATAAATACAGGTGTACCACACAGTTAAGCATGGTGGTTGCAGCATTGTGCTTTCTGGCTATTTTTCTTCAGCCGGAACTGGGGCTTTAGTTCATATGGTAGGAACTACGAACAATTTTGAACACAAAACCTTCAGGCCTCTGCTATAAAGCTGAATGAAGAGGAATTTCACCTTTCAGCACAGCAATGACCCAAAGCATACTTCCATATCAACAAAGAATGGCTTCACCAAAAGAAGCTTTGGAGTGACCAAGCCAAAGCCCAGACCTAAATCCAGAGAAAATCTGTGGGGTGACCTGAAGAGGGCTCTTGCACAGGACATGGCCATATACCCTGATGGATTTGGAGCACTTTTATAAAGAATAGTAGCAAAGATTGCTAAGTCAAGATATGGAATACCGATAATTCTTCCCAAAAAGACTGATGCTTTGTTGTAGCAGCTTTTGATTTTGGGATAGTGTTCAGTTTAAGCATGTCCATATATATGAAACCTTCAGTTGATGGTTTACAGGTAAGAGGAGGAATGAACAGGAGTGCAGTGCGTTTTATAGCCTCTGTGAATCACAGACCACCCGTCGAATGTTCTGCACGTCTATGAGGTAATGTTATGTAAAGATGACAGGTAGAAGTAGTTCAAATACAGCTACACCATTCTGTTTTTAATAAACAAGTGTGATCTTATAAAGGATAAAGTGGGCAGAATCATCGCTATACCTTTTATCAGCCCCTCTTCACATTGTCACAACAATGAAACACAGCTATGTTAACCTTACTCACCCAAGCCGTCTCCTGGACCCCCCCTACCTTCCCTGCCTCAACAGATCCCCAGCCTTCCCCTTTCCCCCCGGCAACACAATAAAGCCGTTTTCTGATCGATCACTTAGCATTTGCCGCTTTTGTCTGCTAGCCACCTTGTTGTAACATGGGTTCAGGATAAATATATCCTCATGTCGGGTTTTGTTAAGGGATCTTAAGGGATCAGTACGGCTGTGAAAGTACACTGCTCAAAAAAAATAAAGGGAACACTAAAATAACACATCCTAGATCTGAATAATTGAAATATTCTTATTAAATACTTTGTTCTTTACATAGTTGAATGTGCTGACAACAACCAAAAAAAAAAACACACACACACACACACACACACACACACACACAAAAAAATTATCAATGGAAATCAAATTTATTAACCCGTGGAGGTCTGGATTTGGAGTCACACTCAAAATTAAAGTGGAAAAAAAAAAACAAAAAAAACAAAAAAAAAACACACACTACAAGCTGATCCAACTTTGATGTAATGTCCTTAAAACAAGTCAAAATGAGGCTCAGTAGTGTGTGTGGCCTCCACGTGCCCGTATGACCTCCCTACAACACCTGGGCATGCTCCTGATGAGGTGGCAGATAGTCTCCTGAGGGATCTCCTCACAGACCTGGACTAAAGCATCCGCCAACTCCTGGACAGTCTGTGGTGCAACGTGGCGTTGGTGGATGGAGCAAGAAATGATGTCCCAGATGTGCTCAATTGGATTCAGGTCTGGGGAACGGACGGGCCAGTCCATAGCGTCAATGCCTTCGTCTTGCAGGAACTGCTGACACACTCCAGCCACATGAGGTCTAGCATTGTCTTGCATTAGGAGGAACCCAGGGCCAACCGCACCAGCATATGGTCTCACAATGGGTCTGAGGATCTCATCTCGGTACCTAATGGCAGTCAGGCTACCTCTGGCGAGCACACAGAGGGCTGTGCGGCCCCCCAAAGAAATGCCACCCCACACCATTACTGACCCACTACCAAACCGGTCATGGTGGAGGATGTTGCAGGCAGCAGAACGTTCTCCACGGCGTCTCCAGACTCTGTCACGTCTGTCACATGTGCTCAGTGTGAACCTGCTTTCATCTGTGAAGAGCACAGGGCGCCAGTGGTGAATTTGCCAATCTTGGTGTTCTCTGGCAAATGCCAAACGTCCTGTACGGTGTTGGGCTGTAAGCACAACCCCCACCTTTGGACGTCAGGCCCTCATACCACCCTCATGGAGTCTGTTTCTGACCGTTTGAGCAGACACATGCACATTTGTGGCCTGTTGGAGGTCATTTTGCAGGGCTCTGGCAGTGCTCCTCCTGTTCCTCCCTGCACAAAGGCGGAGGTATCGGTCCTGCTGCTGGGTTGTTGCCCTCCTACGGCCTCCTCCACATCTCCTGATGTACTGGCCTGTGTCCTGGTAGGGCCTCCATGCTCTGGACACTACGCTGACAGACACAGCAAACCTTCTTGCCACAGCTCGCATTGATGTGCCATCCTGGATGAGCTGCACTACCTGAGCCACTAGTGTGGGTTGCAGACTCCGTCTCATGCTACCACTAGAGTGAAAGCACCGCCAGCATTCAAAAGTGACCAAAACATCAGCCAGAAAGCATAGGAACTGAGAAGGGATGTGTGGTCACCACCTGCAGAACCACTCCTTTATTGGGGGTTGTCTTGCTAATTGCGTATAATTTCCACCTGTTGTCTATTCCATTTGCACAACAGCATGTGAAATTGATTGTCAATCAGTGTTGCTTCCTAAGTGGACAGTTTGATTTCACAGAAGTGTGACTGACTTGGAGTTACATTGTGTTGTTTAAGTGTTCCCTTTATTTTTTTGAGCAGTGTAGATCTGATAAGGTAGATAAAAACAAAATTGATCCACTTTGAGTACATGATTGCACGCCTGTGGTTTACACTGTGAAAATGATAACAAGTGCATAAAGCATCTTCAGGGTACATGTGTTCAGTCACTTCTCTTTGACACTATCTACTACAATGACATGATTCTGTGCATGTTACAGTAACACTAGAGTGTTGGTTTTCTCTGGGTGCTCGGGCTTCTTTCCACAGTTCAAACACATGCAGGATGGAAACTGCCTGTCATCAATAACTATGCTGTATTTGACTAGAGTCATGTCATTAAAGCGTCTTTCAGTCTGAGATTAGATTTTTTTCTTTCTGAAGACACAGCAGAATGCTTCTAAAATTTGTTCAAGTGCTACTGAGGGAGGTGGTGTGTAGATTGATTAATGAGCAGCTCCAGGCAGTGCGAAAACAAACTGTAGTCTATTCATGTTAATTTGGATTTATTTATTTTTTTTTCAAATTTAGGTTCTTAAATTTGAAATAAGAAATAAAAATAACATAGTGTCAACACAAGATGTGCAACTCTGAGTACAAACAATGAAAATATTGCACACCAGCCCCATTGTTGTTGGTGTGAAATCCACATTATGTGTGGGAATTTATACCAACAACATTATTATTATTAGTATATAGTAGTATATATATACTAGTATATATATATATGTATTACTCTAACATCATTTGGTATAAAGCATATATGTTTTTTTCATGATAATATATATATATATACACACACACACACACAATGACAGAATTTGACAATTTTATTCTTTGTATCTAACACATATATGATAAAAAATCTAAAAGCAAAAGTCAAATGGGGGTTTGTTTTCTAATTTAGGGCAATTAGAGTTCCTTGACATGACAAAGTTTATTTATTTCTTCATCATATTTGGGAGCTGACACACAGGGACTCCTACCTTTTGACAGCAGAACAATGGCCAGTCCGATGAGTGAGAGGACCAACAGGATGACCAACAGAGAGATACCAATCCCCTTCCAGTTCCTATTCAGCCCAATAGGTCCTATGTCCTACAAAACAAGGGACACCAATCAGGAAAAACTGAAGGGTATAAAATGTCTTTTCAGCGGATCAAGCTGCTGAAGTGTCCTTGAGGACAATCAATACTTGCAGTAAGCCTTTCATGTGCAAGAAGCTCTGCAGGGGTTGACTGAGCCACACTCAGTTAGACATTGTGTAAGACTGTGCAGAAATCTGTGGGCACAAAGAGGCCACAACCTCCCCATCACACATCAATACAGTATTGTTGATAGTACCCACTGTGATCTGTAAGCATTCAAGTTGCTATAACAACCATAGACCAAAACATGACAGATTTTGCGCACTTCTTTTGCTAATCTTTTCAGAAAAAATTAATTCAGCTGAATGAAATAATTCAATACCGCTGCTGTTAACCCTCCTATCGTCCTTGGGGTCAATTTGACCCCATTCAATGGTTATCATTCAAAAAATTGGAGTTGATTATAGTTTTTTGGCTTCATATTTCATGACTTTTCCTAATTTGAGGGGGACAACTAATTATGCAAAAAATTATCATGATGATACTTTTTCAATTTGCTGTACACATTTTGTAAGCATCAGTACCCCTCTGTACCCCTCTGGGGTCAATTTGACCCCAAGCCTTTTAAGCTGTGTAAAACATGTCTGTACACCTGTAGGTGCAGGATTGATACTTTTGAGTTGATACATGACAAGGGGGGAGGGAAAGCATAATTCCAAAGAGAACTTTGATTTTGATGAATGCTTTGTTGCGTTTCATGGGCTGTGTCCATTCTGACAATATATGCTGAGCAAACCTGCATCAAAATTTGGGCAGCATGTGATGCACAGTCCAGCTATGTCTGCATTTTAGCTGGACTGTGAGGAAAATCCCTTGAGGAAACACCTGAAAAAATCAGGTCACGAGGGTTGTACTTGACATGGCTAAAGGACATCTTACTCCCTGGTAAGGAACCCCAACATTTCGAATGGTACAAACCACAGGCAGATAATGTGGCAGGTGCCAGGTTTGCCCCACCCAAAAGGATTCAAAGACGAGTATGACCTGTGCTCAATCCAAAAAATATGTCTGCAAAGAAGCACGGTGGCATAACGGTTAGACTGTTGCCTCATTTTTGTGGGTTTGATTCCTGGGCCCGTGGCCTTTCTCTGTGGAGTTTGCATGTTCTCCCTGTGGCTGCGTGGGTTTCCTCCAGGTACTCCGGTACACAGTCCAAAGACATGCATGTGTAGGTGTGGCCGTAAGCCACCAAGATTCTCCCCCAGCAATGACCACACCACCACTGACCGTCAGCAATACCTCTTTCACACAAGGAGTAATCTCTATAACACATCCAGTGTCCCTTTCTCCTTCTTCCCTCCGGCGAGCGTCCTCCCTGTCCTCCTTGTCCTGCACCTACTGCAGGTAGAAAGAGCCCCATTAGTCCTCTTCAGTACAGCTGGCCTTAATCACTTACCTGGCGCTGGTCCTGCGGAGCCGGCCCTGCCCCGTGTCCCCCTCCTACAGTTGGAGCCCAAACCACGCCCACCTCCACAGTAGGTAAATTGGTGACTCTAAATTGTCTGTAGGTCTGATTGTGAGTGAGTGCTTGTTTGTCTCTGTATATCTCTATGGGCTGGCCCTGTGATCGACTGCCGCCCTGTCCAGGGTCTACACTGCCCTGACCAGGAATTTGGTTTGGATTAGATCCACACATTATAAATAAAAATAGTTTCATGTTCTGACTACAAAATCCTGCTAAAAGTTTGACAATGTATTCGTTTGACTTGGGCAAATTTGACTCAGAACAAAGTTTCAGCACCCACTCCAGCCCCCAGAAAAACAAAAAAAAACAAAAAAAATATACAAATAAAACTCTGCCACTGTCAGTCCCAAACCCAAATAAGAAAAGAGGAGGGGTCAGTGAGACTTTATGGTGACTGACCACAAATATGTTCCTAAAAAAGTAAATAAAAGCAATGGAAATAAGTAAATGAAAGGTCATGGGGTCACCAAAACCAATAGGGTTCATCCTTTTCTGGAGGTCATGAAATTTGAAAAGATTTGGATGAAAAGTTTAAGATACATTCTTTCCACTTTGAAAGTTTGGCCGGGTGGTGGCGCTACATGAAATTTGCTAATAAGTGTCATTATCAAGGGACTCCTCAAATGTGTTATCATATTAGAGGATAATAGGAGGGTTAACACTCAAAATTGCTTTATAGTTTTACTGAACACAACGAGGAGGGTAGTAAGATGCTTCAGCCCTGATGTTGGAGGAAACTTTCCTATTCAACACCATCGGAGCATATTCTCATGTTAGCAACTACACGGAATCAATGACCATGTGTGCTGTTTCCATCTGCAGTTAAATAGAGAGAAAACGGGACATGAATCAAAGCTACATCTTTGTCATCTTCTCATGTGGGTGTTTTCTTTTCAATCCTGGATAATGTCAAAGTGTAGCCAAAACAAGTAAATCCTTTTTTCATCTTCAACTGCTTATTCGTTTCCGGGTCGCGGGGTGCTAGGCAAGGGTGGGGTACACACTGGACAGGTTGCCAGTCCATCACAGGGCCAACACACAGAGACAGACAAACAACCACTCACACTCAGACCTACGGACAATTTAGAGTCACCAATCAATCAATCTAAACATGCATGTCTTTGGACGGTGGGAGGAAACCCACGCAGGCATGGCGAGAACAAACAAATTCGCGCCCGCGATGTTCTTATTGTGGGGCAACAGCGCAAACCACTATGCCACCAATTTTAGAAAATCCAAATATCGTAATTAAAGCATATGCCATGATCAGAAAAAAAAAACATTTAATAAACTGAGATACAGCTTTTTTAATTCAGTGATTGCAGTCGTAATTTGCTTTAGATAACCTGACTTAACCTTATCTGCTGATGTGATAAAGTGTCCTTGAGGACACATTAAGTTGTCAGTCACCACTTGGTTTAATTATCAATGATGCCAGTGGAATTCATGTCACTACAAAACTGGTTAGGTTAACTTCCTGCTACCTGCTCACAACTGGACATGACCCATTAGTGAACAATGTTTATGTGTCAGGAAAGTCCTGGATCCCCCAAATAGACTGATGTAATATACTAATGATCACTCAGATGCACTGACATCACTGGTGGGTGGGGTTACAGGTACACTGAAGCTAGATGAAATCAAGCAGCTCCATTACCTGCAATGTGCACAGGATAATAGGTCTGTCTAATACATTACAAAGACACACACATTACAAAGGACTTGCAGATGAGGAAATTAAGCTTGAGTTGTGGAAATGAAGATGTGTCCTTCTATTTAAAGGTGCTTTGTGTTTTTCGTATTGCTACATTACAAGCATTGTAGCATTAAAAGTTGTTTACCAGTTTAGGCGGAATGTTGGATGCTCTGCATCAAAGTTCATTTGAACTTTTGGTAATCAGCCATCCCAGTAAGCAGCCCCAGCAGGAGTGGGATTTATCATCCAGTAACATAGCTTCTGCCTGAAGAATCCACTCAGAGGATGTATTATAACCTCATAAATATAATGATGACAGAAACTCTCAGCAGGACTGGTAAGTAAACTGCTGGCAATCTGAACAATTTTTATGTAGCAAAGCCAAACTAAAAATAGCTCCTTAAAAATTTATATTGCCAACGTCTGACCACCTGAACCTCACTGAGTAATCCACTTTGGACTTTACAGTATACTCTGGTTTCCTTCCTTAGTTTTTTTAGATTATTTTTCTATTTACACTGAATGGAAACCGTGATCTCCAACCTTAAGCATTGCTTTTGATGAAGTTGGGTTTCATCATAACAAAATGCCTGTATTGACTAACAGTGGGCCTGTTTTTGATGTAATACCGATTCTACAGGAAGATGTTCTCAGATAAATTTTTTCAAATTTTTCAAATGGTTTTGTAGCTCCTTCTTATTTGAAAATGCTCTTCAAAACTTGAGGGGTGTTTGGGATCATTGTCATCATCCAGCCTAGTTTCATGAGAAATATTATCTTTTGACAACTATATTGTGACAAATAGTCACACAGCAAACAGCTTTAACTCTGTTGGCTGTCCATGTGAAGTGTTCTGTGAAATTGCTCTAACTGCCAGCATCATCCTTATCTATCTCTTTTCATTAGCTTCTATCACTCTGACCCTCTCTTGCTGCTTTAGCTGCTTGATGCCTAGAAATATTCTAAGCACCTTAATTGGTTAGCTAATTAGTATTCAATTTTACCATCTGTGATTCTTAAGTTCTTAAATACTACTCTGCTAATACCTCAAGTCCAGACTGTCTTTTTGACTGTCCTTTCCTATATTCATCTGGATATACATTCAGTCTTAGGACTTACATTACTGCAAGAAAAGGTAGAGAGAGAGAATAGGTAGACCCTCGTAATAAAAGAATCCCCATTTGGTCCGCTTTGTATGATTTTCCATAATGTAAATGTTGCCATCTGGAACCAGAGGTGCAGTTTGTAACACCACAGTGTCTGCACCACCACGCTGATCCCCCCCTTTTTACACAGACTGATCTGTGGCTACCTTTGCTGCCAGCTTGAAGGTGAGGCAACAATAACCCCTCTAAGGGAGTGAGAAAGAGAGTGACAACCCTCTGCCTGGCCAAGTGTTTCCACCATAGCATTTTCACAATAACAGATGGGGGTTTCCCATTTCAGGGTCAAACATAGACCTTTTAATGACCTTTGCATAGGCTGTCTGTGCCTTGAGCCAGGGTCATCCGTCCTCTAGTGGTTAGCCTTCCGCCCATGGAAACTGACAACACACATTGCCCTTTGCATTGTCTGTCTACTGACTGAAATGCTCATTTCTGCACATTTGTGCCAAGTCTATTTTTAACGCAAGATTGATTAAAGGTGATGGCCCCTTCACAAGCGCGTCAGCCATCATCGTCTTTGTAAAGTGGTTGGAAACAACCCTCTCATCAGGACTCTGCCTTGAGGGCAGATTCTAGGCCACAGGGAGTCAATACTAGAAGATTACTATGCAAAGTATAGTCATCAAGTTGAGTAAAGGGATGAGGTTAGATGTGTCACAGTTTTTTCTAGTAAAATGCTGTAATTGCTAATGTTAGCTCATATAAATAGCAATTGGTTCCTGGTTTCACTGCCAAGGATGACCACAGTGTTTTCTGCTCTGGAAGTGCAGCTCTTCCTGCACTGCCTAACCACTGCTGTGTATCTCAGCTCACGCTCAGCAACCCTCTTCATCTATATGAACTACATGAAGTCTGGTTTCTTCAGGCGGTTTCTTACCACATGGCGCTATATTGCGTTTGACAACCCATAACTGACAAGCCTTGATTTCATAGATTTTTTTTAACCTTGTTCACACAATTATCATTAACTGGAAATCACAGTTAGAAATAAAATGTGTTGCATTGGGGTTGATAGTCATATTAAAATATGATGTGTTTTCAACCAGCTCAAACTGTTAATAAGTCATAGCTGTTCTCACTGAGCTGAACTTGATGAAAGCTTCAAGATGTAAATGGGACAAAACGAGTCTCTGTGGACCAGACCCATTTTTGATCCCGTCTTTAAATCTTATATTCCTGCTGTCAGTCACACAGCTGTATTTCATTTGCAGTGACAAAACAGTTTTATAAATAAATCTATCTCACTTACAGAGCCCTGAGCTATTGAGAACCTGTCTGTGTATTTATGGATCTGTTTGGTTCCAAGTGTTTTAATTGGGCATATAATGCAAAGATAAATATCCTCACTAACTCCACTTCCCCTGGGTTCTGCTCTGGAAATGTAACCTTTCACCTCCAGTCCCTGGGGCCTCTAGCTATTTAAAATCTGGATCAGTTACATTAATTTTCCTCCGTGAGGCATCGCCTCCTGTCTCGATTCAGTGGCACTCGGTTTATGCTGCCTGTGTTTTGTTTAGCTTCATTAACCTGACCAACCCTCATTACACACACACACACACACACACACACACACACACACACACACACACAGACACACACACCACAGACCATTATTTGCTGTTGAGGTTCCTTCATTACTTCTGTACCCAGTGATGCATTGAGCTGTCAGGCCATGATGCTCCTGATGGTGTAGATATTCACATGTTGGAAGTCTGTGAGTCTTGTCCACTGATGTGAAAATGTGACATGAAAAGTTGACCAAACACATCTCAACCAACATCTGAAAATTGCTACTCAGAATAATTTTGACTTACTGTAATAAATAGCGATTTGCTGTATAAATAATTCTGCTCTTTCACAAATCCCTCTTCCCTAATCCTTATCACTAATAGGATTTGACTAAACAGATTCTTGCCAACATGTGAGAGACTGTAGCTACATCTGGTTGGTGTTGCATGAAGAACTCAGTGCTTGAAAATACAAGAAAAATTGTGTTTGCATTGATCCAGTAAGGGGCAGTGTATTCATTTATTATTTCCTATACTATAGAGGTGCCAAAAGAAAAAAACAAAAAATATCTAATTATTCTTTAAAGGGACATAAAAATTGTATGTTGGCCATGGTAAATGGGCCAATGTAATTGTTTTCCAGTTGTTTCCTTAAATGTAAAGACTGCTGCCATGAGTGTATAACATTGTTCTGTTGAATCCTCCTTCCTCTTTTCTAGTAACGGCTACTTTCTGGGAGTCATCGTTTGTAGTCATCGACTTATTAAATTCTCCAAATGAAATGCTAATAATATCACTCAACTGAGCCAGAAGTCTTTTCTTACCTGCTCTTATGGCTTATATCACAGTAGTAGTTCAAAATAAGCTGAGGAGGCAGGACTGCATCTATGAACAAACACTCTGGATGACATAAAAATTGCAGTGAGACATCTATCATCCATGCAGAAAGCCTCAGCTTCTTGGCAGGGTGGCAGTGCGAGTGAGGTTGCTGACTGCTGTTGTGCGCAGTGTCAAAATCAGACCTGCACCCCTTCAAGATGGTATCAGCTACTCAATGGCAACCCAGTGTAATTTATCTAGAGTTATGGAAACTAGAAAAACACAGATGGAGAAACTAAGAAAAAACAAAGCAATGTTAATCTCTAAAAAGATGAGGGAATAATAGGGTTTTCTATAGTCTTGTTTTACCCAAACTAATCAGTGACATATTTGTCCTTTCAAAATTGGTGTCAGTAGTTACTATGTTGATAAATGATCAGATACCAAATCTGCATAGTAAATTTTTTGAAGCCTTGAGAACAAAGTTAGACAGATAGTGACAGACACTGATACATTAATACAATGTAAAGTTAGTGAGTTTGAAGCTTCGTTAAGGTATCCACAAACAAGCATCTTCTTCTCTTCATCTTCCTTTCTCTGTGAATGTACACCCACAAAAGCACTGCAAACACACACTTACGCAAACCAGAAAACAAGACATATTTCCCATTTAAAACTAGTAAACAACAGTAAATACAGTATATATGATTTAACCGTTTCACATAGCAACCGGCTCAGACGTATAAAGGGTAACATATATGGGATCAGGGCTGCAACTCTACGCAGAACAAAGCTTAATACATTTATTTACTTTGTCAGCAGTCTGCAGCTTTGTCTGTAAGATACACATGAACCGATGTGACTTCTTCAGTGTCCCAAATACAGAGATATTCACTGCGATATGTGACAAAGGAAAGTACACTGCTCAAAAAAATAAAGGGAGACTTAAACAACACAATGTAACTCCAAGTCAGTCACACTTCTGTGAAATCAAACTGTCCACTTAGGAAGCAACACTGATTGACAATCAATTTCACATGCTGTTGTGCAAATGGAATAGACAACAGGTGGAAATTATACGCAATTAGCAAGACACCCCCAATAAAGGAGTGGTTCTGCAGGTGGTGACCACACACCACTTCTCAGTTCCTATGCTTTCTGGCTGATGTTTTGGTTGCTTTTGAATGCTTGCGGTGCTTTCACTCTAGTGGTAGCATGACGGAGTCTATAACCCACAAAAGTGGCTCAGGTAGTGCAGCTCATCCAGGATGGCACATCAATGTGAGCTGTGGCAAGAAGGTTTGCTGTGTCTGTCAGCGTAGTGTCCAGAGCATGGAGGCGCTACCAGGACACAGGCCAGTACATCAGGAGACGTGGAGGAGGCCGTAGGAGGGCAACAACCCAGCAGCAGGACCGCTACCTCCGCCTTTGTGCAAGGAGGAACAGGAGGAGCACTGCCAGAGCCCTGCAAAATGACCTCCAGCAGGCCACAAATGTGCATGTGTCTGCTCAAACGGTCAGAAACAGGATCCATGAGGGTGGTATGAGGGCCCGACGTCCACAGGTGGGGGTTGTGCTCACAGCTCAACACCGTGCAGGATGTTTGGCATTTGCCAGAGAACACCAAGATTGGCAAATCCGCCATTGGCGCCCTGTGCTCTTCACAGATGAAAGCAGGTTCACACTGAGCACATGTGACAGACGTGACAGAGTCTGGAGACACCGTGGAGAACGTTCTGCTGCCTGCAACATCCTCCACCATGACCGGCTTGGCAGTGGGTCAGTAATGGTGTGGGGTGGCATTTCTTTGGGGGGCCACACAGCCCTCCATGTGCTTGCCAGAGGTAGCCTGACTGCCATTAGGTACCGAGATGAGATCCTCAGACCCATTGTGAGACCATATGCTGGTGCAGTTGGCCCTGGGTTCCTCCTAATGCAAGACAATGCTAGACCTCATGTGGCTGGAGTGTGTCAGCAGTTCCTGCAAGACGAAGGCATTGATGCTATGGACTGGCTCGCCCGTTCCCCAGACCTGAATCCAATTGAGCACATCTGGGACATCATGTCTAGCTCCATCCACCAACGCCACGTTGCACCACAGACTGTCCAGGAGGTGGCGGATGCTTTAGTCCAGGTCTGGGAGGAGATCCCTCAGGAGACCATCCGCCACCTCATCAGGAGCATGCCCAGGTGTTGTAGGGAGGTCATACGGGCACGTGGAGGCCACACGCACTACTGAGCCTCATTTTGACTTGTTTTAAGGACATTACATCAAAGTTGGATCAGCCTGTAGTGTGTTTTTCCACTTTAATTTTGAGTGTGACTCCAAATCCAGACTTCCATGGGTTAATAAATTTGATTTCCATTGATAATTTTTGTGTGAATTTTTTGTTGTCAGCACATTCAGCTATGTAAAGAACAAAGTATTTAATAAGAATATTTCATTCATTCAGCTCTAGGACGTGTTATTTTAGTGTTCCCTTTATTTTTTTGAGCAGTGTACAATACATTCATATTCAAGAAGTTATATATAGCAAATCTTTGCTTGAAAATCAATGAAAAATATAATTTTCTGTTGACCATTTTATTGTTGCAGCTTTACCTACAAAGCTTTTTTTCCCCTGAAAGAAGAAAATGACCAGCTTATTATCATACTATAAAAATTGAGGTGAAAAAAGGAGAATAAATTAATTTAATTTCCAAACATATGCATACAATGTACCCCCTCTCATTTCCATCTTGGACATATTTAGGAGTACTTTGAGGCCATTAAGTCAAGCCTCTCTAGTGTCAGATGTACTAATCCCACGTAATTATGTTGTAATCGATTATAATCAGTGTTGAACAAAATTTTTTAACTGCTCATGCATATTCCTTCTCAGAAGTCATTTTCATTTCAGTTAATATTTTTTCACATTTTCTTCAACTTCTTAATGGCCCGTTAAAGTGGCCATATCAGTATAAATATGAAGGATCAGCCCCTTTAACTATAAATGATCAGCCACAGAATTATCCACTGGTGATCGAGTTTTGGCTAAAATTCAATAAGAACAATCGTTTCCCTCATCATCTGCCTTCTTAATCTGTGAGCCATACAATAGAAACTTTGTATCTTGCAGATTCTAACCTGTCGTAACTTTTATTGTAAATCGTATCCTAATCCTAATTACAATGGTTAACAAAACAGATAAAAAGTTCCTTGTGTATCTGTTAGGTAAAGTGTAGTGTTCAAACTTCCTGAATTCATAAAATATTAATCACTTTTAACCCATAAAACTGTTGTTCCACTGTTTTCATATAAATTAATGTCATGTCAGCAGGCTGAACTAACTAATTCAGAAGGTGAAGTGTGATTTGAAGACAAAGCGCTCTACTACTCAATGACAGATATGGCTGAAACAGGAGCCGTGTCCTGACTCAGGGGCCTCTGTGGTCTACATTAGCTGGGAAGCCCACATCTGCCACTTATGAAGTCCACTTATGTGCACTGAGTGCATTGTATGTGTGTACTGCTGCTGTCAACACTGTGAATTTCCCCATTGCAGGATAAATTAAAGCAAATCTAATCTAATCTAACTGTAGTAAACGTCCAATAACAGTTAATGGGATAGCCAATTTGTCTCTGGATTCTTCTCTAGACATTACCAACACAAGTCATTTGTCTCTAAGTTCAGTGACTGTTGTTTTTATTACTCTTCAATAGTAAAAATTTAATGGGTTACAAATGACCTGAGTGAGGTGAGAGAAGTAACATTGGTTGCTATAAAATCAAACAGCACAGTTTATGGCTAATGCTAGGGTGAGTATTTAGGATTTCCTATTTTAGATAAGGTAGAATGAGGTAATATAAAATAGGATTCCTAAAGTTAGATTTTTGTTAATATCAAATTGGGAAAAATTCTGATATTCTGATAAGAGTTAAGACAAAAAGTTCCTGATGTGTTTCTCTCCATCTCTTCATAATTCACAGTCCCAATATCATTACAGCGTCAGGAGCTTTCCCTGTATAGACTTTACTGCAATTTAGAAATTTCATATTACACATTCAACACATTGTTTAAAAACAACATTATCAAAGTTACCTACATCAACCAAAATAACTGTTGATTTAAGACTTACTTGAACTAAATCTGCTGCATTGAAGGCACAATGTCTTTTACCCAGTTTTGTCACTGTTTCTCTTTTACCATTTTTTGGATGTGGCTTAGTAGCTTTATAGATATCATGTTACTAATCCCACCCACAAAGCTCTAGTAGATAATCTGATTATCCAGTGGAGAATCCTAACACCAGTGCTGCTTGGTTCACTCAAAAAACCTGAGATCTGGGGGCAATTATTTGAGATTTTTCCACAGTGACAGTGATTGTGACTAATATTTTAGCTCCCCTTATAACAGGGAGTGACACTTGTGCATGTATTAATAAAAATAAAGTGTGATTCTAATACTAAACTCCCAATCATCCTGGCAAATCAGTCTCTTCACTGCCACAGCAATATCAAACTCACCTCTTCATCCCTCATCCCAAACAAGGTCGCAATAAACCTGGGTGTCAAATTTAACCTTGTTGCTTCCGTGACTAGGTTATCTTTGTCTTTGACTGTTGTGGGCCTCTTCTGGCCATCCTTCCTTTGTGCTCAGTGAAACCCCTCTGATGGTCCAGAAAGCAGCAACCTCTCTGGTCTTCAATCAGCCAAAAAGGCCTCATGTCAGTCTGCTACTCATCAACTTATATTGGTCATCCATGTTTGCCAGAATCAATTTCAAGCCACCAATGCGTCCTTCAGGGAGACTTCTGGGTCGATCGTTTAACTTGAACTCGGTCATTGAGCTCTATGCTCCTCCTTGAACACTCTGTTTCATCCAAGGAATGTGGTCTGGCATCACCATCCCTTTCAACAACACCATTGAGTGCAGACTGTTCTGGTCTGTGGTTCCTGATTATGGAATCACTTCCTGAATCCCCTAAGAACAAGGCGCTTCCTGAAAACTCACCTTCTCTCCCAGTACCCTAACACGACTTTTTGTCACTTTTTTTTTTTGTTTGTTTTTTGTTTATTGCACTTTCTTATCCTGTACTTATTAAATAACTGTAGAACTTAATACTGACAGCAAGGCCTATATTACACTGAAGCTGTCCCTCACTCCATTACTGAATAAAAGCATCTGCAAAAGAGTCAAGTGTGTAAAAATCAATGCAGCTTCTTTTTCCGTCCACTGTGGACTAAGTGTGTGATGTTTAGCACACAACACTAGCCATGTCTCAATTCCATCATCATCCCAGGGCTGAAAGGTGAAAGGACTTTTAGGCAAAATCCTAATCACTGCACCTGGACAAATGCAACATTAATTTGCTGTCAGTTTACACTTGCCTTGGCAGCAAAAGGTCACAGGGGTTTGCTGAGCCAATCCCAGCCAACATTCCAGGCAAGGGCAGGATGCACCCTAGTCATCAGTCTATCGCAAGTCAAACACAGAGAGACATACAGAGACAAACATTCGTTCACACTCAAAGTTATGGGCAATTTAGAATCACCAATCAACCTAGACATGCATATCTCTGGACTGTGGAAGAAAGCAGAGCACCCGGAGGAATCCCATGCAGGCACAGGGAGAACATGCAAACTCCACCAAGAAAGGCCCCAGGCCCAGGAATCAAACCCATGACCTTTTTGCTGTGAGGCAGCAACGCTAACTACTATGCAGCTGTGCTGCGTAAGCTAAAGGTGCATCAGCAAATCTGTGTGTTTGCTTTTGAGTGTGCGACAGTCACACCCATTGGAGACGGAAAAGTGACATCTTCTGGTCTTTGAGATGCCAAATCAAGATGTTTCTGTGTCAACACCATGCTGAGGTTCCTCGCTTACACAGTAGCACTATAAATCCAACAGATTTAGCACGACAACTGTGACACTCTATCTCACCTGCTAACCTGTCAAGAGAGGCAAAGCTTTCCCTCCACGTCACCGTACAAACTCAAGTGTTAATGCTATCTCTGGCACTTGTCTCTATGACAGGAACGTATGATTTGATTCCTGGTGAAATGCACTCCGCTATCTGCAGCAATGTGCCAGGCGCTGTTATGAAGATACACAGTTCCAAAGATTGAACAGCACAGAAAATGGGCCAAAGGTGGCAAAGCATACTGAGTCACGGAGCAGCTAATCACTGTCATAATCTTGCCTTTGTCTGCCCTGTGCTGCAACAGCACAGACACTTAGACCATCACAAATCAAACTGAAAAACAAGTGCAAGTCATGCTCTGGATAAACAGAACACAGCTAAACATTAGAACCCAGCCAGCTGCATTACATTTAAGTGTCGAGCTTTTCTTAACAAGGTAACAAGAAATTTTATGTTGGGAACATTTTTAATTCAGTAACAGGGCACTTTATATATAGAACGTTCTTAACTGAAGTTATTGTACTTGGCCCTAAGCACCTTAGAGAAACCCTATCTAATCATCTAATCAGTCTGGATGGCATTACTTTGGCTTCCAGCTGCACTGTAAAAAATCTCAGAGTAACTTTTGACCAGGACATGTCCTTTGTCCCTCACATAAAACAAGTCTGTAGGGCAGCTTTCTTCCACCTGAGAAAAATTAGGAAAATCAGAAACATCCTGTCTCAAGAGGATGCAGAAAAACTAGTCCATGCATTTGTAACTTCTAGGCTGGACTACTGTAACTCATTATTAACTGGATGTCCAAACAGATCTCTGAAAGGCCTTCAGTTGATTCAGAATGCTGCTGCATGAATATTAACAGGAACTACAAAAAAGGGATCACATCTCTCCTGTTTAAGCTTCTCTTCATTGGCTGTCGGTAAAATTCTGAATATAATTTAAAATCCTTCTGTATAAACGTATAAAGCTCTTACTGGCCAAGCTCCATCATATCTCAGAGAGCTCATAGTTCCTTACTGTCCTAGTAGGCCACTCTGGTCTCTAGATGGAGGTTTACTTGTGGTTCCTAGAGTCTCCAAGAGTAAATCAGGAGGCAGATCTTTCAGTTATCAGGCTCCTCTTCTATGGAACCAACTTCCAGTATCGGTCCGGGGGGCAGACTCTTTAGCAATTTCAAGACCAGGCTTAAAACTTTTCTGTATGACAGAGCTTATAGTTAAAAAGTTAAAGTTCATTTACTCTTTAGCTATGCTGCTATAGGCCTAGACTGCTGGGGGGAAGGACTGAGCACCTCTCTCTCTCTCCCTCCCCCTTGCATGCGCCGACATACCAATAACCATGTTTCTCCGAAGTCCCTGTTTCTCCCAGTTCTAAGCATGTGTACTGCATTTACTAACCATGTTTTCCCGAAGTCTCTGTGTCTCCCAGTTCCTCTCCTCTCTCTCCCCGTCCTCATCCTGCAGGTGGTGAATCATCGCTACCCCATGTTCCTGCAATGCCTGCTGTTCCCATATCTTCATGAACTCCATCCAGCATAATTTCTATGAACTTCATGCAGCATCACATGTTCCTGCTACACCTGTATTGAATATCCCCTCCCCCTGCTCTCATTCTCTCCCTACTCTACCCAACTTTGCTCCCCCACCGTGTGAGTCTCTCTCTCTCTTTCTCTATCTCTCTCTCTCTCCCTTTCTCAACCCAACCAGTCGAGGCAGATGGCCGCCCCCCCCTGAGCCTGGTTCTGCCTGAGGTTTCTGCCTCTTAAAGGAAGTTTTTCCTTGCCACTGTCGCCAAGTGTTTGCTCATGGGGGGATCTGTTGGGTCTCTTTAAATCATTTTATAAAGAGTTTGGTCTAGACCTGCTCTATATCTAAAGTGCCTTGATGTAACTTTGTTAGGATTTGGCGCTATATAAATAAATCTGATTTGATTTGATTTAAAGTAACAGTGAGGTTATAAATAAAGTATTCTAACAGCTTATCAATGAGTTTCATGAATAGAACGTTGTGAGTGTGTTATATCTAAATGTAGCTCTTTCAGTGATGCTATAATTTACCTCAACACCATCCTGATTGTTCCACTGATGTAGAATCCTGAGTCCTAAGCCCCCCGTGGAAGGTTATCCTTTGAGTTGGGAAGATGCTCTATCAGACAGAGGCACAGCCATAGCACCATAGAATGTGCTGTATATATGAGACAAAAATGACTGCATTCTATATAGAGGTTATTTTTCTCTATTGGTGGTTACAGGTATAAATGGCCATGTATGCTCAGTGTGTTACTGTTATGGTGTGCAGTAGATTGAGGTCAGTTGACACTTTAGAGAGGCAGCAGGGGGTGAGTGATGAGCTACTGTGAACATGGTCACTAGAATAATAAAAAAAAAAAACCATGTCACAACCACTTTCAGCATTTTCTGCTTTAACAGGCCTTTACTTAGAACCCACAGTTTGTGAAGATTTTGTGTTTGTTGTTGTGAACTGTTGTGATGCTACACGCTGTATTATTCCACAGACTTAGCAATAAACGTTTGCTAATATACAACTAAGACATTTAATATGTAGCTGTTGTGGGAGACTTTTTTTTTTCCAAATCAGCTTTATTTATCACTCACAAAACATACACAGTACAAGTGCATTAAATGTAGAAATAAAAGGATAAACATCACATCAATAGTATATGAGAAACAAATAAATGATACAAATAAAATAAATAAAAATATGCCAGGGGTTACAAGTAAAGAAAAATTAAATTGAATTAAAAATATTGAAGTGGGAGCACAGTCTCATAGTTTTGATAGCTTGTTTTTAGCAGAAGTTATAGATTTAAAATACAATTCCAGTTCTTTCATCAAAACACACACAAAAAAAAAGGTTTCATTTTGGCAAATTTACATTTGTGGATGTAAAAGAATTATAATGAGATTGATTAAATAATATTCTTTATCAACTGAAATGTATCTAAGATAAATCTACAAATATCTTGCCACAGTTTACGGGTATATTTACATTTCCAGAACAGATGGACAACAGTCTCAGTATGGGAGTCACAGACGGCACAATTTAGGTCTACATCATCATATTTGAATTGACACTACTTTCACCTTATTAACCACAAAGAGTTTTTGAGTCATTTACGAAGTCATTTACACAATTATTCCAGTAAGATATTCCAGGAGAAACAGAAACAATGTTACTTTGGAAAAGAGCACGGATCTTACGGTTGTTCTTACAGCCAGATGGGTTGAAGCATACTTTACCAACTGTTGAGTCAGATACATCAGTAAAGGGAACATCAAGCACAGACACAGAGATATTACTCTTGAATAACATGAGTACACCAGATGGGATAGCATCAAAGATTATAGGATACCGTTTGGGAGTTACAGGTATCCTAAATTGTTGAAGAAATTCCTGATAAGAAAATAAAACACCATTGCTGTTGAATAGTTGTCTAACCAAAATAATATTATTGTTAAACCATTCCCCAAAGAATATGGATTTGCTCTTGTAGAGTATATCTTTGTTATTACAAATAGAGTAACGGTGCGGTGAAAAATTGGTATTGTACTGTATATCATTGAACATGCAAGCAATACTTGTTTATGGAAGTTAGAAAGGTGAACAGAATTTTTTTCTATGTTATAATTACACACTAAAAGAAATTTTAAACCACTAATTTTAGAGAAAAAAACATAATTGGAGATACAGTTCCACATTGAGTCTGTTTTTTTCAGGAACTGTTTGATCCACTTAATCTTGAAGGTGTTGTTCAAAGAATCAAGATCCAGAAAATTAACCCCCCCATTCTGATATGTGTTTATGACAACAGATTTCTTTTATGTAATGCGTTTTATTTTTCCATAAAAATTTGTGGGAGACATTCATGTGAGGAAAGCAGCTCTGTAAGTGTCAGATTCAGGTTTCAGGTGAAGGGTGGTACAACTTCATCAAGGTGTGTCCAACCTCATATGGTTACAGCGGGCATTTCTTGTAACCTTCTTCAGTAAGGCCAGTCTACAATCTTACCTTCACATATGTGAGGACTATTAGTCATTAATACTTCAACACATTCATGTCTTTTAAATTACTGCTACATGTGTTTTGCTTTGCTCATCATTGTCTGGATCTGGATTAGCAGTCATCTCTGAGCTTTTCTCTGCATCCTTATCAGTAAGCCCTTGGATGCCATAGTTACTAAGGATGGGAACGGGGCGTTCTGAAAACTATCTGCAACAAGGTAAACAGTGAACTATTGTCTGCCACTACGATGCCTTTGTGACATATACCCTTAGATTCGTGGTGTGTGCCTAAAAAAATAAAAGTTCACTAAAAGTAGGAAGATTGCTTCACTGCTTTTCACTCCGTCACTTTCTCTGTTCCTCCTGGGAAGCCTCTTTTCAGTGGAGTTCACATTGGCACAATCCAGTATGTAAGACAAATAAAGAAATATCTGACTATAGATATTCACACTTCTGAAACTCCTGAGAATGTGTCTGTCTGGATTCACAGGGTTTTCAAAAACACAATTTGAAAACAGATTTTTTGAAACAGACTTTTGGAAGAAAAACCCTGAAGGAATATCTTTTGGTGTTTTTTGTGGTAATATTTCTATTATGTCTGGGTTTGTATGTGACTACTGACCTCAGAGAAGAAAACGACTTGTCATGAAGCCTTTTCGGGCATTTCAGTTTCAATGGTTTAGGCAGTAAGAGAATTGTTTTGTCTTCCTGTTGAATGCTGCCACATACGCCTCTAATCTGCATATCTGGTTAAGCTTTTGAACTCTGAGTTTGAAGTGTAAGCTGCCATAACATGTTGGGATATTTTTTCCACCTCCAGCCTGTTATCATTAGGGCTGCAAGATTCAGGAAATGTGACTATTTTGATGGTTTTTGAAGATCAACAGCAGAATCTGCAAGAAAACTTACATGGATGCTTCTGTAGCACTGTAAGAAATTATATAGGTTTACTAATATAAACCTGCACTGTTAAAACACGGACAAAAAATATCAATATTTTGGAATTTTTTAAATCAACCTGAGTCTGTAGAAATAGAATCATGAGTCTAAGGTAAGGTCTAAGCACAATACGAACAGCATGAGGTTTGGAGCAAGGATCTCTGCTTATGCAATTTCAGAATCACAGCTGATTGGTGGTTTAATAAGATGTGTCAATGTAAGTACAGAAACCAGGGTGATATTACATTTATGGATTCATGAGATTGGCTAAAGTTGACAGCAACATTATGTTGAGGTCAGAATATTGCCTGTTCCTGCAACATTTAGCTTCAGTTTTAGAATTGTTAAGGTAAAGCCAGGTGAGTTCATGGTGAGATGAGAAAACAACCAACTAGAACCTGAAGTGGCCTGAATCCTTTTCTTGCTGACTGGCATTCAGGCTCTTTTCTGCCCTGTTAATACTGTAGCTGTGTGTGTGTGTGTGTGTGGCAACAAAGCTCAGTAGTAATTATAACCCCCTATACCCAACTACAAATCATTTCACCAGTCTGCTCTGTGCTCTGGCAAGATAATAATACCCAAACATAGCTGCACATAGGACCCATGAGAATTGTTCTTGGGTTTTGTGAACAGAACTCCTGTAAAATCCTCATCAGAAACCCCGGACTCCTGTGATTCATTATTTTAGGTCTACAATCAAACAACTGCATCTCCACTGGTCATCCACCAAACTTCATTCACTCCTTAACATGTCCGTTGGCTGCCATCTGCTCCTTAAGTTTGCTGTTTATTACTGAAATTTACAGAATAGATACAGTCAGGAAATGTAACTGTGAAAAGACCATAGAGACGGACAGGTAGCAAAGCTGACAGGGGAAAGAAGTCTACTGTTTCACTTGTTTTGTCCACCAGAAGGGGCTCTCTGCTACAGCAGCTTCGTCTTGCTCACTCATTGGTTAGGAAAAAGGATTTGTCACTATATACATAACCAGGAAGAAAACAACCAAAAAAAAGCTTTGATTTTGTAGGATGTGATAAAAAAAAATTTCTACTACTGAGATTGCACTGGCACCTATGGGCAATTTAGACTCATCAATGAATGTGCATGTCTTGGAGGAAATCAGAGCATCTGGAGGGAACCCAAACTCCAAACAGCACAGAAAAATGCCTCAGGTCTTACCCCAGAACCCTCTTGCTATGAGGAGATAGTGTTAAACACTGCACTGGAAATACATTGACACTGAAACACTGTTCAAAAACTGTGTTACTGTACCTATTAACAATTAGCATTGTCATTCTCATCAACAGTGTTGTACTGAATGAAGAATAATTTAGCACAGAGAGACACATTATAAGACAGATATACTATTCTCTTGCATTGTAAATTGACACTTGAAATTAACTTTGCTCAGCATGTGAACTAATATGGGCTCTGACTGGCATTTAGTGCACTGAAAGGGAAAAGAGGAGAATTTTTCAGCAGTGACTTTAAAGTCACAGCACCAGTCAGCATTCATCAGCATGTCTGACACAATAAAGTCTTAACTTTATTTTTAGATTCCAAATATTTATGTTTCAAAATAACATAACAAGTCATGAATAGACTATGAATGTTTGGTTTAAAACTATTTGTTTTTATTAATAAGATTGATTTTGCTTTGTCAAGTTCATAAATGAATAAGAAGGTCGCAGGTTCCCGGCCTTGGTCCTTTCTGTGCGGAGTTTGCATGTTCTTCCCGTGTCTGCGTGGGTTTCCTCCGGGGACTGACTGAGTGTGAGTGTGAGTGGTTTTTTGTCTCTGTGTGTTGGCCCTGTGATGGACTGGTGACCCCACCCTCGCCCAGTGTGAGCTGGGATTGGCTCCAGCTCCCCCGCAACCCAGAAATGGCTAAGCAGTTGAAGATGAATGAATCAAAGTTCATAATTGTTACTCTGTTCCAGTGCTCCACACGTGATACCTCAGTTACACAGCATGGAACCCTAATTATTGTTACATTAATTGCACATGAAGGAGCTGCTTAAAAATAGTCCTCATCATTGCTAGTAACATTCTGTTTAGTTAAATTTAATTGTTGTGGGGCCTCTTCAGGGAGTTTTTCCACTGAGATGTCAATGAAAATCATCAATTTGTTGTTGAACAGTGAGGAAAATCTGCCAGGACCATGGGGACCCCCCCCCCAGCCAACATCATTGGGCCCCAACCACTCGCCCATTAACAGGTTGTGCCCCTGCTACTTCTCTGGGATGCAGAGTTTGTGTTCTCATGACAGTGAAAAGTGTTGTGCCTTCAATGCGATAGCCATTAAATCTCTTCTGCTTCTTCAGGGGACATAAATTTTCTCCCCTCTCCTTTTTTTTACATTTACAGCTCATTCACAAACATTGTGGATTAACTGCCTGATGTAACCCAAAACATCAGCTTCCATGGTCTTCAGTATTGCAGGGGTTTTTGCCCATTCTTTAACTGAACCTATTTGACATTAGCCTGCTCATCTTTTGACAGAAAACTTTCACTGACCACTTTATTGGACAGTAATACCATATACATGATGCATTGGCAGAGGAAAATAATTTAATAAATATCCAAAAGGCTGAACTTGAGAGGTAATACATCACCTAGCTTTGAGTGTGGAGCTCGGACCACTTGACATTTCTGTCATATAAAAGCAGAGAGCAAAGCTTTGCTCCAGTGGTTATTCAGGACGCTGAATATTAGGAGGAGGTAGGAGGCAGAGATGTCCTCTGGTTACATAAAAAGGCTCACAAGCTTTATAAACGAATATTGTCATCTGTGCAACTAAAAACCTGGGGACATAAGGCAGGAGTGTACAGGTGGTAGAACAATGGGTTCATTACTCATCTTAGGCAGAGGACTCATACAATTTTCAACTAAGCTGATGTATTGGTAAATGAAAAATCTAAATAGATCTTATGGTTTGCTGTCACATTCTGACAAGTTTGGGAATGAGCCCCATGGTTACATATTGACATATCAGAAGGGAGCCAGCTTAAAATTCCTCAATATCCACCAGACTTACTGTCATGATTCTTGCTTTTTCTGTGTTCCTGCGTGATTGATTGTATTATGGTGTTCTGCAGCATTCTCCAGAATGTTCTTGCAACACAACACAAACGGTTGGAATGTGAACCATTCTGTAATGTAAAGTTAGTTCATAGGTTTGTGATGATAGGAATTCTATGTTAGAATCACAAATGAACAAAGAGGTGTATATTAATATTAATTAAATGTTTGCCATGCTGAGTGTCATTTCCTCTGAGTCTGACAGAGGGAGAGCCGGAAAGTAAAGAAAGAGAGATTAGTTTTGCTGTGCGAGGTGATCAGCCCAGTGGTTCCGTGTGGCCATCACTGTGTGGCTTCCTCCCATCTTGATCTTGTGGTTTTGCCCACATGCTTGTGTAGCAAAGTGGACTAAGAGGCAATGCATTAAGGGACCAACAACGCCACTTGGAGAATTGCACCCCAGGATATACTTCCTACACCGTAAAACTCCTAACTGGAAATATAGGAAACACACAGGTATGGACTGAGCAGGCAGTGACATACTTTAAGGAAAAATATACTGTATAGTCCTTTCATGGAAGAAATAACCAAGAAAAATCGAGTCAGCTGAGCTGGACTGACGCTCCTAAAAAAGGAGGAAGGCTAGCAGATAAATGATTAGACAAAGGACTACAATAATAAGTGAGAAGGGGGAAAGTATCTTTATTACAATGTTAGTTAAAGGGGCCTACTACAAAAGTTTAAGGTCCAATATGGATACTAAAGCCATGTCACAGCAGTCCAACTAAAAGAAACGTGAGCTGAGGCCTTTTGTTGATGGGCAGCCTACCTGGGGGGGTTCCTCTGGGTACTACTAGCTGTGCACTACATATTCGGAGCAAACACCACAGCACACACAAAGGATTGTAAAAAAGAAAAAATGCATGCCCCAGTGCCTCCATTTACATGCAACAACATGTGGCGACCTCACCATCAATGCCTAGCCCCTCCACACTCCATCTCTCAGTTGCACTAAAGGAAAAAGGAAAAACTAATACAAAGGTTAACAGAAACATACCAGTTGGCACTAACAAAAGTATAAATAATGAAACAACCAAAGCAAATAAACAAAACAAACTAGAGGTAAAATAAATAAATAAATAAAAAAGATAAGGGGCAAAAACAGAGACAATGCAGGGCAAAACAGGGCAAAATGGCAGCAGGTATTGTAAGCATATACAAAAAGAGTAGGAAGGAAGCACTGTTAAAAAGTAAGGAGACATTTTCAGTGCAGTGGTCAAAAATCTAATGTTATCATTATGAAACAAATAACAGGGGACATTGCACGTTCGTGTATTTTGACAATGTATATTAAAGAAAATGAGTAATCAATAGAAGTTTCAAAACTGGTAGTCCCAACCTGAGCAAGAAAGTTCCGGAGTTCCAACCTCTCACTTCTGGCTCAAAAAATGGGAACGACCAAAATGAGCTGCTCTTTGTAATTGCCTCTGTTTGAAATGTGCTACATTAGAGGTCCCTAAACCTTTCATATCACGTGCTTCTTTTTACTGCAGATTTTTTTTTTTTATAAAATAAAAAATAACTGATTTACCCATGCGACAGCATCAGCCAGATTAAACCTCAACAAAATGCTACTGTATTCAAATTAAACAATGGCCTGCTCTTTTCCAGGTGCAGCACATGCTTTCTGGTAGTAACGTCAGCATGTTACTTTAACTGGCTACTGTAAAAACTGGAGTTTGTCTGCGTGCACCTTTTTTTTTTCTCTTCCATTCAAATCCGGGACATTTTCGGGGACAGTTTTAACTGAGGACAGGTCACCCATATCAGGGACTGTCTCTGAAAATCAGTGACACTGGTCACCTTATTAAAAGGAATTGCCATGCTGCTTATGACTTTAACTGCATCTGTTAAAATCAACTGACTCACCACCTCTTGTGGGCTTCAGTACCCCAAAATGAGGTGGATGCACTGGACCAAGGCAATGTAAGGGATGCAGCTCAGGGCTATGATGCAGGAAATAAGCTAAATATAAATTTTTACAATAGAGTTGTGCAATTCAAACAATATTCACATACCTGGAGCCCACACAATGACAGTGGCCTACGAAGATCGGAGCAGGGGGAAAGAAGCCAGAGATAGAGCACTGGTCTGAAGTGCCCTACATCAGCTGGCTCTGATTAGAAGGAGGTTCAAGGAGTTTGCCTAGAGCTAATTTTGTCATTCATTCATCTTCATCTTCCGCTTATGCATTTCCAAGTTGCGGGGGGTGCTGGAGCCAATCCCAGCTCACACTGGGCGAGGGCGGGGTACACCCTGGACAGGTCACCCGTCCATCACAGGGCCAACACACAGAGACAGACAGAGACAAACAACCACTCACACTCACATTCAGACCTACGGCAATTTAGAGTCACCAATTAACCTAAACATGCATGGCTTTGGACGGTGGGAGGAAACCGGAGTACCCGGAGGAAACCCACACAGGCACAGCGAGAACATGCAAACTCCACACAGAAAGGCCCCAGGCTAAGAACTGAACTCGCGACAGCACTAACCACTATGCCGCCGTGCTACCCACCTAGAGCTTAATTCACCCTAAAGGTTCTGCCCCACCACACTTGCAGTTTTTGTTTGTGTCATAGACATCGATTCTGTGTCTGAAAAAGCCAATGCTAAAAACCCTCGAACCTTCATTATACCTGATGAATCATTTGGGGTGACTCTGATTCTATTGAACTCTATAGGAACTCTAAAGGAAAGTGGCCCTACTTCTCTATTGATTTATTAGCTCAGTAAATGTTTTCCTAATGAGTTTATGGTATCTGTCCCTTGTTTCAAGTCGTCAATGCAGCGTGATGCTCATTTATTTTCATGATGTACCCATTTAGAGGCAAGTAAAGCATAAAGTACATACCACATTAGGGGGTGTGGCCACTGTGTGTGTGACTGACAGACAAGAAACAGCAGCCTGTCTGACAGTCAGGTCAGATCCAGCCCTCCCTCCTCCTCAGCTCCACCTTCTCCTCCCATATGGTTTCTTCTGGTTCCAAAAAACAAGATTGTCACACAAAAATACATTCTGGAAGGTTCAAAAGAGTAGTTCCTAAACCAAAAGATGATCTAACAATGTGGTTGATACATTACGGAAGATGAAATTCAGAGCTCGTCATAGATGTGCTACATTTCCACTTCCGCAGCCTTGGGATCCTCCCCACTAATTTATTACTTTGAGAGGTTTTTGCTCTGTCTACCACACTGAATAGTTAAAGGCAATATTCCACCTTGCTATATAAGTCACACATAACAATCAATCATGACTGTCCTTCCTTCACAACCATGAACACACACACATTTCATGAGTTCATCCCAGATACACTGCCCCAGTATTATAAATAATCAATTAAGCTTAAAATGTGTGTTAATCCAGAGCATTATAAAGTCCCTAAAAACATTCAACAACTTTGATCCGAACACAAGCACAGCACATATCTTTGGCAAAAAGCTCAGGAAAGGGTCCCGTTTGAGAGGATGAAATTAAGATTTTCTTCATACATTTTAACCACCCAACCTGTCCACCGTAAACCTTAATGTTAATCTTTAGGACCCTGCCTGCTTGGTCTGTAAATTAACCACATTGCCATGGCTATAACGGAGATCATTACATCACTTATGTCTTGAGAAGAATCTCTGCCATATCTTGAGTAGCTAGATAGGAGCACATTGATTCACCACAGCTGCAGCAGGCCATACTATACGGAGGCTCATTGTTTGGCTCCAGCTACAGAGGCTGTGCTTCGCTATGCTGCCACGAGCCAATCAATCCACTGAAGAATAAGGGAGACGCCTCATTTAATGAGAATGTGCATGCATTTTACATGACAGTCAAAAATAGAACCCAAGGTAGGATAAATGACCTTCTTCCTCAAGGCTAAACACCCACTGATTTTAACCATTTATACCCGACAGAAATCAAACGCATATGAAAACATTAATTGGTCCATAGAATGTCACACGTATACAGGCAGAATATGTCACTTTCAGTCAACTGAAACTTTTAAAACTTTTATCTACCAACTTTCTTTTGATTACAGTGTTAAAAGTGCATTTGATATCAGTTCATTTTCAGAGCTCAGTCAGGGCAAAAAGTGGTGTGAAATAGTTTTCTGTATTTCAGCTTTAATATTTCAGGAAAATTTGGTGGTAGTACCATTTATTGGGCAGAGATGGTAAAGTGAACTTGTTATTAACAAAAGTCATACAGTTGAGCATATGGCGTAAAATTTGTTGTTCTGATATTTATCACAACTCTACTGTATATGGTGTAATTCAAGGATGTGAGGTTTTGCAGAATTTGACCTGTTGTTGAATATTACTGAACATATTTACATGTTTTTGTTCTTTTTGTGTGACGATTATGTCCCCCGTCCTTAAAACTTTGGAAAAACATAAATGATATTTGGCCTTATAGGGGAGTTATGATCCCCATAAATATGTTTTATCCACTTTAAAAGGGCTCTAAAAAAAAGGCTTTTATTGTTACAATAGTAACATCAGTTTAAGTGCCTAATTTGCTTCAGCACCCCCAAAAGCACCCCCAGAAGATGAATGGATGAATGAATGAATCTCAATAGTAGCACAGCAGAAAGCTACCGCTACATATCATAAACAGCATGATAGTGTTTTACTCACAGTGTCATTTTTTATGTACTTGATAGTAAATAGATTTACTTGATAATACGCTCACTCTCTGTCTTAGTTCATCCACCTTTTCAGGGCAGGACATTCAACTGTAATGACATGTGTTTGCAGTGTGTCATTGCTGCTCTTCCTACAGGAGTACTTCCGCCACCTCGCTCTGCCACTTCTTTCATGCCAAATCAGATTTCCTGTCTATATTGAACACTCACTGCCCTCAGCTCACTGCAGGTTCCACCATGAGCAATTCAGAGCACAAAGGAAGGAAAACTCTCAGCCAGATTTAATGAATTAATTTGATGGGTTTTGTAACAAAGTGAGTTTTCATGCACAGACAGGTTCTCCAGACTCATTTGCAGATGTGAGTGGAGCCAAATTGAGGTCATGAAAAAGGTAGTGATATTATCGGCCAATTCAACTCCCTTTAATGAGCTTTTTAATTAAAAGAAGGAAAAGTCAGTTAAAGGTAGTTTTCCCATCTCTGAGACTTGCTGAGACATGAGCTGGCTGCCAATTGAGAAAAAAAAAATCTATTGTTTTATCTGCAGTATTACAGTTAGTACCATTTGCTTTATGAAAATGAAGGCCAGGCAGACATTTTATTAGGGAGCATGATTATGCTGGTTAATCCTCGTCTGCCCTGGTACAGTAATGTCACCAAAAAGATTTTAACAAGATTTATATATACTTTTAAAGCTCCTGGGCAGTCCATTATTACATTTATTTTGATCAGTTCAAGCCTTGTGTATATGATCAGCTGAATCAGAGGTTGACAAGAGATTTGGATCAAGTCTATTACCATCCATCTATATGCAAGGCAGAGTGACAAAATGTGTTTTTTTTTTTTGGAACCAAGGTACCAGAATTTGTAAACAAAATTTCCGGCACTGTATATGTAAAGTAACATTTTATCAATGGACCTGACATCCCTGTGATGTCATGTACTCAGTCAGTTAAAAACATTTAAATGTCTAGCTCAGTTTGTCAAAAATATATTATTTTATACGATGCAGCGGCCCTCAAGAAGGAAAAGGATCTGTAACGATAAGAGCAACAGAGCACCCCACCTTGATCCTCAAGATGAATCTTTGCTTAAACAATGAATTTCAAGTATCCTGCTGTATGACAGATGGCAGATGAGCAAAGAATTGGCTTATGAAGGCATCAGCTCTTGAATAGACAGTAGGAGGTTGTTGTTTGCTTCATTTTCCGAAGACAGTGCTGTCTCCTCTGGGCACATTTTACGGTGCTGGTGGTGTTTATGGACCAAGTGAATCTGCACTCTGAGGAACTTTCCCGCTGGGGAGCCACCTGGGCTGGGCTGGGCTGGGTGTGCACTTCAAGCGCCACTTTCTGAAGGTGACAGTTTTGTCCTTAGGCTTCCTACAGACTATACCATCCCAGAAAGTGATTAGCTCTCTGCCTGCATGCTCTCTCACACAGCCTTATGAGGCTCCAGTGCTCAAAGAATTCAGCAGTAATTAAGGTCCCTCAGGCAAAAACGCCAGCATCAAGTGGAGGTGTTGAAGGGTAGTTCAAACCACATCCACATGGTCTGGAATAGCCAGATTAGAGTATTTGAGTGATAGATTCTTAGGAAATAAGAAGTGATGATGTCTCTTTTACCATTGCTGTTTTTCATTGAGTCATCAATATTTCACATCTTAGAGAAAGGAAAATTATAGTTACAACTGATTTTGGTATTACAAGTTCATCTATCATTTCTACTGCTGCTTCTTGCCACTCTTCTGTCCCGTCTCTTATGCCTGTAATGCATTCACCATACTAATTTGCATTGATTTGTGAACTTGACAGCATGGAAAAAACATGCTTCAGCTCCAACACTGGCAGTTCTAAGCTGAACACAAAAGGTCTGGATCTCTTTTCATGAATATATTTTGGAAATATTTATGCCCTGTGTTTTATCAATTGTGCTTTTTCGTTCTCTCAGCACTGTTGTTGATTTGACGTGTTCATCATCACCAGTGAGGCTGATTTATTGTTTGTCCCCTGACATCAAACCATTTTAAAATCAAACCCTTAGTCAAACTTTTTGGCTTTGCATTTGTCCATTGTTTACTCACCACATAACATGTTAATCCATGTAATATCTTTAACCCTATTCATTCATTCACTCATCTTCTGCTGCATATCCATTTCTGGGTAACGGGGGGTGCTGGAGCCAATCCCAGCTCACACTGGGCAAGGGCGGGGTTACCCTGGACAGGTCACCAGTCCATCACAGGGCCAACACACAGAGACAGACAGAGACCAACAACCACTCACACTCACACTCACACTTACAGAAAATTCAGAGTCACCAGTTAACCCAAACATGATGTCTTTGGATGGTGGGAGGAAACCGGAGTACTTGGAGGAAACCCACGTAAGCACGGGGAGAACATGCAAACTCTGCACAGAAAGGCCCCAGGCCCGGGAACCGAACCTGTAACCTTCTTGTTGTGGGGCACGCTAACCGCTAACCTATTCAATAAATGCTAAACAAAAACAAGTGTTCGGAACTTAATTAAATTTGATTAATTGAATAGAAACAAAGCCAAAGGGCACTACTCACATAATCAGGTCCCAGTAGTAAACCATAATTAAAGGTTCTCACGGAGAATGTGTGGTCACAACCAAATGGTAGATAATGAATTTTATTGTTGGTCCAGTGACATATACTCTGCAGCCTTCTGTGAATCATAATAAGGGACTGCGCTACATTTAAAATGAAGCCACGCTTATGCTCTTTCATCACCACCATCCATCCATTTATTTAGTAAGCAAACCCAGTCCTGCATTGGAATGACATGTCAGGTATTGTCCTTGCTGTAGACAAACAGTATTTCCACAGAGACATTCAGGTGTTGTCACTTGGAGCAGACATACAATTTATCAAGCTCAACAACAACTGAAGTGTCATTTTAACCTTGAGCCATGTGCAGATAAACCAGCACACGTTTAGACCTCAGCATCAAAATAAGATGTTACTCTGAACTTGTTTTAGGAAAAGTCAAATGAAAGTTTCAAAAACATTTTGCTGTCAGTGTATATCATGATGACCTAGAGTCTTGTCTGGTTTTTGAATAGTAACTAGGATCAGTTCTCTTTATTTTCAAGCAAATCTGTGTTCTGTGGTGATTTGATACTGTCAGATCTTGCTGTTTCTGTTAATGTATGAAATAATGATTATAAAGGTCTGTAGTATCTGCAGACCTCCATGTGGTCTTTGATAAAAAATTAGGCCTGGTTTCAAAAGTTTCAAAAGTCTCAGACCACAGAGAAATGCTCACAACTTATATTCAGAAAGTGAGCTTTAAAACAAGTGGTCAGGTCTTCTGGAACTTTGTGCGGTCTCAGCAAAGCAGTCACATCTCTCACCCACGCCACCTGAGGCCCCGTCCACCTGGACCCAGCTTCCAACTTTGCAAAATTCATATCCAAAACTGTTACTTTATCAGCAAGGTGCTATATTTTTAGCGGATCACCCAGGGAACAGTCAGCCAATCAGAAGAGAAGATTTGATCCTCTCTTCTGATTGGTTGACTAACCTGTTGTTACTACGGCTCCTGAGACTACAATCTACTAAATCATCTAAAAGCTAATGAATGGAACTTCTAAAGAAAAAAAGCAAAACTTAAATCAAGGAGGGATTTCAATAGTTTTTAAACAAAATGCTACTACAACAAAATATAACAGAAAAAAAACCACATTGTGTGTATAATAGCAGTTGCAGCATGATCAAGCTTCTTTAAAGCAGATTTTGTTTTGAAAAGAAATTGCTGTTCTGGAAGAATATGGACATTGACAATTATTAGGCAGCAATTGACTTGCAGGCTGGAAAATATTTTTTTCCGAAAGAAACATTAATACTGTTCCCTTTCATTGCCACAACAGACAACACTGAGAGTGACGAGCAAACATCTTTCAGCGAAATGACAATACCATATTCTAGGAACACTAGTTTTTCACAAACATAATTATGAAGTTGTTACGGTGTTGTGTGCTTACTGGGAGGCATACTGTGTATCCTCTGTCTGCTTGCCATCTGCTGTCATGAGCGTCATTGTCGTTATTTGAAGGTGGACCTTTTGCAGAGTGACATGAAGATAAGATAGAATACTGTATGTGACAGGAAGGGAAACAATGCATCGCCGGCTCACCATGCGGCATATCTCATTACTCTGGCCACCCTGTTGACAGCAGGCTGATAATTAATCTTCATTGAGCCACCGAGCTGTCTGGCTGGCAGGCTAAATGATTGGGGCGGAAGAGGGGGTGGGCAGCAATGTCCTGGGATGTGGCGTTAAAGTGGGATTCAGTGGAGTTTAATAGCAGGTTTAAGACACACAGCAAGTTATGACTTATGGCAACTGTTGACTCTTTAAAGAGGCAAAGGGTAGAACAACATGGGGCGCAGTGCCTTGAGTGTTAAAGTATTAACCATGTTGCATGGATATACAGTAGGTCAGCATTATTGCACATCGATTTAATTTCATGTAATGCAAGTTTAAATGTGGTCTATCTTTCAGAGAGAAAAGTGTAGACCACTCAACCCATTCATTTGATTTAAATATCAGATCACTCATCCCAGCCTCTTTCTCCCCAGACAAAAAGATCCAGGGATTTGTTTGCATCCTGGCAGCAGCCAGAAGGTGATCAGTTCACTAAATCGATAGTAACTCCTTCTGAGCTCATCAGTTTATTACATTGCAAAACTGCCTGGAGGGAAACTGTTTATTCCACCAGTGATGGCATGCATGTATGTTCATAATGTGATTCCTATTCAACTCTTATCCACTGGTGTTTTGAGACTTTCAGTTAGAGCTTTAAGAAGAAATTCGAATCACAAATCTTCTAGGATGTTCCAAAGCTGTGCAGTTTTGCCTTCACACATTTGTAGTCCAAGCATGTATTTAGGTCCATCTTCACACATTGTGACCTGCTGTTTTGAAGCCTAGAGTTTGTAATTTGTCCATCAACCAGCTTGGTTTGTTGAAACCCAAAGAACCCATATTTGGAGGAGGTGAAGCTAAGTAACAAATATACAGAATATCTGTAATGTGAAACACTTAACACTTTATTACTTGAATATTATGTGTATAAGTGGGACGGGAAATATGTTTCAGGGGCTTTAAGATCCCTCTGTTAGCTTCTTGAAACAGGGTGGTGTGGTGTGGGAGCGGTGTAAGTCATTACTGTGGTGAACACAGAATCTGTGAAATGGCTGAGAGAGATTTTTTTTTTTTTTGTCCAATGGACTGCCTCTTCTGTAGATTACAGATTGTTTGCATCTCAAAGAGTTCCCAGTAACCTTTTGCGAAAAAAAGTGATTATATTTTTCTTTTTTTGTTTGATTTGAGGCATGATAATTAATTTCTGTTCAATTCTCTCTTAGAAACACTTAAGATAGCCTAAACCACCTGGGTTTTTATTTTGAAGCCTCTGACAAGGTTCAGCTTTTTTATCTGGTAGGATACCAAAAAGAGAAAAAAGAGTTCAGTGTTCCTTAATATGCTTAAAAGACAAAACAATCCGCTTATTTTGAAGGAATGGAAAGTAACAGCCAAAGCAATTCAACATGTTTCATTCAACCCAAAGAGAAAATGTTAAAGTGTTGGCACATTCCCAAGGCTGCTATTAACCAGAGTTCACACACAAAGATGCTTTGCTACGTTCCTACTTGTGATCCAACTTGTTTTTCAAACCACAAACCAGCCATTCTACAGGTCAGCTTGAGCATGGGAAACATTATTGAGATCGACATCAATAATGTTGAGGAAATCTACAGCACTCATCATAAGAAATCTAGTGTGCTTCATTGACACGACCTGGAAAAACAATCCACTTTTCAAGAAGTCACATCCAGCCATTTTCAAACTTTCATCCAGAGTCAGGTAGTGGTGGTAGCAAGTCAAACAAGTTATTCGAGACATACAGCTCTCCCATGAGGCAGCTCCGCGGTGTTCCTATAGGCCGGATGAGCTATATCATCCCTTTAGCATGTTCTGGGCCTATTCCTGGGTCTCCTAATGGTTGAAAGATGCCGGAAGATGTAACCAAATATTCATGGGAAAGTGTTTATTTTTCACTTCTACATTAGTATGTATAAACACATCATCAGCTTGAGATTCAGGAGGTTTATCCATGATGACTGTGACCAGTGGAGACCCCCTTCCCTCAGCTTTTACTCATGCTCACACAAGGGTGAATTGTGTGGTGTGCAGTTGTCTGATGAATGCATTGCCTGGGCCTGCCACAGTGGACAGAGCTGATCAAAGGTCATTCACTTACAGTAAAGAAGCAACGGCAAAGTAAAAAGAGAGAGATCAAGCCTTCTCAATGGAATAAACATGTGTGTAGTTTCAGTAGTTAATAAAACATGACAGATAAAAAAATATTTTACTGCCTGTATCACTCAAGTCAGTGATACATGGGTCCCCTGTCAGCCAAATGAAAAGGTTTTTGTTTGTAAACCCTGCATATTCAAAATAGGTTTCACACAGATAGGTCGAATCAGATCAATACCAAATTAATTTACTCAGTGAATGAAAGCCATGGCTCCATGAATCTGTAATGAAGTCAGCCATCATCATGCTCAAAACCAAACTTTTCCACACAAAAAATGACTCCACCAGTCAGCCCAAATCCATCTCTTTGCCTTTTTGCCTCTCAGACATGCATAGACATGCAATAGTGGCAAAAGAATTGCAACATTAACAGTGAAGGTCGAGGTTCAAGGTGACTTTATTAGTACCCGTAAGTAGATTTGTTTGCAGTAACGAGAGAGAGAGAGGGCATCTCAACATACACACATAGATTAAGGACAACAGAAAATTAAGACAGCACAGAACAAACATGGGTAGGTGCTTACAAGGCTCACTGATCAGGATTAAAAGCAAAATAAATAAATAAAAACCACTAAGATGCCAATACAAAAACCTGTTAAGAGCATGATTCAGGACAGTGAATGAATAAGTCAGTTAAAAAACCACGTCAGGTTTTCAATAAATAGGAATAAATAATATATAATTCAAAAAAACAGTCACATTAGAAACATCCATTGGATGTTGAGCATCTGAAGGCTCAACGAAGTGACTTTGTTCTATCAGTCTGTCTCTGGGTCACCTCTACTGTCTGCTTCTGTCTGTCCTTCCCACCACCACATAATCCCCCCTAATCATTATTCCAACAATCTTCATTAATCCACTTTCTCCCAGAGTCACTGAGACCAGAAACATTTATTCAAGGCCATTAAAGCTTTAATCTTTTTCGTGAACCGTTTTCATGTGTGTATTGTGGCTGTTGAAATGAGGCCTATTCAGACAATTGCTGTTTTTCTTCTTCTATGTCATTGTTTTTCACTTGCAGAATTCCTGACCATTGGTTATTTCTTCACCTGCGTGCAGCTTTCCCCTCTCCATTATGCATAAACAAATGCCACCACTCAAACAGCATGTTCATACAATGGAAACACTCAACAACAGAGTACAAGTACAAAGCCACAACACAATAACAAGTATTTTTCAACACATTTACCTTGGGCTCCATACAAAACAATGCACTTGCAGAGAGGATTATTAGAAAGTAAATTGATGACGGATAATCCATTAAGCTCCATTCAGATATTATTATTACGGCGGAGGAGTGAGGTTAAATATTTGCTCTGCTCTACTGTAATTGAAATTAACATTCTGGTCTCCAGAGTAGCCTTTAGCAAATTAGAGTGTAAAGTGATAATCCACGAAAATATCATATTATTATTGGTAGGATGATCGATAAAACATTTAGGTCTGCATTGATTTACATTTTATTTTTTTATGAAAGTGCAGTTTGAAAGCCCTCCAGTAGAATAAAAACAGCCTGGAAATTATCACCTGGCTGCTGTTTTTTTTATTTTTTCTGTTGTTTTTTTTTTTTTGGCATCTTTCAGACCACATTGAGCAACATGGTTTGTAACACATGCAGGCAAATCTTCCCATCTTAGAATCTCTGATAAACCCAAGGACAACAACCTGTGAGTGATGGCAGCAGATATTTTGGGATTGGTTAACAGACAACAGCAAAACCTACGAACTGCTAAAAATCCCAGTCAAAGGTTTTAGCAACTCAGGAATAACAAGTCAATAACTGCATCAAGTGAAGATAAACAATCCTAATGCTCATGTTGCTGCTAAAGATTTAAATAAATAAAAAAAAAACATTTTTCAAGAGCAGTCTTAAAGGCTCCATATTGTTTAAAGGCATATTTCCATGGGTTGTTTCAATACAAATAGAGTCTAGATTTTATATCAATCATGTGAATCCTGTTCTCTGTCCATTGAGAAATGCTCACAGCTTGTATTCAAAAACTGAGCCTTACAACCAGCTGTTAGGACTTGTGATATCACAACAAAGCATTTGATCAGCCCACCTTGCCATTTGACCTTGCAGGATTCTTTTTTTTTTTTTTTTTGTTTGCTATGTTTTGTTTTGTTCTTTCAAGTTTTACTTGAAATCTGCTGTATTTGCTTGGAAAACAGTCAGTCAATCAGAAGAAAGGCTCAGATCGTCTTTTCAAGCTCCAGGCAGAAGCCTGAGGGAGGAGATGTAAAATTCTATTAAGTGATATCAACACTTCCAATACAACAGTGACAAAGAACATAATTCTGCCTACATAGAAAAACAAATTCAGGAATCAAACGTAATTAACATACAACTTGTATGATAGATATACATACTATAACTGCAAGATGACAATATATTTCATTTATTATTATTGTTGTTGTTATTGTTGTTTTTATTGTAGTTGTCATATCATTTATTATGTGAATCCAATTTATTAATTCATTTATTCATAATACATGTATTATATTATATGTATATTATTGTTATTTGCAACTAAAATATCAAATTTGTTTTTATGATTCTTTTTAGGTACATGAACACACCTGATCAGGGGAAGCTTTTGGTCTTGGCGACGTGTAGAATAAATTTTTTTTTTCTACTGTTGCACCAATCTAAAGTGCCAAAAGGTTGCATTTACTTTTCTGAATAAAGTAAAACTTGCCTGTAATTAAAACTCCAAACGGCAACTGCACCTCTTCAATTTGAACAGATTTCATGAGATGCAACATGTCGGTATTCTGTTTAAAAACTTTAATCAATTAATTTAATACACAGATGGCAACAAACCCCTTGAATGAATCTTTCAGTGTTCAAGCATAATTCTTATTATGTTTTCAGGTCACATTTACATGATATTACTTGATGAGCTCCTTCTGGTAGCGATTTTTTTGTTTTCTTTCAGTTGAGCACAAACCCAGTTACAGGAAACTCAGCTCTGTTCTTGGAATCACAGGCGTAATTTCACTTCTTCATGAATTAAATGAAATTATGGACAGATGAGCAAAAATCACTCACCATGTCATATTCAAGGAGCCCCCCCACCCTAAGAAATTGCAAGCAAGGAATTATATTACTTTGGAGTTGTGTTTAAATAAGTAAGTAATCTTTTAAAAGTCATTGTTGTATTAGTCGTGCAATTTTTAAAATTTTCAGGTGTAATCAAGTTGGTTGGAGCCTTTAATCCAGATTTAACAGCAACAGAATTTGTGTGCGGTACTGACAGTGAAGCAGTCCTACAACACATCATCCCATTAACTATATGAGGGATTACAAAAATCTAGATAGAGGCAGAGGTGAGGAGCACCGTGAATCATGTCAGATTAGACGGTTAGATTCTGCAGGATATATCTCTGAATCTGCCTGCCATTTCATACCCTCACTGTGCAGCTCTAACTAAATATCAAATCATAGACATGTTGAACTCAGAGATGAATAACCACCAGGATTAGATGACACACTTGGTTATTTATGAGAAGATACACTGGAAATAATGCTTAAAAGGATTTAGTGAGTTTACTTCAAGCAAGATAATAAACCAAAGCTGAAGGAGACATCATTTAGCCTTTTTTTTTACTCAAAAGTATCCCTTCCACAATGGGTTAAGAAGATCTTATCTAAATTAAATGATTGTGAACTGTCTTATTCCTAGTTTACAATTTTATTTGGATGATTGTGCGACACAGTATGTTGTATTTATTCTGTGAACCTGATGTCTGCAATGATTCATCAGGAAACTGGCCTGTTGATCAGCCCAATGCCATGCAGCTGAGTTGAAGTGCTCCCACTGGCCTTTGCCCTTATGGGGTATTTACAATCTGCAGCGTTACAAACTTTTGGCTTTTGTTTCCAGGTTTAGACAGCTTTTGTCTTCTGAAAAAAAAATAAAAAAATGCCAGTCTGATGTGTAGAAATGGTCATGACAGGGTTTTAATATGTAAACCTAATTTTAATCCTTCAGTGGACAGAAACCCTTTGTCTTTGTCTCATTGCTGAAGTCACATTGTTTTTCTCATATCTAGTCGTTGGTGCTTCTGTTGTTTACACAATATTCAGATGAGCCAGTTTTTTAAGCTTACCATTACTGATAGCTTCCCACCCTTTCTCCCACTATTTTATCATTTTTATTTTGTTCCTTTGCTTTCTTAAATGATGAAATGCAGTTTATTCATTGCAGTGGAGATGAGACACAGTTAACTGGAAGCACTACTCTGAGAAGCCATGGCAGCTGGCTGACTGCCATTACTGGTAACAACACATGTAGCTTTAAATCAATAGTTCGCATTTGTTTAAACAAGGCCCAGCCACACAGCTGGTTGTATGTAGAAATGGCGACCTCAACACAATGTGTTTGTCTACTGTCTTACATTATTATCTCAGCTGGCTGCTGAGCAACAGAAGTGCCATGAACACAGTCTCAATTGCTGTGTTTTGTATATTGTTTTGAACACTAACTGTCACTTCCAAATCCAATGCGGTAGATGATATACATAAGAACTAGAACCACTTGACTACATGCAGAAACGTGTATCTGACTAGCAGAACTGCACACAGGGAAATAATAATAATAATAATATATTTTCAATAATGACTGTAAATATTGGACATGGTTGTGGTAACAGCTTCACAGACTATATTGCATGGCTCAACAGCATAAACAATGTTGTAATATTCCTGAGGTTTATGCTTTGTTGTTTAATTCTTGTAAATATCTTGGGAGCAATTTGCTAGGTGCTTAGGACTGCATTACATTTCATGCCTTGATTTATCTCTCGGGATAGTGTGTAGGTCTATCTCAGGCTGACTGATACAATTAAATGGGAGGGAGTTAGTGTTTGGAGCACACATTAGTGCCAAAAACTCCCTATTTTTTGTGAGATGTTATAACCCAGAATTATCAGGATAATGTTTGGAAAAATTTAAAAGCAGGGAAAGAAGGAGAAGGCTGGTAGTCAATTTGTGCTTAGAGCCAGATAATGCCATAGTATTTGACACTGGGAGAAATGTTACAGCAACTGCGTGATGAGCTATTGAGGACAGGGACATAAGCAGACACGTATTTTAGCCATATATCGAAAAAGCTGATGTAAGTTTAATTCTACATTATATTTTTTGTATTGTCATCACTTTATCTCACCATCAAGCAGCACTTTCTCCATTGTTTTACCCTTTAAACGAGCTTTTTACATGTCACTCACCAGCACAAAATCTTTATCTATGTAGCAAATTTTGTTGAGGTTTGTTCATTATCTGCTAGAACAGGAGACAATGGGTGACCTTTCATTTACTGGTTTTGGTTATTTTGTGGTTGTTACTAAAGCAACATTTACACTCTTGTAGAAACACAAGCCAGTTTGTTCAGTGCGTGCCACACCATTCCATCAATACTGAAATCCCAGACTTCACAAAGTGACTGAATAGGAGATTGAAAGTGACTTTCCCACAGTTTGACACCTTTGGCTCAACTGGTTGCCACAAAATATGAAAGTTGAAATCACTAAATGAGTCTCCGATGACCAGACAAAGGTAGTGGTTCATCATTAAACTATTGGTGTTTAGCTCTTTGTTCCAAAGAATAGTACAAGCTGTTCTACTCCAACTGACCTCAAATGGTTTCCACTGCTGTTAGAGAAGCACCTGTGGCATCAGACTGATGTATCATAGACCTGCATGAACAGATGGGCTCCACTGCATCGTTATTACCCACAATCCACAGGGGTATCATAGCATCATCAGTTTCTGATTTAGCACTGATCATGAATATTCATGGACTGTCTTCTCTCCCAGACAATGTGATGCAAGCTGAGGCCAAAGATCCATTGAGCATATGTGTCTGGATAGCGATCAAGTTATCATCCTCGTTCTCATTCATCACCAGATTTTTTCTGGCAAATGACCACAAGGTTTGTTGATCTGGTGCCTTGTCATTTTACAAGGTGAACTTAGAATTTTAAATTAGAATTCAATGTCTGTTATTGATGCATTTCTTAGATGTCTGTTGTCTCAGCAGTGGGGGGACTATGTCTCTCAGAGATTGGGAGCCAAAGGTGATGGACTCCCCTCCATTAACTAACTTTGGACTCATCATCTCTTGACCCATCCTTGCAGACAGAGGGGAAAGGCGCTTTGGTAGTCTGCACTTTCCTTATTTTGTTTGCTGTGGCACATTTTAATCTGCTGTGCTGCTGATTGCTTTCCGCTCGCCTTGGCTGATGGCCCCACAGAGCCTAATCACAGGGCCATGGCCAGTTTTATGTCACCACTGCCCAAACATAATCAACAAGACAGATTATGCTAATGCGCTTATGTCCGAAGACCAGTGTAAGCTTCAGTGCTCACACAGGACCACGATTCCAGGCAAAGGCGTGTGATAGATGGTTAATTTCCTCTTGGGAATGGGTATCTTTACTTCATCATTTAAAATATACTGAATGAGTGCTTGAGCAAAGCTACTTGCTCTCTTTCTTGCTCTAATTCTTACAGGAAGTCATATGTTTCTGAAAAGCTTTGTAAATGCCAGACAACAGATAAGTGGAATTCCCCCTTTTTGTTTTTTTCATCGCACAATACTCAATGACCAGCAAGTGTGTTTAATGGATACAAAAATATTATCCTCAGCCCTTTTGGCTTCATATAGACTGACCAGTAAGGAGAGAGTAAAAATTTAAAAAATACTTTGTAAGTAGTGGCTTTCTATTGACTCTTTTCTCTGTCAGAAAAAGAATATTGTCCTTGGTAACTTCAAAACTTAGAGAAGTCTTCACAGACATGTTGTTGAATGGTGACTGCAAAACTTTTCACAGCCATGTTTTCAGAGTTTTATCTCTCAGGGTTTTCTGTATGAAAACTGAGCTTTGTAAAAAGATAATGACACAGATTTGGCTGTTTGGTAAATTGTCATTTATAATTACTGCAAACTAGTAGTATGGTGGACAACTTTACTATTCTAATCATCACCGTTATCTTTATCTTTCAAGACGTTAGAGAAATTGTAAAGTCACGTTGGAGTTGGAGAACATTTTAGATGTGAATTATTGTTAACTTTGGTGTGAAAGATCTCTCTTTGCAACAGGTGACATTGCTTTCTTTCTACCATCCTCACCACGGCCATTTTAGTTGCTGTAACCTCAGCAAACCAATACCAGAGAGACAGGTCCAGGTAGTTAGGTGGGAAAATCTCACCTTAAATGGTCCATTACTGTGACAACAACACAATCCATCTCTCTGTCCTCTTCAGAAATTCCCTGCCATGTAAAGTGCATATATAATCCCATGTATATATTAAATGCTTACCAAGATGCCATCCATCAGCCACCTTCCCAACGTACAGTCTGTTCCAATCCATGCTGTTTTTTAGGATAAATGAATGGCAGGCTCCCTCACCACAACATCCATCAAGTGCATTTGCACAGCACATATTACTTGCATATTTAATGCAATGAAAATGGGACCTATTTAATTAATGCACCTCTGGTTGTGATTAGACAGCCAAATGCAACCACCCCTATCCCAGTATACACTACTGTTCCAGAGCCTAAGCCTGGCCCATGCACTGAACATCTGTTTCCATTCTGGCTGTTACCCTCTGGTGTTGACTGAGAGCCAGAAGATTTTCTCTCTGTGCACTAGAACTGGTCCACATGTGGAAATAGCATGCAACCAACAAGCTGTGTATGTGTATGGTAAGAATGTGGCCAAGTCTAGGCCAAACATATATTGCTATCTGGGTGTCTTCACAGAAATGTTCATAGTGAAAAGCATTGAGTACATTAGGGGAACCGGTTCAGTTTAAAATGTATATGTAGCACTTATATACATACATATATATATATATATATATATATATATATATATATGTATATGTATATATATGTATATGTATATGTATATATAGCACAGTCATTTGCGTTGTATCAATTGTTTGAAATGTTCTGGTTCTACCCAGTTTCAAGAAGACGGCTCGAAGAAATTCAACATGACTGATTAACCAGTCATCATCATACAGTAGGCCAAAAAAGAAATTAATTAAAAAGAAATTGCGGAAATCTCCATTTAGCATTTCCTTTTTAAATCTGCCATTCGCCATGCCTTTGATAAGGTTAAAACTGCCATTCTCATCAGACAATGTATTGCATCCTGTGCATATGATTTTATTTTCACTTATCAAATTGCATATGTGGATTTGTTAATGCTGCTGCATGGTGGAATAGTGGTTAGCGCAGTTGCCCCACACTAAGAAGGTCTCGGGTTCGGTTCCCGGCCTGGGGGCTTTCTGTGCAGAGTTTGCATGTTCTCCCCGTGTCTGTGTGGGTTTCCTCCCACCGTCCAGACATTATGTTTGGGTTAATTGGTGACTCTAAATTGTCCATAGGTGTGAGTATGAGTGGTTGTTTGTCTCTGTATGTCTCTATGTGTTGGCCCTGTGATGGACTGGTGACCTGTCCAGGGTGTACTCAACCCTTGCCCAATGTGAACAGGGATTGACTCCAGCACCCCCCACAACCCGGAAATTGATAAGTGGTAGAAGATGAATGAATGAATGATTTGTTATTGCCTTAAAACTGTTTTTCAGGTCAGCAGTGTATCAAGTGTGGAAAAATGCTTAGGCCAGGTAGATGGTGTAGAAGAACTCTCACCTTCATTTCACTGTTGTTTAATCTGATCATGAGCATTGAAGAAGTGCCTTAAACCTGTAGTCTATGAAAAATGTCCCTGCTTCTCACTCAATTTATTAGCTCCGTAAATATATTTCTAATAAGTTTATGCTCTCAATCTCTCATTTCAAGTCTTTAGTGCATCATGATGATCATTTTTAAAATTTAAGCTATTTCAAAACCAACCAGATTACAAACTGGAGGCTTGCAAATGACACTTCACAAACCAACGGGTGACATCACTTGTTCGCACCCAATGTTTGTTGGAAGCTGAGTATCTCTACACCCACCATCATTCATTCCTACATCAAGTCACTCTCATCCCTATTCACTAGGGCTCTACACCAGTCCACAAACACTTGTTCTCTAGCAGATCAACGGCATTGTTGTGTGTGTTAGCGTTTTGCACCTGCATGCTTGTATCTTTTTCAATGTGCTGCCTCTTTTTGGACCTGCTGCAAGAATGTGGAAGCATGCATTATTCCAAAAGATGATACCTGGCACCTGTAATTACAATCCCAACATGACTATTTAATAGAATATTACAATCTGGTTCTGATCAAACTACTCAGCAATCATCACCCACTCATTTTCTACCACTTATCCCTTTCTAGGGGATGCTGGAGCCAATCCCAGCCAATGCCCTGTCAAGAGCAGGGAAAACACTGGACAAGTCGCCAGTCTATCACGACATATACAGACAGACATACAACCACTCACACTCACGCACACAAGTTAACCTAGACATGCATGTGTTTGGACTGTGGGAACCCAGGGAGGCACAGGGAGAACATGCAAACTCCACAGACAGGCCCCAGGCCCTGGAATCAAACCAGCAACCTTCTTGCTGTGAGGCAACAGCTAACCACTATGCCGCTGCACTGCCCTAAATACTCAACAGCAGACAGTAAACTAAAATTAGCTCCACCTCTGAAGCTGCAGCATTAATATGCACTAATAATCTTATGTCATTTCAATTTATGTGTTACCATTAAATTATATTGTATATATCAAATTTAATGCAATAGAGGGGGTGTTTTGGCATATCCAGTGCTTGTTTTTAATGCTATGCATGCTTACAGTGGGTATTTTTACTGAATTACACTCCTAAGCAATCTGATTAATATGTCTAACAGTGGCCATTTATAATGGTTTTGAGCACAGAAAAACTATGTTATTCAGTTGATTACAAAACACCTGTAAAGGTTGTTTTTTCCTTTAATTCCAGGCTCTGAAGATTTGGGAGACAAAGATTCAGTTATGCACAACATTTCTTCCATCACATTATGTACTTTATTATTATATTTTCTTGAATCTTTACACCTAAACTCAAACACCTTATAGTGAATGCCAGTTGTGCGGATTGGGTATGTTCCCACTTCCAGTATTCATTGGATGTTTCAGCTGAAAGTAATTTGGGCTGCAGGTTGGGATTCTGCTCCTTTGCTGACTGACTCGCTTTGATGTACTTTCACAATTTCATGGCTTGCACAGATCCATATTATTCCCTCAAACATTCTAATTGTGTTTCCCTCTGTTCCTCCCCCTGCAGCAAACTTAAGTCTAGAATCACGCCAATGAAGTCCAGGCCGACAAATTGTTACTGTCCACAGGTCATAACATTTATTACATTATGTTACTTTGGAATTATATTCATGATTTATCTTTAATATACGCCTTGACATCAAAGTTCAATCTAGGTTTTTACCTTTTAGAGTCGCCACACCATAAAGGTCATTGTACAGTACATCTGAATTTTAGTGCACTGAAAATGTATTATATCTAGTCGTCTAGGCTTGTTCTTATATCTTTTAATGTCCTCATTCTTGCTTCCATGCAGAGAGAGAGAAGCCAGACAGAACCTTGAGGAGGTAGAAATGAGTTGTGAGGCCTTGCTACTCCTGCTTATTATTATATGAATGGAAGAGGCGGGACAATGCACTGCTAAAGCTCAGCTCCATCCTCCTGCTCTCCCTCAAATAGTAAATGCACAAATACGACTATGTGATGAATAATAGATCCCTGCATCAAAGAGGAATCTCTCTCTCTCTCACTCTCCCTTGCTCGCTGCAGTTGTCAATACCCAGGGCTTGAGTAGTCCATTCTTGCAAAGATTTCTCTCTGAACCTCCGCCCAGCCAAGGCTATCAAGAACTCCTTCTGGTCTATTTGCTCTCAGCAATGTCCAGTCCCTGAGAAAAAGGGTGTGCATGCCTGCACAAAAGTGTCACAAGCAAACAACATATGAAGCATGCATATAGGGATCAGACTTCTGACTACACTTGTACTTAAAGGTGTTTTGTGTTCAAATGCATTTACCAAAAGGCTTCTTAGGTTCAATTCTGAACTAAAAGTAACTGAATTTCTTCAGAAGGTGAGATGTTCTGTAATCTTAGGACTTGTAAATGTAATGACAACTGAGGCGCTTGGCAACATGTTTATGGTAATGCTAATATTGCAATAACAAAACTCTAACATACCCCAATTATATATTGCAATACATGTTCCCATAATGACAGCAGCTGTGAAGAGAGTTAAAAAAAAAAGACTTATAGAGCACCACAGCAACAAATTTTCACCATCTAACGCTGCAGTCCTTCCGAGTTGATTTCATGGCTAGGTTTTAACTTGTGGTTCATTTTCATTGCTCATGGCAACCTTTCTTCCAGCTTTTCATTAGCAAGGCTCAAACACACTATCCTCCTAAGATCCTGCATCCATAATACTTAATTTTGCATAACTTAGACCTGTGAGTCTCATTCATGGACATTTGGACAGATGTCTGTCATCTTGTGGTCCCCAAAACACATTACAATAGTCAGTGTACATTAAAAATGGCCCAAAAATTTCCACCAAAATGCATACCAAATAAAAGGTCAAGTCTCATGAGGCTACGTATTACTTGCTTACCATAACCAGCAGCTGACCAAAATTTGTGTCTTGCTGCAGAACAGAGTGAAGAATTTAGCTCATGGGCGCCAGTCGGTGTTAAAAAGTGTGCAAATATTGTATTCACATCCCTCAGACAGCTCAAACATGACTCCCGGATGCTGATGCTATTCATGCATTCATATCATCCAGACTGGACTACTGCAACTCCCTCTACTCAGGCATTTCTCAGACTACCACTTCCCATCTCCAACTAGTCCAAAACGCTGCTGCCCGGTTATTAACAAGATCAAAGAAACGAGACCACATCACTCCTATCCTTGCATCATTACACTAGCTCCCCGTTCACTTCAGGATACATTTCAAAATCATTCTGATTGTTTATAAGTCTCTTCATGGTCTCGCCCCTTCACATATCTCAGAACTTCTCAACCCTTACAACACTACCAGACCCCTCAGATCCTCAGACCGTGGCATGTTGGCTGTGCCATGTTCACGGGCCTCTTCTGTAGCAGCCCCTCAGCTCTGGACTATGCTGCCAGAAGCTGTTAGGAAGGCTGACTCTTTAGAGGTTATAAGAAGTACCTTAAGACCCATTTGTACTCTCTGGCTTTTAATGGAGTTTGTTTGTTTGTTTTATTTTCCATCTGGGTTTTCAGTAACTTTTATTTTCATTTTACTAAAATTATGTTGGCTTGTATGTTGCATGTCTTTATGCTTATCCTGTATGTGCATACGACATGTTTATCTGGGAAGCACTTTGGTGCAAATACTGTTTGCTTTTAAGGTGCTATATAAATGAAATAAACTTAGACTTAATGTTGCTTTGTGTCACAGGGCAGTTGTGCTAAATTGCTTACAGCTTTATTATACTATATCTGTTTTCAGCTTGTTGCACTTTCCTCAAGTGTCCAAAATAAATCAATGATTGCAGGTTTAAACAAGCATATTAGATGAGTATACAACTGATTCACCATGTAAAAATAAGAGTATATTGATCCTGACCTAAATTTGCTGGCTATGCAATGAAAATTGTAGGCTGTTAAAGGCTAATTGTGACAATGTTATGACAACAGTCATCAGAAAACCCTGCATTCTACCATATGAAAACAGCTTTAAAGTGTGCATCCTGTCTCAAGGGAGCTGAATTAGTGATGAAAAACAGTAGAGACAGTTGTTACTAAAACTGTCCAATTGTTCAAAATAAAAGTATGCCATCAGAATAATTAACAACAAACATAAAACAGCAGGAAAAAACATTTTTGCCTACCAGAGCTCTGATAATATAACAGGACACAGGCAGAAAAAGTTTGAGGAAATCCAGGTTATTTTGAAGTGAGAGCAATGTGCAGCACAAATCTGACCAACATAAAGGGGAGCAGCAGGGAAATGGTTTTTAGCAGCACAAAAATGGAAAGTATATTTAAATATACTTAAAGTACAAGAAACTCAGTCCTTTTCACGTCACATCTTTGCTTCATCTTTTACCAGATTCAGATGATGTTATCTGTGGGTATGGAGACACAACTTTCAGATCAAAACATCATGGTGTGGATGATGATCAGCCCTTCTGAGTTTTATGATCAATGAAGCATGACTCCCAATAAATTCATAAATTCATTCAGCAGATCTAGCTCCATCACTAAATCACTTTATTTATTTATTCTTTAATTTTCCCACTCATGGACACTTCTATAATTTCAATATAAAGAGCCTTACCTAGTGCTAGCTAGGTCAACTGTGTTGTTTTGTGATGTTATACAAATAAATTAGAATTCAGCTGAATATCTGCTTTGTTGATTTAAGATCTTACAGTAGACATTGCCTCGTCAAACATGTCTGGAAGAGACAGAGTTTTGACAATCTCTCATTACCTGTCAGATTAATTATTCATTGGTGTTTTCACCAGCAACTTATTTATTTTGTCTCTGTTATTTCACAGCAGGAATAGCAGCATACTACACTGTTGGCTTATGTGGGCTTGTGTACTGCTGTCCACAGTTTTGGAGACATGGGTGAGTGGGTGAATGGAGTCGGTGAGAGCCTGTGGGAGTTAATCATACTGACCAGCACACCAAAACAATGAGCTGAGAGCAGCTTAAAGCCAAGGGAAGCTGCAGAATATTGTACTGATTCCGAGTGGCAGTACTTTCACTTCACATAGATTAACTAATTCAATATTAAACATGTTCCTTAATGGCTAATGTTACAGTAAAAATTCAGGTGGCATAAAGCATAAAGCCCACACAGACCTGATTTTCTAACATTGTCTTCCAACCAGTATTCAAACCGTACAATTAGAGCAGGAAGGCAGGACACACGGATACACTTGGCAGTGACACCAAAACAGAGAAAGCTGGAGCCCAGGGGGGGAAAGGTGTTTTCAAAATGGGGTGGTGGAATTGTTCTGTGAAGTACCTATAGAGCTCACTCACTCACTCATTCACTCACAATCAACTCTATCTGTTATTTTTCAACAAAACAAAACAAACAAACAAACAAAAAAAACCCACTAATAGTAATCCAACACTGAATGTTTAAAATAGACTTCATTTTCTACCAGAATACAACAATCGTAAAATTATTCAACTGATTATCATATTATTGCTGTATATTAATCAATTTATAACTTTTGTGTGAAATAGCTAAGTAATAAATATTTGTCTCATTTTAAAATATATAGTCAGTGAGACCAGACTTGCTAAAATCCTCTGGCCAGAAGCAAACTGCAATTGCTGTCATTTCCAAAAAGGCTGACGTGAACAGAGTGGAGAATCAGCACAATGAACCACTTCAGGTGGGACTGAAGTCTTTAAACAACCACTGGATGCATCAACACCTAATTTGTTACACATTCACCATGTATGAGAATGTTAGGGTGAAATGAACCTTTATAAATTGCCTGATGTGTTGTTTAAGACTGATTGCCTTCAAAAGTGACATTACCAAAAACATCTTAGCACATGGCAGCACGGCGGCATAGTAGTTAGCACTGTTCCCCCACAATAAGAAGGTCACAGGTTCAGTCCCCGGGGCCTTTCTGTGTGGAGTTTTCATGTTCTCCCTGTGACTGCATGGGTTTCCTCTGGGTACTCCGGTTTCCTCCCACTGTCCAAAGACATCATGTTTGGGTAAATTGGTGACTCTAAATTGTCTGTAAGTGTGAGTGGTTGTGTGTCTTTGTCTGTCTCTGTGTGTTGGCCCTGTGATGAACTAGTGACCTGTCCAGGGTGTACCCTGCCCTCGTCCAATGTAAGCTGGGATCAGCTCCACCACCCCCACAACCCGGAAATGGATGCAGTAGAAAGAATGATTGTTAGCACCTCTACCTATCATGGAAAATATATTTCAGATTAGCTAACTTCAGAATTTCCATTGTGAGGATGTTAGCATGTGCCATTGGCATGACTGGAGACTCAAAGTAACAACATTAGACCTGCGGCAAATGTGAAAGATACCCAGTGAATCTCTAAACAACATGATGTTTGGATTTAGTGTCTGCACAGGATTAGACATCTTAAATAGATTTCTTCTGCATTCCTTCCATTGTTGCCTTGCACTGTTTCTTGATATGTAACTGCCAACAATTGTCAACCAGTGGAATACAGTACACTACTACTCGGCTACTAGCTACCCAATCTGCACTTTCTTATACACACACACCCCATTGAAAACACAGTTTTTACCATGTTCAGGTTTAAATCATAATTTGTCATTATTTCCTTCTCAAGATGCATTTGTCAAAGAGGGGTCCGTGGAGCACCTGAGGTCGATTCCAGTGGGGGAGTAAATTTGTAAAAATGTTATAAATTTTGTGAAAATTTCAATTTATATCTAAACCAAGCTCTTGATTTGATAGGGTTAGGGTTTTGGGAAGTCTGGCAATGATTTTCCCTATAACATTCGCTTCATCAATGCATGAAATACATTTGAATTTACTTTAACCGTGTATATTTTGAAGTATATTCATGATTAACTTGATATTTTGTCAGTTTTTGAAATATGAATGACACTCTTGTCAAATCACTCTCCCTAGTGCCGTGAAGGACTGGATGTGTATGACACTCTGGATATGTAGCAATTTTCTCTTGAGATTTATGTCTAAACTTCTATATGTTTATGTATTTGTATTGTATTTCTATTTGAATGTAATATTTGTGTTTCCAGTACATATGTTGTGGCTACTTATTGCATTTACGAATTAGCCATCCTCTTCCATGAATGTTCATTGCACTCCACTTGTATGTGCTTGTCCTCAGTGCTCGCTATACCCAAAGGTGCTACTTGTGATAAAAAATAATGATGAAAAACTCTGTAGGGTATATTAGCTGTAATTGAGGGTTTTGTACATTATTACAAAGGAATATTGTTGCCATACACTCACAATATTTTAAAGCAACCACAGCATGAAATGTTGATGCCACATTGGTGTCAGTTTAATGTAATCGGTTTAAACACGGTGAAGTGGACCCGTTCTGATGATGTTTGTCCATTGTATTTTTTCAAAACAGAAACCCAAAAATAAAAAATAAATTAGATGAGCTGATATGACACATGCAGGGATTTTGCAGCAGGGGTTATTGTAGCACACATTTCCTCTACATGTAACAGTGTAACAGTGTTTCTGTGGAATTTTTAAAAAAAAAAGCAATGCAGACCAACAAAATTTTTGCACAGGCCATTTTCCTCACATTTGTCAGAAAGCAGACTCATGTGATGTATGTACCTTTAATAGAGCAGAGAGGGTCTGGACTCAGTGACATTGCTGTGGCTGTCAGGTGAATAGGACAGGGGAGGAGGTGGCTGCCAAGCAGAAACATGGAATGCAGAAAACACATTTCACAAATACATTTCCATAGATATGAGACAAAGCCCTGGTGGTACTTTTGATATTTCACAGAGCTTTTCTTTGCCCATTTGATTTTGATAAGGTTACAGACAGGGAGCCAGATGGAGTAGCAGCCCCAGTAAATATGCTTTTTCCCAACCAGGAATTCAATTGTGGGTAGCAGATGACTGACCTCATGGACAAGTTGGAAATAAATCTGTCTGGCATCATCCAGATGAGGGCTGAATAATAGGATAGTAAAAGAACAGGGCGAATAATCACCCCAAAGAAAGATGAAAACAACTGGCCAGTGTGGTGCTCCTTTGAGCTGCTGTGTGCTCTGCTGGATTCAATCACGAGCCTGAGATCAAAGTGGATAGTTAGCCTCAGTTGTCCATGTGAAGAAGCCTTTAATTACAGTTTTTGAGGCTCAGTCGTTCTCTTTCAGTTTCAGGATGGTGTAGAAAAAAAAACTGATTTATGTATGAGGCTGTGTTGAGATGGAGATTGTATAATGAGATGGAGAGGATTAGCAGGAATACCGGAGCCATTTTATTCTGACCTCTCAGTTGATCTTTATCAAGTGCCTATACCTTGTGACCTTGTATATCCTTATATATCCCCTTACCCCTTACCATATATATCGTTACTATTTACCAGATGAAGATGAGATTGAAAATTTTATGAAAATTTCATAAATCCACCTGCTTTTAGTGTTTTATTTATTAAATTGATTCACGATAATGGGGAAATTTCACATCACCTTAAACCGCATCTGTGAAATATGTTTGATTTGATTCAGAGGTCAAAAGAGGTAATCATCTTTCAGGATCTTAACCATCAGAGTTTTGGATGATTGCTCATTGGATTCATTTAATATGGAGGCACCTTAAATAAGAAGCGATTACAATTTTATCATCATTAATATTTAAATCATTATTTAAAATAAATGATTCATAGCAGCACGCAGGCATAGTGGTTAACACTGTTGCCTTACAGTGAGAAGGTCGTGGGTTTGATTTCCGGGCCTGCGGTCTTTCTGTGTGCAGTTTGCATGTTCTCCCTGTGCCTGCATGGGTTTCTCCCACTGTCAAAAGACATGCATGTTTAGGTTCACTGGTTACTCTAAATTGCTTCTGAAAATCGTGTTGTTTTAAATTTAAAAAAGATGGTTATTAAATGAAAATATTACGTTGGGAATCAACCTTCAGATTCACAATGTTTTGCTCATCTTTTATCCGTCACAGTATCTTGACAACACATGGGAGATACAGCACTGTTTATCAATCATCATAACAAGTATGTGCAATTTGACTGACAACTGACAAAGGCCCTTAAGTGTGACAAATACACCTAATAACCAACATGAAATGGGTATCATTTAAAATGCAGCAACTGAGTGCTGGAGGAGGGTGGGAAACACAGTCAGCGTCACTGTCCTGGCTTGATAATAGGTCCCACACCACTGACATCTGAGGAGTGAAGTAAACAGATGATTAAATGGAGCATACTCAAGCCTCCTAGTGTCAGGGATATGCTCAGAAAGACATTGGTCTGTTTAAGAACAGACAGGTTCAAAGCTTCCAGATATTCAACTTTTTTCCAGCGGTGAACTTTCCTTATAAACAATATCATACTCTCAGAAGAGTAGTATACATCAACTTTTCTGATGTTTCTGATTCAGTAAAATACAAAGACTTTTATAGCCAAGGGGGTTATCAACTGGACACTGCTGGATAACAATATTTTCTTGTCCTCTTACAAATAAGTACACATCAGTGTGTGTGTGTATGTGTGTGTGTGTCTCAACATTACGTCCACCTGCCTAATATTGTGAAAGGCCTCCTTTTTCTGCCAAAACAGTACTGACTCTGAAGCTCTGGACTCTTCTAGACTCTCTGAAGGTGAGCGGTAGTATCTGGAGCAGCAGTTCCTTTATGGCGCCTCCATGTATCAGACTTGTGTCGTCCCACAGATGCTTGACTGGATTGAGATCTGGAGCATTTGGACCAAGTCAACACTTTGAACTTCTTGTTGTTTTTCAGATCATTCCTGAACTGTTTTTGCAGTGTGCCAGGAAGCAATATCCATCTGAAAGAAGCCACTGATATTAGGGAATACTGTTTCCATGAAGACCTGGACTTTGTCTGACGGTTGACAGTTTTAGGGCCAAAGTAACTCCCACATGTATTAAGGACCCAAGGTTTCCCAGCGTAACATCGTCCAAAACATCACACGGTGCTCACCTGCTTATCCCCTTCTCATAGTGCCACATCTTCCCTAGTCACTGTAGTCAAGCATTTTTACAACTATTTGGGACTGATGTTTTTGTTAGTGGTTGGTGGAGACCAAAGCATAGCTAATATGCCTAACAAAACAAAATAAATGGTTGGTCCAAACACTCCAGAGCAATACACAAGTTTTTTGTTTTTATTTATTTATTTATTTATTTTTGTCTGATTGCCAGAATATTTTATAAAATATAAACCTTAGGTGAGGTCTGGCTAAGTTCAGACATGAAAAAAATGTTGAGGTAAAGGACTCTCATAATGGCTACAATAACCAATAGTTCACTGGACCAGTGCGATGAGCATTAAAAAAGTAGGTTTTGAACATTTTGAAGCCTGAACAACTCATTTTATAATAATAGTAAAAATGTTTCACAGAAATGAAAAAAAAAAAGTGGTGCAATCATATGTTGTTTCCTTGTGGGAGGTCTGTCACCATACAACAGTACACATCTGTATGTACCTAAGCAGCTGTTTGCTAAAATGCTGACCATCTTGAAATTTGTCCGTGCTGTGTTTACAGTTTGTTTTTCTGCTCTCAATTTTTAAAGCTGATTAAAATATCAGATCATTGTGTGTAGATTAATACTATGTAAGCTCGTAACAATAGGCATGCAGCAGGAGCATCCTATCAGTTTTCAGTCCAGTGCAGTAGGTGACGGACTAAACCATCTCTGGAAAACAAGTGAGGACAGCGTCAGACACTGCAGCTCGTTAAAAGTTCAGCTTCCTACACTAGCCGCTTGTTCATTTTGGCTCCTTGACAGTTTTTAGCAGAAGTGTTTAATCGGTGTGTGAGGCACTGTGAGTGGGAGCTGATAGGATTCAACAAGCACAATGAGCGGTGGACCAAAACAATGATCTGAAAGTGGTTGAAGGCGGGAGAGCTGAAGTGATTGAAACTATTGACCATTTCACATTACAGTCAGTCAAATGACTGACTCAGGTGTGAGAACTCTGTCGTCATTCACCACAATTTCCTGATGCTTCATTCTCAGACTTGGTTAATTAGGAGCAAACTTTACTATGAGCTACTTCCTGCATTTGCATAACAAAGAAGGGCAAAAAAATAGAAGGATGTTCTTACAATCCCTGGAGGTCTTTTCACAGTCATAGAAGACATTGGCTGATACATGTCTATTCTTCTTGAACACAGAACCTAAATCCCACCACAGCAGCACAAGAGAAAGAAAAGCATAGCTGTATCATCCTGCTGCCTGTATACAATTTTCCCTTTGATTTTGTATTGCTATGAGATTTTGCATTAATATGATATGCATGAAGCCAATGTGATTGAGCTGGAGGATTCCAAGCCCCTCTGGGGAGGAGGTTTGGGGGATGCTTTTATAGATAGGGTTATCTCCTGAACGCAGCCTGTGTTATTTGCCAATGAATTTAAGCATTTCAGTATGAAATATTACAGAACCGGGACAGTGAGTGGCAATCTGGGCCTAACTGCGCAAACTCATTCTTCCAACTGACAAGCTGGAGATATCCTCTTCTAATCACTGTGTGCCTCATCTACGTGCTCATCACTACCATAGTCATTTCTATTTTCTCTCCTAACAACTAAGAGTTGTTCAAAGCAACAGTTGGCTTCTTTCCTCTTTCTTCGAAAACAGATAAGAAGATTTGCATAAAGATGCCCACTGGCAACTCTAGCCTCTTGGGGCTTTGGGAAAAAAATACCAGCAGGCCCGTCCGATCAGTCTTCATTAAGATTACGTAGTAAATAATTTGACCACTACCCTTTTTTTTAATATAGATTAAAAAAAATTGAAGAATTTCAAAATAGAGAACACTAATAAAACAAATAACTGCATAGCTTCAAAGACATGTTGTAAACAGCCACAATATAATGCCTGATGGGTTTTTTTATATTTTATTGTTATAAATCAGGGCAGCATGGTGGAATAGTGGTTAGCATTGCTGCCACACAACAAGAAGGACATGGGTTTGATTCCCAGGCCTGGGCCTCCGGTTTCCTCCCGCCTAAAGACATCATGTTTGGGTTAATTGGTGACTCTAAGTTGTCCGTAGGTCTGAGTGTGAGTGTGAGTGGTTGTTTGTCTCTGTCTGTATCTGTGTGTTGGCCCTGTGATGGACTGGTTACCTGTCCACGGTGTACCCCGCTCTCGCCCAATATGAGCTGGAATTGGCTCCAGCACCCCCTGTGACCCAGAAATGGATAAGTGCTAGAAGATGAATGAATGAATGTTATAAATCAGTTAACAAAAAAGCTTGGATGTGCAGCTTTGTTAAAAAAAATTGGCAACACCGACTCATGGACGAATGGTCCATCGATTGTTTAAGGAGCAGGGAGACACAGTTTGAGATATTGTTGGAGGTTTCCAAGCAGCTGCCTGGTCAAGGTGCAACTCTACTGAGAAATGTCAGCTCACCATGACATCGATCGACATTGATTTGTGCTGCTTTTTTGGTGGGTCCAATTTATAATATGGCCATCGTAGAGTTGTTTTTTGAAACCAGAAGAAACCATATTAGGTGTAGCCTAGGAGGAGTGGGGGCGGATCTGACCTGCTCTGTACTTTACCATTATTTAAAAACTAATGATGTTGTATTGAAGATTTGAAACAAGGGTATGAGACAACAAAGTCATTAGGAAAACATTCACTGAGCTAATAAATCAAGTGAGAAGTTGGTACATTTTCCTTTAGACTTCAATACAGTCTGACTTTCCAACCAGTGGAGTTGTCCTCTGATAGTGATTAGACAGAAGGCAGGTTTAGCGCTCGTCAACACTGACTTCACTTTACAGACCCAGAGCATTGTCAGTCAGTAGTTGGGCTTTGTCACTTTAAATCCACAGCTGGATACAGTAAAATGTCAGGACAGATACTCAACCAAACACAGGGGCAGGTCAACTGAATATTAGGCACATTTAGAGAAAGAAACAGCTTTTGGAAGTCAGTAACATTATTCTATACTTTTAATAGCTCTCATTATTTTTGCTTAGTGTGAGACTCCCCCCTACTGGTTATAATACATCATTGCAACAATTTCTCCTGCAGTTCTAAATCACAGTGAAGAGAATCTTTCTCTTCTGCTGCAGCAGGTTATGACAGTGTGATTTATGATACATGCTGGAGGCTATGAGGGAACCATACATTTTGGGAAAGTTTACCTACTTGAGCATGGATCTTATAAAAACCTATTATGTCAGCGGCGCAGGTGAAAGGTAGATCATAATCAGAAATGGTGGAGCAGTGAATGGCTGTGTTTTACGTGGTTAGACTAAGTTGCAGATGAGCTAAGCATTTTTCCAGCCAGGAATGCTGAGGAGCAGACGAAGAAATAAAATATCCAGCTGGATCACTTCAGGGCAGTTTATACTATTTGTAGTAACATTGAGCTTGAAATTAATATTCCCATGAGGAGGAAAAGAAGGGGGAAAAGAGAAACAAAGAAGGAGGGAGGAAGATCTGAAAAAGTTTCTCTTTAGTTTATAAATAACTCATACCTCAAAGCAGAGATGGCTCTGTAAAGTGTCTGAGTGTATTAAAAATAGCCTACAATGAAAAGTAACAATTTAAAGCCATTTAAAGAATCTGTGTAAATTAGGGTGCAGCACTAAGGTTTTTTGATGTCTTATTATCCGGACAAGAAGTCAGGAATAGAATAGAATGTTGGGACAGTAAGAAGCAGACATACGGCAGCAATGGCTGCAATATAAATAAAGACACAAATTCTTCAAAAGAAAACTTCTTGGATTCCCATGCAGTAAAAAAAAACTCCCCATAGACTTGTCTGTCATAAAAGTGGTCTCTAAATGAAACCAAGGCTGAAGAGCCTTAATTATGCATTTTATTTCATGACCAGCAGGGCCAAATCACTAACTGGAGGCTTCTAAACAGCAGTCCACAAATCAGTAGGTAACGTCAAAGTGGGTTGACACTTCTGGTGAAAGGACACCGTCACGCTTAGCCCCTCCGATCACATAGCTCAGTGCTGCCAGAGAAAGACAGCAGATACAAACAACTTGACGGGCCATGACACAAAAACTGAGCCCAAAATGAACACTTGAAATTCACTGCAGCAGTTAAATGATCACAGTATATGTTAGTCCCCATAGTTTTCATCAGTAACACTTTACTTAAGTCACACCGTGTAGGACACTAAATAATTCATTATGACACACCATAATGCACCTGGAATCAGTCATAACTCCTCATCTTGCAAATTATGAGCAAACCTGTTTTTCTTTTTTCTTTCATGACAATGTAAAACACAGTTGTTATAATGCATTTCTTCATTGCTGACTTATGCTGTACATTGTAAGCTTAAAAATATCTTTGAATCTGCTAAGTTTAGAAAAAGTTGATATGATGCTATGGAATGATAAACAGGAAGGTTTTAAGTAACGTGTTATCAAATATTTAATATTTGCTCAGATACAGCCTGAGGAAAAAAATAAAACTGAAGTGACCTTTTTTTTTCTTTAATCTTTCTTGAAGAATATTATTTCTTATGTTATCGATGATTTGCTACCACACAAATGTTAATGGACATGATGCAAATTCCTTACCCCGTAAACTTTGTATAATCTACTTTAATGCCCCAACATCAATAAAACTACTATAAAAGATTTATTTGTATTAAATATGTAGGTACAAAGGAGGCCATGTGTTTACACTTAGTTTGGCTTTTAACCAACTGATCGCTTTAGAGCATATGTGAAAATATTGGACTGCACTATGGTGTATTTACCTTGTCACTGTTAATGATTTATAACCTGCTAATGCATTGAGCGCAATACAAACCTAACTGGTGGCTAACAAGCAGCCCCATCATCCATCTGTCCCCCGGCAGAGATCCCGTCACACAAGGTCTGGATCCATTAAGCAACTGCAACTATATGTGACCGGAGGCGAAGCTTTAATGTGACACTCCACATATGACATCATAGATCCTGCAGGTACAGAATAGTCCTTCCATCATTAAATCATGTGTGATTTATACTCTAGATGTCAGAGAACCTGTTCAGTTTAATGGCATCTTGTCCATTCATTCGTTTAAAGAAGCAGCACACTTCCTCTCTAGCTGGTGCAGCATTACAGTAATGGTGCTTAGAGGAACCAAAAGGATTATGCATATAGCAATCATGCAAATTAGCTTTAAAAGAGGACATAAAGTCAATCAACCAACCCCAACATCTCCCCTGCACTGGAACTAAGGAAGATGCGTCTGACCAGTTCTATAACTTCATATCAGGAAAGCACTCTTTAGCTTTATTTGTAACCAGCAGCCAGTTTTTTCTTTGACCCATAACCAGTCCACAGTCTTCCCCAACCATATAATTGTAACCATGACGACAAAGGTCTTGTATGCCTATCACTGTGGGTCCCCTGTTTCAGGGAGTGGGAGAAATAGATGGTCATTTAGATTGGAGGTCTTTTTGGTTTCCAGGGTCATTAAAGGATATTGTTGTAGGAACCTGCCAACCGAAGTAAAACTAGACAAGATTCAGCAAACCAAATAAATACATATATGAATATACTTTTCAGGCAGTGTCTTCAGTCACACAGTTTCACTGGGAGATAATATCTAAACAAGGACACATCTACGCCTCCATTCTTGCTTTGCCTTATTTAATTTTGTTTGAGAGGATGGAGCACATACAGCAAATCTACACGTGCTGTCATACCATGTCAGCTCTTCAAATACAACAACAACAACAAACAAAAATAGGAAAAAGGAATGGACAAAGAGAGAGTAAATGCATGCATACACACTTCCCTCATCAAACTCATAATCACCCAGAGAAGGAATACAGCCCCCCTTGGATTTGTTTCCTAAGCATGTTCTGTTCTTCATAGCAAATTCAAGCTCATGCATGTCTGCATTCTATGGAGACTCTCTTTAGCAGGATTAGCATAATGAGACTGCGCTGCAGCTCAAAAAAAGATACTTCTCCAGTTCTTTCTTCAGCTGCACCTCAGATCTTGTCTTTCACTCGGAGGCTGGATGACCGCCACCATCCTCACAAGCTGCAAGACACAGCTGTGGCAGGGGATAACGTGCATTAGGCGTGGAAGATTGTACTCTCCCAGTTGGTGTGCACAGCAAGCCCGTAAAGGAAGGTGTAATGAGATATAGATAACAGAGAGGCGGCACAGATTACAAGTGTGTAAATGGAGGTGCAATGAAGGACAAAATGGTACATTGTAAACAGACAACAACTATGGTATATGAGGTGAAGCAGGCCTGCAAACGGAGGCTCAATGTAATCGATATTCTTTATGAGACAGTGTTTGTGTGTGTTGAGAAGATAAGGAAAGTGTGCAGAGCTTAAGCACACCGCGGGGCGCTAAATATCTGTAGGAAACTGCAGTAACCTGAAGGTGAACAACATTGGTGGCAAACATAAGTTTGGCCTGGATCTACTCAGAATCCATGTGGGGATCAAGATTCGCCCACCTGTCCTCTCCACCTGTGTGCTGAAATGTTCAGAAACCTCACTCAGAGGCAAACTCAAAGGTGCAATCTGTGAACCAATGTAAAATAGATGGCTCACACACCCCACCTCCTCGAGGACCACAAAATCCTCTAAATCCAGTACGTAAATGCATAATGTAGATTTGCATTAAACTGTGTCGTCATTGACAATCATGGTGATTTATGTGTAAGTCCTGCACACGTTAGAATGGTTTTTGACCATTTAAACAGATCATTCAATACATACAGATTATTAACCTGTTCTGATTTTCACCACGTAATACAGGTTTCTTGCCATTTTTAAAATTATTTTCCGTTTTTTTTCTCCCCATTTATCCTTTCAGTGATAAAAGCATCTTGTCTGTGCACTCAATCTCCAGGGAGGCACCAAAAATAAAATTTAAAATGCCACCAGGAGGGGAAGGCTGAGACTAATCTTTTTCATACTTTGTCCTCAGTCACTTTCCTCCACTTTTTTTTTTTTTTCATTTATTTTCTGGGCTTCTTAGTTTTTTTCAGCACAACTCAAAGCATCATCTACAAACAGCCCCTCCCACTTTTGAGTTGCTATGGAAGTGATCACACACTTCCTCCCCCATCGGCTGAAAAGCAACCCTGTTCTGGAAAACCTTTCATGGGCTGACAATTACTATTAACACTTGGAGCGGAAGCACCTCTGTTCCATCGGCTGACTTATTCAAATCACTGCTTTGCCAAACAACTGGAATGATAAGCAAGCAGCTGTATCTTATTAGGTGTAATCATAATTGACAGGTATCCGAAAATGCACAAATACCTGCGTCTCCTCTGGTTTGTTGTAGAGGGATCGTGCTCATGCACCCGGTAAGGCAGTGTAACAATGATCTGAAGTCTGAGGTACAGTCTACTTGAAGCTATTGTGCATTATCCATGAACAGAATTATGGCTATGTAATGATAGATTAATACAAACATGGGGCCAATATTTTTATACGTATTCACATACCTACTGTATATGTATATATATATTTGGCGTCGCCAAAGCAAATTAGCTTTGTGACTTGCGTGACTGATTTGGCTACGGTTTTTATGCCCTTTCTGCCCTCCTGATTTATCCAGGAGCGACACAAGCCGACCACTTGTTTTCCCCATGGATGGGGTTTGAGCTGAACTACGTCCCCAGGCCCACATAACGGCAGTATATAATATCCATTTTTTTCTTGAGAGGATGAAAGTATATTTGAAAATAATCCAGAATCTACGACAGCATGGTGCTATAGTGTTTGGTGCTGTTGCCTCAAAACAAGAAGGTTGTGGGTTCGGTTCCAGGCCCAGGGCCTTTCTGTGTGGAATTTGCATGTTCTCCCCGTGCCTGCGTAGGTTTCCTGCAGGTGCTCTGGTTTCCTCCCACCGTCCAAAGACATGCGTGTTTAGGTTAATTGGTGACTCTAAAATTTGCCTGTAGGTCTGAGTGTCAGTGGTTGTTCGTCTCTGTAAGTCTTTGGACGGTGGGAGGAAACCCGAGTACCTGGAGGAAACCCCTGCAGACATGGAGAGAACACACAAATTCCGCACAGAAATGCCCCAGGCCAGGAACAGAACCCACGACCTTCTTATTGTGGGGGAACAGCACCAATGTGTTGCCCTGAACTGAAATTAAAATACTTAAATATTTTAACTCATGAGTAAATAACAACTGTCAAAATGAATATGCTATATGACCTCAGGAAAAAATGCTGAACATTCATGAACAAACATCTAAACGAAGCATAAAAGCGGCAGAATGAGTCAAAGCAGGACTACGATTCCTACGATCCCACCAAGACAAGGTAACTGGAAGCATTCTTTGGGAGCTGCACCAATTATAGTACCAGTAGTGGGTTTGTCATTTGACATGACTGGTGCCTCAAAATAACAACGCTTCCTCCGCAGAGAAAGAGGGGAACTGAACGATTCCATAGTTTTGAAAATGACCCAGCCGAAAACTTGAGTGACTTTGGAGTGATGTGTCAGCACCTTCCATCCCAGTCAGGAGGAAATATCATTTGAGACAATGACTAAGAGGCTCTGAAGCTGTTCTGGAGGCCCACAAGCTTTATCTTTATTTCATTTCTTTCTCCATCTTCCATTTTTAGCAATAACACCTTATTTCAATGTTACTGTAACACTCTGTCAGAATCATGATGTGTGTTGAGAGTTGTTTAATTTTTCCTCAGTGTGATAAAAGGGAAGTGTCAGATGGGACTTAGCTGGTACCAGAAGGTGTTGCAGTGAAACTGTTTTTGGCTCTGCACCTTACTTGGTGTGAATCATCTTGGCGCTGTTATGTTCAATTCAGTTTCACACCCTCTTACCCAGGCATGCTCTCAGTGTGTTAAAACTGTTGGATTCAATGGATGAGAGAAGTCACAGGTCTTTAAATTTGATGCTAAAATTACCCAAATGAAGAGCAATTTCCATTTGCTGCCAATCCAGAGGTTTAGGCACCATCTGGTGCTTGTAATGATTTCATGATGACTCATTACCTGCATTAGTTTGAATCTTGAAGGGTTCTGTGACAACACACCTCAGATAACTGAAGTAAGGTTGTGTCTGAAAGTCTCAGATATGTCAAAACACCTAAAGGAACACAAGCTATACACTTTTTTTCTTCAAGAAACACACTTTGTGTGTGTTGCAATGATCACCAACATTAAAAGATGTGACTATTAAATTTCCTCATATCTACTGAAGTAAAAGAAACATTTAACAGCAATAACAGAGATTGCTGCATATGTAACTTAATGTACCAAAACCTGATGTTAGCTAGACAGAAGTCAGAGAAAATAGCCGCATTAAAAATGTTGAAGAGGAAAAATCCTTTTCTGTCTGATATGAAATAGGGTGTCAAAACAGCTGGTGATAGAGGGCAGATCCGTCAGAATGTACTGTGTTTCCCATTTCCCAATTTATATATGATGCCCTAATCAGCTTGATTGGAGGTGTAAGCCAGGGCCAAAAATATATAAAGAAATAAATAAAAACAACACAGCTCATTCCGAATTTTGCAAATCATTTTGCTGCTGGCAGCAATCCCCATGACCCAGATTTACACTCAGTAATAGGTGGTATTTCAGGCATGGGAGAACTGTATAACTAATAATCCGGGTTACCCATTCAGAGAGACAGCGCAGACCGGGAGGAGTGCATACATCAGGATTGAGATCTATGCCTCAGAAGCTCCAGAGCTCAGCTCCCCAGAGTCCTGATCTCATCCCTTTGGCGAAATCTGGTGTCGGCCCACTCTCCGCCTGTGAGAGCTTCAGGAGTGCTCCCTCTCCTCAGCAGCCAGAGCTCAGAGTTTGGATGAATTTTCTGCTTGCAGACACAGCTTTGTTCTATTTCGATACAGTCATGGCCTGTTCTCAATTTCTCCATTTTACTAGTTCGCTCTTTTCTTCCTCTCAACATTGTTTGCCTTCAAACTGCGCTGTACTTTCTTAGAACCTTTAAGTTTCTCACAGAAAAATGATGCTTCATCCAGAGGCTTTGTAGTTCTACTAAGAGCCATCACAGACATAATATGAATGTAGTAACTTATACAGTCTGTGCTACTACAGACGGAACCAGTTGGTTTAAAACTGTTACTTTTAAACGATAATTAAAAGAAGGGAACCTGTTGTCTCAGTTCTTTGAGGAGCCATCTCCTCCAGTGAAAGAGAACTTTTTCCCCCAACCCTCTCATATGACCTGGAGCACTGTTTCCTGAAACAGTGCCCCTACAGCAAAACAGCAACCTTTGTTGTTGTTTTTTGACAGCCATTAAGGCACCTTTGGAAGCCCTCAAAGGTTGTGGAAAAACCTTGTTATCGTTCCTCTCTGAAGAAGCACTTTTAGTTCCTGTTAGCACTTTTATTTTATGAGTATCATAATGATTTTTATTCCTAAACTCATTAATAGAAACTATTTACAGGAGAGGAGGAATGATACTGTCAATAAATGTCATGCTCTGCCTCTATTCTGGTGTGCTGAGGTTATTCATAGAAAAAAGTAAACTCTAAACATACTGAATTTTTTTTTTTATTTATATGTGTAAACAACTTCCCTTCTCACAGCACAAAGAATGCACTAATACAAACCTTCAACTTGCATTGTGCTCCTGAGGATCACACACTATAAGCTCAGTCAGAAATGATACCTCTTCTCTTGAGGTATTCAAATGTACTTCTCTTTTTAGCCCCTGACTTGTAGAAAGTCCTGACATTTCCAGAGTTATTAAAAGAAAAATTATCCTAATTGCTGTTTGATTCTGCATAGCACAGGATTTAATGACAGCTGAGAATAATTAATTTGTTTTGGGGAAACTGTTGGTGTGACCCAGTTTGGAAAGTTGGCTGGTTTCTCATGAATGTTGTTTCTGCATATAATGCGCCACTCCTGAAATATTCATTTAAACAGCCTTACAGTTAAAGCCTTTTCTTTACAGCATCTGTTTTCAGCAGCTTGGAAGATAAGTGAGAAAGGTCAATAACTTGTTCATAATTAAAGACATTTTTTTAATACAAATTTAAGAGTTTGGATCATCAATGTCATCATGCGTTCAACTCATTTAAAAAAAAAAAGAAGTTAATAATACCTTGAGGCTTGAAAAGTGTCCCCTTGGACTCACTTCTTTTCCAAAAGGTCAAAGAAGGATTAAATGATGATAGCTTAAAATTTTTATTTTGTTCGAAGAAGATGAGCATGCATGATTTAAAAGACAATTTTTGAAACTCCAGGACACAAAATGACGACAAGTTGCCTGGAAACACTGACAGCTTCGGTTATACATTAAATCCAACAGCAGAACGAGGCAGCAGGGCTGTATAGTCATTATTTAGTACATTAATGTAAATGTCATAGCTGTAGTGCTGATTATAACCCATAAATAAAACTTCATTGCATTCCAACTTAACATTTAAAACTTTCATACATTCATAGCGTTACCAGCTCACCTCCATGTCTTTGGACTGTGCGGGAAACTGGAGAACCCGGGAAGAACCAATGAATATACACAGAAACCCAGAGTCATCACAAAACACACAGATTTCAGTATTTACTTGAAGACAAGAATTCAAAAAGAAAGTAAGAAGTAGCCCACCACTTATTCATAAGGACTCAATATCAACCAATAACGAAATCAATATCTTGATGAAAGTGAGATATCGGAGCATCTCTAATTTTTCATGAACAAACAATTTTGCCAGTTTCTGGGGGCCTTCAGGACCTTTCTCTTTCCCTCCTCAGTCACCTGTCTGTATGTATGTGTTTCTCCTAAAACTGTGTTTCTACCCAAAAGATACTTTTCATTAATATGTTTACTCCTGAGAACAAAAAGCTTGCCATACCTGAAATTCATATCCCAGGCTTCCATAGACAGCCGTGAGAGGTTTAAAGAAAATCGATTTCACTTCCACAGCCAGACTGGAGGCCCACTACCTCCTTGCCTTATACCCCTTTAATTTCAGGAGATACCCTCCATCCACAATCACATGAAATTGTTTGCAATGAGTTTGCACTAGCACACATGCAGCTGGCCTTGCAGACAGAGCGCGCACACACCTTCAGACAACCCCTGTCAGCAGAGATGCAGCTGTGAAAAAGTGTTAACACAATGTAAACTTTAATGTAATAAGCAACAGACAGCTGATGTAAATGAAAAGTGAGCATTAAACCTTGATTCTGTCCAATGACCATCAAGGGTTCACTTGTTGTAAAAACAAGTCAGATTGTATTGATATCTATGTGAAAATGGCCCTTCTGTATTCCCAATGAGTTGATGGTCTCAGTCTCTAGTTTCAAGTCTTCAAGACTACACGAGGTTAATTTTTTTAATGATGGTGCTGGTTAGAGGAAAATAGACCAGAGAGCAGTGGACACAGCTTAAGTGTGATCTACTGACTGTACCAGCCAATCAGGATAGAAAAAAGAGCAGGTCAGATGCAGCCCTCACTCCTCCTTAGCGCTACCTTCCCCCTTCCAAATATAGTTATAGTGGAAATAATCAAATCACAAACTGGAGGCTCCAGGACAGCTGCTCACAAACCAATGAGGGATATGATGGCGTGTTGACAGTTGGTTTGGTGGACGGGTTTTCCAAGGGAAGCAATTGTAAACAACTTAATGAGGGTGAGCGCCCCTGTGACAGTTTGAAAGCAGAAGAGGATGCTGATGGATGTGGACGCTTGGCAGTTTTAAGCTTTTCTTATTTATTTAATTCATTTGCCTTTGAGAAAATCACAATGATCATTCACATTCAATCAGAAATCTACACATCAATTGTTGGAGAAAACACAGCCCAAACTCACCAATCACAGCTCTCCATGTATTGCAGCAAATAAAAGAGTTGTGTTTTAGGTGACACAATAAAGGTGTTTGTTTCAGAAGAATGAAACAAGTGATGAATCCAGCTGGGATGAATTATTATATTATAATGTATCAAGTGGACTTGATAGTGCAACAACCAGTGGTGTATTATTGATAATCACTAACCAGGCAATATATTCCATCATGTCTGTTCTGAAAGAAAGAAAAACAGCACAGATAAAATGATCCAACCTGTGTCTGAAGGTCTTTTTCACTTTACAGATGGGCTTGGAGAGTTAGGAAGTGATTTTGTAGACAACTTAAATGTTTCCCATTTGGGTTTTTTCACTTTTTCGTCCCCCCTGCCAACATTTGTGCGCTCATTAATGCATTTGCATGTTTTGCTGTTTTTTTCTTTTTTTAATCTGCATGTGTTTTGTTGACTTGCAGTGCATTGAATTCTGTTCACTGCAACCTATTTATTCACAAATACAAACCAACCAGACCAAACTGATGCAGAAACTAATCCTACATTAAGTATAAGAAACGTGTTTGTCCTTGTGTGTTTATAAATTATGCATGGAAGGTGTTTGGTATATACTTTCTGCAATTGCTTCCCAAAAAGTAGATTCACAGGAAACAATAAACACATGCATTTCAGCTAACAAAGAAGAAAAGTACAGTGTGTGGGTTGTAACAGATCCATATGTCAGTCATCTGATATTAAAAACACACCCTCATTACCACCTCAGCTGCCGTCAACTCAACAAGGACTGAACTCTTCAGACATAGTTCAGGTATTTCTAACTAAGCCGTCCCTTCAGCCGCCCCACAGCCGTGATCAAACAGGTCATTATCAGGCCATACTGTACCATAGCCATGACAGCATTATGCATTGAAATCACCTAGATAATATGTAAACAACATGCAATGGGAAAAACACTTCACTCCTGCACGCTAAACAATGACGCAATCTATCAAATGTCCACCTGTCTTCAAAGCCTTGCACTCCACATGCCTCACAGCACCAAGCGCAGGGGACTGCTGGGGAATTGCAATCACAATCATCTCTTTTCAGAGCCAGAGCTCAGATTGGCTCTCCAGCTGTTCCACAGCTTTTCAGGGGCAGTGACACCGAAAGATCAAAGTCATATTAAAAGAGATACCGAGATAATTCACCTTCTCGCAAAAGTCCTTGTTCAACATTGATTCAACATTATGAAAATGAATTATTTAATGCTTCCAAGATGATGGGGAAGGCAGAAGCAGGAGTTAGTCACTGTGTTCAGGTTCATTGAATGACAAAAGCCAGACTCTTAATGTCTCTTTGTTGTTTATTTTCCAATTACAATAGCCCCGGTGAAATCTAAGAAGCTTATATACGACAAACCAAAGATAAAGCTGGCAGTGGTTGAGTAAGAGTTAAAACAATTTCACGGATTTTTCTCATGACTTCATCATGTGGAGCGGCGCCAGCACTATACAAAATGCTGACAGCTGCATGGATCCTGCTGTCTGTAAGAAATGCTCGACATCTCCACGCTCATTCAATAGCTTTTCAAAGCCTGTTGTGGACCTGCTGACATCTGCCTACGATCATACCTATATTTAAAATGAAGAGACACTGCTGCTTGTCAAATACTACAAAGTGGCGGTGCAAATTAGAGACGTCTGCCATCTCACTGGGCCCGAAAGCATGAAAATGTTCACCTATGAATTGACAAAATGATGATGATGGAACAATTAACTAAACATATATTAACTTGTTTACATGCACACCTTTATATTTGTATATAAAAATAGAATAAAACTTGGTTGCCTCCATGAACCAACCAAGTTGAAAAATATGGTATGAGTCTCACAATCTCTTCTTACTAAGTTACAGTAATGTATAGTGGAAAAAAGCTTTAGCCCAGCACTATAATATCAAATTCGACCTACGTTTTTTTGTTCGTAAAATGTCATTATTTCATTTTATCCTTCCTACAAATTTGAATAAAATTCCTTTCTGAATTAGTGTGATAATTCAGGAGATGTTGCCAAAAATGTGTTTTACCTTTGACCTTTGACAACAGAATTATAATTTGTTCATGTAGTCCATGTAAAAGAATCCATCTACCCATTGTTGAGGAATGTTTTTCCATGTAGGGTCTCGGGAGTACTGGAGCTGATCCCTGCTGACATTGTGTGAAGGTAAATCCTGGACAGAAGGTCAACATATAGAGACAATCAACTACTCACACTTGAGTCACCAAGTGACCTAATATATATGCCTTTGGACTGTTGGGGGAAGCCACAGTGCAGAGAACATGTGCAAACATGCAACCTACTTGGACACTTCTTGCATTGGGCTGACAGCACTAACTGCTGCGCCACCATGCTGCCTTGTCCAGGTTTGAAGAAATTACTTCAAAGTATTACTGAGATATCATGTCTAAATATAACTGCTATATTGCATGTAAGCCTTTCAATTGGAGTCCAAGAAAAAAGTTTAGGCATTTAAAGGGTGTAAAGAACAAACCTTCTCTCAGTGTCCAGGGAGGAGATGTTTCACTTGTAATGGGCAGATGTTGACCTTCATATTTTCATAATTTCATTCACAATGCTAACGGAACACAAATGTCTGGGAGAGAAGGGATTTCATTGTGGATGATCTGTGCAAATTCCAACCTCTGGGAAATGATTACACACACCAAAAAAATGCACCAATCAGGCATAGCATTATGACCACTGAGAGGTGAAGTGAATAACGATGATCTCTTCACCATGCCACCTGTTAGTGGGTGGGATATAATAGGCAGCAAGTGAACATTTTGTCCTCATAATGAATAGGTTAGAAGCAGGAAAAAGCGTTCGGGTTTCAGCAAGTTTGACAAGGGCCAGATGGTGATGGTTACAAGATTTGGTCAGATCATCTTCAAAACTGTAGCTCTTGTTGGGTGTTGCCAGTCTGCATTTGTCAGTATCTATCTAAAGTGGTCCAAGGAAGGAACAGTAGGGAACTGGGGACAGGATCATGGATGGCCAAGGCTCATTGATGCATGTGGGGAATGAAGGCGGCCGTGTGGTCAGATCCCACAGACGAGCTACTGTTGCTGAAATTGCTAAAGAAGTTAATGCTGGTTCAAATAAACACACAGTGCACAGGGCATTGCAGTTTGTTGTGTACGGGGCTGCATACTGTAGCTGCAGACCAGTCAGGATGCCCATGCTGTCCCCTGTGTACCACTGAAAGCGTGAACAATAGGCACATGAACGTCACATCGGGATCATGAAGCAATGGAAGTAAGTTGCCTGGTCTGATGAAACTTGTTTTGTTTTACATTATGTGGATTGCCGGGAGCATGTTCATTGCTTACCTAGGGAACACATGGCACCAGAATGCACTATGGGAAGAAGGCAAGCTGGCAGAGGCAGTGTGATGCTTTGGGCAATATTCTGCTTGGAAACCTTAGGTCCTGCCATCCATGTGGATGTGGATGGAAACGGTATTCCCTGATGGCTGTGGCCTCTTTCAGCAGGATAATGTGCTGTGCCGCAAACCAAAATTGGTTAAGGAATTTTTTGCGGAGCACAACAATGAATTTGAGGAGTTGACTTGGCCTCCAAATTCTCCAGATCTCAATCCAATCAAGCATCTGTGGGATGTGCTGGACAAACAAGTCCGACCCACAGAGTCCCCATCTCACAACTTACAAGGACTTAAAGGATCTGCTGCTAACATCTTGGTCTAGATACCACAACTCCCCTTCAGGGGTCTAGCGTAGTCCAGGCCTCGATGCGTCAGGACTGTTTTGGCAGCAAAGCGGGACCAACACAATATTAGGCAGGTGGTCATAATGTTATGCACTGCATACTTTTTCAGTTTTTAACACAATTTTAAGCTAAAATATAAGCTAAAATAACCAACTTTCTGACTACTACATTTTCCGAAATTTTTATAAACTCATGTTTTAATGCATACAGACAAAGCAGAATAAAATAAAATAAAGCTGCAGGAGCTTTCACTGTTAATTCAACCTCTCAACATCCCTGGAGATATGGTTTGCCAGCACTCTCTCTCCGTATGTTTGTTTTGGTGAAAGGTTCTTGTTCAGTCACATCCTCCTTAAACACTCTCTGTTGGCAGTGAGGCAACGAGAGGCCCATCAGTCCCACAGTGGGAGCTCCCACTGGTGCTTGGGTGAGACTCTCTCGAGCCCCACTGTGCCAACAAGATTTCCCTTAAACTGTACGCTGGGGACGGCTTTTTTAGTCTGTGTCCTGTGTGCTTCATCCGGCCAACGAGCTGTTTGCTTGATTGAAGAAGACTTAAGGTGGCCGAAGTTGTTAGAGTTAATGCATCTTCAATGGGAGGTTTAGGAGGGTTTATGGTTGTCATTGCAGAATATGTCAGTATGGATACAGATGAGCACCTTTGTTCTCTTGCATGTTTATGGCTTCCAAGTTTGGCTAGGACAACTGTTTATAAAGCCTGAACTGTTGTGGAACTGACCAGGGATCTGTTTAATACAGCTGAGAGTGCATTCTGAATGGAAAATCACTATTGCCACCTTTTCCCATGGCATTAATGAGACAGGGAGAAGGATGGTTCCTTTCGGTGTTAATCGCTGTTATCACTGGGAACATGCCCCACAGCGGCTGCTCCCAGAGACGTGGTTACTGCTGAGAGGAGTAGATATTATGTCAGTAAACCCTGCGGGAGGTTCAATTTAATTTAATTTAATTTATTTGTTTTCATTACTGGATTTTAGTCCTGAATGCTCCAAGTCTTCTTGACATCACATTCCTTCATGAACTGCCCAAGAGTGGATTTTACCAAACTATATGTTACAATCCAGATGGACATTCCAGAGAAAGAGGTGTTAAAAAACTAGCTCTGAGCTAAAAACCTTAACGGATCATGCTGCGAGCACAAGACAAACACCCACTGTTCAAAAACACAACTTGTGCCTTTTATCTGTGCTGGTCCCCACAGCAGCTGCAGTTCAGCCCCAGGGCACTTTTATATCCCATCGACATGTTGCTTTTGATAACAACATTCCTGTTGGGGAATCCAAACAAAGCAAGATAATGGCAATCTGCTGTTCAGTGAAAGCTGTGTGATCATAATTGTGGTTACACTTACAGGAGAGTAGCAGTACGCAGGGACAAATCGTGTTAAAGAAGCTTAGTTCTTAGGCCTGAATCAAGTTCTTGGGAAGTCCCCAGGGAGACAGAAAATCAATGTAATCTGATGATCAGTAAGAGGCATGCTGGTCTAAATAATGTAATCCTTTTAATTTGAGTTTTTCTGTGAAGATGAACAATCTGAGCCATGAAAAACAAAATGAAGGTGCATCAGTGGACCAGTATTTGTGTGTGAACACAGTTAGAGCACCATGTCATCATTAATAGTGCATTCATTTTACACCTGTCTTCATTACTTTCAGGAAAAGAATGAAATTTTGTCTATATCACTGTTTCATGTTTCCATTAACTATCGTGCTGGCTTCACTTTCTGTAAACAGCCCCTGTCCTCAGGGTCAAAAATGACCCGCCTTCACTAAACCCCTAAAATAGAGCAGCTTTGTTAAATTTTAAGTCTAAAATCTATTTTGCATGATGAAACAACCTGTCATTCACCACAAACTTTGGGAATATCTGGGTTTTGCCTCTTCACACTGCAGAAAGACTGTATTTAATCAGTGGACACCATTCAATTTTTATTACAACACACCTGTCATAATAAGTACAGGTTAATTATTATTATTATTATTATTCATTATGGGCCTGTCACGATTGCCTAGATACAGGGGGCAGGTAAAGTTCATAGACAGTGCTGGGTGCTTCCAAGATTTATGGCCCTGTTAAAGATGTCTGGGGGATGGGCCAACTTGCCCAGTTGCTCATGTTACAGCTCTCTCCCCTACTGTCATCTGCAGCACTTTTAACATTCAATTTTATCAGTATCAGTTATTTATTTTATTTTATTTTATTCTTATGTTGTTGTAATTTTTTACAACAAAAATTTGACCAAAAAAAAGTTCAATCTTATCTTTGTAAGCAATTCGAACATTTTAAAATTTCAAGAACTGTTTGTTTTGTCTGTGAACTTGAGTCATGTGTGGGGTCATTGGGGGAGGGGGATGCTGCACATGCATGAGAAAGTTATAGTTTTGTCTGAGTTCAGTCAGTAGCACACATAGTCTCAACTTCTCATTGTGTGTGTGTGCTTTTGTTTTTTTTGTGGCATGTAAATGATTGTATAATCTTTGTACCCTTTTTGTGTACAGCTGTCATGGAAATATGAACAAAGGCAATGTTTCACTTTTTCTAATGTTTGGGTCACTGCAGGAAAGATCATCAAATTTCAAGATGACTGGGGGTTTTCTGTGCTGTTAAACATGGTCTCGGGTCATTTTTGACCCCAAAGACAGCACAAAGGTTAAATATGAGGCTACAACAGTTGACACTTATAGCATAAAGTCTGTGGAAAGCCAATAACATGGTTTTGCAGGAACTACCTGTGGTAAGTTTCTGGACTTTCTGCAAATTCCAATCTCACACCTGTGATAAAACAAACAAGATATGCTTTTTCAATTATTATGCTAAGCTGAGCTAAACAGCTTCTGGTTATAGCTCCATATCAGACAGACAGATATGAGTGATATCCCCCTTCTCATCTAACTCTCAGGGTAAGAATATAGTGTAGCTCCTAAAATGTATATTCTTCCTTTAACACTTTCACTCTAGGGATTTTGCCTTAATACATCATATGAAAAAGCACAGCAGTTTGACTTCTTTTTTTTTATTACTTATATAGCCTGACAATAATGCTTTTCATTTTGACAAACTGCATCAAGATATTGGAATTGACTCCAGGGAATAGCAAAACTTAGATATTGTAACCCCAGTTCCATGGAAACCAAATAGAGAACCATCTTCAATCCAAACTACTGGATTCAGTTGTGTACATACTTCTTTAGCTGCATAAAACAAACCCCCTGGAAGCCCAAAAATGGCTGTGTAATTAAATATTAAGTGGCTAATGTCATTTGGCATTAATTATTATAGAAATCATTTCTTATATTGTACCCACACATTTGAGTTCTTTAAATAAAGACAATACCTGATAAATGGCATACAGTTGATGATGTCAGTGTTACTTAGAGTGTAACAGTTGAATTCCTTTTAAAAACTTTGCCCCACATTTGTTGTATTTGAAGTTTTCCTGGGTTATGGTTAGGGTTAACAATGCCAAGACCATATTTATCTTTTAGCACATTTAACTCAACCACAATTTAAAAAGATAAATAAATAAATATTGGAATTGATTGGAAATAAATAGGATTCATTGGATAAATTAATTGGAATTAAAATAGAATTGTACAAACTGAAAACATTTGGTCCACCATCTTGTACTAAATGACACTTATATCCTCTGTAGGAGCTTTAAATGGGATTAAAAATAATAACATGTAAAAAAAAAAAAAAAGCGGGGGGGGGGGCTATCATGGTCTTTGTCCCAGAAGTTATCATACACCCTTTGGTCTGGTCAAGGGCAGATTGCAGGACACACAAAGGGCCTAGGTGGTTGAAAAAATAGACAGAGGTTAACTTGTTGGAGCTTGCAATCATCATAAGTTAGAACTTGCATCCCACCACCTCTGGAGACAGCTCTTGGTGAGTGAAGGAATGCATTTGGATGCGGAACTTGCAGCATTTCTACTAGACTGGTGGATAAACAGCTATTATTGCTCACACTAACTATGTAGCGATGGCAAAACATGCAAATACCTCCTAATCACTTTGGTATCCTGTCCCCCTTATGGTAATTCCAGTGCCCATATTATTTTATCAATTTTATTTATTTAATTTTTTACTTTAATTACTAATTTTAAGCACCTGAAGGGACATCACAGCTGTCACATTTCAACAAACTGGAACCCTGCAATTACATTCAGACGTGGACATTATAAAACGCACATTGCATTTCACAATTGTACTCATTTTCCATTCACTGCAACTGGCTTTAATGGCTATGGGAAGCTGGGTGTTGCATATACCAAGGTGATTTAAATTAACTTCTGTTCATCAGAGAGAAATTATCCTTCGCACAACTAATGTGAGTCTAGAAATAGCAAAGTTAGACGGTCCATATAAGTCCAACACTTCCCGAGTCATACTGTATTGATTAGTTTTATGCCATTATATTTAGAACAGGGCAGCATGGCAGCATAGGGGTTGGCGCTGTTGCCTCAAAGCATGAAGGTCATGGGTTCGATCCAGGGCCTGTGGCCTTTCTGTATGGAGTTAACTTGTTCTCCCCATGCCTGCGTGGGTTTCCTCCAGGTACTCTGGTTTCCTCCCACCGTCCAAAGACATCATGTTTGGGTTAATTGGTGTGGGCGTGAATGGTTGTTGGTCACTGTCTGTCTCTGTGTGTTGGCCGTGTGATGGACTGGTGACCTGTCCAGGGTGTACCCTGCCCTCACCCAATATGAGCTGGGATTGGCTCCAGCACCCCGGAATGAGACAAGCAGTAGAAGATGAATGAATGAATATTTAGAACATACAGAGAGTGATAATGGCATTGATCCACAGCCACAGACAAATTTCCACTTGATCAGTATTTCATACTATGACATTTCAAAGATAATTAAACACCAAGCTGCCTCAGTTGTTTTCTGAGGTGAATGTGGAAAAACTCGATGCACTATAGCTAAAATGCTGAGAAGCTCAATGTTGAATGCTAAATTCCATTCCATATCATTAATTTGCATGCTTTTCAACCGCAAATTTACATGTGCATCTGCAAAAACTACAAATGCTGTGAACTCCTAGTCCTCCTGCTTTGAATCACATCAGCTGCTTGCATTGCAGCACAGGCACTCCTAAATACAAATGAAATTAGACAGGCTGATCCACCCAATTCCAAACACTGCTGCTGGAGTCTTCACCTAAACCAAGTCAGTAAAACATGACTAAAGTCCACAGATCTTTGCTTTGGCTTCTTGTGCGACCAAAGATTTGACTTTAGGAGACTGCTGTTGGATTATATAGCTCTGAAAATTTCTGATCTGTTGCCCTGCTATGACCTGTTCAAATCTCTCATTTGAGTATGGGACTAGATCTGTCTGTCATCCACATCCAAACTAAATCAAAAAGCAGTGTCCAGTGTCTCATCTATCTAGAAGAAACTCCAACTGTTAACTGTCATAAATGAAAGCCTTAGAATATTCAGCTTTACAATTTGCTTTTCTTTAATTATATCTCAGTGCTATGCTGTATGTTTTTATTCTTCAACTTTATCCAGCTGAATTTTTCTCATCTAATGAATTTTGTCTTTGTTTTCTTGGCTCAGTTTTCCTCAATTAAATAATCTCGTAGTAAAACAAATTCTGTCATAGAAAAGTGTTGTTACTGGGGCGACGTGCACTGCAGTCCCCTCATTCTACATATATGCTACTTTTGTAAATTTTTTATTTAGCAACATTTTCATATAAGCATATGAAATATAAGACTTACAGTGTATACTGACAATAATGAGCACAATATCTTCCCTTAGCATAGATCTATAAGCTTTCTTGTTACCTTTATATTACGGATGCCACAAAACATAGCTACTGGTGATTGAGTTATATGAAACACACTTCAGGCAGGTGAAGTTAGGTCTAATGAAAGTAATGCAGACAATAAATGCTGGTCAGACTGCTCATCATAAAAATTTGTTGCCTGTGTGTTTTTGCGATGACCGCTCCACCACTCTCAGTCTTATCACCTTGACCTTGCTCTCAAAAGGACCCCTCTCTGCAGCACTGAGGTAACACACACCTATAATGCAACAGCACACTCGGTTTTATCCATCTCACAGCAGGAAAGATAACATGAAAGCAGTTGGACATCTTCTGCCAGGATGGACATTAAATGTTAATATTTACCCTGCCATATTTGTTGGTGTATTCAGTCCAATGAATAATTGAATCAAGTGAGACAGAGAACGTCTTCAAATGAGAACACATTTTGTCCTGCAGCTAAATCATTCATCTGACACTGTGCTTGCAACGCACAAAAACAACAAACCATCTCAATACGACTCACACAATTTTTTTCCCGAATATGTCAGATAAGATTCCCAAAACTTTTCTTCACGTGGTTTTATTGCAACTCGGGCGAGCAAAGAGGCCAACTTTATTTTCTGTGAAAGTTTTGCATCACATCTAAAACAGAAAGTTTCAGCGTCAGAGACATTCATGCAACAACGCGGACCCAAAACCAGGCGCTAGGGCTCGGACAACACAGGTTCAATCGGCTCCCTTACCTTCCCTTCAGCCGAATACCTCCGGCCGTGCTGCGCGGCTCCTGCGCTCTGGTTCATGCTTCAGCACCGTGGACAGCTCCGGCGCTGCGGCTCAGTGTGGACTCAATGACCCGCCCGGCGACGCACAGCTGCTGGGAGGACTCGGTGACGAACTGCGGACGCTAAGTGGGCTCCTCTTCTTCTTCTTCTTCTTCTTCTGTGACACGCGTGTTTTCCCAGCCAATGATGCCCTGCGCGTAAAGACTTCGCTCTGCTAGTGCGCCAGCTGTTAGCCCAAGCGCGGCTGTTCATTCATCCGACTGAAATGCTGCGCAGCCAAGTTCGCCCTCACTAACCCATATACGACAGAACAGGCGGGGAACACAATCACAGGATGTGTCAGGGCTGCCGGACCCTGATAATATATAACTATAAAGAATTTCCAATTCAAATCTTTCAATTAAAAAAGAGGTGTTTATTTCTGTAAAGCCTAAATAATTTCTAGACAATAGTTGCTGGTGCACGAATGAAGCTTTTGAGATAAAATAGAGATAGCATATTGCTCCATGGGCACCGATTGCATAACATGATAAACTGATGACAACAGTGTGCTGCTTGTAAAGCTCCATATTTTTTTGCAGAGATTACATTTCCTACAGTCTTGGATGGATTCACTGTGACTAGAAATATTATGAGAAATGTGCTGAAAGAATATGTCTCTTATCTTCTCAGGGAGAATGAAGGACAGGCCATTTTGTATGGTAAACATGGTTCGTCTATGGTAGTTGATGTAGACTAATGACCATCAGCAATCCCAGCTCACATTGGGCAAGGGCGGGGTTCACCCTGGACAGGTCACCAGTCCATCACAGGGCCGACACACAGAGGCAGACAGAGACTAACAACCACTCACACTCACACTCAGACCTACAGACAATTTAGAGTCACCAGTTAACCCAAACATGATGTCTTTGGAGGGTTTCCCACCCTCCAAAGACACTATGCCGCTGTGCTGTCAAACTGTATTGTATTGAAGTCAATGTGAAAATGTTCCCTACTTCTCCTTTGATTTATTAGGTCAGGAAATGTTTTCTTAATGAATTTATGATCAAAGTCTCTGGTTTTAAGGCTCCAATGAACCATGATGTTTATTTTTTAATTGATGGTCCCATTTTAAAGGAAATTTAAAGGGTAAACTTTACCAAACTATTTGTCTTCTTAATTTCCTCTTCTTGTTTGTGTTTTCAGTCTAATTTAGTGATTGTGTTGTGTAGAACAATGGACACATTTACTGGCAATGACTAAAATATTTATTTTACAATCCACAGCAACTTCAATTGTAAGGCAATAGGACACTTTCTTTTGCATACAGGATGATGGTGACTGTAGAAAATCATGACTTAAGTGGCTAAATAGACCTGCTAGCAAGCACACTCTACACTGTAAAAAAAAAAAAAAAAACGTAAAAAAACAGTAAAAGCACTGGCAGCAAAGTTTCCAAATGGATACTGTAAAATTACAGTAAATAACTGTATCACAGAACTACATCCAAGAACCGTAAAAATACAGAGCAGCTTTTTAGAGTCAAAATCAAATACGGTATATTATAGTTGATAAATTCCCATTATACTGTAAAATAACATACATTTTATGTCAAAAAACATTAAAATCAGATACCTTTCAGATTAATCTCTGTAATTTCACAGTATGCATTATTTATTTTAGGAAAGAGCCAAGTCTGTCTACAGTAATTTCATGTTAAAATACTATTTTCCCATGTACAATAACACCGTTATAACGTATAAAAACAAACTAGGTTCATAAAATTAAAGATAAATGTCTGCAAATGTACAGTATTTATCTGCCATTTTAGAGAATTAGTAGATTAAAAAGCAACCATTGGAAAAACAAGCTAAATACATTACAAATACATCAAAAATAGCTACATTTAAGGACAATCCCTGTTAATTAAGGGTATTTAAAAGTCTTTTCTTGTCCATCTACACTGATTTGCTGCATAATTGGGATTTCCCCATCTAAGAAAAACAATGACACAATGTATAAACAAAATATGTACCTTTAATCAAATAGGAATTTCTGCACATTTACAGTATTACAGTAGTTATTTTAGAGAATTGGACAATGGGAAATCAAACACTGTACATCAAAATACATTAATAGGTATATTTAAAGATGCTATCTGTAAATTTAGGGTATTTAACAATCATTTTAGTAAACTGAACAAATATTCACTGGGAGTCATCCTCTATCTGTAACCTGTCTCCACTTTATGTCTCTGTTGTGTCCCGAGTTGGAAAGGAGACGCAGGAGTCAGGACTGGATCTCTGGATCTTTACTTGGCAACTGTGGTGACAGACAGAAACACACAGAAATTGTGAGTTGTGTGTGAGCTCGAAAAGGCTTTTTAACATATGAAATGTTACAATAACATAATCAATTTTGCACAGTAAAACTAAATTACAAAGAAATAACATAAATTGGTCCTTTAAACAGGTTAGTCTCTGCTTTCATTACTTCCGCATTTAAAGTTCAACAGGAAACCCAAAAATAAATGACATCAGAAATTCTGCTTTTATATATATATATATATATTAAACAATTTAACAAAACTTAATATGGTAACCAGAAAACGCATTTCACTACCTCAGTTTAACATTTAAATCCAAATGGACTAATATCACATTCAGCAGCCATCTGTATCATTTAGCAGCAACAACATGTACAGAGCAAATAGACCCAGAGATTAACACTCAAAACATTTAAACACAAACGAACAAACATCTCCACACCTGTGGCCATAAACAGAAACAAACTCTCCTGGTGGAAAAAAGGAGCAGACTAGCGAGGGAAGACGGCAGTGAGCCGGCTAACTTAGCATGCTAATGCTAGGACGAAACTAATTTAAAAACTTAAATTAATGATCTCAAGTCTCTACGGAACTCACGGAGGACGAGTGGGACATTACACAGAGCAGCATACAGCAGTTTGACCGCATTCAAATCACGAACATACATCAGCAGAGAGCAACACAATTACGACTAACGTCTGACCATGTGAGAAAAGGCTTTGACCGAAAGCGCGCGTTAACAAGGAATATTTTATCTGTAAAACAAAATGACCATCAGTCACTTAGTCACAAAACCATAAAAAACGATAGCTATCTGTTAACAATAGCTTATGTGAAGGCAGCAATTTATCAGAGGGATGCTAACGTTAGCTTCCAGGCTGTCCACTGGAGTGGAACCAAGCAAACTGGAAACAGGCGCCAACTTTGAAATTTGAATCTTAATTAGCCGCAGTTTTAAGGAAAACACTTTGAATGACTGGTTTTCTGTAATTATGTATGTCTTCGTTATCATGGACAGCAATCTCAAATTAATACCTCACATTTAATGTAAAATTGTATTTGAATATGAAAAAAAAATATGTTAAATTACCTTTAAAAAAATTAATGATAATGTCATATTATATTATGGTTAATTACTAGGTAAATCTTTAAATTACTGCTAGTAGGAAACCCATGTGAGCAAGGGGAGAACATGCAAACTCCACACAGAAAGGCCCCACAACCTTCTTACTGTGAGGCAAAAGCACTAACCACATGCCACTATGCTGCCTGAGATACGCCTTTAAATGTTAATGAATGCAATCCTGAGAAAGACAAAATCCCAACAAAACCAAACACGGTGGAAACAAGGAGAACAAGCGGGACTGGATCACAGCCACTAAATTATATAGAGCAAGTGGGCTGAATATGCCCTACGACCAGACTCTGCCCATTGGGCTTCTGCAGACCAAAGTCCAAAGGCACAGTACACAATTTTAAATGAGCATGCTGACAACATCTGAGAAATATGATAGCAGAAATGCTAGCCTACGTCCTTTAAAATAAGTCTGTGCTTCAATACATACAAATTTCTTCCAGGATGCAAAATATCCTGTTCACAATAGTGCAACGACAACTTAGACAACTATGTTCATGTCACCCTCAGGCAATCTCAGGTGAAGTTAAAATAAAATCTAAAGTATAAAGTCTAAATTCCTCCTAAAACTTTAGTTTATACCTCAGCGAATCAAATTGTACCCTCTAAAAATCAGACAGCAGATACCCCGTATTGAAAAATAACATCAGTATAAGTTATTGCCCCTCTGTCCACAACCTCACATCTTGTTCCGCAGCACCAGCATTAATGTATTGGTCTGCAAAAGATTAGGTGGTAAGTCCAGAGTAATTATGCTGTTTGTTGCAGGCTGTTTATCTTCCAAAAGGAATAGTAACATATTTCAAAACAATGTGGACAGCAGAGTAAATGACCAAAGTTTGTTGATAAGACTGTTTCTATTTGAAATACTCCATCATGCTGATTTTCACTGAATTTATCAGGGACGATTATAATCTACAGTAGTAAAACACCACGGATTGTGTAAACATATCTAAATGTTATCATCACTGCAGCGTTGTTTCTCGTCTGTCAGGACTTACATGTAAAATCTACTCTCAGCTCTCCTCAACTTTGAATAAAGGTGCATGAATCCTTTCCCAGGGTCACACTTGATCAATGTATATTAATTTCCCAGAGAAATAATATGCACAGCCATGAGAATCACCCTACAGTGGGGTACTCTGAGGGTTATTATTTGCTACTTCTGTTGTAAACGCCTGTTAATACATACCATAAGATAAATTGGTTGCTACTTACATTTGAAAACATCGTAAATCTCTGACGCCAAGTGTGGAGCTCATGTTGCACAAAACATAATAATCACTAACATGACCAATGGGCATTTCAATAACAATCTCATGGTATTAAAGGGAATGTCAATACTTTTTGTGGCACAAATAACAAAAGGTCTCTTCACTCTTCTATATGGATGCCTATGGAGATATGGCTGGAGTTAAGATATTGGACAAGATCCCCCTGGAGGTTAGAGGCTGTAGGTGGTTGAGGGATCAATAAAGCCAGCAGGGGGGGAATGTAGGCCCACAGGTGAACCGCCCTAAATATACTGAAGGTTAGGCAGAGGTGATGAGATGTGGCACAGTGGGTCAAAAAAGTAATGGGCTCAAGGATTGTGAGGACAGAGATGTCTTGTCAGATAAGATGATGTGAAAATTTCTGAGAGAGATTCACTCTGGTAGCAAAGGAAAGCGAAAATAATATCAATAGATGAAATCAACTGACAGAGGACAATGAATGCGTATTTTTTTATGCAAGCATCATACACTTGGTTGCCAGACCACGTTGACTTTCAAGACACTACAATATTACCTTAGGAGGGAAGAAATATTAAAACAAGCAAGCCAATACATTATATTGAATATGAACATAATACTTTAATAAAAGAGCAATCCAAACTCTATGTATAAATGGTAAACATTAAAAAAAACAAAAAACACTTAGACTGTAAGTAATGGTTCTCCCCTGGCACCATTTGGTAGGAGTCCACCTACTCATATTTGATTCAAAGATCAGAAAAGAAACCCAGTGAAGCAGAGAGTTCAGTGCATGTCAGTCTGTTACAAACACATATCCAGCAACCTGTCAATCAATGTGGCCACATCCTCACTTATACATATAACAATATAAACTGTCAGGTTTAAGGGGGTCTTTGGTGGTTCACCAAGTAGAGCACACTGAAAAAGCCCTGGTTTGAGTCAAGGGTCAGTCTATCAGCCACACTGAAACCCCAATCCCATAAAGCAATTCACTGTTTTCTCATTTATTTTTCCTCTAAATGGGACCATCATTTAGAACAATTAATATCATGTTTTATTGAGGAGTTGAAACTACAAACTGAGGAGATAAACTCATTAGGAAGACACTTACTGACCGAACAAATTAAGTGAGAAGTACGGGAATTATATCATAGACTTCAATACAGTCAGACTTCTTTATACAATGAGAGGAGTCACCCCCTGATGGCTATTAGATGAAAGAATGCAGGTTTAAGACTCTTCAGCACTGGCTTCACTTCGTAGAGCCACAGTTGACATCCACTTTAATGGTGTATAGTTTTAGTCCAAGGTCAGGTTTTTGCTGTGTGCTACCCCCCTCCCCTTGCTTCTTGTCTCTCTCTCACCTACCTTCTAATAAACACAACAATGCCAAAAAATAATAAATAACAAAAAAATAACTTTAAGCTTTAATAAATGAGTGAGTTACATTTTTTTTTCTCCTACCAGGCTGTAAACATGTTTCTTTCTTCTGTAAAGTTAGACATTTTTACATGGGGGTCTATGCAGTCTGACTCACTTCTGGTGCTAGACTCTATTGGTCTGAGGAGGAACTGCAGGTTTTACCTCCAGTTTCTGCCACACGACAAAAACTGAGCTTTGTCAGTAAAAGTCTTATTTCAAGGTAACTTTAATGTCTCAGAAAGATTAACATGAAGTTCATTATGAATAATAAATTCTCTACCTTCCCAGAATCAAACATCCAACATCATCTTTTCTTGTCTGGGACTGAATATACTGCCCAGCTTACACGGCCAAAGGAATGAAAGAATAACAGGAGAGAAAAGATCCTCATTAACCAAACTCTCTTCAGAGTGGCCATCAAATATTAATAGAGCTCTGATTCATTGTCCACTGTTGCATATGAAATTCAAGGTTGGAAATAAGGTGGTTGTTTTTGTCACCACATGTCACAAAATGTGTTAACGTCACTTATCTCAACCACATACAATATGAGCAGTATATATATATATATATATATATATATATATATATATATTCAATTATAAAATCAACATTTACTAGTGAAGAAAAAGCTACTTCTTCTCTAAAAATGCTCTGACAGACACCAGACAAAAAATCAGCACAGCACTTCTTGGCTGTGTGTTTGGAGGAGTTAGGAATTCTCCAACAGAGGGTATCATGCCAGTTATACAAACTGTAACTGGCATGATACCCTCTGTCGCAGACTTCCTAACTTCAGAGCTCTTCCACAGAAAAGTGGGTGTACACTGCACTGGAGCTCGTTCCTGCTGCCTCAACATCATTAGGTAAAGGCTCTCTCTTCTGTCGGCTCATTCACAGTTTGAAGGCCACAGCTTACTGTCATGAAAAGTGCTCATCCTTTTTAGATAGTGGGAGACGCAACCTTTTGATGCATGAAAGGTTGAAGTGTGAGAGGAAATGTGTCACACCTGAACACCAAAATGCCACCAGATACAGACTGTGTTGACACAGAACATGGCTGAGCTTTTAGCTGCAGAGCTACACTGAGTTTCTACTCACTGTACTATTTGTGATTGTGCTTAATCTTTTTCAAAATGGAAAAATCCACAAGCCTTGCATCTTGAATTCATTTTGTTAATGAAATCTCTTACATTTACAGATGATGATAAACGTAAGGCCACGCTGTGGTTTTCACATTGTCAGCCTGTTCTTTTTTTTAATGCCCATTAGTCTGCCAAGTCATACCCTGACCCTGTCATTCCAGTTGCTGTACATCTGGATAGCATCAGCCTTCAGTATATTCCTTCACACCCGCTCACTATTACCCAGAGAGACAGCATCTACATTCATCCCTCGTTTGCTCATCCACTCATTTGCTCACTACAGATTTCAGATGGACATGAATGATCAGTGACTACTGTTTGCTGCCACAGTAGCACACAATTGATATTTCTTACAGTTCCATTGTGGGGAATGTGCCCATACAATGGCTTCTTTACAAAAATAGTACAGAAAATATATTTGCATGTCTGTCTGAGGTTGCTTTGTGGACCTGTATAGTTTACAGTCTCAGGCAGCACTCATGCCTTTCCCCGCCAGAGCTGCAGATTTTGGAGAAGAGACACCCAGATGAGATGTGAACAAGAATAACTAAAAGGTGAATGACTTGCTGATATAACCTGTGTACGGCTGATAATGCAAATGAAGCAAGTGCATTTACTGTCAGTCATTCTTCAAATAATGTTGTGGAAGGAATGAAGAAAATCTTACTTTGATTTCTTTTTACACTTTCTACGATGACTATCATAGGCAATGCGGCAATGAACCAATGAGAAAGTGGCCCTAATTTCTCTATTGATTTATCAGCTCAGTAAATGTTTTTCTAGTAAATTTACTATTTTCAAGTCTTCAAGACAACATCTCCTCTGTGATTTCTTCTGGTTTTAAAATACAAGATGGTGATGGATAGAAAATCTTTATTTATTTTTTGTCTGTACTAATTCATTTCCTATTATATTGTTGTGTTTTTAACTTTACACTTTCATTTGTGTGTTTGTGTGTGTGTGTATGTGTGTGATTGTTGATCCCACCCCTAATGTGTTTAAGCTGTATGTAATTTTCTTCCCCCTCCCCGAGTATTAACATAGTCCACTGTGTCAGATGATCTTCTTTCTCAGCAAGCGGCCCAGCAGTCTCTAAATATTCTCCACCTATTGCTTTCACCAGTTATTCTGTGCCTTTTAGTTTAGTTTCACTCTTTGGATTCCTTTACCTGACCTGCCTATCTGTTTACTGAGTCTGCTTGTAATGAGGACCTCTTCTCTGATCTTGTGGGAGAATTACTCATTGTCCCAAAGACATTTCCTTTCCCCACATATGGACATGGCAACTTTTTTAACAGATCTGAGCTACTTTTGTCACCAGTAGGTCCCCAATCATCAAGGTCAGCTTGTCTTTACATGTTATTAAATCAGGACTTGCAGCAGAACATCGTAGTTACTGCTGTTAATGATAAAGGGCAACGTTTCAGTCACTGGTTCAAACTTGCTCTGTTTGTGACTAAATAAATGTAAAGACATAAGCTTTACTGTAACTTCGACTATATCAATTTACTTTATATGTGAGCATAACTGGAAGAAGAGAAGCAAACAGATAGGACTGAAACTGGTTCACAGGCACTTGATTTGGCATCCTTGCTCTCCAATGATGTCAAAATGTCACAATGTCTGTTGTTTCCGCTTCCTCTCCGTCAGACCATCCATTAAGCCTTCCAAACCACTGTTTGTCCTGCTTGTCCTGTTTTTTTAACAGGACTTTGCCGTTTTTCAGACTTCGCCTTTTCATTTTATGTCCCTTTGAGGCACACCTGGTTTAAGTGCCATCGAAATGCTGACTTCTGCCTGGTCTATCTGACACAGTAAAAAAGAAACGTTGCTTTCAACCTCCCTGCCTTGTCTGTGAGTGATGCTTTTAGGTCCGAACCTTAGTACACTGAGTGCACTACATCAGTAGTGGTGTTTACTCACCATTTGTTTCATTATCTCAGACTTTGCCTGGTTGTATGAAACTTATTTTAGGAGTATCTAAGAGGTTCAAAATGAATGAACCATTGGCTACAATACCCTTATACATATTTAGCATGTATACGAGCAATATATTGGTGAGAAAATACTGCCATCCAGGGTTAAAGCACTTCATTTAAACTTGTAGGAGTCCTGTTTCAAACGTAGGTCCCAGCTTGTCACTGTCACAGTACTAATTCAAGGGATCATTAGCTTGTATTTAACTACCAAGCATCTTCAGTAGGCTACGCAGTATTACATAAGATTATGTGTCAGTGTTATTAGACAGATAAAAAAGCATATATATTTTCACAAAAGAGGATTTTTTTACTACTTTTTTTTACTACTCTCACTTATTTAATTTTGTATGGAATTGTATAAAGCTTTGTTCTGCTCCTGTTAAATGTACAGCATTATGCTGTTAATAAAAAAGGACTACTTCCTGTAACAGATTCCCTGAAAACACGTGAAAAAAGAATTCCTTACTAACAGGGATTTGATGAAGTGATCTGATGAACAATATTGTTTACAGTTAAGTTAAACAAACACACATACACCTGCAGTGACTGAAAAGATTAAAGACAGTCAATGACTCACTAGCAAGGGCCGCATCATCAGTTAGGTATGTTTGAACGGGTTATTGGAAAATGTTGATGGAAGATATTCTTTCTTTTAAATGTCCACTTAAATATTTACTTATTTGAATTTTGGGAAAAATATAACATAATGACATTGAATTGATTATTGGCAATCAAGGAAATGTTGTATTTCACAGTAAACTTCTATAAAACATCTAGAGCACAATTAATTAATCTGTGTTTTGTTTTGTTTTTCTGTCTTAGCTGACTTGAGTCTGTTGCAACAGGGACGTGTTTGAGGAATTAGGTGTAGATTTCGCTGCACAGTCTGTGTTTATACTGTTTTATTCAGGAACTAGATATAATGCTTTGCCACATGGTTAAGCAGGCAGCCATGTCTACCTGTATCCACCCACAGTTTGCACACACTGTGCTATGTTACTGACCTTTCAATGGTTTTCCCCTCAAGGAAAAAGAAATCTGCCACCATGCTATTTCACCAAAGCTGCTAAAACAGATCAGCTGCTCCAGTGGATGTGCTTGCAAAAAAAAAAAAAAGCCCTCTGTCTTTACAATGATCTGATTCTGTGCATTCAGTCCTGCCACGCTGCCCTGGCCCACATAGGCTCCAACTGTACTAATCCCTTGGACTCTTTTGTAATCTCTAGCCTGCGGATGATGTGTCTCAGGTTACGTAATTATGAAAAGATTTTTCTTCAAAACCTCTTCTTATTTTAGTTTCTCCAGCCTTTATTTTTGTTTCTTTTGAGGTGTCTTAATAAACCAATTCGCTCAATCTATTTTTCCCTCTAATTTGTGTTGGATCTTCTGAAGACACCAAACAAAGTTTAAATTTATATTCAGAAAGCAAAACCTCAATGCAGGTCGACTAAATGATCTTCAGGATGATGCAAATTATGCTTTTCTACAGTGACAGCACAACCTAACTTTGTCCACTCAGAAATTCCTTTTGATCTGTCTCATCTCTTCCTCCACCATGTTCGCCTTTCATTCATATTCAGTGTATATGTTCTTTTATGGCGTGATGACTGATTCCACTTTGATCTACATGAGTACATGAGTCATTATTTGCTGATGCAGCCAAAAGCTTTGCGGTTCACGTGGAGGATTACCTGCATGGGGCCTTTGGTCAGAGAGTGGTGCCATGTAAATCCAAAACTTGAAATGATGTCAAAATCAGTCCATCAGCCACCGATCTGAGTCATGTGTCTTCGCTACTTTCTTCAATTGGCAACAGGAAATAAAACCGCCAGATGCTTTTCTCCTTCCATTTTCACTTATATTTTCTTCAATTCAGAAGTATGGTGTTTTTTTATATGTCATGCAACAATCAGAGCCTCATATTTTTTGTTTGTTTGTTTTTTGTTTTTTTATTCTCAGCATTTCAATCCCTAGCTGAGGAAATGCTATTTACACATCTGATGTCTTACCCTTGCGCCAGTAAACTCAACAGCCACACACAATCATTAAATAAATTTCCACCTCCACTTCCCATGATGCCAGATGGCATTATTTGTGTGTTTTCATTAGCAGTGACCCCACTGACTTATGTGTTTTCATTTACCTCCCATACAGGCGACAGATATCAATGTGAGATGGAGCCGACTGTTCTCCCAGTAAGATGAGATGAAGGAAGTCTTCATCCTCTTTCTTTTGATGGATTCCCAGAATTGTCACGACTGCTGGAGCTTGGCATGTGGAAGTTAATCATTAGACTTCCATTTATTTGTGTAATAGGAAATAGTTATTTCCCCAAACTGAAAAGTATTCAGTGTCAGTGTCCTTGTTCAAAAAGGAGCAAAAAAACATGTCCAGACTGCCTTTATAGCCAATTGGCTTCCACCAAGCTTCCATTTTCATGTAAAATGGGCCTGCACAATAACAATAACCACAATAATGACAAGTCTCAGCGCTGAAAGCTGAGGTTCATTATCCTGAGGTACAGAAACATTGGCCTAAATTGCGATTATGAGAAAATGGCGATGTAGATAATGGAGTAAATATATAACCAGTCACCAAATACATTTTGCATAATGACGTCATTACTGTTAGGATTCCATTGCATCGTTTTAGTAAAGTAAGTGCCATTTACTCAATCACATTGCAGGTGCAATAGATAAATTGTTTTCAGTCACATTACTGTTTCCATTAGCATTAATTATTTCCCAGAGCCAAATATAATAATTAAAATTTCACAATTCTTGATCCATTGTTTGATACCAGAATCAAAAAACAGAAACGTGTACACACACTGAAACACATCCACATAATGAACCAGCAGGGACTAACATGGTGACAAACCAATAGCACGAAAAATTTAAGTAAAAATTGTGATGTAGCTTACCATTGCTGAGCACCCACCTTAGACCATTAGTAGCTGCTAAATTAGCACAAACAAGCCGATGTTTGTGAATATGGGATTTAAAAGAAGGCCAGCCATTCCACTTTCACAAAGAGTAACATGTTGGTGAATATGAACAGGTTGATGATATTAATTCATTCATTCATCTTTGCGTGGGGGTACTAGAGCCAATCCCAGCTCACACTGAGTGAGGGCGGGGTACACCCTGGACAGGTCACCAGTCCATCACAGGGCCAACACACAGAGACAGACAGAGACCAACAACCACTCACACTCACGGACAATTTAGAGTCACCAGTTAACCTAAACATGATGTATTTGGACGGTGGGAGGAAACCGGAGTACCCGGAGGAAACCCACGCAGGCATGGGGAGAACATTCAAACGCCACACAGAAAGGCTCCAGGCTGGGAACCGAACCAGCGACCTTCTTATTGTGGGGCAACAGCGCCAACCACTATGCCTAAACTGTGTGTAGAGCTGTTTTAAAGTAATTAATTCTTTCATTTGAAATGCTCTGTGTCCTCATACTGGCTTTTTGTTGTTCACAACAAATTGAAGGTCAAATACAAATTCTCCATGTACCATGTGGTTTTTACCTTTCACCTTGAGTGAAAAATCTGGATTTGGAAGATAAATGCTTGCTTTTCACAAGCTTTCTCTAATTATTTCCAGTCCTTCCCTAAACATATAGCTAGGCATTTTCACCATCCCATGCAGCTGCTTTCAGCATCCCATTATTTTTTACATTTATGCATTCCTGTTAAAAATGCACTGACTGCATCTCTCCTCTGTTGAAGAATGTAGTCACGCAGTTGTCAGTGTAAGAAGATAGTCTGGAAGTCTATTCTTACATTCTTCCAGCAGTTCTATTCATCCACCATTATCATACAATAAGTCTCCCTCTCTTAGATCAAGGGGCCAGCAATGGGGAAATCAATGATAAGTATGCACTCTTTTAAAGCAGGCAGGGCTGACTGTCACATGGAGCCAGAGAGAGGAGCATCTCCTCGTATAATGACACTATAGGGCTCAACCAGCAGCACGTTAATACAAACCTGGACTGGAAATGAGAGTTGCAACTGAATAAACCTTGAATGACATAAGGAATAGCCCTAAGACTGAGCTTCATCCAAGAGGAACTGCAAAAATGTCTGCTTAAATATGGCTTTATTTCATTGTATCAAGATTGTATCTATATACACTACCAGTCAAAAGTTTGGACATACTTTCCTATTCATTTGAATGAGAAAGTGTGTCCAAACTTTTGACTGGTAGTGTATATAATAAAGATTTATGTATCAGGATGAATATTACTTAACTGGCTGGTTGGTCACTATTTACAAATATTAAATTCAGTCGAAATTCAACAGGCGTGCTGGATATGTGTTACACTAGGAGGATTGTGTCATGTGAGTATAGAAGCAGAGTTTGGATACCTGAACAACCATACAGGTCTCTTTTTTTGTCTAGCTTGTATGACCCTAGAAATAGCACTTGGTTACCATTACCACCAATAGTCACCATGGTTACAATAACATAAGGTTATGGCTTGGTCAGGTATAGGCATAATGCTTATAGTTGATGCTAAAGTAAAGATGGTGGAACTTCTTTCACATTAACATATCTGTCAAGTCATGGTAAAAGAAAAAAGCGCTTAACATTGTGGATTAGTCATGGATACCAGAGCACAAGCTGCATCTTTCAAATGGGAATCGAACAACATCTGCTTCATATTCCTTTGTTCTGTTGACCCATTCATCCCCCTCAACCTTCTCCTGACAGAGAATGATGTGTAAAATTCTCTCTTTGCTCCTGTTATAATTACTATGGCCACTATATATTGCCTTGCAACAAAATCTATATATGCGGTCCAAATAACCTGCTACACAGTTGCCCCATGGGCCTGTTTTTATTTTTCCAGGAGAACACAGACTGCCATAAAGCAAAAGTGAACTATATATAAAATGAAAGACACATGTTATCAGTTAAGATTTTACTGGTGCATTTAGCATCCACAATTGTGCTGATAAAAATGAAATCCATGTAAAAGAAGGTTCTCTCGTAAAATGCATTTGTTGTTGCACAGGAGTAGCATGTAAACAGGTCAGTTCCCAGATATTCAAAAAATGCTTTACCCTGAAGACGAACAAAGACCATTCCTCTCTATTCTCTGTTCAGGACCAGTAGTTAAAACAGTAAACACATGCATATCCACTTGTATTTGCTTTGATATAAAAAAAGATGGCTGGGACGTTTCACTGTTCACAGTAAATTAGGCAGATGACCTTCCTGTCTCCATTTTGATTAACATCCCAGCTTCTCTTATAGTAAAGACTGAACCGCTCAGAAGCTCCTTCAAGCAGCTCCATGCTCTTTTTAAACCTTTGTCACATTACTATTCTGTTTCAACATGTACCACCTCAATGCTGTTTTCAGGCTCAGTCCCTTGGGGGGTGGGCGGGCATCCCCTCACCATTTTATGCAACCATTAATTATGAATGAAGTTGTGGTCTCTGAAGAGAGGAAAGGAGCAGTGATGGTATAGTGCCAAGGTTATGGGGATATGCTGGGGATGGTGAACCTCCTTAAAGAGGAAGTGGAAGAGGCGGTCTTCAATGCCTCAGAGTAGTCACACAGAGAAATGTGATAAACCCATAACAATTCCTTGAAGCAAAAGCTGTTACACTTTATACTGGCCAACACTGCATTTTAAGCCCACTGTACATTAAAGACATGACAAATTCTAAGTGGATGTACATCATCTAGGCTGGGGATTCAACCTTGAACCCATATTCACACACAGGATCACATTTCCACATTTCTGTGTATCCTCTGCTGGGACTGGCACCATAACACACTTCACAGTACAGTATGTGTGCATGGCTGACAGAAAAATGATTAATGCATGGGTCTATTTAAGGCTTTTTGTAATTACAGAGAGAATAGAGGGAGAAAAACCAAATTCACAAAGGGAATAACCCTTGCAGTAAAATAGCTGTGATAAATTGGGACGTGAGCCTGCAACACACGTACCGAAGATAAATTTTATAGTATTTTAATGATGTTTGACCAAAAATTTGAGAAAGTACAGCACATTAACCACAGCTGTAGAAAATAGTCGACCAAAGTGATTACATGAAAATAAAAGGACACCAGAGGGGGAGTTAAAATACATTTAATGTACTTGTTTTCATTTCACCACAAAGCTTCCTCCTAACATCTCTCTCTTATTGAAAAAGTGAAATGACTTTCAGAACTGTTAAGTTTTACCAGCATACTTAATTTATGGAGTCAAAACTCTATTATTTTAATAAAACTTCCATCAAAATAGAATATTAAACCCATTTGGCCTTTTAGTAAATTAAGTAAATTAGCTCCTACTGGAAGGTGTGAGTCATCCACAAATAGAGCGCAGACGGGAACTCACTGCCTTAAATTAGAACTCTTTTATATCAGGTTAGATTTATATCATGTAAGATAAATTACAACCTCTCTAAAGTAAACTAAATTCATGATACTCGCTCTACAAGCTAAGCTTTCGAGACATCATGTGTCCTTTGACCTTTGACCACCAGATTTCGATCAGCGCATCCCATAAATCCATAAGAAGGTTTGCTCCAAAAGCAATCAGATTTCTCTCAGGTGATCATGAGCTCACAATGAAGAGGTCAAAATTGCTTTTGGTGAGGCCCTAGTGACCTCGCCCTTCGACCACCAAACCCAGGTGAAAAAAAAGTATACTTTAGCATAATAAATTTAAGCACACTTAGTATACTTCATAAGCACATAATTATTGTATTCAAAGTGTGTTATTTTCGAGTACTAAAAACGTACTTAGTATACTAATGATATATCATTAGTGCTACTTAAGACATACTAAACTACAACTTAGTGTACTTGACTGTACTTTTTGAGACAGCATTAAGATCAACTTAAATATACTTAAGTACAATTTTTTCTACTAATACTGTACTTATTTAAGATATTCTTTAATTCAACTTAAAGTATACTTTAATCCACTTTTCAGATTACTGTTAATAAATTTAGAATATACTGGAAATGTATTTCTTATTAAATCAGAATGTGTTGTCATTGCATTTTAATTATATTTACAAAAATTAAAAAGTTGTACTTAAGTATATTATAGTTCTTCTTAATGGTGTCTCAAAATACTACAGATAAGTACACTAAGTTGTACTTTAGTATGTCTTAACTAGCACTAATGAGATATTAGTATACTAAGTACATTGTTAGCACATCGAAAGTAGCACACTGTGAGTACACTAATTATGTGCGCAGGAAGTATATTAGATGTACCTCATTAAAATAAACTTCAATAGTACACAGAAAGTATCAATTTTTTATAATTAATTTGAATTTCGAATGACTTTTAAGTAAACAAAAAATAATTAGAACGTACTTGAAGTAGAAAAAAAGTTGGAAAAAAGTATTTTTAACATGCACAGCATTACAGGAAAAATGTGCATAAATAAAGTACATTTAAGTACAACTTAAAGATGAACAGTTTAGTGTTGGTACATCTAACAACATTTTCAAACAGTTTCTCTTCATCTGAACATTTTATTCAAATTTGGATCATTTGACCCCAGAGAATTCTTTTTAGTAATACTCTTTAACAAGTTCACTAAAAAAATGAGAATCCAGTTTATGGACTAATTTTACAGAGACCTGAACAGTTTGATCTTCAGAAGAAACAATAGATGTGCTAGCACTACCCTGCTAGCTGTGCACCGCAGAGAAGCTAGTAATAATGACAGGGATGAACATTAAACCCACTTTTGAAACTTTTACATGTGAACCTTTGACACAGTTTGTTTGAACTCCAAATGTATGTCCACCAAAAGACAAACAAACAAAAACAATTACAATCAGTTACTGATGTTACTGCTTACTATTTCTTTTTGGTCACAAAATTCTCATTGTTACATTTTCTCCGAATCACTGCTCTCACATCAGACACGTTTGTTCCTGGAAATTCAGCAATATCTATATCAGTAAAATAGAAAAGGACAAATAAAATGGTATTACAAGTCATGCTTTTCCAGAGTTATCACATTAGCAAGAAGGGGGCATACATACATGAGGACAACCTGAAACATGTTGCTTCTGGCTATGGCCAAGGCAAAAATGGAGGCATAAAAACAAAATGATAATAAAAGAAAAATAGACTTAACCAATACTTACCAACAAGGGAACTCAGCTTTTCTGGATGTAGTTGCTCCTTCGCTGTTCCAGTAGGCCCTGAATTTCCTGTTAGATATAGAGTTAGATATACACTGCTCAAAAAAATGAAGGGAACACTTAAACAACACAATGTAACTCCAAGTCAGTCACACTTCTGTGAAATCAAACTGTCCACTTAGGAAGCAACACTGATTGACAATCAATTTCACATGCTGTTGTGCAAATGGAATAGACAACAGGTGGAAATTATAGGCAATTAGCAAGACACCCCCAATAAAGGAGGGGTTCTACAGGTGGTGACCACAGACCACTTCTCAGTTCCTATGCTTTCTGGCTGATGTTTTGGTCACTTTTGAATGCTGGTGGTGCGTTCACTCTAGTGGTAGCATGAGACAGAGTCTACAACCCACACAAGTGGCTCAGGTAGTGCAGCTCATCCAGGATGGCACATCAATGCGAGCTGTGGCAAGAAGGTTTGCTGTGTCTGTCAGCGTAGTGTCCAGAGCATGGAGGCGCTACCAGGACACAGGCCAGTACATCAGGAGACGTGGAGGAGGCCGTAGGAGGGCAACAACCCAGCAGCAGGACCGATACCTCTGCCTTTGTGCAAGGAGGAACAGGAGGAGCACTGCCAGAGCCCTGCAAAATGACCTCCAGCAGGCCACAAATGTGCATGTGTCTGCTCAAACGGTCAGAAACAGACTCCATGAGGGTGGTATGAGGGCCTGACGTCCACAGGTGGCGGTTGTGCTTACAGCCCAACACCGTGCAGGATGTTTGGCATTTGCCAGAGAACACCAAGATTGGCAAATTCGCCACTGGCACCCTGTGCTCTTCACAGATGAAAGCAGGTTCACACTGAGCACATGTGACAGACGTGACAGAGTCTGGAGACGCCGTGGAGGACGTTCTGCTGCCTGCAACATCCTCCAGCATGACCGGTTTGGCAGTGGGTCAGTAATGGTGTGGGGTGGCATTTCTTTGGGGGGCCGCACAGCCCTCCATGTGCTCGCCAGAGGTAGCCTGACTGCCATTAGGTACCGAGATGAGATCCTCAGACCCATTGTGAGACCATATGCTGGTGCGGTTGGCCCTGGGTTCCTCCTAATGCAAGACAATGCTAGACCTCATGTGGCTGGAGTGTGTCAGCAGTTCCTGCAAGACGAAGGCATTGATGCTATGGACTGGCCCGCCCGTTCCCCAGACCTGAATCCAATTGAGCACATCTGGGACATCATGTCTCGCTCCATCCACCAACGCCACGTTGCACCACAGACTGTCCAGGAGGTGGCGGATGCTTTAGTCCAGGTCTGGGAGGAGATCCCTCAGGAGACCATCCGCCACCTCATCAGGAGCATGCCCAGGTGTTGTAGGGAGGTCATATGGGCACGTGGGGGCCACACACACTACTGAGCCTCATTTTGACTTGTTTTAAGGACATTACATCAAAGTTGGATCAGCCTGTAGTGTGTTGGTTTTTTTGTGTTGGGGTTTTTTTTTTTTTTTTTTGTTTTTGTTTTTTTTTTTCCACTTTAATTTTGAGTGTGACTCCAAATCCAGACCTCCACGGGTTAATAAATTTGATTTCCATTGATAATTTTTGTGTGAATTTTTTTGTAGTCAGCACATTCAACAATGTAAAGAACAAAGTATTTACAAGAATATTTCATTCATTCAGATCTAGGATGTGTTATTTTAGTGTTCCCTTTATTATTTTTTTTTTTTTTTTGGAGCAGTGTAGTTATCTTTAGGGCACGTAGGGCAGGTCGCAAGGTCGCTGTTAAGGCTAGGGAGTTAGTCACCGAGTCTGGTCCTTTTTGTAGCACAAATTTGTGTTTACTCTGAATTGTAATTAATATATTTATAATATTTTTGGTTTACTTTATTTTAACACATAAAGTCAAAATGTGCTGGAAATGTACTTTCAGAAAATTAAGTACAATTTTAGTACATTAAAGTATATTACTTTTTTACCTGGGAAATGTAATCAGTTTATTCTTTTCTGTCCTAATAATTGTCCAGACAAGACATTACTGTGATTATGGTGTTCACAGGATAGCACATAAGAACAACTAAACATAAGGCCTTTACTGGGTGTCTTAGAGGTATTAAAGACACATCGTGTCAATGTTATTCTGTTGTCATTCACTCAAAATGTGTTTTTTATCGTATGATGAATGATTTATATTTATCTGTGCATTTGTAACCAAACCTGCTCTGCATTAATGGCTCAGAATAATGAAAGCATTGGCAGTCACACAGTGCCATTTTAGGAATTTTTTTTTTTTTTTTTGCCTATTTGAATATCTATAATTTGTCTGGCATATTTTGCCTGCTCTGTTTCATTGAACACTTATTATCCAGCATGTCCTCTCTTTTAATTGGTTGCCTCAAGGTGAGCTGAGCATGTGTACAGCCTTTGTCTTCTCTTGTTTAAAACCTCCTATGACATGCTCTGTAAAATCTGCCGACAAATTAAGCGCTATAAGCTTTTAATCTGATTACTACACATTGTAAAAATATGTGGATGGATCCATAATAAAGCTAGTAAAACGGTATGTGAAGGTAGTAAGGGCCACTATTAGCAGTTACAGCAGACTTTAATACAGGCTGTATTTGGCTGGCGGCCTAAATGTCAGAAGTTACTCAGAGTATTTCAAAAGAGACTTGTTAACACAGCTCATGTGCTGTAAGAAAAATCTATCTGAGGTTTACCTCATGTGAATAAAATATTTTGAGAAGTTACAGGTTAGATCATTAAGTACTGGTATGTGCTGTGATCTGCTGTTAGGTATCTGGTAATTAAGTGTTTCATGGTCGTCAGTTGCAGTCACTGATAAGGGTTGTTTATAAATAGGTTAAAGGGTTAGGGTTAACTTTTAATTGACATTTGTATTGATGGTGAAGTAAGGTGACGATGTGATTGATAATTCTGTCTCATGAGGAAAGAGGAGTCTGAGTAATTACTATGTTATGGCATCGTTGATCATTGATAATATCGTTGATAATATTAAGTATATTATTGCATATAGGTACATTAATGTATGCACATATTTTGTTGTCCTTTATTCAGCTGTCTTAAACAGAACCACAATCAAAATCACACAACACAACTATAGTGATATTCAACTGGAATTTGTCTCTGCCAAAAATAAATAAAGAACAAAGCCAACTAGGTAAATTCATCATGCTCCATGGTTCCCATGTATTTTTACTTCAGCAGAGTTTTAACTGCGATCAGTGAACGCCTTTTAGGTCTTAGACATGTCCACATGTCTCCTGTCTTCAGTGAGTGTCGGACAAAGAGCCATTTACACAAATCATCTTGTGTGCATATTAAAAGTCTTTGAAGTCTGTAATATGGAGTATATATATATAATTTGGAGTAGCTTTGATAACTGCTCAGCCACACACACACACACACACACACACACACAGACACACACCTAAAATTAATTGCAAATGGCTGTGATTTTTTTTTTTTTTTTTACTTGTAATGAATATTATGTGATGTATAATGGGGTTTGCACTGATCATTGTTGTTCTCCACCTCTTAAGATCCCTAAAAGGGAGCCACACAATTAGCCTCATAGCTTTGTTGCTCTCCCTACACATCTGTTCTTGATGTATGAGTCTCTCCTTTTCTCTGACTTTATCCATTTTTACAATAATTTCATCCCGAGATGCTGGAGGCATAAACAGCTCTGAGGCATCATGTGGCTGCCTCATGTTTATGCTTTTGCTTTACCTGATAATTTTGCATTTGAGTATATCAGGCCACTGGGGGTGCTTCAGATGGCCAGTGTGACTTTGTGCAGATTATATATTTTTTTAGTTTATCATTTACACCTTAACGCACTGGCACAGACTCCTTTCCTTGCTTGTATGCTTGTGTCTACGTGCATGGGTGATCTGATACTGTGTGGAACAACACCCCCCAGGATCAAGACCCATCCCTTTTAATCATTGCATTTCTTCTCTGTTCATGCTGATATGCTAAAAGTCAAACCAAAAAATGATTTGTATAGACTTGTTCCAGCGCATGCATGGTTTTGAAAAGGCTAACATGCTGCTACCACATGATCTTTGCGGTAACAGCAGGAGGTCACTGATTTGCTCTCATGGCCAGGGGCAACTTTGAAACCACATTTAATTATTAATCACAGTCCAACAATACTAGAACATGAAACTGCATAATGTCCTCATTTTACTAAATGCTGCAGCACAGAGCAGATGCCAAGCACATGCCAATTGTGTCAAATAGGTGAATCAGAATAAAAGGCAAGAGACAACAAATTCTCATCTGAGCAGGTTTCAAGTTTGACAGAGTAAATTTGTACAAAATAAAAGAGTCTTATTTTATGTTAACCCAATACTATAACACTATATTGTTGTATTTAGCTGGGTGAAAAACGCATATATCACCCAGTCAGCAGTTCAATTATCCCTCAGTGGTCAGTTCTGCTAATTGATTTGTATCCTGTCAGCAGATGGATCATGTGTAAAGATGTCTGCTACCTGTTATGACACTTCATTACTCAGTAGTGGTTCTATGGTACAATATTATAAGTAGGAGCAGTTCACTGTGCAGCTCCAGAACATAAAAACATCAATTAGGTTAGACACGTGTGTTGACAATAGTAGTTTTAGACCTGGTCAAACTGGTCCAAATACTCTGTGACTTTTTACCCGGCTAACTATTTGGCCATCACCAAGTTTTTGACACTGCTATTATTTTTACTTCCTGTTACCCCACCCTTTTTCTCTGCCACTTATGTCTTGTTTGTAAATTAATATTTCCAGATTTGGCCCTGATTTTTTAAGAGTCCAAATTCTAAAAAAAAACAAAAAAAACAAAATCACATGTGCAATGTAACATTTTGCATTCTGTTTGGCTGGTGTGCATTTTGTGGGACTTACTGAGAATAATTGCATGACTGGATAGGCAGTGTTTGTATTATTTTTTCTACTGTCATACCAAAATTTTGACCGGATGGTGAAAACATCTTCTTTATGCATTCTTTTACTTCGCCTATGCCACGCAACAGTTACAGCAGCCATTTGTGCACAACCCTGGCCAGATTAAAATAACCTTTTAAATGTATAATTTCATGTAGATGCAATCACAGTCACCACAATTTCTTTCAAGCTTGATAAATCACAATGCGTCTATCTGCATTTTCTCTTCCGTGTATCTCACATACTCAGATAAATCAAATCAAACTTTATTTATATTTCGCTTTTCAGTGCTTCACAGCATATGAAGTTAGACACTAGTAAAAATGACAGGGCACTGAAGAACCAGGTGAGGAATCGTTATCTTAGGGAGCCATCTACACCAAGAGGCGTCACTACCCATAACCACAGATAGTGGTAATAGAGCAGTGGTGCAGGGGGCCCCACCGATTAGGCCAGAAAGGCCCACAGGACAACAACCCTGCAGGTGGAGCAGACACAACTCCCAGTGTGGAGGGCTCCCACGAGGAAAACACTGGAGGTGAAAATAATAATAAGAGAATGAGAACTCTTGAGTTAAAAAATTTACAATAAATATAGCACGGTATAAAAACCAAAAGAATATACTAAGAAATTAAGAAAAGAGAAAAGATTATTTAAAAGCTAATTAAAAAAAGTGGGTCTTGAGTCTGCTTTTAGAAACGTTGACGTTCTCTGCAGCCCGGAGGCCCTCCAGCAGGCTCTTCCAGACAAAAGGGCCATAGAACTGAAATGATGCTTCATTAAGGTTTTTGTTCTTACCTTTGGAACAATTAAAAGGCCAGTACCGGATGACCTCAGGGTCCACAAGGGCTCATAGTGTAGGAGAGGTTCGGATAAATAAGAAGGCCAAATACCGTTAAGACATTTGTAGACTAATAAAAGAACCTTAAAATCAATTCTGAAACGCACAGGGAGCGATTCTAAAACAGATGTAATGTGATCTTTGTGAGCACTGACACAGCTGAATTCTGGAGTAGCTGAGGGTGTGAAATATTCCTTTTAGTAAGACCAGAGAGCAAGGCATTACAGTAATCTAAACAAGTAGAAATAAAAGCATGCATCAGCACCTCTGTGCTGGCAAGAATGAGAAACGGGTGGACTCTGGCTATGTCTTTAAGATGGCAAAATCCTGTTCTTGTTATATTTCTGATACGTGGAATAAAATCAAACTCAGAGTCAAAAAGAAGGTCCAGGATTTTAACCCACTGTGATGGTTTGAAATTTTGAAATTTTGGCAGAATTTTCTGTCTCTTGCCTTCAGGACCAATAATTAAAACTTAATTTTTGTCCTGGTTGAGCTGTAGGAAATTGTTTGCTATCCATAACTGTATATCTGAAATACAATTTAAAGGGGAGCATTGGACCTGTTTCATCAGGAGACAATATAATATAAAGCTGTGATCTCATACACCTCATGTTGCATCTTTATCAAGGTAAAAGTGTTAAATCAGCACAGTGCGCTATTTTGCTTATTTGAAAGATGCAGTCCTTAGTGCTTACCCTTATAAGGTTTGTTTGCACATTTGCTCTCAGGTGATGTCAAGTTTTCACATTTTTCCAGTCTGAAAGCTGGAAAGTTTTTTTTGTTGTTGTTGTTGTTGTTGTTGTTGTTCCTTTTAAAGGGTGGGGGCTGTCGAACCTGTATCTATATGTTTGTTTAACTGAAAATCCAAATTCAAAAAAAAAAAAAAGTCCATATAGTTACACACTGACATCCATCCCCCACCAACAGCCAAAGAAACTGCTTAAATATACCCTTCCACCAGCAGGAGGCCCTCCCAGCTATACCATTCCTGCAGGTAAATCCAGTAGCTATTCTGACCCAGGGAAGGGATAAAGTTATTCATTCTTACTAAGCACCTATATAAACACTTCCACATAGTCTTCGATATAACACATTTACAACCATACATAAACAAATCACAGTCAACTGAAATAACATAGTAAACCTAATTAACCTGCCCCCATACTTGATCTATCCCAGTGACATCACTGATGAGGTCACCCAGTGTGTAAAGACAGGAAAAGGTTGGGTGCCTCCTCCTTTTGTCTCTTGAAACATGGTGAGTATTTTAAGTAACAAAGAAAGATTAACTTATGGCACAGAACCAATAAAAAATAATTAAACTTAACAATCCTTGTCTGAGTTTTACTTTAACCAGAAATGCTGAATTATGTGAACTCTAGCCAAATATAATGCAAAAAAAACCAACAAACCCAAGATAGTATGTGTCTGCAAGTTAATGGGTAATGTTGGAGCAATGGCTAAACAAACAATTCACGAGCATGGCTAACGTAACAAACAATATAGCGCTGGAAAAAAATGGGACAAATGTTATGTGCTCGCCCGCTTTATCACAACTGTATATTTATATGTTTAGAAAATCAACATAAAAAGTGACTGTTATTCTATTTCAAATTATAGCTTCATAATGAGTACAAGACATCAGATTACTCATTGCTATTGTTTAGTTATGAAGAACTGGCAAACAAGAAAAACAGCAAACTAAAAAGGCTGCATGTTCTTCTTTTCCTCTTCAGATCACCTCATTATAACAACATCATATTCTGTGCTGTGATTTATTCTGAGATGTTTAATGAGGTTTGTGGTGTTGCCACAATACCTCACCCTCTTGCCCTGTGCATCATAGGTGACGTCATTATTGTTTGTGTGGCTGAAATAGCTTCTCACATGACTGCATTTGCTTTTTGCCATTATTGATGACCGGACAACATGAGACTCAGGCAATGACTGAGAGTGAGAGGGCACTCCTCCGCCCTGCGACGAATTGGTACAGCCGCATTACACATGTGGTGGAAAAACAAATAGTTTCTACCAACCAGATATAATTTAGACGAGATCCTGATAGTGTAATTACTTTTGCTGTGTTGTTGCTAATGATAAACTACACATTTACAACCAAATCAATAAAAGATAAAAGATTAAAATATTTATATTTTAATATGATAATCTATTCTAGAACATAAACAGCTGGAATTGGAAGTATCGATTCACAAACCAGTAAACCTGTTTGGTTTGAATAACCCAGATTTTATCATTTAACAAGTTATCCCCCAGCCTGGGGCCTTTCTGTGTGGAGTTTGCATGTTCTCCCCGTGCCTGCGTGGATTTCCTCCAGGTACTCCGGTTTCCTCCCACCACCCAAAGACATGCATGTCTAGGTTAACTGATGACTCTAAATTGTCCGTAGGTCTGAATGCGAAGGTGAGTGGTTGTTCGTCTCTGTTTGTCTTTGTGTGTTGGCCCTGTGATGGACTGGTAGTCTGTAATCAAATACCTTCCATTTTGCATCCTAGTTGGCTAGCTAATGGTATGCCAACATACAGGCTTGTTCCTAGCACATTATCCTCCATCAAAGCCAATAATCCACCAAAATAGTACAGATTGCTCGTTGAGACTGTATTAAATTTGCACAATGAACATTAAGTCATTCAATCAACATCGAACTTCAAAGTCAAGTTTTCACCAGTTTGCACCCTCAATTAATATTGAAAGAGCGTATTCCATTTCTAACTTAAGGTCAACGTGCTTGCAATTATGTTTCAATTGATACCATACCATAATAATTACTAAATATGTTCAAATAAAAACAGGCAAATGATGATAAAAACCCAGATTTACTTACAATCAGGATGTTATAAATAACCAAATATGGTAAGCCTTATTAGGTATGCTTTTTTATAGTAGCAAATGACAAATCCGCACAATAAAAAAAAAAACCCAAACACATTTATTTAATTAATAAATTTCACCAAATTTCATAGATAAACGTCACATTTTTATTTCTACTTTGCATTGCGATTTCCATTGTAACAATTCTGATGATTCAGATAGGAAACCAATATTTATTTATGCTACGTGGGCAGCCCATTTCCAGCATTTGTGTTGGCTCGGCTTTGACCTATTGGTGTCCAGAATTCCAGCAAACACCATGCCAGCCAATCCAGAGGATTTTCTTTGGGTTTGTGAGCTCCAACCCTCTTGTCATAAGCCAGCTAATCTATTTTTCCTGCGTCAACTAGCTTTCTGCAACTGAAGACTTTGTATGGTGTCCTGTTCTGGGAATGCAGGTCTTCAGCATTGGTGTCAGATGCCCCCATAGGAAGCGACGGTCATGGAAATGTCAAACCTCTATTTTGCCCAGGTACACTGAGGCCCAGTTGCCCAATAGCAGCAGATGGACACTGCGCTGTCCGTCCCTAGCAACATCTCATCTTCTCCTCATTTAGAAGGTTCCAGGCCAACGTCTCTCCTGTTTCTGAGTCGCCCATCCCAGCCGACATCTTGTCTGTTTTTGAAAACATCATGTCTTCTTTGACCTCGGCTGCCAGCCCAGCTACTGTAACTGCTGGAGCGTCTCAGTGCATTTATTGTATTGTATTTCTTTTTTTCTTGCCAGCACCTTATGTTGTATTTACTTGGTGTTTTAGGATCTGATTGTTGTTGTTTTCTTGTATTGCCCATATTCCTGAATTTTGAACCTTTTAACTCTTTTAGATTTCGGACTTTCGCCATTCCCTGCCTGGGCTCTGTTGTTCTGACCGTTCCACAGCTCATCATTTAGTAACCGTTTATTGTGTGAAATCTTTTTGCTTAATTCTCTGAACTAACGTAGTTCTGCCTTACTGTCTGAATTTGGGCCCTTTCTTTTGTGGTTTTGTATTTTTGTGTACTGCTTTTGCACTGGTTTTGACAGCTATATGTTAATCCACCCTGTGGGAATTCATTAAGTTGCTGAATGAGTGTGAAGCAATGTGTTAAATTGTAAAACAGCTATCTTTGTGCGTATTTTACACTGTGTTGACCACAGAAGAAATGCTGCAAGCATGAATTCTGGAGAATTCATGAAAAATAAAGTCCATCTTCCGGTGGAAGTGTGCTGTGTGACAAAATGCTTTGACTGGTGCTATAAAGCATCTTCATTTACCTTTCTTTTGTCTTTCATGAAATGATTTTGTCTGCATTCTCTGTGTGTATGTGTGTGTGTGTGTGTGTGTGTGTGTGTGTGTCTGGAGGATATCTGCACCTTTCTGACACAAATATAAAATATCCAAATCCACAGTTTTGTCAATCTTCCCTTCAGCCTCTGTTGCTGTTATTGTTGTTCGGAGGTCTTGTAGCTATTTCTGTTTTCACGTCTTAGGTTTCATCAGCTTTCACATCCCACAGGCGCAGCATGTAAATAAATTAGCTATAAGCACCTGCACTGAGTCTACAGGAATTTGTGAAGAGATAATATTCAACTGTGTTTCTATTCTTGGCCACTTGACCTTAAATGTTAGTAAGCCTCTTACTTTGAAAACAAACTCCACACTTTAAAAATAGGATATCTTTACAAGGTGTAACTCACTTCATGTTCAAATGAGTTACATAAAAATGAATGAGTATGGTATAATGGTGGTTATTTTCTGTTTGTCTGTTGAATATTTTTAAGTAAGACAGTTCAATTTTGTCAAAACATGTTTCTTTTTTAGAAACACTCTACTCCATAACAGAGAGACTCTTCCCAGGGCTTAACACTTCTGTTTTACATATTGGAGAAAAGAGATACAAGGCCTAATTTACTCAGACTAAAAACAGCTCTTAATGAAGTGTTGACTTCTCCCCCACAGCCAACTGGGGTGTTATGGTGTGTGGTGTATGTTAAGACAGGATCACACAACAGTTGTGAAAAATATTTAATGGAATTTGCTGTACAAACACAGCTTTAAATGACTAATTTAGTGATGCTCTATCAGTACAGAGCAGGAAGAGCGCATTGTTACAATTGATGAGGAAGGCGGGGCTGGAGCCAGTCCCCGCTGACATTGCGCAAGGGAGGGCTGCAGACTGTTATAGAGCACCAGTCTATTGCAGGGCCAACAAGAGAGAAATGCTAGCAATATAGGTAATTTACAGCTCGCAATTCATCTAATTTTCATTTCTTTGGACTGTCCTGCAGGAACCCAAAGGCACAAGGTCATATGCCTGTGCTGCAAACTCCACACAAGGTCCCAGGCCTGCTAACCAGCCCTTTTTTTAGCATTACTCCTGAATTGAATTTGTAATTCCAAGAAATTACAGCAACTTAATAAAATGATAAAAAATAAATTTGAACCTTAACAAAACATGATGTCCTGGGTTGTCACTATTGATGCTGTTGCTATCTTAAGGTTTAAATCAGAGCTGAGGTGGATACAGATGGTTACAATAACAACAAATGGGTACAATGGTGGTTATACTCTATATGACAAAAAACTGGCTGCACATGAATGATTTCTCTGTTAAAATGGCACATCCATTAACCCTGTGGTTCTGGAAGAATTTCATCCCCTTTCCTCCTGACAGTCTGGTCATAATTTATACAGTCATATATGGGCTTTGTCACTTGAAAGTTATCATATATCATTTTGGAGCATTAAGTTAAACTGCTGATGCTTTTTTTGGAATGATAGTCTCCTACATAAGACAGTTTATCTCTATCCATTTAGTTCTTTAGTCCATTTGGGCCAATGTCTTCACTGCAACAAAATCTAGGAAGACATTGTTTTTACTGGGGTTGGTTCTTTAACCACTTAAGTATTGCCCACAAAGCAACTCCATTTGATGGATGCTGTGTTGTAGTCTTGTCTAATGCAGCAACTGTCCTGCTAGCCCCTTGATAAGTTGAAGGCGATTTAAGGCAGCATTCATGATTTCCTTTTATTTATATTTAACAAAAAGGAAGCATTTATATAAGAGCAGCACCTGTCTAACAAGGGAACACATGCAGTTTATTCAATCTTTTCATCAAACTAAGTCATTCACAACATAGCCCAGTCTGTAAGTCAAGGACAGACAAACACAGAAATAACACAATAATTTAGAATAGTAGTCAGGGACACAAATGTGAAATAAAGCAGCATACTTTCAATATTGATATTTTTGAAAGAATTTGTGCTTTGTCTTCATGGCAATTGTGAGTCTGTGTGTGCAGTTACTATCAGAGAGAATATAGCATTTCCAGCCGTGGCCCCACGTTGTTCTGTTTATTTCCAGACAGTTCAAAAGCAGTGCAGATAAGATTTTGCATTATTGATGCTTTCTCCCAGATTGTCATCAATAGCTATCACTGGCTACCGGAGAGCCCTCTCACTACAATATATGAAGAGATGTGGACAGACTTTGATTTCAATTGACACACTGAGCTTGCAGCTCCCAACTGGTGAGCTTCCAAAGAGCCTCTGTCTCATATGCTGCTGGGACGAAGAAAATAAAACAGCTGGAGCAGAAAGAGATTTCCACGAAGAGATTTAGGTTTCGGAGTGATGCCTGCAAATGTTTTCTATAGAAAATTGCATTATGTGGCTTGTGGGGGAAATCATTTTTTGCATTTGTGATTTTTTTTTCCATCTATAGGACACAGAATGGTGGTAACTCTGAATTCCCTTATCAGTAAAATTATCTTTGTACCAGTATCCATTGTTTTTGTTACTATGTCCTGTGAATTTGTTGTCCTTAAAACACTCCACAAAAATATCCCCAACTGTGCTTATTGTGCTTTAGTTATCATATTTAATGTTTAATCTATAGTATGCCCTCATTTATTTACTGAACATGAGCCAAGATAACTTAAATTTAATTCCACTACTCCCAGCAGTTCCCATGTAAACTACAGCAAAGCCCCTGTTTACTCCTCCAGCATTAAATAAAATTTGGGTCAGTTGCAAATCCATCCTAAACCCAGGATAATCTGGTGGTTTGTTGGGGGGGTTTCACAGCCAGTCTCTTGGTAAATACTGAAATAGTAAGACATCTCAGTGAACAGAGGAAGTGGTTAAAACAGTGATACCTCATACAACACATATCATAAAATGCCAGATTAGATGCTTAACGTGAACAAACAAGTCAGTGTTGCTGAAGAATAAATTGCTTTAGTGACTAAACTGAGTAGGAAACGAGCTATGGTTGAGATGACCTCTTAGGCAATGTAGTTTATTTTTACAATATCATGATAATCTCTAAAACTCTCTGGCAGGACATAGAAGCAGTGGGCAACCTCTCATCTGAGCAGCAGGACTGAGCAGATCAGAAAACCTTTTTGCCCCCACTGCCACTAGCCTGTGCAACACCTGAGCCAGAGAAAGTCTCTCATGAACTGGGCTAATCTCATTATTATGGTCTTTTATGATTATGGTCATTATTTATTATTAACTATATTATTAATTATACTGCATCAATACCAATGTGTTGCAGTACACCTCAATTCTAAATTTCCATTTTCCATAAAGTATCTATCTATCTATCTATCTATCTGTCTACCATGTTGTGGAGGTTCGTTTCAGTTATTTGCTACTTCTTTATGTTTGTTTTGTGCTTGCCCTCTCCCTGATGTCCTGACACAACCTGATAGTTTAAGTTAGATAATTTTAGAAGGGTGCCAGTACTTTACACAAGAGAGAATTGAGATTGTGGTTGCTTGGTGACAGAGCAAGCTAAATCTGGATGTCATTAGTACCACTGTGGGTTTCATGATGTTAAAGTGAAGTAAAGTGAGTTTTGGTATAGTGTGATTTCACTCCAGTAGTTTTAAGGCTGTAGAACTGTTCCAGATTAACACCTTGAACTATATGATCCCCTTGTTTTTTACTACCAATGAGTATTTTGAATTTAACATCTCCCTTTGCAGAAAGCCTCAGCTGCTATATGTGTTTTCTGTACTGCATAGCTACCATTAGCATCAATAAATAAATTTACTAACTAATCCAGAAGAAACCTGGTGAATATAGCATTGATCAAACTTTACTGCTTTACTCATCAAAATCTGCCTCCAGAGGTGGTCAACGCTTGTGTCTATCAAGTCTTTTGTTCAACTGAAGGTAGTGTGCCGACGAGCTATTCCTGAAATTTATTATTACTTTTCAATAGCAACTCACTGCTGCCTCCAGTCTGCCCTGAAAACACAGCCTCAGGGTTTGGGTTTCACTTAAATATATTTTTAAAGCCTTACCCTGTAAAATGCCTTGAGATCATTTATGTTATGATTTGGTGCAATTCATATAAAATTGAATAGAATTGGATATTATAGTATAAATAATACAACAAAGGATGCGAATAAGTCATCTAGACACTTCCTTAGAGCCACTTAACTCAGAGTGCATTCATTGTTACACATCTTACCTTATTTACGGTATTGTGGTTGTTATTGTGGTGCACAGTGAGGTTGACATCACCAATATTTAGTCATTTTATCAGTTTTAGCTTTGACATGATAATAAATTTAAAAATAAAAACAAATATATTTAATAAAAAAAGAAGCATGGACTCTTTCTGTCTTTATCTGTCCCTTCTAATTCTTGCATCAGTACATAATGTTAATATTACGACTTCACTTTATTTTATGTACTGTTATGTTTAACATTTAAAAATGTTTTTCTCAAATACATTTTATTGTCACTTCGTGTCAGAATAATACTCTTAATAGTGTTTGTAAAATCTGTGTTGAATATATTCAGTTAAAATGCAATTTGCTGCAATTTAGCAGAGAAAAATATTTGTGTTTGACTGGTTTCAAATCAAATGGATATGAAGACTTCAGAGTCAAAATGTTTTGGGGTTTTTTTTTCTGTATTTGCAGCATTCCGTAATACACTTAAAAACTGTGTTATTTTTGAAGTACTGAAATCTGTTAGAACTGCATCTGGGTTTTCCTTTCCCTCTTCCCCTTCCCCCTCCTTTCTGTGTGACTGTGAGCAGGTGAGGCAGGCTGCAGCAATCATCTCCACACCTGCTGTCATTCAGCAATCACCTAGACTATATGAGACCGGCCCTTCCCTACAGTCTTTGCCAGTTTGTTATGAACCTTTGGTTGTTTCATCTCCAGAACGCCTGCTACAGACCTGCCTAGTCTGTTATTGCCTTTGCCTGCTGCAAACCAGCCTCAAGCTGCTTTCACCTCAACCTACCTTGCCCGCTCCTCTCATCTGGAACCTTCTGGACTTCCTCCACCCTGCCTCACCTTTGGTACCTGTTAGTGAGTACTGGCTGGCCTCATAGTCCTACGGCGGTGTGGTCAACGTTGATGTGGGAGGCCCAGGTTCAAATCCTCTGCTCGAGGAAAATAAAAATTGTGGAACTGAGCTCTGTGGCTGTCTGCATTCTTTGAGTCCACCTGTCGTTCTTACGTCTAACAGAAATCTTTACTTCAGAAAAACTGAATTGTGTGCGCGCGCGCGCGCGCTATCTCTTGCTCCCTCTCCCATACAGTTAAATCACACTACATGTCACTAACTTTGTTTCTGTCCTTTGCTGTAGTTTGGAGTTTTCTTTCCTGCTACTCTATTTTCCTACTCAACACCTGCTGCTGCAATAATTATTATTCTTTCATTTATCTTCTGCTGCTTATCCATTTACAGGTTGGGGGGGGGTGTGCTGGAGCCAATCCCAGCTCTCACTGGGCGAGGGCAGGATACACCCTGGACTGGCGACCTGTCCATCACAGGGCCAATACACAGAGACAAAAAACCACTCAGACAATTTAGAGTTGCCAGTTAACCTAAACATGATGTCTTTGGACAGTGTGAGGAAACCCACACAGGCTGGGAGAACATGCAAACTCCACACAGAAAGGCCCCAGGCTGGGAACCGAACCCGCAACCTTCTTATTGTGGAGCAACAGCGCTAACCACCATGCCATATCAGATGCCAATATTCTTTATTGCCTGCCCCCAACCCAACCAGTCAAGGCAGATGGCTCTGTCCACCCTGAGTCTGGTTCTGAGGTTGCCTCTTAAAGAAAGTTATTATGATTTGTCGCTATATACATGAAATTTGGGCAGAAATCACAGTGGTATAGTGGTTAGTGCTGTTACCTCACAGCAAGAAAGTTGTGGGTTCAATTCCTGGGCTTGGGGCCTTCCTGTGTGGAGTTTGCATGTTCTGCCCGTGCTTTGTGGGTTTCTTCCAGGTGCTCCGGTTTCCTCCCACCGTCTAATGGCATGCTTGTCTCCCTTGGCAGGTGTGAGCTGGTATTGGCTCCAGCGCCCCCTGCAACCCAGAAACGGAATAGCGGTAGAAGATGAATGAAGGAATGAATGACAGGGCATCTAGCACAGGGTTGGGCGTAATGCTATATGACTTGATTGAGGTCACATGTTTGGCTCTGGATGATGATTGTAAAGTACAGCTGTTAATATCCCATGTACTTCCTTTTGCACGTTAGCAAAATTTTCATCACAGTCTTTAAATATTCAGGGAAAACCTTTTATTTTTGTCTGACTAATGCTTGGACCTTCAGATCAATGATGCTGTATTGCCAAAAAAAAAAAAAATACAGTAGACTGGGGAGATAATTAAAAAAAAGTAAAAATATATTTGAAAAGTTAAGTAAAAATTTGATACAATAAACTTGGTTTTTGAGACGATAAAATGAGAGGTCAACTATGCATGCCATATAATAGCACACACATTTGAATATGAAGAATGAGTTTATATTGCAGATTTTCTGTCCAGACATTAATAAAGTATTTCTGATTTTGAATCTGTATATCTTTAAGTACTGCAGAAAAGCGGCCCGGAGACACCACTTACTGTGCATGTATATCATCCAAGCACAGTATCAACAAAAGATATTTGCATGTCCTTGGTGTCTGCTGCTGTCCGTGTCCGTGTCCATAAGCAAATATATAATTACTTTTGGTCCCTTACAGCTGGAGGGCACATATAAAATGTGTTGTAATCCCTGCACTGTTCACCTGATTTGGCTGTTAATACCCTCAAATTAAAGCTGAAAGTCTTGACTTCAAGCACATATTGTTTTGTTTCAAATCCATTGTGGTGGTGTACGGAGCTAAAAAGCTGAAAACTGAGTAAATGTCCAAGTATTTATGGACCCGATTGTAGGGGAGTAGTTGTGGCCTGAGCTGAGGATGTGGTGAGATGCTTCTGGTCTAGTGCAATTTCATGGCACTGACAGGCATTCACAGAACTTTTAACCTTTTCCATGAAATACACATAGTTTCGTGTCCCTCTTCGATACACCCATTTTAATTTGTGAGTCTGTGTAAGTATAGCAAGAGCAAATACCTAGAAGGTAGTGGAAAATTTATATGAAGCTTTTAAACATCACATTCCATGAATCCCAGAAAGGTAACCATGATCGATTTATATGTGAACTGAGCAGTGTGAAGTGCTCGACTGTGAATTATTCAGATGTTTTGCATGAGTGGAGGTGTGTTGAGTTAAACACAAATTTTAAAAATCTGGAGCTATTCAAGGGAAAATTATTTACACAACCAACACGCTTCATTTTGTAAAGTTGACACACATCAATCACACACGCCTGAATACACACGTGAAGTAAAATCATAAAAATTGCATGTTTCTATCACCGCTGAATTATCAGAAAGATCTTGATCCAACTACCATCTGTGGGCATCACCTCAGTGAGAGAACTTGAATGGGGATGAACTGCTGTGTGGTTAGCTGGACTGTGTGTTTTATCCAGCCCTCATTGGGTGGATAAAACACACATTGGTTCTAGTGAAACTAACATCATTTGCAAGTTGGCGTGGTTTCATCTAAACTGGATGGGAAAACCATGTCTTAATGAAACCTCAGCATTTGAATGTGGTGCTGCTGAATTGTACTGTTTTGTACCGACAGGTTTTTCTATTATTTTGACCAATCCCCCATGTCAAAGAGGGTATTTAAGATAACAGAAATGTCATCCCACGTAATGCAACACAGCTCAACAGCATCACAAACTACAGCAGAATTAACTACACAAACGAAAGCTGAATCAGCACCTTAAAAAGTATAGCTCAACTAAGAATTACAACGCTCGTGAAAAGGAATTTATTGTATAGCTGCTGCATAAAGGCTGTCTTCATTTCAGCTAGGTGTAGCTAATGAACTGACAGCTGTGTCTGTGTCCATTCAGGACACCTGAGGCGACTTATCTCTCAACCACCAGACATCACTGAATAAAATGTAGCTATGGGTCAAAAGGAATCGCTTGCAAAAATGCTATTTTGTTTTGGGTTTTTTTTTCTTTTCGTTTTTTTTTTTCGGCAAGATAGTAATGTCTGTCTGCTCTTGTTTACGTTCCCTCCTATCTCCCTTCAGTTTTTAACTCCACAAACCCAACAGGCAGAGAACAGTGAAAAGAGGAACAGATGGAGTGAAAGCCTGAAACCATCTACAGGGAACACCCGTTACACTGATACAAGTGAGGCTCAGATGACATCAGTGAAGGCAAAGTGACAACACACAGCTTGACCTGATTTTACACAAACAAATCTCTCACTTTGTTTAGCCACGAAGGAGGATTCTTTTCTGCTGGCACCAACAGTCAGGACTGAATGATTTATACAGCTGAGGCAATGTAACAATTGAATTAGTTAAAGGGGCTCGAACAAGACCCTACACTATCGGATGGATCAGTAATATTTGTTGACACAGCTCCTAACCTAACACTCTACATGTATTTGGTCAAAAAGTCAATGGATGGAAGTCAATGATAACCTTACGCTGTGAGTGTAAAATGAAATGGTGAAAAGGTGTCCTCGTTGTGTTCTGTCTAAATTTAAAATCACTAGGATGTTCATTGCCAACAATTTGGTTGAGCCAAGAACCAAGCACAACAGATGCATATTTATATGATTGTATAACATGACATAGTATAATGTAAAAATGAAAATGGAGCATATTCTGACATGCGACTGCAGGCATGCTGGACCTTTGTTGTCATGGTTACAAGAACAGTTGACATGTGGTTCAGCTAAGGGAGCAGTCTTGTGCCTCGTTTCTGGGGTCTAATCATTCAGAAGCTGTAGACCATGTGTCACAGTCAGTGGAAGTGGACTGTCCTGTTCAAAAGGCTCCTGACAAATGTGTCCTCCTTTTCACTGGAAAATAAGGCTCCAACGGGTGGCTCCTTCTGCCTAACCTATCCCAGGATTCATTGCATGCCAGTGATGAAAATGACGCGGCAGTGAAAACCACGACAGAGAGCCCAAGGATCACACTTTCAAATGCAAGTACTGAGTTTCAGCGAAAAGTGCAAATATTAAAACCAAAAGCTTTTAAACCTAACATTTTTGAGAAAAAAAAAAACTACTTACATGTTTCCAAAGCCAAAATCCCCAAAAAGCCAGACATGCTTTTCTTCAATTACAGACTATAGCGACTACAAAGAACCAAGTGTGTGAACTGGCATCCTCCATTGAGCCAGCCATTGAAATTGGACACAGTAAGGTTTAGACACAAAAACTAATTTAGGTTTGGTCTAGGAAAAGAACATAGTAATATCTCATTGTGTTTAAAGGAACTTTGACCTTTGAGACTGGTCATGGGTAAAAGAAAAAAAGATTACTATTGGTTCCAGAAATAAAGCAAACAGTTTTGAACAACTGATGTATTTGTCATTTACTTCATCACAAACCGCAGTAGCAACATCAACCAGCTGAGGTCACCTTGGTGACTGACATACCTATGGTCATAATAACTTGCTTGAACAGACACTCTATGGGCTCATGTATTTTCCCAGGTCTTCACAGGACTACTTCCCCAATTAGTGAGGTGCCCCATAATGAAGGATTTATGAACAAAACAGCCACTGTAAATATCACATTGACTCTGTCTCCCTCCTCTGGAAGTGAGAGTAATTACTTAAATACTGTTCAAAACTGAAATTTCTACAATTTAATGAAATATTTGCTTTGCAAGTTGGATCACAATCAGGTTTGGGCCAGCCTGTCAGTCTGAACCTTTTCACCAACACAAATGCTGCTGCACATCTATTGAAGTTTTCAATAAGTGAAAAGAATTCCTTGCAAATGGTCATTGGAGTCCCCGCAACCTGACCCCGGATAAGCAGATGAAGATGGATGGATGGATGTATGATCATTGGAGTTCTATGTGATGGAGTTTATTCTTTAATTAGAGATAAATCCGAACTGAATAGTCAGTTTTCTCTCCTTTGGTCTTATCTGTTTGAACTCAGGATCTATTTCAGGGCTTATATGTGTTTCTGTCAACATTATTATTTCTCAGGATCCTCAACCCATTAAAAGAAAGTTTCACTCCTTCCAGGTTGCATTTTACAAGAAATGCCTTTCAGCTAAGCTGCATAACAAAATTCTCTAAATGTGCCAGCCTAACTTTAATCATGAATATAGATCATACATCTGATCAATTTGTCTTAATCTTTAGGTTATGTATTACAGACTCTTAAGATTGCATTTGTTAAAGCTCTGTTCAAAAAACCTAATCTTGATCCAGATGTTCCGGCTGATTATGGACCCATGTGTAACCTCCCATTCATTTCCTTGAAATCTGTACATTAGACCATTACATGTCACTAACTTTGTTTCTTCCCAAAGTCTGTTTCTCCCTCTTGTCACAAGTGACAATTTGTCACTTCCTGTTAATTAAACGTACAGCTGATATGTACTTATGTACTTCACTTGTTTATGTTTTTGCTCACATTTTATTGGATTTTCTCTCCTTCTGCTCTCGTTCTCTCTCCATCCCTCCAGCTCTCTTTTTCTCTCTCTGAACCCAACCAGTAAATGTAGATGCCTGCCAACCCTGAGTCTGATTTTGTCTGAGTTTTCTGCCTCTAAAAGGAAGTTTTTTTCTTCCACTGTGACTATGTGCTTGTTCATGGAGAGATTTGTTGGGTTTCTTTAAATAATTCAATAAAGCATTTGGTCTACATCTCCTCTATAGTGCCTTGAAGTAACTTTGTTATGCTTTGGCACCATATGAATAACTTTGATTTGATTTGATTTGATTTGGACTGCACTGCAGCATGGCAGCATAGTGGTTAGCACTGTTGCCCCACAATAAGAAGGCCCTGGATTCGGTTCCTGGCCTGGGGCCTTTCTGTGCGGAGTTTGCATGTTCTGCGTGGGTCTGCATGGGTTTCCTCCGGGTACTCTGGTTTCCTCCCACCGTCCAAAGACATCATGTTTGGGTTAATTGGTGACTCTAAATTGTCCGTAGGTCTGAGTGTGAGTGGTTGTTGGTCTCTGTCTGTCTCTGTGTGTTGGCCCCGTGATGGACTGGCCATCTGTCTATGGAGTCAGAACAGTCTCATAATGAATGAACTCTGGTGACGTTGGTTGACCTGCGACGTCTGATCAGTTTCAAAATTCAACATACAGATTTCGTAAATGCACATTCAGTAATTCGTATGCTCCGTGAATTTATATTACAAGTGTGCCTCAAAATTACATTTGTTAAGTCTGAAATACAACTACGAAACAAAGCATGTGCATTCGTGAAAAGCCCCGCGAGAGTTCATTCATTGAGACTGTTCTGACTCCATACCTGTCCAGGGAGTATCAATAATGGGTCTTTACATATGGTTATATTGCATATTTCTTATATATATATGCTCTGATAAACTTGCTGGTTGGCTTAAAACACATCACTAACAGTGTACAGTGTGTGAAATTTGCCACAGACATCAGAATTAAATCTCAAGAGTACTGTGCAATACACAGATTTACTTGCCACTGATCAGCTTAATCTGTATTGTATTGAATTTAGCAAACGTTCATTTATATGTAAAAGTCCTGCACTCCAGGTTTAGTAGGTCTCTGGAGTTGATTTTGATAGTGTAGTGAAATGAACTGAAACCAATGAGCCAAATCTGTTTCTTTTCTTCCTTTTCCCTCTCTGAAACACACAGTGAAGAGCCCATAGTGAACCACAGGAGTACTGTAAACTGAGACTGAAATGGAGCATTTTATTATGAGAATTAGGAACACTGAGATACTGTGGATTTACAGCAGAGAAAGTAGGTACATACAATCTGTGCATAAAATACACTATCTGTTATTACAATTGATTCCCTGTCATTCCTGTTTCTATACATTCCGAGACAGGATCATCTCATTCCTCAGATCCAGAGTAGGCGTGGTCTGAGAGGCTGGTCACTACTGTTTTATAGTTCAAATCATTCAGGAGAAGATGATGTTTTCTTTCTTGTAATAATTTATTTGTGTGTCCATACTGTGCATGTGTCTATGTGTGTGTCTGTGCCAGTTGATCAACTGCTGTCATATCAGAGTAATCTGCACCTGAGGCACAGGCACACACACACACCTGCAGCTGTCAGCTGTAGCTCCAGGGTTGCATCAACAACACCCTGAAAGCAGAGGCAGAGAACTGACCAGACGGGGATGACTACAACAAGTTCCTGAAGCAGTGGATGGTGTTTGGTGTTTCTAGAACCTAAAATGTGGATAAAAGAGCAATGTAAAAAACAGTTCTGCTATTTTCCTGAGAAGTTATAATGGAGCAAATGGAGACATGTTTTGGTGAACATGTCCATCAGAGTCTCACTCACTCATTCATCTTCTACCGCTTATCTGTTTCTGGGTAGCGGGGGTTGCTGGAGCCAATCCCAGCTCACTCTGGGTGAGGGCAGGGTACACCCTGGACAGGGCCAACATACAGAGACGGATAGAGACAAACTTAAAATTTAGAGTCACCAATTAACCCAAACATGCATGTCTTTGGATGGTGGGAGGAAACACACTCAGGCACAGGGAGAACATGCAAACGCCAGAAAGGACCCAGGCCCAGGAATTGAACCTGTGACCTTCTTGTTGTGGGGCAACAGCAGAGTTTTGGTGGAAAAAGGTCAGAAAGACAGCCTTCATATGAGCACCCACATGATCCGGACGACTGAGGGCAGCAAGTGTGCTGTTAAAGTTTCAGCTAACAAGTACCAGATATAGTACACAGATGGTAGTTACAACAGCAGCACAGCACAAGCCGCGTGAACTCCTTGATGGCTGGATGAATAAAACTACCGGCTGTGATAGAGAAATAAGAGCAGCTACCTACAGGCCAAGGAGCAACCACTACCAGGCCCTGGAGCAGCTACCTATTAGCCAAGGAGCAACTACCACCTAGCCCTGCATAAGACCCACACCAGAAGTATTCCATCTAAGTTGCTGAGTTAAGACATCTCCCTGGCCAGTAAGCCTTACACAGGCAGATAAGAGGAAAATGGCGAACACCACTGCGAAACAGAAAGACATTCAAGAAGTTAGAAGTCTCATTGAAAACAAGTTTGATGGACTGAAATCATCACTAGAACTCTCGCAAGGGGAGTTGAGTGAAATTAAGAAGAAAGTCGAAATGGTGGTGGGTTTGATAAAGGGGGTTGAAGAGCTAGAACGACAGAACAGGGAGAAAGACACCAAAATTGCAACACTGGAGAGTAGAGTTAATGATCTTGAACAGTACTCTAGAATAAATGACATAGTGGTGACCGGGTTGAAAACCAAACCTCAGTCTTACACCAAAGCTGTAGCAAATTTTCAAAATGAAGAGCCAGACCAGGATGACAACGAGTAAGTAGAACAGCAGTTGATTAAGTTCCTACATTCTAATCATGTCCAAGTAAATGAGCAGAACATAGAGGCTTGCCACCCCCTCCCACAATCATATCAACAGAAAAAAGAGGGCAAGATAGCACCCATTATGGTGAGATTTAACAACAGGAAGTCCAAAATCAGCCTATTAAAAGAGGGAAAAGTGCTAAAGGGGACCAATGTATATCTAAACAAACATCTAACCAAAACCAGTGCTGAGTTAGCCAGGCGTGCCAGGCAATTGCATAGAGAGAATAAAATCAAGGGAACGTGGACCAGAAATTGTAAGGTTTATATACTAACAAATGGATCTCCAGAAACATACAAAATGTTGCTAGTGAGAAGCCTAGAAGATCTAGGAAAGTTCTGAGAAAGATGAGGCCTTAGAAGGTAATCCTATGAAACGTCTACTAAACCATCTATGAGTAGAAATCAAAATACAGATCCAGAAATACATTTTTTTAATAACTTAAACAACTGCAACTACATTACAGTGGACCAATTTAACAATAGCATTAAAGTAGAGCACAGCATCTCAATAATTCATTTCAATAGCCGTAGTCTGCATAAGAACTTCCAGGACATAGTTGATTACCTAAGAGAATTTAAAAGGCCCTTTAGTGTTATTGCAATTTCTGAAACTTGGATTGGGGACGGTAGATGTGAGGACTATGGAATTCCAGGATATGAGTTGAATCACATAAACAGAACAGAAAAGGTAGGAGGGGGAACAGCATTGTATGTAGACAGAAGATTAAAGTACAATGTAGTGGACAGATTGACAGTGACTGTGGAAAATGTTTGTGAATGCCTAACTATTGAGATTGATATGAGCAGGAATAGAAACATCATGATAAGCTGTATTTACCGGGCCCCGAGTTATGACATAACAATGTTAAAGGAGTGGATAGAAACAGTGTATGCAAAGATTGAGCAAAAAGTAATGTTCATATGTGGTGATTTTAATGTAGACCTGCTAAATCCAATACAAGCAAGCAGTGATAAACAATTTCATTGAAACCATATATGCAATGAGCCTATATCCCACAATCACAAAACCAAGTAGAATTACTTCACATTCAGCTACAATTATAGATAATATATTTACTAATAATATGGAGAATAAAATAGTAAGCGGGTTTCTGATTAAGGACATCACTGACCATTTGCCAGTCTTTGCCATATACAACTGTAACCATAAATTAATGGAGGAGAGCACCATCAGACATAGAAGAATGAGAACTGTTGAAACTGTGAATGCCTTCAGAGTGGACCTTATGTCCCACGATTGGAGTGATGTCTTACAGGCCCAGGATGTAAACACGGCTTATGACCTATTTCTTGACACCTTCCTAGTACTATACAATAAAAGCTGTCCAGTCAGACAAAGTAAAAGGAAAAACAAGAGCAGTGAAAAGCCATGGCTCACTAGGGGTATACTGAACGCATGCAAGAAAAAGAACAGCATGTACAGAGAATTTATTAAAAACAGAAGTAAAGACAAAGAAATTAAATATAAAAGATACAAAAACGAATTAACAGATATCATTACAAAAAGTAAAAATGAGTTTTTTGATAATAAATTAAAAATCGATAAATGCAACATTAAGGGAACATGCGATATATTAAATAAAATCATCTCTATAAATCTATATTCACTAGCTACCCCAATCCTTTTACTGACAATGGAAAAATTGTCAGGGACACGAATGAAGTGGCAGAAGGTTTTAATGAATTCTTTGTATCAGTGGGCCCCAAACTGGCAGGGGAAATAATACCGCCAGAAGATGGCAGTGTGGAACAATGTTATGGTACTAGAAATCCCTCAACAATTTTCTTGAGAAAAGTTGAGGATAAAGAGATTATTGAACTTGTAAAAAAATTTAAAATCAAGAAATCTACCGACTGGATTGATATGTCTATAGTTAAGGAAGTAATCTCAGCCATTGTAGTGCCTCTGACCTACATCTGTAACTTATCTTTTCAATTGGGCTGCTTCCCAGATAAAATGAAAATAGGGAAAGTGATTCCGCTGTTCAAAGCTGGAGATAAAAAATTATACACAAACTATAGACCAGTTTCACGTTTATCTCAATTTTCAAAGATACTTGAAAAACTTTTTGTTGCCAGACTGGACTGCTTTGTTGAAAAACATAAACTATTAACTGATTGTCAGTATGGTTTTACAGACAGTAGATCAACGTCGATGGCTTTGATGGAGCTTATGGGACAGCTTTCAAGTGCAGCTGATGAGAAAAAGTTTGTGGTGGTGGTTTTCATAGACCTGAAGAAAGCTTTTGAAACCATAGACCATAATATTATGTTGGAAAAAATGGAAAGGTATGGAGACAGAGGGGTGGGACTGGAATAGCTGAAGAGCTACATCAGAAATAGGAGCCAGTATGTTCAGGTGGGTGATGCCATGTCCAAGCCAGCAGACATTACATGTGGAGTGCCACAGGGTTCGATAGTTGGACCAAAATTATTTATTATGTATATAAATGACATCTGCAAAGTGTGTAATATTTTGAAATATGTAATTTTTGCTGACGATACGACTATCCTCTGTTTAGATGACTGTCTACAGAGGCTAATGGACAAGGTGACAGTAGAACTAGGCAAACTTAAAGAGGTGGTTTTATGTCAACAAGTTATCTTTGAATTTGAATAAAACAAATATATGATTTTTGGAAATCATAAAATCCATTTACAACTCAGGTAGGTTTAAGGATAGAAAGGGTTGACTTAGAAAGAGTATAAGAAAACACTTCTTTGGGGGTTATAATAGATCATAAATTCAGTTGGAAACCACAAGTGAACCAAGTAAGATCTAAAATTTCCAGAAGTATTGGTGTATTGAGCAAAGTCAGATGCTTTCTTAACTTAAGATCTATGAATACTCTGTACTGCACGCTGATTCTACCTTACCTAACTTACTGTGTTGAGATCTGGGGTAATGCCTGCAAAAACACACTACAGACAGTTTGCACAGTACAGAAAAGAGCAATACAAATGGTGAATAATGTTGGCTTTTATGATCACACCAATTTATTATTTATTAAGTCAAAAGCACTAAAATTCATGGACTTGGTGGATCAGAAAACAGCTTTACTTATGTTTAAAGCCAGAAAAAACCTACTTCCTCCCAACATACAAAGCATGTTCAGTGAAAGAGAGGGGGGTTATGCCCTCAGAGGCCAACTCAACTGGAAACAACCCATCTGCAATACAGTTATGAAAAGCAGGTGCGTATCTGTCTGTGGCGTGAAGTTATGGAATACATTACCGGAAGAATTAAAATATAGCAATAATGTGTTGCATTTTATAAAAGGGTATAAAGACATGATGATGGATAAATACAGACTTGCTCCTGAGTAACTGAATGATGCTATAAAGAAAACAAAGAAAAAAAAAATGGGTGCATTGAGTGCTATTATAATGATTAACTCTTAAGTAATTATTTTTAAATTTGTATGTGCAGGTATATGCATGTATGTATGTATATGCATGTGTAGTGTACATATGTATGTGTATATGTGATGCGCATGTATATATGTATGAGCATGTATATATGTGTGTGTCATAGGTGGATATAAGTATGCATGCATGTGTGTATATGCTCTTTGTTTGTGTTATCTATTACTCACTTATTGTATTTCAAAGAAGGATAATGTCCCAAAAATGTCAGAAGAAAAAAAAAAAAAAACAATCGAAAAGAGAAAAAATTGAAATGTAAGAAGGGGGGTGGGGCATACATAAGCTGAGGCTTCAGCCCCTACCCTTTGGTTGTGACCTAAGTGTACATGCTTGGTGGTGACCAATAAATTTTCATTCATTCATTCATTCATTCATTCAACAGTGCTAACCACTACGCCGCCGTGCAGCCCCTGTCAGAGGCTGACAAAATGAAATTGTGTGTGTGTGTGTGTGTGTGTGTATGTGTGTCTGTGTGTACATCTAGCTGTGTGTATGTTTGTATGCGTGTTTGTCTCTGTCTATGTTTGTGCAGCTATCACCTGTAGCTCCAAAGTTGCCGGGGCAACCTGAGAGCAGAGACAGAGACCCCAAAACCAGCTGATTTTTGGCTCGGTGAAGCCCTCAAACTGAGGCAACTTATGACAAAACGGTAACTCCTAGTAGAGAAATGACCAGGCGGTGACCGCTACAAGAAGTTCCTGAAGAAGTTTGTGTCTTTTGATGTTTCTTTGCACAGTTTGCATGTTCTTCCCATGCTTGCATGGGTTCCCTCCCACCGTCCAAAGACATCATGTTTGGGTTAATTGGTGACTCTAAATTCTCTCTGTGTCTATGTGTTAGCCCTGTTGTTTGACCTGAGCATGATACTTGAACAGCTGCTGCTCAAAAAGTACTTTTGTCAACGTTTTAAATTTTGAACAGTCTGTAACTGTAAGCATGGGGAAGTAGTACAGGTTTGAAAAGGCTGAAAACTTGAGAGTCAAACTACAAACAAATTCACAGACGTAATAGACACCCATTCTTTTTTTGGCCGCTTTCTTGATGTTTACATCGCCAAAAATTTGTATTCCTTAGAGAAAAATACATTGAACACCGAATGAGACAGAGCCGCACGTTTTGACGTTTTGATATATAAGTCACTGGGTTTTTTCTCAAAACCCTTGGACAAGTGGCAAATCAAAATTTCGAAACAGAAGAGGAATAATAAGAAAAAGAAAGGCACAGGATAACAATAGTGACTCTATAGCTACTGCTATAGAGGTCCATTGACTCTGTGCAGGGCTCTGAGGCACTAATAAATGATAAATGTAGAAAAGCATTTTAAGCCTCAGGATAGTACACAGCAGATCATTTATACATTGTGGACCTTAGACCTTCATTGTTTTATACTTTAGACAAATACCCTCATTTTTCTGACACATGGGAATTCGAAACGCTGCAGTGCCTGATCAATGCCGCTCACAAGTGGTGAGTTCAGCCATTGCAGAATTATAAACTGCAGTTTCATTCATTAATAGGGTTCATCCCTCTATAGTGACAGAAAATGTGCAGGCATGAGATACAAGGCTGATTCACATTTGAAAGTCATGTGATTGAATGCAACAAGGATTCATCATACAACCCTGGGTTCACATGAGCTAGAGTATTTTCTGTGAAGAGACTTTTTAACTTAAATCTTACAAAGTTTTAGAGCCTTGGCTGTTTTTCACAGCAGGGATCATGACTGAATCTTTTTTTAGTTGTTCACCTACATGCACACATCGAAAAATGTCAGAGCTCTGGCGCATATTGGTGTCAATGCATCCCACCCTATGAATAAACTTACTGCCCTATATGTTTTACATGCATGTGGATACTCACCAAGATGGTACTGCATCTTGGTGCAGCAAGTCAGCAAGTAAGGTAACATACTGTTCAATGGTAGTGAGTTTAACAGACTGTCCCCCTCACTGGGAGGATGTGATGGCCAACCCTAGCAAGGAAAGTGTTGGACATCAGAGAGTCATCAGCTGATACATTTCACCTGGACTTCTCAGACCTCAGACCTCTCAGACCCAGATGCTTGCTTGCTTTTTCCTTCTAATATTGTTGGCATCCATTTATGTTAGTACCATCTTTTGTTTCTGCACATCACACATTCCACCGATTCACGTGATGCTTTCATCGCTAAGACTGCTGCCCTTAGTTACAATAAATTGTTTGTAATTGCTACAACCTTTACATGAACTCTCTTCTTGTCTGTCTCGTGGCCCATTGCAAATAATTTACAGTCTATTTCTCTAACACTGACTGGAGTTAGTTATTTAGATACATCGTTTTATTTTGTTGACTAGCATGTTTTCGAACTTTATTCCTTCTAGTGGATTATTGCAACATGTTTTTAGTGTTAATGGTAATGTTTGAAACCAGATTGTGACTGCCATCAATATATTTCAATTGTCACCTTGGGGAAACTCTAAGTATTAAAAAAGAGGATTCAAGGACACATCCCCAAGCTTCAAACAGCTAGTACAATACTGTTTATAGCTGAATTTGTAGTCGGGCTGTGGCAGAGAGCAAAATAAAAGTTTGATATTTAATGTTCTTCAAGTGGAAGCAATTAAAGGAATTCAGAGAGGTCTAGACCTACAGAGTCAGCACAGACAGAGTCATGAAAAGATGAAATAAATCTAAAAAACATCAGACTAGTTAATGTACATTAGAGTTCTGCCTGAGGTATCAAGCCATTTTTCGGTTTGAAAGTATCTAGTGAATTCAGTGAACACCATCAAAGAAGATGGCTCAGAAAATATTAAAAAAACTGAAATCTCAAGCACAGGCTGCTAGCTGGGGATCATCAGTGAAGAGAGGAAAGGCAGTCTCTCACATTGTTAGAAGTTTTCCTGTAAAAAAAAAATATAAATAAAATAAAAAAAACTGTAAACAAACCCTGGCAGCAGGGCTGCCATTAAGTTACTTTGAAATTAACATGTTTTTACTGTTGCTAAAATATACAGTTTTGTACTGTTAATGAAAAATACAGCATGGACTGTTTTTAAAATTATTTTCATAATAGTTTACCATTATCTTATATGTTTAGAAATATACCGTCACTCTTCACAAAAGCTATAATCACAACAAAGTGTGCTTTGTGAATCAAGAACAGACCTAAATAACAGATTTTTCATCATGTAATCACAATTTGAGAGAAAAAAAAATTCACTGCTTCTTATTGCACTTTACTTTTTATTTTAATAAAGTGCACATGCAGAACAATTGCATGTTAAAACTAATGGAAACAAAACCAAAAAAGACAGAGCCTTTTCAAATCCTTTGGCTTTTTGCCGAACATGGTGCAATACAAGTACAAGGCACTTCAGCTCAGAAATACTGACATGATCAACTATATCACCTTTTTAGACTAATAATATATTGAAAAATATAAACCAGCTGACCAGAACATAACAGTTCAGCGGAGTACGAAGAGATAAAGACAGTTGAGCTACATCATACATACATAAATTACAACAAAATTCTCAGATGTGAGTGCCCCTCATATCCACCTTTCGTAGTCTGTGTAATTACAGCAAAGAATATCTCCAGCACTTAATTTCTGATCCAACCATTATCTTATTCTGCACTGCTACATTACCACCCAATAATCAGCATGAACAGAAGTCTTAATGTTACTTCAACTGTTGAAATGACTTCCATGGACTATTTAGCTACACTGTTAAGGCATCATCATTATCACAAAATTCACAGGCAAAATACATGTGTCCACAGTTTAATTTAGACTAAATTAAAATGAGCACCTGTTGTCTGATTATTCGGCAATCATGTATGAAATTCTTGCTAGCTGCTGAATCCTTCACTCATGATGTGTGCATATTCAGTAGGCCAATGCAAACAAACTGGAAACATCACGGATATACTTTGCACCAATTCATTAAATAAAACTGTTCATCACCAAATAATTAGTAAGATGGCGATGGATGAAGAAGATAACAGATCCAGCTTCACATGTGCAGTTCAGGGGAAATTGCCCTTCCCAGAATTAAAAAAAAAATACTGCATGATACTGTAGTTTACATACTTTGGATGATATATTAGTGGTAAAGCGCTGTATTTTAGGAATACGTTATAGTTCCGTAAAAAAAAAAAATAGTAAATTGGCAGATTTTTGTTTGTATTAACAGTAAAGTGCTGTATTTAAAAATAACAGGTGAATACTGTTGAAATCCTGCTGTAAATTAACAGCAGTCATTTACACTGCAGTGCTGTGGAGTCCACTAAGACCAGACGGAAGTCTTCAAAAGCGCTCTTGTAATTTAAAAAAGAGCGAAAAAAAACACCAGTTAATGGAAATACACTATGTCTATATCAGCAGGGAAATATTACAAAGAATCAATCAACACTGACAGCTTTCTCTGCTTTAAGAGTTTGGTGAACATGAACTACTCCCAACTTACAATTGGTAGAAGTCAAACAAGAGTGACTAGTCTAGATTAGATTTTTTTTTTTTTTTTTTTCACCAGCATGACCACAACCTTTACCAGTCAATAACAGAGTAAGAAGACTTGTTTTATCCCGGAGTTAACAATGACCCTTGTGCTCAATTTAAATTTTCTGGTCTTCTGGTCTTCTTGTATATACCTGGTGTTTTACCCGTATGTTGTTGGAGCATGCAGTGTAGTACAAAGAACTGACTGGAGATGACTTAATCAATCAACTGCTTGGACAGAGTCAGTTGATTTTGTTTTAATGGATTATATAGTACATATACATGCAACAGTCTCTCATTAGGAGAGAGTGGCAAAACTCACCAGTACCTGCTACAGTCTTGTGGAGATTGGATACAAACCGCCAAAGCCCAGTGCCTCTGCATGAGTTGCAGAGACAAGTTGAGGTCTGCTTTGCAAACACTGATACCAGTGGGCAGGAAACACCAAAAGTCAATCTGGAAATGATGTTTTGGGGAGGCAAATATAAGCTCACTGGACAACATGGTGGGCAACTTAAGAGAGTATACCCAATATGAAATGTGCATGTTTTTTCTCCTTTGAGCAGGGTTACAAAGCAGCCTTGGACATATGGCCATTGTTTAATACCTGCTAACTTTTTGCTGAAATGTATCAAAGCATTGTAGTGGACTGTAGTGGTATCACTGTATTGTAATGGACTGTGAGTTTATGTCAAATAAAAATGTTTGGAGGTCATGTCCGCGAAATATTCATGATTATGCAATGCTTGTCATAGGCCCTCTACTTGCTGAGTTCACCACCCCACTACTGTAGGAGCCTTTGTCCCCCTAACAGAGGCACAGTAAAAGCTGGTCAGGGTGGGCCAAGGTCCAAAATGAGGATCTATAGAGAGTGGATAAATCTGGAGATAAACCCAAGGACCGTGGCACCTAACATTAGTAAGCGTATTGATGACGTGACAGTTACTGAAACCATCACCTCAACAGAAACTGTTGATAACAGCACAGATGTGGACATGACTGAAGACGCCAGATCTTGCTTTCAGATCCAGAGAGAGACCTTCCTACATAGCTCCAAGAAGAAACTTTCTTATGGAACCAAAAGCATCAAGCATTGAAAGGGTGGAGGTCAAGTTCATTGGATCCTACAAATATCTTGGGCTGGAGCTGGATAATAAACTGGACTGGCCCTTACTGTTAGGGGCAGAGCAGGATGTGCTATCTGAGGTGGCTGGCATCCTTCAATGTGTGCACAAAACTCCTGCAGATGTTCTACTTGTCTGTGGTCAAGTAGAACTGGTGTTCTCTTCTATGTCATAGTCTGCCGGAGCAGCAGCACCAAGAAGAGAGACAACCAACAGCTCAACAAAATGATCAGAGGAGCCAGCTTGGTGGGATGGATTGAGCTAAACTCTGTGGAGGCAGTGATGGAGCAGAAAACTTGGTCCAAACTTCAGGCAATATCTGACAATGCAAATCACCCTCTGCATGTTGCCATTACCCAGCATAGGAGCCCATTCAGTAGCAGGCTGCGGTCACAGACCTGCTCTAAAACCTGAGGAAATCTTTTGCCCCGTGGCCATCAAAATTTATAACTCTTCTGTACCTAGTGAGTTGGGAGCCAGAGGCTTCGTTGGCAGCTAAACATCATGCCTGCTCAAGGACCTGGGATTGCGGGGAGCCAGACTGAGCAAATCCACCAAAAAGCTCTCGGACGAAGCCGAAAAAGTAAGCAAAGTAAATAAAGTAAGTAAATAAGTAGGACTGCAGGGGGTGTCAGGGAGACGTCCCTGTTCACTGCCCCGAGGCAGGATGAAAGCAGGGCCTACAAGGACGGACCAAATGGTAACAGATGCCAGGACAAGAGCAAATGAGAAGATTCCCAGGAAGTGCGGGTGCGGCTGGGAAAAAGCAACAACTCTGAGGGGACTTCACATCCACATGGGAGGGGCGAAGTGTGCCTAGTGGTAGCCATATGCAACCTTGCGCTGCCCTGGAAAGGGCAGGTCAGACAAATGGGATCCAAGGCCGGGTCGACAACCGCAATGCCATCCTGCCCAACGCTGCATTAGTAGGTCAAGAGGAAAGGAGGGAGGAGGAAGAAAGGGAAGCTGCTGAAGAACCCTAAGAAGTCAACCCAGTAGCACCTCCAAGTGACCCACGAATGGAGTCAAGTCAAAGGGCCAGAAATCTGAAGAAGCCACTCCAAAGGAACAAAATCAAGTGGCAAAAGGCCAACGAAGCTGAGGAGTGGAGAAAGTTGGATAGCACCTGAGCAGACAGCTGCAAAATGCTCTACTTGGGTCTGTGAAAGTCAAGCTAAACGAGGTGACCACCAGAGAAGCAGCAGCAAGGTCAAAGAGCAAGAGGTCGATGACCTGGTAGCAAGCAGAAGGCAGTACCTCACAGTCCTCTCAGATGAGATCAGAAGATGACTTGCTCTCCTTCGGAGGGCAGAACACATCAGAGGACGGAGGAAAATAAAAGAGAACGAAAGATCAAGTTCCTTCAGGAATCCATTCCAGCATGCACTCCTCGAGGAGACGACTGGTAGAACCCTGGATGTCTCCAAAGAAGAACTGGAGGAGCACATTCATGCTCAGGAGGTGTCAGGGAGACGTTACTCTTCACTGCCCCACCACCAGGAGATGTTCTGGGTTAAGGGAAAAACATCTATGAGTGGTGGTCCCCAGCTTATGACCATGCAGCAAAACCTTTGGTATGCAGTCAGGCTTAGGCCTGGTTCAGGGAAAGGAGCACCCCTGCCATGCACAGTCCGCCACTGACACCATTTGAGGTGTGACAAGCCATAGGCCCAACAGGAAGACCATCCCACTGTATAGAACAATGATTGGAAGTGAGGGGGTAGTCCTACTATGGAGTTTACCCAGCCCTGAGTGAAAGTCGCACCACTCACACCCATTCATGCTGCTCAAATACAGCTACACAAAGGTAAGGTACAGCTGCACACCCTACCAGCTCTAATCACTTCATTAAGTTTGCTGATGAAACTACAGCAAGTGTGCCTCATGAGAAACGATGAAGAATCAGTTTACAGAGAAGAGGCAAGCTTCATATGATGAACCTTGCACATGGTGCCATGATTCTTAACCATGGGGCCACGGCCCAAGAATGGGCCGGGAGCACCAGCTAATGGGCCGCAAAAACCTTTCAGTTCTGCACCTGTGGGCCGCAAGGGCCGCAAAACCGCAATGCTACTTCCCACCACTTGATGGCAATGAGGCGTCAGCCAGTTGTTTAACACACTCCAATAAGCAGCAGCAGAAGAAGCCAGCAGCAAACTTTTGGCTGAAATAAAGGAGAAACTTTTAAAACTTCTAGTAACTTCTAGTTCTGCCATGCAAAAATTAACACTGCTAAATTGTCAAATTCATCAGCAGGTTATAAGGCAATATTTTCATTTGCACTTTATTTAAATTTTATTTTGTTTATTTATCTAATTTGAAACTTATTTTGAATGTATTTATTTTATTACCACAGAATTTAATTTATCAGAATTTCTCTTCAGATTTTTCAGGGTCTATCTAAATATTTTTGGATTTCTGATTTTTGTGTTAATAAGCTTGACTTGAGCCTTTATATTTGTTCTTGTAGCAACTTGTTTTGTTATAATTGTTAGCCTGTTCAGTGTTGTTGTATGTGCAGGTTTATATACACGATATAAATAAATGTCTTTTGGATGATCACAGTGTATCATATATCATTTATTTTACCAGGTTTTAGCTTGTTAAACTGTAAGTTGACTTGATTTAGTTATTGAATACAAATCAAACCAAAGCTTTAAGCCACTAAGGTATGTCTCGACAGGAAACCAATTTGACGCGCCTGCCTTTTCTGATGCCAGGTACCTAATAAATAACGTCCACTTCATTGTTCTTTGTGATACACAAGAGCCATTAATTTGTGTTCACATTATCAAACTTACATATTACAAAACACCAGCATTGTGCTGCTTTGCATTCCATAGCGTGTGGTCAAAAACTGTTTCCTCCTTCCCCTCGGAAACACACCTGCTGAACTAACAAAGGTCCCTAGACTAAATAGGCCACAGTATCACTCAAGTGAAACCAATTAACACTTAACACCCATCACACCACAATCTGCTCATATAAGTGGTAACATTTGAATGGGCCCTGGGCCACTTTGTACTGGTTGTGGGGATGGTGGAGCCAATCCCAGCTCACACTGGGTGAGGGCGGGGTACACCCTGGAAAGGTTGCCAGTCCATCGCAGGGCCAAAATACAGAGACAGACAGAGACCAACAACCACTCACACTCAGACCTACACACAATTTAGTCACCAATTAACCTTAACATGATGTCTTTGAATGGTGGAAGGAAACCTGAGTAGGCAGGGGGGAGAACATGCAAATTCCACACAGAAAGGGAACTGAACCCGCAACCTTCTAATTGTGGGGCAACAGTGCTAACCACTATGCCGCCACGCTGCCCCCCTCCTGTGTCCCATTTGTTAAAAAGTCTAAAATCCAACCTGCAAGATTTCTACTAAAGTTGAAATGTTCTGCAAGCCTCTGGTTTAAAATTTGTGGTTGAATTATGTTAAAAGCAGAGGAAAAATCAACGAATAAAAGCTGAGCGTGACACCCACTCCCTTCTAGATGTTTAAAAAGTTAAGGAGAGTGAGTGTGGCATCTTCCACTCCTCTTTAAGGCCTGTAGGCAAACTGTAATTGATCAATTGCACACAGTTTATTTTTGAGAATTTCCAAACATACAATTTTTTTCGACGTCAAGGCCTCCGGTGTAAAATAATTCAGTGTCGTGGGGTGGCTGGATTTACAGACCGGTACAACGACTGCGTCCTTCCAAATCTTGGGGACATGCTGAGCTTCTAAGGATTTGTTAAAAATTTTATGGAAAACTAGATTCATTTCTTTTGTACTGGTTTTAAGTAGCCGACCACAGATGTCATCTGGACCCTGCCTTTTGTTAACCTTTGTGAGGTTAAAAGCATTTTCAACATCCTCCAGTTTTACAGAGAAGTACTGGTTGTCACACATTTCGAGGTGTAGTATCTGTATTTCATTGCTGAAATCAATCATACTAAAATGACTGTAAAAGCAATTAAGAGCGTTAGCAAAAGCATTATCAGAGCTAAAACCATTTAAAGTGACACTACTGTAGTGCTATCTCTTCTGGAGGCCAGTGATAATTTTCATGCTGGACCAGGCTGAACTGAGGCAGTTAGAAGCCATTTTTACCTCCACTGTGGCTTTATAGCTCTGTTTTGCCTTTAAGATTTTTGCCTTAAGCTCTTTGGTGGCTATGTATAGATCTAATGCCTCTCCTTGTTGAAATGCAAATTTCTTTTTCTTAATAACAGACTTGACTGATTTATTGACCCATGGCTTATTATTGGGATATACTTTGATCCTCTTCTTGGGTATGAGCATGTCCATACAGAAAGCTGAGTAGGAACAAACCACATCAACTAGTTCATCCAATGGGCACGTGAGCATCAGAGCTGGACCACGGAAGGTGATATATTAAGGGAAACTTATTTCCCTTAATGTTTTCTCAAAACAACACCTACATACATGTGCACTAGGCATAACATTATGACCACTTGACTAATATTGTGTTGGTCCCCCTTTTGCTGCCAAAACAGCCCCAATTTGTTGAGGCATGGACTCCACCACACCCCTGAAAGTGAGCTGTCATATCTGGAACAAGATTTTAACAGCAGATCCTTTAAATCCTGTAAGTTGTGAGGTGGGGCCTCCGTGGTTCGGACTTATTTGTCTAGCACATCCCAAGAATGCTTGATTGGATTGATATCTGGGGAATTCGGAGGCCAAGTCAACACCTCAAAATTGTTGTTGTGCTCCTTAAACCATTACTGAACCATTTTTGATCTGACATCTTACATGTAGTCAGATCTAATGTGTCCATTAGAACCAGCATTAACTTCTTCAGCCATCTGAGTAGCAGTAGCTCGTGTTGGACCCTAACCCTGACCCCACGGCCCTGATGGAAAACGTTGTTTGTGGTGGTGTTATACAGATTGTGTAGTTCGTGCTTCTTCCGGCGGAGGGCAGCAGCGTGTCCGAGCTGCTGCTGCTCCGCTCCGATTACACACAGGAAGCAGATACCGGGGCTGCAGCTAGGCATCATCATGCCTACTGCTGTGATTATGGAAGAAAATTTTGACAAGTTATTAGAGCAATGCGAAGCTCAAGAACTTGAGGTAAGAGCTTTAAGGTGAAGTTCATGTTGTCTCAGGCTCTGTCTTTAAAGGCTTGTTAGCTTCTGACATCCAGTTAGGTCATGGCCAGGTTAATGTAACGTTTCAGCTAAGAGGCTAGTCACCGTGGGGCTATTTTATTTTATTTTTTTACTTTGATGCATTATTAAACTAATTTATTTTCAAAGGTTAACCAGTGAACCCGCCCGTGCCCCAAGAACAGCAGCAAAATAACTGCATTTTCGACTAACGGAAGTTGCAGACAGTCTTACTGAGTGCCTTTTAGCATACAGGGGTTAGCCAGTTAGCTGGATACTGAGCTATCTTCGCTACGTTGGTTAAACACGGCTACAGATAATGTTGCAGCGGTTAATGTAGGAGTTTTAAAAAAATATTACTGCAGTGACTGCGTGTCGCCTGGTAATCTAAGGACTGACCGTTCACCTTCACGGATGCACGTTTAAATGATAAGCGGTGTTCAAACGTTAGCGGAAGCTAAGCAGCATAATAATATTGAGTGACTGGCTGAGGCCGACTTCACTTAGTCGAAGCTTGGAAGCGAATCATCTTGAAAATGTCCAACTCGTTGTTGTTCGGTGAATTCAGGACGGTCTGATGTCCTGCTCATTTTAACAACACACAGTTTAATCACCCTCTTGCATTTCTTTCCAACAGGCTCCAGGGGGCATTGCAACACCTCAAGTCTATGCTCAGTTACTGGCGCTGTATCTGCTCCACAATGACATGTAAGTGAAGTCCGTTTTTGTTTTTTTTTGCACATGGTGTCATGTATGGTCTATGCAAAATATATAAAAATATTAATAATCGCCTTCCTTTTTATAGCACGCTCCATACAACATATGCACAACACAATGTATATTCCAACAATTAAATCGCGTGTAACAAGTGTGTGACGTGAAATGACGAAACCTTAGCATGAAACACGTGAATGATAAATGAGATGGCGTAATAATTAAAGAATAGAAAATGAACATAAGTTAAAACGGTGTACATAGGATACATGAAATCAGTAAGGTATAAAGGTGTATAACAGCCTTTGAAAGAGAGTGCTGAGAAGTCTAAATTCTGAGCAAATGGCATGATTTCTGAGACAGCTGTTAAGATGGAGAGAGAAGTTTTAAGCTCTCTTTTGAAAATGTTCTGTGGGCTGCTTCCTGATATCAGGCTATAATTGACAAAACCAACATATGAAACAATTACACAGCTATTCTTTTATAAAATATGAGTAGGTGTTCTTGGAGGTATATAGTCTTATCATGGAGTTAGCGACGCAGCTTGGTTCTCATTCATGAAGGGTTTTCTATATGAGGACTACTTAGAATCTGTTTTAAATGTATAATGAGCAGCTAAAAAAAAAAGATTAATGTCTTGGCTCTGGTTAACAGCTAAGCTGCAGGGTTTTGAATGAGCTGATGTTTCCGTTTTTTTCCTGGCAAGCAATAACTGCATTGAATTGAAGGCATGAATCCATATTTCAGTAACTGTGGTTTCATACATGACTATGCTGCCTGCCAAAATGAAATTATTACAGTAAATAGATAGCTCTCATGATTAAAAATGACTAATAGTGCATTAGGATTGCCTATGTATATGTCAACGTCATTGATAGGTGTTTAACAAATGACATTTAGCTGCTTAAATCTGCAACCCTGCCTTCTATTGCTGCATACACCTGCAGCTTCATTCTGTGTACTGACTGACTTGTGTTGATGTGCATCAAACAGGAATAATGCCAGGTATCTATGGAAGAGGATTCCTCAAGCAATAAAATCGGTGAGAGTGTTAAAACGTATGGAGACACTTGCAAGAAGTTGCTGTTTCATTATGAGACATGCTATTGTCATTACCAATTCAATCACTTTTTGTTTGTCTAAATAACACAGAGGTCTGAAAAGCAAGCAAGCGAGCAAGCATGATTTTCTGACATCAATTTGAACACAACATATTTAACCCTAAAGACACAACTTTTTACCTCTCCATAGCCAGCTCTGTCCATCACAGAATCCTGGCTTAAAAAGTAGATTCATAATAATAGTTTTTTGGTGATATAAGCATTTGCTAAATTGAGCTATATTGAATTGCATTATGCTGACAAGTCATAACAATAGGACACCCTAGGAGCTCTCTTTCACACACAGTGTTTCTACTGAAGCAACAGGATGTTGTGTTTTGTCTTAACACTGTTAAGTGTACAATTGAAACCTGAATAACATTATTGTCACCTAGTTCAAGCTTTTCAGTAATGCTCAGCTAAGGTCTGAGGTTCTCAGATTGTATAAGAAATGGCTTCATCCTGCCTCACCTTAGATCTAGTGTTTTAAGTAGCGGTTAATGAATCAAACCACTGTGATCCAGATCTAAAAATTTTGGGTGTGGTTTCCGTTGACACCCAAATGAAAGCCAATCAAGTGTTAGATCCTGATGGATTTTGAAATACTTCTCCCCTTGTTGTGTACAGGCAAACCCTGAGTTAACAGCTATTTGGGCTGTTGGCCAGCGCATTTGGCAGAGAGACTTTCCAGGAATCTACACAGCGATTGCAGCTTACCAGTGGACAGAGAATATCCTACCAGTCATGGAGGCCCTTCGAGGTAACAACAAGGATCATATCTGACTTGACTGTCATCATTTTTATCTCTCTTAAAGCTTTTCAAAAGACAAATATATATATATACAAGTACATATGTGCTTCAGAAATTTGACTATGGACAAACTGCAGCAAAATTAAAGGGAATGAAATATATACATTTCCTCTGCATCGTTACAATCAGCATGGGGCTAGAGTTGAGCACAGTTCTTGCTATTATGTAACTGTTGTGGAGGAATAAAATGTGTTTAAAGAAAGATAATACTTGTCTGTTAGTAGGAAGGACAGTAGAGACTACAACACAGCAATGAATCAATTCTCCCCTCACATGCTCACATACTCCATCTAATACTGTCTCATGATATAACTGAATATCATCAACTGTCTCATTATATAACTGACATACCTGAATTTTTTTGTATTTCAGGTGTGTGTAGTTTTCACACATGGTCTTCTTGTATGTAAAGAATCATCTTGAGAAATAATAGTATTTGGTACCTCCCTCCTGCTCACAGATGTTGAGCAGGAGGCTGCTTGTACCATGTGACGGTTACCTTGTGCAAGAGTGTAAGAATAGCTTCTCCCTCATGTTTACAGGACTTTGTGTAGATCTTCCATGGATGCTGATAAGTCATGAGACAATTGAGCAACCAAAGATTGTTACTGTCCATTGGATTTGTGGGAATTCAGACGTTTTGAATTTAAAGTCACATAATTTACATTTTAAATGCTTTAATTAAAATAAACAACAACAAATTCAACCATTGACAGATCAATCATAAAATAAAAATTTCAGTAGCACATTTAGTATTATTTTTAACAATTTACAGTACATACACTTATGAAAAAGTTCAGTTAAAGACCAAATCAGACTTTAACTGTCAAAAATTAAATATATTAATTCTCAATGTTTGAAAAACATAGAGCAGCTTTTGTTGTTTTTTTTTTAACAAGCAATAGTTGATGCAATTAATTTAATACATATGCAAATGAATAGTTTAAACCATCAATATCATTCATTCATATAATTTAAGATTTTAATGTGAACAGTATATCAAAATCTAAAAAAGCAAGATTGTGGTGTTTATTGTGCAAAGTATGACAGGTTATATAAATAACATCAAATCAAAATGCATAAAATGGAAGCCACAATTTATTCACATGTTGCTGAGAACGACTTGTTTACCAGTTTGATTGAGCTCCATCTGCCACGTAGGGGCCCCACTGTCCCACTCACATGAACCCTGTTTGTCTCAGCTCAGTTCACCGGCCCTGTCTCTGTTAGAGGGTAGACAGTGACCACTCGAACATGTGACACATGCTACACCGGGTAGGAGGGGGACAATTCTCTGAAAAGATCCTTGGCCAGCAAGCAGACAGGAATGTTGCTCTGGTTGGTCAAAAGGATTGGGTGTCACCAGCTGTGTGGGCTGGTATAAAGGACAGAGCTACTAGCTCTCATGCAGAAAAGATATCTGCTTTTTACAAGTAACAGTTCTGGAGAAGCTGATAAAGCTTCCATTTTCAAAATTTTTGAGACCAATAGTTTTAGTTTTCTCTTTTAGGAAATAAGGAAACTTACTGATCTAGCTGCAGGCACCTTCTACAATGGACGTCCAGAGGACAGGAACTATGGTTCGGCCCCCGAGCCCCATGGATAGCCTAGAGAAGCAACTGAGCTGCCCCATCTGCCTGGACATGTTCACCAAACCTGTGGTCATTCTGCCCTGCCAGCACAACTTGTGCCGTAGTTGTGCCAGTGACCTCTATGACTCCCGCAACCCATACCGCTTTTCCGGAGGAGTCTTCCGATGTCCTACTTGTCGCTTTGAGGTTGTGCTTGATCGCCATGGCGTGCATGGGCTCCAACGCAACCTGTTGGTAGAAAATATTATCGATATCTATAAGCAGCAGCAAGAAGGCACTGGCAGTGGAAGTCCAGAAACCACCCTGAAGCCTAATGAATCCAAAGAACCAATGTGTCAAGAACATGAAGATGAGAGAATCAACATCTATTGCGTGACCTGCCAAGTACCCACCTGCTCCATGTGCAAAGTGTTTGGTCAACACAAGGACTGTGAGGTGTCACCTTTAGCCAGTATTTACCAGGCCCAGAAAGGTGAGCTGAGCAATGCTATCGATACCCTGGTTGCCAGCAATGGGCGCCTGCAAGCTCTGCTCAACCAGATGGAAGATGCCTGCCGCGCTGTGCAGGAGAATGCTCAGCGTGCTAAGCAAGGGCTAGCCGAACGTTTCGACTTGTTATACGCCGTCCTCGAAGAGCGAAAGACCATTCTACTGGAGCAGATTGGAAAAGAGCAAGATGATAAGGTGGCAGCTCTGCGAGCACTAGCTCAGCGTTATGGTGAACGACTGCAGGCCAGTTCAGAGCTAACGGATTTGGCAGTGAGAGCCCTGGAGCAGAGTGGTGCTGCGGAGTTTCTGCTGGCCTCCAAGGGCCTCATCACACAGACTAAAGACGCAGCTAAAGGTTCACTGGGAGAGGACAGGCCAGAGCCAGGTTTTGAGAAGATGGACCACTTCACTTTGTCAACAGAGCATGTTGAAGCAGTCCTGGCAAAGATGGACTTTGGGCAGTGTGATGATGATGAATTTGAAGATGCGGAGGAGGAGGAGGAAGAGGAAGAAGAGGAATAATGAACATTTGAAATGTGAATGGACTTGAAGGAAATACTGAAATTTGTGCTTTTGAGGGATTTTTTTGACAAGTGTTCATGGCAGCAACTGCCTTTGGTGTAGAGTCTCCAGTGGATATGGGCTAAAATGGCTTGCCCTCATTTTCAGTGCAATATTTAATTTCAGCGTCATATTCATGACTTTTCTTAATTTCTTTTTATACTTTTGTACTTCTAAATCAATTGTTTAAAAGTAGGGTAGATGAATGTAAACATGGGAAGTCTGAGGATGGTTCACACATCATTTCCCTCACATCTAGTGTAGGAAAATAGTCTTTTTAGTAGTTTTTCTCATTTTTTGAATAGTGGTCTCCCTGTAATTACCAGTTCTGTCTGTATTTGAATATGGAATAAAACTGCATGAAGCTATGCATCTATTTTCTTTATATCAAGGCTTGAACTAATCATGAAATTGATATTATGGGAACACTCAAACATATGAAGACCCAGTATTGTTGTGTTCATATAGATTGTCCTTAGAGTGCTTCCATCAAAATGTTTCCCTGTCTGTTGCTGCTCTTACTTGGCAATGGACTGTATTTAAAAATAAAAGCCCTTGCCATGTCCTGCCTGCTTTGCCTTTGCTGGTGAAAAGTGAGGGCTATTTTTAAGAGGTGAGAGGCTGAGAAATGATAGCAACCCTGGAATAGACTGTCAGGGAAGGAGAGACCAGGTCCTGTTTCTCCTCCATAAAACATGCTCACACTCACGGACGTCTTGCTCAGCAACTCCAACCCAACTCTAAAGTGCCAGAAGGGCATACTAAAGAAAGGCTGGTCCAGTTGCCACACGAGTACGTCCTAACGGTCAAGAGGCCATGTTAAAAATAGCCGTCTGCCTGGGGGACTGGGTTACAAAAAGCCCCTGGAGATGACCTGCTTGGATGAGTGTCGAGCATTTGCCTTGAGTCCTCATTTCTTTTCTATTACACAGGACAGTTGTTCCAACGTAAGATGCAGTTTATAAAGTGTGATTCATTATTGAATTTCAGAGCATTTAGCTATTTTAGTCATCTATCAGGTTTGGGATGCCATTGATAGACCAATAGTATTTTTTTCTCCATTTCTCTTTAAGTAAAATTAAATAATTCAAATAATCTATCTTGACCAACACAGGACTGAAGTTACTCCACAAACATAATTTAGATTAAATACTTTACCAGAATTAAGTAAACAATTAAATATAACTAAAAATGGGCTCCATGCTGTTTTCAGTTTTCTTTTTCTTGTTTGTGAAGAAGTTCAGTAACAGGGGGAACAGGAAGCGCCTTGGACAGAAGAGTGGGAAAGCACTCCAGCCTTCCCCTCACAGCTGTTTCTTCTCATCCATCTCATTTGTTATTGTTACTGCTGCAGCAGACTGGGAGCTGACTGTTGATACACATAAACTGTTGCTAGGCTATATAACACAGAAGCAAATACATGCTAATGTGTGTTGGTCTAGGCTGTTGTGAGGCCCTGTCACTCAAACCTGTATCTCCACAAACGACAACACCGTGTCAACGTCAGCTTGGAAAATAGGGCAGCTCAGATAGTTGAGATGCTTGTTCCGGAGTCTGCTGATAAAAACCTCAGTACTTTGAAGGGTACACTGCACACAATGCTTAATTTAACTAGATCCTTAATAATTTTTGATCATGGAAAACTTCTCACTTCTTTTCAATTACAATCAAATCAAAGGTATCCTGTCAACAAATGCACCATTTAATCCAAAGATTAAAAGAAAAAAAAATAATGGGCAAGCGTTTCTGTCTCCACAAGATTTAGTTTTGGTTCTTGGGGTCAAGAACCACAAGTTTGGCCTCCAGTATTTATTTGACATTTTACCAAAACATACGCACCTTTGATTGCTAATGATCATAACAAAGAAAAGCCCCCCTGGCTAGAAACACCTGCCTTCTTGGTGAATCACGCTACATAGTGCTGTAGCTAATTAGCAATTTTGTTTACAAGAACCAAGATGATTAAATACCATGTTAAAGTAACATAACAAACTGTTTTGTATCTGTAAGGAGCTGTAGCTTATGTACTTGGTGTTGAGCCAGAGCAGAGTTTTAGCATGTGCATATTTCATGTGGACCCATCTGATACTAATGTGTGTATGGTTGATGGATCTTTCACAGAGAGTACGCGGCAAAGGGCATATGGTTTAGTGGCACAGGCCTACACTTCCATCACAGCTGAAGATTTTGCTGCCTTTGTTGGCTACTCTGTGGAGGAGGCAGTAAAGGGTAAGATTAATACACACAGACCCCTCACAGGAAACGTTTTTAAATGAAGCCCAGTGTTTGTGTTTTTACATTTGCTGATGAGGGTATTTCCTTCTCTTCTCCCACTTATGTGTTTGCTCCAAAGGTGTGGTGACCCAAGGTTGGCAAGCAGACCCTGCCACTAGGATGGTGATGCCCAAAAAGCCAGGTAGGTGGCAGTGTTGCGCTTTTTAAATCGCGCCCATCGTCAGTCTACTGTTGTGCCGTTTTCTCTTTATGAGTAATTCTGCACCCATTTTCCTGCCTCTCTCCTAGTAGATTTTATTAGACATGCATAACAATGTCAAAACTTGGGATTTAGCAGCAATTTTTAAATCCCATTAAAAAAATCTTCTTATCATAGAATGTTGTACTGTACTAATGAACCACTTCTTTTGATTTGCTAAATCTCCCTCATATAACTTCTACATTCAAAACTTTTCCCTCCATATTCTCTTCATTGTCTTCTTCTGTATTCCCTTATTTTTGTCAGAATGTTCTTCGGGCCATCACTTGTCCTTAAATCAGAGGGTCAGGGGTAAACTGATTTATTTAGACGAGGAGGAGGTTGTGGTTTGTCTTCCCCTCTGTAATCATCCGATCTTGCTGTTGAAGCATCTGCTCTGCACATGTCCAGCCCAAAAACACTAACCCACTCACCATTAATCCCCACATGTCTGGATTTTTCCCCCTCCACAGCACAACTTGAACTTTATAGCACTTGGGGATTTTAGTTGTAGAGTGAATCTCACAGGAAACAATCCCTGTTGGGGTGAATATTAAACATAATGTTGTCCATGTTGTATGTTTCACAATCACATGGGACACTCCGTAGTTGGTGTTGTTAAACGGGTCAGGGTGCGGGGATCTCATGTCCAGATGAAGTTGAAGCCTGTGAGCTGCTGAGTCTGTCTCAGCAAGAACACATGGGCTTGTAGAATTAAAACTGCAAAGACATAAGAGATCAATAGCTCTTGGCACTAAGAGGAATCCCCAGTCTGACTCAATTTCTCCTCTTCCATGCTTCTCTCCTCTCACTCAACAGATCCTCCCCCCGTTTCATTGGTTCCAAATGAGCAGCAGTTGGCCAGACTGACTGACTACGTGGCTTTCCTCGAGAACTGATAACCCATCATAACCACTGGCACCCTTTTTTTTTTTTTCCTCCTGCTTAGTTTTGAGGAAGAAAACATGTTTGGATAGACTCTTTCTCCTTCCTACTTCCTGCAAAGTCTGACTGCCTGATAAAAGAGGTACCACAAAGAGACCAATCGTCTTGCATGACTGCAGAAAGCTCTTCTCCTGGCCCTATTTATGTTCATTGAGTTATACAGCCTCCTCTGTTAATTCACATCTGGAAAATGTGTTTTCTTTTGTGTTCTCAGACAACAATGGTGTATTTATATTCTTTGTTCCTCTTTGAAACTCACCTGATGTGTAAATTAGGGTCTAATTTCAAAGTAAATATTAGGAAGTATTCTTCACAGTATGTTTTTACTGCTAGCCTAACAAACCCCACACAACACATAGTACATCTGTTCTGTTTAAGCACTTAAAGGTTGCCTTGAAACAAATGTGATCAGGTAACAGAAGTCTCAGTATGCATGCATCACTGTGTGGAGTTCAGTCCTCAGACCTCATACTTTGAAGTTTATGTTTCAACTGGTGAATAAATATTTTTGCTGTTTCTAATTCTTTATCTCCTTATTGCTTTTATCAATACTTCTGTTTTAGGTTGGTGCTGCTTTACAGAGCAGCCTAGGCTCAATCAAAGCTGTTCAGTGTTTCAACACACCCAGGCTACAGGGCCTTCCTGTATCACGCTTGTCTCATGACATCAAGTTTGCTTTTTTCTGGGCAAGAACAAACAGTTGTGCCACATTAGCCCGGCAGAATCAGAAATACTTTGTTAATCCCAGGGTTAATTCTATAACTTAAAGGTTTTAATATTATACACTGTTCTGGTATTTTTATCTTGACAGGTTGTTGTCCACAAGATTTAATTCTTAACCAGATAAAACTTGTACAAGTCCTTCCTTAGGCTTCCCTCTAGGCTTCTTCTGGTAACAACAGGTTGGTGAGCCATTCAGAAGGGAGCATGTGAGCTTCACTTCTGATTGGCTGTTTTCTGACTGACCTAATAAACATAGAGCAGATTTCAGGTAAACACTTTGGAAGTTGCACCCAATCTGTCTCAGAATCTTAACACAGCTTGTGAGCATTTATCTGTGGACTGAGGCTTTCGGCTCTTGGGAGTGACTAAAACATTAGATGTAACTCTGTGGACCCAATGGTCAGTCACCCGAACACCAAATGCTCACTTCTTCTTTTATTTTTGATAGTCTGACCACATTTTTGCTTGCTAAAACACTCCGCTGGCCTACAATGTAATGTACTTGTGACTCCTAATAGTAACCACTTGGAGCTTGATGTGACTAAACCAATATAGGACTCAGTGCAGTTAGTGGAAAGAAACAATGGAGGAATAATCTGTCAGGCAGAAAGAAGGGAAGGAAAAGAGGGAAGACCAAAGCCAAGAACACTAATTTCATCTGAAATTGGAACTGTTGTAATAGACCATGTCTTTGTTCATGGAATGACAGAGTACAACCCTGTGCAGCCACCATAAGCTACTGATCTAAGAGGTTCTGAGAAGAGACTGTATGAATCATTGTCATTCTACAGTTATATTTACACTGCAATGGGCTTTTCACTTGCCTTTGTCCTTTTTGCCCTTCACTGTACTGTAGTTTTACTTCAAGGAACTATTGAATCCAGCCATTCAAAACTTACAGCAGGAAGTACCATAATGTAACTGATTCATTTTTTTTTAGGAACTGCAAAATACCTTTATGAGAGTAAACATCTTTGGGGCCACATGCAATGTTTTATTCTAATTTGTTTTTGTAATATCAAAAAACATTTGATAACATCATGTTGACAATTTTACATGGAAGTTTTCAAGAAATGTGTTTCTGCATTTATGAGAAACAGTAATATAGAACCTTAACTTTTATTATAATCTATAGTATTCCTTTATAATATATATAAACATAGAAATGTCCCTTTATAGCTTTTAAGTCCATAGTTTTTTGTCCGTTGCATGACTACAACCACTATGTTGTATGATTATAACATGGAAACAGCATTGTCAAATGTGAAGATTAAAGTAGTGCGTTTGATTTTTAGCCCTTTTGATCACATCTTCAAACTAACCATTCAAGTCATTTTTAAATATTATATTAAATCTGTAATTAGAATGAACATCACAGAAAATTTGCTGGTTATTTTTTATTTAGTAAAGGAATATCTGGCTGCCATCTGTTCATGTATACTATAAAGTAAAAGTCTTGTGGTGTTTTTTGTTTTGTTTTTTTCCCCATGTTAGTCTCTTCTGAGTCCTGTTTTGAATAAAACATTGAAACATGCACCACTAACTTATTATAAATGTATTTGATCTTCACTGCAGCACAGGAAGTGGCAGGCATTTGAAGTGATTTAGTGTGAAATCATGTACATCAGGGCCATTATTCGTCTGTATGTTGTGGCCAGATATAACATGGTGTGTTTTTCTTCGACCCCGGTGTCAGCCTGTATATCGCCCCCTGCGCGTTTTCTTTGTTCTGCCTTGATCTTCATGTTGTATCTATTTCGGGAACGACCCAGGCCAGGTCTCCCTGCATGCAAATGGAAATTTGATGCATTGCTTTGTGCAACTTAATTGTAGTCAGCGTTGCTTTTTATTCCTGGACGCATGGCATCGTTTCAGTTTGATTTTTTGTTGTTGTTGTTGTTGTTGTTGTTGTTGTTGTTGTTCCACTATAAATGGAAATGTCATAGCTCGTGTTAGTGTATCAGCTGTACACAAACACGTGTTGACTCTTGCCCCATGTCCAGGCATGTGTTGAGCCAGCACTGACAGCTCAGCACGGCGGACTGAGAGGAGGTAACCGAACCCGATCACTTCTCCGTCTGGTTGCTGACCCGCAATCTGTCACAACACGCCTCAGTGTGAGTCCTCCGGTGCAGACCGCCGACAGGTCTGCAGGCAGGGCTGATGACCTGCTGAGGCGGATTTACTTACAGAGACCACTATTTCCGTTAGGGCAGTGACTTAAGAGTGGCCGGTTAGCTCAGTTGGTTAGAGCGTGGTGCTAATAACGCCAAGGTCGCGGGTTCGATCCCCGTACGGGCCATCTCCCCTTTTGGGCTCTATGTTTTTGATGTGTCTTAAATGCAGACTTTGGCTGCTTGTGAAATTAAATCCGATTGTATTCAAGTCTATGTGCAAATGACCCTTATCCTCACTTCACCTTTTAGCTTATTAAACATTTTCCTGATGAGTTTATGGTCTCAGTCTCTAATTGAGGAAGAAGTAGAACATGATGTTTATTTTTTAAATGGCGGTTCCATTTAGAGGAAAATAGAGCAGAAAGCAGAAGATGGATGGGTAGGTGGGGTACTCTGTGATGGACAGGCTGTTATTGTAATATAAAAAGAAAAATGGGAAAGTGGGCATGTTAATAAAACTTTAAATGTCAAGCAGTCCTTTACAAAGCAGCTCCATCCTTAACGTGTGTGTTTGGGTTTGTTTTTGTGTGTGTGTGTCTGTAAGAAAGAGCTCAGAAAGAGTAAAGCCATATAAACTAAATGTTGTGAATTAGCCTACATGTCTGTACACGGTGGGAGGACGCTGCTCAGTGCAGCACAGATGTCTGCACATATCTGAGTTAATAAGTGGGGACAATGAGCTGATTCGAAAAGTCTGTCTGGTTAAATCAGTCCTTACAGCACAGCTTTGAGTCATGCCAACACACAACACAGTTTTGCAGATTCATATGATAAATAAAGTATTTTTGAATTTCCCTCTGGGATCAATAAAGTAAATATTTATCTAAGTATGTGGAGTCAGTGCTGTGAAGCAGATGGAAGAAGGCTTTGTAAAGAGGACATAAGGTCAAGGTGCTGCGTCTACAGAACAGGCCTCTTGAATTTTCACCACCATGGGTCCAGCACCAGAGTTTAACAGAGTCATATGCTGGTTCAGTGAAGGCCAGGGCTGACCTGTATTTCAGCCTCAAAGCACAGTGCCCTACGGTGACAAGCAGCAGTAGTAACATGCTTAAGTCAAGGTTAAAGGTCACAGCCTTACCCAGAGTTCAGCTCTACAAATGGTAACATTAACTGAGTAAACACTGTTCACTGCTCAGTGCTGTTTGGACCATGACAAACAGATGCTTTATGCCATTGTTCCCCACAGCGGCTGGTTTATAAATTACAGCTACTATTACATACAACTAGACGAAAACACCGGTGAAAGGAGGTTCCCACTTAATGACTCCAAAGACATGTTAGTTATCACTGCTCACTGGACTAGCTAGATATAGTTATCTTTAGGGCACGTAGGGCAGGTTGCAAAGTTGTTGTTAAGTTTAGGGAGTTAGTCACTGAGTCTAGTCCATTTTTTGTAGCACAAGTTTCTTGTGTTTACTTTGAATTGAAAATAGTTGTCAGCACTTCAAACCAGTTTTCCCTTTGGTGTGGTTTTCATCATTTACATACAAATGGTTTACATTGAACTATTTGTCACTCAAATGTTTGCCTTGAAGTGTTTTACAATACCAGTGCAGAGGCGGAGAAGAAAGATTACCGGCACGAATTTGACATCTTCATATATTTTTTGCTGTTGTTGTTGTTGTTGTTGTTGTTGTTGTGTGTGTGTGTGTTTGTGTGTGTGTGTGAAAAACTAATGGGGTTTTAACTGAGTCATTGTCTTTTTCCCAGATGTTCACTTACGTCCAGAGGCTCTTGTTGGTGGTGAACTCATTTTTTCCAGAGGTCCAAGGCCTCATCACTAAACAGGCCAGTGACATGATGTTATACATATCCTTACTAGAATGTGAATACAGATGTGTTTATTTGTGAGCAGGGTTATTGATGTGGTTGGTTGAGGTGCAGCTAGTTTTAACCTTGTCTTTACAAAGGTCACACGACGATTGTGGGGGCCATGAAAGGATTTATGAGAGAAGAAGAATGTGCAGAGTCCCTTTTTACATTTTTCTCTGGCCTTTTTTTTTTTTTTTTTTCTAAAAATACTTGAGCATTTTACGTGTGTGCCTCAAACCAAGCCCCGAACCACCCTTTCTGTCTTCTTTCTCATGTACAAGTACATTAACTGTAGGAATATAGGAAAGATTGCATTTATATTTACTTTTTCATTTACTCTTTTACACCAGTAGGGGACAGTCTTCACTGAAAGATCTCAAAGAGTGTGCATAGTTGTCTGACATGACTTACATGGTTTTCCACCACCAGAAACTAGACGAGTCTGTAAGGCTTTCATCAAAACTGGTAATGTTTAGAGGAGAATTTTTTATTTTTATTTTTTTTTCACATGGATGGTGTTGGGGGAGTATATGTTTAAATTTTTATTAACAGTAAAAATTCACTCGCGTTGATGGAAAATGTTTCCATGTGGGACGATGAGTCACGAGCATGGGACCCGAGAAGATTCCAAGTGGATGTGGAAGAATAAACGGAGGATGGTGATGAGAAAAAGAGGGAGAAGTGGGGAGATCAAACAACAGGACAAGGAAGGGAGGAGATGGAGAGGAGATGAGCCAAACTGAAGGAAGTGGTGGGAGGAAGAGTAAGGAGAAAAAGAGTGAAAGGAGTGTACTGAGAGCCAAGTGGACAAATATCTGCCGCAATGGAAGGCAAAGAGTCTGGAAAATAAATTCAAATCTATTAAAGGTCAATTTTTATTTTCCATCACCGTAGCATTGTGGCAAAGGGATTTTTTTCTAATTCTGAATCGCAAGCCACATTTAACTGATTTAAACCCTTGTGGATTTATACATCACAAATGTTTTCCCTAGTTGAGCATAAGACAAAATAAAAATGAAAAAGGTCTTTACATTTTTTATATATACTAGAAAGCACTGTCCTGCACATTGCATCCGCAAAATGAGCTCATGAGAACCAACAGAACTTGAAGAATTAATTCTCACGAATGGAGAATTATTTGCAATTCTTTATGCAGCTGTTTTCCAGGCCATGTGACCTCAGTAAGAGTCCCAAGATCCTCACATCTCTCATCCAGGAGATTTCCTAATCCACTATTAAAAGTGGAGGTATCCAGAAGGATTTGGTTTGGCTTCAAGGGTGCTGCTAACAGGCTCTAATTAAATAGGTCTTTTATAAGTCCACTATGTGACCTTTATTCCAGCCTGTTTCTGGGGATGTCGTCTTTAGACTTGGTGGAATTGCAGAGGAAATGAAGTGAGGAAAATAACGAGATGACTGGGTGGACACACAGAAGCATGTTTTCATTTCATACAGCCTGTAAAGCCACTCTTATTTGAAAAAGGCATAGAGTTAAACAAAGTTCCTTGTTTATGCCAAAAACATTTTTCAAATTAAGAGTCCTTTTCTATTTTTTTTTTTTTTTTTTTGGAAAGTATTAGGAGACAGGAGTGACATGGCCTGACAGAAATAACTCCCAGGGGTTGTCAGCCTTGACAGCTGGAACATGGCTATTACTCTTTTCCACCAAAAGTACATTTTAGTCATTATTATGACTTTTGTTAAAGACCATAATTCCTCCAATTAAAACATAAAGAAGACCCTGAGAAAACACCAAAACCAGAAGGGAACTGTTTCTACTAACAAGTATAATGTGTGACAAAGCCTGACACATCTTCCAAAAAACTATTAGAAACACATCTTTGAGCAACACATAGACAGTCACATGTTCATACACAATCACTGTTGTGGTCCAAATACTGTTGGTTTCTGCTCTCTCTCCTTCGTGCTCCAGGTGTTGCCTGTCCTTCAATGCCTGTCACATCTTCCTTTTACTTACTCGTAGTTGGGAAAGGGGCAGGGCCACACCGGTCTCAGGCCAGCAAGGCCACAAGGATCAATCTCTGATATCAAAGTGTTGGATCCTTCATCTTTTCTGTAAAACTACAGATATAAGCAATGGAATATCCTTGGTGGTGTCTTAACTTTCACGTTTCCTCATATATAATAAGCAAATATAAACCAATGTATAAAAGGGGACTAACGTCTGAGTATGCAAAGTGAATTTGGAATGAGGATTTGTCAAAGCTAATAAAATGTAGAATAACACAACATTTAAAGAGGCTACAATCAAATCATTCTGGGCAAAAAAGATATATTAAAAAAACAAAAATAAAACAAGAGATGTGAAAGTCTTAAAATTATGTTATCATATTTGAAAATGGGCTGAGCCAATAAGATGTGCAGGAAATCCCCTGGGGTCTATATACTGTTGGTGATGGGAGTGTGAGAAGCTGAAGATCAGGACCTTTGGAGAAGTGGACTCAAAGCAGTTGGCACAAAGGAGAGGAAGACAGAGTCAAAGTTTGACAGCAACAACATGTTTGGCTAATAGAGACTATAGTAAACAGAGTAAAACTACTCATCCTGCTCTGTGTTTGTGCTCTTTGTCATTTTTTTCCCCACTTTCTCTGAAAGCTGTGGATATTTGAAAGTGCGAGTCACCCTGCAAATTTAGGAATGTGACACATAAAGTCAACGCACTCTGGACTGTTTTCACACCGGCCAGATATTTTTCTCCTTCTCCCGTTTCTGCTCTGTCTTTCAACTAAAAGTGCTGTTCCTTTCACGATTTTAATTTCATCCGGCACAAATCCAACTTTACCCCTGAAGGTTTGACTCCTGTTCTCTTCAGTCTATTTTGTGCGCCGTTTCTCAGCAGCACATGTTGATGGTTACTGTGCATATCTTGAGAAACAAGTGATACAGAAAAATAATCAACAAACCTATGACTGAGAAAACAATAAAAAATAATGTAGTAAAACGTTTTTTAGCAAGTTTTAAACAGCATTTCTTTAAAAATAAGCTGGAGGCTGAACCCAATGCACATCCTGTGCCTAGTGACAGCAGCGATATCAGCAGTTTACCTGACTGATATTTCCCTGTGGGTTTTAAATAAAAATCTCCTCTGAGTTTTAAGAGGTACAGCTGCTCAATATATGAGCATGTGTCGTGAAACTGCAGATTTGGAAGTTTGTTTGAATCACACAAAAATCCTGCATTAACAGATTTAAGGAATAAGATACGGGATGAAAACAACAAAGTGAACAAAACTGTCTGGGAAGCCACTGAGCTGGCACATGAGCTCATTAGCAGAAGAGTTGGCTCAAAAGAGAAAAATTAAACACATTGACATTTACATGAGACACAACAAGAACCTGCAAAGCACATTTATTTGTGATTACGTTTTTTCTCTCTGGTTAAGTCATGGTGTGTGAGTTTCATATTTTAGGTCAGTTATATGTTTATTACAGAAAAGGGACTTTAGTGCCAAACTGCTGGTTGGTTAAGTCCTAAAGTAAAACCAACTGACATGCAGAGTTAACGTCTTGGTTACCTCACTTGAATATTTGAACTTCGCTGCGCAGGATGACCTATGTACAGAGAAATTAGTTTTCACATTTATCTTCCGCAGTTTTGCTCACCTTACTTCTCGGTTGAACACGTGCATTCAGAAATATATCTGACATCTACAGTATGTCCTTGTATCAAAAGTGATGTCAAAAGACAATATATTACCAGCACATAGATTAAACATTTTGATGTATCAAAATAGAAATGAAGCACTTGCAGTAAAATGTATTTGTGTGCGTATCTCAAAAATCTCTCTGACTCTGTGTGAGTTAAAATATAATATAAAATGTTGCAACCATTTGTTATTTAATTATATATAATCAATTTATATATGCAAATTGTGTACAGACAAAGTATGTATATATATTAATGTATATATGTATATATTCATAAACATATGTATATAAGTCAGTAGTGATTAGTGCTCTCGCCCCACAATAAGAAGGTCGCGGGTTCGGTTCCAGGGCCTGGGTCCTTTCTTTGCAGAGTTTGCATGTTCTGTATGGGTCTGCGTGGGTTTCCTCCGGTTACTCCAGTTTCCTCCCACCATCCAAAGACATGCATGTTTAGGTTGGAGACTCTAAATTGTCTGTAGGTCTGAATGTGAGTGTGAGTGGTTGTTTGTCTCTGTCTGTCTCTGTGTGTTGGCCCTGCAGTGGACTGGCCACCTGTCCAGGGTGTACCCTGCCCCTGCTCGGAACGTTGGCTGGGATTGGCTCCAGCACGCCATGCGACCCAAAAAAGGAAAGGTGGTAGAAGATGGTTGGATGGATGGATGGATGGATATACATGGATGTTAAGATATAAACAATGTCCCAATATCTACTAGGGTTAATGTATCATTGTCACATGTTATTATTTTAGATTTGTATATATAAATGTATAAATATATTATACATTGTGACATCAGAGCCAGTTGGAAGTGTTTCAGGATGAGAGAGATGCAATTTTAATCATTTAAACTAGAAAACCAACCAAACACTGGTTATTACTGGATCTGTACAACGTGGTCCCACAAAAAGAGAACATAAATAATGTTAACAATAAAATGTGTCCAAATTTCTTATTGTTTAGTGAGGGACAGATTTCATTTGAAATTGTGTATGACAACATGTGAAGAAACTGGCGGTGAAATGTGTCATTGTTAAGAAACAGAGAAGTTTTCTTTCGGTGTCCCTGGGGGAAGATCTCTTCAGGAAACTCAACATAAGCTCAAATCTGGACTGCAGGCTGATTCTATTATGAAACAAGTCAGCCAAACCACTTCCAGAAGGTCTGGAAACATGATCCAACACTGGTTGGAAGTCTGGTGTTAGGACTTAGAGCTAGAAACTTCAATTGCTCAGAACAAAACCATTGTCCTTTGTTCCTCACATGACATTATCCCCTATTGTAAGCATTATTATTTCTATTTGTGAATAATCCAACATCCCAAAACTGACAGGAAGGCCAGTACAGCAACTTGTCATGGCATTTAATTTCTAAACATAAAGCGTTCTATAAGTTTGCGATGTGGAGGCCTGCTCTGTAATGTCGCAGCATCACTTCCTGTTTTCTTTTCATAGAAGAATCTCCTCTGTGAACACTTTGCGTTTCAGTCCGCTGACTTAGTCTGGAAAGAATGTTTTCCTCACAGACAGGAAATGAACTTCACTTTTATTGCCATCTGATTAAACTGCCACAGCTTGCAGTTGGAAATAAATACAATGATGGTGACAAATTTCACTTTTTCAGTTTGGTGCTGTTTTTGTTGCTGTTGTTTGTCTGTATTAGTCTCAAATGTTTTGACCCTTTCAGATGGCACTGAAGAACCACTGCACGTAAAGCCTCACATGAGGCTGCTTGTGAAGTTACCACTGCACAAAGTAAATGCATTTAAGTATTTGTTGTGCTTCCTTTCCAATACAACTTACAAGTGAGGGACAGTGCAACAGCCTGCCTGCAGTAGAAGACCTTGGTATAAATACGTTTAACATCAGATCAATAGGTGGAGATGATCAGGTGCATAGGAATAAGATGATAAAAAGTAACAGCTCGCAGACTGCCTGCCAGCTGGGTTCAGGTTCAAAATTTTTAATGACACCAACACATGGTGTGTAGATATTTAGAGATGCATAAAAGAAACATCTTTACTTCTGGAGGCCATAACCACCCTAATCTTGTCCTCTTGCCCTCTTGACTCCTAACAAATATGTCTTCATCTTATCTGGAGGTCAGCTAGTTCAAGGAGTCTGAGTGACTCTGACGAGACCAGAGGGGTATACTACGAAGGTAACTCAACAGAGCCGGGCTTTCTTTGGGTGAGCTGGCTTGACAAAACCGAAAGCTCCAACCACAGATAACGAGTATCACGACGGTGGTTATCAACTTGATTTGTCGACCCAGGCTTGCCTCATCAGGCTCTGTGCGCGTTCACATAGAAAGGGGCGTTTAGGTGTCATTTGACGCTATTTCCGCAGAAAAATGGTCCGATTACGTGCCGCATATTCAGCCAAGAGGAACAGATTATGATAATGGAGAGCTATGAAGAGTTCAGACCAATAATAACAGCTAAAAGCAACACTGTTGCTCCAAACAAGGCAAGAGAGGAAGCCTGGAAAAAAATTGCAGATCGTGTAAATGCGTAAGTTAATATAGCCAATATAATATATATTATATATCATTATATAACTTTAATTCCCTCCCTGACATTGTCTCACAATAAAGGATACATGGAAATCACTTAGATTAGGGCCAAATCAAAGTGAAATTAATTTGATTTGTTTTATTTGTGATAAAGTTTAAGCACTTTTCTAATATGTGTTCTATTAGTTGTAGTGCCAGCAGTGCAAAACGGTCTTGGCAGGAAATCTGGACCAAGCACAAAAATATAATCCAAAGTGGTATGTATTTGCTGTGCATTCATCACACTTTTAGTGTAATGTGGATGATACACTGCGTAACATATTAAGTGTTAATATTATCTAAAGCAAACAAGAAGAAAAATGAGAGGAGAAAGATTTGAGGGGGCCCCGCTCCAGCAGATTACACAGCCTCAGAGGAGCTGGCATTGCAAAAGATGAAGGGCGACTGATCATGGAGGGGATACAAGGGGGTATTCAATCAGACCTTGGTGCTGGAAGCTCCCAGCAGCAATTCTTTGTCCAGGGTATGTATAAGTGCTTTGGTGGTAAAATACTAAATGCATATTTATTGTTTCTCAGATGAGAAAAGTTTTAATCTAATTTACAGTTGAAGGACACTGTAGTGTTGCTCAAGCCGCCAGCACACACCCTTGCTGACCCCCACACAGAGGTAACTGTCAAAGCAAGTTGTCATGTACTCTTATCTTCGTTTGCTGTGTTGAATCCACTTTATTAATTTCTCTTAAAATGTTCCACAGGTGGAGATCAATGATGAGGAGACACTTTCAGTGTATTCAGAGGTACCTTTGGGGGTAGATATCTTAATAATCTGAATAAGAATTTAATTTAAAATTTAAATTCATCTTTTTAAATTAGAAATAATTAAGTTTCTTGCTCATTAATGTCACAGGGAGAGGACATTGTGCAACCCTCCCCTCAGCCTGTGGCCTCCACCTCTAGGCCCACAAAAAAACAGGGTTTCATAATTTCTAGCAGTCCTATGTCTACTTTTTTAAAGTAATCTTTACCAAGAACGCATAAGTGAATGATGAACACAGTACACCAACATAACTGAAAAGTCTATCTCACTCATCTCTGTTGCTTGATGAACACCTCAATGTCCTATTAATACAGGTTGGAGCAGACAATGTGAGGGCCCTTTATAATGCTGCCTTCAGGTGGTATGGGAAAGATGATCCTTTCCATTTGTGAAGTGGAAATTACGAGCGCATTGTGTTCAAGTGCTCTTGTTGTCGTAGTGAAGTGAAACATGGCGGACCCACAGTTTATCCTGAGCTGTTACTTGGGTAAAACAGTTTTAGACTTCCTAATTCCTGCTATAGCAAGAAGAGGATGCATCAAAATGCAAATCCTGGTCCATGAACAACCTTCCATCTCCTTCCCGTTGAAACAGAGTTTGGGCTGTGGGCTGGGTCATCTCCTGGTCCCAGTATATCATGGTGTCACTGGCGTACACTACAGAACAAATAAATTCACGTGAGAAAATTGCCTCCAACCATACAGTACCCTACTGGAGGCTATCCTCGACTGACTGCTAGCTAGCATCTGCTCTTGGGAGGTAAAACCAAACAATACGGTATTTTAAAAAACGACACTAAGATTAAATGGCGATGTTATTAAAGTTCTGTATCCCACTGCATTATGTAGGCTACAAACTAACCAACTAACATCAGCAGAGAACTTTTAACTGAATGCAATGCTTACCATTCATGATAGTTTTGTTGCTCTCCGCCATGTTGAAAGGTCAAAGTTTATCTCATCTCGGCAGCTCGGGTAGCATACAAATCTTCCAGCTTTCCAGTGGAAATTACGAAGTGAGTGGGTGTTCATGTGCAATTTTGACATCGGTTTTTGGTATTTACCATAATTACTATAGGACATGAAGGCAGCATAAGAACAATCTAGAGCTGGATAATCAGAAAAAAGAGCTGGAAATCAAGAAACTTAAACTTGAGATCAGCAACTGGAGTATGAGAAAAAAGAACTGCAGTAAATGGTACTTTAAAAATTTTATTTAAGCATGATTGACATTGTATACTTATGACTTTTTCTTTTCCCACAAAAAGCAGAACTTTAATAAATAATAAAACACATCTTGTGATTGGTGGTTGTTTTTTTTTTGGGGGGGGGGTGAAAAACTGCTGCTGATGGCTGCATTACTGTTAGTGCATGGCTTCGTTTGGTCGCATTACATATATAGTTCAACAAGATTGCATATGTAACATATTCCCTCAGCTGAGAATCTATATCGCTCATAAAGAATATTGTCAGAAAATGCCAACAGATCACTCCGGTCTTGAAAAACTCTCCCTCCGAAGAGCACCTCTAACAATTCGGGTACCTAAATCCACTGGATTTTCAAAAAACGCTTTTTATAGCCAACTTTAAGCTGACACTCGAAACATAACCTGGTCCGGACCAGGTTATGTTTGCAACATAAGTTACCATGGTGATATAGCCTGTTTAAAAGAAAGCCACCTTCGTGACACGGAAAAGTTTGGCTTTATGCTCAACATACCTCGTTAACACACTAATCACGCTTTGTAGTACACCCCTCAGGAAGCTTCCATTGTCACAGCTAGCTAATTTTGATTATTCACTCATTCATAATTACATTTCTTCTATGACTTTGTGGTGAATTGTTAGATGTTCAGTTGTTGGTCTGACAAAATGTCTAATTTTGGTTTTAAGAATTAAAGTGACTCACAAAGAGAGCGAGGTTCTGTGCTTATTATTGGAAACCTCAGTGTGATTTAACTGCATGCAGATAATTTAACAAGGAGAGAATGTTGAGTTTGTGAAAAGAGGCTGCCGTGTCATAACAGACTATCTCAGTTAGGTGAGTTTCATGGAGCATAAACACAGAGTTGTTTGGTATATTGTGCATTATAAACTCAAAAAGACTGAATAGAACCATTTACTGCTACCATAACTCTTCAATTCCTAGTTACTGGCCACTCCTGCCGACAGTCTTATCAAAATCATGTGTGGATAGGATCCTTTTTGGGTTTTTTTTGTCATAATACCGAGAGTACTCCTCCTGCAATGTTAAATGTGATTAAAATGATCCAACACCACCCTGGATATCTGAGCAAATCTTACTGAAAATCTGTTGTCATGCAACCACAGCAGTAACACAGATGCTGAACATAGTATAAACATACTCAGTCACTGCACCACAACAATATGTTGGAAATGTGGGAACACACACTTACAAACATTTCTTCATCTATACAGAAATATGACAGCATATGACATGTAGATCCCTATATCAAAAGAGATGCTTCAATTTACTGTATGTCATTTAAGGGATATATCACTATCATGTATATATATTAGTATATATTTACATATATATATACATACATATTAAAAAATATCTATACCGGATACAGTATAACATGTTGCAACCACATGTATGTTGTGATCTGGGAGACACTTTAACTGACCCAACCTTGAGTTTATGTATATGTTTTAAGGTCCATTTACACAGATGTCATTGAAAATATTTATAGCGACTGTTCTCGTCATCTCTCCCAGGAGGTCTGGAGTTGGTGACAGTGAGTCAGCATAACAACGCCACGACCCTGAAACTGAAGCGACAAATGGAATTCAGTCATCAGTCATTTTATTATTTACACTGTACAAGTCGTGCACATGAGTGCTGCCAACTGGGTGCTGCCAGGAGAGCAACATGAGCCAATGAGCCACAACAAGAATATCGAGAGAGAGAAAGAGAGAGTCATCTGACTTGGCCAATGAAAACAGCTTCAAACCTTCTCATCTTTTTACACCTGTAATAAGAATTGAAGAAGTATACTGACCTGAACAGGTTCTATTAGAGATGAATGTCAATTTGTGTGGCTGATGTAGTCAAAACTCTTCCCACCAAAGCCTGGAAGGTAGGCCCTGTCTTCCAGTCTCCTGCAGCTGCTTGCAGTGATACTTTATACCCAAAGTGGAAGTCTCTTAGCACTGGAAAAATACTAAATAACAGTTTTCCGAATTTACTCCAGATTAAAATATGTGGTCAATTTGGCATAAGTAATATGCGCTTGATTTACTGGACTGGTTTTAATCATATGAAACTAATCATTGGCCTTTGAAAAAATATAATAAAAAATTTATCCTCATCTCTTTGGTTGCATAACAGTCAATGTGTACCATAGGGACTCTGGTGACCCTTCTGTCTTCCCAAAATAATATTATTTTTATGGACATAAAGAGAAAAAAATCCAGGAGTTAGGTAACTTTTTCTCTGTATATTCTCACAGATCTGGATGACTTTTCATGTTAGACATTTCACTTGGCACCGTGCAGATTCACTGGTCCAGGGAGATTTACAGACTGCATGTTCAGCAGTTATCCTGACCATGAATGGGTAAGCATGTTGGGGATGCCACAGAATATTTGGTTTGGGCCCAGAGAACTAAAGGAAACAGTGGGAGGAGGTGGAAGAGATGAGTCTGCTGGTGCTTTTTGCTATGACTCAGGAGCTTCACTGAAAGTGCATTTACAGCTCTGCTGCTCAATGTGAAATTCATTAGAGGGCCCTGACTTTTAATAGCTCTTGTGGAAAGATGCAGAGCCAGCAGTGTGAGTCATAAATCGGACAACTACAGCAGTAAAAAATCCTCAGCCCCTTCCCCTCCCCTTGTTCTTTTGGCCACAAGCAGCATCAAACCACCAGGGTATAGAGGAGCTCCCACGATCCTTGATTAACCTTGCCAAGTTCATCAAATGGAAAGCAGTTGAGCAAACCACAGTTACATTATCATCAACCAACATCACTTCAGCTTAGCAGTGACATTAAATGCTCTTTTGCTTGAGTTTTGTAACATCAAATGTTTCAACCCCCAATTATTTTTTCAGTCATCTTCAAAACAGTTCATGTAGATGAAAACCAAAGGTTTTTGGCTTTCAAGGTTTCTCCAGAGAACCTATACATTCTCTAATTATGCTTTTCAACACATTCACTTTGTGGCACGAAGCTCACCAACAACCTCTCCTCCAACACTGGCCCTGTGGCCATACATGAATCATCGGCTTGTGGAATCGTACCACACATCCACTGGTTTTGTAAAGGCATCTTATGGTCAAACCAAAAAAGCCAGATCATTGAGGAAGAAACAATGAGAGCTCCTCTTGTCTAAATGGCTCCTCATAACATCAAACTGTCTCGTAGTGGTTACGACCAGTCAGGTCACCAGTGTATAAAAAACAACTATTCACACGAGCACACATCTATGGCTAATTTAGTCACCAGTTAAACTAATGCACATGGCTTTGGACTGTGGGAGTAAGGGAACCCACAGAGGACAAGTGAGAACATGCCCCCAGATCAACTTAGAGTGATCAATTTACAGAACCTTCTTAGAGTTAGTTGACAATGTTAGCTACAATCTCTTATTGCCTTTATTTATGAATTCACCGTGAGAGTTCACATCTGCAGCAATCTACTGTCCCCTGTAGCTTGTGAAACCTGGTTGAGGTGGATCAGTCTCCAGAGTATGCACAGATTATAGATCTGTATCATTAAATGTCTATTTTATGTTCCCCTTTATTAAAGAACTTTTTAATAAAAGGGAACTGGCAACAATAAAAACTCTGCCCCTGAATTAAAATGGTCTCTAAAAGGGAACATAGACAGCAGTGAAGGGGCAGAGAAATATCATCATTATTTCACATGTTCTCTGTGCCTATTTCACCTTCCATCTATCAACAACATGATGATTTGCACTGTTTAATGGAGCTGAGCTTATTTGTTTTCATTCATATTCTGCTGTGTGGTTGCATGTTGGAGGAAAGAAGTTGGTTTGCTTTGGCTGCAACTGAATGCCTCGGCAGTGTACAACTGTGATTCTTGCTTAGTCACTTAATGCTCAGTGTGGAAACTCTGACACACAAGTGCCAGGCACTGTGGTCTCTGTTTTCTGTAGACAGAGGACAAGGACGTTTCTTATTTTTCTTCAGTTATTTGACTCACTGTACACCTAATAGAGTGTCATATCAAACAAATCTGAAAATGATGGATATATTATTAAAAAAAAGGGGGGGGGGTCTGTGTTAACGGTGGTTGGTTGCCTTTGGTACTGGAGAGAATAGGGAACATGATCTATGGACTTCAAGCTGAGGAACAGACCCGTTAGTCTCAGGGATCGCCAGGTGCAAAAACATAGCAGTTTCTGGTTTATTACATGACAGAGTTTTACAGCTTTAGAAATAATCACTTATTTTGTGTTTCAGCAGTGGTGGGGTGAGCAGTAAAATAACCCAGCAAATGGGCACTCTAGTTTGGTTTGCTTTCAAGGTTCTTGTCACCCTTTGCTGCATGTCATCCTCCCTCTAACTGTGACTGTAATAAAGGCAAAATGCCAGAAAAAAAACAACATAAATGCTTAACATAGCTTAATAATAAGGATTTGAATACAGCTGATTGTCACTGATTGATTGGATTACCCCTGGTTACCTGTTTTAGGGTTGTGACAGGAGGCCATTGAGAGGTTGGTTCTGACTTGGAAGGACAGGGCTGACTTACATGCTCAATGTCTTTGGAATGACACGAATAATATTAATGTAATGTAATGAATAGTGTACAGCTTTAGGATTTATATCTTATAAGCACCAGACTGGGTACAGTGATGTGCTAAGTCTTTACAGTGAGGTTCTCAGGCAACATGAAGAGACTCATTTTTACACATAGGATTAGCTATACCTGTCAGGATCCTAGTGTTTCCACTGTTTCCCCTCCCCTTTCATTGTCTTGTCTTCCTGTCTTGTTTGTGTGTCTGTCTGGAGCTGGGCGAAGCTGGAGTGCACACCTGCCAGTCATCTGCTATCAAGCAACCCTTTCTCCTCTCCGGATGAAAGCCTGGTTCAGCTCACAAACCATCGCCAGATTGTCTGCTTACCCATCCGGTACCACACCTTGGCTCCAGACAACTGTTGTGTTTGTGTCTCGTTGCTGCTGTGTGTCTGTAACTCAGCTCTCTCTTTGCAATTCAGTCCCCAGTTCCTGTACTCCTGTTGTGACGGTGGGAGGAAAACCACGCAGACACGGGGAGAACATGCAAACTCCACACAGAAAGGCCCCAGGTGTGGGAGCTGAACCCACAACCTTCTTATTGTGGGGCACCAGCACTGCCCCTGTGCTGCCGTGTATCGGCTTTCTTATAATCAATTTGGAGAGTGTCAATGGTCACAGTGAACATGGAGATGGTTGGGCTGTGATGGACTCACATAGGAAAGTGTGTTATTGATCAACTCTAACTCTGGGAAAATTCTGTGCATTTTAGGTGCATATTGACTACATGAAACAATGTTTGCGTGTGTGCACATGTGAAGCTGATACACTTATTGTCAAGTGGGAGCCAGCTGTTTGTTGGAAGTGCTGACACATCAGTCTAAAAGTAAACATTCTCACCCACACAGAGAAGGAGTCAACATTGGTGTGAATATGTCAAGTCTCACCACTAATTGTGAGCAGTTGTTTGGGATTTGGATAACAGTTCTCTGATGTCACAATATGTCCATTAGATTTAACTGTGCTGTCAAGTCATTAGTTAATGTGAATATCCCACATCACACCAAAGTGTGAAAACCAATACAATAAAGTCAGTATGTGATGTCTTTCACTGATTGCCCATAATGACTGAACATGTCAATGTGGTCAAAAGTATGTGGACAAATAGAAATAATACCCATACGTGATAGATTATTGAATATCTCATTGCAAAACCATGGGCATCAAACTACTGGTAAAACAGCCTTTACTTTTCCACCAGATGCCGGATCCTGCTGCAGATGTTTTATCCCATTCAGTCACAAGGGCATTAGTGAAGTCCAAGACTAATGCCGGGTGAAAAGGCCTGGCTCGCTGTACGCATTCCACTTCATTCATACCCCGACACAGAGAATAGGAGAGGGGGTTTATCATTGTTGAAAAACATACTGCCATTATTGTCTAGAACAATTTGAAACTATGGCATTGAGATTTCCCTTAGAAAGACAGTACACTGCTCAGACAGGAGTGTCTGCACACTTTTGGCCAGGTTGTGTACATTATATGTAAAATGTACTACTCTTTGTGTAGCCAACTTTGAGAAATATTCTGGAAGACCCAATCCTTGTTTTCATTAACATCTAGTTTCCTATTAGACTGTGGACCTTGTGCTGGAAAAAAAATTGGTGGGCCATGGATGTGGTGAATATACAAGGAAATGTGGGGAGTTCATCGAAACGATGAACTATGTCCGACTCTGTCAAACACCCCTGGAGTAACAACATCTGGATTTTCTGCTGTGGTTGAAGACAGAATTCATCCCCAGGCCTTTTAAATTCACTGAGCAAATATTTAATTTTCTCCTCATTAGATGACAGCAAAGCATGCATGTCCAACTTCTTTACACTGTTTGCATGAAGGACGTTTATATCTGTCAAATAATTCAAGTTCTGCTGTAAACAGTATGACCTGGCCATTTTTCCAGTACCTAAACATGCCTGCAGTAAAACAGGCTGAGGGAAACAGTTTGTTTGAAGAGTAATATTTGGAAATAACTATACAACAGTAACATGTGTTAACTCCTCTTGTTGCAATCACTGTGATTTTATTTATATGTGTATGGGTCAAAAGAGTCAACAAAAGCTCATCCAAAATACAGCAGCCTGACTTCTCACCAGAAGCAGAAGAGAACATATTACTCATATTACTATCTCTTCACTGAGTTCCAGTAAATGTTAGTTTGAATTAAAAATTTTAAGCCAAGCCAAAGCTCTGGGGCCACTTCACAATCATGGCTGAAGACCAAGGGTAACTGGGGCTTCAGGTGGTCTCTGTTCAGGTCTCCACACGCTGAAGGATGGGACTGATTTCAGCCTCTTAAAGACATATTCTATAGTGTCTATGTGGGCTTGTGAGTATGAATCTACCTTTAAAACTATTATTATATGACCTTATTATCCTATTTCTTATTTCACTGATTAATTAACTGTTTTAAAATGTTTCACTTCCCATTGTGACTCTTTACGCCATTACTTTGGAGAATCAAAAAAGAAAAAATTGAATGTCATGAAAGTGAAAATAATTTTTCATAAAATTATCAAAAAAATGAAACCTTTATATAATCTAAATTCACATAGAGTTGATTTCAAGCCTTTGTTGTGTTAACTGTGTTAATATAGATGATTAGAGTTCAAAATTCAAAATTGTAGTATCAAAATATGAGTTGAATTTAATGACCTTTTAAACTATATAAATATGGGGTATCTTTCAGCCTAGTTCTATTTACACAACCACAATCTTGGAGAAGACTGCTGAACTTGATGGGTGTCCAGAAATGCCGCAGCCTGGCAAACATTTTATTAGAGGTATTATGGTCAATTCTCAGGCCCTGGAATATTATCCTAAACTTTGGACAAGAGATGGACAGTAGCTAATATAAAAACTATTGTTATAGCTTTAATTTTGTATTTAATTTTTTTTTTTTTTTTTACACTAGCTTTACTCTTTTGAACTTGTGCTCCTTCACATGTAGACAAAATCTGATCTATTGCAGTTTCTCCCTTATATTACTTTGTAATATAAGGGAGAAACTACTTATTACTTACTATCACAATACTGGGGGGGTCTAAGGCACAAAAGAAAACTTTGTTAAAGCTTAAATTGTTGCTGATCTTTTGTCTTGCTTGCACAAACTCAAGCCCTGATTCCTAGCATTAACAACTGAATTCTTCCGGATGCTGTATAGAAATAAAACACATGCAAGATGACACGGAGTGTCACAACTTGGACTGAACCAGACTGCATCTGGTTTAACACAGTCTTAAAGCTCCATCTTTGAGAGGATATCATATATTAGCTGTGTCCCAATTCAGCTGCTGCATCCTCTTGAAGAAGGATTTTGTCACACACAGAGAGACCTTACTTCCCTTTTTCAAAGGCTCCTTCAAATGTGGCCATCAAATGTGTTCTCTTCTCTTGCAAAGGCTCCGACTGTATGTGGCCTAACTTATCCCAAGATTCACTGCATCCCAGTAAAATTAATATAGTAGCAAAAAACACAGAAAGCTTGGAGTTTGCACTGTTAAATGTAAGTTGTTGGGTCCTGGTAATATTGTTAACCTGAGATTTTGTGAAAAGAAAAAAATTCTTGCTAGGTAACAACGGTGAAGGTGGGAACAACTAGTGACACAAAACCAAAATCCTCTTTAGACCAAATTGTCTCATTTTTTATGACCTTTGGGGCCATTAGTACTTGCATTGTGTGTGGGGGGGGATATGGATGTGTTTAATTTTTGTTTCAGGTGGAGAGGTGTGATTGGCTGTTTTCCTTTAAAAGGGAAGTTTTCCGGTGTTGGGTCTGGCTCGTCTTCATTCCTGCTCCCATTTTAGGACTTTGCTGAGCTGTGCTGCTTTGTACTTTGTGTTTTGGGTTAATTAACTGGCTCTTTTTACTGCTACATAGGTAGTCTTTTTTTTGTTGTTGTTGTTGTTTGTTTTTGTGAAATTAGCAGTACTAGTAACTGTAGGGGAGGGAAGCAATTTGTGTTTATTTCTCCAGTTTTTTGTTAGGGAGGGAAGTGTGTTGTCTGTACTTTTCTCTTTTATTTTGTTAGGGTAGATTGTAATCCTGAGTTGGTTGTTTGTTATATTGGCTGTATCCTCCCTGATGCCTTTGCTACTTTTTTTGTCACCTATTATATACCTATAAAAAGACATTTTGGATGCACGTGTTCCTTGAGAGTTGGGAAACTCTGGTTTCCCCTCAGCCAGGGCATAACACATTTCATAGTTCAACCTTAACATGCACTGCCCTATGAAGGTTGCAGGACCTAAACTGAAACGCTACTATATTCTGTGGTACCGAAATCTTTTTAACTGTTCCTGAGATTTAATTCAAAACAAGAAAGAAAAGAATCAGTTGCTCATGTTTATTAGGAAGTTTGATTCATTTTTATTACTCCTAATCCCAGATGAAACACAAATTTCAGTAAAACCAAATGAAACAAAAATAAAATAAAATAAACAAAACTGCTTGACAAGTACATTCCATTTCTCAACAGCTGGAACTTGTGTTTATGAGGCAGTGGCTCCAGAAGTGCACTTTGTGTTACATTAATGTTTTTTTTTTTGTTGTTGTTTTTTTTAATCCTAGCAGTTGGTCAGTGTCTTTTGAAATACACACACATACAAGACCGCTGTTAACACTGCTGTGGATTCTGTTACTGTAAAACTAGTTAAGAAATTATTCGACAGAAATCAAGTGAGCTTGAAAGCAACATAAATCAATAAAAGCATATGTTGCTTTGTGAATGTGGAATGTAAAAAAAAACCCCAAAACAAACAATATAAAAAGATTACTGCACTGCATAATGTCAGTCCTGCATGTACTGATTTATTGCTAATTTCTGTTCCAAGATATTCATATATGCTTCTTGTTTCAACCTAAAACTGCATTTTAAAAAATATGAAAACTCATATGTTGTTCCAAAAAACTTAACAAACTCCAACTGTAAAACAAACATACTATGTAGCACCAGTAGGTTCAAACAAATCATGCAGCATTTTTTTTCATTCCCTCTTGCTGTGAAAAAGACTACTTCAAGAATTTGGGGTATAAAGTCCATTTTTGTAGATCCAGTGCAGCCACCATTGCTTTGGTATTGCATCTTTGTAGTGCAGCCAGTTTAGATGGTTCTTAAAATCCCCTCAACAGAGATAAAAAGTGGCCATGCTTGTGTCTTCTGTCCTATGTTCTAATTGCAGCAATGACTCGTTGGTTGGGTGCTGGTGATGAAGAAAGAAAAAGCATGGTTAGTCTCAGTCTCTGCACATATAATAAGCCAATGAATAACCTAATAAAACTCTGTCTGCACCTCATGATTATGATGAAATGCATCATCATTATCAGAACCCTGTCTCAATTATGTTAATTAGTCATCTGTGTCATGCATTAGCCCATAATCATGAATTAGGGATATTGTTATTAGAAAATCTGTGGTCTGTCTAATCATTGTATCCAAAGCAGCAGATGCAATAGGTTGTTGTGGTTGGTGCTAAAAAAAAAAGAAAAAGTGCAACACTGAAGTTTGGCCAAATGCTAAGCTAAAACTAAGGAAAAGCTATGAGCCATTCTCTGTATCACAGGTTTGTGATAGCAGCACCAGGCTCTGGGCCTTTGTAGGTAAATTATCATTAACCTACTTTAAATACTTCATTTTATGAATTTGGTGCAATTAGTGTTGCATTTTCATAAGTGACCTCTGTTTATAGAATTAGCCTTTTTTCTTTTGTTTCCTAATGGATTATGTTAATTTGTATTTTTACTCCTCAACTCCTTTATCTTGCAAAATTAACACTTTTAAAGAAGCAATTCAGCTAATGACCTTAGTTAGGGGAGAGTCATTGCAGCAGATTACAGCAGCTAGGTGAAAAAAAAAAAGCCAAAAGTAGCACTGCTAGCCAGAGGTAGAGATTCACCTGATGCACAGTGATTTCACTAAAATCTGTATTAAAGTTGGACTGAAAATAAAATGTTAACAAATGCTCTTGTTTTTCCAGCCATGTGCAGGTTCCAATGACTTACAATAAAAGTTTTAAGGTCTCAGATAGCCTCCATTTCGTGTAAATGTGTTTCAGAGGCACAGAAATAAAGGCTATCTTGTAAGTCTGAGTAAGGTTAATATTTTTACAATGCATTTATTCATAGGGTTATTATATGTGGTTTTATGCACAATCTAAACTAAAAAGTATAATGTTTCTCTGTAAAATGGCATAAAACAGAAATAGTCAGTGTGAAATACAAGTAACTTAAAAGTGTATTTAAGCGCAGTATGTGAATAACAGACAGAAACCACAAACAGGGTGCTGGGACATCTTGTGTCATAACTTTGTCTCCCAGTTTGCAGTTGGTTCTGAATTATGTAATTATTAGACATTGACTAAACTAGACTATTAATTATCAATTGTTCCAAAATCAAAGTCTTTGATGAATGCAATGTGTTTCCATAGCTATTACACTAGGACATGGCATCATTGCTGCAGTTGTTCACTTTCATCCCTGAGCGAGTAGTAGAAAGAGTAAAGTAGTCTTGGCACACTGTTGATCCTAATCACAACACCTTTGTTGCCTGAGTTCACAGACAGACACTTAATGTCTTAATACATATACCATTAACTGAAAAAGCACTGCAGCATTATGTTTGCCTTCATTTGACCAACCTGAGCATTGCCAATAAGTGATAACTGATAACAGGAGATGACATGAATGTGACTGGTACCTCGTTTTCCACAGGCCTTCGCACATTCCTCATGTGTGTCAAAGCGGTTCTGGTTTCCACCGCAGCCTCCATACCAGAAGCGCATACAGGCCTTGCTGGGGGCATTGTAGTGCCACTTAAGGACAAATTTGGCACAAGTACCTTCCTCTTTGGGAAGCTGGCAGATGTCCACGGCTGTAGAGGCTGCTGTGAGAGATACAACAAAGAACAAAGATCAGTGCATGTGTATAAACACATATTTTTATTCTTCAAAAATCATAACGTGGCACATTAGGTTTAGAGCAGACAGTGTATTAATATAAGTATCTTGAGACAATTTTCTTCAACTGCTGTTGACGTGCTGGCAAATCAAATGTGTTCTGTATGAGTTCTGCTGCCAAAGAAACAATGAACCGGTGAACAAGGCCTTCTTTTCACTTTATCCCAAGTTATGACTTGGCTCGCTTCTGTGACAAAAGCTTAACCTTCTCTTTTTTCTGCGTTTGTTCCACCAGTCATTTAGATCGTCTGGGGCGTAGTGGAAGAGTTGAGTGAGTTTGTAGTTCCACACAAAGGACTTGTTGTTTTGCTAATTGAGCACAGTTTGTGGAAACTGAATTGTGTAGCCCATATAATATAGCAACCAAGCTTACTTGAAGTCCTACAGTAACATACTGTGTGCTCAACATTAAGGGTGGTCTGAAACACACTGGCCATTTGGGTTGCATAACGTTCAACCACATCAAAGTCAGTTATGCCATCAAAAGAAGAAGCCAGAACCATAGGAACAGTACTGAAATATGCCAACAGGAAAATAATCTTATTATTTAAGGCCTGTTATTCTCTGTGTGTTCACATCGGATCTCACCAGGGGCGGGGAGGATCTCCACCTGTTCCCCCTGCTGCACTTTGGGCTCCGGCTCTGGCACTGTGGAAAAATTTGCAAGTTAGTCAGGGAAATACAAGGAAAGGATTTCCAAAATGATGGAAAAACAGAGACATACATTTACTGTTCAATTAACACATCTGGCCTCCATCAGAAATAGCTCTTATATGGATCTGAAATTGGCTTACAAACATTTACAATTTGTATTATACTCAGTTGGTTTGTAATGAAGCACAAGTATTTAAAACGATAAATATCTACATGTCACAATGAAGTCATGTCATGTACAGTATGGTACAGGTATAATGATGACTAACGTTACAGATACATGTCCTAAGCTAAAAGCAACACTATAGGTAAACTGATGATACTTCAGCATATAATTTTTGCTGTAACATTTATTACTCAAAACAATATAATTGAATTAGAGCAGTGCAATGGTTCGACTTGTACTTTAATGCCTATTTTTAGAACTATATGCTTTAAAAGACCAAAGCCTTTAAGGATGAACAAGAACTGATGGCTTTGGAAAATTTACCAGTGAGTCTAGCTGAAGCTGAAGAAGCAGAAGAAAGCTAGCAGTACGCACTCACATCCACACACAAGCACACACACACACACACATAACAACAGTAATACTGACGGGCATAATGTTATCTTAGCTGCTGTAGGTAGCTTGTTCTTCAGCTTCCTTTGGAACAGATAAACTCTGATGAATTCTGTATGTTTGCTCTATTGTTTTTGCTTTTGGAAAGGTGATTAAAAAAGATTCCTCCCTTCTGATCCTCTTCTATCACTCTCAAGAGATCTCCCTGGACGCCATTTTGGCATACAGGGAAATCCAAAGCTGGGGAGGCCAGCCATGCCTGGTTACAGTGAGTAAGAGTCACATTCCCTCAGAGAGCCTGGCAGCAGCAACCACTTACCTGGCCTCATGCAGTTTTTCAAGCAGAGGGTCTCAGTGTCGAACCTATTTTCATTCCCTCCACAACCTCCATACCAGAACTGTGTACAGATCCCGTTCTTTCTGTCAAAGAACCACTTAGCCTGATAGTCTTTGCATGGCATTCCAGGGTCATAGTCAAGTGAGCATGGGTCTGCAAATTCATTAACTAGAACAACATGCAAAAAAAAAAAAGTAGTGATGTAGTGATGTGATGTGACAGACAGAGATGGTTAAAAGTACAGGTATAAAAGGCATACAGTTATAGTGTGTTGTTAAAAGAGATGCTAATAACAGATAATTTCATATTAGAAGCTTATGGATGTTGTAAATGTGATTAATTCTTACATTCTAACAGAGGAAAAGAAATGGCATTCAAATGGAAATCTACAGAGGGGTCAGACTAATTGTATTATCAGGTGGTTCTTACATTTTATAATTAAATGCGGTCAGTAGAATGAAGCTCCCAAAGATGAACTGTTAAGTCAGTTAGTTATGACTACATCTCCAGTTAAAGGTTAGTTCGTTTTAGTCATCTGCATTGCTACGTGGTCCAAGCTATCTATGCATGATCATTACTATTAATCATCTACAGAAATATTTTTTTACAGCATCACTGCATTCTAATGATTCCTGAATTGGTTAAACGGAGTGTCCGAGTCTTCAGGCTGGACTATCAAAGTACTGCCGAACCTTTACTTCAATACCAGCTGAATGGTAAGTCAGTTGAAAAAGTTTGACAGCTAATGAAAATTTTCTTGTGTCTCACTTATGGCTTTAGTTTTGTGTTTTCCATACGAAGCAGCATCTTTAAGCATTTATTCAAAACAAATCTGCACATACGTTCTATTAACTAAGTAAACAGAGTCACACAGATATTGCAGCCTTGACTGTCTGGTGTGTCACATCATATTATGCAAAATTTTCAGCCTGAGCAGCAGATTTCATGTTTTGTTAAATGACCTTCAGCATGTTTTGGCTCACACAAAGGAGCTGATTAATAAGACATTTGTGCGATACTTGACTTGATATATTGTTGAATTACAGCAAAGCACATTATGTTCTGTACCGAACCTCAAGGTTTAATTATGGGACTCACATACTTAGTAAATGCAGCCAAACACAACTCTATAGTGGCCCTGAGATTTAATGACACAGGCTTCAGTTCAGACAAAATGTTTAAGTCATGGCTGAGAGTCATATTCTCCTAAAGTTGACATTGGACTAAGAATACAGGTACACAGAGCACAGGAACAAACTTTATGTTCACACAATGATGCAGTCACACACTTGTGCACATGTCTGCATAGTCACTCACCGGTTTCTGGTTTGTCCAGTGGTGTGGTATTTACAGTGGTGTCATGGCTGACTGGCTTAGGCTCAGCTACTTCTGTTAAGGTGAAACAAGCAGTCAGAAAAGCCCGAGAAGTAATTGAGGCAATACAACCGCACAAATATTTGAATCTAGCTAACAATTGGAATGACTTAAAGGAATAAAAATGGCTGCTCTCCTTGGTTTTAATAATGAAAAAGAAAGTTGAGAAACATCCATAATGTATCAACAAATATAATGATTTTACATGATTTAGTTCAGTGCAACATCATATTTCTTAAAAATCATGTAGGTACTCAGGCTGGTCATTGAGGTTCCTAAACCACCAAACCATCCTGTGGGATGAAAAAGGAGGACCATATTTGCATTTGTACATGTACTTACTGGTAGTGATGATGCCTTTGCGGGTGGAGACAATTTGACCCTCTGCAGTGTGGGCAGTGACCACAACATGATATGTCTCGGCACTCCTTAAGTTTTCCACAGCAAGCTCAGTGCCAGAGACGTTGGTCTTCAGTACCAGAGTGTGGTCAGACAACGTCGTCACCACTACCTCAAAGTAGACAAAAAGTTTGGGGTCCAGGCTTTTCCAACGCAATATCAAGCCACTGGAGGTGATGTTGAAGACGTGTAGGTCATCTGCATCTGAAGTGGTAAAAGATTGAAGTGTCAAGGTGCTGCTATGAATTCAAAGGTTCAGATGTGATTGGTTGCTATGGAGAGTGAAATAATGCTGGCTTAAATGTCCATCATAATTCTAGAGGCGTTACCACCTGTCTGAGGGATGTGTGAATAATGGTGCTGATTTATGAGCAGTCAGTGTCTACAGTTAGCTGATGGTAAAAAACACAAACATTCACTCCAAGACAAACATCCCTTAAGCTGACATTTGCCTTCAGAAGTATTTTTTCACCTTTGTGATTCCTTGGATGAACTGTTTGCTGGTTCTCATGTTGTTTCTGGTGTTTCCTGTAAATGTATAGATAAGTAGTGCATAATTTTTTTTCTTCAAGAAATATACCAGACCAAAAGCATGGGGTTAAGAAAGATGTGTATGAAAAACATACTCCTGTTGCTGCGAGGATGTGAAGGGGTTTTTTAGTGGTTGATCACTCTGGAACCACTTGCAGTTTTTGGCCACTTCAGGGGACATGTAGAAAGCATTTTCAACTGAAAGAAAAACAAAGCATCTCACACACAGGGACTTGTCATGGAGGAAAAATTGTTTGAACAAATTGTAGTAACAAACTTACTGCTTATGTACTTTGGCAGCAGCTGGCTAAAGGTTTGGATGTGTTTGTCATAAAACTGCGAGATGGTGTCCAGTCTTTTGAAAAAGACATCTGATGGCTCACTGGCCATGCGTGACAAGACATGAGCATCTCTTGCACTCAGCTTATCACCGACACCTAGGATGACCAGGAAGAAGCCTCTGCATTTGACCTCTGCGGCAATACGCACCAACTGCTCCTCTTCTTCTTCAATGCTTCCTGTCACAAAGAGCATCAGTACCTTCCTGTCACGTGGAAGAGGGGCCTTGTCAAACACCTGCTCTACTGTCGATTCAATAGCTGCTCCCAGCGCCCGGCCACCCTCTAACTGCGGTGTTTTGTTCAGCAGGAATCTAACAATGTCCTCAGCTGAGTGATGCTCAGTCAAGCCAATGTCCACATGGATGGGAGAGCCAGTTTTGTTGTGGAGGTACTCATATGGTGCTTGCTGGATCACAGACACTCTGGCATGGTGAGCAGACGATGTGGGATTTGAAGATACCTGAAGATGCTCCACTGTCTGAGCTATGTAACGTTTGATCTCAGTGAAGAATGTTGGATATGTGGACTCAGAGCTGTCTAGGACAAAGGCCATGTCAATGTCCACGTCTGTGGTGAAAGACCTTCTGTCTCTGCTGGCGAATGGGGGCACATAGTCACACATTTGGTCCGGAGAACAGGAGTCTAAAAAAAAACCCCAATAAAAACATAAATAAATAATTTGATATTACATTCAATAAATAATTTAATGAAGAAGGAATATAATTCCTATTATTTTCTAATTTAATATAAATACTTATATGGTTATATTATATAGAGTACGTGCATATGAAATAAAAACACATATGTTGAAAAGGAAACCTGTTGGTAACTGGATCCATTTCCAATGATACAGTATTGACATATACTGTACGGTTGGCTCATACAATAAGCTTAAACATATATGAATGGTTACCTCGTATAGATATTCCATTAATATATATCCATCCCAAAGCCTGCAAATATGTGTCAATGTATATACAGTAAGGTACAAAATCTCAGCCTCCATTTCCAGATTGAGAGGATCAGCATATTTAACATTAATTTTAAACATGTTGATGTTTTAATACATTTACTGATATAAACACATTATAACAATATAAATAACAACATATATGGTATACTGTGTAAAAATACAATGTTTGTTTAAATGATTCATTCCAATAAAAATTTTTGTACATACACATACCCACTATGGGTATTACATAAATGTTATTAACGTCTGAGGTCATATATATTATAAATAGAAACAACACATTTAATATTGGAACACATTTCTCAGAAATTTCCAGACACAAAAGAAGTGTGCAAAACAAAAACGATCATTTGTAAATATCATTGAAGACAGAGCTCTTACCAAAGCAGATATGGCAGTTCATAATCTTTTGGATAGTTGCATTATACTGCGCATTTCCAGGCCTGGGTAGGACAATTACCTGGCCTAGGGCTGTGTTGTTGACCTGTTGTACGGAAACGATGCAGGAAATGTATACTGTCATTTTTTTTTTGTTTAAAGAGAAGAGTTATATTTATTATGTCTCACAAAGTGGTGTATTGTGAAGTTTCCCTTTGAGATATTTGGTTTGTTTGTGTGTGTCCTACCTGCAGCGCTCTGCTGAGTGCTCTTTCCTCTCGGTTGACCAAGAACAGCGTCGCGATTCCAGCATCATGAAGACGGAGAGCTGCACTGGTCACTGCTTTGGCCTGATCAAGTGGACCACCAACAAAGAAGATAGCCACCTTCCTCATGAGGAAGCCACTGCGTACTCTCTTGAAGGTGCTGTGGGCCACAAAGCTCATGGCTCCCTCTAGATTGCGAGCTTTATTGTTTGTTAGGGTCTGCAGACCCTCAATGCGCTGCACCAGGGCACGCTTCTTCATTGCATCAGCAAACCGGACCTCAGTTATGACATCTGTGTTGTACATGGTCACAGCAACACGGGCTCCTCTTGGACAGTTACTCTCTGCAATGGTGATGTCTTTGACCAGTTGCACAACTGTGTTTCGCATGTTGTTAAAAGTTGTACGGTCAACTTTGCCAGAGGTATCCAGGGCAAAAGCCAGCTCAGTGGGGTAAAGTGGGCATTCCTGCTTACCTAAACATGTAAAAAAAATTTGCATAGATTAGCAGTGGGTTTAATACACACAAGGCAATGAAGGCAATAATTATTTAATAAATCTTCTTTGCACTTACCAAAACAGCAAGCTGGCAGTTAAGAATAAACAAAAATGGTCAGTCATTTTTTGACACACAACACACAAACATTACTACTTTCCAAAATCAAATGAAACAAATCTTGGATCATTATCAGATTATACTCACGACAGTTGTCTCTGATCTTCTTGACAAGTTCACATTGCTGCAGGGATAAAGAGACAAATGCTGAAAGATCTTCTTAATAAGTGCGAGTTTTACTTTTCATTGAATAAAATGATTTTTGTTGATTTCTTTTTTACAAACAAATGAGTACTGACCACAACACCTGGTCCTCTAGGTCCTTTAGGACCCTGTGGGAGCAAAAACAGTTGTTAACAACCTGTCTGCTGAAGACTTTATTTTTTAGTATTTGTTTATATAACATGAAAAAACACACCACTAAATACAGGACATATTTCAGATTATTGTCATATTTGAAGTTGCTTACATATGATCCAGGATATCCAACCTCTCCTTTCTGTCCAGGTGTACCGACATTCCCAGAGACACCCTGAAAAGAATTAAAAGTGAAAGCATATAATTGGTTTTAAAGCTTCTTTTGCGAACAGTTCAAATAATTGCTTGACTTAGGGACTTATAAGTTTTACTATGTGTTTTTTCTGCAGCTGAAGAAGTTTTCTTGCTGCGAGCGGATGGCAATGTTTGTTACTCGGCACAATCTTTGGCCATTGTTGCAATTACAAGACAAGTTACAGGATTGTCCTCTGAACAGTACTATGTCTTCAAGACAGATTGCAGGCTACAATGAGTTGCTATTAGAAAGAGACCAAAGGCCCTCTGATTAGAATGACTTCAGTAGAAGAAAGGTCGCAATAAGGACAAGTCAGCATTTGTGTTTCTTTCCAATTCTGGAGACTGTTGATGAGTACAGGAAATAAGACTTAATTCTGACCTTTCAATGTGTCTTTTATAGTGGTAAGTAAATATAGTTTTGCTATCTCTGTATACCCACTCATAGCAATAATAAAGTATAAAAAAATGGATCTGTAAAAGTTCACTTTCATCATAAATTTAATGGTGGTAACGTGAATGTGCATGCTCATGCCACTCACTCACTACAAGGAAGGCACACTGTCACTGTATTTAAGACAAACATAGTAGTCCTCTTGAAACAACACTGCATGCGCCCAGTGATGCTCTTGAACCGGTGGCACTTTTAAGGATTGGCTAAGTGGATACTATACAATCCAGTGTGTGCTGTTGAATTTATAACATATACCCATGCTAAATCCAGCTGGGTTGTGACAACTTACCCTCTGACCACGATTTCCTCTGGGACCAGGTCCACCCTTTGTGCCAGGGTCACCAGCTGCTCCCTATAGTGATCAAAGTATAACAAATGAAAGCAAATGACCAACATTCACAGGCTGAACCAACAACCAGCTTTCACATTGTTATTATTTTATTTCAGTTTAAGAGTCATTGTTTTCCTTTACCTTTGTTCCTGAGAATCCAGGGAAGCCTTCATCACCCTGTAGAGGAAAATACATACAAAGTTATTATCTGTTTAATTATTGTCCCATTAAATGGATGTCTAACTGTTCCCGTGAGATGTAAGAGTAGTTGATAATTATCTCACAAAATAAATGTTGGAGATATTTCTATTTAGAAGCTCTATTTGTGTGACTGTAAAAAGAAAATCCTTCTAAGCATCACATACACAACAAAGTTTTCACACTGCACTTGCCTTCCTTCCTTTGGGTCCTTCAAGACCAAAACCATCTCTACCATCTTCACCCTTCAAGGAAAACAAAAGAAAATAACATCACCAAAATAAACCTTTTTTTTTGTAGTGAGCTTAGTGTTTGAAAAGACTGACAGAAAGAATAACACATGGAACAAGAAAATATTCTGAAAAAAACATATAAACACAGTACATTCATTTTTAGATATGCAAGCCATTGGAAAAGTTGTTATATTCATTTTTCACATTGAGTGCAAAAAAGATTCAACTCCTTCCTTACAGGCTCTCCACGGGGACCAAGCGGTCCAAAAACACCCTTGGGTCCTGGCTCTCCTGGCTCTCCCTACAAAGGCAGACAGACAAAGAGAATGCTTTCAGAGAGAAATATTTCTCTTAGTTGGTGGGTGAGTGATAAATTTAATTAGGCTCATGTGTGTGGTTTTTTTTTTTTTGGGGGGGGGGGGTTCAGCCAGGGCTGTGATGTTTTCCTATAGTGTTTTCATTAAACTACACGTGTGCTCAGTAATGTGAGCGAGCCTGGCTCAGTGCAGCATGTTTATAAATTAAACAACGCTGACAAAGACGAACATAAGTCACACAATGCCGCATTCCACACCATACCTTGCGACCAATAGCTCCTCTTCTGCCCTTCTCTCCAGCAGGACCTGGACTACCTCCAGGGCCCTTGAAAGCAAAACACAAGGACATTAGTCTGGTTCAATATGTTACAATCATAGTTTTAAAATTTTATTTTATAAAATGGACCTATATGACACACACCCTGGGTCCAGGGTTCCCGACTTCTCCTCTGGGTCCTGGGGCACCATTTGGTCCAGGTGGACCCTTAATAAAGAAGAACAAGACAAGATAAATCACTTTCTGAAAGCAAGATATTAACCTATAAAAATACATTTCTGAATTGATAAATACTCCAGTCACAGACAAGTCAAATCAAATTTTCATACAGCGCATGCTGCCAAGAAACAATATTAACAGTAATTTGCGCTGATATTTGTTTGGTATTGTATTGTCTTGTACTGTATGTTTTAAAATATGTATATGTAGATTAAATAAGCTGCTAGTGTGTAAAGAATGACAAACTTACTCTAGATCCTCCAATACCAGGCTCTCCCTGCACACCATCAGCTCCAGGTTTTCCAGGAATTCCCTTTGATCAGATACAAACAGCATGATTTTACAATTATTGACAATAGCCACAAGAGTTTCTGCAATCAGCACTACACAATCTATGTTACCACCAAAAAAGGACTTACAGCCTGTCCAGGTGGGCCTCTTCTGCCATCGGCTCCCTAATGAAGTACAAGTAGAAATAAGTCTTGATTAACAAAAAAACTGATATCAAGTATTCTGTAAAGGTAACAAACACAACGCAAAGTTGTTTACCCTTCTTCCAAGTTCACCAGGACCTCCCTTCTTTCCGTCCTCACCAGGCTCTCCCTATATTTTGGGAAAGATACCCAGTAAAAACAAACAAAAAACATACAAACAGCAATGCAATGTTAAACTGCAAAAGGTTGTTGTGTTAAAAATGTGTGAGTCTCATTTCAAAAGAAAATGTATTCAAGGCAACATTACCACTGGTCCGGCATCACCAGGGTCTCCTTTAGGTCCCGGCTGGTTGTTATCCTGTCCGCTTGTTCCCTATAAGACAGTTTCAGTTTAGAAAGATCAAAGCGAACATGTTGTTATTCAGACAATCTTCATGGGATGTAATGGCAGGCAGAGGGATGGATATGCAATATACCACTTCACACTAAATGACACTGCATCTAGAAAAAAAAAAGAATGTTACCAACAATCTACAAAGTTACCCCCTACACAGAGCAATTTATGGTTAATTAGGACCCTGTAATTAGTTCATAATACTCACAGGGTCTCCTCTGATTCCCATTTCTCCTCTGTCTCCTGCTTGTCCTTTGGCACCTTTGGGACCCTAAATACAATAAAAATATAATTAAAATTACTAGTATAAAACTACATGACATGAAAATATGTTGAAACCAAAATGTGAAACTAAAACTGCTTCTTACTCTTCCACCAGGGTTTCCTCTGTCTCCTGGGGGTCCAGCCACTCCACTTTTGCCCTGCAAACAGATCCCAGTTAAAGCCCAAAGTCATGCATAAACTACCATGCTAAACACAATTGAAACACAGCTTACCTCCTCTCCATTGATACCATCAAGTCCAATTTCTCCAAATTCGCCCTGTAACAAGATGGCAGTTATTTGGGTAATGAGTGCATGAATATATTTGCTGACAGCAATATCTAATAATGAAGACTTTAAAACAAATGAAAAGCACTCACCTTCTCTCCTGAGTACCCACGTGAGCCCTGAACAGAAGAAATGAATAGTGTTTATATCATTATGTTGAACTAATTTAAAAAATATTTCCAATTCCCAATAACATGATTTTTTAAATTTAAAATAAATCCCTTACCTTGACACCTCTCTGTCCAGGACATCCTTGAAAGCCCTGTGTTCCATTCACACCAGGAGGACCTCTCTCTCCCTGTCATTACAGAAAAAAGATAATATAAATATTCTGGAGGGACAACTCAGGGGAGGGATTAAATCTAAAGAAACACAAAGAGGTGCAAAAGAAAAAATACACTGGAAAATATCAAAGTGTTCAAAAGAATACTGTAAAAAAGCAAGTGTCCAAAAGCCTCATATGGAACCAAATGAACTATGACCAAGCGAGGCAGTGAAACTTACAGGTCCACCCTCATCTCCAGGATGTCCTTGGCTTCCTGATAATCCTGGACTACCCTGAAAGGCAAAACAACCAAGGTCTTAGCTTGTGTTTAAAACAAAAAAAAACAAAACACTTTTGTTCTTGGAAGTACATGAAAAAAATATTTTTTAACTATTTTATCTTGACAGTAAATACCTTAGAGCCTGGAAGTCCAACTGCTCCACGATCTCCTCTGGTTCCAGTACATTTGCAAGGAACTCCACAGCACTCTCTTTCAGCAATATTGTCCTAGACAGCCAAAGAAAATAAATTAATTTTTAATAATGTATGGAAATAACCATAAAGAAAATAAAGACAACACATATTTTTCCCTTAGCAGTACTCACCAGTTCCTCCACAAGCTCATAGTCCAAGTCCATGATATTGACTCGTAAGGGTCTGGTGTACCTAAAGCCACGACCGTATTCCAACATCAAAGCCTCTTCAAATTTCGGAACTCGCTCAAGTCCAACCAGAATGAAACTATTTACTCCTGTTTAACATATACAAGAGTTTTAGAAACAGAATTACTCAGTGTGAGTACTTCTTGTCCTTGTTCTTGAGGTTTAGAGAGTGATCAAGAGTACTCCAATCTGCATCATTACCTGACTGCTGAAGCTCCTCAACTTGCCTTTTCATCTCAGTATATGGGGCATCAAGACCATCAGTCAAATGAATGACAACCTTCAGCAATAAAGCACAATTCAGTCAAACTTCCTCTCTTCTTACAAACATGAAACAATACCATTCTCAATACAGAAAAAACAGTAGACCAAAAGAGTTATTTTGGCTGCTAGCAGTCCTTTCAAGTATGCTGGAATCTACTGAAGTTGATAATACTAGGGGTGTAATAGTATGTGTATTCGTACAGAGCCGATCGATACGAATACACGCGTGTACCAAATGTACCGAAAATGTTACCACACTAAAGCAAAGCGGAACTACTCGCCACTCCTTGTTTCCTCCGGGTGATGGAACACTATCGTAAACCCCCATATGCTGTTGTCGAGCCATCCTACCAACCCTGTTTAGCATGTAGCAGAGAGCAGCCCCACTGAGCCTGAGCTACCCAAACAAATGGGAGTTAACTAATCTAACTAACGACCCAGACTAACGTTAGTAAAGACGAGCCACATGGAGCCGTCAGGCAACTCGTTTTAGCACCTAGCGTTAGCATAGAGGAGCATGAGGCCAGGATTTTCTGTTTTCTACATTGAAGAATTTACCATGTGAGAAAGATTTCAAGTTTATTTCAACTTGCATAGGAAAGCCAAAGGGGTTTTTTATTTAATTGAGCAGTTTGAATGTGAAGTTGAAAATGTTTACAGTATTTTCTATATGCCGCACTTTAATTGATCTTTATTTTATTACTTATTTTTATTTTCCTACCTAGACCCAGGAATATTTTTATTTAAGAAGAACCATTCGTTGTTTTGGGAATTGTGTTATGTTAAATGTTTCCACTGTTTTATGTTTTGAATTTGACTGAATGAAAAACGAGATCAAGTTTTTGGGGTTTTTTTTGGTCATTTTTCTGTACCAAAAATGTACCGAACCATGATTTTTAAACTGAGGTACATACTGAACTGTGACTTTAGTGTAAAGTTACACCCCTAGATATTACTGGTCTCCAGTTTACCATTCAGTTACTTACCTTAACAACATTGTCCTGCCTTGTTTTGAACCTATCGGTGTAAACTGAGATGGTCTTGCCATTCAAGACAAACGGGCCACGGTTTCGCAAGGCTCTGAAGGCCTCAAAAAGCTCATCAGCATTGTTTGTGAAGTCTAGCTGGACAGGCTGAGAGGAAGAATCCACAGCCAGCATGCCCACTTGCACCGAGGGAATCTGCCCAGATGAGCAACTAATAGCTCCCATTTTGGATATCCTTTGAAGAATGGCACCCATCTTGCTCTGGAGATTGGTCTGAGTACTAAAGATGTTCTGGCCAGAGACATCAAAGCCCACCAACACCTCTATGTTACAGGCTGTAAAACAAAGCAATTTTTTTGAAAAAGAGAAAATATCTGAAAATGGAAATTTTTGATTAAATTTGAAGTAACTCTGTAGTTCTTATGTAAAGAAAAAATAAGAAAAACATAATACTCCTATGTGTCTTACTTTTTGTAGGTTCTGATCCACCAACACAAAGCTTCCCCTTCACTTCATCATCCAAAGTTTCCAGAATTTGCTCATTGAGCTCTGAAAGCTCCAGAAAGGTGCTTGCTCGAGCCACAGTGGAAGACTCACTTGCAATGTTTTCTAACTCATTGCCAGTGTTGCCCACTCCTACAGCAAAGAGTCTCACTCCTTTTTGCTTTAAACCAAGGGCGGCTGTTTTGCTGTCATCAGCTGAGCGCCCACCAGTGATAACCATTAAGATCTGAGGAGTGCCTTCGTCAATCCTACTACCTTTTGCTTTTGTAAAGTGAACATCTTGAGCATGGCGAATGGCAGCACCGATGTTAATTTTACGTCCACCTTTGTACTCTGCGCGCTCAATGGCATTTAGAATGTCTTGCTTGTTTTTGTATGTGTTGAGGTACATGACGTCAGTCACATCTGTGGTAAAATGTGACAAGCCAAATTGCAGGTTGTCTCTATCATTGTAGAACAGATCAATCAGGTTGAGGATAAATGACATCACTTCTTTGAAGTTGTCCCGTCCCAAGTTGATGGAACCATCCACCAAAAATACTATATCAGCCTTCTTAGGTGTTAGGCCTGCTGTGATAAAAGGAAGATGAGATGAGGAATAGGATAAAGAAGGGTGAAAATATTACAATAAATGGACAACTAAAATTTTATCATTCTTAGACCATATAAATCATTTTTGGCAAAATGTGATATATTTTTGCAGAACCTACTAGAATCTATGATTGTTGGTGGTTCAACAGGGATTGTCCCTTTCAACCTGGCAATAAACTTCTCCCCGATTGCTGACAGTCCAGGGAATGTAGGAACTTGAAGAACATCTTCTGGTGTCGTGGCAATTTGGGATAGTTGCCTTGTGTCAGCACCAGCAGCTCCAACACCAATGCAGCGTACGCGGGAACTCTTGAGCAGAGGTCCGTAGATGGAAACGTCTTGGGAGGAACGTCCACCTGTGAGTACCACAAGATGCTGGGAGGCGTCAGCCTGACGAGACCCGGCAGAGGGTTTTAATTCATTCTGTATTACATAGTTAATTGCATCGGCCAGGTCTGATGACCGACCACCCATCTGACGAAGTCTTTTGATTGCAGAGATAACAGCTGGCTTGCTGTTGTGTGAGTTGAGGGAGAATTCTGTTTTAACGTTGTCTGCGTACTGTACAACAGCAACACGCACTTCATCAGGATGAATGTTGAGTTGTTCGATAAGTGTGAGGATGAAGTCACGGATATGAGCAATGCCAGAAGCACCTGTACTGTCTGAGCCATCAATAAGGAAGATAATGTCTTTTTTGCCAAGTTTGGCAAGGCCTGCAAGTAAGCACAACAAACAGAAAGAAAAATATAGTTTATTTCAAAGCATATTAGCAAGACTGCCATTTTTTTTTAACTCTACCATAACAGCAGAATTTAATGACAAAATCAAGCACCACACATTGAAAAGGTTAACGAGATCTTAGCTTGTGCATTATCAGTGTACTATGAGCCAGCTTTTTTCAGATATGTGAATGAAAAGCAATTTTAAAATGGGAAACATGAAAACATTATCAGTAGTCATTTTGAAAATGTAAAAGATGAAAATAAAAATATTTTATTTAAAATGTAAAGCTAATGTCATCTGTAACTTTATGTCTTTTGGAGATCATTTCATCTTCTACTTGCCTCAATGTTCACATAACAGCAATTTTGACCAAGGGTGCCCAAACTTTTGCATGCCACTGTGGTGTTTCTTACCTTGTTCCGCTGGAGGAGTATAACTCCTGATGATATCAGCAGTGGTAATGGTTTTGACAGAATCAAGGAGCTGTGACTCCACTCTTGGAAGCTGCTGGAAACTGTCAACTGTATATACAAGTTCAGGCTTCAGGGAAATCTGTTTCAGCTCATCAGGGTCAGCATTCCTTGAGCCGATGGCAAGGGGAGCGACCTGGTTTCTCTTAAGTTGGTCAGCAGGAGTGGAAACATCATCTGTAGACTTGCCACCTGTAACTAGGATCAGGAACTGTGGAACACCCTCCTCAATGCGGCTTCCTGCTGACCTTTGGTAGATGTTTCTGGAGACCCACTCAAGAGCACGACCCGTATTTAATCTGTTTCCCCCTTTGCTTCGAAGTTTGGCCACAGCCTGGCGTACCTCATCTTTGGTGGAGAATTCGTTCAGAAGAAATTCCATCTTCGGGTCATCACTGTACTGCACAACTGCTATTCTGACGTTATCCAGCCCTACATCAAGCTTCTCCACAACTCTTCTTATCATTTCGCGGATGGAAGGGAACTCACTGCGCATTGCCGTCGTACCATCAATTAAAAATACAACATCTCTCTTTTCTCCTCCTGTGGGTGCTGGTGGTATTACTGTAAAAATAAAAAAAATGTAAGCGCAGAAACAAGGTATGAACACAAACAGCACACTGCCTAATACCTAGAGAGGACATACGCTATAATGGAGAATGTCTCATATCATGCAAAGAATAAGTCACATAGAAATTGAAGTTGATTATAGATGAAGTAAGCTACGTAGGGGAAAATGTGTTTGGGTTACCATCAGTGGTTGGGAATACTGGACGCATCCTGGCGATGTCATCATCAGACAGTTCGGTGATAGTGTTGATTAAGTTTTCTTGTACTGTGTACAGGCCAGGGAGGTCATCTACGGTAAGGGCGAAGTTAGGCACGTACGATACCGTTCGGAGCTCGGTTGGGTTAACATCTCGAGTCCCAATGCTGAAGGGAAGAACTCTAGACTGTTTGAGGGAAGATGCTGGACGACTAATGTCATCTGTTGAAGACCCACTGGAGATGACTATTACAAATTGCGGCACACCATCTTGTTTCCTGCTTCCACGTCCTACTGTCAAAACATCCTGACTCACAAACTGCAAGGCCTGTCCCAGGTTACGCTGCCTTCCTCCTCGCTGTCTCATTGCCCTTATGGCATTCAAAACACCTTCTTTTGTTGTATGTGAGTTCAGATACATGTCAGCATGAGGATAGTCACCATACTGGACCACGCCAATCCGAATCTTATTCTCGCCCACATTTAAAGTCTCCACAACCCTGCGGATGAACTCCTGGATGATAGGAAATTCCCGTCCAACACCATCAGATCCATCAACAAGGAAAATGATGTCCTTCCGTGGACCCTGTGACTCGGCTGAAAGAGATGAGGAAAAGGAAAAGTAAACCCTATGTTCTGCAACAGAAATGATCAAAATATGCACTAAAAGTCAAACAAATATTACATCAGCATTTATACACTGATGTATGATGACCTATTACATGACTGTTAGCTTCCTTCTTATATCCATTGTTGTTTTTTACCAAATTTATGATAATTTGGTTTCAAACTTTATATTTAGATATAACATGGATATAGACTTAAAAAGTTTGCCATCATAAAAAGTAAGCCATCATCAGAAAACAACACAAACCCACTTCAAAATCAACTGTCTGCCAAATAGAAAACATAAAGATTGAAGTAAGGAACTCTAATAACACAAGACAAGTTAATCGTTTGAAAATATACATACAGTTGGGCAAATAATAGTCTTTCTTCCATTTCTTCCTGGCTTACCGAAAAAGGTTTCAGCAATTTTTTTAAAAACTAAATACGCTATTTAAATTGTACCACCTTGTGCGGTCATGTTGCAGCCATGTAATTGACTTCTTTGAATCAATTAGAGTAGGGAAACAAGAATAGAGGGGAAAAAAAGCATGGTTTTCCATTAACCCATTTGCTGTTCTTTTGTACAATATTCAAAATGAAACTGGCAATAGAAAACTTAAACAAATGAGCAAGAATATGAATAGTGTTAGAAAACACTCATATACACAATATAACACAATATGACGTGATTGTGAAAAGGAGATGAAATGATGAAAGATTAAAAGGAAAGTTTGTTGCTAGCAATAGAGAGGAAGTCAAAAGATGACACTGTGGAAGACTGTCCCAAGCATAAAGAATGTCCTTAAAGACTGATGAAGTTGGTGTACAAAAAGGCTTATTGTAAGAAAGTAGATTTCGATCAATCATGTCTAAACTGCATTGGTAGAAACAATGAATACAACAATGCATACAAAAAGGTCATTATGAATGAAAAATTCAAAAGTGAAAAAATTCTATAAATATATATTAATGGGATGGCTTGGATTAGCTCTATCAACCCCAGGACGCTAACGTATAAGCAGTTGAAAATGAAAATAAAAAATGTCATCACAAAAAATACTGGTATAACAGAGTCTAAGAATATGGATTTGCAAAACAGGACATGAACACTCAAAATGACTTATAAGTCAAAATTGAGTAGACTTCTGAGGGTAAATTTTGGGTTTTTATTATTTTTATGTATTCATATTGGGGAATCCAGTTTTAGTTTTACGTAAATTGATGGAAGTAAATTTGATAGATGTCAACATCTAAAAAGGACTCTTGTTTATACTATCCAGTTGTCTGGAACCTGTTTCAAAAATATTTATCAAAGAGATATTTTGAAAACACCTCATTTGTCTAATAAGCAAAGGACGAAAAGTAAAAATGTGAAAAAGATGTTCTTCCATCAATGTTAGACAGGACATAATATGATGCACTCAAACTAGACTATGATTTACTTTTTAACGTTCCAAGTATTCCTGATATTTTGATTGGTCTTTTTCTTACCAGTTACTGTTGGTGTAACGGGCGTGGCCCTCAATACCACTGTGCTCATTTCAGAGGAAAGCTGCTCTTGGACAGTGGGGAGGTCAGAGTAGTCAGACACTGATAGAGCAAGGTTAGGCTGGTATGAAATCTTCTGCAGCTCTCTGCTGTCAGAACCCCTTGTTCCAATGCCAATCACAAAGATGCCCTGTTGTTTGAGAGCAGAGGCTGGGGCATCTACATTGTCAAAAGACTTTCCACCACTTAGCAGGACCAGCATCTGTGGAACACCTTGCAGGCGCCTACTCCCGGAGGAGTTTGTAAACACATTGTCCCTGACGTACTGGAGGGCTGCCCCGGTGTTGAGGGGTCTGCCTCCTTTGTGTTGAAGCCCTCTGATTGAATCCACAATATCCTCCTTTCTGGTGTACGTGTTCAGATAGAAATTGACATTTGGATCCCTGCTGTATTGGACCACAGAGACACGGTCTTTGTTTTCTCCCACACTGAGTTTCTCCACCACTTTTTCAACAAAATCACGCATGGCAGGGAAGCCATTCCTTGTGCCATCAGAACCATCCAAAAGGAATACGATATCCTTCTTCGCAGTGTCAACTGAGAAGAGACAGGAAGACAAATAATGAAATCCTATGCACAAAGAACAAACCTAAACTAATCATTCTCTACTAGCGGCCTGTCCTTTTGATTTTTCCTTTTTCTCTAAACAGCAGCAAATCACCTCAGCTACCTTTACTACAATTAAAAAAACAATGGATGCTAAACTGCTATGACATAGAGGTTCTTTGTGCTGGTGTGGGCCAAGCAAATCATCTCGGCTGACAAGCCCTTAAACTTAACGTACCCAGTACAGTTGGTGTTTCTGGGGTGACCTCGCTGACCACAGCCTCCACGGAGGACTGAAGCTGCTGTTGTACATTGGGAAGGTCGGTAAATTCAGACACGGATAGAGCATAACTGGGATCGTGAGAGATGCTCTGCAGTTCTCTGCTGTCAGAGCTCCTGGTTCCAATTGCAAAGGTCAAGACACCCAGCTGTTTGAGAGCAGAGGCTGGCTCATCAACACGGTCAAAAGACCTTCCACCACTTAGCAATATCAGGACCTGTGGAACTCCTTCCAGGCGCCTGCTTCCGGCAGAGGCCGTGAAGACATTGTCCCTCAAGTACTGGAGAGCTGCTCCAGTGTTGAGGGGTCTTCCGCCTTTGGGTTTCAAGTCTCTGAGAGTGTCAAGGATCTCGCCTTTTGTGGTGTACGTGTTGAGATAGAACTGGACAGTTGGATCTCTGCTGTACTGAACCACCGAGACGCGGTCTTTGTTGTCATCCACACTGAGTGTCTCTACTACTCTTTGGACAAAGTCTCGCATGGCTGGGAATCCAGTTCTAGTGCCATCAGATCCATCCAACAGGAACACAATGTCCCTTCCTGGAAGCCTTTTCTCCACTAGGAAACAATCAGATTTCAGACATGTATTTAGCTTCATCTGTCAAACATTTTCCGTGTCAATTTCAGATGAGGAAGGATAACCTCAACATTTACGACTCACTCTACAAAGATGACACAACTGTTTTGCCAAAATCGGCACTGTATGACATGAATTCAGACAAATGCCCTTCACTACTTTTCACTTTCCCTCCTGTGATTAGCTTGAAATGTTCAAATAGTTGGTCACTTTCTTACCAGTTACTGTTGGTGTAACGGGCGTGGCCCTCTGTAGCACTGTGCTCATTGCAGAGGAGAGCTGCTCTTGGACAGTGGGGAGGTCAGAGTAGTCAGACACTGATAGAGCAAGGTTAGGCTGGTATGAAATCTTCTGCAGCTCTCTGCTGTCAGAAGCCCTTGTTCCAATGCCAATCACAAAGATGCCCTGTTGTTTGAGAGCAGAGGCTGGGGCATCTACATTGTCAAAAGACTTTCCACCACTTAGCAGGACCAGCATCTGTGGAACACCTTGCAGGCGCCTACTCCCGGAGGAGTCTGTAAACACATTGTCCCTGACGTACTGGAGGGCTGCCCCGGTGTTGAGGGGTCTGCCTCCTTTGTGTTGAAGCCCTCTGATTGAATCCACAATATCCTCCTTTCTGGTGTACGTGTTCAGATAGAAATTGACATTTGGATCCCTGCTGTATTGGACCACAGAGACACGGTCTTTGTTTTCTCCCACATTGAGTTTCTCCACCACTTTTTCAACAAAATCACGCATGGCAGGGAAGCCATTCCTTGTGCCATCAGAACCATCCAGAAGGAATACGATATCCTTCTTCGCAGTGTCAACTGAGAAGAGACAGGAAGACAAATAATGAAATCCTATGCACAAAGAACAAACCTAAACTAATCATTCTCTACTAGCGGCCTGTCTTTTTGATTCTTCCTTTTTCTCTAAACAGCAGCAAATCACCTCAGCTACCTTTACTACAATTAAAAAAACAATGGATGCTAAACTGCTATGACAGAGGTTCTTTGTGCTAGTGTGGGCCAAGCAAATCATCTCGGCTGACAAGCCCTTAAACTTAACGTACCCAGTACAGTTGGTGTTTCTGGGGTGACCTCGCTGACCACAGCCTCCACGGAGGACTGAAGCTGCTGTTGTACATTGGGAAGGTCGGTAAATTCAGACACGGATAGAGCATAACTGGGATCGTGAGAGATGCTCTGCAGTTCTCTGCTGTCAGAGCTCCTGGTTCCAATTGCAAAGGTCAAGACACCCAGCTGTTTGAGAGCAGAGGCTGGCTCATCAACACGGTCAAAAGACCTTCCACCACTTAGCAATATCAGGACCTGTGGAACTCCTTCCAGGCGCCTGCTTCCGGCAGAGGCCGTGAAGACATTGTCCCTCAAGTACTGGAGAGCTGCTCCAGTGTTGAGGGGTCTTCCGCCTTTGGGTTTCAAGTCTCTGAGAGTGTCAAGGATCTCGCCTTTTGTGGTGTACGTGTTGAGATAGAACTGGACAGTTGGATCTCTGCTGTACTGAACCACCGAGACGCGGTCTTTGTTGTCATCCACACTGAGTGTCTCTACTACTCTTTGGACAAAGTCTCGCATGGCTGGGAATCCAGTTCTAGTGCCATCAGATCCATCCAACAGGAACACAATGTCCCTTCCTGGAAGCCTTTTCTCCACTAGGAAACAATCAGATTTCAGACATGTATTTAGCTTCATCTGTCAAACATTTTCCGTGTCAATTTCAGATGAGGAAGGATAACCTCAACATTTACGACTCACTCTACAAAGATGACACAACTGTTTTGCCAAAATCGGCACTGTATGACATGAATTCAGACAAATGCCCTTCACTACTTTTCACTTTCCCTCCTGTGATTAGCTTGAAATGTTCAAATAGTTGGTCACTTTCTTACCAGTTACTGTTGGTGTAACGGGCGTGGCCCTCTGTAGCACTGTGCTCATTGCAGAGGAGAGCTGCTCTTGGACAGTGGGGAGGTCAGAGTAGTCAGACACTGATAGAGCAAGGTTAGGCTGGTATGAAATCTTCTGCAGCTCTCTGCTGTCAGAAGCCCTTGTTCCAATGCCAATCACAAAGATGCCCTGTTGTTTGAGAGCAGAGGCTGGGGCATCTACATTGTCAAAAGACTTTCCACCACTTAGCAGGACCAGCATCTGTGGAACACCTTGCAGGCGCCTACTCCCGGAGGAGTCTGTAAACACATTGTCCCTGACGTACTGGAGGGCTGCCCCGGTGTTGAGGGGTCTGCCTCCTTTGTGTTGAAGCCCTCTGATTGAATCCACAATATCCTCCTTTCTGGTGTACGTGTTCAGATAGAAATTGACATTTGGATCCCTGCTGTATTGGACCACAGAGACACGGTCTTTGTTTTCTCCCACATTGAGTTTCTCCACCACTTTTTCAACAAAATCACGCATGGCAGGGAAGCCATTCCTTGTGCCATCAGAACCATCCAGAAGGAATACGATATCCTTCTTCGCAGTGTCAACTGAGAAGAGACAGGAAGACAAATAATGAAATCCTATGCACAAAGAACAAACCTAAACTAATCATTCTCTACTAGCGGCCTGTCTTTTTGATTCTTCCTTTTTCTCTAAACAGCAGCAAATCACCTCAGCTACCTTTACTACAATTAAAAAAACAATGGATGCTAAACTGCTATGACAGAGGTTCTTTGTGCTAGTGTGGGCCAAGCAAATCATCTCGGCTGACAAGCCCTTAAACTTAACGTACCCAGTACAGTTGGTGTTTCTGGGGTGACCTCGCTGACCACAGCCTCCACGGAGGACTGAAGCTGCTGTTGTACATTGGGAAGGTCGGTAAATTCAGACACGGATAGAGCATAACTGGGATCGTGAGAGATGCTCTGCAGTTCTCTGCTGTCAGAGCTCCTGGTTCCAATTGCAAAGGTCAAGACACCCAGCTGTTTGAGAGCAGAGGCTGGCTCATCAACACGGTCAAAAGACCTTCCACCACTTAGCAATATCAGGACCTGTGGAACTCCTTCCAGGCGCCTGCTTCCGGCAGAGGCCGTGAAGACATTGTCCCTCAAGTACTGGAGAGCTGCTCCAGTGTTGAGGGGTCTTCCGCCTTTGGGTTTCAAGTCTCTGAGAGTGTCAAGGATCTCGCCTTTTGTGGTGTACGTGTTGAGATAGAACTGGACAGTTGGATCTCTGCTGTACTGAACCACCGAGACGCGGTCTTTGTTGTCATCCACACTGAGTGTCTCTACTACTCTTTGGACAAAGTCTCGCATGGCTGGGAATCCAGTTCTAGTGCCATCAGATCCATCCAACAGGAACACAATGTCCCTTCCTGGAAGCCTTTTCTCCACTAGGAAACAATCAGATTTCAGACATGTATTTAGCTTCATCTATCAAACATTTTCCGTGTCAATTTCAGATGAGGAAGGATAACCTCAACATTTACGACTCACTCTACAAAGATGACACAACTGTTTTGCCAAAATCGGCACTGTATGACATGAATTCAGACAAATGCCCTTCACTACTTTTCACTTTCCCTCCTGTGATTAGCTTGAAATGTTCAAATAGTTGGTCACTTTCTTACCAGTTACTGTTGGTGTAACGGGCGTGGCCCTCTGTAGCACTGTGCTCATTGCAGAGGAGAGCTGCTCTTGGACAGTGGGGAGGTCAGAGTAGTCAGACACTGATAGAGCAAGGTTAGGCTGGTATGAAATCTTCTGCAGCTCTCTGCTGTCAGAAGCCCTTGTTCCAATGCCAATCACAAAGATGCCCTGTTGTTTGAGAGCAGAGGCTGGGGCATCTACATTGTCAAAAGACTTTCCACCACTTAGCAGGACCAGCATCTGTGGAACACCTTGCAGGCGCCTACTCCCGGAGGAGTCTGTAAACACATTGTCCCTGACGTACTGGAGGGCTGCCCCGGTGTTGAGGGGTCTGCCTCCTTTGTGTTGAAGCCCTCTGATTGAATCCACAATATCCTCCTTTCTGGTGTACGTGTTCAGATAGAAATTGACATTTGGATCCCTGCTGTATTGGACCACAGAGACACGGTCTTTGTTTTCTCCCACATTGAGTTTCTCCACCACTTTTTCAACAAAATCACGCATGGCAGGGAAGCCATTCCTTGTGCCATCAGAACCATCCAGAAGGAATACGATATCTTTCTTCGCAGTGTCAACTGAGAAGAGACAGGAAGACAAATAATGAAATCCTATGCACAAAGAACAAACCTAAACTAATCATTCTCTACTAGCGGCATGTCTTTTTGATTCTTCCTTTTTCTCTAAACAGCAGCAAATCACCTCAGCTACCTTTACTACAATTAAAAAAACAATGGATGCTAAACTGCTATGACATAGAGGTTCTTTGTGCTGGTGTGGGCCAAGCAAATCATCTCGGCTGACAAGCCCTTAAACTTAACGTACCCAGTACAGTTGGTGTTTCTGGGGTGACCTCGCTGACCACAGCCTCCACGGAGGACTGAAGCTGCTGTTGTACATTGGGAAGGTCGGTAAATTCAGACACGGATAGAGCATAACTGGGATCGTGAGAGATGCTCTGCAGTTCTCTGCTGTCAGAGCTCCTGGTTCCAATTGCAAAGGTCAAGACACCCAGCTGTTTGAGAGCAGAGGCTGGCTCATCAACACGGTCAAAAGACCTTCCACCACTTAGCAATATCAGGACCTGTGGAACTCCTTCCAGGCGCCTGCTTCCGGCAGAGGCCGTGAAGACATTGTCCCTCAAGTACTGGAGAGCTGCTCCAGTGTTGAGGGGTCTTCCGCCTTTGGGTTTCAAGTCTCTGAGAGTGTCAAGGATCTCGTCTTTTGTGGTGTACGTGTTGAGATAGAACTGGACAGTTGGATCTCTGCTGTACTGAACCACCGAGACGCGGTCTTTGTTGTCATCCACACTGAGTGTCTCTACTACTCTTTGGACAAAGTCTCGCATGGCTGGGAATCCAGTTCTAGTGCCATCAGATCCATCCAACAGGAACACAATGTCCCTTCCTGGAAGCCTTTTCTCCACTAGGAAACAATCAGATTTCAGACATGTATTTAGCTTCATCTATCAAACATTTTCCGTGTCAATTTCAGATGAGGAAGGATAACCTCAACATTTACGACTCAGTCTACAAAGATGACACAACTGTTTTGCCAAAATCGGCACTGTATGACATGAATTCAGACAAATGCCCTTCACTACTTTTCACTTTCCCTCCTGTGATTAGCTTGAAATGTTCAAATAGTTGGTCACTTTCTTACCAGTTACTGTTGGTGTAACGGGCGTGGCCCTCTGTAGCACTGTGCTCATTGCAGAGGAGAGCTGCTCTTGGACAGTGGGGAGGTCAGAGTAGTCAGACACTGATAGAGCAAGGTTAGGCTGGTATGAAATCTTCTGCAGCTCTCTGCTGTCAGAAGCCCTTGTTCCAATGCCAATCACAAAGATGCCCTGTTGTTTGAGAGCAGAGGCTGGGGCATCTACATTGTCAAAAGACTTTCCACCACTTAGCAGGACCAGCATCTGTGGAACACCTTGCAGGCGCCTACTCCCGGAGGAGTCTGTAAACACATTGTCCCTGACGTACTGGAGGGCTGCCCCGGTGTTGAGGGGTCTGCCTCCTTTGTGTTGAAGCCCTCTGATTGAATCCACAATATCCTCCTTTCTGGTGTACGTGTTCAGATAGAAATTGACATTTGGATCCCTGCTGTATTGGACCACAGAGACACGGTCTTTGTTTTCTCCCACATTGAGTTTCTCCACCACTTTTTCAACAAAATCACGCATGGCAGGGAAGCCATTCCTTGTGCCATCAGAACCATCCAGAAGGAATACGATATCCTTCTTCGCAGTGTCAACTGAGAAGAGACAGGAAGACAAATAATGAAATCCTATGCACAAAGAACAAACCTAAACTAATCATTCTCTACTAGCGGCCTGTCTTTTTGATTTTTCCTTTTTCTCTAAACAGCAGCAAATCACCTCAGCTACCTTTACTACAATTAAAAAAACAATGGATGCTAAACTGCTATGACATAGACGTTCTTTGTGCTGGTGTGGGCCAAGCAAATCATCTCGGCTGACAAGCCCTTAAACTTAACGTACCCAGTACAGTTGGTGTTTCTGGGGTGACCTCGCTGACCACAGCCTCCACGGAGGACTGAAGCTGCTGTTGCACATTGGGAAGGTCGGTAAATTCAGAAACGGATAGGGCATAACGGGGATCGTGAGAGATGCTCTGCAGTTCTCTGCTGTCAGAGCTCCTGGTTCCAATTGCAAAGGTCAAGACACCCAGCTGTTTGAGAGCAGAGGCTGGCTCATCAACACGGTCAAAAGACCTTCCACCACTTAGCAATATCAGGACCTGTGGAACTCCTTCCAGGCGCCTGCTTCCGGCAGAGGCCGTGAAGACATTGTCCCTCAAGTACTGGAGAGCTGCTCCAGTGTTGAGGGGTCTTCCGCCTTTGGGTTTCAAGTCTCTGAGAGTGTCAAGGATCTCGCCTTTTGTGGTGTACGTGTTGAGATAGAACTGGACAGTTGGATCTCTGCTGTACTGAACCACCGAGACGCGGTCTTTGTTGTCATCCACACTGAGTGTCTCTACTACTCTTTGGACAAAGTCTCGCATGGCTGGGAATCCAGTTCTAGTGCCATCAGATCCATCCAACAGGAACACAATGTCCCTTCCTGGAAGCCTTTTCTCCACTAGGAAACAATCAGATTTCAGACATGTATTTAGCTTCATCTGTCAAACATTTTCCGTGTCAATTTCAGATGAGGAAGGATAACATCAACATTTACGACTCACTCTACAAAGATGACACAACTGTTTTGCCAAAATCGGCACTGTATGACATGAATTCAGACAAATGCCCTTCACTACTTTTCACTTTCCCTCCTGTGATTAGCTTGAAATGTTCAAATAGTTGGTCACTTTCTTACCAGTTACTGTTGGTGTAACGGGCGTGGCCCTCTGTAGCACTGTGCTCATTGCAGAGGAGAGCTGCTCTTGGACAGTGGGGAGGTCAGAGTAGTCAGACACTGATAGAGCAAGGTTAGGCTGGTATGAAATCTTCTGCAGCTCTCTGCTGTCAGAAGCCCTTGTTCCAATGCCAATCACAAAGATGCCCTGTTGTTTGAGAGCAGAGGCTGGGGCATCTACATTGTCAAAAGACTTTCCACCACTTAGCAGGACCAGCATCTGTGGAACACCTTGCAGGCGCCTACTCCCGGAGGAGTCTGTAAACACATTGTCCCTGACGTACTGGAGGGCTGCCCCAGTGTTGAGGGGTCTGCCTCCTTTGTGTTGAAGCCCTCTGATTGAATCCACAATATCCTCCTTTCTGGTGTACGTGTTCAGATAGAAATTGACATTTGGATCCCTGCTGTATTGGACCACAGAGACACGGTCTTTGTTTTCTCCCACATTGAGTTTCTCCACCACTTTTTCAACAAAATCACGCATGGCAGGGAAGCCATTCCTTGTGCCATCAGAACCATCCAGAAGGAATACGATATCCTTCTTCGCAGTGTCAACTGAGAAGAGACAGGAAGACAAATAATGAAATCCTATGCACAAAGAACAAACCTAAACTAATCATTCTCTACTAGCGGCCTGTCTTTTTGATTTTTCCTTTTTCTCTAAACAGCAGCAAATCAACTCAGCTACCTTTACTACAATTAAAAAAACAATGGATGCTAAACTGCTATGACATAGGTTCTTTGTGCTGGTGTGGGCCAAGCAAATCATCTCGGCTGACAAGCCCTTAAACTTAACGTACCCAGTACAGTTGGTGTTTCTGGGGTGACCTCGCTGACCACAGCCTCCACGGAGGACTGAAGCTGCTGTTGCACATTGGGAAGGTCGGTAAATTCAGAAACGGATAGGGCATAACGGGGATCGTGAGAGATGCTCTGCAGTTCTCTGCTGTCAGAGCTCCTGGTTCCAATTGCAAAGGTCAAGACACCCAGCTGTTTGAGAGCAGAGGCTGGCTCATCAACACGGTCAAAAGACCTTCCACCACTTAGCAATATCAGGACCTGTGGAACTCCTTCCAGGCGCCTGCTTCCGGCAGAGGCCGTGAAGACATTGTCCCTCAAGTACTGGAGAGCTGCTCCAGTGTTGAGGGGTCTTCCGCCTTTGGGTTTCAAGTCTCTGAGGGTGTCAAGGATCTCGCCTTTTGTGGTGTACGTGTTGAGATAGAACTGGACAGTTGGATCTCTGCTGTACTGAACCACCGAGACGCGGTCTTTGTTGTCATCCACACTGAGTGTCTCTACTACTCTTTGGACAAAGTCTCGCATGGCTGGGAATCCAGTTCTAGTGCCATCAGATCCATCCAACAGGAACACAATGTCCCTTCCTGGAAGCCTTTTCTCCACTAGGAAACAATCAGATTTCAGACATGTATTTAGCTTCATCTGTCAAACATTTTCCGTGTCAATTTCAGATGAGGAAGGATAACCTCAACATTTACGACTCACTCTACAAAGATGACACAACTGTTTTGCCAAAATCGGCACTGTATGACATGAATTCAGACAAATGCCCTTCACTACTTTTCACTTTCCCTCCTGTGATTAGCTTGAACTGTTCAAATAGTTGGTCACTTTCTTACCAGTTACTGTTGGTGTAACGGGCGTGGCCCTCTGTAGCACTGTGCTCATTGCAGAGGAGAGCTGCTCTTGGACAGTGGGGAGGTCAGAGTAGTCAGACACTGATAGAGCAAGGTTAGGCTGGTATGAAATCTTCTGCAGCTCTCTGCTGTCAGAAGCCCTTGTTCCAATGCCAATCACAAAGATGCCCTGTTGTTTGAGAGCAGAGGCTGGGGCATCTACATTGTCAAAAGACTTTCCACCACTTAGCAGGACCAGCATCTGTGGAACACCTTGCAGGCGCCTACTCCCAGAGGAGTTTGTAAACACATTGTCCCTGACGTACTGGAGGGCTGCCCCGGTGTTGAGGGGTCTGCCTCCTTTGTGTTGAAGCCCTCTGATTGAATCCACAATATCCTCCTTTCTGGTGTACGTGTTCAGATAGAAATTGACATTTGGATCCCTGCTGTATTGGACCACAGAGACACGGTCTTTGTTTTCTCCCACATTGAGTTTCTCCACCACTTTTTCAACAAAATCACGCATGGCAGGGAAGCCATTCCTTGTGCCATCAGAACCATCCAGAAGGAATACGATATCCTTCTTCGCAGTGTCAACTGAGAAGAGACAGGAAGACAAATAATGAAATCCTATGCACAAAGAACAAACCTAAACTAATCATTCTCTACTAGCGGCCTGTCTTTTTGATTTTTCCTTTTTCTCTAAACAGCAGCAAATCACCTCAGCTACCTTTACTACAATTAAAAAAACAATGGATGCTAAACTGCTATGACATAGAGGTTCTTTGTGCTGGTGTGGGCCAAGCAAATCATCTCGGCTGACAAGCCCTTAAACTTAACGTACCCAGTACAGTTGGTGTTTCTGGGGTGACCTCGCTGACCACAGCCTCCACGGAGGACTGAAGCTGCTGTTGTACATTGGGAAGGTCGGTAAATTCAGACACGGATAGAGCATAACTGGGATCGTGAGAGATGCTCTGCAGTTCTCTGCTGTCAGAGCTCCTGGTTCCAATTGCAAAGGTCAAGACACCCAGCTGTTTGAGAGCAGAGGCTGGCTCATCAACACGGTCAAAAGACCTTCCACCACTTAGCAATATCAGGACCTGTGGAACTCCTTCCAGGCGCCTGCTTCCGGCAGAGGCCGTGAAGACATTGTCCCTCAAGTACTGGAGAGCTGCTCCAGTGTTGAGGGGTCTTCCGCCTTTGGGTTTCAAGTCTCTGAGAGTGTCAAGGATCTCGCCTTTTGTGGTGTACGTGTTGAGATAGAACTGGACAGTTGGATCTCTGCTGTACTGAACCACCGAGACGCGGTCTTTGTTGTCATCCACACTGAGTGTCTCTACTACTCTTTGGACAAAGTCTCGCATGGCTGGGAATCCAGTTCTAGTGCCATCAGATCCATCCAACAGGAACACAATGTCCCTTCCTGGAAGCCTTTTCTCCACTAGGAAACAATCAGATTTCAGACATGTATTTAGCTTCATCTGTCAAACATTTTCCGTGTCAATTTCAGATGAGGAAGGATAACCTCAACATTTACGACTCACTCTACAAAGATGACACAACTGTTTTGCCAAAATCGGCACTGTATGACATGAATTCAGACAAATGCCCTTCACTACTTTTCACTTTCCCTCCTGTGATTAGCTTGAAATGTTCAAATAGTTGGTCACTTTCTTACCAGTTACTGTTGGTGTAACGGGCGTGGCCCTCTGTAGCACTGTGCTCATTGCAGAGGAGAGCTGCTCTTGGACAGTGGGGAGGTCAGAGTAGTCAGACACTGATAGAGCAAGGTTAGGCTGGTATGAAATCTTCTGCAGCTCTCTGCTGTCAGAAGCCCTTGTTCCAATGCCAATCACAAAGATGCCCTGTTGTTTGAGAGCAGAGGCTGGGGCATCTACATTGTCAAAAGACTTTCCACCACTTAGCAGGACCAGCATCTGTGGAACACCTTGCAGGCGCCTACTCCCGGAGGAGTCTGTAAACACATTGTCCCTGACGTACTGGAGGGCTGCCCCGGTGTTGAGGGGTCTGCCTCCTTTGTGTTGAAGCCCTCTGATTGAATCCACAATATCCTCCTTTCTGGTGTACGTGTTCAGATAGAAATTGACATTTGGATCCCTGCTGTATTGGACCACAGAGACACGGTCTTTGTTTTCTCCCACATTGAGTTTCTCCACCACTTTTTCAACAAAATCACGCATGGCAGGGAAGCCATTCCTTGTGCCATCAGAACCATCCAGAAGGAATACGATATCTTTCTTCGCAGTGTCAACTGAGAAGAGACAGGAAGACAAATAATGAAATCCTATGCACAAAGAACAAACCTAAACTAATCATTCTCTACTAGCGGCATGTCTTTTTGATTCTTCCTTTTTCTCTAAACAGCAGCAAATCACCTCAGCTACCTTTACTACAATTAAAAAAACAATGGATGCTAAACTGCTATGACATAGAGGTTCTTTGTGCTGGTGTGGGCCAAGCAAATCATCTCGGCTGACAAGCCCTTAAACTTAACGTACCCAGTACAGTTGGTGTTTCTGGGGTGACCTCGCTGACCACAGCCTCCACGGAGGACTGAAGCTGCTGTTGTACATTGGGAAGGTCGGTAAATTCAGACACGGATAGAGCATAACTGGGATCGTGAGAGATGCTCTGCAGTTCTCTGCTGTCAGAGCTCCTGGTTCCAATTGCAAAGGTCAAGACACCCAGCTGTTTGAGAGCAGAGGCTGGCTCATCAACACGGTCAAAAGACCTTCCACCACTTAGCAATATCAGGACCTGTGGAACTCCTTCCAGGCGCCTGCTTCCGGCAGAGGCCGTGAAGACATTGTCCCTCAAGTACTGGAGAGCTGCTCCAGTGTTGAGGGGTCTTCCGCCTTTGGGTTTCAAGTCTCTGAGAGTGTCAAGGATCTCGCCTTTTGTGGTGTACGTGTTGAGATAGAACTGGACAGTTGGATCTCTGCTGTACTGAACCACCGAGACGCGGTCTTTGTTGTCATCCACACTGAGTGTCTCTACTACTCTTTGGACAAAGTCTCGCATGGCTGGGAATCCAGTTCTAGTGCCATCAGATCCATCCAACAGGAACACAATGTCCCTTCCTGGAAGCCTTTTCTCCACTAGGAAACAATCAGATTTCAGACATGTATTTAGCTTCATCTGTCAAACATTTTCCGTGTCAATTTCAGATGAGGAAGGATAACCTCAACATTTACGACTCACTCTACAAAGATGACACAACTGTTTTGCCAAAATCGGCACTGTATGACATGAATTCAGACAAATGCCCTTCACTACTTTTCACTTTCCCTCCTGTGATTAGCTTGAAATGTTCAAATAGTTGGTCACTTTCTTACCAGTTACTGTTGGTGTAACGGGCGTGGCCCTCTGTAGCACTGTGCTCATTGCAGAGGAGAGCTGCTCTTGGACAGTGGGGAGGTCAGAGTAGTCAGACACTGATAGAGCAAGGTTAGGCTGGTATGAAATCTTCTGCAGCTCTCTGCTGTCAGAAGCCCTTGTTCCAATGCCAATCACAAAGATGCCCTGTTGTTTGAGAGCAGAGGCTGGGGCATCTACATTGTCAAAAGACTTTCCACCACTTAGCAGGACCAGCATCTGTGGAACACCTTGCAGGCGCCTACTCCCGGAGGAGTCTGTAAACACATTGTCCCTGACGTACTGGAGGGCTGCCCCGGTGTTGAGGGGTCTGCCTCCTTTGTGTTGAAGCCCTCTGATTGAATCCACAATATCCTCCTTTCTGGTGTACGTGTTCAGATAGAAATTGACATTTGGATCCCTGCTGTATTGGACCACAGAGACACGGTCTTTGTTTTCTCCCACATTGAGTTTCTCCACCACTTTTTCAACAAAATCACGCATGGCAGGGAAGCCATTCCTTGTGCCATCAGAACCATCCAGAAGGAATACGATATCCTTCTTCGCAGTGTCAACTGAGAAGAGACAGGAAGACAAATAATGAAATCCTATGCACAAAGAACAAACCTAAACTAATCATTCTCTACTAGCGGCCTGTCTTTTTGATTTTTCCTTTTTCTCTAAACAGCAGCAAATCACCTCAGCTACCTTTACTACAATTAAAAAAACAATGGATGCTAAACTGCTATGACAGAGGTTCTTTGTGCTGGTGTGGGCCAAGCAAATCATCTCGGCTGACAAGCCCTTAAACTTAACGTACCCAGTACAGTTGGTGTTTCTGGGGTGACCTCGCTGACCACAGCCTCCACGGAGGACTGAAGCTGCTGTTGTACATTGGGAAGGTCGGTAAATTCAGACACGGATAGAGCATAACTGGGATCGTGAGAGATGCTCTGCAGTTCTCTGCTGTCAGAGCTCCTGGTTCCAATTGCAAAGGTCAAGACACCCAGCTGTTTGAGAGCAGAGGCTGGCTCATCAACACGGTCAAAAGACCTTCCACCACTTAGCAATATCAGGACCTGTGGAACTCCTTCCAGGCGCCTGCTTCCGGCAGAGGCCGTGAAGACATTGTCCCTCAAGTACTGGAGAGCTGCTCCAGTGTTGAGGGGTCTTCCGCCTTTGGGTTTCAAGTCTCTGAGAGTGTCAAGGATCTCGCCTTTTGTGGTGTACGTGTTGAGATAGAACTGGACAGTTGGATCTCTGCTGTACTGAACCACCGAGACGCGGTCTTTGTTGTCATCCACACTGAGTGTCTCTACTACTCTTTGGACAAAGTCTCGCATGGCTGGGAATCCAGTTCTAGTGCCATCAGATCCATCCAACAGGAACACAATGTCCCTTCCTGGAAGCCTTTTCTCCACTAGGAAACAATCAGATTTCAGACATGTATTTAGCTTCATCTGTCAAACATTTTCCGTGTCAATTTCAGATGAGGAAGGATAACCTCAACATTTACGACTCACTCTACAAAGATGACACAACTGTTTTGCCAAAATCGGCACTGTATGACATGAATTCAGACAAATGCCCTTCACTACTTTTCACTTTCCCTCCTGTGATTAGCTTGAAATGTTCAAATAGTTGGTCACTTTCTTACCAGTTACTGTTGGTGTAACGGGCGTGGCCCTCTGTAGCACTGTGCTCATTGCAGAGGAGAGCTGCTCTTGGACAGTGGGGAGGTCAGAGTAGTCAGACACTGATAGAGCAAGGTTAGGCTGGTATGAAATCTTCTGCAGCTCTCTGCTGTCAGAAGCCCTTGTTCCAATGCCAATCACAAAGATGCCCTGTTGTTTGAGAGCAGAGGCTGGGGCATCTACATTGTCAAAAGACTTTCCACCACTTAGCAGGACCAGCATCTGTGGAACACCTTGCAGGCGCCTACTCCCGGAGGAGTCTGTAAACACATTGTCCCTGACGTACTGGAGGGCTGCCCCGGTGTTGAGGGGTCTGCCTCCTTTGTGTTGAAGCCCTCTGATTGAATCCACAATATCCTCCTTTCTGGTGTACGTGTTCAGATAGAAATTGACATTTGGATCCCTGCTGTATTGGACCACAGAGACACGGTCTTTGTTTTCTCCCACATTGAGTTTCTCCACCACTTTTTCAACAAAATCACGCATGGCAGGGAAGCCATTCCTTGTGCCATCAGAACCATCCAGAAGGAATACGATATCTTTCTTCGCAGTGTCAACTGAGAAGAGACAGGAAGACAAATAATGAAATCCTATGCACAAAGAACAAACCTAAACTAATCATTCTCTACTAGCGGCATGTCTTTTTGATTCTTCCTTTTTCTCTAAACAGCAGCAAATCACCTCAGCTACCTTTACTACAATTAAAAAAACAATGGATGCTAAACTGCTATGACATAGAGGTTCTTTGTGCTGGTGTGGGCCAAGCAAATCATCTCGGCTGACAAGCCCTTAAACTTAACGTACCCAGTACAGTTGGTGTTTCTGGGGTGACCTCGCTGACCACAGCCTCCACGGAGGACTGAAGCTGCTGTTGTACATTGGGAAGGTCGGTAAATTCAGACACGGATAGAGCATAACTGGGATCGTGAGAGATGCTCTGCAGTTCTCTGCTGTCAGAGCTCCTGGTTCCAATTGCAAAGGTCAAGACACCCAGCTGTTTGAGAGCAGAGGCTGGCTCATCAACACGGTCAAAAGACCTTCCACCACTTAGCAATATCAGGACCTGTGGAACTCCTTCCAGGCGCCTGCTTCCGGCAGAGGCCGTGAAGACATTGTCCCTCAAGTACTGGAGAGCTGCTCCAGTGTTGAGGGGTCTTCCGCCTTTGGGTTTCAAGTCTCTGAGAGTGTCAAGGATCTCGCCTTTTGTGGTGTACGTGTTGAGATAGAACTGGACAGTTGGATCTCTGCTGTACTGAACCACCGAGACGCGGTCTTTGTTGTCATCCACACTGAGTGTCTCTACTACTCTTTGGACAAAGTCTCGCATGGCTGGGAATCCAGTTCTAGTGCCATCAGATCCATCCAACAGGAACACAATGTCCCTTCCTGGAAGCCTTTTCTCCACTAGGAAACAATCAGATTTCAGACATGTATTTAGCTTCATCTGTCAAACATTTTCCGTGTCAATTTCAGATGAGGAAGGATAACCTCAACATTTACGACTCACTCTACAAAGATGACACAACTGTTTTGCCAAAATCGGCACTGTATGACATGAATTCAGACAAATGCCCTTCACTACTTTTCACTTTCCCTCCTGTGATTAGCTTGAAATGTTCAAATAGTTGGTCACTTTCTTACCAGTTACTGTTGGTGTAACGGGCGTGGCCCTCTGTAGCACTGTGCTCATTGCAGAGGAGAGCTGCTCTTGGACAGTGGGGAGGTCAGAGTAGTCAGACACTGATAGAGCAAGGTTAGGCTGGTATGAAATCTTCTGCAGCTCTCTGCTGTCAGAAGCCCTTGTTCCAATGCCAATCACAAAGATGCCCTGTTGTTTGAGAGCAGAGGCTGGGGCATCTACATTGTCAAAAGACTTTCCACCACTTAGCAGGACCAGCATCTGTGGAACACCTTGCAGGCGCCTACTCCCGGAGGAGTCTGTAAACACATTGTCCCTGACGTACTGGAGGGCTGCCCCGGTGTTGAGGGGTCTGCCTCCTTTGTGTTGAAGCCCTCTGATTGAATCCACAATATCCTCCTTTCTGGTGTACGTGTTCAGATAGAAATTGACATTTGGATCCCTGCTGTATTGGACCACAGAGACACGGTCTTTGTTTTCTCCCACATTGAGTTTCTCCACCACTTTTTCAACAAAATCACGCATGGCAGGGAAGCCATTCCTTGTGCCATCAGAACCATCCAGAAGGAATACGATATCTTTCTTCGCAGTGTCAACTGAGAAGAGACAGGAAGACAAATAATGAAATCCTATGCACAAAGAACAAACCTAAACTAATCATTCTCTACTAGCGGCATGTCTTTTTGATTCTTCCTTTTTCTCTAAACAGCAGCAAATCACCTCAGCTACCTTTACTACAATTAAAAAAACAATGGATGCTAAACTGCTATGACATAGAGGTTCTTTGTGCTGGTGTGGGCCAAGCAAATCATCTCGGCTGACAAGCCCTTAAACTTAACGTACCCAGTACAGTTGGTGTTTCTGGGGTGACCTCGCTGACCACAGCCTCCACGGAGGACTGAAGCTGCTGTTGTACATTGGGAAGGTCGGTAAATTCAGACACGGATAGAGCATAACTGGGATCGTGAGAGATGCTCTGCAGTTCTCTGCTGTCAGAGCTCCTGGTTCCAATTGCAAAGGTCAAGACACCCAGCTGTTTGAGAGCAGAGGCTGGCTCATCAACACGGTCAAAAGACCTTCCACCACTTAGCAATATCAGGACCTGTGGAACTCCTTCCAGGCGCCTGCTTCCGGCAGAGGCCGTGAAGACATTGTCCCTCAAGTACTGGAGAGCTGCTCCAGTGTTGAGGGGTCTTCCGCCTTTGGGTTTCAAGTCTCTGAGAGTGTCAAGGATCTCGCCTTTTGTGGTGTACGTGTTGAGATAGAACTGGACAGTTGGATCTCTGCTGTACTGAACCACCGAGACGCGGTCTTTGTTGTCATCCACACTGAGTGTCTCTACTACTCTTTGGACAAAGTCTCGCATGGCTGGGAATCCAGTTCTAGTGCCATCAGATCCATCCAACAGGAACACAATGTCCCTTCCTGGAAGCCTTTTCTCCACTAGGAAACAATCAGATTTCAGACATGTATTTAGCTTCATCTGTCAAACATTTTCCGTGTCAATTTCAGATGAGGAAGGATAACCTCAACATTTACGACTCACTCTACAAAGATGACACAACTGTTTTGCCAAAATCGGCACTGTATGACATGAATTCAGACAAATGCCCTTCACTACTTTTCACTTTCCCTCCTGTGATTAGCTTGAAATGTTCAAATAGTTGGTCACTTTCTTACCAGTTACTGTTGGTGTAACGGGCGTGGCCCTCTGTAGCACTGTGCTCATTGCAGAGGAGAGCTGCTCTTGGACAGTGGGGAGGTCAGAGTAGTCAGACACTGATAGAGCAAGGTTAGGCTGGTATGAAATCTTCTGCAGCTCTCTGCTGTCAGAAGCCCTTGTTCCAATGCCAATCACAAAGATGCCCTGTTGTTTGAGAGCAGAGGCTGGGGCATCTACATTGTCAAAAGACTTTCCACCACTTAGCAGGACCAGCATCTGTGGAACACCTTGCAGGCGCCTACTCCCGGAGGAGTCTGTAAACACATTGTCCCTGACGTACTGGAGGGCTGCCCCGGTGTTGAGGGGTCTGCCTCCTTTGTGTTGAAGCCCTCTGATTGAATCCACAATATCCTCCTTTCTGGTGTACGTGTTCAGATAGAAATTGACATTTGGATCCCTGCTGTATTGGACCACAGAGACACGGTCTTTGTTTTCTCCCACATTGAGTTTCTCCACCACTTTTTCAACAAAATCACGCATGGCAGGGAAGCCATTCCTTGTGCCATCAGAACCATCCAGAAGGAATACGATATCCTTCTTCGCAGTGTCAACTGAGAAGAGACAGGAAGACAAATAATGAAATCCTATGCACAAAGAACAAACCTAAACTAATCATTCTCTACTAGCGGCCTGTCTTTTTGATTTTTCCTTTTTCTCTAAACAGCAGCAAATCACCTCAGCTACCTTTACTACAATTAAAAAAACAATGGATGCTAAACTGCTATGACAGAGGTTCTTTGTGCTGGTGTGGGCCAAGCAAATCATCTCGGCTGACAAGCCCTTAAACTTAACGTACCCAGTACAGTTGGTGTTTCTGGGGTGACCTCGCTGACCACAGCCTCCACGGAGGACTGAAGCTGCTGTTGTACATTGGGAAGGTCGGTAAATTCAGACACGGATAGAGCATAACTGGGATCGTGAGAGATGCTCTGCAGTTCTCTGCTGTCAGAGCTCCTGGTTCCAATTGCAAAGGTCAAGACACCCAGCTGTTTGAGAGCAGAGGCTGGCTCATCAACACGGTCAAAAGACCTTCCACCACTTAGCAATATCAGGACCTGTGGAACTCCTTCCAGGCGCCTGCTTCCGGCAGAGGCCGTGAAGACATTGTCCCTCAAGTACTGGAGAGCTGCTCCAGTGTTGAGGGGTCTTCCGCCTTTGGGTTTCAAGTCTCTGAGAGTGTCAAGGATCTCGCCTTTTGTGGTGTACGTGTTGAGATAGAACTGGACAGTTGGATCTCTGCTGTACTGAACCACCGAGACGCGGTCTTTGTTGTCATCCACACTGAGTGTCTCTACTACTCTTTGGACAAAGTCTCGCATGGCTGGGAATCCAGTTCTAGTGCCATCAGATCCATCCAACAGGAACACAATGTCCCTTCCTGGAAGCCTTTTCTCCACTAGGAAACAATCAGATTTCAGACATGTATTTAGCTTCATCTGTCAAACATTTTCCGTGTCAATTTCAGATGAGGAAGGATAACCTCAACATTTACGACTCACTCTACAAAGATGACACAACTGTTTTGCCAAAATCGGCACTGTATGACATGAATTCAGACAAATGCCCTTCACTACTTTTCACTTTCCCTCCTGTGATTAGCTTGAAATGTTCAAATAGTTGGTCACTTTCTTACCAGTTACTGTTGGTGTAACGGGCGTGGCCCTCTGTAGCACTGTGCTCATTGCAGAGGAGAGCTGCTCTTGGACAGTGGGGAGGTCAGAGTAGTCAGACACTGATAGAGCAAGGTTAGGCTGGTATGAAATCTTCTGCAGCTCTCTGCTGTCAGAAGCCCTTGTTCCAATGCCAATCACAAAGATGCCCTGTTGTTTGAGAGCAGAGGCTGGGGCATCTACATTGTCAAAAGACTTTCCACCACTTAGCAGGACCAGCATCTGTGGAACACCTTGCAGGCGCCTACTCCCGGAGGAGTCTGTAAACACATTGTCCCTGACGTACTGGAGGGCTGCCCCGGTGTTGAGGGGTCTGCCTCCTTTGTGTTGAAGCCCTCTGATTGAATCCACAATATCCTCCTTTCTGGTGTACGTGTTCAGATAGAAATTGACATTTGGATCCCTGCTGTATTGGACCACAGAGACACGGTCTTTGTTTTCTCCCACATTGAGTTTCTCCACCACTTTTTCAACAAAATCACGCATGGCAGGGAAGCCATTCCTTGTGCCATCAGAACCATCCAGAAGGAATACGATATCCTTCTTCGCAGTGTCAACTGAGAAGAGACAGGAAGACAAATAATGAAATCCTATGCACAAAGAACAAACCTAAACTAATCATTCTCTACTAGCGGCCTGTCTTTTTGATTTTTCCTTTTTCTCTAAACAGCAGCAAATCACCTCAGCTACCTTTACTACAATTAAAAAAACAATGGATGCTAAACTGCTATGACAGAGGTTCTTTGTGCTGGTGTGGGCCAAGCAAATCATCTCGGCTGACAAGCCCTTAAACTTAACGTACCCAGTACAGTTGGTGTTTCTGGGGTGACCTCGCTGACCACAGCCTCCACGGAGGACTGAAGCTGCTGTTGTACATTGGGAAGGTCGGTAAATTCAGACACGGATAGAGCATAACTGGGATCGTGAGAGATGCTCTGCAGTTCTCTGCTGTCAGAGCTCCTGGTTCCAATTGCAAAGGTCAAGACACCCAGCTGTTTGAGAGCAGAGGCTGGCTCATCAACACGGTCAAAAGACCTTCCACCACTTAGCAATATCAGGACCTGTGGAACTCCTTCCAGGCGCCTGCTTCCGGCAGAGGCCGTGAAGACATTGTCCCTCAAGTACTGGAGAGCTGCTCCAGTGTTGAGGGGTCTTCCGCCTTTGGGTTTCAAGTCTCTGAGAGTGTCAAGGATCTCGCCTTTTGTGGTGTACGTGTTGAGATAGAACTGGACAGTTGGATCTCTGCTGTACTGAACCACCGAGACGCGGTCTTTGTTGTCATCCACACTGAGTGTCTCTACTACTCTTTGGACAAAGTCTCGCATGGCTGGGAATCCAGTTCTAGTGCCATCAGATCCATCCAACAGGAACACAATGTCCCTTCCTGGAAGCCTTTTCTCCACTAGGAAACAATCAGATTTCAGACATGTATTTAGCTTCATCTGTCAAACATTTTCCGTGTCAATTTCAGATGAGGAAGGATAACCTCAACATTTACGACTCACTCTACAAAGATGACACAACTGTTTTGCCAAAATCGGCACTGTATGACATGAATTCAGACAAATGCCCTTCACTACTTTTCACTTTCCCTCCTGTGATTAGCTTGAAATGTTCAAATAGTTGGTCACTTTCTTACCAGTTACTGTTGGTGTAACGGGCGTGGCCCTCTGTAGCACTGTGCTCATTGCAGAGGAGAGCTGCTCTTGGACAGTGGGGAGGTCAGAGTAGTCAGACACTGATAGAGCAAGGTTAGGCTGGTATGAAATCTTCTGCAGCTCTCTGCTGTCAGAAGCCCTTGTTCCAATGCCAATCACAAAGATGCCCTGTTGTTTGAGAGCAGAGGCTGGGGCATCTACATTGTCAAAAGACTTTCCACCACTTAGCAGGACCAGCATCTGTGGAACACCTTGCAGGCGCCTACTCCCGGAGGAGTCTGTAAACACATTGTCCCTGACGTACTGGAGGGCTGCCCCGGTGTTGAGGGGTCTGCCTCCTTTGTGTTGAAGCCCTCTGATTGAATCCACAATATCCTCCTTTCTGGTGTACGTGTTCAGATAGAAATTGACATTTGGATCCCTGCTGTATTGGACCACAGAGACACGGTCTTTGTTTTCTCCCACATTGAGTTTCTCCACCACTTTTTCAACAAAATCACGCATGGCAGGGAAGCCATTCCTTGTGCCATCAGAACCATCCAGAAGGAATACGATATCTTTCTTCGCAGTGTCAACTGAGAAGAGACAGGAAGACAAATAATGAAATCCTATGCACAAAGAACAAACCTAAACTAATCATTCTCTACTAGCGGCATGTCTTTTTGATTCTTCCTTTTTCTCTAAACAGCAGCAAATCACCTCAGCTACCTTTACTACAATTAAAAAAACAATGGATGCTAAACTGCTATGACATAGAGGTTCTTTGTGCTGGTGTGGGCCAAGCAAATCATCTCGGCTGACAAGCCCTTAAACTTAACGTACCCAGTACAGTTGGTGTTTCTGGGGTGACCTCGCTGACCACAGCCTCCACGGAGGACTGAAGCTGCTGTTGTACATTGGGAAGGTCGGTAAATTCAGACACGGATAGAGCATAACTGGGATCGTGAGAGATGCTCTGCAGTTCTCTGCTGTCAGAGCTCCTGGTTCCAATTGCAAAGGTCAAGACACCCAGCTGTTTGAGAGCAGAGGCTGGCTCATCAACATGGTCAAAAGACCTTCCACCACTTAGCAATATCAGGACCTGTGGAACTCCTTCCAGGCGCCTGCTTCCGGCAGAGGCCGTGAAGACATTGTCCCTCAAGTACTGGAGAGCTGCTCCAGTGTTGAGGGGTCTTCCGCCTTTGGGTTTCAAGTCTCTGAGAGTGTCAAGGATCTCGCCTTTTGTGGTGTACGTGTTGAGATAGAACTGGACAGTTGGATCTCTGCTGTACTGAACCACCGAGACGCGGTCTTTGTTGTCATCCACACTGAGTGTCTCTACTACTCTTTGGACAAAGTCTCGCATGGCTGGGAATCCAGTTCTAGTGCCATCAGATCCATCCAACAGGAACACAATGTCCCTTCCTGGAAGCCTTTTCTCCACTAGGAAACAATCAGATTTCAGACATGTATTTAGCTTCATCTGTCAAACATTTTCCGTGTCAATTTCAGATGAGGAAGGATAACCTCAACATTTACGACTCACTCTACAAAGATGACACAACTGTTTTGCCAAAATCGGCACTGTATGACATGAATTCAGACAAATGCCCTTCACTACTTTTCACTTTCCCTCCTGTGATTAGCTTGAAATGTTCAAATAGTTGGTCACTTTCTTACCAGTTACTGTTGGTGTAACGGGCGTGGCCCTCTGTAGCACTGTGCTCATTGCAGAGGAGAGCTGCTCTTGGACAGTGGGGAGGTCAGAGTAGTCAGACACTGATAGAGCAAGGTTAGGCTGGTATGAAATCTTCTGCAGCTCTCTGCTGTCAGAAGCCCTTGTTCCAATGCCAATCACAAAGATGCCCTGTTGTTTGAGAGCAGAGGCTGGGGCATCTACATTGTCAAAAGACTTTCCACCACTTAGCAGGACCAGCATCTGTGGAACACCTTGCAGGCGCCTACTCCCGGAGGAGTCTGTAAACACATTGTCCCTGACGTACTGGAGGGCTGCCCCGGTGTTGAGGGGTCTGCCTCCTTTGTGTTGAAGCCCTCTGATTGAATCCACAATATCCTCCTTTCTGGTGTACGTGTTCAGATAGAAATTGACATTTGGATCCCTGCTGTATTGGACCACAGAGACACGGTCTTTGTTTTCTCCCACATTGAGTTTCTCCACCACTTTTTCAACAAAATCACGCATGGCAGGGAAGCCATTCCTTGTGCCATCAGAACCATCCAGAAGGAATACGATATCCTTCTTCGCAGTGTCAACTGAGAAGAGACAGGAAGACAAATAATGAAATCCTATGCACAAAGAACAAACCTAAACTAATCATTCTCTACTAGCGGCCTGTCTTTTTGATTTTTCCTTTTTCTCTAAACAGCAGCAAATCACCTCAGCTACCTTTACTACAATTAAAAAAACAATGGATGCTAAACTGCTATGACAGAGGTTCTTTGTGCTGGTGTGGGCCAAGCAAATCATCTCGGCTGACAAGCCCTTAAACTTAACGTACCCAGTACAGTTGGTGTTTCTGGGGTGACCTCGCTGACCACAGCCTCCACGGAGGACTGAAGCTGCTGTTGTACATTGGGAAGGTCGGTAAATTCAGACACGGATAGAGCATAACTGGGATCGTGAGAGATGCTCTGCAGTTCTCTGCTGTCAGAGCTCCTGGTTCCAATTGCAAAGGTCAAGACACCCAGCTGTTTGAGAGCAGAGGCTGGCTCATCAACACGGTCAAAAGACCTTCCACCACTTAGCAATATCAGGACCTGTGGAACTCCTTCCAGGCGCCTGCTTCCGGCAGAGGCCGTGAAGACATTGTCCCTCAAGTACTGGAGAGCTGCTCCAGTGTTGAGGGGTCTTCCGCCTTTGGGTTTCAAGTCTCTGAGAGTGTCAAGGATCTCGCCTTTTGTGGTGTACGTGTTGAGATAGAACTGGACAGTTGGATCTCTGCTGTACTGAACCACCGAGACGCGGTCTTTGTTGTCATCCACACTGAGTGTCTCTACTACTCTTTGGACAAAGTCTCGCATGGCTGGGAATCCAGTTCTAGTGCCATCAGATCCATCCAACAGGAACACAATGTCCCTTCCTGGAAGCCTTTTCTCCACTAGGAAACAATCAGATTTCAGACATGTATTTAGCTTCATCTGTCAAACATTTTCCGTGTCAATTTCAGATGAGGAAGGATAACCTCAACATTTACGACTCACTCTACAAAGATGACACAACTGTTTTGCCAAAATCGGCACTGTATGACATGAATTCAGACAAATGCCCTTCACTACTTTTCACTTTCCCTCCTGTGATTAGCTTGAAATGTTCAAATAGTTGGTCACTTTCTTACCAGTTACTGTTGGTGTAACGGGCGTGGCCCTCTGTAGCACTGTGCTCATTGCAGAGGAGAGCTGCTCTTGGACAGTGGGGAGGTCAGAGTAGTCAGACACTGATAGAGCAAGGTTAGGCTGGTATGAAATCTTCTGCAGCTCTCTGCTGTCAGAAGCCCTTGTTCCAATGCCAATCACAAAGATGCCCTGTTGTTTGAGAGCAGAGGCTGGGGCATCTACATTGTCAAAAGACTTTCCACCACTTAGCAGGACCAGCATCTGTGGAACACCTTGCAGGCGCCTACTCCCGGAGGAGTCTGTAAACACATTGTCCCTGACGTACTGGAGGGCTGCCCCGGTGTTGAGGGGTCTGCCTCCTTTGTGTTGAAGCCCTCTGATTGAATCCACAATATCCTCCTTTCTGGTGTACGTGTTCAGATAGAAATTGACATTTGGATCCCTGCTGTATTGGACCACAGAGACACGGTCTTTGTTTTCTCCCACATTGAGTTTCTCCACCACTTTTTCAACAAAATCACGCATGGCAGGGAAGCCATTCCTTGTGCCATCAGAACCATCCAGAAGGAATACGATATCCTTCTTCGCAGTGTCAACTGAGAAGAGACAGGAAGACAAATAATGAAATCCTATGCACAAAGAACAAACCTAAACTAATCATTCTCTACTAGCGGCCTGTCTTTTTGATTTTTCCTTTTTCTCTAAACAGCAGCAAATCACCTCAGCTACCTTTACTACAATTAAAAAAACAATGGATGCTAAACTGCTATGACAGAGGTTCTTTGTGCTGGTGTGGGCCAAGCAAATCATCTCGGCTGACAAGCCCTTAAACTTAACGTACCCAGTACAGTTGGTGTTTCTGGGGTGACCTCGCTGACCACAGCCTCCACGGAGGACTGAAGCTGCTGTTGTACATTGGGAAGGTCGGTAAATTCAGACACGGATAGAGCATAACTGGGATCGTGAGAGATGCTCTGCAGTTCTCTGCTGTCAGAGCTCCTGGTTCCAATTGCAAAGGTCAAGACACCCAGCTGTTTGAGAGCAGAGGCTGGCTCATCAACACGGTCAAAAGACCTTCCACCACTTAGCAATATCAGGACCTGTGGAACTCCTTCCAGGCGCCTGCTTCCGGCAGAGGCCGTGAAGACATTGTCCCTCAAGTACTGGAGAGCTGCTCCAGTGTTGAGGGGTCTTCCGCCTTTGGGTTTCAAGTCTCTGAGAGTGTCAAGGATCTCGCCTTTTGTGGTGTACGTGTTGAGATAGAACTGGACAGTTGGATCTCTGCTGTACTGAACCACCGAGACGCGGTCTTTGTTGTCATCCACACTGAGTGTCTCTACTACTCTTTGGACAAAGTCTCGCATGGCTGGGAATCCAGTTCTAGTGCCATCAGATCCATCCAACAGGAACACAATGTCCCTTCCTGGAAGCCTTTTCTCCACTAGGAAACAATCAGATTTCAGACATGTATTTAGCTTCATCTGTCAAACATTTTCCGTGTCAATTTCAGATGAGGAAGGATAACCTCAACATTTACGACTCACTCTACAAAGATGACACAACTGTTTTGCCAAAATCGGCACTGTATGACATGAATTCAGACAAATGCCCTTCACTACTTTTCACTTTCCCTCCTGTGATTAGCTTGAAATGTTCAAATAGTTGGTCACTTTCTTACCAGTTACTGTTGGTGTAACGGGCGTGGCCCTCTGTAGCACTGTGCTCATTGCAGAGGAGAGCTGCTCTTGGACAGTGGGGAGGTCAGAGTAGTCAGACACTGATAGAGCAAGGTTAGGCTGGTATGAAATCTTCTGCAGCTCTCTGCTGTCAGAAGCCCTTGTTCCAATGCCAATCACAAAGATGCCCTGTTGTTTGAGAGCAGAGGCTGGGGCATCTACATTGTCAAAAGACTTTCCACCACTTAGCAGGACCAGCATCTGTGGAACACCTTGCAGGCGCCTACTCCCGGAGGAGTCTGTAAACACATTGTCCCTGACGTACTGGAGGGCTGCCCCGGTGTTGAGGGGTCTGCCTCCTTTGTGTTGAAGCCCTCTGATTGAATCCACAATATCCTCCTTTCTGGTGTACGTGTTCAGATAGAAATTGACATTTGGATCCCTGCTGTATTGGACCACAGAGACACGGTCTTTGTTTTCTCCCACATTGAGTTTCTCCACCACTTTTTCAACAAAATCACGCATGGCAGGGAAGCCATTCCTTGTGCCATCAGAACCATCCAGAAGGAATACGATATCCTTCTTCGCAGTGTCAACTGAGAAGAGACAGGAAGACAAATAATGAAATCCTATGCACAAAGAACAAACCTAAACTAATCATTCTCTACTAGCGGCCTGTCTTTTTGATTCTTCCTTTTTCTCTAAACAGCAGCAAATCACCTCAGCTACCTTTACTACAATTAAAAAAACAATGGATGCTAAACTGCTATGACATAGAGGTTCTTTGTGCTGGTGTGGGCCAAGCAAATCATCTCGGCTGACAAGCCCTTAAACTTAACGTACCCAGTACAGTTGGTGTTTCTGGGGTGACCTCGCTGACCACAGCCTCCACGGAGGACTGAAGCTGCTGTTGTACATTGGGAAGGTCGGTAAATTCAGACACGGATAGGGCATAACGGGGATCGTGAGAGATGCTCTGCAGTTCTCTGCTGTCAGAGCTCCTGGTTCCAATTGCAAAGGTCAAGACACCCAGCTGTTTGAGAGCAGAGGCTGGCTCATCAACACGGTCAAAAGACCTTCCACCACTTAGCAATATCAGGACCTGTGGAACTCCTTCCAGGCGCCTGCTTCCGGCAGAGGCCGTGAAGACATTGTCCCTCAAGTACTGGAGAGCTGCTCCAGTGTTGAGGGGTCTTCCGCCTTTGGGTTTCAAGTCTCTGAGAGTGTCAAGGATCTCGCCTTTTGTGGTGTACGTGTTGAGATAGAACTGGACAGTTGGATCTCTGCTGTACTGAACCACCGAGACGCGGTCTTTGTTGTCATCCACACTGAGTGTCTCTACTACTCTTTGGACAAAGTCTCGCATGGCTGGGAATCCAGTTCTAGTGCCATCAGATCCATCCAACAGGAACACAATGTCCCTTCCTGGAAGCCTTTTCTCCACTAGGAAACAATCAGATTTCAGACATGTATTTAGCTTCATCTATCAAACATTTTCCGTGTCAATTTCAGATGAGGAAGGATAACCTCAACATTTACGACTCACTCTACAAAGATGACACAACTGTTTTGCCAAAATCGGCACTGTATGACATGAATTCAGACAAATGCCCTTCACTACTTTTCACTTTCCCTCCTGTGATTAGCTTGAAATGTTCAAATAGTTGGTCACTTTCTTACCAGTTACTGTTGGTGTAACGGGCGTGGCCCTCTGTAGCACTGTGCTCATTGCAGAGGAGAGCTGCTCTTGGACAGTGGGGAGGTCAGAGTAGTCAGACACTGATAGAGCAAGGTTAGGCTGGTATGAAATCTTCTGCAGCTCTCTGCTGTCAGAAGCCCTTGTTCCAATGCCAATCACAAAGATGCCCTGTTGTTTGAGAGCAGAGGCTGGGGCATCTACATTGTCAAAAGACTTTCCACCACTTAGCAGGACCAGCATCTGTGGAACACCTTGCAGGCGCCTACTCCCAGAGGAGTTTGTAAACACATTGTCCCTGACGTACTGGAGGGCTGCCCCGGTGTTGAGGGGTCTGCCTCCTTTGTGTTTAAGCCCTCTGATTGAATCCACAATATCCTCCTTTCTGGTGTACGTGTTCAGATAGAAATTGACATTTGGATCCCTGCTGTATTGGACCACAGAGACACGGTCTTTGTTTTCTCCCACATTGAGTTTCTCCACCACTTTTTCAACAAAATCACGCATGGCAGGGAAGCCATTCCTTGTGCCATCAGAACCATCCAGAAGGAATACGATATCCTTCTTCGCAGTGTCAACTGAGAAGAGACAGGAAGACAAATAATGAAATCCTATGCACAAAGAACAAACCTAAACTAATCATTCTCTACTAGCGGCCTGTCTTTTTGATTCTTCCTTTTTCTCTAAACAGCAGCAAATCACCTCAGCTACCTTTACTACAATTAAAAAAACAATGGATGCTAAACTGCTATGACATAGAGGTTCTTTGTGCTGGTGTGGGCCAAGCAAATCATCTCGGCTGACAAGCCCTTAAACTTAACGTACCCAGTACAGTTGGTGTTTCTGGGGTGACCTCGCTGACCACAGCCTCCACGGAGGACTGAAGCTGCTGTTGTACATTGGGAAGGTCGGTAAATTCAGACACGGATAGGGCATAACTGGGATCGTGAGAGATGCTCTGCAGTTCTCTGCTGTCAGAGCTCCTGGTTCCAATTGCAAAGGTCAAGACACCCAGCTGTTTGAGAGCAGAGGCTGGCTCATCAACACGGTCAAAAGACCTTCCACCACTTAGCAATATCAGGACCTGTGGAACTCCTTCCAGGCGCCTGCTTCCGGCAGAGGCCGTGAAGACATTGTCCCTCAAGTACTGGAGAGCTGCTCCAGTGTTGAGGGGTCTTCCGACTTTGGGTTTCAAGTCTCTGAGAGTGTCAAGGATCTCGCCTTTTGTGGTGTACGTGTTGAGATAGAACTGGACAGTTGGATCTCTGCTGTACTGAACCACCGAGACGCGGTCTTTGTTGTCATCCACACTGAGTGTCTCTACTACTCTTTGGACAAAGTCTCGCATGGCTGGGAATCCAGTTCTAGTGCCATCAGATCCATCCAACAGGAACACAATGTCCCTTCCTGGAAGCCTTTTCTCCACTAGGAAACAATCAGATTTCAGACATGTATTTAGCTTCATCTATCAAACATTTTCCGTGTCAATTTCAGATGAGGAAGGATAACCTCAACATTTACGACTCACTCTACAAAGATGACACAACTGTTTTGCCAAAATCGGCACTGTATGACATGAATTCAGACAAATGCCCTTCACTACTTTTCACTTTCCCTCCTGTGATTAGCTTGAAATGTTCAAATAGTTGGTCACTTTCTTACCAGTTACTGTTGGTGTAACGGGCGTGGCCCTCTGTAGCACTGTGCTCATTGCAGAGGAGAGCTGCTCTTGGACAGTGGGGAGGTCAGAGTAGTCAGACACTGATAGAGCAAGGTTAGGCTGGTATGAAATCTTCTGCAGCTCTCTGCTGTCAGAAGCCCTTGTTCCAATGCCAATCACAAAGATGCCCTGTTGTTTGAGAGCAGAGGCTGGGGCATCTACATTGTCAAAAGACTTTCCACCACTTAGCAGGACCAGCATCTGTGGAACACCTTGCAGGCGCCTACTCCCAGAGGAGTTTGTAAACACATTGTCCCTGACGTACTGGAGGGCTGCCCCGGTGTTGAGGGGTCTGCCTCCTTTGTGTTTAAGCCCTCTGATTGAATCCACAATATCCTCCTTTCTGGTGTACGTGTTCAGATAGAAATTGACATTTGGATCCCTGCTGTATTGGACCACAGAGACACGGTCTTTGTTTTCTCCCACATTGAGTTTCTCCACCACTTTTTCAACAAAATCACGCATGGCAGGGAAGCCATTCCTTGTGCCATCAGAACCATCCAGAAGGAATACGATATCCTTCTTCGCAGTGTCAACTGAGAAGAGACAGGAAGACAAATAATGAAATCCTATGCACAAAGAACAAACCTAAACTAATCATTCTCTACTAGCGGCCTGTCTTTTTGATTCTTCCTTTTTCTCTAAACAGCAGCAAATCACCTCAGCTACCTTTACTACAATTAAAAAAACAATGGATGCTAAACTGCTATGACATAGAGGTTCTTTGTGCTGGTGTGGGCCAAGCAAATCATCTCGGCTGACAAGCCCTTAAACTTAACGTACCCAGTACAGTTGGTGTTTCTGGGGTGACCTCGCTGACCACAGCCTCCACGGAGGACTGAAGCTGCTGTTGTACATTGGGAAGGTCGGTAAATTCAGACACGGATAGGGCATAACGGGGATCGTGAGAGATGCTCTGCAGTTCTCTGCTGTCAGAGCTCCTGGTTCCAATTGCAAAGGTCAAGACACCCAGCTGTTTGAGAGCAGAGGCTGGCTCATCAACACGGTCAAAAGACCTTCCACCACTTAGCAATATCAGGACCTGTGGAACTCCTTCCAGGCGCCTGCTTCCGGCAGAGGCCGTGAAGACATTGTCCCTCAAGTACTGGAGAGCTGCTCCAGTGTTGAGGGGTCTTCCGCCTTTGGGTTTCAAGTCTCTGAGAGTGTCAAGGATCTCGCCTTTTGTGGTGTACGTGTTGAGATAGAACTGGACAGTTGGATCTCTGCTGTACTGAACCACCGAGACGCGGTCTTTGTTGTCATCCACACTGAGTGTCTCTACTACTCTTTGGACAAAGTCTCGCATGGCTGGGAATCCAGTTCTAGTGCCATCAGATCCATCCAACAGGAACACAATGTCCCTTCCTGGAAGCCTTTTCTCCACTAGGAAACAATCAGATTTCAGACATGTATTTAGCTTCATCTATCAAACATTTTCCGTGTCAATTTCAGATGAGGAAGGATAACCTCAACATTTACGACTCACTCTACAAAGATGACACAACTGTTTTGCCAAAATCGGCACTGTATGACATGAATTCAGACAAATGCCCTTCACTACTTTTCACTTTCCCTCCTGTGATTAGCTTGAAATGTTCAAATAGTTGGTCACTTTCTTACCAGTTACTGTTGGTGTAACGGGCGTGGCCCTCTGTAGCACTGTGCTCATTGCAGAGGAGAGCTGCTCTTGGACAGTGGGGAGGTCAGAGTAGTCAGACACTGATAGAGCAAGGTTAGGCTGGTATGAAATCTTCTGCAGCTCTCTGCTGTCAGAAGCCCTTGTTCCAATGCCAATCACAAAGATGCCCTGTTGTTTGAGAGCAGAGGCTGGGGCATCTACATTGTCAAAAGACTTTCCACCACTTAGCAGGACCAGCATCTGTGGAACACCTTGCAGGCGCCTACTCCCAGAGGAGTTTGTAAACACATTGTCCCTGACGTACTGGAGGGCTGCCCCGGTGTTGAGGGGTCTGCCTCCTTTGTGTTTAAGCCCTCTGATTGAATCCACAATATCCTCCTTTCTGGTGTACGTGTTCAGATAGAAATTGACATTTGGATCCCTGCTGTATTGGACCACAGAGACACGGTCTTTGTTTTCTCCCACATTGAGTTTCTCCACCACTTTTTCAACAAAATCACGCATGGCAGGGAAGCCATTCCTTGTGCCATCAGAACCATCCAGAAGGAATACAATATCCTTCTTCGCAGTGTCAACTGAGAAGAGACAGGAAGACAAATAATGAAATCCTATGCACAAAGAACAAACCTAAACTAATCATTCTCTACTAGCGGCCTGTCTTTTTGATTCTTCCTTTTTCTCTAAACAGCAGCAAATCACCTCAGCTACCTTTACTACAATTAAAAAAACAATGGATGCTAAACTGCTATGACATAGAGGTTCTTTGTGCTGGTGTGGGCCAAGCAAATCATCTCGGCTGACAAGCCCTTAAACTTAACGTACCCAGTACAGTTGGTGTTTCTGGGGTGACCTCGCTGACCACAGCCTCCACGGAGGACTGAAGCTGCTGTTGTACATTGGGAAGGTCGGTAAATTCAGACACGGATAGGGCATAACTGGGATCGTGAGAGATGCTCTGCAGTTCTCTGCTGTCAGAGCTCCTGGTTCCAATTGCAAAGGTCAAGACACCCAGCTGTTTGAGAGCAGAGGCTGGCTCATCAACACGGTCAAAAGACCTTCCACCACTTAGCAATATCAGGACCTGTGGAACTCCTTCCAGGCGCCTGCTTCCGGCAGAGGCCGTGAAGACATTGTCCCTCAAGTACTGGAGAGCTGCTCCAGTGTTGAGGGGTCTTCCGCCTTTGGGTTTCAAGTCTCTGAGAGTGTCAAGGATCTCGCCTTTTGTGGTGTACGTGTTGAGATAGAACTGGACAGTTGGATCTCTGCTGTACTGAACCACCGAGACGCGGTCTTTGTTGTCATCCACACTGAGTGTCTCTACTACTCTTTGGACAAAGTCTCGCATGGCTGGGAATCCAGTTCTAGTGCCATCAGATCCATCCAACAGGAACACAATGTCCCTTCCTGGAAGCCTTTTCTCCACTAGGAAACAATCAGATTTCAGACATGTATTTAGCTTCATCTATCAAACATTTTCCGTGTCAATTTCAGATGAGGAAGGATAACCTCAACATTTACGACTCACTCTACAAAGATGACACAACTGTTTTGCCAAAATCGGCACTGTATGACATGAATTCAGACAAATGCCCTTCACTACTTTTCACTTTCCCTCCTGTGATTAGCTTGAAATGTTCAAATAGTTGGTCACTTTCTTACCAGTTACTGTTGGTGTAACGGGCGTGGCCCTCTGTAGCACTGTGCTCATTGCAGAGGAGAGCTGCTCTTGGACAGTGGGGAGGTCAGAGTAGTCAGACACTGATAGAGCAAGGTTAGGCTGGTATGAAATCTTCTGCAGCTCTCTGCTGTCAGAAGCCCTTGTTCCAATGCCAATCACAAAGATGCCCTGTTGTTTGAGAGCAGAGGCTGGGGCATCTACATTGTCAAAAGACTTTCCACCACTTAGCAGGACCAGCATCTGTGGAACACCTTGCAGGCGCCTACTCCCAGAGGAGTTTGTAAACACATTGTCCCTGACGTACTGGAGGGCTGCCCCGGTGTTGAGGGGTCTGCCTCCTTTGTGTTTAAGCCCTCTGATTGAATCCACAATATCCTCCTTTCTGGTGTACGTGTTCAGATAGAAATTGACATTTGGATCCCTGCTGTATTGGACCACAGAGACACGGTCTTTGTTTTCTCCCACATTGAGTTTCTCCACCACTTTTTCAACAAAATCACGCATGGCAGGGAAGCCATTCCTTGTGCCATCAGAACCATCCAGAAGGAATACGATATCCTTCTTCGCAGTGTCAACTGAGAAGAGACAGGAAGACAAATAATGAAATCCTATGCACAAAGAACAAACCTAAACTAATCATTCTCTACTAGCGGCCTGTCTTTTTGATTCTTCCTTTTTCTCTAAACAGCAGCAAATCACCTCAGCTACCTTTACTACAATTAAAAAAACAATGGATGCTAAACTGCTATGACATAGAGGTTCTTTGTGCTGGTGTGGGCCAAGCAAATCATCTCGGCTGACAAGCCCTTAAACTTAACGTACCCAGTACAGTTGGTGTTTCTGGGGTGACCTCGCTGACCACAGCCTCCACGGAGGACTGAAGCTGCTGTTGTACATTGGGAAGGTCGGTAAATTCAGACACGGATAGGGCATAACGGGGATCGTGAGAGATGCTCTGCAGTTCTCTGCTGTCAGAGCTCCTGGTTCCAATTGCAAAGGTCAAGACACCCAGCTGTTTGAGAGCAGAGGCTGGCTCATCAACACGGTCAAAAGACCTTCCACCACTTAGCAATATCAGGACCTGTGGAACTCCTTCCAGGCGCCTGCTTCCGGCAGAGGCCGTGAAGACATTGTCCCTCAAGTACTGGAGAGCTGCTCCAGTGTTGAGGGGTCTTCCGCCTTTGGGTTTCAAGTCTCTGAGAGTGTCAAGGATCTCGCCTTTTGTGGTGTACGTGTTGAGATAGAACTGGACAGTTGGATCTCTGCTGTACTGAACCACCGAGACGCGGTCTTTGTTGTCATCCACACTGAGTGTCTCTACTACTCTTTGGACAAAGTCTCGCATGGCTGGGAATCCAGTTCTAGTGCCATCAGATCCATCCAACAGGAACACAATGTCCCTTCCTGGAAGCCTTTTCTCCACTAGGAAACAATCAGATTTCAGACATGTATTTAGCTTCATCTATCAAACATTTTCCGTGTCAATTTCAGATGAGGAAGGATAACCTCAACATTTACGACTCACTCTACAAAGATGACACAACTGTTTTGCCAAAATCGGCACTGTATGACATGAATTCAGACAAATGCCCTTCACTACTTTTCACTTTCCCTCCTGTGATTAGCTTGAAATGTTCAAATAGTTGGTCACTTTCTTACCAGTTACTGTTGGTGTAACGGGCGTGGCCCTCTGTAGCACTGTGCTCATTGCAGAGGAGAGCTGCTCTTGGACAGTGGGGAGGTCAGAGTAGTCAGACACTGATAGAGCAAGGTTAGGCTGGTATGAAATCTTCTGCAGCTCTCTGCTGTCAGAAGCCCTTGTTCCAATGCCAATCACAAAGATGCCCTGTTGTTTGAGAGCAGAGGCTGGGGCATCTACATTGTCAAAAGACTTTCCACCACTTAGCAGGACCAGCATCTGTGGAACACCTTGCAGGCGCCTACTCCCAGAGGAGTTTGTAAACACATTGTCCCTGACGTACTGGAGGGCTGCCCCGGTGTTGAGGGGTCTGCCTCCTTTGTGTTTAAGCCCTCTGATTGAATCCACAATATCCTCCTTTCTGGTGTACGTGTTCAGATAGAAATTGACATTTGGATCCCTGCTGTATTGGACCACAGAGACACGGTCTTTGTTTTCTCCCACATTGAGTTTCTCCACCACTTTTTCAACAAAATCACGCATGGCAGGGAAGCCATTCCTTGTGCCATCAGAACCATCCAGAAGGAATACGATATCCTTCTTCGCAGTGTCAACTGAGAAGAGACAGGAAGACAAATAATGAAATCCTATGCACAAAGAACAAACCTAAACTAATCATTCTCTACTAGCGGCCTGTCTTTTTGATTCTTCCTTTTTCTCTAAACAGCAGCAAATCACCTCAGCTACCTTTACTACAATTAAAAAAACAATGGATGCTAAACTGCTATGACATAGAGGTTCTTTGTGCTGGTGTGGGCCAAGCAAATCATCTCGGCTGACAAGCCCTTAAACTTAACGTACCCAGTACAGTTGGTGTTTCTGGGGTGACCTCGCTGACCACAGCCTCCACGGAGGACTGAAGCTGCTGTTGTACATTGGGAAGGTCGGTAAATTCAGACACGGATAGGGCATAACTGGGATCGTGAGAGATGCTCTGCAGTTCTCTGCTGTCAGAGCTCCTGGTTCCAATTGCAAAGGTCAAGACACCCAGCTGTTTGAGAGCAGAGGCTGGCTCATCAACACGGTCAAAAGACCTTCCACCACTTAGCAATATCAGGACCTGTGGAACTCCTTCCAGGCGCCTGCTTCCGGCAGAGGCCGTGAAGACATTGTCCCTCAAGTACTGGAGAGCTGCTCCAGTGTTGAGGGGTCTTCCGCCTTTGGGTTTCAAGTCTCTGAGAGTGTCAAGGATCTCGCCTTTTGTGGTGTACGTGTTGAGATAGAACTGGACAGTTGGATCTCTGCTGTACTGAACCACCGAGACGCGGTCTTTGTTGTCATCCACACTGAGTGTCTCTACTACTCTTTGGACAAAGTCTCGCATGGCTGGGAATCCAGTTCTAGTGCCATCAGATCCATCCAACAGGAACACAATGTCCCTTCCTGGAAGCCTTTTCTCCACTAGGAAACAATCAGATTTCAGACATGTATTTAGCTTCATCTATCAAACATTTTCCGTGTCAATTTCAGATGAGGAAGGATAACCTCAACATTTACGACTCACTCTACAAAGATGACACAACTGTTTTGCCAAAATCGGCACTGTATGACATGAATTCAGACAAATGCCCTTCACTACTTTTCACTTTCCCTCCTGTGATTAGCTTGAAATGTTCAAATAGTTGGTCACTTTCTTACCAGTTACTGTTGGTGTAACGGGCGTGGCCCTCTGTAGCACTGTGCTCATTGCAGAGGAGAGCTGCTCTTGGACAGTGGGGAGGTCAGAGTAGTCAGACACTGATAGAGCAAGGTTAGGCTGGTATGAAATCTTCTGCAGCTCTCTGCTGTCAGAAGCCCTTGTTCCAATGCCAATCACAAAGATGCCCTGTTGTTTGAGAGCAGAGGCTGGGGCATCTACATTGTCAAAAGACTTTCCACCACTTAGCAGGACCAGCATCTGTGGAACACCTTGCAGGCGCCTACTCCCAGAGGAGTTTGTAAACACATTGTCCCTGACGTACTGGAGGGCTGCCCCGGTGTTGAGGGGTCTGCCTCCTTTGTGTTTAAGCCCTCTGATTGAATCCACAATATCCTCCTTTCTGGTGTACGTGTTCAGATAGAAATTGACATTTGGATCCCTGCTGTATTGGACCACAGAGACACGGTCTTTGTTTTCTCCCACATTGAGTTTCTCCACCACTTTTTCAACAAAATCACGCATGGCAGGGAAGCCATTCCTTGTGCCATCAGAACCATCCAGAAGGAATACGATATCCTTCTTCGCAGTGTCAACTGAGAAGAGACAGGAAGACAAATAATGAAATCCTATGCACAAAGAACAAACCTAAACTAATCATTCTCTACTAGCGGCCTGTCTTTTTGATTCTTCCTTTTTCTCTAAACAGCAGCAAATCACCTCAGCTACCTTTACTACAATTAAAAAAACAATGGATGCTAAACTGCTATGACATAGAGGTTCTTTGTGCTGGTGTGGGCCAAGCAAATCATCTCGGCTGACAAGCCCTTAAACTTAACGTACCCAGTACAGTTGGTGTTTCTGGGGTGACCTCGCTGACCACAGCCTCCACGGAGGACTGAAGCTGCTGTTGTACATTGGGAAGGTCGGTAAATTCAGACACGGATAGGGCATAACTGGGATCGTGAGAGATGCTCTGCAGTTCTCTGCTGTCAGAGCTCCTGGTTCCAATTGCAAAGGTCAAGACACCCAGCTGTTTGAGAGCAGAGGCTGGCTCATCAACACGGTCAAAAGACCTTCCACCACTTAGCAATATCAGGACCTGTGGAACTCCTTCCAGGCGCCTGCTTCCGGCAGAGGCCGTGAAGACATTGTCCCTCAAGTACTGGAGAGCTGCTCCAGTGTTGAGGGGTCTTCCGCCTTTGGGTTTCAAGTCTCTGAGAGTGTCAAGGATCTCGCCTTTTGTGGTGTACGTGTTGAGATAGAACTGGACAGTTGGATCTCTGCTGTACTGAACCACCGAGACGCGGTCTTTGTTGTCATCCACACTGAGTGTCTCTACTACTCTTTGGACAAAGTCTCGCATGGCTGGGAATCCAGTTCTAGTGCCATCAGATCCATCCAACAGGAACACAATGTCCCTTCCTGGAAGCCTTTTCTCCACTAGGAAACAATCAGATTTCAGACATGTATTTAGCTTCATCTATCAAACATTTTCCGTGTCAATTTCAGATGAGGAAGGATAACCTCAACATTTACGACTCACTCTACAAAGATGACACAACTGTTTTGCCAAAATCGGCACTGTATGACATGAATTCAGACAAATGCCCTTCACTACTTTTCACTTTCCCTCCTGTGATTAGCTTGAAATGTTCAAATAGTTGGTCACTTTCTTACCAGTTACTGTTGGTGTAACGGGCGTGGCCCTCTGTAGCACTGTGCTCATTGCAGAGGAGAGCTGCTCTTGGACAGTGGGGAGGTCAGAGTAGTCAGACACTGATAGAGCAAGGTTAGGCTGGTATGAAATCTTCTGCAGCTCTCTGCTGTCAGAAGCCCTTGTTCCAATGCCAATCACAAAGATGCCCTGTTGTTTGAGAGCAGAGGCTGGGGCATCTACATTGTCAAAAGACTTTCCACCACTTAGCAGGACCAGCATCTGTGGAACACCTTGCAGGCGCCTACTCCCGGAGGAGTCTGTAAACACATTGTCCCTGACGTACTGGAGGGCTGCCCCGGTGTTGAGGGGTCTGCCTCCTTTGTGTTGAAGCCCTCTGATTGAATCCACAATATCCTCCTTTCTGGTGTACGTGTTCAGATAGAAATTGACATTTGGATCCCTGCTGTATTGGACCACAGAGACACGGTCTTTGTTTTCTCCCACATTGAGTTTCTCCACCACTTTTTCAACAAAATCACGCATGGCAGGGAAGCCATTCCTTGTGCCATCAGAACCATCCAGAAGGAATACGATATCCTTCTTCGCAGTGTCAACTGAGAAGAGACAGGAAGACAAATAATGAAATCCTATGCACAAAGAACAAACCTAAACTAATCATTCTCTACTAGCGGCCTGTCTTTTTGATTCTTCCTTTTTCTCTAAACAGCAGCAAATCACCTCAGCTACCTTTACTACAATTAAAAAAACAATGGATGCTAAACTGCTATGACATAGAGGTTCTTTGTGCTGGTGTGGGCCAAGCAAATCATCTCGGCTGACAAGCCCTTAAACTTAACGTACCCAGTACAGTTGGTGTTTCTGGGGTGACCTCGCTGACCACAGCCTCCACGGAGGACTGAAGCTGCTGTTGTACATTGGGAAGGTCGGTAAATTCAGACACGGATAGGGCATAACTGGGATCGTGAGAGATGCTCTGCAGTTCTCTGCTGTCAGAGCTCCTGGTTCCAATTGCAAAGGTCAAGACACCCAGCTGTTTGAGAGCAGAGGCTGGCTCATCAACACGGTCAAAAGACCTTCCACCACTTAGCAATATCAGGACCTGTGGAACTCCTTCCAGGCGCCTGCTTCCGGCAGAGGCCGTGAAGACATTGTCCCTCAAGTACTGGAGAGCTGCTCCAGTGTTGAGGGGTCTTCCGCCTTTGGGTTTCAAGTCTCTGAGAGTGTCAAGGATCTCGCCTTTTGTGGTGTACGTGTTGAGATAGAACTGGACAGTTGGATCTCTGCTGTACTGAACCACCGAGACGCGGTCTTTGTTGTCATCCACACTGAGTGTCTCTACTACTCTTTGGACAAAGTCTCGCATGGCTGGGAATCCAGTTCTAGTGCCATCAGATCCATCCAACAGGAACACAATGTCCCTTCCTGGAAGCCTTTTCTCCACTAGGAAACAATCAGATTTCAGACATGTATTTAGCTTCATCTATCAAACATTTTCCGTGTCAATTTCAGATGAGGAAGGATAACCTCAACATTTACGACTCACTCTACAAAGATGACACAACTGTTTTGCCAAAATCGGCACTGTATGACATGAATTCAGACAAATGCCCTTCACTACTTTTCACTTTCCCTCCTGTGATTAGCTTGAAATGTTCAAATAGTTGGTCACTTTCTTACCAGTTACTGTTGGTGTAACGGGCGTGGCCCTCTGTAGCACTGTGCTCATTGCAGAGGAGAGCTGCTCTTGGACAGTGGGGAGGTCAGAGTAGTCAGACACTGATAGAGCAAGGTTAGGCTGGTATGAAATCTTCTGCAGCTCTCTGCTGTCAGAAGCCCTTGTTCCAATGCCAATCACAAAGATGCCCTGTTGTTTGAGAGCAGAGGCTGGGGCATCTACATTGTCAAAAGACTTTCCACCACTTAGCAGGACCAGCATCTGTGGAACACCTTGCAGGCGCCTACTCCCGGAGGAGTCTGTAAACACATTGTCCCTGACGTACTGGAGGGCTGCCCCGGTGTTGAGGGGTCTGCCTCCTTTGTGTTGAAGCCCTCTGATTGAATCCACAATATCCTCCTTTCTGGTGTACGTGTTCAGATAGAAATTGACATTTGGATCCCTGCTGTATTGGACCACAGAGACACGGTCTTTGTTTTCTCCCACATTGAGTTTCTCCACCACTTTTTCAACAAAATCACGCATGGCAGGGAAGCCATTCCTTGTGCCATCAGAACCATCCAGAAGGAATACGATATCCTTCTTCGCAGTGTCAACTGAGAAGAGACAGGAAGACAAATAATGAAATCCTATGCACAAAGAACAAACCTAAACTAATCATTCTCTACTAGCGGCCTGTCTTTTTGATTCTTCCTTTTTCTCTAAACAGCAGCAAATCACCTCAGCTACCTTTACTACAATTAAAAAAACAATGGATGCTAAACTGCTATGACATAGAGGTTCTTTGTGCTGGTGTGGGCCAAGCAAATCATCTCGGCTGACAAGCCCTTAAACTTAACGTACCCAGTACAGTTGGTGTTTCTGGGGTGACCTCGCTGACCACAGCCTCCACGGAGGACTGAAGCTGCTGTTGTACATTGGGAAGGTCGGTAAATTCAGACACGGATAGGGCATAACTGGGATCGTGAGAGATGCTCTGCAGTTCTCTGCTGTCAGAGCTCCTGGTTCCAATTGCAAAGGTCAAGACACCCAGCTGTTTGAGAGCAGAGGCTGGCTCATCAACACGGTCAAAAGACCTTCCACCACTTAGCAATATCAGGACCTGTGGAACTCCTTCCAGGCGCCTGCTTCCGGCAGAGGCCGTGAAGACATTGTCCCTCAAGTACTGGAGAGCTGCTCCAGTGTTGAGGGGTCTTCCGCCTTTGGGTTTCAAGTCTCTGAGAGTGTCAAGGATCTCGCCTTTTGTGGTGTACGTGTTGAGATAGAACTGGACAGTTGGATCTCTGCTGTACTGAACCACCGAGACGCGGTCTTTGTTGTCATCCACACTGAGTGTCTCTACTACTCTTTGGACAAAGTCTCGCATGGCTGGGAATCCAGTTCTAGTGCCATCAGATCCATCCAACAGGAACACAATGTCCCTTCCTGGAAGCCTTTTCTCCACTAGGAAACAATCAGATTTCAGACATGTATTTAGCTTCATCTATCAAACATTTTCCGTGTCAATTTCAGATGAGGAAGGATAACCTCAACATTTACGACTCACTCTACAAAGATGACACAACTGTTTTGCCAAAATCGGCACTGTATGACATGAATTCAGACAAATGCCCTTCACTACTTTTCACTTTCCCTCCTGTGATTAGCTTGAAATGTTCAAATAGTTGGTCACTTTCTTACCAGTTACTGTTGGTGTAACGGGCGTGGCCCTCTGTAGCACTGTGCTCATTGCAGAGGAGAGCTGCTCTTGGATAGTGGGGAGGTCAGAGTAGTCAGACACTGATAGAGCAAGGTTAGGCCGGTATGAAATCTTCTGCAGCTCTCTGCTGTCAGAAGCCCTTGTTCCAATGCCAATCACAAAGATGCCCTGTTGTTTGAGAGCAGAGGCTGGGGCATCTACATTGTCAAAAGACTTTCCACCACTTAGCAGGACCAGCATCTGTGGAACACCTTGCAGGCGCCTACTCCCGGAGGAGTCTGTAAACACATTGTCCCTGACGTACTGGAGGGCTGCCCCGGTGTTGAGGGGTCTGCCTCCTTTGTGTTGAAGCCCTCTGATTGAATCCACAATATCCTCCTTTCTGGTGTACGTGTTCAGATAGAAATTGACATTTAGATCCCTGCTGTATTGGACCACAGAGACACGGTCTTTGTTTTCTCCCACATTGAGTTTCTCCACCACTTTTTCAACAAAATCACGCATGGCAGGGAAGCCATTCCTTGTGCCATCAGAACCATCCAGAAGGAATACGATATCCTTCTTCGCAGTCTCAACTGAGAAGAGACAGGAAGACAAATAATGAAATCCTATGCACAAAGAACAAACCTAAACTAATCATTCTCTACTAGCGGCCTGTCTTTTTGATTCTTCCTTTTTCTCTAAACAGCAGCAAATCACCTCAGCTACCTTTACTACAATTAAAAAAACAATGGATGCTAAACTGCTATGACATAGAGGTTCTTTGTGCTGGTGTGGGCCAAGCAAATCATCTCGGCTGACAAGCCCTTAAACTTAACGTACCCAGTACAGTTGGTGTTTCTGGGGTGACCTCGCTGACCACAGCCTCCACGGAGGACTGAAGCTGCTGTTGTACATTGGGAAGGTCGGTAAATTCAGACACGGATAGGGCATAACTGGGATCGTGAGAGATGCTCTGCAGTTCTCTGCTGTCAGAGCTCCTGGTTCCAATTGCAAAGGTCAAGACACCCAGCTGTTTGAGAGCAGAGGCTGGCTCATCAACACGGTCAAAAGACCTTCCACCACTTAGCAATATCAGGACCTGTGGAACTCCTTCCAGGCGCCTGCTTCCGGCAGAGGCCGTGAAGACATTGTCCCTCAAGTACTGGAGAGCTGCTCCAGTGTTGAGGGGTCTTCCGCCTTTGGGTTTCAAGTCTCTGAGAGTGTCAAGGATCTCGCCTTTTGTGGTGTACGTGTTGAGATAGAACTGGACAGTTGGATCTCTGCTGTACTGAACCACCGAGACGCGGTCTTTGTTGTCATCCACACTGAGTGTCTCTACTACTCTTTGGACAAAGTCTCGCATGGCTGGGAATCCAGTTCTAGTGCCATCAGATCCATCCAACAGGAACACAATGTCCCTTCCTGGAAGCCTTTTCTCCACTAGGAAACAATCAGATTTCAGACATGTATTTAGCTTCATCTATCAAACATTTTCCGTGTCAATTTCAGATGAGGAAGGATAACCTCAACATTTACGACTCACTCTACAAAGATGACACAACTGTTTTGCCAAAATCGGCACTGTATGACATGAATTCAGACAAATGCCCTTCACTACTTTTCACTTTCCCTCCTGTGATTAGCTTGAAATGTTCAAATAGTTGGTCACTTTCTTACCAGTTACTGTTGGTGTAACGGGCGTGGCCCTCTGTAGCACTGTGCTCATTGCAGAGGAGAGCTGCTCTTGGACAGTGGGGAGGTCAGAGTAGTCAGACACTGATAGAGCAAGGTTAGGCTGGTATGAAATCTTCTGCAGCTCTCTGCTGTCAGAAGCCCTTGTTCCAATGCCAATCACAAAGATGCCCTGTTGTTTGAGAGCAGAGGCTGGGGCATCTACATTGTCAAAAGACTTTCCACCACTTAGCAGGACCAGCATCTGTGGAACACCTTGCAGGCGCCTACTCCCGGAGGAGTCTGTAAACACATTGTCCCTGACGTACTGGAGGGCTGCCCCGGTGTTGAGGGGTCTGCCTCCTTTGTGTTGAAGCCCTCTGATTGAATCCACAATATCCTCCTTTCTGGTGTACGTGTTCAGATAGAAATTGACATTTGGATCCCTGCTGTATTGGACCACAGAGACACGGTCTTTGTTTTCTCCCACATTGAGTTTCTCCACCACTTTTTCAACAAAATCACGCATGGCAGGGAAGCCATTCCTTGTGCCATCAGAACCATCCAGAAGGAATACGATATCCTTCTTCGCAGTGTCAACTGAGAAGAGACAGGAAGACAAATAATGAAATCCTATGCACAAAGAACAAACCTAAACTAATCATTCTCTACTAGCGGCCTGTCTTTTTGATTCTTCCTTTTTCTCTAAACAGCAGCAAATCACCTCAGCTACCTTTACTACAATTAAAAAAACAATGGATGCTAAACTGCTATGACATAGAGGTTCTTTGTGCTGGTGTGGGCCAAGCAAATCATCTCGGCTGACAAGCCCTTAAACTTAACGTACCCAGTACAGTTGGTGTTTCTGGGGTGACCTCGCTGACCACAGCCTCCACGGAGGACTGAAGCTGCTGTTGTACATTGGGAAGGTCGGTAAATTCAGACACGGATAGGGCATAACTGGGATCGTGAGAGATGCTCTGCAGTTCTCTGCTGTCAGAGCTCCTGGTTCCAATTGCAAAGGTCAAGACACCCAGCTGTTTGAGAGCAGAGGCTGGCTCATCAACACGGTCAAAAGACCTTCCACCACTTAGCAATATCAGGACCTGTGGAACTCCTTCCAGGCGCCTGCTTCCGGCAGAGGCCGTGAAGACATTGTCCCTCAAGTACTGGAGAGCTGCTCCAGTGTTGAGGGGTCTTCCGCCTTTGGGTTTCAAGTCTCTGAGAGTGTCAAGGATCTCGCCTTTTGTGGTGTACGTGTTGAGATAGAACTGGACAGTTGGATCTCTGCTGTACTGAACCACCGAGACGCGGTCTTTGTTGTCATCCACACTGAGTGTCTCTACTACTCTTTGGACAAAGTCTCGCATGGCTGGGAATCCAGTTCTAGTGCCATCAGATCCATCCAACAGGAACACAATGTCCCTTCCTGGAAGCCTTTTCTCCACTAGGAAACAATCAGATTTCAGACATGTATTTAGCTTCATCTATCAAACATTTTCCGTGTCAATTTCAGATGAGGAAGGATAACCTCAACATTTACGACTCACTCTACAAAGATGACACAACTGTTTTGCCAAAATCGGCACTGTATGACATGAATTCAGACAAATGCCCTTCACTACTTTTCACTTTCCCTCCTGTGATTAGCTTGAAATGTTCAAATAGTTGGTCACTTTCTTACCAGTTACTGTTGGTGTAACGGGCGTGGCCCTCTGTAGCACTGTGCTCATTGCAGAGGAGAGCTGCTCTTGGATAGTGGGGAGGTCAGAGTAGTCAGACACTGATAGAGCAAGGTTAGGCCGGTATGAAATCTTCTGCAGCTCTCTGCTGTCAGAAGCCCTTGTTCCAATGCCAATCACAAAGATGCCCTGTTGTTTGAGAGCAGAGGCTGGGGCATCTACATTGTCAAAAGACTTTCCACCACTTAGCAGGACCAGCATCTGTGGAACACCTTGCAGGCGCCTACTCCCGGAGGAGTCTGTAAACACATTGTCCCTGACGTACTGGAGGGCTGCCCCGGTGTTGAGGGGTCTGCCTCCTTTGTGTTGAAGCCCTCTGATTGAATCCACAATATCCTCCTTTCTGGTGTACGTGTTCAGATAGAAATTGACATTTAGATCCCTGCTGTATTGGACCACAGAGACACGGTCTTTGTTTTCTCCCACATTGAGTTTCTCCACCACTTTTTCAACAAAATCACGCATGGCAGGGAAGCCATTCCTTGTGCCATCAGAACCATCCAGAAGGAATACGATATCCTTCTTCGCAGTGTCAACTGAGAAGAGACAGGAAGACAAATAATGAAATCCTATGCACAAAGAACAAACCTAAACTAATCATTCTCTACTAGCGGCCTGTCTTTTTGATTCTTCCTTTTTCTCTAAACAGCAGCAAATCACCTCAGCTACCTTTACTACAATTAAAAAAACAATGGATGCTAAACTGCTATGACATAGAGGTTCTTTGTGCTGGTGTGGGCCAAGCAAATCATCTCGGCTGACAAGCCCTTAAACTTAACGTACCCAGTACAGTTGGTGTTTCTGGGGTGACCTCGCTGACCACAGCCTCCACGGAGGACTGAAGCTGCTGTTGTACATTGGGAAGGTCGGTAAATTCAGACACGGATAGGGCATAACTGGGATCGTGAGAGATGCTCTGCAGTTCTCTGCTGTCAGAGCTCCTGGTTCCAATTGCAAAGGTCAAGACACCCAGCTGTTTGAGAGCAGAGGCTGGCTCATCAACACGGTCAAAAGACCTTCCACCACTTAGCAATATCAGGACCTGTGGAACTCCTTCCAGGCGCCTGCTTCCGGCAGAGGCCGTGAAGACATTGTCCCTCAAGTACTGGAGAGCTGCTCCAGTGTTGAGGGGTCTTCCGCCTTTGGGTTTCAAGTCTCTGAGAGTGTCAAGGATCTCGCCTTTTGTGGTGTACGTGTTGAGATAGAACTGGACAGTTGGATCTCTGCTGTACTGAACCACCGAGACGCGGTCTTTGTTGTCATCCACACTGAGTGTCTCTACTACTCTTTGGACAAAGTCTCGCATGGCTGGGAATCCAGTTCTAGTGCCATCAGATCCATCCAACAGGAACACAATGTCCCTTCCTGGAAGCCTTTTCTCCACTAGGAAACAATCAGATTTCAGACATGTATTTAGCTTCATCTATCAAACATTTTCCGTGTCAATTTCAGATGAGGAAGGATAACCTCAACATTTACGACTCACTCTACAAAGATGACACAACTGTTTTGCCAAAATCGGCACTGTATGACATGAATTCAGACAAATGCCCTTCACTACTTTTCACTTTCCCTCCTGTGATTAGCTTGAAATGTTCAAATAGTTGGTCACTTTCTTACCAGTTACTGTTGGTGTAACGGGCGTGGCCCTCTGTAGCACTGTGCTCATTGCAGAGGAGAGCTGCTCTTGGACAGTGGGGAGGTCAGAGTAGTCAGACACTGATAGAGCAAGGTTAGGCTGGTATGAAATCTTCTGCAGCTCTCTGCTGTCAGAAGCCCTTGTTCCAATGCCAATCACAAAGATGCCCTGTTGTTTGAGAGCAGAGGCTGGGGCATCTACATTGTCAAAAGACTTTCCACCACTTAGCAGGACCAGCATCTGTGGAACACCTTGCAGGCGCCTACTCCCGGAGGAGTCTGTAAACACATTGTCCCTGACGTACTGGAGGGCTGCCCCGGTGTTGAGGGGTCTGCCTCCTTTGTGTTGAAGCCCTCTGATTGAATCCACAATATCCTCCTTTCTGGTGTACGTGTTCAGATAGAAATTGACATTTGGATCCCTGCTGTATTGGACCACAGAGACACGGTCTTTGTTTTCTCCCACATTGAGTTTCTCCACCACTTTTTCAACAAAATCACGCATGGCAGGGAAGCCATTCCTTGTGCCATCAGAACCATCCAGAAGGAATACGATATCCTTCTTCGCAGTGTCAACTGAGAAGAGACAGGAAGACAAATAATGAAATCCTATGCACAAAGAACAAACCTAAACTAATCATTCTCTACTAGCGGCCTGTCTTTTTGATTCTTCCTTTTTCTCTAAACAGCAGCAAATCACCTCAGCTACCTTTACTACAATTAAAAAAACAATGGATGCTAAACTGCTATGACATAGAGGTTCTTTGTGCTGGTGTGGGCCAAGCAAATCATCTCGGCTGACAAGCCCTTAAACTTAACGTACCCAGTACAGTTGGTGTTTCTGGGGTGACCTCGCTGACCACAGCCTCCACGGAGGACTGAAGCTGCTGTTGTACATTGGGAAGGTCGGTAAATTCAGACACGGATAGGGCATAACTGGGATCGTGAGAGATGCTCTGCAGTTCTCTGCTGTCAGAGCTCCTGGTTCCAATTGCAAAGGTCAAGACACCCAGCTGTTTGAGAGCAGAGGCTGGCTCATCAACACGGTCAAAAGACCTTCCACCACTTAGCAATATCAGGACCTGTGGAACTCCTTCCAGGCGCCTGCTTCCGGCAGAGGCCGTGAAGACATTGTCCCTCAAGTACTGGAGAGCTGCTCCAGTGTTGAGGGGTCTTCCGCCTTTGGGTTTCAAGTCTCTGAGAGTGTCAAGGATCTCGCCTTTTGTGGTGTACGTGTTGAGATAGAACTGGACAGTTGGATCTCTGCTGTACTGAACCACAGAGACGCGGTCTTTGTTGTCATCCACACTGAGTGTCTCTACTACTCTTTGGACAAAGTCTCGCATGGCTGGGAATCCAGTTCTAGTGCCATCAGATCCATCCAACAGGAACACAATGTCCCTTCCTGGAAGCCTTTTCTCCACTAGGAAACAATCAGATTTCAGACATGTATTTAGCTTCATCTATCAAACATTTTCCGTGTCAATTTCAGATGAGGAAGGATAACCTCAACATTTACGACTCACTCTACAAAGATGACACAACTGTTTTGCCAAAATCGGCACTGTATGACATGAATTCAGACAAATGCCCTTCACTACTTTTCACTTTCCCTCCTGTGATTAGCTTGAAATGTTCAAATAGTTGGTCACTTTCTTACCAGTTACTGTTGGTGTAACGGGCGTGGCCCTCTGTAGCACTGTGCTCATTGCAGAGGAGAGCTGCTCTTGGATAGTGGGGAGGTCAGAGTAGTCAGACACTGATAGAGCAAGGTTAGGCCGGTATGAAATCTTCTGCAGCTCTCTGCTGTCAGAAGCCCTTGTTCCAATGCCAATCACAAAGATGCCCTGTTGTTTGAGAGCAGAGGCTGGGGCATCTACATTGTCAAAAGACTTTCCACCACTTAGCAGGACCAGCATCTGTGGAACACCTTGCAGGCGCCTACTCCCGGAGGAGTCTGTAAACACATTGTCCCTGACGTACTGGAGGGCTGCCCCGGTGTTGAGGGGTCTGCCTCCTTTGTGTTGAAGCCCTCTGATTGAATCCACAATATCCTCCTTTCTGGTGTACGTGTTCAGATAGAAATTGACATTTGGATCCCTGCTGTATTGGACCACAGAGACACGGTCTTTGTTTTCTCCCACATTGAGTTTCTCCACCACTTTTTCAACAAAATCACGCATGGCAGGGAAGCCATTCCTTGTGCCATCAGAACCATCCAGAAGGAATACGATATCCTTCTTCGCAGTGTCAACTGAGAAGAGACAGGAAGACAAATAATGAAATCCTATGCACAAAGAACAAACCTAAACTAATCATTCTCTACTAGCGGCCTGTCTTTTTGATTCTTCCTTTTTCTCTAAACAGCAGCAAATCACCTCAGCTACCTTTACTACAATTAAAAAAACAATGGATGCTAAACTGCTATGACATAGAGGTTCTTTGTGCTGGTGTGGGCCAAGCAAATCATCTCGGCTGACAAGCCCTTAAACTTAACGTACCCAGTACAGTTGGTGTTTCTGGGGTGACCTCGCTGACCACAGCCTCCACGGAGGACTGAAGCTGCTGTTGTACATTGGGAAGGTCGGTAAATTCAGACACGGATAGGGCATAACTGGGATCGTGAGAGATGCTCTGCAGTTCTCTGCTGTCAGAGCTCCTGGTTCCAATTGCAAAGGTCAAGACACCCAGCTGTTTGAGAGCAGAGGCTGGCTCATCAACACGGTCAAAAGACCTTCCACCACTTAGCAATATCAGGACCTGTGGAACTCCTTCCAGGCGCCTGCTTCCGGCAGAGGCCGTGAAGACATTGTCCCTCAAGTACTGGAGAGCTGCTCCAGTGTTGAGGGGTCTTCCGCCTTTGGGTTTCAAGTCTCTGAGAGTGTCAAGGATCTCGCCTTTTGTGGTGTACGTGTTGAGATAGAACTGGACAGTTGGATCTCTGCTGTACTGAACCACCGAGACGCGGTCTTTGTTGTCATCCACACTGAGTGTCTCTACTACTCTTTGGACAAAGTCTCGCATGGCTGGGAATCCAGTTCTAGTGCCATCAGATCCATCCAACAGGAACACAATGTCCCTTCCTGGAAGCCTTTTCTCCACTAGGAAACAATCAGATTTCAGACATGTATTTAGCTTCATCTATCAAACATTTTCCGTGTCAATTTCAGATGAGGAAGGATAACCTCAACATTTACGACTCACTCTACAAAGATGACACAACTGTTTTGCCAAAATCGGCACTGTATGACATGAATTCAGACAAATGCCCTTCACTACTTTTCACTTTCCCTCCTGTGATTAGCTTGAAATGTTCAAATAGTTGGTCACTTTCTTACCAGTTACTGTTGGTGTAACGGGCGTGGCCCTCTGTAGCACTGTGCTCATTGCAGAGGAGAGCTGCTCTTGGATAGTGGGGAGGTCAGAGTAGTCAGACACTGATAGAGCAAGGTTAGGCCGGTATGAAATCTTCTGCAGCTCTCTGCTGTCAGAAGCCCTTGTTCCAATGCCAATCACAAAGATGCCCTGTTGTTTGAGAGCAGAGGCTGGGGCATCTACATTGTCAAAAGACTTTCCACCACTTAGCAGGACCAGCATCTGTGGAACACCTTGCAGGCGCCTACTCCCGGAGGAGTCTGTAAACACATTGTCCCTGACGTACTGGAGGGCTGCCCCGGTGTTGAGGGGTCTGCCTCCTTTGTGTTGAAGCCCTCTGATTGAATCCACAATATCCTCCTTTCTGGTGTACGTGTTCAGATAGAAATTGACATTTGGATCCCTGCTGTATTGGACCACAGAGACACGGTCTTTGTTTTCTCCCACATTGAGTTTCTCCACCACTTTTTCAACAAAATCACGCATGGCAGGGAAGCCATTCCTTGTGCCATCAGAACCATCCAGAAGGAATACGATATCCTTCTTCGCAGTGTCAACTGAGAAGAGACAGGAAGACAAATAATGAAATCCTATGCACAAAGAACAAACCTAAACTAATCATTCTCTACTAGCGGCCTGTCTTTTTGATTCTTCCTTTTTCTCTAAACAGCAGCAAATCACCTCAGCTACCTTTACTACAATTAAAAAAACAATGGATGCTAAACTGCTATGACATAGAGGTTCTTTGTGCTGGTGTGGGCCAAGCAAATCATCTCGGCTGACAAGCCCTTAAACTTAACGTACCCAGTACAGTTGGTGTTTCTGGGGTGACCTCGCTGACCACAGCCTCCACGGAGGACTGAAGCTGCTGTTGTACATTGGGAAGGTCGGTAAATTCAGACACGGATAGGGCATAACTGGGATCGTGAGAGATGCTCTGCAGTTCTCTGCTGTCAGAGCTCCTGGTTCCAATTGCAAAGGTCAAGACACCCAGCTGTTTGAGAGCAGAGGCTGGCTCATCAACACGGTCAAAAGACCTTCCACCACTTAGCAATATCAGGACCTGTGGAACTCCTTCCAGGCGCCTGCTTCCGGCAGAGGCCGTGAAGACATTGTCCCTCAAGTACTGGAGAGCTGCTCCAGTGTTGAGGGGTCTTCCGCCTTTGGGTTTCAAGTCTCTGAGAGTGTCAAGGATCTCGCCTTTTGTGGTGTACGTGTTGAGATAGAACTGGACAGTTGGATCTCTGCTGTACTGAACCACCGAGACGCGGTCTTTGTTGTCATCCACACTGAGTGTCTCTACTACTCTTTGGACAAAGTCTCGCATGGCTGGGAATCCAGTTCTAGTGCCATCAGATCCATCCAACAGGAACACAATGTCCCTTCCTGGAAGCCTTTTCTCCACTAGGAAACAATCAGATTTCAGACATGTATTTAGCTTCATCTATCAAACATTTTCCGTGTCAATTTCAGATGAGGAAGGATAACCTCAACATTTACGACTCACTCTACAAAGATGACACAACTGTTTTGCCAAAATCGGCACTGTATGACATGAATTCAGACAAATGCCCTTCACTACTTTTCACTTTCCCTCCTGTGATTAGCTTGAAATGTTCAAATAGTTGGTCACTTTCTTACCAGTTACTGTTGGTGTAACGGGCGTGGCCCTCTGTAGCACTGTGCTCATTGCAGAGGAGAGCTGCTCTTGGACAGTGGGGAGGTCAGAGTAGTCAGACACTGATAGAGCAAGGTTAGGCTGGTATGAAATCTTCTGCAGCTCTCTGCTGTCAGAAGCCCTTGTTCCAATGCCAATCACAAAGATGCCCTGTTGTTTGAGAGCAGAGGCTGGGGCATCTACATTGTCAAAAGACTTTCCACCACTTAGCAGGACCAGCATCTGTGGAACACCTTGCAGGCGCCTACTCCCGGAGGAGTCTGTAAACACATTGTCCCTGACGTACTGGAGGGCTGCCCCGGTGTTGAGGGGTCTGCCTCCTTTGTGTTGAAGCCCTCTGATTGAATCCACAATATCCTCCTTTCTGGTGTACATGTTCAGATAGAAATTGACATTTGGATCCCTGCTGTATTGGACCACAGAGACACGGTCTTTGTTTTCTCCCACATTGAGTTTCTCCACCACTTTTTCAACAAAATCACGCATGGCAGGGAAGCCATTCCTTGTGCCATCAGAACCATCCAGAAGGAATACGATATCCTTCTTCGCAGTGTCAACTGAGAAGAGACAGGAAGACAAATAATGAAATCCTATGCACAAAGAACAAACCTAAACTAATCATTCTCTACTAGCGGCCTGTCTTTTTGATTCTTCCTTTTTCTCTAAACAGCAGCAAATCACCTCAGCTACCTTTACTACAATTAAAAAAACAATGGATGCTAAACTGCTATGACATAGAGGTTCTTTGTGCTGGTGTGGGCCAAGCAAATCATCTCGGCTGACAAGCCCTTAAACTTAACGTACCCAGTACAGTTGGTGTTTCTGGGGTGACCTCGCTGACCACAGCCTCCACGGAGGACTGAAGCTGCTGTTGTACATTGGGAAGGTCGGTAAATTCAGACACGGATAGGGCATAACTGGGATCGTGAGAGATGCTCTGCAGTTCTCTGCTGTCAGAGCTCCTGGTTCCAATTGCAAAGGTCAAGACACCCAGCTGTTTGAGAGCAGAGGCTGGCTCATCAACACGGTCAAAAGACCTTCCACCACTTAGCAATATCAGGACCTGTGGAACTCCTTCCAGGCGCCTGCTTCCGGCAGAGGCCGTGAAGACATTGTCCCTCAAGTACTGGAGAGCTGCTCCAGTGTTGAGGGGTCTTCCGCCTTTGGGTTTCAAGTCTCTGAGAGTGTCAAGGATCTCGCCTTTTGTGGTGTACGTGTTGAGATAGAACTGGACAGTTGGATCTCTGCTGTACTGAACCACCGAGACGCGGTCTTTGTTGTCATCCACACTGAGTGTCTCTACTACTCTTTGGACAAAGTCTCGCATGGCTGGGAATCCAGTTCTAGTGCCATCAGATCCATCCAACAGGAACACAATGTCCCTTCCTGGAAGCCTTTTCTCCACTAGGAAACAATCAGATTTCAGACATGTATTTAGCTTCATCTATCAAACATTTTCCGTGTCAATTTCAGATGAGGAAGGATAACCTCAACATTTACGACTCACTCTACAAAGATGACACAACTTTTTTGCCCAAAATGGCACTGTATGACATGAATTTATTGAAAAGTGCTGCATTCATTTTCGTTTTACTAATTTTTTTAACTTGCTATGTAAAAAGGTAAGTTCCTTTTCTCACATTTACATTAGTGACATTGATCTACTTAACCTTTGACAAAATTATGTCTTTGTAATTTTGCATGTAATTTTCAAAAAAAATTCTATCATATTTTGGAAAATGTTATGTGTTCAGTCTTCATTTGAATCATGCACTGGAAAATTCACATTCAACTTCTTACCTATTGATTCAGTTTTTGAAATTTCTTTTTGAAAATTTTCTTTAGTAATTGCAGCAACAACTTCCTCTTGTATATTTGTGAGGTCAGCCATTTCATTGACCAACATACTATAATCTGGTGGGTGGGTTATCTTCTCCATTTCCATATATTCCGATGTTTTTGTACTAATCGTTAATATAGTGACATTGCTTTCTCTTAGAGAAGCTAAAGGCAAAGAGACACTGTCACTTGATGGTCCACCACTTAGAAGAACAAGAATTTGTCGCACATTTTCTGTGTGTCTGCTCCCTGTTGGAACTGTGAATATGTTATCTTTAACATATTGTAGAGCTGCACCAATTTTGAGAGGTCGTCCTCCTTTGTGCGAGAGCCTTCTGACAGCTGTTAAGACATCTTCTTTCCTCATGAACGAATTCAAAAAGAAATTGGCAAGGGCCAAATTGCTGAATTGAATCACAGCAACTCTGTCTTTTTTTGGTCCAATGTCAAATCTGTTTATTACTTTGTACAAAAAATTTTGAATCTCTGAAAATGTATTTCTGGTGTTATCGGATCCATCCAAAAGAAAAACTATGTCTCTTCCTTTTTCATCATTTTCTTCTGTTAATAAAAACATATATGATGTTATTACAAACATCAATAGATGTATTCAGAATCAACACTTAGGTCATTATTCAAATTATCTCAGTTCTCACCTGCTTTAATTTCCTTCTCAACTCCCTCTTGAGTAATTTGATTCATCAAGTGCTGTTGAATCTCAGGGAGATTTTCAAAGTTGGTGATCGAGTAGGCATTATTTGGGTCAGAAGAAATAATTTGCAATTCAGCTGAATTTGAACTTGTTGAGCCAACTGCAAATGTGACCACTCCTGCAGCCTTAAGCATACTTGCTGGGCCTCGTGGAGAATCTCTTGAACGTCCACCAGCCAACATTACAAGTATTTGCTTGGCTCCTTCATGATGTCGACTTCCAGCATTCGAAACAAACACTTTATCCTTCACAAACTGCAATGCTGCTCCAATATATTGAGGCCTTCCACCTTTTGGTTTTAGGCTTGCGACATGTTTAAGAATATCATTTCTTGTATTGTAGGTATTCAAATTGAAATTGAGTTCAGCATTGTTGCTATACTGTACAACAGCAACTTTATCTTTTCCTTGATCCAGGTCAAAGCCTTCAACAAGTTTTGCTACAAACGCTCGTATAGAAGAGAATCTGCTCCTGACATCATCAGATCCATCAATGAGAAAGACAATATCTCTATTCACGTTGGAGCTTGAACCTATAAAAGTCCACAATCAATCATCTCTTTACCGCGTGTATCTGTGTGTATAAAATTAATAGTCATTTAGAAATTAAATATGGTAAAATAGATTATAATGTATTGTACACTCACCCACACGAGGACTGGCACTGGCCTTATGAGTTGCAATGGCTGTGAGCAACTGCTCCTTCACAAGAGGAAAGTCAGACTTCCCCTTGATAAAATACTCTGCTGTTGGACTGTTTGCTAAACGTTCAATCTCCATCTCCAATCTACCCGTATTATTAAGTCCAACAGTGAATAGGTCAATTCCGGCCTTTCTCACTCTGTCCACTGGACCTAACACATCATCATCTGACTTTGTCCCACTTAACAGAATCAGTATCTGTGGAACTCCCTGCTGGGCTCTGCTTCCAGATGACGCAGTGAACACATTGTTCTTTACATAATCAAGGGCTACACCAGTGTTCACCTTGAACCCTCCTTTTAGTTTCACATTGCTCAAATGACTCATGACATCATCCTTCACAGAATATGTGTTCAGGAGAAAATCAGTACTGGGTTCTGTGCTGTACTGAATCAAAGCAAGTTGTACTTTGCTTGGACCAATTTTCATTGGCTTAACAAAGTCTTGGACAAAATCCAGAATTTGTCTTTCACTTTTTTGCATTTCATCAGAGCCATCAAGGAGAAAAACTATATCAGCACTCTGGAGTTCTAATTCTGCAATCATGGAAGGGTCTGAAATGGATACAAACAAATGTTTTACAAAACTATTATTTTTACAGTAAACTGAAATATTTTAATATACAACTGGTCATATAATCATGAAATTTTAATATCCACTTAGATGGCATTTTTTATAACATTAAAATGTAATTATGTTTCTATTTCTTACCAATGACGGTTGTAAATTCAGTTGTTTGTTGATTGCCCCTCAATGTAGCTTCCAGAGATGGCTCTATACTTTGCAGATTGTTAAAGCTTGTGACATAGAAATTATGTGTTGGTGTGAAGGAAACTGTTTGCATTTCCAAAGTATCGGCATTCTTTGTTCCAATAGTAAAAGCCTTTATTCCCTTTGATTTGAGTGACTGTGCTTGGCTTCTGACATCATCCTCTGATCGCCCACCACTAAATACATACAAATACTGGGGGACTGATTCTTCTCTTCTGCCTCCAACAGAAGCAGCAAAGACATTGTCTCTGACGAATGCCAGTGCCTTGCCAAGGTTGAGGGGTCGTCCAAACTTATGGCTCATTGTCCCGATAGAACTCAGCACATCACTCTTGGATGAATGGGAATTCAAGTAAAAATTGACAGTGGCATCACGGCTGTATTGAACAACAGACACTTGGTCCCTGTTCTCCCCAACATTTAAACTTTCAACAATTTTTTCTATAAATCCCCGTATCTCTTCAAAGCCATTTCGTGAGTCATATGATCCATCAATAAGAAACACAATATCATTTTTCTTGGAATCTGCAACATAGGTAAAAAAAAGGAAAAAACACAAATTATTTTCGCAGATAATAAGTGAGCAGCTGCAAGCTTATTTCCCTCATTGTAACTCATGTTTTTAGTAAAATAGTAAAATCATTACACCTTACCAAAGCCCTTTGTGGGAGCAGTTTGTTCAAAATGTTGGGAAGCCTTTCTCAACAATGACAATACATCGTTTGTCGCAGACGGAAGTTCCCCATAATCAGTAATAGAGTGTGCATAACTGGGTTCATGGGACAATGTCTGTAGCTCAAGTGTATCAGCATCAGTTGTTCCAATGGCAATTGGTATGATACCATTTCCTTTTAGCATTCTGACTGGGGTTCTTATATCATCTCCAGATCTTCCACCACTCAGCACTATGAGTATCTGTGGAACTCCTTCATGTAGTCTACTACCTGATTCAGAAGTGAATATATGGTCCTTTACATACTGAAGAGCCGCTCCAATATTGTGAGGATAACCTCCTTTGTGACTTAGACCCCGTACTGCATCAAGGACATCATCCTCTGTTGAGTAACGTCTCAAGTCAAAGTTAGTTTCTGCTGTGTTACTGTACTGAACAACAGCCATATGATCATTGTTTGTGCCAATTTTTAGGTCTGTCACCATTCTCTGCACAAAATCTTTGATATATAGAAAGCTTTCTTCAGAATCATCCGAACCATCAAGCAAGAATACAACATCTCTTCTTCTGGCATCTGCAATCACACAGACAAGTAAACAAATTGATTGATCTTGTATTTGAATGAAGAGTGCAAATGTTCAACCCCCATGCACAACTTGCTATACTGCTTTAGACAGAATTTGGCAAGACCACCAAAAGGCATGGAGGAAATCATTTCTGTAACCCTAATAGCACTGAATGATTACTGATGTTGTTCAATCAAGTTGTGCAGACAATAAAATATCTTGTCATTACAGTCTTACCATATGATATTGGTTTGATAGCAGGTGTTTCACTCTTCCTGATGGCAGACAATATTTGTTGTTCAACGCCTGAAAGGTCACCGGAGTCTGTTGCAAGGAAAGCATGGGTAGGTTCCTGTGAAATGGACTGAATTTCTAGGGCATCTGCATTCTTTGTTCCAACCACAAATACCATCACACCCATTCCTTTCAAGCTTTCTACAGCATTTCTGACATCATCACTGGACTGTCCGCCAGTTAAGAGCACCAGAATCTGAGGGACTCCTTGTTGATGCCTACTTCCAGAAGAGGCTGTGAAAACATTATCTTTGACATATTTGAGGGCTGCACCAGTATTGCGGAGTCTGCCTCCTTTATGTCTTAGACCTTGCATGTTGTCCATGACACTCTGCCGTGTTTTGTGTGTATTGAGGAAAAATTCAGCAGAAGGTTCCCTGCTGTACTGCACCACTGAAATGTGATCATTTCTCTCATCTATATTGAGTTTTTCCACCATTCTCTCAACAAAGCCAAGCAGTGCCTGAAATTCACTTTGCATTTCATCTGAGGAATCCAGCAAGAATACAATATCGCGTTGAACGGACTCGGTTCGATCTGTAGAACCTTTCACGGACACAAAGATGATGTTCAGTTAGAGTTACATTTAACTTATTATAGATAGATAGATAGATACATAGATACATAGATAGATGGATAGATAGATAGATAGATAGATAGATAGGTAGGTAGGTAGGCAGATCGTCTTACCCAATACGTTCTCTGGTTTTAGTCTTGGCTGTTGTCGTGGTACTCTTTTCACAAATGACACAAGTTGTTGATATATGCTCCCAATATCATCAAACCGCAGCACAGTGAAAGCATAGGAAGGGTTATGTGCAATCATTTGGAGCTCGAGTATGTCTGCATTTCTTGTGCCTACACACAGTGGGACAACTTTGTGCTGCTTTAGAGCCACTGCTGCACTTGCAACATCATCTTGTGATCTTCCACCACTTAACAGAATCAGTATCTGAGGGACACCTTCTTGATACCGACTACCTGAGGAGTCAGTGAACGTATTGTGTCTCACATAGTCCAGAGCTGCCCCGGTGTTGCGAGGTCCGCCCCCTTTATGGTTTATCTCCTGGAGGGCATTAAGAATATCCTGTTTTTCCATATAGGTATTCAAATTGAAATGTGTCTTTGGATCTCTGCTATACTGGACCACAGAAACACGGTCTTTGTTTTCACCAATACTGAGTGTTTCCACCACTCTTTGGACAAAAGTTTTCATTATTGGGAAGCCGCTCCGTGTGTCGTCTGACCCATCCAAAAGAAACACTATGTCTCTTTGAAGGGACTGTAATTCAACTAGAAAAAGAATAGAAAAACCTTGTTTAATAATCAGACATGATAAATCATCTTAAATATATCCCCGTGCAATTATTGTGCATTAGATAGTTGGAAAAGCCATAAGTACAGAAGCTAGTTGCTGCAATAAACAAGGTGTTAGATGCCAGATCATAAAAAATAAGGATCTTTCTGCAAATCCATAGCAAACTACAAGAATAGTCAAAACAAGGCTTCAGTCAAGACTTCATTATCGCCATTTGCTCAGGTAAAGACGTACAAGGGAATTGGAATACTTGTGTGGATCACACAGTCATGAAAAAAGAAAGGAAAATATATTAAAAACAACAGAAATAAAAGGCAGACAATAATCTACCTAATAATAAATAAGCATATTCTATTCTAATAATTGATAAGAATATTCCTCTTTCACAAATGAAAGAGGGAGAAGGTTGAATAAAAGCAAAAGTAGTTCTAAATATTCAGTCAATGATGTGATAATCATTGGCTCAAGATAGAGCTTAAGAATGATGCTGATGTGAGGCTGTCAAGAAAGACTCTCCAAAGTATGTGAAGAAGCCAAACAAGAAACAGCATCAAGAGATGGTGTTTGAGGAACATGAAACTGACCGACATCCCTCAGAAGATAATCCAGTTTCATGGTAGTTCAAACTATCAAAGACTTGTGCTGAAGCATAAGCGCGGTGTCTGTTCAACTGCGAATTACAGACAGTCCTTACCACCAACAGTAGGCTGCTTGATTCGTATTGGCGAATGGATGAATGCAGCTATCTCAGGCTGAATGGACAAAAGTTCACCAAAGACAGGCAGGTTGAAAAGGAACTCGGAGGAGAAGGCAATTTTTTTAAGCTCCTCCTTTTTCGCATTTTTCATTCCAATAGCAAAAGACAGAACGCCAATTTGTCTTAATTCTAATGCAGCTCTGGAAACATCATCACTGGATTTTCCTCCAGTCAGTAAAACCATAATCTGAGGGACACCCTCAAGTCGTCTACTCCCAGATGATGCTGTGAAAACGTGGTCTCGCACAAACTGCAGAGCAGCCCCTGTTTTCCGATCTCTTCCTCCTTTGTGGCGAAGACTTCTTACAGCGTAAATGATAGCCTTTTTGGATTGGTGAGTTTTTAGGTTGAAGTAAACTCGGGTGTCATCACTATACAGCAAAACAGCTACTTGAACCTTATCCTCCCCAATGTCTAGCTCTTCTGCCATTCTTCTGATGAACTCCCGAATAGCAGGAAGTCCATTTCTGGAGTCATCCGACGCATCAAGGAGAAACACTATGTCCCTCTTATTGCTCTCTGTATTAACAAGGTGATACATGTATCAATAAAAAAGAGAATTCATCGGCAAAAATTCATGGATGCACAGTGGCGACTTTTCTACACATGGACATATCATCATGAGAAAAAAGCTCAAGGAAAAAAAACTGCAGAAGAGAACAGTTCCCTGCAGTTACCTTTTCTTGGAAAGAGATATTTCAAGTAAAACTGCTGAAGAACCATCTTTTTTACCAAAAAGATGTATGACTCTGGAAGTTAACTTCAAAGTAACATTGAAATGAACAAACGTAAAGCTGCATAAAAGAGAGTAATGTCCAGAGAGTCTTAGAAATATACAACCGTTTTTCAGAACAGATTTCAACAGTTTTGATAAATATCATGCAGGAGAAATGTGTCATTGATTGTTAGAAATGTATTTGGATCAGAGAGAGATAGGGAGACATGAGGTTATTTGTAAGAAAGGTCCTACTCAGCAATCAAGTCTCAGGCATATATTCAAATGTGGATTTCTTACCTACTAAATCAGAGATTCCAGTCCCGGTTTCCTCAGTGTCTTTGTGTATGTTCAGTGTGGCAACAACTTGTGACAGGACTGAGGGCAACTTGGAGAATTCATTGACTTTGTATGTGAAATCAGGTTTGAAGGCAATTCTTTCCAACTCTGAAAGATTAGCATCTGCCATTCCAACTGCCACTGATATAATTCCATGCTCTTTAAGAGCAAAAGCTGGGCTTCTTACATTGTCATCAGATGGTTTACTGCTCAGAAGAATTAAGATCTGGGGCACTTCTTCTAGTCTTCTACTGCCCATGGACGAAGTGAAGACACTGTGCCTCACAAACTGGAGAGCCTGGCCAATATTTAGGTGCCTCCCACCTTCATGTCTTAAATTCTCTATGGCATTTCTAATGTCATTCTTTGTCTTGTGTGAATTTAGGTAAAAGCTGACCTCAGGGGTATCAGCAAACTGAACCACAGACACTCTGTCTTGGCCCTCATTGCCTGAGAGGCTCTCCACTACACTCTTAACAAAGAGTTTTATCTCTGGGAATCCATCTCTTGTGTTATCAGAGCCATCCAGTAGGAACACAATATCTCTCTTTACAGCATTGCTTTGTTCTAAGACATAGCAGATAAGACAAAGTTATTCTGATTATGTACCCAAAAAAAAAAAAAAAAAGGGTTTGTGTTGCTTTCTCAATGGCAAAAACGCACTAATCAGAATCAAAATGTTCCTTACCTTGTCGTAGAGTGACAGCTAGCTGGTTAGTTGGAAGGGTCAAATAGTTATTGATCCTTGATGGTATGTTGCTAAGCTCACTGAATTCTCTCACGTTGAAGGCAAATGATGGGTTGTGAGAAATGGCTTCAATCTGCCTTGGGTCTGCGTTCTTGACACCAACACCAAATGGTATGACTCCACCCGTCTTCAGTGCACCAGCTGGCTCCTTCACATTATCCCTGGACCTGCCTCCAGTCAAAATTATATTGAACTGAGGGACCAATTGTGCAGCCCGACCACCATGTCTTTCAGAAAAGATGGTGTCCTTCATGAATCTTATGGCAGATCCGGTGTTTAGACTACGTCCTCCAACAGGGGTGAGTTGATTGACAGCTCTCAACACCTCATCTTTGGTTTGATAAGTGTTTAGGTAGAAATTTGGAGTTGCCCTTTCGCTGTGTTGAACCACTGAAACTCGAACCTTGTCAATCCCAATGTCAAGTGGCTCAATTACTCTGATAATGAAATCCTTGATGGCAGCAAAATCTGCTCGAACATTGTCTGAACCATCAATGAGGATAGCAACATCTCTTTCACCTCCATTGACACCTTTGGGGAAAAAGGAAAATCAACTGTTAATAGACTTTTCATAAAAGTTTGATATTCTGATATCAAGTTTATTTTATTATACATTTTTTTTGATTTAGTGAACAAAAACTCACCAATTTCGACAGTTTCATCAGGCAATGATGTCACATCTGTATCACCAACCACAGTTATCAACTTTGGCATGATTACTTCAGCCAAAGCTGGTACGTTGGCGAAGTTTATCTCATGATAACCCAAATCTGGAACAAAGGCGACTGTTTTCAGGAGGTTGCCATCTGCTTGCCCAGAACTGACTGTGAAGGTCAAAACGCCACCCAGGGCCAAGCTGTCTGCTACGCTTCGAACTTCATCATTGGATGGACCACCTGTGATCAGAACCAACACCTGCTGAATCCCCTGCCTCCTGCGTGACCCAGATGATGACCGGAACATTGTGTTGAGGGCGTTTTTCATGGCTGCTCCAGTATTCAAAACTGAGCCTCCCATCAGCCTGAGTTGAGCAATTTTGTTCACAACATCTTGTCTGTTGTTGTAGGAGTTCAAATAAAACTCAACATTTGAATTTTCAGCATATTGCATGAGAGCAATCTGGACTCTGTCAGGGCGTACATCTAGCTGGTTGACGACATTGATCATGAAGTCTCTTACAAAGGGCAGGTTGGTGTTGCCAACGTAGTTCGAGCCATCCACTAAGAAGACAATGTCTCTGACAACTTTTTGAGTCTGCACTGTGGTTATCTCCACCACTAAGAGAAAGCACAAGAGACAAAAAATTACTTGTGTGTAACCTCACCTGAACATAACACACAGATCTCTGCAGTTGTGTATCTTTTTACTGAAGGTATTCTTTAATCTGTCATCCAGCTCTAATTTACATTTTGGTTTTAATAAGCAAATTCACAAATTCAATATATTCATTGTTTGTGTTACTCTTAACACATATTGAATATGCTGTGAGTCAAAGCACTACCTGGCTCAGTGGGTACTTCAGTCACCACCACCCCAGCTAGAGTGGAGAGCGCAGTAACAATTGGCTTTGGATTGCGAATCATTCCACGAAGGTCCTTCAGCATGAACACAACGCTGTCGGCAAAGGCAATCTGTTTCAGCTGCTCCTCATTTGCAGCCTTAGAGCCAGCCGCCAGAGTCAAGATACCCATACGGTGCAAGGCAGCAGCAGGAGCTTCCACATCATCACTGGACGTTTTGCTGGTGATCAACAGTAAAAGCTGGGGTACACCCTGTTGAATACGGCTGCCCCTGTCAGGTCGCAGCATATTCAACCTCACAAAATCCAAGGCTGCTCCAATATTAACAGTCTTTTCAGGTCTTGGTTTGATAGCAGCCAAAGCACCAACTATAGCTTCCTGGGATCCATAGGAGTTGAGATCTATCTCAGGTCGAGGGACATCGCTGAATTGGGCCACACCCACTTGAACATCATCTGGACCAATTGGCATGGTTTCAACAAACCGCTTGATGAATTCGCGCACAGAGTTGATCAGTGTTGCCCCCATTGTACTGTCGATAAGGAAGATGATGTCTCGTTTTCCAACTGCCAATACTGAAAAGAACATTAATATGAGAATAGAAATACATTTTATTAAATGTTCTCAATAATAAACCTGCAAATGCAAAATTCTAACAGGGCCCATTATGGATATTCTGAAATTAAATTGATACTTTATGTTATTTTATGATTGGATTACTTGGGATATATATGTTCTTATATTGACTCATACTAAAAGAGAGAATGCTATCTAAATAGTTTAGGGTAAAGGAAAGTATTTCCCAACTGATATGCAGACAGTAGCTTAAAGAAGACAGTATCAATATTGGGTAGAAAACGAATACAAATGCTCAGTACTGATCATTAAAGAATCTTTAGCAGAAAAACACTCAAAGCAGAGACTAGGCTGCAGTGCAGTGTTGTTTACATTAGTGACTGTTGAATGATGCCTTAGAGATTCATACATGTACATACATACAATTGTGGATTCAAAAATAAAATAAATAAATAACACATTGGAGTTGAATATTATTAAGCTCTAACAAGGAATATTTTGGACACATATGATATATGGTCCCCAAATTGTATTGTCCATTTAGTTCATGGACTGTCATTCATAGACCATGTTATTACTGTTGAAAATATGCTGTTTAATAAGCAGAATGGCAAATTTAATGTAGGGGAGACTGGGATGGTTACAACAAGTCTTTTTCCTCCAATTAGAAACATGCTAGAACGACAAGGCTCATACTGCACATGCTCAAATGGACTATCTGCCTACAAGGAAGACAAAGAGAAGCCTTCAACATTTGCTGCTGCATTTATTGGGAAAAAAAATTGAACTGTGTACCGGAGGGATCAAGTAATTCTTTTCAAAACTTGAATTTTTGTCATACTTTCCTGACTTTTTGTATGAATTAATCAAAGGGGTGAGGACAGTTGCAACAAGTTGTTGTGTTGTCCGTAAACTGAGCAGCTATATCAAAACAGACCACACAACTGTATTTTTCAAAATGTTTACTCCAGAACAGGCAGTAAATGTGACAGTAATTATAATATAAATTATCTATATGGGGAATTTATTTTCATATTGTTAGTTTGTTTTTGCCCCACAATAAGAAGGTCGTGGGTTCAGTTCCCGGCCTGGGACCTTTCTGTGTGGAGTTTGCATGCTCTCCCGATGCCTGCGTGGGTTTCCTCTGGATACTCCAGTTTCCTCCGACCGTCCAAATACATGGATGTTTTTTTTGAGTGTGAGTGGTTGTTTGTCTCTGTCTGTGTCTGTGTGTTGGTCCTGTGATGGACTGGTGACCTGTCCAGGGTGTACCCCGCCCTTGCTGGGATTGGCTCCAGGACCACCGTGACCCGGAAACGGAAAAGCGGTAGAAAATGGATGGATGGATGTTTTTGCCTGTTCTTTTTTTTTTTTCATCACGAGCAAAAAAAAAAAAAAAAAAGATACATTTTGTCTATTTTGACTCAAAATAGGCCATGTTCTAATTACAACAAAATATGAAATAATATGAAAGATATTATAAATAAATAATATTGAAAAAAAAGCTGTTTGGTTGGTCCAGAGAAATGCAAGAAATGTTGCAACCGTCCCCACTCTCCCATACTTCCCAAATTTCATCTAAATAGCTTTAGAACCCTAACAAGAATTAATAAGTTCAGGTTTATTTTATCAATTCTAAAGATATCCGTTATTTCAATAAAGAATACACCAATTTAATGTTCAGCACAAAAATATCTTACCTTACATTCTACATTATATTCAATAAAAGCTTTTCATTCCCATTCCACAACGCCCTGCCCACATGTACAGAGAAGTTACATACCTTCTGTGAACTCATTCTGAACTAAAATGGTGCGCTGGGCCACCCCGTTAATGTATGGAAACAGCTGGTCACCCATGTTTGCCGCTGATCTGAAATCAGGGGCTGACACGACAAAGCTTTTGTCTGTAGCAATCGCTTCCAGATCTGCAGTGGCAGTGTTCCCAATCACCACGCTGAATGTGATAACACCAGCCCTCTTAAGGGCCCGGTCGCCAGCACCAGTATCATCAGTGGATGGCCCAGCACTGATAACCACCAACATCTGGGGCACACCCTCCTCTGCCCTGCCACCAGCTGTTTGGCTCAAGAGGCTCTCTGCCACTTCCTCCAAGGCAGCCCCCAGGTTAGATTCGTCGCCCCCTGGGTAGGCAAGGCCCTTCACAGCTTCCAGGACTGACGATTTGCTGTCATAGCTATTTAGATAGAACTTTATCTCGGGGTCGCTGTTGTACAGGGCCAAGGCCACCCGAACAGTGTCCCTGCCCAGATCAAGGCGCTCAATGACTCTCAAAACCAAATCACGCACATAGGGGAAGTTTGCTGGTCCAACGTTCTGTGATCCATCAATTAAGAGTACTAGGTCAGCTGAATCTTGCTCTTTAAGGAGAGAGAGAGAAAACAAAACAAAATGGAACTTGTGAAAGCGTTAACATAGTGAGACAGAGACAAAGACCTTGATCAAAGGACTCGTGCTGACATGTCATTGCATGTGTAACATTCAGAGTGAACAAATCAATAACAACATTGAAAAACACATCATACTGCATGTAGGCTGAACCAGGGAGATTTTCAAACACAATGTAATTTCTGAATTTGTCCTCGCCCCTGAATGTCACTCTTTCTCCAAATTACTGTAAAATGCAATGCAATATTTTCCTAATAACAGAATGGGAATTTAGATTATCTAAACATTATACTAAAGTGAATTCCAACCACTAAAGAAGAAAAAATGTCCACATTTTCTGAATTTCACATATAAAAGACAGATTAGTGCTCTGACTCAGTGTAAAGCAAATTGAATTTCCCATGATTGCTGAATTTAAGTATGTACAGTTACAATTCACATATTACATTATATTATAACATAATTTGAGTTCAGGAAGTACAACTGAGTTTGATTTCTCCCTGTATGAGCTCCACTGATTTCAGCCATCCCATGCAGACTCTTGTTATGGACCTCAGATAATGTGACCAGTCATGACTCTGTGGCTCATTCTTGGTGCTTACAGGTTTACAGTACTTGAGAATGTATGGCATGTGATCCAAAATGAGTGAAGTATATATATTATGCTTTCCAATTGATTTCAAACTGACATGGCAGTGTTGTCCTCAAAAGATTTTTATCTTAAATACCCTTCACCCTTTCCCTCTTAAGTATGTTATTGTAATTTGTATCTTATTATTCCAGGACATATAAATATACATATACATATAAAAACATCCTCAAAGTACTTTTCCCGTAGGTCAAAGATGATTCCAAGCAGATTCATCACTGTTTCAATAAAAACATAATATTACACATATTTCATACAGATGGACATTGTGACTGATAAAGACAAACAATACATATGCAAGACACATAAGCAGTGGTGCGTGGTTAGCTATTGTTAAAAGCTCATTTTGATGTGTAAGGACATCTCTGAGGCTAAGCTCTTTTCTGCAGGTACTCTGAATGGTTGTTTTTTTTTTTTTATCAGTTTTACCATCTTAGTCTGTTACTGTCTGTAACAGGTATCATTTAAATATCTTAAATTATGATATTTAAAATAACTTGAGATAGAACCAACATTGGCTGTGGCTTTGCACAAGCATATATCTGTGTTATCACAGACTGAACATCTTTATCTAAGATGCAGTAGGGGTGTAAATCACATGCAGATCATATCGTGATTTTTAAAGCATTAGGGACAAATTACTTGGTAAGACATAACAAGTGATGTTAATTTTGCAGGTGAACAGTGAAAGGTTATTGTGGTTAAAAAATATATATATATTTGATTGTGTTAATAATCAAATCCAGTCACATATGCAGCAGATTCTTCCTGCACATGTAGACAAATTAGTATAGTAGTGACACTGGTCCCATTTCATTACCTGTCCCTTCTCCAGCCACAGGGGCCTCATTTGCCACAGTAGTGTCCCCTGACCGAGTCACTGCGCCGCAAATCCCCACTACTAAATCTTGAATAATATCCCGCAAGGACAGGAAAGAGTCTACACTGAACACATGAGTGTCATGGGGCTGGCTAGCCATCTCCCTGAGTTCCGACTTCACTGCGTCCTTAACTCCGACTGCAAACAACTCCACGCCCGCCAGATGCAGCACCTGAGCTGGCTCGACCACGTCATCCTGGGAGCGGCCATCTGTTAGCACCACCACCACCTGGGCAACCCCTTGAACAGCACGGCTGCCGGACGCAGTGGTCAAATGTGTACGTATGAGGAAGTCCAGGCCGAGGCCAGTGCGGGTGCCCCCACCATGATAAGGCATAGCCTTGATGTGTGCCAGGACTCCCTGTGTTGTTGGGTAGCTGTTGAGCTGGAACTCATTTTGAGGCCTGCTATTGTACTGCACAAGGGCAAATTTAAACCTGTCCCCTCCAAGCCGGTGCAGCAATTGTACCAAGCTGTACACAAATTGTCTGACATGCTCAAAGTTCTCCTGTCCAATACTCCAGGATGAATCCACTAGAAAGTATATATCCGCAGCCAACCCTTGTCCACAATCTTCAGCGGAGAGTGTTTGGAGGACAGAAGTGAAAACCAGTGAGAAACGGTGCTTGGTTTTTGATACCAAACTGTTTTGTTTTGGGGTTGTTGTTTTTTTTTTGTTTGGCTTTTTTTTTTGTTTTTTGTTTTTTGTTTTTTGTTTTTCTTGTAAATAAATGATTGATTATGTATATAATGTTAAGCAGTTCTAAATTTGATAGATTCATACTGCCAGTTTTTGAGGTTTCCATTCCAATTTTTTTTCCCTATTGAGATACTGTTTAAATTTAGATTTGGCACAGCTAGCTTGAGTGGAAAAACATTTTATCTTGTATTCACGTTTTTGTTTTGTCCGAATAGCACAAGCAAAACACATAAATACCAGATTTCTTTTGAAATATTTGAATAATTCAAAATGAAAATTAATAATGGGGCAGCAAAAACATAAAAAGAGAAGAAAAAAAGCATTTATGGAAACTTGAATATAAATAGGTGATTTTCAAATTGACTGCCTAAAGCTGACACTGACTTAATTCAACTTACCTTCCTGAGCATCAAGTTTTGGGAGAAGTCCTACAAATAGGACACCCAGAAGGGCACACAGCGGCAACAACCGATGCCTCCTCATCTTCAAAAGAAACTGAGGGGACACCTGTGGAAATAGGAACCAAAAAGATGTCAATGTGAACCAAAAAACTGACAGATGTCCTATTCTAATACAGCAATGCCAAATACTCAGAAAACGAAATAAGCAATTGTTAAAAAGGATAAAATGTTAATAGCAGACAATTAGATGAACATGCTTTCATACAAATTGGGTCTGATTAAGGTTTTTAACATGTGAGTTTCAATTGCTGGGACACTGAACTTGAGAGACAACACTGTCTCTTTAGCCAAAGATGTAACATTTATTCTTTGATGCACGATACAAGTGGGGAAAAAAGAGGGCTGTTGCTTGACATTGTAACAAATAATATTCAAGACATCACAGTGTCGTTACATAAAGACATGTACCTGCTTTCTAAACTTGTGGCATGTCTCAGTAAAAGATTGCTCTCTTTTAATCAAGCTGGTGACTATTGTTTGTGCACCCTGCGTGACTACCCCCACAGTGTAAGTAAGGGAGCTGCAGGTCTGTGTTGGTGCAGCACAGAGTGGTGCACCCTGCGTGACTACCCCCACAGTGTAAGTAAGGGAGCTGCAGGTCTGTGTTGGTGCAGCACAGAGTGGTGATGATTAAAACCTCGTTAAAACTACCATTCAATGTGCATTAGTAATTAACTCTACTTGGCAGGGGCTCAATTTTCCAACTCATAAAATAATATGTTTAATCATAAGTGTTGGAGTGCTGGACTGAAAAGCTTACTTTCGCAGCAGGGGTGTGTATCTTCTATTTACTTCATGCTTTCTTTTATTGTGATGTCAAGCAATACTACAAGAAATGAAAGAAAGGACAAATGTGGCCAACAGACAAAGTATGCACACATGTACAAAATGTGTGTAGTTTGTATTGTGTAGTTATTCTGCCTATTGTAAAGGAAAATTAACATTAAAGCAAACAATAAGCAACATCTGAACAACTGTTCATCAATCTTTCTGTTCTCTTTTTTACAAGTCCAAGTGCACACATGTATACACATCCAACATCTTGAATTGAGACCACCCAAAGGTGTGGGTGCAGAAATCTGCCAGAGCAGCTATAATAAGGGCACAAGAGGAATTAACACTGTGAAGCCAAGACTTCAAACTGTAAAACTCTGAAAGCATGACAAACGACACCCAAATTTAAAAAAAAAAAAAAAAAAAACGCTTCCAACTGTGACCTGGCACATTCACCATTCTGCCATTAGAAGCACATTTCATAAGAACAGACTAACACAAACACAGCAAACAGTTATCCTGAGAAACTAAACTGCCTAAGAAGGCCCACGTCGCCAAGGAGCAACGCAACCTTCATCATTCAGATGTAAAAGTCCACCTGGAGTCCCAATATTGTCAACACACAGTAAAAGCTCAGCTATAGCTCTGGTGAGAAAAGGGATGTTTGGATCATAATTCCATTCTACGTATACTCACTTCATTTGCACCAATAGTTTGCACTTCCCAGAAATGGCCACTGAGTCGTACCTGAGACAGTGTCCTCTAGTGGAGAATGATGATATAACACTGTTGAACATAAAACGTGTCTGCTTCATCTGTCTTATCATGAGCTTATTTCATGGAAATTCACATGAAACCTTAGAGGCAGAGAATATCCTCATCTCTCTGTATGAGGGAGATATTCAAAATGATGAAATGCCAATTCCTCCCTCTTCACTCGTCTAAGATTTTTAAGTTGAACACGAAATAGATTTTCAGCTGGGATGAGTGTGAGCCCTTAATGCACCATTGAAATAATTGATCACAAATAAATATTTAGCTGCCTGGTACATGTTTTTTTTATTATAATCATAATTATAATTATTACCGATGTGAAGAGGACTGGCTCTATTTTGCTGTTATCTAATATTCAACTTTTGTTTTCCAAAATAACTTTCAGCCGATGGGGCACTAACACTAATGCTACCTCCTCAGTCCTGCAAGTACAGCCTAGGAAAATGTCTTAATGCAATAAGTTTTTGTAGGTACTACAACAAAAGTGTTGGGTTTGTTTGTTTGTTTGTTTGTTTTTTGTTTTTGTTTTTTTCAGCTCATCACTGCAGCCATTTCAAAACTAAGAAAGAAATCATTTATTCACAGGTCAGTTTATATGAAGGTGTGAGCTGCACAGGTCTGAAACTGAAAAAAAAAAAAGATAATTAGAAAAGGCGTTTCCTTTTCAGCTTTTCATTATAGATCCACAGAAAAGCAAAATGTCACTGTCTGCTGTAGATTTGCACCACATTCCCATCTAAACTACAGACTACATTTTGGACATGGGGATGAATCTCTTTAAGTCTAAACTTTAGGGGATTTTTAAGAAGAATTATGTATTTGTAGTTTTATAACTATACATAACTTGATATTGGAAATCCAGTTCAAGCCTGGGGAAAATGACTGAGGTCAAAATATTAGCAGCAGCTGCACGGCTGTGACGGTTCCTCCAACAAACACATTTACCCACTGGCAACACCAACTGGGTGGGGTCATTCTACTGCCCATAAAGATCTTGACGATTACACACTTACATTTTCATGTGACTATCTTTTATGTATCAAAACAAACATATAAAATGCTTGGAGAAAATATGTGAACAAAGTAAAGGAGTCTGAGAAATATGTGTCCTGGCAGTACCCCAATGCTGTCACTATCTAGATATGGGTCACAAAGACTTTATTTCAAGGAAGTTTGAGTTCTCTTGGACAGTGTGAGAGATGTTTGTGTTCTCCTCTCATGGTCATGTGATTTCAGGTCACTCAAAAGCCACTTCTCCGTAGAGTTTGCCAGTTCTGGCCAGTGCGTCAACATTATGGCTTCCCCTTGCTGCCACAGAGGAAAACATAGTAGAGTGCTGACTTCTTTAACTCAAACATCAAAAACAACAGCAGGAAGGATGAATACAGACAAAAAGTGGAGTTTTGATTTAGAGTAAAGTCAATTTCCAGTTACATTTATCTTCTAGTATGCCTCCACCTGAGGCAGCTATTCATGTATGCCATCATAGGAGCATGTAATACATATATCATAAAAAAAAGTTTTTGCTGTTGCCATGTTTGTGTTTTTATGTTTGTCTCTCTATAACTGGATTCAATACTTTAACTATTGATGTAATTCAGTCACCACAGTGAAGTGTTCAGTTTATGTTATCCTCTGAGCAGAACATACTGCTCTGTACACTGTGTACAGCATGAGCGTCTTGCTCAGTGAGATGATTTACTGTTAACAGCATCGGTTTGCGTTTACAGAACAAGGCAGACACTGCTGGTACCCGTGAGCACAACCCAAGCACATTCTGCAGCTGGACCTCACACACTCATTTACTGCAAAGGCCACACACAAACACTTATGCATGTAAACACGCATACAAGTTACCAGTGCAGCACAGCACATGGCTCCATCCGCTCCAGTGACATGCAGCATGTTCACCCTCTGCACCAATAGACCTTCTAGGACCGGATGGACTGACAGGGTTAAGTCATATCCCAGAGACAAAAAGCTCCTTATTGCTCCCTTATTGCACAAGTCTAAGAGCACAAAACACTTCACAGTCAAAATTCACATTATTTTACTCTGGCTGGTGTAAAATAGCCAGCTACTACAATCACAGTCAGTAAAATAGCAGCTACGATTAACATTTTTATTTAAACCATAGATCACACGACTACTGTACTTATTTCCTAGAATGACAAAGCCGGAGAAGAATCATCAAACTCTCTCCTTCTCTGTATCTTTCAACTCATTGTTTTCTCACCTATCATGAAAGCCATTGTACAAGATTATGATCATTTTTTTCTACTTTTGTCTTAATTATGTCATTAATTATAATCCAACACTATCACACTTTATACTATACTGTATATTACTTAGTTTGCACAAAGGAGCAGGAAACAGAAAAATCGTATGTATATAATAAAAAAGCCTTAATGTGCAAACCACATTTCACGCCACCGGGCTTAATGGATCACCCTTTCAGAGTGACAGCTTCAGTGGCTCCCTAAACATTGTATTACAGACTGAAAATTCAGTGCATAAGAATTATACTGTCAACAGCAATTATTGACAGCATCATGCATAGATCACTTCCAAAGCTCAGTTTTTGTATTTGCAAAAAGAGCTCACTACAAACTGTGACAAATATGATTCAGATTCAAACAGTCCAAAGGGGATGGGGCTACACACTGAGTTTAAAACAGCTCTGTAGTGCCACTGTCTGGCTTCATATAAGAAAAGATCACAATTTGTGTGACTGAGAGCACACACCTAAGTGCACTAGTAATCAATCCCATGGCTATATGGACCTGCAACCCCCCCCATTTGCCCCCCTCAGCTGTGCCATATGTAGCACAGATGAGAGGAAAATTGATGATACAGTTAAAAGAGGGAGGATGAGACAGGGTGGGCAGGCAGTTCCACACAGCTGATGTGTATTAGTCCGTCTGACACCAAGCAGATGTGTGTTCCAGCTCTGTGGTCAATGTAAGCTGGCAGGCTGGTTTGGTTAAAGTATTGAACTTGAGGCGCAACCAGTATTGGTTATATTGGGTGAGAAGAAAGACATTTTGAAATGGCTCATAGCAAGAAAGACAATGTTCTTTGGTAACCACAGAGTGAGATCAGTAAGTAAGCTGAGTTCATTTGTCTCTCTATAGTGGCTGCACTGTTCAATGTTCTCAAAAAATGACCTCAGACAGTGTCTTTTCAAACTAGTCAATGCATGACAGAGATAACCATTCTTTGTATCTGTGACAATTACGAATTCCTTTAAAAGTGAACATTGGAGCAGTGATTTGAAGAAATGCTCCAACCTTCCAAACATCTGTGCCACATCATGGGAAAAAAAAAGAAAAAAAAAAGAAATCTGGAGGGAGCAGAACCACCATAAAACATTCTAATGCTGATTTATACTATATTCTAAAAGCCCTTTGTTAAGAGTCCTTCTGATGCAGTTCTGCCAATGATAAGTCAGATGTTAATTTCCAAAGGGAGCTGCTGTTCTGTCATAATACTGCTATTAAATTATGTGAAAGTGCTTCAAACAAATAAAACCAAATCTGGAGTGCAGGCCAACTTTCCTCTTGCTGTTGAATAGTGACCAAGTTCTGCCTTGCTGTATCCTAGAAACGGGTTACATGCAAACATGAGACTACGTGGAAGCTGTAGCTCATGAAAGTTAAAGTTATTTATGACAAATTTCCAACGTTATGTCATAATTTGTTACTCATAAGAATAAAATATTAATAAGTCTCTGGAGCTTCTGCTAAAATAATAGTTCATTTGAGAAACAATTCACACACACACAGAAGTCACAGCTGAATTCTCCTGTCTCAACGTGGGACACTCTTGCAGAGGTGGAAGATTAATGATGTCCACCTGGTCCACTGAACCGCCCACTCTCTCCACCACTCCCACCACCCCACGCACCCCAACTCCCACCCCCAACAACCCCCACTCCCACCAACCCATCTACCACCACCTCCCACTTCATCCATTTTGTCCACTGGCCCAAAACGCCTTCTGGTTCTCCTGGTACATCTGGCCAGTGGTGTGGAAAACACTTAACTTCTTTACACTTTTCCATTCCTGCATTGACTACAGCGGGTGTGGCTTTGCAGCTTCTGCTACAGTGGAAACATCTATCCATCCAACTATTTCTGAGGCACTCTCATTTGGGAATGGGATGATTTAGAAATACAACCCTGATTTGGACTTCGATCTAAAGACTTCAGATTCATCTTCTCACAAATTCTTTTTTTTTCTTTATCACCATTTTTTTTGACATTGAACTTTACATGTACCAAGGTTGTCAAACTGAAAAAAAAAAACCAAATGAAAAATGTTTGATAAGAAAAGGAGAGCGCACACACCTCTTTCACTCCACTCACATGCATCATACATAACATTGCTGAGGTTTCCTCCTTCAACCTCACTGCAGATCACCTCTTGCCCTTCCAGCACTCTCACCACTAAAGTATAGGCTTCAGTCAAGCTGCTAAATGCATGTTGTCTGATATTTGTGAGCTATAAGCCAAAAACATTATTCAACCCTGTGATTATAGCACCCATCATAAGCTCACGTTATGGTTGGACTCTATGTGCTGGTCAATGCAATATTCAAAATCTGCATACAGCAGAATCAAGATTTAAAAGTTTTAAGAAAGTGAGTAAAAGTTGAGAAACAAAGCAAGTGTGCAAGAAGCATATGAGCTTATGTCCTTATGCAATATGTAAAGTTTAAACTTACCCTGAGCTGAAGTAGTTGTACTCCACTGTATTTGTTTTTGAAGAAAAAAAATAATATCAGTTATGTAAAGTTATTGCAAGTTGGGCTAATGGTCATTATCCTCCTGGTAAATTTCCCTTGCTGGCTTTTACAGCACCTCCCGGAGGAAGGTGGCTGATGAAAGCGGTGATAGGAGATGTGCAGAGAAAGGCTTCCTGAGTGAACGGGGGAAATGGTTGAGACAAAAAGAGACAGACTCTCTCCCAGTCTCAAACCAGAGGAGCTGTGGTGCTGAGTTCAAGGATGGGATGGGACAAACTTCCAAACTCCTGGAGTTCTGCCACCTCTTTCTCCCTCCTCCCACTTTCTCTAGTGGAAGAGAAAAAAAAGGCGGGGGCGGGAGAGGGTGAGCGGAGAGCGGGGGGGGCAAAAAAAAGTAAATGAAAACCAGACACATAGCCCTGTTTGGTCTGGATGTGAGCAGTGGGGAAGATGATGTCACAAATCTGGAGCGATTTTCCCCCCTACCTTTTCCTTCAATTTGCCATTTCTCCCTGTACCTCTGTAGGGCCCGCTATCCTTTTTATTTTAGCAAACAAACAGATACTTTGGTATCGCTAATTCAAGTCCCACTGAAATAAAAACACATTATAGCTTAAAAAAATACTGCAACATCCATTGGTGCAGTTTAGTTAAAGCACGTTTGTGATGAAGATTGTTATTTCTGAAAGATTCCATCTCTCTCTAATCTTTAATCTCTGAAAAAACTGAGAATGTAGGGATAAAATAACATCATTTAGTAGTTCAGTTTTATTAACAGAGACACACATTTCATAATATTTGTGACCAGTTCACATTAGATGTGACATATGACATTATTCATCCTAATATTTACTGAAACTATTAGCTCCAATACAGCTGCAACTCCACTAATCTTGCTAGTAAAACTCTTAATTCCATCCCACTGGGGAAGAGGGGGAAAAAGAATATTCTAGAATAAGCGAATAACATTTGCAACATGGATTTTAAACTAGCTCTTATACTTTCTAGAAACAGTCTTGTGAAAATTTTGCATTGTGATCATTTGTGTAGGAGGTGATTATGACCCATGCTTTTGTTTTGTTGTTAGGCTACATCTATCTGACGTAGTAATTGTGACAGGAGCAAAGGAAAAAGCCCACAGAGTGCCCACTTTCATTCAAAGGCTCCATTTGAAGACAGATTGTGTTGACTGGGGCTGTTCCATGCTGAAGGCTCCTTCAAAGACGCCTAAGAAATACAACTGTCTTTCTGTTTTCATGGTCCAGTCCATCCCAAGACTCGTGGGATGTGTAGGTACTGAAGCCAAACAGAATTTGAGTTTTACACTTTTAAATAAGTAAGTAATGCGAATTCTTGTAGAAAGAAAAAATTGTTTGTGGTGTTGAGGTTGCAAGGTGATCGGAACCGTCCTTTACAATGCAAAGGTGAACACTGATGGCACTGATGACAAACCTATGAGTTGTACAGTATCGGATGGTTGGAATGGACAACCTCTATTATTGTTCAGGTTGGAAGACTGATTAATAATAGCTATGTATAAAATGTGTGCTGAATGTGTATTGTAGAGGGAGTTCCCTTTGTCACTCAACTGGAGTCACCCTCAGCTCTACTGAACTTTAAGCCAGTTCTTCCTTTCAGGGCAGCAGCAGCAGGAGGCAGTTTTCAGTGTGATAAACCATCTGTACACAACCTTCCTACCGCCAAACAGCTCCAGACAAAATTGTGATACTGGACATACTAGAGCTTTTAGCAGCTAATAAGGAATATATTTCCCTCAAGAGTTGCAAAAACCAAAACAGAATTTAACTTTATACTGTAAGGTGATAATGAGCATAATGTGTTTTCAGCTTGTTCAGCTTTTAGACATTTTTCGACTGTTGACTTGTGTTCTTACCATTCGCAAGTTAGGTCCTCTACTGTAAGCATCAGTACATAAGTGTATACCATTCAATGTTTTCTAGTCTATACAATGAAATATGCAATTCAACGTCAACAGGAAACAATGTTCAGCAGCACTTCCAAAACCCCCACAGTCTGAGCCAAACAGAGGGAGGATTTCTGAAGCATTTTTCTGTCAGTGAGCTAAAACAGACTGTGTTCCCAGAGGTCAGTTTGCTGGGAAATTAACTTAACTCAGTAACATGAGTGTGAATAAAGGTTGAAAGCTGAGCTCTAAAATCAAGTAAGCTAATCTCAGTTACACCACCAAACTCACCCTCAAGATACATTATGTCTCCATTCATCATAAAGAGGAGAGACTCCAAAATGCACCATATGGAAGTCTTTACAACACTGGTTCCACTGCATCCGTGTACTATTGTCTGTGGGTCATTACTCACACCACCGATATTTCCTGTGAGGCGCTGCAGTGTTATGATGATGCTAGGCAACGGCTGCAGCAATGTCCATTCAGTTACAGGATGTTATACACTCAGATAGAAAATGAAGATCTGATAAGCAGCTGAAAAAATTGGAATTGATTTACAAAAAAATGTTAAAAATGTTGCAGAGGATTTTTCCATTGTACATCAGTTCCTATTTTGTGCATTAGTCTACACTGTGCATTACGATGAGCCAGATGAAGGCAGAACAACATATCAGCTAGATCCAAATACTGTTTGATAATAAGGAAACATGTCTTACATGTTCCTTTGTGGATGAGCACTAACCCTACACAGAACCTTCAAATCAAAATGTGTTGCAGCCTCAGTATGACGTGAAGTAATTCTTATAGTATCAAGTGATGTTAACGTCATGCTAACAGCTTGGAACAATTGTCTGACTTGTAGACAGCGCTGACATCTGTGTTTCTTTGATGCATGCCACCAAGTTGACTTCATGTGGGTGGATGAGAGTGCAGATTGTTTATTGTGATGCTTTTCAAAGCAAACCCAGACGCTTGTTTCTGTCATTAACAACTTTCAGTTCTCCTAATGCTGACAAGTATGAAAAAAGAAAAAGCTTTTTCCTTCAACATCAAGATGACGTTTTGGGTGTGGATGTAGAGTCACTAGGTTCTTAATATATGTGGAAATTATGAAAATCTATCCTTTAGACTGGTCAAAAGCCATGAACACACACTGGAGTTTGTTTTATTCTGAAATGAAAGCATGACTCTCCCCCTCCCCATAAATGAAGTATTTACACTGGTCTCTGGAAGTTGCTTTTCTTGCCTGTGAAGACGTTACCATTAGGAACAAACTGTTCACTGGCCAGTTTGAGGAAAATGCATGTGTTGATTCCACCGACACGCTTGTTTCCATTTGCGTGTAAGCAAAAGACTGGGTGGAGATGGAGTGGCCTTAACTCACTCTGATGAAGAAAGTATTAATAGTCACAGTAACAGTAGATACTCAACAGAAAAAGCTGCAAATGAGCAAGAGACGCACTGAGGAGTCATCAGTTTCCTTACCCTCAGCTATGCCACACACATGCACATGAGCTCACATTTTCATGTTCACCTTCATCAACTTCACCAGACTTTTTCCAGCCAGACTATGAAGAAGCCACAAGAGGTCATATCACCTTCAGGTATGTCATTCGTGGTGTAGTTCTGTTTATGAATTTGTTGAGATGAGGATTTTTGACTTTATAAAATTGGGGGGGGGGCATTTAGATTTTTTTTTAAAGCAGATATAAATGTTGCAGTCTGTTCTGAGGTGACAGTGGAAACATGTGAGGGCACCAGCCAGAGGTCACTTCAACAGTGACACAAGGTCACAGTAACTAAAGTCAAATCTTTGTTTTATATATTCATGCACATGGTTCAATACTATATTTACACACAGTTTAATACTGTATGCCACTTTCCGAATAACTTTTACTCAGTACCACCCAGTGATTCAGGAAAATCAAGTTATTTTACACATGGATATGGTCATCCAGCAGAGGAAGCTTTACAATGTCAACAATGAACTGTAAAAGGGGTCTTAAAACTGAATTCATGAGTAGAGCTGTGAACAAATCATTCATTCATTCATCTTCTACCAGTTATCGGGGGTCCTGGAGCTAATCCCAGCTCACATTGGGTGAGGGGGCGGGGTCACCCTGGACAGGTTGCAAGTCCATCACAGGGCCAACACACAGAGACAGACAGAGACCAACAACCACTCACACTCACACTCAGACCTACGGACAATTTAGAGTTACCAATTAACCCAAACATGATGTCTTTGGATGGTGGAGGAAACTGGAGTACCCGGAGGAAACCCACACAGGCATGGGGATAACGGGCAAAATCCACACAGAAAGGCCCCAGGCCCGGGAAGTTAACAAATTTGTGGAGTAATGATAACAACAGAAAAGAGTTCCAAATGTTAAATGTACTAGACAGAGTCCCTGATTATAGTATCCAAAGTAATATTCCTTCACTATAACCAAGCTGAAAAGATAGGGATCTGAGTTCTTTTTGATGCTTCCAACAGGTGGCCATATCCAAAAACCAAGCTACTGTTAATTTCCTGAAGTGGGATATAGCATTCACATCTGGATATACAAGCTGAGGCATCAGTCTAAATATGGAACTTATCTAAAGATCATTCTGTTGAGTCCTGACTCGGTTAAGGGACTGGATCACAGACTTCACTCATGCAAAGGAAAATACTGAGCAATCACTCCAAATTTGCCTCACAGTGGCCTCACTTAGCGTGCCTTTTCTTCAACTGTAGAATGAGTAGAGTGTTAAAGTGGTAATTCCAACTCAGCAGTGCTCATATATGTTATTATTAACATGTCATTCTTAAAGGGTCTCTCACAAAAGTCGAATTACCAGTATGGAAAGCATGGAAATTATATTTACAGGTGTCCTCCATTATTATTCACACACGGATGTTTTTTGGGTTTTTTTTTTTCTAAACATGTGTAATAGGTGCATTATCTGGGCTGTTGTCACTAATCGGCATTGTCCTGTACAGCTTTGATTAGCTGGAGAAACATAGACATCATGGTACACTGAAAGTTATGTACAAGAAATTTAAATTGATAATAAAATCAGAGAAGAAATCACATGGCTTCAGTAAACCATAATGTATTATTGCACTGAGTAGACTATTCATATATCTGAAACACCAGTGTCGGAGGAAGACTGTCCCAGTCTCTCTCTTTTAAATGTTAATTTCATGTTTTTATTCTCTGCTTTTTGGTTTCCAATGTTTCAAAGTTTTTACCATCGTCAAGAAAAACCAAATTGTCGAAAAACAGGAGATAACACAAGCAGGTTGAATCAAAGAACAAATAATTTATTAAATGAATGAGGCAAAATAAACGGTTATATGGAGCATGTCTGTCCATAAATCAGTGGTCTACGCTGTGAGTTCATGAGTGTAAAATGACATGTGTGTGAGCAGAGCCGGGGAGCAAGGAAAATGGGTTCAGAAAGTAATTTCCCCCTTCGTCCGTCTCCCCCCAAGGCACAACTGACTGGGGCTCGTGAACCTATGGATGCACCAGGCCCAGGTGCATCCAATGAGCCAGACCCCGACCACGCCTCCTGGAACACAAAAGAAAAAAATTAGTACAGAAAAGTCAGAAAAGCCGGGTCATCACCCCATTTCTATCTGTTTGCTATCTACTTAAATCTGAGGAATCAGTCCATAGTTCTGACTTTTCATTACATAAGTTAAAAATCCACTTCCAATTATTTCACATACAGAGTTGCCAGTTAAGGTTTAATATCACCAGCTGGCTATTTTGCAGTTTCCGTCATCATACCTCCAGCATCTGATTCCTGAGACTTGGCATAGAAAGAAAGACTGGCCAGTTGGCTGGAAACTCCCTAAGATCTAATGATATCACATCATCTGATCAGTCACAGAGGCACAAAAAAAAAAGTTCCCTGAGCGAGCACTCCCAAATCATCAAACACACTCTGAATATTTTGGCTGCCATGAATCCAATTTATGCAGTTTTTAAATCTTTTAAGTCCCAGAGGTAAAGCCATGAAAGAAATAAATCAATGACCTGTTACAGTACTACAGTGCAAAATTCGAATAAATTTGTCTACCCTGATTAAAAATCCTTCATGATGGAAATGTAAGAATAACAAAATGCTGCATTACAATAAATGTATACATTTAATCAATAGTCAGTATTGGTGAATGGTTGAAAATCACATATTGAAGAACAAAACTGTGAGCAGTGACACTAGAAGGAGGGATACATTTCTGTTTCCTCAATCAGAGACAACCAGCATGTTTCTCTTTTACAGCCCTCTGCTCCCAGGTGAGTGACCACCTGGCCAGCCCGAGGATACTCCCCAATCTTCTCTGATTAAAGTCTCAAATGCAGACTGCTAGAGCTGAACACGCATCAGCTCATTTACTCCTTTCCAGTTTTCTCCATATTTAAATGTTGTACAATAACACTTTCAATCTTTTTCTTTCCTGCATTCTGTCAAGTTTTTGGACAGTAACTCTCATCCCATTCAAGGCCGCAAGCTTTGGTGGACATTGTCCACAGAGGTGTTTTTCTTCATTACTATCATACACCAATAAGGCTAAACCAAATCAAGGTACACTGGTCTATGGGGGATTTGGTTTTGCATCAGAAGTGCAGCATGTGTTGCCTATCAACAGTAACCTTTACAATGCAAGTTTTTTTGAGGCCCCTGGTTTCAACACCTGTGCCATTAATCTGAAACACAATACTGATATTTACAGTGTGAACCCTCGGCTCCCTGTCAGGGTTGTTTGCTGCCATATTGGATTGGGTGAAGTGTTGAGGGGTTCATCTGTTTATGCCTGCATCTCCTAAAAAAGAAGAAATTTTTTTTTTGACTGTGCCAACCCATTTAGTTTCACCTGTTCCCGAAAAACTAATTTGTCTTTCCTCTTTGGCGGTATTGTTTCCTAGTATTTCTTCTTGTCCCCTGTACTGGATTCAAGGCTGCGTTGTGACACGGGTCACACAAACTAATTAATAATCGCATATATATTTTAACTTTACATTTAGTTGTTATTATTATTGAATACACAATTTAAAGAGCTTGAGGATATTATTAGTTACAGTGTTTAGATGTAAATATACCTCAACCACTGTCCCTACTCCCCATTCAGCAGTAGATGCATCGCTAGTTCTACCTCAGACTCTGATACATATTCCAGATGTGTTATGTGTTCAGGTGTGAGAGGAAACTGCTTACAGATGACATTGGGGAGAGCAGAGTGGAGTATGGGTGCTGAGGGCTGTAAAAGAGAAACACACAGGTCGTCCCTGAGTGAGAAAACAGAAACAGAATTGTATACCTCCTGCCAGTGTCACTGCTAGAAGAGTTGAGATCTTTAGTTTCACTGGACCTGAAAGAACAACATTTTTGTCACGTGAGGGTCATTTGAGGGTTTTGTCATTGGGCTGAAAACACTTGATCAGATTTTTATCAGAAAAAAGGAAGGCGCTGAAGCAATATTCAAATTTTGAGTAATTCTTCTCTTATTCTTTTTGTACTTAAGGCATGAGGAATGCATGGTCCTCACTTGTATGCGGATACAAATGTGTCTATATGTCTCTGTAAAAGTGTTGTGGAGCAAAATACAAATTGCAAACCTGGCACTAACAGTCGAAAGTTTGGACACACTTTCTAATTCAAATGAATAGGAAAGTGTGTCCAAACTTTTGACTTTTGACTTTTTACTGGTGTTTGTGTGTATGTGAGTGACTAAAGCAGTGCTAAGGGACAAGCCCAAAAACAAGGCCAAAAACTATTTATACAGGCCATTTCCTCTGAGGGGATGAACCCAGCCCCTTAAATCTGCCAGAAGACCTGACATTTGCCGCAGATGGACTCGTCACATTGTGCATCTGTTTAATCTCGTATCCTCCACGTGCTGCATTTTATCTCCACTGTTTATGTTACTTCACATCAGTGGTGACGATCAGGGTGAGGTGGAGAAGCTCCGTGCTCCTTCTTTTTCCTTCCATCACTCTCACAAAATCTGAGTTTCAGCATTTGAAGAAGTTATAGACAAACACTGAAACATGCAGGCATTGCTAAAGTAGAGGGAAGGTCTTTCATATTTTGTGCTCTGTTTTTATCAATTCCTTTTATTTGATACATTTTTATTTAAGCGTATTGTGGGAACCATAATTGGATTATTTTGGTGGCAAATGAAAGCATGATTAAAGAATAAAAAACAGTAATATTCTATTATCTACAGAGAACCAACTGATACGCACATTCAGTTTAACTTTTATGACTCACCACTGAGAACTAGGACAATCATGATGTGATGTCAAAGAAAAAATATATAATCAGTCATTTGATCTGTGCTGATGTGTTATTAATAATTTTTCCAATTGCTTGTGTCATTCTCGGTTGGGCCAATGAGAAATGGAGCAAATTTGAAAGCCAAATGGAAAGCAGACAGACCAACAGCTGGCCAGGAGGAAAAAAAGAAAAAGACAAAATGTTTTAAGGCCACTAAGACTTATAAAAGGAAATGTGTTGCACACATGAGGAGCACACAGCTGTGTACCATCCTGCAGTTATCCAATTTCCTTTGATTTCCCTGGCTCTTATCACATTACGCTGATATGGTGGAATGACACCAGGCAACCCAGATGATCACACTGACGTGGCCTTTCACTTTCCTACCTAATTCCTTAGTTTATCTAAGCATTTTGTGCAAACACTGCAAAAAAAGAAAAGCCATAAAAAGGTCATATACAGAGTCAACTAGGCTTATTTATGTTCGATTATGCAAATTACTATGCAACAATGACAGAAAAAGTAACTGGACAAAAAAAGATTTTAAAGAAAGTGCATAGATAAACTAAAAAGAAATGAGAAAAACACAGTCAGCATTTGAGTGAAAATACAGAGTCTCATGCAAAAAGCCACTCGTTTCTGCCTCTAGCTGGGTAAAAGTCAAACCAAGCAATGTTATGTCATCATTCTGAGCTTGGATATTGTCGCTACGATTTTGGTAAAAGCTCACGAAAGGATAGACCAAATGACTTCAGTAATACAGACGTACAAACCAGATGCTGCTATCTCTTATCCAGCCTCACTATCCTGAGTACTTCACATACAGTAAGAATTCTGAGCACAGAGGTCCCCCAAAGATTTATGAACCAGACCTACAGTCAACTCAGTGCCTGTTAGCCTGTTAGCCTCTTAGCCGATGGCTAGTGCTCACTGCCACTGACACTATACAGCATGGATACAGTTGTTTATAGAGCAGTTATGTCTTATGATCCTTACAGGTCCACACAGTATAGCTGTATATCTGAGCTCTTTAATATGTCTCAATGTGCCCATTATGTAACTGTGTTATATGAAGATAGTTTTGCACTGCAAATATGTGTTATGTTGTATTTGAATCAACCCCATGAATTTAATACAGACATTTAACTCCACTTGGGTTACAGTAGGGTTAGGGTTAATTAATACACAGCCTACCATTAATACATTCACTGAAAGTGGTGCCTTTGTCTAACATAAGAGATTTATTTATTTCCTCTTGTCGAGGACACTTTCTGGATGAGAAGATGGGAGGAAACAAGTTATCTCTGTCCAAATGTCATTACTCAATTATTTTTCGTTGAATTCCATTCACATGGCTCCTCTGTAAACCGCTTTGACCAAAAGAGCTCACTAACATGACTAGTCACACGATGGACACATCTTTCCAAACCCAGTTTGGGTTTGGCAAACTTTTCTGGAATATTCCTCTCTTAGTTTTCCCATAGCCATGGTACATCTCGGTAGCTCTACATGACAACGAACGAGCAGCTAACCACACCTTCTTCCCACACCACCCACTCAATCTTGCTGGGAGGTAAACTCCAAAGCAGGACCAGGTTCTGCAATCACAAATAAATCCCACTCTGAGAGTTTCTTTGAGAACCACTCATGCTTTCAAGTGTTTGGGCTATCTGTAGTTTTCCATCAGGATATTTGGCATGGGAAAATGTAATGTACAGTTCTGATAGCTTAACTTAAAACTCTGCAGTTTCTCTGGCTCCCGCTCTTCCCCACAAAAGAGGCAGGAACTGAATGTCTTTCCAAAACTTAACAGTTGCTGTGACTTGCTTCTGGTGTATCACATCTCCCTCTCACTCTGCCAAGCGTAGCCGCACATTCCCACCGCCTCCAGTACTTTTCTGACTCACCAATCCATCTGAACAATGCCCACCATTGAATTCTGGATAGGTGTCTTTAATTAACAGCTGGAATCTTTTAATGGTGTAGCTAGTAGCCATGGCTACTCCATAATAAATTAAATACGTACATATTCATGATTTAAAACATATTTTAGCCGGATTCTACATGGAAACATGGTCAGACTGTGTCATACTCTTCAGCTGTCCTGAAAAGTCCCTTCATAGTTGCAAATGTTTAGGAGCTGAATCATTATACCATCGCCTTTTCCACTCCTGCTCCATGAGTGGTATTTACCTTGAGAAGTTATAATTTCCATGATTGGGATAAATGAGTTGGTTTGCTGAACATCTGGGAATAATTTTTACTCCTCAGCCTTACAGTTTTGTTCTCCAGTTTTCTTTAATGTCACAAACTGTGCTGAAGAGAAGGAGATCAGGATCTGGGGGTGGGGGGTCAGGGATGTGTTGAATTAAGAAGAAATGGCTGTTGATATGTCTAATGTGATATTTATGGAATTCTGGCACTTTACACACTTTAGATGCCATGTGAGCTTCAGGTTAATGTACACAATATGTCAGTTGTTGCTTTGAATTTAACAAAAGCTCCAGCAACATGGATACCGGGCCAGCTGCTTGCAATTCAACAAGCTGTTCAGCCAATCATGTCTAATTTTAAAAGATCATCCAACTCACTGTCATAACACAAAAGCTAGCTAGCTGTAACTATGTAGCAGGGTGGACATTGTGGTAGAGGGACTGCATCCAAGATGTCTAACAGTATGGAAAAATGTCAAATGTTTGAATGTTCAGCTTTACAGGTTTGTTCAGGGAAGCAGTTGTTACGTAACGGCAGAGGCATGACAATCACTTCAGCATGGTTGTAAAGCAAACACTGCTTTGAACCAACGGCTACATTTAACAACATGCACTTCAGAAAACTGCTTTGACTGCAGGAAAAAAAGATGATCGTTCCCTTTTGATAACTGGATGTCAATGACTGAACCTTGTCTACATGAATCTCTATTTAGAGCATTTGTACATGCTTCTCTACATTCTTGCAGTACATTTTTGTGTTATATTATGCTTCCCCTATCACCTGATGCCAGGGGCTTTGTTTCTATTAAAAATCATATTCCTGTCTTGTGTGACCTTAAGTTTTAGTGGCAAAGTTTTTTCAGGAAGGAGAAGAATCAAGGGGCTTTATACTTTATATTTTTCAAATGTTAGCACCCAGATGACATTCTGTAAAACACTGTTTGCCATTATTAAAACTAAAGCCATTCAGTTATGTACTAAGTCTGATAATGCCAACAATTTCACTGACAATCAACAATTCACAGTTTTACACAGTTTCCAGCCAATTGTAGCTCAATGCTTTGGTTATCCAGGTGATGAAACTAAGATATTTTAATTAAGAGGTGGCACAGCAGATATGTGCCTGGACATATGGCTGTTAACTAATCCATTAACCAGTGTTTTTGTCCACTAGAGCACAGGAACAGTTTCATGTTGCTTTAAAAAACGTATATCCACAATGAAAGGCAACAACAGCCATAGCTGTTTAATGCAATTAAGTTCATGTGTATTCACTCTGCAAAAATGTTTTAGTTTACAAAATAATAATTATTTGTTCTACTCTTAGAAATAACACTATTCATTTTCTTGTCCTATGGCCAGCCAATTCCCATTTATTGCAAGCTGGATCTAATTTCTGAGGGTTTGTCAACAGTTTCTGGGTTAATAATGCCTCATTGATCAACGTAGATGCGTTACTTTTGTAATAGATCTGCAAAGTCTATGACGTTACAACCAAAAAGTCCAACAGGCAACAAACTTTGGAAAACAACATGTTCAATCAGGTTATCGACAACATATATATTTTACCCATTCATGTATATTTCTTTGTTCGTGTGACACCAGGAGAAACACAGCCAGTGTTCTGCCAGAGATGACTGTGATGAAGACCATGATGATGCATACAGCTGTTGCCCCCAGTAACCCACTGTTTTTTAAGGACGTGTTGGTGGAAACAGTAGACCATGAGGATGTTCAGTGATACTGTGAAGAAGGTACTAGATAATTTCCTTCTGCGGCCCTTGGGAACCCAACAAATCCCATTATCACAACTACACGTGTACCAACATCTTCTCTCTAACAACCAAAATGATTCATGGAGTTAAAACACTGCATGGTGGGTTGAGGTGGGCCGAGTTTGGGGAACAGCAGAGGGTGAAGACTGTTTCATGACATCACAAATTTATGTAATATCGTAATAACTTATGATTACTTGACATTATGCAACGTAGAAAAGTGTGACTTATTTCCTTTATAGAAGTTTTATAATCAGTGATGTCAATTGTCTAACTCTAGCAGGCTTTCTAAAGCCTAGCAGGGCAAACTGTATTTAGCTCTACTTGGTATCAGTTTAAGTATGCGTTGCATACGTCACCCAAACTTAACACAACCTACATATATAAAAGCCAGCATACTTGTACTGGCACAATAACACAATTTTTAAGCTATTTATCAGAAAAATAAATATTTTCTGATCCTATGATTAAGATTTGGTTAGGTTTGGGCACAGAAACACATTGGTTGGGGTTTAGAATAATCGTGGTTATAGTTAAAAGAAATCAACATTGACTGTTGGTGGGAAACAGAAATGTAACTGCAGTCTCCCGTGTCGTGGTTGCTCCATGCAGACAGCATCATTCCTACAGCAGCTACAGGGCCTTGGTAAAATGACACTGTTGTTCTTGGAGGGAAAGCCTCAAGTTATGAGGTCCCATGAGTAAAATATGTAAAATGAAGAAGAAAAGAAATATCTCTTTCCATCTTTATATTTATCTTTCACACTCAGAATAGTTAACACAAAAACCTTCACACAACGAAATAAAACCAGAAACCGTTTTTAATCTTTCTTCAATTGTATTGAACGTGTGACACTATGAAAACAGGAATGTGTGCTGCAGCACTAAAACTTTCTCCATAATAAGCCTTTGTCACTTGGTCCAAACAGCTTTCGCATTAGAAAAAGAACGCATTGAGGGGCAGCAGTGCCCAGCTGGAAATGTGAAAGGAAATTTTCCAGCATAAAGCCTCCAATTTTTTACAATGGGGATTCCTAAAAAACTACTGCCACTATGATTCCTATTAGACACAGAAAGAACAAAGTTCACAGTCTTACTTCATTTTTGAACAGGCTGTATGTAAGGATGTGAACATGTTTTGGGTTTTGTTTTGTTTTTTTGTTGCTGTTTTTTTTATTTTGTGAGAACAGATTTTAACTTTTAACAACTGGCTTTCACAGTCATCCACATCTTTTCCATCCTACTCATCCGTAGAGGATCATGGGGGGCCTGGGGATGATCCCAACCAGCCCGGCTTGACCCTTGTAGGTCTGAAATATACATGCAAAGCAGCCTTCACTCTGCAGTCACCAATTACACTGTATGTCTTTGGACTGGAGTAGCCGGAGAATACAGTATGGAAAGAACCCACACAGGCACAAGGAGCATATGAAAACCCCACACAGAAAGGTCCCGGGCTCAGATCCTACCCAGTTTGTGTGCTAATTGTTGCATAACAGCGTAGAAAGCTTTAAATATGGTGCATTAATGCAAAAAGTCAGTGACCATCACACCACTACTATCAAATTGTAAAATCAGTCTCAGCCCACCTTGTAATATAGATTTATGACAAAACCAAATCTTTTCAGACATTTGGATGCTGTGTCCTTTTTCTGTCTAAAGGGCCGTCCAAAACAAGAACTATAACTATAACTATAACGATAAAATGCCAGCATCCACACCAATGAACGATATCGTTGTGTTGCTAGGTTATGCCAAGCACAACGGTCAGCAGTGGAGCAGAGATTTATTTATTCCAAGGGTGCGCCCGATTCTGTCCCAGATGTCCCTCTTCTTGGTGGCATCTTTATACAGTCTGTCATTCTTGTCATACAGAACTGGATTTTTTTGTACCTCAATGATAAGCCTCTCTCCTACGTCATCTGCCATGTTGAATGAGTGTGCGAGTGACGTAGTGACGTGAATAACATATCGACCTGTCATTCCTGATGGATTTTGATTGGCTGTCAGAGTTTTTATCGTTCATCAAATTGTTCTGAAATTGATCCGAACGATATCGTCCACCACTATCGTTGTCGTTATAGTTGTGTCACGATCCATTCCGGTATCCTGTCAGCTTTTTCCACTCACCTCCACTCACCTGTCTGCTCCACCTTCCTCACCTGTTCCTCATCAGCTATTAACCCCGGATATAAGCACCCTTCTCCAGACACTCCTTGCCATATTGTTCTTGTGTAATGCCTGACTTTCCAGCACTCTTCAACAGACTGTCCTCCTGGTTTCTGATCGGCTCGTCCCCGACCTACGCTCTTTGTCTCAGTCCCGGTGAACCTACCCGCCTTTTGTCCCTGACTCCGAGTTCTGCCTTCCTGTTTTCGGATCTTCGTCTGCTTGTGGCTGAGTGGCTCCCCGCCGACTCCGGATCAGCCATCTACTCAGGTTGTGTCTGCACTGCTGCCAACGCAACCCAGTTCACAGTACCCACTCTACAGCCTTCCAACAGGGAGTTTCCCTTTTCTACCCTCTCCAGTAGCCCTCTCTCTGAACACACTATTGGGTTTAGTGGAGATCTGGACTTTTGGACTGTTGCTACTGCTGTAGTCCTGTGGGTTGCGTGTTCGTCCGCGAAACAGAGGAGCAGGGTTCAATTCCCTGTGGACCCATACCCCAAACTGTGTTTTTCTGTCTGTCCTGCCACTGTTTGGATTATTGAGTTCATTAAAGACTGTAAAAACATATTGGTGTGTTTTGTGCTGCAATTGGGTCCAACCTATACCTGTTTCAAGATGTAGTGTTGGCGCTGCCATCTGCTTGAGTTAAGAACGATTTTTAGAACTATATATTTATAGTTATAGTTATAGTTCTTGGTGTGGACGGCCCTTAAGGAAGGAAAGATCTCAAACATACTGGGTTGTTTTGTGTTTTGTTTTTTTTTTTTGTTTTTTTTAGATTGACTATTTCCTCTTGTTATAACGGGTAAAGGGTGGCAAGGGGATTGAGATGGCCATTTCCTCCGATTATAGCCTGAACACAGCATTGAAAACAGGCCCCTTTTCCTGCTTTCCAGTGATTACTGGAGAGGAAAGGCAGCATTCTGATAAACCATGTAGAGATAATCAGTATGTTTCTATCAAAGTGAATATTTATCCTACAAAGGCCTTATCTTACAAAGGGAGTAAAATCAGACATCAGGAGGAGACGCCAAAACCACATAATGATGATAAGTTAAGAACAAAAAATGTTAAATGATAAAGTCTCTGGTTGGTTTAAAGTCTTTCACTCAATCTTTTTAATTGTTTGGTTCCGCTTTGGGTCCAAGATCCCATTTTAACCAAGTATGACTGAAGGCTCTTGTGATGCCTTTTTCTATAGTTTTCATTCGTCCCTTTATCACGTCTAATAAAGAAATAAAGTACTGAAAAGTTATACAATTCCCAAATGACGATAACTGGAGGGTTGATAGCCTCTATTAGTGCCTCTGGTGTCTGCTGCGTTTGTTCAGTTCAGTGCAGCGTCTGAACCAATAGGTGGAGGTTTTGTACCACCCTTCTAAGAGTGCATTTGTAAACTTTAGACTAGACTAGACTGCAGATGCATGGAAATTTGTTGTAGAGGTGTTTTTTCGCTATGCTAATTTTGTGACTCTGCGGAAGACAACTTTGTTAGCCAGTCAGATATACAGAATTATCTTAGCATCAAAATTAAGCTTTGCACAGACACCATATAGCCTGAAGACTGTGTTCAACCCCTGATGTTTCCTTTAGTGCAATAGTGAGATTTACATTTGTTTTTCAAAATGAAATAGGATTAGATAATATTTTATTATTCCTTCAGTGGGGAAATTTGATATGTCAGCATTGAATTAATTCTCGTGATCCTTTAAAGTCAATAGCATACAAACAGCTTAAAACTAATATAACAACCATGGAAAATAGTTTCAGTATCTTAGCATTGGCATTGTCAGCTTGTTAGCATGCTGATATTTGCATGGCCAAAGACATTTGTTCAAACTTAGCCATGCTCCAGACAGCTCAAAAAAGATATTTAAAGAGGGTAATTAAATTTTGTGCTCAGATTACACTAACGCATTGCCAGTCTCTCCAGTAGGCTGATGCATTTATACTGTGCATGTGCGCATGTGTGTTCACTTGTGATGTTTGCTGTCCTATCTTTGTGTATGCCTCACGTCTCTTGCAGCAGTGTTTGCACAGACCACAGATGAAGGTTACAGACGATTAAAAGCATTGTTCATCGTATGTAGACAAATTTAGCCTTTAGTGGAAGGAGCAGACAGGATTCAATGTCAAAATGCATAACGCATACAAGAGAAACTTCAACCCTGAGCGATTTCATTCACTCAAAAATGTTATCACACTAAAAGGAATTATGAGAATTTCACTCTTTGATGGGCCATGTGTATCAACATTCTGATATATTTCATATGAAGCATCCTCTTTGTTTCATATTATCTTATAAATCTCTAGTGGGCATTCTGCAGGCCAGCATAGGAAGGGGTAAATATGCAAACCGGTTGATCACATGCTTGTCTGGGATTTTTATAGACATTCACTTGTTTGCACTGGGAGTTATCCAAGATAAAAACAGGAGGATTTGAATGCTAACATACACAGGATACAACTGCAGGAACTGACTGTGGTGCAGCCAAACCCTTGTTGTAGTGTTTTCCTTACCAAAGTCAAAGAGGCCCCATTTGACGTTTTTGATGTTTTGGGGGGATTTCCACTCATCTGGCAATTTATATGACAACCAGTAATGTTGAATTATTTCAAAACCCTTCAAAGGATCACCGGTACAAAATCCCAAAATGTAAAAACAAGTATATGAATAGAAAAAGTACTAAATCTTAACTGTCCTTCAAGTTATAAACTGCCAATGACTATCTATATTTTCAAATGGACAATATTAAATCAAGTAATGATGACTTTGTTGCATTCACTGATAATTCTACAGAGTGAATTCATCAATTAATCACCAAAAAAACTGAGATGGCATTTTCCTGTGTGTGTGTGTGTGTGTGTAGACCCTTATGCAAAAAGCATGTGCAAAGCTTTTTAAATATAGTTTAAACTCTTCATAATTTACATTCAAGTACTAGCAAGACAATTGTGCTCTTTCCTGGGAGATTGCTGCATGTCTGCATTTTACTACTCTTTCTACAAGTGGAATCAGATGCAGGAATGTGAACTGTGTCACCAGCATGATTGTGCATGTGTTGGGTGGATGTGAACCCCATGCATCGAAAGAAACTCATGCTCCAATTAAAAGGTGTTTTTTTTTTTTTTTTTTTAAGGCAAAACTTCTCATCTCAAGTTCATGTCCTTAATAGCATTCAAACTCCACTTATATTGTGTTTGTGTCAGATGAATAACTATTGCAGTAAGTAGCACGTGATAAACTTACACAAACTTATTGGCTCCAGTGGAAGAGGGCAAGCCTTGAGGTTGAGCAAACAAGAAAACTGCACTCCTAGCCTGATCCTCTTGGAAAATATAAACCACTAAAGGAGGAAATGACAGTTAGTCCTTTTGTTTATTAGGGGAGAATGAGATAAATAAATGAATTAAGATCTTCCAACATCAGGTGTTTTTGATTCTTTTTATCAGAGTCTAAGTTTGCATCACCTATGGCCACCCTTACTGAGATTCACTGTGATGGTATCGACATATAAAAACACATGCAATTTCTAAGTTCTCTGGGCTAAATATTTAAATTTATGAATTGAACATGATTCATCGTTGATGAAAACAGACTGACCCACCCACAGTGCAAACAACGGTCTTACAACTATATTCTGTCACCAAGTAAAACATTAAACCAACGGTACTACACTTATTCACAGAGATTTTAAAAAGGGGAGATTGCATTATGCTGCTGTTTTAATGTTACATATTGGTAGTCCTCCCAATGTTTTTCCATAAAAGGTGTAAATTCAGCGTAAAGGTGTCAATTTCTTCTTCACTTCATGGTGTATTCGGCACACTTCACCGCTCTCTCCTATAGCATAAGGTCCATGTGACTGGGGACATCAGCCCAGCTGGCCTCTGTATAATCTCATGATCACTGCACACTTGGATATCGTCCAAGCAACAAAACTAACCACTGAAAAACTGATTAATTTACTGTTGAGATACTCTCCCTACATAAGTTGTCTACATGTTTTATATATACATGTAAAACAAATCTGCTGTGAATGAGCCCGGTGCAGACACAGCACATAGCATGACCCATCGATCCAAAGTCAAGGGAGACGGAGGAGAGGCTTGTTTCCCAGGCTTTCTTCCTCCTTGTTAACAAGACATGTGATTAGCATTACTGTCTGCTACTTAGTTTGCCCTGCAGCCTGCCTGGTGTGTCTTCAGAGGAAATACTGCCCCAGGGCCACTCAGTCAACACCACGGTAAGATTTTTTCACCTATGCTCATGTCATATTGATGTTTGCAGTAAAGCTTAAGTGTTTACGTTTGACTGTGTTTGAGTATGAGAGTACAAGGGTTACTGTGATCATAATCCCATTGTTGCCTATTTTTGCGATTTCGGCCACTTAAACGCCAGAGTGAGACGGTGATGTTGCTCATTTCATTGTTTTGTTAGTTGTTTTATGTTTGCTTATTACTTAATCATGATTTAGAGATGTAAATTTCGTTTATTGCATTTGTACATTACTTTGGTCAATGAAAGTTGATTATAAATGTGCTTTATAAATAAACATTGTCTTAACTGGACTTTACTAGACTTGGCATGACTTGACTCATTTGCTCTGTGTTCTTATGGGAGCTATAATTGCTAGAATTTCCTGCCAATAAGGTGTCACAAATCTACTGAAAAATAGACAAAGCTGCTACTTTGCTACTTTGAAAACCTCATGTTAGATTTTTTTGAATAGGAATAGGAAGTAAAAAACAAAACATTCTTCATCCGCATTGTTCCATTGCTGGGAAACTATTCCAGGCTTGTGTGTCTCCAAAGCTGTTATCAAGATCAACCATCCCTTTGTAAACACAGTACTTTAAATGTGCACCTGTTGAATTGTTGGGCATGAATACATTTATTCAATTAACCCTTCAAAAAAATCCAATGAGATTCAGATTTTATTGGCTAACAGACTAAGACTTTTAGACAATAATGAATATTATAGTAAGCAAGTATTTCTAATTTTTAATGTTTTTATAATACATAAAGTACATAGAAAGTTGCAGACACCCACTAAACAAATACATATGGAGTCCTTGAATATTGCATGCAAATTCAAGTTAAACATTTTCACTGTAGCCAACATGGTGGCATAGCAGTTAGTGATGTTTTGCCTCACAGTAAGAAGGTTGAGGGTTCCCTTTTTGTTTGGAGGTTGCATGTTCTCCCCGTGCCTGCATGGGTTTCCTCCGGGTACTCCAGTTTCCTCCCACCATCCAAAGACATCATGTTTGGGTTAATTGGTGACTCTAAATTGTCTGCAGGTCTGAGTGTGAGTGTGAGTGGTTGTTTGTCTCTGTCTGTCTCTGTGTGTTGGCCCTGCTATGGACTGGGGGCCTGACCAGGGTGTACCCCGCCCCCACCCGGAGTGTTGGCGGGGTTTGTTTCCAGCAGACCCTACAACCTGGAAATAGATAAGCAGCAGAAAATGAGTGAGTTAGAATTTCACCGTGGGAAGTTGGAGGTGATGAGTGACTGAAGGAACTTGTTTTCCCGTCAAATTTGAATGCTTGTTTTCACCATTACTCATTTGCAGAAGCAGAAATGAGATTAGGCCTCCCAATCTTGAGTCAAACATGGGCTGTGGATAATTATGTAATTATGTAATGTTCCTGAGCATTGCTCACCGTTCCTACCTTCAGTGATGCTGGTTGTGTGTACATTTGTGTCTCTCTCCACTCATCAGCTTGAGTGAGGTTACCTCATCCTCTGAAACTCTGCAGTGGGAAATTGAATCATGTGAAATATTTTGGTGGACTCCATTAAGAGAGACAAACAGCTATGTGATGGTCGATTTGTGCAAAAGCTCTGCGGACCAAACAACAGCTGCCTTGAGGCAGAGGGTTTTCAGCACCTTATCTAGAACAGCACTCTGAGTCATTGACCCTTCATCAATACAATTATTCTGCTCTGGTTTGTTTGGACAAAACAGCTGCTGAGAAATGTAAGATTTGGACTATGGCTTAGAACCAAAAGCTTGAGAATGACTGGAATACAAAGATGCAAGGAAACTGTTTCATATAGCCAGCAGGAAACTGTATAAGAAAGCACACTGTCCTCACAAAGAAAAGCAGCAGCAGCCATTTATATATTTAATGTGCATGTTCAAATGTTTAATATGAGTAAGCATAAAGCATCTTAATCTTTGGTTATTTTAGAAAACACCGACCAACAGCTACCGCTGTTAATAAAACTTTGCCATTGCTATATAAGCATTAAAAGCTGTTTACTTGCTAGTCCAGAAGAAATGTTGCTTGGTCAAAATCCTTCCCTTAATCACCGTAAGTTACACCATCAGTAATACTTTTTTCTTTCAGCATGCGAACCAGCTAGCCTTAGCTATCCATCACTTTCCAACAGCAACTCACTGTAACTCCAATCTGCCCTGAAGACATATTTCTGCTCACCACTTCACCTCTTGTATTATAAAGATAATAGTGACTAAAGTTTTTGTCAAGAGACCATTACCACCACCAGAAAGAGAGAGACAATTTTAAGGTTTGACAACAAAAAAGTGATTGGCTGAAGGCCACTGTGTCAGGTACTGACTGACTGGATAAAAAACAGTTGGGGCTTATGGACACTGGGAAATGGTTCTTGTGTAAGTTTCATTTCCCCCTGGAATTGGTAATGACCAAAAACAAAGCTAAAACACAGGAAATGTTGGCCTTACATTCATCAGCTGCTCAGAAACACAACCCCAAATGAATGCTCATGCTGCTGCAGATGTGCTAGAAGTGTTTAGTAAAACCTTCACCATAAGTTTGCACATGATACAACAGTGTTGTTTTCACAACCTACCAATGAATCAAATAGTACCATCAACATGGCACGATCCCAAACCAACTGATATCACCCCGATGTCTTTCAGCTGTCAATAGAATCAAAGCTAGTAAAGTATCCAGGTAATCTGTTTTTGAGTGGCACATTTCTTATCTGTAGTGTTTTCTCAAATTTTTTCATGTTTCATTCCTCCACTGTAGCCCAAAACCTGGAAACATATTCACATTATGCCTGGCACCACAACAGGGAAGAAGCTGGATCTTTCCAAGCTCACAGATGAGGAGGCCAAGCATGTGTGGGAGGTTGTCCAGCGAGATTTTGACCTGAGGAAGAAGGAAGAGGACAGACTTGGGTAAGTTAATAAGTGGGGGTGGGGGTGTTTGTGAAATACAAAGCAGCAAATAAATATAAAGTATGTTAGCATACTGGATGTTTTCCTCGATTACTGTTACAATGTAAACTCCCTGATCTCTATTACAGTTCTCCAATGCGATGCAAAAACTTTTTCTTCTTCTTATCTACTCCATTCCTGTGAATTTTGGAGTAAATGTGTTGTTATGATTACAGGATTATTTAAAAAAAAAAAAAAAAAGTATATTCTAGGGTTAACAATGTAACTGCCTTGTTATTTTGCCCTCAGTTTTTCTGAGCTGATTTTAACTTTATGCCAAAAGCTCCTGTGTTTGAAAACTGCATAGAGAACCAATATGCAGGTTTCTCTAATCCTCCATCTGGGGCACCTTGATCACTCAGGTGTTCTTTATAACTACATAATTAAGAACTGTTATTTGAGCATCCACAGAGTTTTCTGTGCAGTTATTCAAGTTGCATATAGCTGCGGGGATGTTATTGTCAGGCAGTGATCCCGAATGGAAATATCTCCACAACTTTTAAAATGATTGACATTGCTTTTGTACAAATGTTGACAGGTTATGAACCCAAATCTCGCATTTATTGGAAAATTGAGGCCAACAGGAAGCAGGGAGATTGAGAGGGGAAGGACATGTAGTATAGACACTGCGATACATGGGGTGTACACTAACCACTCAACTAGCCCTTCAAAAATCTAAGGATCTAAGGATGACATCATGGAGGCCATCTTTATGTGTGTCAGGTTACTGTACTGATTCATGTCAGTTCCACAACATATAATACAATAATATCTAATAAGGTTTGCTAAAATTATCTTGCATTAACCAATCTTCACCAAAGGCCCCAGCAGATCAAGATTGGACCTTAAACGTAGCAGCATGTTGCACATGACATGACGTGTACATTGTATGTTAAGAACCTGGAGATCATTCTTTTAAAAGTTGCAAAAATTTGTTTATCCAAAGGACCCGACAGGGAAAACCCAGCTGAATGGAAACACAGTTTGATACTTTTTATTACGCGGCCGTTCTCTGTTTTTTATATCACCCAGACAGTTCACTGACAGAGAACAAGGAATCACATGGCCTGTCTTCAGAATGTTTGATGGTCAATACTGTAACTGGCAATCTGCTGTTTGATCAACCAATTTGTTAAATTTAAAAGTGAAGTGAAACGGAGCATAAGTTGCACAAAGTGCTCAGGGTTGGGCTAACTTTGTTGAGCTGCAAGTCAAAAACAGAGAATTCACTCATTTGCTCCTAACTTGCTGAGCCACCGCTGCTCACATGTCTTCTTGGCATCAGTGAGCGATGGATGGTTTAGATATCAAGCTGTGGGAGGAAGCAGTTTAGAGGGAATTTCCCCTTATCTTTGGATGTGGGACAACCTTTACACAACAGAAGCACAAGTGCTCCTCCATGATAGCCCACAAAAAGAAGAAATCATTCAATAGCCCACTTTTAAAAAAGGTGAAACGTGACCAGGACTCTTTTGGGAACCCTAAAGCATAAATAATATTTGGTCCCCTATTAAAAATCATTGACAAAAGGCACCTCCATAAAATAGCTCTGCTCTGGAAATATTACACAGTTATAGAGATAAAGTATCTGATACCTCAACTGCAAAGTTAGCTCATGTAAAGAGTATTTGCTTTTGATATTTAAAACACAACCCCACACACCCACAATCCACCCACACAGGTCTTTTCAGATATGACGCCTGACTGGACATCCTCCTAGGACAGTGTGTGTTGTTCAAGCCCAGTCCTGGTATGATATCTCCTGAAGAGAGTTTGCTGACTTTTTGAATTTTTCTGTAAAGCATCAATCAACCCTCACCTGACAAGGCCACAGGAAGTGACACAGTGGTATGGGGAGGCATTCAGATGCTTTTGTGTCTTTACTCTTCATTGTGATGTGGATTTAATTCTGGAAATTCCTATAAAATGAAAATTTTTGGCAAGCAGTCCACATTTGATAATCAAATGGCAAAGTGAAAACATGTTTTTAGAAAGCTTAGCAAAAAGGAAAAAAAAAAAGAAATCTCTAATTTACACAGGTATTGACTAGAAGCACCTTTGGCTGCACATCTCTTCCGGCTTCACACACCTGGATCTGGACATTTTAATTCATTCTTTCATTGGCAGATCTCCTCAAGCTCTTTCAGGTTGGATGAGTAGTCCTCACTTACATGTGTCATTGTTGTTTTAAATGGTCACTTGTTGCCCCAGCAGTAGATTTTGTTTATGATGAAGCAGGTTTTCTTTTAGAGCTTAGAAGACAATTTTATCCCATCAGATAAGATAATAATTTTCCTCATATTCTGAGTCTGGTCACTCAGCTGTGAAGGTCTGACTGATGGACAACTATTGAAATGTCTGTTTTTTCAGCAGTTTACTTCTTCTCTTCTTCTGAATATCTGAAGCTCTGTAGGATAAGATCTCTGGGTAGTTGGTCTCCATGAATGCCTAGTTTGACAACTCCAGCTGGAGAAAAGCTTTAGAAAAGGTTTGATTTCCTTGTCCTGGTATGATGGGAAAATTACATTTAAATCCATTAAAAGCTAGATCAACAACATATGAGAAGTATGCAAAAATGGTTGGGTCTGAATACTCTCTGAAGTTGTTGCAAGTAATTTTCTAAGATTTCTATCTAAGTCAAATTGATTTCTTGCATTTTCATACACTAGTGTGACTCCATGGGAATTCTGTGTGCTGTTTGAGGGCTGCAGATCTAATCTTAACCATTTTGAAAAATTGCAGACTTTGACAGATTTTGTGAATTAATACCTCATTCAGTATATTTCCTGTACTTTCTTATTTACATTTTTCAAGAGACAGCTGAATTATCCCTACTCAACAAACTAAACACAGTGCTATTGTTTGCATGCACAGAAAAAGATCTTTTTACGCTTATCAACTTGTATAAATACTTGGACCTTCTTGTCTCCACTATAGATTTCCCAACAGCAATGAATGCTGAGTATCAAACATTTATTATAATCAGGGTTTAGACAAGCTGATTCGTTTTCTATGTACATTTCCATCTGTGCTAGGTCTTCTTGAACTCACTTTTCATTCAAAGGGCTAGCCAAAAAATTGACTCTCCTATAGGGCTCTGCAGATTGTCTGTAAGCTATTTTCATGAATACAAGGACCACACTGTCCTTGAATTTCAGACACTTAAGCTGCAGTTCCTGCCAAGATTCTTGAGCCTTTTTTTTTCCATTCAAATGAGTTGTTGTTTGCATGTCAGGCAACCAGTGTTTTTCAACCAAGGCCTCTGCGATCTATAAAGAGGCTCAGATCCTCCTGTGGTTGACATATAAAACTGTCACACCTAAATTTTTTAAAACCACAGAAGTCAGAGCACAAACGGAAGTAAATTATTTTGGCAGCAATTTAGGCTTTGTTACCAAGTCCACCGAAATTAAAGGCTGTGAATTGGTAGTTCTGGTAACCCTACTTTATAAAATGTAAAAGTGCAGCTCAAACATGTCGCACAAATGTACAAAACTTTTCATCACCATCCACATTTCCTTTCCCTCCCATGCCCTAACCAAATAACTGAAATCAGCTTTGCATCATTTGCTCTCCAACAATCTATCAAAGGCCCAGTATGAAAAAGAAGACATTGACTCAAAGTGTAAAAGCAGTTAACCAGTTAGCCTCATGGCAATTCACAGTAGCCACCAACCTGCACTGAAGTTATAACATTCCTCATAGGACATAATATTATTTAATATTTTTGTGTCCTGTAAACACAATGACAACCAAAGCTGTTGTCACCACCTGCTCTTGGCAAGAAACCACATATGGTGGCAGAGAAGTCTCAAATAGCCCCGTTAATCTCTCCAACTGCAAGAATATTACTGTGGCCACAAAACAATTACTGCAACACTGCCATTCTCACCTATCAACACTGTCATCCAGTTAACAGTTAAGACCAATGCTATGGGAACAGCTCTTTTCTCTGCAACGGCCTCAGAATCCTCTTCCTCCCCTCATACAGTTCTGCCCCATTTAATGAGATTCACCCTCTTCTTACTTTCCTCATTTTGATTTGTTAGATAATCACATTAACTTAAGAGGCTGGACAAGAGGAGGGTATGAGATTATGATGTTAATGTGAAAGACTGAGGAATCAACACGCTAGTTCAAACCTTGTGAAGAGCCTCGTAAATACTGGAATAGGTTAAACTGAGTGGATTTATGGGGAGAGAGTCACCTTGTATGCAACAGCTATGAAGACCAAAGTAATATTGTAGTCTGGCCACCACAGCCGGATTCCAGAGATTTGCCAGCTAAGCAAAACTACTGCGGTATCTGTTTTTAATCAAAGACCAAAGAGAAATGAAGATCTGAGGACAAACTAAAGTCTACATCCTTATCCAGGATATTTGGGAAAAGGTAGAAAATTATAAGAGCTATTTAAAAATATAAACATATATTCAGGTCTTTTGTATTTCAATATAAACAATGGAAGAGAAGATTATTTCAATAAAAAATCAATACCAGTTTGTTTTGGTTTTGGGTTTTTTTGGGAGGGGGCGGTTGTTGTTGTTGCTCAACATCCTGTTTCCCTTTTATGTAAACAAATATGTTTTTTCAGTTTGCCTACGATTTCTGAATATATTTTCAGTTTTCAAAGTCACTTGTCAGTCTTTTCATATTGATCAAGTGAAATAACATGTATAGTCTACGAGTGTCCCCTGAGCAGTAATCATTCATGTGTCTGTTTTGTTTGTTTGTTTGTTGTTGTTGTTTTTTGCAGGAAAAAACACTTTTAAAATAACTGCACATCATTGGATACACTAAACATTAGAAAAACTAGTCAGTAAAAGAGTGGACCATCACAGTCCAACACTTGAAGTCAGAGGAGACATAAATGGAGCTTACAATTTGTTCACTTGTAAAGTATAAAGTATAAAAATTATGTTGAACAGAAAAAGGGCAAACACCTTTAATTGTGTTTATGTTGAGTTAAAAGTAGCAAACCATTGATCACTTAATCAACAAAGAGGCCAGTAAAACAGAAAAACAAAAGTCTGAGAGAATGACAAAAAGATTCTTATCTTAAAATCCACTTACTGGAGCTATTCCAGAGCTTTCTTTCGCATCTCATGGCCTTCTACTCACTCCACCACTCAGAGAAAGTTGCAGTAGCTTAACATATTAATAACAAACTGGTTACAAACCTGCAGGTGGTATCACTGTGAACTAAAATATCAAATTGCGTAGCCATTGCATGTATTACCTTGTATCATGTGTCAAGGTAATGCATGTGGAGACCTAGGAAGTTGCCCGCAGCGCACATCTTATTTGAATCATAGAAGGGCATCTTGTATTTCAGAGCTGCAGGATTTGATGTTTCAGAGGAGGGCAGATTTAACAGATATTATTTTTAAATCGCATTTCTAATGGTGAGCCAATATATCTGCAAAAGTTTATGGGGTATTTACAGAGTATGCCTTTTATCCCAGGGATCTTAGTTATAATTAAAAAAGTATGGCCTTAAAAATTTAATAAACAATAAACATCCTCTCATGCCAGTGACAGCTTGCCAGACTCCACCCACAATGCAACATTTGGGACTTCTTATCTTGATTTTTATATTTCTCTCCACTACTGTCAGCATCTTGCTGTGCTGAGCAAGGCTGCTGTCTTTCCAACAGTCAGCACACATTTGCCCTAAATGTTGCTTAAGAAAATGTCTGATTCAAGGCAATGAAGTCATTCGTAACACACGTGAGCAGTTGCCAAGTCACACAGAGGAGGGTAAGGATGTCTTTGTTTGAGCAGGATTTAGTTTAATCTCTGCTTCTGAGTAAAATTTTTGCATTCATTGTATAAAATAGGTATAATATTCGCAGCTGACAAGTATTTTCAAATTTGAAGATTGAGTTTAATTTGTTTTACATGTTTAAAATGAATGTAGTAACACTTGAACAAAGAAACTAATTTTCCTGCCTTTTTATATCTGCCACAAGAACAAAAAATAAAAAGAACAATGGTGATCAGTTTTTTTCAGATAATTTGGGGCTTCAACAAAATCACCATTATTCTAAGTTTGACTGATGTAATTTACTCTGGCACACTGGAACAATAGCTTGTGAGTGTTTTAGATACACAGCTTTATTTATCCCAGAGGAAGCAGCTTGCAGTACAGCCCTTGGCAAACACAGTTGCAGCATACACCTCACTGGTGCTTTCAACAGTTACCAATGTAGGTGACTGTAGCTCTCAGCCAGGAGCTGATGTCATCACTTCATTGAGCGTTTCGACCCAAACCACCAAACTCTCAGTTTGGTGGGTTGGCAGTGGTGGCCAGATCACTGCCCATCTGATTCTGGCTTCCAGCTTTCCTCCTCTCTGTTGCTCCAAATCCAACAAGAGGCTCGTTTGGCCTCCTCCCCCACCCTACAGGCAGCTTGTTGCTTGCTCTTCCGATTGAGCGCCAGAGCTGACAGCAACTGCCACAATGATTTGGCAGGGAAGCTTCATCACCTTACCTTCACTGTTAACAGCCATGGCTGCCAACCTCTCTCCTCACATTCCTGGATCAGAGGCTGCTATTTCAAGGCCTTCCTCTCATGGGCCTCCTCAGTGCCCCCCTCCCATGGCACCATCAGCTCAGTGAGGATGGTCTTATGGTCTTTATCTGATCACAGCACGATGTTTGGGTGAAGAGTTGTGTGTACCACCTCTGGGAATTGCAGTTTTCTGTTCACATCGACTTTCATCTTCCAGGAGCTGGCAGTTTGCAACAAGTTGATCTTTATTGTTTTCCTTGTTGACACAGACCTGGCTCCCTCCATGATGAGGATGATAGATTTTCCTCCTTCTGTGCTGGTTGGCCTCTTCTTGCACCTCTCCCGCTCTTATATGTCAGCAAGGGACAGGAGCACCTTATCATGGCGCCATCTGTATCGGCTTTAGGTGAGAGCTGTTCTGCACCCAGCCAATACACAACCGAGTGTCCTCTTTGTGGTCCCGAACTGTTGGAAACGCGCCATTCCCAGGCCTTGTTGTTCAACACAAGCGTTGCCCACGATGTCACGCAGCCTTAGTGAACTCTCTGCCCGTTGTATGGCTCAGCTGACTGCTCACTTTCAGCCAGATCTTGTTGTCCCCTCTGCTTGGTTTACCTGGTCATCGTTGGAGTCGCTCAGGCTTAACAAGACTCTGCATTTTGCAATCTTGAATTCCTCCACAAACTATGACAAAGGGAGCTGCAGCTGTCCAGAACAATTGTAGAGGCCCACTGGAGAGAAGCTTGGGGGAATCCCCAACCGTCTTCTCAGGTGTTTGTTGGTTACACAAATGAATAACAATAAAATCTGAACAAAATAAAAAAAAATCCAATATCAAATCATTTAATGCCAGCAGTAACAAAATACTTTTGGAGTCTGTCTGTCCTGCACATGATAGTCTGTATCTGACAGAAGGATGTAACTCAAACTCCACTGCTACAGGAAGGCTGCGGTTAGCCAGAATTGACCAGGCTTTCCTCAAAACCCTCCATTTATAAAGATGGGAAAGCAGTGCCTGCCAATTTGCACCACACCTTCACAGTGCACTGCAGTCTGTTTTTGTTTTTCTGATTAAAGAGACTGTACCCACTGGTGAAAGTGAAGGTCAGGACTGATTCAACAAAGCATGGATAAAATATTCTCATAAATGCACAACCAACATTAAAATAACAGTGCTTGCAGAGGAAGTACTGGTGGTTTTTTCTACACATTATGACAATAGTGTTGTATTAGCATTGGCTTTACAGCAATGCACATGAAGGTGGTAACGTTTATAGATTTTCCTGACTCTTGTTCGGGCACTTCTGTTGGTCCCAGGGTAAAAATACATGTATGTCCTCTGTAGTTATTCAATCAAACCTTAAAAAAGGAACTGTAGTTTGTTACCTCCACCATAGAGGTTATGTCTGTCCCTGTGTCTGTTTGTTTATGAGCAAACAGGATCATGCAAAGACTACTGAACCAATCTGCACTGAAACATGGGTTTTGGTTGTTGGGGGCGGGGGCATTGGCCAGTGAAGCAGGCATTAAACTTTTAGTTTGCATCCAAAATTGGTTTATCACTTACTTTAACCTTAGGGAAATGGCATGTTTTTCTTTCTTAAGTAATTCAATTTGGCAGAGGTACAGTATGTTATCACTGAGTGTCACTGGTATGTACTATGTCTAGTAGAACCCAATTTGGGTGTTCATAGTATAAGAATAGGTAAATGTTACAAAAAAAAACCTGTCAAATAAATTCTGCTGGTAGAGCTCTAAATATTATACACCAAATAATTATTTGGAAAAATCATGTACATTGAAACAAATAATAGAAATATGACTGTTATATGGAACAAATTAAAGGCTAGATAGATACAAAGTGTAGGTGGGTGTGTAGAGGAGCAGATGTAAAAATAAACACATTCTAACAGTTAACAATGTTATCTCATTCATCTTTTTTTTGTTTGTTTGTTTGTTTTTTTCTAACCTCTAATCGTCGCACTAAATGATTCCTGGAGAAACCTTTAAATCATTAAATTCCTGTGTAATGAAGTGGTATGATGTTTGCTTTTCTAGCTTTCAAAAGGAGGACTAGGTTAAAGATGAACCTCAACACAACTTCTCAGTTCCTGGGAAAGTGCTTCTTTGTTTCTGACTGTGAGATGAGTATTGAAGGACATGGTTAGCCTGACTTAGCGTAAACACTGAAGTCAATGGGAAAGAACTTGCTTGGCTACAACATTAAAAGCTAAATTATTTTATACCCATGCATAAACATGAAATTACATTTTATGATTTTGGGAGTTGCGTTGCAACTAATTCTTGACAAACAGCAATTTATCCATCCAGATCAAGGGAGGACAGGCTTTGGCTTCAGCCTTTGTGGGTTAGACATTACCAGAAACAGAGCGCAATAAGAGTTTTGAGCCAGCATGGACTTAGACCACAATTTGCAACAGTCATTTCCTGTACCTAGATGGGCAATCACAACATAATTCAGTGCTGATTTCTGCAGCCAGAACAGAGCAGCATTGTTAGTGTTTGTCTAGATTTAACAGAAGCCCTATCACTAATGGCCAGCAGATGTGTCTTTAAAGAGCTCTGTGATAGTTACTGTACTGTAGTGTCCCATTTTCTGAAAAGGATATGGTCTAAATTGAAAATACTATGTCTACAACTAATGTACTACGATACAAAATGCATATGAGGTAGCAGTAGTCCTGCAGTCCTATCAGGCACACAGACCTAGGTTAATCATCATTTGCAAATATTTATTAGTGTTTTTTCTGGCACAATGAGGCCATGTACATGTGCCACAATTTTACCAGAGTTCATATTAATATAGACCACATTCTCTGCTGTTGTATGGGTCTCTGAGGAGGAAACATGTTTTCTTTTACTTTTTGAGCTCAGAATATTGACCACATTATATTAACCTGTGGCCCAAGGATAGATTAAAGTCATTTCCTTTCAAGAAACGCACTAATCTTTTTAATGTTGTGAACAGCTGGGTGTCATCTTTGGCTGCACAGCTCAGATGTATTGTCAAGCTTTTGTGAGATATCTGTCTTTCTTTCTTTTTTTTTTTCTTTGTAGATGTGTGAAAAAGTGAATAACTGCGACACAATGCTGGCACTGGATTAACACCAGATTTAGTAATGCTAAATGAAACGGGGCATTTTCATTGGCTCTACTGTTTATAGTACAGCAGATGTTTAAAAAGAATGCTACAGGCTTCAAAAATGTGAGATTTTTCTTTTGTTAAATTGTTTTGTTTGCTGGTAGTTTGCCCAATCGGAGCATGGACACCTCAATAAAAGATTTATTTCCAAAAAACTTTGCACTTATTGAACCATGCACTCACTCTTCCATGTTTCCAATGTTTCTTTTTAGTGATCTGAAGACCAGAATTGAAAAGGAAGACACCAAGAGGGAGCTGCTGGGGGACCAGACCAGCGTGACAGAATCTCTCTGTATTCGTTGTCTCCAGCCCTTCAAGTTCCTGGTCAACAGCAAGCGTCAGTGTCTGGACTGCCAGCTGAACATCTGCAAGTCCTGCAGCCGATACAACAAGAAAGAGCATGGCTGGGTGTGTGATTCCTGCCACATGGCCAGGTAGGAAATAACACATTAAAAACACCCTAAACCCTGTAGTAAGGTAAGATACTGCTTGGTAGGAAGTAAGGCTGAAGTACTCACCAAATTCTATAGCTCCAGGGTCAGTATATATTGCATCAAGCAAAAAGAAAAAAAAAAAAAAAGCACAGTACATTGCTTATGGATGTTATACATTTATTTCTTCTTTACACTGAAATTAACCTGTCCAGGGTGACCCCACCCTCACCCAATGTGAGCTGGGATTGGTTCCAGCAACCCCCACGACCTGGACATGGATAAGCAGTAGAAGATGAATGAAAGAATGAATGAATAAAAGAATGGTCTACAGGGCTGAAAGATGAAGCCACAAAAATATCAAAACCTGTAGTTCAGCGGGCTGACCAGCAGGCTGCTAGTCCGAGGAGGAACTGGCTCCATCAGTGAGTCACTCCCCAAAGAGTCAAGTTTAAATATTGAACTTTAAAGTGGAAATAAACAGTCTGACTCTTCACAGCCTGGTGCAATAACAGTTTTTGTCTATATAACTAATTTCCTCCTTTGTGAAACTGTACAGAGGGCAAAACTTTACATCACCCACCTGTTTAATTTTTTTAAGATATTATAGAGCAGCAATTATTAGAGCAGCATGGCAGCACAGTGGTTAGCGCCCTTGCCCAATGTGAGCTGGGATTGGCTCCAGCACCCCCAGTGACCTGGAAACAGCAGTATAAGATGAATGAATTAATATAGTTAGTTATGATTGAGAGCGGGGTTGTTTTGAGTAACAGGTAGGTGAACATGCTTGTCACAAACTTGTAAGTCTTCCTCCAGTTAGTCCACTGATAGCCAAATTTTCCCCAATACCTTAATTAAAACAGGGTCATTCATTTATTTTTATTGTATAATGACATATAGGAATTTTCAATGTTAGCAACTGAGGAAATTTTACTTTTGCTACGTAGATACAACGGCTGTTTACTTTGTGAGTTGTGAGTTCAGTATCAAATGTTAATTCTTGTGTCCATCACAGAATTTCTTCTACTGAGGTTAGCATGCTAACCAGCTGCCTTTCGCCTATCTTGTCATTTTCTGATTGTGAGTCACTGTAGTGTTCAGTTCTCCCTGCAGACATAGAGGTACAACCTCTCGAAAAGACATTCATTCATTCATTCATCCTTTACAGCTTATCCATTTCCAGGTCGCAGGGGGTGCTGGAACCAATCCCAGCTCACACTGGGTGAGGGTGAGGTACACCCTGGATAGGTCGCCAGTCCATCACAGGGCCAACATACAGACAGACAGAGACCAACAACCGCTCACACTCACACTCAGACCTACGGACAACTTATAGTCACCAGTTAACCCAAACATGCATATTTTTTGAAAGGCCTCAGGCCTGGGAACCAAACCCACGACCTTGTTGTGGGGCAACAATTGCCAAAATTGTTAAGTGGCAAACATGCCTCCAGCAAGAAACACATTTGGCTGCAGAGAAAAAATACAGCTACTCCATATGCAAAGATCAGTTCAAAAAACACCCAACATATCATGGGGTACAACCCCAAGGTCACTAACACTATGTAGAGACGTAATATGTGAGTAAATTCACATCTTGGACCATGTCAGTTATTTTCTACACTGCTGAGATTCTGTCCGAGCTCTGGTTGTCTCTGCTGACCTGCCTTTAACCACGTGAAAGAATAGTAAAAAGCAAATGTGTAAATTCTATATTTTACATCAGCTGTTCAATGGGATTTCATTTAAGGATATTCACAAGTTTATGTGAACTTCATTTGAAAGCTGTGTCATAAAGCTGCGTGTCTGAAATCCACTGGAATTTCTACGGCAGATCTTTTCAATCTTTAATGATATATGAAACATCCATTGCACTGTGTTGGAATTTGGACTGAGTGTGCTTGATAAAGATTGACACCAGAATACAGTCTAGGTCAAAGAGTCAGTGGAGTTATGCTTTGAAGTTGTGTTACAGGGATTTGTCATTCTAATACCTAAACTCAGACATGAAGAAACAGTTATACAACTGCTGATGTGTATGTGAGTCTGAAAGTACTTTACCCATTTTAAGCATTCAAAAACAAGACAAAAAAAATTGTATTATGCAGAATATGACTTAGGTGTGTCTGAAATAGCCTGATTGATTATTCTTGTTTCATTTTGCTAATTATGATGAGCAGAGCAACTTTCTTAGCTGTTAAAGAGGCAATCTCTTACACAACAATGGTTTGACCACACACACAGCATTTGATGGAGGTTTGTGTAGCTGTTTTTTAGACTTCCAACGCAGTCACAGCTAAGATCTCCTTCACTGCTTCGGCTTTAAAGCAGCACCAGAACATAATACAGCCACTTCATTCCTGCTCTAAATGTAGCCATTACACCATTGTTTTCTCAGGTGAGGCTGAGCACTGAAAAGCCCTTTCACTGAACTCAGCCCTCGTTTGAAACATACTGGATTTTGTTCATCTCACACTGACTATTCACAGAAAAGACATACCACACCTTAGCCTCTTTCTCGCTCAGCTTTTCTGTAATTAATCTGGCCCATTTAGAAATGAACTGTTCTCCATCCATGTCTGTTGACAGGGTGCTAAAGATCGGCACGTTGGAGTGGTACCATGAAAACGTCCGCACTCGCTTCAAGCGCTTTGGCAGCGCCAAGGTAATGCGGTCACTCTTCAAGAGGTTGAATGGACAACACAGCTGCCCTCAGAGTGACCTTGGAGGTGAGCAGTCCAGTTGCTAGTCTATTGGTAGCTTTTCTATAAATAATTGCTGTTAAACAATTCATTTTTTACTTTCAAAGATTTAAACCCTTTACCCATTTGTGTATATCTCTCTGTGAATAATAAATGAAATGTAAATAAATAATACGCCCCCTTTACTTCACAAATACTGCCATAGCAGCATTTCAGCACGGTGACTATTCCCCAGCAAATGATTGACACTCCACCCTGGCCACTGTGGTTATTCTGGACAGCCACTATGTGGAAATATGTAGGTACATTTTTTGCAGAGCAAATCAAAGGTTACAAATGTGGTGGAGTGACAGGTCTCAGATCAAGGCAGATCATCTGTGCCACTCATTCCTTTACAAGCCCCAGGGAGTGTGCTGCAGGTCAGAATCTGAGGCTGCTGAAGTTGTAGACCATGCTACAAGTCTGCTTGAGCTTACCATAAGAAATCCCCAATAAATGAAAAGGCTTCAAGGAGAGTCACCAGGTGCACATTGTACTGTAACTGCATGGAAAATGCATATTAGACACAGTTCAAATTAGTAAAACTTCAGCAAGACAGTGCATCCAATATGTGAATGATGTCAAGTTCAAGGCTTGGACTTGGAAATGCTTTATTCTTAAAACATAGTACAGGTTCCTCAAGTTAAAGGAAGTAGAATAAGTCCTTATCACATTATTTGCAACAACCAAATCAGATGAGCCCAGTGGAATAAAAAACACCAGTGAAGGATGATCAGTTACACAATGCTGCTGATTCCAGATGGCAGCTCCTAGTGGTCCAGCATTTTCCCAAGACATTTAAGGTTTTAATGCCTTTTTCTCTAATTTGTCACCCATCTGTGGATGAGACACAATGAGTCACCAGAGAGAATATTCAGTTTTGTTCTCCTTCCCAGCCATCACCAGCGGGCTGCCAAAATGTGTCACAAGGTTTAATCTCTTCCATCTTCCCTGTTTTTCCTGCTCTGGCTTGTCAAAGCTGCACTGAATGCTGTCACAGACCAGTTTCTCAGGCCAGGTCCTCCACTGTCAGGTTTTTATCCAGAACTGACCACTGGGCTTGGAGATAATTCTGCTGTGTGAGACACACATTGTCTGCTGCATCTATGATATAATAATGTTGTTTTAAGCTTGTGTTTAAAGTCTGATGCAGCCTCCTGTAGCTATGCCCGGAGCGGAAATACACGATACACAGTACTTCAGCTTTAAACATTATTTCTCACAGAAACTCTGATGCTATGATGTGAGGTCATAGTATTAAAAGATCAGAAAAGATCAATCAACAAAGAAACAGCAAGGGCCCCTGGTACTGCTTACACTGAGTCACTCCTGAGGATTTTAGGAAGGTATACAGAGAGCTGGTTGGCTCACTGAGCCCAGCAGGTCTTGTGATCATTCAGTCACATGGCTCCCATTCTGTGCTTGGAAGTAAAGGATCCAGTCCTGCAGGGATTCAACCACCAGAAAAATGGAGAGGATGAGTGAGAGGGAGAGAGAGGCGGAGGGAGAACAAAGCTTTTTTTTTGCTTTTTTTTTTTGTCATGTACAGATGTGGAATCCAACTCATAGAGTGTGCACAGATGCAAGATGTAGTTATGAAACACCATCATAAATACATATGTTAACAGATGCATCGTGTTTAATACAATCAGCAACTCATCACATGTAGAGATTCATGTGACAACCTGGATTAAATTTAATATGCATGACAGCACAATCGTACACGAACACACACACGCACTCACATTCTCCTGCTGTCTTTTACTGTTTGCATTTCACAGTGGTCCGCTGGGCCCCCGCAGCTCGGAGGGTGTTATCCTATGGGTACATGGAGAAATGTAACAATGATGCAGTGTATTTGTTCACACACATTGCGTGAAGAAGAAAAGTATGTTGGCTGCACAAACTCCTTCATTTAATGCTGCTACTGCAGCTGTTCTGTTTCTCATTATTGTTTTTATATGGAAAATATCTGAGTTGTCTCAATTCACAAAGCCATTTTGTATCGTTAATGAAATGTAAAATCCAAACAAATCTCACCTCATTCAGTGAGAAAGTTACTTAAAAGATTCCAGTCAGCTTTGTTGGAATTTGTGGTGTGTTTGTTCGGCTGTTACCTTGGCAATTAGTCCATTGCTAAAAACATGCTTTATCACAGTGTCTTCCTGGTAAAGGAAAGTAGAAGAGATCCATTGTCTTCTCCTCTCTTTTGTTTTCCAGAGCCCCATGACTATGACACACAGAGCATGCCTGATGTCCATGTCCATAGTAAGTACACTCAGCTAATGGAAAGTCAGGAAAGTTTAGACAAATAAATTTTCATTAAAAAAAAACCCTCATAGTTGCCAAATGCTAAAATCAGCATGCTTACTCTTGTTACCTTGTGAGTATGCTCACCTTAATGGTTTGCATTACTGTGCTGATTTTCAGACATTTTGAATCTTTATGGTCAAAGCTGAATTCACCTATACAATGTGTAATGTGCTTTATGGTCATTTGTCACAAAAATGGAGTGTTAGAATATGCATAAGAAAATCTACGTTGTTGTCACCTGATAGGAAGTGCAAAATAATTGTCTAGCCCACATATTCCTTCACCCTAGGGACTCCCTGATGGTTATTCCAGCATGTGTGTGGTCCTCTTTAGATCCATTCTTGAATGGTCTTTGCATATTGACTGTTTAGTGTGAATAATATTTTGGCTGAAAACTCATGATCGTAGTTTGACCCAGGGATTGTCTATAAATTACTTACGCATTTTAAATATTCAGATTAGAAAATGAAAGTGATCCATCTATTGTGAATGTCTGGTACAGTGGATACAGTGGTTTGGGAGCGGGGCTGCGGGTTCAGGTTGGAACAGTCAGCATTGGCCTGGCCTTTACTCACGCTGGCACATCATGAGAAAAAGCCTTGGTTTCACTCAGATTTAAAAAAAAATCTTAGTGGGAGTTAATACAATTATTATACATTCAGTCATTTTCACTAGAGGCTGTACGAAAAGTCAGTATTACTTCATGTTGGAAATTATTAAAGCAAAATGCAATAAGTGTTAACAGATGTTTAGTTTTATGTTTTTGTTCTGCATAAACTTTATGAACTTAATTTGTATCTGTTGATCTGTGAAGCATCATCTAAAATTTTTGTCTCTGTCACTCAGTTTTTCTTAGTCTCCGACTGTCTTTCTGTGTTTGTGTGTGTGTTTGTTTCAAGAGAAAATTTATCCATAAACACAGTTTTAAAAAGAGTCTGAAAATGCATAGTGTTCTTTTCTTTTTCCCCCCTACTTCTGTTGTTCTTCACTGTATCTCAGTGGGGGAACAAGTTGAGAGTTATCCAGCTTGTTTGAAAGAGGTGTAACTTTTTACTCATAATGTGATCTTAGTTTGCTCGTAATTGTTTCAAGATTCATACGGTTTCTGTGCAGCATATTGTCATTTAATTATTCTGAAAAGCTTTGTCTTACTAGTAATGTCTCTCCTAATCTGCAGATGGATATGAGGAGCACAGACTGGATGCTACAGATTCACAACACTATAAAGGGGTAATTCCTTTTTTGTGTAACTCCTGTTTCTTAAGAGCTAATAGTAGTTTTGATTCTTTGCTGGACTTGTGTTTTCCTTGTTAAATGCCTAAACGTTGCTTGTATGAACATGAAACAGGTATCTTGCAGCCATCATGTAGATATTCAAGTTTTAGTTTGTTTGAGAGCAGCAGAAAACATCCCACCAATATGTGTCATAAAAGCAGGAACAGAAATCAGGTTTTATTCACCCACCAGGTCGTCAGAAACTCTGGCTCTTTTTCACAGAGGAAACACAAACGGTATTGTACCTGCTTCATTTATGTTGTGTTGAGCTGTTGCCCACTCCTGATGTGTTTCGGTGCGGGAAATGAAAGCCCATCTGGATGGAAGACAGTTTGATACTGGTTGAAATCCGTGAGGCTTTGCTGACTTCAGCTCTGATCCTCATCACACTGACAGCTCCTCTGTCTGTTGAAAAGTAGAGGTGTTTTTTGCACATGTTATCTGTGTGATATAACCCAGTCCTCACCAGCAACCGGAATGTCCTGACAGCCAGTGATGTTGAAGGTTGGCACAGTCAAAGCGGCACTGGCCACCATGCACTGTGGGTAAATACCAGGCTGTTTAACAAAATCACACATTTAAAAGAATCCAAGATGAGTTATAAAGGCCTCTGGTTGAAGTCCTAAGATTGTAAAAAGGGGCACACAGTCCACTGGAATTCATCATAAAACCAAGACTGCTCTTGTTTATACCACAGTCTCTGTGTAATGTAGGAGCTTAGCCTTGTTTATTTTGAATCACTGCAGTGGCTGTCAAGTAGAAAAGTTGTTGTCAGGACTCCTGGGCTCTGCGGGGTCTCTGGATGCTGTGTCTTTGTTTTCAGCTAAACTGACAATTAAGGTTTTATTTATATCTTACATGATATAAATTCAACATGGCCAAGTGCCCTGCTTGATTTCCCTTAGACACATGGCCATCTGCTGGTCCAAACGGAGTCCTGCACGTTGAGTTACAAACATAAAACTGCCCTGTCAGAAGTTTTAGGAGCTGGAACTGTTGTGTCCTGTTCTTGGATTGAAACTACAGTTTGTGCATGAATCTAAAAAAGTCCTTTTTCTTTCCTGGTTTCATCACTAAACCATTAAATGTTCACCTCACCCTTTATTTGACCATTTAATGTCTTATATCATGTGTCATTACATTTGATTACACTTAAATTAAAATTATAAAATTGCTGATCGGTGAAAAACCCAGACTGCAATGAGGGGGATTACCAGAATCCATATTCCAATATATGACTGAAAAATTATTTTAAACCTGTACGCAACTAGAAATACCATCACTTGTGCATTTTGAAATGGTTTTAGGGCCTAAAAGCAGAGTAAGTTTGAAATTAAACGATGACTCCTTTACTTCGTGATTCTTATTGTCCTGCCGTAGAATGAACTTGGAACTTATCAGACACCTTCCTGATATCTGTGCATGATCGACACAAATCTAAACATTTAACTGCCAAATAGTTTTAATTTGTAGTGATTTAAAATTTCATACAATTTAGATCTCTTACTGGGTAAGAGCTGGGATAGGTCAGACAGTCTTGAGAAAGAAATGGTTTGTATTATCAACTGCTTTGTGAATAAAACACAGAATTGTTTTTAATAAGTTTGTTATGTTTGTGCAATGCTTCGGAGACTGGAAGATATATTTTACATGGGTTCTGTATTGTCTTTTCTCTTGTCCTCTAACCGCATATTCCCTTTACTTTTTTTATTCTTTTATGTTGTTCCTGATATCTTTGCACTCTCATTTCTGTCGGTGGTGGTCATCTGCTGTCATAAGATAAAAAAGGCCAAAAGGCGGTTAACTGTTGATCCCTTTGATTTCGGATTGGGCTGTGACTACTCCATCAAGTCAGGACAACAAAATCAGGTAGAAGCTGTACAACTACCCACAAGCTGCATGTCTTCACACAAACCTCTGTTTTTTCTCTTTTTCAGCCGTTCTGGTTTCTTTCTTTGCCAAACACTGTCTGCTGTGGCGAGGCAAAATGTAATTATTGTTGAGCACCAGCATTATTCATGCTCTTATTTGGCCACAAAAACTCACATTGTGCACAAACAAATGCGCGAGCCTATTGCAGCCTTGTCAGCTCATTCACAGAATGCTCTTCATGAAAGCAATGAAATCACAATAGACAATAAAATCTTTTTTGAATCATACATTTTTCACTTTCACCAGCCGAACTGATTAATATGTTGTAGTTCTTAGTGGTTTATGGTCTATGTTTAAGAACAATAATGCCATAAATAGTCAGTACAAGTATCTTATTCAGTTTGCATACAGTCTTCATAACAATATATGGCATCAATAACGCTTTACTGTGACTGCTAACTTATTCACTCACCATATAGATAGTAGCTCAATGTTGGAACTTTTCTCAGGATCGAAGGATTAATTTATTAAGCTCATAATAAATTTAACAATTGAAGTAACGCATGTCATTTTGCAAATGCTGTAACTACCACAGGATTGTGAGTTGTGCCGCTTTCACCCATTCCTGCCTCTTATCAATCCACTGCAACTGAACTGTTCAATTTCAAGTTCATCCATGAACAGCATTAGCAGCTAAGATTAGCAACATGCCCTTCTCCTTCTCTCTCCCTTGTTGTTTAACTAAACTCCATCTTCACTCCCAGGCCCCAGCCTCCGACCACAACATGGTCATGGATGAAGGTGTGAGGGAGTCCGTGCTCGTTGAAGCAGATGTGGCCCGTGCTTTTCACCAGATTCCAGATGAGCAACACAAAGGTCTGCACCATGCAATGGTTCCACAAGGGCCACTACAGATGCTATTCATATGTCACAGAGCTCAATGTACAACTCAACAACAATGCTAACCTAGGAAACTAAATAGTCTATAGGAAGCTCCACAGCTCTTGGCGAACGGGCAGAACATCAACTTATGTCCAGTTACCATAGCTCAGTATTATGTATTCTGTATCAGATAATTAAATGTATTTTTTTGCTGCTGTTGTTTTTATTTCTTCTACTGAACGTAACAAAAAATATAGAGAAATATACACAGAAACTCACTTTGTAGTTGGTACCACATACAATGTTTCGATGGTTGCATTCAACCTCTAGCCAGTTTGTTAGCTAGTTAACAATTCCAAGTTATTAGGCTGCAAGTCAGCAGGTTGCTCATCAACAATATTAAGCCTATTTGTTGAACGCTCTGTTTGGCTTAAAAACCAAACAGACACAACAATATTTCCATATGCAGGAATAACCTATGTCTTGTTGTTGTAAACGTGTGTGTGTTCCAAGAAATTATCGATAATTATCATAATCAACGTCTAACTCGTTCTGTTACCTGAGAGAGTTGACATTGTCATTTTGTAGCCATGAGAAATGCCATGACATTTTTCTTAACTTCATATTTCTCACCTTATTTATTGTACACCTCTTTCTGTTTTTCTCTAGATCAACTTGTGTGCTCAGACAGCCGAATTGTCCCGCCTTGCTCCATTTCCCAGCTCAGCTACTCCTCCTGTGGCAGTGGCCTTCGGGGCAGCAGCAGCTACCTGCCTGGTCCTGATGATTCGGCGGAAGAGCACAGCCACTTCCAAGCCTACCCTCTCTACCAGTCTCACCTGGGCCCCTGCAGCCACACGTCCCAGGAGAGCCTGAACTCAGCCAACCCCCCACCACAGGTCAATGATGTGCTTCATATTAATATCTCTCAATAGTCAAACTAATCCTTGGTGCTTTATATTGGGTTAGGGTTAGGGTTGGCAGCCACTGTGGGTCACTTAAAAATACAGTTTGGTTGGTTTATGTTGTTTTGTGGTTTTGCATTCTGCGGGTTGTGAAAACTTTTTGTCATACAATTGTGCATGCACACCGCACCTATTGACACATATGCACATGAAATATTAGAAATGTGATATTCATTAGCAACCGCCTTACATAGTCAAATCCTGCTCTCACGTGTCTCCTCCTATCAGCTGTGTTCATGTACTTAAAATCCTTGTGGCTTTTAACGACGGTGAATAAAAATTTAGCTTTCAAGATTTTTTCTTTGCGACAATTCCCAGACAACAAATCTTTTATCCCTTTTACTGTGGGAAAAACTGAACAGAACATCTTGAAGCGTTTAAAAATATGGGAAGGAAAAAGTATTGACATATGGCCAGCTATTAATATGATTTTTGATAACTATGATTTTGAGTTTTGATAAGAGGTTTAGTCTGTTGAAGGAGAACAGTGGACAATGAGAGTTTGTTTGACCTAAAAGTATAGTCTTGAACACACTGCACATGGTGTGGTAGAAAGAAGCCTTATTTTTATGAGCCAGTAAAGTGTAGAGTGTAAACATAGCCTTGCTTTTGCCCTGTTTGGGTTACATTAAAGAGAAGAGAAAACTCATTATTATGCTATGATCTGTTGAACAATTCATTGTGGTTTTGAGCTGCATTCCTGAAATACAAGAGATAAAAAAAAAGTGACTTTCTCACTGGCTTAACTAGCAGTACACTCTGACACACACACGCACACACACACATATTCATCAACATGACACGTCATTGAGTGATGTAGGTGAGACAGCTGCAAGATCAGAGGACCCTTACATACATTACATCAGTGTCTATTTATGTGTTGGCTAACAACTCAGTCCATGGAAAGGATCACAACAACTGTGACTGATCTGTTCATGAGAAGCAGATAAACAAACTTTGTTTACCATTAGTATGACTGAACATTAGCCGCAATCAATAGGTCGACGTGTCTTCATGTCTTCTCTGGGTGGGAGTTTTTGAGTTGATTCAGATGCTCTCCAGAAGTTTGTGTTTACTTTCTGAAGTATAAATAATCAGAAAAAAAAGATGCTCTTTGTAATAATTTGAGATGAGGGATATGAAACTAAAGGATTGGATTGAGCTCTGCGGCTGGCATTATCAGACGTACCCAGCAGTGTGCTGATTTCCACCCTCGATATCTTGTGTTATTGCAAATTAGTCTCACAGCTGGGCAAGGCACTGGGGGACACAAACAGGACACCAAAGAGAACACTCAGCTCAGACATCAAAAACAGCCATGGAATTTCTGTGTCTTAGTCAGACAGCAGGCGCTCATCCTGCACACTCATGCTGTGCTCTGTCCACCTGATGCTGATTTAGAAACACTCAAGCCAAGCCTAACTTGAAAGTCCAGCGACATGTGCCATTTGATTATGTTTGTGGACCGACACATCAGGATGACTCATCAAGCACAGAGACGATACAGGAGCAGGGCACAAGCAAGGTTGCTGTGTGTTTATAGGATTAGTAAAAAGACGGGTATATCACAAGGACAATGGGGGGGCTGAATAAAGGAGTGAAACATAATAAATGTGAGTACTTCCATACATTAGGAATTTCCCAGTTTGGGATCAATAAAGTAAATCAATCGATCAATCAATCAATCAATCAGCCAATCAATCTATCTATCTATCTATCTATCTATCTATCACAGTGGATTCTGGACAGCAATAACATCAGAATCATAAAATATTCAAGAAAGTCTGTTTCAAGGAGTTTTCATAATTTTGCTGGCCCTACATAGCTAAAGTTAGTATTAAAATTGCTGACAGTCTAGAAAAATGTATGTTCAGCATCAACCTTTAATCTACTTATTCAATAACAATCAACACAACCTGCTGCCCCTTTGAAAACACCTGAAACTGATCAGGTTAAAACTGCAGGAAAAAAGTCATAAAGTCATAAACTAAGAGTTGATCATTTTCTTTCAGACCGTTTGGATGTAGGTTGATCAGATTAGATTTAACTGTCTTGGCGACATAAACAAAACACCCCACAACTGTTATCAGATTTGTTTTATTCAATTTGGCTGTGTCTGATTGGTAAGTGAAAATACGTGACTTCATCTACTTCTATCTGGGCCACATCTATTATAACAGTAGGAGCTCAGACAAAAACTAAATGCAAAAATCTCTCGTGGAAAAACCGAAACTGTGTGCCCATGTAGGAAGCCATCACTCACAAAGTAATTGAGCAAATATGTTTTTCATTGGCCTGAAACTGGATAAATTCAATCATTGTTTTAACAATTAAATCGTTATCTTTAGATTATAAGGAGTTAAATTTGGGTCTGGGGCTGGGAAGCCTTCAAATACAACATTAGTGAGGATAGATTTGGCCATATTCTGAGAGGAACCATTGTTAAGGGTTGCAATTCAGTTCAAGAGAATGCTTTTCGCATCAAAAATAGGTCAGATGACTGTCCACATGATTTCCTGGCTTGAATATGACTCTTCCTGCCCTCAGGAACCTCATGGAAAAAAATATTATTACATTATGGTCCAAGGGAACATTTTATTTAATTCACATGTGCATGATGAAAAGGTGTTTAAGGGGCCATTTTAGTTTTAAAATCCAGTTTCTTTTTCTTTTCATACTCTCTTTCAAAATGCATGGACTGTTTTCATGTTATCCTTTCCATAATTGCAAAATCAGAGGTGGGGATGATCTGATTTGGCTCTGATGACACTCAGCATGGACGCAGACTGTTTGTGTAGGCCAGTTTGTTTTTTGATTTCTTCAGTGTGAGTGTAATTTATATCATATGACATGGGGTTATTTCAACATTATCACATTAATTATCAATTATGGTGGACATTTTGTTTTGGAAAAAAAAATTTAATTAATTAATTCCACATTTTAAGTAAGTTTGCCTTTGCCTCTAATATCCTGCATTCTGCAAATGTGTCTCTCATTACTTTATCTTTGTCACTATAATCTGACGCCACTTATCTTTCTTCAGATCGCTGACCTAAACAGGCGCATGTCAGCCATCGAGTGCCTCCTAAACCGTTTAGAACAGAAGGTCACTTCGACATACGATCAGGTAAATCCATTTAAATCACACATGGTTGTAGCAACGGAGCTATGATTGTGATTACGCAGCTGGGATCCAGTCCTAATCCCTCCTCAGCACCACCTTCCCCTCCACATATGGTTTCTCATGGTCTCAGAAAACCAACACGGCAATGGCCAAATTAATAACCGGAGGCTTCAAAATGACAGTTTAATCAAGTAAAAGGTATTTTACCGACACTCACTGTTTTTTGATAATACAGAAGGGGGCACACACTGATAAATTTTTGTGCCCTCTCACTAACAACAATGTCTCATGTGGAGTTGGTGCCTGTTTGTCATTGGGAAGAGGGTCCTGAAATCAGTCCACACCAGTATCATCAGCGATTGAGCCAAGCCACAAAATCGGCAAACTATAAACAAAGACAGGACTTAAGATCATATGGTACTTAGTGGGCATTGTGCTTCACATGTGAACAGTATTTGGCAGGCTCTTGCTATTCCTCTCTTGTGGCAAATCGCAGCTTAAATCAATTTGTATGAGGCTCATAGAGAGCTGAGCAGAGTTTGGGAAGGTCACATCTGTGTCACCGTCCATGTGAAAAAAGGCAGCAGGAGAGTTTTCATTGTATCTTGCATTCATTTGATGTAACATAAACCTATTTCCTGCTTAAGATAGCACATTTGTCAGTGGAATGATGGCGAAGGAGCCTATCCTAGCATGCATCAGCTCAGAAGTTGAGCAATGTATCACAGTCACACGTGACATAACTCGTTCCTCACCAGTCAACCTAGACATGCCTGTCTTTGGACTGTGGAAGGAAACCAGAGTATCCAGAGAAAACCCACACAGGCATGTGGAGAACATGAAATCTCCACACAGAAAGGCTCCAGCACTAGCATGATGCCCTGCACATAATCAAACAAAGCAACATTTTTGGCAGCTGAGACGTCAACTGCTGTGAGCACATGCAATTGGACCCAGATTAAAGCTATTGCTGTGAGTTGGTTGCAAGCACAGTGACCTGGGTTACCTTTAAGTTTGAAAGATGTCAGAGAGCAATGAGCCAAACCCTAAACTGTTGTTATGGTTGTAACAAAGAGAATCAACATCCGTGAACACAGGACGCGGTGGTTCACCCAGTGTACCATGTCCCATAATGCTTCAGTCCTGACTACTGTGGTCCAGGTTTAAGTCCAATCAGCGGCCCTTATTCCTTTCCGTTACTGACTGTGTTGTTGGTCATGTATGGGAGTTTTGGCCACTTCTCTTAATTTTCTTGGGCATTTTTTGCATTTATTAGGACAGCCACAGACAAATTATAAGTTTTAATCCATGTAAAAGACATGTTATATATTCATTTTTGTTGTAAGGCAAAGTGAAGCCAGTAAGATGTAGTCATATAGAATAAGTTGATTTTGTGATTTACTGACAGTTTATTAGCTGCACCAGGTTGCTGGAGTGTAAACCCTCTCAAGCAAAATAAAGAGACCTCTCTGATCTGTTTGACTGATCGGTTGATGAAAACTAGGAAACAAAAAAATAAACAATCAATGTTGGGTCCCAGAAGCACAATGGCACCATGTATTTTAAGTCAGTAATATGAAATCATATAATATCCAAAGTGTAAACCTTTACTGATTGTAATATTCATAGATTTTTTTCTCTTCTCTGCTGCTATACACCAAGCAGGCCTCTCCAAACAGCAACTCTCCTCTTCCTCAGCGGGAGGAAGTGGACCCAGAGGAGCAGCAGCTTAGGCAGAAGCTGAACGAAATGACCGACAACATTAGTGACCACAGTCTCACCTCAGATGAAGATGAGCCCAAGGGGCCACATTCCTCACAAGAAATCCCACTGTGGAGGAGCCCAGAGGGGGACGCCAAGCTGTCCAGACTACCCACCAGACCCACACCCAGAAAGAGCATTGTGGTCTCCACATTTGAGGAGGAGCCACCACAGCAGGTAAAACCAAGTCAGCAAAAACATGAAAATTTAAATATGTACTGATATTTAAGCACTCATAGTGGGATTGACTCTTTGTTTAACATGATAAATTTCATCAGCAACACACGCTGCACATCTGGCTGATCACTCACTCTGTGCTTTAGATAAACAGTCTGGCTCATGAAGTTTCATACCACCTCGACAGGAATCCAGTTCAAACTCATACTGCAGCAATACATCAAAACACTCAGTCTTTTGGCGTTTGTTTTTGCTTTGCCTCCATCACACCCGGATTTTATGAAACAAAGAATGCATTAGAAGAATAAGCCTAAAGTGCAGCCCACACTATTTTCACTGGTATTTCTATATCTTCAAGATAACAAAGGCATGGTAATCTGGTGAGTCATGCTATATGCATGAACTATATGCCCCCTCTTAGGGGGTTAAAGTATTACATAATAGGAAATATAACCTGATGTCGTAAGCAACAGGTGAAGTCAGATGGAAGACACAGTTTTAAATTTGCGTTTTTTTATTTATTTGACTGCACAAAGAATCAGCTGTTATAAATAATTTCCCTGTTTCCCTTGGCTTCTGCTGTGTTTACTGTCAAACCAAATAGCTTTTTTCTGCTTCACTGATGCCAATAGGCTGTGAATGATAACTCTTCACAACAGGATATGGAAAAGTAACTCCCGCTGTTCAAATAATGAATATCGTATAGTGAAGTTATGCTGCTGCTAAGGATGTTTGTTCTAAATGTTCATCTTGCCAACGACTAATTAACTTTTATTCATTCTTTTGAGGACCCAGTTAAGTCTATGATACCACCTTTGCAGTGCATGTGGGACAGGATTATTATTTACACAGTACCAGGTCACATGTCAGTAAAACATCAACACTGACTTTTTTTTTTTTTTTTGACATAGACTCTCGATAAAAGTGGACTTTGAGACTGCAAAGTGAAGCTAACGCTGAAGAGCCTTAAACCAGCATTCTATCTACTGACAATTAGGGGAGGAGTCTATGTGAAAATGTTTCTATTTCTCTCTTGATTTATTAGTTTGGTAATTGTTTTCCTAATGAGTTTGTAGTCTCAGTCTCTAGTTTCATCTTTTAATTGCAACATGGTGACAGGTGACAGATTACTTATACTAATACATTTATATTACATATATATCACCCGTTACTTTACAGATACAGGTTTTAAATGAAACAATATATGAGGCGTTATTAGAAGCTCCATCTCCGCCTGCACCAAAAGTAAAATAGATTAGCTCATTTCATCACTAATTATAGTCTGAATAACAAAATATCTATTCATATATTAGGGATGTAACAATAATCAATAGTTTTATTGAACCGTTCAATACACAAAGGCAAGCAACGGTATTTCGGTACGTTTCGGCCCGTCACAAAACTTTATCAAAACTTCATTAGATATACTCGGAGCAGACACAGTAGAGAGAGCAGCACTGCTCTGTTCGTGCTGCCTTCAGAAGTCCCTGAATTTCCCAGGAGACAGTCAGCGTGCAAATGTTGGAAAAGAGAGTGGAGAGTAAACCTTGAGCAAACATGGCGAGTCAAGGGGACTCAGAAAAAAGAAAATGTGGAGAGGCGCCGTCCTCTTACAAGTCCGCTGTGTGGGATCATTTTGGATTTAGCGTCGACTACGATGACAGCGGAAAAATGACGGTCATCAAACAGCACCATGTGCAAGCATTGCTTTGCAGTTGTTTAACTATTTTGAATTGATGCTGCACTTAATGTCATGTTCACATTTGTTGATTGTATTTGGAGCAGTTAAGTAGTTTCTATGAGTGGGTTAAAATTTTGTTTATTTTTATTGGTTACGACACTTTCTATTTGATATTGCCTAGATTTTTGATAAAGAGCAAGTAAGATAAGTGTTCCCTTTTTATAATACATTTTGTGGTTTGACTACATCAGTGCTATTCTCTGATATGTTATTTGTAACAGATAAGTAGTTTCTAATTATGGTGGCTACAATAATGTTTGTTGTTTATTTATTTATTTATTTATTTGGGATACTGCTGTTTTTTTTATCTTTAACCGTTTTTTATTGATTTTTATATTAAACTATACATTAGTTTACAGCATAAAATGGTTGTAGAATACAGAAACATAATGTCGCTGCAACTTTCAAATACAGGTATGAAAAATCCCTCATCCTCTTATCGCTCCCCAACCCATCCACAATCCCCACTTGTCCCTTAAAGTCCAGATCTTCACAAAAATGATTGTCCATGTACTGCTGTTTTTTATGGAAGGGTGTTACATTTTTATAATAAAATGGTTTGACTATATCTGTGCTTGCTTTTAATTATTTTTACATGCAATATATTGCCTTTTCTAGTGAGTAGTTTTGTATTAAGATATCGAAACCGTACCGTTACCGTGGCCCAAAAACCGTGATGCATACCGAACCGTGGGAAAATTGTACTGTTTTATCTAGTATATATATATATTCACTGAATGTGCACCATGTGTGTCACGACTGCTTTTCCTGATCTGTTGCAGAAAACTATGCATGTGATATCACAGGTTTGTGTGTATGCTGCTACCAGTTCTATATGTTTATTCAGCATTTGCAGGACACAAGAATGTACACTTTCTCTTCATTCTGAATTTATTTCAGATTTGCTTTGACAGTAAATGTCTATAAAATGTCACTGTCATCACACATCACATCACATGCGCCCGCTGGGATCCTTAGAAAATATATTTGATGATGGACTGGGATGGAAAGTGTCTGTTTTGTGTCACATTGCTGGTATAATGTGAAAATTATGTGAATAGTAGTAGTAATGAGAAGGTTTTCCGTGCATTATGTTGCTAAACACATTGTCTCAGTTAAAAAATAGGCCGGACACCAAACTACTGCATCACATATCACGTTCACATAACAGATGGTTTAATGTTGTGATTCTTCCTTCACCACTGAACCAAGACTTATAACTACAGTTACAAATCACACACAGCTTTCTTTCAAGCAGGATATTAACATCAGCTATGTGTATGCTAATATGCACGTAACGATGATGTTCACCTGGTAACATTTAAAGGGTTATCATCACTGTGTTTACCATCTTTATTGTTTAGGATGCTACAATGCAAACATTTTTTATTAACCCCAAGTACAACAGACCCTGATAGGAAAGTATTTTGTTTGTTAGTTTTTCAGAATCAGAAATAGTTTTATTTCCTGTGTAAACATACTAGGAATTTGACTCTTGTGTTTCTATCTTGGACAAGGGAAAGACAAAAAATATATAAATAAAAAAGAAATAAATGAATAAAATAAAATATATATATATATATGTATATACACATATATACATTGAAATTACAGTGGGGGTTTTATTTACTTATTTTTTTAATGTACTAACGTGGTTATAAACCAAAGTGCTGGAGTTCTGACATGATGGCACCACCAAATACAAAGTCTATTGAAAAGTCTGTCTGCAATCTGTCAAATTCCATCAGAACCATCAAACTTGTCATGGCTACAAAAAACAATGGCAACCAGCCAACCATCTGAGTGACCAATATTATCACAGAACACAGCCGGTAACGTAAAATTTTAGTCATGTGCATCTCAATAAGATAATAGAAATTATTTGTTTGCCTTGCAGATAGACAATACGACAGAGAGTGTTGACAGGAAGTTTGAACGCCTGGAAGATGGATCAAAGACAAGCTTCAGGGGCTCCACTGCTCTACTTGTGGAGCTAGAGGACCAGGTGGCTCAAGCAGCTGCCAACGTCCAGAACGCCCAGAGTGAGGTGAGACACAGAGGCAGGCATGTATTTCAACTTAATCACACAAATTCAATTTGTTTTGAAGAGCCCAAAACAGCTGTGTTATTCTCTCTTTTTATCCCAAGGTCTCTTACATAGAGAACAGGATTGCTGCTCTGAATGCGGCTGGTATGCCTGCAGATAAAAAGAGGAAGGTAAAGACAATTAACCATTCATTATATTTCCCCCTGAGCCAGAGCTGTTCAAAATCATTGTATGAAGAGCTTTGCTTAGACAAAATACATTTCCTTTAACATTCAATCGATCAAGTGCACACAATGCTATAATTATCAGAGGCTTACTGTTTCATTTTCAACTCTCCAGTCCTGCCCTCTTATCAACCAATAGCATAATTTCTCTCTGTATAGCAGGTCTGTCTCTCATAAATTTTTCTTCTGTATGCAAGACTGTTTGCATTCTTGCTCTCTCACATTCTTTTTTGTCTTTCTCTTCTTCGTCTCCCACTTTTGTGTCTTCTAGTCCACAATCCCGATCCAAGCGAGAAGACTTTCCTACAACTTTCCCACAAGTAAGACACAGTACTGCTGCCCTTGAGCTTGATCCCCAGGGCCTGACAACTGCTTCAAAACATCTTAACCTTGTTAAACTTTAAGGATATGAGCCAATCAGTGAACTGATGAACACTTTGTCCTTTTGTATTATGCCTTTCATTTTCCCAGCTGGCTAGCATATGTTCACAAGTATAATATAAAGGAAGAATATTTTTAGGCTGAATACTGGCAATACACAAGTTTTTCAGGATATTAAATTATTTTTAATCCGTTAATTTTGTCCAGAGAGAATCTGATCTGAAGGGCTTGTGTAACTGTTCCCTAACCAGTAGTTATTTAGATAGGACTGTTTGGAATTCACTTTCCCCTGGTACCTCATCATTTATATCCTTGACAATAGAGTTACTGTATTTTGAAACCTCCACAGACTTTCAATTTTCTTCCAGCATCAGATTACTGAGGAGAACGGTTGACTGTGCCTTTGGAAAAAGGAGCAAATAGAATATAGATGGACAGACAATGTAGTTGCTATTTGTCTGCAGGCCAGGTGGACAGGTTTGTGAGAAACTCCCTCTACAGGGGCTCCCTGACGCAGAGGAACCCAGTGGCCAAGCCCAAGACCAGGGCAACCTGTGCGGTATGACTCCGCTCCGAGGTGGTGGGTGCAGTGAAGAGTTCACTTCCAAAGTTACATTTGAAAAGAGCAGCATCTGGTCTGCAAACACAATGAGGACAGAAACTGAAAAGATGAGATGGCAGAGTTTACTCTAGATAATTGCGTCTGCCTCACACTGAAACACCGTGCTCCACAGGTGGACTCTGAGATTACAGCAAAGGCAAAAATGTAGTTGATATCATTAAAGGTGCTATATGCCAATGAGCCATAACATCATGATCCACTACCTAATATTGTGTAGGCTTCCCTCCTTCCAACACAACAGTCCTGACCTGCTGTGATGTCCTGAAAGGAGGGGGCAATGCTCATATTGGTGATTTGCCAAGAGCTTCAGCCATCATTATATTTACCAATACAAGTGGTCGGAAGGATACGTGTTATTTCCTTATCCTCTCATGCTGAACTGACAGCAGACTGGACTCTACAGTAACACAACAGTTTCTTAAAAGTAAAAAGAAGCAATGTAAGACTTAACAATGACCCTTGGTGAGTAAATGAATGAAATCTGATGCTGAACTCGATGCAGCTGTAGCACCTCAAAAATGTCACTATACATCAAGGCCAAAGTATCAATATAGATCTCACACAAAGTAAAAAATTACAAATCTGCCTTTTTCCCCAAATGGATCCAATATGTTGGATATGAACTCTTCCTGTGGCAATAGCACTGAGCTTTGTCTGCTTCTGCTGTTAGATTACCTGGTGGCTGATTTTGAATCAAAGCTTTCTGTTGGTTTGAAGTAATTGCATTTGTTTTAATTTTGCTTCCTCCCGTTGAATCAAAAAACATTCAAAAATACACAAATTCTTTACAATTCATGTAATTCCTTGCCTTAAGTCTGGTGTTGATGGTAATAATAGATTAATAAAGAGAACTTAATTTTGTATTCTTGCGAAAGGTAAGGATGGAAATAGGGTATTTTTATCTTTTTTTTTTTTTCTTTTACACAAGTACTGAAATGTCATGCTTTGATATTTATAATTTTTTGCCTACTTTTAAGTAAACCATTGCTTGGATCCTGCCAAGAGAACTGTGAACAATTTCAGGCTAGATTATGAAATAAAAAGAGGCTGCTAAATGGATAATATTGATAGATTAGATATATTTCTGTTTACTGGAATTTTATTAACTGTGTTGGCTATCTACGTCAATTAAAAATGCACATGCTTGCATTCAACACATGTGGCTCAAGGCCTGTCTCCCTTTTGACACCAACATTTTAAGGATTGAAATGGTAAAAGTTAAAAATCTATGCAATACTCACAAGTTAGGCCCACGTTTCTTGTTCAGTCTTGGATCTAACCTGTCTCAGAACCTTTGCTTTCCATTCATTGCTTAGTGTTCGTGCTTCATGCAACTACACAGAAGTGATGTTTTTAAATGATTCAATTAACAAATATTGTGGAAATATGTTGATGTGGGGTTGAATTTCCAATTTAATGGTCTTTAATATCTTTTTTTATTTTCCTGTTCGTTTTTCCGGCCTAAAGATTAGCACTGACATTATAGACCTGTTATACTCCATTTCCTTTTCTTGTTTAGTTTGAATGATCACATCTAACAATCGGTCAATTAATCCAATCAAAGAATTATGTGATTGATCCACTAATTGTTTTTAACATCTCTGCATGCCTGTGTTCTTTCTTGCAGAAGCCAGTAATGACACAGGGCTCATGAGGAGGAGGCTGTCCATCGTGTGACTGAGGAGTTTGCCGGTTTATTATGGTTTGTAATAAAGTGAAATTTAGTTGAGTGAATTTAATTCTAGTTTTAGAGACAATCTGGAGGTGGTCTATTTAATTAAAAAACATTTAAGGGTTCTATTCTAGTAAGAACATTAAATTTAACTGGTGGCTTGAAAGTAAATCTGCTATAATTAATATCAATGAATAATTACACAATACACACACTGGGGCTAAATATTTAGACAAAACATGCACACTTGTCTTTTCACTACAGGAGCTTTTTTGCAAGTAAAACACCACGCTTTCCCCAAGGCAACAATAATAAATATAATTGAGAATTTATGTATTGTAACCTAATAACAAAAAATATATTCCTATAAAATTTCTCTATATTTGTACCAGTAAGAAATTGATAATAATGAATAAATTATATTTTTGTATAATCAGTAGGTTTATGTTTAACTCACTTTTGAAAAACTAGTACCACCAGTTGTTTCTTTTATGTCCATGATCATTATTATTTATTTTATGTTACAAGAACAATTTTTCTGTGGCACAAAACGAATGCAGAAGATGAAGAAAATTACATGCAGTCACTGCTTTTCCTTCACTAAGTCGCTTCTGTAGATGTTCAATGTTCTCCTACTGAACAGATTGTTTCAACCCTCTATTTAATCATGCATACAATCAACAATCCAATATGTTTGTGTTATTTGTTTTATTAAATTATTTGCAAACCAAACAGATTTTTTTATTTTTCATCATTCATTTATAAATTTTGTATCAGGGTTTTTTAATGTTGTTTCTCCCTGTAGCCAATTTGCATTATCTCCCCATGGCCTGATAAAATCACATTGGTACAGTGTTAACATTTGAAACATACATAACATCCATTAGACTTTTCATTTAGCTGTAAATCTTTCATAATACCTTGAGATGGTTTAGATGAGTGAAACAGAAACATCTCGGCAGTCTCAATAATCCTGGTTGCCATGCTAAAGATTCCTTTTGTTATAGTATCCAGCCAACCTGAGAATACAAAATATCCTCTTAGCTCATTGTTCATGATTGAAAAGCAGCAGGAAGCTGTGTTTTTAGCTTTAGTTTCCAAACCTCAGTAATGTGTTTGTAACAAAATCTATCAATGAAAGGTAAAGGGTGCATTTTCATGATGAGCAGTGATGGCTTTCCAATGAAAGTCTATGTATATTGTATATTGACACTGTATGTATCCTACGTATAGTATGAACAGCAAATTATGTTCTGGGGAAGTGCATGACATCAGCACATGAACACAATGCCACCCCTCCAGCTGGGCTATAAAAACATAGTGATAAACTGAAAGACAGAGACATGCATCCTCATTTATGGTGCAAGTGAGACAACACCTTCCTTTGCTGTCAGTATCATTACAACCAATTAGTGCCACTCACTGGGAAGAGGAGAAGAGAAGGATTGTACCTGTTCAGCTCCTGTGGTGTTTACTGGGACCATCCTATAGTCATTTTTGGCCTAAAAGTAAGTTTTCATTTTGTTCAGTATCCTTTACATGTACCAGGCCGTCATTCTTGAGACATAAACAACCATGAGGAAACAACCATGGATTGAAGACAATGTAGAGTAATAAGTCAGGTTAAGATTCAGGGGAAAATATTTTTTAAAAAAAACTTGATTTAAATCCTGACTACTTGGTGCACATGTTGTTTTAGACTAATTCTTGTCTCTCAACACATTCTCTGGCACAATTTTCTCATCTCTGTTATTTCAATTTACAAACAGTGTTCCTGTCGAGGACACTGTATTGAGTAGAAAGAAAGTGCCAATAAAGTCAATTTTTAAAATGAGCGGATTTGTAATTTCTGATTGTTTGGGGGGGGGTTTTGTCATAAAGATTCTTTTCAGCTTTGGAAATTAATCTTTCTACTTTGTTGATTACTTTCCAGTGATTTCAAGCACACGATCAATTCCATAACTGCATTTCTTTTATATGTGTTAGCTCTGATTGCAATAGCTGCAGTAACGGTGACATCTTAAACTTCAGTGTCCAGTGCATTTTATGTGATTTCATTAATTTTCTATTTTTGCTCCAGGTGAAACTGCAATGAGGGTTTGTGCAGTACTCTGTCCTATCTTGCTGTTGCTCAGTCAAACTCTCAGCATTTCTCATCAAGAAGGTTCAATTATTGTAAGAAGTAAGGGATTGTTGACAAATGAGCAAAATATATATTTTATATATAAAATATATCATGTATAAATGTTAATTTATAATGAAAATAATTTTTTCAACTTCATTACACACTACATTCAATTTCTTTTTTTTTTTTATCCGTAATGTGTTATATGTGTGTGTACACATATCGATCTATAAAACATAATATCTTGTTGTTTCATAGCAGTTATTTTGGCTGCAGTGGTTGGTTGTCATGTAGCAAATTCCCAAGAATTGAAGCAATGTGCATTGTGCTTTCATGTCCATGTTGCTCAGATCCAGTCATTGATCCCTCCTGGTATACAGGCAGAGGCATCAGGCCAGTGGGGCGATTTGGCCGAAAAGCTGTGAGGAGAAATGGGCATTCTTTCTTTCATCACAGCCAGAGTTTACAAAACAACAGCTAACAGCTCTGGATGATCAAACATCTTTTTCTGTGTCCACACTGATTTTGTTCATAAAGTTCAAGAATATACTGAGTGTATTGTCATAGCATGTCTTAACCATTAATGCATGAATCCAAGCATAGATTTTTATTATGTGCCTTCTGACCTGTGTTTTATGTCCAACTCTTCACTTAATAATAATAAAAAAGGCTCAGTCTTAGTGTCTGCATGAATGAATTACTTGTGCTGTTTTCCTTCAATACAATATAACCGTAAGTATTAAAATTGCAACAACTTTCACTTCATTAGTCATGAAAACTATACGTGCATAGGCTGTAGACAATATAAATGAACAGTATGAAAGAATAACATTTCCCAATGCAGTTATATATGAATGTTTAGTTTGAACACCTAAATTAGTTATAGTTAGTTTGGGGTTGTTGTTTTTTTCTGTTTTTTTTTTTAGCCGTAACCAAAACAATGGAAATTTAAATGCTTAAATGCGAGAATTACGGTTCATTTGCAAAATACCCTTCAATGACAACACCTGCATATCGCAATTGTGCTTTGTCGAAATTTTAGAAGTACCGCTTTTATTTTGTGAAAAACTAGTGGTAACGCAGCCAATGTCCTACGTTTTTGGATCTTCTCTTCTTCTTCTTCTTCTCCTTTTCTTCTTCTTCTTTTAGGATCTCCAGTGAAAGTTGATCTCATGAAAGTCGTCCAAGAGTTGCATAAATAAGTCTATCAGGCTTCTGCAGCAGTGGCTCCAAAGCTCATGAAAGTTAAATTTATAGTCTGTGTCTGCCTGAGCTGGAAAACAGTCAGACATTTGAGAACAATGATCAGCTGTCATCAAGTATCTCAAGAATGAAGATACTCAATTCTCCTTCTTCATTGTTTTCATCTGCGTAAATTACCATAGTCTAATGATCAATAAAAACATATCTTATGGAAAAACAGTTAAACTCATAGCTAGCAGCCTGTACACCTTTACAATGGATTTGAAATTTGGCAATCAAGATGTGACTATAATGCAGACTTTTAGCTTTAACATTGGTGGTATTTACAGCCAAATCAAATGAACGGAACAATATATTTTATTTATGCCCTCCACCATTTAACCAGTGAAATGTTGTGTATGCGTATATGTTTATATTAACCAGTGATATTCACCAAAAGTATGCTAACAGATTGGCTTGATTTCACTCACTTCAGCTAACTGTCAGTCAAATGATCACTTAGCTGTACAGCTGCTCCTTGTTTTAGCTGAAGTGCAAAGATTGTAGCCGACATGTTTTATCAAGCCCCTCACTAGGACAACTCTCCAGGCATGCAGTTCTTCATACGGTTTTTAGATTTAACATCCAATCATTCTATGTGCCAAAGCCTTGTACCTCTGTCACAGTCAAGTAGTAAATTCTTATTATTAGTCCCAAACAAGTTCTTCAGTTCAGTTCCAGTTCTTCATTGTTTTATTGCCACTTTAGATATCTCTATGGTCCAACTGTAAAAAAAAAGAAAAAGAAAAAAAGGAAACTCTTGAGATCTTTCAAGATGATTACACAACATCCACAAAATCTGGAAACAGCAGAACAGAGGAGGGTTGTTTTTGGTTTTTTTTTCTTTTTCTTTTATCATTCCCAAAATTTATGCACTCACAATGACAACCAAATCATCCTTATTTTACTTTTACTGCATTTCATTTTTCGGTCTGAGGCATTTCTTTGTCTAAGCAAGGTATTTGAACCAGTCATGTACCAGCTGCCCCTCTGGCCCTACAGAAGCTTGGTTTCAATCAGCACAAAAAAGCCCCTTTTTTGATTTTTTATGTGAAATCTGCAACATTTTAAACAATTGAACCGCCCTGCAAGGAGGAACTTGTATAGGTGGAGAGTATTTTTGACTGGCTGCAGGGGAGACAAGTTATTTAGTGTGGAAGCCTTAGAGAGCCAAATGCAGAATGGATTACCATATCACCTTTCAATCCTTATGTTATTAATGAATATGCACTTTTATCTGCGCTAATTAGGCCTTACGTACTCAACAGTGCAAGAGCTCTATTGAATCTGTATGATTTCGTCTTTATTTTTCTGTCTAAACAAGCACCTTTGGGTGCTTAAACATGCCTCAAAACCAAAAAAACTCATCTATGTGTCAGATCTGGTGAAAAACTTTGTATTTTATGCATTGCAGAAATGCAAATCACAGACTTTCCTTGCCGCATACTTTAACAAACTCCACCTAGATTTTTTATTTAAATTACTTCACATTTATTCAGTATCTTCTCAAGGCCTTCAAGATTTTTTTATGTTATACCTGCTGGGCGTGGCTGTGCCACAAACTTCAAGGTATCACCATAAAACAGGATAGTTATAAAGTCAACATATTGTCCAATCTATCTCAAATTCACCACACGTGCCAATAATGAGTCCGACTCAGAGCGCTACCTACTGGACACAGGAAGTCTGCCTCATATCACAAACATCATCCAACTTACATGATATTTTCAAGGTGTATTCTTCATGTCATACACTAAGACCTGACATATACAACCAACAACAAAAAACAAATGCAGAGAGTTTACTCAATATAAGTAAAGATACATTGGTAGAATAGCCATGTAGCAGTAGGGCTTTAAAAGCAGGAGGCCCTAAGGCAGACGTTAGCTGCAGAACCAACCAGGTGTTGATTTCACCACACACAAGAGATGAACTTAACAGCCAGAACAAATACTTAGACTGCAGGAAGCATGTGGTCCTGACAGTAACCCCCCTTGATTAAAAGTATCAGCCTTTCACACAGGATGGTATATAAAGCTATATACTGTGGCACAGGCCTGTACCACAGTTTCGGGACCTCTGACTAACTTCTACATATCAAACCACACAAAACATGACAAATTAAAATGCGTACATACTTAAACTAGCACTAATCATTATACCTGTTTTAATTCATGGTACAAATTTTTGTTTCCTCATAAGGCCTAAACACCAGGTTAAAGTTCATTAACACCCCTACACTAATTATCCAAGTGGTACCACCCGGAACCTTCAAATAGGTGCTCAGGAAACTGGGGGGGGCTCTTTTAGCTGGAATACCCTGGACAGGAGAAACAGCAGAGGTGAGTGATTTAAACCAGTGATGGAGAAACTAAAGCTTTCTGAACCGCCGAATCAATATGAAATTGTGTTTAAATGGTTGAGTATTTTGAAGCATTTGCTACAGTTAAATATGCCGACATCTGCTGGCCAACATTCAACATAGCATTTGCATGGAACGAGGTCTCTTTAAACAGTAAAGTACTGTTGTGTATGTTTAGGTACTATGTGCACCTTTAAATTTTTGACAGTTTTTCTTTAACATTAACAATATACTTGCATTATGATGTGATTAAAATACTGTACATAATAGAGATATGCTTTTGAAATGCTTGTGTAACGATAGTACAAAATGCTGGTGATGCTGGTATCATTCTGGATGCTGAGTTTGTGGGGTTCAGAGATTTTTATTTAAAAACAAAATAATTTCAGTTGAGTTTGGCTTAAATCTGTTTCTCTTCTTTGTCACTACCCCTCCAGCTTTGGAGAAGACTCTTTCTCATGGCAGTGAAATCAGTATGTATAGTGTTTGAATGTCTATGTGCCAGTGTAAGTGTATAACTGTGTGGCTGTTAATCTAATTGTGTGCTAATCTTACCTATACCTCACTCTCCCTGGTTGTCAATCAATGAAATTATAGCAATAACGCACACAAAACTCTCTTCTCAAAAATCCACGAAGTTTAGAGGAATTGTGTTTTTGAGGATTGTGGGAATTTGAAAACCCTGCCCTCAATTCAAAACCGCCACGACATGTCACTAATACACGTGTGACGTAATGAAGCTTCACGATACTACTGCTTCGAAAGTTTGATATTGTTTTGAGTCGTCTGCCTCGAGCACAACATTGTTAATTTAACCTCACGCTTACCAACTATATTGCCACTCATTCCAACAACATTTGACCTGTTGCTTCTACCCCACATTGTGCAGTCCACAATCAGCACCTGAAATTTTTTTTACCATAAGGTAGCAAATTAAGTGCATGACAGTCTTTCAATCAGAAAACAGTAGCAGAAAGTCGGTCTGTGACTCTGTAGATCATTTACATGCAGTTATACAACACACAGAGGGAGGAAACTTAAAGGCACAATAGGTCCTTTTTAAGGTCAGTGTATTGCTGGATTTTGAGTGTGTGTGTGTGTGTGTTTTGGTAACGCACTCTCCTCTGTGTTTGCTCTTGCTCTGCTCCATTAGTGGCACAGCCATGTGAGTTGATAGAAGTTGTATCCTCAGCTGAGGAAATCATCTGTTGGTACCTTTAAAATAATTAAGAGATAATTATAAAGACTTTAGATGATTATCATTTGTTTCTTATTTGGAGTTTGAACTATGTTTGAAAATATTTACTGACTTATTCAGTGTTATTTAATTTATAATTCTTTTGTCCATTCTAAAGCCAGCTCGCTGAGGAGTGACTGTGATCCAACAATGAATTATTCATTCATTCATTATTTTGAAAATGAACAAAAGAACATGACTAATGGAATAAAAACTGCTAGGTTAAAAAAATAACCCAACACTAACCCCACTACAGAAGAATTATGAGACAGAACATATGCTGGGCTTTACCGTTTATCATTTAACTAAACCTCGTGAGTGAAATCATTTATGTTGCTGCATACACTGCTATTACCCATATACTGGATTATGTCTTGTCTTATTACCTTGTCACCTTAACAATCTTTCTGCATCATTTACAATTATTCTGCCAAAATGAGTCATTATGCATGCATATAACATTCTGATCAACCTCTGTCTCTCAGGAGTGGGCGGTTAATTGATGTACAGTGCAGGACAGAAAAATACAGAATGCCGTTCATTCCCACTGCCGTCAGTCTTTACAACTCCTTAACAATTAGAAGATAAGATGCCAAAAAGCAGAATTTCCCTCCCGGGATTAATTAATGAAGTATTTCAGATTTCAAATTTTTGTGAGGATGTTTGGAATTTTGATTTCCTGTTTTATTTTTGAAATTATTTCAACTGTGTGTTTCATGGTTGTGTTACTTCCTGTCTTTGGGGATTGTCTGCCTCTTCCTAATCTGCCTCATCTGTGTCCATTCCTGTTCCTGTGGAGCTCTTTTGGCGTGAGTCACTGTGCATCCATTCCTCTCCCGAGGCCTGTATCAGGAAGCTGGATTTCAGTTTAGCAAAGTAACTTCAAGGTTGACCTTAGGTTTTCAGTTTCACGAAGGTGGTTTACTTTCCATCAGGGTATGTTGTCATGGTAATCTACAGGGAATGCCTAACCCGCCCCTCAACAGGTTAAATTCAGGATTCAGAGCTCAGTTGATATATAAGATTGTCTACTGACCAATCAGTTCTCTTGGAAAATGGCCTACCTATTCCCTGATGAGCCCTTTGATGTGGGTAATAGAATCACAAGAGCTCTGAAGAGAGAGAAAATTTCATGACCACATTAACCCGTTTGATTTTCTGGACAAGGTGGGGTTGCAATTAAAATGAGGTAAAAAAAAAAAAATCTAACAAATTCATGAAGCTTACATACAGTAAGTATCGCCAATGAGGTGGAGATTTAATACTAATCTGGTAAATTATACATTGACAGTCAGCCAATTCTTTTTATTTATTTATGTGTTTTTTAAACCAGCAGCAGCTGCAAATGTTACTTTTTGCTTGAATTGTTGATTAATAGTCTTCATATTTTCTTAATAATATAGTTTGCACCTCCATTGTGAAATACGCAGCTCTTTTCCATGGTCCAATTGATCGTGTGCAGCATACCCAACCCCTTTTATGTGAACACACACTGATCTAGATGGGAAAACGTTGGGTTCAATTAGTGAGTCGATAACCGCCTTCATAAAAGCGCTTATCAGGATTCTGGATTGTCTGGGTAAGTGAAGCCAAATAACGAAAGGAGATCCCAGACATGTTAATCCAGTTTTGTGATACAAGGCCCTGATGTAATTGCCTAAAATTCGGATTTTGTTTTCTCACCTGTTATCCAATGTGAATCATCTTTGTTTTTAAGTTATTTTTGTTACTCAATAACTCCCTGTGCACAGTTGCATTTAGGTACAGAAATTCAACAATACCACAAGTTAGAGAAACTCCCAGATGGGGGTCACTGGTTGGTGGAACAGATGTCAAACATCTACAGTGACCAGAGAGGAGTGTTTACATGATGTGGCATAAAATAACAGCAATGAGCTGGAAAACAACACTAAACCACGTCTTTCCCTGTTACAACCCATCCCTCACTAGATTTGCAATGCATCATGTTATCAAGCTTTTTTTTTCTAATGAATATTAAAAACAAAGGGGAAGGGCACCAGAAGGCAATGATTGCAAACACTGTAAAAATTTAAAAATGTCTTCAAATCCACACGTGGCTGCATCGTGATAGACATCATCATCAGACTGATGAATGTATTGGAAGTCTATGTATCTGTGCTCATTGGTCCCTTCACTTTGCTTGTGTATATGTATGTCATGGTTTGGTTTCATTTGAAGTGCATGAAATAAGGCTGTATTCTGCTTCCTATAAATGCAAGATTTATTAAATTAACATTTACAACAATTACATTAGCTTTTCTTCCTTCACTGAACATGTTTGATTGTGGCAAACATTTTCCATAGCCATTTTAAATAGAATAACAAGAAAAAGTGTGTAAGCTGTGCTTCATCTTCAGAAGCTAACATCTCATAGTAGCCTTGTGATGTATTTATCCTGTTTTAAATGTAGACTTTAGTAGCTGCTGCCGGCCTTATTATGTATAATGTTAGTGGAACCATATTTTTTAGCCTCATGAGACCTATGCATCGCAGAATTTAACAAATGGAACCGACACTGAAATAGCTTAATGCTACAATTTGACCAAGAGTTAGAAAATAAAGCTAGCCTTGTAATATTCAGAAGAAATAGTAGCGAAATGCTTATTAATTCCAAACTTTGGTACTTTAGCAGCAAATGATATCTGTGACTGTTCACCACAATGTTTCACTTCGCTTAACGTAGCTTCATCCCAGCAGCCAGTAACAAATATTAGCTACAAGGGTTAGCAGCTAAAGCTAGCCTTGTGATTGTCAGGATCTGTATTCATTTTATTGGCATTTCCTCTTTTATTTTGAAGTCTTGGTTCTGTTGTGTTGCTGTTTGGTTTACTTAATGGTTTTTCCCTCCAGTTTTGATTGCTGTCTCCCCCCTAATGTCTTTCACCTGTCTTGTTTCCTGTGTATTTAAACCCCGCCTCATTTCCCATGTCTTTGCCAGATTGTCTTTGTTACCTTTGTGTTCAAGCTCTCTCGCGTTTAGTCCTGATTGATTCCCTGTGTATGATCTGTTTTTTGGTATTTTTGTGACCTTTGATTCTGCCTGTTCCTGATCTGCCTTGTTGCCTGGTTTTACTGACTCCTGGTATTTTGACCTCTGCTACATTTCCTGGATTAAAGATTTGGATTGTGGACATTGCACTTCTGCCTGACACTCTCTCTCTTGCACTTGGATCCACACACACCTGTCCTGACAGTGATATTCAGAAGTAATAGCTAAAGCTGATTTAGGCCTTATAAATAAACTTTGGTACTTCAGCAGCAAATGTTTTCTGTGATTGCTAGCCACAATGTATCACTTAGCTTAGTATAGCTAATGTTAGCTACATTATATAGCTATAGCTATAGATATGAGCTAAAGGTAGTGAAAACATTAAGTTCAAACTTAAGTACTGTACTTTAGCAGTGCCCACCAGTATCATAATGTATGTTTGGTCACAATGTATCCTCCATGTATTCTTTGCACAGGTTAGCTGAAGATAAATAAGATTTTGATTTTGTCCTGCTGATACATATATAAGACCAAAAGGGACTGTAGTTCCTGTTTTTGGCCCTCTTCAATGTAGCCTTCTACCCTCTTGTGCTGCTAAGCCTATGTGGTAGTTGCTAAAGATAGCCCAGTAATATCTAGAGTTTAGCAAAAGCTAAACTATCTTTCTAGTGTAAGTGTTTGTGTTCTGCTATAAATAAAGTTTAATTTGTGAATCTTGAACCCCCATAGTTTCCAGAATTCACAACAGGAGTTCCCCACCAATCACTTCCCTCTTTCATGCTATTGCTGATGGCCTCACTGATGTCAAGGGTTAAACCATGACTGTGGGGATGGTTAAGAGCTTAATGTAATGTGTTAATAAGCACTTCTCTGCTTCGGAGTGATCAATAAACAGCTTAAGAAAACACATTCCATTCTGTGTAACAGTTTGTTATGGATAAAAGTACATTTTTATCAAGGAAAGCTTTTAGTTCAGTCACCTGTGTTGAAAATCCCCTCCTCCTGCGCTCATTCTCTCCCTACTCTACCCAACTTTGCTCCCCTCTCTCTCTCTCTCTCCCTCTTCCCCCCCACCAACCCCCCAACCAGTCGAGACAGATGGCAGCCCCCCTGAGCCCGGTTCTGCCTGAGGTCTCTGCCTCTTAAAGGAAGTTTTTCCTTGCCACTGGCGCCAAGTGCTTGCTCATGGGGGGATCTGTTGGGTCTCTTTAAATTTTATCAAGAGTTTGGTGTAGACCTGCTCTATATGTAAAGTGCCTTGATGTAACTTTGTTATGATTTGGTGCTATACAAATAAATCTGATTTGACTTGATTTAAATGACAGATTTAGATCCTCAGAATAATATTTGGTTCTGTCCAGGCTAATTACTCAGTTGAGTTCGGGCCTATATAAGCAGCTGATCTTTGTCAGCTGAAGGAGGTCTGTGCAGGCGAGAGGTTTGTGTTTGTGGAATCACAAATGTGACTACCTTGTGTTGTGACTTGCGTTACTTAAATGTCAAATTTTGGTTTGAAACTAAATATTCATGTTGGACAACCAATCTTACCTAATGATGTTAGAAATGTCATTTTAATAGGAAATGCATGTTGCATGACCAAACTTAGCAGGTAATGTTACAAACCTTTTTTTCCTCAGTGCATTCATTTTACATTCATCTGTTGTCAACTTTGTAGGCTGCAACACCAAAGGTAAAATAACTTAGTTTTCTCAAAATACTATTGTATATTGCACAGATAATGCTGTTGGAGATGTTCATTTTAATAGGAAATTCATATTTCCTGTCAAAGCTTCACAGCTAATGTTCATTTTAATAGGAAATCCGTGTTGCACAGCCAAACTCAACAGCTAATTTTGGAAATGGTAATTTTCATAGGGATATTCATGTTGCTTAGCAAAACGTAGCAGCTAACCTTCATTATATTAGGAAATTCATGTTGCATGGCCAAACTCAATACTTGATGTTGCAAACTGATTTTCTCAATACATTGATTATAGAGTCCCATTCATTATTTTTTTAAAGGAAACATGTTCTCAGCTTTTAGGCTACAATGCTCGAAGTTTAACTGTTACAGTTTCCTCATTTTACAGGAAACTATATCTTGCCAAGCAAGACTTGGAATGTAATGGTGTTGGAAATGTTCGTTCTACATGTAAGCACTTAAAATACAACAGTAACACCTCCTAGGTTTGTGATACGTACACGTTTATGCACTTGTAAAAGAAAAAAAAAATTGCCCCCATTAATAATGTGCTAATTAACACATTTCTGCTTTTCTTTAGTTATACAAAGACAGAGATATGAAAACAACACTTTTCTGAGTTTGGAGGAAGTTAAAGTTTTGAAAGTTTCCTGGCCTCCCATCAATATTTCACAACAGGCTAAATTAACAAAAAGTGTTTATTTACAATAAGAATAATATTTGAAACAAAATATATCTTCGGGGTGAACCTAGGCCAACATAACTCTGCTCTCGAAGAGCAATTAAATAGAGAGTTAACCAAACAAAGGTGGTAGCTGGTGAGAAGTTGAGGAAAGCCTTCTGTCTGCCACCATCTTGGTGGTTTAAATAGGCTCCTCCTAGATGATTAACCAATCTGCAGGAAATTGGGGTAACACCAGCCAATCCTGCGTCAGGTACGGCATATGACTATTTACATACCAAGATAGGAAAACAAGGAGACAGAACACACACTCCTACAGGGAAAACAAAAATATGACTAATCGTAACAAGGATGAATGCAATGCTGTTGATTAACTGATACCTGCTGATCAACTTGGGACAGCGTTAAACTGATAGAGACAAAATGGAAAATAAGACATGAAATAGAGTGACATAGTTCAGGGCCCAACTTTACAGCAGGATGCAACAGGATTGAATCTCTCTCTATGGCGCAGATCTGCTTGTGCTGTGACACTCCACTCTGACAGCCCTCCCTGCTGTGCTCCAACAACCTCATACACTCTGTGGGCTGAATCACATCACACAAGAGGATGAAAACGATTTAGAGATCAAGCATTTAAAGAGAACAAAGATCTGGACTCACAGACTGCACTTTATAGTTTTCAACCTGCCAGTAAATCATAATTAATGATTATGATAATGATCAAGAACATTTGCTTGTTATGGTAATTTATACCAGGCCCTAGTGGTAGGTGAAACCCTTGAAATTTGACCATTAGGCTACTCAGAAATTTGCTCTTGTATGAAGACCCAAACTTGTCTGCATTTGAAAGCATTCAATAGGTTTGGCTTGCTTAAAAGGAAAAGCAAAAACGTTTTTTTTCCCTCATGTATTTCAATCCCTTTTGCCCTACCCAGGAGTCAAATATCCACACTTGAGACATGAAGGATGATTCAAGAGCTCCTGCCTGGAAAAGAGCCGTCCTCCTCAGGTTTGGGCGACCAGATCCTAACTCACCAAATGTGGGACAAAAACTACGTTTGTGTGGGACAATGTGGGATAACAATTCATCGAGGAACTGGGGTAAAAATCATAATAATAATAAATGAATAAATAAATAAAAATTTCTATTATGTGCCTTACTATGCTTTGCCGTCTGGTTTATTCAGTAAAACATAAGAGACGATGCAAATAAAAACTTAACAAATATATTTTATTGAAATGCATCTTTCTAAAGTTCTTTCACATAAGGAAACATAAGTAACCCATCCGTAGACTGGGAAGCCTCCTTTTGAGCAACAGGTTTTCTGTGAGTCTCGCATTGTCTGTCGTTTCAAGTTATATTCCCCACCGTGTGAAGCGGAAAAAATGGCTCAGGCTAACCGCACAAAAGACGTTAGTGTAATCGTCTTGCATTGGTTTCACCCACGGGCAGACAGTTTCCTCGTGCTTGATGAAGCTTTTTTTTTTTTTTTTTTTTGTCGCGATCGTAATTCCCCCCTTTCCTCTATGTTCCATGCTGGGAGTCTGTTTGTTGTTGGTGGGCGCGTCCTTAACCTGTTCCGCGTCCCAGTTTGATTGACATGATAACACAACCTGCCCCGCCCCTTGATGCCAGCCCTCACTGCCTTCTCCACACAGCCATTTGATAAATGCCAGATTTTAAAACACGCTTTTCAAAACTGGAACCTGTCAAAAACAATGCGGGACAGCGGCTCAGTTTGCGGGACGTGTGAAAAGTAATGGAAATGCAGGAGATCTGGTCACCCTACCTCAGGAATTGTTTTTGCAGAGCAATAGTCACTTGTGTTTAAAAAAAAAATCACAAAGAACCTTGAAAAAGAAAAGCTCCTCATTTATTGGTGCCCCTCAAACACACTCATCCTAACTCACCAAGCCATTAGATGAAAATCAGCACATTCACTTACCCAGAGCCAGCAGGAGCTCACTGGTTTGATCCCCTGACAGGGCTGATGTCTCTGTAAATAATAAACCCTTATCACTGGCCAGAGCCTGTCCCTCCTGTATGACAGAAACCAGAACTTGTGTGTCAATGGGGCAAGATACAAATGGGACTCAGTCTCTGGTGTCATTTTGTTTGTCTGTACCTGCACTGAGACTTGTCTCTCCTGATCCAGGTCTCTCTTGTTGCCTATCAGCCACATGACCGTAGATCCTGGGATGCACTGTTTCTGCAGTTCATTGAGCCACACTTGAGCTCTGGCAAATGTTTCCTATAGTGATTCAAGTGCAAACACATAATACACAATGTTACTTACATTACCCAAAGTGAGTCATATCCTCGTCCAATTGTCTTTCACTTCTTTTACCCTTTTACTGATATCATACACCACCAGCGCAACATGGGCTCCTCTGTAGTACAGTGGGGTGACACTATGGTATTTTTCCTGCCCCGCCGTATCCCATATCTCAAAGCGTAGTGTGACATCACTGAGATGCACCACACGGGTCAGGTAGGCACCTGGGGAAGCAATGAGAAATTGAGACAAGAGGAGTTGGTTCTTCCACGCGACTATAGAGAAAGTATTCAATTTTTTTGTAGGTAATAGCAAATCACAACACGTGTTTGAAAAATGTGATAAAAGTTTTGCGGATGACAAACATGAAAAAAAAATTGTCCACCATAGATGAAATGATTACAATCACACTCATGTCTGGTATTTAAGTCTATGAAGGTGCTGGCAGAATACAGTTAGCCTAGCTTAGCATAGAAATTGGACATATATATTACTACAAATTGATGTGCCAAAATATAACAAATTACAAGTTTTTTCTCCATTGTTTTGGCCATTAGAATGTCAAGCATGACTCATTTTTAAATGTTGATTTTTGTACAGAGTATGAGAAAATGATGTTTATAGCATGTTCACAAGAGGAGAGACATCATTACATTGGAAACTTGGCTCTCTTTTAGAACCTTGTGTTCAAAATGTGAAACCAAGTAGTTACATGTTTCTGCCATTTAACATTGTAAAACTGAGCAAAAATGCTCCAGCATCAAAGATTTGTGAACATTTGTGTGTATTGCTACAGCTAATTCAGAGTATAGTTGTAACTTATCCACTCTCCTGTAGCCATGAACTACCATACCTTTCAGCTAACATCTGAAACATTAGCTCTGAAAACTTGCATTTATATAGTAATCATGGTTTAAGTTTGAAATGTTCACCTACAAAGCAGAGAATGCTAGTACAAAAAAGAAAAGTTCTCAAAATTGTCCATCTGCCTCACTTCCTCACATGTGGAATGAGGACTAGATGTATAGATGAACGTATTTACATTGAATCAGGGTGTATGTAACATGTTCCTCATTTAAAAATTTGGAAGTGCAACAGTCTCTTGCATTTAGAGATTCTGCTTGGTGGACATTTAACTGTTGGACAATTAACGTAGAAACGATCATGTATGGCCTATGCAAAAGAGCAGATGAGCATGATTCACAGGATGTCAAACAATTTCTACAAGAAAAACCTTAAGTTCAAACATCCAGGAAACATCCAATTCTTTTCAGAGCTGATACATTACAGGGTGTGTGCTGTTAAGCCAATGTTGTGTTCATCAACTCACAGCCCACAGTGGGTGATACACTCTTGAACTCATCTTTGACAAATCTCAGTGCCAAACTTGACTTTCCAACACCAGAACTTCCCAGAAGCACCATCTTAGCCCTTAATGTCCGCAATGGGCTATGAGAAGAGTGGAATTGAGCTCCTGGAACCCTCAGAAGATTCTCCCCCATCAAAAGCTTTAATTAACTCGCCAACAGCAAAACACAACCCAGGTAAGTGACTCCAGCACAGTCTTTGAGTCCTGATCCTGTAGGTGTTTTTCCTGTTACTCACAGCAGCTTCTCCAAATGACCAACAGTCAAGATGTTGTCTTTGTTGTAAGAGTCTGGGTCTGTGCTTCACCAAGCCTTGCCTGGTTTAAACAAAATAGAAGTAAAACCAAAGTCCAGCCTTGACTTGTAAAACACAGACAGTGCAATCTCACTTCCTTGTATTCACTCACTGTTGAGCCACAAACCATTTAACACAGTAACAAGTTCAGTATCTTCTTATACATTATGCGCTATGAGAAATTTTTGTAATATCAAAACGGGAACTGAAAGACTTTTGGGAAATTTTGGCCTTGTTTTTTTTTTTAGTTTTTTTTTTACAAAGTTTAATTTAATTTCAAATTTTACAACAGAAGTTGTAATGTATATGTTAAAACAGGAGGAGTTGGCACAGGCTGCAGCTGGCCTTCTATCTTCCTGTGTTTTTCATGTCATAAAACTGTCTCAACACAGGAGGGCAGCACAGCACTAATTACAGCCTGGCAGCAATTATAGAATAGTCATGCTGTAGTCTGTCTAATTGCTTAAAAGCTAGAACTTGTGCGTTAATTTATAATAATCGATCAGTTGTTCATTTTTGTTGGTTTGAACTTGCTTTGATTTTTTGAGTTTCAAATGCTCCACTAAAAGTGCTTGATAAACCCAGTTTACTTTCCTACAGGCAGAAAACAGGGCAGTGGGAGCATCACACTTCTGCACCTTTCACACCTCATGTACTTGTGAGTTTGGGCAAACCTCAGACCTCAATATGCTATAAACTGCAGTGATGTGATGGATTGTAATTTTTCAGCCTTATTTGAATGAAACATGTTAAGTTTTATGGTCCTGATTACAAAAACTACACATAATGATTAATTATTGTACTTTTATTGTATTATTTTTTTATAATATACATGAATGTAATAATTGTGTATAGTTGAATTCCACATTTCCTTTTTTATTGAAATGTTTTGATTTTCAACATCAACAAGACATACAACAGCATACACAGTACAAGAGTACATCACAAAAAAAACAAAACAAACACACACACCCACATACAACAAAAACATAAACAAACATTTTGCCAAGATTTTTAGATCTATCCATCCATCCATCTTCATCCATTTATCCGGGGTCGAGTCGCGGGAGAATAGTAGATTACTTACGTAAATATACTTAACTTGGTTAGGAATTCATTGCATCACAGCTGCTTAAATCAGGGTTTGTCAAAATTCACTTTTGTGTCAGGAGTTGGTTATCATACACTTCATGCTTTAATTTGTACATTCAGTTGTATTTCTCATATTTATATATTTTTTAATAAGTGTCTATGGTCCTTTTGAGTCGTGTCTGTACAGCTCCTCTAGGATAGTGAGTGCATGGTCTCTCATTATTAATTCTATGAAGTCCTGTAGTATTTTTGAACCCTTCCCAAAATGTTCTTATTTCAGGGAAGTTCCACAACATATGTATTAAATTTCCTCTCTTCCCACAGCCATGCCAGCACCGGTCTGACATCTGAGGATTAATTTTATGTAGTTTGTATGGTGTTATATATGCTTGATGTAAGATCTTCATGTCCAATATGGAAGAACCCATTGTTCAGTGCGGAAAGGAAGACTCTGCTTGACAATGAATGTAACAATCACAATATTAGGAAATTGGAACAAATTGTTAAGCAGGGGAAAATAATGTCCTTCAGTGAAATTAGAGTGAATCATAATCTTAAACAACCATGTTTCCTACAATATTTACAACTGAAATCAATAATACAGAAAATTACATATCAGGGTACATTGTGGTATCTGATAAAGACATAGATGCCAAACTTGGAGGAATTGCAACAAATAGACGCGTAGTATCCAAACTTTACAAATTCATACCTCTCTTTTGCTGTAGTATGTACACAATTAAACAATATAACATGACTGAGGAAAACACCTATCATTTTAACAATGGAATGACATAATGCAGAATACAAACTATGTATCAAAATGTTTCAGATATAAACTTATACTGAAAATTCCACATTTGGTGACATCAGACTGTAGAAAAAGCACAGAGACAAGTTCTCTGTGCTGTGGTAGTTCCAAATGATAAAATAGTGATATCACAAGTTATAACGATCGACTGAGTCACTATGTACTAACCCCAGACTGTCACAGACACACTATACTGGACTATTACTTCAGACTTATGTTATCTACATTGTGTTTGACTGGAACTGTAAACCCATTCAACAGCGAGGTCTTGTCTATCTCTTTAAGAAATACAAGACTGTTTTTAGAGCCGGCTGGCCATCATTAAAAATAGCAGAGGGAGTGTGAGAGAGTGCGATGGCCCATGCTGGAGCTGTGGTTTCTGGTTGAAACTAAACCCCTGAACATGTATGGTGTCCCTCTCCAGAGGTTCATGCTGCATTCAAGTGGTCTGCGTGAATATTCTGACCCAGAAATTTCACACAGACAAATGTTATTATTTTACAGATTTAGTCATTCCTCTTATTGCACCACTTTTAAGGTTAATGTGAGAAACCACTTACGAGTAACTAGTAGCCAGGCACATCGACCTATAATTTAAAGAGTAGACATGAAGCTCCTGTTTCAAGAAAGTTTAGACATATAGTAAACCTATATGAAAATAAACACGTGCACACATAAACCCATTCTATACTTTAGCTGTAATTAATTTGCCAAGAATATTGAGATTTTGAAAAAAATACCCCATTGTCTGATAGTAAAACAGAGTTAGCTATACTTAAAACACCTCTTACAACCACCTTTGAACTTTTTGTGAAATTTCTCCCGACATAATTACTCATAGTTTTATTCTTGAACTGTAAATTTTCTTTCTGTTTTTTGTTTGTTTGTTTGTTATTTGTTTTTTTATTACAATAACGTGCCTGAGAAAAATAGCCATGCATTCTGACATTGTGGCATTGTGGCTGAAATTCTGACCCCATTGGGGGGTGGCATTATTATATATATATTAAAACATGTGGACCCCCACTTTAACGGGCACTGCTGGTGATTTTCCGGCTTCACTGCGGGTCCATGTCGAAATGACCCGAGTTACAGTAGAAACCCATATATCCGACATCACGGGAACGCAGCAAAAATTGCGTACAGGTTTTCGAAGTAACCCAGGTCTGAGTGTATGAATCCGTCCATTAGTGTTGATTGTTAAAAATTAACACGTTTGTGTGTGTGTGCATGTGTTCACTGTGTGTGACTGGCAGGAGTTGGCTCTGTTTAAAGGGTCTGGTGAACCGACACTGAGCTGCTCTGCCTCCGTATGTCAGTGAACGCCTCAGACGCGCACGTGGGGCAGATGCTTGCAGTTGCCGACACAGTGTGAAGCGAACTCCGGTCGCGAGCTGAGGCGGCGTGGTTACAGGAAGAGTAGAGCAGACGGATGTATGACAATGACCCATGCTGTGAGCGCGACCAGCTGCGGGTTCTCTCACCTCCTCGTCTTTTAACGGGACATTTTAGCGACACATGAGAGCCGTTGGCTCCGTGTCCGGCTCTGTTTGGATTCTCTCTGTGAGCTGTTGGACCGCCAGAGTGACTTTAACCGCGGCGAGTGGGGAAGAGTCTTGAAAGGGAGCAAGCATGGGGACCCAAGGCACGGGACGAAAAAGGTCTACCAAGAAAGACAGGTCGACGGCGGAGGACGATGCCCTGAATCTCATAGCGAGAGAGGTGAGAATATAAGTCAGTGTAACATTTAATAATTCCTGTTGGGCTAAACAGAAAAGAGTCCATGAAGTGGTCACGACCCTTAGCCCACCTCTAGACCACCATGCTGCAGCCCAATGAAACACATGAGCCCAGCACCTACACTCATACAATTTGATTCCCGATTCTTTGTTGCCGGTTAGATATTTTTGTGTGTCCAAAATATAAAATAATCCATGATTTCACAACACTGACCCCGTGAAACTGTAAATCCCCATCTCTGCTCTGAAGGAACTTTACTTTAGGTAAAATGTTTTAGGGCACAGACTTTATTGTCATTAATGCTGCAGATTTTTTTTTATTTTTTATTTCACTCTATTGTCTACAATGAAAATGTTGGTTTCTTCTCTCTTGACACAGTATGATAAGCGCACCTTAGATTGTTTGTGTTGTGGAGGCATGAATCTTGTTTGGCATAAATGTCACCCGGTAACATAGTTAAGTAAGGTGTGTTTTGAAGTCTCTTTTTGTGTTGGTCCATCCCATCCAGAATATTTACTATGAACTTGAATAGAAAAAGGCTGTCTGTGCAAAGTCATTAGACATTAAATGAAGGTAGACTTCCAAGAGTATGGAGTGTTTATATGATATTTGAAAATGGAAATAATAATAGCCGAATTTAAACAAACTGCAAAGATACTCCTATCAACAAAATAATGTGATGTATTATGCATGTGCTTTAAATTCTGGCCGTGAATACTATTATTTTACTGTACACGAAGATCTCTCAGTTCTTCAGACTGTATAGTACAGGGTAGCAGCAGCTCTCAGTAAGGCGACCCACAGCATACTAAAATGGTTGAAGCCTTTCATGTGCTAACCTGCAGGAGTTATTGTACTATCCTTTGACAGTGCAAGATGGGAAACGCTCTGTTTCAGGTGGTGAAGTCGTGTTGTGACAGGTTTATAATGTTTCAGGGTCTCTCATCTGTATTATGTTTATAAATTTAAAAGGTATAAAGCACAGTGTCTTTGAGGGAAGTTAGCCTCTTTGAAGTGTAACACTCTGCACGCTTTGTGTCAACACTTGTGTGTCTGAGGGAATGCAACATTTCAGTGTAATTTCAAAATAAAATCTCAACAAATTTTTAAGAAAACAAGGGGGAAAATAGGCTCTGACTATGTCTTTTTGATTAGAAATTGATATATGTTTGGGAAAATGAGAGAAATGAACAGTAGAATGTTTTCCACTAAAAAAGGCAAGTCAAATGGATTTATTCTGCCTTTAGTGTGGACCCTGCTTCCTCTAATCCAGTAAAATGTGCTCTTTTTACTCTTCAGAAAACCTGAACTCCACACCTAATTCAGGGCAGCTCTAACAAGTTTTGTGCAGTTGGGAGGAAGTTGGTTCTCTGCTAACCCAAACCGGATGTTTAAAAAAATTTGCATATGATTTTTTTTTTTTTTTTTTTTTTAACTGACATGGAAACCGTCCAGCCCAGCCCTGTAGTCATCGTTGTTTAGCTGAGAATGCCTGTGGTAAAAGTCCTAAATACTGCAGAGGTTGGACTACTGCTTTACTGACTATTTACTCTGGGGTAGTTTGCTTGAGGTTGCACATTCCTGTAGCTGGTAATTGTTTCTTGTTGTAGTATATTGTAAGTGACACCTGGCTAAATTTAAAGGAGTTGGGAGTTTGCTCAGGCACCATTAGTCAGCAGTAGAGAGATAATATCCAGACATGAGATTCCCTAGGCTGGATGAATCCCCATCTGTTTCTTTTTGTAGTAAGTCCCAGCTTCAGCAAAAAAAACATTATTTGCTGCCATTTCTGTGCAGCAAAGAGAAAGTCTGTTCCTTTTAAGTTGCATCGGGGTCAAGTCCCTCATTGGCAGTCCTCTGACAGGATAGTATGTCAGCCCTGATGAGTTACCCATTCTGAAAAGTAGTTTTAAAAATAGATGCTCCTGAAAGATCAGCTGTTGCTTCACCCCAGTTTTAGATTGGGCTTGTGAGTGGGGGTGGGGCTGGAGGAGGAAGAGGGATGTGACAACACCAACTGTCCATCCTACCAGTATGAAATTCGAAGTTCTGCATGGAAGTGATGGGCAGTGTTACAGAATATTTTGGCCTGCCAGTATAATACTGCTGGCTGGAAGAGAGGGTCAGGAGAAGGTGCTAATGTTGTTAATCTGGACCAAGACGACCACACAGCAGTAAAGACTGTCTTCACGGAATACCACAGTGTTAGTAATTCTGTATTTAAGGAGTAGGTACCTTTCCTCCTGTCAGACAGTTTAAATCCATGTGCAAACATTCAGTTTTACTTCAGCATGAGGATGGCGCAATGTACACCAGCTTCACTACTCGTGCATAGATTGAAAAAGTCGGCCTGTGATTGTTTTTGAACTTTTATCACTTCATGAATATGTGGTAAAATTTAGAATCTGATTTCACAATATGTCAACACATAAAGTTATTATAGGGCCTTTGAGTATTAAAGGGTCTTCTATGCCTACAGGTGTTTTAAATTGTTACAGCTGATTGAACTCTTCTTGGAGATACTACAGGTCAAGACAAGATGTTTGATGCGTTTCAGAAGGACAAGCACAGGTGTCGATTAAAAAAAAATAGTGAGGCAGAATTCCTTGCTGGTGCTTCAGATTCATGGTCCTTGTGTATTTCATGAATTGGATACTTTACTCATTTGTAACAAACTATTTACAAAGTAGACTCACTGGAGTAGCATGTGTTGTGCTCAAGTTTTGCACTCCACAATTGGCATTGATATGGTTTTTTTTTTGTAGTTGTTGTTGCTGCTGTTTTTTTTTTTTTGCTGATGTTGTTGTTTGTTTCTTTGTTGTTGTTTTTTTTAACCTTGTTCAACCATTTTCAGCATAGCAAAAAATAATGGATATTTCACCTATAGGTCTCTGAGAAGTTCAGAGTGGGCCACTCTCTGTTGACCATCTTGGCACTGATGATCTCCAAGCTCATCTATAAATGGGCAAAGAGTAGAGGCATTCCAGTTTTTCAACCTAACACAGTCAGGGACATATCACTGCACAGTGAACACTCCCTCACTGTCCTGAGTGAGGATCGTATCAGGAAAGTCACCTGTGAGTTTAGCAAGGCTCTACAGGCTCTTTAAATCAAGGCAATGACTGCTAATTAACTGCGGTCTCAGCCTACTTTTCTGATGTAGGTTTTACCGAACTGAAAAGAATCAAATCCAACACCCACACCTGTGTCTTGTGGTTTTGTGTGTTTGTTTAATAAAGGTTATGCATTTCCACCACAAATCTCTCTAAATAGTAACATTTGATCCCTGTAATTGCCTCTATTTGACTGTACAAAAAAAATAGACGATTTGAGAAGAAGTTCCTGGGATTTGTTTCGAGGTGGGAGATTCATTCAATCATGAGAGTGAATTGTGCCTATTAAAACAATGGATGATCTCTTTGAGTTAACCTTTTTATGCAGCCACTCACCATCTTTTCTGTTTGTTATCTGATGTGTAGATGAAACTTACTAAGGGGCAGACTTGTCTCTTATTAAGATTGTTGCCAGTCAACTTGCTGATTTGAAGAAATGGCAATCTTGTGTATCATAAGTACAATATTCAGAAAATTTGCATAATACTAGTTTGTTTGGAGACCTCTCTGTCCACCAGAGAAATATCAAGAGACTTCTAATCATCAGCATGTGTCATATACTGTAGAGATGTCCCATCAGTTTGGTTTCAGGTAGTGAGTGCTACTTTAGTTCTATACACTCCTGGTATTTGGCCCTGAGGCAAACTCTTCTTTTCTCAGAAGCTCCAAGTACAGATTGTGTGCAAGTGTGTTTCACACCTAGATATCACACCCAAATTTGTCACAGTGTCAATGAAGCCTAGTGTGTATGTATGTACATACCTGGCCTCTGATGGTTGATAAATTTAACTGGACAGCAACCGTTGAAAAACACTGACTGGTTAGTTGAAGAATGATGTTCCTGAAGTCAAAATATGTGATATTTTTCAGACAAATGGTAGATTACTGCCAAGGTTATTTACTTACACACATACAAAAATATGTCCATTCTTATTTTGAGCACTCAGAATAACACCTTATGCATTTATGCACAGCCATGATTTGTTCATAATGGAGCTCCTTAATCAAAGTATAAATTCACCTCTTAAAACTGACTTGGTCCAAACATGGGCTCTTGTCACAAAGACAAGTTATATAGGCAAGCATGGAGACTTCATGCAAACCTTTTTAGGTGTTGGCTGAGAGCCTCTGTTTGCTTTCAAAGCTGTCAAAATGGCCCCATTGAGCTCTTGTTAAAACAGCGTTACGTCTCCTTATGTCCTTGAATGCTAAGTGAAAACCAGAGAGCACAGCATTCAGAAAGGTTGATCAATATGGCAGCAAGATTTACTGAATTTTAACATCCAAATGGTCAGATCAGGCTACCCAAGCAAAACATGACATCTCTTTTTGATGAGTGTATATACAAGGCACTTAAAATGATTTTGTAATTCTTGTTGCCTTGCCATTTGCTCACTTTTGCACTATTAGTGAAAAGGCCACAGGCCCCTTCAGAACATGAATCACTATTATGGCAAACTTTGCTCTTACATTTTAATTGCCGTGGCTGATGTTTAGCCAAAGCATTGAGCAGTTGAAAGAGTAAAATTGAGATTGGCACTACAGAAAGAGGGAGGGATTACTAGAGACAATAAAGCTGTTTTCGCATGTTTTCATGTCACCCACTGGAAATAATTATGTTTGGTTTGATGGCAGAGGTGAGTGCTTATGGCAGGCTAAAGGGTGCAGTGGGCAGGATAGAAACATCATCAATTGTTCAGGACAATGACCTGCTCTATTTATACGTCAGCTCAGTTGGCCATTACAGATTTTATACTCAGGAGCTCCAGGATTAAAGTCAGTTTAACATCCCGTTCAATTGAGTCAGACATTTGCTTCTCTGGGTAAGCATGTAAAGCCCAGCGTTGAGGGGTGGTGGTAGTATGTGGTTCAATAAAGTTTTAATACAGTTATTTTAATATTCCTTTCAAATAATTAATTAATCTAATTTCTGCAATTCCTTTAATTATAGTTCTACATTATAGCTCCTCAATCCACAGCAACGCAGGTTCCACACAAGATTCAGATTTGTCTGCATGCTTTTGAGAAGACAATTTAAACTGGGGATTAACTCTCCAGGTTTTTGCTGGGTGGCCGTCAGATGCTCAATGAAGCATTGATGAGAGTTGAGTATTTAGAAAGGATTAGTCTGAGACTTGACGGAAAGGAAGGGGAAGCCTACCACATTATCCCCTTTTCATTCTTGCAGTCATCTAGGGAATGAGTCAGCAAGCCACAATCCCTCATGCAGTCACAGCCAAGTTAATCTTTAAAACAGGGGACAAGCAGCAATAGCAAGTCAAATCTGCACTGAATAAAATGTGAAGTTTTGTAACTGTGTCCCATCCATCCAAACCACCCTGTTTCATGCCGATGTTTGAATAATGCTGCTTTTCTAAACAAGCATTTAGTTTCCTGCACGTCCACCCAGTTGATTTTGCGGCCCAGAAATTGGCTCAGGCAGACTAACATTTTCTAGTGGACACCCATTATACCAAAAAGCACTTAAGCAAGCATTAACTACCTAAACAATCACTTTTGTATTTCCTGATGTCTGTGTGTGTGTGTGTGTGTGTATGTGTGCGTATACATGTACAACTCACTGGCTTCAGTTCAGCTTGGCTCACCAGACTCATGCCTCCTTAAAAGGAAGTGGAAGCCCTGTGTGTCTTAGCTTCCTCTTGATGACATCATCACTTGCACAGCCCATTTTAGATTGCTATCGCAAACTCCTTCCTGTTTATCCACCATGGCTCAGTTTTCTTCCAAAGCTCACAGAACAGTGGTGTGAATGCAGGTATACTGGCAATGAGAACATTTGATGGTGGCACAGGCTGACCAAGCGGTGATGATTCTACAGACAAGGAAGAGCAAAGGGAAACAAATGGTCAAAATCAACATTCGTAACATTGAATCCAAAGTTTAAATGAATGACTGTAGTATCAAAATATACTATCAAAGAATAAGAACTATTATAATATATTCTAAACATATTATCACATATAATATTCAATAAACATCAATCATGACATTACATCAAAGTCACAAGAACAGATTCATCCAAACAGTGTCAGTGTGCAACAAACTTGATAAAGTATTTCTGATTCTGATGTAACTTCCCTTCCCTGGGTGTGACTACCCAGAGGGAAGGAGTAAGTGTCCACGAGACTGTGAACCCATGAAAGCTGCAGAGAGAAATACATCACCTTTTGGAGATAAGCATCTCAGACATTTTTCCCTGCTACTACTCTCCTGTTGTTTGCTGTGCTCATAGAGCATTGTGTAACTTCCTGCTCCTTGCCCCCATCATGCTTCAGTAGCAGTCAAAGTTACAACATACACTGTTGCGTGGAGTCACATTTTCAGGCTACTAGAAGCTTTCTGTTACATCCAGGAGGGAAAACAAGCATGACCCCACAGTGTAGAAGCAACTGGAAACATGTGGGTAACATCACACAAAATATCTCAAATGATGGAGTAGTGCATTGGAGCATGTTTTGTAGGGTAACCTCGTCAGCATCAGACCACCTGGAATTGCATGTGTGTCGCTCAGAACAATATTGAACTTTGGGGAAAAGATTCTGGTATGGTTTCCCTTTCTAAACCCTGGCTGGCTGCATTGTTTTATTTTTAGAACGTGTACTATTTATTTTATTCCTGGCCTGAAGTAGCCCGCACAGTTACTAGCTGTTTTGTCTGCAGGTCTGAGAGTGCCACAGCTGCTTCATGTGTTTGTGATGCAGCTTGAGCAGCAGGTGTTTTTTTTTTTTTGTTTTTTTTGTTTTTTTTTAAACTTAAATTTCATCTTACTGTTCAGTCACTAAATCTCAGAGAAGACAAGAGTTGATATGTTTTTCTTGTGTTTCTTAGTGGCCTTCAGTTATTATCTGTACGCTCAGAGCAATCAGATCTGTGTGGTACAGTTAACGTTTAACCTTGGTTTCACTTCACAGGCTATTTACAGCCTGCTCCAATCAAGTGTCAACTCATTTTGACATCAACCATTGGTATGCGAACTGCTGTTTAGAAGCCTCCAGTTTTTAATCTGTCGGAGACTTGGTTTTTGAAACCAGAAGAAACCATGTTTGGAAGTGAAGATGGAGCTGAGGAGGACTGAGGCTGGATCTGACTTGCTCCATACTCCTATCCTGATTGGGTGGCACAGTCTGTCAATCACCTAGTAGCCATGACCCCCAAACCATCCCCTGCTTTATGATGTATTTTCCACCAAATGGGATTGTAGTTTTAAAAAATAAACATCATGGTCTATTTCAGAAAAACTTGAAACTAGAGACTGAGACCATAAACTTATTAGGAAAACAGTACTGAGCTAATAAATCAAGTGAGAGGTAGGCCCGTTTTCACAAAGACTTCAATACAATCTAACTTCTTTTTACAACCAGTGGAGTTGCCCCAGATGGTCATTAGATAGAACGGAAATTTAAGGCTCTTTAGCACAATCTACATTTTTACAGACAGTCTGTGGCTGCCTCTCAATGTTAGTGCCACATGGAGCCTGAGGGGAAGATCTTCAGAAAATTTGTGACAATTTGTGACTTTTTGCAGCTCTACCCTCCAGCTGTTGCTTTATTACTTAAAGGTTTTTAATGGTTTTATATCTCCACTTTTTAAGAAAAAGACAACATTAAGATGACTCATGTCTGTGAACGTAATGTAGAAAGCTGCTTTTTCTCACAGCCACTCCCTTTTAGTAAGCATCTGGGAGAATTACAAGGTTCTGCAACATCCGTCATCACCATCATCAACTGGAAAATAAGAAAACTGTGTGCGTAAATGCTCTTAATGGTCCCACCTCATTTTAACTCAGTCAACCCCCAAGCTGGACAGAAATGGACAGAGTTATTTTAGTTTTTCCTCTTTGTCCACTCTTTCAGCACTACTGGTCATTAAAATACCCGTCCATTTTGGTTACTGAGGACTGGTATTCAGGGCGTGGGAAATGAGCTCACTGGAGATGGAATCATTGTTGGCGGCATTAAATTGTGCTGGCACTTGAAGACCTTAGATATTGTCAGTAGAAACAAGGGATCAGGGTGACAGAAGCCAGGCCTGGACAGCTGTCCTTTACAGTCACTTTACAGTACACTGCTTGCACACTGTAGAGCTGACTTTCTAAAGTTATCATATGCAACATTTCCACATTAAAGTGTCTAAAAATAACTAGATCGATATATTTTGTCACTTTCAGTCCTCACATTATCCCAATTGTTTCTACCAATTCTCAAATAATAATGTGGGTGCTAATCAATGAGTACAAAATTGACTTTTATCCAGTTATTAAGCTTCAGACTTTTTACACCTAGTTGATTTTAACTGTGTATTAGAATTGAGCGGTAACATCTGACACAAAAAAGTTTAGGTCTCTCCAGCTAATTTCCTCCTTCATGACAACTCTAGGAGGGTAAATTTTATGTAACTCACCAGTCTGCATTTTATAAAGACTTAAAGCGACAGTGCCACAAACCACTATGCACTGAAGTCTCTGCCCCTTTGTCCTTTTTTGGATGAGTGTGGTGATAGTGGGGAAGACAACTGAGCTGCAGAACAGCTCTTCAGAAACCTGTGTGTGACGTGTTAGTGTAACCGGATAAAGTAATTTAGTCATCAGACTTATGAATCTTAAGTAATCAAAAAAAAAAAAAAAGAGCCAAAAGCCAAATAAATGTTTAACGGCTAAGCTCCCAGCTGCTCTTGAGACAACCATGTTTCCACTGAATGCTATTGGTGAATCATTGATTTTTAACATCAAGATACTTTTTCCAGGGTTTGTATATTGGCTGGTTCTTTGGTTGTTGAATGTCTGACAGGCTTTTGGAAACCACCTCAATGGTAATTTGACTGTAAAAAAACCACAGTCCCCCCAGACGCACTTGGATCATAAGTTATCAATGAAACAATTATTGTTGAGCTTAACAGGGCTAGGTTAACGCCCTTATCCCATACTACCTCATATCAGCTACCTCATATAGTCATAAACAATTGTTGATTTAAAAAGTTACATAATGAATCTTTAAATTTAATACACCATTGTTAAAAATAAAAAGTTTCATGGTTGTTTTCGCTTCATCATATAGAGCCTGTTTGACAAAATTGCATGCCAGTATCAGAAGGAGGGAGATGATCCACAAGATTACATAATCCGCCTTCACACACATAATTAAAATGAACCTTCTCTTAAACACTTATTTTCTTTCTACATATGAAGCATTTCAAAGTTCATATTTAAGTGCATATTTAAGAGTCTCCATTTTTGTAATGAACTAGCTCATCGGCTCTCTGGAGAACAGCTGCTCTATTGAAATTGTGCTGAAATAGAACAGTTTCGATAAAGCATCTGTCCATGTAGGTCATTTTAAATAGCTATTAAAAAAAGGAGGGGAAAAGATTCTGTCCTTTGGCTTAGTTAGATGTCTACCTTCAGGTACCTGTCATATAGTCATATACAAAATGTGGTTTGCATCAGAACGTACATAAGTTATTACATTCATTTGACACCAGACATTTCTAGGGGGTTGGTTTAAGTCTGGTCTGAAGTCAGAGTACCCTGCTTCTTTTGAACCATGGGCAATCCCCACTTAGTGAAGAGGAAGGCGGCAAAGAGTCAATGATGAAATCATTCACACTTCTCAGTTTGCAAAGTATTTTGTGGAGCTGCACCAAGTTGACATTGTGACAATAACATATATCACACAATATACCACCACAATATAGTGGTTTAGAATAATGCTTTGGGGGTAGTCTTTGCATTGTATTACCTTTTTTGTGTTTTATTTATTTTTTGAAGAGACAGTGGAGAGAGACAGGAAATGGGGAGATAGAGAGAAAGTGATTGACAAGCAACTAAGAGTCCAGCCAAGCAAGAGATAAACCAGAGAGCCATTTGCTCAAACCAGATGCCTACCAATCGTGCACAACTATCAGGATGCTCTGTTTGCATTGTTGTTATAAATCATTTCTATTTTACTTTGACATATGTGGCTGTCAATCTGTGGGCTGACAGATCATTTGCAAAACACAACAATATTGGTCTAAGTGTTTAGTAACAAAAACTAAATAAATAATGTTTAAAAAATAAATTGTCTTATAATAATATGTTAAATAATGATGTTGCCTTCCTTAACACATTGTGTACTTCATATTGTATGATTACAAGCTAAGGCATGACATCTATGGCCAAAACTGAGTTGTCCAGCTAGCAACAATAAGAGTTTAAAGGAAAGAGTCAAGAGACACATGGTGAATCAACAAGTGATCTCTCCACCATCAAACAAAAGAGAAATATTGATTGGCCTCCGTATTGTTGCAGGTTTTGATGTGGGCCACCAACTCTTTTGTGATTTTCATGTGGAAAAGGTGGAACCACTGGAATGATTGATTGGGTAATGTGTTAATATCAAGTGTATCACATCAAGTCACTGTTTCTGGGTGAGTTTAGTGCAGCCACACAATCCACATTGTGTCAACTAATTTGTTGTTCACAGGAAAGTCTAAGTCAGCATGATATGAATGTCTCCATGTTCTTGCACTCTACTTATTGTATCATGGTGCATTGTGTGTGGTACTGATTGTTCCATCTGTTAAATGAAAACAGAAAGCAGATTACTTCTACCCAACTTGATAAAAAAAAAAAAACTCTCTTATATTTGTGTAAAACACTAAACACTCCAAAGAAGAGCTGTTAACCCCTGAGCTTTTTGTCAGAGTGTGTACCACAGCCAAGTGGCCATGTAAGTTGTGGTTTTCAAGAGTTGTGTTTGTGCTGCAGGAGGGTCGTCTTCCTCCTCTGACACTGTGGCTTTCTCACCCATTGGGTTATGGTAGATGGAAAAGACATTGTACATTTAGGCTTGAGTTCAGATGCATCAACCCAGGCGCAACATGATTTTAAGAGCTTTTTTTTTTCTTTTTTGAGTGTGAAGGTCAAGTGGGCAAAAGTGCTAAGTATCTGAAGGGCAATGAGCAATCGTTAATTTGGAGGAAATACCTTTCCAGCAGCAAGTCAGTAAATGAGCCACAGAGAGAAGAGCTTCTGGAATATCTCCTTCATCACTCTGGTGACTGTTTATAAGAATGTTCTGTGACTTTTCAGTGGAAATATTATATTTGTATTATTTTTAACAAGATTGACAACATTATCTTTTTATAGCAGTGCCCTTTACCCACTGACACACTTTCACACATGTTTGAGTGCTCTCAGTTAACTTCAGGGTAGAGGTGTCTCTACTGATGCAGCAAGGAGCAGCTCTTACATCTCATCACCTGCTGTTCTCCGCCTCTGGAAATTCTTAACAGCAGTTTCAGACAGATGGGTGATAACTAAATCTTTCTGCAGACTGTCACCCTGTCACTTCAATCTTGCATCTGAAACATACAGACAAAAGACATTTTCAGTCTCATATGGACAAAAAAATGTCAGGCATTAATAGTGGCTGAGTCCTTGTAACCATGTTGTTGTGTGTGTGTGTGTGTGTGTGTGTGTGTGTGTGTGTATATATATATATATACACACACACACACACACACACACACACATACATTAATGTTAAGGAGATGAAGCAGATTGTTGTTACTGGATCACAGAGTGTTATGCTATTTCTTAAAAAAAAAACAAAACAATGTAAACAGGAATAACTGAGTCATGAACATGCTTTTCCTTTGAAACCAACTCTTTTCTTTGTCTGTTTTCCTGTTGCTCAGTCATGATGACTGACATAGGGAGGCTGCATTAGAGGAGGGTTTACAGCGACCCCACCTAGAGGCAAACATGCTGCAATTTCACACAGCGAGTACCACAAAGTTAGAGGAAGGAAATGCTTACACACACTCTGTAACACACACACACGCACATACAGTACACACTCTGAGAGAGATCCTTTTAAGGAAAAGGCCCTGCTCTTACCCGAGTGCTAAGTGGAGCAAAAGCAAAGTCCTCAAATACAGACACATAAATACATACACACATTTACACACTGATATTAGTGTATGTGAGACGATCCTCTCAGGATTGTTTACTTCTAAATACAATTCAGTAGATGTAGTCAGAGGTTAAAGAACTTGTGATGTTCTGTGTTTATAGACAATAGTAATCCAGTCTAGTGTGACACACTGAAGTGGATGGACTCCTTCAGCAGCTCTGATGTGACTCTTTAGTTGCATAGCTCAAGTTTTAAGGTCATTTGTACAACACTGAACCAATCAATGAATAATCCATTTATTCTTTGCCATCCATCAACTACTAATTTAACATCTGGTACCGCGACCCTCGTACAATGACACAAATCTCACCCCTGAAATGCTCTGTCCAGGAATTGGAGTTTTCCTCTCATGCTTGTTCAGCATTTCTCAATTTTTAGATTAGATGTGCGCCATCTGAAGCTAACTAAATCAGTTAGTCTCACACTTCTCTTTTTCTATTTCTCTCTCACTGTGTTTCTATTTATTTGTCTTCCCCCTCAGGCCGAGGCCAGGCTGGCAGCAAAGAGGGCAGCAAGGGCAGAGGCCAGAGAGATCCGCATGAAGGAGCTGGAGAGACAACAGAAAGAGGTCAGCAAGTCAAAACACACTCACATTTTAAAGATTCCATGTTTTTCACACATTTATCAATGATGTCTTCTTTAGTCTTTACTCTAAACTGTTGATCTTCATAAGAAGAAATATTTGCGGTTTAACCAAAAACCATCTCAGTATAGGTTCACAGCACCTCTCTCAGGCTTCTCTCCGAAGCTCTAGTAGCAGCAGGTCATCCAATCAGGAGAGAATATCTGAGCCTCTCCTCTGATTGGCTAACTGTTTTCCAAGTCATTCAATAAAAAATTGGCATATTTCATGTAAACACTCAGAAGGTTGAATGATGAGTCCAGATGAGTGGAGCATGGGGTGTGCTCCATTCATCTGCTTTGCCATGACATCACAAAGTCCCAGAAGTCCTGAGGGTTCTCACTCAGTTTCTCAATGCAGACTGTGAGCATTTCAGGTTTAGTGAGCACTTTATTCTATATTAATCTAGTGAAAGAATCACTGACCTGCTTTAATAAAAGCAATAAAAGAAAACAAGGACGTCTGACTTATATGGGACCTTTAATCATTTTTGATCAACATTGGTGGACTTTGCACATTTGCGGCTTCAATACATGAATCTACATACTGTTGTATGATCTGTAGGTAAGTAATAGCTGACCCTAAAACAGAAGAGGACAGCCATTTTGTTTAGTCTCTGTTGGCAGCTTGGACCTTAAGCCTTTCTTGTCAACTCTGCCTTACAATGTTAAGCTGTAACTCTCTGATCCTCTCGGTCATAGGTCAGAGGCATAAACAGAGCCCAATAAACACTTTAATTTGCACTATTTCAGTTAGAAAATGCAAGTAAGAAAGTAGATTAAAAGAAACGTGCAGATTAAAATTATTATCAATTTATAAAATAATGACTTCATGATACTAAAATTAGCTATCATCATCATCAATCCTTCCGGGTCCTACGACATTATTTTGGTAACTTGTTGCAAAAGTCTTATTTTGATGAGAGATATTAGATTCTGAAGGATTTGTTTATTCTGAAGGGACCATCATGTATGAATTAACATACAAGATAAACATACAGCATTGCTAAAGCTACATGAGTATCCCTGAAGGAACTGAACAGTATATGTGGATAACTTGTTTACTGTGTGGACTCCTGCTGTGAGGATTAACACACAGTCAGCCAAAGCATTGAGTAGAAGGTCCTTAAAGAGGCTCACTAATTACTTTTTGAAGAAGAGTTTGAACCTTTTCCAGTTATTTTCAAGCCAAAGTCTCAAAGATCTTCTAAGTCAATGAGTGAAAGCTTTTGAAGTCACTTTTTTTTAAAACTAACAAGAACTATGTCACTAGTTCCTCCCAATGAAAATACTTTCTTTTTATCTGTAATGTACATTTTTGGAGGTAGACTTTTGAGTATGGATAAACAATAGTTTTATAATGATATAATGTTTTTCCACAGCTCTGTCTCATTAGGTCACTAAAGAAATATAATACCTGGTGTAATTGTACCACTCATTGAATCCTCTTGTTCATGCCTAGAGGCTTGAGACACAGTGACCCCTTTCAGAAATGACTACACCTTATCTGCTCTGGAAAATATGTAATAAAGGTGCTCTTCAAGAAACATCTTCAGGATGCACTGGCACACATCATCAGTGTTGTGACCTGCAAAACATACGTAATAAAAATATGTCATAAAAGTGCTGTTTTATTTAAAATAAATTAAATATTAAGCTCCATTTGCCAATAGGTAGTACAGAAGATAAATATCTTCAATAAATACAAAGACCAAAGAGATTCAAAAACTTTATTGCACCCTAAATGTCCAGTGACTCAGTCAGTCAGTTTTGGCATGATATTCTGTGTTGTTTTGAACTACGTGCAAAGCTGAAAGGTCTCTATGAGGTTGTGTGTTTGCACTACAGATAAGCAGTGTGTTACCTGTGTTTTTCTCTGGTTTGGCACCTCTGATTTGTACCGCAGGACTCTTTCTAGAGCTCTCCCTAATATTAATTTAGAGGTAATCCCCTACACACAAGCAGACCTCTGCTTCTCATTTGGTGAGTGTGTACTTTTAAAGGTTCCACAGTTTCTGTTTTGTTTTGAAGTTCATTCATTCAATCATCTTCTACCCCTTATCTGTTTCTGGGTTGGGGGGGTGCTGGAGCCAATCCCAGCTCACATTGGGTGAGGGCAGTGTACACCCTGGACAGTTCGCAAGTCCATCGTAGGGCCAACACACAGAGACAGAGACAAACAACCACTCACACTCAGACCTACGGACAATTTAGAGTCACCAGTTAACTTAAACATGATGTCTTTGGACGTGGGAGGAAACCGGAGTACCCGGAGAAAACCCATGCAGGCACGGGGAGAACAAGCAAACTCCACACAGAAAGGCCCCAGGCCGGGAATCGAACCAGCGACCTTCTTATTGTGTGGCAACAGTACTTGTTTTGAAGTTAGGGTTCCTAAACTGTGAATACCTCTGTCCAGGAGGAGTTCAACTAAGACCCCCCCCCTGCCCATAGATACATTTGACCTCCTTTGGAGCTGGCCTGGGACATATGTTACCACATTCCTTTAGGTTTGTGAAAAGAAATGTGTCCCAGACCACATTAAAGGACCACTTACTCTCCTGATTCCTGACACAATCTGATTAGTCGCAACACATTTTCAGTAATATATTGCAAAATCATCACCAAATCCCAATCTCTCTCTTTGAAAAAATCACATCACATCCCCCTGATCTAATCTGAACAAAATCCATATGAAAAATGTTTGTTGCGATGAGTTTAAGTAAAAGATCTTTGACATTTATGTCTAGAAACACAAAATGCATGAATGTACTGGCACAGTTCTTGCATAACATGCAACATCTGACCTGATAAACGACCCACAAGTCACATGCTGTGGATTTCATTTACAACAGCATGTTCCACTTCCTACAAAGATACATCAACTTCACACATGAAAACTGAAGAGGAGTGGTCCAACAATCAACAACCTGATAGACTCTGTTCAAAAGAGATTTGTTCTGTGAGGCAAATGGGTTTTTTGGGCCCCTTTATTGTGACCACCTCAAGACACACCTGCAATAATCATGGTGTGTATTGAGCATGTTAATGTGGCACTACGTGTCAGTGGAGTGGATAGCTGACAAAGCAGAAAGGTTAGTAACACAGATTTAAACACAGAGAAAGATTTTTTTGGGATAAATAAATGGGGAGGATATAGGGGGGGGGAAACAAATGTTAGATTTATATTTCTGTTAAATCTATTTAACAAAGGACATTTTGACACAATGACAAACTCTTTGCCCATTAACATTTACTGGGATAACCGATTTTCCAGCCCCATTCAGTAATTCAACAATCAAAACACAAGTGATGAGCCCAAACAACAACAGTGTGTGTACAGTCATACGCGCTGGATTAACGGTCATTGTTAAGCTGGGTCTGGTCAGGGTGAGTGTGTGTTTGTGTGTGCATCAGTGGATGTGTGTGTATGTGTGGCTTTAAATCCTTTAGCTGAGTTTCAAAGTAGCTTAGCAGACTGCCCTCCTTGGTCCAGACTCCAGTGGAACAGTTGTTGCGGTGTCATTGACATGAGTGATGGGTCGCTGCGCTCACAGCCACCTCCAGGATGTTTGGATGGTTTCTTGCACACTGAACACAGAATTTAAAAGTGGGTTATTGGCTTTATAGCAGCAAGTCAGAAGTGAGTGGTTGCCTCTGTTGCTCTGAGCTGAAATCACTGTGTTGCGTCCTGCTGGGATCTTGCCCACTTGACTGATCATGGTCTCACCTGCTGACTGCTGAAAGATGCAACCTTTCCTTGTACTTTGAGGGGCAGCAGGACGGCCGGGCGTCGACTGGCAGGGAGGAGGTTGAGGGCTGCCCTCATCGGGCGCCCGGGGACCCCTCCGATCAAGAAGGGGAGCTTGGTGAGTTGAAAAGAATGGTGGCAAATGTAAGCAGACTGTGTAGCCCATTTGATGTATGGGCTTATGACAGCGCCTGGCTCAGTTGCTAATTGGGTGTGCAGACACATAAGTGGTAGAAAAGATCTCACCAGTTACAATCAATCTGCTCTGGACCTTACACAAATAATTTCTTTGCCAAATTATGCTCTTGCACATCTTGTTCCTCACATTTAAAAGTTGGCATTAAAAGTAGAAACAACATGTTTTGTTTTTAGCATAAAGGCAAAGTACATCAAGGAGAATTGACAAGTCAGGGATCAAATAGCACAGGTAGATGCAGAGATTAAAGTTACTATACATTTGACTATGTTAACTATCAATGCACAGTATGTTTCTTTTTCCTGCTAGAAACAATGAAGATATGTAAAGGTCCACACAGTCTAAAGGTAGACTTCCCTGTGGTCTTTAATTCCAAATAAGATGTAGCTTCTTTATTAATACAGTGAAAGTATCAAATGTTTCAGTCCACGGAATAATGCTCACACCCATGATTCAGAAACTGAGCCTTTAAAACAGAACTGTCAGGACTTCTGGGACTTTGATGTCACAACAAAGCAACCAATGCTGTCACCCACATCAAAAGTCCTGATGACCTGTACCCACCATCCAGTATTACAGGATTTGGTTTCTTAGAGTGTTTACTGAAATTTGCTATATTTTTATTGGATCACTCAGAAAATAGTATGACTGACCTGTTGTTACTAGAGCTCCAAAGAGAAGCCTGAGAGAGATGTAATACTACACTGAGATGGTTTTTGACTTAAAAAACATGGGTATATGCTATTACCCTCATAACAAGCATCACCATATGGGATCTTTAGTTGGAATAATATGATTTTAATGAACTTCATTATTTCTTTTTTTCCTACTTAAGAGCTGCATGGCACACTCCCTTGTTTATGTGTGCTATATAATAAATAAGTCCAGCCTGTACCTTCACCTGTAGGGGTAGACAATTGTAGCAAATGCTTGGAGTCAGCTGCATTAAGAGGTTGTCTGAGTGAGAACCCTCGATGACCTTTCATCTCAAATGAACCTATAAATTAAGAGCAGTGGAAAAGCCTTCTTCCACTGATTATCTGGGATTGCTGTTTTTGGTGGAGGTCATCCGCAAATCAATTTCTGGAAACCTGAATCACAAAGCAGGAAATCTGTTTACTGGGCAACAGAACAAGAAAGACAGAGGCACTAAATCTGGATTAAAGCACTGGGGTGATAGGATGTAAAGTGCAACAGGGGTTGCACTTTACATCCTATGGTGGGGTGGGGTGGGGGGACGTGTTTTCAACCTGTGTTGTTCAGTGGGGATGTTGAAGGCCATGAGATATAGTAGACAAAATTAGAAGTGAATGTTGTGGGGGGAAAAAATTATTGATGATTTTCTTATGTAGTATGATGGTCCAATATAATTTGGATGGCATTAAGGACATAACAGTCATGAGGAGAAGAATCTGAATATTACAGCTGATTTCATTTGTTTGCACCAGATCCTGCAGGTGAGTGACGGTGCTCACCTCATTCCTTGTTCATCTTTTTTAACATTGTTCACCAAATGTTCGGACAGATGATTGTTAATGTAACAGTAAAACGAAGTTTGCATGAAGGAAGATTTCACAGGTTGTTCAGATCTCTGTTGACTTGTGCATAGCCTACATGTCTTGTTTTGACATTAGAAGGGGTCTGTACCAGGAACCATCAGTCACAGGAAAAGAGGCTTGAAAAGTGACACTGTGGCACCTTAAAGAATTATGGGAAAATGCCTACTCATACTCAGTCTAATAGGTTTTAAATACTCCGGTGAACTCATGTTCTAATCTTTTACCGTTGGTATTGTTGTGCAGGGGGGTACTTCACATTCCTTTCACTGTAGTTTTTTTTTTTTTTTTTTTTTTTGCATGTCCCTCCCTGACTGACTTTCTAGTGGCACACAAATTCATGTATTTGTCCATCATATCAAATTTTTGAGGCTCATTGTATTTCTCCTGTCTTCATGTTCCAACCTTTTTCCTCTACTTCTTCTCGGTATCGGTGTGTAGATCTTTCAGGTGCAAAAGGTAGGCCTCCTCTTCCTCAAACAGCATTTAATATAAGCTTGGTTATGTAGTCCTCCAAAACATGTCCTTCAAATGAGAAAATAATGAATATTTGTGGCATGGGCTGCGTTTTCTGAGGTGTGTTTGTCATGCTCTTCATTCTTGTCTCTTCTTAGAAATATTATGGTTTGAACACCAAATTCGATGACCGCTCGGACAGTAAATGGGGAGACATTGAGCAGTGGATGGTACAGTTTCTGTGCTGTGATGATGACACTGCAACCAAAGAATGCATGTTTTTTGTTTTTTGTTCAACCAATGTTTTTACAGTGCAGTCTGCCTTTGAATTCCTGATCATACCTCTTAAGCCTTTTGGGAAAATAACAGATTATTATGAATCAAAGCTTGGCCATTAATGATAATCCACTTACTGGAGGGCACAAGGAGCCTGTTTGGCTTTGAACCGGCATAACCATCTGCCCCATTGTTGTGAGACTGCATCGGATTTACTTTGTCTTGAATGTTCCACTTTAATTTCAATGAATTGAATGGTTTGAATTGTCCTACATCACAAGAGAGGATGAGATACCTAGTGTGGGTGATTACCCTGACTAATCCAGGCGTGTTTCAGACTGAAGTATTTAATTGACACAGAAAAAACTATTTTGCTTTTTCTGCTTGTATTGTTGTCACTAACTGTGCATGTCAGTGGTTTGTGTGGTGTTGAAGAACATGCATGGCTACCTCTGGTCGAGTGTTATTCATATTAAGCAGAGGAAAGTTTTCCTGTTTCATCGCAGCCCTGATGTAAAATGTTTGTAATGCAACTGGATTTTTATCTAGATTCTTTTAGATTGTACTGTTTATGTTTCAGCTAATCCACACAGATTCCTCTGTGTTGGTGCTCTGTGTTTTTTCAGCATTCTTTAAGCATGTCCCATCTAATTTTTCCTTTTTGCTATGAACCAATACAGCATCTGCTCTTCAGTGTGCTGCAGCTGCAGAAAACGTTGCAGAAGATAAATGTTGTTAAAAGAGACAGTGGAACTAAGACTGCCTTTTCTTCATCATTCATTTAGAAAATATCAGACTGATAAATTCTGCCTGGAAAATGTACCTGATTTTTAAATGGTTATTTCAGTGTTCCAAGTTCTTAAGGATGACAGATTGTGGTTTCACAGTGAAAAAAAGTGAAAAAACTCCATCCCTAGTTAACAGACAATTCAGATAAAACAGACAAAAAAGATGAGGGAAGGTAAATGATAATTTAAAAACCTAACTATAAACCTGGATGTGGAGATTACACCCTCATATTACATTAAAAATAAATATTACTCAGAGTGCATTAACCAAATGTGATGTGACTCAGAGTGACTTTTTTTGGGCTGCAATGTAAGCATGAACTCCCTGTTACTCATCCATCTGTTTCATTGAGCTTTGACATCTCTCTCCTCCTTCACACTCTTCTTCATCCCATCTCTTCTTCATCTTTACCCCTCCCTCCCCTCATCCAGGAGGACAGTGAGAGATACTCACATTCTTCACAGACACATATGGTTTGTAGCCTTCCCTCAGTTTCCACCTCCTCATACATTTACCTTTCTACTCAGATCTGTCCTCCATTGCGTAGACAAAGATAACAGGGACAAACTAGTCCTGTGTTAGCTTCAGACTGACAAATTTAGCAGGGTGGCGTCTTTAAAACATACAATAAAAAATATATACATTTTCAAAATTCTCATAAATTCTCAAATAATAGTAACAAATTGTGTATATTGCAAAGAAGTGTCCGAAAATAAATAGCCTGCAGATAAATACCTTGTTGTAAAAGGGAACCACCAAGAAACAAAAAGATGTAGGCAGGGAGGATTAACTCAGTGAACAGGCCGCAGATATCTGAACAGTGACGTGAGCAGTTCACCAAGTACAGTAAGGTTATTGGCTGTGTTCTACCTAAAGACAACAACAAGTGAAAAGCATCTACATTTGAACAGCCACTGTGCATAATAATTTGATACTATAAGTCATCAATAACTGTGATAACAGTGAGGACAGCTGATGGTAGCATATCAAGGTCAACATTATTGCAAAAGCAAATTTTGGAGATGGAGATACTGACAGTGGCACAGATGCTGGATGATGGGGAAATCAAAGAAAGTACCTCATGAGATGCAAGGCTAAATAGTGTAGAGAAATGTAGGCTCCCCGTTTTCTAAGAAACAAATCACAATTTCCCTTAATATGTAATGTGATTTAACAGCTTATGATTGATTTATAAAGTGTTAAGAAGCTAATACACTAGTTGAAAATCATTCACAAATCCTATATGAGGGCGGTCTAATTTTTGTAAAGTATTACCCTTCAGCTTCACAATTGAAAAAACCCATAAAGTAGCAGTGATGGGAATGACAAATTGCAAGTATTTTATTGATAAAGACATAATGAAACTGTGCAGAATTTATTTATTTCATATTTTATTGTTTAGATGTGAATGCACAGGTATATTTTTCTTGGTGTTGGTGTATTTGCAATGTAGCTTAGCAAGCCAGGCAAACAGGCTTAGACATCCTTTGATTATTGGCTTTTATTTCAGAATGCATCTATTTAAAAGCAAATTTGCTAACAATGAAAGTAGTTTTAAAAAATCACCGCCACAGTCTTTATGGATTTTACTTCATGGTGTCAACAAACTCAAAGCTCACAAAGGTACAATAGTAGAACGAGCCACTCCTGTCACAATCCCTTGCTCAGTGTTGTTGTTGATGTGCATCACACACTCTGTCTGGTCTCCAGTTTTAACCGTCCATTTCACTCTCTTGCTCTCTCACACAGCTCTCAGATGACGATGAGCGGATGTCAGTGGGAAGCCGGGGCAGTGTCAGGGTCAGTATGATGCAAATTGTCCATGTAACAAATTTGCATTTCAAAACCTCTCAACAAACCTTTCTTGCTGCCAGTCATTGTCAAGCACTAATGCAAAGAATGAACCTTGTCTTCTTCAACCTGTGGCAATGTGGAAGCTGTGTGTGTGTGCGTGCTTTCGCATCCTTGATAATTTCACATAGTGCTGTCAGAGTGGATGGCACTTGTTGGTGATGATGATGATGTGTTTTTGCAACAGTCCGATCTTGATGCAGTCGGGGGATACACTGCAGGGGTAAGGGCTGATATTCTTGTTCCTGAAACTGTGGATCAATGTTTAACACTGTCTGACAGTTTGTGGTGAATGGATTTTAGTTTGTCTAACAGCTGATATGGTGTCATGTAGATCTCATTAATACAGATCATTTGTGTGTTGAACTTCTTGTCTAACTTTTGAATTGAACTGGTTTCAGTTGGGTGTTTAATCTTTCCACATTTTGGATGTGAATTATCAGTTTTTGTGCTTGTAAAGGAAAAACCAAACTGTTGTGAGAAACAATGCATGAATGTGGACTGACTTATTATGATGTGAGTCTGAAAGGATTATGTTCTTCGTGTATTTGTTTGTGCTGTTAAGGAACATTGCTTATCTCAGAGTCAGTTAAATTTGATTTGAACTTGATCTTAGAGAGTTCTTGCTCCAACCAAAACACAGTGTGTTGTATTTTAGGGTCTTGTTAAGGCTCTAAATGTTTGGTGCTGCTTTTTCTTTGGTGTTTAGTTGTGGAAAAATTCTTCATACTAACCATTTTGATGGTTTGACTCTCTTGTTGTTCGTTTTAGTAGCATTATTATTCCATATTGCTCAGTGGCCTTGTTTTTTTTTTTTTTTAGTTATATTTTTGCTATTGTGAATAGTCAGTTTTGCATGTGCCTGTGTTTTGGGTTTTTTGCCCCAGAAAACATTTAAAAATGTCAGTAAATTTTCTGGTTCTGAGGCAACAGAAGATGAGTGTGTAGTCGTATATCTGTCTCTTCTTCATCAATTTAAGGGCTCGTCACATAAGAAGTCAAAGAAAAAGAAGAAACACAAACACAAGGACAAAGATGTATGTAAAAGCTCAAACTACACAGACTGTCCTTTGAGACATGGAGTCAATGTATCTCACTCGTCCTTTTTATCCACAGAGAAATGGCTACGGTGATGATTACAGTGTCACATCCAGCAGGGTTAGTAGTGATGTGTTGAGTGCAGTTGTATAATGACATTTTTTAATTGCATGATGCTTCCTAGAGAAGAAGAGTTAAAAAGGAAGGTGTGCCTTGTCCCTCAAGCCTCTCTCTTCTCTCTCACAATCTGTCAGAGCTCAAGACTCAGTGATGAAAGTAGAGTGTCTCGCTCATCCAGACTGGACCTGACGGTGTGTGTTGGCCCCTCAGTAAGCTATGTTCCTGACCACCTCTATCCACATTATGTAGCTTAGGTGTTTGTGTTTAAGGCATATGCTTAAGTTTTCAAACTGCTGTGAGTGGACAGAAAAAACCACTGTGTTTTGGTATGAAATCTGGTTTCTTGGCAACTTTGATGGGTTGTGTGATTGTGCCCTGGCTGAAATGTGACATGTTGACATTATTAAGAAACGTGAAGCAGAAAGGAAAATGTTTCAGGGTTTCTTCTTGGGATGACGCAAAGCTTAGTTTGTACAGACAAATTTAATCGCCAGTAAATATGGATAGGACTCCTCTCTGCAACGTGTATTAAGATTAAAACTGCTTGAAATGAAACAAATAATAAGAAATGGCAGAAACTTTGTAATTCATCTGCTCTTTTTTTGTTAATGTATAAAAAAAAAAAATACTGAAGTTCTTTGTTTATTTAGAAAAAGTTTGATGATTTCACCTTAAGCACGAGAAACACAAATTCTCCAAATACTTATGGTCCACAATCCAGTGGTTAGGAGAGGAATTATATAAACATTTGAGGGAAAACTTTTTCAGAGATTTGGTTCAGACAAGGTCTGAAATAGTAGTCTCAGCCTTATTCAGAGTGGTTTGTAGCTTCACCTATGGTGTGGGTGTGGGAGGCAGGATTGTGGCATGGGGCCCACCACTTGATTTTCCGTCTCCTTGTCCTGTAAGTGGAGGGTTGTTGTCCTGCTTGGTGATGAAATGTTGTGTAATGAGTTTTGATGCCTTAAACTGAGTCTGTCTTTATCCTGTTGCTGGCAGCCACACAAACCTTAGCCAGAACAGAATTGGCAGTAGGTTTGACAGATGAAGTGGTGACTCTGAGTCTGAGCTGTTCTCCTCCCTTTACTTCCCATCATTTCAAGAGGTTTATTTTAGTTTCATCAGTCTGTAGTACTCTGGTCCAGAACATTGCAGACTTGTTTTTTTCTTTGTTTTTGCAAGCTTCTGTCTGGACTTTTACTTTCTGAGGTTTGCCAGTGTTTTGCAATTTGCTGTTGTAGGCTGTTAGTTGTAGTGAACAAAGACCAACAGGTCCTCCTACAGCATAGAGAGCTGTCCTGCCTGACTGTACAGTCATAAGGGAGTTTTATGAAAGTCCAGCTGTGGTGGGATGCTGATATTGTTGATACTGTGCTCCTCAAACTCTCAGAGCTCCAGACTGAGCGATGACAGCAGACCATCTCGTGCCTCCAGATTAGACCTGCAGCCGGTGGGTTGGCGCCGCGCTCACACCACTAACGGTCTATGATGTGAATCTTACCATGTTTACAAAATGACTTGTCTCAACGACTGGCCCATGAACATTTTGATTTTTTTTGTTTAACCTGCATGTTGGGGTCTCTAATCACTGATAAATAAATGTGTTTGTATAATGCTTTCATGTTGACTTTCTTGTTCTGAATTTCCCAGGGATGTATCAACACTGTAGATTAAGTGCACTAATGTATTTTTAAAAGACTGTGTCATCTGGCTCTCTTGCCAGCAGTCCTTTCGTTCGTTGCTAGATTCTAGTGAATTATCATTTGGCTGATTGATTATATGTTGTTTCTGAATTTAAAACGAGCTACACTACGACTGCCAAAAATTTACATTGGTGCACATTTTACTTTTCTTACGTAGGAGCCCCAAAGCCTGTTGGTTACTGGTTAAAATTGAGTATCATTGTGTCTTTCATGTATAAACTCCACTACACAGGAAGTTTGGGAAATGTTGCAATGCTGTCCCACTGCTCTTTACACTACTAACAGTTACAATAAGAGTTTAGTGACTTTCTAAAATGGGCTTCCTTGCTTCCTTCTTCCGCTGTCCTCCTCTCAGAGCACTTATGTTTCCTCAGACCTGTATGGTCTCAATGGTCTCTCCTCCTCCAGAAACCCTGGTCCAACCTTCAATGATTACCAGGTCTGTATACAGACAAGTGCCAGATGCACATATACACAAAAACCCTTGACAAAGCTTTGCTGCTGTTCTGCAGCTTGGCTTGTACCCTTCTGTTTTGACAGGCACGAAAGAAAGAGGATTGAAAGTAGTGTAGTTAAAACATCTTCTGTCTCGATGTTTGCAGTTCTATAGGTCACTCAGTCAGATCACCCAGCAGCTGCATCGTAGGGTTGGTTCCTTTCATTTACAGCTCACCTGGACCCCACTCTAACGTCCACGTTTACAGTGTTGACTCACATTAAGGCTGAATAATAACTGTTCTTAATAAATGCACATTTACTCCCTTACTGAAATTGTGATAATTGAGGGTAAAAATTTAAGTAATAGGTAAGTGAATGTATACTTGCCACAAACCATCATGCACCAACGTCTCAGTTCCAGACACGCTCCACCGCTTTCCCCATTTATGTATTTGCTGAGCACTGCCAAGATGGCTTTAAAACTGTTCTTCGTAACCTGTGGGTGACGTCACAGATTCATTTACAGTCTCTTGTGCTGCAGAGATTAGAGGCCGTGGCCTAGAAATCATATTCTGGAGGTTTAGAAAACTTGGAATGAACCCTAACAATGGTCATCTATATATTTAGATTTTCTGCAGTAAAAGCGACATCCAACTAAATCTTGACATAGATCTCAGTATCTTCTAAAATAATCACATTATTATTTTGTCGTTCAGCCTTCACTTATACCACTTTTGTCATTGTTTAGATTTAATGGTTTAGTCACAGGCTTCTAGTGAAATGCTTATCTGCTGTCTAACTTCACTCAGTCACTGCACATCTCTGTATGCATGTGATAGAGAAATGGCATCATCAGTTATCACAGCTGAAGTGTGAACTTGCACTTTCTACTGTGTGCAGAGCTCCTTTTATGAAGACAGTCTCTGCAGTGGACCACGGCGGGTCACTGGTTCCAGTTGCCATGTAAGATGTATCCATGTGATACAACTAAGATTGAATGGTGAAAAGTATGAATACAGCCTAAATTTTTGAAAGTCAGATTTGTTTTTTAGCTTGTTCTTACATTAGTAGGAACTTCACAAATGTTGTGTGACATGACTAACTGTAAAATGCTTCTAGTCTTGACTTCAGAACTAACTTCAATACTTCAACTCTTTTCTGAGCTGTGGTCTCACTTTTCTTGCTAGTTGTGGCATTAGTGTGTCGAATTTTGCGTTATTGGTTTGTTTTCTTTTTTTTACTTCACGCATAAGCAAATAGATGACAAGTGTGCGTGTGTTCCCTCCACAGCCTTTAGATTACACTAGTTATCGCAGCTCCAGCTCCAGAGCTTCCAGCAGGGCCAGTTCAGCCCGCACCAGCCCAGTGGTGAGCCCTCAGTCCAGACACCCTTCTGCATGAACCCACATGTTGTGTATGCACACGCTTCATGACAATGCTTACTTTATGGTTATCAAGTTTCATATCAGAAGATTAAAATATATTATCACACTCTGCTCACTAGCAATTGCAGTGACTCACGGTTGGAAAAACATCATAAGCAGGTTTAACCTTTAATCCTGTGGTACTTTTACTCCCTGCAAAAGTCACATCAACAACTGAATTGTCATCATGAAAAAGTGAAGTGACAGACTGTGTCATTAATCTGGTTCGCTTTGCTGCTTCTGACTGGAGCCATCTGCCACAGGCCTGCAGTTGTACAGGCCTTCAGGATAGAGTCATCTACAGTTAGATGTCTGTTGACTTATCTGCTGTGAGCTTCATCAGCACTAAAGCTGGTATCGCTACAAGGTATTTCAAAAATGTATCATCAGGACTCTTAATTGTGATTAAAAAAAAACAAGGACAATTCATACATTAACGTTACATTGCATATTTCCTCACTTCCTTTGGGAAAATACACAATAGAAGTTTGATATTATATTAATATACTCCTTTTACATAGGCTCATTATGACTCTTCAGTGGGACAAGAAACAGTCATGGTATGGAAATAGAAAGAAATTTGCGTTAATTAAGATTCAAGAGTAAATATGTGATCGTTTCGAATGTCGCTGAAAATCACGATAATGAGCCCAAGAAGAAGCTAAGTGGCTAAATGAATCCGACTTCTCAGCATTTGCTTTCACTTGTTGTTTTTTACCCCCTGGTGGCCCGTGTAGGACAACTGCAGCTCAGTAGCCAGCTTTCTGAGGAGCGCAGCCCGTAGCGGCAGCCTCCCCAGGGACCTGGACAACGTTACTATTCCTGACTTCTCAGATGTGAGTCGGTTTTCACCCACAGGAGGCCGAGGTTGTAAAGTGAGCTGAGTTACTGCTTGGTTGCTTCCTTAATGTACACTGTGTGTGGAGACGATCAGTTGTGTGTGATGTGTTTAACACACGGTCTGTTGCTGAATTAATACTACTTTAAGATAATAATATAAATGATACTAAGTACTAAGTATTTGCACGGTGCTACACTCATTTAATAAGTTGCTGCCTTTTTATTTTTATTTGTGTTCATGAGTGATGGCAGAGGACAGGGAGTGCTGTGTTGTTTTGTCTACTCCTTTTTCACTGGAAAAATACCAAAATAAACCTGCTGACCTATCTGAATAAGGATTTTTTTGAACTTCCTTCTTTCCTCCCTCTCTTCCTTAGTGCATCCTCTTGGCTTTTATATCATCTTGTGTTTGTCTGACTGTGTTTTGTTTGTCTCACCAGGTGGAGGATAGAGATTATCTTGAGAAGGTGAGTGCAGCACTGCTATTAATAACAAAAGAGGAGTTTACACTGTGTTGGTTGGGATGTTAAAATAAAAATCTCTTTCTCACAGGGATCTCGAGCAGCCTCTTCTTTGACTGCAGCAACCCTCACCTCCTTAGGTGGGACGTCCTCCAGGAGAGGAAGTGGAGATACGTCTGTAACTGCAGACACTGAGACGTCCGTACGAGAAATCAAGGTAACACTGAACTGAACATAATGGGCACTTCCTCTTGTATCATCTTTCTAATGTTACACTCATACAAAGTTATTGAGAGATACTGATTACATTTGTTTTGTTGTCAATTAAATTGTTCTAACTGAATTAAATTGGATCCAAGTGGCAAAACTCCATTATATTTTTTTAAATGTTTAGCTTCCATGTGTCATATTAATATTTATTACATACATGTGTTTATTTGTGTGATTTTGACATGATGGATGATATTGGTGGGCTTATGTAGAACATGAAAGTTTAATCACTTACATGATTTGACAAAAATGATCAATCCAGTCCGCCTGACATGTGACAGTAGCGCCAGCGCAGTGTAAAACTGACTCTTATTAATAAAAGTTGCCTTTATTAAACCCCAATCCATCAACTCAAATTCAAGAAAAATGCAGTGGCAATGAAGATGACGGGGAACTGGAGAAAACTGTAAACAAAGAGATTTAAAGGAAAAATGTGTCATCTAAAAGTTTTCTGTGCTTTGTTTGTGCCTTTTTCAATGTGTCTACTCAACTCGTTTGTCACTGTGATCATGACTCTGTCACTAAACTTTCTGCTACACCTTTCCTGATGCTGTCATTGCTCTGCTGCTCCACTCATCACTGCTGCACCTTTCATCAGGAGATTCATGAACTGAAGGATCAGATTCAAGATGTGGAAACCAAGTATTCACAGAACCTAAAAGAAGTCAAGGTAGAAGCCTGACATCCTCCCAGAAGCCCCTTTTAACAAATCAGTTTGCTGCCTTTAACGCACACTGGTCATTGGAGTTTTGTTTTTACTCACTATAGGTCAAATCTGCACATACTCAACCAAATTGCGGTGACTTTCCTCAAAAAGTGTTGTGGGTAGTTCACCTTCACTACAGATCAATAAACCACCCTTTTGAATTGAACGTGAAATTAATGCTGAAAGTTGGGTTGCTGTACCCATGCAACTTCTGTCTCATCTTTACATTGTCCATGCAGGAGAATTATTGGTGATACACATGCTATGAAACACACTAGCTATGGGATAACACTGTGTGTAAAAAATGCAAACAACCATTTCACTAGCAAAGTAGCCTCTGCATGTTGCTGCCTTTCTTCATTTTGGCATGTGCATGTTTTATGATCAATAACAACAACTAGTAGCTATAAATATTACTTTACATATATCGATTACAGTTAACATGAACATCATTGTTTTTGCCATTACTGCTGCTACTATCATTATAATGACTATTATTGCAAGGTGGTCTTTTCCACTGCACTCCCTCTCATTCTCTCAAACCACCTGGTCAGGGCAGATGCCCTGAGTCCAATTCTGCTTGAGGTTTCTACCTCTTTAAAGGAGGAATTGGTAGCATTTGTTTGGTCTCTTTAAATATCATAAAGAGGAAGTCTAGACCTGCTTCGTTTGACAAATGCATTGAGTTAACTTCTGTTGTAAACAGGTGCTTTACAAGGAATTTACTTTACTTACTATGTTTGGAGCAGATAATTACACAAATATAACTCTGGGATAGTCCTCAGGATGTCTTATGGGCCTCAATCAGGTTTATCCATCTGTTATTAGACAGAAGCAGTTTGATAAAGGACAGGAAAGCTGTCCAATATGTTCTCTCTGAGCCAGCGCCTCATGTTTTCTCTACGTGATTATATTAGGAGACATTAGCAGAGGTGGAGGAGAAGTATCGTAAAGCCATGGTGTCCAACGCCCAGCTGGACAATGAGAAGAACAATCTGATGTACCAGGTGGATACACTCAAGGACTCCCTGATGGAGCTGGAGGAGCTACTGTCCGAGTCACGACGGGAATATGAGGAGAAAGTCAAGGTACAGCAGATTAACATGAAAAAGAATTGTCATTTAGTTACATTAGGTAACTTGTGATGATGAATGAAGAGGTCCTCACTACTCTGCTGAGGGTTTTCTTTGCTGGCCAGTTTTGCCTCTGCAAAGTCATGGCAATGAAAGAAAAGATGTAGAGACTTCAGGTCACTGGTAAAGGAGCAGAAGCAGCCTTTACTAAACTTATCACTGTGTGGTAATGCAGCCACAAGCAAAGACTAAGAGCATCCTCAAACCAAATCTTGTCAATTAGTTCATACTTCATACATGTTTTAGAAGTTGCTCTTTGACAGTCAGATGACTCCGGGATGTTGTAGTTTCCTAGTTTTTGAATGTATCAGGTGAGACATATACTTACCCCATTGATAAGCTCTTGGTGCTTATGTTAATATGTTTAGGATGTGTTCATATCACTGTTGCTGCTTGAATTGTTAATAACAGTCTCTCATCTGGGTTCATGGTTCAACAGGTTAAACTGGGTCTCCCAGTAATTAATAAAAATCAGTGTTTCAGACAGAATTAATTTGTAATCAGTTTGTAATCAGTGACCACTTAGTCCTGACCTGACCAGTAAGTCCAGATCTTACCAGGTATTCTAGTCTTTACTAGTAAGTCAGGGAGTGCAGACCTGCTCAATGAGTCCAATTACTGGTTGCCAATTTGTGTCTTGGTTCCTGCAGGAATATGAGCGAGAGAAACATGCCCATGCTGTCCTTCAGTTCCAGTTCAATGAAATGAAAGAGATGCTAAAACAAAGTGAAGAACTGCTGAATGTGAGTATTTCTTTTCCAGTGTGAATGTGTCATTAAACTGAGAGGCCTAGTGTAGAAATGGATATTAATCTGGGTTAAAAAGACTAAAAGACCTGGACCAGCTTCCCAGTTTCTCACTGAGAGAAGCTGCCTGGCGACATTCTTTGCACAACTTTCTCCTCTTTTAACATGCCTCTATTGCATCTCCCTCTTTGCTGTCTTTCTCAAACTTTATTTTCCTCTTCCTGTGATTCAGGAGATCCGTCAGCTGCGTATGAAACAGGATGGTTTTGTCAGAGAAATTTCTGACCTGCAGGAGACAGTGGAGTGGAAGGATAAAAAAATTGGGGTACGGCCAGTGAGCCCTTGTCCTGCAGTTTTTTGTTTTTTAAATTCACTAGTGTCTTTGCATGGCTCTCAACACCTGCTTTCACTTTCACTTCTTTCCACACATTCCCTCCTGCTCTGTGATCCGTGCCTCTCGGGGAATCGTTCAGGCCTTAGAGCGACAGAAAGAATACACAGATGCGATTCGAACTGAGCGAGATGAACTCAGAGAAGAGGTTGTGAAGCTGAAGGACATTCTGAAGGTGAAACCTTTATTTTTAATTTAGATCTAGTTTGATCAAGTTGTGCACATGACATTCCAGGTATACTGAAAATGTGATTTCATTTTAATCAAATCATTATATATACGGGATTTGTATCAATTTATTTCAGATGTATCTGATCTGTGGGACTAAAGTGTGACTATTAACTGTCTTTAAGAAACATGGAATAGTTTTGGGACCTGATCTAAACATCAATGGAGACAGCGGAGAAGCAGAAGTCGATGGTTCCCCCAACCAACAAGCCCAGGATTCACAGATGCCCCTGACAGAGGGGAACAGCATGCTCGGTAAAATACTCTGTGGAATAAAAGCTTTGCTCACTTCAACTGCTTGGCTTCATCTAACTCTGGAGACCTTCACTCCAAAACAAAACAGGATGTTAATCCTTTATAATATAAAATAGTCAAGATGAAGCACTCCTTTCAGTGCATTTTTATCTTCATAAATCTTTTTTTTTTTTTTTTTTGTCTTAAATTTTCAAAAAGCGAGTATCTACTTTTGGAGTGAACTCCTCAGTTCCCAGTGCTGCTGCACTTTGACTTGGATTTGCACAGACTACATCAGAATCAGTCTGGTGATTCTAATATGCTCAGTGTAAACCTGGAAACAGAGGACAACAAATAACCTTAGCTCTGGCCCCATTCAATAGCTGTTCTAGAACTTTAGAGGTCAGCATGGTGTTGATTTGTTTAAACGGACAGCGTATACGTATACGCTGTAATAGATATGTTCAGAGCTGAGGAAGATGGTGTGCTAAGATCACACCATCCTCTCCAATAAGAAAAAATGTTTAAGACAGCTTGGGCCTTGGGATGAGGTTGTTTTGTCTGCTATTGTTTTATTTTCAACAAATCTAGTGAAAAGACCAACAAAAATGTATCCATGGGCATATTGATTTACTAATCATGTATATATTCCTTCATCCCCATGAGCATGATCACTGTCCTATATTTCCTAAATCCTCACTGAAGCTCCAGCTTAACCAAATATTTCAGTTTTTTTCTAAAAATGTAATATTTTGATAATTTAAAAAATGCACACATCAGTACACATCAGACGGCCACAGTCATAGACGGTAACGAGAGAGACTAATGGGTGGCCGGTTCACTTTATTTGTTGACAAACAGAAAAAATGCTGTAAATAACGGCTGTGTGGGTTTTTTTTTTTTCTGCACAAAGTTTCCACTTAAAGGCCCCCTTTGTCTTAACTAATGTGTCGACTTTGTTAACATTTCACCTTCACTTTTTTTCATCATTCAAGCAAATGCATATTACTTCTGCATGACATCTAACTCTGTTAGAAAATGCTGGTAAATGCTTACTGGCCTCTAGCAGCACACTGACAGAGAGCAGGATTAAACTTTTCAGAGCTCTTTGAGAGCTATGTATAGAGAAAAATGTATCTGACTTTTTTGAATAGATGTAGTACTTAAATATAACTTTAAGCTGTCAGCATCAGGCTTAATTCCTTTACACTGATGTTCTGGGATCAAGGATGTCTTTTCAGTGTTGCTCCCTTGCTTTCCCTTCTTCTTCTTCTCTTGAATCCTCTTGCCTCTGTGCTGCTCTTTCTGGCCACTGAACCAATCAGGTGTTCTTCCTTCCCTTGACTTCTGCTGATGCACTTCCTGGTGAAGATTACACTACATGAAAATCATTTTTTAAGTCAACATCTTTTTTGGGCAATTTATCACCGTGTGCTCTCCATGATCTCTCAGGCAACACAGAGGAGGCTCAGTTGAGAAGTAGTGGAGAGGAAGAGGTGGATCCTGAGCAGCAGCAAGAAATGCTGAAAGAGGAGGCCAAAGAGAATAAGTTGAGCTCTGATACATTCTGTAATGTTGCTGATGTGTCCACACTAGAAACATCTCATGAAGAACAGCAGCAGACATGCTCACCTACAGAGGAACGCAGCATTGGAGAGAGGGACTTCAGCAATGTTGACAGTGATGACCATCCAATCACAGAAGCCAAAGATATCATTGTTTGTAGCCCTGAGGCTCAAAAGGTTGTAGCAAGTGCTGAGGTTCAAGAAACGGGAAATCCTGAAGGTGGAGATTCAGGAGAAACCAGAAACCCAGAGGATACAGAAACCAAAAGCAATGTTGACTTCACTGAGACATGCAAGAAAATTTTTGAAAGACAGGAACAGGAAAGAAAAGTGAGCAATACAGAATCATGTCCTCAGCAAGAAGTCACTGAGGATAACTTACCTCACGAGACAACCCCAGTTTCAAATACTGACCTTCAACACGAGCCAGAGAATGCTGAGGAGGCAGAGAACGTTGAGGAAGAGGAGCTATCCAGTAAATCTCAGAGCACTACTGCCTCAGGGAAAAAGAAGAAAAAGAAGAGGAGAGGCAAAAAGAAAGGAGGAAACCACCAAAAGGCTGGCACAGAAAAACAAAATAGCAAAATAGAAGAGGAACTCAAATCAGCTAAAAATGATGATGGGTCAACAACAGAACCTGAAACCTTCAAAGAATCAAAAACCAAAAAAGAGCAAGAAAGGCAAAAAATGGTAGTTACAACATTAGAGCCCATTGAAACTGCCCCTCATAAAGACACTTTCAAAGAACTAAGAATGGATAATATTACAAATGAGCAAAGAGTGGAAACTGAGGCAGAGGGAAAAACAGAAACAGTGACACCCACTGACACCATTTGTCACCCTGAAACTGCTGAGGAAATTAGATTTGTTCACATTACAAATGAACAGAACAAGCAAGAAGGTTTGGAAAGTGAAATAGTAGAGACAGGAGAGGCAGTGGCAAGTACTGAAACCCTGAAGGACTTAAGGACACAGCCCACAAAGGATGAGCATAAACAAGACCAAACCTCGGAAACCGAGAACATAGACAATGCAGACTTTACAACATGTTCACCAGAGGCCGCCTTCAGTACCCCTGGTCCTATGGACACCTGCAACAGTATGGAGAGCACTGATGGCCTTGGCAAAGAGTGTCCTCACACAGTTGAGATGTGTCCACTGACGGCTTTACCTACTAATGGTGAAGGGGGCTTTAGAGAGTCAGAAGTAGCTGATGAGGTAGAGGATGAAGTTGGGTCTGTTGTTGAGATAGAACCTGAATGCCTAGCTTATACTGGAACAAACAGTAAGGAAAACCCTGAAACTGAATCTCATGCTCCATACAATGGGGGCATTGCTGCTGATGAATCTGAATCCACAAACAGTTCTGAGAGAGAGGACTTGATATCAGTGTTGCCACCATGTACTGGAGACTTGATTAGCAACTGGTCTGACTCAAAGCTGCCGTCAGATCTGTCTGTAGCCAGGAAGTCACTCAGTGATGAAGGTTCTGATAAAGGTCCCGAAGAGGACACTGAGATGGTTAAAGATGATGAGGAATCAAAAATAGAGACTGAAGAAGACTGTGTTACTCCATTCGTCATTTCTCCTGATCAGGAAGGTGAGGATTCAGAGCTAAAACAAGATGGACCATATAAGGAGGAACTGCATGAACACTTCGAGAAACCTGAAGATTTAGTTGAGCCAGACAAGTCTTCACATGAAGAAAAAAGTGAGACTGGTGACATTAAAGTGTTTGAAGAGAGTGTGTTGGAGACTGAACACACGGTTGAACCTTTAGAGAATGTAGAAAGCCAAAAATTTAAGTGGGTGGAAACGATAGATGAATCAAACACTAAATTGTATTTGGGAAGCGATGAAATTGATACCACTGATGTGCTTGATACACCACAGTCTCTGACTGAAGCTACAGAGGCCAGATCCTCTGTTGAGCAGGACCACAAACCTGATACAGATGGAGCTGTAGAAGGTCCTCAACAACAACTCAGTCAAAGCTATCAGGAAAGTGAGACACCTCTCTCTTTTTTAAATGAAACTGAGGTAATGAAAGAGAAACTGCTTAATGCCAGCAATGACAAATCACAATCTCAACAGCAGGGCAGTGACAAGGAGGATGGTGAAGATGAAGAAGGGCTGTCTTTTGATTTTGATGACATGGATATTGAGGCAGTTGTGGAAACAAATGTCCTGAAAGATGAAGAAGAGCAAATAGTTGTACAGGGAGTGGAAGTCACTGCTGATGAAAGTAATAATGTTAGTGCAGAGCTATACCTGACTAATACTGAGACAGATGAAAACACACAGAACAACAAGACAGACGGAAGTAATGACGATGACAGTAACCAGGTTTATACACTCGAACAGTTGGATGCTGCTTCTCAAGGCAACCAGAACTCTCTGCCTCATGAGGAAGCCACAGGAGAAGGGGCAACATCCATTATTGAGAACGTAGAGCTTCTGAATGTTGGAGAGCTGAGTGTAGCTGCAGAGAACAATAACCAGGCAATGACGTCACCAGTAAAGGAAGGCTTAGACACCATTAACCAGTTGCCAGATAAAAATATGCTTTTACCAGAGAGTGCAGACCAAGTGGCCAGCAGCCAAGAGCCACTGCAATCAGGGAAAGACATTAAGAAGAATGGCAAGAAAGGCAAGGGCAAGGGCAAAGAGGACTGTAAGATGTCATAGGTCCTAGGTGGTTTAGATTAGATTTTCCATTTTTGCTTAGCTGCTAATGAAGAAAAACCTTACTGCACTTTGATTATTTCCCAGCATGAATATTAGTGTAAATATATTGTATTATGTTTAATGAGTATGAACCATCCAAAATCCAATCCATCGAATAGTTTTCATTGTGACAAAAAATAATTCGAGATAGATTTCCTATTGGACAATACTGCACCCGATATACAGTATCAGGTAGCCTTTATTATTATTATTTAAAGCACCATTTTTTTTGCTACATGTAGTGTTTTGTGGATAACCCAATGCAGAGGCTCAACAGTGGGGCCATGGGTTCTGCTCAGTGCAACTTCATGTATGTTTCACAGATGTGAAGTAAACACAAACACACACAGGCTGCTACACTTGCTAACTTGCTAGAAAACTGGCTTTGACATGTTCAAGCCGCTCTGCTGAAATTCTGTTCATGGGGGTCAATTGTTGGCAAATGTATGATTAAAATAACCATCTACAAGGACTCTGGAAAATAAATATATGATAAATACATGTTGTTGCACTTAATGGGAACAGTGAATGTGATGCGAATAAGGAATTGCCAATAAACACCCTGTTGTTACCAATTTGATATCCTGATGTTTCTATCAGATTCACTTGAAATAATGAAATCATGAAAAACATGTCAGAAATGTTATCACCAACTATTTTTTACTCAGCATAATTACACTGAGGTGTCCACATGGACAGTGTGGATGTAATTCTGCCAGCTCCACAGTGTGTGCATGCTAACATTCCCCCTCACACTCCATCACTCCCCCGTGGATTCCTGCTCTGTTGCATGCATCAGTCTCCCACCCTGACCCAGCCCCTCCCTCACATCTTCCCCTTGGCTCCTCCCATCTCTGGTATGTTAACTTATTTTTTTCTCTTTGCAGTTGTTAATATTGCTGTTGTGTTACAGTCCCATGATGCATGATGCATGACGATTTCAGAAATATGGGGAAAAGAGCTTTTCTGGGAGATCAACTGAAATGCCTATTTTATCTTTTAGAGATCCGTCTAAGGAAACTGGTGGACGAGCGTGAAAAAATGATTGAACAGGTGAGTCAACGATTCATCTGTTAGCTGAGACAATGCTAATGATAGTGTTTACTGCGAGTCTAGCAACAATTTCTAAGTGAGAATGAAACATCAATATCAAAGTGAAAGTGATGAGTTAATAGTTATTTTATCTTTAACAGTAAATATTGTCACTGGTTTATTGGGAGTCAGTCCGACACACAATACACTGATGATTTGAATACTAGGAGGGCACCATGTGTATTATTGTGCATACTGAAAATACTCAGTAATATTTGGCAACATGCGCCTGTTTAAAGTGAAAACGCAAAGATACATCTATTTTGCACATCAGCAGGCAAAGTTAGCAGCTTAAGAGGCAGGTGTTTTCCTCAAGAGTTGGAAGAGCTAAAAGTAGAGTTAATATGGGAAATTGTGTCCAAATGGATCTTAATGTTTCTCTGTGTCTGTGTAGTGTGCTTGTCGGCAATCGTTTGCCAATATGTGCACGTGCACGTGCATGTGATTTACTATCAGCAGGAAGCCGGAGTGTCACAGGCACCAGCTTGTGTCACAGTAACCATAATGAGGAGGCCAACACCATGAGATGCAGACAGTGTAGTCGAATGTATTTATTCATTTCTGATGTGTTGAAACTCCCCCAACAGGTGAAGAAGCTGAAATCCCAGCTGGAGCAGAAGTCACAGAAGAATGGCACAGACAGCAGCTCAAGCCCAGATGGTGAAATCATTCAAAATGGTAACGACCCCAACATTCTTGAACTGCAGAGTGAGTGCACAGTCACCACACATTAGATGCCTGTCACTGCGTCGCCTACAATTCAACAATGTTTGCTAAATCTTTCCAGGAGATTCCAACAGGCAGATAAGTGACATGAAGTTCAAACTTGTGAAGGCCGAACAAGAGGTCACTGCTTTGGAACAAAACGTAAGCTAAACGGAAACATGAATTGGTAGTGTGCTTGAAAACAAAACATTATTCTCAGTCTTTTTTGTAATTTGGCCTTCAGGTGACCAGACTGGAGGGTCAGGTTACACGCTACAAGTCTGCAGCAGAAAATGCAGAGAAGGTGGAAGATGAGCTGAAGGCAGAGAAACGGAAACTGCAGAGAGAGGTGGAGCATCATTATTTCAGCTTTATTTAACATTTTCAATTATTTAAAATAATTTCACTTTCTCTGTTTCACCCCACAGCTGCGCTCAGCGCTGGACAAGGTTGATGAACTTGAGTCAAACAACAGCCACCTGTCTAAGAGACTGGAGAAGATGAAGTCTAGTCGTGGAATGGCACAGACTCCATAGCCCCCCCACATCTGACCTTTTCTTTATCCAATGTGGCTGATCTCTTGGAGATCGAGACACCCTGCACTCTGGGTTTCTCTTTCATCTCAAGAGATGTTAAGAAAAAGAACAAAACACAGAAAGTTAGTTATTATATCCACAGGATAGAGAACCCTACCAAGCATCGTGCCATTTCTCATGTGTGTTTTCTGTCTGATCAGAAGTCTTCATAGCATTGTGCACACACCCAGGAAGGGGATTTTTGTGTACCTCATGACTTTGATTGAACCCCTGCACTGCGCTGCTTGGGTGAAATGGGAGGGGGGGCTGACCGGCATCAAGAGGACTTCTCAGTTGTCGGATGTAGTGAGATAAAATGTTACACTGCGCTCTTCCTGCTTCCTCTTGAGATTCAACTTATGTACCTGCCTTGCTCACTCAGAGGACAGAGACACTCAGCAAGCAGTACCAGGGTCCACGGCCCAGGACTTTTACCTTTAGAGGGCACGAGTGCTCTGTGTGTCTTTTATGAACGAAAGAACAAAAAAACAAAGTGTATTTTCCTTTTCTGACCTTTGCATCTACAGCCAAACTATTTTTGAAAATGTAAGTGTTACCCTGTAAGTACAGTTTGTTTGTGGAGAAACTGAACAAGACGGAGGACTCCCTCAGTTTTTTAACACAATAGCATCACAAAAGTCAAAAGACTTGCAGTTGCTGTACAGTATGTGAGACTGCAGCTGTATTGAATGTTTGACCCACAGTGTGCAGCTGAACCTCTCATATCTAGCAATATCTCTGTGCTTATTCCTGGTTTATGTAGTCAGTCACTGGTCAGCTTGCATACACACACTTCACTGCTCAGTTTGAAGAGACAACAGGGACAGAAAGCAGCGGATTGCTGGGGTGACGCTGCTTCACTGTTTACAAAGCTTTAACATGTTTGTAAGGAAACGTAAGGAGCTGTAATATTTGTGCAATAAAATGTTTAAACACATGGTGTCTGCACATGGGCAGCTCAAGCCTGGACTCAGATCTGTGGATTTATGGTACCGCACTTCGTCCGCTAGATGTTCTCAGCTGTGTTACATCATCAGGGCTGTATGGAGGCAGCCATTGACAAATCCAAGTCCACTTCCTTGATTCTTCCAAGGATATCTTTATGACACAGTCTTCATCTGTAGTTTTTATTCCAAAACATGTTGATTGTTGAGTCCATATTTGGCTGAAATACAAATTTTTAAAAGTGATCGTAGGATCAGGGAGCAATGAGCTCATTGTCATCCATCATCCATCCTGTTCATCCTTACAGGGTCATGCAGCAGCCAATCCCAGCAGACACTGAGGGATGAAAGGCCATTCATCTGTGGAAGGAAGCCAAAGCAGACACCAGGATAACAGGCAAACTGCTCATAGCAAGACCCCAAGTGCCAAACACTGAACCCCCGTGCCACCCTCATTATATTACATCACATGAGACCATGAAACCGGATTGTAAACTAACAGGATTGTAGAGGTCAGTAGAAACCAGTTACATGTGCTGTTGTGGCCCTGAGGACTGGGATCGGTAACAGATTAATAGGTTTTAGTAAATAGTATCCAACACTATCAAACATAAAACCTGGTTCACTTAAACTTCAGTTAAGTTAGTTGTCTTTGACTGTATTTACGGTAAGTCAGTTTCTTTCCCAAGTCAAGTTTGAAGTAAATGTTGAAACAGGGAGATGTTGTTTTACCCAAGATTCATCGTGATGTCAAAGTGTATTTAGTCACGTGACTGCTGACAATACAGAGAAACATGATGAAAGAAAAACAGGCAAAAACGTCTGGTGAATAAAGTTTAGTATTTAGAAGAAACGTGTAAGATGTTTAAGTTTGATGAGCCTATAGTGAAACTGGTTCGCACTTCACTGTGTGTAATATAATCTATTATATTAACTGAATTATTAATAAAAATGAACAATCAAATAATTTTCATTAGGTGCTGAGATGTTTTTGCAGCTGCTTTAATTCTCTTCAATATCAACAAGCATCAATAATTTTTTCAGTGAACATAATCAAATAAAACTGTCTCTTATCAAGAGTTTATAGAAAGTTTCTCAGCAGGAAAGTTTCCTCAACAAATGTTAACATGATGCACAGCTCATAGATCTTTTAAAGCTCATTTCTCAGCATTTCTCTCCAGACTCATCCAGGTTTGGTGAATTGCCTGCTGGGTAATGAAGTGCCAGTGTCCTCCTCTTGTGTATTTGTGGCTAACTGATTGTCATAGTACGTCCGCTTCTGGATTCTCTGAACCATGCGACGTCCATAAAAGTCCCGATAATCAGCTGGAAGTTCATCTAGAGTGTGCAGAGCCCTCTCCAACGCCTGAAGGGCTCGAGTCGCAGCCAATGGGTCTTTGTTACCATAGGGGTCTTTTTTGTCATAGCTGTCAGCTGGTAAGTGGCGCCAGAATACATTGACACCCACACCGAACTGTAGCGCAGTGGTGTTATGGAACCACAGGGCTGAGGAAAACAGCGACACCAGGTTATGGAAAGTGTTTCATACACTAGGATGAGCTCACAAATATACTGTAATTCATTACTGTTCAACTGATAGGTGCTTTGCTTTGTCACTTTTACTGTATTAATGTAGAACCTACACCTAGGCCTAGATTCATGATCAAAAGCCACATGGAGGTCTAGTTTTAGACCTTTAACAGAACCCAATGAACAACAGCATTGGGCTCTGTTTCTTTAGTTGAGTAATGTGAAGTGGTAGATTAACTTGAACAACATGTTACCAGGTATAAACAGCAGATCTCCAGGCTCCAGCACACACTCGTACCGCTTTGCCTTCACAAAGTTGGGAAACTGTTTCAGATCTGGAGCATCAATGTCCAGAACCTGAGATTTATCACCTAATGTGTCACATGAAAATGAAAAAAAAAAAGGCACAGTAACATTTCACCAACAAATTACATCAACATCACATCTTTATCTGAGAATGGAGCTTCAGTGAATTCATCCAGGCAGGCAGTGGCATCTCTTCGTAGCTACTTACCCGACAGGTACAGGTGCAGTGCATCCTGAGGGCTGTAGAGGACCACTCTCTTCATCCCTGTCACCTGACCGAGCAAGTTATCCATCACCTGAAGGAAAGCCAGAGGAGGGAGAGCTCAATGAGGAGTTGCAGCCCTTTCACTCTTCTAGAAAGACAAAAACTCACATCATAGTGCGTCCACAGCTGCAGACCACACGAGCTGATACGGAAGACACTGGAGAAAAACTGATCAGGTTCAAAGAACTGTGGGACATGAAAGTCCTCCGCCAAGCCTGGAAACTGTTTGCTCAGATTGGCAGGTTCCTGAGAGAGACAGACAGAGAGTGACAACCTGTATAGTTCATTCTGCCAAGTCAGACCACATTCATTTAGAAATCTACAAAAACTCCACATTTTTGTTGTAGTAGGACAAAAAGCTCTGTCTCAGCTTCGCAGATTCAAGTCTGGATACCTTTCGGACGTCCTCCCCCAGTGATCGGAGATAATAGCTCTCATCCTAAAATCACAACAATCAGTTTGTGTCATTCAAAGAACATAATATGCTTTAAAAAAAATGATATATTCTTTTTATGATTCTTACCTCACACAGGAAGAAGTCAGAGTGCTTTCTCTCAGATGCCCTCTTAACAAATTCATTGAAAGGCAATGTCCTGTGAAAAATTCTGAGCTGAGGAATCTGCGGTGAAAGCGGTTTGATCTGTGTGTTCGAGTGAAAACTCACTTGTACACAAAGTTTTTACGAAGGAAATCCATCTTTGGAACTGGGGATACATGGATCTTCACCTCCTTGTCTCCTCCTCTCTGTCCAAGATACTCAACTGTCCACTTCTCCAAACACGGTCCCATACTCACCCCTCTGAGGACGGCTGGCCTGCGCTGGAAAACCACATTCACTGATCAGCTGTAGCTGCAGGAATCGCCCAGGAAAGAATCTACCAGCACCAAGCCCCATGGGATGAGAAATAACTGCACCTGTGATCCCTACACTTAAACTTTAAGGTGCATCCCACAAACTTTGTTAATATCGTCTGTATTAAGATTTTTGTATACTTGAGGGCGTGGCCACTTTGAGTGACAGGTGTTTCAGTGTATGCAGCGACCCTTGGCTCCACATACACTCTCCTCTGTGCCTATTAGTTACAAGTGAGGAACGAACCACTTGAAACTGTGACTTTAAAAAAAATAGGTTCATGGATAAATGAGATAACTAAAAATAATGGATAAATACATGTGGTAAGAGTTGAAATGGCTACAAATGATGGAAATGATGCTTAACAGCGGCTCAATAATGCTCTGTATAATCCCTTTATCCTTTTATTATCCTGACAGAGCCGGTGTAACCCCCCTAACCTTGATGATCTCACCAGGGTCACCTTTAGTCGCCGCCAATACGTTTGTGTCATTATGATCTTCATGTTGACGCTGTTATTCCACCGAATGGAGCGACTGCACTGAGATCGAACATCGTTTGTTATGGGAGTTCACTTCAGACTGTAATGACGCGTGCACGAAGCCAGCAAAAAGAAGAAGAAGGAGAAGCAGAGCGACTTTTACCTGAGGATAAATCTGTCGCACAAACATGTCCCTGTCCACGGCCGTGTACAAGGACACTGGGATCTTCTCCTGGAGCTCCATTCAGCATTGTTTGTCCAGCAGGTACCCAGGCCACAGCTGGGTGTTACAGTCTTAGAGTTCCGGCTAGAAACGAAAGATGACAGGTGACACCCTGGCTAAATCAGGGGAGTTCAGAAACAGAAATTAGGTGTTTATTTAATGAAGAATGAAATTATGCCATGGTCTCAGTATTACGTTGCCTTACTGTTTATATTTTTAAATGACGCTGTTTGTTCCTCTCCGGAAGGTTTATGTAGACGGATGAGAAGACGTTCGGTGGGGCTGAAAAGATGGCGCTGCCCATGCTAAGAAGTTGTTCTAGGTTTCCCTCAGCATTCAGCCGTAGTCGTCTGTTTCTAAAAGAGTGTATTATTCTGAATCGCCCGGGTCATACACCGCGGCTCCCTCCCTGCTCCCCGGCCGTTGTCGGAGCGGGGCCGGCGGCCCGAGCCTATAGCTCGGAGCGGGGCAAAGAGAAACAGAGCCTAAAGGTGGTGATGGTCGATATCCCCAACCCCTTCCTCTGGTTCCGCTCCAGGATCTACTATTTTCTGATCCGAGCTTACTTTGACAAAGATTTCAATATTCAGGATTTCACGGAGGGCGCAAAGCAGGTGAGGCAAAGCTCAGAGGAGTCGAGCAGGAGGTTGTTGTTGTTGTTGTTGTTGTGGCACCTCATGTCAGGTCACCTGATGCTGTTGACCAAAGTTGTGTCCTTGTTGCAGGCCTTCTCTCATGTCTCCAGTCTCCTGTCTCAGTGTCAGTTTGAGGCTCTGGAAGGACTCGTAGCCAAAGACGTGAGTACGGAAACCGAACTGTTTCAAACCTTCTCCATGTTATAGTGCGTGTAGTCCTGAATTCTATTCCAGCAAGCATCTTCAATAAACTGAGTCAAACTCTGAACTCTATCACTTTTTATTCATAGTTGTCCAGTAGACCACACTATTTATTATACTTTAATATCTGGAATGGAACAGACTGTTTCTTAGGCGATATGTTTGAATGTTTTTGAAGGAGTATAATCTTCTTCAACAGCATCAATAATCAATAATTTGATAATCTGGTTACCATGACACCTGTCAGTGGGTGGGATATATCACGCAGCAGGTGAACATTTAGTCTGGCCCACACACACGGGGTAGGGGGTCAGGGTTCATTGGTGGTTGTGGGGAGTGAAGGCTGGACTGTGTGAGTCTGAACACACAGAGCATCGCAGTTTGTTGTGTTTTGGGACTGTGTGGCTCCAGACCAGTCAGTCAGGATGTTGACTCCGTCACACCACCAAAAGATCCTACAATGGACAAATGCGCATCAGAACTGGACTACAGAGCAGTCGAAGGAGGGGCAGGATTGTTTTGGAGGCAAAAGGAGGACCTTCACAATATTAGAGGATCATAATCTTATCTGATCAGTGTACATGTTAAAACATTTCAGATACTCATGCAAAAGTATCCCATGAAACCAATCAAAACATAAGAAAATATTCTTCACTGATCAGAGACTAAAGCTTTTCTTTTCCACTCATGAATGTCTAGTCAGTGTTTCAGGGCAGAGGAAATGATTGCCAGCCAGACTCTTTCGACAGTAATAAACCTGGTGTTATTGTCCAAAGAGTCTCAGTGTTATAAAGACAAATTTTAATTTCATCTGAGGATGAAGCATCCATGTGTAACTCTGTCTCTGTCCTTTCACTGACTGATCCATCATAAAAGTGGTTGTTAGTCAAGACTGGTAATGGGTACAAACTAAGTGTTTTGGAACTCAAGAGTTTGCTCTAAACTCAATTGCTGAAATAAACCTCAGGTGTCTCCATCTCGCTTCATCTCTCATTGTTCAGATTTGGTCATCACGCAGTGTTTTATCTCACAGAAACTGATGCAAGTTAAAAAGAAAGTAAAAACAAGTTTATTTATAGAGCACTTTTCTGGCTTACAGGCTTACAACATGCCTCTGTTAATAAGTAAAACCAAAAAAAAAAAAAAAAGGATAAAGTACTTGAGTGCAAAACAAAAATAATACAATCAAATGATGTCACCTCAACATTATGCAAAAAGGTTTGGCAGTAAGAGAAAAGGCAATAAAATCTGTCAACACAATAAATATGGATAAAACACTATAAATCACATCACAAAAAAATAAGTTAAAGAATTACAGCCGCTCATGGAGAAAATTTCCCAAATTGTGTTAGAGATCATTTTCCAACATTAGTGATGAGCTCACTGTAGGTAAATAGTATATTTAATGATAAAAGTAAGAATAATAAAAATTAGACCAACAGGAATAAAGAGTCTAACAAATCTGACATATCATAAAGGTTTCACATAGGGTTTCTACATTTTCACAGCTACACATTCTGGATTCAATGTCACACCTCATCCACAGCTTTACACCTTTCACAGATGTGTATCTTTCTTTCACACCCTCATAAACTCTGAATATATTTTGGGAGTGAAGATGGGCAGCTCATTCAGCCAGCGCATCATCCCACCCAGGTGCAGAACTGAACGCTTTAGGGGCTCCTTTGTGCCCACTGCTATCAGACTGTATAACAGCGGCAGAAACTACAGTCTGTCATTACACTGAACATTGCCCCCCCCCTCCCAACACAGAAAGACAGAAGCTATCCGGTTATAACTACTGTTACTACTGTTATACGGTCATAACCACTCACTAACATTGATGCCACAGTCCGGATATATACATCTGCTCTGTAATACCACAATATTATGCACTACTGTCATACAGTATTATCTTATTATTACCTTTTATTCAAATTTTTTGTCTTTTATTTACTCTATCCTATTTTTTCTTTTTCATTTTTTCTATTGTATTTTGACACTTGACACTCTCTACTTTTGTACATGACACTTTGCCTTGTGTTGCCGGAACACTTGAATTTCCCCTATGGGGATCAATAAAGGATTATCTAAATCTCTTTGTGCTTTATACAGATACCCTAGCTTAACTCTGCTGAGGCTGAGCTGTGTTTGGTTTTCACATCCCTGCAGTTGATCGGGAAGCTGGAGGAAAAGTGCAAAGTGCTGCCACTGAACTACAAAAAAGCCCTCTCTGCAGATCCTGATGAGATTGTCTACACGACCCCTGGAGACGTGGGAATCTACTATGATGATAACGGTCAGCATCAAAGAGTGGTTGCACAAAAAAGAAGAGGAGGTGATTATCTTTGGCTGCATGTTGTCATTGTTGTAGCATTAATCGGTCTCATTACTGTTTCTCCAGGGAGGAAGTTTGTTAGTATTCTGATGCGTTACTGGTACCTGACAAGCGCTCACCTTCCTGATGACACCATGGAAGGAACTCACATCTTCCAGGTGACCACTGGTGGAGAGGGAGAGGCCGAAACCAAAAGGCTGCTGACTGCAAATTATGAGTGAGTCCCAGAGGAAAAGGTTTGGAAATGGCTCAAATGTGATCGGGTTCTCCTGGACCCTTTTGAGGAGAAATGAAGAGCAAAAGATTCAGATTCAACTTCATTTATGAATCTTTGTTACTCTGGAAAACATTTTTGAATTTCAAATTCGCAAATGAACCCCCTGCCCCCAGAAGAAAAATGCTTGTAAGAAACGCTAATGCAAGGCCATGGGAGATTATATAGATAATTAGCTAAATAATTGTAATAGTCTTTGAGAACAGTCTGGTGTATAAATTAATAAAAATAGATGATGAATAGATTAACACTCCTCGATCAGCATGCTAGATCACACTACATTCTTGTTGATAACAGACAAATGACCAGCAGGTGGCAGAAGTATCAGCACCACAGGCAAGCACTTTTAAATTGTCAATGCAATGGTATTAGCTAGCTTACATTTAGCATATCTAATTTACCAGCTGACTAGCTACTGTATGAACACATTTGGAGTTAGTATTTGTTAGTTAAACTTTGATAGCATAGATCAAATGTATTTACCCCAGTAATCATATTAACGTGTTTAACTGGATGTGGCTTCAGTTGTCCTGTAGCGTGCAGCACTCTACAAGATATGTGCATATGATGGAGGAATACATGGTGCAGGGTTGAAAGTAAACTGAATTTTGGATCAAATTCGGTTGCTCTGATGTTCCCTGTTACAGACAAAGTTACAGTTTAGAATATTGCCAGTTTATTCCCAGCGACTACATGCACATCACATTCCTGAAAATGTGATGTGCATGTGGTTGAAGACTAGCATAGATATTAAAGAGTATTGAATTAAATTTGGTTGTTTTCTCCAACTGTATTTAAGTTCCCTCTTAAGGGCCAACCTTCAATTTTATAAATTTCTGGTTTATTCCCATTAATTCCCATAAATTCCTGTTATTTACCAAGGAAAGGTTCCAACTTTGAAAATTCCTGAAATTTTACAAACTTTTATTTTTATCATAATACATAAAAGAGAGCAAAAGTACTGGGCATTGCCCTCTCCACCTGCAGCATGCAGCACACTACACAATAAAACACAATTAAACTCCCAAATAAATAAATGTATACTAAAGTGCAACAGTGGTGCAGTTTAAAAATATGAACCACTAATAATTCAAATATGTATTTAGGCAGCGTTCATGTGCTTAATGGCCAGCTGGAAGAAAGAGTTCTAGCTGACTGGTCCTGACTCTGACGCTGCAGCAGCTGGAACAGACCATTGCTGGGGTGGCTGGGGTTCTGATGATGTGATAGTAAATCACGATCTAAGAAATTAGTCCTGTGATTTAAGTTTTCTTAAGCATCTTGCTGTCATATGTTGAGCTGATTATTTTAGATTAATAAAGATCAGAGCACTGACAAAAATCGAGGGAGAAAAGACTATTTAAATTGAAATGGATTTGGAATAGGACACGAGAAGACTTTGTTAGAATTTGAGGTGAAGATGTATGACAAAGGGTTAGGTATGGTCAATCTCTTATATTGATGTTAAATTCAGCTCAGTCATGTCTTGGAGAAGGAGACACAAAAGGGGCCTTTTGGGTTTAACTGCTTGGGGTGTGTCTTTCTTGTGTTTACAAACCAAGTGTGAACCCACTCTGATGTCACCCAATGGTTTATGAGTTGCTGTTCATAATTATTCTGTTGCCATCATATTTTTTTTCCAAACCAAAAGAAACCATATTTGGAGAAGTTGGAGCTGAAGAGGAGTGAAGGGGGGGATCTGACCTGCTCTGTACTCTATCCTGATTGGGTGGTTGTGTCAGTCTCACAGTAGCCAGCTCCCCTAATACATCTCCATCTTTGTGGTCTATGGTCTTTATGGTCCTCTAAATGTGACCATCATTTAAAAATTAACATCACATTGTATTGAAGACTTGAAACTATAGACCATAAAAGCATTAGGGAAACATTCACTGAGCTCATAAACTAAGTAAATAGTAGGGACATTTTCACATGTACTTCTGTACAATCTGACTATTTTTTTATAACCAGTGAAGTTACCCCCTGATGAATCTTTTCAGTCCTGGCTCTACTTCAAAGACACAGAGTCTACATTCATTTGTGGAAACAGTTTGTGGTATCCATCCTCTACCGCTTTAACATTTCCGGGTTGCGGGGGTGCTGGAGCCAATCCCAGTCAACTTTCCAGGCGAGGTACACCCTGGACAGGTCGCCAGTCCATCACAGGGCCAACACACAAAGACACACAGAGACGAACAAGCACTCATACTCACATTCAGACCTACGGACAGTTTAGAGTCACCAGAGGAACCCCACACAGACATGGGGAGAACATGCAAACTCCGCACAGAAAGGACCCAGGGAACTGAACCCGCGGCCTTCTTATTGTGGGGCGACAGCGCTAACCACTATGCCGCCGTGCTGCCCAGTTTGTGGTATAAAATAGTAAATTCTGTATAACTGAGGATATCCTCCTCTGATCTTTGTTTGCTGACAGATTCCAGCGGGAATTTACTAAAGGAGTGACGCCAGACTGGACCATCACCAGGATTGAGCACTCCAAACTGTTGGATTAACTGGTTTTGATCTGAGGCAGATGGGCCTCAGATGCTAGTGGAAACTAGTCAAAGACTTAAAATTCTCTTTAGTATTTGGTTTGTATAAACTGAGGACAAAACGATTCAAGAGGGAAAACAGAGGACAGCTCCTCAGCAGGACGTGAGAGGAAAGCACCGGGACAAACTTGGACTCAACCACCACTGACAAATGATCTCCAGAACAGTAAGTCAGTGTCTCTGAATGTGTTCTTCACCATCTCAAATTTCCCTGAGAGAGACCAGTAGACCTTAATTTGAGAGGTTTATAGCAATCATGAATATAGGAATCAATTATAAAATCAACAACAATAACAACAAAACAACATAGCTTTATTTTGACTAATGTATAATGCCAGCTGGGTGGGCTCTAGCCAATCTGACTCAACTTTACAGTCTGTAATGAGATGCTGTGCACACTTTTATCTTTAAAGGTAAAACCATCCAAAGTCTTGTCAAACAAACACATTTCACGGAGACTCACATCATCTTCATGATCTGTTACTGAAAGTGATGATGATTCCTGACGCTGTATTTCCCAGCAGAGAACTGTTGGTTGATTTTAAAGGTTTATATAAAGGTGTCACAATTCAATGTGCCTGATTTTGTTTCCCCACACAGAACCTTTTGCAGTCATTTGACTGATGAGTATAGAGTGTATGTACTGTATTGTTTTGAAATGTTTCAGGCAGCTTCCTGCAGCTCTAGCAGGCCTGTGATTGCTTTATTAAAGATCAGAGAAATGAAGTATGAGCCATAAACCTCCTGTAGTATTTTCTGCATTAGGGAAACAATATGAACCCTGCAGAATGAGCTGGTCTCTGCATTCATTTGGTTATAATATGGGATTTAAGTCACAAATCTTGACACGCACAGTTCTCTTCAAGTTTGTACCAAATTTCAGACACAACCAGGTGTTATTCCTCCTTATTTGAAGTATAATTCAGTAAATCTATATCATAATGGAAATAATGTCAACAGATATAATGGTCTAACGAATTCTGGGATGTTGTGTCTAATTACATGAAATATTGAAAATAGATAGACCAGTCTCAGAATATTAATGTATTAAAATATGTAAATGAGTGTCTGTGTCATAAGGAGTTCTAGAAGGTTAAGTCACAGTCAGAGTGGGTTCAGACTTGATACACTCTTCACTTGTTCCTGAGGAAGTTTGCTCTGCTGAACCGCCAGCTCCTACAAGGCTCAGACCGCACTGGTGGCAAAACTGCTCCTGCCTCAGGAGAACAGGATCCCAGCGGAACTGGATCTGGTGGATATGACAGACCTGCTGATGGAGCAGAGCAGAGCAGAGCCACTGAGGGCCCAGCTCTGGGAGTTTGTCTGGGAGGCGAACACCGACATGAAGATGAGAGACATTGGATTTGAAGCCTCAAAGTCTTTCAGCAGGCCAGAGGCCATGCCGGCAGATTTTGAGCATCCAAAGACTCAGGATTCGCCCTGGGGTTCAGGATTATGCCGGCTGACGGAGCAGCAGCAGTAAGCGACTAGTGACAGGCTGCTTGGTCCATGGGATTTGGTGATCCAGGTGGTCTGCAGAGTCCTGCAGGGCTCCTAGTTGCCTATTCCAAGGACCTAGTTGAACATGCCCTCCTACCTGTTGAAAGAGACGACAGCTGTCCAGCCAGCTGATATGGCAGAGACTTGAAGGATAAAATAATACAAGGTGATGGTGGTGATATTGATGAGCAGTGTTTTTAAAAAGAAAGAATGCTGAAATAAGAGAAAGAATTAGAATTAAAGCCACCGACTAGTTGGTTCAGGGTTTTAAAACCGTCCCTGTATGACAAGCCCTGTTTTCACCTGATCGGAACTAGCCTGACTGCCAGCTTCATTTTAGTCGTATTTATTTGTATTCTTCTAATACTTATTTGGATTCCTAAACATTTGATCTCAGGACAGTATCCAAAACATACACCTGATGGAAAAGGTAAATTTTTACCTTAAAAAAACTTCTATGGTAATACTTTTCTCTGGTAGTTTCAAACGAGGCTCATTTTCTGTTAACAAGAAGACAATCTAACCGGGAATGCGCACAGTGAGTATGCCATGTAGCTTGTTTCTAGTTGGAGCACAGTGTGTTTTCAGCGGTCCCCGGTCTGCCCCGTGTACTGTGTGCCCTAATGGTTCAGGCAGCAGACTTGTGATTACTTTATTGAAGATTAGAGAGATGAAGTCTGAGCCATTAACCTCCTGTAGTATTTACTGCTTTAGGGAAATAATGTGAACCGCGTGGAATGAGCTGCTTTCTGAATTTTCGGTCATGAAGTGACAGATGTTGACCAGCACAGTGTCCTCAAGTGGATATCAAACACAAAATATTTTCATGTCACATCTTTAATTTTCAGAGAACTCCCCAAATAACGTGCAGCCACTTCTTTGCTCTCCCATTGGTCCATTTCCTCAGCCCTCGCCTTCCATTGGCCGAGCCACTTGCTAATCAGCATGGGTAGCCTGGTGTGTACTTCCGGCTTGGTCTTCGGTCGGTGTGTGGTTTGCCCCGGCAGGAGCTCAGCCCCTCGGCTGGAACATGGAGGGCAAGCACCTGTGATGTCGAACTGCCGGACTCGGACAACAACCATGAAACTCGCCGCCGTGGCCTTTTACGCGTTCGCCCTGGGGCTTCTGGCAGTTGGCCTGAGAGAGCTGTTGACTGGCTTTGAGGAGAACAGATGCAGTATGACCTACATGTTTGAATACCCGGAGTACCGGGTGAGTGGACTTCCAGCCTCGTTGTGGTGCAGGAAATATACAACATTAGCTCCTGTGACACGGTAGTTATGGCTTTAAGAGGCTTAGAAAAACTCTGGCTAAAGGGCTCGTTTCATTAAGTTCAACTCGAAGTGCAACGTTAATAATCACGGTGTACGGTTCTAAAGGCATTTCCCGATATGTCGTCCACACATGTCGACCTCCCTCACTGGGCTGTATTTACACCTGCGTGGCGGGAGGACATTAGCCAAAATTAGCCAGGTTATAGAAGACGAAATCAAACCCTGATCCCCGACCCCCGAATCTTCTCTGCAGATCAGCTTTACGACGCAGAGACGTGTGTCTGTAAGCTACTTTTAGTAATAACATATTTTATGGCCCTCCTCCTTTGCTCACTAATGTGCTCATGTGTGGAGCACAGCTGGAGGCAAACCAGTCTTTCTCCATACACGCCTCTGTGCCCTCTGTTATGGTACAAGAAAAGGAGGGGGGAAAAGAGCATATATCTCTAAAAATAGCCTTTAGCCTTGTTTATGTGGTTAATGGACATATTAGGCTCACCATTAGTGCTTGTGATGAAAACCAGACCCGAGCACCGTGTAGCAAAAAAAACTATCTCAGTAACTACATAACTGCACAGGAGCCAACACACAGTGCAATCATGTACGATTATGATAATATTATAAATTGTGCAAGTCTCTGATATGATATCCTTTCTTGCTTTCTAGAGAAATAATACTACTTAAAAATAATAATACTATGTATCTACCCGTTTTGATAATGGAAGGTCTTGTTTGACTAGGTTGATATCATGCTTTGCTGTGACTAATAGACAGTTGCAATCAGTGAAAAAGTCTTGGTTGTGCTATTCTCCAGACGTGTTGTCCAATAACCAGCAAAGATCACATCCTCTTCAGTTAGTGAAAATGATCATCATTCAAGATGTTCATTCCAACTGAAATTTCATCTGGCAAACGCAATATATCCCAACATAGTTACAATAAGAATTATTCAGTATGGTGTATAGCTCCATTTAATAAAATTTATGAATAATGCCCATCACAACCATTTTTTGATCCCAAGATCAATTGATAAAAGGATCAATTCTGGTCTAATTAATATTTCCCAGCCACTGATGTGGTCCTAGAGCTGCACAGTAGACCAATCACTGCCCAACATTCTTTGTGCAGATGAATAGTCAGCTGTACCAGGAAATGAACAGGTTTGATGTGGTCAGACCTCACAGACAGTCTTCTTCTTCCTTCAAGAGTCAATCAGGTGAGGTTGGAGGAAGGTGTTGTCCCCCAGCTGTAGAGTACATGTACACGTAGTTTCTTAGTAGCTTTTTAGCGAAGAATGACATAATGTTAATTGACTATATGTAAAAATGCTGTTTCCTCTGCTAATCTCTTTGTGTGTGGGGTTCACAGCGCGTGGCTCTGCCTCGCCGTGTTGCCATACTATACCCAGCATATGGGCTCTACCTGTATGGAGAAGGTCTGTACGCTCAAGAGACCCGAGCGCTCAAACTCACTGGAGCCCCTGTGCTTTTCCTACCTGGAAATGCTGGCAGTTATAAACAAGGTAAGTGCCCAGAGTCGATGGTTATGTCTGAAGATATCTCATGACAGATTTCAGCTTTTGCATTTAAGTCTTTAATGTGCAGAAGTGAGAGAACAAAGGCGGGTCTAAGTCATTACACCAACAAACAGCAAGGAAGAGGGAACACATTTCACTGTGCTGGGGTTGTTTGAGGACATTGAGGTGGCACCATGCTTTTTGCTGATTAGTCTCCATCCAGCCAAGCAGACCTTGTTTCCCTTCAGTTTTAAGCACAGGCTTTTAGTGTTTTAAGAGGATGGTTCTCTTCAGATACAGTACAATTTCAAGATGGATGAGGGCACATACTCTCTCATGACCCAGGTGGGTTTTGCTTGCACATCACACAGCACATAAAATGGGAACTTTGAGTTTTACATGTTCTCTGCTTTGTATCTGTCAGAAACTTTGTTCAACATCGCGACTGATGTTACTTTACTCAGTTTGAGTTTTTTTTAACACATGAACAAACAAGTCCTGAAAGTTTATTTTGCACTTTCGCAATGCTTGAATGGTTATTAAATGTTTGTTAACATCGCTTTACAAACATTAATCCCAATCTGAGCCCACTGGTCACAGACTGACAAACAAGTCCTGTCTGATGTGTCTCATTCCTCTGTGCATCAGAGCTTTACTATTGTTGTCCAATCTTCATTATCACACAATATGCACATATAGTGTATTCTTGTTCAGTCAGTCCCAAACACATTGTCTTGATCCTGTAAATACTTACTAAGCACTACATGTGGATTAATCCATGGCTGAAAATAGTTCCCCTGAATATACTCTGTTCTACTGATTATGTAATGTTTGATTTAAACAGTCCAGCTAATTGAGGAAAGCACTGAGTGTTTTAAAAATAATACTATATACACCAATCAGCCATAAGATTATGGTCACCTGCCTACTTTTGTGAAGATCCTCCCTTTGCCTCCAAAACAGTCCTGACCCTTGAGGTCTGGAGTCTTCTAGACCTCTGAAGGTGAATTTTAATATCTGGACCAAAACTTTAGCAGCAGAGTCTTTAAGTCCTTGGAAGTTGTGAGGTGGATCCTCCATGGATCAGACTTGTTGGTCTATAGCTCATCCCACATATGAACTGGTTGTTGTTTCTCAGATCCTTCCTGGAAATTGTTCCCATGTGGCAGTGAGAATTATCATGCTGAAACATAACTGTCAACTTGCTGAGCTCAGTGAGCCTTCATAGTCATGGGGAGCGACACGAGCCCTGCCCATAACCATATCTGTGGTTCAGTGGTTTTCCTTCTGGCACCACTGCAGATCAGGATTATCAATGTTTATACAAGAATTATACAAATTAAATAAGGTTTTCTATATAATGACTATGCTACAATCTCTTTGATAAGCAAAGCATCTTGAGATTGTCTCTGCCCCCTGCTCTTCCCATCATATGTATGTAGGAGGAGAACTCTCACACTGTTATCCATGTAAAGACAAATACACAAAGCGTGTTTCACATCACAACAGTGTACTTTTGACAACTGCTGTTGGTTGAAGAGCCTCACTTTGATGAAACACCAGCATCAGATCATGTCTGAGAGCTGCCGGAATGTTTCAGGGTTCTGCCTGAAATGGTGAAGCCTGTTTAAATTTAATGAACCTATTCACATAATTTTGGTTTTAGGTCATGTACAGCTGCCCTAATGAGCTGAGGAAGCTCGGGACATGATGACTTTAATAAATAATCAAAATATAAGAAAAATTATCACTTGAGCTGTGTATTAATTATAGCACCATTGTACACTAAACTGTGCATATGGTGGAGATTGGTCCCCATCTCAATGAATTCACGCAGCTTCACAACATAATCTTATCATGTGACACCATCTCATGTCTTCTTTCCTTGAAGCTCGCTCCCTGGGCTCTGTGGCCCTGAGGAAAGCAGAAAACATGGAGGGAGGTCTCCACTTCAACGTGTTCACTGTGGACTTCAATGAAGAGCTGGTGGCCCTTTATGGCGGCAGTTTGCGCCAACAGACACACTTTCTGCATGAGAGCATCAAGGCTATCCTGAGGCTGTACAAGGTCAGGCTTCAAATAACATCCACTTGTCTGACAAAGTTACTCACACCAGATCATGGACTTTGCTGGTGGAGTCATATTTCACTGTGTGGAGCAAGGGTACATCAAAAATACGACATCTTGTCACCTTCTACGTTTTCATTTTAGGCATGTGGTTAATCCCTCTGACCTGCACACAACAAAAATTTTGTAAATGCCAACATTATAAACATACTACATATGCACAGTTAGATGCAAGAACAGTGTCATATAATCCATAGTCCATTAATATATGAAGCAGCAAACACTGCTAAAAATTCATGAGATGAATTATGTTGGGATAAATACTAGTTAGCAGTGTTTATTGGTCAACCGTCACCAGGGTTTAAAAGAAGTTACAGATGTCCAATGAGGTCTGATCATTTAAGCTCTTACAACAGATGTACTGGTCAACAAAAATGTACAAAGTAATTTAAAGGTCCTGCTCTGATGAAAATAGTGTTTGACCTGGTTAATATGATGGGATTTTTATACAGTACCGTGAGTGTATTTCCACTTTGAACTACAGGGAAGCAATTACAGTCTCAACTGTAGGGTGAAGTGGGGCGGGGCTGAATATACCTGACAACTTGTCAGTATAGAAAGCAGTGTTAACAAGTTAACAAATAAAAGATGGTAACTACTTTAAGAGTTCTAATTCGTCTGCTAGTCTCTGGTTTTGGTCTCACGCTAATTCCACCATATCAAGGTGGAGGAGCCTGGGATCAAACTACCAACCTTTACATAAATGAACAGCCACAGCTTCCCCATTAATTGTGGCAGGTTAGATGTTTAACAATGTAATTCACTGTCTCGGCTGCTGCAGCATCTGAAGAGCCCTCCCCAAAGTGTGGTGCTTGTAGGCCACTCCATGGGGGGAGTGGTGGCTCGGGCACTGTTCACGTTGCCCCGCTTCAACACCAACCTTGTGGGTCTCATCATTACCCAGGCTTCTCCTCACTTGGCTCCAGTACTGGCCCTGGACCCATACCTTCTGGGTAGGAACAACTCTCATTAATTATTTACATAAAGACTCATTTGTGGATGCAGATACCAAACTGAAGTGTTTGAATGTTTTTTCTACTTGGCCCTTTTGTCTGTAGATTTCTACTCTGCAGTGAGACATAAGTGGGTGAATCAAGCAAACAAATTCAGAAACATCACAGTCTTGTCTGTTGGGGGTGGTTACCGTGACTACCAGGTCCGCTCTGGACTAACATCCCTCCCATGTCCTTCAGGAGACCCAAATAAGTTGTCACTGGTGGTAAGCATTGGTGAAGTAGCACTGATTGAACAATTATACCACCCACAAATCTTTGGGTATATTTTTGTTTTGGTGGATGCAATGACAGAAAATACTCAATGTTCCTGGGATTAATGGGTTCCTGATAATTAAAATATAGATTGTGATTGATGTATGTAATCTTCTCCTTTCAATGTTTTCTTCTCTTTATCAAGGCCACTGCAGTTCCCAGGATGTGGGTGTCCACTGACCACCTCTCCATTGTTTGGTAAAAGACATGATCTGGCAGATTGCATGTGTCCTGAATCATGTTTAAATGTTATTCAGATTTTTGAGCGTGTGTCTTTGTTTTTCAGGTGCAAAGAGCTTGTTCTTGCGACCGTCAGGGCTTTCTTTGACCTCATCAACCCTGAAACCAGACAGGTCAGGATAAACACGTGTTAATGAGTACTCTTCAAAATGAATCTTTCTGTGGAAATTTCTAGAAATTACGACGGATGTTGTGATAGAACAAAGAGGTTATTGTGCAGAGGCCTGTGGGAGTTGTACACCCACGACAAAATCAAAGCTAATCATGTCCAACAAACGCTGACTGCAAAGCACTTGTCATCTGTTTCCAAGCTTATCAGTGGGTTTTGATCAGTTCACAGAAAACCCAGAGAAGAAAATGGCTGTGCTGAATCATCACTTCATCAGACATCCTGTGAGGATGTTGGGAGAAACTCAAGACACCTCTATCTCCATCTTAGGTCAGAGATAAGCTCCTCATCAACAACATTCTGGAATAGGCACATACAGTTATTTAATTACTGCTTTTGCTCCTGTGGATGGTCATTTGGAGTTTACATAAACTTTATTAATAAAAATGACCTTCAGTTTTGCCCGAGTGACACTACTGAACATATTGTTCTCATCCTTCCCTTTTTCTGTGTTTTGTTAGATTTTCCTGAAGCTTGGACTGAAGTCAACACATTGCGCCTGGCTTATAGCACACCGAAGGTATCAACATTGCACCAAAACTCATAAATTGACTCCTTAAATGCAGTTGAGAGAAACAATAGTTATTTGATTTAAAGATTGTGTGAGTTAACAATCTACATGCAGAGCAATAGATACAGATCCACTGCTAGTTTAGAGAAGCAGTAGGTGCTGAGTGTTTGGCAAGTGCCAACCAACTGTGACATATCCTATTGGTTTGTGAACTGCTCTTTTGAAACCTCCCGTTTGTCATTTCAATATCTCTGTCTTGGCTTTTTGAAACCGTATCTGAAGGAGCAAATGGAGCTGAGGAGGAGTGAGGGGTTGATTTCACCTCCACCATACTCTAACCTGATTGGGTGGTTGAGTAAATCTCAACGTAGCCATTCTCCGAATGCTTACCCTTTAGGGGTCTATTTTCCTCTAAATAGAACCATATTTTTAAAAAACCAACGTCATGGTGTATTTAAGGGGACTTGAAACTAGAAACTGAGCCCATAAGCTCATTAGGAATACATTTACTGAGATGATGAATCAAGTTAGAAATAGGAATTTTCACATACACTTCAGTACAATCTGACTTGTTTTTAGAACCAGTGGAGTCGCCTCATGATGGTCATTAGACAGAATGAAGGTTTAAGTGTCTCACACATTAGCTTCACTTTTCAGGCCCAGAGTCCACATCCACTTTTACCAGTAGTCTTTGGTGAGACCATTCAAAATATCACCATAAACAAGCAAATATAAATTTAGGTGTACATAATTTAAAACTACATTGCTCCATCTCTATAGACATACCTTTGGAACTACAGTGTGTAAACTATTCTATTCTCAGACAGAAGTGCACTTGGGCTTAGCTCTGTATGACTCAAACGGCTGCTTTGTGGAGTACTCACGTGCACTCTGTAGTTGAGTTTGTGGGTAGTAATACTATAGTTCAGTAGTTAATGACCCCATCACAACAGCTTTATCAGTCAGCTCCGGCTGCTTCTCCAAACTGGCAGCTGGTCTGAATCTACAACAGTTACCTCAAACAACCACATGTCAAAGAAACCCAGATGTCACTGCAATAGTTGACGATTACACTGGAGATTTTCCACCGGATAATTTTTTTTATATGCATTATTTTACCATGTCCTCTTAACTGATGTACACTCATCTTGTTATCATGCGTGTATGTGCGAGTTAATACAAATCCTATTGCTCTTTGTCTGCAGGAAGGACAAGTCAAATATTTCCTGTTTGCCCTGTCAAGTCGCAGGAAAGCCTACAGCCATTTCTACTGCCGCAGCAACAACCTGGTGAGTTCTCAGCATGACAGTGTTGTCATCTTATTTTAATTCTCACTAAACTGGTTTCAGACACTTGTGGCTTCAGGGGCTTCAGAAAATACTCACTAAACCCATAATAACCCGGTGAAAACTTGTTTCAACATTTTTAATAATGTGTTTTTACATGTTCTTAATAGATTAGTGAGAATAAACCTACATACAGAAATTGTAATTTTATCAATTCAGTATAATACGCAGTCCCCAACAACTACTACAATAGTGATTATGAGGTTTTCCTAACCCACAAAAACTCTCAGATTGTATAAAGTAATCTCCAATATAGACAACTTATCCAACTACATCCCACAAAACATAAACACACACACACACATATATCAAATCTCCACCCAGTCTCCATTCAATGCAATTATGAAGCTGTGACATTACAGTATCACAGCTTGATAATATTGGCTGTATACAGGATCATCGCAAAAAATAAGAATATCATTAAAAAGCAAAACTCATATATAGATTCACAACACACAGACTAGTATATTTCAAGTGTTTCTTTATTTCATGTCAGACTCTAAAAAGCTAATTAAAAACCCTGAAAACTCCTGCAAATATTTCCTGAGCCTTTAAATGGTCTGTCAGTCCTGTTCAGTAGGCTACACAATCAGGGGGAAGAATGGTGACTTGACAGTTGTCCAGAAGACGATCATTGATGCCCTGCATCAGGTCAAGAAAGGTCATTGCTAGAGAAGCTGACTGTTCAGAGTACTTTGTCCAAGCAGATTAATGGAAAGTTAAATTGAAGGAAGAATTGTGATAGACAAAGGTGCAGAAGCAACAGACACAACCCCAGTTTTGAGAGGATTTTGAAACAAAGCACATTCAAGAATTTGACAGAGATTAACAAGGAGTGGTCTGCAGCTGGAGTCAGTGCATCAAGAGCCACAACACGCAGATGTATCCAGGACATATTTTACAACTGTCCCATTCCTTATTTTGAGCAACTCTGGAACTAGAGGCAACATCAAAGGTGTTTTACCTAAGGACAAAAAAGACTGGATTGCTGCCCAGTGGTTTGAAGTCCTCTTTTCAGATGAAAGTCAATTTTGAATTTCATTTGGAGATGAAGCTCCCAGAGTCTGGAGGAAAAACGAAGAGGCACAGAATCTAAGTTGCCTGAGGTCCAGTGGAAAGTTTCCACAGTCATTGGTGGTTTGGGGAGCTCTGTCATCTGCCAGTATTGGTCCACTGTGTTTCATCACATCCAAGGTCAGGCTCAGCAGTCTACCAGGAAGTTGAAGAGAACTTAATGCTTCCGACTGCTGACCAGCTTGATAGAGATGCTGATTTAATTTTCGAACAAGACTTGGCACCTGGCCACACTGCCAAAAGTACCAATACCTGGTTTAAGGACCATGGTATCCCTGTGCTTGATTGGCCAACAAACTGGCCTGACCTGAACCCCATAGAGAAACTACGGGGTATTGTGAAGCGAAAGAGGTGAGAGACCAAACCCAACAATGCAGAAGAGTTGATTGCTGCTATAACCACCTCAGCAGTGCCGCGGACTCATTGCCCCCATTACACACCACATTGCTGTAGTAATTCATGCAAAAGGACCCCCAACCAAGTATTGAATTCTTTACATGTTCATACTTTTCTGTGGTATAACATTTCTGTGTTAAAATCCTTTTTTTAAATTGCTCTTAAATAATATTTTAAGAGATACTGAATTTGGGGTTTTCATTAGCTGTAAGCTATATTAATCAAAATTAAAAGAAAGAAACATTTTAAATATATCAATCTGTGCATAATGAATCTATTTAAAAAATGAGTTTCACTTTTTGAATTGAATTACTGAAATAAACGTTTTGATGATATTCTAATAGTTCCCCCATCAATGTTTGTACATTAAGTCATCATTATACATCAGCATCTGTCCAGTTGACATGCTTCCAATTTTGTGTCAACAACAGTGTGTCACACTGTTTCAAACATTCAAAAAACTGCTTTAAAATTAAATCTGCAGCACATCAAATTTATTTGTTCCTACAAGATTAAATGAATAAATATATTATTTCCCTATCACTATATTCATATACTATAGTACATGAATAAATGAAAATACAGAGAGTAAAATCGCAGTTCACACACTAACTGAAACAAGATTCATATATGTTCTGGACCCTTTAAATAATCTTGGAACTCAAATTTATAAAAGAAAACATTCAGATAAGAAAGGTCTGTAAAAGGTCCCAATACAGATAATGTAGAAGCCAAAGTTTTATGTGTGTGTGTACAAACAAGTGCTTGGTCCTATGTACTGGAACATGTTGGGTTTTTTCTGTTGCACTAACTCCCATCAAAGCCAGCTGTGAAATAAAATATGTCACTCATGTTAAGTTGTTGTTGCTGGACAGGAGATGAACAGCTGGGTGTACGGCTGCATGCCCAAGAATGGTTCCCAATGGTAAGAGTATGAGTGCAGGGTATTTTTCCCAACCCACCTCTTATGTTTCAGTGTTTATCCAAATGTTTTCTCTGCCATTATCTCTGAGAATGTGCAATTGTTATCCGATGATGTATGTCTTTCTATCGTGCATCATTTATGTTTGATTCTTTCAGTGTGCATGCTGTAGACTTGTCTATGGGAACTGAGCTTCTGCCTCCATACAAGGTAACTGATCCTGTACAGACACTGCTCAGTCCCATCTGAGCTGCTATTGCTTGCTGCTAACTGCCTGTCACCCTTCTCAGGTCCTGATTCTGAGTCTTAGTGACTTGTCTTCAGTGACTCATCTGGTTGTTTCAGCTTCCAACCTGAATAGCCGACAGGTACTGTAGACAAAATGAGAAGCCACTACTGTTTGGATGGACAATGTGATCCTTTTCTGTGTCTCTGCTCTGTGTTTGTGGGCTGGTGGAAAGGAAACAAACAGAAACGGGCATAAGAGTCTACAGGCTTGCTTGAGACCGAACAGTTAATCAGACTGTAATTATAATGCCAAAATGACCCAGTCAAATGTGTCATGGCAGAGTATATAAAAGAAGTACTGTGGTGCAATAGAGATGCCCCATTCTACAATTCATATTCTCCAGGCACAAGGAACCATGTTCTCAAACATCATTATTCATATATTTTTTTTCTCAGTGCAAATGTAATGTCAATAATCCAATCCCACTAAAATCATTGCTCAGGCAAGATAGTCACAATATTTTTTTTTTTTCCCCACATCACTTCAGATGAAGGTGGAGCAAGCTAAATGCTAACATTAGCATGTTACCATACTCTCATCGGCAGGTATTATCAGCATCATGTTCACATGATGCTGATAATACCTACCTGTGTTCACTACTCAGATCTTACTTCACAATCTTTATTAAGTAAATTAGCATCTGGCTACCGTTCAGTGTGCTCAACAGAATAAATTGAAAGGTAAAAAGCATAAAACAGAATGGTATAAAACACAGATTATAGAACAGATAAAAACTAAATAGAACATAAGAAAAACATTAAACATTTACATTTAAATTCAGACACCAATAACTGATCTGCTGTTACAGATCTTTCAAGCTTGTTAGATTCATATACATTAACATAACATTTCATATATGACTACACAATGACTAAACTTGGAGTTGACTTTTGTATCTGATCTGAAGACAGTGTAAATACCTGGAAACTGGACAGTTATGCTTCCTTTTCTTAATTCTGGTCAGAACCCCAGCAGCAGCATCTGAACAAGCTGAAGATGACTAAAGATCTTAATTCTTAAACCAGTGAGAAGAGCATAGCAAGATCAGAGCATCAATCAAAGTGCTTCACAGAATAAAAAAAACATAGAAAGGAAGCCTTACCTACCCCATAACAATACTCCCCCACCCCCCTACACACATCAGCAACAAAAACTTTGACTAAAATAAATAATAATAAATAATTAAGAACAGACGTTGCCCCCAGCTTGAATCATCACTGACATTGTTTTATACAAATGTGAATAAAGTCAAGTTTGTTTGTCCCACAGTTCATGGTGGAGTGTGAGTGGCAGAGAAGAGAATTTCAGACTCTGTCTGTCCCAGCACCACATGTCCTGTCCTTTGGTGAGTTGTCTTACTGTTGACCCTGATCAACGAAAGAGACACATTCCTTCTCTAACTGCTGGTTTTGCAGGTTTCACTGTCAGCGATGTTACGGTGAACTCTTCTGGACTTCTTCACACCATTGAGCTGCAGCACTTTCACCAGGTAGCTTCTACTGGTTTATTAAGTGCTGGATTGACTCAGTATCCTTCATTGTGTGTCATGTGTCATGACAGTTTAACACCTCTGTATCTTTAGGTCTATCAGGCATTCAGAATCAGTATTGCAAGCCATTGCAAAGTCCATAAAGGTAAGTTTTTTTGTTTGTTTGTTTGTTTTTGTGCACCATCAGTCACACTTTCATGCTGACGTGATATAATTCAGGAATTTCTCTCCATAGATAGACTGTCCAGTGTTTACAGAATAATGGTACCATGGTACAGAGAGGACACTTTAACCACAGTCAGGTTAGAGAACATTTCTGGATTCCCTCTTGAATTTCCGTTTCCTTTTTTTCCAGCTGTGTTTACTTTTCCCCTTAACTAATGGATTTTCTATGCCATTTAGCTTCTTATTTTATCCTCTCTGATACTCCAGTGCCAGATGCGGCACTGTTGGCTATGAATATGAAAACCCGTTAGCTCTCCCACCAGTTCATAGATAAATTTAATTTGAAAATCAATCTTTATTCTTAAGCATTTATTGATTTTTATTATTAATTAAGTTAATTATTTTTTTACACATGAGACATACCCTGTCATCCATAAGTGACTGTGTTGACACTAATCTGCACTCATTCTGTTTGTGTCATGATATGTTGGACTCTGCCAGTGTGCCCTCAGTCACTGAGATCTCAGGGATGCTCCATACAAGTCGCCCAGACAACACCTCAGCTGTCATCCTTCAGCTTCACACTGCCCCCAACTGCCAGTACAAGGTATTGCTTTTGTATTCAGTCTTGCCACATATCGTTTAAGCATTGTTTTTGTCAAGAATTTAGAACACATAAACAAACATATGTTTCCCCCCCTTGGTTCAGGTGTCAATAAGGACATCATTACCCAGGGTGCTTGGACAGGTACTTTCTTTGGTTTGTTTGATAAACATACAAAATCAATAAGACATTTTGAAAACACGTTAGACCACCAACTATCCACAGAACTTTTGATTTTAATGCGGATTAAAGAGAAGTCTCAGATAAAACCTAGATCTGATCCCCTTTCTCTCACCTGATAGATACTGAGGTTCTGTGGCCCTATGGTGCCAGTGTACACGGCTGTAACGCTCCTGCTGGCCTGTGGGGGGCAGCTGTCCTCCATTCTGCAGTCAAAGCGAGCTGCTGCCATGAGTCAGGTGGTGGGCAGAGGCCTGCAGCCTCATAAAGTCAGCCTGCCTGTTTATAGTCTTCACATTTTACTCAGGTATGTGTCAGAAATGTCCCAGTGACATCAAGTGTAACCCTTCAAGAGGGATGTTATGTGTGTGAACTTGAATAGTCAATCTAATTCTCCTGGTCCTTCCTTCCCTCAGCTGCAGTTGGTTTCAAGAGGTGTGGTCCATTCTTTGCCTCCCTCTTATGGATACCCTCCCTCCAACATTCCCTGATACAACATTTCATGAGGGTGTGCTGCCAGTTGAAGAATGGCCCCACCTCCTGTCCCCCCTGCTTTATATTTTAGGGGCAGCTGTGGCGTACTGGGGAAGCACAGTGCTCTGTCTCATTATGCAAGGGATCTCATTAATATTAGCTCCGCTACACAGGTATAGTGGCCATTTAAAGTCTGAGGTATGTGTTTGGATGCTCTATTCTTAAAGAAGATCTGCCACTCTTTAATTATCCTATCTGACTGTTGCCTTTTCACCTCCAGACCGTCTGTGTCAAGAGATTGTGGCACCTTGCGACTGAGGACCCAGCTCATCATCACCCTCTGTCTGACTGTTATAGGTGGGACGTCTTGTGGGGCACTGTCAATCTTTGCTGCCTTCCTGCTCCACCTCTATAGGGTGAGTGTTTAGAAAAATAGAAGTCCTTAATCAGTGACTTTACAGAGAAGCATAAATAATAAAATCAGGTTGAACCAAATATTCACTCAATCCTTCTTGTCTCAATATGTTCAATCAGTAGAGCATGCATAAAGCTGAAAACTGTATTTTAAAAGTTTTTGTGAAATAGCTTTTTTCACAATTTACTCAGGGCAGCACAGTGGCAGAGTGGTTAACGCTGTCGCCCCACAATAAGAATGTCACGTGTTCCCGGCCTGGGGCCTTTCTGTGCAGAGTTTGCATGTTCTCCCCTTGTCTGTGTGGGTTTCCTCCGTGTACTTCCTCCCACCGTCCAAAGACATTATGTTTGGGTTAACTGGTGACGCTAAATTGTCCGTAGGTCTGAATGCGAGTGTGACTGGTTGTTCGTCCCTGTTTGTCTTTGTGTGTTGGCCCTGTGATGGACTGGCGACCTGTCCAGGGTGTACCCCGGCCTCCCCTGGAACGTTGGCTGGGATTGGCTCCAGCACCCCCCATGACCCGGAAACGGAAAAGCAGTAGAAGATGGATGGATGGACTATTTACTCATCAACATATTGTCAATTCCAGTGATATCTGCCCAATGTTTTGTTTTGTTTTTTTCATTTCATGGTCAGGTGCTGAGGCTACAGATGACAGAAAGGTCTCTAAGTCACATGCTGAATCTGGTAAGAAATATTTCATTTAAACGACATATTCTCTCCAACACAGTCTGAGCCCCACCACTATCACATCATAAAATGTCAAGAAAAAACACTTTAAAAAAAAAACTTTTAATCATAACATTATGACTACATGCATCAAATTGTGTTGTGGTTCATTTTGCTTCCAAAGCAGTCCCAACCCAACAACAACATTTAGGTAGGTGGTACACTTAAAACTAACATCCACTTGAAGTGCAGGACCTAAGGTTTTAGCACTGTCCAGAGCATCCGTCAGCTCAGACCATATGGTCCAGTTGAGTCCCCACAACCATCATAGCCCTGTCTGTGGTTTAGTGTTTTTGCTTCCTTGGACCAATTCTGGTAGGTCCTGCCCTCTGCAGAACGGGAATATCCCAAGTGGCGGAGTTGGGGATGCTCTTACTCTGTTATCTACACATTATAGTTTGGTCCTTTTCAGAGTCCTTTTCATCCTCACACTTGGTAATTTTTCTGCTTCAACATCAACTTCAGGACTAAATGTTCACCTGCTGCCTAACATATCCACCTACTGACAGCTCCCATGGTAACCAGATATAATCACCATTATTCACTTCTCCTGTCAGTGGTCATAATGTTATGGCTGATTGGTGTGTATGAGAATTTATTTATACTGGTTGAAGTAATTTTGGAGACCTTTCAACTCCTCCACCATCTTTCCAGGCACCACGGAGGCACAGCGAAGCTGTGAATGGCACAGTGGTAGTTGAATGCTTGGACAGGCCTAAAGAATGTAATGGCACCCCCCTGCTGTCTGAGTGTGCTCTACAGCAGGTGAAGGACGACCTTCAGCTCCACCTCTGTTTATCAGCACTCTTCACACTGCCTGTCATGGTCAGCGCACCCTCACTTTTCCACTGGATCCGCAACCTAAGGTAAAGTGTTAACAGGACATGAACACATCATGAGTATATGAAGGACATTAAAAGGATCTGTAGTACTTAAGTGCCTCTGAGCAAGACACCAAAGCCTGTGTTTCCAACATATGTATGTATAAGTGCTAAGACTATCAGGTTTAGGTTAAGTGGTCAATATAAATTACCGATAGACACCTGAGTGTGAGTGTAAATAGTTGTTTGTCACTGCATGTCAGACCTGTGATTGACGGTTGATCTGTACAGGGTAAGCCCCACCTTTACCCAGTGTCAGCTGGTACCGACTCCAGTCCCCCATGATCCTGCATGGATAATGAATAATTGGATCCTGAGATTTTTTTAAATAATATGTAATAATTATTGTCTTAGGTTTCAGAGTGATTATGCATTCAGGGTTTGTCTCAATGCATGCTGATCTCAGTGAACAACATAAATATTTAATTTGCCCTGGCATCATTTCATATTGGTATAAACTGCACATAATCAGTGCTTGCAACTCACACACACACACACACACACACACAGACCAAACAATGTTGTGTGTATGTGATGCATCATGATTAATCAGAGTGCAGAGTGTCAGACTCAGAAGAAGGGGAAAGAAAGTTGAAATTCAACTTTATTATGAGAACATTGCATATGGCAGATATTATCTAATGGCCACATCACTGTCCCCAGTTATTATCAATCAGTATTTATTCTGTTTTATTGGCTAAAACCACATTAGAATTTTTTTTAATTATTATTCTATTACAAAATGATCAATACAAAGGAAAAAAAGTCAAACAAATGTCCAAAATAATATAGAAGTGTCTTCCAACATGAAGAACTCTCAGTTTAACCTGCATTCTGATCCTCTCTAGATACTCCACCCAGCTGGATCCTGACCCTTGCTGGCCACACATTGTGCCTCTAATAACTGTGTACATGCTGCTTATTAATTGCAACACTTTAAAGCTCTGCAACAGGTAGGATCACACCATCACCAATAATCATTATGATTCCTTATGAGCTTTGTCGTCCTGTAACTGAGGGCTGTTTCTTCCTTTCTCTCTCTCTCAGCAAACTCCTGCCTCTCACTTCCTGCCTCCCTCTGCCCTTGGCCATCACAATGGTGATCTTCTCTCCGCTTCACCTCTACAGAGTCACCTACTTCATGCTGGCGACGCTCATCCCCCTGGCCCTCTGTTGTCTACTCTGACGGTACCTTCATCTCTGCCATGAAAAGCCTTGCTCTACGTTACAGTCTGACTCACTGCAGTGGGTTCAGCCTGATTTATGTCCCCAAAAACTTCTGTGGAGCAGAGCCATAGACATACATAGCTTGGGGAACTGCCTGCTCAATGTTGGCGCTAGAAGCTCTATGGCAGTTACACTACATTTTTAAATGAGAGCATGTAAATGCCTTGGAACATTTGGTGCAAATATGGCTCTGTTGGGTTGACCTGAAACCAAGTTTGCCTTACTTTGTATATCTATAGCTCTGCCTTCAAGGAGCAAGAACTCCGCAAACAGTGAAGCTACAGATACTAGAGATTCTCAACAGGGTGTTACTACGAAAAATGTTTGTTTTTTTTGTGTCTAGTGTCTGGAGTGGCATTGCTCACTGTGGTCACTTTGCTGTCATCTCTCACACTGCCTGCTGCTTAGCAATGACTTAGTTTTTTGTAACTGTCACCTGTCACCATACTATCCCATCAGACACATTTTTTGATATACAACATGCAGCATAATGAAGATTTACACTGGAAGAGTGTGCAGGTTCCAATGTTACTCTTACTTTTCAAGTAATTAACATTACTCAGATGATTTATGAGCTGCTCCATGTTCTCTAGGAGAGAGTGATGGGGCTCATTTAGAGAGAGGTGTACAGGCTGAAATATGCAGTATCCGTTGACAGCCACAACAGCACAGTTTGTGTTGTGTGTCATTGCGGCAAGCTGCTGCTGGAGACAAATACTGAAGCAGAAAACACCAGAATGGTGGTTTTTAGTAATTTGGCAGGTGACTGACTACCTGTCTGATATGTCTGTCTGTATATGTGATATCTGTCAGTATGTGTTTAGCGTCACACCCTGCAAGATAGTGTCATGAAGCATTACAGGTGTGTATTTGAGATTAAACAGAATGATGAGTTCGGAGGTGGGTGTGATCGGACCCATGAGAACAGAGTGTTCATCCGATGATGTAGTTTTGGCACCCCAACTACAATTGATATCTGGCTGAGAGCTGGTTTTCAGGTGTGAAAACACCTAAGATGCACTGAGGAGACATTTACTTAAGAGCTTCTCCTCTACTGACTTCCTCTACCACAGTCTGAGGAGCAGGAAAGACCGCTGGACACTCCTGCAATCACATAATAAAAACTGCTGAGCGCTCCTGTAATAATGTAGTTGACAGCTAAGTGCTCATGGGCCAGAATGGTGAGGCTGGTGTGATCCATCATCAGGTGGTCTTCAGTTTTGGGGTGGCACATTTATCAGTTTTTTATTACAATGATTCACTTTTATCTCCTGACTTTATGTAACAGTGACTGTTAAAAAGCACCCATCAGTCTCATGAGCAGAAATAACATTCACACTTTTTCCTGCTAAATAGAAATGAGCTACGTTGGTGCCGTGCACCTGTAAAAGCTCGTGAAAACTAGTCCACCTCAGCGCTCCATGTTCACCTGCTCTCTGCTCCACCACTATCATCATCGGTGCAATGACACTCTGCTGTCATACTAATTCTCTTTCTGCTGCTCTTAGTTCCTCTGTCACAGAAATATTCTCATCTTCAAACCTGTTTGCTGTTTTCTCTTAGCAGGGTCAACCCAACAGAAACACTTATTACATGGCTGCTGCTCGTTTTGGTGTTGACAGGAAGAGTTGTCAACTGTCGCACAAAAACAAGCAGATGGCACAGGCTGTGGCCTATTGCCCAAAATCTAATTCACTTCATAAGAGGCTAAAATGTTAACATTTAAAGTGTCCACTGGGAGTGGATGTTTTTCAATAACATTATAAAGTTGGTGGTACTTCAGAGGACTTGCAGTGACCTCCCTGCCTACTCCAGTCTGTATCTATGTGCCAAATATATATTACAGCAATGCAGGCATTGGCAAGTTAAATCTGGTTACAGTCACTATTCTACTTACTTGCTTACATTATTTTATGATCATTCAGAGAAACAAACAAACAGACAGAGCTGTAAAAATTGTGTTTGGAACACTCCCCCAGCCGACCATGAGCTCTGTTCATGGTCGGCTTTTGCTCTGCGGGCCTTTTCTGCCTAGTACGAATTTCGCTGCTACCCGCGCTGCACAGCACTGTAGTCTTCGCCCCTCAGCATCAGAGTTCTTTGTACTTGTGTTAGTGCTAGGACGTGCTCTGTTACAAACAAAAAACAATTCAGGATACAGATGGCGAAACGTAACTCGTTCGGAAGTTGGGGAGTGTCTGTACACTGAAAGTTGATGCCTGTCCTGGTCTTGTATGCTGAACTGTCTCTTTAGCTCACAAATTTTTATGCCTCCACTGTGCCTTAACTACAGACACAGTCGTCTAAGATCATAATGACTCTCATAACTTGGTCAGTACAATGAAGAAGAAGGTGGTGTTGTTTAAGTCGGTCTTAAGTGAGCCTGGTCAAAATTACAGTTAAATTCATATGAATAATATTTAATCTTCAGGATTTTTAAATCTGTCAAAAGTGCAGTTTGCTTGCCTTTGTGCTGCTACAGTGCTAGGGTACATAAGCAAGTTGGCTTCATGTGTACAGTAAGGACTCCACCATTTCTGTCTTTTTAAATAAGTTAAGTTCATTCAAAACCAATGACAAACCTGCTGGACAGAAGTCAACCACGCATGGACCAGTGGAACAAGTTGTAAAGTTAGGACGTGACCGTTTAAATGTCTTTTGTTTATGTACAACAACATGTGGATATTTTGCAGCTTGCAGCAAGTTAACATCTTTAAGTCATGAAGAAGATGAGGCTGGAGTGGTTCTGTGGTGTTTGTTTTTTGGTTTGTTTGTTGTTTGTTTTTTGTTTTTTTTCAACAAAAATCTGAAAAAGACCAAACTCTTTTTCTTTTTATCTCCATAGTCTGTGGTTCTCATCCCCAAACCACAGTATAGATCTAGATCATAATCTGGACTCACCTGGACCTTAACACTATGAAAATGTCTAATTCTTTGATGTCCAGATCCAAACATTATCATCTGAGTAATTGATAGAAAATATTAAACATTTATGTACATGTTTCAAGAGGGACAAAATAAACCCTGGCCCTGCTAATGTGACTGGATTAGCACCAATGTTTGGTGATCATCCTGTTTGATGCAAATTCTTTCAGTACTTTTTTCCTGTTAACAGTACATTTGCATTTGCTTGAAACCATTTTTCACTAGAAAATAAATCTTCATTTGGTGCTCTAATGAATATTAATAGCAGAGAGAGCGAGAGAGAGAGAAGAGACTGTGTGTGAGAGAGAGAGAGAGAGAGAGAGAGAGAGATATCATGGTAATGAAGGACCATGTCAGCCATTGCAGGGGAATAAGATGTATCAGGCTTTGACAAACACACTTTTCTTCAGGAGCAGTTCATTGTTGGGCTTGTTGACAGAGCAGGACAATGTGTGCTAAGAAGAGGACATCATGTTTGATATCATGAACCGTTTGGGTTTAAATGGAATGAACCAGATGTTCTCTCACAACAGATCACTACCCATCATGTAGGTTTTTGCAATTAAAAAAAAAAAAAAAAAAAAGGCATTTAGAGGATTTTTAATTTAGAATTTTTGCGTTTTCAATGCAGTTTTTGTTGCCAATTACTTCTTAAGCCGGATAACTGTTGCACTCTTATTATTACAGTTTAATTGGACACTATGTCACATATTCAAATGGATTCCAATATATAAAAAAAAAACAACAACAAAGAACTAGTTATTCAGAAACATTAGAAATTAGCAGTACAGCCAATACATGTTGTAATTTCTGAAGATTTCCTTTGGGAAACTGTAGCAAATGATGTTAAAACATTAGGTTTTGCTGTTTTGTTAACTTATACCTCTCTTAAAACTGTCTTAATGTTCTGGCTTAGTGTTACATCCTCTTGCTGTTGCTCACACTCTCCATGCCAGTGAAGCAGCTGCTGTGCCTTCCTGCTCTCTTGTGTTTGCAGCAGTGCATCTGTAATGTACCTGCCAGCTGCTCTAAAGGCAGTCACTCCTCAACCTCAGTGAACTGGCTTAATAATAAAAAGTGAATGTAATTTTACTTCACTATTATTATACACTAGTAAGACTTAAACTCTGCATGACCTTTTAATCACTAAATAAATTAATTAGGGACCAGTCCAGCTTAACCCTCCTTGCCCCCCCTCCCTGGGCAAGTAAACAATCATGTCATATGTTCTGCAAAGACACCACAGCTCCTCCCACTGTGAATGTATCTGCACTGAATATTTACTTATGTGTGTGTGACTTTGTACAAGACAGTGGTGTAAATGATCAGCGTTTCTGTGCACTTGTCTTTTCTGGTGCAGTCTTAGTGCTTTGACATTCCTCACTATAAATTGGTGGCATACAAAACTTTGTAGAACAAACCAGTAGAGATGAGGATTATGTTTTATATAAATATAATTGTGATTAATATCGGTGTTCACTGTGATGATGTTGCTTCAGATGTTCAGATGGGCTTCTTACAAATCTATGCTTTTAGCCTTTTGTCACACAAATTGACATTTTTGGGATATTAGCTGTTTAAAGTGAGCTTTGTGTGAAACAGAATATCAATCTCACGTTTGGGGGAAAAAAAACAAAAAAAAAAAAAAAAACCAAAAAACAAAACAAAAATAAAAGATAGTTCTTTGTTAAAAAATTTCCGGGGTTATTGAGTTGGGTTGAAAGCTTTAAAGTTAGACTGGGATAAACGCAGGGAGACCTAACCCTCGGTTTCATTAAACCTCAAGTTAAATACTGCCATTTTGAAACCAACACAATAACCAATGGTCTCTCATCTCAGAGCAGCTGTTAGAAATGCACATTGAACATGGATTTCAAAGATTTTAATTAAATATGCAGGTCAGTTATGTCAATTAAAACATCTGGGCACACAAAAAAGTTAAATAAAATGACATTGTTTCCAAAACATTGTCAAATCTCATGTTGTTATTAATTTGAACTAATAATTTAATTATATATTTTAGAACCCAAAATTTTCACAAGCAAAGTGATTTTAGTCACGTGTCTGTAAATGTGTTTACTTATCAGAAATAACTGTGATAGTTAAATGTAAATAAACATTTATTTCATTCTAATAAGATAAAATAAATGTCACGGTACTAAACTAAAAGTGGGTGATATCTCCATCTTTTCCCCTTTTTTAGCATTTTAACATTCAAATATGCAGCATTGAAACCAGGATCCCAGTGAAACATCAAAAATCCAGATGCCTGTCAAAACAAATAATTTATCATTGTGCCATTTTGTCCATCCTTTTATGAGTTCATATTTTCTGTTTCCCAAGATATTTAATAGTTAAATTGATGCACACCAGGATAAATGCATCATATGTGTCAGTCAACTTTACAAAAACGTAAGTAGCTTTTTTTGATTGATAAACCATGAAATTAGAAGTAAAGACTAAGTTTAATTTAGAACAAACAAATGAATTCCTTTTGAGAATCAACCGTTTGAACACGCGTAATAATAGTGATGAATCAATAGATCATAAACTCTTTCTGATGTCGGTGCATCAAGGTGCAAATGTAGTACAATACCACAGCGTGACACATGGAAAAAGTTAACTCTAAAATTAAGAAACATAGCTGGTCCTATCACAACCTAAAAGTTAGTGTCAGTCATTCTGGCTGACAGACAGTGGTGGTCATTTGTGCTCACTCTAATTTATCTCACCAAATAATGAACATTTTTTCTCAGTGTTTATTGGGTAATATTAAACATCATACTAAATGTAACTGCTGTCTGTAAGTGCTTTAGAGTCTGGTAACAATATCAATATTTCCCTCATATTGCTTCTGCCTAGAGTGACTTTAAAACGAGTAACCTCCGGCTAGCTGTTCCACGTTGTGCAGAACTAGTCATTCCTTTGACATTTACTCTTCTAGGTGAAGGAAATTCACATCTAAGGAATGGTTCTTAAATTTTAATTTCTATTTTCTGGCTTTGACCTGGAAGAGTATTTAATCCTCAGGTTTAGGCATTGTGTGAAAATTGATCGCTTTGGTGTTTTTTGTATTTCTCGCATTTTTTATCTGATGTCATTGTAAATGGGTAAACTGTGCAATTTTTTGGCACTATTGTTGTTGCAATAAAACCAAGAAAATTGGGTTTTATTTGTTTGTTTGGGTTTTTTTTGGGGGGGTACATACCACATGTGTTTCTCCACTTAGTTTGAATGATGAGACATATTAAGGTTGAAGGTAGGGATCAGAGGGAATAACATGAGGTTAATATGGATGATAAAGCTCTGAATTGTCCCACTTCTACAGATCCAACAAAATTCAAAGTGAGTGAGTTTCCAAGTCAGCTTTTAATTATGAAGGAGGTCTGCATGCTAAATATGTACTAAATACTCTGTAAATATGAAAACACTCCATCCATAAAGAAATTCTTAAAACCCTAATTCATGAACTGTCTAGTTTATTAGCTGTCAGGTCTTTTGTAACTTTGTGATGTCACGACTATACAGTCACCACCTTTAGGCATGCCCCAAGAGTGACCCACCTAGATCCCCCATCTAACATTCATTTTGTTGTTTAACTGCAAGTTACAAAAATGCTGAGTAAAATGTTGCAGCATTACTGAATATTAGACAGCCTTCCTAAAGAACATAGTATTAGATATCGCAGGCTAATGTTGATTTTCTCTGTTTGGCCCACTGTGCCTTAGTCTGACTATCTGTTCTCATTTCAACAGACCTCAGCAGTGAGGCTACAGTCTATGACCTGTGGTTGGCTTGGCTTAGTGTCAATCAGAAAACAGTCAGCCCATCAGAAGAGAGACATAATGGATAGGATTTAGCCCGTACACCAGAAAGATATGCTCCTTTAGATAGTCAAACACAAGAACTGTAAAATGTGGGACCTTAGAAGCTAACAGCCTTTGGGGTTTGGTAGGTGGAGTAAAATTAAATACGATTTTTCTCAATATGCTCTCAGTATTAACAGTGATTTAATTCAAATTAGCAGAACTCCATAGTGGTTTGAGCTCACAGCAAAAGGGTCGTGGGTTTGATTCTCCTGCCTGGGGCCTTTCTGTGTGGAGTTTGTATGTTCGTATGATGTTTGTAGTTTGTATGATGGACTGGCGACCCGCCCAGTGTGAGCTGGGATTGACTCCAGCACCCTCCCCCCGTGACCCGGAAACGGATAAGCGGTAGATGATGAATGAATAATTAAAATTAAAAATTAATGGAGCCTCTGCCACGGAATAAACGAACTCATCCAATAAGCTGAAGTTAAGCCCCAAGACACCCGTTATATAACCCGTGTTTAAGCTAAACTTGACCACTTGGGAACACGACAAACCACACCACGACTAAAAGGTAAAAAAAAATATTACAGGTGTTTCATTAGCCACGTTAGCTCATTGCTAATGACCTACCTCCGTGTTTTTCTGCCCCCTGGCGGTCAAAAACAGCCCCGTAGCGGGCAGGGGGGTTAAATGTTATAAAGGGCAGGGGTAAAACTGAAGTCAGTTTCACCTTCCTCGCCGTAACCAGTTCCCTCCACCTACTCCCAAACGCTGCCGTCCGTAGGCCTGGATCTGCTGGTCCCTGATGTTGGGGAGCTGAGGTTGGATTACTTTGGTGCGGCTGTGATGATCGCTTCGGTCTTCATCGTGAGCTCAGGCTGTTTGAATGAATCTCAGGGCTGCTGCCCCTCCACCGACCGACCACCAGGGAGCTCCATGTACCTGCCAACACGCAACAGCCCGCAGCCTGCGGCAGTACAAGGTGTGAGAGCACAACACTCCTGAGTGCATGTTGATCTGTGATAGTGTCTTTACTCAGCCAGCTGGTTTCACACATGAAAAGGGCTGAACAGGAACAGCCCTTCATTTTAAATAACCATAATTTTTGTTCAATAAAAAAATATGGTTAATTAAAAAGGTGGGGTGATGTAATATAACTCTGAACGGATCCCTCCAGAGTTATATTACATCACCCCATCTATGTTTAGCAACATCTAAAAGCAATATGTTCCTTTACAGTTGCGGAGCTAATATCAAGATGTGTCACATTGATGATGCTTTTTCTATATAACATGTTAATCTGCAAAAGTCAAATTAATGTTATACAAAGAACATTATTTGCCACTTAAAGTAAGCAGGTTAGTAATACCAATATAGGTATATATATATATGATCGGATTCAAAATGACACTTAGGTCCAGCCCTAAGTAAACGCACTTGCCGCTACAGGTTGATCACATCCTGGGCCATTTCTCCGTTTTTCTGCGGGACGAGTCCTGAGTCACTGCCCACTCTGGCATTTCCCCACATTAATATGCAGTGTGTATACATGTTATCAACAGAAATCCACATCTCAGGATCTACAATCCATTTGAGTAAATCCCTCCCCCTCAGCAAGGAGAGTCACTCCACTGCAAGTAAGCAAACATTACGCCATCCTCCGGTAAGAAGGGTTTGTTCCGTTTAGCCTGACAGCGGTCGCATGCTCTGCCCAGTCAGGTTTTGTGCATCAGCCGGTACTGGTGGGAGGACGTCGGGACTGACTGCAGCACATTGCGATGCAGAGCAGTGGGTAGGCGGGGGGGGGGTATAAGGATGCGATGCATATATGAGCTGCATGCCTGAAGCCTACATCGGCGGTAGCACCAGCACCCCCCCCTCCGTGCGGACAAGTTGCAGGGAGGTGGTGTCGGGACTTGATGCGCACACCTTTGGACTCTGCTGCCGAGGAGGGCCGTGGTGTCTCTGCAGCGCCGCAGCTTTTCAGAGGGATGCCGTCTCGATACGTGACTCCGAGCCCAAAGCTGCCCTGGCTCGGGATTTGAGGAGGAGAGGAGGGGAGGGGAGAGGGGGGGCCTAGCGCGGCACCCCGCCCGTCTCGCCTCATTTGGACTGCAGGGATAACGAGTTAAGCCGTGATATCCCCGCGCAGAAGCCTCTGAGCAGGTGCTGGCGGCGGCGCTGTCATCGCTTGTGTACCGCTTGGCTCCATCCCGCACCTCTGCGCCAAAGGTAAGCTCTGCCACTCAGTGCACCGTCAAGACCGGAGATACCGTGTGGGTATAGGTGTTCATGGCTGCCAGAACCGATGATAATGATGGTGATGATGATGGTGCTCAAACAGAGGATTATTTCATTAAATATCTGCAACGTTGGCTGATGCGTGTCGCGTTCTGCTCGTCCCAAATGGGATAATTGATCGATTTTTGGATTCGTCTATGCGTCTTGTGAAAGAGGTGCATAAAAAGAAAATGACGTAGGGAATTCCCACAGTAATCCAATAGGAGGGATGACACCTGCACATTCCGCCAGTGCGGTCCCTATGTGGCCTGCTCGGTCATGTGCGCCAAACTCCGTGCGCACACATCGATTTGAAATAATTCAACTTGGAGACAAACTGTTATGTAACGTGATTTTTGCTGACGTGGTTTCGCTATACGCGGGGGTTACCTTCACGTCTCTCTCTGCTCCTGGATGCCCGGCAGTCCTGAAAGTGGCCTGTGTTTACAAGGAATTTTACAATCAGCCCTAATGGGGTGCTGTAATCCAGCCATATACACCTGCAATGCCTTTGCTAAATTCTCTCCTGAGATCTTCTAGTGCATACATGTCTAATGCCATTGCGATCTGCTTTCAGTTTGTATATTTGCTAAGCTGCAAACATGCACACATTTCCTAAAACCAGGATACATAAAGCGAATCCGTTGATAATTGAGAGCAAGCAGTAATGTAATTTTGCCTTATTTTACCTCTGTAAATCATCACCATACCAAATGTCCTCACTTGACAGAATTTGACATGAGGGATTGTGATGTGGTCCAGGTTGTGCACAAAACCCACAATGTCAGTCGCAGTTGTATCTGATAACCACTGAGAAAGTTTTTTTTAGTTGTGGATGAAGGCGAGAAACATAAGAGTTTCTCCAAAGTTAAGGGAAGCAGGTGAGAGAATGCAAGAATCCTCTTTGACTACACCACTTAATCGTCCTATATTTGACTCTCAAGTGTTTTATCTGAAGTGTTGGGTTCGTGTGGATTGGGCTTGGGGCGTGGCTGACTGGCAGTTACTGCTTTGTTGTGACATCACAAATTAACAGAAATCCTGACAGTTTATTTTAAGGCTCAGATTCTGAATGTAGGCTGTGTGTATTTCTGTGTGGACTGAGACATTAGGTACTTTCACTGTATTTATGTAGAACCTAGACCTGATTTCTAATATTTTTACAATTTGGGAGTTTTAATACATGTGTAAAAATGTTTTCTATGTTCTAAACATGCAGGAAAAAGGTCACCATACACCTGAGCAGATCCTCTTTTTTACATGATTCCATTATCTGCCAAGGATTGAAATACTCAAGTCACCATGAGAATCTGTCATGAAGACCATCCATGCTCTAATCAGATATCCTGGTGTGCACAACATACTCTTGAATGGCAGATCTCCTTGATTCCTTTGTTAGTTATATTGCACCTGTTACACCAGGTCAACTCACTTTGTTATGATTCGTATGAGTACATGTCATTTGATGTATTATATCAGCATAGATCCACCATAGTGGAGGTCTGATCAGCAAGAGGGATTTAGGACCCCTAGGTGGGTATGCAGGTATGCAGGGCATTTAAAATTGATTATTTTCATAGCAGACATTTTGGCTTGTCATAGCAGCAAGAGGTGCTACCAACAACATAAATGATGGCTCTTTCTGTTCCATGGAGGCCAGGACAGTGAGCCAGCATGTACAAGCCAAGGATGCTGAAACTGAGGCAGCTAAATGGCATTGAGCTGCAACAGTTTTTATGTCTGTGTTCTTCCTAATGCAATGGGTTAAAATGTCTTCTGTGAAACGGCCTACTGCCGATGTGACTGTATTGTAAAACTTCATGTTAAACACCATGAGATGTCTTGATCTGTCCTGCAGCAGCGTCCCCACATTAACTGATTCATTCTGACATAGTACAAGTAGTTGCTTATTACAAGCAGAAGTTCTGCAGTCTATGCAAATCAGATACCTGAAAACTAAATCTAATTCAAAATTTGCTTTTAGGTTAAAATTGCAATGCCCACATGCAACGTGAGAAGCATACTAAACCAATACTTTAATTAATAACCAGCTATAATGCATCTGTTGGCATCAGACAGAATTGGTGCTTTGTATAAACAGACAATGTGACTTTGAGCATCAACTTATTTTGCTAAATGAAACACTGAGCTTTCCTAAGTAAGGTGTTGAAAAGCCTTGATGCAACTTTTTTTGAAGAAAGGAATTAAATCAGAGCAGGGCTGAACCATACACAAAAGTAATGTTGTGATTACTTTAGCAGCAATGGGAGTTGCAATATAAATCACAGTTTTAGTTAGGATGGTCACGTATGGATGTTATTTTCACTGAAGAAAATAGAAAAATGCTGATGGTTTTTAGTGGGTTGTGTACAAAACAAACAAGATTCTTTACCTGTGTAGAATATGATTTGTTGACTAAACTCCACCATGTTTGGTATACATTCTGTTATAGTCCGATAGATTTTATCTTATCAAAGACATTGCAGCTACTTCATTTTGAATATTTCACTTGGCCATATTCAGGATGGTGGAGCAGTGGTTTACACTATGGCCTGGGTTCAAAACAAATTTTTAGTCTGGTAGTCTTGTTTTGTACTAATCACTGGATTGGTTCCTGCCCTCTCACGCCTCCTAAGGCCCTATAGCAGAGGTCTCCAACTACAGTCCTGGAGAGCAACTGTCCTGTATGTTTTAGATGTTTCCTGCTCCAACACACCTGATCAGCAGGGCTTGATGACGACCTGACGAGTTGGAGACCTCTGCCCTATAGCCTCTTAAGATAGGTGGTATAGATAATGGATGAACAGACAAGGTGGTAATAATTTGATTAGTTGCTCTGCTTTAGAGTTTGAGTTACCCTGCTTGCACTTTGTGAAATGTTATGGTTCAGTGTGCTGATGATGTGAAAAAGTGTTTGATGAGCATAAAACAAGAGCATTAAAGTAGAATCTCACTGACATCTGTTTTGTGACCTTTGGTGATACCTCTGGCTGTACGTGGAAAGTGCAGGCTCGTTTCAGTCCCACTTGTGTGATTTCTCACCCAGGAGGATTGGCTCAATTCTTTATGTATAGCTCATTATGTATCTGCCATTAACACATAAGTGGCTTAAAAGTTGTTAAAATTATCTTACCCCACACAAGCAGAATACTGCAATGTTGGATAGACTTCATTTTATGTTATTTAGTACTAGGTCTTTATCGAAGCTATATGATGTTTAGATTAAGTAAATGTAGCATTTCAAACAATTTCTGCTGTGCTCTTCTTTCCCTCAAAATCCAGTATGACATTTTTTGTTTGAACACTGTGGGGTGTCCTCCTGAATTTAGAACATAGTTTATGTGGGCTTAAACAGTGTACACCAGCTGCACAGCCTGAATTTGTAATGACTGACCCTGCTTTTGCTGCTCTAAATAGAATTGACTCTTGAATATGGGTTGAAAACATAAGAAGAAAATGCAGTTCCACAGCTTTGATGCTTCGAGAAGACCCAATATACCATGGTTAAGTGTACAGCTTTTGATTCCATTCATAAATGAATGTACAACCCACATCCCCATTTATAGAGAGGTCAGTGTTGTAAGCTTAAAGAGGGCCACATCAATCAGTTTCCTGGCTTAAATGCTGTTTTCATCATGTTGAGGCCTGTCAGGGAGGGATACCTCCTGGAGAGTGACTCATCGATCTAAAGCCATGTGTTTAAAGAAATACCCTGAGTGGGACAGAGCTGCGCTTCTGGGTAGCGGGTACCATCTCTGTACTGTAGCTTGTTTTCTTACAATGACTCACAAAGCTGCATCCTCCAGTGTGGCCTCCCTGCAGTGAGTTGGAGTCAGATGGAGAATTTTAGGTTCATTTGGAGCCCAGTGTCTGTCTTTGTGAAGAGGATATGTTTTTAGCTCCTGAGTCAGAACAACTGTTATGTTAGCATGGATGACCAGCTTGGCTTCTGGCTTTGTTGAGCGGGAGTTAATTTGTTTTAGAGTGTAAAGCTTCTTCTTGCTAGTTGTGTGTTTTGTACTTCGCTTTATGTGTCAGGGAGGCACAACAAGACCTCAATGCTACTGTGTGTGTGTGTGTGCCAGCTCCCCAAGGTGCCCATTCTGTCAGACTGCAAAGTGCTGCAGTCACCTCAACAGGGGCACAGAGGGGTTCCTCTGCTGACACCAACACATGGACGCGCACACATGCACGCACAGACACAGAGAAATGGTGAGTGAGTGAAGAAGGAATCCCTTCACTGACATCACAGCATCTAAAGATCTCAACACATGTCCAGTTGGTGAAAACACCCAGGCGAAAACTAGTCATTATTTCCATTATTGAGGATTTTCTTCATTATAATCTATAATTGTAAGAAAAAAAAAATGACAATCACATTACCCTAGAGCCCAGCAAGATGTATGGTCATGGCCAAAAATATTGGCACCCTTATAATTCTCTCAGATAATGCACCACTTTTCCCAGAAAATCATTGCTCTTACAAATGCTTTCAGATTCACATGTTTATTTCTTCTGTTTACATTGAAATTACAACAATATTCCAAACAAAACTCCAAAAATGGGCAGGATGAAATAATATTCACCCTCAACTTAATACTTTATAGCACATCCTTCAGAATGGAGAACTGAAATGAATCTCTTCCTATAACTATGTAATGGTTTCTCACACAGGTCTACTTGAATTTTGGCTGATTTCTTTTGCAAACTTATCCAGGTTTTTCAGATTTCAACGATGCCTTCTTCCTACTGACGTTTTGATATCCCTCCACAGTTGTTGTAATGGATTCAGGTCCCACTTTATAGAGAATGAAATGAGGCATTTAAACAAAAGAACATGTTTCCTATGGTCAAACAAACAAAGCAGTATTCTGAGTGTTTATTAAAGGTCTCATTTATTCTAAAGGCAGACCTCCACATGGCTTTTGATTATAAATCAGGACTAAGTTTTATATAATACAGTACAAGTATCAAAAGTCTCAGTCCAAAGAAAATGCTCACAGCATGTATCCAGAAAACCCAGCCTTAAAACCAGCTGTGAGGACCTCTGTGATGTCGCAGCAGGGCAGTTACCACCCTCAGTAAAAGCCCCGCCCACCTCAGATAGTCTCTTCTGATTGGCTGACTAACCTGTTGTTACTAGAGCTCCAGAGAGAAGCCTGAGAGAGGGGTTATAAAAATACACTGAGATGGTTTTTGACTTTCAAACCACAGATATATCCTTGATGGTGATCATCACTTAAGAGAAAGCACTTGAGGAGTATAAAATATAGACCTTCACATTTTTTTAAAATGGGTCTGTCTGAACCTTTCTGTATTTTTAAAGCAAAATATTATCATCTACTGATGAATACACATGTTCCACTTCAGTGAGAACTGTAGGCATGAGGACAGTGTATGTGAGATTGGGACTAAAACAAAATTTTAATCAATGTCACTCAGTGCAACAGTGATACTGATGTGTTTCATAGTTTTGGCATGGTATCAGCCCATGGTATGGGCTGTGTGGTGTAGAGGAATATATCATACCAGAGTCACCTTTAGGTAAATGCATTATCAGTATTGTTCAGTTTCTGCTAATCAACCAGAGACTGAATTATTTCTTTAAAAGTAAAACACGCTCATGAGCATTTAATGGTTTTGTCATTTGTCTCTGTGTGCGTGTGTGCAGAAGAGAGCTGTAGAATGGTGTCTGTCAGTCATGACTGTGACATGGGACATTAGACAAGACAGACTTTCTCAGCTTCTGCACTGCCAAAAACAGGCCTGTTACAAAGAATGCCTGTCACTGTAAACCTTAAATATTTTGAAACCTTCTCTGACATGCAGTTTTGTGGAGAAAGGCCTTCTGAGAAGACAGAAGGGAACAGTAATCCAGCATATGATGCGATGCTCCATCAGATCTTCAGCTGCAGATGTGTGCAGAACTGCACACTGGTGCAGAGCACAAACGTGTATCAGTTTCTGTTAACAGAACACATCTCAGATAATCTGTTTTTGCAAGACAGGTGTCAAATTTTGCATCATCCCAGAGAATGGTTAGAATTAGAAACTGTGTTTATTTGTTTGTCTGTCCACCAATCAATCACTAATCCCACATCAGGTCAAAGCGGTGCATGGGAGTTGAACTGGTATTATAATGGGATACAAGAATCTTTTAGAGGAATGGGCATTAGATTCACTCTAGGTGGCATTAGTTCGGCCTCCAGTTCTACTGTTAGGAATCTTGGAGTAATTTTTGATCAGGACATGTCCTTTGTCCCTCATATAAAACAAGTCTCTAGAGCAGCCTTCTTTCATCTACACAGTATTGCAAAGATCAGAAGCATCCTGTCTCAGGAGGATGCAGAAAAACTAGTCCATGCATTTGTTACCTCTAGGCTGGACTACTGTAACTCATTACTATCTGGATGTCCAAACAATTGTCTGAAAAGCCTTCAGTTGATTCGGAATGCTGCTGCACAAATATTAACAGGAACTAGAGAAAGAGATCACGTTTTTCCTTTGCTAGTTCCTCTTCAATGGCTCCCAGTAAAATTCAGAATAGAATTCGGTCGAGGCAGATGGCTGCCCCCCCCCCCCCGAGCCCGGTTCTGCCTGAGGTTTCTACCTCTTAAAGGAAGTTTTTCCTTGCCACTGTCGCCAAGTGCTTGCTCATGGAGGGATTTGTTGGGTCTCTTTAAATGATTCAATAAAGAGTTTGGTCCAGACCTGCTCTATGTTAAGTGCCTTAATGTAACTTTGTTATGATTTGGCGCTATATAAAAACAAGTAAGAAGAAGATAAGAAAAGAAAGAGCTTAATATCCTTCTCCTAACAAACAAAGCTCTTAATGACCAAGCTCCAGCATATCTCAGAGAGCTCATAGTTCCTTATTGTCCCAGTAGGTCACTTCGCTCTCTGGATGTAGGTTTATTTGTGGTTCCTGGAGTCTCAGAGAATAAATCAGCAGGCAGATCTTTCAGCTATCAGGCTCCTCTTCTATGGAACCCACTTCCAGTATCGGTCTGGGGCGCGGACTCTGTCACAGCTTTAAGATCAGTCTGAAAACCTTCCTTTATGACAAAGACTACAGTTAAAAATTTAAGGTTTCATTACTGTTTTGTTTATTTTTTATTATGCTGCTAAAGGCTTAGACAGCTGGGGGTTACACTGAGCATCTCTCTCTCTCTCTCTCTCTCTCTCTCTCTCTCTCTCTCTCTCTCTTTCTCTGTCTCTCTCCGTCTCTCTGTGGCTCTCTCTCTCTCTCTCCCCCATGCATTACATTACATTACATCATTACATGTCTCCAACTTAGTCTCTTCCTGTAGTCTGTGTTTTGTCCCTCCTGTCCCCATCCTACAGATGCTGAATCCTCTCTGCTCCATGTTCCTGCTCAGTACCTGCTGCTGCAGGAGTTACCTTTAGTTATCATTACACACTACAACTCACTTCCCATTGTAACCTCTTCTTCTCCCCTACTGCTAATATTTACTAGAGCACATTTAGATCTACCGGGTTTCAGTCACTGTATGTTTTGTTTGTATTTTCCATGGCATCTTTTCTCCTCCTGTTCTTGTTCTCCCTCCATCCCTCTACTGATTCCCCCCATTTTCTCCTTCATGCTCGCTCTCACTGTCTCTCTCCCCACCCCCACTCTCTCAACCCAACCAGTTGAGGCAGATGGCTGCCCTCCTTCAGCCCGGTTCTGCCTCTTAAAGGAAGTTTTTTCTTGCCCCTGTCACCAAGTGCTTGCTCCCTGAAGGATATATTGGGTCTCATTAACAACTTCATAAAGAGTTTGGTCTAGACCTGCCCTATGTGTTTTGGCTTGCCTTTATGTAACTTTGTTATGATTTGACGCTGTATAAATTGATACGATTTGATTTCTTTTGAGCAAGTACAGATTTTTCAACGCCCCCCTCCTAAGGTCATGTTTTGGTCTGCACTGTTTGTAGCTGGTAGAGAGACTTTTTGAGTGGAACTGGTGCAGCTACAGCATCTCCCACTACATGTCAGGGTTAGACAATGCCTGGTGAATATTTGAAGGGGGGTTATTTGGACCACAGGGACACTTACATAACAACTCAGCAGTTACATCTACACTTAGTCTTGTTTCTTCTCCAGCCCAATAAGACTCTGCTTGTTTATGGAAATAGCCCATCCCTGCTGGTGCTGTATGACTGACCGTGAGGCCATGTGCACACGTGATCAGGATTTAAGTGTTCCTGCATCTGTGATGAAGGTTTTATACTGTCATAAATCCCTGTATGTGGGCTCTGTGTGTGTGTGTGTGTGTGTGTGTGTGTGGACCCACGGTCTGGTAATCTTGTCAAGTCAGGAACGTCCAGGCTTTCCTCATGTCAAATGCATCAAATCTTATTTCAATATCATGCCTGAGTTATCCAGTAACACAGCCAGTTTGCATACATCAGCACAAAGGCTACTTCATAATTTCTTGTTTTCCTGTCAGATCAAAATGCAGTGTGAATTGATTCAAATGTTTAAGAGGCACGTCTAAAATTTTTCACACATATGACAACTTCTGTACATCATGCACTGTTTTCAGCAGTGTTTGGTGAAACAGTTATTCTGTTTGTACTGTGTTTAATGAAATGTTAACCATCTGAACCATTGTTATCTCACAAGGATGTGACAGATTCATACACAATTAAGTATAAACCTTAAAATGATATTATGCCAAGATAAAGCTGAGAATATACCAGTAGGCAAAAGAGAATACTGATACCTGAAATAAGATGTGTATGTCTTGATATTCATAATTTAACAAAATTAGTATTGGAAGTACCGTAACAAGTATGTGTCCCTTGTATCTGATTACACATAACCGTATGTAAGACAAAGTGACATATTAAAGGTCCCAGTAGTCTATAGGGAGATGTCCATGACTTAAAAGAAGCTGTCAGGACCTCTGTAACCTTATGATGTTGTCATGCCTATTCCTATGGACCAACCATCCAACTTCACAGGATTTGGTTTCTCTCAGTGCTTACCTGAAATCTGCCATATTTTTATTGATCCGAAGAGTAAAGTACTGGACCTTTAATACAAAGCAAGTTACATTTACCTGAACAAGACTATATATCTAAAAATCTAATAATGTCACGTATAGCTACAAAGCAGTTGTTTGTGGTTTTTATGTACTGTGTTGAAGCAGAAGTGGTTTGTGTGCGCAGCGGCAGGAGGGCAGAGAGTATGTTTAAGTAACAAAGAAATAGGTACAAACGTACATACCAAAGATACTGCATCAGTGAAAGGCACAGGTGAACAGGAGATTAGTGTTGTCCAATCGTGTTGCTGCAGCAGAAGCAACAGTGACTTTGACAAAGTTCATGGAGTCCCTTCAATTCAAGGTACTTCTTGAGTACAGTTTCAGGATTTAAGGTACAATATCATGGTCACTGTTTATCTGCATAGTCCTACACTAAACTGCAAAAGAAGAAAGAAAGAAAAAAAGAAAAAACAATGCTATTCAAATGGTACTTGGTATTGGCGGATGTGTAGCTGGGCAGCACGGCGGCATAGTGGTTAGCGCTGTTGCCCCACAACACACAGTGGGTTCGGTTCCCGACCTGGGGCCTTTCTGTGTGGATTTTGAATGTTCTCCCTGTGCCTGCGTGGGTTTGGACCTATGGAGTGGGAGGAAGTGGGAGGAAACTGGGTACTCCGGGTACCGCCGTCCAAAGCCATGCATGTTTAGGTTTATTGGAGACTCTAAACTGTCTGTAGGTCTGAGTGTGAGTGTGAGTGGTTGTTTGTCTCTGTCTGTCTCTGTGTGTTGGCCCTGTGATGGACTGGTGACCTGTCCAGGGTGAACCCCGCCCTCTTCCAGTGTGAGCTGGGATTGGTTCCAGCACCCCCGCGGCCCAGAAATGGATAAGCGGTAGAAGTTGTATGAATGATGTGTAGCTTTTGGTATCAGCATTGATATTAGGCAGGGGAAAAGACAAACCAGAACTAAGATCCTTTTAAACTGTTGGTTTTTTGCACCTACTTCACAAATGGCACAAGGTATACACCAGGAGCACTCAATTAAAATTCAAATGGGTACATTTACTAAAATGTCTTCCCAGCAAAGGTCCAAACCTCATAAAATGTCAAAGTTGCGTCCAAGAGCCTTCCCATGGGTATCAAATACACTCAACAACATTCATTTACTTACGAGCTCAGTAATATTTATTTTTCATTTTCTAAGTAGGATACTTTTAATATGGAAAACCAACAGTTGTCTGTACCATTAGTTCTATGGCTAGCACAATGAACTTGGGGCCTACAAGTTAAAGACAACAGGATCAAATTTCTTCCTAATAGTAAAATCAAGTGCTTCTTTTAGAAAAAGTGCTAACAGAGATTTGAACTGTCCCTTTTTCCTGACATTTTTCTACTTCTTCCATTCCTACCAGAGTGAACACAATAATTGTATATATTTCAAGTAAAATTAAAAAGGCACTTACAATAAGTGATTTGATTGGCTCATTTGAGTGGACACTATGGTCAAGGCTAGCGATTGCCACGTCATTTGGATTAGCTGCTTCAGCAGTCTGTAGCATGATCATCACAGAAAAAAACAATGCCCTGTGAAAATTATTAAATTTTTTAAGCCATCAAACATTGGTCATAGATCCAGATAGAACCGTCACCTAGTCCGTTCCCAGACACCGGTTTTAATCTATATAGGAAAAACAAGCACAGTCTGGGTGTGTGTTTGTCATCACGTCTGCCTCAGCCATGCCACCTTCATCCTGGTCCCGCCCATCAGGATATGGTCAGGGCATATCATGGATCTTGGTTGATTGGGGTGGAGTCGAGGTCCAAATCCAGTTTCAGACACTGCACCGAGGTAACTTTAGGGCCCTGTCTATGCTTCGACTCTTTCAACCAGCTGTTAAAAGCTGGCCAATTTGCCATAAAATCAGCTTATCTACCCAACCTACCTCTACCTCCAGTCTTCTCTAAATACAAGTCTTATCTCCTGAGCCTCTAGCTGTTTGATGCTCCGACTGCCTGCTCTCAGGAACATACATTCCTTGACCCACAGATCTAACTGAGCTATGCTCTCTTTTCCATAATTAACTAACATGAACCTCACATTGGGAGCACTGTAATCATGTTTAATGCCTTCAGTGGAATTCTTGCTTTCTCCAGACCCCATGTTTATCACTCTCAAGTCTTTCAGCAGTCACAAAATATTACTTAATTTACTTTTATCTAATGATTGGTATTCATTAATAACCTTTCCAGGTTTTTTAGTTTTTTTCTCGAATTACCAGAAATGTGCACCGTAAAGAATTAAGACAAAATTAAAGTAAATAGCAGTTTGTAGTTCCACTCTGAAAGCAAATTTTTCCTTTTGTCCCAGAAAGTCTCTACCCACCTTTTCTCCCACCTTTAACAGTTGGAATAATTAGGTGTCACACCAGGTCCCTGACCTGGACTTCTCCACAGGTCCCTGACCTGGAATTCTCTACAGGTCCTCGACCTGGACTCCCTAGGTCCCAGACCTAGCCTTTTCTACACTTCTCCTGCACACAATTTTCCCTGAAAACTGTGCCGGCATGTCTGCCAACCTATCTCAGTAGGTGGAGAAGAATTTCCCCTGCGCAGTTATCACAACTCAGCAGGAAAGACAGCAAGGTGCTAGAGCCACGAAGTTCGTTTAACCCCAACAGTGAAGGGAATCCTGGTTCTCCAGACATCAGGCCCTCTTTTCAACCTTCTGTTGTGGGGGAGTTCAAGGTTGTTGTGGACAGTTTAACACCTTCCGTCCAGAATCCCAGGACCCGCTCACAGATGAGGCCCCACGTTGGGCGCCAAAATTGTGGTGCCAAAAAGTTGACAAAGATCTTGGAAAAAGAGTCTGCGCACGTCAGCTGTCTTTTCTTGAGTTTAATAGCATTCAGTGAATGGACTCACACACATACGACCGAACAGTTGGTCAGTGAGAGCCCCGAGCTCTCCAAACATACAGGTTATATTGTGTTCTTGAAAAAAGGGGTTAGTAGACAAAACATATGGTGTTAGCATCATTCTCATAACAATCTGTCTTGCTGAGACCTAACTACCTTGAGCAGTCAAGGTCAGAATTTTCCCATCACAACAGTTACATAAGTTATATATTCTTGTGATGTCAAACTTGAAAACAAATTGATGACTAGATTGTGAGGTTTTCCATTTTTGCTAATCAGAGTGATTTTAAGTCTACAATCTAAAAACGTCCACTGAAGACAGTGACACAAACTGTGTATGCCACACACTGAGCCCTACAGAGGTTGCAAAGCATCACTGCACAGCTCAGTGTTTGAGACATATGCACAGTTAAAATGCCAAAGATATCAGGGCTTAGCTCAGACTGCAGCCCACATAGTTTTCCAGTGGCTGCGTCAGGTACATGTTAGCTGAATATAACCAAACCTTTCTGCTTTGAATAAAAAAAAAGAAAAACAGCTTCTCAACCTGCTAGAAAGCAGCTGCCTTCAGTTAGATATACTCTGAAGTCACATGTCTTCCCTCCTTTAAGAACAAGATTCCTATGGTTGAAACTGACAACAGTCCCCAGGCAGTTCCTAAACTGTTGTTTGTTGAATGAAGAGCTTCTTTGGCGGAAGGCAGATACAGCTGCCTGTCTCCCTCCTATGTTTTTACTGAGGCAGCCTGAGCTGACAGAAATCAGAGATGTGCATCTCTCTCTCTCTCTCTCTCTCTCTCTCTCTCTCTCTGTGTGTGTGTGAAGGTTATTTGGATGATTTAAAAATGTCTTTTTTTTCCAACTGTCTCATAGAGATAATGGATTTCAAAGTTTAGGTTTTTCAAAATGTTCTTGCAAGAAGCACATAAAAGCTGTGTCTTAATTCTGTCCTTTAGAGGACACATCCACGTAGGTGTGGTCACTCATAGCCATTATAGACCACAAAGGCCAAACCGATTACCAGCCATGAATTCTCATACTGTTGTGTCACCTAACAACCTGGAGTTCCAGGGATTCAAAGGATCCTTCGGTCTTTCCATCTGAAACTGAAAAAGACAAATATTGCTTACAGTATACAATATACTGAGTAAAAAAAAAAGCATTTTAAATTCCTTAATTGATTAATTACTATCTTTTGAGATACAGTACCTTATAGACGATGACATTTTTTGTGATGTAACCAAAATATAAGTATATATAAGTAAAATTGTAATTAAAAAATTAAAATGTGGGATAGACTGGTGACTTGTCCTGGATAGGGTTGGGACCAGGATCCCGTTCTTTTTTGGAACCGGGTCCAAAATTCCGGTACCGGAACCGGTTCCTTGATTTTGGATTGACGGTTCCTGCAAACGGGTATTAGATTGTTGGCAGCTTATTCTAATTCTTCTTTCATTTGGCTGTGCCCGTGCATTTAAGTGACTATGGTGACGTCACGTCCGTCTACATGAGTGAGTCGAGTGGATCCGCCCACTCTCAGATCATGACCATCGGTCAAGCGGAACAGAGACGATGAACTACAAAGCGGGTTAGCGACAGAAAACATCTTAAGTGTGGTTGTATTTTAACAATTTTAAAGAAAACGAGGCAAAGTGTATTAAGTGCTGTACAGTCATCTCTTGCAGTGGTGGTACCACATCCGCTATGATGAAACATCTCCTAAAACACAACGTTAATCTCAGGGTTATTACGTGTTATTATGTACTTGTATAAGTTATATATATATATATATATAAATGTAGGACTCGGTAAGGAATCGGACCTTAAGAAGGAATCTGTGAGGAATCGGAATTGTTAAAATCCTAACGAGTCCCAACCCCTAGTCCTGGGTGATCCCACCCTCGCCTAAAATGCCAGCTGAGATTGGCTCCAGCAACCCCCACAATCCTGACACATAAGCAGCTGAAAATGAAATGAAAAAGAAAATGTAGGCTACCTTAAAATGAAAAGAAAAAAAATGCGTACTGGCTCATGTCTGAAGTTTATTAGCTCTTGAAATGCAACGCCCTCCACTTTCCTATTATCACAAGCCGGCCGCCCCAACCACTTCAACCACTGCTGTGGTTGAAGGTTGTGAAGCCAATGTACACGATCGTTGCAGCATGACTGAATGTGAGTTATTTAGGTGGTGACTTAACAAACTTGTTGAGTTGTACTAGAATGCAGTACCACAAAATGTATATTTGACATCATTTATTAGTTTGAAATGGTCCCACACTGCAATTTTGACCGTGTTATGCTTGTCTGTTTCGAGTGTGCATTCCATTTAGGTACGTTGGGCTCGTGGAATGGTCAGTTAATCACTCATTCACTTTCTACCGCTTATCCCTTTCCAGATCTCAGGGGTGCTTGAGCCAATCCCAGTCAATGCTCCGGGTGAGGGCGGTGTAGACACTGGACTGGTTGCCAGTCCATCGCAGAACGGTCAATTGATCTAGTTTGAACGAATATATTCTTTCTATATCAATCCAAAGTCGATTAATTGTTAAAATCCCTACCTAGTACCTATTTTTCAGAAAAAATCATGAAAGGCTTTAAAGCTCTTGGTATAAGCAGGTGTAGCATTAACTGCTGAACTGGATTGGGCCCCAATACTTTAAAAGCTTTCATTACTGGTCCACAATGAATCTTGGGACAAGTTGTGCTACAATTGATTTATCTTTTAGATAGTGCTGTTTTTCAAAGCTGAATATGAAAGAAATGAGAAATTGGAAATGAAAAAGCCCAGTCGTGCCATTGCAATTGGTCCTCTAATACAGCCACTGAAGGATGCGAACCATGACGAGGGACACAGCTATAGACCTTATTTCCTCATTCAAGTAAATATTACACTGTGCTTACTCTTCACCATTAATGTTAAAGGAAGCAACAAACATATACAAGCTAACTAAACTGAAACTAAACGAAAATGAATTGTGCTCTGTAGAATCTTTGCTTGCATGCATTTCATCTTTCATCAGAAAGTCAGAGAAGAGAGGACAGGACAAAATGGCTGTGCAGTGTTAGAGTATATTTCTTAGTGACAGCAAACAACCCACTGGTGATGATTTTTCTCTTTCTCCCTGTCTTTCCCATCTTCAGGTTCCAGTCTCTTTTGGGTAACATGGACTAAGAGTGGTATCGTTGGATATTGGATATCTTCATTCCATATTATGATGTGAGGACCCAAAAGGGCTGATAGCTGAGGCCTCTGTGTTGAGGGAATTTCCGGCTCCAATGCTTTTCCAGTAATTACAACCTCTTTAATCAACCTTCATTGTTCAAGTATGAGGATTTTAAGTTGAGATCACGAGAACAAATCAGCAAAATGCATTGTTACATCGATAACCAGCCCAGGCAATAAGGAGCTCTCTGTCATCTAAGCTGCGGCTTTATCAACAGTTTTCACATCTAACGGCTATTACTTCATCAGACGCACAACATGCGTCCTTCACTTGCCACAGCAGTGCTACCACCCAGGACCCGTTCCCACAATCCACCAAACCTGGCAGTGGGTGGCCGTGAACACTTGTCAGCTCCACGAAGGCGCAGCCCCCACCTCCGGCACACCCTCAGCCCAGAGAACCTGCGGACCCTGGCAGAAAGGGGCGGGGGTTCTGTGGATACCACCTCTGTCGTCAGCAGTCCCATTGGGCTCCCACGGGCTAACAGTGACACAGACTTGGTCACCTCCCAGAGCCGATCTTCACTAACGGCGTCCACTTTGGAGTACACCCTGAACCGGGGTCAGAACCTCGTCATATCATGGGATATCAAGGAGGAAGTGGATGCTACCGATTGGATTGGCCTGTACCACATTGGTGAGATTATTATATTTACATATGTAGTTACTAGCATGGCTGCTTTTAATTCTACTGGGGAAGGTCAAGGCCAAATCTCCATTCAGAGTACAGGTCTCAAGCCTATGACAGTGGGTTCAAGTCAAGGACCTTTAAATGACACAGCATTCAAACAATTTTTGCAATCTGGAACAGATATTGTAGATGCCTGCCTACCACTAAACCAAACCATCTCTGTGGCAGTTCCTCCTTAAGTTGATATATCCAGGACCACATTTTGCTTTAGAATGGAAACTGATATCCATTTCCATGACACTAACAATGATTTGGGATAGTTTTTTCATACTATTTTCAAGGCCAAGAATTCCTTTTTTTGTGTGTGTGTGTTTTTGTTTTCGGGGGGCATGTAGCATGTTTACATTGATGGAGGGTCTACTCACGGACAAATCAGTTGCCAGTCTATGTGTGTGCGTGAGAGAAAGAATAGAGCAAGGAAATGCATTTGAAGGAGTACACAGCATTTTTAAAAAGCATATAAAAAAAGAACAAAGTGAAACTCAATATGGGGTGGTCAGTGTTGATATTGTGCCACAAATAAGTCAATGTAAGGGAAACACTGAGTCCATTTAAAATCTCTTCCTCCTGGTGGTTTGACAGTGGGACTGCTCATTGACTTTTCAGGAACAACTCTTAATGTCTGTGAGTCTGCCCAGAATGAGAGATGACACTGGGGTTAGGCCTAAGCGTCAAATCAACTAGCTTTATTGCTAATAAGTCCCATATTGTAATAGATAGATATTCATTCATTCATCTTCAACCACTTATCTGTTTGCGGGTCGCTGGTAGATTTTATGATATATGATAGCAATCAGACTCAAAATCTCCAGAAGAAACAGAATGACAATGTTTAATGATTTTCTTACTTCCATTTTGTTGTTCGGGCACCCCCCTAAAATGTAATTACCATTTTGGAAACTTACCAGCACTAAGTACCAGATCTGACTTGACCCTACCTGTCCTCAAAGCTTACCACCTGATCCTGGTGGTTTATTTTTAGAGGCTGAGAACAGCCAGGTAGAGTCTTGTGCAGGAGTTTCCACCTCCAAGTCAATACGGAAACTGGAGCCACTGAGACCTTACACAGAACTGGAAGCTGAGTCAACATGTAGCAGCTCTCCCTCGGTGTTCGATAACACGCACTCCATCACAAATCATGCATGTCTTGGTGGCAAGCTGAATGGGCTCCAATATTGTATGCTAATCCTGCTTAGAGACAGGAATTTGACAGGGGGAAATACATTGACCTGTGTGCTGAGGAGGCTATCAGTCTCAGACTGTCTGGCAGGTCTGTCCATTGTGGTGAAAAGTAATACAGGCGCTGCTGTGGTCCACTGGCACATCTGTTGTTAAGATTCTATGACATCACCTTTAGGTTCTCAAAACTCAAACAAAACTCAAAGCAATTGCTTATCTACTACAGAGAACCGCATTATTACAACCTGGAACCTGGGATCTTAAGTTAAATGATTACGTTTCTCGCATACAAAAAAAAAACTAGATAAACCATAAAAATGTTAGTCCATTGCATATCGTTCCTGTTTGTTTCATTTAAGTAATATACAACCACACTCTTCATCCATCCATTAGCCATAACATTTATTCCTGAAGGATCTTTGTGGAGGTGGAATCTTAGGACTGTGGGGGGAAGGAAAAGAAGAACATGCATACTTCACACAGGAAGGCTCAAGGCTCAAAACCAGCTAACCACTGCACCACGGTGTCATCCCTACACTCTTAAGAATATTTTTTCTTTCTCCAAACTTCAGACTCTCCACCTTCATCTCCACTGCATCCTGTTTTCATTACAGACATGACTGAACCAGCCCTGGTCCCTTGGCTCTGTCATGACGTCTTGCCTGTAATAGCTGGGCTATTGGAAGAGGCAGAGCCACAGTTTTACACATAGATGCCTGATGACATAAAAGATGCCTTGCATGGATTTTCACCTGAGATTGGTGGCATTAGGGGACACGTAGGATCCTATGTTACCCATCCAAGATCATTTATTCATTCACTTTGGCCATTTTTTGATAATAATGATTTTGAAAGATAATCCTGCAAAGTGCTACTGCTCAGCATCATCATTTATAGGTCATTCAGACCTTCACCAAAAGTAATTTAAACATTCCTGTAAATCGGGTTTTAAGTAGAAGAGCTCCACCCCATTTTATTCCCATGTGTGTGGCAATTAACCTACCAGGTCAATGCCTTTCAGTCAGTGAGGATTTGATTTTTTTTCCAAATACTAAATTACTTACACCATACTCATTGAACAGGTCCTCCTCCTTCTCTCCAAGGTATACAACAAGGCAGCCGATGGCTACCTCTCTGCCCACTTTAATTGTATTATGCTATATGAAGAAAAAAAAAAGGGGGGGGGGGGGGGGGTTGTGTTCATGACCAAATGTCTAAATGAGTATAATCTTTATGGATTACTACACATATAGAGTGCATTTCAAAAATAGGCAAAGATAATTATCATACCTTAAGACAGATGTTCTAGATCTGCCTGATTTACACTCCTGAAGATCCTCCTCTTGATGAAACCACACCAACAGTTTCTGGGAGCAGTGGTCAAGTTTGGCCATGAAGGTAGATTCAAGGTGGTTATTCTCTTGAACTCGTCATTTATCTGTGGACCGTGAAAACATAAAACTCAAATGTTGCGCACAATAAGCTATAGGCTATAGCATTTATTTCTGTTATAATACATTAGTTAAAGAGGAACATATCACATTTTTGTGAGCTAATCATACAGTTGTACAAAAAAAAAGACAAAATTGTTACATAAAACTTTTTTTTTTTAACCTGTGTCGCATCCAATAATGCAGGCCAGCGCTTCATTAAGTCCTTGATTGCTGGTGCCTCATTGATTTCTTGCCTCCAAAGAGAGAATATCTTGACCATTTTTTCAGTGACCACCTTGAAATTATCCCTTTTCAGCAAATCACACAAAAGCACCACTCTCTCTTTCTCCAACGAACACTGGTTTCACTTAGTGGATGAGGAGGTAGGTAATTTACATGGCTTTTTAACATTTTTGTTAAAAAAAAAAAGAAAGTCTACTCATGTGTGGCTTTCCTCTTGAGTGAGTTCACAACAATTTCTGGGCAGCCAAGATCCGAATGAAGTTTGGATCTGAAGCTGTTCATTTTATATTCGAGGCGCTGGATCCATCCATAACATACACTGAAAGATCCTGGTTCTTTCAGGCATGGATGTTTTTTGACCAAGGCCTCTGCTACTTGACTTAGTTGGGCACTTGATGGATAAGCAGCGTACTGAAAAATTGCCTCAGCTAAATTTCCAAGAATGTCTGGAAGTAGTGAGATGAGATCTTTGGTACCAAAGAGAGTCCCAGAACAAATTAACTTTTCATAACCTGACTGAAGCAGAATTTCTGTACTGACAGAGAAACGAGGGATTGGAAATTGCACAGGCCACCCCTTTGATTGCTGGGTAAGGCTTTCAGTCATGGCTCTTAGAGAAACAGGTAAAGTGTTGTGGGAGGATGCAGAGCAAACATCATCAGAAGGTTGAGGTGAACTATCAGTAATAGATATGAAGGAGCTGTCTCCATTTTTTAAGGTAAGAGTTACTGTTGGAGGTTCCTCAATATACACAACCTTGATAGTTTCCTTGTCTGAGATGTCAGCTGTTGAAAGCAAGGAGAAGAACTCGTTACCAAAATCAGCATCCTTAAATACAAACCTCCCTAAAATGCAAACAGAAATCCCTACAAATCCCAAATGTATCTTGAACAAGTGAAAGAAGCTCTCCGACTGTTCCTGGGATTCCAGAGGGTAATGTCAGTTTCTGAATATCATGGTCTGAAAGTATAATTCACATTAGTGGCCAACATTATCTTTGATCATAACCTATAAAAGTTTGCAACTTAAAAGGTTTCTCTATATCAATTAATTACAGTTTTGAACTTGCATCCATGTATAAAATAGAGTGGCAGTAAGAGGTCCACTGAGTTACTTTTAAGAGTGTAGTTGTATCTATGTAAAAGGTTATTCACAAAAATGATAATTTATTGAATGAAATCCTCAGCTTTGCAGCTTTCATATGTTATCCAGAGTATGTCATTATTATGAACTATTAGTATCTTCTGTATTTTCTGCTTGTCATAAGCACACACTAAGATACCCATAATTATATTACTGCCATGTCTATAAATTTTACCTTCCATTACGGTCCAAACTGGGAGGGTTTGCGGCCTCTGTGTTTCTCATCTTGATCTACAGTGTCTTTGTCTTTGACAAGTGCAAAGCTGGGGAAACCCTGAGTACAACATACAACAGGTAAGAAGAGGCTCTGAGCACCATGTAACTGCAAAGAACGGAGTTTATTCTACATTTTATTTTTGTTAAACAAATGATTAGCTACATTTCTGATGACCTCCAGGACCTAACCTGTGTGAATAAGTTTCCCCTGTGGCTGGGATGCTGTGTGGTTTAGAGATAGTGCAAGCTGCTGGTGCATAGTGAGGCGTCAGGTCACTTCATATCGATCATAGGGCTGCCAGGACTTCATTATCTGCTCCAGGGTCTTATACCCCAGAGGGGCTACCACTTTCCTTGACTAAGCAGACACTCGATGATAAGCAACCTGTCCTCACCTCCTCCACCCTCCTTAACACACAAACACACACTCATGCCCCTCACGTACATACTGTATATGTGTGTGAGCGTACAGTCTTCTCTTGAAACTCTCCACCAATCAAATGGGTTTGGTGCTTCATTTATCTGCAAGCAAAAGTGCTACATCCAGCGGAATTCCGCCTCTCTGTTTGTAACTCAGAGGAAGTTTGGTGTTTGTCCTTCTGGTGAGAGGTTGCAGAAAGGTTATTTTGGGAATGGATATCCTGATTAAAGAAAGACACTGCAGACTAAAGTTACTGAAAGGCGGAACAGACACAGCTTTGTTGCAGTCTACGGTCAAGTGGCATCTGCTGTCATCTGATCATTTAACATTTTCAGTTCATTTACGATTTCTTGTTTTTGAAATTTCACCACAAGTCTGATTTTTCCAACCAAAGAAATGAAAACATTAACTCTAATCCTCACTGTAAAATTTTTTTTTTAAATTACAGGAAATGTTCTGTAATTTTTTACGGCTTTTTCCTGTTTTGCAATAAAACAATGAAAGCCAGTAGATTTACAGATATTTTCAGTAATTTTAGGTTTTATGTTTAAAATTACAATTAATTAACCATAATTTAAGATTACATGAAAATTATGTTTTTTATGACAATTTATTGTATTTGTACATCTTTAACTGTAATTTTACATACAAGTTTCTGTATTTTTTTACATGTTTATTACCTTTTTCCACAAAACAATGTAATAACTGTAAATTAACAGATACTAGCAGTAATTTACAGATTTAACTTTAGAATTACAAGTGATTAACCATAATATAATATTACATTATCATTCGTTTTTAAAGGTAATTTAACATATATTTTTTTCATATTCAAATGCAATTTTACATTAAATGTGAGGTATTAATTTAGAGATTGCTGTCCATGATAACGAAGACATACAAAATTACAGAAAACCAGTCATTCAAAGTGTTTTCCTTAAAACTGCGGCTAATTAAGATTCAAATTTCAAAGTTGGCGCCTGTTTCCAGTTTGCTTGGCCCCGCCCATAACGACCAACCGGCTGAGTCTGAAGAATGACAGTTCACGCAGGGGAAAGATGTGCCCTCATGGACTCATGATCTTTAAGGAGGATGTCTGAGACAGCCACAACGGACATGTCAACCAAACACCGTTTGAGGTGAGTGTCCCAGATAACGCATGTGAACGATATTAATTCATTTTCATACCTCCAGTGGACAGCCTTGAAGCTAACGTTAGCATCCCTCTGATAAATTGCTACCCTCACATAAGCTATTGTTAACAGATAGCTATCGTTTTTTATGGTTTTGTGACTAAGTGACTGATGGTCATTTTGTTTTACAGATAAAATATTCATTGTTAACGCGCGCTTTCGGTCAAAGCCTTTTCTCACATGGTCAGACGTTAGTCGTAATTGTGTTGCTCTCTGCTGATGTATGTTCGTGATTTGAATGCGGTCAAACTGCTGTATGCTGCTCTGTGTAATGTCCCACTCGTCCTCCGTGAGTTCCGTAGAGACTTGAGATCGTTAATTTAAGTTTTTAAATTAGTTTCGTCCTAGCATTAGCATGCTAAGTTAGCCGGCTCACTGCCGTAGTCTGCTCCTTTTTTCCACCAGGAGAGTTTGTTTCTGTTTATGGCCACAGGTGTGGAGATGTTTGTTCGTTTGTGTTTAAATGTTTTGAGTGTTAATGTCTGGGTCTATTTGCTCTGTACATGTTGTTGCTGCTAAATGATACAGATGGCTGCTGAATGTGATATTAGTCCATTTGGATTTAAATGTTAAACTGAGGTAGTGAAATGCGTTTTCTGGTTACCATATTAAGTTTGGTTGGATTGTTTAATCTATAAAAAAAAAGCAGAATTACTGATGTCACTTTATTTTTGGGTTTCCTGTTGAACTTTAAATGCGGAAGTAATGAAAGCAGAGACTAACCTGTTTAAAGGACCAATTTATGTTATTTTTTTGTAATTTAGTTTTACTGTGCAAAATTGATTATGTTATTGTAACATTTCATATGTTAAAAAGCCTTTTCGAGCTCACACACAACTCACAATTTCTGTGTGTTTCTGTCTGTCACCACAGTTGCCAAGTAAAGATCCAGAGATCCAGTCCTGACTCCTGCGTCTCCTTTCCAACTCGGGACACAACAGAGACATAAAGTGGAGACAGGTTACAGATAGAGGATGACTCCCAGTGAATATTTGTTCAGTTTACTAAAATGATTGTTAAATACCCTAAATTTACAGATAGCATCTTTCAATATACCTATTAATGTATTTTGATGTACAGGGTTTAATTTCCCATTGTCCAATTCTCTAAAATAACTACTGTAATACTGTAAAATGTGCAGAAATTCCTATTTGATTAAAGGTACATATTTTGTTTATACATTGTGTCATTGTTTTTCTTACTTGGGGAAATCACAATTATGCAGCAAATCAGTGTAGATGGACAAGAAATGACTATTAAATACCCTTAATTAACAGGGACTGTCCTTAAATGTAGCTATTTTTGATGTATTTGTAATGTATTTAGCTTGTTTTTCCACTTTCCAATGGTTGCTTTTTAATCTACTAGTTCTCTAAAATGACAGATAAATACTGTACATTTGCAGACATTTATCTTTAATTTTATGAACCTAGTTTGTTTTTATACATTATAAAGTTATTGTACATGGGAATATAGTATTTTAACATGAAATTACTGTAAATAGACTTGGCTCTTTTCTAAAATAAATAATGTATACCGTGACATTTCAGAGATTAATCTGAAAGGTATCTGATTTTAATGTTTTTTGACATGTATGTTATTTTACAGTATAATGGGAATTTATCAACTATAAATACCATATTTTAATTGATTTTGACTGTAAAAATCTACAATTTTTACGGTTATTGTATGTAGTTCTGTGATACAGTTATTTACTGTAATTTTATTTATTTATTTTACAGTGCTCTAACCAAGTGTTGTGCACTTTTCCAGATGAAACCAGTCCATCCAATGTGTGGGACTGTAAGAACAGAGGGGTGAATGGCACCCAAAAAGGTCAGATTGTTTGGAGACTTGAGGCTGGGCCCTACTTTATGGAGCGTAAGTTCAACCTTGCCATTTAGTTCACGCTAGATTCTTAGACTACAAAATATTTAATTATCCAGCATGTGAATGTTTCTTGTAGCATAAAATGAATTTCATGTAGCCTTAAATACATGCGGTTCATCTTATGCATATATGATTCCTAGTAATTGCATTATATTGAGCTTATATTAATATACACTTTAAACCTTTGATGATCGTTTCATGTGAAATTGTCTCTCATCTGCAGCTGAGACCAAGATCTGTTTCAAGTACTACCATGGAGTGAGTGGAGCCCTGCGAGCTACAACCCCCTGTATCACCGTGAAAAATCCAGCAATCCTGGTCTGTGGCCACATTCACACCTGTCAGTTACACATGTGATGGGCGATTCAATCACAATTTGACAGTGCACATGTTCACATCATGGCCACTTGAGATTTGAACTCAATTCCCTGCGCTGTATGCAAATAAACCAGTGGCAGGGTTGTTTCTAGTCAGACTGGGTCTGTTGTCAGAGTGAATCAATGTCCTGTGCACAGGTCTCAGTTAGATAAAATAGTAATAATTTCAAGTATGAAAAAATCTATATGTGGTGGTCATTGTTGATATTGTGGTGAGCCACCACAAATAACTAAATTGTGTGGAGAACAGAAGTTTAACCATATTTTGTGTTCATGATGAAAATGTGTTGGGACTAATGACACTGTGGAGGAGGGCCTTCAGTCTAGCCCAGGATGCATTGGTGTTCACACTGCTAAAAGAATCTGCCCACAGTGTGTGTTGTGCATGTGTGTGTGTGAAAGAGAGAGAAGGGGAGAGAAAGATTCACCAGGATAAGCTTGAACTCAGCTTCAGCATTACCAGTAAAATGATGATGTGAGATATGAGTCAGATGCTGAAAAGTAACGTTTGGTTGATTCTTACATTTCTCACTAGTGTTCAAGGACAAACTCAAATTGCAGTAGGACTGAATTAACGGTTGAATCTAATTATTTTGAACCTAAACGAATATAAAACCAGTGACTGTCAGAAAGAAACAGTGTTCTTTAGAGAAATGGTCAGCAATCCTGTAAAGCCCAAATGCATATATACCATGACTGACACAGCCCTGGGGCCTCATTTATAAAACTGTGCGTAGAATCTTTACTAAAAGTGAACTACGCCCAAGAGCCAAAGTTTGCGTACGCCAGAAAATATTCGGATTTATAAAACCCTGCGTACGCACAGTTAAAGCAAACTTTGCTTTATAAATCACAGACTTGACTACAAATGTGCTCATTGTGTTGGCGTCATGTCACGCCCTGTACACACCCATTTTTAACCATAAATGGTCAATGCAAAGCAGCTCATGAATATAAAATAAGACTTGGAGGGGGGGAACAGTATACCTGACCTGATGCCGATGCACACAAAAATCGCGTCCATAACTGGCTTCATTTTGGTACACCTGCAAGCGGTCGGGCGCACGCCGATACAGTCCTGCAGCTACAAAGGGAGACAATACAAGTAATCAACAACCTGACGGAGGAGTTGAGACAAATGAGAAATGTAATGGTTGAAATAGCAGAAATATTAAAAGGCAATGTGCAAAAATGAACCTTTAGTTGCTTGACATCCTGACGGAGTCTTGCACCCTGTTCATATCCCGCTTGTCTTGAAGGGGGCTCTGCCTCCGGGTCATAATGCTGGTTGGGGGATACCATTCCCCTGTGCCATATTGTGTAACACGCCACACGCTCTTATAATGCGGCACACTTTGGCGGATGGTAAAGAAGCCTGCCCTCCGATGCATCCAAAGAGCGCCACCGGCACTTCAGGAGGCCGCACGGGCATGGACCTCATTGAAGACGGTTTCCTCTGCAATTTGCGCATTTAAAAACGGGGTGAGGACCTGAATCTGCATCGGGATGGCATGGTTCTGGCGTGTTGCCCTCTCTAATGCTGGACCCAGTTCAGCACATAGATCCAAGAACAGCTCTAGGGAATCTAAAACGGCTCATAAGACAGTCATCATCATGGGCCAATAAGTCGTTATGGTCCCTGAAGACCTTCTACCTCCTAATTCTGCCATTGGCATAGTCCTGCAGCAGTGCCAGCAGTGCCATGGTGCAGCATTACGCACAGGGCTCACCACTGTATCTATAGGTTTACAATAATCAGACTGATAATCAGTTCGTGCTAACCCCCACCACGAAAAATATTCTTTAGACTGAAGTGTGTGAACATTACCCTTTTCTTTATGCCTGGTTTGTTATGAAAAGCATCAAGTAGAGCTGACAAACTGAGAACAGGAAAGTATATAGTATAACGATTGTTAATGGCTTTGTTTTCCAAACTTAGGATTCAATTGGCATTTGATTATGTGTTCACAATATCACACGAAAATATGTTATTTACACGTTAGGCAGATGCTTTATGTGCCGTCCTCTCCTCCTCTTGCACTCCAGCAGTGGACAATATGACGGAGAGACGGTGGTGATTAAATATAGAGAAGGGACATTGATTTAGTTTTTTCAGTTAGATTCTAAGGAGATGTTTCTGAAACAATTACTCAGTCCAATGCAAAATAACGCTGTTGAATTAAATCATTCTGATGACATGGCTCTAACACATGATAGGGGTTGAAATTCAATGTATGAAGGGCAATAATAAACACTTAATCGTTCTTCCCACTATTCATTTCTTCAATCTGACTTCAGTTCACCACCGCACCGTCTGTGTCGCCAATTTCCCTTTTCCTCCAAAATGTGCATACGCATGGGTCAAAGTATCCATAGGGGTTAGCACATTTTCCCTTCAAGTCTGTTTTTTATAGATCACAACCTTTGTGTAGAAATGACGTACGCAAGTTTTAGGTCTGGTTTTGTGCATAAGCAACGTTTATAAATGAGGCCCCTGGTCATTGATGACCAAAGACTCACATGTGACAGAACTAGTCCCTAACACTTTGTTGTCCACATGAGCAACATATTTATCTCTGCTACATCTAATATGGAGCCCCACCATCTCCAAGGTCTTTTGTCTTCCTAGTATTTCGATTCATGTGAATTCAAGAAGGACGGACAGGTGTATGTGGTGTATTTGTGTTTGTGTGTGATGCCTTGAATTTTTGTTGGGGTTTTTTTTGTTGTTGTTCTGTGCAGAGTGTAATGTTGTCTCTTCTCTCAGGTGGAGGGTCTGACAGAGCAGGTGGGTGTTGAACATCCTCGAAAACTGATCAGCTTTACACTGACAGGTGAGTTGAGATGTTTTTATATTGAAGGACATTTTGACAGGCATTACAAAATGCATATTTAACACTGCTCACTGCTTTGCAAACTGCTTTTCAGATGGCTTTTGTAATCACACTCATTCAAATTTAGAGCACATCTTCAAGTGGACTCAATAACTGAAAGTAAATCTAATAAAGGCCAAAAGCACAGAGTTTTTCAATTTAATCTCACCTTTGTCTTTGTCTCACAACTTCATCTGGGAAAAGCCAGAGTAAACTCTTGAAGCTGTTCAGGAAATACAATGGCCCTAAAAATAAAAGAGGTGTTTTCCTGACAGAAAAAGGATAATATCAGGTTTCCGATAAAATTTAGGCAAAATCAGATTTAGATCTAGAATTGTTTTACGACCTGCTCACCCAAAAATTTTTCTCTCAGGTGCTGGGATGACAATGACTGACACAAAGTGTGGTAATATAATAACTAAGATTTGTTTATCATCTGGAGATGCATAAAACATTGGGCATTATTTTTACATCAAATATACCTTTAAGGTCATCCCTTTAACAGCTTTATTTTAGAGAAAGCTGATTTGAAAGGGTTGTATAAATTAACGCCATGCAGAAAATTATCTTTTCACTTCACCCACAAATGAATAGATTTACTGAGGTTTGGTCAAAATGGGTTTCCTATGTTCCCTAGATACCCTTGGTTGCTTCAGAAGTTGTGAGAGAAAAGGATAATTGTCCTTTTTGTGTTTGCATTTGTGTTTTGTTTTTGTTTTTGTAATTGTGTAAGCAACTCCTGAGAAGTAAGTCTTTGGGTTTCGACGTGTCTCTGTAAGGAACAAGAACTCTCTAAGTCAAATTGTGAAGGGGTCCAAGCTGAAGCTGTCATCACTGTATACAAAACAGTTGGAGGTGACAAGGAAAAAAAACTAATTGAAATGACAATTTTTTATCCTTTGAACAGTGAGTTTTGGCCTCTCCCCGCCGGAAGGAGTTTTTCAGTACAGAGTGTAAAACTAAGTGTTATAAAAGCTGCTTTGTTCCAGATGCAATCAGGCTGGTAAATAGGATGCAGAATTATGTATCTGTGTGATGCAACTTCAAGGTCATTTCTCTGTAACCAGTGAAATGTTTTCAACTATACTCAATTTTACATTGGAAAAAAAATACTGTTTCGTCTGACCCTCTGGTTTTAAGCCTTCTTTCTTGAACCTTCTTTTTTCAGACTTGCGTGCCACTGGCCTAAAGAAAGGCATGTTTTTTAATCCGGACCCGTACCTTAAAATGTCCATCCACCCAGGGAAGAGGAGCGTCTTCCCCATCTTCAGCCATCACGGGCAGGAGCGAAGATCAGCCATCATTGCAAACACCACCAATCCTGTCTGGCATGGAGAGGTGCTTTATACACTATACACATCTTTTTCAAGCAATATATTATTAACACATGACTGACAGTACACTGACTGTGTATGTTTGTGCCTTTCTGCAGAAATACACATTTGTAGCACTAATGACAGACATCCTGTATATTGAGGTGAAGGACAAGTTTGCAAAAAGCCGACCAATCATCAAACGTTTCCTTGGTCAACTGACTATCCCTGTGCAGAGGCTAATAGAAAAAATACCTGGGTAGGTGACAAACGTACTCTATTCATACTTTCTACGATTTCCTTGGTTCCTCAAATGTGATGTATGTAATGGATCAGTGTAGGTTAGGTCTTAACATTTGTGGGGATACAACAACGCTCTACTAACGCTCTAAAAAAATGAGGACTTTTTAATAACGCTCATCTTCCTCTTGAGTGTAACTTTTCCCATTGCTGGTGTGGAGGTTGCCTGCCTTTTTGCTAGTGCTAGACTTGGAGGAAGTTATGAAAAATACTTGTAATTTTGCTAACTAATGTTAATGCTGATGTGATACTTTTTACTGGAAATCTTAACTTTGAGAAACAATTTGTTTATGATTGAATCAAACAGCAACGCTGTATCCAGATGTACTACCAGTGTTGCAGTATGCCTTTTCTCATGATTTTCTTTTTCAATAATACTTTTAAATGTATTATTACTGTCACACTAATGATATATCAGTATTAACAATTTAATAATGAAAGGCTGGCGATGTTAGGTTTTCATTTTAGATCACCATGCTTGCTGGCTGGTTAGTATACTACAAATAACTTATGCACTGGCTGGTGAAAAAGCTCCTAATCTCTCTTTTTTGGTGGCATATTTCCAAAATACAAAAGGTTTTGGCATGGACAACATGAAGTCTGAATGCTGTACAGCTCATATTGAAGAAAAAAATAAAAATGTTTCTTGAGCTAATAAATCAAGTGAGAAGAAGGCAAGGCGAGGCATGTTTATTTATATAGTGCATTTCAAACACAAAGGCAATTCAATGTGCTTTACATCCATACAGTAAGTAAGAACAGTGACATGCACAAAATCAAAGTCTTAAAATCATGAAATTATTAAATTATCTTCATCTTCAACCGCTTATCCGTTTCCGGATCGCGGGGGGTGCTGGAGCCAATACCTGCTCACACTGGGTGAGGGTGGGGTGCACCCTGCACAGGTCACCAGTCCATCACAGGGCCAACACACAGAGACAGACAGAGACAAACAACCACTCACACTCATACTCAGACCTTCGGACAATTTAGAGTCACCAATTAACCCAAACATGATGTCTTTGGATGGTGGGAGGAAACCGGAATACCCGGAGGAAACCCACGCAGGCCCAGGGATATTATTAAATTAAAATTATTAAAAAAATATTCAGCTGTTTGGGTAAGTTAAGAGAAGTACAGTGCAGGATTCATGCATAAGCACATGAGAAAAGAAGGGCCTTCAGTCCAGTCAGGTTCATTTGATTCAAGTTTGTAGCTCTTCAGCATTAATTTGACATTGCATCCTGAGATGCGCCCTCACAGTGATGTTCTTGTCTAATTGTTCTCCAGTGTTCAGCCTGTGAGTTTCTCTCTTTGCCGACGCCTGCCCACTGAACTATGTAGTGGCCAATTGCAGTTCAAAGTGGAGCTAACCTCAACTGGGCCTGATGGTAAATCTTTATTTCAACTGTATTTGCATTTTCTATTTGTTTTCATTCAATTTTTATTAAATGTATAACCCGCTCTGCAGGTGCCTCTCCTGATTCTATCATCGGCATTTCATCCTTGAATGGAGCTCCAGGGACTCCATCTGATGATGAGGACCTACCACATCACCTTCCAGGAGTGGTCTCTGCAGGCCCCTCACCTACTGGCTCCCAGGGTTCCCAAAGTTTGTGGGAAGGTGGGGCTACAGCCTGCGCAGAAAAGGACCTGTCTTTTGTTGGAGCTGATGCGAGATACATGGAGGTTGAAAGTCTCTCTGGGCATGAAATGCTACAGAGGTCATTCAGTGAAGGTCTGGATGCTATTGAGGCCCCCAAGGGTCCTGGTGACAGACCCCTTGGTGCAGCTTCACCTAAATTACGCTCAAGTTTCCCTACACACACAAGGCTAAGCTCTATGTTGCACATTGATTCAGACGAGGATGAAGAGCGGTCTGGGGCCAATGACATCACCCCAGTGCCACTCTCGCCGTTGCTGATGAATGGTGAGCCTTTAGATATTGGTGAAGACGACCCATTTACTGAACTACAGCAAGAGCCTGGACAGTTAGAGGCCTCAGTGCTGGAGGCAGAGCCCGAGGGTGCAGGTGCTTTGGCAGGAGATGTGCCTCCAGAGGAAGACGTGGAGCCAGGGGGTGACTTGGAGGATGTTCTGGAGCCAGATGTCTTCTCTGAGGTCGAGGAGGCTCCTTTCACAGAGGCTGTGTCTCACAGCATTTTGCCAGAGGGTGGAGAGGAACCAGAGGAAGGAAGGGTACCTGGAGAGGAACCCTTATCAGAGATCGACTCCTGCTCCATGGCAACAGCTCCACAGACGATCTTCTCCTCATCAGAGAGCTGTCCGATCACAGCAACCACTGCTGTGGTGAGTTCATTATCCTTATCTGGTCATGATTTAACACGTCATTCAGGTTTGTGTGTTAACTACAAATGACCTGATTAGGATTAAACAAACAAAAATGCATTTTCATTGTTGACTAATCTGTGTGTTATCTTTTATAATTCCAGTGCAAAGTCTTGCATTGTTTTTCGCAATCAATCAAATTACCAGCTGTATAATGGACATTTTAATCGGCTAAGACTATTGTTATGTTGGAAATTACATTAGCAGATATCTACAAGGAAACCTTGGTGAGAAAAACGTTTCTTATCAAAATGTACTGTGTGATGCCCAGTTCATTTAATTCTCTATAAAACATTTGCAAAGCCTTCCTTTAATAATTTTAAATCATTAGTTATTTACATCCATGCTGACTAATCAATCTATGTAATATACCTGTCTTATTAATCAAATGTGCAACTGTTTGTCTACATAAACACAATCTGTGCAGTGTGTATTGAATTTTAAACTAGATGATAAACTCGCCCAGTTCAATTGTAAACATGCAGTGTTTATATTGCATATCTGCCTCCTTCTCATCCATATATAATAAGGGGGACTGAATCTTAAACTAGTAAACCTTCAAGAGTTTACTAAAAAGTTATATCTGACATATTACCAGGACATCCCCTGCAAAACTCCCAGTAGTCTAATTTTCACAGTGGTCTGTGAAAATATAACTTCACCACCAGGTTTGCTCAGTGGAATAGTGGTTAGTGCTGTCGCCCCACAATAAGAAGGTCACAGGTTCGGTTCTTGGCCTGGGGCCTTTCTGTGTGGTGTTTTCATGTTCTCCCTGTGCCTGCATGGGTTTCCTCTGAGTACTCCGGTTTCCTCCCACCGTCCAAAGTCATCATGTTTGGGTCAGCTGGTGACTAAATTGTCCGTAGGTTTGAGTGTGAGTGGTTGTTGGTCTCTGTCTGTCTCTGTGTGTTGGCCCTGTGATTGACTGATGACCTGTCCAGGGTGTTCCCCGCCCTCACCCTGTGTGAGCTGGAACCCCCGGTGACTTGGAAATGGATAAGCGGTAGAAGATGAATAAATGAAATATTAGTGTGTTCATAAGAAAAACTGAGGAGACAACAATGAGTAGTGATACAAATATATGAGCTGGGAATGGCTCCAGGAACCCCACGACCTGGAAATGGAAAAACGGTTGAAGATGAATGAATGTATATGAACTTTTATCATTGCCACCTCTAAAGTAATTTTAATTTTCACTCATCATTTTGTGTGTTATTTTGCAGGCAGCGGAGGAGGGGGCAGAGACGGTCATAGATCCAGGGGGAGACGTAATTCCCTGCACCCCGAAAACCACCGTGGCTGTAGATGGTGAAGGGGACGGACAAGTGGATGTAGCTGAGGCTGAAGGAGAATCTCTGGCTGGCAGAGAGCAAGAAGAGTTGGAGGAGATCAGTGTGAGGAGGCTGAGCCTGCAGGCTGCCGGGGGCATGTCTGAAGAACAAGAAGGGGAGGAGGCAAAGCCACAGGAGGAGGCGGGGTCTGCAGATTCAGAGCAAGTTACCACAGAAACAGATGGAGAGGAAGGTGCTTGGTTTGAAGTTTTTTGTAGAGAAGTTAACTGAATGTCAACGCCGTTCAAAACAGGTTTTCACCATTTTCATATTCTGATATAAAATACCCTCTTAGTTTTGTGTTTTCTGTGCTCAGGTACGCCTATCAACGGCCATCCTGTACGTTCTCTTCCTTCTGTACGTCACGACATCAATCGATACCAACGTGTGGACGAGCCTCTACCCCCCAGTGAGTGTGTGTCTGCATGATCCAAAATATCTGTCTACTTTACCTGTGTTTGTCGCTGTCTGTGTGCAGGTGTGTGTCTTTATGTTTATGTGTCAGTGTTTGTATCTATGTATAAGTCATATTCATGCCCAAATATTTCTTTTATCCATGTATTTAGATGAGTGGGTAATTAGAAACTTTCGGATTGTTAGCCATTAATATCATTGTTCGTCACAAAATGCTTCCGCCTTCCCTGCTTCCCAGACTGGGAGGCTCGCATTGACAGCCACGGGAGGATCTTCTTTGTGGACCATGTGAACAGAACCACCACATGGCAGCGTCCCACTGGACCCCCTGCCCCACAGGGACTGACCCGTTCCAACTCCATTCAGCAGATGGAGCAACTCAACCGCAGGTAGGATTTGTGAAGAGAAATGTGCTGTCATATCCAGCAGAGTTATCTTAATAGTAAATGCTATTAATTAGAAGTATAGGTATGCACTGAGTTCAGTTTCTCACCAAACTAATGGTTCAGCAGAGGTTTTGACAGACAAGAGAAGCAAACGAAAAATTACATGCTCACAGAAATGTCCACTCCATACGAGACCTTTTGTGTATCTGTTCTCTTTTAATAGGACATTGCCTGTGGGTTTCTCTTTGTTTCTCTTCATCCTGAGTTTTTTTGGAGCCTTTGAGTAAACACAGATATACAAATATCTGTATTTTTTCTATCCACTAAAAATTCCTCAGTTTTAATCTTTGACTGTGATAGAAATATGTGCATGGAAACAGTTATCTAACTTCTCTTCTATAGATTAACTATACTCTGAATCACAGATACCAGAGCATCAGGAGGACCATAACCAACAGTGATCGGACGGAGGAAAGCTCTGTTGACCTGCTACCTGAACCAGAAAGTGAACTCATGCCTCAGTCCATTTCTGGTTAGTTGCAGAGCAGAGATTTGCATCTCTTCTGAAAAAAAAAAAAAAATTTACAATTAAATTACTAATTTCATGAACACGGTTCACATCTCTAAAATACTATAAACAATGAGTCTGAAAAAGACATTATTTTAAAGATAAAGGTCTCCAAACAGCTGAACTCCATAGAGATGTTTTTATATCACCAACATAAAATGAAGTCTTATTAGACAGCATCAAAGCAGAAGTGTGATGTTGGGTACATCAGTGCATCCTTGTTTCAAAGCTTGACTAGTCCATGTCGGTTCTGTTGCAGAGTACCGGCGAGAAAGTGCAGTTGCTCATGCCAGCAGCCGCTCGCGCCTCTCCCTGCTGCTCCAGTCACCCAGCGCCAAGTTTTTGTGCAGCCCTGACTTCTTCACCGTGCTGCATTCCAACCCTGTAAATCCAATGTTGTTCATCTCCTTTTTCACCTTTGACCCTGATCGCCTAAACGCATGCAGCTTTTTGAAGTTGATGAATGGCCAATTTAAATCCCAGTTGAATTCAAATTTAATGCCTAAAAATGATCAATGAACTCAATAAGAGTAGCATAAGTCTCATATTATACAAAACTACACTAGATTACTCGATTGCATTTAAAGAGTTTTCTCAAAGAGGGATGAACAGTACAGTATGTTCGAATATTTTATAGACCTAACTGACGGACAAAATCTCTAATAATCTAGTTAATTTAAATCAAATCATCAAAATATTGCCCTGAGAACCGTCCTACTGTCCACCTTGTCATACATACTTGAGCTCAAATTAACACAGCTGTTCTTTTTTATGTGCCACTGTAACCACCTTACCGCACCACCTTCTCTGCCCAGAGTGCCTACCGCATGTTTACGAGCAATACCTGCTTGAAGCACATGATCAGTAAGGTGCGCCGGGATGCTCATTACTTTGAGCGCTACCAGCACAACCGTGACCTAGTCACCTTCCTCAACATGTTCTCCAACAAGCAGCTGGAACTTCCTAGAGGCTGGGAGATGAAGCATGACCATACTGGGAAGGTGTGTGTGACCGTTTATCCAGGATTACCTTAACCCTGAATGCCATGTGATTATCATCTGTGGTCAGTTGTCCAGCAGTTTTTAGTGCTGCTTTTTAATCCTCACATTCAGTGCGCTGTGTATGCAGATAAGTTTCTGTGTTTATCCATGCATGACTGTGGGCTTGTGCAATCTCCAGCCCTTCTTTGTTGATCACAACTGTCGCTCTACAACCTTCATTGACCCGCGGCTGCCCCTTCAAAGTTCTCGCTCGACAGGGCTGCTGGCCCACCGCCAGCATCTGAGCCGCCAGCGTAGCCACAGTGCTGGGGAGGTGAGAGACTTAATATCACTGCACCACTCATCACCAGGAGTCTACGTAGGTCTCACACAACATCACAGATTTAGCAGATGTCACTTTGGAGACAGGATGTTAATTCAGCTTGGGTCCTGTGTTGGAGACATTATGTTGAACATCAGTGCAGGTGAAGGCAATAGTAATAATTTTGGTTCACCTGTTCAATGGTGCTGAAGCTTCAGAAGATATCATAGAGATACCACTGTATCATATGAGTTTCTAAAGATCTCCACAGTCTGTATATTCTCAGTTTAATTGAGTCTTCAATAAGGAGCAGAGATGTGTGGCTCTATGGCTCGTTCTCCACCATCTCAATAGTCTAATTGACTATTGATTTTCTTGAAATCTTAATATCCATCATCAGTGCTGAACTGGATAAAACTTCACTGTAATAGTCCAAATACGTCAAGTAACTTCAACACAGATTTGTGTTGATTTTATTGAGCAGATTTTTTATACCATCCTGATCTGAGTAACACCTGAAAATTAGAACATCTGTGTCAACGTTATTTTTGCATCTAAAGTTTTTATTTACATCTGGAGTTGCAGCAATGCCCCATCAAAGGGGAAGACAACATCTTGCATTGTTCATGATAATCAGTGTTAGCCATAAATACCCCTTATGATATAGAAGACTTTTATAATTATTTGGTGAAATTATGCAAAACTAAGGAGCATTCAACAGGCGAGGTGAGGGTAGGTTTCAGTGATGACTAATTGGTGAATTGGTGCCAGAACTAGGATGCGACCTGAACTGTAGTGCTTCTTTTTGTCGAAGGTTGTGGATGACTCTCGCCAAACCCACACGCCCATTATGCCACGCCCCTCCAGCACCTTTAGTGGCTCCAGCCGAAGCCAGTACCATGATGTGGTACCTGTGGGTGAGTCAGGCAAAACTGCATACACATTGAATAAACACAAGAAAAGAAGAACCCACTGCAAAATTCTGTCATCTTATTCCTCCAGCCTACAATGACAAGATAGTGGTGTTTCTACGGCAACCTAACATCTTTGACATACTGCAGGAAAGGCAGCCTGAGCTTGCCAGGAACCACTCTCTTAAGTATGTCTCTTTCAAATGTCTGTCTTCCTTCCTCTTGTTGTTTTCTTTATGTCATTTTCCCCCACCCCGCCCACCCCCAACATACACACGCACACACGCGCGCACACACACACACACACACACACACACACACACACACACACATCCACACATCCACACACATATATACACTTTGTCTCCGGCCTTGCTCACCTCCATTATCATCCTCATCAGTCAACCTCACACACAGTTAACCTTTAATCCTGATAGATTGTGCCAGTTTACCCCCTGATGTCTTTCTGTGTGTGTGGGTGCAGGGAGAAGGTGCAATTTATTCGCAGTGAGGGAGTCAGTGGGCTGGCTCGTCTCTCTAGTGACGCTGACCTTGTCATGCTGTTGAGGTGAGTGCTTTGTCTGCGTGTTTGTTTGTCTGTGTGGGTGTGGGCGAAAGGTTATTGATCACTTGTGAAAATTACCAGTGGGCCCCACCACTCCAAGTGTAAAACTTAACTCCCCTTTTATCCACCTATGCTAAAGCTTTGCCATTGTCCACAGCTTATTTGAGGAGGAGGTGATGTCATATGTGCCACCATTGCTCCACCCAGGTTACTGCATTTCCTCCCCTCAGAGCTCCCCTGGTAAGTATCTGTCTCGCTCTGTGTGCTTCATCCCAACTGCAGCAGCTTTTTTTAACACCGTCTTTATTAAATTTATACCCGTTATTAAAGTCCGTCTCTATCTCTGTGCGATTTTGTTTAAATTGTCTGGCTAAAAAGAAAAAGCAATTTCATCCAACCTCTATGTATAATCTAGTTACAAAACACAGTGCATACTCAAATGAATAAAACCACATTAGTTTTTCTACTGGAACAGCTACATAGGGGTTAGGGTCAGGTTATGGCGTAAGAGGCTGACTGTGTTGTGTGATGCTGGAAATCAAGTATTCTTCATTGCGCCAAATTTCAAATCAATCAAATTTTAATCAAAATCGCAACTTTAGACATTTTAATTTTGCAAATCGCAAAAAGGCTGCAATGTAAAAAACCTTTACGTAACAAGTCCAACCCAGAGCAAAATCATGGCTTTCCTCCTTATGAATCAGCCGTACTAAGCAATGGAGTGAGCGCTACTCCATGCTCTTCAAGAAGTGGCCCCAGCCAACTGGTTGTAGGCCCAGTTGGGAGGTGATGACAGCTTGCATGTATTTATGCCATGCTGTCAGTAATCATTTCTGCAGCTTCCTTATTATTTGTTCTTGGAACGTAGACAAGTATTACAGTGGTTTGTCATAACTCTAACAGGAGATAAAACAGTCTAAAAGCATCTGATAGTCTCTTATGCAAACTATTTTTTGCACTTTGAATTAAGTTGCCCATGTAATGTCTAATGGAATGCATAGTCCTCTATTGATTGATCTGTGAGATGTCATTTTATAGTCACAGTCTTCTCTCATGACTATATATCCATCAATCCTGGTGTTCATGCTATCCTCCTGGAGCTATGTTTGAATAAAGCAAATCAAGTTACCCTTTCAAAGTAAGCTTGATTACTCAGCGATCCAACATTTGACAGAGTAAAAACTGGGATCCACATCATGAGGAAATACAGCACTTGAAAAAGCACAAAATCAAATTGCAAATCAAGTCACAATTGCAATATCTATCAGAAAAATTGCAATTAGATATTCCCTCAAATCGCCCAGCCCTAGTGCTAAGCATCAAAAAGCTTACAAATAGCCACTTTAACTACATTAGCTAACCTTTCCTGCTTCACCATTATTGGACAGGTAAGAGTGAATGCAACATGAATATATATACCATATCTATCCGTCTATCTGTCTGCCAAATAAAAATGAAATTTGTTGGGAGAGAAAACTTACCAACAACCTCTTTAAACAAAGTTGTCAGGTAACCTCCCTGATTCACATTTTAGAAATGTGTGGGAGAAGGAAGAGTGATGCAGTACATGGCCCCTTAAGAGATAACAATAAGTGAAATGTTGACTGGTCCTAATTGAGTCTCCCCATCTCTATTTCAAACACACGCACACAGATTCATTTTTGCAGCTCCTCTGTCGCTACTGATCTTCTGTCTTGCCTTCTGAGGAAACTGTTCTGAGCCTTCCTCTAACCTCTAACAGACACTTAATGTTGACGTTTAATGTCTACGAGATGAAGCTGTAAGCTGGAAAACAGCTGTTCTTTGACATGAATGAATAATGCTACAACATTCTGATAGACAATAACAATCCAGGATTAACCTGCATGTAGTTGCAGGATTCCTCACCCATTCAGGCTGTTTGTCTTAGTTATCTCTGCCCCTGGACTTATCATTCATGCCTACTGCTTGATATTCAATGTAAATTTTCTTCCCCCTTTCTTTGCCTTCCTGTCTCTTTCCATCTTCCCTGCATCTTTCATTTCGACCTCAGGCACTCAGCGGGCCAATGCCCGTGCACCTGCTCCTTATAAGCGAGATTTTGAGGCTAAACTGAGGAACTTCTATCGAAAGCTGGAGACCAAAGGTTATGGCCAAGGACCAGGGAAAGTCAAGTATGTCTTAATGCTGCAATTTAAAGAGATTTTTGTTTGGATTAGCTCATTTAGTAGTAATAGAATATATAGATCTATAGAATAATAGAACAATATAAAATGTTAAAATTATTCCAGATAATAACAGTTAGTTCATTTTTTTGTTTACTGTTTTAAGATAAAGGACACAGGATATGATCCAAGTTGGAAAGCAAAATAGGAGAGTAGTAGTGGTAATAGTACTAGTAGAAGTAGAAGGAGATAAGTGGAACCTTCATTCTGTAGCGTCAGGTTTGTCACTGTATCAAAATCTCAAAAAATCTGTAATTCACCAAATCATTAAACGTCACATAAACCCATGTTTGATTATATTATGAATATCTTTCCAACATGTCTGTAACATTTTCTCCTTTCATTGTCAGCAAAACCCATGAACAGACCCAAACAAACAAATGAATCTGTGTAACAGTTATTGCAACAGCAAAATCATAATGTCTTCTTCCTCTGTTGCACCGAGACAAAAATGAGTGGCATGTTCCTTTATTACCATGAACGCACACATACACACTGCAATTTGTTTTGACTCATGCACATTGTTCTGCTACTTGAAATACTCACTAGAGAATATAATATCTATTCATCTGCAGATGAAAATTGTCACCAGCAAATGCGCTGTTTATTCCTGTTTGAGTAAAGTTTGCTAAAAACAACTCTGCTCAGCTGTTATTTGAAATTACTGCTTTTTTCTTTTTAGAAAAATAAAAGAGATGTTTTGACTTGGTTGTGAGGACCTGACCATGTTTTACTGATTCTGTTCTTTTATTTTGTTTTGTTTACATTAAGAGAAATGCAGAATATTTACAGTCTTCTTGTTAATGTTTCATCTCTGAGCAGTGGTTTAATGTGGTTTAATACACAACTCTTCCAATGTAATCACATCTACCTCATGTCATTATAAGGTCTGCACAAGACAAACCCTAAACTCAAGTATTTTCTTCAGCCTTGTTGTAAAAATCTAAGGAATTAAGTTAATGACTAACACTGTGAGTTTATACAACATACAGGGTTATAGAAACACAGTGTTGCATGAAATCTGATCATTGTGTATGTGTCTGTGTATAATGTGTGTGTGCTCCCAGGCTGATCATACGTAGAGACCACCTTTTGGAGGACGCCTTTAACCAGATCATGTGTTACTCCCGTAAAGACCTCCAGAGGAGTAAACTCTATGTGAGCTTTGTGGGCGAGGACGGGTGAGAAAGACACATTTTATTCTCACTTCTTTTCCTTATCCTGCTTTGGACAGTGGAAATGTATTTGCTAACTATAATCATTCCAGGTGAGCATCATTATGCAGTCAGCTTTTATTTAAGCTTCACAACTTATAATTACATGCAAGTGTAACATCTCAGTAAATCCACAGTCTTCTGGTAAATGAGCAGCTGGGGTAAGTGGGCGGAAAAAAACATATAAAACATTTCAATAATAATAAGTGCTTTATAAAGATTGACAAATGATTGACGGCCTCTGTGCTGTGTTTTTTGGCCTGTGCCTTTATAGATTGTGGAGTGGCTGATAATAAATTTACTGCCGTCAGTTAACTCTATGATTTCGTGTTCTTTTCCTGTTGTAAATGCATATGAGCTGATTGTGGTTTTGTGTGTGATGAAATAACCAGCAGCTCTCCAGACATGACTTGGAATGAATACAGTATATATCATACATTGTTCCTTTAAGTGCTTCGTGTAGCTGCAAGGTATCTGAAGTCTACTGACATCCATATACTGTATGTGTTTTGTCATATTTGTATTGCAGCCTGGACTACAGTGGGCCCTCCAGAGAGTTTTTCTTCTTGGTGTCCAGAGAACTGTTTAACCCATACTATGGCCTGTTTGAGTATTCAGCCAATGACACGTATACTGTCCAGATCAGCCCCATGTCTGCCTTTGTAGACAACCACCATGAATGGTGAGGCATACGTAGATTTACATCTTATGTACTGTAGCTACAGAACTGGTCCTTTTGCCTACCTGTTATATGTTTGTTGAAGCTACATTTGGTGCTATGCTGACTGTAAAGGGTTCACACTGTTCTTGTTGCTGTTGAGTGGTTATCCCAAAATAGAAACAATTTAAAGGATGGTGTACAGAAATTTGGATCAGCTGTCTGATGGCTGGCTCACCAGTCAGTTTTGTTATAGTGACAGAGATTGGAATGAATGGTTGAATGGATGGATGGATGATTGGATAGATTTTTGATCAGGCTGATGAATGGATGACAAACAGACCGGTAAATCATCATATCACAGGCTGGATGGAGAAGATTACAACAAGATAGGGTGTTAAACATCAAATGAAAGCAAGTCACAAAAGACACAAGTAAACACAAGCATGACAGTTTATTAATATACAGAAGAAGATTTAAAGAGTAAACCACCTGCAGCTGGCACTTGAAGCAGGCAGACTACATGACTATAAATGAAAAATCACCTGAAGATATTAATAGATCAAGTTGTGTTGCTGATCCTTGTACTTGCCTGTGTTTCCTGTGCTGCTTCTAGGTTTCGTTTCAGTGGGCGTATCCTTGGGCTGGCTCTGGTCCATCAGTACCTGCTGGATGCCTTCTTTACCCGACCCTTTTATAAGGGGCTTCTTCGCATGTGAGGCCCTCAGACTGTTTCCTTTCGTTTTTCTTGTTCTATATAATTGGAAGGGGCCCTGACATTTCCAATTAGAGCCCGCTCACTAAGTGTATCACCTGGGAATGGCTCTCAAACAGCAGCTTGCTGTTTTTCCCCTCAGCAAGAGCAGCAACCTTACTAATAGTTTTGTCAGTATGATTTCAAATCCTGCTAAATGTTCTCATTGAGAGCTGTGGGTAGCTAAAGGGTTTTTATCTAATAATAAGAGTTCTTAAAGGAGCTGTTTGTTAGTTGTTCTATTGCTGCATAGCTAACATTAGCATTAACAACAGTTAACTATCTTAGCTTCAGTACTTTACTCATCAATATCTGTCTCCAAAGGTGGAAAGACTCCTTATGACACATTTAATCTCATCAGCCAATCATTCCTGTACTATACAATTCCACACTTCTCCACACAGAATCTGCGAGGGCCATTACTGCCCCATAGAGAGGCAAAACCCTCGTCATATAATTCATATAATTCACATCAGACATCGGATGCTGTGGTATAGGGGATTCTTCGGAAAATTATTCTATAACAGACCTTGAATTTGGATTTGCTGTGATGGTACACTAGTGAGGCACAATCACACATTTACAAAAGTCCTGACAGCTATCTTCAACATACATGTTTAAACTGAACTTTGTAAAATGCTTAAAGTGTGGTTTGCATTCCACTTTTCTGTATCACACTCTATCTGTGTCTGTAAGATTATAAACCCCCTTGAAGCCAACATGGTACATTTCAAGATATTTATTTTGACTCAATAAATTTGAACATACTTGTGCCATACATCAAGCGGAGTGTTATATTTTACTTGAGACACATCAAGGAATGATATCTGATCCCTGTTTGCATTAGGGGATTGATTTCAAACCTCAGTTTTTACGATAAACTTTGGTTTATGAGTAGGACAACCTGTGAATACTGTGACCTCTGATTGTGCTTGAGCAGCCCGTGTGACCTGAGTGACCTGGAGTTCCTGGATGAGGAGTTCCACCAGAGCCTTCAGTGGATGAAGGACAATGATATTGAAGACATGCTGGACCTCACCTTCACCGTCAATGAAGAGGTGTTTGGTCAGGTAGATGAGCCAGTTAAAATAATTCATAAAGGCAATAATAATACTATCAATATTTTGCACATTTATGAAAGTAGTGAAAACTTATGTGCCTTTGTGTCAATTTGCAGATCACAGAGAGAGAGCTAAAGCCAGGTGGGGCTGGTATCCCTGTGTCAGAGAAGAACAAGAAGGAGTACATTGAACGAATGGTCAAGTGGCGTATTGAAAGAGGAGTGGCCCAGCAGACGGAGAGCCTGGTGCGAGGCTTTTATGAGGTATGGCACATTTTATTATTGTGTTACTGAGGTTGCAAGTCTCTCTCAGACATCAATGAAATATGTGGCATTTTAAGTTTCATAATACCGAAAGAGAAACGTGGGTAAATGTGTGTGACAGGACTGATGATCAATGTCAGTAATGCTCTGTGGTTGCATTATTGCATCAGGTGTTTAGGAGCATACACACATACAAACACACTCTTACTCACCTTTTCACTGGTGGAGGATTGTCCGTGGTCCGTGTCACAATCTATTTCAACGATAAATCCCAAAAACACAGGCCAAAAAAGCGATTGACAAAGCAAAATTGCATCTCTGAGGTACAATAGCCCAGAGAGTTCAGCGCACTGCAAACGCAAGAAAATATTTCAATCTGACAATTCAACCAACCCCCCCTTGTGTTTTTCATATTTGTCTGTGTTTCTCTAAAGTTTCAGTCCTTTGAAATCTGCAGGCCAGCATACAGAGGATGATACTGTATTTAGCTCACCTGTCACCAGGGAAAGGATTTTGATCAATGAAAATAGATGGCACAGATTCCTTAGGTGTGTCTGTTGTGATTTAGTAATTCTAGAGTATATCGTAATTTACGTATTGAATTAATTGTTAAGACTTTGTGTGCTGCTCAGTTTGGATGTATATGTAATGGCATATGTGTTCAAACTCTGAATAAGGACAGCTGAATCTCTGTGTGCACAGAAAACAATTTACACATCTAACAAAAAACGGATTTGGAAATATCAGATAGTCTACAGTCTAGCTGACATGCTGTGAAAGCCCAGAGTGGATTGTAATCTGGTCCTTTTACTTGTGTTTTAGATAACTAGTATAAACTCCACCCCTGCTAAAATGCCTCAACTGGCAGGATGACAGATTAGCAAGTCTTTGAGTTACATGTGTGCCTTTGTTGGTTTATAGGCCCTGGTTTACAAAACAAATCAAATTCCAAATTTGCTGTAAACAAACTAACACTTTAGTTTTTCTCCACTCTGCCATCTGCCTTACTGCATATGCATTGTCTCCTAGCTCTAAAGTGCCTCAAACATTTTGCCATATGTGGGAGGAGTAAGATTGATGTGTCATATGTTTACCCTCATGTTCATCCGTTTTTTAATGCGTGCGTGGTGGTTAGGTTGTGGATGTGCGGCTGGTGTCTGTGTTTGATGCCAGGGAGCTGGAGCTGGTGATTGCTGGCACTGCGGAAATTGACCTGGCAGACTGGAGGAACAACACAGAGTACAGAGGAGGTATGTGAAGTTGGAAGGGGGTAGAGTTGGGGATGATGGTGTGTTTGGCACACTGACAGCAACGTGAAGGAGCTAGCAAATTCACCCATGGCTCTTTTGCTGACATATTCAGTTATACCTTGGAGCTGCAAGTGTGCAACCACCACAGCTCTTTTTGGAGCAGTGAATAGCGTGATGCCTTGCTCAAGATAAGCTCAGTGATACGCAATCACTTAGGAATGTTTCTCTTTGTTATCAAGCCAGTCTGAGGATCCAACACAACCGTTTTACTGAGATGTAAGAAAAAACGAAAAATAAATCACAAATGTAGAAACGCCTTCATGCTGAGTGGAACTGCTGAGTACACTGCATGCAGCTGTGGCCTGCAAAACTGCTAACTTCACAGAGCCTATCCTATATTTCCCGTTTTATTACTCCAAGGAAACTCCCTTAATTTGGTCAACCTTTAATCATAATAAATCTGTTTATATAGCACCAGTGCAAACAGAACTTAAAAAGTGACAAACAAATAAGAGCAGGACAAAAATAAGCTGGAGAGTTAGGGAAGACACAGACAATATACTTAAATATAATTACAGCGAGCAGAGGCCACACACAAACACACACACACACACATTTTGTAAAAAGACAACATCATATTAAAATGAGTTTAACCTGCCCTAAAGAAGTGATTTAGGGCAGCACAGCGGCGTAGTTTGCACTCACAGCAGGAAAGTCATGGGTTCGATACCCAGGCCTGGGGCCTTTCTGTGTGGAGATGCATGTTTTCCCTGTGCCTGCGTGGATTTCCTCCAGGTACGAAGACATGCATGGGTAGGTTGATTGGTGACTCTAAATTTCCCATAGGTGTGAGAGTGAGTGGTTGTCCGTCTCTGTCCGTCTCTATGTGTTGGCCCTGCAACAGACTGGCGACTGTCCAGGGTGTACCCCGCCCTCGCCCACAACGTTGGCCAGGACTGCCTCTAGCACCCCCCATGACCCTTACGGATAAAGGGTAGCAATGAGAGAGGGAAGTGATTTAAATTATGTCACTTACCCTGCCTTGTTTCCAGACTGGAGGGCCCCAACTTTACAACAGCCAAAATGATCTAAGACTGCATTTTGGCTCATATGGGGTCAATAATTCTTTTTAATGTAACTTGGAGTCTGGCGTGCTTTAAAAAGTCAAAAGTGATCAGTAAAATTTTTAAATAAATTTTAAAGCAGACAGGGAGTATAATTTAATTTATTGTGTATGTGTCTGACATTATCCAAATTGTTAGATTATGTACTGTAAGAAACAAAAGCTGGATACACAACCCAAAGTAATACATGCAATTTCCACGTACTTGTTACCACTGACACCCTGCAACCTGATTGAAGTGGTGTCCACAGCTACTGTCTGCAGAGGCAGGACATTTGGCTAGAGTTCATTGACTCTCGTTAAATTAACGAGTGGTTAATTTTATGTAATGTTAGTCTAATGATGAATGTTAACATTAGCGGACATGCGATGGTATTTCGATCTGAACATTTAGATTAACCTTGATGTGTGTTTATAATATTAGTATGTTATGTCCATTATATATTTCTTGTATTTTAAAACCTAAATATTGATACACTGAGACTGATCCACTGTCATTCCAGACAAAATACCAGTGAACATAAATGATTCTTATGTAAGTCCTAGGGAACACACAGATTTTTGATGTGTCTTATGAATATTTTTATTTATGGACAGGCTGCACATATGATTTTTGAGTTTGAGAAATTATCTCATTTCTTATTTAAACACTGTATCATGTTTTACTGTAATTTAATATAACGAGTGCTGGAAACTTTTGGGAATTGTAGCCATTCAATTATTATAATATATGTTGTGTACAGCACTTGGATGCAAGCGCCAATGTCCAAAGCATCTATAAGAGATCACATTAAAGGGCTTTTTAAGGGTCTGGCCAATACAGTTGAAAAGCTGCCAGCAGCAGGGACTCAATAGAACTCAACCTGACAATCAGCTATGTCTTAGTGTGAGGCTCTTTTAATATAGGGATCGACTGAGACGGACAAAAAAGCCCAAACCATTAAACATTAAACAGCAGAGCCTGTTCAAACATCACAGTGGAGACATGAGAGGGTCAGAGGTGGGAGAGAGCGGAGAATCTTATTTGTTATTCATCTGACTCATGCACCATCACCAACTACCTCTAACCCCCTTGCTTTTCAGGTTACCATGACAACCACATAGTGATTCGCTGGTTCTGGGCAGCTGTGGAGAGATTCAACAATGAGCAGAGGCTGAGACTGCTGCAGGTAGGGCACGTGGGTGACCACATGCACACAGGCTGCCCCCGTGTGTAGGCTGGGGGTTCTGCAGGCACTGCAGAGCTGCGTCTACTGCACATCACGGGCTGTGAAACCTTCATTTGACAGCAGAATGGCTTTTAGATCGGTGATGTGTCTAAGACATTCTAATCAGTTTTACTACTGTGTCATTTTTTGTTGTTGTTTTCGTCCCTTTTGAAGTGATAAATAATTTTTTTGGGTAACATTATATTATTTTGTTTGACTATTGTTGCCTTCTTATCACTAGTTTGTGACAGGCACCTCCAGTATTCCCTACGAGGGTTTTGCCTCTCTACGGGGCAGTAATGGCCCTCGCAGATTCTGTGTGGAGAAGTGGGGAAAAATCACCTCCTTACCCAGGTAGGATCAGTGTAATACATCCACTTTAACAAACATCAAGGGCAAAATCATTCAATATTCAATACATTTCATTACTAGACGTCTGTAAATTGGTCAGGCTTAAGGCTAAGTACCTTAGCCTTTAATCCAATTAATTCATCTGACCTCGTACAGAGGCACCATTTGATCTCATTTCTGTTAATTTTTATGTCATCTGGAATCCAGGGGTTGGACTGGAAATACCATGGTTCATGGACCATACTTGCATGATTTGGTTTCTGTGTTTACCTGAAATCTAATATATTGTTAATAGATCACTCTATCAATAGAATATAGTCAGCCAATCAGAAGAGAGTATCAGAGTCCTTGTTTAGGATTGCTTCACTGGCCTGTTGTTAGTAGAGCTTCAGAGAGAAGCCTGAGAGAAGAGACATATCTATATTGAATCATATGTCCTCTTACAGAGCTCAACACTTCAGATAAAACACAGGAAAAGGGTAAAACAGTAACCTTTATGAATGTAAAGATGCAGTAAAAGGGGGTGTTCTAAGACTGATCTCTCATGGATGAGTTACCGCCCACCCTTCTCATAATTCCCTGGTGTATGTTTTTGTCTCACAGGGCTCACACTTGCTTTAATCGTCTGGACCTCCCACCTTACCCCTCCTTCTCCATGCTCTATGAGAAACTTGTCACGGCTGTTGAAGAAACAAGCACGTTCGGTTTGGAATAAGACAGAAGAGCCACCTGGAAATCCATTTTTCCTGCTTTGGAGGGACATGTAAAATAAACCTACAATCCTCAAAATGGCAACTACCCACCTGTGGATAACTCTGCTGTTTTGTTTTTTTTTTCAACTAGCTTTTTGACACTCAGCACGCAGGATTCATTCCAGTTCTCTGCTTTTCTCTCACAGCTCTGGCTGAGGTTGATCACATGAACACCTTCTAAAACAAAGGTGGTGAACTGGCAAATTGCTTTCATTTTGACCCTTGTTCGTTGAACCACATGTGTGCTTTATCTCTTGAGTTTATGGCCTTGGTCACAGGACTTCTAGCATCTCACCATCTCTTCCTCCTGCTCCTCCTCCTCCCTTCATCCTCCCTGGACCTCTAAACTGTGTCCTTATTGCACTGAGGCTGCAGTGTTAAAAACTGTAACAAATTCAACACTAACCACTTTTGCACAAAACACACACAAGTATGGGACATTTTGGTTTTTATCAATGGTGCAAACCAGTGTTTCCCCCAAGATTTTTTATCAGCATGGTAATATATGACGTTGTAGACTTTAACTGGATGCTGACCAGTCCCCGCCTGCCTGTCTGAGAAAGGGGATACACTGGTGTGCACATATACTCTTAAACACACACCACACTGAAACACACACACACAATCACATTAAAGAAACTAACAAACTCAAAATACACCTGTTTTCACGGTTTAAATTCTTGAATAAGTTGGACAACCAGTCCAAAGTCATTAGTAACATATTTATGGACAGCAAGATCAGCCCATCGTAATAAAAACAGCAGGTTTCATTTAGGACAACAGCGTAACATCAGAGCTCCAACATGAGCATGAAACACATTGGAGAAACGCAGCCTTGTTTCTGTGCACACCCAACAAGGACTTTCAGTATCACACAAACACATGCATACAGTATTAAAATATTAGCCTCTCTGTCTAATTTCTTACAGATGCACTCCCTTCAGGTCTTGATACTGATATATTTACTGACACACCTCAGTCAGACAGAAATTTAGGGCTCCTGTCTCTCAAACTCTCCACACATTTATCATGAGCTATCGATGCACTTTCTCACACAAACAGATGACACTTATCTGCAAGTATGACACCCAAAGTCCCTCTCACTGACTTAATTTCCTCCAACCCAATGAAAGTGATGAATGTACCAAATCAGTGACTGAATGTATGAACCTCAAGCAACTCTGTTCAGCCCCTGAGGGGAGTCTCGTGTGCACACACACTCCCACACACTCAGACTGAAGAGGAAACAAAACATTTGGAAGTGGGAAAGAGGGAAAAGAAACCAAATGTGATGTGAGGGGGGGGGGTGCCTGAGGAGCAAGGATTCGCATCGCTCAGTGTTGGCACTGGATTAGGCCTTTGTTAGCTAAAACATGCAAATCTAGTGTCACCCAGGTTTAGCTAAGGTGCAGTTGTGGGATATTTGTTTATCTGGGCTATAATTGGGATATTATTTTTTTCAGTGCCTCTTGGGTATTCTTGAGTATAAAGGGAAATTTCTTTGGAAAGTAGTTTTTTTTTTGTTTGTTTGATTGTTTTGTTTTGGTTTTTTTTGTTTTTTGTTTTTTTTTTCATTATGAAAATTTTAGATCCACATGTCTCAGACTTACTGTAGGATAGGAGCTGCAGCAAGGCCTTTACCGGATATCACCACAAGGGGACAGCATGGTGTGCTGCCATTACTGTCAAAGCTAGGCAGCAGTGGTATGTCCTCACTGAATGGCCTGACCAGGTGTGATGATGAATATTGTACTTAAGAACTTTTGGCATGTGATAAAACATTTCTGTAACGCTTCAGTACACAACCAAGACCCTAAGGATCCTTTCACTCTGTCTCACACATGTTCCTACACAAACACACACGTACACATTTTCTATGGGGTGCATGCAAGATTACACCTACTGTACAGAGTCCTGTTGGAGCCAGATCACAGGGACTGGAATAGTGGTAAAGAGCCCCACATCTGATGCAAGATGTGGAGGCAAACTTTCGTATCCCCCCTCCCCTTTCCCTGCCCAATACTGCATGCGGGATCTTCTTGGTCAGCTCTGTGAGCCATGCCAGGGCAGAAACCCCTAGGTGGCGTTGTGTAATAGCTTGATATTGCATGCTGAAATAGTGCAAACAAACTGTCCTTACTAGCTTTTTTGCATGAGGATATTGCTGTCCATTCAGAAAAAGGGGTGTGAGGGAGCTGGTTAAGTTGTGACACTTGGTTGAGGCATCCAGCCTTATGCTTACCTGGCACTGTCATACCATGAGAGTGGCACTCATTGAAGCAAGTTGGGGAAAGGGGGGAGGAAGTGTTTCACTAAGCTTTAGCTCTGGGAGTGGATGATGTGTGAATGCAACTGTTTGTTTTCACTATGACAGTGTAATGGCGAGTATCTTGGCGGCATGTTTCAAAAATGTTCTTACTTTCACTAGTGTGCATCTTCCTAACTCAGTAATAGGTTGATGGTTATGTTTCATTGCTCATGAATCAGTGATGAATCAATAAGGCTGTTTTGATTTTGTGAAACGTGAGGGCACATGTATGTGTACCATGTGTGCAGTCCTGTTCGTCTCTTTGTATATAACTGTACATGTATGTCTGTCCTGTTGTGTGTATAAATATATATTTTGCACCGAATGTACCAAAGGTTTGGGGCTTGCAAAGTCAATCATTAGGCCTGCTCTCTATTACAGTCTAACAAAAACATCCCACTTCTGGCTTCTGCCAAATCCTTACAGATCATCACCTCATGTTTGCTTGAGGAGCAGATTTCTGGCATAGGCATCACTTGGTCAGTTTGAAAATTTCCACAATGAGGAACGCTGATAAGACTTATCACTTGCTTCACATTCAAATGAGGACAGGTGCACTTCTTGTCTTTCCTAGTGCATTTCTGACAGGAACCGGGTCCACTTTTCAGATTACCACTCTATGCAAAGCTCCTGTATGTGTGTCTCCATTTCACCCAAATGATTGTAATAAAAGAGAACAAATGGCAAATTTTGATTAATGATATGTGACCCTTAATTATCATTTCATCAATACAAATTGAATGGGTCCTTAATGAAATTTATTATTTGTACAATACTTTATATATTTTTATGAACTTATATTATTAGGAATCAAGAAAAATTTTATCTCAAACAGTAGTTTTACCATTCCCCAGCCAAATATGTTGAAAAAAGAACCCATATGTAAAGTAAAAACTAGATAGCATGGGTAGATATATGTTTAAAAAAATATCTAACTATAAAACTATTACTACGTACGCTTTATACATTTGTAGTTGCATGATTCAATGAGTCTATGGCTCAGTGAGGTCGGTGTGGGGCTTTTATTTTCACCAGATGTTGATAAATCTACATGACTGGGCTTATCTCACAAATAAGACACAATATACAGAATAATTGACTCACACAACTATCCGTATCATAGTTTCGATTTCTAAGTCTAAATGATAAAATATCAACAGTCTCACTTTGTCATATTCATTCCATTTGAAGCGTTTCGTTAATGTTACTTCAACGTCAGTTAATTTATCTCTCTCTCTTTTTTTTTTTTTCAACTTGGTCATGTCCAGAACTCGTCATCCACGTTACAGTAACATATAGTGAATGATCAGAGGTCACACAGCTGTAAAACACAGCGTTCCATCACACTCATATTTCAAATAAACGTGGCCAGGCTTTTTTCAAACTTAACGCTGGTGCGCATGCGCCGAGCTGTGACGTGTCGCCCAAGTGTCAAATAGTGGGATGTGGAAACGATCGGAAACTGGATAAACTTAGACAGTGAAGTGTTTAACAGTGGAAGGGCGCAGGTAGCTTGGACTGTTTACTAACTGGAACTTTGGCTTTTAATGAGCCGCCGCTTCTCTTCACGTCAGCTGAGGGAAAATCCGTTTTATTCACGTTTGAAGCCGCGACATTGACATAGCTAACTCGGATTAGCGACAGTTGAGCTAACCGGAGTCCGTAAAGTAACCCGAACAATAGCACGGTTACCGGCGGAGCTAACGTTAACATGTAACAGATGTGAAGCGTAAAAGTGTTACTCGGGACACTTAGCTTTTAGCTTCGTTGACTTGGCGTTCAGCGCGGTGTCCACAGCCTGGGAGCCGCGGCGGGAGTCGCACCGAAGGGAGAGGAAGATGTCTCGGAGGCGGCTGGACAGTCGCAGCGGACTCTCCGCGGGGCTGCTGGGTGAGATTCAGACCCCGATCAGCACGGAGCCGATGGAGAGTGTGTACGAAACCACCGGGGAGCTGGGCAGGTGAGGAAGAGTCCACTAATGTAGCAGGACTGCGACGGCAACTGTTCAATGCGTTTTTTATATTGTTTGATCAGTATGAACTTCTTTACTGGCAGTGTAAATACAACAGAGCTTCACAAGGATATCTGCTCTGAACGGTCACTAACAATAACCATTACGGACAAGCAGACTGACAATGGAAAACATCATCAGTACATCATCCATGTCCAGTTTCACTTTGCTATGACAGCCAAAATACAGCACATTATATGACTGAAGTATGATCATTCCAGGGAACTGAGAGTCCCTAGTTCCTCACAAATGTCAAGATATTTTTTAATATAGTTTTGAAATATGTGAACTATAAAAAATATATATATTTCTTTAAACTGGTGGTCATACAGGACAAGAATGTTAAGTGCGTGGCTTTGTATTGTCTCAGCAGTTTACAACACAAAAGCACAGAAACCTTACAAAAGTAAGTGGGTATTGTGATTAAAAACATCTCATGAGCAACAAACAAGCACAGAATTTGACTGAAAATGTGTGATTAAAGATGAAGTTATTCACTGGAGGGATTCAGACTGAACAGAACAGTACCGTGTAATGTGCTGTTACAGTATTAGAGATGCGGGTCAGTTTCTGTTGCTTTACAAAGGGTAAAGATGAAGGCTGAGCTGAGTGACTTGACTAGATAACAATGTCACTACAGATGTAGATGATGTGAAAGGATAACATCAATTTTTCTTGGAAACATTTAAAAGCAGTCCAAAAATGGTCTGGTTTGGCAGAAACTTCTGTGTCCTTCATATGTCAGTGAATATTAACACACACTGAAGGCCAAAACTCAGCTACATCTATCTGGATTCTGACCGATAAGCTTTAACCAGTGTAAACGCGAGCCACACGGTGCCATGGACCTGTCATGCCACAGTAGATCTTTGTCATGTGTTTGGCACTGTTTATGTGTCCATGGCAACTGCTGATGGTTGATGATCACAGTCCAAGATCTCTGAGGTGTGTTTTAAGTAATGTGTCATACTCTATTTACTGCACAACTATGCTTTCAAAACACAGGGAAGGAAACAAGCTCATGTGCTTAAAAAGAAGAAATGGCACAGGACACTTCTCTTAATCATTTGTTTGTGTGTTAAAACAGGAAGTTCTAAGGTGGAATATTTTTAAAGAAAATGTAAGGACAGTAGTGCTAAGATAAAAAGAAAAATACCCATTTGTACTTTTGAGTTCTTAATTGACTTGTAGTAATTCATAACTGTGGTACAATATATTCTGAAATAAATAAACAATGACCTTGTAACAGGGACAACTTTTTATGTTATGTTTTTTATGTCAAAGAGTTTACATGCCAGTTTGAGTCTCATTTCAGCCTGTGCTGATAGGCTGTAAAGTGTTCATTTATGCTCTGGAGGATCTTTGTCCAGAGGAAATAACCATTATGATGTCATCAGGGTTATCTCAGTTTAACTTGTATGTATTCATTTTACATCTTTCATACAATGTAGCCTAAAGTTCACCACAGAGCAGGAATACAACACACAGGACAAAAACAAATGAAAAATGTACCACAATACAACAGTAAAGTGATGAATGACAGTCAATAATATAGGTCAATCTGATTATAGGGAGGAGTGAGGTCATTTTAAAATTGAAGAAGTGAAAAAGCTTTAAAATCACATCTGAAGTTACAAGCAGCCGGTGCAAAGTTATGTTATGTGATTTCTCACAAAGGAGAAAAAAACAGAGTTGCATTATGGGACTCTAGGATCCAGCAATTTTGGAGGTAGGCACATATTGGAGACATACTGAAGATGTTTTATTTGTTGCTCATTCGTTATTATTTCTGTCATTCATCAGCAGATTGCTGGAGGTCTCCTTTATTTATGATTAAATAAAGGTCAAGAATAATGACACTGTAGCACCACCCTGTAGGTCGTGCTACATGAGTCAGATCATTAAGCAACATTGTTCTATTTAGTAAGAAAGGTCCTACTGGGTATGTAACCATCATCATTGCTCCTGGTGCTTTGGAAGCTTATTTTTAGATGAGATTGTGTTTTCTTTGTCAGTCAAGGATGTGACTTTAAAGCATCGCATGTATGTAATGTGCCACTATTATCGCACTATAACTATAACAGCTGCATGCTGTTAATAGTTTTGTACTGGATTTTTGCCTTTCAGGTACATCAACAGGATAATTTATGACACTTAAATAAAACTGCCAGGGGCCACGTCTCCTCTCAGTCTTGATATTAAAAAAGATAATCTCAGTTAGGGCTGGGCAATATCTTGAGATTTTAGGATATATTGATATATTTTTAAATGCGATAAGACACGGGACAATATCACTTACATCAATATAGTTCATTTTGCGTTAAAATGACAATACATGAGCCGCAACCGGTTGCAACTAAAAATTCGAGCACGACAAATCTCTTCCACCACTTACAATGCCATAAAGTACAATACGAGGGCTCAGTCAAACTACAGAAAGCGATTTGTTTTATTTTATTCAAGAGCATTTTATTTCATCTATGAAAAAATATCGATAATATATATTAAGTATTGCAATTCAGCTAAAAAATATCGAACTATGACTTTTAATAGATATCTATCCATCCATCCATCCATCCATCCATCCATCCATCCATCTTCTACTGTTTCCGTTTCCGGGTCGCGGGGGCTGCTGGAGCCAATCCCAGCTAACGTTCTGTGCGAGGGCAGGGTACTCCCTGGACAGGTCGCCAGTCCATCACAGGGCCAATACACAAAGACAACCAGAGACCAACAACCACTCATATTCAGAACTACGGACAATTTAGAGTCACCAGTTAACCTAGACATGCATGTCTTTGGACAAACCGAACTCGCGACTTTCTTATTGTGGGGCAACAGTGCTAACCACTACGTCCCCATGCTTCCCTTAATCAATATCACCCTGCCCTAATCCCTGGGACCTAACAATGTTTCTGTCATGCTGTTTAGCCATACTGTACATCAGATAACTTGGGGATACTTGTTATCAAAAGCCAGCAATTGTTAGCACAGTTCTGTTCCATTCACATATGCACTACTGCATAGTAAAAGATAGTAATTATGTCATTAAGGCTGATCAACATATTAAAGGTCCTATACAGTCTAAAATTAGACAAATTTATTCATAGCGCACCAAATCATAACAAAGTTACATCAAGGCACTTTATTTATAGAGCAGGTCTAGACTAAAGTCTTAATGGAGTTGTTAAAGAAACCCAACATATCCCTCCAAGAAAGGAGGGTTATGTTGGGTGTTTGATTATAAATGAAGTCTAGGCTTTTACTGTATATAATACAGTAAAACTACAACAGGTCTCATTCCACAGAGAAATGCTTCCAACCTGTATTCAGAAACTGAGCCTTAAAACCAGCTATCAGGACGGGAGGTCAGTAATGTCACAACTATATAGTCAGGGCCCTCAGCCACACTGTCAAGTTCTGCCTATCTGGACAGGATGAAATCTGATATTTTCTATGTATATTAGTATACATGTGCAGGTGTCTATATGTATATGTACATTTATAATTCTGTATTGAATCACTCAGAAAACAGTGACCGCCTGACCTGTTATTACAAGAGCTCCAAAGGAAAGCTTGACAGTATCAGAAAAGCATCTGACACTGTCCAAAATATGTGTTCAGGTATCAGTGACACCTTGACATTTTGCTAACACTTAACCTTACTCTAACTGTTGTTATGCCCCAGCCTAGGGGAAACCAGATTACCAAGGAAGACCCACATCAGAGGTGCCTCAGTCCAAAAAGTGCTTTTATTGACGATAAGTGACCAGGTAGAAAAGGCGTCACGGAGGGCACAGCCAAAATAACAAACATAATGAACTATGGTTTGGAATCTAACCTGAAAAAAAAAGGAAAAATTAAGACAGACAGCTTACCTCCTTAACCAAAAAACAGGAGAAAAAGTTAATGAACACACAAAGCTTCCCTCCCCTACAGCTACCAGGTCTTCTGTTATAACAAAAATAATATTAATGAAGCCAAAACTTCAGTTGTCAAAAGTGCAGCACAGCCCAGCATGGCCCAATGTAGGGAGTAGGAAGTAGGAGGAGCCACACCCAGCTCAGGTGAACTTCCTTTTTAAAGGGGAAACCAGCCATCTTCAGCCCCTCCAACCTCTCCACCTGGAAAAGGAAATTGGAAACACCCCTACAAACACATACCCAGGGAGGACTCAAGGCAAACAGCAATATATGCAAATGAAAATAGGTCAAAACATTGTAAAGTGTAAAGTGTTGGACAGGTAAAGTTTAAGAGCAACAAAGACAAATGGATTTGTGGTGCATACTGTACCATTAGCTGTTAGCACAATTTGGAAATATTTTGTGCTAGAAAGATTGGAGAGCTAAAAGGCAACAAGTACAGAAGGCAAGGCTGAAATTTAGGGGAAATCAAATCAGCACATGAGTTCAGAATATCTCTCTTTATTGTGGATAAAACCACAAATACATCTTCTGTGGATATCAGCACAGTAGGAGTGTTAGTCATGCGACATTTTATTAGTGTCAGTTTTTTTGACTGTTTAAGATTCATGTTTTGAATCATTATGTTTAAATCAACCAGAGGAACTTAATTGAATTGAATATAGTAATGACAGAATTTCTCCCGGGCCACTTTAAACTGTTCACTGTAATGAATAGTAACAGATGTTGATGACCTGTGCTTTATCCTGCTGTGGCACTGCTCTTTGCTTCTCAGGGGGAAGTTTGCAGTAGTCAAGCACTGTGTGGAGAAGGCCTCAGGGAAAGTGTTTGCTGCTAAGTTCCTACGGAAAAGGAGGAGAGGCCGTGACTGTCGGGCTGAGGTCATTCACGAGATGGCTGTTCTGGAGATGGCTCGTAACAACACCCGAGTGGTCAACCTGCACGCCGCTTACGAGACAGATCATGATATCGTCTTAGTGCTGGAATAGTGAGTTCACAACAGAATCATAAATTATGTTATTTATAAATTATAAATTAAATTATGTTGAGCCACAAGCATCCTGTAAGTGTAGGGCAAAGTCTTGTTTGTCAGCTCAATCTTTTCAACAGCTTCAGGAAGTTTGTTTATTTAAAAACTAAAAGGCTTGGTGTGTTTGATGATGTTACTGAACAGCCTGAGCTGAAACTTTGTTTTCTTATCTGACATATCATTCATCCTTACTCCCTTGCATTATCAAGGTAGAAACTAGATGACATATTGTTTATCCTGAAGTGAATAGCCATAATTTTCTAACCTTTAATATTTTTTGTTCCTATAGCCACTTTAACCTTTACAGTGAGAACAGCAACATTCGATCTAACACTGCTCCTGGAGAATTATCAAATGAAACTTGAAGAACTTGAAATGTAATAAAATTAGAGACAGGATCAGTTTTAGGGCTTGTCCTGCTCCAACCCACAGACACTCCTACACACAGTGATTTACACTTCAGGAAGCATGAACAAGATTGCTCTCTTGCTCAACAACACTTTGCTAGTACATGCAGGATAAGATCAGGGACCCACTGGCTATAAGCGGGCCACTCAAACCAGCAGGCCACCCTTCAACTTCTGTGTTTTTGTCCAGAGTGAACCACATCTAAATGTAATCAAGTGTCAGAGATGTTTCAGTGACTGTTCCATGAAACTGTCTCATGCGTGCGTGTGTCTGTATTTACAGTGTAATTGTTTTGTCTGTTCCCAGTGCGGCGGGTGGGGAGATATTTGACCACTGTGTGTCTGAGGAGCTGCTGACAGAGGCACAGATCACCCGTCTGATCAGGCAGACGCTGGAGGGAGTCCATTACCTCCACCAGAGTAACCTGGTGCACTTAGACCTGAAGGTTTGTACACACTTACACACTTACACACACAAACCAGTAAACATACAATCCTGTGGCTTCAGCTCCACTTGTGTGTGAGTCTAAGTAATTCTAAAAAAGTAAAACTTCCTCAGGTTTGTCACCTTCCTCTTATCATTTCTCTATTCCCACCAGTGTAATGATAACTAAAGGTAACTCCTGCAGCAGCAGGTACTGAGCAGGAACATGGAGCAGAGAGGATTCAACATCTGTAGGACGGGGACAGGAGGGACAAAACACAGACTACAGGAAGAGACTAAGTTAGAGACATGTAAGGTTGTAATGTGCATGCATTGGGGGGGGGGGGCACAGAGAGACAGAGAGAGAAGTGCTCAGTGTAACCACCAGCAGTCTAGGTCTATAGCAGCATAATTAGAATTAAAACAGTAATGAAACCTTACATTTTAACTGATGGCTTAGTCATAAAGGAAGATTTTCAGCCTGATCCTGAAAGCTGTGACAGAGTCCGCGCCCCGGACTGATAATGGGAGTTGGTTCCATAGAAGAAGAGCCTGATAGCTGAAAGATCTGCCTGCTGATTTATTCTCTGAGACTCCAGGAACCACAAATAAACCTACATCCAGAGAGCGAAGTGACCTACTGGGACAATAAGGAACTATGAGCTCTCTGAGATATGCTGGAGCTTGGTCATTAAGAGCTTTTTACGTTAGGAGAAGGATATTGAATTCATGAACTGGTTTTTCTGCATCCTCCTGAGACAGGATGTTTCTGCTCTTTGCAATATTGTGTAGGTGAACAAGGGAAAAAGGACATGTCCTGATCAAAAATGACTCCAAGATTCCTAACAGTGGAACTCAAGGCCAAACCAATGGCAACCAGACAGGTTACATGATCAGATAATGCTTCTCTAAGGTGCTTAGGGGCCAAGTACAATGACTTCAGTTTTGTCTGAGTTCAGAAGGAAAAGGTTGCAGGTCATCCGGGTCTTTATGTCTATAAGACATGCCTGAAGTCTGTTTAGCTGGTTTGTTTCATTCGCCTTCATTGACAAGTATAAATGAGTATCATCTGCATAACAGTGGGAATTGATGCTGTGCTTCTGGATAATAGTGCCTAAGGGAAGCCTGTATAGGATGAAAATGATTGGTCCAAGGACAGTACCCTCCTGTCCTCCATGATTAACTAAAGTGCGTGAGGAAGAGTCAATATTAACATGAACAAAGTGATATCTGTCTGATAAGTATGATATGAACCAGCTTAGTGTGGTTACTTTGATCCTAATTTAATGTTTCAGTCTTTGTAATAAAATATTATGATCAATGGTGTCAAAAGCAGCACTGAGATCTAACAGGACAAGTATGGAGGCCAAGGGCATTAGAATGTCTTTGGTAACTTTTACCAGCGCTGTTTCTGTGCTATGATGTTCTCTAAAACCTGACTGAAACTCTTCAAACAAGCCATTCCTATGCAGATGTTCACATGATTAGCTTGGAAATACTTTTTCAAGAATTTTGGAAATGAAAGGGAGGTTTAGATATGGGTCTATAAATACCCAAAACATCTGGATCAAGATTAGGTTTTTTGAGGAGAGGTTTAATAACACCAACCTTGAAAGGCTGTGGTACATAACCAAGCGATAAACTCAAATTGATTAATTAAGTTCTCATTTTTAGCTCTTCTTCTGTTTACTTTTGGTTTAATAGATCTAAATTTAGGAGGTCGTGGGACAGACACATTTTCTATATTCTATATTCTGGGGAGGCAGCTGCTCTGACTGAGGCGCAGAGAAGAGTGTTAAAATGCTGCTCTGAGCTCTGCCTTCTGGTTTGGACCCTGGAATGTCACGGTTTTAACTTTCTAGTAAATTCAGTCAGATTCCTAGGTATGAAAGCGGCCCTCTCCATGGTGGGATGGACACCATCTCTCCTAATCAGACCAGGTCTCCCCTAGAAAGTATTCCAGTTATCTATGTAGCCCACATTGTTTTCTGGACAACACCTCGACAGCCAGCAGTAAAATGACGACATGCGGGCTATACATGTCATCACTGGTCAGATTGGGGAGGGGGCCAGAGAAAACTACAGTGTCCGACGTCGTTTCTGCAAAATTACACACCAACTCCATATTAATCTTTGTGACCTCCAACTGGCGGGGTCGGGTGTTGTTATTGTCAATGTGAATTACCAGTTTACCATATTAACGCATATCCTTTGCCAGCAATTTTAGATAAGACTGGATGTTGCCCGCTCTGGCCCCAGGGATGAACTAAACTATGGCCGCCGGTTTCGCTAACTTCAACTTCCTCAGAATAGAATTGCCAATAACAATAGCAATCAAATTTTCATGTGTGTTGTACATTCAGGAGATGATTTCTGACAGTCTGGATCCTTTATGTTTTAGAATTAAACCATAGTGTGAACATAAGCACAGACACACAAATATAAAGTGAAGGAAATGTGTGCTATGTGTGTTCTCAACCTCTGTTGTAGAGGATGATCGCGTTGAAACAGTGTCATGTGGCCAGCATGTTTCAGAACTTTAAAAAGTAATCCTGTTAGAAACATACAGGAAGGGACATACCACTTCCTCACAATTACGATGAAAGGTTAGAAAAAGTTCTGACTTGTGTAATAAGTTTGTTTCTCATCTTTAAAGCACCTCTTGCAACTTTTGCCTTCAGATAATGGGTAATATGTTTCCTCTGTTTTTGTTTTCCACCTCAGCCTCAGAATATTCTCCTGACCAGCCTGAGTCCTCCAGGAGACATAAAGATCGTGGACTTTGGCCTGGCTCGTAAACTGGGTGCGTCCGGAGAGCTCCGGGAGATTCTTGGCACGCCGGAGTATGTCGGTAAGATGGTGTTCGCAAAACACACTTAGACCTCATACGCGTCAGAGTGAAACCTGTCTTATGGTACGATGGAAGAAAACTTTTTTTACTTTATTATCATTAATTGCAGAACATGTTCTGATGGAGGTATTGTCATGACACCCTCCTGTCCTGTCATGCAAGAAAAACTGGCTTTGATCCAATCACACTTACTCTCCTCTGTCCACACCTTCATGACTCTCCTTTGTTTTGAACAGAAACACATTTGCAAAGGGTCAGCTGAAATGTGTGACTTCAGCAGTAGTGAAACAAAGAGACAAATCAACTATGTGGCATTAAAATGATTCGAGACAGCAAGTAATTGTGACCTACTGTATTTTTCTCTTTTATTCAGCTCCAGAGATCCTGAACTATGAACCAATCACAACAGCCACCGACCTGTGGTGAGTCTGTCTCTTCAACAGCAATCCTGATGACAGGATTTCACTGTGGAGTCCAGCAGGATAAGCAACACAAATTGTGACAGGTTGTTTTTAAGGCACAGAGTCAATCAACAACCCAACAGAACTGTGCAGTAACACAGTTACTAAAAGCTATTATGTTCTCTCTAGGATAGTGCCAAAACTCTGAAAATAGAAGCCGTTTTCTCTTGTATATTTGGTTTTGTTGAATAGTCACCGCTTTGTGCTGACTTCTTCTTTGGCATTCAACCTACTCCAGGACATGTTATGACTGTGTTCTTCTCTCACCCAGGAGCGTGGGCGTCATAGCCTACATGCTGGTGACGGGTGAGTCTCCATTTGCCGGGGACGACAAGCAGGAGACGTATCTGAACGTGTCCCAGGTCAACGTGGACTACAGCAGGGATGCTTTCTCCAGGGTGTCGGAGTTGGCTGTGGACTTCATCCGCAAGCTGCTAGTCAAAGTTCCAGAGTGAGTAAAGACAGGGGAGCAGTCATTTATTCCGAATGTGAACACAGAACTTTAAAGAAAGGGAGGAGGTATGTTAGTCTACAAGCAAGCACAGCCAACACACAGGTTCAAGAGCAAATAAATCACAGCACAAAAAAAAGACCTATTTGACTCGTAGGAACATGCTTTGGTTAGTGAGCTATGTTCATCACGTGTTAGTCATGTCCTGGTGAGCAGGAGGAAACTGTCTGAAAACTGTTGTCCCTAACAAAATGGAAACATCAGGGATCCATCAGTTAGACTGATGATTTTCTGAATGCTGTACACCAACCAATGAAAATGAGATTGCATTGTAAAACAGTATTTTCTGCTCTGCCCTCAGGGACCGGCCCAGTGCTGCAGAGTGTATGAGTCACCCGTGGCTCTGGCAGCAGCAGCTGTGCCTGAGCCCCGACCCCTCCACCACCACCACCCGCACCATCCGCGAAAGGAGCTGTGGTACCAAGTGGGCAGCCCCACCTGAAGACCCTGAAGACAAGGAGAACTTCCTGGAGTCCCCACACTCTCATGCTAAAAAGTTCCGCTTCGACGAGGAAGCCTTCGCCCCCGGAGACGGTGACTTTTGAAAGTGTAACACGTAAAAAGGGGGGACCTGAAGGCAGCGGTGCTCACCTCTCCCTTAAGCTTTTAAAGTCTTTTAAGCCTCCACAAAACCAGCTGGCTGCTGCCCAGAGCGCTTAGGTTGTGTTCATATTCCACTAATCTACAGGATCCGCCACTCAGACCAAAGATAACCAGCTACATATTAAGATCTCTCACTGGTCTAGTGCTGTTAAAATGTTAATGCAGTGTGTTTAACCTGAACTATTTCATTTCGTTGGTTGTTGAAATCCTTGTGATTGTTTTCAGGGGCTGCATATAAATCTGGGTTGTCCTCCCTGTGCCGATGAAGGCATGTGGAGTAATTCTAGAGAAATCTATGCAATACTTATGGTATATATTTCAAACCTTTTCTCCGTAGAGACCTGAAAGAAGTTTGTTGGACACAGCCTTAAGGAGGAAGTGAAATGTTGTCATCACCAGCCTCAGTCACTGTGTGGTCCCACTTGTGCTTCAGCAGAGGTGTGATGTCAATAAGAGGGCTGCAGCGAGGAAGTGTGATAATGTCCTTATTTGCATGTTGAAGAGAGTGAGGTGCAGCTGGACAGGACAGCAGCATCATGGGAAAACTCAGGTTGAGTTTTATGCAGCTCTTTCTGGAAATGTTTCACTGTTTTTAAAGATGCTGCTGATCCAGTTCTGAGCTCCATCTCTCTACCTGCAGCATGACAACCAGCAGATGGACACGATTACACACAACCATGTTACATTCCTTATTTGTTTGCCTTCTCGCAAAGGGTCAAACTTTCATTTTCTCATTGTCTGCTGTAGGGTGAGGGTTTAAATTTAGCTCAGGGTTTTAGATAAAGCTCATTTTAATAGCCTGAACTGGTGTAGTCCTCGTACAGAGCTCTAAAGCTCCACAACTTGTATTTGGTTAATTATGATTATGATTATTATTATTTTTTTAAAGGGTTCATGAAATTCCTGCTCAGCCTTCCATAGTGAGATAGGAATGTAAATGTGTAAACGGCTCAGAGAACTAATGAGTCATGCAGTGTCTCACAGGCCACACCCGCACTTACTCAAATGATTTCCTCAGCGGGCCCAGGTTCCTCTTTGTTGGCCCACTACAGCACTTATTCACAAGCACACGTTTTGAGCTGATAAGCAGGAGCTATTTATGAAAGTTTGTGTGTTTGGTGTGTGTCCTCGAGAGGTTCGTTGTGTCCTTCAGTCCCTCACCAAAGCCATTTAATCTGCTTCCACAGTCTCTGCATTAAAAGCTACTCTAGTCCTCCTGGGTTCAGAGTGCCTGTTGTTTTCACCTCAGGGCATTCTACTCATTCTGCTCTTTGTTGTTTATTCTTAATGTTATTCTTATAGGCCTACTGTTATTATTATTATTATTATTTATGTGCTCAGCTTATACTTTATGTGTTTATGCAATGTGCTTATGTTGGATGAGGGGGGGTTGTAGAGGGAGGCAGGTCATCTGGAATGATTTGGGCGTTATTTAAAACAAGTTGCTTCTGGTCACAGTGGGATGAATAATAAATGTTTGACTTGCAGTGAATTGTTAAAGTTGGAAGCAGGGAATGGGTTTCAAGGTGGTATTGGGAAGTGATGCAAAATAATGATGTGGATGAGTCAGATGGTCTTAGTCAGGAGGAAGATGATTAAACACTTTGATGTGTGTTGGTTTTGGAGGAGACGTGAGCAGATATCTTAGAATGCAGACCAGTGCGCTCACATTGTGATGTTGATTGTTGAGATATGTTGCAGTGAAAGTATTCTGAGTGAAGAGAAAGGTGGGAGCAATGGTGTCACTGTTGAGTTAGGAGATCGAAGTAGCGTGACAGAACCACTGTACAAAGGGAAATACGAGGTGCTCGTCTGTTGTTGCCAAATGATTTGATGTCACATCGTGTCATGTAATGTAATGTAATGCTGTTCACTCACAGGATTTGCCATCTTTGTTCAAGTAAGACTTGAATAAGGGGGAAAAAAAACTCTCTTTAAGTGCAGTGCTGGGAACTCTGATAGCTGTTAACCACCAGTCAAACATTCCTTTTTGCTGCAAGGTGCCAAACTGAATAAGACCACATTGTGTTTGTTTGTTGTTGTCATTAACAATGGCCTTTTTGTGGGAGATGGGCGTCTTCAGCTGTGGCCGTGGTCTCATCATTATGCTGTCATCCTTTAGAAAACTGGAACACCACACTGTAGAGGCTCATCTCGCTGACGGAGCAGTTTGGCTTTAAGATGACAGGTGCATCTCTGTGACACAGTCAGATTAGAGATTATTGTCTTTTACTACTGTATGAGGAAATAAGCTTACTTCATCTCAAGAGTGCAAAATCTCAGTCTGGTTTCTAAAACCTCTTCAAACACACTGTCTTAAACACTTGATCAGACTGAATTTGAGGTGCCTTAAATTTCCAGGCTCAGTTATACAGAAACAAGTGCAGGCGTCTTTTCCTGCTGCAGTAGAATCTCTAAGAACCAGATCTAGACCTGACGCTGTGAATCTTGACAGAAGATGGACTTGCAGTGATGTCAGGTATCTCACTGTGCAGGATGACGGAATGCTTTGAATGAAGCGTCTCGTGTTTGCTGGTATTGTTTATCTGTCACTTGAACGTGACTTAAGCTGCGGTGCCTGTTTTGTTGTTTTCTACGAGCTATTGTACTGTGTTATTTTCAGCAGCTGATCCCTCAGTGGCCTCAGTGTATGAGTGCTCATTGTGTGAGTGGGAGGCGCCGTCCTCCTCCAGCAGTGGAGCACCACTGATGTCATCCAACACTTGTTTCTTTTCAGTGACCACAGCGAGGCTGGAGGTCACGGCAGATTAAAGTCAAACCAGCCACAAACATAAGCAAATAAATGTTGGAGAGATGTTTGTTTATTTTGCATTTTAATTTTTAATTTTTTTTTTTTTTTTTTTTTTGGGATGTATGAGGATCGTGATTTGCATCTGAAATTTTTTTTTTTTTTTTTTTTTAAAAGAGACATAATCTGTAATGTATTCTGATCAACTGCAGGCTAATATGTAGGCATCTCAAAGCAAACAGGTAAAGCTGATTAAACATTGTAGAAAATATGTGATGGAGCGTTTGATGTCTTTCTTTTCTCTCTCCACACTGCTGCCACCTGCTGATCCAGACTGGGCTGCTGAGCTGCAGACTCAGGTCAGCACATGGCTATTGATAATGAAAACATTTTTGTTCTAAAAAAGGTTCATATCTGTTCTGCTCACACTCACAGGTCTTTAGACCAGTGAGAAATAAACATGATGGAATGATCTGAAGTTACATTAAGCAAAATGAGCTGCAGCCGCTAGCACAGTGCAAACATGCTATTTGAGGTCGGAGAGGAGTACACATGCTGCCAACACTGACAGATCAGCAGATGTTTGAGCTCAACAAGCTACTTCATTTTAACAATCAGCTGACACTTAAATGTTTTTATGTACAACGATACAAAACGATTTGTATATGAACACATTCTGCACTTTTTCAAGATAATCATCTCGCCAGTGCCACTTCCCAACTTGTTTCACTTCAAGTTTTTTTAATACAAAATCAATTTGTACATTGTTGAAAAAAAAAAGTTGAAAGAAACATCAAATCAAAAAAATACTAAGAATTTATATCATTAAGTTAATAATTGGAGAAAAAGAATTAAATGAGCCAAGTTATGAAATATGTTGACAGGTCAACAAACATGTGAGAGTATTGTTTAAATATTAATTCTTAGTCTCAGCTCCAGGTCCATATGATCTACCTTAGCAACAGCTGATGAAGATCAAGGACATGCCATCTGCACCCACATTAATGCTTTTCTGTTAAAGAAGTGTCACTTCAGCTAAATTTAGGCCCCTGTCCTCACCAGTATGATCTCCTGGACCCTGACCCCAGACTCCTTTCCAGTCTGGGCAAGCTCTAGGCTACAGTGACATAGTTACCACTTAGCCTCTTGACTGGTTCTTACTGACTGCCAGAGGTGACAATCTGAGCTTGTGGTCTTTGCCAACACTAGTTAATCAACAACTGTATTTACTGTTGACCCTCAACCAACCTGCAGAGTAGACTAAAATCTTGTCATCATGTTTACACTGGCATACACAGGCTCAGGGCAAATGAAAAGTCACGTGAATAGTCGGGGATTATTCTGGTTTTAAAATGATAACGTGTCGAGGGCGGAGCCACAACTGTTCTAATGCAGAAGTGAGCAGAGTAGATTGTGTTTGTCATGACAACAGCACAATATCTTCCTATGGTAACAGGCAAAAACAAGACTGCTACCAAAATAAAAGCTTCTTTTGCTTTAGTTTAGTATATTCGCTCAGAGTGCATCATCTGACAATTACAATGAAAAGTTATGGAGGAATGACAACTGGTTCTACATTTCTAACCAAAAACTTGGCTTCATTAGTTCAATGGGTGACCACAGAAAGTCAGTCCAGACATTCACTCGTCTAAAAGTAGCTCAATACAAGTGCAGGTATCAGGAGAATGTAATAAGCTGCTCTTCCTTGGCAAATGATTACAATAAATCAGTTTCACATTAAAATTTACACTATCAACCATAAAGATTTCCTCTAGGCAGAATCAGAGACAACATGAAGCAGTCATGTTTGTAAATGAGAAGATCTGCAGCAAATCAAAGTCTGAGCTCAAAGTTTAAAAGAGTAAAATAATGAAGCAGCAGGACACTGGATGATCCAAGATCCCATTTTTCATACCTGTATATTTCTACTCAGGGTCATGGGGGAGAGGGGGATGTCTTCATCGTCATTCCACCTCAGATTAAGTGCATTCATCAGAAAGGAAATGCTAAGTAAACACACCAGCATCAGACACATGATCTCAAGGCTGAGCCCTTAAATCGAGTTAAGACCAGCAAATACGACACAACCTATTCTGTAATAGATCAAATGAAAGCTCGGCAATGTTCAATAATCAGCTCAGATATCTCATGTGTGTGCATGTGATGGAGTGCTCACTCGGGACCAAACTCAAAACTCCTGGATGACCCTGAAGTGGTTATCGATGGAGGGGGGCTCATCCTCAAAGTGCAGCTTTTTGCTTGGACAGGCACCAAGCTCCTCCAGGGTTTTGATGAATTGCCCGTGCTCGCGGCCCACCCAGGCCCGCATCGGGTCACACACCTCGTAAGGGGTCACATGGGCATGGACTGACACGCCACTGGCAGCCAGCTCTTTCAGCACCAGTTTGTCTGTCACCCAGGTTTCGCTGCCTCCTGGGTGTCCACCGTCCAGCCAGTACATGGCCGAGATGCACTTAATGAAGGGGGATATCTGCGGGTCAGCGCGGGCCCCTCCCAGTTCGTACACCATCTGGTTCAGCACCACGCAGCCTTTGCTGAAGCCCACCAGTGTCAGTGAAAACCCAGAGGGGATGCTATCAGCGCCTCCTTGGAGCTGGAGGGGGTTTGGTAGGTTGGCTCGCTCCATGCCATGGCTCAGCAGGGCCCTGCAACACAAATCAGCTATAGTAAAGCTGTTTCTGCATCTGAGTTACTCCATGCTACAGGTACCACACACAGGTAGAATCTACAGAGTCTACATGGTTGAGAGGAAGTGCAGTTGGTGTAAAGGCTGTACCAACTCAACAATCTGGAGCATACAGACATTTCCCCAGAGTTTTGTGCGCACCGCTGATGATGAAATCTACGTCATGCAAACTTTTGCGTCCAATTCATGTGGAGAATTAAACACTCATTTCCATGAACATTTTACTTTTGAATGAGTATCTCTGATAATTTGTGGCCATTTTTTCACTGATAGCTATTCTTTGTAACCTCAAGTTATTAAGAACTTGGCACAGACAAGGAAATAAACAATGTAACAAAAATGTTTACAAGTGATGCCTTAGCAATTCATGCAGCAACTGGGGGTGTCTGACATCTGTCCATAGAAGTGTAAAAACAAAACTACAAATGCAAATGTAAAAAGACAAAAACCTGAGATGGTGAAACGCTCCAGAGTCAGGTATGTATGGCAAGTGCTCTGGAGCTCCGAACATGTTGCTCTCCACAAAGTTGTGGTAGCAGCTGAACTTGTGTAGATACATGCGTGATGCTCTGATCACCCAGACATATCGGTCGGGGAAACGGCGACCCAAGATGAAGGCCACCTGCTCCAGACTCCAGCAGATCCACTTAGCTCCTTCAGGTTGCAGCACCATCTCCTCCTGGAAGTTCTGAACCAGCAAAACAAAGAGTGTTGTGAGCTGTAATACACTCATTTGACCTTCTCACACTGCACTCACATAGAAAATGGGACATGTAGCCATTGCCACTCTGCTTTTTGCATATATTTCATTCCCTAGTTTGTCTAAAATTAGCTTTGCATACACAGCTTAACATGATGAAGTGCAGCTAATGCAGCTGGAAAGGAAAGAGGCTTGCTTTGGCCATCTTACTGGGCCGTTAAACATACAAATTTAAAGAAGAGAAACTAAATTCCTCCATGAAAACAAGCAGGAAGTCAATGAGCAAAACAAAGCACTGCTGTTAACAACCAGGGTAAAAGTCAGACTAAAAATGTCACACACACTTTCAGTGTATCTTTGGCCCATTTAATTAGTTCCATCAGCATCTTCCTCTCACTCTGCTGTCAGCCTTTCAGTGTGTGGTCCTGGACACAATCACTTCATTCACTCTATGTATATGGACATATCCCTGTGACAGCGTCCTGCACATACGAACGTCTCCTGGGAAATACCAGCACACTGTGGGAATAGTAACACTTGCGAAGAGAGATGCCTGATGAATTGCAGATGAGGACGGTGAACAGACGGGCTGGACATTCATTACAAATTAGTTTAGTGTCTTTCTAAAAAAAGAAAAAAGTCACAAAAAGCCTGTGAGACAGCTCTACATAATCTGACTGCTGCAGAGACCCGAACACCACCATGTGTACCCTTTAAAGCAGTTTACTCAGAATGCACACGTCCACTAAAACTCCTCTTCTTTGATAGTCAGTCGTGCACTTCTTTCATTTATAGATTTTGTGTTACTTTTTATGATTAAGTCTTACAGTAAAAACAAAAGGTGCGGTCAATGTCTCCTTTTTCTTCGGAGGGTTCTTAACTGAGTGAAAATACCCCGAGAAGTTGCATCAATGCTCCCTTATCTCCTACAGAAGAGGAACAAAATGATCAGAGGCCATGACTTTCCCCAATTCCACCTGGCAGCAGCATTTAAAGTTTTGCACCCACATGAATGCAGAAACTGCAGAGCAGCTGTTTTATGTTGGTGACACATTCCAAAATCCAAAATGTAAAAAGAAAAAAGGATTTAGCTTGCTCATATAATACCCACAAGATGTAAAATCTGAAAAAGCTCTTCACCTCTGCAAATGGCCTGTCTATGACATTTAACAATATTATTTTTATTATTAAATCATAGTAATAATCAAGTGAGCTTGATGGCTGCATATGAAAGACATATAGAGCGAGACAAATGGCATTGCCCCTCAAATGTCTTTATAACAAATACATACCACTTTAACGTTGATATAGACTTTCTGTAAGTCTGTCTTTGTAAATCTGGCCACCTCATAATTGACTTGAGAGTTAGTGGTCTACGCATTTCTACAATCTCATACTTGTAGAAGTGGCTGGTTAAAGGGAGCCACTGTTCCACAGGTTGATCTGAACTGCAGAAACTCTGCAGTTCAGATCAACTGATAATGTTTTCATCTCTACCAATATCCTACGTGCTTTTCAGGGGTTTAATTCAGAATCTCAATGAATAGAGATACTATTTACCATTGCGATTACTTATAGTGATTGGAACGGAGAGGTGATTCTCTGCTCTTTCTGTAGACCCCCTGGATAACGTGACATCCCTCCCATCCTCCATCCCACTCACTTGAATGTCGCCGTGGAAAAACACAACATGTCTGTTGTTGCTCTTGTCCTTTGGCTCCGTGGCATTCTTGTTGTTTGTGTCAGGCCGCAGCAGGAGCAGGTCGTTCAGTCGCCTCGGGACGTGGCCGGGCACCGCGACCAGCTTCTCCAGCCTCTGCCGCGGGCTCCCGGTGCATGCATCCCGGCTGGCCGCTGCGTGCAGACCCCGACGCTCAGAGGATGTCGCAGCAGCTACAGAGGTCATCGTTTTAGCCAGCGATAACAGAGCGAAACCCAAAGCAGCTGCTCGGGCGGGTTGCATTGACTCTAAAATAAGAAAATGAATTGGCGTTTTTCTTCCTGAGCGCAGTCACTCCATGCCGCTGCTGATGTTAGCTAGCCGCTCCACTCACGATAGCTGCGTTTGCTAGCAACAAGGCATCACATTTTCGACAATGAGCATCGAAACCAGACCCGGGAATCCTATTATCTGGCTTTAACCAGACTACTTACAGTTGCAGTCCATCTTCTAACCTTTGTCAGTTTTGATTCGTTGCAGTTTTAAATAACAAGCGTCCACCTCTAATTAAATTCTGAGTTTGTGGTCTTTTGTCCACGAAGGGGCGCTCTTTGTCCCAAACACACCTACCGACCGGACCTGAGAAAGAGCAGACCGACACGACTGCGCATTTTTTTTTAAAGAGCTACTGAGTGTACAGAGAATATACCGCTATGTACTTCCGTTTCCGTCTAGTCAAACTTCCGCTCATGTTAAGGACAACAAATGAATACACGGGAAATTATAATAAATTATCTAACTAAATAAAGAAATACATACATGAATAAAAGCGCTATATAAAAAACACGTACATTACAAAAATGTATACAATACCAAAGTACATTCAGGAAGCTCTTTACTTACATAGTTCTCAAATTTACAAACAATTAAATGTATTTTTAAAAGTTATAACATTATAACATGATAATACCACTTATGAAAAAAAAACATAGATTAATATTAAGAACGTATGAAGGATAAGTTCAATAACTGGCAACAAAAAGGGCTGAAAACGACACGCAGGTGACAGCCGTTGCCACGGAGGTCGAAAACGGAGGTGAACCATTTTGCTAAAGCCTCGGAGCGAAACATGCTTAAATCCAGTGCAAACTTGCTGTGTTAGTGTTAGCACAGGTAAATCACCACTAGAGTGTGCAAAGTACTTGACAAGTCAACACTCCGCAGGCATGGACTAACAGCTCAGCCTCTCTGACACGTTTGGGACTTGCACGCCCCAGATGAATGGAGTGAGTGAACCTACAGCGGGTCGGACCTTGAACATGTGTTGCTACAGTCCGGGCACTGATAAGGAGCCGCAGCACAGTGAAAGTTAGGCCGGCGGACACACCGGATCCTTCATTCACTGCTAAACACTTGAATTAGATTCACACTAGACAGAACGAAAATTCTCTTCATCTGCTCTAAGGTAAAATATCTTGAAGTCACCTTGAAGTCATTGTCACGACTTCTGGAAACTTTAGACGCGTCTTTGTTATCACGGTAAACTTTTCAGACTGTGGTAGCAATGAATTTTACGTTTTCTTTTGTTTTGTTTACACAAAATGGAAGCATTTGTTTATTTGTTCTGTAGAGGACAGCTACACAAACTGTCTGTAGATGGCACCATCATTGAAGGAATTCATCCATTCATCCATGAGCAGAAGCAATGCACTTTGTGGCAAAATTAGAGGAGCGTGTGGACTTACAACAGAAAGAAAATGAAAATCTTGTGATTAAATCAGTTTATGTGAGACTGTGACTACAGTGGCACTATTAGGTAGGACTCATCAAGTAAACAAAGCTGCATAACTGTCTTAATTTAACAGCAACAAGAATCCAGTTTGTTAGCAGCTACTGATCATACCAGACCCAGTCACACAGTCACTCTTATGTACTGAACTGATCAACTATGCATTTTATTGTATATGAATGTAACTGTTAAATTCAAGAGATTACAAATCTAATTTGTCTTGTATTTGATTTAACAAATTCATGATCTGCATTCCCTCCAGATACAGTCACAGTAACATGGCCTGCATCTCCTTTGGCAAACGACTGGTGGCTTGTCTCCTCAACATTTCTGAGGCTCGCAGGAAAGACCTGGTGGAGACTGTGGCCAGGGCGGCTATATATAACACTGAAGGCAGGTGTAATGTTAGTCTCTCACAACATTGCAGAGTAATGACATATTTTCAGGCCTGATGCTTACTTACAGTTGAATGAAGTGTCCAGCATTTGCTCTCTGTGAATGCTAAGACAGCTGAAATTTGATCACACTTTTCTCTCTGAGAAGAAACAATTATTCTCAGCACAATACAACATTATGTCTAACAGTTTGCTCTCCACTCGTCCTCCATGGTGGCATCAGATGTGGTTCTGGAGACTTAGTGAGAAAACTGGCTCAATAGCAATTAATTCAAGCTTTACTGCTAAATCATAGATCATTTAAATTAGGCCGATTTTATAAATTGTCATACCTCAGGTGTCAGACGAGAGGGGACCACAGTGCTGAACATCTTTAATGATCATGACTACAACCGCTCTGTCATCACCATTGTGGCCAGCATCAACATTATCAGTAAGTATTTCATCTTTGTGTATTTTGCCGAAGCCTCATCAGGATGCAACTTTTTTTCATTCATTCATCTTGCTACACTACTTGTCAGCTGCTTGTTGTAGCACTGCAGCTACAGTACGGATTCAATCTCTGTCTCCCTGCTCTCCAATCCCCTGAGAGGAAAAAATGCTTTAATAAGCTTTGTCAGGGATTTAAACACAAAAAATATTCAGGATGAACATTTCTGACAAAGATCATAATACAAATGTATCTTATTGGTTCCAATCTAAAATATGGCTTTCATACAATGTAGACAAACCTGTCAAGGTTCACAGTTGTATTTCCCACACTCCGCCTAATCAAATATACAAAAGTATAACTTTAAAAATAAGTAAAATCAGGTAAAATGCCTTGCTACGTCCCACACACCGCATTAAGACTTCACTCTGACAGGATGTTTGATGTTTAGTATTATTTGATGTATTTCAGGAGAGGCGATCCTTTCAGCGTGCGAGAGAGCCTGCGTACTTATTGACATGTCCACTCACACAGGGGTCCACCCATGTATGGGTGCCGTTGACCTCATACCCATCTATCCCTTAGGGGAAGAAGTGCGAGTGGAGGACTGTGCTAAAGAAGCTTTGGGTGAGTTGCCATTTGTGCATGTGGGTGTTGGTGCATATAAAAATATGCCCTTATCGATTGACTTGAACTTACAGGTGCATCTCACCAAATGTAGAATATAATGTAAAACCTTTGTTTTTCATATTCTAATTGTTAAAGTGAAACTATCATAGCTTTTAAATTCATGATACATAGAGGGAAATACTTTCATACATATACATTTTTCTTAATTTACATTTTTTAATCCATCTGCAGGTGCACCTATGGAAACATAATTACGACTTTTACTTCCTCTAGATACTGAAGTTTGATTGTCTTTTCGATTATTACTGTTAAAGTTTACAATCTGGTTGAAACTCCAAAATCTGTAATTATTATTAATATAATAATTATTTCCAATAATCAGTGTGGTGTGGCATGCCGTGGCGGGAAGGTTCAGCCTGTGGCTCTGCTGAGGCCTTATTAAAGGCCATTAAATCATTATTGTCACTTATTAGCCATGTGAAATTAATAATGAGCAGAAACCCAGCCTGTGATGTGCATGCCTGAAGTGTGCACTCAGAATGCTAATGTATGATGGGATTGCAGAGTAATTAATGACAAACTCACTAAAAAAACACTACATTTATGAATACATGCATGTAATAAGTACTTCATGAGTCCATATTTCTTCTTCTGTCTGAATTGTATCCCCTCAGGTGTGTTTAGTCTATCACACTCTCTTGGCTCATTTGTTTCTGGAAGTGCACGTGATGACATGCACTCTATTTGCTGATTATCTAACATGTCTGTGTCCTTGCCCAGCTGTGGCTAAGGGACTTACAGAGAGGGTGCAGGGCACCAGTGCCTTCCTGTTCGGTTGGGCAGACACCCCCCTTCAGCGAGGGCTGGCGCAGAGGAGGAAGGAGATGGGCTGGTTCAGGAAAACTGCAGACTTGCAGGCAATTAGGCCTGACCTGGGGCCAGCACCTCAGAGACGATATGGCCTCACAGGTGAGCCAGAGCTAGCAGGAAAAGCTGGAATTTATAACTCAGACATTTCAGGCTTAAAGGAAGTTTAGAATGTGTCTTTACCAGGACTATACAATGCCGATGACGTTATTGCTGTATTTACAGAACTGTAAGTTGGCTGTCACAATCGGACCACAGATTGGGTGTCCTCTCTACTTTCACCTTTTTTAACCCAAAACACACCCAGATAAGGATATTCCACTAAGTCAGAGTGCTAAAACCTAAAATTTGCTTTCACTGAAATTTTGTCCTCCAATATCTCAAATTTTTAGACACATTAGCGCACAAACTTTTCTGCACTGATGTGCCTAGACAATGGGTGATCGCTCCTAAATAAAAGCACATTTGGAGCTGTTGAAAGTAAATGTAGGCAATGCATTGCAGCATTTAACATAAAGGAAGCCAAAGAGACCATTTGAGGCAAAATGGGTACAGCATGAAATGTAAATTCTAGTTTGTCCCAAACCTCTGACCTGTATATGTCCTCTGCAGGTGTTGGGGCCAGTCCATATGTCATGAACTGCAATGTCACTATCAACACCCAGGATATCACGGTGGGAAACAGCATCGCTGCAGCCATTAGAGAGTCGACCCCCGGAGGCCTACCAGGGGTGCAGGTGCTGGCGTTGCCACATGAGGGCGCTGTCGAAATTGCCTGTAATGTGGAAAGTGTGAAGGGAAGCCCACCTAGCCACATGGACACAGGTGAACCCTGGCCATCTTTCAGCATTGACGGACAGCTATACTGTCATGCTCCAGCTTCTCTCATCACGGCGAGGGTGGCGGAGCTCGCTGGGAGGCAGGGGGTCAGTACAGAGGGCACAGCATTAGTGGGCTTCACTCCCCATGAGTGCAGGGGTTTGGCAGAGTTAGCACTGTCTCAAGGGATTGCTGAGTTCTGGAAAGAGCAGCGCAGGATCCGAATGTGAAAATGTGTTGCTTCCAACTGAGTTGATTTGATGATAATACGTTACATACAATACTAAGCTAAAGCTGCTAACCCCAGGCATAGCTAGAATGGTGTATTGCTAGTTATCCTTAGTGCTATATAAATATATATATATATATATATATATATACATATATATTGTCTGTTCCAAAGACACTAGCCAAGAAACAGAAAAACCTGTTTTCATTTCATGTTTTTGTTAATCTTCCACAAACACCTACAATGTGCAAGACTAAGTGTTGGGTTGTACTGTATAATACTTATCAACTTTATGTAAGATGAAGGCCTAACAAATGAGCAATAAACATTTGTCTAAATTTTCCAACAATTTTCTTCCTGAACTGGTTTGCACAACATGCGAAATTGCAGGAAATGAGCTAAAATAATTGTGTTGGACAGAGAGCTGCCACTGCCAAAACGTGCACAGTTTTGGGTCGATCCACTGCCAAAAATCTCATTCCGAACATTTGGTGAGACATTGCAGCAATACATTAGAATAGAGAAATACTCTCTTGTGTTCAGTCTACTTTGTGTTTTAAAATGTATTACTGGCTTTTGGTTCAGGAAAGGAAAAGACTCATCAACCTCAGAGCAGCAACTCTTACCACAGGTCCGTGCTCACTAGAGCACACCCGACAGCCACTTTAAAGTTTGAGTGAAATGCTTCTTAAATTGTTTACAGCATTACAGCACTAATTAATTTTTATACATTTCACCTAATTTATTCAAAGATTAATTTGGTTGTAACACAAAATTAGATCATGTATAAATGAAATGAATTAAAATGAATTATGTACTTGTTGATGAGCATGTGTCCTTCTTTATGTTTTTACTAGTAAATATCTGAGTTTATCAATTAAATGTCCTTTTGCAGGATCTGTTTTATTGAGATTGATGAAGTTAAATTAATGGAAATGTTGTGACATCATCTGTCATAGGCCAGTGTGCTGAGTAATTTCCTGATATCTGATATTAGAGGGGAAAAAGATTTTGGTTCTTATTTCTGAATTTCTCTCCCCACCCTAGACTGAGATCATAAATCTACATACATCATCCTCCAGAGTGGATTTTGAAGATTTTTCAACATGTGTCATTTCCTGTTTTTTAGCAAATTGGACACTTGTGTTTACTGATGAGTCTCTGCTGATGAGCCTTTTCCCATCATTTCCCACCATCAGCCTTACCGTGCATGACTCTGGGAGAGAGACCATATGTGAGCGTGAAACAGCTATTTTTATCTCAAGTCAGTGACAGACTCATCCAGCAATTTGGCAACGATTCGATGGGACATGTTAAAGGAGAAACTTACCAAAATGTACAACCCAGTTTGAGAATTTAGCATTTTTATGGCTGTTTACCATCAACATACTAAAACTAATATTTACTTGTAAATTTGATACTTAGTGTGAGTACTTGATACACTGGAGTAAGTATTTAATAACATGAAGGGGAATTGGGCCAGAGGACAGGTCAGGAATTAACTGGGACGGGATGATTCCAGTCATTGCTTATAAAAAGCCAGTATAATCAATTAATAGTACCACATTTGTTGAGTAAGGAGATTTTCATACTGGTCATTATGTAAAAATAACTTGGAATAAATTGATGTAGTATGAAGGAAAGGTCAAAGTTAAAAAAAAAAAAAAAAAAGCACCATATTCAATGTATTGCTTAATTTTAAAACATATTCAAAGAAAATTTGTAATTCCATGGCAGGAGTACAAACTGCGGTCTTAATCAAAGTCTTTCACTGACATTGGTATGCTTTAGCACCAATGTCTCGATTCAATGTGATTTCATTATGTTGTGTAATTTTTCATTTCCCTGCTTTTGAAGTTATGCAAGTTCAGGCTTTTGAGGGGGCTAGTGTGTAATTTTCACCAATGTATGCACACTTTAGATAAGCTCTCTTACTGTGTGAACATCCACCTCTTTGTGTGCCATCCAGCTGAGGCTCTTAGTCACACAAGCAACATGGCAAGCTCCAGTGGAGCTTCAATTCACGCGTACATACATGACTCTCTCCCTTTGTCACACACACACACATATACATAAATACACTTCCTTACGATCCCTTATGATCTCCTCTCTATGTCTTCCTCTCTTGTCTGTCTCTAGACACACATGCACATGCATTTACACTATGGATGGTACACACACACACACACATACAATCAGCCTGCCACGCTTGGGAGCATCAAGGCCTAATCTAGGTCACAGCATAAGCCCAGAGGTATCCTGGTCTCCATACACACACAGGGTTTTATAAATTTAAAAGATCTCACATCTTAGCATCTGAAATCGTTTCTGACTCAAATAATTTTCCCTCAACAAACAGTGTAACAGATTTATTTTTTTGTTTTGATACTAGACAGAGTTAATATCCCATCAGAAAGTCAGCTATAAATAAATCTAGTGAGTTTCGTATCTCCGAAAGAATCCAGTTTTCAGCTCCAGATAACCTAATTTGTTATTTGACTGTAGTCTAATGGCACATATTTTGCCACAGTGCCATTGTTTCCTTCACTAAGCACACTTTGAAATCCTTACACTGTGCATCACTGACTCAACATCCATTTAAGAAGCACTTCTTCCTCTGAAGCCTAATCTAAATCTATTTTTATATGTGTGTGTGCGTAATCTGCTTGAAATAAAGACGTATCTTTCCCGCATGCTGCAGCTGCAGTAGATGTGCATCGTTGCAGCACAAACAGCATAGGACGCCTTTGATATGACTTCGCCTGACAGCGTATCATCTGCGATGCGACCGTTTGTCACAGCACAGAAATAGAGGAGCTTATTTCTTTACATCAGTCTCCATTCTTCTATAAATATTCCAAAGCTCTCTGTTCTTTCTCTCCCTCCCTCCCCTTCTTTTCGTCTTTCTTTCTGCTTTCCCTGTTCTCCCTCCCCCGTCTCATTTCACTCTACCTATCACTTCTTCCCTTTTCCCTCTGCTCCTGTACTATAATGTAGAGAAATGTTTCTATTTCTGTTTCGGAAGAGGCAGCAGGGTTAAGTGGGAACAGAAACACTGCACATCATTTCTTGAGTCTGTAGGGTTTGTTGCCCTGCAACCCCTTCAGTCCCCACGGTGCTGTTTAGTGAGAAGACAGTCATTTTATCATAGCAAATACAGAAATCAACTGTTCCTTCCCTTCCCTTCATCACTGCACTACTCTCCACTAACATGACTGTTCATTAATGTCAGTAATTTTATCTACAATGTTTTTTCAAACATTGTAGATGAAAATAGGAACATTGACAAGGCAAAAAAGAAGAAGCCCAGCAGATTTGATCTTAATCAACTGCCAGTTAGACGCTGCACAGTGCCATCCTCCCTAACCTATCAGTGTGGGAAGTTAACGTGCCACCTATGAAGTCAGCAGTCCCCAACCCCCACCCTGAACACATGTTTAACATCCTCTGGGCACTGGCTGAGCAGAGCGCTGAGACACAGCTGAGAATTAGAGAGGGAGAGAGAGTGAGCACTGAAGTGGAAATACGAGTGAACGTCAGACAACGACAGAAATAGAGCGATAAAGCAGTGAATTCGGCAGTTGGAGAGGAGGAGGTGGAGGAGGAGAAAGAGAGTCTTTTAGGGAGACGATGGTGCTTTGTGCAGAAAGGATTGTGTTTTCGTAGCAGGAAGCACTCTTCGTGTATGTGTGGATGCGAGAACCTCATGGATTTGCTCCAATTTGTTTCTCAGAGGAATCCATTGCTTCTGGATCCAAAACGTATGCTGACAGAAGATGCGACTGTGGCTGGATGTTAGGATCCATGTGAGACTGTTATGTCTGTACACCCTGCTGTGGGCCGGCTTCTTCCCCATAAGAATGGCTCTAGCAGTGCTGACCCAGATTCTGGAGTCGGGGCTCCTTGCTGCAGGCTGCTCCTTGGTTGGTCTGTGAATGTGATGCAGACAAGACATGCTCTACCCCTCGGTGGGAACCACTCAGCCCGTTGCCTCCGTTGATATCTGTCTCCCTGGTAACACACAGCAACCGGCAGGGTAAGGATGCATTGCTCTGACCTGTATGCTCAAATGTCAAGCTGATGGATTTTGAGTACGTGTGGTGCATATGCCTATCTGTTGTATGAATACATTGAATATCAATACAACCACGCAGATTCAGTTGATGTTTTCCACATGTGTGCCTGCTCTTTGGACATAAAAACAGAAATATTTGGGCTCTCTTTGTCTAAGGCTTTACATTGTGGCTATGAATATGGACTGAAGGCCATATTGTATGCATGCAAAATGCAGAATATCTCCATGTATAATGCATGAACTGGGAGATATCATGACAAGCAACAAGTAACAGTGGTACCCCTTAAGAAAGTAGGCTAGGATGGCAAAGGCAGAGACAACCTGGATAAATAATTTACTGAAGTCCTTTTGGTCTACAAAAGTATTTGCCTTGAGTCTGCTCAGAGGGAACTGCGCACATGAGTGCATAGCTATGTGTTCCTTCACTGTAGAGGATAGACTATATTAGCTTGACCTAAAGCTTTCTAAATTGGCTCCTCTTCAGTCTGGTCAGTGTAGTGCAGCACAACTCAGGCCAGACTTGTTCAGTTTGGTTTAATTTTTTTTTTTTTTTTTTAATTCCACACTTGATAGGATACATCACAGGCCAGCATCTGATGCTTATAGCAGAGGTCAGACAGAGGTCAATAGGTTAGCAAAGGGCAAAACTCTCATTTAGCAATGGACAAATGCTGACACTTTTGAGCATAGTCATTCTCAGCGTACTCATATTTTCCATATTTTCCATTGGAGACTGATTCAGTAGCTTGAGAAAGACTTTCAATTTCCACTCAGGTTAATGAAGTCAACCCTCACTGAAAAGAGGTGAAACGTTGGATAAATATGGAGAAATGTCAAAAGTTTCAACCTCTTGGTCACCTTGTAAGTTATAGAATTATCTGAAGAGCTCTTAAGTCTTAAAAACTCACATCTGATAAAAAAAAAACCAAAAAAAAACTATCCGGCATGGCCTCACTTGTAAGAAACAGTGCCTGCCATAAGAGTGAATGTAAATAAATAAAGTTGGAGTCTACACCAAACACCATTTCATATTTGCCAGCATTACAAATCATTACAACCGTGCAGATTCAGTTGGTGTTTTCCATGTGTGCCTGCTCCCTGGGCATAAAAACAAACATTTTTGGGCTCTTCCATTATCTATACCACTTATCTGTTAGGGTCCCGCGGGGTTGGGGTGGGGCTGTAGCCAATCCCAGATGACACTGAGCAAGGTCAGGTTTCACTCTGCACAGGCTATTAGTCTATTGCAGGGCAGACATATCGACACAAAGACACATTGGAACTCACCTTCATACTCACGGGCAATTTTAGAGTAATCAATTAACCTACACGACTGTGGCCTGGGATTCCAATCCAGAAACGTCTTGCTGTGAGGTGGCAGTGCATCCTGTTGGCCAACACTATTAGTGTAGTGTTTCTACCAATGCAACAATGGTTCAAATCTCATGTCTCGTTGAAACCCACAAAAGGTCACCAGCAGCAAGACAGGGCCAGATCTGTCTGTTGTGGTAGTGTAGACTCTTCCTGATGTGAGCGATTAAATTTGAAGTGTTGAAGGACGAAGTCTTGTCTCCCCCTCGCTTGACAAGTGCATTGCATTCATTGCAAATTGCATTTTTGTTATCCGCAGGGGAAACTTTAAAAAAAATTCCAGACCACGGACATTTTGTGTAGCAACAAGTGAGCAAGCTCGTTAGCCACAACTAGCCACACAGTGTTGTTGTTATTTTGCCTCCAGGTGCGGTTTGATGAGGTCATCAATCGCGCGCCGGTAAACGTCTCGGGACCCCACAAGCGATACCAGCGTATTTGGCGAAACCCAGGCATTACGTTATCGGGTTTTCATTATCGGAGGAAAAACCGATAACGATTCTCACAGATATTACATAATTATGCTAATATCGGGCCGACAATATCGGTCGGCCGATATTATCGGACATCCCTACCCGAAACTGGTACACACAAGGCAGGTTGGGTCAATGGATTGCTGATGCATGCTGTTGACACCAAATTCTCCACCTACAACCTGGTGCCTGAGCAGAAATCCACATCCATCAGACCAAATCACAGTTTTCCAGTTTTTTCCAGTTTTCAACTGTCCAATCTTTGCTCACAGCAGCCTCCAGGGCCAGTCACCTGGTCCTGGTGACAGGAAGTAGAACCTGACATGGTCTCTGCTGTTGTGGTCCCTCCATGTAAATGTTCATCATACTGAAGGCTTTTCTTAATGATAGTAAAGAATGGTTGTCTGAGTGATCGTAGTCTTTCTGTCAGCTCCACCCTTTCTGTCCCTCCTCCTCTGACCTCTCTCATGCTCAAGGTGTCTCTGTCCACAGAGCGGCTGCTCTCTGGATGCTTCCTGTTTTTCACGCCATTCGGAATAAACACCAGAGACAGATGTTTGTGAAAATCCCTGGAGATCAGCATTTTCAGAAATACTCAAAATCACCAGTATGACACCAACGATCAGCCCACAGTCAGGGTCATTATGCCACATTTCCCCCATTTTCTGGTGCTTGAAATGAACATTAACTGAAGCCTCTGCCCTGTGTCTGTGTATTATACTGCTGCCACATGATTCGTTGATAGCTGCATGATTAAACAGGCACAGTATGTGTTCCGAAGAAATTGCTTATGAGTGTAAAAGTGCATTCATTATGGCAAACATGGCTGTACTTACGAGTGACGTTAGATGATGTTACTAAATATCATCAGTTGAACTGTTCCATTCTGTAATACCTTTAGAAAGGGTTGACTCCATTACCAAGACGTTTCTCGTGTTCTTGCACTGCACTGCAAGATTAGCTTGGCTACAGCATGTTCGTATGGGTGCAGTGCTAAAAGGAACTTATAGTGGCAATGGTTGAAGGGACAGCTACAATGGCTGTATACCTATTCCAATGTGTTAGTGTAGCTGTGGTAATAAATGATTGCTAAGACAGATAAACCTAGCAATGGCCTGACAGCCTTTTTATAAATGTTTTAGATTACAATTTGTTATCAAAGGTTTGGCATGAACAAGTTATTTAATTTAGATTTACCATGTTGAATGTATACACCCTTAAACCTGGAGGACAGGTACAGCAAACTAGAATGTCTCTCAGTTGGGCCCACACACCATTATTTCCATCAACCACCATTGTACCAGACCGATTACCAGACTGGCAATGGTGCTTCTTATCTCAAAAGAAAACAGCAGAGATTTCACAGGAGATGTGCAATATGAGCAAAATGACAGCTGTGAGTTACAGGGAGAAAAAAAGACAAGTGGCCAACTAGGCCTTGTCCCTCATGGCCATAATTACCACACAGACACTGACATGACAATCAGTTTGAAAAATTTCAGTTTGTTCTTTGCCCAATGCTATCTCCACAACTATGGTATTATACTTTGGAGTCTATTGACATATTCAAGACCACTGATATTGTGGATAACTTGACCTTGATATATAGAAAGCCTTTAAACAGGAGTGGATGATGTACAGTAGCTCACGGCAAGGGGATAACCATTGTTTAATGCAGCATCTAATTCATGCTTGGTGCACTGAAGCAGATAGTCTAATGCATTTGATTGGGATGGTAGATGAGGGTATTGTGCAGACTCATAAAAGGGGTCAGCTTTAGCCTAAAGGTTAAAGAAAGGTTTTGATAGGAAGGACATCGCTGGTCTCCTTACAAAATGTGAGTAATAAGAGAGCAATGGTCCCTCTTCAGAAGCCAAGAAGGTGTAAAACCTGCCTTCATCACTTTTTTTTTATTTTAGTTAACATAGAATGAATTTTATGGAGCTTTTTTCAGCCTTCATTAGAACTTCTAAGAGCCTTGGCTGCTAATGGGTGTTAGTTAGATATGAGTTACTCAGCAAATATGTGAGCTTTAAGACCAAAACATTCAGCTAAAAGAGGATTAAAATATCTGTAGTGCTATAAATATGGATGATGACTCACTCATTTTCTTTTTAGACAAAAATATTCTATTGGTCAGTTGATGGTCACACAACCAGCTCAACCACTAATGTCACTAATAACTGATAAGACTATCATTATCAGTATTTGTCTCCTCCAGCAAACATGAGCTGATTTGTAAATGGCTGTTCCGCAGAGTGGAGCTGAGAAAGAGCAAATACATTTAGCTGACTCATTCCCAGACAACTAAAAGTTAAAATTAAAAACATAATCTGGAATAAATAGCTCTTCGTCAAAGATTTAACATGACTGTTTGCTGCAGATACAGATAAGAGAGTGGGAGTGACAGAATGGTAACAGCAATACAAGTGAGCTAGAACCTTTGCAGCATCGGGGATGCATGCAAAACAGTTTTGTACTAAAAATATCTCCAACACGGACTATTTATGGACTGGAAGCAGACTGAGAAGCATAATACTTTCATACTTACCAGATCAATTAAAAACCTCTCAAATACTGGCCTGATTTGGAAAAAAATACAGCTTTCTAATGATATTTTCTTTTTGGACACTTTAGTATGTCTCTTTTAGTTACAAGATCTGCAGAGGTGAAATGTATTTGTATCAACGCACTCTGATTATAGTCATAATTTTTTTACTGGCTGCTCATGATATCAGTGATTATAGTTATTGTGCCAATCAATCAAACTTTATTGATATAGCACTTTTCATACAGAAAGATTGCACCACAAAGTGCTTTACATTGCAAAAGCAAAAACATGTTGGCATTAGAAACCCAGCAATCCTTCGCCCCTAAATCCATGTAAATCAATGAATTTTATTAAAACACTGAGGAAACGCAACATTACTTTGCATGAAGAAACACAGGAGGTTGTGTTACATATATAAAAAGTAATAAAGAAAAATGTATTACAATGTAATTGATCTGACAGTATAAAAATAGATAAATAAATTAGAAAAAACAAACAAACAAAAAATAAATCTAAGTACAGATATAAAAACTGAATAAAATGGCATAATATGAAATTCAGCAGATAGCGAGACCAAAAAGATGGGCCTTGAGTTTGCTTTTAAATCTATGAACACTGGGTGTTGTCCTCAGGTCGTCAGGTCCTCTGGTAAACTGTTCATATGATACAGTAAATGCAAATCTGGTAAATAAGATTGAGCAAAACCATTAAGAGCTTCATAAGCCAGTAGGAGAATCTATTTCTTCTCCTCCCTTAGCCATTGTGGGTTAAAAAACAAAAAAAACAAACAGCCTGTCAATTTTCAGGAATTAAAGTTAGCAGTTCACCAGGTTCAGTTTTGTTAACTCCACTGATCTCGCCGTGAGTCCGCCACCACAGATGCCTGCATTATGGCCATGGGGTGCATTATGGCCAAGCAAGATTGCTCATGGGCAGTGGTCTGTGGAAGACCGTGCCAAACACTTCAGTGTGCTAGAGCTACAAGCAGTGCACCTAGCTCTGAAGCACTTCCTGCCATGCCTAAGAGAAAAGCATGTCCTATACGGTCAGACAACACTTCAACTATATTCTATATAAACCATCAGGGCGGGACCAACTCTGCACGGCTGCTGCAGGTGTCAAAGGGTCTTGTGACATGAGGCAGCACCACGCCTGCTCAGCCTACAGGAAATATACCTGCCAGGAGAGCTGAACTACTTGGCAAACTCCCTTCCAGTCAAAAGCCTCCCTCAGAGGAGTGGTGCCTCCACCCAGAAGTGGTGCACACCATCTGGAGCCTCTTCGGCAGTGCAGAGATGGACCTCTATGCCTTGAAAGCGTCGACCCACTGCCTTCTATGGTTCTACGGCCAGGATGCACTGGTGAACCCTTGGCCACTTCCTCTGATTCAACAAGTACTGCAGAGATTACTTCAGGAGGTTACAAGGTTCTGCTGGTGGCCCCCTTCTGGCAGGTAGGATATGCTTTCCTCTGCTGCACAGACTCTGTCACAGCACACCATTGTAACTTCCAGACAGGAAAGATCTCTTGTCCCAACTATGAGGCCAGATCTGGCATCCCAGCCCCCGACGCATCAAACTGTGCGTTTGGTTGCTGGAGGGCCCAAGCCACTACTGAACAGTTGTGTGGACCTCGTCAGACACACTATTATGAATGCAAGAGTGCTGTCCACTCGTCTCCAGTATGACAACAGTTGGAAATTGTTCTCTAATTGGTGTATGGGTTGTAGTGAGGACCCAGTGCATTGCTCTTCGACTATTATTTTGGAATTCCTGCAGTCCCTCTTGGTCCTCTTCCACTTTAAAGGTGTATGTAGCAGCAATATCATGCCGACATGATAGAGTCGACAATGGCACTGTGGGGAGCCACAGTCTGATTTCCCTCTTCTTGAAAGGGGCTCTGAGGTTACATCCTCCGCACCCTGAGAACCCCAGCATGGGATCTTCCCATGCTGGATGCACTATGCAGACTACTCTGCTCAGGCAGAGCTGAAGTGGCTTTCATAAAAGACCACTTTCCTGCTGGCATTACCTCAGTGAAGCATGTCAGTGAGATACATGCACTGTCTATCAGTAATTCATGTATTAGGTGGAACTTGGACGGCTCAGGCCTCACTCTGTGGCCAAACAGTGCATTCCTCCCTAAGGTGCTGTCCCACTCACACATCGACCAGTCTATGATGCTTGGAGGGTTTAACCCTCTCCCAGGAGAGAGGGGTGACAAACCAGAGGTCCTGAGAGTCTATATTACAGCGACCGCAAGCATTCAACGGTCAGAGCAGCTCTTCCTCTGTTATGTTGGCCCTACTAAAGGCCGTGACCTTTCCAAACAGCGGCTGTCCCACTATGACTGTGGATGTCATCAGCAAGGTTATGGGGAGAGTAGTTGTTCCTTCCTCAGTGTGAGGTGCTACTCCACCAGGAGTGTCTCCACATCATGGGCTGCTCTGAGAGGAGTTTCCCTGGAGGACATATGAGCAGCTGCCTCATAGACATCACCAGACACTTTCTCCAGCTTCTACAGTACAGGGTGAAAGTTGCCACACCCCATCTGCTGGGCGTGCTCCTGTTACCAGAATCCTCCGATTCAACTCATTGAGGTCTGTAATCAAGATTCTTGGTGACTTTGCTGGTTTAAGTCATTCAGTACTCCAAGCACCGCCTCTGGCGGTCAGCAGGGATGGAAGAGAAAGAAAGTTATGAATGTAACTACGGTCCTATGAATCCTGAATGACCACTAGAGCATTCTGTCACTCAGAATCCTCGTGTTTTCACAAGAAGATTTTGTAGGAAATGACCCTCTTGCGCCACCGGAAGATATAGTCTCTTTCACTTCATCCAGGGGTCGCAGGTGACTTTGGTGGTATACACACTCGAACTGCACATATGCAAAGGGGAATATTCAGTGCTTTGAGCACCGCCTCTGGCGTTCATACAGGATCCATAGAACTGTAGTTACACTTGTAACTTTTGTTTTATAAGTCCTCTCTCAGGCTTCTCTCTGGAACTCTAGTACCATCAGGACAGTCATCCAATCAGAAGAGAGGATCTGATCCTTCGTGCATGATCTTAAAATATTTAAATTGTAGTATCCCACTGTGTATAAGTGGTCATGATACATGGATATTAACTCATCAACGAAAGGAGAAGAAGGAAGAAGGAGAATAGTTGCAATTTAGTTTCACAATGATTTTGTGGTTAATATATTCATCTTTATGGGGATATTTGGAAAAACAACACTAATCACCTCTGGTTTCCTCTCCTAGTGCGCTTGGTGTAAGTTGCCTGGTGCCTGGGTTTGATGTAGTGAACCCATAGCTCCGTTGCATCTTCATTTCATGCGCCATTCATTTTCCAGGGTGACTTGTACAGTACAGTCACAGGACTGGCACGACACTGTAACAGCCGGATGTGATTTGAGGGAGAAGTATGCACTCATTGAACACCCAGGGGGCCAAATCTCAGTGAGGTCCTGTCCTAATTCATTCCAACATCAATGCCAGAGGCTGAACGGCAGCCTTGATTATACCAATTTACCCTCCCACCCACCCAAAAGGAAGACATGTAATTACACTATTTACACTAGAGTGCTTTCCTCACTCAAAAGTCCCTGAGTAAACACGTGCTAGATTATTTTTTCTTCTGCATTGTAGCTCTGTGATCAAAAAGTACAATACATTGTTGTATCAATGGCTTTGTAAATAAAACATTAAGGGCTCTTATAATACATAAGGATAAGTAAGGACTGTAATGGAATATAAGGAGGGTCTTATAATGACTGAACAATGTCATATACTTTATTGCAAGTGCAGTGATCAGTGTAACATTGAATATTACAGCACAATCAGATAACATTGTGACTATATTGTAGTCTCAGTGATTTGAATCAATTTGTTTAGTTTGTAGAAACTAAACTGCTCTATTGCTTCCTTTGGGTGATTAAATACCCCAATTTTTGAATCGTTGGTTCTGGTTTAGGGAAGTCATTGTTAACCTCTGAAGGTAAGGGTTAGTTTTCTCTCATTACTTAGAATACATAAATATTTCAGGATTTTATATGTTGGCTGAGAGCTCCATGCATGGCTACTTGCAGGAGGAAAGAATCTCTCACCACTGTGATAACTGTGAGGAGATACTGTAAATAGGGATGCACCGATACCAGGCATGAGTACTCATACTCGTACTCATAAAATTGCCACTTTACAACAGTGTGCGTTTTGACGGCAAGGCAGGATGCGACGAGTCATATCTGCAGTGTGGAACTAGTTTCAGGTGAATGAGAACGACAAAAACAAAGCAGAATGTGTATGTGTGTATGTGTGGCAGTGCCATGTTTAAAGCACTTTTGTTAAATGTCAGTACACAGTATATGACAAGTTTTACTGAACTCTTACAGTATGTGTAGCAGTGCTATGTTTATAAAAGCACTAATGTTGAATGTCAATATACTGTATGACAATTTTGTTAAATCCGTGTTTCTCACAAGTTTCACTGCAGCACAGTCACCCATGTACAAGAAAATCATACTGAGGAATGTTGTTCAAATGCAATACGATATCTGTGGAACAAAGAAATAATAAATCAAAGTAACTTTATGTGTAATGGTGTAAGTACTCGGTATCGGTGAGTACTAAGATGCAAGTACTCGTACACTACTCGTTTTGGAAAAAAGTGGTATCGGTGCATCCCTGAGTTGATTGATTTCTCTCATGTCATGTCTGAAGCATTTCGTGCTGAACTCAAAGGACACCATACTTGGTGGTGATGTCACCAAATAGGAAAACGACATTTCTGACTTTCATCTCTGTTTTTAACTTTCAAGTTTGTTTACATTGTTTTATTTATACTGTGCATGTAACTAGGAACAAAAGTTGGACATTAGCAGTAGATCTAAATCCTCTGTGCAACACACCAGTTTAGCACTCTGTACTGGAATTAGGTTGAATTGTATTGTTCCTGGACTGGCGACCTGTCCAGGATGTACCCTGTCCTTGTCCGGGACATTGGCTGGGACTGACTCCAGCACCCCCGTGGCCTTTACAGATAAGAAATAGAAAATGAGTGAGAGAGAGTGAGAGCATTTTTCCCACTATATAAATGAAACTTTAGACCAACAGAGGCTTTGCCAGAAAAATCTACATGTTCTCCTTGGCTTTAATGAGCTTAAAGTGAGTTTCAGCTCCTTGTTTTCTAATGACAGCTGTTTGGATAGCTGCGTCTATAGCTCTATACTCAGCCACACACAGAAGACAGACACAGTCAGAGATTAGCTGGTGGACAGCATGGAGCAGCTAAAGAGAGAGTTTTATGTTATCAAAGTGCTGTGGCCATTTTCTTTATTTCCTTTTCTTCTGTGTTTTTGCTTGTGTTATCTCAGGCTGCAGTTCTGATCTCGCTCTGTGATAATACTTTTGTTATACCTATTTTTATGTCATTGTGGATTTGCTACTATCAAAATTTTGGTTGTGTTTATGTGACAGCTAGTACACACTAATGCCCATTAAAATTCTGTGTATATATTGTGTATAATGTGTATTTTTTGTACGTTTAGACATACCACCTAAATCCTAATGCCTTTACATTGTGCGTCTTGTGTGTCTTGTGAGAGCAAGTCTTTGTGTCACACATATTCATGATTCGTGCATGAATGTCAGAGTGAAACCTATAGTTTTGTGACAGAACAGAGCTGTGTTTTGTGCAACTATGGACAAAAGAGTCTGGTCTGTGTGAATGAAGATCAACAATAGAGACATGGACTCATAATGCTATGCATTTACAGCAGCCTGTTATTCTGCATACAGTGTAAACATACTTGTAAAATTTCCATCCATCCCTGGGGAAACACAGAGAAGACTGATCTATATAAACTCCTTCAATGTGGGTTTATCTCCAGATGAGATTTCCACTCTCTGAGAAACAAGACTCTTATAAATGGCTTACAGCACAGAATGAGCATTTATACAGAATTAACAGAACATTTGGCAGAGTTACAAGTCTGTAAGAATTTCATATTATTATTTCATATGGGACTCAAAACTTCCAGAGTAGGAGAAATAAGATTTGTTGGACAAATTAGTCAGTTTTTTTTATTTAAAATGTATGTTGACTGTTATGTTTCCTTCCAAATACATACAAAACTATGATTGTCATATCGCTTGTTTAAAAGTCCTATGATTGTAGGATGGAAACAGGAAAATAATCAAATAATGGACATGAACATGAGCAGCCAGGTGGTGCATTCAGAAGATGCAAGACTGCAGAGAAAAATGAATGAAGACTGCCATCTACTGGCAAAGTACAGAGGAAGATGTTCATGTTAGTGCACATCTTATAGAACAGTGCAGCAATGCACGAACAAAGCTGACCAAAACTCACCCTCCTTTGAGGCCTATGAAGGGTAACTAGATAAAATATAAAAATCATTTCAAACACAAACTTCTTGAATAGTCATGAAACTAATGTCAGTTTCACTGAGAATAGCCCCATAAAAACAACATTCTTCAGCACAACTTTAGGTATAATGTGAAATTTGTAGACAGGAAGAAGATTAACTTCACAATGAAGTGTAAAATACTTGATCAACAGTCCAATGGAAAACAAATCTTTAAAATAAATATTTTCACTTAGCCTCAATGTTCAATTTAAAGACATTAATCTGGAACAACTCTGAATGCCGCCACCATTAACGTTGATAAATTCACTTGTGTTTTCCTGTTATGACAGGTCAAAACATGCAGATGCCACCTTTTGAAATCTGTATTTGAACTACTGACATCAGAGATAGTTGCAAAAATCTTAACAAGCCCAAGAGAAATTAATTGAACTAATTAAAACCAGGCATTTGAAAATTAGGGTATGATTATCAAAACAAAACAAACCTTCAAACCCTTCAGACCATGGACCCTGCATGACAACGTCTTTTCTTAAGATAGAAAATGTCATACATAAAAAAACTGTAACACTAATATAAAAACTAACAAAAATGAGGACAGCCATGCATCGATGGCTCCATGGCTAGTTATTCATATCATATCACATATGGATTTTATTTGGCTGGACAAATGACTTCTGAAAGGGTGGGGTATTCGTTCTCTCTATATATCCCTCCATTGTAGCTCACGCCAGTTAAAGGTGATATTGTGATAATTTGCTGTGATCATTAAATCTACAAATTAGAATTGGGAGCAGTGTTAACGTTGGGAGATCTACAGTGTTTAAAGCAGGACATATTATTTCTACGAAGACAAACCTCTCTGAAATTCATAAACCAAAGTGAAGGAATATTTACATCCAAACAATAAAGCAGCAAACAAAAGGTTATGAACACAGATGAAAACATACTGTAAGTGAATTTTTTTTTTTTTTTTAGATGAATGAATGAATTCCTTACTCTGGCCTGGATTCATTAAATCCACGGAGTGTAAACAGTTTAAATTCTTAATAGACAGCTCTTAATCCAAAATGCAAAGAATGCCCTGATCTTCCTTTAAATGTTTTTTCAGTGCATAGTCTGCATTCTGCTTGTTGTTGCATGAATTAAATGTGAAAAAAGATACATACATCTTTGCATTGTATTTTCTTTATCATATGAAAATTAATCAAATGATAATTTACTACAAAACTGCTAATAAATATTTAAAAATCTAATAAATATTAAGAATGACTGGTTATTCTTGACAATAACCTTACCAACGAAGGCCTCTGATTCCTGTTAGTACTGTGCAGTGATTCATCTGTGGCATTGATAAGTATCCACTAGATGGCAGCGGTGATTCATATTTTGCATCCCTTCGAGGGACCTGAAAAGTAGCTAATTCATATAGACCAGTTGATTAATAAAAGCCCATTTCTGACTCTGTCAAATGATTTTGTCTCTGACTGTGACTAATTAGTGAAAGAAACTCAATTATCAGTTTAAGTAGCATTTTAATGTAGATCTGCTGTTGTTCACTGTGTACATCTGTGCTGGTGTGTTGAGGGACAAACAAGGTAAAAAGAAGAGGAGAATCAATACAATCCGTTGAGGAAAGCAATAAATGCTAGTTGGACTATAAATGGTGCAGAAGGTGTCATGTAAATTATAAAGTAACTAATGACTTTCACTGACATGATGGATGATAAAGGGTCTCACTGTCCGTCACCTGCAGCCAGTTACTTTTCGCTAACTTTTGTATGTATCATTTTGCAAAGAGAACTCTGTAGAGACTGATGTTGCATATTTGTTATCTTGAGCACATTACCAGATAAGGATGTCCATTAATTAAATGAACTTTGGTTGTGACCCTGAGTACAGACGCAACTGACGAACCCTTGGATCATTTCAACTCAAAAATCTTGAATCTAATGGATGCTGTTGATCCGGTCAAAATCAAGAACACTTTGACCAAACAGAAAACACCGTGGAGTAACACCACTATGGTAACAAATCTGAAAAGAGAATGCAGGAAAGCTGAGCGCAAGTGGAAGAAAAAAAAATTTCAAATTTGCTATGAGCTGTACAAACAGAGCCTGTGTAACTATAACAACGACCTCTGCAAGGCCAGATGCTACATTTATCTGACATGACCAACACCATGCACTCTGGACATAATTCCATCCCACTTTTAATCAGAACAAAGAGATCAGAGCATATTGCAACAGTTTTAAATCTTTACACTTGCTCCCAGTCAGTCACGGAATAGATTTTAAAACCCTGCTACTAGTTTACAAATAACAGAATGGTTTTGGACCAGAATACATGTGTGATTTGTTTAGAGAATATAAACCTAGCAAGACTCAGGGCCCAGGTCAGCTAGCCCAGAGCAGAGTGCAGACTAACATGGAGAAGCAGCATTTTGCTTTTATGCTGCAAACAGGTGGAACAAACTGCTAGTGGAGGCCAAATCAGCTCCTAATGTTGATAATTTTTAAATCTGTAAAAAAAAATAATAATAATAATAATTCTCATATGCTTATGTATGAAACCTGCACTGTACTTTTCTTAACTTATCCAGACTGCTGCATATTCTATACATCATTTTAATGTAATTATTTTATGATTTTAAGACTGATTTTATGCATGTCACTGTTCTTACTTTTGTCTGTATGTATGTAAAGAACATTGTGTATGAAATGCACTCTTTATATAAACTTGCCTTGCCTGAAGTCATGTCTGACATTTAATTGCACAAGATAGACACACAAAGTCACTGTGCTGAAAATGTCCTCTGACCTCTAAAAGTGAAAGAGTGCGGTTCATCCTGTAAAAGTTTCGTTTTAACTTAATTTGTGCATTAAATGAGCTATTTTTAAGTTTTGTCAGACTGTTTTTAAATTTATGTGAAAATTCTACTTTCATTTATTAACACAGTAAGTGTTTTCCTAATGAGTTTATGGTTTCAGTTTGTTAATCAGATATTGCATGTATAGTTAATTTGGAGGCTTATGTTGGTGGTTGAGTTCACTGTTCAGTGTGGTTATGGCTGTTGGGTAAAAACTATTCAAGAATCGTGCACTGCGTGTTTTTATGGATCCGAATCTTTTGCCAGATGGCAAAAATTCAAAAAAGGTGATGGGCAGGGTGGAGAAGGTCCTTGAGAACGTAAGGAGACTTCTGCAGACGGCGAGAAGATGTCATTCAGGCCTGGTAGCTGGGAGTTGGTGATGTTTTGTGTAGGTTTTATAATTCTCTGCAGAGCTTTCTTGTCTGCTGCAGAGCTACACCCATACCACATCAGGATACCATAAGTCAGGGCACTCTCAATGGTGCAGCGGTAGTAGGAGGCAAGCAGAGGCTGTGATAAGTTAATCTTCTTGAGTGTTCTCAGGAAATATAACTGCTGCTGTGCCTTTTTCACCAGCTCTCGGGGAAACATCACCTTATCGTGGTGGAGCGATTTGTGCGCCCAAATGAACCTGGGAGCTGTGTCGTTGGGAGCCATGTGCACCTGGTAGGGTCTCCCAAGGAAAATTGGTCTCAAATGAGGGGCCAGACAAAGAATGGTTCAAAAGATCCCAGGAAAGATGGAGGAGGGAGGAAGGTTACCCTTCTCAAAGGAAGCCCAGGGCCCATGTCTGGAGCCAGGGCTGGACAGAGGGCCTGTCAGCAAGTGTCTGGTGGCTGGAGCTGCCACGGGGCCCAGTCAGGCACAGCCCAAATGAGTGATGTGGACACTTTTCCTCTTCCATCTTGTGGACCCATCATTCACGCAAGAAACTGTTGGGTTTGGGTGCGTTGCCATATGGGTAGCAGTGATAGTAAGAAGCCTTGGTGACGGAGGGTGGCTCTAGGGATGTGGAATGTCACCTCTCTGGTGGGGAAGGAGCCAGAGCTTGTGTGCAAGGTGGAGCGCTACAGGTTGGATCTGGTGGGGCTTATCTCCACTCATGGCCTTGGCTCTGGATCCAAAATCCTGGATAGGGGATATTATTCTTCAGGGTTGCCAAGGGTGTGAGGCACCAGGCGGGTGTGGGGATACTCACAAGTCCCTGGCTGAATGCTGCCATGTTGAAGTTTACCCCAGTGGACCAGAGGGTTGCCTCCCTACGCTTGAACACAGGGGGGAAAACTCTTATTGTTGTCTGTGTATATGCACCGAACAACAGTTCAGAGTATTCGGTCTTCTTGGAGACCCTGGCTGGAGCCCTGCATAGGGCTCTGCTGGGGGACTCCGTGGTACTGCTGGGAGACTTCAACGCGCACGTCAGTAATCTATTTTGTAATTGCATCATCTGACCTGAGAGCGCATGTTTTAGACACTTGGGTAGAGAGAGGGGCAGAGCTGTCAACTGATCATCATCTGGTAGTGAGGTGGATCAGGTGGCAGTGGAAACCCCTGGACAGACCTGGCAAGCCCAAATGAGTAGTGTGGGTAAACTGGGAATGTTTGGGGGAGGCCCAAGGCCAAGAAGCCTTCAACTCCCACCTCTGAAGAAGTTTTTCCTGCATCCCTGTGGAGGCTTGGGGCATCGAACCTGAATGGTCGATGTTCAACGCTTCCATTGTAGAAGCTCTAGGGAGGGACAGGGAGGGAGGATGAGCACCTCCAAATCTGAGGCCATGGTTCTCAGAAGGAAACCAGTAGATTGCAGACTCCAGGTGGGGAATGATACCTTGCCCTGAGTGAAGGAGCTCAAGTATCTCAGGGTCTTGTTCACAAGTGAGGGAACTCTGGACTGGGGAGATTATATCTCCTCTCTGGCCTGGGAGCGCCCCAGGATCCCTCAGTCAGAGTTAGTCGAGGATGCCGGGGAAAAGGAAGTCTGGAGCTCTTTGCTAAAGGTGTTACCCCCGTGACAAGACTTCCGATAAGCTGTTGAAGATAGATGGATGGATGCTGGGGTTGGGAAGGGAGGGGCTTAGCACGCAACCTTGTGGGGCACCTGTGCTCATTGTCAGGGTGGAGGAGTGATGAGTGCCCATTCTGACTGACTGAGACCTGTTAGTCCATGATCCACAGGCAGATGTGCTTTATTCCCAGGTTGCACACTTTGAAGAACAGCCTGCTAGGTTGGATGGTATTAAAAGTAGAGCTGATGGCGTCATCAGCTGAGCTGTTATTGAGCTGTTATTCCTGTAAGCGTATTTGTGAGGGTCCAGAGTGGGTGGGAGACCAGCTTTGATCTTAGTCTGTCGAAGCATTTCATAATTACAGGTGTAAGTGCCACCGGCGTATAAAACATTTAGCTCAGTCACTGCAGCTTGCTTGGGAACTGGCATGATGGTGGATGTTTTCAGACCCGAGGGGACAGAGCACTGCCACAGAGATAAGTTGAAGATATCTGTAAACACTGAACTATTTTAACACAATTGCTTCATATTGATTCACAGGTTAAGAATGCTTTGGTTTCTCCATCACTATATTAGGGTGCACGACTGCTGTGTGACTGACAGACTGTACCACCTGATCAGGATAAAGTACAGAGCAGGTCAGATCCAGCTGTCACTCCTCCTCAGCTCCACCACTATTACCTCAAATATGGTTTTTTTTTCTGTTTGTGGTAAATAAGATGGTAACAGACTAATTACAAACTATAAACTTCAAAGTGGCAGCTTACAAACCAAGCTGATCCCAGGTGACTTGTTCCAGGATACTGGAAACTGATAAATCTAGTGTAAATAATGAAATTAAGAGCGATAATAGTCAATTTAGCAGCTTCATTTTCAGAGGTTTTGTATCATTTTGACACACAGCTACATTGTCGGGGCTTAATGGGATTTAAATGATGTTTTGTCATGATAAATTTGTGAAAGCACATGTTGATGGAATTACTAATAACTATATTCTATTCAGATCTGCCAGTTCCAGTTCTCTGGTGTAGTTCATGCTGGCTCACTGGCTGAGTTGCCATTCATGAAATTATTTTCACCTTAACTGTGCTTTTTTTCCTTTTTTCTCTGCTATACAAGTCTGCAGTGAAATATGCTCCATTGTGATTATGTGGCTGACTAATAAGACTTAAACAGTTGTTGATGTTGATACTCTCATTTATCTGATGATGTCAGGTTTGACTGGAGACAGTTCTTGGTGGTGTTGGGGGGGGGTGTTGTGGTCATGGCAGTGTAAAATAGAGTTGGTGTTACAAGCTGAGGTTTTTTTTTTCTCAGTCGAGCTGACAATAAATGAATTGTGCACTGAATCAAAAACAGTGAAACTCACTTTGTTGCTAACATGATTCATGATTCAAAAACAGCATCAATGAGTAAAAATGTATGTGGCAGGAAAAATAATCTATTCACAGTAATTCTAAAATCTGGATTTAGTCACAGGACTCAACTGCTTCTTTTCCTGCTCTGCTGTGCTGCTTGGAAGAATGGTAATGAATGAGCGTGACGGCTAAAGTGGGTCAGAGGGAGCCAAACTGCTGGCCAGAGACTGGTGCCATAGAAAGAAAAAATGAGAGCCATTACAGTTTGATTGACACTTCTGCTGGCCAAATCACATCCTTCCTTAGACTGACACATTTTCCTTCACGAAAACACCTATTAAGCCGCTGCAAAGCAAGGATTTAACAAGCGAATAATTTATCCAACGCTTTAACCCCATCGGTGTTTATCAGAGCTGTAAATGTACAAATAACATGAGCAATTACATGTACTGAGTTGTGCTGTCATCTCAAATTTACAACAGGTCACAGAAATCTTTAATCACTTTTGAACAGGTTGCACAGCTTGTTTTTTTCTTTTTTTCTCATCAATTCAGTTAATAACAAGAAAAACACCAAAGGGCTGAGCCACTAGGTACAGTGACATGTTCTAATACTAAGCACACCTTGAACTATTTTTATATACACAGGTATTTGTGGGTTAGGGTTAGAAGTGTGTCTGACTCACAACCTGTCAGCTGTGGGGAAAACATGCATTCGAAACTAATTCAAAACTACGGTGTGCGAGGTGGAGAGAGCAGAGGCTGCACACTGCCACGGCTCTTTTCCTAACTTGCTAATAAAATGAGCCTTTATAGACAACAACAGATGCAGTCTTCAGAGGGATTATGATATGCAAGATGAACAACAAACTAACTGTGTTTACTCCTCTTCCCTACAGCTACGCCACAGAGACTGATCCATTCGAATAATCCCCAGCTGGAGAACAAACAACATCTGGGTGTGGAGAGAAGGGAGAGGGAGAAGTCTTAGCAGGGTGGGCAGCAGATGGTGACACTGCAGCAGCACTTCTCCAGGTAACACCTTCAGCACACCAGGCTGGTGAAGCTCAAGTACAGTATTAGGGACTAAAACCAGCACAGCCACATATTGTAACCATTCAGGTGAAGCCCATCGATTTTACCCATCAAAGTACACTACCTGTCAAAAGTTTGGAAACACTTTCCTATTCATTTGAATGAGAAAGTCTGTCCAAACTTTTGACTGGTATTGTACATTTACAGCTCTTGGGAGCACTGATTTGAATTTTGTCAACTTGAGCGAGGGAGCTGACTGGAGTTTGATTCAAATTCAGGCGGAGCTGAAGACTATAAGTTAGAAAGTAAAATAGGTCTAGGAGCTTGGCATTAGAAAGAGCTCAGCAGAGCCCTGCAGCTGGAGGCAAGTGAGCTCCAGCATTAGTTAATACTGGCAAAACACAGCAGAATGAAATATGCTCATGTTACATTATGGGTAGGGTAGTGCACCAGGGACCCTCACTGATGTGAAGCACTGTTGTGAAACAGGAATACATCAGACACCAATTAAAATTGATAAGCCAATTATCTGCTTATCATTAAATTCATGTGAGTTTGGATAAACACACCCAGATACTGATTTAATCTTTTGTAGCAGCTAACTGCCTATTCTCATGTCAGCACAACTAATCTGTGCCCTTGCTCACCTACTCAAACCACATATTACCACACAACACATTCTCATAACACATTCTCGACTCCACAAGCTGGGTGGGTGCAAAACATGCACAACCATCACATCAGTGACTGGGATTCATGGAACTCTTATGAAATGAAAACATATTGAAAATCATTGTGAACCTTTTAATTGTAATAAACCAGGCTACAGTTGGGCACTATGGTGACATAGTGGTTAGTGCTGTTGCCCCACAATAAGAAGGTTGTGGGTTCAATTCCCAGCCTGTTTTTGGTGTGGACTTTGATTGTTCTCCCCGTGCTTGCGTGGGTTTCCACCAGGTACTTTGGTTTCCTCCCAACGTCCAAAGACATCATGTTTGGATTAATTGGTGACTCTAAATAGCCTGAGTGCGAGTTTGAGTAGTTGTTGGCCCTGCGATGGACTGGTGACCTGTCCAGGGTGCACTTCGCCCTTGACCAATGTGAGCTGGGATTGCTCTGGCACCCCGTGACCCGGAAATGGGTAAGCGGTTGAAGATGAATGAACTATATATTATTTCTGCTGTTAAACAGAGTGTTAACTTTTATGACCTGGCTCACCAAGTCGGGGATTAACTGCAGTTTATCACTGGTGTGTAACCGCTGGTGATAGTTATGGAGTAGGTAGAAGCTGATTTCAGCATTTCAAAATGTATGTGGAGTGGGAAACAGCAATGCCCTCAATAAACTCAAGCCATCAACTGTGCAGCACTGCAGCATGTCAAGTGACATTAGGTTTTTCTGTTTGGTGCAGTGTTTAAGAGAGTTTCCCCTCCATCACAGAAACTCATATCTTAGACAATAAATTATTACGCAGCGGCCACAGTTCAGTGACAAAACCATCCAACAACAACACAAACCTAATGCAAAACTTCCATCCATCAAAGGCCAAACACCAAATGTGACGAACCACTGGAGCTCTTCAAAGGTTTCATTAACTTGAGAGCCCACTATATGTAGAGACAAAAATCTAATCAGGTTTATTGGACACTAAAACCTGATATGAAGTGTCAACCCTCTGCAGTGAGAGACTACCACTGTGTCCCAACTTATTGATCTCTCCATTTCAGCATGTGATGAAAGAAAATCATAACCAAGTTATGTCCATCCAGCTGTTAGGTTGCTGAAAGACCCTCATGTTCCAAGTCTGATCCCGCCTGCATTTGCTCAGTGAGGTGTGAGATTAGCCCCTGTTGATTTGTGACTATAAGTTAATTCAACCTTGCGATAAAGAAAATATGGAATTGCTGCCCACTATTTTTGAGGACTTAAATATTCATTCTTTACTTGTTTTTTCTCTTCTCATTGCTTGTTAGCATTGGATGATGTGCCATTTGGCTATAGATCACAAATTATTCTAAAAAATAAACAAATACATAAATAAAAAATACTTTTACCAAAAATTGCTATACCAATGGCTTTAATACTTCAGTCAGATTCTGTTTTTCTTTGGTCAGATTCTATTATTGAGTATTAGTTTTTATATTAAATCTTGCAGACAGCATCTCACAAACCGTATTTTAATGCAAACCCTGATGGTCACTGTTTTTTAATGAAATATTAAATCAATGCTAATAAACCTTTAAACTTCTAAGGGTCTTTAACTTGCTGCTGATAAAGTTCTTAGTCGTGTGTTGTGTTTCAGAATCTTTTTATAGGAAAAGACATTTTTGATGTTTTACACATTAGATGATCTTCTGAGTTTCAATTTCATATTAAATTCAGTAATTATTGCTCTTCAAACCTAAAGTTTTGAAACTTAAAAATTTGAGAGGCTAATTGAAATATTTTACATCAAACTAGTTTTTATGTAGTGGACAATCTCAAAATAATCAAATTTATTTATACAGTGCCAAATCATAACAAAGTTACATCAAGGCACTTTACACATAGAGCAGGTCTAGACCAAACTCTTTATAAAATTATTTAAAGAAACCCAACAGATCCCCCCATGAGCAAGCACTTGGTGACAGTGGCAAGAAAAAACTTCCTTTAAGAGGTAGAAACCTCAGGCAGAACCAGGCTCAGGGGGGCAGCCATCCGCCTCGACTGGTTGGGTTGAGAGAGAGAGAGAGAGAGAGAAAGAGAGAGACAGTGAGAGCGAGCATGAAGGAGAAAATGGGGGGATTCAGTAGAGGGATGGAGGGAGAACAAGAACAGGAGGAGAAAAGATGCCATGGAAAATACAAACAAAACATACGGTGACTGAAACCCGGTAGATCTAAATGTGCTCTAGTAAATATTAGCAGGAGGGGAGAAGAAGAGGTTACAATGGGAAGTGAGTTGTAGTGTTAATGATAACTAAAGGTAACTCCTGCAGCAGCAGGTACTGAGCAGGAACATGGAGCAGAGAGGATTCAGCATCTGTAGGATGGGGACAGGAGGGACAAAACACAGACTACAGGAAGAGACTAAGTTGGAGACATGTAATGATGTAATGTACATGCATGGGGGAGAGAGAGATAGAGCCACAGAGAGACGGAGAGAGAGAGAGGGAGACAGAGAGAGAGAGAGAGAGAGAGAGAGAGGTGCTCAGTGTAACCCCCAGCTGGCTTTGTCATAAAGGAAGGACAGAGTCCCCCCCCCCCCGGACTGATACTGGAAGTTGGTTCCATAGAAGAGGAGCCTGATAGATTTACTCTCTGAGACTCCAGGAACCACAAGTAGACCTACATCCAGAGAGTGAAGTGACCTACTGGGACAATGAGGTTGTTCCACGTTGTGTAGATGGGAGCATATGTTGCTCGTACCCCTCTATGTATTTTGCAGCGTTGATGGTGCCTTTCCAGATGTGTAAGCTGCCCACGCCATATGCACTAATGCAACCCCGTACAATCAGAGATGCAGGCTTTTGAACTGCCCACTGAAAACAAACTGGATGGTCCCTCTCCTCTTTAGTCTGCAGCACATGGCGTCCATGGTTTTTAAATTTTGATTCATCTGAACATGGGACAGTTTTCCATTTAGCCTCTGACCATTTTAAATGAACTTTGGCCCAGAGAAGACGTCAGTGTTTCTGGACTGTGTTCATAAAGGGCTTCTTCTTTGTGTGATCCAGCATTAGCCTGCATTTGTGAATTGCACGGCACTCTGTGTTCACAGACACTGATTTCTGGAAGTGTTCCTGAGCCCATGCAATGGGCATTAGTAGAAAATAATGCCTGTTTCTAATGCAGTGCTGCCTTGGGGCCTGAAAATCACGAGCATCCAGTTTTGACCTTTGGCCTTGTCCCTTGTGCAAAGAGATTCCTCCCGATGCTCTGAATCTTTTGATAATGTTATGCACTGTAGACAGTGGGATCTTCAAAGTCCTCAAAGTTTATGTTGAGGAACATTCTCTGAAATTTTCGGAAATTTTTCTACAATTTCTGGACAGTTTGTCGCAGATAGGTGAACCTCTGCCCATCTTTACATCTGAGAGGCTCTGCGTCTCTGAAAAGCCACTTTTATACTCAGTCATGTTACTGACCTCTTACCAGTAAACCTAATTAGTTTTCAAATGCTCCTCCATTTGTTTTTGATTTGTGACAGTTACTTTTCCAGGCTTTTGTTGCCTCAGCTCCAACTTTTTTGAAATTTATTGCTGCCATCAAATTCAAAGTTTGATGGCAGCAAAAAATCTTGATTTTCCATGAAATGGTAAAATGTAAAATGTAGATAAAATGTTCTTTTTATGTTCTATTGGGAATAAAATATGAATTTATGAGATTTGCACATCATTGCATTCTGTTTTTATTTACGTTTTACGCAGTTTCCCAACTTTTTTGAATTGGGATTCTATTATTCAGCAGTATTTGTGAAATGTGGTTTAGCAATTGGACAATTGGACCACAGATGTCTGCTGCCCTGCTGCAGTCATGAAACTGGGATGGCATGGAGAGCACAAGGCCTTGTTAGGGTAGAGATGGACAGGGTATGAGATTATTTTCCCTCTCTTAGAGCACTCAGCAGCAAATTATTCCCCTCATGGTCCAAAGAGAGACCAGGAGACCCACTTTCCCTTCAGCACCCAATCACAAAAAGATAATGATGACTAACCCTGGACTGAGAACCAGTGTCAGCTTCTTTCAAATGAGCAGCATCAATAGAAGAGCAGCATGGGGTGAGTTATAACTGCGTGAGAAAAAAGTGGAATCAATGAATGATTTTTCATCTAAATCTGGTGGATTTGAGTGACTACATGTGGAGGAAGCATGATTAGATCAAACTCTAAGGAGAGGACAAGCTCAGCTGCTGTGGAACAGTATATATTTTATAATGTATATATTAAAGCAGGACCCAAAGGGAAGGTTTACAAATTGCGTTGAGAGACAGACTGTTGTGCTTTTGATCTTTGTGCTGTCAATTTAATGGTTGTTAATGGTGAAAGAAAGTGCAGTGAGATGTTAATGTTAATTTCAGGTTAGGGTCTGGGCTTAATGCATTAAACCCGAACCCTAACCTGGTGTTCAGGTGTCAGTGATGCATCAGCAAGTACTTAGGTACATGCTACACTCATTGTAATACTTATGAGCAGAACAGCGATGTAGTGGTTAGTGTTGTTGCCTCACAATAAGAACGTCGTGGTTTTGATTCCCAGGCCTGGGGCCCTTCTGTGTGGAGTTTACATGTTATCCCGGTGCCTGTGTGGGTTTTCCTCCCACAGTCCGAAGACATGCATGTCTAGGTTGATTGGAGACCCTACATGTTAGTGTGAGTCGTTGTTCATCTCTGTACCTTGCAATAGACTGGCAAACTGTCCAGGGTCTACCCCCCCCTTGTCTGGAACATTGGCCCGGAGTGGCTCCAGCACCCCCGGGGACCCCTACAGATAAGAGGTAGAAAATTAGCTAGAGTGAGTGAGTGATTAATATTTACCTAAAGGTCACTGGCTTTATGTTGTGACTCTTTGTTTTCTTTCAGCTCAGGTCAAGCATAAAATAATAGAAACTATACAAGGTTTTAAAGGAGCTATAGGTAATGTTCCCATTAATAGCTGTGCACTTCCCACTATAGAAGCAATATCGAAAAAGTCTTTGGAATTAAGATTCATTCCTGCATCTGTGTTGCCCATTAGGTCTCATCTGTGTTATAGGTGAGTGAGATGGAGGTGGGATGGGGCGCAGTCACAGGTATAGGGTGTATAGAGTAGTGGGTTGAGCGCAGAGTGCTGTATTGCTGGAGGTGAGGGAAAAAACACAGGTGTGGGCCATGTTTCACTGTTGCGGTCAATCACAGAGGAGCAAAATTAAGCAAAAATTACTTTTAAGTTTGATTAAATGTTTCTAAGATACACTGCTCAAAAAAAATAAAGGGAACACTAAAACAACACATCCTAGATCTGAATGAATGAAACATTCTTATTAAATACTTTTTCTTTACATAGTTGAATGTGCTGACAACAAAATCACACAAAAATTATCAATGGAAATCAAATTTATTAACCCGTGGAGGTCTGGAGTTGGAGTCACACTCAAAATTAAAGTGGAAAAACACACTACAGGCTGATCCAACTTTGATGTAATGTCCTTAAAACAAGTCACAATGAGGCTCAGTAGTGTGTGTGGCCTCCACGTGCCCGTATGACCTCCCTACAATGCCTGGGCATGCTCCTGATGAGGTGGCGGATGGTCTCCTGAGGGATCTCCTCCCAGACCTGGACTAAAGCATCCACCAACTCCTGGACAGTCTGTGGTGCAACGTGGCGTTGGTGGATGGAGCGAGACATGATGTCCCAGATGTGCTCAATTGGATTCAGGTCTGAGGAACGGGCGGGCCAGTCCATAGCATCAATGCCTTCGTCTTGCAGGAACTGCTGACACACTCCAGCCACATGAGGTCTAGCATTGTCTTGCATTAGGAGGAACCCAGGGCCAACCGCACCAGCATATGGTCTCACAATGGGTCTGAGGATCTCATCTCGGTACCTAATGGCAGTCAGGCTACCTCTGGTGAGCACATGGAGGGCTGTGAGGCCCCCCAAAGAAATGCCACCCCACACCATTACTGACCCACTGCCAAACCGGTCATGCTGGAGGATGTTGCAGGCAGCAGAACGTTCTCCACGGCGTCTCCAGACTCTGTCACGTCTGTCACATGTGCTCAGTGTGAACTTGCTTTCATCTGTGAAGAGCACAGGGCACCAGTGGTGAATTTGCCAATCTTGGTGTTCTCTGGCAAATGCCAAACGTCCTGCACGGTGTTGGGCTGTAAGCACAACCCCCACCTGTGGATGTCGGGCCCTCATACCACCCTCATGGAGTCTGTTTCTGACCGTTTGAGCAGACACATGCACATTTGTGGCCTGCTGGAGGTCATTTTGCAGGGCTCTGGCAGTGCTCCTCCTGTTCCTCCTTGCACAAAGGCGGAGGTAGCGGTTCTGCTGCTGGGTTGTTGCCCTCCTACAGCCTCCTCCACGTCTCCTGATGTACTGGCCTGTCTCCTGGTAGCGCCTCCATGCTCTGGACACTACGCTGACAGACACAGCAAACCTTCTTGCCACAGCTCGCATTGATGTGGCATCCTGGCATGTGGCATGTGGGGGTGTCTTGCTAATTGCCTATAATTTCCACCTGTTGTCTATTCCATTTGCACAACAGCACGTGAAATTGATTGTCAATCAGTGTTGCTTCCTAAGTGGACAGTTTGATTTCACAGAAGTGTGACTGACTTGGAGTTACATTGTGTTGATTAAGTGTTCCCTTTATTTTTTTTTGCAGTGTATTTCCTGTTATATGTTCATCCTCATTATGATTGATGTTTTTGTGTTGACTGAGAAATCTCAGAGAGTAGACTCTCAAACATGCATAGACTGGAACAACTCCCTAAAAGGTTTCTGCAGTAGGTGTTCCACGTGCTGTATCATAAATTTAAAGTGTCATGGCATTTTTCGTTTGGTGGACACATTCAGACCCAAAGTGCATCAGACACCTGCAAGTGCAGGTACTTTCAGCGTCAGTGATCACAGTGGGATCCTAACCTTGGCAGTTTTTATAGCCTCCTCAAACCTTTAAGCAACATGCATGGCCTCTGAAATATTCACATCACCATTCAGTCTGCCTTTTTTCTGGACTTAAAACTCACTGAATATTTGAATTCAGTATTCCCCGGCTCCACTATCATCCTCACCCGCTGTTTTCATTTTGGCTGGGTTTGTTTCTGGTCAGCGGAAGTGACTTGGGGCAGGAATGCCCATGGTGTGCTCACAGTCAGCAGCTAATGCTAATGTCTGTACCACACTCATCAAACAAGGGGAAAAACTGCTCTGCAAGTGACAGAGCAAAAATGTCACTGCATACTTGCAAGTGTTTATCAGGCTTACATAGCCCAGGAGAAAAACAATTATAGAGTTACAATGTTGATACACAGGACGCCGTTTGAATAAATGTCAGCTGCAGTATGATGGGCAGGTGACGGCTTTTGTAAAAATATACGTATGTATTTATATACCATATTAGTAAATAGCTTTTCCTGTTTGCAACTTTGTTACTTCATTCTAGTCGAAGGCTGAGAACACACTGGCTGCGTGGCATGTGCACCTTGCCTTACAGTGACATCATATCATCTAGAGATTAGGTGTTTTACCTATTGTTTAATTTAGGGTGCATTTCTCAGCAACAATAGAAAGACATCATCATTCATCATGAAATTCACACCTTTCTTTGTCATTTCAATGTCTAGGCTGAATTTGAAAACTACACAAATATAAAAAATTGCTATACATTTCCTGTCAAAAAAAACAGCTGAGATGTTGAGAATCCCATTGATAGCAATTATCCGAGGCAAACTCTACATAAAAAGAAAGAAATCTCAGTAGCAGTGATGCAACAAAGGCATTGTGCTCCCAATCAATTCTGTCTGATCACTTTCAGCAGCGTCAGATGTTTTCAGCAAAAAATAAAAAGACAAAAACTAAAACCTTTAAACTCACCATACACTTAGAAAAAGTTACTCACTTGTGAACATAATGACGCATTTATCAGATAAAGAGCCAAAAATATCAATCAGGAGATAGTGGAGACTGAAACAAAGCTCAAAGGAGAGTATTTCCATTCCAGGAAATTAGATCAACGCTCCACATTAGTGTTAATGTTGCTCTGTATTTGTTGGATCAAGAAACTATTTGCTAACATGTTCACCATCTAAACATCTCAGTATACGTCAGTGTTGTTTGATTGCTGAACTGAACTGGAAATACCATTAAGATATTAAACCACAGTATACCATTTTTTTTTCTCATTTGTTTAAATCAAATATCCATTTACCAGAAGATTTCTTTGCCCATTCAGTAGATGAGATGTCTGTTAACAGCATTTCTCAAATCATTACCACCCTTAAACTGCTTTCTGTTTCAAATCAGTGTTGCTTCATTGGTTATGAATGTGGAAAAGTGTGTGGTTAAGATCGTCTCAGGGGAGTGGATCCAATACTGATGTTGAAAGTTCATGCAGTTGTTGTGAATGATGAAATGTGAAGATGCTCTGTCAAAGTGAATTGTCGCTTCAACATGAGCTCAGCAGATTAATCAGATCCATTTTCCTTCAGTTCTGTATCTCTGCATCCAATTAGCAGACTTAATTATTCTTTCCACTGGACTGCAAAATTTATGTTACACTGCAGACATTTTAACTTTACTATTCAACTAGTAAGATTAAGTGCTACATTAATTATTAATTACATCCACATGCAAGTGAAGGTGTATCCCCTCATCAAAATCTAAATCATTCATTTTCTACTGCTTATCCGTTTCCGGGTCGCAGGGGATACTGGAGCCAATCCCAGCTCACATTGGGTGAGGGTGGGGTACACCCTGGACAGGTGGCTAGTCCATCACAGGGCCAATACACAGACATTTCCATGCCTTGCACATTAACAAACTCCTCCTACAGCTTTAATCCAAATGATTTCACATTCACCCAGCATCATCCCAAGACCTTGTAGATGAAAAGAAATCAAAATCTTTTTTGTGTGTTATTCATGCCGGTCATGACGCTACCACCAATTTCCAGGTTTCAACTATGTGCCAATACTGTGTCAGACTTAGAGTGCCACCTATTGGACACAGGAAGCCAGCCTCATGTCGCAAACATCACCTGATTTACAAATGTTCAGGGTATGTTCTCCACATTGTAAACCATGAAATGAAATATAACTGGGGGATGTGCTCTAATGCCACATAATGGACACTCATAATGGGAATTTTTAAAAACTCCAGGCTGCATTGGCCACCCTGGCCCAAATTTTGCACATATGTTTAGACTTCTACCCTGAACGTGTCTGTGTCAATACTGAGTCAGACTCAGAGCACAGCCTACCGCACACAGGAAGTCAGCTTCAAATTACCAACATCGTCTGATTTACGTGATATTTACAGGGAGTGCGTCATACACTATGACATGACATATAATCGGCGAATGTTCTCTGGCACCACATAGTGGATATTTAGGAAACGTTCCATATTTTAATGTGTGTGGGTAGGGGTGAGTCCAGGTGGGCTGCTTGCAGCTTTAATTATTAAAATTTTTACTCAGGGTGAAAATTATCCACCCTGGGGTGCAGAAACATGCATCACAGCCTTAGTTTTATATTTTTGACCCAGGCTTCTTTCATGGTGTCCTGCTCGCACATCAGTCTGTGAAGGTGAAGGCACGCCTGGCTTGTAAAGACAATGGGAGATGGCACTGTGATCGGTTTATTGCATGCTAAAACACTCCCATGATTAATTAAGAAATTGGGCAGAACCAATTAAACCATGTCCCTGGAGCTGTAACTGTTTTTTCTGCAGTAGATTCAGATCTTGTTCATCTTAGTTCCGCTTTCAGCCAAATAACCTCATATATGCCCAAGTGGCTGATTGATTGACTGACTGACTAATTGAATATTTCCTCCACTGTTTGCCACAGTGGCACAGGTTCTCTCACTACAAGCTGAAAGGAAAAAGAATAAGATGAAAGATAGTCTTCATCATTCACTCAGGATTTTGTCAGAAAATTAAAACCAAGCTGAACGTTTTTGTCTTTTATTTATGTTTTTGGTTTTTTTTTTTGTTTTTTTTTTGATTTTATCAATGTCACCCTTAAAAAAATTCAAATTTCAGGATAAGTGGTCCAGGTATGTAAAAGGTTTTGACCTGGTCTTGTTTTTCTTTCTTATTACATGCAGCATGGAGGAGACTGTGCGAACACTACTTCAGAACCAGGACTCACTGGAGGGCACCAAGGTGGACCCACTGGACCTCATGAAAGCATACAAGGTAAAAGAGGGACCCGCAGCCAAAATAAGTTTTGGTTTATAACAGTGTGGTGATGATTATGTTGTCTTTGTCATCACCATTTTGATTTTAATCTGGTGAAAACTAAACATTTTATGAATTGTTCTGAATTATGTTAAAGTTTAAATGATAGTAGAACAGCAGTTTTACTAGATCTTTTTGTACGGAGTCCCTAAAGGGACATTGGCAGTTTTTTTTTTTTGTAAGTTTCTCATCAGCACAAGAAAGTTTTGCGTGAGCACGAGAAACTTACATTAAAAAAAAAAAAAAATCTGCCAATGTCCCTTTATGGGCTCTGTAGACATAAAACTACCACCCCCTTGTTGCCACTATGAAGGTTGTTAAAAAAAGAAAGAAAAAAAAAAGTGGAATCAGCTGATGGTTACGATGGCTTTCTGCATTAGAGGTTGTTCTTTGAACTGACGTCTGTGGGAAAAGCCACAGTCAGTCAAAAATGCAAATTTAAAATACACATGGATAATAAATTATACTCAAGGATGCATGAACCATTGGGAGCAGAGTCAACGTTTCAACAAACAAATGCATAATCACAAGGACATATTCTGACCCTCTCCCACTAATATTATCCTGCTCACTGTTTATGAAAATATTAATCTTTAAAAAGTGAATTTATGTCATCCCTTAAATACCCCTGCACTTCACAGTTTAATTTTGTAGACACATAGCAGCCCACTGGAGTTCTTTTTTGCCTACCTGTTGAACAGAAATCCAACACAGCTTTCATTTGTTTTACCTTCTCCACCATCAGTTTATTACTTTACTGTCTGCTATTTCACACTGGATGTGAAATACATTCAGCATGTTTGAGCTAGGGAGCTGAGAAGACTGTCTTCTTCAAATAACACATTGACAACATTTTTTTCAAACACTTGAAACCATCTAGGATTTAATTTTCCAGACAAGTGAGCATTTCCACTGGTCAAAAATGTAAAAAAACAAAACAAAAACCAAACTTCAAGAGAGCAGGCTTTTGCTGCTCTAACTCTGAAAGAATGACGTGAACACACTCGTTTCCTCTTTTCCTGCTGTAAATTCTCAACAGTCTGTAAACAGACCCCAAACCTGTGCTATTTCACCAGAACATAACTCAACAGAGTGAAAGAGTGAGATCAGTCATGACATTTTAAAAACACACAATCACCCAGTCACCCATCGTAGTGTCTCACACAGAAGCACTGACACAGGTAAGAGATGTTTTAACATTTTACATCGTGGGTAGGGAAAGACTATTCCTCCACTGTCAGCGTGTGTGTAAGACATTGAATACATGACATCAATCTTTGAAGCTGTGTGTTCTAAGTACAAATATACGGAGCCCCTAAAGGGATGTTGGCAGATTTTTTCTTTTATCTAAGCTTCTCGTGCTCACGCAAAAGTTTCTCGTGCGCACGAGAAGCTTGGCCAAAAAAAAAAAAAAGTAAGTTTCTCGTGCGCACGAGAAACTTACATTAAAAAAAAATCTGCCAATGTCCCTTTAGGGGCTCCATACAAATATATGCACTATAATGCCAAAAGTATTCACTCACCCATCCAAATAATTGAAATCAGGTGTTCCAATCACTTCCATGGCCACAGGTGTATAAAATCAAGCACCTAGGCATGCAGACTGTTTCTACAAACATTTGTGAAAGAATGGGTCGCTCTCAGGAGCTCAATTCCAGGTGCTGAATTCCAGCGTGGTACTGTGATAGGATGCCACCTGTGCAACAAGTCCAGTTGTGACATTTCCATGCTCCTAAATATTCCACGGCCAACTGTCAGTGGTATTATAACAAAGTGGAAGCGACTGGGAACGACAGCAGCTTAGCCATGAAGTGGTAGGCCACGTAAAATGACGGAGCGGGGTCAGCGGATGCTGAGGCGCATAGTGCGCAGAGGTCACCAACTTTCTGCAGAGTCAATCGCTACAGACCTCCAAACTTCATGTGGCCTTCAGATTAGCTCAAGAACAGTGCGTAGAGAGCTTCAGGGAGTGGGTTTCCATGGCTGATCAGCTGCATCCAAGTCATACATCAACAAGTTCAATGCAAAGCGTCGGATGCAGTGGTGTAAAGCACGCCGCCACTGGACTCTAGAGCAGTAGAGAAGCGTTCTCTGGAGTGACAAATCGCACTTCTCCATTTGGCAATCTGATGGACGAATCAGGATTTGGCAGTTGCCAGGAGATGGGTACTTATCTAACTGCATTGTGCCAAGTGTAAAGTTTGGTGGAGGGGCTATTATGGTGTGGGGTTGTTTTTCAGAAGCTGGGCTTGGCCCCTTAGTTCCAGTTAAAGGAACTCTGAATGCTTCAGCATACCAAGAGATTTTGGGCAATTCCATGCTCCCAACTTTGTTGGAAGTGTAGGATAATATAAATTTAAGGTGAAGCAAAGCAAGTTTTTACTGATGCAGAAAGTTGTTTAATTAAATGTCTTGCTTTTGGAGCTGGAGCCTTTATTTGGGACTTTGAGACATATGTCTTTGATCAACAATGTCCGCATTTCAGGACAAACTCCTGGAGGAAATGTGGAAGCAGCAGGACAGCCTACAGGGTCCTATGGCTGCAGCAGCAGAAATGCCCACACCCGAGGCCAGCGGTGGATCGGAGGAAAATTCAAAGGACAGCTATCCACTGCTAGAACGGCTCAGAGCCCTGGAGGTAAAGCGGACTGTGTCCATTTCTTATTCTTCAACCAACTGTTCACCTTTACTACTTTTCTTGCTTTCCAGGATGTCATTTCCCTTACCAAATGAGTTATCAAAAGATGTAATACAGTATGTGAGCAGTTCAGACTCCAAGACAGACTCCAAGGCCTGAACATTGATGTAAAGACAACAGAATGATTTGATTTTTTTGATTTTAGTTTTTCACTTATATATATATATATTTTAGGGCTGTCAAACGATTAAATTTTTTATTGCGATTAATCGCATCTTCCATAGTTAACTCGCGATTAATCGCAAATTAATCTAAATTTTTTCACTGTTTTAAATGTACCATAAAGTTAAAAAAAATGTTTTTAATACTCTCAACATGAAAAAAGGGCAAATATGCTTCATGGAAATGTTTATTCTGCATTCCATGAAAAATATACTCAAGAAAAATGCTGCAAGCATAACATGAAATTCTAAAATTCTAAAACAGATGGACAACTGACCTGAATGTTCCTTAATATAACAAACACAATGTATGCCATGTATTTTTAAGTTGCTCAAAAAAAAAACAACAACAAAAAACCATGTGCATCACATTGTTCAAAAAGTGCATCAGTTAAATCTTTCTTTTTTTTTTTTATGTCTAACCTCACATAAAAGGAAAATAAATGGCTAAGAAAATAGCAAAATAGGGGGATATGAAAAATAAACTATAAACAAATAAAGAGCCCATGTAACAGTAGGGAGTCTAACTCCACCTATACATCTATGTGTTCATTACTTCTATTTTTTAAACTTAGCCAATTGTTCAAACAGACAAGCCTGTTAATATTGTCTGATGACAGGGCAGCTCACCTCTTCTGAACAATATGTCCAGACAGTGAGAATAGCCTCTCACACGGTACAGACGTGGCAGGCGTTGCCAAGTATTTCCGTGCAAGGATGGCAATCTCTCTGTGTGCTCCTTCATGTGAAGCCCACCACTGATTAGGGTTGGCCTCCATGGCAATAGTGGGCTCTGCCCTGTAGCGTTCCACCCATTTCTCAACACAGTCCTCCTCTTCATCAGAAGAAGACTCTTGGGCATGCATGAGATCTGATCTTTTCTTCGGTGGCTCATAGGTATCTGGTTGCTCCAGCTGTGCAGAGCTCCTCCCTCTTCTTCTCCCTGAGCAAGGCACTGACCAAATGCCACACCTCAGCCCTGTCAGGTCTGCTCATACACTTGAGGTCCTTGAACCTGGGGTCCAGAGCTGTGGCAACCTTCAGCCATGTGATGTTTTTTTCCTTTCGTTCTTCCATGTCTTTTGTGAAGGTGTCCTTGAACTTAGCCATGTAAGCTGGGTCCTCCTCAGCAACCTCCATCACTCGCGATAGATAACACAATGCTGGCAGCACCACCGAGCAGGACACAAACTTCTCTCCTCCCAGAAATTCGCTTATGTACCTGTAATAAAACAGAAAGCACCTCAGTTATTAACTTGTCTCTGTCTCTCTCTCTCTCACACACACACACACTCTCTCTCTCTCACTCACACACACACACAATCACTCATCCTCTCCCTCTCTCTCTCACACACACACACACACATATCTACTGATATTACTAATAATAAGAGAATCAATAAATTACCTGCAATGCTCCAGGACTGTCGCCAACCTCTTCAGCTTATCCAGCTCAGCTGTTGTTGGCATGGTGACTTTGGTTGCATGTAGGGCCAGTGCATCTCTCAGTGGGTCTTGATTCCTAAGAATACGTGTGATCATCTCGAGGGTACTATTCCATCTGGTGGGCACCTCCTGTGCGAGTGCCTCTGTCTTCTGACTGTGTGCAATTTGCTGCTGTTCGAGCTCTGCAGCATTAGCTGGGCTATGCTTAAAATGACCCACAACTTTTCTACATTTTGCCAGTGCGCTGTCAAATGGGCTGTTCTGCAAAGAAACCGTTATGGATCGATGCAGGCTATGTGCGATGCAAGGGATGTGTTTCTTGGCCGCTGCAATCATGTTTCGGGCACTGTCAGTGGTCAATGTGCTTACTTTATTTTCAATGTCCCACTGCTGGGCTACTTGCATAAAGTGCTCAGCACATGTGTCGGCGTAATGCCTGTCCTCTGTCTTCATGACAGTCATAGCGTGCGAGGTAAGTTCCCACTGTGTGTCAAAATAATGTGCGGTGACCCCGAGGTAATTGTGATTACCGAGAGAGGTCCAGTAATCTCCGACGAGAGCCACCGTGTTAGTTTGTCCCAAAGCCTCCTCCACTTTAGCCAACTCGTCTATGTACGGATCATTTATCTTACCAACAGTGGTACCCCTGGAAGGCAGTTTGTACGTGCAGTCGTTGGATGCTATGCAAATTATTTCCAGCAGACCATCATCCTCCACAATGTTAATGGGCCTGCAGGCTGTAGCCACCCATTTAGCTATCACCATTGAAAGCTTGTTGCTTGTAGTGTGGTCCAGGCGCCTTTTTGACAAGTTATCTAGGGTTCTCTGCTTTTGACGTGGCGGGGCAGGTGTCTCGGCATCTGCCGTGTGTTTGGCTTGCAGGTGGTATTTCAGACTCGACGTACTTCTATGGTAACTCATTTCACAGCGACAATAAATGCAGATAACTTTGCTTTTGTCGAGTGAACCATCTGGCAGCGGTTTAAAAATAAACTTGCCATTCAGAAGTCCTTTCTCTTTCTCCATGTTTCCTCTCTTTCCCTCCTCTATGATTTTTTTTCCCTTCCTCCTTCTTCTTCTTTGCGTGTTCTCAGCGGATTGCATCTTCGTCATTTGCTCCAAAGGAGTTTTACGGCAGCCGGCCTGCAATAAGGTGCACTGCTGCCAGCTTCTGTTTATATATATCTATATATATATATATATAGATATATATATTTTTTTATAGTGAACGTTAATTGTGCGTTAAAAAAATAAACGGCGTTAAGAGGTCGTTTTTAACACGTTAACTTTGACAGCCCTAATATATATATATATATATATATATATATAAAGGAAAATATACGCAGATTAACAAAAGAAAATAAGACCGAATGTGCAGGAGAGGTCATAAAAACCTGAAAGGGCTTACAAGCGGCCCCCCCTCCTAACAAATAACAATTACAAAACTATATAAGCTACGTACATAGGCTTACGTCTGAGCTTATACACATGCACACACTCAAATAGATGCAATAAATAATATCTCAGAATTACATGATACCTTAAAATACAATTAAATAGTCCGAAGATACATTTGAATGAAATAAAATAAATAAATAAATAAATAAAAATGTGTTAAAGAATCTATACATTTTGCTTCAGCTTTCTTTTAAATGCAGATAATGTTGAGACTGTTTCACTTAGATGCTTTAAACTGTTCCACAGCACAACACCTTAGTAGATAAATGAAAATTTTGCAACAGAAGGGGATATGCAAATCATTCCGCCTTCTTGTGGAGTATGAATGATAATAAGAATTAAACTCAAAATAATTATGAAAATACTTAGGTAAAGAAAATGGAAAACATATGACTTTGTTTATCAAGATTCCTATTTGATATGTATTCACATCATAGATTGTTAGTATTTGTACTTTTTTAAACAGAGATGTGGATGGAGCTAAATATGGAGAATTAGTGGCAATTCTTACAAAGGATTTTTGGAGTCTATGAATTGGTTGTAAGTAAGAGGGATAAGTGCTAGCCCAGATTAAATTGCAATAAGTGATATGAGGATAAATTAAACTGTAGTACAAGGTTAATAAAGTACTTATTTTTACATAAGGTTTAACCCTTTTTATGATACATAAGTATTTTGAGACCTTCTTGCACACAAATTCACAATGATTCTTAAAACAAAGATTCTCATCAATATTGACACCTAAAAACTTTGCTGATGAAACACTGGAAAGTAAGTTGTTAATATGAATTTTACTTTCTTCTGGATTGTAATTCTTATTCTTGAAGATGATGAAATTAGATTTTTTGACATTAGGTGATAATTCATTTAACTGAAACCACAAATTTCAAATTGAATGAGCCCAGAATTTGCCTTATCAATAAGTGAGTCAATGTTACTGTCGCTGGCAAAGAGATTGGTGTCATCAGCAAATAAGATAGGGGACAAAATACTCAACGCTTCTGGTAAATCATTAATGTATATCAAAAACAACAAAGGACTCAAAATGGACCCTTGTGGAACATTTTAGGACATCCCGCTGTGACAGTTCATCGTTAAAAATGACATATTGCTCTCTGTTGTGCAAATAATTTTCAACCAATTGCAGAACCTTATTTTTAAAACCATAACAAGACATTTTTGATAATAAAAGGTTATAATTCACAGTATCAAAAGCTTTTGATAAGTGTAAGAAAATTCCTAGAGTAAATTCATTTTTCTCGAAAGCAGTTGAAATCTTTTCTCTAAGATGCAAGTGAGCCATATATGTAGAGCAATTCTTTTTAAAACCATATTGGTGCTCATACAAAATATTGTTGGCATCCAGATGCTTCAAAATTCTAGTATATACCAACTTCTCAAGTATCTTAGAAAGGCAAGGGAGAATTGATATAGGGCGATAATTCGAAAATACAGATGGATCATCGGCTTTAAACAGTGGGATGACCTTGGCAAGTTTTAAATCTTGTGGAATAATACCAGATTCAAGTGATAGAGAAAAAATAAACGTTAAAGGAACAATAATTGCGGGTGCAACTTTTTTGATCAGATAGGTTGTAATTTCGTCATGGCCAGCAGAGGAGTTTCTAAGATTCTTAATGATATCAAGCATTTCCTAAGGCTCTATTGGTTCAAAATTGTTTAAATAAGGATAAAATTCATTTATATAAATAGAAAGAGATTCATGAACATTTTCAATATGCTTTGCAAGACGTGGTCCCGCATTTATGAAGAAATTATTCAATTTATTAGCAATTTGTGTAGGCTCTGTTATCAATAGTGTACCATCCTGAAATGTAGCCTGGGATGGAGTAATGGAGTTTTTCTTATTGAGTAATTCTTTTAAAATATCCCATTTAGATTTTGAATTATTTGATGATTGGGTAAATAAATCACTATAGTAATTACGTTTAGCATTTTTAATAAGGTGATTGTATTTATTCCTATAATTTTTATATGTAGTGCAATTTAGAGGACTAGGGCTTTGCAAATACCTTTTATATAACTTGTTTTTCTTTGAAGCAGATTTCCTAAGTTCTATAGTGAACCATGGTTTATTGAGGTGTGCAGAGCTTCCTTTTCCTTTAGAAATAAGAGGAAAACATTTATCAAAAACAGAATATAATTTTGCATAAAAATTGTTATTGTTATAAGCCATATTCACATCAGAAACTTCATACACTGTTTCCCAGGACATCTTTGCTAATATACTTGAGAAGTTGTCAATGTTATTTTCATTGAAATTTCTAAAACAAGTTCTCTTTGGTTTCTTTGTAAACTGAAAAACAGGAAGATGATCAGAAATATCTGTATAAAGGATACCAGATTTTATGACATCAGTCAAAGCATTAGTAAAAATATTGTCTATCAGTGAAGAGGATTGGCTAGTTATTCTTGTGGGCTTGCAGATAAGGGGATAAAGATAATTTGAAGACTATATATTTATAAGGTCATCTATGTGCTTTTTGTTCTTGTCTAAAAGATTAACATTAAAGTCACCTAATAAATAACACAGGTAACCCTCTTTATCAACAAGTTCCAAGATATCTAGAAGACATTCATTAAGGTTGTTGATATCTGTACGATATATACATCCTACAATCAATTTTCTTTTCTCAGATTGCACCCCAAGAAAAACACATTCAGTATTACACCCATGAAACTTCATTTCAAAGTCAAATATCTGTTTGATCCTTTTGAACATAGAGAGAGGCTCCTCCACCTCTACTTACTCTATATTGGTGAATGGCTTTGTAACCATCAAATTTAAATAGTGAATGAATTTCATCATAAAGCCAAGTTTCGGTCAATGCAATTATTGAGAAAATGTGGTTCAGTAATGAGAGATGGTAAAATTGATCATAGTTTTTTGGGAGACTTCTTATGTTCAAATGGAGAGAAGAAAAGGTGTTGGACTCTTTACAAGATGCAGAGAAAGAGTTAAACTGATCTTCAGAAAAATAACTACATGTAGAGGGATCATAAGTATTAGACTGTTTCCTGTCATATGTGTTAGCATTTGTTGGTGCATATTCTGATGAAAAGAATAAATCAGGATTAAAGCAGCTATTAAAGACCTTGTCATTCTGTGGCTCAAAAGGATGAAAAACCAAGTTGACATTGTTTGTTAAATTTAAATGGTCAATACCAGAGCAAAGATTAATACACAAATTCATTTCTTTTATCCTTGGTGCACACAGAGCATGTTCTGCCATAAGATAATCAGCAAACTGATGACATGGTCATGAGTGCCTGGGCAACAGTTCATCCTCCACATTTGAACCGATGTGCCACTCTCTCGTTGGACGCTCGCTCATGGGACGCACTATGAGTCTATCATAATTCAGATAGGCCCATTCTCCCTTTGCTCTTGCAGCTCTCATCTCAGGTAGCAGTTCTTTTCGCTTTTGACGCACAGACTCTGAATAGTCCTCATTGATGTAGATATGAGAGCCTTTCAGTTTGTTTGCTTTTGAAAGTATGAGCTGTTTGTATTTGTGTCTGAAGAGTTTAACTATTATGGGTCTTGGTCTTTTATTACCACTCTTCAGCAGCTTCCCAAGACAGTGTGCATGTTCAATTTCAATGTGCTTTTGGTCAATATTCAATTTGCCATTAAAAATTTCTCAGATTTTTTTTTTCTCTGAGTCAGACCATTTTTCATCAGGTGATTCTGGGATGCCATCAACTACAATGTTGTTCCTCCTGGACTGGTTTTCCAGATAGTCAACTTTAGCCATCCGTTGTTTATCAGCTTTCAGAGCTTCTGTGTTGGCTAGAAGATGTTTGATGGTGCCAGATGTCAGACACTCAAATGTGGTTTTCAACTCATCAACTTCTTTTTGAGAGTATTCTAGGCTCCTTTTGAGATCCTCTACTTCTCTATTCAAGTCATCACAACGTTTATTTTTGGACTCATGAATCATTTGAACAAAACCCTTGAAGCAGTTTTATTGTTGTTTAATTAGGTCTTTATAGAAGGCTTTTTGTTGATCCAGGAGATCACATACAGTTGAGAGAGAAACAAAATCCTCTTCACACTTTTTGGTTGGCATTTTTCAGATAAACAGTCAAAGATTAAACAAGAAAGTCCTACCACTCGCGTTACCAGTCATTGGATCACAGTGTTGCAGTGGAGATCCGGCTACACACAGGCCACACAGTGAATGATCTGTCTGATCACTGCAGATTTTAATGATTGTGATTAAGCCGTTTTTAATAACAGGGAAATATGAGATACACTGCTCAGGCATAACATTATAACCACTGACAGGTGAAGTGAAAAACACTCATTATCGCTTCATCACGGCACCTGATAGTGGGGGGATATATTAGGCAGCAAGTCAACACTTTGCCTGCAGAGTGATGTGTTAGAAGTAAGAAAAATGGCCTTCCTGTGTGGAGTTTGCATGTTCTCCCTGTGCTTGCGTGGGTTTCCTTCGGGTACTCCAGTTGCAGTCCAAAGACATGCATTCATTCATTCATTTGTTCATCATCTACCACTTACCGTTTTCACGTTTCGCGGGGGGAGGTGGAGCCAATCCCAGCTCACTCTGTGAGGGCGGGGTACACCCTGGACAGGTCACCAGTGCATCACAGGGCCAACATACAGCGGCAGACAGAGACCAACAACCACTCACACTCACAGACAATTTAGAGTCACCAGTTAACCTAAACATGATGCCTGTATTGCCTCCGCCCTCGTCCAGTGTGAGCTTGGATTGGTTCCAGCACCCCCCACAACCCAGAAACGGATAAGCGTTAGAAGATGAATGAAAGAATGGATGGCCGGGTGCGTGTGGGTGGCTTAACTGGTGAACACATGTCACCCGGATGCACAATGCGAAGAAGGCAAGCTACGTAAGCATTGTTGAAGACCATTAACACCCTTTCATGGAAGCAGTTGGTATTCCCTGATGACTGTGGCCTCTTTATGCAGGATAACACACTGTGCCACAAAGCAAAAAAGGTTCAGGAATGTTTTGAGAAGCACAATGAGTTTGAGGTGTTGACTTGGCTTCCAAATTCCCCAGATCTTAATCAAATTGAGCATCTTTGGGTTCTGATGGACAAACAAGTCTGACCCACGAACGCCCCACCTCGCAATTTACAGAACTTAAAGGATCTGCTGCTAATATCTTGGTCCAGAGACAACAGCCAGGGCCATTTCCTGCTATATGCAGACTATCCAACACATTGGGCCCCCTATGATTGATGGTCAGCTTCATCTAAGGAGAATTATCATTACCTGTTGCAACCAACAACAATTACATCAAAGTTGGATCCGCCTGTAGTGTGTTTTTCCACTTTAATTTGTGACTCCAAATCCAGACCTCCATGGGTTAATAAATTTGATTTCCATTGATAATTTTTGTGTGATTTTGTTGTCAGCACATTCAACTATGTAAAGAACAAAGTATTTAATAAGAATATTTCATTCATTCAGATCTAGGATGTGTTATTTTAGTGTTCCCTTTATTTTTTTGAGCAGTGTATATTATGTACTGACTAAATAATATCAGTAGATGAATTCATATCAGCCTTTCATATAATTTTTTAATGAACATCTTTACTTGTTTAAACTAAATGGCCTTCAACGGATAATTAACTGTCATGTGTCATTAAAAACATCAGTCTATGTGGCTTAATTTTAAAAGATCATTGAGAGATGAAATGATCATACCTACAGTGCAGTACATGCATTCTGGAACACCTTAGCAAATGAGACACCATTATGCTGGAGAGTATCCTAGGGGGCAGAACAGCAAAAGAGAAAGGAGTTCATATCCAGGAGGTGATAATTCTAATTAAAATGCTGACAGGGTAATTAACATTTGGAGGCAGCGTTCCAGTGGCTGTACAGTATGCCTCCCTGCTAAAGAGTTAATAGGACTTACCATCTGTTGAGAGGTCTGAGGCAGCCATCATTGATCACACTGCCATATGAACTTCAACATATAGCCTGTAGGAAAAGTCCAGCTGAAAACAGAATTTACTTTTTAATTCAGCTTTTTGTTTTACAGGGTGTCATGTAATTTTATTTTATGTGACGTTTGATCAATAACATCAGTCATGCTTTAATTTAATCCTAAGGAGCAAATGTTTGTTGACCCATAGAGTTTGAGAATAATATATTACCTAATTGTGAAATTACTTGACTATTGGTGTCTTTCCTCTCCCCTCTCTGAAATGAATACAAACGTCTTCATAGCTCTCCAGGTTCAACTCTATCTTGTTTAACACTGAAAACATTGCAATTGTTGTTCATGCTGTTGTGAGCAGAGGTGACGTGGGGTAGTTCCAGGATGTCACACCTTTGTGCTGATTTTCAGAGTGCTGAAGATAAAACACATACAATCTGAAGCTGGAACGAAAGGTGTTTGTGAGACCAGGAAACCTGGCATTACACTTCACTCTTGCTATGAGTCAGTACGGTGTAAATGGGCAGTACAATAAACAGTTTGATAACGGTTTGGTTGGTTAAATGAAAAACTTAACATCCAATAGTGTTAAACAGTCTTTCTATAATCGTTGTTCACTATTCAGCAATGAAACTGTATTAATTATGCTATAGCTATAGTGTAGCTTAGTGGCTTCAAGTCAATGTTGCACACTGATCCTTGGCCAACTTAACTTAAATCTGTATAGATTTCATGAAGCTCTTTGCATCATCAGAGAATAGCATAACATAAACACATAACATACGTACATACACAACATAAACATTACAGTGTATTTAATTGCCACAGTTTGACAAATCAAGATTCATTAAGTTGGGTTCTCCACAAATTTCCATAAATGTCCTTAATCATTTCACCACACATAATCAGTTTCTTGAAACTGCAAAAGTTTTGTGAGAATCCTGAAACAATTTATCCTTCTTGCTTATAATTGTATAAAGGCTACTACAATAGATATTATATTATCCATATTCATGCAAAGGGGGTGGCACAGGGGTAAAGTGTGTAGCACCATTGCCTCACAGCAAGGAGGTTTTAGCTTGATTCCCAGGCGTAGGGCATTAGATTATGCCAAGTAACTACAGATGATAATAATAATAATGCATAATAATGCTAGGTAGTTTCTGATTTTAGCCTTAAGGCAGATTTTAGCTAACCAATGTTAGCTTGTCTATAATTTTAGCCTTGTTACAGTTCAGTGTCGAGTTTCCAGTTCTGCTCGACCGTGCATGTTCAAATGGAATCTGAGGAAGAAGAGACCTGAATCTGGACGGTCTCAAGTTAAACAGTTTATTGCATGAGAAGTAGCAACACAGCTGTGGTCTGTATGCCTGTATCACAATGAAGAGCCCCGACTTCCAGGATGATTTACATTTATCTTCGTAGGGCCGGTCCTCCACGCCCTCTAACATAGTTCTCTACTTCTTCATCAGGAGTAGTTATTCTTCACTGAGACAAGTGCATGGGCTGGGCCACGTGAATCAGCCGTGGACAGTAGTTATTATTACTAATGTGTGAGTGTAAGTTTCATATCAAGCTATATCCTTTCTGGTATGTTGTGCTATCCTCATCGTACAGACATACAGAGCTTTCAAGGTCAAACTGATGTCTGGAGTATTAAACCTTCATTGTTCACGAGTCTACACTATTCCGCAGTCAACAGTAGACAATGTATACACACGACCAGTCAAAAGTTTGGACACACTTTCTCATTCAAATGAATAGGAAAGTGTGTCCAAACTTTTGACTGGTAGTGTATATTCACATTTCAGCAGTAATTTAAATATATTCACAGCAGTAGACAAAATATATTCACATCAGCTAACGAATGTTCTAATGTTAGTCAGCTTCTAACTCCAGCCTATGTTATAATCTAGGAGGCTGCCCTTTAATTTCCAGTATTTGTTGTTTCATTCAGATTTGCTCTGCAGCGTTGGTGTAAAGTTACCTTTGTACTTAAATACAGTCCTACTTTACCTCCACTACATTTATTACAACTATAAAAAGAAAGCAAGATATTGTTCATAAGACTAACACTTAAAACACTTGTTCAGTGAAGAAGGCATATGCTAGGTTCCCTTTGGCCCTGAGAGAAGGTTTACAGTACACCCATCTTTGATTGTCATGGTGAGTTGACCAACTGGTCTGATTGTGAAAATACCAAGAAGAGACCCTGGTAGATGCCTGTAAATAATGACAGTGAAAGCTGTAAATAATATAAACGTTGGAATAATTTTAATATTTCATATTTTAGTTCAGTACATAATCACTTTGCCTCAACCAGCCTGTCATTTGCCATTATCACAGATTTTCTTGAATACTGTGTTGACCCTAATGTATAATTTGTAGGTGTTTTCGTAGTGTTGCCTCCTCATGGTGGCTGCCTGTATTTGTAATTAAACTTTAATGGTGAACTGAGGAAACATTACATGGTTTTCCATTTAGCTGGAAAATACTTTACTGTTATTTTGGCAGATTTGGGAATCTCCCGTTAAGTCTACCATGAAGAATTTAAAAAAGTAAACAAACAAACAAACAAACAAACAAAACTTTAGGAACCTCACATAAGAGAGGTAAAATAGACCTTTATTGTCTGTTTGCACAGAAAGAGGTGTGCATCACATGTTCCACAATCCACACAGACCAAGCTTACATGCATCACACAATAGACAATGCTTGGAATATTAATAAAATGTCATGAAAACAAATTGAGTCAACGGAGTAAAGAGTGAGAAGACAGGTAACAAAAATAAACCAAGTTAACTGTGGTCACAAATCATCAGTTCTTCTTCATTCCTCCACCAAAAGCCTATTTTCAGTGGAATTTGACAGTAAAGGCTAAAACACTGATGCAATGCAATCTGCAAATCACCCCAGTTAACTGTGCAAAAACAAGGATTAGGGAGGACGGTACTGAGCATCATGGCAGATATTTGCATTTACATTTTAACAAGTGATTTATTTTTACATTAAGAAAAAATTTTGCAGATGTAATACAATATGAAAAGTGAAAAGCAGATTTTTAATGAAGATTTTAAGATTCAGTCTCAGCCTGTTAATCAGCTGTCTGTCATTGAACCAGTTCAAAAGATTTAGTATCATCACTGTGGGTAGTAAAGATAATACTGAGTTGTGTGAGGTGAATTATTCTTTGAACCATCTCGCTCATTTAATTATGAGCCATTACTTTGACTTTCTGTGAACCTGCTGAGCAGTAGAGTTACCCACAGCACACAGGAGAAAACAAGCACGCTCAGGTAACTCACCTTTTGAGATTTACTGGACTAATCATTTCAGTGGAAAGTCTCCTCCTGAGTTCCCAGAATGCTTTTTGTTCCCTGCCGGGTAAAACTGCTCTAAGTAATTGAATTATACCTGGGGTACCTGAAGTGAGCCTTGCAAACAGTGAGGATCCGCAGGATGCTTGAGATTTCAAGCATCATTCATTTAGAATCATCGTTCTCTGGTAAACCGGCAAATCCCACTGTGCTCCAAGGAGAGAGTCTCTGGATCTGTTTGTATGTCTGTCTGTCTGAAGGAAGGGTACTCAGAAGTTCGCATTACTCATTTTGCTCATTAGATGTTGCTGGAATGACCAGGGTATTTGACATGTATATTTAACTCCAGCTAAGATGTCAAACAAGTTTGTTTTTTTTTCTTCTCCAGGTAGCTGTAGTTACTGTTGCAGTTTATATTTCCAGTTTTTCTTTCTGCAGGCGGAGAATTCTGCTCTATCGATGGAAAATGACAATCAGCGGAAGCAGTATGAGCGCTGTCTGGATGAGGTAAGTCTTGATGTTGTCACATACATCAGAAACAACTGAATTAAGATCCCCTGTGAGAGCCAACAAAAAGCAATCTAACCACAACCTTGAGCTGCTAGCGCTGCTGTGATATGCTCCACAGCTATTGGACCTACAGCTAGAGATAGCAAGATTTGCCAATTACTTACCAAGGTTAACAGCAAGTTTGTTAATGCTGCCATCTTCAGCGTAGCTAGACACTATTGAAAACAGACATGCAAAGCTGTATCAGCTTGCATGTGGGCACCGCCTCAAGGATTTGTAAATGTGGGAAGGAGCAACAATTTAACAGAAGCAACTGCAAGTGTGTGCATCTTAGAGCACGTGCTACCAGACTGCCATATTTGGAGGAGAAGATGGAGCTGAGGAGAAGTGAGGGCTGGATCTGGCCTGCTCTGTACTCTATGCTGATTGGTTGGTACAGTCTGTCAAATATACATCAGCCACATCGCAGTTCATAGATTGCCTCATTGTCTATTTTCCTTTAAATTGTTTAAAAAATGAACATCATACCACCCAAGAAGACTTGAAGTTAGAGATTGAAACGACTACTTAGCTAATAAATCAATGAGAAGTAAGGACATTTTCCCAACAACTTCAATATAATCTGACTTACTTTTACAACCAGTGGAGTCGGCCCCTGATGTTCTTTAGATATGATAGTTTAAGGCTCTTTGGGACTTCACAGACTTGGCCGCTATGTCCACTGTTATTAACAGATTATAACTCATATGTGACATCCCTCTCTGCTTATTGTGCTATCTTAGATCATGGAAAATATTTATTTTCTGTTATATATATTTCATGATATATTTATAAGTTACATAATAGTTTAAAATCTTATTTACAGAACTTTTCAACGGATTCTGCCAAGTTGAGTCTCTAGTTTGTTTGTTTTTTTTGTTTTTGTTTTTTTGAATTAACTAGGCAAACCAAGGTATGACTCCAGCTTCATACTTAACTTAGGAAGGAGAATAGGATAAATATTCTCATCTCTCACTTAAAAACAAAGAAAATGAGCAAATTTTCCAAAATGTTGACCTATTCTTTTATCTTTTATTTTAAGCTTATTGGATGATCAGGTTGCAGACAGTCAGAGATGACAGTCAGCTTCTGTTTCACACTCTGCCACTATTATCTCTAGTGTTAGTGAGGTCCATGGGGGGAAAGCAGACAGAGGGGATATGCCTCTAATTGAAGTGGACAGACAACAGAGCCCTGGGGGTGGTTAGAAAGAGAGTACAGCCCTCAGGAGGATGGGCTCCTTCCCTCTTCCTTTCTCCCTGACAATACTGTGATTGTCCCTCCATAACTTTTCCTCCATTTCTCTCCTGCCGGCAAGTCCCCTCCACTTTATTTAATAGGTCTTCACTAATGGGCTTGTTACCATGGAGAGCCTGCTGCCCATGAGAATTTAGCATATTTTTGCTGAGGACAGAAAAGAGCTTCTGCCGAGGGATTCATTTCTGCTGTTTTTAAGTCTTATTATACACATGAATCGTTTTTGGGGAGAGCATTCATTCTTGTCATTGCTTGAATGAACTGAGGCGAGTTGCTTTGATGGATAAATGACAGTTATTATTCCACTGTCAAGATATAATGTGTGCCTTTACTTCGTAAATCAAAATAAGCAGAGAAAGGAGTTTTTCTGATTGTGCTGCTTTACAGTCACGGAACTTAAGTTAGGCCAGTATCATTCTAAATACAGGCAAGGAAAGAACTTAGGGAGTATAAAAAACAGAGACAGAAAAAGAAAAAGACCTTATTTCAAATTTCTTCTGTCAATATTTCATATATTTATGTGCTGTGGACAAAGGTAGATATACTTACTGCAGCAGTTAACGTGATTTCACTAAATCTGAGTTTTTGATGCAACATGCTGTCAAATTGTCCCACAGCACCTTACATGTCTCCAGATCCTCCCTGATGGTGTTCACAGTGGGTTATTTTCATTTACAGTCTACATTTTTACAGATGTTTCCTGAATCCATTTTACGCTAATGACCAGACTTATGATGAATTTTCAACACCTCTTTTGCATTCTTTTTGTCTTAATGTCCTTTAAGGTGGCAAACCAGGTGGTCCAGGCCCTCCTCACACAGAAGGTTTGTCTCAGTCTCTTCATCATACTGAAACACTGTTAGCCCTTTGAGTCAAAGACATGATGAGCATTAGCATGCCACTAATCAAAAGAGACGTTAACAAAACATTTCATACCTCACAATCTTTTAAAGCAAAAGGAAATATCAAAATCAGTCCTTTCGATAATTGTTCCTGCTGTAAAAAAACGTAACTTGGTGCATTTTATCATCTACAATCAGTTTGGATTATGCAGTGGTGTGGACTTTAGATTTAGGACTTTTGCTCAGATTTAATTTGAAAAAAGACTGACTACAAGACCAGTGATTTCTGGGGTCACATGAATAATTTTTGATTTGGAATGACTTGTTTCCTGCACAAACACACACAATTAATCACCTTCATTTTTTTCTTTTTTGGACTGGGTGGCATTCGTTAGCTGGTTTAAGTTTTTTCCTTCTCTCCTATTTCCCAATAAAAGCTGGTTTCTTTTAAATGTCAAGTTTTTTCCTTAACTCCCTTTCTGTTGGCACTCATACAATGACATCAGCTGACACAAACATGACCGACAATAATATGAAAACTGATCACATTGCACCATTTATTTAGGACTTGTTGGACTTCATAGACTTAAGTTTAGTAGTCATTCAAATAAGTTAATACCAGTATGTTAATGACCAATGTGATGTTCAAATGCCAACATCTGACAGTATACAGAAATTTAAACTAGCAAAATGCATGAAAATAAAAGTCTTGACCATGTGGCTGGTGCCTTCATTTGGACTCCATACTCATAAGTACTCATAAGTGCCTGCCGCAGCCATTACATAAATGTAATCTGGTAAATGTTTGGTTTAATGAGAATAATCCCTCAAAACAAACACACAGCATTTCAACCACACTTCAGTGATTGTGTAAATATATTTAATTATGTCATACTTTTGCACATACAGTGATTTGTTGGTTAGAAGTTATAATTACTCTTACTTAGCCCTTGTTGATATACATTTTTATTAAGCACATTTGTTTATTGAAAATAATTATTCCTAAGTATTGCTGCAACAACAAGATTTTCCAACACAATCCTCAAAAAACTTTTGTTGTCGTCATGTATTTCTTGCATAAATACCGCTAAGTGTACTGCAGTTGCTAAATCAGCATCTGATACATGTATAGTTCTCTGAACTGTCACGATTATCTGTCCACTCTTCTCCTCATTGGGGGTTTCTAGGACTTGAAAGAGGAGTGCGTGAAGCTGCGGACACGTGTGTTTGACTTGGAGCAGCAAAACCGAATCCTGAGCGTGCTCTTCCAACAACGTGTCAAAATGTCTTCCATTCCTGTCTCCCAGGTAGGAGCACATGGTACAATGGACCCAGACACAGACAGACATAGCCGGCTCCAAGGCTTTTTTAATTTTACATAAGCAGCACAATACACTTCTAAAGGTTACTAACTTTCAAAAGGATCACAAAAAGATGGAAATCCACCCGGAATACAATTCAATTTAAATGGTTGGGTTGTAAAGTTTTCCAACAGGATTTAGAAATGGGGGCATTTGGGCCCCATTGGGCTCTGGGTGTTGAGGAGCTGTCTTGGTTGACACGCCTGTTCAATGTTGCGTGGAAGTCAGGGACAGTGCCAAAGGAGTGGCAGACTGGGGTGGTGGTCCCTCTCTTCAAGAAGGGGGACAAGAGGGTGTGTTGAACCCCAGATTGAATACGAACAATTCAGATTCTGTCCTGGTCGTTCAACAGTGGACCAGCTCTTTACTCTCGCAGGGATCCATGAGGGGGCCTGGGAATACAATCTCCCAGTCTACATATGCTTTGAAAAGGCATATGACCAGGTTCCTACGGACGTTCTGTGGGAGGTACTGCGGGAGTATGGGGTGAGGGGATCCCTTTTGAGGACCATCCGATCCCTGATCGGATGAGTTGATCATTTGAAGCGGGTGTGTTGGAGCAGGAAACATCTAAAACATGCAGGACAGTGGCCCTCCATGACCGGATTTGGAGACCTCTGCTATATCCCCAAAGCGAGAGCTGTGTGTGGATACTCTGCTGTAAATTAGACTCATTTCTGGTCGGTGTTGGCCTCCGCCAGGGCTGTGCCTTGTGTCCAATTCTATTCGTGATATTCATGGACAGGATTTCAAAGCGCAGCCGGAGAATCGCATTGTTGCTTTTTGCGGATGATGTGGTCCTTTTGGCACCATCGGCCTTAGATATACAGCCTTCCTCATCCCTGCCAAACCTCTAAATCTGAGTTCAAGTATCTTGGGATCTTGTTCACGAGTGAGAAAGCAAAGCTCTCAATCTACTGGTCAGTCTTTGTTCCTAACCTCACCCATGGTCATGAGCGGTGGGTCATGACCATAAAAGAACAAGAACACATGAACACATGAAAGAACAAGATTATGAATGCAAGCGGTCGAAATGGGTTTTTTTCCACAGGGTGGCTGGGGTCTCTCTTAGAGGTAGGGTTAGAAGGTCAGTCATCCGGGAGAGACTCGGAGTAGAGCCGCTGATCCTTTGTGTGAAAAGGGGCCAGTTGAGTTGTTTCAGGCATCTGATAAGGATGCCACCAGGGCGTCTCCCTAGGGAGCTGCTCCTGGCACGTCCAACTGGGAGGAGACCTCGAGGCAGACCCAGGACCAGGTGGAGAGATTATATCTCCTCACTGGCCTGGGAGCGCCTCAGGATCCCCCAGTCAGAGTTAGTCGAGGGTCTAGCGCTCCTTGCTAAAACTGTTAATCCTGCGACCCAACTTTGGATAAGCGGTTGAAGATGGATGGATGGCATTTGGGCCTTAAGTTCTTTTATTCTGAAATGGTGTAGTTAGTGTCAGAGTTTTGTTTAAGTGACCTTTCATGAAACTGTAGCTGCAAAGTGATGATGTTGAAGTAAAAAAATGTGCTGAACGTGTTTTTTCTAATTAGGATACTCTCCAACATAAAACACCAGGGATAACTAGTTAAAACCTATCTCTTATTTTTGTAATGCTTGACAATATATTACTGCTCTGTACTAGTGATGGGCATTCCGGCTCTTTTAGAGAGCCGGTTCTTTTGGCATGGCTCACTAAAAAGAGCCGGCTCTTTCGGCAGATTTTTTTGTTGCTTAAATTAATTTCTTACTATAAATAATGTAAATTAACGTCAATTACTAAATGTAAAAAACATACATTATATCAAATGTTCATTATTCATATAGCTTATTATACTCAACGTGGAGCAGAGTGCTACAAAAAACTAATTATAAAGTACAAAAATAAAGAGCCATCTCAATTAGACAAAAGGTCCAATCTCTGATTGTATATTTATTTATTCATCAACTTTTAACTATTTAGTGTGAAACAACATTAAATACAAAAAGAACAAAATGAGACACTAACAACAACACAATAACAATAACAATAAATAAAAAGGTGTATAAAGGTCTCCAACATTGTAACAAAATCTAAATTTAAATGTGTAGAACAAAAAGAAAAAAGCAGCATCCAGGTAACAGACTGGCATTGAGAAAGGCCAAATGCATCAGCTTTGAGGGGCTGATTCTGTTCCTTCTCTCTATAATTATTTGCCCTGTTTTTGAGAAAATTCGCTCTGAGTGGCCACAACACAGCCTTGGTCTCCCACTCTGCCTTTGTTTGATCATTGAAATTGAAATGCATCCAATTTTTGTTTCTTTTCCTGCCACTCATTTCCAATTCCCACCTGTTTCCAGCATCTGTGTGTGTGTGCCAGTGACCGTTCTCTCTCTCTCTGTGCTGTGTGTAGCCCCCGCCCCTCCCCCTCCTGCTCAGTGCAGTCACAGGTCAAGCAGTTGAGCAATCGCATGCTGCTTGAACAGAAAAAAAGAGAGAAAAAAAACAAAGCAAGTCCCAGCCAGACAGAATCCGGTTCCCAGGCAGGCAGGATCTGGTTCCCGTCCATTTCAAAGAGCCGTATCGTTCGTGACCGACACATCACTACTCTGTAGAGCCACTACACTCAACGTTTTTAATGTCGTTTATTTTGTTATTTTTTTAGTCACTTACCTATTCCATTATTTTGGTAGGAAAGTGTGCATAGAAGAGAAAAATGGGGCATAGGAGGGGAATGACATGCAGCAAAGAGTTTAACTGGCCTGGAATCAAAATGGAGATTGGTCAGGCCATTTGTGCCAACCAAGTGTTTGGGCAGCTTTTGGGTTGCCACATTTTTATTTACTTATTTTTTTGCTAGAAATGTTTTTATTTTTACTTCAACAGAAATGGGCTGGACCTTAATAATGAATACTGATGGTCAGTATTCATACTGTAACATCATCAATATCACAATCAATAACCCCAAAATCCATCCATTATCTGTACTGCTTATCCATGCAGAGTGCCTGAGGTCCAGGTCAATCTCAGTTGACATTGGGTTCAGGCAAGGCACACACTGCACAGGTCTCCAGTCTTCTACAGCACAGGCAAAGTCGGCCACAAAACCATTCACACTCACATTCATATTTCTGGGTGAACTTAAAATCATGATTCAACCTTCATGTTTTTGGAGTGTGGGTTAGGGTTAGGGAAGCCAGAGTACCCAGATGGGACAAACCAGACACAGAGACAACATACAAACTACACACAGACAGGCCCCAGGGCCAAACCTTCTCACTGTGAGACACCACAAATACATAAAACACAAAATGTATACATATGTGACCCGGTGGAATAACATTTTAAAGGAGTGATGGGGCAAATGTAAAATGAATGTTTAAATTCATCAAATGTTAATTGAACAAGATAAATAAATGAACAAATAGGAACAAACTGCACCATAAAGAAGTCTAGTGTGTAGAGTTAGAAATAACACATGAACATTCTGACAAAACAAAACATGATTATACCACAACTACAAATGAACCAAAGTACACCAACTTATACTCTAAGTAAACAAACCACATGGTAAAACTCACTTACATGAAGGATACCCCCTTTTTCCACAGCAGGACACCTCATCGGAGAAATAAAACAGAAAATGGCTCATTGAATGAGCTAGTTAGAAGAATACTACATCTAATTAACCAGGAAACAGTGGTTGGGGCCACTGGTAGTTTATAAACCACATCAATGTACAAAACTTTTACTTTTACAAAACTGCAAAAAAATAAAAAAAATAAAAAAATAAGATAAATCAAAAAATCCAGTAACTTGATAAACTGAGTCAACTGGGATAACCCAGATAACCCAGCCAGTGATGACGATTACTGTAATCTGTGTTAGCAGTCCTACATTAGAGGGACTTAAAACTGAGTTAAAACTGTATGTATGCATATTTTGTTTGTCTCTACCATGTTTTTCGGCTGATGTGTCTTATCACTCCAAGTTGTTGTTCCTCACCAAAGATGAGATCCAGCAAACTATACATTTTGACTTTACATTTAAGTCTTTACCTTAATGTTATGAACTGAAGAAACTATATGATGGTGTAATTTAAAGTTGGAATCATGTTTTTTCTTTTCTTTCTTTCTTTTTTTTCTTTTAATATACGTTTCAATAGAGTCATTAGACCTGGGTCTAAATGCCATATACAGCCTTTTCTATTTTCAAATGTAGTCTTTTGTATTCTTTGCATTTTTTGAAGTGACAGAGGTTATGTTGGCAGGCACTGGCTGTGAATATGGAGGTCGACTTTACAGAATTACTGAGTTTCCTCTAGAAGCTTCTGGGGCAAGGATGAATAGTTGGTATAGATTAGTTGGTATAGATAGATTAATTGTATAAGTAAATTAAATGTACCTTTAATTTACTTATACAATTAATCATACATTTAATTTACTTATATAAATGTACATTAAATTTACTAAATGTATTAAATGTGTTATGTTTAAGCCTTGATGTCGGTTCAATTCTGGCCAACATTTGGGTTCGGATTATCTATTGCCTGAAGTTGCAGAGGCCTTGGAAAGCAACCGAAGTCCTCCAATATGTCAGACAATGTCAGGCAATGTCAAAGAGTTCATTAAACGCTGATGAAACTCATGACAAAACATCTGTTTTAGACACTAACAGTCAGAATCATTTGCATTAAGAAGTGTCACATGCTGTTTTCACTGATACTCCTGTATCTTTTCGAATTTCCACATGCCACCTTTTTAAACTAACAAACTGCAACTATGCATTTTCCTTCCCTCCTTGCAGTTTAAGTTGTATTTAAGTTGTCTTCCTAAAAGGCCAGATGATTCTTTTTTTTTTTAATATATATGGATTTTGAGGTCTGATTACATAACCTTGCTGATGGGCTTGATTTGGCTTTTTTGATCAATGTCCAACAATAATGAGGCGGCGCTGCTCTTGGGCTGCACAGAGCTGTCTGGACAGATATATTTTCAACTGAGCCAATTCCAGTCAGACCTGGTGGGAAATGCTGTGATTGAGAATGATGCGCTCTGTCTTATGTGCATAAGAGTCCATTTCCAATATCTGCCAAGTATTATTCATAAAACTGAGAAAAAATGTTTGTTCTCCAGCTCTACCATGAATATTTAATGAGGAATAATACTTGTGATTGACACACAATTCTTCTTTTCATTCTAATCTGAATATAGAAGGAAAACCTCTCTAATTGATGGTTGATTTCAGCACTATGTTCAAAGCTGTGTAAGCTGTAATTGAGAGAAGCATTGGGCTATTGAACTGAAATCAGGATCTCTTGCTGTTATAATCCTTGTTGGAATTACATAAGCTTGTTGAAACCATTTACCACATGCCTAAAACATGGACTGTGCTATTGAACGATGACAGCTCTGCAAACACTGGAGCAATGAAGCATTTGTCAGCATGCTGGGATGTAGTCTACTTTTTCTATAACATTGCTTCTTGTTTTGTTTTGGGAACACTTTTACTACTTTGAGTTTTTAAATTCGTCGGTAGACAAAAAAATCAAAGTCAAATCTCCAAGAAACATTTTCAGGATGCACTGGGACACATCATCAGTGTTGTGACCTGGGGTGATAAGGTGTTTTGGGTCCCACAACATACACCAGCCAGTGTTGATCAGGCCCCGACTTGCATCCCAGCAGCAACCCACGGATCAGCACTCTTTAACCAAAGCCACCTAGTGGCTCTTTCTTCAGCCTCACTGGCAGATTGAATGGCCCTCTTCTTGGCTGCTCCTGTGATGCCCAACCGAGTGAGGACCTTCAGAAAGAATATCCTGCCAATCCTCTACAGCCAACTTCTATGGGCTTGTAGAATGTTTTCTAGCCTCTGGCCCTGCACTCCTCCGCTAGTTCCTGCTACTTCCTCTCATTGGCTTCCTCAACGCGCGCTTCTTAAAGCACTGTCAGTTCCAGCATGATCAGGTGTTTTTGGGCCATTGAGGTGATGCTTTCCCAGATAAGCCTGCAGCTGCCAATCAGAGGCTGAGTGGAGGAGGCCTGTTGTTAGTTTTTGGCTGAGCCTGGGGTTTTTCTCCAGCTTTGATGAACAACAGTATATAGAGAAATCCATGCTGGATAGATTCCTGTCCAAAGTGTATAAACAGGATTTGGTTAAAATTAAAAAAACTAAAAAACTACAGAGCAGATGACTGATTTTATAGGATGTTAGCGACATCCTGGTTCCCTCGATAAAAAGCTAATAGGATTTTTACTACTGCAAATTGCTGCAGAAAGTTCACCCTGTGACAAATATTTTTTAAGCCTAAATTAATTTATAAGAAACGAAAATCTAATGTGAGGTTGTGAGCTAAGACACCACTGTGCTCCATCATCACCACCTCTAAACACCTTCTAACTTGTAAATTTATTTGGCACTGACCTTTTTTTTTTTGAAAAGCCTTTCTTCTGACAGAGTTAGGAACAGTTTCCATGAACATGATGAGATTGGAAAGATATTAACCGTGTCATTGAGTGTCATCATTGCTTACTTTTAGGACTATGAGTTGCACAAATTGGTTCACTCTTGATTCTTGAAAGCCTGCGGGAATCTTTGAGTTAAAGTTAGTTTGCGATGTAGTGAAACAAAGATGTCTTCTCCAAGCATTATTAATTCAGCCAGGTGACTGCCATAGCCATACTCCCGTCCTGAAATTAGATTATCATGGTCGCACAGACTGGATCAAATTCTCAACTGCAGCTTTCAGATCAGCTCTTTGTTGTTATTTAAAACCAGTTAGAAAACTCTAATACTATAGAAGTGGAAGAAAGCCTTTTGTTGTAGAAAGGTATACCTATAACAACTGATGGATCTATGAAAACTTTTGAACATCAGGTTTATTTTTACAGTACTGTACTGAATGTAACAGACAGCCACAGTTTTGAAAGTTTTGCACTTTCCAGCTTGAATTGTGTAAATATTACTGAATATATATGCATGTGCATTTTTAGGTTAATTGGTGACTCTAAATTGACCTATCGCTAAGCCCCGCCCTCAAACGCGATTAGCCAATCACAGTGCACATAGCCATTCCCATACACTTGGACATTCTTTGCCTGGACGTCCGTTGAAATACATTACAAAAAGTCCTTTTCACTCGGTTTTATTAACTTTTTCAGCGATTTAAAGGTTTGAAAATGGCCAAACGGTGTGCATGGGGTACATGCGACTCTGACACAAGGTATCCTGAGAGGCTGGGCGATGGGGTGTATTTTTTACCCTTTCCCAAACCACATCTCAACAAAGAAAAGTGTCTCCTATGGATTAAACTGTGCGGTAGACAACAGAGACAACTCAACGTGAAAAAGATAAACAAAGATGTCTACATCTGTTCCAAGGTAGGTCAACATCGTGTTTGAGGGAACATCTTGTCACTTTGCTGGAAAGAAATATAAAGTTAACATTAACATCTCTACTTAACGGTCCTTGGCTAAAGTTACCGTGTAACCGTGTAACTTTAGCCAGGTTACCGTTAGCTAGAGAAGTTAAAGATAGCTTTAGGCAAACGGTAACTTGGCTGAAGTTACCGTAATTTAAGCTTCTTGTCGACCTTCTCAACAATAAAATGATGAATATATCCCTCCAATGCGTAGTTTAGGCCTTTTTGGTGACTTCTCAAAGATATCTGATCTTTCTGTCACCAAAAATCATCAATAGCCTCCTGTGAAATGTGTCCTACAGTGACATCTGCCATAGCGCCTGTCACAGAATGTTGATAAGTTGTCTGAGTGAGTGGAAGGGGGCGGGGCTTAGCGATAGGTCAATTGTCCGTAAGTCTGAGTGTGAGTGGATGTTGTCTCTTTCTGTCTCTATGTGTTGGCCCTGTGATGGACTGGCGACCTGGTGTACCCCGCCCTCACCCAGAGTGAGCTGGGACTGGCTCCAGCACCCATTCGACCCGGACGTGGATAAGTGGTAGTAGATGAATAAATAAATGAATCAGGCTTGATCAGAATGTTGGTAGAATTTCAGTCAAAAGTTTTTGAAGCCTATCAAATCCTAATGAGGCGACCCTCCTCCTCTCTTTCTTTCTCTCTCTCTCTCCCCCTCTCTTGCCCATTCTCTCTCTTTCTCACACAAAGTCAAAATCATTATGTCAGGCGATACATGCAAGAAGTTTCTTTGCTTTTAAAGACATCTTCTGCAAGCTTCATCTTTGGGATTGTTGGGACGCTCAGCACAGTTCATGGGCAAGCCTACGTCTTGTTTTCAGAGGAATGATTTCCCATCAAAGACAAAACTGGTCATTAACATAAAAAAAAACTATGAATAAACTGTATGAATTCTGCAGAAATTCCTTCTTCCAACCTTGGGGAAATCATCATGGAAAGTCTATGAATTCCCAGACCAGGTAATTAAGTATGCTCCGAGCCTAGCAGAGCAGGAAATGCTGTCCTTCATTTTTGACCTTTTCAGTAAAGGTCAAACTTGCAGACTCTGCTAGAGGAGAGGTCCTGTCTCTGTAGGAGAGGTGAATGCAATATGCTGAAACATTCCACTACTTCTGCTGGGAAGAAGATTTTGAAATTTCTCCTTCGATCGTAACTTAACTGGGCTTCATTGTTAATTTACTGTTGGTTCTTGGAAATTTTACATTTCTGGTAACATTGTATTGAGTATTCATGCAACCATGTTTGCTTAATATGACAAAGACCATTAATTATTCTAATTTCTTGAGATTTGAGTCCTGATATGAATAATATCACAGAAATTCCTGGTTCTGTATGGACAGTTTAACCTACAATCTGTTTCTCTGCTTATTCTGCCAAACATTTGAGCCAAGTCTTATCTGACTTATCTAAAATACACAATTTTCTGACTAAAATAGTTAATATATCGTTCTATGGTTAGAACGAAGACTTTCCATTTTCCATTTCGGTTTTCCACTCGTTGGTGCAGATGCAAAATTCTAAATATTAGGAACTACTTTCGCTACAAGGGATGGATTTTCCCAAAATTAAAAAAAACCTTTATATAATAATAACCCAACATAGCGTGACAAAGACAGAAAATAAATACAGATAAATAAAAATGTATGTGCCAAATAACGAGCCTTATGTTCACTAATGCAGCTTTCCCAGATATCCAGGAGGCTACATTAGTTGTGTGAGATAATTATCTTGCTCCTGAAGCGTGAATTTTAAACACCGTTTTTATATTTGTCTCCAGCAAAGTCCCAAACAAAGTTTTTCAGAACAAGCGTTGCATTTAAATCCTTGATTCAAAAGTGTTGAGGCATTTTCATTGTTGACTTCTTTTATAAAATCACAGATTTGTTTTCCTACTGTGCATCAAGAAAACCATTTTACTTATGGTTATGACAGATGGATGAATTCACTGGGTTTAGGGAATTTCTCAGTAAGCTAATGATTCCTTTACATGTAAACACAAACTGTTGAATTGATTCGATAATTGATTTTTTTGGCTGGTGTTAAAACAGGTTTTACACACTATTAGCTAAATAAACACTAAATAAAGATGAAGATGGGTTAAAGTAAGTTAGCAAAGAGATGCAAGTTTACTAATCCAACAGACATTAGCAGTGACTTTGACTTTGTATTCATTTACCCTGATATTGTCTCTAACAACTTCCTTAACCAAAGCAAACACACAAATTTCGACAAATCACACAATGGTCACTCTGCCAACTACTAACATCCAAAGCCAAAAAATTAAGCCAAAACAGTTCCTCTAATGATCATTAAAGTCTGGCTCCAACTTTTTACATTTTACTAACCATTAAAGTTGTGAAGAATTGAAGGTGTGGCCGCCTTGAGTAACAGGTGAGTGCATCCTACTGGTATGTCCCAAGGTCTCAGCTCCATATGCCATGTTTTGGTTACTTAAAAGGTATTACAAGTGGGCCACAAATGATTTGCAAAACAGTACAATTCCTGCTCAAAACATATAAATGTATATGAAAAAATTCATTGTAAATAACAAAAAGGTTTTAAAAAAAAGATTCTTTAAAAAAAATGTCTAAATTCCTTTGTCTTGTATTATATTCTATCACTATAGGCCAATGATAGAATATTCATATTCTCTTTAACTTTATATTGTTTCCACTAACTCAACCTGCTTTTTTATTTCCTTTCATGTTTCTTCTTAAGACACAATGGTTAATCTGCACAAACTAGTTTGAATTCACACCACACTTTAATTGCGCCATTACACCCAAGATATTGGTGATTATACATGTAAAACCTGTGTTTGGGTGGGTGGAAGCGGAAGACGCCCAAGACGTGAGGCGCCAGGCGGGTGTGGGGATACTCACAAGCCCCCGGCTGAGTGCCGCTGTGTTGGAGTTTACCCCGGTGGACAAGAGGGTTGCCTCGCTGCGCCTTAGGGTGGCAGGGGGGAAAACTGTGCATACGCACAGACAACTGACTGTTGTCTGTGCGTATGCACCGAACAGCAGCCCGGATTATTCAGCCTTCTTGGAGAACCTGAACGGGGTCCTGCATGGGGGCCTGGTAGGGGACTCCATAGTCCCACTGGGAGACTTCAGTGCACACGTGGGCAATTTGGAGTAACTTGGAGAGGCGTGATTGGGAGGAACGGCCTCCCCGATTGGAACCCGAGTAGTGTTTTGTTGTTGGACTTCTGTGCTAGTCATGGACTGGCCATAACAAACACCATGTTCGAGCATAAGGAGGCGCATAAGTGTACTTGGTGCCAGAGCACCCTAGGCCAAATGTTGATGATCGATTCTATTATCATATCACTGGATCTTAGGCCGCATGTTTTGGACACTCAGGTGAAGAGAGGGGCTGAGCTGTCAACTGATCACCATCTGGTGGTGAGTTGGGTGAAGTAGCGGGGACAGACCTGGTAAGCCCAAACGTGTAGTGCAGGTGAACTGGGAACATTTGGAGGAGCCCCCTGTCTGGGGGGGTCATCAGCAATTTCCCTGAGGGAAGTCACTGAGGTAGTCAAACAACTCCACAATGGCAAAGCCCTAAGGATTGACAAGATCCGTCTTGATATGTTGAAGGCTCTGGGTGTTGAGGGGCTGTCATGGATGACATGCCTCTTCAACATTGCATGGGGGTCGGGGGCAGTGCCAAAGGAGTGGCAGACCCCGTCCCACTTTTTAAAAAGGGGGACCAGAGGGTGTGTGCCAACTATAGAGGCATCACACTACTCAGCCTCCTCAGGAAAGTTTACTCCAAGGTGCTGGAAAGGAAGGTCAGGCCGATCGTCGAACCTCTGATTGAAGAGGAACAATGCGTAGATCTTGCAGGGAGCCTGGGAGTATGGCCATCTGGTCTACATGTGCTTTGTGGACCTGGAGAAGGCATATGACTGGGTCCCCTGGGAGTTTTTGTGGGGGGTGCTGCAGGAGTATGGGGTGAGGAGGTCACTTTTAAGGGCCATCCAATCTCTGTACGCCCAAAGCGAGAGCTGTGTGCGGGTATTCGGCAGTAAGTCCGACTTGTTCCAAGTGAGGGTTGGCCTCCGCTAGGGCTGCGCCATGTCACCGATCCTGTTCATGATTTTCATGGAGAGGTTTTTTTCTAGGCGCAGTCATGGATCATGACTGAAAGAACGAGATCACGGGTACAAGCGACTGAAATTAGCTTCCTCACAAGGGTAGCTGGCTTCTCTCTTAGAGATAAGGTGAGGAGCTTGGTCATCTGAGAGGAGCTCAGAGTAGAGCTGCTGCTCTTTTGCATTGAGAGGAGCCAGTTGAGGTGGTTCGGGCCTCTGGTGAGGATGCCTCCTGGGCGCCTCCCTTGGGAGGTGTTCCAGGCACGTCCAGCTAGGAGGAGGTCCCGGGGCAGACTGAGGACCAGGTGGAGAGATTATATCTCCACTCTGGCCTGGGAACGCCTCGGGCTCCCCCAGTCAGAGCTGGTTGATGTAGCCGGGGAAAGGAAAGTCTGGGGCTCCCTGCTGAAGTTGCTACTCCCACGACCCGACCCCAGATAAGCGGAAGAAGATGGATGGATGGATGAACCTGTGTTTGGTGTCTTACATGAAAAATTCTTTATGCTGAAAACATCCGGTGTGCTTGATGGTCATTATTCCTTACACTCTTTTTTTCTGAAGGTCCTGGTCTAGTCCCCTGTACTGGTGATGAGCCAGGCCTCTGGGACCAGATGAACTAACCTTCCACAAAGTGGGAGCAGAGAAGCCAGAATGTATTAGACTGTACACTCCAGCTGTTCCAGCTGCACTTGAAAAAAATGGTGATTAAGTCATTTTATTGTCCTCATCAGGAAGGGAAATGGAAGGGGGTGGGGGTGGGTGATCAGTGTTGGCTAGCAATTTGCCAAATAACACTATGGTAATGATGCATGAATTATTGAAATGGAAAATTTATTTTTCACCTCGAGTTATGCTTGTTAGTTTCCTTAATCACAATGATGGCACACCTGTTTCCAGGGGTGCAGCTACCAGTGTCAGGGGGGTATGCAGCAACAATTTTGCCCCCCCCAGAAAAAGAACAGTAATAATAAATAAATAAGTCTGCCGGACATCATCGTGTATGGGCTTTAAATAATTAGGGTTTCTCTCCTTTTCCCTCTTCCTTTTTCTATTTTTAGCCCCCGACAGCTTTTTTGCTTTATCCATCTTTTCCCGTGGACGTCAACTCACTACTAGCGCCTGCTCGCTCAGCGCTCATGGCGCCCCTGCTCCCTCTTCTATGTCAAAATTCTATGATGGAATCTTATGAGATAGTCCTATAAAATTTTATACAACCTTAAGGAAATGCAGAAACTATTTAGAAACGCACAACAGCAGAAACTTAAAGAAAATACGAATTTTATGTTATTGTTATTATTTTTTACCATTTTTACCATTTTTTGGTGCCCCCCCTGATGTGGCGCCCCTATGGATAGCATATAGTGCATACCCACTTTTTGCGCCACTGCCTGTTTCCAGTCAGGTAGACTGACTGAGTGAGGTTACAGTAGCAAGGCTGCTTGCAACTCCCTGGAGATAACGGGAGAGACAGTGAGAACAACTCTTTTATAGATATTTCCAGATCGTCTGTTACTGAGGGAATCTGTCCAAAATTAGAGCCAAGTGAGAACAAATAGAAGCTTTGTGAATCAGGAAAACATTTTAATGTTCACGGCCATCTGCTCTTCCATCTTTCTCTGGCCACTGTTCAACATTATAATCAAAGCATCCTAGACGTGTTAGACAGTTTAACTACAATTCTTACTGGTGTAGGTTTGTATTAACGTGACTCATGTCTCCACAGTATTTAAGACAGTTCAGGAGTTTTCAAACATTTCCTATAACTGAGTCTGTTCATTTCAGTGCAACAGTTCAAAATGGTCAAAGATTATGAGCAAGTTCTTCTCCACATGGTCAGCGAAAGATTGGATCCATTTTAGATTATCCACAAATCTTCAGAACATTCTGACACCAAAATACCATTTTCAAACCGACAGATCAGGAGAAAACTTTATCTCGAAAAACACTAATGACTGTTTCATTGCTGCAAATATCACTTTCTCAGAAGTATAGAGGGATTCACATGCGTAACCATGAATAAAATTTTTTATTGTAAAATAGAACTTATTTTTACAGCATCGGCAAACATGAACTAACCCACTAAGGAGACAGGAAGTGAAAACTATTTATTATCACTGGTCGCCTGTATGCATCATCTTTTATTAACTTGATGAACACATGATTCCTTTGATATGTTTAGCACAGTATGTTCAGTACAGTAACTTATCATGACATACAGGCTACATGGACATTCATTATGTACAACAAAGTTTTGACATCGTTTTAATTAATGGCTAAGATTAGATTGCAATTGTTGGTTGTTTCATTAGCAGTTTGGACTGTTTAGCACCACTGTCTCCCTTTGTCTCTGTGCCAGAGAGGCCTGGCTGTTAAAGTATCATGGCTCTGTGACCGCGTCATCTGTCAGAACATTATTGTAGCGAAGTGACGCTCTAGAGACCCAGAACTGCAAGATATTTAAACAGTAGCTGGTGCCTCTTTTTTCAGATAAACTTCTTTCATTTGCTTTGATTCCAATTTTTTTAAAAGTTAAATTAGTGATTGCCTAACCAAGCGATGTACAAAGAACAATGCAAAATATATTTCCTCACTGGCCTCTTTTTTAAGCTTTACTGGCATTCATTCATCTTCTACCACTTATCCGTTACGAGGGATGCTGGAGCCAATCCCAGCTCACTCTGGGCGAGGGCGGGGTCACCCTGGACAGGTTGTCCATCCATTGAAGGGCCAACATACAGAGACAGCCAGAAATGAACAACCACTCACACTCAGACCTACAGACAAGTTAGAGTCACCAATTAACCCAAACATGCATGTCTTTGGAAAATGGAGCCCCGGGAGGAAGCTCATGGAAGCATGGGGAGAACATGCAAACACAGAAAGGCCCCAGGCCCAGGAGTTGAACTTGCGACCTTCTTGTTGAGAGGAAACAGCGCTAACCACTATGCCGCCGTGCTGCCACCTTTACTGCCATATTTAAATAAAAATTGGTCATGGCCAGAAGTACTGCATGAGGGACCAATGGACTTAGTCATTCCAGGACAGTCTCTTTACTTATCTTGTTCTAAATATTTCGATCAATTTTTCAAACAAAGAAAAATCCAGGAGTTTAAATATAATGAGTTATGTCATATTCCACGGTGCAAATGTCTTGCTGCTGCAATTGCCAGCCACAAGAGTCAAAATTTACACTAATCCAGTTTAAGTCACATTTTTAAAATACCCTTCTTACACTCTGGTCGTTTTCAACGACAAATTTTATTCACTGGATAGAGGACTTTAAACACTGAAATCTTAAGCTATCAGAGCAAAAAAACTAAGCACATGTAAACTCCCACTCTGAGATGTGAACCTGTTTTGTTCAGTGGTTATAATGAGCTGGTCTTTTTGCTATAGAGCTATAGAGAACTCATTAACACTGAAGGAATCAAACTGAGAACCTGATGGTAGTGGTGGTGAAGACAACAACTCCCACGATCCCATGCTACTTCACAATGTAACCAAAGGGTATTTTTTTGTTCTTGTTTTAATTAACAATAGAACCGCCAGGGTTTGCTGTATGCCTAAAACTGCCAACGGGTAAATTTTACCTGTTGGCGGTTCTAGTGTTAAGAGGCCCCACTTACAGACAGTGTATGTTACTAATTGATTAGTAACAACATGTAAACAGTTACTTTAAGATCTATATAGTTTTTTGATTTTTTTTTAAGGTTGCAGATGAATTTGATGCATGATTGATTATTGATTGATTCACAAATCCTACTTAGATAAATATGATTAATGTAAAAGAACAAAAAACAACAACATGCAATCTAGATGTTTCCCACCACTTCCTCTGGTTCCCCCTTGTCTGTCTGTGTATTGACACCACACTGAGCAGTGGTGCATCTAGTTGGAGCCCAGCCCTGCAGGCAAAATGCTGAGCAGTGGCAAAAAGAGAGAGGGCAGGGGGGAGTGAGGTGACATGAAAAAGAAAAGACAGCAAGGTGTGGATGAGCGAGAAATATTAATGGCAGTGGCCTAAAGATAAGGTGGTGGATGAAGTAGTAGGTGGTGCATGTGATGTAGTGACTGAGATGAGAGCAGTGAGAAAAGACCAGAGTGGAGAAAATTGGAGCTTGGTTTGGTGCGACCTTGCTATGGGCTGTTCACAGGGATGCTTGAACAAATTTGGATGAGATTGTGAAATTTGAAATGAATTCAAAAGACCATTGTCCTCGCGGCTGAATGGTCTGCTGATCAGCAGCCAGGTTCTGTGGCAGCAAATCTGAAGATGGTGTAATAAATCAAATCAAATCAAATCAAATTTATTTGTATAGCGCCAAATCATAACAAAGTTACATCAAGGCACTTTACATATAGAGCAGGTCTAGACCAAACTCTTTATAAAATTATTTAAAGAGACCCAACAGATCCCCCGATGAGCAAGCACTTGGCGACAGTGGCAAGGAAAAACTTCCTTTAAGAGGCAGAAACCTCGGGCAGAACCAGGCTCAGGGGGGGCGGCCATCTGCCTCGACCGGTTGGATTGAGAGAGGGAGAGAGAGAGAGGCACGGGGGGAGGAGGGGGGGCAAAGTTGGGTAGAGTAGGGAGAGAAAGAGAGCAGGAGGAGGGGATATTCAAACAGGTGTAGGCAGGAACATGATGCTGCATGAGGTTCGAAGGAATGATGCTGTATGGAATTCTTGAAGATGTGGGAGCAGCAGGCATTGCAGGAACATGGGATGGTGATGATTCATCACCTGCAGGATGAGGACATTATGAGGTTATTACTATGGAAGTAATAACAAATTACTTCCATAGTATTTTAGATATGCCAGTATTTCACGCCGCGTTTCAGGCTTTAAGTAAACTCTGAAAACTGAATGGAGGTCAGGGTGAAAGACAACAATATATTATATACAAGGTTTTGTTGCCAATAATTTCCATTAAAAGTCCAATAACAATGAAAATCTGTCTCAGTCTTTAGTTTTGTCTGTGTATCCAAAGCCTGACATATTCCAGAAATCCATTGTCCAAAAACCATTAAAAGCATGTCAGTGAATAATTCTCACTCTGTCTGCCTTCATTATCATGAAAACACATGATGTAAAATAATTAATCCATTGTTATAAAATATATCATGTATAATATGCTTCAAATGAAATGGCTCAAATGAACTAAGCCAAAAAGAAAAATAAAAAGTTCAAATGCCATGCTTGCTATTTCAGGTGCATCCTTCACCCAGATTACATGTTACTCTTTACAAAAGCGTGTAAAGAAATAACTGTGATGTTAATTTGTTCAGTTACATTAACGGTGAATTGTATCAGATTGTAGAATTTGGCCAAAAATTACATTTCAAAGTTAATAAAAAATGTATAAACACAATAAACAGTGAGTGAAGTAGCCACAGTGATTACGTCAGGCCTGAGACCTCCACCTATTGTTTTTCAGGGATACAGTATGAAATTCGTATCCTGACAGCTAGCCTTGTCCCAGCTAAGGTTGCCAACTCTTTTTCTGCTCAATACGGGATGCGTACTTTTGTTTCTAAATAAGGGACGACTCCGTTTTTCAAGGGACGGTTGGCAACCCTATTTACATACCATATCTGCCTCTGGCATTGCCTGGTGGACTACAAATTGGTCTAGGGTTCCCCTAGTTTTGTTGTCCCTTATGCTTCGCATGTGCCCACCACTGGAAGCGTGTTGTTTCAGGTCAGACACTCCACCATGGGCTACAGAAAATGTGCGCTGCAGTGCAGTGTACTTTATAGATGTTATCGCACACTTTTTCCACCCAGGCATTTCCTTTTTCCCATTCCTCTAGGTATTTTTGCATCCTTTTCTATTTTTTCCCTTGAAGGAGTAGTAGTCACATTGCTACTCAAAAGTGTACCATCCCGTAAAGGAATGTCAGCGTCTCTGTCACTGTCACCCATGCTGCTTTGTTGTCTTCCGCTATCTTCTCTGCAAGCAACAGTACCTCGACCAATGGGCTGAGCGTATTCTGTATCGTCATACTCCTGTGTGAATATGCTGTCAGCTCATTGGTCACAGAGCAGGAGAGGGCCTGGGAACAAGTTTACCGTAAACTTTCATATAAAGCGCTCTGTTATTCATTTTCCATTGGCATTTTACGGACTATGTTTTGACTCTCACGGCAATACGGGAGAAAGTGTGTCCCTTTTCCGCTCAATACGGGACACATACTTTTGTTTCTAAATACGGGACAATTCTGTTTTTCAAGGGACGTTTGGCAACCCTAGTCCCAGCCGTACCACCTAAATTAGTGGGTACAGTGGGTTCAGACTGAGGACGCAGATGCAGTAACAAACACACACACAGAGACACTAGTAAGCTGCTAGCTGCTGTGCTAACTGATAAAAGAGATCTTCCCGATCTAGACCTCAGGTTGTTACTTCTGTAAGAGTCAGAGTCTAAACCATTTAACAGCATCTGGACATTGATGTGAACACAGCTGTGTTGTTGCACAACTCTTCTGTTGAGGGACGGTTTTTTCAGACTCACATAGATGGCTTCCTTGAACCCTCTTTCAAACCACCTATCTTCCCTGTCCAAAATATATACATTGAAAGAGTGTGACTTCTCCTTTATATGTAGATAGACTGCTGAGTCTAATCCGGAGGAGTTTAGTCTTCTGTTTTGTCAGAAGATCAAACTCCTCCGGATTACACTCAGGAAGGTAGATAAATTTATGAGAATGGTTGAATTTCCATGGGTACATCTGAAGACCAAAGGATATGAAGTCAAGGAGCTGTGAGGTACCAAGGATAAGCATCAGTGCAGTACCGTGTGCTCTGTGGAGGAGTCTTCACAAAGTGCAGACCCATCAGCCCACACAGAACATGTATTATTCTGCTCAAGAAGGTTTCAGGTGGATGCAGGGATACTATCCTTTATTTACATAGGTCTATGCACTTGACTATCATTAATCAATCTGTATAATGCATGTCCCATATTGCAAATAGATTACTTATTTTGCTAGATCTTACTGTTTGGTGAACACCTATCTATTTAACACCTTGTAAAGCATGGTTAACTGGGTACTTTAAAAGTCTGAATCACTTCTATCACAGTGATTACACCTCTACCTCTATATAGAAATTATATGAATGTACAGAACACATAACACACTTCATACAAACGGAGAACAGTGAAAAGCGACACTCCTGCATTTATCCACCACAGTGAAAGAGAAAATCTCTCCAAAACAAGACATTTTATCAACTTAGTTTATAAATGTTTCATTCACTTACTTATGTAAGTCATTCTCCTCCATGCTTCAACCTAGATATTTTCGAAGTAAAAAAAAAAAGAAGCCTGGCACTCAGCTTCTACGTGCTCCTGCAATTTCTCTATTTACAGAAGCTTCTGAACATTAGAACGACTGGGTCCACATGGTGATATTGAGGTTTGATTTGATTTGATGCTGGTCATATCTCCTGTGACTCATCACTTATTTTGACCAAAGTTGCAGAATACGGATGTGACAGGATGATCGAAGAAAACTTTATATATAAGACAAGTTTTCTAACCAGGGTTACAAGGTGCTGTACAAGGAAACAGCAATAGCAATAAAAGATGGAAAACTCAGTCATTATTCCTTATGAATGTAGGAATACAGTTCCAGACGGCAGGGTCCACAACTTCATATACACAGTCACTTTTGATTTTATGTGTATTTCATGGGGACAGGGAGAAGGTGCAGGTCAGTACAGATCAGGGAATTTTTCAGGGATCAATGAAGGCAGTAATTAAAAAATGTGTGTCAGAATTCGATGGAACGTAAATGAAATATGAGGAAAAGTTGTGTCACAAAGAGGAAAAACATAAAGATATGTGAGAAAAACACCTGAACCCTCAAACTCACGCTTGACTTCAAGCACAGCTCCACTCTGACTGAGACTTTTGTTGAAGTGTGTCACTTTTGTCAAATCTCAGATGCCCCTTGACACACTGACTGTAATTAGTTCTACGATTAATCCGCACAATCATGGTCAGATGTGGCCTTCTCCTGCAGTACTTGTGCAATAAAGGCTAGCACGGATAATCAAATAGGTGAATATCAATGAAAGGACCAAATCACTTCAGTCCCTAGCTCCCTTATGCAATTATTTCCTATTCACATTAATTATTGCTAACAGATGACACTAATGACTTTGAGAGGAAGTTGGCCATGGCAGCTTTGCAAACGATCAATGCCGTTTTAAATGTGGTCACAACAGTTGATACCTTTGGGTCCCTCTGATTGGAAATGGCACTAACGCAAACAGCATTTGTGGCATCCTAGAGAATTATGCCAGCAGCTTCTAGTAACAGACCTGTCTTTCCACACCAGAGCCTCCACAAGCAAAGGGGACCTCTTAACCATGAAATGAAAACATTAAACTGTGAACTTTTGAAATAGAGAATTTTAACTTGAACACATTTCTTTCAGAATTTACACAATTATGTTTGCCTCTTTTCTTTTTCCTGCATAATGACCTTAATCAATGATCAATGATTTTTATTTTTATTTTTTTTTTTTGGTGGAGCTGTGGCAAGCTAAGGCAAAACAGCTTTATTTACTGCTGAATAGAGTGCTTGACATAGCCGAGGAAAAGTAATAACAAAGGAATCATTAAAATGGAATAAAATGGAAATGAAAATCATCAGAGTACAGAAAATATTGCATTTACAGTTTATTAAAAGTTCCGAATGTTACACTTTCACCTTCTTTTATTTGAAATGATTGTATCCACAAGAAGATATATTTGTGGTTTGAGAACCAAAGAATATGTCAGTGTACTTTTTCATCTCAACATGACATTTCATTTTGTGTCCATTGACTTACAAGTGACTGCTGGTGTTGTGATATTAATGAAGGGACAACACCAAGGGTGTTGGATGGTGGGTCACAGTGAACTGTGCTGCAGGTGTGGTTGTGAGCAATGACTACTTTGTTTTGACGTCAGAAGGTTCCTGATGTCCTGATTGCTGGTTGTGAGGCTCAGTTTCTGAATAGAGAATGTGGGCATTTCTCTGTTTTTAGATGACAAAATGCACCTTTAGCTGTTGCCTAGAAGCTCAGATCAACATGCTTTCAAGTACCAATGTTTCTGATTTAGGAATTTCATATTCTCAGATCAAGTTGAGAAACAAATTAATTTAGTTTTTCCTCCTTGTTGCCACATACAATGTTTTCTATCCCATGTTGATGTAACGGAAAGAAATTTCATTGCAGTCAACTAATTAGTTACTCTAAACAATATTGTCTTGAGTCTAGATGACCATTCACGTCTATCCTTGCATATTGTTGGTCGTTACTGAGTCATCTGATTAAGTTTAACATCATTTTGAAGACTTATTTCCTACTTTTTTATGACAGTATTATGTAAACAACTGAAAAACATGTACAGTGTTATCTTTGAGAAAGAAGATTTATGGTGAATTAATTAGCCAATTAAACAATAACCCTTGGCTGGACAGATGAGAGCAGGTCCAATATAACATGTATGTTGACTCGTGCTTCAGACAGGAGTCAAAATAAAATGACTGTGATCTGAAATGCATAGAATTTCCTTTCAAAGCTTTAAAATTCCCTTCACAACTAACATTGTCATCATATCTTTTAACGATCAATACAAGTACTTTGCATTAGCTAAAGAAATTGCAAGAAGTAGCTAAAGAAATGTTCACTGATACATAGTTTTACAAGACTATAAGAGCTATATTTCTGCCTTTTAATGCTCTAAACTTTTCAATTAAGTGTGTGTTAATGTGTGTGTTCTTATTTCTCTCTGAAAAGTAGTAAATGGTTTCTCTTTCATTAGTAGAAAACATTCTTTTCAGAATGCAATAATTATAATACAACCACAAGACCTTTACAAGTGAAAAATATTATTAACAATCATCTGAATCAGAGGATCTCTACACGAATATTGATTTTTGGTTTGGACACAAAACAGTCATCATTCCAACACTAGTTAGTCATAATTCATTCACATTTGAATCATGAATGAACAACAGCAAAAACTACCTTCATGTCAGGAGAGTGGCATCACTTTAAAATGTCTCATTCACCAGCCACAGACACAATAATCATTGTGTACCTGCAAGGCTGCAGATTGTGTTTTCAAGCAAGAGACATTTAACTCTTCAAGTGTAAAATGTCATTCCATTTTTCAATTAGCCTTTGGATGGAAAGAGACAGCTATGTATCCAGCATATTGATTCTTTCAGATCTGTTTCAGAGACAAACAGAGAGCCATGGGGCTTTTGCTGGAATTATGCAAATCATTCACACTCTGAAGTGCATCGGTTGAACAAAATCTCAGGAATTAAAAGTATAAAGAAACACTGAGTTCAACATTGCCATTATTACAATATTTGTCATTACTTATATAGTCAACTTTAACTTTCTAGCAATGTTTCTTATTGGAATGCTACATCAGTGATGACTTTTGTCATAATTATCGTACAACCTAAAGCTTTTGCTGCTGCAAATCATCCATCTCTCAGTTTTTGTTACATTTTTGAACATTGATCGTATGATTTATTAATTTCCAGGAGGCCCAAAGAAATGGAAAAGCAAGTTTTTCGGCAGGAAGATGGCCCAGCCTACTGAGCCTGACATGCCCACGTAGTAGTGGTAGCGGCAGTGGCAGTGAACTGTCGCTATCCAGTGCTTGCAGTGAGTACTCCAGTGGCTCCCACACTTGGGCTGAAGGACGGGGCCACTCCAAGCAGGTGGGCTTCACTCATCTTCCATCCATTTTCCTTCAGTTTGAAGTACAACTAGAGTGTTAACATAGAGAATTTTTTTGCATTTTAGTGCTATTGTGGGTAAAAACAAGTCGTCCATCTAAAAATACCATTCCAGTAATTGTAAATATTTCTTGTTATGCAGTGCGCTACGAGCCGAGACAAAAGGATGAGTGCATGTTCAGTATCCAGCAATCATTCAGCACACATCGACCAGGCAGACCTGGGATGGAAAGAAGGCCACATTCTAAAAGGCCTGAAACGTCTCCAGACGGGCAGCTCCAAAGAGGCATCCTCACATGCATCAGTACCACACTGCAAGGACTGTATGACCTCAAATGAGGGCATATACTCACTTGGTGGTCTACAAGGGGCTACAGCCAAGCAAACAAACTTGACAAGTAAACCTTTCAAGGCTAAAGAAGGAATTGCAGCCCTAGACTCTGATGATGCGGATGATGATTCATCGAAATTACAAAGTAGGGAATCCAGTGAGCATCCAACAAAAGACCATCTGTGCTTGGAGAAACTGGATGCCCCTAGAGATGATGATGGCAATTTTCTTGATGACCCAGTAAAACTTGCCGGGAATTCAGGTCTTTTCCCTTCACCTGTTACAGACAACTTCTTATTTTTGGAGGGTCCCACAGTAAAACCAGGTGTAAGTCCAACAGATACCCTTACACATCAGCAGGAAAAGAAGAAAGACTCACTTGAAAAACAAAGCGCGTCAGGTGTTAAGTTCAGCGATAGAAATAACAACCAAGAAAGGCCTACTGACCGTAAATCCCGACTTGATCATGTGAAAAGACAACAGGTAAGGCTAACAATCAAGCAAATGGAAGTGGGGACAGGTGATATCAGCTCATCTATTCCACATATTGCAACAAGAGCTCTTACCTGTGTGAATGAAGCCAGACAGCGCAGTTCCTCTGCAGAGGTCCCTCATTGTAGAGATCAAGCAAGTCAGGCTGGTGGTCATACCCGTCACTACAAAATCTCAGAATCTCCACAAAGGAAACTGAAATCTCGGCCTTGTGTTTCAGCAAGGAAGGCTTTTATTTTGCGCAGCAAAAGTGCCGATGGGGGACCAGAGCAAGTCAAGCCCACACATTCCCCTCTCCACCAAAAGCTTATTAAAGGTCACAGGTCCCAAGGACAGTCAAACCCTGCTGGGCACAGTGTTCCTAGCCAAAGGACAAATCTCAGTAAAAAACATGGTTCAAACAAAGGAGCATTATCTAAAGTTGAGAAAGATGAGGCTGTTACAGTAGCAACAAGTTCCAAGTCTCTTGAGTCTGTGCAGCAGCATTCTATGCTTGCTTCCCCTGTAAAATATTCAAAGACATTAAAGCCTCAAGGTGTAAGTGAATGCTCCAAGACGCCAACAACATCTTCGTTGCAAATCCATAGACCACAATCAAGCAGTGACTCTGTGCAAGAGAGCATATATGATAACTTACCCTACTCTCCACGAAAACAACAACGCCAAGACCAGCATTGCAATGCTTCCTATTCAGAACCTATGTCCCCTCCACCCCCACCACCAGGGCGAACAACTTCCCTTCTTCTTAGACCAGGTTGTGACTCCTTATCTGAAGCTAATAAATCTGTAGGTCTAGCTCAAAACTCTATTACTGGAAAGACATTGAACACCACAAAGTCCCAAACACATCAGTTTTCTTCTAAACAATCTAGTACAACAAAAGACAATCAGAATACAGCCCCACAAATGGGTGCTGATGGTACTCCTCTAAAAGAAATCCCTGCTAAGCTCTACCATACCCACTCATCAATGATAGCACCTGCCCCAGTTCAGGAATCTCAAGCTTTAGAGTCAACACAGTTATCTATGGACAGAGCTGCCATATGCCATGTTGAAAATGATGCTCCCTCTGTACTCCCAAGTCAGAGCATCTTACAAAGATCCCAACAGAGCATCAGTGAGCCAAAGCTCTCTGAAGTTTTGCCTCAGGCATATTCTAATGTTTACTACCATGGGATTTCCAATAGTTCTCAGAGTTCCACTTCAAGAGCTTTAAAAATGGCTCTTCCTGTAAATGCTAAATCTAATGAGGCAATCACTGGACAGGAAAACACTACCTTCCTCATTTTTGGACAACAAAACAAAGACGTTTCAAACACTACTATAAAAACTGTCCAGACATTTCAGACTTTTGCACGTGATCCCCAGGTGACACATGAAGGCGGACCTCATGACAAAGCCCGTAGAAAGATTGAGACCCGCTGTAACTCACTGGACTCTGAGCCCTCTATGCAACCTGTTGCATCGGACAGCGGTGTTATGTTAGACTGGGGCTTTGATGAGGAAGGTTGGTTGTTTAAAAGGTCTGTGTCAGTGTCAACCAGACCTCTCCTCAAGCCAGTGATGGGCATGAATGGGGCCAAGGCTCGTAGCCAGAGTTTTGGTGCACGCTACATGGACAGGCCAAGCTTCAATAGATCTGGAAGGGTCCGCACCCAAATCAAAACACACTCAGGGAGCTCCTTGAACTCTCTTGGTGATGTTCTTCCAGGAAGTATGAGTTGCTCCAGCAGTTACCATTGTCCAGTGAATCGATCTCTTTTGAACAACTTCTTAATTGAAGAGGGTCTGACAGTTCCCTCACATTTAGGGTCCTCCAGTGAACGACTTCAAAGTCTTAAACTCCAGCGAGAACAGGCCAGGCGCCTTCAGATAGAGCAACAGTTTTCCAGTGCTTTTGGCGAGCCAGTTTCTGAAGAACCAGAGAGACAAAGCACTATAACCACAATTGAAGAGAAAGTTATGCTCGGCATAGAGGAGAACTTGCACAAGTCCCAAGAAGAGAGAAGAGTTGAAGTCAAACAAAAGTCTGGTTCAACGTTGGCCAATTGGTTTGGTTTTCGGAAGAGTAAGCTTCCTGCTCCTAACAGCAAAAAGACTGATCCGCCAAAAGTAAAAGAAGACAAGAGGGAACAAAAGATCACCTCACTCCTGGGAGGAAAGCAGTCCAAGTCTGACAAAAAAAAAGACCGAAGAAAAAGTGATGGAAAAGACTGGTAAGAGATTTAGTAAATCAATAAGAAATGTCTTTTGAATTTCTTGAATTTCTTCTTAATATTACAATCAAGCAGATTTCTTCAGGACTTAAAGGCAGAAAAGTAACTCACTGCCGCAAATGACTGGTCATGTTTATCAGCTGGGCTTCTACACATATGTGTCAGTCTCCTCAGCCCTGATACCAGTCTGGACACATTTCATATAAAAGATTATAGACAGGTTTCAAGAGATATTGGGTAACTAATTGGGTATTTTTAGTCAATGCAGTATCAGAGCATCATGGTGTGTGGTGTTTTGTTGACAAACTGTTGTCTTTCAGCTCTGTGGGGAGAAGAGAGTCCCATGATGCAGTGCGGGCATGCATATCAATGCCTTGCCCAGGAATGTCCCTGAATGAGCTACAAGGACATACTGACGTCAGCGGGGACCCAAAGGTAAATTGAGCCAGTACTAAATATAAAACGGACGATTAATTTATTGGTATGCAGCTGGTTGAAGTTGTAATTAAAAAATGTCTATATAGAAAGACTTCATGCTTTTACAGAGGATCTTAGATGGATTAGATTGGATTGGACTAGGAAAACAACCAAGAAATCTAGACTTAACAAAAATGCTAAATTGGTGGAGGCATTAGAATACAAAAGAGGAAGTTTGTGTAAAACTTCACAAAACAAAACAAAACACTCAACAGCAATTTATGATACCATGACAGAGTAAATTAAAACTCTAAAAAGAATTGTAATTGTGCAATCCAATCACTAGTAGACAGTTCCAAGATTGCATTTGGAAGTGGGGACCATGCCCACTGAGACGATGTGTCTCAGATCTCATTCCCCAGCTCTATATGAACACATATACTTCTCTTTTCAATTTGTCCAGCCATAACTATGGGTCCATTGTCACTGTAGAGAGAAAGACAAGGAGGGTTGAGTGATTAAATGTTTATTATATAGCTCTTTGATAACATAAGGATTAATCTATTTCAAAAAGTTTGACCGCTTTGTGTTTCTTGAGCTGCATCAAAAATCATACATAAAGAACAAAAAGGTAGTTGAACACAGTGTGGTTGTGGCAGTTGCTATAAAACCATGACAGTCTGCTTGTCTGTGGGATGACATTTCACTTTTGCAGTTTTTGAGCCCTACTGGCAGAGACAACTGTACTGGATTTCACCAAGTGAGATGTACTTAAGGAGGATTTGACCAAATGCCCCTCAAACACTTTCACACACCATTCATCATTTTATCTTCCATTACCAGCATTTATTTACAGATTTTTATTTGTCTCTGGGACCATAATCTCATTTATCAGAGTGTATTCATTCCTACAAACAAGCTATCAATAATTCAACAAGTGATTGTTTCGAGACCTCAAAAGTATGTGAAATCCAAAAAGTGTCTTTTCCATTAATGGTCAGATGCACCAATTTTAAATTGTGTATTGATCGTTCATAATAGTTCAAGGCCTGTAAAATGGTGGACAATGGAAGAATGGTGCAGAGAAAGAGACATCCCTCCTTCTTCCTCCCATTCTCTCAGTATCATGCTGACCATATCTTGGTGACATGTCTCAGTTGTGGTGGTGACATGATGTTAGTGGAGAGAAAAGAAAGGAAACTGGGAGGTTACATACATGGAGAGTGTGATTACATGAACACTGTGACACTGGCAATATTGCTTTTTCATTGATAGAGGCTGTAAATAAGAAGGAAGAACGAAGCAATCATACTTTGCATTCATGTATATGAAAACACATGTATATAACTTGTCCTATGTCCTTGTACAAAAACTCAAAGAGGCAGATGATGGGCCGGAGAGCTGATGGTGAAAATGGATCCACTGTGAAAAGCCCCAACCAGGATGGAGGAATAGGTCAGATATTTATATTTTCTATTGTGCTGGATTTATAATTGTTTACAGTGACTTCAAATAGTAACTAATGAATTCCTCTTGAACATCTCAGTACCCTAAAAACCTAAAGAACCAAGCTTTATTTAATGTGTTGTTTTAAGCATTCTAGCCTCAAGTTTTTATCTGTGCTTACCGTTTTACAGTTTGCAGACAGAAGTGAAGACCAAATATGACAAATATGTGTAAGTTATGAACATGATGAATGTGCTATGAGCAGTCAAAAAACACATGCCAAGACTGTCAATGTGTACTTTTTTTCCTCCATCGTTATACTCATTTTATTTGTTCTGCCTCTGCACTTATGCATTGTTACAATTGGCAATTTGACACAGAGAAAATAGGAACCATTTCATTACAGTTTTTATCACAGTCCAGAGTTTTGACCTGTAAGAGAGTTATTATATTCATTCATTCGTCTTCTCTCGCTTATTCGTTTCTGTGCCTGGGGTGGTGCTGGAGCCAATCCCAGCTCACATTTGGTGAGGGCAGGATACACCCTGAGCAGGTCGCCAGTCCATCACAGGGCCAACACACAGAGACAGACAGAGACCAACAACCAGTCACACTCACACTCAGACCTGCGGACAATTTAGAGTCACCAATTAACCAAAACATGCATGTCTTTGGAGGTTGGGAGGAACTCAGAGTACCCAGAGTACCCGGAGGAAAATTATGCAAGCACGGGGAGATTATTCAAACTCCACACAGAAAGGGCCCAGGCCTGGGAACCAAACCCACAACCTTCTTGTTGTAAAGTATTAACAAGTATGCCACCATGCTGCCTGGAGTTATTTTATGTAGGTGTGAATTCTCGTCTTCACAGATTCATGCTCTGAAAATTTGTATGTCCAGGCTCATCCTAACAGGATGTACCCAGCAGGCTTAGATGGTAGCAGTAGTGAACGAATTCAGGTCAATCAGCTTCAAGTGTTTTTGTGTGGATCACTCTACTAAGGGGAAAAAAAGAGCCCCTGGATTTGACAATGTCTTATTCAGTTTTATGGAGGACAGCTTTCAGTTTCTCAGTCACTCTGCTGGGTAGGTGAGCCACCAGTTGATCCACATTGAAATATCACAATTACTGACTGGTTGACAGATATTGAATCTTATGCAGGTAGTCTCCGAGCATTAATAATAAAACCTGATGTTACACCTTGTGCTACCAGCAAGTTATTACTCATTCAGGAAATATTTCAATCATCCCAACAACCATTGGATAAATTGGGACAGCATGGAAGCCATCATCGTCATTAACAGTCGCTTCCTCCAATCCCACCCAAGACACACATTATAGTTACCACAACACCCTGTTTAGCATTTAGTATTGTGACTGTAAAAGCTTCTTTTCTAAATATTATTTTTGTGTATTTTGTTCAACCTTTAATTGACAGTCAGTGTAGAGATAGGAGAGAGAGAGAGCAAGAGAGAGGGAGAGGGATAGAGAAAGAGACGGAGCATATGGCAGGCAAGTTACCCCAGCTGGGAGTTGGACTGTGGACATTGCAGTTATGAGATATGTGCTTAAACTATTACTGGGTTACTTGTGTGCCCCATGCTCTTTTGAAATACATTGCTGCAGATGAAGTGACATTATGACCCATCAGAGAGATCTGATTAACTGAATGCAAAAAAGTTTGCTCAATGAGATCCATGAGAATGATGCCCCTGTTTTACAAAAGTAATTTTTAATGAGCAATACTTTTATGTAGTATAAAATTACAGCAACTTTGGGTGGATTTGAAATAAGTCTCTCTTATTTTTTTGCACGTGTTCATTTTGGACTGGGTCCATGTTGGACCAAAATATCCTCAATATGTCAAAACACTCAAATGCCGTTGGACTTGGGGCAACTTGATGCTCAATGACACATTGGTACAGCGATCTCTGTCACTCGAAAGCTGTACACAGTTCTCCACTCACTTCTTTGTTGAAACAAGAGGTCGCGATCTAGTCAAAAAGAAAGCGAGACAGATTAGATGAGTAACAGGGTGACGCTAGAAAGAGTTAAACTTCATTTGGTCCTTATTTCATAGCATTCTCAAATCTCTAATTAAATTAAAACTATCAGTTTATGGACTTAGGTTGATGCTGAGGTAGAGGGCTGATGACGGACCCCGCCAAAATTTCATTGGCCAGATTGACACCAATGAAATGGCACTGCAAATATCAAGCATGCTTGATGTGGACGGGCGCTTGTTCTCGGGAGTTAATCACCTCATTAAATTTCAGCACACACTAATTACACTCACCTAATTACACCTGGCCACAGATGAGTGAATTAAGTTTGCCTTCAGCTATGAGCTGAATCATGCCATGCACGCACAAAGTTACTGGGCTTAAGTAAAGTTAGCAGAGCAGTTTTCAACTTGATGACAACAAAAGCAAGTACAGTACAATCAGATGTGTATTCACACTGCCACTAGGTGTCACTCTAGATGGTCAGCACTTAGACCAAACTTTCTTTAAGATCACACCCCTTGCCTCCCCTCCACCTAACGTTAGCACATGGAAAGCACAGCTCAGTGAGGTTACCCTGTGTACATGAGTGTGTGTGTGCGTGTGTGTGTGTGTGTGTGTGTGTGTGTGTGTGTGGTGGTGGGGGGGCAAAAAAAACTACAACAATCCAGCCAACACCATTAGCCCACACTAGCCTTGTTGTGATACGCTCCACAGCAATGCTTACAGCTAGCCAGGTGGTGATAGCAACATTTGCCAAACAAATAGATAATATTGTTCAGAGCAAGTCAGCTGATGTTATCATGACACTGTAGTTGCCACAAAGGCTTTTGTTTTCCTGTGGGGAATAGAAGTCTCTGTTTTTTATATGAAGCATTTCCATCCCCAAATTGTTATAGGTTGCTGAAGACACTGGTTTAAAACGGGAGACTTCTTTTTCCTGTATATTCAGTAGTTTTTTATCTACTACTGCCTCACAACTTTTGGGATTTATTATATTATTGTCACAATGACAAAGAAAAGTCTACTAATGCTGGGACATGATTATTTATTCATTAATTCATTCATCTTCTACCGCATATCTGTTTCCGGGTCAAGGGGGGTGCTGGAGCAAATCCCAGCTCACATTGGGTGAGGGCGGGGTACACCCTGGACAGGTCACCAGTCCATCATAGGGCCAACACACAGAGACAGACAGAGACCAACAACCACTCACACTCACACTCAGACCTACGGACAATTTAGAGTCACCAGTTAACCCAAACATCTTGGACGGTGGGAGGAAACCAGAGTACCCGGAGGAAACCCACGCAGGCACAGCGAGAACATGCAAATTCCACACAGAAAGGCCCCAGGCCGGGAACTGGACCCATGACCTTGTTTTTGTGGGGCAGCACTAACCACTATACCACCGTGCTGCGTGCTTGTTTATTGTTTATTATTATTCATTTTCAAAGAAGTATTAGTATTGCTATACACATACAATGCAGTCTTTGAAAATGTTAAAGTTACTACAGCGATATGTTCTGTGACATTGTAGCATTACTGACTGAGCTTTGATATAAGACAGAGGAGAGGACAGGGGAGACGTGAGGAGTAATCTCTCTCTCCATGTGAAAGGCTTATTGAAGCCAATAAATTCTCAGCCTCTGAGTCGACCTTTCCATTGAAGACTCTTTCACAGTGGTTCTTGTTAACTTCCAAATAAGGACCAAAGGAATCAATAATGTCTCTGTTCTATGTCTGTCCAGTTAAATGATTTGTTTTGTTTACAACATGATAAGAACTGAGTGATTTTCATATGGAGTAATGTTCAACTAAGTGATACGGTGTGCACAATTTAAGCAGATTTTTCCATCGTTGCTGCATTGACAACTATCATGGATGTTGGTACAGCTACCATAGTGAGGCTGTAAAACATCTCCTAAATAAAGATACTGAGATGTTTCAAGTCTGGATTAAAGGAGGAAATGTACTTTTAAAGTTGAACTATAAATAAGCTGCGAAGTTCTGTGTTTTTGTTGGCTTAGACTGCATTTCAATTGCAATAAATAGCGTGAGTTTTATATGTGATTCTTTTAACCTATCCACATATTCACATCTTTAATTACAGCCTGACTTTCAATGCGACTAATTTTTAAGAACTCAATTAATTTGAGCACTCTAGCTTAAAAACAAACAGAAATAAAGAGAAGAATAATGAGCTTGAATGAAGTCAGGAGTGAAGTCTCCTGTGTGCACTTTAATTAATAAAGGAGAGCATCTGCTGCTATGGGTCCGACGTGTGATTGCCTACCGGTTCACGCTACAGGCCACATATTCACAACAGTTCATACAAACAATCACACAAACTCCAAAAGCTTTAACCTTGGTTAGTCTTTTGTTTTGTTTTTTTGTGGAACAACTATGGCCTAATTAGGTGTTTTCATTTAGCAGTGCAAGGACTACACCTTTATTTCTTAAAGTTGTTGGGTCTGCCTGCCAGTAAGGATTTATATAAATACACCCATTTGCTGTGTATTTGGATTTCATCCCACATGCCATTACGTGCATTTCATATTGACAGTGTGATCAGTGCATGCCTGCCAGTCACACACCCATTAACCAACATCTGTAATGCACAAAGCAGTGGTTCAAGTGGGCTTCATTTGCATGGGCTGAGTCATTCTCTGTAGCGGTGTCTATGGTGTAATCAGCAAAAAAATAAAAAAATAATTATCCTGATTCACACTTGGATGTAATTAGATTGTAGCGAAAGACTATTCTTTAACATGGCTTTTAATGAAATTTTATTGCCAAGCAAAAACAAAAACAGACCATCTGTTGGGTGTCTGCATTGAAACTGCTGCGGTATAACACTAAGATGAACTGCTTAGAGTTTAAAGAAACATATCTTAATGTGGAAGCAATTACAAAGAGGCATGAGGGAAGCAATCATGATACTGACCTGTCATCAGTACCATAATCAAGGGTCCTCCACTGGTATCCATTCAGAGACACTGGTGCTGGGTTACAATAGAGGGGATTTAAACAATAAGAAACAAAAAGAAATTAAAGGTATCTTTGGCGCCACTTCAACCATGGTTACCCTGATGTTTCATTCCTGTTGTGATCCCTCTCTTTCCCCATACCCTGAGCCACTTCAACTGTTCTCCTTGTGCCGCAGGCTCCGGCTGCAAAATGCGAACGTTGGACAGTGGAATTGGGACCATCCCCCTTCCTGAATCCTGCTCCTTCTTCTCCTCCATCCTGCACCTCCTCCCCAAATCTTCATCAACCCCTGAACAGTCCCTCAGTCCTCCCAGTGTCCCTGGTTCCTCCAGTGAGGATGTGTCTCCTTCCCCACTACCCCGTTGGAGAATACCATCCGGCTTTAAGGACAGCAGCCATTCAGGGGTGAAAAACTCCCTGCATGACTCCTCCATGACCCATATCCAGTCAGTGCCTTTCCCCACTGTGGCCTTCCTTCAGCCCATCCAATCCCAGTCTGAACCCATTGTGACTTCTGCCAGTGTGTGTGAGACCCAGAGCAGGCTACCCAGACCACCGCCAGGTACAGTAAAGCTACAAAAGCTTCTGTTATTAACGTGACCTTTAAACTTCAGCAGTAACAATAAATCGAGATGAGTTTTCTCCTCTTAGACTTCATGCAACAACACTTTACTGCTCTTTTCTTAAAGATTTCTGACTGTTGGGAGGTTTGCTCATATCAATGGTCGACCTTCACAAACTCATTGTAAACTGCTGGTTTGAAGCAATGGTTTGGGTTATTTGACTTATCTACGGTCAGTGTGTTACCCAGGGTAGACTGAGTTCAGCTGTCAGGTTAGAGCTGATGCTGACTGGGCCATCTGCTGAAACATATATCAGGGTATATTTTACTGAGCATATTTTCCCTGCTTTATCATACTTGCCCATAATTGCCCTTTTGTTTGGAAAAACACTTCCTGAATATTGCATGGCCATATTCCAATGCACAAGTGCACTCACACCTAGTTCTTTCAGACTCCTCATCAGCTGTGAAGTGGCACATGTTTTTGTTTAGCCCCCAGTGCAGCTCATCACTCAGCTTTTCTGTCTGCTGCTTTTCTAACCTGGTAACATACTGACTGTAGATAAATTCCTCATGAACCCTCATGTGAAACGACCTAAACTATCATTTTAATTAATTCATCTGCATGTCTGTGCATTTGCAAGGTCATTAGCATATTCATAAACTGGTAATTCATGGAAGCTGTTGGACTCTATACATGACCAAGATTCATTCAGGAAAATGTGCCTAGAGTCATTTTATTGGTGAAATAGAAAACCAAAAAATCAGTTTTATTACAATATTGATCACTAGCTAAGTCCTGCCCTATTATTATTATTATTATTATTATTATTGTTGTTGTTTTTGTTGTTTATGTTTTTGTTATTTTAATTTTGGTATGGTCACAGCCCTATTTTTAGCACATTACAAACTTACCTAACAATATGGTCTTGCTCTTCTGAAGTTGGTTAGCCAGGCACACTAATGATTACATCTTAGTTAGATCAAACAATTCATTCATACCATTTGTGTTCATCTGTTTTGCCTCTACATCTGGAGGGGTCAGTGTAAGGTCTGGCTACTGGTAACACGCTTCAATAAGTTGTTGTGTTACTTTGGAAAAGAATTTGTGAAACACTGAAGCCTGTTGGGACCTACACAATGGTGCAGATTGCTAACCTTGCATCAGACTGAATGCTTTAGTGGTGAAATGCATATTTAAATATTTGTCTCCTGAGGGACTCGTCTTCTGACAAACAGTGAAAGACTTTTGGCTGTTTGATTTAAGCAGCCTAAATTGTCACTCTGGAGAACTGAGAACTGAACCCAGGCTGAATTATAAATTTGTCATCTTTCAAGATGTCAGCCCCTGCTTCTTCCCTGCCACTCACATCTCTTGCCATTTTGAATGCAGAGTGATAACCTTGCTTTCTTTGAAGACATCAGAGGTCAGCCTGTCAGTGTCAGTCTGCTCTATTTCACATTTGACTCCTCTTTTTGACAGGAGAGGCAATTTAGTCTGAAAGCTAAGAAAACCTCTAAGATGAGTTTCATTCTGTGCTTTTTCCAGGTGGAATGGAACCAAAGAGGTTGACCTATATCAAATCAAAAACACAAGCCACCCCGAGCCAACAAAAAGAGCAGACGAGACTTCAGCTTGCTAACTGTAAGAAAAAATGGATGAGGTTTAGTCAAGTGTCAAACCAGGGAAAACTACTGAGCCCCCCCCCACAAAATAAACATGTCATAACCTGTGCCTATTTATCAAGAACGACACTGCTCACACTTCTTTCCAACTTGGTTATTCAACACAGAAGTCTCCTGCCAAGACAGTATTATTTTTGCAAGTCAAGTGACCTTTTTTATCTGCTAAATGGCAGAATTATTCAAATTCCAGACTAAATAAAATCATAAAAGTGTTATTGTAGTTTTAAAATAGGTGAACATCCTCTATTATTAACTTGAAGCTCCAGCTTTGAAATATTTAAAATATATCTTCGTAATTTAGAGAAAGTATACATAACTTAAATCTTCTACTTTTTATCGTTTTACTGGGTCGCAGGGGATACTGGAGGCAATCCCAGCTTACATTGGGCGAGGGGGCGGGATACATCCTGGACAGGTCACCAGTCCATCACATACGCTATTTGGATATTGCAATGTTATTAAACAGTAGATTCTGAGAGCAATGTCACAGAATGTGAAAACAGACATGCTTAAAATTTGTGAGAAATTATAAGTAATTATAATTTAAGTATAAATTATGTATACAATGTTAACAATTATTTATGAATGGGTTTTGCTTGTTTTACACAGAATTTTACTGAAATGTGAAGTAGAAAGTTTTAATAATGTAAACTCTTCTTCCAGTCGTTTTATTCAACCTGATCAAACTTGGCAGCTTGTTTCACTTTGTAAAACCAGGAGAGGTTCCCTTCCAACTGCACTGAACATGATTTACTCAACTGTTAAAACTCATCTCCATCCCTACAGAGCAGAAAGCAAACTTTAATGGTGGTTACTAAACACATGACTAACACAAGTTTCCCAAACATCATTTGCATCGCAGTATATTAACTCTAGTATTTACAACTGATGTGTGTGTGTGTGTGGGTGTTTGTGCCATGACACACAGAGTCAAACCTCACATAAAAATACAGTCTTTCCTTGCTTAGTGATTTTAATGCCATGTACAAATGGTTAATAAATGCAAATATTTAATATCCGTTAAAAGCCAATAAAACACAAACAGCATCACAGTATCCATCTATACGCCATTAAATCAGGCCTGTGGTTGTTTTCAGTCTAATTTATGCAGAAAAGTAATGCAACGTTCGATCAACGTGGAGGACAGGAGGTTTTATGGTAATATCATCTCTGCCCAATGCAACCAATTCACAGACTATCTGTTTCATTTTGCTATTTATGAAATAGAAACTTGTTGATTTTCCTCCTTAGAACATCTCACTACTGTTAAAATCTTCATGAATGGGAATTTCAGCAAAGAAAGTTGCTTCCGAAATGATGATGGATTATGTGACTATATAGCAGATTATTATTTTAATGTGTTTTTCCCTATTGAGTATCTCACCTGAACTTCAACACCACTTTTTGAATATTGCCATGTATTAACCCTAAATAAAAATATTTTGGTTCACTTTCAGCAGCAGGGAATTCAGTGCATTACTTGCACATCACAGTACAGCAGCATCTCAATCAGCTCTACTTCTTCTCTTTCAGAGTTTCTGACGCTGAATGGTTCAGCATGAAGTGAGGAATCAAGCAACCAGTTAGATTTGTCTTTCAAACTCACACGAAGGATCCCTGAATCCCTCGGTGTGAACACTGTGTCTGCGACCGAGGATGAAAGGCTCAGAACTGGACAACAAGTGAGTTTGGCATTGGAGGCTTCCAGCGGTGCTTGCTGCAATGCTGAGATGCTCAGTAGCTTTCTAGGGTTATGACAAACCCCCTGGCAGCCATTTTGGAGGTCTGTGGCTCAGCGTTAAGCAGTTGATTTTCAGTCTGTGAGTTACGGTGGCCAGGAGGTGCAAACCAACATTACAAAATCTGAAACTAAGCTTGAGACAAATTTACATTTTGGAAAACAAATTAACAAAACGCAAAACATTTTTTACAAACGCTAAGACAAATTTACAAGTCTCGAACCAAATTTACATTTCAGAAAACAATTAACAAAACGCGAAACACTTTTACAAACGCCGAAACAAATTTACAAGTCCCGAAACAAACCAGAAAGGGAATGCCCCAACTCTGGGGTTGACCTGGAAGTGATAACAGGAGCAACACAGCCAGTTGGAGTTCGACAGAGTTCATGGATAACAGACGATTGATGTTTTGCCCCTTTTGTGGCAAACACATTCCGTCTGGTCTGCGCCATTTAAAAACTCTAAAGACCAACCACACGAAAAACAAAATCACATTAAGTGGCTCATGTGTTTGCTACAAAACGGGCAAAACATCACTCGATCTTAATCCATTGTTATCCATGCACTCCATCGAACTCCAACTGACTGCTCCCGTTATCACATCCGGGTCAACCGGAGTTGGGACTTCCCTTTCCGGTTTGTTTCGGGACTTCGGGTAAATGTGTCTCGCCATTTGTAAAAGACTTTCGCGTGTGGTTAATTTGTTTTCTGAAATGTAAATTTGTTTTGGGACTTGTAAATGTGTTATGGTAATGTAATTTTGTTTTATGATATGTAAAAATGTTTTCCAAAATGTAAATTTGTCTCAAGCTTTGTAAAAGTGTTTCAGATTTTGTAATGTTGGTTTGTACCTCCCAGCCACCGTAGTGAGTGCACAACCCTGCTGCTTCACTACAGCAACGTGGTTAATTTCTCCTGTAGCTCTGTCATAGATACCTGTAATCATTACTTTCTTAAACATCTGAATTTCAATTTTAACTGGACTAAACATCGAACTTGGAAAGTCATAGGAGCGTGCCTGGTCATACAGTACACAGAGTTCTGCCCAGCTTCTGTCTGTGGACTGGTTTTCATGGTGTTGGTCTGTGTGAAATCCTAAGTAATATGGTGGTATCTGGAATTGTAATACCTTCTCCCTGTAAAAACCAGCTCACGGGTCATCTGTGCAGCAGGTTATTCATCTAGCAGACAAAATTTGGTGGTCGTAGTGATGATGACAGGAGGGGAAGAGAAGGGAAAATGCAATGATGTAGTTTATATAGCCACAAAGCACATGTCAGGAGGAGGCTGGAGTGGAAATACAGGAATGAGGCAGGAAGGCTTTCTTCAGTTCCCACAGAAAAAGAGCGCTTTATGTTGTGTTTTTGTGACTTTTCCACAAAGTTAGCCATATTATTACTCTAACCAACCAACAAATATCAATCTAATGTTGAGAAAAACAGAAAAAACAGAAACATTCTTTTTACCTCTTTGTTCAAAGTAGTAGTAGTAGTAGTCTTCAAAGTTTGACTACATTTTTTTCTATGGAAAACACTAATTCATGCAGGCTTAAATGGTGAAAAAATACCAGGCCTCCATAATGGCACCAGCTGTGGTCACTATTGGAAAGTAGTGATGCAAATGCAAGACCTCCTCTAAAATCTTGCAGAACAAAGATTATGTAGCTCATTCACTCACATTTTCCAGCCATGTGCAGGTGTTCTAATAAATGCTTTTGTGGAGATCTAAAACTGCTTTAGGTCAAATGTAATAATTATGTCACTAATGTATTTCTGAAGCATCAGATGAAACCTTGTAGTCTCAAGATTACAGTCGATGAATATGAATTCCTGTACAACACTTGCTGCTGATTGCCATTCATGAGCTCTATACATGACTGAGTGTTGTGACTGCTAGAAATGTGCACTAACGTCTTTTATTTTCAGTGTTCATATCAACCTGCATGTATCCACGAAATGCATAATATGAATCTTCTATGTCGGTTTCTTCACAATTGGTAGGAACCACTGATATGCGAAACATGATGTGCGCTATTGAATATTTAAGAAATGTCACATGTAATCTGTCACTGCTTTGTTAGCAAAATCGTCTATAGTGACACAGATTTTCACGCCTGCAGTTGTTTTAAATAGTTTTTAAAATAGTGAAGATCTCTTGAAATGAAACTCTTCATATGTGAGGAGCATTCTTCACTTTCTTCTTCTTCTTCTTTTCTTCACACTTCTCCACAGTGATGACATCAAGACAAAGAAATGAGTTTTGCATGTTACATTAGTTATAAAACACTTGCTGTAGTAGGCACATAGTGGTCATTGTTGTACTAGCTCAGGGAAAGTACCATTTATTGTCTCTGATAGATGCTGTGGATTAATATGTGCACCCATTTCATTGCAGCCGGTGAAGTCATCAGATCTAATTGTACCATTTTAAGGACATTTACCATCCTGATCCTATTCTGTATATTTAATCTGTGAGATATCACACACTATCTCTCTATTATCTCTGCTGTGTCCTTTATAGTGATGTTTTTGGTGCCGTGGATGCATCCTGACATATTTGACAATCTCGACTGCTTTTTGACTCTCCACCCCCACCCACCCCTCCACCTCAGCCCTCACATCTGTCATGTGTAGATATTTGCCAAACGGCATATTGCCAAACACTGCTCTGCGCTAAGCACATATATACAGAAAAATGAATGCAACAAAAATCTACATATCAGACTTTTCATGGTGACTATAGCCATATTCTTTTTTACATTTTACATGTGATGTAGAATTATAAGTCATTGTAACCTTGCACAATCCCATTAATCATGTCATCTCACTGTATTTACCTCTTCTTTAAAGCTTTGCTCCCTTGTTACGTCTATATGTGAGGTAACATAAAAAAAAAAAAAGTGGCACTGGTGTAGCGACATGCAGGTCTGTTAAATGAATTATGTAGCAAATACAGGTGAAACGAGGTGTTAATGGATCAGGGAACAGATTGGCTGTACTGATACGGGTAGGTGGAGCATGGTGTCTGTGTTTTTAAAAATGGCTCGTATAACAAAGAGCATCAATCTCACGAGAGTATTGTATTTTTCTAACATTTACTCTAATGCCCTGTATTTGTACTCAGCACTCAAAAGTGTACTCGACCATTTATTTCACATATTCTTACTATTACAGTAATTCTCCCTTTTAATGTTTTTTTTTTCCCCAGAACCCATTAAGAGTGATGTTCTTGTGTGACAGTTACCATAGTACGGATTCAGACTTGTATATTAATGATATTCTTTGTTTTATGTCAAAGAAAGAAGAAATAAACTATTTCAATACTTATAGAACATCAAGTATGCTGAACAGTGCTTTCTTTTGACAGAATGAATGTGAAAAACAGATCGTATGTGAAGAGGGACGCAGTTTCCTCTCACTCTGAGTATCCACTTTGGAGTCGTAGACTGTAAAAAAAAAAAAGTTAGCTGTAGCCTTTGTGGCAACAGATTTCTGAGGACTGATTTTAAAGGTCAGAGAGAGCTGCTCCATGGATGCTATTTTGACAATTTCTGATACTAATCCAAAAATAGACAAAAAGGAAGAGCTGAGACTTCAGTGTATTACTCATATTGGCCACGCCTTTAATTATGCAAAACTTTAAACCTTTCTAATAAAAAGGAAACAAGTGAGTCAGACCAAAATTCAACCTTTTTACAGTTTGCATGAAGGTTTTGTAGCTATAGAAACCAAAACGGTAAGCTCGGTTCTTTCTGCTGTAAAGTTTAATGTTTTAACATAAGAATCTGTCTCTGAGGAAGTTTAATCTGGCTTTATCTGTAGATTCTTGAAGAAGTTTCACGTCTCATCTGATCTGTCAACCAGGACACTGATACCAGCTATTCCTTAGTGCTCCTGGTTGTTATGACGACTGTTGTCAGGGTGGTTCAGCCTTCTCAGAGAGCCCTGAACTGGATGACTGAGAATCGACACAGACTTGATGATAATCTAAAGGATTTACTCACTGTTGGAGCCTGAGTCTTGTGGTCTGTAGAAGAACCGCAGGCTTTAGCTCTTCAGTTTTCCTTGAGTTTTTCTGAGTCGTGGCTCCGATGCAATCTCTATGCTTGACAGTATGACGGCAACTACGAGACACCTTTACATGGGGAGTGAGGCCGAATTACTTCTGTCATAACACACTCGTGTTATTTTTACGAGATAAAAGAAAGAATTTGTAGAATACCAACCAACATGTCATGAGTACTGGACCAGGGCTGAAACTCCTGCTGGGCAGTGCTGTCAGCGCTGTCAGTTGAAAACTAAAAGGAGAAAGAAACACTAATAAAGGATGACATCCATGAACCCCTAAAATCATACAGTGAGAGTTATGAGGCGCATACAACACATGAATACAGTGATAATGTGTGCACAGCAGGTGCTCAGCTTCACAGTAAATTTGAAATCCCTAATTTAACTCCCTCAGAGTTAAAATTACCACTGACCCAGTGTTTATATGGGGACCACTGGTTCAGAGTTAAATTAACACTTTCAATAGTGTTGAGATTATCAACACGTTCACAGTGTTACTTAACAAACTCTGATGGTGTAAAACATTAATACCCAAATGGATATATTTAAATTAATTATTACAACAACAGTGTTACTTCAAACAAAAAATATTGACACCATTATGGATCATTTTAGATTTATTAACACTACAATAGTGTTATTTTAAAATCTGTGTAACATTTTGACACCAATATGGATAAATATACATTAATCAACCCTACAATAGTGTTACTTCAAACTCTAATAGTGCAAAATTGTGACACCAATGTAGATACATTTCAATTAGTTGGCGCTGTGGCAGTGTTACTTCACAAACCAAGTGTAAAATATTAACACCAGTTTATCTTTAATCAACACTATGATGTTATGACCAGTTACACTGATGTAAAATGTATACTTAACTAGTATTTACTGTGCTGCTGATACAGCATATATGGACAACTGGTATTAACAGTTAAAATGTACATGAAATGATCACTTCAAAAATGACTATCAAAAATATTTATTTTCCATTAACAAGGAAAATGACTGATGGCCTGAGCTGCACTGATCTTTAGTCTTCTGTTTGTACAGGGCTGAAGTGGCAGGATAAGCAGGATTAACAAGAGATGTCATGTCACTCTCGCACTCTGTAGAAAGAAAAAAAAAAAACCTGTGTATATTAGAATTTCTTTCATTTCAAAACTATGGAGAATTACATCATACTCTTACTTGAGTACAACTTTTGGCTACCAAACCCACCTCTATCTGATCTTGAGGGATATTGATCTAACTTATGCTATTACAAGAATATTGTAGGAACTTTTAACCTTACATTTTCACTCCAACTTCACTTACCTGAAGGCTGAGAACATTGTTGGGGCTCTTATGGTCCTGTTGATTGCTCGTGCTACAAATGAAAATAGACAATGTTAATTTCATAAGCAGAAGAGTAACATGTGTGTCAGTGTTATCTTATGCTTTGAATTAAAAGACATAAATAATCAGAGATATTCTAGAAAATTGAATCAGAACGATTTTTTTTTTTTGACCGACGGGCTAACCTCCAGCCCGGCCAGTCTTTATTCTGCCGCTGTTTGCGAATAACTCCCGACGCCACCGTTGTTCTTTCAACGGCAGAAACCATTTTAACTCAATTCAAACAGCTTCAGAGTTATACTAGTATACGTTACCGTTTATATAACGTGGTTTAAGACTAACCAAGCGCTAACGTTAGCATGAAACATAAGTGACAGGTGCATGTCTGCTTAGCCTGCATGTACGGCGGCGGTAATTCGTTTGTAAGACAACAATAACATCGCCATTTTCCTGTATTTGAAATATCGAGCCAACACAAACACATTTTGTGCAAAATATGAATCAACCAGTGAGCTATATCAGCATGATACTCACCCATCACTTGCGTGGTATCTTCTCGTAGCGGGGAAAAGAAAATGGCTGTCGTCCAGATTTCTAACGGAAGTGTGCCTCGCAAAGTGCCCGGATGTGAAAACAACACCCGCAAGTGTTGGATACCGTTAACTCTGTAATGTTACGTCCGCATGGATACATTTTCTCACTAGCACGGAGTTCATTGTATCAGGATCAACACCTCAACACTTCCCTCTAAAATGGCCTAACACTAGGATTTTAACTCCTTACAACTCCCACAGAGTTGAATTTAACACTTTTTGAGGGTTTGTATTATATAGGTCCACACCCTCCAGAGTTAAAGTGACACTTTCAAAATAGTTAAACTATTATATTAAATATTTAACAGTTATGCCAGAGCTGCTTTTTTTTAAACTATCAAAACAGAGTTAAGGTAACACTCAGGGATTTGAATAACACTACTCAGTTACATTTTCACTATTTGGGTAGTTAATTTCATTCCCTTAAGTGTCAAGCTTCAACACAAAAAAATGTTTAAAAAAAACTGTGTGTGTGTGTGTGTGTGTTTGTGTGTGTATATATATATATATATATATATATAGAAACAATTCATTCTAAAAGAGAAAATAATTTTCAACATTTATTTTTCTCCTTTTCAGTCATTTCTTTAAAACATCACAAATGAAGGTATAATGTACAAGGTTTCATCTGAAACATCATTTGAACATTGAATATCAAATGGCTTATGAAATTTAAGCTCAGACATTTTTAATATATACTTTTCTTCACTTTGTAACACTCTGAATGCATGATGATGGCCATCAAAACAATCTGTGAATAACTTGTTTGTCAGAAAAAAACATTTGATCTTCAACCAAAAGTACAACACATATTTCACAAAAAACAGGCATGTCCTCTTCAATTGCACTACAGACAACAAGTCCAGCTTTATACTCCACTTTATTTTTTCATCAACTTTAACCCAGCTAGTTGAGAAAACATCTTTTGACAAGATCATTTCAAGATTTTCATTGTTCATTACAATCTCATCTCTGAAGGAAAAAGATTTAATAGGTCCATACTCATTTGGTTTGAGGGTGAATGTTTCCCAATGATAAGCGATGGCCATCTGATTCTTTTTAGCAAGTGATTTAGTTATGTTTTTGAAATTTCTAAAGGATTCTTTAAACAGCGTGCGTTTGGCTTCAAACCTCATAGACCACATATGTAATACGGGGCCAATTTTTCTTATAGAAGACAGGTAGTGGATCATAAAATGATGCTTAGGTATTAGGTTTTTATGTCGATACAAGTGCTTAAATAATTTCTGGTGGTCAACAATCAAATGTTCAAATATATCGTCATACCTCGAGTGAGAGAAGTTGAAAAAAACATGCTCATTATTTGAAGTAACAGCAGTAACAAATTCCAGTTTTCGTTTCCTGCAGGAATAATGTCACCAAACAACAGAGGCATGTCTTTCACAAGACACAATGTTTGAATTCTATTCAGACCAATGCCATTTCCAGCACTCTACAAAATAATCTTTGTGAGACAATTTTTGCATTATAAAAATCCATAATCAAAACTATAAATCCTAGAAAGCAAGTCCTCTTCTGAAATAAGATATTCTATGAGATATCCAAAAAGTAATTTGATTTCAGAAGATCATGCATTATATCAAATGAATAATTATTACAAACATGGAAATACTTCAATGAATTAAGTGTAGATTTTTTTTTTCAAACCATACAGTGACTTTAGTTGTGGATTTTCTTGGAGAGTCTGGCAATGCATCTCAAATATATCTTTTCCACGAAGGATCACCTTCGGGTCATTCTCACTGTATACCATTTGAGAGTCATTCTTGTCAATTAAACATAGGTGAAAGAAATGGCTGCTACTGAATGACTCATTAAAACCAAGAATAGTGTGCATCCCTAGATTTTCTCCGGTGAGCTGTGAGATTGTACCATACACTGGCTCATCGGAAAATGGAAGATTTAGCCCTTGGCTTTCCATTTTTTTCCCCACAATGGTTCCAGTATAACATCAAAACCATACTTGTTCAGATCTTGTGCATGAAATAGAGATACCAAATGAATGTTCATTAAAACTGAATAAAATTTTGGGGGCAAGTTTCTTACAACAAAATAAAGACAGCCAATTTTGTGAGTTCCACATTTGGAGCCAAGCAGATTGGCTGTTTCAAAATCGTCATAGTAAAGTTGAATTTGTAATGCATGACTTTTTGCTGTAAATAAAGGGTGGGTTTTAAAATAATCTCCATCAAAAAAGTCAGCATAAGTGTCAGGCTTTGATCTACACTTTTTATTTAGATAAACACAAATGTCTAGATTTCTGCACATGAACTTTAGTGTTTTAAAATCGGCACATATAAAAGTATCCTTCACAGGTACTTGATCATAAGTACCGGATCTCTGCTTTAATACCTCACTCCTAGTGTTATTTCTATTGGTTCACCAACTCCCCATTTTTGATTGAATTATCTATTTCGTTTCCATTCTATATTCATATTTGTGAATGGGTTTTCAAATTTTCCAAAAGACTCATTTATTGCAGATATAATGAGGTCAGTTGTAGGTAAAGCAGATATAGCGGTATGCTTTGCTTGTGAGCGAAGTTGAGTTGTTAGTTCTTCCAAATCACCTACAATTGAGGATACCAAACTGTAAGAAATCCCACTCCCCTCTATTTTGACCACAATATTTGGCACATATTTCTTTGGTTGGATCTTCAGTAACTCCTGAATCATTGCTCTCAGAGGGAACACTGGAAGAGCTACATTCATGTGGGGGATTAAATTGGTCCTCCAAGCATTAGCCTGAGATGAGGTTGCAACTGGCTCACTAGAGGAACATGCAGCAGTTGATGTTTGAGCAATTTGCTGAACATTGCTATGAACACTATTAAAGTGCTTATGAAAACCTGCCTCTGTTTGGAACTTATGTCTACACTCTTGCTGTGAACAAAACAATTTGAACTTGGGTCCAGGATAGTAACCATGTTCAACTCTTAAATGTGAAATCAATTGGTGACTGCTGGGATACGATTTCTGACACATGAAATAGGTCAGCATTGTCTTAGCCTTTTACTCACAGAGTGAGAGTGCAGTCTGGCACTCAGGTCTCTAACTCTGGGTGACTCCATCATTTTCCCCACATCAATGTTATACACTGTTGTCTGCAGGAATGTGTAAAAATACTTTTAAACACAAAATGTGCCTTTAAAAGTTCATCACATGCTCCAAGGGAGCGGTTTGCCTGGCATGGGATGAGATGCTTATCCACGGTGATATAGAGGCTGTCAATCTTGCTCTTCTGCAACAGCGAGGAGGTACGGCTGCCGACCCTGCTGGTTGCGGAAATGCTCTTCCAAACTGCAGCATGACTACGGTTGAGAGGAAAACTGAACATTAGACACAAGAATAACGTACAGCCGCAGAGAAAACTATATTATACTATAGATGTGACAATTCAAACATATTCTCGCTGGCTGGTGCAAGATAGGAAAGCCTATGAAGACTTAATTTCAACGTATTCCTTTTTTTAACAACCCTCATTTACATGGCCAAGAAGGTAACATGACAAATTATGGTAAATGAGCTGCCAGACAAGTGAATTCCCCTCTGAGGCTCAATAAAATTCTTCTCATCACCTTAATAATTTTAATTACCTTATGAAAGACTACAAGTCTCTTAACCGCTTCACATGCACTAATCTTTGGAGACTTCGGACCCACTGGCGGTGGTGGGAGGAGATGTATCAGCAACAACAGTGAAGCCATTTCTTGGTCGTACGCTGAGGAGAAAACTGATTGTATTAACTAAGTTTGAATGAGAAAGGGGAGGCATTATGTGATATTGCTCATATTTGTCTCAAAAATCAGGTCAACCTTCAGAGATACACAGAACAGAATAGAACTCAAAATCAGGTAAAAAGTAAACTCTCAGATGCTCATTTCCTAATTTTTATCATGAAAATAATGACTGAAGCAACTGTAACTGCAATCATAGCTAATGCCTTAAAATTGCCAAAACAAGTACAACTCACTTGCTGCCTCCTCAGCATCACTTCCTGAGGGACTCTATGTTGACTGCACCAAGCAACGCTGGTGCAGTCAACATAGAGTCTCTATATCACCGTGGATAAGCATCTCATCCCATGCCAGGCAAGTGAGCCGCTTAGTCTCTTTTATGACATTTGGCTTGAAGAACACATTCCATTTCTGAAGCAGCCTGGAGGATGTGTCATCATCAAATAGGGGAGTGAAGTCTTGACCCATCTTTAAGAAATAAGATTAAACTATTACTACAGAAAACACTTTCAAATTTCAAGCCATTCTAAACATCTCAATCCAAACTTACCAATCCTTTCGTATCCAAGAATCTTGGAAAAATGAAGAGAATATCCACACTCCGGCCTGGGTCATTAACAAGCCTCTGACGGTGCTGAAAGGTCTCTCTCATCTTCTGGAAAATCAGGGACTTGTCTGTGGTGTGGTTGAGCAAAGACACGGCCTCTTGACAAGCATCCCCATCTAGCTGCCTCTCAACATTAACAGACCTTTGGAAATTTGGGCCTCCTGGAGAAAAGTCAATTGAGCTTTTTGGTAGTCTTGAAGTTTCTTGCCGAATCTTTCTTTGGACTGTTTTCAGCCGCCAAGAAATGTACCGTGTTACTTACAGCATCATAGAAAAGTTCCTGAAATGACAAAATTAATGAAATGTGTTATGTTCAACTCATGAAGAATCTCAAAATTCAAATGTCAGTGACATGCAAACAACTATAACACTACAGTACATGAAAGTTTCATGAGAACAATGATAATGACTGTTACATAGCCTTTCTTGGAATATGGATCCTTGAGGGAAGGGAGCAGCATCACTATCCCAAGAGCATACTCTTCGCGGATTACTTTCATGGGGCAGTGCCTGAAATATCAAATTAGTAATCTAAATGTATGCAATGGCCTCGATTATATGGCACAAATTAAAAAAATTTAAATACACATACCCATGATTATCGATCACGTGAGCCACCAGTATGTTACCCATGTCTCCTTGCAGCTTCCGTTTCTGTTATTTGGTACTCCTGTAGTACTTCTTCACAACCAGACTTGCCTCTTAGCACAGCTTCAATCAACTAATACAAAACAAAAACATGAGAAAGTGATTAACAACATTGTACACACTTAAGGGTGGAAAAAAAAATGTTAGCGTTAAGGAACTGAGAATCAAGCTTCGTTTCAACCTCTTTAGCGGACTCTGCATGTGCATCCTCAATTCTTTGTCTCTTGCGTGGGACCTCATCCACGATTACAGTTGATGCAGTTGAGCTGAAGCTTGAGTCAGATATCTCAAAAGATCAGGAGCTATCCAATTCTGAAGAAATAGAAATAAATGTAAATAATTATATTATGTAGGGTGCAGAGTGCTTAATTATACTTGCCTGTAGATCTCACCAGCATTTGAGAAAACTGTCAGCACTGCACTGCCTTGTCCAACGAGGTCGCTGAATATTTCTGCATCAACTTCTTTCCCTGTTGCATCCTTGTATATAACTTGCGCATCAGGCGGCAGGCAAAATCTCTCAATGACTGGAAAAGATAGTATGATAAAAAAAAAGAATGTGCTTTTTAAGTCAGCACTGTTTCTAACCTCACAGAGAATGACTGTTCACGTAAAATACATTCATCCACCACTGTATAATCATTACATAGACCTAGAGCATTTCCCCCTCACAAATGTGATTCTCTCTTAATTCTTGATGATTGGCTTTTTTTAATTTTCTGTTGGGTGTACATTATGTCTTACACTGTGAGGCAGACATTGCAGTACTGAAAATGTTCAGCAATTTACCGTATTTTTTGTCTATGAATGCATTTAAAGAAATCAGAGTCTACAATATTAAGGAGATTACAGATATAGGTTTTAACAAAATACAAGTACAGTCCTAGCAAAGTTAAAGAAAAATTAAATACCTTTTTCATGAAAATGCAGAAAGTCAAACTGTCCGTCAACCTCATCTAACTTAACATACTTCTGCTGTAGGTTGTACCTCACCCGCACCAGCATTTTTACTAAAACATGCAAGAAAGTTTGACAAAGTAAATTAACACAAAGGAAGAGCAGTAAATAAATATATAAAGAGAAGTCCAAGTCACATAGACGACAGGTGAAACGTGTCTGTATTAGTTGCAGCCCCTTTCATTGGCACGTTAAGGGAAAAAAAAAACCCCACAACCGTTAGCTCGAGCCTCAAACAAGATTTTATACAGAAAAACATAACCTGAAGCTTTGGTTTTCATCAGTTTGAGCTTGCATTTACATTTGAATTGTTGTTAACATGTCGCCTAGTAAGTTAGAAACGTTTTAAACTTAATAACTAAATTAACCATTTAACGTTAGCTAAGCTAACTTGTTAGCTGGACTGCTATCTTACCTCGACAAATTTACTGTTCAGTCCTGGCAATAAACAAGGCTTCGTAAAGCATATTATTCTTTGTAGATGTTTCATTGTATATGCTATGGTACCCAGCAAAAATTGATTTCATTGTTTCAGTAAGCTTGCACTTACCAGTAAGACAGCATGAGAGGTGGAAAATGGCGCCGACTTGTCTCCCTGTCCGAAGTGAGGTGTGTGAGTGGAGGCGGAGCTTAATTACATCTCTGCAGAGTTGAATTAACACTGATGTGATCAACTCTGTCAGGTAACTCCAACACTGGACACTGTTTAACTCAGAATGTGTTAAAATTACACTTTGGGAGTTAAAACTCAACTCCTAAATGAAATTTCAACTCCCCAATTTTTGCTGTGTATGGTAGCCTGGCTTCACTGTTCCTGTCCAATGGTTAACATCTGTCCATAACACTAACTGTGATCTTTGCCTTACCTCAAACTGTTTTTTAGGGAGATTGATAGCGCTCTCACGCTTGTCACTTAAATGTGAAGCTGAAAGTAGAATCAAATGCAGCTATGGACATGTGGCATGCTCATATAATACATCATTGTAAAATAAATAAGTTTTATGCATGGATTATATTGTTTTAATATAAACTAGCACTTGCCAAATACATCCAACAAGTTTTTAGCTAATCTAACTGTCCCATGGCAGATGCATTGTACTCTTTTAGGTTGTGGGGGGCTGACAATTAATGAGGGTAGGGTGCACCCCCAGAGACAAACAACTATTACTTACGGAGGTGAAAGTGGGCAAATAATGGAACCTGCATGGAGGAGGCTGGTCCCCCAAAGGAGAAGATGCAGCCACAGTCAGCCAATGGTTCTTACCAGAAGCTTCTTGCTCACTTCTTGAAGCAACACTAACCACCATGCTGCCTGGTTCATCCATGGGTTAATCCTAATTCCTATACTGAAAGCAGAAATGGGGACAAATGAAAGCAAGACAGAACTAATGTGTGTTGGCATAAGCAAACAGAATTAAAAACTCCAACAATTACAGCCAAGGAGCAGTTCTGCTGTTCTGGCCTCCAAAACATTTAGACATTTTAGGTCTTGGGCCATCTGGTCTGGCCTAATCCCTGAATTCTAAACTCTCTTAAACTGTGTCTATGACAAACCCAGCACCTACTGAGCTGCAGGCTGCAGATGGACATCTTTAAGAGAAGCTAAACATGAAAACTGCTCATATCAACATTTTTCTCCTTCGTTGGCCTCAATTTACAACTGTTTACATTTTCCTGAGGGCATGAAGGACTGTAGATATTTTTCAGTTAAAGAGTCACCCTGCTAGATTTGTGAAGACCAGTTGATTAGGTCCAGACTGGAGCAGATGTAGGGAGATGAGGTTTATAATCCCTGAATCCCTGAGAGCAGAAGAACATTTCAATTTTGAACCAGGGAAGCAAACTCCCTCACATCAGTAAGTTTACTGTAACCTTGTAGCAATGGAGGTTTCAGAGTCACTGCTTTTACTCAATTAGTGTGTTAGTGTCTTTGACATAATGATGCCCTTTTGATTTATAGTTACCAATCAGATAAGATCCTCCAAAGAAAACAAACAAATTGAGTGCGTTTTTGGCCATTTTGTTCAAAAAGCTTTAGTTCCACTTTCAAGATGCTGAGCACAATGTTAATGCAAAAGAAGAGGCAGTGTGGCTTCTCATGGTCAGTCATCATTGATTAGAGTTGCTTTTTTTAAAAGCTCGATGCAAAATGGTTCCCAGTGTGCCATCAGTCATGGAGCTGCCATAGAGAGAAACTACAGCTGCTGAGCATATAGCTCGACTCTCCCAAGTCTTCTTATTGCTTTTGCTACTTCAATTGCAGAAAACACTTATGATGTCAGGAGCACTTTTCCTTTAAAATAGTGGACCATCTTTGAATCAAGTGACAGCTTCAGTAGCTTCCTGTTGTGTCTTTTATTGTCACACCGCAGCAAGGTTTCACTTAATTATTTTCCTGGACATCTTATCTCGGAATAAAAAGGCCCTCAGCTGCCAGTGTAAATCTGCTCATTGCCTAAAATACAATGCAAATGACTATTAGTTAATTTGCTCATTTAAAATTCAGCCAAAGTAAAGCTTCATAATATTTAATTGTATCTTAATGTCTAATTATCCAAGTTCCAATTAAGATGATTAGCACATTAATCACAAAAAACTTCACCAGCAGCCTCTTGAAGCAGCACTGACATGCTGTTTCATCCACTGATTAAAAACAGGTTGATCATGTCAGTTCGAGTAAAACTGCTGGAGTTCAGACAGAGGATTGAAACAGACTAAAATCTGCTTCTCTTGAGACCAGTAAACTATAACAAAGCATAACACCATCCTCATTTGTTACGAATCAGTAGTTTGCCCTCATCTAGGGTGTTTTCTGCGCTGAAATGCTCTTCCTCTTTATGTAGCAGGGTGCTGCTAGATGTAGTGAGGCATATATGCTATAAATGAGTTTGGGCTCTGGTTAAGGACAGGCTGATATGGTGTCTGGTTCAGCACTGAGGGCTATAGTTCTGCAGCAGAATTGAGCAGTAATTTTACAGCCAAGGTTTAGGATGACCAGATGTCTGTGTGTGTGTGTGTGTATATATATATATATGTACACACACACGTCACGTATTGAGCAGTAAATATATTCCTAAAGGTGCTACTGATATTAAATTTTCAGCAATTGTTGGTAACAACCCATGCAACCCACACATGCAAGGAAATCAAACCTTAAATGTCCATAACTTAAGTTATGTGTGATAAAATGGAATGACACACGGAAAAAGTATTGAACACATGAAGAAATGGATCTAAAAAAAGGCACCAAAAGCCAAGACACCAGCTGAAATCTATCAGTAATCAGAACGCAATCCTGCCCCTTGTCTGTGCAAATTAATATCAGCGGGTTCAGTCCCAACTAATGGTCTATAAAAAGGTGTCTCATTGCCAAGGTGTCACACAAGAAACATCTCATGATGGGTAAAAGCAAAGAACTCGCTCAAGACCGGTGCAATTTTATTGTTGCAAAACATACTGATGGCATTGGTTACAGAAGGTTTCTAAACTTTGGAATGTTCCATTGAGCACTGTTGGGGTCATAATCCGGAAGTGGAAACATCATTTCACCATAAACCGGCCACGACCAGGTGCTCCTCGCAAGTTTTCTGTCAGATGAGTCAAAATAATTATTGGAAGAGTTGTCAAAGAGCCAAGGACCACTTGTGGAGAGCTTCAGAAAGACCTGGAATTAGTAGTCACAATTGTTTCAAAGGAAATAAGTAACACACTCAACAGCCATGGCCTGTATGCACGCTCGCCACCCAAGACTCCATTGCTGAAGAAAAAAAATGTTGAAGCTCGTATAAAGTTTGCAGCACAACATTTAGACAAGCCTGTGAAATACTGGGAGAATATAGTCTGGTCAGATGAGACCAAAATTGAACTCTTTGGTTGCCATAATACACACCATGTTTGGAGGTCAAATGGCACAGCACATGGTCCCAAAAACGCCATACCAACAGTGAAGTTTGGAGGTGGGAACATCATGATGTAGGGCTGTTTTTCAGCATACAGCACTGGCAAACTTCACGTAATTGAAGGAAGGATGAATGGAAAAATGTACCAAGACATTCTTGATAAGAATCTGCTGCCATCTACCAGGATGATGAAGATGAAACGAATGTGGACATTTCAGCAAGACGATGATTCCAAACATAAAGCCAAGGAAACTCTCACTTGGTTTCAGAGAAAGAAAATAAAGCTGCTACAATGGCCCAGCCAATCACCTGACTTGAATCTAATAGAAAATCTATGAAAAGAACTAAAGATTAGAGTTCATATAAGAGGCCCATGGAACCTTCAAGATTTGAAGACTGTTTGTGTGGAAGAATGGGCCAAAATCACACCTGAGCAATGCATGCAACTAGTTTCTCCATATAGGAGGTGTCTTGAAGCTGTTATTACCAACAAAGGCTTTCATATGAAGTATTAAGTAAATGTAAGTAAGTGTGTTAAAAACTTTTTCCCTGTGTCATTCCATTTTATTACACATAACTTAATTTATGGATACTCAAACTTAATACTCAAATACTCAAATTTTAGTTAATGCTGTTACCCCACAACAAGAAGGTCACAAGTTTGGTTCCTGGGCCTGGGGCCTTTCTCTGTGGGTTTCCTGCAGGTACTCCAGTTTCCTCCCACCATCCGAAGACATCATGTTTAGGTTAACTGGTGACTCTAAATTGTCCGTAGATCTGAGTGTGAGTGGTTGTTTGTTTCTGTCTGTCTCTGTATGTTGGCCCTGAGATGGACTGGCGACCTGTCCAGGGTGTACCCCACCCTTTACTTAAAAAGTGTAATGTTTGAAATATCTTTGAATAGCGGTTAATTTCATCATCATCTCATTTGTTCTCATTGGGATTGGGGAAATGAAAATTATGACGTGTATACAAACCACAGAAGTTTGAAAGACTTTCACTAAGTTTTAGGAAACAATAATAATCAATAGTCTAACTCAAGAATCCAGGACAGGCTATGACACATAAATGGCTTGGTTAGTGTGGGAGAGACACCTCCTCTATGTGCTAAATGAGTGCAGCTCCTCCACCACATTGTGATCTTAATTAAAACACCAGCAGTCCTTTGTTCATTGTGATGCAGGCTTTATTGGAAATAAATCAAAACACAGCAACATAACAGGGTTGGTGCCAAGAACAAACAGAATTGTCTCAGTTGTGAAGTTTTATATCATATCTTACACTGTCTTCATGGGCTTTATTGTAAATATCCTACCGTTACACCATGAGACAATAGCCCTTATTTTTTAGGCACTTTCCATGTCAGTCAAAAGTAATGGTGTCTAAGTCTTTTTTTAAAACAGAAAAAAATCACACATTCCAGTACTTATCAAGTTTGAATCCCATTATTTGCTGTTCTATTGTTAAGAGAGTGAAATTGATGCTCTGTTCAAAATAACTTTGAATGGCAACACATTTACTACTTTGTATAATCAATAACACAAGTGAAATGGCCATAAGTAAAAAGTTAAAATAATTCCCACATCAGGATTAGACAACCCTTAGAAAGCCTTGGTTAAGATGAGAAAAAGATCATGGTTAATAGCTGAATCCACTTCAAAATTTAGTTTTTGTAAGCTATAGGGTCAGGTGAAGATCAAATTTGTCTTTCTATCCTGATTTTTTTTTTTTTGTTTTCTTTGTTTGTTTGTTTGTTTCACTGTTGTTACCATGCTAACCAGTTAGTCCCAGTCCAGATGATGTTCAGGGATCATAGTATAACCTCTCCTCTTTAAAATGCTAATATAGTTAAAGCCGTTGGCAAGAATGATCAGTAAATAGCTGACATTAGCTGCAAAGCAATATTAAAATTTAAAATGGCTCCTTTAATGCACAGAAGAGTTACTGCATTGACGCAAAACAAACACTGAATAAAGTTCAACAGGCAACAATATTTGAGCCAATGAAAACACACAAACCAACAATGATTTTACCAGATATGTATTCTGTGTGAATTCAAAGCCCATATATCATATTCCCCCGGGCCACCGTTGCTGAAGCATTATTTAAAGCACATGAATGAGAGACACTGGCAGCATGGCGGCATAGAGGTTAGTGCTGTTGCCCCACAATAAGAAGGTCGTGGGTTGGTTGCTGGCCTGGGGCCTTTCTATGTGGAGTTTACATGTTCTCCCTGTGGCAGCGTGGGTTTCCTCCAGGTACTCCGGTTTCCTCCCACCGTCCAAAGACATCATGTTTGGGTTGGTCTGAGTGTGAGTGTGAGTAGTTGTTGAATGTCTCTGTCTGTCTCTGTGTGTTGGCCCTGTGATGGACTGCCGACCTGTCCAGGATGTACTCCGCCCTCGCCCAATGAGAGCTGGAATTGGCTCCAGCACCCCGTGACCTGGAAGTGAATAAGTGGTTGAAGATAAATGAGGGACACTGTTGCACTGGGGGCACAGAATGGGCTTCCCCTCTGCACCATCTGCACCAGCAGGAAACACTTTGGCAAGCATGTTGTCCTGTTATCATTGGGCATCTTGCACAAAGCCTAATCCAAGGCTAATTCATTTGGTAGCACGTTAATGATGTAGCTATTAAGCCATTTTGACGTTCTATTAGACAAAGAAAATCCCTCAAAAGGCCCCAGTATCAGACTGCCAGGCTCTAAACACAATTGTTTCTGCTATAAATGTGGACATTTTAACATGGAGGCTGACACTGCTGGAGCCAGACTCATGTGGTCTGAGGAGGACCTGCAGACTGGCTTCATTTTTAATGTGTTAAAAATACTCCCAAGTGAAAAACAGCACAGATCTGCTAGAAAAGAAAAATAACATCTGCCTCAGCACCTCCTGTTTCCATGTGCTCCTTGCTAGGAAACTATTGACTGCTAAATATCTTTTCATGCTGGACAATAACACAATAACGCTGAGGTTTTCATTTAGATTTAGCTTCCAACATGCTGTGGTGCTTGAATGTGACCTCTAACCTTTGAATGAAAATGAATCCTTTCATTTTAAGCAGTGGTTAGATGCTTTTCTCTTTAAGAGTTTCCAGCTACAGAGTCACTGTGAAAATGGAGGATTGCAATTAAACTAGCACTCAGGTAACCTTAAATAATAACTACCTCCCCCCCACCAATATATTAATTAATTATTTGATTGATTGATTGATTGATTGATTAAAATGAAATAAATAAATAAACTTCAAAAATCCTGAGAAGAATAAAATTGACTGGGGACTTTGGAGGTCACACCACTTAATCTGCATCAGTTTATGGTTTAATTTCTGTTTCATGGTGAGCTTTAAAAAAAAAAGCAACTGAAGCTGCCACACCAATACCTGATTCTTCAGTTGTTTGACCCAATAAAAGAGAAGCAACACCGGGGCTTCTTAAACATCCTGTCCTCCAGCTAGTCAAGTCCTTCCTGACTCTTTATGAACCTGACTTGTCCAGAGGTGAAGTCAGCTGCAGTGGCACAAAGTGCAGGATTCACAGGAACACAGAGGACAGACCAGGCTGCAGAGGGCAACTCAACATCTTGGCCAAAACACACCTTTGGATCACATGATGCCCGGCGTTACCCGTGCGCGCGCGCAGGAGCGGATTAGACGTGCGAAGCGTCGCGGGAGGTGTGAGGCTCACCATGCAGGGCTGCCAGCCGCTGAGTGTCTGCGCCTCCGAGCCGGCCAGCATCCTCTCATGTTCCTGCCCACTGTTACTCTGAGCGGACAATGCGGCTCCTCACTGTCTCAACTTTGCTCCTGGTCATCTCCGGCTCAGGTATGGTTCCGCACAGCGGCTCTTGCTGTCTTTCTTGTCGGGATTCGTGGCGTCGGTTGGGTTTTAACAGCAAAACTTCCAGACGGAGCGCCGGGCTCGGTGGAAGGAGTCGTAAAGTGGGAGACGCAGCGCGCACAGCTCAGGGGGGACACTGTGTGACCTTACATCTATACAGATTCTGCTTTTATCTCGTCAATACGTTGAGTGAAGCCAAAATGGAATGCAGCCTTATTGAGATGCTTTAGACTAAAGCAGAACTCTGATTATTCTGTGACTTGCAGTGATTCCGGTCTGTAGAGCCGGCTGTGCCACTGCGCTCCGGCGCGTCTAAAACCACCCAGTGAAGTTTGTTAGACTGCTGCTCTCCGCTGTAGAGCTCGGTCTCCCTGCTCTGAAAACTGTGACACACTTGCCATTAGTGGCAGAACAGAACACACATCAGAGCTCCTCCTAGTCTCCTGTGGCGTTAGACTGGAGTCGGACTGGCACCGTGTCTTTCTCTTTGTGCCAAGGAGGCGATTGATTTTTATCATCTTCATCCAATAATTACATGCCTCAGTAAGAGAACCAGTTCAGCACAGTCAATCAATAACAACAATTAGGAAATCTACTCAATAGTTTTGCAGCATCATAGATCATAATATTATCATGTTTTTATAAGTGCATGAATGTAATACTGTGGCTCCTTGAGGTGTTGTTACTTGATAATTTGTTTGGTTTGGTTTGGTAAGTGTACCAATTTTTAAATAGAATAATAAGATATAAGAAAATAAATTTAGTGGAGTAAAAAAGTCCAAAAGTGGAGTTTCATTATAAAATGGAAATACTTCAGTAACGTAGCAGTACCTGAAATCTAGGCTGCTTCATTAGTACTGTAAATGTACATAGTTAACCAATGACCAATCACTGAACATATGGACTGTAAGCTGCAGTATTATATTGCTTTATCTGTTAAAGGTTAGAAATCTCTGAGTCAGTGTGAGACCATTGAAAGCTGTTGGTGACATTGTACATTATCTACATTAAAAATAGCAAAATATTTCAAAAGCTGCATGCTCAGAACAAAATGTTTCACGACCTGTCATCATCAGGCATGACCTGAGGGCAACAGTTAATGAAGTTGACTGTAAACAAATCAGTTACACAGCAGAGATGGTGAAATATCAAGTATCAAAGAAGACATGATGAAATGCTGCAACAAAAAGCTGGTAAGATAAATGTACCACCGGCTTGAGCGTGGCTAAATAATTAAACACATCTGTCACATCAATTTGAAATGGTCGGAGCAAAGGAAACCCGAATATTCACCAAAATTTGACTTTATTTTGAGATGAAACTTTGAAAATGAATAAATTTATGATGTTTGAAAAAAAAAATGTATGAGCAAATAAAAAACTAACAAATGCTATGGATGTAACTCAGTTATTATTTGGTGCTTTCTAAATATATTTGATTGATTTGATTTGATATGGTGAAATAGATACAATAATTAGTCCAATTATTGTAACAGTTTTTTAGTTGATTCATTGATTATGTCTGTGTGGGGGGTTACAGGGCTGGCTCTGCAGATTCAGTGCTACCAGTGTGAGGAGATGACACATGACTGCTCCACCCCAGAGTTCATCGTCAATTGCACAGTGAACGTGCAGGACATGTGCCAGAAGGAGGTTCTGGTGAAGGATGACGGTAAGTTGCAGCACGTCTCTATTCTTTGGTTTTTCCCCCATTACTGACATTTATCCATCTCTTTTATGTCAGTATATTTGAGAAGAGAGCGAGTTGCAGTGAAATATTGGCCAAAATCGAAGGAAGACGGATTAGAGTTTGGTTGTGACATGGAGTCAGGATTTAAACTACCAATCCCAAGAGACTCAAAATGTGAAGTGGGGTCTGAAATTAAAATCAGTTGAAAACTGAGGTGGTGGAAACTTACTTTCAAGTAGCATCTAGTTCATGAGCAGGATCAGTCTGTGTGTTTTGTTCAGGTAATTCTGTTGTCTGAAGCAGAAGAAATATTGTCAGCAAACAGGTGTTTTGCAATGACGTGAGGCCAAAATGAAACAAGACTGTATGTGTCGCGAGCATGTCTGAAGTCTCCTTGAATACAGAGACAGAGAAGTCTCCAGGGCATCTCAGCCAGAGTCCGGGCTCTGTGCTGCAGCAGGAATCAGAGTGATCTGAGGTCAGCAGAGCTCTGCAGGGCTCTTCGCAGTTCGACAGCTATCATTACATGATGAAAGCCATTACAGTAGATCAGTATTTGAAACAGCAGACATGGATAAACCGTTCAATTCTCTGCCGAGCAGGGGATATTTCCTATTCAGTGACAGGTGCATGTTGTTTGTGTCTGAGCATCAGTTTCCAAGAGCAACCCTAACAGACAGATTCTACAGGCTCATATATGACAGATATCAGCCTGATGAATATATATATATACACACATATATACATATACATATATTACGGCTGTTGAACGATTAAAATTTTTAATCAGTTTAGTCTCATGGCCGCTGTGGATTAATTTAGTTTAATCACAATTAATAATCATTCATTATTAATGTGTTTCATTTTGTGGGGGCAAAAAATCTCATGAAAGATATATTAAAAAAAAAAAAAATTAAATACCAACCACATCATACTTAGAAACTACTCTTTCTTTTTTTCTTTCTTTCTTTTTGCTTTTTTCTTCTGGAAACAAACAAATATCCACATTAATGTGGTCCTCTCGTTCATCTTTTAGCCAGTTGCTGGGACAGACTCACTTGTTTATTTGTTTATCAGCGAGGAGAGCTGACCGCTTCTTATGTTCAATGTTACCTGGAGTCGCGAGATATTTGCAAGTCAGCAGCGTCAGCTTTTCATGGGCTCCTGAATGACCAGCAGTGATGGAGGTATCGATTCCGCAGTATTGATATATCTATACTCACATGCAACTCATTTGAGTGTCGATTACTTTAATAAAGTATTTACACAAATTAAAAAATTTGAATAGAGGCACATGTGTCACTTCCAAATCTTTTATTGATATATATTCTTCCGATATACAACACCAAAGACGTTTTGTTTATTTATTTTTTTTTGGGGATTTTGAGATGCGTTAATTGCATTAAACATTTTAATCAAATGAATCATGCAAACTGATTAATCAGGATTAACACATTCATTTTGGCAGACATAGTATATATGTGTGTGTGTGTGTGTGTGTGTGCGTCCTCATATATATACTCATTGGCCAATATTAATATTTAACTCTGATATCACTTACATCCAGCGTGTTTGTGTTAATTGGAGGAGCTTGCTGTGGTTGACCAGGTGAAACTGTGCTGCAGTTTCTTGACTGGAGACAGTAGATGTGGGATTTCAGTGTTAAGTCAAAAGCTAAACTACCAAAAATTCTACTCTTCAGGAAGCTGTCTCTTAGTCGAGCAGTGAAAGCCATATATCAATTGGTAACCATGGTAATTTTTATATGGATGCTGGGATCAATCAGCCGGTGAAAAAAAGTTCAAGCTGAAATCTGTTTTCTCTGTGGAATGTCTGTGTCTCATTGTTGCCCTGTATTCAGTGATGGTGATGATACTGATAATGCTCATCATCAGTGACTTTCTCAGCTCTCTGGGTCCCACAAGCTCCTGTAAGCTCTCATGATGCTCTGACAATGCAGGACATAAGGCAACTGTCCAATCAATGCATTACCTGCCTGTGTTTATGACTTCTTGTTCGGCTCAGGAGAAGCGAACCAGAGCTGAACCGAAGTTGTGCGGGGATCAAATTTAACTAGTGTTGCAGGAAGAATGTCACATAATGTCTTTGGAACTTTTATTCATTCATTCATTCATCTTTTACTGCTTATCCGTTTCCGGGTCAGGGGAGGTGGAGCCAGTCCCAGCTCACTCTGGGCGAGGGCGGGGTACACCATGGACAGGTCACCAGTCCATCACAGGGCCAACATACAGACAGAGACAGACAGAGACAAACAACCACTCACACTCACACTCAGACCTACAGACAATTTACAGTCACCAATCAACCCAAATATGCTTTTACAGCACTGAAAACCTAAAGGCATTTGAGATAAGTCCACGCTAACCTTCCTGATGTAAACATGTGATATAAATTTAAGTCCACCTGTACGTCCATCATGCTTACAGTGTTTTTCTTGAGGTTTGACTGGATCTTTTAACTATAGCTGTGTCCCCATTTTGGTGCCACATCCCAGCATGCAGATCAGAATGCAGAACGGAACTGGTGTTTGCAAGATTTAAACTTATTTCCACTCTCCTGTTTCATGCTGTTGTTGTTGCTGGCTTAAAACTGATCCATCACTGGGGCATAAGTAAACTTGAGATTCGTTAGGCCGCAAAATGTCAACACAACCAGACGTCACTTGCTGGTTTGTGAGTTGCTGTTTTCAAGCCTCCAGTTTGTTGACAGTCATCATCTTTAAAAAAAAAAAAAAAACACTATAAGATTATCTGGAGGAGAAGGTGGAGCTGAGCTGAACTTTCACTGATGCTGCTTGTGGAACAAAGGATGTCTCAGAGGAGCTGGGAGTGTGACATTTTCTCTGATTTACTTATCTTCCTTACCTCTCAGAGTGAGAACACTGATGTAATGAAATGATTATTTTCAGTGTTGTGTCAATGCTTTGTAAATGTGTTCTCATAAGAGGTCACTCTTATGAGAAGGTCCCTAACTCAATCACTACACTTTGGGTTAAACAATTCATTAAAATGTTCAACGCGTGGGCTCAAATATTAAAAGTGAAAAAGGAGTCTGATTGTCAATATCCAAAAAATGTCAATCATATGTAGATTCTGACCAAGATTTCAGGGCCACTTTTTTAATAACCAATATTACAGATTCATTTCATTTAGGACTCAAATCAACTGAGAGGACTCACAATCTGCCGCTGAACTCAATTTCTGGCTGTCAAAGGATGATTTTGGAACAGCATTTCCCTGCTACAGAAGACATAGATTAGCTGTTTAAATATATGAAGAGAGAAAACCTAAAAAATAAGAAAATAAAGTTGGAAGTGATGGACCATGACCTTAGTATTTATAAAAATCTGATGGCAGCTTAGAATTTTACATAGAGCAGGCGCTGGTTTATTTTTCATTGTGTAAAAAGCTGGTCTGCACATATCTTTGCCAAAATCCACTAAGGGGGTGGGGGGTGGGGGGCAGCATATATGAATTTTAGCAAAAACATTGCCTTTTAAATGAAAATGAACAAGCAATGCTCAATATCAGCCTCAGAAATCTAACATCAGTCATAACAAGAATAGCAACAATAATTAAAAAACAAGAAACATCCAGTGTTGGCTTGGTTCGTAAATCACAAACTGCCTGTGACCAAAAGAAATCATCTTACAATGTAATAAATTATTTAACATGTTAGAAATGCACATCTGGCCAGATGAAATTCGTGCTGTAACCGTGGTGATGTTTTGGTTCAGGTTGTTTCATCGTCTTCAGATGAATCAAAGGATGATTTACTGCCTTTAACTCATCCTCCAGGTAAAAAAAAGGCAGTGATTGCTGAGCTCATAAAACATTGAAAACCTCATACTGCACCGTACAGGCGACATCATGAACAGTAATGGACATTACTGATAAGATTTTAAAATAAACCAAACAGAGGAGATTGAAATTCTCTTGGCTGCTGATTCTCTCAGACTCTCTCAGATTGCCTTTATTTGATGCACATAAGTCCATCTTACTCAGTAAACATTCATAACCTGCTGGTCTTGACTGGAAACGGATTATACGTCCTCTGCAGGTTTTCATGGGCTTTGCAGGCTATCACTGGGTTTTCTGTAATGATTAATGTGCCTTTTCTGTGTTTACATGTCTATTTGCTGCAGTTGGTCAAAGCCCAGACACTAAAGGTCACTCTTCCTGCCTGAGGTCCACTTCGTTTTCTCACCCAGCACAAAATTGGTGGCCATTTTTATTGCCTCTCACTACTGCTGATGAGCAAAAGCAATAAGCTCCTGTCTTTGGAAATGTGCCTCCCAATCCAAAGGGCAGACGCAGCAAACTATAGAGTCGACAGTTCTTTAATAAGAAAATTTCTGCCTGAATGCTCATGTACATCCCAGCGGTTATCTCCTAGTGTTATCATTATTGCTGCTCTATGTGAAAATAAGGTTTGGAAATTCAACCGGCCGCACCTTACCACAATTTGAAATATAGCAGATACATTCTCAAATACACTTGTACGTCTGTACAATTTGCCTCATCGATTAGAATAAAAATCAGTGAGGCTTTGTGATTCTCTCTAAGTCTACTTGCCATACTTGGCATGCACCTCTATAATACAGACGTCCGAACCCATCTTGTGTTGCTATCATCATCCTCCTGCTCTCATTTTGTCCTCATGAAAGATAAAAGAACATCCTCTCACCTGAAAGGTGAGGACTGTTCCACTGTCGTTAAAAAGGCAGGATTGCCATGCTCCAGCAGGCCACTTTCATTTCTTTGACCTCTGCCCTTTGCTGTCAAAGAAAGGAGAGTCAGATTGTCATTGTATGACGGTAAGGATACGAAATCGGCTCTAGTTTTGGTTTTTTTCATTTAAAGGGACATTGGATAAAAGAATGAAAAAAAACCCCACATACAACAAATAAATGATAAGCATTTTTTCACCATTCCACAACTATTTGTGGAATGGTATTCTAAAGCTCATCGATGTTGTGTGCGAGGTGTGTTTGAAAGTGGATGACTCAGAGAATTCAAAGAAAGTGAGGGGACTGCAGAGCTACAGGATCAACACAGGGTGTAAACCTCCTTCACATTACACTCAGGCCTGGTGGCAGCATCCATCTCAGGTCGATCTAAGTTCAAGGGGCATTCAGGACAACTGAAATTTGATCATTTATTCTCACTTGGTGTGAAGGTAAATGTGTACATGACACATTAAGGGACCCTCTACTCTGTGTCATCCTCTGAAGGATAGGACAGCATATATGCCTATGTCCTCTGAAGGACCCCCTACTCTACTGAAGTCCTCTGAAGGACTGCCCTCACTACTGAAGCCCTCTGAAAGACCGCCTGCTCCACTGAGGTCCTTTGAAGGACTGCATGCTCTACTGATGTCCTCTGAAGAACCAATTAGGAATGAATAAACAAAGTCTGATCCATTAATTGTGATAAATATTTCCCGCTCAATAATTTGATACTTTGGACAACTCTTACTTCATCACATGAGAATTTGTCTTTGTTGGAGCGAGTTTCAAGCTGGTCTGATGGCCTCAGGCACAATAAGCTAGCATTGCTCCTCAATGTTTGCCAGAAACCAGACAGCTGTAAAGATGATGATAGCAGACTAATGAACACTCAGCTGGTCCTGGTTCTGTATCCACAGCTGGCGACCCAGTCTCTGGTAGTCCCAGGCTGACTGGTCTGGTCAACTTCCCCTAGTGAAGACACCAGACAGGGATCAAATTATGGGAGGCATTTGGAGAATCTTACCCCGTGATTAAGATTAAGGAGCTCCTGAATTAAATTCTATCAACTCTCCAAGGATGAGCACTAATGTTTGTAATATCAGCCTGACTTCAGACTTAATTTTGAGTTTAGCTGGTTGATAGCGAGCCTTTTTATAGCCAATGCATTATCTGAAAGTACATGTAGTTGTACTTCACTTGAGGAATTCCATTTAATGCTTCTTTATATTCATATTACATTGCATTTCTACTCCCCTACATTTATTTGAACAAGTGATTTCCTGTAAGGACTGTAACTCCGCCCTGACTGTTATTGTATAATTTCCATTCTGACCAAAGAGTAACACAGAGGAGTATAAAGACAAGCATAAAAAATTACTCTTGGCTCCCCGATTTCATGGCTCATCTAAATTAGTTTCTGCAATCTACCAAATTTAATGAACTGAATCAGGAATTGGGAAATGAAACTGTGGTTAGTCATAGTAGTCATAGAAATATTCATTTCGTCAGATCAGTTTTTTGTGTGAATAATAAAACTAAAGTTAAGTGAAGCTTTGTCTAGCTGACTTTTACCTTGCTGCCGTCAGCACTTTAGGTCAGTAAATACGCAAGCTGCTGTTGAGGTACAGCTGAAGTTCTAATTTAATTTCTAACTTTAAATTGCATTGTTGATGCTCCAGGGCTGGGAGTGTCAGTATGCTGGCCACAGCTACAGTAGCTCCAAGCAGTCTTGAGTTGTCAAAAAGCAATGGTACATCCAATAAACAACATTTTGTTTTGTGAACATAGTTTTGAGGCTGAGGTAATAAACATTACATTAACAGTCGGTACCAGTAAAACTGAAAGCATCACTGAGTTAGTGTAACCAACATTTGGTCTTGACTGGAGTTTAAAAAAGATGTTAAGACCGTGTTGGTTAAATAAACTTATAAAAAATAAATTACACCCATTAGTGTGCCACCACAGAACTTTACTCATTTTAATTATTTTGCAAATGTATTTGTTCTCTCACTAATATACCTGTTTGATATCTGTTTTATACTTCCTGCTTACCATTTGTCTGGATGACATTTTTACAATGGCCGATATAATAATTGTACTGTGATTTCCCTGCATAGTCAGGCTTGATTTAGATCTATAATAAAGTCACAGAGTAGACAGAAGACATGTCCGAGTGAATAAATTTTTAAACCCACTCGGTGTAAGAATCTGTTGATCTTACTGTTATGTTCAAGATCAGTCTGGTAACTTTATTCAGAGCAGAACAAGCGAGAGTTTAGTTGTTGTCGTTTTTTTTTTACTAATCAGATCCTGTTTTCTACTTACATTTTTGTTTAAATTGGCATCAATAAACATTTAAATCCTATTAACAAACATATGCTGGCATTGTACATTGCTTTTGTCAAGACCAGTGTCTGTGATATATCTGGTTAAAAGCTCATTTAGAGGAGAATCGAAGGTTCTCCAGACATTTGGACATATTGGATCACTTCTTCCTCCCTGTGCAGCCAACTGTGCAAACTCTCATTAGACTGCTTCTTCTCTTGGGGCCTGAAAGTTGATGAAAAATTTTAACCTTCTCCTCATAAAATAAAGTCAATGTAATTCAAACTTGAAGAGCAGAATCTTTGAATTTTCATGTAAACATTAAATGGCGTCCCCTCAGTGTGTTTCCCTGGTTCACGGCTGTCCAAGATTGACTGTGCTGATATTTTCTCAACAAATGTGGCACATCACTGCGTATCAGCACCTCACTCATATCTGAGACATATAAGGTATAATCCCTTTGTATTGGAGTGCATGATGTTTGTTTCCTGAATTGAAATTAAAACTGTTTAATCTTAAGGTAATAAATCAATTATTACGATTAATACAATCTCACCTGGCAGTTTTCTGTGATGTGAAACAGACTTTCACTATGTGCCCTCAACTTTTAATCAGAACTTCAGAAAAACCTGCAGGAGCCTAAATGAGTAGCTACGCTGTACTTTGGTTTTCTCCTGAGAGGCAAAAGATCAGGCACACTGACGTGTGGACTCTACTGGCTCTCACTTTCAATTCTGCATTTAAAGTGCTAAACTGTCTTTACACATTTATCTGCAGGGACAGCACCTGTCTGTCTGTGGACGTGCTGTGAAAGAAATATTTCACTTTGATACTAGGTGGTTTTCTGTAGTGTGCACTTTTCAATGGAGTTCTTAGGAGTGGGGTAGTCAACTGAAAACGATTCTTTCAGAAAAACACTAGGGAAAGCAGGCTACAGATCACACACATTTGTAAACTATGTTTAAACAGTTGAGTATTTGCTGCAGCCTGGAGCCCATTGGCTCATCTGTCAGCAGGTCATTATGACCTCATACCGAGGTTTTGCTGACAGGTGACATTGAGTGGTCGTAGTGATGATGACAGGAGTAAAGGGAAAAATGCAGTGACAGCCTGTAGAGCAATGAAGTCCATGTCAGCGGGAGGTTGAGGTGGATGAATATGACAGGAGAGCTGCGTTTGATTCCCATGTGTGCAATTTATCTTTTTTTCTATTATTCATGGCCATTTAACAAATTCAACCACCTTGTTGTTATTGTAACTTTAAAAACAAATATTTATTAATGTCGTGGGAGTGCTTATTTTAACCAAAATCAAAATGCTTTCCAAAACTGACCAAGCCATCACCATTATTATGGTAACCATGGGGACGTGGGTAGGTACGCTGCACTTGGTCTTGGTCTGTTTATTATAACAATTACAACTACTTGCTAAGTATGGCTGCCTCTGTAGGAGTGCTTTTTCAGGAGACACTCCTACTGGCCCTGATAATTGTCTGTCTGTCTGCCCCTTCCTTCAAATAAATACACTGTGGAAACAGAAAGCTGCTGCACAACATTATCACAGATGATCTGAATTATTTTGGTTAATATATGTGTGTACAGGTCAGAGTGGGGTTATGTTTAAGATCAGAAATTAATTTGGAATGGCTATGGCTGGAGAAAGGGCAGAGGAAATGTGTTATGGCAATGATTATCAATTTCTCTCTCTTGTGTGTGTGCTTGTGTGTGTGTCTTCCCACTCTGCTCTACTGACTGCTGAAGTGAAAAAACCTTTGTGGCTACCGCAGTTTTCCTCATGTTATACTATGAATTATGAATTATTAGGAACGAGGAATCATTGCAAAGTTGCCAAAACCGCTGACGTGAACAGACATCTTTCTTCTGATGATCTGACCACCTTTCTTCAGTCTTGTATTTCTTTGAGACATGACAGATGTTTCAAATAGAAAGTAATTGACATCATTCTGCATCTCATGTAGCATTATTTATGATGCTCCCTTTCTTCTTGTTTGTTTTAGATGCTCCAACTCCTTCTGGTGAAAGACACATACAAGAGACAGACTGCAGATTGCACTGTCTGCTGTTCATTGGCTGAAAACTATGCAAAACATATGATCTACGTTCATTCCTTTTTATTAGACAACCTGTCACACAGTAGTGTTTATCCCCTTCACATAAGCCCCTTTCCATCAAGTGCAACACAGGGGCACACTGGCTGCATGGCATGTCTTGTTTTCTTTATTAGGTGAACGCGAAGACTCAGCCTTTCTGACCTACATCACACACTTTACTGCTGCATCACATAATTTAGCGGTTCACTTATTATTTTTCACATGTGGTGCACACTCCCAGCAAAAATAGACCATGATTTGCTGAAAGTCAAATTGATGTCTTACCAGCAGATAAAACTGACACCTTTCACTGTTGTCTCTACACCTAGGCTGCATCTGAATATGACACAAATGTGAAAAAATCTATAAATACATTTTAGCAGCTGCTTGTGGATCAGGGACACAACACAAGCAGTGTGTTGTCAACCTAAGAGAGTGAAGCAGTGGGAATATCGGTTAACAATGAAGCATTGGGGGCAGCACAGCGGCATAGTGGTTGGTGCTGTTACACCACAATAAGAAGGTCACGGGTTTGGTTCCTGGGCCTGGGGCCTTTCTCTGGGGGTTTCCTCCAGGTACTCCGGTTTCCTCCCAACGTCCAAAGACATCATGTTTAGGTTCATTGGTGACTCTAAATTGTCCATAGGTCTGTGTGTTAGTGGTTGTCTGTCTCTGTGTGTTGGCCCTGCAATAGATTGTTGACCTGTGCAGGGTGTACCCTGCCCTTGTCCAGTGTGAGCTGGGATTGGCTCCAGGAAACAGATAAGCAGTAGAAGATGGATGAATGAATGAAACATCAGAGATATTTTTGCAGATGGTTTTGCGGTGTCTCTTGTTATGTAATCTGGCATCAGCTGAAAAGTCACATGTTGTTACCAGTTGAAGAGTAAGTTATGTCAGTTGATGGATGTAGGGTAAATGCAGTTGAACTGTCAGTTGACAACTATGAGACGAAAGCAATAAAATGATCATTGTATTGCAACTGGAGCAATGACAGCAGCTGAAGTTTTGATTAAAGTTGAAGTGCCAGAGATGAGAGCTGTCATTTCTGCTCTGCAAAGTGGCAGATAAGTTAAGCAGCTGAGGAGAGTGAATGAGATGAAATCTCCCACTGTGGGTTTCTATCATTTCAGGACATATACACACATTAGGAGAAGGGCTTGAAATATGTAACTTGAACATCAATCTCTGAAAAACTCAGAGAAAGTTAAAACTGATAAAGTTCAAACAGGGTAGTTTTAAGTATGAATGGGGTTTTTACTTTAAATTATCTAATGTCTGAATGAATGTGGACTGGAAAATGTCCAAGTAAGTGTGCATGGCTGATGGTGAAAAGCCCATGTGATTGTTTGTGGTGAGCTATCAAAGCTGTATTCTCTGTCATTGACACCTCCCACTCATGCTATGCCTCATTTTCCACGGACTGCCTGTGTAATCGCCTCTCAGTATTTTCCAATTACTGCTCAGAGATAAAAGCCAGCAGATTATACAACCATTTACAATGACTTGCTTTTTAGGTTTCCTCACAAGTCGTCTTCACAATATCAGCAACCTTCAAAGGTTCAGAGTAAAAACTGACAGAGATGCACAGAATGTCCTGTGAAAAGAGAAAAATACAGTGAGTCATGATTTGTGACAGGACATTTCCTTCCAGAGTTGTTTCCACAGGATTCCTTAGCTGCTTACAATCTATGGGAAGATGTACAATTCAAATCAGCATGCAGCTCTCTGGGTATTACTTTTTCTGCATTTGTAGCACCCGGTGGAGAGAAGGTGATCAAATGTTTTCAAGTAAACAAAGTTAAGTTAACAAAATGTCCAAATGTTAAATTCTGCACCTATTAACCTTTAAAACACAGCTGACATCTTCCAACACTCATGTGTCTGTCTATGCTGCTAGTTGGAATGAGGAACTTGGGATCTGGATTAGAGTTGGCGGAGATGCAGTGGAACTATGACAGTTGAAAGCAGTCCGATAAAATAGCTCTGAGTAGAGATTCGGTGTACTGAGATTTTCTTTTCTTCTTATTCTTCTTTCACAAAAGTGCAGAGAGTGCTCACATTCAATTTCATCACATCTTTTACTGTAAAGAGGACACAGAGCCCGGTGGGTGTAAAGAGTCTCTTTGTTCAAAGTTTCTATTCACCAAGACTAAGCTGGTGTTGGTTGTCAAAATCATATCAAAATTATACAAAAGGTTCACATGAAATGATTATTTAGGTAATGATAATATATGGGTAAATAAGTACCTGTTGAAAAAAATGTAATATAAAACAAAAAACACTCCTGCAGTAGCAGGTACTGAGCAGGAACATGGAGCAGAGATGATTCAGCACCTGTAGGACGGGGACAGGAGGGACAAAACACAGACTACAGGAAGAGACTAAGTTAGAGACATGTAATGATGTAATGTACATGCATGGGGGGGGCACAAAGAGACATAGAGAAGGAGAGAGAGAAAGAGCCATAGAGAGACTGAGAGGGGACAGAGGGAGAGAGAGAGAGAGCCATAGAGAGGGAGCCACGGAGAGACAGAGAGAAGGAGGGAGGGAAAGGGAGGGAGGGAGAAAGAGAGAGGGAGAGAGAGGCATCCCCCAGCAGTCTAGGCCTATAGCAGCATAACTAAAAAAAACAACAAAACAAAACAGTAATGAAACATAAAATTTTTAACTGTAGAAACTTTGTCAACTTTGTTTTGTTAACTTTGTCATAAAGGAAGGTTTTCAGACTGATCTTAAAGCTGTGATAGAGTCCACCCCCCCGGACCGATACTGGAAGTTGGTTCCCTAGAAGAGGAGCCTGATAGCTGAAAGATCTGCCTGCTGATTTATTCTCTGAGACTCCAGGAACCACAAATAAACCTACATCCAGAGATTGAAGTGACCTACTGGGACAGTAAGGAACTATGAGCTCTCTGAGATATGATGGAGTTTGGTCATTAAGAACTTTGTATGTTAGAAGAAGGATTTTAAATTCTATTCTGAATTATACTGGGAGCCAATGAAGAGAAGCTAGCACAGGAGAAATGTGATCTCTTTCTCTAGTTCCTGTTAATATTCATGCAGCAGCATTCTGAATCAACTGAAGGCTTTTCAGAGAATTGTTGGGACATCCTGATAGTAATGAGTTACAATAATCTAGTCTAGAGGTAACAAATGCATGAACTGGTTTATCTGCATCCTCTTGAGACAGGATGTCTTTGATCTTCGCATCATTGCATATGTTAAAGACAGCTGTCCTAGAGACTTCTTTTATATGAGGGCATGTCTTTTGTGAAATGCCTCAGCTAATTCCAAAGACATTAGGAACAATATCAGGAACTTAGGAACATTAGGAGCTCTGGTAACAACAGGTTAGTCATCCAATCAGAAGATAGTATCTGAACTTCTCTTCTGATTGGTTTATTGTTTTTTTGATTGATGCAATAAAATATATATCAGATTTCAGATAAATACTGCAATGTTGGATGATGGGTCCAGGTGTACGGGGCTTGGGTGTGGCTGAAGGCATTGACAGATTTGTTGTGATTTAAAAAAGTACGGGAAGTCCTGATGGCTGATTTTAGGCTCAGTTGCTGAATACAGACTGTGAACATTCATCTGTGGACTGAGACCTTTGATACGTTCACAGAATTAATATTAGACCTAATATATCATAAAACATGTACAAATACTAATATGACCTTTAATGAAAGCTTAGACTTTTTTAAACGATTATTTGATCCTCCCAAGTTGCCAGGTCAAATAAGATGTCTTATCTCTCCAATGCGCTCCGGGTCCTCAATGGACCTTCAGTGGAAGTTGCCCAGGATGCATCCTGAGCAGCTGTCTGAGCTGCTTAACTGGCACTTCCCAAAATGGAGGAGCTCCATTTTATGTCACAGCTCTTGTCTCTATCTCTAAGGCTGAATTTCACATATACTAACACACACACACACACACACACGCTAATCCTCTCATTATGAGCTTAATGCATCTGTTTCTGTGCCTCTTCAGGGATACATTACCGCAAGTCCTGTGCCTCATCAGGAGCTTGTCTCATTGCTTCCTCTGGCTACCAGCAGTTCTGCACCGGCAAGCTCAACTCAGTATGCATCACCTGCTGCAACACCCCGCTATGTAATGGACCACGTCAAAAGAAACGGCCACAACCGTCTGCCGCCAGCGCCCTGACCACGCCATGGCTCACAGCATTCACTCTCCACGTCGTCCTGCTTTCTTTCACCCTGTGCTGACAGACCTTCCCACACACAGATAAGATGTGCATTAAATTGTTCTGCCATTGAGAAGACATAAACCAAAACTGTGTAAGATGAGACATACATACTGTATGTGGCATGTATATTTTATGAGGCCTGTGGAAGCTTTGTACAGTATTTGTTTCATTTTCCCCTGCTTTCTGTCACAGCTTTCCTCCAAAGTACAAACATCATGCGGTGCTAGGATTTCTTACTGTCATGTGTGGAGCTGTGTGGAGCTGTGTGGAGCTGAGAAAGGTGAAGCGGAGGACAGTGCCGTGGATGACACTGCTTCTAGCTGTTTATTGGACAGCAGGTGGCTCAGCCTGATTTGTCTTTTATTTACAATGCAAGGACAAACAAGGCATATGACAGAAAGGAAGGTGATTCATCAATCTATATCTGACTCTTAGCAAAAGATCTCTAAAATAAATAGATCCACAATGAACAATCACCATGCAGCATATTTATGAACTGAAGAAGATTCATGCCTGATATGTTTAATGATTCTGGAAAGAAAAGGGAGGTCATGAAAAAAGGTAGTGGATGAAAGATGCACATGTCACTCATTACAATAGCGACAGCCTGTCAAAGATATGACATCATTTCATCAGTGACAGCTCTGCAGTCGAAGCCATAAAAAAGTTTTTAGTCCTCAAACTTCTTCCTTGCTCACTCTGTAACAGCCATTGCAACCTGCTTACAAATAATGTACATAAAGCCTAAAAAAGCATGCTGAAATACACAAAACCCTCACCAAACATATTTGTGTCATTACTGACTGAAAATAAAAGTTTGCATTGATGTGGTAAGACCTGAACCTTAAAGGTAACCTGTGGTGTTTCCTTAGGAATAAACACAATTATGTTTACACGCAGTGTGTTTCAAAAGAAGGCCCTTGTGTTTAACAAACATGTTGAATGTGTCCCAGGTTGTCTATCCACCATCTTTCCCTCTTTTCTGATGTGTCGTTATGTTTCTTGGAGTTTTAGAACTATCAGCTGTCAAGCAGTAAAATAGCACGTAGTTGTGGGACATATAACTTACACAAAGCACAGCTCATCTTCCATGAACGACGATGTTCATATTATGCTTATTGCAAAAAAGAACACAAACACGCAGTGTTGCAGTGTGTTGTTCATAGTTTAAAAAAGGAAACCTTTGACACTCTTAAAGACACTGTTCAATGAAAATAAAGTTTGTGATCTTGTCACCATGTCCATATTGTGGAGGTTTTCTTAAATAAATAATATGAGACGTTTTGGGGGAGGGGGGATAAAATTCCAAACCACTAACAATGTGTCAGCCACTGCCCGTTAGACCCTAATGAAAAATATATATATAAATAAATGATAGCATTTTAGCTATGCTGACCATTGTGATATGTTTGCTGGTCTCTGGTTTTGGTCTCAACTGCTCCTCATCTTACGCTTTCTTGTTCTTTTTTCCACTAACAATCTCAGTACTGTGTGGTTTCACCTGTGATAGCCTGATGCAGATTTCTCCATGAGGAACTGCTAGTGGATGAGTTCCAGGCCCAGTTTTCCATGAGTTTTTACTTTTTATTCCCTTTTTTACATACACATCTGAAGGGGAGCTTTGTGGCAAATACACAAACTCCCCAACAAAAACAAACAGGCCATCACTATCGCTTTTATTGTTTGTTATGTCAGTTGGCAGAACAACCTAATAGAGAAATATCCTTCTCTGGGACTAACTCGTTATTCAAGGCACAGCCTGCCACAGTTCATTCGAGTGAGACTTGTTCTTTGGGTGCATGTAAATAATTCAGGCTTATTCTGGCTCTCACATTTCTTGGCCCATTGAGCAGGCTGATTTCCTGCTGCCTTACCAAAGATATGTTGTTCTGCTCAACTTTTCCAGTTTGATTGGAATAAAAAGGTCTGATAAAACAAAGATTGATTATGAATCATTTTCCAGCTGTTCATTTTATGAACGGAAAGGAGAATGTCATGTCTAGGGGACAAATGTCATGTCCCCTAGACATTTGCAGTTCAGATCTGTGTTAATGTTCAATTTGTAATTTAGCTGAGATCAAACACTATCAAATGCAGAGCTCCACAGCACTACTAGTGATCAAAAACTCCATTGGTTATCTGTAACTTTAAGGTTAATACTCAAATACTCAAATTTTAGTTAATGCTGTTTCCCCACAACAAGAAGGTCACGGGTTTGGTTCCTGGGCCTGGGGCCTTTCTCTGGGGGTTTCCTCCAGGTACTCCGGTTTCCTCCCACCATCCAAAGACATCATGTTTGGGTTAACTGGTGACTCTAAATTGTCTGTAGGTCTGAGTTAGACTGTGAGTGGTTGTTTGTCTCTGTGTGTTGGCCCTGTGATGGACTGGTGACCTGTCCAGGGTGTGCCCTGCCTTCGCCCAGAGTGAGCTGGGATTGGCTCCAGCACCCGCTGTGACATGGAAGCGGATAAGCAGTAGAAGCTGAATGAATTAATGAATTTTTGGCTGAAAATGTCTTCTATTATCTCGAAATGTCATTTGACAGTGTCAATGAAACCTGATTTAACACTTTCTACTGTGTTTGCTGTTTATAGAGAATATCTCTCCATTTGTTTTGTAATGTCACCGTACAAGTTTCTTCCATGTTTGTTTTTAATGTTTGCCACGTTGCATTAAATTGTACAGCACATTATATTTCAGTCTCTGACGGTTGTTCTGTCTTTATTTGGACTGATTTTGACTCTTCAGTGAGACTGAGGGATGTCTCAGTGTTTGAAGCCAATCCTGAGTCATTCTGAAATTTTGAAAAGGTGGGAGGAGTTTTGTCTTGTGGAAGGGTGGGCTGCTTTGCGCTGCTTCGGCGCAAAGACTTGAGCAGGGGCCGGAGGGAACGCGCAGAAGCAGGGTTGGAATTCTGCAGATTGCGCTTGTTTATGTGTTGGATGGTGAGGCGGCAACGCAGGACCTGGATGAAGACGTCCCTGAACTGCTTGGAGGACAGGTTATAAAGGAATGGATTGATGACAGAGCTTAGGTAGAAGAACGTATCAGCCACAGGGTGAAGTGTGATGTAGCTTCGGAAGAAGAAACTAGTCCATAGGGATTTTGGTACAGCTGCCATCATGAGACGACGAATCTGGTTGGGAAGCCAGCACACTGTCAAAGATCCTATGATGAGACCTGAGGAAAAGTAAGACAGAAATGTCAAAGCCAAAAAATATGAAATGTTTAAGGATGTTTAAGTTTCCTCAGCCCAATATCTTAGTTTTGCTGACAGTCAAACATGAGATATTTATGTATTGATCTATTTTTTTAGGCATTTAGTCTTTAACAGAACCAGGCTCACCCCATGACCCGACCCCGGATAAGCTGATGAAGATGGATGTATGGAGAACCAGGCTCAATGTATGTGTTTTGTGACTAAGTTTGTGTGGGGGGTGCTCCAATAGAAAGGCATTATCCATGCAAAATACTTTTTTGTTTAGTAGCATCATCTAATCAGTTGTATTTTTTCTATACCTGTGGTTGTGGCTGGAACAACAAATTTCCCGTACGTGGGATAAATAAAGTACTATCTTATCTTTCAAAAACCTGCAATGGTCTCTTTGGCTTTTTGCCTCGTATCTTTGACCATCATTATCATCTGGCATCCGTTCATAAAGATGTTTTATCCTCCCTGACTAATTTAATGTCATCTTTAATGAAGGGCTCATAAACTCCAAATAGGCCTGCACCTCCTATACATTGACAACTACTTGCCCTTGAAGCTTTGACATCGCTTTCCTCCAGGTTCTTTTCTTCCATCACTCAATTGACATAGGGATACGATGCAGACAGCATTTCCCCTCAGTGAAGAGAGGGCAAGCTTATATACAATGATAAGGCTGAAATCAGGCTCATCATGTCTGCTGATATTTTATTCCCTCCCAGTCTGATCCTATTCCACTGTGTATTGCAGATGCTGCAAAACCAAATATTAACCACAGAACCTACCATACACCTCTGGGTACTTTTTTTTTTCTACCACAAAGTGACAAAGTTCAGCCTCGAGGATTGCCTCTCTGACTGCTAAACCAGTCAGCAGACACTTTTAATCTGTCATATCTAAGCTGCGTGCCTACTCTTTGGAAGGATAAATACAGCGTTCTCTAATCTGGTGTTTAAACACTTCCTTTAGTGCTTTTAATGGGGAAATACAGTGCGACAAAACAGCCTTTCAATAGTCACAAACTCGTCTGACTTCAGATATCACTTCCTGCGGAGGAACACAGATATCATCACATTTATTTAGGATAACTCCTCCAAGAGAACAGAGGAAATCTTTGTTCCAATGTCAGAAAAACATAAAAACAAATTCCAAAAGTTTTCTTTACTAAGAGGCAAATCAGCCACTTCTCAGTTGTTTCTTTGAAAACCTTTCCCAGATCTGAATAAAAAGAGAAAGGGAGATTAACATTGGTACAAACACAAGGAGAATAAAGCAGTTTTACAGTGGACACATGGGATTGCAAAGTGGATTCAGGCAACATAAGATCCAAATATCCAATGACTTAAATTCTTCCTCCGTTTCAAATATATAATTAAAAATGACCATGGAGTGAAAGGATGTCTTACAACTCATCCAGTCAATTTTGAGCTTCTGGCAGAAAACAACACCAATCCATGAGTACTGTGGACATGATGGCAAAAGAAGGAAACAAAATGAAAGTGACATTTTATCTGGGTTTGAGAATTATAGGAAACATTTGGCTTAATGTCAGATCTTCTAACTCTTGAAACAGTAATTATTTAAATACTTCTTCAGTTTTCATTTGTATGAATTAATCAAAATAGTTTCAAAGCCAAAAAACAACAACATAGCAAAAACAGACAAAGAAAAAACAGAGTGTAAGTCTTTTTAATGAGAATTTAATGTCTGAGAATGAATCCTAATGATTATGATCGCGTTGTTTTTCCAGCACCATTATAAGTTCAGATTTTGAATTTGTTTATGACCAAATACCTCCAAACTAATGACAATGTGTCAATGTGCCCTTTTTCTTCTGTGTATGTGCTGTGAATTAGTAAAAGTTATCATTCTAACAGGCAATTGCTGAATATGGTAAACATTAAACCTTGCTAGGCATTATTATGTTAGTACTGTCACTACGATCCTATTGGTACGCTGACATGTAGCACAAAACATTACCATGCCTGCGTGGTGGATCGTCATGGAGCTGCTACCATGGCTGTACAGGAAACACTTACTCTTTCTTCTCTACACACAATCTAGTTTCCACCTTTAAAATAAACATATTTCACAAAGCCACTATATGTGCAAACAGAGCAGCAGCGTGGGGCCAGCGGCTGATCCTTCAGCATGCTGACGTGACTCCAGTCTGATAGCCATAAATAAAGGTCGGAGTTTCCAGAGTTATCAGCACGTGCTGTTGCCTAGCAGGCTTACTCACCTCATCATTACAGGTCCAGTTTTGGACAAGAAGCTTTTAAACAGTGCAAACAAGAATTCAAGAAAAACTGTTCTCTCCAAAATGTTTGTCCTGAAGAAAAGAACATCTGCTCCACTAAACATCTTTTTATTTGAAAAAACAAGCCTTTTCATGTCTATGTATTACCATGAACTGTGAGCAAACTGCTGAATGCAGGGCTACTGAAATCCCAAAGAAAATCCAAACACTTTCTTGTCAATCATGGTCTAGAAGTATTTTCTAAAATAAAATGACGGCTCCAACATTATTCTACCAGAAATATTCATTTTGTTATTCAGCATCAGCAGCTGAAATCTTCCTATCAATCCCTTACACATTTTAATTACAGATAGGACCTAGTCCCCACTGTGGGAACAGTAAAGGAAGTTGAATTTGAAGTTTTGGCTACTGAAAACCTGCAGTTCCTCTTTAGACCAATAGGGTCTGGCTCCAGCAGTGAGTCAGTCCTGAAAGTTTGAAATGTCCAAGTATCCAGCAGAAATAGAATTTCTGGTCTTTATTCTTATTGGGAGTGAATTTTTAAACAACTCACTCATTTAAATTTTAATAAGACTTAAAGTTCTGCCTTTCCCAGGTGATAACCTCAGGCGTCCGACCACTCTTCCACTCGGGATAATCTCAAAAGTGGCCCCAAGGGTATGGGGGAAATCAGGCAACCCACGGTGATATGACTTCCAATCCTTGCTACGTTGTTGTGAAGCTTGTAAGGGCAAAGCACAATATAGGCAATGATGTTAGTGACAGATGTGGAAATGCAGAAAAATTCCAACAAGTAGTCAATCAGCTTATGTGCCAGAAGCACTGAAGCAATGTGGCAGAGCAACACCACATAAAGACTGCTTCGCTCCCTTCTGCCCTTTTAATCTGCTCCCAGATCAAGGATGAGTGTTCAGTGCACCCAGGGAAGCCTGGGAGCGCAGCCTTTTGCCTACTTGTGTCAATGTAGCCATTGTCCTTTAGGATGGTGGTCAGTCTCCTTGCAAAGACTGAAAAGAAAATCTGCCCGTCCACATTCAGCAATGCAGTAATCCTAAACTGATGAATGGTGGTGGAATTCTGCTCTTTAGGAAAATCTCCATGAAATCTAAGTGGATCCTATCATTAGAAACTTCCTGCTAAGCCAACACACATTTTTGCTTCCAGCTCATAACACATGGTTGGAAGGGGTAACAACCTTCTGTAGTTTTATGGACCAACTAAACTGGTTTGATACCCGGGAACCAAAAATTTGTGAATCTCATTGTGTCAGTAACCCAATCACCTTTGAATGTGTAAATAAGTCTAACAAAACAAGTAACAAAAGTCTGATGAAACTATGTACCGTTATCTTCATTTGTTAAAAAGGATTTGATAAAAGTCAGGGAATCAGTCGCAATATTAAAGAAAAGAAACAATACGAAATGCTACATATGAAGCTTTATCAGGACAATCATTATTCATTACAACATACATATTTACACACACACTCACACATAGTTTGAAACCTGTTATATTTCAGATATAAGCACTGAATGACACTCATGTAAAACTGGTTGCTATTACTGCTGAGTCTACAGGTCAGCACTGCTTTGAGCCTCATTTTATGTAAGTTTGGTTGGACTCAACTCAGACAGACACTATTGATGAGTCTCATTGCTCTAATCAACACCCATGTTAGGCTGTAGGAAGCTCCAGGAAACAAGCTGAGACAAGCTCTGCAGTATGTAGTTTAGGTAAATAAGTGCAATTCAGTGAAGAGCTCACAACAACAAAACCTTTAGTATGACCTTAATGATATATTTCTTGGGTCAGCGTGAGCTCAACATAGAATGCAAGATACTTGAAAAAAATGCTAGTGAATAGCTGGTGGACATGGGAGAGGAAAAAGCAAGCTAAATAAATGAAGAAATACAAAGAAAAATGCTGAACTCCACTCTTTCTCTTTTGTGTAAGTAGCCATATTTTAGTTATCAAACAATATGAGTTGTTCATTTTAAAATCATGACATCTGTGTTTCCATGTTGTTTGCGTCAAATCAACAACATGTAACGACTAGCACACACAGCCCAGCTCACCAAGTCATTATTCTATGACTGCAACATTGTCTACAGACACAGACACAGTCACACACAGAGGAAAGGCCCATTACACCTCCATCCACTTATGTCCTGTTCTCTGAGGTCCGGCTTAATAACAACAGCTCTGCTGTGTATTCATCTACATTAACATTTAAAATGAGCAATCACGGAGGAAATTAGAGGCAACAAACCTCCCCCAACCTGCATTGGTCTGCCTTACATCAATTTTTTGCAAAATCTCCACTAAGACTCTGCGCGCTGAAACACCAAACTGACACCAAACAGACATTTTCAGATTTACTCTCTGGAGGCCATTTTAGAAAAACTCTGTGTCAGGGGAAAAACGCTGGTACAATCAAGACAGAGAGAGTCTGCCCACGAGCAGGGCAGGATTAACAACTGGCAAAAGCAGGTAACTGCCAAGGGGTATAAACCCTCAGGGCCTAGAAGGTCCTTGCTTCACTGTGTAGCATTAACAGCAGCAAATAATTAGAATGTGGTCATTTGAATTTGACTTTCCCACATCTGAAGATAATAACACATTATTTGAGTAAAGGGGATATAAACAGAGAACATGTCAAAACCAAAAAATTAACATGATTGTCAACATTTTCATTACCAGCACATACGACAAATAGTTTCATCTCCAATAGCAAATGATGATATGCACCACAATAGAGCCATGGTCCCAGCTTCTGACATTTGAAGGCCAGTTGATGAAAGTCTGTCATCGCTCATCCTGATGTCCTCAGAAGTGACTCTGACTGTCCAAATGAATCACTATCACGCCCTGATCCAGTTTCAATAAAACACGAAGGATAGGATGTTATGTTTTGCCAGCGAGATTTAAAACTTCACTGTAGTTTAAAATTTGACTATGCCACTAAAAATGTCTTATAGACAAATGATGCAGCCTGTAACTGATTTGCTGCCTCTGTCATCAGTGATCACTTGAAGGAAGCATGTTGCGATTGAAATGGGGGGTTGGTGTTGGGGGGGAAAGCGGAGTTTCAACCTGTCTCTCTGGTTCATTGATAACAGCGTTCATCTAGAAAATTGCCACTGACTCAGCACATCTCAGGAACATGGCTGCTAAGAGGAACTGAAGTTGTCAAAGTGCATGTGAGCGCTCCACTCTTGGGTTTCTGTGAGACACACTCACATGTTGACTAATCTTTATCATTGTTATTGTTATCTAAGCCGACAGTGTCGTCAGTGGTGTCCCCACCCTCTCTGACACACACACACACACACACACACACAGCAACACTCATTGTCCCACTGCCATGAGCAAAATATAATTCTTCTAATTAGAAAGCAATCAAAGCAGATTATTGGAAGAATTAATTGTCTGCTTTAATTGGAGTGTGTTTAATTGAGCCTCTTAGCTGCTCAGTGCAGTAAATAGAAAGGGAGAAAGGGATGAGCTGAAATTTTGTTTCAAGTTAGCATGATTTACATTGACATCCTGAAAAAAGAAAACAGACTGACAAAGTCTTAGCGCCACCTTCAGTCCTTAATGTTGGAGATGGATGTGTAACCGTTTCCATTCACGGCAACTGTCATCCTCATGATTTTCATGATTTCAAAACTCTTTTGGTCACTATTTTCTCACTGTGCAACAGTCCAAAGACATGCACATTGGGTTAATGGGTGACTCTAAATGGCCTATAGGTGTGTCTGTGATGGCCACTGATAGTCTCTATATATCAGCTCTCTGATAGGCTAGCAACCTGCCTGGCCTATCAGAAGCCTTCAAGTATAAGTAGTATAGATCAAAGATGGCTGAGAACGTAATCCAGCTATATAATCCAGCCAAAAGCGGTTGCGTTGGTGCTCACTGTCAAAGGGCAGAATGAGGGTGTAAATAGTGGGATGTTTATTCCTACTGGCTAAAAGGCTCCGTTTCAGGTTCACTGGGGTTGCTGGAGCCAATCCCAGCTCACATTGGTTGAGGGCAGGGTACACCCTGGACAGGTCACCAGTCCATCACAGGGCCAACACACAGAGACAGACAGAGACAAACAACCACTCAAACTCACACTCAGACCTACGGACAATTTAGAGTCATCAATTAACCTAAAAATGATGTCTTTGGACAGTGGGAGGAAACCCACACAGACACGGGGAGAACATTGAGACTCCACACAGAAAGGCCCCAGGCCTCGAACCGAACCTGTGACCTTCTTATTGTGGGGCAACAGCGCTAACCACTACGACCACATGCTGCCCTTTACTGAAATATCAACCACCAAAATATACTGGTCACTTCTATATGAAGTATGAAACAAAGTTTGCATCACCAAAGATTTTAAACAGTCATTTATATTTCTCTAACTTGGGTCTCTGGACTTTGGGGCCTGAAACTGACACAAAAGGTTCCAAGACACATTAGAAATGAATAATTAATAAACACAAAATCAGATATCTGCTTTGGGCTTATTCTGTAACCTAAAAGAGTTGTTTAGAAAAAGAAAAGAAAAGCGTAAAGCTGTTTTTCTTACTCTTCCTTTTCCACCAAAGCGTTGATAAGCTCCATCAGTGTAAAGAAGTGCTCTGTGGCTACTTCACTTTGAGCATCATGGCTAAAACGTGAACTAAATATGCTGAGCTGATGTATCTCAGAGGGCAAGCCAACTCTGACATTAGCAAGCTAACAGTACTTCAGTATGGAATTTGTTAATCATTAACTACAATTAAGACTTGTTTAGCTTCCTTTGACATTTTGTACATGCGAGTTTAATGTTTTGGGTTTTTTTTTTCATTAAGTCAAAACAAAATTTTAATTGAAAATAGTTAGCTAACTCTGTTAAAATGGCCATCAGGTGTCTGATTAGTTGTAAAAGGCTTTTCAAAACCAAATGTCTAAATTATTTAATGAATGATATAATTATGATCAATGATATTATTCTTTGCTTGATTGTGTTTAATGACCTAATGAGTGTAAATGTGTAGCCACAAAAAAACAAAAAACAAACCACCTCTCCTCTGCTTAATTATTGATCTGGTTAGATTTTCTCCACAGACAGTGGATGAATCTGTACCGAAAGTCTATCCTGCGGATAATAAGCAACCTGTGATGGAAACAAACATTACAGAAGCCTTGACAACAAATACAAAAATATCCCTTGAACCTACACACAAAACCAGAACAGACTGTGGATGAATTACAACCACCAAGAGTATGAAGGAGCTTTTTGTGGATTGAAACTTTGGCACACCCATTGCATGATAATGAGTTTTTGGGTTGTCAGATGGTTGGATTTAACATGTTCGCCAGCTCAGACAGTGTCAGGTAATTTCAAATAGTCAGATATTATCTGAAAATACATCTAAAAATCATGTCCTTTCTGGCTGACACCTATTCGGTTAATAGTTCACTTAAACAATGAATACTGGAAATTTGAAATAGGTTTTGAAAAAAGGCCCACAGTGTAAAAACTGCATTGAGTGCATTAATCTTGCCACAAATGTCTCTCAGATCAGGTGAATCTAATTCATTCACAAAGAGAATGATTTCCTGTCTCGCTGCAAATTGAGAAAGTGACTTTCAGTAATGTTGCACTGAAATCCGGGGAATAGTGTCAATGAATTCACTTGGAGGCTAATACAAGATCTTGAGTCATTAAACCTCTTGAACAACTTGAGTAAGGAGGGGAGGGATGTTATTTATAATGGAACTAAGCTAATCATTTTAAAAGAGTTTTTCATGGAAACACGGCTGGCTGATGATAATCCTACTCTGGAGATTCTTGTTCTTTATCCTGGAAATTTGGAAAAGACAGTTAAACATGCATTCAGTTTATCTGTACATATTGTTTTTCCCACTACATTACCCGTACAGTTTTGACTTTAACAACTTTTCTTCTGCAGCTGAAGGTTCTGTTCATGATTTTCAACAAATCCACTTCAAGTCCAAGCTTACACCCAAATAACGGAAGCAATACTGGACCGGAGGCAGAAGAAAGGACATCAGTCAGCTGTGCATTTCAGGGCATCTTACAATCTTACAGTAAAATTTAATTCAGGCCTTAGTAAAGGCTGGCTGACCACAAGACAACTGGGACTGATTACATTGGGGAGTTTTAAACTAGTTTGTTTTCACATTCATCTCTTCCTCACCTTGAAAATGAGTTAATGACTTTTTTTATACACTCTCCAAATAGTTTTCATTTGAAGTTATGTTTAAAGTCCATTGGTTCTTCAGATTCTTTTTCTTAAAGTTTGATCATGTTTCATGAGCTGGTAGGCTTTTTTTGGGAAGCCTCCACATTCAGTCACTTTGTAGTAGATGGCTTAGTGGCGGTTAGCACATGCCACTGTGCTGGGCCTCAGTTGGGGTCCCTTCAGATTCATGCAACATTTCACTTACACATTCAAATCAGTTTGCCTTTATTTCTACATTTTAACATTGGTATGGCAGATTTAATGGAAAAATAATTTTCAAAAAATAATGTGCTAATCTCTTTATTTATTCACCCTTGTATATCGGACATCATCTAACCCCTGCTGGAGTCTCAACCCTCACATTAAAATCCACTGGGTTAAATGACTCCTTCATATTATTAATGGGGTGAGTAGGATTAAGAATTTCTTCAGTTAAGTATTTGTAGAATCAGTTAGTTGCTTGGAAAGGAACTGGTGGTATCAGTTTTCCATCCCTTTTTGAACCGTGTGCAGAAGATGCGGTCAGCCTGTGTAGATTGTCTGTAATATCTGTCTGTCAAATGGCTGCTCCCCTAACAAAGGGTTTTGTGCTCAAAAGAGTGATTCTCTGATAATTAAATTTGAAGAGGACAGAAGATCTATACTTCAAGAGTTTGACTGAAGTGGAGGTCCAAGTTAAATATCTTAGCATTGGGTGATATTTTGGAAGTGTTGGAAATGATCTGCTCATGGAAACACACCTTATACTTTGTAGTTGTGCTGACTCACATGTGCTAAGTGAATGTAAAGGTCTGTCTGTTCAGGGCTCACTGTCTGCCCAGGGTACACCAAACAACAGCATTAGTGATGTGACGTGTCGAACTACAGAGACTTAAATCACTTCAAATTATGTGACGGCGAATGTTTGTGTGCAAAAATTTCATCCTGCTGCTGTTCATGTGTTCCTCATAGTCAGCATTATTGCCATATTGATAAACAATCTATCTGTATGGATGGACATGATTTGACAAAATATATAATATAATAGTTGATGGAGCGCAAGCAAGGCTGCTCACAGAATAATAGCAGTGGTGATGTGTATAGGCAGAATGCGAAGCCATTTTTTGAGGAATGACTTAAGGCAAAGTCAATACAGAGAGCTGAGTAGAGACACATTTGTCTTCAGGTTGTGTTAACTGAGTCTGCAGAGAATGTTTCAACAAATTCTACACTTATCTTTTCAGGTGAAAAGGCCGAGAGACACATGAGCAAAACTAAAGCATTTGCGGGAGTTTTAAGTTCAGTCAGGCTGTCACCTTCCACTACGAGATGTAAAAAGGTACACGCGATGTTTTCTGATAGGCAGCCACAGCAATAAACTACATTTATATAAATTTACATACAATAGTAGTCATATTAAAGTCCACCTCACATTCCTCACACTCTCTCTGAACAGATGCTCAGAGGTTTATTTGTTCATTTTAATATGATTTGTGATTATGTGAGGATTTGTGATGGCAGTTTTTAAAGGGGCTGTTTCTAATTCTTCTGAACAGAGATTCTTCCTGGGAGTGAGTGGGGGCTACTCTCACTCAACAAGGGCTTCAAAATTATAATACATACTCAGAGCAGAGCTACATCTCCAGGGCTGACTCGAGGCTACAGTGAGTCATTCTCAAAAAGTGAGAGCAAGCAGGTAGATGGTTAGAGTGCTAGATTCTGTGGGAAAAAAAATGTGGAGAGCCCTTAGTGAGAAAAGGAATGAAATTTGAGCCTGAGTTTTTTCCTAGATTAGAAATAAACATCTTTTTAATCCTACATAGTGATGTTACAAGCTTTTTTAATGCTCATATAATATCTTTTATACAATTTCAGAGACATATCTACAGGCGTGCTGTACATAAAGAGTAAATATTTTTGTAATTAATGTGCATTGTGGCAATATTCTCTGAAAATAAGAGATTACATTAGCAGAGGTATAAGATTGAAAAAAATCCAAGCAGTAAGAAAAGTGCACTGGGTACCAGACCCAAGAGTCACTTCTGAATAACACTTCAGTGAATTTAATTATTTTCTATGGATTCAAACCAAAAGTGCAGTACCAATTGTTGTTGTCCCCAAACACCTCATCTTACACAGGCCTGCATCAATCACACTAATGGCAGAGAGGAATCCAGACTGAAGCAGATGTTAGTTTACCACAATTAAATAGAGGTATCATAAGAGTACTTCATTTAACGGGTGAGCAGAGTAACAGGACCTAAAAGAACACAATGTCTCAGTTTCCCCTCTCTGTTCAATCTATCAATCCAGTCTGCAAAAACAACTTGGCAATTGCAACTAACTTTATGGAGTCAACTTCTCATTGTTCGTTGTTTCAGCGTTAGCTCTCCGTACTTTGCTTTCCAGCATAGAGACAATTTCTGTGGGAATCAAGCTGTTGTTTTTGAACTGTTATGCATATATGAAAGGGTGAAGGAGGAGAAGAAAGGCCAAGCACCACCTCAGCCCTTTACAACTACAATGCTGAAAACTTTTTTTAATCCACATGAAAAACTATTTTTAGTCTGAATGTTTTTGCTGGATGCATCGCCGGTGTTGAGAAAGCTACTCTAAACACAGATTTGCAAGCAACCAGTTACTCTACTGTAGGAGAGGCTGAACTACACAAACAAACTTACCCTAGGGTCTAATTGAGTTCACTAAAGCTACTTAAATAGTTTAGAAACTACTTCACCATGTTCGACCAAATTCACAATGTGAGAGGAAATTATAATGGAAAAGAGCGCAGAATAATCACACAACAGTCAGTCAGTTGAGAGTATTATAAAACATGTCTCTTTGTTCAAAAAGCAAAAGACAATATACTCCACTATTTGCAGGAATGTCAGCTTTGATTGTATATACAATAATTGCCCAAGTATGTCCATGATTGTTCTTCCCCAGAATAAGATTCAGGAGGTTTATACCTGACCAACATGCAGTATGCACTACACAGAGGTCAATCTGTTTGAACAGATTTTCACTGAAATAACAAAGAAAGAGGCAAACAGAGAGAGAAAACATGGAAGAAATTTGCATCAGCTCCCTAAATGCTGACACTATTTACTAACACAGCGTCCATTGGAAGTGGAATTCACAGTTTTTGCAGAAAAGACACTGAATGAATATATATTATGACTATTACTCATCGCATATTAACGTGCCATCAGTACAAGGACAACCACAAATACAGATTTCCAGGAGAGTCGACTCTATTTAATGATGGATGTCATTAAATATTTACCATTGTTTTATTTCTAGCTTTTCTCTAGCTTTAGTCCCGCTAGCTTTTTGTTGTCCTTAGAGTAATAATTATATGGTGCCTCCTAACGTCTTGTGAAGGACTCGGTTCTTTCTCATCAGCATTCTTGGTCTCATCAAAGGTGGAAGTAATCTGAACAAGCAGCTGTGAGTTTTTCATTTTCTCCTGTCAGCTAGTGATCACAGCTTCAGATTCACATCCATTTGGAAGATAATCTAGAAATAAATATGACAATCAATGTTCACTGCACTGATGAGAGGAAGGTGATGTTGCACAATATTAAACAACCTGCTGTAACAATGGCATACCCAGGGAAAAACCAGTTAAAAATGTCAGCTACAATAGAATGGAAATTAGGTCTAACAGTCAACACTTATACTTGTCTTTGTCATAAAGTCAAGTAACAGCAAACTAATAAGTGTTATACCAAGAGAATAAACTTGATGATGTAATGATGATGCTGTGTTAAGTACAGCATCGGGCAACACAGTCACTGCAGGTGTACTGCTGGCTGTTGTGTACAAAAAATAAGTATAGCCAGGGGGTCAAAAAATCAACAACTACTGCAACTGGGGTATTTTTGTTTATGGCTTTGTCTACCTGAATCCCCCTTGTAAATTATTTTGCAGAGGGATGCACTATTATTTTATTACAATTAGAATAATTATTATATTTCATTTATTTTACGTGATTCCTAGTGTGAAAAGATGTTTCTATAATTAATTTAAAGCTCACCAAAGGCTCATAAATACCAATGTCAATGATAAAAAATTGTGCCTATAGGTACAGGAACAGTATATGTACAGCTGCCTCATGGTGGGCCAGCAGCATGACTTCATCATGTTGACATTTCTGCCACTGAAGAAAAATTAAGCAGCAAATGTGGAAATGTGTCCTTCAGCAACAATGACATGGTAATGTGAGTCATTCATCCACAGGGGTCAGCCTCTGCTCCCATCTCCTGCATTAATTGCTTTTTAAGAGTGAAGATGACAAAAGTTGCCATTTTGTTTTGACCCAGGAAAAGCTCCTCGAAGCATTGCATCCCAGAGGACATTAAAAAGCTTCCCATTCCCACCTGCTCACTAATGCCCAAAGACTCACCTTCACCCCTCCACCATGACAAAGCCTCCTCATTAAGAAAGAAAGCAGTTTTGCAGCTTCTAGTGAGCTGTTATCAATTTGTGAAAGGAGGAAACCCGGCATTGTTTTGATCTGAAGTCTTGAGATTTAGCCTTTTTTGTGCTATTAACTTCTTGCTCAGATTTTTCATAATTAAATGTTAAAGAATCAGTGGTCCTGCTTGGTCCCTGGAATTATATATATAGTTTTAACCTGGCAGTACCGTGGCAGTAGTTAGTTCTGTTGCCTCAGCAACAGCAAGAATTTCATGGGTTCGGTTCCCGGCCTGGGGCCTTTCTGTTTGGAGTTTGCATGTTATCCCTGTGTTTGCGTGTGTTTCCTCCGGGTACTCCATGCATGTCTAGTTTAATGTGCCACTAAATTGCCTGTAAGTATGAGTGTGAGTGGATGTTCATCTTTATCTCCGTCTCCAATGTGGTGGCCCCTGCAATGGACTGGCAACCAGTCCAGGCTGTACCCCACCCTCGCACATGTAATCTGGAATTGGCTGCACAACCTGGAAATGGATAAGTGGTGGAAGATGAGTGAGTGAGTGATTGTTTTATCCCTAACCCTTCTAAAAGATATAATTCCATATTTGTTCATTGCTATGATTAATAGTACTGTATATCCATCCTAATGATAATCCAATGAGCAGCTGTACTGTGTTTAGTGCAATTCAGCAAAATGATTGTTGTGAATAAATAGATTTAAATAAGCTAACTATTAGATGAGCTTTGACATTGTCAGCCTGTTAGTATTTAAAAGCACAGCTCCCCACAGCCACTGAGTAGGCTGTAGTTCTGTTAACCAAGTATCGTCATCATTATCATCATTATCATCATTATCGTCATAAAACTAAAACTTATCACTCTCTCTTAATAAAGACTTTTGTGTAATTCTCCAGGTTGGGATTGAAACACCAGTGATGAAAACATCAAGCTTTGCAGTGTTCATTTTTATGTCATATTAATAATCTTTATCTTCAAACCGTCAGAATGAAATATGTCAAAATCTAATGAAATCTAATAATTTCATTCTTCTCTGGATTGGTCCCACATTACTCTGAAACACAGACGAAATAAAAATGTAACTGTCTCTACCGCTAAAATGGTTAAAGCAAAGACACTTCAATATAAACTACATAACATTAACAGTTCTCTGTTATTGGAATGGAAACCAACATGTTGTGTATCTGCCATACACACACGTCAATCATTAAATATCTCCCGGCTAATTGCAAAATGAGTAGAAAGGTGGAGCCTGTGGAGCTGAGACGTCAGTTCACGCCAGCTTACACCCACCTGTCACCCAAAGAAGCATGTAAACAACTCTATGTAGAGACCGAAACTTTTTCTGTATTCATATTTCTTTCTGCTATAAAGTTGATATTTTAACTTGAGAGTCTGGTGGTCTGTAGAGGAACTACAGGTTTTGGCTGGTATGTGGCTTCATTTTACATCTTTGGAAGTTGTCAATGTTTATTTTTTTTAACCGGGCAGATCCTCTGTTTTATCTTGCTGACAATAACAATGTTATAAAAAGCACAAACTGCCTCATGGTTGACTTTCTTCCCGTCTTTGCTTTATTGTCCCACTTCTCTGCTTGTCTGCCCCAACCTGAGTTTCACCTGTACCCAGTTACCCCAACCTCCCTCAGGTATCTAAGGCATGTGTTTCCTTAAATGTCAGTTTCATCTGTTCACGCCCCTTGTGTAACCTTGTGTGCCTGTTTCCTGTTTGGTTCACTAATTTTTCCCAGACTGATGTGCTCTACGTTCCATTCTGTATCTGCCTGCATGTCTACCATTTTTATTTTTATCTAATAGCACTAATTCACCATCCCAATTTCAGTTTGTATCTGCATTTTGGTCCAAGAATCACTGAGTTGCTACACCCTTAATATATCATAAAATACTCATCACTGTACTTACAAGAAAGGATGAGCCCGATGAGTCTCCCACAGTGTGAGTTATGTCTTGCTAGGGACTGCTGGCACATCAGTATGTTACACATCTAATCCTCTCTCAAGGCTGTAGCACTGCATGCTGAATTTGAAGCTGGGACCATTACTGAATTCTCTACTCCAAATGTCTGTGAGGGTTAGTTTTATAAACCTCAACTTCACCAGTGAAACGTGTTGATACCAGCCCTTTAAAACACCAACACCTGCACTGGACATTGCACCCCAAATCATGACTGACTGTGGATATTTCACACTGGACCTCAAGCAGCTTGGGTTCTGTTCCTCACCCGTCTTCCTCCAAACCCTTGGACCTTGATTCCCAAATGAAAGGCACACTTTACTTTCATCGGAAAAGATGACCTTGGACCACTGGCCAACAGTCCAGTCCTTCTTCTCCTTGGCCCAGTTGAGACGCTTCCTACGTTGGCTCAGGGTCAGAAGTGGCTTGACCCGAGGAACCCGAGAATTGTAGCCCATCTCCCGGATGCGTCTGAATGTGGTGGTTTTTGAAGCTGTGGCTCCCACCTCATTCCACTCTTTCTGGATCTCTGCCAGATTCTTGAATCTGCTCTGTTTGACAATCCGCTGAAGCCCACGGTCATCTCTTTTGCTGGTGCATCTTCTCCTGCCACATTTTGTCCTTCCACTAGACTTTCCATTAATATGCTTGGACACAGCACTCTGTGAACAGCCAGCCTCCTTAGCTATGAACTTTTGTGGCTTACCCATCCTATGGAGGGTATCAATGATCGTCTTCTGGCCAGTTGTCAAGTCTGCAGTCTTCCCCATATTAAACCAAACTGAGACAATTGAACCAAACTGAAGCTATTTAATGACACCTGGGGGAACCTGTGCAGGTACTTTGAGTTTAGTAGATGATTAGTGGGTGACACTCAGTTTAAAACATTCATGCCCTGCAATATTTGGGAAGTAAATGGTGATTTCTTCACTGTATTCTAATTTTTTGAATTCCTGTTTTCGTGGGTTTTATGAGCTGGAAGCCCAAATTATGTAAAAATAAACAAATAAATACTTGAAATCATTTAAATTGTGTGCCCTGAATCTATAATCTATGAAAGTTTAACTTTTTGAATGGAATTATGGCAATAAAGCAACTTTTCCATGATATTCTAATTTTTTGGAAAGGGTCTATATATATATATATATATATATATATATAATGAAAAATGTAAAAGAGAATTCAGCTACATCAAAACACTATGTATGTAAACATAGGTGACAGAATACAAACTACTGTCAGTTGTTTACTGTGGTTTTTCGATTCCCCTCATTCCCCTCCCCAGACTCCAGCCGTAAACTAGGTTCACACCTAGTCTTGTCATTAACGATGGATTAAATGAGTTGTGGTAAGAAACGCACAGAAGTAACACAGTATGAGGATATGGGGATTGGCAGGTGACAATGTTTTAATAAACATTTAAATGTGGCAATTCAATCAACGTTTAAATATGAATGCTTCTCATGTCAATATTTTAATCGAAACAATGGACTCAGGGACAGTGTAGTGAATACTGGAGTAGAAAAGAAGACTGACTGAGAAACATTACCAGAGCTTTCAAATCACACTTTAGCTTCTTTCAGCTAACTGTTTCAGCAAATCTTCATTTGGTTTCTTCTCAGTATTCTTGTTAACAGATCCCTTGTGGGGCAGAAAGCTCTGTTAAACCCACTGTAAGCCCCCTCTCCACCAGTAGCAGACAGACTCAGACAGTGGAGCATTTTGCAGCAAGTTGCACTCATGTATTGAGACCAAAACAGAAATAATGGACAGTGAATATGTAACTCAGTGATGCTGATTCACAACAGCATTATGAGATGATAATAATTGGCCCAAAGTGGCTGACAATCTATTGTAATAAGATTGGAAACTTATCAGTCAACCTCGAGTTGCAGCTTGTGCAAAGTGCTGGTATGCTTGCAGCATATCAGTGTGTGGCTGTGTGAGTGTGTTGTTGTAAAGCAGATAAGTCAATACACCTACACAGTGGAGTTTGCGATTTCCCCAGTGAGTGCTGACACACCATGGAGCTCCACTGCCACCCTCTCAGCCATCAGCAAGACTGTCTCCCAGGCGGCCTGGTGATTATAGACTGACACTCACAGGAAGGCTTGCCTTAAGCTATGTTGGCTACCGAGGGGCCACAGGGCTCTTGAGTTTATCGCTAAAATATGCAGCTGTTAGTCAGTAAACAGTAGATGCCAGGACACAAGGGAGAGTTTGAGAGGAAGGATGGCAAAGCACAGTCATCAACCTGCCCAAAGAGACTCAACAAATCCTCCCAGAAACTTATTTTATAGTTGATAGTAAAAGGGTTTGAAAGGGAGCCACCCAAGCTGCATAAACAAGCTGACATGGAGTCAGGATATGCAGTCAAACACAATAAATAAACCCCATCGATCAGAAGGAGAGAGGTGAGCAGCTGGCAATTGGGCTGTCGCTGAAGTTTGTGAGCTATGGTCCCGTTTTGGCCAGTTGGTGGAACATGGCTGAGTAGGTGAGACAATCCAAGACAAAGAGACAAAGTTCTGTATCCTGAGATTCTCTGGCTCGGAGAAATGAATTATATTTTTCATCCCTCTGCTCCAATGTGACTCGGTTTTCCAAATTCTTTCAGTGACATTTGTATTTAATCTTTTTTTCACATAGATTTCTCCCTGAATGACAAACATTCAGTCCTGTTTGCACTAGACCAGCAATATAAAAGACTGTTGTAATTGTGGAATTCCTCCCTTGCATATCTTTCGTGTGATGGCATCACACAGCAGGCTATCAAAGGATAAGAATGAAACTTCAGTGGTTCCTGACCTTCCTAGTTCCTGTTAAAGTTGAACCCAAGGTTTTATATTTTCCACTAAAGCCTCCAGTCCCTCCAAATGGAGGAAGAGGACAAGCACCAGAGCAGCATAGGTTACAAATCCTAGCACGATATTTACTTTTGATCAAAATGGGTCTTCCTTTTGCTTAATACAGGTCTAATTGATTGAACATGATCATGAAACTGACCTTTATCCTAATGCTCTGTCTTTATCCCTCCATTTCTGTCACTAATCCCTCCTCTAATTTTCTCCTTCAATTCTTCCTGCAGACATGAAAGTGGCTGCTGTCGGCATTGGGTGTTGATATATGGTTTAATGTAGGTTGCAAAGTCAGTTAGCAAGATGCAAAATCGGACCAATGTTTAATGCCAGCGCTATTATGACGTAGAATGCTGGTCTCATGTCATCAATAATCTTGAGATAAAAATATCAACATTATAGTCATGATTAAAGCCCGTCATTTATGAAACATCAATGAGACATCACAGTGCCTTCTGTCTGAGTGGTTAAAATCAAACCGCAGCAGCACTGTCAAATTCTCTACGCTTACAATTCTTTCTGTGTTTCCTCCTCAAGCCAATCAGTCTGTCAGACCTACAGTTGCTCACCCACCACCACCATAAGCTCCAGGTTGTCCAGAGAGACTCAGCTAGAAGCTTCGATCCATCACCTGCTGGTTTTGCTCCAGCACCATCTGGCTGTGCCACCAGGGGTTCCTGTCTTATTTCCTGTCGTCGTACAACTGATAGAGTAGGATCACCAGAGTCTTTTTTTGTTGCTAAGTTCAGTAGATACTATACGATAATACGAGCAGTTTAATATTTCAACAATTTTTTTTGCAAATTATTTTGACTCTGAATCTGGGTGAAGTAAGGGGAAGTGTCTGACATACGGATCAAACATTGTTAAATCTACTTGTTAGAGCAGGACTGCACAAACTTGTTGTTTTTCCGCAGTCAACTATACTTTATACTATACTGTTGTTGAGTGATCCCGCAGGATTAAAGAGCCATATTGTGCTGTTTACACTAGTCTAAAGCTGAATGTCACAAACACAGACACACACTACAAAGGTTTGTGTGATGTACCAGAAGGTATTGATGTTACAAAGGATACATTGTTCATTTTGTACTGTTTGACTGTCAGTATATCTGGGTTTAACACTGCTCACATTTTGAGGAATAACAGAGTGGCCCACTCTTCTTTTTGCAGCTCTTAAGCTTCAGTGTCATCGAAAATAGCCTGCAAAGGTCAAAGCTCAAAGGCCGAACTTCTGAAAGTAGCAAACGGTTTTAATATTCATTTCGTAAATGCCAACAACTCACGGCAACTGAAAAAAGTAATCTAAAGCAATTAACCTTCTGTGCTGGACGTGATGTGTGGGCAACTTAACAAGGATGTTCTCTGCTTTTAATCACTCTCCATAGTGGCAGCGACCCAACTGGGATTAAGTTATCTCAAGGTAAAAGTCGAACGGCGGCAGGAACGCAGCCACTTGAGACATAGCTGACATCAGTGCTCAGGACACGAGCAGGAGTTTGCAAGCTGCTAATCAGAGCAGGTTTCCTGTCTCCCAATGACAATAACAACTCAACTCACATTCAAATCCAAACTCAGGTAATTCTTGCAGCAGAGTAAGTCAGCAGCCAATAAGGACGTAACCAACACTGGTAATATCAGCAGACTATGTCATGACCTCCACAGTAATATTCAGCAAATGTAAGTCTCCATTGTGAGGTCGTTGGTTGTGGGGACTGAGCTGTTATGAATTGTGAAGCGGTTATGATAGGCATCATAATGTTGGCCAGTTGATTACAATATGACTGTGTCATTCTCAGGAAATTATGATTGGGTACTTATTTTTGTTTCAAAATCACTTCAGTTATCTGCACTACAGGTTTGGGTGTATTAAAGGTTGAAATATTACACCAACATATATCTAGTATAAGAAACACACAATCTGCTCTGTATCTGTATTCATCAGCATTAATACACACATCAATATTTATACAAACCTTAGTATTCTAGTCTCCTGGTTAAAAGTAGAGCAAAAACCTTGAGGAAAAGAGTGTGGAGACAGAGTGAACACAATGAGCATCTTCCCCAAAGTGTCTGAAGGACCAACATAGACTGAGGAATGTCTTTGGACGGAAACTGATTTAAAGTCAGTCAAGGCAATCAAGTTTTAGTCTGAAATCGCTCTCCCAAAAACTTTTGTTTTCTCTGGGCAGTTTGGAATTACCCATTACGTTCAGCCCAATAAAGGATTAGCTAAATAAAAACAAACTCCAACAAGAAACAATGAGAAATAAAATTAAAACAGCTTTAATACATAGAAATATTGTGTATATTTGACATGGAAAAAGTTATTACCTCCAATCTACCAGGAGTAGGTCCTGATTAGAGTAGATCCTTTTCACTGTTCTGAATATACAATATTCTTACAAACTGATTTCATAATACTGTGTAATTCTATGGTAAAACACAGTATTCACTGTAATCAGTCCAATCATTTTCAGGGGCTAAATACAACGATTCATGACATCAAATGACACAGTCAGTGACATCATAGCCTTTACACTTGTAGGTGTTGTTGTTTCCTGCCGAAATCTCAGTTTGCTATTATTGTAATACTTAACACTGCATAATTCAGTGTTTTGCCTGATTTTAATCACCTACTCTGTTTTTGTGGAGAATTCAGTTCAAAACCTCCTGATCCACTCATTTTATCAACAAGTTCAACACAATGAAATCCCTTATTCCATCGCACACTTGTAATATCCCTCTTCCTCAAACAGGTCCCTGTGTGGAGTTTGCATGTTCTCCCCTATGCTTGCATGGGTTTCCTCCGGGTACTCCGGTTTCCTCCCATTGTCCAAAGATATCATGTTTAGGTTAACTGGTGACTCTAAATTGTCCGTAGGTCTGAGTGTGAGTGGTTGTTGGTCTCTGTCTGTCTCTGTGTGTTGGCCCTGTGACGGACTGGTGACCTGTCCAGGGTGTACCCCGCCCTCACCCAATGTGAGCTGGGGTTGGCTCCAGCATTCCAGCACACCAGAAACTGATAAGCAGTAGAAGATGAATAAATGAATGAATGAATGAGCATGTGTTATCATCTCTATGCTGATGACATGCAGCTATTTGTTTCTCTACAGCCCAGAGATACTAAATTCCTTCAAATTAAATTATGACTACATTTAAGCAATTCTGTCACCATCTCAAATTCTACCATCTTGCTTTGTACAATCCTCCTAATCTCTTCAATCTTGAGGTGATATTCAAAGCCTTCATAAAACATTGTGGTTCATTAATTTTTAACATATTCCACATCATCTCTAAAATTAGATAATTTCTATCAATGTCTGAGCTATAAAAAGTTGTACATGCATTTCTTTATTCTCAGATTGATTACTGTGATGCACTTTATTGGGGTAGGGTACAATAACATCACTCGTCTTCCAAGGTAAAGACTTGTGACAAAGGATAGCTATTTTGCTATTGGAACACTCTGAACTATCTGTGTTGACACAACATTTTTGTTTCCAGTGTTTTTCCCAGGTTGTTTGCCGTACATAACAATCAGCCTTTTAAACAAAAACATTTTACTGAATTCCCCAAGTAATTGTTTTACTCTTTTCTTGTTTTGTTTACTGAGTTTATCCATCCAATCAAACTACCTGCAGTAATATCTTCAGTGCCTCATTACAGCAGCATCATCTCTCTGCTTGGAGAAATATTTTTTTCTTTCTCATAATGGGGGTTATTGAAGTGTCAAAAAAAAACCACATCTCACATTAAAAGTTATTATGCCTGGCAGAAATACATATATCTATATATATATATATATTCCCCCATTATTCAACAGAGCCATCCATTAACCATATCACTTGTTTTTGCGGGGGGGGAGCGTGATGAACTGCCATTCAGCAAGGGCAGGATCCACCCCAGAAAGGTCTCTGGTCCAACATATAGAGACAAACAGCCATTCACACTCAAATTCACCCAGCTACTACAGTTTAGTCAGCCCACCATCATGTCTTCCAACCTTAGGAACCCACACAGGAGAACATACATTCAATTTACAACCAAAACTGTCTTGCTGTTGTCACACCGTGGTGAGGTTGTCTTGTCCTGGTTGTGTTTTTGTCCCGTCATTTCCTGTTTTATTTTGAAAGTCTAACCCTCCTCTCGTTTCAGAGCACTTGCCCTTCCTCATGTGTCAACCGTCTGTCCACCTTGATTACCCATTGTCTCCACTTGTTCCCCATTTACCTCCATGTGGTTAAATAGTCTGTGTCCCGCTTGTCCTGTGCCAGAGTGTCTTCGTCCTTGTCATGCACCAGAGCTCTCTTTTCATGCCCACAGCCATTGACTGCCTAGTAAGCATTGTTCCTCGAATCGAGTGATTTTTTGTTTGTAAATTTTGATAACCATAGCTTGTTTTCATAGCTCTTTTGTTTTTCCTCGCCCAGAGTGATTTTCATTTCTGTATTTTTTTTAGATTATTTCATATCCTCCGCCTTTTGTGTGAGTTGATTCTTTTGGTTTTCCTTAGTCAGGTTTCCCTCCTAACGGAGCGTTTTGTGTTTATCTTTTGTTTCTCCTAGTTAGTGTTTATCCTCCTCCGGGAGTTAGAGTATTTAGACTCTAGAGAATAGTGTCGACCTCCTGTAATTAAAGTTACATAGCCTCTTGCTTTGTCACTCGGATTTGAGGTCATTGTGTTTCTAATAAAGTCAGTTATACCTGAAAGTCTCTGCATCTGGGTCCTGTTTAAGTCTCGGCCTGACAGCTGTGAAGCAACATTGGTAACCACTGTAACACTGTGCCTCCCCCTGTTGAACAGGTCTTGTTGAGAGTAAAGCAAAACTACAGCATTCTCCATCAGGACCCTGAAATTAAATTGCATTTATAGAAGTAGAGTAGCAGAAAATCAAAAACCTTAAGGATGAAGCGACATAATATTACCTCATAAATTCATGACAGTTGTTACATTGCAAACAGTTGTCTACTCACAGGCTGAATTATGAATTGCTTATTGATTTATTTTGTCCAGTATCCACTCTCTATTTGGCTTTGTTCTGGACAGCTGACAGAAAACTTCTCACTCAGATGTCAAGATGAACATCTCTCCAATACTTGGACCACATGCTTGTGTTTCTTCTGGCCCAGTATATGTGCCAGTCCAACAGCCCATGTACATGTAGAGCAGGATGGCCATGGTACTTCCCCATTTGGAGCAGTTCTGATGCAGCCATTGATAATCCTCTGGTTATCAGCCAACACCTGATAAAAACAACTATAATCTGCCCAGGTGAGGAGGCATATGGGTCAGAGTCATGACATGGAACCGAGCCATGTACTGAACTGGAAGACTGATTTTGTTATCCGGTAGCTGCTAAATGCTACACTGTATGCCAGTGCTGGTTGCTGCTGGTGGTAGGTTGCGAGATATACTCTGGATTCAAATGTTGTCCAAAACGAAATGTTATGGATGAACGAATGACTGATAATTAAGTCAGGGCAAAAGCTGATGGTAGATGAAGCTCAATCATGAAATATTTTTAGGAAGAATAAGAAATAGCCTTTTGAGTTCAGTTAGATGCTCAAAGAGTATTGTACTAAAAGAGAAACAGCAAAGCAAAGACTTTGTCTGCTGTAGGATGCTGCACGGCTGATTAAATGTCTCAGTGACTCAGTATGGCTGATAGATGGCTGTCCTGAGGATTTAGCGTAGTCACAGTCGCAGAGCTGAAGATGAAAACTATGTTTCAGATTTTATCATCCAGAAAACATCTACCAGAGGGGAACCCTCCACAGATTCAAAAGATCAAATAAAAACAGGTTTGTGCTCATGACTTTTTGGGTAATACAAATTGTTTTGTCTAGTATGTGGACGATTACTTTAACAAAGTTTGCCCATTCAGACAAAATCAATCTGTTTCAGCAGTGTCATTGTTCCACAGAAGAACTAATATAATGTTACAGATATAATATAGCGAGTGGAACTACCGGTCAGCAGTTAGCACTGCGGCCTCTGGGTTTAAACCCTCTTGGGTCTTTCTGTAACGATGTTCTCCTGTGTCTGTACTCCACCTCCCTCCCACAGTCCAAGAGATGCAGATTACATGGTGCCTCTAAAGGTTTGCACGTGAGAGTGAGTCCATGGATGTGGGGGTGTGTAAAGTTTTAAACTGCTTTCATCAGTCTGCTACAGCTACAACTATCTACCTTGAGGATAAGGCGCCTCTCTTATAGGAAAATGTGAGTTTCAACAATGTCAAAAAAGAAAAAAGCACCTAGCAGTATTTAACTGTGATTCAAGGTTTGCTGTACTGAACACGCCATAAAGAAGCTGCATTCACCACGGTGAAAGTCTTGACAGAAAGTAACAAAATATACAACAGGAACAATTACACACAGGTACGTGGTTCATTTACTGTACAGCACACAGACAGGAATATAATGACTACTCTGAGGATGGGAGACTGAGCTGTAAATGTACACAAATTCCAATTCCATCCATCTATCTGTGATTCACAAACATTCCGTACTTATCAATATTTGTTCTACACTTAACATTGAGTCTACATGATCACTGTATCATCAGTGACACAAGGACTGCTTGGTTGTGTTTCTGTGTGTATGTGTCACAGGATGTGTGGTGATGGCACACTCAGGAATGCAGACAAAGACACAACACATTAAAACTGATGCATTCAAGCTCTGGAGCATGGCGTGTGAATAAGTGTCAACCCACTGCCGTGTTACTCATTGATTTCATGGACCATGATTTAGCAGCACGGCAGCGTAGTGGTTAGTGCTGTCACCCCACAATAAGAAGGTCATGGGTTTGATTCTCGGCCTGGGGCCTTTCTGTGTGGAGATTGCATGTTCTCCCGGTCTGCGTGGGTTTCCTCCGGATAATCCGGTGTCCTCCCACCGTCCAAAGATATGCATTTCTAAGTTAACTGGTGACTCTAAATTGTCCTCATTGCGAGTGTGAGTGGTTGTTTGTCTTTGTGTGTTGGCCCTGTGATGGACTGGTGACCTGTCCTCACCCGGAACGTTGGCTGGGATTGGCTCCAGCACCCCGCACAACCCGGAAACGGAAAAGCGGTAGAACATGGATGGATGGACCATGATTTAAAAAAATGAACATCATGAAAACTTTTACTGAGCTAATAAGTCAAGTGATAAGTAGGGCAATTTTCCCATAGGCTTCAATACAATCTGACTTGTATTTACAGCCAGTGGAGTTGCCAGTAATGGTCATTAGATAGAATTGAGGTTTACATGTGATCAGGATATCAACAATTGAATTGAAAGCAACTGGACTTGTCTAAGAAGAAGTTTCGCCTCTTATCCAAGGGGCTTCATCAGTTCTCAATGCATCGGCCTGACCAGTCCTCATTAGTCTGATTTCTAGCTCAACAGACAAAGTGCAGCGCTGCATGTAAATTAGGAGGCTTCGGAGTCATAATTAAAGATCAACCTTAATTATCTCCTCTCACATCTGACAGCAGATATCTAACTAATAATGTGACGCCATGAAGCACATTGTCACTGGCCAGACTAGTGAGAACTAGTCAGACCAATGCGTTGAGAACTGGTGAAGCCCCTTGGATAGGGGCGAAACGTCTTCTTTGACAAACCTAAGGGCAGTTGCTTTCGATTCAGCTGTTGGCTGGATATGACTACGACCTGGATGAATGAAAATATGCATAGACGTGATCAGGATGCGTGGCATTGTGTCCATATCCTGTGTATTCAGAAGATTCTGTTATTAAAAGTTTATCTGATGGTGGTTTTGGTCCCTGCAGCTCACCTAACTGTCGTCCTCTGGCAGGTCTTTTGTCAGTTTGATTTCTGTCTTTTTTGTCTTTGTGAAGATTTATTGGAAGATTGCTTTTTTCTTTTTTTGTACTAAGTTTTCAGTGACTTCTGAAGTTCCAGAGTTAAAACATTAGCATGGAGGAAAATGACACATTTGTAACTGACCAATATATATATTTGTATTATGTTAATTAGCTGACAGAACAATGGGTGAAGGACAATAGTTCAGTCTGTTTCTGTCATTTCCTCTCATCAACTCTTCATTATGGTTTGATGACTGTATACAGGTGAGGTACACTAAATGACCTTCTGGCCTCCAAAAAAATGTTCCATTGCTCCCAAAGGGCTCTCCACTAATCTCGCTCTCTATCTCTGTCTTTTTTTTTTTTTTTTTTACCACTTATCCATCAGGGTTGTGTGGGGGGGTTTGAACCAATCCCAGCCAAATCTTCCAGCGTTCACCCAGGACAGGTACTCAGTCCATCACAGGGCACTACCACTCATCAATTAGCTTTATTTTTTTGTAACTACTCTCACTACTCTGTGTGTGTGTGTGTGTGTGTGTTATGTGTGGAATGCAATACTTTGATGGTCATGACATTTGAAACAACAAACAACACTGTTCCGCTTCCACTTGTGCAAACATCAAACAAGCGCACACAATGCCATGCACGATGGTACAGAAGGAACTTATACACAAATACCACAAACAGACACACCGAGAGCTCTGAAATCACCTCTGACACTGTTGTGAGGATAAGTTAAGATATTAAAGGAACATAACCCACCGAGAAAAATGATGGTCTGCTTCCTGGCCAGCTTGACTTTTGAACTTTCATGTTTGGGTGCTCTCTGAGTTCCATTGATTGCTCCATCCAGGGAACCCAAAGGTCTTTGCAGGACCAGGATCATGGCTCGACACATGAAGGCCACGCAGATTAACACAATCATGTAGACGACAAAAGACACAAAAATGCTGACCCTGTACATCACCCAGTGCTCCTTCAGATTGGTGCAAAAAGTTAGATTCTGGACAGGTGTGTCATCAAAGATGGGAATGTGGCCCTGCATTCCTGTGGCAACCAGCAATGGCAATGCCACAAGCACAGACACCAGCCAGGCAAAGGTAATGAGGGATGAGGTACGTTTCCCACCCAGGGCTTTGAAACGAAAGGGGTGGCAGATAGCAACATAGCGTTCAAAGCTCAGTGTGGCTACATTGAGGATGGTGGCATAGCTGCAGGCCTCAAACAAGAAGTTGTAGATCTTACAGGAAGCATTCCCCGATGATGATGTGAATGGGAACCAGATGGCACTGTAGAGCTCCACCGGCATGCCAATGAGGAGCACCAGCAGGTCGGAGCATGCCAGGCTCACCATGTGGTCAGTCACATTTTTCTGCAGGTAGCCGTTTTGCCTCAGCACTTGTGTCACTCTGATAGTGACTGAATTCCCCACAATACCCGTCACCAGGATCAAGCTGTAGAGGACAGTCAAGAAGATTTTGATTGCGTAGGTCGGTTCAAGTTCCCTCCAGTCTTTCTCATCTGCTATCTCCCTTTCCCCACTCATGGCTACGAGTGGTGAGCGCAGATTTTCCAGGTATTGATTCTGCCCTTCAGCTTATCAGCTGTGCAGCTGCCACGATTACAGCCAAGACAGCTTAAAGTGAAATTATGCTCCAAATATTTGGTATCTTAAACCTCTAGTACAGTGTGTGTCACTGAGCCTAGTCTATCTCCTGCCATTTCAGATGATCACCTGGGATCTCCCTGGAGTCCTCACAGTTTTAGTCCAGAGTCGGGTGATTTCACTGCAGTCTGTGCAAAGTATTAGTCAACTTTCAACTCCCACAAATTTCCTCCTCCTTCCTGTAAGGGGAGGGCAGTTAAACATTAAACACTCTACAGACAGCACAAGGACTGGGGCCTGGTTTCACTCCTTATCATCAGGACTCCCTCTCTAAGAAACACATTGTTTTACTGTCAATTAGAGTTGAGATTATAAATGTGCTGAAAAGGTTTTGCAGCTGTGCAAACAGATAAGAAAAGAAAAAATATTCATGGCTTTGACCAAATGAATCAAACTCAATTAGATTTACAAGCAAGAAGTTTGGATAAGATAAAAACAGAGTTATGATACATGAACATAGTGGAGAATGTGCTCTTCAAAGATGAAAAAAATCTACATTAAAATGAAAGAACATGAGAAGGAGAGCACAAACAAGTTAGCTTTATGATAAAAAAAAAAAAAACAGACAGAGAGGGAACTTGAATAGTTCAAACAGGAACAAGACTGAAATAATTCAGGCCCGGCTGCATGGGTGAGTAGAACCAGAGCTGCCAGTTAATCTAGCACATTAGATGGTAGATAAAACTCTACTTCTAGACCATATACAACCACGTACAAACTATGGGTGCTTAGTAAAAACTTCAAGCACATTAAATTCACACCCTGAATCTACTCCAAATTAAGGTAAATCAGGGTCCAGGGTGTACCCCACCTTCACCCAATTTCAGCTGGAATTGGCTCCAGCAACCCCGCAACCATAAAAGGATAAGCAGTAAAAGATGAATGAATGGTGGGTCAAATGAGTTTCATTGTCAAATTTTTTTACATCACATTTATCAGAGAAAACATGCACTGATAGCAGCTCTTCCTCCTTTTAAACAGAAATGGCTTGCCTTGGATCCGGTGACTTAAAACATGTTTGTTAAGCCAAGTCCATGTTTGTTTACATTTTGTAAAATGAAGTGTTACAAATCAGCTTTCAACTTTCTGTTTGTTATATATTGTTAACAAATCTCCATTACTGAAGAGCTTTTTTTTCCTCATTTATTTACAGTGCTGCGGTCGTGTGTGTGCTGAGATTCATGACTCCTTTTTTTCTTTTTTTTTTACACACAAATTGACAATGATAAGAGTTTAAGATGTTCTTGGTGCAAAGTGTGTGAATGGCATTCTAGATACTGATTCTTGATCCATCATCTGTACCGCTGATCTGTATAAGGTGGAAGGGCATGGGGCAAGGGCTGGGTTCACCCAGGTCAGGTCTCCAGTCTATTATAGGGCCGACGTTAGGGATGAGCTGCCATCCACACTCACATTCACAGCTATGAGGAAATTTAGACTCACCAGTTAACCTAATTTAGAGTCTGTGGCCTGTGTGAGGAAACTGGAGAACAAGGAGGCAACCCACACAGGAGAACATGCAAACTCCATCCTCCAGGCTTGGGTTTGAACCCAGACTGTTTAAATTATCTTCAGTCATTTACTCATCAGTTTGAAGTAATGTAATGTAAGACATTAGCAGGTCTCAGAGTGAAAAAGTTGGAGACCCTTGTAATAGAGACAGATGATTAAAGAACCAGCTCCATACTTTTCCCAAAACCTTATGAGTCACAAAGCCTCCTGGTGCTGAACTTTGAGATATACACGCCACAGGCAGTGCTGCACTTTCTCTGTTGAGCTAGAAATCATCCACAGCTGTCAAATGTTAGAGGAAATAAACTAATGACTGACAAACATGAGAAGGACTTCATGTCTAATTATTTTGATTACAAAACATGTCCTCCATTGTAGCATTACGGATGACTTGGCCAACACAGATACAGTCTTCATAGAAAAAAAGACGGAATGTAATGGAAAATGTTTGAGTCTCCACTTGACACTAAGGAGATTAAAATGGGACACACTTCAGCTCTGCTTGACATGCCTCGACTACTGCCTTGTGTAATAGCCAATTACTGTCAATAGTCTGTATGTCCAGCTTTCAGGATGCTTGTGTTTACATGGCGCACTTGGTTTGTAGACATTCACGATCACAACGTAGATGTACAATGGTTGGCTTCTATTATCTCAATTCAAAGCCACCGCAGTAGTTTATGCTGTATCACTAACAGACTGAGAGATAATTCCACAAATTGTGGAGTAGAACTGAAATGCAGATGTCTTTTCACGTGTCAGTCAGAAAAAGTGTGACTCTGAACAGGGCCTCCCTTTCATGACCTTTAGCACTTTTGTTTTTTGTTTTTTGGCTTGAAGTGTAGGATGAATGTATGTAATATTGCGTAGGTCCTCCTTTTGCAGCATTATCAGTCCTAACCCTGAAGATCTGGAACCCTCTAGACCTCAGAGGTGTGGTATCTGGACCAAGACTTTAGCAGCAAATCCTGTAAATTCCCAATGTTGCCAGGTAGAGCCGCTATGGATTGGGTTTGTTTGTCCAAATGAACACCCTGAACTGGCTGTTGTTCTCATATCCCTAAAAGTTGTTGCAGTGTGCCAAGCAGCATTATCCTTCTGTAAAAGGCCACTGCCATTAGGGAATAGCCTATTGTTTTCATGAAGACCTGGACTTGTTCTGAACCAGGTTTAGGTCGGTGATACATGTCAAAGTAACATCCGCATGGATGATTGAACCAACGTCTCCCAGCAGATCATTGTCCAAAGTGTCACACTCTCTCCAGTTTTGATGCTTGTGAGTCCGTTGTAGGCTCTTTTGGTGGCGGACAGGGGTCAGCATAGACACCCTGACCAGTCTGCAGCTATACACAGTCCCATACGCAGCAAACCGTGACACTCTGTGTGTTCAGACACCTTTCTCTCAGATTTGTTGTTTTAGATATCAACCCGCTGAGATGCAATTATAAAAGGATCATTAATATTCTTCATCTGTCAGTGCTCATAGTGCATATATTGCTGATATCGTAGAATAGTGTGGTAACAGGTTATCATTACCTAAGCACTGTGTTAAAGCGCAGTTGACAAAGAGAGAATGTCATTAGTGGTGTTTAGTTTCCAGTTTATTCAGACACTGTTCAAAGAGGGCAATCTTCAGCAAGTAACACAGAACATGCTACAGACAGAAAAGGGCGCTAAACAGTCTCTGAACTGCTGCTTTATACATACAGGCATTATAGTATGAGTCCAACTATTTCAGTGCAGACCCAGTAGAGGACTTTAACAACTGACAGACATCCATCAATCCACAAGCCATGACAACGCTGTTAGCTGTGTTAAATTAGAATTACAGCTTACTTGTTGTGGCCTCTGGCAAACTGGTCAAGGATTAATTAATGTGAAAATTCTTGAGTTATACTTAAAGGCTTTTTGGTAAGGTGACCATGGCACTCAAAAAGCAAGCGAAAGCATGATGTCATTTATTGCTTAATTGGTGAACATTGGTTGTACACTGCTTTTACACACTGGACTATGCTTGGAAATGTAGAGAGAGCAGTGAGTAAATTTTGAACACAACCTACCTGAATGTCTGTGCTAGTTGTGGGAAAATTCTACTAGGTTTTGCTGATAAATCGTGTTCAGATGGACGTCAGGCCACCATGATTTTCACCCTTCCACAAGAGAACCAGTTCATCTTTTAGCCTAAATCAAATCAACATTTGTGCCATATTTGTCCCTCAAAACGTTAGAGATATTGCTGTTGCAAACATGGGATGAAAAGGTGGAAAAAACCAAAAGCAGAAGCTCTATAAAAGCTGCATCATGATTTAATAATCCCATTCTGCCCTAATGTTGAACTGCCTAACTGACATAGTTGGACCTGCTGGTGGCACTGAGCAAATGTATCCACAGAGGGGAGCAAGATAATGTCTCCTGTAGAAATGCATCATTGTAGACAGAGATGTAAAACAATATGTTTTAATAGTGCAGAGTAAGTATGAAAACAGTCTTGCAAAGTAGCATGATTATTCAAGAGCTTATGTTGATAGATGGGACGTTGTGATGGCCACATCTTCTTTTAAAATCTTATAACATTTTCACTAGTGGCATTTGACATTTAAAAAGACAAAAAAATTACTTAGATAATAAAAATCATGACAAAAAAACCTGAGAAAGAATATATAATTATCATACCCATGATTCCACAAGCACCACTGATAAAGGATATAAAGATAACTCTGTATGTTGTCAACATGAGAATTGTCATACCTGCAGCCGTGACACAGGGCAGCCCTCACCAGCAACTCCTTTTCTCCTACCCTTCATACTTCCAGTAAATGGTGAGGACAAAAAACGTCCATAAAATGGATGAGAGGAACAGTGTGGACACTTCACCTTTAACTATAATGTTTACACGACGCACACTGAGGATTTTTTCCATCACATGAAATCACAACCGAACTAATCATTTTTTGTTTATGAAAAAAAAAGAAAAAAAAAAAGAAAAAGAATCACTTACAACAAACCAATTGATGTGATATAATCTCTTGTTGCACTCAATAAAAATCAGCTGTGATACACACTAGCAGTAATTGTTAAATAATACATCCAATATAAACCGTTACATCATCTGTGGTGTTTGTCCTGGTTTCACAAACACTCTGCTTAAGTTTAACCATGTACAGTATTTACATCACATGAAAACAAGGCCGCTTTTCGAAGCACACCACTCTTATTGCAGTGAGACGTTTGTGTATCTTAAAGCAAAACTGTATCTCTGTCACAGTTTGTCTTCAGGTATTCAGTACTGAAATTGAGAAGCTGATGGTCTGTAGAAAATTGACGCTGGAAGAAGAAAAATTAAATCACAATAACAGTTTTTCTGAAAAGAAGAACATAAAGCCTTAAAAAAAAAAAAACTAAACTAAAAAACAAACATGAATTTTTCACTTAGATGCTCTCAGGACAGTGTTGTTATCACCTAAAGGTCTGAAGCTGGTGAGGCTGCATAACACAAATTTGTCACTGTGCTGCATTCCTAATTGTGATTATTTCTCTTAAGACACTGATTTGTCATATGGTTGAATTACAGAAGCAGGAACAGCAGTCCCAAACAGCATTTTAAATTCCACAAGACAATGAGGCCAAACCAGCAAACTTTACAAAAGTCTGTTGGTATTAGCAATGGTGCAGAAGTTCAGTGTATTATCGAAGGAGGAGCTGCACTGTCATGCTGCCTTGGTGATAGTAATACCATTGGTAATGACTACGTTTTGCCCTGTAATGTGCTATGGCTCCACACACTCTTCAAAAGTTAACAACATCCAGTACAGATTATCATCCTTCATTAAATAGAGATGAGAACTCAACTCCAAGCTACTCCACCTCTGTTAGTGCTCTGATCAAGTTCCACATGTACCAAACAGCACTCGCTGAGAGAATAACTACTGATACTATAAAATGACAAGTTTAGTCTGCAATGAATGACAAAAGTAAAAAAGATGGCAGGATTGTCGCTAAAATGTAGAAAATAAATAGGTTTGATAAGGAGGCACTGGTGCAGTTCACTGTCGGCAAAAGCTTCCAGATTGTCCACTCAGCAAGATCCACAATCACCACCTGAGGAGATAAACAAGAAAATGTATTATTAGTTTGAAATGATTACATCCCATAAAAAAATAATCCATGTTCATCAGACCTTTTGACTTTGAAAGTGAACATGCATACATTGGCCTCGAGAGCGTTGTTGCAGCTTTCTGCTCAAGTCATGAAGGAAGTTTCCCAGAGTCTCTCCACACAAGCATTCCGGAGCGAACATTAGGGTCAGTTTGCCCAGGCGGCCAGCTCTATAAGGGACCTGGTTGTTCCAGACTGTTTAAAAATCAGTGAGGACACTGAGCTCTTTGGAACACTGAAAGCAGCAGAGATACTTTTGTACCATTCCCCGAATCTGAGCCTCAACACAATCCTGTGCCTGAGTCTTCCTCATCATGGTTTTTTCAAATCAAATTTTATTTATATGGCGCCAGATCATAACAAAGGCCCTTCAAGGCACATATAAAGCAGGTCTAGACCCAGCTCTTTACAGAGTTATTTAAAGAGACCCAAGAAATACTTACATGAGCGAGTACTCAACAAGAGTGGCAGGAAAAACTTCCTCAAAAAGGCAGAAACCTTGGGCAGAAATTTTCTCTGATGTGTGTTTTCAGCTGAGACTTATATAATGTGTGCCTTTAAAAGTAATTTCCAGTCAATTGATTTTACCACTGGTAAGTCTGGTCAAGGTGAAGAAAAATCTCAGAGATGATCAAGAGAAATGGGAGGAACCTGAAGTTTCACAGCAAAAAGTCTTAATTTCGGTTTTTCCTTTTCAATAAATCTGCAAAAATATTCTACAATTCTGTTTTCACTTTGCCACTATGAGGCATTGAGTGTAGAGTGATGGGAAAATACATTTTTTAAAGGGTCTAAAGACTTTCTAAATGCACAGTTTATACCCAGCAGACACTGTTCTAAATTGCACTTTTTCCATTCCCCATTAACACCTCCATTAGAATCCACATGCTGAGTTAAAATTCTCTCTCAGACCTAATGGCAATTACTTCACAGGTCGGAAAAAGCAGATAAGAAAAGTTTGACTACATTTCTGAGACAGCAGTTTCACAGGATTTGTTGAGTGGGTGGCCCATTTATTTATTCATTCATTCATTCATTCATTCATTCATCTTCTTCCGCTTATCCATTTCTGGGACGCAGGGGGTGCTGGAGCCAATCCCAGCTCACACTGGGTAGGGCGGGGTACACCCTGGACAGGTCGACAGTCCATTGCAGGGTGGGTGGCCCATATTTAAAATGTTTATCTAATCATCATCCTGTCCAGCTCATCCTCTGTCCCTCTTACTCAAAATGTCCAAATACTGCAGCCAATAGACAAATGCTTGACAGATGTTAAGGGCAAACAACTAAAGGAACACAGAAATAAATACTGAGCTAAATCAACTGTTGCAAAACCCTTTTAAGACTTCAAGTAGCTCCAGACATGTTTCAAAGCATGTAAAGCTCCTCTGCTATGATTAATCTTTTGTCTAGCGTGGATTTCCTATATTAAAAGTGTAAAAAGTAAAACTTAGACTGGAAGCTTATCTACTCTTAGCTGCTTTATAATAATACGTTTTTAGGTTTTTTAAGCCCCGCCTCTTGTCCCCCTAGAGTTAAGAGGATTGGTTCTTTACATTGGTGACGCATGAATGCCCAAATGCCTGACTGTCTGAATTAGTTTTTTATGAGACTGTCACTGGTTCACTGCAGTTCAAAGTGGAAATACAGTCATGGTGCTGACTAATTATTTTACACATTTGTATTGTCTTGCATTATACTGATCGTGACAAGGTTAAAAACACAATCTCTTTCTTTAGACCGTTCAAAAAAAACCTTTTTGTCGAATTTGAAAGATGAACACGAAACACTGGCATACTGTCACCTTTTAAAATTGTGGTGAATATATTTCTAACTGCTATATGTCGAACCAAGCGTCAGTGTACCGTCACACAGTAGCCACACCCTAATTGATTTATGGTCTGCTTTCCTCTAAATGGGACCATCATTCAAAATATGTCAGGCTGTCTTGGAGACTTGAAACTAGATAGTGATATAAACTCATTGGGAAAACATTTAGTTAAATTAGGTGAGAAGAAAGACCATTTTCACATACATTTTTATAAAAATCAGACTTCTTTTTAAAACCTGTGGAGTTACCCTTGATGGACATTGGAGAGGGGGAGAGAGAGAGAGAGAGAGAGAGAGAGAGAGAGAGAGAGAGAGAGAGAGAGAGAGAGAGAGAGAGAGAGAGAGAGAGAGAGAGAGAGAGAGAGAGAGAGAGAGAGAGAAATTATTAAACTTAAATTTTTTTTGTTTGAACTAGGGGGGGCTTCAGTTTTTCTCTGCGGGTTATATTCAAGTTACCCAGTTGATTACTGTATGCATTCTCTTATTCACACACAAACACATGCACACATATGCACACAGAGTAATATGCACATCACAAACACTAATGAACAACACATACACCAAAGCCGAGAAGGTTAAGTGATCATTTACCTTGTGTTTAACTACTGGATCATGAACAGAAACTTCCTTCATTAGGGGAGACAGTGTTTAGAGGAATAAGGCTTTCAAACTGCTCGCTGTCCTCTGGTAGTCTGTAAGTTGAGGAAGGGGGTGTCAGTCATCATCAAAGTCATTAACTATGACAACCATCAAAATCATCATCATCTTGCACCAAATGGGAGGGCTAGAATTCTTCTGTGATCTATTCTTTTGTGGATAGATCACAGAAATGGGGCAGAGGTTCGTCAGTCGAGCATGTACTTAACTTAGCTGCGCTTAAAGCTACAAATGGAGCCTATTGTCCTTGTGAGAATGTCAGACAAGTGTGTGTCAAGTTAAGGTCTATTCAGTTTTAATATTTCACATGTCACAATACACTGAGACAACAACACACTCCAAATTAAACAATTTAAAATGATTATGATAAAAACAATTTTCACATTTCACAAACTCACAACTTACTTCCTACACAGACCTGATCCCTGTTATGTACGCGTATGCATGTGTACTGCATATGTCTGTGTGTATAAATAACTTCCATTGGTCAAATGGCTCTCACAGAAGCATCTGTTTCCATTTGTACTCTTGTTGCAGTTGCGTCATAAACACAATAGTAACCACATCCCATGCTACTGAGTCCACTGGAAAATGACCATACAAGACTAATGTCCCAGTGTGACTTGTCTGGACATCCAGGAATGAATGTTACGGTGGTACGATAATTTGATTAGTCCAATATACTATAGGACTTGAGCTCACAGACAACAAAGAACGAGAGGCTGTAACGTGTGAACACAGTGATGTGCTCCTGCACTCAGTGTATTTATGAATGTTAATTTGTAACAACAAAAACATATCTAACTCCTATTTTTGAAGATAGTATATGAAATCGAATGCTTTCAAACTTATACAGGACCGAGGGCAGACCAGAAATTTAATATTTGGCCATGAATAAAACAGGCACATAAGAAAACAATGTTGCAGAGACTTCAAACTTTTTTCACGATATATGGCTCATTTCTTTTATGATTTGTGAAAGTTCCATCACCTTGGAAAGAAGTTTTAAACAAGGAGTGAAACCCCTTATCATGCTGTGTTGGTTAATTCAAAAAGTGACTGTAATCATTTTCGAAATTTTCATTGATTTTGGATGATCAGTTTCTGATGGATGCACTGAACTGACTGACTGAAACTAAAGGAAATACTTGTTTTCAACTGTGATGTCACTGTGACCCCACGCATCCATTGGCTGTGGTGGCACTGCAGTTGTGTCCAGCAGCTCCAGCAGCCGTCTGTTCTTCAGCAGCTACACTTTGTTTCAAGATGTGAAGTATAAACAGGTCATACAGATGTGCTGACGGCTGTAGTTTTATCACTCTAACAACTGCCAAAATGCTTACTGATAAGTTGTACAGTGGATTTCCATCTGTTCAAATGCTGGTTACTATGCTTCTATATTTATGTGTGTGTCTGTGTGTGTTTGTCCTTGTAAGCAGGGGTTATTCTCGACTTTAATGGCAACTGTCTCTGAGCTATCGTTTTACAAATGTCAGTTGTACAAGCATAGGAGATTTCAGAAAAGTCCCTGTTCATTGTTGCATTGCTGTGCAACAATGATGCAACTTGTGTTTTCTCTTATGTTCCACCTTTCTAGAGCGGGCATGTATGTAAGCTAGCACACTAAGAGATTTGGCTTGTATATCTTGGCTGAGTTTAATGTGTGTATCAGGGTTTACCTCTGAATGCGATGCTTCCTGCAAATGAAGGCGTAGACTCTCCTCAGCCCCACAAGCACAGGATCCCAGTTGTTGTAATGGCATAAGAGTGTAGCAATGAAGAAGGAGAGGAAGACGGGGACTGCTCCAGCAAAAAATAACCATGAAAAACGTACCTGAACACACACAGAGGAAAGTAACTAGTTACTACTGGATACTCCAAGTTTCTGGGATTCATTTTTAAGTGTAAGGTATTGCAGTGTATTGCAACAATAACTTCAGTGACTTTTGGATAAAGTGATATGAGGAAAAGAAGTAAAGGCTTAAACAAATCAAAAATATACAGACTTCATTTTGCAATACAATATATCCCCACATTCAGCAATGCCAAACAAACATTATCTTGACTCTTTTCAAACTCAAATCTGATTGTAAGCAATCTGCTGTATGTACTTACCTTCTGCATACAAATATCTGCCATAATAGAGAGTGGGATAGTGAGGCTAAGTGCCAGAGTTCCAATCAGAGATGAAGTGAGGAAACAGCCCCTGTGGAGAGCAACAAAATATCTTTAAAAAAGTTCAAACTAAAGTTACTTTACATTAAATCAGTTCACCTCATCAGGGGGATATCTAGATGGAGGCCCGGCCGATAGTATCAAAATTTTGAATCAGGTTTGAATTACGATTATTTGGTGCAAGATTTGTGGCCTGCACAAATAATTTGCTCACCAGAGCCAGAGGAACTCTGAGAGAACAGTTCCAATGAGGCCATTGATGAGGATGTACGTCCACACCAGCTGGCTGGGAAGTTCAAATGCCTCGAAGCCTGTGTAGTGGAGCAGCAGGAATCCTGGCCACAGCAGCAGCAGGTTGAACAGACCCACAAACCCTGAGAGACACACAGCAGTTCAGCCTGGACAACTCTGAGCACAACCAGCATCAGCCACTGTGGCAACACAAGTATAAAGCACTCAAAGTGAACCTGGTCTGCTCCCTTCTCTGGACCTCTTCTGGTAGAACCTGACCCCCGCAGACCAGGAACATCCCACAGAGCTGCAGTGTTGTAGATTCTCCATCAGCTGTCTAAACATCACAGTTTGCTTCTTGTCAGAGCCGATATCATCCTCAAAGTGGACCATTTTTTTCTGCTTCAACATCACCTTCAGGACTAAATGTTCACCTGCTGTCTAATATATCCACCCACTGACAGCTGCCATGGAACTAGATAATCAATGTTATTCACTGAACTTCAAGTTAACTTAAACGCCTATTCGGCCTATGTTCACTTGAAGAAACAAAAAAATAGTCAGAATTCTTACATGCCATCATGAACTTGGTTGACAACTGACCAAACACAATGACACAGCCATGATAAAGGACGATTCTTCAAGTATAGATGCTACAAAATCTAAAATATGGATGCTTCTTGCACATCTTTGAAAGGAGGGAACAGTGTTGCTGTCACCAAAAAAATCGGATCAGGGTCCCTGAGGGGGTTCCTGGTCTTCCTCACTATATTTCCATCCATAAGCTTACACACTGACAGAATGCGTAACTGTTGTGGGTATGGGTGTCAAACATATTCAGTAATAAAACATCTAATAGCCCAATATATCAATTTAGCGTCTTTGCCGCGTTAATGGTAATCTCTGTGATATCTGGCCACATGTGAAATACAGTCATCACCACCTCTTGCATGAGTTACAGGGTTGAATGGGCAGAAGAGGTTTTGCAAAAGGTTATGATGTCTTAGTACACTTGACCTTTGACCTTTTGAATATAAAAGGTCATGACACTATCAGTGGGCAGCACGGCGGCATAGTGGTTAGCTCTGTTGCCTCACAGCAAGAAGGTTGTGGTTTTGATTCCCAGGCCTGAGGCCTTTCTGTGTGGAGTTTGCATGTTCTCCCCAGGCCTGCATGGGTTTTTTTCCTGGCTACTCCAGTTTCCTCCCACCGTCCAAAGACATCATGTTTAGCTTATTTGGTGACTCTAAAAATTGTCTGTAGGTCTGAGTGTGAATGATTGTTGGTCTCTGTGTGTTGGCCCTGTTATGGACGGGTGACCTGTCCAAGGTGACCCCGCCCTCGCCCAGTGTGAGCTGGGATTGGCTCCAGCACCCCCTGCAGCTGGGAAATGGATAAGCGGTAGAAGATCGATGAGTGAATGAATGACACTATCAGTTAAAATTCAGGAAAGTCATCTACTTATTTCTATCACCCCACACAAGAAAGTCTAAGTCCAAACTGGTTTGGCGGTGGTTCCCCAATTTGTGGAAAAAGCTATCTAAAAAAGTCTATCAGAGACGGGGGATCCCTCTTTATTTTAAACAATCTCTTCACAGACCTCAGAGACAGAACCTCCTTCTCCTTACATCTATGATACTATAACATGACAGTTGCCATTTCCTCGCCTCATCTCTTATAGATGTAGTACCTAGTCATTACACTGAAGTCTCCTATAGTACTGAGGCTTTATTCATGTCCTTCACTCGTGAGTTGCTTTGGATAAAAGCATCTGGCAATGGGTAAATATTAATGTAAACATAGGACACCTTTGTTGTCAGCACAGTTGAACTGAAATTGCTACTCCTAGTAAACAGGATAACAACAACAGCAATCATCTGTAAGTATCAAACCGGCTGAGATATTGCAGTAAAATAAGGGGTATTTGCAGACACACTGTCCCACATTTGATCCACTGGTTAAAGTGTGGGTTTCTGGCCAGGGGGATCGATATAGATAAGTACAGACTTGGCAGGGTACAGTTCACAGATGGCCCTCAGTTAAAATTGTTCCCAATTCTGCAGGTGCAGGATTTTATGGCCCCGTAGTACTTTCCAGAGTGCAGCAAGGTAGGTGATGACCGGGATGGAATAAAAATTTGAAGATGTTGTTTGCTCTGTGAAAGACATAGGTTCCTTGGAATGTGAGAGTTGGAAACATTTCAATGCTGTCCCTGTTGATAAGGACTTATTAGTTCCATTTATTTTCCCAGGTGTTGAGTGCCAGGACACCAACCTCCCTGTCAAAGAGAGTGAGGTGCAGGTGGTCATCTCAACACTGCTAGATGATCAAGGTCTTTGCACCAATACTAGGCCCAAGGCTTTGGTGTAAAGCTCTACATGTGAAAAGCGGGGCTTATGGCATTTGGGAGAAAGTTTTGTCTGGCCTGAATTTGTTAATTGAGACAGGAAGAGATGATGGTTTAAGACAGGGAAGACAGAAATCAAGGAGATGTGTGAGAACAACTCCTGGTTTTCAATCAGGGCCTGATGCTTTCCCTGTGTCCATAGGCTTGAACACACATCTCTTTAAACATGACATTTCCTATCACAGCAGGTGCTGGTACAGAGCAAAATCTGTAGAAGTAGAGTTTTCCTACCAAAGAACATGGGAATGTCAAGCTTATCCTCCCGATCCACTCGTCTCTTAATCATTACGATATAGACAGCGTAAAGTATTGCCCCCGCCAGAGACCAAAGAGAACCTTCACAGAAAAGAAAGAGTCATCATATTTGGAAAGAGGCTTTCAAGCTATATTATTTACATAACTGATGTGAAAGAGTGGGAGATACTTGCTGTCTCCATGGTTACCTATGACACCTTTCCCATCAGGGTTGTCCATGCTGGAGAAACTCACAAGGGCCACACCTCCCATGCTATACATGAAGAAAATGATGAGAAAAAGGAATAAGAGGAGGAATAACATGAATACTATATTCACCAATTATGTTTTCACACACACAGAGCTTTGACAACTGCATTTTACCCATCAATGAGCAGCTGCAGCCTGGGGAGCAGTGGGGGGGTTCAGTGATCTGCTCAAGGGCACTTGAGCTGTGGACATCAAGGGCACGGAAAGCACTGTTTCACTCACTCCCCCACATGAATTTTTTTCCTTCTGATTCAGAAAATCCCAGTAATCAAGCTGCTTTAGGATTCACACTCTGAATTCAACCACTATGGATCGGGATTGAACCATAACTAAGTCTGGTTGGGAAATCTCTGGACTGTCCACATAGAGTGAACATTTTTTCACAGCTCTTCCTATACAGGCAGCAATATAGAGGCATTCAATGACTGACAGATAGACAGATAGATAGATAGAGAGACAGACAGGCCGACGGATACTTTATTATAAGGGAAACTGGTTTGCTACCAGATCAGACCATAAAGCCAGCAGACACCACAAACACAACACTCACCAAATAAATAAATAATTCTACCACAAGAGGGCAGTAAATACATTGAAAGTAATGAAAACATGATTAAAAGTCAATGAGACAAAATATATTAAATTACATTACATAAATTAGATTTTTTCCCTTCGAAATAGTGAATTATTTATACACTTTATCATGAATCTGTGATGGGAGTAATCAGACTGTTAGAGGACATCAGCAGAGGAGGTGGTCCTTCACCACCTCGAAATGTGGTCTGAATGATCAGCTCTCAAATTAGTCCTGAATGTGTCTGAGGTGCATTCACACTTAAACTTACGGCTGACCACTTGTGATCAGATCACTTGAGAAACATAGCAACGCCAGGTCTGCACAAGGCCTCAGACTAAAATACTTAAAAAGAACAAGGGTGGATCTCATGGATCCAAGTATGACCCAGTGTATCCACAATCATAACCAAAGGTCACCAATAGGACAGCTAACACCAACTTCACAGACAGAGTATCTGCTTGTGGAGTACAGTTATTGGTAGTCTTCGAAACGCACAGTATAAAATAATACATCCACTTGTGTAGGTAAACAATCTCCCAACATGACAGCAGCCAACACGTTCATTCAGCCTTTACCTCAAAGCCACAGCCAGCAGTTTGGACAAGGTGAAGCGGTCGCTGCTGTTGCTGGGAAATATGGCTGCTAAGATGAGCGTGAAGAGGCCTGAAGAAGGAAAAGTGGCAGAGGACAGTGAGGAGGCAGACCAGGCACAGACCGGCTCCTCTCTAGACTATTTTCCCCACTGTCCATTCTCACCTTAACTTTTACTTATTGTCATGAGATTGTGAGAAAGAGTCACCTGAAGTGGACGACAGGATGTTAACTATTGCAACCTGCACATCAGACAGCGCTTCCTGGTAGGACAGGTTGGCCAGGAACCACTGAAAGACAAACAGGGGCAGTGATGTAAGAGGATTGGAAAAAATAACACTTAACTGCACAATAGGCATTTTGTGAAAAGACCAAGCCATTTCTTGTCTGGAATTCAGCCGGAAGAAGATAGCTGAACTACCACCCACCTACATCTCTGGTGACTGCATGGAGAGTGCAAACTTTTAAATTCAAAATAATCACATCCAATGACCTGACCTTCACAACTAACAGTCAAAAGGTGCTTCAGCAGCTTTACTTGCTGAGAGTACTTGGAAATACCTGAACCACCTAGCTAGCCCTCTACCAAGCTGCCATAGAATTCATACTAGCCTATGGTATCACGGTGTGGTATACAAGGGTGCTCCACCCCAGACAAAAAGGTCCTGCAGAGGGTCAAAAAGGCAGTAAAGAAAATTGTTGGCCACCTCCTGCCCTCTCTGGAAGATATTGCCAATAGAGGGTACCACTGAGGAGCCATAAACATTACCAAGGACTGTCCACCATCTGTTTAAATTGCTAATATCAGACAGACTATAAAGATCTGCAAAAACAGACACATCTGTACTTTAAACTTTAACTTCAAACTCAATTCTGATGTTATATATGCTGCTCATGTGTACTTGGATTTTATGTAGTTTGTACCTCAATTCTGTACACGCATACACACATACACACCCATACACACGAAATAATGAAATGATCAGGCATAACATTATGACCATCTGCCTAATATTGTGTTTGACCCGTCGAGGCATGGACTCCACTAGACCCCTGAAGGTGTGCTGTCATGGAAAGTTGTGAATCGGGACCTCCATAGACCGAGACTTGTTTGTCTAGCACATCCCACAGATGCTGGATTGGGTTGAGATTTGGTGAATTTGGAGTCCAAGTCAACACTTCAAATTTGTTGTTGTGCTGTTTAAAGCATTGCTGAACCATTTTTGCTTTGTAGCACGGTGCATTATCCTGCTGAAAGAAGCCACAGCCAACAGGGAATATAATCTCCATGAAAGAGTATACATGCTCTGCAACAACGCTTTGGTAGATGGTACATGTCAAAGTAACATCCACATGGATGGCAGGACCTAAGGTTTCCAAGCAGAACATTGCCCAAAGCATCCTCTTGCCTCCTTCCCATAGTGCATCCTGGTGCCATGTGTTCCTCAAGTAAGCGATGAACATGCACCCGGCATGCTGAGTGATGTAAAAGAAAATGTGATTCCTCAGACCAGGCCACCTTCTTCCATCATTCCTTGGTCTAGTTCTGATGCTCACATGCCCATTGTTGATTATTTTGGCAGGGCACAGGGGTCAGCATGGGCAACCTGACCGGTCCGCGGCTATGCAGCCCCATATGCCACAAACTGCATAGTGCATTCTGACACCTTTCTATCAGAAGCAGCATAAACTTCTTAAGCAAGTTGAGCAACAGCAGCCTGTCTGTTGAATCAGATGACACAGGCCACCCTTTGTTCCCCATGTGCATCAATGAGCCTTCACCCCCCATGACCCTGTCGCCAGTTCACCACTGTTCCTTCCTTGGAGCACTTTTTGACCAGGCCACCTTCTTCCATCATTCCTTGGTCTAGTTCTGATGCTCACATGCCCATTGTTGATTATTTTGGCAGGGCACAGGGGTCAGCATGGGCAACCTGACCGGTCCGCGGCTATGCAGCCCCATATGCCACAAACTGCATAGTGCATTCTGACACCTTTCTATCAGAAGCAGCATAAACTTCTTAAGCAAGTTGAGCAACAGCAGCCTGTCTGTTGAATCAGATGACACAGGCCACCCTTTGTTCCCCATGTGCATCAATGAGCCTTCACCCCCCATGACCCTGTCGCCAGTTCACCACTGTTCCTTCCTTGGAGCACTTTTTGACCAGGCCACCTTCTTCCATCATTCCTTGGTCTAGTTCTGATGCTCACATGCCCATTGTTGATTATTTTGGCAGGGCACAGGGGTCAGCATGGGCAACCTGACCGGTCCGCGGCTATGCAGCCCCATATGCCACAAACTGCATAGTGCATTCTGACACCTTTCTATCAAAAGCAGCATAAACTTCTTATGCAAGTTGAGCAACAGCAGCCTGTCTGTTGAATCAGATGACACAGGCCACCCTTTGTTCCCCATGCGCATCAATGAGCCTTCACCCCCCATGACCCTGTCGCCAGTTCACCACTGTTCCTTCCTTGGAGCACTTTTTGATAGATACTGACCACTGTAGACTGGGAACACCCCACAAGAGCTACAGTTGTGGAGATGCTCTCACGTAATCTTCTAGCATCACAATTTGGCCCTTGTAAAACTCACTCAAATTCTTACGTTTGCCCATTATTTTTGGTTTTTAAAACAAGGATCTTAAGGTCAGCTACAGGGAGGAGTAGGGAGATGTCCCTAGTATTGCTGCCCTACCACTTAAGATGTTCTGAGCTCAAAGGAGCGAAACATCAGTAACGAGTGGCTCCTGGCAGCTGACCAAAAGTACTGGCGGAGGTGTGACAGACAGCAATGCCCTGTGCAAGTAGCATATACCTGTGTTTCCATCGTTGAAAAAAATCGTAGGAGAAAGGCCAATATAAGACACATGATCACCTGTGTACTGTGACAAAGTAATACCCACTTTATTAATCTGAGGTCTAGCGTTAGCTACACTAAATACTGACTTTGTGCACACTTCATTCTATTGTTGAGTTTAGGATGCTATGGCTCAGACGGCTGAGCGGGCTGACCACTGATCATTGTGCTGGCAGTTCTAACCCAGAAGTGTCAGGAAGTGTAATAACATCAACAAAATCAACTATGCAGTTGGTGTTCTTGCTGTGATGACCCCTAAAAGTCCAAATGACAACAATACTTCGATGTAATTTCTGTCTGCAGTTAATAAGTCATAGTATAAAAATATTTGTACTTTTTCAAATGTATTAAAAATGTAAAACTGCTTTTATAGGACACTAAAATGTGGTAGGATGCATTCTGTTTTCTTTAGTTATGTCTGAGATCTTTCTCGTGAGTCCTGATGTGACTTATACAGATTAGAAAGGCACCTGCCAGTGTCTCACAATATACCTTGCATGTCAGTACACAAACAGTCTATGAAGTCCAAGGAACTTTGCCATACAATTGTCATAAGGTTAAGTGCATGGCAAGAGTATAAAACCATTGAAACAGCTCTAAGAGCTCCCAGGAGCACAGTGGTCTAATACAAGATGTTTGTAAACAGGAGATCCCTGGAGTTGGTTGCCCAGAAACCAGCTAAGTGACCAGGAACCTAACAGTCACTCTAAATCCTTAGTCCAGAGAGATTACCATCTTTCAAAGATTTGCTGGTGGGTTGGTGAGATGGAACCCACAGTGATTAAAAGGCACATGACTGCTCACCTGGCCAAACCAAAGTCACATCTATAGCTGCTTGATTTAAAAAAAAAAAAAACAAGATATAGAATACGCTAACAGGCTTAGTATAACAATATAAGCAGATGGAAGGTGATGACTGTGTGTCTGGTCTCTTATTTTTATGGCGTTGAAAAAAGATGAACTTTTTATTTAAAAAAAGAAAGAATTGAAGTAGTGTTAAACAAGTATTTTCTGCATTCAAATTGGAATACAACATATTGCATTGAATGTGCACAACATTTTCTACTCTACTAAAAGACTACTTGAAAGTAAAAAAATTTGTGTTAATGTATTTAAATAGATTTTGTAGCTTTCATAGAATACAGAAAAAGTGAGATGTTACTCACCACAAAGCAGAAGAAGAAGCTGATTTTGGCCACATCAGTGATGGTTAGCTTGCCCACTGTGCGTAACATGGCTTCATGGTCTTTGGCAGCCGGGTAAGACATGCGGGAGAGCTTGGCCTCCAGGGCCTGAGTGGAGGGCAGCTGACGCACTTCCATGATATTACTGAAACGCACCCGGTGCTTTTTAGAAGCTGCTGAGAACCAGAATTGAAAAAAGGAGTAAATTAACAGATTTTTATTCAAAAGCACAAACACAAAAATGTAGTGTCATTCTGAGGTTCCCCTTGGATTTGCATAAGGAACATTCATTTGAACTAATAAAGCAACATATTCCCCTACTCAGATGCTAATGCAATAACCTAACCCTACAATAGAAATGCCAAACATATGAAACCTTGAAACTTCAAAAACACCAGAAATACTAATAGACTGTCTCAGAGCCTCTGTTGTTTTGCCGTGGGCTCTGGAGCCTGTCAGACAGCCCGAAGAGCATCATCATGTTTTTCAATTGCTCTAGAAAAAAAAAAAAAAAAAAAAAGTAAAATCTGATTCCTTGTCATTTTGTATTTATTGTAACAGCATACAAAAAAGAAGTCAGACAAATGTTTCCCCTGTTTAATACAGAGGATTTTATTGATTTTCATGGCTCAGCACTGCCCTCTGCTGTTCACATTTTATTTCTCATTCCTGAGACCCAGCCGATGAGGTTATCAATCAAATACAACTTTAACACCTCAGCAAACTTCTCAGTGCTTCAAAAATTCAAAGAAAGATGCAAGCCCAACAGCATGCTTCATGTTTTACAAAGCAAAAATATTATATACTCACAAGATTTGCAGTCTCCCGATAAACAATTCGAGTGTTCAGCAGGGAAATCCTGGAACTTGACCGGCACATACAGAGGTTCACTCTGCAGAGAAACCAAAGACAGTCAGGTATTTCTTGTTGGTTGTAAAATAGTTGTACAAAAAAAACACTTGAAATTAAGTTTGTATTTGTGCAATTATTTTTTGCCCTCCTTCTGCCAACAAAGCAATAAATAGTAAAAATGTAAAAAAAAATAATAATAATTATTATTATTAAAAAATTGATAAATAGAAAAACAAACAAGACTGCATTAACCTACATACCAGACAATTGTTCACAGTGTTGTCAGTAGTGCACGGTCTGATGTAGGCCTCAGCATCAGCAAACTGCATAAAGACACAATCAAACTGTCAACGAACCAAAGACTTTCTGCTCCACATCTTTAAGCTGTGCCTGAGTCTCTTTGACTCCGCCATTGATGATTTGACCTCAGCAGTTTAAAAAGGCCTTAAGCTGAATCCGGTCCATACTACACACTTTTTATCTTAAGTTTCACAGTTTTTAATCCTAGGTACTAAAACCTATTCTCCAGCCATTAAAATTAAGGTAAGCCTAAACACAGGCCAAAGGAAACCATGACAAAACCGCTTTTTGATAAAAGCAGCTTAGTCACAACAGAGTCTCATTCAGGTAATTACCAAATGCTCAGAATTCACAATTTCTAAAGGGGTTTCTGCTGCAGATGCAGCTAAGAAACATCAAGTCACCTAAAAACCATCCTAAGATTGGATATGTCTTCTTAATGAATTTGTTCTGTTCAAAGTAACTGAGTGCTGTGGTTAAAGTGTCTTTGTTTGAATTAGTATATACAAAGAAATGCAGTGAATTCAGAGTAAACACAAGAAACTTGTGCTACAAAAAATGGACTAGACTCAGTGACTAACTCCCTAAACTTAACAACAACCTTGCGACCTGCCCTACGTGCCCTAAAGATAACTATATCTAACTAGCCCAGTGAGCAGTGATAACTAACATGTCTTTGGGGTCATCAGGTTGGAACCTCCTTTCACCGGTGTTTCGTCTAGTTGGTCCCACGACACCTCCAGGAGGCTAGACAGTGATCACTGGCGTCCCAGAGTCACCCCCCTAATGCCAGCTATCACCGCTCCTCACACCAAGACAACTATCTCAAAATAGTACTACCGTCAACTACTCCAACCTCGCATCAACTGCACCAGTAAAAGCGGGGTGGGGATACAGACCCTGGTTCGGGTAGGGGGAGAAATAGCAATGTACAAGAAATGTGTTACCCGCTTATGATAAACTGTTGAGTTTTTCTCAAGTCAGACATTGGGTGCAAGAGAGTTGTTTATTTTGTTACTTCTAAAACCTCAGCATGTTAGAAATTAAATAGTTGAGTTTGAAGGACATGAACTTGGGTCACTGAAGCTTTCACTGCACAATGCAATACTCATGAGTCACACCACACCAAAGACTTTGCCTTTTCAGCTACAGTTCAGTGACAAAATATCAAAAATCTGTCCACAAACGGACTCCTAAGAGTCCTTAGAACTAACTATGTCATGGTTTTTGCTACTGTAGATGTTTCCAGGACCACATTTTGCCACAGTGACAAAAACACACAGAACCACACAGTAAGTCACAAAATTCCTTCTGTTGCAGCTGGTAATAAATGTCTCAGAAGACATGGTGTATGGTTATCTGTTACTGAAGACTTGAAATGCAGCATCATAAATGTTTGGAGTAAAAAAAAAAAAAAAAAGAGAGAGATTTTTAAACCTGCTGCCCCCATGTAGTGAGAGTGTGGCTTGACTACTTACAAATGCAGAGCTCCGGCGTTTCAGAGTGCCAGTGCACTGCTGCCTCCAGGGCCGCCACAGCAGAAAGCCCAGCAAATAAAGCACAAACATGGAGGTCTTTGTGAAGGTGCTGAAGAAGGGTTTGTTGTATTCCTGTCGCTTGAAAATATACTGTAGGGACAATCATCAGGAGGAAAATTATAGGAGAACCAACTATAACAACTATTAACTATTAACTGGAAAGTCTTCATACTATAGGCAGCAGATTTGGTTTCTTGTGTCTGATGTTAAACATATTTGAATTGAAAGTACAATTTCCCCTCTCAGACACTCCTGTTGTTTATCTTTTTTATTTTGCATTTCTAGTTTGTGAAGTTAAAGATCATCCCTGGAATATTTATAAATTTTATTTACTCCACTGACAGAAACACTTCATCAATCACTCTTAAAAAGGAGTACTAACAGGTAAAATTAAAGTTTATGATACAATTTATCAGATGGCTAATAAATAATAACCTAAAAAAAATGAATAAACATGTTCCAATGTTTATTCATTCATTCATCTTCTACTGCTTATCTGTTTCCTGGTCGCAGGGTGTGCTGGAGCTAATCCCAGCTCAAATTGGGCAAGAGCAGGCTACACCTTGGACAGGTCGCCACTCCATTGCAGGGCCAACACATAGACACAGACAGAGATGAATAACCACTCACACTCATGCCTCTAAACGGGCAATTTAGAGTCACCAATAAACCTAAACATGCATATCTTTGGACGGTGGGAGGAAACCAGAGTACCTGGAGGAAACCCACACAGGCACGGGGAGAACATGCAAACTCTGGACAGAAAGGCCCCAGGCCCAGAAATCAAACCAACTTGCTGTGGCAAAACAGTGCCAACCACTATTCCACCATGCTGCCTCCAGTGTTTAGTTATTTCTTAATTGCTTTACTGCAAGAAATGTCTGACTTCTTGAGATGTTTAGTAATCTCCTCCTGTTTTTTTTCCCCATTGCTTGCTAACTCCACCCTCTCTTCTGGTGCTCATCAATTTCTCTTGTAATGATGCCAGAAGACATTAACTGACCCCCATTTAAGGCATTTAAGTTAAAAACCATGAAATGTTCTGCAGCTTTAACCATTCATCCATCCAGTAGAATAGAAAGCACTTACAATCTTAACATATATGCACATCTTTTTAACTTTAGCGTTTTCCTCACATCTGGTTGCAGCCTTGACACTAACTAAAGGATTTAAGTATTTCAAGTTGAATTTGTTTGAGGAGAGTGGAGAAACATATGTTATGTCATGCACTAGGGCACAATCAAAACAATGCACCCCACCATTGTCTGATGATAGCTGAGCCTCTCAGTGCACTCTGGTAACCGAGTACACCTACACCCCATCTATTGTATCACTCCTATTGTATACTCTTGCACCCCAACCCAGCTCCCAACAGAAAATATGGAAACAAAGGGGCAGAATGTGACATAAGACCTTACTGAGGTTAGCTCGGAGGAGGCTACCCAGATGACATCCACCAGCAGGAGTATTACTACCCCCAGGGCCATCCTCCTGCGCTGGGCTGCAGAGCTACCCTGAGAGCTCACCCGATTCATGATGAATGCCCATTCCATCAGGAACACTGATAAAAGTGATAAACAAAATTTCAGGAAGTAGCTCACAACTGAAGCCAACATTTTGAATTTGCTAATTAAGCAATTTCTTTTCTTTGAAGGAGAATACTGACATAGCAACAGTGTCACGGTTATTAAGTAAAATAATATGCAAGAAAAAGATATATTACAATTATTTAAACAAGCAGGTTTTTGTTTGGTACTTTACAGGCATCTGCAATTTTAACATTCCTCTTGCTCATATTGCCATTTTTTATTTTTTTTATTTTTCCAATTTGGGGTCACCACGGCAAGTCAGCTCTGTGACTTGCATTATTGATTTGGCTACATTTTTTTACACTGGATGCCCTTCGTGCCACAACCATCCCCTTTTGTCTGGGCTTGGGACCAGCACAAGCCTACCACTGGTTTGCCTTGTGGCTCGGGTTTGAACCCGGGGCCTCTGCATGCAAAGCATGCAGCTCTACCACTGAGCTACGTCCCCATATACTATTTTTATAATATTTGAATTAAACACTCGACCCTATGAGCCATATGTCTCATACTGTACTCAGAATGATGAAATCATGCAAATATGCATAACTGCGTTCCTATTTGAAATGAACTTTGTGTATAGGCCTCCCACAGCTGAAAAAAAAAGTAGGAGTTACAGCCCTGTACACACCTGTTTAACAACAAAATTCACACCGAAATGTGGTCTTTTCAGCTCAGATTCAGTGGGCACAGTCAGAACCAGGCGAGGGAATTCAAAAACCTGGCACAAAAAGAAAGCAAAAGACAAGTATGCTGTGATGTCAGAGGACTTGACGACTCTGACACTCCTAACACTCTAACACCACCGAGCACAATGTGTCTTTATCTCAACTCACCTGCGGGTTTAGTGTTTCAGCTACATTTCAGCTGGAGCCATCGCAGAGACAAAACAGGCTGCAATGTTACAAACACTAAAAGTTAGGTTTTTTTCTACAGGTGCACTTTCCTTTTGCCCGTGAAACCCATTAAAGTACCCGCCGTCAGATAAGCCTTTTCTTTCACACTTGAAAGCTAGCAAAACTAAACGCTCGATATCAAAGCCTAGAAGTCAATAAGTAATGTTGCAGGTGACGTCTCAGTCTAACGTTAGCGGTAGTTCATTGACAGCAGCTGGTTCAAGTCCGCCTATTGGTGTACTTAACAATAGCAAGTATCACCGTTGTGCTACTTTTACTTGTTTACAGATAACTCACGAGCTAACCGCTAACAAGCATTGTTAAATTGAACGGTCAATATTTTACTAACGTCATTTTTACCTGAATACGAGGCGGCTTCATTTAGTATGCGCCATTATTCACATTTCTTTTCATGTTATATGGAAATATAAATAAAATCGATCCGTTTTACGGTTAAGTCACTGACAGCCAAGTGACTGTAAACACTAGCACAGCCTACCCTCTTCATTGTCAGGTGACATCATTTATGTTGTACAGAGACTTGTGGGATATGAAGTCTTAAAGTGGCAAACACCATCATTCTTCCTTAAAACATAAGTTACGTTTTGCTGTCATTTTAAACAGAAGTGGCTCAAGGGCTCCGTGTTTATCCTTATTATATAGTCTGGTGACTGGCACAACCTATATAAAAAATTTTATTTATTTATTTTATTTTTTTGTACCTCACACAAATAACAGTAATGGCAACTGTTAATTAAGTTTTTCCAAAGATTGATGAAAGAAATTTTTATTGATAATTTAACAATAAAATGGATTAGAAAAGCACTTGACAACTTATTCCATTCACTAGATAAATCACTCGCAAAACAACAACAAAAAAGAAGTGTGCCGAGCATTCCCACACATACAGGCTTTTGTAGACTGAGAGGCGCACATGTCTCCAGCAGGGGGAGGGCTCCTCGTGCTGTGCATTCAACAACAGTAGAAGAAGAACGACACCGCTTTTCCAATTAAACATGGCCGCTTCCTTCACGGGCGAGCAGAGTCTATGTTGTGTTTATTGAGCATGTTAAAACCTCTACACTAATACGCATGTTATAAATGAACCGTATTGTTGTGGCTGCGACGAAGAAACGTGTCTCTTATACTGTAAGTAGCCAAGACATATATCTCAGTATAATGTCAAAACAGTTCGCAGGGTTAGCATTGTGGTTAGCATGGGGCTAATGCGCTAACTAGTTAGCTGGAACCAAAGAGCTAAGTGATTGTAATACTAGACGTGAAAGGCTATTAATATTGTATAGAACTTAAAAAACCACTGTATTTAACCCTGAACGACTAGGATTGTGATCAGAACCACGTAGCACTACAACACAAACCCAACAAACTCAGAACGTCATTGTGCTAAATCTTGGCGGGTTATAATATCAATAACATTTGCGAGTAAATTGTAACAGAGAATCCACTGTTTGTTATCAGTTTTTTCAGATCATGATATGTACTAAGTGAGAGAAACACAACACCACCATGGAGCTTTCTTCGGAGGAGGGGGAAACCTCCCATGTCATCGATATGACCACCAGTGAGAAGGTGATGCTGTTAACGTCCCACTGCAATTTTCGATTATATAGTGTTGCAGTATGTGGATGATTAGTTGTGCTTTCAAATGACAGGAGAAATTAATTCAATAATCACACCAGACACGTGCCGAGATATAATTGAAATTAACCAATATACAAAGTCCAAATTATTTGTAGGCTCTGAGGCCATAATGGATATTCCCTGTATTGTGTTCTGAGCCAGTTAGTTTCGTGTGTTGGACAATTTCACTTACTGTTAATTGTAATTAAATATTTATTAAAATTAAGTTCAGCCAGTTGCCTATGTTGTGAGATAGGAGCTTTGTCAGGATCACACAGGTCTGGTAATATGACCTCAGTGGTCTGCTTCATTCAGCTGAGCTCCAATTAACTCCTTACTCACTCTTTTAAATTTTTCCATACATTTGGACTTTTTTCTTCTTATCTCATAGGTGTGTTTGACAAAACTGTGCACACTGTGATGTAGTATTGCAGTAAAAATTTATGATGGGAGCGTAAGTGAAAGGTCAGACTGTACAATTAATCTCTTGACAATTTACTTATTCACATTTTTCCTTGGTGTGGGTTTTGCACAACTTAACTGGCCACACAGAAAAAAAGCTCAAGTATTGTTTATACACAAAGAATAATAGAGTCTGTGATTTAAAGTAAGTAATGGTCCATAAACACAAATTCATTGAAGTTTCTTTTCCCTCTCAGGTGGTGGATCTCCTGAATCAGGCTGCTCTGATTCCTACGGATGAGAAGCTGACAGTACTTAAACAGGTGTGTTTTCAATTAGATTTTCATTGCGGTGAGATCCTTAAAGAAGTATCAACAAGAAACTGTTCATGGCCATGATCTCCGTCTGTAATACCTACATGAAAGTAATGAATTTTGTTAAATGTGTATAAATTAATCACTGGACTACCTTACATTGCGACGTATATCACCCTGTGCTGTGTGTCCCTGCTTTATGCCCCAGTGTGTGCCTGGATATGAGCCACAAAGTCATAACCCTATAAAGAATGATATTCAGTCCTGAATAAGTGAATTGTTTTCATTTTAAGGTCCAGGAGCTCATCATCAACAAGGATCCTTCTCTTCTTGACAATTTCTTGGATGTAAGTAAACCTGTATGCAGCGTCCTGAACTAACTATATCTTATGTCACATGTCATAAAATCATGAGTCATAATCCTGTTTTTGTCCTATAGGAGATTATAGCCTTTCAGACTGATAAGTCTATGGAAGTGAGAAAGTTTGTCATAGGCTTCATAGAGGAAGCATGGTGAGTAATTATAGTTAACTAATCTGACTGGTGGAAATGTCATGGATTTTTAAAAGTGTAGTTGCACTTTCCTGATAATTTACCATTTTATGTCTTTTCCAGTAAAAGAGACAATGAGCTTCTCCTCAGACTGGTTGCCAACCTGAACATGTTGCTGAAGGATGACAGTGTGAATGTGGTGAAGAAAGCCATCCTCACCCTCACCCAGCTGTACAAAGTTACTCTGCAGGTTAGTACAGTAACTCAGTTTCATTTATGAAATACTTGAATTCGTATAATTTATAGGAAGGGGAAAAGTTCTACATCAGATGTGTGTTGCCTCATTTGACTATAGAGAGAAATCATGTTGGTGTTCCCACTTTCTTCTGTTTTTTCAAACCCTTTACTCATCTGTCTCTTTCATGACAGTGGTTGGTTCGTGGGAAAGCAGTATCAGACATGCAAGAGGCATGCTGGGACTTGGTTACACAGATGAAAGGGGATGTTTTGGCCCTACTGGACTCTGAAAATGACGGCGTCCGCACTCATGCCATCAAGTTCACAGAATCACAAATTATCACTCTATCACCGCGGACATCAGACTCCGACATCCCCAAACGACAAGAGGGTGATATCAGCCTGGATAAAGTTCCCAGAGATCACTCGTATATTCGATATGGTACTGATGCAAACATTGTCTCAAACAGAAAATAAATTAAACACTTTCTTTTAGTCCAGTCAGTTAAAGCTCATCTCTGTGCTAACAGATGTCTTGCGTGAGGAGGGCAAGTCTGCACTTGAGAAGCTGTTGAAGTTCATGGTCCACCCAGCCATTTCCAGCATCAATCTCACGACAGCACTGGGTTCATTGGCCACTATAGCTCGTCAGAGGCCAATGTTCATGTCAGAGGTGGTGCAAGCATATGAGACACTGCATGGTTAGTTGCTTCTGAGCAAGTGCTGTGTAATATACATAACCACAAACCGTTAATATAAGTCACCAATGGTTCTAACCACTGTGCTCATTACACAAATTTCAATCTATGAGTAATATATTAAAGAATTCTTTTCTTTCTGGATATTTGAATCTTTTTAGCAAACCTGCCGCCCACTTTGGCCAAGTCTCAGGTCAGCAGTGTGAGAAAGAATCTGAAGCTGCACCTGGTGGCGGTGCTCAAACACCCTTGCAGCCTGGAATTCCAGGGTCAAATCTGCACACTGCTGCTGGACCTGGGTATGCCCCAGAGTGAAATAACCCGCTCTACACCTGCGCTGCGTGAGCAGCGCAAACGGCCTCGCCACGAACAGTACACAGAGGGAAAAAAGGTCAAGATTGGTGAGTAGTTATCATAGAAATACAGAGTTGATTGGAGTAATTGGACTGTGTTTGGTCGACACGTGGGAATCTGCAGGAGTGACAGAGCGGTATTTGTGACATTTCTTTCTCTTGACCTCAGAGCCAACCCTGATCGAAGATGATGAGGACAAAGAGGAGCCTGCCCCACTTGCAACTCCTAAACCAGCAGCTGTTCCAGCTGCACAGTCTGCCATTGACCTCACAGCTGAGTTCCTGCACCCACTGCTCAACCCAGAGAACGTAGCCAACCTGGTGAGAAGCAGCAGCAGCAGTGCTTTGTCCTGTTCTTTCCTATAAAGCACAGTATGTGACAGATCAGCTTACATATTCTCTGTGTTGTTGTTTAGGTGCTGATCAGCATGGTGTATCTGCCTGATGTCATGCCAGCATCCTTCCAGGCTACATACACACCTGTGGAGTCAGCTGGCACTGATTCCCAGATCAAACACCTGGCCAGGCTGATGGCAACACAGATGACTGCAGCAGGGATTGGTCCCGGTTGGTAACAAACATGCACCATAAAAAGGCAGATAAAAATGTCTCTGACAGTTACCATTGCTGAATTACTGAATAATAACTCATATTGATATGAGTGTATACCAACAATTATAATAATATTTAAATTAATTTGTAGAGCGCTTTTCATACACACAATGTAGCTTAACAATAGCACTTTACAGTAAAAAATGAAAAATTAGAATCAGCTTTGTGGAAACTGTAAAATATTCTGCCCCATTACAATATAATATTAGAAACTGATTTTTTGTAGTTTTAAACATGTGAAAAGGGAATGTTGTCATCGTCAAATATGTATTTTTGACTTTGAATTGTGAATTGAAAATTTGCGTCCATCACACACATTTATTGTGTGTATCAGGGCTTGAGCAGTGCAAAGCCCGAGAAGACGATGCTGGCAAAGAGGAAGGAAATGAGGACTCTGGAGCTAAAGACCTGCTGATCAAGCGCAAAGTTCCAGCCATGATGGTGGGCCAAGCTATCTCAGTGGTGGGAGGTTATACCGAAAAGGCCCCAACATCTGAGGCCCCCACTGCAGTCAAGAGGCTTCCTGAACCCATCCTTCCTACTTCCCAAACAAAGTAAGTCCCCGCAAAAGTATTAAAAGCTGCACCGCTTAAGTCACAGTCATTACCCATATGATTTTTTCTTCTACAGAATGACAGGGGCAACTGGGAGGAAAAAAGTGTTCAGGTTGTCGGATGTTGTCCAGCCTTTATCAGATGCACAGATCGAGACTTTAACCTCCAGAGCAGTCAAACGCATCCTGCATTCAGAGAAGGCAATCGCTCAAAGTGGCATGTCTCATGTAAGTTCTCAACATGAGAGCTGTTGACCTCAAATCAAATACCTCTTTCATAAGCTGATCACAATAAACTTGTGCTGCAGGTCCGAGTGAAGCTACTCTCCAGACTAGTGACACAGTTTGAAGGGATGATGAAAGAAGACGTGCTCGAATTTATACTTGATGACATCAGGACAAGGAGTGACCTTGCATTTTCTCTCCTCTACCAAGAGTACAACACTTACCTCAGCCAGCTTCCCTCTGGGCTCTTGGACAGCTACGACCACTGTCTCTTCACACTTCTGTCAGGCCTGCAGGAGAAACCAGAGCAGAGGGATGGGTGAGGAAGTATTGTCATCAATCCTTTATGTTTGAATTTCTTTTCTCAGGCCCTTATATAAATGCATTAATTGTCATTAGGGCTTGGCAATATGACCAAAAATTCATATTGCGGTATAAATTGAATCCCTTCACGGTAACGGTATTAGGGGTGCAACGGTACAGTTAGCTCACGGTACGGTCCCTACCTTGGTTTTTGGGTCACGGTTTTGGTACATGTTTTGTGCATAAAGAGCCTTTTTTTTTCCTCCCAAAATGATTTATTTATTTTGCTTGTCAGAACAAGTTCCAAACAATTCTGCTACTGAATAACACTTTAAGTTAACAGTTGGTTAACAAATGCAACACTTAGTAGTAGACTTAATAGTGGACTTGCCTCATTTTCCTTGCGTACTACCTACACCATAGCATAAAATGTGTATAAAAAATTAAAACATACAAAAATGTAAACAAAAAACACTTTCAAATGTTTAAGTGCCTCTTAGCATTGACTACTAGTATACATAAGTAGTAGCAGTGATGGAGATAATGGCGTTACTAACGGCATTATTTTTTCAGTAACGGGGAATCTAACTAATTACTATTTCCATAGTTACAACACCGTTACCGTTACCAACAATTAAATGTGGTGTGTTATGAAGTGTGAAATGAAGCCACTCAATGAAGCTGCCATCCGACTTGGCTCTTAGACAGCCAGCCACAAGAGTGGCAAAGGAAACAAACCGCATAAGTGATGATGATTGGCTAAGGTAGCAGCAATGGCAAGTCCGGAGCATTCAGAGGTAAAGTTGTAGGTTCCAAGGTAGAAGTTTTCCTGCTTCTGTGTGTGTGAGCTGCAACAGCTCCAGTTGCAGCAGTGTGATAGGTTAGTCACCATGAGTGGGCGGAGGCACAACAGTGATTGGACAATAACTTGCAGGGGAGGGCTTTCACCTGGACAGTCAGGCACACACACACAGACAGTAGCCTGTAAAGGAGTAAGCGCTAATGCAACCTGACTTGTACCGAAAACCCGCGGTACATAAGGGCGTATTGTTCCGTGCAGGGTGTACCGAACGGTTCGGTATTTTACTGTTGCATCCCTTAACGGTATATATTGCGATATAAACTTAAGTGTAAAAATTATAATGGAAATGTTTCTGAATGGGTTGTACAGTCCCTTAGCAAAGCTAAATTGATAAAAAATAAATAAAAAGCAAAAACAGATGTAATTTTGAGAACATTTATTGTGCAGATCTCAAAACTCAAAATTAAAACTCAGCACTCTATGGTGAAAAATAGTGCAAACAAACACAAATAACATTGCTGATTTTTTTTTATTGATTTTTTTTTTTTTTTTTTTATAAAAACAGTACAACAGGCTGTTTTCGTTAATGCAAAATTTCTTTAATCCAATACTTACTCTATTTATCATAGGGATTACTGTTCAAAAAAGCTTGCACAATAGAGGTCTGAGGCAGGGGCGTTGCTAGGCCTGCAGCTTTACAGGGGCACAGACCCCCACCCAGACAACCCCAGCACGTGCCCTGGTAAAAAAGTGTCTGGCGACGCACAGACTCTGCGGTTGGGTAGTAGGGCAAACTTTTTCCTACCCTCCTGTATTTGGAGACTGACTGGGCATTTGAGCCGAGTGCATCCTCTGGCTCTCCTCATATTCAAGGACATGTTTTGTTTTTAAATGGTAGAACAAATTGCTTGTGTTACCTTTGTTTGGCACTGTCACTTGACACATCTTTGCAAATGACATTTTTCTGCTCACTATCTGACTTTTTTAAAAATCCGAAGCAAGTCCAAATCACTGATGTAGCACCATTTTTTTAACCACCTCCTCCTGTTCCACGGTCTCTGTGCTTGAAGCCGTTGTCACACTGAGGCAGATGCAATGAAGTCATCAACAAGCATTATCGCGATTGGTCGGTAGAGTCCAAATCTCTACTGTAGGCCAAATTTATATCATTTATACCGTCTACCTCATATACCACGCACCCCTAACTGTCATAGTTCTCTGGTACTGAAATGACTGAACTGGACTGTATGAGCCACATGTTATTTTCTCTTGTAGACTTTTCACCAAACTGGTACTGGAGGCTCCCATCATAACAGAGTCAGCTTTGGATGTCATAAGACGTTACTGTGAGGACGAGGTAAGTAACAGGATAAAAACAGCCTGGTGAGTAGCGTTGGCTCCTAACGCATCCACTCAGCTGTTTGTTGTGACCTGTGTTTCAGTCCCGGGTGTACTTAGGCATGACAACCCTGAAAGAGCTCATTGTCAAGCGGCCCTCAAGGCAGTTTCAATACCTGCATGTGCTTCTGGATCTCAGCTCACATGAAAAGGAGAAGGTAAAGATATTTCTTGCCTGTACACTGTGTTCCAAATTATTATGCAAATAGGATTTCAATTAAACAAACATTTGAAATTTTGTTTTTCAGTTAAAGTTTTCAGTTGTTCTGCTTCTCTTGTCAGTATACATCACTGACATCAATCTCAGACGGGTTTGGTAATTAGCTTGACAGTTGAGCCTAATTAAAAGGAAACTACATTAGGAGGTTTTTCCACATTATTAAGCAAGTCACAGGTTGCAAGCAATATGGGGAAAAAGAAGATCTTTCCACAGATGGAAAGCGTGAAATATGGCAGTATCTTGCAAAAGGTATGAAAATACTGGATATTTCACCAAAAATTAAGAGAGATTGTTGTACTGTAAAAAGATTTTTGTGTGATTCAGAGTGCAGATGGGTTTGTTCAGGTAAAGGAAAGTTTCTGTCAGGCAAATTCATCGTATTAAGAGAGCTGCTGTGAAAAATCCACTGATGAGTACAAAACTTTGAAGCTTCTGGTCCCTCTGGAGACCCAAGAACCTCTCGATTCACGATCCTTCAGAGGCTTGCTGATGTGCATAAAGCTGTCGGTCACCTTTCAACCGATGCCCACAATGAGAAACCATTGCAGTAGGCACAGAAAAATATATAGATTAATTTTCAAACTCTTTTACTCTGATGATTGCCATGCCATGGTCCAGATGGATGGAGTGCTGAATGGTTAGCGGATGGCCACCATGTCCCAACAAGGCTGTAGCGTCAGCAAGAAGGTGGTGGGGTGATGTTTTGGGCTGGAATCATCAGAATTGAGTTGGTAGGCCCCTTTAAGGTGCCTGAAGGTGTCGAAATGACCTCAGACAAATAGTTGGATTTCCTAACTGCTCATTTTGTGCCATGGCATAAATAGTAGAACCGTGACTTCCGCAGTAAAATCATTTTCACCCAAGGCAACGCACCATCCCATGCTGCAGAAAAATACAATTGAGGCCTTGGCTGCTATGAGCAGAAAGGGAGAAAAATTCATGGTGTGGCCACCATCATCCCCTGACTTCAACCCTATTAAGAACCTGTGAAGCATCCTTAAAAAGAAGCTTTAAGAGGGTGGACAGCAGTTTACTTCAAAAAAGCAGATCTGGGAAGCAATTCTGTCATCCTTAAAGGAAATACAGGCACAAACCATGTACTCACAAGTTCACTGGATGAGAGAGTTGTTAAGGTGATTTCAAAGAAAGGCTCCTATGTTTATATGTAACTTGTTCTGTAAAGATGTTTTTAACTGAATAGCATAATTTTGCATTTTGCATTTTTTTTGTGTTGTTCTCATATTTTGCAATGTGACTGTGTGGTATTTTCAGGTGCGGACCACAGCCTTGGCTTTTTTGAAGCGCATGTATGAGAAGGACCAGCTCAGAGACTACATAGAGAAGTTTGCCCTGAACTACATGCAGCTTTTGGTCCACCCCAACCCTCCATCTCTGCTCTTTGGAGCTGACAAAGACACAGGTTTGTGATGCATGTGGATGATTTCTATCTGATGATGATGATGTGCATATGCTGATTGTTTAAGGACATTTACACAGCAAGAGTGAGTTCATAAAGCTGTAACACTGTAATTAAGTAAGATTCATATGGTCAGCTAAGGAGCTGCTTTTAAATTATACATATATAACACCTGGATTCTCTCCTCAGGTGGTATTAAAGTCTATGGGAAAATGCTCCTACACAGCTACTGTGTGTTTTTAGTAGTAAAGATGAGCAAATTGTTAAATGAAGATCCAGCAGTGTCAGTTAGAAAACAATTGGAGTTTTTTGTTCTGTTGTTTTTTTTTTTGTTTTTTCAAGGTCCCATTCACACGACACACAGCCATGGAAACTCACACAGAACTTCTTCAACTGCTCTTGATTTCTATTGGTTATCAGGTTATTACAACACAATATCTTATTCACAAGGATATATAAAGTCACTGTAAAACCAAAATGATTTTATCTGAGGTGTTCAACAAATGTCAGTGTGCATATGTTCAGTGGCATTGAAATATAGTCAAGACTGAACCCAGGAAGACACTCAATAAATGTACTTATGAAGAAAGTTATTAAAGAAAATGAACCATGTCAGAGTTAGTATATCTGAAGTGACTACATTGTTTGTGGGTGTTTCCAGTCTGAATGTTTGTTTTTTTTGTTTTTTTATTTATTTATTTTTTTTTGTTTTGTTTTGTTTTGGGTTTTTTTTATGTTATTGCGTAGCTTCCCAGCAGCATGGCAGCGTATTGGTTAGCACTGTTGCCCCACAACAAGAAGGACGCGGTTTCAATTCCCAGGGCTGAGACCTTTCTGTGCCTCCTGTCCCCTCCAAATGTTTAGGTTAATTGGTGACTCTTAAATTGCCCATAGGTGTAAGTATGAGTGGTTGTTCGCCTCTGTGTGTTGGCCCTGCGATGGACTGGCAACCTGTCCAGGGTGTACCCCACCTTCACCCAATGTGAACTGGGATCAGCTCCAGCACCCCCCGCGACCCGGAAACGGATAAACAGTAGAAGATGAATGAATGAATGAATGAATGAATGAGTGAGTGAGTGGCTTCCCTGATGTCCGTCCTGCAACCTGACTGAAATTGTGTTTTTGTTGAGACAGAGGTGGCTGCTCCCTGGACCGAAGAGACAGTAAGACAGTGTCTGTTCCTCTACTTGTCCCTGCTTCCTCTCAATCACCGGCTGGTCCATGAGCTTGCTTCTGTCTACACAGAGGCCATCGCTGACATCAAGCGCAGCGTGCTTCGAGCAATAGAGCAGCCTGTAAGTCAACTCTAACTCTGGTTATCATTTTGGGTTGTTTTTTGGTTCCTTGTACTGAGGAAAATAAATGTTTAAAGCTGTTTGGACAAAAACAGTGATCTGGGTTTATGTGAAAAACTTCGGTATTGCTCACGACTGAATGTGTGTGTGTGTTCAGTGAGCCCAGTGTTGATCAGTCACTGAAAGCAAAATCATCAGGATTCGTACCATTGTAACCAAGAAGATATTCTGTCTGTGGCTGCCTCTGTTGAACACCAGAAAGGGCCTTGTCAGGTGATCAACAACAGATGTTGCTGGGGAACTTCCCAACAATTTTCGTTAGGCTTCCACACAGGGTGCGAAATTAACACTGTGATTTAATCTCAGAGGGCTACCTGCAACATGGGGAGTACGTTTTTCTACCAAAACAATCCTCTACTTAAATTCGTTTAGTTATGGTTGAGCTGCAGCTTCTTTCTCCTACTCCTCGAATGTCTGTACGCCGTAGCTTGGCTGAGGACAGGAGGCAGGGCGAAACATGCACACACACTCACACACATGTGCGCGTGCACTCACGCATGCACGCACACACGCACACACACAGACCAACAAGCACACACTCAAACATATAATTACACACAGGAAGACCAGGGCACTACACACCATTTTTCCACCTTTGCAGCATGTAGCACACAAAGGGACCAGTTAATTAAGAAATCTGTTTTGATATTTGCACGTGACTGTCAGGAAAAGGAAGCCAGACTTCATTGAACATTGAAGGAGTGACGAGTCCGAAGTTTAAGTTGCTGTTCCCATAAAGCAGGATTTTCCCGCAGAGAATTACTGCAGTGTTATTCTGTAATCAGTGTTAATGCCAAACCGAATGGCTGGAGCGCTCTTTGACTGTTTGGTAGAGCAGTGTCCTCTCCCAGCTCCGGCTCCTAAAAGCCTTCTCCCCACTTCTCCTCCGCTCCAGTTAAACTGAGCTTGCTGCTGTTCAGCTCCATCAGTAACAAAATAAATGATGCTTACTCTACACAAGTGTTCAAATGGACCGCTGGCTGTAACCTAAGATGGGCCTATCAAACAAGGAACCTTCTAAGAAAACCCATTGGATCCTTACAGAACGTTTCCACTGCCAGTAATAGTGTTAAACATTTGGATCCGCAAACAGATGACAAAAAAACTGGATCACAGGAAATCAGTATTAGCAATGCAATCTTTAGGCTCCCCCAAACAAATGGTAAATATTTTTTTTTTTTTTTATCGAGTGGGAAGACTGAAAAAGACTGGAGGGTACAGTTATTTATTATTATTTATTTCCTTTTATATATTATTTATTTTAATTTGATATAGTTTAAATGTTATTGAATGGGAGATATACACCACTTCAGCTCAAAGAGATGACCACAAGGAGACACTGTGGCAATACACATCAGTGTATATAATTAAAATAATGCCAAGGGCTATGCATGTCATATGAGCATTTATTTTCCACATTGCGTGTTATATGGAGACATTATCTAGTGTGTTAGACTAATTTTATTGCTTTGTAAAACACCCCTTCCCTCCCAACCAACTCACAATGAGAGGCATATAAAGGGGCAATTGCCTCTTATTTTGAAAAATAAATTTTATGCCCTAAACAATAAAAACGGTGGATTTTTTCATCTACCAGCCACTTTGGCCGGTGAGTCAAAAAGTTCATTTAGAACCCTGCTTCCAGCAGAGAAAAACCAAATCATCAGTTAGGTCATCTTTTGTGATAGCTGGGTCAACGCTGTCACTAGACTTGAAATGCACTAATAGAAATCCTGTTTATGTGAACAGTCAGTGAAACTAAATATTGATCCTAAGATACCAAAGGCAGAAATGAACTTGAGAACGCAAATTGTGTGGAAATAAGCAGATGAAAGTGTTTATTTTGTTCCCAGCAGTTTGGTTTGCAGGGAAAGTCTTGAATGGAAAAACAAGTGAGGGCAAAGTTTGGACTCTGTGGTCAAATAATTCAAATGAAAGAAAACAAATGAAGGAAATAAAATGAAACTAAGCAAACAAAGCTGTCTCAAACCTCTTATTTCATGTGGTGTAAGAACAGCTTTTGTGTGACTTTTGATAATTGTTAATGTTCAGAAAAAGTTGAATTAGTCTCAACTTAATCAGCCAAAGAAAAATCAATAAACACATCTTTTGAGCTTTGCCCTGGATGAACAGTACTGACAAGTTTCTCGTGATTCTGTATGTAGATCAGGGGGATGGGGATGAACTCTCCCGAGCTGCTGCTTCTGGTTGATAACTGTCCTAAAGGAGCAGAGACTCTAGTCACCCGCTGCCTGCACATTTTGACTGATAAAGGTAAAAATCCAAGACACTTTTCAATGAATTCACGTGCACATGAGTTAAACACTTTGTACAGAAGTAAAAAGAGAGACACTGAGGTGAAAAGTATGTTTGTTTGGTTTTTTTTTTTTCTTCAGTGCCTCCATCTCCAGAGCTGGTTGAGAGAGTGAGAGACCTCTACCACAAACGGGTCCCAGACGTTCGTTTCCTAATCCCTGTCATTAACGGCCTAGAAAAGGTAATGTTCTGAAACTCATCTTAATACTGTCGCAAAAAGCATGTGTGATTTATAACTGCCACTTGATGGAACCGTCCCTGGATTTCCTTTCCCATTTTGATTGTTTTCCTTTTGAAGAATGAAGTCATCCAGGCTCTGCCCAAACTGATCAAGCTCAACCCCATTGTAGTAAAGGAAGTTTTCAACCGGCTCCTGGGAACCCAACACAGTAAGAGTCATCGGCATCTTTTGGTGGTGGATGTCATGCTCCCTTCCTTCCTGATGATTTCTTCACATTAAGACCCTAACAGACATTTATGTTTGATTTAGATTGTTGTATAAGCACAATATTTATGTTTTTGAAAAATTGATAGCCCTCATTACTATTTCAGTTATTATATATTATTTCCTCTAGTTTCTCTCAGGTAACATGTAACATCTGCTCCCATGGAAGATTTGTTCAGGGAAAGAACTCTGACTGTTTCATATCAACTTTCAGGTGAGGGAAGTTCATCCGTTTCCCCTCTGACCCCAGGAGACCTGCTGATTGCTTTACACAACATAGACTCCACCAAATGTGATATGAAGTCAATCATAAAAGGTCAGTGACTCAGCTTTACAGCAAAAACCCTGAAACATAAAGTTTATTCCAGATCTGTAGGGTTTTTAATGAAGGTAAATAAAAAAAAAAAAAAGTCAAAGCAGTTGACTCTTATACCTTATACCGTGTTATACCAACACGTTTTGCCAAAGAGGACACACACAAATGTTACTTCATGAAGTCACACAAAACACACAATCAAGGACACAGAGTAAGAGTGAAAACAGATCAGAGGGTTATTGTTCCCACCAGTGTCAGAGCCTCAGTGTGAGACACTCATATCAGTTGTTTTGAGCTTTTAAACTTGGAGTTGCAGCTCATTCTGTCATCCCTGGGATCAATGTAGCTGCTGAAAAATTTTACAGTCAGGAAAAAGGATGCAAAAAGTGTGCTCACAAGGGGTTTTGTATTTACGTCAATGCTGATTGAAGCCAGAGCTAGTAAATACTTGCTACTAGAGAATCTTTTGACCTGGTTTGAATGCTGATTGTTCCCTTGTTGATCAGTTGGTTTTAGGAATGTGTTGTTACCCTGATATCTGGATGTTGCCTATCACATTTTATCATTATGTTGTTCTTTCATCTCCTCAATAAAAGTGTGGTCCTATAAAGTTATTTAAGGGTGTAGCTCCATCACTGGAGAGTTATAGTTTGATTCCTACAGCAACCAACAAAAACACCTTGGATTGAACTTTTTGTGTTGACTCATGCTCTCAGCACTTGCAACCATATCAGCATTCAGGCTGCAGCAGGAAACTTAATGACATTGCTGGCTTAAAGAAGTGTGAGTAAAGAATAAAGATTTCATGCAAACATAGTTGCTAAATGCTGAGATATGCTGATCATAGACATGTGACAGTGGTGACATTTGCTCCACCGTCCAGTGCAGGTGAGAACCTCTCAGACATTGTATATTCTGTATAATTGATTTGGGTCATGAATAAAATAAAGCCTTTTTGCTCATGGCGAGTGGTCTCTGTTTGTGTGTACCACTGCTGGTAATTAACTGTCTGCTGTTTGTGTCCACTGCAGCTACCAACCTGTGCTTTGGGGAGAAGAACGTCTACACATCCGAGGTCTTGGCAGTGGTGATGCAACAGCTGATGGAGCACAGTCCCCTGCCCATGCTGCTCATGCGTACTGTCATCCAGTCCCTCACCATGTACCCCAGACTGGGTGGCTTTGTCATGAACATTTTGTCCCGCCTCATTGTGAAGCAGGTCACCAGCAAACTCATAATTTCTAATGGAAAAAAACGTAGTGGTTACCTTGTATTTGTCTACAAATAAATATTGATAACAGTTATCATCGTTTTTGCTGTGTAACACCTGTTTGCTCCGCTGCTCTGTAGGTGTGGAAGTATCCTAAGGTGTGGGAGGGATTTGTAAAGTGCTGCCAGAGGACGAAACCTCAGTCATACAGCGTGCTCCTGCAGCTGCCGCCAGCCCAGTTGACAAGCGTGTTTGAACGCTGCCCGGAGATGAGGGAGCCTCTTTTGCAGCATGTTCACTCCTTCACTCCTAATCAGGTAAATATCTTTTACTGAAGCTCACTTACAGTCAAAGTTCCTATTTATTTATTTACATGCTACCTGTTTATCTGTGCAACAGCAAGCCCACATACCTGCCTCCATTATGGTGGTGCTGGAAGCAAACAGAAAACCACAGCCAAAGCTTGTCGTGGAGAAAGAGGTAATGGACAAATATGCTGCACACAATTGTCTGTGCTGTAAATGGTTTGTGACTTACAGCTGTTTACTTTTCAATCCTGCCGAGCGCTTCCGCTATTGGTTTACTTATATATGTCTTCTGAGCAGCTGCATCTTCAGAGCAGACTGGAGGCTACAGTGAGTCACTATCTTAAAATGACAACATGATCTGCATGATGTTGGCTAACTGGTTAGCATGCCAATGTTAGTAGAAGAAAAGTAAAATAAGTTCAAAAGTAGGTTCTTTGAACAGTTTGATTTCTGGCTATGGTGACAGCTCTTGGTGAGAGTAAACGAATGATGTTTGTTGAACCTGCGTGTCTTCTAGAAGGCCAAGTGAGCATGTGTTAATGGAAATAGCTAATTAATGCTAATTAATGCTGATCGCTCTGTACCAATAGCTCCTTTTTGAGTTCATAAATTAGAATCACACCATTCAGCCAAATTTTAACAAATCTTATCCGGCCTCATGTGAATTATTTTAATGTGGTCTAATTACGTGACAAAATGATAAGATGAAGTCCATTTATTTGTTTATAATCCTATTGGTTGCTCTCATATTGTATAGATTGAACCAGTAAGTGCTGCAGCTCCCTCAGTTACAGAGGAGGAACCAACTATAACTCTGAGGGAACCAGAGATACCAGTCCAGCATGACCCAGTCATCACAAAAGATGAAGAAGAACAAATGGAGCAAGAACAGTTGGACCCAGTCATTCAGGAGGAAAGTGTCAACATTGTTGCTGAGGTAAAATGAAATCACCTGGAATCATATACAACTGACCCATCAGACCTATATGCATTTTAAGTGTGTATGGCCCTCTGGCGTCTAAAAACATGAGCTCATTAGTGCAGCATATCATCTTTTGGACTACCCTGGACTGTCAGTCATCAATCTACTAGTCAATGAAATCTGAAAGAGTATATCAGTGAAGAAAAATAAATGAATGTATCAAAGTGTGCTCTTAAAGTTACCTGACATTTTTATTCATTTTTTAAATTTTAAAACTTTATATAATTCAGAATGAGGACCAAAAATCTGTGGAATTGTGCACCCAATCAACATGAAACTGTGTTTAACTGTTTGTACAATCTGTACCCCTGCACCGCTAAGCTTATTTTTGCCTTCCTCAGGTTGAGTTGGCAAGAACAAGTGAGACACCGTCACCTCAGCCAGAGCCAACTGAGGAGCCAATGGAGGTGTCTCAGCCTGGACTTTCAGACCTCCAGCTGCCACAAAAAGATGCTGAAGCTGACATCACTGGACCTGAGGCTGGAAGTGGGAGTGATGATGTAGAATAACTGCTCAGGACACATGCACTCAAAAAACAGGAGCATTTCTGTTCTATCTAAACTGTCTTTTTCCATTTTATTTTTATTTTTTTTCAAGTTTTCCTGTCAAGAAAAATCATTTTGTATGTGTAGAAAACAGATTTTTTGAAGAAATAAACACAAACTAAATTTGTGTATGAAGGAATCCCACAAGTTTCTGATGAATGAACAAAATCACTGGTTTTCTTTCTGCTTCATTCCCTTATTTTTCCACCGCTGCCAAGAGCTCAGGTTGACTCTATCAATTACATTGTGAAACTCATCAAATAGTGTTGAAAAAGTTAAATCTTGAAAGACATCAAGATTTAACTAATTAAATTTGTAAAAGTGACTAAATACCTAATGACACTATAGTGTGCAGCATTTTATTCTAAATTATTTAAGCCCAATTTTCTGGAGGTCAAACTGTGATCCTCCGCCTTTTGTGTGAAAATACCAGAAGTGCCGCCTTTACTTTGTAAAAATTAACCGGAAGCGTTTCAAATCTACGTCTGGGTTCTTCTCGCGAGAGGACGCTGAACCCTCAAAGTTGGAGTGTCTGCTAACTCCCGCTGTTTTGCTCCATCATCTTGGAACTGAACCAGTCGAACAGACACTACGACCTCTCCTCCAGCTCAAAGTCGACATGAAAGCTGTGATTCTGGCCGCCGGGTACGGAACCAGGCTCCAGAGGGATTTGGCTGCCGACAGCAGCGGGAAGTTCGCTCACCTGGCCGGCACAGCCAAGCCGCTGCTACCTGTGGGAGACGGTGCTCTGATAAACCACTGGGTCCGGGCCCTGAACGTCTCTGGCGTTGTGGACTGTGTTTATGTCGTTGTAAGTGGTGTGACTGGCCCAGCTCTAGTACATTTTACCTAGGTTATAATGAACTATATTATATTTAACGTTTTAGTAGCTTCCCATAATAAACTTCCACGTCCTTACATTTTACATATGATTAGAAATTGAATTCCATACAGTGGAAAACAGCGTTATCATAACAGTGTGTCTATGATAATACTACAATTTACACTGAAAGGGGCTAACGGCACAAATGATGACTTTTTCTTATGATCCAAGTCCATTCTGTGTATGACACTTGCGTTTTAAAGCAGGCCCAGATGTTGTACAAATGTTTGGATTTGTGACAGGCTGATGTGCAGGTCCGACTCCGGCCTGCCATTGACTGAGCAGTTCTGTGCCTCTACTGATCTCCTTCACAGACTAATGCTCTTCACTGCGCTGCATTTGAAGATTGGGCTGCAGGTTACACCAACGTCCACATTCTCAGTGACCAGACAAGCAACAATGATGTAAATAAAGTTTTACAGCTTTTACAATTATAACTTATTTGGCAAGTTATGGCCTTTTCAAGCCAGGTTTTTCTATCGTTCAGAGAGGGTTGAACTTTATTAGATCTCTTTGTTAGAAGAATAAGCCTCTCAATAAAGCTCATGAAAATGTTTTTGTTTCACTAGGAGCGTCTTGGTGCTGTGGCCTGCCTGCAGCTTGCTGTACAGCACTTCAAGATAGACAGCCATGTTGTAGTCATTGGAGGGTAGGCTCTTAACCTTCCAGTATCAACACCATGCAGAGACAGGTCTTGCAACTGTGAGACATGTTTCTGAGAAATTCATGCATCCCTCCTCAATCCTAAACAGCGATACCCTGTTTAAAGAAGATTTTAGCCTCAGTGCAGTTAAAGAGAGGTTTTCTGACCTCCAAGCAAAGTTTGAGGACAGCTGTCTGGTACTTTCATACCAGTGCAGAGATGAAGGTGAGTTTTACAGCATTTGCAAGGCTAAGTGATGCTGATGAAGCACTTTCAGAATCATTCTAGATGGTTTTTTGTGTCGTATAAAAACTGTTAGTGAGGTGGGTGAAGCGCCTGTAAGGTTGTTGATCACGTGCCTGTATCTTTACAGAAACCCATAAGTATGGGATACTTGAAGTAGACAGTGATCTGCATGTGCTCTGTATGAAGGAGAAACCTCTTCCTTCTGAGACAAAGTCAAGGAGGGCAGTAAGTTCACCATAAACTCTAACCAATAACCATGAAACAATATTTACAATGGAAAACAAGCTTGAAGATAACGGCAATACCACAGAGAGCCAACACATATTCTCCAGCCTCGATTAAAATGAGGTTACACTAGAAGAGATGCCAACCAAACTCTTTGTCTCCACAGTGCAGTGTCAGTGGGATCAGGACATGTGATGATGCAAAGTGTGTGCACCAGCCCCTCAGATTTGAAATGAAACAGTGATGAGGAGGTTAAAGTCCCTTTAGTCATTGTAGGAATGTAGACCTCTCTATGGCCAGTAATAGCTGACTGACTTATGTTTCTGACACAAACAGGTTTCAGAGGTTATTTTGCCTTCACTCTGATCTTTAGCAGGTTCAGCAATTAAGTACTGGTTGTATTGAAGCTTTGTGATTCACTCTACTACACTGGCCTGAGATCAGTGTGATCATTGTGATAGCGGCGATTAACAAGCTGATATGTTCCATCTGTGTTTCAGTGTCCGTGTTTCTATGTGTTATCAAAGAAAAGCCTTCCTCTGGTGGCTACATTCCTGGAGGAGAAAAAGGTAAATCTAATCTTTAAGAGAGTCATCCTTTGCTTTTTTTTTTATTTCACTTTAACCCACACTTTTATATTCCCACAGGACTCTCCTATTGAAGACAGAGATGCCCCAGGAAACTTTGTGTCTTGGCTCATTCCAAGGTATTTTCAGCTGAACCTAAGATAATCAGGGATTACTAAGCAGTCAAACAAATAATGTAGTCCTGCTTTGTAAGATAGGCAACTAATGCACTTAAAATCGATTTGTTAGTCAATTTCAAAATCAATAGTTTTTATTCTTTTCATTTTCTTTTAGGAAGCCAGTGTACATTCATCAGATTTCTGGGCGTTTTGATGTTGGAAACCTGCCTTCCTATGTTGAATGTGACCTTTACTTCAGAGAAAAACTTCAAAATGTCCAGTCTTACATGGTGTAGGAGAAGCATACATGGATAAAATGTGTAATTATTATACTTTGTTAAAAAATTTGAGAGAGCACAGTGGAAATGAATTCTGAAATCCTGACCAAGAAACTCTTAGCAGTAAATTAACTGGCTATATATAATCATTTTTTATAATGACTGCTTTCTAATAAAACAGATTCTTTTCAACTAGTAATTTTCTCTAGCCAATGAGGAGTCTTGTGCATCTGTCAGAGGCCTTTTCATGACTGTCCTCCATCTTTGCGATGCGGGAGCCAAACTGCATGGCTCTCTTGGGCAGGACAGCTGACTGGCCAAGGCCGAGCTGTTTCGCCATCAGCCTCAGGAGGAGTTTCTCCCCAACGCCACGAGGAAGTGACAGATCTGCCTTCTCCCACACAGGCAAAGAATTCAGGTAGCTCACCACATCCTCGTCCAGGTAGGGAAATCTGCAGATGGTAGAGTGTTATGTCAGTTTCTATGCTCCTAACAGTGAAATTTCAACCAATTTCTCCATGGGAGAAAAAAAAAAGAAAAAACTCGGCCAGAAAAAATGTTCCTACATAATTAATAGTGCTTTCCCAACTCAACACACAGCCAAATTTTTAAGGAGTGCTTGAAAATAACATCAAGTTAAAATTGTTGGCTGACTACTGTTCATTACTGAATTTATGCCTGCTGGCTTTTTAGACCTATAGTCAGAGTCAAGGTGGGTAGATCACACTCTGTACCACTAACTAGTTATAAGAGGTGTATTTGGTCCCATCCATGAATTGCATGAAGACTAATGAGTGAAAATATTTAAGGTAGAATTGGGTGTGCATGGCCTTGAAATCCATATTGCTCCACTGACTTCACTATAAAGCTGATATCTTCAGATGAAATCACATGAACTGATGAAACAATAAAACCTTTCTGGACTTGTTATCACATTGCCATCACATGACAGCAGGAAGGGCACACCGTTTGGATAATTACATTAGCAGTGACAGCATTATGTTTACTTACTGGTTCAGTATGCATGTTGGCTTAGAAACCTTTGACAAAGTGATATTTTCTTCTTTTGCTTTGGAATTTAACACCACACATTTTGGGAGAAGGGATAGTGTGGGATTGGACCAGAGTCATCGCTGATGTAACAACTCTGCATTCCCTGCTACTGACAGTCAAAATGTCTGCTGCAGAAAACGAACACCACCACCTGCACTGATGTCAAAGTGTCCTGGAGCAACTCATGACAACGATCAGGGTTTCTAACAGGTTGCACAACTTCTCTCACTCAATCTATTCCAAATTAAAGCAAGTTGAATGCACAAACAACATACACAGCTATCCCCACCACCAAATAATTACTCCACAGTTCAGTCAAATTAGTTACACTGTCAAGTTTGTTTACATCAGTTATGCCAAAGGTGGCATGCAGTCACATGTACATTTCTGAAAAATGGAACATATTCTCTGAACTTTTCCAAAAATCAGGAAATATGTTGCCTTGGATGAAGTGAGTTAAAATGTTAGCCTCAACTTCAGCAATGCATTTTGTTTTTATGTTTCTGTTGTTACTTATCTAGCATGCCCTATCACTAAAGAGCTTCTTTTACTTCTTTGATCTCTGAACAGATTTATGGCCATTTATTTACAGAGTCTTCATGTTTGAAACTGATGTATAAATTCGGAAAATTTTTGCCACATTTGAGTTTTGAATACTGATATTTGACGATTTGATATGGTTTGGATATCAGTTTGAGTGTTTTGATATGATTGTGACTGAATGTTCCCAGTAATATAAGACATGAGTTGCTCTCTGCCACTCAGTTGCTTTTCCCCCAAATAGCTCTTACTATAAAATAAACCCTGAGGGATAAAAAAAAAAAAATTACGTTTGAAGATTTTTTATTTGCCTTATACAAACCATTTACACTATATCTTTTATCCAAAATAAAAAGCTACATAACAATTATTGATGCTGAAATGATAAAATTCTTGTTTTCTTCTTGAAAGTTAATGGTACACTGTGGGGTTAACAGTAACAGTACTATAGAGCAGTGGCTTCATGAGTGAGTATGTATTATGTTTAATGCATGAAAAAGCAACATACAACTTGAAATGAATATTTGTAACCAGTTCCACACTTACCTAGCCTCTTTCCCATGGTCTCCTATAACTCTGTCATCTCTGCCCAAATTCCTGGAGGAGATCCTCCCAAGCTCCATAGCTAATTCCTTGACCAGTCCCTCATATCCAGACATCTTAAACCGGACTCTGTGTCTGGAGTAACCTGCTAGCTGCTCATCTGCTCCAATTCCTGTCAAAATGACCTGAAGACAGAAAGATGTCAATGAGAACTGTGAAACATTTATTAATTACAATTACAATTATTTCATATTACAATTGTTTCATAAAGTGTACAAAAGAAAAATGTGTGATTTCTTCTTATATCAACAATTAATTTAACTTTGCTTCAACAGCCAAGCTGTTTGGCCCTCAGTGTTTATCTATGTGTAACAGCCCAAGGGACAACTAAATCAAATCTCATACTTTGGTTAAAAAAAAAAAAACAGAGCTTTTATATATTTGTTCTTGGAAAGGTGAAAGTCCAAAGTCTGATGATTGTACTTCACCTTTGCTGATGATGAGAAAGGCCTCTGGTCATTGTCCTCCATAATGAACCCAGTCCCTCTTGCCGCGAACCACACAGCACATCCGATGCTATCATCAAGCACCGTATCCAGTGGATGCACCAAATGACAAATGCGCCCATGACGCATTTTCTGCAGCTCCTCTTGGGTCACATTGATTTCAACAAAATTCCATCTTCTCTCTGGATTCAATTCTTGTAATTCCTTTAAACCTGCTTTTCCTGTTATTCTGTCTGGAACATCAAATGGGCTGAATTTTGGGGAATTGGCCCCATCAGGCTTACAAGCTGTCATTGTGTTTTTGTTCTTTTTCTTTGCAGACTCTTTCTGCTTCTTTGGCTCCTGTAGTTTAAAGGCCACATTAAGAAGGTCTATTGGTTGGTGAGCAGGTATGTGACGGTCAGCCAAGGCAGCCAGAATCATGGAATCGATACCTCCTGAGAAAAGTATGGCAACAGTAGCATGGTCATCCTCATGTGAACTGTCTTTTTTCTCAAAAGGCAGAGACTGGACGCGTCGCCTTACTGCTTCACTCAAAACATAGATGAGACAATTAACCTCCTCATTCTTCTCGTTGCTTGCAAGCAGCTGCTCTAGATCTCTGACAGGTGATTGAGCATTTGAATGAGTTTCTGTCTCATTTAATGACTTTGGAATGGAACTATTAAGAGGGGACACAGGTGAGGTGAGTACCAGTCCTGACTGGTTCATCACAGCAGTGCAGCCACTGGGAACACACTGTAATACAGTTTCACTGAAACTAGAGGTGACATCGTTTCCCACGCGAGCCCAAGGATAGACTTCTAGTGTCACCATGCCGGCTTCTGTGACAGCTTTTAGGTCAACCCTGTACACACCAACAGCTGGGACTTCTTGCCAAGGAAACAGATCACTCCCAGACGTGTGAGCTGCAACAGAAGTCAGGGTCAAAACCTCTGCATCAAATTTCCACAGTAAACTCCGCCTGCCAAAGAAGTCTCTGCCAAACCAGAGGTATTCTCCAGCCTTCTGGTAGTAAACAAACCCCCAGGGCCCCCGTATGCTGGACAGAACAGACAGAATCTCTGAGGGCCTGCTGCAGGAGGACAGCCTCTGAGAGACAACAGCAGTGTCATTCTCCTCCGGCGTCACTGGCAGACCTCCGAAAACTTCCCCATTCCACACCAGCACATTTCCAGTGGTGTCTTGAAGCGGCTGAGTGGTGAGGAGACCTCGCATGTGTAGAACATGTGCAGAAAACAGACACTGATAGCAGTGGTTTCTTCCTGTTACTGTCAGATTCTGGCTCCAGTTGGGCCCTCTCCTCTTCAAATGTTCAGACACAGTTTTGTCCCTCTCAAAGTGAGCGGCCGACAGACTCAACAGACAGAAGATGCCACACATTGTTGTGGTGAAGACCAGGATTTACAGATCCTGAAGTTCCTTTTTCATATCATCCAGGTCCTCTGCACAAAGGAAATGGAATCTGTTACTTATTACTTAAGTCAGTTTAGACATCAGTAAAATATGAAGTTGAGCCTTACTTTTGCATGAAGCCAGTGTTTGTCCTCTCTCTGCCAGGAAGAATATGTTACTGTTCCTTTGCTGGATGTAGACTTTCTAAAAAAAATATATACACATATACATAAAAAATATCCACGATGTATACAACAATACACACTGCTCGATATAAACCCTGTCTGTTAAACAATAGTTATGGCCTTTGTAGAGGTTCATGTGCTCCTTGTCATGTACTCACTCTGTTTTTCTTCAGGTTGGAGAGCTCGTCCACAACAACTTTCTGCTCCTTGATCTACAATTGAACATCGGGAATTAATTCACGGACATGACGAGGACACAAACAGCTGAAAGGAAAGAGAGCCTGCGTGTTTGTTCATGTGAAAGTCCATGACTTCAACGTTTTAGCTCAGACTACCTTCGTGTTTAGCTCCTCCTTCGCTGCAGACTGCCCTTCAAAGGTGTCCTGGTTGTTGTGACTTTCGGAAGACATTCTGGTCAAAAGGCCCAGTTTGCGTTGAAGACAGGACAGTTAGCCTCAGTGTGAGCGCATGCTTAATGTTAGCGTCGATCCGATGTTGAGTGTTTCCGGGTGCGCAGCTGTCCTATCTCCGTGTCAGCGCCCCCTGTTGGCCGGAGACATTCAGGTCAACACCGCTGCGTTAAAGGTACCGCTGAGACACAGTTTTTCAAACATATATATAAAACAGAGATTAAGTCATTGTATAAACTTCTCATCTCCTTACCCTCTTCTTCAGATTCATCTTGGTGGAAGTGTATTTGTACTTATCTGAGAAATAAATAATAACAATATAACAGTCTTTCATGATCAGTCATGCTTGCTACATATCCAGCATGGACAGGCTGAGTGCACCATGGAGGGGTCATTATCACGCACACACACCTTACACACAGACAAACACATTCATGCTTATAATTTTTACGCACAGTCACAGTGAGAACACACAGTATCAAACTCTCCACTGTGCGCCGACCACAGAGTGATGCCACAGTCTAATTAATGCAACTTGACTCATGTTATTCAGAACAGTTTGAGTCCTAAATGTTTGTAGCTTTGCGGAAAATTGTCTCAGATGATGAGAGAAAAAACGAAAACCTCTCTCTCACGCACACACACACACACACTAACCCTGTGTTCACAGGAAAATCATAACGGTGGCAAAAAAAAAAATCTGGGAAGAGCAGCAGAGCTCCTTGATGTTATTTCTGACAGGGCTAAAGTGAAGACTTATTTATGCCAACACAGTGTCAGCAGGCTGTGCTGGCTTAGTTGATGTTATTCATCAATAATTCATTATAATGACAGACAAAAACACACACTCAAAAATGATGAAGTCAAAGAAAAATACAGCTGCAGATTCTGTGGAGCTTAGACGCTGCAGTGCTTTGAGCTAAATGCTAAAATGCTCCCGTTAATCATGCATTACAGTGTAAAGGTGGACAGCTTGTGAATGTCATATTTCATATCTTATTTGAATATATGATGATGATGTATCACATTGCATTTGTCCATAATAGTTTGTATTTTCAATTTTGATTTGCAAAATCAAACAAATGGTTTGACAGAAAAACATACAACATTTTCCTTGAATTGAAGTCGGATTGTATAAAGTAAATTTGGTTGTCAGTCTATTTCGGTGCAAAACCACAAATGTTAACCTCATATTGGGACTGGAGGAAGAGTCAGAGAGTCACACCAAATTCTTGTCACTGGTCAACTAATCTGAGGTGATTTGAAATTCACCAGCCTGGTGGACGGATGACCCTGGACAACACAGATGTTGATCTTGTTCCATCAGTTGGGCAAGCACCCTCTGAACATACATTGTAATAGACAAACACACCTGATTGAGGTCTCACGTTGGCGGGCTGCCCACCCTGCTCCAGTGTATTGACCTGAAACAGCTGTCAGATGTTTACTGTTTCATTTCCTTGAACCAAGGCCTGTCATTTGGGGAAAGAGACAATGCCCTGGGCTGTGACTTTTGATGTTTGTCATTCTCTAGACTGAGTGCAGCTCAGACACACGCATACACACACACACAGATTTCCACTGAATAATTATTTTTTTTAAAAAACACAGTGGTTGGTATGTTACAAAAAGGTAAAGGTAATTATAGCAATTATGACAATTCTTTAGTACCTCAAATGCTTAATGATCTCTTTATGAACATGAGATTTTTGGAAACCTCAAGAACCTGGATTCATTCAAACAGCTCAGTTTCATTATAACATCTGAACCAAGTGGTGTGTTAATTTAGTACCCTTTAGCTCTCTTGAAACACAGTCTCAGGCCTCACGACAAAAAACAGAAGGTGTGAATGAGAAATAAATTAATAATCTAGCCATCCAGCCCTGTGTGCTCTGTTCTTCAGTTGACATCGCATCTTGCTTCCACCTGTATCCCATCTTTCACTGTGGCTTGTGAGTGTGGAGTAACGGGATGCAAGTCACACTCATATTTTTGTCCTGGAAGTATAATTTTAGCCCATGTAAACACAGCTTGTTGTTCCTTGCTGAAAGGAGATCCCGCACTGGGGCAGACATACCTGTAGCTCACACGGCCGCAGGATGACACAGCGGCCGTCTGACCACTGATGACAGGTGCTCTGTACCTGAGCCTGGCTGACACACTGGCCCACTAATAGTGTGGCTGGTAATCTGTTTGTACCAGCTCAGTGTGTGCAGACTTTCAAACAGCCAAGAGCTCTCTGTGATCCTTGAATAGATCACAAAGGGTTAGAAGTGCCTATTGTCATCACATGGCTCAAAATAAGTGCTTATGTTACTTGTTAGGGTCAGGTTTGTTTCCTCGTGTGATGAGATAACACAGAGCTTTCTATATTTTTTTTAACATTGACACTTGAAAATAAGAAGAATCTAATTAATTATCAACCCATCATTAGAGTTTTCACACTCAGTCTAAGTATTAAATGCTAAATATTCACACCATACAGTGTGGTGACTTATTTGGGGTTGGATTGCCCTGAGAGGATCGATTATTCAAGCCCATATGCATAGCCAGAAATAACCCACCTGGGACTTAGGGCCCTGAGATATCAGCCCCGTGTACACACCTCCTGCACCCTGTGCAGTGTTTGTGTGCTATAGATGTTTGTTGAAATTAATTGAGAAGAAAAAATAAAGAAGATATATCGTGTGGTTTTGCCTGATGCCTGACAACTTCATGGGGATGACATATTGACATGATGACATTTGCCCTACACAAAGAGAGAAGATGCTGTGAAAGTGGTGTTAATTTGAGGCAGGTTTGATACATTTGGGCTGTTCACAGTTTTTATGCTAAGCAAAGTTAACTGTCCCTGAATTCTCTTTTTTATGTAATGGACATTAGGGTTCAGTCTTCTCAACTCTTGACACCAAAACAATTTAAATATGATCACAGAACCCTGAAGGTCTTTAGGATTGAAAAGGGAAAACCTGAATGCCAGCAGAATTGGTGCAGCATTTTAGACACCGATGCTGGGATCTAAAGAAGACCACGTGTGGAATAAAATATCTGACCTCAGTGAGCTCATATGAAAAGATGCACCACAATACTGGATTGTGCGTGTTGGAAGAGTGGAGAGCCCACTTGAGGACAGAGCTGTTGGGGTTGGCACAAGTCAGTGGGGTCCCACTCCACTGATAAAAGCCTTTTATAATCCACTGTACAATGGAAAGGTACAGGAAACATTCTAACCATGTGTTCACTGAGCCGGTGTTTATCAATTTTTACAGAAGGGAGCCAAGGAGCTCTCATCAATGCAACCTATAATTACAGATGTAATTCTTTTCTGTTGACATAGAAGAACAAATGCAAGTCATCCCAATACATGGTTTCAGCACAGTTTTCCTCTGCTCACCACAGAGCTTTATTTCAGCAGACTTTTTGATAAGCAGCCTCACCAGGTCAAGGCAGTGACAACAGCCTGTCTTTGCCAAAATGTTCAAAAAGTTTCAGTTGAATTTGTGTTGTATCACCTGCAGAAGCAAGCCAAGTTAATGTTTAACTTAAGCAGTTTCTTTTCAGTCGTTAGCTTTTCTTCTGTGTACCACCTAAGAATAAATTCTATATCATACTAGTCTCAATGATATCACGGGGTCTGTAAAATATATTCTTTAGTTTAGTGTTTTATTATAGCTATGACTGTTTTATTACTCTGAATCAATTAACTGAGTTTTTGCTGATAGTGGCCATAATGTGTTAATTCATAGACTGATATATAACCTATTATGTATGACCCAGAACGGTTACCACAACAGCAGGTAGTTACAATTAGCACAACTTTGAGCAAATTGTAAAATGCTTATACACACGTGAATTTTTAAAGTGTATTCGAGAATAGACATATTTTAAATGAATGAAAAGTGAATAAATGATCATATATCGTTAATATCTATGGTTGCATACATGTTAGATTTTATATGTACATATATGCTGAAAGTGTATTTATGTAACCTCAGGATGTGTACTGTGATAATATATCACAATTCTATACTAAGCTTTAGTGAGGATGTGATTAGTAGAATAAGTCGTTTTTCTGTGCGGTGGGGGGGATAACATCCCATCTTTACATCTTTGGTCACAGTCTGGGGCGCCGAAAAGGGGGGGAAAGGAGAAGGATTCCAGGGGCCCATGATTTAGAGAGGCCCAGAGAGGCCCTTAATAAAATTATAATTTATACAAATTATAAATTGGAAAGATTCTTTTCATGGGGCCCAAAATCCCTAGCAGCGCCCCTGGTCACGGTGTTGATTGTGGTAGGTCGTCGGAAGCCGTGTGTTAGAGTCCATTCAAACAGCAGATCACCAACCCTGAGTAAAGAGAGACCCATCCTTTGTCAAACTGTTAGCCATGACTCGTTTTTTTTTTTTTTTTTTTTTTTTGCCTTTTTTTTTTTCAAGAGCGTGTGCAGGTGGGAGGACCAACCACATTTGTTTTTGACAGTGTAAATAATGGAGGGTCACGTGACCGCGGTGGTATATTCCAGGCTGGACGTAAACACGAGAGGCAGAGCAGCGCAGCGGCGGATCACCGGAGCACCGGAGCGGCCGCGACCCGACCTCCCACCGTGTGTCTCCGAACCCACCGGCCTTTCAGCCGATACTATTATTTCTCTTCAACTTCAGCTACAGTGATAGCTAAGTTTGGAGGGGAGGACGAGGGGAGAAACGCTGCATTTTTTTTTCCTTATGTTTCTGCAGTTTTTGGTGTAGCGGACACTGAAGCCACCTCCTTCAAATTACAAAAGAGGCGAGCTAAAGCTAAAGGAAAAAAAAAATTTACTGATAATAATAATAATAACCAACATTTATTCGGTTTTTTCCCTGATATTTGGACGGCTTTAAAATGGATAGCTCTGGAGCGCAGAAGACGTGCTGTGGTAGGTCTATTTCCCAATGGATCCCTCTCATCCAGGACGGAGGTGCACACGGACCTCTGTCGGTGTGAGATCGTTTTGTTGTTGTGACAGATGAATGTGTGTCTTTACAGAATCCATCCGGGACTTCTTCACTTCGGCTAAATTCCTTATCTACATGGGACATGCTCTGTCAACATGGGTAAGAGAAACAGCACTGTTTTGGACACAGCAGGTTCACTGTGATGACAGGTTACATCACGACAAAATGTAATACAACATGATTGTGTTATTGTGGGGTATAACTGTCATCACAATACTAAATGACATGTTTGCCCCGTGCAGCTCACCACACAATGCTGGCCTGTACAAATAGCTCTGATGCATGGTGTCCCTTCTTAGTGTTTATCCAGCACCTAAACCACTGTTTCCTGTCTGCCACAACCCGGATGTCTTGAATCAGGCCTGTACTTGTTAATGATAAAAATCTTGGATTCTCAGGGTGACCGCATGTGGAACTTTGCTGTGGCTGTCTTCCTTGTGGAGCTGTATGGGAACAGCCTGCTGCTCACAGCCGTATACGGGCTGGTGGTGGCCGGCTCCGTGCTGCTGCTGGGGGCCATCATCGGGGACTGGGTGGACAGAAACCCCAGACTCAAGGGTGAGGCAGCAGGACTCACAACACAACCTGAACTCTGTGGACCTGATCCTGAAATGCAGAAGTATAAACAGCTATGATAGTTTTGGAAAGATGCTGTTTTTCCCTCCCTTTCTTTCACAGTGAAACGCACCACTTGTGGCAGGAATGTTTATCCAGACCAATTTGGCACCATTAGATCAGATCAGGGACTCTATTCAATTGTCTTGTTGGAGCACTCTAATGAAGCTCTTTATCAGACAGAAATCTGTTGTTTTTGATTAGATTTGTGCCCCTAATACTCTTCGTGGTCTTTCCACAGTGGCCCAGACTTCACTGCTCGTCCAGAACAGTTGTGTCATCATGTGCGGGATCCTCCTGATGGTTGTTTTCCAGTTCAAAGAACAGCTTGTGGAGCTCTACAATGGATGGATTCTGGTAAGATCTCCCCTGTGCTGCCTCTTACAACACTTGCTGTTTCAATTCTTATCTGACTGGGATTTTCACTTGATACGTTTTTAGCTCTTCTCCTCAAGTATGATACTATGACCTCTGAAACCTGCTCACTTTTACTGATATGTGCACCAATGTGTCAGATTTATGGCAACTTGAACTGCTTGTACAGATAAGTTGCATGAACGTAATTGACTACCAGGAAAACTTTGAATTTTCCACTTGTCCAATTCAACGGAGTAGCTTAGAGTAGGTTATATTTGTTTCCAGGAGAAACTTCATTTAGGTACAAACTGAATGATACTCGTGATAATTCGCTTGTAATTGCAATTTTTAATTTGTTGACTTGAAATGATTATCTTATACACAAAAATGATAAATCCAAATAATAAATAATAATACTAATAAAAAAAATTGTTTGAGAGAAAATGAACGTACACACATGACCTCTGTAGGAAAGACTATCTGTCAGCCTTTTGCGAGGGGCTTGTTTATACTTGTTGGGCTACATAACCTCAACACAGCTTCCTCCCCACAAAGATCCAGACTTGACCTTGCAGTAAACAGAGCCTGAGATGCAGGGTTAATGAACCTGGTAGGTTGGCTTCCATCATAGGAGACCAGCTAGGGTCTTGGTTTGAAACACAAAGCCTTTCTGTTGAGGGGAATGTCTGCAACACTATGAGGCGTCCCACATCGCAATTGCATTGTGGGATGCCTTTTGGGTCTCCAGAGAATAGGACGTGTGCGGGGAGGGGTTGCCATGTGAGAGAGTGGAGACAGGTTGGTGAAACAGGAGAATGAGTGTTTGGCTGAAGGCTGTGTAGTCAGCAGGATCTTGAAGACCTGTCACATGACACGCAGGGAGAGAGCGAGAGGGAAAAATGTGGCCAGGCTTGTAGAAGAATGTTTTCTATTCTGACCGGAGCAGCTGCATTACAGTTTCCATACTGCTCAAAAAACTGTGTCACGAACAGGACTAATCCCGCACAAAATAGTTTACGTGTGTTTAGTCGTCCAGTTATGTTGTAGTTGTTATTCACTTCCACAATTTTTTTTTGTTTTGTTTCTCTCAGAACACTATAGATTTCTTTTACAGGAGGTTATTGATTTTCTTAAGTTTACACAAGATGACGTAGGATAGTGACACTTGGTCTTTACTTATTAAATGATATTTATGAAGTCACTTTTGGAGATTTTCATGTTACTGCGCTAGAAAATAGATTTCAAACAATTAATCAATAAAAGTGCTTCACCCAATAGTGACAAGATCGTGGCTAATAGTTGCAAGTTAAATTTCAGTGTGTCTTACACTTTATGTTTGGATTTGGTGTACGGTGTATTCCTTTTTTTTTTTTTTTTTTTGGTTTCATGAAAAGATGAAAAAAATGACATTTCCCATTTGTTCTTCCCGGTTCCAAGCTCATTTGTCAATGAAAACTTACATATATAACTGTGTCCCAAATACAAATTTGAATTGGAAAAAAAAAACTGCAAATAAAAGTGCACTTTTGGAGAAATATTTGGGAGATGTGGAGGAAATGGGGGAAACAGACACCTTCAAACAAATCACCAGAGAAAATCTCAGAAGGAAAAAGCTTTTTTTTTTCCTTGTTCAAGGTTCTGTATCATTTCTTTACTCAGGAATGAAGGAACACAAAGTAGTTATTTCTCTTTGTTAAAGGGGCAAAAGCCCAAAAGGTTTAGAACCAGAGATCTAAATAGCAATTGCAGGTGTTGCAGCATGCAGGACTTCACCAGCCTCAACCTTTGCGACCCAAACTTGATATTAGATGAAATATAACAAAATCGTTCCTTATTTTGTTTTTGTTATTTTAGACAACTTGCTACATTCTGGTCATAACCATTGCCAACATTGCCAACCTCGCCAGCACGGCCACATCCATTACCATCCAGAGGGATTGGGTCGTTGTCGTTGCGGGTCAGGACAGCAGCAAGTTGGCAGGTCAGTGGTTGCTTGCAGCAGCCTATGTCTTTGAATGTAGGCCTCATGTGACCTGTTATCAGATGTGTTCAGTGGGACAGACTTTGAATCTTGGATGCTGACTCACCCTTGTTTCGACCTTTTATATCCCTGCAGTTTACTCTGGTAGATATAAGCTATTTAAAAGATTTGCTCACATGATGGAAAACATTTTCAACACCTATGAACTCCATGACTCATAAATAAATCTGTTGCACCGGTACTTTCATTTTACTGAAATACTCTCCGATGAATGAGTGTGCCAAAAACACAATCGTGGGCCTGTACCTGACCTATACCTCCTTTATCAAACAGACATGAATGCCACAGTGCGGATTATCGACCAATTGACCAACATCCTGGCTCCCATGCTGGTGGGCCAGATAATGGCCTTCGGCTCTCATTTCATTGGCTGCGGCTTCATCGCTGGCTGGAACCTTTGCTCCATGTGTCTGGAGTATGCACTGCTGTGGAAGGTCTACCAGAAGACGCCAGCTCTGGCCATGAAAGCTGGTCAAAAGGAGCAGCAGCAAGAGCTTAAACAGCTCAGTGTCCCTAAAGGTAGCTACAAGAGCCTCATGTTTGTTTTATGTGGAACAGAACTCCTGCTAGAAGACTATTATTGTGTTTGTGTTTGGTGGTAGCTGCAATTTCTTTCATAGGTTCAGGTTTTACTGGGTATCAGCTGAACCTTTCCATCTTTCTGCAGACTCAGATAACGGCCAGAGTCCTGAGGAGTCTTCTCAGCCGCTGATGAATGAAGCCTCAGTGGTGGCTAAGCCCGACACCCCACAACAGAATGGCTTCTGCTACCAGGTGACTGAACCCCTGCGTACCCTCAAGTCTGGCTGGGTGGCCTACTACAACCAGAACATCTTCTTTGCTGGAATGTCCCTGGCTTTCCTGTACATGACAGTGCTGGGCTTCGACTGCATCACCACCGGCTATGCCTACACGCAGGGCCTCAATGGCTCAGTGCTCAGCCTGCTGATGGGGGCCTCGGCTGTGTCGGGTATCTGCGGCACTGTCGCCTTCACTTGGGTTCGCAAGAAGTGTGGCTTGATCCGCACGGGCTTCATCTCAGGCGTGGCTCAGCTGTCCTGCCTCATGCTGTGCGTGGTCTCCGTCTTCTCTCCTGGGAGCCCCTTTGACCTCAGTGTCTCGCCTTTCCAGGACCTTTACACTCACTTGATTGGAGAGAAGACACTGCCCGAGGCTGACCACAGCCTCACCAGCGTTCTTACAGGTGGGAACGCCACTACAGCTGCACCAGCTGCAGAGCAGCCACCTCTGCAGTCCTACATGTCTGTTAGCCTGCTGTTTGCTGGCGTCATTGCTGCTAGAGTTGGTGAGTGAACTAGTTCTCTGGGTTCTTTTTTGTTTGTTTGTTTTGTTTTGTATTGTTGTTGTTTTTTTTTGCAGAGCTGCCTTTAGCAGTGACTATCTAAGTATATCTATGTGGCTAATAGTGTAGATTTTCTGTAAGAAGATCCAAAGTGCACGTCATTCAACTCAGTTTTGTTTGTATAGCACCAAATCACAACATACATATTCTCAGGGCACTTTACAATGTAAAGCACCTCATGGATGTCACTATTCCCAAAAAAGGGCTAAGTCTGAGGGGAAGTCTGTTGGTTTTATTTGAAAGTGTAGTAATTAGGCTCCATGCTTTGTGGCATAGTGACTTCCTTTCATAAAATGATAATGATAGCTAATGATAAAGCTGTTTTCCAAATAAAGACTTCCTAAAGCTGACTAAAACAGGTACCTACAGCTCGACAGGTTTTCATAAGTCAACAGATTTTCACCACAGACAGGTCTGTCAGCAATATCTGAAACCTTTGATGCCAATAACCTTAACCATGATGATTCCGTCCACAGCTACTGTTGAGTTCTAAAGTAATTTAATGTAGCTATAAAAATTCCATTAGCACTGAGTGTTTATCTCCGCCCTGCAGGCCTGTGGTCCTTTGACCTTACAGTGACCCAGCTTATCCAGGAGAATGTGATCGAGTCAGAGCGGGGCGTGATCAGCGGCGTCCAGAACTCCATGAATTACCTCTTAGACCTGCTGCACTTCATCATGGTGATTCTTGCCCCGAACCCTGAGGCCTTTGGTCTGCTGGTTATCATCTCCGTCACCTTTGTGGCCATGGGTCACGTCATGTACTTCAGGTTTGCCTTCAAGAGCCTGGGTAGCCGCCTCTTCCTCTGCTGTTCACCAGAGCAGAAGGTAGAGATGGAAGACCCCCCCTCACTTCCTACCACCGTCTAATTCCATTAAAGAGACTCTGTCCTTGGTACATATTGCTCAAGCCTGACCCTATCTCTGAACCTTATTTATCTCACTAACATCACTGCTTTTAGTTGGCATAATGCTAACCCTAACATAAACCTTAGAAAGGTAACTTAACATGCTATGCACTGCCATTAATAATGTATTATCATCAGCAAAAGGAAGCTCAACGTCATATAAAACTAATCAGTAGCAGAAGTGTAGATAAGGCAGGATTTCTGTAACTGTTTCAGGCTTGGAGTCAGATGAGAGATTCAGCCTGTCATCTGTGATCCATCCCCTCCAAGCTTAAGAGCCCATTCTGGGGTGTTGTTGAGGAAATCTGTGAAATATTCTCCTCTTATTAGCCTGAGTCGAGCTGCAAGGATTCAAGAAAGGTGCTTTAGCTTACAAAAGGGCAAAATGAGGGAAGATGCAGCAAGGAAGCAGGAACTGGGGCCTGAACCAAGGAGGAAAGGGAGGGAGTGACTGTCTTAGACACGAGACACTACCAGATAGAACACCCCTCACATTTTTTATGCTTCCCTCTCAGCGATGTCATTGGTGCTGTAGTTACATCTGCTAGTTGTTCCGATAGCCTACTCTTCCATATGCATGTATTTTGACCGAGTCGTGGATGTCTTCCTCGAGGAGGTGGAGGGGATAGGGTGGGTGCTCTTCTTACTTAGCCAAACATAACACTGGGATCCAGTCTCTTTAATGCGTGGTTATAAGGGTTATGCAATTAACTGTATTTATTCAGGAAATGTAGACGGTGGTTTGTTTTTTTTAATAATAACTATCATCAGTATTGTGTTGCACACTCATGATTGTGCTGTAAGAAACAAATGACAAAATCCTATTCACCCTTGTCCACAGTTATCGCAGTTACCAAAGTCAAAGTCCATTGTGGCATAAAAAGAAGTGAGGGAAAACAGTTATTTGTCGTAAGCATTCCAAATATATATTTTTACATCAGGTGACAGTAGTGTACTTTCACTAACACTTTGGTAGAACCTCAGTATATTTGAATATTTCTAACCTACTCTGAGATTGTACTTAAATTGTGTGTTTGGGTTTTTTGTTTTTTGTTTTTTTGATAGTTTACATCAACAGATTAATTTTTGTCACATTTTTGATTTTTATGTTTTCAGTTCTCTAGAGTGATTTTTTTTTTTTTTTTCTAATCATGATTGTTATTGCTACACAGGCACTTTAAGTGATTGACGTCTGTCATTACACCCAATGCGTGATCAGGTATATGATCAATACTTTTTGCACAAGGCTGAAGCCCCAGCCCCCCCAGAAACCAAGCCCCCATACCCCGCACAAACATATTTCAATCACTTACGGTCACTCTGTTGGTCTGTTCAGAGGCTGCTGAAGGATGGGAGTCAAACAGGCACAATTTAAAATAAATCTACTCATCACCCAACCCACCCCTAAGTCTTAACTTGCATGTTCATAAGGAAACAAAAGTCCGAATAAACCCTTCAGTTTACTTCAGGTGCACCCAGTTTCCTAAAGAAGTGTGCCAGGGAGCTTAGTCAGCATCGCTGTTTATTTCTTCAAACCACCTCAGCACCTGGACCACGACTTAGGCCAAGTCTGGGTGGGTTTTTTTTTTTTTTTTTTTTTTAGCTGAAACGGTGGAAAGATTTAACTTAAGTCAAGGTCCTCTGTTGACATCTTATTTTAGCAATTAGGCATTACAGCACCACTATGGGAAATGTATTTATTAGCTGTCTTGGCGTGCTAAATTTACTGTGAAATAATTGGTAGGTAAAATAATCTACAAAACAGTTTATGATCACAGACATTTGGATGGTAGCCTTGCTTTAAAGATCCCGAACAAAGTAACTAACGCATTTGTAACAAACCCCCCCCCCCCACACACACACACTTTCAATAACTTCTGATGCCTTATTATTACAAAATCAGCCTTGACAGCTGTTGAACGCACACACCAAGAGTCTGTAGCTACACCCCACCCATGGAAAAGCAAACTGACATTGGCCAGAATTTGGGAAATGGTGATGGTGGGGTTGGGTGTGTGGTTTGAAAACAGAGGTAGCCAGGGCAGATGTGAGAGAACAGAGGGCTACTCTTCTGCCACACATTCCCATGAAACCTGGTGGAGGGAGCGGTGCTGAGTCAGGACGTCTGCAGGTTTGCTGCGGAGACCTGTCTCGAGTGGGAGCACAGCTTACTTGTCAGATCCCACCCAGGTTTATCATGACTTCAAACTCAAAGTCTGCACAGGAATAAAACCAGCTCTTATGGCGTCGGCCTGCTGATTCAGGAATAGCACATATGGCCATCAACTTATTTTTTATGTAAATAAACATTAACTGTCAGTCAGTTTAAACTTACAGAAATTAGAAAATGTTAAAATATCCTTTTGTGTTTACTGTGTGTTGTGCCGTTTGTCTGAAAACTTTTTTTTTTTTTTTTTTTTTTTACATGTTTTGTGTATCTAGATGTCAAATTCGGTTTCATAAAAATGTTTGAAACTTCTGTAAAAAGAAATTACCGCATTTATTTCACTAGTTGTGTATCATACCGCTTCAATCTGACAATATATCCGTGTGTGTGTATCCAAACATACATGCATATATATATATATCAGTGTTATTTTAGTTCAATAGAGTAAAAACATTCAATCATAAAGGAATCAAATTCATTTTTATGTAATAATCACACTCCACTCTATGAGGATGTTGGTACTGCTTGTATTGCATCAGGTATCTTGAATAAAGAAAACCTTTACAATCACCTGTTTGTACAACCTTGGGCGTGTGAGTATGTGTGCATTTCAGTATTGGACTGGCTGCTGCTGTGTGAGGTCAAATACCACAGCAGAGTTAGCTCCTAATTTTCTCTCAAGCAGCCAGTGTTAAACTGAGTGACTTTAAGCTCAAGGGGATGATCTCGACCTGCATGCCTGCTGGAAAGACAAAGACTGACCTGGTTTTGCACAGGCACAAGTGACTGAGGGGCCTGATGAATGTCAGCCACTCCCTCCCCACATTTGGTTGTTATTTTATCAGTATGTTGCATTTTCCTGTTTCGACACCTTATATATTTTCACATTTAGTCACTTATGCGGTTATAGAAATATAATTTTAATAAACATGTCCTCAATTCTGTATACCATCAATTATAATGCTTTGACCATTGCTAATATAACACCAGGACAAAGGGAGACTTCAATGTGGTCAAGACCTCTGTGACTTTGTGATGTCACAACAGAGAGGTCCAACCTTGCAGGATTTGGGTGTTTTCTTGAAATCTGTTATATGTTTTGTAAGCAGAAAGGCTCAGGTCCTCTCTTCTGATTGGCTCACTAACCTGTAACTAGAGATCTAGAGAGAAGCCTGGGAGAGGAATAGAACTACACTGAGATGGTTAGGGGTTTTTTTGGGGGGGGGGTCTCAAACTACATTTGGATCTCAAACCACAAATACACTACTACACACAAGTGAGTCCAAACTTTTGACTTGTAGTGTACATCTTATACGGAGTATATGGAGTATAAGAAGATGTACACATATAATTTTCTAATGCACAAGGCTCAGCAGAAGAAGCAGCTGCAGTCTTGAGAGCAAACAAGCTGCTGACTGTAGCAAAAGTCCAATGTCTAAAGACAGGGGAAAGGGCTCAAGATAAATAACTGCAAACAATGCAGATTATCTCTTCCTCCTTATGTGTCGGATTCTCTCTGTTGTCTGCTGAGACAATGCTCGCTCACAGAGAGGCAGATTTCCCCCCCAAAAATACATCTGTATATTCGGACTCCTGCCAAAGCCTCAGACACACGTGCTTCGAAGCCAGTGTTTGTCAGGTGAGCTTTTCACTGTCACTTGGTGGTGAGATTGGAAATAATATTTAACAGACGCCATTGCTGATAAGGAAAGCAGCGTACGAGAGGCTAAAGCATTGCTCAGTTTGAAGCATACTTTCCAGGCTGGATCACTTCCTAAACGTTGTACGGCACATGAAAGGGATGCTTTGACTTTTTAAAAATACATAAACGTGCTTTCCTACTGAGAATTGGACGAGAAGATGAACATAGATTAACATAGATTTCTGTTCATGCCAATTGCCCTTTTGGTTTAGTTTAATTTTGTTTATCTTCGTATAACAGCTGGAATCAAGGGAACAAAGCTGGCCCTGCAAGAAACAAGTGACAACATTAGCCTAAACGCACTGAAAGCTCTCTAATGAACACATTGAGGTGTTTGCATAACCTGATAAATAAGGAATAACAGCATTAAATTCTTGTTTTATGGCAGACTATGTACCAGATTATTTCTAAACTGAGTGGTTTATTAGTTGTGCATTCCTAAAAAATGATAAATGTGAAAATTATCCCTTTTTATGTGCTGGTTTGCAGAGTGGTGCTAATCTTCTGATTATAAACCTATTATAAAAGTGGACTTAGACTCTATCTGTAAAGTATAGCCAGTTCTGAAGAGCTTTAAGCTTTCATTCTATTTAATGACCATCAGTGGGCGACTCCATTGGTTGTCAAAAAAAATCAGATTGTATTGAAGTCTATGGGAAAATGCCTTGACTTCTCCCTTGATTGATGATCTAAGTAAATGTTTTCCTAATGTGTTTATGGTGTTCGTCTCCATTTTCAAGTCTTCATTAACACACAATGTTAATTTTTTTAAAACGATGGTTCCATTGTGAGGAAATAGACCATAAAACTAGGGTGTCTTGAAATAATGTTTGTGATTACAATTTGGCACTATAAAAATAAAGTTGAATCGAATTGAAATGGAAAACAGAGAATTTCACTGTTTTTTTTACATCTGTAAATGATGACTGCAGCTTATAAGTGCTATGTGCCTTGCTCAAGGGTAAACATAAGGGAAAGTGTAAAACTGGTGTAAAGGTCTATTTCTAAATTTAGCTGCAGTGACAAATGATGGTATTTTTCAGTTACTAAGTCATTTATCAATATTTATACAAGGTTTGTTTCCTTTTGTATTTACTGGATCAACTTTACAAACCCAGGTCATATCAAGGCCATAAAACTGGTAACCAGTTGTGGATGATAAATTCATATATAGTGTGAGCCAGATTAATCAGCTGAGGTCCTGTACAAACTGCACGTCAGAAAACTGATCCCAATGCAGCCGTGGAGGCCAAAGCTTGGCCGTAGCATCTGACCGAGAGAAAGGAACTGAAAATGCTGAGACGAAGGTGAGCCATTTTTTGTGACCCTGGGAACTTAATGCAACCTTCTCATTCTGAAAGCACTGACTTGGGACTTTGGGATATGTTACTCAAGAGTCTGCTGTGTTTACAGCACCAGTAATGTGTTATTTCAAGGTCACCGTGACACAACATTTTGATATTCAAGTTTTCCAAGAATGTAACCAGTAACTCTTATATCAAATATCACGGGCAGCATTTCCAGACACAGCATTGGAGATTGATTGATTGGGTTGTTGGTTGTTATTTTTCAAACATTAATTTTGCCTTTGATCTTCACCATTGTTCAGTTTTAAAGCACAAGGCTGGCTAGATGCGTGTCACAGTTCACCTGCTTATACAATGTCAGAGGCGTCATCCATGTATAACCTTTACCAACTAACTCGATTGCATCACAGCAGAATGGAAAAGTTTGGACTCTGGAAGAAGCTGCTGTCATGAGTGATAGAAATTATGAATGTGAGGAGTAAAACTAAACCACCGATGTGGTCAGCTTACAGAAGAGTCACAACTTTTCATGAAACCTCAAGGTATAGAAAAATGTGCAGTTGCAAATACATGTGCATGTGTAAAAAGTTCATGTCCTTTCTCACGTTTTGAAACGGATTCAGTGTTGGTCATCAAAGGTTATTGATTAACAGAAATGAATTTAAAATATGTCTATCTATCAATTACTGCTGAAAATAAATAAGCATTCATTTAATTTCTTTTCAGTGTTGGATCCACCAAAGAAATGTGTTAGTAAAATTATTGGTGTAAGGTTAAATAAAACTTTAGCTCCAAGATTCATCAGCAGTTTCATGTAGACAAAAACAGCAAAATGAAGAAAATGGAACGTTAATGTGACCTATCAATAATTTAAACTTGAACTTATACTGTTATTAATTCAAATTTACTGGGCCTACTGAAAGGCCTAAACTTAAAAAATTACAGAAGAAAAAAAAGAATTGGCAAATGCTGACAAAGACACCGAAATAAGCCTGAAAACTAAGAAACATGTAGAAGACACTGAATATCTTACTGAGTACAGTAAAAAAAAAAAAAAAAAAACCTCAGCTGGTATTTGTCAGGAGGGATGTGAAAAAGTGAAGGGCATGAAAGAAGGTTCTGTCTTTTAAATTCCAAACCCAAGCTTTGTTTTAAAAAAAACAAAAAAAACAGTCTGTTGGCTGAACAAGAAACTGCACATAAAAAAAAAAGGTCAGTATGGCAGAGGTGTGGTCAGGCCACATATTCTGTGAAAAAACACTTTTTTGAATAAGTGGCAGCTGATCTACACACAAACGAGTGGAAAATTGCCAAATTGTTACTTGTGCATTGACTGTGTGTGGTATTGGTATTGGTTGACCTATGGAACATTTCAAAAAAAGACAACGGAAAAATTTGTTAAATGTTGAAAATCACAGGTTTTGTGATTTCTTAGACCGGCAGCAAAATAAAACAGACTACAAAAATCCAACTAAAGCTGGACTGGCACGGTTAAAAAGTTGTGTAGTTGTGTGAGGGATTGATTTTTAATCAATGCATCAGCTGAAGTAAATTCAGATCAACTGCAGCAGCTGAGTGATGAGTTGCCGTGGACAGAGTCGGTAGAATAAAATTGTTTTAGAAACTTCAAACAAAGAAGAAGAAGAAAAAAAAGACCCACAAACAATCCAACACTGATTTGACTGTTAAACCTTAACAATATTTTGGCTCTTTATCTTTCCATAAAAACAGAGTGAAGTTTGCTTTCTAATTGATTCCAGCAGTGGCATTGTAGGTGAGCTGATGTGTAGGAATGAACGTTTTCAGCTGCATATATTGTAAATCAAGCTACATTTGAACACATTCTGGATTTTTTCAGAAATGTCTATAAACACAATGTTTTTCTGCTGATCCTGTTTGCAGCAACCCATCACTCAGTTCCTGCTGTTTCTGACAAATCAAATCAAATCAGATTTATTTATATAGCGCCAAATCATAACAAAGTTACATCAAGGCACTTTACATATAGAGCAGACCAAACTCTTTATAAAATTATTTAAAGAGACCCAACAGATCCCCCCATGAACAAGCACTTAGTGACAGTGGCAAGGAAAAACGAAAGTTACTAATGTAACTACGGTTCTATGAATACCGAATGACCGCCAGAGGTGGTGCTTTAAGCACTGAATATTCCCCTTCACTCATGCACAGTTCGAGTATGTATACCAGCAATGTCACCTGTGACCTCTGCATGACCCGGAGGAGACCATATCTTCCGGTGTCACCTGAGGTTCGTTTCCTACAGAATCTTCTCTCTGAGTGACAGAGAGCTCTGGCGGTCATTCGGGATTCATAGAACCATAGTTCATTAGTAACTTTCGTTCTATTTCATCCCTGCTGACCGCCAGAGGCGGTGCCTAGAGCACTGAATGACTTATACCAGCAAAGTCACGAAGAATCCGGAGTACAAACCTTCAGTGTGCAGAGCCAGAGGACTCCGGCCGCAGGACCACAGCCAGTGGATGGTCAGTGGCCACATTCACCCTGTAGAATCTGGAGAAAGTGTCCAGTGACGCCCACGAAGCCGCGGCACAAATGTCCTCCAGGGACACTCCCCTCAGGGCAGCCCATGATGTAGCAACACTCCTGGTAGAGTGGCACTGCACACCAGATGGAAGGAGACGGTTACTTGCCCGATATGCATGGGCGATGACGTCGACAATCCAGTGGGACAAACGCTGTTTGGAGACGGCGCAACCCCAGTTAGGGCCACCATAACAGAAAAAGAGCTGGTCAGATCTCTGAATGCATGCAGTAGCTGCAATGTAAGCCCTCAGAGCCCGCACTGGGCACAATAGTTCAGGTTTGTCCCCTCTTTCTCCTGGAGGAGGGTCGTACTGCGCAAGCCGAATAGGCTGGTTGAGGTGAGCGCGGGACAGCACCTTAGGGAGGAACGCTGTGTTTGGGCACAGAGTGACCCCTGAGCCATCTGAATTCCACCTTAAACATGAGTCACTGACTGACAGGGCGTGCAGCTCACTGACACGCTTTGCAGAGGAAATGGCCAGGAGGAACGCAGTCTTACAGGTAATCCACTTCAGCTCCGCTTGTGCCAAGGGCTCAAATGGTGGCCGGCGTAGTGCAGCCAGCACCAGTGGAAGATCCCATGGTGGAGTTCTCGTGACCCTCGGAGAATGCAATCTCTGAGCCCCCTTCAAGAAGAGGGACACAAGACTGTGGCTCCCTACTGTGCTGTTGTCAACCCTTACATGTCGACAGGATATTGCTGCCACGTACACTTTTAGCATCGAAGGAGACCGACCCTCATCCAGGAGGAACTGGAGGAAGTCAAGGACAGTTGGCACAGAGCAGCACACAGGGTTCTCATCAGGACTTGTACACCAGTTGGAAAACAGTCTCCATTTATTCTCCTACTGGAGACGAGTGGACGGCGCTTTTGCGTTCATTATGGTGTGTCTGACAGGGTCTACACAGAAGCTCAGCAGCGGCTCAGGCCCTCCAGCAGCCAAACACACAGTTGAGACAGGAGATCCCTCCTGTTGGGAAGACGCCACGGTGCACCGCGACAGAGTCCGTGCAGCAGAGGGAACCAGCTCCTCCCTGGCCAGAAGGGGGCCACAAGCAGGATCCTGTGACCCTCCAGAAGGACCCTGTGGAGTATCCGTCAAATCAGAGGAAGTGGAGGGAAGGAATACAGAAGGCTGTCTGGCCAAGGGTGAGCCAGGGCGTCCTGGCCTAGAGGGCTCACTGTCTCGGCCAAGGACAAACACAGAGGACAGTGGGTCGACACTTCTGAAGCAAAGAGGTCCACTTCCGATCTGCTGAAGAGGTTCCAGATAGTGTGCACTACCTCTGGGTGGAGGCGCCACTCTCCTGCTGGAGGTTTCTTGCAGGAGAGAAAGTCTGCCAGACAGTTCTGCTCTCCCGGTAGATATATTGCCCGAAGGCTGATCGGGGGGGGGGGGCTGCCCATGTGAGGAGATCTTTTGTCACTTTCAGCAGCTGCGTAGACTTGGTGCCGCCCTGATGATTTATATGATACACAGCTGATGTGTTGTCTGCCCGCACGAGGACATGCTTGCCCCTTAGGTGTGGCAGTAAGTGCCTGAGAGCCAGGTGAACTGCCCACAGCTCCAACACATTGATGTGTGCACCCCAGTTTCCCATGGACCACCGCCCGTGGGCTGCCCTGCTCTGCCACACTACACCCCATCCTGAGGGGCAGGCATCTGTGGTGAGAGTCTCCCTGTGAGATGGAATGGAGCCCATAGGGACACCCCCGAGCATGTAGGCCCTGTCCCTCCACGGGGTCAAGGTGAGGACAGCCTGCCGTGACACCCTGAGCTTCCTGCACCTGTGCCGCTTGGCGTCCAGGTGAAAGCTGTTCAGCCATCTCTGCAGGGGGCGCAGTGACAACAAGCCCAGAGGAACCACAGCTGAAATGGTCGTTAGTTTGCCCAAGAGGCAAAGGAATGTAACATAGGTCAGCTGGCGGCCCTCTTGGAATAGGGCAAGAAGGTGCAGCCTCGATAGGCGAATCGAAGGAACTGCCGATGTTGCTGAGTGATGGGGACATGGAAGTAAGCGTCCTTGAGGTCGATGGATGTGAACCATTCTCCATGTGCCACAGTTTCCAGGACATCTGCTGTGGTCAGCATGTGGAAGGGTATGACCTTCATAAATCTGTTTAGCCCTCTGAGGTCTAAGATCGGGCGAAATCCACCAGTCTTTTTTGTCACAAGGAAATAGGTTGAGTAGAACCCTCTGGGACGTGACAGAGGATCCAGAGCCTCGATGGCGCCTTTGGCCAGGAGGGCGGATAACTCTTGGTCCAGCGCAAGAGCCTTCGCCGGGTTGCTGATGGAGGTCATTCTGACCCGGCCAGATGTGGAGGGCCGGCGGCGGAATTGAAGTTTGTACCTGTGGGTCAAGGTGGCAACTACCCACGGGTCTGAAGCATGAGCAACCCACTGATGGAGCTGCTGATGCGAAAAATACCCAACTGCCGACCCCAAGGCCTCAGTGTCTGGCCCCCCCAGCCCCTAAGAGCCCTAGAGGGGGGACAAGCAGGCTTTGGGGCATGAAGTTGTCTGGAGGTTAGGCGGGTGGAGTCTCGAAACTCCCTGGCCGGGCTCTGTGCGGGACGCTGGACATTACGGAGGCCAGTGGAATGGGTCGGCAGAAAAAAGCGGGTGTAGGAGGCAGCCGAGGGGCCCCTACGCCTGCTGGCAGGGGGCCTGTCAGGAGGAGACATTCGCCTAAGGCCTGCAAGCTGCTACCTGGTCTGTAGGGCCTGGATGGTACATTCCAGTGCTTCCTGCACTGCCGGGCCAAATAACTCCCCTGGTTCCACCGGGAGGCTGTGCAGGGTTCTTCTAGCTGCCTCTGTCAAGTTTGACTGTCAAACCCAAACCTGGCGACGAGCTTGAACCAGGATGGACATCATTCGTCCAATCTCTCTGGACATAAGGCCAAACGCCTCCAATGAGGCATCACACAAGGTGACGGAATCAGCAGTTGCATTGCCCTCCTGCAGTGAAGCTGAGAGGGCCAACATGAGATGCGACATGGAGTTCCCCATGCGACAAGCACGTGCTCCAGCATCATAAGCACTTGTGAGAGCGTATCCTCTTCAGGTATCGGCACCGGCATTGGAGAGGGTGCTACATCGACTTCCAAGGGGGCATCAGGCTGGCGAGCCATGAGCACGGACCTCATCTGGGCCAACTCAGCAGACAGCTGCTCCACCTTAGACGAAAGCCTGCTACGATCAGACTTTGCCTTCTTCCTGGAGGGTGCGACTGCCGCAGCCACTGCTCGACGCTTAGAGTGCCTCAGACAGTCCGGAGGTGACTGGCCCGATGGGGGGAGGTCACCTCCATCTTCGGGATGTTCCACCTCTGCCAATCTTGCAGCCCTCACCGCCCGAGGTAAGTAGCTGCAGTTGATGCAGGGATTGTCTGACAGTGCATCCTGCAGGTGCTCAGGGCCAACGCATGTGGGGCAGAGGTCGTGGCCGTCCTCCGGTTGTAGAGGAGCCTCACAAGATGTGCAGAAATGGGAGTCATCCATTGTGGTGGCTCCAAGACCACTTAGATGCTCCTGCTTGCTGCCCTATAGGGGCCTTGCGCTGGGGGAAGGGGGCGCGTGTGCCACCTGTACCAGTCAATGGACCCAGCAAAGATTAGCGACCACTCCTTGGACAACCCGAGCGCGAATGCTATGGACAGGCCAAGTGTGGGAACCGTATGCTGGAGGGAGGGAGCGCATACGCTTCCTATACCAGCAGAAGCCCAAACACAAAAATTAATCAGCAGCACAAGCTGATACAAAAAGAAAAGCAGCCACTGCACTGTGGCCCTTACCCAATCAGGGTTCTCAGGTTTAATTAACAGATTAACTTAACTAATTGGAGCGCTGACGCTACAGTTAACAAAAAGGGAAACACAAAGACAAACCACACTCATCCGCAGATGAAGCTATAAGCTACCGTTAACAGAGAATCCATGTTGGGCACCGGGACGCCCTCATGCAACCCACCAGCAAAGTAAGCGAGCGAACAACGTCAGCTCGAGCAACTAAATTATATGCCGGGAGAAGGATGCGCGAATGCCATCATCACCGACAAGAAGTTAATAAGCAAAACAAAGTAAACTGCAAAGAACTAAGAATATACTCACCTTGTCCCGGGAGGGAAGTGAGGACACTGCCTTACCGGCAAGAGAAACGCAGCGTCCCTGCGAGCCCAACACAAACTAATTCAAAAGAGAGAGAGATATCGCCGTCGCTGCTCCAACCGACAACGGTCGCAGAACTACAACGGAATAAGGTAGCTGTAGTGAAGCAGGCCGAATGCGGCTCAGTGCTCCCCAGAGCAAACTGCGCGCAAGAAGAAAAAAAGGAAACGATATAGAAAGATATGGTCTCCTGGAATTCTCCATGGAATTCTTGAAGATGTGGGAGCATCAGGCATTGCAGGAACATGGGATGGCGATGATTCACCACCTGCAGGATGAGGAAGGGAGGGAGGGAGATGCTCAGAGGTGCTCAGTCCTTCCCCCAGCAGTCTAGACCTATAGCAGTATAGCTAAATAGTAAATGAACTTTTACTTTTTAACTGTAGACTTAAAGGAAGGTTTATAGCCTGATCTTAAAGCTGCAACAGAGTCTCCCCCACCCCCGGACCGATACTGGAAGTCTGTTCCATAGAAGAGGAGCCTGATAACTGAAAGATCTGCCTCCTGATTTACTCTTGAAGACTCTAGGAACCACAAATAAACCTCCATCTAGAGAGCAGAGTGGCCTACTAGGACAGTAAAGAACTATGAGCTCTGTGAGATATGATGGAGCTTGGCCATTAAGAGCTTTATATGTTAACAGAAGGATTTTAAATTGTATTCTGAATTTTAGTGGCAGCCAATGAAGAGAAGCTAAAACGGGAGAGATGTGATCCCTTTTTCTAGTTGCTGTTGATATTCGTGCAGCAGCATTCTGAATCAACTGAAGGCTTTTCAGAGATTTCTTTGGACATCCAGATAATGAGTTACAGTAGTCCAGCCTAGAAGTTACAAATGCATAAACTAGTTTTTCTGCATCCTCTTGGGACAGGACGTTTCTGATTTTCATGTTTCGCAGGTTTTCACCTGCAAAACATGAAACAAGGTTTCTTACAGTGGAGCATGGAAGCCAAAGTAATGCCATCCAGACTGATTACACGATTAGATAGGGTTTCTCTGAGGTACTTAGGGGCAAGTACAATAACTTCAGTTTTGTCAGAATTTAGGAGTAAAAAGTTACGGGTCATTCAGACTTATGTCTTCAAGACATGTCTGCAGTCTGACTATCTGACTAACTTCATTTTGCTTCATTAATAAATACAGCTGAATGTCATCTGCATAACAGTGGAAATTGATGCTGTTTCCTGATAACATTGCCTATAGGAAGCAGATATAAAATGAAGAGGATTGGTCCAAGTACCGAGCCCTGTGGGACTCCATAATTGGCTATAGTTTGTGAGGAAGAGCTATTGTTAACATGAACAAACTTATGTCTATCTGATAAATAGGATTTGAACCACCGTGGTGCAGTTCCTTTAATCCCAATTTCATGTTCCAGTCTCTGTAATAAAATATTATGGTCAATGGTGTCAAATGCAGAACTGAGATCTAAGAGAAGTATGGAGGCTGATCCATTGTCTGAAGCACTGGAGACTTTAACCAGTGCTGTTTCTGTGCTGTGATGGACTCTAAATCCTGATCTCAATCTACTGCAGGCAACACACTCACTATTAACTCAGTTTAATGTTCAGCAGTGTTCAATTCAGCGTCCCGTCCTCGGTACAGTCCAGAGCTGAAGGCAGGAAAACTACTATTGACACATGAGATTCAGCACTTTGACAGAGAAAGGAAGAATATTTTTTATGTTAAAATATGTAAAACCTTTTGTTTATTCAAAGCTGTAACTCTTGCCAAAGGGTCAGAAACATAGAAAATGTAATATTTGTTGTGATCCCTTTACAGTCTTTTCTGGATGACTGGTGGAAAACAAAATAAAATATAAAAATGTGGATCAGTCATTTTTTTGTACACAATCACAAGTCCAGGAAGCTTGAGAGCCAGCCGTGGTCAAGTTTCTTCACTCTCCTCAGTTCCTTAACTTGGGCTTTTGTCAGAGTTGCAGTTTCTGTTTTCTGTCCACACAATGCCTTTTCAGGGGATCTATCGCTCCTGCATTCCATTTCATCCTCTGAATCTTCCCCTTTTTCACTCTCCATTTCCTCCTCAATATGTTTGGTTTCCTCCCTGAAACCATGTGAGCAAACAAAGGTTAGTATGACTCAACATTCTTTCAGAGATAAACAGGATCCATTGCCATGTGCTCATTCTCAGACTCAGTCTGAAGCTGCTGAATCACAGAGATTCAACTGTCAAAGATACAGTGGTGTCATATTTTGCCCCCCAAATCAACCAAACCACATTAAACAGGTTTTCATCAAACACAATGAGTGTGAAGGATCTGATGTTTCTGAATACTGACCTGGAGTCTGCGACAGAGATGAGCAGAGACTGTACAAACATGGAGCAGAGGAAGGAAGTGGAGGGAAGGATGTGGGCTGGGGTCTGCAGGAGCTATCAGAGGGATGAGGTTTAAGAAAGCAACAAAAACAAGTTGACATTTAAATTTACTAAAAACTCTGACAGATGAACTACTTAAATTCAGCACCGAGTGAACATAAAGGGCCTAGGGCTGGACTGTAAAGCCCCTGAGAAAAATTTGTGGCCTTTGTCAAACATGCAAAAATGAACTACTGACCTCCTTAATAGCGGCAGAGCCCTGTGGCAGAGGTGTTCTCTCTGCAGACAGACCGCCTATGGTGTCTACACTTTCCTCCTGCTGCTGACGACGATGTTTCCCGAGCAACAGGTGGAACGGTGTCATGGCGATGCTGTCATCAATCACAAGCTTGGAAGGGGAAAAACAGGTAAACAGGTTTGGAGCTGTAAATCTACGGCACTGTTGTTTACTGGACAGACAGGGTTCAGACTGGGGATGCTTTGTGTTACCTCAGCCTGATTATAGGACAATAGAGTCGTCAGGCTTGTTTGACTAACTTCAAACACTATGAACAGGGCTTTCCCTTTATTTTCATTTCAGAAGCACAAGAAAATGCTGATCAATTTGAAAACATCCTGGTTATGTAAAAGCTTGTGGCTCTTGAGCTGCAGGTCAGATGCTGAGCTGTTGTTGGTGCTCAGATGAGCGTACCTGTTTGCTAGCAGCCATCAGTCTGTCTTCCTCTGCTTTGGTGGTGAATGTCATGAGGTCCTGCAGGAGAGGCCATTATCAGTCAGCAGCATGAACGCAGCAACACACTGAGTAAAGTGCTCTTTGTCTTCCTGTTACCAACCATGAACTAATATGTCATGATAATAAGCACGACATTCAGGTGATATGATGGTGGAATAGAGAGCAGTCACGAAACAGACAGCTGATTCGGTTTTACTTGAATTCACCCGTTTCCTTCTCTTCATACATTTTAGCTCACAGTGTTATTTAAATCAGTGTTCAGGGCTGTGGTTATGTACAGAAAACTACAGACATAAAATAGTAATATTATACTGATGAGCTTCCACCTTTGTGTCATCAGTTTCTTTGTCCTGTTTCAACACAACAAAAATCCAAACATCAGTAGCGGGCCTCACTAATGCTCTGGTATCTGAATCCCTTCAGCAGGTCCAGCTTGGACAAAAGGTTATTTATGACCCCACTGCCTCCTGTCAGTGCCAAACAGTCCAACCGTCTGTTCCCTACTGTGAAGTTTACCATAAAACCTTTTTGAGAGTTTTGTGTTAGTGGGGTTTACCATGTACTGGGTGAGGAAGTATAGCTGTGAGTGGTTGAGCCACTGGCTGCTCTCCTCACAGCTCTCCAGCATCTCCTCCCTTGGGGCGAAAACAGCACGAGTGACATTCCCTGAACACACGCCCTTATGGGAAAACAGCGGCCGAGGCTCATTGGGCTTAAACACAAACACTGAGACCAGAAAAGGAAAAAAAATATTACATAGGAAACGTTCACCATAAACAACTCAGCTGAGCGCTTTAAAGAGTCAAAGCCCAGCACCCAACAACATGATCAACATTATATAAACTTTCACTGTCACCAAATATGGAGTTCCAAATGTCCATCCACTGACTGACTTAGTTTTAATAAATGGAAACTTTACAGAAAACTTATCTATAAACGTATTAATCAATCTTTGTAGAGTAAACAAATTTTCACCTTCCAACTTCATTAGTCCACAGCTTTTGAGCTTCTAAAACGGGGAATGTTGGGAACACTGCTGACCTGATTTTAGTTTGAAACTTCTGTTTGTGTTGTACACTTGTGGAAACGATCATACAAACAATCAGGGATGATCTCCCTGATTGGGCCTCATCGGCCTCTGAGTGCTGAAAGCAACATGAATAACAAACTGCAAACTTCCCCTGCTGTCTTTGGTTGCAGCTGCTATGCAATAAAATTTTATGTTATAATGCTACAACTGTTTTATTGCAGTATTTTGTGACTAACAAGCTGCAGATTAGAGAATCTGTTATACTGACTTGCACATGCTCAGTATACAGATTCATGTAAAATCATTATAGCATCATTATCCCATTGAGAAATGGTTGGAGATTGATTTTTGTTTTCTGTGAAGTTTTAATTCTGATTCCAGCTGAGTTTTGAGCTTACAGTCAGTGAATCCAGCCTGAGGGCAGAAAGCAGCCATGTTCTCAGACAGCGGGTCAGCCAGCAGCAAGCTGATGTCCATGGAGGTGCTCCACTCCACTGCCAGAGAGGACAGCAAACAGAGGGGTAGTTAATATGTATTGAAAATATCACTTTCAATTAATGTAAATGTGTTGAAGGATAAATAGTGCAGGTCTCACAGGCACAGGTGAGGAGGTTCCAGCAGCAGAGCAAGTTATTTGCTGTGGTTCCAACCAGATACTTGGAGCAGCTTAGTTTCCCAAAACAAAGATCCCTGCAGGAGGAAAAAAAAAAAAAAAAGTCTTTCATTTTCCTGCTCCTGTAAAGAATCCCAAGTGCACCCACTACTCCTCCCCCCAGCTGCCCAGCTCCACACACAACATATTTCATAGGATTAGTTTTTTTAGACTTTCTAGTTTGGGGAGTTTATATGGAAGCATGTAAGCAGTGAGCACGCACCAAGAATCAATACGAACTGTTGATGCAGCTGTATACAGATCATTTAAGGCTCTCTGACAAACCCGTGAAAATAAATGATTAATCACAACTCCTGTTAGGTTGGTGGTTTCTGTTTCATGTGTGAGCAGAGATACTATTAGTGAAGTTACATATAAAGAGCTGGTGAAGGTTTGAGGTGAAACAATTTGACCCAGCTCCACACATCCATAGGTGGTAGTTATATAAGGGGCACTGGGCAGCTGTTAAAACAGCTGACCATTAATATCTTTCAATCCCCCATTTTAACTTCAAGGTCTTGTTACTCACAACCAGCTCCCGAATTACACAGAATACATCTGCACATTGGAAAAGGTTTTCTGGTTGAAGTTAACAGTCAGTTACGCATAATTAGTTCAGCTTGGAGTCCTAGAAGAGGAAAAACAAATAAAAGTCTGCCACTAATTAAAGAAAAACCCCTTTCCTATGCTGTCCATCTTTAACAAAAGTCTCCTTATGCTGTGCTCATCTCTGATGGATCCTTCATTTCAAGATAAATTGCAAGTCACCTGCCTTGTGTTTTTCTTGCAATTTTACTAAAGGCCAGCTCAGCACTTTGGGTTTATTTCTGAAAATTGGTACAGAAACTTATGACAGCAGTTATGTGTCCTCATTGACCTGCCAAAATTTGAGACAAAAATGTTGTGAAACCTGCTGCCTGTCCCCGTGTTCATCAGCTGAGAGGCAAAACTTGTTTAGCTCAGACAGTTGCATTTCCTTTCTGCTGTGATAAACAGCTCTCTGGACGTCTGCCCATGTTAAGGAGCTAATTTAACTGCTCAACAACGTCCGCCACTGAGGAGCCTCCACTGCAGGCAGTCAATCTGTCTGACAAACTCAACTTCATTGGATCAAATCTAAATTATGGTCGTGAGAATTTTCTCCACTTTTATTACCTAAAAACTAACACAAAGAGCAATGACACATGTATCTGAAAAATAGTATATATTTATATTTAGGATCAATGTACTTGCCATGTTGCTTAGGGGTGTGCACATTCTCCCGTCAAGTCTGTTTTTTATAGATCACAACTTTTGCGTGGAAAGTGACGTATGCCCCGTTTTGTGCGTACATCACGTTTATAATGAAGCCCCTGGTCCTTAAACCTCCTGCCTCAGCAGAGATTCAGATCCTTCAGCCCATACTGTGATTTTCCGGTCTTCAATTGTCCAGTCTGCGTCCACAACAGCTTCAGTACACTTCGCTGTTATAGGTCTAAAAAGCTTCTGTGAGTAACCTGAACCTGATCATCAAACCAAGTCTACTGTGCTTTTACCTGCAGGTTTGCTGAACTGCACTGTTTGACATAATTGGCCCATTAAAAAAAACTACATTAAATAAGCAGATTTGCAAGAGTGCCAACTTAGTTATATTACTATATTTTGACCAACTTTGACATTTATGTCATCAGGAGAAAGTCACTACCTTGGTGCTGAGTCAGAAAGTATTTAAAAGACAGACAAATGATTTTTGCCTGGGAGTTATTCCTTGTAACGTATGCTGTTTATTGCAGGGTTTAGTGGCGTTAGATGCTATCCTGTCAAACTACATTGTGCTTGTAGCTATAGGAGATGCCTTGATGACCCTTTGTTCACTCTGCACTTGTCATATCTCTGACTGTTTATACTTGTCTTAGACTCATCTCACTTTAATGACATTGACATGTTCATGTCAAGTGTTTTATTTACTGATGAAAATGTGATATAGTTACCAAAATAATGCTTTGACAACTTTCTTTACTGAGTGAATGTGTTTCCATTAAAAATATATTTGTTACTTCCTTTACAGCTGTAAAGGAAGGTGCTGGTCAGACTAAGCATCAAAGGACTGTTGCACACTGAACAGTGCTGCATTCTTAATCAAACCAGTAGTTCAAGTATTGACATTTGACACCCACATATACAGTACAGGCCAAAATTTTGGACACACCTTCTCATCAATGCGTTTCCTTTATTTTCATGACTATTTACATTGTAGATTCTCACTGAAGGCATCAAAACTATGAATGGACACATGGAATTATGTACTTAACAAAAAAGTGTTACACACTCTGACCTGATCGCGCCAGGTGGCTGTGAGAGCGTTGTCAGGAGTTCCCAAGAGGAAGGGCTCCACACAGTCACCACCTCTTGAAAGCTGACTGCCAACAAAGAACCATCAGCTGAGAAAGTGCAGCACTCAGGTACCAGGCTGTGATAGGTTCCAACAAAATCACACAACCAGGAAGGACCGTCGTCTGCCAGGCCATTCAAGAGGAAGGAGAGAGACGGACAGACACAGGGTTAGATTAGGGAGAGAGAGACCACAATTTGACAGAAACCTTTAACTCAACTGATGTGCCAGGAAAGTACAAGTGTAGAGCTTCAAACCAACAAAATGGTTTGACTGCCAGTTATGTCTGACAACAAAATTGGGCTAAACTAGGGTTATTCAAAGCACTTTGGACAGTGTATTCACTGCATAACAGTGAAATATAAACTAAATGCATTTCAACTTTCAAGAGGTCCTTTGGTCCGTCTGGCTTGAGGTTGTATATGATTTAAGCTAATTTACAGCTGCCTCACCCTTCCTTATGATGGTGGTGGTCAACAACATGCTGTACAATAACAGGGGGTTTATAACAGATACATTATTATGATTAAAGTCTGAAGCAAGAGTTTAGTTGGTCTTTGTATTGTGAAAAAATTATGGTTGCCATATATGTGCTTGATTTTTCTTCTTTATGTTATGTCAATGCAGGAGATGTGTTGTTGTATTTTAATGAAATTTATCTGAATAGTTGCTCCAGTTCTGAATATTTGCCCATTAAAGCATTGAGCACTGAATTTGCATTTCAGTCCCAGAGTCAACATCCGCTTTAATATACAGTCAATGGTTTAAAGACAGCTACAGGTTAAATTTGCCCATTCGAGCGATGACGACTTACACTCACTCTTCAGTGAGCATTGACTTGTGAAAGAGATATAATTCTTGAATGATAACTTGGAGAGACAGACCAACAGTCATAAAAGTCAAAGCCTACAAAAATACTTAAAAAGAGGATGGCAAATATGAGCACAGGTAGAAGCTAGCCAACCACTGCCTTTTGGTAGAATGGCGTGTCAGACACAAAGCCTAAATACTTACCTTCTGTGTGGGCTGGTGTAGCCAGCTGCCAGGCTTTGAAGTGTCCATCTGTGCTGGTGGAAACCAGCATGGTGGTCTGGCTGTCAGTGGAATGGCAAAAGCACATGGCTGTAATCCGGGCCTCGTGGGGGGCCGAGATGGTCGTGTTCAGCACAAAACTGCAATTGATTCAAGGAGCATGTCACAGGGTAGTGATGAAGGATCGAGAAAAAAAAAGAGAATGTATAATAAAAGCTTTGATATAATACCAAGACAAAAACCATTGGACTTAACTACAAACTCGCTTTTACGTCAGCCAACTCTAGAATTACACTGATAATTAGGAACATGGAAACATGAAACATCTGTACCTCTGTGATTGTTCATCAAACATCCAAAGTTTTAAATTAAGCTCCAGTTCAGCATCTTTCTGTTTTCTTTCTTCAACAGTAGCCAGCCAGTTTCCAGAAGCAGTGAAAGCCGCCTTGACCACCTCAAACTGCTGCAGGCCTGACTGATGAATGTACTCTTGCTGCACAATGTCCAGCTACACAAAGAATATACAAGAGGTTTTCATTCTTTCTCAGAATTTAATTTTCCAGAGTAATTCAAACTAAAGTTTAGCTGGCAGTATTGTTAAGCGCACCTGTGGATTCATATTTACATCTGCAGACATTTTGGACTTGGTCTATATTTCAAATAGGTCGTTCTGAAATACTTCTAACCATATTTATTACGTTTCTGGAGCTAAAACAGCGTTACTTCAATAAAAACAACCCATACCTCCCTTGTGCTGTTGTGTGTGTGTGTGTGTGTGTGATATTCTGATCTAAGCTTTATAAAGCTGATTGCTTACATTGTACAGCAGCTTGTCTCTTTGAAGGGAGTAAAACTGCAGGTGGCCTGGTTTGCCATTCAACACCATGGCTTTGCTGCGTGGGTCCACCATCAAGTCGGTGCTCACACTTTCTCCTGAACCAGAAGGAAAAGAAGTCACAATCAGCTGCTGGCAGGTTCATATGAAAGAGCTAAAGTTTGTCTGTAAAGTTTTCCTCGTACATAGATATCCAAGACGTAATGTAAGGTAATGTAACGTAAGGGGCTATTTCTAAGTTTTCTTATCAATGTGGTTTTCTATGGCTTCAGCCATTGTAGTGTAAGATAATAGTAAAGCCTCTGAGCAGAACCTTATCCTCAGGGCAGATGGGATCCTAGAGTGGTTCTGGAAAGTGATGAGGCAAATTGGGACTAGCTAGCTTAGAAGAGATGTGGTAGAAATAGGGTTACTTTCCAACTATGCAGGCAGCTCTTGGTGAGAGAAGTAATGTTGATAAGTTGATAACATATGGCAATACTAAAATTAGCTAAAAAGCAATAGGAAAACGTGCACATTAATGTGACATTAAAGACTTGGTAACAAGATAGAAAAAGGCTAATTTTCATTCCGCTGACAGTGATTAGCCCTTTACATCTGCTATAAGACAGTGGTGATGGTGACATGACGTGATGGTGTTTTGTTTTGTTTTTTAAGCTGTCCCCAGAGGTGTCTTTGAGGTCCTTAATTTCTCAAGTTAATTTCTCTGCTGTGTTGGGTTGCTAACAACAAATTTTGTTTTAAACAGAAGAATGTGTTCTTTTTGTTTTTACACTTTGTTTTATGTCAGCAATTTAGGTGTCTGTTATTGGTAAATGTCTTCTAAAATGGTCAAGAGCTTCCACAGAAGGAAGATTAACCAGTGTACATGCTGTTCACACCTCGAGTGTGTACTCACCTTTGACCAGGCCTTGGATGATAGCTGATACTTTAACACAGCTCTGGATGATAGTGATCTCTAGAACAAGGAAGAGAAAGGGGTCAGTTGTTTACTATTGATAAAGCTGCAGTCACTTTTGCCATTTGCGTTACTTTTCCCCTCCTCTTTCAGTCAATGGCACACATGTGAGCTATTAGCAACAATGACCTGCCAAACTCAGTGTTCAAATCCACAATCTTTCGCTGTGACTCCAAACACACAACTATTCACAGTGTCACCTGAATGCGCAATGCTGATAAAAGCTCCTTACTGTTGTCACTGTGGGAGGTACAGAACAGCGCTCCATCAGGGGAGACAGCAATGTGTGTGATAGCGGCACCCAGACGGGGTAGGAAGTCCTTCTGGCTTTCCTGATTGTATCGCCACTGAACAAGCACTGACTCCACACCCCCACTCAGCAGGTTGGTGCCTGATAACACAAACCAGAAATAGATACAGAAGCAAGGTGAAGTAAATGCTGTCTTTCTGTTCAATAAATACATACAGATTTAAGTGGATAATATTTAAGAAAAGGAACAAAACGTCAGTCAACAAATGACATGTGTACCTTCTGGAGTGAAACACAGTGAGCTGACAGCACTGTGGTGCCAGTGCAGAGTGCAGTAAGTGTACTCCTTCTTGTGGTTGAAGTTTCTCCTGAAAGGATTAACAATATCATCAGACTCTCCTGCAACTAAGAAGCTGAGTTTGTACTAACACACTGCACCGAGGGCAGCATGGCAGCATAGTGGATAGCACTGTTGCTAATAAGAAGGTCACGGGTTTGGTTCCCAGACCTGGGGCCTTTCTGTGAGGAGTTTGCATGTTCTCCCTGTGCCTGCGTGGGTTTCCTCCCACCGTCCAAAGACATGCATGTTTAGGTTAATTGATGACTCTAAATTGCCTGTAGGTCTGAGCATGAGTGGTTGTCTGTCTCTGTGTGTTGGCCCTGCGATGGACTGGCTAACTGTCCAGGGTGTACCCCCCCCCTCGCCCAGTGTGAACTGGGATTGGCTCCAGCTGCCCCTGGGTCCCGTAAATAGATAAGAGGTAGAAGATGGGTGAGTGAGTGACACTGCACCAAAGGACTGAAAAGCTGCTTTATAATGAAATTGCATTCAATTTTATTAGGATAAAATATCAGCAAAAATATATTTGAGTGGCAGATGTTTAGTCTAAATAATTGTTGAAAACTATGAACACATTGGCTGGGGTGTATATGTTTCAAGGCCACATTGTTAATCCACTAACCACAAACGAATTTTGCCATCTTCATGTCCAGTGGCAATGCAGTCATCTTGTGGGTGTGAAGCAACACACGTGAACATGTTCTTCCCTCCTTTCTTGTTATCTTCTTTGAGGGAAAATCTAGAGACCCACACGAAGACGGATGACAGGTGATATTAAACATGTCATGGCTTTGTGGACATGATGGTTATTATGATTTATGACCGGTCACACACAGCCTCTCTTGGAACTCTAATGAACCATTTCTGCGCTGGCTCACCTGTACGACTTCTGCTTCTTGAAAAAATATACCTCGAGCTGCACACCTTTAGCTGAAGCAATATACTCCCCCTGTGAGGAAGGCAACATTTGGTGATTATCACATATAAGTGAGACCATGATTTAACTAGGCTGACTGTTGACAGTTTGAAACAGGTGATGGTCTATCAACTATCCATTTTATTCTTATCCTCTCAATTCTCAATTTATATATTTTATTGGGTTTTGCTAAAGTTATGAGTAGCTCTCATTGCAGCAAAAAAATATTATCAACTCAATTTAACACTGCACAACAGTGGAAGGTCTGATTAAGTCAAGAATCTTTAAACCAATGTGTCTCTGACACCCAAGTAAACTAAGCAGGGATATTGGCTTTGGGAATGTAACAGTTGTAGCAGTTAGAAGAGATGTGATGGTGGCAACAGCAGTAATGCGTACCCCTCTACCAAAGGCAATGGCGGCTGGGTTGGAGCTGACATCACTGAGCACAGCAGAGAGCTCTCGGATCTCCACCAGCTGATCTCCACTCTGTGGCAGATGTACCGCAACCAGCTGGAACAGCTCTGCACACGCACACGCACATGCACATGCACATACACATACACATACACATACACACACACAGTCTTACCCACTGACCTCTAACCCAGTTCCTACATTGAAATTGTTAAAGGCCCCATGAGAAAGATTTGACATTTTCAATATTTGGCACCTCCTTCAGGTAGAATTCCAAACAGATAACAGTAGAAATTTGTGCATGCAGATTTTTCTAGAAACAGACAAAAAACTTTCTTCAATTTAAAAATATAATTAGCAAAGCAACTCCTTTCTATTTACAAGCAGTGGTATGAAGCTTTTTAAAAACAATGAGCGCAGCTCTCCAGTTTCCATTGCCTCATCATGACACATTCCTCTTATCTCTTGGTCTCATGTAGTTCACTGATTGCTAATTAATTACAACAAGGTTTGGGTTCAGACTCATGTCAGTAACATTAAAATGATCCACTGCCGTTAATCCAGTCAAAACTCTTCCATTATCTATGTGATGTCAAGACCACTTATGTGAAATATTTCATCATAATTAGACAAGATGTCAAACCTACCAGATTTTCTCTCACCCAGTGTTGAGATAACAATAAAAATAACTCTGTCATGGTTCGAAGATGCATGGATGGAGTATATGGGGTATCCGATGACATACGTCTGGAAAAGATCACACAGCTGTTACACATAGGGTTCAGACAAATCATGACACTGACCCTTTCTCAAGCCAATCCTAATCAATTTGTGCTACACTACTGTGTCACTGCACATTAAGTGACTCTTGCAGCTTTGGACGGTTCTCTGAACATAGGTGCTGGGTTGTAAATATACAGTCAAACTGAGGTTCAGAGCAATTCAGAGACAAAGTGGACTAGATGAGCCCCTGGGTGCTGTATTTAGATGAGATGCAAAAACTGGGAGGACAATAATTCAAGAAAAAAAAAAGGTGTACCTTAATAAGGATTCCATCTGTGAAGTCCCAAAGTCTGATGGTGCCATCTGCTGAGCAGGAATAGGCCTGCAACAAAACAGGATCAGCAATTAAAGCTGAACATGTTTTTTTAAGACCATCAGTTAACAAGGAAATGAACTTTGTAGCAGTTAGAGGCCTGCTGCCTAGATGCAATTGTCGGGGTTGATATTGTGGTTGCAATACAGTTCATTTGGAATAAGAGTTTTATTTTTTTCAGTTTCCCAGAATTTTTATTTTTTATGACGATGATGCAATTTTTGCTGGGTACCAAACAATGTTACCTTATGTTCGGCGTTAGAGCTGAAAATATTAGCCAAATAATCAATAAAGCGATTATTATCAATGGCCATTAGCCATTCATTACTAAGCTACTTATCAATCAAAGAGACCAAAAGTCTTGTTTTTTTGTGACAATATGTTGCTATTCTCTGTTTCATATAACTGCATGCAAGTTTGTAAATTTGGGTATGGGGGCATTTCTCAGAAATTGAAAATGTTTTCAAACAAAAAAAAAAAGAAAATCGATCAAATTGCAAGACAAATGAATCAACACAGTCTTTTTGTCCCACAAAACTTTGAAACAAGAAATATTGGTTGTTGTCAAATCCACCATTTATATACAAAGTAGCTACTTCGAGAGTTGTTTATATCGGTAAGATCCAGCTTTACGTTGCGCGCGCGCACACACGCACACACACATCTATATGTATGTCTGTGTATATGAGCTACTACTATCTTTTAACACTAGAGAGAAGAAGCTGTCTTGGTGCTCAGTCATCAGCTGTGGATGCAGAGCTGCAGAGCTCCTCTCTTGGTAAACGAACAGCGGTGAGGCGGCATGGATGAACCTGCAGGTGGTTGGAGGGTCTGAGCAGAACCCCCGTCACCAGGCCGGTGTGTCCCCGCAGGTCGTGGATACACTCCTCCGTGGAGGTGCTGAACACCTTCACACACTCCCCAGAGGCGCACAGCAGCAGTCTGCAGTGAAGAAAAACGAGGTACTTTGAACTAAACAAAGAACACTTCCTGGTCATAAGATGCCTGTGTTTTTGTTGGCGTGTTGCGCGTTTCAAACTGCCGGTACAGGTGGGAAGACCTAGATATACTTTCTGTGAACCGCAGCATAAATATTAGGCGCTAGCGAAGAGCTTGCTAATGCTAACCACTAGCAACGGTGTTAGCTATCAGGTTAATAAACTCTAAAAAAAAGGCCCGGGAATCTCTCCCCGCTATTAAACACTGCAGTCGGATTGATAAAACACACTAACCTTGAGTCGCTGCTAATGACAGGTTCCCTGGAGTTTATTTTACTGCCTCCTCGGTGAACCACGCGGACATCCCCATGTTCAACCATGTTTTTACCAAAGTCACCTTTCACCTCTGAGCTTTGACCTTCCCCTCGGAGGTGTTCACTGCGGCTGGTTGGTTTTGGCACTTTGCTGCCACCTCCTGGATGGGAGTGTAGCTGTAGCTGCAGCTCTGGTGGGCCAGGGAATCAGGATCAGAATCAGAATCACAATGACTTTATTGATCCCCGGGGGGAAATTGTTTGTCTCACAGGTACTCCTGACAGGACGTTCAAGACAGAACATTCAGGCAGCAGAGAAAGTGGAGGAGTAGCTGTCTCAAGGGAGTGAAGCATGTCTGGTGACCTGCAGGGAGATCACAGATAACAGTTGAGACTTGCTGTTTATTTCAGTAACACATATGAAATATGACAATTTGTGGTCTATCGAAGGGGAGATTTTTATTGTAAAAAAAAAAAAAAAATCTGTAGTTTACATGAATGTGGTAGCTGTATTAAGATACTACTCTTTACCGCACCACATAATGCTGGAGAAGGGCAATATGTCTGTGAAGGTTCTCAGTCATCCAGGTAATCTTGGTTTCTGTAAGTGGATGTAGATGGAGTCTTTACCACTCTGGGTTAAATACCTGGGACCTGTAGAAGCCTTTTGGATGAGAGGCGAAAGATCTTCAAACAAGATAAAGAAGTCCAGTTGCTCCCTACTAAACACTCCAAGAATAATGCTGGAGGGTATTTTTTTAAATGTTGACATTACTGTTGCTGTATGGTAAAGAGTGAGAACCTAGGTCTAAATACTTGCTTACTTACTACTATACTAAATATGCAAATACAGGACAAGCTCATGTATGGTTTGTTAAAGTATGGTGTTACACCCGAGTTTCCTGTTTCTGAGACCTCTGTCCTTTCATCTGCTGGCCACATGCCAAGGCACAGTTTCTCTGCATTTATTGAATTCTCTCCATAGCAGCAATATCATCCCTCCAACCTCTGATTAGCTGGTCACCTTTAGGTAGTATCAGGGTCCATTAATTCAGCACCTCTTTTACATAAGTTAACCTTTACATTTCTGAATCTGTAAATGAACTGCTGTGATTTTGCTCTTCCACATCAGTGTTAGCCGCCACCTCTGTCACCAACACTTAATGTTTGATAACAAAATCATCTTTAAAGTTATTAATATCACAAGTATTACAGCATAATTTCAAGTTATAAGTCACTTATGAAATTTTATTTATTTGGTCAATGTGCTTCCATATAAACTCAATTCATCAAGTTTTCATTGGCTCTCTCAACATAAGTTTTGTTCAGTTACTTTCTTCCTTACACAGTAATAACACCTCACTGAGCTGATCTATTGTATCCTCCTCCAGTCTTGTTTGTATCCTACCACTCCATGGCCCTGGCCTCTGTCCCATTTGTCCTATTTTAAGGACGCAGTCTCTTCTGCAAAAAACAAAATTTGATCCGTCAGGTTCAAGTAATCGCTGACTCACAATGAAGACAATGTTTTATTTCAGAAATTTGAAACAACATTGTTTTCTAGCAACCCATTGACTGCCTTATAAATTACACTCAAGACTTTAATTTATTCAAGTCTGGTTTCGATCTCAGGCATCAGGTCTTCTCAGGCGTTCCAGTGATATAAACATGTCTTTTTATGTGGGTGGTTTAAGATACCATGGATCACAGAAAAATTAATGAAAGTCAGTGGGAGTCTCTGGGAGTGCCCAGCACTGGGTTTAGACGCATTATGCATCACCTGGTCCCAACAGATCTTATGCTGCTGCTCTTCTTTGTGGTGTATATCAATGCCACCACCTTGGGACCTATACCATTTTCTTCATGTGTGCTCCCCCTGGTCAAATTTCAAGCAATTCAGATGTAGATCTTAATAATTTTTCGAAAATATCTGATATTTTCACATTTCTAACTCTGGTGTTTAGCGTATACAAATAAATTACAGCTTTTAAGTAGTTACATAAAAATAGACTTTGTATGTAATTTGTTAAAATTCATTATGAAGCACACAGGTCCTTTGTCCCCTTTAATCTCCTGGCAGGTTCATAATAAGGACCAGCTGGTTTTAATCTCATTACTATTCATTGACAGTGGCAACACTGTCCTATCGTCATTTGTGTGTTGTTGTTGTTACCGAGAAAGCTGTCACCATCTTCCTTTGTCACCGCACATGCCTCAGTTCGTGTGTTTGTGGGCGGGGTTTCCTCATGAGCCTGCCTAAGGGGGGGGGGCTATAGATTTTAGATTCAAGCGCTTCCTGAACAGTCTCATTAAAGAACGAAAGTCACAGAGAGAAACCAGTGTACATGGTGTAACTGACGGGAAGCTGCGCAGAGACGTCACAGGTAACAATAACTGGAAAAATAGTTGCAAAAGTGATTATAGCTATGCATACATATGGGATGTAATAAATGAGAGAATATAATATTCTTAGTGATGCGTTTATTTGTGCCATGTGTGCTCACCGCAGCATGAGCCAATGGAAACAAATCCAACTGCTGGAGAACAGGCTCCTGGAACATGTGGACTATCTGTATGATGATAACTTCCCCATGGACATCCGACAGGGCCTGGCCAGTTGGATCGAGTCCCAGGATTGGTGAGACTGTTAATGTGTGTGTGTGTGTGTGTGTGTGTGTGTGTGTGTGTGTGTGTGCCCGCGCGCGCGCGATGGAGATGGCCATGACATCAGAAGAAATGTGTATGAAAAATGTATATCAAGAAAAGAATACAAGTTAACATCAATATATTATATAATATTTAAGCTCTCATACTATTATAGGGTATAAGTACCACAGATATCTCAACATCAACATATAATTTTAGTGTTTCAGAGAGGAATTATATCTGAGAGACACACAAAAAAGAAATGCATTGCTTTTACATTATCAATGCAGAAATGCATAGGTGATTTGATTCCTGACTAATCAGTAATCACATATCTTTGAGACACACAAAAAAGTGAAAGGTTAACATAAAAAGTTTAAATACATGTTTTTTGCAGTTTGGGTGAACTGATGCTATAAATTAGAAATTACAATGTGGCACTGCTGAGCAGCCTGACACATCCTCCTGGTGAGCGACCCATATCTGCTCCTGAATGGGGAGCGTCTGTGTAGGTGTTGCAGGTTAGTTGGCACATGTGTGTCAAAGAATTTACTGAAGACAACATCTGTTGAAACCAAAAACAAGAGTCAAGGACACATAATACCAATTTTAATTCACCTAGACAACATATATCAATCATTTATTGCTTTTGTATTATCCATTGTGAAATTAACAGTATGAAAAGTAAAAGAGTTAGCCCAAAACCCAATTGTCTTTCAGCACATTGTTTTGTTTTTACAGCCCACACCTTCATGCAAACATGTTGCTCAGTGTGCTAAGGACACATTAGCCCTTTACTATTTTTCTCTTTGCTTTGTGACCTTCAAAGAACATCAGAAAACCCAAAATAGTTGATAGGTATGAGTGGTCAGTTGACTCTTATCAACCATCATGGTCTCTGGGTTATGAAAACCATCCATCTATCTTCATCTGCTTATTCGGGGTCAGGTTGTGGGGGTTATGAGAATCTACTTGTCTTATTCTGCTGCTATTGCCTTCTTTGTGGTTTGGGCCGAGAGTCTCCTGAGAAATCACCTGCTGTGTGTTTTCAGGGACACAGCAGCTAACGATGAGTCAGTGGCAGCCGTGCTTTTCACCAACCTGTTGTCCCAGTTGGAGAGGGTGCGCTCACAAGAGCAGAACTTTCTACAAAGACACAACATGAAAATCATACAGCAGCAGTTACAGGTGTGTCACCCTATCTTTCATCCCTTCATGTCAGAGTCATGTCAACTTAAGAAATCACCTGATTTTCACATGGGACTTTCCTGTCCATTTGCAGCACTTGGACTGATTTTGACCAAGATCAAATACTCATACCCCAAAAACCCTGATTTGATGTTGCTGTTTCACATAATCATATGGTATCCCATTAATACCACTTAAATTACAAATAAGCACTGTATGAGAAAACAATGTGTCTAAACAGAGAGAGTAAACAAAGAAAGTGTGAAAGCAGAAAGATAGTTGTCATTATCTTTCTACCACATATTAGTACAAAGCAAGTAGAAAGGAAAAAAGTGCTAACTAAATTATGTAGGAGGATTAAGATCCAAATGTTCTGTTAAAATGCAAATGATCACAAAACTAGACGGAGGCAGGATGAAAAGTTGTTTAAGTGTGTCTACAGGAAACACATATGGTATGGAGAAGTAGTTTTATGGTGTATTATGATGTACTGACGAGGACAAGGAAGTAAAATATTTCACCTGAACACTGAACCTACGGGTTGGTTTGAATATGCAATTGGTTTCTCTTTTTGTGTTATTTTTTTACATTACCTGAGAGAATCGGTCTCTGGTTTTACTTTTCGGAGTTCAAATGAAGTGAGTACAGGCCATACTGAATTGTTTCATATTTAACAATTATGCTTTTATTTCATCAAACAACAATTAGTAGGTAAATGATAATGGAGATAGCAAAACAACAAGTATTTGTTTGCTCCCACTTATGAAGAGGTATCTTCTACCACTTATCCATTTCGGCGTCGTGGGGGGTGCTGGGGCCAATCCCAGCTCACATTGGGTGAGAGTGGAGTACACCCTGGACAGATTGCCAGTCCATCGCAGAGCCAACACATAGAGACAGAGGCAAACAACCACTCACACTCACACCTACAGACAATTTCAGAATCACCAATTAACCTAAACATCCACGTCTTTGGACGGTGGGAGGAAACCCACGCAAACACGGGAGAACAAGCAAACTTCGCACTGAAAGGCCCCAGGCCCGGGAACTGAACCCACAACCTTCTTGTTTTGTGGCAGCAGGGCTAGCCAGCATGCCACCATGCTGCCCCTTCACCCACTGCTGATTTTCCAAAATAAACCACCCTTGTAACCCTTGTTAAATTTTCCAAAAGACAAAGATTTTCTTTTTGAGGTAAACAACACTCTACACACACTATTTTACCACTGTCACATCGTCAAAGCTAAACTATTTTGCGCAATTCACACATCATTGTGAAGCCATGGTATTTGTTTATTCAGGCCAAAGTCAGTGTCAGTAAAACCAGCTCATGTGGTAATGCTGCTAATGCTGCTCCTGGAGATGTGACAGGATGTTTGGTTGAAGTCACAGTACGCTGACGTAAAAAGCCTCAGCAGTTCATTCTGGAAAAGGCATACACCTTTGCAGAACACCCATGTTAGGCTTACACCACTGTTTCCTGTGTCTGAAAATGCATGTACATGTATGTGACAAAATGGCAACACTTCTCAGAGGAAGTAGTTACTCTTGTGTGGTAAACAGGGGTGTTTGTGGCTTGATGTCTTTGTTTTTGTTGTTTTGACAAGGAAAATTGTTTTGTACTACACAAGAAAGATTTAAACCTGAGCTGTGTTTGAGACTCTTCTATTTATTTGTCTCATCAACCAGATTCAAGAAGAATGATTGAAGGGAAACCCCCTCTCTCTTTCTCAATCTGTCTGACCTTCACTAATCTTTATGACACATTCAGTGATGGGTTAGAGTGCCATGGGTTGAACTGACAAATGATCATTGTGTAAAGGTTGTGAGGAGAGGTAAGTACCAAAAATGTCTCCAGATTTAGAAAAAGGAAAGTGAAGTAAGCTTGTAAATGGCAATTTTAGAAACACCAAATTAAACCGATCTCCTCCTTGTCAGTCTTAAATGGAATGGTTGTTGCTGCAGTGAAAGTGTGTGTAGGTGTGTGTCGATGCATCCTTAGTCGTTGTTCTGGCAAATGATGCTGATACATGTCAACTTAGTCACAGCTGGAGGCGAGAGAATGTTTCCTCTTACCACAGCAGAATCTTCTGTACTTTTCTTCAAACTTTTTTTTGGGGGGGGGGCGTTGTTTGGAGGCAGGAGTTTGCTTGAGGGGAGTTTGTGACTTAAGATCCACTGAGGGAATATAAAGCACTGATCTAGGTCAATGTTTTCATACCATATTTGGTATGGAAGCCACCTGTTCTGAAATGCTGGTGCCACACCAGCCTTTGTTAGTATTAAACAGGACATATAAAGCATTTGGGGGCACTCTAAAAAAGTGGAAGGACAGGTTACTAGTAATAGAAAATTCTACCCAGACTTTGGGGCACATTCCCAGAAAATATCTGAGGTATGAGGTCACCCCTAACATCCTTCCCAGGAAAAGGAGGACATATTTGTTGGCTGATGGATGAGGCCACTGCATTGGGGCAGAGCTGATGTGTGTTGCATCATTATTATGTCACTAGGGTATTACGGTGGGAAAGCCCTATGAAAAGATATGGTATGTGGTTGCATCATGGGAAATGCAGATTTCAGTGGGGGTTGAAGTTTGACCCATATCACTTGCCAATCTCAGGCCTTGTTTCTAAATCTTTTAAAATCTTTCTTATGTGTGTCTCCCTGCTCTACAGAAATAAATATTATTGTTAATCATTATTTGATTAATAATTTCTGGTTTGTCCCTGTTAAACAATCCTAAACATTTAAAAAAAGACACGTTGCAAAACTATTTAATCTATAAAATCAATTAGCAAAACTTAGTTGAATACAACCAATTATTTATTTCCAAAGCTGCCAAAGTGTATATCAATAAATGAAATATAATGTGATTCATTGCAGGAATTATCAATTTTTAACTTAATAATTAATTAGTTTAATCATAACTGTATTTATTTAACTTGCTGTGTAACATATAATTTGCATTTCCTGGTATTGTTCTCCGAGATCCAAATGTAAGATAGAATGTGTGCAGAAAAATTTAAGCTCTGCTCCAAGCATGTGTGCACACCTTTGACTTCATACATCCTATTTTAACTTTCAGTATGCCCAAAGAGTGAGAAGAAAAGGGACAAGTCTTCATATTTCTTTCCAGGGTAGAGTTGAACTGTGCTCTTCTGGCTGATTACCATTAAAAAAAATAAGGGAGGTTGAACCTAAGGAACCAGACTGTGCTGGGCAATGCTACAATACTATGCAAGCAATGAGAAAATTTCCGAATTTGTGTGTGTGTGTGTGTGTGTGTGTGTGTGTGCGTGTGGCCTCACAGGTGAAGTACTCAGCCAACCCTGCCGTCATGGCCAGAGTCATCTCCAACTGCCTGAGGGAAGAGTGTCGTATCCTCTCCAGTGCTTGCATGCAGGAACAGGTTTGTCACAGTCTCCTTCATTGGGAAAGTCCCTCTGCTTCCTTAACAACAATCACTGCTGGTAAATCAGAACAGCTACCAGGAAGAGTGTGGACTGGAAAATAATTTAATACGCGGTACTTAGAGTGATCGTGTAAGTTCTGCAATAATTATATACAATATCACTGTTTTTGTTCCAGTGAAACTGAGGAAGATATGTTCAGAGAGTCAATTTAAAATAAGATCTGATAAGCCTTAATTTGTCCCTCAAATGGGGAAATTCACATTACAGCAGCAAGCCACAGAACATAAAAGAAAAATAGAGACACTACAAACAAGATAAAGTAAAAGGAAATTTGGCCAATACCATATGTAAGTAAGTATATTAAAAAAAAAATTACCAATATTATATACAGTATAATTATCCCTAACTTCTACAGTTCCCCATTGAGGTGTCTTCAAATTTAGGGGTTGAAGTTGATATCTTTTGTCTTGATCTATAGGCACTGACTGCAGTGTTTTGCAGTTTGTTTGTTTGTTTTTTTTGTTTTGGTTTTTGTCCAACATTGTGAACATTGTATGAGATTGATGCAGTTATGGTCTTGCAGCTAAATATTTTATTATTTCAGTACATGTATGTGAGCATCACCAGCCCTCCCAGGAAGCTAGTTTGTGATCTTTATCGAGTGAAATGACCTTTGTGTGGCAGGGAGGGCAGTGCTACACCTCAGTGAATACAGGGGGGAATAAAGGAAAGAGAAGATGTGGAAAGATGGACAGGGGAAGGGAAGCAGGTGGTGCTGGTAGGGACCAGTGGAGTGAAGGATGCTGTGCTTTTGTGTTACCTCACTCAGGATTAAGAGAGTCCAGAGGGTTTATGTGGAGACCTGTGGAGAGGTGGGAGTCCAGATAGGTGAAGGTGTCCCAGCAGAAGAGCTGAGTCAAAGATAGACTACATAGTGATGGAATGAAAGAGCAGCTCAGCCCATTTTAGGCAGGATTCGTCAATTCTTCATGATGTGATCCAACACGAGCTGGCAAGTGACACCCCACATGCAAGTGGGCATTCCCTAAATATGAGTGAGACCATCACCAGGGCCCACAGTCAGGTCAGGGGCCCCAGCTACCCATGCCCACCACCCCGGTACCAAGCCCAGAGAGCCACCATAGCCTAGTGACGTGCTGCAGTCCAGGCGGGCGACAGCGAGCACTTGTAGTCTGGCAGGGCGTTGTCTGCAGATGATGTTATCATGAAGCCTCAGCAGCCAAACTCCCCTGGCTGGGCTATTGCTCTCTAGCCTTGTTGATCTGCTTCTGTTTGAGATCTTCACATGTTACAATCCTGGACAATAATTGGATTTATAATGAAGATAAGATAAGATAAGATAATACTTTATTGATCCCCATTGGGGATTTTCGAATGCCACAGCAGCACAAGGCAAGAAAACAGATGACAAATAAAAAAATTAAATAGGACACAGAGGACAGGCGACAAAAGCCATTAAATAAGACAGAGACAACAATAAGATAAAAACTGGTACAAAAACAGTGTGACAAAAGTTGCAGATAAAGTGACGAGAAAAAAAATAGAGATCAGTCAGTTAGGTCTGTGTGCTGTCCAAACTGTCCAAACTGCTGCTGTACAGTCTGATGGCGATGGGCATAAAGGAACATCTGAAGCATTCAGTTCTGCACCGGGGTGGGATGATCCGCTGGCTGAATGAGCTGCCCATCAGCCACAGCTCGTGGTGCAGAGGGTGAGAGGGATTGTCCAGAATTGCACAGTCTGTCCTTCACCCTCCTCTCAGCCACTGTTTCCAAACAGTCCAAGTTCAAACCCACCACCGAGCTGGCTTTCCTCACCAGCCTGTTGAGCCTGTTGACCTCACCAGTCTTGGCACTGCCCCACCAGCTCACTACAGCAAACAAGCGCGTGCTGGCAACCATAGACTGGTAGAAGGTCTTGAGGAGCCTGCTAAAGACACCAAACAACCTCAGTCTCCTATTGGTGGGACAGAGAGACCGGGAATAACAGATGACACACAAGGCCACAAACCAGACTCAAGCCTTTTCTGTGGAAATCAGGCCCAAGCCTTAATAGTATGGTGCCAGTCTTCACTGGATGTTCTGAATAAATCCATTATTCTAGAAAATTTTTCTGCTCCATGCAGAACCACCTGAGAAGAGGCTGCTCCTTTACTCCTCTACAGATTACTATTTCACCTCTGACCTCAACTTTGCTTTGTTTTTGGTGCTAATTAGCAAATGAAATCATCCTAAATGCCAAACCAAGATTATGAACAAAACTCATTACCTGTCAAATGTCGGCGTGTCAGCATCCCAATATTGATTTTTATCTCGTAGCCTCACTGAGCCACTAGCATGACTGTATAACACTTCTGACAGCATACTGACTCTATGTGACTCTATGTTTCTCATTGGTATTGACTCATTGGTATTGACTCATTGGTCCTTTGATTATTATCACATCAATATTTTACTAACATCAAGAAAATTTGTTAAAGCAATGTGTCGTGTCAGTAAATCCCCTCTTGCAACAACATAAGCACATTAATCCGTCACAAAGTGTCAGCCATTTCATAATGGAGCCCAGATTATTGATTTGAAAAAAAGGTTCACATAATACAGATCAATATGATTCAAAAACACAGTTGATGAATGAATATTAAATCAAACAATATCTAAGAAGAATTTGTCTGAACAGGGTCCATTGGAGAAATCACTGCAGGACTCTGGTGCCTTTGAGAGGCAGAAGAACATGGACAACAGAGTCGGGATCATCAGAAACAGTGTGCAGGTATCCAAAAAACTTTCATATCCGGGGATGTCTGAACAAAGATATTACTACACGTAACACTATGAAATGGATTTTTAAAAATCCGTCTATGTCTAGTTGATGGACCAGGCTGTGAAATACATTGAGGACATGCAGGACGACTTTGATTTCCGTTATAAGACCCTACAGTCCCGAGGTGAGCCCTGCTGTAAGATGGTCAAACCTTTTAAAAAAAACTTCATCACCTAATTTAAAACACTGTTCTTTCTCACTAGTATGTAAAAGAATATGTCTACCCTTCAAGGCCCCAGAGTGTGTTCAAAAGTTTATTTGTTTTTTTGTGTCAGAAACATCAGATAGGAACTCTGATATGATGAAACAGGAAGTCACAAGACTACAGGAAATGCTGAACAGACTCGACTTCAAAAGGAAGGTATGCATTTATGTATGCTTGCATGTTTATAATTTCATGCAACTGCAAACCAACAAAAAAGTGACTGTCCAAATTAAATTTTGCACTGCATGATTTACATACCTATCCTCGATATCCCCTGTTAGGAGATCCTGTCAAAGATCGATGTTGTGATTAAGGAGATCGAAGACCTGGTGACTACTCAGCTCAACCCTGTGCTGCAGGACTGGAAGCGGAGGCAGCAAGTCGCCGCCATTGGTGGTCCACTACTCACCGGCCTGGAACAGCTGCAGAATTGGTAATGAGCATGCATAAATGTCTTTACTTTCAATGTTTTATTGTAGTAAAGTTCAGTAGTAAAGTTAGGTGACATAGCCATGTTCACGCACACATCTATATAAAGATTTTCAGCGGTTGTGCATCATAGAAATAAAGGGCTAAAGGGGTACTACCACGACATCCTTTGTCTCTTGTTGTACATTTTCAATGAATCACCAAAGCATTTTCTTAATTTAACACTGCCATTTTCTTAATTCAAAACTGCCTGGGAAAGGACCAGGTCTTCCCGTGTCCTCACCTGCAGTGTAAGATTCGAAACTGCAAAGCCAACACAAACATGACATTGTCATCGTTATTGTGTCAGCTCTTCCACAGTCCATTGGAAATTTGACCATTAGAAATTTGACCATTTCTACAGGTTGAGTTAGAGTCCTCATGATGAACTGCATGTGTGAGCTCCCAGGAATTCGTTTTAATTTTTATTGGTAACATTAGTCACATTTTTCAGAACTGGATTTCAGACTTAAGTAGTGGCTGCATTCACCAGGCCTTTATTCCTTTATTACCAACATACCAAGACATAATTTGATAAGCAAACAAATAACTTTTTTTTTGAAGGGCTCTTCACATTTTGATGTGAAAATGAACTGTTATTAGATTCTTTTTCTGCACATGCTGGTGCTTTTAGGCCAAGCCAAAGCTGTGAAGATGTTAAAATATTTTACTAAAGATCTTTTATCAGACTAAACTTTTTATATGTCCACTGATTTCATTTAGCATGTTCCCATCAGCCTCAGCCGTATGATGTGGTCACACTGAGCAGCCAATGATAGCATGCTACCTGGGTAAACTAAAGTGAATATGGCCAATGTCAACATGACAGTAAGATAAGATAAGAGTCTTTACTGTCATTGCACAGACGTACACTAGCACAACGAAATTGGGGCACAGTTCTCCCTCGGTGTAGAAATATATTTATAAATAAGAAATAAATAAAAATATAGATAAGCAATAACTAAACAGTTTAAAAAACACTATGTGAAACAGTATATATCACATCATCTGAGTATGTTAGTGTAATGCTGGTGTAGTGCTAGCATTACTTATTTCATCTATATAGATATAGGGTCATAGCGTGGGTAAGCACAACACAGGGACAACTTCTTCTGGTCAGAACACTTGAAGTTTTAATCTCTGTTTTAAAAAAAATTCGAACCGCTCAACATCCCTGCGCACCAAAACCTGGCACACCTCCCTGGGCGGCATATCACTCCGCCAATGCCTAACAAACATTGAAGATACAGTTCCCCATCCATCAAGAAATGCAAACAACACATTCGTCAACCAATGACCATCAATGAACCCACATAAAACAATCACTACCAAAATAAAATAATATTTCCAATAATTCCCCACATAAATTAAATCTCATCTTACATTGGGAAGCATCCATTAGCTGAATACTTGTAGCTATGTAAGCCACATTGACCTGCTAGCATGACTTTGACTCTGTCACAGTCAATGAAAAACAACTTCCCCCATGATTGAAATCCATTTTTTTGGTTGAAAGCTCAGTAAAAATGCTGCAGATTTTTGTTGCTTCTAGTTTTTTCCAATGTAAATTTCTGGGACAACTTCACCAACTTCCAAAAGGTACAGAGAAAGACAACTCTTTTAGTAGCACTGAAGTATGACATGGTAAATGATGACAGCTCATTGCCAATCAGTCTGACTTCAGATGTAAAACATGAAATAGGCACCAAGCCTCTCTCTCATCTCCCTCGTTATTCTCTCTCCTGTCCCTCCTTAGGTTTACTCTCATAGCTCAGAGTCTCTTCCAGATCAAGCGACAGCTGGACAAATTGGGGGAGCTGGTTGTGAAGGTCACATACGAGAACGACCCAATCCCGCTGCAAAAACCTCAGATGGAGGAGCAAGTAAAATTCCTCATCTATCACCTCATCAAGAGGTACTTCAAACGGCACACAATCCAACACAGGCAATGAAACACATCCAATAAAAGCACCCATAGGAAGTCACTGACATCTTATATTGTCATAGCATCAAAGCATGAAGGCTTTTTTGGCAGCAGTCATTTGACTGAACGCAGAGGGATTAGCACACATGAGCAACGATGACTTCCTCATTCACCTATGGCACCGAGGCACAGTAGACAGTTGAAAGGCACTTGAAAGGTTCTAAATACAGAACAAACACAACTGTCTGTGCTTAAATGGCCTCACTCAGACAGTAAGTTGAACTTGATGTAAATTACATTATTTTTATGTAATGTTTCTTTGCAATGTGAATTTACATTCCATATATACTTACTTTTCTATGCTTTTCATCTCTATTTGTGACAAATTTTGCCTGAGATTTGTCTATTTACTGGGTACTTTGAGCCTTTTGTCCACATTTAATTTCTTGGGACATTGAGACAGGGTCTTATTAATATCCACATCTCATGTATTGGTGTTATTATATTTGTTTTATATGCACCTGCATATCTTTAACCCTGTTTGTTCATACCTTTTTTTTTTCCATATAAAAGTTGTCTTTTTTGAAAATATCAGTAGGTCTCCACATATTCAGAATAAGCACAACTTCAGCTAATTAATATATATGTTACTCAAAAAAGACTGTTCACTGTAATAAGGGATAGTAATTAAACTAAAACTAAAAACAGACGTTGAAATTTTCCTTATTTTATACATGAAAACGCCACAAACAATAATAACCAAAGGAAGTTGGAATTGGAATTGTCCATTTCTCTTTGTCTTTATCCTGTTACTACAGTTAACTCAGACATACCTCTTGTCAATCTTGCCTGGGGCCTTTTCTCGTGAAGTTTGTATGTTTTCCCTCCTACTTCATCTGACAGACATGCAGGTTTAGGTTAACTATGTCTGTGATGGTTGTTTGTCTCTGTATGTTTTCTTTATGTTTTCTCGGGAATTAAATGTATTAAGCAGTCACGTACTCACTTTGTGAGTCACACATAGACTGTTTGCCCCACATTAAAGAAGCCGACTGTTTACCTGTGAGCGCAGGCATTGGTTTGTTCTTTTATGATAAATAAGCAGTGTGGAATCCACCACTGCTTCTGTCTGCTGAAAACTGTCAGTGATATGAGTTCTGCTTTGTTCTCAGCTCATTTGTGGTGGAGAAACAGCCATGCATGCCTACACATCCACAGAAACCACTCATCATCAAAACTGGAGTACAATTCACCACCAAAGTCAGGTATCATTATGTGACCATATATATTTATGTGATGTTTTCTGTTTTTAGCTCAATTAAATTTGACATTTGTTAATTTTTTTTATTACTATACATTTTATTTTTATGGCTTGATGAAAGATGAGGAGTAGTGTTGGCTGAGAATTTGGTTAAGAACGTTTTATCTTCTTGATTCCTCCCAGACTGCTGGTCAAACTTCCAGAGGTGGATTATCAGTTGAAAGTGAAAACTACATTTGATAAGTAAGATTTGTATTTTTGAATGTATGTTATATATGAAAAACATAAAAAAAAAAACTTTTGTGCTGACAAAAGTGCTCATAACTTTAAAGTGTCTATCTATCTGTAATGTTAAAGTCATGTCCTCTAGATGAATTTGGGTTAGCACAAATCTTTTTATTTTTGTGTGTTTGTGTGTCTACAGAGACCTCGCCCCTGGCAGAGTGTGAGTACAAACACCTCGAAACAGGATGTTCGACCAGTGTTTAATTTTAGCACAGATAGATGCAGCGTTGCACTTAGTTACCAGTTTTGAAAAACAACACACTACACCAGATTAGAGACATGTGTTTAGACATGCTGTCGTACTGCAATCAGGACTATAAGTTTTATGAATCTCTACAGAATCTTCAAGAAATTTGGAAAATGGCTGAAATCCCTACTTTTGTGCGGGGGGGGTTGTTTACTTTAGACATTCACAGAATAATAAATCTCTCTTTAACTTGCTTTCAAAATCAAAGTTGTACATTTGGGTTTCTTAAACTCTTTTGCCATAATTGAAAATTAACATGCTCAGTTATGTGTTAGAGAGAGTTATCCTTCCCAAACCACAGCCTGTTTAAAGTCTTAATAACTGAGGGTTAACATCTGTGTAAGTAATGAGTAATAGTTTCATATTTTACTCTTGGTAAAATAATTGTTTTCACATTTATGCTGCTGTCAAATGTCTGCTGCTTCCATGCTACACAGTGTCACCTGAGTGGAATCTGTTGTTTTTTGTTTTTTTGAGGTGTGGTTTTTGTGTCTTTTCTTCTCAGTAGTCGTCAGTTTTTCATCCTGACCAACAACACTAAAGTTATGGATATTGAGGACTACTCCAATGGCTGCCTCTCAGTGGATTTCAGACACCTGGTAACACAACCCACTCTTTGAATATATTCATGCTTATGTATTATTTACCAACCTAGAGCAAGAGCAGTTTTTTCCATTGAGTTCAGTCCACTTCTTAGTGGCCTTCATACAGTTACGTATGGTACAAAACATTAACTAGCTCATTGGTGAGGTTTACTGGACGTCTTTTGTGTGTTTTAAGCCATGTGACACTAAGTTTGTATCTTACAGCAGTTGAAAGAGAAGAAATATATCAATGGCACAAAGGGGAACGAGGTAAGACATACAGATGAGCAAAGTGCTCTCTCCCCACTGGTATGGTATCAACAATGTGCAAAGCTCTTCTCCCCCCCTCTGGCAATGAGAATTACACAAACATGTACAATACAAAGAAATATCATTGTTCCAAGATAGAAAGTCATTAATCAGGTATAATGTTACAGCTACGTATTCTATGACAAGTATTTCACATAATGGAAATATTTTTATGGCCCTTCCTCTTAATTCAGAGTTTCTTTTAAATCTTCTCTGACAACTCTTAGGATTTTCCACTAAATCCCAGCTGCTTCATCCTCCTTATTTTGTGTGTCTGTCCACTTTAAGGATCAACACAAAATTCTGACAAAAATCTGCATGTTTTTTTTTTTTTATGTCCCTCTAGCAAAGAAGTACAATATGCTGAAAGTTCCTACCCACATGTCTGTGCATATTCTCATTCATCCAGGTCATAGTCATATCCGGCCAACAATTGAATTGAACGCAACTGGACCTCATGTGACTCCAACGACCACAACGACTGTCGTTCACCAGTGGGCTCACAAGACTCCTAACGATGGCCGTTCACTGGAGGCCTCACATGACTAACAATGGTCAGTGAAACTCCACTAACGAGCTATTGTTCACCAGGAGCTGTGTGAACACTCCCACAGAGGTTAAATACCTGGGTCCAACTCCACTGTTTTGTCAGACTAGTGAGGACTAGTCAGACCGATGCGTTCCTAACTGATGAAGCCACTGGGATAAGGAGGCGAAACGTCTTTGACAACCTAAGTCCTAAGTCCAATTGCGTTCAATTCAATTGTTGGCCAGATATTCCTACCCACCTATTTCGTCCAGGAACTTTCAGCATTTTGCATTGTTTCAAACAAAGAACAGAGAAGTTGTTGTCTGAGAGCTTAAGGGTACTAAATACTCATTTGTCTGAATAAATATGAAAAATAATAATAATGTTCGTAAGTGCTGAAGGGTGTCTGCATGTTTTGCAGAGTCTGCTCTCTGTGACAGAGGAACTACACTCTCTCAGTTTCGAGGCCTGCTTAATGGTTCAGGGGCTCACCATTGATCTGGAGGTAAGAAGCAGCGTTGATTTGACTGGCTATCTGTTATTGTAGTTGTGCATTTATTGTCTATGTGAAATATTTCAGACATGTTCATTGCCACTGGTGGTCATTTCCAATGTAAGCCAGCTGCCTGGAGGCTGGGCCTCTGTCATGTGGTATAATCTTCTGACGGATGAGCCGAGGGTGAGCCAGTACAATATTACACATCAGCTGGTAGTTTAAAACCTGTCTAATATGCAGCGTCATACAACTGTTTTAGAGGGCCTGAATTGTCTTGTATTATATCAAAATAACACCACTTTCCACTTTCCATACCCTTCACAGAACTTGGCATTCTTTGGGAACCCACCTCGGGCCAACTGGAGCCAGCTCTCTGAGGTCCTAAGCTGGCAGTTCTCCACCTTTGCTGGTCGGGGCCTCAACAAGGAGCAGCTGACCATGTTGGGAGAAAAGCTTATTGGTACGTCGATCCCTGAACTTTGATTGATTTTGAGTCAGTATCTGGTATTTATAAACTGGTATCTGTCATTTAGACCACACGGATACCTCCTGACTTTTATTGCTGCACTACTTTGAGTTGGGTCACTTGTTATTTATCTTTGTAGGTCAGCACGCCTCCTGTAGTGACTATCAAGTCTCGTGGTCAAAGTTCTCCAAGGTAAAAATTAAGTTATCACATACACTACCATGTATGTGGTAAATAAAAATAAAAATACAGCCAAAATAGGCTGTGCCATGTAGAAGCTGATTAGCGACCATTACCAAATCGGTGCTCTTTGTGTCTCTTTCTCTGTGTTGTTCTTTAAGGAGAATATTCCAGGGAAGCCCTTCAGTTTCTGGATGTGGCTGGACTCCATCCTGGAACTCATCAAAAAACATTTGCTGCCAGTCTGGAATGAAAAGTAAGCCACTGGCTCCCTGGCCATATTTCACTCTATTTGGATAAGAGTAGGTTCACACAACATATGAGAACAACACCAAGGACACAGTTATATAAATCAAATAAATTTTTTTCATTCATCTATCCATCCATCCATCCATTTTCTACCACTGGCTAGGTCGTGGAGGCAGAAATCTAGGCAGAGACGTGCTCTCTCAGGACACTTACTGTAGCTCTTCCGAGGGGATCCCAAGGCAGTCCCAGGCCTGCCGAGAGACATAGTCCTTCTAGCTTGTTCTGGGTTTTCCCCGGGCCTCATTCCGCTGCTTGTATCTGGGATCTTGTCCTCTTGGTCATGGCCCAGAGTTCATGACCATAGGTGAGGGTGGGAACGTAGTTCACCCGGTATATTCAACTTTGCCTTTCAGCTCAGCTTCTTCTTCACCACGACAGCCTGGTATATTGACCACATCACTGCTGCTGCACCAAGCCGTCTGTCAACCTCCATACTTCTACCACTTCTGAACTGGTCCTGGCTCGAAGGAGCCAACAGGACAACATCATCTGCAAAAAGCAGAGATGAAATCGCGTGGTCTCCAAACCAGACACCTGATGGCCCCTGGCTACGTCTAGAAATCCTGTCCAAAAAAATAATGAACAGAACTGGTGGCATACGGTAGCCCTGCTCGAGTCCAATATGCACTGGGAGCAAGTCTCACTTCCTAACAGTAATGCACACCAAGCTTAGCCCCCTATCGTACAGAGACTGGACAGCCCTTAGCCGAGGGCCCCGGGTCCTATTCTCTCAGAGCACCTCCCACAGAATGCCACGATAGACATGTTCTGTCAAGTCCACAAAACACATGTGGACTGGTTTTGGCAAACTCCCATGAACACTGAAGCACCCTGTAGATTACAGAGGTGGTCCAGTGTTCAACAAATGGGACAAAAACTACATTGCTCCTCTTGATGTGGAAGTTCGACCCCTTTGCTCCTCTGGAATAGATTTTCCCAGGGAGGCTGTGGAGTGTGATCCCCTTATAGTTCGAGCACACCCTCCATCCCCCTTCTTAAAAAGAGAGATGTCCAGCACTGTCCCCAACTGCCATGCAATCTGCATCTAGAGACTTAGTGACTAAGGGCAGATTTCATCCACCCCTGGTGCCTTGGCACTGAGGAGCTTTGGAACTATCAGTGACTTCAGCTTGGGTGAGTCCTCAGCTTCTGCTTCCTCTACGGAAGCCGTGTCAGTGGCATTGAGGAAGACATTGAAGTATTCCTTCCACTGTCTGGCAATGTCCCCAGTGGACGTCAGCAGCTCACCATTTTCACTGTAAACACTGTTGGTAGGAAATGCTTTCCCCTTCTGAGGTGCTGAAAGGTTTACGAGAGTTTCTTCAAAACCGACCGATAGTCCTCCTCTGTGGCCTCCCTGAACTCCTCCCAGACCTGAGTTTTTGCCATGAGTTCATGTTGTGTTTCTCTGGGTTGTCCAGTCAGTCCAGCGTATATCCCTGAACTTCCTCAGTGAGGTTTTTACTGTGGTAATGAGCACATAGTTTAAATAGGTTTTAAAATCAGTTTTCCCCTTCTTGCTATGCTACTCTCAAGTATAAACCCTTGTTTCTTCTCTTTCATTTTTTTTATCATTCAAGAAGCTACAGTTTTATTTGCTCTCTTACCAAGAGTTAGATATGTAGATTGTTACTGACTGATTGGCTCTGTTAATTGTTTCCCGGCTGTCTGCTAAGCTAAGCTAACGTCTCTTTGCAGTAGCTTCATATTTAGCATACAGACATGAGAGTGGTGTCAGTTTTTTCATGTTATTTAGTTGGTTAGATGTTTTGTGGGAATATGTTTGATTCCAAAAATGTTAATGTATTATTTTAAAAAAGTTAGTTTGTATTTACAGACGAGTGGCATTTAACATATATTATGTCAAAAAATATGTTAAATGTAACATGTTGACTCATTCTCTTACATTAAAGTACTTCAGTGTACATTACATAGGACTGTTCAGAAGTCAGGTGCCTTGACGTTGCCTTGAATCTCACTAGCTTTCTCAGTAGCAGTCGTCTTCCAAATGGGGAAAGTTAACAGTTGAAGGCTATAATATGACAAAAAGAGACAAAAGTGCAAAACATGAAACATCTTTGTTTTCAGCTACATCATGGGTTTCGTTAGTAAAGAGATGGAGCGCATTCTGCTGAAGGACAGAGAGCCAGGAACCTTCCTTTTAAGATTCAGTGAGAGCCACCTTGGAGGAATCACTTTTACCTGGGTGGAGCACAGTGACAACGGTGAGCTCCCTATAACGCTTCCAACAGATCAATTATGCCAAAAATTTACTGGGTGATGTTTTTTAAAAGCTGATTATACCCTGTAAAATCATAGAGCTTTATTGAAACCGCAAATATGTGGATCCTAAGTAAACACAGATCATCAAAAAGGATGTTTACAAAGTCTCTGCTGAAGGTGAGTCCCAGTTAAATATACCAGGTTTGAGGGAGTGAGGAAGGCTAGCTAAAAGTCAATATAAGGTGGACGAGCAACTTTACTAAATCTTGTGGAAGAAGACACAGAGGGAACACTTTCAGACACAGCTTTGGGTTTCTGCTGATGTTGCTGCAGCCATAGTAGGTAACAGAAGATCTTGGATAGTTGGTAACAAGTGACTGTGGGTTCCCTAAACTGCACCTAGGTCTGTATAAATCATGCTTGCTTGTTTATGTTCAGTGACCACTCATATTTCTGCACATCCCTCTTTCCAAGCTGTAAAGGGAAGTGATAGTCACCTCAGAATAGAGGTGACATCATGCACAGAACACTGTATTGATAATTCCTCCTTCCTCCTTGACTTATCAGGGTTCAGTAAACATCTTTAGGACAAGAGATCCAGGCTTCCAGTGGTAGTTATTCGAAAGGGAAACCTCGACATCAGTACTAAAGATTTTCTGTGTAATAATGAGTTTTTAGACAACTTCCCTCTTTGGATGTCTTATTGAGTTTTAGACCAGTATCATTGCAGGCTCTTAGGAAAACTCCTATCAAAACTGGATAAGAAGCAATAAAGTCAATTTGCCGTGTACTGCTGGCCATTATCACTCCACATGTACCAGAAACTAATAAAACATCACACCAATTTCCAAACTGATCAACAGTGGTTTAAAGCAATAAGCAATTCTTACTGGCACTTAATAACAAGGTCTTTGAGAAGTTGCAATCTTGTTTTTTAAGTTATACAGAATTAAAACTCTCCAAAAGAGTCATGAATGTTTTACTGATCGCCACAGACTAAGTTGTATACTAACACACCTGAGTTGGGTGCAACATTTGATTTTGTTGACCTAATCAGTGGGCGAGTGTAACTGGAACTGATACTCTGTATCTGTTTGTGAATGTACCTCTTTAGTTCCTTAGACTGTAATACTTGAGTCAATCCCGGAACATAATTATTTTTATCCTGTATGTTTTACCAGTGGGACAGATAATCTGTCACATCTTTCTCCATGGAAATCCACTGTACCTGTAAATCCACATCACTACATAGCTATCTTTATGACATAAAAAGCTGACAAGACAGTAGTTAAAAAACAGGCGCAGCCAACACTCACCTCCTTCGCTCCCAACACTATGACTCAAGCCTACAATAACATTTAAAGAGGGTAGTGCAGTTGTGTTTTTGCCCAGTAAGGAATCATTTCAAGATTATATTGCGTCAATATTTTTGAAACACAGACAAAATTCCTCTTACTCTTAAACCCTCCTCCCACAATGACTATAATGCTTTGTAATGCTTAGTTGTCAGAAATTCAGAAGGCTAGGCTAAACATGTTAGAATCCATTTTAAAGTATTAAATTTTAATTGTCTCCAAAGTCATTAGTCAAGTAGTCACCATGGCGGACTAAATAAGTGACATGCTTAATGTCTACTCTCCAAAAAGGCCCCGTCAGGACTAATACTTTGGGTCTTATAGCTATTCCAAAGTCCAGGTTAAAAATGACCAAGACCAAGTCTTTGCAGCACTGGTTCCTCAGCTCTGGAGCAGCTCTCCGCTAAACGTCAGGCCAGATGACTCTCCTTTAAAATTTTGTATTAAAACTTGATTTTATAGAAATGTCTTTTTCTAACAGCTCTTAGACAACGTTTTATGGCCATGAAATATTTCCATCACTGCGAAGTTTTGTTTGTGTGTATATATTAGTTGAAATGTGTATATTTATGTATTTTCATACGTATATGAACTAATCTTTCATTATTTACCATTTAAAATTGTCACTATTTGTTATGTTTAGAATTTTTCTCACTTTTAACACCCACCTTTTGCTCAATGCTTGAAAAGTGCTTTACACATACAATACTTGTTATTATTACATCAGGTGAGGTGAAGTTCCATTCTGTGGAACCGTACACTAAAAATCGACTTAGTGCTCTACCATTTGCTGACATCATACGAGACTACAAAATGATCTCAGATGGCTTTGTCCCAGAGAACCCCCTCAAGTTCCTCTATCCTGACATCCCCAAAGATGACGCCTTTGGTCCACTTTACAACAGCCAGCCTAGCAAAGGCAAGGATGCAAAACCATTTCCTGATTAAATATTTTCATGTTTTGACTTTACAACTTGACTAGTTTGTGGACTGAAACACCAATCTCACTGATTTCTGTGTTATATTTCCAGTCCATCCATACATACCTTCTACCCTGATCCCCATCTCGCAAATGCTGTAAGTTTATTGTTATTATTACTCTACTATTATGTAATATTGTTACATGAGCCCTTAGCCAGACCAAGAGAACTTTTTTTCATACTCCTAGCCTAACATTTAATTTTGGCATGTAAATGTTGATTATGTCACGTCACATTGGTTATTTTGCTGATGAAGCTTACATGATAATGATTTTTTTATGAATTTCCACAGTTAAAAAAAAAAAAACAGTGCCTTCAACTATATAATCTCCTTTTCTCTTATATCCAAGCCCTAATTCAAATACCACACCACCTTCATGTCAGTCTCTTGAGCCCCCAATGACTCCTGGGGAGTTTGATATGCTCAATGAACAACTGTGCTTCGACATAGAAACGGTAAGTTTGCATGCTTTAACATCTGGTGAAGTGTACCACTTCTGTTTTAAAAAGCAATCTTGGCAATGATTTCATAAGTTCATGATCCCATGAAAAGATTAAAACCAACAATGGACTGGTTCAACTATCAATTAAAGCTTCCAATATCTTATTCCTGTGTGCTCTCGAGTCTCATTGTTCTCCAAAAGCTAGTAAAATCACTGTTGCCCAGGGTGACATGTTCATTCATTTCTATAAATACACACTCTCGCTTACTTTGACTCAGGCCCTTATACACTATTGCTGCTGCAACAAATGTGTATTGATTGTGTTGATGTTCTAGTAACAGTGTTAAAAAAAACTGTGTTGCCACATTAGCATCAAAATTAGTTCAATAGTAGCATTATTATTCTGGTATTTTTCTCCACTTTTCACATTAGTTTAGCACTGAAATGCATGTTGGACAGTGTTTATCACTGTATGTGTTCATTACATTGTGAGAATCTGTAACAGTGGCTTTGTGTTAGTGTGCTTCATGCATTTAATACTTATACAGTGTTTTAGAATTATGAAATGTTGTCGTCAAGCTCCTGTTGTATTATTTAATTGACATACCTCTGAAAAGTGGGTACTGAATGTAAACAAATACTCAAATGTTTCCATGTAGAGAAGTGTTCAATTTTTATATCTGCTGATGTTGTCTTTTTGCTTAACAGATGAGTTCTCCATATTCAGACTAAAACAAGATGAAATGCATGACGTTTAACTCAAAGGTTCCTCAAATCCTTCCCGAAAAAGCTTTGTTACTGACCTGAAACCAGCCTTCAGTCTACATCCACATTTTGATTGCCACAAAGTGCTCTGCTTCGTTAAATGGGTTTTTTGGGGATGCAACTGAATTCATTACTTGCGCCGTTGTTGTTGTTTTGTTTTGTTTTTTTACATTTATTATTGTTCTTAAATAAATCTTTATGCCAATCATTTACTTTCAATATCAAGCTGGTTTTGAGTGTACAATTTTGTAAGTGTTGAAGGAGTTTTTATAAATTCAATATTATATATAAAACATATGTTTTGATTTTAACTGCTGTGTACTATGTCAGACATTAGCTTGTGCCTTTTAAGCATCAAGGACACCTCTTTGTGTTATTCAATTGCTACAGGCCACAGTTTATCATTGCAATGTTTGGATTTCACCTGCACATCATAACCATTCATTCATTCTTTCACCCATTCTATGATAATCAGCTCAAGTTCTACCTACTAACAATGAAGAACCATGGCGACATTATCAGATGACTAGTGTGGCCAAAGCATTTTCATGGGAAGTTGTTGCAGGCAGGTCAATTTGCTGCTAAAAGTTGCTAACTGAAGTTGTGATCCCAATTTGTGATTACGTCATTACGTATGATGAAACTGCGTCATTACGTATTGACGCAGTTAGTCAAACTGACAAGCAGTCTCGGCGAAAAATACGAGTTGAAATTAGACTGATTTTTTTTTGTGCCACATGTTTTTGTTTGTAAACGTAATATAGTTATGATCAGATATTTTAAATTTTTAACACAGCAAATGTAATTATTGCTCAGTTCACAAGCCAGGCACAAACGCACTTCTGCAGCTGGGCAGACAGACTGTGTTGTGACTGAGTGTGTGTAGCAGATAACTGTTTTTGTGTTATTTAGAGGGTATGTGCGTGCATTTTATTGCATAAGTCCATTTTAAAAAGTTGCTTAAGGGGCCTAATATTTTTTTCAAAGTAGCTAAATTTGTTGCTAGGTGCTTTTGGGGGGGCAAGGTAGTAGAGTTATATAAATCTAGCCACAAATTTGCAACACTGGCCTCACTAAAGATGTTGCAGCTGGAATTTATGTTTATAGCGCCTTTATTTTGGAGGAAACTGGATGCGTTAAGCTGCTTACACGCCCAGCTGCTGCTTTAGTCATCGGGAATCGCTTGACGGATTAAAATAGTTCCTCAAAAAAAACAAAAAAACCCGCAGGATCACATAGTTCAAACAGAATTCAGATGTGTCAACTATTTGCTAGAAGTACTTTGCAGACCATTTAAGATTGACTATACTGGCTGTGACAGACGCTGTGCACAACCTGACAAGATGAGTTTTGATACAACAAACTGATACGCACACCCTTTATGTGGTGTGTGACCTATACACATGCTGCTCATGAACAATTGACCGTGAGACACATACTTTTTAACCAGTCACACCTGACAAGTGTTAAAACCACCACTCAGAAAATTAATATTTCATATACAGAGATGAATAAAATCGTGCCTCATCCAAATAACCTAAAAATAAAGTCCCCCCGTAAGAACGTTCCTCAAACACGTGCAACACACAGCACCACTGATTAACTGACAACCGACACACACACAGAGGGAGAGAAATGTTGATCACTGCTGTACAAGGTGCTCCAATGTCTTTTTCTTACGACCCTTTTGTTGTTTTTTGTTTATGAACAAATAAAACAATTTATTTCATAGAGCTGAATTTGTCTTTCACTGGATCAACATTTTATTTGAGCTGGTCTAAATTATTATGAATAAATTAATGAACTCACGAGGAGAGCTGGAAGGAGCTGAGAAGGCACAGAAGAAGTCGCTGCAGGTCTTGCAGATGAAACCTAAACTCAAACTTTTCATGAAATCTTGGGGCTGTTCATTAGGGGCTGGTCTGTTTGCCATTTGTCTCCAATGGAAAAGCTCCCTGGCAAACTGGATCAGAGAGAAACTTATTTTTTGCTTTTTCCTTAGAACAGCTGTGGGTTTTCTTTATTTTTACTAAGGGCCATTATAAGCATTTTAGATTTTTACATTTGCTTTGACAACCATTTTGTAGTGTTCCCATCATTAACATTTCATTTTGAATAACATTGAATCTTGATATAAGGGACAAAACATGTCCCACATAAAAAAGTCATCTTTATGTTAAAATTGAAAAATATATTAATAATAAAAACACTGTACAAGTCAAATCTGTCACACCTGTGTATTCTCGTGAAATATATTTAATATATTAGAAGAGGAATTCATCACAATTTGTTAAAATACAAGCTCTGTGCTAAGAAAGTACATGCAATTTGACCTGTCCTCAGCAGGACTTTATAATGTTTAACTTCCCCAAAAAATGTTTAAAAGTGCTTCAAATGGATAAATATAAATGTCAAATGAACTTAAACATTAAATAAAATATTAAATAACATATTTTCATAATTTTAAATTATATCATCCATTAAAAACATTTCTATAATAGTGTGTCCCCATATTCTGTCAACTCCGTCAGATTTTTAGCTGACCATGACTTTGTCTGAATAAATCAGGTCAAGTCATGGTCAGCTATAACCGTTAGGACCGCATTGGCATATCTCACTCTTGGTGGGTGCAACAGTAGGACAGATGACCCGGTAATTTTAAAAAATTTTTATATTGTAATAAAACAATGTTGATGTCAACTCCATCTTCCCATTCTAACATTCTTATTAAAGAATTTTGAAATAAATGTTATCTTTTTAGTTCAGGTTAGCAGGCTAGCTAACAACTGGGGAAAAACAAAAATGGCTCCACTGTACAAGACACTGTTAAAATGGGAAAACATGTCATGTTGTCACCTCCGTAAGATGTCAACTCCATCAGGTTTTCTGTCTGACGGAGGTGACACTTAAACTGACGGAGTTGACAAGTGCTTTTAGAAAGTCATTATATGTAAGCCGTAACAGCTACATATGCTAATTAGCCAGCTAACATATGTAGTTCATCTCCCAATTAAGGTCCAACTTGTATTTATTGCTTTTATCTGTACTGCAGGCAAGCATGACTAGAAAGAAGCAGTCATTTTCAGTGGAGGAGCAAAGAGAAACAGGGAGTGTCAAAGAAAGAGAAGAGAGAAATTAAACAGTGATCCAGACAGCAGAAGGGAAACCCTTGAGAAGGAAAGACAGAGATGGAAGAAGAGGGTTCAAGAGAAGAAAGTCAGGCAAATCGGAGAGCTGAGAGAGAGGGAGCAGAGGTGTCAGAGACGAAATTGGAGGGAAAATCAGAGAAGGTCTAGAAAATGCAGGGCTATGCAGAATGCAGTGCAGCAAGAAGACACATCCACAGATAGTCCACTAGACCAGAGTATTGAGGAGCCAACAATGAGCAGATGTGCTCTTGCAAGTGAGAGGGAGAGAAGAAACACCAGGAAGAGGCATTCAATGGAAATAAAGGCTTTAAAAGAGAAAATTAAGAAGCTAACAAAACAGAGAAAAGGATTGAGAAAGCAAAAATGGTGTAAAAAGAGGGCTAAAACCACTGATAAATCAAATGACACACAAAAAGGAAATAGAAATAATGCACAAGTAGAGGGGGAAGTAGAGGAGCAGCCAGTGAAAGGTCCTGAAGGCGCCATAGTTAAAATATCTATTGACAGGATTGAGGAGGTAGGCTGGCTTGCAGTGGTATATGATGACCACTGATGGCTAGCAAAAGCCATGGATGTAGACAGTGAGCACCAAGATGTGAGGGTAGAGTTCATGCACACTTGTGGTCCAACAGTTAATGTTCATCCCAAACGTGGGAGGAGGGATGTGTGTTTATGTCCAATCACCAACATTCTTCTGAAACTAACAGAGAAGGCATCTCCCATGCAGTTAAGCCATACAAGAGAACTTTGCAGTCTAGACCCTGATGTAATGGACTTCATAGAGCATGCTGCTGAAAACTTTGGGGATGCAGGTCACATGAAAATGAAAAATGTCAATTTACAAAGAGATCTCTAAGTGCATTTTGAAACAGGCTAAGTAATGAGAAGAGATCTGTTGTGATTTCAGTTCGTTCTGTCATACATGTCCCCTCTAGGATACAGATTGTGGCCATTAGTTATTTTTTATGCCAGGTAAATCCTAGTTTTCTCCCTTCTGCCTCGAGATCCTGTTGCCAGATGTTCTTTGGCTATCAACTCCATTACTTGATGGTTCCATGACAAAGTTTAGTAAGATGTGTGTAAACACTTCATGAATTTCACCCTCTGTCCGCTGTCTGTCAACACCGTCAGATGAAGGTTTTTGTGCTTTTATAACAAAATGTATTACCCTTTGTTCAATTTATTGTTTGCATATTAAATCAGAATATCATACATCAGAATAGATACTTAAGGATTTTAATCAGTTGTTTAACTGATCAATTCAAAATAGCATGTTTTTGTGTGTGTGTCTGAAGGAGTTGACATAAATCAAATTACTGAGTAATAAAAGGTCAATTTTCATAAAACGTGTTTTTATAAAAAAAAAAACCTGTTCCCTTACATGGTTTGGTGGCTGAGACCTTTGCCTATGAATATATCTATTTGAAATTAATGCGGTATTATTATTAAAAAAAAAGTGTAGATCTACAACATGTTTTGTCCCTTATCTCAAGAATCAGTGATAAATAAATGAGTTAGCCAGTAAGCTAACCAACGCGGCTCCTCAAAGGAAACTTCTTTTATTGTGTTGAAGACGGAAGTTGTGCTGTGTAACGGTGACTTGGCGCATTTGAGAACGATTTCTGGGGAATCACGTGATCTGTCAGTGAAAAGGAAGCGCCGCCTTCAAACAGAATACACGCCTTCACCGTGTACCAATTAGACCCACCGAGAGTCCGCAGAGACGACGCACATCCAGCTGACTTCACATTTTAGTAATAAACGCTAAACAACACAAGCAACAAGGTAAGTCTGCTGTGGGAAGCCGTGTGTTTTAATGGAGGCGGGTTGGTTTTAAAGGCGCACACAGTTTGTCAAAGTTATAGTCAGTTCTTCATGTACAGGACATAGAAAGAATCCAAAGTGCGTTTCCCTCAGACCTTCAGTGCCGACAATACATTCAATATGTATAAATAATACAAACATGTAGAGGTTAACTAAAGTAAACCACAATAAATAACGCTAGGGATGTAAAGGGAAATGCAATGCAAAGTCCAGGCATTTGAAATGAAAACGCTTATAGACTGGATAAAGCGAGCGATTCACCACTCCCATGTAGTTTGTCTCGTCGGCGACGAGACAAACTACATCATCGCCTTTGCCGATGAGAGCCACCACAAGTCGTGCCGTCCGCAATCTTGATGATCTGTGCAGTGTGCGGGCTCACTCTCTCTGCTGGCTCATTGCAGATGGCTCAGTGGCAGGAATTGCTGAGGCGGAACCTTGTCCGGGGCCGGTGGGACGAGCTCTACGAGAGGAAATTCCCAAGACACATCCGCCACTGCCTAAGCCACTGCATAGAGAGCCTAGACTGGTAAGACACAGCGATGATCCTGCTCTCTGCTGAGTCAGCTTACAGTGTGTTCAGCTACGTCATAACACTACCCAAAGCAATGAACACAACATACAACAAGTTGAACTACATTAACAGTAACCTGTAGTAACTTTTTGTCCAGGTCAGTTTTGATTCTTTTTTTTTTTCCTCCTTATTAGGGACTCTGCAGCTGAGGATGTAAATAAAGCATACCTCTCATTCAAAACTCTGCTGACGGCTGTGAAACAACAGTGGGAGCTTTCTGTCCAGAAGAACTGCATATGGCCGGGACCTGATTTTCCAGGGATGCATGACTACCTGGAGGTGAGGAAAAGCATCTGTTATGTGGAGTGAACACTGTAACAATGGTGCATCTGTGTGGGGGCATCCTCACCTCTCCAGTTCCTGTTATTTCAAAGGGCAGGCACAATATTTTCTAGTTTTGCTTTTTGATTATTATTTTTTTCTTTTTTCTTAGAAAAAATTTGGAGCTGAGCCACTGAACTTGGCCATCATACTCTCTGAATGCCTAAAGGAGGAGAAGAAAATCCTGGCAACAGCCTCTGGGACACAGGTAAAAGGATATCATCGATCACAGATATCACAATGAACTTGTATTTCAGTTTGATCTTGTGCGCTACACAATATCAAACAACAATATCATACTTCTGGTAGTCAATTGTGTTTTGGTTTCCCTCATGTCATTGTTAGTGTATTTTAAGAAACTCCACTTCGCTCCAAAAACGGAAAGAGTGAAAGAAATATCTTTTTGCTGTCAGGGTGGTGCCAGTCTAGCCCAGGATCAGACATGGAGAGAACTAGACAATGCAGTCCTTCAACTGAAACAGCAGACTTCGGTAAGCAAATTTTTTCGACTGCACAGTTGCTTTCCGGTTTAATGGTCATCCTGGGATACTTCAACTCTTTAAGTCTATTAACTTTAATTCTAATGCAGGAAGTAAATAAGGAAATCAAGTCTCTGGAAGTCCTCTGTGAAAACCTTGACTATATACTGAAGAATTGGAAAATCAAAGGTGTGTTAGGAGACACAAAGGAACAGGTGACAGGTTTGGTGTGAGTGCTCTGTTTAATTTTATTTCTTTTGTCTTTATCAGTGGAGCAGTGTGCTGGATTGACCCAGTCCCAAGCTGTTATTCAAGAGGAATGTCTTAAACAAACTAATTTCATCAGTCAGACAAAGCAGGTACTGTAAGCATCTTTGGTGAGTTTTTCTTGACACAGCACCAGAAGGCCTTTAAGGTCTATGTTTGACCTGTTCATATGTTTTATAGCAAGTGTTGATCACCATTAGAAGATATATTCGTGGTGTAGTTTTACATATCCTCTCTCAGTGTTTGCTCTTTTAAAATCAAATAATTTCTAAAAAGTGCCGTTTGTGTTTTCAATTATTTTAAATATTGGATTTATACTCTGAAATTTTTTTCTTCCAATTGTTTTCTCATTGAGTCAAAAACAAAAAAACTCTGAAGCTATGGAAAAGATTCTGGGTAAAATGCTTCGTAAAATTGTTCAAAATATCAACAGTCTCTGTTATCACTGCTGAACTAGTGGTCCTCCCCACATTCGTAACACCTGCTGTGTTGTTGATTTCCTTCAGAGGGTGCTAATGACGATAGGGAACATTCTAAAACAGGCTGAGCTGATAATTGCAGCTCTCACTGATGTGAAGCTGCCCGAGTGGAAGCGTAGGCAGCAGGTGTCCTGCATTGGAGGTCCAGCTGACACCTCTCTTGATCACCTCCAGGAGTGGTAAGAACTTCTTCAGCACTCCATTGTTATTCCTCATCTCAAGTCCAGGAGGATTCTTTGTGTAGTTTAGAACAAATCTTTCTATCCCCGCTGTCACACTGAAGGTGTATGCAGTTGTTCTGTGTAACTCTGTGCACTTATGTTCTACACTCAGGTTCACAGCTGTGGCTCAGGTGCTAATACAAATGCGCGAGGAGCTGCAGAAACTACAGGACCAGAACAAGAAATACAACAGCAATGATGCCTCTAGCCTCCAGGGAGAAGCTGAGAAATCTGCACTTAGCTTGCTCCAAAAACTTCTTGCACAGTGAGAAATGGCATTAGAATTATCTGTGTTATAAACAGTGCACCCACACGTTCACATTGTTTTCACATGCTTTTTTTTTGTGGTCATGTATTAAAGTGCTCTGGTGGTCGAGAAACAACCTGTCATGGCAAACCTGCCACAGCGACCTTTAATTATTAAGACTGGGGTGCGGTTCACAGCAGCAGTTCGGTAAGTGGCAGCATGGCATGCATAAAACATGTTTAACCTTTTAAAGGGTTATTTTATGTAAAGGTGACTGGGAAGTATTTGAAGGAGTGATTGACAGCATCTGTTTCTTGTCTTCTCAGGTTCTTGGCAAACCTCCCTGAATTCAAGTGCCGGTTCAAAGTCGAACCTTTTTTTGACAAGTAAGTCATAGGAAAACTTTGGCTTTTTAAAATTTTGATGGTTTTATTTGTTTGTGTCCTTCTGATGCAAATATCTCTGTCCTTTAAATTCTCAAAATCAGGGATGTTGAAGAAGCCTCCACAGTTAAGGGGTAGGTCCACGGGACTCAACACAATAAGAAAAACTGAAATATGAAGTGATCCATTAACTATACTGTCATTCTTTGTCGTTAATTATATTTGGACATAGACTTACTCTGGTCTAATGTCTATAGGTTCCGTCACTTTGCCTTCAGCACTGGCAACAGTAAGGTGCTGGATGTGGACTTACCCGGTGGAGGCCTGGGGGCAGAGTTTGCTCACATGGTATGAAACTTCTGAGATTGGACATTGAAGAAAGACTCAGTTGTTGTTCATTCTCTCATTGAACAAAGAACAGATGTGTACAGTTATTTCACCTGAGTGTCATGTGTATAGTAGCTGCATCTATTTTCAGTCTATATTTCAGTCCATCAAGGAAAACAAAGGAAAAGCCAAAGGTTCATGTCAGGTAAGAAAACTGTCATTTTCAAGAGTAAAACAATAGATCCTCTAAAATGTGTCCCATAAAACCATGTCTTTTTTTTTCTTCTTTCATCAGGGCCGTCTGGGAGTCACTGAGGAACTCCACATCATTAAGTTTGTGACTGTGTTTCAACATGCTGGACTGAGGTTTGACGTGGAGGTGTGTTCACATGACATTTCAACTCATTCACTCATTCAGATTCTCTCTGCTGTTACACTCAAGATATTTATGGAAGCTGTTTGGAGGAAGTTCACTGAAGGCTTTTCTTTGTTCAGGCCAGCACCCTGCCTGTGGTTATCATCTCAGGTAGCAGTCAGGCCTCCAGTGCCTGGGCCTCCATCATGTGGTACAACATGCTGTCCACCAGTGAGCCAAGGGTAAGGTCATCACAGCTCCACACAGTAAATAAACAGCACCACACACTCACTTCTTCTATAATTATTGTGGGTGGGCGTCAATCCAATGCTAAGTAAATACAGGGCCAATATCGCCAATACAAATTATTATTATTATTATTATTATTATTATTAATAATAATAATAATAATAATAATAATAATAATATTAATATTAATAATAATAATAATTTTTTTAATTAGAATTTTTTTGTTGTTGTTGTTCTACCAGTGCAAGAGTACCACTAGTGAGAGCTCCCACTAGTGGTACTCTTGCTGAACGTAAAAATATTGATCTCATCACGCTAGTATCTATCCAATACTGATACCAAAGTCGGTATCGATACTATCAATATTTGGATCGATCCGCCCACACCTAATAATCATTACTTTGTAGGTTTATCTTAAATTTTTCGTGTCCAGGTGCTTCCACTCTCTATCTTCTTACTTTGCTGAATAAGTTCATTCTTACCAAACATCTAGCTTTAAACTCAGGCTCATGTTCACAGGTGACTTGTCAGTGCAGATTGAAAAACATATGAAGACTTTATTATATATATTTTACTCTTCAGAATATGTCGCTGTTTGTGGAGCCCCCTCCACTCACCTGGCAGCAGCTGTCTCAGGTTCTCAGCTGGCAGTTTCTGTCTGTTGGTCAACGGGAACTTGATGAAAACCAGCTCTGCATGCTGAAGGACAAACTTGTGGGTGAGTGTTTGACTGTTTCTGCTGTTCATTTGAACCATGGCACTTTCTGTAATGTAAGTATGGTTAGTCTGGGATGTACCTCCATACAGCAGTGCAAAACAAACAGGAAGTTGTCAGCTGTTACGCTCACAATAAGACTTGGTTGTCAAGACTCATCAATACAACACTTTCCAGTGGTAGCTCATGAAAAGCAGTTCACCTCTTGTTAGCAATGTTAAACAGTCAGCAGTCACTTTGCTTAAAGATTGGAAATGGAACTAGCTTGGCTGTGTATGTGTAAAATCTGATGAGTAAAAACAACACGTAGTTTTGCAGATGTTGTACTGTTTTTTTTTTTTTTCTGCCTGGACTGTGGAAATAATCATTTTGTGTACAGATTAAGGAAATAACTGTTGGTAATTATTGAACATTACAAAAACATTTCACAGTGTCCTATATTTTTATTTTTATTTTTTTTTTTTGGAGTCGGTGCTGATTTAGTGGGTTCTTTCAGCCAGTGATTGTGTTTTTCATCTTCCTCTATTAAATTGTTTCTTCACAGACAATCCTGATGATCTCATTCACTGGAGCAAGTTCTCCAAGGTGAATATAGGACACAGCCGGGTGTTCTCTCTCTGTGTTCTCTGTGTGTCTTTTTTTTTTAATTCGTCATATGTTGCCTTTTACTTCCCTGTGTCCCAGAATGAAAGTGCCTGGATTTGGATTGACGGAGTTCTGGATCTGATCAAAAAACACTTGGTGGATATTTGGCAAGAAGGGTAAGTCTCATCTTTACTCATCCTCTGTTTCACTGTGTTTAAATGTATAATGCACAAATCGTATGAGACAGAGGTCCACATGTCACCGCTGAAATGTGGGAACAAGGATGAGGTCACTCTGCTTCCCAGACCCAGTTATATTGTGTTTGTGGTTTTGCAGGCTCATCATGGGGTTTGTGAGCAGGAACACAACAGAGGCCTTGCTGCAGGAAAAACAGACAGGGAACTTTATTCTCCGCTTCAGTGAGAGCAACAAAGATGGAGCCATCAGCTTCAGCTGGGTCGAACATGTCAATGGTGGTATGTTTCTGGACATGATTGTGTGGATCCGTCCATGGATCCATCCTTTCTTCCACCTGCTGCTGCTTTCAGTCATCTGTCCTGTGTCGAGTTTCAAAATCGGATGTTAGATACTTGTCTTCCTGTGATTGTTCATGTTTTACAATACATGTGTCCCTTATAGAGACCCATGTGCATTCAGTTGAGCCCTACACCAAGAAGGACCTGGCGGGTCAGTCCCTGCCAGACAGCATTTACCTCTACAACCTGAGGTCTGAGGAGAACTTGAGCAGGAATCCTCTGCTCTATCTCTACCCAGACATCCACAGAGACGCTGCCTTTGGACGCTACTGTACCTTCCTTGGTATTAGTCTCTTTTTTGACTTCTCTCTGGGCATGCTCAGAGCTGCATTAACATGTAATCCAATCACAAGTGGTCATCTCTTAGTTCATCAATTCAAAACTGACCATTTGTTATCAGATCATTTGGGTCTGTCCCTCATTAGAAACATACTGCTCTTCATTGAAAATGAGCCCTGAGATGACCTCTGATCCCCTCTGTTCACACAGCAAATGAAACGCCTAAAAACAGTGATGGTTATGTTAACCGAAAAAAAAATTGCTCCCGGTAAGTAAGACATTAATAATGATACCAAAAATAAAATCCAGATCAGTTGCTATGCATCAGAAATACTTGCCCACTCTCCATTGTTTCCTGCTGGACTGTAAGAATATGTGGCTTTTTTTTTTTTTTTTTCTTTTTTTTTTGTCTGCAGAGATCCTACACCACCTTCCCCTCCACCCCAAGAGGCACCCATGGACATGGAACTGGACGCAAGTGTGGGTTTGAACTTCTACCGCTACTATTTGCTATTTATTTTACTGTTCACCAGATGTTCCCAGTTCATCCTCACTACTCTTGTTTTGGTCTGTACAGCAACCCTCTCCACCATTCAGTTCAACTCACCACCAGGTGGTGATCAGTTGGCATCTGCCTCCTCTCTTGTCCAAGAGCAATAGCCACAGGTCAGATAGATAGATGGATGGATGGATAGAACACTGAGCAACTAACATCTGGCCACATTTAAAGGAGCTATTTGTTCAGTCCCGATAAAATAGCTTTAACAATTGTTTACTTACCAGAAGAAATGTTGTGAGTTCAGCATCCAATGTATTTCCTTTCCTGGCTCCAGAGGTAGCAACCCTCTTGTTTTTCCTCTTTCTTTTAATGAAGCGAGCATGCCAACCAGCCGGCCCTACCCTGGTCAGGAGTGATGGGCCTCCACTCCGACAAAGCAGCACTGCTCAGAACACACATAATAATATGTAGTATTGTTGGTGCAGAGCTGTTAAGTAAAGAAATATTGCTCAATCACCAATGTGAGCAACATTTCTCTATAACAATTAGCTCCTTTAAAGTGTTACTTCAATGCCTTTTGAAAAATGTAAAAAAAACAATTCTCAGGATTTCTGTCAATGTTGTTTGTGGCCATAATTTCTCATTACTGGCACAAAGAATCTTGGGCTAGTTTGGCCCAATAAAAGCGCAAATATCTCGGCCTGAGATTTAATCAGCCTGGTCGAACTCCTAATAAAATCTTCAAATGCAGCCTCTGAACTGGGAAGCACGGTCCATTGTTCATATGAAAATGTTGGAGCAGCAATTTCATCACCATAGGTTGCAACACATAGTTGATTTTCCTTTGAAGCTTAAGTTATTCAAAAACAAACTGTTTCTCTTCACTTGCAGACAGAGCTTCAGCAAATAATTGAGGAACTCTTCGAAGATATCTGTGACCTACCAACATCTCCTACCTGGGCGTCAAGCAAAAATGATACAGGACCACTTTTTGAATCCTAGCAGCTGTTTCTGAATACAATTTGGCTGTTGGTGTCAGAATCACACATAGTTTGTATTTTGTATTTTTACGCATATTTAACGCTACATTTCCTGGTGAACGTGTTAATGTTAAACTATTTGAGAAACAGACACATTCTCTCAGGAGTATAAGAGGAAAGTCCCAATGGTGTAGGTAAAAATGATGTTGTGATGCTGTACTGTAATAATTTTTATTAACGCTTAAAAGCATCAGATTATTTTAATATATATGTACATGATACACGAATTACCATCTAAATCTTTTCTTTTTCTTTTTTTTTTTTTTTAAGCATTGGTCTGTCAAGTTTTCTCAGTCAACCATGTTTGTGTTTTTATGTGAGCTAGCTTCAGGGCTCCAGTCTTGGAAACATCTCAACTTTACAATGGGTTGCATTGAATGTTGGTCCCCAGAGGATAAATCCTTTTGATATTGAGTTCCCCGTCATGTTTCTATCACGAGTCAAAAACATATCAACTGAAGTCCAAATAGTTCAACACCTGCAGCCACAGACTTCATGTTATGGGAGATGTCATCAATCCTACTGAGAGTATTAATATGTTACAGGAACAGGTTAAAGATGCTATTGATAAAATAACTTTAAAGGTTTATACTTTTTTTAATCATTGCAGTTAACATAGAAAACCATTTTCCCGTAATCAATGTGTCCTTTACATTAAGTGTTTAATTGTACCTCTGATTCTTTGTACATTCATAGACATTTGGAGCATTTGACTCTTCATTTTGATGTTTGTCGTGGTCAGTATCCTGAAACTCCAACATCAGCAACCTGTAATCAAACATGTTTGATTCTTTGTCCGTCTGAAAAAGCGTACAGTTGCTGACATGGTTGATGGGAGGAGGAGGAGGTAAGGAAAAGCAGATGACCCACCTGCTCATTCTCACACCTCCAGGCGCACCGCACGACCACAAGCAGCTTTTTGAATCCTTTGTTTGGTGTTTGCTTACTACTGTGTCAGAGCTGCAGTGGCCACGTTGGTGCACATGGTCACAACATTGTCATTATACTATCAGCATCTTCCTTGAGTTTAAAACCCATGAAAGACGAAAATGTCACTATGCCAACAAAAATGAAGAAAGCAACGTGCTTTTGTCAACAATGAAAACAACACACTCCTATGTTGTAAATGAATTTTACATTTTAAAGTCTTTCTGAGAAATAAATATTCACTGCTTCTATTGCAAGTGTTGTCACTGAGGAATACATTCAGAATACAAACTGTGAAGGTTCATAGACCTGCATCAGTCATCTTAAAACAGGCATGTGACTGCAGCATCAGCAGGATATCTACTTGTTTTACACATTCACACAATCACACGCATCATCCACTTTATACCTTAATGTCCACACACCTCACTACGTCACAAAGCTACCACATCATCAGGTAGAGAAGATAAAACGTCTGAGCTGTAACTAAACTATGTCACTGACAGATTACATGAGTAATAAATTGTAAACACTGCATTAGAGATATTTCTATATTGTTATATCATTTGTTTTAACAGTATTAATGAGGGGCTCACACACGCACACACAACACACACTACATTATGACAGAGGTGAGGAGGTGAGATGAAGTAGAGCACTAATATATTGAGTTAATCCAGAGAAGCAGAACGAAGCACGGCTCATGCCTGAATTGTGCAGAAATTCTGCAACAGGTTGCCCAGGCTCTACTCAGCACTCTTGTCATTAGCCTCAGCGGGGGCGCTGTAGTGCTGCAGCAGGGTGACCGCATCATGGTGGCCAAAGTGCACCGCTTCATCCAGCGGCGTGTTCCCCCATCTGTGCAAAGACAACATTATTAAGCATTAATACTGCACATATTTTTCTTTCCTGTCATTGTGCTGTTTTGGAAATGGAACGCATTTAACCACTTAAATCTGTGGTTTCCTCTGGAAGTGTATTTCTGCCATGGCAGATAAATACAAATCTGTATCAAGTTCTAGTGACAAACTTCATTTATAACAACAGAATATGAGTTATCACCTTATCAGTTCACACACACACATATTTACACTGTACATACATTTGAGATTTGACATATATACTGTATATTGGTGATACTAATTAATAGATATGTTTTATGTGTTTACATATTTTGATCAATCCTGTGAAAACTTGAACTTGAACACATTGTTGACACTGAACAGTTCCCTCATTGATGGTAAAGAAACTGTCCCTTGGTGATCAAACAAAAAGGACATATCTGTCCACAGAGACTGTTGACACTGGCTGAGGGCATGCTTCAGCCCAGGCAGGTCAGCAGTCCATGACAGGTCCCACATATACACACAAACCCCTAACGCCAATGTACAGTCACCAGTTAAGCTGCATATCTGGACTGTTGGAAGAAGCTGGAGTGGCCAGAAGAAACACACACACAGGAGAACATGAAAACAGCACAGACTGGACTGTGATGTAACAGTGCTAAGTACCACATCACTGAGCTGTGTATGTATATTACTCAGGACTGATTTCAAGTGTCTGTATGATGTTTTAAATGCTCTGATGTCAAACTGAAATGTACAGTAGGAAATAAATTTGTAGGAAAGCTGCACCACTTGGATAAAAAAAGGAGGTGGGACAAGTGATCACCTCGTCCATCTAGGGAAATTGTGTGTGCTGCAGGTTATCAGCTAGACTGAAGACAAAGCCTGGACAAGATGAAAATATGCCCATTGGAAAGTCTACCTACATGAAAGAAGTGTTGAGGACAGAGAGTCCAGACTCACCTGTCTTTGGGTACTGGGTTTACCTTGCAAACCTCCAGCAGGAAGCGGACCACCTCTGTGTGCCCTGGAGGAAACACAGACATCAGAAGACAAGTACAGCTCTCAGTTTTACAGTCGTAATGTTTCTGTGTAGCTTCCAGTTCGATGAATCTGCTGCTCTAAGTCCCTCTGCTCAGATGTTGAGCTCCAGGGATCAGTTCCCGATCGGAGCAGTGTTAAAAAGGATCAGGATCAGATAGGACAGGGCTCAGTTCAGGGTGTTATGTTCAAACAGGAGAGAGGGTGATGGGGTCCCAGTACCTGCCCTGGAGACCCCCCCCCCCCCCCCCCCCACTCCTTCCTTTTTCATGGAAATACTAACCTGAACTCCCAAATCAAACATATAAGTTGGTTTGTGTGTGTGAGAGAGACTTGACTTGAGGCTGTTACCTTCAGCTGCTGCCACATGGAGAGCTGTTCTGGACTCATAGTCCCTCTGCTCCATGTCCATGGATGACATTGCAAACCTACACGCACATGTACACACAGATAAAGCTACTGCAATAAAGTTACTTAAAATTTTAAAAACATTATTTTTCCAATTTCACATATTAGAGCTCAAACTGGTTTATTTTTTGCTGCCACTAAAGGTCACATATTAGAGAGTGAGCAGTGCTAAAGGGAGGTGATGCTTCTCTTTGTTCATGTCTGGACACATTGGAGGAGAGAGCGGCCATGTGACTGTGTAAGCTGTTCACCTCCTCAGGGCAGGAATGTCTCCTGTGTAGGCAGCAAACAGCAGGTTGATCACAGACTTGACCTGTGGAAAGAGACAGAGACAGGCAGAGGACATTTAAAGGATGACAGAGCCTCCAAACTTCCTCTGCTCTACACCAACCACAGGAGCAGAAAAATTACACAAAAGACTCGCTGGGATGAAGAAATAAAAAACTAGAGTGGCACATTTCAGTCGTCAGACCATTCATTCACTTTCACAGTAACAGTATGTTGTTCAGGACGACACCCATCAGATAACAACCACAGTTACAGCTATACAACTATGAAAACAATGTTACATTGTCAAAAACTGACACTGCATCAGTCAGACTTACTGTCACACAAAACTTCAAGGGTGGAGTCTTTCAAAGCAACATTTAAAAAAAAAAAAAAGTCAGTTAATTAATAACATTAGATCTTCGTTATAATTCCCAAAGTCAAATGTTTTTTATGGTATGAGTAAATGCTCAGTTGTGTCATAGGAAACATCACACTGTGAGAAGAAGCATGGGGGCATAGTGGTTAGCGCTGTTGCAGTTTTGGTTCCCATGTTTGGGTTAATTAGTGACTCTAAATTGTGCGTAGGTCTTAGTGTGAGTGTGAGTGGTTGTTGGTCTCTGTCTGTCTCTGTGTGTTGGCTCTGTGATGGACTGGTAACCTGTCCAGGGTGAACCCCGCCCCTCGCCCGGAACGTTAGCTGGGATTGGCTCCAGCAGCCCCGCGACCCAGAAATGGAAAAGCGGTAGAAGATGGATGGGTGGATGGAATTATTCCACCTGAGGGACTAACAAAAGATTATCTCATCTCATTATATTACAAAAGTATAATAAAAATATATTTTAAAAATATCTATAAATTTGAAATCTGAATAATTATAGGTATAAATATTTTTGATTTTCCTGACCTGTCATATTTCTGTATGTTGACATTACAGTCAGTAGAGTCAGCACCTTCACGGGATGTGAATAGACATGTTTGAAGTGAATGAGGAATTATATTAAAGATGTGTATGTATCATCATACACTTTAGATGTCTTTAAAGCATGTACAGTGGGTACGGAAAGTATTCAGACCCCCTTAAATTGTTCACTCTTTGTTACATTACAGCCATTTGCTAAAATCAAGTAGATTTTTTTTCTTCGTTAATGTACACATAGCACCCCATTTTGGCAGAAAAACACAGAATGGTACACATTTTTGCAAATTTATTCAGGAACAAAAACTGAAATATCACATGGCCATAAGGATTCAGACCCTTTGCTCAGTATTGAGCAGAAGCATCCTTCTGAGCTACAGCCACGAGTCTTCTTGGAATGATGCAACAAGTTTTTCTGAATTATTCAGCTGTTTCACATGTATTCTAAACTTATCATCCAGAGGATGTATTCATGTGATGATAACCAATCCCCTGAGATGCATGTAAATAACCTGTATGCTAAAATCACTACATTTATATATGAGCTGTCTGTATGGGCGCACTGAGGTTTGTGAGGTCGGAGGTCACACCCTCTCATCCCTCTGTCCCAGCTAAGGTTAGCCTGAGGATTTCACTTACATGAGTTTGTCTGTTTGCTTGTTGTGTTGTCAGTTTAAACATCTTTTCTTTCCTCTTAGGTAGATGCAAACTTACCCTGAGAATTTCCTGTATAAAGGGTCAACTGGAAGTATTGTTCCTCTTCTGTTGTGTATCAGCAGTGTTACCTGATTCTACTGTTGCTTTATTTGCTCTGGACAAAATGAGACTCATCACAATGTTTGACTGAAAGAGGTCAACATCAGATCATGTCTCCGGAGTTTGTGGGGACATGAAGGTTCTTCTGACACTTTAGCTGTTGAAAACAGTTTGACAAAGGATGTCATTATTGATATCAGTAACTGCACACTAATCATGATGATGATCAATTAATTCTGTTTGATAGAAGCATCAGTGAGGAGGATCTGGTTTTAAGACATTTGTGTGTTTTGTGTACATTTTTTTTTGACCTTGGTCCAAGTGTGCTGGATGCTGATCTGCTCATTCACTCCAGGTTGGTTCATAGAAGTATTCACATTCCATACACAAACATATTGAGTTCTTGGAATAAGAAAACCTGTGGACACCAGTCTGGACACATTTCAATGACTTCATGCTCTAAGTGCCATAATACTGTATGTCACCTGTCACTGTCTGGCCCTATTAACATGAGTAAAGACCTGTACAGCTATAGACCTGTAGACCACCAGACTGGTAAACCTTTATACCCTGATGACCTCTAGTCCTCTACACCTCCAGACCAGTAGACCTGCTGACCACTAATCCTGTAGACCTTCAGACCTCTGGAGTTGTAGACCTGCTGACCTGTGGCCCTGAAGACCTTCTTTTTGTGCTTTTTGTTGCTATGAGAACTGGACTCCTTCATGATATACAGATCTGTTGAGTGTACAGGCTACACTGCACCAAATGCATCAGCACCAGAATCTGAAAATAGTCAGCAGCTGGTTTGAACAGCTTGGATATTTGGGAGATATTAGTTAATGAAGGCTGACACTTCTCTCAGTCTTGCAGTTTAAAGTGGACATCTGATCTGCTTAGAGACGTAGCAGCTGGATGGATATCCAACCATAGTTTCAGTGCCTTCTAAAATGGAGGTGGCTGTAAACTGGCAACCAATCACACCAGCCAAATAAAGTATTTATCAGTCTACTATTGAACAGTTTCAGACTTTATTGAATGTGTTTCCCTGAACCTGTTAGGCTTCTCCAAAATCCTTGTTTCTACCAGTTCCAAGCATGTGTACTGCATTTACTAAACATGTTTTCCCGACGTCTCTGCCTCTCCCAGCTCCTCTCCTCTCTCTCCCTGTCCTCATCCTGCACGTGATGAATCATCACCATCCCATGTTCCTGTAATGCCTGCTGCTCCCACATCTTCATGAATTCCATACAGCATCATATGTTCCTGCCTGCACCTGTTTGAATATCCCCTCCTCCTGCTCTCATTCTCTCCCTACTCTACCCAACTTTGCCCCCCCCGTGCCTCTCTCTCTCTTTCTCTCAACCCAATCGGTCGAGGCAGATGGCAGCCCCCCTGAGCCCAGTTTTGCCTGAGGTTTATGCCTCTTAAAGGAAGTTTTTCCTTGCCACTGTCGCCAAGTGCTTGCTCATGGGGGGATCTGTTGGGTCGCTTAAGTTTATAAAGAGTTTGGTCTAGACCTGCTCTATATGTAAAGTGCCTTGATGTAACTTTGTTATGATTTGGCGCTATACAAACAAATCTGATTTGATTTGATAAAACTTTGATAAAACAGGGGGTAAAAAAGAAGCAGGAGCATTAAATGAGAATCTCTAGACAAGCAGGTGTTGAAGGTGGTTGAAGAAGAGCTGTGAGCACAGAGGAAGATATGAGATAACAGTGCTTTATTGGAGTTTATACAAGGCAACAGAAATCTTAACACCACTGCCACTGTCATGTCTGTAAGTTCATCACAGACAAGAGAAAACTGAAGAATTTGCTCAGAAGTGTGAAGGAAGACGTCTTTTCCTCCAAACAGACAGGAAAAGTCATGAGTTAATGGAGACATTACAGATTTATAACCATGTGGACAAAGAAAAGAAATCAAAACATAGGGAAGTCTGACAGTCATCAGTCATGAGCTTGGAACTATATGGTTTCATCTATTGGAGGAATTTAGTCCTTTATTTTTCATTTCACTTTTTCACATTACATTTTCTCAGCAATCAATCCTTTTCAAAAAGAAAACAAATAAATATGTAATGTCTGACCAAGACAGAGAGCCCTACAGTTCCAAGGTCAACACACAACAATGGTAGTAATATTTTTTTCTTAATTTAGATGTCATTTCCATGTCACTAAGGATGAAACTGTGTCCAATATACAAGTCAACATAAATAAAAGACATGTACGAAGAAAAATCAAATTAACTTAACAACATGGGATTTAAAAGACATTCATCAAATCAGACATGAACATGCAGAGGAGGTTCAAAGAGAAAAATTAAATGACAATGAGATGATTTCAATGGAAACACTGATTTCTGCAGAGTAAAATTTGACTTTGAAAAATAAGAAAAGTTTGACTGATTACAAACTTCAAGAAGACTGGACCAGATCAGTTTGGTCTACTTGACCAGTCTCCTGCCAGAGCTGGTCTGTTCCAGTCTTGCAGACATGCAGACACTGGGTTTCAGGTTTAGTGCCAGTGTAGCTGAGAGTTGGGGGGTTCCTAATCTAATACCCTGTAGCAGCGAAGAAATAAAACCTTGCACATTATGACAAAGGGCAAGGACTCCCTTTCTAAAAAAAAAGTTTTCATGACCAACTTGTTAAAGAGAGGTTGAGACTAAGATGGGAAACCGAACTGACAGTCAGATCTGAGGGGAAAATGTGGCCTGGTATTTGCCGCCATGACACATCAAAAAGGAGAACAACTAAAACCACAACAAAGTTGATTTTATAGAAAATCATAAAGATTACATTATTGCTTAGCTACGAAGCGTTGGAGCACAGAGAGTAATTGTATATTTAAAGTTGTAATCCTCAAGACTGTGGCTGCAGTTGATTTAGTGACACCTTTTGTTAGTGTCCATATAAGATTGTTGTAACTTTAATGACATAAGTGTCTTTCCTCCTTGAAATGGCCATTTCTGTAATGGGAAAATGACAGTACATTCAGTGGATGTACATGCCTGTTCTTCCCTACATTCCATCAGCACCATGTCAGTTGAAGTGTGGCTCAGTTTCTGTATTCACATGCACTTAAGCAACACAGTCACTCAGAGAGGCCATTCTATGCAGAATGTAGCATATACATGCTCTGTAGTGGGAGTACTTCTGTGGGACTTATGAGACAGTGGCAACTACAAGTCTCAGAACTTTTCACTAAAATCTGTGAAAACCCCATTTTTATCTATTCTTTATTCAGGCATAACTGGTGTTACCAATGTTCTGATAGGATAAGACTCTGAGGGATTATTACTTTAACACCTACCCCTTTTCTACCTTTGTCAGGTTTTTTTTTGTTTTTTTTTTTTACAGTCCACTAACCCAAGTTTATAGCAACAAGATCCATGAAGAAAATTATTTGGAGCAGCCAACAGACACAACTCCATCTTGTACCTCCACACAATAAGGAGCAGGAATTTGAAAAGAGAGAGTGAAAAAAATAATAACAGATGTCCTTGGTTTGAAAAATAAATACAATTAAGATATTTTGTCACAACATGACCCCAACAGCTGTTAACATAACCTCAAGTCAAACCCACTGAAAAACACCACAAACCAGTTGTACAGTTTCAACAATGATTGAATAAACAAATAACCTACACTTTCCAAGTAAAGTCACAAAAGAGCGATATCTAAGGCATCTGCTGACATGACATTCATGTGCAAATGTTACTGTTTCCTGGAGGAGATGATATCATGACATCAGAACGACTGAAGTGTTAATGCAACACACACTCTCATCAGCTGCTGTGGATTAACACTTGCATGTAGAAACACACCTAGAAGCTATTTACACCTGCAGCTGTGTACATTCACAAACCGAATAAATTATATCTTAAAGGAGAGAACTTTTAAAAAATGTCCAACTTAAAGACTTTACAAACACTGAATACAGGTTGTGTGTATGTGTTCGTGTACCGACACTCAGCACTACGTCAGCAGTCCGTCTTCTGACCTCTGACCTCTAACCTGAAGCACTGCACTCACTGAATGAAAGTCACACTGAAACAAGCAATAACCCGCCAGGCTGCGGCTCCATTTGGATACATTTCAGGCTTTGGTCAGTAGTCAGCAAAACATGGAAACTCCAAATAAAATTGTATGCAAGCTGTGTAAGCAACTGTAGGCCTAACCTATTGTAGCTTAGCCTAGCCTTGCCATGCATCTTAAAAATATGGACCCACATGTACAAGTAATGTTGTCATTTTGTTTGTAAAGCAGACAAACACATATTGCAACATCAAAAAAGGAATAATCAGATGCCGTTTATCTGGATCAGAGGACATAATGCTTGTATTTCAACTCCACATCATCTAATTGATATAATCTCTAACATCAGCTGATGGAGCAGGGTATCATTTGTAATTTGCTAATATCAGAATTATTTTCTGTGCTATGGATATATATATATATATGTTTTAACTTTTAACAAAAGTAGCCACAAATCTTAAAATGTTGCATGTAACAGTCTTGAAAACTGGAACATAATGATTGGTCGGAAAACCTCTTTCCAATCACCTCCTTTGTGTGATTCCAAACATTTTAGCCTTAGTTACAGCAAATTCTCTTTGGTACTCTTAATAACTGATATATAAAATATGAAGATCTTTAATCAGTGTCCCCACAATACATTAACACTCCCAAGACTGGAAAAAGTGAATTTTTTTTCTTGCTCTTTATGTTGGAAGCTTTGATACAAATGTGGACTCAAATTAATCTCTAACTGACCAAACAGGCTTATAAATCTGCCTTCACTCTGGTACAGACACACTGCAGGCAGGTCCACAGAGTGGGTGGGTGGATGGAAGATGGTGCTAGAGCCAATGCCTGCTCACAGTGGGTGGGGGGGCAGTCTGGAGAGGTAAACATGTAGATCACAGTTTTCAGCGCCATTTCACGACTTAGGCAACCCTGAGCCAACACATGCATATTTTAGTGCACTGTGTAAACAGACAGCAATGGTTTGGGAATGCAGCCGGAATAACGCAGTCACCTGCTGCTCACAGCATGAGCTTATACGGCTGTGACAAATTATGTACATGCACAGCCCACCATCAGCCAAATGTACTCACAAATAGTGAGTGTACTTACCAACCAGAGAAAAACAACCAGCCACACACACACACACACACCAAACAGCGCCTGGTGCAGGTTGTTGATAGACAAACAAAGTCTGGTCATACAGGCAGTTCTTGTCATCTCGGCTGTTTGCATGTGTTGTATTGAAAACAATATAATCAAGAGGAATCAATTGCACTCCTGCACAAAAACTGTCGTTGAAGTTTTAATGCAGTTTCTGTTTTAATGTGTTTGAAGTCAGGATTCCAGCACCATAGGAAGTTAACGTGTTTTCTATCCCTTCAGTGAAGATATGGAAGTGGCACAAATAATATTATATTCTAATATTATTGAAATTATTACAACACATTAAACATTGTAGGATAATGTCTGTCTTTAAATGCTTAGCTTTTGTGTTTACGTTTCCTTTAAAGGTCCAGAGGATAAGGTCGGTATCATTTGTCAATGTGTTGTTCAGAAGAGCAAAAGAAATTAATCACTTCTGAAATATCCGCAGTTGTGATAAACTTCAGGGATAAAGTAATTGAGTGATTCAGGAAAATTTGTAGACAATTTTAATTGGTGCATCTCAAATGTTTACCGCTACTTTGGCTGCAAATCTGTAAATAAACTGAACATTTGGCTGTGTTTCAGTTCTGTGAGTGGGACCATGCAGTTAAGCAGTCAATGAGTTAGTGAACAAATCTTTTCAATGAAGCGCTTCTGTTGATTTGGGGCTAAAGAGAACAGTTTCCTGGATTAGTGAAATCGTTTCAGAGAAAGAAACTCAGCTAAAACCGAAGTATTCACAGCTAACTAATATGTCAACAATATTCTCCTTTGACCAAAAACTTTCCATTAGTAAAATCCAGAAGATGCACAAATCTCCTACAGTACAGTTCATCAGCATCTCTGTTTAAGCGCTAGTCACTAGCGTCTAAGGCCTCAGTGTGAGCTACAATAAACAATCATTCAAAGAAGGTACTCTGAATTGCATTTGACGACTTGGTCGTCAAATGAAGCTCCACACTGAAGCTCAACATCTACGAACCCACTCACACCACAGTCTTTTTTTCCCTTTTCTTAGAATAACACTGAATCTCAAATCAACCTTAGTTTAAATAGGACTCTGTAAATAAGAAAACAAAAACAACAACAAAAAAAAAAAAGAGTAACATTATGATAAAATGGGGTGATAGGAAACAAGAGCACAACCTTTGAACTGTACATCAGATCCTATACACACATACGCACACATGCGCACACCCACGCAAACACTAAGGCAACGCGGAGGTGGAGGTTATGAATCTGGAAATCAGAGGAAAACAAACATTAACTCGTCCCATTTCTCCATCACAGATACAAAGAAACTAGGCTTCCTAGTCCGTTCACACAGTAACTGCATGACGGGCAATAAATACATAATGTCTACATAGTTTGTATATAAATATTCAAGGGGAAAGAAAGACGGTGATGCTGTTGTTTTGAAAGATCAGTTGAGGTGCGGATCTGCGGGACAAGTGGGTTTCCTTTTTCTCTTTCTTTCTTTTTTAATAGGTTTCATTCGCTGACAGTGTCCATCCTATAGACTACAGTGGTGGAGCTGTCCTGGTGCGACTCAGTGGGAGACACCTTTTTCCACAGAGGGGCTTTCAGAGCTAGCTCTTGTTGGAGGCTTTCGTAATCCATGGGTCCGAAGGAGTGCTGCTGTTTCAATTGACATGGATAATAAATTAGTCTCACTCCCTCTATGGATGTTTAAGTGTAGTGTAGTGTGTGTGTGTGTGTGTGTGTGTGTGTGTGTCTGTCTGTGGTCTGGTGTAATTTATTTGAGTTACCAGTTTTCATCAGCTCACACATAGTAAAACTTCAACCTTCTCTGAGGCATAAAATATTTTTGTTTGATTAATTAAGGTCATTCAGCTTCTTGCATCTGTTGTGCAAAATGAACAATGTTTTCTTTAAAAAGGACCCAACAAGAAATAAATGCACAGCATGAGTGGGCCTAAAAACATCATTTGCATCAGCTTCAGATCTGCAGTGACCTCAGCACCAGCCATGAGCTGCGCAGTGATTCTTATAGAAAAAATGGGTGCCATGTTTTCGTTCTCTCATAACAAGGTGAAGTGCGTCCTTACCCGCTGCTCCCCTCCTTCTCTGCGAGGGTCGTGCTTCTTAGCAAAGTGCCTTAAGTTGTCATAGTTGTGGAAGTTGAAAAGCTCCACAAGGTCCTAAAATGAAAAGATTAATAGATGCATCAAGAATTAGAACAGGTGAATTTTCTCTATGCTATTAAAATTTACACTTTTTTGTGATTGAGAGTCGAACAGCTAGTGATTTCAGTACATGAGCAAATGTTTCCTTTAAAGACAGGAACTCAAATTACTGCTTTCTGGTTGTGTCCTCCACCACTGACACTAGTCATCCCTCTTAATATAGAGTTAGAAGACATTAACCATTTGTGTGAAATTATTGAGTGGGCTGGAATGTACAAACAGACAATTAGAAAATCGTTGAATGACTTGCAGTAATTATTAACTGTGTTTTCAATTAGGCATTTTTGTTTCTCCAAGTATATGCACCGTGATTTCTGTGAGAACATGCAAACTCCACACAGAAAGGCCCCAGGCCCGGGAACCTAACCTGCAACCTATTTGTCGTGAGGCAACAGCGCTACCGACTACACCGTTGTGCCTGCTCTCTGCAGTCATATGGATTTCTGATGTTTGTCTCTCTCTTCCATAACTCTCCATCTTATTTTTTTCCTGCTCTGCTGTTCTATATAAATGTTTTTCAATATTTCTTTTCAATTATTATTGTTCTTCCGTCTGACTCAGTAATTCAAACAGTAACAAAACCTTCACATCTACTCTTTAGTTTGGGTTTCATGATGATCCTCACCTGACATTAACTTTGCAGCAATAGCAAAACTTTTAAACAGCATTGTTAAGAACTGTGCATATAAAAATTAAGATATTTTTCTTATGAGGCACAGTGAGATTGTGTTAGTCTGTAACACATTTCTGACTCCTGATGTGAAACAACAACATGAATACAAACAAAACCTTTTTAAATAGTTGTTCGTGCTACTGGATAATTACAAAAGAAAACAACTGCTGATGCAGTTATTTTCAATCTTGGCTCTGATCATGTTTTTACTTAGCAGGACCAGGTCCAGGAACTGGTCTGCACCACTATTCATACCGTGCAGAACTGAATTCCTCTGACTGAGTTGCCCATTTTGTCTAGCGGTGGTGACCAGCACATGATGCCCATCACATTGGGTACAACCAACAAGATCCCCCCTGCTACTCCAGACTTGGCAGGCAGACCAACCTACAACAGGAAAAAGGGATGGGTTACATAAAAGTGTGTGTCTGCAGTATTAGCATGGGAACAACACAATGCTGAAAATGGAAAGTCTGAGTCTATAAAGCTTCGACCATTGCAGCAAACCGATTCTTAGGAAATATCCCTTCTGTTTATTCTGTGACTTCATACAAAATGCACGATGTATTTAAATTGATGAGTTTTCTTTCGATCGGTATATTGTTGTTCGCAGTAAAACTTCTATTGCCTCTCTACCGGTTTTATTTTGCACTCATTAAGAAAAATGAGTCTAAAATCATTCAAACAGAAGAGGAATGGACACTACAGAAGCAGTGCTCACACACTGCTAAAACAGACGGTCTCATCATCAAAAAACACCTTAATTCAGAACATGTGATGGCCACTCTGTCAACGCAAATAAAGTCTCCACCGTATTTTGTATCTCTAAAATGTCTGTATTAATACTTAATTTTGTAATAATACTACAAAAATAAGGGTTAGGGTTAGCAATATTGTATTCATTCATTCATTCATCTTCTACTGCTTATCCGTTTACAGGTTGTGGGGGGTGCTGGAGCCAATCCCAGTTCACATATGGCAAGGGTGGGGTACCACCTGAACAGGTCATCGGTCCATCACAATATTTTAGTTTATTCAAATATTTGGCTTAAGCGACACTTAAACAAAATATCATGGAGTACCTGACCATTTGTCATTATTTTTGAGTAGGTTGTACAACCTGTACCTATATCAATTTGTCCCAGAGGGAAACAATGATATGACCTACAGGAAAAAAACTCTGTTCAGACATGAGGACAATGAACCAGACCACAACCAAATAGAAGTATTAATAGAGACATTATTATTATTATTCAACAGCACTAATATTAAATGAAAAACTGATTATTGTTCTAAAATTTTTTTCCATTTACATTAGAAAAATCTGAGAAATACCTTAGTAATGAAAGTCATAATAGAGGCTGCTTCTCTTTATCTGCCATCAAAGAGCTCCACATAAATAATGTAACGTATGAAGAAACACGATTTGCATTCTGAATCACAACTCAGGCTGCTGTGCACATTAAAGGCCATCTCAGATTGATTTCTGTGCTGCCCTTTGAATGTATTGGGAATATCAATGAGTGAGTCATTTCTGCTCATTACGTCTCAGAGTCTGTCTCTAGTTGGCACATTTTTACTCAATGGGAGGTAAGAGCTGATGTGGTAATCTACTCACATGGAAGGCAAACTGTCCTGAGAAGTCGTACATGCCACAGGAGTGCATCAGACTCAGGGTGTTCCTCACTGCCTCAGGGCTCAGCACACGCTCACCCGTGATGGGGCAGTTCCCTCCATTAGCCAGGGTGGCTGCCATGACACTGGCACTCTCACTGGTCACCTCAATGGAACAAAGCTGGGGGGGTAACACAAATGACAGTCTGTATCATTTCTCTTTTCTTTACTATTTTTAACCTATCATGACGGGACTCGTGGTGGCAGAGCAGGGGAGCAGACAGGAGAAGGTCAAGTCTTTTTTGTTTTTTGTTGATGTTTTTTCTCCTTAATTATTAAATATTTCCCTTGCTTTGGTCATGTGATTGTTTGCTTCAAAACTGCTGGATGAATGAGCTGTTCTGCTTTGGAGACCTGGAAACTCAGTGATAAGAAGCATCAAAGCTGTTCTGGAAGATTGTTGTGGAATAATCTGACGAAGACATCTTAGGTTTTTCTCTTATTTCCCACCAAAAAGTCAATTCATAACACGCATGGTAATGAAGCCATTAAAAATGCATAAAGATGCATGGCATATACTGGTAAAGAAGCAGGCACAAAATCAATCACAGAACAAAAACAAAACAACTGAAAATGGTTATTGCAAAAAAAAAAAAAAAAAAAAGGTGTTATACTCACTTGAAAGTAGAAGTCCAGTACAGATGTCATGTCCGTGCCCTCTGGGAAACACTGCCGATAAACAACAGTTGAAAACATACATTAGCCCCTGTGCATTCACAACTTCAGCAGCTACTGAAGTTGGTGTCACTTGGTGTGATGTGAATTATGTTATTGTTCGTCACTCTATTGAATTAATCTTATATTTCACTTTATTCTACACAAACAAAGAGAGAGCAAAGTCAACAAAGTCAGCAATCAAGCATGGTTCGTCCCAAGTTCAAACCTTTTTTTCTTTCAGGTAGTAGCCGATGGCAAAGTTCCTGTCCCCTGACTCACGCTCTGACTGGAATCTGTCACACAAAGAGCAGAGCACTCCCATGACATGGAAGAAGGAAATGTTTGCAGTGTGTGTGTGTGCATTTACACTTATGTGTTGGAATTCCATCGCCTCCACCCCTCATGTGTACTGTACAACCATGCTATCACATGGTGAAACTGCAACATGAGCCCCAGGACTTGGTGTTAGCATATGTTGTCATCACCACTCATGCACATGCAGGTGACTTTTACAGTACAGACGCTGTGCTGTCCAAACCTCATCCTTAATAATTAAAACAGCTAGATTTCATGCAATGTATAAATAAAGAAACATTTTATTTCAAGGCTGATTACAGGTTCTGATGAAGAGATTTCTTTACACACTCAGTGAGCTGCAGTATGTCGTGTTCCACCGCTTTGGGCCCTGACAGACATCACATTCAGAGCAGCAGGAGTTCAGTGTTTTTGGTGGTCTTTAGGTTTATAGACATATATAACTTAAATGAACTTAAAACGATTTCTAAATGTAACATCAAGTCGGTGCAAAGCAGCTAAAACTGGACTTGTGTGTCTCTTCCTGTTGGTTCTAGGGAACAATTGATCCACAGTACATCACAATACCAGGATTAGCTTGAAATAAAAAAAGCACGGATCAGTTTTTGATTTAAAAATGGCTGTAAAATATTTTCCATTGGATGAATTAGAGAATTCAAGCCTCATTATCAACCTCACAGTCCTAAAAAAGTGTCTGCTTAGTTTGTAGGAAAAGTTTAAACACCTGGCTTTATTTGAGCAGTGATGAATATTTAAACAAATCTTTAAACCAGGAGGAGATATGATCTTTAGCTCCATCTGCACTTCATATAAAGACAAGCATTATGAAAATGCGAACATATGTTACATGGAGTATAAGATGTGTTAGACGCAATATATAAGATGTGCTCTCTGCGAAGATGAGCTCCCTGCAGCTTCTTATTTAATGTGTTAGGGTGGAACAACAAACTAAAGTTCGTAGAGTCTCCAAGAGTAAATCGTGAGGTGGATGGAACCAACTCCCAGTATCGGTCCGGGGGAGGGAGGGGGTTCTGTCACAGCTTTCAAGGTCAGAGTTAAATCCTTCCTTTATAACAAAGCCTACAGTCAAAAATTTAAGGTTTAATTACTCTTTTTCTTTTAGTTGTGCTGCTATAGGCCTAGACTGCCGGGGGTTACACTGAGCACCTCTTTCTCTCTCTCCCCCATGCATGTACATTACATCATTACATGTCTCTAACTTAGTCACTTCCTATAGTCTGTGTTTAGTCCCTCCTGTCCTCTCTCTTCCTGTCCCCATCCTACAGGTGCTGAACCCTCTCTGCTCCATGTTCCTGTTCAGTACTTGCTGCTTCAAACCATTAGTTATAATTACACACTACAACTCACTTCCCATTGTAAGCTCTTCTTCTCCCCTACTGCTAATATTTACTAGAGCACATTTAGATCTACCAGGTTTCAATTACTGTATGTTTTCTGTATGTTTTGTTTGTATTTTCCATGGCATCTTTTATTCTTCTGTTCTTGTTCTCCCTCCTCTCCTTCATATTCGCTCTCACTGTGTCTCTCTCACTGTCTCTGCTTCTCTCTCTCTCTCAACCCAACCAGTCGAGGCAGATGGCTGCCCCCACTGAGCCTGGTTCTGCCTGAGGGTTCTGCTTCTTAAAGGAAGTTTTTTCTTGCCACTGTCACCAAGTGCTTGCTCATGGAGGGATTTGTTGGGTCTCTTTAACAACTCCATATAGGGTTTGGTCTAGACCTGCTCTATGTGTAAAGTGCCTTGATGCAACTTTAAGATTTAGTGCTATATAAATAAATTTGATCTGATTAAAATATTTTGTTATTTTTCTTGGTACAGGAGTACATGTAATTCATCTTGAGGAATGCCCATGTGACCATGCCTGGTCTTAGTTTCACTTTTATCCAAGTGTTGGAACTCTTCGCCTCAGAGCAGCCTCTTTATACTGCTGCTGCAATGTGGTCTCTGCTCATCTGCTGAGGGCAGGAAGAAATACAGAAACTTTGCAAACAGAAGATGTAAGATTTAGGGGGACTTACGTGGCATTGCTGAAACCCACATACTCATTTCCTGCCATCCTTTTCAAAAAGTTCATGACCTGGAGCAAAAACCAAGAGGTGAGTTGAGAGTGACAACACAATTGACAGGTACATGGTATTACACCTTTATATTACCAGGTAAAATGTTTGAGAACTAATTTTTATTTACAAACCAAACAACACACTTGTGCGGAACCTGAATCGAATTTCTCCAGTTTATAGCTGTTGTGGACCAAATCCTTACTACATGCTGACTAAACCATGCTAAAGTTATTATAAATTATATATTCATTGTTTCCCAATTCCATACTACATACTAGTTGTATATTTTACACCACATACTAACTGTCTAATTATTATAAAAAAAGAAAAAACTAGAAGCTGCTCCTTCCTCTTATTTGGTTAAGCTCACTCATTGTTTGAGTACTTACATAGTCAAATTTCTCTGCATTGCCTTCACCTTGCTGAGGAAAGAACAAAAGAAAAACAGGCATTAGCTCTTTTCATTCACCCAGGGAATTACAGAGAATATGCACGGCATGATTAAAGTAACACTAAAATGATCTGACTACTGTTGACAAATTATAGATACAGAATTATAAGGTGTGAATATTATTACAAAATATAATAAAATCACATAAGCTTTGCCAGAGAATTTAAAAAAAGTACATTGTATTAATAAAATTGGTTCGCAGATATGTTACAAAGAGGCAAGTCTTTAGGAGTTAAAGGGAGTTTTAGTAGACATGTGCATTACCAGTTTAGCCAGTTAAAGAAAAACATGTCTCACCGTTATATCTCACTGATTCCGAATATGGCTCAGTATTAACTTATATCTAAGGGAGTGAATAGAATTCACCATAACAGCTCTAACTGTGTGTGTTTCTGTATAGAGTATGACTGCATGGATGTGGGTGTATGCAGGCAAGTTTGTATATTGGCCATCATAATGCAGGTGTGAGAGTGTGTGTATGTATGTATTTGTGGTTGTACATCTATTGTAGTTCAACACAAATCACCAGTCTCTTGGCCAAAACAGTGGGGAGGGTGGGGGGAAGAGGGAGGAATAGTCTTGCTCTGAGGATAAAACTCACAGCTTGTAGCTCAGTGTACATTTATCAAGTCACAACCTAGATGATGCCGCCTATTCCCACAAAGAAAACAGAGTAGGGGAAAAAAAAAAAATTGTACACGCATGCACGCATATCAGTTGGCATGAATTCAAAATACTGAACTGTTTATGTCTTGGATGCTTTTTTTAAACTTAATTTTAACTACATTAAAAAAGGCTAATACTTCATGTGTGACTGACATACATTTAAATTTTGTACACCTTACTGTGCAGACAAAAAAAATATAACTGACACTGATGGAGTTGTTAAGGAGTCACTAAATGGGGTGCTACAGACTTGATTGGAGGAGAAAGAGAGAGAGAGAGAAAAGAGGGAAGATCAGGGGGGTATGGGGAAGTGTGTGAAGAGATAGATATGGAAAAGGAAGAAAAAATTACCAACGTCATTTGACCTGCAGCAGCAGTCATTATTTCCCACAGTTCCTACGTCTGGAAAATATGCAACAACATACAAAAACAGCAACAACATGTAGCCTTCAAGCACCATGTAACAACAGTGTTTTGGGGCAACCATCCCATAGTTTACTCCTATTAAGTTCAAAACTAAAAGGGAAACCTGACCAATAGCTTTACATTAAGTTAAGAAACAAAACAAAAAACAACACATTGAGACACTGGTGACAATGGTGAGTGGATGTGGACACAGGCACATATTATTATCCCAAATAGTGGTGAGGTGATCATTTATGGGCTTTGGATGTAATTTGTGCACCTTGGTTAACAGTTTTCTGGATTTTCTTTGTGTGAATAATAACATACATAAATCTCCCTCACACTGTGTTTTGTGCAGCCTGTTTGATAATTCAAGAAGTCAAATATTGGAAAACCTGTTACAGCTGGTAGAGGAGTAGAGCTATATCAGGTATGAAAGGAGAAAGAAGTAGATGATAGATAGAAATACAACCAATCTGCTCACAGTATTGCCAGTCATGTTTAGAGATAGTTCAACATTTTAGTGAAAACGCTTCAGCACTTTCTCATATGTGTGGATACAGAATTGGAGTCCAGACATATTTAGCTAGTTGAGCTTGAAAATTACAGCAGGTTGAACCGGTACATATGGAAAAAGATTCCAACCATAAATTGTGGCTATGTGTCGGAATTTCACACAGTGATTACATTCTGCTTCTCAGACTTGTTGGCTGCCAAGTTTAATGACTTTATGCCAAACCTTACAACCTGTGCTAAAGTGAAGAAACAATTCCTGTCGTTCAGCTTTCATGCTAGCCAAATACATCTAGACTCCAAATACAACGCAATGTCTGCTTAGCTCCCGATCAACAAATATCTGACCCTCTGGCTGCTAATTACTTCACTATGGTTATCATCTGTGTGTGTGTGTTTGTACTGTTTGGTCCTGGGAGTGGAGATTCTTTGTTGACAACCAATTTCCAGCATCGGCAAAGAATGAGGCTGATGTGAACCAAATCAGTGAAGGTGGCGACCATAAAATCTAAATGTGGTAAAAGACCCTGAAGTATTATGAAAAGAGAAGAGAAGTTTCTGAGTCTGTTTTAATCCTTTGTGTTGGATGTTAAAGGTTACTACATCCTACACTGAAGTGTGAATCCTGGATGCAGCAGCATGAGACTGGTGTTGGCCAACTCATCTCCTTTCCTGAGAGAAAGCAAGTAAGTATGTTTCCCAAAAATGTTGAACTATTCAAGAAGCCAACTTCTTCACCGCTGTCCGTGATTGTTATATTTCACTTAATACAAATCACTGTAAACTCAGCTTTGTTTGACAACCACAATGTCACAAAGTGCTAACTGGCTTACCACTTGGCAATATTGGACAGGATATTTGATTACTTTTCTTTATGGATCAACAACAGAAGCAAAGATGTTTCAATGACAGCTCCTGAATTGTCTGATACACTAAAACTAAATCCAATAAAATCACAGAGAGGTGCAACAGCTGGCCTCCAAACATTGCTGGTTAAAGAGCATATTGAAACACTAAAAGGACAAAGTAGATGTTTGTTTTGTGAGTGCTTCTTAAACACTGGTAACACAAGGTAGAGTGAGGGTTCGGTGTTTCCTAATGCTGACAATAAAAGATCAGTATTTAAGTGTCCCAAATACTAGTGTAGTCTGCTATTTCAGTCTGATGTGTGAACTGTCTGAAACATGATGTGTTTAATTGCTTCTTGTAAAGGCTCTACAAGTAAACTATAGAAATGAAAGAAAAGAGAAATGTCTTCACACAGATCCACCACTTGATGATTCATTAATCTCTTCTGAGTCGCAACACGTAAAGATCATAAATAGTGCTTTGTTTAAAAATTAACTTTTGTGGAGCCAAAATCAGAAAGTGCCAGTGTAAAGTGGGTTACTATGACAATTGTGCTGTCATCTTGTCAGCACAATAAAAACACAGTTTACATACAAATCTGAAAGCCTTGTTGGGATTTATAGATAGCATGGTCACTTGCTCCACTTGTATGACGAGAAGTCACTAAAGACATATGGGCATATGTTGGTACAAGAGCGCAAGCCTGTAAGGCAACAATTTGTATATAAGTGAATGGGATCCCTGTCAATGGAGTCTATCTGGTCAGGACTATATTATAGGTAAATTTAAAATGAAGAGTTTTGTCTTTGCAGGATTGCCAAAGCATAGGAGAAGAAGTTACATTTGAAAAAAAGGAAATGGGATTTCTTCACTGACAACTGAAAGCGCACAGGTCCCAGACTTTGAGAGCTGTGACAGTGCTCATTTGCACTGCAAGCACAGGAGGTCCAACTTCACAATCTGAACACACAGTCCCCATGCTTCAGCATGTGTCATATAACATAGAAGATGAACAATTTCCCTCTGTAGTTGTTCTTAAGTCCAATAAAACTAAACTAAACTAAAAATTTCATGTCCAAGGCTTTGGTAACACATCAATGAGAATGCAACAAGGATGAAGTACATCATTAGACATTCAATTCAGTTCAAAGTCTAAGTGCCAGTTGGGTTTAACAAGGTTACGTCTAGAAGAAGCTGCAGTCACTTTCAACTTATTTGATTTGATGCATGACGTGCCATTGATTTTTCAGAACAGTCAATAAATCTTTACACCCAATTACCTAAAAGAACCTCTGGGTAACACTGGACAGGGAAGATGTGCCAGGTGAGGTATTATTCATCTTCCTATCTGCCTTCATGAGCAAACAGTTCTAGGTCTGCAAGCACCTGTGTTTGATTAACTCGTTGTACAGGTTATTTTCAGCAGGGACAATAACAATATGTGTGCTGGGGCAGCTAAGCACCCTCCAGGATAGATTAGCACAAGTCTTAATCTTGCATCAGACGGGAGTGGACTAAGCTAGTGACCTAGAAATACTTCAAGCTGAGTCAATAGTCAGAAATATCCAGATACACTGAGCCTCAGTAAAAACACCACAATATAATAACTACACAGGTTTTGGACAGAAAGAATCATCACTATTACTGTGAGTCTTCTAAGGTGATTTTGATTTTGTTCATAAATAAGTCTTATCAGCCTCCAAATGATCAGGTTAACCTTCATTTTATCTCTTTGATAAAACGGCTTAGTGATACCCACCATTCAGGAATTTTTTCAGTGGAAATGACACAGACTTGATACATTTAAAAAAAAAAAAAAAAAAAGACTGCAATTGCTTTTACCTTTATCAGTGAAGTACAAACAATAGCACCAGCATTCACCATGGGGTTGTGGGGCTTATCTGCAAAACAACAATAACTACAGTTAACAGGGTACAGAGGGTCAAAGTCTGAGAGCTCAGTCTATAGACACATCAAACGATAATAATCATACCACTTGTAGAGCACACACTTACTCAAGATATGACACATAAAAATCTCATAATAGCAACAATAACAATAGTAATAATAATATTAATAATAATTAATAATAACATCAGTATTGCTGGATGTTATAGCTACATCCAGAACTGACTAAGTAAAGTGGCTATGTTACCAGTGCAAAAATTTGATGTCTACCCAACATTCATTCATTCGGGGGGTGCTGGAGCCAATCCCAGCTCACATTGGGTGAGGACAGGCAACCAGTCCATTTCAGGGCCAACACACAGAGACAAACAACCACTCACACTCAGACCTACAGATAATTTAGAGTCACCAATTAACCCAAACACGATGTCTTTGGATGGTGGGAGGAACTCGGAGTACCTGGAGGAAACCCACGCGAACACAGGGAGAACAGGCAAACTCCACACAGAAAGGCCCCAGGCCCGGGAACCGAACCCACAACCTTCTTGCTGTGGGGCAACAGTGCTAACCACTATGCCACTGTTCTGCCCTCTACCCAACATGTTATGTTTAAAATTTATCTTTGAGGTGCGGGGGCAGATGGTGAGCCTTGTTCAGTGTGTAAAACCAAAACTAGTACAATGTTTATTTTCTTCTGAAGGGATTTTTAATTGGGAAATTAGGACACAGTATTAGCTTGTCATATAACCCCCACTGAGGAGTCAAGCTATCAAATGTTAAATACCAGCATCAGTCGCCAGTTGTCTTCAGTTTTCATTACTAACCCTGAGAGGGGCTACTTTTTCTTCTTGTTTGTGGTATAAACTTTGGAGAACACAGGGTTTTTCCCACATTGAATTTCACTTCACCACCAGCTCTCAAAACACTGACTGGTGTCTTTATGGAAATCAACATATTCTAAGATATTGCAACTGTGGCATTGGGCTGATGTGGGGGCACTGTCCTCCATTGACAATGTGCTCCTTCCAAAGTGGGGAAAGCATCATGCACGGTGCCCTGATATATTATGGCTGCTGAAAAACCGCAAAATTTTTTGTTTCAAGTAAAATTCAAAAAGTTACTGCAATTAATTTAAAATTTCTTTTTCATCCAATAATCTTATGTAATTAAAAGTTTTCTTAATTAACACCAATTGTAATGGAGAGGGGCCTTTCTGTGCGAAGTTTGCATGTTCTCTCCGTGCCTGCGTGGGTTTCCTCCGGGTACTCCGGTTTCCTCCCACTGTCCAAAGACATGTTTAGGTTAACTGGTGACTCTAAATTGTCTGTAGGTCTGAGTGTGGGTGTGAGTGGTTGTTTGTCTCTGTGTGTTGGCCCTGTGATGGACTGCTGACCTGTCCAGGGTGTACCCTGCCCTCACCAATGTGAGCCTGGATTGGCTCCAACAACCCCCGCAACCCGAAAATGGATAAACGGCAGAAGATGAATGAATGAATGAATGTGAAAAACAGGATGAGTCAAGTGGTACACAGTTGTCAGGAGCAGTTAACACATAGCCAATGTATCTTCAATTTTAACATTACTTTTTCTTCTGCTATAAAAACTACAAAAATACCCCAGACCTGGAATCATGAAGTAGGTTCTTTAAATATTGCTTTACAAGGACAGAAAAAACATGTCACAGTATAAAAAGAAAAACACAAACAAACAGTACTTTGCTGTGCCTTTTCTCACTTTAGAAAATTTTAAAACAGAGCAACTGGAAAGACAACGAGCTAGTACAAACTTTTTTTTCTTTTTTAAAAAGAGACACCAATAATGAAAATGTAAATGTGCCATAATGGTTTTAAAAAAAAAGAAGGATAGTAATCATTTATATTGATCCTGCAAATTATATTTTCAAATGAGCTTTCAGTCTTTTAAATGTCATGATACTGAAATATTCCAAAGGAGAGATTCCCCAATTTTTTTAGTTAATTATTATTTTAGTATATTATTGTCTCTGGAAATACCTCAAGTTCCCCTGGAACCCCAGAAATATGTTGCTTGTAAAGTGTTCAAGCTATAGTACACACCTCCGGCTCATTCTGAGTTGAGACACATACAAAGAAATAATAAATAAATAAATAAAAATTCAAGATAATAATAGAGAAAGCCTTTCTCTCTCTGATAACTAAAAGAAGGTCAAGTGAACCTCTTACATCACCTACAGCTCCTTTTGGTATGTGATCGCTTTAAGCACCAGGACAACAAAGGGGCTGTCAAATCAAATCAAATTTATTTGTATAGCGCCAAATCATAACAAAGTTACATCAAGGCACTTTAAATATAGAGCAGGTCTAGACCAAACTCTTTATAAAATTATTTAAAGAGACCCAACAGATCCCCCGATGAGCAAGCACTCAGCAACAGTGGCAAGGAAAAACTTCCTTTAAGAGGCAGAAACCTTGGACAGAACCAGGCTCAGGGGGGGCAGCCATCTGCCTCGACCGATTGGGTTGAGAGAAACTGTCCCAGCTTACTCAACAGCAACACTCCCAAACAGGATGTGATCACAAGATGGCTGCAGTTTAACAACCAATCTGGGGATTTCCTTTGAAAAATCAACAACAGCAATTTTGACCCTGCTAATTGTGAGTTTCATATCAAAGTATCACATGAATATATATGATTACTATCCAAAACATACACGTGCCACGTTTAGTTTCACAATGCAGTGAAAAAGAAAAACTTTCCACAAATTCCTCCAGTGTCAGCATCTGACTCATGCACTTGGCAGCTCACAGATCACAGCTTTCAGCCTCTCACTGATGCTTAAGTGTTGTCTGTTGTCCAAAGGATCATGGGGAACAGTGGAAGTCTACATACTTGCAGAAAAAACTGTAAAAGCAAATAACAAACCCTCCCTTTTTCATGAACTACACACCTTTGCGTGAGTCAAAGTCTCCTGTTCAAGATATTTTCACTATAATTCAATCCCACTAATCCTAACTTTATTGATTTAACCCTAACAATATTATTCTGAAAAACAGCAGACAATGACTTGTAAACCACGCCTCTAGGTGCTCTATCATCAGGTCTCATCAGATCTGCTACTGACACGTTGTTCAGAGGGAAAAATAAAGAAAAAGACAAAGGAAAGTCTGAAATCTCACCATCTTCATTCAGGAACAGCTTATTGAACCGCAGGCCACTGGGCTCCTTCCCAATGAAGCTGTGCACATACTCTGTGCCATGGTCATGCACAGCGACAGCGTATTTCAGAGGCTTCACACAAGACTGCAAACAAAAAGGGACCTTGGTGTCCCCTACTGTGTGTCTGCAAAAAAAAATCAAGAAGATAAGTTAACTGAGCAAGCAAACCAGCAGCAGTTTCAGAGATGATAAACAAGAAATTAAGAACAAGGTGCCAGAACAAAGTTTTACGAAAAAGTCAACATTAATGAGGGGGACCCACAGAATACAAGGAGACATATTCTGGGAAAAACACAAACTTCCAAAACAGTATGACATTGGAGCTATGTGATCTTTTCGGACCGAGTGTTTTCTTTATTACTTCCTCTTGTTACACAAACATCACCAATATACACACCATTTGACAATGTCCTATCAGAAGTGAGTCTTTACACTACACATGGTAAAAACTACGTTGTACTAGTTTTGTTTTTACTGGGACCTTGCAATAAATGAAACCACAATGCTTGACAAAATATTTATCGAACATTGTAGACCTGAATTGTCCTAATACTGACTAGTATTGGAAATGTCTCAGTAACCTGCACAGGAAGTTGCACTGTGCAACCTACAATAATTACAGGTTTCTAGTAGAAATTGATTCACAGTGTCAGCTCTTGGCAAATTTCTACAATTTTCTGCAATTTTGCCTTTAATTTGGAGACTTTCCATTTGTTGCTGTTGCACCGCTTTTTGCTACAGTATATTAAATTAGGACCTAGCAGGAAACCGCTAACATGACCAGGTCAAAACCTTGTATATGATTGGACCGCATTGTGTTTGCATCCATCAACAAAGGATCCAAATTCTCAATACTGTTTGTTTTGGCCAGGCATGTTAAAAGAGCAATAACAAATAATAAATAAATAAATAAATAAATAAAATCACTGTCTCTTCAATATGTAGTTCTCCTTGTGTTTAATATTTTTACTTTTACTTTTATTTTTACTCTACTCATATTTGTGATAATTACTTATCACAAATATGTTTGAACAGCTTAGACTGAAATGTAAAATCTGGCTGCTCTGACAGACAATGTCTCACCTCTGTCCATCGACAGTGCACAGAGAGACAGCCCACAGGTCAGGACTGAATTTGGCAAGTTGAGGAATGTAATCTGCAACCTAAAAGAGAGGGAGGGGCAATTGAAAGAAAAGCAGCGGATCACCTTACTCCTCTGACGTCTGCCGAGGCTCATTTTTCAGTTGAAAGCTAACACCAATATAGCACAGAATGGGAAGACTGGCAGTGGTCAAAGAAGAAAAAGCCAGCCACACATACTGACAGGAGCCACTGAAGGATAAAGTGCTCCATTTACTTCTGTTTGCTGAATAGTACAATGATGGAGATATTTTAGTATACAATAATTTACACACAAACAATTTCCAAATCAGCTGACTTTGTGCAGGTGGGGGGGTCAGTTTACTCATTCACCAACTCAACCTTTGACCGCCAACATTTTGACCTTTCAAAGCAGGGAAATCACACTTGTAAATATTAACATTGATGATGACTCCATTAAGCCTTGTTAATGAATGAACAACACCAGTTCCCATGAACTGGGTCACTTTAATAAACTGCAGCACCTGGTTTCACAAGTCAAAATATCTGCTCTGAAAGGACCACAGACCCTTCTCTGGGCCTCAGATGGGCTTTAACTACCATATTCTGCAGCCAGTGCACACAGAGTTGCTACACACCTTTCATCTTAGTACAGGAACTTCATTATGGGAGGGTCTTATAGCCCAAAAATCCATGCCATCAATTCTCTTTCGTCAGGATTTTGCTGCCTGTGCTATTTTTAATTCTGAAATTAAGCTAAAATCAAGTGTCCTAACACAGAGAAAACAGCTGGGAAAACTAGGGCACTTTTTACAGGTTGTAAGGTGGACTTGAGACTGTTTATTTTCAGATCAGAATGCTGCTGGCCATCTTAGTTAAGTGATCTATATCTTTTACACCTGACCAATAGTAATGAATCTGCATGGGCTAAGTAAGAGTAGTGATGCACTGAGATAAAAACAAAAATTATCTGATCTGAGGACACACCTGTCCTCCAGAGAGATTTTTGGCATTTTCATACAGCTCATCAATATGGGAGGTGAAGGACTGGAAGTCTGGGATGACGAACTTCTTGCGGAAGGCTTGAGTGAGCAGGACAATGCTGCTCTGGACACACCTGACAAACAAAAACCATAGACAGACAGCATGCTAAAACATGGAGAATGCACGCACTTAAAGTTTGTCATCGAAGTCTGGAACCCCGAAGTCTGGCAAACTTCAGTGAGTCTTAACAGAGGTGACTGGTGAAGAAGCTTGATTATCACATATTGATAGTCAGCTTTTTTTTTTTTTTAAACCACATGTTGTGATCAGGAATGTCTGGTCTGGTTATATGGTAAGTAGGTGAGATCCAGCCCATCCTACATCAATGTATTGATATTTCATTAAAGAACAGAAAGCACTCATTCGTAGTTTCTTTAACTGAAAATGCACAGGTCACACAGAGTTGGTGTCCAAATGCTTTTTGATGTATATTTTTCTTTTTTGCATTTATGCAATATGCAAATTTCTACAGGTATGTGAATTTGCTCGTTAAAAATATGGTCATCAAACTGCATAATATACTCCAAGCAGATGTGAGCACATGTACTTTGGAGATGGGATTTTAAGAAATGGCTACCAGGTGTGTACAGTGGACAATACAGGTGGGATCAAATATTCACATAAGACAAGGGGAGACGAGACTCACCTCTTGAACAGGTGTTTGTCCAGTGTTACACCATCTGATGTTTTCTTCAGAGTTTCTTTGAGCGTTTCCATGCAGTCCTTCAGCCTAGGGTCTCCAGTGCGAAGCCCTGTAGCTTTAAGTGCCTAAAATGATATAACAAAAAAATGAAGAACAAATTACAAATATTATTTTGGAATAAATATAAGGACATATCTGAATGAAATTAACACAAATACATAGATAAGCTTATCTTTATTTCATGCTTGTGTGGATCAATGATATATCACAATTAAGACGGAAGACAATATTCTTGTTGCTGTAAAATCTGCACAAACTGTAAATGTGAACTTCATCCAAAGGACTTACTGTGAGAAATTTATGAGCAGGAATTGTCTCTTGACCTTCAGCGACTGTGTAGAAAAGTAAATCCTCAAGACTGGGGAGGATGCCTGCATTTCTTCTTCTAGGTTAGAGAGGAGGTAGATGCAAAGATATTTAAGGCGCAGTCCTCAAAGAGATAACCTCTGCTTTGTATTTTAACTATTATACTATTATTATCTAAGTATTTGTTTGTGAACTACACTGGCTTAGCAACAAAGTGGCAGAAAATGCAACAGTCATTAATATTGTGTAAATGAATATGATGCGATGCCACAACAGCAGATGCATGGCTGACATTTGGCAGGATTGCCCTTTAGCACGAACCACTATTAAGCCTGTTCCCACCTGACCTGCCAGTATAAACACAGGGCTTATCTGTAGCTGCTGATACAGTCTTTTCACATTAGTGACATACTCTACTAATATGGAATACAAATGTAAGCCCAAGGTGTGTGTGTGTGAGATCAATGCCTGTTTTATGCATAAACAAGTTATATCACTCTACAGTTTTCTTTTGCCAGTTCTCTCTAATCCCCGATGGCTGCTGTTGATCACATCTGAAAATCAGGGGATAATAATGATGGGGCTGATGCTACTGGTGACACAACATCAAACCTGTTCACAGTCATACTGTACTACAAAAAGTCATCATCTGTGAGACAGCTGCACAGTGTGCATCTAAAAGAGTCATATTAAAACTGTCAACGTGTCTGAAACTGACTCATACCAAACTAATGTAAATCAACTTACATTGATTAAACAATAATCATGAAGTACTGTGAAAAAAAAAAGTAAAAGTTTCACAATTTGAAGACACAACTGTCCTTCATTGACAGTCTGCATGATAGCTGTACTTAACTACAGAGCCCTGTGTAGGAGATTTTTGTAATTAGCTTAATGTTCATGACAGAGGAGCGTCAGTTTATGCTCTTCTCCATCATGTGCAAAACACAAAAGGTTTAATAGCAGTTTTCAGCTTACATTTCAGTGTCCACCAGCGAAATGTCGCAGGAATGGAAGTGTAGCGACCTTTAGCTGCTGCTACTCTCTGTGTTCACTAGAAAAGCACCACTACTTTGGGAACAATAAAGAAATTGCTGCCTTCATTTGATGACACAAGCCACTTCATTATTCAGTTGCTTTTCAAATTGGGGTGGAAAAAGCAGTTTAAACAACTTTAGACTGAAAAATCAAGCGCCAAATAGACAAACTCATTTTAAAAACTAAATAATTTCAGTATAAAGAGTTTGAATTAAATACCAGAAACAGTGACTGGACTGGACCAGACTGGTGTATGATCACTGGTCATGTAGTGCTCATATTTTGATTGTGTAAACACAAAGTATGTGTCCACTCACACGTTATGGCGATAGTGTCTGGAGCAGTGTTAGACCCAGTTGAAATTCCACAAATTCTCTTGTCTTTACACTGCTCAGCCTGATGTGGCTCTTAGATTAATAAAGCCAACATTGTGGCCTGTTCACACTGGCCATGATACAGCAGTATGATCTGCAGTATAGCAAACCCAGCGTAGAAAGGGGGATAGAGTATTTTGAGTTGGATTTTCAAGACCCTCAAAGTTTAAAGCTCTCATGAGCAGAACAAGCAGTATATGTTGAGAAACATGCTGTTTTGAGGAAACAGTGCATCTTAACAAGTGGCCTCCTGTTGCTTTTGTGGGTATATCAAAACAGAAAAAACATTTGTACCATGATATCAAAGTACTTTTTTCCCTTATAACCAGCTGGGAGGTTTTAGTTGACACTTCAGGTTGTTCACATACAAATTTTAAAGACACAGCCCAACATCCTGTTTCTAAAGCTAAGCTAAGATAAGCAATTCTAACACAATCAAGTAGGAACAATATAATCCAAAAAAACCTTTGATTTGAAACTAATTTCTATGAAAACCCTAACTTGTCACCACATGAATCTTATCCAACTGAAGCTTGGCAGAGTACAGATTAGATGCTTTTGGTCTAACCCTGGGAGAGGGTCACATGAACATTTGCAATCTCTTCTCCAGCTTTACTCCCTCTCCTACTGGCAGATCCTCTGTTCCCGACAGAATAAACACTCCAGAAACAACCAAGGTAACTGTACACACACCAAGATTGACTAAAATGCGGTCTGTCAAGCATGTCTAATCCGATTCGGTTATCGACTGGGCATCTGTCATTGAAGCGCCACTTCCATACAAGCAATAGGTGACCCATAGCATCACAAGGCAGCTGGAAACTGGTGTGCAGGTGTGCATATGTATTGTGACAAGTTGATGAGCAAGTTAAATTAAGCATTTGTTTAAAAAAGAAGAATCCATCAGACTCTGAATTTACTCTCTGGCAAAGACGAAGAATTTGTACACTTAAGGATATGTACATAGACTGTACCTTCACAAGCTTTGATGACCTATCACACAAATTTGGCCTCCCTTGGTCTAGCCTATTTCGGTACTTCCAGGTCCGCCACTTTCTCCAGTCTCGAAGCCCAAACTTCCCACACATGGCTTCTCTTCCTGGTTTAGATGATCTGTTAGAAATCCCTTTCAACTCAAAAAGACTAATTTCAAGAATCAATGACTGTATAACCTCTTTTAAAAACACAACTCTTGCAAAGATCAGAGCGGACTGGGTGAAGGAGTTGGGGGAGGACTTGGAAGAGGACATTTGGAATGGCGCTCTGCAACGATTGAATTACAGTACTTCCTGTGCAAAATTAAACATAATACAATTTAAGGTTTTACATCGCACTCATTATTCCAAAGCAAGACTAGCTAAAATATACCCTGGCACAGATGCAAGCTGCAACAGGTGTCGAAACGCTCCCGCCAACTTAACTCATATGCTTTGGTCATGCCCTGCCCTGACTACATATTGGTCTCTGATATTTAGAACTGTCAGAAATACTTCATACTGACCTCCAACTAATGCAACATTGGCCGTATTTGGTGTCGCTGATAAAAGACCTTTTACAACAAAGAAAGGACATAAAGACATACTTGCTTTTACTACGCTGCTTGCACGCAGAAGAATACTACTACATTGGAAATTTAAGAACCCATCTACTGTGTCTTTGTGGTTGAGAGCCTTGATGCAGTTTATAGAGCTAGAGAAAATAAAATACACACTCTGGGGTTCTAGAGCTAAATTCTTTTCTATTTGGGTTCCGGTGCTGACTTACTTGCATAAACTCAAGACTCTGCCCGCTTAGTACTAGTTAGCAGCCCTTTCACACCTATATTCACGCAGATTGTAGCACGGAGTGCACAGCTTCAATAATGATAAACCTATGTCGTGGTTTCTTTTCTTCCCTGGATGGATGTCCTACATGTTCCATGTGGGTGGGAGGGGTGGGATGTGAATAATAGTGATAGAAAACGTATGAGCATTGTCCTGTTATATGTCCTGTGCCTGTCCTGTACCACTGATGGTCAATAAAAAAATGCAATGAAATCCATCCAATCCATCATTACTGAGAAAAAGTTTTACCAATCTACCTAAGCAACCATGAGAGTGCTTCTTGTTGCTAGTGGGATAAGACGCTATTGCAGTGTTTGTGGGTGCTCATTAACCACCGCCATGCTCTCAGTAGCTGGGGAAGTGTGTTTGTTGAGTGTGCACTTTCTACTCTAAAATGTGAGAGGGCCACATGACAGCACTTTGTGAAACCACTGTAGAACATATGGGTGCAAATTGGAAGCTATTTGGGTTATTCTAGGGGCACTTATCAAATAGCTCTTTTTAAAAATTTGCTTAATTTACTATGCTGATGACCATGGCAGTAGATGTAGCAGCATTCTCAAGCTTTATTAGTTATTTTTGATTGTTTATAGAAAAACATTTGTGTGTTTCAGTATTTCATTCATTTCTACATCTTGATGTCATGCGGCAATGAATTCTGCAGACAAGCAGGCACAGTTTAATCTGCAGTCAACTCCAGTGACTCATTTTCCAGAAATGTTAGGTGACCTTTGCTACACAATCAGCATTACACAAAATCTCAGTGGAAACAAACATAAAAAAGAAAGTTGTCCCAAGATTAATAGTGATTCACGCTGCAAGTCAATTTCATCTGTCACTGATACTTAACAAGTAGCTCAGTGCATCATGATGGAGCGGAAGGATGAATTGGCACATATCCATATATTCCTGTGGTTCATTTGTTTGTCTCAAGTGTGAATGTTGCCTAAAGGCACAGAGTTTCTATATAGTTACAAATTAAAGAGTCTCTTTCTCTTCATCAGCAGATGGCTGAGTCCATTTTACTCTGATGGGACTGGTCATTGATATAGGAACAGCACTTAAGAGTTTCCTGGATATAAGGTAAAGCCTGGGCTTTGTACTAAAAGTCTGTTTTTGCTCTAGAGTTGCAGTTCTGTGGGATCACAGCAGTGTTATTGGCCAGTATATTTATTACTTATAAACCACATCCATTTATTGTTCACATGCCAGTGGCCCATTTGTTGTAAAATGCTGCTTAAAATCTCAATACACTTGAACATAAATCAGCATATATGTCAGAGGAGGTCAGAAGTCTAATAAATGATAGGTTTACTATAAATTAAAGGACATGTAAGGCAGAGAGCATGGACTGAAAGTCCGAGAAGCACAGTGAAAAAACCTGGCTGTAATTTTCAACTCCAATGCCAAAGAGAATGGGTATATTCTCAACAAGGCCATAGCTGTTATCTAACAGCTATCTACTTGTTATCTACGTGTTTCAGTACGTAGTGAATAACAGCTTAACACCAATTTGTTTCTGTCATGTGTAACACAACAGGCATTTGTCTGTTATTGATGTATTAATCCTACCCACCTCTGCTATCAGACCTGTCTTGCGATGACATTCTCTGATATATTATAAACTATGCTGTATGACAAGACCAGACATAAGCAACATTCCTGCTGGCAGCCACTATCTATAGGTGGAGCTTAACTTTTGGCATGCTGTCTTCCGCATTAATTTTCAGGAACTTTGTGTCCCTTTGATGCCTTTTTTCTCTTTCTTTCCACTACATTTTTGTCAAATCTAATATCACTGGTACTTACTCAAAGTAACATTGACTTGCAGTCGGTATAACCACTTGTGAAGAGTGGAAATTTTGTTTTGGGAAATGGTCCCGAAATAGAGGGGTAAGGCAAGAAAAAAGAAAAGAAAAGCAGAACTCATGACAAAAATAACACACAACGTCACATTTTGGGGAGAGTCCTTTGGTCGAAAAATGGTTCTTCAAGGCTGGAAAGCATCTGATCCAGAAAGCATTCTGCTTATGTGAAAGCAGTCTCAGCAGTATAGCATTTACATTTGCAAATGCAACTCCTTTGTGATGACACCAACTCATCCTTGTTTACCCTCATATCTAGGTCAGGAAATATCCCAGTGATTCTGGCAGCAGTGAGATCATAAAACACTCTTCAAAAAGAGGAAATATATTGACTGAAGTGTAATGTGAATTGGCTTATACTGATCACTGGAATCCAAGAACAGTGAATGGGAACAGTGCTTTCATGCATATCAATGAATACTGAAACGAAAAGCCAACAGAACAAAACTTTATAGTAATGGTATGGTGTAAGGTGCTATTTATGGAGATAGCACCATACACTTTAACTGCACAGCTTTGCAAATACCTTAGAGCAAATACTTTATACAGTTTTGTTACAAGGCAGTTTAGGGGTCATGTCTGACTATAAAGAAGTTGCTTGTGCTTCTCAAGTATACCAAGAATTAAATAAGAAAAAGAAAAAATAAATATGCATGTATTGAATAACCACTGCAGATTAATTACATTTGAGATTACATTTTTATTACTATATATTATATTCATTACTGTAACCTTAACCAGCTCGAAGCCACACTCAACTAAGACTGGATATGTCTTTTTCCAGCTCCTTACAGGCCACTGTTTGGCTGCACGACAGAACAGTCTCCTCCAGTTGTGACCTACAGCCACTTCACTGTGTGCGAGTGTGCAGAAACCACAGGAAGCCACTCAGTTCATGGCAGTATTCATCCTACAGGTCAACAAGATGACAGAAATCAAACACCGATAAGTGTTTTGATTCCACTGTGACAGTTGTGGTGTTATGGGTTGTAGCTGAATTTGTCATTAATTTGACCTTCTAGCTTCCAACACCTGAAGGTGAATCTCTTACCCTCCAGCTCACCCCTTAACAGACAACAGGCCCGTTGAAGTTTCCCACTGAGCACTGCTGCCCCATCCTCCCCACAGTGTAGGCTAACTCAAATCCCGATTAACTCTGGGTTAAGTTGTTATCTGGAGAAGTTGTATTTATAGTAGCTCCCTGGCACTGAGCCAATGGAGGCTGAGAGGGTCCCACATGGTCGTTAGCTGCTGTTCACTGAACACTTTGTTACATACGAATGTGTTGGTTTGTATGAGTTTGTCAATAAGCAAGCGTGTTGTCAGAGGCCGTTAGTACACCAGGTACATTACTGTACTATAGCTTTGGAGGCGCCCTCGAGGACAGCCTTATATCCGCTCGCGCCTGTATGCGTCATGACTCGTCATTTCGCAGATATATTCGGAAACCTACTTGTCGTTAGCTGCTTCTCTGCTGTTTCCATCCTTTTTCAGCTGCTCGTCCAGCACCACGCAGTATGAGCGGACCGGTGCTGCGCAAGGCGAGGTGCGGGGAACCGGGCGGTGCGCAGCGGCATGGAGGACCCTCAGTTGAGTAGACGCGGCTCGGGCATCAACGGAGGCGGCGCCGAAGCAGCATTGACCGGTCGGGAACCAGGTCCTCTGTCTAGAGCCGGGCAATGGACGCTTGAGGGCGGTTTCAAACAAGTCCTTCAGCAGTGTGGAAAACCTAAAATGTAACATCTCAATCCTGTCGGGCAATTAGAGAGAACGTCGTTTTTTCTAAGTGTGAGACCTGTAGGAAGTATGATCTGTTGAACAACGCCAGGAACCACAGTGACTGTCTGCGGATGACTCACACAGGATGCCCAACAAATACAGGCACGCGCTGTCATTCCTGCCGCTCGGATTGGTGGAAATGAAGTGACGTCAATGTCCAGAGATAATTTATGAGGCTTTCAAGCTTCCCATTGGCTTCTCCTCATGTCAATCATCGACAGTTTGAGCAGTGGGACGATTGAGTTCTTAGTGAAGAAAATGTGTCCGCCTGTGATAACATCTTGTTTCCTAAACTCTATGTAATTTTCACTCGATGCGTCATTTATAAATAAAGATTCAAAATTAGTGGTGATTATTAATATTATTATTACTCTTGGGGATATGAATTAAAATAGTTTGGTAAAAATTGTTTTTACCAAAGAAACGTGTCTTACTGCCTCAACATTTTCTAAACTAAAGTTCTTCTGTTATAACACTATCAAGCTAAATCTACTGTCAGGTAAAAAAATCAAATCCAAAAAAGCGGTTTTTAATGATCCACTAGTATTTAGTGGTACTGGGGTTTGTAGCTTCATGGAACTTGCATGTAAGATTTCCACATTTTTGACATTTTTTCCACCTCCATTAATCTAAATTGGTGCTGAGAAAGAATCGTATATAGAGAAAAATTATTTGTCCCTATATTAAACTGTCAGGCAGCGTTTACGCCAGGGTTTAACCTTCATCACTATATACGCGACCACGTGGGGAGCTAGTAGAAAATCCTGGCAGATCAGACTCAGGGCATAAAACGCATTTGTCCGATCGCGTCCTACTGTCCAAACGTCACTGTTCACCAGTTGCCACGAATACACGGCGGCATGATGTGGAAGTTGATCAGCTGCACACTGTGCCTCTTTGTCGCCTCACAACTCAGCTCCCGGAGCGTTTGGGCCGCAGCAGACGAGCTGGAGGACCAGGTCAAGATCGAGGTTTTGTTTAAACCCGAGGAGTGCAACCCAAAGAGTAAAAAAGGAGATCTGATAAACCTTCACTACGATGGCTTCCTCGCCAAAGATGGTTCCCAGTTCTACTGCAGGTTGGTGGTTAGAAAAAAAAAATCAGCTACAGTTAATTGGAATGACTAAAGGTAATTGTGTATTTGAAAAGTTCAAATTTGACTTTGCACTTGTATTATGTAGCATCCTGTTGTGCTACATAAATGTATTTAAGGGTTGCACATCTTAGGTTTATTGTTAAACGGGTGGGGCTCCTGAACACTTGCAATTGTAATTATCCTGCTTTAGGATAAGGATGAGAATCTCAATATGATGTGAGCTCTGATTCAATCACAAGCACAAGTGCTGCGTGGACCTTATTGATGTGATGGCCGACTGCCTGGCTGCCTGATCAGCTGTTGTGTCTCTTTGTATTAACTCTGTTTCAGTCGATCAGACAAAGCTGGGCATCCTCAGTGGTTTGTGCTGGGTGTTGGACAGGCCATCAAGGGCCTTGATATTGGGATAAAGGATATGTGTCCTGGAGAGAAACGGAAAATAACCGTTCCACCTGCCCTGGCATTTGGAGAGAAAGGCAAAGGTGAGTAAAGATAATATACAGTGGAATATATTTACAGTGATAGAAGCAAAGCAGCATTTTACCTCTTACTGAATTATGTAATTTTCAGATTTTCCTGAACAACTTCATACCTTAACTCGTTCATGCAACTACATATATAAAGTTATCTGGCCACCACCATTGTCAACTTAATGTCACTTAACTTTACAAATCAATGCCAAAGGCCCACATCTTTTCAGTTAGTATTGAACTTTCATTCAATCTAGCCGATGTTAAATTAAAAAAAAAAAAAAAAAAGGAAAGAAAGAAAAAAATCTCAACCTCCAAATTAACTGGAATCTACATTTCCCACAATGCAACTAGATTGCAACCTTTCAGTAAACACTCTCTCTATGAGTGATAAACATCAGATTGCAGAGACTTTCTTCTATAATTTACCAAGGTTGTTGGCTCGCGCTTTAAAAAGTTGTTCCACAGCCCCAGAGGACATTATACAGTTTACCACAAAGTGGTTTCACATTCTCCATATCAAGTGAACTGAGTTTGGTGATGGATCACTTGCTTCAAGCAGGTTTTTCAACATGGTCCTACAACATGAAACCCATGTTGTAGGACAATTTCTGATATCAATGTGCGTTGGAATATCAGGAGAAATCAGAAGAAAGCAGCAGCACTTTGTTGTGATTAATGAGTTAAGAATAACACACCCTACTTTTACAGTCTTTTAAACTGTTTACCAACTGTATTATACTGCCTTCATGTTGTCTTATTCTCTTTTTACAGCACTTTAGTTGAGAGGGCATCACATCCCTTGCAGTGTCTGCTCCTCATCTGCCCATGGCATGTACTCTAGCATGTATAGAGGTTTAAGGGTCTCTTCATTTCTTTCCTTCATGCATGCAATGGACAGCTTTCAGAAAGCTAACAGCTGCCAAGTCTTCTACCTTTGGACTACTCTGGCCTACAAACCTCTTCATATATGATGGAGTCTGCTTTTAACGGTTTGGTCCCTTTACTTTAATTTCACCTTTTGTCTTTGGGAGAAATGGTTTTGCTGAACATGCATGCTTTGTTTGCCAGGTGTTCTGTCTTTCCCTTTAGTTAAGATGTATGAACTTTATTGCATGTTGCTCTGTTGAAATATTAAATCACCAGCAGAGTTTTTCTGTTCCATATGTGGCTAGTAGCTGTTTTGTTTAAAATCCAAAATTAACGTACAAGAACACCATAAAACACAAGTCATGCAATATAATCTAACTACCTGCACCAAGGAGGCAATGTTTTACCAGTGTCCATATGTTGGTTTATTCATGATTTCCATATGTTGTGTGCGTGTTCTCCCTATTCCTTTCCAAAATACAAAGATAATGCAGGTTACCTGGTGGCTCTAAATGCCCTGTTGGTGTGAATGAGTGGTAGTGGTTGTTTGTCTTCATCTATCAGCCCTTTCCACCCTGTCCAGGGTGAACCCCATCATAGTTGTTGGATGGATTGTAACAGTATTCAGTCTAAATTCTAAATGTTTTTTTTTTTTTGTCCATCTGAAATCCAGATCCAGTGCCGCCCAATGCTACGGTGATCTTTGAGGTGGAGGTTTACTCTGTGTCCAGGGGACCACGCAGTATTGAAGCCTTCAAACAGATGGACCTCGATAAAGACAATAAGCTCACAAAGGCTGAGGTAATATACATAAGATGCCATTTAGGATCACACAAGTAAATCAGACAGAAAAAGCTCATAAATAGAAGTGTCTCATTTCAGCTTTCAATAATCAGCTGCTTTGCCCCCATCAAAGCCAAATATTTTAAGGAAAATGCAAGATTGCACAAAACTTATATGAATTGTCTGAAGACAGACGTTGAAAATGTCAGTGTGTCAAACTTAAGTACGGTGCAAAACGTGGGTGAGCGGATCAAAGCTTATAAATATGTCACAGTGTTGAGACGGGATGAACAGTTCTTTGCATATTTACATAGGTTTTTATATCAGTGTTAATCAGAGGCGGAGCTAATAGATAGCTGTGAGAGCTCCAGAGCCATTGGAACCTTGACCCACAAAAGGTCAGTGTCAGCAGGTGGCAGCAAGTTTTATGACTAGTGTAAAATGGCCTTAGGAAATATTAACAGCATGTAACTCTTTCATGTGTGTTTTACATTCTGCTGATGAGATGTGCAGATTAAATAAATGAGAATTTGTTGCGTGGTAAATGACTGCTAAAGTGACTGAGTGCTAAGATATGCTAAAGTAAACTAACTGCCATCATGGCTACAGCTACTAAACATACAGACATCAGAGTTATATCAGTTTTATCAGCTAACTTGGAAAGAAAGCAAATAACCAAATTTGAAATATTATTAAGTAATTTTTTAACTTTATTTTACAATGTCAAATGTTAAGTAAAATTGCCACAAACCAGCTCTACGCAGCAGCTCCGGGCCTTGGCATAGTTGGCAATATTGTTCCCTAAAAGATGTGTTTTCCATCATACTGTTTCATCTAAATTTGGCACCAGAAGAAACAACCTGTTTATTGCTTGTAAGGACAATCTTGACAATAATACTCCAAAACACCGTGGAAGACATAAAATGATTAACATTCAACAAAAGGTTTCCAGTAATATCTGAACTGTTCCTGCTGTCACTACCGGTTTTATTTATCATGTATGATTGAATAGCTCAACAGGAGGTTGTCATTGAAGAAGTGTTGTAATTTCACACTATATGAGACTAATACATTTTTCCTTGTATTTTCAGGTGAAAGAATATTTGAAATTGGACTATGAAAAAACCGGGAAGCCACGTGATGAACCTTTCTATGAGAAGATATTAGGTGATATATTCTACAAGAGTGACCATGACAAGGACGGCTTGATCAGTGTAAAGGAGTATAATATTTATGAACATGATGAGCTCTAGTGTTAGAAATAGCTGATCCTGGTCTTTTCTTAGTTTATGTTCTTTGATAAAGAAAAATCTACCCTTAGCTGTTGAATTTCTGTTTATCATTTTCATTAAATCCTGGGTCAGATTGTTTTCGTGCCTTCATTTTCTTAGTCTTCACTTCACCATGCCTCCTTCCTCAGTCAATAGTTTCCTGCTACCTTCCCCTGCACTAGTCATTTATAGATGTAGAAAAGTGATTCTCTCCTTCGTCTACACTTGGTTTCCCTTCATATTAGTTTTCAACATTTAAATGGCACAAGTATTTTTTTAACCTTTTTTATTTTTTCAAATTTTATACGCACACACAGGGCATGGAGGCAGGAGGGGTCACGATATTTGCAGCATTACTGATAGGGTAGACAGCTGCAGAAATCGGTCCTTATTGGTTAAAAACATCAACTATTCCCCCCTCAGTTTTTGACCTTGTCTTTTGCTGTTTGAAACAATTTTTCTGACGATGTAGAGTTTTAGGATTTCAAATTCAAAACATCCTCAATGCACCTTTCATCAATTTCAACATTAATACTAAACTGTGAAAGCCACAGCATCTACATAACCTGTGAAAACCTCTCTGTAAACACCAATAAATTCTTATTTGAAAAGTTCAATTCTCGTTTCTTAGTGAACAAAGAACAAATAAGTAGCCCTATTTTATCTGAAAACTACATGTAAATCAGAATTTCCTCTTTGGTTGGTTTTGCATTTTTTCCCAAGAGAACGAGTAAAGAGATTTAACTTACAGCTGAGTTGGAAATGAGGATGGACTGTGTGAGGTGTTTTGGTGTGAAATGTCTTTCTCATCATCTTTTACATTTAAATAAGTTTTTGGTTTTTTTTTTTAACTGCTGTCAGTAAATCACAGAGTGATAGCAACAACAATAAATCAAAACAAAACAACATGTATATAGCACCAAATTATAAGGGAGGCAGCACAGTAGCATGGTGAAGAGGAGCCTGATAGCTGCAAGATCTGCCTGCTGACTTACTCTCTGAGACTCAAGGAACCACAAATTAACTCAGGATGTTTCTGAGCTTTGCAATATTGCGTAGGTGAAAGAATGCTGTCCTAGAGACTTGTTTTATACGAGGGACAAAGGACATGTCCTGATCAAAAATGACTCCAAGATTCCTAACAGTGAAGCTGGAGGCCACAGTAATGCCATCCAGACTGATTACATGGTCATAGATAATGCTTCTCTAAGGTGCTTAGGGGCCAAGTACAATGACTCAATTTTGTCTGAGTTAGGAAGTAAAAGGTTGCAGGTCATCAAGGTCTTTATGTCTGTAAGACATGCCTGAAGTCTGATTAGCTGGTTAGTTTCATTCGGCTTCATTGACAAGTATAACTGAGTATTATCTGCATAACAGTGGGAATTGATGCAAGTGTAGTTTCCAGGTTTTGAGAACTCCCTCTTTAGTTATTCTAACAGGAATAGATAAATGAGTGGGAGGATTAGGACAAGCCACAGCAGCAGAAATTTGGGAAGTTAGACCATCAAGCAGGTTGGGGGAGCCAGAGAGGGCATCAGAGAAGAGCAGATGACCTGTTTTGGTGCCCGTGTAGCAGTGACTTCAAACAGTCCCGCGCGGCGTGCAGATTGGACGGTGTGATGGAGATGGCTCCATCCTACAGTATATGGCTGACATCATGCTGTGTGTATTAATGTTTGCGCTTATGCAACATAGGAGGATTCTTCAGCCTGCAGTTTTTGGCAGCTATGGAAGTCAGTCCTGCACAGAGCATGAAACATAAAGCAGCAGTGGGGCAAATACCACAAACAGACATGCCAGTTGTCCATGGTTTGATGTTACGCGGGGCACTGCTAACATACAGCTAATGTCAGTCTTATCTGGAACTCAACGGTCTCCACTGGTAAAACGATGAGCTATGGCATCAGGAAGTATACTTGCTGGGGCAAACCATCTGCTAGTGGTAGGAGGGGGGGGGATTCAGATGTGGGTACAACTTTGAAAAGTTTTTGAAACTGTTGTATAAGCATATGGCAAGATTATGTGGTGTATGTTATGTTAAAATGTGTACATGTAGATATAACTTGGCCAAGATAATAATGTATGTTTGTACAGTAAATGTGGGTAGTGGTTTCCCCCCAGGTTGAGAATGAATGTTACCAGTGTTTTTGTGTTGGTGCTGCTCAATAAATGCCCAGACAAGGGCAGAAGTCGGACTAGCTGATTAGCTTCATTGCTAAGTACAACTGGGTGTCATTTGTGCAGCATTGAAAATTGATGCACAGATGACCTGATCCTGATAATATTGCCAAAATGAAGCATATAGAGGCTGAAAGGGATTGGTCCAAGTATCAAACCCTGTGGGACTCCATGATTAACTAAAGGAGAGCCATTGTTAACATGAACAAATTGGAATCTATCTTATAAATATGACTTGAATGCAGTTCCTCTAACCCTAATTTCATGTTTCAGTCTCTGCAGTGAAGTTACAATCCATGATGTCAAATGCAGTACAAAGATCTAACAGGACAAGTGTGGAGGTCAATCTGTTGTCTGAAGCCATTAGAACATCTATGGTTACTCTTACCAGCGCTGTTTCTGTGCTCTGATTGAAATTGATTTCATGCAGAAATAAAGCTGTCATTGTATCATCATCCATATGAATATTGAAATCACCCACAATAATGACTTCATCTGTGCTGAGGACTAGCTGAAAAAAACTCAGAGTAAGGACTAGGTGGACAATTTGTGATTAGAAGAACTGGCTTTTGTATTAATCAGTTTCAGTGTGAAAGACTGAGAGTAAGGTTTTCCAAAGACTTAGGTAAGTTTGGGTCTCGGGTTGATTAATAAAATGGATAATAATATTACAACCACCGATTCTCTTTGACCTATCTCAAAAGAAATATGAAAATTAATATGAGTAGGAGATTTGTTTAGACTAACTTACAGTACTCATCCTGCTGCAGCCAGATTTCAGTAATTCAAAATAGACTGATGAGATGATCAGTTATTAGATCACAGATCAACAGAGATTTAGATGACTGATCTAATATGTAATAGTTGTAATATTTTGGAATGAGTGGTTGGAATAACTTTGACATGTATTAAAAAAATTGAGTCTCACAGTCAGTTTTGTGATATTTGCAGGAAATAAAAGATGAAAATGCAAGCATCATGTAAACAATCCACTAACAATAATACATTTTACGAGCATTGGTGGTTCGGTGGTAGAATTCTCACTTGAATGGAATTCACCCAAAATAATGGCATATTTAAATAAAGTGGCTTTTTAGCATGTTTCTCTTTAAATTTTTTTCTCCCTCTACCTCCATTGTTCTCTTGCACAAACAAAGACATACAAACTGTGTGCAAGTTGCTTGATGTCATAGACCAGCACTGGGTGGGATGCACACCTGCTGCACACCACAGTCATGAGCAGCACTTGACTGTCACGATACCACTGTCAAAGTTGCTGTGGATGAGATACATTATCCCTCAAAGGAAAACATAAATTCCACAGTGTAAGAGCTTTTTCAAACTACCAAAGAAAATTTTAGTCCTTGTTCAGGGTGCTCCTGTTTGCAGGGAATGTATGACAACCAGGAACGAAATTTTGATGTCAGAGGTGGGGGGACACAACTGACTTGACTACGGGGGGGGCTGTTTGTGGGTGGTCTAAAGGGAAGCTTCAGCTCGAGCTGCCGTTTTCCACTTGGTCCTAGTACGTGACCCGTCTCCATTTAATATAGCGTAACACTGTTTTTGGACGGTGAAAACTGCAGGGGACCAAAACTGCCTTTTGAAAAAGTGCAGGGAACATGTTCCCCCTGTCCTGTCTTGAATTCAACATGTTGATCATTATGCCACCATATAGTGAACAGACACAGTTAATGTCAGAGAAAGAAGGCCATACTGTTTAAAACATGCAGGTCAGCATGCAGAGATGAACAACTGATCCAAGTAAGCTTATTTAAGTCATGAAAGGAGCTCTGAAAATACTGGTTGTGTCTAAAGCTGATCCAATGAATGTTATTTGTTGTTGAATACTATCATAAATCATGTTGTTTTTGGAGAAAAAAACTAATTCGAGATTGAAATTAAGATGGATGTGTTGGTCTTTTTTAATGATTGTATAGATAGTGATAATAATAACAATAATATTGTGATATTTCTGGACATGACAATCATATTATGAATATTTGATATCATGAAAGCCCTAATTAAGAATCAGGAAATGTTTTATGTATATTTTGGATTATTGTTTATTATTAATTGTAGTGAATTTATCTGCTGTTGTTCAAAGGGCAATTAATGAATTACATTTGTAGAACTGGACTCTACAGCTCAAAAGAGATGGAGGACCTGAAGTTAAGACCAAACAAGAAGAGTAAGTTTAAGGAAAGTAAGGGAATAAAGGGTGAGTGAGAGGTAATGGAAGAAAGAGAATGCAAAGAGGAAGCCCCACCCATTAATTAATATAAATTAATATAATTGAGAAAGGGGGATGGGAAAAGAAAGGAGGGGGGTAAGAGAGGAAGAGAGAAGGGAAAGTTCAAGCGAAATGAGTGAAAAAGGAGAGTGGAGAGGTTCATGGTGATGAAGGTTGATGAAGATGAGTTCTGGCTGCAGGTTAGTCGTCACAGCTCCGGCAGCAGCTACAGCAGCTGAAAAGTCGCTTCCACAGAGGAAGTTTCCTTTTCTTCTTCTCGTTCTTCTCTATCTGTTTTAGAAATGATAAAAAAACAACGAGTACAAAAGTCAGAATAAAAGATGGCAAAATGATTCAACCTATGAAGACCTTTCCCAGTCAAAGACAACTAGACTAGACAACTAATTTATTGTGAATTTCCCCCCCCAGTGGAACAATTAAGGATTATTTTATCCTAATTCATCTTATTCAAAGGTCAGTCAGGTCAGGACAGGAAAGAGAAGCAGCCATTGACTTAAGGCCAAGGCCGCTCATCCTGAAGCCTTCACACCATCTGTACTAGTTCAATCTATGTAACTTAAACACTGCTAAAGTTAAATCTATTTTGATTATCATAATTTCCATGTAAATAAATCCTTACCTCCGTCATGATGTTGTTGATTTCATCTATGGCAGCTTCAGAGAGGGCCTGGTCTTTTGTGCAGGGCTTTGCTGGAGGCGAGCAGCTGCTAGATTCAGTCATTTCTCCTGCTGGTGTTTCCTGGTCGTTGATTGGCTCAGAGGCTTTCTGTGTCACAATCTGTCTATTGACTGTATTGTCTCGGCATGTGAAGATGGATTTCATTGTTGTGATAGCTTCTACCAGAGTGCTCTCAGCTGCTCTTTCCTTTGACACCCTGGAACCGCCGGGAGTAATAGCAGTTGATCCTTCACACACTGAGGCTTGTATGGCTGCAGAAAGGACATGGTTGACCACATGAAGTACCTCTGTGGCTACAGCCTCTGTGAACTCGGGCGAAACTCTGACTGAGATATCTGTGCCAATGGTCTCACTGACAGACTCCTTGAAGGAGCGTTCCACATTACTCACAATGTCAAAGTTGAAAAGCTCCACCAAATGTTAATTGGAAATGGAGCTTTCAAAGATGAACATGCAAGATACGATGTATGTCTGACAAAGTGACTCCGAGACAATTTTTATGACTAAGTCAGAGGTGAACTTCACCACATCTACACACAGGTCAATCAGCTTGTCCTTCACATCTTGATTGTATATGCCTTCACTTACTTCCTTCCATTGCCTTGAAAAGAAAGAACAGAAACAAAAGGTTAAACACAGAAAAACAGAGATTCGACTATCCTCTAAAATTGTAGTGTGGAAAAAAATACTTACTCTTGAGAAAGACTCTGGAGGAATTGAGTTATTAAGGCAGACATGGCCGAAAGATTCTGTGTGGTTGTCTGGTCTTCTGCTGCTCCATTTTCCCTGGTGGAAAAAAACACAGAGTTGATTCTCCTCTGAGGGCCCTGGCGGTACATGCATCTCCACGATGCAGTATTCTTCAGCCACTACAGGTCTAGCTTCAAAAGGCTCAGTAACAACAAAAGTTTGTTGTTGTGCTGGAACCTCCGCTGGGGATAAAAGCTGCACTGGCATGCAGATCAGGCTTGCATCAGGAGAGCTGCTTGTTTTGTCAGTATCCTCATCCTCATAGGTCTGTGGATCTGGTGTGATCTTGCTGAAGCATTTCTTCCATGCCGTCTTGAAGTTTTTGACAAAATTATTTTTGGTAGGTTCCTCAGCATCAGAATGAATGGACTCTGGCTCAATTGCATCGATGGCTAATGCAGTGGAGGAAGAGGATGACGCTGCAGCAGCAGCTGCATTCAACTTCTTAATGTCTTCCTGACTATCAATGTGCAGAACTTGAATTGTTTCCTCTATGGAAGTTGGAGTAGATGTTTTCTCAAGGGCCTAGGAGCAACTGTCCTCTGAATCAGGGATAGTCACCTCCCCCTCAGTGATGGCAGCAGATCTCAGATCTGGATCATCTTCAGGCTCTACAGGAGGCTCAGTAAATATTGTTTCCAGACCAAAAGATGTTGGTTCATCTTCATGTTCCCTTTTTTTCCTGAAGCTTTTCTTCAATGTTGTCTATAGCTTTTTGAGGAATGTCTCTCTGGTAGCTTTTTTGTCTTTGGCCTCAGTATCCATGGACTCTTGTGTCCTGATATCCTGTTCAGTTACCTGGCCAATGGATATGTTTTGTACTTCGGCGATGGCTGATGTGGAAGAAAAAGAAGTAGATGATCCTTCCCTGCTCTGACGTGATGTGGTAGGAAGTGCCAAGAATGAGCTGATTTCAGTGATCCTGGCTTCTGCTTGGACATCTTCTTTCCTTTCTGTTTCTCTTTTTCCTTCAAGCTCTGGTTGAACTGGGGTCAGGAAAACAGCATCAGTGATCTTGACATCTTCCTGGTCATGAATGGGCAGACCTTCTGTCGTTTCTACCATGGAAGTTGGGATAGGGGTGGAAGTTTTCTCAAGGGCCTGAGAGCAACTGTCCTCTGAATTAGGGATAGACACCTCCCCCTCAGTGATGGCAGCAGATCTCAGATCTGGGTCATCTTCAGGCTGTACAGGAGGCTCAGTAAATATTGCTTCCAGACGAAAAGATGTTGGTTCATCTTCCTGTTCCTTTTTTTCCCTGAAGCCTTTCTTCAATGTTGTCTTTAGCTTTTTGAGGAATGTCTCTCTGGCATCTTTTTTTTCTTTGGCCTCAGAATCCATGGGCTCTTGTGTCCTGATATCCTGTTCAGTTACCTGGCTAATGGATATGTTTTGTACTTCGGCGATGCTGGATGTCGTGTTGGAAGAGGAAGTAAAAATTCCTTCTATGCTCTTCTGTGATATGGCAGGAAGTGTGGAGGATGAACCAGTCTCAGTGATTGTAACTCTTTTTCTTCCTTGGGCATATTCCTCTTCTTTTTTTGACAAATATCCATCAGCCTCCACATCAGGGACAGACTTCTCCCATTGAGTGTCAGTAGCAGCACTCAGAACCTTGCATGTCCCAAGCTAGTGGCATCTGGATATAGACTGTCCTCCATATTGCTCTCAATGTCATCCTCTTTATCATCATCTTCTTCTTGCTCATTGCTGTCCTTCTTGTTGTGCTTTTTGCTAAAGCGACTGTTCCATACCAACTTGATCCTCTCAAATAATTGCTTGGCACCTTCTTTTTTTGTTTTGGCAGGTGAGTCAGTGGACCCTTGTGTCTTTACACTGTCCATTGTCCTACTGTCTCTGGAGGATTCTGCTTCTCCAATGTCACAATGATACTCCGCAAACATGCGTTCCTCTGAATTCCAGCAGCTGACTGATTGCATCAGCTTATCCAGATTCATGGCAGTCTGATGCCTGATATCAAAGTACTGGCAACATCGTCGATGTCGGCTGTCTTGTTGTCCATGGCACTCAAAGCTGTGTTCTGTGGGGAAAGAAACACGTAAGCAATCACAGAAATAAAACACCTCAATGTGAAATATTCAAAAATAAAATATTTAAAAATTCTGAATATGAATTCCTTCTGTGCAATAATAATATTGATTGAGTGACTTCTTATTCACAGGTTAATAAGATCTCAATTATGAAAGGATATGCCTTCATACCATAAATTATAAAGTGATATCTGTAAAGAACATTTCATTTTCGTACTTGTCTATCCTCAGACATTATCAGATGTTTACGTTGATCTTTCCTTTTCTTTGTGTTGAACTTTCTGTCCTGGGTCCTGTAGTTGTGTTTACGTCTTGCGAGAACAGATACTGCGCCAGTATACGTGAAGAGTGAAGCTAAACTGAAGTGATCAGGCATCTACCCTTAACAGGCTGCTGTGATGTCACTGTGATGTCACTGTGGCAAACCAACAGAGAGGAGTTAAGAACAATATTTTATTTCAATAAATAAGATAACTAAAAGAAGATTCAAATATGGACAAAACTAAGGGCTTTGAGAGTCGATAAGAGGATGGTAATAGATAGATAGATAGGTAGATAGATAGATACTTTATTAATCCCTGAAGGGAAATTTAAAAAAAAATTTCCCTCAGCCAGTCAGTAAAAGAATACAGCTAACCTCATCTGATGTGGTCCTTTTGGCACCATCGGCCTTAGATAGACAACCCTCACTGGATCGGTTCGCAGCTCAGTGTGAAGCGGCAGGGATGAGGATCAGCACCTCTAAAGCTAAAGCCATGGTTCTTAGTAGGAAATTGATGGATTGCAGACTCCAGGTGGGGATTGATTCCTTGCCCTGATTGAGGGAGATCAAGTATCTCTGGGTCTTGTTCATTATGAGGGAACTCTGGAGCTCCATTTCCAATGAACATCTGGAGTCAATCGTGGCAGCTGGTGCAGTGCTGCATTCGCTGTACTGCACCGTTGTCACAAATAGGGAGCTGAGCCAGAAGGCAAAGCTCTTGATCTACTGGTCGGTCTTCGTTCCTACCATCACCTGTGGTCATCAGCTGTGTCATGACCGAAGGAACAAGATTGCAGATACAAGCGGTCAAAATGGGTTTTCTCCACAGGGAGGCTGGGGTCTCCCTTAGAGGTAGGGTGAGAAGCTCAGTCATCCAGGATAGGCTCGGAGTAGAGCCGCTGCTCCTTTGAGTGGAAAGGAGCCAGTTGAGTTGTTTCAGGAATCTGATAAGGATGGCACCAGGGCGTCTCCCTAGGGAGCTGCTCCTGGCACGTCCAACTGGGAGGAGACCTCGGGGCAGACCCAGGACCAGGTGGAGAAATTACATCTCCTCACTGGCCTGGGAGCGCCTCAGGATCCCCCAGTCAGAGTTAGCAGAGGATGCTGGGGAAAAAGAAGTCTGGGGCTCCTTGCTAAAGCTGTTAATCCTGCGACCCAACTTCAGATAAGCGGTTCAAGATGGATGGGTGGATGGAGGTCTGCTATATATATCTTGTTATAGAAAGCTCCCTCATTGCTGGTAACCTATGTTATAATTGCAGGGAGTTCAAGAAGACCCTGAATCATATGGAGATGTGTTCACTATGTGTGTCAAACTTTCAGACACTATGATGCATTTTATTTTTTATTTGGTTCTACTTGATCGGTTTTCTGTACTTCCCTTTTACTGACAACTCATCTGCCTGGTTGAAAAAAATATGATAAAAGGTCATAATTTCAAAAAAATTGTCTGACCCTGTTTTTTGTATCAGTTTTAATGTTGGTTTTTTTTTTTTGTTTTTTTTTTTAAGAAAAATGTTTTTTCCTGAGTGTATTTCAATGAGTGACAGTTAAGGAGTTAACCTATAATTAGTGAGATATCTGTCATGGGACTAGCACTATGTCTACATATTTTTTAAATATTAAGAATTTTGCCAGATTTTCTTCCCATAGAAATGAATGGGACAAAGGTTTGAGTCCATGTAAAGATACTCTGCATTGATCTTCAACAGTCTCTTTATGCTTTTAGCTGGAGACTTCATTTATGCTTCAAACTGGGCCCACAAGCCAACGAGATTTTTCATTCTGATGAATTTTGTGTTAAGTTTGTATATGAGAAATATAGATATAAAAAAGAACAGAGATGTATAAAAGCATTTTTATTAACAAATATCTGTTCTTTACATTCAACATATATACTTTAAACTGGGAAAGTGGGGGAATGACTGGAATTCTTTGCAAATCAGTCAATTAGGGATCTTGATCTTGATGGGTGGCAACCTGATCGCAGCTGCCTTCACCTCCGCTGTCATGTCCATACCTAGTGGTGCCCTGGAACACAATGCAGCCAGTGCCAATATAATCAGTAACCAGGACCTTTTAAAACACTTAACAAGATATAATTTTCAGTGTTCAGCGACTTACTTCGGCTCATAGAAGACGTCCACATTTGGAGGCAGGATCCCCTTCCCTTCTCTTAGGCGTTCAATACCATTCCTGGTTCAAAAAGAAATTATCATAAAATTGGATTCACTTTTAAAGTTTTCACTAATGAGTGTGACGATACACATACCATGCAATCATCACTCCATTGTCAGTGCAGAATTTAGCTGGAGGACAGAGGAGGTGTAGTCCTGTCATGTCAGTGATGACAGTCAAAGCCTTTCGGATGTACTGGTTGCTAGCAACTCCCCCAGACAGCACCTAGGAAAAAAAAAAAAAAAGACTAACTGTGGTAAGGTAAGTCTGTACTGAGATTTGGACTTGGTAATGTTGTGTTGGAGAGCAAGTCTATCGCATTTTGCAATTTGCAGCCCTCAGCAGTCATGTAGAGGACCTTGCCACTAAACCATGTTCTTGTATTATTTCTGAACACATTAATCCTTAAAATACAGCTTTAGTAGCTTTTTTTCTTGTTCTTCATTTTCTTCCTCTTCTTTTTTCTTTTGTAAAAAAGTGTCAGTAACAAAACTACTTTTAATATACGCATTTAAGCAGGAGGAGACAGCACACTTTTTGGTGCCTATATCTCATTTTCTAAGTATTTATAGCATTATTGTTGATAAGAGAAATATAAAGTAATCATAAGCCTGACTGTTTTATATGCTGTTGTGTAGATCTACACATCAGGCATGCTGTTAAGACTTTTGTCCACAAACAATAAAGTACAAATTATCTAAAATGTTTCAGTCTTTGTACACACAAGATGAAAATAATAGAAAACAGAAACAAGCTCACATTATTTCAACAACCACCTCGTTAAGGAACGTAAAATTAAATTACATTTGTCAAGGCCCAATACCAACTGACTACGATGCTGGTGGATGAAACCGGTCTTGATCTTAGAGGCCAATACCAATACTTGAACAAAGTAACACACTCACCAAGGTGGGACTCTTTGAAGGTAGCAAACCATTTGCCTTACAAAACAAGATGGCCCGATGCGTGCGCTTTGCGAGATGAGCAGCAACAGTGTGCTGTGTGGCCGCCGCAATATCATTAACACATGACAAGAGTGTCCCCTGTTCTATACCTGCAGAGAGAGGAAATAAAATTTACAAGAGTTTTACAATGGGACTTCATTTAATTTTCTTTTCAGCCAACTGTAAACAATAACGAGGAAACTGGAAACAAGAAGGGACAAATTCACTGAAATAATCATTTACTATCAATGGCCTTAACTCTTTGTTTTTTGATGGTCTTCTGATTTTAGTGTGCAAATAAGGAAAGTTAGAATTGACTATAATACAGCAGCAATTTTGCCTTCTTAGGTGTTACTAATTACATAAAAAATTTCAGCAATGCATAGCTGATATTATTAATTACATCTGTATCTGATGAATCAAAATGGCTATTATGGAAAATATATTGTTCTAAAAAGGCTCAACTGTGTACACTGTATGAACAAGATATATTCCAAATGTTACCAATGGTTGTAATTGATTGTTAACCTCATACCTTCCTCCACCTCTCTTTTTACTATCATCATTGTGACTTGATTTCGTAGTCCAGCAAAAGAGAAACAACAGTCTGGAGTTTGTCCCATTGGGGTTGTGAGAGGGAACCTCATCCTGTCACCACTCTCTGCCAGAAGCTCTATAGCTTGTCCTCCGCTTAGTGTAGTGCACTGTGGGTGCTTTCTGAGGGACAAACGTCTCGCAACCTGTTAATCCACACAAAAACAATGTGTCCAGTGTCTATGATCGGAAATTGAGCACCATGACCAGCAATATCAGCCCGAACATTAGTGTTAAGGTGCTACCTTATCTAGTGTGTCCCCTGGAGCTTCATCTAGGGAGTGACCCAGAAGCACAAAGTCATCAACACCTTGAGCCACAGCGAGGAGTGAGTGACCACCCGACACAAGCAGGACCAGGAAGGGGAAAGCGACGGGTTGAAGCATCCTGACAGTCAGGGCATGGGCTTCCATGTGATGAATGGGGATGAATGGCTTGTTGAACTTCCTTACAAAACTCTGACTAAACTCAAGGCCAACGGCCAAGCTCAGGGCCAAGCCTGGCTTCACTGTGGCTGCCACAGCTGAGAGCTGCCTCGGGTCCACACCGCTTCTCTCCAAAGCCTCCTGGACCACAAGCCCTATGTTTTCTCTGTGGAGTTGTTGTGCTACTGTGGGGATGATACCACCAGTCCTGCCATGTTTTAGAGGGGAAGAGTGTGCATCAAAACAAACCCCTAGCCTTGATTAGTGAAAGCAGCTGTGACACCCACCTCAGATGTACCTCCTTCTGTGAGTGTAGGGCTTCTCCCAGTATTACACCTTTTTCATTCACCACAGCAGCTCCGGTGTCATCACAGCTTGTCTCGATGCCCAGTACCACCCTGGAGCAGGTGGCGTTTCCTTTCAAAGAGTAGTAAAATGTGTGTCTAACCTGTAGCAGCCTGAGGAGAACTCGAACTTTGGTAGGAAACATGGTCATGAAGCTTGTGTGAGCCTACTTGAGTAAAAAAAAAAAAATTGGAATAATTCAGGGTGACCCCTCCTCCGTTCCCATTGACGTTTAAATTAATGATATAAAATAAAATAAATAAAGAAGGATAGTCCACTAGCTTCTCAATAGGCCTCAGAGCATTAAAAATCGCAAGCTCATGTTTGTTTGGTTCTTTTTCTTTCTCTAACAACGTCCGGCTGTGTCACATGTAAATAAATCCGTGCGCTTGCAAATTTATAACCTTACATTAGATACACATAGCCAGTCACAAAACGATGGGACAGTGACTCAATAATATACCAGTTAAAATCATGCTTTTATACAATCCAACAATGTTTTATAATCATATTGACGACACCTGTGTGTCCAAAACACCAGGCTATTGCTGAAGGGGGGGACATTTTAGTTCGGTGCACAAGAGAATACGCATGGAGTCGTGAGGGTACTTGGGATTTTCGTCAGAGTATTGGTCTTAAAAAGGTAAAGTATTGTTGGTCTTTAATGTTGTTAAACTAATTCAGTTTTGGGAATTCTTTATGTGATACTGTGGAGGAGACCTTACCAAGACGGCGGTGTCTCAGAATTTGATACGTGTCTATTTAGCGGGTTTTGCTGCCTTCACGAGTACTAAAAATGATTTAACTTCTGTAAAAAGTCAAGAAACAAAAAATAAAATAGCATAACGGTCAGGATCATAGTGGCGAAGCCTTGGGAAAGCATGCATTCATACCTAGTAGAAACATCCAGTGTTGTATAAATACGAAACATAAACACACACTGACATTGCTTTATGTCACGGTATTTTCAGGTTTCTGGTAACAGAAATACTACCATTCAAAAATACTACTTTATAGCTTTCTTGGATAATATTATACCATTCAGACTAGAATTACACTAATTTGAACCTGCGTAAATATCGTTCTTAAAATGAAGAAGTTGTTATGTACCATAACACTGAAAGCACCATTGGACTGTCATATTACTACTATTATTATGTGATTTTTTTTTTTTTTCAGTCGCGGTCTGAGCTTTTACCCAGCAGAAGAACAAACCAGTAAATATTTCATAAGTGTCAGTGAACTTGTAATGGATCATATGAACTATTTGACGTTCGGTGTGTGTACTCTTATCTATTGTATTGTAAAGTAAATGACCAGCATTCGCAGAAGCTAAGACGAAGTTGCTAATGCTATCAACAAAGACGGAAATGCCAATTGATCACATGGTAACGTCCTGCTGCTAGTACAGATTTTTTTATTATTATTATCTTAGTTTATCAATTTGAACATGATCTGCACAGTTTGGAAAATGTCTTAGAACGTTTTGAGAGAGATTAAAATTCAAGTTTTCTCCTAGCACTTCACAAACAAGGGTTTGCTGCTCTTTATTCTCTGTAAGCTAGCACCAAGGAGCTTAGCCAGCGTTAGCTTTTTTGGTTGAGGTTTTAACAATACTATGTTGACTTTTCTAAAGGAGACATGGAACACCCAGCTTGTATTTTGGACCAAATGAAGCAGTTTGTCATACATGGTGCCCTGCCAACTGTGTATTACATCCCAGATTTCATATCAGAGGATGAAGAGTCCTACCTCCTTCAGCAGGTCTACAAATCTCCAAAAACTAAATGGACCCAGCTTTCAGGACGAAGACTTCAGAACTGGGGAGGGTTACCACATCCCAAAGGGATGCTGGTAGAGAAAATTCCTGACTGGCTGCAGACATACTGTGAGAAAATTTCCTCTCTAGGTGCATTCAGTGGGAAAAAAGCCAACCACGTGTTGATGAATGAGTATAAACCAGGAGAAGGGATCATGCCTCATGAAGACGGCCCTCTGTACCACCCTACTGTCACCACCATCAGTCTGGGCTCTCACACCCTCCTTGACTTCTACACACCTGTTAACACCCTGGAGGGCGATGCCCCACAGACAGAGGAGAATCGCTACCTTTTCTCCCTGCTGGTGAGGCCGCGCAGCCTTCTGATTCTGCAGGATGAAATGTATCAGCACCTGCTTCATGGCATCCGGCCGTGCACTCAGGACACACTGACAGACAAGGTGGTGAACCTGTCGACTGCTGGCGCTCTTTCAGGAGAGACGCTAACACGGAGCACCAGAGTGTCACTGACTGTGCGCCATGTTCCAAAAGTCATAAAGACAAAGCTTATGCTGGGACGGAAATAAAGATAGAGCTGTTTGCATTATCACCATCAAGCAGAATATCAACTGAAGTCTCATCTGGATGGATTTATCAGTCATATTGCACCAGTTAACAACGGATCAATTCTAGCTTTGTTAAATATCTGAGGTGCCTGAAATAACCAGAATCAAATTTTGTTGATTGGTGAGACACGAAGGGGAGCAGGACATGTACAGCACTGTGTACATAAAACACAAATTACATTATAATACTGGTTAGCATTGTTTATGGATTTACTTCACAAACCAAACCATCAGAATTTCCAATATTATTGATTAAAGTTAGCTTTGCACAGATACAGTAGTATCAGAATGTATGTTTACTGATAAATAAATAAACTGCAGCATAAAAAAGTCAAGTGTGCAAGTATGTATGGAAAAAATATGATTGAGGTTCTTTTAGAAATTGTATTTAATTCATAGTTTGTCAACTAGAGTAGTGGCGAACCTCTTTTTTAATAAGTTTCCATCACAGCTCTTAAATAAACACAATTAAAGCAGCATTCCATCAACTACCATTTTTCCACTTAGCCCAAGAAAACAATTTCATAATGTTTTATTTGTCCGGGACAGGAAGTAACCAAAGTTGCTTTGTGAAATGTCCTGTAGTCTTTGGAGTTGGACCCACACTGCTGCCTAAGTGTTGACTGGTATTTTAAGAAAGGGAGAGAAGGGAGGGATGGAAAGAGAACAAGAGCAGGGGGAGTGAAAATGCAATAAAAATGTAAGCATAAACATACAGATGTGAAGGGTTTACTTATCTCAAGTAATGTCAAATATAATCTGTTTTTTTTAATTCCTCTTGTGTCTGCCTACAACTTTCACCGTCATCTTGGCTCCACTATAAATACATAATTTGTCACATGAATCTTTGCGTCACTGTGTTTGTTTGTTTCCGTGTTACAAATCAAATTTACTACATAGGGTTTATTTGACATATTTTTGACATTTTAAGTGGGGCCAATCAAGTAGAAGGTCCATCTCCATGTATGTCACCTATTAAAAACACAGTTAATTACAAGTTCACTGTTATCCCTGAGGTTACATCTGGCCTGTTAATATTTTTCAGAGATGGGATCACAGTCATCCAGCCTTTCAGGTCTTTGTTTAAACAGAAATGTGCAAATCACACTTGTTGCATTGCATTGATGAGGTGTAGTTTGTGTTGAAGGCTTTTTCATTATGTCCTCTGCCTGCAAATGCACTCACTTTGCTTAACTTTGGTGTGTAATCATATTTCACAGGAGGCCACAGAAACAATGGAGCCACAGCCAAAACGCCTGAAAGGGTCAGAGTTTGCCACTGATGCCTGGGTCGCATACCCTGTTCTGTCAGATGAGCAGTCACAAGAGGTTGAGCTGATGGAGGCATTTGCTGTGCCCATTGTCAACAAGAAAGAGACATCTCGACTTGTCAGGGAGCTGAACAGCCTCTACCCACTGAATGGCCTTCAGCACCTCAAGAGAGTGAGAGCCTGCAAGGAAAAGGGCAGCCCTCACCCTTTGGAGGTTTTAGTGTGCCTGGTTAGTGAAGCAACGCACATGAAGCTGCCCAGCCTACACTCTCTGCTGCCCTCCGGTGGTGTTAGACATGATGGATTAGGGGATCCTTTTGTGGTCAGGGTCCCTGCACGTCCCCCCTTAACCCGACCTCAGTTTGAGCTGGCAAGCAAACACTGGCCCACCTCCTTTCATGAAGACAAACAGGTAACAGTGGCCCTGAGAGGAGAGCTCTTCAGTTCGCCTCAGAAAGCTGCAATGCACATGTACATGATGTCTGCAATTACTGCAGCGAAAGCTGGAGGGGAGATGGGGATGGAGGTGGTTGGAGCTGTAGTGGTCAACCCTGAAACGCAGACAGTTATCGCTGTGGGGCATGACTGCAGAGGTCACCATCCCCTCCATCATGCAGTCATGGTCTGCATTGACCTTGTGGCTCGGAGCCAGGGCGGTGGATTCTATTCTTTTGACAGATACCCTGCTTGCTGGTTCACTTCTGAAGCCTCAGACACATTGGAAAATGTGGCTGATGGAGAGAGGTGCTCTCAACCCTACATATGCACCGGGTATGACCTCTACGTCACCCGAGAGCCATGTGTAATGTGCGCCATGGCACTGCTCCATTCCAGGATTGGCCGTGTGTTCTATGGGACTACCTCTGCTGACGGGGCATTAGGGACAAAGTTCAAAATCCACTCACAGAGAGATTTGAACCATCGATTTGAAGTTTACAAAGGGGTCTTGAGCAACCAGTGTGAGAATCTGAAGAGGTTGGGCGACAACATCCAAAGGTTACAGGAACAAAGCTAATGAATGGACCATTACAATCAGGGTGCTAAAGAAAAAATACAAGTCCCGCCAGAATTTACTACAGAAATAATGTTATCAGAGCAGTCATTTTAAATAATTTTTTTTTTATTCAAGTGGTGAATTGCATTGAAAGAACGTGTGCAGTAGAAAACCATTAACATGTTTCCTATCATTGTGCTGACTAGGAGATGGTGGTGGTTGTATGTTGGAAGAAATAAAGGGAAAGTCATTGACAGTGAAGTTCGTCTTCACTTACAGTCAATATTATCATGTAGTGAATTAAAAACTGCTGCTGCTCTGTACAAGGTCAAACCGAGGGAACATTTTGTTTAATTCCTTTGATGAAAAGCAGGTTCATAAACTGTTGTAATGTTCACATAGCTGATATGAATCAAATCTCAAACCACAGAAACAACACTGACATGACAAGGTCAGAAAAGTCTTTAACGGAGAAGCTGAAAATGCAGGTAATGAGCCTCTGCAACTGACTTTAAGCAAAGGTGACCTTTTTGGGTGGGGTGTCAGGTTTGTATTCAAGCTATGTTTAAAAGATTTTTCATATAAATGGTAAGCTTTCTGATGATTGTTTTCAATTTTATCAGTTAATTGTTGAGATATTCCGCCATATTTTACTGTGTGGTGAACAAGGTTGGATGAACCTTGATGAGTTTTTCCGGATAAACCTCAGACTGTCAGTGTTACTTCCGAGACAGTTTGGTTTCTGCCACTACTGATGTGTCCGTTTATAATTTTATAAACAGTGCTGTTTTTAAACAGCATCAAATCCAAATGTGGGAAAATGTCTTCATAAGAGAGAGCATCCTTTACTTCACTTTTTGTGGGATTTAAGCGTCTCATTGAAATGCATGCAAGGATAGATGCAACACTCTGAGGGCACAAAGATTTTAATAAGATTAAAAACAAGAAATATGATGAGTACTGTGAGCTATGGCCAAACAAAGCAGAACTAGCTGCCTTGATACCAAAAAGTCAATCTGAAGAGAGCAGCTACATAAATGTAGTTTTATCACAGAGACACTGAAGCCCTCCATCGCTGAACACTTTACCTGACAACAATAATTTGTCTCATTTCTACATCCAGGACATAACATTCACACAAAATAATGTACAATGGAAAAACACTGTCCTGTTTTGATTGAGTTACAAGAGAGGAATGATTCACAAATCATGCAAATAAAGAGAGCGAGTCCATTCTGCACTCAGCATGAACAAGTTCGACGCCCATTACAAAATGAAAGTGTACCAATAAACGAGCCACAGGCTCCTACCCTTGGGAAGTAAATATCTTTGAAAAATACATTTGGGACATCTCTGTGGCTACAAACAGACTCACACCATATTGACTGAGAGCAAAGACTGAGGGAAAAAAAAAACCCAACCAAAAGCCTCACTGATGCCTGGGCCAGCCCAGGTCTACGCAGGCAAAAAATACATCATTAAATATTCACATAAGTTAGTAATGCATATGGCATCCTGTCATCTACAAACACTCCTGTTTTTTTATCATCTTCAACCTGATAAATCTAAGGACAACAGTGACTTTTACACAAACTGTACGACTTAGTACACACATCTGTACAGACTACATAGGAAATAATGTCAGTTGCTATGAAGCACATCATTTACAATATCTTAATACTTGTTGATGCCGAAAATTCTAACTCCGTGTAGTTGCGGCAGTTTAGGAATGAGGACACTCAACAGTGAGGCAGTGTTTATCACGAAGTGTGTTGTGTCATACTTTGTGTAGAAACTTGCCAGGAAGTATCTGCAGAGGAAAACAGAGGGATTAAGCTAAAAATAAATAAATAATCTACAAAGTACTTCTAATATGGGAAATGGGCAGCAAGACAAAACAAAGTGTGTACAACATTTGCTTGTACACGGATTCTATAGATTGCAGCTTTCATGACTATTCCTAAACACTTAATGCTGTAGTCATGATTAAAATTTTTGAGGTTGGGACGTTGTAAAAGACCTAGGGTTTGATAAATGCCACTGTATATTTCTGTTTTAATGACCCTTCAGAGTAAAGGCAAAATGAGATACATACAGAATGATGGGAGAGATGGTGAAGAACTTTCTAGAGGAAGTGAATTGCACGCCATAGTCTAGCTGTTCCCAGTGTGTAAGAAGTCTGGCTTTTCCTTGGTCTGGGGTCTCAAAAGGCGTGCCCTTCACTGCATGCATAAACACGTACATTCCCTGTAGAGACAGAAAATAAGTCAATTGTGCTGTAAAGACAGTGTGAAAGATACCACTGAGGGCCAACTAAACACATTGACTGCTCTCTGTTCATGGTGTTTATACCATTACAACTTAAAAACATTGATATGTGCATGTGCAGAATTTTGTTACAACTGATATATTTAGTAAATTATAAAAAATTACAGATGTAGGAAAGTCTGTGGCTACTTTCCTTTTCTCTTGTGACACAGAGATTTTAAAAGCACAGACTTTGGGCTAGTCTGCTGCAGGAGTTATAGCAAAAAATCCCTACAGAAACAATGCAGCTCATGCTCGATTCTTGTGCCATCTAGGCAACCATGACACACACACAAAAAAAAAACCAGTTGAATGAGAGGATGCCTTTTTATTGGAAATAAATGTTGCTATCTTTGGAATGGCACTAATTCTAACTACATACCTACTCCTGTGCCAAAACACTAAAATTTAGTGGAAATAAATGGAAAATTTGCATTAGACAGGTAAAGGTAATGCTGACATGCAGCTAACAGCACACTGCTGCTGTATTGTGGGGAAAATAACTGGCCATAGTTGACCTTAATAGTTACTGTTAATAGCCTTCCATATTGGCTGTGATACACAATCCTTGGAAATTGCTTCACGCTCACACTATTCAATGATGTGACACACATCGACTTTGTTTCTTTATTTGCGGTCAGCCATTTAACAATGAGAGGTCAGCTTTGTCTACGGACAGATTTTAAGTTGCATGACAAGCTGCTACAAGGACGCCTTCCCAAAAATAGATCATATTTTAATAAACACTGGCAGAGGAGAGGATAACACACAGCAGGCTGTTTGGCTAAGTATGAAGTCAAGGTGCAGCCGGCAGCTTCATATAACTGTCGACGTTAAAGTGTTCTTAAACACAGTTAAGTCAAAATAGGTCATTGTTTAAAGAGTGATTTGACAGCAATAGGTAATTTGTTGGTTTGGCTTTGAGAGCAACAGTTCAGTGTAACTTACAAAGTTGTGAATGACATTAGTTAGCGTCCAAACCACTGGCACAGTGAAGAAGGGTATGCTCAAGAGGACAATATGAAGTATTCCAACACCAAGTGCATAGGTCAGCCAGATCCCTCGACTGTTCATCACTCGAGTGTTTGGGTTCACCTCACTGTGTGCCACACCCACATTCATTCTGGTCTGTGGACAGACACATACAGCATAGTCACAAAGCATGACTTCACATTTATAGATATTTATTGTCTTGTTCTCTTGGTAATCTTTTGTACTCAGTTACTCTTTTTTTGGGGGGGGGGGGGGGGGGGGCAACTTTCTGTTGTGCATGAATACATCAGCAAATTTGAACTGGTCATTCCATAGTTGGAATTATTGTCTAAACAATCATTAGTTTGCAAGAACCGCAAGGGTTTAAAACACCAGATCAGTATGGTAATAGTAATTGTCTGACAATTAAAACACACTCTACAAACGTGTAATAGGTTTATTTGATAGTCAAAATGGCCTGTTGTGCTCAATATGGATGCTAAAATTATGACAGTCCTTCTGCTCTTACTACCACAGTGCCACATTTACAGTTATCTCTATGATAAAGCTGTATTTGAAAAAGCAACTCACACCGCAGCACTCTGCTCTCCCTGCACGTCTAAATGCTATAACAAGAAAAAAAAAACCATCTTACGCAATCATGTTGAACTTTGCCCTCTGGCACACTTTCTGGCACCAGACTGGGGCAAAGAAAATAAAAAAAAATCTTCATTTTGTAGGAAAACATGACATAGGAAAATATGATTTCAAGTCAACATTCCCAAAGGCATGGATCTTTAAGCTGTTTCGGGTTTGGTATTTGTTAAAAAAAATTATATGAAGCTGTGAAAGAGGAGACGATATTTTAAAGACAACGTGGCTGGTTTCATCTAAAAGTTTGAGTCTAAAGTCCCCTGAGCCTCAGCACTGAGCTAACTGTCTGAAACCAGCAGCTACATTTAGGACACTGATGCTCATCTGACGAGTTAGCATGAGGGAACAGACACATCTGATGGCAAGACCATTTACCCAAGTCTGGATCTGAGAAGACACTTAGAACTGAGACAATTAGAAACGACCCCAAAGACATGATTTGACAAAAGTTATACAGATAACAGTAACTACTTCGGACTACTTGCTGATTACTCTTCGTGGCTACAGAAAACTGCAGCTGCAGGAATTCTAAAATAATAACAATAATAATAATAATAAAACAACTGCAGAGACAAGTCCATGGACGCAAATTGGCTGCAATTATTAGTGACCTCTTCTAAACAAGTATGGCAATGGTTAGCATGCCTTGCTAAGTAGATATGTAAACATTAAAACACCCCTAAAGAGACGTTTTCGTTTCCAGTACATAGCCCGACCCAAATCGACCCCGTTCGTAAACCAAGTTAGCCGGCATCATCGCGTACATAATACACGTCAAGTAAGGCAAACATAAACGGCTGTAACGTAAGGTCAAACACCCAGTGCTGAAAACTTACAGGTGGTAGCGAGCAGTGGAGGTATTTAAACAGACGAGGGGCTGTGGAGAGAAATGGTTTCTCCCTTTGTTGATATGAGCAGCTCCGGGCTCTGACAGCACGTCGTAGTCTGACCCGAGCGGAAGTAGACGTGCTCCCAACGCGCTGTGGCTGGGATTTTAACGCCCTCTACGATCATGTCAGGCCTGTCCTGTCCCCACCAAAAGTCCCATGTTAAATTCACGGTAATATTAAACTTATAAACAGTTAGAATTATCTTAGAGCTCCACTGTGCTTTTGTTTTGGTATGTTAATCCCCCCTAAAGTCGGGTTTCTGTAGCAGTCTGTACCTGTCAGCTTAAACGCAGGGTAAAAGCTACGCCATGGCGCTTTAGCAGCCCGCCCTCGTGTCACTTCTGACTAATCAGGTTGCAGAAGAGGGGGCGGGAATAGAGTCGTTTCCGCCGTGTGATTGAAGTCTTGTTAATGAAAGATTCAACTGGGCTTTTCGCAAGTGAGTAATTCACTTGTAAAGATAAGCGGTGTCTTCATTCACTTTGTAATGACTTAGTAATTTCCGCACACATGATTGCATCGAAATCTGGATTGTAATAGTGAGCTAAACAGTGAAAGCAGCAGCTAACTCGGAGGCCAGTTAGCTCACTTTCTTGTCTTCAGCTTAATGTAAAGCAGCTCTCTGCTCATTTTACTAAGACGTTCATGTACATGATTATCTCAGATTTAAAATGTCTCTCAGTGAAATGCCTCAAGTTTAAAAAGATTAAAAGTCTGTCTCGTCTATCTGTTAACCGGCATGGTTTGCAGCTGTTTTTTCAGACCTATCTTTAATTTTGTGTATTTGGCATTTAAGTGAATGTGCCAGTTCACAGGTGATGTAAACGTCATGGTGTGTATGGTGGTGTGACTAGTCCGGAATTGTATGATAGAATACATTCAGATCAGAATTCAGTCAGCGGGTAATGGGCCATGCCAGCTAGTAGCACTTATTTAAAACATATTATTTACGGGATCAAAAGTATGAGTTATATGTATATTTTTAATCATGAACGAAAGTTGTGAAACCAAGTCAAGCGAAGATTCAAACTCTCTTTTGCAACAGGCGGACACTCAAATTTGTTTTCATACCGAATTTTCATTTGCAAGTGTTTTGCATCTGCAGAGCAGTGATCTGTTAACCACTTTATATTGCAACGCAGGTTTAAAAGTAGCATTGGAAAGACCTGCTGACATTCATGCGCAGACCAAGAGCAGCTTTGTTTGGTGTGGACCAGTTAAAATTAGTACTAGACATATTTGGACTTGTTAAAACATTGCCAGTAATAACTATGTTTGGTTTTAAACAGTCTCAAATAAGTGCTGTATGTGTGTGCCACTTAAAGGGAGATATGTACATGTTTGATTTTATTTCACTTCCATTGTATTGTTCTATCTCGTTATTGAGATTCTCTGTCATGGAAATGTGTTGTAATGTCTGAAGCCACAGATCTCAGATTTTGCTCCGTTTTATGTCATGCTGTTATGACTCAACAAGAAAGGCACCTAACTAAAATCAGACTTTCCTTTTACAGATAGCTGGAATCATGAAGCAGTTGACTCCAGATACTGTGCGGTTGCTATCGAGCTCGCAGGTCATCACATCAGTGGTGAACGTTTTGAAAGAGCTGATGGAAAATTCCCTGGATGCTGGAGCTTTAGGCATTGATATTAAACTGGTACACTGTCCAAATTACAGATTATGGTCATCTAGCCCATACCCATGTTGCAGCAACATTGTTGTTGCATTTGATACTATAGCTTATACTGACTTTCTAATTGCAGGAAAACTATGGTTTGGACCGGATAGAAGTACGTGACAATGGCCATGGCATCAAAGCTGCAGATACTCCTGTGATGGCTATGAGACATTTTACATCAAAGATCTGTAGCCATGACGACCTGCAGCATCTGGAAACATACGGCTTCAGAGGAGAAGCGCTGGGCTCCATCTGTGCTCTGGCTGAGGTGATGAGGACTGAGCAACTAAAGTTATTAAATGGCAGTCACGTTAAAAGGAATTCAGGTTATACATATGGATCCTAAGTTGTACACATGTGCTGAACGAATAAAAGTGTTAGAATGGATATTGGTTTACACATTATTTACTCTTTCATTTATATTAAGAATCAAATATAAATTCTGGATTATTATGGTTTATAAACTGTTATCATGTGTTGTGCTGATTTCTTTCAGGTGGCTGTCACCACAAAGACAGTGGAAGATGATATCAGCACCCAGTACATGCTAAACTTCAAAGGGGAGGTAGTTTCCCAGAAGCCATCTCACTTAGGTCAAGGCAAGGCACCAATCATTTTATTTCTACATTCTATAGTGAGCAATCAGTAATCAACCTCTTTTGATGTGTTACACCAAAGGATCTGAGTGCTGAATAAATACAAGATATGGGGGTTATTGTAGTGTCTATAACATGGTGTCATTTTTTCATTATGGGTATTAAGCGTAGATCAATTAAAAAATGTACCACACAAAGTATTAAGTGTAAAACAAATGCAAAAATGGTGGTCTGAATAATGTTTGAATGACCTGTAGTCACTGGGCTTTAAGACAAATTCTTTTGCTGATTTGCAGATCCTAACCTATTTTTTAATTTTTTGGGAAACTATAAATAATATGCCTACACCTATTTTAAGGAATCAGCAAATAATCCTCAATGTGTCCTTCAGCCTTGTAGTAAGAAAGGTGTGTTTTATTGCAAAAGCTGTTGCACACCTCTATGCGTTTGTGTTTTACAGGTACAACAGTGAGTGTACTGAAGCTTTTTAAAAATATTCCAGTGAGAAGGCAGTACTACTCCTCAGTCAAGAGGTGTAAGGAGGAACTGAAGAAAGTACAAGACCTGCTAATGGCATACGCCATTATAAAACCTGTCTTGAGGCTCACACTAGTTCACAATAAGGTCAGGAACTTTCTCTCACTTTTCAGATTTTACCAAGTCAAGGAAAAATATATATATAACTTTTTGAACGATTGCAAAATAAATTAACCCACACTTTTAAAATAATTTGCAATGGTAAACAGTCTAGTGAGGATAAAACAGTAACTTCCTGTGTATGGTGGTTTTAAAAAGTTGGTAGTTTTACTAGCAGCCATGAGCTTGTTTTCATGTCAGTTACAATGGATACTTCAACCAATTCTGCAGCACAATCTGTTTGTCTGCTGTCATCCTGTGTGATCAGTGTGTTCTAACACACAGCATTTAATCTAAACATGACCAAATATACCCAGGTGTTGCACTGTTAATCTGTCCAAAGGATGTTCTGATGGACAGCCTGTACTCCCACACACAGCAACCACTAGGTGTCCTCATTTGTTTTCAAATGACCAAACAATGACAAAAGTTTCTGTTAATACACCCCAAGTAACTTTAGTATAGTATCATATTGTGGTCAATGACAGTAAATGTTTAAAATCTATGAATACCCCTTTGAAATCATAGCTAATGTGGGATAAGTGTCCACATAGGAAGTTCAATTAAATCTGAGAGAGAAAAAAGATTTAATTTATGCTTATTCCATCAACCTTTTGATACTTTTCTTCCTTTTAATAATGATAATAATATCATCTACTTTGTTCACTTATATTTTCATTGAGCATTTTACATAAAACATGACTTAGTTTAGCAGTTACATGGAGTCCAAAGACATTTATTTACCAAAATTACATTCAAGACAGTTTAGGGGCAAATATTTAATTACTTACTTAGTTAATAATTCAATCAATATTCACAATAGTCTCTTCTATGATGATGTGAAACTTTGTAGTATTACATGTAAAGTGCCTCCTGAGCATCATAGGCACAAGTTGTGTACAGAGTTTGTCCCCTTTCAAATGTGTACAGGTGCCAAAATATATTCTGAAGCTCATTTGGTGAATTATTTATCAAATACAATCTCCAAGACAGAAATTGTGTTCAGACTCCTGTTGTTCTGCCGTCAGTACCAATGTGCATCAGTGAGGTATGAAATCATCACGTGTGATGGAAAATATTTGTTTTGCTTGTTGAAGCACTTCAGAAACACGTCAACTAAACATTTATAGAGTCAAAGGAGCGGTACAGACTGACCAACTTGAAACTGCTGGATCAGTGAGCCCAAATTCTGCTGTAGAAAAGTTCAAGCAATTAACTTGAAGATTTGAAAATCAAAATTCTACTACACAATGAAAGGAGGTATGGAGGTATTTTGGAGAAATTATATGTTATAGTTTATTAATAGATTTTTGTATGTAAAGAAAATATTTATTTTCTGGAGAATTTTTTCAAATGGACAAATACTATGAAAATATTTCATTTCCAGTGTTATTATAAAAACATGTCTGGGATCTACTTGCTTAATTACTTAAATTATTTATTGGTTATGTAAATCAAGTAAATACATAATTAATCAAAGTTTAATTTGCATCTATGAAGGGCATTGGGTGACAAAGTGTACTAATCTTTTGGGTAATGGACTTGAATTACATGGGATATATTTAAGCAGGTTTAGTTAAAGATCTTAATATTTAAATGCCATCCAAAAGGAATATTTAAAATCAGAGATATTAAATCCTTAAAAAGAGACAATTACAAATTTAAACAGCTTCCAGTCTATAAGTGAATATCTACAAATGACACTATAAGATCATACTGTGCAACATTGCAATATCCACAGGTCTACTAACAAAATCTGATGATGCAACAAATATAATGGTTTGGGAACATAAATACGGTCTCTGATCTGACTCTTAACTCCAGATGAGCCTGAACATCAGTAAATCTATAGCATATTGTTTTAAATCAAAGAAATCTGTGAACTGGAGTCACATCCCTAAAATGTCCTTATATCTTTACAGCCACATCCCGACTTGGCAGAGAACAGTGATAATAGTCATGACATTCCCCTCTCTTGCCGTATTGTTAGTTCAGTGTTTTCTCTTTCTTGATGCTTGTTAGAAAATGGAAAACAGCAGAACAGATGTGTGATTGTAGATTATTTTACAATAGAAATTTAAGTAATTATATCAACACACCAACAAACCAACATGTCATTTTCCTCAGGGTCAAATTCATAATGTATCATGGACTTTTTGTTCTTTTTTTAGTGGCTTTACACAACTAAAACAAATATGATAAAAGGCTATTTACAATGGATAGACATGTAAATAACAACTAAAACGAGAATGAATGAATGATGAGAATGATGTGTATGTTGTGTCTCTATGATATGTGTGTTTGTGTAGTAATGTTATGACAGTATAGTATTTGTTTAATAATAAAATAATTCTAAACATTTCATAATAATGTAATATACATTATCATATGATGTAACAATTATAATACAATTATCATAGAATTAATATAATAACATTATATTAAACATGCCATCATCAATTTAACCATAAGTGTTAAATTAAACCAAAAGATAATTGTTTTGTGTAGTTACTTTTTTATCAGCTGTGCACTGGGCTTTATGTTTGATGTATACATTAAAATGACCAGTTAATGTATATTGGATAATTTTATTGATCAGCAGTGGAACTGCAGTTTCAGATCCCAAACATGGCCGCCTCTTAACTCAAATATGGCTGATTATGAAGCCTGAGTAAACTGCTGAACACAGCTGCGGCCTTCACCCCAGATTCAGTTTCAGGCCGCTGCAAGTTCGTATAGGCAGTGTCGGTCATAGAGGGGCTTCATAACCGGCGTATGAATTTCATGGAAATCAGTTTTGAGGTTATCAGGTTGGAGTAGTGAATCCATTTCGCACAATCAGCAGCACTCAGTTGCCCCTATCCTTTATCTCCAACTCTGCTATTTGGCTTGTGTCATGTTTCACAGCTTCTTTGAGAAACTGTTTACAGGACTGATTCATTTATATGTGCCAGATTGTGTATTTAATAGCCGAGACATACCCTGCCACAGGGTGCATGTGTCTAGAAATCAACACCTAAGGGAGACAGATTACAATCTCACATACGGGTGTCAACATATTTTGGACCCAAACTGTTTTCTGATCTGACTTGATTATTATGCCAAAAATGTTATCATAGGGGTGACTTTTTTGATGTCTTTGTTACTTTGATGCTCACATTATATTTTTTATTATTAGGAAAATGAGCATGGAAGAAGTAGATCATTCCATGAAATGATGATCCATTAACAAGTCAGAGTCATCAAGCTTTAATTTGTTGCATGACTTCAACTATTTTTGTAATAGTTTCCATTCATTTATTTTTATGTGGCAGCAGCGTCCTATACATGGCTGTCATGGCAACCCATTTATAGACATAGATATAATAAACTGCAGCTTTTGTCCATCCTGTACCGAATAAAACATAATACAAAAGAGCGACTCAGTGGCCCAGTTACTGCCCCAGCAAGTTTGTATGTAGTGTGATTTACCTGATTTGGTCTCATGGAAGTTGACCAGTGTCATATTGTTCCAGGTGGTAGTCTGGCAGAAGGCCAAGATGCCCGATCTCAGAAGTTCCCTGCTTGCTACGCTGGGACTGGGTACTGCTGCCAACCTGCTCCCTTGCCACCATCACCAAGAGCAACCAGAGGTTAGTTGAGGGGAAAAACATGGAGATCCGAGAAAAGTTGAGCAAACCAAACCCATGCACGTTGAAAAGAAAGTTCGTCTGTGTGCTGTTATCTAGCAAAAATTCATGTTTGTGCATTATTTAAAAAAAAACTATCAACATACTAAACAACAAGCTAACAAGTCAGCTTGGAGTAGTTCACCCTGCCCAAATGTAGGTAATGTGCTAAGTTGTGTCGTATCATGGTATGTGGGGCTCACGTTTACAAGTCTCAGGTTTCATGGTCAACTCTTATTTTTATTGTTTCACATGGACCATTACTCAGCCGGACAAAGTCACCTCTGAACATTGCAGCAAACGATACAGTGAATGTGAAGAGGTGACATGGTGTGCATTGCTCTCTGATGGATGAGCGTCAGAGGCACATAGCACTGCTGAGCTGGCACTGAGCCGCATGCTACCCCTCCCACCTCACGCACACACCTCGGACTCTCTGCTCTCACACTGTGGCTCTCATGCCACTTTGCCCTTCATTATGGAACCGTTTCCACAACACTTCCATCGAACCATACACGTCAGTTGGCCTAATTTTCATCGGGATCCAAATCAGATCAAATATTGTGATTTTAAGTTCAAGAAATCAATGTCTTTGACATTGTGTGACACACGTGTTAAAAAATCGAATTAAAATTTAAAAGAATCTGATAAGTTATAAATAATTTGATTTTAATTGGAAATGAACGCTACAGTCACTCTGTAACATATTTGGCTAACTGGCTTTGGAAAAAGAAAATGAAATGCCTGGTTAAAATCTATCATTTTTGCACGTTATACTGTGAGCTAATAACCTCATCAGGAACGCCTGGTCTCAAGCCAGTAAATGTGGTCAGTTGGTGGCTGGCCAACTATTTCTTTGCCCTTTTCTTTTGAGTTCTTTCCTGATGAAGAGTGAATTATTTTTGTTAGCTAAGCTTTGCTGTGCTGATCGTAATTGAATTACTGTTGAGCAGTAACTTTCTGCTTGGTCACGGTAGGTGTCATGTGGCTCGTACCTGCTGCCAGGCTCCCAACTAATCTACTCTGACAGATATGGAGCAGCCCTTTTCACCCCGTTTCTCTCTCATTTTCCTCTTTGTTGTTGTTATTTTGCTGCTGCACTTTGGTGCCCAGTTATGAGAACAACCTTTCACCTTTTCCTCTTACTCCCTGTAGCAATGAAAGAGAACTTTTCTCCTCTTTGTCTCCAAGACCAAAGTTTAGTGATCAAGGGAACCAGGTTGACAATTTCACCGGGGCCTCGCTTGGGGAGAGTCATAAGAGCTATTCCTCTGCAGAACAAAATGTGACACTCGTTTTTGGCAGCATGACTACACATAGCCGTCGCCCTTTGGGGCTTGAGGTGCCATTCATCATCCCATAAAGTGACCCTAATGAGCGGAAATAGAGAGAAGCATATGTGCCATGACCTGAAATAGCAGTTCATTTATTAACTTCATTGGCGTACGTTGCTGCTAATAATGAGCCCTGGGCCATATGGAAAAAAAGGCAACGCTATTCTCTGCTTGAAATCTGTGGAACGTTAATAGCCCTCCATAATTTCTTACTAGCTTACATTTATAATGGAGGTTCCCGTTTTCTGCAGAGTGATGAATTTCAGCTCATGAGAGCTCCCCGTGGTGGATGTGATGATGTAACGTGATTTCAGTTTTAATGGAAATATCAAACACCAGCTTGTTGCACATGTTAGTATAGATGCCTGCATGTACAGATAAAACAAAATCATCTCAGCTTCAATAATCACCTGTTGTCAGCTGTGCTATCCTAATTGAATATGTAATGATGGTAAAGTTATTCTTTGTTCATTGTTCATTACTGCAGCGAAGCATTAAGTGAAAATTAAGCGTTTTGCTTTGAGTCTTTTATTACATCCATTATTTGTTATGTAGCGTTATCATTTTCTGGAAAGAAGTGAGATGTGATTTTTCTGTTCCATTATCAACATTATCATCATTCTTACTTTATTCAGATCCTTTTAGATGGATTTTTTCCAAAGCCTGGAGCAGGTTACACATCTACAAGCTCATCTAGCCCCGACAAAACCTTTATATTTGTCAACAAACGGCCTGTCCACCATAAAGATATAATGAAGGTAATCATTGTGCATTAATCAATTATATAGACTTTAAACAATGTAAAGTTTTAAGTATCTAACACTATTCTTTTTTTGTTTGTCTGAAAATACAACCCTGGTACGTCAGCTATTGCGTCAACACTACACTGCTCAGTATCCAGATGACACTGCCCGGAATCGTTATCCCATCCTTGTACTTAAAATTACAGTTTCACCGTCTTCAGTTGATGTTAACCTGACGCCAGACAAGACTCAGGTTCTTCTTCATGACAAGGTAACTATGAAATTCAGACTTGGTCAGAAATGTGTCCAGACTTAATGATGACCAAAGGAATAAAGAACATATAGATATGAGTGAAAATAAAAGGTGTACTATCTGTCATGTGTGTGACCTTTAGGAGGCATTGCTCACTGCAGTAGAAGCACTGCTGGTTTCTCTCTACGGTTATCGGTCTGATCAGGACCCTGCAGCCGAGAAGCAGCTGGACAGTGAGACTTCTCCCTCTAGTCTTCTGCAGTCTGATGTCTCACAACCTATCCCCGAACTAAGAGAAGGACATGATCGCTGGGACCTCAGCCACAGTGGTAACCTCCTTAGTAAAGGACAAAAAGACAGTGACATGGCTCTGTCAGCAACAAAGAGCACAGGTGCTCCACTGGACCAGCAGACCTCAAACAGCAGCTCTTCATCCTCTGTAGCAGAGGACTGGATTGTGAACCAGATCCCTGATGAACTTGGGTCCAACTCTTTTCTCTGTAATGATCAAACAGCCCAGAGCTGCTCTCAGACACTAGAAGGAGGCTCAGCAAGCAAGTGCCTTGAGGGACGTGACAATGTGGTGTCCATAGCAAACACAAGCGTAGACCAGCTATTGGCTGAGGACTGGAGTCGGGGGACAGCTCTCACTGACCCCTTAACACGAGAACCCCTGAAACCTGTTAAAATCCATCAACCCTCAAAGCACAATCATTCTGACTCTGAGGAACTCAAGAGTCATAGCAGCTCAAACAAAAAGATGTTCAATGCCATAACAGAGAAGCAGGTTGCTCTGACTGCCTATGACCTCATCAGCAACCGCACCATGAGGGCACCACTGTCTCCTGCCGCCTTGTTTGAGAAGGAGGCCAGAGCTGATGTCCTTAGGGAGAAGCCCACAGCCAGTCTGCAGGATATCAGTGTTGCTGTTCATGAGAGGTGGAAAAATCTGCAGGAAGAAGACCGTAAGAAGTGAGTTTCCAGAACTTTCCAAGCAGTCGTTTCCATTTCTTGTTATTTGCAGGGCGGAGAAGGGGGAAAGTTTGACCTGTCATTTGTATGTGAAAAGCCTGGACTGGAAATGTTGTTGATATGAGCTGTGTTCCTAATTTCCAGACAACTGTGCCTAATAGTGAGCTAGGTAGACAACATTTTCCACAGTCCAACAGGTATCACTAATGATGACGTGTCCTCTGATATTCCAGCAGAGTTGCCCAAAACAGTCGGAGCTAATGAGTGTTGTTGTTTGACCCTTGGCCCCTTCAGAATTTAAGGATTTACAATAATGAAGGAAGAAGGTGAACAATCAAAAAATATCAGCACAGTGATGAGGGCAGTGGACAATATTGTTGAATATATATCACTCTGCAGGCTCAAGGTGTGTGTTTGCTTCTGACACCAGATTCACATGGACAGCTAGGTAAAAGATTAACAGCACGGCAGCATAGTGGTTAGGACTGTTGCCTCATCACAAAAAGGTCATGGGTTCAGTTCCCGGTCCTGGGGCCTTTCTGTGTGGAGTTTGCATGTTCTCCCCGTGCTTGCGTGGGTTTCCTCCCACCGTCCAAAGACATGCATGATTAGGTTAATTGTTGAGTCTAAAGTGTGAGTGGTCGTCTGTCTCTGTCTGTCTCTTTGTGTTGCTCCTCCAATGGACTGGCGACCTGTCCAAGGTGTACCCCCCACTTGCCCAATGTGTGTTGGGATTGGCCCCAGCACCTTCTGTGACCCAGAAACGGAGAAGCGGTAGAATATGAATGAATGAATCTTATCTCTGTCATGGAATTACAACATTATACTGTGCTAAGAGCCCTTGAAATGCATTATGTTAGATTACTGCATACCAATTTCAAGTAATGGCAAGTTTGGAAACAATGCATCAGCAGTACCTGGGCCTTATATAAATTATGGAAGAGTGCAAGGAAAAAGACATCTGTTCTACTTTCTTTGAAACATGAAGAAAGATGTGGCCAGTACTTGGCTGCTTTTACTTTCACTGCTAAGTGGGACACCATTTCTAGGAATTATACTTATGTACATTCATGAACAGGTTATTTGAATAATGGGGAACTGAAGTGGAAGCCCTAATGCTTAACATATGAAGATCTATAGAAACATGAGTTGGCAATTTTGCTGAGTAAAGCATCCTACATACATCAAACGCTGCACATGTTTCCAGCAGTCACAGTGGGAACAAGTTGTCACTCGGTATCTTAAATTTTATTTTAGGACAGATGGCAGCTTAGCAGCTGTGCTACTCAAAGGAGAACTTTAAAAGACACAAAGAATGATGGCGCTACCAGCGTTACACATAAATGTTGCTGCAGACATATGAAAACAGAGGTGTCGTGGATGACCGCTGGTCACACCACACAGTTCGCTGAAAAGTGTTGTGCTGACTGAAGAGACGCACTCACTGTACTGAAACAAATGGCATATTATCGTCATCATCCCACTATGTTTGCTCACAGCTGACTGGAAAATGAACTAAAGTGATTCAGTTGAAGATTAACAACACGAGCTGCAGAGAAGCAAACGTACACACACTGTGCACACATGTTGAACAGAGCTTGGTTCAGCTGTGGTCAGGACATGGTTTCAAGATGAAAATTATTTCAAATCGGCTACATTCAAGAATTAAGGAAATTGCACGACTCAACTTTTTCCCCACACCTCCCCTGCACATACATAACATTCAGTGATCTAGTGGTTCACATCTGTAAAGTTGGACTTTGACAAGAGACAATGAAAAAAAGATTGCATCCACATCTTTTAAAGCTCCTACCGCCTACTGTAAAACATCATTAGCCCAGTTTTTGCCTATACTAGAAAACCAACTTGGACAGCGTTTATTAACAAAGTGGTTGTCACGAATGTTGTAACTGTAAAAGATTTGGTTGAACCTTACAGGTACGAGGAGAAGGCAAAAAAATACCTGGAGCACCACGACCAGAGAACCAAGTTTGCCTCTGCTGAGGGCCCCAAACAACCATGCAAGAGCGCTGCAACAACCCACGTACACAGTCAGAAACGCAAGGTTCCGTTGTCCAACCAGCAATTGCTGGACCAGCTCTTCTCTGCACAGCCCCAAAAGAAGCTGAAGAACCCAGCACCTAAGCCCTCCCAGCCCCTCCCCTGCAGTGTGGCTGCCCTTCGGCTGCAGCTTCAGCGCCTCTCATCCCAGAGCAGTGCAACACCACAGGGCCTCCATCTTGTAAACCGCCTGGCCTCTCAGAATGCCTGGGTCATTTTATGTGGTCAGAGGCTCATGTTGTTAAACCCATTTCGAGTGGAGGAAGCCTTGCTGTTTAAGAGACTTCTAGAGAATAACATACTTCCAGCAGAGAGTCTGCAGAACCCTATACAGTTAACAGATGGGTAAGGTATCACTCACCTATTACCACCAAACTGCTAAACCTGACAGTTGTTTTCCCTGTGGAAAACTGCACACTCATCAGATTATTTCACAAACATATATGCCAGAGACTTTAAAGGCGAACAAACCCTAATCCTTGTTTCTATTAAAGCTTATCTAATGTGTAAAAATACACTGATCTTCTTGTGTCTCTTCTGCAGAAGTCTAGGGGGACCAGAATACACTGATGCTTTGTGCAAAATGGAGAAACAAACCCCCAAGATGAATGGACAGATCCACTTCTCTGATCCCAGGCTCATAGCAAATGGGTTTAAAATAACACTCACTCCAGGTACATTTTAAAGAAAGCTTTGGACTTCCAGGCTGCTAAATGAGGTGGATAAATGTGTTGCAACTGATTTTTTTATATTTTTGTGTCATGCTGTTTAAAGGTTTAACGGTTTGTTTCGTTTTATTTAACAAAGGTTGTGGTTGTTTGCCATCATGAATGTCATAGTTCACCAGTCACTTAAAAATGTCAAACGTACGTAACTGGATTACAAGCAATTATTTCTGGGTATTGGATTAGTTGTGGAGAAAACAAAATGGTTTTCTTTCAGTACAGTGCAAAACAATGAATAATGAAATGGAGAGACAGGATTTTGTGAGTCATGAAAGATTAGAGAAGATACAGGATAAACAGTCTGTTTTTGTCTTTTCGACAGACTTTTTCTTCTATAACCAATCAGGGCAAGTTGAATATATTTAATATGTTATGGCACCTGGATATGTAGAGTTTTGTCATAAATTATCTTAGATCTTAGCACAAATTTCAACAATCAACACACTTAGATGCACAGCTAATACAGTATATGCAGATAATTTATTTAAAAATTATTCTATATAGATTAAACATTTGTACTATGGAGATGACACTTCTGGTTCCAATCTCAATTTGGTGTCATTTTATTCAAATATATACATTATAAATCCGTCATAAAGCTGTTTAACCATATATATGTGGTGTAAATAATGTCTAAGGAATAGATGGGTTACGCACATGATAAAGATTGAGTAAAATATAAAACAGAATAACTTCCAGAGTTAAACATATTTTTTATCAGCTTCTCCTTTGTCATTGTGACATTACTTCGCTGCTCACATGCTTGTTTTTGTTGCTGGACTGGTTCACCTGAGTTGACACTGGCCCTCTGCCCAACAGCGTGGTCTCACAGTAGGTTTGTACCCCAGTGTGCAGGTGATGAGAATGGTTGCCCTTTAAGAAATTCAAGGAATTTTCATTTGGCACTGCCTGCCTCGGTGGGTGTGCATGGGATTGAAGGTAGAAGTGTATGTAAAATGGTTTCATTGCACAATCTTTGCTGAATGCTCTGGTTTTTGTTGGGAAAAATGTTCTGTTTATTTTCCCAAATGTGTACACAATGCGTAAAGGCGACTTTCATGTTAAGACTGATAAATATATATGTATTAATGCTTTTATTACATTTGAGAGTTTTTTTAAATTAAATAAATTTAATAGCACTTTTGGATTATATCTGCACAGGCAATGCAACAAGCACAGAAATCTCTGCACTTGTCTGACTTTTGCATCCAAAGTCATGTATCAGAAATATAAATTGTCCATGATTTGCAGTATTTCCCAATGAAATGAGAAGCCATCATTCTTCTATCCTACAAGACAACTTCCTTCCAGTCTGCTGGGGCTTCTACTAGTCATTTAACACTCCATTTGGCCCCTTACTTGTTTGCCTTGGTCATCACTTCGGTCGTAAACCACAATATTTATTTATTATTCTTTCCTGGAGCTAGTAGTAGCGTCTGGAGTATATTAATCCTTGTTTTCTGCTTGTTTTGGCCAGGCCTCACGTCAGCCGAGAGACATCTGGAAGTGACAGCAATGGCAGACTGCGTGCCTTTCCTTGGTGTGGAAGACCTCAGGGAGATCCTGACTGCAGTTATTCACAGGAAGGCCAGGACTGTTCAAGAGTGTCGGCCGTTGAAAGTCACAAACTACCTGCAGGTGAGAGATGCTGCGAATGGAGAATAACAGTGGCGTCTCCAAAGTGTCCTGCCTGTTGTATTAAGTATTTGAATTGTGACCCTCACAGGGTGAAGCGGTACGACTTGCTCGTCAGCTGCCTACAAATTTATCCAGGGAGGATGTGGAAGAAACCCTCCTACGGATGGAACAGCAACTTGGTGAGAAAAGCCAGACGTGCATCCATGGACGTCCTTTTCTCCAACACCTCTCTGACATCCCCTCTACAGACCAGGAGGCTAAGGTTCTGCTGCGACCTTTGGACCTGTGACCACCTTCTGGAGAAACAACGGTGTATGGTGAAATTTGTATCTTTTTGAATGCCGCTGAATATTGTCTATACCACACAAATTATGTTCAACTTTGTTCCAACCAGAATGTCAAAATAAATATATTTTTTCCACAATTTGTGCTTCGTTTAAGCATTAATTGTATTTTGTGAAAACTTACCAGTCACTGTCAGTAAAAACCTTACAAACATGCATTATAACTGGTACTGGTCTAAGGAAACAGGCTCAACTGGCCTACAGAGTACTGATGCAGAATGTCAGCAGCCACTGTTTGTGAAATGTGTACTCAGACTGAGCAGCATAAAATGAATGCGCAGCTTGATGATGTTAAGAAGAAATAAGAGACTTGCCTTAGATCTGTTTCACAAAGCCAGTCAAGCTTCCTAAATCCTTTTTGTAACGTCTGGCAAGTGTTTAGATTCCTCTTGCACAAGTAAAGTGTCATGCCACAGCTAAAGCCAGTTCCTTTATCAGATTTGATGCACAGAAACACACAAAAAAAACCCCCTCTCATTTCAATCCCAATTTTGTCTATTAAGTAATGAAAATAAGGGACAAGTGATGTAGTGATGCTGATGGTACCAAGTAGTTATGGTGTTGGTTATGTTGAGGAAATGAAATATAATTCAAATTACAACATGGCCAAGTGAAATATCGAAAATCCTGAGAGCTGCAACTTTCCTTGATGAATGTAAATTGTGTCATAACATTGTTAGCACCACAGCTGTTGTGCTCATACAGAGACACCCTGGCCTGCAAATTATATTTTCCAGATACAAGAGAACATGTTTGTTTGGTGCAAGGTTTAGCAATCCAATTTAACACAGTTTTCACAGATAATTATATAACTGACGATGCAATCATTCCAACTGAAATGATATTGCAACCAAAATAAAATCATTGATAGATGTTTTATTTTGCATGTCAGAAAGACCCAATTGAAAATGAACATTCACAGTTAAATGTCAAGTTTCATTTGTCTTTAAAGCACCAGTGATAATAGACCTTTTCAAAAGTACATAATCAGTTTTCAGCTGTTGGTTGCGTGTTGGGTGTTTTGGTTTTGTAGACTGATTTCCTGCATACTTTGCATTTTCTTGGATTAATAACAGCAGTCTTCAAAATACATAGTGACATCTGATTCCCAAACTTGATTTCTATCCAAACGCCAGAGTGTCTCACTACCCCTTAGCCTCATTGTGGCACCACTGAAATGGGTATTGGCAAGCTCCAAGCCACAGATGTACACTGTGCCAGCTACTACCCATAATTCTCTTCCCTCAATTAGTGCCAGCTGCTCGGCCTTTAGTATTGACAGATACTTGTATATTATCCCTGGCTGCATTAAATGCTTCAGAGATTTGCACTGTAATTTCAACCACAAAGTTTAGCAAATCCTTGACACTGCGCTAACTCGTACTGGTGGCACTTCCCAAAGACATTAGTCTGTTACTGCATGATTCTGGTGTTCAGTGCTGTTTAAGGTTTCCTGTGGGGTAACAAACTGACTGGTTTTATGTGGCAGCTAAAATAGGACAGGAATGAGTATCATTTTTCTTCAATATGTAGAAAAATAGTGTATGAAAGTAAGTTTTAAAAAAAATGTTCTTCAAATTTTTCAGTAGATCTAATGTAATGATAAACGGTTATCTCTCAAAAAGGGATTTAATAGGAGAAAATTGAGTTAGTCCAAAAGTATTATAACAGGAATACATATAGCCCCACAAGGTTTTCACTCATCACCTTTTCATATGGACACTGAATCCCACCACAGGGAAAAGTGAAATCTGATCACTCATCTTATCATAATATTATAGTTAGGACCGTGAAAGGTCAAACCACAGCACATGTCTTGTTTTACGTGGCCTCTGCTGAGAGAACCCACAGATGGCTTCAGCATTGCTGCAGGGCCAACACTTTGCGAAGTGCCTCTGGGAAGGGGATAAATGCCACTGAGGAACCCTTTCCCTCCTCTCACCCCTCAGCCCTAACTCCGGCACAGACTCTTGTTTTAAACTGCTCACTGCTGGACATGTGCTCCTCAGTTGCTTGTTTCCATAAATGCATGCAGCAGCAGAAACTACTCTGTACATGCTGGCTTTGGCACCCAAGGGGCATATCAGAGTAATTGGGGAGGATTAACTGATGATCGTCTTTTGACCATGTGACCGCACTGTTCAAAAGGTCAGCAATGGTTCACTTTGCCAGCTGTCTTTTAAAGCACCTGTTGCACTGTTTTTGACATTTTCTTCAACTAAACTGAGGTATTTGCCAATGATCGGTCCAACGTGAGGAATTGGGAAAAAGCAGCAGTTCTGGACTGCATGCAAAATGTTGAAAACTAAAACCTTGATACAAGAATACTCAGTTCACATACAGCGTCATCTAGATAGTTATCTGTTCTCCTATTACTGCCCCAAGGTGCAGAACTACTGCTTGTCAGGTCGTATTCAGCAGCCAGAGCAACTGTACACCACTCTCACAGCCCAGAAGGAACCATGCACTTCACCAGAGTCATCAAATCCAAAATAAAATGACATGAACTATAATTACCTCCTTTCCTGCTCTATTTTTTTGGAACTGTTACATAGGGTGGTCACATAGAGTACCTAGTCTAGTACTAGTACACGCACCACCTGCTAGAAATATGCCACCCTGGAAATAGAAAACTACATGAGGAAAAAGACATAATTTGTATATCCCAATGGGAATGCAAAGATATATACATTAAAATGTACCAAATCTTTCAAATAAAACCAGCTTAAAAATATTACATGCACACTTTGGTTGTTTATAGCTTTAATTCATAAAATATTCAGGAAGTCACCAAAAGCCAGTGAATCACTTTTCACCAGCTTTTCAGCCAAAAAGCTCTGATTAGAGCCAAATTACCGATCATTTTGCATTTAGATATGGTCAAAATATAAACCAATATATTAGGGCTGCAACGATTAGTGGACGTAATCGATTACGTCGACAACAAAAATTCGTCGACGCGAAAATGTAAGCGTCGACGCGTCGTGTTATTGTTGTTGTAAATTGCTCTATGAAAAAAATCACACACCGGCAGCTTCATGCCCATCTGTAGCTGCAGTGCACTACAGGAAGTGCTGGGGGCAGTATCGCTCGCTGTTCACATCCCGTAAGGAAACAGAGAAGAAGAACGTACGAATTATGGCGGAACGCGCAGAAGAAGAGGCTCGAAAACTCCGACCTAAGGTTTCCAAAGTTTGGAAACATTTCACTGAAAATAAACCAGCGAAGCAGGTTAAATGCAAACACTGGGAAGCTCAACTCTCATTCCATGGTAGCACTACGGCGATGCACGAACACCTTACACGCCGACACCCCGGAGCCGCTGTATGATCACGTGCCGCAGAGAGTTCACAAATAACGGTCATACCTAGTAGATATTTTTAAATTACATGTCTGCGACTGCCAGTTCTTAAAAGTATCCAGGGAGACTGGTCAGGTGCTCCCGGTTACCCAAATTGAGACCCGCCCACTAAGGTACCTGCAGAAAACAGACAAGCAACAGACCAAGGGAGAAAACACAGAGCATCATCATCCTGTGATGCAAGTACATAATACGTTTGTGTCGTACGTCTATCAGTCGGAAAATCATGGAAGAAGCTTGCTTAGCGAACGCTAGTTCAGTTACGTTAATGCGTACTTTACGGCAGTAAACAGTGAATTACAGGCGAAGCTGCTTTGACATAATTTCAGCCCCTGTCGATACTTGCGTTTATACTGAATTGTAAACCTCTTTCACTTATCAACTGTGTGATTTGGAGCATATTAATTCGGTATTTAAACTGTAAGAAATCTGTGATCGTTTGTTTCAGGTATTTAAGTGTGATAAACATTGTATGTAATCTTTAAATTGTGAAGCAATATGCCTCTTTGTTTTAGTAGTGTTAATACATTTGTTTAAAAATGTATGCTGTCAGAATACAACGAGGTAACTTTCACAGGTGTGAAGATTTAAGCAAGTTAGGTTAAACAGAAGTCCAAAATGGGTGCTTAAAAATAAAGAAGATAATCGTGACTAATCGAAAAAATAATCGATAGATTAGTCGACAACAAAAATAATCGTTAGTTGCAGCCCTACAATATATTACAGGCATCCCAGACTTCAACTTGCCAAGCTCCTTCTGCCTAAAACTGAGTAATACATACTGATAATCAACAGACCATTATGAAAGATTTCCCTCATAAACTATCTTGAATTTGAAATATTTTTGAAACATTAGAGCTGTCGCCCATGATCTGTCCATTAGTTCTTGTCTTTCTAAACCTGCCAGTAGAGTTACAGTGAAAACTGACTGTACTAACGAATCAACCTGTGCTGGCCTCCAGTCATATCACAGCCATGTCTTGCAGTGCTAGCACAATACCAACATGCTCGTTTTACAGTGTCCTTTGTAAAAGAAAAATTCAGACAAGTCCACTAATGACAGGATCAAAAAGTTGACATAAGGGCAAGTAAGTATTTAAAAATTTCTTACGAAAAGCTTTCTTACTTTTTACAATATTGCTGTGCTGGTATTTATTATTATTCTTACCAGCACAACCGTGGGCTTTTGTACAGTCACAATCTCATGAGCTATCATCCATAGTCCACCCACATCCTTGTTTTCACGAGTTGAGCCCCTGTCAGTGTGCAAGACTTGTTTGTATTGATTGTAATTGTGTTGGCTCCACCCGTTCCCCTTTCACAAATTATACACTCATCCAGCAGATGCATCTGCACTCACTTGGAGTTGCACATCTGGTTATTTGATACATATAAGTTCAGTATTTAAGGGAGCTCGGTTTCGCTATAGCTCTTGTTAGCATCGAATGTCTGTCCTTCACTCTCCAGCACCAGCCCCCACAGACAAATAGCAGCAGTGATGTTCACTCCCGGCTCTCTCAGGGCTTTTCCTCTTCACAGGTTAGTGTGTTAACCAACTGGCTTGGCCAACAGCATCCTCACTCTCAGACAGCAACTCACTGCAGGCCTGAAGACAGATTATAACATCTGTATAGTAGAAAGACAATAAAGATCACAAAGTCTCTGCTGCTGACAGACCACCCTCAGCATCACAGAAAACTTTCAAAGACCCTCCTCTGTCATGTCTTCACCTGCTGCTCAGAAACTAACTTTGTGTTTTTGTGCCAAACACAACATTCATATTATTTATTTAGCTACTCTCTTTCTCTGACAGGAATTAGTGTATTTTCTACAAAATATAAACTAATGTTCCAATATAGAACAACTTTGCTATCCAGTCTATAATTCATTAATTCATCTTCTACTGCTTATCTGTTTCCAGGTAGCAGGGGGTGCTGGAGCCAATCCCAGCTCACATTAGGCAAGGGTGGGGTACACCCTGGACAGATCACCAGTCCATCACAGGGCCAACACACAGAGACAGACAGAGACCAACAACCACTCACACTCACACTCAGACCTATGGACAATTTAGAGTCACCAGTTAACCCAAACATGATGTCTTTGGATGGTGGGAGGAAACCGGAATACCTGGAGGAAACCCATGCAGGCTGGGAGAACATGCAAACTCCACACAGAAAGGCACCGGGCCGGGAACCGAACCCATGACCTTCTTATTGTGGGGCAACAGTGCTAACCACTATGCTGCCTTTCTGCCCCCCATTCTATAAGAATATGTTTAATTCAAAACTGATCTGATCAGAAGATTGCACCAGATAATGCACCTTCAGTAAATTAGCCTGTTGTTATTTTGATGATCGAGCAGAAAATAGTGATGAAAATTTTTAATTCATGTTAGCAAAAATAATAATTCATGTTGTTTTGTGTGTTGTGGTATGATTATTATAAAGAGCTTTGTAGGCACCACAATAAATAATAAACAATAATAAAAAGCTGAGATTGAAAATAAATGGAGATTCAAAACTAAGTTAAAAGAGGCCATTATCTGTAAAGTAGTGACATTTTGCTAGTTGGCTGAATTTTTATTCTGAATTGCAATACTCTGTCTAATCCGAATGAAATATGTTGAAGGAGAGGAATTTATTTTGTATTTGTAATATTGTTTTGTATTTAATTGCTTAATTTTAATTGTATTATGTTGTTTGATTGTTATGTATGAGTGGTCGGACCCCAGGAAGAATAGTCTTCACCATGGTGAGGACTAATGGGGATCCATAATAAAAACTAAAAACTAAAAATACAACTGTGTTCATCAGAGCTGCATGAACAGAGTCTTCTTTGTTTATGAAAACCAAAAAGATATGCTTAAAACACAAACAAATAAAACAAAAGTTTCTTCCTAAGATAGACCACCTTCAAGAAAAAGGTTATCGTGATGTAATGAAAGTGTAAAATCAGATTTCCAAAATGTAGCCGGATCGAAGTGATTTCAAAAGCCACGGGAAAAACTGAAATCCTAATACAGACATTTTTACAAGAATTCCTGAATGCTCTCCCGAACACATTACACGCGGTTATTCTCTGATGGCTTGTTGCTACAAGTGGTCCTGTCACATAAGTAGGTATTTGCATTATTGGTAATGTTAAGGAACTACATTAATAATTAAAGCATGTCATCTTTTAATTCAAAAAGCAAAAAACCTTTAAAGAATCTTTGGATGTGATACAAACAAGGTCTTTATATCTGTCACCAAACCCCAGCGGTCACCATCATGTCCGAACTTCACACAAGGACTTAATAAAGTGTCTTAAAACCATTAAACCCTACCTTGTTCCATATGGGACTGACTATAAAATCTTTGCTGCATCTAAGTTTTTGTTTTCAGCTGATAATTGGTGGTGGTGCCTTGCTGTTAATGTGCACTGTTCTGCTAACCACTGAAGAGCCACTGGCTTCTTTATGGGCTTCAGGCACACATTATTGGGATGGATGTTAAAGAGCCACAGGTTCTCAACTGTAGGAGAATTTACAGCCACACCACATTCAATTTCATGGGTCAAGGGCATCCACAATGGGGCCATCAAGTCTACTCTTTTTAATTTTTAATCACATGTCGGCAATTCCCACCGCGAGTTTTGAAGTTACAGTATATTCCAAGGTATGCGACATTGAGCTGTGCATTTTAGGTTATTTAAAGAAGAAGCACAGTCCGTTAGATAGAACCACCACATGTAAAATCGAAAGATAAATGACTCAAGGAATATCTGCCTACAAGGAATATTTGCATAAGCCACAAGTCTTTAGGTCATGTGATGTTTTCAGGCTTGCAGATAACCAAACCCAAAATTGAGAACTGTTGATTTTTCAAATATATGAGTCATAAACATACTGAAACATTTTGAAAAGTTGGATTCCCCTCCGCATCAATAAACGTCAAACTTGTGTTCAGGCAGTCTCCTGAATTTATCCACCAAGGCCCAATTCCGGAAAGTCCTGCACGGTGCATGAATGTCACTCAACCAAGTCTCTTGTAAAATTAATTGTGTGGAGTAATCTTTAAAAATGTACCATAAATATTATTTCTGACATGTCAAAAACTACCCCGCTCTCTTGACACATACCTGATACTTCTCTACATCCGTCTGTGTTAAGAACATAGGCATATCATCAGGAAACAGGAGGTTTCCATAATCTGCCCTTCCTTCATCTCCTAGGAGGAACATCTATTCTTCATCACTGTCAACTCTCCGTCCCCAGAGAGACAATGCTTTGCTGCTCTGGACCTTAGAAGGCAAAGGGCCACATTTTTTGTTCGTCACCTAACCCCCCCTCACAAACAAACACTGACATTGAAGAATTTTGTAAACATATCTGGAGTGAACACCAAATTTGTCCTCTCTCCAAACTTCCAGTATCTTTACTAAGTCATTAATCATGCGATGGCTTCCCAGAGGTCACTGTCAGTTTTGGAGTAGGAATAGATATTCCTCATCCCTAAGTGAAAAAGCAAGAGGAGTGCAGACGGGAAGGATAAATCACTTGTGAAGTGAAGACAGGCAGCATTCAGCAGCTGGCCATCTGGCCCTTATCTTGTCCTAGACTGTCTGATTTTATTACTTTTCATTGCTTTCTGCAGACCCAAAAGGGATTTTCACAAACAACCTGCCAATCTGGCCCGAGGTGATCACCCTCTGCTGGTTTGATTACAGTGTGGATTTACTATGAATCTAATCAACGTCATTTACGGAGTAACGGAGGCACACAATCTCAGTAGCTTTTGAATAATGTCACATTAGTGCCAAAATATAAACGAACTTTGTGTGTGAATTTTCACATTGAAGTACAAATTTACTGAATCTACCTCTCCTGGTAACTGATTGTAGGGTTTTTTTTATGGTTTATTTTAAACTGCTGTTTCTTAAACTGTAATTATGCATCTTATCTGAGCCCACTCTAGGGGAAACTGTGTAATGCAGAGATCTAGAGATGCTTTAAAAGCCTAAGGTAAAGGGAGCATGTTGACTGAGAAAATAAAGCTGTTTTTGAATCATAGACTGTCAATAAAAATGGACACAGACTCCAGATTTGATGACCATTGGGGGGCAACTCCACTGGTTATAAAAAGAAGTCAGATTGTATTGAAGTATATGCGAGAATAGCCCTATTACGCACTTGATTTATTAGGTATAGCCATTAGTTGCTCAATAGAGGACAGAGTCGCTGCACAGCTTTTATGAAATCTATCGGTTTAAGGTTAACTGGTGATTACGATTATTATTGTGGCTGAACCACAAACCATAAAAATGACCCTTTTACAAAGTGAGATTTCCGTGTCTATGGGAGAGAAGCAGTCATTTATAAACAAGGCATTACAGTGTACTGTACTGGACAGCACTTTTTAAAAAAAAATGTGTTCTTGGCTTGACCGGGCCTCAGTTCTTAATTTCGTACCCCCCTCATTGTGCATGCATATGTTGTTGGTATGACAATAAAGCTTCCGTGAATCCTTGAATCTGACAGTAGAGATTGTCAGCTTTATTTTTATGATATTTAAACTCTATTTGTAGCATTAAGTCATTAGTACTGGGCACTCAGTCTGGCTACAGTGGTGGAACTGAAACATGCTTCCCTCATTTTAGTAAACACATTGGTCTGGCATTACGAAGGTTTTTTTTTTTGTTTTTTTTTGTATTTTAATAAAGCTTTAGGAATTGGGAATTCTTCAAGATTAGCCGATCGCCATTACCTTCCTAATCCGGAGGGAATGATGTGAATGAATGCAAATGGATAAAAAAAATTCTGAAGAGCTGTCATTTCTTTAAGTCATCTTGAAAGAATCAATACAGCTATGTCTCATCCTTGTTTGGCACAATTTTTATAGCTATTTTCTAGTAGTTCTTTTCCATGAATCTAGATTGGTAACCAGTTATCTATGGATCCTTACTTCTGCCTTGAAAGCCCATGGGTTGCTTGTTTTTCCATACAGGGAAAATCCTTGATCTTCATAAATCACTGAACAAATTTGGGAACTGTACTGATCCAGACGCCCTGTAGAAATCATCTATTATGTTTCTTGTGGAAACATAATGGATGAGTTCTACAGTTTCGAGTCTCTGACCTAATATTGGTCTTCCAAGAGACATCTTGAGACAGGTGGCAGTGTTTAGTGTCTTAAGCGTGGGATGAATTCTTTGAAATTCGATGAAAGAATTTCATTGTATTATTGCTATCATAGTTTTTCTATTTTTTTTTTTTTATTTTATTCATCAGCTTTGTGTTTCAACAACTTCATCTGCCATTTCTCCTGTGCCATGTTGCAGTCAAGGAAGACTTCTGCTTCAGAGCAATCATTCAGCAGGAATACTTCTCCAGATGCTAAGGTTTGCACATCTGTTAAAGGTTCCAGATGTTACTGGATGCACCTGGCAAGCCCCTTTTCCCTCCCTGCCCGTACAGGACAGGGCATCCCCCTCCTTTGTCCAGATGCGGGGGAAATCTTGAGGCCTTGCTATAGAACTGGGAGGAATAGAAATGTTGGTTTGAAATGATGATCCTATCAATCTTCAAGTCCTCATCAAAATGGTTATTCCTGTATGTGGAGAAGCGATGTCTCATGATAAGTTGATAAAGAGGAGATAATCCTTGCATCCACTCCATGTTGATACTTTAAACCACACAGGCCAGACTATTTATTTATTGTAAATTGCTGTTGTTGAGATATTGTAAGAAATAATGAAATGTCTACTGTAACAGTCACCGTATTGTAGTATTCTCATCTCAGCAAACACATGTTTACTGACTGGTCCACGTTCTTTGACACCTGAGAATCAAACTGAACTGTTCTTTCATAACATTTCACTTTACTTGACAAGCCTCTCAAGGGGATGCATCTTCTCAAGAGATGCTGTCGTCTGTCAGGGCAGACATTGAACTTGAACTAGAGCCCTGTTAGAAGTAAACCTGCATTTGAGACTCCTGTATTGTCCTTGCTCATATTTATCCAATAAGAATGAATACCAGGTTAGATGGTTGGCCAGTCCACCAATGAGATACAACCTTCATTTTTTTAATTTTTGTTATAGGCTACAGACATTCATGGCACTCAGAGGATAAATCATTATTCATTTTGTGATCTCTAACCTTTATTCATCATGAAGTGGACATTCATGGGCCTGACTGATATATCTACACCACACTGCTTCAATCTTAATATCCCTTTTAATTCACCCATATCTTTTCTTAGCTATAGTATGATATTAGATATAGTGATGACTCTTGTATGGATTATCAAAACATTTGTAAGAGATATTCAGTATCCCTGGAGAATAAATGCTAACAGTTTGTGGTGATCTCCTAACTTCTCCTCTAGTGCCACCAGCTGGTCCAAGTTTTCACTTAATCTCATCACCCGCGATTGGTTAACGATTGGTTGTTCATGGTTCCCAGACAATGGATCCTATTATGTAGGTGGTCTTACAATCATGCTACAACACATGGCTCAGATATTCAGGGTCTCCACAGCATGAACCGTAGTGACTGATGGCATTTCCATTACCTGCTCAGCAATATTGCATGTGGTGCTTTTTAGCCAATGTTAGCCAGCTAACGCTCTCTATGGAGATGGGCAAACACGTCAAACATTACAGCAGCTGAACACCAGAATTATAAAATTTGTCACTGCAAGTTTATCATCACACTTCAGCTCCCCGTTCGGTTCCAATCTGTCGGTAGATAACACAGATAGATGACCTCTCACTGGCCCTCCCTTTGTCGGTGCTACTCAAAGAGGCTCATGGATTTAAATGCATTTTTGTAATTCTAACACCACAAATCTAAAAGAAGTAAAACTACATCTATGATTCAACTTTGGGTAAATTCATCTCTGTTTTAGGTGCACTAAAATGGAATTTCATTCAAAAAACCAAAAACATTTTCATCTTGTTATCCAACATCATTATGCTCCCATTATAGGCATCATTAATGAGGACTTGAGAAGGAACACAGGTTCTATCCGTTCATTTTCTATTAACTTTACACACCAGGAATCCAGTCCAGTAACGGGGTCTCCAGCTGCCTTGGACTACTCCTTTACCCCCTAACATCCTCCTTCCCGTTCTCTCGCGCTCACTTCCTCACCTGTCAGAGGTGGAATGTCGCTGGCGGATACAGTCCTCCAGGGCCTGGCTCTTGACAGATGTAGTGACACACAGTCAAAATGTTTCCCAGCTCCTGTACAGAGAGAAACCTAAAACAAGCACACAGGAAGAGAGAGTGGCGGTCACAAGCAAATGATGCACCCAGGCATGGTCAACTTAACAGAATTCGAGCAGCTTCTGTTGCTGGTGGCTGTTTGCAGATACATTTTAGATTCAGCAAAAAGAACAATTATGTGATACTGTGTTTTACTAGTTTTAGGTGCGTCTGCCAAATGAGCAAATATGAATGAAAAGAGGCAGAAAAGCCTGAAAACTGCATCTTAATGAGGGGGGGCTTGATTCTGGACAGCTGTAAAATCGAGTTTTATGAGACACCAGAAATAATGTGAGATGAAACTGTCAGAGACTATTAGACTTGTAAAAAGTTAATGCCCATGTCAAACTGCAGATGTAGGATCATATGAGAATAGATATAAATAGAGATTACAGACTGTACATTGGTTGTATCTGAGTGTCACCAGCATTGGTCATTTACAGATCCGTCCATGGAATCTGAAACCCATTCCCCTGGAAAAAGAAGTTCTGTAGATCCACTCTAACCATGGTCTGCTCTCCTCTGTGGCCGATCTCCGTGGCAGCTGTCCAGCTCCCAGCATGAAAGGAAGTGGTTCTCAGGGGCAGAGCTCAATTCGCCCTCTACTGGGCGGAAGTCAGGCCTCAATGAAGCCATCAGTCGAATAGGTCATGCTGTCAGAGCGCACCAGAGTTCACATCCCCTCATTAGACTGCAACACTTTCAACAACCGCTCATTGGAAAAAAGCAAAGTCAGGGAAATTGGTCAGAATCACACATGTGATAAAACAGGCTTACGGTGATGGGATTGTGCAGGTGCAGTGAGGGAGACGGAGTGTGAGTGTTGTCATGACTACTCCGCTCAGACTGCACACAGCACACATTTACACAGACACACACACACACGGCCTGTGTAACTTCTCACTTTACACCATGTGGCGAAAACATAAAGATTCTCAGCTGCTGAAGCGTGAGATGGGGCGGTGATGTAGAGGCTGGGGTGGTTGTGTTGTGATACGGAAACACCAGGTTTGGATATGATCTGTGAGTCAGCAGATTGAAGCACCTCGGGGCACAAAGGCATGTCCAGCCGCACTCCTGACAATCTGGATCAAAGCATCGCTGCACTGCTCCTTCAACTGCGCTGCAAAGGGTTATTCAATATTGTGAATGCTGTAGACATTGAATGCAAGGAGATCTAATGTTGTTGACATGATTCCAGGAATTAATATGACTTTGAACTGTAACTCAGTATAACTACAGTATAACCTCAACGATCAGATTACCGAAAATGAGTGTTCTTGTCTCTTGTAAAGTGCAAAGGCTGACTGGATGTGACACATAGACACACTACTCAGACAAACAGAACTCAACAAACAAGCTAGAAACTTTATTTGTTAAAACAAGTATATAGAGTTGCTGTATTACATCTTTTTTGTATCTTGATAGATTGTGGTTTTATACATTTACCAACAGCGGTTTAGTAAGGCAACTCCTAAAGGAAACAATGGCATAAGTATACAATACAAATTAGCAAACATATCAAAATCAGTTTTTACAACTTTTGTAGCAACCAATTCTTTCTATTGGTGTGCCATAGTGCAAACTGTGTTGTTTGTAAGACAGAGTTTATGCGTGATCTCAACATTCATTCATCTACTTTCTCTGTCTTGAACACATTTTCATTTGTAGGCTGCATTCATTGTGCCTTCAGTTCAAGTCCTTCTGTCCAGTAATGTGAATTTACAATCAGAATAATTCAAGTGTATTGGGCAGGTCTGGCTGTTTTCGTTGGATAGTGATTATGACTGAGCAAGGATGCTTCTTGGTCGGATATGTTGCTGTGTGTTTGTATGGTAGAAATACACAAAGATATGTCACCAACTGAAGTGGTATTTCATCCTGGTGGAACAGTTTTGCGTCCATAGGATCTCAGGGCTGAGGAGAAGGATCAGTGAACATAAAAGTAAAACTTATGGTCTGATCCGATACCAGACAGATAATGACTTATGTCTCATTTCACAAGTGAACTATGGGGTTTGAATAAATGGCAATAATATCGTGGGGGTGGCCGTGGGTTTGCCGTGTTATCATTTCTCATCTCTTTGACTCCCATGAACCTAAATGGACTAAAAAACATGTTTCACCAATGTGAAATATCACTCTGAGGAGCCTCCAGCTGGGTTTTTCCAAGCCCTTTCAAAAAGTCCTTGAGGATTCCTGGTTTCACTCTGAAAACATAACTCATAAAATGATTATCACAAACATATAGCTTAGCAAGTGTATAGTAGTATGTTCGCTATGAGCAGAGTGGAAGTGGAGTAGATGGTATGTGACTATAATCTGTTGGCAAGTTTGTATAAATGGATAGAGCACAGAACACTGAGACAATGGGAAAAAAGTTTGTGGATAACTTGGATCAATTCTGTCTACATTCACTCCAAAGTCCAGCTTTTGTGTGTGTGTGTGTGTGTGTGTGTGTATGCATGTGTGCGTGTATGGGTGTGTGTGTATGTGTGTGTGTGTGTGTGTGTGTGTGTGTGTGTGTGTGTGTGTGTATTCCTGTATTGATCTGACTTCAAGCCTCCCTGGCTAAGATATCAGTGGAAGAAAAAAAAAAGCTATGCCGGTTGTGAAAGCGCTGCCCAGCAGGAAAGTCGGGCTGTTTGTGGCCTCTATTTTGGTTCTATTGCACCATGTTCTGCAGGAAAACTTCGGAACTGGTGGATTGGTTGTGTCAACAAGTCTGAAGTTGGAGGCCGGATTGAGCCATGGCCCCTCCGTCCTCCCGTCCCTCTGGGCTCTCACCAGGGTCACCGTTCCCACTCAAGAGCATCCACAACGGTCTACCACCATGGAGGGGATCTTGCCGTAGATGATCTGCTCCTTGCGGTTAAAGTAGAGCATGTTGATGGGCGACATCTTGGTGGGGGTACAGCAGGGGCCCGCAGTCCCTCTAGGGTTAGCCTTGTTCACCAGGTGGGTATGCGGGTACTTCTGCAAGTGCATGTACTCACACTCCCCAGAGCAATAGTTGGCCTTGTAGCGCTTTGGGGCAATAATCCAGTCCCATCCAAAGTCTTCAAAGTCAACTGTGAGCGGATAGCGGCAGCACCGAGACTCTGGAGAGTTCTCGTCACAGTCCAGCCCCGTGTCTCTCCTGACTCGTTTGGGACCCTCGGAGACCTTCACCTCCATGAATGGTTGCTGAAATGACAGTGCGTGTGTTACACTGCTGTGCTGTGACAATGACTCGTAGTAAATAGTAGAAAGACGAATGACAGCATTCGGTTTAAATCTTTTACTCCGTCGCTGTGGACCTGTGTGGCTGGTTTTCAAACATTGCACGGTAATATTATGAAACTTTGAGTTTTAAAGAAATTAAATCATCTGCCAGTTGGTTAACCTCAGCCGTCTAGGTATTCTAATTGCCCCAGAGTCTGGTGCCAGTATTTCAGCCATGTGATATGTGTTTGTCATTGATAGCAGCAGCAATGTGCATGTGCGTGTGTGTGTGCATGTGTGTGTGTGTGTGTGTGTGTGTGTGTGTGTGTGTGTGTGTGTGTGTGTGTGTGTGTGTGTGCAGGCAATTACTCTGATTTACAGTCACACAGAATAGTTTAAGGAATGTGAAGCAGGTGAACTTTTATGTAATCAAGCAGTAAGATTTGAGGATACTGTGGACTGGGCTCTTGTCCATATGCAGGTGGGGTACATGGAGTCTTTGTCAATTAACAGCTTTCAAAAGTCTTTTAAATCCCAATTCTTTCTTCTTGCAGTGAAATGCATGAATGTTTAAGCACCTGCTGATTCTGCAAAGCCTCCGTGCACACATTTAAAGTTAAACCTCTGTACACTACAACAGAACATTCAGGTACTTTTGGTAGGATAACCCACCTGGAATCTGGATTTTGGGATAGTCTGGTTATCAGAGTGATTGGTGCTGGGGTCCCGCATAAACAACTGAAGACCAAAATGATTCACCCTACTAATGAAATAAACTGCCACTTTCTGAAAATATGAAATCCAGGGTAGCTGCCATAGATTAAACTTTCTCAGAGAACTATGACCTGGATAACTGAGAGCCTGCACAGACTAAACGGACATTTGTTTGTTTAGATCAAAGAAGCCTTGACGATCAAGTTCTGTTAAATAATAAAACCGATACTGTAATGAAGGTCCAGCTCACCAGTCCTTCTTCCCCTGGCTCTGCGGTGGTCACGGCCAAGTCATTTCCCCTCGAATCAAAGGCGTTTATCTCGATACCCCAGTTGGTCTCCGGCTGCCGCAGCCACACGGTGAGCACTTGCTTGACGTCTATACTTTGCCAAGAGCTGACCCCAGAGTTGACGTCGATCTTCAGGGAGCGGATCCGTATGTGCCTGTTCCCGTCCGTGACCGGCATAAGCCGGGAGATCTGCAGGAACACTGTGGTCGCTTCTTCCGCCGGCCGCAAATGCACCCAGAGCTGCGCCCGCACGATGCGGCTGGCTTGGAACTTTTGGGTAAAGGAGAAGAAGCAGCACTTTGGTGCCCCCTCAACTTGGACAACTGGCTCAGCTGGGGAGAGAGAGGAAGAGCAGAGTTTCTCTAGCTTTACTGGCCACGTGTGTTTAAAATGTACAGACAAATTAACTGATGCAAATAAAAATCTTTGGCGTGGCTTTTAAACCCCGGCTCCTGTGCGCAATTACCACGCGCGCTCTGCACAAAAACTAATTGATCCATGAAGCATTTTAATTCCTTTTAACACTTCTACTAGTAATGTGTCCACATCTTAAACAACGCTTAAAAGCAAGTAAAAATCTGGCTGTGTGATGTGAAATTAAAACCTATTTATAGCATCTCGTGCCCTCTGCCGTGCGTAAAAGTCTATTTTGGAAACGACTGAGCTTCGCTCTTTTCAGTATGCACAAAACAAAGCCAGATAAAATAACTTACGTTCAGTTGCCATCATCACTATAGTCTCCGTGAGGGCATGCTCATCATCGTCCTCCAAAACTCCATCCTTGTTGTCATCTCCCAGCACGTCGTACTGGTCGAGGAGCTGCTGCAGCGGCGGTGCTTTGGGCAGGAGCTGCTTCACGATGTCTCGGCTGATGTTCGGAGCTTCTTTCATTCGCAGTTTGCTCAGGATCTGAGATTTGATGGCGTTTAATCTCATGGATTTAATCTGCTGCCGGACTTCGCAGGTAGCGCACTGCTCCGTGTCCCCCGGGCTGGTGGCGGAGGGCTGCTGGTGCGTTTCTTGGTCACTCAAAACTACTGGACCCAGAGCGATCAGCAAACTAAGATAGAGCACAATCTGAGACAGATGCATCGTCTCTGAGGTGTGAAGTTTGATATAAGAGAAAGAAAAGAGCTCCGTGGCGTGCAGCTGGACCTAACGGAGGAACTGATCTGCGTTTGGATTAATGTCGCACTCTGACAGGCATCATACTTTAATAGCGCGCACCTTTTATACTCCAACTTTAGCCTCTTTTGTGTCGTCAAAAACCATGATTGGCTGGACAGGCAACAATGAATTTTAACCGACTGACTTGAAAACTTTTTTTTCGCTGTCAAACCATAAGGGGACGCAAACTGTGAGCGCTCAACTGAGCGTGGCCACGGATGGATACGTTCGGTTTTCTTCCAGTGATTTCACAACAGGGCCGCACACCACACTGTCACATTTCATCCTGATATAGTACTGATGAACCAGCTCATACATACTGGTCAGGTTTATACACACACACACTATTTCGTCTGGAAAAAGTCTGGCAATGCGGATTTATTTAAAACATTCATGTACTCTGAAATTGTTAACTTGGTGTTTTTAAAATAAGATGCTTCGGTCACATTGACATCAAACGTGATCAGGATAAACGGATCAAATGTCTTTCTTTGTATTTGCTCCTGCTTCGAATGAAAAATCTAAATTCTAACATTATTTAACGCCTCCGAAATAATTTGCTTCCCTGTGGTCTGGTGAGGGCAAAGTTCCTTGTGAAGAGATTATTGATTCACATGAATTTTAAAGTGAGAAAACATAGCTCATCTTATGTCGGAGTAAAATCAGGGGAGACAGAAGATCCTCGCTGATGGATTGGGTTAAATCAGGTTTGAGGGCGCTGGTGAAACTTGTTGTAGGACGAGAGGACAGCGCCGCCGTGTGGCAGCTCTGACGAACTTCAGGGATTTACCTGTGAACACCATCAACAACAACCAAATCCAAGATCCTTCAAAATAACACACTCTCCAGGTCTGAAATCTTTACACTACATCTGTCAGATACCCCGGAGACCAAGTCCACACCAACTGACTGACTGAACAAAAATCATTGTTGTCATCGAACACACAGACAAACAGACTGACAGATAGCTAGATAGATAAACAGACAGACAGAGAGATAAACAGACTGACGGACAGACAGTGCAAGTGCCAAGATGAAGCTGCTGCCCTAAATGTCCATTGATGAACATTGAATTTTACTCATTACTTAATACAGCGGCTCAGTGTAAACCAAGTGTACCAAATTATTACCAAAGTAATCATCATTTCAGTGATGAGATGCAACTTATTGTATGTTGCAACTTATTTTGAACTTCTTTATATTGCAAGGTGTGTTTTCTGTGAACGTGTTTTTGCACCATATTCTGTGCAGTAACTGCAGCAAAAAAGGTGAGCATTTGAGTTTAGTGTTATCTATAAAACAGGATTTGTGTACCTGCAATGTAGAATTTGAGGCTGTGACTGTTGTGTTATTTGGGGAGTATTATTACAACTGCTGATTCCACCCAATGCCACATTACCCATCAGGGAAACTGGGCATGGCTCAGTGGCCCAAGACCCCTACAGGGGCCCAGAGCAGTGAGGCTGCAGGCAGAATATCTGCGTCCCCTGCTGCTGCTGGAGCCACTCATGAGATTTCTTTTGCAGGTGTCAGAGCAGCTTGTGTGAAGGCCAGCTCAGCTAATGTGGAGCTGAACTGATGTACAGTGTGACATTTGTTCAGCAGTTCTTCAACTGCTAACATTAGCAGTTAGCACAGAGAGGAGCACACAACAGCTTTAGCCCCAGTGAGGCCTCCACACTGCTGCTCCCTGTGGATCCTGCTCTGATCTGTGGGGATTCAACAAAACCACAATATGCCTGTCACTTAAACATGTTCGCGCAGTATTTAGGAGTAAAAGTCCATTCTGCCAGATTCTACAGACATTTAGTCTCCAAGTGTCCTCTATGCTGCTCTGTAGAAATGATTCAGCTGAAGAAAACATTCCCTCATTCTCAGTTTGTAACCTTTTGTGTCTCATACTGTGACAGGTTCTTTTCATGTTTTAAAATGGGCCGATGAACCAAAAACGTCCATTTTTTTTTTGTTTTTGTTTTTTTGTTTGTTTGTTTCCTGCCTCCATTCTTCCTCAGTGGTGACTTTGGAAAACGCTTTTAATCATTATTCACGAGAAAGCAGCAATGCTTCATTATGATAGTGTGTTTAATGTGGGGTAGATTGTTAATGTTCCGATGACTCCACTGTCACAGGTGCTCAGTTGTGGGTTTTTTTTTTTTTTTTTTTTGCACCATCCATTGACGTTACTGTCAGCTGATGTGCTTCTGGGGCTGCTGTAGCGCTAGCAGTGGGCCCCGGTGAGGCTCCGGCTGCAGTGTCTGGCGCTGGCCGGCAGGAGGCAGCGTGTCCACGGCCTGTGGAGGCGCAGAGCGGCTCTCCTCTGCGCGGAGCGTCAGTCCGGAGCTCCGGATCCTCCTCTCCGCTCACTCACCGGAGCTGGAGCAGTCTGGGCGGCCGCCTGCTCCACCAGCCCAGGACCTCGGCTCCCCCACATCAGCCCCCCGACATCTGGCCGCGGAGCTTCGGCCTGGAGACGGCAGTTGCAGCAACAACTTGAGACAGATCGATTCTTCAGGATCAGTGACGTTGAAGTTTGAAGTTGAGAGCGCTCGGATGCTGTTAGAGGAGCCTGGGAGGAGGCGAGAGAGCCGGCGCCGCATCAGGTGATGTCCGGATTAATATTCCCTTCGCCGGCCTTGGTTTATTTCTCCCGTCGCCGGATTGTTGCGACGGTTATTTTGGTGAAGTCGGTTAAATTGCGTGCAGCTTCACGGTCTGCTCACATTTGTATTTTAATCCCATTTTTTTTTTCTCTGAGGTTCGTACAAAAAGCTCCACAGTTTGTCCAAGTAAATCAGTTGTCAGGTGTTATCCAAACCCGGTGTGCTAGACCAACAGCCCTCGGCCGCTCCCGGCGCCGGATCACAGCCGAGCTTTAGTGACGGAGTTTTAGTTTAGTGACGGTCCGGATCGGAGTGGAGCGCCAGTGTTGTACTCACAGGGATCCCCGCTCTGCATCAATCATTCATGGGATGCCTGTGGTGTGTATAGTGTCTGTAGTGTGGAGCACAGCATGCAGCTCTGTGAATGAAGCACATGTTATTGTGCCAGGGCCTGAGTCCTGGACCAGAAGCTGTCACTGTGAATCAGTTAGTGGAACAGATGGAGACACAGGCTCACAGCAAAACAGCATCAGTGCACTCAGGCTAGAGACAGACGTCCCTGTGACATGCTGCACAAAACAGGCCGAGGGACTGAGTCACAAAACGCTCTGAGTTGGAGGGAGGGGGTTTTGCTGAATGAGCAACACTCTTAGTGTTGCTGTTTAAAAATGCTCCCACAGAGAGAGAGAGAGAGAGAGAGAGGACTGAGCCACGTCTAGGACTTGACCCCGAACCAGGGTCACATACACGCAATGAAAATCTGACAATCCTTTCATAGGTCCTGCCATCTGGTACTTTTAGGCTCTCTGATGGAATAAATCACTGAAATTCTCTGTTCTCTCCTGTGTCTTTCCACGATCTTTCTCTTTGCAGTTTAGAAGGGGATGAGTTCCGGTCACTGGGCTAGCGGGACAGGCTGTTTCGACCCTGCCAGACGCACTCAGGGATGGGCCTCATAGCTGGTTGCCCTCCAGATCCTTCTAAGTGCCCGTCCTGTACTCTGCAATAAGCCCTGGTTGTTGCACATTGGCACTCAGACATGGATGACAGTGTGAGTGGATGACAGGAACACAAAGGTGAAAGCTGCATGGAAATGCACGAAGAGGTAGTTTCTGGGATGCACTGGCACTAGATGCATGATTTGGAAATCTAACCAGAGACTCTCACAGCTCCCACTACTGAACTAAGTCAATGCTGCATCGTCCAGAGCATGGGGTGCGTCAAATCCAAGAGGAGCAACTCTGCAGCCCAAAATGCAAACTCCACAGAGAAGGCAGAATGCATATCCAGGGGAACAAGGGGCGAAAAAGCTTACTTGGTTCACTCAGAGATGGGGTCAGAGATGGAGAGCTCCCCTCAGGTCAACCCAGTGCTGCTGGAGTATGCCCAGAGGCTCTCAGAAGAGATCGTGGCTCGGGCCGTGCAGCAGTGGGTGGAGGTAGACCGCCGCTACAGTGACATCCCATACATTGAATGTGATGTGCCGTGACACAGGCAGAGGTGTGTGTCTAAGCAACGAGGCCAGACAGAGCGGTGACTGCTTTGACACTGGAGGTTCTATGTGTAAAAGAAGGTCAGCGTTCTCAAATGGGTGAACTTTGTTCAGAATGAATCACTCGAGCATCTACCTGCTGTGAGCAGGATATGAATGAGATGTTTGCAATTCAGTTTTGACCTCTTTTTAAGATTGGATTATACTGGACTGAATCTGAAAACCCTCCTCCAAAGCGACCAAAGCACTCTGATCCTGCCCACATTTCTGTGATTATCTCTCTCAAAGCTGGTGCCAAACGGAGGCAGAGCGTCTTCAGTTGGATATCATCTTTCTCAGACCTTATTTGTCCCCTCTCTCCTAATGGGTGTGTGCTATCCACGGCTGGGCTCATAGCGCAAAGTAAAGAAATCCTATCAGATATTGCTTGGAATCATAATGTTCCTCTTTGCCAGTGAAAGTCTATCCTGTCCATTGATGACGTCTGGGAGCCAAGGCTCTCTCCTCTTACGGAGGAAGTTATTAATAGATCCCTTCATTTGGTGAAGGCTCTCTGACCTAGTCTCACCAGGTCATAAACCCAGCCAACTGTCTGACTCTTTCTAGTCTTAAAAGAGCCCCTACAGGTCCAAGTTCACCTGTAATGGCCTCCCTGGAGAACCTGTGGCAGAGCTGACGCAAGGAGCATCATTCTCAGCTTTGTGTATCCTGCTGCCATTGGGCAGCCTAGACCACAGCCATCCAGCCATCCAGCAGACCTGGTCCTCCGTGTTCCAGGAAATGATGTGAACAAATGATATATTTCCAGCACTCCATTATATTCTATATACTTGAATCGCAGGAGAGGAACTTTGACAATAGGACTTTGATCACAGGGGACCTGCTGGACTCTCCAAAGACCTTTCAAAAAGGATTTGGTTTGTTCATGGAAAAGTAAAAGTAAAAAAAGAAAACACAACACTTGTGTCTTGGCTAAAATGTTGTAGGCCTAGTTTTTTTGTTAACATTGTTTCATTGTACAGTGTCTAACTGCCATCTGCCCTACAGAGGACAACAGCACAAATATGCAAACTTTGAAAAATGACAATTTAATCTATTACAAATATATTAACTATAGGGTTCCTTATGATAATGTCGTGCAACAGTATATACCAGGGGATTGAGTAGATGCATTTGGAATAGAGGACTGCCAAAGTCCTTAATGAATTTTACTGTGAGCCCTACACAGTTAGGGAGGCCTCTGCAAATGATTTATATCAGAGGGGACGTGATGAAGGTTTGGTCTTTGTTCACTGGACAGAGGGACACTGTGGCTACAGGCCAGAGCCTTGGAAGTCAAATCTTATAGATTTGTACATAGATCCTCTGGCAGATGTCATCTGGATTTACCCCAAACTCATGTTCTATTGCTACAGGAACAGCTCAGAAGACACTTACACTGTTTGCAGTGCTAAGAGCTTTGAATAGTGTAGTCATTATAAAATAACTGTTGAGACAAACCAGAATAAGAGGAACTGTAACTGTAACCACTTGCCTTCATCCCAGGTCTTCTCTAATAAAATCAGTGTCTCTGTCCCAAATTATTGGTATATCTAACCAATAGAGTGCTGCCATTTAAGATCAGAAAGAAAGTTAAAGCCATAGCTCTACAAGCTGTTTGTGTGAACTGTGTGAGGATCGATCAGAGACTTGCTCAGGTCTGCCAGGCTATGAAAACACCTCCTGAGAACTACTGCTGAAAAAGTGAACAAAGAGCATCCAACTTGCACTAATCTGTGCAGACAGTAATTCTCTAGCTCCTCTCAAAATGTGGTGAAAACATTACAGATTAGACGCGACACTGTTCTCCGCGTGCCGTGTCACGTATCCTGAGTCGTTTGTTTTGTTTTGACTATTCCCACTAATGTTGGCATCAAATCAAAACTCTGGTTTCAGAAGTATAAAGAGGAACTGACAGCAGCGTGTAGAGAAAATGTATCCCTTTAATTTAATTAACATGTTGATTTAAATTCAATCATTCATCTTCTACCACTTGTCTGTTTCCGGGTTGCGGGGGTGCTGGGTACATCCTGGAAAGGTCACCGGTCAACCAACATACAGAGACAGACAACCACTCACCCTAATTACCCAATCGGTAATTTAAAGTCACCAATCAAACTAAACATCCATGAAGGTGGGAGGAAACCAGAGTACAGAGGAATGCAAGCACGGAGAGAACATGCAAACTCCACACAGAAAGGCACTAGGTGTGGGAATCAAACTCCCAATCTTCATGTTGTGGGGCTACAGCGCTAACGACTATGCCGCTGCGCTGACCATGTTGATTTAAATTGATTAATCAATTTAAGTATTGACTCCGAACTAGATGATGGCAATCAATTTGTTAGACTACTAGACATAATGTTGTTGCCATAATGCTAATGTCGAATTTACTGTTTGAAGTGTTGCATCACCAGTGAGAAGTCTGTTGTTTTCACAAACTGTGGTATCAACTCAGTCTACAAATTCACCAAAGGTCAGTTTAGAAACTCTGGCACTGATTGGGTCTTGTGGTTGTTACCTCAGCCAAAAGTAGACTGTATCCACACTGCAAAGACTTTAAAACTGTCCTCACTCAAACATCTGTCTTCCTGCTGATCATCACTGACTGAAAAGCGACCAAACACTTCTTTCTGAAAACTGTGATTTGTAGTTTCAGTGGTCATTCATTTGGAAGTTTTAATACTAACAGGTGTTTGGATAAAGTGATATGCTGCTAGTCACCAGGAACAGAGTCCCTGAAGTTCATATCGGATTGGCTGTGGGACCTTTTGGTACAGGTTCAATGAGGACCTTAGCCACTTATGTTTTGCTTTTTGTAATCGTAGTTTTGATTATTAAATGCCAGAACTTAATGAAGAAATGCCCGATTTAGATGTCCCACAAAACTGGATGACCTGTTTTTGCCACAACATAAGGATGCTTACTTTACTGCCATTTACTCAATCGAAATCCTGATGCAACATTTGGCATTTGTGCCTGAAAAAAAGATAGAAAATTCTATCAATCAAAATAGTTCTTTAAATAGTTTGGGATCAATTTCCTGAACTGATCAAATGATTGGTTAAATATTCACTGGTTAAGTCAAACAAGCAAATGATCTTAGCTTCAACTGTTATTATATAAAGAGCGAGTTCTTACTCTACCCCCTACAGTAAAACTATGTCCTTAATGTGTGTTTCACTACAGTCAAAAGTTGTGGGTTGAAGAAGCAGATGTTAGCAGTGTCGAACTGAAGCACAATGAGCTGACTTGACCTGGCCTGATAAATGGCTACAGACCCACCCCCACCCGCAGCCTGTCTGTGTTTTATCTGCTGTCAAATTTGTGAAAAAAAAAAAAAAACCTAGAAGAAGCTGCTGTGTGAGATAATACATGTCAGCTGGTGAATTTTATCATAAATCATAAAATATATTGAGTGACTGTGCATCTTCCTGAATACGATATTAATTTAAAGTTGCAAACCTAAGTGTAAAAAAACTGATGCCAATAAATCAGAATTATGCCTTCTGTTGTCACTGAAATATGTCATCATTATTCCCTACTGTAGGTCAGGTAGGAGGAATGGTGCTCCATTCTGATTTCTTTATAATACCTGTCAAACAGGATGTGGATGTGCAGAATCCTGTATGAGAGTGAACAACACTTTGAGAGTTCAGCAGTCTGACAAACAAAATGCTTGTAGAGATAGAACTAAGTGTTGGCTGGTGCTTGTTTAAAGAGGCAGGGTCAATAAAATGTCAGGGTTTATCTGTGATTCAGATTGTGGCTCAGTTTTTATGGGTGGGGTGTTCTCTGGAGCATGTGGAGGTCGTCCTGTCTGCTCTGATGGCAGCACTGTGAAAGACTGAGGGAGCTTTAGACTGCAACAGGTAGCTCTGCTGCTGCTGGATAGGACACAGACCGCAAGAGGCTTCTATTGGAAAGAGACTGACGTGAATACGAACCAGGAAGGGAAGATTTAAACGTACCCACACTATGAAAGGGATTCAGATTATGACCAGTTTGGGGTACTGTGGGTTAAACTGGGGTTTGCTTCCCAACAATGAATGGAACGGCTATGTTTATCCACTGGACTCAAAACTTTAGCAACAGCTCGGTGCTTTCATGCTGATAACTAGGGAACACTATAAAAACAAGTTTACTTTGTTTTACAAGAGCACTTTAGGAGGTCATAAAAAAGACGCAGTAACTGAAGTTCTTGTAAACACAAGATGTACAAAGTCTCCTTCACTCACCAATAACATACAACATTTCACATTACATTATCAGCTCTGTTTATTGCCATCTGTTCCACTACCACTGCCTTATCTGACTCTGGTCTCGATGTCTCATAAATAATGTAGCTAATGAAAACTAATGTTTGGGAGGTGATTTAATTGCTGTAGCACACGCTCAGAACACATCCACGTGATAAAAACACTCTACATCTTTACATCTACATGTACTTTGACTGCTCAATCGATGTTTTATAGCATCTCCAGTAAGGATAATGTTAACACTGTATCATCTTCCTGTCTACATGTGCTGGATTTGTTTCTTGACCATGACAAAAAATAAATAAAATTGTGAAATGGAACCAAAAAGTTATCTGTATTAGAGTAAGTGACCAGCGCAAAAACACACGATACTGTGTCATGTCACAACGAGAGAACGCCCACAGGAAATGTAATGCACTCAGCGGTGAGCTCATTGGTTTCTTCCCATGTCCTTGCTGCTGCTTGCCTCCTTGAATTTGTGAGTTACCACTACACAGCTTATGTTTAAAAAAAAAAAAAAAAAAAAAAAAAAAAAAGACTCTGCTTTCATTGCAGAGCAGGTTCACACCAAGCATTTCTTATGTGTGTAACACAGGGCGTCAGATAGCTACCTCCTCTATTACTATTTTCGATGTCTGGCTGTGAGCAAAAATCAGCTGCAGTATAACAGCCTGTATCAGCCCAAGAGTTCTTGTGAAATGTCACTAAAGGAACAGAAATAGTCATATATATTAAATGTCAACGAATCAAACCATAAAGTATATGACGTATGTATGTTCTTGGAGTTAAAATAACTGATGTACTCCCACCCTCAGTAGCACAGTCCTCTCAAGTGACCATACCGGGATGTGGGGACAGGAAGCGTTCGTTTACAGAAGGCTTAGTGGTTTGTGTATGAATGTGGGAAACAGCTGCTGGCTGATGGGGGAGTTGGCCTCAGAGAGTCAGATCCTTCTCTCCCAGTGACGAAAAACACTGGTCGACTCTCTGGTCAGACACCTCCTCCAATCTGGACGGGTTCCAGATGGGATTCTGGTCCTTGTCAACGAGAACTAGAACACAAAGGGGATCACAATAGAGAGATGTGACGGAGTGATGTTGACTTGAGACAAAACAAATGTTTGACAGTGTGTGTGTAAACAGGAATTTCAGAAGAATCAAGCTAAAAAGCGACTAACCCCTGCACATATTTTGTTCAAGAGACACAAAACTTATCGTCTGTCGTTAAGTTCTTTGAGGTTGTGTAATCCAAATATACTCTGATGCATCACTGAAATTGACATACAGCATCCACCCAACTCCAACTGTGTCTCCCATGTGGTGCAGTGACTTACCAGCTCTTACACCCTCATAGAAGTCACAGCCCTTCTGCAACACAACACAAAGAATGCCATCAGATGACAGACTAAAACAGCTGTGGAAAATGATCTACTGGCCTTTTTACATACAGTTATGGTCACTACATGAGTGTGTAATGAGGAAACAAAGCTTATTATATTGACTGTCTATTGGTGACACTTCATCGTAAGTCATTTTTACCATGCAGGCCTGGCTCAGTCGATACTCCATAACCAGCACATCCTGCAGGCTCAGAGAGGCACCGGCCTGCTGCTGCTTGTAGGTGATCTTCAGGGATGTGGGAGACATTTTAGACAATGTCTGGAGGAGGAGACATTATTAAGAGTCTGAGACTTCCAGTTTGCTTTTAGACGAACAAGCTGCAAAATATCATGGAACAAAGGAGCAAAGTAATGTGTAAATAAGGACAAAGATGGTCCTGAATTTTTAATCGAGGAGGCAAGGCAGTGAGTCTGTGGTGCTGTAGTAACTGAGGAAGTGGGTTTATCATAAATATTTGATGGCTAAGCTGATTTCCATGGTGTGAAAGGATACTGGAATATTTTTTCTTTAAAAGTTTAAAATTTTTATTAAATATTAACCATATACCACAGTTTACAAATGAAAATATTCACATTAACATGTTAAATGTTAATTAACTCAAATTAACACGTAGCTGCTGGTGCACTGTTTTAAAACCTGGAGTGAACTTTGATCGATCAGAGGAGGGAGATTAAGAAGCTGGGCGGGGTCAGTGAAGGAGTGGTATCATCAGATTCAACCACCATTTCATATTGACAGTCACAGGTTTGATCTCAGTGCAACATCCTGCTGTAAATGAGGTGAAAACACTCTCAGTGTCTATCCATGAAAACAGCCACTTTATCGAATGAAGCTGCTGTGGTCTGAAATCTCCAGGGGGATTTGGTTCAGACAACAAGGCAGAGGACTAATACTAACCCCATTAAGTGCTTAAGCTGAGGTAACTACTAATTACTAACATATACTGCCAAAGCCAAATAATTCCCTACTCTGCCTAGCTCTGTCAGTGGGAGTCAGGTGGTCTGTGATCATATCTGCAGACGTATAGCAGTCCTACAGCAACCACAATGGAAGTGTCAAACCTCTGTCCCAGTGTTGTCAGATTCGTTCTATATGGAGAATAATTCTGGCCTCGGTTTTTTCGTGCCATCATTCAAATAACAACCTGTTGTCCTGGTACACCTTTCAGATTGATTGTCGTCCTACCTGTCAATATCACAAAAACGTTATGTGAGTGACTGTAATGAAGCTGCAGTTAAAGAATAGGAACATACCTCTGCCTGTTTCTTAGCAAACTCTGAGCCATCAGCCTTCAGGTTCTGCATTATTCCTTCCACACTACTGGAGCTAAACAGCCTTAAAGGAAGGAAACATTAACATGGGTTCAGCTTTTACCTCAATTTACCACCAGTTTAACTGTATAGAGAGACACAATCTCCCCTGATGCTGTAGTTTTCAACATGTAGTTTGTAGTTATCAACACCTCAGCTGATCTTCAATTTCCAAGCTGTAATATCTCAATGCAGTCCAACCTAAATATGGTGATATACAATATACGTGCACAGAAATTTTTTAAAATAAAATAATTATATTATTGCATTTTACTGTATATTTAAAGTAGGTGGTATTGGTGAGAACATTGGCTTCGTCTGCGGCAGTTTTAAGAGGCAACTCAGCTGTTTTAGAAGACCCTCAGAGGGAACAAATCTGTCTGGGACTAAAGGCTACAGGCTACATCTTTTCAACAACCTGTTGACCTGGTACACCATTCAAAGAGATTCAGGGCCTACCTGTCTATATCAGACATGTATTTGTCCAAGACAAAATGTTTCTCAGAATCCAGCCCACTCTGTGGACAGAGATCAGGTACAGTCAGCACAGATACTGTTAAGCGTTCACCTGGAAACAGGTATGTGAGGGGAACCTCGCTGTCTAACCTTGGCCTGGTAGGTGTCTAGCAATTTTGTGATGTCTTCAGCAGAGGGACATTTCAAATCCACCAGCTCCTTCTCCAGGTCCGGGATCTGTTGAAACAGGAGATGAACAGAGGCCATAGTAAATGTTGTACATAGTCTGTTTACTGCCGAGCCACTAATAATACTTAAAAAAGAAAAAGTAATCAAATGGCACTAATTTTAACAGTGAAAACTTCAAAATAATTTTGAATTTGAAGGCATTGCATATTCATCAAACTTTTTAAATTGTTATTCTTAGCCAAAGTGCAGTTTAGCTTGTCGGCATTAATCTGACTTTTCTTTTTTGGTCTAATTTGGCTGTAAAAACTGTCTAAGTGAACTATAAATAACTCCCCCCTCACTGTTCGTACATCCTGAAACTCAAGGTCACAGACTTAAACAAACAAACTGTGCCACCCACTGTCTTGACGTCACGCTAACAACAAAACAAACACAACCTGCCTGTGGACCAGGCTGTGCATGTTGGCACCCAGTGACTCAGCATCCAGCTCTTTCAATGAAGCTTTAACCTCAACCTCATCATCACCACTTCGTTAGGCACTCATCACTGCAGCACCACAATCAATCACACTTGAACTGTATATGGTCTTAAATGAACTGTAAGCAAGGCATCGGAGAGCACTGTACCTTCTTAGACTCTACAAAGTGAGTGGCAACTCCAGCTCTCTGCACATCACGTCCTTTGAGGCGAAAGCCTGTCAAAGCCAGAAACAGACCCAATCTCCCCTGGAGCCTCGGCAGAAAGTAGCCACCGCCAACATCAGGGATAAACCCTGTCAAAAAAACAACAAATCACACATTTAAACACATATATGTCCAGTTTGATTATACATGAGTGCTTACTTGAGATCTACTATATTTTTATTGGATCACTTAGCCAATCAGAGAGGCTCAGAGCCTCTGTCCTGATTTGCTGACTGTCTCAGAGGTGATTTTCATACAGATGATTATGTACAGCCACTGAGAAAAGAAATGATTCCTAACTGACGAACAAAAGCCGCAACCTGTACACAATTCATTTATATTATGAACACTGTCTCTATACATTTTAGTTCCATCCTGACAGGAAATGAGATTCCATTGGTCACAGCTTTGGTAGCATGGCATTAAATGAGAAGGGGGAAGTGAACGGGAGGGAGGGATTAGAAGGATTGACCTGATTTAGGGCTGAAAATGTAATATCATAAATGCATCAGATTATGGCTGTTGTTCATAAAGCTCGCAGGACTGGGTTAAATCTGATAATCCTGCCACAGAAGGGGTTAATGTTAACACATGAGGGAGGGCATGAGGGTGTTTGTATGTCCTTGGGAGAGAGGAATGAGTGCTAAATGGGATGTGCCATTCTGCAGCTAATGATTATTTTCATGGTATTGTACTGTATTTAGAATTCATTAATCTGTAAATATTTTTTCTCATAAAGTCATTTCATCATTTTGCTATGAAAAAATATGCATCTTACAATCTGTCACATTCAGACACCACTTCTGAACATGTTTTGTTTTGTCGGACCAACGGTCCTAAAGGCAAAGATAATCAGTTTATGACTAGGAAACAAGGAAGAGCATGAAATCTTCACAAGAAAATATGGAATGGAGACAAGAAAATGCCTGACACTAGCGGGAGAAAAATGAGCAAAGAAATGAATGAATCCCATTGAAAGACCCGAACCAACACTGCACGGGTCTGTCAACTTTCCTGGTCTGTTTGTGGCACAACGCCTTCGGTTTTCACAGACACAAATCTTTAAAATGGGCCACAAATACAGATATACATTTACATTTTTTCTCTGCATCTCATTCATTTCCTAATACAACCTGATCCTGTAGTTGGGAGCTTAATAACAAAGAAGAATAAGATATTTAAGGCCTTGTGTACAAATGAAAAAATATCAATTCATTCTTTACTATCAAAGTCATTTATTGAGGATATTTTTTAACAAGCAAAAGATGTTCATTTTGAATCTTTGCTCCTGTTGTGAACTCATAATTGTGCCTCCTCATTATAGGCTCACCCACTTGTTTTAGGCCCAGTCACATCAGGGGTATTGCTATATTACAAAGTGCAGCTGGAAGAGGTGGGGGAGTGGTGGAAGTAGGGCCATTAATAAATCATTTCCAGGGCCCCTCTAAAGGGCAGTGGAAGCCCTGATGAACATGATCAAATCCAGAGACGAGTAACGAATAAACCCCATTTTTAACCAGTTATGTGGTTTCTTATGACATGCTCATCAGAAACATGAAAATATGGCAGTAAATTTACCATAAGCATCAATAACTGACCCTTTGATTAACATAAATGTTAGCCAAGGTATTTCTGCAAGGTTTCTATGTGATGAATTTAATACACAACATAACGTTTTCTCCATTTTAAACCTGAATTTGTAGAACTCCTGGATCAATAAAAATTACATTGCAATGTTTCTTTTGATTGTATGCTATTAGTGCTACATTTTAAGACCCCTTTGAAACCTTGGTTGTCAATGGTACTTTTGGATGTAATAGTTGTTGGTATAGAGGTCTTGGTAGAGACTGCAAAGTAAACTCTCTGGCTATGCTGCAAAGTATAACCAGTCAAAGTTAGTGATTTTAGAGATCACTGTGTTTTAAACAGGATGTTGAGAGAGATCAAACTTAAGGTTCTTACCCCCAGCAGCAATTTTGACTTCAGGCCATTGAATGACAAGACTGTTACAAGTCTAAGTAATGACAATAATGATGATGAGTAATGACAGCTCTGTTTAATTTATGGGTTCCCAGATGTTCCTGTGATTGACCAATCAGAAGAGCCATGTTCCCAAAGAGCTGCAGTTCTCGTCATGGCTCTCTGAGCTTGGCCTGCGGAGGGTGCAGACAGCCAAATGCTTCATCATCACTTCACTGATTCACTTTGCTGGGAGTGTGTTACTCACACATACACACACTACGCACAAAGTTCCACTCACAACTGTGCCGGCACCCAATCCAGCCAGTGGGAGCAGGTAACACAGCAACAAGCTTAGAAGCTTCACTGGCTTCCCTCCCACAAAGACCCACAAATAAAGGAAAACATGCCCTTGAATCACCTGGTACTGTTTGAGTCTGGGGACACCTTACCTGACAGAGGGAGCAGTTCTCATATTAAACTCTACTATCATATCTATAATATAAATGACACATCTGCTTCAACCTTACTGAATACATACTTGGCAATCAACATGTTCAATCCACCTTGCTGCTACAGCTTTGTTACAGGCCACCACTTACACCTCTAATGTCTGCCTCTTATATCTGCTGCTTCTTTGTCAATTATGAGGTGCTATGTGGCATTTGCTCTTAAAGGTAAATAAACATTATTGAGGGCAGTGGACTGTATTCTTGTCCAAATGAGTTGCAATTTACGGCTTCAAAGTAAATGTCAAACTAGCCACCTGGCAAACTTCATCAGCACACATAACATACATTTTAAGCATGTACACAGCTGTGATATATTCACACAGGGATTTCACTTGATGGAACAATGTAGGTTAGTGCCTCACTGAACTCTCTCCTGGTGTTAGGGATAGGGTTAGGAGAGGCATAATGTTGTAAAACCTCTGACAGAGTGATGACCTGTCCAGGCCAGTGCCAACCCCCCCATGAACCTGCATATATAAGTAGTACAGATAATGGATGGATGGCAGACCTGCATTATGTCTGCACGAGTTCAACCTGAAAGATAACTTATTGGAAGATTAACTGCCTCAAATCCAACTAGAGGGAAATGGATTCAAAAAAGGGGTCATGGAGAGACAAAATTAAGAATCAGTGTCAGCTTCTGTGGATCAAAAACAAAATGCTTTCTTTAAAACAAAGCCCTGCACACCCACACAAGTGCTTTCACTTCTGGATAATTATACTTCTGGTAGCAGCAGAGTGATGATCATGCCAGTCAACTGCTCTGTATACATGCACATATAGCTCTGAGGAGACATGTCGTGATATGAAGTGAGAAACTAATAGTTCTTCATGTTTCTGTCTTTCTGTCAAATATTTGTAGGGTGTGCCCGGCCTCTCCTCAGCACATTTCAGTGGATCAAACAAATTCCTCGTTTTGCTTGGAGTTACAGTAAACAGCAAACTGGAGAGGTTACTGAGTGAATTCCCCTCCAGGATTCAGGGCTAAAATAAGCATGTAGGGCCCTCGCAGCAGCTGCTGCTCTCTAAATGAAGTGGTGCAGTGCGAAGTCCAACTTTCTGATTGCAGGGAGGATATGCTGATAATGACAGTGCAGAGGCCTGGAAGTCAAGAGTCTTTAGTAACAACAATAAAGATAATATGTTATGATGACAACGGTCACAGAGTGCTATCCAAGATTTCCTGCCCTCTGGCCAAAGGGACTGGGGAGTTTAAAAGACACCAGGACCCTCTCACATCAAAAGGGACACATAACAGAATGTATATATTTTGTCAAATGTGCTACTTCACCAACAAATACTGGACCACACAGCTGCACACGGATACAAGAATTAACACTGACAGACACACCCTGACACACAAATGCAGCAAATCAATCCCCTCATACAGTGAGTCTTCATTCTGTGCAATTCAATTATCATCCCATTTCCTCCCTCTCTGTTGTGTACTTGCCTTTAAGAAAAATCCCACAAACAAGAGTTGACCACATTGACAAGGGCCTCAGCCCTTTTTCTCTCTGTTGCAACATTTCCTGTTCGCTTACAACATAAACCGATGATCTCAGTCACAGCACCACAGCTCTACACATCAGCTGAAAATGTATAATGGAGCCCAGAAAACAATAGAATGTGTTTGTCTGTGTGTGTTTGTGTGTGTATGTTTTATGTTTCAGAGAAATTAAGTAAGAGTCATTGGAGGTCTGAGGGTGTGAGGGAGTGAGTGTGTCAGTAATATGAACTAAAGCTACAGAAAAACCATCAACCTAAAATACTCATTGTATCCAACTGAAATATAATAACACCTGTGCATCAGGGGTGTGTCAGGAGTGGCACATCAAATACCATATGGTATGGTATGGTATGGTGGCATACCAGGAGATTTTGGACAATGCCATGCTCCCAACTTTGTGGGAACAGTTTGGGGATGGCCCCTTCCTGTTCCAACATGACTGTGCACCAGTGCACAAAGCAAGGTCCAAAAAGACATGGATGAGAGAGTTTGGTGTGGGTGAACTTGACTGGCCTGCACAGAGTCCTGATCTCAACCCGATAGAACATCTTTGTGTTGAATTAGAGCGGAAACTGAGGAACAGGCCTTCTCGTCCAACATCAGTGTGTGACCTCACAAATACGCTTCTGGAAGAATGGTCCAACATTCCAATAAACACACTCCTAAACCTGGTGGAAAGCTTTCCCAGAAGAGTTGAAGCTGTTATAGCTGCAAAGGGTGGACCGACATCATATTAAACCCTATGGATTAAGAATGGGATGTCAATTAAGCTCATATGCGAGTCAAGACAGGTGAGCGAATACTTTTGGCAATATAGTCTACGTTTCAGGACCAGCTCACAGTCCTATAACGACCAACATGGTGGTCAGTGACTCTGAAAGCCCACTGTCATGAACACTAAGGTTCTGCAGCCACTTCATATAAACATTCATCTATAGTTTAAGAGCTGAGATAAGCCATTGGGGGCAAAGTGACAACCGACTAGTTCATACAGTAATGTCAGCTGTAATTTGTTAGTTGTTGGAGATTTGTTGCTAATCTCCTCAGCGCCTCAGGAGAAGGCCATCTGTCTACAGGACTCAATTAGCTGAAGAGCAAACTCTGGCTTACAATGCTGGAAAAGCAGACGCACAATTCTCTTTCATAAGCACCAAACCTCACGATGTGGTAAAATCATTAGAATAATGTTTTCTTACACACATATATATATATGTATATACATACATACATAAACTGTAACTCATGAGACCAATTAAAGTTTGTTTTATTTGTTTTTTTAATTTATTTTTTTTAGCTATGGCGTGCTTTCTGGACAACAACACCTTCAAAACAATAAGAAAACATAATCATAATATCACAAGACCCCACTGAAATTCATTGGACAGTGACACTAATTCATTAAGTCTGACACACACTGACAGAAAGGATTCGCTCACAAAGAAGCTGAGGCTGCTGGACAATGTAACATTTCCCAAATGTCAGCAAATTGGCAACATCGTGACTAGTACAGTCCCATCAGTAAGCCGCACGATGTGAAAGCATTTAGTTCTGATGGGTGCCACTATTTCACAATTATTTTGTTTTTAATATTAAATGATAAAGTTTGAAAAATGAAAGCTATGTGGCATTAATGTATCTTCATGTTTTACAAATGTTTCAAGATGAGATGTCATATAACAATTACAGTAAACAAATCACATCCATTTACCCACATCAAGTAACAATGATATTGGCTCATATCTTATCTTCCGTTTAAGGTGTGAGGAGGTGCTGTCAAGAACAAACTTAGGAACAATCTATCTTGGGAAATGAGAAATCAAAATATCCAGTCAAACATGGGATCAGTTCCCACTCCAAAGCTGCTCTGGAGACTTTCTTTGAACATACCATTTGCCATTTGTACATTTGACGAGGGCCACTGCTAATTCTGTATTTTATGGGGATGCTGATTGATGAAACTGCCCTTATTTTTGTCCAGTTTTGAGATTTATTTCAACCCTACTGAGTATCCAAACAACATTTTGGACCTAAACTATATAGTTTCCTCGACAAATAAAACCTCACAGAGCTGCTCGCATGGCTGTAGTTGCTTGGTTTATTTTTTACCTTGCTAAGTTTTTGGTCATTTTAGGACGTAATCATTTGTTTTCATCATCAGGACAAGGTTATTTATCCTCTCATATACTGTGCTGAATACAACTGAATTGACAGACCTTCATAGGATACAAACCTACCAACACTGCTATAGAACAACCAGTGTCCCCCCGATCCCTGCAGAGAGGAAAACAGTCTTACCAATGGCAGTCTCTGGCATGGCAAACATCGTCTTCTCTGTAGCCACTCGGAAACGTCCATGAACTGACACACCCACGCCCTGCAGGTGGAAGAGAACAGGTCAACCATATATGGATGTGTGTGTGTTTGTTTGCTAGCCCTCTGCTCTCCCAACAGACAGAGGTGAAGGCTAATGAGCAGCACTGGCTCGAAGACATTAAGCACAGAGAAGGAACAATATGAAATGTGTGTCTCAAACTGTGAGGTTACCATGGAAACAACATCCTTTTGCATATACTTAATTACTGCAGCAGTGTATTTGCACAAACAGCTGTGTTAGACTGCTTGACAGGTGGTTGAGCTAGTAGTTCAGTAATGACATATAATCAATTAGAACAATCATTAAAACTGAGCATTCTGTTTTGTGATGAAACTTTAAGAAACACAGATGTTTAAGGTCCAGAGCTGGAGATACTAAGATAATACATTTGTGGAGCTGATGTGTCCAATAGTATGAAATCTCTCACAGTATTCCACTGACCTTCAGTCTCACTGCTTAATTAAGTAATCACTCAGCCCGAAGGCAGTCCCTTGTGGTTAGACGCCTAACTTTGTCCAGAAGTCGGGTCATTTACTGTTCAGGTCAGAGGAAAATCCAGTAAGTCATTGGCAAGTGAAGATAATGGCTGTGGGAGGTCAACAGGTAAATCCTAGGGGGGATTCATTTGTTTTTAATGGCTTCTTATATATAGTTTGGGTCAAGGTGACATTGTCTAGTAACATGAGAAAAAAAAGAAAGGAAAAAAAAACAACTAATAATTAAAAAACCCCAATCAATTATCTCTGTTTAAATTGAAGGTACAACTGGATGCTATCAACTTGTGTCTGTTGCTTTGTAAACTAGTGTTTCAGTAATAAAAATTATGAATGGATAAAATAACTTGGATTAGATTAATATTAAAAAGGGATGATCAACAGATTTCAGCTAGACTTACATGTCTGTTAACAGCCAACTAAAGCAAGCTCTAGCAATTACCTAGTTATACATTTTAAGCAAATAAGGCTTCACTTAAATATTCTTTTTGTCATATTCAGGAAATCGGCCTAAACAGAGACTGAACATGATTGACCTGTATCATGTCAAGAGAAGGAAGTTACTCTAACTGTTGTATAAATTGATTATAAAGTGTATTTGAGATTATAGTTCTATCCCTTTCAGGGGAGCATCCTTTTGAGGCTACATTTGGGGACTGATGATGTCATAGGGGTATGATTTGCTTGTCTCATTTCAAATGCTCCTTCAGATGTGGCTGAGAAATACACCTTTCTTTTCTTAAGCAACTAAGGCTCAAATGCAATGCAAGACATACTGTGAGCCAGTAAGAAAAACAACATGGCAGCAAACTCCACCACCAGAGAGGCTCAGGTTTAAACTTCTACATGTAAGTGTTGTGGTTCAGCTCAGTTCAACTGCTACTAGTGAAAGAAAGATGTATATGTTGTAGGGGTGTAATGGTGTGCTAAAGTCACGGTTCGGCATGTACATCGGTTTTGAAATCACGGTTTGGTACATTTTTGGTAAATAAAAATGCAAAAAACAAAAAAAAAAAAGAAAAGAAAAGAAAAGAAAATTGATCTTTTCTTCCAATCAAACTTCTCAATTAAATTACCAAAAAAAAAAAAAAAAAAACCCTCTTTGGCTTTACTAGGCAAGTTGAAATAAACGTCTCACAAGTCTTACTCACAGGCTAAATTCTTCAATGTTGTAAACACAGAAAATGGCTCAACAACAACATATGGGGCTTTGCGATAGTGTTCCGTCACCCGGTGGAAACAAGGAGGGGCAAATAGTTCCACTTTGCTTTAGCTAGTTAATATTTTCAGTATGTTTGGTAAACAATATGTTTCCATGTGTGCCAAGCAAACGAATGCATAAACCTTCTATGGACCAGAGCTCAATTGTGGGCCTTCGAGTTGTATGACAGCTATGAAAGACCACATCTTCGTAGACCAGATCCACCGAAGGACGCAACCCATGAACTGGGACACAGCTCATATTTGACTGTCCATCACTGGCCCAGCAATAGAACAAAAGTAAATGTTTGACAGATGGTGTTTGGGTTTGTGTTGTGCCAGGAGACACTGATTGTTGACATCAGTGGACTCCATTTCTCAATTAACTTTGGTTAAGGCCTTTCACTGTTGATGGTGTAGGGGAGTGGAAAAAACCTTAACATAAAAATACTGTCTTCCTTAAGTTCCAATCAGTTTACACATTGGTATCAAAAAGTGATTAATACATGTTATTAATTGTTCTACACACTTAGAGATAGACGACTAATATTAAATATTGATTATGCGCAAATTTTGGCTCCTAGAAATGGATGAAAGGGTCTATTACATTGAATACTGTACACAAACATAAAAGATGCCATGTGCTAAATCACTGCCAACCAACAATTAATGACTGTTACATTTCAGTCAACAAAGAACCTTGACTTTGCTCTCAGCAAACAGGAAAAAAGACAAGTATGAGTCCAGAGAGTGTTGGACAGCTGCGGGGTTCACTTTAAAGCCGTGTGACAAATGAACACAGGATTAAAAATAGTGAATCACTGCAGATTAGACAGACCTCTGCCAAGAGGAACTGAGCTCCTGAGAGAGACACATCCCAACAAACAAAGAGACACAAGAAAAACACAGATTGTAACTTCTGTCAGTTTAGGATGTGTAATGCACAGTGCCTGGGCTTTGTCAACACGTCAGCCCGTGGACTGAATAACGTCGCTGGGTTCATTTTGGTTGGGAGAAAGTGAGGTGTGCAGAAGGGAAACAGAACATCATTTTTAATCCTTTGAGCCATTATCGAGGGACAAAACAGCTTGAGAAGAATATTTATTCAATTTAAGTTAGGGAAATGTTGAATTTATTTAATTTGAATTTTTATGTATTTTTTTCCATTTTGTTTTGGGTCTTTTATTGTTTTCAAGTCTGTATTCCTCAAATAATAAATGTTATTTCATAATGGCATTTTCATAATTTCATTAAATGTTGTGTCTAAAATCAATGGCTCCTCTTACTTACTGTTCCCTGAACAAAAACCTTTTTGGTTGAATCATTACTTTTTGTTGTCACTGACAAGTGTGATTTTCAACAAACACTGTCATACATACTATGCATAAAGTTTTTTTTTTTTATACATAAATAATAGGGAGTGCTCATTTCTCAACATCTCCTTTCCCTTTGTTTCCATTTTTGTCCTGCCCCTGTCTTGCAGCCTGGTTTGGTCAATGTCCACACCACCTGCTCACTTGCCCCATCCAAACTCAACAACAGCTGCCAATTGTTAGCTGGAGTGGCAACACGCCAATGTATCAACTTAGTCAACTATCTGCGGCTGCAAACAAATACAGTGAAAAGTCACAACAGTTTATCTCTATTTATCACTCACATACTAGCCAAGTTGTTGTGATTTTTACTGCTCAGCAAAGTGTTAACTACAGTGGCCCAGACGGGTCAAGCCAATGCAAAAGCCACAGCATGAATGCAAATATCAGTAGCTAATGTGTTTGGACAGCAGATAATAGCTATTTAATTGATATTTTGGCACACAACAAAAAAAACAAAAATCATTGTGAACAATAAAAAGTTGTAATGGCTGCTTCATTGTCTAGTGGTGTGCAGTCATGAGTCAACATTCAACATTGCAACACTGACCAGAACGGTACTGTCTGCTCTTCAAAATGACCTCTGCAGGATCCAGTTTATCATGTTCCCCAGTGATGCTGGGTACAGAAATATGCTTCCATAAAAGAATGTCAGCATGACAACTGTTATTAGCTTCATGTTTTTAACCCGCTGTTCATTTGAGTAAGGTAACAGCAAAACATCTTGTTTCCACTTGTCCTCATGTATTATTAGATCTCGCATGAGTCATGTAAAATTGAGTGGACTTGAAATAGAGGAAAACTGACTACACATGCTACAGAAGGTATCTCCTCCATTGTGTCAAACTACAATAAAAAAACAGCGGAAAGGAGGAGTTTTTGACACAAGAGTGTGTATGTGTTTTATCGATGCCTCTAAAGCATTTGATCGTGTGAACCATGAAAAATTATTTTATAAGTTGCACAATAGAGGAGTTCCCAAATATCTGATAAGGATTCTGGCTTTTTGGTATGCTCAGCAGGCAATGCATGTAAAGTGGGGTGACTATGTCTGCTCCATTTAGTGTATGCAATGGAGTTAGACAGGGAAGAATTCTGTCTCCCTTCTTATTTAATATTTATATGGATGATCTATCAAAGCTGCTTAGCAGATGTGGTAGAGGCTGCGTGGTTGGTAACATCATCATCAACCACTTAATGTATGCAGATGGTTTAGTTATCTTTTCTCCATATAGTGCTGGTCTTCAACAGTTACTGAGGGTTCGCTCGCAATATGGCTCAGACTTTGATATTAATTACAATGCTAGAAAAAGTAACATAATGATTGTCAGGAGTAAAGAGGATAGCAAACTGTCATTTCCTGACTTCTGTCTGTCTGGCACTGTCCTCAAAGTATGTAATGAGGCAAAATATTTAGGACACTATATTACTGATGACCTGTCCGATGATCGGGACATTTACAGGCAGTGTCGTGCTATGTATGCGCAAACAAATATACTAATTCGAAAGTTTGGTATGTGCTCTGTACAAGTGAAGACTACACTTTTTAAAGCTTATTGTACCCCCATGTATACTGCCCACTTGTGGCGTCGCTATGGAAGGAGTAAGTAAGTAAGTAAAATTTTATTTATATAGCACCTTTTTTAACACAGGTTACAAAGTGCTTCACAGTGACATTGGGACATAGAGAGATAGGACACAAAGAAAAAACCAAACAAAAAAAAACAAAAAACCATGAAAGACACATTCAAGAACACATACAGAAATCTCAGACATACAAACACGGCAAGCATACAGACATCAACCAGTGCACACAATAGTAGTCATGAAATGTTCAGAGAAAGCCATTCTAAAAAAGTAGGTTTTTAGGTGTTTTTTGAAACAGTCAACAGATTCGGCTGATCTGATAGAAGTGGGGAGATTGTTCCAAAGTCTGGGTGCCAGGGCAGCAAAAGCACAGTTGCCTTTGGTTTTCAGTTTGGCACGTGGTACCACCAACAGGTTTTGTTTGGAAGACCTAAGTGACCGTATGGTGGAATATGGGCTCAGTAGCTTGGATATATATGCAGGAGCTAAACCATGTAAAGCCTTATAGGTGATTAAGAGAATCTTAAAATCAATCTTGAACTTCACTGGCAGCCAATGCAATGAGACTAAAACAGGGGTGATGTGGGATCTACGGCCAGTCCTAGTTAGTAGCCTAGCTGTTGCATTTTGTACAAGCTGAAGACGTGACAGGTCAGCTTGGCTAAGGCAAGTGAAAAGCGAGTTACAGTAATCAAGATGGGAAAAGATGAAGTCATGAATGACATGTTCTAGGTGAGAGGCTGACAGTAATGGTCTGATTTTTGCAATGTTCCTAAGTTCAAAGAAGCATGTTTGAACCATTTTATTGACATGTTGTTCAAATTTCAACTTAGGATCAAATATAACGCCTAGATTCCTGGCATTAGTTTTGACAAAAGGGGCAAGTGGGCCAATTTGCTGAATGATGTTTTTAGCAGTATTTTCAGGGCCAAAAATGAGAAGCTCAGTTTTGTTGGAATTTAACTGAAGGAAGTTGACAGACATCCAGTCTTTTATCGCAGCTAAACAGCTGTGGAGGGTGTTTAGGTTGCTAAAATCATCTGGCCTTACAGAAAAATATAGCTGAGTGTCGTCCGCATAGCAATGACATGATATACAACCAAAGCGACTGATTATCCGGCCCAGGGGCAGCATGTACAAAGAGAAAAGAATAGGACCAAGTATCGACCCCTGGGGGACCCCATATAGCAGCGGAGTGGATGAGGACACATAGTTACCCATAGAGACAGAAAAACTTCTATTTGACAAATATGACATAAACCATTCTAGGGCTTTCCCTGAGATACCAACACATGTATTTAGACGATTAATGAGGATGGAGTGATCAATAGTGTCAAAGGCAGCGCTCAAGTCAAGCAGGACCAAGATGGAGAGTTCCCCCTTATCAGCCTGCATGAGGACGTCATTCATGACTCGTAACAGAGCAGTTTCGGTATTATGGTTTTGACGAAAACCAGATGGAAATTTATCAAAGATAGTATTACTTTCCAAAACTTTGAGAAGCTGCTCTGCAACAAGTTTTTCCAATATTTTTGAAATGAAAAGTAATTTTGAGATGGGTCTGAAATTGTTTAAAACAGCTGGATCGAGGTCAGGTTTTTTTAGAGGTGGCTGGACACTGGCTGTCTTAAACTAATCAGGGACACAACCAGAGGAGCAGTATGCAGAAACTTAATGTAGCATATAATGATGGGATGAAGCTGCTGCTCAAGGTGCCACGATGGAGCAGTGCAAGCCAATTGTTTGTCAGAGTTGGTGTGCCCACCTGCTCTGCTGTACTGCGTAATCTGATGTACAGATGTATGTGCAGGTTGTCGGACTCTGTGAACAGCATCATTTCCACACTGACCAACCCTGCTCAGAGCTCAGTCAGGTTCTTTTCAAAGATGTGGAATCTTTGGCATCTCAGCCTTTATGTAAAATATTGTTTGTTGTTTGTTTCTTTTTAATGCTTGTCCTGTGTGCTATGGACCATTGTGTCCTTAATAAAGTTAATATATAAGAGTAAGAAAAAGGAAACAGAAACAGTCTTTTCGTGATGTTATCTGGGTGCTCCAAGACAAACGAGTGGCCATTTAAAATCACATTAGCCGAGTTTCACCATAAAAGTAGAGGAACACTGTGACGCGCTGGTGTGGTACCAGTGAACACCATATAAGAACATGTCCCAAGAACCTGCTGTAAACAGTGAGAATGTGAAAAAGTGTATAGAGGAGCATGTTTATAGCTTGTGCTTACAAACACAATTGACTACAAAATTTACAACCCAGGAAGCAGAGTTTACACTGACTAGGAATCTGCAGCAGTTCATAAAACCATCCTTAGGATATCTTACTGAATTTTTTATGAAGCACATATTGATTCAATAGTGGAGATGAGGTCTTTTAAAAAGACACAGAGAAGTTTCATGACTCCACCTCTCTCCTGTGCTCCACCTCAGGATAAGGAAGGAATGGCAGCATCGGAGTGGAAAAAACGTGTGGAAATGTTGATGCCTTTCAGTTGGTGTGAAGAGACACAAATGACAGATAACAGCTATAAACATTTGAAAAGAAAGAGACATCTGTTTGAAAATGAACGACGAGTGTTCAGTCCTCTTTCCACATCACTCTTGCACTAAGTGTTCACCTTCAAAACAGATTCCTTCATGCAAGGATCAAAATGTGCCCAGAGCTCCTCTCTGGCTCGCACTGCTGTATGTTCTCCAGGAGGAAGAGATTGCAGACATGCAATTTTGGGCATATATCCCATAAATGCTGAAAAGAAAGACAGACATGGTATCTGCTCAAATGCAGAGCACAGCAGACATGGATTAATAACACTTCAGCAATCCCAGACCGTAAACCCAGGGATTTTAAACTTGGACAGCAATGACAGATGTGCGTGAGATGAGACCCTGTGATGTAAGAGAGAATCAGACACTCAGTGTGTTTGTGTGTGAATGTCTTTGGATGTGTGTGTGCATCTTTAACTTGCTAATGTTTTGTTTTGTTTTTATTCCCTGTTGATTTGTTATCAATAGGGCAGGAATAATTTAACATGGGAGTTCTGCCCTTGAGCTCAGAGCAGATCTGGGAACAAACCATTTTGCCTCCAAGACTTTTCCTTATATAGATCGAGTCTTTTTTAAGCAACTACACACATTAAACAGCAACCACCCTGAGGATGGTTTGTGCCAACATAAGTGTCTCTGAGCAAGCATGACTTATATTAGAGTTAGACTGTAAATCTTTGTGATCCCAAAGCCGTAAAAGTGCAGAAATCAAAAAAAGAAGTTCCCCGAGAATCACAAATAATTCAAAAAAGCTTGGCAGCTTTAGATGTTTTCTGCTGGGATGGTGAACACAAGACTTATAAGGCAGAACCAAGTGCTCAGCTGTCTCTCACATCCTTACATTGTCTTTTAGGTTTTGTTCTGACAAATTAATTGCAGCTTATGTCTGTCTTGGAAAGCAGAGCGATAAGTGAGGGTGTCATTATCGTTGTGACACAGGAAAAACAGGAAAAAGAGTCTTTCATTTTTTCTTCACAGTATCTCTGATTTCTTTCCCTGTGAAATTCCCATTGTGAAACATTGACCACACTGAAAATACATTCAGAGCAAAAGGATTTTTTTGGAATATTTTTTGTCCTGTGTGATAGCATATGTCTTTTTTGAATTAACTTTGACACATTGATACAGGTCAGCCCAAGAAAGTCCATCCAAGGACAGACCCACTAAAAATGTGGGTGTAAATGGGTTCATCTAAATAAAAATACAATCGAGTATATTTGATTGTAGGGCTGCATGGTGATGCAGTAGTTAGCACTGTCGCCTCACAGCAAGACTTTACAGTTACAGTTAACTTTCACCCCCCCATGTGTTAATCCTAGAAGTAGAGGGGATGTATGGCTGATGAACTCTCCGTGCTCTAGCTGCTCATCTCCTGCTACTCTTTCTTCAGCCCATCACCTGCCATACTATGCCATATTCATTCCACTTGAGTTAACTGAACCTGAAACCTATTTAAATCTCTTTGGTATTTTTGTAATCATATGACAAAAAGAAACTTTACAGCTGATCTCATAAACTGCAGGAGAAATACTCCTTGAGTAGGAGAATAAATAAAGAGTATCATTACTGTTATTTTTTGTAGTCAGGGAATGAGGTTAGCTTTTGTTATATCCTCACACATCTCCGCGCCGCAGGGAGGCACACATAGAGACATGATAAGTAATGACCCAACAGACACTGGCGGCTGTGAGTGACCCCGTGACACATCAAGAGAAAAATCACCATCAAAGTCACAACAGAGGAGTTGGTGACGTAAACAGTTTCATAAACAGTTCTCACTCCTAGTATATGAGGCTTTGTCTTCTTACCACCCAACACAGTTATTGTGGGTCAAAGGTTCCAATTCAAATTTCAACAGTGCTGACACCTGGAGGGAAGAAACAGTGGCAGGAACTATGCTTTGTCGCTTGACATTTCATTCAGTCACAGACAGCCTTTCCTCTGCCACCAGGGCAAAATGACTCTCTACTGACACCTACGGGCAAAATTTTATATCACACCTTATTAATAGAGTATTCCAACCTGTGGACCAGGGCTCACTGGTGGGCTGAGAGGGTATTGAAAGTTTAATTTTATTTCTGCCGGGACAATATTGAGTAGTTGTTTGCTATCTCAGTCTGATTGCGCGCTAAACTATCATGTCCATGGCAAGAGCTGGAGTGTTGAAATGGTTGGCAGGTTAGCAAATTGAGCAAACTGGGCTTCCCTGTCTTCAGTTCAGTTCTGAACTAGTTGTTAGGGTTAAAAGTTTTTAAAAGTGGGCCTCAGGTTTGTAAATGCTGGGAAACCTTGTTCTACTTCAAATACGATATAAATATGATACTTACCCCTCCCATTGTAATTCCATCAATGAGAGCGATGTATGGTTTCCGGCATGTTCCTTAAAAAGTGGAATAAAATTTATTAACAGACTGATTGTTGGGAAATTTGACACCCGCAACTGTAGCTGAATGAACATTAACAGAAAAACTAATCAGATTGATAAGATATTTGATCATACCTATAGCATTGTTGAGAATATATTCCTCACGGAAAAAGTCCTGTGCCAAAGGGTCACCGACCTTTCCTGCCTCTGCGATCGCTGGGAGCAAAAATTATAATGAGGAAACATGTTTGTGAGGATATGGTACATGACCCTGGTGCAGTTTACCTCTGATATCTCCACCAGCGCAGAAGGCTTTTTCACCTGCACCTCGGATTATAACAATGTCAGTCTCACTGTCATTTTCCCATTGCTGGAATAAAACAAACAAACAAACAAACAAACAAACATAGTAGCAGCCAATTAGCAAATTTAGAGGAAATCTGAAAGAATAAAAAACAAAAAACATGTTTTATATGATTTTAAGATTAACAAAGCAGCAGATTCAAAGCAAGTTAATTAATATTGAGACCCTCATGATAAAATTATAATTACGTCATTACAATGTAATACAATATTACTTCATTGCAACTTCAATGTTTTCATTGGGGTGCAGTGAAAAATCCCAACCAACATTCCAGGCGGACAAGTCCCCAGTCTATTGCAGGGCCGACATAGAGACAGACAGAAACGATCAACCAGCACACTCACACTGATGCCTATGGGCAATTTAGAATCACCCATCAACCTAGACTGCGGGTTGGTCTGTGGGAGGAAACCCATGGAGGCACAGGAATAACATGTAAGCGTCACACAAAAAGGCCCCAGAAAGTCCCGGGAATCATACCCATTTTTGCTGCGAGTAGTGCTAACCAATATGCTGCTGTGCTGACCCTTACATTCCAAGTTTCATTATAAGTAAAGCAGGCACCAGATTTTGACAAGGAGGAAGATTCTTATTACAAAGAATATTAAGGCAATATCCTATCTACAGTGGCTGAGATACAAGCAGCCATTCAAGAGCAGTAACACAACACAATGTACTGCAACAAATGGCTCTTGACACACTCCAGTCCTTGACAGTTGTCTGAGTTGAACCACGCTGTCCACACACCTTGAGCTGCCGGTACATCCGCTGGATCATGTTCAAGTTGAGGGCATTCAGAACTTTGGGTCTGTTCATGGTGATTACACCAGCTCTGCCCATTTTCTCCAGGAGGACCTCTGGTTCCACTTGGCTGGACATCTGATGTAAAACAGAAAAAGCAGAACAAACGTCATCAGAGCAGGTCGCTACAACAGACAACAGCATTGTTACTCAATAGTAAAGTGAACAGAGTATTATTCCTTTAAAAGGCTACTAAACCACCTTAGTTTCTAAATGAACCCTAACTTTAACCAGCCTCCACCTTCCTTTCAGAAATTATGTATACATACAATTTTTTTTTTTTCGCACAGAAGTTTCAAAAAGTATCATAACCCATGTGTAAAATCTAATACAACAGTCTCCTGTAGCATTATCAGTTGAAAAACACTTATCACCATCAAGGCCACATAAAAATCATGATGTCAACTCAATGTACTTGAGTTGACAAGAGTTGGCATGATAATTCACCGAGTCAATCAATCAATACTGATAAATGCTGCTTACCAGGGTTTACCTGGTAACAGCAAATGGAGGAAGGACAGTACTCTCAAAGTCACATACACACATTTGCTCTTCTTCCTATCACATACCATTAAAATACATCAGGTGTAATTTGGGGTTTAGCATCTTGCAGAAGAACACAATAACATTGGAGGAGCCAGGGATCAAACCACCGACCCTCCTACTTTTATACTCTCTGGCAGTTATTGAAAAACGAAATGAAATGTGAGAGAGTCCCTATGAAGAGCCCTGGATTAAGTAAAGAGGTGGAGCCCGCCCTATGAAAGCTATGTTGCTGTAAAATTCCCCCCAATTTTACAGCAACATGTAAGGGTGTCCGCACCATGTGGGCGTGGATTCGCTGCAGTCTGCACAGGGTCCTCAGCCTGGAAGACAGAGACAGGGGACACTGAGCTGGGGACACATTCATGACTGAGACTATTCACATTTCAGCACTTCAATCACCTTTACTGTTACAATGACATCCATATTTGGGAAAAAAAACAACACACAACTCGACAACAAACGGCGACATTTAGCACACACCTGTAGGTGGACGACAAAGCCGCTAAAGACATTATTATTTGTGCCCTGGTTCGTGCACTTCGGCCACAGTTTGCTGTTTCTGCCCTGAAGTTTTTTTTCGCGTTTACTTCCTGGAAGACAAAACATACGACCTCTGATTGGTCAGTATTGATGACGCATGGGGGGGTCGCACACGCCACCGAAGAAGACCGAGTTGCGTTTGGGCTGCAGTGGCGCCTCCTGCGAGGAGGAAGTACTAAACATGGCGGACATTCAGCGACTATTTCATTCATGACTATTTCATATTTTTGTCAGCAGTTGGCGCCATAGAAACAGCAGAGTGACAGCTTGGAGCGTGTTGACGTAGAACTTGGAGTGATCAATAAATATTAAAAACTGCCTCCCTGCTGACCTGGACCCGCTACAATTTGCTTACAGAACAAACAGATACACAGAAGATGCAATTTCCACTATGCTCCACCTCACGCTGTCTCACCTTGAGCAGAAGAACACCTACGCCAGGCTCCTGTTTATAGATTTCAGCTTTGCCTTCAACACCATCATCCCAGAGCAGGTGGTGGAAAAGCTGCAGCTGCTAAAGGTGGACAACAGCATCTGCAACTGGGTCTACAACCTTCTGACTCAGCGACAGCAGACAGTCAGGGTGGGCAGTCGCACATCAATGACCATCACAGTGAGCACGGGCTCTCCGCAGGGCTGCGTCCTGAGCCCTCTGCTCTTCAGCCTGCTCACCTTTGACTTCACTGCCAAATTCTGCAGCAACCACATCCTGAAGTTTGCAGATGACACGACGGTGGTGGGCCTCATTAAGGACAACAGCGAGTCTGCATACAGGGAAGAAGTGAAACAGCTGAGTTCATGGTGCAGCTCCCACAACCTGTTCCTCAATGTGGATAAGACCAGTGAGGTTGTTATCGATTTCAGGAGGGCTGGCAAACACGATCATGAGCCGCTATTCATTGATGGGACTGCTGTGAAAAAGGTCAGCAGTGTGAAGTACCTGGGGGTTCACATTGATGATGACCTCACTGCAACCAATAACACCTCGGCAGTCCTCAAAAAAGCTCAGCAGCGCCTCCACTCCCTCCGCAGACTCAGGAAAACAGGCCTCCCCACCACACACCTTACCACCTTCTACAGGGGCACCGTCGAAAGCATACTGACCTATGCTTTCACCACCTGGTTCGGGTGCTGCAGCGCAAAGGACAAAAAGCGGCTTAACAGACTGGTCAAGACAGCCAGCAAAATCATTGGTGCCCCACTCCCCTGCCTGATGGAGCTATACCAGCAGCACTGCATCAGTAGAGCCTCCTCCATCATCGTGGACCCATTCCACCCCTCCCACCACATCTTCTCCCTTCTGCCATCAGGAAGAAGATACAGCAGCATCAGCTGCAAAACTAGTAGGAAGCTGAATAGCTTCTTCCCCCAGGCTGTTAGACTTGTTAATGGACTGTCCCCCATCCCCACATATACACCCACACTCACCCTTGACAGCTAGTCACCTGTCAAGTCAACAGACTAAATGCACTTGAAAGAATGGACTGTTTTTATCTGATTTTATTTGTTAGTCTATTACGATGTTTATTATGATGTTTTTGCACTGCAGTCACTGATCGAGAAACGAAATTTTGTTCTCTTGTGCATGTAAATGCACAGTGAAAATGACTATAAATTCTTGAATCTTGAATCTTGAATCTTGAAACGACTAACAATGTCAGAAACGATGACCCATGTTCATTTCCGCATAATCATTTTTAATTTACATTACTTTTTACCATCTCAACGACAATTAACAGAGGAGCAGATTATTAAGTATGATATATTGCACCCCAACATCTTTTGATCCGATTTGTCTCAATCACCCACAACATGTATCACTGATGTATTTTATGATTTTTGATTCCGAAAAGTAATTTTTGGCATACTGCACTTTTATTAAGTACAGTAATGAAACCAGGACATTTAAGAGAGTGGCTTTAAGTTCATGTTGTGTTGACTAATAGTTTCTCCACATCTGTTAAATAAATTGAAAAGAACAAGACATACTGGCCTATGAAAATCAGTAAAGTTGGCTGCATATCAACATCAACTAAGTGTTTGGTTACACAGGCTATCAGAATATCATTTAGGTGGGGCCACTGATTGTTCCAGGGCATGTGTTGTTCTGCTGTGACAAAGGTGTTACTGAGCAAATGTGTGAGTCAACGTTTCCACAACTTGCAGATGTGCATATAAAGACCCAAGGAGACATTGTTTACCAGCATGATTTACTGGCATTTACCACACACTTATTTCTTTTTCTCAAAAACATGACAAAAAACTAAGTAGTAATAATCAGAAAGTGTCTCTTACAGCAAAGTGACAGACATTTTAAGAAAAGTCGGTGAAAAAATAACCTTTTGTGCTGTAGAAACAAAATCTTGATTGTAATATATGATAGGAAGATGAAGGTCATTCAGGAGTCTTCAGTCAGAGTCACTGCTGCAGGAGCTGCTGGAAGACTACAATAGGGACAAATGCAACAGATAAACATCATTAATCAAAGCAATCTGCTTGAATGTGACAGCAGCAGAAATGACATACTGTCTCAGTTTTGAGGTAATTTATTTGGAAATGTAATTTGTTCACATGAAGTTGTACTGATTACGTTTTTTATGTTCTCATTCCCGGAGCAGGTAAAACCAACATATTTGTCGGACTAAATGAAGGAATCTTACCCCATGACAATCCTTTCCTTTTTTGTGACACTTGTCATGCTTGTGACCATGCTTGTGCTTGTGCTTGTGTCCATGTCCATGTCCGTGTCCGTGTCCATGCCCGTGGCTGTGGCCGTGGTCGTGGCCGTGGCTACAACCAGGACCAGGTCCATACCCAGGTTGGCCGTGGCCAAAACCAGGACCAGGGGCGTACCCAGAGTGGCCGTGGCCACAACCAGGACCAGGTCCATACCCAGGTTGGCCGTGGCCAAAACCAGGACCAGGGGCGTACCCAGAGTGGCCTCCTCCAGGGTAGTTTGGTGGTGGGACTGTGCCTGGAGGACAGTGAGGGTAACCCCCTGGCTGCTGAGGGTGGCTTGGGTAGCCAGGGGGGTACTGGTTTCCTAAAGAACAGGCAAAGGTTGAAAGATTTCACTAGTCAATATGTAGCAAATGTAATAAATGACTATGTAATGCACATGTAAACTATGTAAACATTGATGTAAACATGTAAACATGTGACTATGTAAACATTATGCAAAGGCAGCTGTTTACCTTGATTGTTTCCATACATTTTAGAACATTAGACAAAAATTCAAATCCTGGAAAGAAAGTAAAACTTTTAGCACAGTTTTCCTTTAAATATGCACATACTGCCAAAGAACAACAAGCCATCAGCCGATTTTAAGCAGTGGACTTACTGTTTGCAGGAGAGTAAATCTGCAGACCCAGCTGTTACCCGCTGCTCCTTTTTATGTGTAGCTGCACCTCAATTTGAGGGCAGATCTCATATCACACCATTTTTGTTCCGTGACCTAAATGGGTGTGTGTGGGTAATCTTTAACATATTACATACACAGACTACACACAATAGAACAAAGAGACAATACACAGAAAAAAAAATTATTCAGAAAATAGAAATAACAATACATAGATCATCTCAACATGCAAATCCATTAAAAATAAACCTTTAAATACATAAATCTATAAAAAAAAATTACATGGACCTGCTCTGCAAAATATTGTAGCTGAGTCAGAAGTACCTCCCTGTGTCCTGGTCAACAAATCATACTTAAACTTATTACCTTTATTGCTTGAGATTAAAGATTACTTGTTGATTTATCCGCCCTGGAGGTAAAGGTTCAATGTTACTGTAAAGTCTACAATGAACCCACACACACACCCACCAACACTGTTGAGATATTTGTATGTGATTTCTGATGTTGTGATCAATCCAAGATAACTTGATTTGCATACATTTTGTTTTGTGCCTCATTTTTTATAGCATGAAAGATGAAAGAAATTTCTGCCTTTATCCCATACAATATTTTAATTAAATTCAGTACAGCTAATTACATGACATTAATTGCAAATATCATTTGCAGCTGACAATTAACTTGTGCTGTAAATGAGACATGAAGGTTTGTGTCAATTCAGTGCATTGCAGTGACTGTTGTATACGTAGTCTGCCTCACATAAATAGTTCATCCACACAAATAGGCACCAGGCTTCTTATTTGCCACTAAGGGAGATGAAGAATTCATTTGATTGTGTATTTGATTACACTGCTGATACAGAGGTAAGAAATGAATGTATTGTGGGAGTTGAAGGGTGTGCAACTGTTTCTGAAAGTTGTTACTCAACCAAGGTCTCAAGTCAACCTTCAATGGGTAAATAAAGATAACATAAAGGCACTGAGTACGTACGCAGTAAGAAAAAATTCAGAAGTCAGATAAAATAGAGAGTAACACGACAGACAATTGTCAAGAGTTTTATGTTGTTTATCACAAAGGAACAGTTGTGATCAGTACATAAAGTGCCCAACACACACACAGACTTGTGTACAGTCATTTATAGCAGCACTACTGGTAAACTGGACAAGAGTCAGAGTCAGAAGCAGTGTCATCCGGAGTGAGTAGCTCTTTCTAATTTAACCATTATTTGCTCAATACTTCACACAAGATAATGAGACATGTGACAACAAAGCATCAGTCAGAAAAACTGAAATTGTATTTAGAACACATATGCATTGGTTGAATAAACAATCATTATCGTAGAAAGATGAAGGTATGTTCACACCTTAATGGCTAACATAGCCTGTCTGCTGTTTGGTGCTGGGCAGTTGCTATTGGTTTAGTTTATGGGGCTACAGTCCAGAACAATCACAAATGTTTAATCAGTATTGTAAAGTGGAACGCAAAAACTGAAACAATTACACATACATGTCATTGGAAATGAACCTTTTTGGAGCAGTTAATGGGCTGTGGAAGTGTTTGAAATTTAAATTTAAAATCAGAAGGGTTCGACAAAGAACAAAAGAGTGGAACAAATAAAAAATTGTGAACATCTCACACTTGAGTAGAGAATGATAAAATGATTGAAATTCATCCTCTCCAGTATCATCAGTGTCCATCACTCAATATAAAACTAGGCTTTAAGTTTAAGATTTATGGAATAACATCACAGTCACCACCCCCACTTGGCCCACAACCCAAGCTTGCAGAATTTGACTTTTTTAGTGTTTACCTGACATCTGTTGTATTTTTATTATTTGTTACCCACAAAAAAGTTTGCCAGGAGGAGGAGAGGCACAGCTTTTTTTTTTTTTACCTCAGTTTTGTCCAAACATTTAAAAAATTCCAAAAAGAATTCCTGCCTATGAGAGTTGAATAGTTGAAGAAGTTGTCAAAAATAAAATACTGATTCATTTAGACAGACAGACACCCCAGTCTATGGTGGAAAAGGCACATTATCCAATATTCCATTGGATAACGTGCCATATGTTGGTTCTCTGTAACAACTCCATAAGGAGTTTGGTTTAGACCTGCTCTGTATGTGAAGTGCTTCGAGTGTGTAACTTTTTTAATGATTTGCCACTATATAAATACATTTTAATTTGATTTGATTTTGAATAGGCAGAAAATGCTAGAAGTACTTCATCATTCATTCATTCATCTTCTACCGCATATCCGTTTCTGGATCTCAGGGGGAGCTGGAGCCAATCCCTTTTGCTGAAATGCAAAAAAGAATACGAATCCGTCTGATTCTCCTAACCCTGACCATGACAAACACAATCATGCCCTATAAACTTTATTATTTAGGCCACTAAAGAAGAAGAATGGCACTGTGCAAATCGCTGTCCACTCAAATACAACACTATAGGTACCCCTGGGATTCATATCAAAATTGTTTGATTTTTATACACACAAAAAAAAATATGGATTATTTGAAACATAAAGCAAAAAGTTTAAAAACTAAACTACTGAATACAATGATGCAAAGGGAAGAAAGTAAAAAAAAAAAAGGAATAACCGAAGTAGTGTAGAGAAAGAGAGGGAGAGACAACAACTTTGTTTTATCTTTGACTTTTATTACTTGACAACTTGTTTTCTGCAGTCCAAATGAATTTCAAGATCGCGCTTGAGTATGCCAGACAACGCCAAGTTGGAAACCTTTTCAAAATCTTGATCTAGTCAGAGTCACTACTGCTGCTGCTGCTGCTGCTGCTGCTGCAGGAGCTGCTGGAGTACTATAAGAGGGATGAACACAAGAGACAGGCATTATTTCATGGGTTCATGGAGTCCATAAAAAAGTGATTTCAATTTTCGTTGGTTATTTTGTGAGGTTCTGAAAACTCCAGTGAGTTATTCAGTTCTTATGAAAAGAAATGCAATTAGTTTCTTTGAAACCAATTTTCAGATCAGAGAACAGAACAAAAGTGTCACTGGTTTAAAAACGATGACATCAGGAACATGTTTGGACAGGGATAGAGAAGAGGATCAATTACCCATGAGTGGTTTTGAAACTCCCTTTGGCAAGGAACTACACCTCCAGACCTCAACTGATTGTTACATATCCTAAAGTGAATGTATCTTACTGTGTGAAAGTGGAGCTTGCCTCGCTGACCTAATTCTGGATAAATAACTCTTATAAACACGTTGAGATTGGATGTGACTGCACAAACTTTGGGTCCAATCCACTTTCTGTAGTGAAAGAGCTAGATGATAATATTTTACCCCATGTGAGTCCTTCCCCTTCTTGTGACACTTTCTATGCTTGTGGCCACGCTTGTGCCTGCGCTTGCCCTTGGGTCCACACCCATGCCCACGCCCATGCCCATGTCCACATCCATGTCCATGCCCATGCCCATGTCCATGTCCATGCCCATGTCCATGTCCATGCCCATGCCCATGTCCATGCCCATGTCCATGCCCATGCCCATGCCCATGCCCATGTCCATGCCCATGTCCATGTCCATGTCCACATCCATGCCCATGTCCATGTCCATGATTGTGTCCTTGTCCATCCCCTTGAGGACAGCATCCTCCTGAAATAAGAAATATATATTACACATTCAATTTAAGAAGAAAGAGGTTGAGATTAACCAAAAGCAAACACGTTGCTTACCTTGGTTACACCTGTTCATGTTGAAACTCCTATCCTTAAAAACCAGCAGGAGAGAAATTAATGTTGAATATTAACCTTGAAATAAATTAACACATATCAACTATTACCAAAAATACCTCCAAAAACATTCAAAGTATAAAGATTCAACACTAGGTTGTATTAAATGTGAGTGTGAATCACCCTCAGCACATATATGATATACAAAGCTGCAGAAGAACAGATGATGAAGAAAGTATTAGAGGTGACCTTACTCAGTGCTCGACAGCAGATCCTCTGGTGCAGCTGCCAGATGCTGCTCCTTTTTATCAGAAGCCACTCCTCAATCTGCAGTAGTTCATGAAGGGCCGTGCCAGAACTCCCATCACAGATTCTTTGTTATTTGACGGTTTGCACCACACACAACATGCATATGTGGCCATGTATCCAGGAAGAATGCTGCACCTTGTATTATGAACATTACAACGCTGTCCTCCGGTCCCCTCTGCTAGGTCCCAGTGAAAGACGCCAACAACACATCATACAACCTGCGTTCCTGTTTTTCTTTTCTGCGCTGCACTGGACATTTAACAAGTCAGGGGTGATTTACACCAACTGGCTTTGTAATATTTATATTTAAATGTATTTAAATTTAAACATAGGTTTTCCTTTACCTCCAAAACAGTCCTGACCCTGGAGCTCTGAACTCCACTAGACCTTTGAAGGTGAGCTGGGATATTGGATTGAGATCTGGTGAATTTGGAGCCGAGTCAGCACCTTGAACTGGTTGTAGTTCCAGAACAGTTGTTGCAGTGTGGCAGGGAGCATTATCCTGCTGAAAGAGGCCACTGATATTAAGGAATACTGTTTCCATGTTTAAGAGACATACAAATTTGTATTTATCTTGGAAACTAAGCTCCTCATGTGGAGGAAGTTATGTAGTTCATGACGGAGGCAAAAAATACCTTTCTTATCAGCATCAGGGCATATGTAAAACTAAAGACACAGGTTTAACAAGTTCTGTTGTAACTGGTGTAGCTGTCATGCATGGAATCTGATAGAATAGCCAACTATAGAGACAGTCAGCTACACAAATAAACACACTTCCAGTGTATTTGATAAAGTTCATACGTTCCTAATCAACAAAAGATTTTAAAACACTAGGTGTGACTACACGTTTCTCTCAACTTTAGGAATTCAGGTGTGTTCTCGAAAATATTAGTTGTCAGAGATCAGAAACAGATTATTTGGGAACTACCTCTATCCTTACAGATTAAATCAGGGTTTAAAGACTGGACAACATTCAAATCTACTGTTTGTTCATATCTGTTTTGGTGGTGCACAGATGTAACTATTCAACTATTCAAAATGTACAAATTCCGCATCTAAAATTAAGTACTAGACATAGGAAAACATAGTTAAAAGTTTGAACATGTCATGGTTGTTAAATCACCTGGTCTCATCAAGATCTGCAAATCCTGATTAGCACAATGTCTTTTCAGGAAACAAACCAGGGGGTTCATTATGTGAAGACAATAATCATAATAGTACCATAGAAAAATTATTTATTTCAAATGCAAATGTTTGAATGACATAAATGCGTCCATACATTTTAGAAATCAGAGCACATTAACTGGGATCTTGGATAGGGGCAGATTATCGGAATAGATCTGTGAGGAGGAGCTCTGTTAAGTGAAAAGTGTTGGAATGTCAACATGGGGAAAATTTCAAAGAATGAACTGTGCCAACGCAGGACAAAACAAGAAGATGCTGAAAAAGTCCACGCATTCAAAAAACAAAAAACAATACATGCTTTTCCAAAACTCACTGTCTGAGGTTCGTAACTGTAGTATTTTGCATTAGCTGACATGCAGTATGGGTCCACGGGTCGGAGTCGTACTTGGGCGATGCGATACGTGGTGTATGCATTAACCACTCTACTGCCCACGCTGCTGCTTTATCTGATATTTTGTTAGTCTGATGAACTTTTAAACTCTTCATAGCTTGACCTTCCCTGCAAGTGGACTGCTGGGGTAAAGTTTAGAGAAGCGGCCGAAGGTCCAGACTGGAAAGACATTTCTGTAGGAGGTGTAGCTGATAGCACAGCTCTTGTTGAACACACCTGAAATATTCTCCTGGGGAGGTGGAAGGACAGAAAGCAGCAGATCACAGCCTGCATAATCTTCCACATCATTTACAATAGATTCAACTGATAGATAGATAGATAGATAGATAGATAGATGTACGTTATTGATCCCAAACTGGGAAATTCTCAATTTTATTGATAACAGAGAAAGTTGTGTATAATCGAAGCAGATAACATGCAAGTAATAACACATGTGCAGAGCGCAGACTCACTTGGGGCCAGTCTCCATTTGGCAGCTGCTTATCAATCAGCAGCTGTACTCCTCTCTCAATGGCCCGCCTGTCAGGATGCCTGGTGTGTGTAGAAGGGATTTCACTGAATTTATGTGAATTATCTTGTTTGGATTCAGTTCAGTTCAGTTTATTTTTTTCAGTTTGATTAATTTTTACTACTGAGAAATTGGACGTTCCCTTTGTAGGTAAATAAATAAATGTGTAACAGGTGCTTGAAATGTCACTAACCTACCTTATTTTAGTTAGTGTCAGAGCCATTTCTGGTACAGGTATTGGTATCAGAGCAAGTCAACTAACCCCTGATCACAGCACATCCACTGAGATCCCACTATGATGCAGCACTGACATTAAGCCAAGTCAGGCGAGGGCTACTTTACCTGACAGCCATGAGGCCTAACAAAGCCCAGCAGGTGTTGTGGATCTGAGCATTGCTGCTCTGGATGTACAGCCGTTGCTCACATGACTCAAAGTCCTCCCCCCAGCCTCCATCTGGCATCTGCCGGTCTAGCAGGAACTGACAAGCTCTCTGCACCTCTGCACACACCTCCCTGGTAACAAAAGGTCAGGGCACATTTGTAGTATGTATTCTTGGAGCAGGTGTCCCGTGTGTCTTTTACGATCATGTCTAAAAATTTCAGTAATAAGTGTTTTTGATATCTCACTCATCCTTGTAGATGTGACCCATACAAGCAAAAGCTTCCAGGCCAAACCATATTCCATATGTGAAGCAGACTCCCCACGATCTGAAAAAAATCAGCAAAAGGCTTAGCTTGGCCTACTGCTAAGGTAAGATATCAGATGTTAAAATCACAAATATGGACTCACCCTTCCCAGGATCCATCTGGCCGCTGCACCTTCCTGCAGTACTCTAGTCCCTCTTTCAGAGTGGACCTGAAGAAGAACCAGTGAACTGTTTAACAGCCTTCCCCTCCTCTTTCCTCCGAGTTTAAATCCCAAACCTCAACAAGAACTGAGAACTAACTGAGGTGCAAATCTCTTTTTTGATGATTTCTTTCCTGTCATGCTGGAAAATCATTTCAGACTATAATCATGAATAAGCAGGCCAGTTCAGTCTAAAATGAACTCCTAATGTTTTGTGTGCCATCCAGTAACTGCTACTAGATATCCTGCAAATATTTGTCCGTGTTGTGTGGTCTACCTTATCTCCTCAGCCCGGTGGTCAGGGTAGGCCTTCTGGAAGTGCCCCAGAGCCTGCATCACTGCTGAGGTACATTCCACATAAGTATAATCTATCATGATGTCACCTGTTTGGATATGTTTGAGACACAGCGACAGAGAAAGTGCACACTGTTAATTATAATTTCACAACACATGCATCGTCTCTTCAATAGTGGAAATGGACCTTTGTTACTGAAAAAGCCATAGTATTGCAACACAGTGGAAAAAGTCTTCCAGTCACGAAGTGCTGAAAGGACACTGAATTCCGTTTATATTTGGCACTGTGTTTTCCTTTTTCATATGCAAATATTTGCAAGTTGAGTCACCCCAGCATTCCTACCAGGGTTCACACTGCTGAGCAGCACACAGAGTGTTAACTCAGGCATCAACTCACATAACTTATTACAACTCTCTTTCTAAAAACAAGAAATCAGCGCAATGACTTATTTTTTTCCCACCAATTTGTGTAAGGATGCATTGAACATGATGTGTGATATGATGTCTAGTACACATGACATCCCCTCACTCTGTGCACATTGTGTACAGAGTGAGATGCTTAGGACATACTCACCAAACACTTCAGAGGGGTTGAGGAGCTCCAGAAGTCTCCCTCCTCTCTTAGTTTCATACGTGGCAAATCCACCATCTGAGTTTCTCATGCTCAGGAGCTACAGCAGAAAACAGAACATGGAGCGACAGCTGGAACAATTTGTCAAGCAACTTTACGAAAGCACAAATGCTTGGAACTTGTGGCCTAACTTTGGGTTGCAGCCTGAAGGGTTCACTTTTCTTATGATACTAAGATTGGTTACGTCTTTATTTCAGATTTCTAATCAAAATTTTCTCACAAAAGTTTTGGTAGGAAAGAATATAAACCTGTTTCCCAAAATGGCAAACAATTTGACTGAAAAAGTAATGCTCTCAAACTGTAAGATCAGATATTTTATAATGGATAAAATGCATCTGGGTCACAATGTGAGGGTACAATACCAAAACACTTCAGTGTTTGGAGCACACCAGAAAATGAAACTTTCTAAAAAGGTAAAATAGTCCTCTATTCATTTTTCATCTGGAGTCTCACCACGTTGACAGCATCATACAGACGCTGAGAGGCCACAGGCTGACAGATGGAAGGACAAAGCTCCTGCAGCAGCATCACTGACTTCAGGCCTTCGGCTGTGCAGTCGGCCACAATCCAGCCACAATCACGTGTGCTGAAGGGGTACCCTCCCTAAAAAACAAATAATGGGTTACACAGTTTCGGTCTCCTATTTGAGAATAATGGGAAAAATGTTGAACAGTTCCTGGCCACTGATCCTCACTGACCCATCAGCTTACCTTGTTCATCTGTCTATAGTACTTTTGGTATTCAGGAGGATTCTCAGGAATCTGGCAGAGCGGAAAAAGTAGTGAGGCACATGAAAGCAGCAAGTGATCATATTACACTATTTTAATCTTTAGCACTCTTAAATACCCTGAAAACATAAGCACATATAATCAGACATGTATTTGATCCTTAAGGGCCGTCCACACCAAGAACTATAACTATAACTATAACTATAAATATATAGTTCTAAAAATCCTTCTTAACTCAAGCGGATGGCAGCATCCACACTACAACTATAACGACAACGATAGTGGTGGAAAATATCGTTCAGATCACTTTCAGAGCGATTTGATGAACAATAAAAACACTGACAGCAAATCAAAATCCATCAGGAATGACAGGTTGACACGTTCCTCACGTCACTACGTCAGTCACACACTCATTCAACATGGCGGACGACGTAGGAGAGAGGCTTATCATTGAGGTACAAAAAAATCCAGCTCTGTATGACGAGAATGACAGACTGTATAAAGATGCCACCAAGAAGGGGGACATCTGGGAGGGAATCGGGTGCACCCTTGGAATAAATAAATCTCTGCTCCACTGCTGACCGTTGCGCCGATCACTCAGTGTGCTTGGGGTAACCTAGCAACACAACGATATCGTTCATTGGTGTGGATGCTGGCATTTTATCGTTATAGTTATAGTTCTTGGTGTGGATGGCCCTTTAGACTTGAAAAAATTCTTGAGTGTTTATCTGTGTAAGAGGCGGACTGGCTTTTGGAATGTGATGCATGCTGATCATACCTGTGTGATGTTGAGAAACTGATGGGCCTCTCGGAGACATTCTGCCAACTTGGGGTCATCCTGGGCTCCTGCCTGAACAATCACAGTACAACATTTATTCAGGTCAGATATGTTACACATTTCAGCTATTACCAAGGTAAATCTTTAGTGACAATATTGAATTTTCTATTTTAGTTTTGATTAATTTGTCAGAATTGATGAGAAGTGAGAATTGAAACACGCAAGAAGAGGAAATGGGTTAGTGGCTATTACGATTGAAAGTAAGGATGTTCAGTGTTCTGTGTCTTTTGATAATTTTACATTTTGAGGGTCAACACTGGTTGCACTGCAGTTAATTTAACAGAGATTTTCTCTGAGCCTAACAGTATAAGAATTTTAATTTGCGTTATTGGATTTATGCCGATGAAACCCAGTTCTATGTGTGCCTGTCCCTTTTTAAATCACTGGCAACACACATCAATGACGAAAATGGAAAATATCAGACAGATTGATTCTGAGCTTGACATCCAGAGTCACTTCTCCAATATAACAAAAACGAACATGCTGTGAATTTGTTACATTGTCCACCTCACTGGTCTACTTAACAACTATGGGTAGATAAAAGTTAACAGTCCGAAAAAGAAAGAGCAAATTGGATGGTATTTAACCTGTGCTTTGGTATTCATAGGGTTAGGGTTACAATAAAAGGTACAAAGGTTGCCTGGTTACAATAAAAGCATTTGCAGAGTGAGTGGGCAGGCATACATTACCTCAAGGAAAGCTTGTACGGTAAAACATGTATCCCAGAGTTGAGATCCATTGGTTCCCTGCACAGAACAAAATGGGCAAAATGATCATGAAACACTCACTGAGTGAGACTCTTTCTGCTGGACCAAATACATAGCCATGGAGCCAGAAAGCAGACTTAAGGAAGTAAGAACTGCTGCTTCATCGGCATCATCATACACACGCAGCAGACAGAGGAGAAATGCTCACCTGCATTTTCATACCATCCAGTCCCAGCCTGGAACACAGAGGCACTGCTGTTAGGTTATCTGCAGTTTACTTTCACGCACAACATAGTGGAGGATTTATTACAACTTGAATGAACCTTTTATAACATTATATGTGTAATATGTAGCTTCACAAGAGCTTTTCGTGAACATCTAATTGAGCAGTGATGGGTTTGAAGTTGGAGACTATTTGACTTACCAGAGGTAGTCTGGGATCCTGGACACGTGCTCCTGAAAGACTGAAGAGGAGGGGCCATCTACATACCAACGAACCAGCATGTTGATAGTCTTAGAGATCTGAGGAAAAAGGCCAGTACTTAATATTCATTTCCATTCATTCATTCATCTTCTACCGCTTATCTGTTTCCAGGTCGTGGGGGTGCTGGAGCCAATCCCAGCTCACACTGGGCGAGGGCAGGGTACATCCTGGACAGGCTGCCAGTCAAGCGCAGGGCCAACACACAGAGACAAACAACCACTCATACTAGCATAGTGGTTAGTCCTGTTCACAATATGAAAGTTACGGGTTCAGTTCCCAACCTGAGGCCTTTCTGTGTGGAGTACTCCGGTTTCCTCCCAACGACCAAAGATGTCACGTTTAATTGTTTACTCTAAATTGTCCGTAGGTCTGAGTATGAGTGTGAGTGGTTGTTTGTCTCTGTCTGTCTCTGTGTGTTGGCCCGGTGATGGACTGGTGACCTGTCCAGGGTGTACCCTGCCCTCACCCAGTGTGAGCTGGGATTGGCTCCAGCACCCCTACAACAGAAAAAGCAGTAGAAGATGAATGAATAGATGAATGTCCTTGCATATACATGACCACACTGTGTTCAGTCTGTTGTTTTGATGTGTCTGCATTTATTACCGGTCCAATGCTGATACACTTTGTGAAGCGGTCATCAGCCTGGATGTGCTCATACAGCTCTTTGACTGCCCTTTCTCTCAGTGTGCTGCTGTGGTGAGCTTCATACACATTCAACACCACTGCAGGGCAACAGAAACAGAGCCACAAGTTTAGGCAAGTGATTCTGGTGGTAACATTTAATGGAATGAAAAAAACAGTTTTTATCATTGCATAAAAATATCCTGTAGCCAGATACACATATAATGTTGTTTCATTGTTGACTTCTCTCTTTGAGTGCCTGAGGTTTTCAGCTTTATTATTCTGCAATCAGCAAAACATTTTTGTATCATCACCTTTAAACCTGTTCAAACTTTCAAAACACGATTTCAAATTTTGTGAATTCTAACTGTCTGTAGGTGGTGGTTTATCACAGTGTTTTGTTCATACTCACTGTAGGCAGCGGTGAGCAGTGTGCTGTGAGGTGTGTACATGTCACATGCTGCCACGTTGTTCCTTTGAGCAGGCCAATTGATGTTGGCATAGTCTTGGACATAAAGTTCCTACACAACAAACGACAGCAAGCAAATATAAACTGGTTGCATACATAAAGAAATATGTTCAGGCAAACACACATATCTAAATTAAGAAGCTGCTTGCCTTAATATTTCAAAGGTGGATTGTAGTAAAGGACATTTCATCCTCCTCCACTGATGAAGGGGTAAATAGGGGTAAATTAGAGTAAACACCTGAATAATGAGTGGGACAATGTGTAACATGTAGACTTCCATAGAGAAAATAACACCTCAGTGAGTGATATGTTATGGAAGTAAACATCCATAACTTGACAGCTAGTTAAAACCAGAGTCTATGGGAAAATGTTCCTACTTCTCCCTTGATTTATTAGCTCATTACCTCAGTATTTTTTCCTAATGAGTTTATGGTCTCAGTCTCCAGTTTCAAATCTCCTTCAATACACCATGACGCAAATTTTTTTAATGCTGGTCCCATATGGAGGAAAATAAGCCATGAAACAGGACTGTGCTTAGGATGTGGATACTGTGTGACCATATCACACACAGTGACCTGCCTGACAATCAGGGTATAGAGTACAGCCCTCACTCCTCCTTCCCCTACAAATATGGTTTCCTCTAGTTTGTAAAACGGGTAGCCAAAGAGCACACTGGAGGCTTCAGTATGACACCACAAAAACTAATGGGTAATCGGGATACTGAAATGTCACCTCAGGAAATTCAAACAACATAGATTCAGTTTTGTTTTTCAGTGGATTAATGGCAAATGCACAATATCTTACGATTAAAACAGCAAACCTTTGTTTGATTATACATTAAACCTCCTTTAGTTCTAAGCTTTTTAATCAGACAAAAGAAATCTGAGAGAGAATACATCAAACTGAAAATTGTGAAATGCTGATGAATTTTGTTATTTTTTTAAAATATTACTTTAATTGCTCCGCGACCAGGAAACGGAAAAGCGATAGAAGATGGATGGATGGATGGATTATTTTAATGGCAGCAAGTCTATTCATAGAGTGCATGTCATCTCCCTTAATTGTTTGTGTCTGGTGCCCCCTTGTGGGGCAGTTTAGCTCCAGCACCTGTCTGAGGCTGAGGACCAGGGAGTCTTCCTCAGCTGCCAGTCTGACAGCATAGCAGTAGCTCATAGGGAGGTAGACCTGGCGGCAGTGACACCACAGAGTGGAGGGGTGGGCTGGCATCCAAGCTGGGAATAACCTGCAACAGATAATGCATCTGAATTCACTCCAAACAAACATCTTCACACTGCTCCCAAAGACAGTCATTGATTGCCTGTTGTTAACTCAGTCTGTTGAAATTACTGCTTAGGACCTGATATCTAGTCTTTGCTTTGATTGACATGGCAGTCATGGGGTTGGGTAGAAGAAAATATAGTCCATCTTACCACATTTCTGGTAGAAGTGTGTTCATTCCCTCCCAGCTGTAGACATTCAAAATGGCCAACCAGAATTTACCCCATGACGGAATCCCCACTGCACCACCTGAACAAAATAAAATACTGAACATCCACAAGAATGGCAAGACAAAAGCTTCCCAGCAGAACTTTGTCCAAAGCATCACACTGCTCCCATCAGCTTTTACTCCTCTCATCATGCATCCTGGTGCGATGTATCCACAAGCTAAGAAAGACACTACATCAACATGATGTAAAAGAAAACCTGATCCATCAGACCAGACCAACTTCCACCATTGCTCTCTGATCCAGTTCTGATGCTCATGTTTCCATTGTAGGATCTTTTGGTTCTGGACAGAAACTGTGATTCTATGTGTGTTCAGAAAGAGCATAAACTTCTTCAGCAGCTTCAGCTTCATTGGTCTGACCCTCTGTTGGATCAGATCACACTGTCAGACTTGCTCCCAATGACCATCAATGACCCTTGACCTCTTGATCCATGGACTCTTCTGGTAGGACCTGAACCCTGCAGACCAGTAACATCCCACAGAGCTGCAGTGTTGGAGATGCTCTGACTCAGTGGTCTACACATTACAGTTTGCTTCTTGTCAGAGTCGATCATACTCAAAGCGGACCATTTTTTCTGCTCCAACATCAACATCAGGACTAAATGTTCACCTGCTGCCCACTGATAGCTGCCACGGTAACCATGGCAATCAATGTTATGTTATGGCTGATCGAGGTATCAAGGCATTTTAATTTTCCCCTGGGGGCAATTACATTGTCAGCCAGCAGTAAAAAATAGATGTATACAAAACAAATAAATATGGCAACAACTTTCAACCTAACATAAAATTAAATAGAAAAACAGTGCATCATTTACAAACTTGATAGCAGCATGAATGATTGACCTTCTGAGCCTGTTTGTTCTGGACTGTGGCCATTTGAATCTATGCTTGGATGGTAACAACAATTGAAGCAAATATTCAATCTCTACATATAAAGAAATCACATATTTTCTTATTGTTTCCTCTAACTTATCCCTCCCCACCTTTGCTGTGCAGGTTGTCCCTGGCTCGAACCATATCTGGGTCATCAGGGTCTACTCCCAGGATCCTCAGTGAGGTGTAACTCAGTGCTGTGCCAAAGACAGTAGATTTATCTTCAATGTGCCTGCAAAAGAACAAGACACTCTCACACGGTGCTGCTGCAATCTGCAGAGATACTGACTCTGTTTAATGTGTTACTCTTCTCCTGTAATTATTTTTGCAGAATTTGGGATGAATGAATAGTTTGAGTTCCACTAATATTTTCTCAAATCTATATCACATGTTGTACTGGGGAGGCAGCAGCAGAGAATGACAGACACAAAGATAAGATAACAGGATGATGCTTGTACAGCTGTCAGAAGTCTTCTGAAAGTCACCATTGCTAAAATGACCCCAGGCAGTTTGTTCTGCCTTTTTCAATGCTGGAAATATGACAAAATCTAAGGGTAGATTCAGAAGCCATGTATGAAAACCAAATCACACAAAAAAAAGCATTCCGCTGACTTACAGGCCCCAACCGCCATCAGGCAGCTGAACGGAGCGCAGGTACCTCACCATCTCTCTCTTCCAGGCCTCAGCCAGAGGGATCCTAGCCACATGACAAGTGATCAGGAGCCCTGAGACACACACACGGATACAGATACACATCATGAACTGCTCAGCTGTGTTCTGTTTATTCTGACAGTTCTCCCTGCACCACATACCAACATAACAAAACACATGAGGCAGAGAAGATGGAACTAACTGGTTATGAGATGGATGTCACTCAGGGACCTTTTCCTTTAAATGAATTGATTTATCACATTTTATTTTATTTGTTACAAAGAAAACAAAACATAGAAGAAATGAACAAAGACAAAAAAAAACAGAGAAGTAACATACCATAAGACAGTGGTTAAACGTAAATCAAAAGGGGAGATTAAATGTTGTGGGTAGTATTGTGTGTGTGTGTGTGTGTTATGACAGTATTGGGTACGGTAAGAACCAAATTAAAATGCAAATAATATAATATACAAACAAAATTAAAGTCATGATTACACTCACTAAAGGCAAGTGATAACAACGATAGATATGGTGTTGGTAACAATAATAATAATAATGATAATAGTAAAAATAATAAGAATAAAAGCAATAACTCCACTGTAGGCGGTCACTAAGTACAGTCTAACAATATCGGCTTTCCATTTTTATGTCAATCAATAATACAAAATGTGAATGTGCAACTTTCATGAATCATATCAGCAGATTTAATGAAAACAGGACATTCTAGGGAAAAAACTGTATCAGTGGAGGGTGACAAATCCTACACGTAGGGGCCCTTAATATAGCCACTGCATAGTTCAAGCATGAAATGGCACGGTGTGGGGGGAATGGGGTCCTACCTGGCAGCAGGAAGAGAGGCCCACCGTAGTCCCCTGCCCAGTGACCGTCTTCAGCCTGGAGGTGGCGGTAGAAGTGCATACCTTTGAGAGCAGCATCCACAGCTGTGTGGGCAGCAGGGGAGCCACACACAAACTTACTCTGGAGAGAGATGTAGAGTAAAGAACAACAGTAAATTCTACCCTCCACTTTGATTACCAGCAGTTAATACAAATGAGCTATATTCTATTTATAGTGTATGTGTTTGCTGTAAAAAGAAAACTATAGATCTTTAACTGGGATTTATAGCTAACACTGCTGAAGAAGTAATTAACACAATCCAAGCTGCAGATATGACAGTGTGATGTTCTAGATGATTTGATTTGTGTGTTGTAAATTGGACAACTGACAGCAAAACACCATATATTAATTTCATGTTGTCACCTACATAGTAGAATCCTGAAATAACTCTGTACCTTCATGTCCTCTCCATATTCCTAACCTGACTTTGAGAAGGCTGGAGAGCCTATCACCACTGTTGTAAGAAAATTATTGTAAGATGGAAAATGCACCGTGTCCAGGCCAAGAGAGTGGGCCTCCAGCATGGTCTGCTCCCTGTCTGGGGTGTCCTGATCTTCTATGTAGCGCCAGGTCTGCCTGCCATCAACATTTGCCAGCCTCCAGCGGCTAAGGTCTGTGGCTGGCTCTGTCTTGTACGGCCCCCCTCGCCGTCGCAGATGCCTGGCAAAAACAAGCAACTACTTTAATAAGGAAGCTCCTCTGCCCCATTTCACACGCAGTCAGTACTTCAGTTCTGAACAATGCAGGTATTTCCTCAGCTGATCAAAGGTAAAACCGATTGCTCTATAGGTGAGACTGCTGCTGGATTTGATCACATGTGCAAAGGTTTGATATACAATCCAAAACAATATGTAATGAAAACAAAATAATCATAAAGGCAGTGTGGTTTTGCATGAAAAAATGGTATCAATAGTCTGGTCGCAAAACTCCTTCGGGTTTCTTATAATTAAGCCATTAATACAAGACCAACAGAATATTTTCCTCTTTTAACAACTTTATACTGTAAATGGTGCTTTTAACTTTAATAATTCAGTATATTTTACAAATAGATGACAAGGTTTGTATTTAAACCTGATTATAACTAATACATTACATTACATTTACTCATTTGGTTGACACTTTTATCCAAAGTGACACAATTGAGTAAAGTTTCAAAGCAGACTCTTCTGGCCTGGACTAAGATGGTGTTGTTCGTAGGGATAGTGATGCCAGACCACATTACGCGGAGGAACACAGTAGCTGGGAAGGAGCAGGCTGAATGATTGACTTTACCTGACCTTGACTCAGGTGACAATGGGTAGCCAGTGTAGATCACTGAGCAGCAGACCACATGCGGTCTTTTGGGCTGATAGAAAACCTGCTGTGAAAGTAGTAATTTTCTATTTGTTGGATGTACACAAGCAAAATAATTTGATAATTGGACTTAAGCACTCAAATAATTTGAATTGATTCTTATGCTTTAAAAATATACCAAATTACTATCAGTCACATACAGTGACTGCATCAGCTAGTCCTTAGAGACACTAACAGTCTATGTTCCAACCCAGCACAGTACAGCACAACTACAGTACCACTACAGTACAATTACAGTCCAGTCCAGTCCAGTAGGCCTACATTCCATGCCAGTATGAAGCAGGGTCTTTATATATTCAACCTCAGTACCATTCTTTTCTCGTGTCTCACATTCCAACCAAGTGTGTATTTTTGTATTATTTTTCCTTTCTTCTGTGTTTACTTTATCTTGTTACACGGTCAGCACGGCGGCATAGTGGTTAGCGCTGTTGCCCCGCAATAAGAAGGTCACGGGTTCGGTTCCCGGCCTGGGGCCTTTCTGTGCAGAGTTACTATGTTCTGACCGTGTCTGCTTGGGCTTCCTCCCACCGTTCAAAGACACAACATTTAGGTTAACTGGTGACTTGTTGGTCTCTGTCTGTCTCTGGCTCCTGTGATGGACAGGTGACCTCACCCAGTGTGAGCTGGGATTGGCTCCAGCACCCCTCGACGGATAAGCAGCAAATAATGAATTAATGTTTGGCTATTGATTCGTCACGTCACTGAACTAACTAATGAACTAATCGCTAAAGTGCATAGAAATGTCACTCGCCTCACAACCTGTCTAATAAACTTTCCGACTTTGTTAAACCAGGGAAACATTCACAGAACCTTTTCACAACCAATCTGTCACTCCTGTTTCCATCATTTATAACGAGAAACACTTAGTTTGGGTAGTTCCGGCGACATGAGATGAGAAATAGCGGTATACTCACGTTCCTTCGGTCATGGCTGTGGTTAAAACTCCCATTTGAACCGCATCAGGGAATTTCTTTTAGGCTGTAGTGAAGCCTCCGCCCCTTTCGCTCTTTTCACTGGAACTGTAGTTTTCTGAAGACACACCCGTGTATTTTTCAGGACACTACGGACTACACCTCCCAGAGAACATGACGCTGCCTTCCGAGGAAGTTTCTACATGGAGAGACATGAGCAGAGACGCGGCCGTCCAATCAGATAATAACTGGGCGGAGAAGTGGGCGGGTCCCTGGTGCAGCCGTCCAATCAGAGCGCTCCTTTCATAAATTATTACACGTGCTCCTGTTGATTTTGATGACAGTATCTAAATGAGGCTCAGATATTTACATGGAAAATATAATTTTTATTCAATATTCATAAAACAACCTTTTTACTTCACAGCATAAACCACATTCAAACAAAGGCTGAAGCCATTCACTGTGCCAGCACAATCCACCATGTGTTACAGGCTGATGAGAACAGGCATCTCCAACGCATTTTCAGCATCAGAATTTCATCAGGTCTGGTCAAAAATGTTTTTGTTTGCCTGTTATTTATGCTTCTACAAAAGTATTTAAAACTGTAAACACAAAGTTAATACAAAATGAAATCAAAAGGAGAAAAATCTTAATTTTCTTCTCTAAACACACACTAAAAGCAAAACAATAACATTGTTTAAATCAGTGAATAAAAAGATAAAAAGATGAGAAATTCATGACAGAATGACTCAGTAAACATAAAGTTTGCTGTTGAATACAAATGGCTTGTTAGTCCTGACTTTTCCAACATCTGCATAGCTACAAATGCATTTCTGAAAAGACTGTGCTGCAGCAAATCATCAATCGTCCACAATGCTCAGCAGACTCCTCAGCTTCAGTGTGCAGCTCAGCTCTTCCTCTTGGCTCGCCACAATCTGGCGCTCCAGTTCCTTCAGTCGCCATGACATTGACATAGGCACAGGTCTAGGCCAGTCTGCTTTCTCTGACAGATCTTCAGGCTCCTGAAGAGTTAACACAACGAAAATGCATGATCACTGCAGTGCTTACAACATTTACACAAGACAAACTCAATCTCTCATGTGTAGCTTGGCTTCAAGTGTAAAGCTCAGTAGTTTGGGATAAACGTGTCCAAATAAACTCCTTTTCTAAACATTTCTCTTTGACCTCGATGGAAAACGTCAGGAGGTGAAGCAAAGTTGCAGAGGAAAGGTCATAGGGACTTCTGTGTTTCTTCTTTTGTAATCCACTTTATTGCAGTGATTAAGCAACAAAAACAAAAAGGACTGTAACATCAAAATAAGAAAGATGTCAGAAAAAATTTAGTTCAGTGGAGAAACGTCATTTTCAAAATCTACACTATAGAAGGGGATTTAGTGAAATTACATGCATCGTTAGTATTTTGTTACGATATTGTTAACTTGATTTTACTCCTGAAATATTTAAAAGAGAATAAATCTGTATTTACGGTTTGTTATTTATTTATGATTTGAGTATCAGACAATAAAAAAAAAAAAAAAGGATTTCCATCAGTGTTGGAATTATTGATTTATGCTTATTTGTCATGGTTAAACTATAAACTATAATGGGTTGCCACTTCCACTTTAATTGCTGCAGTAAGGAATTGTGCGATGGCATTTTTTCTTTTACACTTGGAAATGAAGATTGAATGTTTGCTAAGTTAAGGAAATAAGGGAGGGTTCCTATCATTCAGGATATTCTACCAGCTATTATGAGGACTCTTCCTCAGAAAATAAAAACACTTTTTGACCACAGCCCATGAATAACAGAAACAAGTGTCGTACCCGAGCAAGAGCTGCCTCTCTACTCTTGGCTGAAGGGGCTTGGATGATGGTTGTGGGCATGGAAAGCAGGGTGGAGGATGGAATGAACAGTGGTGTGGTCAGGTGGTCTAGGGGGTCTCCATCCATCCAGCGCTGTAGCTGTTCCATACTCCTGCAGACAAATACATTGGTGTGTGTTAGAGAAGGCACAGATTAGCTTGTAGATTCAATAGATTGGGATGTTTTGTCCAATTCAGTACAATCTTAAATTTAATCTTTCCATTTCTTTAGTGGGAAGAAAGAAAACCTTTCGGTATATTTAAATATCAACAAACTAAAAATTGAGCTTTGCCACATTCTGGTGACTCAGTTCACATTCACGTACCCCTGCATGCACTACATCTACCTTATATCAGAGGTGCTGCTGTACCTTTTACTTTCAGCTTTCTCTTGCTCTAAACTCTGGAGGACCTGGTGGGCCCGCATCTCCTGAGGTGTGGGAGTGTGTGTGATATCTAGTGGGGCTGCCACGGCCGTAAGAGGTTCCACCAAACTGTGGAACAGCTTCTGTCTGAGGACGAGACTGGTGGGCGTGGCACAGGCAGCTGCACTCGCCCTGAAGATGGAAAAGGAAGGAGGGATAAAGCAGCAAGACAGAAATGGAAAGAGTAAAGAAAAACCACCAAAGTCACTGTGATGCTGCATGTATGATGAAAAATGTTTCATTCACACTCGAGTGACGGGGGAAAAAAATCCTGAGGACTTCAGTTAATAACTTTGCAGTTTTTAAATTCATGTGGTGACGCAACTATAATGCATGGCTTTATTTGGCACCACAGCACATACAAGATGTTAAGCTATGCAATACTTTGAGTATACACAATGTATTGTGGCTTGTGCACACTGGATGAAGTAAATGACAATTTTGTGAACTCTACAGAACATTAGTTACTTAATTTTTTTAAATACTGGCATTAGGTTTCCTTTGTGTTTCGCTCTGTCTCTCCATCTCACAGACACATTGCCCCACCCATCCAGAAAACAACACATGTGCGTAGTTGGTAAGATGTAAATTGTATGTTGTGTTTAAATGGTGCCTGGTAGATTGCTGATATAATAATAACCAACATTTGGTTGATACTGTGATCATGTACATGTGGCCTCCTCCGTTACACCATACTGTTGGTCTGAAATGGTCTGAAATGTATCATTGCTATACTTTTTCCTTCCGTGTGTGTCATGCCCAAACATTGAAACCTAAGACTAATGACAATTAGATATAACAATGTTGTGACATATCAATATGACTATAAACAAATCTTTCCCTTTTCATTTTGGCTGCTTGTCACGAGTGAAAAAAAGATGACAAGTGAATCTTGAGGTGTGTCTTTACTCACTAATGAGCTAAATTGCTCTTTAGTCTTTCAAAATGTCATGATATAATCCGAAAATACCACATATCAATTATAGGCCATATCAACCAGCCCACATTGGATGTACATAACATTGGTCACCTTGGCCATGACATTAGTGATCACAGGAAGTAGTTTGAGTTTGATATCAGTTACTTGACAAATAATTCTCATCAAACGATAAATGTAGCGGGAGTAACTTCAAGAGGGATTTAAGAAGAGTTCAATACATTGAACTGCCATGAAGAGCTCAATGGCACACTGCAGTTTTAATGTGAAATGGAAGTCTAGGAGACTGCTTACACTTCCTGGTCCTGATGCTTTTCTCTGTGTGTTTGTTTAATGGCCTCGGTCCATTCTTGAGGAGGTTGGAAATCCTTCAGGGATTCTGTGGGGAAGTAAACCAGGAGCTCTCCATCCTCTGTGACAGCATCTTAAAAACAAAAACAGAAACATAATAGTAAATGTCTTAAACCTTTGGTTGGTACAGGTCAAAAATGTTTTTGATTATTGTGTAAACCATAGGAAAATGCTGTCACCTTCACAGACAAGCTGTCCAGGCATCTGCCAGTCTTTCAGTTTGTGGTCTATGCAAATCACCAGCACATCATCCCAAGGGATCTGACTGTAAGCTGGACACACAGACTCATCTCTATTGCTCCAGCTCCCTGTGGTCACCCTGTGTCTGGAGGTCCAAGCATAGTGATACTTTACCCGAACCCTTTCCAGAAGGTTTTCCAGTCGTGACATCAAAAGAGGCTGACTGCGATGTGAGACTGGGATCTGAGCAGCGTAGTGATAGATGGAAGAGCAGAGCTCAGACCATGAGTCTAGCGTCGGCGAGAGACAATACAAACAGGGATGAGTGGGAGGGAAGTAGAATAATTGGATTAGTCGTTTCTTTGTTACTCAGCAGAATGTTACAAAGGAACAGAAAAAGAAATCAAGCTCTGTTCAATATAAATAACACAGAAGTTGTTTCAGCCACTGACCGGTGATGGAGAGCTGCTCCCACTGTGGCAGCTGCAGGCTGAGGATGGCTTTGCGAAGCCAGGCCAGGTGTTGAACTGAGTTCCAGCCCAGATGAGGAACAAAGTCACGGGTATCAGGTAGGCTGAACTCGCCTGGTGGCCACGAGAGTTTGCAGAGATCTTGGGATGTGACCTTGTCAGCAACATGAGCCAGGACAGCATTGTACAGCTGGATGACAGGAGCAGGGTCCTGGGAAGGAAGGCATGCAGCTGCTCGCTCCCGCCGGTGAGTATGAACTCTTGAACTGAACTCACGACTCAAACTGGCCTCAACAAGCTGCACCAGGGTTTGGCAGGAGAGTGGGAAGGCGGGTGGAGCATGAGCCAGCAACCAGCACATGGCCTGGTTTAGCTACAGACACGCAACAGGGGAAGTTGGGAAAAAAAGACAGAGAGAGGCAGAATAGACAATAAAGATTTTAGATTTGAACAAAAAGAGGCAAGTGAAAATGAACAATATGGAGAAGATTATGGGTGGAGTCTACCAATGTGTGAAACCACTGTGATGTCTCCCATTCGTTTGTGTGCTTCTGTTTTGAAGCCTCCAGTTTTCTAATTTGTCAGTTGCCATTTATTTATTTTTTGAAACCAGTATGACTTCTTGGAGGAGAAGGTGGAGCTGAGGAGGGCTGGACGTGATCTGCTCTGTACTCTTTCCTGATGGGGTGGCACGATCTGTCAATCACACAGTAGCCACACTCCCTAATACTTCATCATCTGTTTTCCTCTTAATGGGACTAACATTTAAAAAATGAACATCATACTGTATTGAAAACTTGAAACTAGCGACTGTAAACATAAACTAATTCGGAAAACTGTTACTGAGCTAATAAATCAAGTGAGAAGTAGGAACATTTTCCCATAGACATTAATGCAATCAGACTTCTTTTTGCAACTAGTGGAGTTGGGGCCTTAGGTAGAATGAAGGTTTAAATGTTTTAGACAGTCTGGGGTTTTGCCACCTCAGATTTATTATTCTAAGATTTACTGGATTGGCGGAGCTTTTTTCAGAGAAAGCATTTCAAAGACACTGACATAATACCTGTCTTTTCTTTCAGGAATTTACCTTAAAAATCATACAAAGACAAAGGAAAGGGATAATTGCTGGCAGTGCAATAATTCTTTTTCTCCTTTAACTCTCACCCTCCTCTCCTTTTCACTCCACCTCCCTATGTATGTGTAGTACCTGTTTGGATCCCTGGATGTCACCTGTGGTCTCTGGTATGAAGAAGAATGTGTACTCTGATATCAGGCCTTCATCCACCAGTGTGTGCAACTTCAAAGCTACAGAACAAAGATGTAACATATGTTCCACAGATTAATTCAGCTTTTGCAACTTAAACTAGTTTGTTTATTAATACCTAAGTGGTCCCAACCGGATATGTGTTATTGCTGGTAATTACCTTCAACAAGTTTCTGCCTTTCACCAGCACCCCTGTCAGGTCCTGGCACTAGGACGACCAGTGGCAGTGGGCAGTGCCAGGTGCTGGCCTGTTGTAGCTGTTTGAGCTGAAGCAGGGCCGACAGCAGAGGGATATCCTCTTCGTCTTGTCCAACCTCTATGATGGGCATGGCAGGGAGCAACATGATCAGAGCTTCTGTTCCATGGAGCTCACAGCTCTCCTCCATTTTGGACAGACCATCTTCAGTCAGGGGGCCTCGGGAGGCCTGAGAACCAATAAGAAAACACACTGTTACAAAACATTCCTTGTTTATTGACCTACACAACTATGGCATCGTATTAAGAGTAGACCCAAACATTTATAATGTACTGTATGTATGCTGTACATGCAGACCTGTATCCAGTCATCATTAAGAGTAGCAGTCTGATCTTACCTTGACACTGATGTGGACTTTGTGGGTGTGGTGTCGTTTCTCCTGCAGGGTGTTGGTGACACAGAGGGTCTGCAGCGTGCCATCTGGCTCCTCCCTGTCCTCTGACTGCTTATTCCCACCAAATTTCACCTCCAGCCAGTCTGACAGGATCCTAATAACAATGGGGAGACGACAAACTACGTGCCAGGTTTGATGAAGACTATGTGTAACATACTTTCATGAACTATTCAAATTAAATACAAAGGGAATCAAAAATCTGCCTGTCACAATAGCCATTACTGTGTTGGCCCTCATGTTGCACTGTAGCTTCATACCTGTCTGCCAGGCTGGCTACACTCTCGTGATCGCTGGGTAAGAGCAGAGCAGCTTTCCAGAAAATGCGGTCAGGTGGATGAGGGATGTTTTCTACCACCAGTGCTGGCAGGTCAAGTGGTGCCCACACCGTCTCCCTGACAGCCAAATCAGGACATTGTCAAAATGCTGCATCGTGACATGGATCTCAAACTGAACACTGGACAGACTCGACTCATGACTTACTCAAGCAGCTGCTGATAGTAGTAGTGGACTCTCATCTGGTGGATTGCTTCTTGCCTCATTTTCAATAACCTTAAGATACAGGAAAAATAATCATATGCTGTAAATTATATAATAATGCTCTGACAATTTTTGTGAGAACTTCTCAGACAACTAATTGGAGATGAAAAATACCTTATACTAGACAGGGCTAGGGAACCTGTGTTTCCCAAGTGGACCAGACCACGGGCAAGATCTGCTATGGAGGGCTGTGCAGGTGCGCTGGGAGCCAGGGCTTTGAGTTTAAATCGAGGGTCCACACAGCAAGGGGCTGCAGGGAAACTTCTCATCTGTCTCTTCAGCTGCCGACGAACTGCGACCACGTCACGCCACCTGGTGGTATGGAGGAAGATGGATTAAAGAAGTAAGAAGTGATTTCATTCTAACAGGGTCACGATGACATGATGGTGTGTCAGTATAACTGGTAGATATCGGGCAGACAAAGACATTTGTTGCGTTGGTTTACTCAGTTACCTTTTGATGTACTTGTATATACGCTGCAGCTCGACATCAAGGATTTCTTCCACCATCAGGGCAATGTCTGCATTCAGAGTGTCCTCCATTATACTGGTGCAGACCTGCTCTGTACATTTAGCCAAACATTCTGCTTTTTCGTCTTGTGCTTGTCTGAAAAGGTTAACAAACATGAAAAATGAATGTCCCGTTCTGCTTTCTTGCAATTATAAGGAATAATTTTACCCATACACTTTTTAAGAAGCTATTTTGACAGCTATTGTCACCAGCAGTCTGTACTTATGTTCAGGTGCTGACATTAAACCAGACTGAAATTTGATGATTTTTAAAATATTACCGGATCTCAGATGCAGCAGTCTCCTTGATGGTTTCATCTAAAACTCGGTGGATGAGCTCTTCGCAGAGTGAGAGGCTGAACTGAGCCAAGAAAGCGTCATGCTCCTTCTTTCTCCTGCTACAAACAGATGGTGAAAAGAAAAGAATGGATGGATGAGAAGCTCTCCTCTGAATGCTTTATTAAATGTTTTCAAGTGTGTTTTAACTATAAAAATCAGAAAACTGACAGAGGTTGTTACATCTTCTATCATGTCTTCACCTGTGACAATTTGTTTGCCAGCATGATCACATGAAAAGTACTGAACCATTTGCACCAAACTTGATGAGAAGATGGGTCCTATCAAAGGAAGAATGAATTTATGGGCAGATCCAGATCATCTACTATAAATTCGAATTTTCTCTTCCCTGGAGTGTGGTGTTTTTTTTTTCTCTTTTCTTAACCAAGCTTAAGGTAGTGATGAATCAGACTGTGCTTTGTTGTCATTGGACTGACCTGGCTTCTTCAAGTTTGTGTTTCTCTTCAGCAATACGCTCCCGTTCCAGCTTGATCTCGGTGGAGGACACCTCCTGCAGCATCTGTCCCAACACCTCAGTTACCAGAGACTCTACTTGCACATGACTTTCACTGCAATACCACAGATGAAGCAGAAAGGTGTGTCAGTATGTAATTTTTTAACTTGTGCAGAAGCAAAGCTGGTACTGAAGAGAGCTTACGTGAGAGCTGTTGTGGCGTAGCTGGCACTGACATCAGCTACCTCCCTCACTGCCGCTTCAACAACCTCTTCCACCACAGAGTCTACTTCAGCCATGATATCCTGCAGGCACAACACAGCCAGCCAGTCAGTACAAGGCACTGTTGCTGTGATAAGACAGACACAGGGTAACATAGAGTAACAAAAACTTTTGTGCTTTTTCTCTATAAAATGTAGTTAAGCAGTAAAAATGCAACTCAAGGGATGCGTACTCCAGCAAATACAGAATTCCCACGACTGTTCAAAAAATGACATATGAGGATTAGGGGGGAAAAAAAGACAGTAAGTACAATGTAGGCAGAGCAGAGATATTCCCCACCTCATCAGTATACACTGGCTGAGGTTTGGTTGAAGGTGATGGTGATTTGACAGGCTGAGGCTGAAGTATTGGCTGGAAGAGCTGCTGAGCTGGGGGGGCTGAGCTGTAGCTGTGTGATTCCCCCAGCTCATTTGGAACATCTGGACGCGAAAATGCAGAGGGAGCGTCCAGGGGTAACGTGACCTGTGGCTTCAGCTCAGTGCTGGGGGATGCTTTCATGTCCAGCTTAGTGGCAGAAGCTGAGACAAAAAAAAAAAAAAACCAAAATCAATGAATGAATATGAATCTGTACATTGATGTTATTAAGTCATGTGCTGATTCCTGGTGATGAATTTTAGGACAAAACTCCTCAAATGATGAATACCCTATAGATGGTTGACAATTTTAACTTCAGCAGCTTACTCCATTGCTGTACAAAAACAATGTTCAATGGAAACATGTATCTGCCAGGTTAAGACATGTAAAACCACTACCTTTTATCTGGTTTGAAGTGGGATCACAAAGAGGGCCCTCTCCGCGGTACTTATTCTGCGAGTCGAAGCTGCAGACAGGGGTGTGCTGAGGGGGATTAGGGAGGGGGCCTCCGTTTACCACCTCTCCAATCAACACTGTTTTCTTTGCCAGGATGACCTCAGACTTCTTTTGGGAAAGTGGCAGCTCTGGCTCCTGGTATGCTGTACGACTTAGCTCAATCATACTGTGAACAACATAGAGTTGAAGTCATACTGTGCCCAAAAGAGACACCAGTGACACCATTGTGTGTGAGGCATTTTGGCTCTCTCTCTCTCGCACACACGCTCGCACGCGCACACGCACACACACACGAGACAGAAAAAGCTCACCCATCATTAACATTCAGGCCATACTGCTGGATGAAGTCAGTTGCTTCTGTGACATTGTGGAACATAAACATCCGAGTTATGTCCTCAACTGGAAAGGCAGTTGACCGTGGACCCACAGTGTGGGCAATATTCAGGGTCTTCAAGGCCTTAGCTCTGACCTGAACAAACAAACAGACAAACACTAATATGCAATTAATTTATAAAGCAATGTAATGTTTAGCTCCTTAAAGGTCCATACTTGACTCTTCCATTTTGTTTTATTTGATACGAAAACATATATTTAAGGGCCAAAAACCTTCTAAATGTAATTACGTCTCCTCTCCCAGGCTTCTCTCTGGCACTTGAGTAACAACAGGTCAACCAGCCTTTCAGGTTAGAGGATCTGAGCCTTGCTTCTGATTAACTGACTTTTTTTTTCAGTGCATATATAGCAGATTTCAGGTTAACACTCAGAGAGACTAAATTCTGCAAGGTTGGTTGGTGGGTGCAGGTGAGACCGGGCTTGGGGGCTGGCTGAGAATAGTGACTGCGTTGTTGTGACATTACAAAGTTCAAAGTACAAAGACCTTTGATACGTTTACTGTATTAATGTAAAACATAGACCTGATTTATAATCAAAGACCACATGGAGTTCTACCCTTAGATTCATCAAAAATGAGGACTTTTTGGGCTGTGGACTGTGTGCTAATTATTTAAAAGAGTCAATGTGAGTTCTGAGAAACTGCAATGGACCCATGACATTTTCATTTTCTGATAACTTAGTAATAAAGTGAACGACACAAAAAACCTATCAACAATTAAAATGAAAAAGAAATAAAGGATAATGAGTTTTATTAAAGAACAAGCTCTAAAATAATAACATTTAGGAACAGATTTATATCAGGTTGATGGTTTTCTCTCCCTCATTCATTAACAGAGTTTCTGACCTGGTTGAAGTATCTGTGAAGGAGGCAGCTGGCAAGGTATGAAGATCCTTTCACCAGCTTGAAGAAGCGCACAAAGTTGCTGTTGTTGACTGCAGCAAATGCATGAACTGCAAACTTCACCTCAGGCGAGTTACGCACATCATCACGGAATTGCTGCACCTCACTATGCAGACATGAGGTGAGAAAAGGTTTTTCTTCAGTGGAAGGAAAAAAAAACACCAAAACAGGCCCTAAACTCAGAAGGAAATCTTTCTCAGTAATAACAACACAGGATATCAAGAACACTTGATCACTGATTGTTACTATTATTTAATCCCTATATGTGTTTTTGCATGACTGACCGCAGGATGTCTCCATCATTGAGCTTCAATAGAACGCTGTACTGGCGAAACTCAGCCTCCTGGGGGCAGTAGATTTGGCGCATCGCTAAGTCCTGGTACATTTCTTTGAGACTCTGCAGGCATTTCGTCATGTTCTCATTGTTGATCTTGGCATCAAAGGATGATATGCGCTCCTCACAGAGATGGTGAGCGCAGTGCACATGGAAGCGGGTGCACTTTTCGATCAGTGACACCGTTTGTGGGCAGCACATGTGCTGCTGGGTGATGTCCTATGGAATGATAAGAGAATTGGAACAGTTTGTAATACATCCTAAGAATTACGAGCTGTGAGGTATGTCCTCGTGTGTACTTTCTAAAATTATACCAGCAAACTATCAGCCATACATTTACTCTGAAATTATTTTCTGAAATTAAATATGCACTACAAAATTTTATGTAAAATGAAATGCAATAGGTTCAGCACAGCGTCACAGTGGTCAGTGCAGTCGCCCCACAATAAGAAGGTTGCGGGTTCGGTTCCCGGCCTGGGGCCTTTCTGTGTGGAGTTTGCATGTTCGCCCCATGGGTTTCCTCCTACCGTCCAAAGGCATGCATATCTAGGTTAACTGGTGACTCTAAATTGTCCGTAGGTCAGTGTAAGTGTTTGTTTGTCTCTGTGTGTTGGCCCTGCGATGGACTGGCAACCTGTCCAGGGTGTACCCTGCCCTCAGCCGTAATGTTGACTGGGATTGGCTCCAGCTATCCCTCTCACCCAGAAACGGAAAAGTGGTAAAAAATGAGTGAGTGAGAATGAAATTGCAACAAATTTCATTTGGTAACTGGAAAATGTGACTCAGTGAACAGGACATCTGTTTTGAAGACTGAATTTGAGTGAGATTAAAACATTAGCTGTGTGTCTGCTGCCTTGTTGCTCCTACCTGCTCCACCCCTCTAGATAGGGTTTGCGCGATAGATGACTGATGAATTTCTCTTTGTTATAAATTAATTTCAAGGAGCTGCTAATATTACAAAAACTATCTATATTTCTTAATGTCTGTGTCATATTTAGCTCAGACAAAGAGACAAGTGGAAGTGTCAACTTTGTGTAATGTTACTGGTTTGATGTCAATAAGCCTCTATTGATAAGTACATGCAGGTCTGTCATATACTTCTGCAAAGAGATGTGCATCACACGACCTTTGTGTTTTGATTGTACTGTGAACTTTTGTTGAACCCATTATCTTGAAGTGATAGAGGAAAAGTATGAGTTCTGACCAGTTGGGTATAAAAAATTCATGTCTCTCCTCTTGTGCTTATATTTAGCTTGGTACTTAGAATAATACAAAATAGTACCATACAATTCACTGAATTGAAATTGAATAACGTCTATGGTATGTATTTTTCTAAGTAAAATGTTTGCATGCTACTATGCCTATGCCTCCAATTAGAACTGAAGCTTGGATCCAAGTTTCTTCATGTGTTTACATCACAGATATTTTGTAAAAATGGTGGATGACCTTAGGCAGGGCCTTACCTTACGAATTCCACGGGTCCTGTTCCAAACAAAGTCATACCACTCTCGGCATTTGTCCTGGCCCGAGTCCATGATCTGCGTCACCAGATAGTCCATGGTCATGCTGAGCACAGGAAGAGGGCGCAATTCATGGGGCAGTGGTTCCTCCTGGTCAGCCGATGAGCGACTGTACTCCTTGATAGCTGTTGTGTGATCCACCTGGTTGAAGACAGAAGATGAGCATCCTTTTTGTTCTGGTGTTTTTAAGGAACATGTAAACCCCCAAGTGCAAAAGCAGCAACTTTATCTTTTACGCTAACTTATACAAAATACATTTCATTTTATTCCTCTTTATTATGTGTTCACATGGGAGCGTAACAAGTGACAAGTTGCTTCTAAAATGCTTCGCAGATGACACCTGAGAATATCACAGACATAATGGGACTCACTGTCCTGTCTTAGCTGAGAAAAGCCCTATTTTCTTCAGTCTGAATGTGAAGGCTGGAGGAAGTTACCATTTCTGTGTCTGGGATGACCTCGAGTACGCTGAGCTGTTTCCGTGTTTCTCTCATGTACCTCTCCTTCTCTGGACACATGTCAGGACATGTCCCCACAAACACCTTGGACAGATCCAGGTCTGTCCGCTTGGGCCGACCTGTGCCGGTTATATTATGAACAGAATTAGAATGAATTTTTTAAAACCATGTTAAAAGCTGCATTAGACTAATGTGAAAATTACTGATACCTTGACGCAGGATCTTGTCTCTCTGCTCCAGGAGGCGGTACTTGTCCTCAGCAGTCTCTGCCAGCTGGCCAATGAGGTGGAGGATGGAGATGGGGATCGGGCGCTCTGAGATCTGGGACTCTGTGCTGCTTTCTTTCAGGGGATCAGCATCTAACTGCAGAACCTTGACCAATGGTGGCTTCTTAACAGGAGAGCTGAGGCAGAAATTCACATGTAAGAAAAGAACAGTATTAGAGTTACATTTTAACTTGTATTTTGGCTGTTGACAGGTATGGAGCAAGTATATGAAAGCAATATTGGTACAGTTAACTCTGAGACACTGGTGTTACCTGCGGCTGAAAGGGCTGCTGACTGCAGGAGCTCTGAGTGCAGGACGTCTGAGAGGGGAGGAGGGAGCCTTAGGCTGTGTATCCTCCTGGCTTTCAGACATTGCCTCCATTCCTGCAGCAGCTCTGCTTCCCTTGTCCCCTGGACCTAATGCATGAAAAACGGAAAAATTGTACATTGGTACTGAGTAATGCTTGAATGGCTGTACAAAATGGTGTCTGTTGGGTGAGATGTTGTTTGAGCTGACATAGAAACTCATCATTAATTACTTTGCTTCTTTCTGTGCCACAGGAGCAAGAGTTCGTTTCGATGCAGGACTTTGCCTTTCTTCTTGGCCTTTGCTGCTGATGCCTGAAAGTAAAATTAAATTAAACAAAAGCACACATCATCTTCATCTTTGCAGGACAGGCGATTAGCTAACTGACTTTGGATGTTTCAGATTTTGAAAGCTTCAGGTTTAATCTGACCTCAAGTGACACAGCAGGAGATACCATAAAAATCAAACCTATATGTACTTTTTTCCAAACGCAAAACATGGAACCTTTAATAGAATATGTAATATATTCTTACAACAAATAGCAGACACAAAGCTGAAACTATTAGTAACAAAAAATATAGGATTGAGTTTAAGTGTGCCAGTAATTCAAAGCTAGACAAAGACTAGCTGGGTATCAAGATGGCCAGAGTAAGGGGAACTTGTTCTGATGAGGTAAAATTTAATGAGTTTCACTCACGTGGTCATAAAAGTGGACTATGGCCACGTTTTTGGCTTGTCGACACAACACCTTAGAGACTTTGCCAAAACGACCAAAGTGCTTCTCGATTGTGTCTTTTTTGTTGAGGGCTGCAGGCACGTTCCTGCATTGGATGGTGGTGCAGTCAGCAGGAGATATGCTGCAAAGACTCTCTGAGCTCTCCCTGCGTACACCACGTTTCACTGGGGTTACAGTTTCAAACTTCTGGTCAGGTGCATTTGGTGAATCTAGATAAAGACAGACGGGACATAATGGGATCATTGATTCATTCACAGTTTGTATTTGTTTATTTCAGATATGTATAAATTATGCAGGATGAAGATTTCAAACTAGGGCTCTTCATCGATGCCAAAATGATTCTTTTGTCTGTCATTAAAAAGTCACTGAAACAAAGGGCTATAAAAAGCAAATTTGAAAATCTGACCAGGAATGTAAGGTAATAAATGGGCTTCCAGTCAGTTTAGATGCTTGTCATAACTGTTGATTTTTGCTGTGAAAAAGGCTTAAAAAAAAAGTAATAAACAGTATGATGCAAAAGGCAGACAACATGTCTGATATTAACAACTCACCTGACTCATCAGCTTTTTCTAGCGCTTCTTTGGTGAGTATTTGCACAGTAGGTGGTGTAGCAGTGAGGTCGGCATCCTGACATTGGACATCTTCTTTCCCTGTTTCCTCCCACTTCAGTGCCTGCTGCTGACTTTCATTCGTGGTCTCTCGCCTTACTGGGGCAGTGCCTTCTCTACGCAGACCACTTAGCGCCCTGCTAAATAAACCTCCCGGCGGGCCGCGAGCCCCTCTTAAGGGCCTCTTTGAGGGGTGCCTTGGTGAATCTCCTTCTGCTGGAATGTTCTCCTCTGTGGCAGGTGTCTCTGTGCCACTGCTAGGGACTACTGGATCCTCCTTGCGCTTGGTACCTTTCCCAAATCGTGCAAATATATTTGTATCCCCAAGGGCCTCAAGGCTGCTCCTTTTCTCATCTGTGCTCGTCTCTGCTAGACTTTTAGTCTCGCCAAAAGCTGAGGGCTGACCAAAAAGGGGTGCTATCTGTGTCAGTGGATGTTTTGCTGAAAAGCTGAAAGATGATGGGGTGGTGGGCTGAGTGGTGTTGCACTTAGTGGTGGAGCTGGAAAGAGGGGCTGGCTGAGAAAAAGTGAACTGGAGAGTGTTGGTAGAACCGCTGCTATTACTAGTTGTTAGTGGATTGTTTTTAGCAGAGATGGAGGGGGCTGCAGCTGGCTGTGAGAAGCTGAATCCCAGGGGCCCAGACTTATCACTTGTCATCATGGAAAAACCAGTTGTGGTGCTGCTGTTACTCATGATGCTGGAGCTTGTCTGGTTCCCACTGCTGCTAAAAGGTGAACTGGACATAGAGGTAGTTTGAGGGTTTGCAGGCTCAGGGCTGGCACTAAAGATGGGTTTGAAGAGTGCCTCATTGGCTGGCTTGAAACTGAACTCGGATGGTGCAAAGGCTCGGCTCTGGGTCACACTCTGAGATGTACCAAATACACTGGTAGTGATACTGGTGGATGATGGCTGTCCAAAAGCAGGCTGTCCAAATCCCAGTGGCTGAGGTTGCCCTACAACAGTTGTGGATCCTGAAGTCATCTGGGAGTTCCCATAGCTAAACCCTAACGCTTGCGGGCCAAATCCAGTAGCTTGTCCAAAGGTAGATGTCTGCCCGAAGGCAGGTGTCTGTCCAAAGAGAGAGCTCTGGTTCGGTGCACTGCTCTGTCCAAAAGCCGGTGCTGTGCCTCTCCCAAAGCCTGAGCCGCCGATTCCTAATGATGGCTGTCCAAATGATGGAGCTTGGCTAATTGTAGGCTGTGTAGACGGCTGTCCAGAAGCTGCGGCCTGTCCGAACAGGGTATTTCCAGGAGGTGTAGGCTGATTCAGGACAGAGGGCTGTCCAAACGCTGATGGTTGAAAAAACCCCAGACTTTGGGACTGATTGGTGGAACTTTGTTGTCCAAATGTCTGGAACAACCGTGTCTTCATAGAGTCGCCTGGGGCTTGGAAAGCCCCACCCTGAGGGCTTCCAAACGGATTGGCCGGATTCATGGCGCAAATATTAGCCGAGATTAAGTCCTTGGTTGTGAAAATTGTCGAAGGAAACGTTTCTTATCCAGCCATACAAGCAGAAAGAACCCAGAAATTACACATCTACAGGTCTTCGCTGTAACACCATACCACTTTAAAAGTCAACATAACACCAGGGGCACAGGAAAGAATAAAATGTAGCATAAGCTAACATTACAACACAGATGGTGGTAACGTTAGTTTAGCTGTTTTGTCGCCATGACAAACCGGTATTGACTGCTCAAAATTTCTCAGAGTATACTGCAAGAGTACGTACCTTTTATGGAAAAACGCTCACCTTTCGCGTTTTGCGTTTTCCATGTTGTTTTTTTTTGGGGGGGGGGGTTCAGTTCAAACACATTCCGCACACATCCGTTTCCTGTCCGACACCCCTTTTGGTCCCTAAAGTCCGTTCCGCGATTGTTACGTTGCGATTGAATGATTGGTCTAAAGGGTTTGGAACCTGCAACGCAAGCGAACAATTTCATTTAGTGATAACTTAATTCATACAATTTTTTCAGATACATTATCATATCCACACGACGCAGAGAAAGCTTTCAGAGTCGGGTTTGGGGAACTTTGTCTTGACGCCGCCGGGTCGTATCACCTTGAAATGTGCCTTCCCCATCGGTCGAGGCTAAAGCAAAGCTAACTCGCCGTTATCAAAAACCTGCTGCGACTTAGCTATTGCGTCTGGCCGTCGTTGGTGTTGGGTTAGTTTTTACGTTTATCCATGTTTTTTGTCTAGGAGCCGTTTTGTCTTTTTTAAGCTTAGTTTTAAAATGGGAGTAGTACTCCGGAATCTCCAAAAGGTGGTGCCTCTTCGCCGTGCCAGGCTGCGCAAGGATGTGGACACACTGAGACACATCCTGGGGATCCAGAAATTTGATCTGGGCATCATTTGCGTCGACAACCACAGAATTCAGCAAATTAACAACATCTACAGGAAGAAGAATGTGCCCACAGATGTCCTTTCTTTTCCTTTCTACGAGGTAAACGTTGCTACATACAAACACGTCAGGAAGCCCGTGAATTCAACGACTTCCAGTTGTTTCTAGGTTTTCACTGACTGAGGTGTGTTTTTGAAGGACCTTAGACCTGGTAAGATGCCCTGTCCCCTCCTCAGGGATGAACTGAATCTCGGGGACATTTTCCTGGGGGTGGAGTTCGTGATGAAACAGTGTCAGGAGGAGTCCCTAGATCTGCATGGTGCTCTCACTGTGAGTAGCTTCAGGCTGGTTCAGTTTCGTTTCACCTATGATAAACATTTGGCAGCTTTTAGAAAGTGGTTAATAAAGAAAGAAAAAGAATATACACACACACACACACCAGTAACTTCCACCGTAACATGAGCTGGTGCTGATGAATCGTTGCACTGTTTCAGGTTGTCACTGCGCATGGTATCTGTCACCTGTTGGGCTACAGACACGAGACACAGGAAGAATGGACTGAGGTTTGTATGGTGAATCTTACTGTGCAGAACATCATTCAAGGATCAGTCAACCCAGAATAAAAAGTAACGCTTTCTCAATTTCTGCAATCTCTGCTACCACACAGACAATATAGCATTTATATGAATTTTTGCTACAATCAGTCATGTGTGTCAGATGTGTGTATCTGATATTAATCCTTCTATTCTAGTAGAGTTGAGCTGAATGGAGTTCTTTTTTCAGCCCTCCAATCTATTAATTACCAATGTCTTTCTAGATTAATACTCTTGATAATCCACACAACATGGTGTCACCTGTTTTTTTCCCCAAGAAACTGTTGATGTTGAAGTCTGTGGGTTATTCACAGTAGTGGTAACAGTTTTGAGAAAGATATAAAATGTTGCTGAACTTGCCCTCTAACTGGAAGAAAAAAAAACAAAACAACCATATCAATTCCCCAAGTGCACGTGGATCAAGTTTCACAATTAATTAGAGTGAATTTGCCCTGATCCATCTTAATCATCTCAATGCATCATAACTTTTATGTTCAGATGCTGCAGAGGGAGAATTACATTCTGAGTGAGTACAACAGGCTCACAGGCCACCATCTTGAGCCACTGATGAAAGGATGCAATCAAGACAGGTGACAGTGACGGCCACCTCCTGCCTGTACATCTCAACAACTGTGTGCACTGTTCTATAACAAAAATGGACCATTTCATTGACAACCCTTATTTGCTGCCGCTGTTTTCTTAAGGACTTTGACCTGCAGCTGAATTTGTGTTATTAAAGACTTTTAAACACCAAGCTAAAAAGGCTGTGCACTTTCACTGCAATATTTTATTAAAATCTGCTTTAGGAAGAGTCAGATGTGTATGAAGGATAGAAAAAAAGCTGTTCATTCTTAGTTAACAAATACATTTTACCCTCTTAACACTGCTGCATTTGGGAGAAAATTTCATGTAGGTGCCATGTTTCAGAAAGATTCATAGAAACTCAAATGGCCCTAGTGCAACAGAGCACTTTAGTTCCAGGAAGTTAGCTATTAATGCTGGACATTTCTAACAGAACTATGCAGAGCTGGGTATCAAGACTGTCATACTCTGCCCAGTCAGATTTATTACTCATGCTTTAGCATACTGTAATGAGCTTCTGTGTTAGCAGGGGGCTGAAGTGGTTTGAATATGTCCAGACAGACCACATTAGTCATAACATACTAATATGTGATTTTGTTTTTTACAGGGGTAACAGAAAGCTGTACAATGTCTGGTTTTAAAACCAACCACAGGAATAGAGAAATACACCCATTTGATTCCTTAAATATTCAAGCACATCTGATAGAACTACATGGACAGGGTTGGCAGAGCTGCAAGGTGTACTGAATACTGGCCATAAATATGATGAAACAAGATTGCATTGTAACTAGCTTTCCTCCTGGTCTAGTATTTATGAATTCTACTTGCCATGGTATATGTTGATGGATTCATTCAGATCCACCAACCCTTGACTGCAATAAATCTTTCGGCTTTTTATAGAGAAATATTTGACTTACTGAGGTTTGACAAACGTACTCAAAAATTAGCTGTGCAACTTTCAAAGTAAAGCTTGTATACATATTTATAAAAGTTTTCTTGGGAGGCACAAGGTCAAAACTGTTGGGATTTACTGAGAAATGATCAGTAAAAACAGGGCCACACAAATAGCATCTTATAAATGAAGCACAAACAGAAACCAGGAAAAAATGTCCACACTCCAACAGAAAGCTGATTTGAATTGGCCAATTTGTGCCAGAACACATACATATATATATATATATATATATATATATATATCACCAAATGTACCCGCTAAATACAACAACCCTTTAACTCTCTAATAGTTTATAATCCAACATAGAATAAATCTTTATTTAGTTTATATGGGAAATAAAGGGTCTGCAAACATACAATTCATGAAGCACCAGTAGCACCTGGTGTTTGATATTTGCCTTTAAGTCAAAGTCTGAATGAATGGCCTTTAAAGAAATGTATTAGGAAACAAAGAAAACATTTACAAAACAGTTGTTTGATAAAATCATACCAAAGAAAAACTCAAGCCCCATAAACATGGAGGCAAAATGTGATCCACCGAACATTTTTAACTGAATTTCTGGTATCTTGAGTCTTGTCAGATTAGCACGTGTTGCATTTACAGATGCTACCTGAGCCTGGCATTTAGTGATGTTTAGAGGAGAAATGCCTGAAGATGACCAAAAAAGGACGGCAATCAGTAGTACTCAAGGTTGTTCAGAGGAGAGCTCCATGTAGCAGAGTGTGTGTGGATTGTTGTCTGAAGATTATCACTCAGAGGGGCTGCAGGACATTCCTGCCTGCCTCTGAAGTGCTGCTGGATCCAGCTCTCTCCAACTCCGATAACTGTTCAAACACATCCCTGCAGACATACAAGATAACATCTGGAAAAAGCACATTATGATACATACAGTCCTACAAAAATTGTGTTTACTGTGATTAAAACATGCCACAAAACCTAACCCAGAACTACTATATATAATTGATTTGCACAAGTCTATTCACTTTCAAGAAGCCAGAAAAGGCTTAATGTGGCTGAAAGCCATCTGGCACTTAACAGGTAAAACAGAAAGAGGCTGAACACTTTGATTAAGATAAGACTGCTAGATACCAGTTGTATTTGACACTCATCTAATTATCCTGTCGACTCACTTGTGCATGTAGAAGAAGATGTATCCACTTCGGTCTCGGTCTCTCTGAACAGCTGCTTCCTGTGTGCGTGACACGTCCAGGTCGTTGTAAGTCAGCCATGACTGTTTCTTCATGTCGTACACATCACTGATGTAGTGACCTGGAGGGAGGACACAAAAGAAGACCTTGTGGGGACACTCCAGTGAAGACAGGGAATGATGTGCCATTATAGAGCTGAAGAGGGCATAGTGTTATTTTAACCTCAGACTTTACAAGATGACTGGTGCGCTACATGGCGAGAAAGTTTAAACTGTGGGAATATCCAGCAAGGGAATTATATATATGCCATAACTAAGTATTATCCAAGATGAAACCATCACTACAGCCCTGTTAGGAGCTGTATTAACGCCTTTGATGTTTTAATCACGAGTGGTCAGATCATAGCACAACAGTTCACACTGGGTTTTTAAATGCGTCTCCAGTGACCACCTGTGGTTGGAGCTCACTCTCCCCAGCTTTATAAACAAAGAAATGGGTATGACATGGTTTTTAATGTGCTTGTGTGTATGCGAGTTGGATGGGGGGGGAATAAATAAATGAAATAAAAATCAAGCAAGAGAATATGGAGGGGTTGACAGAGGGCTGTGTGCTGTTAATGCACAGCTCAACAATAAGACAAGGTTTTATCAATTTGAAACCATAAAATATTTTCAGTTACTTGTAAAACTGTAATCAGATATTAACACCAGGTCTAAACAGAGCCTGACATCCAACCTTAAAAATATTAATTGTATCAATTTAGGATGGATTTTCTGTCCGATAGGCTGGCTCAGACCAGTACTTCTGTCTTCCCACCACGAACACAGTTTGCAAATCATTAAAATAATGATGAGTAGTTTTTTGTCATACAAAAAACTTCTCATGTGACCCTGTCAGAGAAACTCATACTTTTTATCTGACACATTGAGTGATTTTGACTTAGGCAGGAAGTAACCAATCCTGTGCAATACAGCTGACAGAGGATTGATTTATTCACATTAGAGCAGAGGCACAAACACAAATAAGCACTCACCAGAGGAGGAGCTGCTCCCAATGTGACTGACAACACTGATGAGTCTAAAAGAGTTGGCCAAGTCTCCGCTCTGTAGATTAGAGGGTTTAGATCACGCAAATGAAAGCAACTCAGAGTATCCAGTACCCACTGTGCATCAGTAGTATAGGAAGACACATTTAGCTGAAATCTTGAGGGGTTCTTAGCTCCAGTTAATTTGCAGGCATAGCCATTACTTTTCAAGTTATTGTGGAAATGGGAGAAAAGCAGATTAGTGCTTCACTTATAACACAGTGGCTGCACATATACTTCTAATGAGTGGGCAGGTATTGCGTGGAGCAGGATGTTGAGTACCTCAGCATTTCTCTTTAAGTTTTCAGCCTCTGCCTCAGTGTACTCCATGTCCAACACATCCTCATTGCCAGAATCTTCATCTGAGCACATAAGCTCAGGCAGGGAATTGTTAAACTCTGTTGGGTGAGAAGTGGAAATTGATACAGGTCAAACAATCTCTCACCATGATTAGTCTAATTCAACCGTCTATTTAAATGGTTTGAGCATTTCATTGAGGCAACAGTTAACTTTTTCAATCTTTTGTTTGTGAAAAACCTGCAACACTCAATCAGGGATGAGTCTTTCTCACTGGCCATCTCCAGCTCGATTTAATCAATATTACTAAGCCAAAGATACTTGATGAAAGCCAAGCAAATGTTTGCTTCTGAATATGTCTCATGGGTTGGTTAATACCTTGCAAGCTGAGCTCAGTAGCCCTCTTCAGATCATCATCCTCTCTCATCTCTTGGGCCTCCTGTAGGGGGTGAGGTGGGGGCAAAGGATAGCATCACTAAGATTTGCTGGGAAAAACCTTACCAGTGAATGCTTGCTCAGCTCATGTCTTTTGGTATTTCACGTGCACTTGTGCATTAAGTTCATGCTTCAATAATTTGTCATATTTTGAACACAATTGAGAACTTTTACATGAACACCAGCTCAGATTGGATGGTCATTTGGATGCAAGAAAAGGAAAATTTTGATGTGGGTACAAATTTCAGTGTCTTTATTTAGCCATTATCCCAATTTCTACATTAAAATGATAGCTCAGGTTATTTCACATGGGGTTATGAGCTGTTAATCTAAGCAAGAGCTGAGTGATGGGTTGCTGCGAACAGGATCAGCAGAAAAACTAATTGTGTTTAAGATACTTTCTGAAAAAAATCCAGAATGTGTTTAAATGTAGTTTCATTGACCATATTCGCAGCTGCTCCATGAAAACATTAATTCTTACACATAATCTCACCTACAACGCCACTGCTGGAGTCAATTAGAAAGCAAAACTTCACTTTGTTTTAATGGAAAGATAAAGAGCTGAAATATTCTTAAGGTTTAACAGTTAAATCAAACTTGGATTTTTTTTGTGTTTAATCTTTGTTTAATCTCCGTTCCAACTGTCTTAAACAGGTTCTTTCTAACGATCCTGTCCACAGCAGCTCATCAGTCAGCTCCTGCAGTTGATTTAAATCTAGAGCAGCTAATATACTGATTATAGATCAGTGCCTCAAAACTACATGTCAAATAAACCAAACCATCACTTTCAGTCTGCATATTAACAACACCATGGTATCATAGTGCTGAATCAGGGTACAAAGGTGCAAACACATTGTTCCATTGTCTAAAAAAACCTTGCAGATGTCACATGGCAGTGATCTTACATGCTCCTGAAGGCTCTGGGCCAGAGCCTGCTGCAGCTCTTGTTCCTCCCTCTCCTGATCCAGACTGTACTGCTGGACCCAGTCCAGCTCGCCTTGCTGCTGCACACCTTCTGGAGTCTGGTTCTCCTTGTTTTCATCCATGGTCAAGTCCAAGGAATCCAACAGATCTACAAAATATCAGAATGTACTCAAAGTCAATTAACACATCACTAAAGTTATGTTCACATATAGGCGTTCAACAATACAGTTAGTTTGGATAGAACATTCATATTTGATTGTGACAGTCTGATGTATGCAGAACAATGTATTGGAATCCATGCTATCCTCTTGTACACTATCCTCCTATCTATTAGAGAAAAATAAGACATGACTCTTCAGAATCTCCTGTTTATCGTAACCACAAAATTTTGGACTACCTGCAGGCTTTTTGTTATCCGTTTCCAGCAGATCTGCATGATAGGCCAGGTCATGGGCATCCGTGTCCCCAAACCCTGTGTCTGGGCTGCTAGTTGGCTCATCCTCCATGGGGGGTGGAGCAGAAAGCCCAGCCTCTTGACGACTCATCTCAAGCACTGCTGCTAGCATTTCTTCATCGTTAATGCCACTGAAGTCTGCAGAATCTATCGTCACCCCCCTCTGAAAACCCACCAGACAGCATTAGAACAGCAATAGAAAAGAAGGGTCTGAATCATGAATTCCAGACAGATAATGCTCACTTCTTCTGGTCGGTCATCGTCATCGGGCAAACAGCTGCTAAGGCGTCGCTTGTGGCTTGTGTTCACTCTTCTGTTAGGCTCTTCTTCACAGTCAGAGTCCACAAGGAACGTGGTGCAGTTGGAGTTTGCCATTTTCCCACTGAACCTTCTGGACACACAATGTATAAAGCCAAGTTATGGACTCAAGCTAAAAGTAAAGTTTAGGTCTAGCACATCAAATCCTTTAACTTGTCATTCAGTATGTGACAGGTCAAATGCTTGATGCCTAAAAAAAGGGACTGAGTAGAGTACATGTGGCTGCATAGCTGGGAGTTAAGAGCTATACACTGCAACACTTGTTTAGTTTTTTCTGTTTGACATCATTATTTAAAAGTGCTGTACAGCCAGCAGGATTTACCTGAGCAGTGCTGTGGATGAGTTGAGTGACTGTGATGTCTTGAGCGTTCTGGACCTTCGAAAAGGAAAAAGACAACCTTCAGAAAGCCTAATTATTTACTGCAAGCTAAGCCAACAGTTTAGGATGCAATTACCTAGAATGTCAAATGTTTTTAAGAAGATTTCTATGTGCTTAGGTCTTACATGGAGGCTTGGGAACTCCATCCAAGACTAATAGGGGGTCTTGTAGATTCAGTGCAGTGGGACAGCAGGGTCAGGTATCGGGGAATCACCACCTGCTGGCCAAGTTTGCTGTTCAGAGACAGCTGAGCATTAAAGCTGTAGCGTTTGAGGTGGAGGATGAGAACTCTGAAGAAAGAGAAGATTCAGAAAAAAAAAATTCAATAGAATTTTTGTTTCTCCCCTAGTTGTCAATAGATGTTTAAAGTAAATAACAGCTGTGACTCTAATTGAGGCCCAGCAACAGCTAAAATTGTGTTTTTGGTTAACTCAGTGTTTAATTCCTTGTGTCACAACTTGTCATTGTGCATGTACATTTCACTCAACTAATAGTCTGTGAGCCGATACCTGGGCAGTTTGCTGAATTTATGTGTAACAGTTGCTGCTTTCCCATTGCACTTTTCACATGAATACTCAATTTCCTCCATCTGCAAAGGGAAAAGGGAACTTGGGTTGATGCATGTTCAAATATAATGCAGTCAGATGATGCCTGATTGCTTCATGTTATCTGGCTGCGGAGGATCAAAGGTTTAACCTGAAAATGTTAAAGACTCACCCTAAAAAACAGATCGAGAGAGTCCTGGATGGAGCGAAGTGGGAGGGTTTTTTTCCTGCGAGGTAGGTCAATGGACAAGTCATTGAATTGCTCTCGCTTCATCACCACCTCACCACAGCTGCAAAACAAAGGTAAAAAATACCATGTATTTTGTCTACAACAGTCCCATACAATAAAAAGATACTTTGCAAATACTACAGGGAGGAGACAGGCCTCACCCTTTGCAGGTGATGGTGTGCTGCACCTCAAATTCCATGTTGACAGCCACAGGACAGGTGTAGATGCGAGATGTGTCCACCTCCTCGCCAGGCTGACCAACTGTCGATGACATGGCCTCTTGGCCATTCTCACACAACACAGACGAAGAGGAGGCTAAAGCCTCATTTGTCCAGCTCTTGTTCATTTTCTCCACATCATCCTTCAACTGGTCCAAACACTGGCTTAGGAACTCATGTGCATCCTAATGAAATTGTGAACAATGACTTAATATTGCTTTGACTTTTATAACTGAACACACATTGGATACATTTTTAGAGATCATATACATTTGCACTAAAGCAGATTAAATAAATATATAACAAAAAAAATATTGTTAATCTGGTGAAAAGATGTGGTAGGATCACATTGTCTGAACTGTTCCCAGAAGGCGTTCTCACATTCTGCATGTTTCCAGAGAAGCGCTCAGCTGTGGAAGAGATGGCGCTCTTCACTTTCCTCAAAAGGTCCTTTTTTGTCTCAGGACAGCCAACATCCTTCTTGACCATAAGGTGAGCAAACCGTCTGTAAGAACAGTAGATAACTCATGGTGATTGAAGCTTATTGAAATTATCCAACTGCAGTGCAAGTTTTGAAAAAGGAGACAATTTGTATTGCTGCAGCTAGTGTACTGCAGATAGCGAAAAAGCTAAAATGTAGTACCTGAGTAATGCATTGATGGGCACCTTCTTCCATGGGATGCTCTGCCTCAGCATGTCATTAGAGAAGGAGGGGAGGCTAAAGAGAGACTGCAGGATGGCGTTCATGTAGCAAGTGTTGCCCAGGTTGGAAAATCTGGAAAACACATGTTAAAGAACTGCATGTCAACTTACAGGTTTTAAGAGGACTTAAAGACTCAGCTTTGGTTCTTATAAATTTATGAAAATGTTCTAGTGTCATTATTCTACTGTATAATAGTACATCCAATAAATTACAACCATGAAATAGACTTTGGAGACAGACTGTTCTGTTTTTTCCACAAGAACAGCACGTGCCATCTATTCTTTCCTCACATTTAATGGAACCCATCTGGTTTATTCTTACCCTTGCAGTGGAGGCTGAGGCTGGGCCAGAGTGGAGGGTCTCTGTTTATTCCAGCCGCCATAGTCTAAAGAAGGGCGTACCTTCTTGAAAGGAGTGGAGTGACTGGGCAGCATGAGGCTTCTCTTTACTGTGGTGGCCTGTGTCGTACTGGACGGCCTAAGGAGATTTTAGAACATCAAAGGCATCAATGAGCAGTAAAAGCCTATAGATGGCTTAGCAATTTACAGACAGTTTTATTTTGTATTTTAACTCTGATAACTTTGGCATTAAGATGAACACTGAAGATGTTTACCTGTCCAGGAAAGAGTGGCTCTGGCTGTAGTCTTTAGTCACAGATCGGCTGCCGTAGAATGACGATGGCTGAAGGGGAGTTGAACCCAGTGGAGCTGTGCATAACAGGAAAAGTGTGGTGACACATGAGAAAGTCGGTTTAAATCTTGAGAGAAGAAAAAATTTACCTTGTCTACTAAAACTCACCACAGCAATAGAAAACTACTGAGGTTTTATGGCATAAAAATACACACAACGTTAAGAGAAGGCTAACTGTATATTCAGTAGATGGCATTGCTGCTGATCCTTGGACAAAGAAGTTTACCTGAGCTCCTGTTCTCCTCTGACTGCTTCAGTTTCTCTTTGCAGCTCAGTAGAAACTTCCTGGAGGGGTCTGAAGTGGCCTTGTTGTTGCTAAGAAGGTATAGAATTATTTTTAGATGTTATCTGACTGGAATCGGAAAACTTAATAAAAAAAAAACTAATTTAAGTGCATTTATCAAATAGATAAATAGCTAAATAAATAAATAAATAAAATCATTGTCACTTACACTATTTACCTATTTAATTGCATATTACCATAATAACCAATATACGAAGTCAATTGTTTTACCAGATTAGTTAAAAAAAAAAAAAAAAAAAAAAAAAAGCAGAGCATAAAAAAAACATACAAAAGCACAGCTTAGGGCTCTGAGAAAAAGGCTGCATAAAGCAGGTCAGCATCACTAAATCTCAGTCTTGGCACTTGGGTGTTTTGCTTTAACCTTGAGGAGTCGTTTTCTTTGGGATAGTCCTCAGTCAGGTCACTTTCAGAATTAAGAAGCCTCTTTCTCTTTTCGCTCCTGGAAAAACAAGAGTGAGAACAACTTATGTCCCAAGGCAAATTTATTTGTATAGCAAATTATCATACAAAGATTTTGTTCAATTGGTTTCAAAGAAATACAAGAAAGTCCGGAGTAAATAGCATAAGAAAGAAATTATGTTAAAAACATAGACAACACAGCTGCATTTGGGTTCCTTTTAAAATAAGTTAGAGCTGTTTGGCTGACTTTGATTTGATCGATTTGGTTGTTGTTCAGACAGGGTGTAACAGGTATCTGGTGAAACAACAACTTTTAGGAGAATGAATCTTACATGGGATGACTGCCAGCAGAAGACAGAAAAATACAATTGTTTGTACAGAGAAAAACTATTAACAAAACTCATGCGTTTGCTATCATTAAAAAAAGAAGTTGGCCTTTTTTACAATAGAAGTAGAGGATTGCAGTTATATTAAAAAAAACAAAACAAACAACAACACTTGAACACTAAATCACTGGGCATTTTAATACATTTAATGAACAAAATAATTACCAATTGGCAACTAGGTAATTTCCTGAATAAAATGATTAATATCAATATGAAGAGAGCTCATGCCATTGTTACCTCAGATAGTTTAATATGATTAAACTTTACGACAAGACAGAACTCACATCAACTACAGGATCTTACCTATTCTCAGAGAGTCCAGTGCGAGTCGGAGTGGACGCAGCTCTGCTTGGACTGCCCAGAGGTTTCCGTGGTGTTGTGTCCTCTCGGCTTTCTGTGCTCTGTCGTCTTGGTGTTGTCTGGAAAATATTAGGAGTCTAGATATTTAACGTCAACATACATTTTCCTCAGCACTTTTAAATGAACAATATCTTACCGTTGTGCTACTGCTTACCTGTCTCTCCCCTGAGGGACTGGTCTCATTTTTCACAGAGCGGTTCCCAAGCACACTGAAGTTGGCACTTCCATGGGATGATTTTAAAACTGCAAAATAAATAAATAAAAGTAAGAGCCCAGGACTAACAATGTGAACAAAATTATTATTTAAATAATTCAGTCTTAAGTTTTGAATTCCACTCTCAAGGAGCACCACTGGAATATTTAGCTTTTTGCAAGCACAGCCCGCAGCTGCCATTAACACACTAACTACACCATCACTTCACTACCAATGCTTCTGTGGTTCATTATGTTCTTTAAATAAAACTTCAACAGAAAATAATGGCAGTATTATATAGTAAAATACCTTTGAACTGTTACTAAATAATATTTAACATCAGAATCAGTCTTCTTATAGGTTGCAGATGTTTCAGCACAAGGTCAAAGTTGATTATTATTTGCCATCTAAATTCTGTTGCTTTGACAAATTGGTTTTAAATCAGCCAACGGGCTGAAGCCATTGTTGCTCGATATTGTAAGACCAACACAGGTTCTTGGAGACTGTAAGACAATGAAAAGTAGCTACATGTAATCATGAACAGAAGGAACAGAAAAAACTTGTAACATCACAAAACACAGAACAACAGTGTGGAAATAAAGCAGAATGAAATGGACCCAAATGCTAAAGCTTTGTTAAATTCACTGACCACTTGCATTTCAAATGAACAGGATCACAGACAAGAATGCTCAACATCCAGTTATGAGGCAGGGCTATTCAACATGTAAAATAAATAAAGAAAATATTGCAGTTATAATGCAAGTTTGTGCTTAAAGTAAGCAATTTGGAGTTGCTACATCTGAATTTCGGTTATTCTGGGGGGGGGGGGGGAATTAAAAAAAATATAATGCAATTTTGTTGCCGCTTGTATCAAATATTGCTTTACATCTAAAGAATTTGGTCTGTGGGCTGAGGCATCTCTTTAGCATCGCACCACTTCTTTTATTGTATACCGTGACATATTGTAATGTCAAATATGACTGTATCCATGACAAATAGGAACAGAGTGCCTGTTTTTCCCCTATATTTCACATTTTCCTGCAGTAAACCATGTATGAATCTGCGAATATATTTACATTGGGCACTGCTCTAATTACCTGTCTTTGGCTGCCTCAGCTTCTCCAGGTATTCTTTTGTCTTCTGAACCAGAGTCAGGGGCATCTTATCCAAGGTGATGACACTGTTGTCCTTTAAGGTCAGTATGATTCGATTCAGGTTCTGATTAATGCTCTTCACATTCTGGCTCAGCTGAGGACAAGAATAACAACTTAACTTTCAATTATAATTTTATTTTTCCACATCATGTGACAAAAATCCTGGGTCAGCTCAGCCAAAACAATTTATCTTTTTCTTTATTTAAAATTTGCACCACTGTTTGTGTTAACTCCTAAATCTCCATGGGCTTGAGGGGTAATGGTTTTCAGAAAGCTTCCAGAAACAAGCCAAACCATTCCTGGAGGAGCAAAATCCTTTTACAAACTGATTATCCATTTGATTTAATCCTTATCCACAACCCCTTGCTTGTGAGCAATTGTGTGTTGGTTTATTCGTTTTAGGGCACCAACCACCAGCCAACTCATGATAAGCCTGCCTACAGCTCATTCAGCTGGTTTGAATTTCTACTGTGGTTTGATGACTGATCCATTCAAACTGCTCAGTCACCATCCTTCAAATACAAAATACAAGAATCAAGCAAACAGATTATTTCATGTTGAGGACATGTATCATTTTAGTTGTTCAGTGAGGAAGCCCGGAGCAGGACTAGTGTTTAAGGTTTCAAGAGCAGAAGATGGGCAGGTGCTATGATATGCTTTTTTTCATCTGACATCACCACTGGTATTTTATTTATCAAAGTAGAATCACATATCTTACAAATAACATTAACGAGGCAGCTTGTGCTTATCAAGTCCAGAAATCAAAGCACCTTAATAAAGTTTAGTATAGAATAGAAGTTACACATGTATTTCTCTACTTTGACCCACCACAATGTCTTTCATATAAAGACATATTAAACCAGCGTTAGGCTACAAATTAGGTTCAGGAAATAGGAACAGGTTTTCTTTGAGCTGCTTTTGGTTTCCCCATTTGCAGAGATGCTTATCCTGCTCCTGCTTATCATGCAGTGTACAAGAATTGAAGTTACATTTCTGCTCCTTTTCACAAAAATGTAGCACTTCAAATACTTGTTTTATTTGTTTGTGCAAATTAAAGCACAAATTAGTGACAAAAAATTCTCATGTCTGCCCTACTTCAGTTGTGTCTGTGTGTTTTATCATACTTCCTCAAAGATTTTATTATTTGCCTAGAATCTGCTTTTGTTGCAGCTTCGGATATGTAGGTAGTGAGGGTGAAGCATCTGTAACTTACCACATTTCTGGAGATGAGACAGGATTTTCTTAAACACCTCAAAGAAAAGTGCACAAAGCCCTTGCTACAAAATCTTAAACTATCATCTTTCATCCTCAGCTGAGTAAGTACAAATAAAGAAAAAAGATAAAAATACCTGGAACGTTCTTGAAGCTCCACCACAGTTGAACCTTAGACAGAGATTGACTTTGTTGTCCTTTTCTAGGAACTCAAAAGTTCCTTCCTTCCATCTGGTGGTGCCCATGTCTATGCTGCTAAAGCGGATCTTAACAGCACCACCACTGGAGAGTTTGGGCACTATGGTTGCCATGGCTTACTATCCAGTTGGTGCACTTTGGGTGTGTGATCCAGCAAATCCTGAAAAAAACATATAATTATATGCAGTACTTCAGTACAACCACAGTAATGTGAAGAGTAGATTAAACCTTCTATTCTTTAACCATCTCAGTGCGTCCTAATACCACTATGCACAACTTAATAGCTTTGAAAACTGAATTCAGTTACTAAACACTCAGGCAAGAATTATAATTACTGCTATTGCTCCACAGACAGGTGACATTAAAGCGGGCCAATGAGCGCAATGAACAAACTCACCGATTTGTAAGCAGCCATTAGCACTGCTATTTTTCAGCATATTAACACGCAAAGCACTTGTTGTTGTTAACCTGTATAACAGATAGGTAATGCGACTGTGGCTCTCCACTCTAAACTAAACGATACTCTGGTAAAGCCCTGAAACATAAATAGATAGCCAATGTTGGCCAAAGCTTCACAACTGAGCGCTTGTTTCACGCCACAACAAATTCAGCGTCAATCAAATGCGTCGTAGGCAAACAGCTTCTCTTACATTCCCTCACAGTCAGCTCCCGGCACACTGCTGGCACACATTGGCAGATGTTTGTGATGGAATCTACGGCGCAAATATTAAAAAGCTAACGGTTCACCATCAGCCAGTGTAGCTTGTTTGCATTAGCCATCAAACTAGCCCAGTGGCCAATTTCTATCGCCGAGGCAGAGAAGAGGAAGGTGCCCCAAACATTATGACCCCCGTACGTCTTACAACGATAACATTATTCTGACAAGACTATCAGACACTGAAATGTGAAATAGCAACCAAGTTACGAAAAGCTGTCCAGGGTGACACAACGGACAAACTGACTGTCTGGGATGCAGGTAATGTCGTCCACTCCTGTGCGGCGCTGAATGGATGGAGGAGGCCGACATTAGCGGGTCGCTTAGCAGGCTAGCTTGAGCTAGCTAGCTGGCTAATTTGCCTGATTGTAAATTGGTGCTGAAACAGTACCGCTGTTTGATTTCTTCGTCGCACGTCTTTACCTGTTGGTGATATGCGCTCGTCTTGAAACTTTTAGGTCGCAGAAACGTTTTCGTTGGTCCTCCAAGAGCAGAAAGTTTGTTTTGCCGGCATTCACCTGCTCCCCTGTATGAGTGTTGTTGACACCGGACCAGCACACGACGCCTCGCAGCGCTGCGCGATGATGGCGGGAATGTGAAAATTTACAACGGAAATGAAAACCGAGACTCCGTCCGCTCCTCCTCTCGCGATATTTCCTCTGTATTTGTGTTCAGCTTGCTCCCGTTGCTTAACAGAAAAAATGCTACTGCGTTGTGTATTTGATTAGTAGTTTTCAGTTTCCCCGATCCAAAAGGGTTAAAGATACAGAACAACTAAATATTAATATTAACGTTTTGTTATCCTGTTATTTCAAAAAAGATATGTGGCGTGTAATGCGGATGAACTGGACGCCACTCGTTAAGACATTTAGCAGCTAGCTTGAACTAGCTGTCCACACTGTGTTCGTTACGCCGTATAACTTAGTTTCATTGCAGCTTCACTAGTTTGTTCGGCATTCTTCAGGTGAAACATTTGTTTTCAGCCCAGGAGCACTAAGAACTTAAGGAAATGCTAGCGACGGGAGCAGTGAGTATCTAAAATCAGCGTAACTGACTGCGCCGAAGATGTTGCTGTACCTTCAGTGATAGGATAAAAAACAGAAAATCTTTGTTAATTTTTAAGTTCGCTGAAGGTCGTTCATAGTGTTTTTTTTTTTAATTCCCCGATGGTGCCGATTATCGGTTTTTCTGTATTTTCCATTTTCATTCCTTGAGTGTTTTCATATTTCCGCTAAATTCTTTATGACATGTGGTGTCTCTTGAAACGTTTGGATCTTCACCTGCTTAAAGCTAAAAATCAGTGTTTAGGTGCCTAATTTGCTATGGCCAAGTCAATGTATAGTATTAAAGACACATTTTGTCTGTTACACAATGAGTTTGAGTAATTGTGGTATTGATCCTGAAATTGCCAATTCATTCACATTGAAGCCAGAATGAAACAGTTGGATTTTAAAATCACAAATCATACATTTTTAACATCTTGAACTTGATTACGTGATGCCATATTCTTGTGTTCTCATGGTGGTATTCAAAAGAATTCTTACAATCCTTTCTCACATCATTCTCCTCCCTCTACAGGCTGTGACAAATGTCACAGCCCTGGCCCAGGTGGACCGTGAGAAGATCTACCAATGGATCAATGAATTATCCAGTCCAGAAACCAGAGAAAATGCTTTGCTGGAACTGAGCAAGAAACGTGAATCTGTGCCAGACCTTGCTCCAATGCTGTGGCATTCTTGTGGCACCATTGCGGCTCTGTTGCAGGTATGGTGTGGTAGGCTGTTTGTCCCATCCAAAAAAGTATTCATCTCTTTCTTTCCAATGTCCACTGTTGTGTGGCCTTGAAGACAAAGTTAACTAATTTCTTTCCTGTTCTGATTGTTTTTTCAATAGGAGATAGTGAACATCTATCCATCTATAAATCCACCCACACTCACAGCTCATCAGTCTAACAGAGTGTGCAACGCCCTGGCTCTTCTGCAATGTGTTGCCTCACACCCTGAAACACGGTAATGATGAGTCCGATATAATAGAACATTTGTGTGGGTTTTTCTTACTTTATTTCTTTATATTTATTTTTACCATATTAATGGTAGATTGTCATAAAAGTTAGTAAAGCAACAATTTGAAAGATGTAGCTATTTAATGGATGAGAAAAAGCAATTTTCTAGAAAAGTAAATGAATTTGAGAAAAATTGGGAATTTGGTGATAATTCCAAATCCTTGAACCATGTCACTGACAAAATGTGTGTGACATGTTTGTAATTGAATATTTTTACGTAACAAACTCTATCATCTCAAATATATTGATAAGGAACTGATAATGAAGCTGCTATGCATCTCCAGGTGAATTAGAACAGGAAATTTGATTTCATAACCCTGGACTCCTTTATCAGACATGACACTTGATCAATGCCCTCTTTTTTAAGAAGAAGGAATATGACTTCAGTTTATAATCTGACGGCTGAGGTTGTAATCCCTGCTCTTTATTAGTTCAGTTTCTTGGAATGTTCGTCACGTTTTGTCTTCATTGTTCAGGGCAACAGCATCAGCAAAGGCACAAAGATATAAATTGAGGTTGTATTGTATTGTTTACTGTATTTTGTAAGTGAAGTGCCATTGATTAAATTCCTATAAATTTTTTTTCTCTCCACAAGGTCAGCTTTTCTTGCTGCTCACATCCCTCTTTTCCTTTATCCTTTTCTGCACACCGTGAGCAAAACTCGTCCGTTTGAGTACCTGCGACTCACCAGCCTCGGAGTGATAGGTAACCTGTTGCTGTGTAGTTTTATTTCTTGAATGAGTACTATTTACACAAAACCATGGCGTCAACATTTTCTCCTTTGTTTACTTCAGGTGCTTTGGTCAAAACTGATGAACAAGAAGTGATTAACTTCCTCCTCACCACTGAAATCATCCCACTGTGTCTTCGTATCATGGAATCAGGCAGCGAACTCTCCAAAACGGTACTCACTACAGTTCTTTCTCAGTCTGCTCTTCAAATCATATTGTTCAGATGTAAGAGTGTTTTAGTTTGAAACAAGACCCATTACATAACATCATTATCATAAACATTTTTAACAATGTAATTAAAATGTAAGCATCTTAACTGAAATTACATATTGCAATCACAATACCTGCTAAAGTAATTCCAATATAATTTTTCTAGCATATTGTGCATATTTATCCCTATATACATTATTTTGGTTGCATGGCTCACCGTTTCTCTCTTTGTTTTCTTGTATAGGTTGCTACTTTCATACTACAGAAGATTCTGCTGGATGACACAGGTTTGGCTTACATTTGCCAGACTTACGAACGTTTCTCTCATGTGGCCATGATCCTTGTAAGTGTCCCTTGGCAATCATCAATGTTTGACTGAATTTTCTCTCTGCACAGGATGACACTTGGCATCAATGTTCTGTCAGTATGTCTCTATACTGTCAATTTTTTCTTTGCAGGGCAAAATGGTGTTGCAGCTCTCCAAAGAACCTTCAGCTCGTCTGCTGAAACATGTTGTTCGCTGCTACCTTCGCCTCTCAGACAATCTCAGGTAGAGCACTTTTCAGCAGATACAGTGTTCTCTCCGTTGGCTGTTTTAATTATGGCTGATTTGTGTAAGACAAATACTCAATCATCATCCTGACAACATGATCAGCAGTAGTTGCCACTAGGAGGAGCCATGCCATCATTACAGTCTTATGTGACTCTCTAGTTAAATGGCCTGCTGGTCTGTGGTAAGGACTTAATGTTTGTCTATGAACTGAAAGGATCAGTCAGTGATCAGAGAATGAATTTATTACCAAATAAACAAAACTTCCTTTTGGTTATTTTCCATGACAGCATTTCATAGCGGAGGCACACAACCACTTCGAGGCAAAACCAACCTTGTGTGCGTGTGCGCATGTGTGCGTGCGTGCGTGCGTGCGTGCGTGCGTGTGTGTGCTTGCATTCATATCTGATCACTCAGTGACTTTTCATGTCAGTTGCTCTATTACACAACTTCTTTAAGGCAGTAATGTTATTAAACCACACAGTTTTGTATGAAGAGGTACAAAAACAGAATGGGGAAAAGGGGTTGATGTTCCTCCTTTAAGCCATGTATCCCATTGGCTCTGCCACTCAGTTTCTTATTGGGTCCCTTGTATGTTTCACTGATGTTTATATTGTTAACTAGTCTGATAGTAAAGCTATGGTCCATTATAGGTAGAAGGCCTTTAAGTAATATAAATAATGCATATGAGGAAAGCATTGTGGATGAGTGGTGTTGCTGGAAATAGAATTGTTCTTTGATAATAAGCTCCACAAGTACCAGCTTTCATCTAAATATTAAACTTTCCTTTGTTTAACCCTTTTAAACCGAGCGTGCCGGCGGCGACACATTTGCACAACTGCACTTTTTAACACAAGTTCACAAATGTTCGCTCAATAGGAGAAATTCCAGCAGTTTCTGAAAGCTGAGAACTTGTGCCTCGCAGCCAGTATAGGGTCATTACAGTAATTACACTCATGCTGTTCCCGAAAACTGGTGAATCAGCTGCTTTGTTGTTAACTGACCTGGAAAAGATGGCAAAAGCACTTACTCACAGGACATTTTCTGGCCTTTTTATGGTTAAAATAAGCAAAAAGTGCAGGTGGACAATCTTATTTGTTAAAGGGTTAAGGTTTCTGCACGTGTGTAAAAGTAATGTTCAACCAGAATAGGTTTTTAACTCTGAATGCCTTGAAGACTTCAGCAATGAGATACTGTCTGTTGAAGGATGTTGTTGATGGGAATTCAGCCACATTGATTTCTTCTGTCCATTCATTCTTCTAGAGCCAGAGAAGCCCTTCGTCAGTGCCTCCCAGACCAGCTGAAAGACAGCACCTTTGCCCAGGTGCTGAAGGACGATACCACCACCAAGCGTTGGCTGGCACAGCTGGTCAAGAACCTGCAGGAAGGCCAGGTGACAGACGCTAGAGGCATCCCACTGGCTCCACAGTGACGCAAAGACTCTCCTCACTGACTACATTTTTGTAATTTGCAACATGTGGTGCTAAGACTGTGTACAAAGTGAAGGGACTCGATAATAGACAATATTTTGTTTCTGGATGGATCTATATCCACACATCTGTCTGTCAGCTCCATGTAAGGCTCAGTCACATCTGAAATGATTTTATTATTTTTTTCTTTGAGTCTAACAGAGGGTACATTTTCAAAGCCAATACTAATATTTGAGAATAAAATATTGATATTCTCTGATATTTTTGTCAGGATCCTTTCAAATTGGTTGATCAAATTGTCGGATTTTAATAACATTTTACTTAATTCTAATAACATTCTCTGTAAGACCATAAAAATATACTTTATCTCAAAAAAAGAGTACTTTAAAATGCCAGCTGGGAAATATTTATTGCTGCAGTCACTAGCAATGACGTCCATACAATGGCTGTATGAGTGAAAGTTGGCATCAACTGTAACCCAACCAAGACATCACAACTTTCTCTTTTCTCATTTTCACTGTAACTTGATGTAACATTCTTCCCTTATTTGTTCTTTTGTTTTTTCTGCTGCCTTCTTTCAAGTAATACTTTAATATTTTGCCTTGCAGGTTGTTGTCCATTTATAGTGAATCTTCTGTAGACTGATGTCACCTGGTTATAATACAGCAGACATGTTTTTGTATAGTTTTTACAGGTAGTACTTGGCGGCTCAGTAATACAGACAATAATTTCTGTCTAAGCAAAGGAGCTTTTCATTTTTAAGATATTTCATAAACTTTTACATGTAGGACATTGATAAACTGCTTTCAGCCTTATTCATTCGAAAGACAGAATGGGATTGATCTTGAAAGGCTTTAATTTATTTATTTATTAGCACATTTCAATACTTAATGACAAAGAAACTGCAACACAACCTGCTTCACAGGAGAAAAAAAAAATGAAACGTAAAAACATCAGTATGAATTCAGGTGGAAGAGTAATAAAATAAAATTTAAATAAAGTATATAAATCAATAAAGACAAAATAGAATAGGTTTCCAATGAACTTATGAGTCAAGATGACCTTTTCTTAGCATGTTCCTGGAGCCCAACAGTCCAAAAGCTTAAGATGCTTAGAACAATGCAAGACTAACATTAGTGACTTTAAAAATCTGAAACTCTTAAAACATCTTGATGTTTGATTGAAATGTCATGTCAGTTATTTTAGATTGTTATTTTTGACTAACATGAGCAACGTTGGGATGTAGCTCAGTGGTAGAGCTTCATGCTTTGCATGGAGAGGCCCTAGGTACAAACCCCAGCCACAAGGCAAACCAGTGGTAGGCTTGTGCCGGCCCCAAGCCCAGATGAATGGGGAGGGTTCTGGCACAAAAAATGTAGCCAAATCAATCGTTCAAGTCACAGAGCTGTTCTGCTTTGGCGATTCCAAAAGGTTTCCTCATGAAGGGCACAGAAAGATGGTGAATCTATCATCCATCAGGTGGAAAACAACATCTCACTGAAGTTAGGTCATATAAGTCTACTGGGGAAGTGGCACACCTGCACTCAGTGAGTGCTTCCTCTAACAGCCCCACACACCACTGATCAGCCTTTATCCCTTTTACCGGTACATTAACAGATTGTTGCCCCCATCGGTTCCATTATTCTCACAAAGATTTAGATGGACATCGTTGCATCGTGGAAGCACCTACGGCCAAGCCCTCCATTTGTGAGCAAATCTAGTCCCTTTGGGGAATGATTGTAAGTATGTACTGTTTGTTTTTCTTTTATCTTTTTACCTTTTATGAGAAAAGAGCTGCAATAGCTGAAGTCATTACAGGCCTGGCCCAGGAAGTGCATTACCTAGAGTGGGTTGACAATGGGGTTGTTGATGTTTTCCATCTTTGTGTTGTGATTTGTCATTCAGAATTTTACCTTATATTCTGCTGTGATTTTTTTAGCATGTAATATTAGATTTAAATCAAACTTGAATTCATACATATACTTTGATACTCTCCTCTATAATATATGGCTCACCGCTGAGTCCTACATCAGTCTTTCCTCAATGCCTTGTTATCTCCAGTTATCATCAGGTATCAGACTTGGCCCAAGACATTGTTTTATCAGGACCAGAAGCAGTGCACGTGTTTATGTAGCTAGCATCTGTCATTGTTTTAGGATTTGGCTTTGTTCCATCAAACAAAAATTTCCCAGGATTGTTAGCTGTTATCAGTGCTAATACAGAAACATCAGAGTCACTCTGATTCTCTCCAGAGCTTTCACAACCACCTGGAGGATGAAAGAGGAATGCAGCTAAAATTGAAGCAAAACAGAATGAGGGGAGTGAGCTACACTAGACTGAGTGAGTGGGGGGGGGGGGGTGAGGGAGTGGCCAGAAAGGAAGGAAGGCGGGTGGGGAGGGGATGTAGAGGAGGAGGAAGATGAGGATGAGGAGTGGTGGGAGTGCAGCATACCAACGTGCTGCAGCAGTGACGATGGAGTCAGATTTCTCTGGCTGCAGAGAGGGGAGGAGAGAGGCTGAGCCTGATTTCCCTTTGGATACTCCTGCTCTTTTCAGGTTCTGAGCTCAGCTAACAGTCCCTGGACTCTCCTTTAGTCTGGATCTCAGCAGACAGGGCCAGAGTGACATGCACACACGCACACTGCCTGGACCCTCTCCTTGAAGCTGGCAATCCAGTGTCTTACTCAGTGCACAAGGCCTTTGCTGGGAGTGCTGTCTCCTGGGGTGCACCCACCTCTGAAGTGTTGGCTGGGGAAATATTTTGGTAAGTCTTAATCTTTTTCTTATGAAAGACAAGTATCAATTGTTGTCACTTTTTGGTTTTATAGCTGCAGATGTGTGCCACTTTGCTAAAGTGATGCTTTTGACTCTCATGTTTCTGCGTCTGGTTCTAATTTACTCTCCATAACCCTCCCTCCCCACTGTGGTTGGAAGTTATATTTGGATTTGATTAGAGGGGCAGAGTCTGTTCACTTGTCTATTGATTTTTTAATGTAATCGCATGCAGAGAAAAGCCAGTCACGGAAAACTTTCTGCACAATAATCCCAGTTTACAGTGGAAATGTCATATATTTAAACCAAACAACACACAGACTGAATACAGTGCAAGCATAAAGTCGTCTGTCTTGACGACTGAGTTTATTCCCAGTTTCCGTCCTGTCAGATATCCTCATGAGTCATGTCTTTGAATGTTTGAGTGCCTGTGTTTGTGTGGTCAGTAAACTCCCTGAAGAAATGGCCTGGTGTGACTCATTCCCGAGCATGGCTGCAAAAAAAAAACAAAAAAAAACAATGTGACTTGATTGGATCTTCAAAGTCTGGACCTGAAGTATGAAACAGGGCTGTGCAAACAGTGTGAAAGCAGTGGAAAGTATAAGTGTGTTTGATGTGGCTGTGCGGAGAAAACACTAAATATTAAAGTGCACATGTGTATGAGGCAAATAGCTGTGGAAAATCTGCCTCATATTCATGGTCAGTCTGGAAGAGTGATATTAAGCTGTGAAGCCACTGCGAACACATTCCTTGTCAGTCATCCTGTGGTGGTGGAGGTGGAGGTGGGGGGTGGGGGGCACAGGCTGGCACACGGGGATTGTGAAACATAGAGAGTCCTTGTTGTTTCAAGAGACAATGAAAGGAAACGATATCTGCCAGACAGGAACACCGAGACAGAGACAAAGACACCCACTTTCACCCATCCAGGGGTGTTGATCCATATGGACAACAGAGATGACAGCTCTTTATTGACTTCACTTATCAACACAATGTCTGCCCTGCATTTGAATCATTCTGCATTATTGCTGCTATTTCAAATCACTTCCGTGATATACATTTTCCATACATGGAGCAACATATCGTTCTCCAACAGTTGGGAGTGACAGAAACACACATATTAACAAAATACATATTTTAAAAGACCAAAACATGCTGAAAAAAGTTGAACATTTGTAAACAGAGACAAATTTATTGACGGATGTATTGCATATTTTTTATGTCCAAGTGCTGCGTATCCCTTTGCTTGTGATGAAGCTCCTGATGAAGGTGTAAGGACTGAGTGTGCTGTGTGTTTGAATTTTTTATGTTGGGTTTGATAAACTGATGGCATTTAAGCTGAAATGTAAGCTCCACAGAGCCGTTCAGATGGCTCCACTGTTGTTTAAATGTGAGGAAAATACACAAGCTGTTGTACTCCACAGGGTTATATGTGCAGAAAAGCCACTTCAGAGTATTATCAACATATTCACAGTGTCATTGCTAACATGGCAGTGTCAATCATGTTTAAGCGTCAGAGGTTTGCTTGTTACCATCCATTAATGTTTCCTAATCAGCATTAAAGACAAAGCACAATAGTGGTGTGATGGGAATGGATTTACTTTTGGATGTATTTGGATGTATTTACTTAAATTTTGATCAATATTGGATAAAAAGTTGTTTACCAGTAAATTATTACAACTCATTTTGATGCGAAAGGCAAGGAACCAGGAAAGTTAAAGTCTGGTATGAGTGACACATAAATCTGTGGTACCTAGAATTTGTAAATTGATAATAGTATTATTTGTTCAGTTCTTTTTTGTGGGGCTCTTACAGTGTCCATCTTTGCAGCCATGCTGTCATTGTGGCTGAGAGGTTTGGGGGGAAAGAAATTGGAAATTATGATCAGCATTCCCATCACATGCAGATAAATCAAATTAGAAAAAGTGTGTGCGTGTTCTTTGTCAGCAGGCAGCCTGCAGGAGCTGCTGCGTATGGGCCTCCCAGTCTGTTTGCTGCTAATCAGCTAATGAATGAGTGGAGATTGATGGTGAGCCAAGATCCAGATTTAAATGCTGATTCTTCCATCTTGAAGAGTTTGGGGCAGTTAGTTTACAGAAGTCTGGTCCACTACAGACCAGCAGATTGTATAAAGATCTTCTTTTTCTACTTGAATAGTCTTTTGTTTGAACTGTGAGTTTTGTTTGCCACAGTTCCACATCACAGATGTCAGGGTCAGCAACAGAACAGTAGCCAGTGAGCATTCAGCACACTGCTCAGGGAGTTCTGAGTAGTGCAGTTACCTGCCAACACAGGGGTTTGAGCCCAAGCACACAGCTGAATGGCTTTTTATTGATGGTAATGGATGGACATGTTTCACTTTCCTGGCTCAGCAGGGAAATGCTCTATGAGCAAAGTGAAGTGCTAATATCCTTTCTTTATAATTCCTATCAAGATTCCTCTCAGTGATAAAGTGAACCAGTGCTCCTAGCAGAAAAGAGAAACAATATTAATTTTTCTAGCAACATACGTGCTCTGTAAGACTTATCTTGATAAGTAACGATTATTATTACACTGATTGTGTTCAGACAGTTTATGGGGGCGGATGAACACAGAGGTTTTGTTTAGAAACAGGGAGAAAACATCTGGTACAATTCATTTCTCAACATCTGCTTCTTTTCAGAAGCAGATTTCTGTTGGCATGATTCAAGGATAGAGATGGATCCTGAAGGCTCTCGTGAGTATATGTTATTCTTTCAGACTGAGGATGCATTTACAATTAGTTAAAAGATTTATTGTACACTAAATGTTTAGTCATATATCCATATATTCTAACTATGCCATTTTAAGTCAAATCATCCATTCTAACTATCTGCTGTTCCTCCCTGGTTATTCAGTTCTGATGGTTTAGCATCTGAGGTTAAACTCTTGACTTTTTACATGACTCAGGTATCCAAGATGATCCAGATATCAAGGTGTTGATGGTAGGATCGACTCTGAGAAAGGTCAAGTCCCGGTCCTGGAAGAAGCAGCGGCATTTCCGTCTCCTTGAAGATGGCCTGACAATCTGGTACAAATCCAGATGGGCGGGAAAAGGCCACTCGACCTGTGAGTAGACTCAAAAGTGTGGGATTATTCCTGCAGCATAATGGTTCTGGTGCACGTACCTATAACCACCCTACCCTCACTTCGGTTACAAAGACTTTTATTGCATTTCGTATCGCTCTGTCTGCCTTCTCATTTCCTGTCTGCTCATCTACTGTCATCTACACAATAAAAAACACCAGAAAAGAATTTGAACTTGACAGGATTTCCTTTCAAGCTGAGTAGAAACTTTCCTTCCTAACCCTATGGTCTGAACTACACAATATGGAAGTGCTATTTCATGGCCGAAACCATTTTCTAAGCAACCAGCAAAGACTTTGGGATTTTGTTACTATTGGATGGACACAGGCTATCTGTTTCCACTGTTCCCAGACTTCCCACTAAGCTAAGCTAAACAGCACTTAGTGTACAGACGTGTATCAGTTTTTCCTCATATATGGGTTTTTAAGTGTTGAGGTATATCTTCTAGAGAAGTTCAGTATGAGCAGTTCAGTTCAGTGTAAAATTATGTTGTCGGTGGACTGTAGAAACTGAATTGCCTTTCAAGGATAAATTAAGTAATCCATATCTGAAAGTCCAAAAAGAATGTGCCAAGCAACGGTTAAATTAAGTTTAGCCCATGACAAGATTGTTATCACAGATTAGTAGAAATACAAAATACAAAAATGAAACTTTAATCCAATAGTAATTCATAGGCCAAGTTCAAGTTTTGGTGTGATTTTGTAGGCACTCATGAGAGTAACTGGCTTTATGTGAAAACCTCACTGAGGAATTTTTTTTATCGCATTCTGATCACTGATCTTGTGTCAGTCTCAGTGACAGAATTGGAGATGGTGCGTGAGGGCCACCAGTCTGAGGTCCTGCTAAGCATTGCAGAGGAGTTCCCTGCTGCCCTCTGCTTCACCTTAGTGTTTCATGGTCGCCAAGGCAATCTGGACCTAGTTGCAGAGTCCCCAGAGGAGGCCCAGGCCTGGATCCAGGGCGTGCGCAAGTTAATTCACAGGGCTCACACCATGGATGAGAAGGAGAGACTGGACCAGTATCCTTTAACACGTTTCTTCTGCTGTTGACTCTGAACGAAACTCCACGTATTCCAAAAGTGGAGACTCGTTTAAGTTTGTGTCAGATATCAGATGGCTGGGCATCTAATGGATCATACAAACTGGATGGATAAATACGAACATGTTAAACTTTGAGATTTTGTTGAATCACCAAACCTAAGTTTCCCTCAGCATTCTCTTAGATGGGTCTGGGACTGGTTCCAGAAAGCTGACAAAAACAAAGATGGGAAGATGAATTTCAAAGAAGTGCGCAAACTGCTGAAAATGATGAACATAGACATGAATGAGGAACATGCTTTCCATCTTTTCACAGTGAGTATCTATTCTGATGGTTATACATTTGGGTTAGAAGGTGGTGCGGAGTTAGTGATTTGTTTAGAGCAAATGTTTTAGGACTGTCAACTTTGTTTTTATATGGGGAATTTATTTTTATTTTGTTAGCCTTGAATTAATCCAGATCATGTAGACAATGTAGACAAGATGTTTGTTTGTGAAGGGACTGAGTCTGGGACTGAGAATCTAACTATCTCCATCCACAGATGGCTGACAAGTCAGGCACTGGCTCTTTGGAAATCGAGCAGTTTGTCCACTTCTATAAGATTCTGACTCAGCGTGATGAAGTGTGGAAGGTGTTCCAGGACTATTCTGGAGATGGAGAGAAGTTATTGTTGGAGGAACTGGACAACTTCCTGAGGATAGAGCAACAGAAGGGAGAACAGAGTGCCCAGCACGCCCAGGAACTAATAGAACGCTATGAACCATCAGAGACAGGTAAAGAGCAGCAGATCTTCATGGTACAAACAATAATAAGCGTTTTAAACATTGAATACATTAATATTTAATATTCTTTGTATTTTTCAGAGCAGTAGATCTTTGTTTTATTGCTTCATATGACTAACACCTACCCTTATATATGCAGAGTATAAAGCACGGGTTTGCATCTTTTTCTATGAAAAGTGCCGGTTTGTCCGTCTTCCACCAAATAAGATGTTTAAGAAGCCGCAAAACATAACAGCTTATACAGTTTTATAGATAGTTATTCTGCACGTACAAAAACTATAGTTTGTTGCATTTATGAAAATATAAAACAGCTCTAAAGAAAACGGTTGATATTTTACTTTCCATTTTTATCTGTTATAACAAAGGAAAACACCAAACTCTCATGAAGATGACAAGAATAATGTATAGTATGCATGTTTTGAGCTTAATAAATTACACATATACGGGCCTATTTTAGTTCTCCTCATATTTTGTCAAAATTAATAAAATAAAATGTAAGTCACTTAAAACATACTGCTGCAGCCTAACAGCTTAAAAAGGGAGAGATACATACAGTTTGTATTTAATAACAACTACATTTTATTTCATTGTGCTGTCATCCTCTTCTGTTTTTTCCCCTCAGCCAGGTACAGCAGTCCACCAGGCTCCTCTGGTGGTATTCCAAAAAAAAAAAAAAAAAAAAAAAATCTGGCCACAAGTTATTTGGTCATTATTGGTGTCATTTTTTTATGCAGACGGTAGCAAGAGCAGGTTGTGGCTCAACAGTCTGATCAATAGTCCACTTAAAATATCCTGTATATCCTGGAAATGATTTTTTTTTTTTTAATAAGGGTTTCAAAATGAGGAAATTCGCCAACTTCTGAGATCAAGTATTTTGAGCTGCCCAATGTAATGTTTCTTTCTAACAGTCACTCCATGTGTAGCTGTAATGGATTTATGTATTTCATTATATTTCATTCTGAGATGAAAAAAAAAAAAAAATCAATCCAAAATTGTCAATATTAAAGCAACAACCTGCTCCGTACAGTCTCTGTCTGAAAATGAAAACAATAACTGTCTTGTGGCCATGAATTATTTGACTTTTTTTATTTAATTATTGTTCCCAGATGGGCTCAGTAGAAGACAACAGACGTATCTGAACATAAAACACATTAATATCAGCTCTGGGTCTCAATAAATATTTTATTTGCAAAATAATAATATAATTGCTTCAAAGAATGCTTTTTTTGGGGGGGGGGGGGTTAATGGTGAACTTACAATGCAGCAACAAACTCACTATAATACATTTATCCATTATATCGAAAACCAAAATCACACCTCCTTTGATATTAGATCATAGGTTTGTAAAGCAAAGAAAATAAATAAAATAAAAAGAAAACAAACATAACAAGAAGTTAGTACAACTACTTTGATGATATAAGTGAGCACAGTTTCTTAGCCTGGGCATTGTAAATTTTTTTGAGGCATAGTTGAAATAAGAAGAATTCCTGTTGAAGTACAGTCCATGAGGGAGAGCCCTTCCTATATTGACATTTGTGTACATAATATTTTGTCACAATAATAATATTATTCACTAGAAATTCTATGTTCTTATTCTTCAGGATCACACCCATCTGAATATTTTGGAAGGAAAAGAAATCTATATTTATGGACTTGAAAGACATCCAGTTGAGAAAGGATTTCCATAAATTCTGAACTGCATCACAGGCATAAAAAAGATTTTCTGTTGTTTCTGTGCTTTTGGTACAAATAGAACAATTTTCTACTAATTTAAATCTTTATTTTTATGAATTCAATGGATGGATATATATGATTAATTGTTTTAGAGTGTATTTTATATTTGGGGGGGATTGGAAATTTAAAAGATGTGTTCTAATAGATGAATTTTTAGATTTGTCATAATTTTGAAGATGAAATGTGATCCTTGTTACGCCCGGAAATAGGGTGTTAAAACGTCAAAAATGTATTGTTGCACTTTGCATTCACCAGTTCCACACCAACAATTTTACTACAGTGTAATCTTGGTGTCGGTATGTTTCATATATTATTTTTTATTGATTCAATAAGGGCTATTGGAATGTTCTGTGTCACTTTCTCTACGGAGCAATCCATACCATATTTAGTATTGAAATCGTTCAATTCAAGCAAATTGCCATTTCCTCCATGATTTGTACAATAGACCATATATGTTTTTCCATCCAGTCTCTCAAAAATATAGATTTCCTTCTACTTAATATAGCTCTATTATTCCAAAATGGGAAATTATGAAGGCTGAAGTTATGCTTAAAGATCAACTTCCACTGTAACAATACCTGTTGATTAAATGTGGAGAGTTCAATAAGCCATTTAGATATTTCGAAATCACATGTTAATAGATACTCGATACTGCCGACTCTTCTAAATACTAGTGTAGGTAATGAGAACCATATCTTTTCACCATTTTTTTTAAAAGGATTGGAGCCATTTAATTTTTAAAGTTCCATTCATAATTTCAAAATCCATTCCCTTTAGGCCCCCCTCCTCCTAATTTTTTAGCAAGTCCCCCATTCTGATGTCCTGATGTTTGTTTTGCCAAATGAAGTTAAAGTTCATTCTATTGATTTCTTTAATGTTCATGGGATGAATCTCTGGAGAGTATGCTGGATTGATTTACCTAGATATATACTCAAGTTTAGTAAATATTTTTCCTCCAAACAATGTTAAATCTCTTTGCAACCATTTTTTTTTTTTAAATATTTATCAACGTTATTTTGGATATTCCTTTTTTCAATTGTATCTGAGCATTTGGTGATCCAAATACCTAGGTATCACCCTGTGACACCCTGTGGTGTTAAACTATGAGGACAAATGCAAACAAAAAAAACAAAAACAAACAAACAAAAAAACCCCAAATACCTAGGTATCTAAGGTCTTTTTTGACTGGTTTATTATACAGTGACGTTTCAACGCTTTTTGGGTTCTGTGCATTCCATTAATTATTAGACTGCAAATTGAATTATATTCTGGTCTACGTTGTTCTAAATTGCAGAAAATAAGCTGTGTTTTTTTTTCCTCCCTCTTCTATCCACTTGGCTCTGGACCTTACATATGCTCCTTTTACTTTATTTAAATACATCTCATCCAATCCGGACCGCAAGCTATTTATTTTTTCTCTATTGTCATCACTCCAATTTCGTTTAGTGTAGATTGTCATTAGTTCTTTAGTCAGATATGCTTCTTCTGCTCTACTATTCTTATTAATTCCCCCCCCCCCCAAAAGCTATTGAAAGTTTTCTCATACTGAATTTTAAGTATTCCCATTTCAGTACTGATGCATTGATTGTCATTTTTAATATCCAAAATTTGTTTTTTAATAGAAGGACAATACTCATCATTCTATTTATTCTATTAAATTTCAAATCATTTTGAATATGTTATTTCTATTTTTGTTTGTCACCTTCAAATTAATGATAAAACGATCACTTAAAGGACTATTACTGTAGAAATTGTTGTTTCTGTGGCATGTTTTAAAACTGAGTTTGATACAAACCAATAATCAATTTGCGATTTGACTGGATCATTAGATTAAACTGTCCAATTTCTTTGTTTAAAGTTTATTGTTTATTGTTGTGATAGTCCTGAAGGCCATCTATCCATGTACTCATCAGGAGTTAAGTTGAAATCCCTTCCAACCACTATATTATCCATGGGGAAATTTGCATGCAGTTACTGTTGATATCTGATACAACAATATTCTATTATTTCTATCATTATTACAACGGTAAACATCAATGAAAATAATAAGACCATTGTCAATTTCCAAAATACAAGCAACCCAATGCCCATTTTCGTCGGCCTGTCGCATGAAATCTTACCAGGACATCTTTTTAAACTCTACCTGAACGATTTGTCCCATGACTAAAGAGGATTTTATCTCCCCATTGTTGTGACCCAAACTTTACATCCGATATATCAGAGTGAGTTTCCTGAGGAAAAATACAATGTGCTCGTTGCCTTTTGAAGAACAGAAATACAGCTCTGTGCTTAACTGAGTCTTTAAGTCCCCTTGTATTAAAAGAAATAAAAGAAATGTCAGTTTTTAACACATAAATTAAAGTTTTTGGGAAAGGTTTAGGGAGGTGGAGTTGAAAAACTTGAAGCAGCAGTCCCATTTTTAGAACTGTTGCACTATGTTTACATTTCAAAATTAAAGATCAACAGTTGATGCAGTAGCTCTCTGGAGACAAACATTACGTTTTCTTGTCCATGTGTGTTTTTTCAGGTGTATCTGTTGGCATTGTCCCCTCGATCCTGTTTGTTGTTGATAGTTGTTTCCATGGGTGTAGTACAGTCATGCTCACTCTGCTTTTCCTTGCTTTGGAACAGGAGACTTTTTTACTCCCTGAAGTTTTTTCTTCAGGTTGCTTAATGTAATGTATTTTTAAACTTACTTCCAGTTTGACATTTCAGTAATACTTGTGCTCTTGTTCAGCACGTTTATTCTTGCTTAATGTATTATCCTGTCATAATAAATTAAACCCTTAAAAAGAGCTCAATTTTTATATCTTGATGTAACTGAATAAATTACAGGGAAGAAGACAAATTAAAGCTACCTACGGTCCATTAGTGCATAGTAATAGACCTGTTTGTGCTGATGATGTGTGTCGGACACAGTGTGGATTTAATCTGCACACTGAAATCTGCAGCCAGATTCACAGAGAGTGAGTCATCATCCAGTCTTAGTTACAGTCTGTGAGCTCCTAGCAATGGCCTTAAAACTTGAGTCTTCATTACTGAACACATACAATGCCTATAAAAATTATTCACCCCCCTTGAATGTTTCCCCTTTTGTTGCTTTTATAAATGAAATCATTGTAAGTATAATTAGGCTTTTTTGAAAAGAATTTGCAAAAAAGCTTCTTTCAAGTCAAAGTGAAAACCGATTTTTACAAACAATAAATTAAATCAATTAATTAAAAATTTATATTGCATATTAAGTGTTTGCTTTAACATTCAAACCCTTTAAAGTGACTGACCTAATTCAACAGAGGTCCAGCTACTTGATGCCAGCAGTGTCACAACTAGTGAAATGGAGATGACCTCAGTGCAGTTGATATATGTCAAGTGATTGTAGTATAAAAACACCTGTGTCTGGGAAGTCTAGTCTCTGGTTCATCTGTATTCCTTGTACAATTGCAATATGAAGACAAAAGAACACTCGAAGCAACTCGCAGAAAAGATAATTGAAAATTATAACAGGAGATGGCTACGGCACAAGAAAATTTCCAACTTACTGGGCATCCTATGGAGTCCATTTAAATCCATCATTAAGAGTACAGCACTTGTCCAAATCCGCCTAGAGCTGGCTGTCCTCACAAATTGAATGATCCGACTGGAAGAATACTGATGAGGAAGGCCACCAAGACACCAACGACCTCTCTGAAGGAGTTAAGACTTTCAGTGGCCCAGATGGGAGAGACTGTACATGCAACAACTGTTGCCCAGATTTTTCACCAGTCAAAGCTGGATGGAACAGTGGCAAAGAGGAATTGCCCTAAGGAATGTGGGAGACTCCAAGGTCAATTGGGAAAGGTTCTTTGGTCTAATGAGAAAAAAATGTTTTGCTTTTTGGCCATCAGAATAGACACTATGTTTGGCCGTGAAGCATGGTGGTGGCAATGTCATACTCTGGGGATGCTTCTCAGCAGCAGACCCTGGAAGGCTTGTAAAGGTAAAGGGGAACATGAATGCAGAAAAATATTGCCAAATCCTCAGGGATAATTTGATTCAATTTGCAAGAGACCTACAGCTTTCTTTTCCAGCAAGATAATGACCCCAATGCAGAAAAAGCTACACAGATATGGTTCAAAGACAACAAGATGAATGTTCTGGAGTGGCCAAGTAAAAGCCCAGATCTCAATCCAATCGAGTATTTGTGGCAGGACCTAAAGAGCTCTTCACAGCCAATCCCTGTGCAAGAACAGAGAAAAATTACAGTGTCCGGATGTGACAGTTTGATTGAGACGTACCCACACAGACTTAGTGCTGTGAATAATACTAAATACTTACCTGAGGGGGGTGAATACTTACGCAGTAATTTACTTTATTTAGAGTTTTTTTTGTTTTTTTTTTCAAATTCTTGTCAAAAGCCAAATTATACTGACCATGATTTAATTCATAAAATCAATAAAAGGTCGACACATCCAAGGGGATTGAATAATTCTTATAGGCATTGTATTTAATAAATCATGAGAGCATGTAGATACTTAACTTTTGAGTGAACTTTACTTCATTAAACCTCTTTAAACCATGTATGAAACCTTATCAAAGTCCTCAGCAAATATTTTCATTTGATGTCATAGTAGATTTTAAAATAACGGTTTTTGGAAATGATCTGTTTGACTGAATATTGGTTTTTATGCCTAATAAATGCAGACTATGCTGTGTATCCCTCTGTTCAGCCAAGGAACAAGGCACCATGACACTAGATGGGTTCCAGATGTACCTGTGCTCACAAGAGGGCTCCATATTTAAACCTGAATATCAAGGCCTTTACCAGGACATGAGCCAGCCGCTCAGCCACTACTTCATCTCATCCTCACACAACACCTACCTCCTGGAGAACCAGCTCAGAGGACACAGCAGCCTGGAGGCGTACATCAAGTGAGGATTGGTGCACACACCACACCAGGCACCACACATACTACACAACACACACAGGACAAAGTGTCCTTATGAAAGGGTAACAACTAAGCTGAAACAGGCATGGATTTGAATACATTTTGCATAACTCAGTTTGAAGTATTGTTTGAAACAGGAATAATAATGGATTCAGCATTCATTCGAAATAGATGGAAGTGTAATACTGACAATGATCCAAAACAGTAAATGGTATTTCTTATATTTGTGTGTTTAGGGCTCTGAAAAGAGGCTGTCGCTGTGTCGAGGTGGACTCCTGGGACGGCAATGATGGGGAGCCTGTTGTGTATCATGGTCACACTCTGACATCTAAAATTCTCTTCAGAGACATCATCTCAACACTCAAGGAATACGCCTTCAAGGTGAGCAGCACAACAACCATTTTCTTAATAGTCCTCTCAAATTACATGGAAAATATGTTTTGTCATTTATATCCAGTGGCGTCCAGCATACAGCCCAGTCAGCTTTGAAAGATAAATAAAAACATGTCTTTTAAGAGGTATGTTGTTTTTTTCAGAAGTTTATCTCAAAACCAGCACTTTAACCATCAAGATAAGCTGAATTATAAATTACACTGTAACACTGTGTGTTACGTGGACAGACGTGTTGATTCCAGATGGAGCAGTTGGTAATTCCCCTGTCCCTGGAATCAAACAGACCTCTGCACACTGACCTAAATGGAACATAACCAGGAACCTCTCATATGTCTCCACTTCTGCAGTTTATCCTGCTCAAACTTTCCAACGCAGCTTTCACAGGATATCTTGGAGAAAGTGTGGAAACTTATACTTAATGGAACCTGAATACAACACTCTAAAGTCATGAGCTTTAACATAAATGAAAAATATGTTTGCGTTCGTCTTAATAGTGTTGTCTCCTTTCATTGCCTTACAGGTGTCAGACTTCCCAGTCATCCTGTCACTGGAGAATCACTGTGGTGTCGAGCAGCAGACGGTCATGGCTCAGCATCTCAGACAGATCCTGGGTGACACATTACTAACCACCCTGGTGGATGGACAGGTCCCCCTGCAGCTTCCCTCCCCACAGGTGAAAATCTGTATAGTTGCGATTCCAGGCTGAGCTGTGAGGCACAGCCTGTGACTGAGAGGTTGTAATGTTCAGTCAAAATAAACTAAACTATAAAGAAACTGCAACTTGACGATTCAGTGGTTGTCAAGGTATTTCACAACTGTCAAACTCATGGTTGGTCTTCATGTCAGGTCCTACAAGACCATATGATTGGGAATACGAGACAGAACATGCCCAGCTCCTTTTCCCACATATTGAATGAAGTCCTTGAGTAAAATACTCAATCTGTATTGATTGAGTCATCAGTGTATGATTGTGATTTGTGAATGTGGTGTGTATTGTTATACACTTTGAGGCATTAAACTCTGTTCAAGTGCAGCCCATTAACTGATTTTAAAGTCTGACATTTAAATTCAGTCAAATGTTTTCAGGCAGTCTTAGGAAGCACAACTACCATTAAGAACCCAGAGACAATTTAAAGATTAATGGTCTCCGTCTTACTCTGATTCTAAAAGCAATGATACACTGTGACCTTTTTCCTTTAAAGCACTTAGCACAATCAATGCTAACTGGAAGTAGCGGCAGATAATTTTTTACAAAGGATTTGACTCAGGCTAATGACAATTAAATAGCAGTGCAATGCTGCATTTAGTTAGGAGACAGCAAAACGCAACAAGCTGGACCATCTTCACAAGCAGTCTGAGTACTTAAGACAGAGGGTACTGATTCGTTTTCTCTCCTGTTGGTCTACATCCCACCCAACATTCATTGTTTCTTTGTGCTTCCAGATTAAATTTCCATTCGCTAATAAAAAGACAAATTCCTCAGAGGAAAAGGAAAAGTTGGTGTATGAGTATGTAAACACACTCTTGCTTTGTTAATTGGTTTTCATTACAGGAACTGAGGGGGAAAATCTTGCTAAAGGCCAAGAAGATTGGTGGTCTAGAAGGGTGCCTAGATGAAACCCTGACAGATGAAATCAGCGATGAAGAGGAGATGCCAAACGGAGACCCTGAGAGTCCACCTGCAGAGGACCCACTTGCTGAGTGTCCGAATAACAAGGTAGAGGTTATGTTCTCTCTGTGTTTTCGTGCTGGTGCACCATGTGCCAAATATCCAAGTGATGAAAGATCATCTGCAGAGACAGGGAGTGGTACCAGGGGCCACTGAAGCGAGGAGCAAATGTCGTTTGATATTATAGAGAGACAGGAAACAGGGCTAAGACGTAGACAGGGAGGCGAGAGTGGAGTAGTAAATGGAGGGATAGTGAAAAGAAACAGGAAACAGGGATTTTTAGATGATATGGGGCAAAAAAGAAAGATAGTGAGGCAAGAAATATGGTCAAAACGGTGAATCAGCAGAAAATCAGCATTTCTTATATTTACGGAGCAACATGATTTTCAGCAGTGGCAACTTGTTCACATCACTTATTCCACAAATTAACCAGCTACTTTAACGCTTTCATTCTCTCAGGCTTTATAAAAAAATCTACTAAGTTATTTGTTCACGACCAAAATTAACGAAGAACAAATTGTGTCAGAGTTTGCTCTTCCCCTCGCCTGTTGCTGTGGGAATTTTCCATTCCTTCCGTTTCACCCCCTGCTCTGCCACACCCCTCATTACTTCAACCACTTTCACCTGCTCATCATCTCCAATCGAGCCAGTATATAGCTGCCTCGGTCCGCGCGCGCGCGCTGCCAGATTGTTCTCGTGTGATGCCTGACTCTCCAGCGCGCTTCTGCGGACTGCCTTCTTGGTTCCTGATCGGCCTCGTCTCCGACCATCGCTCGTTGTCTCAGCCCCCGTAAACCTACCCGCCTTCTGTCCCTGACTCTGAGTTCTGCCTGCCGGTTTTCTGGTCCTCGTCCGCTTGTGGCTGAGAGGCGTTCCACCGATTCCCGCTCTGCCGCTGACGCAACCCAGTCCACAACACCCTGCCTACAGCCTTCCATCAGTGAGGTTCCCTCTTTTCCCCTTTCCAGTACTCCCCTCTCCGTGCACACTGCTGCTTCTCTCAGAGCTCTGGACTATTGGACTGTTACCTGTGCTGTGGCCTCTTGGTTTGCGTGTCTGCCTGAGGAACGGAAGATCGGGGTTCGATTCCCCGTGGACCCATGTTCTCCAGAATAGTGTTTTTTCTGTCCGTGCTGCCACTGTCTGGACTCTGTTTAATAAAGACTGTAAAGAATATATTGGTGTGGTTTGTGCTGCGATTGGGTCCATTCCATACCCGTGACAAATAGTTTATGCATTTAATATTATTGACATCTTTTTCATACAAATATTAGTAATTTCTGCAGCCTTGGTATTTAGCAACTGGCTACTTATTATAACCTAGCACAATGTTTTAATTTTAATTACCATTTTAAATTTCTTTGTTAAACAAATTAGAGGGAGGTCATTATCAGAGCCCATCTAATTTACAGGGCTGATGTTTGAAGCGATGGGGGACAGGGTTTGTCCACTGGCTAATTTAGCATTTTTTTTTTTCTCCTCTCTTGCAGAAATCCAAGTCCAAACTTTCGAGGGAGCTGTCGGACCTAGTGGTTTACTGCAAGAGCGTGCACTTCCATGGCTTTGAGCATTCTCGCTCACATGCCAAATGCTACGAGATGTCCTCTTTCTCTGAATCCAAGGCCAAGAAGCTAGCTAAGGAAGCAGGTACCGACAGGAAGAAAGTGCAGTGTATTTTAGAAAAGGGCAGGGAACTGTTTAAACCCATCTCAGACAGAGTACGTTGTTGTAAGACTACGATGTACCTCTTCACAGGGACAGACTTTGTTCACTACAACACAAGGCAGCTGAGCAGGATTTACCCCAGTGGCTTCAGGACAGACTCCTCCAACTACAACCCCCAGGACATGTGGAGTGTGGGCTGCCAGATAGGTGAGGGGAACACTACCCTCTGCTGGTCCAATCAAGCTTTTCATCTAAAATCATGCTCAGTTTGAACACTTTTCAGGATCAGGAACAAGGGGAAAATTATGGGGAAAAGTATGTTGTCAGTTAATTTCTTAAATATGAGTCCAGCGCTTGCTGTATCTGAGCCCATAGAGAGCTCAACAGTCTAGCAAATTTGAAGATCACTGCTTTTGTCACTTGGTCTTTACTAAAGCTCCTAAGCTAGATTTGAGCCAGTGACATTGGTACTATAGTCCATGTAATGTGTGGCTGGAACAATTTACACATATGAATGAAAATCCAAATAATGTTTTAATTTAAGAACATAGTTTTACACAGCTGGAAACAGCACCATAAAGTGTCTTTGTGAGGTGCTGATTCACCATGTTGAGGGCTCTCTGGCAGAGGATGAAGATTATTCTAAATATTTCCTCATGTTGTGTTTTGATGATGATGATGATGATGATGATGCTGGAGAGCATATCAGTCAGTCCTAAACCTCTTATGGGTGTTGAACTGTGAGATCCAGTGTCTGAGGGCCACAGAGTGTGCCTATCCAACCAGTCCTGCAGTTAAAACACAGCAGTTTAGGAGAATCACTGAAATCCTGCTTATTAATACAGTGTGACCTGCTGTGTTGCCTGTTACTTGGCATATCAGATGTCTTTAAAACAGCTGATAAATATTAAGGGAAACTGTGAGGAAGCTGTTAACTGTTTATTTTTACCCCATGTCAGTCCTGAGTCTCTCATTGGTTTGAATATGGATGTCTGTGAACAGATATGTCCTGTTCCTGTTTTCATTTTTCTACATTTCCATTGTGTGCATTGCTTTGCTGTTATCTCAATGTCCCATGAAAACTTAATAAACATAGGGCAGCCTGATAGCTGAGCATGTGTATGATGAATCACATAGCATTAGGTTTTTTTTTTTTTTTGTTTTTTTTTATGAGTTATCAAACATCTGCTAGAAATGGGAGTGGGAAACTAGGAAGGCCTTGATACGGTGGCTACACTATGCAGTGCAAACATGAGACTAAAGACCTTCAGACTATGAAGAGATTTTACACTTTCATAGCACTTACACTACAAGCCATGTGATAGTGCCTGCCACAGTAAAAGCCCTGATTGTATTATATCCACTCTTTCCCAAAGTCGCTCTGAACTTCCAGACAGCTGGTCTGGAAATGGATCTGAACGATGGGCTGTTCAGACAGAACAGCTGCTGTGGCTACGTCCTCAAACCTGAGTTCATGACAGATGGCAACGCTCAGTTCAGTCCAGAGAAACCAGATGAGCGCCAGGGCTACAGACCACTGCGCCTGTCCATACAGGTTAAGACTAGACATGAAAGTCCAAATGGTTTGTAGTTGACACAGATCATACTTAATCTCATATGCGAATATGTTTATGTTCATTAGGTGATAAGTGGGCAACAGCTGCCAAAGGTGAACCAGAAAGAGGGCTCCATTGTAGACCCCTTGGTCAGAGTTGAGATTTATGGAATACCACAGGACCAGGCCAAGGATGAGACCAGTCACATTAACAACAATGGTAAGAAAGAGTTGAGCATTTTGAGGGTGTGGAAGAAAACCCCAGTATAAATGTAAACAGAAACCTTTAAATACAAAAAGTCGTGCTTGTTTCTTCATTTGCCTCGACCTGCAGGTTTTAACCCAGTGTGGAATGAAACTCTAAATTTCGTCATCACCACCCCTGAGCTGGCCCTGGTCCGCTTTGTTGTGGAGGATTATGATAAGGCGTCCAGGAATGACTTCATTGGACAGTTCACACTTCCTTTTATGTGCATCCAAGAAGGTGAGCAGAAACACAGCAAGCTCGCAGTACTACTAATTAAATAATGCCAACTTTTCTGAACTGTTTAAACACTAAATCCCATTCTCTTCAGTCCGGACCAATTTATGGAACCAGTCACCCTCACAAGCACTTACATGTCTGTCATCAATATGGTTTTGTCAGTAATGAAACTGGTACTGAGGTCTGACTTGGTGTTTTGAGCACAGATCAAACTGTTTTGAGGTGGTTGTTTTGTTTTGCTCAATGAGTGAGACATTTTGTGACTGTGTGTAGGTTTTGTGTTTTAGTCTAGAAGATTTCTAGAAATGTTTCAATCTTAGGTCAGATCCAGTTCCAGAGGCAGGAATAGGAAAAGATCCAGTCAGTAGCACTCTGCTTAAACTTTTCCTCCTGTCTGCAGGATACCGTCACATCCATCTGCTCTCCAGAGACGGAACAGCTATCCCTCCCTCCTCCCTCTTCGTCAACATCAGCATCTCAGAGCTCTCATAAAAAGTCAATAGACAATATTCAATGGGACACCAGTGTTGGTCATTAAGTCTCTACAAACCCGACAAGTGTTTTTAATATTTGAATAAACTAATATTTAAATCTGTTCCAAATGTAATCTAGGTATTGAACATTTTCTACAAAGTTAATGTCAGTAACATCAGAAATCTATTTGATTTCCTCTGAAACAAAGACAGTGATTTTGTCTTTTAGGGGTGGACACTGCAAAAGATTATGATCAATTAATTTCAATCATTAGCGATTACTGACAGGACACATTGATGCTCTCACTAACCTGCATTTATTTCTGTTCTCATCTCTGTCCTGAAGGTTGAGTAAACTTATGAAAGTATTAGCCAGAGGCATTTCAATTTAACTTATTTAGTATTGTAGGAACATGAAGGATTTCTGCATGTGTCATGTGTACCTGAACATACCTGTTTGCCTTTAAATGTACTGAGCAGTAAGAGTCCCTGGGGCACCATGGAACATGTGCAGTTTTTAAATGTGAAAAAAATTCTACATATCCATATTAAAAACACACTATGATAAAATACTCATAGCCTTGCATGAGTTTAGTTCCCGTACAATGAGGTGCTTGAATTCTTTCCATTTAATACTGTACAAAATCCACATGGGTAATTGTGTATAGTGTAAATCTGTGTATACAGACCTGTAAATACATTTTCTGAGTGGTTCAACACCACTGAATAAAACAACTCTATTGTAGTTCATTTATTCTATATTATATCTAGTCATACAATATGCATATTTAGACACACTGATCCGCCATAACTTTCTTTGCTCTAGAGAAGTCCAGACATGCAGGTTCAGGGCTGTTTTGTGAAGCAGGTGGTCATAATGGTATGTCTGATCGGTGTAAGTATGTTTTATTTGACTTTTACGGTACAATAAATCAAATGGTGAAATATAAATATTGATAGATGAACAGTGTATTTACAGTACCATGCTCTCTCTTCAGTGATTTGTCTCACTGTCTTCCCCTACTTGTTCAGCCTCTTCTGCTACCATCACCACTCCCCCCCCTTCCTCCTCCTCCTCTGCTGCTGCCTCCTCCAATGTCCCCTGCAGTGCCTCCTTCAGGGTGAGACCCAAAACTTCAGAATCTCTTACCACCCCCTGCTCTACTGATGTCTCCGGGTGGTGTCTTTGCAAATGCTTGACCACCTGAAACTTCTGCTTGGCTCTATAAGGGCAGTGGCGGCAGCAGAATGGCTGCTGCTTGGTGTGAGAGAGGTAGTGATGCCTGAGACCTGCCGGCCACCGGAATGCCTTGCGGCACAACCCGCATGTGTAGGCCCGATCATCGCTGTGCTGCCGCTGGTGGGTCTTCAGTAAGAAACTGGTTTTGAAGGCTTTGCCACATTTTTCACAGATGTAAGGACGCATGTCACAGTGCTGTGTGTCCCGATGGGCACGCAGGGCGTCGGCTCTGTTGGTACGGTACTCACATTTGTCACAGGCGTATGGTCTCTCTCCTGCAAATGACAAATATCTGTTGGGTAAAATTCTCAACACTAATATGTCAACTACAATGAATTCAAATGGTCATACAAACATGATATTTTACGAGAATGACAGTCATTAAAGCTCAAAAATTATTGTTCAAGTAGTTCCTGAATCTTAAATGACCCAGTATACTGCAGTCATCAACTCTCTGATGATACCTGTGTGCTTTGTCATGTGGTACTTCAACTGAGTCGCCCACTTGCATTTGTAGCCACACTCTGGACAAAGGTACTTCTTCTCCTCTCGGTGAACCCTCATATGAAGCTACAGTACAATACAATAAAACAAGACATTATCCAGGTTCTCTTTGTTGTATCAGACTTATTCAGCGTGATGCTTCTATTCATTTTCCTACTCATAAGACAAACCAGGTTACTACATTTGAAATGTTCCATTAAAAAATTCATTGAGGTGTAATAATTATATACTCCCTCCAATGTAAAAGAACAAATTGCTTCATGTTTCATCTAGACGAAGCATGTATGAAGTTTTTATCCAATAGCTGATGAGCTTACCTTCAGTCTGGATGGATCTGTACAGGTGTAAGTGCACTGCTCACAGCTGTAAGGCTTCTCCCCAGTGTGGATGCGAATGTGCCACGTCATCTTCTGCTTGTTGTGGGTTGAATACTTGCAGTCTGTGCATTTGTACAGACGCTTACCGCCATGTGAGCGGAGGTGCTGCTCTAACACCAGCTGATGGCGACAAGCAAACTGACAAACACTACACCTGAGAGGCTTCTCCTCCAGAGGTCCCTGTTCGTGTTCACTCAGAAGGTGCTGCCCTAGCAGCTGCCTTGTTTTAGCAGCAAAGGGACACAGCTGACATGGATGTGCCAGGTGGCTCCTCTGATGACTCTCCAGGCTTTCCTTTGTCTCAAAAGACTCCTGGCAGGTGGAGCACTTCACCTGATGGTGCTTGCTCTGTTGGTGTGCTTTCAGCGTGTCCTCGCTGTTACATGTGAAGTCACACTGCTTGCATGAGAAACGGACTTGGAGCTGGTGCACACGTTTACAGTGGTTTCTTAATGCAATTTCGGAACTAAAGCGAGCATCACAGTGAGTGCAAGTGTGCTCCAACTCCCCGGTGTGGCATCTGAGGTTGTGTCGCTTCACGTCATCGAGCGTGTAGCTACAGAAGTCGCAAAGGGTACAGAAGTGCCTGGGCTGTTTGTCATGGATGCGCATCTTGTGCTGGCGCAGTTTTGTCACAGCCCCAAAGGTTTTGTCGCATGTATCACACTTGTGGCGACCAATTCCAGTGTGAAGAGACTCGTGCTCCTCCAGCCGATAGCGCCTAGTGGTAGCAAAGGGACAGTAACGGCACCTATGAGGTCTCTCACCTTTGTGTTTGAGTGCCACATGTTGTGCCATGCATCGCTGTTGCTTACAGGTGAAAGGACACTGTTGGCAATGCAAACTTTTAGGTTTAGCAACGTTAAACTTTGTTTTCTTAGGAACTTGCGGGATGTGACAAGTCAAAGGAATATTAGATTTGTCCACAGATGACTGGACATCATCTGGAAAGCCTGGACAAGACAAGATTTTCGGTTTCTTCTTTTTTTTTCCACTGATCTCATCCACTGCGTCTTTTCCTTTCAGTGCCTCAGTATCCACTTCTGAAAGGATCTGCTTCACTCTTCTGCCACACTTTTTTCGGCATGTTGAAAGGTGCCGTTCAACTGTTGCATGCTTGACTGATGAAAAGTTGCACAACTTGCATTTAAATTTCCCATCTTTTTTAGTGTAAAGGGATATTATCTGCACTGATACATCCCTGCTGACCTCTTTTCTTGCAAGCTTGGCTTTCAAAGGCTTATTTATCTGAGCTTTGCTTTGCTGATTACCAGATTGGGTGGATGTCGGGACACTATTATCCAAACCTTCACTGACTGTTAAATGAGACGTGCATGCTTCCTCTTCTTGCTGACGAAATTCCTGATTACTTGAGTCTGTGGAAGTTGTAATTTGTGAAGACAGATTTTCTGTCTGACCAGAGTCTATTCCCACAGAGAGTGTTACTGATGCCTTGTTCCCCTGACGACCGCTCTGCTCTGCTGTGAGGCATGTACTGGAAACGGCCACAAAAGTCCTTGTTTTTCGTGGCAGTGCTGGACACTTTTTTGCAAGGTGACTATCAAGGCCTCGCCTCTGTTTGAACTGAGCTCCACAGGCCTGGCACTTATGTACCTTTATCCTTCTACGGCACAGTGTCTGGTGATGGTGATTCAAAGCGGTCTCCTCGTATGTTACATAAGAGCACTTGCCACAGCGATATACTCCTTTAGTTGGTACCACAAGCATCTGCACTCGACCTTCCAGAAGCATGGCATCTGCTTGGTCCTTGTCATGCTTCTTCATAGCTTTCAGATGAACGTCAAAGTCTAATGGTTGACTTTGTAGTCCAGCAGAATTGGTTGCTTCTGCTTCACTATCTCTCTCCACCTCAGGTGTTTTATACTTCCCATATTCAACTGGTTGACTGGTTGAATTACTTGGATTCTTGTAGCTTTCATCGAAGTCACTTAGTTCACAGTCCTCATGAGCCACTGCTACAGTATCTTCTTCCGACGAACTTGCAGATGTGGAGGAGTCCACCTTTTCTTTAGCTCTGTCAGAATTGGAAGTCCCTGTAGTTTGACTGGGACACTTTTCCTCTACATGTTTCACTGAGGGCGGTTGATAATCAATGGTAGACAGGGTGGTTAAAATAAGAGTGCAGTACTCCTCTGGACTGTTCAGAGATGGAGCAGTTTCTGAAATACCGTCATGGACAACCTCCTGAGAAGCAATGTCAAAAACATTTACAGCATTTTCAATTTTTGGTCCAGGCAAAGTATCTTTGTTTGCACCAAGACGGTCACACTTTTCTGTCTGAGATGGTAGATGTCCCTCAGTGGACTGATCGGAGAGCTCAGGACCTGTTGAGCACTTATAGAAATCCTGCAAGATCTCTGTTGAGTTTCTCTCCTTCTCCTTGGCGGCGTAATTCTCCAGCCATGCTTTATCCCCAGGAACGTACCCGTGAGCTTTCCGCTTGTGCAGGAAGAGGCTGATACTGCTGAACGAGGAGTAGAAACAGAGGGCACAGCTAAACTCCTTCTGCTTTGTGTGTTTGCAGTTCTCATGGTTCTGAAGTGCTTGTCTGTAGCAGGTGGTGTATGTACAGTATCTGCACTTGTAGACATTTGGCTGTTTCTCCTCTGCAGAGTGTTTGGCCAGCATGTGACTGCGAAGCTCATATTTGCGCTTGCAGGCGTAAGCGCAGATTTCACACATGAGAGATTTGGCCTGATGTCGTAGTTTGTGGCTATTTAGCTGATCCATGCGATGACAACGATAGGGACATTGGTCACACTGATACCTGGGTGAGGAGATAGGAAGAAGGAATAACAATGGTGGTAATTATTACATTAGTAACGGCAATAATACTTGATCATTAGTATAGCACAGTTCAGGTAACTTTAAAACTGCCAAAACCAAAGTGAAATGGAGTTGGCTGTTGTTGTCTTATCTGGTGACTTGTTCCAAAGTTTAGGGAACCTCAGAGCAAAGACTTGGTTTTCAGCCTATACCTTGGTAGGTCCATCAGTAAACTAGTAGTGGATCTCAGACTGTGTGGGACTCAGACTTGCATGGGGACAAAAGGTTACAAATGGAGGGAGTGGTACAGCCAACCGCTGCCCTAAAACTATTTGACTAAGAATTTTAAAATCAACCCAACATCAATCAACAGACAGGTAGGAGTTGCAGTAGTCAATAGTGTACACAGAAAACCACACCCACCTCCTCTGGTCAATTAAAGAGCAATGTTTGTCTTGTTGACTTTGGAAAATAGTTTTTGTCCTTTGCTACACATCCTCCCCCTGTATTTTGTGAGCTTCACAGCTTGCTCAGGAATCAGATCATCTTTAAGGATATGGACTCTGGTCTTCGATTCCCAGTAGACTACACACTAAAAAATAGACAGTGCTTTTAAGATAGATTAAACCACAACTGAAAATCTATTTATTTAACTTGGCTTTTAATGAATTGCTTATATTTTACTATTACTTCTAGTTTCTGTTTAGATTTATTCTTTCATTGATTTCCCCTGTCCTGTGATGCACTGCCATTTTTATTCTACTATTATTGTACAATTTCTTTTAAATCTTAAAACAATTGGTGCTTGTGCTTGGTTTTTCTTATAACACTGCTCTGTATTCGGTTCCATGAAGGAAGTATAATAGATATAATTGTCATAATTACTTTTAATAAACATAATTATGAAAGGACTAAGTTAATCAAGCTTGCAGCATCTGGAAAAACAATTTCTGTTAACACACAACAGTGCAATGATAATGTTAGTTAAACTTCCACCATCCGCCCCAAGACACAAATCTCTCAGCCACAGTCTTTATTTCCTCCCTCACAAAAAAACACGTATCAGTCGCCATCCTCTGTATCTCACAGACATCCAGAGATATTTTGTCTATGCTGGTCATAGGCATACCACTGTCCATACCACCTTCCTCCCTCAGCCCTTCAGCCTTTCAGCTGGACCTCTGGCTACAGACGCACTCATTTCATTCAACACTCTCACTGAGAAACATGTGTCAAAGCTTCTGACCACTAGCCATCCTCCTGCATGTACTCTGGACCCTATTCCCTCAAAGCTCCTTCAAGCCATATCTCCCAGCATTGTGCCTGCCACCACAAATGTGATAAATACTTCAGGGACTTTTCCAAGGGCATTCAAGATAGCATATGCCAAAACAACCTACCTAAGGTCTCCAGCATGTTTCCTCATGTGAACATTCAGGTAATGTTTCCACTTAGTGATGTATCCACACTCAGCACACATGAAGTTTTTGTTGTCTGAGTGAGTGAGCATATGTTTAGAGAGATAGGACTCATCTCGACACCTGAAGTCACACAAGCTGCACTTGTGGGGCTTCTCACCTATTAGAGGGAAAAAAGAAATGACTCAGTCAAACAACGAATGGAAAAACTTCAGGTAAAACCTGAGGAGGAAACCTTTTAAATATGCTCCATCCTCACCACTGTGCATCAGAATGTGTCTCCTCAGGCCACGTTTGTGTGAGGTCACGTAGCTGCACTGGGAGCAGCGATGGATCTTCTCGGTGGCATGTAGAAGTTCAACATGCTGCTCAAATTCCACAGGGTTAAAGGTGATAAAGGGGCAGAAGTCACAGCAGAGCCTGTCATCCCCTGGGTGGCCATGCCGCTGGTGCTGGAAGAACACCGTTTTATTGGAGCAGGAAAAATCACACTGGGAGCAGTGGTAGGCCAGGTGTGTCTTATAGTGCATCTCCATGTCTGTCTCTGCCTGGAAAATGGCACCACAGGCGTGATGGCGACACTGCACTGCCTTAACCCCATGGACTTCAGCGATGTGTCTGAGAAGTTCTTTGCGCCATGGACTTTGGAAGGAACAGGACTTGTGGAAGCAGGCCAAAGGCTTACTGTCCAGTGGGATGTTGTGAATCTTCATGTGAGCCTTAAGTGACCTGCATTGGCGAAAGCTTTGGCCACATGAGGGACAAGGGTAGCTGCGACTGTTCCCACTGTCTTCTGCCTCATCAGCGTGTACACTGACAAGGTGCCGGCGGACCGCGTTCCTCTCCACAGCGGAGTAGTCACACAGGTGGCAGTGGTGAAGCTTCTCCCCTGCTTCACGGAGCCTGTGTACACGGAGCTTGCTCTTGCTGGTGAAGTAACGCTTGCAGTTGGGACACTGGAGGCTGGGGTCAGGGAAGTGTAAATGGAGATGCTCCTGCAGGTGGGACCGCATCTTGAAGCAGCGTCGACACGTGGGGCAAGTGTGGGTGCGATAAATGTACTCTGCACCCTCTGCAAGATACTCTAATAAAGAGAAAAAATTACACAGATTTGTACAAAAGTATTAGTAACTTGATTTGGAATATTTGAACAGATTTGTCCTTGAAAATATGTTGGCATAGACTGTGGGTCTACAAAGTGAAGCCAATGCTTAAGTATCCCTAACCTGAATTCTATCTAACTACCATCAAGGGACGAGTGCAATGGTTGTTAAAAGAAGTGAAATTGTATTGAAGTCTATGACGATAAATCAGGCTATGGATTAAGGTGTGGAGAACAGTGCAGGTCAGATCCACCCCTCACTCCTCTCTAGCTCTACCTTGTACATTTGAGGGGTTGTGAGGTCATGAAAGAAAGAAGTTCTGATGTTGATGTTTAGAGTTTAAGGTCTATTTTCATTGTGAAATTTGAATTAAATAGTACTGTAGAAGGTGCCCCTGTTTTACCTAGGAATTTGACTGAATTTATGAAAGTTAAAACCCTGACATTCCCAAGTGGAGAACAGGAAGCAGAATTACAGTTTAACGTGCTTCTCTGTACCTCAGTAACAGTGTTTGCCTGTGCCAGTTCTGCAAATCACAAATTGTCCAAATAGTCATCACCCAGACTGTTTGTCTAAATTCTGTTTTTATCAGCTAGTTCTCAGTAAGAATCAAATCATTATGGTGGGGAATTTCAATATCCATGTAGATGTTGACAATGACAGCTTTAGTTCTGCATTTAAAGAATTAATAACTGAGTCCAAAAATGAATTAATTATTGAACTCAACTGGCTTGGCATGTGAATAAACATACTCACTGTTTTAATCACGCCCTCAACCTTGTTCTGTTATATTGAAATTGCAATTGCATTGAAATTGACCATTTAATTATATTTCCTCTGAACCCCCTTTCTCTCCATCCTCTACATTCTACTGCTTTTTCTGTTGCCAGGTTGCAGAAGCCAATCCCAGCCAACGTTCCAGGCGAGGGGCAGGGTACACCCTGGACAGGTTGCCAGTCCATCACAGGGCCAACACACAAAGACGAACAACCACTCACACTCAGACCTATGGAAAGTTTAGAGTCACCCGTTTACCTAGACATGCATGTCTTTGGACAGTGGGAGGAAACCCACGCAGACACAGGGAGAACACGTAAACTCCGCACAGAAAGGCCCCAGGCCGGGAACTGAACTCTCAACCTTCTTATTGTGGGGCGACAGCGCTAACCACTATGCCACCGTGCTGCCCTACTCTCTCCAACCACTTCTTAATAGCTCTGGAGTTTACAATAAATGACTACACAGAATCTGGAAATAAATTCTGCTACAGTAGAAGTTTAGCTGATAATTCTGTGGCAAAACTTCAGTAGAACATTATTTTATTAGGTTGTCCAATGCCATATGGCAATTCAATAGAGGACCCCTACACAGGTTGATGATTTTGAGAAGAGCACTGTAGGCTCACTGTGTAACAGAGGAGTGTTTTTCCACTAATTAACACGTACATTCTGGAATGTAGCCGCAAGGGGGTACAAGCCAGTGCCTTATTGTGCCGGTCCCAAGCCCGGATAAATACAGAGGGTTGTGTCAGGAAGGGCATCCGACGTAAAACTTTTGCCAAATCAAACATGCGAATCGAACCAATGACTTCCATACCGGATCGGTCGAGGCCCGGGTTAACAACGACCGCCATCGGTGCTGTTCACGTACAGGGTACCGGTGGAAATTGGACTACTGTGCGTCGAAGAAGTCGAAGAAGGAGAGGAGGAAGGTGTGTTCGTAGGAAGAGAGAGAAAAGGAACGCCAAGAGTCTAGGACTGAGAGTAGGGACTTTGAATGTTGGAACTATGACAGGGAAAGGTAGAGAGTTGGTTGACATGATGCAGAGGAGGAAGGTAGACATACTGTGTGTCCAGGAGACCAGGTGGAAAGGTAGCAAGGCTAGAAGTTTAGGAGCAGGGTTCAAGTTGTTCTATCATGGTGTAGATAGGAAGAGAAATGGAGTAGGAGTTATCTTGAAGGAGGAGTTTGTTAGGAATGTTCTGGAGGTTAAAAGAGTATCAGATAGAGTAATGAGTCTGAAGCTAGAAATCGAAGGTGTAATGTTCAATGTTGTTAGTGGGTATGCTCCACAGGTAGGATGTGAGCTGGAGGAGAAGGAGAAATTCTGGTTGGACCTTGATGAAGTGATGCAGAGCATCCCTAGAAGTGAGAGAGTTGTCATTGGTGCAGACTTCAATGGACACGTTGGTGCAGGAAACAGAGATGATGAGGAGGTGATGGGCAGGTTTGGTATCCAGGAGAGGAACGCAGAAGGACAGATGGTGGTTGACTTTGCAAAAAGGATGGAAATGGCTGTAGTGAATACTTTCTTCCAGAAGAGGCAGGAACATAGGGTGACTTATAAGAGTGGAGGTAGGAGTACACAGGTAGACTACATCTTGTGTAGACGGTGTAATCTGAAGGAGATCAGTGACTGCAAAGTAGTGGTAAGTGAGAGTGTAGCCAGACAGCATAGGATGGTGGTGTGTAGGATGACTCTGTTGGTGAGTAAGATGAAGAGGGCAAAGACAGAGCAGAGGACTAAATGGTGGAAGCTGAAAAAGGAAGAGTGTTGTATGATTTTTAGGAAGGAGTTGAGACAGGCTCTGGATGGCCAGGAAGTGCTTCCAGTTGACTGGACAACTACAGCTAATGTGATCAGGGAGACAGGTAGGAGAGTATTTGGTGTGTCATCTGGAAGGAAAGTGGATAAGGAGACTTGGTGGTGGAATGAGGAGGTGCAGGAGTGTATACAGAGAAAGAGGTTAGCTAAGAAGAAGTGGGACACTGAGAGGACTGAAGAGAGTAGACAGGAATACGGGGAGATGCAGCGTAAGGTGAAAGTAGAGGTGGCAAAGGCCAAACAAAGGGCTTACGATGACTTGTATGCTAGGTTGGACAGTAAGGAGGGAGAGACTGATCTATACAGGTTGGCAAGGCAGAGAGACAGAGATGGGAAGGACGTGCAGGCGGTTAGGGTGATTAAGGATAGAGATGAAAGTGTATTGACAGATGCCAATAGTGTGATGGGAAGATGGAAAGAGTACTTTGAAGAACTAATGAATGAGGAAAATGAGAGAGAACGAAGAGTAGAAGAGGTGACTGTTGTGGACCAGGAAGTAGCAAAGATTAGTAAGGATGAAGTGAGGAGGGCACTGAAGAGGATGAAGAGTGGAAAAGCACTCGGTCCTGATGATATACCTGTGGAGGTCTGGAAGTGTCTAGGAGAGGTAGCAGTAGAGTTTCTGACTGGGTTGTTCAACAGGATCTTAGATAGTGAGAAGATGCCTGAGGAATGGAGGAGAAGTGTGCTGGTGCCCATTTTTAAGAACAACGGAGATGTACAGAGTTGTAGCAACTACAGAGGAATAAAGCTGATGAGCCATACAATGAAGTTATGGGAGTAGTTGAAGCTAGACTAAGGGCAGAAGTGAGCATTTGTGAGCAGCAGTATGGTTTCATGCCAAAAAAGAGTACTACAGATGCAGTATTTGCTTTGAGGATGTTGATAGAGAAGTACAGAGAAGGTCAGAGGGAGCTGCATTGTATCTTTGTAGATCTGGAGAAAGCTTATGACAGGGTGCCCAGAGAAGAACTGTGGTATTGTATGAGGAAGTCTGGAGTGGCAGAGAAGTATGTTAGAGCGGTGCAGGACATGTATGAGGACTGTAAGACAGTGGTGAGGTGTGCTGTAGGTGTGACAGAGGAGTTCAAGGTGGAGGTGGGACTGCATCAGGGATCAGCTCTGAGCCCCTTCTTGTTTGCTATGGTGATGGACAGGCTGACAGACGAGGTTAGACAGGAATCTCCATGGACTATGATGTTTGCAGATGACATTGTGATCTGTAGTGAGAGCAGGGAACAGGTGGAGGAGAAGCTAGAGTGGTGGAGGTTTGCCCTGGAAAGGAGAGGAATGAAGGTTAGCCGCAGCAAGACAGAGTATATGTGTGTGAATGAGAGGGACCCAAGTGGAAGAGTGAGGTTACAGGGAGAAGAGATAAAGAAGGTGCAAGATTTTAAGTACTTAGGGTCAACAGTCCAGAGCAATGGAGAGTGTGGAAAAGAGGTGAAGAAGCGTGTGCAGGCAGGCTGGAACGGGTGGAGAAAAGTGTCAGGTGTGATGTGTGATAGGAGAGTTTCAGCTAAGATGAAAGGAAAGGTGTACAAAACTGTGGTGAGACCAGCGATGTTGTTTGGTCTAGAGACAGTGTCACTGAGGAAAAGACAGGAGGCAGAGCTGGAGGTAGCAGAGATGAAGATGCTGAGGTTCTCTTTGGGAGTGACCAGGTTGGATAGGGTCAGGAATGAGTACATCAGAGGGACAGCACATGTTAGAGGTTTTGGAGATAAAGTCAGAGAGGCCAGACTGAGATGGTTCGGACATGTCCAGAGGAGAGATAGTGAATATATTGGTAGAAGGATGCTGAGTTTTGAACTGCCAGGCAGGAGGCCTAGAGGAAGACCTAAGAGGAGGTTTATAGATGTAGTGAAAGAGGACATGAAGGTGGTTGGCATGAGAGAAGAGGATGCAGAAGACAGGCTTAGATGGAGGCAACTGATTCGCTGTGGCGACCCCTGAAGGGAAAAGCCGAAAGGAGAAGAAGAACACGTACATTCTGGATCTGATCAATGTGAGTTTATCTCTTGGTTATGTACCACAGCCTTTCACGATTGCTGTTATTACACCTCTCCTCAAAAAAAGGAATCTTGATCCAGGTGTTTTGGCTATAGACCCATATCTAACCTCTCTTTCCTTTCTAAAAAAAAAGCTGTTACAAGCCAATCAAGTGAACATCTGCATAGGGATGACTTGGGTACATCATTGCACAGAAACAGCCGGGGTAAAATTTACAAATTAAAATGTCAATGTCTTCAGACACCTGGAAACGGAAAAGCAGTAGAAGATGGATGGATGGATGGATGGATGTCTTCAGAAAACAAATTGGCCTCCATACTTGTCCTGTTGGGTCTCTGTGCTGCATTTGACACCAGTGATCATAATTTTATTACAGAACATGAAATTCAAATCATATTTATTAGATAGATTCCAATTTGTTCATATTAACAATAGCTCTTCTCAAACACTAAAGTTTATCATGGAGTTCCACAGGGTTCAGTACTTGGGCCAATGTACAGTAGCTTGGAAGCTACTTGGTTGGTCCCTTATTGCAGCAGCAGGTGTTGAGCAGGAACATGGAGCAGAGATGATTCACCACCTGTATGCTCTCCTTGTCCACAGGATACAGGAGGTGAATGATCTCTGCTCCATGTTCCTGCTCAACACCAGCTGCTGCAATAATTACTATAAGTTATATTTAACGAGCATTATCGTTTCTATTGCCACTTATTCTTTAACTTTTTTACTTACTGCTAATATTTACTACATTTTAATTGTATTCTCTTTCCTCATGCTCTCCTCCTCAGATGCGTCCGCCCACCCAGAGTCTGGTTCTATCTGAGGTTTCAGCCTCTTAAAGGACGTTTTTCCCTCCACTGTCAACAAATTCTTGCCCGTGGAGGGATTTGTTGGGTCTCTTTAAATAACTCTATAAAAAAAAATTTAGTCGAGACCTGCTTTACATGCAAGTTGCCTTGACGCAACTCTGTTATAACTTGGTGCGAGACAAATACATTTGATTTTCTTTTAACATGAACCTGAGCCTGGGGATCTCATCAGTTGAGCAGGCAGATGGAATCAGTATAATTCACTTTGTGCTGTGGTGATATAACAACAAGCGCTGCAACTATCACTATAACTTGAAATGGTGTCACTTCCCTTTGCAAGATTATCTCACCAACAGACTGGGGTACATACCTTTAGATTTTTGTGGTGCATTGTCAACCACCTTTCTCTTCTCAAGACTGTGCCCTTCCCTCTCGGGCTGTTCCTTGTGCCCATCTCCGAGTGAAGATGAAGAATAAGTCAGGGTGGATTTCACTTTTCTTTTTGTCCTGGTGGGAACCGGAGGATGCTGGCTTCCAGTGGTACATACAGCTGTGGATGCAGTCTCATTCCCTATGAACAGAAGCGCCAAAACTGAATTTTAAATCCACTCATAACAAGGATCAGAGCATAGGAGCCGTGTGTCTTAGCAGGGGAGCAGGCCCTTGGGGTGAATGGGTGTTTCACTGCACCTGGATCTGTAAAGACCTCATCGCATTGAGAGCAGATGTCACTGGATGGAGAGCTCATCCTCTTCGGACAAGCATGAGTGGCAAACACATCCCTCTCTGTGAAACTCTGTCCACATCTCCGACATGGATGACGTTCAGCTGTCTCCATTGTGTCTGAAAAAACATAAACAGCGCATTTAAACTAAATGGCAAAACAGACATTTAATAGATTCTCCTCTATGTTAGCATTATAATAATCTGAGTGTAACATTTCTATAGAATATATAATAAAGAGTGAAGAATGATTCACATTGTTTGCAACTCTTGAGGTTCATTAGCTATTAACACATTACTGTATTTGGCGCCATAATATAAATAACGTCACAACAGTCATGTGATGATTTTACATGTATCGTAACCATATAATAATAACACTTTTAACAACACGATCGCACTAATCGCCTCCCTGTATTTCCATCGCTACCAGCGACACAAACTGAATTTCGACCTACCGCCTCGGTTTCCTCAGTGCTCTGTATCTGACATCCAGGCCATCAACGTTTACCAGTGTGCCTACTGTGTCTGTGTGTGTGTGTGTGTCCTGAGCCGCCGTTAAGATTTAATAAACTACCATCAACGGGCTAGCCAAACGCCGTTAGGGCTGCCTGAGCTAACGCTTGCTTTTTAAAAATCATTTTGGTAGCAAACTGCTCAGATATTAGCTCCTGTCAGTTCATTTCCGCTGTTACGGCTCGTAAAGTAAAATTCACACACAACACTATTCAGCGACATTTGATCTAACTGAGCTGTTAGCTTAGCTGGCGAACAAATTTCTGATAGGGAAACATTGAAAGGGGAAGAGGAACGAATGTTCTTGGAAGTGCGAGCAGTCGGAAGGATACTCTTCCAACACAGGAAGTGCAGCAGAGGTCGCTGCCGCCGCTGAGCATCGCACAAGGAGGTTGTAGTTGGATGAACAGTCTGCGGACCACCACAGATTTACATTGGGGTTTAGCAGTCACAAACTTTCGGTATGAAGCCACAGCTGTAAAAGCAGGTCAGCGGGATGTTACTTACATGACTTCATCATAACTGACTCCAGCTGTTCATCTCTGCTGCAGGAGCTCAGACGCTGACTGACACTCATCATCTCCACACTGTCTGGACTACCTAATCAGCTGATGACTTTCCCTTCCCCCTGTAGCTAAGTGTTATAACCTGTATGCAGAGTCAGGGTCCACTGACAGCAACATGCCCCTGTCAGACTTCCTGGACGGCCTGAAGGACAACCCATACTTCGGGGCTGGATTCGGGCTGGTTGGGGTCGGCACAGCGTTGGCAGTGGCCAGGAAAGGTGCCCAGGTGGGGATGATTTTCTTCCGCCGGCACTACATGATCACCCTGGAGGTCCCCAGCAGGGACAAGAGCTACCACTGGTTGCTGAGCTGGATCACCAAGCACGCCCGGCACACTCAGCACCTGAGTGTGGAGACCTCCTACCTGGCACATGAGAGTGGCCGAGTGCACACGCAGTTTGATTTCCATCCAAGCCCTGGGAACCACATCATCTGGTCAGAAGAATTCGCTAGATATTCTTCTTTACATCTTAATTTCACATCCAATATTTACAGACACCCTTTCAAGGCTTTACAAAAGGTTTGAGGATTGAACAAATAGCTAATGCCTACACATATTCACCTGCATGATAATTACTGCTCCCTCCGTCAGCAGGATGATTGTGACACTTTCTGACATTGTGCTCTGCAGGTATGGGAGGAAGTGGATCAGGGTGGAGAGGACCAGAGAGAAGCAGATGGTGGATCTGCACACTGGAACCCCATGGGAGTCCGTCACCTTCACTGCTTTAGGCAGAGACAGACAAATCTTCTTTAATATCTTACAAGAAGGTATGGGTTTTCAGCATATGGTTGACATGTAGCAGCAATGTTTCCGATGTATGAGTAGACTGAACTGTTGTGTCCCAGAACCATTTAGTGGTGATTCAGTTCAGCCTTTTTATCATATTTTGCAGCAAGAGAATTGGCCCTGAAGCAGGAAGAGGGGCGGACAGTAATGTACACAGCCATGGGTGCTGAGTGGAGGCCCTTTGGATTTCCACGGCGACGCAGACCGCTCAGCTCTGTGGTCTTGGAGTCTGGTGTGGCTGAAAGGATTGTAGATGATGTAAAGGACTTCATTGGAAACCCCAAGTGGTACACGGACAGGGGTAAAATAAAATAGGGTTCACACCTATTCATGGGAATGATCTTTTAATGTGTTTATGGTGGTTTCAAACCTTGTGTGTTTTGTTGGTCCACACAAAGGAAGAGTCTAGGAGTGTAAGTTTAAGGCTTTCCCAGATGTACTCAGCTGCACCATACAAAAAGAACAAGCCCTGGTACTACTTTGGTTCAGTAAATTTTTGAAAGGAACAAGTAAATAAAAAATGTATACTGAAGGGCCTATGGCTGAAGCCCATGGCTGCCTGAAAGGTTGTGTATGATATTCTTGAAAATGGTTTCAGCAAGCAATTCGGCAAAATCACAGGAGCTGTCCTAAAATACGTTTTCTTTTTTTCTCAAATTGCCTGTTTTGAAAGGCCTATTTTGGTAGTGTTTCCAGATGGTGTTGATTTTGTTTGTCTTTGCCTTTGTCGCCACAGGAATCCCCTACAGAAGAGGATATCTGCTGTATGGACCACCAGGATGTGGAAAAAGTAGTTTCATGTGAGTGGGCTATAACTTAAAATTGCTGCTGTGCCTTTGTTAGAGGACTAAGTTGAGTTCTTTTTATCCACCTGTTAGACTCTGTATTAAGGAGTGCAAAGGCAGTGGCTCAGGCTAAGCAGGGACAGTGGTTGAACTGGGAAGGTGTAGAGAAGAAAAAGCTTAGTTGGAAAGAGCTGTGGAGTATGGAGGAAAGTAGTATTAGATTTTTGATAGGGGCAACATATGATGTATTGCCAACTCCCCAGAGCTTAAAACTCTGGGTAAATGGAGACCTGCTATGTTCATTGTGTTCAGGTACTGCAACTCTAAAGCACATCTTGTCAGGTTGTAAGGTTAGTCTGTCACAAGGACGGTATACATGGCGACATAACCAAGTTTTAAAAAGCTTAGCTGCAGGCATTGAAGATATACGGAGGCAGGTAAATTTAGGAGGGTGTAAGTTAGAGAGAGTTGCAATTCAGTTTGTTCAAGAGGGAGAGAAAGTTCATAAGATAACAAGGAGGCAAGGCAGCTTAGAGGATGCTTGTGATTGGGAGATGCAAGTGGATTTAGGAGGAAAGCTTGTTGTTCCCTAGGAAATAGCCAGTACAAAACAGAGGCCTGATATAATTTTGTGGTATAGGAGTAGAATGAGAGTATATTTCATAGAGCTGACTGTTCTGTGGGAGGATTCACCTGTAGAAGCGTATGAAAGAAAAAAGCTTAGGTATGCAGACTTAGGGGCTGAAGCTGAGCACCGAGGATGGAAAGTTAGGATTTGTCCAGTGGAAGTAGGATGTAGAGGGTTTGTAGCAAGGTCTGTTGTCTCTTTGTTGAGGGAGTTAGGAGGAAGGGGACAGAGTGTGAGGAAAATAGTGAAGGAAATGTCAGATGAGGCAGTAAAATCCAGTCAGTGGATTTGGATTAGAAGAAGTAATAGTAGCTGGTGGCCCAGCAGGGGGAGCACTTAGGATAGACAGACCATGGGGAGAAGCAAGGAAAAAATGCAGGAAGAGGAAGTGTATTTAATTGGAGGGTGTGGCCTGTGTGAGCCTCTTTGAGACCACGTGGTCAGTCCAGGTGAGTTGGGCTGTATTGGTTTGACTTGGGTTGTGTTATGTCTTTCTCTGATTATAGGACAGTTTAGGTGAGTCTGTTTGCTGAATCTGCTAGTGTAGCTTGTCTTGTGTATCTTGTGTATCTCATCCTCTACCTCCTGCACCCTCTATACTTTCATTACCCCCTACCCGAACCAGGGTCTGTATCCCCACCCCGCTTTTACTGGTGCAGTTGGTGCGAGGTCGGAGTAGTTGGCGGTAGTGCTGTTTGAGATAATTGTCTTGGTGTGAGGAGCGGCGATTAGCTGGCATTAGGGGGGTGACTCTGGGACGCCAGTGATCACTGTCTAGCCTCCTGGAGGTGTTGTGGGACCAACTAGACGAAACACCGGTGAAAGGAGGTTCCACCCTGATGACCTCAAAGACATGTTAGTTATCACTGCTCACTGGGCTAGTTAGATATAGTTATCGTTAGGGCACGTAGGGCAGGTTGCAAGGTTGTTGTTGTTAAGGTTAGGGAGTTAGTCACTGAGTCTAGTCCTTTTTTTTTTTTTTTTTTGGTAGCACAAATTTCTTGTGTTTACTCTGAAGTGTAATGTATGCCCTCTTCATGTGTTGCAGCACAGCGCTGGCAGGCGAACTGGGCTACAGTATATGTCTCATGAGTCTGAGTGACCGAACCCTTTCAGATGACCGTCTGAACCACCTATTGAGTGTGGCTCCGCAGCAAAGCATCATACTATTGGAGGATGTAGATGCAGCCTTTGTCAGCCGAGAGCTCCTTCCCACAGAGAGTAAGTACAAGTTCTAAGAAGCTAATTGCATCAATCAGTTGTTTACTACAGAGGGAAGCATATTGGAATCGCACACTACAAACTGAGAGTCAAAAAGGGTTTAACCAAGAATTAGTGTTAAGCTAATTTGTTATCTTTTTAATGGGAGCGTGATTACACCAGTGCTGCTTCATCATATTGTATATAATCATTATATACAATATGATGAATTTGCTGAATTACTGTCTGTTATTTCCACTGACAGTAATTACTGTGAGTTATTTCCACTGATTTTACCTACTTTATTTTAACTGGGTATTTTAACATTCACATAGATAATAAGATTTTAGTAAGGCCAAAGAACTTTCTTCTGTATTAGACACATGTGGTCTGGTCCAACATGTTCAAGAGCCTACACACATTCGAGGACACATTCTGGGCCTGGTTATTTCTAAAGGTGTTGACATTTCCCCTGTTGTGGTTACTGATCTGGCTTTGTATGACCATTTCTGTGTTTTGTTGATTTATTGATCACTCTGAATGTTCAAACAACCAACTTCACTGTAAGAAAAGGAACATTAATGAGAGAACAAGTGCTCAGTTTGTCGAAGCTATAGTTACATCACCAACAATGAGTGCAGAGTCAGTTGACAGACGCTTGGATCATTTCAACTCAAAAATTTTGAATCTAATGGATGCTGTTGATCCGGTCAAAATCAAGAACACTTTGACTAAACAGAAAACACCATGGAGTAACACCACTATGGTAACAAATCTGAAAAGAGAATGCAAGAAAGCTGAGTGCAAGTGGAAGAAAAAAAAAATCAAATTTGCTATGAGCTGTACAAACAGAGCCTGTGTAACTATAACAACGACCTTTTCAAGGCCACATGCTACATTTATCTGAAATACTTAACAAGGACATCAACAACCAGATAAGCACAATACGTATTTGCCAACTTTTTACTGTACAGTCTTTGAAATCAACACCATGCTCTCTGGGCATAATTCCATCCCACTTTTTAAAAACAGGTTTTAACTCAGTACAAATTTATCTCATACAAATACAGCTCACTTTTATCAGGAATTTTTCCTAAGTCATACCTCTATAATGAATAACTATATACCTGTGTCAAACCTCTCTTTTATATCCAAGATTATAGAGCAACTTTTATTTAATCAGCTCAACAACTTTTTGAACAAAAGCAGTAATCTTGATAAATTTCAATCAGGATTCAGACCTCATCATAGCACTGAAACAGCATTGGTCAAAGTATTAAACGAGGTTGAATACTGCTTTATGTATCAGTCCTGGTTTTACTAGATTTCACTGCTGCATTGACAATGTAGATCACAGAATCCTGCTGCATAAGTTGGAAAGTTGGGTTGGACTTTCTGGAGTTCATATCTTATTTAGAAGGCCAGAGTTATTTTCTTACGATCGGCATCTATGAATCTGAACAAGTGGCTATGACTCAGTTCTTGGACCCCTTCTGTTCAATTTGTATATGTGCCCTCAGGGTCAAATGTTACAGAACTTTAATATAATTTATCACAGCTATGCAGAGAAGATACACAACTTATCTGTCTCTTTCACCAGACGACTGCAACCCATTAGACTGACTGTGTCAGTGTCTGGAGCTAATAAACAACTGGATGAGCCAGAATTTTCTTCAATGAAATACAGATAAAACTGAGATTATTCTGTTTGGCAACAAAGAGAAGAGGGTCAGCATTACACCTCAAAAAAGCCAACAGAATTAAAGGTTTTGTCATCCAAAAAGAACAGGAGAAGCTCATCCTCACATTCATCTCCAGTTGGCTTGATTATTGTAGTGGTCTTTTGACCGGACTCCCCACAAAGAGCATTAAACACTGTGCAGCTCATCCAGAACGCTGCTGCTAGATTTTAATCAGAACAAAGAGATCAGAGCATATTGCACCAGTTTTAAAATCTTTACACTTGCTCCCAATCAATCACACAATAGATTTTAAAACTAGCTAGTTTACAAATAACAGAATGGTTTTGGACCAGAATACATCTGTGATATGTTTAGAGAATATAAACCTAGCAAGACTCTTAGATCCATGGACTCAGGTCAGCTAGCCCAGAGCAGAGTCCAGACTAACACGGAGAAGCAACATTTATGCTTAGCAGCTTTTATGGTGCAAACAATTGAAACAAACTGCCAATGAAGGTTAAATCAGCACCAAATATCAAGACTTTTAAATCCTGGTTTAAAAACCTTTATTTTCTCATACACTTATGCATGAAACCTGCACTGTATTTTTTTTCTTAACTTATCCAGACTGCTGCATATTATTTTAATAATTTTAATTTTGTTATTTTATGTCCTTTTATATATTGTATTATGGTTTTATGTTTTTGATTTTATGCATGTCCTTTAATTATGTTTTAACATGATCTTTTATTGATTCAGCACTGTTCTTATTTTTCTCTGTATGTTCCCTTTTAAATAACTATAAAGAGTTCGGTCTAGACCTGCTCTATATGGAAAGTGCCTTGAAATTACTCTATGATTTGGCACCATATAAATTGATTTGATTTTGATAGTAACCTCAGCTCGCTACATACTGTAAATGTGTCTGTTAACCACCTCTTCTTTTCTCTTTTATTGTGATTAAGGCTCATACCTGAAATTAATTTGTTAGTCGTGTCATGAAAACATACCATCAGAGTATTTTCATGATTCACGATGTATTAATGTGATGATAAATGTAATTTCTCTTAATGTTTAATCATTGGGTGTTTTCATTAATGCATGAACCAATGAGAATGCTCTCCTGAGATCCCCTGGGAACTGTCTTTGTTTTGTCTTTCCTTCACAGACCCTCTTGCCTACCAGGGCATGGGAAGACTGACCTTCAGTGGCCTGCTCAACTCCCTGGATGGAGTAGCTTCATCTGAGGCCAGAATAGTTTTTATGACCACTAACTTCATTGACAGGTACACTTAAAAGGGTACTTCTATTATAATATGGAATGTAAAAGTTACCAACCAACTCACAGAGGAGCATTTAGCAAGTAAAGAGGCAGATTTTTCTCTCAGGGCTTGATGGAGACCAAAACAGACCTAAAAGATGAGTAAATTGTGGATTAACAGAACTGCTTCTATGTGCCTACTGGTGTAGACATGGAAAAGTTAGTAAGTATCTGCTAATAAAAGTTTTTACCCTTGTTATCATCCATAAGGTGTTCTTATATTGTACAAAACATATGAGTGAAATATGAAGTCAGCCCCATGACAGGAGTGTTTCCACCTTGAACTGCGCTAAACCGATGACTGTCTCATAAAAAAAAATTCTGACAATTTGAGATTCATGTCACAACCCTAAGAATACAATTGCATCAACTTGTTGGTACGGGCAATGGGACTAAATAAACCTGAAACCTTCACTTTCAGAAAGCCAGAGTTTATATTAGCATAACCCCGAACTTTTTGTCAGCCACTGCCAGTTACAAGCTAACAAAAAATGAAAGGATTAACTTTGAATCTGATTCTGCTCTTAGTCTGATATTTCCTCCTCTAACCATCTTGACACTGGCTGCTTTGTCATTGGTCACCCTAAAAGAAGTGGAGGTGGCTGTGGCAGAAGGTGTGATCCAGAGGAAATGAGCACAGATGTGCTGTGGGCTCCTTTATACTGTGACTTTAAATGCTGCAAACCAGATTAAACAAACTTTTTTTTTTTTTTTTTTTTTTTTAAAACATGCCGGTAGAGGAACTTTAAAAACTGCACAATCCTATTCATACTACGTGTTTCATATTTTATTGGAATATTATTTGAAATGCATTAGTGTAATTTGCTGTTCTCTGTACACAGGTTAGACGCGGCGCTCATCCGGCCTGGCCGTGTGGATCTGAAGCAGTACATTGGCCACTGTACACACTGGCAGCTAACCCAAATGTTCTGGCGGTTCTACCCCGATGAGCCTGCTTCTGAAGGAGAGCGCTTTGCACAGTCGGCGTTAATGGCCCAATCTGAAATCAGTGCTGCTCAGGTGCAAGGGCACTTCCTCATGCACAAAATGGACCCTGCAGGAGCTATAGACAATGTCACCCAGATGAAAGGATGACAGGAGTGGAGGGTGTCTGGAAAGTGATGGCTGAATAAAGAGAAACATAATTAAATTGTTTTTGCATTCCCAGTTGAAGTGATGTCAGTATGAAAACACAAGTTTATAGATACCATAGGCTCTTTACAGCCTCTTATTCATACCGAATCTCTTTTTGTCAGGTACAGTAACTTAAACAAAGGGTTTACATCCTTTAATCTTCTTTAATCTGATTGGTCAGTAGTACAACTTAAAGAGTTTAATTCCTCCTAAGAATTATTTGAAAACAGTAAAAGGAATGTCTTAATGTAAATCTTTTCTCATCAGCAACCTTCAAGATAGTGTTTCAGTGGTCGCACTGTTGCCTCAGAGCAAGACGTTTTTGGTTTTGTGTGGAGTTTGTGCTTGTGTGGGTTCTTTTCGGGTTCTCCAGTTTCTTCCCATGGTCAAAAAATGTGGTTCACTGACTGTGAATTGCCCATAGGATGGAATGTGAATGGTTATTTTTCTGTATATGTCGCCACTGTGATAGACTGGAGACAGGTCATGGGATTGGCTGCATTCCCTGAAAAGCTGCAGGAATAAGTGCTTTAGATAATGGATGGAATCCTCAGTCATCTTGTTCGATCAGCAGGGTGTTCAATACACCGAAAAATGTGATAACAATTAAATCTAAGTAATGTTGTGTGGTCAGTGAACACCAAAAGGGTTTATTTTATATCACTTGGTCAAATTCTTAAGTGGCCTTAGTGAAATGACACTTAAACTGCTCTCACCTTTTAAACTTCAGCCATGACCTAGCCGTCATGATTTGTTGCCATTTCAATGACTACATATCCTGTGCATGACGCACCCCAAATCCTTTTTAAACATACTCTTAGAGAACGACTTGTGCTTTGAATCTCAGAACCTTAGTTATATAACATGTCAAAAGCGACCATATGTTTTTCATCAAGAACTTACTCCCTAAAAAGTTCCACAATGCAGAGGAAAAGCAGAAAAAAAAAAAAAAAGATTTTTTTTTATTTTATTTATTTTTTTTCCCGTTAGGTACACTGATTTGGTTTCTCTGACTGACACAGGCTGTTCCTGACTCCTCAAGTGTTTTCTTCAGGAACGATCATTTAAAATGATCTAAGTGTAATTTATTGTTAACTTGTTAATCAGCGGGTTGGAACAGTTACGCAAGTGGCCCCTTGCTTCTCAGCCAGTCTCTTGGAAGTCACAGTAATTTCGTATTTGCTTTCCTTCATCATGGCTGTGTGGTTGTTTCGGAGTCGAAGCTGGCTGCTGCGGTGTCCTGTTGCTGTGGCCCATTTGTCCTCAAGGGTCACATCCTCTTGCCCCACCTTTCAGGAAAAACCTAGAAGCCTGGAAGAACTCCCTCACATCAGCACCTTGGAGATGTTTTACAGAATAGTGTTCCAGGGTTACTACAACCGTATGCATGAGTTACAGGTATGTTATTCTGCAGTCCACAGCGCTGCAGGGTGTCTGGGTGACTCACATTTACATATTTACCAAAACTCTGCCACAGTGATGGACCCTGGTTTTAATCCGCGTATTACTATTATGGACTTATGGGTGATTTACATCGTTCATGATGTAACTTAATTGGTTGAGTTTTTGAGTTTGATGATTTTTTTTGCAAGTTTTGTTGGGGTTTATTTGGTTCTGATCTTCTTACTAAACTTTTCCCCACTGACAATGCATAACAGAAAATGTCAGGGAGGTTTCATTATGTTTTTTCTGGGCACCCCCAGATAAATCCTACACATGAAAAAATGTATTCTTTCCGCTCACATGCTCTGCTGCCTCGCTTTATTAATGCGTCATGGATTTCTCTATTAAACAACGCAATGCAGTTGATCGATGAGATACAGATTTGCTTAATATTAACAACATAAAAAAAAAAAAATCTACGTAGTGATTATGAGATTGCACACACTCAAGTTTGATTTTTTTTTTTTTTTTTTTTTCCTTCTGTTGAGTCATCTGTTGTATGTTCATGCCCAGATCTATGAGAAGCAGCAATATGGTCCCATCTACAGAGATGGACTGAAGTCCATATCCGTGAATACACCAAAGCTGCTAGAGGAAGTCCTGAGGAACGATGACAAGTTTCCCACTCGAGGAGACATGTCTATGTGGAAAGATTATCGTGACATGAAAGGATTCGGCTATGGTCCTTTCACAGAGTAAGGTTGCCACATACTTTACACTATGAGTGGGATAGATTGATTTTGGTCTGCTGGTATATAGGAGGTTGCACTACTCCTACCGCAAGTTACTTCTTGACATCAACAACAGTATTTCCTTCGGGCTGAGTTAAATTAACAATGAAAAAAAAACAAAAACAAAACTTGATCCCTTTCCAATGCTGCTATCTGACTCTGGGTTATCTTTACATAAATAATGACACAGACATCCACTCACAGCAGCCATGTCTGACATTTGCACCAACAAACATGGGTTAATAAAGCTCCTGCTTCCATTTCCAGGGAGGGGGAGAGGTGGTACAGATTAAGGCAGATACTGAACAAGCGTATGCTGCGTTTAAAGGATTCTCTACAGTATGGTGGGACTATCAATGAAGTGGTGAGAGACTTCACCAAGAGGATCCAGTATCTGTGCCAGTGCAGCCCAACAGGAGATCGGGTGACCGACGTGGCCAGTGAGCTCTATCTCCTCTCACTGGAAGGTACATGAAAAATCTGCACACAGTGAAAGCTGCAATAAGAATAACTGAAACTAGTTACTTTAATATTCTGTAGTGTTTAAAATAAGGGGTAAAATGTGTTGTTTTATTGAATGCATGACTTAAATATCAATACATCCATTTTTATTGACAATGTCAGACTACTTGTTCTAAATTGTTACCTTTGCCCCTCAGGTATCGCCTCCATTCTTTTTGAGACAAGGCTTGGGTGTCTGGAGAAAGATATTCCTGTAGGTACGCAAGACTTCATCAATGCCATAGCACAGATGTTCAAAAACAGCATGGCTGTGTTCATAATCCCAAAATGGAGCCGTAACCTACTGCCCTACTGGGGACGCTATATTGCCGGCTGGGATGGCATCTTCACTTTTGGTGAGTTGTATTTATCGGATTTTTAGTAGATCTTCACTTGCATGCATCTTTTTTGATGGTTACCCTAAATCACGTGTCCAACTCAAGGCCCGCGGGCCACATCCGGCCGGGGATACAATCATATCTGACCCACAAGATCATTTCAATTGTCAAATTTTTAATGGCCCGGCTGTATGAGGCGCCCGCAACACTCATACTACAACAACACATACACATACAACACATACTACAAATCCCATAATGCAGCGCAACAGTTGCCGTGCCAAACAATAGGCTACCTGCAAGAACCCTAATTTCAGCTTCCCTGATGACACACCAATCAGGCAACTGCGGATGTTTTCAACAGTGTAAAAAATGTGCCTTGTTTGTGGAGCTAATGTGGCTGTAATTTAAGAATTTAAAATTTCAATTTTTATTTATGTTTTCACTAGACATTTTTATGGAGAACAAAATATTTATAAGTGTATTTAATTTGGAGGGCAAAATATAGTATACTGTCTGTTTCAATTCATATTTTTATTCAAAACATGGTTAGCTTTAGTCTGTCTCCGTGTCGAGATGGTGTCGTCGCTTTCAAATTCAACCCGCCAACTATATCTGGTCATCTACAGCATATAATTGTAATACGCCTCTTCTACAGTCAGAACACAACTTGCCTATAATTTTACAATGCATTACTGTGGAAAAATGCTGTCAGTTGTTGTATTTATTTTGAGCCCACAATGCATTGCGGTATACAATAAATCATTGTAAAATGACAGAACAAGAAGATACTGTACTTTTTTGCTGTAGAAATGACAGCAATTTGTTACACTCTTTGTAGTGGAAATTAAACAAACAAACAAAGAAACTGTTACACAACTTCAGACAATTGGTAGATATACTGTACTTCAAGTATTTTCTTCCTCGAAAAAGTAGAACAGTATAACAATATAAAGTGCTTTCAATGTTACTGAAAAGTGCAATGTATAGCAAAACTAAGGAATCCAAATATAAACAGGTAATACATAAAAAAATCAAAAATCACCAGTCCATCACAGAGACAGACAGAGACCAACAACCATTCATACTCACACTCAGACCTTCGGACAATTTAGAGTCACCAATGAACCCAAACATGATGTCTTTGGACAGTGGGAGGAAACCGGAGTACCTGGAGGAAACCCACGCAGGCACAGGGAGAACATGCAAACTCCACATAGAAAGGCCCCAGGCTGGGAACCGAACCTGTGACCTTCTTATTGTGGGGCGACAGTGCTAACCACTACGTCACTGTGCTGACCATTAAAGCATTATTTATTGGTTATTCCTTCACATAATGATGTGATTGTGACATAATTAGCATTCAGTATATTAAAGGGTTTCTGCTCATTTTTATTCTTATGGTGAAAACTAAAATAAAAATTTTCTGCTTTTATTCTAGCCAAAGGGTTGATTGACAAGAAGCTGGAGGCCATTCAGCGGTGTGTTGACACTAACCAAGATGTGAAGGGTGAATACTTAACGTACCTCCTCTCAAACACTGACATGAGCATTTCGGATGTGTACGGCACCGTCACTGAGCTTCTCTTAGCAGGAGTGGACACGGTAAACATGATGCTTAGATACAGAAAAACATGGGTCGATGGGTTCCCTCATTTTATTCTGCATGTAAATGTAACTAATGAGTAGGTATACTTCTCTCTGCCTGCTTACTTATTGTCATTTTTTCTTTTCTTATCAAGACATCCAATACCCTCACTTGGACTTTGCACATGCTGTCCAGGAATCCTGAAATCCAGAACAGACTTTACAAAGAAGTGTCCACATTGCTACCAGCAGATCAGAGCCCCTCCGCTGCAGAAGTCACTCAGATTTCATATTTAAGGGCTGTTATAAAAGAGGCCCTGAGGTGAGAGGTTATGGTGTTGTGATGAGGTTCTGTAGCCACTGTGATGGATGGGAAAAACATGTTACTGGAAGATATTTAAACCTTCACTTATTTCTCTGTATTGTTTTACACAAATGATTCATTCCTGTTTTGCAGGATGTATCCTGTTGTTCCTTTGAATGGACGGGTAGTGTCGGAAAAGGATATTTCTGTTGGTGGATATCAGTTTCCAAAGAAAGTGGGTTTGTTTTGTAGTACACGTTTTATATTTGTTTTTCATGACCAATATTGTAACTTCAAAATAAGTCTACCATGTGTTACAGTGTAAGAGTGTGTCTAGCTTAGGTAGTTAATAATATACCAAATATGTTACTATTTAAGATCTCATTTGTCAGATGCCAAGGCAGTCTTTAATTATAAAGCAGGTGAGAAAATGTCTTGACCTTTTTTGCTAAAAAGGAAGGCTGGGTCTTTATTTACATCTATTGATCCAGCTTTAACTTTTTTGCCTCAACTTTTGTTTCTCCAGACGGCTTTTTTGTTGTGTCATTATGCCATCAGTCATGATGAACACACTTTCCCAGACCCATTCACATTTAAGCCTGAGAGATGGCTCCGTGATGGCAAGTCGAGGCTACCTGCTTTTGGCTCCATTCCATTTGGCTTTGGAGTGAGAAGCTGCGTCGGCCGCCGGATTGCTGAGCTTGAGATGTACATGGTTCTCGTTCATGTAAGTGACACAGTCAAACACCTTGTCAAGTTGTTGTGGCCAATATGTAAATAACCCACTGCCCATTTACACAACCTGCAGACCCTTCTCATGACATCAGCTTTTAATGATCTTTTTCTCTGGCCATTTATCTTTCTGGCAATTTAACTTTCATATGACGACAACAACAACTTTACTCTCCTTTTAGATATTTCGTAGTCCCCCAACTCTCAGTGGGAAAAAATATTTTTGTATTCACCAGTTAGTTCTGAACTGTGCTCCAGTTTGCTGTTGTGGGACTAATTTGGAATTAGGAGGAAACTGCTTAATTCAGACACTGCAATAAGGTAACTTCTTTATTTCCTTTTCCCCCTTCAGTTAATCAGGCAGTATGAAATTAAACCTGACCCCACAGTGGGAGAATTGAGGGCCATCTACCGCACTGTGCTGATCCCAGAACAACCAGTAAACCTTCACTTTGTGGACAGAAGATGTGACAATGCAGCCTAATTTGTATCTGCATATTCCGCCAACATATTTTGGTATTGTTGTATGTTGTATGTTCATCATTGACAAACAATGGACCACGCAGTTACTTGCCATTTCACATGATGAAGCAATTCAAGAGCTATAGACCATTTGACTATATAAGATATAAAATCTACATAAGAATGATAAATAAGTTAGTATCAATGTTTTTTTAGTTCAACTGAATGAGTAGTGCTTCATACTTCTACAGGTTAAAGTAATATTTCGTACTGTTGTTTCTATTTAGTCACTGCTTTTAAAGTCAAAGCATTTCACCATAAAATAATCTTTAGCAACACTATACTAATTAGGGAATACATCTATTTAAAGATTAACATTTGAATTGCGTATTCATTGTCATATCACATTTGTTCTATGAAATACTACTCTACTCTGAAAGTCACTGAGATTGAGGTAAGCAATTTAACAAAGATGTCAAATAACATCAGTAACCAAACCCACCATCCAGAACTACCACCAACACAGCACCCCTTTCTATTATTATTATTATTAAGGAAGTTATTATTTGAAGTAATTGAAAACCCACTAAAAAGGACAGAATGCTAAACCACTAAATGATATCACTGACAATTCATCTGGAGAAATCAAACTTAAACAAGATGTTAAATATCATATATAAAAAACTAAATACACACCTGTGCAATATCAAAAAATGTTAAATGATTCAGAATTGTATAATCCATTATCCATCTGACTTATCCCTGAGGGTGATGTGAAGACTGGAGGCAATGCTATCTGTCATACAGCTAGAACAGTTCCCTGTGGAGCTTCCAGTGCTGCTCATCACTGTCTCTGAGAAACAGGTCATCACAAAATAATCACACACGGTCTCATTGGTTTGCTGATGGATGAGATACCAGTAATAAATTATAACCGATTCTTCTTTTTGCTGGGGACCCCCAGGAACCCTCCTCAAGGACCCCTGGGGTAGACCTCAAAACTTACCTTAAGAACCACTGCTCTGTGTATCCAACCCACACACTCTCTTCTGGATGATTTGACGACTTAAAGCAGGAATAGCGCTAATTTTAATAACAGCTCTGTCCTACTTTGCTGCCCTGCAATGCTTTATATTTTTATAACGGTTTTATAACTGTGTAACAATGTGACACCGGCTCTGGCCATCACTAATGTAATCAATAAAGTCTGGATTATATAAATGTATTGTTATGCTCTGGTTAGAGGACTTCAATAAACTTGAGAATGGACATAAAGGTGTGTTGCCTATCATAGTGCTTCGTAGATCCCGCAGCAGAGGGAGACATACATGGACACAATAAAGTTGCTGCGCTTCACCAGGACGTCTCATCACACTCCGGCAGGACCGGGGCTGATCTTGGACCGGGGGTTCGGTGGACAGCTGGACATGGAGGTCAGGCCACATCCCTTAGGACTCTCCAGACCTAATGGACACACACACACACACATATTTTCTTTTACATTGTCCACGACTGAGTAATTAAGATTCAGCTGGAGAGTTTCTTCTTTTTTTTTTTCAGCAATATATTTATTTTCTTTTTTCACAGACATTACATTACAACATCACATGACAATGTTTTCAGAAAAACCAAGTTGACAGTGACAAATATAACAAAGTAAAACAATCGTACAAAAAAGAGAATTCCAACAAAAGAAAAACATACAATGACAGCAACAACAGCACTACCCTTCTCCAGGTTCTTCCATTAAATGCACCAAGTTATTACTTTTGATATATCGAATAAAATGACCACACACCTCCTGAAACACTTCCTGTTTGTCCTTAAGAGTGTATGCAATCCTTTCCAGAGGTAGGCATAAAGACAGTTCCCTGAACCACTGTGCAATGCTCGGTTTGTCTGGGCTTTTCCAGGTTAATGCAATTACTCTTTTAGCTAGTAGCAGACAAATATCTATAAACATTTGTTGACTGTGCTTTATTCTATGACCAACTGGATAAAGTCCTAGCAGAAAGAGTTTAGGTTCTGGTACCATATCAATTGACAAGATTCTTTGCATTTCCTGCCCAACCTCCCTCCAAAACTTGTCCAATCTTGGACATGACCATACACAGTGGAACAATGTACCCCTATCTTTACCACATCTGGTGCATAAGTCTGGAATATTGTTATTAAACTTATTAAGTTTCACTGGAGTAATATACACCCTCATAAGCCAATTGTATTGTAAAGGTTTTAAACGTGTATTCCCAGTTTGGGACTGAGCTTTTTGCAAGCTTTACTCCACTGTTCCACTGTTAGATCCTCCTGTAGGTCTGTTCTCCAGGCATCAAGTTTGGATTCAGAGGACTCCGGAGAAAGTGACATGAACAGGTCATAAAATTCTGATATTATTCCCCTTCCAAATGGATTTTAAACCAAAACTTTCTCCAGCACCGACATGGGGGAGGGAAGCAAAGATTGATCCTGGTGAGTTCTAATAAAACTTCTCAATTGCAGGTATTTAAAAAAGTGTTTGCGAGGGATATTATATTTAATGACAAGCTCTTCAAAAGACAACATATTCCCCCTAAGACTTCGGAATACATCCCCAAATTGACCTACCCCCTCATCAGCCCATAGTTTGAAGCCACCATCAGCTCTACCTGGCAAAAATTGTTTGTTACCCCAAATTGGGCTGAAACAGGAGAGGCAAGAGGATTCACCCAAATAACCTTATTAACCTCCTGCCAGACTCTAATTATAGTTTTAACTATAGGATTACGTGTCTTCCTCTTTAGGTTTTTATGAGTATCTGAGTAAATATAAGTAGGGAATGGAAGATGCAAAGACGCTGTGAAGTAGAACATTAGTGTTCTCAATTGAGCTGCCCAGAAATAGGGCACTGTAACCCTCCCCTATCATAGGGTAAATACAGTAAAGACAATCGGAGCCTAGGGTGTCTATTATTCCATATAAAATTAGTAAACATTTTCTTAGTCCTAGAAAAAAGGTTTGGTGGAGGTGACAAGGGAATGTTTTGAAGTAGATACAATAACTTGGGGAGCGCATTCATTTTAAGTATATTGATCCTGCCGGCCAGAGAAATTGAAAGATCCTACCATCTATTTATGGAATTTTCAATTGTATTTATTTTTGGATTAAAATTGGAGATCGAAACATCTTCTAGTTTTGGAGCAATTTGGATTCCTAGATAAGTAAAGGCGTTTACTGGACTGAAGTGGCAGACATGCCCGGGTGGGTTAGATCTTTCTTCCGAGTTCAGAAGCATAATAGATGATTTAGAGTTGTTTACTTTATAGCCGGAAATGTAGCCATATGTTTTAATGAGGTCCAGAAGAGCCGGAATTGAGATCGCCAAAGTTTTAAGCAAGAGGATTACTTCATCCGCATACAGATCTATGCGATGGTCAACTCTTTCTATCTCAATGCCTGTAAACTGTGGGTGCTCTCTCTCCGCAATAGCAAATGGCTCGAATGCAATCATGAATAAGAGGGATGAGAGAGGGCACCCTTGTCTGCAACCTCTACTGATTTTTATCGGCTTAGATATAATATTGTTTTTAGAATTTCTGCGTTCATTGTACAAGAGTTTCACCCACTTGCAAAAGTTCTGCCCCAAACCAAACCGACCAAGCACCTCAAACAGAAACGGCCACTCTATAGAAGGTTTTCTCTCCATCCAGGGCCAAAAAAGGCTGTATCTGGTGCCCCCTTCTGGACATGTAATAAATTCAATACCTTCCTTACATTGTGAAAACCTTGACGTTTGACCATAAACCCATTCTGGTCCTCTTCTATGATTACCGGTAATATAAGTCCCAGTCTTTCTGCTAAGATTTTACAGAGTATTTTCAGATCAGAATTCAAGAGGCTGATTGGTCGCAAATTTTCGCATCTATCATTTGGTTTACCCGGTTTTGGCAGGAGTGTAATTAGAGCTCCCCTCGGAGAGGGAGGTAATACTCCTTCCTGAAAATATTCTATAAATGGAGAGTTTATTCTACTTGCACAAGTAAAATTATTAAACTGTCAGCGTAGGCTGTGATTGACAGCCTGAACCAGAAATCACAAAACCAGATAACACAAAGTAAAAGTGTGTGTGCTTGAGAGAGAGAGAGAGAGAGAGAGAGAGAGAGAGAGAGAGAGAGTGAGTGAGTGTGTGTGTGTGTGTGTGTGTGAGAGAGAGAGAGAGAAAGAGAGGGAGAGAGCGCTTCCACAGTCCCAGTGTGTTGTTGACGTGCAGCAGGAGGACTAGCTGTCAGTCCTCGGTGTGTAAGCAGCGGGACGTCTCCTCTGTCCTCCCCGGTGTGTCAGCAGCGGGACGTCTCCTCTGTCCTCCTCGGTGTGTCTGCAGCGGGACGTCTCCTCTGTCCTCCTCAGTGTGTCTGCAGCGGGACGTCTCCTCTGTCAGTCCTCGGTGTGTCAGCAGCGGGACGTCTCCTCTGTCCTCCCTGCTCTCTCTCTGGAAGCGGCAGAAAGTAGTTGGATGGCAGCGGTGATGGCAGCCGACTCTGAGTGAGTCTGGGCTGGCTGTGTGCGCTCTGCCTTTGCTCGGATGGGATGCACGGTGAGCTTCATCTGCTGTGAAGAGGACTTTCTGCAAATGCCGGTGTACCGACATGAGGAGGAGGAGAAGAAAGAGAGCCAGAGGAAGGTAAGAGCTGCGCGGCTCCGTACAGAGGTGTGCTTTTCTAAAAGGGCTATTTTCATATTGGACTTCCTTAAGGATCCAGATAAGAATCTTCGACCTTTAGTTCCCTTCTGATAAAGTCAGTGTAAACTGGGGGAATGCAGACAAACCACAGCGGAGACCATGAGCAGTAGTAATAAGCGTGTATGAGTGCGATCACACAACAGAGCAGACACCTGGCAGGTGGTTCAAAACGGCTGCTACACAACCAATAATCCAGGTATATTGTGCTTCGTACCTGCCCTGACATCATCCATTCAAACACAGCTCCAGTCAGTGAATGGGACAACCCCACTCACCATAATGACTGCCGGGGGCAACTCCGGCAAGTCCAAGTTCAGTCATGCTTGAGATCTATGACAAAACGCACGGATCTAAAGAGTGTACCTGCAGTGATGTCATGGGAATGATTTCCTACAACTTTCTCCAGCCCACATCAGCGAGGGCTGACTCCTGAACAGCCCTAGAGCTTGACTTCAGTCTAAAAAGTGTTCAGAAATGATGTTGAGATTTTACTTTCGTCCCTGTGGTCTGTGGTCTGTGGTCTGTGGTCTGTGACCTGTGAGCTGTGACCTATGCCCCCCTGTCCGACCTCCAAACTTCACTGCAGGATAATTAGGGGTTGAATTTATTTCTCTTTATGTGATAATACACCTGCTTGTGTTTATAGAAATCCTTGAGTTAAAAACTGAAAAGTGAACATGTATATTTGAGCTCTGTATGAGGGAATATAACACTCCTGTCTGCTCCCAAACTCCCACTAACTCTGGTAGAAACATCAGAGCTTGAAAACTTGTCATGTGATGTGGGCGCAGTCTGATGAGTCCTGATTAGCCTCCAGTGCATGAGTGTATTTCATTTTGAATCATCTGGAGGTGCACATGAAGGATTCCAGTCTTTTTTTTCCACTCACAGTGCCATAATATGGCATTAGTTGGTTGAAATAAACCTGAATGCACGATTGTTAACTTCATCAGATGTTCGCTACAATGAACAAAATGGGATTCAACCTTCCACAAATGTTTTTCCTGATGATTCACCGTAGTGACTTCAAAGTTAATGAAGTCCCTTTTCATTTTGTCCAAAGCAGCTTCACTCAGACCACAACCTTATGTTATCCCTATGTGACATGGTCTTTATGCGTGTTTCCAGTGCTTTTTGGTGTGGTCAGGGTTTCACAACCTTGTTTGTGCTCTTACTCCTGCAGCTTGATCAGATGAACCAAAGTATTCCTTCATGAGCCCCACAGTTCCCGTTTCACATGTTTTCATTTGACTTCATTACAAACTGTTAGTTAAATAAAAAGTTAGATATTCTGATTCCAGGCCTCATGTTTATGTTGTTTTCAAGGAGTCATCTAGTTTGATTTCATTGTTCACTTGAAAATTTGTCTTCAAGCTTTTAACAGCTGACTGAAGGTGGTGGATGGTACCCTCACCAGCCCTGATCCTGGTGATGCTATGTGATGTGGTACTGTGACTGAAGAGTCTTTTTACAACTAAATTCACACATATCAATGCCCACCACTGCACAGACATAATATAATCCCTGTGCTGCTGGGAAGTAACACTGAAGAGACACTTTTAGCGTACGGTGGATGGCTTTTCCTGGATGTGCTGAATTGTCCGATGGCAAAGACAAACAGCCAGCACCGATGCGTGGAGGGCTGTCGCCACATGGTGTGCTGTGGGAAATAAAAGTCTTGGCTCTGCCAGAAGAGCTGTGGTTGAAATAATGAAGTGGTGCTAAAGTGCTGAAAACAGTCACTCAAGGGAAGGGTCCAAGTGCCTGTCATGCTGAGCATAAATTTGAATTTACAGCATTATTTTAGTAGAGGCTTCAGATTTGTGGTTCACAGTTAAGACAGTCTGGGACTTTGTTTTATTATTATCCAACTCTGTGACACCACATGTAGAATTCATACTGCATAAAAACAGATTCACGTACTGAGTAAGAAGCATTCAGAGCTTTAAAACTTTACCAAAAAGTAAAGAAATGTAACTTTTAGCATGGCATTGAACTAATACCATGCTAATGTTTGGGTTGGAGATGTGTGTGTGTGTGTGTGAGAGAAATAATTTCCTGTGGTAATCTCTCCCTGTGTCAGTTTGATGTTTGTGGTTTTTGTCCCGGATGAAGACGACGGTTTTGTCTTCTCCTGTCAGGAGCGCTCCAGGAGAACTTTGAAGACCGATAACAATCGAGCAGAAAGTAAAACCCGCATGTAAAACCAAAGTACACAACCTCGACTTTGAACCAGATGAGGGGTCTTGAATATACCTCAGGGAGGATGCACGCCGTTTGCTTTATGTTTAGGGGTTGTTGAGTAACAGCAGCACAAGGGCTGATAGATTCTTCTGAGCAGAGCAGAACATGAACTCACTAGAAAGACACATTTTTGAGAATAGTTATGACAAAGTGTCACTGTTCTATAGACATAGATCACAAACAGCCTCCGCGACACAATGGAAAATACAATAGATATCAAGTGAATGGGTTTAATGAGTTTCCCTTTTTAACATTTGAATTTTTCCTGTGTTTTATCTGAAGGGTCGATCTTTTTAACGAAATATACTTGTGGCTCAAAAAACATAGGCCATCTCAGTGTAGTTTTACATCTCCTCTCGCAGACTTGTCTTGTCTTCTCCTTGTTTGCTTTCTTGTGCCATCACAATGTTATTGGAGTCCTGGTTTCAAGTCTCAGTTTCTCAATACAGGCCATGACCATTTCTTACTTATTGTTTAAACTTTGCACATGGTCAGTTCCGGGTTTAATTTGATTTGCAAGTCATCCACAAAGTAAATCTAAAGATGTAAATTTTTTATTTTTAAATTCAGCTTTTTAGTTGTTAATTGCTGTAAAAAAAAAAAAAAAAAGCAGAAATTATGCACACACTTGCCTGTGAAAAAATGATGCACTGTTTGGATGTGTGTAAGTGACACAAGTGTTTTATTTCTTTCCTTTAGTGTTTGTAGAATAATGAACTGGACTTGTACAGGTTTCAACACCATAGTTAGCACTAGAGGAAATCTACATCCATTTTGACCTTGTATGTAATTGTTTTATTTTAGTCAGAAAACACTTAAGAGGTCCAGCTATTTAACAGAGCAACCCAGAGTAATTAAGGTGGACTGGATTGTTTGGAAAGAGGTGTGAATCTGATGTGTTGCCCACATTACTATATCTGCAACTGGTTTGCTAACACGTTAGTCATATGAAGCTGATAAAATGACACTATATTGACTCTGTCTGTCACGGGAACAGCTGTGTGGTATTTAAAGTACTTTTCAACAACAAAGTTGCTCATGTGATATTTTGGGATATGTATGTATATAACAGAAAAAACTGCAAATCCATATTTAGATTAGGGGTACAGTCAATATGTTGGTATGTCTAATATTAAATATAAACCATCTGTTACCACTAGATGGATGACTGAAAGTAGTTTGCTTATCAGTTTAATATGGATCGTCGTTTAGCTAGGAGCTGCCTATTTTGATTTGGATCTAGAGTCCTCTTTCTCACACATTTTCAGATCAATTGGAGTCATAACATTTTTAAATATTTAAAACAAAATTTGATATTTGTGATATTTGTCCGAATTGGAACCAAAGTTGTGTTTTGTAATTATTACGTTTCATAAAAGCTGATCAAAAATATAGACCAATAGTGAAGTTCCCTGTTACACTCAGAAAATAACTGGCAGGTACACTAAACCCTCAACATCAGTGAAACAGATGACCATGCCATTTTAAGAAAATAATCCTCATTTCAGTTTGATGCCTGTCAAGCCCTGCTCTGGATCTCTCCCCATCTCTGAATTCCCACCAAAGTGTCAGACGGCTGGCGGGGGTTTTCCTGGGATTTGAAGATTTTTGATAAAAGTATGCGGTGAACTGAAAGTTACCTGCCACCCTATATTGCATTCCAGTGGATGCTTTAGCTGTGGGGAAACAGTGTCTCTTCTGTGCTGCGTCTCTGGGGAGGCCTATCATTTCACTCCTACCTGCCAGCACTGACCTGCACATGGGCCACAGAACAAGACCCTCTGTGTACGCCTGGGTGGAAAGGTGCCCAATGTGTGCTTGACCTGGGAGAGGGCTGTGATGCCTCAGCAAAGTTAACCCCTCTCCATCGTACTTTCAAATGCCAATGCACACAGGAATTTAACCTCTGGCGGACACTTGAGGATTTTATTTTAGAGCAGGAAGCTTCTAATAGACATATTCCTCATGTCACCATGAGCAGCGTCCTTGACTTTATCCTGACACCGATTTGTTGAGAATTCAAATAATTAGATGGCAAAAGAGAGAGAATGGGGAAAAGAAAATATTTCTTTTGCGTTATCGGATCCGTTTTTAATCATCAGGTGCTTATGGGAGTTTTCTGCATAGTTATACTTAAAAATGAAGCAGCAGACTTATAGGAACACACCTATGTTGACTGAAACCTTTAACATCAACACAATAGCATGATAGCCATGAAATCCTCCCGGTAGTCATTAAAACTTTGTCTAATCTTGTGTTCACATACATCATTTCATTTGTGAACAGGCAAAGCAACATATTGTCCGGATTGTGTAATTTCCAGACATGTTCCAAATGTTTACACAGAGAGTAGATCTGGGTGTGTCAAATCGCAAAATTAGAGAAAGAATTCTTTGACTTGCAGCAACAAACCATCTTGGCGTTGTCAAATAACTCAAGCCTTTTTATTCTTTTTGGAAGTCAACGCCTTGACTTCCAAAACCTCATGGTCAAAGGAGGCGTGAATCCGATGAGCGGATATTTCTTTTCCAAACAGCTTTTTAAGACATTACTGATGCAGTGATGCATAACATTGCTCACAAAGCTGGAATCTAGAACGAGAAGATAATAGGATACAAAAGGCGTTCATTCAGCTTCTTTAAGTGCCTTTAATACACTTGGCTATAGACAGAGGATAGAGTGTCAGTCAGAGTGATAGATTAAGGCACAGGGCAACTGTATTTTCTCCCAGGAGCCCCTTTTCTTGGAATGTAAAGCCTAACTTCACCCTCCGCCTCAGCGCTTGTGGCATCAGTGCAACATAATACAATCGGTTTAGCCCTATACCATCCAGCCTCTGCTGCTTTGTGTACCTGTGAATGTGGCGTTTATGCTGTAGTTTTGTTGATATTTCTCTCCATGTGTGGGGGGGCTTTCTTGTCTTCTCCCTAATACTTGGCAATGCGATGTTGTGTTCACTCTTGGCAACGTCGAAATTCCACAAAGTCTCACTCTGGGTGCCTTTGTAGCCATTCACAACAACTTCCGAGTGATGGACAGGGAGCTTGGCTCTCCTAGGTTGCATCCTTTTTGTCTCAAAATGTGCTCTTTGTTGATATTTGTGGTTCCTCCTTTTCCCCGGGGTCTTTGTCACCAAGGTCGGATACCACACAGCTCCAAGGGTAATTACTGTGACAGTGCAGCAGAAGTTAGGCTGGGCTACCCACGTCACCCAATCGTGTTTTCATCATCGGAAGAATGTTTTTCTTTGGCGACCTAATAAATCCCCCCCCCCATGACATGCTGCATTTACTTTGAATACACATAGGAAGAAAGACCCCCAATTTTTTTTTTTTTTTTTTCTATTTTGCTCCAGTGCTTGCAACAAGTTGAGACAGATCATTGTTGCTGGTTCGCCCTCACTGCGTTTTAAAAGGATAGGTTTGCACACTTAGACATTCCTCCGTGAAGGAATTTCATAGGTATTTGCACTGGAATGTGGTTTCTCAGCGGACTGGGAGGAAATCATAGTGGGAATTATGAAATGTAGCCATAAAAAGTGTAAAAGTGTTGTCACAGGCAATAAAGGCTTTGCTGGCCTGTGGCCCGGGAAGTGACAAACAATGGAGAGAATATTCAATATTATCCACTGGAAACACATGAATATGTTCTTTATTATACTAAACTTTGTATTCTATTTTTAGATAGGCCTCCTAAGCCCTTAACACAACACCGGAGAATAACAGTTGATTGTTCTGGAGTGAAAGTTTGTCATGCCATTATTATTATTACAACAGGAGTAGAAACTTAATAGCCTGCCAAAAAAAAACAAAACAGCACATGTTTCACGTTCCCGTCCTGATCCCTGATAATGAGAGCAGGCGTGTCCCACCCTATGCACCATACAAAGGAATCTTTAATTAAATCACACTCTGGGACCTGATGCTGCACATGTGTTGTACACGCCTGCAACCTTATGCAAGCATTGCGGATGCCCCACACGTTTGTATCATTTATACAGGCTGGGAGTTCATTTATGGTAACTCCAAAGCTGTGTTCACACCAGAGCTAAAAATATTAAGGTTCTATTTTCTGTAAGGGTTGGGCATTAAGTTCTATACAATATGAGATTGTGGGAATTTGTGCACAGATTTAGTTGGATCTTTTTTTACCTGCATTAGTCCAGTGTGAGCACTGCTCACTGCTCAGTCAGCAAGCAGAGACTTTATAAATGCTGCTGGATTTAGAAGATTTCATGTGATCTAATGAAGAACCCTCATTCTTTAATTATATGATTTTTGTCAGAAACATTCATCCTTACTATTATTCTGTGACTTTATTGTTGTTTCACTTGTCTGTGATTAAAAACCTCAGTTGATTCACATTTTTTCCCCACTCCTCATTTAGACCTTGTGACTTTGAGTCACAGATTTATTGTTCAGCATATTCAATCCCGTCTTGGTTGTATTTAAATGCTCGGACAAGAATTAGCTTTTTTGCATTGCAGTTAAGGATGACAACTATTTGAGTTTTTGAATAATAAAGGGATTTACAGGATTAAGATGCATATACACAGAAGACACATCATTATTATGGTTTTTAAATTCACTTATCTGCAAACAAAGATTACCTCTACTAATATTGGCGAGCTATTGTGTAGCTCATGACGTGTTATTGTGTAGCTCTTGTTAGGTTTTCACTATGTACACATTTGCCTTTGATGCAGTTGTTTTCACATTTGTAAGGGACAGAGGAAAATGTATGAAACATCCTCATTATAAACGGTCATCAAAAATGAGCCATGATTAGGGCTGTATAACAGCAGCATTAGAGGATTGAGGGTAAAAGCCTTTAGCCTTAATACAGACATAGTTTTTGTGGTTCCCAATGTTTCCCAGACAGCAGGACTAAGATATTGGATTACCTAAATTGAGGGGTTTTACCCTTTAAGCCCAATATATTTTACAATACAGTAGTCGGAGAAGTTCTGAGGACATAATCTGCTACTCCTTTGCCTCCTGTGCCTATCTGCCTTGGCAAGCCTTTGTGGCATGACTCTGAAAATAGCCTGAATGCCTCCACGTGATTGGATTGCATTGTATTGTATTGTGTTGTGTGGTATACCACCTCAGACTGGAGGCCAATATTTCTGTGGGCATGCAAGCTATTTAAGATGGGACAATTAGATTGGCCTAAGGTTAATATAATAAGTCACTTCTCATCCTATAATGTGTTGTAACTAAAAGAAAATACATACTTACAAAAAGTATACACCTCTTCTTGGGTGAGATGAATTTATTACACTGTAAAGCTCTTTATTATTTTATCGTTGTTTTAATTTTACACTGTAAAGAGTATTTGATCCAGGGGAGCAGCAGTACACTTCACTGGTGTTAGTGGGAAAACATGCTCCAAATGTTTAACTGTTTTATTTTATTTGTCTTGAAAGGCCGGCCTCTTATCAGAGATAACAGTAATGCATTTAACAGGCTGGATTCAGATAAAGTTCCTTCAAAGGCACTAGATGAACCTGAACAAGCAGCTTTAATAGCTGCATTATCAGTCAGCAGCTCCAGCCACTGCAAGCGTCTTACTTATCCCATACTGCATAACATTCCTTCCACTGTACTTTCCTTTTTTGTGGCACATTTTGTCATTTTGTCCATTCGTCTTCCCACTCAGCTCTGCTGAAGCTGAGTCTTTAACACTGTGAAGTCAGTCTTCTCAGGACACTAAACCTCATTTAAGTTTCTCATTAAGGCCCAGGGCTCACTCGTACAAAAAGAATATAAACTGTCAGAAGTTTACATGGTTTTTTAGTTTGGTTCATTACAGCAAAGATGTCAGATTGATCACAATGAAGTAGAAATATTTTGCTGTCCCATATTTAACTTTTTCGATAACATCATAAATACCAGTAAATTGCAGGAAGTAAAATCTTTACTGTTGCACAGAATTACTCCCATGTTTTCAACAATACCCAAATAAGTCATAAAATGTATTTATTCCATTCTACTGATGACCAGATAATGTGGCCGCCTGAATGATGACTGCTAACCGAATTCAGCCACATAGTCAACAAATAGCTTTTTATCTGTTTCCCCCCATGGTACCACCTCAGCATGCCTTTTATTAGTATTCTTTGTGGATGAGTGTATTGATGGGAGTCGCCTGATTAGTGGAAGATACCTGCGCTGAACTAAAGTACAAGACATGAACTGTTGCTCTGAAAATCTCATCAGATGATTTCAGTGAAATACTTCAAATGTAAACTACCATTCTGATTGAATAGAAGAAACTGAGATGTCTTGAGTAGTGATTTGGACAGGATCTGGTTACTAGGAATCAAAAGGACACATAAACACCCAACACAATAAATATCCAAAGTTTCAACTAAGAGATGAGTTATTTGCAAATACAATGTAATACATATCTAGCTAAAAGACCTGCCATATTGAGGACCATAGCACTCAACTTTAAACTTTAATTCAAGTCTGAAACATCAAAATGATAGAAGCTTGTTTCCTCTACATTATCTCAGAGACTGGATGAACACTACAACAATTTTCTTCTCATATGGGTGGATGTTTGCCATTTTGATAGAAGACAAGCAGACGTCCTTTTTTTATTTTTTTAAATGGCTTGTACACAAAAAAAAAGCAAAGTGCTGCATTTTTTTCTGAGGACTTGAAAGCAGAGATTAGGCCCACTTTTTGATTTTTAATGAAATTATATTTTTAACCAGCAGATGGGGACATTGCCATTCATTTTTTCTACTCAATGTAGCCTGTAAAAATGTAATCATACATTCTAATATATATCCAATATCTAATATTGAATGGGGGTCTTCTTGACAGATGCAATGACTTGGTGACTTTTAGAATGCAGCTCTAGTTTGATCAGAATTACGTTTCAGTGACTTGCCATTGTATGCACACCTTAAACAACCAGCCAGCTTACATGTCTCGCTTTAAACATTGTTCAGCTCTGACAGGTGCATAGAAATATGACATGAACAATAGCAACTTAAAATCACTGAGAAAAACACAGAGAAATCATTTCACCAAAGCTGTGTCCCCAGTTCAAGGACCCCGTTCTTTGAAGGATATGGTCTACAAAGCTCTGGTCTTGGGTCCTTCATAGCTATTGTAGACCACGAAGGCCGAACTGAAATGAGATGGTTTGTGTTAGTTCTTCAAACCATTGCCTCGCAAAGTGCAGCTTCTGTTGACAAGCAAGCGTCACATGTAATTTAAAAATAAAAACGCTTTTAAGCCCCCCAGTTTTAACAATTGTACCAACCACAAAACCCAGTAGTGTTTAGTGAAGTGTTTTTGCTCCCAGATTACTTTCATTGCCAGCATGCAATGCATCTTGGGATAAGTTATGCTGGAAAAGATCCACCAGTTGGAACCTTCATTTCCCAGGAAAAGGAGGACATGTTTGTCAGCTGCAAGGAAGGAGCCACTGACATGGGACATGCTTGTTGCGTAGCTGTGACAAAACTGTCTTCAATTGTAGTCTCAAAAAGATGAGGCCACTGAATAGGAATACAGTTTATAACAAAACGATGTGTTCATGTAGGAATACTGTACATGGCCATTAGAAAGGGGCCTGAAGAAGAAAATACGTTTTAAATAAATAAAAAAAATTTTCAATATTTTGCAATTTTTTGAGTTGAGTAAAATGACATAGGAAGGAGGACATATTAAAATGGGGCTGAAGTGAGAATAAGCATAATCCTGGGAACCTGAAATATGACCGAAAAGTGGTAGTGAATGAGCCTTTCCATTTTCAGAGGCTGTGACAAATTTGTCGTGTAGCTCTTAAAAAGTAAGTGTTACCAAGTTATAAAATTTGAAAGAGAAGCCCCCTTTTCTCCTAAAGCACTGAATGATTGCAATGTAAACACTGTTAAAAGCTCCCATGCCGAGGTGATGGCTGTGTCATGTCCCATCGCTCTCCTGCAGCAAGGTCTGTTTTTGAGAAGTTAATTCAATTAAGGCAGACAAAAGACTTCTGGCACCAATAAAAGTTGGGTGAAATGTGAAGCCGTGCGATGGACACACACAGACAGTTTTATGGTCAGTCAAGCGTGATTTGCATTTGCATAATGCCCAGATACTGGGCAGGCTCACTATCGCCATGGGTTACAGTTGGTGCTGTGAATAATGCAGCTCCCTGTTTCGTCTGAAACTGGAAAGCGGGGAGTCCTCTCCATCACCACAACATACACACAAACACAAGCGCCCACATTCTTGTTGCTGCTGTATCGTGACGACTGAGGAAATTGACCCACTAAGTGAAAACCAGCAGTTTTATGGGACATAAAAACACAAATAGTAGTTACAGACACTTGGTGGCACCCTTATGCAACACACAGCCTCAAATCATCCGGAAGTTTCACCAAGCATTTAGAGTGATGAGCAGGCACCAGGTTATTTGACATGGGTTTTCAGAAGTCGTGTACATTTTATACAATTTGAAGTAGATTTGACTCATCACTAATATCGGTTTACATGAAGGCTTTATTTTCAATATTTACCCTGCTTTATCAAACAACCCTCATCATACCATCATGCTCATATACACAAGTGCCCCAACACTGAGTCCTTTCTGACTCTAACAGCTGATGTAGAACAGACACAGTGTGCTGCCGGATAAATAGGAGAGACAGATGGACATGTTGAGAATATTGTTTTTTTTTTCTGCGTATAATCAGAAAAAAAGTATCCTGAATCACTTTAAGACAGTGGAAAACAGAAAGCCCCATGTTACTAATTCCACTTGTAAAAACTGTAAAGTTCTAAATTCTAAATGACATGTAACTTTTTTAATTAATTTGAGTGCCCTACCACTATATCTTTGCGTCTCTCTCACCTCTGTCGCTGTATTAACCTGAGAATAACACTTTATCTTAAATTGCCATTTTACCACGTTCTGGTGTGGAGTGCTGAAGATTCTCTACCAACACACAGCAGGCAGTTCTTTGCCCGCATAGATGGAGTTTAGATGGAGAGCAGTCCTTTCCTGCTCAGTCCAGGTTCTTGACACATCAGTTTTTGGAGCTTCTAGAAATCTGAAAACAAAGGAGATGAGTAGAGCATAGGATTGCCAGTTTTAAAGCGGCACCATATTTAAATCTTTATGACAATAGTGTAAATTAAGATGAAACACACTGGTGAACAACTTTAAAAAAAAAACAAAAAACAAACAAACATCTGAGATCTTTTATTTCAACTCACGAAAATGTTTACAAAAGCTTTGCTCTCACATTTGTGTTCCATTACAATTAAAGGTCCTGAATTAATATCAGAGACATTTCACAAAGAGAAGGTTTACACTCTCTTATATTGTTATTTAGAGACCTAAAAGTTTCCATCAAGACCAAAGGCATTTTCAGAAAGCTTACAGATGATCTTGTCGTCAGGACAAAATGAACTCTACTATACTGGTTCTAACTTGAGGCCTGTGCAAGTGCTTGTGGATGGTGAGCTTGGTAATGGACAATCATCAGAGCTGTTATCATCAGGGCTGAATTGGATCAGGTCAAGTCAAAACACTTTATTTATCTCTGATGGGCACATGGAATAGCATCACAATACAATAGATACAATACAATAACGTGGACATCTATATTTAAAACACAAATGGTAATTTGGAATAATTTAAATTTGTGATAAGTTTAAAGTGACTATATTTACAATGACAGCCACAGCTTTGTGCTTGCAGAACATGAAACTTGAGCAACTCAGAAAGAGGGAAAGAGAAGCAGCTTTTCTCACATTTAGGGTGTCTGCTCCAGGTAAAAATGAGTCTTAAGTTTGGATATTAAAGCCTGCATGGAGCCAGACAGTGATGTCAGAAGGGAAGTTGCTCCAAAGCAGGGGCTTGATATTTGACTGCTGAGACAATGCGAAAGTCTTTTTCTAACGATTCCAACATTGTAGGCCAGCTGGTGCAGCGAGTTAGCAAGGATTATCTATAATAACAAAACAACTTATTTTCAACCTGTGCCCTCGTATGGTTTAGTGAGAAATAGCAAGTGTGAGCTCATGCAACATAAGCTTCCAATTTAAAATCGTGCATTTGCCTCATCCACATTGCAAATAGCAGGGAGAGCAACACACAGACATTTTAGACACTCCTCTGCAGCAGCAGCACCCATGGAGGCCTCACTCATGGTGTAGCACTTTGAGGAGTGATAACAATCGGCTCGAGAGTAACCCCCCCTCCCCTGCAATGTTAAAACCTAAACACACAAAACAGACTTTGATCCAACTGAGGGGCTTTAGGACGGGCTTTGGTACGGGCTTTAGGATGGGTTTGAGGAAGAATGAGCCCTATAAGGTTTTGGCTCAGGGGTTCACACTGCTTACAATACAGACACAGTTAGCATTCCTCTGTGCACAGGCTGACACACAGTCTAAGCTTCCTGTAGTTGTTTACTACCTTTACTCAGTTGTTTGGTTTGAGTACAACACATGTATTCATGTTATAATTTACAGTGGGTGTCCATACACATGAAGGCCAATGTCATATAAAGTCATGTGTCTGAGAACGATGAAGAGCTCATCCAATAACACAAGTTTAGTCTCACGAAATATACTGGCTCTGCATGAATTCAGATATTTTGACTGTGACAAGATGTGACTCACAGCCTTTTAATGATTAGTTAATGGTGAACATATGTGGTATGACTGAATTATGGCTCTTAAATGTGTGTGTGTGTGTTTGCGTATTCTACATAAGCAGTGTGCCCTCCTCTGAGACCACAGGGCCACCACTGTGTTTCATCTCTGGCAGAGTAAATATCCATTCTTTCTTCCAAATGCTGTGAAAGTTGTGTTGAGAGACAAAGAATAAACTTGAATAATGCTAAATTCACATGCAGCTGCTGTTGTTCCTGCCTATCTACTCTGCTTTCTAAGTCACCCCAGCACTCACGGGTGAGAGGCAATGAATCTGTCAGGTTTGAGGTGGTTTCCATTAAGGGCCTGTTAAGAAAACAATGGAGGGGTCTGTTTAGTTGGGAGTTACTTAGTTAGGGGACCCATTGCGAAGGGATGACCTCTTCACCTCAGCTTCTAGCGCCTCATTGTGTTGATTCATTTGCCTAGAAATTTGTTTCAACTTCTCATAATAGTAAAAGAGCACAACAACCAGCACAGAGTCCAGTATGTGTGCTCAAATGATTAACATTAAATCAAATATATATCTTGTTGTGCTGATAATGACAGAGAGACTTATCTGTACTCTTTTAGCTCTTCATTTTGATCTTCAAACTTCAAACAAACTGGTTGTCAGCTCCTGCAGGCCTCGGTTTCATGTGAGAATAAAAGAAAAAAGTAAAACCTGTACTTGTAGCCAATCTTCAGAGCTCAAAACTCCAATCATGCCCAGTGTCAGAGGGAAATTGAACTGTGTTAAACTTTACATGATAGTTATTTGATGTTGTGCAAGATAGTCACACATAGTCAGTGTGTTACCTGCACTAGATTCTGGTCCGTCCGTCAGCAAATATGTGTTTTGGTCCCTTTGTGAAACTGTCTTGCTGATGGTTCCTCATCACTCAGCTCCTGCTGCTTCTCTGAACTGACAGCTAATCTGACAGCAGGTAACACACTGTACCTGTATACATTCCTCGCACCATTACGAGTCCATTCTGTTCTCAGCCTCAACTCAACTTGGCAACAGCACACAAAATAATAACAAAAAATTATATAAAAGCACACAACAACTCCTATTTTCACTTTCCATGTTATGATCTCCTGACACTGGCTTTCCATAGTGTGTGTGTCTGTGTCTGTGTGTGTGTGTGTGTGTGTGTGTGTGTGTGAATTTCCTCTCTCCTTGCTAACAATGCAGCTCAGGAAGTATGTCAGGATAAGGGCCAGACTGTCATGCTCTTTTTGGTCAGTGTGTCCAACTTTGGTGGACAATAACATCGCCTTGTTAATCCCAGAAAAGCGAGACGAGTTGAAGAAAGCTCTGGATCTGTGGGAGGGAATTACTAGCCCAGGTGTCTTCAAAGAAAACTCTGCGATGTCCCTCTGGCTGGTGAGTGCTGTTTCAACTTGTCATTTCTGACTGTGGGTGGCCGAGGACTCGCTCCCGTCCTGAGGTCAAGAACAGAGAGTGCTGGAGCTGAACAAATTTGCTGGCGGTTTGGCCTGTTTTTCCTCAACGTAGTGGTTGTTTTCAGCTCATGAAGTGAGCTATGAAAGTCAAATCTGTTTACTGAATTGAAAGAGCTTCACCTTTTAAAAAAAATTGCAATTGACTAAGGTTGTAAGTGGCTGAAATATTTTGTGAGCTGAGGAGGCATAAATCACCTGTCTGGACTTCAGTGGAAACCTAATCCATATTAAAATGAGCCCACAGTTACTACAGAATTTGTTTCTGTAACACAATTCAACACATTAACCACACAACAGTTGATGATCGTAAAACATCTACAGCTGATCTCCTCTCCAGTGTTGATGGTGATGGCTAAAATGAATCTCTGACTGATTAATCAGCATCTGAGTTTAATAGATCCAGATACAAGAGATGCCAAATGTACTTTCACGAGGTGATTCATCCATTGCACAATTTTTATTTTTCTCTTTTGTTTTTTGTCAGTCTCCTTATTATGTGAACTCACTTGCAATAAAGTGCTGCATTCAAAGTCTTCAGGACACAAGGGAAGCATGATAGCAAACCTTTTAAGGAGGTGGTTGGAAAACACTCATTTAATTATCAGTCATGTCTCAGACAAAGATAAAAGACAGTTTGTGTTGCTTTTTATTGCTATGGACGGATGGTGTCATCCACTAAGTCCAGACAAAATACTCCCTGTCATCTTTTTATCAGAACCTTTTCTGTTTTATGACAAATGGTTTGCCTTGTTTAGTCAACCGTCCTTCGATCTCTAACACAATGTCCATTTGTTGTCTGTCTGTCTGCCTTTTACTCTGTCTTTTTCTCTCTCCCTCTTTCTGTGCCTGTCTGTGTCCTTCTCTCTTGCTGTCTCCCCCTTTCTTTCTCTGTCTTTCCCTGCCTTTGGCTCCGCATCTCTCCCTCTCTGCCTGTCTTTCTCTCTGTTTCTCTGTGTCCATGTAGAGGTGTCCCTCCTGACAGCTGATTAGTGTATATCTGTGCAGTAACTTTAACAGTTTATAGTCTATCTGCTCATCGGTGGAGGAGCACCCAACACGTGCCACTCAGCCTAATACACATTGTGTCTGTTACATGGACACGACAGAGTTTTTTTTTTTTATTAACCATGATTTCATCCACAGTTATTCCACAAACCAGGTGACATGAAGAGGACGTGATAAATTACATTTACATTTGGAAATACGTTAAGAGCTGATTCTTCTGTTTTTCTATATTACGTGAAGACAGACAGAGTCACAGTGCACCGTACCTTTATCCCTTTTCATCACCTTGGCTCACATCCTCTTCATTTCTTCCGTGCCTGGGCTCTTATGAGGCAGCTGATGATTGCTCTGGGGCCTGTTGTGTTTGAGGCGAGTTGATAATTGCAGCTCCAGAGGAGAAATGGTCACTGTGGGTACTTTGTGTGTGGCGGGTGCTTCTGCAGATGATAATTAAAGGTTAAATAGCTCATTCCTGTTCTTTGGAATTTGTAATTTACTCCTCTCAAAGTATGAATTTGGCAGGAATCTTCTCTCTCCTATTCACTCCTTTATTAGTTTCATAGAGGCCATATCCATCACCAACAAACCACGACATTCCCAACATTTCATGATCAAACTGATTATGAATAATGTGAATTACCCTCTGTAAAAGACATTTTGATATGTTTAAGAAAACTTTCTGTTAGCTTTTCTTTTGTGATATATTGTTCATACAAATTGAATGGCCGCACATCATTAAGTTTTAAGTGGTCACAGAATTTTCTTAGAAATGTTTTTTGGGCGAGAAATTCAATACACGCGTTTTATCAGAAAATATATTTGCCATCAAATTTTGGGTCTTTATCATTTCTTAACAGAAAAAAATATTATAGGTTAAATGCACGGCATGTGAATTCTGCTCTGGGACCCGCTGATATTTTGTCCGATTGTTCCTCTGTAATCATAAGAATCAGACAGTCAGAAAGCTTTAACCAATGATGATGTCAAGGACAGCTGCTTAATGAAATGGACCATTACAAGATTAAAATCTTGTATGGCTCTAAATTTGAGATTCGATAATGTCAGAAAACAACTCAGCAAAGTATCTAACATAGGTGTCAATCAGGTGAAGTATTTTTGTACACATTTAAATTTGGAAAAGTTCCATGTGATAACTTTAAGGTTGCAGTTGCTCTTTCACACAGTCAGAGAATAGAACCTCTATAGTTCTTTGTGGCTTCTGTCTAAAGAGGCTTTGTGTTTACAGTTGGGGATTACAGCTTATCTTATTGTGTGCTCCATTTTGTCACAAATCCAGACTTACACTTCCCCATGATTGTCAATTTGCCAAAATGTTTCCATCTGCTAACTTAAGATAGGGCAACATATGTACAACACCTGGCAAGAGCTCAGTCAAAAATATGGACGCCTTCGATCAATAGGGGGCGGGGGGCAGGAGATAACTGATAGATTAATCACTGCCACTTTGTTGGGGGAAGAAATGAGAATGAGAAATGTGTTATTTGAACAAATGGGTCTCCAATGCAAATGCAATTGTTAGTTATTAGCTAACCTCATTTTAAATTTGCTCTGTAGCTGGAGCAGTGACAACCAACTGACCCTGGAAATGGGCTCTCAGTGCCAGTTTATGTCGTAGGAGGTACTGTTTGCATACAGGACTTCGGCAGGGCGTCTCTATGATGTCATTGCAGCTATTGTAAACCTCGGCACTCTGCTATTGGTGATGAAATATTTGTAAAATATGGACTAAGATGAGAGATGTCACACTGTCATCACTCTGCAGTCAGTTGTGGTGCAGCACTGTTTCTGCCAGTTAAATAGCAACGCTGGTCAGTGCTACATTTTCCATGTTGAGTTGATAGTCAACAGATACATTGACTTGATTTTACTGCTCCACAGAAATGTCAAATATAATGTTGTTGAAGTAACTGGACCATATAATCTTGGTTAAAGCTAAGAAAAGCAGACCACATTTTCTTTATTAAACTTTTTAAAATGAGACTGCGTGTTACTGATAAATACAATTAACTTGAAGGGACTAATGTACACCACCAGCTGAGACCAAATCATTTGTCAGCCTCTCCATTAAAACTCCACTGATCAGTCATTTCCCTTTCTATTCTCCCAGCAACAATGACCCTTAGCTCTCTAACCCCTTGTCCAGTTTCCTAGAACAGACAGCTGACTTGATTTTGTTAGATTGAGACTTGAAACCCATCCATTGTTTGTCCTGCAGAGAAGCAGGAAGTGCGCATGATATTGTCCCCACGCCTTCTCTGGAACCTTTCGGTGCTGTTGCCAGTATTGTGTAATCTCCTCTGACAGCACAGGGCAGGAGGATGGGTCTCATGATGAGGTCATGGCCTGAGCTGAGGATTTAGCTTCAACTTCACCAAGGTGTGAGTGAGGCAGAGCAACATCACAACACTGAGAGTCAACGAAACACACATTGTGTGCATTCTTCTATGTACTGAATGTCATGTTAGCAAACAAGCTGGCTAAGTCAAATCTTTGATTATTATTTAAATAGAAATTGTACTTGAATACAAATGAATTGAAAACAACCCCCAAATTTTCTAGCTAAATTTAAATTGTGTCCATATCCAAAATTAAAACAACACATTAACGTGCATTAATTCTGGTTGGATCAATAGGATTTAATTGCCTGACAACTTCCACAATTTAATCTGCTGTGCATTGATGTAATGCTCCATAATGGTATGCGGTAAATGATGAACAAATTATTAATTTGAGAGTAAAAGGCTCTAATAAGCTTGAAAGATTGAATGAATGTGTATTTTACTGTATTCAAAAGCAGAGGTGGCTGATAGTTGGACATTATACTGTAAATGTTGCACCATTTTGGGATAATTATTGGCTGTGGAGCAGGTTGTGGAAAAAGGCTGGCTGCAAGAAAAACAGGAAGCAGCTAAGAATACACCCAAATAGAGCATTGGGCCTATCTCACCATGTTTTCACCAAAAAGTCAGAGGCTTCCTCCTCTCGTTTCCCTGAGAGAAAACAAAGCGGGGAGCTTCCTGTACAGCGACACAGCAGATCTGCAACAATGTTAGTCTGTATTGTTCTGTAGGGATATTCAGCTGCTGTGACATTTTCCAGCACACAGAGCCAATCTTTTCAAGTTGACCCTTATGACTGCAGCAAGGTTATACAGCACAATCCTTCTGAGAATGTCACTGCTTTTGCTTCTCAACACTTTTTTGCACTACATCTTTAATATCCAAATCATTAGAAGTGTCTTTTCCGCAATTTATTTCATGGGCCTTCCGCAAACACGCAGCTCATTGTCTGTCTTAACTCATGGTTGTGGCTCTCATTTCTCACAGTGCAAACTGGCGCAGAGGCTCAGAGGACAATTTTCAATTGGCCCGAGGCTGCCAATCTTCATTAGGGCTCCTGTGTCAGTTACAAATGCACCAACACACTCCACTGATTAACATCATGTTCCCAGCACATACACATTCACTTTCCACTGGATTGGCTTACCTTGTATCCCCCTCTATGATGCTATATGGGCAGTCCTGTCCTCATCAGCTGGGATGCACCTGATTCATAATTTGTATTTGCAGCTTAATCAGTGAGGATATGCTGTTTACTCCACAACATCTCATATTCATTATTCTCTCCCTGCTCTAAGACTCCCGCCAAGCCACCCCCCTCTTTTCTACATTAAATTGCAGGCCCCCCTCCTTTTTCCATCACTGTAAGTGCCTCCTTCTTTACCAGACGGCTCTGCACGACCCACCCCACCTCCGCCCACTTCTGTCTTCCCCCTCTCCTAATCTTTTTCCTCCTCAGGCTTTGAGCTGAAGACCCTGCAGCATCCAGAGAAAGAGCGGATGGGATATAGGTTGCAGGGATGCTGGAGGGATGAAAGATAAGAGAGGACAAGGATGCTTTGAAAGATGAACTCAGTTGTACATTGAGGGACCTTCTGGTCATTGAAACTGGAGGAAAATACACCATTTCTTATATCACATCAACAACCATCTCAGGATTCACTTCACGTCCAGTTGGTAGGGTCCTGTACGTCTGGACACAAGGTTTTGAAGGGCAGGCTGGCGAAGGAAGGGAGACACTGAGCAAAGAATGGCAGCAGTGACACAGTTCTAGCATAGGACGTGAGCTGAGTTTTCAAGAGAGAATGGGCGGACTTGGTTGGTGTCTTGCAACAGTCTTTAGCTGGGTAAAATCTTTCTACCACTGCATCTTCCCATTTTGGAGACAAAGGAAAAGCAAAAATACGGTACAGTTCAGATTTTCAATATAATATGAATGCTGGTGTAATGTTTGGCTTCAGCTTTGGTGTCTTCTGTTCTTTGATTAATTTGAAACTTTGCATCTGTTTGTTGAACTTCTTATCAGTGACAATTGATTTTCCTGTTTATGACGGAGAAAACAAAATGCTGCTTACTGATTCGAACAGCACTGCATTAGCTATGCGTTGGTTGAGACGGATAACAGTATTTAAAACAACACTTGCAATGTACCTGTAGGGAAGACAGGGTTGGCTGATTTGACTGTCGACTGGTCCATCATTTTGGCCCAGACTCAAGTATGTTGAATGGATTGCTAAGAAATGGTTCTAACATGCATGGTCTCCATTAGAGGAACCCTAATGAGCTGATTCCCCGACCCTTTTCAGGGAAACACTTTGTCCAATTATTTGGTTTATGCCCCTCTACCTGCAAAACTAACGCCATTTTCTTCAGCATCAGCACTTCGTGGAGAGTGCTAATACTGGTCGTGCACAGGCTGGTATTCTAACAATGCAAACTAAAGCAACAAACATTATTAACAAAGTCAACCCTAACCCTAACCCTGCTGAAAATCAGCATCATCATTATGAGCATGTTGGTATGCTGATGTGAGCATTTAGCTAAATGGTAACAGCTGTAAACTCTTCCACCCTACTCATATGGAGAATATCTACTGTACACAAATTAAAATGAGTCAGTCATAAATTTAGTAATAGTTTCATCTAGTCACTCATTGTGATGTTCTGTTCAATCCATGAAAGAGCTGATGAAATATTGCTTTTTACTCTGATCATATCAAACGCTGTTATTATGATCTTAGAAACAAATACATCTCTACATGTCCCTAATTTTCATGTGCAAAACTGTCAGGAAATAAATTTAATATTTCTAAAACTCCCAGCAAGGCCTGAGGGAGGACAGTAAAACAGGATAGATAAATAGAGCAGGACACACACACAGAGAGAGACTCAGACACCAGGATATTGCCAGTTTGATGTTTCCCAATAGTTGGCCTGTGCTCATGAACACAGACATCAATCCTGCAGATGCAGCCACTGCACAGGGTCCTGGTCTGCATACTTGATATGCATAAGCTTATTGCTCAACACAGCCCCTGAACTCATCCTTAATTGAAGCAGAATGTGTTTTTAAAACAATGGATGGCTGTCTGGGCACAGACATATTGAAGGTGTTTAGGATGCACCTCCTTCTCCTTTGGGTGTGCATCTTCTGCAGCTGACATTTTGATGGCTGCTGTGCCTTCAGAAGCTATTGAACATAGGTGGTTTATCAGGGTGGTGAGCAAGATCTCTCTGATGTTCGGCAGCTGCATCCAAGCCAGATCCAGGGAAGCAGTTTAAGCAGTTTGGATGATGCTGCGTGACAGGCTTCTTGGTTTAACTTCATATCAGTATCACTATTATGTAAAACTTTTCCCTCAATTAATGAGCAATCATTAATAAACAACCATACCATTCTTCATCTATAGGTGGGTGATAAAAACTGGCAATGTTACTCAGTCATGATCTATGTGGCATTCCATGTGGCACCACCACTAATAGGATCCAAACAGGAGGCGAGTCAGGTATCTGCCTATCCATGCTACAAAGTGACACTATGCAACAGACACGTCATTTTCTGGATCCCAGGAGTGAATGTACCAAAGCTGATGTGTTTTAAATCTAAAGCGTATTGGTGTGGATGTAACCTGAGGCTCAAAGTTTGCACTCATGTCATCCATATCACCAGCCTCTCTTTGAGTGGATGCAGGATAAAACCCACTAACATCAGTCACAGGTACATATCAGCTCTGGCTCTGATTAGCATTGAGTGAGGGTGAAGTGACTCGTTTTCATTCCTTTTCCTGCTGTAAACAGACCTGTCACCTGTCCAGCGCAGTTCTGTTCAACCAGAAACACAAGAGCTGCAGTTTTGTGATATGTGCTAAAGGAAACAGTTCATGAGAGCACTGATTAAATTAATGATATGAGTAAGATCAAGCCATGGGAGGTTATAAATTTGGGTTTTCATACAGTTCAATACAGAACAGACCTACTTATTGGTGACCTCCTAATAGGAGTTGAATCAAAAGAAACTTAAATAAACCCCCCCCCCAAAAACTTTTTTTCACATTTACATGTGGCTTTTATTCTTTAACCTTCTGTTGGCTTTTTGCAACTAAGCCAGGGCACATACAGTCCACTGCTGTGTTATAATCTTATATACTTCATATGAAAATTGGAGAAGCAGCTCAATTCTTATCTAGTGACTATTTTACTGATTCATTGATAGATAACTTGTCTCTTGGTGAGTCTGTGGCCTGTCTAACATCAGAAACCAGTTAAAATTCCTGTTACCTGGAAATCTTTCTATACTGATCACCATGAGTTGTTAATCAGACAGTGCCACATCTCCCTCTCACTTATTAATGCTACTTTCCTCCCTCTTTGGTGCTTTTTGTTCATCTAATGTGCTTAGTGTATTCTTTTTGTGAAGCTGCTGAGGACTTGTGTTAAATCCACTGACTGTCTATGAAAGTGGACATAAACTCAGAGTCTGGAATGTAAAGTCCAGTGCTTTAGTCAGATCGTATTGAAGTCTATGGGACAATGACCCTACTTCTCATGTGATTTATGAGCTCAGTAAATGTTTTCCTAATCAGTTGATGGTCTCAGTCTCTAGTTTGAAGTCATCAGTACAACATGTTGTTCATTAAATGATGGTGTCATTTAGAGGACAATAGACCATAAAGCAGGGGATGCATCAGGGGGGGCTTTTTGAATGACAGATTGTACCACCCAATCAGGAAACAGAACAGAGGAAGTCTGATCGAACCTTCACTCCAAATCTGGTTTCTATTTATTCAAAAATCCAATGGTGAACTGTTACTTTGTCAGTGCATTAGGTTAATATGTCTGTTTCCCGGTTTGGATATCTCACATACTGTTGTAATAGAACAGTTCAACAAGTACTGTCCTTTATGCTGTTTTCTTTCATTATTATTTGCATATCTTTGACATAAAGCCTGTGATTTTTGGTGCAGCTGAAAAACAGCTGCTCAGAACAATAGACATTTGATTTTTCTGACAAATAAGCACATTGTTAGACTATGAAATGAGTCATGATCACCGGCAGCTGTAGCTTGTGTGGTTCACATACATGGAAACCCACGTGGCCTCCATTTTGAAAACTCTCGCTCTCCCAGGTTCTCATGTCAGTGTTTTTACATGACAGTCCTTCAAAGAGGCTTCACGCTGTGTGCTGCTGTCACTGTTGTTTCTCTGGGTCAGTGTGTTGTGTTGTGGTGCTGGGTGAACGGTCCGTCTTTGCAGCAGAGAGAACAGAGGAAAACGTGCACACACATGTGAGCGCTCTGCAGAGGGAGGGAATGCCTGTGTCTGTATTGTTTTCAACAGATGGGAGTGATGGGGGTGGGAAAGGGTGTGTGCAGCTCCCTTTGTGTGTGTTGGGGGCCCACTGGAGTGTGTTCTTCCTCTGTCTGTCAACAATTGAACTGGCCCTTCATTTAGCAAGTTCTAGGACGTCAGCCAAAATGACAGAACACACCCCTCTGCTGTTTATACGCTCCCTATTTACTTATCTGTATGTTTATCCTGCCTACTTTCAATCACTTCATTCAGTTATATGTTAAGAACTTATGCATTTTTCTGCATTCACTCCATGCACTCCTTTCTTTTTTTCTCACCTCTTTTGTTCTTCTTTTATCAACTAAATTATGTGCTTTTTTTAGTCCTGAGTTCATTGTCATAGATGGTCCAGCTTTGATCTGTTCCGGCTGTTAACCTATCTCTACGTGGTTCAAGGACAGTGGCCTGACACCGCTTAATCTCCTTAATTGTGGAAGTGCCTTGCTATCCCCTCTTGGCTCTGGTTTACAAAAGAAGACAGAAATGGTCAAGGTTTAAGAGGTACTAAAACAAATCCTACCAATGATCTGATTAGACTTGGAAATATGTCCACCCTCCCATTACTACCCAAACTCTGTCCCACACACAAACACGTCAACACACACACACACACACACACACACACACACACACACACATACATACACACACGCTCTATTACCCCTGCAGGCCCTCCTACGTTCAATAAAATAGGGCAATAACTGAGTTCTGTCAGTGTCAGACTGGAAATGTGGAGGTGGTTTGCTCAGTGACCAGCAGAGGATGCTGCAGCAGCACCTGCTGTACAGTATGTGCTGTGTGCCTTACTTGGGAGTTGTATCAGTGGGGCAATATGGACTGTAGTCTCTGAGTAACACTTCTGGATTCCTTTAGCTCACCTAGTCATGATATATCTGATGTGCTAAATCTCTGTTGAATTATTTCAAGCAGTTGAATGCCTTTCGTTTTTGAGTGTTAGTGTGTTATATTCTGTTGAAAGCACTTTGTCAATCTTTAAAACAGCAGAAAACAACAAGAAAACAATTGTAAATCTGACTCAGATGTGTAGCATTATGCTCTCTGTGTTGGCTCCATGGTAAATCGTGATGTTATGTATACAGGAGATGTTGTGCTTCTAAAAAATATATGATGCATCATAGACTGTCACACTAGAGTCTGCTGACAGGGAACTGGACGATGTGACTTTATGCTGGAACACGGTGTCCAATGTTAAGTTTTAATTTCGGAACAACTAAGCTCAGCTTGACAACACTCAAATGCAGAGTCATTCAGTGGCTTATAATGAGATAAACAGTTGATGAAATGACAATGCATTGTGAACAACCATGTGTTCTTTTTATTTCAAAGCACAGAAAAATAAAGTTTTGGCTTGGTCCCATTGGATAAGGATTTAGAATGTTTACATTGTGGGACATGCATCTAGAGTACTGAAAATTTTATTGTATTGAAAAATAGTTGTCAGCTTCAGACGGACATTCATCTCTAAAAGGTCAGAAGTTGTTTTCTAAAAAGTTACAGCTTTTCAGGTTTATATATCAGAGACGTGTGTGTATGTGTTTGTGCGTGCGTGTGTGTGTGTTAGTTGCAGGATTAGGTTTAGATGTTTTCTCTCCAACATTGTCTCCTTTAGTGGGTTTGTCTCCTTAGGGGTGGCCTGCAGGAAATACCAGGGGATTAATCCTCTGTGGCACTGGGTGAGTGTGTTTGTATGCGTCTCTGTGTGTAGGTGGGTTTCTGTATTTATAGAGTGTGGGAGAAAGATGTGTGTGAGAGAGTGGGGGAGAAATAGAGGGTTATTGATGGATGTTTATGTGTATGCACATAGTGAGTTTGATAGTTTAAATCATGTGTGTTTATGTTTTCAGGATGTGGTGGGTGTGGACTTTATATCATGTGAGAAAATCTTTGTGCATCTGTTAGAAAATTATGGGTCCATGAGTGTTTACAGGTGTGTGTAATCAACAACTGGGAAATGGTCACATTTGTGTGGAGGTTTGCCGTACTTGTGCACAGGTGTGTGTATGTGTGTGTGTGTGTGTGTGTGTGTGTGTGTGTGTGTGTGTGTGTGTGTGTGTGTGTGTGTGTATGTGTGTGTGTGTGTGTGTGTGTGTGTGTGTGTGTGTGTATGTGTGTGTGTATGTGTGTGTGTGTGTAAGAAAACTGAAGGGGGATAAAGAGTCATGCATGGGGCTAACATGGTCATTGATGAGCAGTGAAAATGTAATGAAGCAGCTTTTACTTCCTGGCTCCTCTGTGTTCTGGTGGGGGGGGGGGGGTCTGACTGGGGCTACCTCTATAATCAGATTTAGATTCTTCACAATTACTTTTTTTTGTTGTTGTTGTTTTTCTTGGAGAATAGAAAACATGCAGGAAGCCCAGAGGGAGACTGAAAAGTGTAATGCAGATTTTGAGATGGTCCAAAGATAAAACTGGAGATAATGTGTATTATTCTAGTTTTCTTGTTTTCTTGTTCAACAACAACCTTGTCCCACTAACAAAGTTTACATGTCCTAAACCTGACATTTTGGCCAAAAGGGATGATGCTTCAACTACAATGATGCATAAACCCCACACATACTGTCCTGCTACCATAAATGCTCATTGGAACACCAAATTTATATAATTCCTTATAATTTATTATTCCTTTACTCCTATCCTGAACCTCTGTAGTTGTGATAATTGTCACTTAAAAAACTTGACATGTAAACTTGTTTTAATCGTTTGAAAGTTCTGGCAGGTCATGAATATTGAGCATCAAATGATGTTTAACAATGTTGGAGGCAATACGTGTGGAAAGAAGGACTCTTGCTGTGAAGGTGCAGCAGGTGTCCTCTCTGACACCCACAATGACTGAGTGCAGTACTTTGCTGTGTCAAGAGAAATGTTCATCTCAAGGGTGAATGCAGGAGGAGACAGAGTTGATGAAATATTAAAATGGATGCAGTACAGAAATACACAAGAAACTGAGCTAGAGAATGATGGAGAGAGGGGGAGGTGAAGTGCGATGGATGCGGAGGGGCATACACAGGGAGGGGGTGGGATGAATGAATGAATGAAATTAAAAGTGGTGAGGTGGGGTAAAGAGGGATAAGAGCAAGAGGAGGGGCAGAATAAGATGGATAATAAGTGGAATATCCCCTCCCCCTTTGCTCCTGTGGAGAGGTGGGGGCAGCCCCGCCACCCACTTCCCTCAACCCCCCAGGAAAAAAAAAAAAAAAAAAAAAGAAGCTTTGTGAAACTTTCCCCGGCAGATGGAAAGAGGGAGAGTGAGCACAGAAGAGAGGCAGTCAGGATCCAATTTAGGTTTAGAGGAGAGACAGAGGAGGAGACAGAGTGGAAGAGGGAGAAAGCAGGAGCCTGAGGAGAAAGAGTTTGTGTTCAGGATAGTCATGGCTTTGCAGCGTTGGGCAACTCTTCTCCTGCCTGGATTAGATTTAAGGAAGCCCACTGGTCTGTAGCAGCAGCAGCAGCAGCAGAAGCAGCAGCAGCAGCATCACTCCCGTCAGTCACCATGCCGTCTGTCTCTCTCAGCCTGCCAACGGCTCTAGCTGGACCTGCACGCACCTGGGTCTGCCTGTCCTGCATGTTCTGGGTGAGATGACTTTTCACCTGGAACTTGTTCCCAGGATCATGAATGATTTATTAAGTGCCGGCATGAGACGTCACATTTATGACTAAGCTGCAGGAGATAGCAGAGCCAGAGCATGTACACTACCAGTCAAAAGTTTGGATACACTTTCCCATTCAAATGAATAGGAAAGTGTGTCCAAACCTTTGACTGGTAGTGTAAATCTAATGACTTGCAAACTCCTGTTGCATAATACACTGTAGGTAATGGTGAAATCAGGAGTCTGTGAGTGAGACAGGGCTGAATTAGCTTGATATTGCAGTAAGCCAGAATGCTTTTGTTGTGATTTTGTTGTAATTGAAAAAAGCGTGCTGGCTCAGAATGATTGCCCTGATCAAATCCAGTTGGTCAGAGGGTCTGTTGGGTGGTCTGCTTGTCGGGGGCTGGGTGGAGGGTTGGGACCCTGGCTGTGGGGGGCCTTGGCAAGGTGACACATTTGAGAGAGAAAGATATTATGAAAGCAACTGCGTGGGTGTGCAACCATGCATTCTTTTCTCCCACGAGAAACACATTTAGACTGAAAACTTAAATATGTCTCTTGCTCTCGTCTCCTCAGTCTCTTTGTAACCCTCTCCCTCTGTTTCCTCCTCTATTTCACACTAGTTGGTTTGGGGACAGAGCTATTTTTACTTTCTCTTGTATAATTTAATCTGTCGCGCTTACAGTGAGAGGCTGTTTGTGCACTTGTGTGCCCTCAAAGCTGTGATGTGCTCACTGAAGAACTGTTTGTGTGCGTGTCCAAGCTGAAAGCATGGCGAGCATGGCCTCAGCGTTTTGTCTTGAAACACTCTGAGTGCTTTTGCTAATTTCTGTTGATTTGCAAGAACATTCCTGGCTCAAATACACAACATTGCACGCTGGTCTCGTCTTTTTCAGCTGAATTCAGGATGAAAGAGGAGAGTAGCTGAATAGACCATTGAGATTCATCCGTCCTCATTCTGCACTGGTCCTTTGGGACATGACTTCACACCACTGGCAGAGCTGGGGTTCTTGGCGAAGAGACTGGATAATCTTACAGAGCTCTTCATCAGTTAATTACCATTCTCTCTTTTGAGGAGCAGGAGGTGAGGTGAAAGGGGGGTCGTAAAAGATTCTCAAAGCCCCCCAGCTAAGCTCTGGGTCACTGATTGACTGCATCAGAGCACTGTATGACAAAGCGGGCTCACTTAAGGGGGCGGGGTTCATTCTCAGCCCCTGTATTTGTTGCAGGCTCTAACACACCCTCTGTCACCAGATTACGGTGAACGGTTTTAATTTGTGTTCGTTTTTTTTCCAACATCATTGTCAAATTACAGTCAGGAAACAGCCTAAATATGGGTTTGGGTCTCTGTTAGGCTGATTTAAGAGATGAAGCTTGACCGGAGCCCCAAACATTTTTTTGTATTTCCTTTCCTTGCAATGAAATACAAAATAATGTGTAAAAAGTAATATGTAAAAGTGAACAATGAATTAGCTACCAATTGTTGATATTTCTCCATCCTGATGACCATTGTGGAATCTTTTCTCTTTGACTGATCAGGTTTTTGTAGACTGTAGCCCTTTTTTCTTGTGCAGCTGGGAAAGTAAGCTCAGCTGCAAAAGCTATTATGAAGCAGTGAAGGAAAGGCAGAGATAGAAAGAGGGAGAATGAGCATATGAGAGTGAATGAGTTGGTACAGATGCAGGAAACAGACCATCTTCATGAACCAGACAAGATCTATTTCTTTACCCAGCCTCTAACGGGGAGGGTTTCCTTATGTCAGTGCAGGATGGTCCTAGATAAAAGTTGATTTTTTTTTCCAGCCTGGAAGAAGAATGAAAAGGGAAATATATGAAATGGCACGGACAACCGGAACGACAAAGGAAATGAACAGATGATGCACTGGACAAGATCAGAGGGCAAAGCGAGCAGGAATGGAAGAAGAAGACCTTCCTCCACCAAACACTATGAATAATTAATGAATGCTAAAAAAGGGCTTCAGGGAGAGCTTTATCAGGTTTCTCTGAAATGACCATGAAACTAATCAAATGTCCTCTACTAGCTGATTGTTGAGAGAAAGTTTAAAGGCCATGCAAATCCTACTGACATTCAAGAACTGCAGGCTGCATGTGCTAGATGTGCCTTTAGCACCACACAGGTGTAACTGATGTGGGTCAGGCCATTGCAAAGCTGTTGGTGGGGGTGTTGGGGTGCCTCAGATCTAATGACATGTTGTAGTAAACACTGCCGGAGATCACAGTACTGTTGATACCGATATTGATCATCCAAACCTTCAAACATGCCAGGATTAAAAAAACTGCTGGGATGATCAATACCCATTAACATACACTCAGTCCATCTAGGCTCAGAGTTGGCTCTCAAAGACATCACTCTTGAGGTGTTATCTCAGGAATGTTAGGTCATTGGACTTGAGTTGTCCTGATTAGGAAGTGGACAAACTACTTCACATTGACTTGGTTCTGGTATATCGGTTTCTGAAATGAAGTGTAAGAGAAACAGGACAACTGGCCTGTCAGTCCATTCTTCTGATCCTATCCTCTTTTTTGGGGCTTCTTTTCCTTCAGTCTGCTCCTCGCACTCCTCTGCGCTCTCCTTCTTCTCTTTGATCTGTTGCTAGTTTGGTTCTTCTCTCATTCCTGAGATCACCTTTGATTTGAGAAAAACGTTCCACATGTGGGGCCCCTTTGAAATATATATTTCTGTAATTGCAACATCTGGGATTTCTCTATAATGGATTGACCATCCACTTTTTTCACTTTCTCCAGCTTGACGTTTACCCAGCTGTTGCCATCCTGCTCAACACGACTCAAGCTATTTTCATCTTTGTGTTGCTCTTTGCCTCTTGATGGTGCCTTGGTTGAAACATTTTTAACAACAAAAAGGGAAGTTTAACCCTTGTTCTGTTGATTTATGAGAGTTGTTGAGCTTTGTGTAGCGACCCCCTCTTTCTTGAAGAGAACCCCAGCCTTGTGCATGCTTCACCGAGCACATTGGCTTCACACCTCCCATGGCTTTCTGGTTTTCCCTGCAGGAAGTTTCAGGATTCGGAAATTTGAACGCTGACTTTATTGCAGATTAAATTTATATAAAAATCATTTTGTACGTTCTTGCTAGTCACTGATCAGAAATCAATTTTTTTTCTCTCCTTGATTTGTCTCCTGTTGATTCATCTGGAGAAGAGTAATTAATATTTAACATAATCAATTAATATAAAGATACAAACAAAATACAGAGAAGTGCAACTCATCCTGATCCACCTGACACATTCATAGCCAAATTAAAAACAATGAAAAACCATGGCTTTTAACTTATGGCAGGCTCTCTCAGTTAAAAAATAGAGATGTTTTCTAAAGCCATGCATTTTCAAATTTAGCTCAAAGTATGAAACTATAATACTAGACCACCAATATCCCCTTTAATCTTTGCTCATGTGACTTGATGGATAGTGATTGGTGTTTGTTGTATTTTGCTGTATTTTGTCAAATCTAAAACTTCTGAACAGGCCGCAACAAGCAGTTTCCTTGGACCAACACTATGGTTAATAACAATCAAGCTTTTTAACTAACGATCAGTTTTCCATGACATTTGCTCAGCAAATCCCCTGGTGTCAGTGTCAAAACTGATAAATCTCCAGGAAGAACTTCATTTTCAGTTTGTTGCCTTTAATATATTTCTAACGTATGTTGTTTTTGAATTGGGTTATTATTTTCACTCACAGAAACAACATTGTGACTTGTAGTAATGCATTAGAGGAGGGACCACATGGATTAGTGATGTACTAAGTATTTTACCATGGGTCATAAAGCTTTTTAAAGCAACAACATCAGACTGGAGAGTGAACAAAAAATGTTAAATAAATTAATGTAGGTCAGCCCATTTAAGGAAATTCCTTTTAGACTCTTGAGGACATGGAGGGTCAAAGGTCACCATTTTGAGGACTTGCCACAAACTTGGCCCTGGAGTGTTTGGAGGTGATTGGACCTGGTAGTAATTAAAGTTGGGCAACTAACAGGAAGCTCATTCTGGGGTCTTGCCCCCCCTCAACACTGGAGCCGTGACATAGCAAAACTGCTGCAATTTTGTTACAGAGTCGACAATTGCATTAATGAGTCAGTAATTTTGCCAATAACTTGTGCATCATTTGTATTTCCACTTGCCATCTATGGCTGCACTGGCCTTGGTCCTGTAGTATTGCTGGCTTTGTGTTCTAACAAGGCGCATTAGTTTATCAACAAGACATCAAACCTACTAAGGACCTGAAAGATTGGCTCCAAATTTGAACTATTTCCTAATTTTTTAGGGCCCTTACAAAGGTTGAGTATCTTGTTTTTTACCACAGTTTGTGCAGAGAGCCACCTTATATGGATATGCTCAACATCTAATGTTTTCAACACAATCACTGTATGCCTAAAATATTCCCTACATGTATGTGGAGACTCTGTGTTACTTCACTGCCAGAGCAGAACAGAGCGGCCAAGCTAAACCAGATACTTTAACAAGAGACTGTTGTTACAAAGCAACGCTGATCAAATCCATGAAACATGTCACTTTATTAAATCTTATGCCAGTGCATAAGCAGTTGCGCATTTATGTAAGTGAATGTCAAAACTCTGATGTCATGGTCGAGTTCTCTGAAGAGATTAAGAGTTAGAGCGTGGCGCTTTCTCCAACACCAGTATTTATTTCTCACTTTGCCAGCTGTACAGTCTGGATTGTTTGAGAAGATCAAAATCCCTCCTGAAACCATTTCCCAATGCGTCAGTCAAAGACCCTCACTAGAGAGGCCCACAGACCTTGTTAATGCCATGATAACCTCTAACTCTGGTTGTGATCTGAGACCTCCTGTGGATACCTATGCATTCAAGTGTGAGGCCAAACAATCCGTATTGGAAGTGGCACTGATGGCGTCTTGCTGGGCTGCCTGTGCATATATGCAAAGGGTTTCAGAAATACACTTGGGGGTTTTTGGAGTTAACACTGTTAGTTCATTCTCAAGTAAGTGGGCTTTGTTGGCAGTGTCATTAGTATGACAAGTAATTTGATGGATTTATTTGATTTCCTTGTTTTATTCGTTTTAGGCGACAATCAGCAGAGGCTTTTTATTTAGTTTGGAAGAAGAAAAGATGCACTTTTTCTATGAGCTAATCATGAGAACAAAATCCCTCCAAAACATATCATTCCCATCAGTCGTAGAGAACATTTAGGGGTATGATTTTAGTTTCATCAGTCTCATCCAAGTGATTGTCTGCCAACCCAGCGTGATATGGAACACGTGCTGTTTTCCCTTGGCAGTTAGCTCTTATGATGAACTTTGGATGTCTTTGATTAAACCTGTTTTATCCCTCTGTACCCATGCTATTGGCAAGTACCCTCTTTTATATGGGGCTTTCAGCCATCTTTCTTCCACATGTAAGATTTATTTTCATAGGCCTATATATCTCGATAGTGTGAGATAAGGTTCAGAGATTTGTTTCCCTAAACAGATGGCTTATCTCAGGCCTTTTGGAGATCTTCACTTAAAAAAAAACCCAAAACACTACATTTATGACTTGCTTATATGGATTTGTTGTAATAACCCTGGCCAGGAAATGAAAATATATAACAACAGTAAATAAAGTAAGGAAATGATTTATTCTACACCCACAGTGCTTGCCAGAACTTGGGGACACAAACTCCAAACAACCAGAAAAGTAAGAAGAGAAGACATGCAACACTAAAAAATAACGAATCATATAAAGAAAAGCTTCATATATGTCTTTTAACACATTCCACAATTGATGAATGAATGAGTAGTGGTTCTAAATTACTTGGAAGCTCTAAAGACTAATAAATGTTTTTGAGAGCTGCGGTTGATCAGTAAAACATTCTGGGAAGTAAAATGTCTTTATGAGCCAGTCATGAAAGCTCTCAAAGATGTACGTGGGAAACTACTGGTGTGAAACTACTGGTTCACCTCAAAAAGCAGTAAGTCCGGTTCCACCTCGTACAAACACAATAAAAAGAAACTAAAGAGATGATGAAACAAAATCAGCCTCTGCCCAAATTATGTAAAGCAGAAAGTGAGGAGAAAATGAACAGTTTGTGACCCACAGCCTCTACCTCATTTGTCAAGCATGGTGCTGGTTCTGTGGTGGCTAGGTCACATCCAAGGCTACATGTGAAACTGGCACGCTGGAATTTGGTGACATTGTCCTGTCTGTATTGATGTATTTCAAATTTTATGTGCTGAAGAACCAAAACATGTATCTGTCCAAAAGCTAAGCAAAGCAAAGACTGTGTCAAGAATAGGTTCAGCAGGGCATTGTCAGAATAAAGATAAATACTGTATGGCAATATTTTCCACAAAACACAATAAGATTAAATCTTGAAAATGCAATTTACTACTTCTGTTTTATGAACAGTACTTTGTTTCATCCTTGAGGAATTTGGATTCATTACATTTACTGGTGCCATACAGTTTTTCAGAGATGAGGTGCAGAGGCAAACCCTCCTCATAACAAACCGAATAACTGGAACTTTTAGAAAGAGAGTTGCTTGTTTTGGTGCTCTAGCATTTGTCTAATTTACTATGTTGACTTTTTGAGTTTCTTTTTTTCGTTCGTTATTTTTGAAATGCCTAGAACGCTGCATCTTAGTCATCATGTTTTTTTCAGGGTTCAATCAACCGAGATTTAAATTAGATTTAAAACAGAAAAATACGGACAATCCAGATTTATAAACAAACACAATACATTTATTGTACTGTCATAGATACCAATTGCCAGAGTAGGATTGCCAAATATCTCTAACTAACTCCTGTATTTGAAAAACTAAAAGAAGCCTTCCTTATTGAACTGATAGGGGATATACTTTGTTCCATATAAAAACAAAACAAAACAAAACAAACAAAAAAAAAACCCAACATGTTGGGTGATCGACCTAATCCTGAGACTTGGTTTGACTTCAAAATCTATGGTGGAAGTGATAATTATTTTAATGAAAAAAAAAAAAAAGTTATTGGGTTAAAGGTCAACAGTCATGCTTGCAACTTGGCTTGGAGGTACTAAGCATGGCTGAGTTTTAAGCCATGTGTTAGTGTCAGCATGTTAACATGTTCACAGTGAGAGAGAATGCTAACATGTTCATCTTTTAGCAAGCATATTTTCACCCCGATCATCATCATCTTATTATGTTTTGTTAGCTTGTTAATCTTTGCTAATTAATGTGAAACACATATGACAGCTGAGGCTGATGGGAACAGTTACACCATATTACTGCAAAAGATGAAGATTTTAATCTGACGATCCCTACATGAAGACTCAACAGATGTTTGGATAACTCACAGGGACAATGAACATCCGTAACATTTCAGGAGAGTAAATCCAATATTAACAGTTGACACAGCCACAACATTAGTCACACTGCTAGCTTGGCTAAAAAGAAAAAACTTCATTATATTATATAACATTTTAACGGAAGTAAGTCCCAACAATTGTAAATAAATGGTCTGGTGGAAAATGAGGTCTACAATCGAAAAATTTTGTCATTGAATGCAAAACTAAAGTATTATCTGTACATGAATGTGTGGAAACATCTTAACCAAAAACAGTAACTATTTTATGAAAGAAATGGTGTCTTCATTGTTGCTGACTGGCTAGATGAGCATCTCTCTAGCCCCTCCACAGCAGAGACCTCTTTCTCTTTGGTCCCTCACAAGAAGACTGAGTGCCTGATGACCAAGATAACCAATATGACCCCTCTGTGTTACTCTCCTAGTGCTGCTGACGGTCTGAGAGAAAGAGGGAATATATTTTTCTCTTTCACTTCTGGATGATTGAGTAATTTCCTCTCTGGGATCCACCTCACTGAGACGAAATGCATGAGTTAGGCAGGGGGTTCAGAGTGGGAGGAAGGAGAGACTGGAATGCCTGGGGTGCATTTTTCCCCCAAATGGAAAGCAGGTGACTGTTCATTGTAAGGCCGTTTGGTTAGTGGGAACAAGAGATTTGAGAAACAGGAGGAAGGAAAGGTTGAAAAAAGAAACCCCTCTTCTTTTTTAGCTGTGAATTGTTGCCCATTGCACTTGTTCTGTAGTGGGCTGCTTACAATTACAGGATTCACAGACACTTCCTTCTTCAACTGTTGATTATACTATAACACGCCATTCAGGATAAATAAACTGGATTTGGACTTAATTGGAAACAGCCTTTTCTTGGTTTTCTTGCTTTTTATCTGATCTGCATTTGTCTTCTAAGAGTTGAACAAGAAGTCACTGCAAAACTGTCTGAATGAGTTATTTGGAAACATTTTGCTCCAAGAACGTGAAGTCCCCACTGAGATGCTGTGCAGCAGCAGTGGACATTATAGAGAACCTCACATTTTTGTTTTGTGATGCTCACACTAATGTTTATACGTGGAAATGTGAGTTTGCTTGGGGTGTAAGTAAATGGAGCTTTTTGGAGAGGTGCAATTTTGAGCTGGAAGCATTAGAATTTTTGTTTGAGGCTAATGCATAATACCTATGACTGGGATTAATACAGATACAAACAATGTTTTAACCTGCACAGAAAATAGATCATTTGTACAGTTAAGAGGGAGTCAAACGGCTCAACAATAATAATGGAGATCAGCGGAAAATAATGCAGGCATCTATATTAATGGAACAAACCCTCTGGTGGTTCTTTTTTGTTTAGTAGTACTTTTTATTCTCATAACTTTATGCAGTTCTTTCTTAAATGCATTGGGATGAATTATTCAGTACCTGTGTAGTGGATGGCTGGAGCTATATTTGACCTCACACTCATTTCACTTATGGGGTGAAGTGAAATATTTCATTTCTTGTCCAATAGTGATTATGATACTGTGCCATGTGTGTTGCCAAGGTTTCATGTTTCCTTGAGCTATACAGCAGTGTGGTCAGGAAATAATTTTGAGGGGTGGGGGTTCAACTAAAGTCAGTTGTTTCACAACAGATTAAGCAGTTTATTTTTCAAAATTTTTAGGTTTGGTTTTAGAACCCTTAGGGAAAACAAGTAAATCCCCTGAAAGTAAAGTCATCCATGTAGTGTAGACATGACAGTCAAATCCAACTACATTTGTTTGCATTTTTTTTTTTTTTGTGTGTGTGTCAAGGAAAACCCCTCTAAAACTAAATATTTGAAGAGAACAACTTTCTCTTACTGTACAAACTGAACGATTAAAAGATGGAACAAACTGCATTTTAATGAATAATAGAAAGAATCATTGGCGGCAGCCACTACATTGGTAAATACACAAATTCACAGATAGTTTTAAGTCGCCTTCTTTTTTGGTGATACCAAAATATGCCTGGAGAACATCAGCAACTCATTTTCAGTTAGGATTAGCATACTTGAGCATCAGTTTGAACAGAAAGAGCATTTCTCACCATCGGTTTACAAATAGCATTAGCATCCATTAGCACTGGTATACAGGTGTCAATGTCTGTAAGTAACTTTCCTTCCTCCTTCCTGTTGTTTGGCTTTCTCCACTTTGTTCATTATCTGAAGCTCCAGTCCTTAATAATGGCAAGATTATTATTTATTTTTTGTGGATTCACTAATTCATTAAAAGTTTTATCTAACATTGGTTGTTTAAAAAGTTTGACATGCATGAAGAGTTTTGGTCTATCAATCTGTGACGGTTGACGGAATAGTTCTGCATATGTCTGCTGTTGTTTGTAAATGGGTAAAACAGGGGATGCACTGTATGCAAAATAATAATAAATTGGTTTTGAATGGGGGAAGCACGGCGGTGTAGTAGTTAGCGCTGTTGCCCCACAATAAAAAGGTCGCGGGTTCGGTTCCTGGCCTGGGTCCTTTCTGTTTGCATGTTCTCCCCATGTCCTCGTGGGTTTCCTCCGCGTACTCCAGTTTCCTCCCACCGTCCAAAGATATCATGTTTAGGTTAACTGGTGACTCTAAATTGTCTGTAGGTCAGAATGTGAGTGTGAGTGGTTGTTTGTCTCTGTTTGTCTTTGTGTGTTTGCCCTGTGATGGACTTGCGACCTGTCCAGGGTGTACCCCGCCCCTCGCCTGGAACGCTGGCTGGGATTGGCTCCAGCACCCTGCGACCCGGAAACGGAAAAGCGGTAGAAGATGGATGGATGGATGGTAGGTTATGAATGTAAATCTTGTTCATATAACAGGTGTCATCAAAATCTCTGCCTCCCTTCCATCCTGCATATCCTATAGAATGGACCTTTCAGCCTTTCAGTCCTGGTATCCACCTCACAAGAAACCATCCATGTTATTAGGCAGCTGTGTGTCTCTGTGTGTTTTGACAAAGCTGATCCTGTGACAGGATCACATATCATAAAACGAAGCTGCTCACTGATCACAACAAGGATTTCACTGATTTCCTTTTAGGTGAATGTGACAGCCTCTGTGCCTCTTTCCCATGGACCTCCAGCACAGACAGCGCAGCTTCTTTATAGTCATATGACAACACGAGGGGGGTGGGGATGTCAGAGGGAGTATATGTTTTGTGATAAGGTGACTGCACAGGAGAAGAGAGGTGTGGCAGGTCTCGACTGGATGAGGGCAGAGTCTAGAGTAAAGGGGTCAGACAGAGGGGAAGATGAAAAGTGAAGATGGGTCAAAGGTCAGCTGGCCTTTGCTGGATCCTGTTTAACTAAGAAAGATGAAGAATAGCTGCCTTGTTACATGGGAACCTAGTCCATGGAGGGGGGGTGGAGGGTCAGACAAAGCAAGGGAAAAGGGGTGCGCTGAGAGGATCTTGGAAAGTATTTTGCTGCAGCTTTGTTTGCTTACCCAGTGTGGGTCATAAATACTGTACATACACACAGTCACAGATGGAAACATGCGGTGGTCACCCCACTGTGTCTTGTTAAAATAGCCATCCATGCATATGGTGTCTCATGTGAGAGACGGGCATGTCAATGGCTGATTAACCCAGTTGATTGGAGAGGTCTCATTCAGTCTTCTGGCTCCACCAGGACAAACAATAGCCTCTGTTTAGTGGGGGGGCAATTATGTGGTGTGTATGTGTATATGCTTTTCATTGACTTCATTCAGACTGTAGGAAATCACTGCGACACAGAAAGGAAGGCCAGACTGGTCATGCTTGTCTGTCCCGTCTGCTATTGGTGGCCTGATTTTGTACATGTCAGCTGGCTCTGCATTAACCTTATTTGTCTGTTTGTCTTTGAGTCTCATCACAACTCATTGTCCCACTTATTCATTTACACATTTAATGCTGATGATGAAAGAGTGCTGATGCGCTCCTGTTAGTATGAATATCAAACATGCGTTAATCATTACATTTGTTGGTCATTTTTAATTCATTGTTAAAGGGCAATAAGTGAAAAGTGTGTCATGAAATACTCTACCGACATTCATGGCAAGGTTATAATAGTTTTAGATTTTTCATTAGTTTTAGTTTTTATTTCATTTTAACTTTTTGTTTTCAAATTCGGTTAGTTTTAATTAGTTTTTGGAGCAGATTTGTTAGTTTTTATTTTTTGAAAATGCTTTTTATTAGTTTTAGTGTTAGTTTTAGTTTAGGGTATTTGTCAGGTGCGTGATCAGAATATAAGTGTTGTATAAAAACTCAACAAAACATACAATTAAAAAAAAATGTATTGATAGGAAATATGAACAGCCATCCACAAATCAAATACAACAGCCCACAAGATAGCAGCCTTAAGTACAAAATGTGTGCAATACTGCTTCTGAGGTTAGATGCACACAGCGTGCTGGGTAAAAATCAACATAGCCAACAGACTAAAGACACACATGAACATAACAACATGAACCCATTCATGAGACGAGTCACGTTCCTTCCCCATGCTGCCTTGCCTTGGTTAGCCTTCTTGTGTGAGCTTTTCAGATGGACTTTCAGATTCGTGGGGTTTTTCCCCTTGAGAAGTATTCCACATATTTTATCACCTGCTTCTACTACAAGGCACTTACTTTCACCTTTGACGCGGTCATATTCAAAGACATCCCAAATAGGACTCTGAGGCTTTCTCCAAACTTTCGCCGTGACCATTACGCTAGGCGGCGCAGGCAGATTGCCAACACGTGACGTCACGGACCAAGAGGTGCCGTATGGTGCAGACACCTGGCGTAAAACCGGCAGAGAGAAGTAAATAGATTTCATATCAACCCAAAAAGCTTATGTATGAAATGAATTTACAAAGACGAAGACGAAGGACGTTTTTGCCGTAATTTTAGTTCCGTTAAATTAGTTTTAGTAAACACACGATACAGTATCAGTTAATTATCGTTTTCTTTTTTTTTTGTAAACTCTTGTTTTTATTTTTATTTCAGTTAACGAAAATGTGTTTTTCAATTCTAGTTTTCGTTATTTCGTTCGATTTCATTAACTATAATAGCCTTGATTCATGGTCCCCTCGCTGATGCAAGGTCTTAGTGTGCTCTGTTAAGAACTGGTTCTTTACCAATGGCAGTTAAGGTAAGCAGATAAAATAATTGATAGGAGAAGCCCGGCAGTTTAGACCAAGGACATTGTATACAATATCATTTATTGATCTGAGCCTTGTGATAATCGATGGAAATGAAGTGTATGGTTAAGTCTGAGTCCTTATGGGCATTGCGCTCGAATAAAATATAAATCCACAAACCAGATCCGATTTTTCATATTTCCAGTGAAACCTTCATTGGATTATCCGGGATAAATTCGGTGCAACCATTCATGGTCCCCAGCTGATGATACTAAGGACTTGGTGCTGCTATGAAGCTGACCTGGTAGTCCACAACAACTAGTGGACTGACATTTCATTTAGATATTTACATCCCCCTCAGTCATGGAGACAATAGTCCTGTATTTCCCTTTCCCTTCACTTTTGCCTCCATTACCACCAATATGTCAAAATGCCATTGTCCAGTAGTGACATTTGGCACAGCTCTACCTGTACTTGACGGACTAATGATCAAATTTAAATTTTCTCATGAGCAAAACTAAGATGGGGAGGTGTGCCTTAACACAGCTTCGGAGAGGCAGACTCGAAAGGACTCAAAATTCATGCCTTCTGTTTAGGTCCTTTTAATGCATAATCTGTCATCTGCATTCTTAACTCAATGGAAAATGAACCATAATTGTTTTGAATGTTTTGAGACGAGAAATATTAAAGTAATTCCACTGCATTTCAGCAACATGACAAAAAAAAAATAGTAATTAAAATAGATGTAATTAATTTTGTTTGTTTGTTTCCTTTTCTCATGGAAAGTTTTTGTACATTATTATTGTCCCTATAACTATTATCTCAACATGGCCAAGTGCCATATCCAAATTTTAAAGAACATTGAAAAGTTAGAATAGACCATAAATGAAGCATAGTGATTCTACATGAATGAAATTTCATCCAGTTAAATTAGTGCAAAAATGACCATTCCAACATAAATTGTGACTCAGTTTAGTTCTGTTGGACATGTTAAAACATAAATACACAGTCCCTAAAAATTCATACAAGTTCACAGATGTGAGCACGAAGGCCAAGCATCAAAGGTTCGGTGACCTGCACTGTATGCTTTCCAGATTTGAAATACCACTGTATGCCTTCTGTGTGGGAGCACACATGTGCACTGAGCAGACCAACATGGGTCTACGTGTATGAGGTAATGAACAAAGTCTTGAAAATGAATGCCAGTGTGAATCAAAGGTTAAATCTGTGTGTGTTTAGTAAGTCTTGCAATGAGTCACACGTTGCAAACAGCTGAGGGAATAGTCGTGAGTTGTGAACTTGAGGAGAAAAACAGTGTGTTCGTTACCTTATTCTGCTGGAATGTCTGTCGCATAGCAGAGTCTGGAAGGGTTTATCGCCATAGTCTAACCTTACCCAACTCATACCGAAGCTGCCCATTGTGAACAGTTTGATTCTTAAACCCAATACATCCATTATTATAAGATTAATGCTGTTTGAGTCAAAGCTTTTGACAAGTGTCAGATGTCTAAAGCTGATAACTTAAGTATTCTAAATAAGTTTCAGTTTCAGTTTAATGATTATCAATAATTTGTGTTTTTATTTTTATTGTTTGCTGAAACAAAAGAATGCATTTGTGGTTTAGGAGCACAGAAAGTAAAGCTTCTTGGTTACAGGACTCAAATTTCATCCTCATCTTTCCAACAAGATCATTTTCCTTCCTCTGCCTGTCTGTGTCAAGTTCTCATCTTCCTTTTCCTGTCTGCTTGTCTAGTTGTTTTCCTGTCTTTCTTTACTTTGGCAGAGTGTCCTGACAGCCAGGCCCAGTGTTGCACTATACCTAAAGAAACTGCAATATATCTTATGCCTGATTTGTTGCTTTGCCTAAAATTCTTATCATTCGGAGGCCAGATTCATGTCTGAATGGCTGGTGTGTTAAAACTGCAATGCCAGATAAATATGATGTCACTGTAATTTCTAAGAAAAAATGAATTTATTCATGTCAATGGAGGTGCTGAATAGTCAAAAATATGAATAGTTTGGCCTGTCAATTGTTATGTCCTAGTGTTTCCCTATTTATATATTATATAATATATGGATGTACCCAAGTGTGGTGGAAAAATAAAGCTACATCAATTTGTGTTAATGTCACCCACTGGTCTGTGAGCTGCCATTTTGATACCTAAAGTTAGTAATTTTGTCGTCACCATCGTAGTTTTTTGATTTCAGAAGAAACCATATTTGGATGTGAAGGTGGACCTGAGGAGGAGTGAGGGCTGGATCTGACCTGGTCTGTATTTTATCCTGATTGTATGATATATATTTATGTCTAAATGAGACCACCATTAAAAAAATGAAATCATGCTGTATTGAAGCCTCAAAACTAGAGGATGAGACCATAAACACATCTGGAAAACTTTTACTGACCTAATAAATGAAATGAGAAGTAGGGACATTTTCACAATACAATCTGGCTCCTTTTTTACAACCAGTGGAGTCGCCCACTTATGGTCATTAGATAGAATGAATGTTTAAATCTCCTCAGCTTTTGGCCCAACTTTACAGCTGCAGAGTTATTGTCCGTTTTCATAGAAAGTCTATGGGTCGTCTCAAAAAGATTGCCTGTTTACATTCATCTTGTCATTTATTGCTGTAATGTGGCACTAGCTGGGTATTGTCTCTAAGCTAGCTGACTTCAGGCCATTACATTTACTGTTATATTTTCATGGGATTGTGGAAAACAGCGAGGAAAGAAGCCTTCTATGGAGTGGGCACTTGTGCATGAAAGATAATCTTGGAATCTATGACTGGTGATTAGTCTTAGCCAAAGCTCTCCTTGACTCAACTTCTACTGTTCTAAGATTGGTTATGATGTAGCTCACATCATAAGATGACATGTTTAAACTGAATTGCAAGTCAAGCATTTAGAGAGATTATTAGCAAGCAAACAGACGTATTACATTAATTTATCATCTCTGCAGTAAATTTGAGAAGTTTGAGTCAGAATATTGTTAGAACAGTAGAGCAGCTCCTTTCAGAAAACCTCAGTATGTTTGTGATACGTTTGGCATAATTTGCTTGTGTGTTAGCAGTTATCAACTATGCTCAACTCTGCTTATCCATAAAAGTCACCACACACTTCTACAACACTGTACAGTACCTGCCCAGCCCCTTTTGGCAGATATTCATCAACTAGCCTGTGGCCATAGTGTATTCCAATTGGAGCATTTATTTCCTTACGACTTAGTGGAGACCAAATTACATTTACCATATCACTTTTATGAAGCAATAATTGGTCATTTTCCAGGCTGTTCTGCTGTGCTCGAATAGCAAAACAAGTCAGTGAATACATCTTACTCAATTACATTTTGAATAAGATATGACTCTTTGTAAAAAGATAATTGTGAAATGTTCAGTAGACTAGAAGACTGGGATTAAAGCTAAAATAAAGTATAATTCAACACCTCGCCTGGAGGTTCATGAAAGAAAGTGACATGGCCCAGATTAGAAAACTGTACAGCAGAATCCTTGAGTGTAAAATAAACCAGTGGTGTAAAGGGGAAGATGCAGATTGGAGACACTTCTCCTATTTAAGGCTTTTTTTGCAGGGGGAGAAAGTATAGGTAATGGGGTGGAATGTGCGGGAGATGGTTGGGCATGTTGCTATACATGTGTATGTGTGTGTGTTTGCACATTTTTATGCATGAGAGTCCCTGTTCTGCCCATGTGTGCTAATGAGAGTGAGGCAAGAGATTATGTGTGCGTCTCTAAGGGAACGGGAGTCTGTTCCCAGGAGCTGCAGTGCCTGAGCTGAGGGGGGTATGTGTACAGCCTGACCCCAGCTTTCGGGGGTCCCGGTTGCCTGTCTGAAACCATTTCCTTCCTTTGTGGCCCATTAGAGAATGTGAGAGTGTGAAGCGAATGTGAAGGACTGAGGCCATTTGCATGTGTCTGCAACAACGTTTAAACCGAACATAACCAGTGAGCCACATACTCACAGGGCTGCCTTTAACTCTATATTTCTTTTGCTCCTCACCCCCATGGCCCTCTTCATCCCCCACGGCTCCCTAAGCGACCATATACTCCCGCCACCCCTAAACAATAAACAAACCAGGAGGGCCGGGTGCATTGCTAATGATCGGAAACAATTAAGAACTCACAAAAGGGTGCGTCCTGCTATATTGCTCTGTGCCGTATTTACATAGCATTTTGAGGTTAAATGACTGGGCCTGGATTTGTGGTGAGGCCAAGAGGACTAAAAGAGAGAGGCCTGCTGAAGAGATCTCTCTTTTGTTTGGCCACGTAAACCAGGATGTTGCGACTATCAGCCCCTCTTTGAGAAAGAAATGAAATCCCTAAAGATGATGGAATTTTAGTTTGAGTGTCCCCATACACGTTGTGCCCCTCAAACCGTGCTTCACTCGAGACAAGTGGCATACCAGTGAATGACTGAACCCGCCCACCCACCAAGCTCCGGTGTCCGGTAAGATGTGGTGTGTGAATGGATAGAGGCTGAGCAGAGTGTGAGAATGCCCAGAAGTGGTCAAAGAGGATGCTGAATTGACTCCTGGATTGAGACATTCTATCTGTTTAACAAAAGTATGTTTGTGTGTGTGTGTGTGTGGTTGTTTGTAAGGTACTGTGTATCCATTTTTCAGCTCTTTCATAGGCTTCATAAGAGATCTGACATAAAATGAATCATCCCCATAATTAACTAAAAATTGACAGTATTCTGTGGATTGTGAAATACAAGTGACTTTTTTTGTCTTTTTGACATTGTCATGCCGTACCATTGACTTTACTTTACAGTAACTAAAGATTACTTAGTACAACATAATTTAGTTTGAGTGACAGTTTTAGACATTTTAAAAGCTTTTTTGGACCAATTCAATTGAGAGTGATGAAGTTCTCTGTGCCACAGTACTTCATCACTGTCATCTGTTCACAGACTGAAGGCAGAGGCTAAAACGAATCTACAGTTGAAAAATTGGCTTTGTTGCAATGGCACCATAGGCTGATTAATGTTACCTCTCATTATGCAGAAGTCATTTAATCTGGGAAATGAGTTTCATGCACAAATTATTAGAAAATACCAGCACAGAGAAGCATATTTCAAGTGTAGTATAGTTTCGACATTAACTGTATTCCTATTGTATAAAAATATGATGTTGTGTATTTTATGATACATCATTAATTTCCACTGGAAAGTTTTAGAAAATGGCTAACAGCCAGAAAAAGCTGTTTTCCAGCTTTTATTTGACAAAATTAATTGTTTCTGAAATTGAAGCATTGGACCAAAAAAAAAAAAAAGTTGTTAAAAAATGTTTGGTTAAATGAAGTGTAATCAAATCGTTTTTGACGCAGCCAGACACACTGAAATCTGAATCTGAGATGAAATCTAACTCAGACAGCCCTACCGGTGGTTTATTTTATTTATTTGCTTGCACCTTCTGTCCACTTCATCCTTAATCACTTCCATAGGGTTTAAGCCTGCAGGTTGTGCTGGTCCTATATCACACAAAAACTCAGGGGGAAAAGCTTGGACAATTCAGAAAAATTATTAAATTAAATTAAATTGGGGCCTTTCTGTGTGGAGTTTGCATGTTCTCCCCGTGCCTGTGTGGGTTTCCTCCAGGTACTCCGGTTTCCTCCCGCTGTCCAAAGACATGTTTGGGTTATTTGGTGGTCTGAGTGGACTGGTGACCTGTCCAGGGTGTACCCCGCCCTCGCCCAGTGTGAGCTGGGATTGGCTCCAGCACCCCCCGCAACCTGGAAACGGAAAAGCGGTAGAAGATGGATGGATAATATTAAATTATTAGATCATTATTAGATCATGAATAGAATATTTATTCAAATATAGTAAGAAATCAATCTTTGTCTTTACATTTTTTGGCAGTAAAAGTAAAATATCCACATGACTATCCCCATCTATCTGCATGAAATGGGTCAGTATTGCCTGGGCACACTTATCTGTGGCTGCTAACAGTCCGTATTAGGCTGGATAAAGCAGATGACAGTCACCATGCTGCCAAACATTAAAAGAAAACCAGGTTTTAAGAAAAGAAACAAGAGAAAACAGAGAGGAGAGGCAAAGGGAAGGGTGTCAGTGTTTGACCCAGTCTGTCTCAAAGAAAGGTGGGTCGCCTTTAGTCTGTGAGTGGGAGAAATGTACCTGTTAGACTGATGTCCGTACTGAATTGCCAGTTAGCATCATTGCATCATGTAGCATCATTTCCACTTGCAGTTGTTTATTTTCTCCTTGGTTTATGGGCAGCTAGGTTCAAAAATCAGCTTGTTATCATCATGTTGAAATGATGATCTGTATTTTATTTTGATTGAAAAGTTATAACTATATTATGCATAAAGTTAATAAAGTAATAGTAAATTCCACTGTATGTGGACTATTGCATGTACAGCTCACTGGTAATAAATATTACACCGTTAGTATTGAACTGCACGAAGCAAGACAGTAGCAAGCCTTCAACGTTAGGGTTCTTTAAAGCCTTTAATGGGTCAGTTAGGTGTTGGCATTGTGGTTACAGCACCTATGTAGGGTTGGCGTGGCCTGTGGTGACCCAGTGTGAGTTTTTTTCATGGGGGCCAAAAGTCCTGGTGGCGCCACTGTCTATTTGGTCCTGATGTGGAAAGTTTTGGCTCATGATCTAGCTTAACCAAAACAGATTACTTCATAGCTGCAGCTCAAACTGTTCCTTTGAGCTTAATGACTGTTTTGGATTATGTGGTTTGAAAGTACACACTTTGACAAAAGTGATTAACAAGGGCGTTCCTCAAACACCCGCCTGTGGTCGAGTCCCATTCACACCGCTGACAGTATTGACTCCTTTTATGTTAGCCATTGATTTCCTAACCATTGTGAAGTGAGACCAGAGGATTTTTTTTCAGTCACCATACTGTAGAGCTGCCTCCTCACTGCCTCATTCCATAGGTATCAGTTTCCACAAAGCCTGGTGTTACAGTATGTTGATGGAATTGAGAAATATTTGATTTACAATAACAGTCAGCCTTGAAACACCAAAATACAGACTGACTGATAGACACAGTCATCCACATATACAGCACACACTCAAAATACCATTAAACTTACTTTGGGGGATTAATGGTAAACACCTGAAATCCATATTCAGATTCCCAGCAGAGCAGGTGCCAGCCAGAGTCTTGGCATGGTGACTCCCTAGATATCGCATGTATAGATGCCAGACTGAGACCCCCATCCCTCCCCGCAAGATCCTCCCCTGCACAGCTATGGTCATTAATTCAGCCTAACAAGATTAAGCTAATAGTGTTATGTAGTGGCAAGGCGTAGCCTAGAGACCGAATGAAGGCCTGGCTGTACTGCTGTCGCCATGTGGCTCTGAAATACAAACAGTGAAGAGTCACATGGAGCCTGATAGAGACCAGAAGTAATATCAGTTTGTTCCTAAACATCCCTATCGATTGTGTAAAATCACAACTTTCCACAACCTGTAATATATCTGTATGTAATGTGCTTCAGGAGGATTATTTCACTAAAAACATAATTGATCCATTACAGGCTTATGAACGATTATACAGAACTGAAAGTATGTCCTTAACTGATACAACCTATTCTTAAAAGTCATGACACCTCGCCGTGAGTCGACTATGTCTATTTTTTTGTACATTGTTTGCACATCATGAAATAGATATAATGAGATAAAACTTTTTTGGAAATAATAAAATAATCCAAGGGTATTTTGTTATCCCTTATTCTTGGTCACTTGGTCACTTGTCTGGTTAGTTTGTCTTTTTGTTTGTCTTTTTATTGTGAATATAAAGTTGAATGATTTAAGGGGATGTTGTTTTAGTTGCCAAGGAGATAATGACATTTAATTCAGAAGGTCTACTTTGAGTAATAAAGGCTGAGCATGAAAGCTCATTGAATAACAGCACGACACTTTATAATGCTAACAACCATGGTCCGTTAGCATTGTACCAATGAATTTGTATTTCACAAAATCCTGATATAACAAGGTTAAAATCTTGCACTTATGTTATCAATCTCCAAGGAATGATTACCTGTTCATATTTTATTGACCAAAGATGCCGTATGATTGCAGGATATTACAGTGAGGACAATATTCATCTGTTTTGCTGGAAAATAGTTCTCCAACTGATGTTTTTTCCCTCAACTCTCTGATACTACCCATACCGGAGTCCTTAAACAACATCCCTACAGCGACTGACCATTATGGACATAGACTGCCGTGTTTACAGTATAATGAAAGCACAGGCTGTACTGAGAGTAACACACTCAGCTGCATTGCCATGGTTACTATAATAAGGCTCATGGCCTGGTTAGGTTCAGAGAAAGGTTGTGTTTGGTCATAGTTACACAAATTAAAGACGAGATTAAAAGTCATTGATAACAGAAGCAAACCAGACTGCACATCATATGTTCTATTCCTTTTTTTTTTTTGATTCATCCATTCACCCCAACCTCCGCTTGGCTGGAACTCGCTCTATAAACTATGTCATCACACATTTCCCCTTTGCTCCTCTAATCATCATTATGGCAACAAAACTACCAATGATGTCATAATGATCTGCTGACAGAGCTTACCTGTGGGCTCCTTCTTTACAGGAGGACCATCTTGTGTTTTTCGTTGGTGCCTATGTGATGCACTGGCATCCAGTCACTCGCCATAATGTAATTCACTAGCATCCTTTGTGAGACACCATCTGTGCAATTTACATATGAAGGCCAGGTGCTGATAATGGTGCCACCATCACAGTGTTATAAAACTTAAAAATGTTCTTCCAGAGTGGACCTGTAAACCTCTCTGGTGTAGATGTAAACTACAAGTAAATGCACTCAGCCATATTAATCTCAGTCTCTCAATCTATGTCGTCTCAGTCTGGAGGTCTGTGTCGTAACTGGTCCCGGCTCTGACTGGAAATAAGACACCATCAGAAACAGAGGAGGGGTTTCATTTTCCCTCTGCAAAGTCATTTCCCTCTGCTAATAACAGGAGAGAGGACAGTCATGTGGAGAGTCCGACTGATACTCAGTCTGGTTTATCATTTAAGTGTTAGTTCTGTGTGATTATTGCTCACCCTAAGCCACTTTTCCAACACGTTGCCTTTTAGAACTGATGAGCAGAGAAAAAAAAGGGGGTCATTAGTGGTTATAAGGTTATAGCAGTCTGTAGTCTGGGAATACTTGCAGGCAAGTATGTATACTAGATTTTCCTCACGCCTGATGATGCTATGGTCTTCCCATATGAAAATTCCTGTACTAAGTCCCTTGGTATGCCAACCACATGGCCATTTTTGTCCTGGGCTGTCCTGCGTGCATATGGACTTAATGGAACCCTCATGGCAAGACAGAGTTTTAAACTGGTACTTCCTGTCTTGAAAAAAGATCCATTATCTCTCTTTAATCCCTTTATGTGGATTTAGGGCAGAGAGAAACATATGCAAGCTTACAGACACACAGAAACTTGTGAAAATTCAGACATCTATTGCTTACCTGAACTGTCATACAATCAGAAACACACAGATTAAAAAATGCTGATGTGACCCAAATGAAGGGGAAAGTAGTCACAAGCTTTGGACCCCATTGCAAAGTTTGCCTTCTGCCTCATCCAGTGAAGCGTGTATTGAGGCAGGTGTCCCTCAGTCTCTCATACTGTTTGACTGTGGGATGATTATTGATTGTACTCTTCTTTAACTTCACAGTCAAACTTAAAAATATCAGGTCTTCAGAGTCTTTTTGCTCTGTGATGAGCTTAAGACATGCATTTTCTTTTGTACTTAAACTGAAGAATGCGCTCTTTCCACTTCCTCTTATTTTTAAGGTTGCTCTTTTGAAACTTGCTACTGTCAATAAACTGAATGGTGTTAATAAGGATAAGATTTTGATCGGTCTGACTCTGACTGGGGCATTGCTACTTTTCATCTGTGAGTTTATCCATCAATTCTCATACATATATCTTTGCTTGTGATGTCTAGAGTCACAGCTCTACATTGGTCACTCCTGTTTGCTCCAGTGTCTGTATCTAATTTAATTGGTTAGCTGTGGGATGTGTTAAATGCCATGAAACTACTTTTACAACATTCATTTATCATTCATCTTCTACTGCTTATCTGTTTGCGGGTCGCGGGGGGTGCTGCAGCCAATCCCAGCTCACATTGGGCAAGGGCGGGGTACACCCTGGACAGGTCACCAGTCCATCGCAGGGCCAACTTTTCGAACATAATAAGTGGAATATACTTGATAGGTTTGTATTACAGGAGGATTCAGTTGACCACTTATTCCCATAGAGCAGAACCTTAAAGCTGAACTTGGGAACAGTTAAGCAAATACGCCACGTAAATGATGTCACATTTCCTCACGGTTGCTCATTAGAGGGAAAATGGAAACATGGTGGAGGCTTGTTGTAAAAGACACTGCAGGAAACAGTCAGACCTCCAAAGCTTGACTTTTCAGTTTGCTCTCCAGCATTGCTGAATGCCTGTTTTACAAAACAGACAGGAAAACAATTGTGGGGCAGATGGTATATGCAGGAGAGGGGAAACAGCAGACTGCACACAGACACATGGGGATGTTCAGCAGGGGAGGGGAGCACTGTCAGAGAGTTGTGTAACACACCTGCAAGGAGGAAAAGGAGGTGACGAGACAACAGTTAAGAGGGGGATGGAGGGGGAGAGTGAACTAAAGAAGGAAAGCAGCATAGGTTATTTTGCCATCTTCCTCTATATGTTTTTTTCTTCCTATCTAATTCCCTATTACCTCACTTCCTAGGTGGACTGAAGGCATGTGGAACACTTTATGTGGAGTGTGGACCACAGTAAGCTGAAAGTATATGCCTGTACTGCTGTTGGCAAAGGTTTCTGCAATTTTGGATGGATGTGATCTATGTGTGGTCAGATGTTAACTTTTAACTCGCTTTTATAAAAATAAAACATTAGGAAGAATATATTTTTTATGGAACAGCTGCACTTCAGAGATGAAACAAAACAAGTCTCACCACTTGGAATCATTGAAATCATGTCACAGCATTTTCACACTAACACTCCACCTCTGTGTGTTGCCTTGTTTTTGTTTCCTCAACTGCAGCCAGAGGAGTTGGAAGCTCTTCATTCACATACGTTCCGGGTGAAGACTTTCAAGAAGGCCAAGCACTGCAGCGTTTGCAAACAGACCATTGTCCAGGATGGACTCGTCTGCCGAGGTCAGTCACCTGTCCTTAAACTCTGGTCTCTTGCTGAAGCCCCTGCTGTTGTGATGGTCCCACTGGCATTCATTTTATTGCAAACAGATTTTTAGAGCAATCCAATCTAAGGCATCCACCTTAGAATCTGTTGTTTGTTGAAAGATGACAACACGGTCAACACCACTGCCAGTTTGAGGTTGATGGTTTGAGAAGTAGTTCTAGAAAACACCATGAGATGCAACAAATTTGTGATGTTTTGTAGAAAATGTAATTGTGGTCTCATGAGGATATGTGAGTGCCTATTTGTCGTGTTATGATTTAAATCAAATATATCAGCAAAATGTTCTTAGGATATGTGATCTAATATCTACGCGTGGTGAATACATTATAATAATATTTTTATGGTTATTTTAAAGAACTCCCACTGTGCGCTTTAATAGAGAAGACACTGACTGGAAACGGTTGGTCAATTGTACTTTGGTTTGGTTGCTTTTGAATTTTTAACGCCATTGGTAGGGCAGCAGAAGAACAGGTCATCTACATGCAGTGTTCTTTGGTTCAGTCCATAGACAATACATAAAAATGGATGCAGAGTCCAGGTGTAAAATGCTTGAGTACCCTAAATCTGCATTCTAGCTAATGTCTATCTTATTCTATTTAATGACCATCAGGGGACAACTCCACTGAGGTCAGATTGTATTGAAGTCTATGGGAAAATATCCCTACTTCTCACTTGATTTGTTAGCTCAGTAAATGTTTTCCTAAAGGCTTTATGTAGTTAATATCTATGTTTAATCCTTCTTCAATACAACATGGTGCTGATTTTTTTTTTATGACGGTCCCATTTAGAGAAAAATACACCACAAAGCAGGGTCTGGATTGAGACCCATCTAAGCCACTTCTGTTTCGGCTACAGTAGGTCTATAATTGTGTTTGACTGAGTGATAGAATTGAGAGGTCGTACAGTTCCCCTATTGGTGATTGGTCTTTCAAAATGAATTGACACAAATGGGTTTATACTTGTAATTGCTGATAAGTTGCTTGATTTAAAGACTTTTATTTAAAAGAAAAAAAAAGAAAAAAATGACAGGACAAACCTTGGCTACTTAGAGAGTAACTGTGATTCTTTCTGAGAACTCAGAAAGAGAAAATAGTTGTCAATGTCTTTAATTTATGTGTTTGTTGGTTTTGTGTGACAACATATTGGTAGTAAAATGAGGATGTTGAAATTGCTTGGAAGTTAACATATAGTCTTAATGGTCAATGTTTCAGTTACTATCTAAAACTTGTACCATTGTCTGACATAAACACAAATAATGTGAATAAGAAAAGCTTTATTTGAGATTCACAACATTTTGACTGCATCCTTTTGTTGGACCATTAGAAGTTAACATTTTCTGAGTTAAAAGCATGTCTTCATTCAGGTCAACATGCATAGAAGGTATCATACATTACTGCTTAAAATTCATCAGATGAACCAAATGAATATTCAGTACTCATTAATATCTGAACTAGTAGTTTGTCTTCTTAATTCTCTCCAACCAAATGGCCACTGTGGGAAACAATGAAAGCAATATCTGTTACACCATCCATCTAAAGGTTACCTGAAGTCTTCTTCGTGTCAGGGAGGACAGACTAAGGGTTAACAGCTTCTCAATTTCCTTAATTGCTTTTACAGAAGAGGCAATATGTCTGACTGATCCTGAATAGATGTGCAAAGTTTGAGTTATGCTACATTTTTTTTACAGATCAAAGACGGTAATATACATTTCTGATTAAGAAATTGAGAATTTGTTGCATGGGTTCAAACTTTTGTCTGTAACAATATGTTTGTTAAATAAATCTCATCTTCTGTTGACCTAATGTAATGTCAAAGTCCTCAAGGTCAAATATTTTGTGCTTTTATCATGTTATTGTAGCCTACACAGATGGCAGTCTGGTGTGACTGACATATAATATGAAAAATCTAACAATTGCAGGAAACTAACCCAGATTGAATAGTAGACTTTAATGTGGTTGCTAGTTTCTAAACAGTCTGAATGCCAGTAAACCTTTCCCATCTGTTGCTGTGGATTAAAACAAAAAAATAAAGAGTATATGATCCTGGTCTACTCAGCACGTAATGTTGTAGTGGAAATGTCTGTTTTCGGGCAGATAACGTCAAATGAAACCATATGGAAATAGCTTGCTGTTTGGTTTGGCACACAAGTGGGGAATACTCAGCCTGTAGCTTCCCCAAACCTGACACAGGATGGTTTAGTTGTTTGAAGGGAACAGTGTAGAAAAACAAGAGCATTCTCTACACAGTGTCCTGTTGTTTTTCTCTAAAGAGAGTTTGACACCACTGCCTTTTTTTCAACATTGCTTGCAGTGCATGCTCATACTAGGGAAGTCATCAAATGTGTTTATGATACAATAATTCTGGCCCCCTGTTTTTTTTAAAAGTGGGCTGAGACCGTCCCCCCTCTAATAAAACAGTGTATAGATCGTTTGTGCCATTATGACGTCACACTTAGGCTTTGTTGCCAGGCGACATCTAGTGGTCATGGTGATGATGGCAGGAGCCAAGGGAAAGGCGCACTGACGTAGTTTATAGAACAACAAAGTTGTTGGCTAGATAAAACACAGGAATATAACACAGGAGAGCTGTGTTCGCTTCCCATGTGAAAGTAGCATCTAATGTTGTTTCTATGATCAATGGCCATTAGTTGTTGTTATTGTAACCATGACAACAGAAATTGTCTTATTGTACTTATCATAATTTTTTTCCCACCCTAACCTTTTTATACTAACTATGGTGATGGATGTTGTTATGCGGCTGTCAGTGCTGTCCTTGTAACCGTGACAACCAAGTTTGTCCCTCTATGGGTTGCATCAGAGGGTTGGAAAAAAATCGTATACATTTGGCTGTTCAGATTGGAGGACTGGATGATATCGTTACATGGTCGCATCTGAAAGGGACTCATTACAACCTCAGTCTGGTGTGATGGCCACTGAGGGGGCAGGTTGGACTTGTATGCCTTGGTCTAGGGTGCCCAAGTGATGCTAATGAAGAAGAGGTAGGTGTCTTTTCATACCCACACATCTATATTCCAGTGTGACTGACTACTGACTAACACTGTCATCTTCATTGTCCAGCTATAAACCTAAGCGCAAAAATAGTTTAGACACTTTGTGAGTTGCATAGTGCGATGTGTGTATCATTAAATCACAGATTGGCCTTGTTGTTTCACATGCTGAGTATTATCATTGTGTACCATTTCTTACTCCACAGAAACAATTGTTAGATTTTGAAATTGACATTGACATTGACTATATGCTGGTTATTATTAACCGAGCCAAATGGGCTGCTACTCTGTCTGCTTCATATAAATACTGTTCAGTTGCAAATGGTCACTTAAATATTCTGATAAAATGACACAGAGCAGCACCTGGGACCGTCATCTGCAGGAGTTGATTCACTGGGGAAATAAGCCATCATGGCAAGGCTGCATTTAACTCTATCCTGATCTAATTTACCTCAGCATGCTGCTCTTTTCCAAGCCATGCCTGGGCTTGGTCACAGTGGTGTGTGGCTGAGACAGATTTACGAGGACAAGACAAAGTGAGCTGTATCTCTGTCTCATTAAATTCCCCATTTGGCCAAATCCAGAAGAAGCTAGGTCCCAGCCAGCAGCTGGGAGCTTATGACAGGGTGCAGGTGGGCTGATGTTTTTACATTTGGACAGAGTCAGGGCAGTACAGGTTTCCAGTGTTTGTACTAAACTACACTAACCTGAAGAGTTTTGAATGTGTTTCACTGATGTTTTCGTCTCAGTCTCTACCATTTGATAAATGAGGCTCTTTCCCACTGCTGACTGCAAAATTCAAAACAATCTATAAACAGTTTCATATTCTGAACCGTCAACATTGAGGGTGTTGAGTCAGTACCCCTGTTGGTGAGGACGGAGACCTGCAGGATCCAGCCAGCCACTGCCTCAGTCGTGCATTACGTCCCCTCTGCTGCTCTTGTTTACTAACAGTCTTCAGTCACATGGCTTGTAATGACACCATCCGTTGGCCTTCTTCTCTCTTCAGCTGGTTGCCTGGATACGAGGTGTTAGTTACTTTGACAATAGCATGTTGATGCAGGTCATGAGTGTTCCAGTCCAAAAAAACAAAAACGGTCGTCGGTGTGGTTGGGTATTTTTGGAGAAAGGAAAAGTCCCCGAGGGCAGGAACTGGCTTCTTTATTCATTCACTGTTTTGCCGTTCAGGTTAAATAGAGTTTCTGTTTAATAGCAGACCAATAACAAGTGGTTATGCCCTTAAGAAGCAAATAAGACTTTGACCAAAGGGAAAAGAATGCTTGTTATGACTTCCTAATTTTTTTGTTCATAACTGTGTTGACCTGAACTTGTCACACAAACTGAAGGAAGTTTTCTGCTTCTCAGGGCTGCTGAATTAATTTATCGAGCCATGAAGACAACATTTACCTTTAAACACATCTACACACATTGTTTGAGCTGATTATCTGACTGGTTTATGCTTGTTTTGGAGGAGACCACACCTGTCCCAAAGGGATCCACTGTAAAAAGACGTCTTCAAAGACTGACTGAGGCGCACTACAATAGCAGGTGTGAGTGAGTGAGGGAGAGTAAAGGTTATCAAAGCTCTGTTCATGGCTGCTGAGCTCATAAAGCTGGTATGCAGCAAATGTCAGTGAGTGCTAAAACACACACACACACACACACACACACTGAATTGGATGCATATGGAGATTTTGTGTCATGTACTAATGTTACAGAGAAACATGTGTTACTTCACTATATAAAAATAGTTTGATCGTCTTTGACACTTGCTGCAGTGTGTGTGGTCACTAGCCAAGTTCATTACACTTGTGCATACACACAAACACACACACACACACAAATCAAGCACACAAATACAAACAAATGCAAAAGCATTGCAATCAACTTTATCATCATTATTGTATTGCCTCTGTTGTATTGGCAGAGGCCATTAGCCTAATAAGTGGACCAGATGGATGAGGAAACATTTAGGATGACAGGTAATGACCGTCCCCTAGTCTAATATTATTATCCTAATTGACTAAACTGACTAGACAACTACTTTCCATGACTATTGACTGGCGACACGGACTCACTACAATGTCAGAACAAATGAAAGACATTTAAAATTCAGTAGGTTCGCTGTCTGGTTTGCTTCACATGCAAATCTCTGTGTCAGGAAAGTGCTTATATCTGTTTAAATGAAACCACAGTGTGACTAAACGGAGGTTCACAGACAAACTGAAGCGTAGTGAGGAGTGGGCAGGAACACAGTTCAGCCTCACAGCAGTTCATGCAGTTAGAGTGCCACTTGTTGGAGGAACTGAAATATTACAGCTGAACTGTAGTTGAACTTCATACAGAGTAGACCAGCTCTATCTAATGGATTCAGTATGTTCTTCATTTTTCAGGGCAGACTTAGACTTAATATTTTTCCATGTATATTGTTTTTTATTTTTTTATGTGTGTTTGTGTGTATATGTATAGGTGTGTGTATATATATGTATTTGTATATAAACTTTTTCATTGGCAGCACGGTGGAATAGTGGTTAGCACTGTTACCTCAGATAAAGAAGGTTTGGGGTTCGGTTCCTAGCCTGGGGCCTTTCTGTGTGGAGTTTGCATGTTCTCCCCGTGCCTGTGTGGGGTTCCTTGGGTATACCGGTTTCCTCCCACCATTCATTGACATGCATGTTCAGGTTGATGGGTGACTCTAAATTGTCTGTAGGTCTGAGTGTGTGAGTGGTTGTTTGTCTGTCTGTCTCTGTGTGTTGGGCCTGCGACAGACTGGTAACCTGTCCGGGATGTACCCTGCCCTTACCCTGAACTTTGGCTGGAATTTGCTCCAGCACCCCTGTGACCCTTACCGATAAGTGGCAGAAAATGAGATCTGCAATTATTATTAGCTTATTAATCACATATCAGTCACTTATTTTAATAACTTTAATGACTCATAATCTACCTGTACATTTGAATATGTTACATGCGGCTGTAACTCACTCACAAATCCTCAGAGCAAGAGGGTTCTGGGTTTGAAGCCTGGACCTTTTGCATGTCTGTCTGGGTTATTCTCTACATTACCTGTTGCTGTTCGTGTTAGCCTGAGTTTGTCTCACTGTGTTAGCCCTGTTACAGGCTGGCAACCTGTCCCCTGCCTTCCTTCCAATCTTAGACAGGTGGCCCTTTAACAATGAGAGACATGAATGCTGCATGGATGGATGTTATTTGCTGTTGGATTGCAAAGGTGTATTTAGATCATATAGCAGTATTCGGCTATTCAAACAATCATCCAGCAATTGGAAAACGTATAACAGATTCCACATCATGCGTACATGGATAGATGTCAAATGAATGTCCCACTGTCAAATCGCTTGCATTATCACTCTGTAGTTCCCCTTTTAACCAGCAGGTGCTGGCAGAGTCCACCCAGTTCTCCTCATCTGCAGCTACATCTGCTGCTGACTCACTCAGTACATTTTCAGAATTTTCAGCACAAACTTAAATGCTGAACTTGTTCATTCAGGTTATTCAATCCACATTTGTCATGCTTCTTGTTCTATTTACGTGTTAACGTTCTGTGTTTTCGGCAGCTACTGATCGTATCAGGGGAAACAGCTGTTTCAACCAAACAAAACTCTGATGAATCACTGAGATATAAAAACAGACAGAAATGTAAGCAAACAGAAGTTGTGTTTTGTCAGGATGAAGCAAACAACTGACACCAGATCTGAGTACACAAATAAGTCCATGGGAACACTCACCCAGGATTTAGGCTGCTCTCCTGCACTGTTTTCGGGAATCTCCCATGTTAAGAAAGCTTTAGCAGCTGGATGAAGGTGGGGCTTTACCCACAGAAACCCAACACTGAGAGGGATTTTATCTGGGGAAAATGTGTGGGCTGAGCGTTCACCCCTGGATGAGTGAAACGATGGGCAGTGACAACTCTCAATGATTTCTTACTAACCCTTCACAGAAACAACAACGGGTGCACAGTCAGACAGCACTGGGTAGTAGTTCATAGGTGTGTGGAGTCTAAAATGTTTCATCAGCTGTTAAATGTTAAAAGGTAATCAGCTCTTCCTCCTCATGTAGTCCACGGGGTGTATTGCAGGACCTGAAAGCTGACTTAACACTGCACCTGTAAAACACAAGTTATCCATCCAACCATCCATCTTCAACCACTTATCCGTTTCCGGATTGTGGGGGGCGCTGGAGCTAATCCCAGCCCACTCTGGGCGAGGGTGGGGTACACCCTGGACAGGTCACCAGTCCATCACAGGGCCAGTTATCCATCCACCCAGTGCTATTGCGGTTCTGAGGTATTCACAGCCCTATGAGGATAGCAAACTGTTTAGTCCAGTTTTACCCACTATCATCAGTCAAATATTAGTCCTCCCACAGATGAAACTTGCACATTCAGATATCCGATTCTCTGATGTTTTCACTTTTATTTGAAATCACACTAAGAAAAACCCAGGAAAGCTTTGGAGGGTGGCGATGGTGCTGTGGTGGCATTCCTCAAAGTGCTGAGGGTCAGACTTGAACCCAGGCCATTGTGTTGAAGATAAAGCCTTTTGTAGTATGTTCTCTACCAGGTGAGCCAACAGGGGACAAAAGAAAATGTTGCTTTCAAAGATAGAAAATCCAGCACTCTGCTCCTGCTCAGTATAACACCTAATCGGTCATGGTAACTTTTTGCTTGCTAACATAACGGAGTGCAGAGAAATCACTGTCAATGACTGAAAGATTCTCCCACTGGATGTAAATTGTAACACACCAGTGCACAAAAGAACAGTGGAGCTTCATCTGTTACAGAGCCTAGTTACAGTGCAGTTTAAATTATTTCTGTCACAATATTTTTCCATTTATTGTGCTTGGCTTGTTTAATCAGTGATTCAAAGCACTTTACAGTAGAGGCCACATTTAGGCATTCGAATAGAGCTTTTCCAACATACACACATTTCCTAATGCAGACTGAGATTAGTGGACAACCGGCCATACCACAGCAGTACAATCAGTCCCTCTTGCCTCACACTTTAATGCACTATGTGCAATCCCATCAAGGTGGTGTGACAAATATTCCACAGCACAAATAGGTTTTTAGGTAACTAAGACAACTTCACATAGTCACTCTAATTTGAGCTCAGACACTGGCTTGTGGAGACATGTGAATGGGTGGGTTGTTTACAACCTGTATATGGAGCTTACATCACAAGTCTAAGCCAATAATTTGTAATTTAGTAACTGAAAACAAACTATGACTCAATAACTTGACTCCATTTCTGGAACCCCTTTCTTCCCTGCTAAAGATATGAATCTTTAAAAAAACTAGCCAAAAATTTGAAATTTCTGAAAAATGATTGATGGAATAGATGGACACTGGAGTTGTTGTTGTGTGCATTTCCCAAATGGTAGGAAATTGAGCGTTTACTAAGGACTATTTTCAGGTGCACGTTAGAACACATCTGTTGAGCTACTGTGTATTTACAACAGCAGGATGGTGTGTGTAGGGTTTCCTCAAAATAAACTACAGTGCCATTGTTCACAACAATGAAGGAACCAGTCAGCCATTGCAACAGAGTGGCTCAGTGATGTGTTTTTAATGACAGTGGAGCTCTAAGGCACTCAAGAATAAAACAAAGGCTTTGGGCATACAGACAACACCTGTTACTATGACACTTTGAGTGCTGGGTAAACAAAAGAAAAATATAGACTGTTGAATATTGGTAATATTGATAGCATAACAATATTGATAACTGCAATCACAAATATAGAAATTCACCTTTTTATCTGCAGACTTACTTGCAGAAGCATCAAATCCATTCAAGTTTTGTGGCTACCATACTATTGTAAATATGTAGAAATAATAATTTGGCCTTTGGCTGTTTTGCATTATCATGAGTGCCAACTTGAGTCCAATTGTATTTAAAGGTTGAGTACTGTATGGAGAGAAAGTTACTTAACAGTTGGTATGTGTGATGTGTATGATGTACTATGTATGTATGTTAGTACACTGTATGCACACGTGTTGGTGCTCACGTGTTTCTAACGGTGCTTGGGAGGCGGGAAGGAGAGAGTGAGAGTGAGGGGAGGGGGAAGAGGAAATTCTCCAGCCCTGCCCTCTGATTGTTTTCAGTGCTGAAAGGGGGTCCAGCCCAGCCCTGTGGGAGTATACACTCATTCCAAGGGACCAAGGGAAGGAAATCGCCCAGCTTCAGTCACACCCCTCCCTTCTTCACCTCGATCATTTTTTCCCCTCTGATGTTGTGAAGCTTACCACAGACCCAGAGTCAGTTAGCAACACTCATCATCATCTCCTCATTCAGAACAACTTCCATCCCTGCTGTCCTTTCATTTTTCCAATGATTGATGTCTGCAGTTGTTGCACCCCCACTCTATTATTCATCCTTTTTCTTTAACTCTCAACATCTTCTCTTTAGGCACCCCCCCAGACACCACCTTCTTCCAACCCCCTCCTTTTTACTTCCTTTACTCCATCAGGAACATTTCTGTTTATTCTCCAAAGCTCCAACTTCCTAACAAGGTAAAGCCCAACCCGAACTCCTTAGGCTCACCACTTTGACACCCAATATGGAAGTCCCGTGCCTTCCCATGTGGCTCGGGGTTATGTTTATAGGGACTCACGTGCAGGACACGGCACTGGATATCGTCCAAATGGACAGGCACATGACTTTGATGCTTATCTAGCAAACAGCCAAATATAATTAATTTTCATAACCATTAGAGCATTCCCTGCGACTTATGTCACTTCTAGTATGTCAAAAATCCTTTGTGCAAGCCTCAATATTTGTCCCACCTCCAGTTGGTGAAGAAGTTGGCGCTGTTTTACCTAGTGTAGTAAAATGAATATCACTCAAGTGAGACTATATGAGAAGAAAGTAGATGAAAGATGAAAGCACTCATCAAGCAGAGTGGAACCTGACAGTGTTATTTACTAGAGATGCATTGAAGAGGCATTCAACTGTGGCATATAGAGGCAGAGCATCCGTTATGCAGTTAGTAGGGTATCATATAAATTGTACATAAAATTTTAAACTAAGGGTGGCACTGTGGCTTGGCAGTTAGCCCTGTTGCCCCACAGAAAGCCATTTCTGGGTTTGATCCCCTTCTGTGTGGACCTTTAGGTTCTTTTTGCCTCCAAGGACATGTGGTTTGAGGTTAATTGGCGACTCTAAATTGCCCATAGGCTTGAGTGTGAATGGTTGTTTATCTCTATATGTCAGCCCTGGTGACCTGTCCAGGGTGAACCCCCCCTCTCCCATGGCTCCAGTGCCCCTGCTACCCTGATGGAGGTGAATGTGTTTTAGGTAATGTTGTCTAAGAAGGGTTGTGCTTATGTTTCACATCTCACTTACTCCTCTGTGGAATGATCCTGCATCTCTGACTATCGGTCTGTCTGGGCAGGCCAGCTGACTATATGTGTGTTTTTTTGTGTGGAGCAGTACCTACTCACTGTTACTGTTAAAAAAATAATGTAATGTAATGGAGTAAAATGTGCAATATTTTCCTTTGTAATATGGTAACTTCGATTTATAAATATGTACAGTAAAAAAACATAAACGTTGTGGAAATTATTAATTGTAGGTGAAAAACCTACAGGTCTAAAACCTTTCAGCCTCATTTGTTGTGGACATTCCCTCAACTATTATAATGTGTCAAGCCGACATTATTGTACTGCCATTTCGAAAACGTAATCCTGGTTTTGTGAAGCTAGAATTGTTCCACCTTCTCATCTTAATATATTGGAAGGAGAAGGTGGATCTGAGGAGGACTGACTGCTAGATCTGACCTGCTCTGTACGCTATACTGATTGGGTGGTACCATCTGTCAATCACACAGTAGCTAGGCCCCCTAATCCATCCCTTACTTTATGGTCTATTTTCCTCTAAGTGGCACCATCATTTAAAAATGAAAATCATGCTGTATAGGATGAGAGATTGAGAAAAATTATTCATTAGGACAACTTTTACCGAGCTGCTAAATAAAGTGAGAAGTAGAAATGTTTTCACATAGACTTCAATACAATCTAACTTTTTTTACATGGCCCTGATGGTCATTAGAAAGAATGCAGGTTTTAGGCACCTGAGCATTGGCTTCATTACATTTCAGAACCGGTCTATTTTGATATGCAGTTGATGGGTATTATTCCACCAAAGAAATGATAAACATCATAATTTGCTATGAAAATAAGGGTTGAAGCCCTCATTAGGATACACACTAGACAGGTTTCCAGTCTATCGCTGGCATATGGAAACAAGCAGACACACCCACATTCACACCTAATGGCATTTAAGAGCCACCAAGTGACCTAATGTTCATGTCATTGATGAGACATGGTGGACTTGGGAAGAAACTGGAGCACCTTGAGGGGAACCAGCACAGGCACAGGGAGAATATTTGGAACTGTATTCATTCTTGGGATAAATTACACTTGTTATAAACCCCTATACTCACAATGCTGTGCAAGTCTTAGTATAACTTGATGTGTTCCATCATTTATGTGTCAGCGTGGAGTTGCTTTCTGCCCCAGACTGCTCAGTCTGACCATGGGAACTCTTTCTGGATGACATGGAAATGTGTGTGTCGCGTCACAGTGTCATCGACATTTGAAGGTCTCTAATTAAGAAGTCATTCTGACTATGGGTTACCCCCCCAAAATGCAAATATAGTCCTGCGAGTGCTAAAATAGAAACTGAATGTACCATGATGTAATTACACATTTAGCTCCATGAAGAAAGTTTCTCTCTTTCCCCAGTTTTAGCACATTTACTCTCCCTGTCTACCCATTTATTTGTGGAGTGGTAGTTGATCCACATTTCATCTTTTGGATTCATCCAACAATGAGTAGTGTGTTTCTTTACATATCATACAAGTTATGCTATCAGAATTGTTGTTTTAAGTGACATGTCGATCTAATGGAGCCTAAAACTTCTCCTAAAAATGAATAATGCTAGTATTGCTGAAAAAAGAGAAAGCACAAATGACTTTAGGCCTTGTAGCTGTCAGTTTGACCCACACACTTAACCTTTGACCCTGAACCAGACTATGGTCTATTTTAGGTTTGCCCCATTCATCAATGCTTTCACATTTTGTCAGGACCTTTGGCAGTAAACATGTGAGCATGTGGTTTTAAGAACAAAGGGTTTAATGACTTTGTTTTGGGAGTAGTGTGACTTAGGGACATACTGTACATGAAACAGAACAAGGTCTTTAAGAGGCACATCTGAGGAAAGCACCATTACAGAGATTATAGGGTTACCTAAAACATTTGACTGATCTCTTGCACAATGTGACGACTGGCCACCTCCCAGCTTCATATCAGTGACTTAACAGCTAATCACAATGGATATTACACTCTCTTTGAAAAATGTGCTTCTAGACAGGAAGAATAACCCATTACATAAGGTGTAGGGTGTTCCAGTAAAAGCATACAGACTTCTCTTTATTTGGAAAGCCCATACCTCGGCACGCTGTGCTGTGTTTTGACTCTCTGTCAGTCTCAGGACTCTCTGTCCTGTGAGCGGATCTGACAATTTATGAGCTGACACTCCAGGTGCTCTCCTCTATTGACCCTTATTTGTAGACACACGGGGAGTCTACAGAGAAAGCTTAATGGAGAGGGCAAGCTGCAAACAATGTGTTGAAAGCCCGCTGGCTCCAAAAGTTCTTATTTGATTTTTTTTTTTTATTTAACTCCCGAAACATTGCTTTCCTCTAATTAATAGACACTTGCTTGTGCTTTTGTGTTTTTGGCTATGCTTGCGTCACTTTTGTACCTTTTGTATGACCTGTAGGTTTTGACACCTTGACTTTTTATGGAACTCTTATCATCTCATACTATTGCATGCTGCAAGGTTGAGCCATTCTTGTAGACTGGCCACAAAGTTAGCACCGACAAAAGAACCAACAGGATTTTTATAATGGCTTCTGCATTACCTCCAAATACAAGATCTTTGACAGACATAAGTTGTTTTTACATAGATGTTCACCAATAAAAACAATTTCTGTGATTTATAAGGCCTAAAAAGCTGCCTAGGCCTAAAGCTGATGATAGACTACAAAGTGGAAGTTTATTGATGGTGATACTGAATTCATGTAACCACGGAGTACCAAATTTATAGTTTTAGCTCTGTTCTACAAAAGCCTTCCTTCCTGTTCAGCAACGCTGTAAAGGGTAACTGATGAGGAGATCGGTTTTATGTTCAGTGAGATGATGTTTAACGCCTTCAATGTCGGTCTGATTTATTCACTTGTTACCAACTAGCCTTTTTTTAGGTGATCTACAAGTAAAAAAAAAAAAAATCATGTGTGAGGTATTTACTGATATATTTTAAATGTATTTAAATGCGGTTTAAAGTAAATTTGTAAAATGCTGAAAGTGTCATCTTGATAGAAGTGTGCTTCTGTAAACCTCTGCTCTGGTTAATGATGTTGGAGGTTTTCATTTATCAGGGCAGTTTCAATAGAAAGAGCAAGACAAATGGCTTTGACTTTATTAGTATGTTATATGTGATGTAAAGCAGCTCACAAAAGCCATCTCCTGTAGTGACTCTCAGAATAATGAATGAAGCCTTTGCCAGGGAGCCAGTGACCTGAGCACAAAGATAACACTGGGCAGTATTAGCTTGCTAACAGCAAATGATATTTGACTTTGACCATAGAACAAACACACTGTGGAATTTGAATGAACCTCTTGCTTTTTCATACCTCCTTGACAACTACTCAATGTCATGATTCAAACGGATCCACACTGTTTGGAATTCTCCTCACAGTTTGGGAGATTTTTATGAACTGAGAAGTTATTTTTTTCCCCTTTTTCTGTTTTCTCTAGTGTGCCGAATAGCTTGCCACAAGAAATGTGAAGTAAAGGTAAGAACCATAATATTTTCTGAAAATGTAATCTTTCATTTTTTAAAATTTATTTAATTTTATTTTTTACTGTACATGTAAAAAGTGTGTGAGAAAATTTATAAATAATCTGCACCTTCTCCTAGATATCCATGTGAGTTTATTGGCAGGAAATATTATGTTCTAGGTGGAGTGGGTTACTACTCAGGATGTGCATGTGCATGGTGTGTGCGTGTCTGTGTGTGTTTGTGTGTGTGTGTGTACATACAGATGTTGGGGTAGGTGGAGTTTTGGGAGTTTATGTTCTGCAAAAAATCTTAAGAATGTCTAAACAAGTGCTCTTTGTACCAGAACGTGTTTAGATTGAATTAACTCCAGCATCTTGGAGATTGCCCTGTGTCTAGAAATAAAAGACCTCTGGATGGAACCGTCATCCTATTAATCTTATTTTGGAAAAGCAGGGAGCACACAGAAGAAAATGGGAGGGAGAATAGTAAGGTTTTTACAGAGGTACAGGTTTTTTTTGTGTGTAACTTTACAACTGCCACATGGAGTTTTCTGTAGGATTTGTGCATGTATGATAGCACGCACACATAAAAATGAGCACATATATATATATATATATATATATATATATATATATATATATACACACACACACACACACACACACACACACACACACACACACACCCTTCATATGGTAACCATTATTTAAATGGGCGCCACTAGCTGGCTTTGCCCTCTCCCTCCTTTACTCACAGGAAATGCCAGGGGCAGACGAGCCATGCTAAATATGAGGTGTGGACTTTGGACTTTTAAATCAAACTCATTGACATGTATGTGCTCATGGTGGCTTTTTCCATCATGGGCATGACGTTGTTGCCCGTCTATCTACTGTAAAGCATAATTGTCACTTATTCCATTGAATATTTTGCCACCTGCTGGAGATGAAATCAGAAGAAACCATAGTGGAGCTGAGGAGTGATGGCTTGATCTGACCTGCTCTGTACTCTGTCCCAATTTCAGGCAGGTCACTGTGTGTCATACATTATGTCAGTCACACAGTAGCCACACGCCATAGGCAATTTCCTGCTTTTTTGGTCTGTTTTCCTCTTAATGGGAACATCTTTTAAAATTGAACATCACATTGTATTGAAGACGTGAAACTGCAGACCAAGACCATAAACTCATTAGGGAAACATTTAATCTAGATTTCTGTGGGGATGTACTTCAACTGCATTGCAGTTCCAAATACAACTGTGTGAGGAGAGCTTGTTGAGGATAAATTTACACCCAAAACGTATGGTGGGAAATATCCTTTTTCCTGTTTCCACAACAGCTGACTTAAACTTTTCATGTCCTTATTTAAAGGAACAAAGTGTGATGAATGAAAGTGTAGATGACATGGTTTGTCAATAACATTTTGAATTTCAGGAAGCCAAAGGTCATGTCTGTGGGATAAGACGTTACACCCTCTCAGTGTCTTTACACACAAACGCGAAACTTTCCATCTCCAAAAATCACAGCAGCATTTCCTTTTCTAAACAATTCAGCCTAAAATGTCATCTGCGTTGGCAGGAAGCAATTTGCTAACAAGCTTGAGATGAAAAACAAGGGAGTGACCACGACGGGGTCGAGCTTGATGGCTGCTGGCACACAGTCAGGCCTGCGAGACCAACGGGTACACTGTAAACCAGTGTTCTGTCAGTCATGTACAGTCTGATCCTCTGTTGATTGGCTGGATAAACTGGGACAGCTCTCCCATGTACACTCTGTAGTTCCAAATCTCTGTCTGAGAATAAATGCAGCCCATATTTAACCTGGCCACTGCCAACAAATGGTCAGAGCTGTGTGTAAACACAAGTGTGTTTGTTTGAGGTGTGTTTACTCACAGCTGGATGTAAAAAATGCTTTAAATCTTGTCAGTAAAATTTCACTTCTGGGTGAGAATGAGCCAGAAAGGGGTGTATGAGATTGCCTTTTAAAGACATTTTTTTTAAATCCTTGTACTTTTTATGGAGTAGCTTTCCTTCTCTATTTGCCTAACTTTTTCACATCTTTACACACCTTCATTCAATCTCAGGCAGGATGTCTGGGATTTTCCCAACTGTCCTGCTGTGAAAGCATTGAGGAAAGGTAAAACCTCCGACTACTTAAGAGCTTACAGTCTGCTCACGCTAATTTCAGTCATACAGTCCAACAGTAGCTGTAGTAGAAGCTCCCGCTCTGCACCTACGATTCAAAACCTGCAGCATCAGTAGTTTGCGGAATTTGTGAGCTCTGCTTTGTGGAGTCACTGAGCTGAATCGGTCTTAAAAAATAGTTTCGCTTTGTGCTGGAAATCAGTGAAGCAGATTTTCGCTTTTATCATACTATTTTTCTCTTTCATTCTTAATAGATTAAAGTGTACATGTTGGCTGACATGTTTTTTGAAAAGTCATTGGTGTTACACTTTAGTCAGTTTCCCTACTGTGGACTGTTAAAGAGGTGTTGAATAGAACCAATTGGATTACAGTGATCCTCTGTTCCCTATCAAGTGTGTTCAAAGACTACCGTGTTGCAGCACAGATCGAATCACATCAAATCAAATTTATTTATACAGCCCCAAATCATAACAATGTTACATCAAGGCACTTTACACATAGAGCAGGTCTAGACCAAACTCTTTATGGGATTGTTAAAGAGACCCAACAAATCCCTCCAAGAGCAAGCACTTGGTGACAGTGGCAAGGAAAAACTTCCTGAGGCAGAAACCTCAGACAGAACCGGTCTGAGGGAGGGCAGCCATCTGCCTCTACTGGTTGGGTTGAGAGAGAGAGAGATGGGGGGGCAGAGAGAGAAGCATAGGCAATGAGCGAGACACGGTGAGAGCGAGCATGAAGGAGAGAATGGGGGGACTCAGTAGAGGGATGGAGGGAGAACAAGAACAAAAGGAGAAAAGAGACCATGGAAAATATAAACAAAACATACAGTGACTGAAACCCGGTACATCTAAATGTGCTCTAGTAAATATTAGCAGGAGGGGAGAAGAAGAGGTTACAATGGGAAGTGAGTTGTAGTGTTAATGATAACTAAAGGTAACTCCTGCAGCAGCAGGTACTGAGCAGGAACATGGAGCAGAGAGGATTCAGCAACTGATGGTTTTGTCATAAAGGAAGGTTTTCAGCCTGATCTTAAAGCTGTGACAGAGTCCGCCCCCCCGGACTGATACTGGGAGTTGGTTCCATAGAAGAGGAGCCTGATAACTGAAAGATCTGCGTGCTGATTTATTCTCTGAGACTCAAGGAGCCACAAATAAACCTACATCCAGAGATTGAAGTGACCTCCTGGGACAGTAAGGAACTATGAGCTCTCTTAGATATGATGGAGTTTGATCATTAAGAACTTTGTATGTTAGAAGAAGGATTTTAAATTCTATTCTGAATTATACTGGGAGCCAATGAAGAGAAGCTAGCACAGGAGAAATGTGATCTCTTTCTCTAGTTCCTGTTAATATTCATGCAGCAGCATTCTGAATCAACTGAAGGTTTTTCAGAGATTTGTTGGGACATCCAGATAGTAATGAGTTACAGTAGTCCAGCCTAGAGGTAACAAATGCATGAACTGGTTTATCTGCAACCTCCTGAGACAGGATGCTTCTGATCTTTGCAATATTGCGTAGGTGAAAGAATGCTTTCCTAGAGACTTGTTTTATACGAGGGACAAAGGACATGTCCTCAAAAATGACTCCAAGATTCCTAACAGTGGAACTCGAGGCCAAACCAATGGCATCCAGACTGGTTACATGATCAGATAATGCTTCTCTAAGGTGCTTAGGGGCCAAGTACAATAACAAGAACTAACAGTTCTTTTCTGAGTTCAGAAGTAAAACGTTTCAGGTCAGCCTAAAGTCTGACCTACCGATTAGTTTCAGTCGGCTTCATTGACAAGTATAACTGAGTATCATCTGCATGACAGTGAAAATTGATGCTGAAAATTGACATTACAATGCTGTTGGTAACTTCTACCAGTGTTGTTTCTGTGCTATGATTTACTCTAAAACCTGACTGAAACTCTTCAAACAAGCCATTCCTATGCAGATGTTCACATATTTGGTTTGCAACTTCTTTTTGAAGAATTTTGGAAATGAAAGGGAGGTTAGATATGGGTCTATAATTAGCCAAAACATCTGGATTGGGTCAAAATTTCAGATCTTTTGAGGCGAGGTTTAATAACAGCAATCTTGAAAGGCTGTGGTACATAACCAAGAGATAAACTCACACTGATCAGATCCAGAATATGCATGTTAATTAACCCTAACCCTAACCCTAAAGACAAGTTGATGGTTTAGATGATGAGACTATAGAAACTGGCTTGGAGAGAGTTAAAAGTGAAAAAGATTCCAAATACAAAGCCGTTGTTGTTGATTGAGAAGCTGCTGCATTTGATAGTGGACTACTGCCAATTGTAGGTAAAAGATATTGAATTTTGGCTCTGATTGTTCTGATTTTATTAGTAAAAAAGCCCATAAAATCATTGCTCCTAAGAGCTAAAGGAATCAATAGTTCCACTGAGCTATGACTCTGTCAGCCTGGCTACAGCACTGAAGACAAACCTGGGATTGTTCTGGTTTTCTTCTATCAACGCTGAATAGTAGGAGCTTTTGGTAATGCAAAGAGGTTTTTTTTTTTTAAATATGTTTTTAAGCTTTCTTTCAGGCTGAGTAGAATTCATCTGCATTACTGGACCACTACTTGCTTTCCAATTTTGCTTTAGGGCACAAATCAAGGTGCCAGCCTCCTCTGTTTCATTACTTTCTTTTTCAGAGGAGCCACAGAATCAAGATTTGAACACAGTGAGGCCATAGTGCTAATCGCAATGTCATCAATCTGTGTAGGGAAGAAGTCCTCTATTGACTTTACACATGTCGGTTTGGAAAATGATGTCTGAATATTCTCCTTAAATTTGGCCACAGAATTCTCAGATATACATCTGCTATAGCTGAATTTATTCCCAGATGCTTTGCAGCCATTTATATTAAAGTCAGAGAGAAGAGGGTTATTAGGAAATATTATTAATTGGTCAATTTCAATGTCATATGTTAACACCAGATCCAGGGTGTGATTGAAACAGTGAGTGGGTTCATTCACACACTGGGAAAAGCCAAATGAGTCCAGTAATGACTTAAATACAGAACTAAGGCTGTCACTGACAACAATTACATGAATATTGAAATCACCCACTATAATGATTTTATCTTCTAAGTATTAATTCTGATCGGAATTCAGAAAACTCCAATAGAAACTCTGAGTAAGGACCAGGTGGACGATATACTGTAAGCAGCACAACTGTTCTTTTACATTTTCCCGTTAGAATGGGAGAGACTGAGGGTAAGGCTTTCAAAAGATCTATAACCAGACTTTGGTCTAGGATTGATTAATAAGCTGGAGTGAAATATCACAGCCAGCCCTCCTCCTCAACCTTCGGTACGAGGAATATGAAAGTTAACATGAATGGGGGTGTAAATTAATTTATACGAACATACTCTTCCTGCTGAGGCCAGGTTTCAGTGAGACAGAATAAATCCATGATATGATCAGTGATCAGATCATTAACTAACAAGGATTTGGTTGACAGTGATCTGATATTCAATACTCCACATTTCATTTTTGTAATATTCAGATCCAAATTGATGATAGTTTTAATATCTTGTTTTTAGCTCCTCTTCTGTTTACTTTTGGTTTAATAGATCTATTAAATTTAGGGTGTCGGTGGACGGACACAGTTTCAAACATTGGTTCTATTCTATTCTGGAGAGGCAACTGCTGTGACTGAGGCGCAGAGAGGAGTGTTCTGCCTCCTGGTCTGAGCAGATGAGTAAAGAGGTTGGCGGAGGCAAAGTGGAAGAACATGAGCACACCCTCACTCCGCTGCTTTTTTTTTTCATTCTCTGCACTGAAGTGATGAAGCATTTGTTTTCGTTTTTCCCAGCTTCTGACTTCTCAGAATATGTGTTTTCAGAAAAATCTAATTTCTTTGTGTTGGATGGCTTCCATTGTCTTTGATTGTTATTTCAGATTTGTTATTTGTGAGCCCTGTACTTCCTCCAACTGAACACAACATGTTTCAGCCAGAGTTCTTTTATTGATGGACATATCCTAATTTAACCCTTGTTGTGTCCTCACGAAGAAAAGAGCAATGGAAAAATTATTTCTTTGCAATTTTTATTTCCTTGGGGCAATAATAACAACAAAATAAAAAATAAAGTTTTTAAAATATAGGCCTCTACCAAATGGTTGAGATGACACTTCATGGTAAATGTATTAAAATACATACAAATACCAAAATGTGCTCTACCAAATGGTTGAGCAGGACATTAAAGGGTTAACTCATCATTTATGCCAAGTGTCAAACTGTGAATTACTCCTTTGCATTTCTGTATGTGGTGACACTCTTAATGACAGATTCTTGAGCTGCCTTTGAATGATTTCATGCTTCAGAGTGAGTAGATTATAATTAGGAATTTTTAATGGAAAACCTTTCGTTTGCAGTTTTCAGCCACTTTCCCAACAGTGTAGCTCATTGACCCATTACCTCTACTGTTACAATATTAAAACAGTAAGCAGTACTCAATTATCTGTATTTTACTTAAGTAAAGTGTTTCTTTTTGGAAACTAATGACATTAACCTAACTGCATTTTAAAGATACATATTGTTCTTTTTACTTCGGCTATATTTCTGTAGTACATACATTTGAGGCATGTAAGTTTTATTTATTTCCAGATGAACTTTTAAAAAAACATATAATTGTAGTTGTTGCTTTCATTCTTTGGTAGGTCATATGACTTCTGGCTATTTTTATCAGCTTTGTATAGCAGCTCATATTCTCCAGAATCTACTGTCAGTCAGTGCTTCAGCAGGCTGTTTCAGAAGAATCAGGCTCTTCAAATGTGGAATGATATAACATAGAATTGCCATAAAAATGGATATTTGAAAAGCAATTACTTGTCCTTTAACTGAGTCAACATTAGACCAAACAACTTTTCCTTGCATAGAAATAACATTTGATCGGGAGGAGCTATACTTTGACTTAAATGATGGAGTAGAGTGCAGTGTTCATCACTGGTTAGTTGCTTTGAGAGTAACTGTATGTTTATACCCTTAATTTCAGGATAAAAAAACATAGCACAGGCTGTTATTCTGAGTGCCTGTCAGTGGCTATCTCTCCCAACATTTTTAACATTTCTCAGCAATCACCTGAATATAAATTCCAGCTGTGGGTGGATGACTATCCATCTTGTTATTATTTATTGCACTCAAAGAGTGTGTATCCACACTTGTGAGGTGCATTCTTTAGAGGGAACATCTGGCCCTCATCTCACCTGGTAAACAAAGTTTGGATTTATAACTTTAAGCCGTATATGGAGGCCACCATCAGCGTTATGTACAAGGCCAGGTACAGTTGGACATTGGAGATACTGTCCTTCAGCTGTCTGACCTTGTTTTAATTTCAAGCAAGTGGCCACTTGAACCAAAAGTGAATCCCTCCCAGCTTGGAGGATTGTGTTGTGTTGTTGTCCTTGATCTTTGACTTCCCATTTCAGCTGAAATGTTGGTACTTTTAACTTGGCAACTTCTAGCTTCCACAGCTTCCGTAACTGAAATGTCCCAGAAAGTGTTTTCTGTCCTCAAACATTCTGCCTCATACATAGTTTTTAAATGCTTCAGCTGTAAAGATCATTTGGCGTGATTAACCACATCCTCCATTCCAGTGACTTTCCTTAGATACCACACATTGCTACAGGGCTGATTTATCATATAGACTGGAGCTGGAAGCTTTGTCACAGTGACTGAGCACCAGCTAAGCTCTTTCATGATCTTAAAGATATTATAGTGCCCTAATTTTGGCACTGGTGAGAGGAGACATTAGGGATTTCAGTTTTTGCCAACACTGGCAGAAGAGATACCTGCCATTACATTGTTGGGTTTGACTCAACAGTAATTCCTGTGGAACGCCGGTGCAAGTTCATTTTCACTTTGTAAGACTAACTGGCATGAATCTGACTTAAGCTTTAATAACCTGTTAAAATATGATGCTGCTTCTTCTGCTGTAAACTGTTTTTGCGCTCATGTTACTTTGAGTTTTAATATGTAATTTCCAGCTGTGCTTGGTCTTAAATATAATCTCACAAATGACTTCCTCATAAATAAATCAGAGAGATAGGCAAACAGCACAGGCAACACGGTGTTCTTTTAAGTGCTAAAGGCTACAAGTGAAATTTCAAAGATGTCAGCTTTTTATTGAAGCAGCAACAACATTAACAACTTCCCTCCAATTTGAGTGGCCCTGCAGAGTTACGATAGCAGTGGGGCTGAAGGGGGTGGTGTGGGCTCTTGTCATGAAAACATGCAAAAGCCATGTCCAAGTCATATAACCGTGAAAGATAAGTGAGGGCGAAGAAGAAGTAGATAGGACGGGATAATCAAAATGTTTCCTTGGCTTTTTGCAGTGGTATTTGTATGTATTGTATTTTCAAGCAAGAAGCTTCCAGTCTGATCACATACAGGGCCAGTCAACAGCTCTAAAGCTAATTGAATTAGCAGTCACAGGACAGAACACATGCTTGCTGCTCTGTCCTGCTCCTTATGACAGCAAACATTTACAGGAGTACAACAACAGGACGAGCATGGGGTAAATCACATGGCCTCTAATTTGAGTGCTCTAACAGAATCAGAAATGGTGCAGCTGCAGAAATTTGCTGAGCTGTTCCAGGTGATGCAGGATTTGGGAGAACTTTAAAGCAACTTTCTGGCTGCATTAATTGCTTCTTGTCCACTTGGGGGCGGTGGGACAGGCTGTAAACACAACATTAACATGGTATCACTTCATAAACTTGTCATGGCTAACATGCTAACAAACATTTGTCTATTTACACAGGGCAAAATTTGAACCAGAGTCATTTTTTAGGCCACCTGCGGTTGAGAGCAGTGAAACTGAATTGAAAATCAAGGCTGTTGTTTTGGGCTGTGAAACCAAGACAATGAGCTGGATAACGCTAAAATGCCCCTCTCAGTCAGGTGATAGAACTGTGTGACAAACATCTGTTGTTGACACAGAAGTATTGATTGGTACCGCTTTAATTTTAACCCTCCTCTTGCTTATGTCATGAGAACCAAATATGATTGGTTGCCGACTCCTCTCGTTCCTGTGTGCAGACATATGGCTTGCAGAAGAAGCAGTATTTAGTGAATGCATTTAGTAAATGCATGGTAGCAACATGTGCTTAGATACAGCAGAGAAAACAAACAGGAACGCCCAGCCTTTCACATGATGGAGTAATCAAGAGTTGCTGGAAAGAATGTCAACAATGAGCCAAAGACATGCAGGAAACAGTGATGGCAGAAATGTATTCAGGGCAGGACATACATTACATTACACTTCCTTTCATGCAATGGAGCCATTGCCCCCAAAAAACCAAATTTTAAACCTCTTTTGAGGAGTTGTTCTGAGCATGCTCCTTCTCTTCTGCCTTCACTAAGCACTTCTGACCACTGAAGCAGCTGTTCTGACCTAATCTCAACATACTGGAGGGAGTCTGGAGACAGTTTCTTTCAGTTTGACTTGCCTAACCATATATCTCCATCCCTGTGCTTTGATTCACAGTTACAGCTTCTCCATGCTGTGCCTGATTCCACTGTGTCTGAACACCTGCTGCCTAATCATGACCATTCAGTATGAAGTACATGTTAACTCTGGTCCGAAACGCTGCATGGGCGTTAGTGATGAACAACAGTGATCTGCTCTGCTGTTGCTTGGGAAAGCCTGAGTCAGACTTGTGAAACTGGACCTCACCCAGACAGTCTTCTTAATTTCTTTCGCTCTCTCACTTTTTCCCTTCTCTCTCTCTCTTGCTCTCCTTCTCTTCTTCTTGTGTCCTCATCATTTCTTTTCCCCCCCTCACTGTTGTTCATCCAAAGCATAGGGCTGTTGATCTTTCGGCTTATCGCTGCACTCTCCTGGAAGAGCTAATGTGATTTTCAGATTAAAAAGTGAAAACGCTTCACTCTTGTGCAGAAAAGATTCATGGACCTGATACCAATTTACAGATCTGAATTTATGTCTTTTTCAAGCTACTAACCGCTTGTTGTAGAAGGACAGTAAGAGCAGTGACTTGGCAGTCTGTGCCACAGACTGTGGTCTGTGACAGTCGTGTGTGACAGCATTAGTTTGATTACAGACAGTACTCACAGGGTCCTGATGATAATAAAAGCCAGGGTGCAGGAAACAGTCGAGACAAATAGAAACATATTAGCCCTAAATGCAGACAGATAATGTTCTCTTGCTTTATAATTATTAACATACAGGGATGCAACTCAAGCTCCATGTACACTAACCTATACCCAGATGGACAAAAACAGACACTTGGGAACAAGGGGAGTTCCTGCCTCCCACACTTCAGCGTGGTCCCTGCATTAAATGTATGCATCACACAAACACAAGCATGTTGTTTTGCTACTTTAAACCATGCATCGCGTCTCTGCCAGTCCTCTTTTCCTTCTCTGCCCTTGTCATTATTAGGGAATTAAATAACATTTACAGGGCCGACATCTGGAGAACACGGCTTTGAGCTGAAGGTGTTCCTTTTACAACTACCTTCCATGTCATTACTGCAGAACAACATCAAAGGGAAAGGCCCTTCTTTCCATGTGGAGGCATAATAGTTAATGTGCTACAAATTTGGACAGAACATTCCTCAGTAATGTCCCTTTGTTTGCTACCGGATAATAGCAGATGAGGTTGTGGAAACAAATAGGAATGCCACAATGTCAATCTGTGAGAATAGCTTCTGACGCTACATTACTGTCCAAATGACCCTCCAGTCAGACTTCCTTCACTGCTCTAGTCAATATCTCATGTTAAAAATGGCATTTCTGTAATGTGAAAGGTGTTTGTAGTGATGAATCCATCACGAATCTTCATCTGATCTATAGTTGTTCTCATCTCTGCTGAAGTTTCAGTCAATGGTTTCCTATAATTTCACTGTTCCATCAAGTCTCATTTGGTTTTGGCTCAGTGTTTCTGAGGTGAGCTGTGAGTTTTATATCATTTGAATGCTGTCAAAGTCATTAACATGCTGTCAGTTGGAGTGTCTTTCTTTATTCCAGGTATCAATCACATCAGATTACTAAAATGGGCAACCATTACTTACATTACATAAAGGTCTAATCTCCTCTATTCTCCCTCGCTCTCTTTTTCTATTCCTACTCTCCCTCAACTCAACTGAAGCTTCCACACAAAGTCAAATTCTTACTCTCAAAATGAAGTTTTTCTTCATCACTGTCACCGAGTGCTTGTTGTTGGTGGGACTTGTTGGGTCTTTGATGATGTCAGTTGTCCAGCATGAAGCAAATGTTTTGTATATTTCCACAGAGTTTATGATTTATACATTTACTATCTGTATTATACACAGTATATTATAGTTACAGGTGTAGTGTGAGGGTATTTCTTCAATGTATGAACTACATGTTCTTTAGTAATTAGATCATTGATAAAAAGGAGTATCAAACAATGAAGGGTTGACTGCCTTCCTGTAATGAATTGTACTCTGTAATGTTTTCTTATTCTTCACTCTACCATCAATCTCTTCATAATAATGTATTAAGACAGAGTTTAACACTTGGTATCCACATAACATGACTTATTGTTTGATTTGAGAGGCACATGCGTGCACACATAGACACACACACACACACACACAGAGGCAGTGATTGATAAGTACGTATCTCTGCACTGCTGCTGATGCTGTTTGACTTTGGAGTTGCCATGAAGTCAATGGTTTCATTCATGGTACTTTCTCTCTCCCTGCAGCTGTAGAGTGAGTGTGTGTGTGTGTGTGTGTGTTTGTGTGTCTGTGTTTGAGAGAGAAAGTTGGTGAGAGGGGGAAAGAGACAGAAGGCGGGTATAGGTGGAGGGATGGGGTGGGGTGGATGTAGTGGGGGTTCACATTTAACCTGTAACTTGAGAAGCTGATAACAAGGAGAGAATGAAGAATTAGCTTGCGAGGAAGGAGTTTGTGCGTGGTGTGTGTATGTGTGTTTGAGAAAAAGACAGTGAGACCGAGAAAGAAAAGAGCTGTGCTTTTGTTTCCTGAGCTCATGCCCCGTTCCCCCTGATCTCCCTGGGAAATTCACTTCAATATTTTTCCTCTTTTCTCATTACTCATGTGTCTCCCCATCTGGGAGGAGGGTGAAAATAGAATGAACAAGAGGGAGGAGAAAAATCCAGGCAGCAAACGAGAGGGAAATAGCTTTAGCCTGTGGCCAGACTTTGCCTGCTTATTCAGCGCTGAATGCTGCACTGCGCCGTCTCCAGTTGTGGCATGACTCTTTAGACATTTTTATGCTTATTTTCTTGGAGCAGGACAGAGAGAGGGAGAGACTAGCCAGACCTAATAGCCTGAAACACAAACACACACACACACCAACTCTCTCTCTCTCCCTCTCGCTCGCTCTTTATCTGACACTTACACATTGTACACTCCTCCAGCTCCGTGCTGCACCAAGGTAACTGAGTGGATTTAGCCCCAGCCATCTGGTTGGAGCGCAGAGAAAACCTCTCTGCTTCACAGAGTGTGGGGGGGGGAGAAAAAGAAAGGACGATGCAACACTGAAACACAGCTGGACAGGGAGAAACCAAAGAGTGAAAAAAAGAACGACACACACAAACACACACACAAGAACGACAGCACACACAGGATGGCCACCGCAGTGTTTCAGGTAAGCAGTGTGGTTGTAACAGCTCCTGGCTGTCCCGAGAGTTGGCTGTACTGTGTTCTGTTCCACAGAAAACCCTCTGCATTGATGATTTGCATGACTGGCAGGGAGAAGCAGAAAGCTTTAACTGCTCTCAGATGTGCGTGTGTGTTTTCAGGCATGTATGTAAGATGACATAGTGCTGCATTGCTGTGGTTAATGTTCTACTGTAATTGTGCATTTGAATACATTTAGTAGATTTACAGATTCTATGTGCATTCTTAGGAAAATATGTGGAGGAGAGACATGGATTAGCGCATACATGTTTGCATTCACAGAGCATTGTGTTGCTTCTATTGTGTGTTCACTGTAACTGGTTTGGATCACAGGAAAGTGTGTACTGTAAGAGACAGAAATGAGTTTTTGTGTTTTTTGTGTTAGAGTAGATTCTGTTTGTGTTTATGTAATGTAAAGCACTGCTGGTTCTGTGTGTGGTCTCCTTAGCTTGCCGTGTTCTGTGGTTGGTGGTCCATGATCATAGCTGGGATGACGGTCGTGGCAGAGGTCTCCTCTTATTTTCAGATAACTCTTTTCTTCTTCTTCTTCCTCTTCTCCTCCTCCTCCTCTTTCTTCTTTTTCTTCCTTCTCTTCATCTCCTTCTTCTGCTTCTTCTATTCCCTGACAAAGAGGTCAATGCACAACATCAACAAACATTTGTGATAGAAATTGATATCTAACCATCATCTATCAAATGTACATTAGATTCTGCTTGTGAGAGAGAAAATGTGTGTGTGTGTTCCAGTGATTTCAGTCTTGGCGTGTCTGTAGCCATGAACTGAGCAGTGTTTCACAACAGGACCTTGCAAAAGTTGTTGCCCAGAAAACATGGCCCCAGGCGTGAGAAAACCTGACAGCACGATGGGAATTTTTGGCATGTAGTGGATGACCTACAATTGCCTCCACTTTGCTTCAAATTGGGGAGAACAAAAATGAGGCCATAGTGTGAAAACATAAGACATGTTCTTGAACAGATTTGTGAAATAGCACCGCAGGCTCACAATTGTGTTATCCCCAAGCAACCCTGTCTATGCGGGTGATTTTTAAGTATGTTGTTTTCTCGGTGGCACATTATTCTGTGTGGATTTTGCATCTCAGATGCCTCTGATCAGTGCGTTAATATACTGTGTTTCACCACCGATGGGCAGGATCCACTGTCTGAGGATTTGTCATCAAATCCTTCAGTGAAATGATGAGAAAGGACTCCACACCCGCTGTGAATTGTGTGTGGACCCTGTTGCTTTCAAATTCCCATCATGAAGAGTGCGCAGGGCCAAATAGCCCATCTTAGTTTACAAACCACAGTGTACAGTGTCCCTGTATAAGAGCCCTATTAATCAAGGTACGAACAATTAATTATTATACACTAGCGCTCGTCTTGGTCTTTTAAGTCTTTTTGGGCCCCTGAGGGTCTGTGGTAGTGTTTAGATGTCTGGCCATGCAAAGTAAAGCCGGTTGCCTTGTTGCCACTTTAGTGAAGAGGCAAAGTGGTAAACACTGGATATGGATTACATCATGTATATGCTGCCAACATAATGTAGTTTAGTTTAGTTTATTTTGTTCACTCTCAGTGTGTACTGTGGATTCCTGTTGTATTTATACAAATCTCCAGTGTTTGACATCAGATTTGTCTTTAGTTGTATAATGTTTGAGCCAGAGTCTGCTCCTGTTCGCTGTGTGACAGATCCCCTCTCCACGTACAGTACTTCACTGTGTCTCTGAATTCCTTGGAGCCATGCCTTGGCCGGCATAAATGTAACACAGCACTGTACCGCCTGACCAGCACCATTACCCATGATGACTCCTGGTTGTGTGGGAATGGCGTACGCCCCTGGCTGGGCAGTGCCGGACTGGATTTCAGGGGAGAAATTTTTCATCATTAGTGTCTGTTAGGGAGGCAGCTTTCCACTCAACAGCCTGTCGCTCCTCTAGACAGGTCGGGATACTGTAGATGCCTAACCAAAGACACAATCAACCACATGTGCAGTCAGGACTGACAAGATGGAAGGACTGGGAAGTTTGGGAAGGTGTCTGTTGAGTCACTCTGTATGTGTGTGTGTGTGTGTCTTGGGGATTAGGAGTAAGGCAGTGGTCCATGGACCATAAAAACCACCAGCATGAATTGTCATGCTCGTCTGCTGATGTAATCCTTCCTTGTATGTGTGTTAGTCTTTGCAGACACAGCTTTACCTCTTTTTTTAACTCTTTGTTGTATAAGAGATTTTTTATTCATGTTTTCCTAATTTATTTGGTCCATATTTAAATTTTTTTTAAGTGTTTTATTTGAGAAGCTATGTTTGTGGTTTCAAGAACCAAAAACCATCTTAGTGTAGTTTTACATCTCCTCTCTCAAGCTTCTTGCTAATATAGCTCTAACAGAGCTCAAACAACGGTTCAATCAGCCAATCAGAAGAGAGAGAAGATCCTTCTCTCTCTTCTGATTGATCTGATTGATCCAATATATAATATGTAAGGGTTAATCCACGAGTATGTGTGCTTCAAACTGTTGTAATGCACTTCGTGGAAGCAAACATGCATTAAAACCATTTGAAGCACACCTACTCGTGGATTAACCCTTACATATATAATGTTGGTCCTGGTGGGTGGGACTTGGGGGTGTGGCTAAGAGCCGTTACTGCTTTGTTGTGACATCACAAACTTCCAGAAGTCTTAACAGCTGGTTTTTGGCTCAGTTTCTGAATATAGACTTTTAGCATTTCTCTGTGGACTGAGACCTTTGATATGCTCATTGTATTAATATAGAACCTAGAGCTGATTTATAATCAAACACCACATGGAGGTCTACTTGAAGACTGTTTTAGCCTTAACGCCGTAAAATGAGATCGATCGACAGATAGAGTGATAGAGTTAGAGTAAGTGAGATAACTTGACATTGATTCTAGATCCAAGGGCATGAATATACATTGTGATCTAAGCCAAACATCATTTGTTCAATGTTATGTCCAAGTACAATACAAAGTGCATATACAGTATGCACTGAATCAATTTGTGGCACGATTCACCCTCACTTTTGTAATCTGTTCACAAAATGCTATGCAGAACTTTAATGTGGGCACAGCAATTCATTTAATCCCTTTGTCCTCTGGACTCACTGTTGGCAGATCCTGTGAACCTGCAATACATTAGCCACATAAATAACCTATAGCTGAAGTGAGGCATCAATCTGTACAGTTGGGCTTTTAGTATAATTAATAGCATTCAATAAAGGTACAATAAAAGCTTCGCATTTTTCAAGGGCATCATATAATGTCTCACTTATGGCAGTTAGTTAGCAGGTCGTCTGGCACATGTGAAAAACTGCTGTCAAAGGCACAGAGGAAGGTGTTTTAAGAGTGTATGAAGGAATATATCCGTAGACTAATGTTGCCATTAAAATAAACAGTGGACCCCTTCAGAATTTACTGCTCTAGAGCTGTAACAACTCAGTATGATGAGGCATGAGAAAACCCACCAACCTGGAGCACATCAGGGCCGTTCATCCGCTCAGAGTAGAGGTAAGGTTTTCACTTTTGGTTTGGTTCACTTGTTTTGGTTTTGTTTTTATGCTACAACTCAAACTCATGTTTTGTTTTTTCCCCAATGGTGCATCAAATCAGATTTGTGTTCCAGACACTTGAGGTCACTTAATTTTTTTTTTTTTTTTTTTTTGGGGGGGGGGGGGGTCTCAACTCAAGAAAGCCTCTACTCAAATGAATTTCCTTGCCCACAATCCTCATTTCTCCCCTCTCTGGCTGTGGGTTATTTCAGACAAAGGTTCTCTGCAGACCCTCACAGTCTAATACCTCTTGAACAGAGGAACTTCCTATAATACCCCTAAAAGGGGGATATAATAATGAAACATTTAATGATGGCTAATCTTTTAAATGACTCCATGCAATCAAGCTTAAAGCCTGGTATAATGGCCCTTTCTTAAACTCCTTCAAAGTGAAAGAACATATTGAGAAAAAAACAAAAACAAACCTGAAACATTTCTTTGACATAACGTCTTAGTTTGACTTTTTTTATTTTTGATCCCCAAATGCCATCATTCCTGTTTTTGTGTGGCAACATCAAGATGGCTGTCTACCAGTTGCCAAATTGTCCCAACCAATGGCTCTCAAGTCTCCTTAAGCCATGTTAAAGCTGTAACAGAAGACATGCTGGCTCACATGGATTTACTGAGATAATGGACTGCAGCCTTACTATTCTCTGAGATCAGATGGATGCAGATGTGTGCTCCTTGATGATGAGTTGTTTTCCCCACCTCGGTTTATTGCAGTACAATGCGTATCAGTCTGATACCCAACAGCAGAGAAGGCAAACAGTACACTTGACAGGGTGTACTGTACTGTACCAACAGGGTTGGCAGCTGTCAAGTGTATACTGACCTTTTAAAGACGTGTCTGTCTTTCAACTGGTTTGGGGAAAACGCTCTTTCGAAAGAAGTCATTTTGCAGAAGTTTCCATGCCATCGAAAGGCTTGCGCTGGAATTCGTTGTTGACTTCAACTAATTGATATGAATCTAACAGACTTTTGAAGTAGGTTTCCGATTTTATATTTGCTATGAAATATATATAGTATGAAATATAATGGCAGTCATAACCCAAAACTCCCTCCTGTACTAAGTTCACTGATTTAAAAACAACTTCTGGTGGTTGAGCTTCTGCACTGAGCTCAGTGTGCCTGGTAACCATCAATATACCATTTTCTACATTAGTACGTGTTTCATCTGATAAAAATAGGACACATTTGGGCTTGGAAATGTATATAATTTTTATTGGAATTCATTTAATTTGACCAAAATTATAAATATTTTAACATTTTATTATACTTATTTACATGCATAATGAATTATTATGGGTAGATTGGGCAATGTATGCTGGAGTTTTATAGACTTCTTGTTATGAGTGTCCACAATGTGGCACTAGAGAACATCCACTAATCTGATGTCATGTCATGCCGTAATGTAGACTGGAAGTGGAGAACACACCCTGTAAATATCGTGAAAATCAAATCATGTTTGTGTATTAGGCTGACATCCTATGTCCAGTAGGTGGCACACTGCGTGCGATTCAGTAAAGACATATAGACGTGTTCAGAGCAGGAGTCTAAACAGGCGCGCAAAATTTGGGACAGTATGGATACTACATGTAAGAGTTGTAATGATGTCCACTCTGTGGAGAACATAGCCTGTAAATATTATCTAAATCTGATGATGTTGGTGTTTTTAGGCTGACCTCCTGTGTCCAGGAGGTGACGCTCTTTATCAGACTCAGTATTGACAGATAGAGGTGTTTGGGGCGGGAGTCTCATCGTGTGTGCAAGATTTGGGGCAGACTGGACAATGTATGCTGGAGTTACAAAAACTTCCTCTTTTATGGCGACACATCGAAATTGCCGCCATTGCCATGGCTAACAGGTGTAGTGGATGAATAAGAATTTGAAAACTTTTCCTCTTGAAAGATCTTAATTGATTCTCAGATCATGTCAAGTCGTTTGGATAAATGTTGCTGGAGTTCTTTCATTTGGCGTTATGAAGACTTCCATTTTTATGGCGGAAACTCGCCACCATGCCATGCCAAGCAACGTACAACTTATTAAAACGATTTTGATAGTTTTACATCTTCATGGTCTTGAGATGATTCGTATCATTGTATCATGATTCGTATCATCTCAAGACCATGAAGTCATTTGGAGGAAAACTGTAGGAGGAGTTTGTTACGATGCATGGAAATCACCATTATCGTCCAAAAATAAAAAAAAAATTTTTTTTTTCTGTACATGAAATGATATACTGAAATTTCATGCTGTCCTGACATGCAGTCTGAATTTCATGAGTTTTCTGGTATGTTTAAGTCCCCAAAAAGTTCATCGAAATGGTGGAAGAAACATGATAATAGCGCCAAGGGATCCAATAGGGCTCGCTCACTGTCCAGTGCTTGGGCCCTAACTAATGAAATTAGATTAGAACAGATTTCATATGGGAATTAAAACTACGTAGGGAGGTGATATGTGAAAATATCTTAGCTTTGATGTACCTTCTCTAAAACTGCAATTTCCATATGACTGAACATCCATGTGAACACTATGTGAAGTATGTGTGTGTGTGCCAACAGCCGACTGGGAAGGTGGAGAGGTTGTGTTTTTTTTTTTCTTATCAAGCCTTCATGTTTCTCAAAGGAATGTTTATAGAAAGCAGACCTGTTTCCTCAGTTGTGCCAGAAGGCCTTCATATTGTTGTTTGCTTTTCACGGCTGATTGACGTGGAAGGGGGCTTGGTCTCCAACAGAAAGACAGGAAACATCGGTGCCAGGTTCCTGGATCTATCCAAGCAGCTCACACTCAAAGGCTGGTGTGCTAAAAGATGGGGACGTGTTTGTCTGGCCCTAAACTGCATTTGCATGCAGCAACAATGCGTCTCTGTGTACCCTTGTCTAACTTTACATTATAATACTCCGTTTTCACAAGATGTCTTTGAAATGGTTGGTATTCACGATGTACAAAACATACACCTGCTATTTCTTTTGACTGTGTTTGATATCCATAGGGATATTTTAAGCTTATTTCAACTAAGTAAATGAAATCAGAATCTACAATCAATGACATTTTCCAAACTTGTTCACTACCTACCACTAGAGGAAGGACAGTGATTGTGAGAAAAAAAACTGCAACTGAGTCGAAAGGGGATTAAAGGTGAAACCAAAACCTGGTCATTCGAGTCACAAGTAAACATTTTAACTGCTCATCTTCTCATGGTCTGTTAAATACCAGCATGGTGGATTCTTAGCAGAGGCTTGCTTCAGCTTGTTCGATGTTCTTGAAACAACAACCTTCTGTAGGATTTAGTCGCCCCTCATGTAAAGTTAACAGTTCCTAAAGCACAAAATACAGATTTATTAATCATTTATCATTAAAAAGTTGATCCAACACAGGAGAACATGCACTCTCCACACAGAAAGGCATCAGCCAGTTGAAAGTCTAATTCCATGAGTCCTGGGCAACTCCATCTGCTGAGGAGGATCATGGGATATCTTTAAGAACTCCAGACCATCTACATCTTATTTCTTTTATCTGTTTTTAGTAGAACAGTACACCTCAACATGACAAAGATGTCCGATTATGGTTAAGATTGACAAGTTCTGCACTTTACCATGGTAAATATTAGTGTGCGGTCACCACAATAACTGTGGTTAAATCCTTGTGTATTTAAGGTTAGAGTGAAAGAAATACTTTAAGATTTTGTCAGTGCATGCAACAGCGAAGTAGGAAATATCTTGTCCCTTGCAATGAAATGTTTTTAACATGAGAAATATTTATATCTCAGTTTACAACTCATAACACCCCCCCAAGGCCCCTCAAGGGGAGAACAGACCACCAAGACTTCTTATATCGGCCCATTTACAAAAAAATGTATAATTGTCCCACTGCAACACTACATGGTGCTGTGTAATGAGCATCTACTGATGGAAATGTTTGGCATTTGGGGACATCTGTATATTTTATCATCTACAAATAATCTGCGGAGTTACAATCTAGTTTTAATGAGATAATTACATATTTTTGGTGGACAAACTTTATCAGACGAATTGCTTTTCCATGTTTATTAAACTGTATGTCTGAAAACAGGTCTGGAGGGAATTGTGACTATGTTAACGCATACAGTATACCCACCTCTGTCATGACTGTCATGCCGATAACCCCTTTTTCGTTCAGTCAGTCTGTCCTGTCTGTGTGCATGTCTTTACGTTGATTCCTGACATCTCCTTTGAGAGAGCAGATGTAAAATGACATCATGTGGAAAAACATTTTCATGTGAAAATTTTTGCTTAGATAGAGGACGAGGAGAACCTGACAGCCGAGTTTTTACTTTTGACCAAGGTCCACCCCTGGCGTCTTGTCTTTGACCTAAGCAAGACAAAACACCTCGCAGACACTTCTGTGTACTGGACTGTAGCATGTGCATAGAGATGAAATTGGTATTGATCTATTCATCGGCGTCTGGGTAAGACTGCAAACAAGCACTTTTCCTAAAATGTCGAAGTTGCTTCAGTACTGAGTGTTGAATTTGGATTGGTAGGGAAAAAGAAACTGAGAGAGTTGCTTAAAAAACACTGATGGTAACAGTAACAACCTTGAATGGCTGGAAATGCAACTAGCACTTTAAGTAGGAGATATTTGCCAAACGACATACAGCCCTCCCCCAAAACTCTGATTCATCTTGGCTGCCTTCTTCTCCTGTCCCCCCACCCCTTGTCACTCTGCACCACTTGGCCTGGTTCCAGGCAGTGTGAGCAATGATAAATGTGTAAATCAGCATGCTGGTAAATATCCACTCTCGGCTGAGAGACCCTGAGAAGGGAAGTCGACCCCTGCTGTAACTTTGGAATAAAAGAAACAAGCCATAGCTTCTCCCCTCTCCAAGCCATCAGTCCTGTCCAACAAAGATGGGGTGAGAAGGAACAGGCGTTCTGCTTGGCTACAGGCCACCTTGAGTGCCGGTTGAGGAGAAGACTCATGGCAGGGACACACAAACTCCCTTGGGCATTCAAGTTACTTCTACATGGGCAGACAATCAGTATTCATTATTATGTTGCTTATCTTTGTCTGTATATAATCCGTCACATATTTATCTTTGTTTGGTGATTTACTCCTGCAATGCTGTTGATCCTAACCTTCATCAAGTATAAACACAATGTCATGGAAACTTGTTCCGTGATGCTTTCATTTACTGCACTGTATACACATTCTCTATAGGAGCACACATTGGTGATGCTGACAAATACATTGCACAGTGAGGCCACAGTGAAGTTTTTTTTAATAATGAGAGAATTTTGACAGTTATTTGCATATTGTATTAATCAATATTTATTTAGAATAAAAAATGCCTATCACACAATTGAAAGGTTGGATGTGGTCCGTAGCCATGTCTTTGATTATAAGAGTCACCGCAGTCACCGCCTCCAGCCAAGCCACACCCACCAAGACCCACCAACCAAAATTAAGTCCCTGTCTTAGCCTGAATTCTGCAATATTTTTATTGGATCACTCAGTTAGCAGCCAGCCAATTTGAAGGAGAGGCTCAGATCCTCTCCTCTAATTGGCTGACTGATGTATTATTACTAGACCTCCAGAGAGAAGACTGAGAGAGGAGATATAAAACTACACTGAGATGGTTTTTGGCTCACAAAGCACAAAAATATCTTTTGTAGACACTTCAGATAAAACACAGAAGAGTCAAATATGGGGCCCTTAAGATGTCCATGTTGAGGAGTAACTTTGTTGATTAATGAAATGATGAATCAACTTTAACCATCATTTCAGCACTAAGAATAGCAACATATACAAACATTCATCCATCCATGTTCTACCACTTATCCGTTTCCATATCGCAAGGGTTACTGGAGCCAATCCCAGCTCACATTGGGTGAGGGCGGGGTACACCCTGGACAGGTCACCAGTTCATCACAGCCAACACACAGAAACAGACAGAGACCAACAACCACTCACACTCACACTCAGACCTACGGACAATTTAGAGTCACCTATTAACCCAAACATGATGTCTTTGGACGGTGGGAGGAAACCGGAGTTTGCGGAGGAAACCCACGCATGCAAACTCTGCGCAGAAAGGCCCCAGGCCTGGCAACCGAACCCACAACCTTTTTGCGGTGGAGCAACAGCGCTACTATGCCACCATGCTGGAATGTGACTTTGTTGATCAAAATATAGGGTAAAAAGAGACAACACACAATATACTGTTTCATTACTGAAGTTTTTCGTATGCTATGAAACATTAATTAGTACACGTCCTGTCTGCTCAATAAATCTGTGATTTTTCACAACTTTTCCCAGGAGGAAAATAAACAAGAAAGCGACAGAAGAAAAAATCATAGTAAATCAATGATTATAGATAGAGAAGCAGATGTGATAGGGCATGGGCACTTGGACCAAAGCTCTCCCATCATTCCTTTCTGCTTTGATACTATTCCAATAAGTCCATACGGATCGGCACGCTGGCATACTCAACCATCAGGGCCGCACAAAACCTTCTGTTCCTGGTTATACCTCATAAATTGAATTTGCACACTGAATAGTTCTGCTGGGATGTGCCTGATGTCGAGATCTGGACAAACATAAAAGCATTTGGGGCAGCTGTGTGTTAATATGCCAGCGCAGAGGGCTGGGGCAGGCTTTTTTTTTTTTTTCTTCCACGTAGAAATGAGCTACTGCATTACAGTCATTTCACTGTTTGGAGTAAAGCAGGAATGTGCTTTCTTCTGCTGTGATTTATCACCCTGTTGTCTGATTTTCCTACATTAGATTTCAGATTTATAGACATGAACATAGCAGAGATTCTGTTGTAACTTGCTTACCCAAATAATGGCTCAATTCATCATTTATTTAAGGATCTGCACCGGTCACGTCATTAGAGAGGATTATTAACATATTCAGACCTGGGAGAGACGTCAGTTACATAACGACTATGTCTGGAGTGTGTCAGTAGCTAGCAGGAAGCACTGCATGTGAACGCTTTCCTGCAAGCCAGAGACGTCTGACATGGACTTTTGTCTGTAGGAAATGGACCCTTGTTTAATGCTGTTAACACAAGCATGTACGGAATGCAACAACACAATTATCCTTTATTGTATTACACTCATTTGAATACTCTCGATAGCATCAACATACACTCTGGCTGGGCCTCCTCCCCACGCACAGCAGAGCTGTGCTTTGTGTAAGTGTTCATCAAAATTCAAACATGATTCATTGATTGTTAGAATAAGAATAAGAAAGTAGGACTGGGTGCATAGGAAACCTTTTTCACAATAACAGTAAGATAAAAATAATAAAATTAAATAAATAAACTAAATAAATAAGCAGTTGAGTATCTTCATTACATTACTAATATGGCATTGCACATGAATCGAGTAGCAGGTTTATAAGGTTATTATTAAACTAGTTTCACTGTTGGATGCTAATGACCTAAGATAAGAAAGTTTCTTTATACGTGGAGGAGCATGCTTTGATGGCCATGCAGCTGCTGCCAGAGGGCAACAGTTCAGTGGTGGTGACAAGAATGTGTGGAGTCCTAAAGTAAGTTAGTGACCTTAATTACGCTATCTGATGTGTCACAGGTTGTTTCCATGCTCCATTCGGATGGAGAAATGTAGATTTAAGCCCATCCATCCTTCCATTATCCCTTATTATGTTCGTGGTGTTGCAGAGGGGCTGGACCCCCCATCTGACACTGGTCGAGGACAAGGTACACCCCCGACAGATCCCAAGTATCAATTTAAGTATTTTCTGCATTCTGTATTCTGATATTATGTTGTTATAGCCTGCAAATTTTAGCTCTAAGCTCTCTCATTTGGCATGTGAGTGTTGGATTGAGACAACCCATTCCACCCCTTTTCCAAAAACTAACTATGACCCACTAAAAATCTGTTTTGGTCAGTCATAGAAAAGGCTACCATTGGCATTCACACCCTGCATTATATACAGCCCACAGAGCACCGACGCAGTCGGCAGACTTGTTCCCTGTCCAGACGCTTATACGCCAGAAACACTGCAGCCACACTAAGCCTCACACAGAGGCTCAAACCTTTTTACAGGAGCACCACACAGGCAGCTACATAATTATGGAGACATTTGACAGAAAACCACAAGTATGAACCTCATGGTGTTGCTAGAGGAAAAGTGAAGGGAGCTCTAAAGCTGGTGGGATCGATCCTCGTGGAAGCTGTGAGTTGGAGTTGTTGAGATATTTCACCACCTGACACTGCCATCTTTTGAGAGGTGCTGCTAGCGAAGCTAAAACTCCTTAACTCTCACACTTCTATCCCCATGCTTCTGTTTGCACCTTATCATATTTCTCTATGCTCACTTTCCAGATCACCCCCTTTTTTTTTTTTTTAATGACCAGATTATTTTTCACATCGTGGTTTCCTGCTGCTTGACCTGTGGTTAGCCCACTGCTAAGCGCTCACCTGCAGCCTGCTTTTAGATAAATACTCCCTGTGGCTTCTGGGAGAACATTTTACCAGACTGCAATGGTACAAAGCTCCAGTCCAGCATCAACAACCACTTAGCATGAAGGAGAATGCGTGCTATTCTGATGTGGGCAGACTAGTTACCCTCCTAAGTTGACCTTTACATCACTGACTTTATTACAATGGCGACATTAGCTATCTACTTGTTGATGTTGTCTCTGATATAAATTATGTCTGGTCGGTTCAAATAAAAAGAATGCCTTGCGTGGCTTTCAGCTAAATGTCAAATGTTTTAGTCTTTTTAATGTTTGGAGACTTATCCATGAAGCAGCTTTTGTGATTTGTTGGCCTCTCATCTGTTGCCACAATGCCCCCAAAATGATGCATTAAAAGATTCAATTTCCCCCTTTTCCTTCCAACTTATCTGTGTGTGTGGTTTCATGTTTTACTTGGCAAATGGAGTGTGTTCTCGTTGTTAATGATGCAATGTGCTGCAGCAAAGACCAATAGTTTGCTGGACTGACTCGCTCGCCCTGCTGCACCAGTACAGTGCTCTTCTCAGGATGAATGCTGGAGCTTTGACCTGCACATCTACCAACAGTATAGATCTTCAGGGGGAAGTTGACTGAACATCTACTTTCTAACTCCGGTTTGCAGCAGAGTCACACACAGTCACACATGGCAGCTTTCAAGTTATTCATTCATTATCCATATTGCTTTCGATTTATCCCTTATTTAGAGTTGTGTGGGGGGTTGGGTCGAATCCCAGACAAACAACTATTGTCACTTACATGTACAGGCCCTGCGGTCCCCTATTAAAGTAACTTGCATGCCTTTGAACTGTGGAGGAGGCTAGAGTAACTGTGGAGTAGGCCAGAGTGGGAGAAACGCCACAGTCAAAGACCCCCGCTCCCCATGGTTTAGATCCCAAAATCTTCTTGCTGTGAGGCCACAGTCTTGTGTCTACATTTTTAAAATTGACTCTTGAAAAGCTCAGTTTGAAACACAGAATGTCCAATATCTTCATCAACGTCATATCGATCAAAGCTTTTGAGCTGGATTTTTATTCAAATCTGAAAGTGCGGCATTCAGCTCTAAACTTGCCTCTGTATATGCTATATTGGTATAGAAGATCTCTGCATTGGTGAAGTCATGGAAATGACATGAGGTCATCAAACCGCAGCTACAAACAAGAATGATTAAGTAGTCCTGCCTCCACAGGCACAGCAAAACAGCAGAGTGAGGGAAGTGTCAATCAATCACTGTCTGTACATTTGTGTGGGTGGACCATGTGATGAGAAGGAGTTTTGTGTGTCTACGTAGACACAAACAGCAGTTAAGTGATATCACAACTTCGTTACTTTTCCTTTATATACTCTTAAAATCGCTCTTACTACCCTGAGCCAGGAGCAGAATATAAAGTGGCCTAAACGTACAACATTAGTCTGATTTCTTTTGGGATTGTGCAGCCTGTTCACTTTGTTAAAGATTACCATGATGACCAAAATATTTATCCAACTTATTGAACAGACATAAGTACTGACCCTCTCCTACTGAAGGTCAGGTTTCATTTGCTTGTGATCGCTTTGGATAACAGCATTCTGCAAAATGAGTAAATGTAAATTTAAAAACATGTAAACAGATTATCCCATAAAATTTAACTTCAGCACATTGATTCTGCATGTAAATGTACTCAGTTAGCCATGTTTACAAGTGGACTAGAGCTCCAGAGTCAGACGCAAAGGTCTGAAGAGCCTGAGCAGGGAGAACACCACATGAAGGAACACGGGCTGTCCCTGAATGATGTTGATGGTGGGGGGCTGATTGGAGGGTTAGAATAACTGTAATCAAGTAGATTTGAGCCAGCCAGAGATACTGTATCATGTCAACTCCAGACACACTCCACCGCGCCAGACGCAAATTCTGGAAAGCAGAGACACATTCCACTTGGATGCCATCATTCAAGTCAGCTGCTGATACGTGGAGCAACTGTGACAGACAAGTCACTGAGGAACATTTTGTTCCCACGGGTTGTAGAAAGTTTCCCCCTTTACCTTTCTTTTAACACTCACGGGACTGTATTTATTTCCAAGCTGCATCAGCCACCAATCTCCACCTTGGGGAAATTAGTGTTTTGTACGTTATGAGCATGAGGCGAGGGGTTAATGGGTGCGCATCTTAATTTTAGACATTGCCTCTGTCATATCAGAATATCAGTGGGAGACTGAAACATCTTATCTGATAACAGTCATTTCCTGTTTAGAGTCAACATTCCTGTATTTGAGATGAAGGAATGACTATAAAAGAGACTTTAATGACTCATACATCCTCAACTTTGTGAATCTAATCAGCTGTTCAGAGCGGTTGGAGTTTGGGCACTGAAACAGTTCCACATTCTGAGGATGTTAATCCTCGTATCATAGCATTTCCCTGTCATTTTTAGCAATATTTGAAAGCAGTAAGCCTTTGATACATTTTTACACGTGCATCTGACGCTTTTCCCATCCCTGCAATTTGTGTTTTAGGTTATTCTTAAGTAGAGATCAGTTGATTCATATTAGGACTTGTTAACTCTCAGCCCATTATCTTCAATGATTAAGGGGCCTGGACTTTTCCTTGATTCCTATGGACAAGATGAAGAAAGTGCTGCCTTCAACAGTAACACAAAACAGACCCAACAGAGCAGAAGGCGTGTGATCTCGCAATGACACAATTAGTTGTGGATAAGGTGAGTGGTAGGGCAGCAGCAAAGATGACAGGTGCTTTTAGAGGTCAGCAGTGGAGATAACCCCTGGGCCTAATCTTTCTGAGCTAAAAGAGACACTGTGCTGTTGTACTAATAAAATACAAATCTATGAAAAGCAGACTGGAATTATAGTGTTGTCATGTGCTGCCGTGGGCGTTCTACACGGTGGTGTAGAATGCCAACTGGTGAAAATTAAGTTTGTAGGATTCTTCCCCATCAGAAAAATCATGACACAATAGACTCAGTGGGACAGAATACCGTCAGGTCAGGAAGGAAATATCATTGGTGACATCCTGTTTGTACGCTTCCCTCATTAAGTGTCCATCGTTTCTCTGGAAGCACTTCATTTGACTCTTCTGTTGGAGGCCATGATCATTATGCCTTTCCTGTTTATCAGCCTCAGTCCTCATGCTCTTGCTCCAACCTCGTGAAATGATTATGGAAGCTGTTGGATGGCTATCAGATTAGCCCAGGCACTTGACAAATCATGGGTTCTGCTGAAGCAATTCCACCGTTGAGTAACCACAACTGATACATTAGTTATTTAGGATTGGAGATTTTCCTTTTTGGAGAGATGAAAATTCATCTTTTCAGTCTGTTTATGGCAGTGCTAATAGTTTGTCATTACTTCATCCTTTAAACTCAGCGTTACTGAGTTCTGCAGTGAGTACTGTAATAGGATTTTTTTAATCAGTGGCAGTGTTTCATATGTGGCTTTAATGATGAAAATGCTGCATGCTGATCACTAACAAAAACATAATGAGTCCATTCTGGAATAGATAGGAATAGGAATAGATTTCCGGCCACTTGGGGGCACAAGAAGAAGATGTTGTACAAGCAACATTTACATATTATTTGTTGTGTTGAAATCACTTCCTCATTCACCACTCTCTACTCACTGTTCAGGGAGCCCCATATAGAAATTTCATCTATAAAACATTGTCTGGACAAAATGTGAGTGCAGCGCATGATGGTATATATTGCTTGTTTGGTATACATTACTTTCCATGATGCATTGTGGGATACTTCGAGTCCAGCACAGGGAGTACAATAATTCTCAGTATACATTCAAGTTCCGGACAACATTAGGAGTCATAAAATATAAAAAACATGCTTACTAACATCTTGGCTCAAAGTTGCCTACCTTGACAACCAGATGTTTCAGACCACTGTCTAGTGAGAGTGAACAATGACATTAAGTTATGGTGACTGCTTTAAGCCATAGCTTTAAATCTAAAAATGCTTCACCTTTCCTTTTTTTTGCGCTTATTGTTAATGAAAACCAATAGTGGGATGCTAAAGCGCGTTGGGTCTGTCACTCATGAGGACATGAAGTACAATCTAAATTTAGCTATCAAATGAATTATGTGTGCTTTTTTCTTGATGCTTTTACATGAATTCACTTGCAGTAAATCAATAACTTACCAGTCCTCTTCTCTGTTTTCAGGTGTCTTCATCTTGTGTCCCAGCAACAAACTATGAGCTGGTGAGTTCCTTTTTTTTCCTCCTTTTTTTTTTTTTTTAAATAATTGCTTCCATGCTGTACGTGCTCAGCAGGCATTATTGGGTCCTTTCTGGTCAAAAAGTAACAGCCTCTATCAGCTGCACCAACAAGGCAGTTACTATTGCAGATAATGACCCATTATCTGGAGGCCCCCTGAGACTAACTTGTGATTTGGGGCTATATAAATAAACTTGACTTAACTTGATTTAACCATTGTCTGGCAGTTGTTTTCCCTGTTGTGCTAAAGTTGTAAAATGGTATATTGAAAATCTGATCTTTTGGCTACCTTGGCGTGAAAACAAAAAAGATAAGATAGATAAGAATGGTGATTTAACTTCTGTGTCCTTGAATCTGCTTTATCATTATGACGTGTTTTGTTCTTTAAAATAACACTGAACAAGTGGGATGTAGTCTGAGTATGAAGTGATTTTGCAAGGGCAATAAAAAACATGCTTGCTCCATGGCCTTATATGGTATTGGCATTAGAAGCTGTGTTAGACTTGGATACGGTCTCCTCGCTCGGCTTCTTTGCATGTTGTGTGTTTAAATGGTTTTGGGTGCTCGACAAACCAAAGCAAACATCCCCGGCACTTTTCTATGCTCACAAAGAAAATATTTCACTGAATGTCTTATTTTTCTTTCATAAAAACTGCAGTAATCAAGAAAGAACGTATTATCCTCCACACATGCTTTCGCACTAAATGCCTTCTGCATGAAGACATCTGTTTAACATGTTTAGCCGCATCGACCACGCTGTCTGGGCATCAATATGGCACTGCTGTTGACCTGAGCTCTTTGGTTTCTGAAATCAACACCTTTGGATGCGGAGCGCAAGAATTTACCACAAACTATCTCACACACTACCTGCTAACTGAACCTGCAATTTGACAGGTGATCCCCACAATCCAGAGGCCAAAAGATGTGGTTTAATGATAACATTCAAGCATTTGGGATTGAAATGAAAGCAGACAAAGCTAATTTGTTGACTTCAAAGAGATCACTTGCCGTCTGCTTCTTGACTCGCTTTCCTTTTAAATCTCCTGTTGCTGTCCAGTTATCCACTTTGATACTCTAGTTCTTGCAATGGCTGTTATATTTCAGTGCACAGTTGTCCTGAGATAGCAAACATATAAACCCTGCGGACCAACTGGCAACACTATTGGTCCTATCACTAGCTTATCACAGTGATAGGGCCTTTATTATGACAGGGAGAGGACAGAGTCTGCCCCAGCAGGGAATCAAGCCAGGTGCAATAGCAAGAGAACAAGAAGACACAAGGGGCAGTATGACAAGCTATTGCACAACGACAATTATATATTATCATCATATTCATTGTGGTGCCTAATATGTTAACTCACAGCTGTCTATTTTTAGAACCATCTTAAAACCAAGGGTCAACCCACCATGATGTCACCCATTGGTTTGTGAGCTGCTGTCTACAGTCTACAGTTCTAATTTATTTGTTGCCACCTTGTTTTTTGAAACCAGAGGAAACTGTAGTTGGAGGAGAAGGTGGAAGTGATGAGGAGTGAAGGCTGGATCTGACCTGCTCTGTACTCCAGATGATTATATGATACAGTCTGTCAATTACACGGTAGCCACACCCCTTAATACATACCCTGCTTTAAATTCAATTTTCTTTTAAATCATGTTGTATTAATGATTTGAAACTAGGCAGGGGAATCCACTTATGATAGCTCGACTTTACAGTACACATCCACTTTATTAGAGAGCCTATGCTCAAACATTCAGCCTCTGGCTTTTCAGCTACTAAATTCCATAAATAGATGTTTTACATAAGTCATTAATTGGCTTAGTGTTCACTTAGTACAAACACAAAACAGAATATGTTTCTGTCCTTGATGGTGCATATTATGTTTTAATGGAAGGCAGAAGGAAAGAGAAAACCACAGAGCACATCACTGCATTATGTCCCACTTCCTTCTCCTCCGCTTGCCAACAGGACTCTCCCCAGAGGCTTCTGTGCCTGCATTAGAGGTGCTGATTACACTCATAAACACTGATGAGCTGAGGTGTAAAACATTTGTTGGCATGTCTTTCCCACTCCATTGAGAGGGAAATAAAAACAAACAAACAAACAACAACAACAACAAAACAGTGATAACTGTGTGGAGCGCTCTTCAGGCTGGTGAACCATGGATTGAACACTGAACTTTTACGGTGTAAACCTTCGTTTCTGCAGTTACAGAACATAAATATGAGTCCATTCATACATAAAGTATGATCCCTAAGGTGTAGGACAGAAACTGGATGATGCTGTTTCGAGTGTGTGCAGACGTGCAAACATGCACGCCAGCGAGCTTTCCAGTGTGAGTTGAGTGCCAGCTCGCCTCAGCTCCATGTTTGGTAAATTCCTCCGCCCACAGCCAGAAACCAACATGAGTTACTGCCCCACTCAGGTGCAGACTGATTACATCAACCAACAATAAGTATAATAACTTATCAGAAAACCTTGGGTAGAAAAAAAGCAAACCTTTGTGATCTCAGACATTCCACTTAGATGGACGAGCTTGAAGAAATTCAATTTTCAAATACAAAGGTTGTTGATTTATTTATTTATTTTTGTACAATATAATGACATTTCTAAATGTGCCTTAAAGATCCAGTTTTTTATGAAATCTTAAGATTTTGGATGACATGACAAGACAGAACTATATAAAAATATACCCCCAACATTAGCACTAGCAACAGCTATGGTATTTTCCTGCTAAATGTTCCAAGTTTATCTTTCCTTGATAGAAGGATCGGTAAACAGTGCAGTGTTCTATCTAAACCATCACAACCAAAAGTTGTCTCTGCAGCCATTTTTTTTAGCAGATTGTTAACAAAAACACGTGGGACAAGAGCTCCCATGGCGTGGGAGTTTTTAAATGTCATGATTAGGATTACATCTTCACTGATTTGTATTTGCAGGCAACAGGCAGAGCTTACTCTTCAAAACCAGAATAAATAGTTTAAATGACAGAAAACAGACAGGAGTGACTTTCGAAAGGTTGCTGATACCACAAAACACTTTTGCTGCCTTGTTGACCTGGAGATTTCGGTCTTGTGCAACTAAATTCAAGATTATTCTGGTTGCAGAAAGCTGCAACAGAATTGCATAGTGAACTCCAACTAACATACTCTCTGTAAAAATAACTGCAGTGTGTAAAAGTTGTTTATAAGATCCAACATGACACTCTCCACTTTCCAAACAATGAAGCGTGAAAAGATCACTTAGTACCTACCAGTTGTGTGTGTGTTTGTGCGCTTACCTTACAGCCTCTTTCACATCCATAACCATGTCTTGTTTTTGATTTTGTTTCAAAGTCACAATGGGACATTCAATCATATCACAATGTCTAATTAAAAATTTTATTAGCTCCTGCAGGTCTTTTCTCAACACAGTTCAGCTGAAAGTTCATTCTTGAGCCTTTCAAAAGTAGTTGACAGTAGTTGACAGTTGTCTCACGTGGTCTATTTATTGGCTGCGTTCTGGAGCTTTCTGTCATACAGTATCAAACCATCTTCCAAAGCACACAGAGGATGCCAAATTTTCATGGATTTGCAAACACACTGAGAGTGCTTTAAGGACATCTCGACAGTTTTGGCTTATAATCAAGCACATATGAGGTTGAGTCCGAGATCAAAATGCGCTTTGAAACCATTCAGACTAGATGACCTGTCACATTGAGGGCTGGCTTGGATTCCTTGTAATTTCAAACCTTCTCTGGGAAAAGTCCTGCAGACTGAAAGAGCCTTTATGGAGTTGTATTAATCTGAAATGAAGGCAGCTAGTGTTTTTTATCTTTATTCTAGTTTGTGGTCAAACTGTGGATGTGGAGCTGAGAGTAATTGTGAAATTATGATTTAAATATAGTAACCCACTGGTTATTGACTGACTGAGTGCAGAGAGAGCTTGGAATGAAACAGCTGACTGAGCAAAGTAAAGTCCAGCTGGCTTTCCGTTTGATGTAAATGATGATGTGTGGTTGGACATGGAAGATGCCATCCGGCATTGATGATGACAGGAATGAAGAAATGACGCCATCCCCTTATAAAAAAAAAAAAAAAAAAGAGAGAGAGGGTTCAGGAACATTGCTCAAGTCTACCCTCATGTTGACCAAGTACTGCCAGAAACAGATTTTATTTTGAACAAACACAAAAAATACACAATGAGGGGATGGGGGAGAGCAAAAATAAGTGTTCACAGGAGGTTGGCTGCACATCTGGACTATTGCCCCCACCACCAGCTCCAGCAGAAATATACATAGAGAATGTGTGCACTCTCAAGTAGAGACAAAAAACCCTAAGCCACTAACACCTACCTCACCTCTCCTTTTTATAGGTCTTGTGTAGTGCAGGAACGGGGCCAAGACATTGCTGAATAATGTGTAACTGCAGGGCAGAGATGGTCTAGATGTGGTCCAATTAGTGTCATGTTTAGACCCACACATATTTCCCTGGTTTCCGCTGTATTATGCTTTGTACAGATGCAACAGTCAGGCATGCTGTTACGACACGGTATGATGCTATGACCCCAGCTCCCTGCATGATTAATACTGAAGTGCCCCTATTGGAGAATCCAGCATCGTCACCATAAAGGGTCAGAGTCAGGTTTTCTCTGCAGCATCCAGCTCAGATGAGGCAGAGGGAAAACAGAATGAGCCGGGTCAGTAGAGAGATCTCAAAAGCATGGTGTTTAAAACATAGCGGGGAAGTTACTGTTACCAATGTATTCTCGTAAAGCTAGTTTAAAAACACCTTAAAAAAAGTCTTGATCACATCGCTGCATCCTCTGTGGTTAGTGCGCTTTGTATTCTTGTTTTTATGAATTAGTGTCTATATCCCTATATCCCAGTGTCTAAATCCCTGTATATCTGCTGTCCTCACTGTTTTATCTGCTGTCTTTGCCATTCACATTTTATACTGTTTTGTTCCTGTCCTGTGCACTGTTTGTGTTTCTTCGTTTTTATCTGGCCCTTGCATCCTGCTTGCATGCCTATATGTTTCGTTTTGTGTTGTATTTATTTTTTTGATGGTGCCTCTTGGCTAGGTCATCATTGTAAATGAGAACTGGTTCTCAATTGTTTTACCTGGTGAAATAAAGGTCGAGAGAATTTAAGGAATTTGAAAAGCCCTTGATCAAAAACCAACATACTAACAATTTGTATATCATAAAAGAAACCCCAGGTGAAAGTACTGGATTCTACATAAACAGATAAGCGTGGGTTTTCTGAAATCATTCCATCTGAAATGTTGAAATGTTGCTGTCACTGGGGGGTAAAACAATTCCAGTCCCAAAATTTTTCTATTGTGGCCTTGTGTGCATGCTAAGCTGTAATTTATCTTCTCCTATGTTAGAAAGTACAGTATGATGAAACACCAGTTCAGACTATGGTCACCATCCACTTGTTTAGTTATACCAGGATTTCCAAACTTGAGTTAACAGCTGCTTGTCAGATGCCAACATCCTCTTTCTGTCTATCGATGTTACATTTTGGCTTGGTTTCTTCTGGCTGGTTCTGCCTTTTCTCCTCTGGCTCTGTAAGACCGTCTTGATTGACCCATATAAAGCAGAGGCCTATATTGTGGCAGATGCGGCGTCAGTGGTAAGCACTGTTGCCTCACAGCCCAACGGTTTTTGGATGCAAAACCGTGGAGATTGTGTATTCTTCCTGGGTTGGCCTCTTCCAGTACAGTCCAAAAGATTCAGATGAAATTCAGTGAAGATGCTAAATTGCCCATAGATATGAATATGTTTCTCTGTATGTCATTGGATAAAGTGGTGACCCTGCTCTTTAACACATGAGCTGTGATTGTTTTCAGCCCCCCAGCCAACCTCACCCTGTATTCAACCCAATAAGGATAAGCAGTATGGTGTATGGGTGATTTTCTGTAACATTGTAACATCGTAAACCAGCTTTTACACATGAATAATGTTGTAATAACCACTGAGTGCTCAGGTGGGAGGTGTCAACACAGTGACAGGCGTTGCGGCCACTTACAGTCTTTAGTTTCCACGGCTCCTGTCATCTATCCTTTCTCTGTTCAGTCTTTCATGTCTTCCTGGTGTTTATAGTTTTTTGTTTTTTTTTGACCAGGACTAAACTGCCTGGATTTGCTGGTGTGGTTATGAATACCAACGGAATTTTGAATGTCGCCGAGTGGGCAAAATCCAGTCAAAACTCATATTTCCACCAGCCTCAGCACAGACAGCAGGAGAGAAGCTAGAATGACTGTTGATATCGGTAGATACTGACATGAGTCATGTATGTACTGGTAATTTCACAATACATACTACATTACCCACATACCATATTTTTGGGATGGGAGCATGTAGAAAACTTCCCACCTTACATGATGTGATATTCAGTCTTAGTGATTAACAAGTCCAGATTTATTTCATAGTGCTTTATGTTATTGCCAAATAGGGACGTATGCAGAGCTAAAATATTAAGAGGGAATGAGAAGATAATTTATTTAATAGGTGTGTTTGTGTTTGTGTGTGTGTAAGGGTGTGGCCGTGTAGCTCTGCTCCACACACACTCACACACACACACACACACACACACACACACACCCTCGAGGAGTAAAATACTTGGCAGTAGCCCTTAGAGGTTGCCTCCTCTCTCTCACATGTTTGCAGAGGCTTTCAGTTACATAACAGAGTGAGTGGTGGGGTTTTTGTCGGAGTAGGGACAGGCGTGATGAGAACCACGTAGGTCAGGGGTTGGCCTGGGTCACAGGCAGCTCACGGGTTTTTCCCACAGCAAAGACTGTCCACTCTCCTCTCCTACAGTCCTATGGGATCTCTGGCATTTTAAACCCCCCCCCCCCCTCCAACCTCAAGGGGATATGGATGGGGATAGGCCCCCCCACCTCCTGTTTTAACACAGTGTTTACATTTCTGGGACATGGCTGTGTGAAAGCTGCAGATGAAGGACCATGGAGCATGAGAGAGGAGCAGCTGTGTGTTTGAGTGTTATTGAGACCGATAAAATGGTGGGACTTAGTGTACGATACAACCAGTCATGACAGAGAGAAGAGGCTGAATGCTTGGAGAACTCCCAGCTGGTGACCAAAACTACTTCATTTGGTCTTGAGTTTTTTAAGCAGCATCACATCTGGAACGTTGTCAATCAAGCAGGAGCTAGCTCTGAGGAGGCCTCGGCTCTCATGGAGGAGGCAGCATTTCCTTTTTAGGCAGCCACTAGAGGGGAAAACATTTGGTAATGTTCTTGCCAAACAGCTGTGCTTTTACTTTGAAGGCAAACAAACTTGTTCACAGTTTTCGCCCTACACAGGGCCACAAAACTCAGGGGGTTCTCTCACTGACGCATCACTTGGCTTTTATCTCGTCAGATCTATAAAATATCTCTCACTGTTTCAGGCAGCTGTTACACCGTCTAAATGAGTTTTACTGGAAAGGACTGAAGGTTCAGGTGAGTTGACATCTTGCAGACCGGTGTCTGGGCCTGCAGTTTTAGTTCATCCCCACTAGAAGTCACTCTTGTACGTGCCAGCATAGGGCCCTGTCAGCTGTCCTGTGTGGTATCAGTCGCTCACTGTGTTGTCCACAGTGATGGATATTGTGGGACACAATGCATAGCAACATTCAGCAAACCAGAGTGGAGTTCATTCAGTTCCTGATGTTTTAACCCCAAACATCTGGAGCTCCCTGATGAAAAAATGAGTTCAATTCAATGTGAGACTGATCCAGTCATTTCCAGCAGCGGCGTCCCAGAAGAATCAAACAAACACTGTTAAGGATTTTATTTCTCTCTCCAGCCTGGGTTGCTCTGGAAACTGAACCCACGCTGCATCCGCACATTTAGCTATTAATTTAATGACTGGCGAGGAACGCTGCTACATAATTTCTCATCAAAGTAAAAAATGTGTCCATCCAGCAGCTTAGCTGAAACAAAAGCACACTGAGGCATGTCAAAGACCGCTAAGCTCTCAGTGTGGGCCAGTGTCCAAACTGCAGTGTAAACATGGGAGCAGGGGTGGTGTGTAGCCACTCTGCTGCTGCTGCTGCTGCAGTGTCCAGATGCTGCGTGTTTTAAATGTTTCCAAAGAAAGCAATTGTCCCTGAAAACTGTATAAGGCTGAGAGAGGGAGAGGAAAGAGGGGTGTGATGGTGGAGGGTGGTTAGACAAGACACACGCATCGAGGCACAAAGATATAGTCTAAAAACAACAGCAATCCCATGTGAGCTAATCCCTCCAAATCATATACAGCTCAGCCCTGCTGAGAAAAAAATTGATGCTTTCTTTACGTGCACACACACATGCGCGCACACACGCACACATGCACACAAACACACGGTCTGAACATAAACACTGGACCATTCCAACAGTCACAATCAGTGCTGTCTGTTTCCTTTCAGAAAGTAATGCCCTTTCTCTCTGTCTCCCTCTCTCTCCCACTCACTCAATTTCAGACTATCTCTGTCTGATTGTCTCACACACCCAAAGTGGTGACTTTAACCACTTTGCCGTCCACAATGAGCCGGCTGGGGCCGAGCTAAATGGGCTGTGTCTCAAGCTCTAAAGATGCACAGCTATATATTTAGTCCTGGGTCATTTCCCAAGAGGCTCAAGGAGGGAAGGGGGGGAAGACTTGAAGCTACCTCTGCTCTCCTAAAGGAGTGGACTATAATTTGGTAAATTGGTCAAAGGAGCCACTGTGCTCATGTGAAAGGCAGCACATGGTGCTGGTGCTGTGGGTGAAAGTTACTCTGTGGAGACAGGCACGTGGCTGCGTTGCTGTTCTTTCATCGTGTTTGTTTTCGCGTGACAGCTTTTACAAGAATACAGCACGAGTAACCGAGCAGAAGCCTCTTAAACTGCAGTTGCAGGTGATAAGTGCTCGTCTGTGAATGTGCTGTGTGTTGTGTCCGAGGAGGAGACACTGATGTTGAGCCTACAATGATGTTAAAGGGTCCCTGGGTTTTTTTCATTTTTACCCAGACTTTTCATTTTCATTTTCTGCCTTTGAGTTTTCCTCATGATGAAGTTGTGTAGATCAGCGTTTCTAGACTACACATCCCAGTCTGATGATATTTTTTGCTTTTAGATGTTTTTATTGAGACCTTTGAATAAATAGTGTTGTTCTGTTACTTGTAAATGGAATTATAGTTTTGCTGGGAACCCCAGAGAACCCCATCAAGGATCCCTGGGCCCCTGGACTCCAGGACTTTGAGAACATTTGATATAAGTCACTTCATTCAAACTGTTGACTGTTATCCCTGAGTCTTTGTTTTTACTGTTAAAGATTATTGATAATTTTAAATATTAACTTTTTTTACAGAATAAAAAGATAATTAATTTCTTGTGGACTTTGAGTAGAACTTGTGATGTGTTGGCGACACCTGGCTCCTCTCCTCTCAGGTTTAATGATGAAGACCCTCTGGTTTTCCAAGCCGTTAGGCTTTTTTTTACAGGATGTTGCTTTTGAATTATACCAAATCAAATCATCAGTTGTTACCACCCACAGGTTGAATACCACACTACTATCCTGCTGTTTTATCCTTCATCTTCTGTTATGGGGCGCACCCACAGATATGAATACAACAATCTTGGATGAATCAGACTAAACTATTTGAAGCCTGTTTGTAGCAACATTGTTGTCACATCCCCAAATCTGAGCAGTCTCTGTCAGAGGTGGGCGCCTGATTATGACAAAACTTCGGTGTCAGCAGGTTACAACCCTGCACCTTCCTGGATGTTTTCAGGGAACCTGACATTTAACCACACTGTGTGTGTACGATATTCGGGGTGTTACTATTTTACCAGCACATTAGTCACCAACGGCTTGTATTTTGCTCCTCTGAGCAGAAATGCAACATGATGCTCAGCTGACTTGACTCAAGGTGGTGGCTCTGAGCTAGGGATGAACTAGGAAGTCAGGAAATCTATATATCTTCTATCTGCAATTTTTTTTATTTATTTGTTGTTTTATGACTGTCATATACAATACTTGGTAATTACGGCTGCAGATCATCCAGCAGCAATTGCCAAGAACAATTCCAAATAAATAGAGGTGCATAATGGATATATAAAGTAAGCACAGGGAAAGCAAAGTAAATGAACTATATAATGAAACATAAACATGCAAAAAAAAACCAAGAAAACCAAAAGGTGCAAGTGCACTGAATAGCCATAACACTGTCTGAAAATGCCAGTGGACAAAAACATGTTGATCTGCAGTCAGATTCAGATTAGATTTTTCAGATGTTCATCTGTTGATCAGAGACTTTCTTTGCTGGTTCGATGTACATTTTGGTGGTAAATGCAGTTCTTTCTGGCAGCGTCAGAGTTTCCCAGCTGAACATAAACAGACCCCAAACACAGCCCTCAATTTTTGGCTCTAAACCCATTTGCAGGCCCTGGAGGTTTGACCTCTGATCTAGAATCAGAGTGCCATTATGACACAGCACATTCAGGGTCAGAGAGGAAAATGTTCTCTTAAATATGCAGTTTATCAAAGTTCAGCCAGATCTTGGCTTTGAATACGATCAGGCAAATATTTATTGTTTGTAGGCTGAGGGTCTGGATGGAGAAAGTCTTTGATAGCAGCCTCAATGCTGCAGGTCCTTCATGCATCGGCCATCTGGCTGCAATTGCACAAAGCGGAAATGCACGTTAGAATATATCATTGTGAGAATTGCTTGTGTCTGTGCATGTTTTTCTAGGTATAAGTACAATAGGCTCTATTTGTGTGAAGATGCCTGTGGCTGCAGTTTTCAACCTCAGCAAATCCACAGTCTGCATTTAGAGCCTCAAACATTAGCTGGATGTTTCCTCTCCCATCAGTCCTGGAGGCAGCTCTACCGTCTTCCACGTGTCTGATGTATCGCAACAACACACAGTTACACATCTACCTGGCGGAAAGACACAGCGAAACAGAAAGCTTGAGCAGATCTGTGTCAGACACTTGAAGCTGTTTTTAGACCCGTGTGTCACCGGTGAAGCTGTACATCCGTGTGGAGTGAGAATGATTCTACGGTCGCATTTTTGCCCTGGGTGGTGGTTTAGTCTGGGATTTTTGGAGTCTGTATTCTGGGGCTTGCTGATCCAGACTATAATTTGCCCTTTGCATTGACTGTTTATGTTCCACTGTAGCTTTCTACAGAAGCAGAGCATCCTGAGTGTTGCTGGCCAGCTCTCTGTGTGGGACTGTCAGTACCAAGCAGGTTTCCAATGTGACATTTGAACAGTTTAGCTCTTACTGTTTTGTTGTTTATCCATTTTAACAATGAGCGTCTGATATTCTGTATTTTTCCACTGTCATTAAATCCCATGAACAGACTGAGACTAACAATGAACCGATCTGATTAACAAGTTCATTCCTGTGCCACGGAGCTCCGTTGTTGGGCCTGACATGTTTCTTAGTTAATATGAATGTGGGTACTGTAGTCTATTTCAGTCAGCCATTCAGCCGTAAATTAACGCCAGTATCCTGTGTGAATTCTCTGCACACTTTTGAGTAGTGCATGTCCAAAACTCTGCACAGCTGTTTCACCAAAAATTTAAACGAGTCAAAAAATCAAATAAAATCATATTTAATTTATCAAGTACAATACACGCACAACATGTGTTTAACAATATATAAGAAAAGTGCAATAATAGTGCAAATGTAGAATTAAAATATTTACCCATGTGAATAACACCTGAGAGTTATTCTACCAGTTATCGGTGTATATGTGGTAAGCATGTCTCTTATGAGGTGTAAGGCCATGTAAAGCTTTGTATGCCAGCAACAAGATTTTGAAATCAATTCTTGTTCTTGACTCTTGTCTTCCCCAGGGCAGGGGTGGAGTTTGTTTATTCTTAGAATTTGCTGAGAATATCACAGTCATAGATTTGTCAGCAGCCTCAATTACTCTTTTATTTTAAATATTGATTTAAAAAAAAAAAAAAAAGGACATGACTTCTGGGACAGTAAAAGGAAGCCAGTACTAAACCCTCATCCTACCTCATCAGGAGGTGACCCCTCTGGATGTAAAAAGCAGTCAGATTGTATTGACGATTATGTGAAAATGAGCCCACTTCTCACCTGTTAATTAGCTCAGTAAATGTTTTCCTCAACAGTTTTTGGTCTCATTTTGTAGTTTCAAGTCTTCAGTACAACATAATGTTCATTTTTTAAATGATGTTCCCATTTAGAGGAAAATAGACCATAAAGCAAAGTATGAATTAGGGTGTGGCTGCTGTGTGATTTATATATATTTGATCCAAACAATATTTTTGATATCACTTTTGGAGCCAGACTGTATGTGGTCAGTCAAAAAAAGTGTTGTGCTACAGTATCTCAAAGCAGCCTCTTATGCCCTGCTGTGAGTGCTGACTCAAATCACTGTGAGTAATCAGGAGTTCATGACACTATGACACAAACTCTGTATTGTGTACCAGACAGATGTGTTGATAGGGCTTTTGATAATGCTGCCTGGACTAAATTTTTAATGTTCCATTTAGGAAACGTAACATCTGTGTGTGTTTGTCTGAGGTTGTCCACACCCACACAAACTCATGACATCATGGATTGCTCTGATGGTTTTTACTTCTGCTCTCCACCTTGAAACTTTACTTTCATCTTTCCCCCTCTGTACCCCACTCGTTCCACGCCTCTGTACTCTTTTCCCCTCATTTTTTCTTTGTATCCTTCTGTCGTCTTTTCTGTCTCTCTCTCCCTCTCCCCTGTCTCTGCCGGCCTGATACTCTCTCTCTGTCCATAGCTGTATATGGCGTTAAAAGAGAGTATTCCACGGATGGACTGTCTGGTCTTGGCTAATGGAAGAAGTCTTGTCTCTTTCTGTAAATATTTGCACAGAGGGATTATAGATAGTCCCACGCTTTCAAGGTGGAGCCCTGCTCCACTCCAGGCCACATTAGGGCAAAAAATGGTGCTGAGTGTAGTTTGACCATGACATGATAGGAGATGAGATAGGTTTAAGGTGACGTGACAAAACAAAACACATTGATGAGTACTACAGGTGATTGTACAATATGACAGGTATGATCTCACTTTCTGTCTCTTTTCTGTTTTTGTATAACAGGCGCCGAGCAGTGACCTCCCTCTCAAACATGTAGACACCATGGTGAGTTTCAAATTGTGTTTCTTTTAATTTCGCTCACTTCAGGAGGTCACTCATTTGCCTTTGTGACACTGACTGACACCTCACATGTGTTTGATGTGGAAAAAAAGGATAAAGACTGGCTGCTATAAAGAGATGCATTGTTTTATTTACAGGACGCAACATTTGAATCAGCTGAATGTATTTACGAAGAAAGTGATTCATACTTGAATTCATTATTTTAATGCACACTGGCCACAGGAACAGTATTTTTTCCTGTGGGGTTCCAGTTTATTGTACAAGGACAGGACTGACTCATCAAATTGTCATAGAACAAATTGATTCAACCAATAGAAGAAGTGTATGAAGGTTTTCGCTGGAAACAGAAGGCCAATGGGCAAGTGGTTCACAATTTCAATGCCAAACTGACAAGGTTCTGAAACTGATACCGATCTGATTACTGGAGACTAATTGAAAAATCTAATGCCAGCATTTTAATATACAGCACCACCTAAAAGTTTGGACATGTTTCCAAAAGATTGATTGGTACTGTATATCTGCATATCGTAACTATCGGATGTGGGCATGGGATAATATGAAAATTTAATGTCAGGATCATCCCCAGATTAAATAATTCAGATTCGTGATATTACTGTGATACTTAAATATTGAAAATATTACTTAAAATTTTAATACTAAACTAAGTTTTGATTCAACCAGGCAAGCAAAGTGGTATGTGCCAAAACGTTAATGTTCCAGGAATTCATTTATTTTTGAGTGTTTTTCGTTGATAAACACCATAAAGTCATATATAATCCTATCGCTAATAAAATGGTTCAGGTTAAAACTTTGGTTATGAAAAAGAAGTTTGGGGAAGTAATGCGTCGACTTTGGTAGCTTAAAGTTGTGGTTTTGATGAATAAAATGCCACTTTTCTGTGATGGGAGCCGATCGAGGAGGTGTATTGGATGCAACAGCTATCCACTACCTGAACCTTTCACCACATATAGCACACACTACCTCCTACACTCAGTTGGCCTGAGCAGTTAATCAAGACATTATGAAAATCTCATTATGACAAAGAGCTGCACTTTTTTTTACTTTTTTAAAATAAAACATGTTGTAATGCTAACAAATCATCCGAGTCATATTTTCCATAAGTAAAGGAACAAACATTTTCAGACAAAGACAAAACAACAAAAATCCCATCAGCATGATTTTTATTATTGTTCTTACATACATTTACATGGTTCAGTGGGCAGCTTGTAATGGCTGTAATGATGAGCTGCAAACCTTAATTTATTAACACTGGGCTGATACTAGCAGAGTATCTACTGATGTGCAACTTCAGCAGATGTCTTGACTGAGATTTGTTTTGACCCTGTAAGTGTGAGCAGCTTTGATATTGGTATGTGTCACATTCAGCCAAAGTTCAATACATGGAAAAGAAACACCATCATTTAACAGTTTTAGTAAATATTTAATCACCAAGGAGAGAAATTACACTTCTTTATCTTTATGTTTTGTTCTTGTTGTCGTGCCTCTATATTAGACCAGTCTTTTCACCATGTATGGATGTATTGATCTGCCGTCATCATCACTTCAGAATACCAAATCTCTCCTCCATACAGGACGTGCTAGCTGGGTCAACACACTAAAAAAACCAAGCTTTCAGTCTGTTTGCCTTGGACCGACTTGGCACTAGTTGTGTATGATACAACTTCCTGTGAGTTGTATTTTGTCTGGGAAAGGAAGGCTCAAGTAACCAATTTAGAGTTACCACCCAAAGCCAAGTGCCCACTCTCTCCACAAGGACCAAAATAAACACAAATACACCACTGTGTGTGCGCGTTTGTGTGTGTGTCTGTGTATGGGGCTGCTTTTAATGGCATTTCCTTTGTTATCCCTCATTTTTTTTTCTATAGTGTAAAGCAAAGTAGTACAAGCTTGTCCCTCTCTCCTCAAACATTAGTTTTTCCCTCTTGACTCATAATTTGCTCTGCACATTAACTTTGGGCTTTGAAACAATTATTACTGCACATATGGAATGGAATTAGTTTTGACACATGCTCTATGATCACATGACTGTACATGTTGCCTTTGTGTGTGTGTGTGTGTGTGTGTGTGTGTGTGTGTATGTTTGTGTGTGTGCAGCTGCTACTGTCTGGTCAAGGGCATTTGCTGTGTGGTTACATTGTGACATCTGGGAGATATCTGACCACGCCTCATCACCTCAGAGCATCAAAAAGATTCATCTTATGACTGTGTGAGCTCCTTTTGCTTCACTGGATCAGTTCATACTGAGGTTGCTTAAGTTTGTGTCTACCGTTTTGAATCTTGTAAGCTTATGTGTCCTGTTGATTAGAAGTTAGATAGAGGAGAAATTGCATCCTCATGGGCACAGTCATTGGTGCTTAGATTAGTCTACATCTTGTATTTAAACCTTTATTTAACTCACAGAAAACAAGCAAAAATTTACCATTTATCTTATTATATTAAACAAAACAACAAAAGTAGCATACAAGTACATTTGTGAAAAAACCTGGAAAGACAAAACAGTTTTAAAGGTCCTATCTAATCCAAAGGTGGACCTCCATGTGGTCTCTGATTATAAATCAGGTCTGGGTTCTATATTAATACAGTCAAAGTATCAAAGGTCTCAGCCTACAGAGAAATTCTCACAGTCTGTATTCAGAAACTCAACTTTAAAACCAACAGTTTGGACTTCTGGGACTTTGTGATGTCACAACAAAGCAGTCACCACCCTCAGCCACACCTCAAACCTCAGCCATCTGGACCCATCAGCCTTGTATGATCTAGTGTCTCTGAGTGTATATCTGAAATCTGCTATACTTTATTAGACCAGTTGGAAAACAGTCAGCCGATCAGAAGAACGGATCAGCCTGGATCAGTCACCAAGTGACTTAGAACTCCAGTCATCTGATTGTGCATGTGCTTGTGTTTGTGTACAAACATGCACCAAACCCCACATACATGTTTGCCTAGATCTAAAAACAATTTAGATCCGTACATAGATGAACAACAACAAAAAACAAGGGAGGGAGAGAGGGAAAAGTTGAATATGAAGGGGAGAGATAACGTGATGGGAGGGGGCGTGGGGGTGGGCAGCACTCAGACAGAGAGGGAGAGAGAGGGAAGGGAGAACGCAGAGCGAACAGAGGGACGAGAAGAGGAGCTCTGTGGAGGAGTCTGGTCTGAGCTGGAGCATGTTGTGGCCCACTGCAGGCAGCTGCCCAAAATAGAGCCCTTGGTTCTCTTTTTTTCCCTTGCCCTCCTCTTCCTACTCCGCTGTCAGAAAAAAAGGGAGAGGTTTCACAGAGGAAACTTCACTGCCGGACACAAAGTGTTGAGACACGGAGGGAGCTCTCCAGAGATGAACCGAGAAGGGTCTTTGAGAAGGCAGCTCTTCTCCCTCAGGGGGGCATGGCGATGGAGTACGGGTTACCTTTTCAGGAAGGTAGGAAGAGATAGATAGATGGATGGTTGGGTGGATGCAGTGTCTGTAAGGTCAGCACACTCCTTGGCCCTTCTACTTTTTCCATCTGCTCCTACGCTGCTTCTGTTTCTTCTGGTCATAGAATCGTTTCTCTTGTCTTTTACCAGCCCCCAACGTCTTCGGCCCTTCCTCCTCCCCTCCTTCCCTCCTTTGCTCTTTCTCAGATGGTTAATTTGTATGGCCTGCTTGTAAAGTCAACCTCCCCAGATGGTTTTCATCTGGAAACAGGCCTGCAGGACCCCCCACCCCACTTCCCACCTCCTCCTCCCCCTCATCCACCACCTCCCCCTTCCTCTTCCCCCAGTGCGTGCGCTCAAAGTGGGGAGGCAGCTTTTAGGATGCGTACTGTGTGGTGTTCATGAGCTAAAGTTGGTCTGCTTCAGAGATGATTTGAACACTTGTAATGTGCATTATATGGTTTTCTTTGGTTGCGGCTGTGATTTAAAAATGTAACCATGTCTCATGATTCACTCCATTTCATTACTGTGGAGAACACTCCATTCATAGACTTCTGTGACTTGAACATAATGATCTCTCTCAGTCTTTTAACAACAGAAACATCAGTTTGAACACAGTGATAGTTATTGTCTCCACATTTAACTCCACAGTTGCACTTGAATATAAATGCTCATAAAGTCTCTGTGCATCACTTCAAACTAAAGTGCGGCAAAAACTGTGTATTAGCTGCCGTCGCTGCTCCACAAGACAAATGGCACCTCCTCTGAACTCTCTACTTCCCACTCTCTAATTAAGGCGTCTCCGTTTCTTTGTTTGCTCACTGGTTCAGCTGGTGGCACCATGTCATTTGCGCTGGTGTACCAGCATTTCTCATGACATGTTTATCTTGACGTTTTGATCATCTTCTCACAGCAGTGTATTTAAGGGGGCACAACATGACCTACATCACCACTCTGAACCCTCTTCGCGCTGTGAACCTTTTCATTTCAGGTTGCTTCTTGCTCATTTATCTCTGCCATCCTCTGGATACTTGCTGCACTTCATAGCCCCTTTGCAACATACTGAAACGTTTAGGCCTGAGCAAAGACAGAGAAGGGGGAGATTTGCTTTGTGTCGCCTCAGTCGGGCCACAAACTCCTGTGAACACTCACGATGTGTGATGGAGCAAAGAAATAATGCAGTGGATTTGGCAGGAAAGAAAAGAACTCTGGCAAAGGCTCTGATCCATTCCTCTGCGTTAGTGCCCGTGTAGTCACGCAGTACCTCCAAGAGATTCAACACCCTTTTCACAATTAAAATATTGTGTGGTTTTGCATTTTCTTCAAGCATCAGCATTACCAAATCCTCGTCTGGCTGTGTTTGTAGGCAATGCTGGAGTGGGGAGAGAAAGCACCACAGCCACGCTGACACTTTAATTAACCTCCCTGTAGCCCAAGCAGTGTGAAATGATGACTTAAATTTGATCTTAATACTGTTGCCGCCCAACAATTTCCCACAGAACAGTAGTTTACCGTAAATTGTCATCCAGGTGAAAGGGCGTTGATGTGACACATCTAAATTGCTGACCTCTTGATATAACAGGCCTATTCAAGCTCCTCGTTTGACATCAAACATATACAAAGTGATCACATGCCATTTGAAGGGACATATTGTGTCTTTGATTTCCACCAAAATGACAATCTAGTGAAATGTGTCGGGGCAGTGTGCCCATCACTTTAATCATCACTGCCTAAAATCCTTATTCCTTATTCTGTCCTGAAGGAGAGCTCGTTTGCCATGGCAAACAGATGAGCAGCAAAGGAAGGAGTTGTAAAGACTGAATTTATCTCACGCCATGTTATGTTGCCACTAAAAGTCCTGATTATCCAAGATAATCTGTTTCTTTTATCTGACTTCTGTTTCCTGCTGTTTCCACTTAATCTTGTACGAGCACAACTTTTAACTTTACAGGGATCACCTAAGTCTGTTTATGTTTCTTGCATCATATGAGATGTATTTACTTTGGTGAGCGGTTGTTTGCTTTACTTTACTTCAAAATGGGATTAAAGATGGGGCTTCCTTAACATGAGGACCCAGATGTTGGTTCGAGAAGTACCAGCCCCCTCTTTCCAGGGCTTTCCCACGTGGCTTTGAGCTTCACAATACCTTCTTATATAAAGCCTTAAAATAACATTTTAGATTTTTGGACTTAATCACTGCAGATTACTGATTTGCATATTTTTATCATTTTTTCAGAAAAAATGCCAAATATCAACTCATATAGACTTCTTTCACTGACAGGCACACTCACATGGTGAAAACACCAAACAGGGTGCACTGACCAACAGCAGTTGGTTAGAGAGCAGAGCAGACTGAAACTCATTCATGGGCAACCAGCCGTATTCATGACACTGGTTGTTAGCTGGCCAATCTGATCTAAAGCATGATGATGGATAACACCCTCCTCTTGCATCTGTACATGTGACCCGAGCACCTCAGGGGAGTGAACAAGTCCACGTGCCCTTTGACCCCCCCTCCTTAAGATGATCTGAGTGGGAGGCAGGACGGACCAGGCATACTGGAGCCACACAGTCAGTCCCCTTTAACCACACTTCTGATGGGGGCCACTCTGCTCTGTTTTTTGGGGGGTATTAACATGGTGCTGCATGGTATCGTGTAAGAGATCCCCATCCCTAGGTGCACTGCATACTTTACATACTGTGTATGAACCACTGTATTCTATTACATCACAGCACTGGTGCATGTTGGTCCATGCCAGAGCTTTCCTTCAGGCTCATTGCAGCCGTGTTGAGTACTGCTTCATTGCATTTTCACTTTAACTGAGGGATATGTCAGCATAACTTTTGCATCATCAAAACAAAACATCAAACCCTTCAAAATGCCGATTACTTCCTTTAGCAATCTGCCAAATTTTCAACTATTCAGACTCAACAACAGGAACAAGACTGAACGTGTGAGGCAGCTCGGTGCTTGGACAACTGTGCTTTACAAACAGTACATCACTTTATCCACAATCAGTAGAAATATTGAGGACATTCATTATTTGCTATAATCTGAAGGTCTGAAAATCAATTTATTCCTTTGACTCTTCATATGACCATATTTGGTTTTATTGGAGTCCTGATATGCAGTGACATTAAGTAGCTATCTATTTATAGAACTAGAGTTATACAACATTCTTGATGCTGAGATGCTGTTGTTGGACGAAAAGCATGACTTCTTGTCTTTTTCACGGGTTTGTACCTGCAACTATGACATTTTTTATAGGCCAATGATAAAACTTTGTTTTTCTTGTTGTCTTACAGGGCTCCACAAAATCCGCAAAGAGCATGGATTCACGGCGCAGACCATCGAGGTAAGAGATCTCCTCTCCTCTATTCCCTCTCCCCATAAAAGGCTTCAATTAGTTGCTCTGAATTGATTCATTTTGGGAGCTAATCTCCCATTTTCAAAAGTTAAAAAAAGATGATGAGGGAGGTGAAAGAAATACATAGCAGACTTTATCCATCTATTAGGCATTTGGAATGAACAGCGAAGATGTAATGGGATATTTGCTTTATTTTTAATGAGGGGCATTAGTAAAGCAACATGCCCTCCCATTGAACTGGAATTCCCACTGCTTTGTTGGATACAAAGATATTTGGTGTCAGCTCCTCTCACCTCAGTCCTCTGGGAGTCACAGATGTTGTCACTCTTATAATTAATGTGTAAAACTTGACCCCACAACAGTTCACATCAACATGCTGTGCTAAGCTTGAATGGCAGTTTGATTTGCTTGCAGGAAAAAAAAAAAAAAGACTTGACACCTGCACACCTGGTTATAAAAACTTTAACACATTGGTTTTTAACACAGTGTACAGGGATATGAGTTCTGAGTACTGAGCAGATTAGTTTCTGTCCATATAAAGGTTACATATAACAGATTGGGCTTATGTAACAGTCTGGGTGATGAAGATGTGCAATCACAGCAGTAGGTTCAGACGGCCTTGTTTACATTCCTAAAAGGACATACTGTGTATCCGCAGGGAGGGCTGTGCAGCACATTGCTACACTGCTAACGTATTCCCTTGCACACTTGACAAAAGCATTTCAAGTTAAAGTTTAATTGCAGAAACAACCACAATTACCAAACCACACTTCTTAGAAACAAACTCTAGATGCTCTCATATGGAAGGTGGTTTCATCATTGATTGGACTTAAAGTTTTAAGATTTATTGTATAGTGTCTGGCTGGGCTATTGTTTTAAAACTGCATTATTTGTGATCTTTTAAGGGGCAACATAAGCTGTGTAAACATTGAATTGATCTGAAAAAGATCATAGTTGAATGATCGCTTTCAGTCGGAGCAATCACTTTCACATTACACTGACATTATATATTGGATTTATTCCTTATTGTGACATAGTTTGCATTAAAAGCTGTTCCCCGACAAGAAAAAATAGCTGAGTTCAGTGTGAAACTTCATTCCTTTACTCACCAACACCTGTCTCGAGAGGTGGAGCAATTATAGACCAAAAGTCTATTACATTTTTTCTTTGACAGAAGTTAACAGGCTAACCAGCTAGCTCTCTTTCTATCACTTTCTCCAATTTGCCCTGACGATGTAATACTGCTTAGAATATTATAACCTCTCATATACGAGAGCTTATATATATATATATATATATGCATCTGTCTTTTTTCTTATGACAAATCCAAATGAAGAGCCATTTCTTTTTTTTTTTTTCTCAGTAAATATAAGACAGATAGACTGATGAAACTTCACAATAGTTTTTTGGGCTGCATTAACAATGTAAAGCAGTTTCTCACCAATGTATCTTGTTTGGGAATCAAAGAAAGTTACTTAATGCTGTTGCCTTTTAGATTTATTTAAACCCCAATGAAGTGTAATAAGCCTGAGGAAACACAATGTCTACTTCAGTAATATAACTTGCCTTAAATATAGAATATCAAATATTAAAATTCTGCTCTACAGAAGTTGCTAATTACTTTTGACTTTGACTTTTGACTAATTAGCCATTTTAGAAGTTTTTTTTAATTTGTTTGTTAAAAAAAAAAACATCATGAGAAAACTGTGTGCAGCATCAAAAAGCAGGAAGCTGTTGATGTATAGACAGCAAGTTAAGGGTGCAGCTGCTGGACAAAATAGCAGCATGAGATTAATGCAATTTAAAAAAATAATGTGTTAATCGCTGATATACATATATACATATATATGGCTTATAAAGTCATAAGCAAGGCTCTTAATACTTTTTAAAAATAAGAGACACAAAGGTCTTGGTCATTTTTATTAATGACATCTTGCAAGAATTTTTAAATCCCAACATCTCAGGTTTCCTGACAAACCATTCCTGCTTCACAGTTGATGTTTGTCCAAATCACAAACATCATCACGCGCTGAAATTGAGCATGTTGAGATAATGCATCATTCGTCAAATGTGATGTGCAGAAAAAAAAAAACAACAACAAAAAAAAACAGCAATCGCTTCATCTCTCTGGCTGATGAGAAGCAGGTTGGAGCACAGCCGGCCTGTGCATGCTGGTGGTTCTGGAACAGAACCAAACCACAGCTCTTTATTGGCCCTGGCTGCTCCCAGAAGCTAAACACATACATATGCAGAGACAGGAGAGGAGATGGACAGAGAGGAACAAAGGGAGGAAAACAGAAACATTGGATAAGATGGGAAAAGAAAGAGAAATTAGAAGAGACTTTGCATATTACAGAAATTAAAAAAATAAAATTAAAAAGTCAGATATTTAATTGCACATGAAAGAGAACATGTGCGTCATATCAGTTTCTCCTTTATCTCTAGTGATGAATAATTTCCAGTAAGCAGGTTTTGAGTGGGTCCAGATGCACAGTACAGAGCAGGTTACAGTATTTGCACGGCAAGGCTGGAGGAATCTTCTCTCCCAGACATATGAGCAATTTCCTCAGGGACCGCTCACTGCTGACAAATGTAGGAAATATGCTTCAGTCTGGCCGCTAAGGGGCTAGACACCCTCTCCCATAACCTCTTCATAGCACGTCCCCCTCCTATTTCCCAGTGGATATTTTGTAATGAACTGTGAAAAAGACACGATCGACTGCCGCACTTGAAGAAATGAGAAAGATGTCATCAAGCTGTACAAGAAAGCTGCTGGAATGAAAGTAGTTTGTTTTGTAAAAAAAATAAACTGATTACTACCAGTTAAAGATCATATAAAAACTAAAACAGAATCAGGCCTTCTATGATATGAAGGAAGTGTTCACTGCATCTCAGCCAACTTTTAATAAAACACGTCCTCAGTCACCATCCACCATGATTGTGTTTAGTCTGTGAGGTGAACCCCATATTCCAGTATTATCATTTTCTGGTGCGATTTGTCTTGATTATCATTTTCTCCAAACTCTGGGAGAAAGCTGCCATTTTGGAAGCAAACTTGAACTACTACTGAGGTTAGATAATAAAAGTCCCCGTGATGTCACTGAGGACGTGGTATTTATGCGATGTGATGAATTTTCCTCATTAAGATATTTGTTCCATGTTGGTGAATAAGTGTGTTATTGTGTGTTGAACTGAATCGTTGAAACAATTATGAACATTCAGGACTCCGAAAGTAAACGGCCACCTATTTTTAAGCAATGGTTCCCAGTGAACGGTTCTTTGTAATGGAGTGATGGGAGTTAAACAGACTAACCTGAAAACTCAGCCCTGATGTGATGCATCATGTGGCATGTCTGTGAAAGAAACAAGCGTTTCCATCTTCAGTCACAAGAATGAGTCACGTGATGGCAACATTAGTGGCATAAAACATTTGCAACAGGGGATTTGTGAAATGATAGTTACTCGGGTGTGGAGTAGAGACGGGATTAAAAATATGCAAGATGTTTTGTATCTACTGTATACTTTAAAGAAAAAGTTGGCCTGTAGCGGAAAAAGACAAGGCCATCCATCACTTTTAACTGAGTCATGTTGAATAAGTCTGTATTAAGGTTTAAAGTAAGGTCAGTGGTAGAAAATATAAATGAAATAAAATCTTCTATCCAGAGAAAGCTGAACTGCCACACTGAGCCTGTTTAACTCTTTAATCCCTGGAATGCCATATTAAAGCATTCACACAGCAGTTGGCCCGATAAACACTGGCTTGTGTGTATGAATCACATGCGCTGCCTTACTTTACGTATGTGAGGCCCTCTAACAGCTGTCTTTGGGGTCCAGCACATGCTTTGTTTCTGTACTTTGAGGATGCCAGTTTGTAGAGGTGCAGTTTAAAGTTTCAAAATAGCCTGCAGTAAAGGCTAAATGCTTGTCTGTTCCTCCGTCACAGGAGTGTGAGTCTGCTGCAGGCCCTGGATGAGAGCTACGAGCTGGACCTGATCTACATCACAGAGAGGATCATCTCCGTCTCCTTCCCCAGCAGTGTGGATGAACAGAGTTATGCCGCTAACCTCCGGGAGGTCGCATCCATGCTGCGCTCCAAACATGGCCACAACTACCTGGTATGGTTTCCTGTGCTCATCTGGATCACCATGCCTGGAATGTAGCAATATGTGTATATATATATATATAGTAATTTACTCTGCTATAATATACTAAAGCTAATTACAAGAACAATGCCGGCTGCTTATTTCGGTGTCTTCTATATGTATAATCAATTAATTACAACTAATGTAACTTTTGTTTCTTGTGCGATTACAAGGATTTAGCATTATGCATGAATGTAACCACCATATTCATTCATATTTAAGTTTCTTTTGAGGGAGCTTTTTGTTCAACCTGAAGCATTAAAACTGTATGGAAATAATCACGGTTAGCCGGTACAATTATTTAAATTTGCCAGTGACAATTGATCTGTCTGACACTACTGGGAACCTTGCTGTTTTGTACCTGAGTCTGAACACATTGGTTGTCAGTGGTTGCAGAAGGGTGCAGCAACAGTAGTTAAATACGGCAGAAATTAGACAACGGTCAATTCATTCAGACTGAGTCATCCCCATGTTAGAGTAAACAGTTTTGAAAGCAGTTACCAGACGCAACAGTCAAGGATGACTTGTGTAAAAATAAAAAATGACACACAGCCTAAAATTATGTGTATTGTAATGATTCCCCTTTTCTGTTTCTTTCTCGTTAGCTCTTCAACCTCAGTGAGAAGCGTTATGACATCAGCCAACTTAACCCAAAGGTAAGGCTGAGGTCTTCTCTCCATCTCTCTCCTCCCTCTCCTTCTGTGATGTGGCCACCAATCTGAACAAAGATCTCTCTCCTGGCCCCTCAGGTGTTGGACTTTGGCTGGCCTGACCACCACGCTCCAGCCCTGGACAAAATCTGCAGCATCTGCAAGGCCATGGACACTTGGCTGAGTGCGGACAGCCACAACGTGGTGGTCATACACAACAAGGTGAGACTGAAAGATGAGAAAATGCAACAGGCCCCGTCAGTAGAGGGTGCTCTCAGGCTCTCGGCAAGACCCCCATCTCCCACTGAGGCTGCAGCTGTTTTCTGTGTCAGTGTCTGTGATGATGTCCTCCCTGAGCACCACATTCAGGGTGGAGCATTTAAGTGAGAGTCTTTTTGTGTGCTTGTTTGGGTTGGGCTGCACTATACGAGTTAGGAAAACACAAATTAGGGAGGTTGACACACCACTCATCATGGCTGCTCAGGTTTATTTACCCTTTTACCCTTAACAATGCCATAAGATCTGAATTAACCAATATGTTCCTGTTGTTGCCTACTCTCACTTGCATCACGTTATACTTTTGTGGCAAGCCACACTCATCTACTGTAGCTCCTGCGCACGCTGACATAAACTTAAAATGTATATCCAAACACAACCAGGCTCATGTACCAGAAGTACAACCTAATAATTTTCACGTTAACTCCATTGTGTTCCTGATTGTGTTTTTTAACATAAGAATTAAACCACGGGATCCTGAGCCTCCATGCTTCATTCCAAGTGGTTCCCACAGGGAGGTTGAAAACAAGTCGGCTGCTATAACAACTGGTGTTTTTTTTTCTCTCTGAGAGTTGAGTAACGCTGGTGATGTGAGTGTGGGCTCAGAAGTTGTGGTGGTCACTAAGGAAGCAGGCCGTGTTGGGTTTCCTCATATCAACAAATCATGTCCACTGGGCTGTACGTTGTTTTTCAAGTGGCCAGCATGTTTATAATGAGAAACACTTTTATTCTCCACGGTAATCTATGTTTTAAAGATGGATTGAAGGGTAAAATTAAAGGAATGCAAGGTTGGGTTTTTTTTTGCTATAGTGACACATGCTCAGTGAACTTCCCATTATCTGCCCTATGAGTCACTTCGTGACGGTATAAATAATGTGTGTTCCCATGTAGAAATTCATTTTTTATGATTGAAATGGATATTTTTAATGTAAGCAAAACTTTTAAGGAGTGCTCCACCAGTGTTACACATAAAGCCCTCTTGAGGTGAACTTTTCAGCCTGTAAAAACAATATTAAAATGTCTTCTGCGGCTTTTAAGATGGTCTGAAAATATAACCCTGATGATGTAAACTCCACACAGAAAGGCCCCAGGCCTGGGAATTGAACCCGCGACCTTCTTATTGGCAACAGGTTAGGCATAGTAGTCACAGCTTCAGCTGCACGAATTGGGATTCCTCGTGTTTTAATCTGTTCCACTCCTTCAACAGCATCACACTCAACGGTTTGTTGTGTTATCTCAGTGTATTAAAATATCTTTCAATCAATTTTTGTCATTAACCCCACCTTTGTACTTTCATTTTTCGGGGAGAGTTTTCCACTTGGTTAACATTTGGATGATGAAGTTTACAAACATCAAAATAAAACTACCCCAATAAACCCATTCAATGAGGTACTTGCGAGTTTTCGATTGCTCCATAGCTAGTGTGAGCATGACAAGCTGTTTACTTGCAGTCTAGAAGAAATTTTGTAGGTTTAGCGTTACATTTCATTCCTTTAATCACTAACAGTCTCCAGAGGTGCATACCAACAGCAACTTTTGTCTCTATGACATCCTTTATTCTACTGAAGCCAGCCCACTTTCCAATAGGGATTCACTGTAGCCTCCAGTCTGTCCTCTTATTACCTCTTGTCTTGTAAATACCACAATAGCCAACGATTTTGTGACGCTATCATCAGCACCACTAATTTTTTGTAGTTTTTTTCAGTTTTGGAAAATGTGTTTCTGGGACTACATCAAAATCCGGTATACAAAATCTGCTGTTGCTTAATTCATCTATGGCTTTTCAGGGCAACCGGGGCAGAACTGGAGTGGTGGTGGCAGCCTACATGCATTACAGCAACATATCTGCCAGGTAGGTCTTCATTGTCAAATACCATTCCAACAACCCAGCAGAGGAGTGAGTCTGTTGTACACCTTGAGAGAGGGAGGAGAACCAGGCAGCCAAGGGTGCAAAAGGAGACTACATGATGGACAGACATGAGAGTAAAAATTACATAAAGTAACATTGTTCATCACAAGACCAGAGTCCACATCTGAACAACAGACAGATTTGTGGAACAGGAGGAAGAGGGGTGAAACACGAGACAGGAAAACAACACTTTTATTTGGAGAAGTCTAAATTTAAATATTTGATAGAATAATTATGAGCAGAAAACAAAGTGTTAGCTCTATGTTTACTGCATTGTAAGACTCAGAATTTAAGTTTTCCTCTCTTTCTCTATTTTTATTAGGCTTGTTTTCAGATATGCCAAGGCAGAATCACCCAGGAGATGCAAAGTGCTAAGCAATCAGAGCAGCGCATGACTCACTGTTGTTTTTAAAAGAGCAGCGATTGACCAGTCTTCCTTGTAAAAGGATTAGATTTCAGTATGATCTCATTATCCCACAAGTTAGTTCAGGGCTTTGTGAAGTTGCCTTAAAAATCTAAGCAGCAGAAACTTGCAAGAGGATGAACCAAATACACTCCTTATGTACAAATAGATGTCTGAGAGCTGATACTTTGCATAACCTCCATGCACACACACCCATGCTGGAAAAGCTTGGATAATACTGGTTGGCAATTTATTTAAATGTTTAGCAATGCCTACTCTGATATTTAAAGGACCTATATGTGTCACTTATTTCTTATAAAAAAAATTTTTTCATGTCTATTTCTTCAGCTTTTTCCTAATTGTGCTTTTCTAATTGTGTTATATAATTATCTTATACCTGGAAGGATGTGTTTTAAAGTATGTTAGCCAAATTCATGCTGAACATTGTTGCTCCCATACAGTGCAGACCAGGCTCTGGACAGGTTTGCCATGAAACGCTTCTATGAAGACAAAGTGCTTCCTGTGGGCCAGCCATCACAGAAGAGGTCAGTCTTATCTCACTTCTTGTATGTAATCTGTGCTTGACCCAAAAATGAACTTATCTAGTGCAAGTTGCAGGCTGGAAGAGGCTGCAAATGTAAAACTGACAGAGAACATACATATATTAAGCCAAAAAATTTGCCTCTTTAGACAATCAACAAATCCTGACCAATGTTAAAGCATTATATCAAAGCCGGGGTCAAAACCAAAACAATGACTCAAAAGAGGCTAAAAGATTCTAAGGTGCTACTGGAGCAGATTAGTTACTAATAGAAACTAATTTCCCATTCAACATAATTATTTGATTCAATATTTACGTAGATTAAAAGATATTGATTATTGCAGCTTTAAAGCCTTTTGGCTGTTTCCACACAGCAAAGCTGAAAACACTCATTGCTGTCATTAGAGGTCAAAGCTGAAGATTGTATTTCCTTGTTGTCATGAACACAAGATTATACTTTTATCCCCTTGTTGCAAAACAGTAAAAGTCATGATTTAATTTACAGAAGGGAATGTAGCCGCATGTTTGAAGTCTTCCTTTAATCCCCCTCATTCAGATATGTGGAATACTTTAGTGGCTTGCTCTCCGGACACATCAAGATCAACAACAAACCTTTGTTCCTTCATCACGTCATCATGCATGGCATCCCCAACTTCGAGTCCAAAGGAGGTGAGTGTCATGAAGAGATACTCACCTATGATCAAGTGTTTTCATACACCTTAGTTGATGTATTTCTCTAAACTCTGTTCCAGGTTGTCGTCCTTTTCTAAAAATCTACCAGGCAATGCAGCCTGTCTACACATCTGGGATCTAGTAAGTCTTAAAATGCGCTCACACTCAAATATTTTACAAGATTCCAGGGATGGTGAGCTCGTAAGGGCTCAATAATAAAAACCCTGATTTTCCTTTATAGGCTCTCCCCTAATGCTCCTGCACCCTAACACACCCGCACGCACAAACTTCATCCCGCTTGCCAGTTTACACTCACATTATTGTATTAATCTTACCTCCCCAGCTGCCGGCTCTTGTTTCTCTAGTTTAAATCCCACAATCACTTCTGGTGTTATTTGTGACTAGGGAGCCAATGAAACACAGAGACAGGCATCTGCGTGGACGCCCGAAGGCTTTTCTTGCCAGAGGACCCTGCTGGTTCCCAGGGCCAGACAGGAAACAATGGATTCTCTGGCTTTCTGTTGTTGTTTTGAGAGTAGGGGAAGGTTTAGAGGAGGGCAGGGCTGCACTGCCCTCAGAGGCAGGCATCCAGCTGTTGGGCCTGTCAGAAAAACATTCATACTAAGATCCCATTTCCTTTATATTACATGATGTTCCTTTACTGTATTAATTGAACAATGAGTTTAAATCTGCAATTTATAGGTGCAAAGATTATAATATAATACACTTGATGGTGCAGCCAAATGAAAAGTTAAAGGCCGAAACTAATTTTAACGTTTCAAAACCAACTTTTTTAACTATTTTTTTGGTGGAAACAGTGTTTATACCTGATAAAGTTGGAGGTACCAACAAAGGCAAATTTATACAGCAAAATAAGCCTGGCCTTATTCCTTTTTTTCTGTACAAAATATAAGTATACCATTTGCGCTCCATTTAGCTTTGTTTTGGTCTCCCACCATGTTTAACGTTAACAATTGGAGGCTGGGCAGTTTAGCATTCAATAGATTTATCTTATATTTTTGTACTATAGCTGAAAATAACCTTTATAACGTCTGTTTGTGGGTAAAAATCAATAAAATGCAGGTGGGAGACAATAAAACACTGTATAGAGTTTCTTACAAAAAAATTACGTAACATGTAGTCATTTGAATCATTGATACTTCCTTTGGGTTGGGTTGGGAAATACTTCCTTCTCCTGTATTTTGTCAGCACAGCAGTTACGAAGTGCTTTAAAAACACAATTGTAAGTAGTGAAGCCTGCTGGTGTCAGACTCTATTTACTTCATCCATTCTCACTACAGCTACAACTATAAACACTTTTACAGCATGTACAGCAATAAGTGTGAAAAAGTCAGCGCGCATACACTTCCAGATGGTCAACCCCTTCAAACCCCAAATCACATTCCTCCCCTCTTTTCTCACATGCTCCCTATTAGCACTCTCCATCCTTTGATCCTACTCCACCATTTAGACAATCATGTAGACACTAATACCCAAAATCAGCGCTGCTTTGCATTGCAGTTATACTCAGGGATGACCACTGTGAATAAGGGGGTGTTAGTAGACCATATAGATTATGTACACTTAGTTATGTTCAGACAAGTAGCATCAGTGTTGGGCTGTGCTGTTTTAATAACTTGCTGTCTTACATGTGGCTTGTCTCTTTCACAGTAACGTTCAAGGCGACAGCCAGACGAGCATCTGCATCACCATTGAGCCTGGTCTTCTTCTGAAAGGGGACATCCTGGTAAGAACAGCACATAGTCAAATGAGCATGACGATGACGACAGTATATGTTTGAATCACAGTCTCGGAGTTTAAACTGGGAAATGAAGAATGGAAAGTCTGCTCCCTCTTATATGGAACAAGGAAAATGTGTTCGAAAAATTCAAAAAAATGACTGTGATTGACAGCGTGAAACAAATGCACAGAAGATGCACAGTTTTTTTTTTTATGGTTTATTAACAATAAGGGAATCCTATTGGTTTTTACAGCCTGAGATTGTGTGCATGTACTGTATGCTTGTGCTGCAGCAGTTTTATAGTATCCATTCACAGAAAAAAATAGGTCCATAAAAACCTGGGGGAAGATAGTTGGCCCTGGTCCTATACCTCACTTTATAGACCCTCATTAGCACACGTTTCCTGGAAACTATGATGTGGAAATGGCAGTCTACTTCCTCTCCAACAGCACTTTGCCTGCACAGTGCACATCACAATATGACATGACATCAGTTAAAACAAGCCGAATGTCAAATTGATATTTTTTTCATACTTTTGGAAAGTTTTTAGTTTTTTCTTCAGATTTTGAGGAAGAAATATAAAAAAAGATCCCATGTAGAAAAGCACCTGTTTGTGCCTATGGCTTGTAATTAAATACATTTCCGGTAGAGTAACTGCAAGGATCAGCAGAGTGTAAAGTCATCCATGAGGTGATGTCAGGGCTCATAATTTCAGCATGGAGAATATTGAAGTGAGCACCTGGATGTCCTTTTTTGGCCCCTCAGACCTTAGCACGTATCTAATCTTTTATTAAAGATGGAGTAATGGGTTCTGCTGAATGCGTCATCTGACCAAGCTGCTGCCTACTCAGGGTTGTTATTATTCAAATAACACAGAAACTGTGAACTGTGGCCTCATGGGCACAGAGGGAGAGTCATTAGTCAGCCACAAGTGTGCTCAAGCATTTTAAACTGCAATGGCCTGCTACCGTGCAGTTGAACTAAGCTCTGGATTCATAGTTTGATTGCCGATTGATTACTTGCTGAATAATTGGATGAAAAAAAAAAAATGCAGAGCAAAGTCTTTGTAAGTATGATCTGATTTTTTTCAGCTCATTGGTGTTTTTCTCCTCTCGTTTTAATTTAAGTTTGGTCCTACCTTTTTTTTTTTTTTTTTTTTTTAGAATTTATGGTAAAGTAAAGATGCCTGGTAAACGCCATAAGGAATTTTATAGAGCACAGTAAACATGTTCAGCAGAATAGCATCTTCATTGGAAGAGGTTCGAAAACACATTCACCACATTCACCCCATTCACCACACTTACCACTCTTGCCGCTGTCTCATAAGTGCAAGGCTACAGCAGTACCGTAGTGTAAAGACTTGGAACAGGGGGGAGCAGCTAGCCTGGCTCTGGATAAGGGTATATCTGAAACTCACTCATTAACATGTTATATGTTATTCAATAAGTAGAATCAAATGTACGCAGGACTGGCTGTGCTTTTACAAGGGTTCATGTGCAGTGACTTCCTGACAATGACAAATTAGTATCATTATGCTTAGCTGAAGTATTAACAATTAAATAAGATTAGCTTATTTCTAAAAACTAAAACCGATTTTCTACTTGTGGAGCTGAATGAAAGCAAAATAATATTTAAGACACAGAACGAAAGAAAGGTAAGATAAAATGTCCTGCAGTCCAGCTCAGCATCTCTTGCTCCAGCTTAATGTTTCATGGACAGAGTGGTTCTCATGTCGCTCTCCCTTTTGGAGCCTGAAGTAGCCTAATGTTTTTATTAACATTAAAATAGTCTGTTGACAAACGAGGAGGAACAGGCTTTGGTTCATCCTTAAAATGTGCTCAAAAGGCCGCATGCAAGCTTCTAAATTTGTGTTTTTCTTCTTTTGTTTTTTGTTCTCAAACTTGGCTCGTCAGCTCTGTTTTCCTCATGAAGCAGACCCCTCAGTGGGAGGTTTTCCTTTTCCCAGAATGCCATGTTAGGCCATATTTTATTTTGCCGTTCTTTCTTTCGTGATTCTATTTGTTTTGGTCTCATTTGGTTCCAAGAGCAGAAAATAGGTTTGGTTAAAGCAGTTGGTTCATTTAGATTTTCTCGCTCTAAGAAGCAGGTAGATAAATCCCGCACATGTTAAACTTTATTATGCTTAAAAAACCAAACCATAAAAACTTACTGTGAATATAAGGATGTTTTCTTTATTCAGCATGGTCTCACATTGTGAGTTACCATTTGTTTGAGTTGCGATAGATATTGCTCCACCACCAATGTGAAGACGTTGTAAAAGATTCACTGGTCCGGGCTGCACATCCGGAAAAAGTGGGAAGGAGAGAAGAGATTTTCCCGTGTGTGGTTTCCCTGTTGCTCTTAAAACCGTTAGCTTGGATAATCATGTGTCAGACCATACATTGCAATATATATATACATATATAAAAATGCCTGAAATGCTTTTTCTAGCTCTGAGCCAGTATAGTGAAAGGCCAAGCAGTGAATCAAGTTGACAGGTCTCTGGCTCGTGTTTCCCCAAGGATCATTTTATATTGTTGTTCACTAGATATTCTGGGTGTATCAGCACTGAAGCAGCGTTGAGGGTTGATTTGATTCTGCTGGTTAATTTGCTGAAATCATTTTCTTTCCATCAGAACAGACACATTATATAAATAAGCCACATTCTGACGTGATTTCTGTGATACCTGTGGATCAGTCCATCTGCAGTCCTTTAACCAACTTGTTGAGCTCTGTCAGCACAGCTGCTGTACTGCTTTTACCATTTCTTTTCCTTCCTCCAGCTCAAATGCTACCACAAACGTTACCGCAGCCCGTGCAGAGACGTGATCTTCCGAGTACAGTTTCACACCTGCGCTGTTCACGACCTGGGGATTGTCTTTGGAAAAGATGAGCTTGATGAGACGTTCAAAGGTGATGGATGCAGATGGTCACATTTTGGATCTAGTGAATCGTGTTGCTATTGAATAAAACCCTCCATTTTGAATACTTTAATTATCAGATGTGTTTACCTGTAATGATCCAGACAACTCATCTTGTTTTTTCATTTCTTTGCTGCAGATGATAGGTTTCCAGAATATGGAAAAGTGGAGTTTATTTTCTCCTTTGGGCCAGAGAAAATGCATGGTAAGGATCAATGTGTCTGATTTTATGAATACATTGGATAATTTTCCACACTGTCCTACTTATTTCAGGACATTTCTCCCCTTAGCAACAAAATTTAACAGAGACAGAAAGTAATTGTACAAATATGTCAGGATTCATACTGAGGACATAGCAGCGGGATTGTCCACGGCTTGCTCTCTAGGTTTTTCTTTTTGTTGAAAAAGTTTGTTGTTTTCTTACATGAGCAAAAGACACTCAGCATAAGTGGCGTGTTTAAAGCCTGTACCATGGGGGCACACTGAGCCCTGAGCCTGATGTCGCAAGCTCGATTCCTGATTGGGTGGACCATTTACTCTATGTCATTTCTCCACTGGCCTTTCAAATTAAAGCATTAAATAAAGAAAATAAAACCAAAGTCTTAAATATAAGAGGAGAGATTCTTCTTTTATCTGAACATTCTGAATGTGTTTTTTTTTTCCTGTGACGTGATGTAAAGACATTCACGTTTTCTGCTCTGTCTTTTCGTACTTCTGGTCAAGGTACGGATCACCTAGAAAATGGGCCGAGCGTCTTGGTTGACTACAACACGCAGGATCCACTGATACGCTGGGACTCCTATGAAAACTTCAATCAGAACTGTGAGGACACCACAGATGGTGAGTTGACGATATTTAACATCATCTTATTAAACACCGCTGGGTGTAATTTTAGGTATAACATCTCCTTGATCAGATTATTGTTGATATGAGTCTGCATAAAAAGACACACCAACGCGCAAGGAGAAGGTAGAGCTTCCCCTGTATGTTGTAAGGCTAACAAGGTGTTAATTATAATGGCTCTTCACAGTCACTGTCCTTATGGCCACCAACATTAATGCACCCTAACTTTCCCACCAGAAACTGTAAGATGGATGCACCCTTCACATCACATTCATGTAATGCAATGTGTCACACAAACCTGAGGCAACAGACAAGCCTCTTCTTCTTCATTACCCATTAGTGTCAGTGAGTGAACACTGCGTAGTGAAAGGTCACTTTACATGTGACTGTGAAAATGAATTTTAATTTAGTTGAGAGGATGGGATGCTATTCTGATCTCTTTCTTTCTTTCTTTCTCAGCCTTAACAGACGCAAACAGCTTTTAACAAGGGTGTTTTTGTCTCTCTATGTGAGAGATTCAGATTCTGTCCTAATAGAGTTAGAAAAGACTCTTTTCACACTTCCAGCCCTTTTTTAAACTCCCACATGATGGGATCAAGCTGAAGTCACATTTGAGCTCAATCCGGTGTAGGGATGTTTTATGGACAAGACACAGGGTTACAGCTGTGTAGCGATAACTTAGAGAATCTAAATCAGCCCAAATCTGTGTTCAGAGGTTTCATGCTTTCCTAGGTACAAATGGTAAATCATGTTTAGAAAAGGGTGGGGAGACACTGGTAACGCTGGATGCACTTGTGGTGAAATTATGACCACAGAGAAGCCAGAGGCCCTGTGGGCCATGACTCTATTGCTTTCCAGAGCACAGCACAAGACATTCCTGGGTTCAACCACCGGCATTGACAGAGCGGTGTGGCGGTCACGCTGCAGCCAAAATGCTACTTTCTCCGCCACCCAAATAAAGGAAGACACTTCCACACCCTTAGTGATAGCATCGAGCCCGGTGTTCTGCCTTCGATAGAGAAGCGCTTGTCACTTCCCTGCTCTCTGTGGCGGACAAACTAGTATGCTTTTAATGTCATCATAAGCTCTGCATAAGCTGACATTAGGAGAGCTACACCATCACTGTTGCATAGAAAACACAGAACAGATCATTTCAAATCATAAAATAGAATATAAAAACATGAACAAAAAACTGAGATATGTATAAGTGTGTTATATTGCACCATAATGAATAGCATGTTAAATATGGTCCTATGAGAGGCAACCATGGGTTGAGTGGTTGCCTTGTGGTGGTAGAGGAGAGGTTAGTATGTCCAGTTTGAGTCAATGGAGAGCATCCTAACAAGCTAATGTGCATAATTCATGTTATCTTCAACAACAAAGTTGACAACCTAATGTGACATTATCTATTGGTTCGTTAAGTGTTCTTTTAAAGCCTTCAGTTTGTAATTTGTCTGTGGCCATCTTGGTTTTTTCAAAACCAAACAAAACTATATTTGGAGGAGAAGGTGGAGCTGAGGGCAGGATCTGACCTGCTCTGTACTCTATCCTGATTGGTGGTTACAGTCTGTCAATCACACATTAGCCGCACCACCTGATGTATCACCTGCTTTATGGCCTCAAAATGGGACCATCGTTTAAAAAACAAATTTATTCCAAAGGAAATCAAGGAGGATGATTGAGATGCCAGGGAATGAAATCAGGGCCTCATGCGATCTCCCACTGACAGCCCCTTCAGATGAACATCATGTTGTATTGATGAAGACTTGAAAGTTGAGACTGAGACCATAAACTTATTTAAACATTTACTGAGCTAATAAATTAAGGAAGAAGTCGAAACATTTTCACATGCACCTGAAAATATCTGTATTAGTGTAACTGCTTGTGTTGGTGTTGCTTTGTCTCAATACTCCAATATAAATACTCTGGATTCATGATATTACCTCAGTAAAAGTGTTGATCTTTTATCACCAAAATTTACTTGAAGTACTCTTCATCATGAAAATGATCAATTTTCATGTATTAATGATGTAAGATTTTAATGTAGAACATGGTTTGAGGTTCAAGGTTGATTTATTGTCATTTGCATGGTTCTGCACATGAAAGTTAGTACTCAGGTCAGTATATGGTCAATATAATTAGTCAAAATAATCTCTAATAATTAGTCCTATTCTAAATCCTTTGCTTAGAAAATTGAATTTTTGTGAAAATACGATGCATGTTGGGTATTTCTTTTCCTTGATTTCACCTGTGTTTTTTTGGTTTAGCCGTCAAAGATCAGAGGTTACTTGGCTCCCTCTTATCATTGCCCATAAAGTATCTACCCCATGCTGCAGCAGCTTGAAATAGGCCCTGCTAAAATAGCAAAGGTGTGAGTCTCCTTTCGTTCTGTCTCAGTGGAGGTGAGCTTGTGTATACGTATTTGTGTACATCTCACCCTCTGTCATCCAATGATGTGACTGCAGTCCAATCTGAATTCGACGCCAGCAAGATCACACACATGCAGAAAAAAGCAGAAAACACATGATAAACATGAGCAAGTCCACATACACAACTGAACTCAGAAGCTCTTATACAACCACTTGACACTTGAAGTAGTCGATAAGACTTCAAACATTTCCCATAATAACCCTTTGTTCTGTGACTTTATTCAGCCTGCAGTCTGACTAATATATGTTGCATTCTAAATGAGCATTTCCTGCAAATGGCATTTAAATAGACAGTTAAAAATGGTTCCCTCTCACAGAAACAAGACAGAAAGGGCTTCCAGGAAACTGGAGTGTTTCCATTGTCATTTGGCTTCACACTTGTTAGCACTGAGTGGCTGCTGGATCTCAGAGGAAAAACAGGACATGTATCTTTTTAAGTGTTACAAATAAAATGTGTTGCCATTGTTGGGTTCCCAGTTTGTCAGGACGGCAGTTCTAAGAAAGTGGAAGGCTACTTACATCGGTTCTTTGCTTATCAAGGCATTGCATAAAGCACAAAATTATAGGGCCAGTGTTTTTCTGGGTTCGACATTGGGTTAGTGCCGTCTATGTGGTCTTTGGTTTATGAAGATTGATGTGGACCTTCATTGTGTTCTCTCTGTAAACGCAGCCTCATTTGCTGTGGGTCCGTTTCAACACAGACATTTCTTTCCTGCCTGCACCTTACATAAACAGGAAGAAGAAAACATCACAACAATTACACAATTCACTTACTTTCAAAGAATGGGTACTTCACATCACCAGTAATCAAATCCTGAACAAACAAAGTAGTCTTTTTGTCTAAAGGTTGCACCAGGTCATTATGACCTGTTACTTTTTGGAAAGACCTCAGCTCCATATCTTGCTCATTAACATCTTCACAGCTTTTCTCATGTTCCTATTTTCCTGGAACTGAAATCCCCCTCATCATCCATATGGTTAGTTAGACTGAAAATATCACGATGAGGTACTGGGCTGGTTCGTTATTTAAGGGACCTGTGAGAAGGTGAAAGTCCAGACTGAGTAACACGTTCAGCATGTTTGAATGCTCATTGATGACACACATTTGACTCTAACACTGTGTAATAATAGTGATACTGTATGATGCTTTTCCTGCTGTTCGGCTCCTGCCTGATAATTAAAGCAGTGATTTAAAATAAAACTTCCCCTATCAATGTGTTTACAAGACAGGAGATCATAACACAGCGTCTGTCTTTAGGGCCAATTGGAAGCAGTGAGTCTCTATCAGAAAGTGGTTGGTTAGCATGCTTCCATGCTAAGTGGATGAAAGGATATAGAAAAGAATGAACTTTCCACCTCTGGAGACGGCTGTTGGTGAGTAAAGGACTGGCATTTGATGCTGAGCTCATCGTGTTTGTTTCTAAATTCTTAAGTAAACAGCCGTTAATGGTATTATTAACTATGTAGCAATAGCAAAACTATTAGCTCCTCTACTGATTAATCACACTCAGTTCTGAGAATTCCCCCAAAGAGCAGATAAAATCTAATTTTGTAATCATTTGGTGTAAACCGTGACCTCCTTCACATTAAAGTGTCTAAGACAGATGCATTGATCTAATCTACCCCATACAAGTCCGATGTTACAAACAGAGAAGGTGTCTGACAATCTGAAAGATTAAGCTTTTTATAGTCAACAGGAGAGAATCATATATTTCACAAACCTTATGTTTAATCACTGCTCAGGACCTGGCAGTGGGAAAACCAAAACAACTCAGTGTTGAGACATTTCTGCACTGTTTCCTTACAATGCTTGCTCATTTGGTCCAAACTTATTTTATGCCTCTTTACTGTATCTCTCTTCTGGTTAAAATGGACTCTCTCTTTCCCCCTGAATGCCTCTCTCTCCTGTGAGGAGACAGAGGGGTTAAAGGGAGACTCCTCCACTCCACTGTGAAGCTCTTTTGTGTGCACTTTCACAGGAGGAGGAGTGACAGAATGTCAGTGTGGGCTTGTGCATGTTGCTGCTGCTCAGCACAGACAGACAGTCTCTAAGAGTTCCATAGTGAATTTGCATCCGGCACTTCTCCGACTTCCCCGCGAAGTGAGGCTTTGTTTCCTCAAGCTTTGAGAGCTGTTGACGAGTTTCTCCCTTCAGCCTTTATCCGGTTTGTCAGGCATTTAGCAGCTGACGTCCTTGAAAACATGTGAGTAACATGCTCAGTTCTGCAGATATGTTTCTTTAACAAGAAACTCTATGTGGAAATGTGATATATAAATTATTGACACCGGGATGTATATTATCCAAACAATTGGTCACATTATGTTTTATTTATTCATATTTCATTCCTGCTTTAACCAAGCCCATAAGAAAAGTGATCTCACATGCTTTGATACAGTAGTGATAAAACCTTGAACTCAGATATGTTGAAAACATATTTGACTGTTCTTTAGTGGCTTAAAGGATCATTTTGGTACACAACTAAAGTAAAAAGAGGCCAAGCAGGTGTTAAACTCACAGATTAGATTTGTGTATCTGGCGGATTATTACCCAGGCTGCACTGTAAACATCCATCAACTTCCTGATGGTCAATTTTGGTGCAGCAGTGTGGTTTTATTTCAGATTTCAGCATTGTTACCTCTTGTTGCTGCCTTCTTAATTGGAGTTTTTTCGAGAGTTCAACAAATTTCAGTGTGTGTTTGTGTTGCTTGGTGAGCTACAAACAGGGGTGGAATTGGGTAAGGGGGGTTACATAATCCTGGTGGAAATGCAACAGAATGATATCACTTCTGAGACTGTGTTTGGGCCCAACGGATGACTTGGATATCAATGGTGCATTGGCCCACCGCAGACATCAGTGAAATATGGCCATTAGTAAATCTAAATGAATGCACTTGTCAGTAGATCACTATGAAGTATTTGATGGTCCCTAGATATGCCAGTGCCAGAGACCTGGACTGCAAATTATAATTTCATCTGTGTCTTTGGCTGCTCTCAGCACACACAATTATTTAACCCTTGTGTTGTGGTCTTGTGGTCAAAAATGACCCCAGACCAAAACCCCCAAATCATCTTTTTTCATCTTGAAATTTGATGACTTTTCCTCCAGTGACCCAAACATTAGAAAAAGTGAAACATTGCCTTTGTTCATATTAACATGACAGCTGTACACAAAAAGGGTACAAAGATTGTCCGAGGGGTCATTTTTGACCCGGCAGTTATACAATCATTTACACACCACAAAAACACAAAAGCACACACACAATGAGAAATTGAGATTATGTATGCTACTGACTGAACTCAGATAGAACTATAACTTTCTTGCGCATGTGCAGGATCTCCCCTCCAACGACCCCACACATGACTCAAGTTCACAGACAAAACAAAACAAACACTTCTTGAAATTTTTTAATTTTCCAACAATATATTAATATTTGTTATAATAATTACTACAAATGAAGAATAAAATAAAATAAATAACTACTAACGGGGGAGGATATTGGGTTGCCGGGGCACCCAAGAGGAGGAGGTGTCAACTCTGCCCTTCAAAAGACCACAAAACAAGTATAAATGTGTATGTCTGCAAAGACCATGGGCAGACGCTTAGATACTGTCCATCCTATGCCAAGTAAAACAGATTGATTTATTATTTACATTTTTTGTTTTGTATCACACTTTGAGTGTGGGGGGAGTGGTTAAGAAATGAGAGAAGTATTTTGTAGTTTTTTAGTATCACTGTGTTGCCAAAAAAGTTCAACTATTATTGTTCACCTTAAATAAAATACATTCAAAAGTACTTTCTGCACATTCTGCTACTTTCTTAGGCTATATAAGTTCCATTTCTTGCTGCAAAATTAATGTTTACACCAATGCAGTACCTTTAACAAGAATAATTAACCTGTACTTATTATGACAGGTGTGTTGTAATAAAAACAAATGGTGTCCACTGATTAAATGCAGTCTTTCTGCAGTGTGAAGAGGCAAAACGCAGATATTCACAACGTTTGTGGTGAATGACAGGTTGTTTCATTATGCAAAAATAGATTTGAGACTTAAAATTCAATGAAGCTGCTGTATTTTAGGGGTTTAGTGAAGACGGGTCATTTTTGACCCTGATGACACGGGGTGTATACAGAAAGTGAAGACAGCACAGCAAAGTCTCTTCCTGATTCACCCCAACATGGATGTCAGTGGTCAGTGGAGCTGCTGAGTCGTAGTCTTGATGTGGAGTTAGTGCCTTGCTCTTGGGCCCTTCAGCAGGCACTATTGTATGTTGACACTGCAGCATGATCATCCATTAGTCTGGATTCTCAGTAAATCCACCCTACAGATGTTGTAATAGTGGCCAATCTGTTCGACTTGGGTTGCTCCATGATGAAACAAATGATTGAGATTAAATAGTGTAGGTCTTTGTGTTTGTTGATTGTGATCATCAGCCTCTGGGCAGCAGCTGTCTGTTACTGGTGACATAAGTTAGTCTGGACTTTCTTGACAGCCACCCTGTTGATGCTGTAGAGATTGTTGTGATCCCATAGAACGGTCACTGTGAGGCCGTGGCATTTCACCAAGAAGATGCAGAGGTGAAATGTCTAGCCCTTTGTGTTGGCAACAGGCTTCCACACTATCAGTCCCTCGGTCTGGTCTGAGCTTTTGGGCCGATTAGGCTATTATGCTTTGGCTTCAAACTTTGCCCAGCTCAGATTGCATAACAGCCAAGACAGAAAAATAAAGGCCCATGAGTAAAGATTGGACACAGAGTGAAGAGACGCTTTGTATTGCAAAGTGTCCTCGTTTGGACTCTGGCTCCAGGGGCACAGGGACAGGGGTTCCTGTAGGGCAATGGTTTCTAACTGTGGGATAAGTTTAAGTGTTTGTGTGCCTACGGAGGCTATTTAGCTTTCATATAATGGAATGAAACAGGTTCTAGGCTTTGTGTATACAAAGCTTTAAAATCTGAAGTTTATGTAACAAATAAGCATTACACTCCTCTTTTTGTTTTATACTGTGAGTATTGCAAAGATTTCTGCGAGACACTCTGGATTCTGACAGAGGCAGAGCGCTAGTCTGCTGATGTCCATAATATGTGCCAATCAATGAGTGGTCTGTTTCCTCCTTATGGATCCAGCTTTACTCCAGCTGTTGGCCACACAGTCTCTCTTTTTTTTCCCTCTGTCTCTTTCTCCAGCAATCTTTATACAGCTGATCTGGCGAGAAATGCCACATCAGATATCAAGATATAATTAATCATGATCATTCTCAGCTTCTCATGAGATCTTCTCTTAACCCATCTTTTATCCAGTTTAAGTGTTTTTGGCCTGTAGGAGGAGAACCTGCAGAAACCCCTTTATCTCAACCAGTACTATACAACTGTAGATGAATTGATATTTAATTAGGACATTTTCAAAGTTAGCAAATTCAACCTTAATCAGTTTTTAGGCCTGGCCTTCCTAAGCTAACTGTGTTTTGTAAATAGCAGTTTTTCAGAGTGGGCTACTCTGTACTTCCCATCTTGGCAAATGTCTGACTCCACCCACCAACCTGTCTATTCAAGAAGCCAGACCCTCAGTTATGCAGCACTTTAAACCTTTATCAAATGTAAACTGGTGCATGATATAAAATTTTAGTACAGTTGTCATGAAGGAGGACATTAGCGTACCAGCCTGTAAATATGATTATTTGTGCTCTAAAGTTGAATATTTTAACAATGGGACTGCAGGATTGGCCATTTTTTTGTTGGCCTTTTTTTTCAGTTCTAATGTTTGCTGGTTGGCATCTTCCCAAGTAAACAGCAGTTGGCCACCACTCTTCCTTTGACTTGTGTACCTATCTGATGAACAATGGCTTTGTAACGCATGTTTTTTTTTTTTTTGATTTATCTGTCAATGTTTATTGATTTTTTCCCTGACAAGTCAGTTAACTTTAGACCAGTAGTGACAAAGACTAAAGGTTACACTTTCTTTGTTAGGTTGATGTTATTTTAGGTGTGCTGTTGGCCCAGGGCATCTTTCTGTATGGGTTACCTAGCTTCTGAATGAGCCCCTCTTAAGCCAAGACACACATGACGAAATTTACAAAGACAGTGACTACACTTTCATCTTGGGTCTGTTGGGAGCACTGACCTCTCCTCCCTTGTTATTAACTTTCTCTTTAAAGACAGTCCTATTCATGCATCTGCCTTTCCTGTCTTTGTTATGAGATGGTTTTCACTTCACTGCTTGAAAAAGCAGTTTTATTCTATCCGTTATACTGTCAGTAACTTAAAGAAAGAGAAAGAGCTTTTCTCATTGTACATTTTTCTCAGTTGTACACTTCTGGGGTAAATGGTAGTGCAAGGTCAAAACTGATTCCCACTCTAAGTTCTCAACTGCAGCACCTCAGAGTTGGACATATTTACCTTCCATCCAAAGTCAGGAAAGATGTCATAAGGGTCACCATCCTGATCATCTGTAGGTTCTTGTTGGCAGGTGTAAAGACCTGACTCATGACACTACTGTGCATGGGGCCAGAGAAAGATTTAGTGAGCTGGACTGACTCAAAAGAATATCCAAACTGATCCAAAACTTAAGATCCAAACTGTGGAGAAAATGCTGGAAAAAATACTTTAAATAGAAGCACTTGACGAAGTTGGGAAGGTTTGGGATTATTACTGCCTTTGGCGCACTGGAAAATTCTACAACCCAATAATCACAAGACATGTCTGTTGCCTGAAGGTCGCGAAAGTTAAAGCCAATGTGAAGAATCATATTGGTAGCAAGGAGTATTTGGTCCGGAGTCAGACCAGTTTGTGTCTGAAGCATTTACCAGGATGTTGATTATTATAGGACCTGACAGGGTCTGCATAAACTATTAAGACTTTAATCAAAATGACATTGTCCTGTCTTTATAGTCTCTCCAGACCAAAGGTAGCAAAAGGGAACCCATCAAAGCTTCTCCTCACCTCCAGGATGAGATAGCTAGAGCCAGCTCATCAGACGCTCTCCTCATTTGCTTCAAGATTTTTCCCCTTGCAGCCCTGTTGCTCATGACTGTTGATTGTTTTTCCTGAAACACAACCTCATCCAGATTGAAACATTATGCTCTGCATGGGTAAACTATCTGGCTGACTTAAAGTGTGGGTTTTTTTGTGTGTGTCTTTTGCTTATTTGTGTTTTAGTTGTTTTTTAGTTACGTTTGTGCTAAATATATCACTGTGTCTAATGAAACTTTTTTCTAGATATACTTTTTTTATATAACTTATGTTACTTTATATATTTTTTTTTAAACATTTAGCAGAGTTTTAGTCAGATATAAGTTATCTGTAATGGAAACTGACAAAATACTAAATAATAGGACAAAGAAGATGGCACAACAGGGCACAACACAACACATACATGAGGTCGATCAATAGGAGCTGACCTTCTCTTGTTTGATTTTCACAGTACACAGGGACTTTGGATTGAAGGTTAAGACTTGAGACTTGCTGCTGAACATCCCATATTTATATTGATCAGCATCCCACTTCTGACTCCATTACCTTGTGCAAGTTTGCACTCTCACATTGATTTGCAGTGATTCTTGATGCATTTTTAATGAGCAGTAAAGCAAGTGTTCATTACGCTAAAATGGGTTGCTGTGCTTAGAACTGAGTAAGCCCTTTTTGGGCTAGTGATGTTGGCAACAGCTAACCTGTACTGCAGTTAAATGTGTAAATATATCCTTGTTTGAAGTCCTGGCTCTGGAATCATTAGCATTAAGCTTAATTTGGCCATTTTGGCATTTGGATCTTTATATCTATCTATCTATCTATACAGCGGGTAAAATAAGTATTGAACATGTCACCATTTTTCTCAATAAATATATTTCTAAAGGTGCTACTGACATGAAATTTTCACCAGATGCCGGTAACAACCCATGCAACCCACACATGCAAAAAAATCAAACCTTAGATATCCATAAATTAAGTTATGCTTAATAAAATGGAATGACACAGGGAAAAAGTTTTTAACACACTTACTTACATTTACTTAATACTTCATATGAAAGCCTTTGTTGGTAATAACAGCTTCAAGACACCTCCTATATGGAGAAACTAGTTGCATGCATTGCTCAGGTGTGATTTTGGCCCATTCTTCCACACAAACAGTCTTCAAATCTTGAAGGTTCCATGGGCCTCTTATATGAACTCTAATCTTTAGTTCTTTTCATAGATTTTCTATTGGATTCAAGTCAGGTGATTGGCTTGGCCATTGTAGCAGCTTTATTTTCTTTCTCTGAAACCAAGTGAGAGTTTCCTTGGCTGTGTGTTTGGAATCATCGTCTTGCTGAAATGTCCACCCTCGTTTTATCTTCATCATCTTGGTAGATGGCAGCAGATTTTTATCAAGAAAGTCTCGGTTAATTTTTCCATTTATCATTCCTTCAATTACATGAAGTTTTCCAGTGCCGTATGCTGAAAAACAGCCCCACATCATGATGTTCCCACCTCCAAACTTCACTGTTGGTATGGTGTTTTTGGGTCGATGTGCTGTGCCATTTGACCTCAAAACATGGTGTGTATTATGGCATCCAAAGAGTTCAATTTTGGTCTCATTTGACCAAGACTATATTCTCCCAGTATTTCACAGGCTTGTCTAAATGTTGTGCAGCAAACTTTAAACAAGCTTCAACATTTTTTGTCTTCAGCAATGGAGTCTTGCGTGGTGAGCGTGCATACAGGCCATGGCTGTTGAGTGCGTTACTTATTGTTTTCTTTGAAACAATCGCACCTGCTAATTCCAGGTCTTTCTGAAGCTCTCCACAAGTGGTCCTTGGCTCTTGGACAACTCTTCCGATAATTATTTTGACTCATCTGTCAGAAAGCTTGACAAGGAGCACCTGGTCACTGCCGGTTTATGGTGAAATGATGTTTCCACTTCCGGATTATGACCCCAACAGTGCTCACTGGAACATTCAGAAGTTTAGAAACCTTCTATAACCAATGCCATCAGTATGTTTCGCAACAATAATGCTGCAAAAGTCTTGAGAGAGTTCTTTGCTTTTACCCATCATGAGATGTTTCTTGTGTGACACCTTGGCAATGAGACACCTTTTTATAGGCCATCAGTTGGGACTGAACCAGCTGATATTAATTTGCACAGACAAGGGGCAGGATTGCTTTCTGATTACTGATAGATTTCAGCTGGTGTCTTGGCTTTTGGTGCCTTTTTGCAGATCCGTTTCTTCATGTGTTCAATACTTTTTCCGTGTGTCATTTTATCACACATAACTTAATTTATGGACATCTAAGGTTTGATTTCCTTGCATGTGTGGGTTGCATGGGTTGTTACCAACATCTGGTGAAAATTTAATGTCAGTAGCACCTTTAGAAATATATTTACTGAGAAAAATAGTGTCGTGTTCAATACTTATTTTACCCGCTGTGTATGTGTGTATGTATATATATTTGTTTCAGTCGAAATAAATAGAGAATATGAATCATTCTCTAATACATTTGCCTTTTCACAAGAAGTAAGCTACTACTGTTGCTTCATATTGTCAGATCTACTTCATTAGCTCTACTCACGTTCATGAGTCGTGAGTTCTGTGACTTTAACAAGTGAAATCACTGCAGCTCAGATGCAACAGCCTTTAGTGTAGATCATTTACAAGGCCACAGTGTTACTTTTATCATTGCCCTTGACCTCTTATATACATTAAAGACATGCTTTTTTGCCAAATCAATAGTTTAGCCATTAGGTTTTACCGAAATGGCAGCAGGAAGTATTTATGTAGTGTTACACTATCGCATACAACTACTGGAATTCTTTTATCCCCCAGAGCTTCTTCAATTTAAATACACTTGACGTTTTATTCTGGTCTAGCTATTAGTGGTCGTTAAAGTCAAGGCCTAAGGGGACATTCTCAGAAAATATTTCGTCATTGCTTTTCAGTAACACGCTTATGGCCATTACTAATGGACCCCCAACTGGTTTGGAATGTCCACACAATCTCACACACACACAGAGACACACAACCACCAGAAAGAGTGGCACATGGTGTATCTTCCCATGTAAGCTCGAGGGGAAACATGCTATTTCCGCTTTGCAGGGGGATCTATTGCCATAAGGGTCAGAGCTCAGAGTTCAGAGATGAAAAAGGTCACACAGTTGCACCATCTGGCCTCAAAATATCTGGCATCAAATTCCAACCACAACAGTTTGTATTTTGTAGAGTTTAGTTTTAAAACATTATCACCTTTCTACAATTTGTAAATAAAGGTTGTTTTTTTTTTACCTGTGACAGTCTAGATGTCATTGATTGTGATATACCTGCTAAGTAAAACAACCAGCTGCTTATTTCAGACTAGTCAGACATGGTCCACTCTCCCTGCCGTTGTATAATTAGTAAAGGCTGTGAGGTCAGGACTGCAGAAAATTTCCTCTGACTAATGTGCTAAGGATCACAGAGCAAGTATTTACCTCCTGGGGAGTATGTAAAAACACACCAAGACGGACACAAGTGGTGTGAGATATTCCAGACAGACATGTCCTCTCTTATCACACAAAGGAACACCGGCAAAGGTTATTTGTAGAGTGTTCTGTGTGGTGATTTGAGCCAAATGAAAACGGCAGCAGGCACAGCACCACCACACAGGAGTAGCCTCAACATAAATAGTCTCCCAAGTTTAAAGCGGCAGATTAGGTTTCCTGTTGTACGAATGGGGATGCTGTGGATCGCTCATCTGTCACGTCATCTTATAAAGTGAAGACATGAGCTCGTTATCATCATCATCACTGAAATAACAGAGTTATGGGCCAAGTATAGAAAAAAGTTTCAGTTCACAACAATATAACATCCATTGTATATTAATTTGTTTGTTTTTCACTTTTGCAACATTTGCAATAGTTCATTGGCCGTCAGTGACCCAGCAGACTCTGTATGTGTGTGTAACCACAATTTCATCTTCCAGGATACTCATACGGTCATCAGCTTTTGTTCAGTCAGTTTTTTGCTATAAATGATTTATACAAATCATGATCAGGAGCTACTCAATAGCATATTCATCTCTATGTAGTTTACCCACTAGGCTTCTCTCCTCTGTTTTCTCCATCTGCCTACAGCAGGGTGGAGTTTTGTTCCCTGCTTCAGAACTTGGAGAGAACTCATTAAATGACTGTTGTTGGACAAAGTAGCTCTTTCCATTACATGAGTGTTTGACATCAGAGGGCTGAAGGAGGGGCAGCTCTCTGTATGTTTGCATGGAAAGAGCTTGTGTCTGTGGATGTTCGTGGATGCATACTTACGCATGTTTTTCACTGCATGTTTATCACAGTTTAGATACAGTTATTGGAAAGTAAAAGGTCTCTTGAGTAAAGCAAAAAGAGTCAGTGAAAGCTGACTTGCAGACAATGCATATCAAAGAAGTGGGTGTGTGGAATAGAACCTAACTTAATGGGACTGATGTAATTCTATCAAAATCTGTGCTCTGGATTTCAGTGGCTCCTTACCCTCCCACCTCCCCCATCCACCGTCAAACAGGCTGTTGTGATAGCCCTCCCACACACGCACACGCAGCAGGGGCAGCCTTTAGACTAGTGGGAGCCACTGAGCAACAAGCAACAGCAGCAACTCTCCTGATCCAGCCAGACAGCTAGCTATTCAGGGGAGGAAGAAGGAGGAGAAGGAACAGTAGCCAAAACCAACTGCCCTAACTCCTCCTGTAATACCTCATGTCCCACCCTGGGGGCTCCTCTGAAGGGCTTTTCCCAGCTTAGTTTGAGATTATACCGTCGTCCGCTGCTCACACAGGTAGGGGAACCTCCTCCTGTAGAGTTGTTTCTGCCATTTGGTTTTGATGAAGCATTAATTTGCCTTGCGATGACTTGTTGAAGGGTTGTTGTGCAGGATGTCAGCTGAACTGTGTAAGGGATCATCTTAATTGGGGGGGGGTCACATTTAACTTTAGTGCAGGTGATTATAAAGGTACTGAAATAGAGAGGCGAGGTTGGCTCTTATTTCACGACTTATGTCTATGTTTATCAGGATGATGGGTGCATCAAGAGTTCCTCTGTGTTTATGTGCATGCACAGCCCCTAACCTGATACTTAAGATGCTTCATGAGCTATATAAATATGTAATGATGACTTGATTTGGAGCCTCCTGTCTTAGCGGCTACATTTTCAGCAGACTCAATCTTGATTTTTATTTTTATAATTTTTTTTAAGAATATCTCATAGATGGTTTTATATCTGGTCTCTACTGACTGTGGTAGCATTGACAGCTACAATGAGTTCAATTTATTTCTCAGAATAGAGCCCATTTCACACTTGAGATTCACTTTCCAAATTGCATGTAATACTGCGACAGGCCAGTGCAATTGGACAAGAGAAGCTAGAAGCTTCTGTTCCCTCTGTTTTCCTGCATGTGGTTCACTAATGCACCAAACAAAGTAAACCCACCAGCTGATTAGTAGTAGTAAACATATACTGTGATTATCTGTGACCTCTAGATTGGTTTCCAGCAGCAGTGCACCAACCCCTTGGCAAGTTGCCTTGGGTCAGTGCTGAGCTTGTGTACACCCACCAAGCTCAATTACAGAGCCCTGTATTCACTAAGGCTTAGATAGAGATATCTATAAGTTACAGAGACACAGACAGCTTCTTTGTGCAGCTCCTTTCCCAGGCATAGAATCTGATTTTGTTATCAGGGCATGCCTCCATGGGTTCTGAGGTTTCTTGGTAACTGTACAGAGGACAGAGGAAGAGGAATTGTCTAAAGGCTATGTTTCTCTTTTTGACCTTCTGATTTATGTTTAACCACATGTGAGGAAGTTGGGTTTTTTTTCTCAGATATAACACTTTTAACGAACAAACTCCACACTTCTTTCTGCATTGATACACAATGTTTAGTGCATGAGAGAAAGCAGCAAGGAAGTAAAAGTGCATGCAAGAGTGTGTGTGTGTGTGTGTGTGTGTTTCAGCCTTGGGTTTTGAAGGCCAGGGAAAGACTCTGGGCCTTCCTTAACAAGTGAGCCCAATTTTCCAGATATGACTAAATCTTTCTGATCGGGGCATCCTACTTCCTCCTCATTGGACTTAGGTGTGGCTGTGTGTGAGTGTACAGTAGGTGTGCATATGCACTTGTATTCAATGAACATAGTCTACTTTGCACCATTTAAATATAGTTTATGAGTGTAGTCCGTGATGTACATTCCTCTGTCTGTTTTCTGCATCAGTTATTCACAGTTTCAGGATGATGAGCAAATCAAATCTGATTAGTCATCTGTTTTGCCAGCAATGCTCAGGTGGCACCGATAAATCCAGTTGGCTTGAAAAAGTGCAAATCAGGCTCCTGTGATTTCATCGTTTTTTCCACAGTGCATGCCGCAGACCCTGCTCATTTCCTGAAACTGGCAGAATAGGTGGACATGAGCCAGGGTTTAATTTAAGTGCAGCCATTTCGGCTTTACCCTCACAATCTCCCAACACCCGTGCTTCTGTCTCAGTCTTTGCTCTTAAATGCCTTGATAAATATCATGTGCTTATATTTAGAGGATTACACAGTCATTTCTGTAATGGCCCAAGAACTTTGTCTCTAAAAATACTTGGGAAAATCAGAGAATCAAAATTGCTCTAGGTTGCTGAGGGTTGTATTCCGTTTATTCAGATTTTAACAGGTCACTGTTTTGCTTTCTCGTTTTAGAAGTCATCCATACCCAAGGACCTCTAGACGGCAGCCTATATGCCAAAGTTCGTAAAAAGGAGTCTGTTGAAGGAACAGTCACAGCAAATGGCCTTCCACCTACTGCTGTCGACCATGCCCTACCAGCCGTCGACCATGCCTTATCAGTGAGCAGCGACTCAGGAAACTCCACCGCCTCCATCAAAACCGACAGAACTGATGAAGCAGCAACAGCGACTCAGACGTCAGCAGTGAGCCAGACACAGAGTGCTGTGGTTGAAGAGTCACCTGTAGTCCATCACAACACCCCACCTGCCCAACAATCAATCAGTCCCCAAGAGAAGCAGGAGCTGGAGCAGCTGCTGAGTGGCTTGGAGGGGCCCATGCACCGACAGGGCTACCTGCCCACTTCGACATCAGCTGTTGGAGGGATGCTTCACCTGGTGCCTGCCCAGGTCCATGTCAATGGGCATAGTAGCATTGACCGTGAAACAGACATTTTAGATGATGAGTTGCCTACCAGTCAAGAGGGCAACAGTGTGGACAGTCTAGGAACGTTCTCTTCCACTGACGGTCGGGCTACACCAGCTGATCTCTACTACCAGTCCGAGCCTCATATCAATGGCCAGGACCATGTGCCATATCTTGAGCGCAGTGTTCCAGAAAAGCCTCTGGAAACCATCCAAACACAGGTTGACAAATCCAACAAATCTGTCACTTTGACTAGTGATTCAACCCCACCGTTGGGAACTTACATGGCCGCTCAGAATGGTAGTATGTCCCGCTCTCAGTCTTTTGGCGCAGAACATAAGTCCATGCCACAAGCTCCTGCCCGTACCACCAGTAGCAGGGATGCCGTCCAACGTGGTCTTAACGTTTGGCAGCGGTTCGGTGTAACCGAGGAGCCAGTAACTGAAGGCCTCACCTTTACTCCTCCTCCTGTAGCAGTGATACCCAGCCACCACAGCCTCCCACAGTTCCCTAACCGGCACAGCGCCTCTCAGCAAGAGATTGAGCAATCTATTGAAACCCTCAATCTCCTCATGTTGGATCTGGAACCGAGCCGCTCACAGGTGCCAAAGTCCCAAAGTGCTCCTGTGCGGGAAAACACTGTTGTGGTGACTACCCAGCCATCTTTTTCCCAGAGCCAAACACGGCCTTCCTACCAGAGTGATGCTGCCATTCACACTCACTTTTCGGGTCCCATGTCCAGCCAAGCCAATAACTTGTCATCGGCTCAGATATCACCTGTGAAGCCCAGTACATCAGAGCATGCACCTGTCCAGGGATCACTGACTTACTCCTCTGAAACCACTGGAACTAGTGCTTCCTCACAAGCCTCCCCTCCTGTAACTGGCCACATCCAACTGAAGCCCATCAACACCTACCCACCAAGCACACTGTCCCATTCTGCAGAGGTCTCTGACCCACAGAGAAGCCTCAGTGCTGCATCAGCATCACCTCAGCCAAGAGACAGTGAGCCTGAGGAAGTCTTCAATGTTGAAGGTCTGGTGGCTCAAAGAGTGGCTGGTAAGATGCATTATTAACATGTTTCATCCTAACACCTCTCTGAATTTGTGACTAAACATTGCTATTTTAAAAAGCCTTTTATCCAGCAGCATCTTCAATGGTTTTTATGTGACCTCACCAATTTCTATAGTCTGCCCAGAACAGTAAAATGCTGCTGGGGGAATAACCAACCTTAAAATCCATTACTGCAAGACTCCCAGCTACTACAGCACATCCATCAAAGAAGTAATATCAGGGGGCAGTGAGGCAGCCTGGAGAAATTTTGTATTTCTATGTGCCTGTGGTAAACCTTTCTGAATTTATAGCAAACTGTGGTCAGACAGATAGACCTGCTGCTGAAACTGTGTGTTTGCTGCTGTGATCTGACGTTACCTTTGGTTACAGAAGAACACTATATGAACTATTTTTTTTTAACATGAAGACATGCTATAGGGAAATGATGAAATATAAGATGTCATGTTGGTCATAAAGCTGTTTAATTCTTACTTTACACTGGATTCATGCATTTCATTTAATGAGCCCATTAGGTTCTTCTCTGCTGTCGTTTGCAAGCCTTTGATTGAATTGACCCAATTTAGCTCCCCGGCACTTAACGTTGGAAAACCATTTCCTCAGGATTCATCATATCAGCTGTTTTGTAATATTTTTAGCAGTAAAACATTTTTTAAATACTGGAATACTGTTGGTGCCATCAGCCATGCAATGTGTACTCACTGCCCTGCCCTTATCTCATTTCCTGAATGTCACCTCCTTAGTCCTCATCACTCAGGCCCTAACAGGAAGTGTTTGAATCCAGCAGGTTGACTATCCCCAGTACACCACACATCCTGCAGAGTAGCAAGTAGTGAAGCAAAGTCAACATACTGTGTGATGGCTGAGCCCTCAGATAACAAACGCTTGACTTCACTTTAGTGCTGTTTAAACAGAGTAATTCTTCACATTGCTCAACAGTAAGTGCTACTCTAACACCATTAAAAGTTGTAAATGTAGGATACTGTTTGCAGAGGTAAATGACAAAAATCATGAATTTCTCTCTACTTCTTTTATCGTTTTTTCATGACTTGTTTGGAAACAGTAAAAAGCCAACAGTTTAGCTCCTGATTTATAATGTGGGATCCATAGATAAGTGTATTGTCAACCAACACTCCTGTTCATGGCTAGCTCAGGGTCATGTCCAAAACTGTGTAAGAAGAATGAGAATGTTCTATATAAAATGTCAGTTACCTTTTTTCTCTCCCGTTTTTGTTATAAACCAGACCTTATCTTCTTTCTGCTTGTTTTTTCCTTTTCCTAGTAGTTTTACCATCATCATTTTTCCTGTCTCTCCCTCTCTTTCTCATCATTCATCTTTTTACCCAGAATACTCGGCTCGTGCCAAAAGTGTCATCTCCAGCATGACCTCCTCTCAGTCTGAGCACCGTCGTTCTCACTCCCTCTCTGGTTGGTTCTACCATCCTGTCTTAAGGAACACTTAAAGAAAAAAGGAGAAGTCCTTTTTTCAAGTGTTCCTCCAACCTAAGTTCAAGTCTGTATTTGCTTTGCCTTGGAGTGCAGTGCTCTTTGGTTGTATTTCTTATCCCTTCCTCTTTCTCCTTTTCATACATAACATGTTTTTCTTTGTCTTGATCGACCCAAACTTCTAATTACTTTTTTTACACCTCATCCTCATTGCTGTTTGTTCTGAGTAACAGTTCCACCTCAAAATAAGGAAATTATCCTAACTGTGGCATACACATACACACGCACAGACGCACACATGCACACACACACAAAAACCTCATTGGATAACGTTAAAGTTTTACAGGAACAAGACAGGGGAAGCACAAAGGAGGCTCTGTCCTTTGCCAGGAGACTGCATGTCACAAGATCCATTTTGCCAAACTCAGGGAACAATACTGAGACCAGGATACACTGGCCTGTGTTTTTTCACTTGCTATTATTCACTGCGCTATTTTGAAGATTTACAAAGCCAGATAAAGGACGCCAAATGTATGACAAAGACCACAGCCCTAGTTGGAAAGCTCACTAAGAGTGTATTTGTCCCCTGGGCGACAGTGACCACAATGGAAAAAGGATTGTTGTGCACAGATCTCTACGGTGTCAGGGGGTAGTCTGGCCTCTTTTACCGCAGACAGCAATATCCGTTTTAGTGATGCAACACTACGTCAATGTTTACATGTTACAGAGCAGACTTTAGAGGTGAAATGAAGTACTATTGAGGTCATATCTTCAGTCATTATGTCCTACAAGAACGAATTAGTGTCTGAAATACAGTATTAATTATGTACTAGCACTGACTCCCCTCGAGCCTTACCTTAGATAACCTTCCTCCACTGCAGGTGAGCACAATGTAGACTGAGGTTTCCCTCCCTCACAGAAAGAAAAAATAAAGAACAGAAACCCACAGGATCACCTCGGGTTTATGTTTTTGGACTCCACCCCGTTCTTATTTCAAGTGATATAACAGCAGAAGAAAGAGACAAAATTCTAAGTCGCAGGGATCGCCAGCCATCCCAGCTGGAAGCCATTAGCCGTCACTAGGGCAACAGTCCAGTGTTTGACAGCGCTCTGCTGTTGCACAGTCCATCGTGGGTATATCTGGTTCTAAGTTTGTAGGCTCGGTGCGATGGTGAGCTCTCTCTCCCACCAGCTCTCTTATTTCAGACCAAATTAGCTAAAATAAGCTTATTGGTTGCTTTGAGGTTCAGCCAGAAACGGCCACATTGACACATTAAATAACAAACATTCAGTTTACACCAGTGTATCAGACACATCAATAATTTGTGAGAACGTCATTTATGTTTCAGCTACATGGGTTGAATATTACTGACGTGACAGGTTTTTATATTCCCTAAGCTTGCAACAGCTTCTGTTGACCATTTATGGAGTGCATTTTATTAAATTTCTCAAGAAATGTTTGTTTAATTGTTGTAAATTTTTCAGCCTCAGTACGACGAACATTTAACCTTCCATTAACCTTGCGTGTGTGCATGTAAAATGCGGCAGTTTGAGAACCATGGCCTTTGGGTCTGAAAATGCTCACTTCAGCCTGTGCAGCGAGAATTTACACTGGCTCATAACGATTAACAATGTGATTTGTTGATGATGATGGAGGAGAGCGAGATAATTGAGCAGCCCTTACTATCCCTAACCCCGCACAATTTTAACACTCAATTCTTTGCTAACAAAGGTGTCCAGGCCCGTGCAGCATCCTTGGATGAGCCTGTGGCTCTGCCTCGCCATCGCCTCACCAGCGATGGCCACTATCAAAACAGCCCTGATGAAGGTCCCTCTCCAGATGTTCCAGTCCGTTCCCCAGTCCGCTGCGTGTCTCCAGAGTTTGTCAATGCCATAGCAATGAACCCCGGAGGACGCCCTAAGGAGGTAAGAGGCATGCATTTCAAAGCAGGTTTTCTCACATGCTTTTCATTCACAAATTGATGTGTTTATGTGTGTGTTTTCATCCCACTGCTCCCATCTACAGAGAAATATGCACAGCTACCGGGAGGCCTTTGAGGAAATCGAAGGAGGGCCCATTAGCCCTACAGCCATAGTTGGTGGTGAGGTGTTTCCCCAAACCCCTGCCTTCCCCATCTCGCCACAAACCCCTTACTTCAACCTGTGTAAGTTCCCCTTCGGCTGACAGAGGGCACCGTGGAGCTCAGGCTTAGTTGGCTACTTATTATGATAAAGTCGTTTCTGAACTCAGAGAATGTCACTGTATGTGACAGCAGAAAATTACTCTTCCCCATGTGTCTAAATGAAGTGCAACAAGTCTGTGTTCAAAACTACAAGACATCTTTGAGTAATTGAACTTAAAATGACTGAATGATGATACTTTCAAGTACTTCTTTGCTATGGCATCTCTTTTTCTGTAACTGTGAGACTGGCTGACCCCAGTGTTTAAATTTTCGTTTTTTTGACACTTACCACTTAAGGTCCTTTACCTTGACTCACAATCATTTTTCTCTTTATCCATTCAATGAAAGAACATGTGCCCACCATTACCTCATCCCATTTTCATTCAGAGTGTAAATGGGCTGCATTTCCGATGTCCAGTGTACAAGTGGGAGGGTGCAGGATTCTGGCATTGTGTTGGCTCATCAAAATGCCTGAGTGGCCACGTCTTGTGAAAGACTTTTTCTCTCAAGAATGCCTGTAGTCATCCCTCGGCAGGCACACGGTCAGAAAACAAGGGAAAGAGTCAGTCTACTGTAATCCCATCAGCTGCCTGATCATGTTTCTTTCTAGAGTAACTCAACAAAACAGTAAAGACGAGGACAAACCAAAAGCCATGCACACACACAAATGTGGCACTATTTCCCTCCCCCTGCTCTTCCTCAGCCTGACATACACCACTCACTAAATCAAGTCATGTATTAGGTAGCGTGTTGTTTGCCAACCCTGCCAATTACCTCATCCAGTCTTCTCGCCTATCTCCCCTAGGGCACACCCATAAAATGGAGTCATAAAAACACACTCACCATATTTTTAACTCCTGCTCTGTGGCATAAAGGCCCCCTCCTCTTCGCCTCAAAGTGGCAAGATTACGTAAGCAGTGACACTTAGCAGGAACAAAATGGATTATTTTTAAAGGCTCTTGATGACCACAAATCCACATTATCATTTCTGTAGTTAACAGGTATCATCCGTTAACAGAGAAAAGTTTTGCAGTTTCTGGCAGAACTTGCTAATTGTGAATGGTCAGCTGACTGATTAGTGCAAGTGACATATGAGTGTCCTCAAATCACATTCTCCAACTGTCCACTTTATCATAGTCCCCCCAAGGCCCTGGCCCCCACCAACACATGCGCACACACATTAGCTACTATTACATGTGGGGCATCTAGGTTGCAAGTACAAAGAATTGATTGGGATTCTTTGGTAAGTGGAAGATGCACGTATGTACCAGAGTTCCACTGTCCCACCAAGTCAGCCTTATTGACCCTCCCCTTCCCTCATTTTCAAACCCTTGTGCATTCTCCCTGCCTGGGTGACCCCTTACCCATCCCACATCACAGTCCTGCACTGCTTTGGCATGACAGTCCCACAAGAGCAGCACCAGCAACAAAATGGACACAATGTAAAACGCACACCCATCAGACACTCAACAGGCTCTGGACCAGGCCAATGAGTGAAACAGAGACAACATGGAGAACATAGAGGCTCTTTCACAGGTTTTACAAATGTAGTCACACACAGACACACATAGACCCACACAGATACTGTTTAGCACACTAATGTGCCATTATTGTTCGCTTCCTCTCTCACCTGCTGCTGCTCTGTGTTGCTGTTCATCTCGTCTGTATGGTTTCCTGTTGCTGCTATGTTTCACTGTAACCAGCCCCCTGCCTGCGTCCATCCCTCCTCTGCAATCAGCCACAATTAGCCACAAAAAACATTTATGTCTTGTCTTGTGATAATGTTCTTACAATACCAGTTTTTTTATCTCAAAAGTTTATTTGTTTTTTTTCTCTCCACATGACACTGGAGGGGAAAAAAAGGAGTATTTGGCACTGGAGTACAGATTAGTGTAGTGGAAAACATCACCTGGAATCAAACGCATTCCCAGTACAATGATTATAGTCATATTATTAATGTAAGTTACTGAAGCAAGACACTCTACTCGTTGTGTTTCCCTCCAGTGTTATGTAGCAGAGACTGTGTCAAAGTTTACTTCTTCATAAACAGTAGTGACTTTGTGTCTACATGCAACTCAAATGAATCCAATGGATATCAGGTAAAGACTGAAACTAAAAGAAGCAGCAGTCTAATAACTCATATTTGTAAAGGAACAACCAAAACAACAAGTGCTATTTTCCTTGTTGGATACATTTCTCATGTGTGCTGGCTGTTGTCATAGACAGAGAGGTTTGTTTGGTTATGCGCATGTATTGCCCCTCCATCAGAGCATGAGGCATGGGCACACCCCTCTGAACATATTTCATTATGTGTTGATGATTGTCGTCGCATCTTGACAGATGTATACCTCTAAACTTTCTATTTAAAATGCTAAATGGATCTGATGACATTTTGATTTTTGTCAACTCAAGTTCTTCCCTCTGCATCATTGTTAGACTATTAAAACAGGTAGCACCCGTCAAGATGTGTGTGGTACATGGTGTTCTGTGCTGATAGCTGCCCTTTTTTCTTCAGGTCGGTCTCCTCCTGGTCTTGCCAAGACTCCTCTGTCAGCGCTGGGGTTGAAGCCCCACAACCCAGCAGAAATCCTCCTGAATCAAACAGGCTCAGGTTTGTTGTAATACTTAATTAAAGTCACCCCCTTCAGTAGCCACTCTGGCAAATCATATATGGAAAGGATGACGAGGCAAGGACTACATCCAAGTTACTGCATTCAGAAGCTGTAAAAGATTTTGTGTACTTCTGCACGCTCTGCTTCCAAGTAATAAACATAAAATATCAAATCATTGATTATGTTTTGGAGGTGGATTCATATATAAAAACCAGCTAATGCTCAACCCATGAGATGTGTCAATCTTTCTCAGGTCCACTTAATATTAATTTACTTCAGTTGACATTATAGACTAACAGGCTCCTTATAGACAGAAAATTAGATAAATTCAACAGAGATATACCATCTCTTTCCATCCCCCCTACTGTGCTTGTGTTGCTTTACATTGCTCTGTTTCTCTGGATTATTTCCAATGATGCTCCACAGATGATGAGATCAGTGAGGTTGAGGAAGGTAAGAGTGCCGCTGAAATGCCACAGTTCATCATTGACTTTTAAGTTGTTCATTTCCTTCACCCTATTTGTCTGCCTTGTGTTTTCAGAGCTGTTCCATTTTCAGTTACAGCCTAGAAAATTCAAAATCACTGTCATGACAAAATACAGGACTGTGGTCAAATTATATTCACTGGTTTGGTTTCATAGCATTTTTTATCATGTCACTGTATCACCCTTACTGTGATGGGGCGACATATCATGGAGGAAACCACAGAGTTATCACACACAGTAGAATATTCTCTGTGGCTCATAGAGGTACTGTTCTCTCACATGCAGCACCAAGAAGCTATGTTGAGTCTGTGGCGAGGTCGGCAACAGGTGGAGAGCAGCCCACATCAGCGCGGAGCTTCAGCCCACTAGGGGAGACAGCCAGCCAGCAAAGGAGCCAGAGTCCCTCCACCCACACACTGAATCCACCTTTGTCTAGCAGCAGTCCCATCCAGACCTCACAGGGGTTAGTCATACACAATGGTTTTTTTCTTCATGGTCAAATCTTAGAATATATTGTAAAGTAGAAGTGTGAATAAGGAGAAGACTTCTCTCTGGTTGTGTGTTCTTTAAAAGCTGAAGGCTAGATGAAACTTCAACTGAACTTTCCCCTATCCATTCCAGTGACCACCCTTCAACAGAGAGCAGTGTTAGCACTCCGTCCCAGCCCACTACTGATTCAGGCTTTCGCTCGCAGACTACAGAGAGTGCCTACCCGACTCCCACCCCCTCATATCAAGCCGTGAACACTCCCACCTCCTCCTACTTAGATTCCAGCTCCCCAGCTTCGTCCTACTTTGGCAATACTACTCCTACATTGTCTTACCTTGGCCCCAACAATCTCCTGGGTGACTATGTGGCCTCAGATCCAGGTTTGCCAACCTCAGAACCCTCTCAGACCACACTCAGCAATGGAAGTCCCTGTGCACAGCACAGGACCAACATCCTTGGCTCCTCTCACAGTCCCGTCCTTCAGCAGCGCTCCACTGCTAATCAGGATTTTTCGGGTCAGCAAACATCACCAGCTAACGGCTTTGATGTGGGTATGCCAGGTCTTATGCCAGGTGGCAGTCCTGTCCCCAGTCGTCGTCTGTCTCAGGGAGCTCAGAATAGCCCAGTCCTCAGTAGACAGGCATCTTTGGGTCTGGGGTCTCAGAGGAGTCCGGTCCTCAGCAGACAGCCATCCCTGGGCCAGCCCCTGCAGAGCAGTCCTGTGCTCAGCCGGCAGCCATCTGTCACGCACCCCCAAGGAAGCCCAGTTTTGGGCCAACACCCGTCTGTGTCACAGGTGTCCCAGAGAAGCCCCAGTTTGGACCGTCACCCCATGCACAGTGGGTACACCACCCCGGACGAGAGACACGGGAACCTGTCGAGACAAAGCAGCTCCTCGGGCTACCAGGGACCGCCGACTCCCTCCTTCCCCATCTCACCTGCAGGCTACCAGGATGGGGGGATGATGGGGGTGGGTGTACCATTCAGACAGGGGAGCCCAGCCCCTGCTTTCCAGCCTCAGCTTCCAGAGAAAAGACGCATGTCTAGTGGCGACAGACCAAACGGAGCTTTGTCCTATGGCACACTGAACGGGAAGGTGATGTCTCCAATTAGTGCTGGAGGAAACCTAGGATATTTCCACACCCTCTCTGACTTCTCCAGGTTCAACATGCCTGGTAAGGACAGATATTCTATAGAATAACAAAAGATTACTGTTAGACAAAGATGTTTATGGGCAGAAACACTTTGGTTTTTGTTGTGTTTTTAGAAATATTGTGCTAAATCTGGTAGATAAAGACTAACAGCTGCAGCTACTCTTCAGGGAGATGTCACATGACTTTGGCCATTTTACATTTTTGAATTTTGTCAGAGTTGGATATTTTATCTCAAATTTTTAATTTCTGAATCCGGCATTACATACTCTTTTTACCACGTCACTTATGTATCAGTTATGACTGATACATTATGTGTTGGAGTCAAGGAAGAAGTGATTAAATTCTGGTTAAAGGTCAAAGTCACTGTGACCTCACAAATCATGTTTTTAGCCATAACTTCAAAGGTATTTTAGCAACACACAATGTGTCTCTTTCCATGATGTTTTTTTTTTTTTTTTTTGTGACTGCAGATGGAAGTTCTGAGAGCAGACTGAATGTCAAGTTTGTGCAAGACACATCTAAGTTCTGGTACAAGCCAGACATTTCCAGGGAGCAAGGTGAGACCTCAGAGTATGACTCACAAGGCTGATAGAGATAACTTGAATGACTTCAGACATTTTCTACTTAATCTTTAATCACTAATTCGTGTCTGATAAGATCCATACCCAGATGGGAAAAAATCTATGTTTGATGGTTTTTGGCAGTCAGCACTGTCACCTCATAGTAAAAAGGCTCTGGGTTTGAACCCTGGGCTTGGGGCATTTTCTCTTTGGAGTTTGCATGTTCCTCCCTTCCCCCTGGTTAGGTTAAGTTAAGGCACACGTGTTAGCGTGAATGGTCTTTTCTATATGTTGACCATTTGATACACTGCCAACCCAGTCAGTCTGTACACCACCCCCGCCCTGGATGGGATGGATCTTTTATCTTCCTGGTACCATCTCTCAGCTGTAAGCTGTGTTATTTTTCCATGTGTAGCCGCTAACTGAATAGTCCACTAGTCTCACACATCATAAGCATGAGCTCACACCATTATAGAGACATCTGGAGTCTGTATGGTTGGCATAGACAGAAATGGTTGAAACAAATAGAGCATGGGTATGGACAGTGGAGGAGTGGATTACACTGCTGCAGTGTAAAACTGGGTCACTACTGTAGTCTATTCCCATGAGGCATTTAGAATGTGGTTGGGATGATTAGACAGAAGTTATTCAACCATAAAGCTTTGGATGAATTTTAAGGCTTGGTGTTGAATATCACACACACAGAGATGTAATGACACTGTAACATTTTGTCTTTTACAGTAAACACACATGCAGCAATGAATATGCGTGTATATACAAATACACACACAGGCGCAGACACACATACCAATCTATATACAATCTCCCTGTTCTTGTGTGTTTTGGTTGCGAGGTCAGCCTCCATTGGTTTTCCCATCTGCATTTGCTCATGACCAGTATTGGATTATGTCATGTTAAACACAAGCATATGCTCAACTGCAATGACATCAGACACACAAACACATTCACATATACACACACACAGTTTATACTTAGTCTCATGCACTCCCAGAATGAAAGCCGCACCATATGAAGAGAATTAGGGAACATCTGCATGTGTTGCTCATCTCATCCATCTTCCTTCCTTTCACTGTCACATGTGGACAGACTGAAGCATTGAATTAAACGGTAGAAGTCATTGAACTGAAGCTCCACTCCTTGAACAATTGAGAATCTGAAGCAAAGTATTATGTTAGAAGTTGTACTTTTAATGAAACACAGACTGACAGCCAGTTTTTAAACAAAGGATTGGGACTCTATTCCTTCTTCACCACTTTCATTTTCTATTGTTCACTTTGATCCTTTTAATGTGTTCACTTACTCCGACCTCCAAATTGAATCAACCAAATTCAGCTTAACATCGTATTAAAAGCATATTACTAATTTAGTTTTGGCTCTTGTGCTACGAAACAAAAACATTATTTCAACACATTTTTAGAGGATGCAGCTACATGTACTACCTGAAGGTTCACTGTCTTGCAGCTATTAGCCTGCTGAGAGAGCGGGAGCCTGGAGCCTTTGTTATCCGGGACAGCCACTCATTCAGGGGGGCTTATGGTTTGGCTATGAAGGTGGCGTCTCCCCCGCCCTCCGTGCATCAGAACAAGAAAGGTAAGGGGCTAGATGTTGGATACCATGATTACATATCTTGGAAAAGTTTCAAATGCCACAAGTATTTAGTTTAGCTTGTTTTGGTCTCAGGTAATAGTGGAGACAATTATCGTAATACCAGAGATATGAGGTGATGTCTTGCTCACTGTCTCCCTCTCCTTTGTCACAGGTGACATCACCAACGAACTGGTTAGGCACTTCCTGATTGAGAGCAGCCCTAAAGGAGTAAAGCTGAAGGGCTGTCCCAATGAGCCTTACTTCGGTTAGTGGGATCCCAACATCCTTTTTTTTTTTTTTTTTTTTTTTAAACACGATGATTTTTATTCTGCACTGACTGACAGCTTTTTAATGTCACCTGGTTCTCCTCCATGTGCATCTCTCAGAGATCCACAGTTCTTTACAAGTTCTCTATCGTCTAATCCTGCTGTAATTATCATATTGACTGAAAACTCTCCCTACTAATTACCCTGGAAGGCTGTATGACGTGTGTGTGTGTGTGTGTACTCCTCCTCTACCCAATTTAGAATGCAGCAAGCTGTTTTTTGTAAACCTCTGTCGTTCTTCGCCTTGTTCCAGATTGTTGTACCTGAGCTCATAGCTCTTTCTTCCTGCATGTTTCATTTTACAACTACTGACATCAAAAGGATGATGACTTCTTAGCTCTACATATCTGTTCTACTATAATTTTTTTTTCACTATCTCCAAGTAAATATAACAAACTATATTCATCCACCACCACAAGTTTTAGTTTATTTGGAAATTTCTTTTCAAAGATAAGGTTCAACTATACATTTGTAGTATTTCCATTTATGGGCAATTCATAGACACAATGTCTGTGGGGTAACTAACTACAGCTATTTACTTCAGCATCACATTTCATTTATTTGCACCACCAATGACAGCTCACCATTAGATGTTAATGGACTGTGTCCTGTGTCTCCCTGACAGGCTGTCTCTCCGCTTTGGTCTACCAACATGCCATCACACCACTGGCCCTGCCCTGCAAGCTCCTCATCCCTACCACAGGTCTGTGCTTCCACATGGTTGTATTGCAAAGTGTACGCATTTTCAAAGAGAAAGTTTTCATCACATACTGTCAACAAGACAACACAACTAGCGCTATTAAATTGACTTTTTGTGGAACTAATGCCAGTGATAGAAAAGTGTCACCTGAAATTTAAATTTTATACTTACAATTTTTATTTCAGATGTTGTTTCTTGGTTTACATTGAACCAGTAAAAGCACAAAATTCAAACTAAAGCAAAACTAAAATCTAATTGATAAAATAGCCAATAAAAAAGGATTGTTAAAAAGAAGAATACCAAGTGCCTCGGAGGGGGGCTGATGCCAGGGGAGGGGTTTGTCTCTGTCTCTGTCCCATAGTAATGTATGAACAAAGTGAACAATATGGACTTGTGCATTCTGTGATTCTTTATATGTATATGTGTCTGTGTGTCTCTGTGTGTGTCAACTTTTTCCCACAGTCATGTATGAACAAAGTGAACAACACTGTCTTTAACTCTGTTTTTGTGTTTGTCTGTGTGTCTCTGTCCCACAGTAATGTATAAACAAAGTACACAGCACTGACTTTAACCCTGTGTGTGTGTTTGTATGTTTGTCGTTTTGTGTCTATCTGATTGTTTAGGCCACTCAATGTGTGTGTGTGTGTGTGTGTGTATCTATATGTATTTGTATCAGTATTTTGGTGTATGTCTGTCTGTGTGTGTGTGTATGTCTGTAGATGTGAACATGTCTATGTGTGTGTTGGTCTGTGTGTCTGTGGGTGTCCATGTCAGTTGATAAACTACGCTCATATCAAATGAGTCTGAAGCGCACACACACACCTGCAGCTGTCACCTGTAGCTCCAGGGTTGCTGTGACAAAGCCCTAAGAGCAGAGGCAGAGAGCCCAGAACCAGCTGATATTTGGCTCGGTGAAGCCCACAAACTAGTCTGACTTATGAAAAAACAGTAACTCTTATCAGAGAACTACCTAGATGATGACCACTACAACAAGTTCCTGAAGCAGTGTGTGGTTTTTGGTGTTTCTAGAGCCTAAAATTTGGATAAGACAGCGATGTGAAAAATGGAGACAGTTCTGCTGTTCTCCTGAGAAATTGTATTGGAGTGAATTGGAACTCTATAGCTATTGCTATACAGATCCATTGACTCTGTGCAGGGCCCCGACGCACTAATTAAAACTTCAAAACATCAATCAATAAGGTCTTTGATCTACAGTGAAATAAGTGTTCATATAATGGAGTATAAAATAGGTCTCACTTATGGGAACACACAGTTCATTTCCATTTAAAGCGCTTTGTAAAGGATTTACAACTGTAACCCAGCTGTCCCATGCTTTTAATTCATTCTGTTCCGGGCATGTCCATGTCTTAGTATTTATGTTGCTAGGTAATATTTAAAAGTGATTACCTGGAATTAAACAACGCTTTTATACAGTAGGTTATCTTATTCTGTGCAGAACTCACTGAGGAAGCACCAGAGGTGACGACAACAAATCCACTGGCCGAGCGACTGAAACAAGGAGCAGGTAAAACATCAGCTCACTGTCTCTGCTTAAAGCCCAGCCCTCGTTTTATACCTATCTATTTGTGAGAATCAAATTCAACAATGAATCATCCCCTTTCCCACTCATTCTGACGTCATGACATCCTTGTCATCCCAGTGCAGAGCGCCCCTGCTGATTCCCATGGTAAACCCTCTGCACTTTTATTTGGAAAGCTACTGTACATCTGGAATGTGCACTCTGTTTGTTGTCTGCCTGCATCTGTTGTTATCTGCACAAAGGAGGACAAAGGTTATCGGCCTGTTTAACAGAGATTCTTCAGAAGCGTCTTTTAACATTAGCGCCCAGCTTCTTGTCTATAACAGGCAGAATGTTTTATGTGGAATGATTTTGGATGGAGCTTCCAGAAAGCATGCTCTCTAATGAGACGACATTTTTGCATGAACAGGTCATTGGGTATCGCGTTTCCCTAATTAATCATTAATAACATCTTAGATGATTCAGTTTGGAATAAGACCATTTGTTTTTGTTTTTAGAGAATTACTGGTACATTGTCCATTTTCTCAAACTCCTCCCTTTAAATCTTAACATATTTATTTTATCTAACTGACTCATGTGATCTGTTCCCAGCATGCAACGTGCTCTACATCAACTCTGTGGAGATGGAGTCGCTGACGGGCCCTCAGGCTGTTGCCAAGGCCATATCTGAGACACTGGCTGCCAATTCTCCCCCTACTGCCACTGTTGTGCATTTCAAGGTGTCTTCACAAGGCATCACGCTGACTGACAACATGAGGAAGTAAGTCTGGGTGCATGGAAACATAAAAATTGTATGATGTCTGGAGATTTGGGTGCAGACATATTTGAAGAGAGCTTTTTGATGTCTGAACACGTCCAGGGACATAAATGTGTTTTTGAAGGGCAAGTGTCAACCTGAGTCATGACACATCATCAGCAATGAACATCTGCTAACACTGGATTAAAGGATTGGTGGTCTCATTCTTTACTACAGCAGTTTGAATCCGCAGTGCGTCACGATAGATAAAATATGTTTTAATCACTAAAATTAGTAAGGAAAGGGGGATGGGCATGCAGGAAAGAATCACTGGCTGGGATTTTAACCCATTACAACTGACAAGGGGCTGTGTGTGTACATTGGATATGTCCTAACCATTCAGCCACCGAATCACGCCCAAAATCAACAAGTTGAATAAAATGTGTGTGTTTCATATGTGACCATTAAAACACCTGTAATTTTTAGTTCATATAAACACTTTAGTTTAACACGAGCAGAATGCCTCATCTGCCTTGAATCAGCTTGTGAGTTGCCAGGTTGTAGGTTGCATGGATTGGTTGGAGTTGTGTGTATGTGATTGGATTATGGGTTATATACAATCTACCAAACATACAACATATGGTGAAAGGTGTATAATCATTATTTATAGTAAATGATGATCCTCATCAAATGAAACTGTTATGCTTTCATGAAATATAATAAAAAGTTTTTTCATTTATAAGCTGAAATTGGTCTAATGATCATCAATTGTACAAATGTTTTATCCAATACAGCCTGCACTGAGTTAGTTTAAAGTAAATTTTGTTGGATATATGGGATCAATGGCTGTGATCAGCTAGCCTGTATCCTGTTAGATTGAACATGTTCTGACTATAAATGATAATGCATGCATCCTCCATCTTAACATAACTGGGTAAATACTTATTTTCCCTTTGTTGTTGTAACTGATGTGTGTTGACGTGTGTAATCTGTCCGTTTTAGGATTTTCTTCCGACGCCACTACCCTAGCAACACTGTCACGTTCTGCGATATTGACCCTCAGGACAGAAAGTGAGTGTGTATTGTTTGGTTTAGTCCATCTACCACTAGACATAAGTAATAAAAGACATTTTTTTCTATTATTACTTTGTTCATAATTTTCATTTAGCTTTCTTGCTATGTTAAAATTAATATTTTAATCAAATCATTTCAGGTGGAGCAAGCCTGAGGGAGGCACAGCCAAGTAAGTGAACCTTCTCAATCTTAATGGCTTCAATATCTTGGCATCCTACTGCTCAAGACTACTGAATTTTTCACAAGAAAGAAGTTGCTGTCCAGTCTCTGGTCAAAACTTTTAGAATGTTTTCAGCAAATGTAGATACATTTGGGCCCTCCACTAATATTCTATTTTGGTGCAGTTCGGCGCTTGAATGTTGGCAGCTCTGATGAAAAAACTTTGTCTTTTCAGGCTGTTTGGGTTTGTGGCACGTAAGCAGGGAAGCACAACTGACAACGTCAGCCACCTCTTTGCTGAGATGGACCCTGACCAGCCTGCCAGCGCCATTGTCAACTTTGTCTCCAAGATGATTGCCACCCAGAAACAATGAGAGTTGACAGCAAACCCTGTTGCTTTTTTTTGTTCTTTTCCTTTTGTTATTTTGTTTCCTTTAACCGCAGACACCTTCTGTTTTGGACAACTTAGCATTTGGTTTGGTGTGCCATCTTGCTTTTCTTCCTGCTGTTTTACCTTTTGGCAAATTTTTGTCTCTTTGTGTGAGTCTAAGCGAATGAAAGAGAACAAGACAGAGTGTGTGTGGTGTGTTTGTGTGTATGCAGCTTGCATGCATGTGCTTTTCTTCTTGGACGGACTCCAGAATGGACCAGAGGAAGTGCAGGATGGGGAGTGGCTGTGTGTGATGGCGGGATGGGAGGTTATTTTAACCTCCCTGGCAGGGTAACTCGTGAATGGGACAAGGGAATGACATTGTGTGTGCAAATGTTATTTTTTTTAGCAATTGTTTCATTTTAAATTTTTTTTTTAAAGAAGAAGTCAAGTTGTGTGATGTAAAGGTGGATTGTATATCTATCAGGCTTTTGACTGGTCAACCAAAGATAAAAAAAAAAAAAAGTAGTCAGGGCGTGTATAGTGTGCCATTGTTGGAAGGTTGGAAGTATTCTTTTGTAAAACAAATATGGCTGCTTAATCAAAAATACTGAACTGTTTCTTTCTGTATGTACTGATACTGTAGTTCAACTTTGCCCCATCACCGTCTTGTAGACATTGTTCTCGGACAGTTTGCCACGGGTGGAGGTCTATGTAAATATTCTAGACTTATGCTTTATGAGTAGGACTGTTCTAGATGACATTTGGTGCCTGACTTTTTTTGTAATGCAGAGAGCTTTTTAAGAAAAAGAACAAGATGAAACTCATACAGGCTGTCTTAAATATGCAAATAGCCAAACTTTGAAATAAAGTCGCTCTCCAAAATCCCACAGGTCCTTCCCTGTTCGATGTAGTAGTGTAGCTAAAGATGCAACTGATGCTATTCCTCCGAAGTGCAGCTAGAGTTTGGTGGAAGCTTTGACTTTATCCAGCAGTAAGAAAGCCTATTGGACCATCAGACATTGTTTTGGTCAGACAAGCTTCCTGTGTGCTGCCAATGCTGTCTGTTCAGTCTGTGCAGCACGTAGCCACACTACTTTGCTCATGACAGCCCAGAGTTGTTTTGTGAGGACAGTCTTCATAGAGAAGTGTTGTCCTGCTTTTCTGCATTGAAAGTTTCCATCAATAGGAAGAAGCTCTTTGCGTCAGCCGGCAAAAACTGTTAACACCCACACACCCTACCCAAAAGTAAGCTATACATATAAATATACATATATAGATATATATATGAAAAAACTTCCAAACAGTTAGTTAAGATATTTATTTTTTTGCTTTGTTGCTCTATGTTATCTTGTATACATGTATAATAAGGTATACACCAAGATTACTGATAACGAGAAGAAAAAATTGCTTTTATTTTGGCTAAAGTCAAGAGCATTGACATATATAAGGTGTAAAGTGTGTGCATTCAAAAGTGTATCACTGTTGTTTTTGAATGTTTTATTTTCACAGCGTTACTTCCTTTTGTTAACATTCTTGTTCTCTTTGGGAAGCTTCTTATTGTTTTTTTTGTTTGTTTGTTTGTTTTTTTTTTGCCTGTTTATTTTTTACTGTGTATGAAAGATTGTCGTTACTGAAATCCAAATTGGAGTTATCCTAAAGTGATGCCAACAAAATTGTTTTGTTAATTTAAACCTGCCAAGAGAATACATTGTCCAAGTTTAGCACTTAAATGTTGAAGTATTATTCATGTGTTTCTGCAAAAAGGCAAGTGGTGGACACTGACAGACCCGAATCATGTGGTCAATATATTTGTGGAGGGACACCACAGCATGGTACTGATCTTTGTACATGGAAAATGAAGTTCAGTCAGCTGCTGGTGCCCTCATGTGGTGTAAAACGATCATTACAATGGAACAGCTTATTCTAACACAGTGTTTTAGCTGTGATTACTGCAGGTCAAGGGGAAATGTTTGAGTTAGATTTGATCTCTGAGAAAATGAACTAAAACAATAATACATTTCAATAATTTTAAGACTTATTCCTCTGATAATGCTCTTAGCAAATTATCTTTTCAAAAAGAAAATCCCCGTTCAGTCTCCTTTCTTTAAGGCCGACGCAGCAGGATCAGTTGGCAGCATGATGTAAAAAATACTTAGATAAATGTTAGTTTGTGGGCCTGAATTGACTCAAATGTACAAAAATTTAAAACAAAGCACTTACAGGGCTTTTATATCTGACTAGAATGTTCCATTATTTATTAGCAAGACCCTGCACGCTCAGGTCAGCTTGTTATCTCAGCACTGCTGACTGTAACCTGTACACAGTATCCTCAAGTCTTATTCACCCAGTGTCAGAAAGTGCCCACAGGTCATCAGGTTTAGATTTCCACATGACGACAGCGTCTTCAGTCAGCTAATCTATATTTTTGCCTTGTGACAAAAGGGGACTCCCTCATCTTCAAACTGAATGTTAGTCATTTGTTTGCCCAGATGGACACTCCAGTGGCATCTGCCCACTTTGAGAGCTCAGTCTGGACCGTAGAATGTGTGTGAATGAGCTACTATGCCTGTATAGAGCTTTTGTCATTTTTGGTTTGCTACATTGTATGGCTTTTACTATTTCTGATGGAAAAAAACACATTAAAAAGCAGTACAAATCGAAACTGCAAATGTTTGTCTTTTCATGTTAAGCTTGCAATAATGTATGTGCATTAAATTTCCCATGATCTTTTGGTACTTCACATTTACATAGTTTACTAACCCTAACTTAACCCTTGCCAAACTACTACATTATCTAAATCAAATCAAATCAGATTTATTTATATAGCGCCAAATCATAACAAAGTTACATCAAGGCACTTTACATATAGAGCAGGTCTAGACCAAACCTTTTATAAAATTATTTAAAGAGACCCAACAAATCCCCCATGAACAAGCACTTGGCCACAGTGGCAAGGAAAAACTCCCTTTAAGAGGCAGAAACTTTGGGCAGAATCGGGCTCTGGAGGGGCGGCCATCTGCCTCGACCAGTTGGGTTGAGAGAGAGAGAGAGAGAAGGAGAAAGGGAGGGAGAGAGAGGGAGAGGGAGAGAGAGAGAGGTGCTCAGTCCTTCCCCCAGCAGTCTAGGCCTATAGCAGCATAGCTAAAGAGTAAATGAACTTTTTAACTATATACTCTGTCATACAGAAAGGTTTTAAGCCTGGTCTTGAAAATTGCTAAAGAGTCTGTCCCCCCCTCCCGGGGCCGATACTGGAAGTTGGTTCCACAGAAGAGGAGCCTGATAACTGAAAGATCTGCCTGCTGATTTACTCTTGAAGACTCTAGGAACCACAAGTAAACCTCCATCTACAGAGCAGAGTGGCCTACTAAGACAGTAAGGAACTATGAGCTCTCTGAGATATGATGGAGTTTGGTCATTAAGAGCTTTATATGTTAACAGAAGGATTTTAAATTTTATTCAGAATTTTACCAACAGCCAATGGAGAGCAGCTAACACAGGAGAGATGTGATCCCTTTTCCTAGTTCCTGTTAATATTTGTGCAGCAGCATTCTGAATAAACTGAAGGCCTTTCAGAGATTTGTTTGGACATCCAGATAGTAATGAGTTACAGTAGTCCAGCCTACAGTCTATTACTATCTATTGAATACCCTTCAGATAGATAGCAAGTCTTTAACTCTTTAACTAACTTTAACTAACAAGTTCATGTGTCCATGTGGAGTCTTTTACAGATAGCAGGCAACAAGCAGCTCCAATCCCAGTTTCATCATCAGTCCTTTTAACCTTTCTTGGCTCATAGTGTCAACTAGCACTGGTACTGAGCATTAACACAAACACCCTTAACTGCATGTATACTCTATAATGCACTGTATCAGCTATATCAATAACTCACTTTTCTCTTTCTCTCTCACTCTCCTTCTCGTCCATGAGACACACAATTTTCACATTGAGCTTTTTTTGAATGGAGCTGCTTCACAACTGCAACAGTATTCTGTTTCTAACATCTCAAATGTATTTATACATTTCTATCATTCTCTGTAATTTTCTTGTTTTATCTGCTGCTGTTGCCTCTGAACGCTTAATGTGCAGGTTTAGTTAACCACCCATGTGGAACAGTTGATGGAGAGTCAAGGACAGTTTAACACCTACTCTAATGGCAGCACTAGTCACCAGTCAGAGATCACCAGATTATATCCTTAATGCACATGTGCAACGCTCGGAGCTGCTGGACAAGTTCAACGCTTTGTCAATGGGACAATATCACAGCATTACATGTACCTTGCCGTGCACATCTTCTTTTACTTCGGAATTATTTTTCTTATGCGGCACATCAAGAGACTTTCACTTGTCACCTTCATGAAGCCATTTTGTGACCGTTTTAATCTTTAGTCCTGAACAATTGAAGTCGCAGTGCAGCTCAGATGCAGCTGGCAGCTACCGACATCTTTTAGGGCAGAATTTTCTCTTGTGTGTTGCTCAATGCATTTGGAAATCAACCAACTCAACTCAAATGTTAGTATGACAATTCTGACCTCTCAGTTTGTTTTTGTTGGCTCTCTTGCATGTACTTTAGTGTTTGACTTAAAAATGTATCTTAGTGGATGATTTTCTTTGGGGATTTAGTTTTATTACTAGGAGAAAAAAAATAATGAAGCATCGCCACATAGCTTTTGGCGAAGCAAAGTAAAATTCTCCAGGCAATTAAGAACATGGCGTCTTTTTCGACATGGCTGTAAGACTAAAAAATTGCTCCTCCTGGCTTTCATTTTAAGTAGCTGTGAGCTGTGCCTTGTGTGGGGGCCTGCCAAGCTTGCAGGGGTTGTCCAGCTTCCTGCTGGGCAGCACTGAGCCATGTATTGACAAGAATAGGTCTAGGAAGTCTAGGAGGTCTAGGACCTCCATTGACGTATTTCATGACAATAAGTGTTTTTGTTACAGCCAAAGTTACTCCTTTTGGTGTGCTGTTTGAGCCTTGCAACTTTTCTAGTAAGTTTACATGCAGAAAAAGTTATGAACCACATTAAAAGAAAGAGAAAACACATGATCTCTTCTTACTGTCATCACCAGAACAAGCCAACATTGGGTGTTCTATTTTATCCCTGCTGACCGCCAGAGGTGGTGCTTAAAGCACTGAATATTCCCCTTCACACATTCACAGTTTGACTGAGTATTACAGCAAAGTCACCTGTGACCCCTGGATGAACTGAAAGAGACTATGTCTTCTGGTGTTGCAAGAGGGTCATTTACTTTTTCATCTTCTCACTTGTGCAGATGGTGTCGCTTTAATAGCAAAAGCTCAAATACGTTCAGTTGTTTTGTAGTTCCATGACCAAATTGGTCGGCTATATGATGAATGCTAATGATCAACTGCACCCTGTGGCGTCCTACTCCCTCTTTTCACAGAAGGTAAGCGACAAAGTTATTGGTTATTTGTACAAAATATTTTATATTGTTTGATGCATACCCTGTTGGTGACGGCTGGGTTTGCACCCCGTCTTCCCCACATAAGCCGATGTATTAGTTGGTAAACTTTTTGCTGGTGACAGCAGAGTTGTATCCTGGTTACCAGCATGCCTGATTTGGCTGCCTAAGGATAGCATTTTGGTTAATTAATCTCTATGTGCAAAGGCTAAGTGTGCGTGTCCTCCCTGCTGCATAGGTTTTGTTACATTGTGATTGATCCCCATAATATCTTATTTTTGCTTACCTTTGCTTACACAGGTAGCGCACTCGCTCCCTCCCTCCTGCATAAGGTGAACACAGTTAGCAGTAATGCTGTACTCTGACTAACTGGTTAATGTTATCTTCAGGACTGACCTCTGCTGGCGCAGGCAGCGTGCTCGTCCCTCCCTGCCGGCATAAGAGTTAGCAGCAGGGTTGTGCTATAGCTAACTGAGTTACAGAAACCTCCGCTGAGGTTACATCCTCCAAGATCTTCCCATGCTGGATGCACTATGAAGACTTCTCTGCACAGGCAGAGCTGAAGTGGCTTTCATAAAAGACCACTTTCCTGCTGGCATTACCTCAGTGAAGCGTGTCAGTGAGATACATGCACTGTCTATCAGTAATTCATGTATTAGGTGGAACTTGGATGGCTCAGGCGTCACTCTGTGGCCAAACAGTGCATTCCTCCCTAAGGTGCTGTCCCACTCACACATCGACCAGTCTATGATGCTTGCAGGGTTTAACCCTCTCCCAGGAGAGAGGTGACAAACCAGAGGTCCTGAGAGTCTGTATTACAGCGACCGCAAGCATTCAACGGTCAGAGCAGCTCTTCCTCTGTTATGTTGGCCCTACTAAAGGCCGTGACCTTTCCAAACAGCGGCTGTCCCACTATGACTGTGGATGTCATCAGCAAGGTTATGGGGAGAGTAGTTGTCCCTTCCCATCCAGTGTGAGGTGCTACTCCACCAGGAGTGTCTCCACATCATGGGCTGCTCTGAGAGGAGTTTCCCTGGAGGACATATGAGCAGTTGCCTCATGGACATCACCAGACACTTTCTCCAGCTTCTACAGTACAGGGTGAAAGTTGCCACACCCCATCTGCTGGGCGTGCTCCTGTTACCAGAATCCTCCGATTCAACTCATTGAGGTCTGTATTCAGGATTCTTCGTGACCTTGCTGGTATAAGTCATTCAGTACTCTAAGCACCGCCTCTGGCGGTCAGCAGGGATGAAATATAACAAAAGTTACGAATGAAGCTACGGTTCTACGAATCCCAAATGACTGCCAGAGCGTTCTGTCACTCAGAATCCTCGTGTTCTCACAAGAAGATTTTGCAGGAAATGACCCTCTTGCGCCACCGGAAGATTTAGTCTTTTCAGTTCATCCAGGGGTCGCAGGTGACTTGTTTCTACACAGACTTGAACTGCGCATGTGCATTCAGTGCTGTAAGCACCGCCGCTGGCGGTCATTCGGGATTCATAGAACCGTCGTTACATTTGTAACTTTCGTTTGTTCGATGATGTTGTTCGAAAAGCTGTTGTGTGAACTTCCCTCTCCAAGAACTCAAGTCCTTTTACACTCCAGTGTCTTAAACCAAAAATGGCAAAAGCGCTGTCATTAATGCAGCTAAGCAAAATGATCTAACCAACCTTAAGCAAGTAGATGTTTCTGTAACTTCAACCTGTAGGAGTCGGTTTGGAGAACTACAGTTTTAATTAAACAAACCCTGTCATGTATAAGTTATAACACAAATGTACTATCTAGCTTCTGAAATGTGGCAATGGATTATAATGCTTTGGTACTTGATAAAGAAATATATCCAATTAAAATGTTTTAATAGGTTCACTATAACACACCTTTATGTAAAGAAACATAACCTTGGAGATTATTTTGCTGGCACCAGGCTCTTTGCTGTGGTGGATGGGACACTTCTCAGTTGCAGTCATACCTAATGTTTAACAATAAAAACTTAAGAACAAATGGCTTTAATATTCATACATATATAGCGAAGTCTGGTTACAACTGGAGATCACTGGTCGTGCAATCTTGTGACATCATTACTTTAGTCTATAAAAGTGTGAAATTGTTATTGTAAAAATTTTATGGACAGCAGTTTTCTGTACCCTTACCAGCTTAATAAAGCAATGTAAAAATGCAGGCATTTAAAATGAGCAAGCTGCAGGAATGTGACACTGTAAACATTTCTCTGAACATGTCATTCATTTTATTTGAGTGAAGTCATGAGGGTGATTTTTCCCTTGACTTAAGCTGTCCAAACTCATGAAACTGAAGGAAATAAAAACTTATTTAGCAATAGTGGTTATTCAAGATGCTCTGAAATATCTCACTAGATGACAAAATGTGGTTTGAAAAAAAAAAAGAGTGAAACTGAAGATTAAAGGACATGATCAAATATAAGTACTGAACCCATGGCCTGAGAAGTTAGTATGTCTCATAGTGCAAACAAGTGCAAGTACAAAGAACATTAATCACTGAAAGAGTGAGAAACCAGAATTTTTCCTTAATAAAATGGTCCATTTTAATCCTATTCCCACGTCAAATAGTGGCCTTCAGCCAATTACTCATGAGCCATCAAACCATTGTGATCCACATCCAACCTGTCATCACCTCAAGTATGGACACCAGACCCATTTCCAAACAATCTATCTGATAAGAAAATTCCTTCGCTATCCTCAAGCTCCAATCCTCATCACCAGCTTCCTCTAATTGGAAGAAACTTAAAACCTCTGATTTGTTCACTTTCTGTCTGGGTCTATGTGCCAAAGTGTATTCCCTCTATTCATAATAGTAACAACAACAACAACAACAACAACAATAATAATAGTAATAATAATAGTGATAATACATTTCATCCTTTTCCTCTATTCTTCTTTCCTAATGAATTGTCTTTAGCTTCTTATTTAAATTTATCATCTAAATTTAGTGCTTCCTTCTTCTGCTTCCTTTTTCCTCATGACAATACACAACAGCTGTCAAACTGTTACACAATGAGATTCATGGTGTCATGTGTCCACATCGACAGTCTGCTGGCTGTGCAGGTTGACCCTTGGTTCTGAAGGTGAATCAAAACTAGCACTTGTGTTGCTGACTGAAATTTGAGGATATGACATGTAGATAAAACAAAGAGGCAACAAGAGGAAAAAGGCATTTACTGAGCTGGACAGGGTTTTTAGCTGGAAGCTGGAAGCTAATGCTAATGCCTTCTGCATTGTTGGAGGGACAAAGACACAGCAGCACAAATGAGCAATCCTTTTATTAAAACATTGTTGACCTATGCAAGCTGCTACATGGACAGTATCTTGCAAGCAAGGCTCAAAAGATTAGGATCATTGGTGGCAATGATGCTTTTGATGAAAGTACTGAACGATGAAGCTCTTAGAGCAGTTTCACTAAAAACTGAGATGCCATCCTCATGGCAAAGCTGGTGGAGAAGCCAGGCGATCACCATATACAGTTGTTTTCTTGATCTGAGGATTATAAATGTTTCTATGTGTAACTGAGTCACTGGTGCACTGAATACACACAACTACTAAAAGTAGCCCATCTCTATCGCACTAATTACACCTATTAAGTGGCATCTTGATGTGATTCCCATTGAAGAGTGGGAATAAAAATACTGTGCTGGAGACTATGGCTGAAACAGAATTACAGTAAAGGAGACTTTTTTATGATTAATGGCATTAACTCCCCTTTGCATACCAAGCCCTGGTTGCTAAGTCTGTAAATTATGTGGTAGTTGTTTTCAACGGTTTATATTCCACGAAAAGTGAAGGGTGGCACAATGAGATCAAATGTAGTAGTATCCATCTGTTGTCAGGAGAATGACAAGGAGATCTCCTGTTTTTAAAACTTTTGATGTGTAGAATAATGGTCCATTTATCACCTACATGTATTGTATACAAAAAGCAAAGTTGCTCATGGGGAGTTAAGAAGTCAACAAGCCTTTTGAGTTTTGAACTGTGTGCAGCTGTAATAATTTGTCTGACCACTTGATGCCAGTGTTTCCTTTTGGGAAAAAGCAAAGCCACAGAGGAATCGGCCATAAACCCACTGACGTGTCCAAATCAGTTTACATATGTGCTGCTCTTTAAATGTTTTTCTCTGCCTTTACTTTAGAGCACATATCGTGTTCCTTCTGTATGTAACTTTCAGATATTGCATCAATGCTTGTCTTCACCTGGTCTTGGTTCTTTGTTGAAAAGTGCACATATTGCTTATTATTGGTGTAGGTCCAGTGGAGAGAAGCATTCAGGCGTATACTGCAATCTACTGCTAATGATATTTCTGTTTCCATTAATCTTTCACATGAACTTCTGTGACTTTCTCCAGGATTTACTAAGTGTACTTTTACAACCAAAAAAGTCCCGTCCTTACTTCATGGAAAAAATGTAACAACACCTCTGGAAGTCCTGCGTAATGCTTCCTGAGAGGAGGATTACCATCTTTTCATCTTCCTTATACCATGGAATAGAGCTGTGACTCTGGAAAATGGTAATTTGTTCTCCACAGGGGGTCCAGATGACAAGATGGAGGGAATTAGATGGTCTGTTGGGGGCACATAGGGTGGATGACAGGGGGATAATCCTTTTAATCTGTTTGCTTCTGTATACTATTTTGTCTCCTAGTTTCTCCTCTACTTTGTGGCTCTGATTCCGACACCTTTTTCTTATTCAGGCTTCAGCGTTTGACTCCCTGGTCAGCTCTGCGCATGTAAACTAATCAACTCCACACTCAAACACCCCGAATCCATCTTGTCTAATATGTAATGCAATCTTCCATCTTCGCTGCCTGCTTAGCTACAAGTCTCACTTACCTGACGCAAAATTTGTTTTCCTTGACAGACATCACACCATTACACTATATGGATTAGCTTTCCGTAGCCATAACCAATACATTTCGCACAGACGTAGCTATGCATGAACCATAGTAATGACGGGTCATTAAAGCTTCCCTGAAGTAGCGTTGTAATTGAGGAAGATATTGTTTTCTGTCAGGTTTGGAATGGGATGGTTGCTTGTTTTAAAGACTCTCAGACTAATTCCAGTCCTTCAGCTGTATCTCCTCATGAAAACCTTCTGCTTCTCTCTCCACATTAAGAATAGATCACCTTTGTCATTTAAAAACCTAGTGATGACTGTTAGGAGGGGATGTAAACTATGGTCTCTGGTTTCACACTATTCAGTGCCCACCAATACTTACTTTTGTTTTCACTCTTTTAAATCTAATTTCAAAATTTTGAAATTAACTTTTTAAATTTCATGTATTTCTTTGGAAAGGAAACTAAAATTTAAGTGACACTGGAAAAGTATCAGACTGTCTGATTGGTTTTTATCTGCTCATTTTCATCTTATTACCTCGTTTAGTCTCTTTCTGTATAGGTCTTCGTAAAATTCATTTCATCAGTTACCATGGAAATGCACATACTAGGAGGGAAAATCTGAAAATCAATATTATGTCTGGTTGGCAGAGCGTGGTAATCGGAGCAGAGCAACAGGTGTCACATTTCTTACTACAGCCTGTTGCCCATTGTCACACATGGAAACATGTCACCATTTGGAGCAAGACAGAGTGTCAGGCCTCCTGCCTCCAATTGGATACACAGAGAAGTCAGTTTACACTCTGCCAGATGGAGCATAAACCTTCAGAGCAAAGCACGAATACATTTACTGTAATGTGTTCATCCTGCTCAGATTTAATACAGCATATTAGAAAATAAATACATAAAAATGGTGAACGGTCTGAAAGTAGATCCCCCTAGACAATAAAAAGCTAATTGTATCCCTGGATCTGGCAACGATTCAGTCAGTGACATCTGCGCCACAACTTTTAACCATGAAAATTATGAGTGAGCCCATAAAGAAAGATAAAAACTCCCAAGAGAGAAATGTTTGTGTGTGAACTTTGGATTTTACAAGGTTGCAAGTTTCATTTGCATCTTGTTTGTGGCTACTACGGAACCCACTGGTGTACGTGAGGAACTAACAAATGTGTAATACAAATAAAAGTAATGCATCCTGTGTGTATGTGTTCATGTGCACACGCAAACTGTACGTGTATGTGAGTGTTTTCTGGAGTCATGAGCGACTGTCCATCCTGTGACCGGTACATGTGACTCACTCCTATTCCAAATGTTTCCGTCTTGGCGCCTCAAAGGCAAAACCATCAGAGTGCTGTCACCATCTGGACAGTAAAGGCCCTCCTGGGCTGCCGGCCTCATGTCCCTGACTCAAAGGCTTTAACTAAAAATACTACCTTCAGGATGTTATTCCAAAAGCACTAATACATGACTGGCCTGGATTCCTCTGAATCTGGCAATTGATGTTTCTCTTTTTTTTCCATAAGTAAGTAAGATGATTTTGCTCACACACACATCGTTTAGTACTGATCGTGTAGTCCCGCTGTCTGTTAACCATGAAATGACTCTGATGAAAGCCACTGCAGATTGAAGGGGGGGTTTGGAGGTTGGACAGGTTTTTGAAATGCCTCTGATCAATATTTTTATATTAACCAAATGACTCAAACTGAATGACTCAAAGACGGCACACTTGCAATCATTTCCTGTAACTGTGTCTTCAATATGAGAAGTGAACATGATATAGATAAACAGTTAATGACAGATTCTTCTGCCACATAGTCACCAAAATAAATATTGAATCCCTTTTTTTATAAACCATGGGCTTTCCAAACATTCTGACATCAAAATAGCACTTTCAAGACCAAGAGAGAATTTACTTTATTTGTCTGTCAAGGCAACACACACTCTTGTGAAATCTCACCACACAGATCTCGTCTCTCTTTCGGCTCTGGTCTGGTTTCACGGCTGCACACGTCACTTTCCAGCCACAGAACTTAAGAGGGATTAAACTTTGCAAAGTTTAAACTGAAAATGTTCCTTTTCTTAATACTACCATAACTATTCTTATGATTCAGTTGGAGGGGAAATTAGAGAGTACTGATATGGTCTCTACAGGGTTTATCACATGACAAAAACAAGCAGTAAAATCAGGTGCAAAATCATACTGTACTCAAATTCCACTTGTATTATTTTCTCATGTTTTGTGAAGCAATCCCTCAGCAGACAGGAAGTACTCACCTTCCTACCATTGGCTCTGACTGCAATGTATTTTCTTCTGTTACTTTGCTTTGCTATGAATTATCCCCACATTTCCTACCGTTCTCTAATTTTAGATTTCAGCTTGGTTTTCAGACCTGAAAGTCCTCTCTCATCAACCTTGACGGCAGCTGAAAGAGCCAACTGAAAAATCAAAAAGTTCTGATGAGTGAAATATCTTCACATGAACATCTAGCAGGTGCAAAACAAGATCGTTGGAGGAGACCAAAACATAGTTAAAAGACAGTGAGTATTACGTACATTCATCAGGGTTGCTCCTTGACGTAACAGAAGGGTGTCTACATAAATATGCTTTTGTTTGCTTTTTTGTTATATTTCTTGTTAGATTATAATGTCAGTAGTATATTTTAGTTGTGCAACTGTCCACTACTTAACACATAAACAATAGCAAAATGATTAATGCAGCTTTCTCTTACCAACAAACACAATAACGCTTATCTGCATATTATGAATCCCACAGAATATTTGGCATGTAAATTCATAAATTATCCTTAGCATGACTATGGAAACAATTAAAAAAAAAAAAAAAGAGGTATCCTGCAGTGTTACCTCTGTCAGTTGTGATATATTGTTGAGAATGCTTAATATTTCTCCTTTTATTTTGCCATGAACAGAAACTATTTTATATTTACTGCCCATATAAAGTGGCTTGTTTCTTAATGGTTTAAATTCTGCACAAAGTTAAACAGTAACAAAGGGGATCCAAGTGTGGACTTTGAAAGTAAAAAATGGTGGCAATGTTTGTTCCATTTGGCAGAAGGTTGACACAAGTGTGTGCTGTGGGTCAGAGATGTCAGGCAGTGTATATGCAAAGTAAATGGGATTATTTACTCCAAGTACGGTAATGTGATATTGTTTAAAACATTAACTCTCATGTGGAAAGCGACTAGATATAGTTGAGGTCAATTATCCCCTCCTCTTTCTGGTCACTGGGTAATTGTCAAGCACGTGCCAGTAAAAACAGCCTAGGTGAGACAGGTCAAAGGTCAGCTTCAGCCATGCCTCACAGTACGGGGTTAGGAGAGATTGACTGGCCCCCTCTTTCCAAATGAGGACAGAATTTGGCAGGGGGCAGAGCCACCTGATATCTGAGAGGGAGAGTCAGTTGCATAACAGAACAAACACACCTGTTTTATGGCTATTTCGTTTTCACATGCTCCTTCTCTAAATGTCAACAGGTGGCATGCAAAAGGAGCAGCTTTTTAGTAGCAAAGAGGCCTCAGGGAACACGGTGTAACAGGGATGGTTGTTTGCTCCTAATTTCTTTCTTAAGATTTTGTTCATATTCAAAGCAGATTTTTTGGCCACATCTCCAATTTTTTTTTTTTTACTTGCATGTGTTTGTAATTTCCCGGATTCAAAGAAACACACTTGTGCAAAGTTTGGTGAAGTGTCACAGTCGTTTCATCTCAGATGATCAAGCTTAGCAGTGAAGTTTTGTTGCTGGTTTTTACATTTGCCTACTTTCCAACAATTCCACTGTGACCAAGCTAATAGCTGAACTGAAAAACCCAGAGTTAACAGATCCAGCTTTTCCCTGGACTGCCATTGTTGAGTTTAGCAGAGCCAGGTATCCAGAGAGAGCCTGACTAAGCTGAACTCACTTCCTGATACATGGCTCTGGGGCACAAATCCTAAGGCCAGTACTTTTTATAGCTTGTTTTATCCCACTCAGTGAATGTTCAACCACATGGAAGAATGTGCAGCAGAATTTTCAGAGGAATGTGGTAAACCTCACTCATTAAGTAAAATGAAGAGAGGTGGAAAGTGCAATGGAAGAAAGTCCTCAGGAAAAAGTACATTTGTTTTAATTCTCAAATAAAGAAATTTGAATAAAACAAAAAGTAAATCAAAAGTAAAAGGTGAGTCAGTTAATATGTTCTTTTCAGTAAACATTGCTGTGTTCTGTCTTGGTTGGTAAAAGGGTGTTCAGTAGAAACTATGATGAAGGCAATTTTTTTTCAACTAAAGAGTGAGCTTTTAAAGGAGCTATCTAAAAGTTTTGTTATTGCTGCGTAGTCGGCTTTAGCATGAAAAGTTTACTCACTGAGAGGTCCTGAAGCAAAAACATAGATAGAGGCAAATGAAATGCTGTTTCTCAGGGGCTTCAGTGAAACTGAGTGGGCCTTCCTGCATTCGCAGCACCAATTTGAGTATCAAGAAATGGCACGTGATGGAAGTGTTGAACTGCACAGGTCGTTAGTTGTTGCACTGTTGTGACAGTCTATGGCAGACAGTATGACCGGTACTACACAAATTATACAAACAGCAGAGAACAGCTTTTGGATACAACCACATTATCTGTGGAGTTGTTTTTACGCATGAAAACACACAGTCAACCACCACGAGTTTCCAACAATACCAAGTTGTCTGTCTGAGTGTTCATTTTGGGTGTTCGTCAGAATATTTGCTAGGTGGTGTAATAAATTGATGATCAAGCATAATTATGTTTTAGAGGTGCTATATTGCAGCTACATGCTCAATGAGGATATCATAATCCTAATTTCATTGCCTAAACATTTGTCAAAAGGTGTTAAAAGTTCTGTTAAAGTGCAGGTAATCCAAAAAACCATAAAATGTGACCTTTTGTGTGGCCTTTGTAAACAGCTGAATGACTGAGATATGACTGTCCTGGGAAATAACGGGATATGACACTCTGTCCTCGAGAGGCCATGGAGCTGAGCTGACTCCTTCCTTTTATTCCAGGCTCGAACTGTCTATTGAAACTCTGACTGAGATTTGAAATCTCATGAAATGCAAAACTTAAAATGATAACATTTTCAAGTAAATTTCTAGTTTAAAAAATACTAACTAGTACAAAGCTCTCGATCTACTGGTCAAACTTCGTTCCTAACCATGAGCGGTGGGTCATGACCGAAAGAACAAGATATATAATATATAATATATAAGTGGCTGAAATGGGTTTTCTCCACAGGGAGGCTGGGGTCTCCCTTAGAGGTAGGGTGAGAAGCTCAGTCATCCAGGAGAGACTTGGAATAGAGCCGCTGCTCCTTTGAGTGGAAAGGAGCCAGTTGAGTTGTTTCAGGAATCTGATAAGGATGGCACCAGGGCGTCTCCCTAGGGAGCTGCTCCTGGCACGTCCAACTGGGAGGAGACCTCGGGGCAGACCCAGGACCAGGTGGAGAAATTACATCTCCTCACTGGCCTGGGAGCACCTCAGGATCCCCCAGTCAGAGTTAGCTGAGGATGTTGGGGAAAAAGAAGTCTGAGGCTCCTTGCTAAAGCTGATACCCCCGCGAGCCGACTTCAGATAAGCGGTTCAAGATGGATGGGTGGATGGAGCACAGTTACCCAAGAAATGGCTTTTTGACAGGCTTTTCATAACAGCATTGTGGATTATTATCTTGATGCATAATGACAAAACTAATGCAAACTCTATTACCATCCAATGTGTTTTAGAGGGAGATGAGTGTTCCTCTTCTCCTGATGGATTTTATGGCAGCATTGATGGCAATGACGGAAGACTGCAAGCAGAGAGGGATGTGTCACTGTAACATGAGCCAGCGCCTTCTGAAGCTGTTGTGACTGAACAGTGCGTGTAGCTAAAAAAGCTGCCCAAATTCATAGACAGTGTGAAACCTTTGGAACTGCGGACTGTGGGCGGGTGTTAACAATGATGTTTTACAAATAATAAGTGCAATGTGTCACTTTAAACCCTGCCATATTCTGTATCTAAGCTCTTCAGTTCCCATCGTTAGCCCAGCACCACTCCTCACCCCACTCCCCCGGGCCAATCAACACATCCCAAGGCCCTGTAACAGATGGCTGCAGGGGTCACCATGGGTTAGCTGGGGTGAGGAGGGGGGCTGGCTAAGGTTAGGCTGGAGCACAAGGGAGTTTGGGTTTGTTGTGACATGGCCTGCCTGCCTGTCAGTGTGCAGGTGGATGAGTAGCATGTGGCAATGTGGCCTCCACCACCCCCTACCCCCCCTTTCACTCCACTCTCCTAAAGTCAGGGCTTTGATTGCGGGTCAAGAAGCCAGGCTGAAGGGTTTCAGTGGTCATCCCAGACCAGCCCCCAAGAATCTACGTTTGGCTTACTCAGCACCCCCTCGCACCTGCTCTGGAAAAGTGCACTGTTAAGTCATGGCGGGGGAATGACCAAAGTAAACACAGTGCTCAGGGAAGGACAGTTGAACCTGGTCAGTGTGGTACCATGATTAATCTATGCCCTTTAACCCCGTAAGACCTCTGACCTTTTTGATTAATTGAAGGTGTGTTTCAGCTTGTTTTTCACAAATATCTTTGCTTAATTCATTGTTTAGAAGCAATGAAATAAGGACATTCTGCTTTTGTCCACGGACAAATATATTAGCCAGTCACCACCTCAGACATCTATCTATCTTTGCAGCTGATCTTAAGTCGTTCATTTTAAGCCACGTTAGCCTACACCTACGCCTACATGTTGGGGTCTGATATGCATTTCTGTGTAATTAGGGAGGATGACTCTTGATGACTGGATTGATCCCTCTAGTGCCACCAGCAGGCTGACAACTTTGCACATCCAGCGAAATTTTGTAACTTTTCCTCGATGGATTGGCTTAAAATGTTGTATGTTCCTGGTTCTTGGGAATTTAATGCTTAGAAATTTGGAACGAATTTGCATGCAGATTTTTCGGGAGAGATTACAAGTAAATTGTTGCTGAATGGAAGCCAAACTAATAAATTGACAGATGCTAATATTTTTTGCATGAAAGAAACAACAGGGTAGAACACATATACATGGCAGGCAGACATATCTTGTCTATATAGTTTTTCTATATGGCACAATACACATTGATCAACCTTGACAATACCACCATCATTTTCTGGTGTTTTTTTGATAACTACATTTTGACTGTAGTCCAACACAGTTACAAATGACATCATAACAAGCATGTCTGGCTGAGAGAAGTTTGATGTGGCGGGCAAAGGTCTGCACTGTATCAAAGAGCAGTAGAACACAGAGCTGGCAGGAGAGGTGACGGGCAGGACATTCAAACAGATATTATCCCACAGTAGCTGAAATGCCTGTAGAAAAAACATTTGTGTTCTTGGTCCAAGCTGCCCAGTATCATACATCAGGGGGTGTCACATAAAACACACAGTTTCCAGCTGTGAATGTGTCATATATTCTCAGTAAACACGTTCCAGAAAAAGGTTCAAATCAAAGTAACATGTCTGACCATCTTATTTATTTATTTATTTATTTATTTATTATGACTTCTTCAGCAGAAGCACACTCTCTCAAAATGCTTTATCCTTTCCCATTAAACGGGAGCTATAGTGCAATGTTTGGAAATTGTGTTTGCCAGTCTGCACTATTAGAAAAATGACCATGCTGCCTAGAACAATGTCTTTTGAGCTTTTGCAAATGATATATGATTTTAGCTCTGTTAGTCAGAACCTTCAAAGACATGTGATTAGAACATGGTTAATAGTTTCCAAAAAGTCATTCCAAGTTTGTAACTGTACCATTTCTAATAAAACAAGATTAGAAGTTTCTAGTGTGGGTGCCAAATGGCCTAACCTCTTTGGGCAGATTTAGCAGGCCATGATCCAGATTCCTCGAATACAGCCAGAGATGAGGAGAGGAAAAGACAAAAGCTTGTGAAAACTGGGCGACCAAGAGATGGGTAAATTGGTGTCACAGCTGGAAAACAAAACACTGAACCTGTCATCTTGCCTAAAAATCATCAATATTCTGATAACTGCTTAGTCCAAAACCAAAGTATGAACTTGTCCCCAACCCTACCTACAATGGTACCCTGTCTAACCCCCACTCCAGCCTGTCCACCATTTCTCAAACATATCAGTCCCCTTGCCAAGATTCCAAATCCCACAGTGCCCGGCCCACTTATACTAATCACAGGTTTTCTTTCCAGTATCAAGCCATGCCATGAAGGGGGTAGCTTACTAATATTCCAGCCTACTGTTCCAAACCTGATGTGACAGGAAAGAACGTGATGTCTGGGTCTTATAATTCAGGCAAAAAAAGACTCTAATACAACACATATTCAAGATGCACACAGCACACTCATAATAATGTTATGTGTAGATCCTTATGTCTTACATGTTGTGAAACCCTGATGCTGTAGAGAGGAACCAACACAATGAGTCTTCTGGGATTCCGGGCATCATTGGACCACTGTTGTCTCCCTGAGGACTGAATGCTAAGATAAACTGACAATCCTGCGAGAAATGCAAACAATGAAAACCAACAGTGACTGACAGGACATCAGTTTGTGTGTGTGTGCATCTGCCCTTGCTTGTGAGCGTGTTTGCTCACACATGTACGTCACTGATATCTCTGGGAAAGTGTTCTCTCACTCAGGCCGGATCTTCACTGGCAGATGCATTTGCCTGGTGGGCTCGTGTAGATGTGCGTTTTTGTGTGTGTCTGTGTGTCTCTGTGTGGAAGGGGTGGGCTGTAATCGGGGCAACTGTAAACAGTCACTGGTATTGAGCTCTTCCTTTTCCCCTCTTTTGCTGTGTACTTGTTGTGTGCCAGTGCATGTGTCCGTCTATGTCCATCACCGGCTGTGAGTAATGTCCAGATCTCTCCCCTAATGCATGTATGGGGCCGTCTGTGACGTTAAATGTGACTTCAGCTCCTTTTGGATCAACTGAGATCACATCTGGATGAAGGTAAATTAGAAACACAAAGTGTCCAAAATTAAGACTCAAGCCGACAACTTACCCAAGCTCTCTAATACCTTCCCAGATTCACTCAGGTTGTGTATCATAGATTCACATCAACACTGAAAAAGCTGTGAAAACCAGAAGTGATCCAACATCTGGGCCACAGTGCTCAGAGACACGCTTCATACAGTGACTCCAGAGTAAAGCAAACAGTGATACTAGGAGCATATTTCATTCAGAAAGATATGTTCTATTACATAATACGAAATAGTCCATCATGGTGTAATGTAAGGCCCAATAGCTCCTTGTGACACCTGTTGTTATGATGATTCCCATCATAAGTTAGATGAGGACGGACTTTGCCACTCACAGTGGAAGCTGGCGTCATTGTCACGTTTGCACTTAACGCTGTGCAAGAGGAGACCCTGACATGAACCCAAACCATTTGCTGGCTGGGCTTCTGGCATCCACTGCAGTAAAACAACAACTGATTCACTGAGTATTTCATTAAGTTAACAAGCTCTCCCTCTCTTTTTCTTTTCTCCTTCCATCTTCCTCTCACTTCAGGAATCCAGAATTCAGTTTAAAATTCTTCAGACAAAACCACAGCGTGGAGTATTGAATATCGCAGGATGTTCTGGAGCTAAGTGGTTACCAACTCTGCACCATGCAAAGATCAAACAAACTGTCAGGATGTAAATTCAAAATTAAGCCCCCAAACAAAATCATGTAATGGGCACAGAGTGTCTTTTACTGGAACTGGTTTGAAAAATCTGTGAAAAATGAGACCAAAGTAGGGAACCATGTGACCCGCATGAAGGGTGAAACCACCAAGCCACCACACTATATCAAACGACAGCCCAGCAATTTGCACACTGATGGTAAATGTGATAAACTGGGCAAAAATAAACCATCTGTGTGTGAATATAGACAGGCACTGTGGATTATGGCTCTACTGCTTTCACAGACACAAAATTATAACGTTTTCTATTAGTTCAGAAAAACAGTGCGTGAAACCGTAGGTCTCTTCTTCAGCACAGCCACCTTCACAAAGGCCTTGATCTTCCCAGGAAACAAGCCATTTTTTCCACATCAATTATCCGAAAATTCATACATAGATTGTGTGAAATAAGTGAATTGAGACTCATTCATGGAACAACATCTGGCCCTTGTTGGAATTTCAAAAACACAACAACACATCCCTGCACACTCCCTTCTATGGATCTAACTCAGATACACTGAGAACTTGTAGATGTTTTTTACCTGTAGAGAAAAAAAACTCAATGCCAAAATGGAGTTAAAGATGCTGTAATCACATATTTCTGCCCGCATAGTTTGATAGAGCATTTCATATGGAACAGGTGGCTGACGTCCTTTCATATGGAGAAAATGGGTGATATGATTCACATTCCTGATGATGGTTTCACTGTAGGTGAAGGAAATTTGTTTAATAGGTTTTGGATTCATGTAGTGGTTTATAGTGTGTAAACATAACTTGTTTGTTCACAGAAAAGCAATATCTGGTACCTTTAAAGTCCAAACAGGGGAATTGTTTGGGTGGATTATGCTTTGTCTGCATGAGAAATCACTGGGCTCCGGCTCTAATAATTCACTGCAGAGGCAGTCGGCTGGGGACTGACTGGCTGAAGTCAAGTCTGACGTAGAGAGGTAGGGAGGGAGGAGTCAGCAGAGCTCTAATCAAGTTCCTGTTGTCTGCACAAGGTCACGACAGAAAGCCCCATCTGCTTGCTGACCTTGATCCCTGCTTCAAATCACCCTCAGCTGTGTGTATGTGGGTGTGTTGACATGTATGACACCAGTGCTGCTACACTCCCCAACTTCTTGAGGGTTTAGGGTTTAGGGGGGTTAGGGTGGATTTGGTAGGTAGGTGCTGCTTTGGAGATGGAGAGGTGGAAAGGTGACAACCCTTGACCTTTCTCCATTTCTGTGGATTCAGACGCACAACCACAGCTGCAGCATCCAGCAGGTGTGGCGACTTATTTTCAGCTCCGAGCTGCAATTTTGAAGGCTGCAGAGGTGTTCAGTGTCGCAGCACATGGAATTTGAGGATCCGATTTATCCAGAAAATTAGAGCATGAAAGTAAGGAGTTTAAAAATGTCAGACTGACTGCTTTTGCATACATTTCAGACAAGTACAGATTATTATGAATGAAACCTTAAGTGAAATAAAGTGTTGTACTGAGGATGCAGTTTCTTATAAAGGACAAATATGGAGAGAGGAACAGCTGCTCCAACTATGGTTTTAATATGACATTTATACTCCAAAGCATCTGAGCACAACATGTGACTCCAACAGTGGTGGCCCCCAATTTGTACAAGTATGCCTATAAACCGCTAAATATAATTGGAAAAGAAACCAAAGTAACTCACACATGCCCTAGTTGTATACCACAAACAGGGAAAAAAAAAGAGAAAATTTTGAAAAATAGATTTTAACTTCTGCAGGAACTTGCAGGAAATTGTAAACAGATTGGGTTTCAGTCTGTAGGAATGACCCAATAGCTGGAACCGTGTCCAGGAAATACAGCGGCATCAGTCGCACAACACCCATAATTAAAAGAATTGCTCATATTGATGCATGCACTGAAGCATCCATTCTGAGTGCTCTACTGGCAGCTGGTGGGGGCAGTCCGCCCTTATGGCGGTCTTGTGGGGGCTCGAAGGAAATCTCTCCAAACCGTGAAAAGTGTATGTGTGTACGTGCGTTCCTTCAAGCCTTGAAGATTTACAGTATGTGTCAATATGCATGATTTTTTTTTAGTTGGACAAGTGGCGCACATATAAATGAATGTAAATCTGCTTTTGATAGCCGCTGTGTGTGTGTGTGCGTGTTCATGTCTGGCAGATGGGTGCGATTTGTGCCAAACCTTACTGGGGGGGTTGTGCTGCAACCAGAGTTGCAGTCTGGCCGCTGGGCTTCAGACTCACAGCGCAGCAGCCTGGCAGGCAGCAGTGGCTCTTGGCTGACCTCTGCCTCCACCAGGCCGCCCTCACTCACTCACCTCATTAGCTTGACAGGAGCGACCAAACAAATTGAGGGCATCATGGAGCTCCAGCAATTCCATGGGAACATTTTTTTAAACTCCCCCACTCCCCTCTCCAGCCGCACCCCCGCCCAGGTCTTGGTGTATGCGGCATACACAAACACACGCCCATATATAAACACTGATTGCTACTTAAGGTGTTGTGTTTGAGCAAATAGACTGATAACAAGACGCAGGCTTGCACATGTCTCCCCATTCGTGTGCAGAGACAAGCATTTTAACTGCATCCAGGTTTGTAGGTTGAGGCCAGGTACAGTATTAGATCATTCCATGTTTGAAACCCACCTTGAAAGCCTCCCGCTCAAAGCCCCCTTTTATTTATGTTAAGCACAAACTATTTTAAAAACACGCGTGGCTGCCGCCTCTGACAGCTTTATAAACAGGTGAAATCAACCTTAAAGGAACCAAGTTTCTGTGTAAGGATGAGTTTTCATTTCTACTTGTTTAGGTTTGAAATTTTGTTTTGTCAGCAGTGTTGAATAAAAAAAAGAAAAAAGAGAACCACACCTCTGGTGAAGAAGGCGCATACCCAGAAGGCAAAGCTGAAGAAATACCTCAGTGTACATATGAAACGACTGAAAGGGCATCGAGCAGCTGAAAGAAATCCTCTGTGTTGGTTCTCATGTAAGTGGGGGACCCTGAACAATGGTGCGATTTATTAGCCATAACACCCTTTTGAACATTCTGCGAATTGTGATCCCATTGTGCAATTCTGTGGATTGCACACATTCGGCTTATAAAGTAACTCAACATGCCCTCATACATATGGTATGAAACTGTGTGACTGGCTGTCAAACACACTGAGGACACACATGGGCTGATTTGACTTGATAAGACACACATTTCTTGGCAACATAATGCAGACACACACGCACACACACACACACACACGTACACAGATAAACCCAATGGCAGAAATATTCCACGATCCTTGGTTGAAGTCATGTTCAGTTTTTCTGACAGTTATGCATCCGTTTCACATCAAACATCTTTACAGTGCTGCAGAGATGACAGATTTTTGTAGCTGACCTCGGCATGATCCACTTAATCACGTGGATCTCAGTGACCAACTCTGCATTACACGCAAACCTGCCAGGTTTCACATATTTCACATGTCACATATTTATTCATGCCATCTGTATCATTATGCAAGTCGTCTACGGTAATCAGATCAAAACTTGATCAGGATAAGGCAGATCTAGCTGAAAGGTCCAGATTCACAAAGGTGTCACTTTTTGTAGAAATTCTAATGATTCAAATGGCTTTGGACACAAAAATGTGACTGTTAGAAGCATTTTACTTCATGGTCCAACAGAGGGCGCTTCCTCCAATTCTCATTCGGCCTGACTAATAGTGCACCCTATAGAGCGCTGCAGAGAGGATGTATTTATCTTGGTCTATCTGGAGGTTAGCTAAATGTCCATCCATCAATTTCTTCTGCTGTACTTCTGCCTCGGTCATTTCTCAAAGGCAGCTGTCAAAGCAGAGAACCCCAGACAATCTCCACAGCAGCGCTTTCCAGGTTGTCCCCCCACAGAGTTCTGGGTGTACCCGAGGTCTCCTCCTAGTTGAACATGGCAGACAGCCTTCAGAGGATAGCGACCAGGAGGCATCCTTATCAGATGCCCGAACCCTCTCAGCTAGCTCCTTCCCCTGTGAAGGAGCAGCGCCTCTAGTCCGAGCTCCCAAGACGTCAGTGTACCCACCTCCAAACTTCCACATTGTCATTTGACTGAGCTCTGACTTTTTTTGAAAAAAGCCTTTCCTCCTGCAAAGTTAATACCAGTTTCTATAAATACAACAAGACTCTAAAGGTAGATTGCTGAGTCAATTGGTTTTCATTATCAACAAGCTGATATTTAACATCTTTGAAAACCTCCATGATCACAATTTGGCACTTATTAGCAAATAGTCTTTTTTTTTTTTTTTAACAGATGCAAACCTTAAAGAAATCAAGACTTACTGATGCATTTCATGTCCTAGAGTAAAAAGCGAAAATGTCATGAGCTTATTTCAGGCATCGAACCAAAAATGCATTCAAAAAACTCAAAGAAGGGGAGGGAACTGGAAGTGCTAAAAGTAATTTCTGCAGCACTCTATAATCCCATTATTTTTAGGGCAGCATCTTGGCTGAAATTTTAAATTAAACAATGTGTCCCTTGAGCATGCCGTCAGTGGAGAAACTGATTATGCTGCACAAGTAGTTTGAGAAGCTTAAATGGTTGTTTTACTTTTTCCCCCGACATGAAAACGGCTTCCCAAAGGAATCCTAAGGTAAGGGTTTCATACTCAGGGGGTGGGCGGGGTAACGGTTCAACCAAACACACAATGCAGGATGAGTCCAAAACTGTTCAGCACTTATGCCACATAGGAAACCTAACAAATGTCCATCCTTCAGTGTTCTACTGCAAATGTGGACAAAGTTTGGACCTGAAATAGTAGGCCACCAAGCAACACCCCAGGCAGTAGGTGGTGTTCAAAAACTGGGACAGAGCTGGGGGTGAAATAAGTCACAAGTGGTGTTAAAGAGGTGTTAAAGAGATGGCATCCAGGAGCGAGACAGAAAGATGTATGTGTTTTAGTACTTCACAGCCAAGAGGGATGGAAAATGTGAGTTTACTAACCAGTGTCCGGCCTCGGTGGGTACAAGCTGGTTGAGACATACATCTATTCTATTTATGTATTTTGTCCAACATGGACATAAAAAGCCAAGTCAAAGGACCTGTGGATGATGGACTATTAGATCACTTAACGGCATTAAGTCAGAGTATAATAATGAATCCTTGAGTATGGTACTGTGGTCTGGTATTTCATTTATTAGTGTATCAATGTAGAGTATTGATAATAGATCAATTTGATAAATCATCATTTGTTATGGAATTTCCTATTGCTCTTTGCAATCAAATATTGAATAAAACAGAAATGCTGAAAAAACCCATTTAATTCAAAAACAGTCATTCATTTCTGCATGCTCATGTTATTATACACTGAATCTCTTGTGATTGCGGGTCAGGTCTCATTGACAGTTTCTATTTTGCACTCACATTTCCAGGAAGTGGCAGCATAGTGGTTAGCACTGTTGCCCCACAACAAGAAGTTTGTGGGTTTGGTTCCTGGGCCTGTGTGGAGTCTATGGGAAGTTTGCATGTTCTCCCCGAGCCTGTGTGGGTTTCCTCCAAACCATCCAAAGACATCATGTTTGGGTTAATTGGTGAATCTAAATTGTCCGTAGGCCTGAGTGTGAGTGTTGGCCCTGTGATGGACTGGCGACCTGTCAAGGGTGTACCCCGCCCTCGCCCAGTGTGAGCTGGGATTGGCTCCAGCTCCCGTGACCCGGAAACGTATATGTGGTGGAAGATGAATGAATTTCCAGGAGGTATTGCTAGTTTAGCTATCCCAAAAGAATAAACAAACTCCTCAGGTCAAGACTTAGCAATTTAGCTCTAGCTGGAGGATAAGGGTAGCTCTGTCACTGACAACCATGGACATATTTCAGACAAATGGTTTGAACGAGGAGTGAAGGAGACCATTTGTGTCAAAGCAAAGAAACCACCCCTCAAAAGAGAAGTAGGTTAACTACGGTACTTATCCCCCACCTACAACGCTGTCCTTTCACCCCCTCTCAGGACATTTAACAGCCATTCACATGTCAATGGCCTTGACAATGGCCCAGTGGAGGTTAAATACTTGGCTCCCCATAGCCCTTGGATGAGAGGTGAAATGTTGAGTCCAGTTGTCCTCAATTTGACTTTTCTTAAACAGAAATGACCTGGATGACTGACAGTCTTCACTGACCTCCAGATTTAATGGCTTTTCAAATTGACCTTTTTGGCATGACATGCACCAAAGAATGCACCAACCCTTTGAGGTTGTACTGTAATGCTCCACCTGACTTATTCAAATGGGTGAAGCTCACTGTCAGCACTCCTAATGTTCCCGCCTGTTATATGTAGGCGCATATAACTCCCATAACAGTTCGCTCTTAAACAATGAAATGCAGCGCTAATGACTCTCTAGTAAAGATAATGTGACACTAGAGGCTCCTTTAAGAATAGCTCTGTGAATTAAATGTGAGTGGTGAAGCTCGAGAAAAAATGGGAATGCCCCAGACACTATAGTATCATTTGCATGCTACTATTGTTTAAATCTAGACTTTTGGATGTTTGAAACTGTCATTAAACACATTGTAAAGCTACATCTATGTTATGTACTGTGACATAAAAAACCTGTTGGGATGTATGATGTACTGAAAACTGGGGGGAGTTGCAGATTGAGTTTTATAGGTCAGTTAATATATGTGGGAGGACATGTTGTGAGTAAAGGTCAATGATCAATGAAAGCTTCAAATGAGATCTTAACAGTTTGGATCCATGCAACACGGGAGACAGAGACAGTGAGAACAGAAATGGATGGATGGAAAGGGAAGAGGGATTGGCTTTATATCAGTAAAAAGGCTGATAGAAGGTTGTACATGACTATGTATCTTCCCATAATCTGTGAATTTTATCCTTTTCCTAAAATTATTATAGTCTGAACAAACCTTTGGAATGCAAAGGGGGAAGAAGAATGATTGCAGGGAGACAAAAGAATAGACCAACGTGTTACAAATGACTCATGAGCAAGGACCATTGAACAGGATGCATTTGAGTGATTTTTGGACAACGTTGATGCAGGATGTTCTTTGGTTCTTCTTTCAGTCTGAGGAGGTTTTGTGGGTAATCTGTGGTGGCACTAAGGCAAGGGCAAACCCCCTGAAGGTCCCATGAGATAGGAAAACTGGAAATAGGCTGGGCAGGGGGGTGAGGAATACAAGAACAGATGAGAGTAAGAGGGTTAGGTTTGTATTTATGGACGGCAAAAAGAAATGTGGTTGAGGTGTGGTGCTGATCCTGAAACCTCATTGTGAGCTTCAATTAATATGGAGACATCACCTCACATGTTCAAGACTCACCAATAGCAGCTTGCGAGTGAGTCAGCTGCATTTAATATAATTCAGTGTAAGACAGTCAATTTACTGTAATTCTCATATAAAAACATATTATTCAAAATATAGCACAGTCTTAAGTAATCGCTGGGCCATGGCCAGCACAAATAGTTGCAAACAAATTCCCTGTTCCACTGGTCAAAAAACCTACTAGATCAGCTAACATCTGGCTTTTGTCAGTAATGGAAAAGGCTACAATCGGCATCTAGACCTGGGTCAAATGACTTTGCTGTAAAAATGGCTATTTATTGTCTCCAGCGAACATGTTAATTTTCACTCCTTCTTTCGCTGCAATGTCTTTCAGAGCACAAACACCTGTGACATATCCAGCACACTGCTCTACAATCAGGGACACTGAGGTGGGGGATGACACACGATCTGGAAGTGTGCTGTACGTTTGAAAAATCACCAATCAAAGTGTCTCATGTGGAGGCTCTGACCCTATTACAGGAGCAACAACCTGAGAAGAGAGACGAGACAGATTCATTTTAACAGATTACCCAGCAGTTAATGGTTGACTCTCCACTGTATCTATGTACATGTGTCCTCAGTCTGACACAAGACACAAGAAACCTGACCAGGGTTTTCCAGCAGTATTCATTTTTTCCAGCATAAGTCTTGTTTTCAGAATCTAATTAATTGTAGTGATTTCTGCTTTGATACTCCTGATCAGTATTGAAACACTGTCCGATTTTTTTACATTAAAATCCCACTAATAAAAGAAAGGCTGCAAGACTTTTATTGTGACAGTTATGGATGAAGTTGCTTCATGGCAGTGTTGGCAAAGGTTCTTGCTCTACTGAGTGTCATTGAAATGGAAACAATTGGGACTTAATCAGGAAAAAGGTTGAACTGAGAGGCGATTTTGAGTTTGCATAAACTCTGGAACATGGGAAACACGAAATAAAGGACCGATTCTCTGCCACTGAGGAGAACTTGTGGTAAGATAAAACCCGACAGTGATAGCCACATTTGTCCATCCAGTACCTGAACGGAAAGGCTTTAAATCAGCTGCACAGCTGCAGCAAGTGTACCACTCATGAAGCTTATATAACACACAACCATGTCAAGACACAGTGCATGTTTTCAGGTCTGCTGACGCTGCTGACGTTGCTGAAATGGGCGTCGTGCTGTGGCCTCAATCGTGGTACATGTATTTTTAGCTTGGAGTCTCAGGCTCCAAGCAGCCTGTACTCTGCCTATACCATCTCCTTGATAAAAAAGACATGTAATAAGACTTAGCACTAATGTGAAGCATACTCTGAAAGTCAGTGAAGCGTATGATCTCTCCCAGCTCCGCAACTTCCTACACGGTCCGTTCTGGAGAGATAAAAGCAGCTTCCATCCCAGAATGAGCAGACTCATCTGTTGGAGTCTTGACACATGGATCTCCAGTGAACCCCGGGTGAAGCTCAGGTTCAATCTTTAGGCCACAGAAAATTTATTCAGCCACATCTGGCATTGTCATTACAGAGCCGAGCTGCTGGTGAAAGGCAATGGGAAGGGAATGTGATTGAGTGGTGTAGAAAGTACACGAGGGAATAGAGAGGAGCAGTGAGACAAAATGGACTAAAAAGATAGATTTATGTTCGTGTATCAGATAACTATTCAAGTGTAGACGTAAGTCTCAACCAACCAAGGCAGAACTGAAGTTGCTGTGGACACCAGATTTGTCTATTGTGCTTTAAGGCCTGAAACAAAAATGAACTCTCAGAGTGAGTCTATTTGCTGAATGGCATTACCTAAACATTCTGCTCACTTGGAAACTGGTCCTAGCATACAACATTAAGGACTCAAAGACATGCCATCAGGACAACACCAAAACAGTCAAGAGACACCAGTGTTCACAGCTGTAGAGGTCAGAAATTCAAGCCACTAAACACAGACAATGAAATCCATCCCTGGAATCTGTTTTTGTTGTACAGTATACAGCAAGATACTATTTCTTCTCTCTGTGTCTGTCCTTTTGTGTGTTTCTGTGTGTCCTGTTCTTCCCCGGCTGCTGGAATCACATGAAAGGTGGACATAAGACATTCAGCTTCCTGTACTGGGTGAGGTCCAAGGACCCACTGAGCATATGAAAGGAAATGCTGAGGAAAAAAAAAGACCAAATGAACTACAGCGGTTGAGATGAATTAATTCCCAGATGGAGATGACGCTTCAAAACGGAAGATGAGTGCAGACAACTGTTTGAAAAGCATGGCCATCTGATAATGCAGCCAAATGAAGTGGACGGCAAAGTGAAAAAAAAAAAAAAAGAATGAGATCAGCTGGTTTTGTGTTTCTGCCTTTTTAAAACACAAAAGACTGATCAGTGGGAAAAAAACAAACCCAAAATAAACAAACAAACAAAACAAACAAAAAAAAAAATAACTCACACATGAATACTTTTTCCAGTGGCTGGTGTTTGCACCGCAGGGATCTAACAGGCTCTTTCATCTTTCCATGTGTCCAGCAGCAGTGTTTTTGGTTGTCCCCTGATTGAAGTGATGTGGCTGGATGCAGTGAAGTGTTGATGCCAGCTTCTTCTGTGAGGTCAAGCAGGTTACGTTAGAGCACTCCTGCAGGCTGCCTGTAATGGCAGCGCGCTCACATGTGACCAGAATGCATTCTTTGCTGTGCTGTGTTACACATTACGATCGTGGCGGATGGTTGGCTGTCTGGTTTTGCCTCGCTAAACCTATAGAAGCTGTCAGTAGGCGAAGTCTCTATGAAAAAGAATAAGCATTATAACCCATAAAGACGGGGTCCTCTAACCTTATTGACTCTGACCCTTAATGGACATGGTTTCCATTGACCAAGCAGGTACACAGCAAAGTCTGTCTGCTGCGGAGATCGGTCAGGCTTGCAAGTCTGCATTCTGCGTAAAATGTGTAAAGCCTTTTCAAATTAGCACCAGTAAGGAACAAATGTTTCCTTCACAGCTGACCTCAGTCAAATCCCCCGACTCTCTGTTCCCCTTTCAATTACATGAATGCATTTATATCATGTTTAATATTCATGTCTCTCTAGACATTTTCCTGACTTGAGGGCGTGCATTAACATGAACATGTTATTATTTAACCAAGGTTAGGCTGCAAGTTTTTGGCATCAATGGGCAAATTTCCATAATCACCTTTGAGCATAATGTAATTAGTCAGATCAGAAGCAAACTATATGTTTGTCTGTCTTCTTGGTCCAGTTTCAAAAAGACATGATGGGAAACTTTGGCTTTTCAGATGGATATGTGTTCTGACCTGTTTCAAGCTGCTGACTTCATTGCACTGTAATATCTAACTGTGTTGTAGTTGTGTGGGTTGGTTTACCATCAGAGCAGCGGATTAATCATGATCTGCATGATTTTTCATGTTGACCACCTTAAAGTTCCTCTCATTATATTTTAACTACATTGAAACCATCTGCTATGCCAAACATTTTCCTTAACATCATTTCAACTGGAGCTCTAAGCACATTTAGCTTGCTCATTTAAAAATCTGGATCAGGCCTCATGCCTAGCCCATCATCTGCTGCTTGCTGTGTGTAACAACAGAGAGTATCGAGATGGCTGGCAAAAAAACCAAACACTTAAGCGTGAGGATGCGAGCAACTATGACAATGAAACTGTGATGTCTAGATGACTGAGTCGGAGCATCTTCAACACTGCAGCTCTGTGGGATGTTCCTGGCTCATTCATGGTCATGGGGAGGGATGGCTGGACTCTGGTCTGATCTAACAAAAGAGCTCCCACTACTTTGACATGTAGCACCGACCTAAACCTGGTTCAGATGGAAACAGTATTCCCTAATGTCAGTGTCCTCTTTCAGCAGGATAATGCTCCCTGCCACACTACAACAACGGTTCGGATATGATCCGAGTAACAACAACCAGTTCAAGGTGCTGACTTGGCTCCAAATTCTGAATACAGAATGAGGAACAGGAAATTAGTGACATACAATGGCTTTGGACAATATTTGCAAAACCTCAGACTTCAGACTTATATTCTTCATCTTGCATCATTTAATTCCTTTTTCTCAAAATGTGGAAATTTTATTGTGAAATAACATGCTTCAATTACTTGCACAGTAAGGACTTGTGTTAATGTTTTTGAAATGTTACAGTACATTTTTTTGTTGTCAGGGGCTGTTTTCCTGTTTCAGACTTTGCATTCTGGAAATACTGGAAATCCATTTTCAAAATTAGCAATGGCCCAATTGACAGGAGTGTTTTTCTTCCTCCAACAGTTTGTCCACTGAAATTTGAGTAAGGTCATGAGATAAGATCTGATCCACATGCAAATGACCATAATTACATCTGTGTGTATGGCAGCTCTGGTCAGCATGTATCTTGTTCCAGTGTGGTCATGCAATGGTCAGATAAACACAACAAGTCCAGTGCAAAAAAAACAAAACAAAACAAAACATAATGGAGATCAAATCTGCACAGAGAATAAAGTACTGATCGCCTTAAAGGGAAATACCACTTAATCTTCAAAATATTTTTCTATGCTAGAATACATGGAAACACACAATTGATATTCCTTAGTGTGACCAGCACCTACTCCAAAGCTACAACCCAGAGAACTTGGATGTTATCAGCATGTAAAATCTGCTTGACTTCATGCAAGACATATTGAGAAAGACAGGAAACAGAATGAGAGATTTTATGGAAATTATGATACTTTTTCCATTCCAAGAGTTGCAATAATGGAAAATAAGGCCTATTTGGATAAAGAAAACAGCCGCAGGCAGACAGTCTGTAGGTTCAACTAATCAGTCTCCTAATGATTGTTTCATTTTTTGCCCGCATGCAGCTCTCAGTTTTTCAGGTTCTGACTTTCATTGGACCACGATCTATTTCCTCTTTAGCTGCAACTAGAAAACGCAACCTGATGTCACCTCTGAAAGAAAACAGTCGAGACGTTTCTTTACTTTGGAAAAAGTGAAGCTTCTATTGCAAACTGACCATGGAGGGCTGAACACCAGCACTGCCCTGACACACACCCTCGTCTTCCTCATCCAGCCACAAGGTCAGAGCCAACATTTGATTGTGAATGACTGGACTGATAATGGTTACTCTTTTGCACAGTTGGAAACATAAACATGTCTGATTCCTATGATGTGATGAAGTATTTTGCTCTTCAAGCTTTTCAAACTGGACAACCCAAAGCTAGTGATCATCTCGTGACATACTCCATTTAACATTTGTATCATTTGGACGCCATGTTTGGCTGTTCATGAGTTTGCTATGTGTGAAGAGGGATCTCCTCCCATAGACACGAGAATCATCCATCATCATCATCATCATCATCATCATCAATTACTCAATCAACAGAAAATGAACACCAACAATTCTTTAGTCATGTTTAAGAAGAAACACAAAAAAGATAAAAGAAAAATTGAAAAAAAAAAATCAAAAACACCATATGGTGATTAAAGAAATGTTAGGTATAATAAGGTTTGTAAGACAGGAAAATTAGCAAAAAAATATAGTGAAAATGTATTTCAACCATCAGCGTAGTGGCATAGGGCTGTTGCCCCACAGCAAGAAGGTCGGGCGTAATGATCCTGGGCCTAGGGCCATTCTTTGTGGAGTTTGCATGTTCTCCATGTTCCTGCGTGGGTTTCTTCAGTGTACTCCGGTTTCCTCCCACAAAGATATGAATGTCTAGGTTTAAATGTGCATAGTAGTTGTGAGTGGCTGTTTGTCAATGTCTGTCTCTATGTGTTGGCCCTGCAATGGGCCTGTCCAGGATGAACCCCTGCTGTTATTGTTTTAAACACTTCTTTCCTCCTCCATGGCTAAACTGTAGCTAACAGTGGTATTTAGAACAACTTCCAAGGCTGAAAATTAATTACCACACAGGAGAGCCAAAACCTGCAATACCTATACAGACAACATGAGCCTGAGTCCAGCAGTGAATCGGTCCTCATAGACTCCCATGTAAAAATGTACAAGCCTGGTAAAAAAAAAAAAACCCAAACTGTTTGGTCTCCATAGTTAATTTCCCCTTCATGATGACACTACACGAGGTTCATTGTTATATAACTCACCTGTTTACACACATTCTCCGTATTTGTGAGTGCGGCTGCTTTGAGTGACAGGTGGAGGGAGTGTACTATATCTTTGCTACAAACTGGCATGCACTGAAGTCTCAGCTTCACACACACCCCTCCTTTTGCCCATTTTTGGATTAGCCAGGAGCCAGGTCGTTGTCAAGATGGTGACAGTGGAGCAGCTCACTATGAACTATAAAACTAAGGTCAAAGTGGACTCCCATGAAGTGACATAACAACATGGAACATTTTCTAAACTGTTGATCTGCTGTGCTCCTACACACACTGTGTTATGCCATAGACCAGCTGTTTCAAAAAACTCTGAAAAGTGTCCACAGTATGAGTCCTTCACTTTCTTGAACTAGTTGACCAATGCAGGGGTTATATTTACTCTTTAAATTTCAAAATCTAACAAACTGTATGATGTTCAGGAATTAAAGGGGAAAATAGCAGTCTGTATGAGGAGGTTGGTTAGACTGACATTAGTGCTGAGTACCACTCCAGGATGGTAATGAAGGTAATGAAGCTTTCCAAAAATAGGGCAGGAGCTTTTACTAATCATGCACATGCAGGAGCATGTATGATACTTCTAGGAAAGAGAAACGCTTCAAGTGTTAATTTCAACAAGTGTAATACGTGTTTTGGCAAGCTGAGGGACTTTGAACAATCAAGTACCTAACACATAACAATGTTTTTAAACCATACAGGCTCAGCGCAGGGCTTTCATGCTTTCTCCAACAGATGTACACCCACCACAGCTCCCTATGTGCTATATGCTGGTACCTCCATTCAACAGGGTAATCTAAATATTCTCAGACAGTATTTACACAAGTCTTATCCCCGAGATTCCATCTGAATACACTGACTCTGGTGCATTTTGGGGCTTTGAGTTTCTCTAATGTGCCAGACACTGAACATTCTTCAGTTATAGCTTTGATTGTCTTCACCAGCAATATATGGATGGACACATAACACCCAAGTCCAAGGGACAAGTACCTTACCTCCCAAACACAAAGGGAGCATGCACAGCGTTGTGCAGGGAGGTCTAGGAGCCCCCCACTCTCCATCAGGTTTTAAAGTAAAGCCAAAGGGGGGCTGTAGGCAGGGCATGTAGCAATAAAGCTGCTGACAGAAAGTTGGCCCAAAACGATGCTTCTCTGCTGGAGTCATGCAGTCACGATCTTGGAAGAGTCCAGCTCTGGTTAACAAGCAGCCTTGCCAGCAGACCATGTCTGGGTTTGAGGAAGTGATGGTCTCAGAGAGCCCATCTCAAAGTTGACATCAATGGGATAGTCTCTCAGCTTGTATCCAGAACAAGCCCAATAATGTCATTGCTGATCTCCAGTAAATTTGTCATCATTACACATGAGAAGTAAACACGTCACTGGAGTCAGAAGGCAAAAGTCTATGTTTATTCTTTTGTGAATAATGAGAACAACAGCTAATCGCTACTATAAACTGGTTCTAACTGAGAAGCTATGTAACACCTCTCTGTATACTTTGTGTGTGTGCCAAAAATAAAGGGAATATATTGGATCTATTGTTCTCTATAATCTCAAGACCTCTGAATTGTGAGAGCTTTCAAAAAGTATTGAAATCCCCATATCTTAAAGGGAGAGTTGATGATCCTAAGGTTTTAATAACTTTGGGTTAAACATTAACAATAATCAAAGGTAATTGGAATGGGGCCTTCTTAAGCCACCATTGTGGTATTTGGCAGAAAAAGAGAAATTAATTTAGCTTTGCACCAAAACTGTGGCAGGGGTGTTGACTCTCTGGCACAAAAATCAATAGTAGACTCATGTTCTAATAAGAAATTGATTAGATTATAAAATATTTGGTCTGTGTGTAACTCTGAGACACATTCATTTTGCTCTATGAAGTTTTATTACTTCTGTGCTTTTCACACAGCTGTTTTGCGTGGTTACAGGAACACAGCAAGCCTTGTTTTAAATGCTAATGCTTAAAATATTCCACTGAATGACCAATCCCACTGTTTCACATGTGCAATGAGAAAAATAAATGAAAAATAAAAGCACATGCGGAGTTTGAGGAGAGATTTATTGATCTGTGTTTTGCAAGAAGTGATCTCAGCATGATCACCTTCATCGCATGGAAAAATCTCGCTGCCAGCAATAGCAAATATTAAAATATCTTAACCTGCTGGTTTTCTGCCTGGAAATGGTCTCAATCTGCATTTCTCAAAAATCTATCATCAAACTTGTTCATTATGTGTGGTGTCAAATCTGATCAAAACACGATTGGACTGAAGTGGTAACCCGTTGGGATGTCAAGCATTGTGTTAGTAAATTGCCTGTTGCCATCTTGTTTTAAAACCATATTTGGTTTATAGCCAGTACTTTGTATTCTGTGTTGATTATCTGGTAGAGTCTGTCAGTCACACAGTATCCACATCCCCTTATTCATCCCCTGCTTAATGGTCTATTTTCCTTTAGATGGGACCATCATTGAAAAAAATTAACATCATGTTGTATTAAAGACTTGAAACCAGAGACTTAGACCATGGACTCACTAGCAAAACTCATTAGAAAACCATTCACTGAGCTAACAAATCAAGTGGGAATTAGGGACATGATCCCATAAACTTCAATACAATCTGACAATCAATATAATCTCCTGAGGGTCTTTAGATGGATAGATAGGTCATTAAATAATCTGCTGTCTATACAATATATGGAATACACAGCTCAGGTCGAAAGATCCGGATTCATACAGATGTCACTTTTTAAATAGAACATGAAACTTGCGTGGACAAAATTTAAAATTTACTTAGATCATGATGTCTTCAAACACAACAAATTTAGCATAACTAACTGTTAGAAGTATTTCACCTAGGAGTTCAAAGGGGGGAACCTCCTAAAATCTTCTATCAGTCTTTATATAGGTCATCATGGAAGTTGGTGTCTCCCTGGTTCCTTAAACTGAAGATGCTGAAGATAAACGAACAAAAGTTCATAAAGCAGATATTGTTTGCTCAATAGGTTAATATTTTCTAATGCACAAATCTTTTGGATGCCATATTACAATCAGCAGAAGTAAAAACATAGTGCTTGTTAGTGCATGTTAGTGGTTGTTATAAATCTACCTTTTTTAAGAGACACATAAACTTGATGAAATCTTGACTGGGATATTTACTGATGTATTTTATGTTTAAAATAAAAGTTGTAATCGTAATGAGCTCGTGTTAACACGGACCTTACTTCAATGCGTTCAAAAAATCCAGAAACAAAGAAAGGAGGGAACCATATGTGCTAAAATGCTAACTAGTTTCCAAGTTTGGGGAATTTAATGACCCAACATTAAATGAAAGACCATAATGGAGCAAAGTTGAGGTGTGTCACGACTGGATAATCCAAAAGAAGAACAAAATCTTTTTTAATATGATAGGTGAATCATTTCGATTAGGCTTAATTTGCTTGGCTCGACAAACAGTGGACATGATGACAAGACGAGGTATATTTTACACTCAGTGATTGACACAGTCTACAAAAGTAGGTTCAACTGTGTTGGACAATGTAACGGCCAGTGTCATAGTGTAAGTAACATCTGTTTTTACAACGTACTCATCAAAACACAACAGAGTAGAGGGGAGGAGGACTGAATGAGCAGGAGAGGAAGAGCGTGCACACGCTGTCTATAAGCTACTTGTGTATTATCTTGAATTGTTCATGTGTTTTGTATCTTCTCTGCAGATGTTTGGATTCCCACATACTGGGTTCAGGTTTGTCTTTGGCTATGTTCAATTTCAAAAAATAGAGCATTTGTCTTGCATTTACTGTTAAAGCGATTACAAGTCTCCCAGACACTTTGACCTCAGCTCAGTCCACAGAGATACAGCAGTCTGCAGTGATTCAGATTTTTCACAAACTCGCCGTATCACTGCGCTTTGTGGTAGACCCCACTGATGTCATCTAGTTGTCTTTGGCTTCTTGCATCTGAAACATATGATGCTCCCATGTTCCTCCACTGCTGCGTGTGGGTCTGGTTGCGGCCTGTGTGTATATACACCAGTGATTTGTGGTAGTGAGGATATTTTTGTAAACATTCCAGCTTCAGTGAAACAGCTGCTTTCCATTTTAAGGCATCTGTCTGTTTGGGTATGCCTACTGGAAATGCAGGTCTCTTCAGTGACTGACTTTGCACCTTCCTCTTAAAGCGATAGCTCGGTTTATTTGACATGCAGTTGTGAACTGTTGGAGGACTACCCACAAGTGCAAACAGAATATGCACTACATCAATCCACAGACCAGCTGCTGGAGTGAGACAGAGCTAAGCATGCACACATTAACTGATGTTGGCTTTTTTTAAACAGGTTTTCTTTGAAAAGTAACTACAACATTTATGGATGTTGAGGTGATACTGTGACTAGTATCTTACTGTTGTCTTTGGCTAAAAACTGGCTTTGTAGGTGATTTGCTATTAAAGTGTGTGAACTCCTGTAAACTGGCCTTTTAAAAGCAGGGTGGCATTTGTGTGCTCTTCTGTCTGCACTGACAGATCTGTTGTCACTGGTGCACATCCTCAACACTGTTCTTCATGCATGCAAGCAACATGTAGCTACTGGTTAAGTTTGATCTCTACCCCCGCAAGGGTTCTTACAAAGGTAAGACTGAAAAGACAGATGACAATAATACAGCACGACTGCATCATTATAACTAAACTTGGTGGAAACATAAAACTTCAACTTCGTAAGGTACCTTTTCGAAGAATAACAAGGAACTGTATATTCTTCGTGAATGCTACTTGTTCTATATTAGTCTCAGGCAAAGAAGATATTTGAATTTCTTAAGGTTGACACACTCGAGAGAAAAAAACATGGACACCTGTTGTTAAATTAAAACAAATGGCTCATTGACAAAACATTAAAGAGTAGGCTTTCACCATCTCTCATGCAAAGTAGCCATGTGAATTAAAATGGAGTTGGCACGGCTGTTGCCTTCTTACGAGAAAGTCAACAAACTCAAGAGCTCTGGTTTAAATCTCAGGCCTGGCAGGGCACTCAGTCGCCTCCTCTCCTCTCCTCCTCCTCCTCCCCCCAGACTGCATGTTCACCGCTCGCCGCATGAAGTTTGGTTTTCTTAGTGCTCCAAAACCTCCAATGGTACTGGCACAGTGCACTCGCTGTGCCCTTGTGTAACTGCTGCCCCCTTCCCTACTTGTGCTCCTCTGTTTTGCCAGAGGTGTCTTTCTTCATTAGAAGCAAATGCTTTCAGAAACAGTAACACACAGCTGGCCGCTCCAACCTCCTGTGAACCCCTCACTGCACGTTAGGATTCGGGGCTTGTGTCTGCTGACTGTCTCTCTGCCAATCTACAATGTGGCTGGCTGTGCAGTGGTGAGCTGTGCGGCGGACCACGCCTATGTAGCCTGATTTACACTCCTTTCTTCCTGGGCAGCCACTAGACAGCAGCCAGCTCCTGGAGGGACCAACGGCGGCTTCAGCTGAGGGGCCAAGCCCGAGCCCCATTTGGTTTTGGTTTCCTTTTGCCTGCCACTGTGCCACACCTAGCATGAGTTGGACTAAATGAGACTAGTGTGTAGATTGAAAGATTGGGCTTAAACTGAAACCAATAAAAGGCGAGGCTGTATGAACGGCTCCACAGCCATTCACAGGTCATATGTCTGTCAATTTATTCACGTTGTGCCTGACCCGCCCTGTCTCTAACTCGTTTATGCATAAATTCCTTGTGCACGCTATCGCACTGAAGCATTGAGAGTCAGGGGCCATGGTTCATGGGCAGATGCTTGTGTTATACCTCTCCACTATATGCAGAAACACGTGCAGGCGAACATTCCTTCCAGAGTACCTCCACTCTTCCATCCCTCCGTCCTTTAAGAGGGGAGCGTTCTGTTTGTAGACCTTACCCAAGTGTTGTCTGAGCTCTGTTTAGAGTGCAAATGATCCTGTTAACCTGCATTTCTAAAAAATATTTCCAAATATATACCTGACACAGATGGAGAAAGGCTTATAGCAGATCTTGGTTGAAGTCCAGTGCCCTCAGGAAGTTCCGTTTTGTTTTATGGTCCGATGTGAGTCTCCAACATTTTTGGGATCTTCATGTGGGTCACATGTTGTGAACCAGTGTCCGTAATCAAAAGCATTCAACAGACAGTCCAAATATATACATACATGTACAGATCAATTTCACAAAACCCAAGGGCAGTTTGACCATTTTTTAATGCTTATCTTTTATTCGCCAAATATTTTGCCTTTTTGTGCATACAAGAAGGTCGTGGGTTTGGTTCCCGGCCTGGGGCCTTTCTGTGTGGAGTTTGCATGTTATCCTCATGTCTGCATGGGTTTCCTCCCACCGTCCGAAGACATCATGTTTGGGTTAATTGGTGACTCTAAATTGTCTGTAGGTCTGAGTGTGAGTGTGAGTGGTTGTTGGTCTCTGTCTGTGTCTGTGTGTTGGCCCTGTGATGGACTGGTGACCTGCCCAGGGTGTACCGCGCCCTCACCTAGTATGAGCTGGGATTGGCTCCAGCTTCCCCCACGACGCGGAAATGGAGTGGTAGAAGATGAATGTGTGTGTGAGTGTGTGAGTGCATACTTTAGTTTTGCATTCATAAACAGATCAGCCATTACATTATAACCACTGACAGGTGAAATGAACAACATGAGATATCTTGTTATAGTGGCACCTGTCGCTGGGTGGAATATATTAGACAGCAGGTGAACTTTTAGTTGTGAAATTGATGAGGTGGAAGACATGGCACCAGGTCATGCATCTCTTTGCATTAACTGGCTTCACTTACCCAGACATCCGGAATCCTGATAAGCAGGCTCATGAAACCGGCTATCAACTCCCTAATTGAACTCAGGGTTTTCCCGTTTAGATCTATGCACTTCAGATAAAAGGGGAGGGGTTCGCTACATACGACCAATCGGATCATGGAGAAGACACAAAGCTGCATATTTCACAATGAAAGGGCAAACTACAACATGAAGAAAATATGAAGACTATAAATCGATCAATCAAGTTAAGGTAAGTAACACCGCTGCAGCAGCCAGAAGCTGCAAAGAATACTAGGAAAAAAACTGCTGAGTCTGTTGTGTAAATTACTGGGATTATAATATTAAATTGGCAAGATTTACTGTATGTGTGTCGCATAAATGTATATTTCAGATTTTTTCATCACTTGGTTCTACAATTTCATTGTCATTATTTCAGTTCCAACCTCAGTGGAGCAACACAGACTTGGGAGCAAGTCCGCTTACCTCGTCCGGAAAATTGGGTAAACGGGTTAACTCAGTCACACTTTTCTCTCTCTCTCTTCAGCGCCTCTCAGGGTTTTAGCACCCACATCAACGGGCTGGTCTGGGAATGGGCAGAGCATTTTCCAAGAGAAATGATTGGTCAGTGGTACCGTCTTTTATACCTGCTGAGCTCTTAACCCTGAACTTAATCTGCTCCGGGACAGGTTAGGCATTCTGCTCAAGTTACTATGGCGAAGTACCCCGATAGAAAGTAACCCCGAGTTTGTGAAACTGAAAACCAAGGGTTAACTCCAAAGTTACCTTACTAAATTGGAATATACCTTTGTGATACAGGCCTCAGGATGCATTATGGGAAGAAGACAAGCTGGTGGACACAGTGTGATGATGATTTGCTGGCAAACCTTGAGTCTTTCATTCATGTGAATGTTACTTTGACATGTAGCACTGACCTAAACCTGGTTCACATCAAGTCTTCATGGAAAAAGTATTCTCTAATGGCAGTGGTCTCTTTCAGCGGGAAAGTACTCCCTGTCCCACTGCAACAACCCTTCAGAAATGATCTGAGGAACACCAGCCAGGTCAAGGTGTTGACTTGGCTTCAAGTCCTCCACATCTCAATCCAGTCAAGCATTTGTGGGATGAGCTGGACCAACAATTTTGATCCATGGACCTCAGAATTTCAAGGACTTAAAGGATCTTCTATTAACCTCTTGGACCATGTACCACAGCTCACCTTCAGAGGTCTAGAGGACTCCAGACCTCTAGGGTCAGGACTATATTGGTGCCAAAATGAAATCCTCCACAATATTATGTAGAAGAAAGTCATAATGTTATGATTAGTGTATACTGTCTGCATATATGAATATATATGTTCTGTACATTTCATTTACTTACATGAAAGACTGGATCTAAAAGTCACAATTATCATGTGTTGTTGGAGGATTTTTGAAGAATAGTTGAAGGGAAGCAAGACAACGCTTGCTGCCATCTCTTAAAATGATCATGTTAACCACAGAAGCAAAGCTTATGAAGGCACATCCTCCCACATTGGAGAGAGTCCAGGTCCTATTAGCTTTGTCCCCAGGCACTGCAGAAAGCAGAGTTGAGAAGGGTGAGTTTCATTAACCATTCCAAGAAATGCTTGATGTTTTTTAAAGCCTGGGGCAGAAAATCCTACACCCAACAATAATCTGCCTCATCTCTCCCATTCAGTGTGTTGATGCTTTTTGCTGATTGATGGTATCAAACAGATACTGTTGTGATTGCGCAGATACTTTTACTGCCACATCACCACGATGATGAAAGTGAAAACAAGTTGCCACATCTGATCAGTAGAACTGAAAACAACATCTTCATCATATTGAGACTTGAAGACTACGCAATATCTTTTTTAAAATTTCTGTTAGTTTCATCACATTTATTCATCTTCATCAGCTCTGCCCTTTAGACTGGAGGTTGGTAGGGCTGCTAAATCTATTTAAAATTAACACATGGATGCTTTTGAATACATTGTTAACTTCGGGGATATTTTATATTTGGTACAAAAAACTGTACATTGCATATCTAGTGAGTATTTTTGTGATATATACGATCAATTTTAATTTAAATTAGAAGCAACTCCTGACTAAAAGTTTATATCTTCTCAGAACTGTGTGTCTTTCAACTTAGTAAGCTAAATGCTTCAGCAGACATTTGTTTAGACCAGTCGAAGTGTAACTAGGGCACTGTCCCATTTCTTTCAAGTGTAACAGCCAACCTAATGTACACAGACGCACGCACACACACACACACAGGCTTAGATACACTTGTAAGTACTTGTATGAAGTGCACACAGATATCTGTCAAAGCACGCTTTCACGGAGCTTCCTGACAGATGGTTGAAGCTGAAACAGACTTTTCCAAGAAGTGCAATTATTTTTGCTGTGGATGGTCCTGCAAGGTGAAGGAAGTGCATTAATCAGTGTGTGATTGGTGGGCCAAAGGAGTAATCCTTAGACGAGGGTGCTGACAATGACACAGGGAATGCATTACTCTGAGTAAAAGCCCCTATACTTCAAAAATGCAATCATCATGTCTGCTTTTGGTGCTTGACTGCCAAATAGAGAATTAAAAATAAAAAGACAGGAGACAGGAAATTCATAGAGAGAGAGAGAGAGGATGACATGCAGCCATGGGCCACAGGTCAGATTTGATCCAGGCCGCTGCGGTCAGGACTAAGCCTAAATGATTCATCCTCTCCCAGCTGAGCAACCAGGGCACTGAGTCTGAGTCATTTAAAGAAAAATCTAAGGTGCTCCTACATTATCTGTGTTGTTCCTTCAGAGAGAACATTAATGTTTGGTTCTATAAAATCCATGAATGGTCAATGACAATTCTGTATGGATTCACAGGTCAGGTTATTTATCTCTGAAGAAACTGAGGTAAAGACCATATGTTTTTGAAAGGGGGAGGATTTAAGGGCTCTAATTATTCATCAGCAGCGCAGTGGAAGGGACTTGATTTGTTGATTTATGGAGGTGGAGGTATGTGTCATCTCACCATACTGACACACTAATATATCTCTGCGTTTGAAGGGGAATTATGCTAGTAAATTATCACAAGCATCTGTGGAGCACAGCACAGAGTTTTTCAGTAAGATCTATGTGTGTGTGCGTGTGTGTGTATATGTGTCAAGTAAGAGTTAATCTGCAGCTGTACCCTGGTTTTCATAATAGCAAATCTAAGGGAAAAAATTGAATTGGACATTTTAACTGATTTTGCATGTTTGCTTAATATAATATAATATAATATAATATAATACATAAAAAATAATAATTTTCTTAGCAGATAGAAAATGGATATATTTCCTTAAAGAGTCAACAGAAAATCCACAGTTTTCTACTTAGCATTTGAGAAAATGATATGTAGATACACTCTATTATAGAATAAGCTGAGCCTGAGAAACCAGAAACATTTCTGACCCAGAAGAAAAAAAATCCCATAAATCTAAACTCTAAGATCTGCAAAAATACACAAAACTTACCTCCTCCCCCCTGTTTTCAATGTTAAGATGCCTTAGGTTGTGTGAGTACAATGTGATTCATCACTGGCTGACAGTTACATACAGTACTGTCCAAAAATGTATGGCACTACTAATGTTTAGATTCTCATCAATCACACAACATCATCAAAGAAGTGCCCGAATAGATCCAAATCATAACCATGAAGACATCAGACGAAGCAGGAGCCTCCACAGATGCTGATCTCAGCATCATGTCTGGGATTCAGACCCTGAGATAGACTAAATTCACCGAAGAGCTTTGGCAAGTTCACTATCAGCTTCAGAACAGAATGTCTAGGTACCATAGACTACACTTACATTGAAGCTTTACTCATCAAATGAGGATTTATTTTTAAAAGTCAAAGGGCTCCCTTTGTGTGGTCGTAAATCCTAACTCTTGTTAAAATGAGGAATAAAAGTGCTGCTAGACTCCGCAGACAGTGGATTTGATGCTCTTCTTTGAGTCAGCAAAAAGCAGTTCTATTAAAAGCTCCTGCTCAGTGACCCTTTGTGAAGCCAAAGCCTTGGCAGCCTGCCTAACACACAAAACATAGAAGGGAAAGTACTTGTCTTAAGGAGGAAAGCACAACACAGAAGGTATGTTGTGCTTGAGTGCCATGCCACTGAAACAGAGGAGTTTGATACTAAAAATACCTGCCTCCCACCACACTCGCACTCCCAACACGCAAGAGCCTCTTCACCGAAAGACCAAACGGCTTCATGGCAATTACTAAAAAAATGCTCCTATTTTTTCAAAGCCTTCATAATTTCCAGTCAACTTGTAATCCATCAGTTCATGTGTGTTTGCATCTAGCGAGCGGTGGAGGAAATGGGTAGTGCCCTGCTGCTATTTAAAGCCTGACCTATTCCAGGTAGGCCCTGAAACTATGCTTACTTGACCATGCCGAACATTTACCAAAAGTCTCTGCCTGACACCTGTGACCAAGTCATGCGAAAGCAATTAGTGAAAACCAAACACAGACATTTCATGTGTGACTGAGGCCACCCAAACCCATGAGTTATACACGACTAAGGAGTAAAACCATTACAAGTCGATTAAAATTCGCTCAGGGTGAATGCAGTTATTTTTTACTTAACTTACATTAGCCAGCAGTGGAGGAGTAGACATTAAAAAGCCTGCATGTGTGTGCTCAGTGTTCACTCACCACAAAGCTCTAAGTCATCCAGTGTGGCCGAGGCTTCACTGGAGACATGTCAACTTTGTAATTGTCTTTAAACCAAAATTGTCACATATCACATTGTCTTTTCTAACAAGCACTGAAATGGATGCATGTGACAGTGGTTTGACCCCATCCAGGTGGTTTGCATTTGGCAGAGAATCTATTTATAGGCCAGTTAAATCCAGGCCAGGTGTCGTCAAAAAACCCGGGCAAAGCTCTCTGCTGTCATGAGCAGCACAGTTAAAACACGCAATCAAGACTTGTAGATTTAGAGGAGTTATTTGGAAGTTTTGTTATTTGTTACATAGTCTGTGTTAACATCGGCAGCCAGTTATTAAGCCAGATCTTCAGCTATCATGACACAATATCAAAAAAAGTGATAAGACAATAAGGAGAGGCAATATAAACGCTCTCTACAGTATAAGTTGGGCCCCTGTTGTTAGAAAAGGAATAAAGCTTGATGCTGAACTCTTTAGGCTGGTAAATAATCACATGCTGATGCTGATGTTAGCTATGTAGCAGCCGCTCCTTTAACAAGGTTATCTGGATGCTTTCTCTTCCGCATGACCCCTTCTCCCTTGGGCAAGAGGGCAGGTTCAAGGCTACAGTGAACTGCCCTCGGAAAGTGATGACGTGTGCAGGAGTAGCTTGTTCAGTAGAAGTAAAGATGTGATGTATATGATATATAGAGACTGGAAGTAAATGTTGGTGAGTAAAGGAACAAAGTGTGATGCTGAAATTATAAAGATGCATCATGATGGTCAGCAAACAGGTGTCAATGCTAATGTTAGTTAGGGTAGTGCTGGATGGTAAAACGTACAAATACAACCCTTAAGGAGGGTCGAGAACACAGTGTTGTATACCTGAACATTTTTTGTTGTGAACTAATACGTCAAATATCAATAATACTAGCAAGATCATCATGTGGATGAGTTATTGGAGACATTAAAATATTGGAAAATTCAAATTTATTATAACATTTTCACCGTAGCAGAAATGGAAACAATTGAGATAACAAGTTTCCCAGGACTTTCAATCTAGGACTTCAAAAAATGTGAATAAAATCCTGTTATATGTGTTGTAATTGTACATTATCTTTCCAGTAATATGGCTATGCATGTAACATATTTACCACTTGATGATACAGCGAAAAATATAATATTTTCATTCTGTTTTTGTGTGTGTGTGTGTGTGTGTGTGTGTGTGTGTGTGTGTGTGAGATAAAAATACTTAAATATGCATTTTTGTGTGAAAGGTGCACAACAAATCAAAATTTTATTACTCCAGGGAAAAGTTTCCAAGTTCAAATTTAAGCACACATACTCTGAAGAGACTTAAAGAGCGGGTTACCTTTGAACCAAGGAAATACAAGCAATGCCTTGCTGACCACAGATGCCATCCAGTTGGCTGGCCTCTGGCTGCAATCTTATACAACTCAATACGGCTGCCAACCCACAGGCCTCTGCCTACTTCCATTCCCCAATCCATCACTTTTAAATCTGATCCTTTGAGTCTTGATTCAAAACACGTATTGGTCAGTAGTCTGGGTTTTGGTCCACCACATTCAAACACAATCCCTCTCCTGCTGGTGTTTTGCCCCATTGGTAGACAGGAACAGGAAGAGAGAGACAACATGTCAAAAATGAAATCCGAAAGACGCATATGTTCACTCCAAACCACTATTGAAGATTTTCTGTTCATTTCCTCAAGAACAGAATTTGGACCTAGAAGTTACTCCACATGCCACATTCTCTTTGTTGTTTGCTTTCACAAACCACATGTCTGATCTCCGTCCACGATGGCAGAAAATCCCATTCTATGTTTTTACAGTGCTGCTATTCTTGTGTTTTTTTTTTTGTTTTTTTTTTAGGTTAGATACCTATTTAAAATTCCTGGGAATGTCCCGCACTGACAAACTCTGTTAAGATGAGGAACTGAGATTTGTGAAGCTGCAGAATTTTAGATTTTTTGTACTTATAAGTTCACAATATCACAGCTATCTTTTATTTGTGAAAACGCCATGAATAGTAATCAGAAATTATGGAATCTGGGTTGACAGCAACCTACTACACCTCCACAGCTACACTGCACATGCTCATATAAATCTAAACATTTTCAAATTTGATGCTATTGAAGAAGAGATACTCTACTAACTTGCTCACATTAGAATAAATAATAACAAACATCTGGAGAGTGTCACAAAAGCTGTAAATAAAATGAGTTGAAAGTCCCAACTTCATATAAAGCGCAAGTCTAAATACAGCAATAGGGATTAGAGGCTACAAAGACTTAGAGTAAATTTGATCATGCACCTAAATATGTGGAGCCTATTGTTCTTCTTTAAGTGCTGAATGCAATCTACTCTTTGTGTTGTTGTCTTCTGGAGCTTATACAGAAGAGAAAACTTAGATGTCAGTGCATTCCATATGGCCATGTGCACTTTTAATCTGCTGTTGAAAAGTACCCTAGTGCATCTATCAACACAGATATTCATCAGGCTTGTTTAAACACTTTGGGCGGTGTGGAGCGGCATATGAGGAAACAGCGAGGATTTCTTTTCATTTAACAGTGTTTTCTTGTCTCCGAACTTTTTTATGCCGTTGTCGTCCGCAGTCTGCTCTGACTTCCCTCCCTGGTGTCTGCTGCACCAGGTTCAGCTCCACTGCTTTTAAGGCGTGCTGGTCTTACGTCTGTGGCATGCATTGAGGAATGTGATGAATGCTGTCTGTACCATTCTGACAGTATTTTACTTGCATGATCTACTCCACCCTGATGCTTTCGGCTGAGGCTGATATTTATACTTGGATATTTTAAATATTTTAAGTACCGGCAGCTGGACATTGTGGTGCTTAAAGATACTTAAAGATGGATTTAGATACAATTTCGGACATGTAACACAGCCACATTATTTCTTCTATTCAAGTGATGAAATACTCCCCGCCACAACCAAAAAGGAAGAAAAAAAAGCAGACAAACAAACAAACAAACAAACAAAAAAAAATCACCAAGGAAGTGTATGTAGTGTATGTAGTTAGGAAAATATACTGGATTTTCCAGCACCAGACGTGTCTGTGGATGACTGATGCGTACCTCTTTTAACATGAGAAGTCAACCATGCAACTGCTATTACAGGTGCACAACATACACAAGTTTCCACGCTGAGCCATGTAAACTGCACCCATACATCGTGGTGTGTATTCACAGTATCTGATGGAAACATCTAGCCGTAATCCAAGCCAATCCAAGAATCTGCAATGGGACTGAAACGGATGCATCAGCTTCTCATGACTTCAACTGATCTTGTTTTTCTATTTGCCCATTTTTGTGTTCGTTTCCAACACGACTGGTGGAAAGAACAAAAAAGCAACAGAAAAGTTATTTGAAAATGATTCACAGACCTTTTATGAAAATGACTGTTGTGCAGAAAAACTCTTGGTCCAAAGCCGGAGTTGAGATAAGCATTCATGTAACCTTACTTTAAAGCACTCCACCTCCAGAGTCCGCCTACACTGGCAGTGTCAAACTGCCTTTAAGGAATAAAAAGAGTGACTCATTACAAACACTACATGAGGTCATTTTTCAGACTATCCCTGAAAGACAAATAATTTCTACTTTTCTTTCCAGTTTGCGAAGACTGGAACTGCAACAATTAATTCGAGGTAGCAGTAGACAATGGATTGAACGTTCATTCATTTTCTCAAGTGAAAACATTTTCATGATGAACCTAAATCCATGCAGCCATCCATTTATCCATTCACAGTCAGATTTTCAATTTAGAGTCACCAATTAACGAACCTGGATGCCCAGGGTTGGAACCCGATCTCTGTTCTTGGTTATGATAAGAACAATGTAGTTAACAGTCATGGATAGCAAAAACACATTAACTGTTATTTTTACATGGAAATCGGAAACAGCTCTCCTGTGACATATTCCTGTGTTTTGTTGACCTGTCCGTCTACCACAACCTCCTGCTGACATTACTTTGCTGTTGTATTAACTACGTTGCCCCACCTTTCCTTTTGCTTCTGTCCTGATCCCGATGACCACAAGATGTTTCTTGGCGTTAGCTATGGCGTCAAAACGACACAGGCTTAAAACAAATTGCCACTGATAAGCGCATTGCATAGACTGAAGTGAGCTACTTTTATAAAATGGTTACAAAGTATTTTTATTTCGTCAATGTACATTTTTAAATAAATACAAGTAAGTAGTTCCTCCTGGCTGCCTGCACATAATGCATAGTGGTTGCTGTGTGACAGACAAACAAGTTACCATACATTCATCTTCAACTGCTTATCCGTTTCTGGGTTGCGGGGGTTGCTGGAGCCAATCCCAGCTCACACTGGGTGAGGGCAAGGTACACCCTGGACAGATCACCAGTCCATCACAGGGCCAACACACAGAGACAGACAGAGACCAACAACCACCCACACTCACACTTAGGGACAATTTAGAGTCACCAATTAACCCAAACATAATATCTTTGGACAGTGGGAGCAAACCAGAGTACCTGGAGGAAACCCAAACAGGCATGGGGAGAACATACAAACTCTGCACAGAAAGGCCCCAGGCCGGGAACCGAACCCACAACCTTCTTATTGTGGGGCAACAGCGCTAACCACTACGCCGCCCTGTTAGTTACCATACATTTTTATGAATTCTTTTTTTTTTTCCAGTTTGTCTAGCTTATCTTTTGTTAGCTCCGCATGTTGTTTCCACTGTGCATTGTTTTGGGCTTAGGTTTCTAATGTTGTGAAATAACTGCTTGCTAGCCTGTTTCTTTTTTTTTTTTTTCGTTACTGTGTTCCTGCTCAGTCGCAGAATGATACCGGTCGGTGCAAAGTAGCTTCATTCAATTATACACCTATGAACTAATCAGATTGCTTGATTTTGAGCTACCTGTTTTATAATTGTCATTTGACGGTGTCACCCTGAACACATTTTGAACTGCTATTACATTGATTGTTAACAGACCATATCCATCAATCAAGAAAACAATCTGAAGATTAATAGATTTTTACTCACAAAGACATCCAATAGTCACATACGAGGTATTAGGTCTAATGTTGTCAGGACAACCATAAAGGGGCAAATCTCCAGTACAAAGCCCACTTTCAGTTCAGATCACTGTGGTAGATTCATCAGATAGGATTATGTATATCTTTGAACCAAAGAAATACAAACTATATAACTCTTAAAAATCCAAACAAAAAGATTAAGCAATGGCTCAGGACAGGCAGAGGAACGGGCTTATTATATCACACATAAGGACTGTTGCTCATTTCCACTGTCTTTTTTTGGCTCAAGTTTCCATTGCCATATCCGCTAGCTAGCCAGTTTGTTTTTCTTTCTATGTTAATAAATGTTGCTTGTCAGTCGCAGAGTGATACCAACTGTGAATAGTATGTTGACATCATAGCGGTTGATTGTGATCATTATAAACTTAGGAACCAATCAGTTCGCTCCATTTTATAAAATTTGTTAATCCTCAAAATGATGAAAAGATATTGAAACAAGGGGAAATAAAATAGATTTCTGCTTTTTTCTTCTTTTTTTTTTTAACCTTTCCAATGCTTAAAACAGATTACAGAAGACAAGAGTAGGACAAACAGAACTACTCCCCCTGGACAGCAACAGTTCAGAGGAGTTTTTGTTGAGGTCTGAGAGAAACAAAGAGCTGTAAGTCATTTGTTGGCATTGTTTGTACGCTAACAGTATAAGAGGTTTGATTTTAGCGATAGATCACTTAGAGTACATAGACACAGGCTGACTAAGTTGATTTTTAGAGCAGGATGAGCTCACAAAATCTATGCATACATCATCTTCTGTAAATTTACACTGTAGTGACTTCTTTAACGTGACATTGTGTTGGGAGTTTTAGGGGACTTAATTTTTCATGAATAAGCCACAGTGTTTCTGGTTAATCAAGTTTAATGGTTAAGCAAATGAAAAAAAATACAAAATAATAAAAAGAAAATGTGTGAGAAATTAATTGGAGCAACTTGATGGCTGAGAAAAGTCCACTACTGTACATAATGAGAAGTTTGCTCTTGTTTTAAACCATCATGTTACGCATGACTTGGAATTATGATTAAAATTGGCGGCAAGAGAATAGTGTCAGAAACTATATAAAGCGGTAGGAAGCTGTTATTGCTTTCTGACACACAAGTATGCAAGAAAAACTTTCCAGACAGTAGTTAATCAAGAAACCATGTCACCACTACTTGTCACAGAACAGCGGTTATTGAGTTTATGGAATGCACTTCAGAGTATAACCACAGAGAGCCAACTAATTTTTCAAGGTGTTTTTTTTTTTTTTTTTTTTTTAATGGAATCTACAGCTGGTCTCAAAATAGCGACGATTAGTCATTAATCATTAATCAGCCATTACATTCAGACTCAATTAATGACTTAACTCTTTTCAGCAAAAACACCACCTGTTATCTGGTTCCAGCTGCTGTTTTATATCACTGTACACTGAACACTTAACATCGACCAAATAATTCATTACAAAAATTGGAACAAAATAAATAAAATAATCATTGGTTGCCGTCAGCAATAAATGTTCCTCCGTTTCTGGGTTGCGGGGTGCTGGAGCCAATCCCAGCTCACACTGGTTGAGGGTGGGGTCACCCTGGACAAGTCACCAGTCCATCACAGGGCCAACACACAGAGACAGACAGAGACCAACAACCAGTCACACTCACACTCAGACCTATGGACAATTTAGAGTCACCAATTAACCCAAACATGATGTCAGGATGGTGGGAGTAAACTGGAGGAAACCCACGCAGGGATGGGGAGAACCTGCAACCTTCTTATTGCGGGGCAACAGCGCTAACCACTATGCTGCTGTACGCTGTGCAATATACTGCTCAAAAAAATGAAGGGAACACTTAAACAACACAATGTAACTCCAAGTCAGTCAGACTTCTGTGAAATCAAACTGTCCATTTAGGAAGCAACACTGATTGACAATCAATTTCACATGCTGTTGTGCAAATGGAATAGACAACAGGTGGAAATTATAGGCAATTAGCAAGACACCCCCAATAAAGGAGTGGTTCTGCAGGTGGTGACCACAGACCACTTCTCAGTTCCTATGCTTTCTGGCTGATGTTTTGGTCACTTGTGAATGCTGGCGGTGCTTTCACTCTAGTGGTAGCATGAGACGGAGTCTACAACCCACACAAGTGGCTCAGGTAGTGCAGCTCATCCAGGATGGCACATCAATGCGAGCTGTGGCAAGAATGTTTGCTGTGTCTGTCAGCGTAGTGTCCAGAGCATGGAGGCGCTACCAGGACACAGGCCAGTACATCAGGAGACGTGGAGGAGGCCGTAGGAGGGCAACAACCCAGCAGCAGGACCGCTACCTCTGTCTTTGTGCAAGGAGGAACAGGAGGAGCACTGCCAGAGCCCTGCAAAATGACCTCCAGCAGGCCACAAATGTGCATGTGTCTGCTCAAACTGTCAGAAACAGACTCCATGAGGGTGGTATGAGGGCCCGACGTCCACAGGTGGGGGTTGTGCTTACAGCCCAACACCGTGCAGGACGTTTGGCATTTGCCAGAGAACACCAAGATTGGCAAATTCTCCACTGGCGCCCTGTGCTCTTCACAAATGAAAGCAGGTTCACACTGAGCACATGTGACAGACGTGACAGAGTCTGGAGACGCCGTGGAGAACGTTCTGCTGCCTGCAACATCCTCCAGCATGACCGGTTTGGCAGTGGGTCAGTAATGGTGTGGGGTGGCATTTCTTTGGGGGGCCGCACAGCCCTCCATGTGCTCGCCAGAGGTAGCCTGACTGCCATTAGGTACCGAGATGAGATCCTCAGACCCATTGTGAGACCATATGCTGTTGCGGTTGGCCCTGGGTTCCTCCTAATGCAACACAATGCTAGACCTCATGTGGCTGGAGTGTGTCAGCAGTTCCTGCAAGACGAAGGCATTGATGCTATGGACTGGCCCGCCCGTTCCCCAGACCTGAATCCAACTGAGCACATCTGGGACATCACGTCTCGCTCCATCCACCAACGCCACGTTGCACCACAGACTGTCCAGGAGTTGGCGGATGCTTTAGTCCAGGTCTGGGAGGAGATCCCTCAGGAGACCATCCACCACCTCATCAGGAGCATGCCCAGGCATTGTAGGGAGGTCATACGGGGACATGGAGGCAACACACAACACTGAGCCTCATTTTGACTTGTTTTAAGGACATTACATCAAAGTTGGATCAGCCTGTAGTGTGTTTTTCCACTTTAATTTTGAGTGTGACTCCAAATCCAGACCTCCATGGGTTAATAAATTTGACTTCCATTGATAATTTTTGTGTGATTTTGTTGTCAGCACATTCAACTATGTAAAGAACAAAGTATTTAATAAGAATATTTCATTCATTCAGATCTAGGATGTGTTATTTTAGTGTTCCGTTTATTTTTTTGAGCAGTGTATGTACAAATTCTTAATAAACCCTAACCCTAACCCCCAAAGTAAAGAAAATAGCAAATTCAGAGTACTACCAAATGAAAAATATGCTCAACATACAATACGTAATTCTGAAGTTAGTTGGACGAAAAAGCTGTGATCAGTAATTGTGAAATACGTTCTTAATATTTTTGGTACCTTTTAAAACTTAAAAAACACTTAATAACCTTAGCAATAGCCGCTATTTCCAGTCTTGCAGTTTGCTTCTTGGTAAGCACATCGGCAATCACTGCAGTGATTCAGTTCATCTGGGCAGAGGCTAAAATGTTAGCGTGCACTTGAAGGTTACAGAAACTCAAACTGTATGGGACAGCTATTTTGTGGTTCGACATATCAGCTACTGCTTTTAATACAAGTGAAGAACATAAAGATACGCACAAAGTTAACATTTATCTCTCAGGGGTGGGTAACATTGCATACAGTGGAATGGAACCATCACTAAAAAAAACATCCACATCCACCGATCAACACAAAGACAAAAGTATTTGCAACCTTTATTTTCCTTTGTAAATGTGTTATTGTGAATGAATGAATGCCCAGTGACCTTGATATTTGATTGTGCTGTGCAATATCTAGCTTGCAGTCAAATGTTTACAAAAGGCCAGAAATTACTTGTGTGGTTTCCCATGCCGAGTGTGTGGCAGGGACAACAGGAGAAACAGCCAAAAGGAGCCCAGGAGACCACGGCTCCACAGTCGCAAAGAATTAATGTGTCCTTCTTCATCCAAAGTTGGTGTGATCAAAAAACGAAAGAGGTTTTTCATGTTCAAGTGAAACGTTTTGCTCTGTGTTCAGTTTTTATTCGAAACATTTTGGTCAAGATTTCATCAGACTTTTATGATTAACTTATTTCTTCTCTGAGTGAGAATCAGCAGTGTATTTCATCAGAATTATTCTTCGTTAGAGATTTGGAGCTGCACTGACTGAACAATTTTTTATTTATTAGAAAAATCCATCCCAATCTCATTTTGGGATTCTCTTCAGGCAAACTCATGACTTTGAACAAAAAGTAGGTTTCCTCTGAACGTGACAAACTAATGTTTCTGCATTTACTTTCATCGTTATTGCCAGTACTGTGAATATTTCATCCATTTGGGCAAGCCTTTGAAATACACTGGCAATGCTAACTTATAGGACAACTTTGCCTCTTTTTCAGTTAGTTCTGGTTGGCATCCACTACAGACAGCTTGGCCAGGGGCTCAAGACGCTGGTCCAAAAGGCCTCTGCCATGTTTACTGTACTGCACAAGCCTCGGCAAGGCACAACATGGGTGGCCCCGCTACGCCGTCGCCTTCAGTCTACAGTGAAAATGCGGCAGTATTATGGAAACACCGCACCCGTCTGGCACAGGTTTTACCCAGCACATAACAAGACGGTCCTTATCCTGCACACGAACTATATGGTCTCTCTTCAGCGAAAGTTTGCTCATGCTCCTATACATGTCTTTAAGTGTTGAAGCCAAGTATAATGGAAAAAGGGCAAGCCCACCACTCCAAGTATGTAATATGTATGTAATCTTCTGGAAAATTGCATTAAAAACAACCTTGGTATGTGTATGGATGAACACAATAACATCAAAACTCATAAAAACCTAATATCTTTTGGCCATTTCAGCCTGCTCATGCCCATGAAGCAGATCAGAAACCTGGGCCCCTATTGTAAAGACACAGTGTTAGTGTTCAATGTTTAACGAGACGCACCACTTTTCCACCTACCCACTGTTATTCAGCACATTTTGAAAGATGGGTGGCATCATGAGTGACAGTTTCCCTCAGTGGTTTCAGCAGACAGAATTTCTTTTTTGAGACTGCAGCTAATCAACCTCTTACGCAAAAGTCAGACACCCAAGAAGTGCCAATTATTGTGCAACAGCTCCTCAGTGCTTGCACTTTAGTGGCTTTAACAGCACCTCAACCAAACAATGTGTCATAGTCAACCATAGTCTTTTCTCATTGTTCCAATCACCATGCATTTTGCATGTGTACCCATAGAAGTGTTTGCATTATAAATGTGACATGCTAGCCTACGATGACGCAGAGAATGACATATGGTCCGTCTCCAGTCTGGAAAAGAAGCATTCCACATGGACCTCAGTCTAAGCACGTCAGGAACTAACTTCTTTTTTTACATCAGGTCAGTTCAGGTAATTGACCTGATGCCACTGAGAAGCAGTCTAGCCTGCACTCCTTAATGGAACTCCAGTTGTTGCACAATACCACTGATTTCCAAGGTAATGTCCGGAGTCTAAATAGGATATTTGAGTTGCATTTCAGGAAAAATGAATCATTTCATTTCACGGGTATTAAATTTAAGTGTATCAACATTTGGTTTCGATTCACAGACAAACACAAACACACTCAAAATACACACATCCACACATGCTCACTCACAAGAACAGTTTCAAATAGCCAGTGTTCTTTGCACCATTAACTATGCAAGGGCCAGGAGGACTCACAGGCGTTTCATTTGTTTAAAGTGTCCACTATGCCAGCGGCTCCAAAGTCTTGCAAAATCTGACCAACTGCTGAGCAGCTCCCTCATCTGCTCTGCCCTGTTTTTACAAGGGCTCAGAACTTTCACAGACTCTGCTCCCAGGACAGGTCACAGGGTCGGTGTAATTCAGCGTGTGCATTCAGATGGTAGTCGTTCAGTTTTCCCTCCCTTTCATGCACTTCTCAGTATGTGTGGCACTTGCCGTTACAGCCGTTTTCCAAGATAACAACTGTCAAACATGACTAATTATAATGTGAGGGGAGGGGGGCAGGGGTGTCCACGTGTTGTTGGGGAGAAAGACTGACTGATGTGATTAATTGTACAGTAATGGAAAAGTAAGTTCCTGCAGTGCCAGAAATGTTTAATGAATTGGAACTGAACAAGAAAGGGAAAGTGAGGTGGGAACGCTGAGAGAAAAATTGGGAAAACAAGTGAAGGATGAAAGATGGGTTTTCAGAAGATGAAACAAAGAGAAAGGAGAATGGTTGTGAAACAAACCAGCAAAATAGGATGCAAGAAAGAACTATGTTAACTGTGGAAGTGATAATGGTGGTTTTTCAAACGTTGGTTAAAAGAATAAAAATTGTAAATGTTTTGGAGAATTTGCTTATTTATTTTCTTGCCAAGAATGAGATGGAAAGATCACCACCACTCTCATATTGCCAGAGTCTGTCTGTTAAATAGAGCAGTTGGGATTTATAAAAAGTAGCTGAACATGAAAAACAAATATGATGAGTTAATATAATTCTCATATCTATACGGTGAAGTATACTGTAAACTAAGCTGGCCTTTCCAAGGACTGCTGCAATGACTTCCTGTCAGATCGCTAGACCTTGCCAGGAGCCACAACCCTCCATAAGAACAATGGGGATGTATTTACACTTTGGTTTTCTCACATATCAAACAAATCAGATATAACATGTTAATGAGCCTAAGAGTTGGAAGTATTTTGCTTTTGAGGTTGGGCATTCTGTCTACAGGCACACGTCCTGAAGCTGAGTGAATGTTGATACAATGACTCTGCATCACTTGATAAACAGCAGTTCCACAACAGTTTTCACCTGAATTAGATTTTGACTGAGTACCCATTCAGATGCCACATCCTTCAGAGGACAGGGTCTACGAAGGTGTGGCCTTTGGAGCCCTGACAGCTGTTGGCTACGTAAAACTTACAAGTAGCTGCTTTTACATAGCATTAGCCTTAGTTACGTCCCAACCACAGTGAAGCTGCATGGTTCATGGACCTTCCAGCACTGAACAAAAGAAAAGATTTTTGTGGGGTTGACAGTGTGTAATGTTAGCCTGCCTGCTAAGAACATGTACCCTCAGAGTAGCATGTTTCAGCTTTTTGGAACTAAAACCTCCTCAGACCTCCATTGAACTCCTGGTATGACAGTAAACGGATTAGGCGGTGTTTGTTGACTCAGTATCTGTGCTGCAGCAAGAGGACTGTAAACTATAATACCTTAAGATGCTCCTTACCGAAAAAAGTTTCTCAAAATACTGTAACGAATTGAAAAGTAAATGAACATGTCCTCCAAGGATGAGGTAATGTTTCCTTGCCTGCTACAAGCTGTGCACCCTCTATTCCCCAGACTTTCTTCAAACATCACCCTGCCCTCATTGCCCTACTCCTCCTCTTCCACCACTCAAAACACTTCCTGCTCCCCTGCTGTCCTCACCAACCTCCTTAAATTCTCCTAATCCGTGAGCTCTGTGCTCCCACACACCCTCTGCATAAAATTAACAGCACTCTATCATAAGACCTCTAAACCGAACCCTCTCCTGCACATTCCATAAATCTTTCATGACAGTACCAGGAGAGAGACAGACATGCATCTATAGATGTTCTGCATACATACGTAAATCACAAATCCCAGGTGTGATAAGTCAAATGTTGCCTTCTCATTTAATGCGTTAACTGGTTGCATCTGTCAAAGTGTCCAAGCTTTTATCTGGAATTGACCTCTCCATCTGTCCACCCATGGGTGTGTCCAGACATGTTGGTTCAGGGTAATAATGTAATCTAATGTAATGTCTCACAAAAGATGCATTTAGATAGTTAAAAGGTTATTTCTCAATAGAGAGTACAGTTGAACAAAGTGGCTTGCTCGAGATAATTCGTGAATATGGTGAGTCCAGGTTATTGATCGGAAGATAATTTCAAGCTCAAAGGAAAGAAAAAAATGTCTAGCAAGAAGCAAGACTCCAGCAGAATGCATTTTACCGTTAATCCTAATTTTCAGTCATTATAAAGAATACTGAAATATATTTACTCCCTGTCATGTGGTCACACTGAAGGCTAAACAGATGCATGCAGGGAGCTTGGAAAGTTTGGAAACTAGCTCTGCTTACATCAGCAGCACTGGGGCAGTCGGGAGTGCTAACAAGCTACTCCCATGCACAGTTTGTTTACACAGACGACACCCTGATCAGAGTCTCTTCTTCTCATTACATGAAATATGCAGTGAGGGAAAATGTCATGAGTAGTATTCAATCTACTGAGTGTGACAAGGCAACAATGATCAGTGTGAAAGAGTGAGGAGGATAAACAACAGTGTGTGTGAATGACACTCATGATATTAATCTTTGAAGAACTGCAGGCTTTGATAAATGAATGCAGTCACAAAAATTCATTTTTATTTATATATAATAAATATATTTAATAACTAAATTGCACACGATGGAAATTTTGATCAAAACCTAATATTCAATCTGCCAATTAGCCTATGTGTCAGTGAGGTTTAAAAAAAAACAACAGAACATGCAGATACAGGCCAGAAGCTTCAGATAATCCTCACATCACACATCAGAATGAGAGAAAATTTGATTACGGTGACTTTGACTGTGGTTTGATTGTTGGTGCCTGGCAGGCTGATTTAATGTTTCTGAAACTTCAATATTTACTCAGAAAGGAGCCAGAAACAGAAAACATCCAGAGAGCATGTCTCATTAACAGAGACACCTTATTAATGAGAGAGGTCAGAGGTCAGAGGACAATCGACAGACTGGTTGGAGCTGGCAGGAAGACAACGGTCATTCTTTACAATTATGGTGAGCAGAAAAGCATCAGAGGGACAGCAGGTCCAACCTTGTTGTGAATGGACTACAACAGCATGGAACACTTCCTGTTTACTTGGATATACCTGGTTTTGTTTCTGCTGAGGCAGGTAAATGCCAGAGAGGTTATTTTTCTTTGGGCCCCAAATATCCTTGTTTCATTGTGATCATTATTTCACCACCACAGCCTAATGTGATGACTGTTGCTGACCATGTTCACCCTGTAACAATCAGTGCTTACCCTCTAATTTTCTAATGGCCACTGGCAGTGAGATAACAAACCAAGTCAGAAGGAAAAGGTTGTCTCAGTCTGGCTTGGTGAACATGCCGGCCAGTTGAGAGAACTTCAGTGGCTTTCTCAGCCTCCAGATCTGAATCCAGTAGACCGATTGTTGAATGTGGCAGAAAAGGAGATTGGCATAGTGAATGTGTAGCTGACGAAAAACAATGTCATCATGTCAACCTGGAAGAAAGTCTGAGAAGAAAGTTTTCAACATCTCCTGGAATATGAAGGGAAGAGCGAGGAATTACTCAGTAACGTGGTGTGGCTAATATAGTGCTTGGTAAGTGTCAGTCCCACAGTTTTGTCAGTAAATTAGGCCGCTATTTCCATTCTGGACCCACTCAGTGACCATCTCAGTGTGTTCCATGGTCATGAAATGAGTAAACTTGTACTTGTTATAGTGAAAAAAAATCCATTAGGCACACACCTCCACATAAAACAGCTCAAGGACCTTGTCAAACAGAAAAAAACAAAACATTCCATTATGATGAATATGGACTGACTCTTAGCCCTGCCGCACATGTTACATTTTTCAACCACTGCCTGAAAGCCTTAGCTTAGCTGCTATCCAGAGGCATTTTTGGATGCAATGTAATAGAAAATAATAAAAAATGCATTGCAATCAGAATGCGGTTGGCTCAGCCATATTGTCTGGATGTGGTTTAGCTCATATTGTGATCGAATCTCATCTTGGCGAATTCTGTGCATTTTGGTCTTACTCTCAAGCAAGAAAAAAATTCCAACAGTTTGAACGGCTACCTAGCCCTGTCTCCTTCTAGCTAATGAGCCCATTGGAAAGCTCTAAACAAGCTCTTCCAGGAGTCTCAGGGAACCACAATTTTTTAAAAGCTAGAACTTATTCTGGCAAACTATTGCACTTCTAATGATTATCTTTTTTTTCTTGTATATTTTAGGGGTTCTTAAAAATGCCTAACCTTTACAATCCTTGACCCTGACAGCATTTTTTCTCATCTTATCTATACCGCTTATACGTTAGGGTTGCAGGGTGTATTGGAGGCAATCAGAGTTGACATCTCAGGTGAAGGCGGGGTTCAACCTAGGCTGGTTGCCACACAGGTCCGACATATAGAGACAACAACCATTCACACTCAAAGTCAAGCCTACGGGTGATTTAGTTATGTATGAACCTAAATTTGCTTTCTTTGTGGAATCGAACCCAGAACCTTCTTGCTCTGAGGCAACAGTACTAACCACCATTTCACATCCACTATTTTTATGTTAAATAACCCTTATTGGCTTTTTAATTCACATTTAGATGTGATCACAGTGAAGGTAGAATCAAGACCAAAATCACTTTTTATTACCAGGTGTCAATACACAAATTTGTAAAATAAATTCAGATGACATAGCCATATACAGATGCAAATAGCATTTTTAATGCAGTATTGAATTTCCCCAAACACAATATAAGGGCTTGGGCTTGGCTAAAAGCTCTACAATAGCAATGGTGACAAAGATTTATGGACAATAAACGCGATACTTTGTGTCAAAACTCTGGTCTCTTGACCTGCTTAATATTCTCCTACCAGAGATGGCAGAGTATGACAGCAGCCATAAATCAAGCCTTGACAAAAAACACCGAATTCTAAAGTCCACCTTAATAACTAGACTCAATCCATGGACAATTAAAAGACACTCAGCCCTGAAACCCAAAGGAGCTATACTGCATATTCATCCCTCACATCGCTCATTTCTTAAAGCTTGGTTAGTAATACAGATATTACAGGCAATACATGGGGAATAAATGGCTAAAAATCCACAAGTGAGCAGGAATGTGATGTTTTTATAAGGAGAATATCTATCATTTTTATAGTGTCATTAATAAAGTAGCTGGAAAGGGATTTTAAGAGAGAGCATCTAGACAAGAATTTCACCCAGAAAAAGTGGAGCATAAAGGCTTTGTGGAGAGTTCATTCTGTCACAGGAGTGCAGTCTATGGAGGGGCACACATTAGTTCAAAATGATGTTTATAGTATCACATTTATTGTAAAATCGAAAAATGATGTAAAGCAAATATCACCCTGGTCAGAGAACATTAGATAAGCACGAACCGGTTATATTTGAACCTCTAATTTCAGAATGTCTGCAGCAAATATATTAAAGTCATAGATCATATGTCTTACTGGTCTTACTCTCCCTCTACTTTTGTGATCTCGTGTTGGGCAACAAGAGGAGCCCATTGTTTTCAACTAGCCATAACATTTTAGTCAGACATTGCAGACTTATAGAAGTAGTTCAGCATTGTGGTTGTAAAGGTTACAATATTTTTTTTGTCCATTTCAGATAGCCATGGAAATATAAATATCAATCTGATGGCTGTGATTTAAGTGCAGACCTGTATATGGCCAGGATTTCACATAGAGACTCGACCAAAAGGAAACCAGCACTACCACATTTTATCTGCTTTGTGCCATCCATAAATATACAGATGTGAAAACAAACACAGCAGGCCAGCTGTTTTCTCCTGCCCTATGCAAACCCCCACTCTGTACACATCACCAACAAGGGGGTCATCTCACTCTCTATCAGCAAATTAAAAATGTCACTCAAACACCCCTGTTTTAAGGAGCCATTTTGCTCATGCTACTTAGCTAGGATGGCATTTACCAGTTCAAAAGAAACTCTAAAGCTCCCGAGGTTGAACACAACACCAAAGTTAATTCTCTTCTATCAGACCTTTTCTTCTATTGAAATTAGCATGCTAATCACCTAACCTCGACCCTATTGCATTATAAAAGAAACAGTGGCAGAAGTTCTTGTCAAGCAGAATTCACCCACTCCCGACAGGGAAGCATTCATTTAACATCTAATTAAATTGAGTATCCAGCATCAGTTTAGAAAAGGTGACTTACAAATATGCTTTTTCTGTTGCTTAATGTTCGTAGACTGGATGGTGACCTTTCTTTTTTTTATTTCCGCTTTTGGATTTTAACCTGCATGGAAAGAAATCAGGCACCTCTTAAAAAAATACATAAACAAAACTGCTGTTAGCAGTTTTGCATACCAACATTTAGGATCTTAATCCAGGTGGGATTACCTATGTTTTTTTTTTTTTAATCTGCATTTGTCACCACAAGGTGTGTCAATTTGTGTGGCAGGGAGGGCAGTGCTACACCTCAGTGAATATGGGGGGGAGTAAAGAACAGACAAGATGCAGGAAGATGACCAGGGGAAGTGAAGTAGGTGGTGCTGGTAGGACCTGGTGGAGTGAAGGATCCTGTACTTTTCCTGTCACCTCACTCAGGGTTATGAGAGTCCAGAGGGTTTCTGTGTAGATCTCTGGAGAGACGGGAGTCCAGATAGGTGAAGGTGTTTCAAAAGAGCCAAGTCAAAGATAGGGTACATAGTGATGGAATGAAAGAGCAGCTACGCCCAGTTATGGCAGGATTTATCAATTCTTCATGATATGACCCAACCTGCATCCCAATGACCCCCCATCCACCACCTATCTATCCACAACAGGGAATGCTGCCGGAGAGTCGACCCCAGGGCACCAGGCCAGAGCCAACCTGCAGAGGCAAGTTGGCTCACAAGTGGGGCCCCCAGCTGGAGGATGCAGGAGAGGGAGCAGCAGAGGAGAGCTGGCCTATACTGCCGAGGCCTGCAGGGCAACCCAGGAGGAGTCATCACAACCCCCCGACCCCAGGATGGCGAACAGGCCCCGGAGCCACATGGCACCCTGGGCAGGGCGCCAGAACACATCCCTACATGAGAGGGAGGGAGGTCGGCCGGGCATACCCCTCAGAGCCAGCGATCAACACAGGGGTGAAAAGGAGAGGAACACCCCTCATGCATGCTCAAGGTGCTGTGGTCCGGGGATCCGAAGTTGTGATCCTGGATGTGGAGGTAATAAAAACATTTGCAATAAACAAGGGTTATCACGTTAGCAGATATGCTAGCAGGCAAGGTCAAGATGAAGATTGAGGTTTAGAGAGTCAATGCTGCCCATTTTTTTGTAAAGTAAGTCAATTGCTTTTATCGGGTAGCAGATATTTTCTCCAGTGTTATATATTCTTCCAGGAGATTCAGCCACTTGGAGATGTTTTGCAGTTAACTCAGACTGTTTTCTTGGTGATGGCTAGAATTACAAGGACAGATTGGGATAGACGGTTTGGTAAATTGGTTGTCGTCAGATCACCGATAAGGCAGAGCTTAGGAGTTAGTTGGATTCTGCAGTCCAAGATGGAGGAGAGTTGTGCTACCAATGACCAGAAGTGCTGCACAGGTGAAGAGCCGGAGAACAAAGAAATAGGTGACGTGTTCTGAGTGCATTGCTATGCATTTTACTTTGAACTGGATCAGTTGTACATTTTTTTTTTTTTGTAATTTTAAATTTATTTTGGCTGATATGGGTCCAGAAGTCAGCGGACAGAGACAGATTCTATTCCCATTTTGATATTGGTAGATGCATAGAATTGTTGCCTGAGAGTAATTTATATATTTTAGAAAGGTTTTTCTTCTTTTTTGGAGAGAGCTTTGTGATGTTAACGACAGGCTGTATGGTATTCTGGAGTGTTGGAATCTTTCTTCTTAATTGTCTTTGTCACTTGTAGGTACTGGAGATAGTTTCCAATTCTTATTTCAAAAGTCTCAAATAAATCTGTGTGTTTCAAAAGTGAGTTGTCCTGGAAGAGGTGATGGAGGTGGGTGATTCCTTTCTGCTCCCAAGTACTGAGATGAAGAGGGACTTTGTTACTTACAAAGTCTGGGTTGTGCCAGATCTATCTATCAGTCTATCCGTTCAAGTTCAAGACAGGAGTTGTAATCTGCATTAGGATTTATCCATTTAGTGATATAATTCGGTTGATTCGCCAAATAGTAATTAATGAAATTTGGTGCATCCAATCATCCTTCCAAATTATTTTTTGAAGGGTAGCTAGGCAAATTTGTGTCTTTTTGTTTTATAATTATTATTATTTTATTACTTTTATTTCATAATAGCAGACTCTAAATTTTGGAACGGTTCCCCTCTGCAAAATGAAGCTTTGCGATTTGATCCCATTTGTGGTGACTGTAGCCTTGGGTGAGTTATACAGTGTGGAAACCTAATGGATAAATGACTCTCCAAAGATGGATTTCTGAAAGGGAGCAAAGAGGAAGGATCAGTTAACTTTGTCAAAGGCTTTTTCAGCATCGAGTGATAAAAGAATTGCTTCTGTGTTGCTGCACTGCGACATGCTGATCAAATTAAGGAGCCTTCTGACGTTATTTGTAGAGTGTCGGCTTTTGATAAAACCTGTTTGGTCATTGAGAATTATCGATGAGATTATTGTCTCTAATCTAGATTGAAGTGGCTTGGAAAAGATTTTCATATCGATATTGAACAATGACAGAGGGCGATAGCTGGAAGGGAGTGTTGGATGTTTATCTGGTTTTAAAAGTAATTTAATCGCAGCTGTATTCATTTGAGCTCTTATGTAACCAGTGTTTTGATCTCTGTCACTGTCCTGAAGAGGGCTTACCTCTCACATGCTAAGTTACAGTCCATGTTTTGAAAAAGGATTTTTTCCTTTGACTAAACAAGCTTTGAACTGGATTGGCTGAACTAATTGCCATAATTTATTTGGCTCTGCAGCAGAACAATCAGGATGCTACAGCTAGAAATGCTCTAAGGCTTGACATGAGACTTTGCAACCCTGGAGAAGTGATGGTTGCTTAATTTTTCAAAGGTTGTTGTCAGTCTGGTCTCAAACCGGACAACCTTTTCCTAGTTTGACAGCAATGGAAACACTCCACTGGGGGAAATGCTCCCCTGGAAAGCATGCTTTTACATAAAAAAAATATATATATATAAATATTTGACATGAAATATAATTTTGAATCCAACATATTTGCATATATGTACATCATCAGGCAAGCAAATATGCATGACAATGGCAAATTTTCCTCTTTTATAAACCTGCTTTTATGCAGTGCCCCTTTGCGTGGCTGCCCCTGATCGGTTTCAAATCTCAAAGGACATCACTTTTGAGTTTTGAGTTTAAGTGGAGCTTTCTGTCAAGACTAAGCCATCTATTGCTCATGCTACACTGCACAACATATATCCTCCCTAATTTTCTCCTCTCATTTTTTTTTTTTTTTGCCCTTTCTCTATAATCACAGAGTGATGTTTTGACTGGCCAAATCCCTAACATTTCTCATGAATTTAGTGCACAGTCAATCATAAGGGCTTGGGCCTTTTTTAAAGGAACCTCCAGATTATGTTACATCCACCCAACAGGCAGTTTCATTGATCCCGTCGCGCTCTTTGAGGACACTGCCAAGTGTGTACTGTCCATGTAGAACTCACCCACCATGCCCTTCTTCCCTGTCGTACCACACTCTCCTTTCAGTGAGATATTTAGGTTAGTAATTAAAACCAAGATTAAAGTAAGAAGGTAAGACTGTTATTGCATGGGAGTGTTTAAAGACCTGGGAGCCTTAGACACAGTTAAACATTCCTATAGGAGAGATAGTCAATTTTTGGGAAAGGCAGTAGGTGCACTATCGCTTTATTCTGAGCTGGAAACATATAATCATTTGAAATAGGATAAGGTTGAAGTAAGGACATTACTGGGGCCACACCTTATCAAAACATAGTACCTAATTGAGACACTGGTGCCTAAACAAACTTTCCCCAGTTGAAAAGAAAATGGCCTGTAAAAACAATTCCTCAACGTATTTGACTTTTGGACTGTATGTCTTTAAAGTAAAACTTGGTATTTGCCTGTCAGGGTGGTGAACACCCATGGAAGTACAGTAAAAAAACATTACTCTATATTTCCAACAATGTTAGCTATGTGGCTTACATTTTCCCCTGAACTTTAGGCAGATCTGCACTGAGAAAATAATGTTCTTACATTCATCACAAGTGATATTATTGTTTGCAGTGTGTAACGTGGATACCATTAACATTGTGATTATATGGTTACACACACTTCCCTGTGTGTTGAACCTGGCAAAGCAAACTAATAACTTTATATTGGGCACAGTTTACATGTGGTCTACACAATTTAACCACTCTGATGTTGGTTCCAATCTCCATAGAGAGGAAACACGTCTGAAGGAATTTGAGACTTCCCTACCTTGTTAAAAGGTAGATGAGAGCTAAACAACAGGGAAGTGACCAGTTCATCGCCAGAGTTGCTTCTAATCCAAACACAGTGTTTACAAGACGGACTGAGGAAAAAGGCCCTCATGCCAGAGCGTGACTGATGTAAATATTATTGGGAAAATGTTTGCCACAGGCAAGGAATAGATAAGCAATGAAACCACAATGTATTGGAATCGAAATCGGCATGGAGCCGCTTCAACATCTCATGGACGGTAATTTATGACTTTCTCCTTGGCGAAATTTGAACTTGGCATCTGTTCCCGCTCTTACAGTCTGCCTCTGAGAAACCCACAGAGCATCCAGCACGCAAGGGTACAAACAATCACTCCCTAATACTCAGGGTAAAATAAACGTGGATTCGGTTTCTACTGAGCCAAAAGATTTTTGGAGATAAGAGTGCTAGAAGACATTGGAAAAAGGAGCTGATCAAAAATAGCAATGCAGACTGTATACAGTATCTTTTGAAATATCATCACGTGTGGCCTCCTCTCCACTTCTGAAGATCCCACAGATAGGAATATCGTTTTAACCTGAAAAAATAATAACATATCCAAAGATGTATGTTTTTGAGTCTGTGTCTTGTGGCACAGGTTACCTGGAGCCAATTTAGCTTTACACTTTTATCACCAGCCTAATATTTATGCCGTAGCTGTTATACCATTATAGTGTTGTAATGCCACTACCATGGCTGTAGACTGCTAGTCTTGAGTAATGTGAATTTGCTGGGGGAGATATGGTCAATGAAATCAGATTCCTCCAAGCTGTTTGAGGCCAGTTCACTAGCAAAAGGTTTCCTAGTGGGCCAGAGGTCAGATGAGGCTAGCTTCTCCTGAGGCAGAGTGAGTGCATGTGTGATGTTATAGTCCAACCACGGGCAGGTCATTTGATGGTCTAACTTTGGAATACGATCTGAAATGGCACATCAGATATTTGATATTAGATTAATATTAAATGTTCATTTGCTGCTGAACAGTCCATTGTTAACTGTTCAACAGAGCTTCAGCAAATTGCAGATGGTGGAGGCAGTCCTTGAGCCCCTTCTCCATCTGAGTACCAGAACAGTGGTCACTAGATGGAGTCCAAAGTGGTGGGGATACAGTCCGTCCTCATTCCGGACAAGAGATTTGAGATTTTGAAGAGATTTTGTCTATACACAGGCTCGTATAGACAAAATGGGACAAGCTGGGGTTAGCTGATTAGCAGCAATAAGTCTCTAATCAAAACACCTGATAATTTAATATAGGTTGAAAGAATTTGTAAACAGAAGATACCATTGTGGACTAAGAGAAGTTGGGAGCAGACAAATGTCCCAAAGAATTGACCATTGATAACAAATAGGTCTCTTGAGTTGAACTGAACTTCCAGAACTTTCACAATAAAATCTAAATGGATACTGCAGATTGTGATTCAGATCCTGGATTTCCACCGCAATTTTTTTTTTCCACGTGATCTTGAAGCCATGATTGGCCACCCGTAAGCACAACCATACTATCCCTAATACGCATTTAGGAGTGATGATGTCACTCTCTTATCCCACATTTCTTTTTGAAACTGAAAAACTTCTTTGCTCCCCCCAGTCTTGTCAGTTTGGTGCATTGTGATTTTTCTTTCTATAGTCCACCTCCCTGAACAAAATGGCACTTTATAACCCAGACGGAAGAACTTCAGCCTCTTACTGCACTGACTATGGAAAAACGTCATTTTCAGTTGAATCACTTCTTATAAAAGTGCCCTTTAGTTTAATCACTTCGCAGCTGGTCGAAGTCTCTGCTTGTGCCAGTTTTCCTGCCTGTAGTTCTGAAGACAGCTTGTCCTCCCTCATTATGAGACGCATTAGGCGACAATAGACCAGAGCAGCGAAGAGTGGCCGATGAACCTTGGAGTTTCGAAATGTGGAGCGTTGAAAAACAAACAAGGAAAAAGAGGAGGAAAAGTTTCTGTCCTGAGCTCAGTGCGGTGAGTCATAGACTGAATGAAAAAGACAGTAACACAATCACACATTGAATGAGACCGGACTGCGACAAAAAGAACAGTTACATACATTGCCATACTAGCACTGAACCATCAAAGGTCTGTAGGATAATATTATATCCTCCACTGTGTGTGTCTTGTATGAGTAGCACATCATTTTCTTTTGCAGCATGGCCAATAAAGTACTCTGTTCTCTGCCTTTGATCATCCAAACTTTATCTGCTTTCATATTTTGCCAGTGACAGATGATAACATACAATAAAACTGGATGGCTTTGGAAGAAACATACAGCAAAAGAAAACTATGCAGCTCACGAATGATGAGCTTTTGTTGAGAGTTTGATCTATGAACTTTAATGTTACAGCCCGTTAAAATGAAGATGAAAAGTAAATATTGGTTCCATACTGTCGAATACTCTAAAATATTATCTAATGCACTTAAACTATCTATATGGATCTAAATCTGATTAGGTTAGAGGCCTCAATGTTCAGCCTGCATCTGTGCTGGTATTATTGTTCATAGTCTTACTGCCAATCATGGGATATTCTGATACTCCCTCTAAGCCTTGACGCAGATCTGGAGATGTAAAAGAAAAATATCCTGATAATCAGTTTGTCTACACCCTTGATGTCTCAAGGATTTATTTTTGATGAATAATCCACGCATGTCTGATATAGGCAGCCAATGCAGAAGCTATCATAACAAAGCAAAGGGTTATCCCTGATGGGCTCTGTGTAAAGACCCTCAGAGGCCAGATTCAAGAGACTGAGAAGGGGGATGTGTGCGATTGGCTTGAGCTAACCAGCGCTGTGGCATCCAAAACAGCAGGTCACAGCAGGAAGTTATGGCTGTTTTCTTAAGTCTCCTTGGCTCCAACAATGCTACTGTAACGTGCTGTTTGTCACCTCATGATGCAACTACCGGGTGGTAACAGAGGCTGTCAGGATTGACTCTAAGACGACAAATGAGGTTTCTGGTGGAGAAGTGTATATCGATCTTGTTTGGCATTGTGAGCATTATTTCAGCATCATCATTTCAATTGTCTGTATTGTACATATTGTATTGTTGGTGAAATTTCAGGATACTTAATACCTGTTCGTAGGGTCTATATTTTTCCTATATTTTTGGTTATTGCCTCTGTACCTTGCTGCTGTATAGTGAATCTCCCCATATGAGGGACTAATAAAGGATTATCTTATCTTATCATATTGCCATTTTATAAATGAGAAGGCAATACACTGTGTCAAACCACATCTCGCAATATTGTGTAGAAATATAGGTCATAAGTCGCCGATGAACAATGACCACTCATTCACAACTTCCGTCAAACATCTGTCCTGAGCTTGAACATCTGTCCTATGCTTTGACATATGTCCTTTTCTTGGTAGGTAATACTGTGAGACAGTCCTACTAACTCCAAAAACATGTTCTGTACACACATCATAGCAGAGGTTTGCTAACAGAGGAGGCAGATGGTGCAGCTGCTTCCAATTTTTCTATGAATGAAGTCTGGGAAAACACAACTGATCAATAGGCTGTAAAAGGAAAGACACACCCGTACTGTAGACCGTCCATATACTCTGTTAACATCTGCCAAGGGTGTGGTGGCCATGTCTTTACATCCCCCTGTCTTTATATTCACTTAGAGTCTGTCAGTCACATTTATAAAATGTTTAATGATATTTTATTAAAAACGTTCAAGATGTCACAAAGCATTACACAAGTCCATGATCATAATCGTCTTTTTTGCTTTAGGGTCACAGTTTCGCTGAAGGGTATAAAATCCATGACAACCACACTGCAATGGAATTTTTTTTTTTTTTACTTAAATATTTCAAGAACTTCATAAACTTTCTGAGTGAAAATTATTGGAATGAGAGCTGCAATTCATAATGATAGAGTCATTAACATCTCTGAAATAGCAAATGTCTCATTTTTGGACGCTCCGATCCCCTCACTCAACTTCTGCAGTCCAAAGAGATGGAACTACTGGACAAAGCTCAGGTCATGGAACAACTACAGTGATGGCAGAGAAAGGGTCCCTCAGCTAAGAAGCTGTTAGAAGGTTGTTAAAAACACATTTGTTAAGTGCTTCGAAGCCAGAACACAAAATTCTTCCTACAAGACTTATCTAATTCCCCCTTGGTTCATGACTTATGTTTTGGAAAGTTAAAACATCTGCAAACAGACTGGATTTATGACTGGAGGAAATGGTTCTGAACAATTCCCAATCAGACTTTGACTTGAGGTGATGGTCATGGTTATACTTCACTGAAAGGATTCGGAATCGCATAATTGAGTTTTTGAAACATATCTTCATGCTATTGATAACAGGGGCGTAAGTTTGATTTTGACACTGGTGGGTAGGGCCCCCCTGGAAGCTGAAGTCTTTCTGATTGATAGAGTTTTTGCTGCTATTTTAGTCATCTAGAGCTGTTCATTATAGTTACAGTAACCTATATATATGGACTGATTACAGACACACTATTATACAGGAAATTATCGACCTAGAATTTATCACAATACTAAATCTCAAATATATCACATACCAAATCATTGTTCGACTTCAGCTGTGCTACTCTCAGTCAGGTTTCTGCCGTCCTTTGATAATATAACACATTGACCCCTGCAGTATAGACTCTATAGCTTATAACAGGCAACAACAAATAACCTGTTAAAAATGTATTACCAGAAGAATTAAAAATGCTCCCCTGGCAGAATTTCCTCTGTTTAGTTATAGTTTTAATTTATTCTTTCTCTACAGCTCAGAGCTCTGGTTTTGCATAAGTTAAATGAACTGACTGATTTAAAGTGGAGAAATTGATTGTCCTGTTGGTGTAAAAGAAGTCCCACCTCCTTTACCCTGGGTAGGTAGATGCTGTCTGGTACCAGGTGAGTGGAACAAGGCCAGGGAGCAGAGAGTGCTACAATAGTTTCTTTTGCTCAATGCAGTACTGAACAAGGATGTCTGATTTTAATTCTCTTATTTTCTTGGCTAAGTGTTTTTGGATACCCCTAGACTCTGGATTCAATTGTTCCCTGATAAGTGAAATGACAAATTGAGTTCACCCATGTTTAGCACCTTGGTGAACACTTCAATTGGTAATGTACTAAGGGGATCCTAGTCTAGTATGAGGCATGATAGGAAGTAACTGCAAAACCAGCCCTATTAGCATGATTGAATCATCGTAGTGTACAGTGGTTATATTTTAATCTTTTCATCGAAATGTGAGAAAAGATTCTGTAGTTGCACAGACTGTAGTTTAAGCCTTTGCCGCTCTGCAGCTGGGGTGTATGTGGAGCCAAGCATGCCGATTTGTAGCAAGCACATGCTCGGCCGTTTGTCCCTCAAATTCGTGCATCCTCAATATGTATAACTTTCAGCCTTGATCGAATTTAAATGGGTGAGTTATATAATAATTAACCCCCTGTAAAATCACAAAGGAGGAAATTAGCTTTAGAGAGTATAAATGTTTTCTCCTATAAAATTGGACATGTCACTATTGGAGCCAAGTAGCAATCCACCATGACATCACCCATTGGTTTGTGAGCTGCTGTTTCGAAACCTTGAGTGTGTAAATTAGTTTGCCACCATCTTTGTTTTTTGAAAGCAGAAGAAACCATATTCGAGGGAAAAAGTGGAGCTGAGGAGAAATGAGGGCTGGATCTGACCCGCTCTGCACTCTATCCTGATTTGGTGCTACAGTCTGTCAGTCACACAGTAGCCACAACCCTTAATTCATCCCCTGCTTCATGGACTATTTTCCTCTAAATGGGACCATCATTTAAAAGATGAACATCATGTTTTATTGAAGACTCGAAACTGCAGAAAAACTTTTGATGAAGTAATAAATCAAGTGGGAGAGGGAGGTCATTTCCTCATTATAACCAACTGACTTGTCCCTTGATGTTCTGCGTCCTTTTCTACACAGTTTATAGTTGAAGCCAACTTCAAGTGGCCATTCAAAAATTACAGTTTTTTGCACTATGCATACAAACACACAGCCAGGACACAGAGGTGTCACTGACTGTTCCCAACTTGAAAACTGGGGTTGTAAAGATCAGTTTGCCCCTCCCTCATCAACACCATTGAAGTGTCAATGAGCAAAGTGCTGACTCCCAAACACATCTGTTTTTGGACAAGCATACACTGAGCAATATATTATTCTTGTGGGATGATGTGTCTGCCCTAATAAGTAACTTCAGCTGAGAATGAGCTCAGCTCTTCACTACTGCGTACTGGTAAATAGGTTTCTAACATACAAGGGTATAGAGCAATGCTCCTCATATCCACCACACACAAGAGCAATACAACCTTGTTCACAATGTCTTCATTCAGACACTCACCAACTTTGTTCGCACTATTGGGCATGATGGACAGAAATGTGTCCGTGGATTTTGACATGTATAATAAGTGAAATTATTTCTCAAATATTATTGTTTTACTACATCTGTTAAATTACGATTTGCTCTCCAATGGAATCGACACATTTCTGCTCAGTGATATTTAGGTTTCGGTGAATTCTCATTCAGTTCAAATCACTGTATATAAATGTTATCCCCAGATAGCGGTGATTTCAACAAGGGAAGAATCCACCAAAGAACACAATGTCCTCAGATCATATGGAAGTTATGATGATGTTGGCAAAAGATCCAGACGTAGGTAGGTTTCTCTGTCAGCATATGGCGCAATTTGTTGCTCTGATTTGAATTAACAAATTCTACTCAGCTGAGGGTGTCTCCAGGCCGGTCACTAAATTTGCTCAGGGAATGTTAATCTTTAGTGAACTCTGCATTACAGACTTAGGTGTAAGTGAAATATTAAATAATGTTTCTAAACACTGGACTCTCTGTGCCTCTCCCTCTGGATGTGGTATATGTTGGCACCATCTGTCTTTACCACCTAAGTGTTGGCAGGCTCTTCATGGAGGCTAAAAAGAATGTGCTGATTGAGAAGCTGCTGGCTATGATTTGAAGGGAAGTGCAGGATAGTGATGGATAAAGCAGTTCTTTTCAGCACTGAATCATTAAAATCAATTCCTCTTGAGACATGGTTTAAAATATGTAAAATAGCCTACTATTAAAAATATTTATGTTAAACATGGATATCCCACATAAAAAGTAAAAAAAATAAAAAGAAATAAAATAAAATCAAAGATCAGGGCCGGAAGCTCATCTAATCTTATTTCCTCATTGAAAAACCTGGAACAGATCTGATACCTGCCCACCACTGCTGTTTGTACCAGGTCAACAGGTGAAAGCAGAGCAAGTACAGGGTATTTAGATGATTAGAGGAGGAGACATCAAAGACGCTAAGCCACATGTTTGAGAAATCTGAGACCACATCAGAGACCAGCAGATGTGTCTCAATGATTCCCATGATAAGTGTCTTTTATTTGTTTAAGCTGTTTGTCAGCTTGTAAATGGCAGTGGCTGACACAGTGTTAGTAGTTGTGCAAGCTCTAGCTCCCAGTGGTGACAAGGCCTCAGGTTCATTTTGCCTGCCTCATGTTTGAGAGGACTGGTTCCTTAGTTTTGTTGCAATTGACTCCCTGGCATTTAGAATCTGCTGGGTTTGTTTGTTTTTGTTGTTGTTGCTGTTCACTGCAGTTCCAAGGTGAAAATATGGAGACATTGTGTCATTGCTGTAAAAGTACTGGAGATAAGCACATGTTTCAAAATCCGTGTCCTTAAATGGGATCTTAACCTAGTTTAAGTGTGACCCATTAAATCCCCTCTCTTTCTTCCCACTACTTTATCGTCTCTAACCATATAGCAGATACAGTGATAATAAAATTCCACTAAAAATGATGTGGAATGTTAAGTAGATAAGAGGGAAAACTTTCAGTAAATGAAGTCTAAAATGATTATTAGATTTGAATTCTCTCTGGGATCATAACACCATGACCCGAAACACATTACATTTGGGCCAACCATATTTTCAACCCCCCCAAACTGGACATGTTGGTGCTTAAGCATGCACCCAGTTAGCACACCTGTCTTTGAACACTATGGACCGTCTCGGCATTAAAGCTAACTCCACTGACTGGCTCATTCGGAACGTGTCACCAGTGTTGCAGCAAGTGGCGCGTACCTATGACTCCTAGACGGTAAATCTACTGTCAATGACACCCTAAAGATTGACACTAATTCAGACCAATCAGACACATGTTGCATTGTTTATGGTTTTATTCTGGGCAAGTTAGTAATGATTAATCATGAGCAGGATGAATCGTGGTAAATTTCTGTCCAAGCATTGGAAAGAAGTGTAATATAATTATTATTTCAACCACTGAAAACCCATCACATTTGAATATTTTAGACATATTTGTCATGAATGGAGATTTCCAACTCTAAATAAACAAATGGGGCCATCTGGTCACAAGATATTTGTTCAGGAAATACAAAGTTTTCACTACTAAATGTAAATGTTGATTAACTTTAGCCGGCAGTGTTTATGTGTACAACTCTTTCTGTTTCTACGCAGTCCAATGTGTTCTGTTGTCAAGTAATTCATCATGGTGGGGGAGTAGACTTTCTTGTCTGTAACTTGCAATCTGCATTTTTTATGAGACTGGGTTGAAGCCATATTATGGAACAATGTGTGTTCCCTGTAATGGAATTTACTGGGTAAGAAAACCACAGGGGGTCCTCCCACAAGCATGACTGTTTGTTCTAAGGCTGTGGAGAAACATGAAGCAGTGAGGTTGGAAGAATTATCGAGCCCACCTATGGACTGACAGTGCTGGACCACAGAGGCCTGTTAAGGGCTGCCTTAGATCCAATAACTTTGTTCAGATCTAGTACAAAAGGTCAGATGCACATGTACAAAGGATGCAAACGAACACGTGCATGTGTACGCAATTACTACACATCACCAAAACGCAATACCTTAAGCGTGACATCATATATTTAATAGTAGCTAAGCGAATTCCCGATCCCTCTCTACTCTAGCGTTTATCAAGACTCTCTGTCCTGCAAGTTTGAGCCAAAAAATACTGATGACAGTGATACCGATGATGATTAACAGGGGGTGGGGTGGAGGGAGGGTTGGAGAAGCTGGTCGTTTTCATCCCTTCATTCAAAGTCTTGGCTGTCTGAGTGTTGAGGGTGTGAGGGAGGGTGTGGGTGATTGTCACCTTTTCCTTTTGAGTAAAGTCCATCTCCCTTCCCACAGCTGCACATGCACAGGCCTTCCCATCGGCCAGCAGCTGGGCTCGTCAGCCAATCAGGCACCTGCATGATGACCAACAGCTGGAAAAGTAAAAAGCACTGGGTGGAGGGGGTTGGGGGCTGCAGGAAGTGGGAAGAAGCTGAAGCAGGGAGGCAGGATAGTGTGAAGCCTCACGGTGACATGGCAGGGAGAGAAAAAAAACAAAAAACATGAACACGTAAGTTACATATAGTCAAAAAGTACAATTTCTTTGTTTTTGTTTTTTTTTGCTTTTCTTTTCTTTTTCTTTTTTTTTTATGCTGTTTTACTTTCCAAATCCCGTCTGAGAGCGCCCTCAGTGGACACAGTATCCCTTCATGTTGTGCTTTACAAAAATCACATTGTATCATTGCAGATGTCCTTTATTGCCTTGTTGTGGGATAATTATGTGAGGTCAGACATTTGAAGAAGGAGGACCCTTCCATATGAAACATTGGTCTTTTGGGTGTAATAAGCATTTTCTGGAGTTAATAAATTGGTGTCAGCGACTCTGGCTCTGTTCACGGACATGAAGAAAATCTGTCCCATTTTGGAGCCTTTCTAATTGTAAATGAGTCATGCATGCCTTTTACGAGTGTCAATGACACTAGAGGTGAACTTTATTTGAAAGGGAGTAATGGTGTTCCTCATTCATTGCCTGGGTGAATTGGAAATATAAAACGCCTGAACTCCGAGTAGCCCGAGGAAGCTAATTACCTCTGCCATCCTCAAACATTTTTCCTCCCCAGTTTCCTTCATCTTTGAGTCCGGTTTGAGGCTCCATGTTTTCGTCGTGACCTCTCCAGTCCATGGCAAACACAACACGCTCACTACGCTTTCAAGTTCTTAACCATAACATAGTGAGTGTTTTTAATGACACTTCTCCCAGTTGTCAGGCTAAGGGCACGGCTCTCACCTCTCAGTGGCTTTCTGTGCCGCCTCGGTTTGATGGCGCTTCCTTGGCTCAGCTCTGAAATGCACTGCGGTTATGAAGACATTCATCACTCTCCCCTCAAAAGCTTTAAAGTTTTGCAAGGGGAAGGGGAACTGTAACATTACTAGTAAAGTCTAAGAACACTACAGGGACTTTCTTTATTAATTGTTTTGAAAAACTCCTGCCTCTTCTTCTCGCTAGTTTTCAACAATCCTTTTGATGAAGATTCAATCTTTAGGTGTGTCTAAGTGGTGCAATACACAGTTTTATATTTTAATAAATGATCAGTTGATGGGGCACTGTTTTTTCAAGGAGACTCTTCACTCAAGGAGTTGCATATTTTCAGGATCAGAATCAGAATTACTTTATTGTCATTGTACAAGTACAATGATCTGATGGTTATGATCTAACCTCTACATTACATGTTTAACTTTAGCTGCATGTTAAATGTACTTGAAAAATATCTTCGAACCGTCTATGTAATTCATCAAATGATGAAACCTGGTTGATATTTGAATCTTATTTCAAAGTTAAATCCAATCTTGAAAGTCTACTGTGAAAGAAAGTGAATCTGATGTTTATGATCTAAAGTCTATTTCTAAACCACAGCTTAAACTGACTGAAGTGCTGTACAAAGGATGAGTAAGTATGTAAAATCACAAAGGGTTTAGGGTTAGGGTTAGCCCTAACCCCTAACATACCACAGACAAAAATAAACCAGGCACAAATACGGAAAGACATCTTGAGCCTTAAAAACAAAGATCAAATTTTTCATGCTTTTTCGTGGTTATTTTTTCCAAAATAATAAAAAGGTCACCTTTGGGTTCTGATTATGATAGAGATGGGATATTTGTCACCACAAGTTAATGGGGAAATCGGGAAGGCCCAAATATAGCTATGATGTAATGAAGGCGTGAATTCCCATGTCATGAAAAGACTGGCTGGCATACTAGCTTGAATTTGGAATGATTTGTGACTGATAGAAACAATTAATAACCAAATTTATTTGTTTCTCAAGACAAAAATAAGAAACAAAGACAGCACCCACTTATAACATGTCGCTCTATGTGGCGTGCTGTGATTAGTGAGATGGCTTCTGGCATGGCTGACCAATTTATTTCAGATTAGTAAGTAATTTGCCATCCAGCTTTTAATGTCCTCGAAATAATCAAGGAGAGGCATGTACCGGCTTAAGAGAACTGGCTACAGGGTGGATCCCTGAGGCACCCCATGGGTTATGGCTTTAGAGCAGAAAGTATAGTGACCTACAGCCTCTAGTTTACAAATCATTTGACAGACATTCATTCTAATAATTGTACTAGTATTACCTGTATTTTTCTATCTCATTAAGGTATGATGGTGAAAACAAGGGATCAATGCAAACTATGGGGCAAAAAACATTACCAGACTTGCCAACCAAATAAACTGCTCATACACACTGCAGGTGTTGCAAACAATGGTGGTAAAGGCACCACAGGACAAACACAGAGGACAGAAAGCAACACTTCCTTTCAACCTTTCAGTGAAGTTAAGGTCCTTGAAAGGTTAAACCTTTCAAGCCAAGGTGTTGTTCTAGAAAAGGCAGCATAGGGGTAAGATGAAAGCAAGAGAGGGTAAGAAGACACAGTTACAGGACTGCAGCCTGTGTTCCTGTATCAATCTAATCTAGATGTAAACACAGCTGCTGTTAAAGAGCTCATGCATGGCCCATATACCAGCTAGCTGTGTGAAATGCACTTTGACCCAGCAGTGACTCTACTCCTTGTGAAAATTAATTCTCATAGGTCGGTATAGAATGTCATCCTAAGAGGACTAGGCTTTGTCTATGAAGCAATCCCTTCATGTCTGCTGCTCCTCTTTTTCAACCCACACACTCTCACATATATTCAGGAGAATTTGCATTCCTGTGTATGCACCACAGATGGGACCTCAGTCATCCTCACTCAAGTCACAAGTCAGTCAGAAGTCAGAGTCTTTGTCTTTGTCCAAAGTCAAACTATAGTGAATCAAGGCAGGTCAAGCCACTAATAAGATTGAGTTAAATCAAGTCTATCACTAAAATATTTGAATCTCAGGGTTAAAGAATAAATAAAATAATCTGTTCTTTGAATTACTTATTATATTTATAGTTACATAAGCAATCCATATTTCTTTCGAAGAAATACAAATAAGGTCTGACACTTAGAATGCACAGTTATTTACTTCATTTCACTTGCCATCTCAAAGGAAGTCTCAGAAAACTAAAGGGGAAAAAAAAGAAAGTAGAATTTTTTTCTTGTTCTTCTCTGTGTGGCTCACATTATCACTAAGGGCTACTTTCACCTGAAGAAGAGACAGGGCTGATGGCTGAGGCCAACACAGACAAGCACTAATGCACATGTTGCCCTGCTGTGAGCTCTGGTCAGAGAGTGAAGCAGAGAATATGAAAACTAACAAAAAATGTTTTTGTGATTGCATTTGCCATACATACAATAATGCTGAAAATCACTTCAAGTCATCATATCTTGAATCACATAAAGCCTCGAGTCAGCTCACCATGTCCAAGTCTAGTCTCAAGTCATCAACGACTTGGGTCCAAGTCATAATGACTCGAGTCTTCTCCTCTGATATACACAAGAATCAAATATTCATATTTTTTCTGTCCCTTCAGTATACAAACTAAATTAGACAATCTCTCCTTGGAACATGTAGTAAGATGCTGAGTGAACAAAGCCAGGCCATTAACTGCTGGAGAAAAAAGGAGAGTGAGTAATGGCAGAAAAGATGGGAATGGGGGGGTGAAAGTAGGGCTATGAAATTTTAAAGACCATCCTAACACTGCTCAGTGTTTTATCATGGAGTCTACCACAGATGAGTGCTTTAATCCAGGTAACATTTGGGGATGACATCATCCCATGGTGAAAAGAATGAATCACAGGCTAGGAATTCAATACAATGCCCCCCTCCAGGAAAAGCATGGGAAGATGTGCATTTCTCTTCATACATGCAAGAGCGATAAAACATAGATAACTCTGAATGAACTGGAAACAATAACAAAGATAAGGGCCGTGAGGATGAGGTAGTTGGAGGAAGGAAGGGTGGAAAATGTTTCTACAAGGTGCAATAATAAAATGTATGAAAGGAAATGCTAATAGGAAAGATGAAAGGAGGGTCAGCAGGTTTTCACATGATGCGCCAACTTTTAAAACCTGAGAAAGACAACAGTGTGAAGTTCAAGAAACACTAAGGCAGCGCACAGCGAGATCCGGTATATGAAAACACAGCCAGCACTATAACATCCAAAAAAAATCCAACACAAAGTTACACTGCAACATTTGAAGAGGAACTGAGCAGGAGAGAGTTAGGAGAGTTAACCAGAGGGTACCACTGATTGATAATCCCTCAGAAGTTTCTTAAATGTTTTGGTGGGTTTTTTTTTTCTTTTGGATTTGTCTTTTTGGCCACTGTTCTATTTGTTTCTTATTGTCTATGAAGAACAGTGCTAAGCAAACATCAAGAGAAATCTAAAAACACAGATGTTTAACAGGAAATTAAATATTGTGGCCACTCCATGCCTACCTTCCCAGAAATCTGGGTTTATCTTGTGTTGAATTCCCAAGAACATAATAGTACTGGTATAATCCCTGGGCTTGACATGAATAAATAAATAACTAATTACTTTAACCAGGCAGGACTGGAAAATCCCTGATACACAAAAAGGCAACACACAACTGGAGTTTAACATCTTCTTTGGTCAATTGCAGACAGTAACACTATGCCAGATTTCTATGGTTACTGAAGGAAGAGCACAATTGTTGCGAAAAATGCCTCCACACCCATATAAGTACATCTCAGATGCATGCGGGGTGCTGCAGGGTGATAGGCCTGGATGGAAAATCTTCACGGTGGATCGGATGCTGTTTTCAGATGGACATTGATTTAGGGAGGGAGAAGAAATCATCAAAGAATCAACTCTCCCAGATACTTTAATGCTTTTACTTGCTGTTACTCACAACCCTTAAAAGTTTCCACCTAAGACAAGTGCAGAATTGACTCATCCAAGGGAGATTTTAGAGGAATGTGTATAGGTATTGGGCTAGGGTCAAAGGAAACCAAATAAAAGAAGAAAATATATAAATGTGGCACACTGTTGTGAAATAGTTGAAGTCAGAAAAGTTGACAAGGTTTGATTTCAGAGGTTTGCAGTCTGACTGATCACCAGCCAACAATCCTTTTAAAATAAATATGATCTTCAATAGAAACAGTATTATTTTCCTCATTAGCCATGCTAGTCAGTCTTGCTAGTTTTGTCAACATAGAAGCAAAAACCTGCAGGAGGGAAATGTGGTGGGAAAACTGAAAATCCCACAAATCTCAAATTTATGTACCTATCACAAGGTTTAATGTTTCGCCCAAAACCCCTCTGGTCGTTGCCAGCAGTCATAATAATATCACCACATTTGTTGAATCCCAACAATCTGAATGATGGCTTTACTTAACCATCATTCACCTGTTTCACATTTGCATATCATGCCGTGAGAGGGAGAAAAACATGAAGAAAGTTCATATGTGCTGCAGGCACTTAAACCCTGAGACACTGAGAGGATCCACACTTATAATACTTACAAAATATACAGCTTGAGTCGGGCTTTGCTCACACAACTTAAGATGCGTCCCCTTTACCAGAAAAAGGACTGGATGGGTGACAAGGGAGACAAGGCCTTAACAAGGAATAAATTCATGAGGCCACAGTTTGACCCAAGGATGGCCTCTCAATCCCTAAGGCCTCCAACTAAAGGAACAATTTAGACCTACGATTAGCCACGGCCAATAGGGATACCAGTCCACATCATACCGAGGGGAACACACAATATGAACAGATCATTTTATTTTAGCAGCTGACAGAAAATAAGGGCAAAGAGGGCTTGAACCACTAAGCCTCAGATTAGGCCTCCATCCCCTCATCCATGTCATCCTTGTAAATTTCTCTGCTCCCACATTAATGGGGTTTGTGTAATTGCTCATCTTGTTCAGCAGATGTGGAGGTGGGAATAAATGTTCAGCTGGCTCAAAAGTAAAGTAAGATTGTGTGTGTTTCTGAGAGCAGGCAGCATGTGGTTTGTTGTGACTCAGAGGGGGGAGATGATCTCTTTGTGCCAGTTCCACATTTCACGATCTAAAATTTGAGTTTCAAGTTACCAGACAAGGTGAGAAGGGGCTTTCTAATTCAATTTCTGCGGACTGCTGCACTCATTTGAAGTAACCTACACGGCATACTTTTAATCCTTCTCAGTTAAGATTGCAATAAACGGGCTTGGCTTGCACCACTTCAGTCAATCAAGTTTAGTGCTGTAAAGGTTCAAAATGGGGCTAATGAAAAAGGAATACTGTGGTTTGCAGTAAATAGCTAAGAAACTAATCCAGTGTCCTGAGTTTTAAGTGAAAAGTCTCACAGTGGAAATCACTGGAAATTTCTGTAAATACACAAAAGAAAATATGGGGGGAAAAAAGTATATATTTAGATGATCAAACCATTTGGCCAATGTTAAAAGTAAAACAAACAAACAACCCCCCCCCCAACTTTTCCTTACCATAGTTCTTATCTTAGGCATCGCAAATGTATGAGATAATTTTGAAGGATTCAGCAAAAGCCTGGGCTGCCAATATTAGCACAACAGCTAACAAGTTTTAATATGGAGTTAGTAGAAGTAGCGTCGTCCTCTTTACTCCTGTAAGAGTCACGAAAAGAGTGCATGTTTTATAGTAAGTATATGAAGGAAATAGCTAAGCATTGTGTTCAGTTCAAGTGATGATGATTTCTAAAGGACTGATGACATTTTTAATCTGCCTACATCTATGAAGTTTTTTGTTTATTTATTATTGTAAATTTTCCTATGACACATGTACTAAGTGTCTACATGTGATTTGAATAAATGAGATGCTACAGATTTATTGCTTAGGATTTGAGGTGTTGGTTGGTGTATTTTTGGTAACTCTGAGCCATTTCTTTCTTTCTGTTGCCCCAGCTTTCACACTTCACGGTAACATAAGCTTTGCGTCTCACTGCTCAGCTTTGCTAACTATTTTCATTGGAAAGTAGCTGAGCCCTGTATGAAGCCACATGAAAGCAAATTCACTGAGAAATTTCAGTGACTCTCGTAAAGTGTCTCTCCAAAACACTGCTTTGGTTTGTCATAGGCACTTCAAAAAACAAAAGAAAAGGCTCCAATTCCATATCTAAAGCACAGACATGGGAATGGTATCAATACTCATCTAAGTATTGGCAAAGAGCTAATAAGCATTCCCGAAAATGTTAAACGATTCTTTTTATCTTAAATGAAGGTAATGGTAATGGTGACAACATCTGGGTCCCTAGGTTTCCAAAGCACACACAGCACAGTTTTGACCACTGGCATCTAGCAGCAGTAAAGGTTCAAGAACTCAGATCTCATTTTTTGAAATATGCCATTGCATCTGGGACTAGATGAAATATATGACAGTGCTAATGCCCAAAACCACAATCATTTCCCTAGTGAAAGCTTGCACTGCAGTGTGGGCTTTGCCGTGAAAGTACTTAATCTCTGATTTATTCATTTTGGGAATTTTCCTCTATTCTGGAGACAATGTTACAGGAAAATAAAGCGTAATAATGAACTTCGCTTGCTGACTAGAAAATATGCCTACTGTGTAGTACAGCTGAAAAACCTATTTAAATATGTTGAGGTTAAATGATGGGGGGCCCGGCTGGTGCTGGGTGAAACATAGCTCTGTTCATGCTGTCTTGTGTCTCTCTTCTGTCATGATGAGTGGTACCCAAAAACTTTACTGACAGGCAGGCTTTGGTATACCAACCGCTAGCATAGTGTGGTGGCAGAAGCATTGGAAGGAGCTGGGAAGATTATGGATGAAACAGAGACATGCGTGCATGCATGAATGCGTGGGTGTACACTTAAAGACCCTGTTTTGAAAATATGGTCACAGTTTTCCAAAGTCCAAAGGCAGCAATATCCACCTTTAAGCACATCTTTAGGCGTCTTAATTAATATATTATGTATGGCTGGTCACTAGGTTGACTTGATATCTATGATAGGAAGACATGGCCAGAGTAGTCAGCTTGATCAACCTCAGTAAAAGTGATGAAGAAGTGATGCTATGCTGTGTCTATGCCCCCCTAAAAAACTGATCACAGTAAAACCACCTCTCTATGACGATTGACTTTTGGTGGTTAAACTGCAGCACATGTTAAAGATTGCATCTGTAAGCTTTCTCCTCTGCCAGCAGCAGATGTTTGTGACTGTTGCCTGACAAGAGCTTTGGCCATTGTTGTCTTGTAAGGTTGCAGTGCTCCCTCTGAGCCTTCAGGGCAGATTGGGCTATAGCGAGGGGCTACAATAGAAGTGATGAGGTTGGTAGCTAGTCAGCATCTTAACTGCAATTTAAGAAAAGATCCGATTGGTCTGATAATCTTGGTGCATAGAGGAATTAAGTTAGATAATAAACTTGCAATAGATCCTTTGAAAAACACTTCTGATGACACCGAGTTAAGGAAATGATAAGACAGCCCTTCTGCAGCCCGCTGTATCACACTCTGCGTGACATATTATACTTCACCAGCTGAACTCAAGCAAACCACACAGCCGTGGATTGCTGACTCGCCTCTCACCTCACAGTTGGAGAGGATGCAGTTGAGCGAAGGAAGAAGAGGAAACAGAACCACCGCCCACTCACAGGCTTCCACAGAGCTCCTAGGGCTTTTGTCAAATGTCCAGCTCTGCCATTCACCCACGGAACAACTCTGTCCAATTGTTTTGTTTTCTGGATCGGGGCCACAAAGTCAGCATGAGTGAGCATGTAGGCAGACACATGTCTCAGGACGATGAGAAGAAGAGGCTAAAAAAGGTCAAGAAAGAAACTCTATTTGCAGTGACAGGATTGTTCCCAATGGTTATAATAACATATTATCCAGCAGGACATGTAGCAGTGACAGCACACACAGACATTCAGCAGATGACAGTCTGGTTGTATAAACCACGTATTTGAAAATGAAAACAAATCATAAAATCAACGGCCAAAACCAAAAGTATGGTTGTAAAAAATGAATTTATTAAGCAAGAGTCGTTTACTAAAAATGTGTTTTTAGTGAAGGACAGTTATTCTTGGGTTGCAGAAAAAAAGGTACATAATGCCAGAATAGTAGCCAAAGATTTGTAACACAAAGTTAAAAGTTTTAATTGTATGCTTTGGATCGTGAAACAAAGGTTCCTTCACTTTTTGTTAAGGTTGAGGTGAAAAGACCTTTCTGTAAGCTTGACACAGGGACTGTGTGATGTCCACAGTTGTGGATAAAACATTTGCTTCTTCGTGGTTTTCCCTCCAGCATACACTTGACTCTTCTCCAGGAGATGGTGGGAATCTGCTTCCTATGGATCTTTGATGGAAATTGATCTTGGCACATGTTTGAAAGATTTGCTACAGGGGTGCGTCATTTACACACTTGCTCACGTTCTGTCTGTGAGAACATGCTCTAAACTGTCCATGTGACCACTGTAACAGGCCTGGGAAAAAAGTAACAGTGTCACTATTTCAGTAAACTGAAACAAACTGGCACTTAGTTACCAAATAAGCATGTAAACTCTCCATTGCACTATGACTGTTTGTTAAATGAGGCCTTGGCTTTGTTAAATGACACTTTGTTGTCCTATTGGTAGATGAAATTTGAAGTAAAAATACTGTCATCCCACGGCTTTATTTTTTTTTTTTCTCCTGATTTTAGGGTTGAACTAGTCTCAGAATTTTAAGTAGTTTGACATTCTCCATGAAATCTTGAAAATCGACTTAGAAATTAGGAAAAGATTGATGCAGCTCTCAACTGTACTTTAAAAGATCTCCACATTAGGGTGTTTAATTTTAAGTGTTGATATCCATAACAAGATTTATTTGTCTTTTAAGGATCGAAACTGTCTCACAGTAGTTTTCCATCTCCTCTCCCGGGCTTGTCTGTAGAGCTCCAGTAACAACAGGTCATGACACAATGAGATGAGAGACTGTCTTTCAATACGGGGGAATCAGCTTTTATTAGCTGGTTTTCTCATAGTCAAAAAACCTGTTTAGCTCAGCATCTAATCACATCTTTTCATGTCTCCAGCGGTGGAAAGTTTTGATGCTGGTCAGAAGCAGCAGAATCCAAGCTCGGAAGGAAACTGTTCTTCTCAGCCACACTGGAAATAGCAGCATAAAACGGTATTACAAGACAAGACAGGGGTGACTATATAGTATAGATAGCAGATATCTGATATATGAAGTATGCACATTGCACATTCATGGGCCAGTTTCTGAATACAGGCTGACAGCGTTTCTCTGCGGACCGAGCACAGGTTCTACATACTTTCCCTTTCAGGTTTAATGTAGAACTAGACCTGATATATAAAGACCACATGGACATCAGCTTTTAAACTATATGGGACTTTTCATGGAAGATGCTTCATATAGTCTATATGTTAAAAACAAAACTTGATGTACTAGGTGACATGCATCTTATTGAGTTCTTCGTGCTGGAGGAATAAATGAAAAAAAAAAAAAGGCATATAATGAGGCGAAAATTTGATATTTGGAAATGTGTCCTTTCATGTTCTCTGAGGGGGAGAATATTAGTCATTCTCCCTTCCCACCCAAGTTTTCCTAGCTGATTTGGACCGATACCAGTTTTAGAAAAGAATTTGGTTTTGATGGGAGTTCCTCTGTATTGCCAAAGGCTTAATGATTTCACAGTTTTACATTGGGCCTATTTGTGGTGTCAGCTTTGACAAATTACACTAAGGCTTTTTCCAATGTCAAGTATCACCCCACTGCTAACTGGCACGTCCAGAATCCCTGACTGGGCCTGCCGCCCACTTTGTTCCCCCTCCCTGTCACCATATTGAGCTAAATATGTTGGTACTCGCTCAACAAAACACATGGATTAAGTGTAGGGTGAAAGGTAATGTATAGTGCTGTTGGGCCCAATATAACTTCTGCAGCTCAGAGGGGAAGTAGCAGCTTTTGGCGCGATCCAGCCAGAAAGTTCAAAGTTGAAGCACACACAGTTCTTCTCTTCCCTGCAGGAGCTGTGGTCTCCTGCAGCTGCGCTGCTGTGTTAGAGGGCTGGGTGCACCCCAAGTGCATCCAACAGTGTTACAGACAAAGGAGCACTCCCTTCAAACTACTCTGGGGGGAACGGTGGATGACTTGGCTAGGTGTGTAACCCATCACACACCCTGCTGACAGGACAGTTGGTTCCAGCTCCACGGCTGCACACACATGCTGCATGTGTGTGTCTGTGGCTAAATTTCACTGCTTCTGCTTATCAACACAGCACAACTTTATGATTCATAAGGAGATGAGCTAATATTTAAAGGGAGGGTGAACTACTCATCCTCCACAAGTTTCTGGCTCTATAATGAACCGATATGTTTTTATCGGACTTTGAGAGAATAACACATCAGTTCAGATCGATGTACTGACAGTTTCCCACTTTTTTTAATGTTTATTATTGTGACTATGTAATGCAGAGATGCGAGCAGAAAACCGGTCCCGCTGTAACAATTACCATCCATTGCCTAAATGGATGGTAATTTTACATCATGCATGTCCAAAGTGCTTTGTTCTGGGCAAAACACTTGATTTGAGATCTCTGAAGTTGTTGGATTCAGTGAATGATACACACCCTGTCCTCCCACACTGTGTGACACATAGATCGCATCATGCTTATGCCAATGCAACATCTTCCCCAAAATACAAAACAAACCCATTTGAAGCAACATATAAACACTGTGGTGTAAATGTCACAATGAATATTACGCAATAAAAAGAGGTGTTGCAAATTTTAAGCATAGTTGCATTGTCTTTTCCAGTTCCACTTAAAACGAACTGGGTAAATGACTGGGGCAGAGGTGGATTGGAAAGTAAAGATCCCTCAGGTTTTGTCAGCTTTCTTGCACTGTCACACTGTTGTGGGGAAGTACAGTAGTATCTCCCACCGAGTTGACAAATACATTCTAACATTTGTAAACTGCTTGATAATTTAAGTGCAGGGGTGACAAAATGTGTGCACAAATTAAAAGCAGAGACGAAATATAAATCATATTTAGGCACACAGCCTCTATAAAGTTTCTGAGGAGCAGTTATGGAGCTTGGAGTTCGCTACTCCGATTGTGACATCTTGACAAGACCAATTTTTATGCACAGTAATATAGTAATTTAGGTTGCATGTCAATCTACTGACTGTTTTCCTGATTGCATAATTATTCATTAGATATAAAATTGTCAGCAAATAGTGAAAAATTAACAAAACATGTTCCCAGAGCCTGTTGTTAAATGTCCCACAATCAAAACATTTAGTGTATTTATTTAGACAATTAAAGCCTTGTTAGTATAATGGTGAGTATACCCGCTTGGTATGCAGGAGACCGGGGTTCGACTCCCAGACCCTCACCAGGGTATTTTTGTGCTGGTCCCAAGCCCGAAATACAGAGCCCTAAAATACATTTTAGACAGTAAAAATCTGAAGATACTCTGGTTACTTCTGGAGCCGGAATAAGAGCCACTTTCTGCCAAGATTGAACACTAAGTAGACCTGGTATTCGATGAAATGGCCCCTGCCAACTGGGGCTAGCTGTTTAGCATGGTAATATAAATAGAAGTAAAACTCAATACTGCCGTAGTTTTCCATAGCTGTAGATAATTCTTTGTGATAAAAGAAATGAATTTTTATATTGAACTTTTGATGTTTCTCTTAGACTCATTGGTAAAAAGCTGTTAAGACTAACATTAGTGACGTAGAAAAGCTCATATATAGCTTTCAAAATAAAATAAAACAAAATAATTTATAGATCAGAGACTAATAGTTGAAATGAAATTATCAAATTTTTCAACATATCATCATGAATGCTTAAGTATAATGTGCATATAAATTTACCCAGGAAGTAAAAGTGCTCTCTGTCTATGAGTACTGAATATGAGGCAGTGGACCACTTTGCTGCAGACACTCAACTTTCATCACATTTGGCTCTTAGAGGCATATCAGGATCATCAGTAAAAGCAAGTATTTGAGTAAGCTGACCCTATTTTTCTAACATAATAATATATGATTTGTTGTGGTTAAGGTCGGTGAAAGTGCATTGCTTAGCTCGACCTATAATGGGGATAACCACAGCTTTAACCTCCTTTCTGCATACAAAGTAACCATTGTTTGGTTTTTGTGCACTGTAATACACGCAATATTGTTTTAGCTCATTTATCCAGCAAACAAAAACTCCTCCAACAAAAATACCCCAACGCAAACTGTGGCCCAAACTGTTGTGTTCATTTTCTTTGTTTACGAGCAAATGTGAGTGAACACACTCTGTGATGACTTGTTTTAGATGTTTGGTGTAAGTCCAGAACAGTTTCACAACAGTGTATGTGAGTGTGTTTGAGGGTGGCTGGGTGGGCGTACCTCTTTATACTGCATTTTATTTACATGGTACAAGTGAGGCCAGCTGGGTCACTGGTTTCACTGGTCTGCAGATGATCGGGGAGCTGACTCAGCAGAGCTGCAGTGAGAGAAAACCCACACAGATGAAAGCGGAACCGTTTCCCTGGGTTGAATGTGCGTCCTTTTGTTGGTTTGATAAATCTTCCCCTCACCAAGTATGCCTCCTTTACAAAGTGCCAAACCACGGCAGCCACAGAAGCTACCCCAAACAAAACTACATCACAGCCTCCTCCTCTAACTCCACTTTCACTGATGTAGAAGTAAAGCTGAAGGCAAGTATCTACACTTACTTACCACAAAGACATAAAGCACAGGTAGAGGTTTATTTAAGGCTGTAGAAATATTAACTGCCCTTTGAACAGAGGTGATTGCCTTGTGGACACCCAGTTATCTTTTTTACCAGCCCTGTGACGACAGGAACCCTCAAGGATGAGAGGGTTTTAAGAACCTTTTGTCCAGACAAGGAGTATTTCTGTCAAAAACACGCATGTTTCTTTAAGTCTACTACCAACAGATTTATATAGTTGTCATTATTATGGTGACTGAAATGGCAACTACTTCATAGCTGGTTAAGATTAAGGGAAAAATTTTATTATTGGAAAAAGTATTGTTTGTGAGCTTAGTTTAGGCATAGTCAGATCGCTGACAAAAGAGATGGCAGGAAATGAAGGGAAAGACAAATGGGAAACAGTTAACAACTAGGGGTCTAATAAGATTTGAGATAGTGATGTTATCATTGAAAATACATTCCAGGCAAAAATATGTTAGAAAAGAAAATAGCGCTTCTCACTGAGTTTTGGGGTCTCAAAAATCTACTCAATGCAGGTCTTTCACACAACATTGAAATCAGATTTTTTTAATATCTGTACTGTTGTCATTCATTGCTTCGTTGTGAAGATCAATGACATAGCATGAAACAGTTGGTATAGATATTGTATCCATGTGTGTCTTTGCACATCTACACAAAACAAATACAAAGTCAGATGGCACACACTGACCTCCATACCATGAAGTGCAAATTGCTTAATAAAAAAACCTCTATCCTACATAATCAAAACTCTGGCACCGGTTTTAAATTGTAGTTTCATTTCTTCTGGAAATGTTACTATTGGTACCTGAGTATTGATATGAGAATCTGTGAGCAAAAACTGGAACAAAACCTGCTAAATATTTTTCCTTCAACTAGATGATTACTGCAGACATGATTTTTAAGTGTGTGTTCAAGCAGAGTTTTGAGACACAGTAGGTAGAGACTCACTCTAGGGAGTGCTGGGTGATATAGCAAAAAGATAAGGGATAGCTTTAGTGCATTGACAAAATGGAGTTCAATGCTTTTCAAAGAATCTCCAGAATGCTGGTAGTGTGACATGTAACTGATGGCATTGCTTGAAGGGGTTATTTGTAAGTTTCATGGTTTAACTTGATATGGGCTCAGTCATCACTGCATTTACAAGACAAATTTAGAATATGTGGGCTACCAACAGACGCATGGCAGCATAGTGGTTAGCCCCACAATAAGAAGGTCACGGGTTTGGTCCCCGGCCTGGGTCCTTTCTGTGCGGAGTTTGCATGTTCTCCCCGTGTCTGCATGGGTTTCCTCCGGGTACTCTGGTTTCCTCCCACCATCCAAAAACATCATGTTTGGGTTAACTGGTGACTCTAAATTGTCCGTAGGTCTGAGTGTGAGTGGTTGTTTGTCTCTGCGTGTTGGCCCCTGTGATGGACTGGAGACCTGTCCAGGGTGTACCCCGCCCCTCGCCTGGAATGTTGGCTGGGACTGGTTCCAGCTACCCCCCGCGACCCAGAAACGGAAAAGCAGTAGAGGATGGATGGTTAGAATATGTGGTGCTACTATCCCAATGAAGGAAAAGACATGTTACAGACAAGCGATAACATTGGTGATGCTTTGCATGTGCAGTGAAAGCAAAACCCACAAATAGCTCCCTAAATGTTTCCTTGGGCAAGCTACTGCACCCTGAACCCACTCTCATGGCTGTCTCATTAGTGTATGAGTGTAGGTATATATATAGAAGAAGGTCTACATGAGTATTAATATTATCATGCCATATCAATGTGTGTGTGAATGGGAGCATGTGGCTTGCATTTAAAAGCCCTTTGAAGTGTTGATAAGACTAGAAAAGAGGTATATAAGTTCAGTCCATCTACCATTTCTAAGATATCATCAATATTATCATCATCAAATAATGTTAAATAAGTAGCAAGTTTATCATTCATTTGCTAACTCCATGTATGTGATATGTATTGAAAAAAAGAATGAAAGAAACACCTCAACCCTGAGTGTTCTTCTCAAGAGAGTGTTTCCACAGTAATGTAACTCAAAACAAGACAAGACTTTGTAACACTCCACTATCTGACTGTGCATGCTGTGTTATAATGATATACCTAAACCCTCCACATGGAAACCTGCACTTGCTTTATTAATCGCCAGGAATGCACCCTCCGAATACCCCTGCAAAACCTGAGTGCTGAAAAGTTTGCCTTCAAGAAGTCACATGTGAGCTGTTTGTTCTCCCTGTCCAACCAGAGTACCCTCTCTCTGGTTTCAGGACATGAGCCAAACTATCTGTGCTGACTTGTTTGAGTTGGAAAGCCGGTGTTGAGGCAGAATGATTTCAAAAGGAAGGGGATGTGTAAAAATGGGGAGAAAGGGTGGAGGAAAAAACAGTCTTTGAACTTCAGAGCAATGGTACAGTGCTGTACTCACCCTGTCATAGTTCATGGCTTAAATGGAATTGAGCAATGCACATAAATGAACAAGAGAACATAAACACATATAACTTACTGAAAGACCACTGACGGTAAACGTCTTTTTTTTCAGTTGTCTGGACGAACCTAAGAGGAAACTTACTAATAGCTCTGCAGTATTTCGTAAAATTATGTTTTGTCACATCCACCACAGACGGAATAACAAAAACAGCAAACTGGTGCACTGAGGTCATTAAATCTACCTGCAACACTGAACAATTCATCTGTGTGAGTTCATGGAACCCAGACAAAGAGACACTCCAATATTAGAGGGTATCAGCAGGGACAATTATATACCACAAGACAGACTTGAGGTAAAGCTCCTATTAAATGAAATCATCGTGGTTCATTTCCAGTATTTAGCCACCTCCTTTTTTCTGTAAGTGTCATCTACTTTTACTGGACTGAAATGTCGCCATGTTAAATGAACATATATATGCATTTTTAATGTCAGCTCACCAGTTAGTGCTGAGTAAAAATGTGTCCATGCAAATTTTTCAATAGAGGATAAAATTTTGCTCTTGTAGAATACTTGATAATTCAATTCCTTCTCCCTTTTTTCTTGTAAAATGCAGGCAAACTAAAACATAAACCTTTGCCATGTTTCTACAGTGTCTTATGAGAAACAATTGACACACATTAAAAAAACAAAAACATAAAAGTCCTCAAGTTTAACTTTAGCCTTTGGAAAGCATGGATTGGGATGGCCCACTCAAAATGAAAGGAACCCTGAAAACGAAAAACTTTTTTTTTTACTTATGCATTTGGAGAATTTTCACTTAAATGAAGGGAATCAATAGAGTCCACTATTTACTTACTATAATGGATCCTATCACCACTGTGCGATAGCAGGAGAGCATGCCTTTTTGTTTGTGTTGTAATGACTTACTCTATGTCAGTGTAAACATTTTAATAACATAATATATATATATATATATTATATGAATTAATTCAGTTGCCACAACACATGATGTTCAGACATAGCTAATCCACACAAGACATTGAAAGCTATCTTAAAACTAATCAGGTATTTATGGTGCTCATATCCGACCAGCTCGGTCAAAAAGTGAAGGATTTAAACCTGAGTGTCCTGGTTAAAAGTCCTGGGTTTGATGTGGACTTTGCTGATCTTTAATGTACTTTCTGTCAGAAAGCCCCTCACACAGAATGCGATGTAAATGGAACAAAGATCCTCATGTGAATTAGCAGAGCAGCTTGAACAAACACTTTCAGCTAAATCTGTGCAAAGTGGATGTTTTCTCTGAACCTCCCATGTTGGTTGGCAGCAGTGTGGGAAAATCACATTTTAAACAGACAGATGAATGCTGGCTGTGAAAAAATGTGTTAAAATCCATAACCTTTTATCTTATATTGTCTATTGCATCACTGCGTCAAATACACGGAGCTAAGGCCTGAGAGACGGTATAAGATTCAGGTTAGTGTGTTGGCAGGCTTGGATCAGATGATGGCTGGGATGGGACAGGTCTCTGTGTATGTTGAGCTGAGTCAGGCTTTGGGGCCTTGCTGGGGTGGTGTTTGCGGCCTGGGCCAAGGCCCAGGTGTGGGCTATTATTTCCCATCTGGACAGCATAACCCAGGTTTCTCTGGCCCAGCAGGGGGGCAGACCAAGCCAGAACATGCAGTACCCAAATTAGCTTCATGATGTCATATTTGTCCAACTTGTGTTGCTATGAAGAATTCCTCCCATTTCCAGTGTTAAAGGCTTTTGTGCTTATTCCCATGAACTGTCAATGCCAAGCTCATAGGCATCATTTCAGCTATTTGCAAAAGGGTAATTTTGCATTTATGTAATTTCTGAAGTCATCCCATTTCCATCTTTATTGGCCAATGTTTTTCTAATATATATGACAGAATAAAATAACAAAATAACATCCAACCACAGTTCATGACTATTAGCTGTCATTAATGCAGTTTAAAGTGTTGATTTACAGCATAAAACTTAGCAGCAGCTTATCCAAGCTATTCGACAGCGGTGAAAACCATGCAGCCAGAGTGCACGTCTAGATTTTAAAGATAACAATTCTTGGCAAGTTTTCCTAATTATGGATCCAGACAAATTCAAGGAGCAGGCAGAAGTACATAAACATACTGCTGTGACAGTCCGACCGTTTTGTTCATAGGGATTTTACAAGGTGCACTAAGTACACACTTTCTCATTCCTGCCATTCTAATAAGTGGCATTCTGTTAATAAAGACTGGCACACACACACACACACACACCTTTTGGAGGTGATTACTTTTGGGTTATTACGGCAGTCTAGACAGAGAGGACGGGGACTCTTGAGAATGTTCATTGTAGCTCAGACTCAGGTGTCAACAGCAGCTTAGCCAGGGGGTACTCAGGAGATAAGTTTTTCAGTTACCTAATTACTCAATGTCATTTTAGCACACACGACACTGGTTACGTAACAAGACTGTTATTTAAAAAAAAAAACCAAAGGAAAAAAAAAGGTGTAAGGAAAGCAGTTTTACACATACCAAGTTATGTGTGGCATTTGAGCAGCGGTGAAACTAATGTGTGTAGAAGCAAATATCCATAAAATATTGAACTGAGTACATGGCCGTGTGCTTTGAAAACACTAGTAATACTGGGCAATTCTCCTGCTCCAGAAGTACAAAAAAAGATTCAATGAAAAAGGACAACATCAGCAATTGAAAACAAATTTGAGGACCAAAAGCTGTAAAAACTATTTAATTTAGTTAAACCGACTTCATCGGAGACTCAGTGTTACTCTCCTGCTTCATCAGCCAGTGAGTAGCAGTTCAAAAGAAGGGGTCTAAACTGTATCCAATGAGTACATTACACTGACACTCTGATCGCTACTAGTTGACCATTGATGGCTGCATCCCTGAAAATACAGTCATCAGCCACATCTGGACTGGTGTTTTTCACTCTAACAGACTGGAGGGCGAGCTGCTTACTGATCCTCTTGTCTTTTGGAAAGCTGGATCTGCTGCTGATTTTACTATGTAATTGTTTCGCTGTTGGTAAAAATGCACACATGCTTGTGGACAGCTAGCCCTTAGATCTCAGTGCCCTGTGATGTGTGTGCGCTGTTAATCGCGCAACATTAGGCAGAGATAAATACTTAATGTTTGATTGTGTTTACAAAATGGGCATGTATACAATTATGTGTGCATTTAGGTATACATGGTGTAGGGTCCTGGCTGAACAGAACCCTTTGATTCTGGCAGTTGTTGTTCATTGAAGCAAATGTGGCTTCACTTTAATTTGCTGTTGGCTGCCCCTCGCATTAAAAAGCTGCCCGGCTGTATATTTATACATCTTTTAAACATGTTCCACTCAATGCTGATGTAAAGTAGTTAAATGTATTTCAGTGTATTTACAGCCATTGTTGAAAAGATGGCAAAACTGATTACATTAATCTCAGGGCTGAAACTCTTAGAAAAGTCTCACGTTTGCCAATATAATTTCTTCCTGTACTGCAACAACCCACATTTTTCTAATCACCCATACTTTGCTTGTTACTCCATGCACTCAATGACTCTTGATGATGCAAAAACAATGGCGCAAACTAAATGTCACAACTATTTGATGACCAACACTAGTCTCTCATTGTCCAGAATTAATATTTTCCAAGTTGTAGATAATTTGGGATCTGACGATAGCGTGTATTTGTCTGTAAACATAAAAACCTCCAGCTTCTGTAAGCTGAACCACAAGCTGTGCACTTTCCCAATTAAATCTGTGGCTGTGCACAGATTTAATTAAAGTGCAGAGACTTGACAAATATCTGTTGGGCAACATAATAACATTGTCACTGCTCATAAAAACTCCTGAACTAAAATTTCAGGAAAAAAAAAAAAGGTTCTCATTTCAAAGGCGTTTCTGGTTAAAAGCATGACTGCCTGGAAGCAGCACTGTTGTTTTTCTTAAGTTCTTGTTGAAATTATTCTAAAAAAAAAAAAAAATCTTTTTTATTAAAGCTTTTTGTTAAATTGTTAAATTCCCCAGAATTTCATCCTTTGAAAACAGACGTATTACTCACCGTCTCTTTTATCAGAGCAGAACATTTTGAACTACAAGCTCAATTAGGATGTTGTCATGTGTTTAATTGAGAAGCTCTCAGCCAGAAAACTGACTGACTAATTGAAGCAGTGGAGCCTAAATTTATAGGTTGTGACACAGTAAAGCCTGAAGGAAGATACACAGTCTAACACACACACGCACACACACCCAAAGCCAAACACTAACAATTAAAGTGCAAATACTGTCACCTACGTATATCACATGTCAGGCCTGTTCCTGCTCAGCACAAGGACTTTGCTTAATCACGTCAGCACAGTCATGACTCTTTGTGAAGCGACTTAAATGGGTTGTGTAACATTTAAGGTTAAGTAGTGGAAGGAAACGCACACTGCCAAAACACTCAGACGTTTCTCATGCTAGATGTTTGCATGTGTTATTCCAATGTTTCAAAATTTAAGAGAGAAACCTTAAACCTAATTTAACTGGATATGTATTCATAATTGCAGCTCAGACGCCGCAGAGGAAAGGAGGACTACAAACACTGACACATGTGGCGCACATCTGTGAATGATGCAGTGAGAACACAGCGTCGGATCTCAGTTTTAAGCGTCTGGTCCGTGCCTTGCTCAAGAGCCCTGGGAGGCGGTAGCTGTAGAAGGAAAGACTGTTATTTAATTTGTAAAAGTACTGTATCAAGTTGCCAAGCTATGACTGTGTGCCAGTGAGCAGAGAAGAAAAATCGTACATTATAAAATCGCAGATTGTTCTATCAACTGGAATCACAAAGCCTCAATCATGTGTTTTTGTTTTTGCCACCACCGCATAGCTAGCGTTAGCATTAACAGCTGTGCACTTTTCAGTTTTGAAGGAAAATTGTGAGTTCAGGATCAAACCTTCATTCCAGCTAGCCCCAGCCTGGCTGACCTGATTTTCAACTGTCACTGTAGGGTCAAATCTGTCCTGAAGCCATAAAGCTGCTGAGCAGAAACTTCTTTTTAGCCTCCTGAAAAAGTTGATTTAAAAGCACCTGAGGTTATGTACATGACGCCTACATTAAAGCAGCAGGGTAGGAATGAAACAATGCTTGTGCTGGACAAAAAGAAAAAAAAAAAAAAAAAAAAAAAAAAATCAGTGTGCAAACTGCGAGGTCAAGATGAATTTGGAAATTTAGGAATTTAAATAATGTCAGGAAATGAGTAGCATCCGCCAGGTTTTTATTTGATTTATTTATCGCTACACCTAAATGTTAGAATGAACATGATGAGTTCAGTATCAAACTCCATGCTCCAGATGTTGAAAGCAACACCACCGAACCAGCCAGAGAACTCAATAATTTATTAGATTTTAACTTCTGGGGATTTTAACATCTTTTTAATAACCTGTTTTGAAAGGAAACTGTGGACAAATTTTCAGGCCTTTTGGGAAGACTAAATTTGCCTCCTAACAACCAATCGCTGGTTCCATTTGTTTGTCTGAGTAATTTACTTTCCCTTTGTTTTTGCTAAAGTAAAATTCACTTGGCTTGACTACAGTTTACTGGAGCGAGTTTATTCAACTCTATTAATGATACTTCAATTGAGAAACGCGAAGTGGATTGGAAACACTAGGCTGAACTTTAAGAGCAAAGAGCTGGAGAGTTCACTGAAAACTATTGTCTGATTATCATAGTATTTTCTTCTCTCCTCATCTTTGTTCTGAGCCCTGGGCTTTACTTCGAAACTATCACACAGCTCCAGAAAACTCATATACTATTCCATTCATGGTTTTTTTGTTTTTTTTTATTATTGTTGTTGGGTTGTTGTTTTTTTTTTCATTTCCGAACAGAAAGCTTACTTTAGGCGTTGTTGTTGAAATAAAACACAACACGCACTTGAACATCTTTCAGACTTTCTTGCATTCTGGTTTCTCTTGTTGATTTTATCGGAACATTTTGGGGCGCTTGGTGTGAAGTGTGGTACAATATTCCAGTACGGAAGAAGGCGAAGTGTAAACATGAATGTGGCTGCCATGGAGTGATTCAGAGGCTATTTTAAGTCCATGAATGGAGGAGATAGGAAGTGCGAAGTAATAGAGAGAAATCTGATTGGTTTCAGTGGCAGTTCAAAGGCAACGCTGGAGCAAGATGGAACCATTTCTGCTGCCACAGTAGAAACAGATTATTATTGCAATTTACTATAAATACAGGATTCTGGGGTTGTTTTTGGCAGGTTGTAAGGAAACAAACCATTAAAAAATACTACCCTAGCTGACCTCTCTAACATGAGTCTTAAGAGTGTTTGTATTAATATTTCCTTAAACGGAAAGGCTGAGAGAAGATTTGCATTCATTTCTTTATTTATTTTAACCTGTGAACGATGAGTGAGTTCAAAAGGAATTTTGTAAATAACCAGAGGACCTTGAAGAGGAACCATGTTTCGACCTTTTAGACTCATTTTGCATTAAGGCTAAAGTGTAAAGAAAAACAATAACCATCCTCTGCTTGATGCTTGTGCAGCAGTAGGGCTTTGTTCGTTTTTTTTCCCCCTGCTAAATATTATGTGTCAAAGATATCTTGTTTCACTTAAGGTTTGTAACCTCAAAATAACAAAGGAGAAATATAAACTGTATGGTTACGGCATATGAGGCGGGACACTGGCTCAGCAGTTAGCACTGTCGCCTCAGATCAACAGCTGGCTCTGTGGAGCTTACTCATATTCCTCCCCAAATCCAAAGACTTGCGGATCAGGTGACCTTTAGGGTTGATTGCCTGGAGGTGTTAATATGAGTGTGCTGTGTTTGTTTGTGTTTTTCAAAATTGCCCACTGTTTATGAAACAGAATACCCCTTGCACAATTATGTCGCAAGTTAATATGCAAGTAGAGTCCGAAATGTGTCAACTGCTGTCTACACCTATCATCTATGCAGTAAACACAACGTGGGTCAGTCCAAACACAGTTTATGATTGGCAGTTAGCAGCTGGTGAGCATGCTTATCCTCAGTTGTTTGCTAATGGAATAATAAGTTCACTGAAGTGCTTGCGCTGTGGACTTCTATCTCATACATCAAATGAAACCTTATCAGCTTTTGGCGTATTAGACAGGCAGACAGTTAGAACATTGTAAGTGTGGTGTCACAAAAAGTCTTATGGTGGCAAAAGCAATTTTCAGCGCGTTACGATAAAATCAAACTACTTATCCTGCCGGTCAGTGCACTACTGCGGCCATAGCACTAAAAACTAACATAATGCTTGCGAGGAACATGCCAACTAGTCAGGAAAATACAATGCTTCTGTACCAAGTGTCCACTTTGCCACAACCTGCTCCACAAAAAGAAGCCATTTTGTGATACTGAGCACACTTTCAATTGTAATTTTTTTTTCCCCTCAAAAGTGCTGCAATGGAGTTGCTTCCACAAGTTAAGGTTAGCACTAGTGACGGGCGATACCACACTTTTAAGATTCGATACGATACCGATTACTTTTTGCGTAAAATATTCAATACCAATTACTGGTCATTTCTTATTGGTGAATTTTTTCTCAATCATAATATTAGAACCTTTAAAATAAATCACGTCAAATACTGGCCATGTAACAACTTTAATGTGCACAGTTCAAAATATAAAAGTTAAATAAATAATTCACATAAATATTAATTAAATAAAACAAAACACATTTGAGCTTTCTTTGACCTTTAGCTGAGCAGCATTATTTTCAATACTCTGAAATTATCCTGAGAGAAATGTAAATCAATACAATACGATAAATAATAAATAACAAAATATGAACGAAATAAAATTGTAAAAACAAAAAAAGTGCACATTTGAACTTTTACTTTGTCGGACTAACCATATCTTTGGTGACCAGCATAATTTGGTCCTAACAGAGATGTAAGTATAAACTTTTGTACAGAAAGAACATTTCTCAAAAAAAGAGATAGCTTCTCTTTCTGTCGCCCATTTCTCCATTTTCTCCGCTCTGTCAGGAACTCAAACGCACATGCTCCTTGCCGTGTTGTTGCTAGCAGGATGTAAACAGACAACTCGTGGCTCACAACTCGGTCACGTGACTTGGATGTACCAGTTCAATATGCTGCGGGCTGGGGGGTGTTTCAGCACAAAACACTGGAGTAAGTTACCTAAAAAATATTTGGAATTAACACATGTGCTTTTATTTTGCATTTATTAATTAGTAGTTGATACTTTAATGGAGGAGTCGATGCCAAAATGGGCGACGTGCGGGTATCGATATATCGATACCATGGGATCGATCCGCCCATCACTAGTTAGCACCTACTGTGATTTCATCACTTGTTGAGAGTGTCCGATGAACAGAATATCCAAGCCAGCTACTGTAGCTAGCTATCAGTTAGCTCACCGATGAATTCAATGGCTGCATCAAGGGGCAAAGGTCAACAGCCGATTCAAACGCTACGTTGTGTTCTGTAGCACGCTTTTGTTCCCTAGCAACGCTGACAACATGCAACTTTTTTTTTTTTCTTGCAAAAACCTGCTGTTTAAGGCCCTTTAGTTCTGTAAATGGCCGCACTGACTATGATGGAGAACAGCAAAAAAATGGACGAAGTTTATTCAAGAGAAGCGCTTGCCCAATTGACAATGATCTCATACACCATGAAACAAACCTTAGCCCTTAGCTTATTAGCCTATGTGTAGGTTAATGAAAATTAAAATCTGCTAATATCTCACAGTTTTAACAGATTCAATTGTTGTTGTTCTGTTGAGTTTGACATATTGTGTTTGAACACATTGTAGATGAAGGAGCCGCTTCAACATGTTTCGAATAAAGCATTTTATTTACAAAACAAATACAAAAAAATGTATTCTTAAGTGGTCATTTGAAAGCTAAAAATGTTAACTTATGTGTGTTTTAGTTTTACAGAAGCAGTATAACTATGTCTTGTATTTGTGTGAACTTGAAACCACATGTTTCACCAGCTGGTCCCTCCGCTCCTGTAGACTCAGGCTATCACCCCTATCTCTCTCATATGGCACAGTTTTACATCTCTTTCTCTCTCTCTCTCTCTCTCCCTCTCTTTCAGTCATGGTAATCGAACGTTTGACATTAAGAAGGGAGAAACTTACTGGAGATATGCCTTCAGTGTTGTCCACGCATCATTACACACATCAATTTTGTTGGAAACAATTACTTAACCACTGCCACATGTGGGTTAGAAATCATAAGAAAATGTGCTGGAATATCTTTTCCAGCTTGCTGGATTCATAAACAGACAAGCATATAAAGGATTTGTATGGTTCTACAGAGGTCTCTGCTCTGCAGGCATCTCTACCACCCATTGTGATGAACATATTGTAAGAGAAAACCCAGATTCATCGAGGCATAAATTAACAACTATTACATTTTATGATCATCGGAAGCTGAAGCAAAAAAGACATAGCTTCTACTATAGTGGCCTCATCCTTTTAGCTGATATAAAGGGGTTTAGTTGCGGAGGTGCACTGAAGTTCACTGTGCTGGCATGCAAATCGTGTCGGCAAGAGATTTATAGTGCCAAGTATGTTCACCTGCATGAATCTGATAAGATGTTACAGTACTTGTCAGCTGTTACCACACAGCAGAAGAATGAACCAGTGATTGTGAAGCCTTAATGAAACAGCTGATGCCCATCAAGCTATGGCAAGCAGAACTCAATTGAGTTCTCCCTCTTTAAGACTTTCTGGATAAAACGCACAGCAGGTGTTTGCCCCTGTTGTTAAGGGCGCTGATTTGAAAACCATATAAAAAAAACAAAAAAACCCCCCAACATTTTCCTGTATATTTGTGTTTTGACATGATTTAGATTTTATAAAAATATGATACGTGGTCATAGGGGGTGTAAATATTACTCAAACAGACAGCACACTTCTGTTGTTCACTTCACCAGGGCATGGGGGGATTTTGATCGAGATTAATAGGCCCACAATTCACACAAAGAGAAAACCATGTGGAAAAAAGTTCCCTGACGCAGGCATATCAGTGCCAGGAGGAACTTTCTGAGCATTTTGACCTGTGAAAAATATAAAAATAAAACAAAAAAAACAAAAACATATATCAGGATATCATGTCGGGGCCCGCCCATAAAGGATCCTTGGGTTGGTTTGGGTTGGGAACATTTGTATCTGAAACAATAACATAAACCTTGGGAGTATCTATGCACTGTTGACCTGATCTGTTCTGTCACTGCACCCCAGGGAAATATTACCTTACTAGCGCATACTGTAGCTGAGTATTGTCCGAGTCTGAACACGTTATAACAGTGAGAAACTAAATAATAATCTAAAATGTCTGATTTGGATTAATTGAACTGTAAAAATAGAGACAGAAGATGGCGTTTCTTACAAAACAAATTGTTATATCCATCAGCATCATGAGTTATGGCTTCTGTGGCGCTTAAGTTCATCTCTGATGAGATTGATGGTACATTATATCCTCAGTGTATTCATACTGTGTGATATAAAGCACATGCTCCGCTTTTGCCCAACACAGAATGAAGACGTCCATCTGTTCCCTCAGTGATTCAATCTGTCCTTTCTACAGCTTTCCATCCATAAGCTTTGGAGATGAAAATAACGGTCACAAAACTGACAGGTGTGACTTCAGTTTCTTCAGAGAATTGATTAACATGTTTCAGTCTGAGTGCAGCCTTCAAGGCCAGACATGTTAATGGGTTCACCCTCTGCTCTTTTTACTGTTGTGAGAAAATGCCAAATAATTCACATCACTATCACATTAGTCTTAAGAATTGTCAAAGTCTTGAAATAGAAAAGCTTCTGAGAGTGATTAATTTGCTCTGAAATGTGTGATGAATAAACTAAAAGTCACACACACACACACACACACAGATATAGAGAGGCAAAAATTGTGTACACGTGTGCAGTGTGCACTCCAATAGGTCAGTGCCACTACTGTCATTTGATAATAGATGTTCCAGCCCCGAGTAAGGGCTTCCATCTGTGGTGACCAGAGAAAATATTATGATTAATTAATAACAAGATTGATTGAGCCAAATGTTCCCCACGAGGTTGGCTCTTGCATCCAGAGAAGAGATCCCATGGTACCTTTTCCAAGAAAGCACTGTAAAAGATTGGATGACAGATGGAAGTTGAGGAAAATGGCCGTGACTCAAGCAGCTGTCACAAGGAATCAGAGAATATCATTTTTAATGTTTTCTAAACAACTGTCACAACCATGCTAAAAGTGCATGCGTCCACATGGTGAAGCTCAGCAGAGCCATGTGAGCCTTGGTGTGGTGTAGGTAAAAAACAAAAACAAACAAACAAACAAACAAAAAAAAAAACGGATAAATGGAAAAACCCCCCAAGAAACATTACTGTAACATTACTGTAGGTGGAACATCAGGCAGTGTAATGAATTTGATGCTGTACTTTTTTCATAAACAAATGTATTACAATTATACACAAAATCACTGTGGAAACATTTGCCAGGATATGTTGGTGAGTGACACTCAGCCCACGTTGCAGGGAGCAGAAACTGACCCAAGCTGGCTCCTCTCCTTGCCTGGCTTGGCCTGATGAAGAATTGGCTACATTAGCAGGGTGAGTGTGTGTGTGTGTGTGTGTGTGTGTCAGTTTGGGTATATGAGCTCAGTTTCCGCATCGTTCCTATATAACGGAGAGGTTAAAAAAATTACACAGCTCTTTCCTCATGCTTTTGGGTGTTAAAATGAAACAGAAGACAGTCGAACAGACCAAACTGGAAGCCCACATGAGATGCACAGAGGAGTTGATTCAGCAGAGGCTGAAATACTGAATCTTGACTTTCAAAGTACTCACACTGCAACTCGACAGCATCCTGCCTGGTATGTCCATGCCTTCAGGATGCGCATTACTATGACATCATCAGGATTCATCAAGCTCCCACATCCGGTCTCACAAGCTGAGTCGTACATCTTACGATGAGTAATGTAACCTTCATGCTCAAAATTAGCGGAGTGCCTCTTTTAGATGGACTTTCAGTTGAAATCCAAGCTTGTTCAGCGAACTCTGTGAACCTGAGGATATTTCCCTTCTCATCTATGTTTTTTTTTTTTTTTCTTTCATTTCAGTTTTGAGGAGCTATTTGTAATTTATCTATAACTAACGATAGACTGAACAGCTGTTTGCTCACCATTCTTGGGGAAATCAGTATCAGAGTTTATTACTGTCTCCATGTCTTTTTGCTATCCCTTCTTTGCTTCTCCTGAAGTTAGCATACTGTAACACTCCACCTTGTTACATCCCGATATCCACTCACCGCTCTAAAGATGCAGCTCTGCCTGGATGATAGATTATGAGACAATCCCTGTATCTCTTTCCAGACTAGCACCCGTGTTCTGTGGCAGAAAAGCCCTTCATTTGCTTTTCATTGTCTTTATTGTCATGCTTTTTTTTCTCATAGTCAAAACTATGCAAACTGATCACAGTAAAAAAAAACTTGCAAGACTACAACTACTGTTACCCTGGGTCAGTGAAATCAAAGACAATTCCTTGAAAAGTGACATGGATAGTATTAGGCAGTTCACAGGAATAAGACTTGATGCATCAGTAACTGCAAAGAACAAACTGACTTGCAAACCTAATCCTGATTTCAGGCATGTATCTTTTCTGTGACCCTATGTCTAAATCGACCCTCTGAAAGTGGCGCTAGATCACCATGAGTCTAGAATGCTTTTTTGACCCTGATGTTCATATTGGCCACAATAAGTTAGAAAATGAAATAGCAAATACAGTTCAAACTTAATTGAGACATTTTTTGGGTTTGTAATTTCCTGGTTGTTTATTGAATTAAAACCTATTATTTTACACATAATTAAGTACAACTACAATAAATACAGGGTTCATTTTTATAAACCACCACATCTTTAAAAAGAAGGTTTTGCTTGGATTCAGTAAAGTGACTCTTGGGATCTGAAGAGTTTTTCTGCCTGTATATGCTTCCATGCACTTTCATAAGCCAACAGCTAAAGTAATCCTTTGATTTTGCTTGATCATGGTTTGTGGGTATCAGGCCGGCAGAGTCCTTGAATAAGCTGTATTGTATTTATATATCAGAGACTTTTAAAGCAAACTCTTGATACTCAAATTCCTTTCAGGGCTTTGGTCAAATATACAATACTTATAAAGGACTTGGCCCAGAATGTTCATTTTGAGTAAAGAGAAGTAGAGTTATTACTGACAACACTGAATATCAAACACACAGTGTTTCCTGGTGAGAAGAAATGACTCATGATGCTCTCTTATGTAGAAATGACCAGCCATACAGCCCCTCAGTTCCATGCGCCTTAAATCAGTTTTACTTAAGCCAATAACAAATATTTCATGAGCTGTTTTTCCCTCCATGCAACATAAGACAAATTGTGCTAAACACATAAATTACAGATCAAGGTTGACTTTAGGCCATAAGCCCACTTCAGCGCCAATGACATCACAGGGCAGACAATTATTTAATGTCCTTTGGACACTGGCCAACACTTTCAAATACCATACACAACAAATACAACCTCTTGTGATGTGGATTTCATAGAGCTTGCGTGTGCTTTGGATCTGGTCTAACTTGGACATTACCGAGTGGTGGTCCGATGTTATGTGGTTTGAATTTCCTTAAATGACAAGCAGGTTGTGTCCTTTTGTCCATTAGCGTTTTCACTTATGGCTTCTGAAACTTACAGTTTATCTCTGATGTGTGTTGATATTGAAGTCCATTCCATCCTCACTGTCCACATACAGCATAAAATACAGCACATGCTTTATTTTGGCCCAACCCAGGGAGATGATTTCCCTCGCCGTGTCAGTCTGTCCTTCCCACAGCTTTCCGTCCATGGATTTATTAAGCCATAAACACAGGTCAAGTTGACTTTCAGCACATCAAAGTTGTGGCCCTGTGCTGTCAAGTTGGACTTAAATGAGCCTTCCAGCGCTGCAAAGGTACTGACTCCTATCCTAAGAGAGGAAGTGGGTCTGACTCTATAAATGTAATCATGGCTATTGGCTCTCTCTGTAGGATAGTTTGGCATTGCAGGTGGGTTATTTTGCAGTGGGATGAGATTTCCATTTGTCAGTTCCACCAGAGCTGATCTTTTGGGACCTTCCAGACGCCTGGTTCTCATTCAAGAGTGGTCTTTGTGCTGTTTTTTAGGGAAGGCCTGTTGCCAATATATGTAGTGTATATTGTTTGGCTTAAAGTAGGACGAGCAACATTCATGCAGCTCTTCTCACACAGTTGTAGCAGTTGTGATAGTGGTCCATACTAACCTGTGACCTTTGACTGTGCTCATAAAAAAAACAAAAAACAAAAACAAAACAACAACATCTGTACAACAAATTTAAAACCACTGTGTCACGTGCAGGCAACAAATCATCAACAAAGATAGATCAGTGTTATTGTTGTAGGATGCAAGGATGGACTTTGGCATCTCTCAAATTCAGCAAGTGTTCAGGGATGTGTTAGAAAAGGGGGTTTACCAACATTTAAATGATGTACAATTTTTTACCAATAAACAGCAGGTTGATCAGCAAACAAAAAAGTATTGACCAAGAAGTAATGAGAAGGAATGTAAAGTGACTGATATCGGCCCATATGGTGAGGCTCCGCACTAAATACTGATTAGTCCTACTTCACCCTGTGGCTTCAACTTTTATCAGCACAACTCAACGGAATCTATTTAGTCGTTTTCAGAATAACAGAGGTGTGGTATTAATTTGGGGAAAATGTAAGCCTTGTTGTTGTGAGCTTTTTAGCATTTACCTCAAGGCACTGTGTGGAAGCATAGCCACACAGAGCAGCTTGCACAGAAACTTGCCTCAGCCCCACTGAGATACCCAACTGTTAACAGACAAATAAACAGACAAACAGCCAAAAATATAACCTTCTTGGCAGAGTTAACAATGCATGAGTGTACTCTCAAGTTCAGGATTTGTCCTTTGATGGTGAGTTTTCTCCTCAGTCGCTGCCATACTAACCGTGGGACTGCTGAGACGCTAAAAAGCAATGCTGAAGTCATGAAGGCTAAGCTCAGCTTGGTTCCCAACAAGAGCCAAGCCAAAAAGTGTCAAACAACCAAATAAAGGACTACATTCAGGTTTTTTTGTGTTTCCACCATGTATCACGGTTGACTCGGTGAAACACCAGTTAAACAGCTACTTTGTATGGCCTTAACAGATAGTCTGCTGAGGCCTTTTGTTGTAATGCTCTAAGCATGTCTCTGTGTGAAGTGAACAAAACAAAGGCTGAAAATGGTTTCAAATCAAAAGGACCTAAAGGTTAAAATCAGTTCACATAGCATGAAGCACAAAACCCTTTTTTAATCAAAGCCGAAGAAAATGATGTGGTTTGTTTTGCATTCCTCATAATGTCATGTGTCATATCAAAAGATCCACATCACTGAGCTTTCTGGAAAATCATCCTGTTATTACTGGATGGTTGTTACATACTGAGTCATCAAGACCTACTGAGTGGAACTGACACCCAAAGTATTTGTATGCAGGCACATGTACATGCACAGGTGGAGGTAGATGGAACAAGAGTTGATGATGATCTAAGGTCTATAATGAGGTTTCTTCTATGCAGTTGGGATATTTTATCAAGTAAGTAAAACACAGAAAGAGAGAAAAAGAGATGATAATCTGGAAATAAAGCACTTTAGAAATCCTCTTTTCATCTTCTCGATGGAACATCGGACCGGGAGTGTGGCCTGCAGTTCTCATCCTTAATGGATTGAGATAATGGCTGGACAAATTGTTCCCAGGCACTGTCTTCACTCTGCCCCACTGAGTTCAGGGATCCGGAGAGAAAAATAATCCGATTTTTCCTTCCTTTATCTCCCGGACTCCAAAGAAGAAGCGAGGGGGCTTTGAAATGCCACGTCTACTTGTCACGACACCTTTTGTGTACCCGCTGCCCATCTGTGGACCCAGCTTTAGACGCCATCCCTTTTCCAAGAGCTCACTGTCACGGCCTTAAATAAACCTGCTGGAAGTGCCAGCCCTGTTTTCCATTTTCCTGTCGTTCTTTTTTTTTTTTTTTGCTTTTTCTTTCTTCCCCAATGTTTATCAGACTCAGCCTCTCCCAAAATGAGGAGTCTCTCATGGTTAAGTGGTAGAGTTCATGCCGAGGTTCGTGGAAATTCACCAGGTCTCTTACAAACTGTTGTGGTGAGAAAAAGCTTGAGTCTGATCACCGGGATGTGAGCCACGCCAGGCTCCCCTGTGTCAGGAATGAGTATACAATGCGTAATAAGCACTTCTGCTGCGTGCTAAGTTGGTCCGGTCATGACATCCTTAAGCTGAGGACCGTGCCAGCTCTCCTGTTACAAAGACAAATTGTGCATACGGAATTTCCTGGAGTGGCTCCGAAAATGCCCCCCCCCCCCCAGTCTTACAGCCAGGCTCTCTGCGGGGACTTGCACTTGAAAGATTAAGTGCCATGATTTATCCTTGCCCTCATCTCAGCATGAGTAAAATCCTATCAAATTCAGCCTAAGCCACTTGATTAGCACGGCAACAGGTTTCTACCAAGGAATATCCCAGGCTGATGTTGGGATAGCCTCGGGGACTGACGGCTGCTGTAGGAACCCAATGATAAAATGGAGCCCCACCCTGGCAGCTATGAGTCAAAACAGAGTGAGACACTGCTGAAAGAATTCTGATTTCGGCCACGCTCTGTGTTTTAACGAGCAACAGGTGAATCTAGTGGAATCATTTCATGGTGCGTGCACCGCTGTGGTGTTTATTGTGTGGTGTTCCAGGATGGAAATAAAGCAATGACAACAAGTAGCTCACACGGACATCTGCCAATTTCATACTGACTTTCTTGTAATACACTTGTCCGGTTAAGTGCACCATGACATGCACGTGAAGACGCTCAGAATGCTGCATATGAAAACAAAAGAGCTGGTTTGTTTTCATATGCAGTAATATTTTTTTATGATTAGAATAAAACAGTGATCCCCAGGTGAGGGAAGGAATGTGAAATATGCTGATTAGTTTGTTTTCATTATGAATTTCATTGTATTGGAAAATGTCCTCTGGTACTTTTGAGTTCCCAAACATATGAGCTGTTTTGTATGTTCTTGCTCGACAAGATCATACAAAACAGCATAATTCACTGACAGTAGCCAGTATGTTTGTACTGGGCTGGTGTGTCTACTGTCTGAATATCAAGTTCTTTCTGAAACTTATGCTCAGGCAAAGCTGAAGCAACCGCAGGTTAAGTGCTCTCCTCACATGCACTTTATGGTAATTCACTCCTCATGTGCGGATTTCACTGATTTAAAGAAAACAGATAAATCTAACATCCCCTGTTGTTCTAATGAACTACACTTATTTGGTTGTTAAACTTCATACACGGGACTTCACAGGTTGACACACAAAAAAACAACCAGAAATTTGAAAGCTCTCACACAAACACACACACAAACCCTGGCGAGGGGTCTGGAATGGATTTTCCAAATTTAATGACATGCAACATGACGCATCAAGTATAATGCCTGACTGATCAAACTGTGATGTATCCCTCTGGTTCCCAAAATGAGCTTAGTCATTGTGTATCCTTGGTGAGTCAGGGGGGGAATCAAAGTAAATGACCCGTGGATAAAGTACATCACGTCATTGTTGCAGCCTCAGCCCACCAATCTTACATTCCAGTGACAGAACTCCTCAGAACTCACCAGATCTGGTTTGAATTTTACTTTCAAGGATGTTCCTTTTCATTTTTAACTTGTGAATTAGCGCGCTTTTGGGCGTTCGGGTGAGGTCTGGTACATGCACATCTGATTAACATACACTTTAGAAACCTTTCTCTGTATAATGCCTCTGGCAAATTAGTGTGATTTGAAGTTCTTAACACAAGCCATGTACTGTTCACAGAGATAAATGTACATGTTCACTTTCCATCCAGTTCTGCATCATTCATCCCGATTGGCTACGGTTCCCCGATCAAACAGTGTAGCTCATATGTTTTGGGGCGCGATTGGCTGGCTGCCCCTTGCACATGGTGGTATGAGCTATTCATCCTTCATCTGATACTGTGGGTGGTCCTTATCTAAGTAATTCATGACAAGGTCCCTTTGTAATTTCAAACCTGAGGGATGCCTTATGTGGTACCCCTACATTATCTTTTCCTTCCTTTAAACTTCCCCACAAACTTTGCTTTCTACCTCTGGCCCCTTCAGCTCGAAGGAAGTGTGATAATGTCATTCCTATGCCTTTAGTCGTAACTCAGGTTCTCCAAACTAAACGTATATAGTTTCCGTCATGTTGTCTGGCACTCGTACATATGCAACTACTCACCAATATTGCGTACATTTTGGCTTCTCAAAATTTTTCGTATCAAGGGCGCCCCAAATGACATCCACAAAGGCCTAGACCCTCAATTTATGAAGTGAAAAATACACTTAAACACTTAAAACTGTACTGCAAGGCATTTGTAATACAGTTTGTATTCCTAAATGACATGATTTCATGTCAAGGCATTTCCAGTGCAGCCACAATGAAGTGTAATAAGAAAAATATTTAAACCAAAAGAGCAAAATATCAGGTTTTAGTGTCTCTATTTCAGCTTCCAGGCATTTCTCTCTGTTCGCACTTTCTTATTCACATATGACACCCATACTGGAATAAATCCGCTGTTGGGCAGAAAGCCACTGTGACAGTACGTATTGTACTTTATAACACATCATTTTAAATCCTCCACTGGCAGGAACAACTAGCATTACTACCCCTCCTTTCCACATGCATGCTGCAGGCGGATTGAAGTTTGAATTTGGGCGTTGAGTTTAGTTTAGGAGATCTGGTAGATGACAAATATGTGCTCATTCTGCAACTTCTGAATGGAAACCACAGTGATGAATGAGCAGGGAATTGCTTTAAAAGTGATACATTTGGCCACTTTCAGTATTGAGAACAAGTGTTTCTGGTTCGTTCACTGTACTCTCCAAGCAATAATCAGACTGTAGATTGTCTGGCGGTGTCACACTTGCCTTATTCTTGTCTGAGATGGGGGCACAGTATCAGACTTGTCTCATGCAGCAAGTGGACAGGAAACAGCAGAGGCAAAGATTGCTTTAGTCTGGATTGCTGTCATCTCACAGATTGGCTTTGCTGTTGACCAAGAGGTGGACATTTGTGCGTTGCCCTTTACTTCCTTTTGCTTTCACTTCCTCTGCAGCAAAGACTTTTCCTTATAATTCTCGGACCTGAGCTAGGTAGGCAGTTAGTCAGCTTAAGATCGCCATGGAAATGATTTGGAGCAGCAGTTGGGAGAGACCTTGACTGGGTCACAATTTCCATCCCTCATTCCCGTCTGGCCAAAAACACTCAGACTGCTTTCCTGCAAGACTTTACCTTTGTATATCTTGTCTGCAGCAACTGGATGGCCATGCTGCATGGCTGCTGCTCTGTAGGCTCTACATTTGGACAGCTGGATTTGAATCAGACTCTGCATATTTGTTTTCCCATTTTTCTATCTGTATTTTTGTCACTAGCCTTAAATGCGAGAAAATAAAACCCCAGCCCTCTTTAAAAGCTATTTTGTATCTGATATTTCTACAAGGTCATATAGAAACATGAATATTGTCATGAAAGGCAACTTTAGATGGATAGATTTAACATGGTGGTGCTCCATTTGCCCAACAATCACGCTGCTTCTTGATTTGTACTCACTTTTTTTTCCCTCTTTTTCTGACTAACTGGGTGTCTAGTGCTCTGAAATTTAATCCATTTCCTTCCAGTTTCAATTTATTTGAAGATGCCATCCTTTCTTTTCTTTTTTTTTTAAATCAATCCTTACCTGTCCGCTTATTATATCGTTGCATGTTGTTGTCTATTTTGCTCTGTGTGTTTTTGTTTACCTTCCCTTACCTCTTATTTTTTGTCATCCCTGGCAGGATTACACAACAAACCCATCATCTCAGGATGTTCTCACCAATCATGATCTGGAAATGGATATCCAAACAAAGCTCAACCTATCATCTTTTCATCGTGGCTAATAGGAATATTGGAGGGGTATATCCTATAACACAGGCCCTGCTCTTAGTAGCCACAGGAGTTCACTGGGAGGTCGGCGAGACCGCACTGGGAAGGGAGGGGGACGAGCAAGAGGGAGACGCCGAGAGTGAAAAAGAGAGAGAGATTGAAAGTTAAAGTTGGGGTAGGCCGAATTTGACTACAGCTTCTGCTTCTTCAAAACGATGAGAAAATGCTTTAATTGTCAGAGAGAGCTGGAGACCTAGAGACTGGAACCTCATAACTACAACTAAATGCCAAGGAAACAGAGTTTGTAGACCTCTGGGTCAATGACCACAGTGCTGTAACTGAAAATCTCCAGAGCAGCAGCACTTAGTGAGGAGAAAGCTGCCACAGGATCACGTAATGTTTGTCATTAATAACCCAAATTGCTCATTAGAGAGAGAAGAAGGTGTTATCATCTCAGAGAGTGAGCAGAAGTTTTCTCTGTGGAGTTTTAAGCCCCATTAATTGGTCAAACAGGACTTAGATTGGTCTGGATTTTTGTTTTTTCATCCAATACCCAGTTTTTGTTTATTGTAATCATCCCCCTGTCCATTGCTAACCACGAAATACCATAACTACATTGTAAGAGAGTTAGGATTGGATTGACTGTCAGACTTCATTCTGAAGTTCAGCCAAAGCCAGTAAGTCAAATCAAATGTGCATCTGTGTCCTGGCAGTCATGTTTACTGCCACTGTTGTGTCCCAGGAATTCGACCTACATCTGTCTACCAGGAGGTACCCTGCTGCTGCAGCTCACCAAGGTAACTAAATATTGCAATAAACAGTCTATATCTCCAGATGACAACCCCTGATCTGACCGCTGAAGCCTCATATTAACTTCAGCTGAACTTTAAAAACGTGTCTTTACACAAAGGACTGCACAGAGATTCTTCCAATTCACTGTGGCGCAGTCACACCAGTGTTCCTGCTACATTCATCTACATGTCCGTGCAGAATAAAGTGCTGCAGGACTGAATGAGCCCTTAAAGCCACTGATTGATCATCATTTTACAACCTAAAATCTGTTGTTGGTGGTGATTTCTCTGCTTTAAAATGGGTAGAAAACAAGTGAATAAATGAGACAGCAGAGGCTGTCAAGGTTTGGTTAAATATCATCATGCCAAACACAAACGCTCTTCAACTTGCTGTGTGTTGAATAAGCTAGCAGAGGGAAAGCTTACCTACTGACAGTAAGCACGTAAGCTCATCCGCTTGTTGCTGAATGTACAGTTAGTTACACAGTTTATTCAAGATTCATGATGTGTAAACTCTGACTCTTGTGTGGAGCTGTTTATGCTCTCAAAGAGGTTAATAAATAAAAGTGGATGGTGCAATGCAACTGCAGCAGCTTCCACTCCAGCTCTCCGCTTCCTCAACGTTCAGCAGGTTTCTTCCATTTCATTCATTAGACTGTCAGAGTTCATGTCCTCATTTGACCTCTTCATTTGTTTTGCGGTTGTGACTCATAGTTTTTCATTCTTTCCTTACGATTATTGTTAGTGAATATGTACAACTGAAATATTAACATAACATTAACATAACGTAGTTGAAATTAAATCTACCTATGTACCATTCAAACTACAACATGGGCCAATGCCCAGGTAAAGTGTGTTCTTTGTACTGAGGTGAAGCGAGTTTTATGAAGCAAATGGGCAAAATGAATTTTATCCATCCATCCATCTTCGTCCGCTTATCCAAAGTCAGGTCGCTGGGGTAGTAACTTCCACAGGGAGCCCCAGACTTTCATTTCCCCGGCCACATCGACCAGCTCTGACTGGGGGATCCCGAGGTATTCCCAGGCCAGAGTGGAGATATAATCTCTCCACCTGGTCCTCGGTCTGCCCCGGGACCTCCTCCTAGCTGGACGTGCCTGGAACACCTCCCAAGGGAGGTGCCCAGGAGGCATCCTAACCAGATGCCCAAACCACCTCAACTGGCTCCTCTCAATGCAAAGGAGCAGCGGCAGAGCGGCCGGAGTTCCTCTCGGATGACCGAGCTCCTCACCCTATCTCTAAGGGAGAAGCCAGCTACCCTTGTGAGGAAGCTCATTTCGGTCGCTTGTACCCGTGATCTCGTTCTTTCAGTCATGATCCAGTTCTCATGACCATAGATGAGGGTAGGAACGAAGATTCACCTGAAGATCGAGAGCTTCGCTTTAAAATTTATTTTATTTTCATGATAATTAAGAATGAACTTTTTAAACGCAGACCAACAGTCACATCACGCCTAACTTCCAAGGGCCTGACCGTCCGGAAATGAATTTAAAAAACCAACACTAAAATTAAACCGTAATATTAGAACAATAAGAAATATATCTGCAATAATAACAGGCCAGGTGCTACGGCAACCTTTTAATATGAAACGCCATGATGGGAAATATACTGGCGACCTGTCCAGGGTGTGGCCCACCCCTCGCCCGGAACGTTGGCTGGGATTGGCTCCAGCACCCGCCGTGAAACAGAAAAGCAGTAGAAGATGGATGGATGGATGGATGATGGGAAATATTATATTGTGACAGGAAATCACTTCACAGATCATTCCTTCCAATGGCTTGTCAGCTGAAACACAAAGGATGACATTAAAGGAAGTTGCACCAGTGTCAGTGGCTCAGAAGTGCTTTAGCTGACCAACCTTAAGTGCTGGAGCTGAGGGCTTATGCTATCCTGTGATGCTGCATTCAGGACAAGTGCTGTGATTGTAATCGCTGATGTTTAGGGACCAACAGCTCTTCCCAGTACTGTATTTTTTTTTCATAATTTCAGGCTGCCATATTCCCAGGTCACTATTCAAACTTTATAATCTTACGAAGTGCACATTTGTTTGTGCATGAGTGGAAAAGAAAGACAAAGAAACTGTGACAATGTGGCATGTTCCTTAGTCACAGGAGAGACATGCCATATTACATCAGAGACTATTACATTTCCCAGGTCTTTTCACTGAAAGACAGATTCTTTCTGTCTGCGGCCGTGATGGAGGGTGCCTGTTTGTTTTAGAGAGTGCGTCGCCCCCATGGCTGTCTTCCTACTCATGCAGGTAGCCCTGAGGGAGAGAGAATGGAGCTCTTTGACAGGAGAGAGGAGTGGGGTGGATGAAGTGGGAAGTGGAGGGGGGGGTTACATTGCAACCACCATCTACTCCCTGTGCCTGGGCTCATTCTATAATGAAATGGCCTGTGTCATGGAGGCCTTGTCCAAACAATGGGCCTATTCAACTTAGAGAGGAGTCTCTGTCAAGACCAGGCTGAATACGATACCTCTGATTCAGGAGTGCAGTCCCTCTTTCTTTCCATCTTACTATTTTTTACTCTGTCTACTGTAGCTATTACCATCCTCCCCTTCTTTCTCTTTGTTCCACTTTGATCTTCTGATATCCTCTTTCTTTTCTGCTTCCTAGGATGTTAGCCTAGAGAAACAACTATGTAAAGAAGAAGTCATACAAAGACTTTGAAACCAACGGTGTTCTCATGTATGTGTTTTTACAAGATATCACATGTCATTGTTCACATGTCTACGTGAACATCAGCTGCATTTCTGTAGTCACGACGGTTTAATGCACCGTCTATTTCACATTATCCTGAGTTGTGGCGTCGCTTTGGGTTTTTTTTTTGGGGGGTGAGGAATTTTTTTAATTGGTTTAGCTATGTCCTTCAAATTATATTATTCAGTTTTGCATTTTGTTAATTAAACTTCAACTGACAAACTGTTCCATGTGGATCGAGATGTCCATGGTGGAGAATTTAATAATAATAAAAAAAATGTCTATGGTATGGTATTTGTTGTAATCTTATTTTTTTAATATCTTTTTTAAAAATATTTTTTATTAATGAATCACTCTCCACTTTCTCTATTGGAAGAAACATCTCTGCAAAAAAATAAATCCTTCTTTGGGGTATGACCTTTTGCTGGCTCATGTTAAATATGCCTCATGAAGTTTGGAAACCAGTGAAGAATGATACATGACAAGCTTTGAAAATATATTCCCTTAACTAATGACTAACTAGTCACACTCTTCTAAAAGATCATTATATTATTTCTCATCAATAATAGGACTATTTTTCCGTGATTAAAAGAATAAATGGAGAAACTCTCCAGCTAAGATTGAACATGGGAGGAGATTCCGTGAGGTCAAGATCAAACTCGAACCAGTCATGATAAATAAATAACATACTGAGCGTAAGAACTGAGTAGTTTGTGAACCCCCTGTGCTGCTAAAACCATCGTATAAGGCATCAATTAAATTAACAATAATGTTTATGAGGTGGATGGTGTTTTTTTTTTTTTTTGTTTGTTTGTTTGTTTGTTTTGTTTTGTCTTTGTTCTTCTAGGTCTAAGTGTGGTTCTTAAGTACATAGAAACATCTGAGATGATCACTGCCTCTTCAGCTGCTGCTGTCACTGTCACCAGCTGCCATTCAACAGTTCTCAGTGGAGATCTGTTCAGTCTGGTGGGGGGTGGGGTGGGATTAGGACAGGGGTGAGGGGGCCACACTGCTGTAAAAATCCAATTTTTATATGTTGTGTAAGTCTGTAAATGCTCCAAAAAGGATTGTAATTTCTGTTTTTTTTATACTTGGTATGAACCTTAAAGAGGATTCTCACTGTTCACAGCTGGCCCATGGAATTCCTGAAATGACTTGAAACTTGACCAGTTTTCTTATCGATTAGTATTCCTAATCAAATCAATGGCAAATCAACAATAACTGAGGTCAAGGCAGACGTCCTCGAGAACTTTGCCAAAACTCACAGTGGTTATATTCATGACTTTTGTGCTGAAAAGAAAACCTTGGTTAATATAAACCCCACGTCACAAGACCTCTGGAGATTGAGTTTCTTCCACAAACATGGTGGAAGAACCTTTGATGAGAAAAACAGGAGCTGGAACAAATGTTCTGCAAACGGACTCAGCTGGATGATCTGTTTCCTTGATTTGATCTTGTCTGTTCTACCAGAGTCAATATATGTATGTACATATATATATATATATACATGTATATGTATATGTTGTAGTTTCTGCCCTCGTATGTGTGTGTATGACAGGGAGAAAAAGAGAGTCAGAGAGAGGCTGACTTTGTGTGCCTTTGCCAAGTGGGGTTGCGTTAAAAAAAACCTCAATTACACAGCCAGGCTCCTGGAGACACTCTGGCTATTTGTTTGGAGAGTTTTATCAGCATGTCAGACGGCCATGAAATGGACTCCTAATTAAATGGCAGTGCTTGGCTGTTGCTGCTCACCACTTTCCTAAACAGTTAAAAATAAACAGCCATAAAGTCCTGGAGAGACGGGCAATGGAAGCTATTAATACATGGTTGTAGGATATCTTTAGTGAGCTCATATTGGCAGAGTTTATTTTGTGATTTTTCCTTCCAATTTTAGGAAATGCTATGTTTTTAAGTAGGCATTTTGAAGTAAGAGAAACATCAAATTAGAATTAGAAACACAGAGTCCTTACTGTACGTTTGCAATTTGTCCACAGTACAAAGATCGGGTCACCTAATCATGGTGAACCACAGTCATTCTTTGCTACGTTGTGCAGAAAAGGCTGCCTTGTGTTGTATGAATGAAATGGGCTTGAGGTAAATCACTAAAACCCGCTTCCTAATCTTCAAGTAAAGGATTCCATTGTATCTGCTGCAGTTGGTGTAATGCAAAACCTGGATTGAAATGAGCGCGATAGAAATGTGTAACAGGATTAAACACGTAGTGTAAAGATACAGCAGTTTGGAACGGCGCAATCTGATCCCAAATTGTACAGAGGAAGGTCAACTGTGCACCTGTCATTGTGGAGAAGCGTGGTGGTGATGGTGGTGGTATGGTGACTGATGCAACTCCATCCCCCCTGCTCCTCAAAACCCATCTCTCAACAGATATTATCTCAGATGACAAACTGAGGTAAATGGGCTTGACAAAGAATAATGGATTATCTGAGGAACACACAGCAGCCTGTGTTTTCCTAAGAGGGCAGCAATGGCTTTAAAATACATTTACACCGAGGCCGGCCCTAAGGGAGCGATCATAGGAAGGTTTCACTCCCCTTACTGTTGTATACAATAAGCCTCTGATGTACATTCCTGGAAATTTTTTGCACTGCAAGTGCAATGATGAAGCCATGTGTGTTCACTTATCAAATAGCATCTCACAAAGTCACCAGCACAGATACACACTGTTTGGTGAGGTTACATGTGTAGTTAATAATGATGGATGCCGTCACTTGAATAAAGATATGCCCGGAGTAAACGGTGACTGAATAATTGCTGATGATAGATGCTGAGGCAGAGGCTGAGAAGTGAGACTTTCTGTCTCGGGAGAATTTTCCTTTTCTCCCCTTTTTCTTCCCTTTCTCCCCTTTTTGCCATTGAATGGCTTTACATGTGTAGAATATGATTTGTCAGCAGGGTTGTCTCTGTAGAGCCACATCAGTGATGGTGCTAACAATGCACATCATTGTAATACATTTTACCAATATGAAAATAAAAATAAAAAAAAAACAAACCCTGCAACTCTCATGATTTGAATATCACACATTAATGATTAGGCAGCACGACGGCGTAGTGGCGCCCCAAAATAAGAAGGTCGCGGGTTCGGTTCCCGGCCTTGGCCCTTTCTGTGCAGAGTTTGCATGTTCTCCCTGTGTCTGCGTGGGTTTCCTCCAGGTACTCCAGTTTCCTCCCACCGTCCAAAGACATGCATGTCTAGGTTAACTGGTAACTCTAAATTGTCCGTAGGTCTGAATGTGAGTGTGAGTAGTTGTTGGTCTCTGTCTGTCTCTGTGTGTTGGCCCTGTGATGGACTGGTAACCTGTCCAGGGTGTACCCCACCCCTCGCCCGGAACGTCAGCTGGGATTGGCTCCAGCACCCCCCGCGACCCGGAAATGGAAAAGCGGTAGAAGATGGTTGGACGGATGGACATTAATGATTATTTTCATTTTATTGTTGATTCATTGTGCCGGCCCGACAGCTACCAGTGATCAATCAATACCAGCGCTGTGATGGTTACTAGTCTGACGATGATGAGGGTCATTGTCCTGAATTGCTCCGGGGTAGTAAATGTGTCAATCTTGAGAGTGTGTTGTAGATACTTAAGAACTAAAGGCTCCGAGTGCTTCTGGAGCATTAGACTGCTAATAGAGTGACAGTCAATTGTAGACGTTTTGTAACGAGTGAAGGGCTTTATGCTGCCTCTGAACTAGAGAAGACCAACCGACCAGCTTCATTGCAGCAGCAGTAGATAATTGATTTGCGTAATGATGAGTGAGAGATCTTTGCTGATGATGGCTCACAGGTGCATGTGGTGAATTAATGATTCAGGTGCTATGAATATATACATCCATGGGTAATGATCATACATTATGACAACTGCCCTGGCATTGTAGGAGAGATTTGCTGATGTGGTTCAATTAGTAAAAATCCACTTCCTTGTTCCTCTCACTTCCAAATGTAATGAATGGTGGAAATACTGACACACACACACACACACACACACACATGCTGATTAATGGTGTGTCTACATCTATTTATGGCTCACTGTGGGAGTGGAAATGAGGCTTGTGCATGTGTGCCCAGTTCTGTAATGACTGATATTTATAAAGCAGAACCAGGCGTTTGCACAGATTTATAAATCTGATGAAAAGAATCTGTATGCATAAATCTGTCTTTGTGCATACACAGAATCCCACTCATGAGTTGTGCAGAAGATGGTCCCTTAAATCTTATGGCTTTGAGACTGACAGGCCAGTTTCCTATTTTTGCTCCTCACAGGAAATTGTTTTGTTTCTTCAACATTGCACAACTGCAAAGTGAGAATTTTCATGGGTTTTTGGTCAGTGAAAGTAGTTTGCATTGTCAAAATGACAAATAAATATAAGATCAGTGTCATGATGTGCAGCTTATTCCAAAAACTGATTTGCCAGAGGTTTTAGTTCATTGGGTTTCATCTATCAGCGAGGAGACTGATTAAAACAGTGTTGTCAAATGAGAATGAGCTCGTAGAGTGTTTTTACTCTGTATTTGAGTGTTCATGTGATAGACCTATTCATATTAGTATGGACATTGTGCTGATACAAAGGAAGCAGATTGTCCGGAGTTGGTAGGTTTGGGGGAAAAGACTGTGACGAGGGTTGGCAAAGTCAGTTGTAGCGTTAAAATTAGGTATTTATTAGCACAACAGCTGCGAGCAAAGACAACTATGTCAGTAATGCTTTTTGTTTTGTGTTGTTCCATGTTTTATTCATCACCGGTAGTCAAAATTGATGGGACCCAAATGGGAGATGACTGTTGCTGTCTCTGTTACTGCTTCATCGTTTTCTGCCGATGTCCAGACCAAAGACTTAGACAGATATAGACCATGTCTATAGAAGTGGACATAGAGTCATTAAAAGTGCTGAAAAGCCTTAAACCTTCATTCCTTCTAATGCCAATCCATAGAGGAAAATAGACCATAAAGTAGGGCATAGGTTGGGGCGTGGCTACTGTATGGATTACACACTGTGAAACCCCATCAGGATAGAATACAGAGCAGGTCAGATCCAGCCCTCATTCCTCCTCAGCTTTTTTGGTTTCGAAAAAACTAAGACGTAGCAATGGCCAGTAAAAAAAAACAAAAAACCTGAAGACTTCAAAAGCTAGCTCTGGTTGTCTTGCTGAATAGGATAATAACAGACATGAGTCTTGGATAATAACGATCAACGTCTTGTGCAGTGTTGCTTGTATGATATCAATATGACAGGTGTTTTATCAAGCTGTTTTGTTTTTTTTTTCTGGGAAGCATCAGTGTCACGCATGAAAAATATACAAGACACGGAAGACACAGCTGCAAAGTGTATCTGCTGTAACCTGTTAATTCAGCCATAAAAACGAAGACCAGGGCGTTCGATAAAAATCACACAGTGTTTTCCCAGACTCTTACCTGATGATATAGAAATAGTGATACTACCACATAAAGACAAGAAAGGTAATGGCTTAAGTAACATTTGTTAAAGTTATTTATTCACATTTTTTGTCTTTATTTGGATAGCTATTGTAAGAAAGAGGGAGGAGAGGCGGGATGGCATGCAGCCAAGACTTAACTGCTGTGGCTTTGACAATCGCTTGTGGCATGGGCACATACGGCAATGTGAGTAAAGGATTTGTTTCTGTCCTTTACAGAAAAAGTGTACAGTGTAATGATTCGCATGACTAATTGCATTCCCACTGTGACATCAGCCATCGCTATCTTGTTTTCTGGTGGGGTTTTTTATTTTCAACTTTATGATCATTAAAAAATTCACATCATGTTGTATCAGAGACTTGCAACTAGAGAATGTGGCCATAAACTCACTAGGAAAACATTTACTAAGCTGATAAGTCAAAGGAAAAGTAGGGACTTTTTCCCATGGACTTCAATATGCTTCGACTCCTTTTGACCAGTGGAGTCACCCCTTGATAGTCATTAAATCAATTTAGGTTTAAGGCTCTAGACTAAGAGTCTCCACTTTATATACAGTCTATGAAAATGGGTCAGTTGGTTGAACCTCTCAACTTTCCATATGTTACATCCTTAAGCCTTGTTTCTCAAACAAATTGCTTGCATTATTGATTTATTGTTTGGATGCTGTTGCTGTTTCGTGTGGGTGGTAAACCGTTCAGTCATTCTGCGTAATGAGCTTGCACAAATTAATTAGAATGTGTCAATTTGGTGTCAACTCTGTGGTCCTCTTGTACCACCATTGTGTCACAGGAGCTGAAAGGCGAACACTGCAAGATGTTCACGGCACAATAAACTGTGCTGGTTGGGAGTCCTGACATCAAAATGCAGTTTTGCAGTTCCTCATTCCGGTTACTTCCCAGGATTATTGCATTTTGCTCCTGTTTCTATACATTTACTGAGCCTTCACAACACAAACACCTTTGGTTTTGTCTTTAGACAGTTTTGTTTTTGGTTACAACATTCCCTACATTGAGCAACCACTCGTTATACCAGCAGTTATGGCTTGAGGGAGGAGGACAAATTGACAACAGTTCAACAGCTCATTAAGCTTGTCATTTCAATTACTGAGTCAGAATTACAGACGAGGAAAGATGATGTTCACACGAGCCATATACTTGATCATCATGTTACACAACTTATAAAATGTAATTGAGTCATGAAAATGTTCTCTTTATGTTGAATGCACTAATATGGTCAACATTATATCCTCCATATGGGCATATCTCAATAAATCACATTTTTCTCAAGCTGAAAATTCTCACTGCTCTTCTATCTCCCCAACTATAAGTGTCTTATCTGCTGTCATCCAGTTATGTTTTTTGTGAACTGTACGAAGAGCAGAAGACGCTCAGCATCAGTTATGTTGATTCTAATAAACTCAACAATGACAGTTCTTTAAAAAGAGCAGTCAGATGCCCTGACAGTTCAAAGGTTAGAGCACAAACCACATGGACTTTTCTGTCCTTAGCAGCACTTTTACTCCAGACTGCACCTGCATGTCCTGCTTATGTTCACTGTCCTATCTAAAATACTGAAAAATATGGTGGAGCGTGGTAGACTTTTCACAGGTTGCCAGACGATCCCAGGGCCGACATATTGAGCCAAACAACCATTCACACAATTTAGAGTTGCCAGTTAAGACAAAGAGCCCACACATTGGCTGATAAGTCCTTCAAGAAGGATCGCCAAGGCCAAACCATTCTTCCACCATGCCATCTTGACAAACTGAGTTGATATTTTCTTTTTCTTTTTTTCTCTTTTTGACATTATGGCTTGTATCACCACTCAGACCAGTGTATCGACACAGATTTTACTGGGGCTCTTAATAATGGGACTACAAAAGGAAGAGTGGCCTTTCGCTTCTATTGTGAGTTACACCTCCAATGGCTGATTTTCAAGTCTCAAATGTCACAAAATGCTCATTTAATCATTTCAAATGATTGAAATAGTTCGAAATAAAAACTGAGAAGCGCTGCAGACTGTGGTGTTTGGCAGTTAGAGCTGAACTAACCTGGTGACTTTAGCAAGAACTCCACTGCCCCAATTACAAAAAGAGCTACATCCCTCACTCTCATTACTTCAAGCTCCCAACGCGAGTTTAAATTTGAGCCACAATCTTCTGAAAAAGTCATACTGAGGTCAATTCTTCACATCATAAATTGAGATTATTGACCTTTCTTTACCATCTGTTATCAAACTTAAGATAATAAAAGCTCCTTGGATTACGCTATTCAATACTGCTAATGATTATGCTTGCTTTTTTTTTTTTGTGATTTATTTATTTTTCCACTCCGTCACATACAGTATTGCTTATTCACTGGTCATGGAAAGAGTACTGAAATAGCATTGGATGACGGCATGACGTGATTGTTTCTAACTGGATCTGTTTCACAGATGTTGTCTTTATAGTCGATATATTTCTGCAGTAGCAGGGAAGGAGAGACGTGACCCAGAGAAATGTTAATTATCAAATGTGGGAATATTTCAGACCGTGTGACAAAGGGGGAAACGTTCCCATCCATTTTTCCCCCAGATTAATTTCACTATAAATTAGTGACTTTAAACACGTAAAAAAGAAAATCCAGAGCCTCCCATCATAATGTGTGCATCCCACGGGTGCCTGGTCTCCTACATGATGGGGTCGTTGAACTCTGAGGATTTTTGAATTGGTGAAGGACTCCAGGTGCACTGAGGTCAAGTTTCACTGCAGTTGTCCAGCTGAAACAACACACGCTAATACAAGAGGCGCATTTGGTTGACTATTGTCTCCTAGCTAACCCCCTCTCAAGGCAGTGTTTATAGTGTATTAATGCATGTACCGTGCACACTGCAGCATCAGTGTAAACTCCCATAGCTAATCTAATGGGACTGACTAGTAGAGCAGTAGATTAGACCACTTACAGTGCATGACTCTATAGCACCATAGAACATTCTTCAGTTTTATGGTCTTCTCTGTGAAAGGAATACAAACATCGTATATTTATAGACATACTATGTGCAAACACTGCCCACCCAAACGTATTCTGCAGACTTCATATGATCCATGGTGATATAGAGGTGCAGATGTAAATTCAATATGTCCACATATAAAAGCCTTCCAATTGGCAGGTAAATGCAATGAAGAACATATTTATGATAATTGTGAGGTTCGACGTGATTACCTATGATGTATGATGTTTCAGACAAGTGAACCCTGTGACACCTGGATTAGAAACTGCTGAGCAAACTCAATAAGTTTTCATTTGAGAGTCAGAGAACAGTCCACATTAGTCACGCACGCATGTGAGCGCACACAGGTACACCCATGGCTGCACACTGACTTAAACAGACACATACATGCAGAGAGCTTAAGGGAGATTTGTGATCTTGTAAAAACACATTGAGAGACGAATGGCTCTGACTAGTTGCACTTGTCAAACAGCACCTGCAGCATGTGCCCTTTATGTTCTGCAGGCAAATGAGAGCAAGAGAGAGAAAGACAAAGGCAGAGAGAGAGAGATACAGAGACAGGGAGAGAGAGAGTCCCTGTCAATATCAGACAGGCATTAACAAGTTGTGATGTACTGCTCTCATGGCAGTGTGGGGCCAATATTCCACTAAACTCTTGGGTTGAGCTTATGCATGTCAAAACATCTGTAAGTGAGTTTTCTAAAAATTGAGAGCTGTCTGTAAAAGACCCTTTGTCAAAATATTGATATGAATCATTTGTTTTTAATAATTATGTATATTTTCCAAAATATTCCAAAACTTCAGGAAAATGGATTGTAGATTTAAAAGCCCCATATAGTCTAAAACTAGACCTCCATTTGGTCTTTGATGATAGATCTGGTCTAGGTTCTTTATAAATATTGCAGAAGTATCACAAAGCTCAGTCCACATAGAAATGTTCACCGCCTGTAATCAGAAACTGAGACTGAAACCAACCATTAGGACTTCTGTGACTTTGTGATGTCACAACAAGCATTTACCTGAAATTGGCTGACTGACCTGTTATCACTAGAGCTCCAGAGAGAAATCTGAGACAGGAGATGTAAAACTGAGGAGTGAGGGGTGTATTTGTCCTGTTCTGTACTCTCTGTACTCATGCGGGTGTCTATGTGTGATACAGTCTGTCAATCACAGAGTAGCCTCACCCTAATCCATACTCTGCTTTATGGTCTATTTTCCTCTAAATGAGATAATCGTTTAAAAAATATGAACATCATGTTGTATGTAAGTTTACGGAACTAATTTATTTTGTTTCACCATTTTCACATAGATTTCAATATAAACTGACTTCTTTTTTCAACCAGTGGATTCGGCCCCTGATGAAGGTCATTAGATAAGTGAAAATTTGAAACACCTTTATATACAGTGGATTTTGTTATGGTTGCTATGGAAATGTCTTTAGGTTTGAGCAAGAACATGTCCACATTACATCATGTAATAGACTTAGGCATTAGGCTTTATTATTGTGATGCGGCAGATATCCAGTTCCCTGTAACATTGCTGATAGATACCTGGTACCTATTTTCGCAGTATTTTCCAAGCACGTCACGTAAAGAAATTTTGGCACTGACATAATCCTTTCTGTCCCCAGGTGAGAGAGAATACACCAGCATAAAGCCTCTGTTGGGACACACGCCAAGAAAACATCAATCTTTATTTAGAAGGCCTGGCTTTTGCCTCTTGGCATGCACGTTTTCTCTGTGACTGACAGCTCTAACAATATGGATTCAGCCCAGAAACAGCCTGAGGCACGCTGTAACTATAGCTGTGTAGTGATTTGGACCATACCCATCGTATATTAACTCTTCCCTTATTTTTTCTACCTTGTGTGGGTGTGTGTGAATGTGGGGGGAGGGGGGTGGAGAGACAGCTACGTGCTGCAACATTCATCTTCTTCTCCTCCTATCTATCCGTAAGGATTCCTGGTCAAAGCCCAGGTTGATGAAGAATACTATTACCACCTGTTGAATCTGCCCTTGTCACATCACATCTCACTGAAAGTTACTGAGACACTGTGCTTCAGTCCCCAGATACCTCTCATTTGCAGCGCTACATGTTCATCATTCATTGGATTTTAGCCTTTAACCCACACAACTCAACCTGTGAGTTTTGTCTCATGTTGTCCCAGCTGTGAAACTTGCATTAATGGTGGATCAGAGACCACCACGACCACCAGGTCCTGGAGAAAACTGAAGCCACTTCTTTTAGGTGCTTATTGACTTTAAATACAGATTTTTGCTCGTCTTGTGCCTTCCCTGCAGTCAAATAAACACTGTGATCACATGACATATGACTCACTGCTGTGGCTTTGTTTGCGCTGTGGCGGGACATTGGGATTCTCTCAAATACCAGGAGCTTTGAGTGCCAGACGCTGGTACTGATGACAGAGCCCAAATATTGGTCATGTTGAATAGATTCAGCATCCCCTTTTCACTTTATAAGACTATTCGAAAGGCTGCCATAAATACTTGTCACTAACAGTTTTACTTGTAAAATTTCACTGTTTAAGCAAGTAAAGCAAATAAAAACAGCTTTAGTTGCTGTCTTTTGTGTAAGCTGTCACAGCTTATATGACTTAAAAAACAGTTCGCTTTTCAAAATACATTTTCATTTCTGGTTGTTCGATGTTCATTTGTCTCTAAGAAATGAGGGCTAGACTCAGCTTTAGTTTAAGCTCATTGCTCCTTCGGTAAATACAAATGGGACTGTGGGTTTCTTCTGTCATTGTTCTTCAATGCACAATGTTTTTTTTTTTCTCATATAGTGCAGCTGTCATGTACTTCGGATGATATTGGGTTGACCAAACAGTGCAGCTCACATGATAGTTAAAAACAGATGAAATTCACATTACACAGATTAGTTTTGTGCTGTTACTCATGCACATGAATAGATTCAATGCAAGTTGTAATTACTAATAATTGGATGACACAACCTCATAATTTATTCATAATGATCAAGGACAATATTCATTTGCTGTCAGCCTTCATTTCCAGTCAAATAAAAGACGTTGAAATGATGATTCACACTAAGCGGAACTGAAAGCCAGCTTCGTTGTGAACGCCAACTGCACTTTCAGTGGCTGTGTGCTTCTCTGCTCTTTACTTGCATCAATGAACTGTGTCCCATTCAGGGTTTCATCCTTTAGATGCTGCAGTTAAAACCAAACTGTTCCATTTCGGAGTTTCCTTCATATGTAGCCAACAAAAATGCCTTCCTCTTCCCTGAGATAGAGAAGCTCCAATAGGCAGCTCCTTCTGGCCCACGTTTCCTCGGCAACCTTACCTTTGCCACGTTACCCTGACCCCGCTCGGTTAGGGTGAAAAGGGCAAAAAGTAGTTCCTCTGGATGATGCCGTCCCTTTTTTGAGTTACAAGTGTGGAGTTGTGGACTGCGTTGTCTGCAGTAGAATATTGGTTTTATATGACTGAAGCTGCAATCTTTATTGAATTCGTGGCCTTAGGAACATGAGAAGGACGAACAGTAATGGACTGTGTCCAAAGTAATGTCTTCAATTCTTCTTTTTTTTTTTTTTTTTTTTGCCTGACATACAAAAACATTGAGTTCACAATCACAAAAAAATGCTCCTTTGCTCAACCAGTTGATTAACTGTTGCATCCTTACTTATAATAAATGGAGTGACTCAAGTAACTTATCTGAGAGAAAGCAACAGACTTAGAAAAAAAAAGTCACCTAATAAAGTATAGGCAGTAGTGATAGATCACAGATCACAGGAAAAGTGTATACTATGAGTGCTTTTGGAGATTCACCTCTGTCCTTTAACCCCCTTCTGATGGAGAGGACTTGGATGACGTGGAAAAACCTGACACCAAAGAAAATGAAAGGGTCCAGGTACAGTAAAGAAGTAGATTATGTGAATACTATAGCCATCCAGTGAGAGTGTCATTGCAGCCTTCCTGGAAGCTGATACATGACGATACAAGTTTCAGGAGTAGATCGCAAACTGGACTCCATAAATCTCCCATGTTTATGTATCAGTCTTCATGGCGTTTCTAGAAGTTCCAACATCAGTTCCAAAAGCTGCAGGCAAAGAAATCTTTGTCTTGATTTTTCTTATGGTTATAATTGTGTTTGCAGCCAAAGCATACGAATTAACAAAGGTTATTGATACTTGGCTTATCAGGCATCCATCATCCGACAACCCTCCGATCATTTCTGTGATTGAGCCCCGTGAAGCTCACAGGCCCTGAGGCAGTGGCTGTCATTGAAGTCTGTCATTACCTGACATCAATTTAACACAGTTATGTGTCTGCAGATGGAAATTGAATCATCCTCCTTGAGAAGGTGACACTTTGGAAATTAAAGAATTTCACACTTGCTCTTGTGTTTTCATATGTTTGTATCATTAAAATTTGTTTGCCACAGTAAGAGCCATAGAACCACCTTAGTGTAGTTTTACGTTTCCTCTCTCAGCCTTCTTTCTGGACACGCTGTAGTAACAACAGGTCAGGCGGCTAATCAGGAGGGACGATGCGATAGTAGTTTTTGAGTGATCCAATAAAAGTACAGCATTTCGGGTAAAGAGTCAGAGAGGCCAAATCCTACAAGAGTCCAAGTGGGTGGGGACTGGGGGGGCAGGGCTGAGGGCGGTGATGTCACAAATTTGCAGAAGTCTTGACAGCTGGTTTTAAGGCTCAATTTATGAATACAGGCTGTGAGCATTTCTCTGTGGCCTGAGACTTCCACTGTATTAATATAGAACCTAGACCTGATCCATAATCAAAGACAGCAAGGAGGCCTAGTTTGAGACTGTATCAGACCTTTAATTAGAAATATTTATTTCTAAATTCAAGAACACTATGACTTACAGCCAGCGCATAGTCTATAATCCAGTCAGCTACACACCTACAACCATCTGATTGTACCTAATCTACATAAATAAAACTGTATGCCACTAGTTGTTTCTTTTTGTACCTGATATCTCTTCACCCTGTTTTCAAAACGAGTAACTACAATAATTGCACATTCCAATTACATAAAAGTTCACTAGTGTCAAGTGAGCGCTCTTAATCCTCACCTGGACAGACTCCTGGGGTCATGTTCAGTTGAGATTGGTTTGCTTGGTTGAAGTTACGGTAAAGTGTTCACTGAGAGCTGTGTACCCGAGCCAGAACACACACAGTTCAGTGTGGATAATTTGACTTGCGCTAAATGGTGTCAGACAAATCCGTGTCTTGCCTCCAGGTGCACCTTGTGCACTGCATTCCCCAAAACCCACTGGAGGACAGACCAAACAATGACTGACATGTCTCCACTGTTCTTCAGCTCTCTGCTGAGGGCGACAGCATTGGAGGATATTAATAGAAATACCTGTGGTTGATGAGTGATGTCCAATCCACCCCCACTTATTCTTCTCTGTCATGCCCTGCCTCCTCTGTCTGCCACAGGCGCATAGCTGCTGATGAGATACCTGAGACACAGTTGTAAACACAGACGTTGCTCTCTCCCTCTCTGGCTTTCTTAATTGTCGATACTGGTTGAAAAAAAAAAAAAAAGGAAAAAAAGAAAGAGGAATCGTTTTTCAGGTGCGTCGCCAAAGCAGCCTTGTAACAACACACACACTGAGACAACTCAAGCAAGACGTAACCATGAGACAGCGGTTTTTCAGAGTTGAGTGCAGCTGGGGAGGCTATTTACTGACCAGAAGAAGGACATTCAGCACTGACACAGGAATTTATTGATATCTATAAAAGTGACTAAAATGAAAAACATTGAAATAAAAAAAAAAGAAAAACCCTAACAACAACAACAACAAACAAAAAAAAAAAACATTGCAAAGTGCATCACTTACTGTCACATTGCCAATAGATAACTTCCAATTCTGAAATTGGCATCATCTCCATTCATCGATCCAGTTTTATGCATACAGGGTTATGAGTGGTTGGAGCTACTCCCAGCTGATACTGGGTGCATCCCTGACAGTCTTTCATAAAGCTGGCATACAGACACAAACAACCATTCAGTCTCATGCCTATCGGCAGTTTATAGCCACTGATTAACTTGATGTACGTCATTTTGGAGCAGGCGTACCTTGAGGTAATCAAGGGGGGTTGGGGGGCAGAACATACAAACTCAACTCTACGTAAAGGCCCAGGTATCACCTTGCCACCCTCTAACGTCAAATTCTGTCAACAAATCCGAGGGAAATCACCTGAACCTAGAAAACATTAATTCATCTCTCAGTAATTCCCAACTCCTCCCACATCCTCGTCCGATGTCGATTCACTATCTGACTAAGATAACAAACAATTATGCAATATGGTACGTTTGGTGAAAAAATGAACACTCCTTTCATTGTATTATCACAGTGGTAGGCCTTAATATGAGGAAACCATTGGATTTGTGGACAGTTTTTGAATAACTGATGCAGCAGAATTATATTTTTTGTTCCATGGATCCCTCCTGCTTGTCAGACCTACATTACCCCCGATGCAGCTCAGCTGCTGACAGTTTGGACTGATGTTTGGATGTCATACAAGTAGTGGCTAGTGTTGCCTCAAAGCACTAGCTTCATGCAGAGATTTGGAGAAGGCTGCAGTTCTGCTAAACTCACGTGTGTCTAATTCCACGTTTCCAGGTTTTTAATTCCATACTTGTAGTCCTCAGACCTAGTTGACGCTGACTCAAGTGACTCTGGAGGTAATTTATCAGACATGGCTCCCTCTGGACCTACAAACGCTTTAGGAGTTTCCCTTTAAGTAATTTCCTGCACAAAACTGGACACAGTTTTTCCACAAATATTCATCAAACAGGACTAAAGAGTCCATTTAATGGATACTATTTTCAGCCGTGGATTAATATGTATTTGCTCTTCTAATGAGTATTTACAGCAACAGGACAATATATAGGAAAGTGAGGCAAAATGCTCAGTGGACCTATTGGTTTCTCTGATCTTTTTTGATTTTTTCTTTAAATTGTTGTCAATCAAATTGAATTCTGTTGAAACCTAATAGGCTCTAATAGGAAATTAAGTTATCTCAAATACATGTTGATGCATCTTTTTTTAAAGCAGGTTAATATAGCATAGGACAGTCTCCTTTCAAAAATATATGAACAGATATTAAAATGTCTATAATATGAAATGTCATATGATATGCAGGTGTTGCACCCTTGGGTGGACTCCCCTGTGAAACAGTCCAGGGTTAGCTCCACCCTGATCATCATGGTGGAACTACACAGTGACAGACTTTTGGAGCCTTCTGTATATATACATACACATACACATACATGTATATATTAAAAGGCTTTGGGATTGATATATATTTATGCATCACATTAAGCATACATACATAAACTTCCAAAATTCTATGGCTAGGTGAATATGTCCATGTATAAAATTGATTCAATTTCTAATTTATTTGGTAAATAATTTTTACATAAATGATTTTATTTAATATAAATATACATACGTGTTACATTTGGGCATGGGATATTAAATCCATCTGTTATATTCTAACCTGTTCATATGTCTGGGGTCCTCACCCTCTTGTTTACCGGGTTTGTTGTCTTGAAATCATTGTTTGTCAGTCACAGAGCAACTCCTCCAGGTGAATAGCTGCAGCAGTTGCAGTGATTGGAATCTCACACGTTTGCTTTATGGACACACAAGCATGGCGGTAATGTGTTCCTGAAATGGCTAAATAATACACGCTTAGATTTGAGCCATAGACATTGAGCTGAAGACAGTAAGACAGAGTCTAATGTACCTTGAGAACCAGTGAACCTGATACTGACAATGTTTCCCCAGTGTAATCTAATTTTCCAAAGGATCTGTGTGTGTATGGATGTTTTCAGATGTGAATGAGTATACTTGTGGCAGCCTGCACTTTGCTCCTATTTCCTCTATCACATTTCATACGCACTCTTTCTCATTAACACACTTTATGACATTGTAAGTCATTGGAATGGACAGGTTATAGAAATGCCTGTGTGGCAGAAATCTAAGACACAGAGGTTGGTTATATGCTAACTGGACTATTTGGCGGTAGTATGATAATTTCCTGAAACTCTGACTTCTCTGTTTTATTAGTTTAAATGGAAAGATCTAACGGTTCTTATTTGCCACAAAAGATTAATTGTCATTTTTATGAAGAGTTAAAAAAAAAAAAAAAAAAAGAATCAAGTAAAGATCGAGTGCTGCCTGCCAGCTGTTTGAGTATGTCATGACAAATCATTAGCCTGTCTTCCCCCTTCATGTTGCAAAGGTAATCCTGAGTCAAACAAAGTATAACCAATGATGATCACACATTTTAGAGGCGGGGCTCCAGGCAAAGAAGCCATTTGAGGTTCAGCACATTGAGCTAATATGAGGGGCCCCTTTTCCCCTTGGCCCCAAACTTTTGCCTGGTTTGCCTCCTCTCATGGTAATAGAATCAGAATCAGGATCAGAAATACTTTATTAATCGCCAAAGTGAAATTCTGTGACAGCGACATCTGATTGTAATTAATTACAAGTTTTATTCATATATGAATATACATGAATATAAATGAAGATGAATTTTTTTGGAGGCTTCGCAGGTGGAAAAACATGACATGAGGCACACACACACAAACACATATATATATATATAAATAACAGGAGTTGAGAAAAGCAGCTACAAAATAATGTAAGTAAAACACTGAATCATTATCGACTTTGTCAGTCAGCAGGTTCCAAACCACATGATTATCAAGCTTACATTATTTACACCTGACATCGCTGCTTCCACCTATCATCCACAGTTACAGGGTCTTGTGTGTCAGCAAAAGTTGTTACTGCTAAGATTGTCATGATAAGATGTTATCATGTACCTTTGTGATCTCATTCTAACTGTTAAATATAGTACAATATATATATACAATCACAAACCTCAGATTGTTTTTTGCATGATGTTTCATGGTGCTAATTTCAACAGTGGATGTATATATATTCTATGTGTCATAAGTCAACACTTTATGGCAATTTAATAACTGAAAAACAAGTAATACATGACAAATAAATGCTTTAAAGTTGTCATTGTGAACAACACTGCCTGAACTCGCAGTAGCAGGGTTGGTGGCACAGTGGTTAGCACTGTCATGTCACAGCAAGAAAGTTGCTGGTTTGAATCTAAAGGCTTTTGTGTGGAGTTTGCATCTGGGCTCCCTTCAGGAACTTCTGGTGCTACCTCCCATAGTGGGCAGACATACAGTACACATTAGGTTAATAGATGACTTGCGAGTGCTGATGTGAGTCTGAATTGTTGTTTGTCTCAGTATGTCTCTATATATCAGCCCTGTGAAGGACTGGTGAGCTTTCCAGGGTGAACCCCGCCCTTACTCAGTGTCAGCTGGGATTGGCTCCAGCCCCCTCATGACCCTTAATGGATAATTCTTGTTAGAAAAGCATGTCCTCGTGTCAAATTTTAATTAGCCTGTTGCCTCAGAGCTATTTTTAATCAGTCTGGGAGTGGATCTGGATGTCTATGCACTGTAAGAGCTGCCCTTATACAGTAAATGTTTTGCAAGTCTCTGCAAACTAAACTAAATGCTGAGGGTGATTTGCGGCAGCTACTTGATCCAGATTTCAACTTGCTGGTGTAGAGAGGATATGTCATCACATCACAGTCACTGGATTCATCTCAAAATGACATCAGAAATGATGTTAGAGGTGGTGATTTGTAGCTGTGTTCAGGATTAAACCATTACAGCATCAGTCCATGTTAAGCGCAGCGTCCAACCTGCTCCATCTACATGGAAATACAACCTGAAATACTTCTTCCTCTGCCATGTGAGAACTTACCTCGTATATCACTATGTGTCTCGTTTCCATGAGCCGTGTTCACGCCTCTCTTGGTTAGCTGTAACACACGTCGGCTGCTGATACACTGTACATACTGGTAATTAGAGATGACAGCACTTTTTGGCTGTAATGCATAGTTTAAAATTATTCATCTTCTTTTTTTAATCCGACGAAGTCTGAAGTCAAAACATAGATCAGATGAAAACTTAATGATCTCTTGTGGAAAAACACAGTCTGCGGAGATGCTGGGATACAAAATCTGAGACCATTTATGTTTAATCAACAACAAATATGAGCTGGTGAGGACAAAGATGCAGCTAAGTATTACTGTAGAGAAAAGTACCACTCAGTCCTCAGCAGAGCTTTAAGAAAACACAATCAGGCTCAACTTGAGGCTTTTGCCATACACAATGTTTCTACAGAGAACATTCCACATCATCCACACACCTAATGATAACAAATAGCCTATTATTACAGACATATAAAGACGCTGTCAAGAAGAAGACAGATGTGCAATTAAATATGTGGCCTAACATTTTACTGCAGACACAGTTTCCTCTCGCTGAACCGTGTCAGTGGTTAGCCATTACATGCCACAGCAGCTACAAGAAACGCAAACCTGACGCTTGTGTTGTCGTTGGTTGGGTCATAACCAGTGATGGGTTGGGTATAGAAGAGGGAGGTGTCATATGTGGTGGTTTCAGTCTGTATGTGGTATGAGCCGAATGACGCCTTTATTTAGATTTTTTTTATTGTTTTTTTCTTCAAATCAATAATCCAAATCCAAGGCAAGTTTGCAAAAGCTGTAAGAGCCGGTAACATTTGAAAGGCAGCTCCTTCATTTAAAGTTGCCTTTCTTATTTAGCAGTGCCTGTGTGTACTGTGAAAGGTGTCATTTTGACAAAAGCGCAACTCTGTACTTCCCCCGAACTCTAACCTTTAATTCTTGGCTAAGCTTATCTTGGCATGAAGGAAAAACAGCTGGCATGGCAGGATCAGAACTAATATAATCTATCAACTAGCATCTCTAAAGCTATGAGTCACTGTGCCCGACCAAGAAATAGTCTCATTGCAAATCCCTTGCATAACACAGACTTGTGTTTTAGCTAAAGAGATGCTGTTAATCAGACTTTCTTACCTTTGGACAGAGGGGAATCAGTTCTTGCCCTTAGTGTCCAGCCTTTATGTTGGGCTTACACAACTTGTTGCGTTGCATTATTTTAAGTTTGATTTGTATCATGAAATAGTGTGACCTTCGTGGTCTGTCCACCAATGGGAAGGTTGGTAGTTTAATCTTGGCACTGCATGTCAAAATATCCTTTAACCCCAAATAGCCTCAAATGCATCAAAGACAAGTATGGATAAGTTTGGAGAGTGAATCATTTTAGGTAATCGACAGTCGATTAGCTCTATATAGGTGCAGTCCCTTTTACAGCGTTATTGCACCACAGCTGGAGACGTTACTTTTTTTTTCTTCTTCAACCCAGTATCCACCCTTTCTACCATCCAGTTAACATTTGTTACTGACCTCTGGCGCTGCCCTCATTACAAACAGGCTTTGGATTAGTCCAGTTCTTTCACTGGAGTATTGCTGCTTTACTTCTTCCATCAATCCTTCATTTTTGCTACTGACTCCTAAAATGATGTCTCACTCAGAGGCCTAGCTGACTCTTTGCCACGAGCATTTTTGTGTCGTCGGAGCGAGGAGGAGTGGTTCTGAGTTTTTTGCAGTGGCAGAATAAAGATGGAGAGACTTGGACAATAAGATATTTAGAGCAATAGAGGCTCTGGAGCTGATTTTTTCATGATTACTGTTCCAATGAATGAACATAACTCATGATCATATAAAGATTAACTACACTTTCTTTCTTTGGATATTACAGTTTACAGAGCCTTGTATAAAAAATTATGAAAAACTCAATGTTCGTATTTGGGATTTTTAGTTTGTTGTCATTTATTATCCCCTATTACAATGAGTCTTTACTGAGTGACATATATAATTAACTGATGTTGTTCTGATTCTGAATATGTGGAGCACAGGATAAAATTTTTGAAAATAGTCAACAGGATGGGATGAAATACGGAAAACCCTTAATATTGGCTAAATAGTGTAGCTCTCCAAGATGGTGGTTGCTGATGAAAAAAAATGATCTAACATGGTTTCCAACAATATTAATCAATTTGTACCACTTCAGGAAATCAAACAAACAAAGCTACACCTTTGAGAAGACAAAATAGGCCGGTGAAGTTTTGTCACTTTTTGTGTTCAAGTTTTGTGACCATCGTTTAGTACCCTTTTTATAACAGTACCCTGACCAAAGCCCAGGTCACACAGAAACTGAATAGCCACAGCATTTTCTTATACCACCAGCTTTTGTCAAGATGAGAAAAGTTGAAGATCCCTGAGGATGGAGCCTCTTGGCCTCATAGTCGCTCCTTCTGTACGTGACAGACATACCAGGCCAAAAGGCCAGTGGAGACAGGGACTGCTGAGAAAGAAAGGCAAGAGCTGGAATTAGGCAGAGCGATGACAGATTGAAAAATTAGGACATAGGAGAGAACTGGATTCTCAAAGTCTCAGTGATTGCGTATTCTCTCTGTAGAAAAAAAAGAAAAAAAACATCTGTCACATGAACTTGTGCATGATGCTCATACACCCTTCATCTGGCTCTTTTTCATCTTAGACTCCCATGCCAAGAGACCCTGTCATGTCCCCAACCTATGAGCACCCACATCTATAATTAGCTTAACAGCCCACCTTCTTACCACCCACGTAACAAGAACAAATGATCCAGCATAATTGCACATTGAACATGTTTGAACAAAGCGCTCCACGTGTAAAGGTTTTCTTTTCTCATGAGGGTGAGCCTTTCTGTACCCACAGGCAGGTAAGAACTACAAAAGGCAGTGCAGACGACCAACTGATGTACTGCCTCACACGTACAGACACTTATAAAGGGAAGTGTGAGACAAAAGAGCTTGGGTTGCATTTCATGGAAGCGAGAAGGAGACAAATTAAGGACAGAGAAAGGAAATAAGGCAGAATAAGGTTATGAAACAGATTTAGTGTTAATGATATATAAATCAAAGATCTTTCCTTTTTTCTACATGAGAATTCCTCATTAAACATTATGAATAAATTGTCCTGAGTGTGCATGAAGAGTTAGTGTGGAGGTTGCAAGATATATTATCCTTCTAGTTGTTTGGACTGGCCATTTTTATATAGTTAATAAATTAAACGGCCTAAATTAAAAAATTACAGAAATATGATTACTAACCGCACCAGGACAGAGGCATAGTGGTTAGCGCTGTTGCCTCAAAACAAAAACTTCGTGAGTTCGGTTCCCGGGCGTGGGGCCCTTCTGTGCAGAGTTTGCATTTTCCTCCCCTGTGCCTGGGTTTCTTCCAGTAACCGATCAACCTAAACATGATGTCTTTGGATGGTGGGAGGAAACCGGAGTACCTGGAGGAAACCCACGGAAACATGGGGAGAACTTGCAAACTCTGCACAGAAAGCCCCCAGACCAGGAACCGAACCCGCGACCTTCTTATTGTGGGGCAACATCACTGACCACTATGGGTTGTAGGACCATAGACTGTTTAAAAAAGTGGACATAGATTCTGAGGCTGTCAACTGAGGCCAATGTTTAAGAGTCTTAAACCTTTATTCTATCCAATGACCAACAGGGGGCAACTCCATTATGGTAAAAAGAAGTCAGATTATATTGACGTCTATGTGAATAAGTTCTCACTTATTTCATAAGGGGACAGCGTAGTGGTTAGCGCTGTCGCCCCACAATAAGAAGGTTGCGGGTTCATTTCCCGGCCTGGGGTTGTTTCCTGGCCCTTTTTGTGCGGAGTTTGCATGTTCTCCCCCTGCCTGCGTGGGTTTCCTCCCACCGTCCAAAGACATCATGTTTGGGTTAACTGGTGACTCTAAATTGTCCGTAAGTGTGAGTGGATGTTGGTCTCTGTCTGTCTCTGTGTGTTGGCCCTGTGATGGATTAGTGACCTGTTCCCAGTTTCAGCTCCAGCTTCCCCCTGCGACCTGGAAATGGAAAAGCGGTAGAAGATGGACGGATGGATGGACTTATTTCATAAGCTTAATAAATGTTTTCTTTAATAAGTTTATGGTCTCAGTGGAATTGGCTTTTATTTGATTGGCAGACTGGACCACCCAATCAGGATAGACTACACAGCAGGTCAGACCCAGCCGCCTCAGTTCCACCTACTCCTCCAAAGGGTTGGTAATTGGTTCCTTTGGTTTCAAACAAACCGAGATGGCGATGGCCAAAATATGTACCAGTGATATGTACCATCTGTCATAAAAAAACACACTCAAGTGTATGATAAAGAATATGAATGTTGACTAATGAACTAAAACAACACTCTTAGACCACTTAGAGATCTACATGTCATATGCATTCCAAGATAAAAGGCAGTTGGAAATAGGGGAGTGATGTTTAAAAAGAGTAAGATCGGTAACACCTGGAGAAAGCTTCACCACAGATCCGATGGACCGGAGGAAAAAAGGCAAGAATGTGACGCAAGCCTCATTTTGAAACACAAGACATTAAAGATGCTGACTAATTCAATCATATCCTATTGCACTTGAAGTGATGTTAAGCTTTTTGAGTTGCTTCCTGAGCCAAAAGAGATTTGCACATTGACCTTGAGTCAAGGTCAAAGCTGACAGAAGGTCAATGTTAACTTTGTGTTGTTGCAAAGATGATCATTGCTTGACAGACATGAACTACATATCCAACTCGTTACTCTGCAAGATCTCAAAAAGCATATCAGAATATGCAAAGACTGTGTTGCATGTGGAGCGCTAAAAGCAGCACTCAAAGCTGGTCAGCAGCCTGATATATCTGTCTGTCCTGTGGATTTTGCATCTTCAGCACAATCATCATGGTGGTCCACAATATATTCAAAGGGCTCCAGCACTCTCTTCTCAAACACAGTGCAAACCAAATGTGATGAAAAGTTCCACCATGTTGGGGTTACACTGGGAAGTCTCTGCCTGCAGATCTCATCCAGCAGTTTTATGAGTTTAGCTGATTTTGTGAAAAAGGCTGCAAAGGCAAGAATACCTTTTACAGTACTTCTTGATTTTCAACAGCAGCTTGCAACCTGACAAAGTTCAGAGAGTTTACACAACAGTGAGTGAGAAGGTATCTTTACTTTAATTTTGGCTCATACTCTGCTCGTCCCTGAGTCCATACTCTGTCATACCATTGGGCTACTATTTTGGCCCTGCATTCACAGTCTTCTCATAAGTGAAGAACCTGGCCCGCTACTGCCTCTACCCACTCACGTCATCAAATTTGAAGAACCTCTCCTTCACACTGTAGTCAGTAGTCAGATGCATAACGCAGAAATAAGACAACTGGGCTGCAGTATCAATTTGAAAAGGAGGCCAAGCACTTTTTTTTTTTTAAACGCCCCCTCCCCCTGCTAACATAGTCCTTGGCTTCATTTTGTCTTCTGAACGCAAGCTGTTGTTCCCCAGCATTACAACAGTGTTAATGAGCCACTGCATTCTGATGTCCCCAAAAGTGTTTAAGCTCATCGTAGCTTGCAGGTGTGTAGCTGAATTTGGATGGTGGTGAGATGACTTTGTTGGGTTGGTGAGGCTAAGAAATCAAGCATAAGCACAGGTGGGGGGAAAAAGAAGGCAACTCCAGCAATACAGCTTACTAGTCTTTACATCCATTGGTAGCATTGAAATTCCTTTCCCTTTTTCGGCTAATTGCTGTGCTGGAGTTGATCCTCCCTTTTTGGCTTTTGGTCAGGCTCCTCTGCCATAGCTAACGACTTAACTTTCTCTCTTCAATGCTTAAGCTTTGCTCTTATGTAAACATACGCTCTCATGCCAGCTCTAAACTCTCTTCTGCCTATGGACAACAAACAAAAACTTTAATTGGATAACTCTATTTTAATGTTGTCAGGACAGTAACCCCTTCATTTCTGAAGTGAACGTAATAGAAATAGAAGAATATTTAATGGATATAATGAGAGAACTTAAAGAAATAAATTAATGAATGGAAGTTAAATATAGCACTTGAAATGCTTATATGTCTGGACCTTCTTTAAAGGGCAAGAAAGAAGTGTTACCCTCTGATGTTGATTTTAGTTCTTCTTTAAATATATAGACCAAACTATAAGGAGACCGAGGGACATGGGAGCTTGCACACAGGGAATCCTGTCTATCTAGTCAATCTCAGACTTTATCTGTGCGCTCAGTAAGGCAGTGACACAGTTGTGAGAGTTACAGGCAGAGAGGACTTAGGTTTGGACATCTGAAGTGATGACAGAGTCAAACATCTCAAGCAACAGCAGGTTTACTGGATGTACAGCCTCAAAGCCACGAGTCACCCAGGCCGAAGAACTTGACCCCGTCCCACTTTATATAGCTGATAATTGGTGGAAGCTGCTGTTTCTTTAAATACTGCAAGAGGGAATATTTTGTGAGGTACTAAGCGTCATGTTGTTAGGATACTATACTGTTTCTGATGCCTTTCATGTAGCATTTTTACCTTAACCAGTTATGGTACATTCACTTGAGACTCCTGCTTGTATTTATTTATTTATTTCTTTGTGTAAGTGATATTTGATCAAAACTACAATACCCAGCTGTCATAGCAAATTGCTGAAGCCTTTTTTAAATAAAATTCAATATTTGTCATATGCTTTGAAAGATTTATGTCTTCAGCTGAAACAAATAGTTTCAAAGTCAGAAAATGCCGGACAAACTAACATGTTGTTGGTTTTGGTCTTTTGATGGAATTTCTTGGAAGCAGGAAAAACATGGAATAACACCAGCCTTATCCTTTAAGTTGTCAGGCATGCAATTGCTTTTAGCTCTGGCGAGTGATCCTCTTTTCTGGCAGTATAGTGTGACTACTGAAAGCCCGAGTTTCACAAAATGGTAATAAAATCTTGTTGCCCTCCCATTGTAAAAGGCCGGTGCAAGGTAAAATGCTTTGCACTCATATTGTAAAACGATGAGAGTGAAATGCCACAAAGAGTTAAGATAATGACATTTAAGCCGAGGTCATTATATACAGGAAGTTGTAACATGCTACATCTGCCCCTGGTCACATCATCAGGCTCTCTGTGCTCTCAGTTAGTGACATCTGTTACTAATGCTGAGCAAGCATATGGAAAACTTTGATGAAACTGAAAGATTTGGGAATAATTGAAAGTAAAACCACCAGCATCTCTAATTGGCTTTTAAGATGGTTGAATGCCCTGACAGAAATCACACTGACGTATCGGAAAAATTTCCCCAGTGCCACTGTAAGCAGATTCCAAGTCTGCATGCTTTACTTGGACACAGTTTATATCCATCCTGTTACAATCTGATTGTGCAACCATATTTGTCATGAGGGGTTCTTGTACCCAAAGCCAATGATAACACAGCTAACATATTACATAGAAAGCTATTGGATGGAAATTGTAAAGAGTGTAAAGGGCAAAACCCACTCCTGGCAGTTACACTCTGCTCTTCGGGTACTGGCCTCTGTTGACTGTGGTTGCTAGGTGACAATTTCTCATCTAGATCAGCGTTTGTCCAAAGAGGCAAATAGAAGATGCCTGCATGTGTGTGACCCGGGTTCAAAGGTTGACAGCAGTGTAGTACTGGAGAACTAAACAACAGAAGACACAGGCTTGGGATAATGTGAGGACTGAAGTCTTGGCCCTGCAGTGCCTGGCCTGTTGAAATAAAGGCCTCAGATGCAGTAAATATTGACTTTTCTAGGCCAGTATTTACCTCTGAGGCTTCATGGAGAAACTACAGGGCAATTCATTCCTGATTTGAGCCAATTTCACTGTTTTTTTTTTTCTTGAGCGAAAGCATTGTGACACTCAGTGTATTTTAGGGTGTTTGTGTGAAGCAGTCCTCCCAAGAAAGCTCTAATTGCACTCTGCAGGGGTCACATTGGATATGCAGTGGACTACAGTCCACACACTGAAGATGTCGAGCACAGCAAAAGACAGTTTCCATTGTGCCTCTCTAAGTGTAAACCCAGACTTGCACAGTGGCTGACGCCGAACCCCCCTTTTCTTTATAAACGCAATCCAGAACAGATAGCAGACGGGCTGCCAAAACACCAGCTCAGCACAATTATCCTAATGTCTGCTTGCTGTTCTGTTGCACACAATAACATGACTTTATATCAGAGCCGTTATTCAACTTTTAAAACGGATTAGATATTTCATTGGTTTGAGATTCAGAGACGTCGCTCAGCGAAATGTCCTCATCCACTGAGCAAATACTTTTGGTTTGATAAACTCATGAACTAATACCTTTGCACTCTGCCTTGCCTTAGACGCAGAAGATGTTCTTGGCTGACACCAGAGTGCATTTAACTTCAAAATGTTTTGCTTAGCATTATGTAAAGGGAGGCACCGTGGGGGTAAAAAAAAAAAAGGCAAGGCAGCACGACAGCTAGAGAGAAAACATGCAGTGAACCTTAGGTAGTTATTCACCTGTCAAATTTAACAAATACATATCTGGGCACGCGGTAAAGAGTCATAAATCACCAGTCCTCAAAACTGACTCATAACACCATTTCATGCTCCTCTCACGTTTGTGCTATTGTAAAACCAATCTATTATTTTGCTTCTCTGTTTTATCCTATTTTAACAGTAAGAACTGAATTAATTCTGTGGAATAATCTCTAAAACTCTACTTTGTATTTAAGTGTCTAAGTGTAATCTACAAGCATCATGCATTTCTCCATATTGAAACATGATCGAAAAAAGAGCACAGTGGCATTCCTATCCCTTTAACCATCCCTTGAAAAAAGAAACTAATTATATTTCGGTGTAAAAGTTAACATTGTGGCATACAACAATTCAGCTGCAGCAATGTGTATCAACAGTTAAAAATGGCACACTGTTAAGGGAGGTATTTCTAAGTTTTATGATCACTACATAACCAGAATTAGCATTAACGGTTGTTTGCATACCAGTCTTGGCAAGTGCTATTGTTGTGTTAACAGGAAAAGAAGATATAAAACACCCCATGAAAAGCGTTACTTCTTCACCGCAGCCAAGATGCCTCAGTCGTAACCATTTACATATGAAGTATGGCTGGGACTAGCAGGTAAGCATGCTAACTTTGGTGCAAGAAAAAATGTAAAACGACGATAGCCTTGACTTGCCGGAGACAGAACTTCAAGGCTACCGTCGCTTTGCCTCTTTGTGAGTAACTCAACTCGGTGATGTCGGCAGGTGACTAAACATCTGCTCATGCTGATGTTGGCTATGCGGCAATAGCAAAAATAATAAAAGGTTTTACAGGTCAGCACAATGGCAAACTCACTAGCTTTCAGTTGTCTTTTAATGATCCCACTTCGCTGCATAAGCACATTGTTACACTTTGTAGAAGACTTTCAGCACGTCGCAAGTCTGACATGTCCATAAGGGATATAATTAAATGGACTACGTTTGTGTGAACTAAAAATCTCCCTTGCACAGTTAGTTACAGAGCTGTGTCATTCTTTTACAACGTTAAATACAGGTAAAATATATTATGAATTAGACTCACTCACAGACACAGCATCTCATTCTTTAGCACTTTCTAGTAAATTTACAGGATCAACTCAGTCATAGCCTACCATTTTGTTTCCATCATCAACATTTTCAGCCATAGCTTATTTCAGATGTATAAACGCCAGGGACCACGGAACATGGCAGAGAATAACCCTGAATAGCCAGATTTTTTCTGAAGGAGTTCAAAACAGAGCAAACACCTGATATGGCTGAGATTATTTGTCTATCACCGGCAGTTGCTTGCTAACACATTAGCCATGACAAGACAATAAGTTCATGTGATCGTTATGTTCACATTGTAAATCAGTAAATAAGTATGAATTAAGTGAGAATCACAACATGGAACAGAGGAGTGCAGTTTTCTGTTGTTTCTATCAAATACTGACAGCGAACTGCTCTCTAGTGGTGAGGTTCTAAGGAGGAGGAATGGGGGATTTGTGCACCAGATGCACCGGGTGCCAAATATCCCTTCAAGCACAGCAGTACATAGACAACAATAGAACAATCACAGAACATTCATGTAATGGAGACCTATGTTTGAATGGCAAAAAGCCACTACTTGAACAGAAAGATGAAGCTAGCAGTGCCGTGTCTAAAAGCAGCTGATGAGAGGTGCTTAGATATAAATTCCTTCGTTCTCCCGGCGGAGGTCATACAGTCTGTTTAGACTTAGAAATGGATGACTGCAATATAGCACATTGAAATTCCATTAATATAAAGGACTGATTTGCTTTGTCAAGGAGGCCATGTCATGGTGTGATAAACAAGTACAAAGACTTCGTAAATACCCTGGGAGAAAGGCAGTGGGGCTGGGACACACGCCCAGGATCCACTTAGAGAAAAAGAAAAATTTATGGTCCAGAAAGAAACAGGAAAAGAGAAAAATGCCTTGAGGAGAGGGAGTAAGAGTGGACAGGAAGGGAGAAAATGATTTTTTTTTTCTTTAAGGCAGAATGAAACATTGACTTTTTTATGTAACATGGTATGGTCCAGTCTGATGATAATTATCTCCTATCCTAGACACACCATGGCTTGCAAATTTTTAGCTGACAGCACATGCATACTGTAAACCCTCCAGCACACTGGAATATATGTACTCTGTTTGTATACCAACTGCAGCTTATGCGGTAGTCAAATAGTTTGCATGCTGCGCATTGTAATATCTCAGCATTTCGATCAATAATCTAAAGTAAATACTAAATATCTGCACTGGTGGATTAAAGCTATGAGTTTTCAGGTTTCATTGTGAGTATACAGGGTTACTGTGTGTCAATAAGATAAAATAATCAATAAATAAAAACTATTTAGTAACTTTTATGTAATTCTCAGTAACCCTTCGTGAGAAAATCTTGTGTTATATAGAGGAAACACATATAAGATGCAAGCTCTCAGTCCTACAGAATGCAAGACTTTCCATGCTGCTTGCAAGTATGTGTGCAGGCCGCCCCACTTTGCCATGTCCTCTATCCTAAATCAAAGGAAACCCTACTGCTCTTGTACACAGTAACAGACCTCTGCACCCAGCAGTAAATCCACCACTTGGCCATGTTCAGTGAGCACGGCCTCTCTAGCAAGCATTTCATTTTTAAATGACTTCGTCCTCGTCTTTCTTTTCTCTCGTACAAATGAGCACAGTGTGAGCAGAGCAGGGGCGAATAGAAAAGAGGGGGGAGGGGGGTGGGTTGACAGCAATAAAATACTTTTAGAGTGTAAATGGGTTTCGCATTTACATTTTCAAACTGAGTCATAGCTCATTAGACAAATGATATCAAGTGTTCTTTTTTTTTTTTTCTTTTTCTTTTTTTTGTTCTTGGGGTTTATACGACGAGCGGTAAAGTCACACTGTGGTGTCTCGTGGCCAAATGGATGTGTGGGTTGGAGGACGTTTCCAGGAATCAGATACTCTGATTCACTGTGGGAATGTTGAATACCCTTTATTGCTCCTCTAGAAAAATAATTCAACAGTTTAATAGCTTTTGATGCTTTCGGTGTTCTTTTTTCCCTGTTTTTTCTCTCGCCTCTCCCCCTTGTCCACAAATCCTTGTGTAACTCTGACTTCACCTTTCATGGAATGTCACAGCCTCCACCCCTCCTGTCGCTGCTCTCTCCCTCTTTCTCTTTGCTCATACTGGGAGGGATTCCCACACCTGACTTCACATGGCTTCATTTTAGGCACTTCAGCGCGCTCTTCCCTTAGCCGCTCATTGGCCTTTTAGCTTTTGGCAGGCTGTCTGTTTGCCTGTCCAGAAATGATAGAGAGAACTGGAAGTGCATCAGCAACAGTTTACAGCACATTATACAGTCCAGAGGAATATTCAGGCTGATAAGAAACTCAGATGTGGGTCATCCTTACCGATCAAATCATCATCTAATAACACACTCTAATTATTTCTTGATGACATGTAATTCCATTATTTCTTTGAATCAAATAAAAGACTAAGATAATAAAAGTAGAGTGCATTTGTAATAGGAGATGAGTAAGAAAACCGTGAGAGTGCTGTGAGCATGTTTTTAACTTTCATGGGGAAAGAGTTCAATGAGTTGGCAATTTATTTGTTTTTCCTCAGGCAGATCATAATGATTTTCAGGGAAATTGCTGATGCCTTCCAACTTTTTTTTTTTGCATGTTTGCTGGAGTCAGTCCACAAACATATTGCCAACACAGATATCACGAAAAAACATTTTGATTGGGCCTTCAAAACATCCAAAATGTGGTTACTGTGTAAGCAAACAAACGTGGCATTTTTGCATTCAGTCTGAGTTTAATTTACGAGCATGGGATAAAAATTCTGTTCATTTCCCTCAGGCCTGTGGGACATTTTTGGTGCACTTCTACGAATTGTGTGGCTCAATGACTGCTTGAGCAACTTCAGCTCTGCTTGAGTGAAAATACACACCATGAACTGTGCCGTACATTTTCACAAGCCAATGTTTGATTCCGCTTGGACACATTTAAGGCTTAACCTGCCTTGCTTTATGGCCGGTAAAGTGGCAGGATTGGAAAAGCCAGCTTGGAGTCTGAGTAGAACATAGGACAGTGGGCAAAAGAGCATTAGGGATGCAAACAGCTTACATGACACGCCGAGAGTCCCTCTTCCCAGATTGCTCTTCTTAATGCTGGATTCAATTTTAAAAGGGACTACAACAGCTTTGGAGCAATGTTGAGCGAGTTGTGTTTGTGTTGTATTTGCACCGAATGTCAACCCACCACGAGGTCACCCATTACTTTGTAGAAGTTTTTAAAGCCATCAGTTTGTATTTTGACTTGTTTTTTTTTAAATCAGTGGAAACCATATTTGGAGGAGAAGGTGGAGCTGAGAAGGAGAGAGGGTTGGATCTGACCTGGTCTGTACTCTATCCTAATAGGGCGATTCAGTCTGTCAACCACATACTAGCCACACAGCAATTCATACCCTACTTTATTTTCTTAAAATGGGAACAGCATAAAAAAAAATTATCAGAATGTTGTGAGGCGTGCAGTTACGATGAATGAGAGTTTTTTGTTTGTTTTTTTTTTTTAGTTGACAGACAACGCCACCCAGGGAATCTTTTTGTCTTTAAAACACCAGGAACACAGGTTTGTATACTCAAAGAGGCGCGAGACCTGGTTCACATTCCAAATTCAAATGTTATTTTTAGCAATACTCTAAAAAATTTGTATTAAAATAAACCATTCATATGGACGGGCAGCGCGGCAGCATAGTTGTTAGTGCTGTTGCCCCACAATAAGAAGGTCATGGGTTCAGTTCCTGGCCTGGGGGCTTTCTGTGTATAGTTTGCATGTTTTCCCCGTGCCTGCGTGGGTTTTCTCCTGGTACTCCGGTTTCCTCCCACCATCCAAAGACATCATGTTTGGGTTAATTGGTGACTCTAAATTGTCCGTAGGTCTGAGTGTGAGTGTGGGTGGTTGTTTGCCTGTCTGTCTCTGTCTGTTGGCCCTGTGATGGACTGATGACCTGTCCAGGGTGTGCCCTGCCCTCGCCCAGAGTGAACTGGGATTGGTCAATTGATTGAATGAATGAATGAATTCATACAGACAGGAAGTTTGAGATGAAGCAGCAGCGGCCCTCATCAGCTCATGACGTCGCCAGTTATAGTGGCATTTATTGGAGCAGCTGTTAATTTCCTTGTAGCTCTATCCGACACGCTCACGAGAGGATGATGGGCGGGAGAGCCATGCAGCAACCGGCGTCTACCAACACAGCACAGCAGAACCAGCGCACAGATACAGGAGCCAGGCCATCAGTCGACCTGGCACAGACACTGTTACAGTGTCACCACTGTATTGAAGACTTAGAATTAGAGACTGAGACCATAAACTCATTAGGAAAACACATACTGAGCTAATAAATCAAGTGAGAAGTAGGGACATTTTCACATAGACTTCAATGCAATCATTTTTGTTTTTACAACCAGTGGAGTCATCTTCTGGTGGTCATTAATTTTTGGCTTCACTTCCAGTTTTATAGATGTTCTTACCACAGTCATGCAACCGGGGACACCGGGGACCCCACAAGGTGAGATTTCACTAGTTGACTATATTTCCACGCTGTTCTACTGACTGAAAATTGAAGGCAGTCATGTTGTAAGAAACAAACCAATGCACCAGCAAATGCAGGACGGGAGGAAAGCTAAATGATGCAATGGGTGTAAATAACAGGAGGCTGAAAATGTTGCAAAACTCCTTTTACCTTCAAATGTGTTATGAGGAAGGAAAGACAGGAAATTTAGCTGGCTTCGAGGAAATGCACGGCAGAAAAGTCATTCCACAGGTCACCATTGATTTATATTTTTACTGGTGTGAGTGGTATACTAGTAACATCAAAAATACTATAGGTTTTGAATAGCGGGAACACTGGGAAAAATATGGAAGACTGACCTGGCTCAAATGAATGCATTCATAGCCAAGTGGAAAGGTATCAAACCCAAGATCTCAGACTTGGATTTCCAAGAACTCAGGAATTAGCATCTATCTTGGTAAAACACCTTACATCACACCTCCTTCCATGAACAGACCTCGTTAATTTCTATGGGGAAAGCCCCATCAAGTTGAAGCACCAAGGCTTGCAGCCATCTGCTTATGATTACGTCTTGGGAACAACACTACAACAATGGTCACTTGGGCATGGCAAAAAGCAGGGGAGATCCCAGCAATGATCGCACACAACAATTACTGGGGAAACAAATCCCCCAAGTCGGCTGTTTGTAGAACTGAAACCCAGAGATTTGGCAGGCCAGGGATTGTGAGGCGTCCAACACGCAACTGAAGCCAACAGCACACTCCCGATCAGATCAGCGCCATGTGTGGTGTCAAGCTGAGTCCTAATCAAAGCCATGTATACTGTAGATACGTGCACAGTATAATGTGTATACATGCATGTAGTGTATATTGAGTGTGAACAAAAGCACGCCAAACTTCGTGTGACCATTGTTATTTGTCAAGCTGGTCAGATGGTTCTGTCTTGAAAAATATTGGCTGGATTGTGAAGAAATATCATATAGACACATATGAAAGAGAACTGAGTTGTGTGCTAAAAGGCGACACCCTGTATTCGGGTTTTTCTCAGAATAATGCAATTTTAGAGCCCATAGAGGACAAGTTTCCAGGCATCACATGACTCTCCACCAAAGATGGCCTACAACATCGAGAGTGCCAGGACTTTCCCTGGTGGGCCACCGGACAAGTGGGACAACAAGTATCAAAACAGAAACAGCTGAAAATAGATGTATGCGCCTTGATTTACTGACACATAATGTCGTGTGCCCTGGGAGGTGGGCAGGCTTTCAGAGACCCATGATACACCAACAATTATTCAGCTGTTACCTGATCCAAGGAAGTTGCATAAAGAGGTCAAAGTGATGTCCGGGCTCAGACACAACTGTCTGAGAAGAGAGACTGAAACATCAAACGGCTTTGAACGGATCACCCACTGTGCCTGCCCAGACCTTGCTACTTTTCAACCCCTGATTGAGATCCTGATCCTTTTTCTTTTTCTTTTTTTAAGGTTTTAAGATTTTTGGTTTAATGTAATTGCTGATGGGGAATTCCTGTCTCTTCTTTCCTTGTTCATAATTATTGAGTCTTCATTGGCAGGCCGGTAGGTGAGGTGGAAGATTTGAGTTTAATTTTAATGGAAAAAAGTACAGAGCTGGATATTGTAGAAGCCGCCCTGTGAGGAAAAAAAAAAAGTTTCACAACAGAATGAAATTAAACTTTACTATTTTTATGAAGATGATACATTCACCTCGCAGATGTTTGTGTTTGTGTGCATGTGTGTAAGAAACTGCTGTCTGTTTCGGCATCGATGAACAGAAGCCACTCACTCAGTAACAGATAGCCTCAGATCATCGCTGGATAATTTCCGTTCAACCCATTAAAAGTCACTTGTGTAAGAGTGGCTTGGCATACAGAAATGCTTATTTGAATGGGTAGACAGGATTAAATGCCCCAATGCTTTGGTATGTCTGTAAGTGTGCACACACCCCAATATAACCATGGATGGATTCCACACAAATCCTGGAAGAACAGCTTTGTCATACTTTAAATAAATGCGTACACACTGCACTGTCATGGGAAAATACAGAGATGCTGAACACCTAAACGCCTACAGTAACATTCTACAGTCACCGTGTGATATGTCAGGTCAAAATATGGCTGAGGAAAAGGTGACACATCATGTGTGAGAGATACAGTACATATGTATACCCAGAAATAAACATACCACCCTGATTTTTTATTTATGTGGCACAATGGTACTATTTTATTCATTTTCTATACTTTAACTGCCAGGATATGAACTGCACCACAGATTAGACTACAAACTTTTGCCAAGTGGGTCCAGTGTAGAATTTATTTAATGTATGCTGCAGGTGATGTGACTTTTGAAATATTTCAACACCTGTTTCAATATGTGATTTCACCCCCAGTGGGAAAATTAAGTCAAATGGCTGATCATCATTATAACTTGAACATTTATGAGTCTCCAACCACCCCAGTTGTGACAACTACATCTGTGGCTCATTGTAGATGACCTTATAGTCACTTTCATTCATTCATTCATCTTGCCAATTTCCAGATTGCGCTGGAGCCAGTCCATCACACAGAGGCAGACAGAGACCAATGACTACTCTAGAGTCATCAATTAACCCAAACATGACATCTTTGGATGGTGGGAAGAAACCAGAGTACCCGGAGGAAACCCACACAGGCACAGGGAGAACATGCAAACTCTGCACAGAAAGGCCCCATGCCCGGGAACCGAACCTGTGACCTTCTTGTTGTGGGGCAACAGGGCTAACCACTATGCCACTGTGCTGCTTGTGTATCTATATATACTTATTTGAATGGGTATGGTATATATATATATATATATATATATATATATATATACCGTATTATGAGATTTTGGTGATTCTAAGTAAAACTAATTGCACTCTGTGAGGAGGAAGATAGCTTCTGTTACTGTAAATGGACATTCATGGAGAGACTGCTTGTCCTGTGAATGTGGGAAATGTACTTAAATAGTGCTGTCTGTCAGTTTCAAAGAGATTTGTGTTTGTGTTGTTTTTATGAAGCCGACCCAAATATTTGTGACGTTGAGAGTGGACCCTTACTCCAGTTTTGGACAGCAGGCACTGGTTAGAAATCACTCTTTTAGACACAGACGCAGTGGAGGAAGACAATCTGGAGCATTCAGCATGAAACAGAACATGCTCCATTTAAAATCCAGACAAATTATTTGTCATTTTGGTTTTCAGTTTCTTTCCATTAAGTATCCTTGATCTTTTGAATAATCATCTGCTCAAATCAAAACATTTATATATTTACCATAAGAGGAATAGTTACTAGGGCCAAAATGGTTAATGTGCCTGTGTGGGTTCCCTACGGACGCTCCAGCTTCCTCCCACAGTCCAAATGCATGCAGGTTTATCACTGACTCTAAAATTGCTCGTAGGTGTGAATGGGATTGTTTATATGTCTCCATATGTCAGCCCTGCAATGGACTGGCGACCTGTCCAGGGTGTCACTGCCCCCGCCAGGTCTCAGCTTGGATCGGATCCAGCCTGCTGTGACCCTGCATGGACAGACGGTATAGATTGATTGATATTCACCAAGCCATATCTAGCTCGTTATCTGTTTTGTAGGAAAAGTAAGCTAAGGAAGCTCACTCAGAACTGGCATTCATTTTTGGATAACACAGTCAACTTAAAGGCTCATGATATCCCTTACCATTATGCTTCTAACATTGTACAGAATGATACATAAAATGCATCTGAATGCTCTTCACCTTAATACAGAGTCGTGAGATGAAGACCCAGTGTGTAAAAATTCAGACTATGAGCACTACAGACAGAATGTGATTTAACTTACAATCTAAAATCTGGGGGGGCTTCAAGTTTTTTTTTTTTGTTTGTTTGTTTGTTTTTTTTCATGCTGATGGCTGCTTATAAGGGACACTTTTACATTGTTTGACGTTTTCCTAATCCATGTGAAATGCTCCACGTCAGAGAAGCTGTGAGTGGCTACCTGAGCTGGACCCTCGCTGACACACACCTTGGCAGCACAGAACAAGAGTCCATTCTCTTTCACTGCAGACCATGAAGTAAATACATGAGCAGTGTAACAGAAATGCTTCAGATGATGAATTGCTCCAAGTTCATTGGTTGGGCTCTGACTTCATGTCTGAGTGAGTGACATTTCCTAGGAGCTAAGCTTTTCAACTTGTCCTGGGCTTTGCAATAGCCACCCACAAATACCACTTGAAATCTAAAGCAACAGTTTCTATCAAACAATGAGTCAGGCAGGCAAAGAACGCACAAACCTTGTGTGTCCAAGAACTGAAGCGTTCTGCTAAAAGTGCTTCTTCTTCCTGCAATTAAAATCTTAGAACTTGTGCATTTTAAAGAAACATCTCATGATGACCACAGTCCACAGATTTCAACCTGCCTCATCTATTATTCATGAGAGTGACAGTATACTGTGTTTATTTTATTTCTTTAACTTTAATTCCTTCATTTGGATCGAACAGTGGGAGAAAGACAACAAGGTAAGTGGGACAGAGAGAAAAGGGTGATGATACACATTTAGGTCCTTTTTTTGATAAAAGCATAACATAATGACAAAATACATGAATTCAAAGTTCAATTTGTAGCTGACACACTGTTGCCATTGAACTGTAAAATTTTGCAACACCAATCGCAGACTTGGTGTTGAGGTAGCAAGAGTTATTGCATCACTGAATATTTAATTCAGATCTTACTCTATAAAAATCTTAATGAATGATTTGAATTAATCGGTTACAGGATTAGTAAAAAGAATGAAAAGCAGCATCTGAAAAAAATTGCATTGACATTATTAAGCTTACCTTGCTAGCTTCCAAAAAAAGAAAGAAAAGAAAGATATATGTAAAGTTAACTTGGAAACAGCCTCGATCACTAATGTTAGAATATCGTTTTACCACCAGTGGAGTTGTGTGATCTAAACAGATGTCTCTGCTGAAGAATAAAAAATGGGCCTAAAGCTTAAAAATGTTTAGTGTTGCAGTTTTATTGAGTCAGTGTGTATTACTACATTTCCTCATACAAAAATGAATCAGCTCTGTGTGATTAAAACACTTTTAATGACTTTCTGTGTGGACTGACACCTCTAACATTTACAAGCTGTAAATGTCAAATTCAACCGAAATCGAGTGGCAGTCCACTTTGACCCCACCCATGTGTTTCTAAACTGCCATCTTGAATCTATCTGACCTGCTCTATACTCTACATCCTGATTGTCAAGTAGGTCACCATTCACACAGTAGGCGCGTCAGAATCCATCCCCTGCTTTAAGATCCATCTTCCTCTAAATGGGACCATCATTTAAAAAATGAACATCATGTTGAATTGAAGAAGAGTTAAAACTGGAGACTGAGACAGTAAACTCATTGGGAAAACAGCTAATAAATCAATTGAGAAGGCCAATCATTTTCCCGTAGACTTCAATACAATCTGACTTCTTTTTATAAGTCGCTCCCTGAAGGCCATTAGAATGAATGCAGGTTTTTGGCACTTTAGTATTGACTCCCCTTTACAGACCTAGAGTGTGTCTCCACATTTAATACAATGAATGAATAATAATACAGCGCAAAGGATCTGTCTGACGTGCATTCATGGTTAGGGCTGAGAGTGTCAAAGTTGAGGATTGCTTATGGTGTAATGTGTGTCTGCTGATACATGAGCATACTTCAAATGCCAGTGTGATCCTCAGCATTGTTGGTGACCAGGTGCATCCCCCCATGGTCACACTCTCCTCTTTCAGGGTCATGTGTCGTGTCACTGAAGATGTTTTCAGGAATGTAGCTTTGCAGCTCAGATGTGCAGCGTGCAGAGCCTGTAGGGATTTGTCAAGTCAGCATGGACCTAAACTCTCATCACGTTGTTGAACCCACGTTTTCCGTCTGTTCCAAAGGCAGACATGAACTGCTTCTCATCAAGACAGATATAAAAGAAGAAAACTGTGGACATCTTTATGATGAAGCTGCCTGGCTTTAGTAGCTGAATGTTAAAACGGTCAAAATAAACAGGCGATGAAACTGCACTGCTGCATCCGTGGCCTTGGCTGCAAATCTCTGCACGCCTTTCACACAGAACTTGTGAAACTCAATCTCAACTGTAAGGCAGCCTATTCTGTATTTGTGCACACTTGTGCTGTATTTGTGTGCACGCATACATGTTCAGACAGCTTGAATCCAAAGTGCCATAGTTCATGTCAGCAAAGCAGCAAGGTGTTTATGGCTGTAATGGAACACAGGGGCTGTCAGCGAGAAGAAAGACTGGACCACGCATGTCTCCTACAAACACATGTATAACCTACGCTCTTCTTCTATTTTTAATGTTTAATTTCAGTTATATATGTTACAACTACTTATTTCACTCTTTGAATATTTTATCGAGTGGTAGCTAAATGGTTGTAGATATTTTAAAGCTCCACAGGGCCTCCTTCTAGTCCTCATATCAGCCAGTAGACAGAAAAATATTCGACAGATCGTGTGAGTGCAGTCTAACTCAGGCTGACAGGTATCCCCCCACTTATAGACTATGACTTCATTCCTGAATGAATAATAAATAGGTGAGATGGAGACTCAGACACACTGGAACAGAAAAGTGGTAGTGGTGAGCAGTGGGTGACGTTCACATTTGTTGGATATCTTATGTTACTCTGGCTGCAGTTATATATCATCTCTACTTTTCATTGGTCATTAAATGACATAGCTCTTCTTTAAAGCCATGTATAGTTAAATTACTGAGTGGGCTGCGTTCACATGAAACAGGTGCTTTCTTTACTGTCAGCAAAAGGAACACGGGGGAGAATTAAACAGCAAAATAGTCAGATGCAGTATTTCCCTCAGGAAGTGGAGGTGACCAAATGAACAATGATAATATGTCTAGCGTTGGACCTTACCTTTGTTTTTGTAGACAGTGGCATGATAGATGCTACTGCTGTGGGTGTTCGTTAGGTAAGTGTTGTTATGGTAAATAGCTAATCTTACAGCTAAAGAAACATTGCAAGTTCAGCATCAAAAACTTTACTACTTCTTTTACTGCTGCTCAATCAGCTGTCTAACCATAACCTAATATACAATAACCAGGGTCTCTGCAGACTGGACAAAGGCAACAGATCCAGGATCTGGAGAGAAAAGCCCAGGACTCATCCAACATTGGGCCAAAATGGACATATTAGCATAATAGCATAAAACTCTTGCTTTCAATCAAATGATTTACTGCGCCATATTAGAAAGCTGTGTATAGTTGAGCCCGGGGTCGTAACTCAGTGGTGGAGCGTAAAACTGTAGCCAAATCAGTCATGCAAGTCACAGAGCTGACTTGCTGTGACGACCCCAAATAGGGAAAGGCCGGAAGAGAGAGAGAGAGAAAAAAAGCTATATATAGCTATATATAGCTATAACTGTGTTTGCATTTCTAAAACAAACACTTCCACTCAGCATCATATACAGTAATGCTGTAGTTGTGATGTATATTTACATATAGTATTTATGTCCACACATTTAGGGGAATAGAAAAACCTATGTTGCAATTTAAACAATGCAACCTTCAAATTAATCCGGAGGAAGAATTTCGCCCTTATTCAGTGAAAAGTGTTTTTACATGTAAATGTCACGATCATCTTTCCTCAACACGTTCCTGGGTTCAAGTCGCACAAGCCTGGTTTTGTGTGGCACAACCATGAGGTTCTGGAAAGGAGAACCAAAGAAGGTATGTGCAAACAGAAGAATGGCACTATTGTCTGCGGCTGGTTGCAGAGTGCAGAATGTTGTTAACCTTTGGAATCTGGCACGGGATCAGGCTGGCACAAACACAAGGGTTGGCACCTGCCGTTGATATGCCTGGACAAGGAACGTGGACAAGCTTACATCTTATGCACTTGTCTACAGACACACACATGCACACTTATAATAGGTAAGCTTGCAAACCTGGCTTTACCATCCCAAGGTGATGTGACATTATTTTTCTACTGCAGAGACTGGAGCATTGTTTCTATAAAATGTCACATTAAAAAATAAAAGTACTTCATTGGCACTGATTATGTGAAACACAGCCTGTGTCTGCAGTATTTTATTTTAAATACTGAATGCAAGTTGAACCATCTTTACAGTGCATGACCAAAGTTTTGTCTGTCTGTATCCCGTTAGATATATTTTTGTAGTCTGGAGCAGGATTTCATGCTCCACTGAGTTAAAAGCAGTACTCCAGCCTCAGGGTAACTGTTTTGTCTGTCAGCTACAAGTATTGAGGTTTATTCATTTTATCACTGACTGACCTGAAACAACCCCCAACTGTTACAATTACCAGCCTGAAAATGGGAGCGATTCTCTGCTCCATGGTTACTTCGTACTCTTACTGTTGTTGCTTCTGCCTTGATGTTGTGCCAGTTCCCCTCATAAAACTTCCTCTGGATCTGAGCCAGACTCCCTCAAAGTGACCTCAAATGGCCCCTGGCAGAGTGCGGCACCGGCTCATCCCAGAACTGCAAGTGTTCTCACTGGTTGTGGCCATGTCCTCGCCCGTTGCTGCCCCTGAGTGGGCCCTTGCCAGAGGATTCACACACCCAGGGGGTCTGCATCAGAATGGCTGCACTCGGGCCAGGAATTGGACTCTGGGGGGAGTGCTTTATTCTGAGGCCAGAACATTGCTGCATTGTATCCATCATCTGGTAACAATGACACAGCATCAGTAGGAGCTAGAGCTGTAACTACAAGCCCACAATGACACAGCATGGCACTCCAGAGAGGACATGATGGAACTCAGATGTTGTTCACATGCTTTTTATGCAGTTTAGTGAAATTGAAAATTTACTGTGTTAAAGCCTGTCGCTACCACAAGTGTCACATGAACTATACTTCATCGGTGCATCTTAATATACTGTATATATGTCCTGGGGTGTAATCACTTTCCCTGGGCCAGATAACTCTCTACAACTGTGACTGTCAAAACAAATTAGATCCCCATGTCCAAAATCTACTGTACTGTATTATACTGAACTGGTTCTATTAAATTTTAATTAAAAATGTAATTTATATGGCAGTCGATTTTATCCATCACAATTCTTTGTTTAAATAAAAAAAAAAAACAAATAAAAAAGCAGATCGAAAAGTCTTTTTTTTTTTTTTTTGCTTTATGAACATATTGACACATTTGCATACACTTTGAATTGCTGGTTTGTCAAAAAAGGTTCAAAGTATCTCTAATGTCTCTTACTGTACAATGCACATAAAGAGACATGTTCCTTTATCAAGGTTAAAGTGCAAAAGTCACGCAAGCAGTTTGAACAAATAAGTGAGGGCACAAGCAGGCCTCAGAGCCTCCACACTGCTGCTCCCTGTGGATCCTGCTCTGATCTGTGGGGATTCAACAAAACCACAATATGCCTGTCACTTAAACATGTTCGCTCAGTATTTAGGAGTAAAAGTCCATTCTGCCAGATTCTACAGACATTTCGTCTCCAAGTGTCCTCTATGCTGCTCTGTAGAAATGATTCAGCTGAAGAAAACATTCCCTCATTCTCAGTCTGTAACCTTTTTTGCCTTCTATTTTGCCTTTTCTGTTTCCTGTCTCTGTTCTTCCTCAGTTGTGGCTCTGTAAGAATGTTCTTTCTCATTATTTAGGAGAAAATGTTATTGACTTAATCAGCACATTTCTTTTTTGTCCTGTCTCTGGATGAAGTTAGTGTGCCACTGTGAATAGCAGCAAAAACAAAGGAAAATCGCCTTAAACCAACGACCTGAGGAAACCAATTCCAACTTTGTCCGAGGAGGCTGGTCTCGGCACTCTAGAGGGGTAAGTAGCCTTTCGAACCACCTGGTTCCATAAGCAGTCTCTCTGAAGCTGACTTTCCTACATTTACATTTCAGACACATTTAACTGGAGAAGAGAACAGGTAGTGAAAACTAATCCTCCAAGAATCCCATGGGTAAGTCTCACAAAGGTCTTAATGTTCAGTTTACAATTAAACAGCAGAACAAACTACACCCTACACAGTGATAATGAAGTTGAATCAACACCTCTTTAAAATTGTTTCAGCAGAAACTGACCATCAAATCTTCATGAAGGAGAGTTTGCTGCAGAACTGTTGTATTACACTGACTTATTTTAGCTGGTTGCTCCTAATAAAATAAAATATGATGGTTTATTATACATATTGATGTTTTTTATGGCAAGGCCAGCCTAATCATTTCACCGTGTTTTATTTGGAATGGCTGTTCAGTCAACTTGCTGCAAACTGTGCTGCCCCTTCCTAGAGGGTGTCCTACTATTGGTGATGATGACTGGCTGTCTCCAAGTTCTGGGATACCAGCTGTACATTAGTGTGTTCTCAATCAGACACGTTTCTAACAATAGTAGACAAAACAGAAGACCACCTGTGCTGTTGTAGTTTCCTCCAAAAACCCGATACCGTCAAACTGTCGTGGCTCAGGAACTTACTTATCAAGCCAACAAAAACAATGGAGGATCTGACTGTCAACACCATCACAAAGAGATACTTGACATGCTGTGCGGAAAACGAATTAGACATGCTGAACGAAGTCTCTTAATACTGACACAAATTAGGAAATGTTTTCTACATGTCCATGTCCTTAAATGTTTATAAAAACATAAATATATGAAACTGTAAGTAAAATCTGGTACCTGAAAACTTAAGGCGATTTTCAGAGAATTCATTTGTCGCCTTAAAATTCAATATTTGCCGTAGTCAACAGTAACACATTTAAACATGTCAGTTACTGTGTGTCTGCTTCACTGAGCCATTGTTATTGCCAACAACTGATTTTCTGCATTCACAAGTCGAAATGTCTGAAAAAAGGAAACAGCGGAGGTTCAGATCAGATAAAATACGTACTTCCTCACCAATGTAGTGAGGATCCTGCAAAATCATAAAAAAACTGAAAAAATATTCGGAGTTGTTCAGACAAAGGTGTGGAGGTGTGGAAAACACCAGACTATGGTGATTCCCAGCCATTATTTGATTTTTTTTCTTCTGTTTTTGGACCAAAAACATTTTGAAAACTGAATAAAACAGAACAATGTTAGGTGCAGTAATAGTAGTTAGTTTGTCAAATGTTATCCTTTGGGTAATAAGCTTGGCCTCCTGCTAACTCTGAAGACAAATTTTTGATATTTGTTCATTTGGGGCTGAAAAAACATGTTTAGTACATGTGCAAATATTAAAAATTTTATGCAAAATGACTAGAAGCTTCCAAGACTTGTCCAGGAAGCCCAGTGACAAACTGCTGTAGCATTTGTGCCATCTTAACAGAAAAATGTGGTGCCCTCATCAGCTACACACTACCTCTGTGATAAAGTGACTGGCAAGATCACGTTAGACCTTTGTGTTCCATTGATCATCGCTTGTCTGGTTTTCATCTAGTTTTCCACGCACAGCAATACAAATACCCACAATGGGTTGATGCGTGTTTGTTGAGCAGCATTACAGTCACGCAAAATGAAATTTTCAAAAAGAAACTTTAGTTGTTATGGAGTGACTTTCATAGACACATAATCGGTTTGGATGTTATCATGATGGTGAGGCAGGGCGGAGGCCCCATGAATGAACAGATGAGCTAGAAAGACCTCTAGGGGATGTTTGTACTAGTTAAAATTATTTTTTTCTTAAGAAACATTTCAGCATTAGACTTTACTCACCAAAAGCTGTCCTGAGGAGGAGAGCAATACCACTGTAAACTTTTCTTCCTGCAAAGCCCCGGCCTCTGTTGTCACTTTTAGATAGCGAGTTGATGCAGCTTCCAGTTGGCACAGTTAAAGTAACGCCACTCTGAAGAAGGTCCTGCAACATCCAGTTACCACCACCTGCTCTTGGAAAGACGCCACAGCGGAAAAAAAAAACCAACCTCACAAATAGCCATTTTTATTTACATTAAACAGGTACAAGAGCAGTTGATGCTGCTCAACTGCTCAAACACCAGAAACAATGAATTAGACAGTTTCCTTAATACAACTTGACAGTGTATTTTATCAACTGCCCCCCGCTGTGAGAGAGTTATATTGTGGGAGTTTTTCTCGCCATCACAAGGAATGTGATCACTTTAAAATGCCATCATTGTCTCTCATGCAGGTTGATGAAGCATCTTGGGACGGATTTTTGACACATCTGTTGTGTCATCCAAACACATTTTACAGCATTTTACACAGTATAAGTAAGGGTTAATCCACGAGTAAGTGTGCTTCAAATGGTTTTAATGCACGACATGGAGGCGAAGAACTACCCTCCGCTGCTCGTGGATTAACCCGCTTATACCATCGTCATTTTCCAAGAATATAGGAATAAAAGGATTCGCCAACTTTTGGTGAAAGTTTTGCACTCAAAATCGAAAGATTTTGAAGCAAGAGCTTACCATTGTCATGACAAGGAATAAACTAGTCCCTTTTACAATCACGCCAGTTACAGTAGTCACAGTAACTGGCGTGATGAGCACTGTGGCTCAATCGATTTAACAAAGCCAAAAGTAGGCTATTAAAAGTTAAAATTAAGCTTGATTTAGGTAAAAATTATTCCACAGTGTGGTTATTGTTTATAAAATGATATATATAAAATAAAAATAAAACTTACAAAAAACAAGTATTTTCTCATGTATTTTGACCATCTTTTATTACCTCAACTCAAACTTCATATATAAAAAATGCAACCCAAAGTGCTTTACATTAGAACATGTAGAACATTATACATTTTTGCACATATTATCAGAATGTTGTGTGTTAAGTATATGTATAGGTGTTTGTCAAAGATGACTTTGACTTTGACTTGACATCACTGTGGTCCCTCATACACCTCTGTAGCCTCCGCCTCAGGAGCCTGGGTAGAATATGAGCAGAGGAGAACATGAGAAAAACTTCAAGAGCAGATTCTTATTCTTAAACTAAGGTTTATTTAGTATTATTCAGTGTGGATCACTATTTTAAAAGCTTACAAACGTAGGACGATGGGCGCACTAACTTTTGCCAGCTGTCAGCTGTTTGTGACCGGCAGCTGTCAAACGCTCCCGCTGCACTGTAAGTATCTGACCAAAAGATGAATGAATGACGCGCTGTAAAGCTGAAATAGGGACACACCCTGAATAAGATGATACACAACATACCTTGTCCGCTGGTCTTTGTTCTTCTCTCTCCTTTTTGGCGCCACTAGAAGATGTTTGTTGATACTGCTGCGTCGCCGTCTGGTCATGCTTCGTGATGACGTGTGCACGTCATACGAAGTCTTCTCTGGCGATGCGTTTACTGACTAACGTAATAACTACTGCTCAGTGTCAAAATCGGGGACATTTCCGGGGACAGCTTTTACCGGGGACAAGTCACCCAAATCGGGGGCGGTCCCCGGAAAACGGGGACGTCTGGTCACCCTACTCTATATATACCAGTGAGAAGCAGCTTCTCCTCAGTGAGTGTCACCTGTCCCCCCACCTCGTGTTGGGAACATGTGTGGATTTATAAAAGTTTTAGGCAGACGAAAGTGAAATATATATATTTTATTATGATAACATTAAATATTTACACAGCTAACAGTCATATTTAACACGCCGAAAATTATTTAAATAAATTACGGGGGCGTTTCGGAACGTTTGTTTGCCGTTGCCTAGGAGATCTGTGCCAAAGCTCTGACAACACCCGTTTGCGCATGCGCTAAGGGGGTCTGTGTCGTCATCGGCTAAGCAGGTTTTGAGCGGTTCCGACTCGGATTTGGCGATACCAGCCACAACTCCCAAACGGTAAGCGAAGTCACAGTTTATGATAAACCCGTGACGTAGTGTACGCTTTGGTTAACGGTTAGTTTTAGCCATTCAGCCAAAAGCAGCATTCGCCAGCGGGCTTACTAGCAGTGTTAGCCAAAGTTAGCTAGAAGAGTGCATGCCTTTGAGCTCGTGCTAACAAGTGCTAACACTCGTTAGCATGCCAAAATAGAAGAATTCATGTAAAAATATTTGAAATATGCACCAGAGAGGATGGGTGGTGTTGGACGAAAGAAGTAGCACAAGGGAAGATTCAAAGCCCTGCATTGTTCAATATGTTGCCCAAGTCCGGGCCGTTTTTTTCCAGGTTTTCCATGTTATATAAAAATTTATGTTCTTAAAAGACTGCTTGTGTGTGAAATGTTGGCACACCTGATCATTCAGCCATGTCAGATAATAAAGCATGCAGTTTCTCATGTCATTGAAATGTCTTTATTAATCTTCTCCCTGGTCTTGCTTTGACCAGTTGGCTTCTTCCTAGTCCGTGTTGTGAACATATAAATGACAGTGTATTTGGTGCTTTCCATGTAATGTAGATGAGATCTTTTCAAGATGATTAGTAATCACACAAAAGATTCTTATTGTGACTGCCATGTCTTACTTGTCTAGTAAAGATAGAATTATGTCCAATAAGAGAGCCATGCACTTATAAACGGTGAGATTTACATCAGTTGATAAAATTGTAAACTTGGGTCAAATACAAGATTTTACAAATGACCTAGGGTCATTTTTGACAGAGGGTTTTTTGCACTGTGTTTCAGGACAATCGCAGATCTGCAAACTTAGAGTGTTAATGTATACATTTCAAGGTGTTTGGTATTATTGGAGCTACTTACTTTAGGAGATACTTTAGTGAAAACAGTAACAAAAATATAGATAGTGTTTCAAACTATGTTGAAACACAGGACTTTATAGTGACGTTGAGATGTCAATGTTGATTGGATTTGCAAAATCTAAAGTAAAATCAATATTGATTCAGTGTTGGCAAATTCACCTATGTTGAGAAACGTGAAGTAGAAATGATGTCGCTATTTCCACGTTGATTAGATTTGCAAAATCTAAAGTAAACTCAATATTGATTCAGTGTTGGCAAATTCACCTAGGTTGAGAAACGTGACGTAGAAATAACGTTGCTATTTCAACGTTGATTAGATTTGCAAAATCAAAACAAAATTCAACGGTTATCCAACCCTGGAACCTGACGTTGATTCAACAGTGACTCAACGTTAAAATGCCAGCTGGGAACATGTTCAAAATGTTGTAATAACATTGAAATATGTATCTAAAATGTCTTTATTCATATTTTTGTTTTTATTATTTTTTTTTTTTGACCAATGTCTGTTTTGGCTTTGACAGAGTAAAAAAGAAAAGAGACCATATGAGGAAGATTTTTGTTCTGTGTCATCTGTGCACACTTGAAGTTGGACTGGAGATCTGGACACCATCGCTAGTCAGGATGATTGATACTAACCAGAGCTCTGTTAGAGTCACATCACTGAGATTTTGAGCATAACACTGGCCTCAGGACAGCACATTTTTCAAGAAGGGAAATAAGAGGCTTTTGTACATGCACTTAAATCTGTAATTATCTGATTTTATTTTTCCTAGTTTCACACAAACACACACACAAAGGGGATGTCAAAAACTTAATCCCAGATGTGATTAAGTAAAATATTCCACCCATGCTTTGTGGTACAATGCTGACTCAGTGTTGCTACAAAGCATTACAAACTTCCTGAAGGTTGAGAATATGTTTATCCTATCTGGCGGAGAAACTCCTAACTCATTGCATCAGTGTAAATTCCCACAACCAGATAATAACTCTCCACACAGGTGCATACCATATCCCTTGGCCAACTGCATCGACATTGAAAAGGCATTTGAGTGCAGCTAAGAAGGAGTCTATGAAAAAAAAAAAGAAAGAGCAAGATGCATTAATCTAATGAAATATACATGTCACCTAGTGTTGCTCCCTGTTGATAGGTGGATATGTGACACAGTTGAGTCGAGTTCCTGAGTATTCAGTCAGTGACCTATTTACTCATTGACTTGACATTTTAACTTTGAATTCAAATGGAAAAAAAATAACAAAAACCTTGACATGAGTAAAAAAAAGGTATGCAATTGACCAAAGACTTCTGAATGACGTTTGCATTAAAACATTGTTTTTATAGACCTGATCAGGGTCAACCAAGATGTATATTTGAAGTTCGGTTCCCATGCCTGTGTGGGTTTCCTCCCACCGTCCAAAGTCATCATGTTTAAGTTAACTGGTGACTCTAAATTGTCCATAGGTCTGAGTGTGAGTGGTTGTTTGTCTCTGTCTCTGTGTGTTGGCCCTCTGATGGACTGGCGACCTGTCCAGGGTGACCCCGGCCTCACCCAGTGTGAACTGGGATTGGCTCCAGCATCCTCCATGACCCGGAAACAGATAAGTGGTAGAAGATGAAGATGAATTAATTTTCTGAAGTAAATGGGTCCTAAAGCCTTGGGTAGGTAAGCATTGCACACATTGCCAGAAATGAATGTACTGGACGACAGACTGAATATATAAATTTTTTTTAATTAACAAAAAATGAGAGTTATATTTGCTGTTTTGTTTTTTTTTTTTTTTGTTGTTGTGTTTTTTTTTTTTGTTTGTTTTTTGTAGTTTTTTTGTAGTTGTTCTACTCATACAAAGGAGTTAGCACCTTCTGAAAGCCCTGACGCTTTACTGACACTGTCTCCTTCCTGATGTATCACCAGCTCCTCGTGCTTGGAAGCATTCATTTCTATTCTATAAATAGCTCTTCTAGGTCACTAGAGAGGAGACAATAAATAACAGGCAGGTTCTGCCTTGCAGGTGATGACACTTGTGGCTTACTTTATGCCTCAAATTAGATTTCACAATGGAAAACTGAAAGAAAAAATAAGTCGGTTTATTTGAAATTCTCCAGTTGACCACTACAGTCTTCTGCTGCCAATGGATGAGAGCGTATGTGAATGGTATTTTAACAAGAAACTCAAACAAAATCTACTTCAGTTGAATCATCATTGGCAGGTAGACATGTTGGACGTTGGTTGAAAAGATTTCTGTGGTTTATCCATTCATCACATTTTGCTGAATGTGTCACATGCTCTTGTGTCAATCTGGAAAAATGGTTGACTCACTCTCCCATATTGTTAATGTACCTTGCTGTGCAGCCGCCTAATATAGAATGATGAGCGTGAGGAATGCTGCATTTCAGCTATGTTTTCCATCGCAAGGGAACGTCCACACTTTTCCTTTAGGACAAAAAGAGCTTGATGACTTTTTCTGACGCCCACAGATGTCCCAAATGCATAGAAACTCAGAGTAGAATCAAAATAATTGTGAGAAAACACTAAATGCTGAAATCACACAAAGCAGAACACTTAAAGTGCAGGTCACAGGAATGTACTTGAAACTCAAACCAAACAAAATCTACAGTTCTTCATTCGCAAAACAAAATGTTTGGTCTACATGGCGTGTGCTGAAATCTTGGCGCGCCAGAGACGCTGCATGTAAACAGTACGACAACACACTCCCTAAAAAAGATTGTTTTTCCAGCGTGGACAGGTTCTTGGCTCACTCTCTTTGAATGACTGATTGGATTGTAGTCAAAACTGTGTTTCTGGCACAGCTTTGCAGAGAAATAGAATAATATCAGGCTCTGTCAATTTGCTGTGGTATTCCATTACTTTTCAACAGTGTGGATCAGATGTAAATATGAGCTGAGTCATTTCAATTTGCCAAGCAAATATTGCAGTTCATAATTAGTCAGGGTGTCCGAATCAAATTGTAACCCCCCCCCGCTATTTTGCTGTTTCAATTTGTACAGTGCTCAGAGGGAACACATCCCTCACATGTCATGTTTAACCATATCTTGCCTCTGATTGACTACTGCACCGTATTTAACAGCTTTCATACTGTAATAGGACCTTAAACTTCATGTACACATGATTCACATATGTAGTCAACTGGACAATTTCGGATTTCAACAGACCAAGAGAGCAGTGTATCCAAGGATAACAGTATGGCTCCCATTTAGCTAATAAATAAATAAAACTATAAAAAATGAAATAACAAAAAATAATGTTAACTTACAATGGCAAAGAAATGTATATCTCCAGATAAAGGTGTAAATCAGTTCTTTATCCTAAGCCTTTCCCAACCCCCAACAGTCACAAACTACTACCTCAACAGGTAGAGAACATACAAAGCAAAGTTGATTGCAGTGGGAGATACAATGGCGAGCAGCATCATTTGTCCAGCTGCCCCAACTGACTGGTTGGTAAGCCTTATTGAGCCTTCTGGAGATTCCTCCCCTGTGACACTGCGTCCATGCAGACAAATCAAACAGCTAGGGAAGTTAGACTCAGGCCACAGAAGTAACAGGTTCTTGAACTTGATGTTAGCACCATATTGACTTAATTTTTCAGTCAGCATTCTGTTGCTGTGAGACATTAAACAAGAGTGCTGAAGAGTAACCATCTGGCTACCAACAACAGTTACTAGCTAAATTCCATGAGAATGAATAGATCATGTTGGAATCATGTTCATGTTAATACCTGTCTCACTCAAATACACTGCACAGTGTGCCTGGAGGAGGAAATGCCTACTAAAAATGAAATACATATTACATTGTACAGTACCTTATTATCTATAAAGTAAGAGTAATTATAGATCATCTACCATTATGTCCGATTTATATTGTGTGACAGTGACAGTCAGCCATTCAAGTCCAACCCATGGCTTCATGTCATCTTTCTCCCCGAGCCTCCTGCTTAAATTGGAGCGAGGCTGTGGAGTCAATAGCTCCTGTGGGGCACAGTGTGCGATCACACAAAATTACGACAATTTGTGTGCCCAAAATCTCATAAAGGTGCTTAACCTATTATATCTCATTACAGTAATACACTGAAAGAGGGAATTAGAGTCATTCAGATGCTGACTGAGCAGTGCTTTGTACATAAAGAGTTTTTTGTGCTTTCTTTCTTTAAAATATATAATCTAAATAAAGTACTATGCGGTCCATTTATTTTTATTTAACCCAGGTTCACAAACGAGATATTTTTATGTGTTAATGTACACATATATCTAATCCAAGTTATCCTAGGTGAGTCTTAGAGTCATGCACGACTCCGTATCTGCTGTTGGTTTCTTGTTGAATCAAACATTAATCTTTTGACTTGGCCATCCATCATCAAGTTCCTCCAAAGCTTGTTTAAAATCTCTTTTCATTATGTTATCTTGTTGCTATGAGATCTTTGTTATGAGAAAATGATGACATCATAAACTGCCACCACTGTCAGATCTATAGTACACTCATCACAGCCGGGCTAAGTTCGATACCTGGTAAACAACTTCCAGGGAGTTTCAGATTCATATCACCATGCACAGTGTATTTATTGTTGTCACAACATTACCAACGGACAAGTGATGCAGTTCTCAAAAACATGAAACTGCTGGTGTCAGGAGGTTTCATGTTTTCAAATGATTGTTGCGTCATAAATAATATAGTTACTCTTTGGCAGTTTAAACATATGAATACTACATTGGGTGCAAAACATTTAGCAACAACACACAAAAAAAAGCTCTGTAAGTAAAGTGAATGTTACCAAATTTAATCTGATCAGTCAAATATTTCTACACAACTAGTGAAATATTTAAAATTAGTCACATGAGGAAAAGCTATTAAATAAACCACAATCGAGTCATAATACTATGAAAACAGGCGTTTGAATACTTTACTGGTCTTTTCGTCAGCAGTATTAACAATGCAACTGTTGGGGAGATTTTACATGATAATGTAATTGATGAATTTGGTCAAGTTTAGATGCTGTTTGTCCTTTTTAAAATGTTTTGGTGTCTTGTTTTAAGTCTGCAATAGTACTATAATAAAAATGTGCATGTGTTTATTTTTTTTTTGGGTGAAGGATTTCTGAAATTTAGTAGTTTCATTCACTGTATGTATGTCTATTTAGGTTTACCTTCACTCATATGGCAGATGCTTTTATCCAGTAACTGTCAAGTGAGGGACATCAAGAACGTCATAGTATAACAGAATGTTCCTACACATATATAATGTAGGAAATATTCGAGGACCATTTCCAAGTCATTATTCAGAAACTTTTCTTCAAATGTAAAAAAAAAAAAAAAAAAAAAAGGAATCATAAAACGCTATATCAGCTCCATCTCTCTCTGTAGAGGCTACTATATGCAGCATGACTTTAACTATATTCATGTGGCACCATAAAATGTTTCACAGAGTGATAGGAGAGGAAACAGGCTAAAAATGGGAAGCCACCCCCATACATCTGTCCTCTTTTTAAACATTTTACGGGAAGAAAAGCATCATCATACCTCCATGAACTTCACCTGCCACCTATTATTTGTGTCCTCAACCTGACATTTATGGGCCCATCCTGATGTTTATGGCCCGTTCCCATTCACTTTGAAAGCATAGACAGACAGTGAAAGCGCCCATGTGGCTTTGATTTCTCTGCTTCCTGGAGACCTTTGTCTAACCACCAGATTCCCATCCCTCATGAAAAGCACACATGCACATTCAGAGCACAGTATGGTACATAAACACAAACATGCAAAGATGGAGACAGATCATTTATAGACCCCAGGAAACCTTTGCAGCAAAATGTCCACGTCCACTTCCACAGAATAGAAAAGTCAGTCATCTTTGTTCCAACACAGAAAACGGGACTGGGATGGAGAGAGGGAAAATACAGTATAGAAACCTCCCACTCTGGCTAGCAAGACCTAGCAAGCTATTTTTATTAGTCAGCTCAGTCTCTATGGAGACCCAGGGTGGGGATGGAACCTCCTTTATCGAAACCTGGCAAGTCCTAATCAGAAACCTGTGGGGATTTCTCTGTCTAAAAGAGAGCTCCCATAATGACGTCAGACATCTCTGAGGCTTGAGATCATCAGTGGAGGGAGAAATGTCCCATTGATTTCATTTCTTGCAGGGATGTTGTTGGGTGGGAATTGAAGGTCAAAATGTCTTTTTATGTTAAGACATTTAAAATTGACCCCAGCTGTAGTGACCACATATATGGGACTGTACATCCTTCATACATTTTCGGTTGAGGTAGTTTCCATTGCAGTGAGGTACCTGAAATTAGAGGCAGGGTCCTCCCACTTAACCCCCACCCCCCCCAAGAGGAACAATAGAACAGCTGAGTAAAGCCAGGGCTGCCCTCCATCATTGGTGGGTTTGTAACTGCATAACCAGGCATGACAAAGTGCCTACATGGAACAAAACAAACATATTTCAGCACAAAGAGATAGCAACAGTGAGTCGGGAAGATCACGAGTCAAAAGTTTACTTTAAGAATATGCGGGAATGATTGATGAGAAAGCTGTCACACACAGGGCGTCCGGGATCACGGCCCCTACAAGTCGGGCTCAAAAGCTGTCTGAAGTTCAAGCACAAGCTGTCCCTCAAACTGCACCACACAGGAATTTTTGGAGTGCATCCCTTCTTATGCTATTAAAAGTTATTCCACTGTGGTCCAAATGTTAAAGGAAAATGTGATGCATTTACACTGCACATAACATTAAGCGCACACTGCTGGGCTGAGCCCTGACCAGGGAGCACCTAGTTGAGCCTAGTCCTAGTGCCTTTTTTCTGTGATTATGCATGTATCTTTATAGCAACACAAGTACACTTAATGTGCCAAAACGCACATTAAATTTGTTGTGTGAGTTTACTTTTATAGAAAGCTGCTTAGGACAATGTTACAAACTAAAGACAGGAAAAAAAATCTGTAAAGCTTTTGTTGAAGGCAAAATTAACAAAACACTTCTCTGAAAACAATGAATTAAAATCAGGTGATTTTTTTTTTTATTCTCAAAGGAATGTACAATCACAGAAATCCTGCTTATTAACTTTCCCATCAAAAGTTAGATTTGATTATCAATGCTTACATTCTCATGTCAGTATGATTAAAATGACGTTAACATCTGTGGATAGTCGGCTTAGTTTACCACAAAGACTGGAATCCCATTTTATGCTGATGTGCATCAACACATTGTCCATATTAAAAAAGCATACAAATAAATAAAAGTTAGCAGAAACTCTCCAACAAAGACTTTTTACAGTCGTAATACTGCATTCTTCCTGATATCGCCACAGACTATACTGTAACACACCTGTACCTGACTGTATTGTAACACTACACACACAGCTGGAAAAACACAAGCCCTGGTGAAATACACTCTATATCCAACATAAGATGTATATTAAAAATCAAATTAAATGTATTTATAATTCGGAAAGCCTCTTTTCATTTGCATACTTTCCAGGAAATCACATATTTTTCACTTAATCCAGCAACATATTGTATGTAAGAGCCCATCTTCCCAAACAGGAATTTGATGTATCAAAACCAGTTTTCCACCAGGACTAGGACTGACTGGCTGTCACCTGCCAGTCTTTGGAGGATGTGGTCAAAGTAGGTGGATCTTCATAGTCATCGTAAACCACCAAAACTGCATCACCAGCTGTTTCAGCCCTTACCATTGTATCCGGTTGTTGGCTCCTCTGTTACATCAGAAAAAAAGACTGCTTTTCTCAATTTTATACATTTATAGGATCCTCTGAAGGATAACACATGTCACTATTGTGACATGAGCTGGCAGGCAGATTTTAATTGCTGTCCCCTGCTGTTTTGAGTCTTTGCTCTAAACTAACTAGCTGCTCTGACCTTCTGGAGTCAGCATGAGGTTGAAAACATACCAACAATCCAATCAACCAACCAACGAATCACCATTAACCATGAACCAATAAGCCAATCAACCACTTTACCAACCAATCAACCAACAGAAACAGAAAAAAGGGTGATATTGATCTTCTCTTCTGATCTAAGCTGATAAGCAAAATTTCCAATACGTCAAATGTTTTTTTAAGTATATTTCATGTACTTAAAACATCTATACTCTTTGATTGGACACAAAAAGTATTACAACGTGTCAGTTTCATGCACCACGACCGCCTCAGTGAGGCTCCAGGCTATATGGTGGCCGTTCTCTGGCAGCAGCATGCCTGGAAATAAATGTTTACCAGCTCTGGTTTCAGCTCCACAGGCATTCCCTCGTGTCCCGTTACCTTCCCATGTCAGTAGTATGCTAATATGCTCGTATGGCTTCATCGGACATGCAGAGAATGCCAGGGACACCAGCCTGAGCATGAGCAGGGTCCCCACGTGGAATGTTTTCCTAGGTGTCATTTTCTCATTCCTTCCAGTGTCTTTGAGTGCAGGAGTTAAAGGGAGCTCAAGTACACTGAAATAGTATTGGGATTAGTAATAAAGAGTACAGTAAGACTTTGGCCTGAATCAAGTGACCGAAAGTGGAGAATAAGGAAAAGTAAACTGAGAATTGTTTCAGACTCAGAATCAGGTGATGCAAGCCAAGAAGTACTTTTCACTTTCAGTTACAGAGGCCCTGTCTTATTACCTTTTCAGAAATCAATGAAATGAGACTTTTGTTTTTTAAATTAAAATCCAATCAGGAACATTTCATCGACTGACTTGAAAGACAGTGTGTCAACATTTGACATAGTACATCACTTGCTTTCGGACAACAAGACCAGGAGTTGCCAGAAATGTGGTTGGAAGAATCCAGAGGCCCCGTCATTTCTAATTTGCTGTGTTGGAAGGAAGGTTGGCTCCATCAGCAGTTTCATTGTGCGTTTACAAGCTCCTGGCATAGGCCTATGTACCAATGACCATTACGCATCACGTTGGTTTCCATGGCTGTGTCATGTCTCAATGTGTACTCCAAGTGAATGACAATGCTGTGAAAACAGCAACAGTGTGAAACCAGCCCCTACATTCACACTCTTGCCTCAAGGGTAAATACAATACAATGAGGGTGAGTTTTAAAGGTCATTTTTGACTTTTGAAACAGCAGCTGACAAAACATTTTCACCACATTAGTAGCTCTTGTTGAGCTTTCTATCAAATCATGAGATTTCCTCAGCTGTCACACTGTGTCCAGTTGTTATGTAGTTTGAATTTCCATTTCTCTGAGCACTCAAAGGATTTCACTCCAACCTTCAAAAATAAAGCTGGAAGTTCATTATCTATAATGGTGTATAGAATATGATACATTAATGAGATTGGTATACACAGTGAGTAAACAACCAATAAGTTCACTTTCAATGTATTAATGTAAGAATTGTATAAATAAAATATTCAACAAATTTAGTCTCTGTAAGTGAAGAAGACCAAAACTGTTTTTATATTTTTCTACTTCCTGATTCTGACTTTGATCTCCAGGAGTTCACACAATCAAATACACACAGTTATTCTCCCAAAATCAAAAACACATAGACAGACAACTTTTGTGTCCTTTTCTATAATCTTTATTCTTAGACTTCTCAGGTCATTTTATTTCAAATAGAGCTGATTAACTCTGTCACGGCTGGTTTGATAGCAGTCAAAGAAAATGAAGATACCTAACTAAAAATTTAAACCCTGTTGCTCTTATCCTCTGAATTTTCAATACTCGTCCTACTAGTTTTATATGATTACATTTTTTTACTTGAACTTTGAACTGCCGAAAACCTTTAATGCTTTTGAGTATCCTGAAGAAGACAAGACAAGAAGAAGAAGTCTTAGTTAGAACATAATAACTCCTACATGAGTAAGTACATTCCCTTGTTACAGCCATATCTTTGGGTGGCCTTGTGAGACTCACAACGCTTCACCAGTGACTCAACAAAAACAAATGTGGCTTACATATATTATAGGGCTTATCTTCCGTAGCCATACAGCCTGAGGCATAGACATGGCAAAGGAATGACAATCAAGAGTTTTATTCAGATTTATATTCATTCTTCTGCACGTGAACATGCCACAAGATAGATGAGTTTACACACAGTGTGAAGTTTGTGTGTGTGTGTGTATGTGTGCAGTATCCAGTGTCTTGGTACATTCTGTTTCAACTCTGCTTTAAGGATAACACAGCACCTCTTTCTCTGCAGAGTCTAACTCATCTATCCGATGCCAGACACAGTTTATATATCGAAGGTCAATGAACTCCACTATTGTCTGAGAAAACTGTCGACCGCACTGGTCAGAGTTACTCAAGTGACAGTGAACACACACATTGTTCTTTGTCCTGAAACACAATTAAGACAAAGCAAAAGCTTAATCTTCCGAGAGAAGGCCCAGTTTGGGCAAACTCAAGTGTAAACAAAAAAGTGTACGCAATGCCCGGGGGTTTTCCACGCTGATCTGTTCCCTTCACTACTGAGCACTGATCCATGAGAAATGCTGATATCCGTAACATTGACAACACAATTTACCAAAACTACGTTTCCACAGTGGGAACTTAATGACTTGTAACTTGGAGTTTCCCATAACTTGAACCTTATGAGCGCAAAGGTTCTGCTTTGGTACTGTATTGTTTTAAGGATTGGAGGCTTGCCACCGAAAAATGTTGTGGAAATTCTTCCAGTGTGCAACATGCTTCAGATGCACGTCATTAAAAAGGCAACAGACATCATTGAAATGAACGTGTCCAAAATGTGGCTTTCATTGTGTTCCAACATAAAAAGTAGTCATCATCGATCAAAAGTTACCCTTAGGCATGAGTTTGAATGGTTGTTCGACTTGGTTGAAATCGATGGATGTGCCTCTGCCCTGTCAACTAACATTATCTAAAAGGGAAGCTGGCGATATCAATGACATGAGCTCAAAATCCAAGCTTTGATCAAATGAGCTGCTCCCTCAAAGGAAGTGACTAGTCTTCAAAAACAAACCCCATAGGTGGTCTGCACAGCACATTATTTTGACCTTTAGTTGATTTTTGTTGCTAGGTGACAACTAGCCATGATAGCAAATTGACTCTACTCTGGATATGAGATATTACAGACTCCCAGAGGACACACAAAGCAGTGCCATATCATTCCACTAGCATGACATGACAGATCCAGAATATTCATTATGAGAATTACGGATCCAGACCCGATCTGGCCCATACCCCTTACAGGTACACACCAATGAAGCAGCTCATCTGGCCCACATTCACACTAATTATACCATGGTCAGTGTGAATACTTTTTTCTGATTGGTCGGCAGGTGGGCGTTAAAGCCGTTTAATGCACACGTAGTTCGGCTAAAGTTTGTAAGCTAACTGCTCTAAATTCATCCGCGCCTGTAGCCATAGCAACATAACGAGCCCAGCTGTCAAACTGTCAACTGTCAATTTGTCAACTGCAACTTCCGAGGAAAAAACAAACAGAAATGGGTGATTTTAACATTTCTTTTAACTGATTTGGAGAGTACAAGAATTTTGAGGAATGGGATGCCGCAGAAGAAAAAGAAATGGAGAAGAAAAGACAAAAATCAAGAGAAAAACGGCACAAGGAACTGACACCTGAAGAGCTGCAAATGATAGAGGAGGAGAAAGACGAGATAAATACTAAAAAGACAACAAAATGGGCAGTTAATATACTGACGGACTTTCTCTGCCAAAAACAAAAGAACACGGATTTGAAATCGGCGTGGCTTTAAAAGGGACTAGTTTATTCCTTGTCATGACAATGGTAAGCTCTTGCTTCAAAGACTTTCGATTTTGAGTGCAAAACTTTCACCAAAAGTCGGCAAATCCTTTTATTCCTATATCCTTGGAAAATGACAATGGTATGAGCGGGTTAATCCACTTCACCTCCACTTCGTGCATTAAAACCGTTTAAAGCACATATATCTGAAGTAAATTGACTCAAATAGTCCTTATAAATGAACATCTAAACTTTAATATCATGATCATATTACTCAGCACTATTGTAGATTTACACACAGAAGTGAAATGTTGCTTACTGCCGTGTTGCTGTGTTGGTCTTAGTTGTGATTTGTCAAACAGATGTGCTTCACTGCTCGATCAGCTATGGATGAGAGCCCAGTGAACATGCTTACGCTTTCAGTCTCCAAGAACTTATATTGAAAAAATTCTGGTTTGTGTTGCTATGATATGAATGTCCACATGTTGCACAAAAGATAATGAGTTTTTTAAAAATTATTTCCTTGTAAAAGAGACAGATTTTTTTCTCGCAACACTGGATCTTTGAAAACGTTTTATGGCTTCCAAACCCATATGGGTAATAGAACAAAACGTTTGTTTTCTGGCCTGTAAATGAGAACTTTAATAGGTTTCATTTTCAATATCAACAGCTCAGCTATCTGTGCAGTGCAGGAACAGAAACCACAACATCTGGAAAGTGTAGTCAAAACAAACACATGAACCATGTGAGTGAATGCTTACACCATGAATGCCAAGATAAATTTTTTATCCACTTTATGTGTCAATTACCACAAATAATTACCACGCTTTTTCATGCTATATGAGTTTTGTAAAATGTTACTTGCATCAACTACTATGGTGAAGTGAAATACAGAAATAGACAAAATACCTTGTATGACCTCTCTTTCAGTGACCCCAGCATTTTTGTTAAAGTACTCCTCAGCCGTGTTTTAAGCAAGCCCATGTCCTTGGGACAGCGTGGAGCGTGTGAGGAGGCCTGGAAACTCATGTACTGTGGAGACTGAAGCCAGACCGCATTCGATTCTCCAGCCAAACCAGTTTAAAGAGAGATAGGCCCTCTGCCTATGCAGGAGGGGAGACACTAGAGTCCCATTAGTTGGCAAGGGCCAGTACCATAGGTGTAACTAACAAGTACTGAAAGCCACTGCAGACAGTGTGGCATTTGTAAGTAGCAGTATTCTCAATGCAGCATGTATAGTAGAACAAGACTTCACTCCAACAGCTCTGGGAGAAGTGTTAAGATTCTGCAAGCTCATCTCTGAGTCTCAGACAGGACTCAGAGATGTTCCTCTTTTAGAGAAAACTATGGTGGCCTTGATTTGAGCATTTTTTTGTCCTTAAAAACTACAACTTTGGAACAAGCTCATAAAGAATGAGCCAAAATCATGATCACATAAAGATAGAAACTTGAAATCGTTAATTCATTCATCCTCTACCGCTTATCCATTTCCAAGTTGCAGGGGGTGCTGGAGCCAATCCCAACTCACATTTGGGTGGGGTACACCCTGGACAGTCATTTAAATGTTTATTGTGGTTTGAATAAGGAAAGATTCCACATCATTTTTTTTTTTTTTTTTTACTTGTTTTATTAACTACTTCCCCCTTTTTCCCAGTTACACTGAACAGTCTTTATTAAGTGACATATATAATTTGTTGAGGTTGTCCTGATTCTAAATATGTGGATCTCTTAGTTATTTTCATGTAAAATGATAACTTCACAAGGAAAAAGAGAAATGCTTTAAATGCCTTACAAAAAAAGCTTTAAAGTAGGTCTCAGAGGACTCCACATACATGACATGTTATATTACATGTATGCATTAGTCTTATATGCAGAATGTGCTATCAAAGTCATGAAGATGTTCTGAAAGACTTTGTGTTTTGTCTTTTCGTGTGCCTTCTCTAATTTCCAGTGCTTTGACCTCTTAGGGCCACTGTAGAGAACCAGGCTAAATAATACTGTAATTCTCAGGAGCGGTGAGGAAGCAGCCTGCTGGTGGTAACAGGTTGCAGAGATCGAGGGTGTTTGCACAGATGTCAGACGACGAATCACTGCAACAGTATCTGCAGCATACAGGGAACAATAGCATCACTTACTGCTTCTGCATACCTGTAGCTTTAAACCAGAGCCAGCATAATGACATCATCCCCCCTATATAATACCACACATTGTGCACAAGCTCAACCAAGCTCATATATGCAATAATGGAGATATCATAAGACAACGTAAACAAGTGGCTGGTGAAGAAAGTAAAGCACTTAGTAAGCTATAACACGCTATGCAGACTGTACACAATGCAGACTCTACTGGTGTGAATTTGATTTCAAATTTTTCATGGTCATTACTGATCAAAATTCATTTGATACCTACTTACTTAACAGCACAGCACAATAAAACTGAGCACAATTCTGACATCTTAACTTTTGCCCATTAATGACATGAAAATGTTTTGCTTTATTAAATTCTGGTGTATAATTTCAATGTGTCTCTAATTAAAAGCTGGATAATGGATCAAATGCGATGGCCAATTTTTTGTCTGTGAAACAAACTCGCCCAGCTCATACTGAGTTTCTCTTGACAACTGGATCATGCTCATGCACATCCTTCTCTCGCTCTGTCATTGCCGAGTGCTGGCACAGCAGACTGACTGATGGAAAGAGACAGACGGAAAAATTGTATTATGATGTTGTGTAGTGCTTATTCTATAGCATTAATTCTTTTAAAATACACTGGCTGAACATGGGCTCTATTAACTGGAAAGAATGAGTTAAATAACTGTACTGCTGAGACTCCACACAACACGAATGCATTTCAAAAAGAAACATAATCAGCATATTCCCAGGACATATTGCTTAAGAGTTACAGTTCTCCACAGATATCTTTTTGTTATTTCATGACGACATACATGATGAAAATGTACTATTTGTCTTGAATACATGTTAAGAAAACTTGAGTCTGTTTCTTTTCATAATAATGAAAACAGTAATAAGCACAGTAACAAAAGGTTAGTATTAAATTCAGTCGATGCGCTTATAGTTTACCGACCCACTGGGAGTAGCTGCACATGTTGTCATTAATCTAATTCTGGTACAAAGTGGCTCCAACAGACACAGCTGCAAACTCTTTCTATCAAATGAGGAACTGACTCTTCAAGATGATGAAATCAAATCTCAATGAGACATTTTCAGTGTGGCTGAACCTTCCTCATGCAACTTAATACATTAAGTTAATTGACCTGTTATCTCAGGTTAACTACACTCCATTTTGCAATGCCAGAACTAAAACGACCTTGAGCTAATTAGTCAAACTCAAGTGTAGTTAACACATTATTAAGAGATGCAAGGGAACTTTGCCATTTATTTCAAGCCAGTCCAGAAAAGTTCACGGTGTAGAGGCTAATCTCATTTCAAATGCATGTGTGCCACACATTGCATGCTTTAAAAATGCAATCTGCTCGGATGTCCTTTCGAACAGATTGGATATTGCAGTGAGAAGCTACCTGAAAGTGATGAAACTAGCCAGGGCTACAGCTGGTTAGCACCGTCAACTGCTGTTAACTACAGTCGAGGGAAACATCAGAATTCTTGATGACTTAAGAAATGAAGTCATATTCTGAACCTGTACATTTCTTCTTGGCTTGTAAACTGCTGTTAATTGTCATGTTAGCTATGTAGCAATAACAAAAAATAAAATTTTTATTTAAACGGGTGTATAATTTCATAGGTCTGTATGAATTACGTCTGCCATTTCTGTTATTTGAAGAGCAACATGCTTTGGGAAAGAAATGGGCGAGTTGAATATATGGTAACTTGTCGCACAACAGTCATTTTATTACAACTTTCAAAATATACAGCTACTGTCAGCTGTGCAGTGTTGCATTATTTAATCTGGTTTTAGTGTTACCGAATGTGTGTGTGTGTGTGTGTGTGTGTGTGTGTGTGTGTGCATGTGTGTGGTTGTGGAAAGAGACAGAAACTATCCCAGCCAAAGCTTAGCCTGACCTGCTTTCATTTTACCATATCTATATATTGCTTTGCTGCCTTCCTTCCACTGTGAATTTCCCTCCCTCCCACCCACTAGCCTCCCTTCCTTCCTTCCTTCCTTCCTTCCTCCCTTCCCCTCCCAATTAGACGTATTTACTTCCCAAATCCTAATCTCTAAAACATCGGCAGAGGCTTTAGCCCTGGCTCCCTTGAGGCAGCGCTGCTCCTCCCAGCCCCTCTCTTTCTCTCCTCTACCTCGCTCCGTCTTTTGTTCTGCCTGATGAGGTCATGTTTGAACCATTCCTCTTTGGGACTTCATGTGATACAAGCCCAAACAGAGGGGAGCCAAACCTCTGTTCACACATGAGATCAAGATAGTCGGGGGCATGTTTCCACAGATTGCCCCTGGGTCTACATCTCTGTAGGTGTGTCTGTGAGTGTGAGATTCAGAGGTACACTCACGAGACCCGATCATTAGCTTGTTATTATAATGATGATAATGATAATGGAAATGTAATAACTCTTTCATTAGATACTCTTTTGAAAACTAAATTGTGTCATGAGAAAGGAATCCTAAACATACTGCTAGAGCCTTAATTAAAAAGAAATACAGTACATGGTAATGTGGGGAATACAAAGCTCATCTTTGGTGATCACTGCTTGCTAATCTATTTCTGTTCAGTCTTTTATTTTCTCGACATGAGCTGTTAAATTTTTGTTGGAGCAGCTTTCTCAGGCAAAGACCCAAAGCCAGGTTTTGTGTCCAGAAACAGGTACAGACACAAAAGATGAGCAGCTGTGTCTAGCTCAATGAAAGCCAAAGTGCAACAAATGAAAGTAACTAGAACCCATAAGGGGAATTGTTAAACCATAGGTTGAAAAGATGTCAAACGCACACAGAAGGACAAAGTGTGAACATTAGGCCTTTCTCCACATTTCAACACCGACTATCCATATGCATTGCAGAGAGCACAAAAGGTAGATTAAACTGACAAACAGAAATCATGAAACACCTTTTATGTAAGCATCTTTCACTTTACACTCAGATTTCACCCTTGAGCTTTTAAAGGTACTAGTTGTAGGAACGTGAATAAATTTGTGTATTAATCCCTCTTTTAATGCTAGTGTGTGAACAGATTGTATTGTAGCTTAAAAAGCGGGACTTGTGCCATCTTTTTTCTGTTGTATATAAAACGTATATACAATCTAACATATATGCAATCTAAGGGATGTGATGTTAATGCTCATTTGTGAGTGCCTTGGCTCACTGCCCTTCTTCCACTGCCCTACATGTCCGCAACACAAGCTAAGAAACGGAATCTGTTAACACTAAAAAAATTACACAACACAATGCAATTGCCACATAAGCGGAAACATGAAAAGGCTTTTTTTTTGTCAAGCACAGGCCATGTTTTCTAATAGGAGAAATGCATTCATCAGCTGTTAATGATATTACACATCATCAATCCTGCTAAAGAGTCCTAATATTAGTCAAATTATATTGCCTGTCCCACCCTTTAGCTATACAGTTACATTGTAACGACTGCCATCATCCGTCAAAATGATGCTTGTCACGTTCAGTCTGGTACAGATGGACTGGCTAAATTTAAGTCTCTTCAGCCACACAAACAGTTGTGAACTCATGATGACAACTACTAGCCAGTCCAAAAAACTCTGTAAACCACTGAAATAACACTGCAGTGCATTGATCAACAATCACACACAACAACAACATATAACACATAAGACAGCAATAAATAGAAAAAGCAGGTATGAGTCAATCACTTACACAGAAAACCAATGGAAGGAAATCAAGGAAAGAGGAATAACTACTTTTTTAAAGTTTGAATTCAGTCAAGGAGATGGATGACAGTGTTCACTCTAACAGAAGTCCTCGGCAGAGATGGGTGACCCAGCAAGTAAATTCAAAATGGGAACTTGACAGTAAATCCTCCTGGAACCAGGGGCTTCTTCCACTTTGTGATTCTCTTGTGGTGGAAGTTGTTAACATTGGCAGAGAAGACAAATCCCCAGTCGACAAGACCAGAAAAAGACACTAGTCATATCTCACCTGACTCTGTACAATAAGCAGGGCCAAGGTGTGCTCGTCTCCCACTTCCAGGACATCAACGCTCTTCTGGGGGAATTCTTTCATGCTCCCTTGTGTTGCCACATTTTGCAGGGTTTCCATCAGCTCTAAATGTTACAGCCCAGATCTGCTGCTACCTTCAAGCCTTAGTAATGTCCTGATTATTTGGTGTTACGCATAAAATACCATTTTCTTGCATCAACGTTTCTATTGAGGATAACACCTTTTAGGTTGGACTATCCAGTTAGATAATTAAACTTAGTGCCATGACTGGACTACCATCATCAATGCAATATGCTGAACTCGCAGCATCTACCCTGTTCCATCAAAAAGCTGCTCTTTGGTGAGTTTTGTAGGTGTTTGCAAACCTCTCCAGACAGGGGAGTATTTCAGTATCTCTGTTTGATGTAATTTTTTTAACACATTAATCACCTCTCTGACTGCCAATTCATTTTTCAGAGCGACACACTGGCCAGTCGGAAACTTGTAACTTGTCCCTGTCTCCCAGCACACAGCTATTAAAGCAGACTGTTCCCTTTTGTTGTTCCCTCGTTCTCCACTCCCACGTCCCACAAGGCCACTCACTGGGACTCATAAACACTTGTTAACAAATGTAGTTCTTGAATGAAGTGTAAAATCACTGCCTCTGAGTTATAGGTGTTTTTCTCTCTCCCTCTCTCTGTGGCTGCCTGTAAGATTTCGTCAAGTCTCTACTGTAGTTTATTTGCTGTGATTTTCTTCCCCAGCAGAAGAAATCAGGCGAGAGGGTTTGTCATCTTTACATTTTGCCTTGCTTTGAGATGACTACATGGGTTCCTCTGATTGTTGAACATTAATGCAAAATTATCCTAGAAACTGTTTGCTTTGTGCATATTTCCTGCAGGCTGTAACACGTAAAGAAGTTGTAGTTTAAGATGTAGGCATTGCAATTTTTTTATCCATTCAACCATCCATTTTTAAGGAGATTATGCCCAGTAAAGTTGTGGTGGCAATGGGGTGATAGGGCAACGGTAAATATTTAGGCATCTGCCTTCAAATGGCTTTAACGGTGGAGTAAGGTCAGCAGTACCAATCACTCATATTATTATACACGAGTTACTGTAGGAACAACAGTTTTTTTGTATCAGCCTGAACGTGTGTTGGAGGCGTTGTTTTGGTTTCCACTCTGAAACAACAGCCGAGAGCAGAAAGAGTGAAGACATGAGGTCAAATGAGTAAAGTGCTTAACAGAAATGAGACACTTGAATCCCTCCAACCTTCACTTACCTTGAAATGAAGATTTTGACGGATAAAAAAAAAGTTAAGGAGGCTCTGAGCTGTCTGCACGCAGACAGCATCTCCTAATAAAGCTGTAGGCTTCATTATTGGGCTCCTGCTTGCTCTTTTTTTTTGGACCTTACATTGGAGTCTTGGAAGCTGTGAAGATTATGAACGCATGCCCCTGCCTGTCCTGTGTAAGAACAAATGCATGTATGCATTCAACTTTATTTCACTTTAGGCGATCACTATTTTCATATCACTGGCACTTAACACATTAATGAGATGTTGGAAGCAATTGGCAGATGTGGATGACAGCATGGGTGTTGCACCACGGCTCAACTCCGTGATATGTTGCTTGGCGGAGGGTTGAGACAGTGTCTGTCACGTCACGTTGAAGGGTCTGGTGTTGGCAGGTGGTCCCCCAGCATGTATGGGTCAACACAGATTATTGCTCAATTCATGCTGACTTTGACTCTCCGAGACTCAACTGGGACTAGAAAATGGTCAGACTGATCATACTGCCCAGATTTGAAATGAGGTCATTGTAAGATGACTTCCCTGCCATCCAGGTCTTTGGGATTGTTCATATGAGTTAAATATTCATACGACAGATATCACATTTTTTAATAGCTTCTTTAAAAGGAGCAATCAGCAAGACCAAGAGCCCATGTTTATTTTTTCAAAGTACACAGAAAGAAGATAGCCAGACTGCCATATTGACACCACTTACACTTACAAGAGGGACTGAACTTAAACCAGGTCAGGAGACACATTCCTGCCAGATGTTGAAAAGGTGCATCTGCCTCTTCAGGCGCAAACGTAATATGTACTACTCCCAAGTGTAACTACGTAAATGAGCGGTCTGTGGCAACAGCTACTACAGCATCTGTTCCCTGTGATAATGGCAGCTAAAGTTACACTGAACTTATCCGTCACTCCCTCTGTCTCATTAAGTCATGAAAAAGAATTACACTCAAGCAATTTCAACACATCCAAATGTATTGGGGGGGTTAAATGTGCTATTACACTGTTTAGCTGATCCTTAATCAGAGCAGCAACCTGAGTGCAGAGGGACCATTGATCTGTGAATGAAGAATTTGTCTCACTCAAATCTTATGAATACATAAATTCATAATATACTGTAAGGACTGTGTTTGTTTTCAAGCAGAAACTTCCAGAGCTGAAAACTGAAGCCAAAAACGGCAGCTACTTGAATGACCACCAGAGTCTGGCTCCCAAAGTGAATAAGAAATAAATGTGTTGGTACAAAAAACATTTTTAGCCCATCAACCTCATTTCTTTCCTCATGTCAACTTTACAAGGGATCGATTTTTATATTATTCACCTGTTTAAATTGTATTGAGGCTGAACATTGTGGATGATAGATGGCATGACCACCTTCAGTGACAGGGGTACGCTCACAACAAACCAAAATTTACCAAAGTATCGCTTCCCCACTCATCCATTTCTCAGATAGCCAGGAGTTAGGAGGAGTCAGGAGATGAGGGAGCAGCCCTCTCTGAGCTTTACACAAATCATCAGAAACGTTTGGGGCAGAGGCTATGACTGTCCTTATACACAGTCTAAGTATAACATTAACCTGTGTTCTGACCTTTGGCCATTTGTATATATTGTTGTTTTCCCTCATTGTTCACCGGGTGGAGTCCTCCATGTATGTGTGTATGGATGTGTCCCATTTCCTGTTCCAGATGGAGAGGTGGGATTGGCTGATGCTGGCTGGTTTCCTCTTTAAAAGGGAACTTCACCTGTGCTGGGTATAACTCCTTCCTACTCCGAACACTGGACCATTCTGGGGTGTGCTGCATTTTAGCCATGGTGATCACTTCATTATTTGCGTTACCACATGTGGTCTTGTTTCCTTTATTTATATTACAATAGTTGACCTAGTCCGTGACCCAATGCTGGATAAGCGGATGAAGATGGATGGATGGAAGGTAGACCTAGTATCCGTGTGTTCATTAACCGCTTTCTCTCGTTTCCTTTTTAAGGAGGTAAGCTGGTTGTCTTTATTTTTAATAATTTTTTTTCAGGTTAGATTTCAACCCTTAGTTGATTATGTTTGTTATGTTGGCTGGGCCCTTCCCGACGCCTTTTTACACCTGGTCACTAATTTAAATAATACCACTTTTTGGACTGCAGCAGCTAGGGCGTGGGTCTTCCTCGGGAATTGGGAAAGAGCAGTGTCACACTTTTAAGTATTGCCCTGGTTTGGCAATGGAAAAGCAATCAGATGTGCGACCCGGCCCGTGGAAGCACATTTGTGAGGTTAAACGTAAATAAAAATGTGGATTAAATTTTATGTTGGCACTCCCAGTAACCCAGTGATTGCCACATAGACTTAACATCCTTGGTTCTTTTCCAGCTCTTGTTTCCTGTCTGCTTTTTCACTACTGATGGTTAATAAAGTAAAAATAGCAGAAAAAAAACATTGTATTTTGTCCATATATGAGACATTTGAGAGGAATTCTATAAAAAAAAATTTGAAGGGTTGTTTTATACTGTTATTCAAGTATGTAAGGAAAAATACATTTGGACAGTAGCTCTGCTGAAGTGTACTTTAAAGGAGCTGAGAAAGAAACTTAAGCTTGGCATGTTAAAGCAGGGGAGGTTCGGAGTATTTGTCAGGTTGGCACTTCAGTGCAGACAGCACATATCTCCATGTCAGCAGTGGCAGTGTTTGTTTTGGATACTGTCCGTATTAAATAGACATGGCCAGAACTTCTTGACAATTAGTGACATGTAAGAATTTACTTTGGCACCACATCAGCTGGTTTTGTTTTTGTAGCCTGGAACAAAACAAGAAAACTTTTCATTTAATCCCCCCCCCCCCCCAAAAAAAAAAAAAAACGAAAGAAAAAAGTTAGACTTATCTGATAATAGTGTGCAAACATCATCGTTTATGTGAACTAATACTCCTGTACAGTTGCTCCATCTCACTCACTCGTAACTCAACACACCCAATAAAAAAGGGCTCAGCTGATGTTTAAAGGCACTGTCTGGAGACAATGGTAATATAACGCAGCAGTAACGTGGATGCTGGCATTGCTGGCAGGAGTGCTACTGTGGATAAACTACCTCATAACCACTGGGAAGAGTCAAGGACTGGCAAAACGATGTTGCCTCTGACCATAGGGCGGAGGGTGGAAACCATGCAGGAATTTAAGTCAGTAAACTGGCAAGATGGACGGCGGTATACTGTTTAAGGGCAGTGCCCCTGAAGAATCCAAGGGTGATGGTCAAGAAAAGAATGCAGCCGTTGTGCCAAGCAGCCTCGGTGGCGGTGAGGTTTCCACACCGCAAAGCTCGACAGGCATGTATACAGATATGTCTCTTGGGGGTGAGTGTGACCTCTTATCCCTTCGCTTGATCATGTATTAAATGGCTTGGTGAGGCCAAAGACTGAAAGGTCCAACGTGTGGTGCTGTAAACATTAATGACTCTGTCAGTTTTCGGGATTATGATTACACCACTAGTGTACTAGTGTGTGCAGACGTTCGTAAAAGCCTGCATGGGTGGTTTTTTGTTTTTTTAGTTTGAGTTAAATGACTCCTGGTTTACTCTTATATTACCTACATAAAATGTATTAACTAGTAGTGGAGGTTTTTCTCTGTGATCTTCAGTGACCTTACTTGTTTTTGCCTAAATATCAACTCTCTTCAGAAAAGCACCAACTTTTAAAGGACAGAATCTTTGGAACACAAAATATGATGCCAAATATGTGAAACTTAAAACAATTTTCTTTGCCAAACTGACATGGTTGAAAATCAGAATCACACACACATCAATCCTCAACCCTGAGCTGAACTGATGTGAATCACTCATCACCATCACTTCTTGAATTAGTGGCTTGTAGCGGGGGAGCTTGTTTTTAGGTGGCTGAGAGTGTTGTTGTCAGTGTAGCGGTGACACATTGTAAATTACTTCCTGTCTAAAAGCTTACTGTCCAGTGGCTGACTGATAAAGGCATATACCACTCACCTGCGACATCCGTGGTTTGATTCCTAGCCAATCCCTACTTCAAGGCTCTTTCCATATATATGACGTCTAGACCAAACTTTACCTAGAATTAATTAAAGAGACTCAGCAAATCTGTCACTGAGCAAACATTTGGTAACAGTGGAGGGAAAAACTTCCTTTAAGAGGCAGAGACATCAGACAGAACCACACTCAGGATGGGTGTAGCCATCTGCCTCGACCGATTGGGTTGAGAGACAAAGAGGGGGAGGTGGGGACAGAGGGAGCGAGAGAGAGAGGAGAGCGATAACATTTGGAATCAAATCTAAATAGCCAACATTTTGGCTTATAGATGACAGCTGCTTGCTTATACTCTTCATTCATCCTCTTCATTCAATCCCAGCACACATTGGGCGAGGGCGGGGTACACCCTGGACAGGTCGCCAGTCCATCGCAGGGCCAACACACAGAGACAGACAGAGACAAACAACCACTCACACTCACACTCAGACCTACGGACTATTTAGAGTCACCAATTAACCCAAACATGATGTGTTTGGATGGTGGGAGGAAACCGGAGAACCTGGAGGAAACCAATGCAAGCACGGGGAGAACATGCAAACTCCGCACAGAAAGTCCACAGGCCCGGGAATCGAACCAGAAACTTTCTTGTTGTGAGACATCAGTGCTAACCACTTATCTGCTGTGCTGCTGCTTATACCCTTGTAAAAAGTATTTCTACAAGTACATATCTTCTGAACTGAATGAAATGTATGAACCAGCTGAATTAACCCCTGTATGAAATGATGGGATAACTGAGTTATATACTGTACTATATTTGCATGTAAATAGTCATGTTGTTGATTACCGTGGGCCAGAAATGAACTACACAGTCCAGTGAGCACTGAAATTATCCTGACAGTATGGTAGTTTGCTGAAGCGACATTTGGTTTTGTTGGCCGCAGGCCAGCAGTCATTTCATGCTAAGCCAAGCCCACTGAATTTAATGTCAGTCTCAGTGAATCCGAGAAGACGCTGATTTATACAGAGTATATCGTGATTTTTTTGTTCGGGAACCCAATTGAGCGGAAAGCGGGCTGACGCCTGCTGAATGCCTTCGATTTTATGGTACAAGGCTGGCATGTCTTATTAGGCCATTCTACATCGAGGCTACCTTCAAAACAATTGCACCGCACAGCTGGACTGTACTTGATAGTGTTCAATAAATACAGCAAAATAATGCCCAAACTTGGGCAACATACTGGTTCTCCTCTGGCGAAATGTACACCTTGTTCCTTAGTCCAAGTCTGGCTGATATATACAGGATGATTGTCAGATTGGTCCACATCTGGACCAATTTTGAAGCAATCACAGAAGATCCTTCGGCTGCTAGCCAATCCAAAAAGATAACACCTGGAATCTGCCCATATGTGGAACAATATGGGCCAATGATCAGCAAAGGACCCAAGCATATGTCAGTCACAAGCTTCATCTTGCTATCTGTATTGGTACAGAGAGTATATTTGACATTACAAAAATGCATAGACACACAAAGAGACACATGCAAAAAAATCTGTGTTCCTGTGGGGGTTTTTTTGGTTTTTTTTTTGTCTTCATTGCAGGGAGGAGATTTTGGCAGACATTCCCGGGAAATCCTGGCATCTCTCTTCTCAGTATTCAATTCTAAATGACAACCATCAGATGACTGCGATAGGAGCATGGAGCTCTGTTGAAATGTGACATTTTTATTTCCGGCCATGACTGTGAGTTTCTGTGGAGCAGGTCAGCAGGTCTAGTCCTGATCCCAGCTGGAGTGGAGTCATAAGGAACAGGAATAATATGGTTTGTCAGTCATCCTGTCTCCACAAGAGACCTATTCAGAAAATACGTCACAGGATGGGCCGAGCAAGTGTATCCGAACAAATCCCATGCCGTAACAGGACATCCCTGGGTGACCTTTGAGTCCTATCAAAATAGGGCAAATGATGTGTTGTTCCATCACATGGATACGGTGTAATTGCATGATGATATCATTGTTTCTAAAAAGCCACAGTATGGATTTGAGCCTCTGAGCATTTAAGGACCCTGTGGGGTTTGTTCTTTTTAATCCTGTGATCTACACAATCAGGATAGAGCACAGAGCAGATCCGGTCCAGTCCCCACTCATCCTCAGCTCCACCTTCCTCTTGAAATATGATTCCCTCCGATGGTGTCAGCCAAATTACAAACTCGAGGCTTTAAAATGGCAGCTCACAAATTAATGGTTTGTCAGATGGAATTTATGAAAAAAGAGAGACAGATAGGCCATAGTAATTGCTCATTAATGAAAATCACAACTGTGTTTTCTTGTTGGACCACTGCACAAAAATGTATGAGGTGCTAAAACCACAACTGAAAAACTCGGAATCCAGCTGGTTAACAAACCAGCAGCGTCAGCTGGAATCAAAACTTCACACCATGAGAGACAGAATATTGGATTAAAAATATAGTCTCCCTTTTGGGAATTGCATTTTAGAATCAGTGAATTCAGAAGTCAACGCTAAAGGATCTCAGTTTCATTTTGACCTGACCCAATTACAATCAGCAGCAATCAATCCACTTTCCATTGGCTGAAATAGAGACAGGAGACTTTCTTGTAGTGGAGCTCTTGATTATATCTTGAAATTACCATTTTGTTTTGGCACTCACTGAGCTCCCTCTCACACTGTGGCCTTAACTTGCAGTTACAGAGTGGCATATTGCATTACTAAACATCCTCACAAGGTATAATTACAAGATAATTATATGCATTACATCAAGACCAACCCAGGGTGTAATTGAAGTCAAACCAGAATACGAACAGCTAAACAAGCTTTCCAATCCTTATCACAACAGTAATCCTCTAATTAGATTTACTGTAACTCCATACTATGAGGTATTTTCTTTTCATCTGTTACAGTGGTGCACAACCTTTGCATGCCCTTCACCCCTGCTCTTGCTCACACCCACACACACATACACACCTATTCTGCTCCTGAGGGACTTGACTGAACCTCAATTCACAAGGTTAAAGTAACAAACTTTTAGGAAAGTAAACATCCCGTCCACACAATCACTTCCTGCTTCTGTCTTATGACCACATTAACTGGAGATTTGCCTTTGTGATTTCAGTAGTTTCCCGGTGTCGGCGGCAAAAGGACAGTCTTCGCAGCACACCCCTATCAACTTTACGCATGGTTTCCTCCATGAAAGAAAGCTCTGGCTACTTCTGTGAGAGAAATGTACTGTGTCTGGTTTTGGTTTTTAGATTTATAGAGAAAAGTGAAGAAGACAAAGAAAGTAACTGTGCCGTGGTTCAGCTTGTGCTCCCACTGTGTGGAGCTGCATGGATAAATCCACTTCTGGAATTAGCCAAAAGAGAAAGAGACAAAGAGAGAGATCTGCATTGTCCATGAAAATACACTATGAAACCCCGTCCTCCCTTAAATTAGTGGTATGACTATCCACAAGAATCAGAGCAGAGGACCACAGGACTTAATTTTCAGCCAAACAAGATGTTTCTGATTGTTACGGTTGCCTCTGTTTTGTTTTGTTTTGTTTTGGGTTCTTTTTTATGTAAAATGATGCCAGCCCTATGAGAATACATAGCACTGATACCCTTTGAGATAAATACTTGACTATGTCGAGTTGTATATATTTTAGAAGAAGATTACAGAGTTCACCCAGTTTTCAATTCAACTTAATTAATGTTGCCTAAAGTGACAAATCCCAAATTGGCCTCAAAGGGTTTTAGAATCCACTGAGCATTTGATCCCCTCTGTTTGCAGACTATGGATCCAAGTCAGAGGAGGAAAGCCTCTCTACAAATACACACTTTAACCAGGAGAAAAGGAAGGAAGGAGTCATAGAGGGAGAATTCTTCTTCAAGGATTGACTTACTTACAGCCAAATGTCCTGTATTAAGACTAGATGTGACAGTTGTAATATGACATGTATATTTGCAATAGCACACAAACATATGTGGACAATATCGATTTGGGAAAATGTCATATGCCAGACAGAGACTATGTTTCAGTTCCATTTGCACTGACATACCTATTCTTGTTGATACCATACACTTTTTGTCTGGTGTGTGTGTGTGTGTGTGTGAGTGAGAGAGCTACAAGTGAACAATGAACCTTCATTGTCAACAGTATTGAAAATGTCTGTGGCTAATAAAGCTTTGCAAAAGTTCAGTCAGGAATATTGTCTCCTTGGACATGCCTTCTAAATCAGAAGCTCTTGTCATCATCCAATCACAACTTGGCACACTCTTTAGCCAATCGCCGACTAAGTTTCAAAGTGCTGTTGTTTCAGTACCATGAACATTTTGCGACCCTGCCTCTGTTCTTTCACCACCTCAGTTGTTGATGCCTGACTGTCATCAGTCAAAAGGTTTATCTCTTATGAAGACTTTTCCAACCACAATTCCTCATCAACCAATGGTGTCTAGGCTCCAGGGTAAGTTTCCTTTAATTGGAGACACCTTACTCCTGAGACAGAAGCCACATATGAGAGGAGGGTCACTCCACCCAGAACATGAAAAAAAAAGAAAAAAAAAACAAACAGTAAGGATAATGAGTGTGAAAACCAGAAGGATCAGGACTCAGCTACTGACTTCTCTTCAATATCCTTATGAAAACTATCTGTGCATCAGCATGTTGTGAACGGAAAGGACTTTTATTTCTAAAGAATGTACAGATGAACAAATGAACACACACAAAGTTTCAGTTTTACATCCAGTTACAGCTAGATAAGACATTTGCTGAACTTCACCCTCAGAACTTTGCTTTGCAGATTGGGGCAAGATTTTATTGCCTCAAGGAATTCATATTTTTACATGATATAACATGTTTCAACTAAATATGCTTGTGACGTGTTTAATTCATCTATGATAAGTCAAAAAACAACAAAGTTTACAAATGAAATTCTGTTTGTGTGTTTTTCAGATTTTTTCATATTCACTATTTTATATAAAAAGTATATCTTCATGATAATATACAATCTAACGATAAATAAACATACATATTTGCATCGGCTAGCCATTTATGTCAACATTATTTGAAATCATCCCAGTTTCTAAAAGGTTTCATGAATCATTTTAATAAATGTGTCTTTATTGTATTACTGCATATATTATGTCATGTATTTAAATATATGCGCAGATTATTGATGAAGATTTTTTTTACACACTGATACACTGATATTGTTCGTAATATTAAGATACAGCAAATGAGATCAGGAGCTAGAGATACATCACATTTTGATGTCAGTCTGCTACTGGAGCAGAGGTGATAGTTCTGGAAATAAAGCTCTACTATTGACAGATGAGAGTAAAGGAGTGTGGGGGAGTGACAAAAAGTGAAGAGTGAAAGAGCTCGACCTGGGGGAGGAACACATCTCAAAGTGTTAGAGAGGCTCAGACAGCGATAAAAATGATGATGGGATAAATTGGGATGGGGGGTCGGTAGGAGAAAAAAGGTTTTGGCCTGGGAACACCAGGGTCCCTGAGGACCCCTGAGTTTGGCTGCTTCGCTCAAGATGACTTCACATAATGCACCTGAATACACAGATTTACACTCAAGCCTGGCTGCAGCTTCTGAGCCGGAATATTCGACACACTGCCTACTGACATCACTACAGCTGGTGTGAATTTAGCTAAATACTGCCCACCCCCCAACACACACGCACGCACGCGCGCACACACACACACACACACACACACCTCCATGAACCAGCTCCCCGTATGGGTTCCATCTCTCTCACACTTTTCTTGCTGCCTTTTTTTGACCCTCCAACACTGAGCTGATTATAACAGCTCCCAGCAGCTTAGTGTAGAGGCTGATCTGCTCTGATCTATTTGTCATGTCAACAACACACTTTGCTGCCCAAAGGAACGGGATTGTGTACTACACAATTTTGCTGTTCACTAGTCAAACCAGCATATAAATACTGTTTGTAAACTAAATAATATAAATCGGTGCCATGTGACTGATTGCAGTTCAAGCATATATTTACCGAAACTAAATAAGAAGGGGGAGATATCGCCAAACCCTCACAAGTTCACAGCCTTTCCAATTTTCCTGTTGCATTATTCAGCATCCTGCACTTATCGTTGCTTGGCCGTGTAAAATGCTAAAATCATTCACTAAAAAATATTGGCGGAGCACGTGTGCTTCGTTTATAAACAAACTTTATTTTCCTTCCCTGTGTCAGATGTTTTCCACTGCAGGGATGGATGGTTATAATGAGAGTTCCAGCGTCCAGCTATTTTTAAGGGTGGAGACAGAGCTGTTATTGCGCTGGAGGTAGCGAGGCCGTTGGGGTGGTGGATTATTCCACAGACCTGTACTCCAAACTTTATGGGTCTGAAAATAACTGTCCTACCTAGCCCTCCCAATGCTCCCCTTGGTAATCACAAAGTGCAGCCATCCATAAATGAATGTGGTATCTGCTTAAACTGTCATCTCTCAAATATTAGGCAAGCCCAAATTCAAGTATCTACGTCAAGAGCTGGGAAAGCAGATCCCATGTCTGAAAGCTTTTGCCCTTTCTAAGAACCTCTGAGTTGGATTTGGGTCATTCACACCTCACTAATGTGTGCTTGCAAATATTTTTGTATCAGACAATTTTAAATCTATCTAAGTTAATTTTTCTCCAATATTCACTAGAGCATGGCTTGAGTACAGCAGCAAGCTTGTAAAACAGTGATGATGGGGACTGGGATGAAGGATTGGCCTCTTCTTTTTATGTCTCAGCTGTTCATTCAGTGAGGGCCTGCTATAAAAAAAAAAATAAATAAAAATCGGGAAAATGAAGCAGACACACAAAAGCTTCCACTGAGAGACACTGGAAGCTCCACAGATGTTTCTGAGGAGCCAGTTAAACACCTGAGTCCTGAGGGTGTCATAGAGCTGAAGTATGCAGCACATTTCCTCACCAGGTGACCATCGGAGCCTGTTAAACCATTAGAGGACAGATGATTTACTGCCAGACCCAAGTTTCATTCTCTTGTAGCCAATGAGCGCATCTTCAAGTCCGGGTATCTAAACAGGAAAATGTCTGTGTGTCACACATGACCACACTGCCACACTGCCATACTATGCAAAGCCAAAAGTGATGGGCTAAACACATTCTTATAGTAAATAACTGCAGTTATATCCGTGTTGTACAGACTACACTGTCATGTTGTCACTATTTTATTTTGCTTCACTCACTTGCCTTTTTAGGTATACTGTAACAAATATGAATCCACCTTAACACTGCAGAGTATCCCCAGCAGTAAAGGAGATAAAGCAGTGCCGTAGCAAAAATACTCCAAACAACATAAATGACAGTGGGATTTCTTTTTTAAGACCTGAAAATGACAAACACTTCCATCAACTCCCCCTCAAAAGCTAAAAAAACTAAATTGTGAATTGTATGACTACCTATCTATGTTTGGATAGAAAATCATGCCTCCATCCCGATAATGCTTACACACTGTGATAAACACCTACAGAAGAAATAATGCGACATTCTGACTGTACCGAGTCTCTGACTGCAGAATCGTTTCACTATCTGAAAAAGACAGAGGTTCCAAGTCTATACAGGTAATAAGCATTGATACAATGTTGTCAAATACAGGCTATAAATTCAATTTAAAATGGTTGCCTGACTCCCCAAGATTAATGTGCTAGCACAAAGTTTTAAATGGGAGGCAATTTGAGTCAGTGGTGGAAGGACAAAATTTACTTTTCTGCATTTAATGTTGAATAGTGTTGAATAAGTGAGCTGTGGAAATCTTTAAATACAGACTGAGGATGAGTGAGAGCCTGGAGCTGGGGCTTGCATTGTATAAAGTGCAAAAAACAATTATGTTAAAGCAGTCAGTAAATAGAACGATGTTATGTATGCATGTGATTGATATATGTATAGCAGTGGACCAAGGATAGAGCCTCGTGGCACCTCATTACTGAAGGACAGGGGTCACCATCAACAACATCAGCCTGAGTTCTTCCCATAATGTAAAAATCAAAACTATTGTGTTCATGTTTCTGAGAGATCAATAAAGAGAAATATTCAAACTTATAGAATACTAATGTAGTCTGTTGGATATCTTCTACCCAAACACTCAGAATGCCCTTAATGACTATTTTGTCAGTGCATGTGAATTTAAATAATCAGGACAGCGATGACAGCAGTGTTCATTCTCTATGTATCACATAGAATTGAAGCAGCAGTACAGTAAAGCAGTTACTGTATAGCCTCAACAGACCGGCAGAACAGTTATAAAGGAGGATGGGAGAACACGAAACTAGCAGGGCTCTGATACAGTCCCTTTGAAATCTTTCCAGCTGCCTTGTTGTGCCGATGGCCATCAGACAGGGTGAAACAAAGGCCTTGCTTCTGTGTTTCCCTGCAGGAAATAGCACCTGCTGTTTCTCATTTCACATGTCATTCACTCGCTAGATTGAGAACCAAACCCTCCCGATTACTTTAGTTTATTTTGGGAATGCCTCAGGAGTTTGACCCTGAGTCACTAAAGCTACACTCTGATTGTTTGGCTCTTTTTGTCTGACAGGACAAAAAGGGTTGGTTCTTTTGCTATTGTCGTCTATCTACCACTTTATTGAACTGGGATATCAGTCAAATGAACCTGAAATCTGTAATCGTATGTCACGAAACGTAGGTTATGACCCCTGCGGAGAATTATTTAAAATGTTCTAAAAGTTCTTCATCATAGAGTCTAAAATGTGCAGCAGCTGTAAAATTCCAAACTCTTCCTCCATTTATTTAGGCTTTCAAAATACCTTTGTTACATCAGCTAGCAATGGCCTTCAATGGCGACTTTACACAAAGCATCAAAAAAGATAAAACATTCCACGTGAATGGTGGTAGAGTCAAGTGGAAAGTATTTCATCCTGTGCTTAATTGTATCACGTCTTCAGTTTGTTTGAGCTAATGCAACAAACAGCATAATGATACAATTACTCCGCCAGCTTATAACCTTGAAAACGAAACAACTGGCTATATTTTCTGCCATTTAGGATGTTTGTGTATGGAACTGGTACTATAAATAAACAGTGATTGACCAGAGAGCCTCTGCCCTTGAGATTTGTTTAGCATTTCAACTTACGTTTGTGGATATAGCCCACCTGCACACCCAGCAAAGTCTAACAGCACAAGCCCGGGCTGCCCTGTATGCACAGTACACTGTGTGTGTGGGTGTGCAGTCTAGTGTTGCAAGTATCAGCACTGATAGTAAATTAGACTTTCAAAATAGATAGAGTATCTCTAAATGACTGGCAATTCAAAATGCCAAAAGTGGTCATACATGTTTGTTTCCCAGGGAAAGTAGGACGGTTTTATCTGTACATGAAGAACCATTCTAATAGGGACAGTGTAGTTTCACCAACTGTGATGTAAATGGTCTTCAGTTAGAATTTAGTTAGAAATAGAAGGATGAGGTCCCCGAATAGGGAGATACTGTAATGCCTTGTCCAAGTTACCACGACTACAGGCTAAAATTGAGCATTAGGTGCTGCTGTATATGATTAGAGCCTCACAGAGCTGCTAGCATGGCTGGGGACCCATAAAACTTGAGAACTTTATTGTAGGTCTGTCATAAATACGGGCAACTCGGATGTCTGTATAGAATGTTTTTCTCATATCTTCATTCAGCTGTTGAAAGTCTGTAATCTTGACACTGTGAAAAAGGTTTCTTATCCAAACTCATCCAAAATTCCACCAATGAGACTCCACAGCAGCACTCTCCTGTCCTGGCTTTGCTGCCTTGGCCTCCTTTCAAAACAAGCTCTCAGAGGAGAGCTCACAGTCCTTCTTTTCACCTAAGAGGCTTTACACAACTTGGCTCCACCTTTTATCTAAGGATTGCGAATCCTTAATAAGTCCATTAGGCCCTTGAGGTCCTCAGAGCAAGGTCCCTCAGTTACTCCAGGTGAACGTTATAAATCTCAATTTAGGGCTAAAACCTTCTATGAGGCATTTTATTGATAGTCATTACCAGCTGCAAGAGTGAGTTGGTCTTGTTTTCCCGATAGTCTGTGTGTGTATGTGTTTGTGTCATTGTGGGAGAATGTGGTCCTGGAGACACCTATTGTAGTGGGAACGACCTCTGAGGAGGTTTTGAGTACTTGTGCAGGTGTTTGTAAGTCTGTGGACAGATTGTCAATGACGTCACAACTGCGCAAGACACAGTTATAAGATTTTATGTGTTTCACTGAGATCACATTGGGGGCCGAATTCGAAGATGGGTGTAGTCTGATCGATGAATGCTGACTATTTGTGTATTAATTTAACTTGGAACTCATATCCTGTTTTTATTTTATTCTTTGCCCATTGTAAGTGTTGCTGCAGCATTATTCTTATTTTTTATTTAACTTACCTCAAAAAATCACAGCTATTACTGTTGACTTGTGCTTCACTTGTGCAGATATGATATCTGATCTAAAGGATGTGGTTTGCGTATCTAGGCTTTCTATGTTTGACATTTTACAATAAACAGTCAGTCATTTGCTAAAAAGAACTTCCTTGCTAATTGTCCTGTGAACATGAGCAACATGTTCGGAGTGGACATATGTGCAGCAGATCTACTCGTGCACTTCCTTGACAGGAAGCTGGAGGAAACTTGATGAGCAGAGTAGGGGGGGGGTGCTTATATCACTGGAAAAATGAGTGGTGTGAAGCTGTTTCATAATTTCATAAACAGACAAGATAATCCTTTGCAGTGCAAGGTAATCAGGTCACAAACCTGAGCGCACAGTGGATCATTGAGCACAAGGAATGTCAGACAAACACAGGTGGTTTCCATCCCAACGTTCCAGCTCGGCAGAGGAACTAACTGTCTAAGTTTCTGGGATCAAACCTTAAGTCATGAATGCGACTCTAATCATGACATATGATTCAATTAGGAAAGGTGAAGGATTTGATTACGAGTACACTGGTGGTATTAGCAGTGCACTGTTTGTGGTTTGCAGTTGAACTTTAAAACAATGCGGGAAGGTCAATAAAATACCTTCAGCTTCGCACTCCTAAGCTCCACAATTGGCCTGGCATTCAACGTGTTATTTTAAAATATATTAAGCAGGGCACACAAGGTCCCTCCATTAAAATGGGAAGCAAAACAATGGAGTGCTGAAACTAGAGATAGCTTTGCTTACCGGTTGCTATGGAAGCAGAGGAAGCAGCCTTAGCTAAGCGCAAGACCCCGGTGGCACGAACACACGTAAGGGAGTCACCGGCTGTTTGTGCTGATAATTGGTTAGCTAATCATAACAAGCTATTAGTCTGGCACTACAATATGTATTTCCCTTTCCACAATGACTTTTCAAGGGTTGCAGGGGAGATCTGCCTTGTGGGGCCGTTGAATGGCTTTTGCAGAGACTGAAGGATCCTGACAACAACCTGTTGCCTTTCCGTTCAATCATTAAACGAAAAAGTCTTCAGAGAGTCACATAGGAATTGGTTTGACTTTTCTCTGAGACATGGACGCACAAAACGAGGAGGTTGATTAAAGATGCTTTCTTGGCAACGAAGTGAGCAGCTGGATGATAATACGTCAAACTGATGGACTGGATTTTACTACATACATCACAAGGATTTATTTGAATGCACATCTGTTGAGAGTGGTACTTAACATAAGCCCCCTAATGATTGTTGCGCAATTTTCTCTGGTTCACTGTCCAGGACTTACACTAAGTTTTTCTTGCACTTTATAGATTTTCTGCACTTCATTGTAGGATTATTTTGAAGTTCCATTACATAGTCTTTCATTGATGAAAGAGTAAAAACTTCCTGTTATGCTATAATTGTATTTGCTTCATGCAAACGATGGATATAGGGTGCGTAGTGGTTAGCGCTGTCAACCCACAATAAGAAGGTTGTGGGTTCGATTCCCGGCCTGGGGCCTTTCTGTGCGGAGTTTGCATGTTCTCCCTGTGCCTGCGTGGGTTTCCTCTGGGTACTCCGGTTTCCTTCCACCGTCCAAAGACATCATGTTTGGGTTAACTCGTGACTCTAAATTGTCCATAGGTCTGAATGCGAGTGTGAGTGGTTCGTCTTTGTGTGTTGGCCCTGTGATGGACTGGCAACCTGTCCAGGGTGTACCTCGCCCCTCGCGCGGAATGTTGGCTGGGATTGGCTCCAGCACCCCCACGACCCGGAAACGGAAAAGTGGTTGAAGATGGATGGATGGTTAACACTGTTTCTTAACAGAAAGAATGTCCTGTGTTTCAGCCTCAGACATGAGGCCTTTCTGTGTGGAGTTACCGTGTTTCCTCCATGTCTCCGTATGTTGGTTCTGTGATGCTGATGACTGATGATCTATCTGGGGTGAACTCCCCGCAACTTTGCATGGACAACCATCCGCACCTTTATCCACATAATAGATATGGAGATAAAGGGGGGCTTGGTTCATGAGATACCTTTAAACCTATTCAACTGTTAGAGTTTGTGTCCACTCTTTTTAAAAGATACTATCAGTTTCATGTGGCTAAAATCAACAAACACCAGAGAGAGGGAGTAAATGATTTCATGTATCCACAGTCATATCCACAGTCACAATAAATAAAGTATGAATTTCGGTGAACGTATCAGTCAAAGAGCAATTGTTAATGTAACCTACAGACTATGTAGCTGTAAAGACGAAACAATCTTGGCCACTCAGGTGTTCTCACAAAGCATGGATACAAAGCGTAATATTTTCATACACAATAATTCCACATTAGCTGACCTACAAGCGAACCTACGGTTCACACTGTATTACCCTACAGATCGGCTGGTAGGAATCAAAATGAGGTTGAGAAAATGGAGTTCCAATGGAAAGGGCGGGTGCAGCTGCCTCACTTCTTGAGCTTTTTTGCTATTAGACTTCATGGCTGCTTCTCTGTAATGATGTTATCAACTACAAGTAGAATACTGACTATAGATAAGTACTGCACACAACCTCACATCAAATAACTATCACTCTATCCGCCAAAAGGATGGCAGCAAGTTGTTACAGGAAATTAGGTGAGGATAACTCCTCGCTGAGACTGTCTGAATGCAATATTGTGATCTCTGCAGTATTTGATCAGTGTCGCCACTTCTGTGGTTCCTTAATCTGTTGAATGACCCAGGATGACAATGATGAGACCGAATATGCAGTTAAGACTTTGCCTGCTCTAAGTTTTGCCTGTAGTGTGCCTGTAGAACAGTATTTTACAACCTGGTTTTAAAGAAAGAAAGAATATCCCATTGATTTACAACAACTTTCTTCATGTCCTAACAGAGGAAAGCACTGTTACACACACACACACACACACACACATATGAATAACCTTTGATGGCTATGTGGTTTGTCAGCTGACATTCATCCATCATAGAGACTAAATCAAGAGCCAAATCAAACCAGTTAGTGGAATAAATTCTCGCTTGGCATGCCCAAGGCACTGTTGAACCTCAAGTTCAAAATCTTCCGTGATGGAGTAGACATGGGAAGGGGTTCTTTCTTCAAGGAGGTAGAAATATTCCCTGAAACACAAAGAATATTATTCTTGCCTGTTTTTGAATGACTGGTTTTGTATAAAAGATAGTTAGAGTTACTTCACCCTTAATGTGAATGACACCACAGGTACCAAAAGGAAAACCCTGGCCCAACACATGGCTGGACCTTTGGAGTCTGACCCGTATACTGCCACATCTGTGTAGAGTCTGGTTTCTATCCTCAGGTATTGACTGATAAGCCGGAAGATTTTGTCTCTGCATGTGCCAGAATTGCTCCAGATGTGGACGTAGCAGTTTACAATCCAGATTCAAGATTTAGGACCAAGCATATGGCAAAAGCATGGGGTTGATTAATATTGCTATCTGGAACTCTTCGTGTCAAAAAAGGAAACTTCATAGTTGATATGTGTCACACACACCTGTTCAGGGTATCTAGAGAGGCTATTTGCACAAGAAAACATTCACCAGTAAATCTCTTAAAGTTTTCTATTATTCATATCTTATTTTTCACTTTAGTAAAGCGAAAAATAAAGTACCTTTTAACAATTTGTGTAACGGGAACCTCTTATAGAATATGACCATGTGTGTGTGTGTGTATGTGTGTTTAGGGACTTTGGGCACCAAAGTCTGCAACGCAAAGCTGAAAAACTCTAGTAAAGGAATTTTGAGGGCATTTCTGGCCCCTAACATTTCATGTGTTTTCATCCAACCTACTTGTAATAAATATACTTGAGTGGAAATACTGGAACTTGAAAAAGTTTTCCCAAAAAATTTGGTAAAATCTGAAATGTCGACAAAAAAATGCCATAAATTGCAAAGCCACAGACATAAATATTCACTTACACTTTGGGTCCACTTAAATAAATAGAAATGTGTGTTGGCATCAGGTACTCTTTTGGAGTTGTTTGATGGAGAATCAGCACTACTAGCTGTTTATCTTGACACGACTATGTGCTTAATATGTACACAGCGGTGTACAGTGGATTGAAACATGTATTAATTTGACTTTCAATGATTTTCTGTTAACATTTTTATGGTGGTTTGGATGGAAACTTGCACAAGGGATCTCTCTACTGAAAGAGCTGATCACAATAAACTGACTCTGAATAAAGTTTTTTAGGAAAAGAAAAACATGAAGGAAGAAATGTCTTTGTCCTGTATGTCTTTGAACAGTTCATCTGAATCTACATGACGGTTTATTGCTGTTTCCTACTTTGCATAACATTCCCCCTGTGCTTGGGTTACTCTGGGGTCATGTCTCAGGTTGTTCAAAGGTTAAGCATAGCAAAAGGGACTGGGCTGAAGCTGCATTAACATTTAAGGGAAACACAATCAAAGACAGGAAATATTTTTTTTTACATGAAGCATGTATTTTTTTCTGCCCACAAACTTAGATGCGACCACCGGGTAATAACCATCCATCTGTGGCTAAGTACACAAAACCAGTACAAGAAAAGGATCATACTGGCTTTAGCTGAACTTTCTACTGTATTTCTCCATGGAACAAAGATTGTGAATTTTCTCTACTACTTCTTAACTGTCTGACTTTTACTGATGTAGTCATCTGGTGAGATAGGTTAAAAGATAATTATTCTTTCCTTTAAAGAAACAGGATACTGGAAGTTACTCAGTATGAGGTTTGTATAATTGTCTTTTTCATAATACAAAAAAAAAAAAGGCAAATACTTGCATCCATTTTCAGTGAGCCCTCAATCACTGCAACAAACTCAGAAACAAAAGTCCCCATTTGGGCCTTCGAGTTAAACAAGCCAAAGTTGGGACTTAGGTGTAGTTCATTTAGAGTTAGTATCAAAGTTTCATAAATAGACCTAATTAGGGTTGTCTCTTGACAAAATGATCAAATCTCCTCTAATGCCTCCCAGCTAGATTAATGAACTACTGAAAGGATATTGCGAGGATCACAGCACTGAAACTCATAAGCGTCTGCGCGGCACTTTAGTAACACAAACCTCTGTTCCTGCTCCAGCTTAATTAGAGGGAGACAGAATTTTCTGATTAAAACAAAGCCTGTGCCAGGATTGCCAGCCTTACATCATGAAAGTATTATGCAGCAGAGGAGTCTTTGGAGGGATTCGAATGGATTTAAAAAGTATGGAAGCGAAACTTTGTTGGCAAGGAATGGATAATTAGCTGTACATTTCTTACTGCCTGTGGTGAATACAATAATCTGTTCCCATTCCATTCAAAATGGGACCAACAACCGCGATCCAAATAATGAAATGCTTTTATAAAGCTTTTACTATGCCATAGCATTTTAGGTTAGCAATATTAAATATGTTAAATAAATGTAGGCTTTTTCACCTGCTCTTAGTAAGTATTAAAAACTATTTCTTTATTCCTGAAAATTACTATATTTTTGTAATTATCATAGCTATTACTCAATATTTGATGGGACTTCATGTACAAAAATATTTTAGGCTGCATTTAATTTTCATACTCGCTCACTACAGCACTGTATTTGTTAGTTTTACACACAGCTGGTAGCACATTAGCATTTCCTATCGTGCAAAACACACAAGCAGTCTTTCAGCAACAATGACCATGAGCAATACCTTAAACTGAAGGCAGTCAAGTGAAACTGACACAGAAACACAATAGCACATCATCAGCAGTAGGAAGCATCATGATTGGTCACACCGAACAGTAAACCATGTTCTCCTGTTTTATCATTGGAAATCCCCAGCTGGGCACGACAACAAGTTCCACAAGAAAAACAAAACAATTCAGAGTAAAAGATGAAAAAAAAAAAAAAGACTACCAAAAAATAGTCACAGTAACAGACATTTTTTGGATACGCTCCCAAAAACTGTTATCAGGCTCATGATTTTCACACACTTAAGCCCCATCCAGCCAGGCCCCGTCACTCGCCATCTTGTCCTGAGTGCTGAGAGGCCCGTGCTTCTGGTTTCCAAAATAAGTCATCAACAGGAGCCTCTCTGTGGGACAAGACAAAGGGAGGCTGATAGGAGCCCAGAGCTCTCACATTATGGTCCCCAAACAGCTGAAGACAACCGCAACAAGCTGAAGCTTTGCTGGACTATAGCATTAGAAAAAGGGATATAGCACTCTTAAAGCGCCTCCAACCATGAAAAAGCATTTAAGTGCTTTGCATCAGGCCAAATCAAGTACAGTACACTTTGTTCCCGAATATCTCCCAAACAACATCACCACACACGGACACACGTACACAAATGCACACAACACACACCAACTTATACACACACCATTCTCCTCCGAGAAGAGTATGTATTACCCCATCCTAGGTCACCCAGTTTAATTTATTCAATTAATTAATAGCATCATTTTCTATAAGTTTTGTACAACTGAATTTGCGAGCTTTTTCATTTTTTGGGCATAGACTTGTCTGTCTTGAAAATGGTTACAGAACAGTCCTTTAACTACTCATAACATGCAGTTAAATGTGGCAGCACCCATTCTCATTCTCATTCTCATTGTGTTCAGGGTTAGTGACCATACAATGTTACGACTTGATTCATCTGACAGCTGATGTTAAATGAATGGCAGTAGGTAATATGATTTAAATTAAGTTGCTCCATTACAGCAGGAAGCCTTTAACATCTCTGTAACATATCAAAAGACATGAAGTGGGTCAAGGTGATAATTAACTATACCTAATCCCTGCTTGATTTTCCTTCTAATGCTGACTCTGAAGTCATCCCTCCCTAACCTTATTTGTGTTCAGCAACAGAACGTTTAATCATCTGAATCTCTATGAGGGTTTATTGCTGTTTTCCTCGTTGCATAACATTTCCCCCAGTGCTTGGGTTACTCTGGGGTCAGGTCTCAGGTTGTTTGACGGTTAAGCATAGCAAAGGGGACTGGGCTGAAGCTGTATTAACGTTGACTGGGAACAAAATCAAAGTGAGGAAATGCTTTTTTTTTTTTTTTTTTTTTAAATATTAGCTTCAGCTGAATTTTCTACTTTATACATATTCATGGGTTGAAGATTGTGGATTTTCCCTACAACTTTTTATTGGTAGGACTCTTATTTGGAAGTGTTCATACCTAGTACCATTAGAAGGGGATTACTTAAATATTCTTTTTCAGTGTACATATGGACATTAGAGTCATCTAGTGAAACACGTTTAAGAAAATTATTCTTATCTGTGAGATTTGTGTATTCGTCTTTGTCATGATAGAGAGAGAAAAAAAAAAAGCCAATACTTGCATCTATTTTCAGTGGGCCCTGAAATAATCCAGCAATCCTGCAAGGAAGAAAATCTTTACATTTTCATAATATATTAACATTCATGAAGCGAATCAAGGAGATAAATAGTGATATCTAATCCAATAAGCAGCTTCCTTATATGACTGTAATTCAAACCACAGAGCTGCATAACAAAACATTTTACAATCTGTTAGTGCTTTTCTATCAGATACTGCGTCACACACGCACACACAAACCAGATAAGAGCAGTAACACACAGGACGGTGCCCTCGTGTTAACCCTGAAGAGGATCTGCACTGGTATCTACAATTGGATAATGATCCCAACTGTGATGATTGATTCCAGTTCCAAAATGACGTTGAGTCACCTCCGAAAGCATTGTGGGATTCCATCTGTGATATGGAACTGTATGACCATGTGCGAAAAATGTAAAATGTTCAGCTTTAAGCAAAATTAAGTCAAAATTCACCAGAAGAGCATTTTACAGGAAAATAGGTTAAGTCTGTACCTGCAGGGGAGACAGTGTCTGCAGAGGAGAAGACCGTGATTGTTCTGTCCAGGATCCATCCATTGTCCCTGGTCCCCAGATTTACATATTAAACAAAAGGACTCCCTCAATATACTGCAGACTCCTTAATTGCCCCATTCTCTCGAACTAACTGGCTCATGTGGGCTAACTCGCACCCTGCAATGCAGCCTGATTTCCACTGGGTCTTCTGTTGTTTGTGCTGCACTCAATGCTTTGTCAGGTTAGATCCATATTTTCCCTTTTTCCTTCTATTTATAAAATTATTTTACTGTCATCACTTCCTCTGCTCCACTCGCCTATTTTGTAAGCACCGTGCAGGATAAGGCTTACTCCTGTGCCACTCTTGTCAAACTTTGTTTCACAATGCGGAATGGGGGCATATGAGCATTGGTGGGAGGCAGCAGTGTGGAGCACACACACACAGCAGTAGAAGATTTGCTTGGACAGAAAAAAGGACTTCAAGGATGCAGATTGGTTGTTTTGGCAAATGAGTGCCTTGTTAACTTCCTTACCTCTGATAAAGGGCAGCAGACAGCTGCTTTGCTAAGCTTTTCTATGGGAACCGTCCTTGACTGTCTCCCACACAGTGATGAGACTTTCCAAAATGGTGCAAGCATAACTGTAAGAGCTGCATAGAAGCTCAGAGAAGTCCAAACTTCACATTTGGAAATTGATATGTGAGATTGAAAAGTATGTTCAACCTATGTGTGTTAAAAACCTCAGAACTGTAATTCAGAACACATGAAGAAAAAAGATGAGCCTCTTTGAGAAAAGAATTTGATTTCTTCCACTGACAGTGCATTTAGCTTGGCAGCCGGGCAGAGTCTCTTGGAGACAAACAAAAGGGAAGCAGCAGTCAAGAAAAAGCAGGAGGCAGCAAGAGTGAAGGCACCTTAGGGAGCAAGCCAGAGGCAGCCAGAGAGAAAGGGAGGAAGAGGGGGGGGCTGATGGTGCAGAGTGAGGAAAGAGACAAGGAGCAATGGCAGAGGCTGCAGAAATCTCAGGATGACTGCTTGGAAAGAAAGAGCAGCTCGTCTGACCGGGCTTCAATTTGCTGTTGTACAAATCACTGCCCAGCCCGGCCGGCCCAAAGGGGAAAGCACTTTTCTTCACCTCATCGTCAGACCTTAGAGTCCCGCTCCACTTTTCCAGATGGCTTCAACGGCAGCAGCGGCAGCAGCAGCAGCAGCAGCACACTGAGCTGGTCCTGCTTCCTCTGACCCGCCCAGTTATCCCATCTGTCCAACCAAAGAGGCCAGGCACGACTGGTTGCAACTTTTTGGGACTGGGAACCTAATCCCCGTCCCTCACTGGAGACCAATTTGTGAGGTGGTTTGATGGAAATTCCTTATCCCTCTCTCTGGGCCTGGTTCTCCTGTGCCGAGAAAATTGCCCTAATTGGTTTAAGACTAATCAAGAAGTTGTTGGGAATTTGAAAGTAATTTTGTCCCTTTTCTGTTGGCCTAGATGTCAACGTATACAAATAAACAATTAGAAGTTTTTCAAATAATTTTCTATGAAGTGTAAGTTAATGTCTACATTTGTAGCCCTTCTGGCATTTATGCCAGGCAGATATAATACTCAAATAGAGGAAAGAACCATTAACTCTGGACACTTCTTCTGAGGATACAACCAGCACATTAAAAAGTGGATTATAAAAGTTCTTCATGAATTGACAAATACAGAAGCTGAATTTCCTGGTAAAATCTCTGAGCTTCCATTCAAAACTATGATCAACTGGATGTATTGTATATTCCCAGCTGAGCTAAACTACTATCTGTACAGTAGGTATATCAACTGCGTATCAATGGTGGAAATAACCGAATTCACGCAAATGTAGTGATAGGAACAAAATCCATTCTGTGTGTGTGAGCCTGGACAGTTCTGAGATATTGACTGTAGCTCATGTGTTACCACAGTGTTCCTTACGTTCCTCTGCCTTGCTGTCAAGCTGTATGAGGTGTTATTCGTTACCAGTTATCCAGCATTGTCAGCCTCAGGTTGTGCAGCACCTCTCTGAAGATGTGGCTGTTGCAGTCTGTGGAAACATTGATTTTGAAAATCCTTCTGTGCAGACTGGTACTATTTTGTGCACTGCTGCCTCACAGAACAAAGGTTCTGGGTTCAAACCCGTGGGCATGGGGCCTTTCTGAGTTTGCACGTTCTTTCTGTGTTTGGGTCATTCTATTCAGGTACTCCAGCTTCCTCCCACAATCCAAAATGCAAATGGTTGTTTGTCTCTATATGTAAACCATATGATATACTGATGAACTGTCCAGGATGCTTGCCACCCCCACCTTTTGTGGGCTTGGATCAGCTCCAGCCCACTCTGACCCTGTAAGGCTAAGCGGTACCGATGGATGGATTTCCACAGAGAACGCTACGCGAGCAAATTTATATGCACAATAAACTATTTTGTGTGATTAAGGGCGAGCATATGCACGTAATAAACTCTAATTACCTTTCTTAAATCTCATATTTCCCCTCTTGGACGTGACAACAGAGAGAGCTATCTCAGTGACAGACTGCATCGGGCAACTCGTGTGACACAAATGCTTAATTGAGACATCCCCCACTCTGCATGCGAGGGCATCTGAGACTGTTTATTGAGGCTCCTGGGTCTCTAGGAGACCTCTCAGTTTCCACCAGCTGAAAGGGACTTAGGAGGGGAGGATGGGAGCAGGCTGGAGCGCTCAGCCAAGCAAGAGCCAGGTTTTGGACTCCAGGCCAAAAATTTCCCCAGCTGCTTCCACCAAGCAATATGCAAACCCAGGTGCTCAGACAAGATTTGAAACCCAAGCTCAGTAGTTTAACTGTTCACAGCCCCCAGCCCCACATCCCACTGCTTGCACCCCCCCCACAATGCTCCTTACCCCTGCTCTTTTTCTGACTAACAAAGGAGTCATTGAGCTGCATATATTTGTTGCATATGTGATTACAGTGTGCATGCTGTTAGTGTCTCAGCAAAATTGGCCTTACAAAATTGTGTCTGTGATTTTTACGTCTTTATTTTGTCTTTGAAAAGGAAGCACTATGTCTTTTATGCTCCGAGCTGCTGGAGCATGTGACCCAGTTATATTAGAAGTGCTCCAAAACTACTGAATTTTAAAACCAAACGGAAAACATTTCTTTTCAGCTGTGTTTTTCATTTATCAGAATCTCTAGTCTTAGTCAACTATCCATTTTAATTATATTATTCAAGTGTTGTTTCAACTTTGTTTTGCTTTTGTCTTGCATGCAATGGGAATGAATTGAGCTATATAAATAAAAGTTTCTTGCTTACAATTAGTAAAGAACTGGCATTTAATACTGTATGTCTGCATGTGAGACAGTTGTCAGTAAATTTTAATAACAGTTATTAATGATAGTTTAAAAGCAGTATGGGAAGCTAAAATCACAGACAATAAAATACACACTCCCTCACTTTATCTCAGTCAGAGGTTTTGTTGTTGAGTCAGTTTGGTTTTAGTCTATATTTTAGTTTACAGTGAATATGCATACATTCATACATTTGAAGTGTTTTTATCACATAAGGATTACAAAAAGGCATGTTCCTTATATTTTGATGCTATGGCTCGAGACCATGAGGACTCAGCAGTGTGACTCAGAGACACCGTTTGTTTAAAAGAGTTCACCTTTAGCCAGGCAAAAGCAGGCAGGGACAAGCAGTAGGTGAAGTCAGCGTGTGCAGCACGTGCTCTGCTATATAGTTGCCAGGTAAACCAAGCATTCTTCATTCATCTTCTACCATTTATCTGTTTCCAGGTCGCGGGGGGTGCTGGAGCCAATCCCAGCTCACATTGGGTGAGGGCGGGGTACACCCTGGACAGGTCACCAATCCATCGCAGGGCCAACACACAGAGACAGACAGAGACTAACAACCACTCACACTCACACTCAGACCTAAAGACAATTTAGAGTCACCAATTAACCCAAACATGATGTCTTTGGACAGTGGGAAGAAACCCACGCAGGCACGGGGAGAACATGCAAACTTTGCACAGAAAGGCCCCAGGCCTGGGAACACAACACACCTTCTTGTTGTTGGGCAACAGTGCTAAGCACTACGCCACCGTGCTGCCCCCAAAGCATAACAACAAATTCCAAAATAGAATGATGAGCAGGCGGTTGATAACATGCAGGCAAAAACAAATCACTGAGGGTGAAACTATTCATCATGGAAAACATAATGAAAAACAAGAAACTAGGAACAAGTGAGTAGATGAGCAGAGAAGGGATTAATGACTGAAAGGGAGGAGGGAGGGAGTGTCAGCCTCTAAACGACAACGGAGTGGTAACATAGCAAAAGAATGATGGCAAATGAGCAGAATGAAATGAATGGGGGCTCAGTTCCATTTCGGGGTTTTTCGTGTGTTTCAGGGTCCTGGAAAAGTGCTGACACACTGACTGGGACACAGATGGATATCCCAAATGCCATCATTAGCAATTGTGTGATTTATCATAATGATTTCCACAATAACTGCTGATTATCAAAAGGTAAACTGTCTAAAGCGAGGATGGAGACATCATTCCATTAGTCATACTGCTTATCTTCACAGGGTCACAGGGTCACAGGGTCACGGGGGGGAGTCAATCCCAGTTAATACTGGGTGAGGGCAGGGGACACCCTGGAAAGGTCACCAGTCTAGAAAAGCTGACATACAGAGACAAACAACCACTCACGCTTGGTTTCACATATACAAGTTACAAATTAATCTGCAACTACCATAGTAAAGTCTGAAAATATGACCTCCTCCTCCAGTTTTGACATGTGATCAAGGACTCTTCTCCTTCTTCTCCTTACTTCTCACTCATTTCAGATTCTTTATATCTTGTCTTGTTACAATGAAACTTCAACATACTTCACCTTAAACTCGCTAGTGACAGGTCTGAGTTAATCCAAATTCTTGTGTCTTTTCAGGGTAGTCGAAGCCAAAACATTGCCTAAATTTTTATTAGCCTATTTTGTCATTGTGCCTCATTCCAAAACAAAAAAACGCTGCTCAGCATCAACATTGAATGAGGAAGAGTGTCAAAACTGATTGGACCGAGGGAGTAATGTGATATGTTAATGATATTCATCTCAGAATTAAAATAGTAATGTGTGGAACCACGTACCAACACACTATACTGTGCCCATCAGAAAGAGATTAACGAAAGAAAGAAATGAATTAATTTTATTCAGACTCATTAAGTAATCCCAGATCATGAATTACTAATTACAAATATAATCAATTTAATTTGAGATTAGTTGCCAGTCATGTGTTTGGTAAGCAGGAGGTAGTATAATCTACTGGATGTGTGAACACGTGTGCGTTTGATGAAGGGGAATTAGGTTAATGAGAAAAGTTCACACAAAGTCCAACCTCGCTGATTCCATCTTCAGCTTGTAGCACAAAGGCAGGCAGAGTTCACATGCACTTGCGGGGAAGAAAAGCGAGGTGACAGGTTCAAAAGTTCAGGCACTGCTTTAGACTCACTTTGCATGCCACTACCATTCGGCACACTCCTCTACTTTTTGAGCTGTGAAGGGGAACCTAATGTACTCGTCTGTATCAAGCCATGGGTGGGAATACCAAAACAGGAATGAGAGGAGAGGGAGGCCATTGCAAGAACAGAGCCCTGCACCCTCCATGCTCGCAACCCTCCCTCCCTTGATGAATTTGTCAAATGGATTCACAACATCTTACTGAAGACAAGCTGTGACACAGCCGCTTTTCAGATGAACTGATCTCTAAATGGTTTTTATCATCGCATGAGATACCATGAAATCAATTCCCTTACCTGTGACCTCGAAATGCTTTAGGCTATTCAAGTGTCACAACGGGAAAATAACATTCAATATAAAACTTTCAGGACAGAGCCCATTCCTTGTACACAATACTATTCTTACATTGTACACGACAGAAATATTTTAATCAGTCTTAAAAGATGAAATCAATGGAGACCAACGGAAAACCCCTCTCTAATCAAATCTATCATAGATACAGCTCCGCTAACAGTGAGGTTTCCAGCAGCAACCTCTGAGGAAAGTAAATGCACATCTTTTAAGTTTCATACCCCGCATTTCTATCTCTAGTTTCGTGTTAACCCTTTTAATCTTATCTTGTCCTTCCTGTTTTATTTTGAAAAGTTCCTCACCCTTGTCTCTGTTTCGGGTCCACGTCCTGCCCCTCCCCCATCCTGGTTTGATTAAATAATATTGAACTTTAATTCTCCCTGCCTGGGGTCATGCATTTGAGTACTTTTCCTGGTTCTGACAACATAATTTGCCTGAATGTGGTGAAAATAAAGGTGTATTAGTTTTAGTGAAGTAATCCAAAGTTGAACTGATAAACAGCATCAGTAACTGATCCTAAATTTAAAAGACCTTTAGTCAAAATTCCTCTTTCTAAAAATGCACTTTATTAATTATATCTTTGAAAGGCCAATTTCTTCTTCAGTATGCAAACTTCATGACAGACATGAGGGAAGATGATTTAATCCAGGTGTGCACTTATATTTGCTGTACTTTTAGTTTGTGCGTCTCTGTTTGTGGAAGATTCAGACAAATCAGATAGAGACCAAAGAAGGCGACTGGCTTTTCAATTTCTGTGCACCTCTTAGCATGGACTGGACTTTGCCTGTCACAGTCTGCTACCATGCGGCAGGTCAGGAACCTTGGCCGGTCTCCTGGTCCTCCTGACAGCCTGTCTCCATGCCTGCACTGCCTCCTTGCCCACCAGTTCACTTTTAATTATCTCTTAAGGCAAAGACACTGTGAGGAAGTCCAGGAGCACAGCAGCAAAACAACGCTCCTCTATGGTCGCTCTAAACGAGTCGCACAAAGCCACTCTTCATCACATTCTGTTCTGGAGGAGGTTCAGGACTTTGAGACAGTTTTGCATCACATTTCATCGGGTTTTAAGAAAGGTGCTCCTTTCCTGAAGTTTCCATTCTTCAGATTGCAATACAACCATGTCTGAACTGCCTCCTCCTGGATGGACATCATGTAGCTCTGAGGGAAGAATGTTGGAGTGAAACCTGCACAATGATTTATGAGGTGATATGAAACTTGACATTTTTACCGTAGCGCTACTGTCAGAACGCCATGGTCATTAGGCAACAAATTCAGGTTAGTCAGTCAGGCTTGCGACACTCTTATATCTGTCAACTATCAAGCTTCGGCTAATACACAACTCCATCTGTTGTGTTTTATGTTCCCCTGCAAGATCCAACTAAGTTGAATCTGCAGGTGATTAACAGCACTTTGTATCAGAGGAACCAAACTCTGGGCGAAGCCATGCAGCTGCAGCTACGTAGGAGTTATATTTGTTTTTATATGAACGTCTTTAATCTCAGTGACAAAATAAACTCTTGGGATTACTTCCTTATAGAAAGCTGCATTTCATGCAGCTTGATAAAGAGGGAGAGGCACTGCTCTGGTGATTGTGCAGAAACAGACAGAAAAAAACAGGAGAAATGACTGAGGGTAAATCCACAAGACCTCCTGTTGACTCAGGGTTGCTTACTGAGTCTAATGTAATGCTGTGCCATCAGTAAATATTTCTTTCCACTCAATAACGTATACAAACACAAGCACACACTCCTTAGCCCATCTTTAAAAGCGAGCTTTAACATGTTTTTTTTTTTTCTTTCTTTAAGGAGACAACAGGAGGCCAACAGCAAAACATTAACAACCTCCAGGGCAGAGGGTTCATCTTTATTATTAGTCCATGCATCCAAATGAGAGAAAAACACATTATTAATATCTCCCTATATTGTTTTGTTGACAGCATAGAGCCCTGCGAAATGAGCACTATTTTAAGCGCCTTGGTATGCGGTCAGAAAGCCAATTGGACTGCATGTATCATATGCTGAAATCAAGCAGCTGCAAAATTACAGTAGCGTGCCCTCGCCGCAACCGACTGGAGCTGTGCAATTAATCAGAGGCTAACCCCACAACCCCACAAAACTTGTGCATAATCTCTAATTTGCGTACCCTCTCTCCTCACATGCACAAACACACACACACAAACACATTGAGACAGAGAAGCCTCAAATGTAGACACAGACTGGAAGTGCTTCCAAAAAGAATGTGGGTAAACATGTTCTATAAGTAGATGTCATGTGCTCTATAAGTAGATGGCAGTACACCGAGGCATTTAATGAAAATGTTTTGGAGTATGTCATGCAGAAAATGATAACTCTAGGGAAGAGAGCTGCAAGATATACCTCGCATTAACTGTAGAATTGTAAAGAAAGTGTTTCTAGTCCAGCGACAGAATCACCAATGAGGTTCAGAATCACACAGCGTCTTATTTCACCCCCCACCCCACCCCCAACAGACATTTATCCCACCATTAATCATTCCTAATAGCTTTGTTGTCTTAGTCTCACCTTCCTGTATCCCTAGTCCTCTCACTGTGAGGCAGGAAACTGCTGGACAATACTCCATCACTGCATACAAAGAATCTGAAATTAACATTAGAGTGTCAAGTGTGCCGTGAGGCAGAAACCGAGCAGCACGTACCAGCTCTGGTTCACAGCGGGGTCAAACCCTCCGTTAATAATGTGGGGCGATTAAAGGCACATGTTCACCAAGGGAAACAAGGTTATAGTCATGCAAATGTCCTGGTCTGGGATTTAAACATCCTGACTGCGCTCAGTTCTTCACATATCATCCATCCTCTAAAGCAGGAATCGAGCGCCCGATAGCCTGTGAGTTAACATAAGGGGCATCTTCCAACAGCTAACTCAAGTTCAGTCCCTCAAAGGGTATGATGGTGAGGTATCAACCCTGACTTTGACCTCAGCTGATTGGTTATCTACCACTTTGAGATAAGGCGTAGCACCTTTTCATGTAAGCTATGAGTAAAAAGTTACCTGTGGAGCCTTAAAATTTTGAAATATATCTCATGTGAAATTTTGTTCCTCCATATGATTGAAAGTGGCCCGACTATTTTCAAGCTCAAGGACGGGGGGGGGTCTCTTTCACTGAGGTGTCTCACCTCTGTGATATCATCGACCTAATGGGTAACTTGACCTGACAAATTTATTCCATAGAAAGAGGGAGAAATGTCTCCAACCTTGGTAAAAGTGCCAACTTTAGGCTTTCAGACAACCATACTGCCAAACTGCAGATGCTGACATGAATATCTGTGCTTCACTCCTCTGTCGTGTACTAAGCAGATGGAGTCAACAGGTGGAGCGCCTCACCTTAAACGCTACAAAGTCAGCCACTCATTAAAATGATGGCGCCCAGTTCCAGGCTACGTTTCCAGAGCAGATGAGGCTGAGGCTGCCAAACTTCCTGTTGTGGTATCTTAATACAGGATGAAATATAGATTGGCTGAGTGGAGCTGGAGTTTTCGTTTATTGGTTTTATTCACCTTCTGCAAAAGGGGAAATTTGCAGAAGCAGGAAATAAAAATTCCTGTGTCTCCCTACAGCGACGCCACTGTCTTTGTGTCTCAGCCCAGACTCATCTGGGACATTCATTGCATGCACACATTTGAAATTACTATTCTTGTCACTGTTTGAGCTTTATTAGCCTTCCCAACATCCTGTTTTATTCGCTTTTATTTGGGTTCAGTTATTATATTTATTTCACATATTTAAAGGGATATCTTGATTTTCCCTCTGCTCCTTTTGTTTGCGTTATTGTATATTGTTTTGTTCCTTTTTCACCTCTGCAGTGCTGATCAATTAATTGTTGTCCCCCCATATATAGCTTTTCCTTTAAACAAATTTGATTACAGACGTTTGGAGACGGTTGTTCAACCACCGAACCTTTTTTTGACATCTCTAAAAAAAAAAAAATGCTTTTTGAAAAGGAGGAGGTCGTATGGAACTCCCAAAACGTGGTTTCTATATGCAAATATGTAGAAAGTGAAACTTGTGAGACAGTTGTCCCAGCTTTTCTGTGAGGCTGTAATCAGATACAATAGTGTTTTAAGGGAAATGTGAACACTAACATGATTCTATGATGTTAATCAGGTATAATGTTGCAGCATGTTAGAATGTTAACACTAGCATACATGCATTAAATGTAAAGTATAGTCTTTGTTAATTAGCTGTCATTACAGTAGTCTTTTCTGGGCGCCTCACAGCAAGAAGGTTCTAAGTTCGATTCCTTGGCCTGGACCATGTTCTCCCTGTGGCTGCATAGGTTCTCTCCAGGCTCTCTTGCTTCTTCCAACAGTACAAACACATGAGGGTTGAGGTAAATTGGTGACTGTGAATTGCCTGTAGGCCCCATTGTGAGTGTGGATAGTTATTTGTCTCAGTATGCCTCAATACGTTGGCCCTGTGATGGACTGATGTTGTCAAGGGGGACCCCATTCTCACTAAATATCAGCTGAGAGTGGCTCCAGCCCCCTTTGCAACCCTGACAGTATAGATAATTTTGGGATAAATGGATGGCACAAAATAAAATCCAAAAAACTACCGCTAAAAGTCAATATGCAGAACATGGTGGACGCACAAATCAACTGTAGAGCCACACTGCTGGTGAACATATTCCACAGATAAATCCAATGAAAGTAAAATTCATGTGCACCCGTATTCCTAATCCATTTAAAGTGCTGGATCGTTAAAACACGCTTCTGCCATCTGCAATGTTGTGTTGACACTGTGACCTCACGTTTTCATCCGCACCTGTACTTCAAGTACTCACACATGAAATACTGCTGTGTACTCAATCCCGTGGCACCATGATGAACAGTCTGCTTTGTGAGCAATAAGCCTATATTATTTGAACAAACTGGGATTGAGGTGACTCAGTTTGTGTGAGCACATGGAATGCAGTTCATTCTTCTTTAATATGAGTGAGTAATGGTCTGAATACAACACAGTCAATGTTTAACACATTACAGAACCACCTTTTCTTCAAGAAATCAAGTTTGAGTCATTCATCCTACAGCCTAACAGTCGCATGTTTGTCATTATGAGTACATTTTCAACTGCACACACATGAAAAGACTTATACATGGTTCCTGTTTTTTAATATTCAGCTTCATATGTTGTGAAATTGTTTCATCTCCAATACCGCTCTTTAAATGCTCAGTATCCTCCAAGTCTGCTTTTTGCTGCAAAATTGACATAGTTTCTCTTATGTCTGCCTTCCCCGCCTGTTGCCTCCTAATGTATATTTGACAAGTCCCTTTAGAAACTGGATCAGAGGACAGTTTCCCCACTTCACCTAAGACTTTTTCTTTTGTGATCCATTCACATCACAGATTGCATCTGGGAAAGTAATCATTTGAGTCTATGGCGGATTTTTCAATCGACAGCTTATTGCCCTGACGCTATCCCCATCCATCCGTCCGCCTGTCATCTACATCCCTTATCCATACAGTGTTGCAGCCAATGACATTGAGTAAGGACAGTTTCACCTTGGACAGGTCACCGGTGAATCACAGGGACAAACGACCGTCACTGTTCTGCCCCCCTAAGAAAGCAGCCTATGACATACAACACACAGGGAGATACCCACATATCCACAAACATGTGTCAAAACCCACAAACCCATACAGTAATTATTTCCCAGTACCTATGCTTTAAGAACATGTCCCTACTTTATGCTGACTTGCAAAACCAGATTATGGTCACATAGGCTCCATACAGAGACATCTTTGTGTAGATATAAATGACACTTTGCACACTCTTTTACATCTTATGTATTGAAGCAATAATGTGGGAGAGCAAGAGCAAGAGAGAAAGGGAGAGAGGGGAGGAAGCCCCCTAACCCATCTATTCCTGTCAGATTGTCCACCCTCTAATACCATATGAATCCTCAGGAATGCAGCCATTACTTCTCCCTGGAAGTACCCTTGTTTGAGTTGTTAGAGCAGTTCATTTAAGTTCATCCTGTTTGGAAGAAGTCTCCCCATTCTTAATCTTTAGTCTAGTGATGCCTCTTGTTCATCTCATTCTATTGCAAAGCAAGGAGTAGGAGGAGAAGAGGGCTGGGGGGATCCTTCAACATCCTGGTCATGGATTAGGTTCAGAGTGAATGACATCATTTTCTGGGGCTTTGCTCTACTATGTGGCATTGTGCTGCCCCTGGATAAGAGAGAGCTCTAGCTGGGGTACAATATCAGTCTGGAACAGAGAATGGCACCTCTCAGATTTTCCTTTGGGCCCACAGCAGAGAGGGACCCGCCAGCAGGTTGTAAAAGCTTATTAATTTATTTTCCCCAAATGGTTTTTCTTTTGGAACCAATGAAGTTTCCTGATGTTTTTCGGCCTATTCTTCACTATATCATTATTCATATTCCAGTTGAAAGAGGGTTTCCCGCAAGAGCTGAAAAACAATCACTTAGTTTTGTTTAGGAAAGAGCTGATGGATATATATATATAACTATAATCATTCTTATTTTTGTGACTTATTTGATTGTCAACCGTTTCACTCTACAATCATAAACCAATTTAAAGGCATATATATAAATAAATGTAATCTGATTGATACTCACACACACACACACACACACAGTGAGCTGCTGACTTTTGCTTTCTCACCTCGGCAGCTTGTGGATTTCAACAGAGACGAAGTAAAATCAGGAGAAATCAGGATATCTGCAGGATTAGCTTTAAGCCATGTGTGAAATCCATTTGGGAAGAGCATTGCATGTGTTTCACTGTTAGTGTAGCAAGAAGTAGCTAATGAGATAACACTCCCCTGTGAAATTAACTTTCAACCTGCAGATGGTAACGTGTCAGGAGGTTGAGATGCAGATACATGACGTTGTCTCAGTTTCATCACGCTTTGTGTTTGCATTTTGCCACATGTTCCTTAGCAGCTTAGATTGTACAACATACTTTTCATGAATGACTCCAACAGCAGTTATCAGGAGAGTCCTTTCACACTCTTTATCTTTGCTACTTCCCTGAAATAATTATTCATCCTCTGCTCTTTATTCTTACATCAGTGTTGTTCACTTTTACAAACAGTGCACAAAGGCTTTGGCTGAGATTGGAGAGAGAGGTGTTCTGCATATGGAGCCAGAACAGAGAGATAATATCAGTGTTCAGGCCTCCATTTCCCTCTTTGTAAAAGATTATACTTCATGGACAATACACCAGAGGGCTCTTTTATTAAGTTTCACTGTCTGTAATCAAATCCCTTTGTTGTGCTGTGACTACTGTGCACCGCAGAGAACAGTACCATGCTTCACTAATTGATGTGACTTTTGGCACCACACTTCATTAAAGATAATCCCATTCATAGGATCCATTAAGATTATCAGCAATGCAACGTTGCAACATTTCAGTTGGACAACGTTGAAAAATTTGCTGCCTGTGCTTTGGAAAATAATGTCACGGGAGCAGGAGGATTATTTTTTCACAGACATGACCAGCTCTGTGCACACAGCTGCAGAACTCAGCATTCAGCCTCTAAAGTAAACAAAGGATGATGGCAGGGGGGAATTTATAGGAAGCCATATTGTTACAGAGCTCATAAACAGGAGTGATAAAGAGACTCCTGACAGGTGGCGAGAAAGAGGGTGCCTGTGTTGCTGTGTTTCTGCTACTCACGACACACTGACCTTCCTGACTGAAGTGTGTTCCTGCTACTGAAAATGGTTTGGTGGAATGTGGCACCACAGGGAGCAGCCGCTGTGGATTGTCAGTCAATGCCAGTTTTGGCCATCGTTGTATTCATAAACACAGAATTATAATGTATGAAAGGTATGTCCAGAGCAGGGCGACATTTTCAGTGAAGTAACTATCATCCCTGGTTGGAGTCAGCATCCTCTCTACACCCAACATCTTATGATCAGTGCTAATTTCACATTCATTAATGTCAAAACACTTTCTGTGTGGTTAGAAAGTTCCAGCAAACTATTCTATTGTTTGACTATAGATAGAAAGAGGAAATATATACAGTTGTGCAGCTGAATGTTGTATGTCATCACTGGCTCCTTTAACTTCCAAAATCCAAAACTTGACCTTTGGCTCACAGATAACAGTTAGGAGCCAAAATCACAACTTTTTGATTGTATTTCTTTCCTTACTGTTTATTTTCTTGGGTTAGATTTTCCTTCAGAGCCAGTTTGACATCAGCCTAATGTTGGGATCTCTACCCATGGGTTTTGAAAAGAACAATAGAGAGGCCTACATGTCCCTCCAAAAGCCTGAGCCAGAGGAGGCTGACCATTTGAAAACGGCGCCACCACCCCCATGATTCACACCTAGATGTGAATCTGAGTTTGAACGAAAACTCAGCGTGGACATTGACTGAAACCAGGCACACTCAGCAGGGGTCCCTGGCGACATCACTCAGGTAATAAAGATGCCGCCGCGACCCTCCTCCGGGCTTTTTCCCAGTGCACTGGTTACAGTAGAGAGCTACTCCAGGCAGATATCCTCCAAGGGCGCAACACCTCAAACCTTTGACTTCCACCACCTTAAAGCCTAGGTCACAGTCTTCAACTCATGGGACGAGCACATAGACTGCTGTTGTTCTTTTTCCTTTTTCTTTTTTTTCTTTGTCGGACCCGACGAAAATCACTGTGCAATCAGCTGATCCTACGCTCTGTGAAGATGAGCGCGCCAACTTTGTTAAAGATGTAACAAAGTACACCGTCTTCCACCCGTGATCTTCGCTGCTGCCGCCGAGGAACTCATTACGTCGCCCCGCCAGAAGAGCGAGGCACAGAACGCTCGACCCCCAGCCACGGTACGCGTTGTGGACACCCGAAGTGGATCTCTTTCCTTTCTCCCTCGAACTCCGAAGAATCGGAGCAACAAAAAGTAAGAGGCTTATGTCTGGGCAGAGACAATCAGTACAAAGTAGCATGCAGTTGTATTTCTATTTGTGAAAGTTGACTTGTAAGTGCAGTGATTTGTTTTGTTGTTGCTGACCAGTTGATAAGTCAATCATCACTAGTTAAAGGACCAATACCTGATCAGGTAGACTTCGGTTTGCTGGCTCTGCTATTGCGTAGTGATATTGTAATTATCAGCTGTGTTGACGATCTTTGTGGACTCTCTCTCTCTCTCTCTCTCTCTCTCATTCCAACCACACACACATCTCACAGACATTAAAGTTGCAGTCGGGTGTGGTCACGTGATCTTGAATCTGTTACACGGAGGTTGACTCAGTAACACATACAGCTAAAGGGCCTCTCCCCTTTCCCTTTGTTCAGGCCATTCATATTTAGCGGCGAGTCGCCATTTTGGCTCTGGCAAGTGCGTAGCCTACGTCACTCCGCCGCCATCTTGGCTCCTAAAGACATGTCACTCATGTGACCCCGCCGCCATTTTCCCTCTCTCTCTCTTTCCCTCTAACTTCCCCTTTCAAACACATACACATCACCATTGTGATTGCCTTTGCTATCGCTAGTGCTAGTGCTGCGGCTACGGCTGCTGCTGCTGCTACTGCTATTGCTGGTGCTATTGCTATTGCTATTGCTATTGCTATTGCTACCGCTACAGCTATCGCTAATGCTATTGCTATTATATGTGTGTTGCCTGTCGTAGTTAGTAACCAGTGTTTTGCTTTTGATAATTGAAGTATAATAGTTTTTATACTAAGTAATGTTATTTTAAATAATTATTGCTGTGAATAAATCCTGTTATAATTTAATCTGTCGTTGATTGTGATTATTGTGGTTATACAATTGTGATAGTTGCTGGATTCATAACAGTCAGTGCTCGAGCTCATCCTTTAGCAACCTTCTGAGACTGTACTCCAGTTTTGTCCATTTGGTTATCGGTCCCTGGTAACAGGGTGGTGCCCCGAGATGTACTATTTGTAGTAAATATTTTTCAGTATTAATAATTATTTCCTTCAATTATTAATATTAATCGGCAATGACTAAATTGCCCCTGCTGGTGGCCAACACTGATAACTAAACTTTGGTTTTATTAGATGCAGTATAATGCAGATCCCAGTGAGCACCCAATAGAGTTGGGTTTTCCCAGTGGCTACAATAATGAGTAGTGCATATGTTAGAAAAGAATGAAGATATAATGCAGTGTAAATGAAGTTGCAATCAAAAGGAAACAAATTTTGACAAGTTTTTGAAAATGAAGTTTTAATATTAGGCAACGGACCTACCCTAAATTAAAGCGGAATTATAACATGCCAGGCAGTGCATTTGCACCATATTAAACAGAACCAGGTGGAACCACTTTGCTTGTGGTTGAAACATCTGCATTTGTTTGCCTATGGATGCTATTTATAACCATTTATTTGATATACTACAATATATTTAAGGATTTATATTTCTGGATTCATCTCTGTTGTGGAAAACAGTGTGCGACTATGAACCTCTTCCAAACAATCTAGGGGACTTCTGGAATTGTAATTGCATGTATGCTGTGCCTGACCAAACACTAAGAACGCTCATAAATTTGAAACTGAAGCTTGACACATGGCAGATGATGAACTTCACGTCCAAATGTAACTTCATTTGCAAATGATCCTTGTGTTTAATTTCAGGCAGCGACGACCTGACTTCCAGGCCGCTGACGCTGGATACGGCAAACGTCTCTACAGCTGGGACACGGCCCCTGAGACTCAACAGGTTAAAGATGAGGCTGCAGAGTGGTAGGTGGGGGCAGGGCAAAAGAAGTTTTGAGGTTGAGAGGAGAACTGAGCAACTTTGTGTTTGTGATTGTGTGTGTGTGTGTGTGTGCGTGCGCGCACATACATATATGTGTGTCTAAGAGAGAGAAAGAGAGACTGACTGGGGGAAAGCCAGTGTTGAAAGAAATGTGTGCCTGCATGTGTGTGTATGTTTTGTATTTGAATGTATGTGTGTGTGTGTGCGTGCGCGCGCACGCATACATGTGTGTCCAAGAGAGAGAAAGAGAGACAGACTGGGGGAAAGCCAGTGTTGAAAGAAATGTGTGCCTGCATGTGTGTGTATGTTTTGTATTTGAATGTATGTGTGTGTGTGTGTGTGTGCGTGAGATGGAGATAGAAGGAGCAGACAACATTCACTGAGGCACAAGAGGTCAGAGATTTAAGAAGAGAAAGTGCACATTCAGCGTTTCCCAGGGACGTGGGCTGAGCAGTGAGACAGTTGGGGGAGCTCAAAGATGCAGGTGGTGCTACCGAACGTGCCGGAGAGCAGCAAACCTGACAAGTCTAATCAGGTCTTATCTGGCTCTCCTGCAATTTCATGGCTGTTTGAACCAAGTGGGCCATGATCCTTAGATCTTTGGAGGAGGATTTTATCTGAGAAAAAAGTTTCCATAATGCATCTTGAAGCTATGTGGAGAAAAAATGTGATTATCATTTCCACAATGATGACTCAAATGCCTGTAGAGAAACAAAAGCCTCTGAGCTGATTTGTGACTGTTATAAAATGGCCTTAGAAGATGTAGGGGCACATTATTTTTATTTAAGAAAGCTGATTTATCACTTATATGGAATATTAACACCGAGTCTGGAACGGTTTAAATCATTTACTAGGAAAAAAAAACAGGTGTTAAATAATCACATATTCTTTTTTTATTACATTTTTTTGAATTGCCCTTATTTTTCCTCTATCACCAGTAAAGCTTTCTGAGCTGCACCCTGCAGGATCTTGTTTACTGTGTTGCAGAACGAATCAAGCCAATGTCTGCATGTGTGGGTAAAAAAAAAACAAAAAACCCCTCTATAAACAGATCTTCCACTTAAAGAAAAAACGATGAGTCGTAGACTGTGGCCATGATTTGAGAAATATTATGGACTTCGAGAATGCCAACATTTCATTTGGGCTGTTATAAGATGTTCAAGCTGTGGTGGAAAGAAAAAAAAAAAAAAAACATCAGTGGAAGGAAGTTCATATCTTTCTACCTACTAGGCGCAGGATGCTTCTGTAAAGGCTGGCTCTCTGCGTGTTACACTAACGCTATGTATGTGATAGAATATAGAGACTAAAAGCTGCAACAACAACTGTGTCCCATCAAAGTTAATCACTTCATAGGTATTCATAGGCTTATTTGCATAATTATCCATGATCTAGACACTCAACCCCATTTGAAGTTGCTGAATGAAAGTTTGATGTTCACCAGCTCTCTTTTGAGGAAATTATCAGTGTCTCTTAACTGCTTATTGCTTTACAATGTTTATCAGCTGTTTGTCAATTTGTCTGCTATCTGGGGGCTACAGCCAATCTCATCTGACATTGAGCCTGAGAGGGGTGCACAGTGGATTAGTCATCAGTCATGATTTACATATACAGACATTCACATTGAGATACACACCTTAGAGCTGGCAACTGAATTTTCACAGTGTGTGTGTGTGTGTGTGTGTGTGTGGTGGTGGTGGTGGTGGTGGGGTCTCAGTGAGACTATGCAAACTCCACAGACGAGGGCCAATCTCCAGGGGCCAAACTCACAACATTTGTCGTTGTTGCACTTGTTGTGGTTGTTGATAACGATTTTTTGTGCATGTAGGAAGACCCTAAGCTCTGATTTCTTAGTTGTGTGACCAACCCGGGAAAACAGCTGCCAGGTTGCAAACAAAACTTTGGCAATGATTTTAAACACATCCAACCTGACTGACCTGCGTCCAGCATGTATGGATTAAACAACTGGCCACCATGTTCAAAAATGGCTACAGACCAATGACAGTTGCTCAAGGGGTGGGTCCCAAACATTTTTTTTTTTATTAAAAGGCATGAAAGTAATGATACAAATAGTACTTTTGGCACTTGGAGAGTGAGCATCACATGAACTGTAATTCCACTTTTCGGCACCCAGCAGACATGAACTTGACAAACACTTGTCTGGAGAGGCTGGTGTCTCCGAGCATATGCACTGAAGAACAGAATATCCATCCATCCTTACATGGTGCCTGAGGGTGGGGGGGGTTGAACCAGTGAGAACTGAGTCAATGAAATGAATAGTGTATATATATATATATATATACAACAATTACAATGACAACAGGGATACTGAAATTCTTCTGTGGTCAGATACAGAAGTTCTGAATTAAACTCTCCCTTTATGGATGTTTTTGTTGAAATTGTTTATAGATATAATTCTCTCCTTTTAAACTCTATGATCATTTAGTAGGCTGCAGTTTGTGGTGCCTTTGAATTGTTACCACGTTGCATGTTAACACAGAGAATTTACACTCAGAATACAGAAAACAGCATCACTGAAGACCAGGGGAAAAAAAAAATGTCATTTACAGTAATAGCAGAGCACCATTTTTTTTAGTTCGTACCAACTCACAGTGACCCAACACAAAGCAGAAAAGATGGCAGAACTGGGCTCACCACCAATGCTATAAAATACTTTTCCTGTTTGCAAAGCCCAGAGCGCATGAACCACACAGTGATCAACAGCCATGCTACTGATTAACCTAAATCAAAACAGGCAACTGAAGGTTGCACTTAGCCATTACCTTCAACTCCAAGGCACCAGTAGAAATCCCCTTAAGACCACCGATTAAATAACTATCAGAGCTTTTTCTACTTATTCCATTTCCTACAAGATAAACTGCATGTAACACAGTGTGTATTTGTTTTTAAAAACCAGTTTGAACTTTCAACTGACAATTTCTTGGAACAACCCATGTCTGTCTGTCCACACACCAAATCTGATTCCTGGTACTGTCACCAAAGGGTCAGAGCAAAACTCCAAGCAAGCATCTGCATTGTGTGCTTTTCTGAGTACTAAAAAACCGTGATGATGTGTTCTGCATGTCTTTTTTTTTCCCCTTTAACTTGATTTGACCACTTTGGATTATTGTTGAGGTTTGCCTGGTCATTTTTCAAGTCGAGTGTGCACATAAACTAACCCCCAACAGCATAGCTGGCTGACTTCAACTGTTCAAGGGGCCTTTTGTTTTGTCTGACAAACCACATTCATATCTGGAGGTCAGCTCAATAAATATTACAGATACTCCCTTGCACTTCAGCAAACCAGACAACAATTTGGCTGTCTGCTTGTGCAACGCCAGCCTTGCAATAAAACATTCTGTCTCTCTGATGAGCGCCTAAGTGAGCGCTGTAGTCTTCTCCTCATGTGTTTGTACTAAAATTTCATGACCTTGTCTCCCCAGTGTTATCTTCTGACAATGTCCTGACATTCTTGATAAAAAGCTTCATGAAGAAACGAACCCATGTGAATTCCAAAGCCTGATTTCACTGCTTCTATCCACACCCAATTCTATTACGCTGTAAATATTCTACTCCTGGAGACCAAGTGTAATAGATGTGCAAGTAACAGGTGCTTCTCAAGAATTGCATTGGGCTCCTTGGGAAAATATTTGAGCAAGTCAGCAATATTTCATATTGTGGCATAAAATGATGCTAAAACGACATAGCTGAGAGGACCATAGACAAAGTGCACGCACTCTTGGCAATATTCTGGTTTCAAAAACAAATAACTTTCTCATTGTGCATATTCAACTTGACAAAAGTTTCCTCTAACATCACAAATCAGGTTTGGGGGGAAAAATACTCAAAATATTACATTGAGCTATCACAAGGGCCTCTTCTTCGTTCAACTCTCTGCAAATGTATAATAAGAGCTGCAATCTTGTTGCTCTTGGAGAGGTTCCATCTGTCAACAAGACAAAGAAGCAGGAGCTTTTTCCTCAGTTTGAATTTTCCTCATGGCAGTGGTTATCACCGTCACCTCACAGCAACAAAGTTCAGGCTTTAAACCTTGAGCTTTTCTTTGTGAAGTTTGTACATTCTTGCTGTGCCTGTGCGGCTTTCGTCCAGCTGCTTCTCACAGTCCAAATTAATATAAGTGTGAATTTGGGCATGCACGGCAGTCTCTATATGCCAGCCATGTGATACACTGGCTATCTGTCCAAGCTGTACCTCAACCAGTGTTGGCTGGGATTGGCCTCAGCCCCCAGGCAGAGGATTGATGGATATTCTTTACCTGTATCTGAGTAACTGGGGAGTGTGGACAGAATCTCCTCCAAAGCAGTGCCTGCCAATGAGGTAATTTTGGCTTAGTGCCCAACAACCGAAAGTGCTGTTCGTCTTTTTACCTCATGCCTTTTCATTTGAAAGACCTCTTGGCACATACAGTGAGCAACTTTCATTGATCGGTAGCCATCTTTGAACATGGTAGCCAGTTGTATAATATATGCATGCTGGACACAGATTAGTCAGGTTGCATAGAATTATAATCATTGTCAAATCTTCTTCACAACCTAGCAGTTGTTTTCTCTTTTGGACACACAACTGACAAAACATTTCTAATCTTCAGAACAGTATCGTCCTACATCTGTAAAAAAGAGAACAGAAAATAACCATAAGCACAAATTACACTGCTGTAAAATTGTTTGAAGTCCACATATAACTCTCAGATGAAGATATCAACTTGATCGCCAAGAAAGTCTCCTCAGGCAAGCTGATAAAAGTGATGGTGATGTTAACAACATAACAACAGCTGTTACTTTTTACTGCGTTTTTTTTTTTTTTTTTTTTTTCCCTTTTACTTTGTCTTGACCGCTTTTAAACACCTCAATCTGTAAAACCACATTTTCCTGAATCTTGAGCTCTGATTAACCAGCAAAAAAATATCTCGCATGGGAGATCATATGCAGTGTTGGTGGTCTCATTTTAATCAGATACTCTGTGAACTCTGCTGTATAAAACCTTCACACATCCAATAATCATCAGTTTATGAAGATGACATCATTATGTAACTAGCAAAAGGAAGCAACTCATTAATGTCAGCAAAACCACATGGTATTCAGAAAAGGATGGGACATGTTTTATAAGGCAGAGAAGGAGAGAGGGGAGAGAGGGGGCGCTTAAAAGCCTGTTAAATGTGACTCGTCCAGATAAGTAATTGCCGCTGATTTTGCCAAAGACATAACATCATAAAAACAGCATCCATTTCAAACTGACTTAACACAAATACACACACACACACACACACAACATTGCCTCTCTAATGTGAACAACGTGAAAAAGTCAGATCTGGGATTGCGGTATGAATACATAAACCACGTGGTCTCTTAAAAATCAGCAGAATAAAACTTAGATGTGTTTATTTGAAACATGAAGTCGTAGCACGAGTTTAAGCCTCAAGCCTGCACCCGTTAGACAGTTAGACATCTAGAGGGTTAGGAGGCTATAGTGAGTCACTACCTGAAAGTGATAGGAGACCTAGCTGGTTAGTATGCTAAAGACGCGATCGATATGCAGACAGCTCCTGGTGAGTTAACTCACAACATTTCTGGCAAGTAAACAGCTGCCAATGCTAAAGTTAACCATGAAGCAATAGTAAATGTAACAAATAGCTACTTCGGGAGGGACACTTAAGGCTCCTGCTGGACCTAACAACATGGATGGAGTTTAGCATCAGCAGCATACCATGAGTTAAATCTCTGCACAGTTAATCCTGCTCGCATTTGGCCACAGAGAGCTGTACTCATGTTTCCACTGTATGTCCAAATGTTACTAAGTGCACTGAATATCTGTGTGAACACTGACACAATGGTGGCTCCAGCAGAGAGATCATATATTTAATGGGGCAATAAATTTCTGGTACAGTTGTTATGTTTTTCAGTGTTGCAGTGTTTTGTTTTTGTTTTTTTGTTGATGTTGTTTTTTGTATTTGGAATCTGTCTTTGGTTTTATAGAGATTAGAAAAGATTGATTTAGTGTCTCATTTACTTAAATCAACTCTCAATTCTCATCTTTGGAGGAAATCACTTTTACAGACCAAAAATTCAGTATCGCTATGTGGTGCCAGTAATCTTTCAGTTGCTGTGTTCATGTGCCGTCACATCCAGCAGGCCTTTCTGAAGGATCCGCTGATGAACTGAAGAATGAAATGAACCAAACGCCTCCAGCCTGAGTCTGTTTCTAGTAAAAGATTTACTGCCGTGTCCTCTCTTTTCCCTCCTCATAGAAGTTATGTCCAGTGGCTCGACACAAAAAGCAGAAATCAGTCTTGTGACACCTACAGCAGGATGTGGCCAGGGCTCCAAAACTGACAGGTTGGCACAAATAAGAAAACTAAAAAAAATCACAGCAGAGATTGATGCTACAGAAATCATGTTTTACAGGCACTCTGGGAAATACTGTTTGGGTTCTTCATTGCAAGACAAAAAAAACAAAAAAAAAAACAAAAAAAAAAACACAATAAACTGAGCCACATCTGTAACTTTTGTTATGACACCATTGTGTTACATGAACAGCTGGGGAAAAGGGAAAACAAACCAGCAACTCAAGGGATGAAAATAAATTGTCTTTTTCAAAGGTAAACACTTCAGTGGAAAATTTGACCCCAATAATAATGTGTGGACTAGGAACAAGAATAAATAAAACCCATATTTCACATTACTTGTGTTTATTTGGAAATCGTACACCGCTCCTTTAGTTAAGGGTTGTTCAATAAAGCGGACCTTTTGATTCAGGTTCGCCTTTTGTTATGGGGATTATAAAGTAATGGTGGCAATGAGCGTTTCCTGGTTGGTGTGTGCCATATTTGGATTTCTCATTGAAGGAATTCAAGGAACCTTTCCTGTTTTTCAGCTGGCAGTGTTCAAAAGCTTTCCATGTGTGCATATTAACACAGAAGGGTGGATCACAAAGCAGACACAGCCATGTCCTCACCACACAACCATTCAGACATTTAACTGTGACAACACATCACTGACGTCCAATGGGGAACAAACATTAAAAACCTTCAGAGTCCTGACATGGTCCCCAGTTAACCCCTTTAACACCGAAGATTCCTACTGTCCACTTGGACTTTTTGCTTATTTTAACAATAAAAAAACGTGAGAAAGTGAATAAGTGCCTTTGCCCATTTTTCCAGAATAATTAGAACCTTCAATATCTGGCAGTTTACAGTACGTTGAAAGAGTGTATAAATGGTTAACAATGAAGGAGCGTTTTTGCCCACTTCCAACAACAGCGCGAGTGGAATTACTGTAATGACCCTATATTGGCTGTGAAGCGCAACTTCCCAGCTTTCAGAAACCGCTGGAATTTCCCAGATAGAGCTAACATTCGTGAACTTATGGTGATTCAAAGTGCGGTGGCCTCCGGCGCTGACGGTCGGTTTAGAAGGCATAACAGTGACGGACAACATGCAGCACGTTTGACGTTGTTGCTTCCCTGCTGTCCCCGAACTTTGCGTCTTCCACTTCCTCCCTTGGTGAGCACTTGTTAATTCTTGCAGGCTGGTTCCGCACTGCCACACCATCAGTCCAACATAAAAAAAAAAAAACAAAAAAAAAACAGCCAGGTATTGTTCAGTCTGAAAGCCATTCCGGATGTCTGTGCTCGTGCTGCTTTTACTAGCTCAGCGCAAGCACACTCTCTTTACCATTTGCATATTATCAGCAACTTTTTTTACAACCAGGTTTCATTGTGTTGCGCCGCGGTGTTTGGTATTTGCTTTGTTAGCCCCCATTACCAGAGTGTGGCGAGCATAAACGTCAAGCAATGACCATTTTTGAATCACATCCTGGAAAACTGTAAAAACCTATGAATCACTGTGGCTTTTTCTTGTCCTTCAAAGTGTCGTTTTGGTTCAAGGAATGCAGGCGCTGGCGGCTCGTGGTTTTTAATTCATTAATTTATTTATTCTACTGGTCTCTTGCGTTAGCATCACAACGCTATCCTCCCAAAGCACACCCAAACCTTTGTCATTGCATGATAATGAAGATCCTGTCTCCACCTGTTTATCTTTGCTCCATCATTTCATTTACTCTCAATCTGGTATGCACAATGTATCGCTGTGCAAGCAGAAAGCCACGAAACCAGGATACTGCCAAGACTAATTCACAATCCAAGATGTTAGCTCTGAGCTTTATTTTTATGGCTTGTTATTATACATACCCATACCTTTCTGGCTTCTTTACAAGGACTTCAAAGACATGCAGTATGTATAGGCTCAAAAAAAAACCCCACAAGTGACATGCTCATATACACACTTATTATCTTGCAGCCTGCATATAAATTCTACAGACTACAGTCATGTTGCATCTTACCCGAGATGGAAAATTACATGGGAAAAAAAAAAAAAAACAGCCCAAAGACTGTCTGTGTTGACCCATGGTTCAGTTTTATTGTTAGTAGTTTATAAAGTGACAAAGCTCATGACAGGAGGAGGTTGGGGTGGTTGGATGGATGCACAAAACAGGGAAATTACCATAGATAACTATCAAAACTTGAAACAAAATAGTCCCTAAGGCCATAAACTCTGGAGCTATTAGTTCTGCTCTCGGTACTGGAGGAGTTGAGATGTCGAAGTGATTGATGTCGTCTTAAAACCTTATTTCACCAACTCAGTTTCTGATTCAGGAAAATTAAGCTTTTAACCTTGATAATACCCAAATTTCATTTCTTATATAATACAAAACCTACAGTAAAAACCTACAGTGAGCCAATGACAGTCCCATTAAAACAGATTCATACCCTCAGGGATTCATATGAACCTGAATAAGAGCCAATCCTGTCAATCTGAAAGGGTGGGGAGGGTCAAAATAAGACCGAAATGCCAAGCTGGCGATAGTACAAGGACCACTAACACTGTGTCAGCCACAACATAATTAAAAGATACTCTACACCAAACATTCTGCTACATCTGCTATTTTACGATTTTGGTCACAACAGACTCCTCATCTCAATCTCTCTGATGTTTGCTCCTTTAGCCAGCTGGAATGCTCTATTTCTTCATCAGTCATCAAAACTTTGTCAGTACAGAGAGCAAAAGTTTGCATTAGCATAACCGCTAACACAGCCACTGCCACTTCCACCAACAAATAACATAAGCAAACAACTACCTAAAGTAAGCCTCAGTCACTCTGATGTTTCCTATAGTAATCTTGGACAGTTCACCAGTGTATTGCAGGGCAAATTTATAGAGGCAAACAACTATTCACACTTAAGGGCAATTTGGAGTCACCAATTAACCTGTATGTCCTGGGACTGTGGGAAGAAGCTGGAGTACAAAGAGGGAACCCACACAGGCACAGGGAAAACAGGCAAACTCCACACAGAAACCCAAAGTCTTCTCTGGTTCGGCATAATTAGCAAAAATACACTGACACCATTATAGCATTCGCATATAACTGCACAGAAGCTTCAGGCTTAATGGAACAGTGGTAGAATGCAAATTCCTCCAAAATGGGCTTGAGACCAGATGTTTGCCGCAGAGAACTGTCACTTCCATGATTAAAGTGAACACCATCTACAAAAACACTTGATTTAAGCACTGTGATTCTCATCAAATCCACTCACAAATGTTCATATTTATGCTTGTGCACAGCCCAATCTGCATGAGATTAAACATCGACTTGCATAGACAATATAACTATTTCAAATGCCTGCCAGCATTTAAGAAGTAATGGCTAAAATTACATGGCATGACGGACTCTTTTGTAAAGTGCCAGGATTTATTTTACTTGCAGTTACTATATACTGAAATTTGATTGCTACAGAATTAAGCACATTTGATAAATGCCTAAAGGGCAACGATGGGCCTTGGTCATATTTCTTTGGAGCCGATCTCCCCAGGGATGAGATGTTAGAACGCCCAACTTGACTTCAAGGAAAGACAACATGGCTTCTCGCCCCGGTTCGGTGGGATGCAGGCGCGTGCTCTCCTAAAACAATACAGAGGAGCAGTCAGCTTCATCTACCGTGATGAAGAAAAACACAGCTTTTTCTCTTAAGCTATGGAGGGGGAGCACTTTTTCAGAGAATGCTGTAGTAGATATTTCCACTCAGTGTTTCCATGTCTATTTCTTATGACTAACAGTGGTTCAAGGGTGTCGGTTTTGTCATCTGCTTGGCACTGACAGAGGGCCTTATCACCACACCACTCTGACTCTTTGTTGTCCAAATGTCCATTCCTGCCTGACTACATCTATCATTGTGTTTGCCTTCCTCCATCCTCATCTCTTGTACAGGGTCTCTGCTCAGCATCTTACCCGCAGGGAGTATCGGGCTTCTAACCTCATTGAGGTGTAACTTCTCCCTGAACCAAGAGTATCCTACATCCATCAGTAGGAAAGAAAAGTGTTCGATTCATAGAATAGACAGCTGATGGAAGAACTGTTGTTGTAACACGAGTAAGCCCTTAGATCATGCTACAATAAGTTGACAGCACTGATTTCTTGGCGTTCTTCAACAACAGAGCCAAAAGGCTGTAACCATCCTCAGAGTTTTGAACTTTCCTTGACTGATTTAGAAACCACTCAGCTGTCTCTCAAGAGTTACAGATTCATTATTCGTATCTACCTCCTTAACCAAACTCGTGTTCAAAAACCTTTCATTGTGAACATAAAGTGATCCAAGAGGTTTCTAACTTTTCAAAAGGCTAAAAAGGAAGCAGCTTGTCATGATGGGTTTAGAAATATTTTTTTCTCTTTCAGATGCTGTTTAAAGGCAGGTCTAATGATGTTTTTTTTTTTTTTTTCTTATTGTCAACTAATCCCTTTAAAACACTGATAGCAAATGCATTCTGTTGATCCCCAAGTACTGTCTGCAAAGCCTAATATGTCTCAGTCCTTCATTGTTGTCAAAACAGACTCAATCTGTGGTAAAATCTATTACTAAATTAAAACTGTAATATTTAGTATTTATGTGGCATTTATATGTGTATGTTATTTTATATAATCTTTGTTTAGAACAGTGTTCAAATCTAGGAAACTCAATGAGTCAATCAGGTCAACATTAACTAGGAGAATTAGTGACAGCAAAGGTGGCCATTATCCCACGCTACTGGATCCCAGTGCTGTGTCTTTGTTTTGATAATATATATTTGTGACCAGCTTTTAAAAATGAATATCAATGGGAACCAAAAGGCTTGAGGCTGGAGTTCCACAGATAAAGAAGGGAAATGAGACATGTGGTGTTTAATCATGGTTTTGTGTCTCTCCGTTGGATTTATTGACAATAATAGCACTCTCGAGTAGTGTCGTTTAAGGTTAGTGGAACAGCAAGGCTCCGGTCATGATGCTGTGTTTTCTTTGCCGTGTCCCTGAACAGGCTGGAGACATAAAACAACTGTGGGTACAAATAGTACTTCATACTTTTGCACAAGAGAAAACTTCCTTTACAAGCCAGGGAACTAATACTGACGCTTGAGTATGAAATTGAATATGGTCTGAATATATTATGCATCAAAGGGATAACTGTTAACAACAAAGTTGTTCAGAAGAAAACAGAGGTGGTTTATTTTTATGGGTTCTCAGTATTTGGTGCTTTGTTGTGTTTGGTTTTCACAGATTGCTGTGAGATAGATCATTATACAGTATGTGTCAAATAAACTAGACATTTCTTGCAAATACTCCCCAATAAAGGGTCTAATGTGGGCACAGTAGTGTCTGACCAGTATTTCAAGCTTTGAGTTGGTGTTTTGTTTTCAAAAGTCAGACAGTTTGAGAGTTATAGGATTTGTCCAACCCCAAGTTTTATGTGATGGGCCAATGAAAACATGGACTAAAACAGACATTTCACCTTACACTTTTCAAATGCATTCAAATGCATGTAACAGGTGTCTTGTTTGAGGGGGAAAAAAAAATAGGGAAAAATAAATATTTTCATTTAATGTTTTTTTTTTTTTTTTCAGCATTTAGCTGATGGTTCAGGGACCAGCAACCATCTTCCTCACTTTCTGGTGTAGATTTGATTGCATTTATTGTGTATCAGTAATCTGAGTGAGAAAAAGTTATTAAACTTTTTAAACTTATTAAACAGGCTGAAACATTATTGATGCAATGGTGTTTTGCAGCCAATAACCCTAACTTCAAAGGTATGAACATGTTTTTTTGTCTTATTGCTTGAATGTCTTTCATTATTTTTTAATCAAATTTTTTCTGGATCTCCAGTGGTTGTCCTTGGGGCTCAGTCCACGCTGCAGAGGCCTGTGTTCAGGGCTGCTGCATGTCATTTCAGCTTTCCTTCATTATATTTATATACTCAGACGAAAATCTACATCTACATATAAATACTTTACTGGCCTGAATATAAGACACCTGGTCACAACATGACACCTCCAGGCTTTCCAACACCTGCTTTTGGTCAATTACAACACATTTTCTAATCTGAAGATTAGAGTTCTGTCTGACAAAGCAAAACCATGATGAGAGGAGAACAAGAAGCAAAGGAAAACCTTTGTCTTAAATTTTGCAATGTTGTCCACCCATTCTCCTGTATTTAATGCGTATCATGTTTTCTGCTATTGTGGTATGATTGTGACATTTACCGTCACACAATGAAAGAGTGGTTTGCCCTTATGCAGAAATTTAATCCTGGAATGTCTGACCAGGAGAAAGGATCAGGACACGTATTGTATTCAACTTCGGCTTCTGTTATTAACAATGAAGTTTTTCCCCTAAATCTACACAGATCTACACAAAACAGACAAGCCAGTGAAGATCTTGTGATACACAAGATCTTCGCTGGCTTGTCTGTTTTACCAATTCACATGACAGCAAACATGATTTTCTACTCTGGCTTGTGTTCGTGTTTCACTGTACTGTGCATGTCAGTGAAGCAGAGAGTGTGAAGGAAGGCAATGAAAACCAGATCCGAAAAAAAAAAAAAAAAAAAAGAGTGGGGAGTTTGCGGCATCATGTTTTACCTTTCTATGCTCAGTTGCACGGTACATCAGTGTTATCAGATTGAGATTACCATCCATCCCCAGCTGTTGCCTTTCACACTGGCCCCCGCATCCCCCCTACTATCAACTTCACTGCCACCAACCATCCCATTCCTCTCTGTTCTTTCTTTCAACTGAAAAAGCAGAGAAGCAGAAAGGGCCAGTGTTTTCACCAACGTGTTGGTTTATCCTCATGATTCCATCGCACTATCCTAACAACACAGGAAGATTGTACCTAGAGCTTGTTATAGCTTGTTCCTTGTGCTTTACTAGAAAAGAGAGAAGGATACACACAGTCTGTCCATCTAGGCATATAAAATATGTTTTAAAACATGAATTTATGGGGCAGGGGGCTTGTTCGTTTGTTTTTAATTTGTCCAGTCCACACTTCACCAAATGCAAAAAATCCAATTTAAAGACAACTTTAGTTTGTTTAGGAACTCCTTCAATAAAACCCTAAAAAGGCCATTGTTTTGGCGGAGCAGAGGGAGGTGGAGTGATTGAGAGTTTCTGGTTTTGTGACCTCAAGATTGCAGCTCTACTTTGCAGATGATTAAATCTTCTTCTTGCCACAATACAATGACCTCCCTTCCCTTCACTCATCATATTATCAAGAGGGCTGGCGGTGGTCTTGCCCTCTTGACCCTGTGGATGATGAGGCTTGCAGGCATGTTGAGTATTAACCAGCTATACTCTGCTTTTCTAGCTTTTCCTTCGTTTTCTTGGAGGGGCTCTTAAGAAAGTAGTTGAGTTTTGTGTTTCAATGGGATAAAAACAAGCAGGAAAAGCTGTTTCTGGTATTGTGTGTCAGGGGCTACATGCATCACCCGTTGAACCTTTCTTAACTTCTCAAGGACAGACTTCAAATTTGTGGTCCTATTGCTGTCTTTGTGAAATTACTTCCATTTATGTCTAAATTTCCCTTCAAATATTGTTGGGTTACAATTATGAGCAAACACAATCTATTTGAACTAATAACACAGTTAAGTGTGTTGTTCTTGTCCATAGTGAATACATCAATCAAACATTCACAGTCTCGGCTGGAAAAACATCAGAGAGCTAAAAGTTTAAAGCATTCATTGAATATGGTTGACATCTCTGTTCACTGGTCTACTATACACAAATCATGGTTGCATGGTTTGCAAAGAGAACCCCGATAACAGTTTTGTAGTCTGACAAATTAAAGTTGAATTGTTTGCGAAGACAATGCAAGACTGTGTATGTTGTGAAAAGGACATTCCATCCAATCCTCCTAGCTGTGAATACAGTAGAGACAGTATCATGATATGCTGGCTCTGGGCCTGGACAAATTCAGATCATCAAGGGGATACTGAAATCTCAAGTTTATCAAGATCACTTACCTCATAATGTCAGAGTGTCTTTACCTGCTCACGGTCAGTATATTAAGCTGGGTGATGTGGTAAAGCGATGTACCTAATCATAAATATCATAAAATATCATAATATCATAAAAATCAAATAATAAAATAGTAAATCTAGAACACAATAACTTCAAACTTAGAAAAGCCACATTCTGGAGTTACCAGATTGAAGCCCAGATCTTAGTCCAGTAGAGATACTGTAGCACTACCTGAATAGAGCCGTTCACACCAGACAGAATATTCATTCATTCATTCATCTTCAACCGCTTTTCCGTTTCCGGGTCGTGGGGGTGCTGGAGCCTATCCCAGCTCACACTGGGCGAGGGCGGGGTACACCCTGGACAGGTCACCAGTCCATCACAGGGCCAACACACAGAGACAGACAGAGACAAACAACCACTCACACTCACACTCAGGCGTACGGACAATTTAGGGTACCAGACAGAATATGTCTGAGCGGAATCAACTCTGTAACAAGAACATCATGCAGCTACCACAAGAGCTGGTTTGTGGTTGTTGGTGCCAAAGGAGCTCGAATCAGTTATTACTGTAAATCTATAGGTTCATTGAATTTTCCACCAACACTGACCATTAAATGGGTGTGTTCAAGTATAACAAAAAAGCTTATAATTGTGCTGTCTTCGGGTCACAGAGTTTGTCTACGTTTGTTAATGAGACAAAGATCAGGCGATATTTTTTTGTACTATTTGGACGTTCAGGTCACAGTGAATTCTCTCCTGTCTCTCCTGAATACAGGATGAGGGCATTCATCTCAATTCTCAGCCACGCAGCAAAATGTTGGTAATTCCACCTTTGGAATGCGAGCAGGTTACTACCCCTTGTGTAAGCACTGGGGTCTTTGCACTAGACTGTTAAACTGAAGAGTGTGAGCTGAGCATGAAGGAGAAGCTCTCCAGCACTTGATCTACAGTATAGTATCAGTCAACCCTAACCCTTTTACATAGCCATGAACTCTGTATAATAACTGATAGAGTGAGACCGGGGATACAAGCAGTGTTGTGAGGCGTCAGCTCCACTGACAAAAGGATGGTTAGCTTAGATGCACAGGGGACCAGTGGGCTTGTTGCTCCTTTGCACTGAATGGAGTTAGTTGAGGTGGTTTGGATATTAGGTTTGGAGGCCCCACTGATGCTTTTCTTTGGAGTTATTTTCACCATGAGACCCTGGGGTCGGCCCAGAGCATGCCAGAAGTATTATCCATCTGGACCAGGAATACCTTTAGGCAGAGGTCTCCAACTCCCGTCCTGGAGAGCTACTGTGCTGCATGTTTAAGATGTTTTCTGCTTCAACACACCTGATTCAAATGAGTGGCTCCTTATCAGACCTCAGCAGAGCTTGATGACGAGCTGATCATTTGAATCAGGTGTGTTGGAGCAGGAAACATCTAAAACATGCAGGACAGTAGCACTCCAGTTGTTGGAGACTTCTGCCTTAAGGGATCCATGCAGTAACTGGAGGGAGTAGCTAACACACAGGGTAACTGGACAATGTTGCTTTACGTACCTCCACAATCCAGATCCAGATTACAGAAAATATTTGAATAAATGTGGTAACAAGGCTCATAAGCACCCTTGAGATTTGAAGACTCAATTCTACATACAGTATAACCATGTTTCCATAAACGTCAAAACCAAGTCCAAGAATACTGCATGGATCTTTGTGATGGTGAAGACCATTTCTTCCAGGTACTGCTTTGTCACCGAGCTGTTTGATCACAATATTGTCCAGTTTCTGCCAGCATATGAACCACAGTGAAAGAGAGGGAGAAGGCCAAGATGGAAGCCAGGACGTTGACTACAGAGAAAACTGAGACCCTTTGGGATGTCTTGAAAACCACAATGGATTTTGATTGACAATAATTATGGCAATAATGTTCCTCTGATAGCCATACATTCACATTTCTGGGGATATGTTACATTTATAATGTGGAAAAAAAACTATCCATAATAGGTTATCCATTCAATCTATAGTTCTTGAAGTGGAGTATGCTAACCAGATCAAGATATATCAGATTATATGAGGTAGGCTGGCTTCTGTTACACGGGGAGAAAAAAAGGGAAGAATGAAAGAATTTCGAGAGCAAAGAATCATACAAATATAATAACAATGAAGTATATGAACCTCCAGCTGCAGCACCCAAACTGCTCTGTATTGACTGTTTTTGTGTACTGCTGTTTTACTGCATGACTCCCAGGTGTGAACGTATATAACTGCCGCAGTTATACGAATAAAGCAGCATGTTGTTGGAGAGCAGTGTGCCATCTGTGAATACGTTTAAATTTCTTTTGACAAATGAAATTAGGAGAATTTGGATCAGTAGAGGTTTCACTGCACACATCACATCATCTAAGCGTAGGGAAGTTGAGGATATCCAGAAAACCATGAAGGTTTTGGTTACTGCTAGAGAGGAAAAAGAAATGAACCACACACTCCTTCCTTCACATACGTTGTGGAGTTATTATTTTCAGAATTTGATTTCATCCAGAGGGAAAACCAATCAGATTATTCATGATGCAATTTCTACAAGTATCATTAACACGTCATCATGGTATTGGCAACCCCCTCGGTGCTATCATTACGGATAATCGGATTAGTATCATTATGTCATTACCTCAGTGTACCTGTGCATCATTTCATTCGATGAAATGCTCTAAGAATCTTCCAACACATGGAACATCTTACTATACAGACGCCCATAGCAAAGACAGTGGAATATGCTTTTACATAGCAGGCATATGATACTGGTATTACCTAATGCTTGCTTTCACACACGCAAACAATACACACACTACAGAATGTGCAGCCCCTAACACACATGCACTTTTTAATGATCAACTTTTATTCATACAGCATGTGTCTGTATTTGGACATTGTTATGATTTATTGCAGCAATTTGCAACATTTTTTTCAATTAATTCTTAAAAATGCTTAATTCAACTAATGGAAACATGCGAGTTTGATGAGCAACTGCATGATTAAAGTCCTCTCATGACATTTTATTATGCTCCATGTGGCTTGATGGGTAATGGTCCCGACTGCACAATGAGAGGAAAAGTAAAACTGCTTTCATGTTTTTTCCACTTAAATTTCAAAGTAGAAATATGGATATAACTGTTTTTCATGCTCTCTGTGTCAGGAATGTCGCCAACTCCTGAAACATTACTGAGAAAAAGAAGAAGAAATTTTGCATAAAAACATCTTGAGCAAATAGAAATTGAAATCATCACAAAGGAACTTATAGAAAGTCTGCTTTGTCTTGTGTGAAGAAGGCACAGAGAAGTAAGCGTGTCAGCAGTTTTTGCTAGAGTAGCACATCAAGTCTTGTTGTGGCTTGCCAACATCGCAGCGCCTGAGGTGCAAGGAGCCTGTCACGAGAGGAGCAGATAGTGAGTCACATTTGTAACGGGATCTGCATGGTACAGATTCTACATGGTGCTGCTGCTGCTGCTGGGTGAAAACATGCATTTGCAGCAGTCTTATTTTGATATACAAGTACTTTTCAAATTGAGGAGAGCAGGTCAGCTCAAATCCTGAAGCTACTCTTATTTTTTACACATCATGATAACATCTGTTTGGCGCATGTGAAGGGGGGTGGGGGTGGGGAGGGAGGGGTTCTTTCATGCACACCACAGCTTCTTGGAATCACCTACCAAAGACATATCAGTATCTGTTAAAATATGACAGGACCGAAGATTTGTGGAACAGGGTGCTGCATCTACTTAGATGTAGCACATAGAAACATCTGCATCATATAAAACAATGGTAAAACACAAATTTGAATATTGCATGAAGTACAGATTCATAAATGTCAGTATTTAAATGCATAGCAGAGAAAAATGTGACTTTGCATGACATAGCTGCCATATATCTTACAGATCTCCGCCGTCCAAGACAGAACAATAATTTAATAGTGCGTTTAAGCACTCCTCGTTGACTCATTAAGTTGGGGAAACATTGTATGACAGCGTTGAGCATGTGTTTGTGTTTAGGTGGTCATCGGACACTGGTAAATACATCACATTAACGGGACCAATGAAATTGCACTGCGTGGGATAAGTAACAGTAGATCTGCAGCTTTTTAAAACTCTAAATGGACTAGATGTTAAGCACACGAGTGTAAAACACTGACAGCATATACAGTATATCACATTGTATATTCAAATGAAATATAAAAACAAAAGTTCTGTAACACAGTCCTCGTCTCTGCGCTGCTGTTATTCAACACTTATACCAGATATTTTTGGGCACATCCTCGAAAGCAGGAATTTTCAGACTAAGGCCATGACCTCATGGTAGTTTTTGTATGTTGCTCAGTCCAGGCGTTCAGGATGGCACTACAGTAAATCAGCTTATTCAGAAAAGACATCAAATTTCAGCCCACAAGTCTTAAAGGCTCCATTCCATCTCAACTCCACGTCATATCACCAATTCTGTTTCTGATTCAAGATGCCACTGATAAAAATTGAGTTTTTAACTTTGATGCCATGACCTTGTGATCCTTTTTACGTAATACAAGACAGTAGTGAACCAACGGCAGTCACATAAAAATGGATCCGGACAAGCAGAGATTCATACACCAAAAGCCTAAGAAGCCAATCAAAGTCTTGAGCTAACAGGCAACACATATAAATGAAATGCTAACATCACTCACGCCTCTAATATCTCCAATTTTTATCACAACAGGCTCCTCATATGAGTCTGGGTCTGACTGAGGCTCCAACATGTGACTGAGTCTCGCCTTTTCATCTAATACTGAGCACCTTGATGCTTCGCTGGTACACATACGGTCAGCAGTCTCTGTAGAAGCTTTTAAAAAACTATTGAAGACACATCTTTTTAAATTGGCCTTTATGTCTTCTTGAGTTGTTTGTTTGTTTGTGTTTTATTTTATTTTTAATTTTAATTTTAATTTTAATTTTTATTTCTAACTTGTAGCACACGTTCTTACACTATGGATGTTTTCATGGTCGTATTTACTTCCTGTGAAGCACTTTGTGAATTTGATTTCTGTGAAAGGTGCTATACTAAATAAACTTATTATTATTATTATTATTATTATTATTATTATTATGGGTCGGGCACAAAGCCTGATCCAGAATTTCTCAGAGTAGATCTGCTTCCAGCCCCGGTTATTTGCAACCCACGGCTGCACTCTGTAAACAAGTTAGGAAGGTTTCCTTTCAAATGATATATGTAAATGCATTATTCATTTATTTCTAAGAATATAGGTGTGGCCTGTGGCAAATTGGTATGGCTACTAAGATAGCTGTCCTTCAGCATTACGTCATCACAGCTTCAATGAGTCAATAAGATTTAATCAAGATTTGTGCCGCTCACATCATAGTTATACAGAAGTGTGCCGCTGAGAACAATAGGTTTTTCATTCTAACAAGAAAATCTAGCTGTCATAACAAAATCTTTTTCCCATCATGACAGAATGCTTGCATGTGAGCCACACATACTTTTCCTGTTATTAATACATACCAACTTATCTCATTATAAAAACAAATGTTTCCCCCCATAACGAGATAAGTATGGATGTTCTTACAACAGAAAACATTTACGTGTTGCTATGATGATTGAACAAATTGGAGACGCTGACAGTGTCATGTTTACATGATTTGATTAAGTTTTCCATGGTTGGGATGTGACGTGATGGCATATTGTGCAGTTATTGAACAATGTGGATGGAACATCGTTTTTCTGGTATCAGCCAGAGGAAGGGAGCTCATAGAGCCAATTTTCTCCTTGTGTATGTCACTCGGCCACAAGATATACATCTTTAAAAACTGTTCAGAGATGCAGTTACATTTTAAAACGGGGCTGAATAATTTCCCGAAACAGCTGGGTCACTGTTGCTTTTTTTTTTTTTTTTTTTCAAATATTACTCAATCAGAATTTAACTGTCAATTTGTTGCGGACTATTTTCAGCCATGAATGAATGCGCATTTGTTTGGCCAGAATGAGTATTTACAGCAGCAGGGCAGTGGGTATGTGAGATTGAGATAAAATAAACTACCATGCGACTGCTCATGGTAGTGAAAGAACATGTTGTGGTTCGCCGATGTGTGTTTAATAGTTTTTTGAAACAACTGAGCTGTAGGGCACAGAGGAATATGAATATATCAGGCCTTGCGTAGAGACCCACCACTTGTGAGTCGGAGTTATTCATTGGATATCACTGACCTTATATTTTGAAGTTTAATATCCGTTGTCCTTTATGTTCATATAAAGTGCAAACGTAAGAACTTTTTAATTTAACGTCTCCAACATTATGGACGAAAAAGATTCCATACGTTCAATAAATTAAATGGTCATCATATGCATTGTTGTGTGCCTCCAACCATTAAACCATTTCCTGCTCAGTTCAAATTATAAACAGATGGAAAATTCCAAAAACCATCAGTAATTGGAAGCAAAAAAAGGAACAGTTGGCACCTCCCAAAAACGTCATACTGATAACTGAGCAGGTATAAGTGCTTAAATGTGCTTTTTCCAATCAATTGAATTGAATTGAATTGAATGCTTTTATTGTCATCATACACAATGTACAATGGCATTTAAAAGACAACTCTGTGGTGCAAAAATACAAGTATAAAATAAGAAAAAAAAAATTATAATAAGAGTAAAAAAAATAAAAGGTATAAATATATTTACAAAAGGAGCCAGTAAGAATATATGTACAGTTGAGAATTAGCATGACTGCGGACAACGGTGGAAATAAATATATTGCACTGTGGACATTGGCTGAACACTTAAACAGCATATTGAAAACTACTGTGTGTTCAGTACTGTTATTGCACTTGGGTAGAAGGTGTTAATGAATCTGGATGTGCGGGCCTGGATGGACCTGTACCTCTTCCCTGAGGGCAGCAGTGAGAACAGGCTGTGTGAATAAAAACTTCATTGAATGTAAATACAGTAGAATTGTGCTGTGAATCTGTCAAATTATGACCAGTATGTGTGCATCATAAATTTATGTATACATGCAAGTACAAGCACTGTTCTGCACATCATGATAGCAACAGGTTATCATAAGTAGATATGTGTGCAAATGTATACAGTTTTAAGTTCATATATTGTCAAGAAAATTAACCAAAATTAACCATTTTAACCAAATTAACCATTCAAGTTGGTTTTCAATATGTAGATAAATATAATATCCCCAGTGTTGATCAGATTTAAACTAAGACATTAGACATTTTGGACCAATATTCTGGTCTTATTTTCTATTAGTTCACAAAGGGGAAGATTGATGTTTGGGATAAAGCAGCAGCTACTGCCGAAACCTTCCCTTCCCACTGATCTATGGTTTACTGCAGACCTCAGAAACAGATGTTCCACAGGTTGGCCTGCTCTGAATGGGTCCTATTGTTTGGGATTAAAACAGAGCAAGTGTCCACACCAGGTCAAAGGTTGTATTGGGCGAAAGGCACCGGTTCCATAAGTCTTAACCTCTTAAATGAGTGCAATGTGATACAATGCATGGGTCAGCAGTCACATGCTGAAAGCAAGCCCACATGTCGACGAAGACCTTCTGACCCCCTGCGCTTCAGTCCAGCTCCTGCCACGGCCATGACGTGTGGCAACTGGGGCTCAGCTTGGATAACAAACCCCTTGAGGCGTCTGGGTAATTAGGGTATCCAATCAAGCAAGCCAGAGGCCTGGAAAGAAGATTGTAAGGAGACTCTCAGCTACAGACCCTTTGGTGATCATTTTAATATACATTGAAAACAGGCATGCTGTAGTTCGACTTTGCAGTAAACAATGGAGGATAAACACTTTACCAGCCCCAAATACCAATCAGTCTTTTGCTTCTATTAGACAGTTAGAGAGTCCAAGGATTAACTGAGCACAGAAACATGTGGATTTATACATCAATACACAACGGACCAACTCAAGGACTTCAGTGGAATATGACTTTTCATCAGAGACATCCACACTATTAGAATAGTTGTATTTTACTCATTTGTAATTTCTATGGTTGTTTGGTTGAGGAAAACAAATCTTCATTCATACACACATTCATTAAAGATGAATGACATTTACTGTTAATTAGGGACTGCAAGGCCATGTATGATGAATGTATTTGTGTGCGCGTGTGTGTGTCCATTGCATCAGTTTAAAGCTGAAGTAGAGCAGATGCAGTGTGGACAGTCCGAAATAGCTCCACCACACTGGAGGTTTTTCTGACTTCAACACCAGGGCACTCACAAAACCAGATGGAGCCACTTTATTTGTTGGACTGATTGCACCTACTCAAGTTTATCTCCAGCCGTTCACATGGCCGAGCAAGTATGAAGGGAGAGATTTCTGGTCCAGTCTTGTAATTTATGAAGTGCTTTCAAAACCAGGGTTGCCACAAAGTTCTGTTTAACAAAGCCCATAAATGTGTGATAACAACATCAGAGGCCACTGTATAAATTTTAACATATGAGACCAGATCGTTCTCACTCTCTGCTCTTCTCTCACTCTTCCACATGTGAGAGAATAATTATAAAGGTGCATGAAGATCAAAGAAGGATTGATACAGTATGTTACACTAAGACTGGAAGTTCAGGATATTTGAAGCTGCAAAAAATTTCTTTTTTTTTTTTTTTAATCATGGCTATGTGTACTTCTTCTGCATATCCATTTCCTGCAACTTTATATATATTGTCTTATAAAAACAAAGACAAGTTTATAAATAGCAAAATGCAAAACTTACAAAAGAAAAAAGCCATATTCTTTGGAGGACCTGACCCACAGGTTGGGAACAGCTTGACTAAATTTTCATATAATCATATAACAATAAATAATCATCATCAGTCCCAGGATTCAAAGTGTATTTGCTTTTTATTCTTTGATATATTTAGTAAATTGCCATTTTGTATTTTTGCTGCCACCGAATGTAGTTTCTTGTACATAAGATAATATATATATAATAATATATATATATAAGATAATAAATGCTCTCCTCATGCCTGCGTGGGTTTCCTCCGGGTACTCTGGTTTCCTCCCACCGTCCAAAGACATCATGTTTGGGTTAATTGGTGACTCTAAATTGTCTGTAGGTCTGAGTGTGAGTGTGAGTGGTTGTTGGTCTCTGTCTGTCTCTCTGTGTCGGCCCACTGATGGACTGACGACCTGTCCAGGGTGTACCCCGCCGTCACCCAATGTGAGCTGGGATTGGCTCCAGCAACCCCTGTGACCAGGAAATGGTGAGTGAGTGAGATTATATTAAAAAAAAAAATATTTAAGTAGGTTTTTGTCTTCAGGATGAATCTGAGGCTACGGTAAGTGGATATCAGAAAGTGACAAGAGTGACCAGGGCTACCATGTGACCAGGGTTAGCATGTTACCTTCAGTAGAAGAAAAGATGAGGTGATTAGAGTTGACACTGACATTGCTTGCCCAACGCATATCTGGCGAAAAATTAAATAATTGTTTTGTTGACCATATAAAAAACATTCCAACATGTGTAGATTAGAAAAAGTATGTGAACTCCTTGGATAATAATTCAAAGAAAGCTAACTGGAGTCAGGAGTCAGTGAACACAGAGTCTAACCAATGAAACCAGACTGAAGATGTGAGTTTGCTGTTTCTAAAATACATCTGCTGGTGTGAACCATGCATCAACAAGAAAGATCTTAGAAGAAACCTTCATGATCGTCACTCCACAGTCAGTCAAACTGTTTCTACATACAGACAATCCAAGTTCTGCAGCGATGCTCTCTAGCTAAAATGACTCAAATGGCACAAAGCAACAAAGAACATGAGTTTTACGGCTAAAGGCTCCAATTTGTCAATGGAGCCGATTAAACACCCTTTTCATCAGTTGACTACAAGCAGATCATGGTACACGGTTGCATGGCACTGGAAAGGCAGCTTCCTAAAGTTCATTAGAAGTCTTGTGATACAGCAGGACAATGTCCCTTAACATCAAAATGAATGGACATCAGTATAAAGTCATATAATGAGATAATGTGACCTGAGATGACATGCTCACACCAAACACCCTAAGAATATCATTACATTATTATGACATCTTTTCATCTAGTGTAGTTAGCACACTAATCAGCTAACCCCAGCCTGTTTCTTTCAGTTTCTGATGGCAGCCAACTGGGGCTAGTGCAGCACAGAGGACTTATTATACCTTCTTGTTTTGGAAAGACAACAAAGGCCTGAGCTCTTATCAAATGACAGTTAATAAGAAAACAAAGAAACAATTGCAGATGGAAAAGCCCCATTATAGCACATTGTTTGTTTACACTTGGGACAATTATGAAGACCTCATTATATTTTCTTCTGAAGGGATTCCCATTTTGTATGTTTGGAAAGCCCTTGGCAAACTAACAGATTGATCTGACGACTGAAAGTCAAGGGACAACTGTCTTGTGATTTACTGTGACAACAGCTCACATTGTTGTTACAGTAAGTCACTCACTATAATTCATTTGAAACATTGTGATGGAAGCCAGCACTCTGTTTCATATTTGGTCAAATGAAACCGAAGGGAAACTTTATTTGAAATGAAGCAGCGACTCTGCTTCACGGGAGAGTAGACATTTTGTTTTTGATGGTACCAAACTTGGCAACCTCCCTGTGACAATGAAGGAGCACACAGTCACTGCAACTGGCTGCTGTTCACAAATCCAGTCTATTCTGCACAATGCAACAATTCGACATGTTTGCACAACACGATGATTAGTGAGCCTCAGAGGTGCTGGTGAATATGTTTGGGTTTTTTTTTTTTTGAGTTTGCATTAGGGCAGGCTATCTGTTTCCCAGTCTTCATGCTTTATGCTAAGCTTAGCTAACCCTTGCCAAATCCTTCTCCTCACTCTCAGAATAAGACGAGCACATTTACCTCTCTCTTCGTTAAGATGAACCTGAGCTATATCTTTCCATTCCACTGGTCCTCATCATCACCCTTCGTGCCAGTAAAAAAAACGATCTGCATGCCCAAGAAAATAACGAACGGAGGAAAAATATACTGGAGCAGCAGAGGTCGTCTCAGAGGTCAAAATCAAACCGCACGCCCTGAAGTCTCAGACGTGATATGATGAGCTTATTTCGCTGACTTTGAAAAAAACCCTAACTCGTGTATTGCATTTCGGCACAGTGCCTCGAAAACCTCCATCATACCCTAATTATTGCATGAGGAAGAGGATGTTCCGCTTGGGAAGGAATGCTCAACTCTTCACAGAAGTTGGTTGTGCTTTGTATTAAGTTTTTAAGACACGGGATCCGATGGATATTTCTGCCTGTACAAACACACTAGCTGGATATGCTTAGGCTAAATCAAAGTCAGGGCCAAAGCCATCACACTCATTCAATATATCTCCCTCTCTCTCTCCCTCTTTTTCTGTCATCACCAAGTCTCTGTTGTCACTTTTATGGTGTGTATTTTGCGATTTCATGCACCCGTCTTTAATATTCAAAGCCAAGATGCAACTCACTGGCCCGTCCAGCAGGTACGACATGTTCGGGTCAGTTCATATTTATTGACAATATTTCACAGAGAAGAAATGAAATTTAAGGCTCCATCTATCCTTAGAAAAACAATAAACCACTTCCAGGTACATGGTTCCAGCATATGTCGAAGGTCTCCTTTCTTTTTTTTTTTTTTTAAACAGCATGGCTCTGTGCTGCCAAAGGCTTCCTTGTAAGCTGGTTTTGAAAATGAATGCCTTTATGTTTTGGTTTGGACCCACTGAATAATTTACTATGTAATTACATACTCTGCAAAAGCCTCTGTGTCCACTCAAGCCCGTTTGGGATTCTCTGCAGCATTGCAGTCACAACCAGAGCCTTGACCAAATCAAAATTCAAACCCACTCTCTAATCAAAAAGCTGGAAAACTCACATCTCGAGGCAAAGTTTTATGTCTGCAGTTTGCTAAATACCCTTACACCAACAATTGGGGTGTAATTTCTGATTTGCAGCTCAGCCAATTTTGTTTTTCATTTTTTTTCTTTTTTTTCTTTATTCCAGCCACTGCTAAACAGCATCTCGGCTCAAACGCTGCAAAACATGTCCCATCGTTATGGTTGGCAGAAGTTTGCTGAGAGCAGTGACATTACACTGCAGCGGACACACCACTGATGGAAAGCACCTGATAATTTTAGAAAACTTATCTCAGCTGTATGTTTATGTCTGACTCTGGAGAAGGAGGGGGGTCAGGAGAGAGCAGCAATCACCCATATGTGAATGGATCCATACAAATTAAATGTGCATCTAATGGTCTCTTTTATGGTACGTCATACCAGTGTTGGATCACTGCTTTCTTTAATCAAGCTTGTTGTCAATTTTCTGTTTCTAGCCAGGAGTAGGTGAAGTTATAATGCTCCCCCCTCTGAAGACTACATCCATAGGGCAGATTGAAGTCTGTTACATGTGCTGGTGCGTCCACTGTCCTCCACTTTTCTCCAGCAGATTAACTCGGTTAAACTCATCAATAACCAAAAGGTAAACATCTGATTGAACATAGCTTTTTTTGTATTGACCACTGTTTTGTACATGTGACCTATTTATTATTTATTTCATGGTTTTATGTTTTACTGTGTTGGTGTTGTGTTTCCTTTTTATATTGTGTGGTTTTAGGTTTCCACTGTGTTGATTTTATGTTTTCTTTTTGGGCTTTTTATGCCTTCATTCCAATAGTAATTGGCAGAGAGGACGACAGGAAATGGGGAGAGAGAGGAATGACCTGCAACATTGGCAGGAACCAAATCCGGGACATTGCGATAACATGTCATGCACACTAACCACCCAACCAACCACGCTGCCGGTTTTATGTTTTTTATGTCTTTATGCAGGAATTCCCCTTTGTCCACGTCAAATGGAGACAAATAAAGTAACCTTGTATCTTGAACCTTAAGGTGGCTGCAGGAGTTTACCTGTTTTAGCCATCAGAGGTTGGGGTAAAAGGGTGGAACAGGAGGCCGGACCAGCACCACAGTGGACCAGTTGTGCAGCATTCTGAGGGACTGAACCACTGACAAAGTGATCTTATAACTTAGTGTTGTTTGGGGCTTTTTAAGCGCTAAGTGATACGCTTAGTTCCCAGTGGTTTACAACTCTGCCAAGTAAACAAGAGATGGTCAAATTTGTGGATTCGCTAGCAAATCATCACTCCTCTTTTTCATATAATGCATGAAGAGAAGAGTCTGCTAAAATAGGCATGGTGTATCTCTAGGGCTTGTGTTTCAAAGTGTCAAACCCATATTCAGTCCACATTTGGCCCGACGTAAGAACCAGATCAGGATCATTATTAACAGATATTAGTTATTAAAGTACTCAAAATCTGAATCAGAGCATACAAGCTTATCAAGCCTTCTGAATAGCTTCACAATACACAGTCTTAGAAAAGCACAAAAGACATTAAGTGCTCAGTGAAGTCTTTTTGCTTCAGGCGCAAATGCACCTCTGCCAACAGCAGTGACTGAGAACATGCAGCAAGCGCTCATCCATATTATATCCTGTGTGCGGTGTGCACAGTTTTCTAACAATTAAAACCCAGCTGATACATGTGTATTTTACATCACACACATACCAGTGTGGTACTGCTGTTGATTAACACATGTGGACTGCTGTTTTGTTTTTGTTTTTTTTTGGGGGGGGGCAGGCTATGCAGGGTTTGGGTTCACTCACTCACCTTATAAAACTTTGATTTGTCAGGAAATGAATTGACCCTAAAATAATCTTGTATAATACAGTTGTGTATCTAACGCATCAATACAACAACACATCGTGTTTTTAGTGTTGACATTAATGGCTGGCATTTAATGATTCTGGCCCAAGTTTTGCCCAGCCTTAGTGTACACTTGTATGCTAATGTATGGGCTGTGTTTCCTGTGTACAACAAACCCACTGTACATCCAACACAATAAGACAGGAGTGGAGAATAATCTCTAAAGTTGCACAGCAAGAAATTGAAAGTGGGCATTTGTGTTTATGGTAGAAAAGCAGTGTAGAAAATGCATGAATGTAATTGTGAATGCAGCTTCCAATGTAAAGAACTGTGAGTGGTTAGTATCATTGACAGAGCATGAGTTTAGTCCACTTGCCTTTTATTAGCTTATCAAAAAGGATGTTAACATGTGATAAACATCTGATTCTGTAACTGGATATTATTAAGAGTCCTACTCAGTCACAGTCAGAAAGTCCAGAAGGTCAACATTTACTAGCAATTAACCTAGTGGCCCCTTGACCCTAACCCTTCTTCTGTCCTGTGGAAACCAATGAACTCCTGTTTTGTGCTGTGCTGCTTTGTTAAAGGTGTTCATGGCCTGAAACTCCCAGGTCCAACTACCCCAATGGTTGTGAGCACATAGCAATACAGGACATTACAGTTATATATTCACCTGTGCTTTTGTCTGCCAATAGGTGGCTTAGATAAAACTGGGCAGCGGTAACCTCTTAAACTCACTGACCTGACTTTGGGTCAATCATTACATTTTAAATTCTGGTTGGAATTGTGAAGTTGTCGAATATGTCAGGCTGTATTCATGTTTAGTATGAGTAAATTGATTCAGAAAACTTTGTGAATATTTTCATGTGATGAAATGGGTGAGTCACAAAAAAACTTATTTCCCACAGTTTAAACAACATACATCTTCAGTGAAGAGAAGGATCCTGTTACGGAAACCACATGTCAGATGATGTTGAATGAAGCATTTCTCCAACTTATTGGCTACTTATTGGCTGCCAAAGGTCAAATCATCTTTTCACCCCATTGTCTCTCTAGTGATGTCATTGTATCCCTATATCCCAACAATTAAGCCAGCAGATAAAATGTTATGGTAACCGCAACGAATGATGTCAGAAAATACAAAAAGAACACCCTGGCCTTCACACAACAAAACAGGAAAATGAGTCAAATAAGTTTTGGTTTGCAGAAATGTTTACAGCAGGTCAGCAAGAAGCTTAATCCATATTCTCATTTGTATATAAATACTCATCCAAAACGCCTCCTTGTGATTTGGAAAGCTGCTGTGTGTAGAACAATACAGACAACTTCAAATAAGCAGTACTTGCTAAGGCATGGTGTGTCTGTGGACAGTGATGTAGATCCGTCTGTCATCTGACGCACAACGTTGACAGAACTAAAGTTCCCAGCTACCACTGACGGTGATCCCTTACCTTTCCACTGTGTCGTCATCTGAAATTTGGTTTATTGCAAAACCTGTGACACTGCCTTCATCCTAGGTGACAAGTAGGTCACCGTGGAAACCTGCTAAACAAATTTGGCGAAAGTAGGCTGTTAAACGGCATACCTGCTAACCATCAGCGTGTAAGCCAAAGCGCTGTTGTCCTGCAGCACAAGCTATTGCTATCATACCAGAGAGACTTAGTCATGGTTTGTCTAAATTGTTGTTCCGTATCATTGAGAGTTGCTTTTTCATTTTCCTGTCATGGAATCTGATTTGGTGGAGTACGATAGAGCTCCTCTCCAGCATACTCCTGGCACTAAGTAAGGTTCAGCCATATTGACCAAATGTTGGTACACACACTATCCGAGCTGTCTGCTATCAGTGTCTTCAGCGTGGAGCTGTTGCAGCACCTGGCACTGAAAGCAGCATGTTGGCACAGTTTTAATAAAAGTAATAGGCATCAGCTTTGGCCCCACAAGGGACTGAGAGGAACATTATTTGCTTGAGAATATTTTCTTCTTCCCTCAGCTTTTCACATTACTGCATTCATTAGACTGACTCTTTATTTTTATAAATGCATAAATGCAACCGACTGCTTATATGAACTTTCCACTATTCGATTTTTCAACAGCTATTCTAACAAAAACACAGCTCTACTAAGTAAGTACAAGTAACGTTCGGTCATCTGTGATTTTTATTTCATCTGTTTAATTTTTTGCTTAGCTCTCTGTTTCGGTATGGCACTTCTCTAGTGTGTAGATGTTTACCAAGCTTTCCTGAACTGTTGACATTGCAGGCATTCGGTTTAATTTATAACAAAGTATTGTCATGTTGATCTTAGTGTAAGACATTATGGATGAGAGCAAAATGCCTAAACTGACAAATTGACGACATTGTTTGGCAGTGTTTAAAGAATACTTGATGTGCACTTGAAGCAAAAATTTAAATATTTGCAAGCGTATTTGTAAGTCACTTCTGACCTGGACCCGTCACCTCGATGCACACACAGACTCACATAGGGGCATTAAACAGCAGAATGCTCTTTTGCCAGGCACATTGCGTAAGGTGTCCTGTCGATTACAAGCATGGGATAGAAATGTAGTTTAGGGTGGATCATCATCGGGGTTGAAGAAGTGAAACAGCAGGGTGGAGAAACCACAAATACATCACCTTTTAACCAAACCCAGCATTAGCCATTTCAATCTAAAGGATTGGCCAAGAACCAGGCCGCAAAACAAAACCATCCTGCAGTGCCCGCATGCCCCTCCCCTCAGCCTCTCTTTGGCTTCACGCACATGTTTGACTGGGCTTTGTTTTGGAAATGCTTTAGGCCAAGCATACATTAATAGACTATAAAAAGACTGCCACTTGTGCAAGGTTTTTACACTTAACAGCCAGCTTATCTCAATCTGCAGTTTCCATCACAGCGCTCAGGTAAGCCTTCGCACCGTCTCGCATTACAAGACCACGCAGGTCTTCTCATGGTCACACTGAGGCAATCCGCCGTTAATGGAAACCCACAGGGCGCTCATCGCCTCAAAGTTCACCGCGCTGTTGACAAAGCCACCATGGCAACACTGTCAAGATGCAGTCCAAGCTGAAGCCTCTTCAGTGCTTAGTGAGTCAGAAGCTTCGAGCGCTCTCTTCCACATGAGCTGGTGTGTGGAGAAAACAGACCACTTTTATGAGATTTATTAATTTATTTCAGAAATGAGTTGGGAGTAACTTCTAGCAAGCCAATGCACAAATAAAGAAAAAAACCAAACCAACTTCTCTTTCCAGTCATTTACAAAAGGAGATTAATTCTGGTAGTGTGGATTTCAAATGTCTCAAGGCTGATGGTAATATCAGTGTCTTTGTATTGGAGCTATCAATAGATCATATTTTTGCACTGATATTCAAGACGGTACATTAAAATTTGACCATATCAGTGCTCCAAAAAGTCAATAATTTTACTCTTTACCACAAACAAAAGACTCCAAAACAGCATTTATACCATAATAACATATTGAAGTTCTCCAGTGAAACCCAGACAAATGAAATAATTTTGGGTTTAGGAGCTTTGCTGCCATCACAAAGAATAAAAGCACCCTCAGCGATTATTTCTGGAAATCAAACCTCTTTGTGTGCCCAGTGCGTTGGTCAAATCCCTTCTTTCTTGCTTTGGATCATGCACGTTCACATTGCACGCCCTCATGTCTTTCTCACACTTTTATAGAGAGTACTGACTCCACAGCCTCTTCATTTTTATTCTGCAGTTTAAATGACACAATGCAGACGACGAACAGGTTTATTCCCGGAGCCGTGCTGTCTGGTTTCTACAGATATACACAACAACACCTTTCTGTATGTCCTTGGAAATGGGACTGTTTGTGTGCCCGAGAGTGTTTGTGTATCACGCACTCCTCTTGTGTATATGTAAGGTGACGACTTGACACAGTGGAACAAGAAAAATTACTCTCTGGCATTTGTTATTTTCCATCTATGGGGAATGCAAGGACATCAGACACAAATACACCTGACCATGCAAACACACACACACACATTCACACAGACATAAAAATACAATCAAATACATACTCTACATATGGTGAGTTCTCTGAGCCCGCACAGTGTGAGAGCTTACTGGCGCTGGCAGATAGTGCTGACATAATGAAATCACAAGTACGAAATGTGCAAACCATGCCTGTTGGTTTTTTAGTTAAATATAAAGCAGATAGCGTTGAACACACAACTCTGAAACATCTATGGCTTATACCCAAAACAAACCCAGTGACCAAATGTTTTGCATTTGTTGAATATTGGAAAACTGTATATGATCAGTTTGTTGCATTAACCAATGAATAACATTCTTCTGGAACAAGGTGAAGTCATTGATTTGTCAGATTTGAAAAAAAAAAAAAATGGCCAAGCCTCTTGGCCACTGAAGTGTCCAGATGTCTCCATCAACCAGTAACTTTTTGTTATTGCAAACTAACAGCCCACTGTCCTCTGAATTATGTTGGAATTGGACAGTTGTGCAGGTCATGGTTTCTGTCTAGTGGCAGCATTCAGTGTGAGCAGTGTGACTTTAAGTCCTGTGACCTGTGGTCAGGACGTTGACAAGTTGACACCATCCCAAACGTTAACATAGGCACAATTACTCCCGGATTCTGTTTTATCAGCCTCGACTCCAGAGGCAGATTCTTCTCGTTCTAAAAGGCTCTCTTAAAATTATTATTACTATCCATAGTAATGTGGATGGAGTCTATGGGAGAAAGTAGGGTTGTGTCAAAAGTAGACGCGATGAGCCAAATTTCATGCAGGAGACAAAAGTTTATTCCAAGAAACTGATGTTTTCCAGTTGTGGAATGCATCTAAGTTCTTTTATCCAAATACTGTACTTTAGTGTAAATTTACAATACTTTGTTTTTACTCAAGTGTGTCCAATTTAAGCCATTACACTTCTATTTCACCATAGTTCACCTGGCACAATGCATTCGCTTCAACTCAAACAGCCAAAAAAAAAAATGAATTTATCAGTAAGAATAATTTTATAAGACAATAAATTTCACTGCTTTGACTGTTTTGACTTGTAATGCTCCTTTATTCACGACACTACTGCTAATTTTCAGATACTTTTACTGAAATAACATTTTCAAAACATACTTTTTACTTTCATTTTAAAGCGTTAAAATGTATTACCTCATCTTGACGCAATAATCCGTCATGATTCTGTCTTGTCTTGGGGTTGTGTGATGTCATGTGTTTCTAAATTGTCATCTTTTATGTCAAATAATATTGGGATTATCCAAAAGGCTCATGGATCAAGCTACATTTTTATGAAACCCTTTCACTGTCAGTTTACACAAAATCACGGTGTAGGGAAACTGAGGAAATGTGACTCCTGCTAGATTTAAAGTCGCTGTGCTTGCAGCTGCCCTCACTGGTGATGTCACATGCCACCATTGGATAATACTACATCATTTTGTAATTTGAACAATGCAACCACTAGATGGCAACACATTTGGGATGTCTACCTTTGTCCAATTGTTGAAGAAAACCTGATGAATAATTGACAACTAATTAAATTAACATAAAGAAGACTATGTAGTGTTATTACTGCTTGATTATATCTAGTGTATCAATAAAATAACATAAGTAGTGCTGTTCAGCATTTTCTAGTTTTGGAGTTGGAGTGGAGCTTCATGCCTGTGTTACATTATAATGCTCCAGCCCAAGTAGTCCACAAGAGGTTCAGTTGGACTCCACTTACACTACTGAGCAGTTGAAATTGGCAGTAGTTAAGTGCAGTAAATGTAATCTGGAAGACTGCAGTGCCAGGTGATGAGTCTTCTGGCACACAAATGATGCTACCACACAAAGAAATCAATCAGCGAGAGAATAAGACCTTTTTTTTTTTATAGTGGCCTTAAATCAGCATGATGATGGATGCGTTGATGCATAAACAGATCTCTCCTTTTTTTTTCCTCCTGCATAATATTGTGCAGCTTTAACTTCAGCATTTTCTCCATGTAATTTGTCATCAGTCGTCTCATGCCCGGATGAGATTTGGTGGAGGCATCATTAATCCGTGCTACTTTACTGTCTTAATCCCGTTCATTAATGCTGCTCGGGGCTTGGTCGAAGTAACTCAGATTTATGTCTTAGTTCGCTCTTGCAGGGTTTTGGGGGGGAACTGGACTCCTTTCTATAGCTCTCTGCTACAGAGCTGGTGACATATTTAGCCGTCACAATTGACTTCATGCAAGTCACAGATGGATTAATGTGTACTCTTTTTTTTTTTTTTTTAAGACGAAAAAGAATTTAGCACTGTGTGTCAAAATGACGAAGCTCTCAGCCCGCGCCAGATGTTTACGGTTGAATGCAAAAGATGGGAAGTGATAGCATGGATGGAGGCATGTAAGGGAAACCAGAGGAAAAATACATGGGGGGAGAGAAAATAAAACAGCCCAGATATGTAAACAGTGGTTATGGGAGCCTCCAACATCCCCTGTAAACCACGTTTTAAACAATCATGGCTGAATTGAAGTAGAGGAAACACTAAACATGTGCTGCTCTAATGTTGTGGTGGATTACTTTTTTGAGACTGATTCCAGGGCAAATTGGAAATGCCCATGTGAGTCTGATTTCATATTAGTGAGATTATGTAATTATCCAGTCACAGATTCCTTTGGGAAAATTAAATTTTCAGAATGAAATAAATATTACTGGTCTGATTTTAGATTCGAGTGTGCCAACCCAGAAGCTGCATATATATACTGAGAGTGTACAGAACCGAAGTCCAACCGTGGGCTCACTCGTGTGGTCATATTTGTGATCTCTGAGGTGCACACAGGAGGACAGGAGGATGAACTCCTCCACACTTTATCATTGTTAACAGCGCCTTCTAGTGGCCATCTGCTGAACCAGCTTCACTTCTCTGTGGATCAACACTTAGATCATAAAGAAAACAAAGCCACGTTTAGGGAAATGACTTTCTGCCATTTATCAAGCAGTGAGTGGATGTATTACAGCCTCCTGGCTGTTACATCTGCCTGCTTTGCTTTTAAAAACCTGCAGAGATGGTAAGACAGGGGACTGGGCCCGTTAGGAGCAGGCTACATATATGGTGCAGGAGAAGAAAAAAGAGAAGAAAGAGGGAAAGCACAGGCTGAAGCAATCAGGCATCATTCTGCGTGCAGGCTATAAAATCATAAGAGCCCAGTTGCACTTAAGTTGTCAGGCCAGTTGCTTCAAATCTCAGAGTTCGTGACATCTTCCCCCTTGTTTTTTTTTTTTTTTCTCGGTTTCTCTTTTTCTTCTTTGCACACGACTTTCTCTTTTCCCTCGAGAGAGAGAGAGAGAGAGAGAGGGCGTGTCGATTTAATTCTCCTTCAGGCTACATTTGTATCAATGGTGTCCGATGGAAGCAACAGGTGCAGGCTCTAAAGGTGACTTATTGACAATGTCTGCAGCAGCAGGTCATGAATGCATCACACGCCTGCTCCACTTACGATTTAAACCACCTGATGGATTTTTTTAAATAATTTTTTTCCCCTAACCTGAATGCAAAGCAGCTTCTCCCTACTGGGTATATTCCACTGAAACCTGTGAGACTTATGACTCAAGTAGAAGGAGGGGGTTACAGATGATTAATGTTTTTATGGCAAGAGAAAAATAATGATGGAATAAATTTATTTTTTTCCCCTTTAAGAGCAGACTAAAACGTTTTCTTTAAGGAAGACTAAATAGTTTAATTCAAACTACACAAATTTAATTTATCATTGCTCTCATTTGCTCGAATTAGGTGCATCTCTCTCTCGTTCTATATATATTTCCTTTCTGTCTTTCTAATATGTATATGTCTGTTTATGTCAGTGAGATTTTATGGCTGACACGTTGATGGTGACACTTGTTGTGTTTCACAGTCACAGTGCTCCGGTGCGCCGACTCTGATCGGGGTTGCGCTGCTTTCAGATGTTGCCTCTTGCACCTCGGCATCAGTTCAGCATTTAGGGTGAAAGAGCGATCCTCCTCCTCCTCCTCTTGCTGCTGCTGCTGAATTTAAAAAAAACAAAAAAAAAAAAACGTTTGGCTGCCTGCCAAGCCGTGGAACAAGTGCGCCTCCCTTCTCTGCTGTTTAGCGTATTCATAGTTAGGGGTTTGGGCTCGGCTGTTCGGCTGTTTTTAAAAAGGCAAGGCAGCTCACAAGTTGATCAGTCTGCTCAGGAAACCTCTGCTGGAGAAAGTATTGGAGTCCAAGCTGAAGGGGGAGAGAAGTTGAGATTTTGTGCAAAGAATTACTTTGCTTCTGCAGAGGACAGTACCTCCGGAAAAAAAACAACAGCACATATATTTGAAATTGGTCATTTGAACTTTTTTTCTCTTTTTCTTTTTTTCTTTTTTTCTTCTTATGCACAGTGCACAGCTCCAAGCCTGTAATTCATGTGTGTGTGCGTCTGTGTGTGTGACTGTGTGTGTGTTTTTAAATAGATAGCAACACTCCTGGATAAAGACTCTTGGCTTTAGCTTTAAAAATCGGATTATCTGACTGAGGCATTGTGTTCATTAGACCAGTCTACTTTTTCCCCTCCTCTTCGCATTTAAGGTTTATGCTATAACCCGAAGAGAAGACCAACAATGATTCTGAGTTTTTGCCTCTTGCTGACATTTATCTTGGGGCTGTCCGGGTGCTTGGGCTCATACGTGCCGTGCGAGCCTTGTGACCAGAAGGCTCTGTCCATGTGCCCTCCGGTCCCGGTCGGCTGCCAGCTGGTCAAGGAGCCGGGCTGCGGCTGCTGCCTAACGTGCGCCCTGTCCGAGGGGCAGGCGTGCGGCGTTTACACCGGGACGTGCACCCAGGGCCTGCGCTGTCTGCCGAGGAGCGGGGAGGAGAAGCCCCTGCACGCCCTTCTCCACGGCAGGGGAGTGTGCACCAACGAGAAAGGATACAAACCTGCTCACCCGCCCATAGGTAAGAGACGCACCCGGTCGGCAGGGCTGCATGCCGGGGAGAGCCGGGCTCACAGAGCCTCCTCTCCCCCTCTGTGGATCTGTGTTTAGCAACATCTTGTCCCATGCTGGAATACACGGTGTGTGTGTTTGTGTGTGTGTGTGTGTGTGTGTGTGTGTGTGCGCGCGCGCGGGCGTGTGTGTGTGTGTGGTGTTGCACCGTCTAGAGCTACAAACCAAACTGAGTAGGGTTAGATTTCACCATTGATCTGTTCCTTTTTAGGAGATGAGATTCATCTTTTCCTTTTTTCCGCATGTGTTTCTGCCACACTTAGGGGCTGAGGGGATGACGGGCTGGGGGGGGGGGGGGCACTTCGGCTCTCTCACGGTTGTGAGGCGGCCGGTACCGGTGCTCTCTGACAGATTGTTTGAGGTGCCATCTGATTAACTTTTATCAACCGCCTCGATTGAAACCGGCTGCAGGAGCTCACTCCTCCTGGATCCGCTCCCCGGGTCTCTGTGGAGCCGTAGCAGCGAGCGCACCTTGATGGCCGAGAGCACAGCATCCAGCTGTACGAGCGGTGCGCTCTCAGTCTTTTCTGTTATATCACGAGGTGATGTGTGAATTTGAAAGAAGAAGAAGAAGGGAAGAACAAAAAAACAAGAAAAAATAAAGAGGAAAAACTGTGGTTGTATTTGCGGTGTCGGATAAGCTATTGCGGGCGACACGACGCTCCGCTGCGGGAGGCGCACATGGTGTGATCCCGACTGAGTGCAGCCTGTGCGGGACAGCGGCCGTCCGACTGCGGGTTCGCAGCTGACAAAGTCCTTGCCAACCCCCCTGTTACCATCATCGTCATCATTATAATCATTATCTCATATTTACATCTCAATTCATTAACGCATATGCGTGAAGGTTCTGCCGCCGTGTCTGCTGCAGATTTGCTGGTCTCAAACGGGAGAAAAACTTTTACCCAAAAAAAAAACAAACAAAACAAAAAAAACGGGGGGTTTATGGAGCCAGAGCTTAATTGTGGACTTATTGGGAGGGGAAACGTGCAAACACACTAAGTGGAGCTTACTCTAACATACAGTGTTAAAGATTTCCCATCGTCGCGCCGGAGCGCACCACCTCTCCTGTCCCTCATCTTTTGGATCATTCTCACCCGGGATGTGGACTCGGTCCGGGCTGTAGGGTGCGCAGAGTGCGGGGCTGCCCATTCGGGGGCGCGCGAAACGTTGGCTCCTGTCGGGGCAGGACTGGGATAGAATCATGTCTTCGGGCTACCCCTGGGGTGGTGTTTAGAGTCGGATTACCTCTAAATCTGTAGTCTGTGCGTGAGAGAGACACGAGAGGAAAGAGACAGACCGTCTGACAGACAGAGGGGAGAGGGGAGAGAGCAGCCAATAGCCTTGAATGATTAAAGGCATTTCTGGGCAAAGCAGAGAGGTGTACTGTCACTCAATAGTTTTGGCAGCTTGTCAACAACTAGATAAGTAGGTGGTAACCACATAGGTTTTGGCCTCATGCCTCCATCTATAAAATAGGGCGACCACTGGGCTCATTTGGCCTGCTGACAGAATCATTAGGTTGTTTGCAGCCAGCACAGCAGCCTTCACCTCTCTGCCTCATGACGGCAGACCAGAATGTGCCTTAAATTTTGCAAAGCATTGATCTCTGAATGAGACCATGAGAAGGTAGGCTCTGTGTGTGTGTTTACTTTCACGTTCACTTGGGCGGGGTTGCGGGGGTGCCTGGTGTGCATTGTTGTTAGTGTTGACACCTTTGGGAGTTTTGTCTTACTCTGGCTTTGCACACACACACACACACACACACAGACACAGACAGGACCTAACTTCTTTGTTGGCCCACAGAGGTAATCAGAGCATCTTTTCCTGCCTCTGGCAGTGCATTCATTGCATGGGCGCTCAGTCACAACGCAGTGATTCAGCAGAATGCCTCCGGCTCTCTCTTTCCTCTGAAGGGCCTTCTGTCAAACAGCTCCGCCGATGGGAACTGTTGAGGTGAGCTTCTGGTTTCCTGTGGTGTGGGGTTGCAGCTGTCTGTGCGCTGTACCAGCTGAGCAAGGCAAACACAGGGAGGAGGAGGAGGAGGAGAGGGAGGAGCTCAAGTGTCCGCCACTCTCAGGAGGCCATGAGAGCTGCAGCCTACTAAATATTGACTGGGGTAGCTAAACAATGGCAGAGAGGAATCTTTGCTATCCTAGGGCCCCCTCCTGCCCCCCCAACCTCCCTCCCTCTTGTAAGAAAAGGAATCCTGGCCCATCGCTCTTGCGTCTGGGTTCTCTTCCCAGCAGTGCATTAATTCATATTTTGCTTTGCACTGTGCTCCCAAGATGTGCATGGATTGTAAGGCGCAGGAGGTGGTATGTGTGGTGTTGGGGCACTCAGATTTTTTTGTTAGCCTCCCTCCCACCTCCACCCCTCACCCTCCCCTACGATTGAATCAGACCCCGCTTGCCAACAGATATGACTTCATGGCAGCAGGCCCCCTCTTCCTTCAAGCTCTTGAAAGGGGGCCTTATGTATGAACAGATTGCTCTGTGCCAAGAAACAAAAGATGATTAGGGAGTGGCTCCAAATCCAGAGCACCGAACACACATGGGCAGAAACACAGTGCCCCTTATTAGCATAGCAACAGGAAACCTGCTGACAACTCTGACGGTTTACATTTATCGTGGCTTTTTAAGTGCACCTCTAACCTGTTGCCAGAAAGTTCAGCGGTTTGTCAAACGTAACATATATTTGTTATTCATACTTACAGCTAAGCAACTGCAGGCTTCTGGTGCTAGTTTGCCTGCGAGCCTCATGTATGCCTGAATGCTAACACGGTACCTTCACATTTTTAAGCACTGTAAGGATTCGCTTATCATCACATACTTTCTGACGGCTTTTCAGATTTGAGTGTCCCCATCTGCTTTTTCCATGTCCACATCATTGCCGACACAGCTGGTTATTAGGTCGAAGCAGAAAAACTGATGCAAGCAGGTAAAGACAAAAAAAATGCAGATTCTTCCCTCTGACTGTACACACCTTAGAGAATATGGCGGCTGGTTGTCATTAGTCCGTCTGCTGTGGACATTGCATGCTCATATAGACATGCCACATTGGATATAGATCTGGTCACGTGTGGTCCCAGCTGCCTGCCAGCTTCATGATGGGCTCATGTGAGAGGAAAGACTGCATGTGGCTTTCTATCCGTCTCACCTTGAACATCTGACACAGCGCAGTGAAAGCTTAGCTTGCTGCAAGTGATCTGTTGCAGGTGCTAGGGAGAATTATTGGAAAGGTCATTTTGTCAAGATATTACATGAGGACTTCAAGAAAAAAAAGCACATAATTCATGGAAAATGTGACCATTAAGCTGCTTCTGGCTGTGTAAAAAAAAAAAAAGAAAAAGAAAAAAAAAGGTCTGATTTCTCCCTATTTAACTCGAAAGATATCTGTTCTCCTTATTGGTCACTGACACCGATCCTTCTGGTGGCAGCAGCAGCTGTGAAAGAAATCAATACTCGCGATTGTGTTTCTGTGCTGCATGCAGGCGTGCAATTCAAAAAAGGCAGGGGTGACCACATGCTGGGCTTTAAAATGATATCACGTGTTTAGACTTGATCCTTCTGCCGCTGAGATCTCACCGCTAACACCTGGTTACACGCCAGCATGTGGCGAAGGGAAGGATCAGAATTGCGGCACTGTCTCCACTTAGACAGAGTTTCTGACAAGTCCCATCACCCTGAAGTTTCTGAGGACTGGAAGAACAACAGAGCCTCCACTGGCGCCCCTGAAACACTGAATGTGAGACAGGGGGCACTTTTGTTGGAACCAGTGGGAGCTTGTAAGCTGAATGCATCATAATTATTGAAACTGTGTTATTGATGTCACTTTTGATCACTTTTGGTCTTAAAAAATTATAATTTAAGATCCACCATGCTAACAAATACCACAAACATCCCCACCTCAAATGAACGCTTCTGGCTACTTTTACACCCTGCTGTACAGGAGTCAGAACACCGTTACACAGCCAGCAATGGTGTTGTGGCAATGGGGCGCCTCCCCCCTGCCCACAAGGTTCTGGTCATCCATGTAGTTTGTTGCACACCCTAATTCTGATTTGGTACCAAATCAAGGAATATTCAGGCAGAAGTTCCTCGCTCTGAAAATGTGCTTTCCCCCTGTCTGTTTTGCGAAGCTGGGCGGAGCGTTTATTTACACTGTGAGAGCTGTAAACAGGTCAGAAAGTTTGCTTACCTATATGAGCATTTCCTACTTGGGAGGATTGTGCATCCTCTCATAAGTCCCTGTTTTGTGATTTATAATCCTTGAATTGTTCTTGCTGCTATTTATACCATGCATTCAGAAAAGCAGGAAACTTTTTGATTGCAATGAACATATTCTGTGTGCACAATACCATGGGAAGAGTTATTTCCTGCATATTCAGTGGCTGATTGAGAGTGTGCACAGAGCTGGACAACAGAAATTCCAATGAAACAACAGGACACAAGGCTCAAAACACAACTTCTGCTAGTGGTCAAAGATGGACAGATCACTTGTAGAAGTACAGATTTCACCAGTCATCAGTCTCATGTAACTGGACTTTGTGCAGTGGATGTAACTGTACTGTCTTTTTGGATCAAAACCCCGACAACCCCATAAAAACATGACTGGCCAACTGTGCTATGACATTAGTTTAACCGTGCTTTACTCCCGTGATATGAACTTTTAAAAAGCCCCTCCGACCCATTTCCCTTGGTCATCAAGATTTGGGCTGTTACACACAAACACAGGCTGCTCTAGATACTGCAGGGTTATCAAGCCATGGTCTTCTTTCAAATATTTAGTATCTAAGGCAGTCTGAGGTCGAGGGATGGTTTACGAATGTTGTTCTTTATATGACGCAGGCCCCTCAGGCTAATTTACCCCCACAATTATCTTGTCATGCCCCCCGTTGAGATTAAACAGCACAACTATCATCACTCTCTTACTTCTTGTAAAGATGTAATTTCAGATGGTACACAGACACTGACTTAAAAGGCATGACAAAACAAACCTGGTGTAATGCTGGGAAATCCATTGAAAGGTGGGACAATCTATTGTCCAGCCTTTTTTGTATTATTATTATAGTCTTAAGGATGCAGATGGAGAGAAAAATCCAAAGTAAAGGTGGCTTATCTTTCAGGCTTGGAATGCTGCCTGCAAGAAACTTTGGATATTCATGAAGCATAATTGTGTGCAGATGTAAATTTTTAAACAGAGAAGTATCAGGTGCACCTCCTTTGGCTTCTCTGCTCCTCAAATCCTAATGAAATCTTTAGCTGGAGCAGAGGCGGGGGGGGGGGGAGATAGTGGTGCAGTTTTGGACTCAGCTGAATGGAGGAGCTACACATGACTTGGCTTGCTTGGCTCCAGTTCAGCATCTTGGCTGAGTTTCAGGAGTTAAACACAGACCCCTCTAAGCCTCCTTTACAAGCTGGGTACCCTGAGCATGGAAAAACTGAGTTTTTGTGGCTGCACTGAAGAGCCCACTTCAAGAAGAGATGAATTTAGCAATTTTTTATTTTTTTTTTTGAGGTGAATAGAAGTCAGACCCCATTGTCTTTGACAAAGGACTGTATGAATTTTTAAAAGGCATTTGAAGCATTGTTCTCTGAGGTCAGACACTCTCTCGAAGTGACTGACTTCCGAGCATAATTGATATGCCATGGCTCAGACCTTCTATTAGTCTGGCCATTTATATACTCAAATGAGATTACACATGCAACAAGAATGCACGTTAAAAAAACAGTGTTTTTTTTTTGGAGCAGCATTTTTCACTGCCAAATATGTGGCATTTTAATCAAGTGCCCTGGGAAATGATTAGGCTCTACAGCAGAAATGAAGAGTTTTTCCACAGTGGTCGCATGCATGGTGTACATAGGAATGCTTGTTTGATGTATTTATTTATAGCAAGTAATAGCCTTGTAGTCTGAGCGGGGAGACACAAGGACATATCTAAACATAAACCAAGGCCTGCCAAGTCATGAGTTGTGAGATTCATTTCAAAGAGATGGCAGTGCAGCACAGAAGCCAAAGACCCAATTCTGGTAATCAACCCCCCCCCACCTCCTCCCCTCAGTTTGTCTCCCTCCTCCCCTCCCAGAAACTCCAGACGCTCATGCTGTGTCAGGTTCTTTGAACATCAGTTTTCTCGGAGCTTGCGTCCTTGTTACGTCTCACTGCCTCCTCTCTCCACAACGGCTGTGCATGCGCGGTTGGGCCAATCATCAAAGTCAAGGAACAGTCAGGCGACTTGTGAAATCACATTTTCCGTTGGGTTCCCGATACCAGCGAGCGAGTGTGGAGGTTGATTTGTCTTTCAGCAGCAGTTGGCCTATAGTCTGCGGCCAACATTCCTCTCTGGTTCAGCGCGTCTGGCCCCGTGCACCGAGGCGGGTTTCCTTGTCAGATAAATATAACCAGGGTCATCCACTGGCACCATCACTCCAGCCAGTTGGGACCTGGCAAAGTCTCCACAATAACTTCGGACTTATGGGACAGCTAAGCCAACAGTGAGGGAGGGGGGCTTCTTTATGTGGCCTCAAAGAACCTCTGGCTGAGGGTTCAGGCTTAAGAAGCTGAGCCCCAAAGATAGGAGAGGGGGTGGGGGCAAAGTTAAGGATAAAGGACCTCAACCTGTGACTATCCAATCGAGTGGGACCTTCAGATCTCTGAGACTGTGGTACCCCCTGTGGGAGCTGAAATCATGTCTTAAGCAACATTAATTGGGACAGAAATGTACAAGCATTTATATCAGTCCACAGAGCAATTGGATTTTCCTTAGCTTGACATTTCAATCAGTTTAATGTGGGACACGTCGCCATTAAGTTAGTACAGTCAGAGTCTCGGTCCCTGATGCCGTACAGCAGGCCAGATCATGTGTTAGTAGATTTTCCAGGCACAGTATTCGGCCACCATGCGACATGTGATACAGTTTTCCCAAGCCGAAGAGATCTGTATCCTCACGAATATCTGCTGCTCTGAGTATGTGTGATTTGAGCAAATTTTTAGACCAACGTGTCACTAGAAATCTTAAGACACTGGAGAGGTGTTTATAGACAACAGGACGGATATCTAAATATCTGGTTTCCTTCATATTCCCATGGACACTCCAGCTGTAATTTGTCTCACATGTTGGATCTCTTTGAGTAGTTCTCAGTTACTGTTACAAGGTGGTGGCGGATGAGTTTAGTTGCAGCTTCATTGGAGCTGTAGGAGTTCATCAGCTGTTGATCTTAGCTCCAGTCCCTGCTCCTCTGTAAACAAATGCTGAGAAACATTTGGTGGCACAAACCTCGGGAAAGCACCTGGTGTTGTGTTTATGTTAGTGGGGACTAATAAACTTCTGAATTTCACTATAGGAATACAGGGAATGATCATATAAGAGCAAGCATTAGATGAATTTTTAGCTGTTGACTTTTTTGTTTCAGCTGTTTGTTTGGTTTTTTTTTTTTTTATGGCTTCATCTTAATGGGCGTTTACTGCTCTATAATGACTGGTTTTAGATGTTAAGGAGATGTTTCACATTCCTGAATCTTACATTCTGGTTCAAATCAAATTTTAAGACCAGTGTGATGAAATAACCCTAGAGATTAAATAAGCAAACACGTCTCATTTGAAAATTAACACAACAAGAAACAACTACTCATTAAGACCTTTAAATATGTTGTATAGTGCATTAGCTGAGAGGATGACATTTCTTTCAACACTAAAGTTTTGTTATTTCTGTATTAAAAAAGAGATCAAGCTCCCTTTTTGGATGGAAAAATGGTTGAGCAATCAAAGTCTTTACAGTTCCTTTCAGCTTTACGGAGAGTTTCAGTCCTTGTTTTGGTTGTTACAGTTTTTCAGTGTTCCTTCAAGTTGTGCAGGGTAGTTTTTCTAGGTTTTCTGATATTGTGGATTATGCCAGGCCAAAATAGACACTAACTCTTGAAGACAACTAATCATGGATACGAAACAGAGCTTCAATAAGTCAACATTTGTCTTGCATGGGCTATACAGGCAGAGAAGTCACCCTAAATGTGTGCTAATGTCCGCTGGAAGTGTAAAGAGACATTTATGTTCACTATAAGAACAGATGATGATAAAATGGTTCTATTCCTTTAAATTTCCCTTCATTTTCAAACACAACACACTCAGCTTGTTACACAACATTTTCCCTAAGCCACTTTCACTGTCATGGCTACATCTTTTTTTAGCTTTTCTTGCATGATCTGTGCCACGTCATTTACTCTACTGATTCCTTAAACCCATAATTCTGAGTCAACCTGCAGTGAATGAAATGCAATAAGTTGAAAATGTAAACTCAGCTCACTGCCAACACTCTCCCACATTACGTTTTGCATGAAAGACATTCTCAATGTTGCGTTCACATCAGTGGATTAACCCATGGCTTTGTTATCAGCATAAAAAAGTGTGACATTAACCAACCGCTTCTCATTGTTTGGCCACAGATCGTGAATCTCGAGAACACGAGGATACCATGACCACAGAGATTACAGAGGAGTTGCAGCCAGCCAAAGTGCCGCTCCTTCCTAAAGACATTGTGAACAGTAAAAAAGTCCATGCACTGCGCAAGGAGCAAAAGAGGAAGCTGGGCAAGCAGCGCTCCCTGGGCTCTCCCATGGACTACTCCCCTCTGCCCATTGACAAGCATGAGCCTGAATTTGTAAGTATCCAAAGTTAGTTTGACACACACTTGCTCCCTTTTGACCACTTCCTTCATAGTCACATCTTAATACTAGGGCTGTCAAATGATTCAAACGTTTTAATCTGATTAAGCACAGGGTAGCTGTGAATTAATCACAATTTGTCACCATTGCTACATATGACAGAAAATTTCACATTTTCTCACTATATATCCAAATAAGTGTACTAAGTCTGACGGAACACAATGTCTACTTCAGAAATATATAAAATAGCTTGCTTTATATAAAAATGGAAAAATGCAATATTTTCATTCCAGGTTACACAAGTTACTAATTCCTTTTGACTTGAATGATTTAGTTGTTTTGGACGTTTTTTTTTTTTAAGTCAAACAAATCATCAGAAGCGAATAATTTTCATTCACCTCCATGATGAATGCAGGGTCAGGAAGAAAAAAGCTGCTGTTGGCTACACAGCCAGTTAAGGCTGCAGCAAGGAGGCAAAAAAAAAGTATGTGAATAATGTGACAAAAAACAAATAAGGTATTAATTGCGGCCATGTTCCAAATGTCATTTGAGAAGAGAAGGCCCCTCTAATGACGTGAAGTGCTGCTTGATTGTAACCCTGTGCTGTCTCCCCTCTAAGGGTCCGTGCAGAAGAAAACTGGATGGAATCATTCAGGGGATGAAGGACACTTCTCGTGTAATGGCTCTGTCTTTGTACCTCCCCAATTGCGACAGAAAAGGATTCTTCAAGCGCAAGCAGGTGAGTTTGCCTCGCATAGATCTCTGCATTTAAATTTTCTATTAAACTGCACATAAAGTATGAAGGAACATATTCAGGTCTTTGCATGATCATACATCTATAGGTCTATGTTATGAGTTTGTGCAGTGAAAGTATCAAAGGTCTCAGTCCACAGAGAAATGCTCACAGTCTGTATTCACAGACTGAGCCTTGACACTAGCTGTTGGGACTTCTGAAATTTGCGATGTCACAACAAAGCAGTCACTGCCGTTACCGGGTGGACGCAACTTTGTTGAGTGTTTACCTGAAATTTATTAAATTGTTATTGGATAAATCAAAAAAAGTCAATGTAAAGAGAGGCTCAGATCTTCTCTTCTGATTGGCTGCCTTATTAGTAGTTACTGTAGATCTAGAGAGAAGCCTTAGAGAGGAGACGTTAAACTAGACTGAGGTGGTTTTGATGGCAAAAAGGGAAGAAAGCAAAAGGGTAAAATTTTCAGCAAAATTAGTATAAGAAGTAGAAATGGAACCAGTGGATTCACATGCCCATGCCATTGTTGAATAAATCCTCAAGAAATTCTAAGCAACAGAGCTAACAGATGAAACACAAATGTGCATGATGAATAGGCCCTCGTCACTGTTTCTAACTCATCTGTCTATCTGTCTGTCTGTCTGTGTTCTGGGCCACAGTGTAAGCCGTCTCGTGGCCGCAAACGAGGCATCTGCTGGTGCGTGGACAAGTACGGGGTCCAGCTCCCCGGCACAGACTATAGCGGGGGGGACATTCAGTGTAAAGACCTGGAGAGCAGCAACAACGAGTGAAAAAGGGGGGAGGACCACCCTCGAAACCCCCTACCACCACCGCCCCCCCACCCCTTCAACCACCACGTGACCCAGGGCCCATGCCTCCTCTCTGAACCACACCCGTATGCTCCATCCTCCGTTCTCTTCAAGACTTTTTTTTTTCCCCCAAATCGAACAAAAAAGGAAGAAAGCAGGCTGTATAAAAGACACCTGTAATTTTTTCTCTTTTCTTTTCTGTTGTTGACCAAGCACTCATGTTCAAATGAGGGGAAAAGTCCTAGAAGATTAAATAATTCCCTTGACTCATTGCTCACGGGACCCCTTGTATGAGCCGGGTCTCCTGATTGCTGATCCACGAAAATATATGCACACAATGGAAATATTTTTATAGAAGCTGAGGGTTTCAATGCAACAATTTGTATGATGAAAAATTAAAACTAAATCATTTTGAGGGGAAAAAAAATGCATCAGGCACATCGATTGAAAACAGATCAGTTTTTAGGCTGTGGAACATGATGCTGCTGTGGAACTGATGATTGGCTGTTGAGTAAAGGAAAAAAAAAAAACAAGTGATAGAGAGCTGTAACAGTTTTACTCTATCTGGGTATGTGGTCCTGTCAGAGCACTTAATTAATAGGGGAACCTGCTTAGATATGTGTTACTTCACAGAACAATGCATGCATGAATGTGCGTATGTATGTATACAGTGCGAGTGCGTGGTGTGTATCAGCCAATGTTGGTATAAGACGGAGTGAGCCTATTACAAAAAAAAAAAGAATGTCCTAATTTCTTTCTCTTTTGTTTTGATTTTTGTCACAACAAGTATTGCTAGTGCTTGAAATGGTCTTGGGGCTGGCCTTCTACTTATCGTAAAGTGCATCTTGGGACAGACACGGAGCATTCATAAACACAAGAGCGAGCAGATCGTTACAGATGAACGTATGTAAGTGGCTCTTCGATCATGTAGCTAGCCTGATATGCCAACTGTGCCTACTTTAAACAGACAATGCCATGCAAGGCGACACAAAGCTTAGAGAGCGCCTGACTCTGATGGTGAAATAAAAGATTCTCGCCTCAAGCGACGGGGACTCGGGTTTGACCTTTTAAAGTAATCAAACTTGCCAGTCATGGCCGGCCGCTTCTCTGATCCAGTTGTGTGAAGTGTAGTTTTGTATGGTTTTGTTTGTGCTGTTTTTCTTTGCCTTCAGTGAAGTAAAGACCACCCACTTTTGAGCCATGTACCTTTATCAAGTGGTTTCCCCTCAATACTGCTACTACAGTGTAACCATGGTGTATTACATTACTTTTAAATATAGTTATTGAATGTTGTTATTTCCTGTAGAGACAAAGTATGACAACAATGTAATTGTGCTTGGAAAAAAAAAAAGATTTTTTTAGCCTGTAAAGATTTGAATAGGTCCTTGTAGCCTGTCATGAAAATGACCCCGAGTCGTTTGACCACAGGGCGGTCAAAAAAGCTAACCCTCTGCAGCCCTTCATGCCTCCTTGCAAAGGTTATCTACCTGCATCAAACTGGAGCATGACAAAGACAAAAATGTTACAGGATATAACAGGGTTGTAACATTTAAGTAGAGTTGTTCTCTCTGTGTGCAAGTCACAGTGCCTTCCTACATGCAAATATTTTAAATAGTGACGTGAAAGTGACATGGATATCATTACGGGGCAATTTGCTCTCTCATACAGCCCCCACGCCTCACCTCCAACAACTGGGGCTGATACTTGATACAATAGCAAAGAGGTCTATGTTCAGTTCAAAAGTAGAACAATGAATGTGGTAGGTCCTGTAAATGGTGACAGCAAACGCACCGCACTGCGGATCCATATGTAATCTCTGCCTGTACCTCGGGGCAAATTCTGGACAAGAACTGCTGCGTATCCGCAGACAGTTTGACCTTCGTCTTTCTTCGACAACCAATAAGCTAGGATTCTTGCTTTTTTTTTCATGTGAATGCCAATGTATATGATTGCCAGAGAGGGGAAGCCAAAGGATGTTTGGAGGTAAATTAACCGTTTCCTTTGTTGCAACATAAGGGAAGTGAAATGTGCATCCTGAGCGGTTTCCGGTTGTGAATATGTATTATCAAGGCTCCTTAGCCCCTCTTTCAACACCAAATCCCCACTACCACTTACAAGGAAAAAAAAAAAAAAAAAAAAAAAAAGCAGCTTGCACTTATTTCAGTTACTCACTATTGATATTGACACACAACGACGTCCTAAGATGTGGTATCATGAAGTTAGTGGATCAAATGATAATTAAAAAAAGACAAAAAAACAGCCACAAAAGCTAAACGTTGTGTTATCTTGTGCTTACCTTGTAAAGGTGGTGCTTTGAGGTAATATTTGTCGACAGGGGCCGTGCAGCCCATGCCTGGGACCTCTGATACAAAAACATCTTTTAGGGAAAAAAATAGCTTGAAAAGTAAAACAAAGCTAGAGGTGTTCTCATGGCCTACTGCAGATGAGCGCTGAGAGAGAGAGAGAGAGAGAGAGAGAGAGAGAGGGAGGGAAGGAGAGTGAGGGAAGAGGAAGAATGAGCACCATGGGCAGTGGTCATAATCAGGGCCTAGCCACTTCCCCAGTACGGGGTCACCAACTGCATGACATTAGATACAGTTAGCAAAACAGTCATCAGGAGTCAGAGTCACAGAAATCTGGGGGAGGTTATCCTCAACCAGCAGTGGAGGATAAAAATCGAATATCACCGGGACTCCTTAATGTCTAGATCGATCAAAGGTGTCAGTACTTAAACATTGCAGAATTTGTTTTGGATTTCGGCCCAAAGTTCAGCAACTTCTGTTTCTCACACCTGGTTGCAAGTCTCGACTTCCTCAGGTTTCTCATCTCCTGCATGGTTTAAATCCATATTCACACCTCATACTTCAGTAGAACAGTAACTACAGTACAGCTTTTTTCTGAATACATAACACTTTTTGGTTGTAATTGGTTTCATAATTGGTGTTCACTGGCTTGTGAAACAGACCCATCGTTGGCAGGAGGACAGTGGGAAATAAAATGGTCAGTATTTGGAACTACATAAGACAAATAAAATAAAATAAAAAAAAGACAAAAAATCTCAAATTATTAAAGTGAATATCACTGTGTAATATTTATTCAACTTGTAATTTATGTACTCCTTTAACCTTTGTCTTTTTTGTTATGACAAAGCATTTATTTAAATAAAGTTATGTATTCATTTAAGCATCCTGGTGAGGTTTTCATTTCAAATTTTTTTTTTCTCAAGAGGAGCAAGTGGCCGCTAAATTGTCTTGAAATGCACAGTTTGAAGAGGAATCATCCTGATAGTAAACACCAAGTAATCTCTGAGGCATGAGCTGATAAACCTCTTAGACATAAGTCTGAGACGGCCAGCGTAGCCCAAAGGATCTCATCCAGCATGCAGGATGTGACTTTATAAAGCCTCACCCGAGGGCAAGTCACCTGGTTTTCAACACCATAGTCAAAAAGATTGCACAGGAACAAGGAAGTCATTTAACATGAGTTTGAACTTCAAGAGGGGTGGGGGGGGGGCTCTCTATTCCAATGACTGGGAAGAAGGGATTAGTAGCCTGGAGGAAGCTTCAACATCTTATGGAAAACTTACATTTATTACCACTTCAAGGTAGAATGGACCCCCTGAGCCACACCCATTTACACTCAGCTAAACACAAGTGCACACACACAAGTTGGGGACAGAATGTGGTAAACTCAACAGAATTAGCTCCCAGTCAAAGGTGAAGACTCGATGGGACGACCTGGTTATGTAAAGATTTAAGATCAATGGCAATGATACCAGCTTGTGATTCAGCTATTGGCTTTGCATGCATCCACACACAGGGCTGTCTGGTCAGTTTTTCCCTTATAGATTCCAGGAAGACACGAGACAAAATGGGACATTTCTTCTTTTGGGGGCACGTGGTGGTGGGGGGGGGTCTTTCCCTCGGGACCTCAGGACTTTGACCAACTCCAGATGTGGGTGACTGAAACGGGGCATGAAAGGGTGGGGGGAACAGCAGTTCCTGTATGGCAGATCAAGGCTGCCGTAAAGGTTGTGGTATGTCTCAGTGTGTGTATGTGTGTGTGCGTGTGCGTGTGTGGCAGCGCAGACTTTGACTTCAGGGAGGAGGGAACATGTGTACAAGATTTGATTTGTGAGGCAGTGAACATGACAATTACTATTTGCCTTCAAAGAAACTGACAAATGCACTTGGGACTTCAAAGCATTTATGCCCCTTTTATTACATAATTAGGCCAACAACGTTGGATGGCTTCATCTAACTTCGGCTCGTGCACCTCGCCCCATCCCCAAGCCCCCAAAGTGCTGTGCAGAGCGTTTCTGTGAACTTCAGGCCTCGAAGCTGTGCAGAAAAGCTGGGCTCTCTCCCTCTCTGCATGTCTCTGAGCCGGGATGAATTTAAACAAATGACCAGTGCTGTACAGTCACAGGAGCTGCTGCTGTGGGAGCAGCTCTGGAGATGCTCTCACATGCTTTTGCATTGATTTGCCTGTGGCTCATATCATTAAATGTGACTTTTGGGAATCATGATGGGGCATTTAAAGACATAAGCTTACAAATGGCATGCAGATGTTTACAGTGCATAATTGTGATCTTTGCAAATCACTGCTGTGCTCTGGTATAATGTTCTCTTTCTCTGAGGATGGAGATGAAAGGAGATTTGAAAGAATTTACAGCAGTTGGGACTAAATCACATGACTTAGTGGGGGAATCCTCCAATGCCGGTGGTAGAAGAGGACAGACAAGTGTCTGCTCGTTTTCATCTGAGCCCTTTCATCAAAGATGGACTTAGACCCGTAATCCCAAATGGAGGGTACTTCAGCATGGATCGGATGTGACTGTGAGAATCACAACTGCATGTTAAGTAAACTAACTTGGAGATTACTATTTTACATCCTGCAGACCATAAAGGTGGCATTTTAGACTGAAGTCATAACGCTCCCGCCACGTAGTGCTGGTGATCACTTCTATCAGATTTATCCTCACCAAAGGCATCTCTGTGATCTCGGAACACAGCTGCATCACCAAAACCGCACATGACTGGAAACTCAAGTGGTTAGACAGATTGTAAACAAATCTCTGCCCAGGAGAAATTCAAGACAAAAACTCAACCCAAATTTCCATCACAGAAAGTTTGTTTGTGTTTTTTTTGTTTTTTTTTCTTTTTTTTTTGGCGGGGGGGGGTGTATTATGCCTTAATTGGAGGACATCAGTAATGATAGATAGGAAATTCAGGGAATGTGACATGCAGCAGCAGCACTCCCGGGTGGCCGGTGGAGATGGTGGCTCATCACAGCTGAAGTGGTACCTGCCCTCCAACCACTGGGCTATCAGGTCACAGCTCCTGATACACTGCTTTCACATTCCATTTCAGTTTATTATTTATAACAATTTAGGCCTGCTTGATTTTCTCTTCCCAATGAGCCTATTTTTAGAGCGTCTTCCTCTTTAGCTACAATGGATTTTTGCATCGAGGGTTTTTTTCCTTTCACTCTTTCTGCAAGAGTGAAACATAATAATTGGCTTTTTTGTCCATATTTAAGGATAAATGTCTACTGTTGTACTTCCTGCAACATCGGAGCACCTTGTCATTTTAACAAAGATAAAACAACAATTATTTTGTTAACATTCAACAAGTTCAGCTTCCGCCAGTCTTAGAAACAGACCTACCATCAACATATCAAGGGAAGTTGTTGAATGCTAACAAAAGAAATAGTAGTCTGAAAGTAAGGCGGGAGCACACAAACACACACATGCATGACTTTGCACAAACACACACACAGACACAATCACACAAGTACAGATGCTCACTTCTACTACAATTCCCACTGCTAAACTTCCCTCCTCATCCTATTGTGCCCTATCTATTAAACCCCTAAACAAAAGATACTTGTTTTGATTTGTTTCCAGGGAAAGGCCTTAAACTACGGTTAAATGCGCTGAACAACCTGAGGATGCCCAAGATCCATGTGTGCAGCCCAGCCAAGCTGTCAAATGTTCAACGCCAGCTCATTGCCAAAAACCAGCCAAAAATAAGAAGAAATTAGAAAAAAACAAAAACCCAAAGTGTCACAAAAACTGAACAAAGTTGTAAAGCTGTAGATGTGAGAGCATTCATATTCTGCACAGCATGATTGATTGCACCCTTGGACCATTGCTCAGCTAACTGGCACACTGGTCTCTATATTGGGTTACAAGGCCAAGGCCAGTCAGGAGTGGTCTCATGATCCACTTCTGGCCACAACTTTAAAGAACTCTGTCTTTACACCTGAGGCTTGAACCTCTGTAATCACAAATCGCTGGTGACTTTTCTTGGGGGCTTTTGCAAGTGTACACTAACCCTAACCCTGCTCACACAGAACACAGTCAGGCTTTATAACTTAAAAACATTACATACAGTATTTAGCTGGAAGTCTTGCCTGTATAATATAATATAACTCCATTAGTCAACGGACAATCTATCAAAACTAATATCTTCTGCATGGGTCTCAATACTGTCTATAAAGTGGGTGTCTCTCTGACTGGCGGTTAGCCTGGGTTGTCTTGATATGATCACCAGGACCTTTCCTTGCATCTCAGCTCAGCAAGAAAACACTGTCTGGAGAAACACAATGAAGAGACTTCACATTGTGAAAAATTCTCACTACAAGATAAAACTACACATTAATGTTGATGTCTGGGCAGTCCGCAATCCAACAATATTCACTTTGTAATGAGCAAATGTTTTGCATTGGTGCTTGAAATTAACATTCATTCATCTTCTACCACTTTTCCGTTTCTGGGTCCTGGGGGGGTGCTGGAGCCAATCCCAGCTCACACTGGGCGAGGGTGGGGTCACCCTGGACAGGTCGCCAGTCTATCATAGGGTCAACACACAGAGACAGACAGACACAAACAACCACTCACACTCAGACCTACGGACAATTTAGAGTCGCCAATTAACCCAAATATGATGTCTTTGGACGGAGGGAGGAAACTGGAGTACCTGGAGGAAACCCACGCAGGCACGGGGAGAACATGCAAACTCTGCACAGAAAGGCCCCAGGCCGAGAACCAAACCCGTGACTTTCTTGTTGTGGGGCAACAGCGCTAACCACTATGCTGCCATGCTGCCCTTGAAATAAGCTATTTAATCAAATAAAAAAGTCAAGAAAACTAGTTCACTCATCATTTTAGGTCAGAGCTAAGCTACAATCTACTTTGCTCAAAAATGTGACACCATTCTGTCCTTCTACTTTACTAGGTGACTACCTAATAAAAGTAGCGTTGCAATAGAAAATATGTACTGTGGGAAACTCAACTGTGACTAAATAATGTTTCCTACAAATGTCATGAGGATGTTGCTAATTTACGTGTTTGGCAAACCAAGGTGTTTCTTTGACAATGACCTTCCGTTGTCTAAATCAGACCATGCTCAGGACTGTGCATCCGAGCTCTGGTGTGACAGCCACACAGCCCTCTGGTTCAGTGACATCCTGGTGTTTGGTTGCTATGATCATAATCTCTGGAAGACAGAGCTGCTTGAACTATTTAACTCATTAAATAGTATTTATTAAATAAATAAAGGTTAACCAAACTTTCATCAAATTACCCTCACCTGGACTTGAGGATCTGTTAACATGGCAGATGCTTCCATAAGGGTAGAAATACATGAACACGCAACTTCTGCATCTGTTGGATAATCATAATAACGTGCAACTGCAGTTGATTACAGATGGGAATCGATGCATTACAATTTTGAAATATGACAAAAAGCATTGCATGTCATCGATGATGAGAAATTGTGTGGCTGTAAAATAACGGAGGATTGATTTCAGGTTGTGGATGGTGAAATTGTTTCAGCACAGCCAGTGCTAATGTGACTGCACAGGACTGCACAAAGTTACAATTCACTGCCACGCGCCCTATATCCTGCTTGGTCCGATCTATATAAGCACCCCGACATCTCTCTTTCTCACAACTTCATGTTCCCTCTTCATTCCCCTCAAGGCCATTTCCAGCACAAAAATGTATGGCAAGCATGTGTGTGTGTGTGTATGTGCCTCTTTGTGTATTTGTGTACTTGAGTTGGTTTATTCATAGACACCTTTACCCACTTAGTATCACATTTGTCAATGTCAGCCCCCCCTTCCTAATCCCTCCTCATGTCAACACTTCATTAGTAACCCCAGCAACGTGTGGGCACACACACACACACACATACACACACAGAGAAGGTGTATTTCCACAACTTCAGACAACCTTACATTGACTTGCATTCATTAATTGGAGAGTTATTCTTAACCTTATCTTTAGCTGCAGCCTTAGACCTACTGTACCCTATCCAAACCTTAAAACATTTCTTCACCTTAAAATGTAATGATTTAGATTGCAAGGAATTGAACACACACATGCACACGCAGCATTTTCCATTTTCTCAAATCTCCCAATGTCACTTTTCTTTTGTGACACTTATTTGGAATTGCCAAGTGTTGATAAGAAAACTGCAGACAAACAGAAACAACTCTCTGCAGCTCACCACACTGACGGGTGTGGAGTAAGAGAAACGATTGGATGGTGTAAGATTTTACAGTTAGTTTTTTTTTTTTATTGTCAAAAACTTCAGACTTTTTTTTATTACTTCACTCCTGAGATTGTTGGGAGCGTCAAGAAAAAACGTTGCGAGACATAATCAGTGACAGTATCAGCGTCATAAACTTTGTGTCATAAACTGTCTGACTATAATAGTTTGTTGATTTTTTGTACATTTTTCTGACATGTCAAAAAGGTCTTAAACAGCATCTACAAGAGTCTCAGCTCCGCTAAAGAACAGCAGAGCTTTGTCGGTCCCACTGTGATCGGTGGCAGCCCTGGCCCAGCGTTAGCACAGCAACAAATCTGGCATGACAGTCCCCCCTGACTGAGGTTGGTAGGGATCTGGTAACACTGTGTGAATGTGAGGACTCCAATGCTCAAAGCCTTCAACCGACAGCTACACCAAATGTCTAACAACCAGCCAGTAAAAACAGTCGGCAATGAAAAAAACAATTAGCTTCAGGTTTGTTTGGTTTTTTTTTTAACTGATTAACTTCAGTTTTATTAACTTTTGCTGAAATCCACAGTTGCCAGCCGTGTCAGGGCATTACTTGTTTAAAGAAAGGAAACTATACTATTAGTTACTCCCTTTTAAAAATTTACATCCTAGTTTGGAGTAAATCAGCATCAGGTTGAGCCTCACAGACAAAGCAGGTATGTAGGATGAGGACTGTGAGATGGACTTGGTCTTTACATTTTTATACATGTTGATCTAATGATCCCATTGATACAAGAAATCCTTGCAGTTTGTGAAGGCAACCCAACCCAACAATCAAAGTGTCAGATGAACAAAGCTAGAGGGATGTGGCTGTGGTGGGCGTCACTCTGAGTTCCTCTTGAAACTGGTTACAGTTGGGATCCCCTCTGACTTTAGGTGATGCCAGGATCTGGACCCCGGTTAAGGGGTTAACGCACCAGCACTCGCCCCTCTGGCCATGGTTGGACATGTTGCACTGGAAAGCGGAGAAGAAAAACACAAACTAGACAAGTTGGAAAACATTGGAAAAAAAGAGGGAGGGGTAAGGAAGCACAGTGGGAAGCAAGGGGGGTGCACTAATGAAGCATGGCGGATGGAGGCTCGAAATGTGTGTGTGTGTACTTGTGAATCTCCTGTTGGTGGGGGGCCATTGGATGAGAGTGAGGACTATGATTCGGGTGGGACAACAGTCACCCAATAACAGCCCATCCTCAGGTCATGCTCCCTACACATACACACACACACACACACACACACACACAGACACGCACACAGACACACACACCTACACTCACACACACAGACATATACACACGCACACATAAAGAGGCATGCCAGTAGTCTAGCCTCCCCACAGAGCTTCCTCCCGCCTCCCAACTCTACTCAGAAATGAGGTCGTAATTGAAGTGGACACAGTTTATGCCGTGCACGCGGGGCGGCCCGAGGAGGGGACGGCGAAAAGAACGAAGAGCTGGGGGTAAAGAAAAGACTTTCCATTTTCTTCCTTCGATGAAAAAGAACAAAAAAAGTGACAGTTACAGTAATTACCGCGCGACAAGGAGGGACAACTCCAAAAAAAGGGAGCTGAGTGTTGAGGAGGTAGAGTGTTCCTCCCTGGGAACCAGGGACTCCGGTCCAAAACAATGCCGTTGTTTGTGACCAGTGATGAAAATTGGCTGAGTGGTTGAGAGCCCTCCTTTATCAAACTGTGGCGCCTATTCAAATCTTCTTTTCTGCTCTACTATCCTCGTAAGACAACACTGGATATGTGACCTTGTTTGTCCTCCTCTGTCTGATTTCTATGGATGAGCGGAATTCAAATTCAAGCCCCCGATCGGAAGCACGGTTCGTTCCTCGGTTTAACAAAAGTCTTCCCATGAAGAACGCCAAAACACTTTTATTGCCTTGTAACCTTAAGCTCAGAAGCTTGTTGCCTCATTCAGGATGACAACATCTCTCCAAGCATTTGTGTGTCTGTGTGTGTGTGTGTGTTTATGAAAAAAAAAGTGTGTACGGGGGGGTTGTTGTGTGGTAGCAGGTGGGAGGAAGGGGGGTTATATATTATTTTTTGCCAGGGTGTGTGTGTGTGTGTGTGTGTGTGTGAGTCAGACTATGAAAGAACAGGGGAAATCCAAGGCAGAACTCGAGCAAATGATATGTCTACATGATTGTGTGTGTGTGTCTGTGTGTCTGTGTGAGCACAAGAGATAGACAAACTCAGAGAGAGGTCAAAACGTGAAAATGAAAAAGGTGAAAAGCAAAGAATGAGAAATAATTTCTTTTCTACTCTTATGTACAATAGAAAAGTGCTTTACATGCACACGGCACTGTATCCCACACATACTCACACTGATGATCCATCAGGTTTCAGTATGTTGCCTGAACGCAGACTTGAGGAGGTGGAAATCAAACTACCAATCAGTGGACGACCTGCTCATCGTGATGTCTGGACTCAATATTCCTGATACAACTAACAGCCGAACTTTGCCCCATGTGAAAGCTGGCACTCACACTCATTCCACTTAGAGCAGCTCCCAGAAAAAGTCAAAAACGTGACGACATCTGGAACCACACCAGTCCCGGCGTGCTCTTGTGTCCTTGTGAAACATCAGACCAGACTGCTGCTGTTGGAGAGCTGAAACCTCCTAACGGTAACAACCGCGGCCAAATCCTAATGAGCGACGTCACAACAGGTGCTTTGTCTTTTTGGACAGCTGATGGAAAACACCTGCAGTGACATCAATGATTGGGGTGTGGCCAGTTGGGACGTTGGTCCAAAGTTTCCACCCACAGAGAGCAGCCTGTGTCCCACTGGGTGATTCATTAAAATGGGAGATTATGAATTTTTTTACAGAGGATGTGATATGAATTATCCATCATCTGAACTGGATAATGGAACTTGAACAAATGAGTCCAGTTTTTCCACGATCAGTTACCGAGATTCAGTTCAACAGCTCAAGCTTTTTAGGTCTGCATCATTTTATAGAGATTTTCCTGACAAATTGTAGTTAAATGTCTCTGGGAACTCTGGGAAGTAAAGTTCTTTGGGCCTGAGCAATGTCTGTACAACATGTGCTTGTAATCAAGGTGGAGGATATATAGAGAGTGGTGAGAAAAAGAGACTTGGACATTGTGGAGTGACCTGCTCCTCTGCATCAATAGATCATAAAGTGTGATCTGATCTTGGTCAAAGTGTTAAGAGGAGACTATAAGATAATATCACACAAGAAATTATAATTATTCAAGGCTTTACTGAGCACAGCCGTTAAACATTCACGGTGCTGGTGGGAAAATTGAGTGAGGTCGTAAGGCCGCACATTTAGTCTGAATTGCAGGAGCTGCAGTGTGTATTCATTTGGTCCTACAGAGATGCCTCATATCCTCCAGATTTTACTCTACAGATCCATGGGAGCGTGTTCATTTGATCTAGACAGCTGCAAACATTACCTTACCATCTTGAATTTAGTCGCACGAAAACATGGCCGTTTCCACTTCAGCTGTTATCACATTAGCTACCATAACTGCAGCATAACATTGTTTTTCTGCACATCAACTGGCCTTACTCAGTCTAACCGTCAGTATTATTTTATGCCAACGCCTGCTCTTGTCAAACCGCTCCTCCTTAAGGGATCGTGGGGGATGCTTGAGCCAATCCCGGCCAACGTTCCGGGAGAGGGCGGGGTTCACCCTGGACAGGTCACCAGTCCATTGCAGAGCCAACACACAGAGACATAGAAAGACCAACAACCTCTCACACTCGAATTTATACCTACAGGCAATACAGAGTCACCAATCAACCTAGACATGCATGTCTTTTGACAGTGGGAGGAAACCTGAGCTATTATCATACCCTTTTAAATAAATTTCATGTATCTCCGACTCAATTTTCTTGTGCAAAATACTTCTATACAACTAAAATTTGATTCATTGACTGATTGATTGAGATTAAGACTGATTAAAATACTCTGCCACATGAGTGAATATAAACAGACGGTTTCATAATGTTTGGTGTCCACGTTTCTCTTCAGGTTATCCTCTGCTGGTTTAAGGCCTGGGCTCTGACTGCGTCAATGGGGTGGGTGGATTTTCTTCCTCTGTGGTAGTTCTAGTTCAATGTTCCCCACTTTGTTGCTTTTCATGCAAATAAGCAGGTTTGTGTTGTTGTTGCTTTTGGCCATCAGTTTATCAACTTGCTTGTGAGTAGGTGTGTGTGCTTATGAGAGGCAGAACAAAAGAGAGAGCAGGACAATGGAGGGGCTCATTATGAAATTGTGTGGAGAGTAATCAGACGGGGGCAGAAGACCTCAGTAAAGTACACTCCAATGTGACTGAGGACAGACTGCTAAACCAGACCACATACAGCACAGAACAACTCTGAATGTGGTCTGTGTGACAGCCCTCTGGTTCTGCCATGACCTTAAGGGAATGTATGGCCATTTGTTTTCTTCTCATTCAAGTCCTGTTAGAAGAATTGGGCATTAGTGCAACTGGGTGCATCAGGCCATTCTATTTGGAAGGCATTTAATATCAGCCAACCCCATTATCTGTCAGACTCCATGACTGGGTCTCCCCCTTTAGCCACGAACAATACTGACCTACTGACTCTCCACTTCATACACTTGGTTCATATGTTTGACTTTCTTTTGTGCAAATAAAGTCATCGTATTCTTTATTTCAAGTTCAACTGCATGATTTCCCTCCTTTCGTCAAGGCCTAGAAACTGAGTCATGACACCTGAGTGATCCAATCTCAAACGTATCCTCAGTATGTCTTGTTTGTTCTTACGTCTGAAATTAGATTCTGTTCAGCTATTGACTTAACATCCCTCTCTGATGATCTGATCACAAGTGGACAGCTCTAAGAGAGCTTGATAAACTTGAGGTTGAGTGAGTCCAGAGGCAGCAAAGTCCTAAATCATGATCCCCACGTCACCTTTGGGATGATGTTTTCCTGTTAGTACCCCTCTTACTCCATCTATAGAACTGGCTGTTCTACAAAATAATTCAACCATAGTTTCATCAGGGTAACAAAACATTTTGTCCAAACATATTTGTTTCTTCCATTCTACTAGAAGCCAGTTCATGTAAGAGTAGTCACAGAACTAAATTAGCACCATTCATTTATTTGCAGTTTGTGTGTGGCCTGATGATCATCTAAACTCTTTAAGATGACTTGGTTAATCTTTCCAGTTTCATGCAAATCAGCAACTCTTGAACATACATAGCATCACTTTTTTTTTCTCCTGATTCATGTCAGATGTTCTTGATTTTTGGGTCACTTTAGTAAATTCAAGTGGTTCTAACAGACCACTCCAATCTCGTTTATTTGACTGGGCTCTGGTTTGTTAACTTCTGACTCTAGTTACAGTTGTTATTGTAATGAGAACTATACATAAATATAAAATTTGACTGCATCATGCAGACCAGAATAATCCTGTGGCTGCTCACTGCAAACATGTCAAACGTAATTTAAGAGCACTGACACTGGTTGATAGTGAGAGGGTGGCGGGGTTAAGATGTTGGAGGAATGAATTGAGCTGGCTTCTTCAACATCTTTCAGGATTTATTTCTTCCTGTCCATGGATACTCTTTATAAGGGTTTTGATGATGATGATGATGATGATGAAGCCTTTCTTATAAACTTTTCCACTTGGTAAGTCCTCCTCTGACAAGTCATAAATTGCTTGTTGTTTACTCGAGTTTTATTTCTTTAAATATTTTCCACTCTTGTTTGGTGCTCAATAAACTACATACTAAACTTCTCTCTGTTCAGTGGGATTTTCCATCCCTTCGTGTTTGCCTGCAGCGAGTGCAGTCTGTAGATTATAATGCATGTTTTTACAGTTAACTTTCATTTGTGTATATAACAATAATAATAATAACGATGTGGTGTGAGAGCAGCTCACCTGTTTGAGGTTGTACAATCCATGTCTGTCACAGTTTGGAAATTTGAGCCCATACAGGTTCTCAAGTGGGCCTCTGTTGTCCTGAGAGGTCATTTTGGAGATCTCCTCCAAGACCATGTCCAACTCCTGCTGACAGGCAGTCTGAAAGGATGAGGAAGCACACAGTTACTCATGCAAACACTGATCCTCACACTAATGATCACTATTACGACTCAATAACTATCAAATCAGATTTACCAAATCATTTGCTGAGAATAATAATTTGAAGTCATTTAGATGAAAAGGGGAGGAGACAAGAAATAGAGGAGGGTTAAGTTAGGTTTCAGTCTGAGGCCAGGAATGTGCTCTTTCCAAGAAAAAGAATGAAGAAATAAAATACTTCTGTGCGTCTTGTAAAAATGTCACAAATACACACATTCATTACTAACTTTTTTATGAGGTGCTGTTAAGCAAGCAGAAAGTTCAGCCAATATTACTGATGTGAGTGTGAGTCTGGTGAAGTGGAGCATGAGTGGCTAGACTGCTAAACTCAGCAGGTGGCCATGGCCACACATACACAGACACGCACACACACACATACATAAATATTGTGCACTCTATTCCACACACACACTTTCCATGTTTTCCCAAATGCATGCACACATACGTGTCACACACACATACACACAAATACATAAATATTGTAGACTCTATTCCACACACGTACTTTCCATGTTTTCCGACATAAATGCACACATACATTTTACTGTCGGACACTACACACACACACACACACATACGCAGCGTATCAAGCTGCCAGTGGGATCAAAGACGTCCAGTCTTATGATAACTTGGCTGGAGATGAGAGAGGAGTGCAGAAGGAGGCGCAGTCTGCCACAAACCTTATCAGATATTTGAACATATGGATGAAAAGTAGCCTTTCTCCTTCCCTGTTTCACGCTCTCTCTGACTGTCTTCGACTCGTTCTGTATTTCCTCAGACTTTAAAAGGATGCCAAACAACAGTCTCTGGTGCAGGACTGCCATTTCAAGAGCTGAGGTCGGTTGTAACGTAAGGGTACTTACCAGACCAGGAGAAGTATCATTTATCATCAACCTTCATTATTTTACTCACCAATAGCTGTTTCCAGTCACACCAATGTTAACTTCTGTTTCTTCTGGTGAAGGTAGCATGCTATCCAGCTAGCCCCAGCCAATCTAATCACTTTCAGACAGTGACTCACTGCAGCCTCCAATCAGCCCTGAAGATGTAACGCCACTCAGAGGATGGATTGTAACTCTCTGTGTTATAAATTCAGCAGCTGAAACTCTCATGTAACAACAATAACCCATTCTCTGAAAGAAACCCTTGAATGACAGCAGAGAAAACGTAAGCTCTACCGTATATCATTGATGATGCATTCATTCATTCGTGTTTGCTCAGTTTTCTCTCCTACTTGGGTCATTTTAGCATTCAATGACATAAGAAGATATAAAGCATTATAAAAGCTGGTGTGTTACCCAACTCAGGGTCTTGCAATCAAAACAATAACAAAAGAAGTCACGCAGGATTGTTGGATCATGGGAGTCGTTGTCTTCTCCACCAATTTCTGCTGGTTTGATTCCTTCAGTGTCAGCAGTTCAGGATGTTTTTATCTCTCCTCTGCTCCATAACAAGCAGAGCAGCTGATTAGAACCAGTAAAGCAGTTTCATTGTGCAGATTACTGATTCACCAAGTGGCGAAGACTGGATGTCCCAGAGCAGCTGGGAACTGAGCTCAGGAGTACTTGCTTTTTTTTTTTTTTTTTTGGCTTTTTCTCTCTGGTGATTTAAGACATAGATGTCAAATGATGAAAATCCTTCATCTGGTTAAAATAAATAGCTGAAAACAAGCAAATGGTAAAAAAGTATCTTAAAAATGGACTGCAGTTCATCGGGAGATCAAAATGCCATGTTTCTTAAAGTTTGAGAATTGCTGGAGACACTTGGGATGATATAAGTACACAAAGAAATCTATGGAACATAGTTCCAGTCATATTTATATGTATTCCAACATTTTAATGTGGAAAAGTTTAATATAACTTTAAGCAGAGAAGAGTGGCAGTCTACAGGCTAAAAAGGGCAGGGCAGGCTTGTTCGCCTGACTTTACTTTCTAATTCAATAGCCTCAGATTATTTTTCAGTTTTAAACACTGCATTAGCCAACACTGACCCCAGTGACATTATTACTTCCCATCATACAACGACAATGATTTTTCCAGTTGGTGGTGTCCCCTCTTGAGCCTTTCTGCTACAATTGCAAGGTCACTTGAAAAAACTTCACTTTATTACCATTAAAATCAAAAAAGAAAATCACATGCTCTGATTGAAAAAACATCTAATGGAGGCTGAAGTAGAGGGTATGATGTGTCAAATTAAAGTGGCAGTTAAAACAACTGGAATTACAGGGCGTTTGCAGAAAAACAATAACATCAATGTTGCGCAAAACAGGCTTTTGATTATATTGAGGCATTTGGGTTACAAACCAGAGACAACCCCAGCTCTGACAGCGAGGTATGCATTTTGTGTACAGTATTTGACCTCACACGGCCACCCACAACGAAGTGCATCCATGCTTGACACCAGCCGTCTGAAATCCCTCCCCCTGGCCAGCGGCACAATTCCTTTTGCTGCATTCTCTCTTTTGTTGCTTCTAATGATCTTGACAATTGTTCTGTACCCTGCTGCTTGTGATTTTTTTTGTTTTATTTTGCTTTGTTTTGCTGCAACTGAGTGAATTAAGTGAGGGAGAAAACAAGCAAATGCAGATCATTGTTTCGCTGTGTTTGGACATACATGGGCCTCTTTAGTGCTGCCCCTCGGGGCCCATACTCATTTGTTCTACACCACCCCATTAAGGATTTACATGTTATGGAAGATGCGTTTGAGACTGTGAGATCTTTCGTGACATCGGTGTGGGGAGGTGGTGTCGTAATCTACTACTACTATAGTTTGCGATACACTGCTGACGCACATTCCACATTGGGGAACAAAAAAATATGCCCTTTTCATCAGGAAGATGCTCATTATGTGTAATTACTGAAGCTAAGACAACTCCACCTTAATAATGCACATGTTCCCTTGGATTCATACAAAACTGGAAACTTGTCAATAAGCATACAAATATTCTACAATCATGCAACAACCTGATTAGGAGTGACCTACACACACACAGAGATAAATATGATGAAAATGGTGAATACCACAAAGAATGATTTCCAGTAATGTCTGGAGATCAATCTTTGTGTTGTTTTTGAAAGTTTGTGTCAAAAAAACACTTTTTTGGAATTTGAATTCTGGAGAGACACCGTGTTCTCTGAGGTCAGTCTTTGGTTTGAGAGCCTCAAGATAGATTGTGTTTATCACAACATGTACTCAATAACATTGCATCATTAGCAGATGATTAACTGAATGTATCAACAAATATTTACTAATATAATACTTGCATCAAAACACATAACTATGTTGGTCTTTGCTTAAAGTGAGGGTTGAGTTGGGTAATAGTTTGGTTTGACTGAGGTCAGATTAGATCTTCATTTATTGTCTTTGATAAGAAAAGTGTGTCTGTGCACGTGTGTTTCCTTGTGTTAGTGAAGTGCCCAGAGGAGGGCACCACTGCACCAAACACTGTCACTCACATTGCACATTGTTGACCTTTTGTCACTGCTCACTTTTGATGGACAGACTTTATCCTGCACTGTGAAATTGCAGAGTACAAAAAATAAAAGCTGGGGTGTTAACTGTGTGTGTCTGTGGGGGTGGGCAACCAACAGTTTTCATGGAGCTATCAGGGTCCCAAGGTCCTGCAACAATGAAAGATTTTGTTTGGCTGAATTGTCTAATTTTTATACGGTCCAATGGGAATGTGTAGGGGAGTTATGACTTTGAGTTTTGCTTTTGAGATTTGGAATAACTTGCAGGGGCAACTGTCTCAGAACTGAAGCCAGTAAAGAAGATCACTGCACTGCATTTCAGACACACTGGACCAATCTGAGCGAGATGTCGGACATTGAGGAAATTCGGCTTGGATTGTCACTTGCAGGCAGATGTTTGCTAAAAGGTTCAGTCCTGACCTGAGGCACTTTGGGGGTTCGTGGATCCTCCAGCTGATTTGTCCTCATCTTGGTTTTGCGCTCGTGCAAATGCTGTTTCCTGGCCAACCCTTGCCAAAGCAAGGCGTCAATGGCAGGTCTCCTGGTGAGTGGACTCTCAGTCCCATGCACCTCTGCAGCAAGTAAACACACACAGAAAAGTCAGTCATATAAAACATCTGCCTTAGCATTACTGGACGCGGACTTCTTGCTGGGCTCCAAAGAAAGCTTTTCAAAGATAATGCAACATTTCTGGTTTTAATCCCAGTGCAACATTCAATGCTTGTAGGTTCTTAGAAATCCTTGGGAGTGAAGTTTTGAGTTTTTTTTTTGGAGGACAAAAGTAATCTATCTGCTTCTTTTAGCTGTGTATACATCTGGCAGATGGTACATACATACACAACTGCCTCCAGATTTGTCTCTACTCTTTCCAAAACACTGACACGTTATCTACATTTATCTATTCTTTAATCACAAGCTGCTATTAAAAGCAAACATTGCTGTAATAACAGGCCTTTTAACAAGTAATCCTGATGCTGGAATTAGAAGACAAAGTCTCCCTGTGTCCTCGAGGCATCCTGTGTCCCTCATACCTCTTGTGACTAATTTTATGCTGGACAGTCAGGCATTGGCAATGGATGTAATTACTATGGCGACAGTGCAAACAGACCTGCTAAGATCTTTTCCATGAAATAGCAAAGTGCTTCACCCAGCCCATTGGGGTTTATAACTCTGGGGTTATGACGCAGTCTAGCAGATCTCCTCCGGGGTCACTCTAAATGTGTTTCCTGACGATTTTTATACTAGCGTATGTTCAGCATTTGTAGGAGACAAAACAAAAACAACAAGCTAACAAGTTAATTCAGAACAGAAACAAAGTACGATGCAAAATGAATCAGAAACTGAGACGTGCACACCAAGGGCTTAAAATTTATCAACATCGCGGCCACACTGCTGATCCTGGTCTTACACTTTTCAACCCTTGACAAAGAAGCAGTGATTGAATTAAAAGTCTGAGCCTGGCTGTTAGTCACTGGTGGTGAGTCCAGACTCGTGAGAAATGTCTAGTGATGAAGGTTTTTTATGCTGAGTAAGGTTTTTTTTCCTTCTTGGCAGTATCAAACCTTCCTGCCAGAGGCTCTTCGGTGTGTGTGTGTGTTTGTGTGCATGTGTGTGTATCTGTAATTAATGTTACAAAAACTATAGTGGGAATCTGAGGTTGTATATCATGTCTGAGAGGGAAGGGCCCCCCTGTGGATCTTCAGTGCTCTGTTTGTTGATGTGTGTGTCCATGTCGATATGTGTGTCTGTGTAGTTTTGGTTCTCACTATGCCAGGTGTTAAAACTGAGTCAGCTTGGCTTCTGAACTGCTGTGCTTTAGATGTTTGTCAGACAAGTCAAGTTAAGCCTCGACCACACGCTCATGAGTTTGTTCCAAGAAATTTGGTCAGAGAAATTTTTGGGCATTGCTATTTTCAATGTCAAGTGAAATTGTTGTTGGTTGTCATTTGTGTCGTTCTCTGTTGATTTTTTTTGCACTTACACATATATTAATTGTTCAGTGTGGATCCATGGGATAGGTTATCTACAATACCACACCATGGTACATCTTCTGCGTGAAGGCGGCAACTTTGATTCACCAAAGTGTTTCACTGATTTGTCTATCCTCCTTCGATATATGTGCGTAATGAACGCCTGTCTTCATCCACATATAAATTCATGGATTAAGGAAAAAAAGTATCTTTTTAATTTTCTTTTGTCGTCTACTGACCTCTGCTTTAGTAGTGTGGGAAAACTTGAACAGGTGTAAAAAGTCACCTGGTGTTTGGTAAATGCTTGTGATAAGGAACTCAACACTTGCGAATGCAAAGTGGGACAGTGGACGGTTTGCTTGTGTAAGTTACCATCATAGTTATAACAGTAGTAAAAAATGTCTTGGGAGACACTTGCATCACTACGACACGCTTCAAACTGTGTAAATCACTGACAAAGATGAAATAATCTGAATTCAAATTGAAAGCGGCAGTTAGAGCCATCAGTTTAATGCAAATGAGGTTTTGTTTACAAAAAATAAATAAATAAAATAACACTCGTGGTGTGTTAGTTCTTTCCTTTACAAGCCATGCTTGCAGCTCTGTGAGACTGTAGACTTGGGGATTGACAGAAAAAAACTGGCTAATGGCTAATGTTGGGGTCAGGTTAAGCATCATAAAACATCACAGGGTGGGGTGAGGGATCAGGTCAGGTTCAGTTTGAGGTTAGGCAAGCATTTCAAAGGGGATACAGACTTTAACACAAAACTGATCCTACGCCTCGCTAAGATGCTGACATGTTAACAGGATGATGCTGAGCAGGTGATGTGAAGCATGATCAACATCTTTGTTGTATTTATTATCTAGTGCTGTTTTGCTAATGTCAGCATGCTAACGGGCAACACTATGATTAATGGACACATTTTCTTGGTTGCAAAGTCATAAACCAAAGTCTTGCACACAGTAAAAATGTTGCCCTGTGATTCAAGATGTAAGGTCAGGGGCCATCAAGAGTACTACCATTCATCCTGAGGGTTCTGAATGTGTCCACTAAAATTCATGGGCATATGTTGAGTGGTTTCACTCTAACACAATCTGTTAGCCAGAGTTGGTAGGATATGTTGTTTGTTCAATCCATTTAAGTATTTGACTTGATTCTTCACACTGGAAGAAAGCATTAGACAATCTAATTCTCACAGCAGATGAAAACACTCCTTTAATGTGAACAGTCAAATGAGGAAATCTTACCAATTGAGTGGATGGCAAAACTGTGGGGTCATATTATTTCTCTACAGTGTGTCGACCATAGCTAGACCTCCAAACTTTGTCAGCTCAGAAGCTTAAAAATTATGATCCAAGCTGTATTTAACATTCATTGGTGGAAGGGTCTTCCAAAGGGCCTCCGCAGACACTCTACACATACAGAAGACAGAATGCGGCATTTTAGATTTTAAACTGTTTAGTCTGTCCTTCGAAGTTGATGCTTCGCATTGTAGACGTGTTTCGCCAACACTTTATTCATCAACTGAACATGGGCTACTGTGAGCTGTGGTTTTACTGGCCGTGGTTAACTCAGAAGCTTAATCTCATTTGGCAAGCTGGCAAGCAACACAGGGGACCCTTCCCCACTCTCTGCTAATCAAAGGTATGTTGCCTCACACAAATCACTGTCATAGGTAACTGCAATGATTGATATATTTCCCAGCCTTGAAGCATGACACACCTTCACTGACAACCTGGAAAACTGAACATAAGAGAACTAACATAGTAACACAGTAACATAACAGCTAAACCAATATGTGACCCAGCCTGTTCCAAAATATAAAGACTTTTTGAAACATATAGAAACTGACGAGATTTCCTTTCCCTAAATAAGTGTTAAATGGCCATGTAGTAAATCATGTAGACACTTCCATGTTCCATGAGGCGGTGTTGAATGGGGGGTGTGCTACATTGTTGTCCAGCTAACTGAGGGGTAAAGTTAGACAGGTTGTAAAGGTTTTCTATAGTTGTGTTTAAGACCTTGTTTTCTATAGACACTTAGAAAAACTCATGACAGCATGTTCCAGAGAGAAGAGAAAACACCTTTTAAGCCAACAGCTGTCATCTTAACGCTGTGTTGTTGATTATGTCTTCAGTGCCATAGAAACTACCTGTCTCAAGCTGTTGGGAGTGTTGGCTTTTGGTATTGCCTTTGAGCAATGCTTTCACAACGCTCATGGCTCAGGGTGAGTAATGTCTTTCCAGGGTTGTGCAGCATTAATGTATTTGCCCCTGTTATCGTATACACTGGAGCTGTGTCTCAAACACTCGACCGTGCCTCCGTGGCCAAGGAAAAGCGGCCAGTACTTCAAACCATTGTGAGTGTAAGCGGCTCTTCTCAAGACTCGACCACTTCAAACACTTCACTGCTGGCAACAGTACAAAAAGCAATTGAATAATTGAAGAAGATTTTTGTCTGGCCAGAGATCCCCTTCAGAACCTTTTACGGTTAGCTATTTCTTTCAACTCTTGATGTTACTGTTTGTGTGTGTGTGTGTGTGTGTGTCCTCTGAACCAAATGCAGAACCTTTGTAGATTAAAGGGACAACTGTTGCCAGTTGGCACTTCTACGCGTTTTTTTTACACTTAAAAGATAGTGAGTGTACTCTGAGGTCAAGGTAAATTACTTCTACAATATGTACTGTATGTTTTCCACCACTGCCATTTATTTTCTTATTTTTTGTACGTAACATTTTTGCCAAGGCAGTTACACTGATATCTAAAATATTTAATATTGTACAAGTGCCTCAGGGCTGTTTTTGGACAGTTTACCTGTTGTGATAGAAAACTCAGGCTCCTGAATGTTGTTATCGCACTATTCTAAATTTGACTTTGTCAACATTAACTGTACCTCAGATGATTACGAATGAGGCAGGGCTTCCCATTTACACCTGAGGGGGAGGTTTCTCAGAATTGCAGGCACCAACATGTCTCTCCCATTGAAAGTGAGACTTCGTGCAGCTTCACCCTCTCCTAAGGATGTGTAATGCCCACATAGTACGTGTACCGATATCTACATAGAGTAATTAAAGACCTTAGAGTGTGAAAAAAAGGCAGGGAGAGCAAGTCTCAGCAGAGGATCACCTGCGGGGCAAAAAGGCCAGTTTTACATAACCTACAACAACAGCAGGAGGAAAATGGGGAGGAGAGAGAAACAGACAATGGGCAGGGAGGATTATACAGGGGGACTTCTGGAGAAGTTCGTTAGGGGCGGAATGGTGCCCTACATAGTTTTAATAGCAAAGAAAACACATGTCCTCGCATAAACACCAAGCAGTGAGATAGACTTAAACAAGGACCACACTGCAGTACATAATCACAAAAACACTATCACAATATATATTTTACGATAAATCTCCAAAACTTGAGATCACATTCGTTGATGTAGATGTTCCACAATCTGTAAATGACAGCAACTGTGGGGTTCATGGAAGGAAAAGACTGTGGCTATAGTTGACAGAAAGGCAAATATTAAATGCAAGTCTGAGGCACAATGCCAACTCAGCATGATCCACACACTCTTACCTTTTGACTCACTACATATATGACACAACATCTCATGTATTGGCGCTGAATTCAGGAGTTCAATTTAAATTGCGACTAATATGAAATGACTTGAAAGACTGCACTGAGCTGTTGATGGCACAGAGAGAAAGACACATTTGTCTATGGTGTCACAGTGAATTTGGACTATGTACTTTGAACACAGTAAAACAGTTCCCAGTCCTTGAATCAAGGGTAATGTCACATGGTAAACATCATGAAAATAATTTGAATAAAGAGGAATTTGGTGTTTTGGTTTTTTTTTTACCTTAAATCGAAATGTTTATATTTGTTGAGTTTTCATAAATGAACTGATAGAGGCAAGTTTCAGAGATGATATTTCAGCACATCACAGTGGCAAATTCATAAATATGAAATAGAGAGTGGCCTAAATTGATTTAATTTGACTGAGCTTGAGTTTCATGGTCTGGTATTGTTCACACCAGCTCCCTTGAGATACAATATAGGATATCCGCCATTTATGCCATTAGTAACACAGGTTTTTCCAACTTAGAGAAATCCAATTGCTGAGGAACAGGTCTTGCTCCTTCAAGTTTTTGGTGAGCATTTCTTGTTCTGCTACTTTTTAAAAAAAACAACGATTTGTTGGTTTCTTGGTAGGAGCGGGTGGTTCAGCCATCAATGGGTTTACAAGACAAGAGGTTATAGTAGATCCTCTGGAGACAGATGTTGGTGAGCAAAAGAGCGAAGGTAAGTTTGATGCTGAACTTACAGTTTCTTCTAGACTGATGAGTCCAGCTTTTGATGCTAACAATGGCTAATTAACAAGTGATCTATTCAGCGGTTGTGGAGCTTAATTGGAGATAATGTAAAAAAATAAATAAATAAATAAAAAATCAGGAAATATACAGGAATAGCTCTGGGAGAAGGGACTGTAGGGAACAGTAGATCTATCCCAGTATGTTAATGGAAATAATTTATTTGGTTATTTACAAAGCAGCATCTTTTTGTTTGGCTTGTTTGTCAAATGGTATTTCAAGAAAGTTCAGCAATGAGCAAATATTGGGTTTGCAGTTTCTAAACAAAGCATGTGTGTTGTTCAGCAGGCCATCCTTCCAATAATAAGGCACATGCTGATGTTCCCGAATGAGCCATCCGTGTCCGTGAACGATACATCCCTACCATGGATTTAGTACCTAATGAGAGACAGGTTTAGGGTTCAAAAGAAGAAACATTTTGATTCAATTGGAGACTGATGCCGACACTCATCCCCAGACTGAACCCTTGAGGAACCCCATGACCGGGAAACCGTGTCCTAGTGAATGCTAAAACATCTGAAGTGGAAACATTTAACATGACCTCTAATATTACAAACCCCTCGGTTGGAGATTGGATTTAAAACGTGTACTCTTGACTCACAGAGAGGGATGAATGCTATGTTACTGAAAACAGCAGTTTAGTGCAAAAATAATTGTGAAAGGATATGAAATGTGCTCCTTGCAGTGGTTTATTTGAACTCTGAGCTGTTTATTCAGGCCGGGTATTTCACGTTAATGAGCACTGTGCTATCTGAGCACAGTATCACACCAAGTCTCCATTTTTTTTCAGTCCAAACTGCGGTGTGGTTATTGAGGAGTGCTACTTCCTAAACTCGAGACAACGAGAGGGTAACTGACATCAGCTGGCCAACAATTAGTCATGTTTAAAAACGTGAGTACACTATACTGAGGACAGACCAGCACCAACTGAGGCTCAACTTTGGGTTTACCTTTATACGATAGATGGAACTGACTTCATTTTTACCAACTTGTTCCACCCTAACCTCAGAGTCTGTTATGACTTAAGCCAAGCGAAGATACCTTGACACGAAAAAAAAAAAAAAAAAAGACCCCAGCTCGGTCTTTTACTGTCTGAAAATATTTCAAAATAAGATATTCTAATGCAGTTGACCCGAGCCAGACATGTAAGAGAAGTTAGTGGCACCTGTTGCCGTGGAGATCGACAAAACCACTCTGAAAAGAGACTGTGGTCTGCAACCTCTCCAAAATTTAATTGGCTTGTATGTTTCTAATTTTCTTTTAATCTCCTTTCTCAAATACCATAAACAAAGCCCTGCATCAAAATAAGAAGCTCCCAACAGGACTGCTCTGGGGGATATGTGGGTTACAGACATGTCTCGGGTTCATCGCTCGGATACTGCTTGTTTGCACTCACAGATATGGGCCTGCCAAACACATTGCATATGTCAACGTTCATTTTCAGGAATCAATAGTGACCTTCTGTCCGTAATCACTACAATGTGAGAGAGCAAAGCTTAATATTTCTATGGCCCCATGGGATTGTGTTTGATGTTGATGTGTTTTTTTTTTTTCTGACATAAAAAAAAGTCCTGCAGCAAGAATATTCCTCTGACTCAATGTGCAGCTTTCCGTGAAATGTCTTCATTTTCCCCAACCCTTTGAGTTAATTGAAGGAACATCGTATCCAGGTACAATCATAGGTCAAATCTACCTGGCTGGGCTATGCTGGCACACTTGCAGAAATTTTAATGAATATGTTTTGAACAGTGTGTCCACAGTATGCTGAAATTGGCATAGGACCAATCAAAACAAGTTTATACAGGGCCTACACATATACTGTTGTGCTGTATCTCTGCACTACGGTAGACTGTAGTGTTGCTTCAGTGACTGTAATATGCTCAGATAATATTACGACCCATGAGGTAACACCTCCAGTATGCCTCTAGACTTTCAGTGTTTGTCCTTTTATCAAAGTTACAGACTTTCAATTTAACTGAAAGTAGTGTCAGTGTCTCCAACACAGTCAGCACATTGTCTCAGGTCTCACGGAATCTTAGGACCAAACCTGAACTTTGTTATGAGCGTTTTATTTTGATGCAGCAGTTTCATTTTCTCAATATTTTCTCTGCTTGCACTATGACTCTAACTGTGAGTGTTTAATTCCAGGAACCTCACGAGGAGATATTTATTGATGTTTGGTTGAACATTTGCTACTACACTTGATCAAATAACAGTAGACAGAATGAAAGGAGTAGTATCAGCCTTAAATCCACTAACTGGAAAATATATAATTATGTGCTTTTAGGACCCCTTAGTGTAACTGCACCAAGCATGAATAAGCATTGCAATGCACTGCAACCACAAGACCCAATTAAGCTGCACTCATTTATTTTGGTGTCCCACTCCAGGGACTGCACAACAAGCTGAAAATAATTCAGCTGATACAAGGTGTCCTCATGATGTTGTAAACAGCTGTCTAATGGTACATCCATTGATGTGGAGCAGCATTGGTGTTAATTTGGGGTTGTGTTTCTGTCCAATTCTCATTGTTATTTTATCTCTGTTTTGATCACCGCCAACTTTTAAAGGGAATACCTGCCCTGGTGGTAAATGCTACACACACTTTACTGGCTTGATGCTAACTGGATGTATCACATAATCAGAGTTTTGTTTGTTGGAAAATAGCTGCCTGCTGCTGTTGGAAACAAAGCTTCATGAGAACAATGAGGACAATGAGAACAATTGGTTTTGTTTCGTTTCTGTGGTTTTTACTCGAAGAACTTACCATTTGTTGCCTGGTGGTCCAGACTTGTGTCTAATTCCACTTTTTGCCCACATCGACCCAAACCCTGGAGGAGCTGTTGCAAAGGTAATTCAGCCTCTGTGCTCGGGTAGCACCTGAGGCCACTGGAGCACCTCGGTGTGTAGACCCCGCAGAGCTCCCCCTCCAGCCTGGCACACATTGGACAGCACCCGCAGCCTGGCTCCCTCACTATCTCTACACATACTGTTGTTACTTTGGGGCACGCAGCTAAACGTTCCGCTGTGCAACTGGGGCATCTGAAAGCTAAATCCCCAAGTAAGATTCCAGGCAGAGCAAAGTATGCAAACAGCCACCCGTATGTAAAATGTATGACCATTCTAACAACTGCTAAGTTTATTACTGACTACTGAATTCCAAAATGACCTTTGGATGGTCTCAGTATGAAGCACAGGAACATGACAGTCAGCCGTGTGCGGGTAAACATGCTGATGCCACTCACAGGGTCCTATCTGCTCTCATATTACTTGCTCAGAAATAGGTGAGCCTGTTACACTCGCCATCATCGTATATGTCTGCATTTGCATATTAAATTAAGTGATATGCAGTACAATCCCCAAAAGATCTCAAAAGCATATTTTAGGGTTTTTTTGCTCTATTTATCACACAATTTATTACCCGAACATATTCTAATTCTATATCTAAACATTAATGGAAAGAAGGAAAGAAAGAGGTTTTTCTCAGTTTTTGTGAAGTTCAGCCTAGTGCCAAGTTTAAATGACAAACACAAATACAACTGAGTCAGCACCAGTCACACTCCTTCATAGACGAAGGCTCAACTCAAAGCAAATCATAGAAAGCCAGATCTTTCTTTGGGAATATTAAAGTCAGTGCTGAGTGTCTATGATGTGGCCCCTGCAATGTTTGCATGTCAGCTGGCACTCAGTTAAAGGTGAGGCCAGAGGGCAAACATTTCTCTCCATTTCTATGTAGCCCAATTATTTTGCTTCACAGTGGTATTCAACGTAATGTTTTGTGTTACCAAATGCTCCTGGAACACCCAAATGATTACAGCCTGGCTGTACCGCAGCTCAAAACAACTGAGTGTTGACTTACACTCTGTGAAGTTAGGACAGTAGTGACGTATGGCTGACCTCACTGTGGTGTTTCTTTTCCCAGTTTTATTTTTTCTATGATTAATTTTTTTTTTTTTTACTTCACTTCGGTGCTTTTGACTTCGCCATTCATTCCACAATAGAAACATTTTCGAAAAATATAGTAGCATTTTTCTTTTGATCAGACGGACGTAAGTTTTTATTAACCAGTACAAAATCGTTTGCCTGAAAAACCACATGACTAGATTGTTAAAACCGTGTATGGTCAGCGTGTAATGTTAAAGAGGCTAAGCAATATGTTTGAACTGTCATACACCTTTGTAGATGAATAGCTGTATTCAAGGCCTCTTAATCATCACACACATCTCTGATTTGTTTAGCTGGTGAATTTAGGAAAATCTGATGTGTGTTGTTTCTACTGAATCAGTTGAAAAAAAGCATTCGTTGTCTACCTACCAAGGTCATTTGTGATGAATTGCGTTGAACTAAGTCAAATGTGTTAAAAGTAAAGTCTTGCAGTTAAGTAGTGAGAAACTGCGCAATTCTAAGCTGACCTTCGTAGGAATTTCCAAGAGCTCATTGCAATGACAGCAGTAGAGATGGGATTTATGGCTCTTTGGAGGGAGCGGGATCTTGAGGAACAGTTCCTTTCAAAGAGCCATTCAAAAGGCTGGCTTGTTTTTTAGAAATCAACCAGGTGTAATTCATTTTGGGCAAGGAAATAATCACTGGTAGCAATTATAAAGTTATATTTGCATCAGAATAAGTCAAATTTACAAATCCACCCAATTTATACTCTATTGGTGGGAATCATTCTGAATTATTGATTATTAGTGTTAGGTGATGCTGGTGCTGGTGCTGAAGACAGAATAATAGTGCCTGATGTCTTATACTACCTGATGAGGAGGTAGAACTAGTTGAATCTGTGGAAGTAGAGGGACGTTCAGAGACAGAGTCACTCTAATTAGTCCGTTGTTTTCTTGCATCCGACACGATTACTCTCGGGTGTTAAGTTTACGTATGGAGATGTTGACCCGGAGTTGAATGAGATGCTTTTTTTTTTGGCAAATATTGCATTGTCCTTTACCTTTTCTGGTCCCCAGAAAAGTTCATCCGCATGTTGCTACGTTTCCTTTGGCTCATTTTGCCAGCATTTTCTGAGTCAGTCAGGCGGCGCTTGCTACTTACATCTCCTCCCCACAGTTTATGCAACTGCGCATAGATGCAGTCATGTGAATGGAGAGTGCCGTGGACAACTCAGAGACATCATGAGCCATTCCCGTGTCACATGAAGGCAGCGTGGACAATTTGCATATAAAACGAACGGCTTGCAACTTCGACTCAGCTCTCATTGTTCATTTAAAAGAGCCGTTCAATAGATTCGAGTCATTTCCAAATGCCAAATCTTTAGACAGCAGCATCTCCGCTTCAGGGCAGACCAGAGGTGATGATGACTTCATATTGGAAATATACATTCATCCCATGTTAACTTCAGTAGAATATAAGTTGTAGAAATTGAAGTGATCAATGAAGCAAAATACCAGTGTTACTTTTTACTGCTAGACACAGCCCTGGTGTACAGTATATGGGAATAAAGAATAAATAATTGATGCTAAACTCTAAGCAATATCCAAAAATTGTGAGTAGTAAAAATAAGACAAGGGCAACAAGGGCAGCATGGCGGCATAGTGGTTATCACTGTTGCCCCACAACAAAAAGGTCACAGGTCAGATTTCCGGGCCTGGGGCCTTTCTGGAACCTGCGCGTACTCTGGTTTCCTCCCACCGTCCAAAGACATCAATATTTGGGTTAATTAGTGACTCAAAATTGTCTGTAGGTCTAAATGTGAGTGTGAGTGGTTGTTGGTCTCTGTCTGTCTCTGTGTGTTGGCCCTGTGATGGACTGGTGACCTGTCCAGGGTGACCCCGCCCTCGCCCAGTGTGAGCTGGGATTGGCTCCAGCGAAATATGCATTTAATGGATGAATTTGATTTATTTGTGGCCCTCTGAGGAAGTTACAGCATGGGTAATGTACCTGGGATAGCAGCTCCACTGCAAGATGATTCTATCTGTGTGTGTGTGTGTGTTTGTGTGCAGCAAGAAGTGCACTAACTTTTCTTTTCAGCTGCCTCATGCCATGTCAGTCTCTTTGTCACGCGTAGCCAAATCTAATGTAATACATTACATGTGTACAGGACAAAACAAACATATTATGTGTAGTTCCTCTTTTATTAAGAATGCAGTCAGTCTTCTAGAATTTCTTGGCATTAGAATTTTTAAATAATAACATTTGATTCACTTCAAAGGATGATGCAATGACATCACCAAGGAAGATGTCATTGCATCATCCTTGATGATGTCATCACCAACATAGTAAATACTCGTGCCTGGCTTTGGTCAGCCACATAACAGACTACATGTTTAACTAGCTCTTGTGTTCTGTGCTTAAATTCATAATTCATTGTGCCAAGATGAACGGAGAAGGAGACAGCACTTTTAATAGGGACCACGGAATAGTACACCTGGTAATTCTATTAGTTCAGCCTCTTCCCAGGGCACATCCAGTTGTTGGTCAACTTCAGGATCAAGTTGACCCCCCAATCAACGCTGAGAACTTGGACGATATGATGATGGAAAATGATGTTGCTCTCAATGCTGAGGGTGACGTAAATATCAACCTGATTCCTGACCAAGACGACCCACTCCCTGGGGGATCCTTACACCAACCCCGAGAGGAAGATGACGAGGACACAGAAAGCAGCAACAACAGATTCAGGTGGTGGGACGAATTTGATGACACTGACTTGGACAGCTCTTCTGACGATAATGTCGACAGTGAGACAGATGAGACCGACAATATTTGGTCGGAAGATGAAGAAAACGAAGACCCATTTGCTGACATGTCCAGAAAGAGGAAAAGAGATGAGCAAGTCGAATAGAAACAGATGTGAAAAGATGTGGAAAAAAGTCTTGATGGTAACACCATCAAAGACTTTCTCAACTCTTCTACACCGTTTCCACAACACCCCAGGTAAAAATACACCATGTACAGCAACATCCCTCCTATACCAAGTAAGACATCACCAGAAGCCCACTCATAGCACCCATCCATCTGACCATCCTGGAAGGGCATTTCTCTTTGACCAGGCCCTTCCTTAAGGGATTTTGTCCATGTCTTCATTGAGGGTCTATGGTTTTGGTGGGTGCTTGATTCATCTAATACGAGCACTAAACCCTCATTTCAAATTTTACTAACTATAAAATAAGAACAAGAAAATAATTAAATAAAAACTCTCATTACTGGATTTTTTTCTTTGGAATATTTTGTTCTTTATGCATCTGTGGTCGTTGTTTGCTTTTGTGATTCAGATCGTTTAACAGTGAGAATACATTAGAAGAGAATTCCTGTATTTGTACTGCAGACAATTTCCTTCATATAACATGGATTTATTAAAGCCATTGTTAAAATTGTCAATGAATGGGTAAAAAAGCTATTCAGATATTAGCAGCTCATGATTTAGATAGTAGCCCATTGACATAGAGAGATGACTTTTAATTTTAGAGTACGAACTGAAGAACTAACCCAGGTGGCTTAACTGCAATCCTTTGCATTTATTAATTTGACAAAGTAAATGTGTTAATCAGAGGGTGCAGATTTCCTTCCGTATATCTTGTGTTTTACTCTTCTACCTGTTTTTTGCATAGGAATTCATGCAACTTGCTTGCATTTTTACGAATTCACCCAGCAACAAGAAATAATATTTTCTGATTGGTTGCTAACTTAGGATTGCTGGGAATTTGGCAGAGGTATCTATGCCTCACAACAAGAAGGACGCGGTTCCCGGGACTGGGGCCTTTCTGTGCAGACTTGGCATGTTCTCCCCATGCATGAGTGGGTTTTCTCCGGGTACTCTGGTTTCCTCCCACCGTCCAAAGACATCATGTTTGGGTTCATTGGTGACTCTAAATTGTCTGTAGGTCTGAGTGTGAGTGGTTGTTGGTCTCTGTCTGTCTCTGTGTGTTGGCCCTGTGATGTACTGGTGACCTGTCCAGGGTGACCCCACCCTCACCCAATGTGAGCTGGGATTGGCTCCAGCACCCCCCACGACCCGGAAATGGATAAGCGGTAGAAGACGAACAGTAAAAAATTAAGTTGTTTGTGAAAACAGATTTAAAGAAAACTTGACAAATTATTATGTATATTTGTCACTGTAAATGCAGAAAAGGAGTGTCACTTCAACCACCAATTTGCAATTTAACTAGATGTGTCACAACAGACACCAGAACCACAGAAGGACAAAAGGCAAATGACTGAAAAACCTGATAACACTTAACAGACAACCTCAGGACAACGGTAAAAACAAACAAATGCTGAAAAGGCTCCCAATGCATCTGTGCACAAGTGTGTAGAGAGAGAACAAAATCCCAGCTCAGCCCACTACTTCTATTTATATCACTAGATTTGGTGGATATTGTAAGCCTTTCCAACATTACTGAACAAGACAAAGCATATATTACCTTGGATATGTGACAAACCATGAGTAACTTTATTCATTGCTCTATAAGTATGGTTGAAGCATGTAATGACATAGTAGCAATGCACTTTAATTTTGAGATACTCCATTTTTAGTAAACATGACAGACTGAGTTGCTGTTTCATAGTACACGGTTATGTGTTCAGAAATAACAAGCACAGAGGTTTGTTAATACGACTCCCGGGAGATGCCCTAAAGTAAAAAATGAGGATGTAGAAGGCCGTGCCGTTGCACTGCGTTGACCATGTACTCTTGCTGTACCTCTTATGAGTCTTGTGAGATTTGTATATGGGATTTTGCTCAGTGTTGTCACACATGTCCTGCTGGCTGACTCTGGAAGTTCACACGTATATAAAACTGAAGTTAAAGATCATTTATTACTCCCAGCTCAGAAATCTACATTGACCCACTACAGCACTTGGCCCTGGTGTGTCCGCAGGGATAGAGGCAATGGAGAGCTATGGAGAGACACAGAGTTATGGATGCTATATATGTTATATATATATACATATATCTTTATAACAAAATCCCTTCTACACCAAGCTTTACCATGCTCTTTAGGTACATAGGGTTTGGTATAGAAACCATACTTAAACACAGAGACCCACATCAACAGTATGATGTCACCAGCAGCCCATTCTTGGCACCCACCAGCTGACTGTCCCTGAGGGGGATCTCTCTTTGACCAGGCCTTCCCTAAGTTTTTAACACAATAATCATAACAGGCCGCCTGGTCCTTCATGGGTTTTTCTATTTTTTTCAATAAATGTGTCAGAAAATAACCCATATGCAAAGAATTTTGTCTTTTTCTTAGGAGAAATGTACCTTTCAAAATCTGTCAAGTATTTGTCATTTGTATAAGTTATAAATGCTTAAAACAGTGTTCAATAACAAAAAAGAATTTTCATCAGGTTTTTCTTTATGAACAACTGTAAATATATATACAGAAAACCTTTGAAATTACAGAAATGCAACTCAACCTATTTTACATTTTCTCAAACAGTTTTGTTTGCCTAGAGCTTTCAGTGTCCATGACACAGGTTGATACATTTGTCCATGTCTAGGCATGATACTCCTTGGAGCAGTTTCTGCCCAACCTTGTGCTCCCCACACATCCGCAGTGTGTTTTTTTTTTTTTTTTTTTTTTTTTGCAGAAAGTGAGCGGTTTTCTCCCCAGGCTTGCCTTCTGTCTTTTTTCTGTGTCCTCACTTTTGTTGGCGGGGACAAGAAAGTGGCCTTGAGCGGGGGACTGAACAGCTCCAGAAAGCCTGACCTGTCATTGGCCTCTGCTGCTACCAAATGCTGAGCTCCTTACGGACAATAAAGCTCTTCATGACAGCAATGTCCAAAAGCTGCTGGAAAACTGTCATCGGCCTTCGCTTTGTTCTTGTGTGCACCAAATTTGTTTCCAGCATCTGGTCAGAGGTGTCCACTCCCCCCAATGTGCTTGTTATACTCACCCACAGCTGTGGATCTTGGGACAGTGACTCTCTAACTGTGCCCATCAGGATGGACAGCAGTGCAGATGGAGATCTCCCTGGTGTCCGTTCACTTTACAAAGAGCAGGTCACCATCTTGGATCCACCTGATGGAGCCTCTCTTTGATCTTCTGTCCAAAGCATTCCTCTGAGTTGTTGGGACACCAACTCTGCTTTGCCTGTAAGTCCCACAAGCCCCAAATCCCTGCTGTTTCAGATGACAGAGCAGGAGAGACCTGGTGTAAAAACTGTCACTGTAGAAAATGTAGCCATTCCCCAGATAGTCTATTTTCACCAGCTCCATCACCACGTCAAACGCAAGCCCCTTCCCTGAAACACCGTTGCTCTTCCCTCTGTACAGCCTGTAGTCAACGGTGGACCCATTCACATCAGCTGAAACCAAAAACTTCAGCCCCCACTTTGTTTGCTTGGCTTTCATGTATTGTTTGATCATGATTAGAACCTTTATGGCAACCATCCTCTCCTCCACCTATATGTGCTGCTTTGGATGGTAAATGCTCTCGCACCTGTCTCTGATGAGATCCAGCAGAACCGCATCCTCCTCAGAATCACTCACGTGCACGTTTGATGTGACTGCAGTGAATCTGTCTCTTGACATAACTAAAACTGGAAGGGGAAAATGAAAAATAGTTTTATTCCTCCAAAAATCATTCGTCATTTTCGGGAGGTTGTACACATGCATAAACAGCAACATGCCACAGTCCAAACAAACTTTTGTTTGTGTGTGTGTGTTTGTACACAAGAACTTCAGTACCTTGGCATACAAAAAAAAAAAAGTAGGAAAGATAAAAAGTATCATGTGGTGTTTGGGTGCCAGTGGTGAGAGGGGGTGGGACACCAGGACTACATCTGGGGATAAATCTGGGTGGATGAAGGTTGGGAATATCAGGGTCTGCCTCCGTTTTCTTAATCCTCTGGGGCGTCACCATCAGCATCAGCACCACTAATGCATCGGCCACGGCCACGGATCCGATTCCTCCCCTGATGTGTACCACTGCTGGTCCTAGTACATGGCCCTTCGACAGATGAATCTCTAAAAATATAAAGATATAAGATTAGATAACATCTGTCCAAAAGAAATCTGTTTCTAGAAAAAAAAAAATTTCAAAAGTATAAGGATAGGAAAAGTAATAAATAAAGCATTAATAAAGCAATTTGACACAAAGCCAATAAGAAAAATTATACCAGATTTTAAATAAGTTTATTGTAATCAACCTAGTAATAAATATTTGCAGTATAGAAACTGTATTACTTACAGTGCTTGAGATGGTGACACTCCTCCTGTGTATCCTCGTTCAGAAAATCTACATGGGACTTGCTCTCCCCGGTAAATCTCCTCGACATTTCCACTTTTACTATTTATAAACTCAATAATCTAATCGATAATGAACTATAATACTATAACAACACAAAGTTGGTGAGTGCTGAAAAAAAAAAGGAACAAAGGCAAAAAAGATGACCAAAAACACTCCAAAACTCTCAGAAACGTTACTAACACTGTTATTTTACAATGTTAAAACATGTTTACAGAGAAGACTCTGCTACAACTGCTGAAACACCGCTATGAGACTCACAGGTTGTATTCTCACTATTTCACAACTGCTCTCCCACTGTTTTAACTTCTTCCCCTCCCCCACAGTCATATATATCAATGAAAAGCTACGCGTGTCAGATGGAATTACATTGATAGCGCGAATGGTTGAGGAGTTACGGTAATTCAAGTTATGTACGTCACTTTCGATTTAAGAGTTTACGAGTTAAGGGAGTTTTTCCCTGTTCTCATTGAGGCTCTCAGGTTTGGCTGGGTGTCTTAAACATCTAAAAAGGGGACTCTTTTTAAATTATAAAAATTTTTTTAAATATATGTATACATGTATATATGGGCAGCATGGTGGCATAGTGGTTCAAAGACAAATCCTCCTCAGGGGTGGAACAGGCTCCACATGTGCACCGTATACACAATAATCCAGTCACAGAGGTCATGAAATAGACCAGATCGGTTTAACATCTGACATAACAGGCCTACTGTAACATATTAGCTGAATAAAGAGTAACTTTGTACATCTGAATGTCTGATTTTTCTCAAAACAGTGTCTCTGAAGGTATATAAGCATATAGCGTCTGATTTGGTTTAACGTTAAAAAACTAAAGTTACAAATGTTGAATTAATTAACAGTATGTTATATGAATGCGTGAAACCAGAGGTTAAAGATTATGAAAATCAGCAGGAGATGAGAGGGCTGGCGTTTGCTCTTGGACATGTACTGTACCGATTCTCTGGTCAGCTGTGGGATTATCCTGCCATCTACTTTTAGCTCCTCTCTGATCCGATCTTCGAGTAAATTCCTTTCAGGGTATCCTCTGAAAGGAAAGATAAGTGTCCTGAAATTATTTAAAAGAAGGGGACCTCTTTCCCATAAAGCCAACGCAGATATGATATTCCTTATATTCACCAACAGCAGCCAGTCAAAAGAAAAGAGACTTCATGGTTAAGGTTTGTTTGAGCTTGCTGGGCGATTAAATGACTAGCCAACACTGAAAATGAAAGGGTCACTATCAGCCAGCTGATTGGAAGGGCAACAATAGCTTTTAGCCAGCTATCTTATGTTATAAAAACTGAAACTTATGGTAAAAGTTGAAAACTAGCTAATGTTAGTGCTGGACCATAGGTCTAATGTTATCCCATGATGGGATGAGACTTTTAATAGAAAGGTTAAGAAGTGGGACATTCCATTTTCAGGATGTGCAAAATGCCCATTCTTCGAGACATGATCATGGAAAATCAAATCCAATCAAATCAGATTTATTTATATAGCGCCAAATCATAAAAAAGTTACATCAAGGCACTTTACATATAGAGCAGGTCTAGACCAAACTCTTTATAAAATTATTTAAAGAGACCCAACCCTTTAAGAGGCAGAAACCTCGGGCAGAACCAGGCTCAAGGGGGGCGGCCATCTGACTCGACCGATTGAGTAGAGAGAGAGAGAGAGACAAAGAGAATGAGAGAGGGAGGGAGAGGGAGAGAGACGTTATGTTTTATAATATTTATGAAAAAGATATAGAACTATTTTAATCTTCTCTAAGATGTTTCTCTGTTGTTAGTTGTGTCTGAAATCACTCCCTACTGCCATTTTGTGCTGTACAATTGTTTGTCCAATTGTTTCCCATAATGCATGAAAAGGTCACTAACCAAGCAATATATACCATTATGATTGTGCCTGTGCCAAAATAGTGAACCAATTTGTGTCCAAAAGGGTTTTTCAATTTTACTGAAGAGCTCACTATGCAGTGCCTTCATAGGCCTTTCTGGATAGTGAGTGCGGAATAGTGAATGACCCTATTGAGAGGACTCATAGGTTGAACACAAAATCCCATCAGAAGGCTAACTTAGTCCCTTGAAATGGTGAGGTGCAGCACTTACTACTGAGGCGCTGGTGTGAAACAAAATAAACACCTTCCAAAAAGAAATCGGCTGTCATATACACAGTGGCATACTGAACAATGTGACCCAAAATGGCAGTTCACTGTGACAGACTGGCAGAGAAAGCTAGTAAATGAAAAATATTAATAGGAGCTCAAGAAAGTCAGGTTTTGGACGTGTTCTTTCTGTGCTCAATGTCTGAAGAAATTTGTAAGAGGATGGAGCATAATTACAAGTGATATTAAAATTTAGTATTTAGCTGTGCCCCATTAATTGAAAGAGAAAAGTCAGTATAATAGGATTTTATTGTCAGTACTAATGCAGAGCGCAAGAGCATGAATGATGATTACATAGTGACAAATGATGTAATGATGGACCAACACAGTCATATGATGAAGCCTGCCTTGCACTTGGAGTCTGTGCACTAACAGGAAACTTCTCACCCATTACAGGAGGAAGACATTTCCTCCTCTCTGACTGACCCCAGGACACACACCACGGTTTCCAGCCCTGCAGTGCAGCTCCAGTGTGATGTCAGGGTAGCATGTATAACGGGCTTTAGCTTCAGGTCCAGAAGTATGAAGTAATGTCTGTCAGGGCCATCTATCCTCGCTTTGCCTGATTCTGCCACTTGCAAGGTTCCTGAAGCACCACGCTGTGAAGAATGAAAAGCTTCTCAGTGGAAGGCCTTGCTGCGACTGAGTCCTAAACAAGAGTAAATTCTGGGGTCTGGATTTATGAGAGCCATCTCTGCCAAATGGAACTGAAGTCTCTGAATGCAAACACTAGAGGAAAAGAGCTAACTTGGGGGCATAAAACAACTAAGTATACCATTTGAAGGTTTCTTTCCTTGGCACCTGCTGTGGGATAATGTCAAAATGGCTTTGAAGCAGATTGCAATGCATGAAATTACTTTGACACAATTACTTTGTACGGTGACAAAATGTCCAACTTTTTGGCCCAAAATACAATTTAGACACAAAATTCCAACCCACTGACATTTAAAGGCAACTTGCAATTTCCTTCCCACCCACATATGCAGCTGCATGGTGAGGAAACACACTTGTTCCACTGAACAACTGGCATATGACAAGACATTTTATTCTCAAGCCCCAAAAGGCTAATAAGACATTCTCTGCATTAATGTCTGATCGCAAACTTCCTCCTCCACAGTCTCTTTATTTATAGCTATAGCCTGCTCTCATTTCATTTTCTTTCAGGGATTCATATGTACAAAAGATCCATTTGGGTTTTCCTCCTCCTACAAATATGATTATAGTGTAGCATGTAAATGAACAACATATTGTTTGGTTGCTTCCAGTTCTGTGCTAAGCTAAGCTCCCAGCTACACTCACTCACCTTTCAAATCCTTGTTAGTGCATAAATTTAAACCAAAATACAAACATGGGAGCCCCAAAGATAATTTGTTGTCTTGACTGAAAAAAGCAGAAAAATAAAAAAATGTACTTGGCTGGACATTGTAAGATGGGAGTCTAATGGCATGTGACTGTTAGGGCCACTTTTTAGGCCTGAAGGTTGCAACTTGATATGGTTGCTGGGAGGAAAGTGAAAAAAAACCAAAAACAAATATCCTACATGTTGAAATGCTCCTTTAATTGCTGATGCAGCTCAATACAGTCTCCAACACAAAGATATAAACTTAGCGTTTTATTTTTCCCCTTAGTCAGCTAACAGTGTCTGTTCTTATGAGAGGCAGTTCTTTCCTTTTAGTCACTCTGTACCTTGATACCCGAATGATTACAAAATTAGATTTGCACATTTATATAAAGCTTGATATTCACCTCCTGTGCAATCAAGAGACTCCCAAGAAATCAATTGTTCAATCAGCAAATGCCTTAACACCACATTTTATGAGGTATTTCTGTTTCTTATCTACCCCTACTGTCTGGGTGATCATATCTTCTCCAGACTGTACTTCATTGTCATATCACCTGAGATCTAACTTTCAAAAAAGGGTCCTTCCACATCCTTACCAATGTATACAAGGCTGGTGGGCTACCACACAACAAATGTTTGGCTGTTCATTCGTTAAGTTCAGTAGATTCTTTGAACCAAAGTGAGGATTTATATCCTCCTTTCTTCTACAAATATCAAGTTTGCAGTACATGTCGTCCTCTTTCTAGTCTTGTTCCTGCCTGAGAAAATATTTGCCATTGCTATAAATGGGAGATGCTGTCCAAACAGCACGTGCGTTGCCTTTCACAGGCACATAGCATTTACCAAAGTGTCTATCTGCCGTGTGCTTTGTTTGCTCTGCTGCCTACACTATTACGCCTTCATTTTGGAGAAATGGAGTTGTTTTCTTATGACCACTCCTCAACTTTTCTTTGCTCACAAGCACATTATGATTATATTATGTGTACATGTTTCTTAGCAACTCCAAATGAATGGGCAATAGCTGAACGATGTTGGAACATTTAATTTTACACTTAAGTGGAACGACCTGATAGTGCTGCGCTGAGAGATGTTTTAACTGTGCTCCTGAAAGATCCATCTTTCAGAGAGTCATTTAGTCGAGACATACCACAGACAGGTGGTCACATTTTCCACAGTCAGTTATTTTCCTCAGTCATTTGTACTATTCAAAGGAGAGAAGTGAAAAGAAGGCCTATTTTTGGAAGATTTTTGATATCCAGTGCTAACCACTGGGGGATTACAGGATTAAGAAAAAAAAAAAAAAGTTTTGCAGTGATTTGTAATTTTATAATTTAAAAAAGGTCCAATTAGATATTATCTTTGTGATCATTAGAAGGCCAGGTTTATTAAATCGTCTAAAATACACAGAGTTAGGAACATTATTGTTTTATCACTTAGAACTGCAAATGTTACCCAGAGCTAGACACAGATGCACTTATACAGCTTATCATCTTTGTGTAAGTGGATTACGGCAAATTGTTGACAGGGGTGTGTGCACAGTGCCCTCAGAAAGTACTCAGACCCCTTCAATTCTTTTTCACTGTTATGTTGCAACCTTTGGTAAAATGGTTTAAACACATTTATTATATAAATATACAAATCTTGTTTTCATCAGACCACAGAATCTTGTTTATCAGAGTCCTTTAAACCCAGAATGATGGAGTTTAGCAATGTGTTGGCACAGTATAAGAGTGTAAGAGGGCGAGAGAGACTAGTATTCATCTGATTTAAGACCACACAGTTGCATACAGTTTCTGCTCAGGGAAGCAGGCTCAGTAGCAGTGGAAGCAGATTATCATGTAATTACTCCAGAGAACACCAAACAGCCCTGCAGCCAGAAATGTGGCTCTTTCCAGTCTCCTTTTTTTAATCAAACAGTGGCTCCAGCATCCAGTGGAAATTTAATCAGTATGTAATAAAAGGATTGGCTCTCTCCTCGGCGGTTCTACAACTTCAGTGTGGATCCACTTTTAACAGCAGAAAAGTTCACTTCCTGTTAAACTTCAACTGTAACTTGCATTGATTAGGCTTGAAACAAGCAATGCTAGCTGCACACAGCTATCAGTTTTGTTGATCCAATTTGGTTCAAGCAAAAAATCAATATTTTTATGTAACCATTGGATAAAATGACTGAGTGTTCTGTGTGAGGCCATCCCTCCCACAGCAGCAGAATCTGAATAGAAGCCCAGGGCATGCCATGAGAGCCAGTGCTGGACCGGCTAAGGAGTCTTACCTAAAAAGTCTCCTGTGTTCTGTCTGAATGATTACTGCCCCACAGCGCTCACACTGGTCATTAGGAAGTGCTTTGAGAGGCTGGTCCTGCAGCACATTAACTCCTGAGTCGCCGTCACACTCGAATCCCACACTGCTGTCCCGTCAGGAAAGAAAGACTGTACCTCAGAATTATCATTTTAATACACTATGAATAACTCCCGCTTTGGTTGATGAAGTATTTTAGTGTCTTTCAGCGCTGTTTATGTTTTGACAAAATTGCACCACTCCAGCTGCTACATGTAGCAGGCAGCTACTTTCGGTTAAGACAAGCTGTATGAAAACTGCCCGGCACCAAACGTCAGAGTTATGGACTGATTGAGTTATTGGGCTTACATTTGTCATGCAGACATAAACACTGTGTCCGCTACATGCGAAAATAGGAGATTTTTTGCTCCCACGGTTGTTAAGATGATAAGATTTCGGTGATTTTGTTTCAAGCTTGTCTGTCGCTCCCATGTGATCACAGAATGAAATACAGCTGCTTTTATTTTTTATGACCATTTTATGCCTTAATATTTCAACCGGCTAGTGTGGAGGGACACAGACAGGAGGAACAGTACACTAGAAAGAGTCCAGCCTGCAATGAGTTTTGTCTCACGGACTGTCTGATCTCACGCAGCATATGTTTGTATCCTTATTTATATGTGGGTGGGGCATTTGGGCCATGAGTGTATATTATAGTGACTATTGACATTCTATCTAATGACCATCAAGGGGTGTAAAGCAAAGTCAGGTTGTATTGAAATAAATGGGAAAATGGCCCTACTTCTCCCTGGATTTGAAAGTTTAAAGGGTTTTGGGGGGCATTTTATGAATTTATTGTTGGTAAAACAGAAGGGGGGGGGGGGTGATGTTACTCTGACATGCATTAACTGGTTCATCCAGTCTAGAATCAAACCGGCAGAAAATAAGGACTCAGTGCGTCCATATTGTTTGCATTCTAACCACTTAGCCACCAAAATCAATTACTTGATTTATGAACTCGGTAAATGTTTTCCTGATGAGTTAATGGTCTCAGTCTCTGGTTTCTAAAGTCTTGATGTTCATTTTTCAAATGATGGTCCCATTTAGAGGAAAGTAGACCACAAAGCAGGGGATGAATAAGGGTGCGGCTATGATATGATTGACAGACTGTGCCACAAACAATGACTTTGCTGACAATTTGGGTAGGGTTTGGAATCAACTTTGTTATTTTTCCAAAAAAATGTGTATATATGTTTTCATATTCTCATCTGAATATGTGAATTGTCATCTAGTGGTGAGGTGCTGAGCATAAATGGGAGCTTTCAGGTCTCAGTGTGTTTGTGGCTCGAACATGACACTCAAGATTTTTGACATAGTAAATTGTGCGTGGTTGAGAATGTTTGTCTCTCTGTTTGTGTGTATGCTGGCTGTGTTATCACCCTGGCAACCTATAAATGGTATTGACGTTTTCTGAGTGTATGCTTGGGATAGCAGATTACAGCCCACTTCTCTGATCCTGAACTGGAAAAAGATTCACCCCACCATGTAGGCTTGCTGACACGGAGGCCTCTTCACCGAGTTCAATGTCTCTGGGGAGCCATGTAGGGAACATCTCTTTGAGTAGCATGGGAACGGCCGGGTTCAGTCTGGGAAAGGAAGCAGGCTGTCTATTACTGTTGCACAATCAAATTTGCTCAGAGCTGCGCCGATAAGTAACTGGACCAGATGCTTGTTGTGACCATGTACACGTGGTAGTTGGCTAGTACATGAACCAGTTGAAGCATCTTCAGCACAAGCTTTACTCAAGGTTTTAACAAGGGAACAAAAAGGGGAAAACGACAGCAAGGTATGTGCCTTTGGAGGATTTTCTCTTTGTATTTATCAGCTTGAGGTTTCAACATTTTATATCAGTATAACATGACTGGTAAATGTACCGATTTTAATGTCTGTTTCTTGGGGGTTTTTTTTATATACATGAATCAAAATATGTGAAACTTACTTGCTTTATAGTTTGAGAGTTTGATCTCAAATATTCCATATATACCTGTAACTAAGTGGGCAATTTAGGAAAAAATAGGAACACACATTTTATAGTATATAAGTATTGTACATGCAAGGACATTTTATTACTGCGCATTAAAGGAAAGGGGGAGAAAATTCTCTTCTCACAGCGTTCCCTGCTAACATCTGTTTTCAGTGTCTGCCTCCCATGAGATGAATTCATTAATTTGTGGGAATGTGCAGGAAGCAGATGGCCGTCACGTCTTTTTGATACAGAGCTTATTTACTCTTATTATATTTATTTTTGTTTTCAAAATGCAGCGTTGGTAAATACAGAGCTGGGTATGAGTTTAAACCAACACGGGTCACTTGTCTATCAGCTCTGGAGCTGAACGTTGTTGGTTTACAGATCATGGATTTCCTTTGTAATTCAGAGAGCCTTTTCTCATCCTCTCCTCAGTGTGGGAACAAAGTGTGCCTGTTGGCCTGACATGACAGATATCCCCAAACAGAGACAGCAAACATTTTGGAAGATTAAGTTGTTTACAGGGGAGGCAAGGAACTCATTCTCTATCTGACTTAACCATTATTTAGCTTATTCTTATGAGTGAAAACGCACAGTGGGGTCCACTGAATTCATAGTTTGTGGCCCTCACTTTATTGTATGCATTAAATATACATGTTCAAATTTTGTATCTACATTTGTTGATTGATTACTGCTAAAAAAAAAAAAAAAAAGGCACGGTACACAAACAGTTTGATTGGAAAATCAATTAGATTGTTTTTGTTGACAGATGGTGATGATCACATGTTTCCTGACACTTGTCTTCACCTGGACAGGTAAGCTCTAATGTTGATGAGTGAGATCAGTCGATCTTAACTGTTGAGGTTTGATACACATTGTCAAATGATGTAAACTTAAACTTATTACTTACAGTACATAACACCAAAGAGTGTAACATAGGACAAACAGTGCACATTCTTTTAATTCAGCTTTTCCTAATCACACATGCCAACATCCTTATTGTGAGTTTTGTCCATTTCCTCCATATGGCATCCGATTATGTTTTTTTTTTTTTTTCATCTTAATGTGTGCCAATTTTTCCATTGTCAACATTTTTCCAGTAATTGACTTTCATTTAACTGAAGTACATGAAGCAGGAATTAACAGATCGCCTATTTCCTTGCAGATCTCAGGGATCATATAACCTTGAACACTTCACATATCTTTTTCCCCAAAGCCAGTTGTTTTCATGTGATCGATCTGCATCCAAAGATCCACAGTCCCTCCAACCATTCTGCCGTTGATTTTATTGTTTATTTTTCATTTTTGGCTTGATGAAGAAATTCACCAGGGAGAATTCCCTCCTCGTCCTGCAAACTGGTGTATGCATGATGTGTCTTTCACATGTTTTACCAATCATATTCTGAAATTCCCGTAATAAGATCTTTTTGCCATTTTTTTTCAATTGCCTTTCATTAAGGTTTAATCCTTTATTCAAGACTAATATTATTTTAATGTTGATTTTCTTGTCAGCCATGGTGATGATGTGGATCACAGTGTGCAGCTGATTGGAGGGATCTGTCTGTGATGAGTGTTTTATACTCATTCAGTTGGGACGATCTATAGTTGTAACTGTGGTTAAGAGGAGTAACCAGGCTGTATCTGTCCCAGCGCTGACAGGATGTTGGCTTTTCTTATTCATTGACCTTTAGAAGAGAAAGGAGGAAGAAAAGATGCAGAAATTCTCATGTGAACAAATGTCATTTAGTCACTTGAATTATGTTTTCAGATTTAGCCACTTAGAATGAATTTAATCTCATTCAGTCAGTGGGGAATATTAAGTGTCCAAGGTCGCATAATTTCTGTTTGGCAAAAAAACAAAAACAATAAAATAAAAAAAATGTGGACCTGGACTTTGGTGGAAAGCGCTTTAGAGAAGCAAAATCTTCTACATCTGTGTATAAACAATTTCCTGTGATAATAAGCCTGAAAAACAGCTAGTACAGTTTTGAATGGAAGACAGTTTTGTCATTTTCTGAAGATTAGTTTGTTTATACTTATCATTAGGCAACTGAGCTTGTGGTTATGGTATTAGCTAGTCCTGAAAGGGGTCAGGACTGTTAACTCTCTCTTATGTTTGGTGCTGTTTCCTCAAGGAATGGCTGCAAAATTTATTCCACCATGTGACCACCACATGTTTAACAGTAGAGTTGACGATTGCTTGTCAGAGTTCAACAGCAGCATGGAGTTGAGCGGCCAACAGGACAGGTGCCCATGGCCTACTGTGAAACAGTAAGTTTGGATTTCTTTATGTCATAATTTGGCTAAAGTGGTAGTGATAGAGTTAGGCCTATCTGTGAACAAATATCAGACTCTAATCAGTTGCAGTTGAGGGAAGACGCAGTGAGCCCAGTCAGTGATTACACAGGAAGGCTTGGTAAAGTGGCACACTACACCGTTTTTATAAGCCTTTGAGTAAAGATATATGACCTTTAGTAATGGGAACGTCAGATACTTTACTGTTTCCTGACTACTACAGATCACAGCTACAGCTAATAAGTCATCATTTAATGACAGAGCTAGACTCTTGCTCCAGGGATCCTATTTCCAAAAAAGCTGTTGTTTTTGGAGACCTTCGCTCTAGCCATGCTACCTACAGTGGACTAATCTTGGCTGTAATAATCAATTTTTTACTGTTAACATGGTTTGAGGCTGCAATCTCATAGTCCCTAAAATGGCATGTTTAGGGGGGAGCATCCATCATCTCAACGAGCCCAGCTTGATGATCAGTTCTCCGGCTGTCAGCCTCATTGGATACTTTCCACGCTAAAATCTCATTGTTAGAACTGCCTGTGACATTTATGCTGGTTTAGTGAGGCTGTGGTCGTTTCCCCATCCAAACGGCACGACAAATCAAAACTTAGCAGTGAAATGTAAGCTGCCTCCTAAACATCAGTGGGCGATTGCTCCATCCATAAAAAAGCTTGGAGTCGCCATCGCTACACGTGTCTGGCTGATGTCAGTTTGCATTATCTTAAAGTACTTGAAATACCTCAGTTGTCTCTTCTGAGGGTGCCACAATGCAAAGCTGCATTCTGAAGCTTTGAAAGGCCTCAATGGATTTTTTTCAGCCTTCAAATGTTGATTTAATGAATGCATTACTTATTACAACTATCACATGATATCAAGTTTTTGCGGTAAAAATGGTTTGGAACATTTTAATTATGTAGCATATATACGCAGTACAAATAAAGCGTAAGATGGACATAATGCTTCATGCATGACAAAGAATTGTCTGTATATATACCATCTGGGCAAATTTAGTATAGAGACTTCTCATTCAATCTGGGACAGAACTGACAGGTTGGCTGGACTGAAACTATAACACGGTACAAATGGGAGACATAATGACAGAGCATGTAAGGATTGCCTCCAATTCCTTTAAATTTTGTTAAAAAGCTATGTAACATGTTCTCTCACCTTTTCTCTTCCTCTGCAGCATCTACTACAACCTGAAGTTGTGCATGGACTTCTTGGCCAATGTCTCTTGCTGTCACGGCTCTATGGTAGACAAGGTCTTCCTGGACGTCCATAAGACGTACTTTTCTCTCTGTGGACAGGTCCAGGACCCTCCACTCGCCACTCTCATCATGTTGATAACACCTGGTATCATTGTCACATTCCTCATACCTCTTTTGTGTATTCATCTCACCAGCTTCACGACACAGATGCCTTGCACACTGTAGTGTTGATGGAGCGAGATGACAGAGACTAATTCTGGGGATCATGATAATTTTACACTTGTGAGTTCCAATACAGAGATTCAAATCCAAAACAACATTGCTGCAATCACTGTGATGATAGTAAAGCTTTTTAAATAAGATCATTTAAAAAAAAAATGTTTACATCCAAACAAGAGTCAACATCAAACGTAGCCTTGTAGATTAGTGACCTTTTCTGCTAACCAACGAAGTTAATTGCAAATAGATTTAGCCTATATTTGTTTGTGCCAGCTGCTGTGTGCATACATGAGGCTGTGAACTTTTTTGCGCCACGGACCATTTTCATATGAAACAATATTTACACGGACCAGCATAGAAACAAATAAAAATAAAGGGAACAAAAATACAACTCACCATTAAGCTGAATGTATGAAGGGTGACCAAAGTGCTGATGAAGCATATATCTCCAGGTGCTAAAGCAATTTTGAAGGCTTCATTGCGTAATTTGCTAGTCTATCGACACATATTATGCAGCGTGGCCTCTGTGTGTGAGAATCAGCCGTAGGGATAAATCCGTATTTTAATTCGGACTCCTGATATTGTCTGTTAAATGCAGCTTTCTTTTTCTTGGAAGTCGTCGGTTCTTCTTTTTCTGTCTCCTTGTTGGGCCTTTTCCCAAACTCTCCAAAGACGTTTGTTTTTACTCATTTTGCCAGCTTGTGGGCTTCATTTTTTATGGACCGTATCACGTGACTGACACGAGTGTCTTGATATTTGTCCAGAGGCACAAACAGATGTATCTGGTCATTTTTTCAAAATAAAACATCCTTTCAGACTCTGATAATCAATAAAATATTTTTTCTATTCAGTTTTTTTTGTGTAGCCAGGAACCAAATGACCAACAGACCGGTACCGTGGCCTAACGTCTAACCCGTGGCCCAGTGGTTGGGGACCACTGTGTTAGTCCATTTAGTATGGTTGATTAGTGAATGAGTGTGGTTATTGTTGAATGATTATGGCATTAAGGGCAGCAAGGTGGCATAGTGGTTAGCGCTGTTGCCCCACAATAAGAAGGTCATGGGTTCGGTTCCCAGGCCAGGGGCATTCCTGTGTGGAGTTTGCGTGTTCTCCCCATGCCTACGTGGGTTTCCTCCCACCGTCCAGTGACACGTTTGGGTTAATAGGTGACTCTAAATTGTCCGTAGGTCTGAGTGTGAGTGGTTGTTGGTCTCTGTCTGTCTCTGTGTGATGGACTGGTGATCTGTCCAGGGTGTACCCCGCCCTCACCCAATGTGAGCAGGGATTGGTTCCAGCAACCCCCTGCGACCCAGAAACAGATAAGCAGTAGAAGATGAATGAGTATGACATTAATAGTTAGACAAAGGGGTAACAACAGCTAACCCAGGAGGCTTTCTATGTTTGCTTTCAGACTTATCAACATGCTTTTTAAACAAATCATCTCTCTGGCTCGAACAGTAAAACCATAACAACCATTTCTACTATTTTACAGTAAAATTTGGCATCAAAAGAGTAAGATTCTCTTTATATTTGAAACACATAATAAATATTTATTTCAGACAAAAAAATAACATTTTACAGTTGTTTGAAAACCACTTTACAGCCATAGCAGGGTTGACCTGCTATTCAAGTATCCACATAACTCAAGTGTCAGTCAGTGTTATAAATGCAAATGTACTGCATTTAATAAAATCATCAGATCAGTAAATCAAATGACTGTTGTGTAGACCCCATGAAGACCATCTGTGTGTTATCAAAACAATGTAAAGCTGTAAATGTATTCAACTTGAACATTGAATCCTATGAGTATAATGTAAAAATGGAGGCCATTAATGCTGATCTCAATGAGAATGAACCCTTAAATCTGAAGCTCTATTTGCCCAGCATGACAGGGAGCTGAAGTAAAAAAAGGGCATTGAAGAGAATCCACCATCCAGCTTTTTTCCCCAGGGACTGGTGGACTACACCAAAAGCTAGTTTTACAAAAATACTGAACTCTATTGGGATGAACATGGTGCCCTGTTTCCACATGTTGCTAATACATTAAGAAGCATTCCTTGACAGGTATACATTGCTTGTTGCTATGAGTTTGTTTCAGAGTTGCTCTCTGTGGTATAGATGTTAAATGCTTGCTGCAGCTTTAACAAATAAAATGATATTTTAATAGAAACCATAGCTTCAGATGAGTGGTATGGCTAAACAAATACTATCCAGGGTGGCATCATCGTAAACAAATAATTTAATCAAATATATAAGATTCCCTAAGGACAGCTTTGTTTTTTTTTTTAATTTACAGCAAGGGGGAAGACCAACAAAATGTGTCAATCAAGACACAAAATAGGAATTAGGAAAATGTTCCTACTAATGAACTTATCCTTTGGTATGCAATGCACTTAAAGAAAATTTAATTGCATTCCTGTTGTTATAACTAAAATTCTGTTGATCTTGAGAGTATCAACTTGGCCAACCTTCCTTCTAATAAATAGGACATATCCAGTTTCACATATCTGATTTATAGTGAAATAATATTTAAAGCTATCACACTACTCCATATGCTAGAACTCTGAGATACCCAGGCGCCTTCACTCAAACCAATGATGTTGAATTAAAAGAGGCTCAACAATAACAGAGCCTGAGATAACGTTGGGTGGTCTGCCCCACTACTGTGGCGGTATGAGGTGATGAAATATGGGGAACTCAGAACATTGACAAGGCAAAACTTTTTGAGGTTCAAAAAATACTATTTTCTTTTCATATTGTGTGTTTCAACATCCAGTGCCCAGACAGCACCGAGTGGCAGCGCCACACCTTATGTTATCTTAAATAATACCCACAATTAAATTTTTTCCCTTGTGTAAATACTGAGAGGATGTTTTGCTAAGTAACAGTCTGGGTTTTGGCCTACTCAGACGCACAAGTTCTTGTCATAACAAGAGCACGTGGATGTATTGAACAGACTTCACAGACTTGTATTCTCTGACAACAAAGGATGTCGACCCCTGTGACTCTTTTACCACGGTGATCGACCAACAAACAAATGCATAGCTCCAGTGGACTTTAACTGCAGATGCCTAGAAACAAGTCCTCCGGATATAAAGTGTTGAGGCTGGTGGGCCAATTTATAATCAATTTTAGAAAAAAATAACAACTGCACAATTCCAAAATAAAAACACGAGCCTCCTAGGAGCAACATTATTTTTGATCTGAATATTTATAATATATTGTTGGCCCTATCATTGCTCTTGCAAGTGTTGTGCATTTAACTAACATGGTATATAGACCTGTACTGTTATTGTATGGAAGTGAAATAATGACAAAATGTTAATCGGATGAAAACAAATTCAAAGTGATAATCAAGGTAACAAGAAATCAAACATTTATGTGCTTAAAAAAAGCTTTAAGTCAAACTCCTTAATGAATCTGCTTTCATTTTCCTAAAGCAATTTAAACAGAAGTGTAGGTCTTGAGAGGATTCAAACTCCTCTTCCCAACATTGTTTTGGTTGAAGGCCATTAGGTTCATAATTGAAATCTTATAGCCAGATGATGTCCTGGGTTAAGTTCAAGGGACTGTTCCGCTTTAAGTTGGAGTTTATATGAAAGGAATATGAACTGCCATAACATAGAATGTGTGATTTAGAAGACAAAGTGCAAGGGAACTATACTGCCAGCTACTATTGAGGAAGCTGAGGTCATGTCCTGTAATCTTTTACATTTGACTTCATTTGAATTTAATTACCTTTTCTCTGTGGGGGGGGGGGGGGGGGGCTGCTTAAAACAATCATGATGGAAAAAGCCTGGCAGCTCTATTTAAAATTATGTAGGTTTTAACATCTTGGCAAAGAAGCTGCTGAAGTACAACTACACATAATCCTCAAAGTTTCTTTCAAAGCATCTTTTCATTTGTTTTAGGGGCTATTTTACACCCTTATTCAACAGGGACAATGCAGCGTAATGGGGCCTTGACATACTGTAGAGTAACTGACCTGTCTGGTCAGGTGATCTCATGTTTGGGGTTCAGTACAGTCATATGGTACCCCCCCAAGGCATTTTTAACCCTAAACAATCACTCAAATTTGTTGGTGGTCACCCATTAGCTTTGTCGTTAAAATACTTCCATAAATTGGAATCAGCTTTGCCAAATCTACGGAAATTCACAAGCCTGAAAACACAGGCAGCCAAACATTTACATTCAGTCATGTCATAAACACAGTGGGGCCAAATATAATGGGGAAAATACATCTCAGCCCTCAAATTTACCATTCTCGTTTTTGTAAACCTTGAAACATTCACACGTGTTTGAAAAGGTCCATTAACAACACAGCCAATTTGAAATGAAACTGCTATGGAGTGCTAATGCAAAACACATTCAATAGCTCATTAACTTTTTGAGCAGCAGAATTAAATACAGACTCCAGCAGGTGTACACTTCACATCAAAGTGAAGCTTCAAGTGGAGGTCTGAACAGAACAACGGGGGTGGGGGTGAAAAGATTGACTTACAGTTAAAGGTTCATGCCACTTGAATGGCGTAAACACATTATTCTCCATCGGTGACCCTCTTTTCTCCACTGTATAACACAAAAGCCAGAACTGTATGCCATATGCAAGTGTTGGGTTGCCTTGCCTGCTTTATGTACACAAAAAAAGACAACAAACTAAAGGCTGGGAAGCAATATTTACAGATTGAAGGTCAGTTTCCCCTGAGACAAAATTCTTGCATGGCTTGGAATGTAGGACATGGTTGTGTGAAGACAGATAAACTAAGTGTTTTGGTCTAAACACATGAATGTTAATATACTGAACCTTATGGCATGAGTTGTAATTTAAAGATACCCCAATCTGGGCTTCACTTTTGAGCCCTTTTTTTGTTGTTGTTGTTGTTCCTTGCTTGTTGTTTAACTGCAGCACCAAAATCATCTGTTGAACCCAGCAAAACATGAGTTTTCTTTATCTGGCCATTTACAGAAACCTCTTCACCTGCCACACTCTTTCTCCACTGACCCCCTGCTCACACTTCTTTTTTTCCAGATGAAGTAAAGGTGTTCACTGTGCACAACTCTGAAATGTACTTATTGATTAAATATTGATTGACTTATAGGTAGAGTGTGAGTGTGCAGAAATGATTTTAGAAGTGGTCCGTGCTCTGACAGACAACATCCAAGAAACATCCAGGACCCGACATTTCAACTACATTCATTTAACTCACTTATGAGATTAAGTGTGTCGAGCACTGGGGATGTCAGACCATACTGGTTTTAATGAAACCATATGTATTCCTTATACTCAGGGAGCTGTGCACAACTCACATGTTGTTAAGTGCCTTCGGAAACGTTGGTGTCGTTTTTATGTACAGTAGCTCTTACAAAACTTTGACTCTGTGCGGCAGGCGTGAGATTTCTACAAAGAGTTAAACTTTTGAAATGGGCTCACAATACAGGAGGTGAAAAGTAAATCTCTGGGTATTTCAAAACAACTGTGAACACAGATGTTACAGTATAATTCCAAGCTCACAGACTCTTACTGTACAATACATCATTCATACATTCTGCCAACACTCAACTGTTCCCCAGCATTTTTAGTGCTGTGTGTTTGCTTAGTTTCTACACTTTCCCAGCCAGTGTTATTATATTATTCATGACATCTGTTAAAAATACACAAGGCTGATGGAAATCTTGCAGCGAGGATGAAAGAAGGATGAATAATTACACATTTTCTGTTTGAGTGTGTGTCAACCTACACAATTTTTTGTTTGGTTTTTTTACTTTATACTTACTCTTTTAGCAGTTTAAGCTATTTGGAGAATCTGCTGGGGCAATTAGTTCAAAGGACACATAATATATAGACAGTAGAAAAATAAGAAGGTTGAGACTATTTAGCTATTGCGTCATAGATCCAAGGTCACGATAATAAGGTCAAGGGACTGGTATGTTGGGCATTAAACAGCTAACAAAGTACAGTAACACCTCTTGATGGTTTTACGGGGCACTACATGTAGAGAGAAGGCTCTGTGCCAGGCAGTGACAAAAGTCACCTTTTGTCTGGTCAAAATATGTACAGAAAGGAAGAGGACAACTTAGCTCCTCACTTACACAACACTGCAACCTATTGGCAACACTGGTGGTGTAACGAGAAAAGGCTGCTGAAACTAAGATGGCAGTGGATTTCTGTCAGGGTTTTGAGATTTAGGGTCAGTTTACCTGAAGAATAACGCATCCACTTCCTGAGAGAAATTAAATGAAAGGAAACTGACCCTATTTCCCCACTGTTAGTGCAGAAAAATTTGCCCGCTGTCACCCAGGAGGTCATCACCATCATTGCACTTATGCCCAGAACCTGTAGAGTCATTAAAGGGATCGGAGGATTAAAATTGAAGTGAAAAGTAAAAAGTGAGAAAGAGAAAAGAAAAGTGAGTAAAGTGTTGGTGTAAATTAAGTGTCTTCCGCGTCAGGTGCTCAGAGCTAATTTCTGGCCTTGGACAGAACATCGTCTGGGAGGTTGACACAACACCACTACTATCACAGAGAGCTAACATTAGGTGTGCTCTTTAAAAAAAAACAAAAAAAAAAACCCAAAACAAAACAAAACAAAAACTGGAATAAACAATGCTAAGAAGTTATTATCCAGCTCTAGTTTCTGTATATTTTACAAACACCTTCTTGGCAGCTCGTCTCCCGTTTTGCTGCTGCTGAAGTTACCAAAGACGCTGTGATTGTTTGGAGCCAGAGGATGGGAGTCCCATTGGCTTGGCTTGGTTTGAAATCTACACCAGCATGTGGATCTCGTTGTACTCATCTCGTCCGTCTTCGTCAAAGTTGGGAGAATCTTCGTCACAGTCCAGCTGTAAAAAGACAAATTATCCTCTGTCAGTTTTGTTTCTGTGGTACATCTGGCAGAGGACAGCGAATCATAAAGGCTTAGCCCTAACCATAGCGGCCTGGGTCTGAGTCTGAGTCTGACCTGTGGCATTCTTTTTCTGACTTGTGTCTCTGTAACCGACTTCAGATTTTCTAAGCTCACAATTAGGAAAAATCTACTTTGGTTTGGTTCTCTTCAAACCAGCTGTGGGACTTTTGGCAGGAGGTCAGGCTTTCAACTTTTCAACTTCGGACTTAACTATTAGATAAAAACCTTTGAAAAAAATATGTTTACCCACTTCAAGGCAGAGTCTGTTGGAGTTTATCATAGTTGATCTTATTAACATGGGAATTCAATAGGTAAACTAGTGTTAAATCTGATCATTATCAGCGGAAATGCACAACATTTCAAGAAATGCGCTTGTTCACTTTCGTTCCAAGGGTTAGCTGAGAAGATTGATACTACTCAGTGTGTAGTATGTATGAAACCACTGAAACCACACAGCTTTGTATAAAGACAGTGGGAAACACTTAGTAGTCCTCTAAAGGCAAACACAATCCACCTACCAGCCCTTTAAAGCTCATTAATCAAAACCTTATTTCATTTGTTTCATCCACAAGATGACCAAAATTCAAAGCAACAAATTGCTATTTTACATGACAGTTTACGTAAGCTGGCTCCATATTTACCACACACATGTTTTCTTAGATCTAACTCATCTATTCATATAAGATCACAGTCTGAGATTTGTAGGTAGTGTATACACGCACGTGCACTTATAGCTGAAATGTAGCAACCACAACCATCAAACTATTCCACGACAACATTTCCGTACAAAGCTTCTCTGCTCTGCCATGTAAGGTAAACTCACAGACTTTTACAGTCATTATTATATCATGAGCTTTTGTGAACACAGGTGACAAATGAGTATAAAAGTGAACCTTTGGTTCTGATACTGTACAAGTCAGTCTATATACAAGGTAGTGATTTCTCCTCATGTATTTTTTGGAAAAGGTGAGAGTTTATATAAGAATGAAGCTCAGAGGGTGGATGGGTTCTGACATCCTGGAGTTCATTTAGGAATATTTACGTTTAACTCCATTTTAATGTGTTTAAGGGCATTGGGTTCATGAGACCTCGATGAAGAAAACACAAATGGTGGTCACTTAAAGGACCAAGCTGCTTGTATTAGCTCCTACAGAAGTTGACATTTTAGAAATAGGAGGTCTTAATCTGACAGCGATGACACATATGGGCTTAGGAGCTCAAACCAAGAAAACGTGAAGAACCCAAACCAAACACAAAAAGAAATATTTGCATATCATATGAAAATATTTGGATGAGAAATCTGTCCCTGATCACAGAGGAGAAAATCATCAGGAATGTCAAGTTTTAAGCTTATTGCATTAGGCAGATATAAAAATATGCCAACATCCATCTAATGTAAAATATTTCTGTAAAAGAAGTGTCCTGAGGCAATGTGCGATCAGATGATTGTGGCACAGATTCAAACATTCCTGGAAAACCTCTGCTACCCAACTCACCGCCTGGAGCTCACGCTCCTCAAAGATCCTCGACAGGATAAGGCGGCGCAGCGGCACCGTCATGATGAGGACGAAGGGGAATGCCAGGGAAGCCACTGTAGACTTCACCACCCACAAAGCCACGATGCACAGCAGCTGAATGACGGTGAACATGTTCATCCGCCATGTCTTCACCTGAGGAAACACATGTGGTGGTTAATGGGTAGAAAACCAGAGAGTCCATTGAACACAGTGCAGACACAGAGCTGTTCAAACTGCTCCGCTGCATCGTGAAAATCTGACATGTTTTTGGCTCCATCTGGTGGGAAATCCTGCATCTAGGCATTTGTGTTAAGAAACTTCATTTAATTATTTAAACTTTTAATCCAACATTTTAAACTGTTAACAGATGGCTTTTTCAGTATGAGACACATAAGGTCAAGTATTTAAAGTGTGAATGATTTAGACAGACTGAAAACAGCCCTGTCAAAAATCCATTCAAGACACTGGTGAGATATGAAATCACACCCATTAAGTTATGGCCGGAAAGACAATGAGTTGTGTTTTGTTGCATGTTTGTGAGCTAAAAAGCAGAAACATAGCATTCAAGTTACCAGTCATCTACCAGACATTAGACATCGTCTGTATTTAGGTGTTCCATGAACCCCGTTCAGCCGGCACAGTCACTTCATACAAGTGAACGGGTCTAGCAGTGTTTTTGCACACAGTGCGCACATGGTTTACTGTCTGTATGGTTTACTCTCTGCCATATATTCTGGTTTTTGTTCTTCAAAACCAGTTTATTTTCACTTCACATCTCATGTTTAATATCTCGAAAAACAGGTTCATCGCCCCCCCTCCCATCCACTTCATTTCTGAGCGTAAGTGCCCGCTGGTATTCTGATTTGGATAATGTTAATGAGTCTTCAGATAGCAGTGATAAAACAATGACAAAGATGGGGACATTATTTTGATCAATGGAAATAACTGATAGGTGTAGTGGTGACCAGGCAGCCAGACACCAAACTGTTGTATTCATCTGTATCATTCTGTGTTTGTTGGTGCAGAAAGGACAGGTTTGCTGGATGTGGAACCCTGAGCTGGCTGTAGAAATATGGATAGTGTTCATGTACTACATATAAAGGGATCTGAATGATCTGCCTTTTCTAACCACAATACAGGTATTAATGCTCTAAAGTGAGTCTGCCATTCATCAGGTGCATGTTAATTCTTGCTCTGTCAGAATGTTGAGTTCCCAACACCCCAGGCACTCTGTTATTTCTGCACTGACTGAGTTGGCTCAGACTTCAGCATGCCTGGACTCCGCTGCAGTGACCACGCCGCTGGGTTTGGCTTCTCCCATCTCACCACTAATAACACAAGACGAGGGCATGAAAACATTTGGCGTTGCTTGTGTTACCTTGGTGACGTAGATGTGGTCAGGGTGATGCTTGGCAGGCGTCACCATGAGAGTGATGCGTTCATATAGCTGGATGCCCGTCAGGGAGGTGACCCCCATGTACAGGAAGATACCAAAGAGTACGGCCAGAGGGATGAGGCGAAGCACATCTGTCATCACTATGGACATACCTGATGGGTGGAGAAGGGTTAAAGGTCAGACATTCAGATATTAGTGTTTCTGAGACACTCACATGCTCACTAATGTGCAGCTGTTCAGAGAATTATTCATTCAACAAGGGAACAGCTCTCATGACAAACGCACTGTCGGTGTTGTTTATTTGAAACATACTGACTGTTCAGATGCATTGGATGAGCTAATCCAAAAAATGTATTCCTGATCCAAACAGCATTTCAATCAAACAAAAGATCAACAATAATCATGAGTCACTACAGTTGTGTACCCGAAGTGGGTCCAACCATACATAAGATGGCTTTGGGAAGCCTACCTTAACGGAAAGACGATATTCGGCTGAGATCCGAGAATTAGGTGGATGATCAAAACGTTTGCATTTTGACCTTAACTTAAATGTTGGCTTGGTTCATTTTGCCATTAGTTTGTAAACAGACTATAGCATCATTTTAAGCCATTGCATGGGCTGATTCATACAGAGTTCCAGAATTGCTGTTCTGTACCTTCTGCTTCTCATAACAATCACTTGACTGGAAATTCCACCCCTGCAGAAAAATATAATCCCTGCAGCCTCAAACCAAAGAGAATGACTGCTGTGGGAATAGTTGAAATTTTTCTTTTCTTGAGCTGGTTTCAGATGCACTTTTCTTTTTTTGAGTTGGTGTGATTTATGTATTGTTAATTTGGTAATTCTGATTTTAATAAATTCAACTGACCAGTAATCCACAATCCTCTTGGTTATTTCTGTTTTGCCTGTCAAGCTTTCTATTTTCATTTTATTTATTTAATCTTTATTTAAACATGGAATCTCCAGAGATCAAAATCTCTTTTTCAAGAAAGGCATGGGAACAAGAAGCACTCGCAAAGACACAGTCAAACACAAAAACAACACTAGACTACACACCAAACTAAGATAAAACCCCCAAAACATTTGGTGATAAAATCTATCTAATAATAAAGCTTTACAATCTCTTTAAGAATTCTACTTTCAGGGCAGTCAGCACTGGAACCAGTTCTGACAATACTAGCGAAGGTTATAATCCTCACACGGCACACATTAGCAAGCACAGTTCAAACAGAGGTAAGAGTGGCAGCTTTACCACTATGGTAACTGTTGAACCAGCATGTTTCCATCTTCATACAGATGTAAACAAACTTCTCATTTATATCAAGCAGCTGAATACTTTGGCTGAAGTCCACTGACACTGATGGAGGTTTTTAGCTTTGCCAGCTGGCTCAGCTCTCTGTCATCTGCCTTTTTAATGTTCTGTTTCGAAATGAGAACCATCTAAATGGGTCATTCATACATGATGTTGAGTTTAATGACTGGCGGTAAAGCTACATGCACAGTATAATAGATATTATTAATTAACATTTATTAACTCTGGCAGTGGTCAACAACAAAAAAAAAATGTACTTGTACATGTAAACACAGTTGTTCGGTTAATGTTTTAGTTTTAGTTATTTCATGCACTATGCTTTACTTTTATATAAGAAAAAGCTTTGAGGATTATGAAAACGGAATGTTAACTTAGTTTTGCCCGGAGTTCTTGACATCTTCCTGTTACTTCTCCTAAACCCAATACAGAGCAGGACAGTTACTATCACTTGTATGTAAATAATTCTTATTAACTGCTGCCTCATACACACCATTTCAGCATGTGTAAAAAACCAAAGTGTCACAAGCCTTAGCTTAGTCTTACACCACCCTTCTACCCTCACCTCTCCTCTTACCTACAAGCACAGCCACGAGAAGTCCAGTCAGCCGCTGCTCTTTCACCTCCTGGATCATGGGCTTTTCGCCCGGCGCTGTGGCCTTGCTCATGACTGTGAGAGCATTGACATGAGTGACAGAACGCACAGTGGCCGCGGTAAGCCAGGGCAAGCCGAAGAGGGGACAGATGGCGCCCAGAATGACGATGAGCAGCAGATCCAGGTGGAAACCTGAGCCTTTAACCAGGCGACGTTCCTTCTTACTGACTATTAATCTGAGAAAGGAACAACGACAAAATGTTATATAGCATACACGGGTTTAACACCCAGAGTGCGACATTGGTAAACAGTCTACATACGAAGTGATCTGAGTTTCCATAAAGATGAGGATGAAGACAAGAAGTGCAGGTACGATACTTGCTCCCATCATCCAGGTTGGAAATGGCTGTTTATCACCAAAGGGACTAATGAACCAACCTCTCTTGTCAGGGGATGTAACAGAAAAACCCGACGGCACATCGAGTTTCTAAAGGCAAATAAGAAAACACACCGATTTATTAGTGCTGTAATAAACATTAAGAGCTAGTGTGACCTAAAGGACTGGCAGCTACCTGTGTGTACGTGTCAGTAATGGAGTAATCCACCAACACTGACACCAGAATTGAGATAGGGATGCCAAAGTCACCAATGATTCTCCTGGCCTGTGGAGATTGAAGAGCCAGACTTAGATTACATCAAGTCAGTCACACTGTTCAACACATGAAGTTCTTTAAAAAGCTTAACCACAAGCTGAATATCAGATGATGAATATGTTAATATCTCAGATTTAATCTGTAAAACACATCCCCTTCCCCTCTACTTTATATTATCCACAGGGTAGAAGACATTTACAGTTCAATATAAAGCTTTTTAAAAATGTACCTTGCCACCTAAAAATCGACTGTTTCTGAACTTCCTGAGGAAGAAAGCAACAAAGAAAGTGCCCATCATAAGAACCAGAGAGAGAAGGGCGGTGTTGGGCTGGTTGAAGACAAGGTCATCATCTTCAAGCTCAGAAGCTGGGGTGAATTCACTGGGGTACATTGCCATCAATGGATGTTCCCTAAATACCTGCAGACCGGACAAGAGCCTAAATTTATCCTCCAGTACTTTAATAATAATGTTAATATCGGTATGGCTTTTTCCATCCTTTAAAACTGATCCTGCAACAAGCATCAACTCAAGTGATCTTAATGAAACCCATCTAATAAGGGGTATATTTTTTCCACTGTCCAAATTGTAGAGCTCAGTGAGCTGTGTGATTTCTTTCTTACCTTTATCAGTTTAGAGAAAGTCTCGTAGATGAAGATTAGGGAGATAAGAAAAGCAAAGATCTCCTGGGTAAAGGGTGAGATGTAGCGGACGAGGAAGCTGCCCTCTGCTGCCACCATCACCAGGACAATGAAGATGAGCCAGAAACCGATCCATACCCGACCGGTCAGGTACTCAAAGTTGTGAGCCTGACAAAACTGAGTTAAAAAAAAAAAAAAAACAGACGTTAGTTCCATCTTCACTGAGAACAACATTGGAGGTACGGAGTTTGATATATACCATGCAAGTGCTAAAATACATCATTTCTGTAATTTAAAGGTACCTTGTAGAAGGCTTCTTCAAACACCAGTAAGGGTCCTGAGAATCCAATAATGAGAAGTGGCTGACCAGCCAGAAGAGAGAATATAACTCCTAGAGTCGCAGTCGAGACAATGAGCTCAGTCACTCCCATCATCCCTTCTGTTTTCTCTCCTGTACGAATAAAAAACTTCTTTAGAACACCAAACAAACCATGACATGGGATCACATTTTCCTCAAGCTGTTTCCTTTTACCCAGCAGGCCTCCGAAGGTTATAGTGGGCGACAGTGCCGCAAAGTAGATGAAGATTACAGCAGCAATGCACTGCATGTCCAGGGCATCTTTTAAGTCACTGACATAGTGTGGGTAGCGACGGCGGATGTCATGGATCAGGCCTCCGAATGGGATCCCTGAGCGCTTTAACGGGTCCACCTCCTGCTCCCCCTCCTCCTCCTCCTCTGGACTCACCTCTATGGGTTCAATATAGGTTCAGTTACACAAAGAAACTAATTCCGATCATTATCATAATATCATCAACAATCTTAAATAGTACAGACAACAATACAAGTCAACAGGTCAGGGTATGACTGTGCCTCACTATCCCACGCAGAGAGAAACACTGTTATTCAATAAATCCTATGCAAAAACCAAAACCGACAAAGTTAGATCATGTGTATTTAAAATGTGATATGTTTGGCACATTATTTGAATATGTTTTATTCTTCAAAGAGCATTAAATGTGCAGGAAACCACATGAAACATGTGTAAGACCGAGAAAAACACCACACTGTCACATTTGAAAACCTGGGAAACTGTCAGAATTGTTGCCAATTGATTGTCTTTGGACTGATGAATAGATTGAAGGCTCGCTGTTCAGTTCAGTTTTTTGTTTTTTTTTATAATGGAGTTGAAAATGGGCTAAAAGATACAAGGGTGCTTTTCTGGCAAAGTAATTTCTGAAGCTGAAAAAATTGTATTGCTTGTCTAATGCTCCTCCCTTGAACTGTAATTCGAGCTCTATTGTAGTGAAGGTTCTTTAAAGACATGACTGAGCACCTCTGTTGTCCAGCACCAAACCGCATGAGGAATTGTGTTTTTTGAGCTCTCTTTCCTTCCTCTTGCGTAGCATCTGTTTCTGAAAGTCAGCCACTGTCTTCAGGAGGTCTTTGCCTGCCACATCCGAAGGTGGAATGACAATGCTGCAGTCCAAAAACTCATTGATACCATTCAGGAGGTCCTGCCTGTCGTCAGCAAAGTAGGCCACCTCATGGAAGTTCTGCAGCAGAATGCAAGGGGAAAAAAAAAAGAACTTCAAAATACATGTGACGAGACATCGGCCCGTGATTTGGAACTCTTAACCTCTTACTTCTTGCTTCTAAACTCCAAACCACAACCATAACACTTAACCCCCCCAAAATCCAACACTAGGACCCAACCTCTTAACCTCAACCTCACTTAACCTCACTTTTCCACACGCACTTTTGTGATCTCTATAAACTGGTTGGCTGGACCTCCCTTCATACCCAGAAGCTCCATCACTTTTTTCCCTTTGTCTATAAGACAATCCAGGGAGAGACACCACCCTATCTGTCAGCTCTTCTTCACTTTGCCCATAATAATTATCGTACTACAGTAGGTCAGGTGAATACATCAAGCTCACCATTCCCAGTACCTCTGCTGTTTTTGGCCGCAACTCCTTTCGCTTTGCAGCAACAAATCATTGGGACACTTTACAAAACAGCCTAAAACTTTCATCTTTGACTTCACTGGCCACTTTCAAGCTTAAACTCCAACATATAATAACTGACTGTTGCTCTTGCTGATCACCTCAGATCACATCTATGCACATGCATGTATACGCACACACATTCTCTCCTTTACCTCTTGCAACTTCTTCATTCGCACGCACACATGTACATTCTCACTCAATATGCTGATGGGTTTATCCTGTTCTTATTATTTTACATGCTTGCTCCTATGTTTTTTTTCTTCCTCTTTTTTGCATGCTGGGTATGTTTTTATGTTTATATGTATCTGTATTTATGTATTTTTTCCTACTGGTGCCTCTTGACCTGGTCATGTTTGTAAATGATAAGTAGCTCTCAAACAATTTACCTGGTTAAAAAAACCCCAAACCAAAACAAAACCCTCGTATCCTAGCCCCTTAAACCTCTACCCCTAGGGTTTGATATTCAGGGCATAAAGATATCTGTCATATATAACTTAAATCTATTCAGTTAGTTACTTTGAAGGGGATGATGTTTCCTTTGACTGAAATTAAAAAAATTTTCATCTACCTTGTCTGACATGAGAGTGGAGAAAGAACGTCCGATCTCATGATAGTCCATGTTGGACTGACTGGGGCCAAGCAAGACAAAAATGAAGCGAACAGGGACGGGGACCTCGAGCACCGACTCCAGAAGTACGGCCTCATTCAGCCTGACAAAAGCCATGGCTGGCTGCTCCAGAAACTCAACACAGCCTGAAAGAAAAAAGAAAAAAATCCAATGAATGTTTTTTTTTTTTTTTTCTTCCACACACCAGAATCTATGATTGCACTTTGGGTAGTTGTACATTCATCATCTGTTTGTTCTCAAACCTCACACCAAGAATAATGTGCTCTAGTGCTAATTTGCTCTTGCACATCAAGACACCCTGCATATTTACAGCATAGCAGCTTCTCAAGTGTTGAATTTGCATCAACAAGAGAAACATCAGTGTAGCAGTGGAGGCGAAAGCTGATCACAACATAAGGAAGTAGGATGCCATTCATGGAGGGTATGAAACGATTATGGTGTTATTTCCATTTTTGTGGCCCAAATGAGTAGAGAATTTACAAGAGAAAATCAATCTCTTAGCATTTATGAGAGAAAAAAAACAACATAATTCCTCTTACTAATGCACTTTGTCAAGACTCCCTGAACTTACCAACTAAAACGATGACAGCTTCAGCATCTTTGGGAATCTTGGCGAGCAGTTTCATGGACCGCGCCGCAGCTGGATGGCTCTCAGGAGGCAGAGGGTGGAGGGATTTCTTGGAGGAAGACCAGTACAAAGATTATCCACATTACTGCTCCGACCAACGTGATGTGACACCATAATGTAGCATGGGACCAATAATATGGAATTATTGCAGGGGTAGCGACACATGTATGAACAATACTTCACTAATGCAATTCATTTTAAACCACATAACTGCACAACTGGTTCTTTATGTCTGAGAAGAATTTTTCTGATAGGCTGTTTTAAATATGCCAACATTTTAAGCCACAGGGGAACATTAAGGTTTCACAGTTAATGCATCAAGAAGAATTAACTGGAAACACCTGTAAGTGGACTCAAAACATAATTCAACCCATGTGGCCTGGGGAGGCTCGCTCTCTCTGACTTCAATAAGTACCTACATGACTTCTGACCTCATGAAGGGGTGTTTCAAAGAACAATGTGAGAGCCACGGGCCTCACATCAGGACTTTAGTTTAATCATGCTTAAATCTATGCTTACTGCTGACTCTTAGAACTTAATGCAAACCATGAAGTAGAATAAGACAGCTCAGTGCAACTTTTATCTCCATCCATTTAGATAGCTGAGTTCAATTATCCAAGAGGGTTCTTGTCAAATCTAGTTAATCACTTATTTTGGCTTTTGTTAAACTGTATTCACTGTGCTGTCAGCGTGCAGCTTTTCAACTACATCTACGTCAATCATCACCAATATCTCATATCTTTCATATCGAAGTCACCTGACACCATTCATAGCAAATGTGAAGAACAGGGACTTAAAAAAGACAAAGCAACTTACAAACAGGCTGACAAACACGTCTTGTTTGGGGTCATACACCGGCCCTTTATCGTGGTGTTCCTCATTCTCTTCAGCCACCAGCGGCAGACTGGTGTCATGGACGTGGTTGTGATTGAAGCTGCCGTGGAGACTGCTGGATGAGTGGTGGCGATTGAAACGATGCTTGAAATCACTTGGATGACTGTAAAAAAGAACAACAACAAAAAATGAGACTGTTGACAGCCATACCACTTTGCTAAATGCTAATTTGAGCATGCTAATAAGTTCACAATGACAATGATAACAACTTTATGTTTTTTTATGTTGTTAGAATATTTAATCATAAGAACTAGTTACAAAAATTGTTTATGAACCAAAGTAAGAAAAGCACAAATTAAATTTCTTATGTTGTAATTGCTCATGATTAAAGGTATTCTAATCAGTCTAGGTTCTGTATTAATACTATGCCAGCTGATACTTTTATCTTGTTCATCCCAGATTCTGTTCCTTCTTATTTCATATAATCTTATCCCTTATTATACCTTCCCCTTGTGCTGTTTTGTCCAGTTAAATGTAAATTTAAATGTCACTATGGCAATCTTTAAAGGTACATCTTATCTTAATATATGTTCAAATAAGGTCACAAAAAAAGCCAAACTTTTTTTCTGGAAGAAACAAGTAACATTACTCACAGACTCTAGTTTATAGCAGTCACAGCATGCAGCTTCGTGGCAGCATGATGGAAGGCCTAACAGCTGCCAAACTATTACTTTGCTTGACTGTTATAAGAAAACACACTGGCAATGGCTGACTTAAGTTAATGCCAAATAACTACTGCAGGTGTGAATTGAGTTGATTCTTTTGCTGATTATTTTGTTAGCCATAAGCGATGGCATATTGAGCTGGAGAAATAACCACCAGTTATTGCTCCAGGTTGAAGAAGATTTAACATTGTTGGAATGATCTGCAGGGTCATTAGTGTACTTGAAAATCCCAGCTGTGATTTCTGCTCACATAATCCACCAATTCCTTTTTTAACCTTTTTTTTACTGGACATGCTGAAGAGCTTTACTTCATCCAGCAGCAATGCAGCTCATAAATTTAGTCATTAGTAAAATCCTTCCAAATCAAAAAACACCATGAGAAAATTTGAGCTGACACATTCACCTGTCCAAATGTGATATTCGTATTTAACCATTAATAAAGCAGTCAGGAGCTCATGTGTGCAGCGTCACTATTAGCACTTCTCTGCATCTGAGGTTGAACATGCTTTCTTACATGGAAAGACAAAAATTTTGTGCTATGAAAGCTGAGTTTTTTTCATGCACAGCCTCATTCCAACACTGCACAGTCCACTGGTGACATCACCTCCCTCATTAGGCCCACAAGGTCCAATAATATGGCGCCCAGATTGAACGCGACAGCACAACTTGACAAAAGAACGAGGTGTGACACTGCAGTGAATTGTGCTCAAGACGTTTCTAAAGGATCTTTAAACTGCTCTGTGTAAGCGATGAGCTAAATTTTTGCAACACCTCTGTGTGTTTCTTTCCGTGTAATAAATCTGATATCTCAAACTGGTGATGGTTGTAATGGCAGAATATTCTTTTCCTGTGGAAACGACCAGTGAAATGCTGGGAATTTATGTGGAAAGGCTGTGAAAGATGGAATATATGAATGTATTTCTGACTATATACAGAAAAATCCATCTCATGCACATGCATGGAACAACAGCAAATCTGGTCATTACAGTGTTGCTTATTGCTGCTACGAGTGGCGCAATGCACACACTAACAAGACAATTATGGCAAAAAAAAAAAAAACAGGATCCAAAGTTTATTTTTGACCTGTAGAACAGCAGATGACAAAAAAAAACAACTTTTCTTGCATGCACTAAACTCAAAAACTTTCATCTCGTTTTAAGCCACATTTTTTATATAAACTTTGCATCTTTGTATTTGTAAATATGTACTTTAACCAGCTGAAGCTCTTAAGCCATCAGACAGAGAAAAAAGTAAAACCAGTGTTTGCCAGCCCTTCAGTGGCCTGTGCCATCTAAACTGCATTGGTGAATCACAAATTTTTCAAGTTAAACTGCTTTATTTATTGCTTCTATTAGTTTTAATCCCCTGGTCCATTTGTTGTGGAGAGGAGTCGACCTGTGGATAATTCAGCCGCTGGTAAAACCCTCCCGAACATCTAGAAAATAAGTTATTACAAAAACAATCCAAAAAGTCTCAGCTCAGAGCCCTTCACTGACCTCCTGTGTATAAACTTAATGAAACACAGTGAAAGTTGTGAAAGCTGTGTAAGCTTGTCTCTGGAGCTGCACCTTTAGCCTGGTTCTGTCTTTTCTCATTAAAAAACATTATAGTGGGCCAAAAATGAGAGAGTATGCTATGTTGTCTTTTTGACAGGCATGATTCGTCCCTCTGCTGGTAATTCAGTCTGACAGTCGACATTCACTAAACTTGCTTTCTCCTTACGTAACTCTGAAAAATCCATACTTCTCTACGTGTAGCACACTGTTCCATTGGCCATGTGGTGGGTCAGTTTTAGCTGGTGTGTCAATACAAGTGCTGATCGATAAGCGGGAACCATCTCAGAGTGCTGTAAATAGTGACATGTCACATGTTTTACATCCACATGCCGCATATTTGAAGTATAGATAAGAGTGCACAGGATCTGATGTGACGCTTCCCACCCTGGTGTTGTTTGAGCACTTATATTGGATAAGTTGAGATCTGCTGAAGGAACATCACAACCAGAAATTCCAAACATAGTTACTGTTATTTTATGATTTCATAAGGTTTCATGGAATAGTTTTGCTTGCTGTGTGAGTATAATTATATATGCATGTGCAGTATGTGCATTGGTCTATTATTAATTGTTTGGAAAAGGGGTGGGAATCAATAAGTTTTGACTTCTTCCCACTCCTTTTCGAATATGATGACATGATATTGTCTATTTTTTCTTGTTTTGTTTTTTTTTCTCTGTCATTGACAGTGATTTGAGTTTGACTTCATGTTCGAAATAAATGACAAAAAAAACAAGCAAAAAAAACCAAAAAAAAAACAGCATCAACTTAGCCAATTAGAAGAACCCACTTATCAGTTTAAAGTATCCAAAACTCCTTGTTGACATCAGGTGAACCTAATGTTGAGTCTTTTTCAATCTGTCCCATCCATAGACGACATAGCCTATATAAGTGGACGTAGACTCTGTCTCTGTCTCAAGTGAAGTCAATGCTGAAGAGCCTAAATCTGCTCCTATCTAATGACCATCAGGGGGTTGTTCAAAAAGGATAGATTGTGTTGAAGTCTATGTTAAAATGGCCATACTTCTCACTTGATTTATTACTATAGTAAATGTTTTCCTAATGAGTTCATGGCCTTAGTCTCAAGTCTTCTTCAATACAACTTCTTTTTAGGACATTAGACCATGACATAGGGAATGCATTAGGGTGTGGCTACTGTATGATTGACAGACTGTACCAAACACAGTGACCTGCCTCATAGTCAGGAAAGAGTACAGACCAGGTCAGATCCAGCCCTCACTCCTCCTCAGCTCCACCTTCTCCCCCAAATAGAGTTTCCTTTGGTTCCAAAAAACCAAGATTTAGCGATGGACAAATTACAAACTAGAGGCTTCAAAATGGCAGTTCACAAACCAATGGGTGACGTCACGGTGGGTTGACACTTGGTACCATCTCAAACCATCAATGTTGGACATGAAATAGGTCTGGATTTAGAAAAAACAAGTACGTAGAGTTCATTTATAGAGCACCTTACCAAACCTGGGTAACAAGGTCCTGTCCAGTGAAGACATTTTAGAAATTTATTATTAAAAATAAAAATACATTTTAGATTCAACCCCTGAATGTTTATGTTGTTTATGTACTGTATTTTGCAGAGGCTCAAATAATGTGTGCTTCGTTGTCAATGGAGAGTGTCCGACTGAAAGGCCCTCTCTTCAGTGTATGAAGCAGAGGTAGGTGTGAAAGAGAGCAGGAGTGAAAGGGGAAATATTGGAACAAAGGCAGAGATCAAACGGTCAGGCCTTCTCACACGATGCCGACAGTCTGGGCTTTAAATCCAGGGCAGCCACAGTGCAGTCCTGACATTTGTAATTTAGTCAGGCTCAGGGGAAGTACAGCAGATGATGAGCCAAGTCTTTATAAATGTCACTTTTTGGAAATTCCCTGCTCAGTTCCCCTGAGTTTGGCTTTTTATAACAACCTCCACTACAGAATAATGATTAATGAGGGGGAGGAAGCATGCGGGGGTTTGATTCCTCGTACTAACAGTTCATGATCGATGCGTAAACACAGCTGCATCCACACTACTGTAGACAGCAGGTCTGTTAACACACAGATTAAAAATAAATAAATATAGGATAAGAAAATTAGTGGGACTTGTCAAATAAAGCTTGAGTCAGGAATAGCCAGGTAACTTCAACATTAATTTTGGCTTTTTGGTTTCAAAGACATGGTTGGTGTTGCCATGGGACGTAATAACACAATATAAAGTGTTTGTGGAGGCTTAAAGATCAAAACTTAAAAATAGAAGCACATCCTAATCAGCCAACTGTGACTCAACAATGCTAAAAGGTAAAACCATCCCATTCATGTGACTCATGCGAAATTAATGCTTGAGATCATGTGATGAGTGACATATTTACACTCCACCGGTAAGACTTTCCATGATTTGATCTGAATAAATTTATATGTACTAAAATGAATTTAGATTGTCAGACTTGAAATGGATATTTCCACTATTAAATAGGTTTTCTGGCAAAGAACAATAATTTTGTTGCCAGTACAATGATCAATAAAATGTACAGCTGCATATTCATTGTGCTAAAATTGTTTCACCCAACTCCAGACAGTGATTGGCTCAGTATATACTCTTAAAAATCATATTGTATTATTGCAGTCTCAGAAAAACATTTAGTCTCATATAGTGAATCAGTCCTTCCCGAAGATTTATTCATTTGTACGTCTGGTCTTCCAATTATAGTAACCTTTGTATTTCCATTTTTTTTTCCACTTTCAGTCCAATACTTTCACTACTTTACTGCACATTGTACATCTGACAAGTAAAACTTATTGAGAAAAGTACTGTATATAATGATATATTGTAAAAAACTACTTAAACATAAAACTCAATCATATAGTTTTGTATCATTAATAAATGTATGAAATAAAACATAAATTACAATAATATAATTTTTTTCTTTTAAAAACAACAACAACAACAACAAAATAGAGAATCAACAGAAACATATTAATTAAAAAAAAAAAAAATCCCAATAAAATTGTGCATTGCTTTGTTTAGGCGGGACTGTATTGAGATTATATCAAATTATATTTTGAATGCCCATGCACTAATAAATTTAACCAGTTGATAAGGCTTGATTACAGCTAAAGAGTAAAAAGGGCTTTAAAATGTGCTTTTAATCCTGGGTCTGGAATTTAGGTGGTTAAAAACACTGTCATAGATGTAACCATCCCCTCGGGCATCAGGACAAGAACAGACAAATCATTGCATTAAATGTCTTGTGAATATTTAATTTTTGTCTCTGACCAGTGACTGACCTGTGTTTGAGAAGCAGAGCCCGTAGAACGCTCGGTCTGTCCTCTGCGCTGATCTGATCAGAGATGATCATCGTCTCCACCACCAGGTGAGCAATGCCGGGCAGAGAGTTCTGTTCCAGGTCCAGAAGTATGGCACCTAGAGAGGGAGGGTACAGGAAAACAATGGCTGCAAATACTGGTTTTTCTGCAAAGTATCTGATTCCCAAGGAGAGCTTAGTCAGGAGAGAAAAATTCAACCCTATGGTTATTACATTTGACCAGCAAAGATGAGTTTTGCTTCTTTATGCCAATCATTTTTTTCCATTGTCGATTTTTATCAGCTCCACATTGAAATAAATCAACAATGGTACTGAGAGTGTTTCAACTGCTTTGTGCATGCACGAGCATTTTACCGTGTGTGATGGTGCGACGCAGCTCCAGCAAGCTGCGGAAAGAGAGCGAGGCCACATGAGGTTTGCCCCAGCGGTCCGTCTCCTCCTCCACATCCTCTTCAAACTTGATCCAGCGAGCGCGCTCCTTCCAACGCATCTCATGGTCCTTCTCAACAATCAGCTCGTTCAGCTCCACAAACAACTGCGGGTGAGGCAAGTCACAAAAGCACATGGCTTTACATTTAAAACGTGGGGGGGGGGGATTACAGTTATTATCTGACTACTCTTAACATCCACCAATTATTTTAATGCAGCATGTTTTCCCACTTTTCTACTTTTCTTTTTACAGATAAAACATATTACTATTCCACACCGATAGCACAAAGTGATGACAATCATCAGTGACAGCTATTTTAGTCCAACATGTTTACGGAGCCTTATTTAGGACAACCAAATGGTTTGGAGGGACATTCTGTTACATTTCAGCAAAGAGGTGTTCTCAGGGCAACATCAAATGACTGCAATACGATTAGTGTCTGCGCCATTATGCAGTCAAACTGAGGTGAAACGTTAGAAGCAATTTTAATAGCTTCTTCGGTTCTGGTGACTAGCCATTAAGTCACTGAAGAGAAATGCGGTTACGTTAGGAGTCTTAGAGCTTTGAAGTTGCAACATGAGAAAGGCTGTTTGTGGTGAATGACATTATTGTCACCCAACTCTCCAGTTCCTCTCTAGCTTCTCTCAGCTCAATGATTTGGCTTTGCAGGCCACGGCTGTAATCTGTTCTTTGGTTTTGTTTAGCAGTAGTAGTGATTGGTTGATAAACCCACAGTTTGGCACCTGCCTAGCACCAGATAGTTGAAAGCCATAGCAATTGGCCAGGAGCAGCTAAAGAGGCGGATTCCTGCCCTCAGTATCTGACTTGATTTCCTTGCGGATGATTGCAGGTGGTGTTGACTTTTGCTTGACGGGACCTTTGGACATTGTTTCCTGTACAATACGAGAGGTTGTGTCACGCCGCCTGAGCAGTGCTACGTTCTCATGAAAGTTTGAAAGCAACAGCAAGTTGCCATCATAAAATGAATGAGGGCGGCTAGCTGGTTAGCATGCTAAACTCAGTGGAAGAAAAGAGCACTGCCACCTGTGGGCATTACTGTCCACAGCTGGAGACGGCTAAACTGCTTCTTCTTCTACACTGTAAATGCTTACAGTTGTTAACGTTAGCTCTATAGCAATTGCAAAAATTGGAAAATCACTGCTTTAATGTTGCCTCTTTTCTGTTGGATGTATAAATAAATAAGGGTTCGCTATCACATTCATTGTCATGACTCTATACGGAGATACAAAGGAAAGTAGCACAAACAATTTGCTTGCATATGGAAATATTCATCCAGGGGTCAATTAAGGTTAATGCAGTTGAGGGAAATAAAAACATTATGCTTGAAACCTCATGAGTTTTCTTTTCCGCCGCTCTCTTCTTCTTCTTCAGGCTGGACAGTGGTGTGGAGCTGTTGCTGGTCCGAGCCATTTGACATCGAGACGACTTCTTTACCAGGTGGCGTCTAACCCCGGGGTTGTCCTCAAATCTGTGACCTGAACAACAAAAAGGGTTGACATTGCTGAGTGGTGATGTGTAGACTTGAGGGAGCGACTTTGATGAATCATTCAGAAAACGACCTACCGAGGAGCACTTAATAAGAAGTAGACTAAAATTCTGTTTTACGATTGTGAACAAATCGAACATCCTTTCCAAGTCCAAAAAATGTGCTTCATGATGGAAAACCAGAAATGATATTTATATGTGTGTTTAGGTTTCCAGCAGACTGAATAATATCCAGTAACAGAAGGTAAAAGCTTCACGGGTGAGTGAGAATCCATGTGTTAAAGAGGACGTGGTGTCAGCCCCACAGATTTATCACTACAGAAAGTCATTTCATTTTCAATTTACTTTGCCAGCAAATTACATTTTACTTAAGTCAACATAATGAGGAAATCCTTTTCATCACAGAGACGGCATGTCCATCATTTCCAAAGTAAAAGGGAAGGACACCTAGGTGATTAATCCATTTAAATGAAGGAAGTGGGGCATGCAAAGTAAAAGGACGCCCTCCTGTGGGAAAATGTGTTTACAGAGTGCTAAATGATGATTTTAAGATATGACATATCATTTGGCAAAGTTATAGCTTATATTCTGTTTTGAAGTCCGAATTTTGGTAGAAGGCAGAAATGGCCAAGTTTAGGTATTTGATAATATTTATGTATAATTTAAGAAATACATGTAATACATTAAATAAATACATTTATAAAAACATTTCAGCTTGTTAAAGGAAACAGTTCACAGAAACGAAAAAGCACATCCATTTTTCATTGTAACCAACTACTTTCCAAAACATAACCTTTGTGTTTAAATTTATTTCATACTTCTTTATTTTCATACGAATTAGTGGATTTTTCTTCACTCTGAAAACACATGCATGATCCAAACAATCAACATGTTATGTTGCATTAATTTCATGGTAATCTTTGTTAGAGGACAATGCTGATTTTGAAATCTCTCCCTTCTGATAAAAACTTGAAACTGGAGGTGTTAGTAGAAGATGATTTTTCATCATCTGACTGTAGCTTGCACACGTGGTTAAGTTGTGGCGTTGGTGCACTTGAGGTCAGGGAAAAGATCTGGAGTACAGTTTAGAAACTGACATTTGCATTCAGTGCGAAGCAGCAGCCAACTGGTCGGACCGGCCAATGGCTGAATCTAATTTCTCACTAAATAAACAATGTCTTTTTTAATATTTTACATGAATATCCACCCAGAGGTAACCAAAGTGAGGTATGTGTATGTGTGTGTGTCATAAACTTAGTGTTCCATTCTGCTGCGTCATGCCTTCCTCAGGGACGTAAAAAGAAATGGAAATCAAGATGAAATCAGGCTGTATTTTATTTTGTAGTTTCGAAAGGGAAAAGCTTTAAAGCTTGTCCTTGTGTGAACTTCAGCTGGTTTGGACGACCTGAGTTTTCTGACCACAGGCCAGGGCAATAACATGGCAAATAAAATGCACTAAAATGTTTCCCCTGCCTCCTCTTCTCGACCTGGTGTCTGACCTTGGTCTAAAAACTTTTGCCTTGCTGAGACTACACCAGGGCATCATAGTGGTTAGGGCTGCTGCCTCACAGCAAGAAGGTCTTGGCTCCGTTTCCCAGGCCTGGGGCTTTTCTGCGTGGAGATTGCATGTTCTCCCCGTGCCTGCGTGGGTTTCCTCCCGCCGTCCAAAGACATGCATGTTTAGGTTCATTGATGACTCTAAATTGTGTGTAGGTCTGAGTGTGAGTGTGAGTGGTTGTTGGTCTCTGTCTGTCTCTGTGTGTTGGCCCTGCAATGGACCAGCAACCTGTCCAGGGTGTACCCCGCCCTTGCACGTATCCTGGATGGGGCCTTTAAAGTTTTTTCTGACTATAGAGCATTGTGGCACATTCACAGACCTTTCACTTTTATTTCTCATGCCGTGACCTGGAGGATGAACCCTCTAGCTCCTCTTTCCTTGAGCCCAGTTTTGATTTTTCCCTTTGGCCAATGGTAAGACACATATGTACTAAATTATTGTGTTTCTGAGAAAAACAAATCGGCTCAACTACCTCTCTGTAACCAACCATCTCATTTTGATGCCACTGTATTTTAGAAACTAGATAAAAGCCAAGAATGATTTACTTTAATATCCAATTCATAATGTAGTATATTTGTCCACATATCTGTGGTTGTATTGTTTTGTGCTCTTGGCTTAGTAAGATCAAGCCTTTGTATAAATCTGATACGCAGCATATTTAAAACCAAGTAATATAAATTAAAGAAAAGGGCTACAGATTTTTTTTATGGACATTAATGTTTCCTTGCATGTATACTTTCACTGTTGAGTGTAACAGCCTACAGAACCAGTGACTGAGCCTCAGTGTCGACTGGGCTTGTGTACAAAATGAAATGGGATCTGGGTTCATAATAAAAGAGAGACACCCAGCTGGTACAGCACTCAACCACTTGAGCCATGGCCACCTATCCCAATCAGAAATCCATCTCAATCAAATGAATGTGCTCTTTTCATACTCAATTACTTATGCAAGTTTGTGTAATGCTAAGGGACTAATAACCATCCCTAGACCAAGCCCCTGCTCTGTAAATGTGAATTCACAGCTGCTGGCTAGCATATTATTCTCAGAGTACAAAGATAAAATCCTGTTCGTTCCCCTCCAACTAATTTGGTTCATTAAGTTTGAGGAATTATTTGATAAATTCATTTCAAACTCTAGAAACCAGCATGACCAGCATCTATATAGTCGGATCATGCGATGCTGGGTGCTTTATTGGTGGGGTTCCGTTCAAAGGACAAGCAAGCAACGGGAAGCCTTCTTAAAATAAATCCTAAACAATTTTCATTGCTCTCTCACTCTGAAGTTTATTATTTAAGATCAAAAATCTCAAACAAGTAATATCTTTTTGCTCATCGCATCTCAAACTAATTTTGGCGTATTTCCTTAAGTATAAGTAACTTTTTATTTTGAAAGTTAAGATTTGATAATTGCAGCATTAAAGCTCAACTTATTTTTGTATAAAATATAAGAAATTTAGTCGTGTGTCACTTTATTGCAGTTTCTTCTTTGGGGTTTATCCTCACAATTCATCCCTGACCTCACACCATGACGCCAGCTCGAAATTAATTATTCATTTTCTTCAGCAAGATTCCACACCAACAGAGTAGTTGTGCAAGTAAGAAGTAACTTAAGCTGCAGTACTAGAAAGTTATGTTAAATGAGAAGGGCTGATGAATTTGATGTCAGCTGAAATCACAATTACTAGAATACATATTGTTGCAGTCTTATTCATGTGCATCTGACCCTGAGCTGTTGTTCCTTACTGAAAAAACTATATCTTTTGTGTTACATAACTACTTTTTAACTTGACCTTACTCACAGAGCTTCCACCAAGTTCAACAAGACTAAAGGTTTTATGTTAGAGCCAACCCAACGCAAGTGTGTTTTCCAGGTTCAGACCAACACTGTTGTCATTTCCCATCCAGTTGAGTTCTCAATGGGCATGTCTCAAAATGAGGTGTGGTCAGTGGCATTGTTGGCACATTGCTGTCCTGAGGCAGTGGAAAGCTAAGTCTAAACCATTGACCAAGGAAAATCTGGTCTGAAGTCAATGGTGCAGTATTTCATTGTTATTCTAATGGCAAATTACTAAGATACTAACATGTGCCATAGACGGATACAGAACATGCCTTTTTGGGTTTTAAATAAAACTTTGGGCCCAGAATAAATTTCCTCTCCTTCTTGCTACCTGGTATATCCACCATAATAAAGCTCTAATTTGCCAGATTGAAACCATGCCTTGCTTTTAAAAGGAACAGGGGATGGGACTATGATTACTGAAGAGCACATCCAGAACACTCGCTAATGCTTCTTCTGATATTCAAAGTAGATTTGACTGCAACCTACATGAACATGCCATAGGAGTCTGCAATCATGCTAGGAGCTGTGTGTGTAACTTCAGCATGTTAACATACACACATTGATTAAATAATCTTAGTTTATCATGCTAGAGTACTAATATTTGCTGATCAGCACTACATACAAACTGCAGGCGAGCCAAAGATCATGAGTGTTGCAGGGAAGTCTTTAACCTAAATACTGGATACATTTGACCTCATGATGGAGCTACAGGTAAGGAGATCACCCATAAGTTAGAATACACTGTATGGGAATCTCTACCATTTTAATCCTTAATCTATCCACTAGATGGGGAGATATCTCTGGGGACAGTATAAACTTTCAGGGTAATTCAAGAAAATCAAGCATATGTTACTTTTCATTAGAAAACCCAGAGCAAAGTTACAGTTAAATCGTTGACGCAGCTTTAAGGAGAACAGCATCTGCTTTAGGTTCCCAATGAACTAGATGTTTCAGATACATATAGCCCAACATCAATTGGTTCTTAACTGTCCTAAGACATTGCAGGTTGACCACCTCAATATCTTTCCCATGTGCCGGAATTAAGCTTCAACACAGTTCTAATGTGCCATGTGTCTAATGTTTCCAAATAGGGCTAAAAATAGCTGAACCACACGCAGTTTGTCAATGAAATGTCTTTCCGCTCTAGCTGTGGCTGAGCCCAAAGCCAAATGGGTGCTACTGGATCAATGGGAAAGCAGGAAACGACAAACATCTAGCACTGTGTCAATTTTGTCAATAGTGTGGACAACTTTGTTCTGTCTGTGGCCACGAAAGAGCTTCATATTGCCATTAATTGAGCGATTGGTGGGCTGCAATTAATGAAAACACATGAACTCCCAATCATTGATTATCCACGTAAAAACAAAGTAAAATGCTGATCCATGTGAATTTCCCATTGTATGAGACAGAGTGATACCCTGTCTGGGGTCACAATACTCAGCAAGAACAGACATGAATTTCCACACAAAAGCAGCAACACACCACTTACGGGTAGGCTCCTCTGGTGACCCCAACTGAGTGTGGATAGACTCGAGCAAGTCATAATCATCAAAATCCAAAACAAACTCTTCAAAATCTTCGAACCGTTCCACATTGGACACCGAACCGTGGTGCTCATGTTGGTGGTGCTTTGGTGTGCCAAAGCCTCTTTGGACACTACACCGACGGTCTAAATGATGGTCAGTGGGCAGCTTCCCATCAGAGGTCCCATGCCCCTGGTTCTCCTGTACCTCAATATCTGTCATCTCCACGGTTGGTACCTCCTCCTATCCTCCTCTCTCCGAGTGGACACACTGCTCATTCAGGGCTTCCAGCTGTTGCTCACGCTTGGTCCACCAGCCTGGCTCTTTGAATTGGTTGTGCAAGAGGACGTTTGGCCTAACTAACCAGCTCTTCCGTGCTGCCCAGGCAACCGAGAAAAAACAAAAGGATAACCAGGGATTCAACTTCTGGGAAAGAAATTGTAAGGAGACAAAAACAACAACAAAAATCAAGCCTTAAATCCTTATGTCCGAAAAAAAAATACAGTTAAAGCTACACCCTCAGGCTGGTGCCCTCTCCCAGATCAACGGTCACAAAGATGCATTAATGGTAGAAAAGTTCACTTTAGTTGCAACTATGAAAGCAAGTATTGATAGAGGAGGGTCTACTCGAGACACAGCTGAACAGTAGCACCGCCCTTTTCTAATGAAGTCCACAGCCCATTGATCTTCCCGGCTGTTGGGAAACCAGCGTTAAGTGGATTGCAGCACAAGAGTTCATACCTTTCATTTCCATGGCGCTTTCATCATTTTCCAGCCATGGAAAATGGAAAGCAGGTAAAGGTCATGTTCCAAGGGTCTCCACCTGAACTGCATTAACCTGAAGACGCTAATGCACACACACAATGCATTTCCAAAAATACACTCTGAGAACTAAAACAAAGTCAAGCCCATAAAGAATAAAACAATAACATCCATGAATCAGCTCTGGCTCTCTGCTTAGTGAGGTACGGTATTGTGGTGCTAATTATCAGAGCGAGCTGCACCATTCACACCCGTCCATCGCCATGGAAATGAAGCGTTGTCTGAGGTGTCATGGTCTGACTGTCCACAACAGTCAGTTGACGACAGTCAGACCATGCATCAGTGCATCAGTGCATCAATGTCTCCAAAACGTGCTCTACATACTTATTTAATAATACATCTCACCGGTGTGTTTTTGTGTGTGTGTGGGGGGGGGGTCTGTGTGTTTGTGTCTGTATATGCAGGAAAAGCATTGAAAGCAAAAGTGAAAGAGACTTTAAAAAAAAAAAAACTCTTAAGAGTGTAAATGCATGCCATAATAGGTTTAAACACATATTCACCAAAACACTTGGTGTTTTGGTGAATATGTGCTGAACCAATAATCATTCAGATAAGTTCACGATGAATCAAAAGTCTGACTGACACAAAGACTTCACACCTAACAGCGACACTTTTTTAAACTAAGAATGCAGATATAGCAGGAAGATACAGTGTTGAAACACACAGCCAGCCGATGATCACTCTATAAATCCGATAACTTTTTGTGGGTGACCTGCTTTCTGTTTCCAGATCCTAAACAGTCAATGATTACTCTGCTGCGGTGAGGCAGGAAAGGCCAGGGGCAGGGTCGCTGCTGAAGGGGAATCGACTGCAGCTTCTGTTAATTAACGCCCCTGCAAGCTGCCCACATGAGACTCCCCACATCTCTCCTCTACTCTTTTTAGATTATTATGCCATTTTACTCCCTTTCTGATCATTCTAACATTTCTACACTGTTATTTTTCCGTTGGCCTTGACCTTGGTAAATTCAATGCTTCAGACAGCCAGTTGGTAACATAAAATCTGCAAACAATATGAATCTATGTGAATACGAGATGAAGACAGGAGATTTATGTGTCTCATATTTACTGCTATAATTATGCAAATAATTGCCTCATTAATATTCTCAACTGCATTCTGCCATCACGGGTGTTAATACACTGTTATGATTCATTTGATGCAGTGTCACACAAATATCTGTATCCCTATACAAATAAAATCCAGGTTATCCTTCATAATAAGAAGAATGGAGTAGCTGCTGTGATCACCCATCCTTTGTGTTATTTTGCTGGAGGCTTATTTTTAACAGTGTGTGTAGGAGACTGGAGCTGTGTGGGCAGGCTTCATGAGACACAATGTGCAGGACGCTTGAAATGGGGCCCAGCCACAGGCAGGAGTGAAACTTGTGAATGGTGGACGGTCAGCACCCGAGGAGCAGGGGTGTCAAGACATGTGCGAGCTGAGGAGAATACGCATTTATAATATGTTGTGTATAAAACAGCTTTTATGTCCTCCTGGAAGTTTGCAGTCCAGATCACTTCTATTTCACTTCTTCGGGTTTATATGTGGTGATATTTCCATTCAGGTGTTTTAATGTTATTAGAGTTGACATTGCCAATGTGTCTGTGGCTTGGTTATTCAGACAATATCACCCTTCGACAAATTTAAAAGCTAAGGCAAAAAGTAGATATATTTTTCCTAGTCCTATTTTGTTGAGTAACAATGTGCTGACAGCAAAATGACATGGTTGAATTTAGAGTGTCTCATGATACATGTTAATACAACACAAGATCCATTTACTGACAAGGGTGAGAAAAAAAGATTTAAAATACTGAAATATCTAGTAATAATTGGCAAATAATGTGTATATAACAATGTGTTGAATAGGCAGATGAGACTATTGTGTGTAATACTACTCATTGCCAGCAGAGGCCACTGAAATCTATCTATAAATAAAAATGGTAAGCCAGCTTCACAACCCAAAATATCTGACAAAACATGTTTTAATTCTGGAAATAATCAGTCACTTTAAACCTCTGGACAATGTGTTGATAGTAAAAATATAAAGTGTACTGTCCATAATCACAACAAAAAAAAAAAAAAGAAAAAGAAAAAAAAAGAAAAAACATAAAAAATACTAAAGTAGAATAACAGAGAAAAAGCCTGAACATGAACATGCTTTATATTATGACTGTATGAGCTGCTATGAAGAGCTGGCAGCCACCATAATCGCACTAACAAAAACACTGGTAGAGCTCAGTCTCTGGCTGATAACAAACAAGTTAGAAAAGATACAAGACCCCCCCCCCCCCAACACATTGTTGTGGTGTGGGCGAGGAGTGAAACTGAGTCATTTCTGAGGAACTCGACTCTAATTCTACTGCTCCAAAAGCCTTAAGACCAATGAAGAAAATATGAAGGCAGCGTTTCAGTCTGCTGGCAACAGGAACGTCCTTCATCCGGGTCATAACTTTGATGAGAAGAGATACCAAAAGATCATAGCTGATAGTTAGGACCTGATTCATACTAAAGTCCTTGTCATATCTGATGAAATGAAAAGAGAAGAAACGTGGTGCCACAGTGATTTATGTCAGTAGCAGCGTTACATTGAATTTCCTTGACACACATGGGTGCAGAGCACAATACTAGGTAGTGAGTAACTGTAAAATGGATAAACAGGGGTATGGAATGTTTTGGTTTCTAACAGTTGGCATGGTATTGTATAATAAAGTGCAACTAGAGCAACAGTACAGTTCATTCTACACCCTTTACAGCTTAACACAATTGCTTGTTAGTTAGCTGTGTTCACAGAATATACACTGATCAGTGAATAAGAAAATAACATAGATTATTTGGTTACCATGGCACCTGTCAGTGGGTGGGATATATTAGACAGCAAGTGAACATTTAGTCCTGAAGTTAATGTTTTGAAAAATGCAGCTCTGTGGGATGTTCCCAGTCTGCAGTGGTCAGAACCTACCAAATGTGGTCCAGGGAAGGAAAACCACCGGACCAGAGACAGGGTCATGGGCAGCCAAGGCCAATTGATGGTTGTGGGGAGTGAGTTAGGCTGGGAAACTTTGGTTCCTGCCATTCATGTGGGTGTTACTTTGGCCTGAACCACCAACCTAAACCTGGTTCAGACCAATTCCAGTCCTTCATGGAAACACTATTCTCTAATGTTAGTGGCCTCTTTCAGCAGGATAATGCTCCCAGCCTCACTACAGCATCAGTTCAGGAATGGTCTGAGGAACGACAACCAGTTTGAGGTGCTGATTTGGTTCCAAATTCCTCAGATCACAATCCAGTCCAGCATATGTGGGATGGGCTGGACTGAAAAGTCTGATCCATGGAGGCTTCACCTCAGAACTTTCAGGACTAAAAGGTTTGCTGCTACCTTCTAGGTTCAGTTACCACAGCTTGTCTTAAAATTGGCCACAAAAACTGTGACAGTATTTCAAGTGAAAGTCCCTGGCTACTAGGTCGGCAACTACCCTTTTCCTGCAATTACAATCTCTGAGCTATGGATTTATCATTATAAAATAGTGAAATCTGCTGATACCAACTTTCTAAAATAACAACTACAAGTATTTAGTTTTGGTTTCAAATAAGAAAAGCAGCAAAGACACTGGAACAAATAAATGTTTGGCATTCTGCCTCAGAAATTGATATTTTGTTGATGGACCAATTGAGAAATTGATTAGTAGTAGCTGATTGGTCTGCCCCTGCCATGAACCATGAAAACAGTCTTACAATGAATAATGATCAGGCTAATATGCAGCTTGCTGGAAATGATCATTCAGACATCATGTGATAACAAATGATTGACCACAGAAATAAACAATATCCGATGATTTTATTTAACAACCATGCTGACGTCTGAAACCACAATCAGACACTCTGAAAGCTTGCGGCTGTACGTCATCCAAAAAAGCTTTACTATGCAGTGTCTGCCTTACTTTTCATGTCATCCAGATCTGCGCTGGCCAACATCTGGGCCTCCGCCTCATCTGTGGGCACCTGCTGGTAGACGGCAGTCTCCAGAGCCGTCATGCTGCCAATGCAGATCCGCTCCCTCAAGTCATAGTTGCTCCTCTGGGTCCCCGCTAGGCGATGGTGAACAGGCTTCCTGCAGAACCAGCCACGGGTCACGGTTGAGCTTGAGGGATCTGATCCTGGGGGAATGCTGACGAGGACCACATAGAGGGATACTGGTTAGAAAAACGTAAAGATTATCAGTGATGGGCTTCGACATTTTAATTGCATGAAATTTAAAACGTTAAAAAAACACTTTCTGACTACAATAAATTAGGTTAGGAAATAAATAAAAAATTATTCACAATAGAACTGTTCATTGCTGTGCTTCTTGGTTGTATTTTGGTTGTTTCACCAACAGAGGGCTCCACAACACAGCATTACACTGGATACCATCCTCTGAGTCATCAGGGTTCACTCAGGCACAACTCACACTGCATGGCAAAGGCATGATGGTGTCTGCATTTTTATCACCCAGGCATTAGCAGAGACAAATACCTCAATCACCATGGAGACCCTAACCTCCCAGCAACAAACGCCATACATAATTCAAAGCATCACCAAATAATTCATATTGTGATGGGTATCCATGTTTGTTGGCCAGATGGGTCTTTTAATATCTAGGCTTCAGCTGGAGCCATTAGTGGATCCTAAACTGTACATATTGATAATGTGTCCAATTTAGTTCCTGTTCGTAATGAAACTCTTGAGTTGCTAATGTAAAGTTCACCTATATCTGAAGGGTATAGCACATGCATATACGCAAATAGAGCACTGTCCCCTTGTCTGTTCTCTCCTGTTTTGTGCTGCTTGTATCCTTTGGTAATCGCGTACGAGGTCTGATCCAAATTTAGAAAGCAAAATAAACCTTTGAATATTAATTAAACGTCTTTAATCCACTGCGTTCCTCTTTTATACCATGGCTGAAAATATGCTCATTGCAGGCAGGCTGAGAGGCGACCAAATTAGAGAGGAAATTGAAAAATGGTGCAACTCAAACAAAAAGATAAACCAGTCTACAGAAATCAAGTCCATCAAACTGCAGGTAACCATGGCAACTTACTTCTCTTTAGTTCAACATTTGCAGTTAACTCTCCCTGATGAAACCAGAAGATCTGACTGAAGATGATGCAAACTGCTAAATATCTTTTACGTTGATGGAATACTATGGATCAAATGACTGTATGTGAAGCGAGGCCGCTCACAGGGATCCCTCCCTGCAGTTACAGAGTTTTAGAGTCTTCCAGCTCATTGTTTTAGCTTTATGGTCAACACATATAATACAAACCTGTTGTATTCAACCTGCGCAGCACCAAGCACCGAACACCAAACAGACAGACACAGTTAGCAACCTGCTGCTGGAATACCTAACACCTATTTTTCTCAGAGTTTGATGGGAAAACAAAAGTTCGTAGAAAAGTGGATATTGGGTGGATATCAATGGATATCAGAGACAGAACTGCAGACAAGTGCTGCCTGTGAAAGGCAGGGGGTGTACAGTCATGTGAAAACGTTTATACTTCTCACTTGATTTATTAGCTCAGCAAACTTTTTCCTAATGAGTTTATGGTCTCAGTCTCTAGTTTAAAGTTTTCAACACAGCATGATGTTCATTCTTAGATGATGGTCTCATTTAGAGGACAATAGAGCATAAAGCAGGGGATGAATTAGGGGGTGTGGCTACACTGTGATTGACAGACTGTACCACACAATCAGGATAGAGTACAGAACAAGTCAGATCCAGCCATCACTCCTCCTCAGCTCCACGTTCTCCTCCAAATATTGTTTCTACTCGTTTTAAAAAACTGGATAGCAACAGACGAATCACATACTGGAGGCTTATCAACAGCAGCTCAAAAACCAACTGCTTTTTTCAGTGCACATGAAAGGAACTGAAGAGAAGTCCATTCTTAATAAAAAAAAAAAAAAAGCATTTTGTTAAAATTATTTTATGTGTCAAAAGTCCAGATTTAACTGGACATCAATTGCGTGTCTTTGCCTCTTGCATTTAAAAGCTCTGCTGACCAGCCCAGTGGAAACAGTACAACTTGAGATGCTGTAATAAACTACCTGTTGCAATCAGCATCCTCCCCATCCACTCCTTCATTCTGGCAAGGAACAGCAATTCCTCCATTATGGGATGCCCCCTTTATCAGAGTGAGTGCAGCTTTCCTCGACAATGGATGTTCTTCGCTTTCTGTGTGGAAGGCAGCGAGCAGAATGGGTTCCTCCAAGTCCTCTTGGCTCCCCAAACTAAACTGAGAGGAAAAGGAAGATCAGTGAGAGGCGAGGAATGTGTTCGCATCTAGGTAAAACTAGGTAAGACTGTGTAAATCTCCGCTTGCTTGTGACAGTTAGCTCAATAGAGATTCACAGGCTCTTCAGTCCTATTTTACCTGTGGCTGAATATCCGGTAGGTCTGTGGGTGTGGCAGCCGCTCCCATACCATCTGTCTCTGACTCGGCCTCTTCCTCATCTACCTCCTGGATGGTGGGTGTAACATCGGAGGGGGGCAGAGAGGTCTTTTTTTTCTTCCGTTTCTTTTTGCGCCTTCTGTCCGAGCTGTGCACCCTCTTGCGTAGACGCTGGGGCAGGGGCAGGTGGGTGGACAAAGGGTGGTGTGTGTGGTGAAATGTGTGCCTGTGGTCTGTGTTAAAAATATTAAATGCAAAGTTAGAAACACATCATAATACACATTCAAATCAGGAAATCTTTCAGCTCATGGTAGGAGGTTAAGGCTCTGACCTCATCATTTCTTGCAGACACTGTATGTTTACATAGAGCCATTTGCAAATACAGTATCTTATCTTAAATAGAGCCGAGTGCTCCACTGTTGCGTTCATGTTATTTCCTCTCTGGTAAAAGCAAGCAGCCTCTCTACATCATTTTTTAACCACAGTATCTTAAATAAATAGAGTCTTGCATTTTCCAGCACACACTGCCTTTTAAGAACAACTGTTGTTTTCTCAGGGACAGGCTTTTGGGTCTATTAGAGAAGAAGAAAAAAAAAAAAAAAGCTTTTCTGAGATAAAGTTCCCTCTCCTACTAATCCCCTGATAAACATTTGAAAGACACAACACAAACATAAGCTTTAGAATTTAATTAACATGCAACATTGCACAACACTGTTCAGTAAACATCCGCTAATCTGCTAATCTCTCTAACAGTAATCCATCAATTTAGTCAACATACACAGCATTTGGTTCCCTGCTCTACATCTCATAGCTTCATATCAGTCTGTGACAAAGTCACATTCAGATTTTATAAACACGTCTATTCATCCAGGTCACAAAAAAGAGCCATGTCTCCTAATGTTTAACATGCGTGTACGAAGACATGATTCATGTGGACAGGCTCTGCAAGGGAAATAGTTGTGTGCAGCAGCATTTTGTCATTAGCCAAAATACTGAAGGCCAGGTTCTTTACGTAAATTCCTTCTTTCAAGTTTTTTATTTGTCTATGCTCAAGGTCTCTAGCCTTCTGAGTACTGCCATCCACATTGCAGTGGCAACCAAAGCCAGCCTCTAGATGACTGGTGACAGCTTCAGATTTGGGATGCCATTATAGTGCCTTGATGTAACTTTGTTATGATTTGGCGTTACATAAATAGATCTGATTTGATTTGATTTCATTATATCATTCTGATTCATGATTCATGAGTACAAGTATGTGTACTAACAATCCATAAATTCTTTCAGTCAGTGTTATTAAAGCTGCATTATGAAAAGGATTCTACAGGCAAAAGCCTGGCCCCCCCGTGGCCAGTCTCTTTTCCTTCTTTGACAGTGTTGTACACATAGAAGAAAATAGCAGCTTCAACATTGGGCTACACAGGAAACCCACACATAGGCCAGGAGCGACTCTTCGACTCTCACCACCCACTAGAACAGAAACTAGGAGTTATCAGACCTCTGAAACACAGAGCTGTTCAGTGCCAACAGGATCCCAGGGCCAAGAGAATAAGTTCCAACATTTGAAGGGTGCACTCAAAGCTCATGGATAATAATTATTGACCTCGCTGAATCACTCTGCACTGATGAAGCCTCTTGGATAAGGTGTGTAACGTCTACAAGAATCATAGATCATAGATTGAACTTCCTCAGAGAACTATGACATGGGTGACTGAGAACCTCCACAGACCAACTTCAACACACGTATATTTTGTGTGTGGGAATATATGTGTGTTTGGTGGGGTGGTGGGGCTAATGTACATGTCATATATACATCGGGCCCTTGGTGCCTCAATAAAACTCCTTCAACCAGCTCACATTTGCCATTTTTTTTTTTAAATTCTTATCGGAATGAATTGATGAGTGATTGACCAACAGAAAAAAGAACAAAAGCAAATCACAGTCCTCCTGCACATAGATTGTCCAGACATAGATTTACCACCCAGATTTGAGTTATTAACAGACAAATCTACTTTCAGATAAGAATTCCTATATGAAATTAATTCCCTGCTGGATTACCAACATGTGAGTCAGTCATACCTCATGCATCATGCGATGATGCATGAGGTATGTGTATAACATGGACATGGTGTTTTGCTTACACTCAAAGTCTTTCTCGGTGTAGTGGCGGCCCATCCTGTCTCCGCTGGTAGAAGCAGAGTCAATGATGATGTCTCCAAAGCATTCAACAGATAGCGCTTTCTCCCAGTTCTCCTCCTCTTCTTCCTCCTGTTCCTCACCAGATCCTTCCTCATCTTCTTCCTCCACCTTCACCTAGGAGGAAATGCAAAAAAAAAAAAACAAAAACAAAAAATAAAGGATCAGTCGATTTTGGTGTATTCACACATATTCCCTAAATTCAGGAATCTATAAAGGATCTTAACGCATAGGATGAATAAGGTCCTCTATTTATGCAGAGATCAATCTCCACTGCCATGAATTAGGAACTGGATGATTACGTGAACTTTGCTGTATTTTATGTATTAGCTGAGTGGGTAATTCAACCACATGGTCCTTTAGCATAACACTCTCTCTCTGGAATCACAAACAGCAGTGCATAGGCAGCAGATTCATGCAAAATGAAAGGGAAATGCTAATCCAGGATAGCAAAAAAATGTGCTGTAGTTCCAAAAATTCTACATTATGTCTTTACCATTATAGAGAAAGTGTCTAAACACACTGCATATGACTTCTCGTTGTTTCTGCCTACCTTTAAGTGACCACTGTTTTTATAACAGAAGAAATGTCAAAATATATTTTAAGAAGAAGCATCTTTTGTCTGTATGTCCTCCATTACACATAGGGAGGACAACAAATCAATACAACAAAGTGCTAAGAAGCAAAAAACTAATGCACGAGACAGCCCCTGGAGACAGTGGAGGCTGAAGGGAGGGTCCTGGCAGAGCTGCTCAGTGCCTCTGATAGGTTGAGTCCCTGGAACAGGCAGCTTGCCTCTACCTCAGATTGGTGCTGGCATGGTGGGCGGTCTGGCCACGGCTCTCTGGGCTCAGGTTTCTCTGTGCCAGGGCTCCATTTCTTCCTAATTACCAGTGGGATGAGGGGACAGGATACAGTTAATGATCTGAGCTACCTATCTATACCAGGCCAAGGCAGATGAAGCCAGTGAATATGAAAGGGGGAACTTGAATGAACGAGCCATAAAAGCCTTGTTTTCCTGGATAGCAGACTCATTACTGAAGGTAATCTCTGTTTCTGCAAACCAAACTTATTTCCACAATAATTTCAAGGTCTCCTTCTAACACCCTGATCGCCATCCTTACTTTGTTTTGTATAGTTCGTCAGTGGGAAGCCCGACTTTAATAGTCCCGATGTGATGCAAAAGGGCCTGACACTCCCATCTAAGGCTAACATTAGTCTTCTGAACAGTTTGCTTTTGCTGGAGCTCTACTGTGACAAATGACTGCAGACTCTCTCATGTAAGCTTTGAAGTCAGTTGGGATAGAGGAGCACAGGAGGAGGGCAGCCCCAGCCCAGGTGGTGGTGGTGGGGGGGGGGGGGGGGGGCTGTTAATTGACAGTGGCTTGGTGAACACAGCTCAAACATACAGCAGTAATGATATGTAGATGACTCCACCTACACCTCCCCCATCTGTGTTGTTAGATAAGAAGGAAGTAAAAATTTAAACTGTAACATAACTTATACACAACTCTCATGACGATATCGTTCGTTGTTCATGTGTTTCTTTCTTACATAAAACACATTTATTTATATTTTTGGCAAATAACAATAAATAACTGAACTTCTTTGTGTTTTCAAAGCCCTACTATCCATTTGTAAAAACATAACTCAGTGTTTCTCACAGAAAGTGTTTTCCAGGTCTGAGCTACCCATCTATGCAAGGCCAAGGCAGACAATGTTAGTGAATGCATTTATGAACATTTTGTTTCCATCCCTGCCTCCTGCTGCATTGCTTTTAGTTTATTGATGCACAGTGAGTAGAACAATCATACAAGATCTTATAAGAATTACTCTACAGCTCGACATTGGACATTTGTGTCTGTGCAATCTGTCTGTTATTAGTCTTTTCATAGACACAGAAAACGAACTTTGTTTAGTTGAATACCTCTTGTACCGATCAATGTTTCTCAAAAGAAGCACTCCTCAAAGACCACCTAACTCCCCAGGGCTAATGGTTCTGTAGCACTGTGGTGAGCTTGCATGGAAAAAATATTGTGGATTTTTTTTTTTGCAGGTTAATGCCTTTATTTTATAGGTTAGTCAAACAGCAAGCAGCACAGAATCGAGCAAAGGCTCTCAAATGAACTAGGAATGCGTTTATATTTTTGGGTATGATGCGGGGCTTGTAACTCACTGACTCAAAGATGAGAAGGGATGCATTTTGTGTGACATCATATGTTCAAACACTGTCCAGAACTCAAGAAAGCACCAAAAGTTTCAGTCATGGTGACTACATAAATGTAAAACCCAATACTTGCTATGTCTGTTGTGTCTCAAGGATTGAGTTTATTTTCATTTAATCTGATCACTGAAGTTGGCCCATGTCAGTGATTGATAGTTTACAGGCTGCTTATAACTATTAGCATTCACATTTCATCTCAAGTGCAAACTGACCATGTATGACATATATCATAAAACCTGTTGACGAAGATGAAGCTATTTGAGAGGACGGTGCAACAAGTCCAACAACACTGTAAAACAGCTGGTTCATTTCGCTCTGTGGTCCCCCCGCGAACAGTTTGAGAAGCATTACATGTACCAGGAGATCATTTTAATTCATTTACTCTGAGTAAGTTAATCTCCATATGGGGAATTTTCAGTCAGTGTATTTGCAAAATTTACTGTGTCAAGTTTTTGCATGAACACTGATCCAGAAAGATTCAGCAGGGTTTGACTTTTTTTTCTGAAGAGCTCTCTCTCATTTAAACATTGAACTCCGTCACATTTGCCACTGAATGCTACACTATAAATTCTTTACAAGACAGACTGTCTTTTCTGTTAATGTGTAGTTAACTCCATTTGTAGGAGGATTCATCATGTCATCATCCATCTCTTTGTAAGCAAGGCTTTCCATCTGGTCTTTGAGTGTGACTTGGAGTAACTGTAATAAAAACTGTTGCTTTCAGCCCTCAGAATAGAGTATTAAAAAGTACAGTGGGTTAAAGCGTACTAAAGCACCTGAAAGGACCATATTGTAGGTTGTACAATGTAAAAATAGTGTTTGGAAGACTGGTACACCCAGTGCAAAAGCTTCGTTATTTCAAACATGATGAAAATTAGATTCTTTTTTTTTTTCAGATGTGATTAAGACTGGCCATCTCTGCAACTATCCCCTCAAAACTATCTACTGACCAGTTTGCCTCGCTTTGCATCGAAGGTTGTATGGCTTGTGTATCTGGGGGTACTGGACTAGGGTTAGTTATATAAAGATTGTGATAACACACACACTAGCTGTCCGTGTTAGCTACACTAGGTCAGGGGTGCTGTTCCCTGTTGTGGTTCTGTTTTATTATCATCATTTTTAGTTTGATTTTGTTTGTGTGGTCCCAAACAATTTATGGGCACAGCTCCGGGTTTTGGGAATCTCCTTTCGTTATATTTATTTGTTGATTTGAACAGCATCTGTAAGTCCAGTTTCCTCTCTTGTTTTGTTACTTTCCTCCGTTTTTGTGTATTACTGGCTCTTGTTAATAAACAATTTATTTTTCTTAAGCATAACATCCGGCTTTATGTTGCATCTCTTTTTGCCCTAGCGAGCTGGGTTGTAACAGTACCAAATTTTTAAAATGAAAAATGACTCAATGACTTTGGCTCAGCAGGTTGCTTTAACTTTCAACAACTTTTAAGAACATAGTTTGAGACCTTCTTCACATCAACGCTGACAGAAAAAGGAATAGGACATAAAAAGGAAAACAAGGCAACAATTACTTGTAAAACTGAATTTGTTCACATTCAACTGAACATGACTTCACAGAACAACAAGGACACAAAACTGTGTGTACTTGTTGTTGTAACTCATTGGGGACTTTAATCTAGTGTAAATGCACACACCAACCCATGGGAACTTGTGTCACCATGGGAACAAAAACTGAGGTACCCATGGGTACAAGCCGTAATTTGAGGAGTTGTAATTAGGTTTAAGTTTGGGTTATGGTCATTTGTGATGGTTAAAAATAGAAACATATTTAGGTGCTGGCTGAATTTCTTTTGCTGGCCTCTCTTATGATACTAATCTAATCTGGGAGGCCTCTTGCAAAAAGTGCAGCTGGCTTAAATTCATTATTTTCAACAGGCTTTTGCTGTCCCTGAGTCGCATCTTGTTGATAAATTCTCCAATAAATGCTGACCTTGGTGCACATTTTTTATTAGCGGCTATAGGCTCCATGTTGGTTTCACTTGTAGTTTTGTTAGAGTGTGGTCAATACAAAGTTTTCTTAAAAACCTTTCAACTCTGAGTAAATGGAGACCCGCTATGCTCATTGTGTTCAGGTACTGCAACTCTAAAGCACATCTTGTCAGGTTGTAAGGTTAGTCTGGCACAAGGACGGTATATGTGGCGACATAACCAGGTTTTAAAAAGCTTAGCTGCAGGCATTGTAGATATACAGAGGCAGGCAAATTTAGGAAGGTCTAAGTTAAAGAGAGTTGCAATTCAGTTTGTTCAAGAAGGTGAGACAGTTAATAAGACAGCAAGGAGGCAAGGCAGCTTAGAGGATGCTTGTGATTGGGAGATGCAAGTGGATTTAGGAGGAAAGCTTGTTGTTCCCCAGGAAATAGCCTGTACAAAACAAAGGCCTGATATAATTTTGTGGTATAGGAGTAGAATGAGAGTATATTTCATAGAGCTGACTGTTCCGTGGGAGGATTCAGTTGTAGAAGCGTATGAAAGGAAAAAACTTAGGTATGCAGACTTAGGGGCTGAAGCTGAGCAGCGAGGATGGAAAGTTAGGATTTGTCCAGTGGAAGTAGGATGTAGAGGGTTTGTAGCAAGGTCTGTTGTCTCTTTGTTGAGGGAGTTAGGAGGAAGGGGACAGAGTGTGAGGAAAATAGTGAAGGAAATGTCGGATGAGGCAGTAAGATCCAGTCAGTGGATTTGGATTAGAAGAAGTAATAGTAGCTGGTGGCCCAGCAGGGGGAGCACTTAGGATAGACAGACCATGGGGAGAAGCAAGGAGGAAATGCAGGAGGAGGAAGTGTATTTAAGTGGAGGGTGTGGCCTGTGTGAGCCTCTCTGAGACCACGTGGTTAGTCCAGGTGAGTTGGCCTGTATTGGTTTGACTTGGGTTGTGTTGTCTTTCTTTGATTATAGGAAGGTTTAGCTGAGTCTGTTTGCTGAATCTGCTAGTGTAGCTTGTTTGTGTATCTTGTGTATCTTGTCCACCTCCTGCACCCTCTATACTTTCATTACCCCCTACCCGAACCAGGGTCTGTATCCCAACCCCGCTTTTACTGGTGCAGTTGGTGTGAGGTCGGTGTAGCTGACGGTAGTGCTGTTTCAGATAGTTGTCTTGGTGTGAGGAGCGGTGATAGCTGGCATTAGGGGGGTGACTCTGGGACGCCAGTGATCACTGTCTAGCCTCCTGGAGGTGTCGTGGGACCAACTAGACGAAACACCGGTGAAAGGAGGTTCCCACCTGATGACCCCAAAGACATGTTAGTTATCACTGCTCACTGGGCTAGTTAGATATAGTTATCTTTAGGGCACGTAGGGCAGGTCACAAGGTTGTTGTTAAGGCTAGGGAGTTAATCAACGAGTCTGGTCCTTTTTTGTAGCACAAATTTCTTGTGTTTACTTTGAATTAAAATGTGTCAAAATTATATTTAGGACACTTCAAGGTCTACAATTCAGATTATTGGAATTTTATTTCCACCAAAAATATATTATGATAATTACAAGCAGCAGCATGAGTAATTAGCTCAAAAGAAATTGACTGAGTAAGCAGAGTGGATCATTTGGCATTCTGTGTAGCCAACATGGAGACTGAAATGCCCTAATATTAATACTGTTATAATGAATGCTGGATAAGAGCTCTCATCTCATCACAACCTGTTTACTGTGAGTGTTTGCACTGTGGGTTAATATCTACCTCAAACACAATGGCATCTGATGGATAAAATTCAACTACCCTGTTGCTGTTAGTGGGAAGCTTCAATTACTGCCCAACTTCCACTACAACATGAATATTTCACATCTAATGGATTGCTGAGCCACAAGGATGTATTAAAATATTTATTATCTGCTGACGAAAAAAGAGGTTGGGTGGGTGTTTGTTTTGTGCTCTTGCCTTGTTTGTCAGGTTGGAATGCTCTCCCATCAGTGGTCAGGAAAACACTCTGAAATCAGGGTGTAGTGTCCAGAAAATTATGTTTAGAGTAAAGGTGAGGATGCTGTTGATGTCATCTTTAATGTGGGAGAGTGACCACAGAGCTATTGAGCAGTGTAAGACTACCTGTTGTTTTCATAATTAAATTAACTCCTGTAAATTCAAACATTATCATTAGAATTAGCCTTTTTACTGTGTTGGGGGAATTTAGTATAACTGAACCACTTGCTAAATGTCCTGTTGTCCTGAGTGTTAGTATTAATGGTTGTCTCTATACGGCGGCCCTGTGACTGACTGGTGACTTGTCCAGAGTGGACCCCACACTCGCCCACTGTCAGCTGGCTCCAACAACCCCCCCACAACCCTGAAATAAGAGCGTTTTAGATATTGGATGGATTCTTGGTGCAAGTGGCAAAGCACTAAGGACATCATGGATGGGATGGAAGACCTTAATATGCATTTTACCCATTTTGACTCGGAAAAGGATAGACTGCCATCAGGTCAGCATGGTTTAACATTGCATATTGGTGAGGTGATAAGGAGCTTATCCTAATCAACAAACTTGAATTGGGAAAAGGTCTGCATAGCAACAAAGCAAGGAAAGCAGGTAGATCCAGTTCAGCTCCAGGGCTGGTGCTTTGGGCAAATGTTGCAATTAGCCATGCATCCCATACTGTAATAGAAAGACCAGACACCAGCATTCTTCATCCTCACCCCTAACACATGTGTTCCACAGGGATGCTGAGCCCTCTCCTTTATGCTCTCTGCTCCATAACTGTCTCCTGACAGTTTTAAGTTCCTGGAGATACACATCACAATGGAGTTGTTGTAGACACAACACCTCTTGTGGTGAACTTTTATCAGGGCAGAAAGTATTCTGATGGATATGCAACAAAAATATAGGCGTCTCTGGGCCCAACCAACCAAGGCGAGTGCTATGCACCCAAGTGTGGGAGAATGTAATCTGGGCCATATTTACATAAATTCCATCAAAGGCTTCTGGTTGCAAAGAATGCATTGCTGTGGTTGTTGTCACTGCCTGGCTGCTGCCCCTAACTGTAACTATGAATCACTGAGTGGCTGTTTGATTGATGCAACCTAGCACTGACCACCCCCATCTGACTCAGTGTTTTCTTTGCGTATTTATGATGCATCGCTAAACTTATCTCCAATCCCATTGTGTGTGTGTGTGTGTGTGTGTGTGTGTGTGTGTTTCAGCTGTCACTTTTCGTTTCCTGTGGTGCTAAAATGCATATAACTGACTTTTCAAAACTGCAAAGCAAAAAGTCAGATAAGCTGTGGTTTTTGAAAAAGGGCGTGGATGTAGTACACTGAACTGAGGACAACTGGCACACGAAGACATTGGCGCCCTTGTACTATGTGGTAGCAGCTGCACTAGGAAGGACCAGAAACAAGGAGCGCACAACGTTATCGGCAGTATCTGCCTATACGTGTTTAAAAATGAACTACTGGCCATCCATCATCTCATTGATATCGGCCAATTTTAAAAGCCGATAAAATCAAAGGCAGCAGCTTCTTCGAAACGTCGATGCTATGTTCCCGGCATGCAGACGACAGTGTAATGTGAACAAGTCATTTGCATCTACCTGCAAAGTGAAAATACATCTCTTCTGTTTAGTTCATAAGATTGAAAGTGTTAAGCTAAAAAAGATTTGATGTATTTAATTTATTTCATTGTGTTTTATTTAAATGGGAATATTATAAATTGCAGTACCGCCGCCTACTGGTCGATTTTAGTTTTACTGTTAGTGTTTTGTCAACGTCGAATAAAACTTTATCCAGGAAGTGAGAACAAAGGAACAGAAAAAGCACATTTTGTAGGCTTCCAGTGACAATCAGCCACTCCAGCATATAGCTTGTTCTGAGTTGCTTCGTTGCATCGAAATAATAATAATGTGCCACATATATACCACATATTCACTGAAAAACAGTTCACTTTAATTACTGTTAACAAATGTTATGTTTACTTTGTCACTTGTGAAATTGCCAAATTTTCTCTGGTTGCTATGGTTATCTTAGGAAGAGCATCATCCAAGTCTTTTTTAAGTAGGATAAAATGTAAATATCTTCATTGTTTTGTGTAATACATTATTGGGACACAGCTTCCAGACAACTGAGAACATCTACCAACCAACAACAGTCGCAGCCAAATCAACAAATACTCATCAACACACTTAATGCAATTCAGCCTGATTAAAAAATATGTGAACACTGTGCTTGCCTCTGCAGAGTAAGCCACTTTCTGTGCTTCCTGCCTTTTTTTGCAGCAGTTTTTCAACCTGCTTCCCACTCCCTTCATCCTCCATCTCTTTGATCTAAAGAGTTGGCACATTTCCTGGACAAACACACCACAACCAACATAAACATCCCCACCAGTGTTTTGCTTTTATTTTCACTGAACAGAAGTATTTATAAGAAATAATTTTTTTAAATGCATGCCTTAACACTTTACCTCATCGTGATTTTAGTTTGGCATCAAATGTGATGGCTGTGTCTGAAACTGGCCCAAAACTTTCATTCCTCATCTAACTGACTTTGACTCCATTACATTTTAAAGTACACTTTGGGTGGTTTGAACTATGTCAGGCCAGGAGGATTTAACAACTAGCAGGACCGCTGGCTTGGAGACTTTTTGAGAAAAGTTTCTTTGCTTTTTTTTTTTTTGGGAGCGGCACGATGGTGCAGTGGTTAGTCCTGTCACTTCATAACAAGATAGCTCAACACACAAACCTTTCTGTGGGCTCTATTCCTCTCACAGTCTTAAGACACATACAATTCAGTAACTGGTGATTCTTCCAAGTCTATAGGAGTGAATGTGATTGTGAACGGATGTTCATCTCTACATGTTGACCCTGAGATACACCTGTCCGAGGTGAACCCCTCCTGCGCTATGTCAGCTGGGGTTGGGTCCAGCACCTCATATGATCTTATAGGGATAAGTTATGGATGGACACTTTTTTCCTTTGCAATGACGGTGAGTTTGAAAGAGAACAAACTAAAAGGAGGACAGGAGGTGGGGGGCTGGGGGCATGCAGATAAAGGGTTAATTACGGTTGCTAACACAAAGCACTGCAACAAGTAAAAACAGGCATTTGGAAGTGAACAGTGCAAACTCAAGCCAATCGCAGGTGATCTGTGCCAATTTTAAAGCTTATTAGCATAAAAAAGTACAATGCAAAATCACAATCAGATACAAACATTTTACCACTACCAATGGCTCAGGGGGAAACCGTGACATAACCCATTAGTTTGTGAGCTGCAGATTTCTAGCCTCGAGTTTGAAAATTATCGTCGTCATGAATTTTTGAAACCATATTTGGCCATATTTGGGTGAGGGACAGATCTGACCTGCTCTGTACTTAAGAGAGAAGAAAACCTATTTTCACAATGACTTGAATACAGTCAATAACCAGCAGAGTCACCCCCTGATGGTCTTTACAAAGAAAGCAGGGTTGAAGGTCTTGAGCATTGACTTCACTTTTCAGCCATCAGTACATTACATACAAAACCCGACACTTTGTTATTTATAAAAAAAAATGTTAATCTTATGGAACAAATGCAATACCTGAAATTACCAAAAGAGAGGAGGAGAGAAGATCTCTTCAAAAGCTGGCAGCAGCGGGTAATACTTTTGATGGCACCACAAACTCAGCTGGACCAGAGGAGTATTTTTTTTTTTTTTAAACATCATTCATACACACTCATCCTCACACCAGACCACCTTGAAAATTAAGTCCGTCACTGTTGGGAGTGGTGTTGTTGAGATATAGGATGTAGTTGTGAATAGGAGCTGTTCAGTGTCTGCCTATGGATATAAAAACAGAGTGAATAATTGGGACTGGGAAAGTGAAGGGTCCATTCATGTCATGTAGAGATACTGTAGCACTACTTGAATAGAGCCGTTCACGCCAGACAGAATATTCATTCATTCATTCATCTTCTACCGCTTATCGGTTTCCAGGTCGCGGGGGGTGCTGGAGCCTATCCCAGCTCACGCTGGGGGAGGGCGGGGTACACCCTGGACAGGTCCCCAGTCCATCACACGGCCAACACACAGAGACAGACAGAGACAAACAAGCACTCACACTCAGACACTCAAGAGTCAGCAATTAACCTAAACATGCATGTCTGAACGGTAGGAAGAAACCAGAGTACCCAGAGGAAACCCACGCAAGGACGAGAACATGCAAACTGCGCACAGAAAGGCCCCAGGACTGGGAACCAAACCCGCAACCTTCTTGTTATGGAGCAGCAGCACTAACCACTATGCTGCCGTGCTGCCCTATAGCCAAGCAATCAGCCTATTATTTCCTTCAAACCAGTGTCATAATATGCCATGCACATTGTGGATAACACAGTGCCTACTGTCCATAATGACTTATCATCTACTTAGCTGCTATAGCTATTTTTTTCAGTCCCTGAGAACATAGGAAATCTCTTATTCAGTTTCACTTGAATAAAAGATAAAGAGCTCCATATTATGCAGGACATGGGCATTTCCCACAGAGCCACATGAGACTCATACCTGTGTTAAGACACTGGAGGGAACAATCCAGTCAAGTACAGTGCAGTTGTCATGCCAGTAATCATCGTGTCTTTGAGTGAGGAGAAGCTGTTCCTCTGAATGTTTGCAGGGATAAAGGCTCTGGTCACAGTTGTGTTTCAAACAGCAACATTTTTAATGGAATCTATTCATTACGTGGATTTGCTTTAAGGGCTGAAGTGAATCTGTGTTTGAGTCACACATGGGTGAACTGAGCAAACTGTAAGTTGTGTACATGTTTGCTCTGTACAGTGTTAGCAAACCATAGTGATGGTGCTGACCTTGGAGGGAATGGAGGTTAGCCATTAGCAGTTAGCTGCAACAACAAGCTGCCAGAACATAATTTCCAAAGATAATTTTAATTTACCACTTTCTTTTTCAGCTTATCCATTTTTTTATCTGATCAAAACTAGCTTGCTTATTGTCTGTCCATTCTAAGATAATCTTTAAACACACTGTTTACTTGAATAAATTTTTGGGACCAGCTGAAACATCCTTTGTTTTTGACATTTATAGTACACAAGTTTCAAAGGGCAGAGTTTGCCTAAGGGTTAAAAACATTAAGACTCTGAGCTACAGGTACTGTTCACTGGCTCAAAATAAACAAGTGGGTTGGCATCTGACTGTGTGAAAATTTTGAAGTGAGTGTCATAGATTTTGTAGCTAATAACTCAGACAACATTGGATCAGACATTATGGATAGATATTTGTCAAACATTTGTCTTAAGACTTGTTTTCTCGTTGCAAGGATTAATATACCGTCCATCTACGAGGGACTCTTTTACTGGCCGGCTGAGCATTAGCCCTTTGTACAAGCTGGCATAGTAGCATCAGCTACACACTTATTGTTCAGATAACTATATTTAAAGATTTGCTTTCTTTTATTCCTCCCTCAGGATCATATTCTCCTTGATTTATATGAAAATACTTCAATCCTTTTTTTCCCCACTGTAAGCCAAAACGCAACCAGCTTAACTTAAATCAGCCAGTGCATAATGCTGTGTGTTATTTTTTGAACACATATTGCTAATACACTTGCTGTTCTAATCCAGTACAGATGTCACTGAAGTGTCTTATTTGTTGCTGTTACCAAGAAAGCACAAACTTCTCATTTTTGGTATTTGAATAATACCTTGTGTAACTTTGGTTAGTGTATGGGTAAATAAGCCAATTTCAGCTCTTCACAGATTTCCAAAATTTAACAAAAACAGACAAATGCAAACCCTCTTTTTTTGTCACAGTGGGCCTTAACACAACAGATTTAGATGTAATAGACAGTATCAAGTAATAACATAATGTCTGTATAAATAAATATTAAACGTAGTGTTCATTTTGATTAATTATTACTAATATGGTAACATATATTTGTGTTTGTATATATTATATTGTGCAACAACATGTTTTAATAATATATATTCTGTTTATCTATGCACGTTCACTAAAACTTGATACATTATATAGTTTTTTAATATATTATTGTTAATTTCATATCAATTTTAAACATAATTTTTAAACTTTTGGACGTATATTGAAAGATTGTGCAATGGATATAAATGTATGTGACATATATCTAAAATATAACCATTAGAATATATTTCCATGTGCTAGACATATATGAATATGACATGTAAGTTTTAATTGTAATTTTTCATTTTTTGTTCATTTTTTATAATTTTATAGGCACAAACTGTCATGTATTTCATGTATTGTAAATTTTAAATATGTACATTTGTGTATATGGAAAAAGACACACATAAATTAACTGTAAGAGCGCGTGCAAACTTACTTGCCACAGGGAATCCACCACTGTTCTTAATCACTTCAATCAGTTGCTTGTGAGATCTCTAAGGTCTAAAGAGGTCAGTGCAAATTATGCTGAAAGCTCCTGCCTTTGTTACAAGGCCATTCAAAGACCTGGGGCGGATGGTTAACCTCCTGCTGGCCCTCTTTTTTGATTCAATGTAACATAGACAAATGGTTTTTCTTAGTTTTTAAAGCGTAAAGACTGAGATATTTTTGATATAACACTTGCACAATACTGTTGCTGCTTCCAACATCGATGAGGCATTAATGTGATAAAATGTTAATTTTAACATCTTATATTACAAAAAGGACAATGGGTTCATCCAAAGAATGAAAGCTGAAGACTAAGCGTTCACTAATGTTTTAACATTTAATAGAATTATATTAAATCATTAAGATCATTCTTACCTGCTGTAGGTTGATCAACACATCTATCTCAGGGGCATGACCTCCTGTAGCCATGGGGCCTGGCGTGCAGCCAGTAGTTAAAGACTAGTTCTCCAAAGAGGGCAATGGAGCGAGCGGGCAGATAGTGTGGCTGGAACAAATGTAAAAGGAGAAACTAGGTATGTTGTTGGTGAGGTGATGTGACTGGAAAAAGGGGCCAAAGGGTGGAGAATGACAGGGGTGGGTGTGGGAGTCAGGCGGGGCTAGTGAGGCTGTGAGAAGGCAATATTCAAAGGAGGGAAAGAAGGACAGATGGGGTGCAAGCAGAAGGAAATGGGAGCTCAGCCCTTTTCTTTCACTGCTGGGGATCCAGGAAGCCTTTGGGGTGGCATTACCTGTGGGAAAATAGACATGACAGGCTACATCACTGACCTGAGAAGAGGAATATTACACATGCAGCACATACAATTCACCTCAGACACACTAAATGATGACTGCGTGCTGAAAAAATATTCACCTACCCTCACACAGTTTGACTTAAATTCAATACATTTCATTTAGTAAAATTAGAGGAATGTTGGCAAATTAAACTGTGGATTAGTTTGTCATGATAATATCTTCACAGTATATGACTGGTGTGTTTAAGCCTGAAACATAATGATGCTTCCACCCACACGGTGGTAGAAGGCTTTTTTGTTTTAATGAATACATTCCTTTCTCATATGTGTGATCATCTGCCTACAACCAGTGTCTGGAGTTAAAGTGAGGATGATAGTTGCATTTTGTTTTTTCTCTTTTCAGCCAACAGGAAACAGGGAGAGAATAAAGAGAATCACCTGCAACATAGGTCACGAACCAAACTCAGGATGGCATAATAATATGGCATGCGCCAACCAATCATCACCTGCACTGTTGTACTGTCTACAGCCATTTTCACACATTTCAAGAGAATCAAGTATAGACATTAGCTTTGTTTACATGGACAGAAGTAATTGGAATAAAAGCCTGACCGAAAAAAAAGAAAAAAAAAAGCTTCATGTAAACTCGCCAATCAGAAGATTCTGACCCGATCAAACTCATTCTGATCAAAATTTCTTTCTGATCGAGATGGGTGGGTTATGCCAATTGTTGATCCAATTGGCGTGCATGTAAACACACCACCGAAGTTTGGGTAGAAATTAACCGCACGTCTGTTATGTCAGCCATAGCAGAACACATGGCAGCAGTTAAACAGAACTGGTGTGCATCGGACTATTATTATCATCATTATGGACACCAGCAGAAGCAAAGTACAGCCTGAAGAACATGGAACAGATCCATTTCAAAATGAGAAACAAAGCAGTGTTTGTTTAATTTGGGAGTAGCTTCTTCTTCTACTACAGTTTCCTGAATATCAGACCATTCAGCGCATTTCAAAATAATTTATTCTGTTGAAATGTGAGATACATGTAAACACACATCATGATCGGATCAATTTCTTTGGGGTCTATGTAAACAGTAAAGCTACGAATTGTAATCAAATTGAAGAAATTTTGAGCATGTAACCATAGCTATTGTCCACAATTGCCCTTTCATACATGCAGCACCCAACAGGAGCCACCCTTTCTGAGAGGTGCTCACAACTACTGGAATTACTCAGTTCAGACTTGGTGTGGGGTGACATCTGAATGGAAGACTGTATATAAGATGCTAGCAGGACACAGAGACATAAAAACCAAGCGGCTGACATCGTGTACAGGAACATCCATGGTAAACTTGTACTGGAAGACCAAAGCTTAGAACAGGATGCACCTCCAAAGATCTACAGACTAACAAACTGTGGATGGCTAAACAACAGGACATAACAGTAATGGACAAGCAGGATAACAAGCCAGGGAACAATAGATGTTATTGTCGCAAGTGACAGTAACATCAAGAGGGATACCATTCCTCTGTGTCACATTGTGTAACACGCCACACGCTCTTATAATGCGGCACACTTTAGCAGGATGATAAAGAAGCCTGCCCTCCGACGCATCCAAAGTGCGCCACCGGCACTTCAGGAGGCCAATGGCCACTCCACCGCCACTCCAATTCAGCACATAGATCCAAGAGCAGCTCTAGGGAATCTAAAACAGCTCCAAAGACAGTCACCATCATGGGCCAATAAGTCGTTATGGTCCCTGAAGACCTTCTCCCTCCTAATTCTGGCACTGGTATATTCAGACTGATAATCAGTTTGTGCTAACCCCCACCACGAAAAAAATATTCTTTAGACTGAACTGTGTGAACATGACCTTATTCTTTATGCCTGGTTTGTTATGAAAAGCATCAAGTAGAGCTGACGAACTGAGAACAGGAAAGTATAAAGTATAACGATTGTTAATGGCTTTGTTTTCCACACTTAGGATTTAATGGCATTTGATTATGTGTTCACAGTACCACAGGAAAATATTCTGTTATTTACACGTTAGGCAGATGCGTTACGCGCCGTCCTCTCCTCCTCCTGCAATCCAGGAGTGGACAATATGACGGAGAGACGGTGGAGATTAAATATAGAGAATGGATTTTGATTTAGGATTTTCTGTTAGTTTCTAACGAGATGTTTCCGAAACAATTACTCAGTGCAATGCAAAATAACGCCGTTGAATTAAATAATTCTGATGAAATGGCTCCAAAGCATGATACGGGTTGAAATTAAATGTGTGAAGGGCAATCATAAACACTTAATCGTTCTTCCCGCTCTTCATTTCTTCAATCTGACTTCAGTTCACCACCGCACCGTCTTTGTCGCCGATTCCCCTTTTACTCCAAAATGTACGTACGCATGGGTCAGAGTTACCGTAGAGTTTCACACATTTTACGTCAAGTCTGTTTTTTATAGATCACAACCTTTGCGTAGAAATGACGTACGCAAGTTTTAGGTCTGGTTTTGTGCGTACGCAAGCTTTATAAATGAGGCCCCAGGACAGTACTTCAAACTCACAGGCCTCTAGTAAAGAACCTCAGACCCAGGAAACACACAGAAGACCATGTGCATGGATTATTGGAGGATTTAATTTATACCTGGGAGAACGTTGAGATTGAATCCATGAAGAACATGGGGGGGGGGGGGCTTCTGCCCTAAATTGCTATACGAAAACAGACCTGAAGCCAAAACAAAAATGAAAACAGTGATCTTCATTCATAGACTATGAAAGTGTACGTTGGTTCTTGAAGTGAAACTAAGGATGAAGCACTTTTAACCTTCATTCTGTCTAGTGACCATCAGGGGGCGACTCCAGTGGTTATTAAAAGAAGTTAGACGTCTACGTCTTGAGTAAATGATCTGATTTTAAAATTTCAAGTCTTCAATACAACATGATGTTTGTTTTTAAATCATGGTCCCTTGCAGGGTACAAACTAGGGTGTCCCAACTCTGTTATTGACAGACTGCACCAGTAAAATAAACCGGCATGTGAAAGCTCAAAGCAGGTTAGATCCACCTTTCACTCCCCCTCAGCTCCACATTCTCCTTCAAATATGGTTTCGTCTTGTATCTAAAACCAGATGGGGGACACCCAAATTATAAACGTTGGGCTTCAAAATGGCAGCTCACAAACCAATGGCTGATGTCACATGGTTGACACTCCAACCTGGGATCATACTGGACAAGACAAAGGACCATGGTCCATCAGAAGTGCGAGCGAAATATCTGTCCCCTCTTCTGCTTCTCAGGTCCTCCTTTTCTAATGGATGTGGAAGGGATGACAATTATGGAGAAAGAGAGCACCAGAGAGAGTGCTCGACAAGGAGAGAGAACAAATAAACGCATCCATCCCCACCCTTGTTATACAAGGGACAAGTATTTTTTTATTAAAAATGATTTGATCTTTGTGTTATTACATCCTATGTCTTTACCTCACATTATTTTCCAGGAACAGATCCTATTATTTCACTCTTCTTTATTCTGAATCTAACCTGAAAACCACTACAACACAGACACAAATAAACAAAAAGATAGCACCTTCATTCATCTTCTACCGCTTATCTGTTTCTGGGTCGCAGGGGATGCTGGAGCCAATCCCAGCTCACTTTGGGGGAGGGCGGGGTACACCCTGGACAGGTCACCAGTCCATCAGAGGGGCCAACATACAGAGACAGACAGAGGCCAACAACAACTCACACTCAGACCTACGGGCAATTTAGAGTCACCAATTAACCTAAATGTGCATGTCTTTAGACTGAAGAAACCCACGTAAGTACGGGGAGAGCATGCACATTCCGCACAGAAAGGCCCCAGAACCCGTGACCTTCTTATTATGGGGCAACAACGCTAACCACTATGCTGCCGTGCTGCCTTATGATAGCACCCCTCAGATCATTTAATTATTCTGGTGATTCCAAAACAGACACCGCTGGTGAGTTTGGTTTTAACGTGCAGGAAAAAAAGGTACACACCAGGGACTGCTGAGTCTGACTGGATCTGTAATTACTCCGGACAGCAAGCAGCAACAGTATCCTTTTATACTCCATAAGAATGTCAATTGATTACCTATGGTTAAGAGATAATTGAAAAGAATTAGTGATAGACCAATATGGTTTTTTCAGGGCCGATACTGATACCGATTATTAGTAGCCAAGGAGGCCGATAACCGATATTTGGAGCTGATATTCATTTGCGGTAAAAGGGAAAATATTGGCGTCAAAATTTTGAATAATACAAACTCCAACACTTAACTTTGTTAACTTGTCAGATTTGCAACATCTTAAAGGTTGTTTTTTTTTTTATCTTAGCCAGTAGACATATTTGTTTTAAAATTCTAACAAAAAGTGCAGAGAGCTCCCATGCTCAGCAGCATGTCTTATAAAGTTAAATGAAAACTTAAAAAAAAAAAAAAATAGCTCCCTAAAGTTTTCTACTGTAAAAGTTTTCCAAAATCTCAATATAACTGAAATGTTAATCTTTCACTTATCTTTGTTTTAATTTCAAACAAAAAAATGTGCAGGGTGTTCCCAGGGTCAGCAAAATCTCTTATAAAGTTAACTGAAAATTTAAATAATTTTCCTCCATGACACCCGGAAAACGAACTTTTTTAGCATCATGCGCCACTGAGCAACGTCCATAGGAATGAACGGGCCCCGCTCTGACGCTGTATCCAGTTCTCTTTATACATCCATGTTCGGAACATTCGGCAAAACTTTTTTCCTCTCCGCCATGTGTGTGAGCACTGTGCGTGCACAGCTTTCACTGCTGATTGGCTGTTACCCGTGCCATAGCTCTGCGTGTAACCAATCAGATGGTGCTGTGGGTGGGACAATGCTGGAGATAGCGTAGTGACATCAGACAGAGAGGCATGGCTGCATCAGAGCCAAAATAACCCAGTTTTAAATTGATCTCTTATCGGCTGTCAGATTTTAAAAAAGGCCAATGCCAATATGAGTCAAAATGCCGAATATCGGTCCCGATAATCAGTCGATCTCAACATGAGGTGCAGGTTTAAGAGGAAGTCAAATTTTGCTCAGGTAGATTGGGCAAAAGAAAAACAGTGAATATTCGGTACTCTGGACATGAATTCATCACAGGAAGTGATGATCTGCGGCTGATAAATCCCAAATGGCCCACTCTGTTTGGAGCTGCCACTTTCCCACTACCATAATAAGGGCTCTGCATTTGTCTTAGCTTTATTCGGCTGACTCATTCGCTTCCTCTGGGACATTTACATCTGTCTCATAGCTCACATTATACACAAGACACTGAACAAATAAAAGTACGCTGATGAGATGAATATGCAGGACAGTTTGGGGGTAGGGTGGAGGTGGTGGTGGTGGGGGTTGTCACTTCAGCACTTATGCAATTATTGTGCACAATATGAAATTACTACGCTGTGCTGCAGCTCCAAAAACAAGCACAGTGGAGTGATCACTCTTAATCATCGCCGCACCGAGAGTCATACTGAGAGTCATACTGAGAGTCACACTGAGAGTCACACTGAGAGTCACACTGAGAGCTCGTCTTTGGACGTAAAAAAAAAAACAAAAACATTTTGAACATTAATGTGGTTTCCAATTGAAGGGCACACATTTTGGCGTATATCACAGTTGACATATTGCTAAGCAAATAAATACAAAATTATTGGGGATTTCCTGTATATTTAGCATCTTTGAAGTTAAGTGTTATTTAAGTGTTTACCGATGCGTCACTGCTCATCTCATAAGTTAAACTTTTTATTTCAGTTTTAAATTGTTTGAAATGATCTTACTACACTAGCGTAATTAATTACATTTTATTAAGCAGCTACAACGAGCTAACCGTGCAGAGACACAGACTCAACTATTCCCACCATGTCCCACCTTTTCTAGTATTTGGCCTGACATATTTCTCCTTTAACTTCCACTCTGCCTGGAGGACTAGTGTGTCATGCTGACTGACCACCAGTGGAGTGTGTAATCACCTTGGCCAAGCTGACCCAGCTCATGCTCAGTTCCAAGGCCAAACAGTTTAAGGCCATTAACTACAATTAAATGCAAATATAACAAAACTATTTGCAATAAAATAAACTAATTGCATGAGGAGTCTGCTTGTTTCAAGGGAAAGGCATGGATCAATCATTTTTAAATGCATAGGTTTTAACTCAAAATTAGCATTAGAAAAACCCCCAAACTAAAAAAGGGTTCAGAATAACTTACTGGCTGTGGTGAACGCCCAGTCCACTGTATACATTTGATTTATTCATATCTTTGTGAAGAGGAGCATGGTGTTTGTTCTGAAAACATGGCTGTAATTGTATTTTGTTTTGTATGTCTTACACTGTACCTTTTTCTTATTAGCAAAGAGAAAATAAATGCCAGTGTCAACTACAGAGCCTTGGTGTAAATGCTGATTCTAGCCTTTTCCATTGCCAGAAATATTCCAATTACATTGCAACTGGTTCATTTATGTCCTTGTTTTTTTGGGGGTTTTTTTATGTTGCCTGTTAAAAAATTAGCTGGTAGCTGGAGGTCTGCCCAGATTGTCCTATTGTGAAAAAGAGCCCATAGGCTGCCAACACAGAAGGTTAATATGACCAACTGCTGCATTTCAATGATAATAAAAAAAACAACCATCTCCTGCAGTAAACATTTATACTACATCCAGTGGTGTAGTTTAAAGGCTGAAAAAGTCCATGTTAGAGGCAGGTTGGGTTTGGTGATGCTCCAACAAAGCACAGGACTGTCACACAGGATAATGCTGTTTGATTCATGTATGAAAGCAAAAGTTTTGTTGTGTAGCATTCTAGGTTTTTATTTTTCCCATCTTGACCAACTAGGTTTTTATGCCCAAATCATTATAATCATTCCATATGATTAACTGGGGGTATATTATTGGAAGAATGGCAATAACAAGGTCTGGTAGACCACTGCTTTTACAATCTTCACATTTATTAGTCTAACCAGCTCTGGTATATCTGCTGCCATGGGGTCACTATTTAAGGCGAGACACCAATGAGTCATACCAGAGGTTAAGGATAAATGACCTCTATGAATCACCCTGTCACAGCTTGTCTGACATGGCATATCAGCCTTCATCAACAAATCTTTGGTGTCACAAAGTTGAAGTTTACTTTGATTGTTAATATATGTAATTGAAAGTATTTTGATCCTTAAATATGAAAATATCACTAACCCTAACCCATCTTATGAGGTGATAAGGATAACCCTAAACCTGTTTTATCATAAAATGCTTCACCAGCAGCCAAGTCTTTCCAGCATTTGCACTGACTATGTACACTTAACAGGTTTTACATTTTAGTAAGTGATTAATGGTATTGTCTGGGAATCATCCTGCATAAAAGAAAAAAAAAAAAAAGCTCATCAATAACTGACCATGAATTAGTCTTGGCTTCAGTGCCCAGACATCTTGCAGAGTTTCACAGAACATTCTGTCAAATGGAGCACACAGTTTCACTTAGTGTGCAGAGGGACAGTGTGAGATCACAAGTTACTACAAACTACAGTTCAGAAGCAGCTGACAGACAGCACTGATTAAAAAAGGGTTTTCCATGCAGGGTATTGCTGTCTTCTACACTGTGCTGGTAAGAAAGCCCGAGGCTCGAACAGTGACCACCAGCAGAGTCATGATTCACAGATCTTTGCTCAGCATGACCCACTCCTTTTACCCCAGGCCAGATCAAGCCACTCCAGACACAGCAGTGAACTATTTTTAATGTATGAATCTATATTTACTGGGAAATGGGAGGGAAACCCAGAAAAACAGAGCTCATGTTTTTACAAAAATTCCTAAACCTTCCACATTGTGGCATTTTTGAGTGTTTCAGCAAAATAAACTCCATGGACTATGCAAATATCTGTCTTTCTACATTGATCTGTAATTAATTCAATAACACAGATATGGTTATGTGACTCAAACCACATATTTGTTACTTGTCAACTAAATCTTCAGCTTTCCTTAGAGACATACAGGCAATCTCAACAACACTCGCAATTCTTTGAAATAAATTAACAATACAACGAAAATATTGTAGGCTCACTCTTATTGCAAAACATGTGATAACTCATGGTGCTGTACTGTAGGTGCTCAAGTTCATCGAAATAGAATGAAAATGGTAGCAGACAAGGTAAAAAAAGATTCTTCACATCACAAACATCTCTTTGGAGAAAGTCTTCTGGAGAGAGACATTAGGCTTAATATTGAACTACTGACATGTTTTCTAGCGGTGTTGTTTTACTGCAGGCTGATATGATTATGGGAAGAAATGTCTTACCATTTTACAGTCATTAACGGTTCCCAGACGGCGTATTTCATTATTCTCGCTTATCCTCTTATCTTTCCTCCAACTAACCTTTTGTGTTTCAGAGGAAAATGTCTCAACAGTGAACCACTTTAACATTAAGTATGCTTAGACACGCTCATGTCCCCCTCAGGATGGATTGAAAACAATTGAATGAAATTGGTGAAACATAATTTCACCAGTACCAAATACTAAAATAATTTAAGCTCCAGCGTCAGGGGAGCTTCATTTGTCTGTTTGGTGCAAGCTACCTAATGCCAGACATTGCCAAACAATGATTAAATATTTTACAAGAAAATGCAACAATAATGTGATTACCTTTGATAAACTATTTTGAAATCCAGCCTATTCAGGTAGCCTCCTTATTTATGTACTTGTTTTTTTTATTTTTGGGAACTCATTTGTCTGCCGTCCTAGACTGGTTTGGTGTCACTTTGGCCTCCTTAACGTTTGGCTTGGTGACAAAGCCAGGCTAACATGTATCTTTGCTATGTGTTGTGTTTAACTCACAGCTGGACGGAGTGCCAGTTTTCATCGTAGCTAATGTTAGCTCGCAGTTAAAAGCTAAGTTAGCTTTAAGCTTAGTGGTGCCAGCTTAAGCAGCTACAATAGTATATAGGCTACTGTATTTCTAGGTTAAATCCATTTGTGCATATAATGAACCGTGTGTAATGAGCAATTACAGTTTTACAACTTTCCCTACACACTAAAACATAAAACTGTCAGGGGAGGATATAATTAACAACAGCTCTGGTAAATGTTAGCATTTAGTCTTCTCTCTGTGTGCACATCTGCAGTAGCATTTAACTCATAGAGCTGCAAGATGGTTGTAAACCCCCCCCCCAAAAAAAAAATTAGAAATAAAAATGTCGTGATCACTACATACAACTACTGATATAGCGAATTCCAATATATTGTGGAGGATGCAGAAATGTCACCCATTGAATAATTAAAGCCAGAGCTATAGTATCTGCAGGGCATGGTCCGAATAGCCTTAGGAAATGATGTTTAGAACACTTATTGTTACTCATCCATTTTTACCTTTAGTCAGAGAGTGTGTTGTGAAAGGTGCCATGATCTTCACCCTTCAGTTCATCTGTAAAGGTAACCGTCCTGGAGGAGTGTCATGGCTTTGTATATCCACACTGTGCTCCTGCTGGCTCAGAGATAAGTGGCACACAAATCAATAGTTGCGCTCAATTCTGAAGTGTTCTTATTTATGAAACATGGATGCTGAAAAGGTGTCAGGTTGCCGCAGCCGGCTGGATTCCCAGTTTTTTGTTGGTTTTTTTTTTTTGTTGTTGTTTGTTTTGGGGTTTTTTTTTAGGGAAAGCACCATCACGCTGACTGCTGAGTCATTACTATGTGACCTTATCCTCCTTCAGCCTCTGCCTGAACTTCAATCTGCCTCACTCACCGATCACCTGACCTGCACAGCTCCATCCCTCCTTTTCCTTTCTTAAAATGATTTTTTGCCCCCCCCCCCTCTTTTTTTTTTTTGAAGCCAGGCTAATAATGCACTTAATTCCAGGCGAAACGCTGCAGCGCCAACAGCTAAAGGTCCGCTACCCCCTCCGGAGCAGCGGCGCTCCACCTGCGAGCCCGTCAACACGTCTCCGCCTGCAGCCGCCGTACACAGCCCCGGCTCTGCACCGGACAGCCCCCGGACAGCGGCCGGTCAGCTCACCTCTGCTCCTGCACATGTACGGCTTTGTTGCATATCAACTACTACGTCGCCTCGGGACTTACCTGCGTTTTGAGAGCTCAGTCCAGCGGTGGAAGGGAGCGGAGGTGAGGGCGGGGACGCCGCGGCTACACACGGAGGGGTAGCGGGGCCGGCTCTCGCCACAAGAACCCGGAGGAGACGCCGCTCAGCCTGCTGGCTCTGCGGGGGGGGGGTGGGGCAATGCTCGGCGTGGACCACGTGACTCCGGAGGACAACCTGCCAACCATGTGAAGGCGCTGATGGATGACCAACAACAACAGCAACAACAACAACATGCAGGTCAAACGTGATCAGCTGCAGCCGCTCAGGTCGCGTTTACTGGATATATGTATCCATATATCTCATGTGTCAGACGGTTTTCTACACAGTCACAAATGGAAATGCGCTTATAGGCATTGTATAATTTAATATCTCATCTGTGCGATAAAATATCCACCTTATTTTCTGCTCCATGATTTTTTTCAAACTTGCTTAAAGATTCTCAAGTGGATGTTATCTGCACTTCCCAGCTGTTGTGAATAAAACACTTTAGAGACTCTCCTCATTACACAAGCAGCCATTTAATACTTTCTTGATAAAATAATACAATAGGACAACCTCGACTCTAGAAGAAGTAAATACTATATTCTTTCATTGCTAACAGAAATTTATCTTGTATTTCCCTCTACTGGCCTCAAAGCTGCACTGCACTTATGAGGAATAAAGAGCGCAGCTGAGGGAGGTGAAATGTAGGCTTAATTAATTAAATGATAAATAATGAATTAAAAAACAAATCCAAATGTGCAGATAGTAACGAACATCCTAGCCACGTGACCTTTAGAACAATTGCAAAACCAAAACTTAAATCTAGACTGACTTCACTGACCGTGGGTGCAATGATGTTCTTCAGTGATGAAATTAACTAATCAACATTTTCACCCTTTGTGGCACTGATAAACCAATGCACATCAAGCATGCACATCAGCAGAGTTAAAAGACTGTCTGCTTGATAAAACGTTAAGATCACCCTCCAGTAAGGGGACATTCACTTGAATCTTTTAAATCTGGGTTCTCAGAATTCACACAGGAGCCTGCACAAGGACTCCAGGTCTGAAAATGAAGCCAAAGCTGAAGAGCCTTAAACCTTCATTCGATCTAATGACCATCATGGGGAAACTCCACTGGTTTTAAAAAGAAATCTGATTGTATTGAAGTGTGTGGGAAAATGTTGCTACTTTTCACCTGATTTATGAGCTCAGTAAATGTTTTCCTAATGAGTGTATGGCCTTAGTCTCTAGTTTTAAGTCTTCAGTACAGCATGATCTTATTTTTGTTTTTTGTTGTTTTTTGAAAGAAGGTCCCTTTTAGAGGAAAATGGAACATAAAGTAGCAAATGTATTAGGCCATGGTTATTGTTTGGTTGACAGATTGTACCACAAAATTAGGATAGGGTACAGACCAGGTCAGATCCAGCCCTCACTCCTCCTCAACTCCACTTTCTCCTGCAGATATGGTTTCCAAAAGCAAGATGGTGACAGACAGATTACAAACTGGAGGCTTGAAAATGGCAGCTCACAAAGACAAGCATGTCACAGAAGCTTGACACTTGGACAGGGCATTGTGTCTTTAACTGGGGGAAGCAGTCAGTTACATTTATTTTTGTCCTGACAGAAAAGAACAGCTGGATTAGCAATCACAACTGGACACATTTAGCTTTAGATAATCACTTCTAAGTTTCCTTTCTCTCTTTTGCTCTCTGCAGTCATTTCAGTACCAGAACTTGCCCACCCACCTTTTGCCCCCTCACCACGACCAGCTGTGGATGACTGTTTGTGTCCAATCAAACCCTCCAATCAATTACATAACCATGGCCGTGTGAGTTACAGAAATACATTTGGCACCTAATTGGACACTGGCACATCTTTAGCTGCGCATCATCAACATTGTGTCAGCATACTGCCACTGTCAGGTATCCAGATGCTGAATCAAAAAATGTCACATGGTTTGTAAATAGTGCTGATGTCTTTCAGTCTTTGTTCAGTCTTGTGTTTTTTATCTTTGTCAAAAAAAAAAAAACAACTCTATTACCTCTGAGAGAACATATTAATCATCTTTCGAGGCGAAGGTGAACACAAAACAGACAAGACGAGGCGGGACAACACACTGTAATTTCATGCTTGTGCCAAACTGCAATGTGGGTTTACACAACTAGAGGGTGCACTAACTTTAAACAAAAAAGTTACTTATTTATGTGTGCACAGGGTTCAACATAGTTACCAAAATGCTGTTTCACATCTTTTGATACTGTGCAAATGAAAGCAGCCATTATAATAATTTATCAAATACGAAGAGTCCAAGGGTGGCAAGATAGTGCACTGTTGCCTCACAGCAAGGGGGGTTTAGGTTTGAACCCTGGGGCCTTTTTGTATGGAATTAGTATGTTCTCTCTGTGCCTGTGGGCTTCCCTCATGGTTCTCCAGTTTACTCCCACAATCCAAAGACTGAGCCTAACTTGCCTGTAGTGAGTTTGAGTATGAGAGCTGTAATAGACTGGTGAACTGAACTGGTGTACCCCCTCACCCCTAACCCAATGTCAGCAGAGATGAATGGTAGAGATGATTCTTATTTACATTTACACACACTTGGCTTTTGTGTTTATGGTTAGTTTGTACTCATATCGCCATCATCGTTTGACATATGTAAAGGCTTTAGACTTTAGGCTTTATGGTGTTATTTTTGAAATGAAAAAGCACTTTTATAATAAGTCAGTGTCCATATATACAGCTATTTACCAAATATATATATTTTTATGAAACATATTAATCCATCCATCTTCTATCCATCAGGGTGGTAGGGGCCTGGAACAATCACAATTGACAAGACAAAGTACAACACAACCTAATGATGCAGCATTGGCTGCTGCTGTCCCATCCACCTCAGAACAAACAGATTATTCCTTATTAGTATCCTATTTTTAACAAATATTATTTATATTGATTTATTTTAAGAAGTTTTTTATTTTGTGGCTTATTTTCTGATTGGAAGAAAATTGTGAAGATTAAGCTATGCAATTTCTCTATGAGTGAACATTGGTAGTGAAATTGATTATAATACAAGGGAGGCTCCAGCCTCCAAAGCAAAAGCAACGATTGCCAAAAAAAAACTTTAAAAGGATCAAGTCGGCATGATAGAGTCTCTTTGGTAGAAAGAAAAGAAAAAGGAGCAAGAAGAAGAAGAATATGACACAGCAAATGAGGTGGAGGACATCCAGTCTCCTGCTGATGTCCTGAACCCTCTACAAGCAGAGCTTGAAGAGCCAGGAGAAAAAGCAGGGCCAAGAAGGCAATTAAGTCATGATCCTTGAGACAAGATCAGGTTCTGGTCTCCTGATGACAGCATCATGGAGATATGCCAGCAGAAAGCTGATAATAAAATGAGCCTAATATGCCCTTAAACTCATAGTGAGAAAATATAGTTCAAATCTACAATCATATCTGACCACAGAACTGGTCGGATATGATTGTAGACTGGTCTGCATCACAGGTCTTGTTCATATTTAAAAACAGTTAAATAAAACTGGATTTAACTGTGCACTTGTAAAATTTTTAAACACAGTGTAGCTCCCAGTGTCTTTTCAGAGTCTTTGTTTGGATCTCTGTCACACTGTGACAAACAGACTCCTTTATTCTCATTATTAGCCATGCCAGGGCAGAAAGTTGAACACAAAACAGATATATTTGTATAAAGGAAAAACATCTTTTCATTATGACTGAAGTCACTGCTAACCACAGTCTTAAAGTGAACGCCCTACAGTAGAGGAAACAGATCTGAAAAATGTCAATTTGCAACATTATCTTACCCCTGTAGAGGGTGCCCTAACTTTAGATATAAACACTTTTAAGAACAACTTGTATATAATGCACATCATAGTTGATTAAAGTTTACGGTCCTTTGAAAACAAAACCAAACATCATTAGGGTATTTCACCAGGACTAGAAACGACGCATCTCTGTTGTGGAAAAAAAAAAAAAAAAACTCTTATGCTTTTTTATTCATTTTATAGTCCATTATTCTTCAGATTATCTTTTTTTGGCAGACAGGGAACCTTATTACTGTCTAAAGTTTAAAGATCTTTCACAAGTGAAAAGTCATCCAGATTTTTCTGCCATTGCATGTTGAAGACAACGTAAAATAAAAAGAGATTGATGGGACTCGCTGGGTTATTTTTTGTACTTTTGATATGATGATCAAAATGGCTTCACTCTTCACCCTCCCCTTCTTGCCACAGCTCAGTTTTAACAGCATGGGCACCATCTGATTATTGTTGTTGTATCGAGCAGAGGGAGGGGTTTAGAAGCTGCTGGAGATCAGTTGCTGCTTTGAGCTTGTTTTTTAATGGGACCTCAGACGGACTTCCTCAGGTGCCCTTACAGGTTGTTTCATTTGCCCCTATCAGTGCCTAATGCTAAGGTCTTGCAGCCCAGGGGCAAGGCAGTTTGTGTGTGTGATTACAGGTCTCCCAAAGGGAAATAATACTTCAGGACCACCACTCATTTACTTCACTCTGTTCTAACACATTTCTTACACTGATATACAGGGACAACTCAGTCCTCATGCTCTGCTGTAACATACTGCTACAGACCAGGGATGCATATCTGGAGTTATATCTTCTGTTTGCTTAAAACTGCATTACTTAATGTTTACTATTAATAATGGCTTGACTTTGTACAATTCATTAACCAACTTGGCTCCTTGAACAAGGTACCTAACAGGCTCCATACACACTTGGTGTTTAAATAAGCAACTTTTTGCAAACAAATTTGGATGCCAGAAATGAGGTTGGAGTTTTGTAGCTTTGAAAAATTTTCCTTTTTTTTTTCTTACTGAGTGTTTGTTTGAAGCATCCTTGAACATTGATAAGACTCTTCTTTCACCTTTAAAGTCTAGAAATACCCATAGGTTTCAGTGACTAAAGTATGCTTTACTTAAGGGCCAATACCTAACTTTAAAAGCATATTTACATGTACTTATAAGCCCCTCACAAGTTTCCACTAGCTCTCTCTCGAATATTTTTTTTTTTAAATATTTCTCTTTTATATTGATATATGCTGTTTCCACTATACAGTGCCATAGCACCTAAGGGGTTTCAGAAGGTTTTCAAAGTCACTTTACTTATTTTTTCGATTTAACAATAAAATATTGTGTGGAAATATTTAAATGTAGTATTGTCTATAAATATGCATATTCTACTCATTATTATAAGATATATAATATTAATCGTCAAAACATGTTTAGAATTTCATCATTTCCGTCTGAATAATATAGCAGGAGAACTGTAGAAACAGCTTCTTACTCTGTTTTTAATAGTCATAATTTTTTCACACAGTTTATTGGAAAAATGTTTCAAAACTCTTAACGGGTGTCATACATATTTGAGTAAATATACTTTGTTACTTCCCATCTGTCCAAACACAACATGCAAGGGGAATAAACTTGAAAACCATAAATGAAAACAGCAGATGAAACTGAGAAGAGTGGAGTGGAGGTCTTCAAAAGTAAAGCGATAAATAGTTCAAGTAGAGATATAATCCAACAGCCTCTCCAGTGGTTATAATTAATCTTTCCGCCTTGTCAGGCTTCCCTGATGAAGAACACATTTAATCGCGTGTCCAGGTTTCCTCTCTGATAAGCAAGCAACCTCCATTTGTGCCAAACTGTCACGATTCAGATAATTGCCTCAGGATTCTAATCAAAATCACTTCAGAGAACTATTTTATATTACAAAACCGTATATAACTTTATATTCTATAAAACATATTTTTGTCTAATTATTAATATAATGTATTTCATGTAGTCAGACGTGCAGCGCTGTTAGTTAAATTACAGTAGAGTACCTATGATGTGTATGTGTTTTGTTTGAAGATTAAATTCATCAGTCAGTTATGATCATATGAGCACTGCTGACCCTTGTCCTCATCTGAGACACAAAATTCTTGTCAAAGTTACGGTAACAATTATTCTTTCCCAATCCAGGGGCTGCATTTGAGGGCTGACTGTATCACAGTTTGCAGGACTTGGCTGTCCCCAATGTGACGTATGCTGCTGGCTCCCACTGCCAGTTCTGGCATTCTATATAGAGTTTGCAGGATACTCGAATGTTCAACTTCTTTAAAATTTAAAACTCTGTTTAGTTTTGACTCAATATGTAAAATCTATCTGACAGCCAGCTGCTCGTGACTGTGAGTGTGTCCCCTCTAACAAGGTAACATGAACTGGGAAATGAAAACCACATAATTTTGCAGTCGCAGCGAATATGCCATGCATCCACTGTATCTCCTGAGTGACGACTACTCGGCAAATGGCTTTAAACTGCGGAGATGAAGAAACACATCTCTTTTTTTGTGTGTAGCAAATAATATACTTATTGCACATAATTTTTGATGCATATGATCCGTGCGTGGCCACTGTATTATTAGTAACATGGGTTAAAACATGGCTCAGTTGTTCCTTCATCATCATCATCATATTCAGGAAGGTATGACTGAAATAAAGCAGGCATATTCAATTTAAGAGCAAGGCAAGGCTTGATGATTTTAATAAAGCGTAAATGATGATGTCTGCTTCGGAAAAGTGAAGCCAAAGCAGACATTTTGAAAGGAGGTTTGCCGGAGTTTGCTGCAACTGTGCAGATGAGGAAATGCATGCCCCTTGGGAGCAAGCTCCAACAGAGCTGAGAATCTTAAAGGAACAGTTACTCTTAACTTTGCACTCTAATGTTAGTCAAAAGTATCGTTATAGTGCTATCTACAGTGTATGACACATAAACTTTAGTTAGAAGAAAAAAAGAAAAAGGCTTCATGTATGATACAGTAATTATTGTAACTGAATGAGGAGAAGCTGGTCAGGAGGAGACAACCCTCACCGGGCAGAGGACAGGGTCCCTGTGAGACATAGAGGGGAATGCTGTGGTGAGCCTAACTTTGCAGGGAGTATAACAGCAGAAGAGCTCCGACATTTCTTACGACTCAGAAAACAACATCTGTGTTACCTCAAGTCCTACAAAGACCCAAAGGATTCAATATACTGTATGAACAACAGAACAGCTGGATGCCTTGGTGAGCTGTATATCTAAGCTATTACCAAAACTACCCAAGACAATGTGATGCCTCAGAAGTCATAAACATTGCATATAGGCTTCCTAATTCATATTTCCTCAGATTGTTTCTATTGTGTTGCAACGGCAACATTCTCCTACACTATACTGAAAAAATGTAAATCTATTTTAGAAAGATGTCTTTAATGACAAAAATGACCGAGATCACCAAGAAAGCCAGTTACATTTCACTAAGAATAGATTCAATTATGATGAAACTTCTATGTAAAGCTGATCTCAGAATAGTGTTCTGTCTGATACCTGATATCATGTTTGTAGGTAACAAACTGACTGTAGGTGGTTACATTCTAATATTTGGTAGCTAGTTAAAAAAAAGTGCTTTTTATTATTATTTTTTCTCCCTTTCTATCAGTCTTTTGTTCCTGTGGCTATAGCAATGTAGCCTGCTGGTTGATACCAGTGCTGAGAGCTAATGTTTATCACATACTGGCTATCTTCTCTAACTCATTTAGAATTTCTTCCATTTTCCATTCTTGAAAAATTGTAGCATGTCAATGGTGTAAACTTTGTTTTGCCAAACGATGTTTTGCCATTGTCAACAAAGTTGAGCAGCATTTACTTTCTGGGCAAAGAAAAGCTAGAGCTTTTTTGAGATTTCATTTTTCTAACTTCCTAGTTGCAGATCTGCTCTCTAAAAAATTCTACAGTGTTCAGTCCTCCCCATCCCATGTACTTAACTTCTAACTTAAATATTGAATATTGAATATTGAACACTAAAGCCATCTTTATCGGAATGGTGCTGGCTACATAACATGCCAGGTTTTTATTCAGTTTCACGTGATAGTATGTCACCTATATTGTATTTGTATTTTACAAGATAATTCAAAGTAATTGGGAGTATTTTGATTAAATGTGTCTCATTTGTATTCAATTTGCTAACAGATTGGTGGTAAAGGTACAAAATAAATATCTATCCTATTTTTAGAAGGAAAGGAAGTGTGAGAAGGAACAGTGAGATTCAACCAAAATGTATAGGTTCCTCTAAACTGCACACAGTAGCTTTAAAGTATCCCTTTAACTCGGTGAAGAAAGAAACATTTGCTGACCTCTGTGTATTTTATGGGTAAAACCAAATTGTAGGGGACACTGATGACAAAACGCTGGATGCCACTTTAAAGTGCAACTTTTTGCCCACATGTAAGCCATACATCAAGGCGGCAGCTGGAGTTTGACAGTCTTTATTGGGATGACGGTATAAATGCTAACTCCTGCATAAACACAAACCCAGACGCATCTACATGGAGGAAAACATGGCCGGCCGTCTGAGGGGAACTGTGTAAACAGTGTTAAACAACGCCCCTACCCCACCCTTCTTAACCTCTCCTTCCCTCCCCCACTTCCCCCAAATGTTGTTGTGCATTGTATGGCATGGTCCCCTTGTATCTGCTTAAACTAAACAAAGCTGAGCAACTCCACAGCAATTTATGTTATCATTACCATTGTTGGGGTGTGCCGACTTACATGGAAGAGGATTAAACCACAGCTGATTGTCTGGCTAGTTTCTTTAGTCAGCCTGCTGCCTTTAACAGCCTGCTGCTACCACAAGTGGGCAGTAAATCACATGATTAATACAAATAGAGAACAGATTCTTTATGGAACAAAGCTTTGTTCATTGTAAGTGATGTCTATTTTTAACTTTAACTGGTCAAGCACTAGGGGCCAGCACTAGTCACTTCACAGCAAGAGGGTTCTGGGTTCGAACCCCAGGCCTTTCTGTGTGAAGGTTGCATGTTTTCACTATCCCACAATCCAAAGACAGGCATTCTACTCATTATATTACCTGTAGGTGTGAATGTCAGCATGACCGGTTGTATGTCTCAATATGAAAACTCTAAAATAGAGTAGTAAACTTTCCAGGGTGTACAAGCAATGTTCAAGTGCTGGCTGCTTTTTGGTATTGTGTTTTCGCTAAATGTTAATTTGGAGAGAGGATTAAGTTGTGAAACATGTACAGGGCAAGAATATGCTAAAGAAATGGTGCCAAAAATTCATCAAGAAGTGAAAAAGTGAAAATGTTCAATTGTTTTTGAGAAATTCATGAAGACAACTGCATGAGATGAGTTATTGTGAAGGGATTTAGGTCTGTGCATATTCTCATTCATCCAGTTCATAGTCATATCCGGCCAACAATTGAATTGAAAGCAACTGGACTTAGGACTGAGTCCTAAATCCAGTTGTGTTCAATTCAATTGTTGGCCGTATAAGGGGATTTAGTGATCTGAAACTCCTCAGCATTAGTTATGTGAATGACACAAAGTGAAATGCCAGTTCTGAAAATAATATTTGTGTGTGAAAGTGTTGAATTCAATTAGTTTTGGGTAAGGTGGGGAATAGAAGAGAAGTTCATGATCTTGTTCTAAGGTTAAAAATCAGGACAGCTTTGTAGTGCTGCCAGCTACTGAACTTCACATTACATCCTTCATATGCAGAACACACTTTATCCACTGTAAGCCAAACATTCCAGCAGCACTGTTGTAGTAATGCTACATGTGCGTCCACCATTCCTTTGTATCATGAACCTCTCCAGGGAATGTGGGAATGTGACTCAGCAGTTAACCATACAACTTTACAGGGGACAAACTGAATCAACCCTCACCAGAGTGGGGGAGTTGAGCTCCCAGCTTGCCCTCCACCTCCAGGAAACAACCATAATCATCTCAGCCTTTCCAGTCTAATGTGGTGAACAGATCTGAACACTGAAGTCATCGTCAAGCACTCCTCTCAGTTTTTGTTGTTTTTTTTTTTAGGGGGGGGGTCCTTTTTCTCTCCCTGTGGATCCTTCCTGACCTGTTATTTAAACATGATGTGCATCAATACTGTGGAGCACGGAGCAAGCATAGTAGTCAACGGAGACAGAAACCAAACACAGTGGAGCTCATCACTGTAGAGGTAGAGCACTGTTATTGGCAGCCTATGAAGAGGCTGTAACACAATCCCAGCTCCTGCATGCTGAAAGGAAAAACAAAAAAAGCACACTTGAAACCTGCTGTGACGGCAAAAGAATCAAATGAAATATGACACGCTCTGGAACAAAACAAAAATAAAAAAAAAGAAAAGAAAAGAAAAACAACTCCCAGATGAATGGGAACACATAACACGTGCTCCTCTCCTCCGCCTTTTTTGGGTCAGGAACAGTGGCCATCTTGGTGGAAATGTCTTCAGCTATAACAAGGTTCACATATTAAAGAAGTTTAAAGAAAAAAAAAACAAAAAACAAAAACCAACAGGATTTCTCCAGTCTGATTGACTTGCTGTTCTTGTAGACCACAGGATGTGTTAACTGCTGAGCTGTGATTTCAGTGTGAATGTGTGTCACAGTCCAGCCATCTTGGTTCTGATTAGAGCTGTTTCACAGCAAGATAACAAAGTGGAAATATGCTAAATATATATGTTGTGTACACTTAAAGTGATGTTAGCTTTTTTTGGGACGTGTCTGTTTAAGTAGTTAAAACACGTCCACGGCAGCAGCAGCTAAACTTAAGTACCAGTGCTCCTGCTCCACTTCAAAAATCCCTTTGTCTTTAGAACATTATAGATTCACTGTGTTTTGAGATAGATATTTTTTTTTACTCTGAGATTAGAGCATCTGTTATTTCTAACAAGCTCAGATTTGTCAGTGTGTGAAACCAACAATGTTGGATTTACTGGAACACAAAGGTATGCAAGATTTGAATCAGTCTGACCCTTTGACTGGAGATTTGCTGCTTCAATTCTTTGTGTTTATCTATTGGTTCTTATCCTGTATCTTTGCTAATGATGTTGAGAGACATATCTCTACATCTAACACTTCTATTGGCTCCAGTGGTTGATGTCAGAGCAAATCAGCATCTTATTCAGAGGCATAGCTGACAGCTGATTATAGCTATGTATAGCTAAAGTCTCTGGGATCAGTTCTGTATTTCTGTGATTTCCGAGTGAGAAGTTGGTCTGACTTTACTGTGGTTGACAGAGTAATCACAAAGAGACATGGACAATAAGACATTTAGAGCATTAGAGGCTTTGGACCTGATTTTTCATCATTACTGCTCAAAAAACTGAGCAGATCTTATCCTGATCAGATAAAGATTAAAAGTCTTCATCAAGTGTAGAACAACCTAAACACATGTGTAACTTTCCTTTTAAAGTTTCCTTTGGTTACTATGGTTTATATATTTTTCTTTTTCTTGTTTTATTAACTAGTATCCCCTACCACGGTAAAAAAAGAAATTTTTATTGAGCAACATATACAATGAGCTGAAATGAAAGATGATAATGAAAGACAAAACTAAGAGTTAAGTACAGTTGCTTTAAGGAAGCCTGAATATATGACATATGTATTCTTTATTGTCATATTCTAGCTCTTTATTGAAGAAGTGAAATTTTTATTAAGTCTTTTGTGGCACCATTGTTTCACCAAATGGAAATATTCGTCACGTCTTCCCTGTCGTTTTGTGCCTATTTCCCAAATAACCAGCCAGACAAATTTGGTATCTTTGGACAGTGAGGGAATAATAAAGTTTGGTGGGTTTGAGCAATTGTTGGCCCCACAGCATGTGTGTATCCTAACAGTGGGACAATAGACAATAAAGCTACCTAATACTTGCAAGGGATCATTTTCTTCAACACATGAATGTAAATGTGGGTATGTGTTCATGTAGTTGTGTGGATGACTTAGAGTAGACACAAAAGATGGTGGCCAAATCAAAACAAACTGATATCAGTCGAAATTACTTGCAGCAGAACTCACACTATGTCCCTGAGAGGGATTTAGTTGTACATATTAAATCAGGGGCCAAGGACACACTCTGGCATAGAAATGACTTTACTTTAGGAGAAATAAGCCAAATGGGGGGAAAACCTTCACATTCAAACTTGTAAATCTAATTTAACTGCATACAAGATAGAACGACCTGCTTCGCGTCTCTCTCTTTTGTAGCTTTACAAGTCAGTACAAGATGAGGAAGGTGTACGCCATGAATTATTGGCAACGGAACTTAACACATCATCAATGCCTCACAGCCAAAAAAAAAAAAAGAAAAAGAAAAAAAGATGACAGCAGATCTGGTCTGAGTTGCGCTGTGAATGCTACATACCTGTATCAACTGCCCCAAAGTTAAATAAATAAAATTTTGAAGAGCTGTCATTACTCACCTATAAGCTATTTGTAACTTTATCTGCCCAAGGTTGGCCATCCTTGTCCATCACTCAGCTCTGCTGCAGAGATGGAGAGCCTTTCTGCTCTAAGGCTTCTGTATACATTAAGGTGTGTCTGCACAGGCATGCAACAGGCATGCTGTAAAGAAAATATGAAGGCAAATAGATACTGTTGTTATAGCAGTCAAGGGTCGCTGAAGTAATAACTTTTCATACCGCCGCTATTCAGAATAGCTCGCCATCTTTTACAACCATGATTTATTGAGAGGCTTTGGCTGAGAAGTAGTTTCAAGTTTCCAATTTGCCTTTTTCTTGTTGATAACAGATAAAAAAAGATTTTTTTTGTTGACGGCATTTTTTAGTACCTTTTACCGTGAAATGGTTCGTGTACATTTCATAAACTATGGTTCTTTTTTTTCCCTTAGTGAAATGATCCTTCTTCTTTCCTCTTTACTCACAGACCTCAGAGTGATAAATTGCCCTGGTACATTCCAGTTTGAGCTGGAGGAGACCCCCACTTACCAGCCACAGAGGGGCGGTTTATCCATCTGTAGAAGCGACTGGAATATTAAGGCTATGAATCCCCCCCTCGGCTGTGGAAAGAAAAGGCTCATACACCATCTTAATAAAAGTGTGATGTCACCAGAGTACACAAATTTCTTTTATACGTAGTGATTATCTCTGTGTTCTGGGCTATAACTTTCTCGTAAGAAAAAAGGCTCACTTCTCCTTCCTCTAACTTCAAACTTTCTATCTTGGATTTCACAAAATACAAATAAATGCAAACAAAGATGCAAATTTGTAGAAATTCTGTACATACAGATACGTCTACAGCTAAAAATTTGCAGCACTACATACTTTTTGTTCCATGCAACCACTCAAAGTGATGGATGGTAGGTTATAATCAAATGCAAAACTGGAGCCCGAAGTGTTTTTTTATTTATTATTACACTTCAATGCAATTTCCCATTGTCAACTTCCTGGGAACTATGGAGTTAGTTTGACCTCATCCTTAGTGCATTGTAAGAACAGCTGGCTCCAGATTACCCCAGCCCACCGAGGCCTACAAGGCTTTTGCCTCTGTATGCAGAATTGGACCCCAGTTTGTGGTCACATGGGCTTGGATGGATACTGCTTTGCTATTACCAAAAAGCTCTAATTGGACCAGTTTTCAGAGCAGTAGCACAGTTTAAATCGGGAGGTAAAGGTTCAAGTAGCTCATATTGCAGAGATGAAATGGAATGTATGAGCATGTAAAACCAGTTCTGATGTTAAGAGGGTGGATCCCACTATTTCATACATGTCAGGGATGTCTTTTTTTTTTTCTTAACCATGATTTGGCTCTTTACTAAAATTCTGCATTGAAGCTCATCATGCTGTTATCACCAGAGAGGGCAGATCTCCAAAAACCAACCCTCTCTCAGTAGGTGGGTGATAGACGTGAGACTGAGAGAGAAGAAGCCATAACATTTTACCATCTGCTTGATTATGTCTAAGTCCTTCATTTGCTGTAAAAACGCTCCTGACCTTCGAGGCCTGGACTCCAATAGACTTCTGAAGGTGTGCTGTGGTGTCTGGACCAAGAGACTTTAGCAGCAGATCCTTTAAGTCCTGGAAGATGTGAGGTGGAACTTCCATGGATCAGACTTGTTGATTCAGCTCATCCCACAGATGCTGGACTTGATTGTGATCCAGAGAATTTGGATCCAAATCAACCCCTTGAACTGGTAGTTTTTCCTCAGATCATTCCTGAAGTGTTGTTGCAGTTTCTATCTATCTATCTATCTATCTATCTATCTATCTAATGATCGATCTATCGATCATTATTATTATTCATAGTATCCTGCTCAGAGAGGCCACTGCTATTCAAGATTACTGTTTCCATCAAGGGCTGGACTTGGTCTAAGCAATGTTTAGGTTGATACTACAGGTCAAAAAACATCCACACGGGCTTTTCTTCTACCCACAATGCCTCCTGGCACCATATTGTTCCAACGTCAGGGACGCACAAGCAGCACCATCACCACAGCCTTCTGTTGGATCAGACCACACGGACCAACCTTCGCTCCCCACTACCTATCAATGACCCCTGACCCCTGACCGTGCCTGTTTTCCTTCCTTGGACCACTTCTGGTAGGTCCTGACCCCTGCGGACCAGGAACATTCCACAGAGCTGCACGTTTCTCCAAGTCTATCTCATCCTCACCCTTGACTATTTTTCTGCTTCAACACACCAACTTCAGGACTAAATGTTCACCTGCTGCCTAATATATCCATCCACTGACAGGTGCCATCATGTTATGGATTTTTGTTGTGTATTACATTTTATCTGTGTGGAATAGCTTGCGCCCTTCTGGAAGACAACATATAGTTTGCTTTGATTTATGGCAGTTTGATTTAACTGACAACTGTCAAGGAAAAGATAGAGCCAAAATTTCCACTGAAAACCTCTTCAGAAAATATTTTCTCTGCTCAGTATAATTTTTTTTGATATATATCCTTAATAAATCTTTCCCAATAAATGGTTAACAACACAACTTAACACAAAATGCTGGAATTAATAGTTTGATACGTGGCTTTAGTTCTGCTAAGGAAAAAAGATTTTGAAACATACTGAACGCATAGAGGTCAGTGGAGTTGATTAAGTCGAACAGTATACATGATTTTGAGAAGTTTTGGTGGATGATTACTTACATTTATGTGGTGAACCCGGTTCAGCATTGGAGCGCAAATTTAACTGCAGTGACATGCATGCTTGTACACTTCTACATACACTTCAGGTAGTGGTAAAATGAATGAGGTGGGCTAAGTTAAAAGGTGTGGGCTATGAAGTCCTGGGTTTAAACACTAAGGTCTTTCATGCTTGCTGTCTTTTATCTCCCCTGCACAATGTTGCAGAATTTTATCCTACGTTCACCTCATGTTGTCAGAATCTGAACCGGCACACGTGCTTGCCATTTGGCTTGTACACCTGAAAAGAAATGGAACAACCTGAGAACCTTAGGTAACTCAGCCCAACTGTGACCCAGAGGTGGCCTTTTGACTTGCAATGAGATGAATAAAACAAATTACACCAGAAACTATGTAACCAATGCTCATGTTCAGGTGTTCTTCGATCATAAAGCTGGTTTAGGTTCATAATAATTAACAGGCTGTATTCAGAAATTGAGCCATAAAACCAGCCCTTAGGACTTCTGTTCCATGCAACCACTAAAAGTGATGGAGGAGGGTTGTAATCAAAAGCAAAATTGAAGCCTGAGGTGTTTTTTTTAACTACACAACAATTTGGGAGACAATTGCCCATATACATGGACATGAACTGCAACTTTAAGATGTCACAACAAAGTGTTCACCGCTTTAAGCCATACCCCATGAAGAGGTGCTGTGTTGTAAAGTGAAGACACAGACTTTCACTAATCTGCGGCTAACTTCACTTCTCTTATTGTTTAAACTCTTGCTGCCAAATTAGCCCCTCAATGCCTCTCGTACACACTGTGTCAGATTAAGCTGAAAAGCATGAGCTCAAGTATTTCTTCATTTCTCCGAGTCACGTTTAAGGCCCCCATCAAACATCAGCACAAATGCAGCGAACAGAGTTGACTGCCAGTTTCCAAACAGTTTGACAACCATGGTACGAACCCTGAGGCCATGCAAAGTGCTTTCAGCTTGTATAAAGCCGCTGACAGACATTCAAGTTCAGTCCTGTTCTATGTGAAATTCTTTGAGTAGGATGCTTTGGCTGGAAAAGGATTTTTGTTTTGCTTTTTATCTTATGATTTAGCTACTGATATTTCTTAAGCATAAGTGGAAAAGTGGGAAGATTGAGAGGTCACACGATGATTAATTCTTAGTAGATCATGAAAATCCACAATGACTTCAATGGAAATTCAGCCTGTGGTTCCCGAGATATCTTATATTTGACGAGAGGCCAATGGGAAATCCTACCTTAATGATTCTGATTATCTTTGTTAAGGTCAGCAATATGAATTATATTAAGGCAAGAGAAGTTTAATTGTATGGCATATCATCGTAGGTGATTCAAAGTGGTTGACATAATTAAAACAAAATTGGGAAGACTAAAAACAACAACTATAAAACAGATCATAAAAAGAATAAAAGTTTAATCGAAGGCAGTGAACAAACAGATCAGTTTTTAAGCTTCTTTTTAAAGCAAGTGAGCAGCAAGTCTAGGCTGCTCTACCTGACCAGCGCATGCAGATCTTATAGTCCTATTAACCTATATACAAATAATATTTCATATATATTTTGGGCCGAGACCATTTAGTTTCTTGCAGGAAATAAGTAAAACTGTAATTTCAATTCTGTACTTGAGTGCTGCAAAGAGAGTGTAAAGACCTGATAACTGGATTGGTGTGCTGTCTTTTCTTAGTTTGGTTCAGGACTTCAGTAGCAGCATCTGAATAAGTTCTAAATGTTTACTGGTTTCATTTGTTAAACTGGTGAGGAGAGTGTTGCAATAATTGACTCTGGAAGATAGAAAGGCGTGACTTAGTTTCTCTAAATCTTAACAATTAGAACAATGGTAACATTATGCTTTAGATTGTCTTTTACTATGAAGAGAAAAGTAACGGAGTGGTTTGGAATTACCTGCATTTATATACAAATTTGCAAAGTTTTAGAAATGAGAAAAAGTGGGGATAAAAATTTCGTTTTGCAACATTTACCCTTTATTTCCTTCATAGGAAGGAATGCCAAATTTTTTTATTCCTCTTTTCTTCACCAGATCTCAAAGAGAGGGTTTAAACAGAGGAGTTTTTTATTTTTTATAAGGAAAGTGTCAGCTACACGTTTAAACATGAAGTAAAAAACCCATTTGGCAAAGAGCAAAGGCAGCAGGAACCCTGAGAAGGAGCAGAACACTTGATTTTTTTAGGCTCACATCCTTAACCATCAAACAAAAATATCCCAGCCCTCCTCAGACAGGACTGTGATATGAAGAAGAAAGTGGCTATTCTCTTTGGGATCAATCACAAAACAGTTTATATTCATAACTTGGCTTTAATGAATGAAAAGCGAACATTTACCATACGAATCACCAAAGGTCTGGAAAAGCCATAAAGTCACTGTAATAATTTTCCAGTCAGCTGCATCCTGCTCCTCTTTCAGACACTGACATGCCTCTGACTCGCCATGATCTCATGGGAACTACATCCACAGAGGTTATCCACTGTTTGAGAAATAAAAATGTGAACCCTCTTATGAGCCATCTCACATCATAATGTTGCTATTTAAATAAACGGTTATGTGAATTTAGGTAATATATGTCACCCTTGTTAATATCATCCGTCATCAGCTGAAACCAAACCTGTGGAGAACCATATACAGGCAGCCAGAGAATTGTATCTCCTTTTAAAACAATTCAACAACCCCTGCAATGTCTCAAATCCATTCACCAAGCAGTTTCATTGGGCAAATACTCCATCAAAACCATGACTTAAAAAATAAAATGCATGGAAATGCATTACGTTGTCTTTTTGCCCACCATTTTCTCCCTTTCTTGTGCCTCTCAGCTCCTTTCTCTGGAAAGTAAACAAATGTCTGAGTCCAGCACTCAAAGGCAGGACTTCCATCCCCCTCAAAGATAGCTGGCCAATGACTCATGCTCAGTCGCCTCAGTCCTCCTCATATTTTCCACAAGGTGCAAATCATTTCCCCACAACCATGTAAAACCAAATGTACATGTGGTTATACCACTCATTTGCTCTGGTTGCTTCAGTCCCCTGGTTGTTCCTGCTAATTTAAAGAATAGCTGTAACCGTTCAACGCGGTTGCAATCTCCTGTTCCGTTTCAAGCTGCTTTAAGCAGAACAGAAAGAATTACATTTACTGGCAGAAATTAAATGTCTGTGAGTGTATCAAGTTTTAGTCAGGATCATCTATCATCTAAAATCAGAATATACACATTCATAATATAGTCATCCTCATACGCTGAGGACAGAAGTAGGGTTTCTTCATATTCTCTCAAAATAAGATAACAAATATATAGTTGCATTCACATTCACAGCCCATCAAGTCATATACTTCTTTCCATATTATGTTTAGCCCTAAATCAGATCTTCGGCTTGCTTTTACTTTTAGTCCTCCCACATCTCCGAGGAAATCCCTTCCCAAGGTTTGCTTGTGATCCACCCAACATGGAGCAGCTTGTCTGAGACTGTGACTGATCACTGTTGTGTTTTGACTTTGGTAGTTTCCTCATTTGTCTCCTGGCATTCCTATCCGACGCTATTTGAGAAGTTTGTGGAGACCTGTTCTGGCATCTATCTTTCATATCGACAGACAGCCCCATAGTTGTCAGGAGACATGGGCAGTGAAACGGTAAACAGACACATACACTTGGCTTCGGTCACTTTAGAGGAGGAGCAAACAATGCTGGCCACTCTCTGATAGCCTTGGGGGAGGTTAGCCTTTTTTTTTAACTCCCTACTTTCTTTTGCATTTTTAACAACAGGCAGCTTTTTCCAGTGAAACAGCATTGATAAATCTACCGTGTACTAACAAAGATAGCCTTTAATGACATGTCGAGCAAAGTGATTTTTTGGAGATCAAAACAGAGCCAAACTTTCTGTACATACACATTTACATTCATCAGGTGGCATCCTCAACATTGGCAATGTTGCCTTTTGATGGCTGAATGTATAGAAATTAATTAATTAAAACAGTAACTATGTGAAAAAATATATTCATTTTAATTTAAAAGTTGCACTTATTAAAGAAGTTCGAACTAACTTGTGCTCTTTAGTGGCTTTCTGCAGTTTTTGTTAGAGCACACAACTAAAGTGTTCACTTAATGCTCTCGTCAGCTACATTTCCAGACACTCCAGCCAACTGTTTTCAGCCAAAAAATAAGAAGAAAAAAACTCCACTGAAATGAATACACACTTAACAAATAACACACTACCGTGCATCCACAAGGACCAACACACAAAGTTAGTTGGTGCAGCAACATGTGGTCTTATAACGTTTGAAACTAATTTAAGAACAATGATCAATTTAATTTAATCTATTATATTTATCTGACAGGATAAAGTGCAGATGCAGTAACTGGGATCAATTAGCCGGTTTCCTCAGGATGCTGTGTCCTTGCACTGGGAGTTCAGCAGGAAGACAGAGGAAACAATTCATTTCTCATTGGGGTAAAGAAATTTGACCCTGAGTTCACTGCCGCATACACTGCATGTGTTCACATGTGGGCACTGAGGAGGGCTCCTGCTGTAGATTACAAAGTTTCCTTCTCTCTTTACTTGACGGAAATGTGCTTCATGCTAAAAACAACATACCCCTGCAGGCCAGTTTGCTCATGAATTACACGATCAAAGATACAATTTAAGGTGAGAACAGTTTGATCCCCAAATACTGGACCTTCCAGCAATTTGCTAAGCCCAAGAGTGGAAAGGCAACATCGGAAAGATTCATCCCAATTGAAAGGTCCATATTGTTTCAAATAATACTTTTTTCAAAGAAGTACTAATAGAACTTCTGTAATACATTATTTATGAAACCCTTGCCGCTCCTGAATCCTGTTTGAAAAAAGAAAATATAACAAATCCATCATATAATTTCTGCAGACAGGCACATGGCTAAGACAAACAAAAACTGGCTTACTTTTCTACATGTCTATTTGATCTGGACAATTTGTCCTTCGAATGTGCATTTCTTGCCATAAACAAAATGAGATTTTCTTGTTTCAAGTTGCCTGTTGTCATAGTTTCTGTTTTGCTGGCCTCAAATGTCTTAAATGGGGGGAGGGAGGAGATGGCTTTAGCAGATGAGCCAGGATCGTGAAACTACATGTTAGGAGGAGAGGTAAGTCATCACAGCTTTGGCAGTCGGAGTTTTGAGCTGAGTTTTGTGTGGAGGGAGGGTTGTCGGAGTGCAAGCAGGAGATAGCACAGGGGAGATTTTTCCACTGTATGAAGTCGACTCACACCTTACATTGCCCTGGAGGATTCTTTCTGCCTGTCTGCTTCCCTCTTTCAGGAGTTTCACTTTTAGTGTTTCAAGTTTTGTGTGAGTTTGATGCACACTCAAGACAAAAACGAAAACGCTAGGTCAAAGTTACCCAAAATTAAATCTTTCCTCTGTTTTAGATACAACAAAAAATGTTTTGTATCTCATCTCACTGCAACAGCTCCAGCTCTATTTACTCTGGCATTGAATGAGAAGCGACCCTGTATACAAACGCCTGGTTGCAGTCCAAAGCACAGCAGCCGGACTGTTATCAAATGCCAAAGATTAACAGGTTTCCTGTTGAATTTGGAGTTGATTTTGTTTCGATATTTTCCAATCACACATATAGACTGGTTAATGGCTCAGCTCCAACCTACATTTTGCACTCATTACACTCTGGAATGTACCAATAGGTCTGCCAATAAGCTTCGCTTTGAACTTCCCAAAGACTCAGAGCAAGAATGCATATATGGTCAGAACCTCAACACTGGAACAATCTGGAAATGAGGAATGACCTGCAACAAAGGTCCCTGGTAAGATACAAACAAGGGATATTAGAGTATTGAAGAAACATCTCCAGGATACACTGGGATGCATCATCAGTGTTGTGACCTGGGGTCATAAGGTGTTTCATGTCTCACAACATACACCCTCACCCAGGTGACCCAGTCAGGGTTGATCAGGCTAAGGCTTGTGTCCCAGCAGCTACCCACAGATCAGCCCCCTTTAGCCAAAGCCACCTTTTTCTCTGGCCTAACTGGCAGATTGAATGGCCCTCTTCTTGGCTGCTGCTGTGATGCCCAACTGGGTGAGGACCTTGTAGAAAGAATGTCCAGCAAATCCTCTACAGCCAACTTCTGTGGCCTTGTAGAATGTTTTCCAGCCCCCGCACTCCTCCACTGGTTTTTGGTACTTGGCATGTTTCCTCTCTTTGGCTTCTTCAATGCACTCTTCAGGTGTTTTTGGGCCTTTTAGGAGATGATCATGTCTGGACGGAGTGAAGTTGTTACAATGTGCTGTGGGAATGTCAGCTGCTTTCCAAGATCAGCCTGCAGCTGCCAATCAGAGGATGTGTGGAGGAGGCCTGTTGCTGGTTTTGCCTGAGTCTGGGGTTTTTCTCCATCTTTGATGAAGGTGACAAAAAAACAAAAAAACAAACTGGGTCTCACAGTGTGCTGCTGCATCAGGGCCCTGTGGTCTTTAAAGCTTTTCCCAACAGCCACACTTGAATGAATTGTGAAAACAAGTTATATTAGAAAAGGGAAAAAGAAAGAGAAACAAAAACTTTGGATCATCTCTTGCACCACACAACGGGCCAGTAATGGTGTGCAGTGGGTGTGAACGTTGTATTGATGGTTTTGGGCAGTTACTTAAATTGTTGGACATAGTCCTCTTGTCCAATTTCAATGTTGAGAAGACATGAAAGGACATGAAAGGGGGATACACTGAGCACTTTTGATGAAACTTCGTAGTGGCCTTGCAGTCCATGGTCCCAGATAAGTATCCATGGGATGATTATAGTAATGTATAGTAGCATTGGACCCCTCTTTCCTAACACCACAAACACTGCAACAATATGATGCACTTCCAATGCAATACTTTCCTGATCTCTTTGCACTTTTTGAATCGATGTTGAACCTTGTACTTTCACCAAGCTTCCCTAAAACACTGAAGATTTTGTGATGCCCCTTCATTTACATCATATAAATGTGTGTGTAAGCGCCTTTTCATTGGGGTTGATGGTCAGCACATATCCCTTGACGCCCAGACAGCCCCCCCACTTTTTACTTTTGAATCCTCCCTAAAAAATTCACTTTATAATATAGCTTCATATTTTCCAAATTTTCATTGCTGCTTTACTATCCCTTTTATTTCGTTGTGTGATAGTCTCTGAAGCAGTTAAAGAGAAGCTATATAACCAAAATTATTGTCAATATGAAAATAATTATGGTGCAGTACTGTCATATTTAGAAACATGTACATCCTCCAGAGATTTTTTTTTTTTAAATCTCTTTCTGATTGTCGGACAGGATCATGTATTCTGAAGTACAACATGGGGGACTGCATTTTACAATAGGCAGCATGTGCGTTCCATCTGCTCCGACATTCTTCCTGTCTGATCCAATAGCTCAGTTTACAAGACGGCAACAGGAGTAAAAGGAATTCCGTCTGGTGGATTAAATGTGATCTTTGAAAATCCTAGGTGGAAATGATAGTACTTTGTTGGTAAGGGACAACTATTTTATGAGGAAGGGTGAGCTTTCTGGTGGTGTGAGAGGTCGCTACAGAGTCTTAATAGTAATAGTTTGGCAGACGTAGTCCTGGTGACTTAGACGCTGCTAATTATTTCCATTCTGAGGTTAAGTCCAAAGCTAAGTTTATTTGGGATCAAAGAGGACCCTGAACAGCATGTCTGTTAAAGCCATCGCGCCCATGTGCACCTAACGTGTCTGAAAAGAAACCACATAAATGTTTTTAGGTACTGAAATAGAGAAACGCCTATTCAGCATTTGCTGCAGGAGCTTTTGCAGACATCAACTTTAGCCACATGGGTAAGTGAACCTCATACTGGCAAAGGAAAATGCTTCACATATGCTGTGACGCAGTGTCAGCACAGTTATAAAAACTGGGACTTTGGTTAGCAGTCATGAAATTGCTCCACATTACCATGGAGTGAGAAAATCTGAGTGGGAGGAGTTTATTAGGAGAAAATGGGAGGAGGGAGGGAGGAGACAGTGGAGTGAAATGGAGGACGATGCCAGTCGTCACATAGAGTTTTGGTAACAATTTCCTGTTACTGCAGTCTTATCGAAGCAACATCCCCAAATCAGAGTCAGATTGCAGCACACCAAATGCAGTGCATTACAAATCCCAACCCAGACTTATATTAGAGGACAACAGAAGACAAGACGTCCAAATCTTGCCTGCAATCAATGGTATGAGCGACATACCTATGTGATGCAAATACAGTGCGTTCGTATCTCATGTCTGTGTTTTACAATTTGTTTTTGTTGCATTCTAATTCTTGAATGAATCTATAACTAAAATCAAATATGCAGCAATGAACGCCTGAGATCTTGTAATTAATCCTAAATAAAATTTGATCAAACAATATTAATTTGTCCACAATTTACAAACCATGTTGTGTGTGTTTCCTTATATTTTGAGCTTATATAATGTTGATAAATGATTAAGTGAGCTTTATGCTTCATGGCTTTGATTAGCCCCAGAGCTAGCTGGTTAGCCTGTGGAACTGAAACAGCTGTGGGTGAGATTGACGCTGAACTTGTAATGTTTCTCCTCCAAAACAGCTGTTAGTATTAACACTGCTTAAGCAGCAGTTTAACAAAAACTAGTTCCTTCAAGTGCCCCTTGCTGAATTAGCTAATTTTTCTGGTGTCGGAAGTAAAATACATGTCTGTATTTTCAACAAATCACATCCTGTGTTTTGTTGTAGTTGTGTGTTTTTTTTTCTGTTTGTTTGAGGGCTTTTTTTTTAAATCCATAACTACGCACACAAGGCTTGATTTGCTTTTTTTTTTTTAATCTTAGTTAGCTATCACACTTTCAGGGGTTTAGACAATATCACCTTAAGATTAGTTTGTGTTGTTTGTGTGTGCATGGCAGGGATAGTAACGCTTCCAACAGAAGATCAAAAACAATCAGTGGCTGCTCATCTATCCATCTATTATGTATTGTATTCATCCATGCAGGGTCTGAAACCGGACGGACAGTGGCCAAAGGTCAGACCCTGGATATTTTACCAATCTGACACGGGGAGACAGACATTTACAGCAGAGACAAGCATTCACACTCTCACTTACACTTATAGGAACAGCGCTAACCACTGACCCACCAATTCAGCGTTTTCATGTTTATTAATGTCCTACTACAGAGAACACCATGTTGCAAACTGAACAACTAACTAAGTGCAAACGAAGAAGAAGACCAACATAACCAAAAGGAAATAGATATTACCAATGGCCAGTTTCCATCCTGACCATACTCTGTATAACCTTGTCCCTATATCCTGCGGCCTATTTCATCCCTGCACTATTAAATTCAGTCCGATCAAAACAAAGAAGAGTTTTATTTTACGGTCTAGTCAAGGAAAGCCACAAGTATTGAGACAGGAAGCAGAGTTAGATAACAATCTCCAAAACCTCTCAGATCCAAATTATAATAATCCTTCTTTTTTAACAGTACTGCTGGTGATGACAGAATAATAATAATAGCACCTGACATTTTGTGCATGACTCCGTGCCTTTATGTAACTAGACACCCGGGTTGTAGAGTGATCTGCTGCCTGCTGGACAGATTAGGGGATCACCCAAAGAGTAGATATACACTGAGAGCGCAAAAGCCCTCTAATGATAAATTTCCAACTTTAGGCCATTTAAAATAATGCAGTATAGATACATAGATACACGCATGCGTTAGTGTTGTTACCCTTTCCTGGCTCATTGTCTGGACTATAATGGGGAAGTAGAAGAAGTAGAAATGGGACAAACGACATTAAGTCCAGATACACTGAACTGTCACTGTCGCAGCTACACTGATGACTCTTAATGAACTCACTAACTCACTGCTCCAGTCGCCATGGAAGGTAAACCAGTGTAATTTAAGCATTTACTTGCCGCTCCTGCCTCTGAACACACAGGTTAATGATGCATGCGGTGTCATAATTGATTAACAGTAAAAGCTGCTGCCACTGCTATCCAACTATTTCCAATGTGCCTCAGATGATGACGTGTTCTGTCATTATCATTACCACAGGAATAGCAGTTTACTTGAATCTGCCTCTGAAAGTAAACCCCAACAAATGTACTATTCACTTCAGTGCCCAGCTGTTTTTTGACATTTTTTAAGCATCTTCAAAAGAAAGTAAATATTTGGGACTTCTTAAAACCTTGCACAGTTACTGTAAATAAATGGAGAGGTGTCACGAAAATAAATGCAGCTGCCCTTACAGTATCAGTTAAGTTGGGAAGTCAACTTGGTCTTTTCAGACCCTATAGGCTAAACCATAATTCCCAGAGCACCTACTGTCCTTTTGGCAGCCGTCCTTGTATAATGATGAATTCATTGGCAAACAGGTGGAAACATGCAGTTTTAGCAGTGCCCTGATGTTTCCTGTAGTCCTCACTTTGCAGAGGAAACAGAACTGATGCTTCGTGTGAGGCCTGGAGCAGAGGGACCCTGAATTGGCTGAACTGGTTTGTAGGCGGGGCTGACACCAAAACAGCTGTCTTTCTCATTAGCTCTGGTGTAGTCTCTCAAACCCCCTCTCTCTAAACACACATGGACACACACACATGCAGTTTGACGGAAAGCTGATCACCTGATGCTTTTAGTACCTTGTTGAACATGGCACACAGCTGTTTCCTGTCATACAGCTAGGGGCTGGGTCATGCATGGCAAAATCTGGTATCAGTTTAATAAGCTAGGTAAACCAAAAGGTGATTTGGAGACAGATTTAAGTTTGATTTCAATTCAGTACATTTTTTCAAAATTTCCCTAGTGTCTCACAACAACTGAGTCTACTGTTTGTTTGTTTTTTCCCCCTTTTACATCTTAAATTTTCCCAGAGATAAATCAGTATGAGCCATTTCAGAAACTGCGACTGAGTCCTTGGTGTCTTTAGGGAGGAAGAGGAGTAGCTCATCATTCCAAGTAGTCCCTGGGTAATGGTCAAATATGTATCTTTCAAAGGCTTGTAAACAAACTGGCTATCTCGTGCACATCCACCAGGGTTCCTGTACAAGCTACACATTAAATACATAGTGATTTTACATCATGTGTGAAAAGAAAAACTGCATTGCAAAATTGTGCATCTATCATAAAAGTGCATGCAGAAATAAAGATTAGGGCCTTTATTCCACACACTGACACAAGATGCATTGAAAAGTCCAACAGTTTGAATTGTTCTGAGTTTGGTGTAGGGCTGTGATGAGATGTAAAACTGTTATTGGCACAGGGGGCAGATTCCATTTTCTCACCATAAGTCAAGAGGTGCTGACCTTAGATTTCTCTCTAAATTTACACTCTTGGTTCCCTGGGATGACCACCTACTGTCTTGACCACCCAAAGTTGCTTTCACATTGTTCTGCACATTTTTCTTTCTTTCTTTCTTTTTTTAACTCAGAACAGTCTAATTAAAAAGATACCCGTAAATTTATAAGCAAATAAGTCAACAAACAATCTTGTGCAGCTCAATTTCTTCACCTCAACTTCAATTCATTAGAAAAGAATAGAGTTATAAAACTCTATTCTTGCATTTAATTGGCCTGTAAAAAAAGGATTCTCGACTCACTCTGTCTCTGGTTTGGTGTCTCACATGAGTGCAATAAATCGTCACTTTTATGATCTCTCTTAGCAACCACCTCTGAAGAGAGGCAAGAATCTGTGACATCTTCAAAAACAAGTCGCCTTTTTCGTTATCTGCTCGTTGGCATCTCTTTTCTGTGGCTGACAACTGAGGCTATTAGATTTTGAGGCAGCAACACGCAGAGAGAGAATCACTGGAAAGTATGAGAACTTGTGAACATGGGTGTAGTTCTCCCACAGCCACAAAAGTCTGTGAGAGGATGGTTATGGGAGAGGGCTGACAAAAGGGGGAGGAAAATTAGGCTGGCCAGCATTCTTCTCATTTAAAGCTGTAACTACACAAAAAAGCACTCACGCAGTCTGGGCTGGGTCTGCTTGCTGCTAACAAGGAGAGGCACTCTTTTATTCATGGTGGTGCAGTGATAACCTGAGCATTTTTTTTTCTTTTCATCCCCCTTTTTTCCCCTTGCTTTGCACACAGGAAAGGCCCATGTCTTTCTTATAGACATGATGAGCTTTGTACATTTAAGGACTTTCCTTTTTCTGGTGATCTCCGTGGCTCAGGTTTTGATTGTTACATGTCAAGAAGGGAACAGTGGTAAGTGAACACCTCTGCTGTTTATTTTAACACCTAATTGCTTTTGATTATTATGTGTGAAGCTGGCTGGCCTTCAAACACTACCTTTGACTTTTTGCTCGTGCTTGTTCAAACCTTGTAGCAGAAGTTGGGTTTAGTCCAGTTCCTTTACTTCTCTTTGGTTGAAAGTAATTTACTTTAATCAAGGGAGAAGTTGTTTGATGTAAGACACATTTGATAGCGCCCTGCATTATATGTTGTTTTTGCTGTTTCAAACTAAATTTTCCCTGTAGATGATGACCTAACTTCCTTGTTATGAGTTGCTGTTTTCTGCTGGATATGTAAAGACGGTGTGGAACATGCACGGTGATGTCTTGTCTGCTCATCTCTGGAGGGGATGATAGAGACAAACCTTACTTGGTTTGAAGAGTGTGCGCAGCTCAGAGAAGCTCTAGTGTGGATTATCTGCGATTGGCAAATGAGCCCTGTGTGTCAGGATACAGTCCTGTGGACATCTGTCAGTGATTGCAAGTGATGTCACCCTCAGGCACTGAAAATGTGCAGAGGAGGGAAATGAGCACCTTATATGCTTTTACATAACTCCAGCACCACTCAGCCACTTTGGAGCATTCATTAAATGTTACCGCAACCATTTTTCCCTTCCCTTCAGAAGACATTGTACATCTGCAAAAAGAATTTCACCACTCAAGCTCACGTGCCTCTGAGGGAACACAGACTGCATGTTAATTCAGGGCAGATGTGGGGAGACATGAGAAGCAGAGATGCTCTGAGTCACCTGGACTGTGGGGCTGCCTTATGTCTTGAGCTGGCAACACCCCCAGCTGGAACACCTGAGTGCTCTTGTTTTACTTGAACTGCGTTTCCCCCAATTTTTCCCCTGTTTTTTTTTTTAAGTGTGTCATCACAGGGACTGTGTTGTTTCTACCATGATGTCATGGGCCACAATGAGCACTGGAAAGATCATTTAATGGGCTCCTGGTGGAGTATGGTGTTGAGCAGTACCGCATACTGTTTACTTTTGTTTCTTGAAAAGCTGTCTTTACCTGTGAATAATTGAAGTTTTTGAGTGGTGTGATTGAGAGCGTCCAGAGAAACTGCCACCCTGTGGTGGGTACAGCACCGGGTCCAGAACATGTTTGAGTTACTGTAACTGTGCCGGAGAGAGAATTTCACTGACATAAAAGTAAAATTCATTTCCATTGACATGGACACTGAATAAGATTTAGAGAGGAAACAAGATACATCTTTAACAAAATTTAAAGCATTGTGCTGTTTTGAGCAAAGTTGATTAGATAATCTGTAAATACTTTGTCTACAGTTGTGCCAGAGTTGTTGTAGGCGCAGATTCTCCACCCTTGTTGAGGAACTGTCCATATTTGTTCATGTGAAACAGCACAGCGGCCTCTTTCCATGGAGCAGAGGTGGTGGGCGAGGTGATTACAGTTTGACCAAATAAAAACAGTGGAAAGTTCATGGTTTCTGTGGACTTTAGGAAAATGTGGTTCGCCAGAGTTTTTGAGATGCACTTAATGCGCTTAAGTGTGTGTGTGTGTGTGTGTGTGTGTGTGTGTGTGTGTGTGTGCGTGCGTGCGCGCGTGTGTGTGTGTGCGTATGCGTGCGTGTGTGTGAGAGGGGGTGATCAAGGCCTGTTCCACACAGCGACTGGTTACATTAGTCTGGAAGTGTTTTTGGTTTCTTGGCATCGGTGCAGCTATAGATCTAAGATGCTAACGGACGTTGTGGACCAGTAAGACGAACTTGAAGGAAAAAGTGTGCATGTCTTGCACATTCAGAGTGATGAAGCAAAGCTCTGAATAGTAGATGATGGTTACTCCACTTATTTGGAAAACTACAAACTGACTGAGGCTGACTTAATAATTATAAGCAGACCCAGAGTCTGAAAACCAGTCTGTTTTTCAGTTTCTTCTGAAAATAAAAAGAAAAATGTATTTCTCAACTGGGAAAGATTTCAGATGGACCTAACTTTGACTCTCAAATATTTTGCTTTTAGACTCCAGACTTAGAGCATGTTTAAAGCAAATGCTGAAAACTCTAGTCAGTTCAGTGACACAGCTCTAGATGAAAGTCATATGTCTGCACATGTGCAGAAAGTTTGCTCGCTGAACAACCATAAGTTGGCAAATTGAATGAAGGAGCAGACTTTAAGCTCACAATTGGAAATAGTGAGGCCAACATTGTTTACCAGGATAAAAATACAATACAGTCCTCAAATAAATACCTATGACCTATAATACAATAAGAAGTGTCTGCATAATATTTGGAGTAAGGTTTAGGGATGTGAACATGGAAAAAGGAAAGAAGGAGCAATAGATCACTGACTCCAATAACAAAAAACAGTCTGTGCTCAGGATGTAGCCAGAGAGAAGCAAGTCTGTGTTTCTATGTGTGTGTCTGCGATTGAGAGAACTTAAACATTAACATTACTCCTCCCAGACTGCTAAACAACCCATGACTGCTAAACAACTTCAAAGATGCCACTTAGCATTATACATCAAAGAGCCTTGACACTCGGTCTTTGTGAAACCAGCAACTTTAGTTTGTGACACGTTTGTCTCATTGGCACCAAGTTTTTTGACATTTCTCATCACAGCCACGAACCAACAAAATCAACTGGAAATGCTTCCTCCTCACCGAAAGGACTTCACAAGCCTGGAGTGAAAACCTGGTATTCCAAATGAACAAACCTACATTAGGTCACTCTGTCCTTTAAATTGGTTCCAGTTGCTGCTGCCACATCACTAACATTGCAACAAATGGGCTGTTTTCTACCAACGCTCAAACAGCCAAACATGTGAATTCAACCAGGTCCACAGACGGCTTTGATTAGAACCACATGCTGCATTTTTGAGCTATGACTTGATTACACGCCTCTTTTCTTCCATAGTTAGGGGGGTTGGGGGGGGGGGCTCATAGGATTTTACATTGATGCTCTTGAGCTTGAGGAAATTTTATTGGCTATCTGATGTGTCGCGTCCTGCACTGAACCTGCAATGTCTTGGTGGTACAGATGATGGAGCTGATAGAGTTTTAATTCAGCCTATGCCCGTGAGGATCATTCCATGGGAACTACTAATAAACCAAATTATTGGAGTCAGCAAATGGAGGCGTGGGGAAGGGGGGTGGGGGGATGACTTCCAGATGTTGGAATAGTCGCTTTGGCAGTATATGGAAAATATTAAAACAAAGTCTTAGCCTCAGAGTTAGTTGGAAAGAGAGGATGATGGACGGATGCTGTACTGTGAGACTTAATGTGTTGACATTGCTTCAGGACGGATGTGATGTTCATCGGCTTGTGGTTTGCATAAAGAAGCTTGAGAGCATCTAATCTCCCTTATCTCTGCAACAGACATTTCCACAGGTTCAAGTTAAAGTAACTATTGGTGTTGCTCAAAAGCTGTGCAATTACAGCTCAGCCCGTCAGGTCTCCCCCTGTCATCCTCTCAGCTGGCCCATGACAGGTCAGAGCATAAACACAGAGGGCGGGGCTTCCCAACTGCTGTAATTGCCTTCATTTCCCTCTGATTAAAAATGTGCCAGCACTGAAATACAGCTCAGAAAGCAAAAAGTCAGGCAGAGAGTTCCCATGTGACATCATAATCAAATATATCAAACTAATTTCACTTGATTTTTTTTTTGCCATTCACAGGCGCAAGAGGATAAATTGTATCCCTCCACCCTGGCCAAAAAGTTAAAGGGGGCAAGTAAGGTTCAATTTAACCACCACCCCGTGAAGTCGTTTGCTGTGGCTCAGGAGTTGTATTCCAGAAACTTCCTGCCCAATTTTTTACGTAAATGAAGAGTATATATAAGAATTGTTTTTCCCAGTTTGTTACTACAAAAGCAAAACCCTACGTTTTTTTTTTTTTTTTTTTTAGGAATTCGTAATTAGTCACACCAACATCATTTAGCAACTTCGCTGTTTGTTACCTAGCAACCAGTATCATTTCTGTCCTCTTATCTCTCTTTGCCCTTGTGTGTTTTTGTGCCAGATAAATAAAACCTACCTCTTGATACTTCACAATGGAAGGATAATTTATTGTGATAGAGAGCTTGTGTGATTCCTGATTGGGAAGTAGAAACATTGATATAGGCGCTATTGATCTAACAGCTTCATTTACAAAATCTTGCTAATTAGTATGGTTACCAGACTGTACAGATAAGATGTCCAAGTAAACTTCCTGTTATATGGCTCCTGCAGACGGTCTGATGATGTACTTAGAGATTAGGCTTTTGTTATTTTTTCGTTTAATCAAGTCTGTATATAAACCTGGATATTACAAAATAATAAGTAATGCAGGGAGGGTCTAAATGGGAAATTCCACTTTCATGGAAGTGCAATACCAAACTGTTGGAATAAACCTTTAATCGGTCATCAACATAATGATTGTAAATAGTCATCTAATGTAAATGGACATTATTTCTCTGATTAATTAACAGTAATGCTGTCCCTCCCTGAACGGCAGGAGGACAAACCTGGCTCAGCCATGGCCGATCACAGGGAGTCTGCCTGAGCATAATGTTTACACAGCTGGGTGTAGTTTTTCCAGGAGATCAGGAGGATGTTTGCCCTCTGGAGATTGTCTTCTGTAGGTTGGCAGGTCTCAGTGTAGTGCAGCACTCCCCTCCAACATGTTCTCTGTCTCTCCCCTGCTGACTATTTAAGAGTGTTGTAATTGCTTCAAATCCTCAAATTTATGAGAAATTATGCCCCATCTGGAAACGTCGCTCTCTCTCACTCTCTCGTTCAGTGATTCAGGAAATTAGATAACAGTAGCTGTTGAGCGACTTTTCAAATTATGCAAATTATTAATAATTAAAGGTTATTGCCATGTTAAGAAATGCACGTATTTGTCAAAGCTGATTTAGAGAGATGTTGCAGAGCAGCAGCAGTTTACCTTATAGTTGATGGTCATTACCTATTCGTATTATCACCTTTTGAAGCCATTGGTAGCTCATAAATTCTTAAATACATCGTCATATTGTGTGCCAAACTCTCAAACACTACGCTGACTTGTTCACATGCCACAAAATGGTGACTGTAGGCCATAATTGCATGTTGTGGTCCAGCCTAAATTCTAGGTTCTAGCTATGTTGTGTATATTACAACCTCCGAGTGTGTTCAAGTGGCGCTACTTGGGTGACGGCGGGTGACAAGGGTTAGTAATGTGGCCTGAGATATGTTTAGGCCCTTAACAACTTGTTGGACAGCTGACTGACATAACAGTACAATGCCTCATATTAGTGTGGTAAAGTGCTTGAAGACATCCAGCAGTAGGAATTAAATTACTGAAGTCTGTTTAATGCAATTATTTTAAATTACATGTCCTTGCATAAGTTATTCTTTAACATTAGAAGCTCAATACCTTAAAAAATTAAAAAATAAATCATCGATTTCAGTTACTTTATGTAGACTGTGTGGATGTTTTTGCCGACTTAAACGCTGTATGTAAGACTTGTATTCCTGCTCTTACTATGTACATCATGTTCAAAATTTCTACATCGTATCAGTTAATAAAGTTATAAAGTAGAATGAACCATTATGATGAATGTACAATGGTCTTCCACAGTACAAATGTTATTCACCAAAAGGCTCATGTTCAGAGAGAAAAAGGCTGCTACCGACCCAACACAAACAGTGTTGGAGTCTTTACCGCGCAACCCTGCCAGATCTCAGCAGAGGCTCTGATGTGTCTTGAAATGTTATCTACAACCACACTCGTATTGTGTGAAGTGAAGCTATTGTGTGTTAGCTGGAAGCAGCGTCAGGAGTTTGGGAGTCTTGTGAAGCATGTAGAACTCAGACATGGTGTACAGATGAATCTCAGTCAAACTTTGGCTGCGGACCAAGACATGAAAAGTAGAAAGAAGATAAGTAGAGCTGAGGAGTAGGTTTGCACAGAAACCTTTATTTTCTGTCATAGAGTCAGCATCTGTTGCATCAACACTTTGGTCTCCCTTTGAGGTTTTTATGTGATGGATTTAAAACGCGTCCAGTGAGTTACGCATTATAGAAGAAGTGGTGCATTCTTTGAACACAATGTGTGTCTGTGCTGTCCCTTACCCACTGGCTAAAGTGTCCAGTCAGTGCTCCTGAACAGACTCTTCTCACATCTAGCCAAACGAAATGTGGAAATGTCTGCCTGTAGCCGGTGACTCATGGCTACCATTTAACCTCCATTATTGCAATGCCATTGCAGAGAAAAGTCCAGGGGGAGCCGCATTTATTGAGAATGACTTAATCTGGCAAAGCTGACAAGAAAAATGAGACAGCCTAGTTTGAATGATCTAAATTAGAAATATTTAATCCAGGAGAATAACAAACCCAAATGCTGGCATTGTAATTTAGAGTTCACTATCTTTTAAATTATATCCATATGTGCGGCTTTGGATACTAGCACTTTGTATTTCTCTAAATATACTTCACAATTAAAGTAAAGCCACATAGGTTTCTCTGAAGAAACTGTTTCTTGTAGAATAACCTTCTAATTACCATGGTATAAAGATGTTTTTACTGAGGCTTCAGTCAATCAGCCACACCAGCAAATACCTGATGTTGTGCATCGTCCCTGTATTTGTTTACCTGGGCTGAATTAGAGCTCTACAGCCTCCGATGACTGATTTCTATTTCATCTTCTACTCCTCCTAGTTCGTGAGTGTTTCACTGATGTGGCCCTACATTTAAGGCCGTAAGCTCTAAATACTGAATAAGGCTGGATAGGAAAAAGAAAAAAAATTATTTCATGAAGACAAAGCACTGGCACAGCTGCAGATCAGAGTGGAAAGAACAGGGGAACGAAGGAGAGAGAGGAGGAGTGGGACAGAGAGGAGTCAAAGCAAAGACAGGGGACAGTAAGAATATGGACTGGAGAGGAAGAAGAGTCCACAAGGGAAACCAGGAGGACTGTTTTGGTACACAACAACAAGGGCAGAATGCGTCCGTACATCGCAACAGACTGGTCCAACTCCAGCACAGGAAGTCGTGTCAAAATGGAATTTCCTCCTGAAGAGCACATGTTTGAGCTCTGGTTGTTTTTAATAACCAGTGTGGTTCATGCTGAATATAAGACAGACATGAGGTCAAAACAGTGTTTGCTTTCAAGTCAATCCTTTTATTCTAGCTTTTTACCTTATTATCCAGCCGTTGTGCAGAATTAAAGACAAAAGCAAAAGAAAATGTGCTCTTTGTGTTCAAAAAACTTATATCAAAATTAGGTCATCTGGCGATTAGTTAGTTCTGCAGAAGTGAAGAAAAAGTCAAATTTCTGTCCTTTGGGAAGACTTTTGGTCAGCTCATGCAGCTGTTTATGACATGGTAAATGAAGTATGCAACAGAAGGGAGGAGCTGCAGCAAACAAACTGCAACAGAGCTGCCAGAAAATAATACACAGCTTGGCACAGATGAAGGTTCTCAGAACACAACTTAAAAAAAAGAAAAAAAAGTAGCGTCTCTGGTTGTTGCAGGGTTGTTGTTTTTTTTTTTTTGTCTTTGCTCTAGTGTCATAATGACAACATACCAATCATACTTTTCTCATTAAAGAGATCTAAGTCTCTCCATTTCAGTGTGTGTAGGAATGAAAGTGTATTTACTCATAAGCACTAACCACAATTAAATTTGGGCATCCTAGTTCTCAATATATGAAATTGCATTAAGTAATAAAAAATATTTCATGATTTGATTTGGCTTGTAAAATCACTATGCTGATGCACCCTCAAAGAAGTAAAATCAATTTTAACTTGCAAGAGGCGTTAAAGTGACAAATTGAAGCTGCGCCGCACCAGCAGCTTTGTCAGTGAGTAAGGGCAACAATGGGCGTAAACACTGACTTCCCAGGTGAGATAAAGGAAGATAAAGCCTCATTTTCTCCTACAACATGGACCTTGGAATCATTTCTGATGGTTATGACAATATTTTATTCACTGGGATCATTGCTCAGATCTGACGACACTATGACACAAACTGTACAGCTGAGTCCATGAACTCAATGCCACACTTCAACTGTTGGGATTTGTGTGTAACGCAGAGACTACATACTAAAGTGGACCTGAAGTCAGTGCTGAAGAACCTAAAACCTGCATTCTATCTGTTATGATCAACAGTCCACTGAATCTACTTGAAAATGTTTTTACATCTTATTTACCTTCAGTGTGGGTCTCTAGTTTCAAGTCATCGAAACAACATGATGATCATTTTTAAATGAGGTATTCGGGTGTGGCCACTGTATGATGACAGACTGGACCACCCAATCAGGATAGAGTGCAGAAGCTCCACCTTCTCCTCCAAATATGGTTTCTTATGCTTTCCATAAACCAAGATGGAGATGGCAAAATTACAAACTAGGCCTCAATTGAAATATATCTATCCCTGTAACTGTCTCCAGGTCGATTGATTCTGGCTCTTTCCAATAATGAAAGTTCCAAAGGCTATAAAATCGGATAAGACTTTTTATCAAAAATATATAAACAAACAAGTGAGACCAAGATGTGTCCTATACAGAACATGCAACTTTATCATTGCTCTCTGGTGGACAAATATAGTCAAGGAGAAGCTGTTGCTGAGTAAGAGCCAATATATTGTTGTGTTCTATGCTGTATTATCATGCACATATTGTTCCATACAGACATGATACGCCTTTGAATATTTAATATTTCAGCTTTATCAATGGAGATACCTGTGGTGACCTCAGGCCTGCTGTGGTGCTTCAGCGAGCGAAACTGCACCACCAAACTGCCCCTGTGATCCCATCTGTATCTGTCTGTCTCCGGCATTCACAAAAATGCAGCCTGCAGTAAACTTCAAAGCCTCCGTTTAGCAATAAAGGGAAAGTGATAAATTTTGTGTGTCGCCCCAGGGTCTTGAGTGAAGTGATATCGCCTCAGGGAATGGGCCCCACAGTGTCGACTGGCTTCCAGGCTCTTCTCTGGGCTTTGTCAACACGCCAAAATTTACCAAAGCTTCCGTGGCCACTGGCCAATAGAGCCTCAGTATGGTTTCTCTCTAAGTGAGTCTCCTCCAGCGAAGGTCCCAGGTGGTTCGTACCTGGAGAGAGGAAGTGACTTGAGAAAACCAAAGCTACTAATCCTCCATGATTTTAGTTAAACCAAAGAATAATAGACAACAGGAAAGCACGAGGAGAATGCTTGATGCTTTTCACCTGGAATGAAGTCATGGTTTCCACTTTAGAGATGATACTGGGAAGAGGCCAAATCAAGCACGTCTCAAAAATATTTTGAAGATTTTTTTGGCCTAAACATCCACTGAGACGTTATTTTCTTTTCAGAGTCAGCCCCCGTTTCCAAAAGCCTCTCCGTAGCACTGGCTTTGTGTTTCGAGTATCAGGGCTGGATCCCATTTGTGACATTCTATCTGTGTAAAGCAAGTTACATTGTCTCTTGATCCAATTTTCGGCATTGGGAAGCTTTTTTACCGTTTTATGTCACTACACATTCAGCCCCTCACCTACTTGCTTTTATTTTCTCAAATGGTTCTGTTAAAGCTTTGAAGACCTGGGCCTGTGCATGATATTAAGGGCTGTGTGACTAGCTTGAAAACCGATGAATGTTTTTTTCATATTATTCAAGCGGATCAGTTCCATAATGTTATTGATCCTTCATAATCTTGTCAATTTCCAAATTTAACTGAATATATCCTACTGAATTATACACCGTACTTTTTTTTGTTAACAGATCAGATGAACAGATAAACTTCTAACCTAAAGCAGTTATTAATATTGTCAAGCTCATGGCCTCACCATATGCAGCCCAGTTGAAAATGTAAATATTTATAGGAGACATCCCCTGCCTGAGGGGTTGTTTATATGACACAAAACAAGTTGGAGTTACCACCAAGCAGCTGCATCAGTTCTCTGAACCTTTTAGGATAACAAAATGGACTCCGAGACCAAAAGATCAAGGGTGGGGGGAGATATTCGGGAAACTCAGCACACTTGAAATAGGACATAGGTACAGTAAGAGAGGAAAAGACTGACAGAGAAAAGAAAGGAAAATGCAGAAACCATAAAACGGAGAAAAAGAGCAGTGTGAAGGTGAAGTCCAAATGGAGATGGGGGGCTTTGGTTTGGGATTAGGAGGGAGGGGACCCTGACGAGGATATGAGAAAACACTGCGGAAGAAAGCCAATGCGGAAGAAAATGCGGGATTTAAAAAGGAGCCTGCGGCAGCCATTTGTTTGGAGCGGACGATGCAGCATCTTTAAACCGCTGTAGCTCTGAGGTCAGACAAAATGTGGAGGCAATAAATCTGTCTTGCCTTTGGGGCAGCTCCTCAGCTCCAATACAGAACGCCTCCAAAATGTGTGCTCCAAGATTTGACTTTTAAAGGTCAACATGTAAGTTGTTAAAGATGTTTCAAAATGCGAAATGTCCATTAACTTTAAGTCGGAGCAAAAATGATGGACTTTATTTGCTGGTTAGTTCACGAGACATTGTGTTCATGTGACACATTTAATCATCAGGCAGATGTCATGCTCATGGAAAAGTGAGATGGAGAGACAAGGAAGAATGAGAGAGGGAGACATTTTGTGCCAGCATCTCGCTCTGTGCTTGAGGAGGCAAACAGATGTGTTCAGTTTGTTAAACTTCGCGGAGTGGATTTTAATGATTTAAACTCTTGGTTGACCCAGAAGAGCTTGTGCTATCTAACCACACAGATCATTTCAGATTAACTTCTAAATTGACATGAAAGCTAGCTGATTTTTTTTTTTTTTTTTTTTTGGTGTTTACAGTAGTGGCTTTTGAAGGTTTATTTAGAGACATTTATATAAAAATCTCAGAACATTTAACATCCCTTCCCGTGATTTCAGATTGTAGTCATAGTGTTTTTTTCATCTTCAAAGTCTGACTTAACGCCTGTTAATGTCAACCATCTCATACAGATAAACTGTATCCGCATTTAACAGTCAGTCTTTCTCAAGAACCATTGAGATCGCAATGATTTGATGGGTAAATCCAGGCTGTATGCATGTTTTAAACAGAACTGACTGTTTCCTCAGCAATGAGCGTTACAGCTTCAGGTTGGTCTCACGCTGCAGGAAAAGACTGAACTGAAAGTTTTCAATCAGATTTTTTTCAAAGCGTTAGCACAATTTATGGACATTTTCATAATCCATCCTTTTTCCCTAAAGTTGGACATGAAGAGATGAATATGTTGTCATAGTGGTTTCTTATTCTTGTGGGGGATAAAGCTAAAGGAAATTGTGCTGGAGACAGCTTCCCTCTGAGTCCTCAGTTTATTCTTTCACATCTGGCTGTGCCTTCAGTTGATGTAGAACACCAGGGTGCTCCAACCCCTTGTATATGTTAGCACTCTGCTTCGCTAGAACTGGAATGTCTGATGTCACCCATTCTCCCCCGATGCATACCTGCTTTTACATGAACCCACCTAATGTAGTGTCGTCTAATAAACAGATTTAACAGATGTCTCACTGATTGAGAGATTAGAAGATTAGATGATTCTCCACGCTATCTATCACTTGCAATGATATTGTGTGTCAGTATTCGGCAACACCAACTACTCCTTTGTGTTATGTAAAACTCAGCAACAGGAAATGCCAAGTGTTTTATTGATTTGATCACAGTGCATGCTGACTGATATATTACTGCTGGTAGTGTACATGCACCAGTGCTTTTCTATTGAGCAAGTGAAGCCTTCTCAGATGTGCAGCACTCAGAGTAAAGGGCAAAGAGTGCCGCACATTGTTCAACTTTAGTAAAGTGTGTCAGTGTGTTTTATTTAGCTTGATCAATGTGGACTGGAAGCATCAGGCAAGGATATGAAATCCACGTTTGACCGTTCATCAGGACTTTGCGGAAGATCCGATTTCAAGTGAAACAGATCCACCTTGTGATGTTCAATAGTCACTGGAGGCACTTTGTCACAGATTCACACAAACATGTAAACAACAAGTTCACTCTGTGTAGTTGTGGATTGTGTGAGTTTATTTCACAATGCAATATGATCCCCGGTCTTCAAGGCTGGTTGAGTGGCTTGTATTGTTTTAAATTGTGTGTGTAGGCTCATCAGAGTGTTGGGGCACTTTCATGTGACACCAGTGCCTGGATTTTATTGTATTTTTGCAAGCTTTTACAAACTTTATAGAGGACTGTGTGGGTTGATGGTTTTCTACATCAGTAATTACATGAAAAGAGACACATGTCAATAACAAACTGAAAAAGGCAGATGTTCCTCTGTAACCAACAGAGCTTCTTGCAGTCAGATGTATGCAAAAGAACCTAGAGGAAAATGAAGCTGCAGTGTTGAAGAAAAGAGACCAGAGCAATAGTCCTCGTGAAGACAAGGCGTTCTCTGTTGAAGTAATGTGTCACTTATTTCTATTCTGACCAAAATAAGATCGCCCTGTTTCTGAACTTTGACCCTGACCTTGGTGAGAGCTTCTGGCCTCGACCAAAGAGGGCATGGCCTTTGGCAATTGCAGCAAGGACCAGTCACTATTTAGTGGCTTTGATTTCTAAACAGCTTGTGTTTTCTTGTTCTGCAATTAGAGCTAATTATTCACGTCAGAGCTTGCCATCTGTTAGCTCCTCATGAGCACACTGGCATGCTGTAAATTTAATTTTCCAATGTGGCATGGAGACACGAACCCTGTTTTATGGGTACAACTGTGAGTACTTTCAGTTAGCGCTTTCACAATATTTCATGACGGTGACAGTGAAGGATGGTTGAGAATATGTGCACATGAGAGAATGTGTGCAGCTGCAGGTAATTAAATTATTTTGAAGAAATGTATTTTCAAAATACATTTCTTCAAAATGTATTTTTTGGGGGGTGTTATTTAGCAGGACATCAGTCCTCCAATGGCTGAGCATAGGATGAGGATAGCTGGTAACTGTGGTTGTCTCTTTAAAGGAAGACACAGTGGAGATGGGGCCCGTTGATGGAAAAGCCCAGACATGTAATCAGTGAGCTACTTATTCATCTCAACTTTTCTGGCCTGAGCTTCCTACCCCTCCCTCCAGATACTGAGCTTTGTTTGTGGAAGCCAAGGCGAAGAGCGTGTTCAAACTGGAGCTGTTGCATTTCAAGCCCTGTCGACACAATGCAGCAGATCCGCCATTGCTCCGACAGTACTGAACAGACAGGATGCCACCCTTAAGTATTATGATCCTGATTTTAAAAAAGCAAATGGTGAGAAGTATAATCACAGTTTGTAGGTCCACTTTGAAGACAAACCACAGCGTTGACATGTGAGCACAGAGGTGGGCGTGCAGCTTTTTGACACGTCACACCTCGGGCTTCGGGTTAACACAGATAAAGGCTGACTGATGTTTGTGGATCGGTTGTTTTTATGGAGGCTTTCATCAGTTGAACAGCCACAGGATGAGCTAAAGGTCCTTTATAGGGAAAGATTTATGTTTGGCCATGATACGAGAGGTTTTGGAGCAGGAAAGCACAGCTGCTGCAGAGCCACCCCTCAGCAGCTGTAACTCATCTGCATCTGGACTAGGAATCAGGCTGGACTCCTCATGGTATTAAGCATGTCATTTGGGGCAAGTTACTCTCACTGCAATGAAGGAGTTGTTCAGAAGACCAGTGGAAACAGATTATATTTGTGGTTTTATTTTAAAAGCTTACCATCCAATGAGCACTGCCTTTCAGACAGTCAGTCAATTTCTGTCAATTAAACAATGGCAATAAGTTTTGAGCCCACAGCCTTTTGTTTTTTTTCTTTTTGTTAAAGGAAATGAGAGATCCAGTTTTAAATGACTCATTGTTTCCATAAGGTCACTTTCTAACCCCTCGACTCCTGGCTGCAACAGATTCTCCCCGAACACACAATATTATAAGTATTTCCATATTAGCCAAGGAAAATCCATAAACTATCAGTTTCATTTTTCTTTTTTCCTCACATCTGCCAGCTACATCACATTTGTGGCAACACAACAGTATGATTTCCAGGTTTTGAGCTCTGTGGAGAGGAAGATGGCTTCCTTTGTTATCCAGCTGACGGACTGTGCAGAGCGATGGGTGCAGAGCAGACAGATGAGTCATGTCAAAGAGCCCCAGACTCCATGTTTTAAATTCAGGAGAGGAAACTGTCTGACTAGTGGAAAAACCGGATCAAGCAGTCACCTTCAAGGGAGGGGTGGGTGGGTGGGGGGGGGGGTTGCCGTGGTCAAACTGGTTAAACTGTGCCTCAACAGCGTCTGTGGAAAAGTGTGGAAGCTGCGATGAATTAGCTGAGAGGAGGGAAAAAGTGAATGTCTTTCTCCCCCTCCCCCTCCCTCCCCCTCCCCCTCAAGGCTTGTGGTGGGGTTTTTAAGACTCCTCTGAAAACCACACTTCTCTTCTAGTGAATTTCAAACTCTCCCATCACACAGTGTTTCAAATCTCTCAAAACCCAACAACAGCTCTCTCTCAGGATAGAAAGGGATTCAAGTTGTACACATTTTAACTGAATCCAGTTTGTTAGAGACTAAAGAAAGAATTAAATATAACAAGAATCCAGGTAGACATAATTGGTTTTCATATTTCTAAGAGCTGCAAAAACAGATCTTAGTAAAAGATTATACTTTGCAGTACAACTAGGCCAGTACAACTTTAGGTTATACTGGCCTCTTACAATGTTGATCTTCTAAAACATACACAGATAAGGGCTCCAGTTCTTATCACACACAAGTGGATGAGAGAAGCATGACCACAGGACTCTGCGTTTTATGCTGACGGGCGTTGTGCTTACGGCTGTGGCCTTCCTTTGATTTTCTGTTCAGAATGAGAGTCCAACCCAGGCCCAATCATTGCACCCGAACACTTTAAATATCAAATCAAATCAAAATCAAATCAGATTTATTTATATACTGCCAAATCATAACAAAGTTACATCAAGGCACTTTACATATAGAGCAGGTCTAGACCAAACTCTTTATAAAATGATTTAAAGAGACCCAACAGATCCCCCCATGAGCAAGCAATTGGCAACAGTGGCAAGGAAAAACTTCCTTTAAGAGGCAGAAACCTCAGGCAGAGCCAGGCTCAGAGGGGGGCAGCCATCTGCCTCGACCGGTTGGGTTGAGAGAGGGAGAGAGAGACACACACACGGGGGGCAAAGTATCAGTGAATTTTGACATTTTAATTCAATTCATGTTTTGATTGTTAATTTTCATGGTTATGGAAACACAATAACACAATAAGTACACTTATATTTTACCATAGATGAGATCAATGGAGGAAAAACAAAGAGGGTGGGAATTACCCAAAATCACATCCACCCCTCCTTGTGAGATTAGATGTAATGAGCCTAAGAGTGTCTGATTACATGGTGCATTTGCACACCATCCAAACCCAGAGTTTCCTTTAATTAGAGGAGACTCAGACATCCCGATCGCACCTTGTTAAGACAGGTTTAAATGTAATTCATCGCTCACATCCTCTGTCTGTCCATACATTAACTTTGTTTGATCCTGCACCAAGAGTCTCGATGTGTCTCCAGGGAGCTTGACTTCATCACAGCATATCAGACCTTATGAGTAACAATAATGAAACGAGCAGCCCAGGTGTCCTGGCTGATGTTTTAATGTATTATGCAGTATGCTGGTTCAAAATGAGCGACTGTTTGTTGAGTGATTCAGTAGGTGGAGACTAAAGTTGAAGAAGTAAATGAACATCTTTCTGCACAAAATGATGTGTCTTATACAAATTAATGACTACTGTTAACCTTCTGAATAGTCTGCCTCCGTTCATAATGCTGACTCTTTGACAATCAAGGTTGATGTCTTTTGACAAAGAAATTGTTTAATAAATTCTTCTCTTGTTTAACTCTGATCAGCCTTTACCCCACATATGGTAGTGCAAGACAGCAGTATGTTGGGACTCTAATAACAGCCAGAGATGCACTTGAACGCACCACAGCTGATCTGGACATATATCTATGAATGTTTCTTCTTTCACTTTTCTCCTTTGTCTAGTTGTACCTGCATATATCGTCGTCCATTACAAGTGTATTAGTTCAGAGTCATTCGTGGTCAACAGTAGATCTGGATTCATTTTACATTTTAAACTTAATGTAGTCTTTTCTTTTACAGTTCATCTGGGCTGGATAAAGGTCGTTAGGTGAATTCAGTTACTTCCTGTTACTGACAAATTGCAGGCAGCTCATTTCATATTCCATTCAGTACAGCTGAAGAAGCATAAGGAGCCACTTTCTCTCCCAGGCTTGAATAACATGACTATAAATCTGGAGCTGCTGTCGTTGTTGTTGCGTTGCAGCATGTAGTTGTGTTGCTTAAGCAGACCTGCACATCTACCTGCTGCTGCTGCTCTTTGATTTTTTTCCTCTGAGGTCGTCCAGTGTAGAGCCGAGCCAGATTTCTCCACAGGTTAACTGGATTAATACGTCCACAGTGAGAGAAAAGACATATTATGACCTCTCAGCAGCACTTGGGTTCCTCTCTGTAACTTCTGGGACCAACCTAAACTTACCTGCAGTCTGAAGCTCAGAGCTGCCACCTGCTGTTTATAGCAGAAACAGGTAGACCTGACCCATGTGGGCTCAGGTCATAGACCCACAGCAGACCACACCCTACAGCAGAGTGGGGGGGGGGGCTCCCTCTGCAGTCACACCTGTTGTAACATGAACATGTGTTCTGGAAAGATCTATAAATAATGGAGGAATAGATAAAATAAAAAGATGATTGTAAAAAGTCACTCATATTTTCAGGAAAAATGTTGGTAATCCTTCATGTGTGAGGTCCCATGGACCACATTGTTGTATGTTTAGTCATGTTCAGTAGCCTCCCCTCAAGAGTATAAAGTCAACTTTCAAACCATAGTGGTTAATGGGGTGTCTGGCTTCAGAGGGGGGTTTGCAGGTCTCATCTTTGGAATTCGAGTCAAGTTTTTTAGACGTTGCCTCTGGAGGAAATGATCTCATATCTAATGGCTGAAAACCTCACCACAACAGAGGCTTGTATTTTCCAGACCTCAGTGCAATGCTCTGACACGTGAGACGTACTTGCATCTAGAGAGCGTATATAGTTGTTTGTAGGGCAGCAGATGTCGTTGCATTTTCTGTTTCTTATTTAGATGAATTGTTTGATGTTGTTAAGATAAACCTGAGATTGAGTCTTTAGCAATAAATGCTTTCAGTGTTAACACCTCATTATTAATAACTTGCAATCTGATCACCACACACAAGACAGGGCAAACACAACAGGGATAGATGGTTGCTTGCTTTTTGTTTTCTTGTTGAAAAGGTTCAAAATTCCCTCCTTGTGATCCGTTGAGTATCACAAGCTTATGCCTCAATGGGCTGATAACTAAGAGCAGGTGCTTTTGTGGCCAAACACTAAGAAAATGTTTGCTTCTGATAGAGCATTCAAACTGAGAGCAACCTCTGTGTGGTGTGTTCCAGGAGATGATGTGAGCTGCACGGCAGATGGCCAGGTTTACACAAACAGGGACATCTGGAAACCAGAACCATGCCGGATCTGCGTTTGCGACAACGGTCAGGTCCTCTGTGATGAAATCCAGTGTGACGAGCTGACCAACTGTGAGAAGATGTTCATCCCAGAGGGCGAGTGCTGCCCTGTGTGTCAGAGAGACTCCAACACCGGCGGAGGGACGAGCACATTCGGTGAGCCAGAGCTCTTTTTTCAGGTTTGAAGGCGACAAACACATCCATTAATTTATCTCCTAGACAGAAGCAACGTCCTTGTTTTCACATGAACTTTAAACGCTTCAGTTGAGGACAAGCGTTAACTTGACGACAACACACTGACTAACAGATGTTTTAGTTCGGACAGGTTTTCAATCAGTCCGTCTGTCTGGCTGTCAGTATCAGGCTGAGTTACATCAGATTGATAAGGGTAATTGATTAGTTTGCCTTTGTTTACCACATCTGACCTCCACAATGAGTACAAACGTGCCTGCTTATAACTGTCCCAGCCTCCACAGTAGTGATTTGAAGAGGTTCTTTTCACCCTGTCACTGAGACACTGGTTGGCAAGATGGAGAAATGATGTGATCATTTGTCTTCTTTTTTTTTTTTTGGTCAATGCAGGAGGGGGCCGGATCTATAAGGTAGGCCAGGTTTTATGACATATTTTTTCTTTATCATTTCTTTAGTTACATCATCACCTCCATGTAAAATGTCATAGGTGTGACATTTCTCATTTCTCTCTGTTGATTCAGGGTCAAAAGGGTGAACCCGGGGACGTCCCACTTGTAAGTGTTGGATGAATATACACTTTTTTTTTTTTTTTTTTTTAAAGCAAGGCTCAGCCTAAATGCTGGATCTAACCCATGTTCTTGATGATTTCCCTGAAGGTCACTGGTATCAGGGGCCGTCCTGGGCCGATGGTGAGAGTCTTTGTCTTTGGCAGGTTTGGTAATGAGTGTTCAAACACCTGAATTGACACTAGATGGCACAAGAGGACAGTTACCTCCTTCATAACTTCACCTTAAAAGGACATCTGTTCGACAGAGCAATCCTGCAGTCAACACTGTGGCATTTGAACAGTATATTGAAATATGTTTGACCACAATGATATCACTCTAAAATTATACTGGTTGTTTTTATTAATTACAACAGGGACCTCCCGGCTCCCCTGGAGACAGAGGACAACGAGGAAATAAAGGACGGCCAGTATGTATCTGCACCTCTTTTGAACTCATGTCATCACAAATTACAAAGATAAATTAACTTTTCCATTTATTTTGGTTTTAGAGGACAAATGGCAGCACAGAGCTCGATAAAGAGAGTTTCAGCCTCCATTAATCATTTTAATAGAGAGATTTTAGAGACAATTCATTTCAGCGGTTTTATTTTCTATTGAGTTTATTGTACCCTCTCATTTAATTGGAACAATTTCTAAAGATATATCTTTTGAGCAAATGAAGTAGTTTAATAAAGCAAGCATGTCCCTAGAATCCTATTGAAGAATCTCTCATGATCTTAAAGATAACATTTCACATGGGTTTTGTGGCTCCACTGAGGCCATGAGAATGACTGTTACTCCTTATTTTGTTAAAGTAGTTAGGTTATATGTATAGTATATAAATTAATAATGCTGCTTAAAAACACTTTTTAGGTCAGGGGCAAGAGACGAAAAGTCAAAACATAATGTAATGTGGAAGGTTGATGTATAATGTGCTTACCAAGCAAAAGTGTAGCAGCTTGATGAATGAATGTGCCCCTCTTGGTGAAGTTGCAATCCAGTTGAGGGCAGCATTTTGAGGGTGATTTATTGGTCCTTAACCAATGCTTTCCCTCCTGCACACATAGCTCATAGTTCATAAACAAAATGGAAATTACACTGCAAACCAGACTGGCAAATCATCAAACTGGATCCACTGTACATGTGGCCAAAGTGAAGTATCCTGGCTGTACTGACCGTTTCACTTATCAATCTTTATTTCACTTTTTATTCCACAAGGTTAAAGAACACTCACTAAGAAGTATAGAAAAGTGTTTTCACGAACACAAAATATTGGATCGATGTCAGACTGAATGGATTAGGAACATGGTTTTCAAACAGGGGAATCAGCATCTCTCACTCGCTCTCACTCTCTACTCTTTCTAGGGACAGCGGGGTACTGCGGGTTATGATGGAGAGCCTGGTGTACCAGGTCAGCCTGGTGAACCAGGACCCCCAGGCCATCAAACACATCCAGGGGTAAGTTGTACAGGGAGTGTTCTCTCACACCTGCAAACACAAAATGCACACCCACACAGGAGCACATGGACAGGAAGAGCACACGCAAGACAAATGATCTCAACTCAAGTGTTGTTGGCTCTGCACTTTAAACCCTATATCGACAACAATGATGCTTAAAAATAAATAAAGCATTGTGGGATTTCATATAAATCATATTGAACCAGAAACCTGCAGCCAATACAACATATACAAAATACAAAGGGTTTATTCATGCTCACTGACTTCATATACATCAACTAATTCACTTTGAGTAATTGTGTAATTATTTACTACAATTTGATCCACTAATGAATAGTTATGTAGATGCTGAATAAACACTGTTAACCTGAACTGAACTGCTTCACCTGCAGGGTCTGGAATCTCAGATGGCTTCAGGTTTTGATGGAAAAACAGGACCCCAGGGGATGTTGAGTGGCTCTAGGGTAAGAGAATATCAGCAAACTGCAGTCTGTGTTTGTAACATTGGTAGACAACAGGGACAAGATGCCAATAAGGAGTCAGAAGTAGCCTGGAGGTAGTGTTGTAGAGTTGTGCACTGTGCTGCCAGCACTTGTTTAATGGGTTTTTAACCTTGACTCTTGGGAGAAAAGAAATTATATGTTGTATAGATTGGTAAATGCAGTTTTGTTAGTAAAATGCTGTGTTGTCATTTTTGGTTGAATTAAAAAAAAAAAAAGGACAGATTCATTAATTGATTTAGTTTTCAGTTTTCAAAACTGTGGCAAAATTGTGCGAGATATATTAAAAAAACAGTTTCTGTATTTAACGGATGTCACCTGCTTGAATTGTGTTTTTCATTTGATATAATGAATAAGATCTGTGCTCTACTGATTTAGTTTAGCGCAGTCAGGTTGCAAAACTCACTGCATCCAACATTTCCCGTGATGCATGTTGATGCAGATTTATTTGATATTTGTTAGAGCGCCCCTGTTTAATTAATGTCAATGTTTCCTATGCAGGAAGATTAAGATGCTCCAGGTGGTTTCTGCTATTCATTTGTCTGAAACAGAACAAGCTCTGTTGTTACTTTGTTCAAGCTCCAGAGCTACACAACATAGACAACACAGTTGTCATTGTGTAGATAATACACCCCATCATGGGTTAAAACACTTGATGGGTTTAATCAGAGGGGTTCTCCTTTAAACATGGATATTATGTAATATCGTATGTTGTTTCTACAGAGGTTGCTTGCGGCAATAAAACCTCTAGAATTTTGGATCCTCTAACCACGACACACACACACACACGCGGTCTCAGCAGATATGTTGCATCACATACAGGAAGTGGCTGAATGTTGCAAACACATTGCCCTTGAACACTGTTATAAGAGGAGCGAGACTGAGGGCTGAATAATTTAAGCTCATTCAGCCTTAATGTGCAACATGATGCTCAAACTGCTGAAACTGTAAACAGCAAATATTTCCTGCCTTCATTTTGAAGCATGGATTGATTTATGAGTCTGTTTTAAAGGAGCTCTCAGTCTCACAGCTGGCCAGCTACTACAGATTTGGATGAATTTACTCTTGTTTTAATTAGAAACAACCTTATACATTTTCATTAGTACAGGGTGAAATCAATCCATGTGTCTGTCTAACCGAGTCACCATGAAGCACTGGACTGGATTCGAAGGAATATGTATAATTGGGTCTTGCTTTTTAAAATTGTTTTAAAACTAAATTACGAAGATGTAAAATGTAATCTTTGCAATGTTTTAAAGGGTAAGAGCCTTATTTCATTTTGAATGTACTGGATTTATATGGCATCTTTTCCCACCGTAGTCTGACATCATTAATCAGAATTTGTCTGTTAAAGATTAATCAGCTAAATGAATCCATACGTCCACTGAGTCTAACAAGTTGAATTTTGTCCGTTGGATGACTGGGCATGATTTTTTTCCCGTGTTTTTCTATATTAGGGAGAGGCTGGAGCACGAGGACCTCCAGGTCCATCTGGTACACCTGTAAGTCTACAACATCTTCAATAAACTGTGCAGGAAGCACTGATCAACTTTTTTTGTTGTTGACACAAAGAGTTCTCTGTCGTATTTTATTTCTTCCCTACCTCCTCTTAGGGTCAATCTGGACCACAAGGACCCCCTGGAGATGTTGGAGATCCAGGACATATGGTACAGTATAACACTCTTCTTCTGTAGCTAGTACACTTGGTGTGATTTGTATGTGACTGGTATAATTATAATATCTCTCTCATATGTTTCAGGGTACAAGTGGTCAGAGGGGACCTGAGGGCCCCCCAGGGAAACCAGGTGAAGATGTAAGTCAGCTCCGGGTGCTTTGTCTGTCCCAACAATTGCAGTCAGTCCAACTCAAACAAACTGTGATATTTCATGAAAATGCAGTCATTAAAATCTTACATCTGTTGCACTGTAAAGTGAGAAAAGACTCTGGCGTCATGAAGCAGAGTGTAAACTTCTAATTGTTCATTTCTCACAGTCTGACACCTTTATCCATAACATGTTGGAAGGAACTTGGAGCCTCAGAGAATACAATCACGGACATTACATCTGAATATCTGAACTGCCAGACTTTACAAACTAATAAAGAATCTTTATTGACCTGAAAACACTTTCTTGTCATAAGAGGAAATAAGCAACTACATGTTGAAGCAAACAAGGAGAGTAAGTTTCAAGAGGGTTGGTGTCGCTATATCTGTTGTGGAATTCGATCTATCCACCTGGTAAAACTGGGCTGCAGCTGTACACCCTGTCCATGTGAACTAGTGTGGAATCAGTAACGCACCACAAGAGAAAAAAAAATTTGATGCTCGGTGGCACTGATTTGATCTGAAATCTGTATGTAATATCTTCACGCAGGGAGAACCAGGCAAATCAGGAAACGCTGGAGAAATTGGATTCCCTGGATCACCAGTAAGCCTCTCCACCTCTGCATGTGCATAAGGTCACCACAGAGATGAAATTGTAATCAGCTGATTAAACTGATGGTGCTGTTCGTATTGTAGGGTTCCAGAGGATTTCCTGGGACTCCTGGGCCTCCTGGGCTGAAGGGTCACAGAGTGAGTATCAACATTTCTGGACATATCACTGAGATTTGATTGTTAGAGAAGACATGTCAGTTCGGTCAGTGGACAGACAGGTCTGCTAACAGAGTTCTCTGTTGTTCACAGGGCCATGGTGGACCTCTTGGCCAAAAAGGAGAAACTGGAGCTGTTGGATCCAAGGTATATATGAAGTAAAATGAACCACGTGTTTCATTTTATTTTCAGTCAGTTTGATTGGTTGTTGGTTGCATGATACCTGCCTTGCTAAAAGGTCCATAAAACATCTCATTATGTAACAGTGTTATCTTCCTGTACATTAATAAATATATTGTCCTTGGTTCTCTAGGGCGCCACAGGGCCCTCTGGTCCAATGGGAGCACCTGGACCCATGGTGAGTTTGAGTCTCAAAAGGAAGTGGATGGTGAAGGAAGTCTGACAATCATCAGTAGTCTGGAGTAATAGATATAGTTTGTTATGCCTGTGAATGTGTGTTGACGTTAGTACAAAGACTTATCTTAAGACCAAGCTGTGTCCAGAACCCTGTTATAACTCTGAACATCCTAATTTTAAACTGGCAACGTGGATGGAGGACAGCTGTAATTTATCACTACCTGTGTATGACAGGGTCCTGCCGGGATGCCTGGGGAGAGAGGACGCTCTGGACCTGGCGGTATAGCGGTAAGAATGATGTCACATCTATTACTACGTTACTTGAAACAATGGGTATTTGTATGTAACTAATGCAGTTTTGTTTTCTTTGTTAGTTTATTATATCCAGGCATTAAGGAAGTGACACAAATTTACAAGTCGATGTTAATTGTTTTTGTCTAACAGGGCAAACGTGGGTCGCCTGGTAATGTTGGAAAAACTGGTCCCATAGTAAGTCTGCATTTTGACTATCATTTCCTTTAACATCAACAACCTCCTGTTTAGTTTTTTCTTTATGTTAATATTGATATTTTATTGAGGCTGAATGTGCAAACTTTGCTTTAGGTAGTGATTTTGATGAAGCAGCTGTACTTTCCAATACAAGAAGTACCAGTATGCAAGAAGACTCATGTGGTTCATCATTAAATCATATTCTCATCATATTTTCATTAACAGGGTCCCTTGGGTCTCAATGGTCCACCTGGATATCCAGGGACCCCAGGAATGAAGGCAAGTACAGAAAGCTCTTCACCTACCTTATAATGGGCTTTAACAATAAACAATCAGTAATTCCTCATGGTCCTATTTCCTCTTATTGCTTTCTTTTATTATTGGACATGTTACTGTTAATTGTTTTTGTTCACTTTTCATCTGTTGACTGTGCTGTGATTGTTTTCCAAAGGGACAACCTGGCCCCACAGGAGTCCGAGGTCCTGAGGGACCACAAGGACAGAGAGGAGAGACCGGTCATCTGGGTAGATCAGGACCAGTTGGCTTAAGGGTTAGTGTTTTCCTTTATTTGTATTAGCACATCACACACTACACAACATAAGGAGGTTTTGATAACGTTCCACAGATCTGTTTGTCTAGTTTATCACTCAGTACTAAACATCTCCTCTGTGTGCTGCTCATCATATAACTGGAAAACTTCTGTGTTTAAAGGGACCTATGGGTACAGATGGAGGCACAGGTGCTAAAGGCCCTGTGGTAAGTTCTCAGTAATTTAACAACTTAAGCTATATATTATTAATTATAGCATGGTTCCAATGGTTGACACAGAAAGTGACTATGGGTCTAATCGCAGGGTCACCTCGGTCCACAAGGTCAAGGCGGCCATCCTGGACCTCCTGGCCCACCAGGACCTCAGGGAAGCACTGGTCAGCCTGGTATCAAAGGACAACTGGTAAACTGGCTTTTAGTTGCAGAAAGTGTCACTTTTTATCACCAAAATCTTTCAAAGTCTTCACTGCACATTTTGTATTTTTATTTTACAGGGAGATGTTGGTGTACCAGGATTTAAAGGAGAGGCAGGACCCAAAGGAGAACCTGTAAGATTTACAATTAGCAGCAGAAATAGCTTAATTTTTAAAGTCCTTTGTGTTACAATTTGTGTTTTATTTAACGTATTGAGATCAAGAAGTGGATATATATTTGTGTTTTTTTGGTGGGAACCACAAACCAACTCAGTGTAGTTTTGCATTTCCTATCTCAGGCTTCTCTCCAGAGCTCTGTAACAACAGATTGGTGAGTCAGCTAACAGTCAGCCAATCAGAAAAGAGCTATCCTTTTTCTGATTTTTGAATGATCCAGTACAAATATAGCAGATTTTGGACAAAACCAAATCCTACAAGGTTGGTCAGGGGTTGGTCAGATATAGGTCAACGAACCTTTGGGATTGGCTGAGAGCAATGACTGCGTTGTTGTGACATCACAAAGTTTCAAAAGTCCTGACATCTGGTTTTAAGGCTCAGTTTCTGAATACAGGGTGTGAGAATTTCTCACAGACTGTGACCTTTGACACTTTCACACTACTAATATAGAACCTAGACCTAGAACCAATCCTATTATAAAACTTGGTCTGTAATCAAAGACCACATAAAGGTCTACCCTTATACTATACGGGGCCTTTAATTTAGCCCATTGAGACACTGAGTATTATTTGCATGAGAGAAATATACATCTACAGTACATTCAAGTAAAATAAAAATCTTATTCAATAGACATCTTTGAACAAAATATAAAAGTAGGTGAGACATGCCTCTACTGGTCTCAAACATATTCTGGCCTGTGTTATTTCCTTTCAGGGTCCGCCAGGCTCCCAGGGAGTGATTGGACCTCAGGGTGAAGAAGGAAAGCGTGGACAACGTGGAGACTCCGGGTCTGTCGGCCCTCCTGGCCCTGTCGGTGAGAGAGTGAGTCAGCATCTTTCTTTTACCATTCATCAGCATTCATTAGTTGGAGAGGTGACCTTTGGATACAGGGGTCATCACAGTGATGGAATCAATCCTGAAAAGTAATCACTCTGGGGAGAAAAAAATCAGGGCCACAGTGAAATTAGCAAATAAGCGTGTGGCTTTACAAACGCAGGGAATATGCTTTTTCACAGATAATGACAAATGTGGTCATCATGGTTGAATCCCAGGCAGCTGTGGCTTGTCTGTGTCAAGTCTGCAAGTCCTCCTCAAAGTCTGTTATACTTCCTGCTGGTGCTCTAGTTACCTCTCACAGCACAAAATTTAGGTGAATCTAAACATTGACTGGTGATTGACCCCCAAATGATCCTGCACAAAATAAAGTCGGTGTGAATGATGGATGAGTCCTGGTGGTTTTCCATGTTGTATGTTGTGCTATGGGAACATTACGATGCAAGGATGTGATCTTTAAATACAATTATAACCTAATGTTTGTGTGAGGTTTAAAGCATGAATATGATGTTTCATAGGGTGCTCCTGGTAACAGAGGCTTCCCTGGTGCTGATGGGCTGCCAGGACCAAAGGTACCGTATGCTTTCCAGACTCGTTGGTTCTAGAAATTGGTCTCTTCCACTACATGTAGCATATTGCAACAACCACAAGTGATTAAACAGTAACATCTAAAGAGATAATCATCTTTATTTCCTTCTTCTATAGGGTGCTCAAGGAGATCGTGGCACATCTGGACCACCAGGACCCAAAGGTTCTTTAGGAGACCCTGGTCGCACAGGAGAACCTGGTCTACCAGGTGCAAGGGTAACACTGAGGAGCTTGACATTTTACTTTTGAGATTTTGCATCTGTTAATTGACTATGATATTGTATAATTAAGTCTATCCCGTCATCTTCCATTCATTATCATTTTGATCCAAAGGGTCTCACTGGTACCCCTGGAGTCCAGGGGGCTGAAGGCAAGCCAGGTCCACTGGTAGGTCACAGCGCCCAGCCATACATGAGTTATCATCACAGTCACAAGCAGTTAGTTTTAAAGGTATGGTAAAATTTCATTGGTCACAAAGTCTGGGTCTGTTTGCTTGTCAATAAGGGTGCCCCAGGTGAGGATGGTCGTCCAGGCCCTGCTGGATCCATTGGAAACCGAGGTCCTGCAGGAATAATGGGAGTTCCAGGACCCAAGGGCTTCAACGTAAGACTGCAGAGTCACTCAAACCTTCAGATCAGGATGTTTTTGTCTCCAGTTCTCATTTCTCAGTTTCTCATTATAAACTGTTTTACCTTCAAAGGGTGACCCAGGAAAGACAGGTGAACAAGGATCAGCAGGAGTGCCAGGTCAAAGAGTGAGTACTATTTATGAATGACAAAAATGCGTGTTACAGTTTACATATATATCCAGACAGAGACCTGTCAGGACTAAGCAAAGCAAGAATCCAGTTTATATCTGAGTGTGATGACCACTATGAACTATCTTCAGTAATGTTTGTTCTATCTTCTCAAATTAATTTCTAATTAATTTCAGTGAAACAGAGCTCAGGCAGACTGGTGCCTTCCAGGGGTAGAACAAAAAGGTTTTTAATTTTCAATCTGTTTTCAGGGACCTCCTGGAAAAGATGGAGAGGTTGGCCCTGCTGGTCCCCCTGGGCCATCTGTAAGTGTCTGCCTTCTCTTCTGTTACATTAATTGTGCCCCCCCGGCTCCTCTCACCCCCTCTGTCCTCACCTGCCCTGCCATCTGACTGAGACATTAATGTCTACTCTCACAGGGTGTTGCGGGAGACAGAGGAGAGCAAGGACCTCCAGGTGTCAACGGATTCCAGGTAGGTAATTGGCTCGAGTAAAGCGTGATTTGAATGTGAATGCTGTTTCATTAACACAGACATGACTAGAAAACAACTGAAAATGGACATTTAGAACTGACCATGTGTGTTTTTAGGGTTTGCCTGGAAATCAAGGCCCTCCTGGGGAACCTGGAAAACCAGGTGATCAAGTGAGTGTGATGAAACCTTTGAATCTTACTTTCAGTGATATCCCACATCAGCACATAAATGCAGTTCAGTGCCCCGACACATGCTTCATCATATTAAATATCTGTGCCTGACAGTGATGTCTGTTATTTCCAGGGTATTCCAGGAGAGCTGGGTGCTGTGGGTCAGATCGGACCAAGGGTAGGGAAACGTCTTCATGATGAATAAATTCATTTCAGTTAATTCAGTTCAAAGCTGTAGTGACTCTGAGCTCATCTTTACTCCAGGGCGAGCGTGGAATTCCTGGAGAGAGAGGAGAACTGGGTCCAAATGGTCTTCAGGGACCTAAAGGAATCCCCGGTGCACCTGGTCCAGATGGGCCTAAGGTATTTCCACAGCGGCACAACACCACATGCTCTAATGAGAAGGGTTGAACAGATCACAGGATGGAAAAAAGACTAACCTTGGTGTTTGCCCCTGAAGGGTAGTCCTGGTCCCCCTGGTGCACTAGGTGATGTGGGTCCTCCAGGTCTTCAGGGAATGCCAGGAGAGAGGGGCATCTCTGGCCCCCCTGGGCCTAAAGGTGACAGAGTAAGTTTGTCATCGTTTTCTTTTGATATTGTTCATTTGTGATTTGAAAATAAAGTTTAATAAAAAAGAAAAATAACAAGACAAATGTATCTTTGCTTCAAAATGGTTCTTTGTGGAAAGCGCTTCAGTAATTGGTCAGCTGATCAGGTCTGCGCTCTCTCTCTCTCTCTTACCTGCTCTTATCTTTTGCTGTCTGTAGGGAGCAATTGGTGAGAAAGGATCTGAAGGCACACCCGGAAACGATGGTGCAAGAGTAAGAAAATATTTTTTGCTCACTGCACAACACATTTAGCCTCAACTAATGAGCAAATGTTCATTTTACACTTTTCAAGAGAAAAAAAAAATGTAAATCTCATAACGGAGGCCTGTCACAGCTTGTTCACAGAAACATGTCCACATCTCCAACCGTATTTCTTTTCTGTCAATAGGGGGCCCCAGGTCCTGTTGGCCCACTTGGCCCTGCTGGACCCAGTGGTGAGAAGGTACAGTGCATTTTTTTTTTTAAGCTATTATTTTCAGAACAGCACACATAAATAATTCAATGTGAGTGAAAGTGTGACATGTTTGCAGGGTGAACCTGGACCCAAAGGACCAGCTGGACCTCCAGGATCCAGAGGAATGCCTGTGAGTAGATTTGGACCTGGTTTTTACCATCTATGCCCTAAACCTGACTAGTTTGTTTATTCTGTTGCAGTACTTGAAGTTATTCTGCAGTGATTTGACATTAAATGTGTGTTTTCCCACAGGGAGCCAGAGGTGACCCTGGCCCAATTGGTGCCGTGGGATTTGCTGGACCACCTGTAAGTAGTTCCAGCACTCCGCAGCTATGCTTCCTAAAACTATTTATTAATGTGATTAGCTGTTTTTGATCTATGTTTTCCAACATTACCTACACTTTGCAGGGCCCTGATGGTCAACCGGGAGTCAAGGGAGAACCTGGAGAGCCAGGTCAGAAAGGAGATGCTGGATCGCCAGGACCTCAAGGCTTGGCCGGGGCTCACGGTCCTCCTGTGAGTTTTGAACTTAAAAACGCTCCATGAAGAAAGCACTACATTTTTTACTTTGCAAAGAATTGTGCTGGCACATTTCCAGCCACTTCATAACCTAAATAGTGTCACCAGACATATCTGTGATTTCAGATTTTTTACCTGTTCCCTGCAGAGAAATTCGCTTCAATATTTTATACACATGCTGCAGATGAACGCCCTTCTAATGAAGTGTTTTTTTTACAGGGCCCAGTTGGCGTTGCCGGACTAAAAGGCGGAAGAGGTACTCAGGGAGCACCAGTAAGTATCACTCCTGAGAGTTTGATCTAACTTCTGTTCTAAAATCTGCAAAGCAGTCTCTGATAAACCTGTATGATTGCTCTGTTACCAGGGTCCAACTGGTTTCCCTGGATCTGCAGGAAGAGTTGGACCACCAGGCCCAACTGTAAGTATAAAAACACATCCAGAGATCCAGGTAGAAATGAGCTGAGGCTTATAAGGGCCAGCATCTGATCTCAAATCAGAGTTGATAAAATTTCTCCAAAACATTCCTCCATCAAACAGTGGATCACCATTTACACAATGGCAATCCTGTCTTTTTATAAATCTGGACATAGAAATAAGTATTGAATAGAAACAACAGTTTCTGTAACAAAAGTTCAGGGTTATGGGTTATGGGTTTTGGGTTAAGGGTTTGGGGTTTAGGGATAGGAATCTGACTCTCCAAAGCCTAAAGCCAGTATAGCAGTCACTGTAGCTTCTGTAGTAGAGTACAACAAGAAGCAGTGACTCAGCAATAATGGGTTGTGCAGTGCCTAAAAATAAACCTCTCCTGTCAGGGTCCAGTAGGAGAGCCCGGACCCCTTGGACCTCCAGGAAAAGAGGGACCTCATGGCCTTCGTGGAGACCACGGATCCCCTGGAAGACAGGGAGAGCGAGGTCCACCTGGACCACCTGGCAGCCCCGGAGACAAAGGAGACTCTGGAGAAGATGGACCCACGGTAAACTTATGACCCCACACAGCTTCTTTAATGTAGACTGGTACCAAGTTGAACCAAGATATTCCTGTAAGTGACTTAAAGCTGCATCTTTGTTGATCTGGAAGTTTTTGCCTGCAACATATATGATATCAAGTTGGATGACACAAGTTGACTCATTCTGTTCTAAATGTGGTGATCTGGGCTTTAGGGTCCTGATGGTCCTCCAGGCCCAGCTGGAACTACAGGACAGAGAGGCATTGTGGGTCTTCCTGGTCAGAGAGGAGAGCGTGGAATGCCAGGTCTTCCAGGACCAGCGGTCTGTATCACTGCTGTTTCAAGCCTCAGTGCATGAACGTCATGTAGCCTCAAATTTGATTTCATTTGGCTTTGGTGCTTCTACAATGAACAGTAAAATTTACTGTGTCTTTTGATGAGTGTATCCTTTTACTGCTGTGTCATGAGTTAGCTGTTTTCTTTCTCTTAGGGCCCACCAGGAAAACAGGGCTCCACAGGACCATCTGGAGATAAAGGTCCCCCAGGTCCAGTTGGAGCTCCTGGTGCTAATGGACCTCGTGGTGATCCTGGTCCTGATGTAAGTCCAAGTTCTGAATATAGTTCCCAATCCACATTACTCAGAGTCTTTCTCTGATGTATATGTGTTTTTAATGTGTGTTCATGTGCTCATCAGGGCCCTTCAGGATCTGACGGCCCACCAGGCAAAGACGGTGTTCTCGGACAGAGAGTAAGACTCAAAGACAAATATGAGTTGTTGTTTTTTTTTTTTGTTTTGTTTTGTGTGTGTGTGTGTGTATAACAACTGACTTAACAGGCATCGCCTCTCTAGGGAGACAGAGGAGATCCTGGTCCAGAGGGCTTGCTTGGTCCACAGGGACTTCCTGGCACTCCAGGTCCTGTTGGTGCCCCAGGCGATGCAGGAAGGAGAGGAGAGGCTGTAAGTGGACTTTTTCACTGGTCTGAATTTGTTTTTGTCCATCAGAAGGACACTAGATACACATCTGCTGCCTACTTTCTGAAGTTGGACTGGATTCCACTTCAGAGAGCAAGTTGGGACATGAGTTGACTTAATATGCAGTGATAGGAGTGACATGTTATAATCAGGGCGCTGCAGTTCTTCCTTGCTGGCAGAGGTCTGTGTTCCCTGAGTGCTGTATAATCATTCGACTCATTTGCAGGGCTCCAGAGGACCCGTTGGTCCACCTGGCTCCGCCGGAAAGAGAGGACTAGTGGTGAGTCTCTATAATAGAAAAATTAAAAAAAAAAACACTTTGAGAACAGAGGAAATATAAAAGTATAAAACTATATAAAACTAATATGGAATCTTTTTTAATTCAGGGACCCCAAGGACCTAGAGGAGATAAGGGCGACCTGGGTGATCATGGAGAGAGAGGACAGAAGGGACATCGAGGTTTCACCGGTTTGCAGGGTCTTCCTGGGCCTCCAGTAAGTCACGGTGATGCTCTCCTGAATCATCCAAAGTAAATATTGTAGCTGCAGTGGTGAAAGGTTCAAACACACTTGCTATACTTTTATATGAATCATAATCCAACTTAAATGCAACATCAACACAAGAGCCAGGAGCCAACACCGCCACAGATTCATTTAAAAGGACACACTTGACAGTCACCTGCAGTAATTCATCACTTATTCCCATCACCTGGTCTCATATTGAAATATTTCCACACTTTGTAAATAGATCAACAACATCAGCATATATGAGTCTGCTGTATTTATAGTAGGATGTCCCTTTTGTATTGAATGATCCTTTTGGAAGAAGCTAAAAGGCTTCTCAGTCTTTGTAAATATATTCTACTTGTTATTTTACTGCTCTTTATTTATTATACAGCTTTTTTATTTTCCTATTTCTCTAACACATTTTATGATAAAAAGCACTTATGGATTATTTATCTGCGAAAGGTGCTATATCAATAAACTATATCATAAAGTGCAGGTGCATGAAAGGGAATAATGTACATTTATTTCTCATTTTTAGGGCACAACAGGTGAACAAGGAGCTCCAGGAATTATTGGACCAGGCGGCCCAAGGGTAAATGCAGCGGTGCAATCAGTTTGTTTTAGTTAGTATTCACTGTGTCAAACCATCAACTCATATCTGGACTATGTTTCAGGGGCCACCGGGACCTATTGGACCCCCTGGAAAGGAAGGATACACTGGACAGCCAGGGCCAATGGGACCTCCAGGGACTCGTGGAATCAGTGGAGAAATCGGGCCAGAGGTATCATCTAGATTTACTATGCAGAGAAATTCTGACTGTATGTTGTTGAATTAGTGAGAGACTGAAGCAAACTTAGCTTAGTCTTTTAAATAAACCTAACTACCTAAATAAACCTGAATCCATAGGGTCCTCCAGGAGAACCCGGACCCCCAGGTCCTCCAGGCCCCCCAGGACCTCCCATAGCTGCAATGGACGATCTCTTTGGTGGCCCTCAGGATTACGACTCAGGTCCTCCTCCTCCTCCTGAGTTCAGTGAGGATGAGGCTATACCCAACAGCAACGCCTCCACCATTCTGCCAGTGGACCCCAGCGTCCAGGCCACGCTGAAGGCCCTCAGCAGCCAGATTGATAGCATGAAGAGCCCAGACGGCAGCAGGAAGAATCCTGCCAGGACCTGCGATGACCTAAAGCGGTGCTACCCCATGAAGAAGAGCGGTGAGTATTTTGTGAGACATTCATTTCGCTCACTCTTTCTTTCCTAGATTCTCGTCTCAGCATGTAGAAATCCTGTCTCTGAAGTTTCAGCTGAAACTGCCAGCATGTTCCATCACTTACCTATTTGCTTTCAAATAAATCAACACCACGGCTGAAATGCTGCTACAAGGTCCTGATCCTTTTTGTTTTCCGTAGGCGAGTACTGGGTGGATCCAAACCAAGGCAGTGCGGAAGACGCCATCAAAGTGCACTGCAACATGGACACCGGAGAGACCTGCATCTCGGCCAACCCATCCAGCATACCTCGTAAAGTGTGGTGGACCTCTTCCAGGAACAAACCTGTGTGGTTTGGAGCCGACATCAACAGAGGAACACATGTGAGTGCTTGCAGAGTGGAGGCAGAGGAAAACGCATGGTTTAGTTGTTTATGGAGAGAGTCTTGTAAATGATTTGTAGGTGTAATTGAAAATAACAAGGTAGCCAGAGACTGAGCGACAAAGGAGTTTTGGGAAAAAAACAATGGCTTTGCATTGATTCTGTCTTACTTTCTCTCCAGTTTACTTATGGAAACAAAGATCAGCCACCAAACTCGATCGCAGTGCAGATGACCTTCATCCGCCTTCTGTCCAAAGAGGCCTCTCAGTCTATCACCTACCACTGCAAGAACTCAGTGGGCTACAAGGACGAGAGACACGGCAACATGAAGAAGGCCGTCATCCTGAAAGGCTCCAATGATCTGGAGCTTAAAGCAGAGGGAAACAACCGCTTCAGATACACAGTGGTGGAGGACTCCTGTTCAGTAAGTTCCCCTATCCCCATCCTTACTTTACTCTTTTTACAGATTCATCAATTAATAAAAAACCCAGCAAAGGTGCTGTGAGGCTGATCATTTTCAAAATTTTTATCATCAGCTGAAATGACCAAATCCAGCACTGACTTAGTCTTTCCTCAAACAGGTCATTAAAACCCTATTTCATTTTTTTTTTTTTTTTTGTTATTTTCTAAACTATCTAGCCGGTGGCCCTTTGACTTAAAGTCAAAACCTGTAGTAGTTAATGCTATTATTTTAACAGCAGTTGAAATGACAGGGTAATGTACCCAGGAGTAAACCCACAGAGAGTTATCACTTGACTCATCTCAGCTCAGGACAGCTCAGGAGTTTTTTATCTTCCTGTTTTGGCTTCAACTTTTTGTCACCAGTGACATTCACACACATTTAAGCAGAAATGATCTAATAAAAAGACTGTACCGCACCAGGTGAGCGTCATCAAACAGATGTTAGCATTTAGCTAATGAGCCCAGTGATGCATTTATCACTGAAGAGCCAGATGTTTTTCTCTGGAATTAGTCGGAACCAAAACAGCCTGAATATTAGATACATGATTTCAAATGGACGCTGATGTTGCCCGGTGTATGAAGAGGCATCAGTTTGCTAATACAGTGAGCCACAGCATCTTTATATGGTGATAATCAATCCAGGTTGGGCGTCCAGCCTGTTTCCAATGAAGTAATTCATGTGAAGGTAAATGAACAGTTTTTTGCCAGGGGGAAGAATAAGCTAGTGTGTGTGTGTCCATGGTAATGACGGAGCATCAAATGTGTCCTCAAAAATGTCTCTTACACAGAGAGAGGAGGATTAACTCACTGCAGGAGTTGGTCTTTTCAATGACTGGGATGCCTTCAAGGATTCAAAAATAAACTGTGTCTCTATTGTTCTTGAAGTTCATTGTTCTTCAGTGGAAGAAGTTTCAAAATCTCAGAGAGTCTAATGCTTCTCTCTTTTCACAGCGAGCAAATGGCAACTGGGGCAAGACAGTGTTTGAGTACAGGACACAGAAAACAGCAAGACTTCCTATTGTGGATATTGCCCCTGTGGACATTGGTGGCCCAGATCAAGAGTTTGGCATCGATATCGGGCCTGTGTGTTTCTTGTAAGAGCGTTGGGGTGGATGTGTCGAGGACAATCCTGAGACTATTGAACTGACAGCTGACGCGATCAGCCACATTGTACATACGAGTACTGAGAACTATTCTGGCCCTGTGGCAAGATATTTATTGTGCCTTTCGACCCAGCTCAAGACATTGGCAATTTGTAAGTTAGATGAATGTTTGGAATTTACATAAAAGAAATTTTGGTTAAAAAAAATCGGAATCATTCCTCTGTCTTCTTGTGTACGTTTGACTTTTGGCTTCATGTGTTCCAGCACGCTCTGAGGTCTGAGTTAGATCCAAAGGTCTCACCCTTTAATTGCAACATTGACAAAGATTTTATAAATTTAAAAGCTTTCAAATCATTCATTAAAACTGCTGTTTACAGGCCCAGAAAAATCGTAACGGAAGCTATGTCAAATGTCCTCCCATGTTTTTTTTTTATTATTATTTTAAATGTTTGAATATAAAAATAACAACATTGTGGTGCTATTGAGGAAAAAAAATACAGCTGATGATGCAATCACCAGCTCAGGTATTTTCTCAAGACAGTTTTGATGAACCAATGTCTGTATCCATTCATTTTAAACTCTGTACCGATCACGTAGAACATTAAAGAAACATCAAGACTGTCGCTTCCTCAGTGTTAGCTACCTCGTCACCGAAAACTGAGAGAACGACGACATTACACCGAGTTTTGTATTTTTTTTTCACAGGTGCTGTTTTTGTAAGTAGTGTGATCTTTTGTGCACTTCTCCTGGCTACGCGGTACAGGGCAGGGTGTGGGGACACCAATAAAGATCTTTCTGTCAACGATGGAGAGATGAATGAGGATGTTGTGTGAGTGGTGTGTGGTGATTTGTGACATTTTTTTTTTCTTTCCATCAACTTTAATATCGTACAGTGAAAGGTAGCACAGAATATTCTATTTTTATGCATGTCAGTTCCCCCCTCTTTGCAGTATCTTGGACTTATATGCTCTTTTATACTCAGTTTTATAGAATAAGGTGGCTGTGAGTGCCTGTTTGCTTTGTATGTCTTGCTATGCAACAAATTAAACAAAATGCTTGTTAATCCCCCCAAGCTCTTGTCATATTAATTCAGGTATAGTTAGGTCCTTTAGGTTTGTTATTTTGCACACAGACGTATTTTTGTAGTTTACAGACAAACAAATGTACTTGACATAGTTGCTAGATGTTTTTAATGTAAGCTGTTTGTTTTAAATTCTCATGAATGTGCCTTCACGTAACTCGGTTGTGACCGTTTGGTTAATATTTGAACATATTTATTGTAGATTTGTAAAACTTTGCAAAGCTTGAGTGCTCTCCTAACACCCCCCGGGACAGGGAGGAGGAGGAGGAAGAGGAGGAGAAAGCTTTCCATACTGGGAGCAGATGCGTTTCATCCTTTGCAAATAAATATTGAAAATATTTCTCTCTGCCTGTTCTTGCTTGAGGAGATTTCATCTAGTCCTTTAAAATAACAAACAACTCCCCCCCCCAAAAAAAAGGTGTAATAGAAATACAAATAAAATCAGTTAGGCCTCTGGAGGGCGGGAAACCAAGAAAAACTACATCTGTGATGAATGAACGTGAAGCCAGACCACAGACTTGATTCAGCTTTTTGAGAAGAAGTGAGACAATGGCAGAGTTATTTTTTTAGTGAAACTTAATGGCCACTCTAACAGGCTAATAGGCTATCACACTCCTGCTAGTTCTGCAGGTATTTGATCACAAAACAAAGTAGTGAGTATTGAGCATTGATCTGTACCAAATTTTAGCCATTCAACACTCTGTGAGACAATTCAGTGAAGACCTGGTGGCTAACACCGCTGGAGAAACACAAAGTCACACAAATATGAATAAGTAGATCAAGAATATGAGATGAGTAATATTTCTTTTTTTTGTAGTAATATTTTCTTTAATAACTGTAACAGCAAAGCCATTGCAACCAAAAGTAAAATAATGGTAATAGTACTGCAGCTATGAACAGAGTCTGTCCAAAAAAGTGCCTTCTGGTGCAAGAAAAGAAGAGCGTAACAAGATGACAGAGCAATAATATGATGTAAATACGCCGACTCAATTAACAAAAACAAAGCCTTCAATTAAAAAAAAACAAAAAACGTGGAAATATCAGTAAATAATATCCAACTGGATTAATGAGCTACATAATGTGTAACTTCACGTAGAGTAAAATAAGCTACAGCATGTGATGTTACGGATGAGCTGAAAGTTTGTGTTTCCATTTATTTTTCTCGCCAGCTTGTGTGTGGCATACAAACAGGAATGTTTCAACATTACAGAATCAAATGATGTAATCACATAAACGGTCCCATATGAAAATTCTGCCACAGAGTGTACCATTCAACATATCATTGACTATTTACACCTCTCATCGCCTGTGTAAGCAAAGGTCATCAAAACTACTCCTTCCATATTTTGTTTTTTTTACAAAAATAGTTCTTTTTCTATAATGGATCTGGGTTTTATCTTGAAATATTGAAAAACCAATCTAAATGCAAATGCATATAAACCTCAAGATGTAAAGTGTGACATCTTGACTCAGCTGTGGAGTGGATTTTGGCACTTCTTCATACAAACAAGAGAAAAGTACAGGACAAGGAGCATCTTCTTGGCATCAGCAGCGACTGTCCAGCGGGTCCAGGGAGAAGACAGTGCCCTCTAAGGTTAGTCCCATTTTGAACCCCTCCTGGAAGACAAGTTAGGCGGCAGCTGTGACAATGATGCTCTCTGTGCTGACATACACAGGGTCTGGTTCCATAAAGATATTTCACCATGGGCTGCAGTGTTTGTCCAGTCTTACTGTCTCTCACAGTTTCATGCCAATAAGATGAACTCATTTGATTGAAGCCAATTAAACATTCAAGTTATTTTTGGGCAACAGTTTGACACTTTTTATTTTATACAATTGTAAAAAGAGACAGGAAATTGGTAGACTGTGGGGCTGGAAAGTGAAGCCAGTGCTAAAGAGCCTCTTCATTGTATCTGAAGGTCATCAGGGGTGACTTCATTGGTTGTAAAAATCAGTCAGATTGTATTAAAGTTTACCGGAAATTGGCCCTCCTTCTCAATTGATTTATCAGCTCAGTAAGTGTTTACTTAATGAGTTCATGGTCTCAGTCTCTAATTTCTTCTTCAATACAGTACAATGTGATTAAAAAAAAAAAAAAAGGTCCCATTTAGGGGAAAATAGACCATAAAGCAGGGGATGAATTAGGGGGGTGGTGTTGTATGTGTCATTGTTTGATTGTAGCACACAAAAAGCCCTCACTTCTCCGCAGCTCCACTTTCTCCTCCAAATATAGTTTCTATTAGTTTTCAAAAAATAAGTGTGATGTGATGAACAAATTACAAAGTGGTGGCTTTAAAACAGCAGCTTACAATCCAATGGGGGACATGGATGATATTACTTACAGGGGAGAGAGCTGTGACAAGAAAGTGTTTTTAGAGGCCAAATCTGAATTTTCCAACAGTAAGTTTTCTCCTGAAGTAAACTATTCTCTCAGTTTAAACATTTACACAGAAGTCATCATGCCACAGTCTGGTTTAAGATAGGCGCTTTGTGCAACGGATACATTTTGACATCTTTCTGAAGTGTGACTCTTTATTCAATTCAAGCCATGGTTAAAGTTTATCTTTGTGAAACCAGCCCAGGCTCTGAGTGACATTTAGATAGCAGACAACAGGAACAAAAACAAACCACGAAGCTCTGAAGTTGAGAGAGGATGAAATAGAGAACACACAACAGATAGGACACTGCTGCTCCTTCGCGCTTGGTCATGCATTATACACAATATAATAAGCTCAAGCAAAAACAACAAGACCATGCATAATGGTGAAACTCAAATATAGCTCTCGGAAAAGTTTTTTTTTTTATTTTTATTGTGGAAAAAGTAAAGGTAGCCAAACTAGGCTTGTAATTGTTTCAATGTGCTCTTTTATAACGCAGGATTTCATGAGTGCGAAATCAGATTTTTTTTTTTTTTTTACCATAATGAAAAGCAAGCTCATCAGCTGCAGAGCGATGGAACTGACATCACAAACAGGAAGCTAATTGATGACACAACCACTGATACAACTGTTATTTTTTTTCCTTTCAAAATGTGACAGCATGCAAAACAAAATCACGACCGCAGCCGCATACAGAGAGCAGAGTACAAACCATCTCTGCCGCTGAAGGTGGAAAAAAGGACAGAGGGAATTAGCTGTTAATAGTTTCAGAGAGGAAATATGTGAAGCAGCAGTTTGCACAAAAAAAAAAATAAAATAAATAAAAATAAAAAAGTGGTATCAGAGCGACATTGCCTCCTACTGGCAGCACATGGGAAAAAAACTGCCGCAGAGTCAGTGAAGGTCACAGGCGATCAACTGCACATGACAATGCTTTCTGAGCAGCCTGTAATAAAAAAAAAAACAAAAAAAAAACATGTCCTCTCCCAGCCCCACCCCAGGGAGCTTTACCTGTGTCACACTGCCTCCCTCTCCATGTGTGTTTAGACTGATGTTCCAGCCTCATTTCCTGCTGTTTGGCCTTTAGTGCTCAGGTTTGATGTCTCCACAGCCTTTTCCTTTTGGACCCTTTAGCTGTGCTGAGTAAAGTGACTTTGACTTTTGGAAGCCTTGGCCTGTGCTCTGTGTCCCACATTAGAGTTATTTATTGCTGTGTCCAGTTCTTGACATTACTAAACAGGTACCTGCTCCTCACGCTAAAATGAGGCGTTATTAAGTATCTATTGAACCTTCAAAACCCCAAAAAGGAACTCAGATTGAATGAATCTTTTTAGAACTAGTTTATCAAAGGTCTTTTTAATGCTTCGCAAGTCATATTTTAGCTCTGATACCTCATGAGGTAAAATACTAATAACTGGTAAAAAGAGCCTTATTATATAATCTATCAATTAACTAACGAATAATTTTCATGAGTTGTAAATGATTTTAACTTGATTGTAAATTGATAAGGTTAATAAACATTAACTTAATTTTTAACTATGAAAACTGTGTCATAACTTCTTTATTATTGTCTATTTATGATTTATTAAGTTTTAACTAGTGTTAAGTGTTTATTAATAATTTAAGTGTAAACCATTCTTACAGGTTTTATAAAACATCTTTTCATATAAGTTTTATAATGCTAAAGTGGCATCGTTCTTGGTGTGACAGAACTTGTTTGCTTGTTCTGATGACTTCACTTCCTGAGGACGGCTGAGCTGCAGCGTCAGCACCGACACCTGAAGCCTCTAGTGCAAACAGTAAATACACTTTTAATGACTTTTTATTCCGGCTTTGGGAAGGACTTTCTATTTTTTTGTTTTTTTTTTATTTCCAAATAGTAAATGTTGAACTCAGCTGTTCATTTACTGCTCCACCAGACCCCGAATACAGTCACAAATCAAATCACAAGTCAAAAATGTACCGCTCTGATATCAACACGTTTCCACTGAGGCTTGACAACATTTACGCATCTTGACATGCACATGGAGACATGAAACCCGAGCTGGGTTCTACAACAGTGCGGGTATTTATGAATGCTTAATAAATTTCACGCCCCTCATTAATCCAGATAAAGAGGTGAGTGACATCTATATTTGAGTTTGCTGAGGACTTCATTTTAGTATGAGGGTGTAATTAGGTAGAAATTATTTATATTATATTAAAATTGAACAACTTTAATAAAAAGTTTATTGTTTCAAAAAGGCCAACTAAGAGCAAACAGTCCATTTGCGCTGCAGTAGTGGTGCCCATTGCTGTTACAGAGCTGAAGGGAGTGTAGTGTTGGCTCAGCTGAGGCGTCACATAGCCTTTGTTCATATAAACAAGAGAAATGTTTCAATCTTCAAAGTCCTTATACTGATAATTAGAGAGACATGAGACACAGGTTTCAACCTCCCTGCAGTTCTTTGATAAAAAACTAAAAAAAGCTTTAATGGTGGAGGGATGAGACACAGACGCTCACCTGCATCTCATCCAGCTTTGACTGAATGTCTGGGGGGAAGTCAGCTGCCCCGCAGGTGAACGGATCAAATGGCTCCGCACCAAACAAGTCTTTCCCTGCAAACACAACCATGCATCAAAATCACACAGGCGGGGAAGGGGAAATATCTCCAATCAACAGTGAATTCATGTTTTTATGTGCCATGCTGCAGAAAAAGCAGCTCAATCCTTTAACTGGGAGAGAAAAGCTTGGCTTCAAAAGTCAGAAAGCTAATTAAAACATGTAAAAAGCTGTAAGCCAACATGTTGAAGGTCATTACTCACTTATATCAGGTGGCAGTGTGGTTGGCGGGGGTGGTGGGCATCCGTTACTGGTCTGCGTGGGCACCAGTGGCGACACTGGGGAGAAGGGAATCATGTCGAAGATGTCTGTGGACTGCGGCTTCATGGAGATGCTGCCTGCCTGTATCAAAAGTCATGGAACTGGTTTAAGCCAAGGGTCAGACTTGTGTACACATAAAGATACACAAATCATGCAGCTATTTAATGTTTTCAACTGCAGAAAAGCAAGAGGAGTAGCAGAAATAACTTAGTGACACTTCAGGGACATAGAAGAAGCACAGAGCAGAAGGACAGTAAAAGCAGAGGAAGTTTACGCGAGGCCGTGGGATGCTGCATCCCTCAGTAGGTTTAGGAGGAAGGAGAGCAGGCTTGGCAGGCGGAGGAGTTAGTAACCCGGCAGATAAGTTGGACTCTGGCGAGCTCATGGGGGTCAGTGTGACAGAAGAGATTTCCAGACAGGACAGCGACTTGATGCTGTGACACCAGAAGAGAGAGGACGGCCTCTGCAGCATGTACGCTTCATTAGCTGTGTTTATGTGCAGGGGCTGAGGAGGGGAAAAAAAAAAAGGACGTTGACAGAAAATGACCAGAGGGACAATATTATTCAGTCTCGTAGCGTAGTAGAAGTGCAGGTAATTGCATTCGCAGGAGGCTGTCGCCAGTACTGGCACTTGCCCCAATGAGGTGGTGAATGTATCGCATTCCTCATCAGACCAATCAGGTGTGTAATTGCTTTGCTTCAGACATGGCTTAGAATCCCCACTGGCGTCCTCCACATTGGTTTGGTCATTCCAAACCCAAGTCCATGCATTTAATAACACAAGCAACAATGGCAAACCCAGCTGTCTTTAAAATCCTCTCAAAATTTACAAAATTCAGTTTAGACAACTTTTATGATTAAAGGTGGTCGCAGTTGTGTATTTTTTTGACTCAACAGCTGAATCCCAATTGAAGTGACAGATGAAATTAATAAACTGTTGGTCAGTCAGCCTGCAGACGTTGCAAGCAAAGCAACTTGGTCTGTGGCTGATATTGGTCTGGCTAATATTAGTCCACTTTCGTAGCTTCTCTCTACTTGTGTTACAGTTAGCCAGTTAGCCACTCCTATCATTGTCTTCGTGGCCACAGTGGCAGCTGCTGTTCCGAAACTGTTATAGGCACGTTAATATTTTGCTAAGAAGACGTGTGCCTCTGTAATGTGCACTCACTGGTGGCACGTGAGCTATCATCAGCTGTTCTTCAAGATCTTGAAGCTGTTTCTTGAGCTCTGAGTTTTCTGTTTCCAGTTCTTGAATCTACAAAGTAACAAAGAGCAGCAGAAGTTAAAGTCACGTAAAGTCCAAATGAACTGGTTTTGAAATGAAAAAAAAAAAAAAAAAAAAGTTTTCCAGTCAATAAAGTTTATAAAAATTCCTGTATCACAGGCAACACTGATAAGCTCGCTTCATCATGCTGAACGTTTTTTGTTTGTCATGTTGTGAAAATGAACAACAAAATGTTGCCGTGATACAAACACTTTTCTTTTCCATCTTTGTGATGAGGCATGAACAGATTATTCGACTTTCCTCTCCAGTCATAAAGAAGCACTTCTTCCGCCAGTCTTTGAATATCTAAAACTGACCTGGCTAGACAATATTGTGAAATCAATTAAAGATATTGTGTAATAAATAAGTAAGTGAGCAAAGTGGGATTTCAGTTTTTTATAGAATTACATAAGAAAAAAATATATTCCTTCACTTGAAACATTTATAGTCTCTTGATATATTCACCATCACATCACCCAACAGCTTCCAGAAAGCTTTTAACACCGTATTTGATAAAATAATCCCAACAGCCACTTATTAGCCTTTAATCTGGCTTTAAACTTCACAAAGTGGTTTTCATCACATTACCACTGTGTGTTACCACACACAGTGCTGAGGATGGTCTTTAGTTTGAAGCCTTCAATACAACACAACGTTCATTTTTTCAAAGATGGCCCAATTTAGAGGAAAGTAGACCATGAGTTACGGTATGTATTAAGGGGCGTGTTTAATGTGTGATTGACAGACTGTACCACCCACTCAGGATAGAGGACAGAGCAGGTCAGATCCAACCCTCACTCCTCCTCAGCTCCACCTTGTCCTCTAAATGGGTTGGGTTAGGGTTAGGGTTTCTTGTAGTTTGAAAAACCGAGATAGCGATGGACAAAAATAAACTGGACGCTTCAAAGCGGCAGCTCACAAACCAGCAGGTGATTTGATGTCAACAGTTTAATATGAACGATAATGGGGAAACTTTCTGCTAAAACTGGTGGTAGACTTGAAAGCTCTGGGCGAAGCTACTTAGTGAACCTTGATGGGATGGAATTGTTTTGTACTGTTGTCAAGTGTTGATGCTTAAACAAGTTTGATGAATGACAAAAAATGAATCTTAAAATGCACCACACTGCAGTTTTGCTGTCACCTCCCTCATTTAATCACATTCATACAAGTGTTTTAATGAGACCCAATTTAAACAGAACCAGTGGGATGGCTCCACACTTTAATTTAGTTACAGAGGGATTCAGTAACAACAGAGTCATATCATCAGCATTCATCACTAATGTTTCTCATCAGTACAGCTTAATTGTCTCCACTGGATGCTTTAAAACAATCAATGGAAACAAGCTCTACATTAATTAATAAAAATATCAATGTGTCAGCGTGGTGGGGTTTTCCAAGTTAGTTACAATCTGTGTGAGGGCGGTCTCACTGAGACAGCTGTACACGTGACATACTCGTTTCTGAAGACTTCCAATCTGTTTCCTAGTCTCCACGTCTTTGCCTCCAGACTCAAGGAACTTCTTGTAGGCCAGATCAAAGGCCTGGCCAATGGTTAGAGTGATCTCCTCTGCCTGCATTGCAAAAGAGACCAAGATTTACCACCAGGTGAATCCGGTTTATTAAACTTGAACCAATCGATAGCAGCAAAATAACAACTTTCCTAGTACTGTGAAGAGAGGGCAAGAATATATATATATGCTATACATAGCAGAGAGCACTTACACACTTTTCACTGTCAAACACGTAGCATAGGTGTTTGTTGGACTCAGAGTCTTTGCAGATAAAAGTAAATATCCTTTTATCAGTTTTGTCATCAGCACAGAAGGATATTCTGTGTAACTGACAGTTGTGCTGCACATCCTGCAAAACAAAATAAATATTTGTTATTTATGTTGTCTGCATGACAACACCGAGTCAAGGCGAGTTTATTAATGTAGAAGCCTTCAGGAATACAGACGCACTGAAATCCATTAAAAAAGAACATTACAATCGCACAAAGTCAATAAAATTATGTGAATAAATCCTCTCAAGGCTAATAAAAAAACACAATTTAAACAACATTTGAAAAAAAAAAAAAAGAGCTGCCAATGGAATAAAAAGTCAAAGCGACTGTGCAGGATTAAAAGATGTTATGTTACTGGGACTTACTTTTGTTTTGGGGTCTAGTATTTTCACACCATAAATAGAGATCTGCAATTCCACTTTGGGAATCTTCTGTCCCTCTGACTTCTTGATGTGTCTCTGAAACTGCAAATCAGAGAAGTTGCAAACTGGATGAAGAACATCTTAGTCGAGCCAAAATAAAGCAGGAAAAAGCTAGAAGTCCTGTCCACTGAGTGGAGGAAACCAAAACCAGACCAAATCAATGGCACCCTGTGATTGGAAAATATCAATTTAAATGAGTTTAGCAGTGTTTTACAAGATGTGCAAGAAAAAATAATCCGTCCAAATGCAACATTTTTCAAGTGTTGCCAACAAACAGTTGTTGCCAAGTGGCTCAAACACCAGCAGGACCTGGCAGTGAGTTCAGCTCAGGTCAAAAGAAATGGAGGGGGGTTACACATCATCAGTCCAGGAGGCAGTAGGAAAAAGATCATCCACTGTAATAACTTTTTTAATACAATATAAATCTTTCATGTATTTCCACTGTAATATTTAAAATGATAGCAGACTGGACTCAGTTTAAAAGAAGTGTTGAAGCATCGTTTTATTTATTCTGCAGGCTGAACATCCAGTTTGTCATGAGATCTTTCTGAAAATTACTTCAGCAACATAACATTGTGTTTTTCTGTTTTGAGTCCATGTTTGTGTTTGTATGCATGCATGTATGTGGAATATATATGCATTACTTTCCTAAATCTTAGTTTGTTCAGTTTAAAAATGTAGTAAAAATTAAGATTGAATCTGCAGCACAAACAATTAGTGTGATTTTTTTTTCTTTTGTGTGTGTGTGTGTTAGACATTGGTCTACAGTAAATATAAAAAGTAGATATAATGGGCTGTAATCAGACCGAAGGTAATATCTTTGTGATTGGACATGTGTGGATACAGACATGCACAGACCTGCAGAGAGAAAGATTTACTTTTGCACATCGAGGACTCACAGGTATTTATAATTTATATGTGTTCTGACCTGAACCACGGCCACATGTCTTCCAAGAACAGGTTTTTTTTTTTCCCTCCACATGATCTTTGCAAATATAACTCAGCCTGTTCTTATGGTTAGTGAATCTGGCAGCATGACCGTGGAGACTCGGTCTCCAAACAGATTTTCAAGATTAAATGTAATGTAACAATAGAGGTATGGGTTTGGGAAAACAAGCTTCCCCTTCAAGTGGCCTCACAGACTCCACTCTTGGCAGGAGAAGACAGAGGGGAGGCCAGCAGGCAGCGAGCACAGCCATGTTACCGAGAAGCTTGGAGAAAGGAGAGATGGCTGGGCTGCGTTGGTTCCCAAGCTCAGAGGCCAGCACTGCTGGGTTAGTTTAACTTTGCTGATGTAGAGTCCTGTGTGTCCTGAAGGTGACTCATGTTAAAGGGAGTTTAATGAGACTTTGTCCTGACTACATCAGAAGACAGCTGTTTGTCAGAACAGTACAGTACAGCATGACCCCCTGAGCATAATCTTGGATGTTTGCCTGGTGTGTTGGAACTGTTTAGTCAAGGTGAGTTCAGTCTGAGTGAGAGAAAAACCAACGGTGACTAAAAGAGAAAGACGCTGGTCTCTTTGTATGTTCACGTTCAGTTGGTTTGTGTATTGCCGTCATGTAAAATGTTTATCTGCAGTAATCTATATTTTTTGGATCAACACTGAGTAAATTCAAAGTTTAATGCTATTTATCAGAATGACAGATAGCAGTGGATTTAACCCAACTCTGCAATTTCCCTCAGTGTTACATATGTTTTTGGCAAACAGTAACCTCTGAGGCTGAAAAATGAGGTGCCTAAACCTTTGGTCTATCAATAACCACTTGAGTCTGGCTCCATCAGTGACTCAGTCCCAATAGACTCCCACGTGAAAAAGTCCAACTTTACAGCAGAAATAAAAACGTTAACAGGCTGGGAGAAAAATCTGCTTCAGTCCCAAACGTTTATATTTAAATTCTATTAAGACACATAATTAGACAAAAATGAGAGTTTGGCCTGACTCACTTTCATGGTTTTTCAGTCACCCAATTATAATCTACCTGTCTGGCCCTGATGTGAGTATTTTACATTAAGCCATTTAAACCACTGTTAGTATATGTGCAGCTTTAATTAAAACATTAAAATATATTTCTATGGCATACTTGGCTGGTGTTAACAACAACTGTTTAAAACAACATTCAGAGATTAGATTGTCCCATGAAATCTGTTTTTCTCTATTAATATGCAAATGTGGGCCACAGCATCTAATTAAATCAGCTAATTCATGTGAAAAAGTCTCAGCTCTTTCTTCATGTGTCACTGATCTCTGACATTGTATTTTAAAGTACCTGAGTTTAAGAAATTTATGAAGTAAAAACTCTGTATTGCATATCAAGTGCCAAAGTCATAATTAAAGCATTTAAGATGATGATCTAAAACAAAAGGTTTCGGTGGATAAGTATCTGTTTACATCAGCTTGAGGTGGGTTGACTGAGCTGAGTGATGTGCTTATCAAGCAGTTTAAGGAAATCACGCTGAAAAGGGTAAAAAAAAACTCCAAGGGCACCTTTCCTAGGAAGCAATAAGGGAAGGATGCATTTGTCACTCACTCCCACCTCCTCCGCTCTGAGGTGCCCATCAAATTTGCTTCCTCAAAAACACCCCTCTATCCTTTAGGCTTCAGTTTGTGGTGAAGTGCGGCTTTACCTTCAGCTTTCTGACTGCATCCTTTACAACTTCGGTGCCTTTTGGAGCTTCAACCTCTGTGTTTCCAAGGAACTGGAGAAAAAAACAAAAAGGTTGTACATTTATGATATGACAGTAACAAATGAAAGGCACACAGCTGCACGGCACTTCAGTGAGTGCCTGGGGCATTAAAAAGGCAACAAAGAGAAGAAGGAAGGGATGTATACTGGTCAAAAATAGGAGTAGTAGTAGAGTAGATTGAGCTTTGTTCACGTAATCACACCAATCGTAGGATTATTAAATGAGACTATTTTGAGTTTAATTGAATGAACATTTGTATCAATTGAGTCATGTCTAAAGTACAGGGCAGCACGGCGGCGTAGTGGTTAGCACTGTTGCTGCACAATAAGAAGGTCGCCGGTTTGGTTCCTGGCCTGGGGCCTTTCTGGTACTCCGGTTTCCAGACAAAAACATGCATGTTTGCGTGAATTAATTGGTGACTCTAAATTGTCCGTAGGTGTGAGTGGTTGTTCGTCTGTCTGTTGGCCCTGCAATGGACTGGCAACCTGTCTTGGATTAGCTCCAGCACTCCCCGCGACCCGGAAATGGATAAGCGGTAGAAGATGAATGAATGAAGGAGTCATCCCTTAAGGACAGGAAACTCCCATTTTATTTTACTTTATTAATTTAATTGTTTCATTTAATTATATATACAAAGGAACCAAAGCATATGTCTTATCCATGTGAGGAAAGTATATATGCCAAAGTACACACACGCACGCAAAGATCTGATGCAGCACTTCTGTTGCTCTCCAACAGATGGAGCCATTAACCTTTGTGCCTGAACACGGTGTTTTCCATCTGGTGAGAGCAGCGGTAATTGTTCCCGTCACACACGTTGCCTCAGTGCCTCCTGAGCTTAATGTGTGGAGCCTGTTCCAATATCAGACTTCATAAACACCAGTGTCAGCCCGGTAAAGGTTTGGGCCTGGGTGGGGAGCGGCGGGGGGGGCAAAACAACAATGTTTCCCACTGGAGCAAAGCAAACAGTGCAGACAGACATGGAGTCTCTCCTGCGACACAACAAAGATCTGAGTGAAGTCTCGTTAATGTGCCTTTAATTTTAGTGTTTGCTTTGCAGACTATTGTCCTTCTGCAGCTCCTGGAACAATCGTATAGTCTCTAAGTGACTTATCTTGTCTTGGACTTGCTTGTTGGTGCTTATGTTCCGTTACCCTCAGCAAGACTAAAGTTTAGGGCTTTTAATGAATCGAACAATTACCCATTATTGCTCTTACACTTAGCATTCATGGTTACAACAGAATACTTTGCTGATGCCTGAGAGCCATATGAAAAAGGAATAAATGAAGAGGGAGATAAAAAATTTGGTAAATCACACTCCTCAAAAGAGGAAGGAAACAGATTAAAGCTTCATACAAATGTATCAGAATTGTTTGTAGAGTACATTTGTCATACAAATGTACTGTACACACTTCAGGACATATCTGGGAGTGCTGCTGACAGGATAGCCTGGAGAAGCGGCCGTTCCTGACCAGTGCATTCTGGGCTACGACTGGGGAGGTTTCACGAGGCAGACTGAGCTCAGAGGCTCATCCATCAACCGGTGCATGCAGCTGAAAAACGAAGCGACCTTGCCCCTCATTCCCAACGGTGAGGATTCAGACTTCAGCTGTGAGGTCTCAAATATAAGCTGAGAGAAAACGCAGATTTCAACCTTGCGGCAGGTCTGGAGACTTCACTGAGATGGGAGACGAAGAGCTAAAATCTGACTTCCAACTCATTGTCTATGCAGAGCCTCTGCCTCATCCAAAGCTTATCTTTTATTTTATTTTATTTATTTATTTATTTATTTTTAACTCTTAGAGAGGGCACACTGTGTGCCAGTAGGAATGGAAGTGAATTCTGGATGTGATGTGACTAGTGATGTCTGGTCCCAGCAGCTCTGACATTACCCTGACAGCAAGATACACCTGGCCTATACCTGCAACATATGCTTGCGTTTTGCATGGCCCAGTATTCTCCCCGCTCCAGCGGTCCAAGTTTGGCTCATATACAACGTGATATGCCACATCTGGCCCAAGTCTGTCGCACACAAACCATCACTAGAGCATAACAACCTGGATCTACAGAAATCTCAAAATATATGGGTCAGTCCTGGACAATGGACTGTTGTGCCGCTTTTGTTGATTACAGGGGTTGGCAGAAACTCACAGACGTTTGTCTGACAGTCAACTTGAGACATCTGAGAACGAATGAGCTGCCAAGCTTTGGAACAGATGGGATATAGATGTAGATGACAGCCTCCACTGTCAACACAAGACAGCATACAGCCAATTAAACTCCAAAACAGGAGAAGTGCTGTGGATGACAGGATAAGAGTTCAGAACAAAACACCGTAGAGTGTAGATCTGTTTTTTGATGTATACATGGCCGCTCACTACACTTCAAGGAAAACAGGAACAGGAATGTTTAATTTGAAAAATGGCAGCATTGCTATTCTGTTGTTATCTGTATGTGTGCACGTGTGTGTCCTTTTGTTCCAGTCTCTCCCACAGTTATGCCTTTGATAGGTTGCTCCTTCTGCTTCCTGATTGAGCGGCAGGGTTCCTGATTGGTGTGGTACAATTGCCAGTGCAGTGTGCCAATCCAGGAGTGGCAATCTGCAATTATTTCCCAGTGAATTTCCCACTCATGGTTAGTAAAATTTTGGTTCGCAACATTAGAGTAGAGGTGCTTGCTTGTCCTCTGGATTTTTGTTAGTTTTCCACTGCACGCCAACTATGAGTTTGGATTTGAGTTATTTTATTGTTTTACTCGTGGTCTTATTCCAGGTTGGAGTCTTCTTTTGTTAAGCTTTGTTTGTTATTTTGAGCAGCATCCATCTCTTTCCCCCGTTTGTGGTTGCACTCTTGGTTGTAATTGGAATACCTCTTGCTTACATAAATAACTCTCTTTTTATACCAACAACATCTGGTTTTATATCGCTTCCCTTTGCCTCTAGTGAGCTGTGGCGTAACATCTGTTATCTGACTTTTGTATCGATTCAGTATCATAGAAACAAAACAGTGCACATTGAGCTATATAACAGAAACTTCCTGACTAGTTAATCCCATTTTAAAATTTCGGTAATCATGGTAATTCGGGTTTGGACCTAGTTTAGGATTAAACAGATTACAGGGAAGCAGTTCCTAAGACAATTTTCCTATCCTAATTTCACACAGGAAGTCCATTCCAAGAGCTTCCTGAAGTTCAGAGTCAGAGACAAACAGTGACATAGAACATAGTACAGCACAACCAAGCTTGATTTGAACAATCCAAAACAGAGTAAGAATAGAGGTATCAAAAAGTATGCAAGTGTATAAAAGAGCAGTGCATTTAAGGATTGTGCAAAGTGATTGCATTGATTGCACGTGGGACAAAGGAAAATTTATACCTATTTGTTCGTGCCCTAGGTAGCTTATATCTCCGTCTAGACGGCAGAGAAATGAATTCTTCCAACAATGGGTGATCGAGGCTAGACAGGATGGACCGAGCCTTCTTTAAGACTTGCCTGTCAAAGATCTCTGAGAGAGAGCTGCTGCATGCCAATTATCTTATTGGCTTCTCTCACAATTTTAAAATCACATTGACCTCTCCTCTTAGTGTTCCACTACTGAGCAAACATTTTAAGTTCACACAGTTTTCTTTGAATGCTTTCACACAAAACACAGTGAGAAACAACTAATTCCCTGAAAGGCTCATGATAGGCCATATTGCTATATAACGGACATAAAGGTTGATTACTCGTTGATGTTATATTAATTGGTTAGGGTTTTGCTAACTTGAGATAAAATAGGACTCCTAACGTAAGTCCGAATCTGCTTCTGTAAAACCAAGGGCCTTTCCTTTACTTGTGATTTATGACAGGAAGTGCCTGTGATGTAAAAGAGATGATAGCACACAGTGCTGTAGCTAGTCCCCTAAACCCCCAACCTTCCCAAACCACGTGATTAATAGATGCTTCATGTTTAATTCATTTGGTTAGCAGTTCAGTGACATTTTCAAAAGGTTTCAATTAAAACTAAGAAGGATTATGTCACTTGAAATCAATAGCTTCAATTACATCTAATGACGGTGTCTCCATTCTCTTTTGTATTACAACAGAAACACACACTCCTTCCCAGGAAGCTGCTAGATCAAGGTTGAAATTATACACATGCAGACATTAATGTTTTAGTGTGTACCATTGCTTAATATAAGCATACATAAATGCACGTTTGTATAGACATACACTATATTGCCAAAAGGATTCGCTCACCTGCCTCGACTGGCATATGAATTTAAGTGACATCCCATTCTTAATCCATAGGGTTAAATATGGCGTCGGTCCACCCTTTGCAGCTATAACAGCTTCAACTCTTCTGGGAAAGCTTTCCACTAGGTTTAGGAGTGTGTTTATGGGAATGTTGGACCATTCTTCCAGAAGATGTCACTTAAGTTCATATGCCAGTCAAGGCAGGTGAGTGAATACTGTTGGCAATATAGTGTATGTTAATATATGCGTTTGGTCTAACTTCAGATTTGTAAAAATTACATATGTAACCTGTGCACTTTTACACGTACATTTTATTCTATTATACTTTGTATGTGATGCTTTAGAAGTAGTTGAATTTATGAAATTAAATCAAAAAATACTGAAATGAACACGCTAAAACCCAACCTGTGTGTTCTGCAGGCTATACAATGTCCAAACTGCTATAAAAATACAGATGACGAGCTTCACCTGAGTTTCCTCATAAGTGGTTGCAGCCTTGCTCTCTAATACTCTGTGTCATGTCACGAATCAAACTCCAACTTTGGTTTGAGCTTCAGAAAGCCTGGAGGAAAATATTTGTGCTCAGAAGAGCTAAATAATGCAGGCAGATTGGTAGTTCCCTCTACTCAGAACGAGTCAAGACGCAGAGGAATTTTATGAGCTGGTTGAATCGATTGATGAAAAAATTGAAAACTTCAGATTTTCTTCAAGCCAGAAGACTGATAACCCCTTTCTAACAGATTTTTTGTAAGTGCCTGTAACCTGGAGAAGAGGCTGAGCACTTTCTGAGCACTTTGTCTGTCTCATTCCCACCAGTTCCTCCAGTGATGCACAGTGAACTCAGATCTTTGTAAATTCAGTCGGACAGAAAGTTGACAATATTTAGACAATATGGAAATGTGGAGACATCCTTTGATTTTTAGGGACGCGTCTCCTGCTGACACAGCAGGGGAGCTTCAGCAGTTTGAGTGGATGTTGTAGTTTTGCGATGGTCCCACCTTGGGTCCATTTGTGTAGCATAGGATGTGAGCTGACAGTCAGTGTATCATGGGAGAGAAACTGTTTGTAAAATGAAAACCAGTTTAATGGGAGAAACCCTCCCCAAAGGAAACGCTCCTTCAAGATGTGTTTCATAACAGGCCACAATTCCAGACAAAACCTGGTCTGACATTTCGTCTTTAACTTATTCTTGCTTCAGGATTAGGAGCTTTGCTTGGTTTTGATTGAAGCATGAGTCATGTTTCATAAACACCCGCCCCCCCAACATACTCGTTAAAAAAATAAACAAATCGAGACTGAAACACACTCTCTTTCAAAGACTCTTCAAATTAAAGTTTGACAGGGAGGACTTTCTTTCATCACAGCGCAGAAGGAAAACAGCTGCTCTGGAGGATAAATAAGGGGAAATCAACTTTCTGACACTTAAGACTTGAGGTTTGCTATGAAGAAAATAAAATCTAGCGCTGCTCAAAGTACAAATGATCATCACCACAGTGTGTGTCAGTTGGCTGTGTCATTAAGGACCACTTTGGAAAAGTTTATGCAGCTTCAATGTGCCACAGCAAAGCCGAGGGCGGCCAAACTCATTTGCTGGTCATTGCCTCAAACTGTGAACTGCTGTCCTCAGTCAAAGGACTTGGTGTCTCAGGAGAAATGCATCATGGAACACCAGGACTAAAAGGTGTTGGTCTGACAGGGTGAACCAAAGCCAGCAAATAATAGGAAGGTGGAAGGCACACAAGGACAGATTGAGTTGTGCTTCTGTACTTTTCCTTTCACTACAAAAGTCTCTGATAATTGTTTAAGGTAAGATTGGCTACAATGAAACTGCGGCACATACCTTGGCATTGTAGGCAATGTAATGCTTGGCCAGTGCTTCCGGGGTGTGCATCCATGATTTATCTGCAATGACACAGCACAAGTACAATCAAAGAACAGAAGGGAAGGGAAGAGGAGCAGGGAGGTTTCTCTGGGTACTGTGGTTTTTCTTTATCACGTCTTCTCTTCTCGAAACACATTCCCACCTCGGAGTTGCCCTTTACAACCACAGTACACCAACTATGATTTGTAGGTTACGCTACAGCTTCACTGGATCTCTTTGTAATTAAAGGGCTCTTTTTATTGGCCACCCAATGTTGGCAATAAGGCAGGGCCAAACCCTGACTTTGTCCTGCGAGACAGAACAGAACCTGTGACCTGTTGATCGTAAAACCATCTCTGGAAAGATGAGCTCAGACTCAACCTACAGCGAATTATTGATGCCGTGCATTTGAATTCAAAGTTAATGGAGAGGCTAGAGAATTTTTCAGCATTACAGAAATACGTGAGGTTGTATTTGAGGCTCTCAGGATAGATGACGACAGGATGAAAACAGAGAAGGGTTTTATGTTTGGGGGACTCAGGTGACGCTTTGCATATCACACAAACATATACACTAGACACTCATGTTCAGTGACATGAAATTGAACACTACAGGGAACCTACATTCTAGACCTTCATCAAAATGAAGGATAATCAGAGTTGGATAAGGCTGGCTGAAACATGGCCCTGACATGGTCAGAGAAAGATAACTGACACCTTTCATTTCTTGCGACCTTGTTTGGGGTAAGGGATAAAGGGTTATTTGGATACTGATACTGTGGTGAAGAGAGAGTTTGGGTGGGAGGACTGCCAGACTAATGTCGCAGTCCTCCCAGGTCTGGTTGAATTTGGCGTTCCTTCAACTGTATTGATGTGTCAGAAACTCTTTATCGTAACTGCAAGAGTTTCAGGTATGACAGCTGTCAGATCAACCAAACAGCTGTCAGCCAAATTTAAGTTAATAATATCCAGTGACATTAGCTATGTTTACATGGACACAAGTAATCGGATTAAAAACCTAACCGGAATAAAAATGCTTCATGTAAACAATCAGAAGATTCTGACCTGATCACGCTCGTTCTGATCAAAATTTCTTTCTAATCGAGATGGGAGGGTTAACCAATAGTTGATCCGATTGGCATGCATGTAAACACACCACCAAAGTTTGGGTAGAAATTATCTTAACTGAGCGTGTCTGTTATGTCAGCCATACGTTGACGTAACATATTTCCACCTTGACTACAACTCACTGAAGACATGGAGTTAAAGAGACCTAGGGCCTGTATTGGATTTTTATTATTATCATTATGGACACAAGCAGAAGCAAAGTACAACCTTAAGAACACGGAACAGATCCATTTCAAAATGAAAAACGAAGCAGTGTTTGTTTACTTTGGGAGTAGCTTCTTCATCTAATAGTTTCCTGAATTTCAGACCATTCTGCGCATTTCAAAATCATTTATTCTGTTCAAATGTGAGATACATGTAAACACACATCATGATCGGATACATTTTTTTAGGGTCTATGTAAACAGTAAAGCTGTAATCCGATTTGTAATCAGATTGAAGAAATTTTGCGCATAGAAACAAAGCTATTGAGCATATGTTCATAAGTGCCACTGAGGCCGCTTTGTTTCTTTTTAAGCAACATCACACTGGCGTGTTCTGGTGTCCACTGTGTGTCGTAAACTGCACATTTGACCAGTTCTGTGATGCTATCCACATAGTTTCAACACAAATCCATTCATTCATCTTCTACCGCTTATCTGTTTCTGGGTCGCGGGGGGTGAGGTGTACACTGGACAGGTTGCCAGTCCATTGCAATACCAAGCACAGAGATGAACAGCCACTTACACTCATTCAGACCTACGGGCAGTTTAGAGTCACCAATTAACCTAAACATGATATCTTTGGATGGTGGGAGGAAACCGGAGTACCTGGAGGAAACCCACACAGGCACAGGGAGAACATGCAAACTCAGCACAGAAAGGCCCCAGGCCCGGGAACTGAATCTGTGACCTTCTTATTGTGGGGCAACAGCATTTACCACTATGCCGCCGTGCTGCCCACAGATCCATTCAGAATCCATTAAATGAAAACTTAATGGATTAATTTGAATGTCAATCAATCAGATCAACAGTCAGTGTACCCTCCATGTGACACTGTACACTGTCAATACTCTTGTGGTTGAAGGAAAAAACTTTTCTCATATTCTCAGTAAAAAATTAAAAATCTTATATGGCTTATTGGTGACCTAACTGGGTCAAAGAGTGCAGAGAGAGACAAAAATAAATAAATAGATAAAGATTTGCTATCAACCACGAGGCTGGGTTTAAACATTTTTTTTTTGGACCAGTCTGATTTCAGGACATTATGCCTCAGCACACGGAGTTAATGACTAACCCTGCGGACAGTCTGTGAAAATTAATCCATCCCAAAATGAGCAGTGGTTCAGGGATCATCACAGGTCAGAGAACAACCTTTAAAACCTTTCCAGTGTTTAATTTTAAGTGCCGTTTTCAGCATTTCTCTAATCGTTTATTGATTAAAGCTCCTTTTCTTTCTTTGCATCTGGTTCATACATGCCTTATCGGCTCGTTAATGAATCTTGTGATCAAAGATACATGACTGTGACCTTGGGGTACTTTTGGCTGTAGGTTGATTACGTTTCTCAAGATTTTGGAAAAGCGCCACCAACATCAATCAACTTTACCGTGCCCTCTGCCTAAGTCTGTAATGACTTTGTTTACATTGATGTTGGTGGTTAAGTAGTTTGATCAATTCAAAGTCTCCTCTAATTTGGGTTAATTTAATAGTCCACATTTTCTTAATTGTGTTTGCTAATGTCTGCCGATATATTATATATTATATATAGATATATATATATATTTTTTTGTGGTAAGATGTACACAACGCTGCGGGTAGATAACCAGTAACACATAAATATAGTGCCCTCCGCAATGTTGTTTCAGAATGCTGAACTCAGAGCCTTCTCCGTTACTTAAATTATCCTCCTCTTAAGGTTTCTCAACAGCTGTGCAATGAGATTATCCCTGCATGCTCCCTGCAACCGTCTCATCCAAAGTGCAATCAATTTCTTAGCGGAACTCTTGAGTGAAAGTTGATAGAGGGATGATGTATCTCATCCTTTCATGTGCAGCTAAGGCTGCTAAGAAACTGTAAATTCTAAGACAGAGCAAGGAGCAGAGCAGTGAGGGCTGACACAGCGGCGTGGCAGAGGCTGACATTTTCTTAAGGCGTCAGCACACACTGATTAAAGGAAAAGGAGGTGTGTGCATATCTATGTATGTGTGTGTGTTTTTCTAGCCATTTGCTGCATAAAATGGCAGCAAGACCAGCAAACCCAAAGTAGCAAAAGTTGCAAGTGCAAACAAATTAACTGTTGGGGTGCAAGGATGATTCACCCTCTCTGCAGGTCACACTGTCAGACTGAGTTGTCAGGTGTCTAATGGAGATGAAGGGAAGATTCAGTGGGTGACAGCCTAAAAAGGTGTTGATGCTTCACTGTAGGGGATCGTTCTCTGGAGACATGGGCAGTGTTGCTCTTCTCTTATTCTTGAGTTCATGCGGAGCCAGTTAGGATGTGTGAAAGCAAAAAGGTCACTTCATGCATGTTGCACTCTGGCAACTTCTGTTGTAGACAACAGCTGCCTTCAGGTTTCTGCTGTCGCCCCAGCATTTGAAAATGATTCTTAGATTTTTTTTATTCTTCCACTTCCTGAATTGTAGCTATGGCAATACCTCGGCTATATGATATAGTGTTCACAAAATTTACTGCAAGTTTGTGCAGAGAAGCATGAGAAAGGAGACGTAAAACTACATTGAATTTTTTCTTTATACTTAAAACCACAAATATATCTTCTTGTGGGTATCCAAACTTCAAATTAAACACTGGAAAGGTTTTCAGAAAAATGGGCTGTATAAACAACTAATTTCAATTCAAATGTTTAAAATAAATACAAGGACAGGATGGCGGGATAGTGGTTAGCGCTGTTGCCCCACAATAAGAAGGTCGTTAGTTTGATTCCCGGGCCTGGGTCCTTTCTGTGCGGAGTTTGAATGTTCTCCCTGTGCCTGCGTGGGTTTCTTCTGGGTACTCTGGTTTCCTCCCACCATCCAAAGATGTCATGTTTGGGTTAACTGGTGACTCTAAATTGTCCGTAGGTCTGAGTGTGAGTGTGTGGTTGTTGGTCTGTGTGTTGGCCCTGTGATGGACTGGCGACCTGTCTGGGATGTACCCCGCCCTTGCCCAATGTGAGCTGGGATTAACTTCAGCACCCCCCTGCGATCTGAAAACAGATAAGTGTTAGAAGATGGATGGATGGAAAATAAATACAATCAGATATTTCTAACTGTTTTGTTCCTGAGCAACAGCTCTTTAATCTGTCATGTACGTTGTTTAAATACTCCGTCTCAGCCACAGCTCACAGGTACCAGCTCGAATTAACCAGCATAGACAGATCTAAATGGTTAGTTGTTTCACATGGGGGAGGAGGCAAGTCAAAGGAAAAAGTGCTGCTCTTTAGCTAAAAAAAATAGTAAAATTCCAACCCTAAGAAATATAAATGAAACAAAACTTTTGGGTAGCAATGGTTTGTGTCTGATAAAATTACAGATTCCAAAAATGATATAAGGCTTTACTGCATTCACATGCTGAGCGGAGCTGTCTAAACAAAACAGTACCTGTTTTGAATTAATTCAGGAAAAACCATTACACCCCTCTGGACTTCTATTTTTAAATTAACAACAAACCTGCATTATAGACCAAACACATATTGGTTTATCACACATCTGACAGACTGCTATCTTACACTGGAAAACCCTAATCCACACATGTGGATTTTATTGATGGTTTCATCGAGCAGACCTTTATCACAATCTCTCCTTATCTACAAGCTAATAGCCACATTTATCTTTATCACAGCTGTGAATCCAGCCATTGATGAGTAATTAAACCTCTTTGAGTCAATCAGATAAGCATCTAAGGAAAACGGTAGTCAAGTTTTCTAAAGCCTTGTGCTTAAAAAAAAAAAAATAAAAAAAAATATTGCTGTCATTTCTCGTCTTTAAAAGTTTTACCTGTGAGCTTGAAGACTAATATTTGACTGAAAAAAACAACAACAAGAAAACAAAGATCAGTCTTCCTATAAATTGGCCATCCTCCAAACAGCCACTGAGCAAACTAAAAGCCAAGTTCTCCTCCTCTTTTTTGTGGTCCTCTTTTGTTTGCTTTCTTTGAGGCACTTTCATCTCACTAAGTACTTGTCAAAGACAGCTGGAATGCCAATAAAACAAACATTTATGGCACAACTTCTGTTCCTACTTCAGACAAACAACAATAACAGCAGCCCCAGTACAGTAAAGACTGACCTCCACTAATGTTTTATTAGCACAAGATCGTCATCATGTTGTTAAGAGTTGTGCTTGCTCCTCTAGACATTCTCTGGGTGTTTGCTTGTGCCTCAGACAGCCTGAGTGCTACACTCTAAATGCACAATTTTTTGACAAGGGGGTCCACAGGATGCAGGGCTGGTAATAGCCTATTCACTGCAGTGTTCAATCAATGACACAAATGTGTTTGCTGGGCATGCACAGTTCTCCATCACGCAGAAGGCAACCTTGACGCACAGAGGACCAAACCTCTGAGTGAATCTCATATCTTCATCTCCACCTTATATTTAGTGCAATTCAATACAGCAACACTGGACAGCCTTTCTCTGAGAGGAGCAAGTGAAAATGATTATATTCCTATTGGTTCTTTTTGCCTTGCTGTATTACACTAAATTATTTTGTAGAAGCGTTGTGGCTTTTGTACCACTCTATTTAAATTCATATGAAACCACTTCTCCGCTCTGCTGAGAAAGGCTCTGAAAGAGTTCAGTCAATTTAAAGGAATAACAATCCACATTATACAGAACCTAAATAAAGATGGAATCACAGACCATGTCGGGTGTCCCTATAAAACACCGTGGTTGTTCATCAGGCTCTGGTACATTCAGCTCTTAACTCTTTTGTCTTTCCAGTGCGAGTCAATCAGACATGCATACATTACATTAAGGGGAAAGAAATAATCCCACCCGTTTATGAGTGTCTCATGTAACAGTTGCAGGGTAGCAGCATTTACTCTGGGAAGCAATTTACCGAACGTGTCCACGAGCCCATGTATAGAAGACATTTTCTGTATAAATGTGTTTTGTTGATTCTATCATAATGATGGATAGAGGACATCTGACCATAAAAAGATAGGGGTGATCCTCACAAAAAAAGACAACTAAATTATAATCCAACATCTGAGTGATGCACTGATGTGCATTTCCAAAAAATCCATTTTGAAATGCATTGCTGAACATATCCACAGTCCAACAGCCCCTGGACTTCGGTGTCTCCCTCGCATACATTTTGCATGTTTGTCATAAAATAGCAATTGCACAACTCTGAAGGACTACATTTTTATTTGACAGCACACGACTGAGATGAGAGGGAGAGAGAGAGGAAGAGAGGAAGATTGATATGAAAGAGAAGACCTGAGTCTGACGGGATCTCAAAAATTTAGAAAGGATGACCAGGTTCCACTGATTCAGACTCCCCATATTCATGGTGATGTGTGTGTGTTATAAAAAAGCAGCCATGCCCCAGGGCGCCACAGCGGGCCCCAGCCCGCCCCACCCACACGCAGGGCCCGGGCCAGCGCCACCTCCCCACTGCGGGCGACCCCCCGGGGCCCAGATCCCGGACAGCCTGCAGCTTTGGGGAACCCCAACCCAGCCTGAGGGCCCCCCTGTCCCCAGTCCCACAGGGCGCCACCGAGCCAGGGAAGGCAGCCCCCATGCCCCCCATCCCACACAGACAAGAGCCAAGGCAGCCCCAGGAGGCAGCAACACGGGGCCCGCTGGCCCAGCGAGCTGCCAGGCACCCAAGTAAGCCAGAATCCAAAGCCACCCGCCCCGGGGCCAAGGCCACAAGGGCCAGCCCCCCCCATCGAGACTACATGATGGATTTAATTATCGGGGACCAGATCTGATCAAACTCTGCCGGTTGATTTTTTTCCCAAGCAGACATTCTCTCCATGGAAATGTGGTCTAATAAAAGGTTTCCATATTGAGTAGTGCTTAGGCTCTTCTTGGATTTCCAATGAATCAGGATGATCTTTTTTGCGATGCTTATGGCAGTAAGGAGCATGCAGGATTTGTTTACTTCCATATTGATATTAGTGAGGTCACCTAGCAGACAAAGTGAGGGGGAAGTAGTGATGGGGTACCCTAGCCACCGTGATAAATCTTCGCTAACCGTCTTCCAGCAGCTGTTGACAGGTGTACAAAGCCAAAGAGCATGCAGATAGCAATCTGGTGAGCCAGTTCGGACAAACGTTTGTTTGTGTGAGGCCCATCTTGAACATCTTTTCTCCTGTAAAGTGTGTTCTGTGTAGAACCTTGTAATTTATTAATTGTAGGTTGCTATTTTGAGTCATTTTGAATGTGTTGGAACAGATTTTTATCCAAAAGTTTGGGTCTGGGTTGATCAACAGATCTTTCTCCCATTTGGAGGTAGGAACAGAGATTGTTAGATCCGTTGGAGATAGTATCAAGTTAATTTTAGACAGTAGATAGTGAAAGCTGTAGAAAATCTGTTAGTCTGGATGGAAGCTCTAAATATAATTGGCTAAGGTCCAACTGTGCCGGAATTATAAATTGGAGCTGAAGATATTCCAGAAATCTTTTTTTGTTAATACCATATTTTGCAGTGATTTCATTAAATTGTATGAATTTGTTGTCTTGTAGGATATGCTTTAAATGTTTTATCCCTTTATCAAACCAAGCTGAAAAATTTATAGATTTTTTATTTTGCAGGATGTCAGGATTGTTCCAGATAGGCATGAGCCTGCAAAGGGTGTTCGAGAACCCATTCCTTTCTCAAGCTGTGAGGGTGTTGCCAATGCTAATATGCTTAAAGCAGCTGTGTCGTCTATGAATGTCTTAATATATTACTGGGACAGTGGGGCATTATAACTGGAGATGTTAAAATTGAATTTTTACCTGGACTTCCTGAACTTCTGACTCAACAGAGAAAGAGCACTGAGCCAACATAGGAGAGAGACACAGAGAGTTTACAGCTAATCCCCTTTGAATGTGATGTTATTTGTGTACAGCTCAAGTTAAACCCTTTGAAAGACAAGAACGTATAAACATGAAGTCAGAGAATCTTTTTATATTTGACTCAGTAATTCAAAATAAAATTATAAAATTTTATAATAATAAAATTAATAATTTTGAATCCCTTCCAAGATCAAACAATAGTTCAATAGCAAGCGGTATTGGAATTGGTGCATGGACTTGCATGCTCTCTGACAGCCGATCCTGTGCTTCAGGCAGACTCAGGTTTTTCTTAGACAGGTCTCTGAATCTGAATATGGAGTTATAATTAATCAATCAATTACTTTTCATCACTGGAACTGTAAAATCCAAGACCAGGGTTCAAAGGTAACCTCTGCATGTTTGGATGACAATGTAAAAATTGTAGATGCTCTCCATATTAAGAATAATTATTATATCAATGATTAATATTGCCCACACCATTCAGACATGTGTTTTGCTTATTTTAAGTTAATTCAGAATGACCTATAACCCAACTTAGTTATATAGAAACCAGCCAATAATTGTATTATTTGTGAGAAAAGATCAACCATCCGTCTGTAAATCTTTAATCTGTATATATATATATATATATATATATATTTCTTTTTTTTTAAATTGCATGAATATATATAAAAAAAAAACACTATTGTAGACCTAAATTGATTTGAAAACAACCACAACCAATTCCAACAATAAAAAGAAATACCTGAGAAAACTTCAGTTGTATTAAATATCTCTGGAACATTTTACGGTTTTCTATTTGTGGAAATAAAAGTTACACTAACACTTATTAAAAAAAAATCTTCCTCAATAGAAAATACAACAAGAAAGAAACTGGACTTTTTGAACATTGACAAGGACAGAAACAGAAGAAAAAGCAAGTTTTTAAAGAAACTAAACTTTTTAGAAGAAAAAAAAAAAATACTAGACACTAATTATTCACTGTAGAACTGATGGCTTCAAACCTCAGAGCAGGTTACACCACTGCTAAACGGTATTCTGTTGAGTTTTACTTTCAGACCTGCTGCCCTGCAGCTCCTCAAAGGTTCCACCTGGTTTCTGTAGAGTCAAACCTTTTGGTGCAAGCCACGTCCGAGAGCGTGGGCAATAAACATAGGAGATAAAAATGATCGAGATCCCTGCTGGCATTACCTGCCAGACGTGATCAAGCCCAAAAACCCTGCCAGAGGCAGAGATAAAGGGGGAGAAGGTAAACCAGTGGAGGAGATCTGTCATCAGCACCAGTCCTCACTCTCAGGCAAAAGCAGCAGAGGCAAGGTGCATAACATGACGGATTAATAAAATCAGTTGGACATTTATACACATGCTTTCAGGCATGTTGATTTTTTACAAGAACAAGAAAAATGAGGGATATCCTGTAGTCTTTGTCCTTTGTGTGTACAATAAAATAAATATGGCTCAGTAAACTCACTAAAAACATCTTAATGGATGGAAGCAACATTACCAGCAACCGAAAAACACAGAGCGGAGGGTTCAGCAGAGAGTGAATAACTCACTCTGCAGTAAAATCACTGGCAAATTAATCTCAGCGCTGATGGAGGATTGTAAGTTGCAAATCAAGATGTTTCGAACCGATGTGAAAAACCTAAAAAGTCTTTGTTTGGCAGAGCCCTCAAATCGCTGCATCATACACAGAGAACAAATCAAAAATTCAATCTGTTCTAATTCAGCTAAAGCCCCGTACGAACTACTACACCACTTGTCCTCTTCGACATTCACATAGCAGCTTATTTAAACCCCAGTTTTTTTCTTATAACCAGTCGCTTCATTCAGATTTTTCTAATCTTTAGATGATTAACATTCATGCCAACACATTTTGCAACTGTAAAGTTGGAATATCAACCACTTAGCAGGCATGCGAGTAGCAAAACATATATCTAAAAGTATCATACTGTACACTACTGTACATACTACCATGGTTCATGCTCTTAAACAGAGTCATCTCACCTCCCTTGTGGGGAAAAAGCTTTTACTCTGCTACCTGTTGGGGAACTTTTGGCATCATTGGCTGCCAAATGACAGTGACAGATGTTGCGGGAATGAAATGCAGAGGGAGGCCCAAAGGTCAGGCATCTGTCTGTGTTTCGATGTATTAGTACAGGCTGGAGGTCAGGAGGTCACTGTACTTCTCTCAGTGGAAAAAGGGTTTAGCACACTATTATGTCAGGTGGTTGAATGGATGCACCATACAGCTGCAAAAGAGATGGACAATGCGTGCTATAGCCTGTCTGGGAGCATGTGATGAAAGGATATTTTCCGAGCTTTGCTTTCTGTAGGGCTCCTCATCACCTGCCTGCTGCTGAAGCCAGCCTTAAGATGTGTCACTGTGCAAATACATCAGCTTTCATTAACATAAATGTGATCCTGGGTCAAATATGAGAGGACTGGAGCTGTGTCTCCATTACAGGAAATCAGACAGGAAGTTTAAGAGGAGGAGAGGAGGGGAGAGTCTGTCCTCCCTGATTACCATCTTCAGCTCCTAGAATGATCTCATCCAAATATCATTACAGCCCGGTGCATCACTTGGCCCCATAAACTTGCCCTATCGCTGCCCAAGGTTTCTCCAGATCTGCTGATTTGTACTGAAGGGGGCAGGGACAGATGGTGGTAAACGCATTTAACGGTTTTGCAGACTGCAGTCCCAGATCTCCCCTCCTCCACATTTGGGGCACCTCAAGACTTTGTAGCGCTGCACCAGTTTCTTAACTGTCTGTTCAGCAAAGGATGCATATTATATGTTATGTATATTTTATTGGCCGTACTGACGGGTTGTTGCCCTCCACAACTTTGTGAGAGGAATCATTTCATGTTTGAGTTGTTTTATTGCAGCTTGTGTTGCTCAAACAGCCTTTGAGGTTGCGCAGTGTACAATACCTAAAATGATTTCATCAAACAAAAACAACAACATGTACATCATCCTTTTTTCTTTTTTTCTTTTTTTTTTGCTGTTGTTTTTCATGTGAGCTTTCAAGTGTGAGGACTTTGTCGTCCGGCCAAATTAATTGTCTGTGAAAGGGCTAAAATTGAGGAAACATTCCTATCCCCAATTCCAGACGAAGCAGATTCACAAGTGAGTTTATAGATTTTGATGTTCATAAAATGACAACAGGAAGAGTAGGGGCTTCATGCAGACGATGTTCAACATTAACAAAGTGGCTCCAAGTGAAAGAAGCACCAGTGTTCTTCAATGTCGCAGCTAAAATCTGCAGACATGAGGAGCAGCAAACTTTTTTATTGCTTACCTTTCTTCCTGTTGAAGGCGCGGTTCATAGTGGAAAATGTGCGTGTCTGAGGGTCCTCCTGAGTTGCTGCCAATATTCCACCTGGAAAAAGGGAGATAAGAATGACTTTGACCTCAAAACTTTACTAAAAGGCAAGAAACAAACACTCTGAAAGGAGGGGGGGCAACGTAAAGCTGTCAGAAAGTGTTCAAATTAAAGTCTCAGTCCTTCTGAATTACTGTTTACCTCTCAGTAACATCACACTCATCATATGTGGAGTCTGTGCTCCTGACCTTGTAGCGTTCATAATTTAGTCGTCTCTGCTTCACAGTGTAGGACAGTGCTCTCCATCATCTTGGACTGGAGGACACTCTTAAGTGACCAATATTTCCAAAAGAACTGAGGCAATTCTTTCCAAGTGCTCTGAGTAAAACTCTACAAACACAAACGCACGCGCACACACACACAGCATGGAACACAACTTACAAATTGATACAGTCTAAAAACAGACCTCCAGGTGGTCTTTCATTGTGAATGATATCTAGGGTGTATATTAATACAGTGAAAGTATCAAGGGTTCAGTCCACAGAGAAATGCTCACAGCCTGTATTCTGAAACTGAGCCTTAAAACCAGCTCTCAGCACTTCTCTGACTTTGTGATGACACTGCACTCAGACCCACCCACCTCGTCCCCCACATCCAACCTTTCTCTGAGTGTCTACCTGACTTTTTTTGTTCTTTTGCATCACTCAAACACAGTCAGCCAAACATTGGAAAAGAGGCTAAGATCCTCCGATCCTGAACGATTGAGTAACTTTTTGATATTCGAACTCCAGAGAGACGCCGGAGAAGACATGAAGAATAAAACTACTAAATATCTTATGGATCTCAACACTTCAGATAAAATACCTAAACATAAATATGGGACCTTTAATCGCTTTTTTGTCAGTTTAGTCACCTGAAGAGATCTCGACACTGAACTGAGTTATGACAGTAATGAAATGGCATACAAACACTGAGGTTCATTTTCCTTTTGCTTGTGCTAATGGTCTGGATATAGTGAGAGATAAATGTGGAGAGTCTTTCTTCTTGCTGCAGTAACAGTAGTTTAGACTTGATGTGCTTGAGCAAAGAATGTGGCACATTAGATCCACTTACTGTTACATTTCAGAAAAGGCAGCTATCTCCTTTTTACAAATGTTAATGTCCACCCATATGACTCTTTTGCTTTGACAGCTCTCAGGTCTTTGCATCAATTCCCCCTGATAACTTAGCAATATTATGGACTGCAAGGACAAAGTGTCCAGGGCCAGGTAGCTGTCAGCATGCTGCACAATCAATATTTTTTGCTCTTTTAATGTGGGAAAATATGCAAGACTTGCTCCATAACAGCTATTTCAGTCTCTGCCTTTGCAAACAGATGAAGTTGTGCCCAGGCAATTTAGAAAATGAATTGAATTTTTCCAGCTCTGGCATTCTCCATTTATCACAAAGTCAGAGTCATTATACATTTTTAGTGAATGGACTACTCATGCCAAAGTACCAAACTTCCAACACAATATATTCTTAAAAAGCCTTAACAAAAATTATGTTGTTTATAAAATAAATAAATAAATAAATAATGCCAGCACTCTGCATGAACATCTTAGAGGAACCAATGGGCCTGGGAAGAATGTTATTTTATTTTTTATGGCAAGAAACTATTAAGTAGTAAGGAAATATTTCTGCAATCTGCAGCGGTATAAACTGGAATAAGATATTTTTTTCCAACATAACTCTGAAAATGATGTGAAATTGAACGCTGCCATGGAACGAATAATAGAGAGATCACATAAAGGAGATTAATTGTGCATTAACTATATCTATCTCAAATCATGATGGTTTCACACAAAGGCATTCATGGATTAAAGGGCTCCATGGGTCTGACATGAAACATGGCTGGATAAAACAGAAGCCTCATCCAAAAGGGATCCAAATCCAGCTATCGATGGGAAAACCTGTTTCTGTAAACCCAATGTGGTGATATGCCACTACAATACACACTTTTTTTTGCTAGTTGTGACCTTTAAACATCGTGTAATCAGAACTCAACCCTACCTAAGTATTGCACATATTGATGCACAGACATGAGACCGTAACACAATGACAGCCACCGAAGTGTGGAAGTCCAGTTTTATTTTGAAGGCATTAACCAAAAGAGCAATACAGTAAAAACTTAAGTGTGCGGAAACAAGTCCATTACTGTAATAGAGGGAGTTTGTGTGGGATTAGTTTAGACTAATAGCTGTGAGGTGCCACTAAAAAATGAGTCAAAAGTCTTTATTATTGCTGGCGGGGAGCTGATGATATGTCAACTCATCATCCTTAAAGATCGAGCTCCTGTTATTTCTAAATTAGGATTAAAAGAGTCTCCGCAACAACGGTTTCCTTAAAGTGAAAAGTGAAAAGCTTAGCTGTACATTATGCATAATAAGGTACGTCATGATGAATGGCATATAACTGAGGGTTATGTAGTTTGCAGATACAAATACAATGTATGTCTGTGGGTTCTCACTGTAAGGGGATATTTTGCTGTAACAACAGGCTCGGGAAATGGCTGGAGAAAATTTAAATGGAACGAGCTTCAGGGTGGAGACTGGGACATTCCTCCGTCTGCCAAAACAGAATATCTCCGCTGCAGGGGAAAAAAAAAAAAAAAAGACAACTTGTGTTTCTTATTTACAGATCAGGTCAATGTGCTGCTGCTGTCCACTGCCCGAAGCTTTGCATGGGCAGATGATAAGAAGGACACAAGTTCTGTTTACATTTCACCCGAGACATGGAGACCAGATTCTGCAGATCTCAGCACTAAACTACTCTGTAGGATCTGGACTCTGCCAAATGAAGACCTTGGCAGTGGAGAACTTGGGACTAAGCTGTAGCATTTTAGAGAAATGACTGTTTGGGATTTAAGTCACTGTTGCCTTCATTCTCAAAGTTAGATGTGCAGTCAGGGCCAAATGTCTTACCCTTTTAGTGACTGCTTTTCTTTTTTGGCTTCACAAAAGCCTTAGCAGAAAAAAGACAGCTTCCTTTTAATGGTATTATATATCGTGTCATATTGTCCTGTTTTTTTAATCAACTCTTGGAGAGAGGAATCGGTGGGATCTTTTGTGACAGGAAGTAGGGAGGAGGGGAGTCTTTCTTCATTTCCATCAAACATTAAAAAAAGTAATTTTTAACCAAGTGTAGTGCTCTGGTTGGGTGGTACACCTGAAAAATGTAGCGATTTAAAACATTAAATAAGCTCCTACTTGAGCAGACTTTTAGAAACCACAGCAAGGTATGCTAGGACCCTCAAGTATGAATGTATGTATGAATGTGATGAGGCTTTCTCTCTCTGAACCTGAAAACTCCTCATCCCTAAGAGAAAAAAAAAAAAATCAACCATGAAGATCTCTAATTTGTGAGAAAAATGTAGGACGACCAGGCTCAGCTTGGCAGCCACAGCAGAGAGATTTGGCAGCAGTCAGTCTGGCTACCTTTTAGTTTGATTGTGCCACACTGACGTAATGCTACGCCTCACCTGCCACCTGACTGTGATGTCAAACATGATGATCGACAGCTGCAACCTGTTTTAATCGCTTCCTATCTGGATATTCACGGGCATCCCCCCTGGAGAGGCAGCGCCATCACATGCATGCACACACACACACACACACACACACAAACACACAGCCTTTACACTGAGCTGCGAACTTCCTCTGTCTCCTTTCGATGTTTACCAGCTGTGGAAGAGGCACCGGGTTACCTCTGCTCATTTCCCCACCAGAGCAGTGATGTGTTTACAAGTCCACATGCACACACTGCTCAGCTGACTCAACATCACAATTAGCCTTCATTATTTCGAACGCAGCATTATTAGGTCTATTCATTTACATAAATGGACACACAAACGCAAAATTCCAACTAGGGCTAGGGTTAGGTGCTAAAAATACTTGGATTTGTCTTTTTTTTAATGGTGAAAATGAAACAGACTAATCATTCGTGGAAGTTGCAATATGATTTTGTGTTTGTTTTTGCATATCCCTATTTAAAACAACAAACAATATATATGAAAACTGAAAAGAACAAGATACATTGATAAAAAAAAATCTCCTTTAGGTAAATTCTTCATTAAATTTGCATAATGATAAATGCAAATTGTGTTTTTGAAGTTTTAGTAAAAACAGGAAAACATACAAGCCAGAACTTCACTTACTGAAGACATAGTTTGAAACACACAATAACTATGTCCAGCGTCTGACTATTCACCTTCAGTGACTCAAGCATGTGGAATTTAGCTTGGAAAAGAGTCTTTGCGGAAAAGAAAAGCAACCTACTTTGACCCTGGAGTCGTCTAACCCCAAACAAGGAACGCAATGACTCCAAATGAATAAGTATGACAAGCTAATGTTTAAAAAAAGAAAGAGAGAAAAGAAAGAAAGTTAATGTGCCATTTATAAATGCCTCTCACCCACACACTAATCTGCCCCATATGCACTGAAAAGGCAGGAGCGGGCTTTTAGGATGAGGTAAAGGCAGAGCATGCACTGTGGTTCCAACATAATGCCTCCGAAACGAAAATCAACAAAGATCCTTTGTTTTCTTCTCTTTGCTCTCACCCTAGCTCCGGAATCTCGCCTGATAAGTGCAGCACAAAACACATCGCGACCACAATCCTTTTTATGAATTTAGTCCCAGAATTCCTCAACCGAATCGACCGTGGGTGTCTTGGTGTGCGATCTAAAAGTCAGGCTTGCTCTCCCACAGCCTGGCACTTAAGCTTCTGAGGATCAAATGCGGCACCCTGACATAGTTTATCAAGGAAACACAGTGTTACCCTTTACAGGCAGAAGGGGAAAAAAAATAAAAGTTCTACAGAGAGAAACATGCAAACAACAACAAAACTGAGATAAAAGCTACTTACTCACCGTCAAACTGGGGAGGAATAGTGAAGAGGAAGTTCCAGCAGGTCTTAATAGTTTTCAGCTGTGTGCCAGATGGTGCTACACTGAGGACTGCAGTATGGAGAGATGATGGGGTTTGCAAACTCAACTAGAAGCTTTTGCCTAGACACATGATACTTGACATTCAAACCCAACTTCCTCCGCCCACAGTTTGTCCTTAGTGAATTCTTTAGGAGTTTAGTATGTGCGGGGGGGAAACAAAAAAAAAGGAGAGAGACCCCTTCCAACAGGAGTTTCTCTGCGATGCACTGTGGCATACCGGAGATGACCCGTAAAAGCCAGTGAGCCAGAGGTTGCAGCCTGACCCTCTCTTCTGCTGTGTGACTCACCGTCACACCGCACAACCCTGGGTTGGCATCGTGACATCGATCAAAACTGCTATGCGGCCCAAATACGATGAAGTGGGGTGGGGGGTAGCACTACCTTTTAAACACAAAGGCCTAGAAGTCTCCTTTTGAGATTATGTCAACTAATAACACCCCTTCCCTGTTCCACTGCACTGCAGAAACACTGAGGGCTGAGCAGTGTTTAAAATCTGACACTATATTGTGCTTTTTCTCACACAGAGATGAACTGTCAAGGGACAACCTCACCATGCTGAAGCCCAGTTGCTCTGCTTACTGGAAGCCATGTAGTTACAGTAATCTCCTCATCTGGAGCTTGATGCAAATCTCTTCCACCTTGGGGTCTGATCAGGAAAGCATCAGGAAGCATTGACTAAACATGCCTCATAGCCTTTTGAGTGTCATGGTGCAGCTACCTACAGAAGGCTGACTGACCCCCACGCTAGAAAAGAAAGAATCTATAATATCAACAACATAAAATAACACAAGGGAAGACAGTTTGGAGACAGGTGAAAGTGGTGTTTAGGCAGGATGAGGAGGGAGTTACAATAAATTCTCAAAAATGCTGGAAATGCACAGCTGTCATAGTCAAAGTGGAATTTTAAAAAGTGGGCTTCGCAACAATGGACACATTCATCCAAATACAATAGTCTACAATGCAGTAATTCACGTGCACATTGTAATCATGTAAATAGGCAAAAGAATTAAGTGTGTTGTGTATATTACATGGGCGGTCATAGAGTGCTCATTATCTTTTTAAAGACAAACCAAAGGGAATTTGAATGCCGTTTGTGTTCATTTCAAAACTCTCAGCGAGTGACACAACCCAAGGAGACTGTAAATGTGGAGTGTGTCACAACATTGTTGCGTTAGCATGACAGCTCCCCAGTCTACAAATCGTGTCCTCTGGATGGAAGGAAAAATGCTTGATTTCCTCATTTCAAACTTTTTTTTCAGGGTTACGGTTACAAACTGGCACAGACAATAAATCACAATATGATTTTTTTGCTTTTGATATCCATATGCAGTTACAGTATTTAAATCCTTAACAAGATACTGAAACATGGAGAACACTATAAAACACACAGAGCACACTCTGGACCACAGGTATAGTAACCTATATGTGCATTAGCAACAATGGAAATAAACGTAAGTGTGTAGTGTCTTGTCCAGGAGCTGGAGGAAAATGTGTGTGTGAAACACCTTGTTCAAGACAAATACTTTCCAGATGCTCTAGAAGACACCCAGAGCAAAAGGAGGGCAACTCTTGCCCTTTGTTAAGAGTATCCTGTTGGAGATTCAGCTCGGTAAGGCCCGTGGGTGGTGGTGTGTTCTTGCTGGCCAGCAGAATTTTTGGGTTTCTGCCGGAAAAGGCGTCTATAGCAGGGAGGGGTCTCAGGGTTTGAGCTGTTCACACTTTATTTGTGTAGCACTTTTCTTTGCTCTGCCCTGTATCATTTCATGTTTGCGTCTTGTATGAACAGCTGTGGTGGTGTAAGGAAAGTGGGGCCCTTTATGCTCCACACGTACACACTCGCGTGCACGCACATACACACAGAAAAAGTAAAGGAAGAAACTGCTTTGTTTTTTCTGTTATTGGTGATATATTTATTTTTACTCTTACGGAAACAAAGACGCACAACAGGCACAACAACTCTGATGCATCTAGGTCAACAGTTGAAAACAATACCAATGAGTCATCTTTTCAGACTTTGTTGTGTAACTGGGCTACAGCCCCACACTTCATATTCGTGTAGTGGAATGCAGAAGTAGAAAAATGAAGATGGACACTCTAGCAGACAAAATAACAAATAAGTACAAAGAAGATTCAACACATCTTCATTCAGCACTAATGTTTGAATTTCTTTAATGTTTTCAAGTTCAGAGGCCAATTATTTCATTTCTCACAGGGGATATGAGTGTCTGTGTTAGTGTGTGTGTGTGTGTGCGCGCAAGTTTTTATATGTGGGAGTGAGGAGCGGGTGGAGAAGCAGGAATGTGCATCTCAATGAGAAGCATCTGAGAGGATTTCCATTGAGCTTTGCAGCCCCCATATGATTTGTACGCCGTCTATGCAGTAATGCAAAACATCAGCGTGTGATACCTTCAGTTGGAGAGTGAGCATGCATCCCCCAAACTCACTCAGCTTGCCAAAAAAAAAAAAAAGAAAGAAAGATTACGGCTGTGGCAGAGAGTGAAGACTCTCAAGCAAAATCTCAACAATAGCAGCAAGATACTGCTGTATCAAAATTATTTCAATCCAACCTGCCAAGTAAAACTAACTGCAAATTGCTGGTAAATCCATCAACTGAGCTTTTCATTTACTCTCATTGATTTTTTTTTATCTCAGATTTGTTAAACCAGATTAAACTTCAGTATTTCCTCTGGCATGAATCATGATATCTGACGAGGCCTGCAGTTATATTTTTTTGCAGGGCTTGCAACATAATCAAAATGGAATATGTTGAAGATAAATATTAGACAACATGTACTAAAGCCATTCTGTCAGCTGTAGTTAGCACTGAACACATAATGCAGCTAAGGCCAATGGGTGGGATTATTGAAATTCTGGTGATGGCATTTATTAAAAAGTTAAGAGTCTGTCAAAAGTATTATGATTGATCCTGGCTGGGGCTAAATAAAAGCCACAGTCCTGAAAATAGATGTGATCATCTAGTGAAATCTTGTGCCAATGAGCTGAGTCCTGTGGTCCATTATATTTACAATAAATCACTATGACAAAGCATGTACCTACAGTTCCATCTGGAAAAATGCTGCAGTAGGTCCCATCCCTTAATCTGTCTAAAATCTGTTGGAGACTTCAAACCAGTCGCTCTTATTTCAGTTCAACTGAAGATCTTTCAAAAACTCGTGAGGTTTGAGATCCTAAAGCAGACCGAACATAATTTGGACCCATTCAATTTGCACACGGGTCTCACAGAGGAGTGGAGGAACCGACACTCAGTCTGGTAAACAAGCTTTTTCAACACTTGGCTCTCAAGTGACAAATTATGGGGTTGGATTTTCAACTTTTTAACTAACAGGTCACAGGGAGTGAAAGTAAACGATGTCTTTTCTGACTGATGGTACACATCAGCGGGGTCACTTCAAGCCTGTGTTTTGTCACGATTATTATTTCTTCGTTATAGATTAGATTAGATAATACTTTATTGATCCCCATTGGGGAAATTCAAATGCCACAGCAGCACAAGGCAAGAGAACATCTGTACATTTCAGTTTATCCATACTGTATTTTATTTTAAATTTTTTTGTATTTTCTATTTTATACTACACTTATTTTTATTCTGTTATGTTTACCTTTGTTTATTCTATATATTTATACTTATGTTTATCCTGCACTGAAAATGGAGAAGCTCTCCGATCTCTCTCTCACAACTGTGTAATGAAAATAAAGGGCATTCTATTCTATTCTATTCTATTCTAACAGGTGACAAATAAAGAAATTACAGAGGACAGGCGACAAAAAAAACATTAAATAAGACAGAGACAGCAATAAGATAAAAAATAAAAAACTGCTAAAAGAACAAAGTGACAAAGTTGCAGATAAGGTGACCTGCAGATAAAGTGATACAAGCATGTGCCACAGTAAACATGACAGCAGTTTCATTATGAAAATATGCAGATGCGTCAGTTATTGTCGGTCTACTACAGGAAAATGAGTCCAGCTATGGCCCAGTGAACGATGATTTTGTACAAGTTTTTGCCCAACTTAACATTTCAAAAGCAAAAAATATGGTCATTGATTTTAGGAGAAACCCCCACACACATAAAGACACTTTCATTAAAAGTCAGATTATTGAAGTTGTTCAGTCTTACAAATATCTGGGGACTGTCACCAATGATAAATTGAACTTTGAAGACAACTGCAAAGCTGTGTACGAGAAGGGTCGACAGTATTTTCACAGTTTAAGGAAACTCTTGCACTTTCATGTGGATCAAACTATATTGGCTATGTTCTACTGAGCTTTATCATTCTCCTTGGTGTCATGGTTTGGGCACATTTGTTTGAAGGGAGAGGAATGCCTTGAATGAAATAGTTAAATGGTGCTCTTGACTGATTGGCGAGTTTCAACTTTTCCCAGCATCCATCCCAGCATATATTCCAGACAGGCTCCCATCCCTTACACTGCGAGCGTAAGCGTCTCCCCTTTGGACAGAGGATCTCAGCCCCAAAATGTGCAACTAAACATTACAGAAACAGCTTTATACCCGCTGCAATCACTGAACTGAAGTACACATTGACTGCCTGGGACTTATTTAGGTATTTCTTCATTTGGGTTCTTACATTCATTTTTAACTTGGTTTTTATTCAGATGTCATTTGTATTTATTCAGTGTTCTTATTGATGGAGCCTTGTTTTATTGCTTTGTTTTTTTTATTTGGTATTTTATTGGTGGAGCCTTGAGTCATTTTTAGCATGGTTTCTGGTTTGTCGTGGGGTCTGATGTTACATTTGTTTTGAAATCTATGTGCATGTAGGAACGGACAACTCATTCCAAAACAAATCTACAATCTACTGGTATGAATAAACTTTCCTGAACCAGAACCTGAACCTGATGTAAAAGGGACTAAGTGTTCAAGATTCTCCTTCTTACTCCATAGTAAGCACTGTTCATGCATTTCTTATTGAAACACTTTGTCCGGACCAAAGGGATGCCTTAATGACTACAGACCAGTTGAGTAGTAAGGACCCTGGAGCCATGCAGTATGTATGAAAAGAAGTGCACCGCTGTTAAACTGAATGAATATTTAAGTGTAAACAGTAACCCTTACCCAGGCCAAGTACCACAGGACAAGAGGTCAACTTGGGGTAGCTTGGTAAATATATAGATTTATCTCTGCTATATAATTTTGGCAGTGCGTCATCAGTGCAGCTGTGATTTTCTTCTAAGCAAGCCCACCCACTGTAGTCAGCATAGTGTGTGTGCAGCAGTCACACTTGAACTGCACTCTATAGAAATGTGTAAGGTGACATCAGTGAATGCCATCATTTATTTACTAATGTCTGCTGCCTGCTTTGTGCTGACATTAAATCGCTAAAGAAAAACAGATTATAACTTTTTACCCCAAGACTTTAATATAGACGTATAGAAAATAAATTCTTAGATTCTTTTGGAATCTGCTAATTATTTTCTTGAATGACTCATAATAGTACATTAGTATCCAGTAAAAAAAAACTGCCCCTGATCAATGCTCCAAAACAAGAAATTATTCGACTTGGTAAAAAAATGTTTTCCTTTGTGTCCATGTTGGTTTTCTCAAGGTTTTTGAACTTCCTCCCACAGCCCAAAGACATGCAGGCTTATTGGTGACTCTAAGTTATATGTAGGCGTTAATGTCTGTGTGAATGGTTGTTAGACCAAAGATAACACTGCCCTCGCATTGGGCGAGGGCGGGGTACACCCTGGACCAATTTAGAGTCACCAATTAATCCAAACATGATGTCTTTGGATGGTGGGAGGAAACCGGAGTACCCAGAGGAAACCCACGCAGACACAGAGAACATGCAAACCCCAGGCCAGGACCTTCTTATTGTGGGGCAACAGCGCTAACCACTATGCCGCTGTGCTACACACCACACTGAAATTAATTTACCTCCGAACTGTACAACAGCAAAACGCCACAGGTCATGAACAAGTCTTTTTTTGCTGATTTTACTCTTGGAGGGTAATTGAAGAAGAGAAACCACGGGGTAAAGCAGGAGGGTGCCTGCTTTTAATGGTCCTCTTGTTGGGGAGCTAAACACTTGCTCTTGACAGCTCAAAATGTCATGTTTTGTCTGCTCTTTCCCTGTACTACTGATGTGCATAAATTAACTTAAATTCCACTGTGTTCTTTATTCACCTGTTGTCGCTCGGCAGCAGGAATGTGGAAAAGACAAACTCCACTCCATGCTGAGGACAAAAGGGCCCAATCTCCCCGTAAGGTTGACGCCAACCCTAAAGAACAGGCATTAATTTTGGCTCTCGACTGATTAATTTTGTCTCATTAGTAAAACAGATGTGTACCCTTTAAAAAGATATACTCACTAAATAGTACTTTCTGTAGGAAGATTGATGTTAGTCATTAATTAATTGCATAGTTTATGGATATCTTTTTTTTTTTTTTTTTAACCACAGGCTGGGCTAACTCAAAACTTCATATTAAAACTGTCATAACAAGACAAGCACACATGAACAAACGGATCAACTGGCACTGAAGTATGTAAAGCTGCTGACTAACTGACAGCACACAGACAAAGAAGTGAGTTTGTGAACATTGTGTAGCTTTTAGCAGATCACAGCCAGATGCACCGGCGCACCAGTTCTCCAGCAGGTTGGTTACTCTTACCCATCATTGAAAAAAAAAATAATAATAATAATATATATATATATATATATATATATACATATTGTGTTCAAGTACACTTGAAACTAGAGACTGAGACTGAAAAGTAATGAGGAAAATATTTACTAAAAATATTTGTTTAGCTAATAATTCAGGGGAGAAGTAGGGCCATTTTCACTTGGACTTAACACAATCTGACTTCTTTTTACCACTGGAGTGTAATTTTTATTTTAACCATAACACTGTATTTATTTCCTTTTATAGCTATTTATTATTGTGCATACGTACACCCCTTTTCTTTGTACATACAAATGGGATAACATATTTTATACTTAAAATCTGCTAAAATAGACTGATATGAAACAAAGTTTGCAATAATTATGTGCAATGACAATAATGCATAGGGTATCTAGCTACTGCTGCTTATATTAAATTGTGTGATGACACGAGTCAGTTGATTCCGATATTTGCTCTTAACTTGTCCACTTTCCCCATTTCTGTAGTTTCCTTGATTGTGCTGTGTTCGTACTGTTAAATTGTTACCAGTTTGCTAAAATTTTGTATTTAAGTTGCAGTGTGATGAGCATTCAGGGACACCGTTTTAAAGCCTTTAACTATTCTCCATAGAATTAAAAATTCACTGAGAAAAACAAGCAGTTTATGGCTTATTCCTTTGAGTCGGTGTGTCTTGTACTTTTATTGCAGAACAGGTATAAATGCTGCTTTGCTTCATACAACTAACAATCCCAACATAAACATGGTGTCATGTAATGTAATTGACCTTTAGTACAATAATGTACTTGGCAAGTTAGTACAACTTTAATCCTAAGAAACAGAATTTTTTTTTTTGCATTGTTACAAAAAACCACAATGTATAGTTTTGTTGGAATTGCGATCTAACAGACGCACTGAGGACATCTTCGTTCACATAAACTTTGCTTCAAACAATCCCATCGTTCAGTAAGTAAGTTAAAGTCCCATTAGTTTGTATAAAACTGTGACAAATTAGTTATTAGAACCAGTAACTTGAGTTATATTCATTTAAAACCTGAGAGATGTACTCTGAACATATTCTGTGGCTTCTTTAAGCATCAATACTTTGCTGATGTTTTTCTCTTCTGGGAAGTGAAAAGTCAGCAGGCAACAGTACTCATTTCAGCTGACCACACTGATGCTTGCTGGCTAAAATCAGAATGTGATTCATATTGTTTCTGAGGCATCAACATGAGACAAGCCCATGTTTTTAAACACTGTGTGGTTGAAAGAGATTTACTTCACTAAGTCCCAGATCTTTACACAGATCCATCTATTCATTGTCCACACTGTCTACCCTTACACTACTGCGGCCAGGCCTCGGGCTGGAGCCAAACCCGGCTGACAATGGGCGAGGACGGCCTACCCCCAGGACAGGTCACCAGTCTGTTACAAAGCCAACATGCAGAGACAAACAACCATTCACACCAATGGGCAATAGAATAAATGACATCTTCCAGTCAGGAAAAGTCCATGGATTTCACCCCAAAACTTGGGGCAACAGTGCTACCCACCGTACCACTGCACCAGGTAGATTACTTTATAAATAACTAATAACGTCTCATCAAAGCAAAGGCATTTACAACTTTAAAAAGTTAAACCGAGTCCAGGCCAGGAGGCAGAGCTGCAGTTTAAAATTCTTCTCTGCGTCTCTGTCAAAGCGGTTCCCTGCCCAGAATACAATAGAGCCAATCTCTACAGAAACCGTGTCTGTCCCCCGACCTCCTAAATTTAATACGTAGATCTATTAAACCAAAAGTAAACAGAATAGGAGCTAAAAACAAGAACTTAATTGAAATTAAAACTATCACCACTTTGGATCTAAATATTACAAAAATTAAATGTGGATGAGGAGGGCTGGCTGTGATATTTCACTCCAGCTTATTAATCAATCCTAAACCAAAATCTGGTGATAGGTCTTTAACAGCCTTACACTCAGTCTGTCCCATTCAAACTGGAAAATGTAAAAAAACAGTTGTGCTGCTTACAGTATATCGTCCACCTGGTCCTTACTCAGAGTTTCTATCAGAGATCTCTGAGTTCCAATCAGAATTAATACTTACAGATAAAATCATTACTTTGGCCTCCAGTTCCAATGTTAGGAATCTTGGACCCATTTTTGATCAGGACATGTCCTTTGTCCCTCATATAAAACAAGTCTCTAGGACAGCCTTCTTTCACCTATGCAATATTGCAAAGATCAGAAGCATCCTGTCTCAGGAGGATGCAGAAAAACTGGCTCATGTATTTGTCACCTCTAGACTGGACTACTGTAACTCATTACTATCACGTTGTCCCGACAAATCTCTGAAAAGCTTTCAGTTGATTCAGAATGCTGCTGCATGAATATTAACAGGAACTAGAAAAAGAGATCACATTTCTCCTGTGCTAGCTTCTCTTCATTGGTTCCCAGTATAATTGAGAGTAGAATTTAAAATCCTTCTCCTAACGTACAAAGCTGTTAATTACGAAGCTCCATCATATCTCTGAGAGCTCATAGTTCCTTACTGTCCCAGGAGGTCACTTTGCTCTCTGGATGTAGGTTTATTTGTGGTTCAAAGCAAATCAAATCAAATCAGATTTATTTGTATAGCGCCAAAACATAACAAAGTGACATCAAGGTACTTTACATATAGAGCAGGTCTAGACCAAACTCTTTATAAAATTATTTAAAGAGACCCAACAGACAGTGGCAAGGAAACACTTCCTTTAAGAGACAGAAACTTCAGGCAAAACTGGGCTCAGGGGGTCGGCCATCTGCCTCGACCGGTCGGGTTGAAGGGGGGGGTAGGGAGAGAATGAGAGCAGGAGGAGGGGATATTCAAAACAGGTGCAGGCAGGAACATATAATGCTGCATGAAGTTCATATAAATATAGGAGCAGCAGGCATTGCAAGAACATGGGGTGGCAATGATTCACCACCTGCAGGATGAGGACAGGGAGAGAGGAGAAGAACTGGGAGAGACAGAGACTTCTTAGATTCTTAGGTTCTTGGAGTCTCAGAGAGTAAATCAGCAGGGAGATCTTTCAGCTGCCAGGCTCCTCTTCTATGGAACCAACTCCCAGTATCAGTCCGGGGGGGCGGACTCTGTCACAGCTTTAAGATCAGGCTGAAAATCTTCCTTTATGACAAAGACTACAGTTAAAGCTTTAAAGTTTAATTACTCTTTTTCTTTTAGTTGTGCTGCTATAGGCCTACACTGCTGGGGGTTGAACTGTCTCTAACTTTGTTTCTTCCTGTAGTCTGTGTTTTGTCCCTCCTGTCCTCCTGTCCATCTCTGCTCCATGTTCCTGTTCAGTACCTGCTGCTGAAAGAGTTACCTTCAGTTATCATTACACACTACTACTCACTTCCCATTGTAAGCTCTTCTTCTCCCCTCCTGCTAATATTTACTAAAGCACATTTAGAAGTACCAGTTTTCAATCATTGTATGTTGTCTGTATGATTTGTTTGTATTTTCCATGGCATCTTCTCTCCTCCTGTTCTTATTCTCTCTCCATCCCTCTACCCCAGTGTTTCTCAAATACTGGGGCATACCCCCCTCGGGAACAGGCTCTAGCTAATGTCTTACCTTTTTTTTTTTCATACAAGTCACAGAGCTGACTTACTGTGGAGACCACAAACAGGGAAAAAAAGCTGAAAAGGGAAAGAAAGAAAGAAAGGAAAAGGTTAAAGTGTTTTATTTATTGTGGCCCTGAGGTAAGGATGCAAATAAATTGTATTTATTATTATTCATTAATTTTACTGAAGTTTACTTTTGCATTAACAAATTGTTGTTGTTGTAATAACTTACTTCCTGGAGATTGATGCAGCATTAGCATTCATGTTATTGGTTGAAAAGTGTTTAAGGTTTAAAAGGATTTAACTTTGGTGAAGTTAATGCAAATCATTGCACTTTTAATCTTTCTTGGAAATGCACTCCGACTGAAAAACAGGGTTAATAAAGTTTTTTTTTTTTTTTTTATAGAGGATCCGTCTTTCTTTTTTAGTTTTCTTTAATTTTAATGAGCATACAATGTTATGCACAGGCTTATAATTTTATAGACAAACACAACACTATAGTATTACCAGAATAGTAATACCACAGTATACTACAATACTTGGTGGGGTGCAAAATTTTTACTGCTTCGTAGGGGGGCATAACAGAAACCAATTGAAAACCACCGGTCTACCGAGTTCCCCCCTTCTCTCCTTCACGCTTGCTTTCACTGCCTCAGCTTTCTCTCTCTGCCCCCCCATCTCTCTCTCTCTCAACCCAACCAGTAGAGGCAGCTGTTTGGTCTAGACCTGCTCTATGTGTAAAGTGCCTTGACTAAACTTTGTTATGATTTGGCCCTATATAAATAAATTTGATTTGATTTGATTTAAAGGTCAAATTAGAACTGAAACTGATTATCGGTCGAAGTTACATAAAGTCATCATGTAACTTTAAGTCAACTGAAGTGATACACCATGTCTGAGTTACACATTTTGACCTTTCTTGGTGGTGGCCCTCCTGAACTGATTAGCTTATCTTTTAGACAGTGGAGTCCAAAGCTGCTTTGTCCCTTCAAAGATCTGCCTGTGCAATCCATTGTGAAGGATATCTAATGTTAAGTTGCTATTATAGATGGATTGCACCCTGGGGGGGGGGGGGGGGGGGGGGGCAGTACAGATGACATCTGGCAATGTGTGTTGAGGGATGAATATCAAGTGGACTAAAATATTATCAAGTTAATCTTCCTGTTCAGCAGTTTAGGGGCAAAAGCAATCTGTACACTTTTTAATACACTGTAAAAACATTTTAATCAGATCATCTGGACAGGAAAAAAGACATTCTGCCACAACATGGTGTGATGAGGGAAGAAATATGGAGCAGTAAAAAAAATAAAATTAAATGAAAATAGTAAAGGTATGTGAAGGATGCTTCAAAGTTCAAGTTATTTTCAGGGCATCATTGATATGACCTGTTGTTCTCAGATTAAGATTGTAAACATACTGCCTGAGACCTGCCTGTGCACTTTTATAGTGGAAGCTTTCCTTTGTGGATTCAGTGGGTGGTTGAATCAGTTTAAACACTGATCAGTGACAGTGTTGCCACTTCTGTCTCAAGTGTTTGTGACTCCAGCTGATCTCCTCAAGATATGTGATGCAAGTTGGAAAGTTTCAAAGAAAGCAGCACTTTAGTCTATCCTGCAGAGCGCTCACTCCTTTGACTTGAAATGAACTATCTTTCTACCTGACACTTGTTTATCTCTTTGGCATGTGAACTAATTTTTTAACTTACTAAATCTTTAGTCATTTCTATGTATGATAAGGCTGTTTGTGTATGATGTCTGCCACATGACAGCAGCTATCCCCCTTCCCTGACAGTGAAGGTCCCGAGCAGACACTTTCATGAAACCATTCTATGAATAATGCAAGAACTGAACACTACAATCATAAACAGTGGTCGGTAGCAGTAAGCTCTGAGAAATCTATAGAGAGCAAATCATCAGTTAGGTTAAACTGTAAAGGAAAACACAAATTGCTTTTATTTATTTGGTCAACTTAATATTCCAACATTAATGATCTGTTCAAATCCTAAATTACATTCCATTCAAAGCAAACCAAATCCCAACAGTGTTTTGACCAAAATTTCTATACTTTCTTTTTTTTTTTTAATGCGGGAAACTGTTAGCAATTCTGCAAAGAGTAAAAATGGATCTTAATTCAACATTTGTAACTTCAAAAGCTTTTAGACGGTGAGTCTGAATCTCATGTCCAGAATCCATCCAATTAAGATCAAGTCTGCCAACATTTGGGTGCAATAATCTAAAATTAAGTGATTGCAAAGGCTGACTCGTCACGTGTGTCATGATGGCTTTCAGCAAAAACATGCAGGAGCCATTTCTTGGCAAACTACAATTTGGCCCAGTGTTTGGGTACAGCTTGTCCTCGCAGTGATATTGCAAGATTGAATAGCATTGTGTCTGTCCAGAGGGTAAAAGCTACGGCCCCGGCATATCTTGCAACCCAGACTACAGCTGCACAGAGGTATTTGCTGGATGGATAAAGTGTTTGTCAGGAAATTGTTCTAACACCTGACCCACCGCCTCTCCAAGAAACACAAAGTATGTTTTTACACTTCTGTTGTTGCATGGGTCGAACAGATTAATCAGCTTCAGAGGCTATGCTGAGTGCACTTTTCACATTTTTTTGGACAAAGCTAAGATAGCTGCTTCCAGCCTCTATGCTGCTCTGAGATGATCACATCCTGACAACAGCTCTGGAGCCAGCCAATCATCCACAGCGTGAAAGGCCATGGCAGCTTCTCTAGGGTGTTTGGACAAAGAACGTACAGATCTGTTAGAGGGCATCATCAAAAGTCTTGATGAATAGCTCCTTTACAATACTTGTCACACAGCGATGAGTCAATGTCCGCTGAGTTCTGATTTCTTATTTGATCTTCCTTCCATGACGATGACTTCCGACTCAATGGCTCTTTGAATATGATGAGACTTTATATTGTAAACAAGGTCATTTCAGGAAAAAATTATCAAATCTAGGAAGGGGACAAACCGCCTCTGTGTAACAGTGTATGATAGCCTGCAGCCTTTGGATTTTTATTTCTTTATCATCGCGAATAAAAATGGCTCCTTTAACTGATGTGACATCCTCATAAATCTTAAAGAAGGATTTCAGTGGCCCATTTATGGCCGAAATCTACCTCAATAATTTACAAATAATCTACACTCCTGTTTCTGCATGATAAGGCATTCCCCAGCTTCTACATAGAAGTCATTTACACACAGTCATATTTTACTGTCAGTTACAGTATTAAATATACTGATTAGTCTGGCAAGCTCTATTTTCAAATTATACATTGGTATTTTTTAGAGTTGTTGATTCTGACATGCAGGTGGAGAAGACAAGCCACTCAATACCAGGTCCATTGGTGCTCAGATAGGAAATGATAAAAGAGCTGGCGCAACTGCATAAACTGTCCTCTTTTAAATGGTAAGCAAAGTGTTGCAGGAGAAGCGCATGTCTCATGCGATGTCCGACCCACAAAGAAAAAGCTGTCAGCACATTTTCCACAATACTGGAGCATCAAAGCTTCAACTTTATGGATTCCTCTATCTCTGCATCACTCTGTCCTGACTGCCTCTGAAAGAATGCCTCAAATTGACAGGCTGCAGACGGCCTAGTCTGGGAGATGAAGAGTGAGGAAGCTTAGTTCTAACAGCATCTATGATGAATGATGTTTTCCTTTGCATCCCTTATTTACTGATCAAATGCACATGTACAAGCATGCTATTTATTTACAGATTTACACATAAACCGATCAGCTATAACATTATGACTGCCTGCCTGATATTAAGGAAGCCCTCCTTTTGCCACCAAAGCAGCTTATGGATTCCTGTAGACTTCTGTAGATGAGCTGTGGTATCTGGGCCAAGATGCTAGCAGGAGATCTGTTAAGTCCTGGAAGTTGTGAGTTGGAGCCTCAATAGATCAAACTTTTTGGTCCAACTCATCCCACATATGCTGGATTGGATTGTGATCTGTAGAAGGTGGAGCTAAGTCAGCCCCTTGAATTGGTTGTTTTTCCTCAGATCATTCCTGAAGTGTTGTTGCAGTGAGACAGGGAGCAATATCCCGCTGAAAGAGACCACTGCCAGTAGAGAATACTTTTTACATGAAGACTGGTTTCAGTAAGTGCTACATGTTAAAGTAACATCTACATGAGCGAAGGACCCAAGGATTCCCAGAAGATCATCATCACACTACCTCCAGCAATTTGTCTTCTTCCCATAATGCATCATTGTGCCATTTCCTCCCCAGGTAAGGGACTCACATACACCTGACCCTCTACAGGATGGCCTCCTCCTCCTTGTCAAAAAGTCCCTCAAAACCTCACCCTTGACCATTTTTCTGGTTCAACTCATCAACTTCAGGACTAAATGTTCACCTCCTGCCTAATGTATCCACCTACTGACCAGTGCCATGGTAACCAGATGATCAATGTTATTCACGTCACCTGTCAGTGGTCATAATGTTATGTTATAATTTTACAAAACATTTGTCTGGGGAAATCAAATCTTTTATCTGCATCATCTAAATATTGGGTAAAAGGTTCACAAAGTGAACATTGTGACTCAGACACCGCTAAAGTAAGCCATAAAAACAGAAAACACCATATTAAACTGTAATTAAATATGCACTCAAACAACAGAACCAAAAGGCTCAATCTGAAAACAAAAGCCCTAAGATGCTGTATTGTCATAATAAGACAACAGACTTTAGCACAGCATCTGACAGAGCAGACAATGGAGGGATCGCTCATTGTAAACACAGTCAACATACTTAGTCCTGAGCACACAGTGAGAAGACTGAACCCGAGGTGCCAGGGAGAGCTGCCTCAGCTTCCTCTGTGTGTGTGTGTGTGTGTATTTTTATCTCCAGAGACCCCCAAGACTGGAATGTATAATTTGCAGGGTGAATCCGTATCTAATGCAGTAACAGTGCCATTTGATTGAGAGAGGGAAATAAAAGACATTAAATGCACCGTGCCCTGTGTGAAAATGGATGCTAATTATATCTTCAAAGATGATTTATTTTTAACAGTTTTACCAGTTAGTACAATTTATTTTTATTCATCGTTTATGTTAACTTGACTCTTTATCTGGAACTCAGCGCAACTCATGCACTCATTGATTTCAAGCAGGTCCATATAAATTAAATTGAAGGGCCTATTTATATGTTTTCCACCTCTGGAGGAAAGATATATTTGATGTTGAACACACCGTGTCACTTTAACACTGGTGAGTAAGGTCTTTGTGATAATGTTAGCTATGTAGTGCTCACATATGTACACAGGAAATATGACATATGCCAGGACGTGGGTGTTTCAATGAAAGAACAAAAATTAATTTGGGGACCACCAACTGAGTTTATGTTTGCACACAGTATTAAGACGTCTATTTATGCCTTTGCATTTATCAGGTGCTGTCTGAATTTAGATGTTGCTCTTCAAAGAAGAAGTGTAAATGTCACTGTCAAGCATAAATGTATTTTCAAAGATCAGCAGGATGGCATCAAAATGTCACCTCAGTCCCATCTATGTTAAATCAAACAGCAAAGGAACTCTGTCAAGGATACACACACCTTCATATGTGCCGGAGCTGAATGCCTCAGTGCTATTTTGTGTCATTTTGCTGTCCTATCATGCATGATAACAAATATGATATATAACAGCAACCTCTGAATGCAGTAGGAAAGGAGTCTTACCGTTACTGTGGACTGTTGATATTCAGATTCCTCTGTTGTGCCTCACTCATCTAAAGGCTGCAGGATGCTCATTAGTGCTGCATTTTCTGCCAACACGAAGAGACAAGAAAGGAGAGTTTAAAAAAAAAAAAAAAAAGCAAGCTATTAGAGGTGAACAGGTGCCACTGCAAGTCTGACTTCTGGAATTATTTCAGTTACACATTTACTAAATTCCATAAAGTTAACTTTTATGCAAGCTATTTATCAATTTCACCGAGAGTAAAAGCAGATGTACCAACACTTACCCTTAATATGTCTAATTATAGCCAGCACAGACCACAAACAGGATGAAAAGGTGGACATAGAGTTTGGGGCTGAAAAGTAAGGCTAATGTTGTTGAGCGTTAAACCTTCGTTCTATCTAATGAGCATCAGGGGGCGACTCCACTGCTTGTTAACAGAAGTCTAATTGTATTGAAGTCTACATGAAAATGGCCCTAATTGGCACTTGATTTATTACCTCATTAATGTGTTCCCGATGAGTTTATAGTCTCGGTCTCTTGTTTCAATTCTTCTTCAGTAGAACATGATGTTCATTTTTTTTTTAAATGGTGGCCCCATTTAGGGCCCTGTGATGGACTGGCGACCTGTCCAGGGTGTACCCCGCCCTTGCCCGGAACGTTGGCTGGGATTGGCTCCAGCACCCCCTGCGACCCGGAAATGGAAAAAGCGGTATGGATGGGCCCCATTTAGAGGAAACTACACTGTAAAGCATTAGGGGGTTTGGCTGCTCTGTGATTGACAGACTATACCACACAGTGAAGAGAGAATTCAGAGTAGATCCAGCCCTTACTGTTCCACAGCTTCACCATTTCCTCCAAATATGGTTACTTCTAGTTATAAAGAACAACAAACAAACAACACCAAACAAACAAGTTGGTGAGAACCAAAATTAAAAACTTGAACATTCTATAAAGTTGAGCTCATAAACCAGTGGGTGAGGTGACAGAAGGTTGACCATTTTTCTACTGAATCAAGTCAAACCTCAGACTGATAAGACTGAATTTCAAGGCCACATCAGGCTTTCACCATCCTCACTGAGCACTTATGGGTGTGGATTACACAACACAAAGTACATAAGAACAGGGGACACATATTTCATATTTATGATTTCTGTGTTCATTTACCTGAGGTGCTGGCTCTGCTCTTGCCACTGGAGACACATGAAAAACGTTTTTGTTTTGTTTGTAGTCCCCCTCCCCCGCCCCTTTTTTTTACCCGCTGTCCAATACAATAAAACATGTTTAATCATTTAAGCTAAGAAATTTACAGCAGACTTAAAGCAGCTTTGGAGATTTGTGCCCTGCCAGTGTTTATTAATGATTTTAAAGAAAGTGAAGGAGCACACTGATCAATCACTCTCCGAAATGCAGTGATGAAAGAAGAAAAATCCAGACATCCAAGTTCACCAGAGGGATAAAACTGTTTTGTCTTCATTAAACCTCCACTCATTCGAGTTTCATTTTCTCTCTGAGCTCCTGGTTTAATACTTTCTCCACCTCTTTCTCTCTCCACAACCCACCAGATGACTTTCATTTATGATTAGCAATTTATAAAAGGACACAGTCATCTTACAATTAAACTATGTTGTCTATACACTTGATAAATGAGGAACCAACATTTTCTATTACCTCCTGTTACCTCGCAGTGCTGCAAACTCGTCCTGAGCGTGGCAATGTGTAATTTGCGAGGATTGACATTCAGAGGCAGATGTATGGGCCCGAGAGTGCGTAAATATGAAAGCTCTTGCATTCATATAAGTAAAAGAGATTACTGAAAGCAGTGATTCTCCTGATACATGCTGATTTTAAATGCGCATGGAAATTGTTCTTATTATTTAACTTCTTAAAACAATGTTTTGCTTCAGTGATTGATAAAAAAAAAGAGGCAGCCGGGACAACTCTCAAAGCTGAGGAACTGAACCAATGTTTACAATAATTGCCCCAAATCTAAACCTTTGCCTCTCAATATTGTCATATTCCATTGCATCCAAAACAAAGGTGACATGATGAAACTTTTCTCCAACCTATTTCCAGCTGAAGTATAATGTCAAATGGATTTTCTGAAGCATAGATGTGTTCTACCAGGTGCCTGCCTTCAGGCTTACCATATCTAGCTATGTAGATAGATAGATAAATAAATATTGTTTTTAATCTGAAATGTTGGTTTTACTTTGCGAAAATATGAATCTTAGTATGTATGTTTGAAAAACTATTCACACTTTATAACACTGAGTCATTACACAATGTCGTTGTAGCAGCTAGATTATTTATATTAAAAACATACAAAAATAAACAGAGGAGTATTGTAGTGAACGAGCTTCATGAGCTGAGCTTTATCACTGATCTTACTTGTCTCTTTAATAACTGCAGATGAAAGACATGAAAGGGAATAGCAGAAGTTCACAGCACCATTCATCTGAAATTAATTTATCCAGCTCCTCATCATTAGAGGCAAATCACCCAGAAATCATAAATGAGATGCACAAGTAACCAGAGCCTTCAAGTCCAGAGGACAAAGGAAGGGGGCTGATGACGTGATTGGAGGGAGAGAGGGATTAATCCTGTTTGGCAAGTTTTGACAGTGAGTCAGAAAGTCGACTCCACAGCTAACTTGAAAAAACAAACATTGATATAATATTCCAACAATATTTCAAGTCACCATATTTTAATGCCACAACATAATTTGCCATAAAATGTCAACTCTCAGACAGCAAAAAGCCCACCTCTCAAAAACAACAACAAAGAAAAAGGATATCTGAACAACAATTGTCAGAGAAAATGGGATTATAAACCAAAAAGAGGAGTATACTAGGTGTATACTATTGGAGTAAATCCAATACAGTGTGTGAAGTGAAATAAATAAACAACTAGGGAATATGTACACTCTCACTCATGCCTCTGGGCAAAGTAGAGTCACTATTTGATTTAAATGAACATGTCTTTAGACTAAGAAGGTTTCGGGTTCAGTTCCTGGGTGGGGCCTTTCTGTGCAGAGCTTGCATGTTCTCCCCGTGCCTGAATGGGTTTCCTCCGGGTACTCTGGTTTCCTCCCACTGTCCAAAGACATCATGTTTAAGTTGATAGGTTAATCTAAATTGTCTGTAGGTATGAGTGAGTGTGAGTGTGAGTGGTTGTTGGTCTCTGTCTGTCTCTCTGTGTTGGCCCTGTGATAGACTGGCAACCTGTCCAGGGTGACCCTGCCCTCGTCCAATGTGAGCTGAGATTGGCTCCAGCACCCCTGGTGACCCAGGGGTAAGCGGATGAAGATGAATGATTGAATGAATGAATGAATGAATGAATGAATGAGTGTCTTTCGACTGTGGGGGGAATCTCACACAGGGAAAACATGAAAACTCCACACCCGCAGGAGAGCAAACACAGAATTTTCTTGCTCTGAAGAAATAGTTAACCACTGAAACACCGTGTCACCTGGGCATAGACCATGTGGGTGCAAATGTTCATAAGTGGGTCAGTTGGACTCCTTCCTGCACGTCATCCCCCCAGTATCCAATTTCCTGTCTCTCTACACTTTCCTATCAAGTAATAAAGGCAGAAATTGGCAAAAAAAAAAAAAAAAAATACAAAATGGAGGAAATAAAATTACTAAGCCAATGAAAAATTCAGACAGAATTTGTCAGATTGCTGGGAAGGGAGAGACAGAGTTTCTTATATGGGGCAGCTGTGGAGGATGTGGTCATGGTGGACAGCGCCTTCCATCACCCACTGCTGTATAACAATTCTCATGAAAAGTGAAGTGAGCAAGTTTCATACAGATCTTGAGACCTTTCCTTCCCTCTGGGCTCTGACGCCTGACTTTCCTGATAGCAGACCACCATCATGTGGCCATAGTACAGATCCATTTCATCAGTACACATGATGCTGGAAGTGGGAGATAAGAGACAGGGGATGCACAGATAGCAGCAGCAGCCTGCCCCTGGCCCATCTTACTCCCTGGCAGGTGTTGGGTTTTGTGTAGATGCTAGAAGGGAACTCTTAAAAGCCTAGAGTGTTTTGACTGACGTACAGAAAACACACGCAGAAAATGGCAAGCAGGGATTGTGTGACTTGGGCTTTTTTTTTTTTTTTTTTTTTTTTTTTAATAGCTCATCCTTCACGGCACATTAGTGTGTGCACAGCATTAAATGACAATGGGAAATGAATATATGTGTGTGTGCCTAAATTAAACTACTGTGAAATAAAGTCTATAAAGTAATAATAATTTCAATTTGAAATTAAACATTGCAGATAATCTGGAGAAAAGTCTTTTTTCCAACTGGACCATCGTTGGTTTGGCAATGACACAGTTTTCATCTAGAGCTTGAGTCTAAGTAGACATCCTCCTGGACACATGACTACAGTGGAAGTGAGCTCTGAACAGTTCTTAACTATGTGAGTACACTGTTCTGCATTTGCAAGTCCTCAAAACTTTGAAACAGCTTGCAGAATAAATTATTATAAAACCTTTAGAATAAGCAAAACAACTCTAGAATATGCAAATATACTCCAGTGAATCTGTTCATAACTTTATCTGAAATTAAACAACACTTTCTCATGTTGGACATTATGGGGGTTTTTTTTCTTTATTTCAAAAACTCCAGATATAAATTATGGTTAGTTCAAAGTAGTTTGTTTTTGTAATTTTTTTTTACACAAAAAACATGTGTCCTATCTGGGATGCATTGAAAATATGTAATGTTTCTTACATGAATGTAAGGAAAGTTATTTCAATATATTGGGAGCCATTTTATGTTTGTAGTAGTTTTAGTGTAGTAGTAGTAGTAATACATTTTTATTGTTCCTGAAGTGTGATTTGTTTACAGCAAGTCATAAAAACAACATCATTTCAAGACATAGAACACAACAATATCACAAATCAATTATTTCGGTGTGGTATCTCTATTTATATAATCTTTTGCGTAGTTCTGGCACTCGTGTACAGGCATGTATGTATCCATTATATTACACACGACACAGCTGGGTAACACGCATCCATTCACCTAGATGTTCATGGGCGCATTAAAGGGTGACAAGAACATGCATGCAATACGTGCATAATGTCCCCAGAAGGAAAGGGGGAAAAAAAAGATGAAAAAGGCGGAGAGAAATACTTTGGACATTTTATGAATCAAACTAAATCTACTGAAAAGCTGAGAAATATGAAAGAGGTGCATGCAGTCAGTTGATGTCATCAACAGCATTGCAAAAGACCAGAGGTACCCCCACTGACACAGACAGACACACACACACACACACACACACACGGTAGACAATTTGAAATAATGGCAGTACAGCAGATTTAATCTGCAACTTAAACCAGTTCAAACACTAACTAATATTCCATGTCATTTTCAGTGAAGGCAGGCTGAGCTGCTCCATGAGAGCAAAGCAAAATTAATTCGGCTCCCCCCTAGTGTGCAAGACTGCAGGCTCACAGGCAAAGAGCCTTTGTATTATTGATAAAACAATACCAGTACACCTACTCCACTTGAACTAAATATAGACATCTCCACATCTGTGCAGCTTGCTTTAAAAAATGAAATTGCTGTTTTCTCATGTAGTTTTCTGGCTTTCAAAGCTCAAAGCATACCCTCCGCTGAGCAAAAGACTAAGAAGTGCTTCCCTCCCTTTGTCAGTGTTGACATTTATTCAAGCAGCTACCTGAGCAACAAAAATCAGGAGACAATGCAACACTATGTTGTTTTGTTGTAGAATATTTACCCTGAAAAATGGAGAAACAAATCGAACATCACTTTGTCATTGAGACACAGGGAAAGGTGACATACCCATTAATTTGCTTTTGATTGGTTAGTGGGGTAACTTGTCTCGATCCCAGTCATGTCACACATCAAAACAAACACATAGCCATTTGCATTTGTTGTCTGCTGGTGTGTTTGTTCTCAGCATGTAGTGACTACATCACTAATTCACTTATTTTTCAGCAGGACTTAAACTCTCACAACACATTGTGAAATATACACTGATAATCTGTACAGAGAAAGTTCACATTGATTATTTGTATTTAATCAAAATCTTCTATGATCCTTAATCTAGGACCCACCATGACACCTCCCACAGGTTTGTGAGCTACTGTTTTGAAGCCTGCAGTTTGTTAATTGGTCAGCGCCATGTTGGTTTTTAGAACACAGGACGATTTATATTGGGAGGAGAAGGTGGAGCTGAGGAGGAGTGAAGGCTGGGGAATAAATCACATAATAAATTGGGATGTTTTCACATACACTTCAATACAATTAGATAGAATGCTATTTTTAAAACTCTTCAAGTCACTCTTCAAACCAAAAGTCTACATCCATTTTCGTAATCGATTGTTCCATCCAATATTTTCTTTGATTCGATTCAACAATTATTTGATCAGGCGAAAAAAATTGTAAAAATGTGAAAAAGACACGTCTGAAAATGACAAACTACTTGTCCTTTATTCCAGCACCAGCTGAAACAACAACCACAAAAAGTATAAAAGTAAATGGATTTCTAAAAAAATATTTATTTCAGAGCCTTCTCCCACATTTATTTATTTTCTGCCTTTTTGTCCTCATCCCTTCTGAGCTTTGCTCCACATTGTTTGTGGTGATCCTGGCATAATGTGTCACAATAAGCGCCACGTGCAATATAACAGTGGAACCAATGTTTATCAGCAGCAAAATGAAGGAAACAACGCTTTGATTAATTTTTCACAATTGATCTGAGCTGATTAATCGATTAACCGTTTCATGACCACAGACTGAACTCCTCCTGGACCCCAGTGTCTGGGGACAGTTGTGCGCTTTGTCCACCTTTCTTCCAACCAAACCTCTGATGCCATCAAGGCATGTAATTTCTCATAAAAAAAAAAAATACAATTTCCTTTTTTGCTATTCGCCACATTTAAACTTGTGTTCCTGTCCATTTACACAAATCAATTTTTTCAATTTTCACAAAAGCCTGGGAGAGTGCATTGATAAAGCAAAAAAAAAAAAAAAAAAACAACTCCTCCACTTTGTCCAGATGGATTTGTCCAGAGTGATCTCAAGAGTTCATTTAAAGCCTGGACACTCTGTCCACAAAGTCCCCAATACAAACTAATGGTCTGAAAAAGAAGTTAGACCTCTGAAAGAGTTCAGAGAGTTATGTCAAAGGTCAGTGATCCTGCTTTTAGTTTTTAAGGATCCTAGTTGTTGGTAGATTTTGCTTCATTAGCTGTAGATTAAATTAATTATGTGTATTAGTATGTCATGTTTCCCAGGATTACCACAGTTTAACCCATTAAAGCTCTTTGTGATACATAAGTCGTGATTAAAATTGAAGTTCAGACAATAGCTAAAGTCCTGAATGAGGGGAATGATATGGAAGCAGATTGTAGCAGTAAACTGTATCAAAACAAATAAACTTACAACAATTAGTTTATAAAGTCACCTGCTAAGCTGCTAATCAGCTAGTCAAGGCTCTGGGTCAAATATGTCGAAGGAAGACATGTTTGGGACAAGGAGATCTACCTGGTGTTATGCCGTCACTAAAACCATAATTTCTTAGCCTCTTGAGACATTCATTTGGAAAAAGAAAAAACATCTGAGAGCTTTAACTTTTGGCTAATCCTTGCAAATTGCCCTTACCCTTATGTTCATTAAAATCATAACAAAAAAAAAAAAAAAAAGAAAACCTGACCTAAAATGCCAACAGACACAAGTGTGTAATAAAGCTTCTCGCTACTTCAGCTGATGACTAATCAAGCTTATACTGAGGAAAACCTGGCAATTTAATGAGGTTGTTTCAAAAAAGTGCTGAGTTTTGAGGGGGAAATTTGTTCTTAATAGGTTCCGAGAAATTATTGGTTAAAAGTCAACCTCATACTTTTTCCTGAAACACACAGGATTATTTGTCTTTGATTAGCTTGTGTTGTTGTTGTCGTCGTTTTTTTTGTTTTTTTTTGTTGATGTTTTTTTAGAATCTTTTTGTAGGCAGCACAGAAAACGCTGTTATTTGTCTTTCTGTTGTAAATTGTGTTCCCTTGAAATCAAATGTGCTGTATAGGTATCGTTGTCCTCACCTTCTCTTGGTCACAGTCTGCTGTTTGACTTTGTTTCAAACCTTTATATCATAAAGCAAACAGAGCATCAACAATGCAATTTTTTTATGTAAATATTGCCTCAAATATATTTCATGTAGGGCATACATAGGTGCTCTATCAGTAAAAGAAACTGTAAAAATGCAATATGTAACTCTGTAACTTAAATAACAAACAGATAACAACAACAACAACAAAAAGAGACAATAATTGAGGAGAGAGACTAAAATAAAAGGTAAATAAAACCTCTAACTCCCTCCCCATCCAACCCAACTCGTCAAAGTGCTACTAAGGGTTAGCAGGTATTGCTAGTCCTCCATCTTGTTTCAAATATGAGATTATCGGCTTCCAAGTCTTTGTGAATTCCTCCAATCTGTTATTAAGGGCATATCGAATCCTCTCCAATTGTAAGGCATCCGTCAATGCAGTTACCCATGCTTTAAAAGTCGGTGCCTTCTTTTTCCAGTGTAGAAAGTTTTTTTACAGCAAGGAGACCATAGGACAGAAGGTGGAACTTTGCGTTCTGTAGGCTCTTAGAGTTCTCTGATGTCCCCAAGCAAGAGCGGGTCTGGTCTTATGTGAGTCTTAAAACCTTAGAAAAGAATGAAAATATTGGTGTCCAGCATTCTTCGAACTTGGAGCATATTGCATAACTGTGAAGCAAATCTGCATCTGCTTGGTTACATTTTCCACAGATGGGTGACACTGGAAAGGTTTTATGTAACTTTACCCTTGAGTAAAGTGATGGGACTGCATCAGGGATCAGCTCTGAGCCCCTTCTTGTTCGCTTTGGTGATGGACAGGCTGACAGACGAGGTTAGACAGGAATCTCCATGGACTATGATGTTTGCAGATGACATTGTGATCTGTAGTGAGAGCAGGGAACAGGTGGAGGAGAAGCTAGAGTGGTGGAGGTTTGCCCTGGAAAGGAGAGGAATGAAGGTTAGCCGCAGCAAGACGGAGTATATGTGTGTGAATGAGAGGGACCCAAGTGGAAGAGTGAGGTTACAGGGAGAAGAGATAAAGAAGGTGGAGGGTTTTAAGTACTTAGGGTCAACAGTCCAGAGCAATGGAGAGTGTGGAAAAGAGGTGAAGAAGCGTGTGCAGGCAGGCTGGAACGGGTGGAGAAAAGTGTCAGGTGTGATGTGTGATAGAAGAGTTTCAGCTAAAATGAAAGGAAAGGTGTACAAAACTGTGGTGAGACCAGCGATGTTGTTTGGTCTAGAGACAGTGTCACTGAGGAAAAGACAGGAGGCAGAGCTGGAGGTAGCAGAGATGAAGATGCTGAGGTTCTCTTTGGGAGTGACCAAGTTGGATAGGGTCAGGAATGAGTACATCAGAGGTTTTGGAGATAAAGTCAGAGAGGCCAGACTGAGATGGTTCGGACATGTCCAGAGGAGAGATAGTGAATATATTGGTAGAAGGATGCTGAGTTTTGAACTGCCAGGCAGGAGGCCTAGAGGAAGACCAAAGAGGAGGTTTATAGATGTAGTGAAAGAGGACATGAAGGTGGTTGGTGTGAGAGAACAGGATGCAGAAGACAGGCTTAGATGGAGGCAACTGATTCGCTGTGGCGACCCCTGAAGGGAAAAGCCAAAAGGAGAAGAAGAAGAAGACCCTTGAGTAATGCAACCAATGCAGGATTTTAAACTGAATTAAGCAATGTCGAGCATTCATAGAACACGTGTTGACATATTTCAGACTTTCCTCCCAGATTTCCTGGTCCTGGTGTGTCCTTACATAGTGTCTGATCTGAAGGTATATAAAGAAATTATGTTTTGCCAGTCCATGTTTCTCCTGTAGTTGTTGCAATGATGCAAATGTACCACGGATGTAAAAATCTCCTACACTGTGCAATCCGAATCCACCCTCTGAGTTTAAGTTGTTTTGTCATTTGCCTCCAGATCTCAATAGTACTGTGAATAATTGGGTTATAGCTATAACTATGACTTCTTAAGGCAGATGGGAGATATTACAATAGCACCAAATGGAGTAAGGAAAACAGTCTTCTCGTTCCATGTCCAGCCAACTGTCCCATCCAGCTACTAAGGGATGCAATGAATGTTTGCTGCCTGATAATACCGCATGAAATCTGGGAGGGCCAGCCCACCACTTGTTTTCCATTTGCACAAATGTCCCTTGCTGATCCTATAAATCCATAAATGGAAGAATTACAGATTGTAGTTTTTCAAAGTAGGCTTTGCTGAGACATATATGTCTACCTCATGTCATTATCCAATCGGAGACAAGCTTCAGCTGCACACTTTGAGTCTGCCTAATTTTGAATTTCAGTGTACAATGAGAGAGAAGTACAAGTCTGCGTTAGGTTGTTAAGCCTGTGGTAATGACAAAATGCTCAAATTATTAACATTATTTTATCAATATAAACCAGTAGGCTAAGTATTACATTAAGACTAAAAGAAAAATAAGGCATAAAAGAATTTGGACTGAACAGAAGTATTAGGCCTACTGATTGAACTGAGTGGAATAATGAATGGGGAGAGAAAGGGGCATGGCTCTGGGCTGTAAGGTGAGGGGCGGAAACAAAAAATCTTCAAAACAAATGTTATTATAATTGTAGCCTATATTTTTATATGTGAATAGGCCTATAGGCAACCTCTCAGGTTTACAATGGGTTTTGTTTTTTTGTGAAAACATTTTTCTTACCTCAATTTGCATCGTTTCATCAATCATGTTTAAAGTACAGCATAAACTTGTAAAGTGACTTACATATTGTTTTTGTATTTTTCAAAACACCTGACTAAAACTATAGTTTTTACAATAACTGCATGTCAAATTAACAAAATTGTTTTGTTATGAGTATTACAGTATTTGTCAGATTTTGTTACCAATATTTGTAGTTTTCACAAATAAATTTGATTATAATCACATGTAGTTGTTGTGAATATAACAAAAAAAATTATGTTTAATACTTTATAAAAGTTCACTGTGATTTAAACAAAATATATATGTTTTTGGGTTTACAATACTTTTCTGTAGGGAATTTACATAGTTTTTGTGTAAATTTCACGGTCATTTTTTACAGTATACAGGTAGATTTTGAAAGAGATATACAGCGGGTAAAGTAAGTAATGAACACGTCACCATTTTTCTCAGTAAATATATTTCTAAAGGTGCTACTGACATGAAATTTTCACCAGATGTTGGTAACAACCCATGCAACCCACACATGCAAGGAAATCAAACCTTAGATGTCCATAAATTAAGTAATGTGTGATAAAATGGAATGACACAGGGAAAAAGTATTGAACACATGAAGAAATGGATCTGCAAAAAGGCACCAAAAGCCAAGACACCAGCTGAAATCTATCAGTAATCAGAAAGCAATCTTGCCCCTTGTCTGTGCAAATTAATATCACCTTCAAAACCGTATTGTTGCAAAACATACTGATGGCATTGGTTACAGAAGGATTTCTAAATTTCTGAATGTTCCAGTGAGCACTGTTGGGGCCATAATCCGGAAGTGGAAACATCATTTCACCCTAAACTGGCAGTGACCAGGTGCTCCTCGCAAGTTTTCTGACAGATGAGTCAAAATAATTATCAGAAGAGTTGTCCAAGAGCCAAGGACCACTTGTGGAGAGCTTCAGAAAGACCTGGAATTAGCAGGTGCGATTGTTTCAAAGAAAACAATAAGTAACGCACTCAACAGCCATGGCCTGTATGCACGCTCGCCACGCAAGACTCCATTGCTAAGGAAAAAACATGTTGAAGCTCGTATCTGTTGCAGCACAACATTTAGACAAGCCTGTGAAATACTAGGAGAATATAGTCTGGTCAGATGAGACCAAAATTGAACTCTTTGGATGCCATAATACACACCATGTTTGGAGGTCAAATGGCACAGCACATCGACCCAAAAACACCATACCAACAGTGAAGTTTGGAGGTGGGAACATCATGATGTGGGGCTGTTTTTCAGCATACGGCACTGGCAAACTTCATGTAATTGAAGGAAGGATGAATGGAAAAATTAACCGATACATTCTTGATAAAAATCTGCTGCCATCTACCAGGATGATGAAGATGAAACGAGGGTGGACATTTCAGCAAGATGATGATCCCAAACACACAGCCAAGGAAACTCTCACTTGGTTTCAGAGAAAGAAAATAAAGCTGCTAGAACGGCCCAGCCAATCACCTGACTTGAATCCAATAGAAAATCTATGGAAAGAACTAAAGGTTAGAGTTCATAGAAGAGGCCCACGGAACCTTGTTTGTGTGGAAGAATGGGCCAAAAATCACACCTGAGCAATGCATGCAACTAGTTTCTCTATACAGGAGGCTGTTATTACCAACAAAGGCGTTTCTATGAAGTATTCAATAAATTTAAGTAAGTGTGTTCAATACTTTTTCCCTGTCATTCAATTTTATTACACATAACTTAATTCATGGACATCTAAGGTTTGATTTCCTTGCATATGTGGGTTGCATTGGTTGTTACCGAAAATTTCATGTCAGTAGCACCTTTAGAAATATATTTACTGAGAAAAATAGTGATATGTTGATTACTTATTTTACCCGCTGTAGCAGTTGTGGGAGACAGACCATTTTAAATGCATTTATGCTACCTATCAAGGAGATAGGGAGAGTTTTCTAGAATTCTAGCTTACTTCTAAATGTATTCAGCATAGCCATAAAATTTGCCTCAAATAACATATTATATTTCTTTGTCATTTCTAACCCCTACTATGTGAATTGCTCCCATGCCAATTTGAATGGGGTCCATCCCAGCTAACCTGGGTCACTGCATCGCACCACTATTAGTTCACCCTGCATCCTGAGAAAGAGCTAAATAATTCAGTTGTTTGAAATAACGCAGTTATTGAGGTTTGTGTGTCCGTAATGTACATCAAAATATCATCCGCATACAACAAAATCTTATTTGCGGTGTATTCCGTGTCATAACCACTAATCTCCTTATTTGCGTGAAATGTCACACGAAGGGTTCTATTCCATGTGCGAACAACAGGGAGCTTAGGGGGCTCCCCTGTGTAGTGCCTCTATTCAGGCTATTTCTAGTCTGAAATTGTCTGATTAGTGAGGATTCTTATCACTGAGATAAACCTTGTTCCTAGTCTAAATTCTTTCTAACACAGCAATATAAGTAGTTAAACTCTACACAATCAATGGCTTTTTCAGAATCTAGACTCAAAATGAGGAAGTCTTCCTTCGGCTGTCTGGGGGATTACAGAATATTAAAGAGGCATTTGAAGTTAAGAAATAGGTGTCTGGGATAACCCCAGTATGATCGGGATGTATTACTTTGGTTACAAGAGGACTGAGTCTGAAGCTACAGTTTTTAACCAAGATTTTCTGATCAGAATTTAATAGTGGCACTCATCTATACAAGCCACCCTGCTCTTAGTTCTTCCCCCTTAGTCCTTTTTTGGTATAAGCGTTTTTGGTATAAGTGTTATGGTAGTCTCATTCAGTGTCCATGGTAACTCGCCAACCTCCAAGGCCTTCTTGTGCATCTTAAGTAGAAATAGAGTAATTATATTGCCAAACTGCTTATAAAACTCATATCCTATCTGGTCCTGGGCTTTTGCCATTTTTTAGGGAATTGATTGCTCTTCTTATATTGAGCTCTGATCTCTTTCTGATAATGCTGGTAATTGACATGTGCTTCGGAATTATTTCGTAGCCTCGGGCACAGGTGCCTGAGAGCTGTACAAATCTTCGTAATATTGACGAAATGTATTATTAATATCATTGTGTGAAGTTACAAGGATGCCAGTTTGATCTTATCTAATGAATACTTTTCCACAGCTGTCTTGCCAACAGTTTGTGTGTTTTTCAAAAAAAAAATTCAAAAAAAGTCTGTTTAGTAAATATAAAGCTTTCTAAACTTTTTCAAAGTATTGTGTTTAGCTGATATTTGAGGGCTAAAATTTTATTGCTGTTTGACTTTGTATTTATTTAAAGGCATAACATCTCTTGGGACCCAGTTGCCAATCCACGACCACAGGGGGTAGGACTCTGGTCACTCTGTTTGCTCACTGAGCAGAAAACATCATTCCTCTGCAGTAGAGAACTTCTGGAGAGTCTCACAAAGCTGTTTGTTGAAATCCTTTGTTTCCAAATTGCCTACAACCATAGATATTAAATGTAATGGACAATGTAACCTTTCCTTATAAGGCAAGACTCTAAAATGACCTCTTGCAAATGGCTGCAACACAAATTGTACATCATGCAGAGAAATTTTACTGCAAGACAATGCATTGGATGTCATATACACTGCACAGTGTATATTTATATATACAGTGCAGTCCAAAGGTCACTGGAAAAGTAGTATCAGACTTTTAGATAGTACTGTGGCCTATATACATTTATTCATTATATTGTTTTCAGGAAATCTGAAATGGGTTTGTAATGCCCAACTCAGGGCAATAAACCTGACAGAAAAGTGAAAACCATTCCCCTCAGTGGGATAATCAGCACGGGGTCGAAGGGAGGGTAAGTTGCATCTCTAACACCTTCTCATCGTTTACTCACTAGACTTGCCTGTACGGCCACCGTCTCCTCTCCATGTTAAACTCTGTAGTGAGTTTTACTCCGGATGCGTCAACACCTATTCCGGGAAAAGTGACCTTTTCAATCTGTTGACCTTTGTAAGCGTCAGAGCAGCTGTCATCTTTTGACAGCCAACTTCAGTTTTGATCTAGAATAGGTCTGTGCCACCGTGACGAGGAATCATCAGTTTTTATTTATCTTTTTTTTTGCCTTCAGGAAGCACAAACAGGATGTGCCAACTGGAAAGACAAATAAGAATGGCAAACTATAGGTTGAGCAACTCCAACTGTGTCAAAAAGCTTTGGGATTTAGGATATTTCTTTTAGTTTTGATAAATTGTATCTAAAAAGATGCAGATGGGAAACAAAGCACAGCCAAGTGAAGAGCCTCATTCTATTTAATGGTCATCAGGGAGTGACTCAAAGGATGTCAGTATTGAAGTGTATGTGAAAATGGCACCATTTCTCACTACTTTTACTAGTTCAATAAATGTTTTCCTGATGAATTTATGGTCTCAGTCTCTAGTTTCAAGTTTTCTTCAATACAACATTGTATAAATTTTTTTAGAGGAAAATAGACCTTAAAGCAGGGGATGCATTAGGCGTGTGGCTACTGTGTACTCGAGTACAGAGAAGGTCAGATCCAGCCCTCAGTCATCCTCAGCTCAACCTTCTCCAACATGGTTCCTTTTGTTTGAAAAAACCAAGATGGCAATGTCCAAACGACAAAAAGGAATATTCAAAATGGCAGTTCACAAACCAGTTGATGCTGTTTTAGTGGGCTTATAGTAGGGACAAACCAACATAAACTGTTCTGATGAGTTGTTGGGTAGTCAAGTTCCGCAATTGACTTATTGAAAATTTTCTTTACAGAGATCTAACACGTCCCAGCAAATGAATGCCAGCGGGATGGCTTCACTACTCCTACTGTATATGTCTCTAAACTCTACTAGAGGGATGATGGTGGTGGTGAGAGTGATAAAGATTTTGGTCCAAAATCTCCCAGAGGTGTTCCACTGGATTGAACTTTGAAGCCAAATCCTTTTCATGCCCACCAAACCATCAAGGGACCTATAGATGTCAGATAGATGGGACAATTAACATCTTTGTCCACTCATTTTTAAGGATTTAGTCACTTGAATATAATTTCTAGCGGAGAAACTGCTTGAAGGGTAATTTTCTCAACCCACTTGCTGAGTAATATTATTAAAGCCGATTTTATTTTGAAATTCACCTGTGAATAACACTCTGTCCTTGCAGAGTTAAATCACTGATTATAACTCTGCGTGACAGTTACTTCATATATTCACTGGGAACCCTGTGCCAAAATAGAAAATAAAAAAGGCACTCTTAAAATACACTCTTTCTCATTTCTTCCAAATGCAAAATATATCAGAAACTAAATTATTTAAAGACAAAAGAAAAAAAAAAGGAATTTAAATAACATATTTATGGATTCCATTATCTGGGGGGAATTTAATGCTATGGGGTGTCATTAGCATTATTGCCCATACAGTGCAGTGGTTTGTTTAGAACATGTCATGGCCTGCCTTTAATCTTCCACCTTGTGATGCTCTATGAAATAGTTGAAATTAATGTGATGGAACAAATAGCCTAGGAAATTCATTTTTAGACATTTCAGTACTGTATGTGACCACAACTGACTGCCTTTTTACTCGGCAGCAGCTCTTCCGTCATCTGCAGCTTCTTTAACATTTGATGCTTTGAGTTTGACTGAAGTGGTTATTCACACTCATTGGCAGGTGAATGGTCGCACAAAAAGGACATACACACAGTTTGACTGACAGGGATGGTAGTTTGAGCGTTTTCTTAGATTCAACTCATTGCTTCATGTTACGTTGCATTGAAAGGGTGAAAGACAAATGGCAGCTGTTTTGAAGCAGGTACTGATCATACTAACGCCATTTAAATCTGACATAAGTAAGATGTCCATTTTGTCAGCTTAAGTTTAAACCTGGGCCTGTGCGTGAAAGGCATTAACCTAACATCACTGCAGTGAATTCATGCTGCATAGAAGAAAGACAGATGTCATGCCAACTTTGAAGTTCAATGCATGCACTGGCCCATGGCCAAAACAATCTCCCATAGGGCTATCCTTCTCTGTCAATGTACAGAATAGCTGTGACAGGAAATAGCCTTGAGGGTAACTAAGCAAGCGAAACCCATCTTCAGACTACTCCCAACTCATCTTGATTTAGTGGTTCAACTCAGAGGTCAGGATTCCTCAGCTCTTACCCACAGCTTAAATTCCCCGTGGAGCTGGATACAACCATGAAAAGTTAAAGTGCTGAATGCTCCATATTGAAACCAAATCTCTTACAGGTACATAAAACAACATTGCCATAAGTAATTTATCATGGTATGTTTTAGCCACATGCAGTGTATGGAGAACAACCGACTAAAAGCTTAGCTGGGATCTAAAAACTGAAAATATATAAATAAATAAATTGCGCACTTGCATAGAGTGTAACCTCCCTGCTGGGCTTTTCAGGTGAGCAACTATTTAAATGTGCTTTTCAAAGCGGAAATGCCAAACAACCAGTACAGCAACACTATCGTATAATCACAAATCTCAGCAAAATTAGATAAATCACTGGAGGCACGGTCCCCCAGCTCCTCTTACAAAGACAAAGAGTTTGTTATTGTCTTATAGGTCTTGAGTTTCTGGTAGATACACATGATTCAGTAGAGGTCCTTTCTGCAAGTTACATCTGTGTCTGTTAACCTGCTTAGATATACAGCTCATTAGCGGTAGTCTAGACAAGCACATGCGTAGTATAAGAGGTCTTTGGTTCCCAGCAGTATTCTGCGACAAATAATGCTCTGCAACAGCTACAGTCAATATTCACTGCCTCTCGTTAAAAACTAAAGATGCATCAGCCTTGAGAAATAGTACAGTAGCACTTTTCCCTATGGAGGGTGCCAACTTAGTCAATGCAAAGCTCCCCACTACAGTTTTAGGTTTCAGGTCAATACACTTTACTGCCTGTAAACATGGGCATTACCAGATCCAATGAGCTCTAGATTTGCGATCTCAGGGTTCCTGCAGAAAGGCAAGATAGTGCACTGTGAAAGTTCACGTACTGCATCATCAACATCTGTAAACTGTCTGTAATACATCATAACTGAAGCTAACACCTCTGACTCTAGAGAGTGAGACCTTCATTTTGAATGTGAAAAATAATGCTTTACTTCACAGTACTCAATATCCCATAATCCACTGAACATAATTATGTTCAATGTGCTGCACTTTTCAAAGGTGTTTTTTTTAAGGACGCATTGCATTGTGGGAGCAAGAAGAGCCGTTACGTGCTAAAGTCAGAAGAAGCAGAGGCCATCAACAGACATTTACCATCGCTAAAGTTTCATCTTTGGAGTTGGGAAAACCTTTTATTGCACTTCTTACCTAACTTATCACACTTCTTACCTAATGGTAAGTCCATTATGTTCTGTATAGTTTTAAGTGGAAAGAGGTGTCCAGCCTGTGTTAACCTGTGTTTAATGTTACCGTCAACGTTACCGGATAAGCCAAGAATATTTTGCCAAGTCATTCCCAAGTTTGGTGTTGAGTTAACGTTATATTTTAGTTAAGTGGTTGTCAGGTAGCGTCAAGGCTTACGCTAGACTGCTGTCAAAGCAAACCGTCACTTGGCGGTCCGCCGGAGGACCGACACACAAAAATTAGCACTTTTTTAATGGTGCTTTGCACGTAGTTAAATGAATTGTTGTTCAATAATGTAGTCTGTATATGTGGCATAAAAAATAAACATGTTCAATTTATATATGTTGTGGTGATTGTATTTGATCATGTTGCTGTATTAGATGTTTAGTTATTTTAACTCATTAAAACATTACATTGGTCTGGTTATCGATACGATTTGTCATTATATTTTAGCATTAGAGTGGAAGAAAATACATGTTTATTAACCAGAAAATGTAGGCTGACTATTCAGAATTTTACGTTTCAGATTTAAAGAAACTGTCTAGGGCTGCACGATGTTGGAAAAAACTGAGATTGCGATATTGGGTTGTTTTTTGTCTTTTTTGTGATGTTAAACAAGTCTGCCTCTTATCATTTTACTGTGCAGAGCCCTGAAACTGTCCGTGGAAATGGTAGAGATTTTTCAGTGGTGAATACATTTTTGGCTAATACTGAGGATATACTGTAAATCTACAGAATAATCCGTTTGAGGATTGACGGAAGTGTCTGTAACATTACTTAAGAAAAAAAATCTGCTTAAGTGCCCTTTTTTTCCTAACTTCTTTCTTAAGAATAAAAAAGAGAAAAAGTGATATTCTCAAATAAAGTTAAGTATTTTCTCAATCTTCTTCGTAAGTTTCTTCTGAAGAAAAAACCTATGAATAAATGGTATTCTTGAAAGCAAAGTTCTTAAATTTGTTCTTGATTTTTTTCTCAACTTTAAGACAACCTTGACCTGTCTTAAAATTCCTACAGTGAAAAGGTAAGCCTCTAATGTAACTAATCTCATCCAGTTGAGATTAATACTGTAACGCTGGGTATGGGGACTACTGGGTATGGGAGGTTGGGCTGTTGTGAGTAAGTTGCGACATTTCACGACAGTTGAAAAAGTTAGAGACCCTGTTCATTGTTTCCCGGGGGACACCTCAACATCGGGTTAGCTGTGCTGCGGCAAAGAAATAAATCTGGGCTCTGTTGAGCTAGCAAACTGCAACATCGCCTCCTCCTCGTCCTTCCTCCATCCACCTAGTTACCCCACAACGCTACAATACTTTCAGCACCACTGGTCTTCTTCATTGATCATTTCCTCTCAGCTCCCTTCTCTTTCACCTCTGACTTGAAATCCGCCCGCTTTTTCTTGACACCTGCACCGTCCCACCACTGAGACAGCCTCAGCCACTTTTGCCCACCCTCTAGACTTATTTTCAGCTGTTATTCCCATCTGTCTATTTTGCCAAGTAGTAATTTGTTTCTTACATTAATTTCCTCAAATATATTATAACTTCCTTTTAAATGTTTATTGGCTTGTACGATGCAACATATTAATTTGTGACGTATTTTAAGAAGTTCGTAAGTTGGAAAAATAAAGAAATTCGTAAGATTTGAGACTGTTCTTATGAAAATATTGAGGAATTGCACTTAAGAACTTTATTATGAACTTCTTAATTTAGATCTTAAGACATTACTTAAGATCTTCCTTAAGAACAGATTGGAGAATCTGGCCCCTGTTAATTTTCTGCCAGGATGATATCCTTTTTTTTTTTTTACAGTGTAACAAACTGTCAGTGAAGAACATACAGTGTTGGCCCACAGTTAACAAAATCCTAGATGAACCATAAATATGTTTGATGTTTAATATTAAGAGCCAAATATTATTTCCTTGTTGATAAAAGTGTGGACAAATTTTGCCTACTTTAAGGAAAGTGATACCACAACTGTTAGTTTTTAGGCAACCTGGAATGTAAAGGAATTTATGCGAGAGGTCTGTTGTCCTTTTGGTGGCCTCCATTAATGAGGAGAAGAAGGGGGGCTGTGTGTGTGTGCGTTTCTGTGTGTGTGTGACAGACTTCAAAAGGTGTCCTTAGTGTGGAAAAGGTTGTATAGTTATGTCTTTATCTGACCAATTCCTCTTTGTAAAACTCTCTGATGTTTGTTGTTGGTCAGGAAAGAGAGTTCCATTGTCTTGAAGGTCTTAGGTCCATAACCCAAGCTTTTTTCATGACTTCCCATATCAGTTATGTGCTGGTGCTGGGCATGTGTCCGCTACACACAAGAGAGTGATCTTGATTAACGTTAGTTAATCACCTAATGGTCTAAACTTTTTCAAGAGCTTGGATGTTTTTAATTTAAATATTTGTACAAGTTTGTTTTGCCACTCTTGGCAAGACAAGCTTATAAATACCGTTTATAGACCGGTGTTTCTGTATTTTGGGGTTCCTCCTTTTCATTTGCTATGAAGCCGAAATATTTCCAAATTTCACTTCGGGCACTGTCTTAATGTAGCAATTGTCTCTCTCGCTCTCCTCCTTGTTGACACCATGTGTTCGGCTCATATTACAATGTGTCGATTCCAATAACAGCAGCGTCACCGCTAACTGTCAAAATGCAGCATAGTATCTGTTTAAATATTTTAGTATCACAGTACTTAAAAAATATCGGGATACCGTAGAACATAGTTACTGTCAAATAAATTCAAATATCTTATCATGCTAAATTGTGGCCGCAGTTTATGCTTTTTAAAGGAAATGTTTTTATTAGTAAAATTATTTTTAATGAAGGCTTGAATAAAATATTCAAAGGAAGATTCTACAGTTCTGTTCATCTTCTAAAAATGGTTTAAATGAATCTGTGCTGACGATAATCTTTGGTTGCAGCTCCTTGTTCAGAACATAAACCAAGGTACAGTGCCAATCAGGGAAATTCATTTTGTCTTTTTTAATGAGTGTGTTTTCCGGCTAAGAACACAATTTCAGTGACCTTGGACTCTCCACCAAGTTTCTGGATTATAGCAATCAGTCACCATTAGCAGCTTTTTCAAAAGCTGCCATGTGAGGGATTTCCATCAATATTGAATTGCTTGAAATGTTTTCTGACAAAGGAAGTCAGCAGCTCATTACTGAAAATGGATTTAGAATTCCAGACCCAGACTCATTAAACACAATGCAGTGTCTGGGGATGTGAAAGAGCCCTGCCTTTACTTGTGAGTTCACCCTGATGTAGTAAAAACTAATACTGAATTTCAATTTTTAAGCTGCAAAATATAAATTTGTGAAAACGCTGTAAAAAAATAGACAAAAACATGAAAATAAATTGTGTTTATTAATCCAAATAATCCACAGCTCGTGTTTCAAATTTTCATGAATCAGGGTGGGAAGAGGCGATTCTGATGGCAAAGTCTGTGCAAGATGAATTTTAATCAGACACCCAGAAATATGTTAGGCCATTATCATAAACAACAAACCCAAGTAATAAACACAACATTGCCATCTGTGCAGGCAAACACAATATAAGCTGTGCCAAGATCAAAGTGTTCATTTCTATTTTATGAGCTTTATCAAGAGACCTTTCCTCATCATCTTTCAACATGTACAGTAAATACATGGTTCGGATCAATGTTCGATATTTTTGACCCCTTCCTCCACTTCATGAATCAGTGGCCAGAGGAAGTTCAATTTCTTATTTGTTCAGGTATGAAAATCTAGGAAACACAAAGTTTTAATGTGTGTTTTTAGCTTTTTAAATTAAACAAAAGGAACAAACATCTCATTTGTTTTATCTATTTCAATGTGTGTATTCCTCCTGATATGAAATTCAATGAGCAGTGCATCTGTCAGATTCATCTATATTAGGTTCAGGTACATTAGGAGCAGTGACAGTGGTGTTAGAGCAGCTCATTTAATCAGAAGCCAGAAGGGGGAAGCCTGGGCTGGGCTGGGTTGGATTGGCTGCGGGGTGGACAGGAAAACACAGGACACAGGAAAAGTGATTAGCATCCATCACTGTCTGCTCCTCTCAGACAGCGAGAGGAGCTGTGACAGATGAAGGCGACACAATCAAGGGTGAAAACACGATGAAAGAAGCCTGAGAGCGAAGAGGACAAGCCCCGGTCTGCTGAAACGGATGACAAAGTTGGGACCTCAGCTTTTTGAAGGTCGAGATAAGAACAGAGAAAAGGGAGCGCTCTGTGATGATGACAGAAGTCTGACGGGCTATTGTCAGTGTGCGAGAAGGATGGAGGTGGCGCATTAGTAAAATCTGTAAACTGTAGACTACAGGTAGAGAATTAAAATGGGCCTGTTGTGAGAAGACAAATATTAGTCCGTGGGACAGACCCGGCATTTAGCACATGCTGCAGTGCATCAGAAACTGACGGGAGCAACACCAAGGTGAGTTATCAAAAAATATGCCCATGCATATATAGGGTAGTGGCACTTGGAGCGGGGTTACGGGGCATGGCCACACATCCCTCACATTCTGCCCCCATCCACAGCACTGACACCCCTTTGGGCACAGTGACTATAAACTGCAGCTAAGTGTCTGAAATGTCTGCCTTCTAAATTTACCCCTGACAAGAGAAGTTTGACAGTTGAGTTTCCAGTTTTTAAAATGATTTAAGAACAGGCTGCCTCTGGTAAATGACAGTCTATTATAAGAAAAGACAACGCTGTGAGAGCTTCCATTTCTTACTGCAGCCATCCTTTAATTCTCTGAAACCTACTGCTCTGCCAACCAGTCATTAAAGACTCTGAGTCAAAACTATGGCAAACCTAATGCCTGCCAGGTACCCTTACATAAAAGCTTTTATTTATTGCAGTTTACTTTGGCCAAATTATTCCGAGCATATGATGTCATCCCAGTCAATACAACATGAAAACCCTAATTATTTTTCTGAAGCTCTTTCTATTTTCTTTATTGATATTTCTAATTCATTTCAATTATGTTGAATTACATTTGATTTATGCTGCTACAGGGACCATTTTGAGCTTTTTCCCCATTACTTTTCATATGGTATTCCAATTGTACTGATATGCAATAAAGTACATTGCTGTGTTACTGAATATGACATAACATCATAAACATCCTTTCTAAAATGTCTACAAATCAATATTTCATAGTGACAGAGGCTAATGCTTGTGCGACCTGCAGAGAACTATTCCTATTTAAATTCCATAACATTTATGCTTCAGCAGCTGTTTTAAACCTTCCAAATAAGTCCAATACATTTCCTTACATTGTGTATGAATGTGATGTGACAACCACTTGTGTTGTCCACTTACAAACACCTCCTTCTTCATCTTCAATGACAAATGTATTGTGTATATTTAATGAGGTGCTATTGTGTCCAGTCAACAGTGCATGGAATTTACTTAACCTCACCTGAATGCAACAATTTGTTCTCAAATGACAAATGGTAACTCTAATCGAGAATTTAAATTATGTTAGTGAACAACGCTGATTCACAACCTGCACTCAAAATAAACTAGTCCATACAGTATGTCCATTACCCTTGTGTGAATGTGGATTATATGACACATTTATGCCAAAGCGTGTTCAGGGTTTTCCCAGACACACCAATAATGCTACAATCGTTTAAAACAGTCTTGAAAATGAATATTTATACACTGCAAAAAAGAAGGTTCACATCAGCTACAAGGCTTGCCCACTCTCTCCCTGTCAATCAGAGAGTGACCTGTTGGATTCAGTCCTCCTAGTTTTGATCAGGTCATGTACTTTTTCCAAGATAAAATAGTCATGACTGACAGAGCTGTGCGAGGATGGAATAAGATGAAGAAAGTACACAATGGAGTCACCATGAGTAGAAAGTGAGGGAAGCTGTGCATATAATTCACAGATAATTTCATCTTATTATTCTTCCTGGAGAATTATCTCAGTCTCCGTGGCAGTGAGCAACAGACACTCTGAAACTGTTGATGCAAGCTTGTCTCTAAACGGCAGCGGATTCACCCACCACATCTGTATCTCAGCCCCTGCACAAAGAGCTAACCCGGTGCTGCTCTTAGTGCTGCAATTACACACTGGATTTCCTCACAGCCTCATTTCTTTGGCCAGACAAGCTTTCAAAGCAACCACCAACCAGACTGGATAGAGCAAAGACACAGCTAACAACAGCCAAAACCAATCTGAAAAATTTTACAGGGTGTGTTGGTTTCTAACAGTGTGACAGGAACCAAAATCGGTCTGCAGCACCAACACATCAACATTGCACTGTCCAGAAGACTAAAAGTGATTCATGTGAAGGTGTGGCCACTGTATTTCTCTCAAAAAGCATTTCACATGTATTGTTCTCAAAAAAAAAAAAAAGCCTTTGTCTGGATTTTTTTATACATTACTTTGTTCTTGAAAATACATTTTCAGATCAAGTAATTTTTCCATTCCCGTGAAATTATAAATCGAATCAAATTTGAGATTGGAGACTTAGTACTGCTGACAGGCTAATAGCAGGTTTTGTTGTTTGATTCTGTTGCAGGGACTACACCAAAATTTTGCTATTCATCTTTTAGTTATATTTGAGTTATTTTTACCTTTATTACAGTGACGGACGGAGAGATAGGAAGGGCGGGAGACAGAGAGAGTACGAGGAGAGGAGAAAACCTACAAAATACAATTTGGATGTTTACGATTATAAAACAAAATAAATATCCAGAGCAGAACTTTTTTTAAAGTGTAGAGGAATCTGGATTTTATATTGACTGGCTCTATTGACTGTATAAACCTACAGAGAATAGTCATCAAAACTCTGCAGAGCTATCTAGTGTTTCCAGCTCCTTGTCTCAGTTCGCTCTCAGTCCTCTCACCAGTGCTGTTTTCGGTGAGCAGGAGGAAGATGTTTCGCATAAAATATTCCACTGTACAACAGCAGGCCAGCTCCAAAATCTAGCATTTAGCAGCTAAAGACACCATAGTCCCCTTGGTTGAGACCAACACTGATATAAACTGGCGTAAACCTTTAATTATATACATCAGGTAAACTCCAATAAAAGGGCCAATGACGGTTTATGTTGCTCTACTGTATATCTGCTGCATGTAAAACACAACATGTATTTGCTAAGAAGCTTGTTCTTTCCAGCTTGAAGCTTGTTCTATAAAATTGAAAATTTGTCAAGGTTACAGTATCTTATTGCTGGTGCCACTTACTGCAGGTACATACTGCCCATAATCTGACCCTTCTGAATTTGCAGCAGGTCTTATTTTTCCCAAAGATAATAACAATTATTTACAGAGCTACATTTAATGAAAACAGCAGGTTTCATCAAACTCATCTATCAACAGTGCCCAGATTTGGACTGAGTTGTGTGTTATTTTAATGGATACTGTCATTTATGCATTTTCAATGTGAAAAGTTATGTAAAAAAGTGAATGGGGATTGTGCTGGGATTTATACCACACAAGCACAGGGATATGGCCTCATGCCTCCCTGTAGCACCGCAGCAATTATGACATATCTGACTTTGTCTAAGAAAATTGCAACTTATGCAATTTGGATGTTGTACTTGGCCACATTGTAATTTTTATAATATATCAAATAATTAGTGCATGCTCATCCTCACACTTGACCATTTCTCTGCTTCAACACATCAATTTCACGACTAAATGTGCACCTGCTGACAGCTATATTCACGCATTGACAGGTGCCATAAGGACATTTTCTGAAGTTGTTCTAAAATTGTTCTATCAACTGTAAAGAGGTAAGAGTTCAGTGAGAGATGCAGAAGGTCAGAATGCCCTGTTGTGTTGATAAATCCTACAGGGCCAGGTGCTTTGGCAGCTCTCCCAGATACAGCTATGCCCGTCGTTCTGATGGGGCAGATAGTGCTCCTTTTTGCTATGATAGAGACGCCTTCAGTAATATCAAAAGTCCTTAAAGGGGAAACAGCTACTGTCCCTGTCTCTTGGGATTGCACTGTCTTTTAAGTTCCTTAAACAGCAAAATCCCCCCAACAATTTTCCATTGAAGTTAAAGTGAAACTCGACCCAATTATATATGAAGATTGATTTAGATTGCTTCTCTGTCTTATCAGTTCTTGCTTTGGTCTTCTTCATCTGAGTGATGCCCTTCCTGTCTGTACTGGATCACATTATACTTCTTTCATTCGCTGGAGGGAAGACAAGTTGGTCAGTTAAAATGGCAGATGCATGTTATCTTGGCCCTGCTGCTCTTCCTCAGTCGACGTCATCTTCATCATCACCTAACGAGTGTAATTAGAGTCTTCCTCCTCTTCTGACTCATTGCCTCATTGATCATTGCGGAAAAAGAGATCAATGGTCTCCTGGACATTTAGTTATGCTGCCATGACTCCACCACATCAAAAAAAATAAATAAACAAACCTCCTGGTTTCTCCTATAGTCCCATTGTAACACATATTTAACACAGTACAACAACTGGTTTCTAACAGAAGTACAAACAATAACACACAATCACAGAAAACATAGCAAACAAATATGAGCCATTTCTGTCAAGCTTTTCTACATTTTCAACAAGTTGATTTTGTTTTGCAGAGGCTGAATCCTCGGGTAGGACGGTGGCTAAACATCGCTGTTGCACTGTAACCTGTCACAGTTCTGGGTTCTTACCCCAGGCCTTGGGCCTTTCTGTGTGGAGTGTGCATGTTCTCCATGTGACTGCATTGGTTCCCTCCAAAGGCTCAAAATTTAGGTTATTTTTGACTCTAAATTGAGTGTGAGGATACATGATTGTTTGTCGACATGTCAGCCATGTGATGGACTGGCAGCTGGTCCAGGTTGGACCCCAAAGGAGTGAATGTCATTTTAGATAGGCGAGTAAAGCATACTTATAGATTATATCGATTTTTGTTGCTGTATTTTCCCTCCACTCACAGTTTGGATTGGATATGATTTCCTGACACTGTTCTATGTGGATCCTGTGAAGGGTGAAGAGAATGGGGTACACCTTTTTGATTCAGCTTTATTAGGCCAGGATAGCAGAGGTAATGCTATTAAAGGGATGACCATCCCCTTGAAGAAGTCCCTGAGTTATTCCGGTGCGCCAGGAAAGTTCAGGCAGTGTTCATGAACAAGCATCGCCACTCCATCTAAATCCCACAGGGAGAACCATCCACCTGGTTCTGAACATAAAAGTCTGGGGCTTCAGTAGACGTTGAACAGGCATTTGACTTTATGAGTTCATAAAATGTTTGTGTGCACTCTTTCATCCAAATGAGATTTTATTTTATTCTAGCATCACTACATGATCTGAACCACAGTTAAAACCTAATGTGGGTGTTATGGCACAAACAAAAATGTTATGGCCTCATGAAGTCTGCACTGTTCCAAAACATATTGAAATTTTTTAAAGTGCATGGCAATGGAGGATGTTTCCACCAAGATTAAGTTCCACAAACAAATTAAACTGGCCCTCAGTAAAGAAGAAGCCTTAGCCAAGGTCAAACATTTCTTCCCTTTATTGTCTGGATCAGTATGACAGCGTACAAAGTCATTGCCAACACTTTGACTTGTTTATTAATCACAACATAGTGTATTAGAAAACATAGGATAGCAGTAATTGACAGTGCACTCAAATCAGTTTCAAATGAACTGTTTTAAATGTTGAGGGTCAATGAACTGAACTAATGAAAATCAGAGCTGAGTTTGTGTATATGTGGTTCTGGAGATCCTTCACAGATGGGAGCAGCAGCGCTCGGAGACCTGGCGTCTCTGGTGTTGCCTCCTTCAGTTGCCCACACATCAAACATCACTCCCACGAGACAAATAAGAACCATTTCAAATAGAAACATGATATGAGTTTGGTGGAGTGGGAAAGTGGGAAAAGCTCATATCCTTCGACCATAGTGCTTTTTTGCTTTGTTTTGTTTTTTTCAATTGACTTGATGAATATATTTACAGTTGAATAGGCTTCTGCCAAATTGGCAATTACCTAAACTAAGGAGCCAGCTACGGCCAGAATTTACTGCTTTGGGCTCAAGTCTACTGTTAATTATACACTACCTTTGGTGCTAAAAACATCCATTTCAGAGAGATAGCTATTACATATGTTTAAATGTGGAGAGGTAAATATATCTTACCCGTATTTCAGCCATTCAGGGTTCTGAGTTGTTTCTTCAGGCAAAACATCCTCTCTCCACCACTTCCTCCTCCACCTCTGCTGGTAATCCATATATAAAGTTGGAACATTTCAAAGTGGTAGCTATTTGCATAGCAAACACTATCTACTGACCATGACCAAGAAAGGCAGCATTAGTTTATACAATGTCACGTGAGGTCTTGTTTCACATCAGGTCCTCTTAAGGTAGCTACAGACCGTGCATAAGTAGGTAAGCAGGGTCTGTAGCTAATGCAGGGAACCAACATCATTGAAGAGGATTTTAATTCAGAGCCTGGTGGCGCAGCAACAGTTTGAGTATCATTTGCCAAATACCAGCAGTACTGGGTCTTTTTTTGTCTCAAATGTCAAACTGTCCTTATTCATCCCTTGTTAGTGGAACACTACTTGTGGTATTACGGTTAAGCAAAGTAAAAACATTATAGTGCAATGGTTGAAAATGAAAGAGCATTTACTCTCTTACAGTAGAAAGTGTCATAATTACATCATTCCCTAGCTTCTGTTTGGTGAGCTCAAATTGATATGGAGTCGAGAGGTGTCCACTGCAACAGAGATCTTTGATGTTACATCCCAACTCTCCGTGCCACAAATGATTTGCCTCATTTGAGCGATCAAAGTGGTGGCCAGAGGTCAATTCTGCCAAGGTGCAAGGCTTAATGTATTTTAACAGCAGAAGGGAACAGTGATGTCTGACCAGGATGTATTTATCAGAAATACCAGGTAGATGGTCCTGGTGGTTTTCATCCTTCCTCTTCTGATGGAAAATGTACAATTAAACAGAAATGAGGGGAAACATTTTCCAACACAGCATTTGTTCAGAGAAAGGGTGATTTCATTGACCTCAAGGGAAAACTTAAGATAATTCTGAAATTGTAAAATTATTATGTGCATTTTTATGGTTTTGTCACTGCAAAAACACTATAGAAATGTTGGAAAGTCAGTTCAATGATACAGTCAACTATGTGACAAAGTGATAAAAAAGGTTTGTGTTGTTGCCAGCTTGGAGCATAAACAGTGATAGAACAACGTTGTGATCCTGCACAGGGCGGTGGAACTGTAATGAGTCCAAATTTATCACATTAGTTTTAATGTGAATGATTTTTATGGAGGAAGCTTCCAGACTGATAGTGGAGAAGAGAATAAATAAGCCACTTCAGAAGTCCACGGATTTGCTCCAGACTGCATCACCAGCAAAACAGCAACAACACGTAAATAGCCATTCAGGCCTGTGAGGATTAGATATGCAGTCCACTCAGAGAACTGAGACAGAGAAATCAGACCCCACACTAAAGTGCTAAACAATCCCAATAAAACAGACATAACCGCCACCAATTCATTACCAGAAGGGGGATAATGCAGTCATGTTGTCCCAAGCAAATTAAAAACTGCCAACTGCAAAGCACCTAACCCTGCCCCTTGAAATTAATGGTGCTCATCAAAAAATAAAAGTGCCATAAAGAGCGGTCTGTTTTTGCTCACAGCAGGAGAACATCTTGAATTAACTGCGGTCGCCTCAGTCGGGCATTTGGCACTGTTAGATCAGGAGGAAATGTATCACAGTGGCAAGACTGTAAGTCGGGCTCCCTGTCTGACTTGCTCATAGCCACTGGCTCTTAACACTGCCTATCACCTCTGTAAACACTGCACAGAATCAGTGCAGTATGATGAAAAGCAAAGGCTTTATTTTCAGTAATGTGACAAAACAGGTGCTGAGGCGACGGATTTACATGAAGGGACCTGTTTTGCCAAACGGTTGAGATGCACCAGCCAAAGTCACTCGCCCAGAACAGAAACGTCATGTAATTTAATTTGTGCACAAAATCCTTCATGTACTTGTCACCTGCACCTTTTTACTGTAACACATCACTGCAGCTGCATTTTCCTCTGATTTCAATGCAATATATAAAGCTGTCCCACTGAAAGCAAGAAATATATGTAGAAACATTGTGATATGTCATTACATCAGTGAAAATTTGCTGTTGGTCCTTTGCCTGATTGATGAAAATTGTATGAATGCCACTGTTGAAGCACAAGGCCAAAATCCACCTATGCTTTCATTTGTTTTTAATACAGTGTGACCATGACAGGATTTTTAAAGCTGATTAACTGACAGATATTCCATCCGTATGATAAATATAGAAATAAAATTCCTTATGTTTGTTTATATGGTTGGAATTTGTTACAGAGATATCTAATGACTTTAAGGATAAAAAAAAAACAAAAACTTTTCTACGACATGTTGTTACTGAAAAGCCAACATTCTTTTTGCGTCAGTAATGATGTATCTGCCCAGTCAACACATCGTTCATGCTCTGCTTTTTATGTGAGCAGCAGCAGGTGCGTCACACTGCGATGGACATCCTCACAGTTCCAATAACAGAGCAACAGCAGAGGAAACAGAAAACTATGAAGCTGCTGTCAGACAGATGAAGGTAAGAACAGAAGCATGGCATTTGATGAGAATTTTAAAGCAGAGAAACATCTGAAAGCTGGATAAAGTCAGCAGTCTTATGACATTCTCTCTAACTGGCTGATTACCGGACATGCTGACCCCGTTATATTCAAGCTTGGGCCAGATCTTACTGTGAGTGTGCAACCCCACCTGCAGTGTTGCAAATGCAGTCTTGCCTTGGTTACATGGCTGTTTGAACAGGACAACAATACCTTCCGTCAAAAGCTGGTAGTTACATTTTGACAAGAGTCCCCCTCGGGGACAAATAAAGTTGATTGATTGATTGATTGATTGATTGAGTTACAGTTCCCAGAAAGAAGCACTGTAAAATCTAAAAAATTTTTACTGACATGATGGAAAACTGTGCACTCTTATGTTGTCAATGTAATGATGGTCAGTTGTTCAAGGATAAAATGTTATGTTCTGGTCAGTCTTTGTCTAGGCTCCAGCAAAGTTCCTGCAAGGTCTTTTTCCCTTTCATTTCCTTTTCTTTACAGTTATTCTTTTTGCTCAAATGCTGTCTCTCACTTTGTTTGTATCTAACTCATCGTTTGGGACACTGATTGGCTACTAGCTAGTGGTATATGACCATTGCAGTCACTAAGATCCAAATAAGGAGGCATTCAGGTGTGTATCTGGCATGTGGTCTGCCCGAGTGCCCTCTGCCCTCTACAAAAGCCAGAGTGGATGGGAGACTAATAATGACCAAATATCCTTTATTGATGTGTACACCTTTGTCTTCACATGGAGGAGCCAGTCTTGTATATCACTCCCCCTGCCTTTATATTCATGCCAAGAGCTAAAGGCAACAATGATTTGTATGGTTGTCCTCACTTCTCAGTGGATGTCTCATCATCATCATCTGGATGTTTTGTGCCACCATTGTGTTTTACTTCTTTTAACTGCCTGGCTTGGAGGTGCATTTTATTTCATCTGTAACTGTTTCAACAAATTGATAGAGTGAAGTGAGGTTGTCATGTCTGAGTGAACAGCTTATTCTGAGTAAGGCAGGGCATGAGTCAAATAAACTACCATGGGGTCTTGATCATGGACAGAGCGGTAGGAATGCAAATCCACTCCTAAACGAACAACAACATCCATCACCCTGTTGATGTGGGCCTTTCAAATATTTCTGAACACACAAAGGAGCAAGCTTTAACAGCTTTGATTTCCACTGCAAATTAAAGGTCACCTCCTCTAAATACGACCAAGAGCTGACTGTCGTGATAAGATGAAGAAGACACGAACTTCAAAATGATTTAGCATTCAGTCCACATGTCTGCTGTGTCTATTTATAGTCGCCATCACTATCAAATTTTGATAGCTATGAGCACTAATTGTGAGAAGCTATGTTTCTCATCCCATTAGCTTATCTCCCACAAAGGCAGTAACATATTCATCAGGAAATTACATTCCACAGAGACTGTCATGAATCAGAAATGCTTAGCCTTATCCACAGTCAAACTATGACAAGAAATCCTAATTGACATTCAGCTGTGACCCAGCTTTCAACAACACCAACACATGCTCACGTCACAGGCTATCACAGACTCCACTTCTTCAAATAACCAGTAGGAAGACAAATGGAGAAGAAAAAAGAAAATAAACATTTATATATCTGAAGATCTATGACTGATTCCAAATTTTCCAGGCCTTGGGTTTTACCAGTGTCGTACACTCGATTCTGACAAGAATTTACAACAAGAGGCCACTCACAGAGCCATATCTGCAGACATTAAATCAAATCAGCGACTGGGATTTGCTTCAAATCAAAGTGAGTCTGAAGTCACATTGGGAGAGCAATAAGGTAATGAGGCTGATGGGAGCTTTCTCCTCTTCAGCTCCCCTAACTCATTTTGCTTCCCCCTCAGCTGTGATTTACTTATGAGATCAATCCAGCCTATCCCACAGACAGTCAAAGACATCTCCTCCTAATGCCAATGGACGACTGAGTGTTAAGAGTAGCGCCTTTACTATTCAAGTATTTTCTTCTTATCTGTCAGGTAAATAATGTTAAAGGTTATCAAATATTTGACACATTGACCCATCTAATTTGTTGCTGTAATTGTGACACTCAGGGTTGAGTACCGCTGATACTTCCAAGTGACATATTTCAAATATGTAAATACCTGTTTGAAATATCCCTACAAAACAAATCCTAAATGGATTCAGGATGAAACGTTTCCAGAAAAATAAATGAGTCAATTAACTGATATCCAGATTCATCTAAAACAAAAATCAAGTCATTTTTCAAACAGAGGGTAAAACTTTCAGTTAGTTACTTTCTTTACTCACTATCTGAAACTTTCAGTTTGTCAGTCCATATAGAGAGAAAAAAGCAAACCCTCACTATCTGAAACTTTCAGTTTCAGATAGTGAGGGTTTGCTTTTTTCTCTCTTTGATTTGAAACTGAATCTCTGTTGAATTGACAAAAGTTGACAGAGAAATCTGAAGAGGATTTTCTGGTGTACTTTTTTTTTATTATTATTTTGTGGCATTTGAAAACCAACAATTAATTGAGAAAGTGATCAGATCCATTATTAAAGAAATCATTAATTGCAAAAATCCAACTAGGAAAAACACATACACTATGAAAGCTTCAAATACTGAGGGATGGCAGTAGAATAGTAAAATTCATTTATAAACAGGGGTGCACTCGACAAGGGTGGAAAAGGTGATGACCACCTACTACACTAACTTCTTTGCAGATCGACGCAATTCACGTGAATGACCTATATGGACTGACAAATTCGCACCCATGATGAAAAGATTACTGCCTTCATAGCTGTTACGCTACATTTTCACACAAAAGTGGAATCTTTTCTACACCGCAGTGTTCACTAAAATATGGTGGCTCCTGTAAAACCTCAGGATTATTTTGCTCACCAGGCTTCTTCCTTCACTGGCAAAGAGCAGGAAATGGTGATTACTTGTGTCACTGAGCATAGCTCATAAAAGCTTTGGTACATCACTTGGAATTAATGTAAAATCCCAAGGGGTTTGGCAACAAGCCAAACTTCCACAGATGCCATGTTCAGACATCTTATATGATGTTTCAATTTGCGTCTTCATATAGACGATTTAGTATTTCAAAATATTACTGCTTTGGTTGTCAGATGCTTTGTGTTAAATAAATGTAAATAGATTCACTTTCAAAATTAAAATGGACATAACTGTGTCTGGGATTATAGAACCGTTCTGGTTGTGTGGTGTTAAATACACAGCTTTGTTAAAAGCAGACACGCACACACTAAACACAGGAGATATTGATATATCATATGCGACATATGTGACAGCTTGAACAGGTTATCAATGGCAAACCAGATCCTCACTGCCTGAGCTGCCCTTTTTTTTTTCATGGCATATTTCTGATGTCAACCTTGTCAGCACCAACCTTGAAAATTCAGTTTTCCCCACAACACATTTCAACTTTAACCATATTTGCTGCTGACCTTTAAAAGAAATATAGATGAGACTGAAGCTTTGGATGGCATAAGTTGGGAAATCAATACATTCATCCCATGTGCTTTCTAAAACGTCATTAGATCATAGAACTAAAAACATTGCATCCTTGGGAGGAGATGTGCTGCATAGCAAGCTGTCACACTGCACCAACTGAGGCATTAAGTGCTAATCCTGTGTACACCCCTTAATGAACAACCGTAGGAGGCATTTTTGGGAAAAACCATTTCCATTTGGGTCCACAATGTGGCATCCAAGGAGCAAGGCCAATAAGATGGTTCATTTATCATGCTGAAACTTTTCATTCGCACCTGGTTTAATTCACTTATTTGGCAGATTTATTTAACCTTGACCCTTTTGGGTTTTTTAAGTGGGAAAGTTATGTCACATTTTTTCATTTGTTAATGAAAAATATTAAGATTATGATGTGATTTTTTTGGGGGGTCATTTACCAAACAATCATGTTCCACTTGCGTCTGAAGTATATGATTTGCAGGCAGGGGCTTCTCTTTAGCACCAAATGCTTTTTCTAAACAGGTTAATTTTCCCTTAATTCTTCAGCCCTGACTCTTCATACAAATCTATTCATGACAAATGTTTCCCATGTCGAACTACACTGTATTACTTACAGACTTCACTAAACTGCACTGGCTTCTTAATGTTTTATTTCAGTTGGTCTATGTAATTTCAGTTTTTGGTTTGCTTGTTTGTTTGTTGCTTTGTTTTTTTACGGTTACAGCGTTATCACGTCTTGATAGCTAAAGACAACACATTTTGTCTGAACAACGCTCCAAAACTCAAAATTGAAATCGAATCAATGAACAAAACACTTACCAATTAATGGATACAATCTGCTGGTTTTGAATTGGCCCTGGCACTGAGTTTACCAGTGCGACCTTACAATAAGTGACTCCAAAGGACTTCACACAGAGAAGTACTTAGTGATATCTACATTTAAACACTTGTACCAGATCAGTATTTTTTTGTCAGCAGCAGATAAGTCCAGGTATCAGTATCAGTTCCAGGTTTATTGTGGTGTTTCACTTTGTCACATTAATAGTTAGCATCCTAATTTCGACCGAGGAGGAAAGAAAAAGAAGCAGAACATGGTTAACATCTGTTTTGTTTTAAAGCCCTGTAGAGAGCTCTTGGTGATTAATATGATGCTGAACTCGCAACATTTCTTGTGGACTGGTTAACAGCTCTGAATGCTAACATCCGCTATTTGGGGTTTAACGGTGTAACAAATGAAAGGCACCTTAAGTGTTTTCTGAAAGACAAGACTCAGGAAATGTGCAAAACATTGAACACACGTCAGGGCTGTCCATCCAGTTCCAACAACCACATTTAATTAATTGCCTGTTAACAATTGTGGGATCTTTCATCTCCAGTTTCATCATTCTTTCCTGGCCTCCTTCACTGACCCTGGGATGTTCTCTCGAATGTAGCTGTTATACATAGCTCTTGATTGAACCCCTGCCTTCACTTTGTGCTAACACCTTTCTATCAGAACAGGCATGAACTTCTTCACGGCTACCAATAACCCAGTCTGTGGTTCAGTGGTTTTCCTTTCCCGGACCAATTTTGGTAGGTCCTGACCACTGCAGACTAGGAACATGCCACAGAGCTCAGTCAGCTGGACATAGTTTGGTCCTTGTAAAAGTCACTCCCATCCTTGTATTTGACCGTTTTTCCTTGTTTTGATTCTATGTGGTCCACAATTATAACTTTTAAGGGGAATTTTAAACATTTATTTCTAATTCTGAAACACTAAATGTTGTTTTAAAATGGCCATATAAATTAAGTTTACAATTATTATCATGATCATTTGTTAGCTTTGTGGATCTTTGAAAAGGACTTATGCTGCAGAAAGTGGCACAAACATGCTATTTTGAGATCAAACATCAAAGCAGCGAATGTAAAAAATACCCTTTTTAAGTGCCTGACACTTAAGCTGAATTATTTTATGTTTTATCTCTTTGTGGGTTTTAATATTCCTCCAGTGAAGCACATCATATTAACAATAGAAAAGATCCATTAGCAGTGACAAAGAGCCTCAATTTATCAAAACAATACCAGGCTCATCCAAAAGAAAACTGAGACAATTGAAAAGGGACATGAGTATGAAACAGACAGTGGCATGCACAGACTCAAGGCTCCCTCAGCTGTCTCATTTGTAAACGCTTGTGTTTAATTGAGATATATGATAACTGCTGAGGGTATTAATTCAATCTCACTGACAGTGAGACTGAAGGCTTTGACATTTCTAGTGTCTAGTGTCAACACCTTAACCCAGCAAGACATAAATGCCAATTATCTCAACTTAGGCAAGTCACTTATGACAGTTCTTAGCCTGTAAGACAGATTCTGTTTTGATAAAAACCTGAGGGTGAAAAAAAAAAAGGACGAGAAAAACTGAGCCATTGATAAGATGCTATGTAATTTCTTCGCTCCACTGTGTTTCCAGAGGGAACAACTGCAACAGTTACAGTGGAAGAGAAGCTGTTAATGTTTCTGATCGCATTTGAGGCTGAAGTCACTTCAGCTTTCCATCGGTCTGACAACAAACAGCTCGAGGTGAAAAGATGAACTCATTCTAATGGAGTTTATGGTGACAGTGAGCAATGAGGCACAAGGGCTGATTGTAATGATGTTATCAGTCACTGTGTGATCTTGCTCTGATAGATGAAACATCTGATGAACTCTCTGAAGGTGGGCAGTGAGAGGGAAACACGAGCACTGTCAACATTCAGTGGGAACACACACATACTCATATTTATTAAAGGTGCTGGCATTTCTCAGAAGTGATCGACGTGAACGCCATGCTGTGATGTGAGTTACTGTATCCTACAGGATCAAAGTATCTCAAACATACTGTGTACTGACAGAGATAAAGGTTGGGATCAGCCGGCACGTGGAGGCCAATGCAGCTTCATTCTGTCTATGTTGAAAAATGATTTTACTTTTCCAGGCTAGGTCAAACAAGACTTCCATGTCAACCAAAACAAGAAAAAAAAATTAATAATTCACCTCGCAAACCAATTGTCCCAAACAATAAGTCACTTTTGGCCTCACAGTCCTCACAGAGGACACCCATAAGTCATTCAGTGTAAACTGTGTGTAAGCTACAATAGAGGCTTAAGCTTCTCTGGAAGATTAGATCATATGTTTATATATGAATATTTTATCTTATTTGTGAGGCTAAAACTTGCCCATTTTCAATTTTGTGTTGTTGGGGGGGGGGGGGGGGGGGGTTTACTTTTTTTTTTTTTTCATGAATCTTAAATGTCCTGAGTGGTTGTCCCACAGTCCAAAAGCCACAGATATTCAATTTACAACAATGAATGACAGAGAATTACATTTAATTTGAGAAGGACAAAGGACATTCAACTTTTTTTTGTTAGCTTGAAAAAAAAAAAAATCCAAAATAGATACAGCCTCTAAATATGATATAAGCAGAAGCACTACACAGTTTGTGCTGTTAATTAGGACCTGGATTGGTAACATGATGTGTCAGTCACATGCTGAGCCAAACCTGACTTATTCTGATTGTGCTCCCCATACATACCAACCAATTTCCTCACTGAATTCAGCTGCAAGGACCTTGAAGCCAGCCTCAGGATATACAGTTGACAGAGAGAAATGCACTCATACAATTTAACCATGGACCCTGCTTTCGTGTGATCTGCACAAAACCCCAAGGCACTTCTCTCAGGGAGATCATTTAGTGGAGCCTGAACATACAAATCAAGTCATACCCATGCTAGCGGAATAATGAATCACTATCATATTGTTTGTAGTTCCAGCTCTGAGGTCCTCTGTGGATACGCCCTATCAATCTGTTTAGAAATAACAGCATGTATGCGCCACAGAGCCCATCATATTGATCAAATCAGCATCACAAGTTAACCAGATTATTGTACATTCATGACAAACATGTACTTCCTGTGTGCATGAGCCAAAGCATTCTGCCAAAAAAAAAGGGCAAATAACAATTTGAGTGAGATGAAATATGAAGTAAAGAGACAGCCCATCAAAATATATGTACATACGAACATTTAGCATGTTGAAATTCTATTAAAAATTAATGTAACTTAATAATTGTAGCTTCATCACACATTTTATGAGAAACATCAAAAAAGATAACAATATGTGATGGTCCAGGCTGAGACATATCATTACCAGACCAAAGCCTATAGCTACAGAGACAGAAATTTGAGGATAAATAGTCAAGTGAACAATCATTTACCATAACAGGGACAAGAGATAGGCAAAAAATGTGTCTTTTCCATCAGCAAGTACATCACTATATGTTGGCTTCTCATCAAATCTGTATTATCTGGTGACCATATTCTCAACTAACTCAGATTTCCTCCATTTTTTTTTCCCAAATCAGCACAGACTGTAGATTAGCAACCTCTTCAGACGTTCCCATCTTTAGGAGTCAGGCACTACCTGGGTCCATGGTGAATTAGGAGGAACTGTGTGTTTTAAATGCATTTGAATTTATGGCATCTGCAGGCAATATCACAATTCAACCACACTCTGTAATACTGAGTGGTGGGCAGAAGCTGATTCCATTGTGGAAAGGGTGGCAACACACACTGTTTATGGTTTCTAAGACTTTGTTTTTTTTATATATGACCATAACACAACTCATAAAACCTGATCCATGACAGGAAGACAAATGGCAACCTGAAAATACCTCGCCTGAACTGCAATTTATGGAACCCCAATTCATGCTGATTTCCACAGCATTCGATATGAGATACATGGAGAGCACCTATTCAATTAATGTCACCAGTGGCTGGGGGGAAAAAAAAAAAAAAAAAAGAAACATCCTGCTGGAGATCTAAAATATACATTTGTGAAACAATGATTAATGTGCCAACAGGTTTTCTTTTCGAAAATAACCTATTTCACAACCACAGAAAATGTCACCTCAGAATGGCAAGGAAATCAGAAGTGCTGCTCTGACAGATGTTTGCCCCATACATTCTCCAAAGTACATGTGTGTATCCATTATCAGTGCACAACGGCCAGACACCAAACTCAGTCCTTTGTTTTCCATTGAAAACAACAGCGTGAAGGCGCAATATGAGGAGTGACGATGAAAGGCTAGATGTCATTAACTGCTCCTTGTTCATTCTGAAGGTTGAGTCACTTATTTCAACATTATTTCTCTGCTGAGGAAATAACAGGAGAGATGCTCTCAACATCCAAAGTCACACACACAAACACGTCAGAGCAGAGACTGATGTTTCCCAGAGAACAGATTTCGTTTGAGGCACAGCAGGTTAACCGGAGTCTTGCTGTCACGTTTATATTTAGCCGCAGAAATCGCAGGAAGTAGAGCTTTCTTATTGTAGCCCACCTCAGTCATTAACTCCAGCGGAAGAACATTTCTAACAGCAACGCTAATGCAAATGACAGCGCCTGTTTTTGCTTTCTTTTTCTATTGGGGGGGGGACAAAACAGCCAAACGTCGACATCGGGGTCAAAATGAGAAAGTGACGCAAATATATTCATCGTGTTTTCTTTTGGTTTTTTTGTTTTGGTTTTTTTTTTTTACACCAAAGTTGGAAGTGGCAATAAGCTCTGGATCGAGAACGGGAGGCTAAGTCGACCCGTTAGCCAACAATCCACCTTGCTCGGACTTGCTCAACAAAGTTTCCCGGTAGGTCCGGAGTGCGTTTCATTCACAGACCGGCACGAAGCGCGCTCCGCGGCCGCACCGGCCGGGGGAAAAGTGACCCTCCAAAAAAGCGTGAACTCGACACACAAACCGCACAACAGACAAACAACACGAGCGACAAGTGTGCAGCAAAAGACACAAAAGACTGCTGGCAGCGAACAACAGAAGCGGCGGCGACGGCAACAGCCGACAAAAGTCGACAGCTTAACTCCGAGCGGCAAGAAAAACAAACGACGCTCCTCAAAGACGAGACGAGAAGACGGAGGGAGGGAGGAAACAAACAAACAGACATAAAATGGGGAGCAGTTTACTTACTCTGAAGGAACAAGCTTGAAGTCCGAACAGTCCCGAGCAAGGAGGGAGGAGAGAAAAAAAGAAAAAGCCCACGGTCCTCGGCAGTCCGAGCTCCACATCCAGCAGCGTCTCCTTCCCTCGCCTCCTCTCTCTCGCCTCTACAGCTGCTGGACAAGTTCCCTGACGTCAACAAGCCGTCGGTGTGAGCCGCCACAGCTCCGCCGTCTCAACTGGAATAATACATGGAAAAGGAGGGGAAAGACAACCCCCGGAAAGAATCGGGGAGGCAGGCACCTACCCTTTCACCACAATGGCCATATTCACAAAAAAAGCTGGATAAAGTCCACACAGTGCCTGGATTTGCATAAAAAAACGTTTCAAATACACTTCATGCTGATTTCTATAGATTGCTGTGCTCATTTCCCTGTGTGGGACTGCTGTGGAGAGGACTTTGTGTCTGTATGAAAAGGCTGGTGATATCTTGGCGTTTCTGCATCAGCATTTGGATGAGAAAATATGAGATATCATTATTCAATTTAAAAAAATAATAAAAATTGACACGCAGTGAAGTTATGGAGCAAATATGAAAGTAAAGTCAATATCAGGTCAGATATGGCACCATCAGTGTCGCATCAGCTGAATGGATGTATGTAGTCTGAGGGGTGAGGTTTCTTAAATTCTTTCACTGCGAGCTGTCCATCTATCCATCCATCTGTAATCTATACAGCTTGTACATCAGGCTCACAGGGGGCTGGATCCAATGCCAGGTGACAATGAGCAAGGCATGGGGCAAAATCTATTCATCTAAAGCTGCATGTCTTTGCACTGTGGGAGGAAGCTGGTAAATCTGTAGGGAAGCCACACAGCCACAGGGAGAACAAACAAAAACCACACAGAAAGGCTACAGGTATGAAAAAAAAAAAAAAAAAAAAAAAAAAAACTAGAACCTTCTTGCCTTGAGGTGAACATGCAAACTGTATAATCGTGCCACCTCATTGCTCGCTCAGTTAGCTCTTGTTGTTTTCACATGGCCCCGCTTTGCAATGATAGGGTACAGGAAATGTGTGGGGTAAGCCTGTGGAGCAATGGTCACCAAACTTTTTGAGATGAAGATCCCTGACCTCGACCCTGAACACAAACAAGATCTACTTATTAAAAGTATCAAGAGGAAAAAAGCCAAAATACTTCCACTTCAAGGCCTTTTATTCAGAGAAACTTGGATATATTAATCAGCTCATTTGCTTTTAGAACTGTTCATTACACCATCACATTAAGTTGCATTAAATTCATACCAACACAAATAATAAAGGCATGTGGCCTATTTTCTATTTGCATTACTGAATTATGTTCATAGTAAGGAAAGAACCAACAAATTTTGGAATTAAATTTCATATTTTGAATAAGCACCATTGATAAGAGTTAACTGTGGAGCTAATGAACTTGGTCACTATTTAGTGGCATAACATATATACATGCTTGTCTTCAACTAATATAAAAATAAATTCTTCCGTCCACTGTGGGTGAACATTATAAATTTCCTCCTCTTTAGTGGTGCCGCAGCCGTGTTAACTGGCAGCTACCTAGCAAACGGAGCCACAATATTGTTAAGTATGAAGCTGCAACCTGCAAAGACAGGTTCTCTTTCTTACTGGTTGAAATAACTGTACTTTTTCCCAATCTAATTGGTCATTCTCATGCTGCTATGACAGCGCTACAGCTGATTCAAGAGAAAAAAAGGGCTAACAAAGCATTTGCAACATCAAGCAGGCAAAAGGTGATTGTATATTATTTTTTCCATTATTTTTGGGATCTACCGGGTGGTCCAGAAGATCTACTGGTCGAAAGCGATCGACGGGTTGGCAGCTTCTGCTGTGGACCAGTGCCTTTATAATGCTTCATAGTGATAAAACTGATAAAAACTCTTTTGTTAACCATGGCCTTAACAACAAGATTATAGTTATGGCAGGCATATGCTGGAGCCAAAATGTGTCTACTGAATGTGAAATTTTCTGAGCAGGGGGTCCAAACAGAACAATCATAAAAGAAATAGTGGCAGTACATGCTGCTTTTGGTGGCCTCTCAGGACAGTAAGTACTGTGTTTAAGTGTCTTGTGTGAGAGGAAAGAGACCTAAGTGATTTTTTTTTATATTCATTGTCCACTTGTGAAAGAAGTTGCAAACTAATAAGACCTTGAGTCGTTAAAACCAATTAAATGAGGGAAAATGTTAGTTTGAAAAATGCACTAGTTTTATCCAACTTCACTGGCCTTTGGTGGATTGGGAAATAAAACTGACAATAGAAGAATTCAGACTTGACAGTGGCCAGGAGTAAGATGACATCTGCAATACACTGCCTTCTTTTGCTGACCAAGCTCATATGTATGACTGCCCTCTATCATTACATGTATTGGGTTTAAAACTCAACTATTTGAAGCAATTAATCTATTTGTCAACTGAAAATCATACAAAGAATGCGATGAATGTCTTTATTTTTATTAATTTATTTTTTTATTCAACTGACAGAAAGAACCACTCCGCAACTGTACTCATCACAACTTGCTTACGGGCTTTGGGGAAAATGCTGCAGGTTTTTAGCAAAAAATCGAAAAAAAAGTTATATGTGGTGCTCAGGGAGTGGGGAAGCTGTGTGAATATATTACCTTAAGTGGTTTTACTCAAGTCATTGCTGGTAGAGTGTGAAGAGTACAAGTTTGAAAATGGAAAAAACCCTCATTTCTGCTTGAAACCAAAGGCTCAAGGCTTAAGCTGGGACAGGGTTGGATTGTGGGTGGTGGAGAAATGTAGGGTTTGACGCGGATGAGGATAGTGTGAGATAAACAAAAGATAGTATTTCTGGTTCTGCTGCATGTATTCTGAGCCTTAAAAAGAGTGAATTGCTAAAATGAGTCTTATAATGACACAGTCTGGAGTTCTCTACAGCTTCATTATGGTTATTTATTTATTTATTTATTTATTTTGGTGTTGATTCATATGTGCTGATGTTATAGATAGTTTAAATACACATTTGGGAGTTCAAGTGCCAAAGAAGGTGTAATATCTGATGAGGAAGCAGACCAAGGGCCATTTATAGCATCTACGTGCTTGGTTACTTTTATGATTGCATATTATTTTATTGCTCACTCTTTACAAGTAAAGCATGGGACATCAGTTTATGTTTTTTAAACAGTTTACAAAAAAAAAAAAACCATGCACTGTATTGGGTCAGATGACAATAACTAGAAGACTCCAGCAACTCAGATAAGCCACGCAGATGGTAAGATCAAAGAAGTAAAGATTCAGCTTTCTACGAGGATAAGTGACAAATTGTAATGCTTAACTATGAATCCATCTCCTTAGGATTCACACTGATTCTCAAAACAAAATCCAAATAGGTCAGTCGCTGTATCCATGATGCCAAAGAGATGGGCTTTTTGCAAAGGCAAATAAAGGCCTCTTGTTTAAAGCATTTACAAGAAAATTAAGTTTATTTCATAGCTGCCTGAGTCTGTCTTTGATATGTTACAAAGGATTACCAGCCCTGATCTCAAAGGAGCTGGCAGCCAGTTGGCTTCAAATGGCTTTCCGTCATCTCCAGTTTGCTAAAAATCTATCGGTTTCACAGGAAAATCACCAGAGGTGCTGTCACAGTATTGGTACTCTCTTTTTCTGACCAACTTCAGACACTCTTTTGATGACATTACTGATACAGTGTGTAACTTCAGCAGATTTTAGCTTTTGGGCAGAGACTGTTTTCCAATGATGATATTCACTGACAGAATTTAGTGTCACTGCTGAGAAATAATGTGATAAACTGAATTATATCATGGATTATGGAAAACATTCCTTCTTAATTAGCATCTCTATCTTGTAATCTCACACATTTGTCTCCAGGACATTACATTTATATTAGACTCATTTGTTTCCTTTCTTTTCAACATAATTGGTGCCTGGGTAACATCCAGGGGAAACATTAAAGCACTGAAAGTTGGTGTAGGCAAATTTAGGGAATGAAAGTACACTGACTGAAAAATAACTCTCCCAATACTCTGCATTCGTCTTATTGTCAAGACATCACAAATTAACAAGTTTTGCCTTTGTAGCTTAAGTCTGATCAAAGCTTTTATTTCTATGCCACAAAGCATGTTGTCCAAAAACTAGCAACACAGGATCCGCGAGCCACAATGCTGCCCTGGGAATTGTCTCCTGTCACTTGGGGTTACAGGATTTTAGATTTTTTAAATTTGACACTAATGTGATGAAAGTTGAGCCGACATCGACTAGTTGCTGATTATGTTATTGACAATTTTTCCATCAATCACAGGAGGAGGGAATTCATTGCAACAATCTGTACTCACTGACAACACACGGCACAAATGCATAATTTACTCAGAACAGCAAGTATATAAACAAACCACAACTGCCCTGTTTTCCCTGTTACAGCAGGGCGTTTGGTGAAGTCACTTGTCCGTGCAACCCCTAACTGTCACTGCCATGACCAACACCCATCCTCCTGTTTCCTCAAACAATCACTATGGCATCAATTCATTACTATTAAAATTTATCCACAAAGATAATTCGATTCACTATCTCAACAACTTCATCACGCAGACTGGATCAGCTGGGAATCAAACCCCCGCCCTGCTGCTTCAAGACCTTCTCTAGCTCCTGACCCACACCTTCACCTGTTTGAAATTATACATGGTATTGCAAAACACCACAGAAATAACAATAAAGCCAGTGACACCACAAGAACACACATGAAATGAAGATAATGACAGTTCTGCTGCCAGTTCAAGCTCACTAAACCCGCTGTTCTACCTCTGACACCAACAAAGTGGGACGGTTCAGTGGTCAGAGAATTTCAACTTAAAAGCTCAAAGCTCATTCAGAAACAGCAGTCAGGTAAAATATGGTTTCTACACCTCAAGCAAGTGAATTAGGTACTAAGTGAAAGAGCAATGGGCCTTTGGAAACTTGACAGTTACATTCATTCAAATCATAAATGTGGTAATGTGTCATTCTGAACATATTTGCTTTTGCAAAATGACACTCCTTTTCGTCACCCAGCAGGTTATTGTGGCCCATCATTAGGTTTTGTTGCCTGCAGACATCTAGTGGTCGTAGTTACGTATGATGACATGAGCTAAGGGAACGAAATCCACGTCAGAAGGATAGTGGTGTTCTTTCCAATGTGAAAGTAGCTGTTAATGTTGTTTCACCTATTCATGGCCGTTCAACGAACTTATGATTTTTATTATTTATTTGTTTATTTTGGTAACCATGAACACAAGTGTGGTTTCATAATGTTTTTTTCTAACCCTAACTGGACCTAACTGTTCAATATTGTAACCTTGACAACCAAGGTTCACTATGTCTGCAGCCAAAGGGGGTCAATGTTTCATAAATACTCCAATGGGCTGAAAAAAAAATACTGATGTCAAATTGGTTCTGCAGAAAACATAATATTTAGAAAGTCTTGTTCCTGTTGTAGGTGTCTCCAAAGAGGAATGTGAATCCTACTGATCTACAGTTCACCTGCTCCTTTCTATGTGTTAGGTGGAAAGATTGAGATTTTTTCTTTGGATGCCAAAAAGTTACAGAAAACAAAGAGTACTTTTTCCTCTTTGTCAGATGCCATTCTGCAGTTCATTTATGAACCTTTTTCCCTCCAACAGTGTTTTCCTGAAACAACCCCTGAGGCACACTGAAAGCCCAAACATTGTGGATGCTATAATAAGCATGTTAATGTAAAAAGCCAGTTTCTGAGTGTTCCAGGCTTGTTTGCACTTGTGGCCATATAATTCTTTTCTGTAGATACTGTAGAGGCTGATGGACTGTGCTCCATCCAATTTTATCCCAGACTGACTGTTCTTTTTTCCTGCTCAGCTTTGCCTGTGTATGCATCAGAAAAATATGCTCTCCAAAAAGAGCATTAGAAATGCTTTAGAGATTACTGCAAGCTGAATCCGTCCTCATTGACTGCTTTGGACGCATTTTAGTGTATAGTCAGCATCGCAGCTATACATATTAGAGGTTCTCTACGTCTCCATTGTGCTCATTAGTTCCTGTATGGAAATATGAGAGCACACTTTCGTTAGACGGAGCCTGGTCCACCTACTGTTCAGTTCAGTTGCACAGCACAACACCTTTTAAGGCTTCAGTTCTATTTAGCATGCAAACTCATTTTCTGCCTCATATTTGGGTCTCTTTTTAGAAGGAACAAGATTTGTTTACTGCCTTTCTTTATTGCCTAGATCCTGAATATATATATATATATTTCAGTCAATTTTCCTATTGCTTTAAAGTATCTCCTTAAGTTCTTCAAAGTGTTTCCTTAAGTTCTTCTCTGGAAAGTGGCACACAACAGAGAAATGTGTAGTATTAACCCTTCAAAATCATTAAAAGCAGAAATGGGTTCTAGGTCTAGAGGCATGGTGCATCTTTGTTCTAAGCTGTGTTGCTCCATTGTATCAACTCCACATTTCATGCACACAGGTATTTCAAATTCAGCAGTCCTGTGATCTTCTGCTGCAGTAATTGGATTTGAAATCTATGCAGCAGCATTGTGAGCTCGGGCTTGTTTCAAAAGTAGAGCATTATATCCCCTATATCCAATCTCATGAGAAGATGAGAGCATTGATGTCAGATAAAGCAATCATTAGGGAGCTCTGCTTTAGCAACCCTTTACTGAGTCCATGTGATGGCATGGATTTAGAGACATTTCAGCATGATTGCATGCATTGTCATGCCTTCCTCACATCAATTACCCATCCTCCCTCCTTGTATTACTCACTAGGTGTTCAGGCTCCTGGCAGTCTGAGAGCAAGTCTGACACAGAAATAGATGCAAGTGCTCAGCGTGATCAATTTTAAAACAGCTCTAAATATAAGTGGGCGTCATTGTTGTGCAGTGCAGGCTTCAGGTTACGCTTCACCCTGGGTATCTCAAAATTTGCTGATGTGAGTTCTTAATATTAGAGCTGGTGTTAAATCTATGTGTGCAGTCTGGTGGCAAGACCCTCATAGCTTCACTGGGCAAAGAAATGGTCCCTAATGAATCAGTAAAGGATTGAGGGTTACAACATAGCAGCATTTGACACTCGAATACAGGATCATTATGATAAACAGCAGTATAAAGCTGATCGGCCTCTTTCAATATGTGCTACAATCAGTCTCATCACATGCTGCTGTTGTAACTTCGTGATGTAATACTGTCCTGTGTCATTCTCAGCAGTTTTCAGTTCTGTTTTCTTTATTCTTTTTTTTTCTTTTTTTAATTTTCTTTCTCAATACTCTAACTGAAGCTAACTCAAACTGTCATGTTGTAATGGAGTGAAAAAAAAATGCTGTTGAATGTGGGGGGGTTATGAGAAGTGAGAGGTCCTGAGTCCTACAAATTAAAAAAAAATTTAACTTCCAACCTGGAAGCGATGCAGAAGCTTTCTCTGATCCATTGGAAAGTAATCGTTTTCCAAAATGTGACAGTGAAACTCACACATCACATCCATCACAGTCAAAAATGAATAAACAGCTAATGGTCGAAAACAGGAGCTACCTACCTTAGCCACCCCGACCAGTGAAGTGACATTATTGCTGTGGTCACGTTAAAAGATTGTGATTTTTCTATTATACGGGGAATACGTTTTAGAGGAGTTTCCAAGTATCTCTGAGTCATAATAATCAATTTTACAAGACTGTCATCAGAAATAAACCAGACGAAAGAGTCGAGGTAGCTACAGTTTGAGTGCATAGCATTTTATCAGCTATAGTAAATGTATAATAGGCCCATCTCTCTCCATCCCACCTGTGCTCTGCTTTTCTTTGTCCTCATCTCGAATGGAGCTGCAGTGGAAGTCACATTATATGTTATTATAGTTCAGTCTCCTTGCCATTTGCTCTTCATGTTACATTAAACACTTTAAAGTGGGTCTAGTGGGTAGTAATTCAGAAAAGATTAAGATAGAGAAGCATTAATTCAAACTCACACTTTGCATTTCTCTCTGCTCCAGCTCTGGTAAATAAGCTGGTGGTGGTTTGTTTGGTTTGTTTTGAATTTGTAAAATGCAAGCCAATAAAGATGTGCATAACGAAAGGAGCTAATAGATTCCCTTTAAACTGCAATTCTATCTCTGCTGAAGAAAAAGTCCAGGTGTTAAGGAGGTGGAGTGGTCCGCATTGTTGCCTCAGAGCAGGAAGGTTTTCATTCATTTAAATGGTTAATAAAATGAAATGGTTAAATGATGATGAGGCAGAAAACATCTTTCGTTCATTATTCACTTTTTTGACAATGTCTTTGTGTGGGCATTTACACCAATTTGAATTATTTGAATCATTTAACACACAAAATGCTTCAGCTGTTCACTGACCTGACCTGACATGGACAAGGTCACGGTGATCACAGCCTACTACATCATGGTATTGTGTCATATTACCCACAAGTTGGTCTGATGCTGCTCAACATGAGGTGCTCTTACATAACTCCACATTTCTCACTACTGAAATATATGTGAACAATACTATGTGATCTATTACCGCTGATTTTGATTCAAAATCAATTAGGAGTTGAATCCTCAGCAAAAGAATGCAAGCACTGGCTCTGTTTCCTGCTGTCGTGAGTTCTCTTTGGTTCATTTCATACAGCAGATGAAACTTTCTTGGGTTTTTATTTTGACACATGAGCACAGTTGTCATTATCTTTTCAGCCTGAGCTGCTGGAGCCGCACAATCATTTTATTAGTATTCCATAGCTGAGCCGCATTTCTTCACATTAGCAATATGCACGCTAACATCTTCAAAATTAGCCAGTTAATCTTATTGACACATCTCATAAATAAATACTCCTTATGCTCCTCCTGTGCAGTCGAGTGGATGAATTGCATTCATCAGGTGTTACATCCTGCGAAAGAAATTTCTGGCCAATCAAAAAACACAGTAAAACACAAAAAGAAATATGTGAAGCTATTTGGATCTGGGCATGAAAGCTTTGAGTGTGAATGCAGCCTCAGGCAACCCAGACCCAGAGGGCAGATACAAGTAAATCAAATCTCCATTAGCCAGCTGAAGAGTCCGTGTGTTGCAGATGTTATTACCCTCATTACTGTGATCCTTGGTGGAAAACGAAAGAGAAGGAGCCAGAGCCTGTGAGCATTTGGGCTGAGGTAATAGCCAAAGACACTGTGTTAGATGTGGTGAACTTGCCCTGTGCCCTAAACAGACAAGAAGGGAAGGACTCTGTAGGCTTCAATTTGAAATCCTAAGCAGTGGTCCCACCTCGGCTAGCCTCAGTATATCTCACCCAATTAACTTTTGCTTTAGAAGGTATCTGACAGGCAGACAGGTTTGTGCTCATTTCCAACCATTCCCCATGCTTTCATTCTGTTAAAAGACACATCCCTGATCACACTTTCCATCTCTCTTCAATCAGGATACTCTTTGTTGCTTCTCAGGTGACAGATTAGGTTTGCATCAACAAGAGTCATCATTAAGCTCTGAGAAGAAAAAAGCCATCAATCAAGTTAAAAAACAATCTCTCTCAAAGATTGAGGCAGGACATCCACCCCTTTAATTTTAATAGGCTCTCTGTAAAGACATTACCAATTTGTGCTCTTGTTATCAGTGCCCTGCAGGCCTGACAACTCCCTGCACAAAGTAAGACCGTATTCTGTCAGTCTACATGATGATTGTGGCTGAAAGCGTTCATGTAACAAGTACATCGAAAACCATACCAGACATGAGATGCATTCAAAGCAGAGATTATGTCATTGTATAGAAAACAGATTTACTCCCCTATCAATCTGCTGTGATGCATGGAAACAAGGGCAGAAAAAAAAATCTAGAACTAAATCTCTGGCCTTGAGACTTCATATATTGTATTAGCTTCTTACAACTAAAAATATAACTTGCATTTTGTGACTTGTATATTACGGCGTGAAGCCTTTACTGTGTGAAAACTATAAATATAAACATGTTCCTTCACCATGGAGAAAATTCCTCTGGAAATATCAAGACATGATAAACAGTTTAATGCTACCAAAAATTGCACATAAAGCCCTCACTGAATACCCTCCATATCTGTAAATTCCTGGACCCAGTTTTCACTCTTTTATCATCACATTATGATAATAGGATGTTCTTCCAATTTTATACTGTAGATTTCATTTGGCTAATGTGCCTGCTGATTCAGGTGGTTCTGGCGAGTGATGTACTTCTCTCTAAAAGCGGATAAGTTGCCTTTAGTAAGGGTGGATTAGAATAGTGGCTTAGAGGAGCTCACTGTCATTTTGCTTCAGTGCATTTACCAGGTTCTCTTCTCAATCCCAACAACAGCAGCCTTGAGTCCGGCTGGCTCTGTGTACCCACATGATGCCACTCCAGTGTCAAACTGAAACATCCAGCTGTGACCATAACCTTTCGGACTGTGTCTGGAGAAACCTTTGTCTATAAACTGCAGAGCAATAAGGGGGCAAAAATAATGTAATAGCCCGAGTCTGTAAAAAAAAAAAAAAAAAAGCAGCTAGTAAATCTGCTGAGTGCAGAAGAACTTGCAGTGTCAAGTAAAAGTCATAAAACGCCTGCAGTGAAACAGATTCAGCGCTCTAGTGTCTCTTAAAAGCAGCCCTGACCTTGATGTTGTTTTCTTGACCTTCCTATGCCTGAGATGCATTTGCCATTGTCAGATGATATTAATTCAGCATTAATTTTGAACATCAATTTAGCTGGATTTAGTGGAAAAAAATATGTTGAAGCAGATGTTGTAAGATGCTTCTTTAGAACGTGACAACATAAATATTTGTTCATATCGCGATAAAGTGCTATTTGTAAATTTCCTTCACTGTCATATGTGGTTTCTAGCTTGGTGCAGGTGGTGGTAATTCTTGACTGACAAAGAGCTTTGGCCATAGTTGCATGAACGAGACAATAATTTGTCTTTGCTATGTCTTCATTGTCCGAATTTCAGCAGAGGAATAGTCCTTCTAAGGGTGAAAGTTAATGCTGTTGTTGCTTTCTATCTTTGGAGACAGCTGCAAAATGAAGAAACTCAATTTGATCAAGGACACTATTCATTTTGCCAACATTTGCTATTTGACAATGGCAAAACATAAAAAAAAGGCTCTGTGCGTAATTGCTTTACTTTTCTTTCTTATTTGAATCTATATAGATATCATGTTATGGCAGACCCATAGCTAAGTTTTGCATGAATGTGAGAAAATAAACAGAAACTGCTTGATTACAATTGGCATTAATCTACTGTCAAAAGCAGCAGCTTCTCAATCAACTGTAACACTAGTTTCTATAGCCTCATCATCTAAACCATCAACTTGTCTTTTAGACCTGAAACCTACCAGGCTGTTTAAAGTTACTCCACTAATTAACATGTTTATTCTGGATCTGATCAGTGTGAGTTTACCTCTTGGTTATGTACCGCAGCCTTTAAAGATTGTTGTTATTAAACCTCTCCTCAAAATACCTAATCTTGATCCAGATGTTTTGGTTAATGACAGACCCATATATAACCTCCATTTCATTTCCAAAATTCTTGAAAAAGCCGTTGCAAGCCAATTCTGTGAACATCTACATGGAATGGCTTGTTTGAAGAGTTTCATTGAGGTTTTAGAGTACATCATAGCACAGAAACAGCACTGGTAGTTACCAACGGCATATGTAATGGCTTCAGACAACGGACTGGCCTCCATACTTGTCCTGTTAGATCTTAGTGCTGCTTTGGACACCATTGTGTCACGTTTCACAAAAATAGGACCCCGGTGCAGAAACAGATCAGGTAAAACAAAGTCTTTATTTACAGTTAACAAAGTCCAGCAGAAGAATTCTGTGTAGATACCAGTAGCAATACTCAAGGTACAACCAAATGAAGAAATGGAGACTGAGCTCGACGTTCTAAAAAAAACGAACAAAGTAACAATAGAACGGGATAACAAAAAGCGAGGCAGAAAAAACAAGCCTGAATCAAAATCACACAAAGAACCAAGGGTGAGGCAGAGGCGAGGCTGACTGAGACACACCGCATAACCTGAAGGAGAACAAAAAAAAAAAAAATAATTACAAAACACGAAAAAACGGTCACGAGAGAACTTGGAATAACAGGGAAGTACGTGAGAGATGATCGAACAGGCAGGATACTTTGGCCCTGAAGAGAAGACCAAGGAGGGTATATATAGTCAGTAGATTGCTGGTAAATGCAGGGCAGGTGTGCCTCATCAGCCAAGGGAGGAGGAGAGCAGAAAGCCCACTGGAGAAAAAACACAGGAAGGAGGGGCAGGGGGAGCAGGAGCAGAGAGAGCAACAGGACAGGCAAAACAAAACAAGAAGCAAAAACATGAATCATGAAACATTGACCATAATATTGTATTACAAAAGCTGAAACATGAAATTGGCATCAAAGGAGCCACACTAAGCTGGTTCAGTTATTTATCAGACAGATATCACTTTGGTCATGTTAACAATGACTCTTCCTCACGCACTTTAGTTAATCGTGGAGTTCCACAGGGTTCTATCCTTGGACCAATCTTTTTCACCCTATATATGCTTCCCATAGGCATTATTATCTGGAACCACAGCATCAATTTTCACTGTCATGCCGACGATGCTCAGTTATACTTGTTAATGAAGCCGACCGAAACTAATCAGCCAATCAGACTTCAGGCATGTCTTAAAGACATAAAGAAGTGGATGACCTGAAACTTTTTACTTCTGAACTCAGACAAAACTGAAGTCATTGTACTTGGCCCTAAGCACCTTAGAGGAGCATTATCTGATCACCTAACCCTTCTGGATGTCATTAGTTCGGGCTACAGTTCCACTGTTAGGAATTTTGGAGCCATTTTTGATCAGGACATGTCCTTTGTCCCTCATAAAAAAAATTCTCTAGGACAGCCTTCTTTAACTTTTGCAATATTGCAAAGATCAGAAACATCCTGTCTCAAGAATGCAGAAAAATTTGTTCATGCATTTGTTACCTCCAGACTGGACTGCTGTAACTCATTATTATCTGGATGTCAAAACAAATCTCTGAAAAGCCTTCAGCTGATTCAGAATGCTGCTGCACGAATATTAACAGGAACTAGAAAAAGGGACCAGATCTCTCCTGTGTTAGCTGCTCTCCATTGGCTGACAGTAAAATTCAGAACAGAATTTAAAATCCTTCTCCGAACATACAAAGCTCTTAATGACCAAACTCCATCATATCTCAGAGAGCTCATAGTTCCTTACTGTCCCAGGAGGTCACTTTGCTCTCTGGATGTAAGTTTATTTGTGGTTCCTGGAGTCTCAGAGAGTAAATCAGGAGGCAGATCTTTCAGTTATCAGGCTCCTCTTCTATGGAACCAAATCCCAGTATCAGTCCGGGGGGGCGGACTCTGTCACAGCTTTAAGATCAGGCTGAAAACCTTCCTTTATGACAAAGACTACAGTTAAAGCTTTAAAGTTTAATTACTGTTTTTCTTTTAGTTTTGCTGATATAGGCCTACACTGCTGGGGGTTGAACTGAGCACCTCTCTCTGCCTCTCCCTCTCCCTCCCTCTCCCCTCTCTCTGTCTACCTCTCTCCCTCCCTCTCTCCCTCTCTCTGTGGCTCTCTCTCTCTCTCCCCCGCATGCATGTACATTACATCATTACATGTCTCTAACTAGTCTCTTCCTGTAGTCTGTGTTTAGTCCCTCCTGTCCTCTCTCTTCCTGTCCCCATCCTACAGGTGCTGAATCATCTCTGCTCCATGTTCCCATTCAGTACCTGCTGCTGAAAGAGTTACCTTCAGTTATCATTACACACTACTACTCACTTCCCATTGTAAGCTCTTCTTCTCCCCTACTGCTAATATTTACTAGAGCACATTTAGATCTACCAGGTTGCATCAATCACTGTACGTTTTGTTTGTATTTTCCATGGCATCTTCTCTCCTGCTGTTCTTTCTCCATCCCTCTGCCGAGTCCCTGCCTCCTCTCCCTCACGCTTGCTCTCATTGTGTCTCTGTCTCACTGCTTCTGCGTCTCTCTTTGCCCCCCACCGGCATCTCTCCCTCTCTCAACCCAACCAGTTGAAGCGGTGGCTTCCCTCCCTGAGCCTGGTTCTGTCTGAGGTTTCTGCCTGCCTGTCACCAACTGTTTTCTCTTGGAGGGATATGTTGGGTCTCTTTAACAACTCCATAAAGAGTTTGGTGTAGAGATTATTATTCTATTCCTTTGATTTCATCGTGAAATAGCAAACTTTCTTCCACTAGGTATTTGTTGTACATTTTAAATGGCTATCTCATAAAATCTGAAATTCATCATTTTGATGAAACAACTTGCATGTGTCTTTATGTCATTTAAGTATCAATGATAAATGTTAGGGAAAACTCTTTCATCAGTGGAGAAATACGAGCCTTGGAGTCTAGGATATCTAATGCTGAGGATGTTTAATGAAGTTTGATTAATTGGGGAGACAGAAGGATTCATCATTATAGTGTTTTGAGCACATCCAGTGATCTCTGCCCTTTAGAATCAGTCACACATCAGGTGGTCAAGAGACAAATCCCTCACAATAACAGTTGAAATCATATTTTTAAAGAAATCTCTGAGGAGCTTAAGCTTGAATTGTAAAACAGCAGGAGCTAAATCGAATCTATGATACACAGTATTTACATAGCAAAATATTAACAAAATAAAAAGCTTGACATTAAAAGCTGAAAGAATTAATTGATGCACAAATATCAAGTTTTTATTTATCAAGAATGATGAAGCAACATGGCTCCTGGACCTTTTTCTAGTTGTATAACAACAAAGTTTTAGTTTTATATGGTATAATTAACCTGTAAATGTGGTTAACTAAGCACACTCCACGTTTACATTATATTGATATAAAAAAATAAACAAATCAGAAATTGCTCTCAAGGAATGCATTTCACCTCACTCCACAACTTCAGCACCTGTGAAATTTTTGAAAAACATTTTGATGTCTCTGCCAGTAACCATGAATTTGTCTGTTTACATAACCTTATGTTACATTACTTGTTTTTGCCAAGATGGTGCCAAAATGTCAAAATTCCTCAGACTGAAAGATACAAGTCGAAGGCTGAGATGGATGTTATTTCCCACTTGGCTGCTTGTAATTACGGTTCAAATGATATGAAGCGGCATCAACATACAGACAGGAGAAAGATATTGATCGTGAGAAAATGAATATGGGAGCAACAATGTCAATTTCTTTAGAAATGACATTAAATTTAGTTCACAGTAAGTTAAAGAAAAGATTTAGTAGGATAATGGCTTGATGAATGTGTATGTAAAATGATTAAGCGTCCATATATGTAGGTGCATGTCTTTGTGCCTGGTTGGCTCTTTGTTGCAGCCTCTCTGAGGAGTTCAGATGTGAGCTGTGTTATTTCCTTTGATTCACAGTGCTTTAGTAAAGCTCTGGGATCAGGGCTGCTGGATAATGACTGCTGTGGCCACTGTCAGAGAAATTGCAAATAAAACCATGCTCCAAACCATTTGAGGCTTCAAAGTTACTTTGAATACAACATAATCCTGACTCATCAACATGAGCAGACCAACATAGATTGCGTAAAGATTGTATAATTGTGTTTTGTGCTATTTCAATTTTCTCAGAAACATCAGTCTCAAATGTCTTGCCAAACAGCACTGGAGGGACTGTGGTAGCTCTTGCCTTTTCTTGCTCTAATGTGGAAAATGTATAGGAGGAAAAAAAACATTGTTCAACCACTCTAGTTATCTCCTGCTTTGCTTTGCCACTGCTCATTCCTGAGGCTTAAGAACTCCACTGGGATCACCCTGAAGGGCAACATGGTTGGTTGCCTTCAGATGGGAGCTAGCAGCACGCTGCTCAGTCTTTCAATGTCCACTTAATGTTGTCTCTTTATGTACACAGCTATTGAGCACAGCTTTCTCAGTAAACTAAATGATCTCAACTGTAATGTATGAAATGTGTTTCTGCATGACTTGATTCCTCTAACAAGGTCATGTGTGAAGCTCGGTGATGACATTGAAGCTGTTTAAAGCACAGTCACAGAGCCACTGGGCAGATCTGTAGGTCTTTGTTTTGTTTCTGCTCAGCCGCTGGAGCTTGCTGCCTGTGTTACGAGTCCAAAGTCTCGCTTTGAAATAAAGTTACTAAATGCATGGAGTGGTACATTATTCAGGAGTGCTGACACTGATTCATTATCCGCCTCTGTGCTCCAACAGGATGTAGAGAAACACAGGATCAAAGGCCATAAAGAGATGACTTTTCAGCTTGGGAGTGATGACTGGGTGCTATGCATTCAGTGTCTTTAAGTGTACGTGTGTGTGTGTGTGTGTGTGTGTGTGTGTGTGTGTGTACTGCACACTCCTGGTTTATTTTTGAATTGAACTGGAAAACCCAAAATAAAAAATAAGATAATAGAGTTTTTAGATTGATGCAACCATCAAATTAAACATTTAAGATGGGGTAATCAATGCGGTCAGTTCAATGGTATATAATGGGCGGGGGGGCTGCTCTGACCTCTATCATGAATGGGTGGTAGAGTCTGTCAGTTACACAGTATTCACACACTAATTCATCCCCTGATTTATCGTCAATTTACCTCTAAATGGAACCATCATTTAAAAAATGGACATCATGTTCCACTGAAACTACAGACTGAGACCATGAACTCATTAGGAAAACTAATACAGAGCTAATAAATAAAGTGAGAAGGCAAGACATTTTCACATAGACTTCATTTCAGTCTGACTCCTTTTTATAACAGGAAGAGTTGCCCCCTGATGGTCGCCAGATGGAATGGCTCTTAAGCATTGATTTCACTCCACAGAACTGGAGTGTACCGTATGTCCATTTTTACACATCGCCGATGCTCAGTGTAGTTCATGCTCTGCATTCTTGAAAATGCTACAACTACAACGTTTCTCTATGACTTTGTGTCAGGCAGACGATGCTCAGGAATGTAGTGCTCTCATTTACATCGTTGGTAATTTGCTTTAGCAATGATTTAACACTGGCCAGGTTAATTTTAGTTGCAATATGCTGCAGCCAGATAATGGAAATGGGTGGGATAATAAAAAAAGAAAAATGTAACACCTGTAAATTCATAATTTGCAATTTGTGTGTGTTCCTTTCGCAAAAGTTCATTAATTTACTCATCCATCTTTGGCAGATGAGAATTAGCTACTGGCACATTTATAATTTTCAGTGTTAGAGGGAATATATATCTGCCAGTGTGTGTCTATAAGTTTTTGTGCATTTGCGTTTTTAAGCGTACACACACCTGCTGAATGTGTATTTGTGGTTTGAGATGCTGATGGGAACTTTAATTCTCTCTCTCAGTGGGCAATGACCAAATGTGTTCACCACACAAGATGGCACCGAAAGCCATGAAACACAGGGAACTGCAAATCCCATTAAAAACAGGTCAGCTGATAAGAGAGACGAGTACGTGGTGCTCAGAGTGTTTCCCAATTTCACACCTCAACATTTTCCTCCTTTTGCAGCGAGGATGGGGGTGCGGTAATGGAAGATGAAGACAACTATGCATCCAATGCATCAAATCCTATTTTACTTAAAAACAAACGGTGTGTACTGAAGCTCTTCAGATGGCCGTAAAAACATTCCAGCAAAATAAAATAAAGCTGAGGCTGAGCCTCCTACTGTCTGATGGCCTGTGATCTGCAAACTGGGAACAGATTGCAAACGGCTTATTCCTCCATTATTATTGTTCTCGACAAACTGTCCCGACTGCATTTTCACAGCCAAGACACACCACTATAGCCATAAATGGCTTCCTGCTTGGTGATCCTGCCTGCCGGTTGGTTTGAGTCCTGTGGGCCCACTGTGAGCCAGGTCATCACGCTTTGAATTAGTAATTTAATGCTACAATCATAGCTGACTGATCCTCAGGTTTGTTTTTATTTTGTTCACACTTGTTCATGCTACACTAGACATTATTTTCAGTCATAACAACAGCAACTACATGTGGCGAGCAATGATCAGTTGTATTGTATTGTGACCCATATGTATGTGTTTCACATGAGACAAACCAAGAAAGGAGCAGATTATTTATGATAATAATATTATAGAATTTAAAATGAGCTAGCCTTATCGCTGTATGCCTCCAGCAACCCGCCATGTTATAGAAAATAAGGTATAATTCTCTCCTTCCTGGCTTACAGTGTTAAATAACAGCCAGAAGGGTTTTTACAGAACATCATGATTTCACAGTGAAGCTGACCTTTGACCATTCGGATGTAAAATGTCATCATTTAAATTTGATCCTTTTTATTTATTATAATTAGCCACAAACATATTTTGCGCGATCACAGTGACCTCGACCTTTAACCATCAACAATTCTGATAAGTTTTTTCTTGGGTCCAGGTGAATGTGCAAGAAGTAATTTCCTCCTCCATGAGGAAATTAGCCCAACAGTAGGGGGTTGGCCTGTCTATTTGCATTTTCTGGGAGCTAAGTGTTCTGCATAATGGAGGGTATTGGTGCTTTAACTTACAGGTGGCTGAGCGTATGGTTGTACCAAGTCTCCGCTCTACATTCGTGCAACTCTTTGCCCATTTTTTAATTAGTTGGGAGTTTTGTGGAGTCAAGCACTGCCAAGATGGCGACAGCAAACAAGATGACCCCGAGCTTCAAAAGCGCTCTTCAGCAACCTGTAGCTGTTTGTATGGCTGCGACAGAGACGGGCTGCTGGTCCATATGGCCTGTCCACCTGTGCTCTGCCCCTTAATCTCTTTCTTCATCTGAGACCCTTTTACTGTAGGTGAAAAAATGATTTCATCAGAGGATGGCAGTTCTGGAAGGTTGCGCTCTCCTGATTGCCATGCCTTCTCAATTGTGGATGTTTCCTAACCCCAACAGGCCGGACTCATATACGCAAACACAAACACACGTCTACTTTTAGGGGGCACTGGACTGGAAACCAAAATAAAGACCAGACAAAATAAAATAACAAAACAGATGGGGGTTTGACTTCATTTTCCATTGAATCACAATATTATTATGTGGAAAACAGCTGTTTGTTGTTTAACTGTTTTTTAAAATTGATATACAGACCCTTTCAGTAATTACATGGTTTAATACAATAATGTCCACTCTCAATAGATGATGAATATCCTTGTTTTTGCAATAAAAATACAGAAAACAAATAAGAGTGATTGCTAAGTTTTCCAGGTGTGTGTTCCCCAGCTGTATGGCTCATCTTGGCAGGTTTGTTCCAACACACTGAAGGGCAGTTACGAGTGACTAATTTTAATGGCACATTTTTATCATGTAAATGGTGCCGCTGTAAGAAAACATGCACCATGCTTTAACAGCGCTTTAATAATATATCACATGGCAATGTTTTGCAGCTTTGCATATCCCTCATGGAAAACAGCAGAACAAACAAAGGAGCAGAACAGAGCAGCTGAGGAGCCAGCATAGAAAATAATGTCTCTCTTGTCAGTTATGAACCTTTTCCCTCCCACCTGCAGAGGAAACGATGCATTGCACTGTGAAAATAAATAAATAATAAATAAAAGAATTTATATGTCCGGAGCAAAATCAGGAGGCAGTAGCCAGGAGAATCGTGCTGTATTGATAAGGATGTCATGGAGGGAGCGGTCTTTAAAAGGTGAATTATGACCCATCTGTGAGAAGTGAAACTGTTTCCGGGCAAATTATTTGGAGCCTTTATTTGGAGACCCCCGCTACCGGAGGATGCACAGCTGGCAGGGCCAGTGTGTGCTCAACGCTGCAGGCCAGGAGGAATTCATTACTTAGCCATTGATTTTCCTCCTGCCTAGAAAGAGGTGCGGGCGTAAAATATGAACAGCTTTCACGATAGGCTGCCATGGAGGGAACTTTGGAGGGAACTTGAAGGGCATTTTAGCACAGCAAAGGGAGTTAGCGCTTTCATTTCTACAAACACAAACACTGCTGGCCCTAAGATGCTACACTACTGGTCTTTGCTCATTAGAAGGAGCTGAAAGCAAACATTGAGTGTTTTTGCCAAGCGTATGAACAGCACCCATAAATACAACAGCAGTATTTCAATGAAAAGCTCATATCTCAAGAGAAATTCTGTACTTTAAGGATTTATCGGCACAGAACCAAAGTTCACAATATATTACACTTTAATCAATCAAAACCTGGGTCGGAGGAGCTACGGAACAAGCTGATTGAATAGAACTGCATCAGGGCTCCAGCAGGAGGCGTGTAACTGGGTGAAAGGCAACGTGGTCCATATTAGTTGGAAATTAACATTACAGTATAATGAGCAAGATTTCTACCGCAAGGTGCCAGAAGATTAGCTCATTAAGTGTAATCACACCATATAAGAAGAAATAACCACCCAGACCATATATACATATATATATATATATATATATATGCGTGTGTGTGGTTAAAAAAACTCCAAAAAAAGAAAAACATAAATTGGATTTCCAGTGAGCAGTGTTTACAGTCAGATGGTCATGCCTTCCACCATTATTGCCTACATGCTTGACAGAAAATGAAATGAGCACAATTGAACAATATTCCATCTTCCATCCGTCAAATATGTGTGAGGAGTGATGAAGCGGACCAAACATTTATTTGATGCATATTAATTAAGGTCAATGAACATGTGAGTCGTGTGCACAGCTGTGGTAGTGGGGAGGTCCTGTTTGTGTGTATGTTGTAATTATTTACTTGAGCACATTTAAAGCACTCTCAGAAGACAGGGCCGGATTACAGGGGGGTTCTTTCCCAAAGGTTGTTGAAATATAAGTGCCACCATTTTGCCCATACAAATTGCTTGATCAGTCGAAGCTCCATTAACAGTGACAACTTCATGAGAGCTCATCAGGCTGTTTGGAAAGTCAGCACAAGCTGCTCATTGTCTGTGATATTGCACCGGCCAGCAGGGATGACCGAGCGCAGGAGATGAGGAATGTGTCTGCAGATTTGTTTCCTCACTGAGGCTTTTCCACCTTGTGGCTACTCTCACTTTCCAATGGCAGCCAAAAATGGGGTGGTGAACAAACAAAGAGAAAAAAAGACTTATCCAAATTGGTGAGTCCTCCTGGACTTTAGCCCTCTGCTTACCCTTTCAAGTACCAAAGCGTTTAGATTTTTTTTGTTATCAGGAAGCATGGGCTGAGACTGCCAAGAGGGGACTGGTCGATGCCTGCCCAGCATGGTGAACTGCTAAGTAGAGTCAGTGGCAGCTATGAAGGTACATCACCATGGCTATCTAATTTCCCAGCCTCACTTAAGGGACCAACATGGGCAATTTTCTGCTCTATCAACACTTCCTTCGCTTTTCAGTGCACTGAGACCACATCCTTTGGTCTAGGTGTCACAGACCACATTGCCTGCAAAGAGAGACGGAGAAGCTCGGAAAGATGGAGGAAAGCAGAAGAGGATAAAAGACAGGAAAGGAAGAGCAAAAAAAAAAACTATTTGCAAAGCGGCACAATAAAGCTGTTGACATTCAAAAGACTGTGCAAGAATGTAGAGCAGGGCTTTAATGAAACTTGGCAACACACCAAGGGAGCATGTTCCCGGTGGAACAACCCAGTAACACAACAAAAGAAGTAAAGATTTGTCCATTTCTTTCCCTCTGAAGCCAAATGGCCTGGTGCAGGCCCAGCTTTTGAGGCCAATATGGTTCACGTGAATGGAGCATTCAGGGTTCCAGCCCCCCTCTCCACACCTCAAGTGAAAAGCACAGTGCTTATTATCGGTGTGCATGAATGGAAATGATACACAGTGCAAGCATTCTCAGCAGAGTTATGGTGGGAGGCTATACATTAGGGGTTATGCATGGAGTAGAGATTCATCTTATCGCTTTGCAGGACAAGATTAATTTGATCCGAAATGCACATTTGATAATCCTTTAAATACCTTGAGGCTTGATTAAAGATTGTTATTATGCTCCATCAAATATGACTGTATTTATTCTGAATTCATATGTTGGATAGAATATTGTGTGTAAGCACGGATGAAAAGTTCATGGAGTACCCTTTTTTTTTTTTTTTTTTGGATGTTTTAGTATGTTTGTACTAATTTATGAGCATTTTTCCAAAAATAGTAGCTGTGTCCTTGAAAGTGTTTTGTTGACCCAACCAGCAATAGCTGGGCCAAGTATAAAGAGTGGAGCATTGACTGCCCCATTCTTACCCACTGACAACATAATGATAACTAATATGTTATTACAAAAATATATTGTTTTTGGAGCTGATTACAGAGTGAAAATGGCCATAAATGACTAATGATGTCAGGAACTGTACTTTATTTTTATTTATTTATTTATTTTTGTAGTCTGTGTACTGTGATGTTGTTGTCCATTTTGCTCCCTGTTTCTTCTCTCTCCACCCTAATGTATTTTAACTGTGTCTAGCTATCGAGTGGATTTTATTCTGTCTCATGGCCCTTTCTTTGCCAGACTGTCTTTGTCACTTCTGTAAACAGGCTCTCTCACATTCGTTTTCTGATTACCTCCTCGCCTGTTTTTTGTTCTTTGACCTGTGGCCCACAGGGCTTGGACCAAGTGGCAGGCCTCTGCTACTGGTGGTCTGTGAAGGTTCTCAGTCATCCAGGTCAATCTTAGTCTTGGAGTGTTTAGTAGGAAGAAACTGGACTTCTTGATCTTGTTTGAGGACGTTTCACCTCTCATCCAAAAGGCTTCTTCAGTTCTGATTTTAAAGCTAGCACATTTAACTATGGAAATGTGGCTAAGCTCTAACATGCCAGGTTTTGGAAATGTAGTTAAGCTAATGGGCTAGGATATGAAAACACACTTAAGCTGACTTTTATTTCCAACAAGCTGTTGGAGTCTAACAAGCTTACTCGTCATTTTCTGTGTAAATGCATCACAAACTGTCTCTGATGTTGAATCAGCAGCTAACAGTCTGTGCTCTCACCATACTGGCGTGTTACATTAGGTCATTACCTGAGTGATGAGCCAGCATAGGAATTTGCCTTGGGTTAGATTTCCATTAAGAGGCACAGCTGTGTTAAAGTTGCACTGAGATCTTGGCACCAAGATGGTGACGGCGAAGCAGCTCACTTTGACCTGCGAAACGTTCCTGAGAAGCGTTTGGATCGCAGAGGCAACGTCGGTCTTTATATATGGTCTGCCGCCTGGACTCAGAGACCTCAGTGGTGGTTTTTCAATTATTATCAGAGTGAGTGGACTCCTGTGGAGATTGCTTCTCCACCTCCAGCACTGCTTCTGTGCTCCAAAAGTAATCAGAGAATTGTCACTATCCATGCTAACTGTAAGTGGCTGATGTGACAGTGATGGTCTGTGTTTGAGTCTCAACGCAACTCTTCTCCCCCACCTGAGCCCCACTCCTCACATTGTGTATTTCTACTGTAACACAATTTTTAATAGGAAAGATGTAATTACTTAAAAAATTTAAGGGGATTTACTGACTTCTGAGAGCTGCAGAAATATCACAAACAATTTTTTACAACCGCCATATTTTAATGTTTTGTTTGCTTTATGAGAATGAAGTAATTTTCCTGTTGGGTAAATGTAGGGCTGTCAAACAATTAAAATTTTTAATCAGATTAATCTCATGGTTGCTGTGGATTAATTTAATCACGATTAATATCCATTCATTATTAATTGTGTTTCATTTTGTGGGGGCGAAAAAATTAATGACAGAAGGCAATAAATAAATACTTAACATGTGTTTATTTAAACTAAAGAGCAGATGTGGTGTATATATATATATATATATAAATACCAACCACATTATGTACCACTTTTTCTTTCATTCCTCCTTTTTAAACAAACAAATATCTACATTAATGTGGCCCTGTTATTCATCTTTTAGCCAGCTGCTGAGACAGACTCACTTGTTTCAGAGAGGAGAGCTGACCAATTCTTATGTACAATGTTACCTGGAGTGGCGAGATATTTGCAAGCCAGCTGTGTCAGTTTTTCACGAGCTCCAGAATGAGCTGACCACTTGTAATCGCCCATCACTACTTACCAGCTCTCCAAGGGACAGTCCTTCATATTAATGCTCAGCTTTGCCGCCATTTTGGACAGTGACTTATGACAACTCCGTTTGCACAAACTCAATTAGCGCACTGGCCGATATGTGTCTCCTGAGACGTTTGGGGGGGGATTTTGAGACACATTAGTTAAAAATTGTAATCAAATTAATCATGCAAGTGAATTAATATGGATGGATGCGTTAATTTTGACAGCCCTAGTAAAATTCAGTTGAAATGCTTTCATTCAATAAATCCAGTCATTCATGGATACTTTTTGCAAGCTATGAAGGAAAAACTATGTACATGCAAAGAGCCACACTGTCATGATGTATTCAGCATTTCCTGACATTTCATTTGCAACCAGGTTTGTCGTATAAATATATATGAGATTTTTCGGCGCTGGAACAAAATCCAAAGCCAAAGCCAAACCCCGGGAGAACAGCACAAACTAGGCTATTGTGGAATTTTTCGATGCCATACTATATGAACAAATACATATAGTATCAAAACAAAACAAAACCTTCCTGCAGTCTGCATGCAGAGCTGACTGACATTGGCCCACACAGCCAGAGCATCTGGTAAGATTTCCATCCCAAGGCTTTTTCCCCTCCTACCACACCTCCCCCCTGCATCGCTATCTTGCCCTGGGCAGCAGGTATGTTGGCGTACTGTACTACATTCAAAGAGACTCCATGCTGTGACATCCTCTCTATTGTATGTCTCTGTGACAGGAGTGCATTATATCCTGAACTGAACTGCAGGCACTGACTTTGTTCTCAAAAACCACTGGGGGCACACATTAGTTCCAAACCCATCTCTTTGAGGGAATTAGACCCCCCTCTGTTGTTGGGATTTGGTTGTTTGGAATTCTGATGAATAAATGAAAGATGTCACATAGCAAATAGATGTACATGTAGAAACCCTGCAGTTTTACTGCTTCGAACTCAAAGACACACATACTGTTTGAGCACAGGGCACACTGCTGTCACAGACAATCAGACACAAGACATTTTGTATAATTAAAAAAGGAACTGCCTGTTACCTGCTGTGCTGACAGGGAAATTAACCAATAGAGAAATGGTCAGTGTGTGTGGGCTGGCTTGACACATCTGGATTTAATAATTGAATGATAAGAATGGTGTTGCATCAAGTGACACACACAGACACCAAAGCTAACATAACAATATGAAATGAGAAACACAACAAAATGGACCCAGAGGTTAACTGGTGTAACATGCATGTCAGTTTTGTGACGGACTGCCAACCTCTGCAGCATGTATCACACTTATTGGTCAATGTCAGCCAGAGACCACCAGCTATGGTTAATGAATGAACTGTATTAAGGAACAATGAGGGTAATGTAAATACTCACTGGGCAACACTGGATGGGGGGGACCCTGAACAGGTCTCTAACAGGGCTGACATATAGAGACAAACAACCATCACACTTACTCTCAAGTCTTCAGGCAATGTAGCGTTGCAATTGAACTGGACAACCTACATCTGCACTGTGGCAAGAAGCAGGGAGGAATGCTCTCAAGCACAGGGAGACCATATAAGCTCTACACAGAAAGGCCCCAGGCCCAGGGTGCTAACGACTGCCCCATTGTATCGTGCATGTTGGAATGTGTTGTCCACCAAATGTAACTTCAAAAACAGGCAACATGTGTTTTCTTTTTTCTTACAGGTGGCAGGTAGCAAAGGGCTGACATCTGAAGTAATTATTCACTTAGCTCTATCTGTGAACACCAGATGATTGGCTGACAGATCACAAATTGTATATCTCATTGAGAGACAACGCTGCGAGGGAAACTCATCATATTGCCAGGCTATTTTGAACATGACCAGCATGTCAGTGTAATCCACAATAAGAAGGTTGTGGGTTTGGTTCCCAGCCTGGGGCCTTCCTGTGTGGAGTTTGAATGTTCTCCCTGTGCCTGTGTGCGTTTCCTCTTGGTACTCCGGTTTCCTCCCACCGTCCAAAGACATCATGTTTGAGTTAACTGGTGACTCTAAATTGTGTGAGTGTGAGTGGTTGTTTGTCTCTCTGTGTTGGCCATGTGATGGACTGGTAAGACTGTCCAGGGTATACCCCGCCCTCGCCCAGTGTGAGCGGGGATTGGCACCAGCTATCCCCGCAACCTGGAAACAGATAAGCGGTGGAAGATGACTGAATCTCTGGTGCTCATTGTAGCACTGTGTTGTAGTAGCCCATGCAAATTTGACCTTTTTATGTATACTGTAAGTGAACAAATAACATTCCATGTCCTTTATCTTGACCTTAATTTGTTATCTGATTTTTAAGGACAAAATGAGAGGTAGGAAGAGAGAGAGCAAATTAAAATGAATGTGTAAAAATCACTAGACTTTTTAACAGAGCTTCCACATTGATTTAGGTGGGGCTCCGAACACAGTGGGTGATAGTTCATGTCCATAGCTTCTCGGTTGGACGGAGCTACAGGAAGTCTGAATTTCATTTACACTGAAAATTGATGTATTTTGCTCCTGTAGTTGCACTTTTGCTGTTTCTGATTGCATTGAGATGTTCACATACTTCTGCAGTAAATTGCTCTAAGTAGAAATCTGCCTCAATCTGAGACTGTTGTGTGAGAAACCAGCCTACAGGTTATCTGAGCAGCAGTTTATGATGAAAAGTTACACTGCACCATGTTTATTTTGTTTTTATATATATATATATGATTGTTTTAAAGATGTGGCTATTTTCCATCTGCAATGTTATTGGAAGGTTGGTGTAATAGAGCAAGTAGAATACACATTACATAGGTACAATGACAAATATAAAAAGAAATATTGATTGACATCAGACTTTTAATTAATAACTGTACTAATAATTAGTAGTGTTAGTTAAAGAGAAGATCAAAATGTAGTCTCTGACTGGAGTGCTCTTTTTGTTTGGCTGAAGATGGTACTCCCTGGAACAGAAATGAGGTCAGTTAGAGTTGTAAAAGTAAAATAAATCTAGCGTTTAGTGCAATAAAAGCAGAATATAAAATGCATTGACAACATTTAAAGTCACTGGAGGCATCAACACTGTCAGGCGGTTACCACTGAGCTACAACTGCAGATCTCCTGTTGCTCCTCATAAAACATACTGCAGGAAAAAAATCCAGCTTTGAAAATAACACAATACAACAGTGAGTGAAACTCTCTTTGTTGGAGGGGCAAGTGAAGAACCTGTTAAATACCCACGCTGTGTGAGAACTTGTGGGATTTTAAATGAAAAACAGTTAACACCATCCTCAACTTGTCAACCAGTGGCTATGTAGACCCAGAGTGCCTCCTAAAGTCATTCCCCCGAGGACCCTTAGAAAACGTTCACTCTGCGCTCAGAGGGGGATTTTGTCAAAGGTCACAATCCTTGAAGGCGTGCATTCACACTGTTGCGTATTGCATAGCCAGAAAAAAGCAATTTAGACTTTAAGAGACAGCTAACCAGTTCTTTGCCATGCTCAACATAATACTCTAACTTGAAGGAGGAAGAAGTGCAGGTGAGGGAGGAATCCAAGGTTTAGCATGTGTGAAGCAGCATCTTCAGCCACATGAGAGATTTTTTAACATTTGGAGTCCAGTAAGTTTGACAATCAGCAGACCTTATAAATCCCACTGTAGCACGAGAGCATGTCAAGTGTACAGAGTATATAACTGGAAAAGGTTACCCTCAGTGAAGTAACAGCTCAGGGCTGAGCGGACAGGCTGGAAATGAAAGCGTGTGCTCAGGGGAGATTGGCTGTTGTTAATTTATGCCCACATCTATTACCCGAGTTACTCAATAAAGGAGAATTTGTCTTGCAGGAGATCTACGGGTCGGCGGAATGTTGAAAGCCAACAGGCACTTTTTCATTTCAAGTCTGACAAGCACTCATCATTTTCCCTGAAGCTGACTGATGGGGCTGCAACATAAGGCACATGAAGAAAGCATGCAGCAGACACCTGTGGGGGGAAAAGGCCAGAGACAGGGATGGCTCATAGCTACGGAAACTAAATGGGCTCAATGTTGATGCAGAAACTTTAGCTAAACATTTATTTCAATGAGTCTCCTGTTCAGTACCTTATCTTCATTTTACATTCATGATGTATAAATTGGGCTCTGTGCGAAAAGGAAACACAGCTTTAGCATTGTCGTAGTAGACAATTACACCGTGCTCACAGAAGAACCATGAAGAGCAGACCCTTCACCACTAGCCAGCGTTAGTTATGTTCAAGCTCATGCCGAACAAGTACACACAATGCTCACTCGTGTGGCTTTCAGACAGAGCACTTAAACAGAACCACCACGCTCTGAAACCCGTTATTTCCATGGCAACAGTAGTTTGATACCACACCGCCCAAAATACAGACATAATGCAGCTCAGTTTCAAAACTGCACACTGTAACAAATGATAGCACAGCCAATAGAAATGACACTTCCAGGCAGCATAATGAATAAACAGGAAGTAGCCCCAAAATTGGTCGGTGTGGAAATGGAGCTCCTTCACAAGCCGAAATTCTCCTGGCAGCTCTCCCGACCTGAGAGGACCCACAGTCAATCACGTACTGCCATCTTTTCACGCATTGTAGTGAAGGCAGCCAGTAAATCTCTCAGTTCCACAAAGAACTCTTAAGCTTTATAAGGTGTCAGTGGAAACACCCACACTCTGACCTACTGGTCTCAAGAGTTTTAGATCAAGTGACAAAAACTGCTTTGTGTTCCTGTTATGCCAGATAATGAAACAGAAGAAAATTCTGTGTTCAGAGGAAGGATTATTGTTTATAAAAAAAAAATAATGTAATTGCCACTATGCTAATCTCTCTGAATGCCAGAATGGGAAGATAAAAAGTTTCTCATTGCAGGTGGTGAAACCTCATTTGAGGGAGAGCATTAACCTCAGAGTTGTGCCATAGACAGCAGCTGCTGATACACAACAGAAAGGACACACACAATAACCCACGCTATCTAATCTTTCTCTCTTTTATCTAACTTTCAAACACTTATCTTTACATGTGATGCCACCTCCAAACAAAGTGGCAGCTCATCCAGTCTATTAATCTTTTCCTTTTAATGACAATATTTAATGATGATGATCTTTGAATGTAAATTCAGTTGGACTCAGATTGTGGCTGGAGGACGAACTTGTGGTTCAGTTACCCTGCAGCGTTTCTCTGTACCTCAGTTAGTAGGATATGTTTACAGAAAACATTACTCTTCAGACACACAGCATTTAGACTAAGACGGCTGTGGGAGAAATGGAAAGAGCAGAATCCTTTGAAATGTTTTCACTGAAAAATTCAACATCAGATGGAAACTTTTGGCTCATTATTTATGGCGGCTAAAACAACACGTCATTATCTCCATATTTACACAGGGATAAAAATATTTTTGGTATGACTGGCCTCAAAAATATGAGAATGAGTAAAGAGGGATTACATCAAGTGCCTTTGCCCTGTTACTAGTTCTGTTCTTTTTTCTGAAAATCCATCCATCTTGTACCGCTTTTCCATTTCCAGGTTGCAGGGGGTGCTGGAGCCAATCTCAGCTCACACTGGGCGAGGGCAGGGTACACCCTGGACAGGTCACCAGTCCATCACAGGGCCAACACACAGAGACAGACAGTACACGGAGGAAACCCACACAGGCACGGGGCGAACATGCAAACTCCACACAGAAAGGCCCCAGGCTGGGAATCAAACCTGTGACCTTCTTATTGTGGGGCGACAGGGCTAACCACTATGCCGCTGTGCTGCCCTTTTCAGAAAATTTCACTAAAATAACAGTTTAAAAGTTTTAATACATGCTGATGGTACAACATGTGGCTCAAAATGTGCACAGACATCTGAAAGGCACAGGCACAGGAAAAGGACCCGAAAGCACAACTCTCAGACACAGGGATTAGTTCAATAGGCTTTACTCTGGGTTTGGTACACGTGTAGTCAGTCCACATGGCGGAAGCACATAGGGAAGCAAAAGCAAAAAGAAAAAGACAAGACCAAATAACCCAAACAGAGTTAAAAAACCAGGAACACAAGAGACGACAAGGAACGTGGACATGCTACAACGATTTGGCAAAGAACAAAAGCATGAAGTGAGGTATATATAACCAGGGGGAGGTGATTGGACAGACGCTGTTGAGGCACCTGAGCCTGGTTTTGGGAGTGGCTATGGTTTTTATATAAATGTGGCTCTCTAATCAAACTCAGTGTATGGATGCAACCTGGCAGATGAAGAGTTGCTTTTTATTATTTCAACAGCTAGGCTAACATAAAAATGTGCATTCATTCAATTTTGGTGAACTCATAGGCGTAATTTATGGGCGGGTTGCAACCCACCCAATAATCCAAACCAGCCACAACAACCCCCCCACACATTACCCGTGTGTGTGTGTGCCGGAGGTGGGACAGGATGATGCTGTCACATCACTCAGTACACCCCGAATCTTTAGAGGCTTCTGCCTCGACGCCGTGTTTATTTCGTCCTGACCCGATAGCAACGTGTGTTTTTGGTTCAGAAGCATGTGCAAAAAAAAAAAAAAAAAAAGGAAAAAAAGAAAAAACACGGAATCGATAAGTGGAGGGTCGCTGGTTAATCCCAAGATTTATATAGCCTAATGTAAGAATAGTATGCTCTGACAAGGCACACAATTTGAATATAAAAATTCAAAAAAATCAACATCAACATGATATCCTTATCTTGATTCACACTGTAAGAAGCTGGGACAGGACAAGCCAACTTCAGTAATATTTAAATATATATATATATATGATTAGTAAAATTAGTGCACAAAATGTGTACGTGTGTATGTGTGTGTATCAGATAGTAGGAGAAATCCAAAAAAAAGAAAGAAAAAAAAATCCCAACACCCCCAATGTTCAACTCAAAGTTATGCCCTTGGTTGAACTACACGGCACGAGGTGGGGAGAAAAATCAAATCATTGGGCCTTGGAACTGTCAGTGGCAATAATGCTGATGCCACAGTTGGAGCGCTGAAATGAAACTGGCTTTGTCGACACCTGGTTGCTCATCACTGTGCGTGGGGTTTGGGGAGACTGAAGACATCAATCTGCACAAAGCAAGTTTCTACTGTTGACTGTCGGTGTTGCTTTTAATCCAGGAACACAGAGGCAAACTGAGCCCTGAAAACCATCAGTCAGGTCCAAGCTGACATGGTTTGAAACACTCACTTCTTGGGTCTTGTGAGTCTGTTATCCTAACACTTTCTAGTTTGCTTTCAGCTCAAGAGATAAATTAAAGGGCAAGCCACAAATGTTCATTATTCCACCGCCTGCCTACCAATTCAAATTCTTTACATTTAAATGGATGGAATGTGAATCATATATTTTATTGAGTTGTGTATTGACACCATCAAAATATTTCTATTACTAGAGAAGTGATTTGCATTATCATTGTCTGCTTCATTTGATTGCCTGTCATTGATGTCATATTGTCTATGCTCATGTGTTGGAATTACAGTTGTCTGTCAGAAACTCAAAATTAAATTTAATCCAGTTAATTTTTTTATTTGTTTGTGCAATTATGTGTGATTACTGTGCATCGTATATATATTTATATACGATGCACAGTAATGAGAAACGAATTGATGTATTGCGTCTGTCCCTCACTGTCCTTGGCCCCCTTTAATCATTGTTTGTTCACATCTGTGTTGCAAATGTAATCCTGTCCCCGGTCAAATCATATGCAATATCATCTCAAAACTGCATGACAATAAGTCACTGCACATGAATCAAGACAAATACTGTACACACAATGCAAAGAGCAGTTATTTTAAACTGTCACACTGTGTAAACTATCAGGTTTACACAGCGTGAGATGTATTTGAACAATACAGCAGTTAAACAGTACTGGAACCAAATCCTCACTTTTTCTAATGCACATTATTGTAAATCAGAGTGCACACAGACTAATCAACCATACTGTAAGAGTATGACTGTCTGCTTAATTTTGCGTAGGTCCTTTTTTGCCTAAACATCCCTGACCTGTCAAGAACTCCACTACACCTCTGAATCTGAATCGTTTAAGTCCAGCTCATTCCACAGATGCCGGACTTGATTGAGATCTGGAAAATTTGGAGCCAAGTCAGCACCTTGAGCTGTTTGTTTTTCCTCAGATCATTCCTGATCCGTTGTGGCAGGGAGCATTATCCTGCTGAAAGAGGCCGTTAGGGAATTTTCCATGAATGCCTGGATTTGGAGAGAACCAGGTTTAGGTCTGTCAATGTCTCAAAGTAACAATCACATGAATGGCAGGACCCAATGTTTCCCAGCATATCATCATTACACTGTTGCTAGCAATTTGTCTTCCCATAGTGCGTCCTGGTGCTATTTCTTCCCTGGCTAAGAGATACACACACACACACACACACACATCCGCATGATGCTGAAGAAAACCTGATCCATCAGACCAGAACTCCTTCTTCCATGGTGTAGTTCTGAAAGTGATGTGTCCTTTCCAGGGTCTTTTGCAGGTGGGCAGGAGTCAGCATAGACACCCTGACTGATCTGCGTCTACACAGCCCCGTACCCCTGATCCTGTCTATGGTTCAGCGTTTTTCTTTCCTTGGACCACTTCTGGTAGACCAGGATCATCCCACAGAGCTGCAGTGTTGGAGATGCGCTCGCTCGGTGATCTACACATCACCATTTGCTTCTTGTCAGAGTCGATCTCATCGTCACACTTTACCATTTTCCTGCTTCAGCATCAACTTCAGGACTAAATGTTCATGTTACCTGATATATCCACCCACTGACAGGTGCCATCGTAACTACATAACCAATGTTAATCACTTTAACTGCCAATGGTCATAATTTTATGTTTGATACGTATATCTTCACACAATGCACACAGTCATCATTAAACACTATCTGGACACAGTGCTGGACTCTACAACTCATCACGGGTACAACGCTCATGAATTGGCATGGACTCAAAGCTCCCAGTGGCATTTATCTCCTACCTCCAAGAGAGGGCGGCCCTGAGCCAATCAACCCATTCACATGCATGGACAGAAAATCAATTACAAACTTAGTGGCAATGGAATCACATGCTAAACATACACTAGTACTTAAAAGGTCTAGATGTTATACAGGGCAAAATATTACAAAACAGAGATACATGTAAATGAAATGTGTTTCAAAATGTACTCATTGACATCACAATTAATGAATAAATGACCACGATGACAAATATATCTCCCATGTATGTTAAACAACCTTATGAATAGTTGCAACAATATATTTCCAATAATTATTATTATTTTTTTTTTCTATGAAATCTGTGACATTGACTCACGTGTGGATGACATGTTTGTTTTAAGACACAAAGTCTGCAATGACACTTGTCATATACTGGACTATAATTTTGTATTATTAGATAGAAACAGCTTCCAATATACAGGACTTTAATGTAAATGCAGCAGGCATGTGACACGTTGAAGAACTGATGATAAATAGTGAACCTCTATTGCATGCTGTACAGGAATCTGGTGAGTGGCCGGGGAAAAGTAAGTGAGCAATTTTCAAATTCAGCCCCTTTAAATTCATGTTGCATTTAGGTGCCGAGATACAACTCTGCCACGCAGCTTTCGAGTGCATTTAAAGAGTCTTACTTGACCTTGGAGACAAAAAGCTTGAAAATCTCGAAAAACCAACATGAGGTTTCACATCTTGTTGCCCTCATCAGTAAACTGAGTCATCATTCTTTCTCTTTCTCTGTGTCCCTTCCCTGACAAGCTCTGCTTTGACACCTATAAGATATATGGCAATACGGAAACAACTTAAAGGGCCCTATAATCACTACCTCATAAGACCAATAAATCAAGTGAGAGTGAGAAAACTGAGAAAGAGATTGGGCTATTTCTTGGTGTAGTCGGAGAGACAGTGATTGATGTGTGGCAGATATCATGTTGTGTGTAATGCTGTCATAATCTCACTCTGGTGCTCAACAGCTGTCAATGACTGCTGAGTTTGATACTTGATACTTCTAAACTTGAAACTGCTGTTTGGAAAAGTACGAGGAGCAGATTCATTACCAAACTACAGAGGTGGTAACAGCTGCTAATAATGCCCGTAATTCTTACGATAGTAGAAAACATCTCTATTACTGACTCCACATCAACAAGCGAGCTGGATACTCCAACAAAAGCTGTCTGACTCCCCCATTGTCATAGAGAATTACTAAAAAATTAAACCGGATAGCAACAAGCTGGTAAATATGGTGAGGCTTTTAGTGGCTGAAGAGCCAGTAGTTTCCCTCTCGCTAAAATTTTGGTGATGTTGGACTTCTGTTCATCAGGTTGTCATAGGCAGTCCACATGTTGCTGCTTTTTCAGTGTCATATTTGTAAGCAGCAACTGTTTGTGATAGTTATATGAATATTTTTTAAGCCTTAAGATGCTGTGTCCCTGACTCCTTTTTTGTTGGTTAATTATTTGTGTGGCCTCTCCCTCACCCTTACAAAATAAATACAATGATTACCATCCTGATTATCATTGTTTTATTATTGTAATGTATTATAATGTTATTGTCATTAGTATCATATATTATTCAGCCCTCAACCCACATGATGTCACTCATTGGTTTTTGGTGAGCTATCAGCACCTGAGCCTATAGTATGTAGATTTATATATACAGTCTATGATTTTATTATTTTATTACTGGTCCATGTAGACGTCTGTCAATATATAATTAGATAACACTTGGCTTTTATCATCATTTATTCAAAACATTGTTATTAATTCAATGTTTAGCAGATTTACATAATTACTATTATTATTTTTCTTTCTTTTTATTGTTTAGCACAGATCTGTTTTAATATGGATCATCTCTGTTTCACTGATTTGTGTATGTGAAGAAGTTTATGGAATTATTATGAAATTTGTGTTAAATGTAGTCAGTACAGGGTTTTCACAACATTTTGACAAGGAGTTACAAGCAGTGACAGTGAGTGTCCAAATAAAACAACCCAGTATTATCTTCAATGGATACACCTGTCTCTGACAAGTCCAAACGTTTTGAAGTTTCCAAGTGCAGCATAAAGCTTCCTGATACCAGCCCACACAAACACAGTTGTTACAACAGCAGCTTCAAGGTGTCAATTATCTCCACACCAGTGAGAGACTCCCAGCACAGCCCACGAGCTGCTGGTGCCATAATACCTGCCAGTCACTTGAAGCAACCAATCACACTGCCTACAATCCATCACACCCACACAAACACACACACACACACACACACACACACACACACTAAAGAAGTAATGGGAATTCAACTTGGCAGACACAACCACAAATATGAACAACAAGGATGCAACACAGGACTGTCAGATCACAACAGTCATATGAGATGGTTTTTTTTTTAAGTAAAAATACAAACAAACAAACAAACAAACAAAATATATATATATATATATAAAAAGAGTTGACTCTGCATTGTCCTGACTGGAGTCATACATATGGAATAGTGTTTCCATGCATATAGATGCTACTCTTCCCTCGGGGGACAGAGGGAGTTCAGTGATGCAGATACAGGAAATCGATGCAAGTGAGACGCCGCATCATGATGATGTGTTAGAAAGGTCTTCATTTACATACTGTACAACCATGTAGGGCTCTCCATTTGTACTTGTCATGTGACAATGTTTTTATCCACGCTCTAATTCTTTGTATTTCTACGCTTCACAGCTTAGAGATGAAGCATAGAAGATAAAAGTAATGGGCATTTGAATAATTAATCGATGAATTAATTATGTAAAATGTTCAGTTTTGTGTCAGTAAATATTAGATAGTTTCTCTCTGTTTGGTGCTCAGCCACTTGTGTGTACATTTATTATCTTTTAAGTGCACAAGAGTGCAGCCTGTCCTCAAAGATCATTTAAGTAAATTCAGATGTGAGTGCATCCTGGCCTATGTTTAGAAAGGCCGGAGCAAATCTGCCTTGACCCAGGAGATTTAAATAATGAAGACAGAGAGGGAGACAGAGACAGGGAGAGAGAGTGTGTCCTTTCAACAGTTGCCATCAACAATAATACATAGCAGCTAGCAAGAGTGCACTTGTTATTCAAAGGAAGTACGCTATTGGACACAGGTATAAAAAAGCCCATCATCTGCCTGCCAAATCCAACACACAGCGTGACACTAAAACTAACAAAGAGGCCTTATTTCTATTTACACACTATCATGTGGCGCCGCAACATATCTGTGGTGTTAGGACACACATCACTGTGGGCTTCCGCATCATAGCAATTCATGATCAACAAACTCATGAGAGGCCTACTGCTGAGCTCAGAAATACAAAATCTAATCTTTGACAAGAACAAAGTGCATCGTTAATTTGGGATTTCCTGGAAGAAGAATAAGTAACATCGTAGCGTATGAATTCTTTTCAACTTTTGTGCCACTTTGATTAGAAGTGTATTTTAGAAGCAAAGCTCTACGTGTTGGATGTGTACCATCTGGTGGTCCAATGTGACATCAACCTTCAGTTTGTGACATGCTTGAACTTTTGTGGCTTTTTTTGCAATTTAGCTGGTGCCATCTTGAAACCAGAAGAAACCATATTTGGGGGAGGGGGTGGAGCTGAGGACGGAGGGTTGGATCTTCGTGTGGGTGCAGGCAGGTGTCTTTTACAGGGTAGGGGTTGGCAGCGTTATGTTTTGATGGTTGCTTTGTATGTGCAGATGTGATGAGATATTTTGCATGGGTCAAGCTTTCTGTTGTTTAATATCAGATATGTCGGGTTGTTAACCTCATTCACTGTTAGTGTAGCGAAGACTGAGTGAATGAAACCTGGTGTGTAATTGAATTAAGCCCTGCTGTTTAGAAGGAGGGAATGACAGCGTTTTAATAAAACAGTCTGGAAACTTATGCTGACATTTATTGACATATTAGTATTCAGGTATAAGACTCAGCCATTATGAATTAATGAATGCTAATGAAAATGGAAAAATAAGACCTCCTGCCGTCTAGATACACACTGGTGGAGAAAAACAGGCTGATGGAAGATGGAAGCTGAATCTCCAGGACAATCTGAAAGTCGTGGTTGTGATGCAGAAAGTTTATAAAATAGTGGGCGGGGAATATTTAATTAAAGGATGAAGATGAGGACACCACCCAACGACCGTCTGGTTTGAGAAGCAAAGGCAGAATGATGATGAAAATGAAGCTTTGTGAATGAAAGGGTCAGTGCGGCTTCATGGAGAATTTAAAGTCAAGACAGGAAGAAACACGACACAAAAAGCAGAAGACTTTAAAGTTAAATGACTTTTCTCCTCAGTAGTTGTGTCTTATTGAAACTGAAACGCTGCAGCATACCACAGTGAAAGAGTGGGAAGCACAGATACATTCCCCACTGTGGATTTCCATTTCAAAGTTTTGCCAAGTTTTCTTTCTGTGACTGATGTAATGGAAATTCACCGCAGGACTTGAGGCTAGAATTAGTTAATGTCATTGCGGTCCCTTTTAATTATTTCACCAATATTATCAAGTTTTACCATTTACACTTTTTTTTTTTTTTTTAGGAAATAAGAGCTGTTCCTACTGTTGTAGTGTTGTTATTTAAATATGAGCCTCAGCTCATCCAAGCCAGATTTGCCTAATTAACTTAGAATCAATCTTGAACTCACAAGAAAACTGTTAATTCTGTTATTTTTGTATTTGTTTTTGTAAAAACTGACTCTGACTTTTATTCTGCATGGGAACAGAACAGTTTTTACCTTCAATGATTGAAACTTCCTCCTGTTTTTAACAATAGTATACACTTAAGCTGTGTTCCCATTCAGGGGCTGCATCCATCAGCGGTTGCCTTTGAAGAGACTTCATCACAGTCAGCTTGATAAGGCTGTCCCGTTTCAAAAGCTCACTGCTACGCAACTGACAAACGTGTCATCCTTTTCCTGGCTGGATCCTTTGCAGCTCAGCCTACTCTAAAACACATTCAGCTTTAACCCCAGGACCATAAAAACAAAAGAAAAAAAAGATTATGTGTTGTCAGGGCTGCTTGGCACCAGGAGCCGTGTTTGTAATGATAAGGTAAAGGCGTGAATAGATGGTGGTGGAAAACAAAATCCACCGTAGACCAGTCCATGGTGTTTGAATTTGGCATTCACACTCTACAGCGGTTAACCTCACAACTTAGTTTAAAAGAAGCTTTATTATTTTTTTCCTGTTTAAGCTTTTTTGTATGTCATATGTTTGGTTATGATCAAATATAATTGTGTTTCTTGTTTTATTCTTTACTCTCTTGTTTGAGTGTCATTTGTATTTAGCCGGTCTATTTGAAGGCTAAAAGGAGCTAAAATAATGTCTCATCTTGTGGACACACTCAAGTAGTTTCTATGTTGCAATGTGGAGTGACTGAAAGAGTCGTCACAATTACTGGGAAAAGTTTGTCACTGGCTGGACATAATGAGGATATGAGCTGTGTCTCCTAAAAGTTAAAAAAAAAAAAAAGGAAACAGATGGAAAACAGCCAAAGTTAATTGAACTTATACAGACTGAATATGATATTTCATTAGGCGATGAAGAATTTCATCAGCTCTTTGACCTACGCTGCTGCCTGTTTAGACAAACCAATCTATATCATCAGTCCTCAAATGAACCCTCTTATCCTCGTTATTCGTCACCATTGTTGAAACAGATGAAATATGCACCATTTCCCAAAAATAAACAAAAGCTGAGGTTCACTGGGAACACAGTCATTTTTCTGAAATATCAGTTTCACACTATCAGGGGATGACTCTGGCTCGTAACAAAACTTTAGTTTTAGTTTGTTGCCTTAGGCATCATTTCTGTCTGTTCAGGTTTTCATCCCCAGGCAATAAGTCAATATTGGAAAGATCCATAAATAATGACCACATCACGTGCAAATGTTCAGCATCTTTTATGTAGACTGTACAGATCTGCAATTTGAGTTTACCTTTTTCTTAAACCAGGTTCACGATCTTAAAACAAACTATTGTTTGCCCAACTTTGGCACTGTATCTATTTACCAGTGTTTTCCATAACCATGTTGGTCAAAAAAGTTCAATTATACTGTTGCAAGTACTCAGTGAAGAAATGACCAATATCACCATTTTGTGTGGCGATATGTTTGTCCCCACTGTATATTCATTAAAATGAAGTTATTTACCTTCTTGTAAAAGACAACAAAGAGAAATGGTACATCCATGAACCAGATGGTTTGTTAAATCCATCAGAGTTTACAGATTATTACTGCACCAGCTGTATTTATGCACACAGCTTTGCTCAGGCAAAGACAGACTATTGGCATCCTTTGAGTCGTATTCATTCTGTTCTGTCTCAAGATAAACTTGCATTCTTGGCTAAATACAACATGGCCTTCACTGCAGTGATGTTAATACATCGCCTGGCATTCAAATCAGTTTGTTAAGCACCAATAGGAATGAACAAAACAGAGTCATCTTTAAACGTTAAAACGTGACCTGACTGAGCATCCAGGAATAAGTACTTTTGTTATTAAGTTTAATTTTATGAAGTGATCAACATTGGAGAGTAAACCTCAGTCAATTAAACAAGCTATTTGTAAGTTTCTTCATACAGATAGCTTTCGCTTTAACAGCTGTTAAGTTACTTACCTGTTAAAAGAAACATCTTAAGTTGAGCAGCAAACTTCCTTCCTTCAGACCAGGAGCAAGACCTGTTCCAGACCTGTATCCAGAACTGTCTCCAAAACTGTCTCCTAATCTCTTTCCAAACGTGTCTCCTGACCTGTATAGAGACAACTTTCCACACCTGTCTGGAAAGTTGTCTCTAAAACTGTATCCAAACCTGAATCCAGACCTTTAGAGAGACCTGTGTCCAGACTTGTATCCAGACCTGTATCTGACCCTGTATCGGGACCTGTCTCCAGACTTTTTACAGACTTGTCTACAGACCTGTATCCAGACTTGTTTCAAGAATTTTATCCAAACCTGTCTACAGACTTGTATCCAGACCCATTTCCAGACCTGTATCCAAACAAATGTCCAAACCTTTCTCCAGACCTGTATCCAAACCTGAATCCAGACTTGTCCCCAGACCTGTATCCAGACTTGTCTCCAGACCTGTCTCCAGACCTTTAGAGAGAGAAAAAAGGAACAAAGTCACTTTTCAACGACCTGTTGGACATGTCTCCAGACCTGTATCCTGATCTGGAATGAAACCCTCTTGTTTTGCTTCTATTTCTATCACTTCTTTTCCTCTGTTGAAGTTAATATGCTAACCAGCTAGCCCCGGTCTTGCCACTCTCATAATGGTCTTCCCTGCATTAAGCCCTGAAGGAGCAGTCCTGCCCGGTGGCCATTGCCTGTTCTCGTAAAAAGAGTAGCTGAAGTTTTGGGAAAAACTATTGAACAACTTTTAATGTTAATGATGGCTGTAGCTTTTTGTAAAAGAACTGAGTACGACTCACCACAACAGTCTGAGCCGAGCCCTTTAAAAGTGTTTTGTTTCGTGCGTTTAGTGAACAATGGCTTTTTTGTGCCTTTTCAGTATGCACGTGATCTTATTTTTGCATATGTTTACATTCATGCAGAAAATCAATGGTAATAGCGATTCTCGCTCCATGTGCATGAACTGTATTCCTCCGAGAGCTATTAGAGTCTTTAAGTGTTCTGGATTTAATGTGCCGTCACACACATTAATTATACATTGCCCACAAAGTGTTCCAGCCCTTACAGCCTCAGCGTCTGGCTGGTGATGTCAGGACAAGTGCAAGGCAACAGCTGAGGCCTGCTCGCGTCAGAGGTGTTTGGAGGTTAACACAGAGGCTCTGGCACTGCATTAATCACTGAAAGGTCAGCCAGGGAAAGGCCATACAGAGCAAATTACTCCTGGCTGGACTTCATGTGATCTGAATACCCATGAACCTCAGTACCACATCAATAGGAAAATGATATAACTGTGATGAACAATTTGGTGCTGTGCATTCGCTAGATTGTTCACTCTGATTTAATGATGGATTAGGACAACGACAAGTGTATATAATTATATCTTGGTTTTTTACGGTGTACGGATTTCTTTACAGATACGAGACAGCAGAAGTTGTTTGATCAAATACTGAATAACACACACAGCAATACGTTTTCAAATCTAGGGGTTGGTGGTCAAAGTAAGAGGAAGGAGGTCTTCTTGGTTGAATATGTAAAAGACTAATAGCCAAGACATTCAGTTTTTAAACAAACCATGTTTTGTCTTTAACTTTACCAAATAGGTTCTAATGCCTCAACCTGGGACAGTTTTCTTGACCAGGCTTGACCAAAATGGTAGTAATGGAATCAATAGGTTGTTCCTTAAGCTCCACCTCACTGATGCTACAGCATGTATTAGGGTGTGGCTAACTTGGGATTGACAGACCGTGTCTGAAACAGCAACCTGCAGCAACATCCATCCATTCATCTTCAACCGCTTATCCATTTCCAGGTTGCAGGGGGTGCTGGAGCCAATCCCAGCTCACATTGGACGAGGGCAGGGTACACCCTGGACAGGTCACCAGTACATCACAGGGCCAACACACAGAGACAGACAGAGACAAACAACCACTCACACTCAGACCCTACAGACAATTTAGAGTCACCAATTAACCTAAACATGAAGTCTTTGGACGGTGGGAGGATACCAGAGTACCCGGAGGAAACCCCGCCGGGCACGGGGAGAACATGCAAACTCAACAGAAAAAGGCCCCAGGCCGGGAACTGAACCCGCAACGCCTTCAGCAACATCTCCTGCAAAAGTGGTTTCTTGATGGCAATGGACACATGACAATATACAGTCTCCCAGACCACTGGCTAACTTCACTGTGGGTTGCCAGTTGAGTTATGCCAGGTTAGGACACTGGTGCAGGTAATAAGACAGCGAGTCAGACAAGCAAATGCTTGCAGCTAATGTTCAATATTTGATTCCTTACAAGTGTGCTCAGTTTTTTTTTGACACCACTCTTCAAACTTTTAAAGAACAACCAGTACAGCCTGGTAAAATTGCTCTTCACAGGAACGGTGGTGATACGACATGGCATGAAACATATCAATTTAACAATTTAAAGTCATTTGTGGCTGCTTGGTGGTAAAGTAAAAAAGGCAGATTACTTTACTATGAGTATGTTGGCCCTCTGATGGACTGGCACCCTGTCCAGGTTGTACCTTGCTCTAACCCAATGTGAGCTGGGATTGGCTCCAGCACCCCCTGCAACCCGGAAAAGGATAAGTATTAGAGGATGAATGAACTCTACTATGAGAAACTGCACTTTGTGTCCCATCACCAATTTTCTTTTCATTGTGACTATGATATTTTTCTCACCTTGAGAAAGCAATGGAATTAATGGGTTGCTTTTTGCACTGCCAAATTCTATTTTTTCACATTTGATGCACTGTGGCTCTGTAGTGAGGGGGGCTTCAGTGATTCCTGCTCAGCCAAAAAATTGTTTAAATTCTTCAGTAGATTTAGATGCCATTTAATTGTTCATGTGAACTTCAGACAATCTTCCTCCATTATAAGCCATTCAGCCTCATGAAAAGAGAAAAAACCGCAGATGTATTTATTTATTTTGAAGCAGAAAGATGAAGCCAGTTGAAATCTAATATTGACCAATCACTTACAATAATTCAAAGTTTGATAAGTCAGTTTGGAAGGAAAGTTTTGGTTACGTAAAAAAAAAAAATTGCCTTCTGTTAATTAGAAAAATGTCTCTTGTTGAGAAATGATTCCTCTGGGGAAATAGAAGGAGATTTTTTGGAGGTTTTGTCATTCAGCACATCTGCTCTATGTCTGAAAATTAACTTAATGATTTTGCGGTAAACCTGAGGTACAGCTGGATGTATGTTTAAAAAAAATTTTACCGTACCGCCTTATTACTTTGACATTTAGATTTTCTTCAACCATACCTTAATTGATGATTGAAGCTGCTCATGAGTATAGACCTGACAGAGGAAACTTTTCGTAAAGTTAACTGTTGTGAAGATATATGTATATTTGACAGTAATCTTTTTTTTTATTATTTCCAAATGTCACCATTTGGGAGACAATGACAAAAACCAACCGTTACCTGAGGACATTGCCATAAGGCAGAGAAAGTCACCTGAGGGGACAGAAGCCCTGAGGACAAAACCTGTGAAAATATTTGGCATTTCCCATGGCCAAAAAGGGCACCATTATCCTTCAGAACTATAAATCCTCTGAAGCCACTCATAGAGACACTGCAATACACTGCTTCCACAACAGCAGTCTCTGATCATGTGTGCTGTAGCTAGTGTCTTCTTCTTATATATGTGAGGCATTTAAGACAAAAAAAAAAAACATAAATAAATCAAATACAGGATTTAATACCCTAAATCAATTTTCCTGCTGTAACACCAAGTACAAATAAGTTGACAGAATAAAAACGCACTTACCACTTAATGTAACTATCATAAAGATATAATTCATAAAGAGGAGTCATAAAGAGCAACCTCATAAATATTTAAAAAAAAGGCATGAATAATGTCATACTTATTTTCAATGTCAGAAGCAGCGACTTGGATTAGTGCATGTGAGTGAGGGTTTGAGCGCAACCCCCCCAAACTGCAAGGTCTATTCTAATCTCCCATACTTTTTAATTCATATCAATTTCACTTTGTTCTTCTGTCTGTTAAACTTCTGAGTGTAGATAAAGATTATGACTGGTCAGCAAACTGTCTATCAGGTTTGTTTCACACAAAAGCAACAGAAGAAAAAGGCATCACTAATCATTGTGGACAGATGATGCTATCTCTCTAACTGCCATGCTCACTGTTTGTGTGTCTCTTTTGTTTACCTGGCTGCCTGAGACTTGGGACGTGGATTTAAATGGCCCCTATAACTGACTGAGACATTAACGCGGAGGCTTAAATGTCAGATGAGACACACCAACCAGGGTGATAAATGGATTTCCACTTCATTGAAGTTTTTCTTGTGTTTTCACATGATGTAATCTTTGATCAGCTCAAGGACACATCTTGGAACGGTATGTGAACTCACAAGCTACTCAATCACTACAGAAAATGACTCTTTCAGTTCACCCTAAGGGGACTGCTACTTCCAGTTAAGATCTCATTGTTCAGCTTTTAACTCTTCAGAATCTAGTAGACTTTTCCCTCCAGATAAGCTGTGTTTTTCTTTTTTCTTTACAGGAGCATTTTTGATGAACATACTATTAAATATATGCAAATGCCTTTTTAATTTTTGATTGACATCCCTTTAAGTTGATGACATGACTTGCTTGTTGCAGTTTTGGTCTTAATCATTTTCCTTACTTTACATAACCCAGTTTTGTGTGAGTAATGTGGACACTGAGCAGCTCAGTGTTTCAGGGAATACAACATTACATTGCAGTTGTGTTGGCTTCCTCTATCCACCAGCCACCTCCTCTGTATCATCTGTGATTTTTTTTGATGTTTTATTAACACACATTGTAGCGCACAATGCAAGCAGAGAGTTTTCAGGTAGCAGACTAAACACATGAAAAAACTCCAACAAAGCAAAAAAAGTGAAAAAATACTTTTAACCATAAAACACTGTATATGTGAAAAAACCACATAAAAAAACAAAACAACAACTGTCAAAGTGTGGAGTCCTGCCTTGTGATCATCCACACAGCAGGCAGAAACATTTATTTTTTAGAGGACCAGTTACTTAAAGGAAGGCTGCACAATATTTAAAAAAATATATTTTGATTGCTTTGATAGATATTGGAATTTTTATATAATTTCATTGAACAAATTATAATGCGATAAATGTGATTTTTGTCAGGTCTTGTACCAAACAGTCACGTTCCTTTCCATCTGGAGAATAGGATTTGGAGCTGTGTACATCTCTGTAGCACCACAATGATTATGTCAACAACAATGTACAAAAATGCAGTGACACATTTTACCTGCCAGCCATTTGGATATTGCACTGATTAGGCAACCTTAACTTAAAGGTACAAATGTAAGTTCAGACATAACTTTCTGACCACCGACTGGTGAAGGGATAGAACTGACTATCTCTTCATCATGGCACCTGTTCGTGGGTGGGATATATTAAGCAGCAAGTGAATATTTTGAACTCAAACTTGATGTGTTAGAAGCAGGAAAAATGTGCAAGCGTAAGTATTTGAGCGAGTTTGACAAGGGCCAAACTGTGATGGCTGGAGCACCGGTCAGAGCTTCTCTGAAACTGTAGCTCTTGTGGGGTGTTCCTGGGGTGCAGTGATTAGTATCAGTATCAAGGAAGGAACAGCAGTGAACAGACGACAAGGCTCATTGATGCAAATGGGGAATGGTCGCTGGCCTGTGTAGTCTGATGAGGAAGTTAATGCTGATTCTGTTAGAAAGGTGTCAGAATACCCAGTGTGTCGTAGTTTGTTGCATATGGGGCTGCATAGCAGGCCAGTCAGGGTATCCATACTGACCCCCTGTGCACCACCGAAAACACCAACAGTGGGCATGTGAGCATCAGAACTGAACCACGGAGTAATGACAGAAGGCGGCCTGGTCTGATGAATCATGTTTCCTTGTATGTCAGCTGAATAGCTGGGTACGTGTGTGTGGCTTACTGTACCTGGGGAACACATGGCATCAGGATGCACTTTGGGAAGAAGGCAAGCCGGCAGACACAGTGTGATGTGTTGGGCAATGTTCTGCTGGGAAAACTTGGGTCCTGCCATCCATGTGGATGTTACTTTGACATGTACCACCTACCTAAGTATTGCCGCAGACCATGAACATGCTTCCATGGAAACAGTATTCCCTGATGGCTGTGGCCTCTTTCAGCAGGATAATACGTTGTGCCACAAAGAAAAAATGGTTAAGGAATGGTTTGAGGAGCACGACAACGAGTTTGAGGTGTTGACAGGGCCTCCAAATTCCCCAGATCTCAATCAAATTAAACATCTTTGGGAAGAGCTGAACAAACAAATCTGATCCATGGAGGCCCCACCTCACAACTCACAGGATCTGGTGCTCACCTCTTGGTAGCAGATACCACAGTACACCTTTAGGGGTGTCCAAGCCTTGACAAGTGAGGGCTGTTTAGGCAGCAAAAGGCAGATCAACACAATATTAGGCAGGTGGTCATATAGTTATGCCTGATGGGTGTATGAGCTCTCCATACAACAGTGATACACAACAGAAAGAGTTAAGTAAGGTGACAATGGGAAGGACTGCAGGAGGCTGCAAATCATGTCATACACACACACAAAAAAATACTCACTGATTCACTACAGCAGCTGAAATAAAACAAATAAAATGTCATCCAGATCTCACCATCACTGGATTTTTGCTTCAGTTGGGTTACTGTTGTCTTTGGTGTTATGAGCTGAGTCTAAACAGACCACACAAGGTTAGGGTTAGGGTTAGAGACAGGAGTTGCATGAAATCACAGTCACAGTTTCACAGTGGCAGCTTGTGATTGGTGGCTGGGATCTGCAAAAGAAAACAAAATGAGAAATAAACACAGAAGGAAGAAAGTGCCGTGACCAGGGAGAAATCCCCCTGGAGGAGCAGGAGACGTGTGGTCCAGGCCTAATTAGCAAAGAAAAAGACAAAAACCAGATTTAAAACAACAGAACATTTTGATTCTGTTTCAAAGACCTCTGTCAGCCCACCCTGCTTATAAACATCTTTTGTCTCTTGCCAGATTTGTGAATCATTTTTATGTTGGGTTTTTGTGGATTGTGACTGTGCTCTTTGGTTTTTGCCTATTACTGTTTGTCTTTAGCCCTGCTATAGACTGGCATCTGATCTGGGTCTACCCCACCCTCGCCCCTGTGATTGGCTCCAGCATCCCCTGTGACCAATATGGATAAGGGATAGAAGAAGAGTTAGTGAGTGAGTGAGTGTTTGTCTTCAGTCAAGTAAAGGCATCACATAACCTAAGGCTTTGGGCTGAATTTCTATGCCTCTGAGTTTCAGTTCTTAGCAGAATTGCTGTGAGGATTTTTTAAAACCACTTCACAGTTTATTGAAGTCTTCTTGTGAAATTGGAGCTAATTATCATTGGCTCATTTTATGTGCAGGAGCATGATAGGTACCCTGTTAATTGGATGAGAAACAACATAGTCCGGTATCCAGAGGAATTAAGTTGCTGTTCTGCAGTGAAACTTACAGATGTATCAGTTGCTGGTTACACGCTAAATGAAGACAGACTGAGCTGCCAGCTGCCCAGCTAACTGGATAAATTGAACGCATCCTGTCTTATCCCTGAGTTGATGCTCCTGTTAGAGTGTCCATGTCCATGTCCACTGTGTTTTTAAACAGGACTGTAGCTGCAGTTATTCCCAGGCTCAGTGTAGCCATGGTGTTTCTAGTTTCACAGCAGTGGGGTGGACCGGTATGTTTACAGTGTTTGTGTTACAGTACAGAAAAGAATGACAATGATAATACTGCATTTGCTATTCCCTTGGTCACACAGATGTGTTGTTAATGTTTTTTCTTTTTTATGTTTTAAGGCAAAAGATAAATTAAGAAGTGCTACAAAGGTGGTATTATAAAACTTAGAACAGCAGAGTGGTACAGTGTCAAAAGTTCTGACTTGGTTTGAACCCCTGTACCTGAGTGAGTTTCATCCAATTTTCCCTCATAGTCCAAAGACGTGTTGCTAATGGTTGGCTATAAATTGAATAAGGGCATGAATGTTTGTTTGTTTTTATCAGTCCGGCCATAGACTGGTGAACCCTGCCCTTGTCCAATGTCAGCTGGCATTAACTTTGTCCCCCACCGTGTGAGGTTAAATTCTATGGCAAATGGATGATGGATTAAAAGACTTGGCGATCAGGATTTCAAGTTCAATTTAAACTTAAGTTATGTTTTGTTTTAGAATGTCTTAACATTTTGGGATTAGTAGTTATCTTTGTGCTCGACTCTTTTACTGTATGTAAGAAGAACAATGAAGGTTTCTGATCATGTCTGTAAACCAATACAGTTAGTTGTGTCAGCTCATTTAGTCTCAACTGAAGGTATAAGTTATTTCTTTCCTCTACAGGTTCTCGCTGGAGTGATCCCACCCACATATGAGTATTAAGGAACAATTACCTACGGCAGCTCCGTTGGTGAATTTTTATGTGGAGACAACAGTCACATCAAAAGAGCCCCATTCAAAATAGCATAAACATCACGAGAGCCTCACTCAAGATAAGTCAAACCTCTGAATTTTTACAAATTGTTCTGCAGTTTCTGCTGCAAATTGATCGGCATTTTGGATCCTGACACTTCGAGATGTGCCTACAGCAGATTCATTTGATCTGGCTCTGACTACAACAACAGCCAGACGTTAGCAGGTCGGGCTTCTTGGACAGTGTTATAAACTCAGAGGAGAGCCCCCCTGATCTGGACAGTACATCCATGATGCTGTATTCATCCAGCTCCACACTTTGCATTCAAACAATGAGCTTCCTCTGAGGAAGACCTGATTCCTAGTGGAGGTGACAGAGGCAAAAAAGTGAGCGTGATCAGCTGTGATTTTCAAAACCTCAAACACGCCCACCTCAGCTGTGACCTGTGCCTCAATGCCAGGCTCACAACCCCGAATGTACATTTACATTCTTACATTTAATTATTCAACAGGTGCATTTATCCAACGCAATTTACAATTCTAATATCACAAAAGCAGTAGAGCAATAAGAAACACAGGTAATGAGTATTACATCTATTCAGTAATGCAAGAAGTGAAGTGAAAGTTCATAGGTCTGAAGAGGAAAGTGACTTTGTGAAGGATGGGTCAATGTATCACACTGTTAATACAGGAGACTGCCACAATGCTTGTCTCTTCCCTTGACCCCATATTTTAGCTGCTTAGTCTGAACAAAAGCTGTTCTATCATCGCCGTGGAACCCAGCTGTAACCACAGCGTAGCTCTCATTCCATGGCATGACATTTTTCAGACAAATCACTACAAAAACACCGGATACCAAACAACATTCCCCATAGCTGAAGCTTGCTCCCTCTGAACTCCGCTGGCCTCGGGGTCACAACAATATGTGAAGGCTGCAAAAGCTATGATCTGTTTCAGCTGTGTTTTCCTCCACCAGTCGGTGTTGGATGCTGGTAGAGGTTGTTTATAGAAGGGTCAGTGAGTTTTCTCTCTCTCTCTCTCAGTCACTCTTTCCTTCTTTTCCATGAACCAAACCATGTGCAGGGTCACTCCTTTTATTGTGAACACACATGTAATACGATTACTTGTTTAATCCTCAACACTCTAGATCACAAAATGAAAAACAAAATAGAGCCCACCATGTGCTGGGATCACACCAACCGTGATACCTGTTATTGTAATGTTTCAGCCATCAGTCCGAGAAACAAGTACTTGTGCGATAAAATGGTTAGAATTATGCATACACAGCACTCAACGAGGGGATCGCACCGAATCTGTAAGGATGGTTTTATCTCCATCCATCCATCCATCCATCTTCATCCGCTTATCCGAGGTCAGGTCGCAGGGGTAGCAGCTTCAGCAAACTTTGGTTTTATCTTTGGTTTTATCTAAGCTACACAAAACCTACAGTGATTGCTTGACAAAATCAGACCACAGACACAAAACCTCAAAGCCACCTCTAGTAGATCTTAGCAGAGCCACATCTTGACATGGTGACACACACAAACATGCGCGCACACGCATACACACACATACACACATAGACGCATACATGCACACAAATACAATTCTGAACTTAAGGTGGTTAAAGTGTACGCACAAGTTGTCACAGTCATTTAAAAGAGGAAATGCAAATGTATCCTGGGCCAAACTGATGGATTGTCTACTCTACTGATGTCCTCTGAAGGACGTCACTCTTAGCCGATGTCCTCTGAAGGATTTCATACTCAGCTGATGTCCTCTGCCACATTCTCATCATGAACTGAAAATATGTTATCATTTTAAAAAGATAAAACCAAATTTCTGGCAGCATGGCGGCATAGTGGTTAGCGCTGTTGCTTCACAATAAGAAGGTCGTGGGTTCGGTTCCCAGCCTGGGGCTTTTCTTTGTGGAGTTTGCATGTTCTCCCCGTGGCTGTGTGGGTTTCCTCCCACCATCCAAAGACGTCATGTTTGGGTTAATTGGTGACTCTAAATTGTCCGTAGGTCTGAGCGTGAGTGGTTTTTTGTCTCTGTCTGTCTCTGTGTTTTGGCCCTGTGATGGACTGGTGACCTGTCCAGGGTGTACCCCGCCCTCACACAGAGTGAGCTGGGATTGGCATCAGCTATCCCCGCAACCCAGAAACGGATAAGCGGGAGAAGAATGGAAAAACCTGGTTTCACTGTAGAGTTTTATCTCTTGCTTGCTCACAAGCATACACGCATACACACACACATACACATTGACATCTGAATGTCCTATTAGCTAGAAAACATCATGTATGGTGCTGGACCTTCAACTTACAAATCTATTTTAATAGTATGATATGACTCTCAGGGGGGACGTCCTGGCCACCAGCAATGATTTCATCTATTAAATCAAGTTTAAGAAACAATCTTTGGTCTTAAAGTTCAGTTCTTTTATTTTTTGCATTCGGGATTGTTTTTGGTCCCACACACACTTATGTATCTAATTCATTATTTCAATTATATTTTCCAACAAGTTTAGAATTTGATTTGGGATTTTGGGTGATTTCTTTCGGATGGCAAAGCACTGAACAGTTTATTGTCAAAGTTTTCTGTCAAAGTACAAATCAAAGGGCAAACTTTTTGTTTTAAGAGACGATTCACTGTAACAAACTGTCCAAACTCCTTTTTATAAAGGTTATAGCAAGAACTTCAGTACTGACCTTTTCAAACATGCTGCTATCCAACAGGACATGTTGCCAACCTGTCAGCCAGCCCAAAAGCAAAGAAACAAAAGAAAAAAAAAAAAAAGTACTCAATAACAGGACTCACTTACATTTGGTACTTTTTCTTTTCCCATTTCTAATGATACACTGAAAAACATGAAATCTGGGAGATATCATACATAGGTTACCATGCAGAGAACATTTATAAACATTTTCCCCAGATCTCTTAATGCTACTGAGTCCTGCTAATGTGTATAAGAGATGGGGCCCTGAGAATCTCATTACATTCACTGTCACTTCTCTCAGGTGTGGTGAGTAATGACGCCTCAACAACTGACACTGCAGAATCCACTGCTGCCCATTAAAAACTGGCACAAGTGAGAAATTGATTCCTAAGCTTAGGTTTGGAGCCGTTCCCATCTTAATTGAGATAAAGGCCGACGCATCCATGTCCTGCCTCATGGCATCCCTGATACATGAACCTCACTGAAGTTTAGACCTGTCCTCTCCTTTAGTGATGAGAGGATGGGCCTGTCAGCCAAAGAGACGTCTCATGGTTTCCCAAGACTGTATCATTGTGACCCAGATAAAAAATGATTATTAGCAGTTATTTTTTAATACCATTTAAAAAGATGTGAGTTAATAGTGGGAAGGCAGTTAATACTTATATGTAGCAAATATGCTGTGACAAATTCAACCCCCTGGAAACGCCTCATATCTTAAATATGATTTTTGTGATTTGATGGTTTAATGTGCATTAGCTGCACTTCTTCCGCTGCACTGTCTTCAAGTGCTTGCTCACTGATCAGCTTTTGGGTCTCTGTAATTCTGAGTGCTATGAGATCCTGTATGTTATGCCTATGAAAATAAAATTTTACTCAACTGACTTCATGATGATTGATGGAGGCTAGCTATAGGCAAATTGTCAGCATCATCACCAGTTTATGAGCCAGGTAGACACATGCTTGTTAGTTAGCATTGTAGCACAAACTGGATTTATGGGCAATTTAGAGTCAACTAAATTAATTAATAAAAATCAATTTATTAAACATGATGTCTTTGGACAGTGGGAGGAAACCCAGGCAGGCACGGGGGAGAACATGTAAACTCCACAGAGAAAGGCCCTGCGAGCTTCTTGCTCTGAGGCAACAGTGCTAACCACTACGCCGCCATGCTGCCATCGTTGCAACATCACATTACATTTATTTTTCCAAACAGTTTGTTTCACAGTGCTAATCGATGAGTTTGGAAAATATAATGCTGTTCTCTTCTTTCTTTTTAAATAACTAGGAGTTTGGCGCTGCCGAGATGGCAACAGTACAGCAGACTACTTTGAGCTTCGTCAAAGCTCTTCAGAAGTCATTGGGGAGGCTTCATATTCATTGTGCCGGTGCAGCGGCGCTGCATGCCATTGACCCACAATGGAAAGACATATTTCATTCATTCATCTTCAACCACTTATCCTTTTCCAGATCACAGGGGTGCTGGAGCCAATCCCAGCTCACACTGGGCGAGGGCAGAGTACTCGGTGGGAGGAAACCAGAGTGCCCAGAGAAAACCCACACAGGCACGGGGAGAACATGCAAACTCTGCATAGAAAGGCCCCAGGCCAGGAACTAAACCCACAACCTTCTTACTGTGGGGCAACAGCACTAACCACTATACCACCGTGCTGCCCTACCTAAACACAACATCTGCATAATCATGAATGTAAACCACATGAAATTTTGCAAGGTCAGCCCCCTTATTGTTTGCCCACTTGTGTGCAGAGCAGCTTGGCTGGGCAGAAGTGCTGGCAGAGTGGAGGGACTCGGGTTGAGCCTCAACGCCAGAGCGTCTGACTGCAGGCCTGCTGCAAGTGACTCTGGATGCCAGCTACTGGCTCTCCAGAATTTTAACCCTGTGCTTCAGCTCCTGCACAACCTCTGACCGACGACTCTGATTGCAGTGTGTTTGTGTGTGTGGTTGGTGTGAGTATTATTAGAATGATAAAGTGTGATATGCCGTGTTTGAGAATATCACTGTATTAAGAAAGAGGAAAAGACTTCCTTTGCAAATGGGCAATTGCTTTTTAGTTAAACATGTTTCCACAAGCTGATAGATGGGGAAAATGTTTAAGAATTCAAACGGTACGTTTCATCATATTCTCAAGTCGCTAAGAAATCTGAATTAATGTTATTATGTAGGGAAACCCATGTGGCTAATTAGCAGGAATAAAGAAAGCTTTGGCAAATGGAACAATTCAATCAACTTCACATTTTCAACAGCTCTTTGATGTTGATACTTGAAGGGCTCGGTGTGTGCCGCTCATCATATTCCTCACGAGAGCAAACCTTTCAAAAATGAAATGTGCCTCTTTCATTTTGAATGTGATCTGTCTACTAGTATAAATTTGTATGCAAACAAAGGGATCAGTCAAATCCCAAATGTATAAAAGGTGAAGCCAAAAGTCAAATATTGAAAAACTAAGGTGTTTTTCAATTCAAATTTTTCCGAATTAGCTAAAGGGGGTCATGCTTCTAAAGTGTAACAACATGAAACATGTGCTAGGGGCCAGGTCTGGTCTTACCTTTCTCTTATTTCTTGCATTTGCTCTTCCTTATGTTTCTGTATGTCCCTGTTTTGTCTTTATCACTGTGTGTGTGGTCATCTGCCAGGATCATCTGGTTCCAATCAACTGATCAACCACACAGCGCTGCAGGATAAAGATCCTGGGTTTCCATCCAGACTTTGGCAGTTTGTTCTTTTTTCCTATAAGGTAACATGCCCAGGGCCCACTTACCTTTCGTTTTTTCACTCTTTGTGTACTTACCTTGTCGAAGACCTATATTTTACTTCTAGTCATCAGTTGGTCTGCCTTGCATTGTTTCTGTCTCTCACCTCAGTAACTCTCCTGATTCGAGGGAGTTTGGCCCTGATCATTCTCGCTGCACACTGGAACCAGCTGTGCTCATCTACTGGCTCATCCCGTACCGCTCTCCATTCCCCTGCAAAGTCACTTTGTCAAATAAATCCTCCTGTCAACTGCTACCTTTTCTGTGTTCTTTTTCAGCAGTTGGGTCCAGCTTAAAAAGCTTTGGGTTCATTACAACACGATTTAATAAGCTGTTGCATTCAAGAAATATTTGTGCGTGGCAGAGAGGACATGATTTCACATTAGTTTGATTTTGAGTTTAAGGAAAGGTCCCCACACAGGGGCCACAAGATGAAAAATTATGTGAGAGACAAACAACGAAAGGAACAAAAAACAACTTTTGCATTCTATTGCAAAACTTTTACAGGATCTGACCATCTAATGAATCATCCACAGTATATTTACATATATATATGTGGCAAAGTATTAAATATTTCATAGGGAACATATTTCATTTGCTTTCAATCCTGCAGAAGTGACTACAGCATTGTTAAATTGTGTTGTGGTTGGTGTTGCTTCCCTTGCTTTGTTTCTTTGGGCTGGTTCAATAAGCAGGAACAAACAAATGTTTTCTTTTGGCTGCAAGTATTTTGTTGTTATGAAAGCGCCTCCCTTTTGGTTTACCTGCTTGTAACAGTTAGTTATTTTAGGGGGAAGATAAATCTGGTACAGGTCAGAAAAGATTCACAGCGGCCTCATTCATAAGACCCAGTGTGCTTGTTTTTTTTTATCTCATCTATATTCAACCACAACCACAGCCTGTGATATACTGAAACCAAATGAGGCTTGACAAAAACTTAGTCAGGGAGATGAGTTTGCTTTATCTCTTGAAGCTTCACCTCCTTGTTTTCATCCAATCACAACCTGAGATGGTAGCAGATTTGCAGTCACACTGTCCAATCAGAATAGTCCCTCTTGCAAAGACATCCTATCCCAAGCTCTATTCCTCATCACCACCACCAGTGTCCAAAGTCCAGGGGTTGAAGGCTTAGCAAGACCTTAAACTTATGGATCACTTCCACTGTGATCTACTTCTACTAGGTTGTAACTTCCAAAGTGGTTAGTATATATTCCTTTTGCTCACAGGAAATTTCACTGAACTTAAATTTCCAATATTGTCTTGTTCTGCTAATCAGTCTGTCTCGATTGAGACCCAATCCACTTCACAAATCAGTCCTGCCCTTTGAATGGCCACTGTCTATGTTGACTCTGTTCTTTCAGGATGTCAAAAACAACATAAACAGGCTACAATTTAGACAGCATGACAGAATTGGGAAAACAACCAATCCAGACATAAATAAGACTGACGATGACAGGGTTGTCACATGTACGACATGAGATGAATAGTCGGGAAGAAGCCTGGCATTCAGTGCTGACAGCTCACAGTTTGTTCACAGATATAAAATCTCTTGTCCTTTGTCCTTGTTTTTTCACTCCTGCTGTCAGGTGACAAGAAGCGACAAGTGATACACTACAGTGATACATGGCCTCAGCAGGACAAAAGCAGAGTGAGCGGCAAGGAGCAAAGCAGCGCACAGTCCGCTCCAAACAGGGGGAAATAAAGAATTCTTCTTCTTGAATTTCATGGTGATGGGTTATGTATCACTTCCTCTCAGAAAGCACAGTGTGTGTCTGCAGACTCAAGCCGTTTCAACACTGCAGGATTTCAGTATCCTACTGTTCCCCTGTGGCACAAATAAATCAATTACTCTCTTGATATTTATTTCACATAGTGAATCCTCCACAAAACTATGACCACTACCACATCAAACTGGAAAGGGATAACTGTGAGATGACTGGTTTTCTTCAACTTGGTTACAGGTCAGTGTTGAGCTTCTGAAGCCTCGGGCGCTGGTCCTGAGGAGCTAAATCCAGTGGCATTAACTATCTACAGTTAGCATTACTTTTGATTTGCCAGCTATTCTGAGTAACTTTGAATTTGAATTACGAGGCTGTACGTACTAAAGTTAGTAGGCACGCACAGATCCACCAGAGATCAGAGGAGCGCACATGTTGTAGTTGATTGAAGTTTTCCCATTCACTTTAACTAATCGTTTGCAATTAAACCACAGTCTGCAACTGAACAGGACAAAAGCAAGCTAGGGAGGGAGATTCAATCAAAAAATCCCCCAGATGGGACCCAAAGGACTGCCTCCTGAAACAGTGCCCCAATGGCAGCTGGTGAACAAGACCTTGTAACGGTTATAATGATAAACTCACAGACTGTGCCGAGAGCCATTTACCTGCCATCACCATCATGGTTACTATAGCCAAGATCAAGGCTTGGTTAGGTTTGAATGAAAATCATGGTGATTTGGTTTGAAATAAAATACTTTCTCACTATAAGAAAATCTCCATTGTCATTGGACTATAGAAACAACATGAACTGCGACGTTCACAAAGAAGCTGAACACTGCTCTCCTGCACATCCATCTATCCCAACGTCCTCCTGACGTCGACTGTGTTGCTCTTTAAACTACATCACCACACTCTCATCAATACAACAACCGCTACATGTCGCCTAGCAGCAAAACCTCAAAGTCACCAGGGAAACGCCTCCATCTTCCTGCATCACAATCCCACCTTCTCTTGCCAGTGTTTTCTGCGATATGAATTTGTTTTATTGCCATATTCTCTTCACTTGAGTGAATTCAAATAAATGTTTATAGGGTACAAAGTAGTAGCAGGTTATAACTACAAGTGTATTATTTACAGTTCATAATAGCTGCTTTTCGTTTTACTAAGATGGAGGATTTTAATTAGATTTCATCATGAATCATGAGCTTTCAATGGCTTTGGCATCCAGATTGATTGAATATATGAAAATACAAATAGCATGTATTAATGCAATGGGTTTTGAATAGCTGTTCACTGGAGTCTCCTCTTTGCTGCATCTCTAGACACTAAGAAAATGAGCTGATGGGATTCGTTTGTTTGTCTCTTGTTTTGATGGAAATAGTGTTCATAGAATTCTGCAGCCATTGTCAAAGTCACTGTATTTTATTGTCCCTTGCTGTGAAAAGTACATTGTTTGGCTCCAGGGCACACAGAAGCTGTCAGCCAACCTTAGAAAAAAAACATCGACTGAAGTCATCAATTTGAACACGTTCCCCCTTTCCAACTGAACAGCATGGTGTCAAATGTGTTAATGAAGTCTAGCATCAGTTTCCGCTGCCCAGTGGCAACATGGTGTTCACTCGAACAAACACACACACACAAACACACAAGCCATTGTGTATCAGCAGATGGCATTTACTGACTTTAATCACAGTTCCCAGTTTTATATAAGACTATAGGTGGGTATTAATTTCGGCACTTTTAAAGACAAGGGTGTTATCAGCAGAAAGTCTTTAAAGTGTCCATGTTTAAAAAAAAATAAGTATTTCACTGTTTAATGTTTTTTTCCTGTTTTATTTTGCTTTTTCCTACTGTTTTGCGGTAGTCACCTCAGTCTCGCTTTCTGGTGTCTTCACCTCCTGGTCTTCCCCAGTGTGTAATTGTCTGCACCATCCTAATGTGTCATCTGTCTTGGATTATCTCCCCTTTCTGTGTGTGTACAAGCCGGTGACTTTCCTTTGCTTTGTGCCAGTTTGTCTCTTTCTTTGTGTGAGTCTTCTGGTATAATTCCTTCTGTGTTTTTACTGGTGAGTTTTGTCTGTGGATTCTGCCAAACTTTTTGCTTGCATTAGGGGCCTTGGGGTTTGGAACTCCACCACTGTGTCTGTGTGACAGCCCCAGGGATCTAGTCTTTGGTACTTTGGGCTGTGCTGTGTCTTGCAGGTCCTTGGATGGGAGGAGCTGCCATGCCATCAAGTAACTGGGAACACCTGGCCAGTGTTCCCAGGCTACTTAACCCCTCCTGCCCAGACACCATGGGTATTTTTTTCTATGCTACTCTGGTTGCTGTAGCTGCGGGGCTGCTGCTGGCCCCCTCGTCTAGCCATGCTGCCGTCTTATTCTTTCGTTGCTGTCTTTTGTTTTACACTGACAACATGCACCTCACATTATTCAATGCATCCATGCACCCTCACACACCACTGATACTGACTTCCACACCTCATTGCAGTATTTATCGTTTGAACTGTAAATAAATTCTAGTTTGCTTTCTAACGCTCAATCTGCATCTCCCTCTTTGGTTGTGGTCTACGAGCCGGTCGTAACAGTCTGAAAAAGTGCTTATTTAGTACAAATACTGTCATGTTGGCAGCTGGTTGATCACTATGATCATTTGATTGCTACAATCTTGTCCAAGAACATTTTATGAATAGCATTTCAGATATGACAGGACATCTTGGCACATCCAAATATGTTTATTCCAAGGTTTAGTGATTAAATAGCATTTTCACTACCTTTAGGACTGAGGTACAGGCAGACAAATGACTGAAGGAAAAGGATGAACAGGTAGTGGCTCAGTGGTTGATTCTGTCACATCAGTGGAGATAAGACAAAGACATGACCTCTCACTCTTCATGTTGGGAAGACAGCCACAAAGAAATGTACTGTGACTACAAAAAGACAAACCGACCACCTACCAAGATGAAGAAAAAGAATAAAAACAACCTAAGGGAGACAGAATGACCAGGAAAAGAGAGAACTCAACCAAAGAGACTAAATGATCACAAAGAGACAAAAGAGAAGTTGTTTTGCCTCCCAGAAAGGCAAAATAACCATGAAAAGACAGTCACCACAGAGACAAAATGAAAACAAAGAAATTAACACCAAGAGACACCATGATCACTGAGACAAAATCACCATAAAAAAAAAAAGCTATCGCAGAGACAAAATGAACAGAAAGGGATACATAATGACCACACAAAGAGAGACAGAATGACCACAAAAAAGATATAATGACCACAAAGAGAAACGAAATGATCAAAGAGAGACTGAGCTACCACAAAAGGAGATAAAAATGACTACAAAAGGAGGCAAAATAAGTCCAAACTTGTTTTGTATTAGTTAGACTGCAGGAGTTTTGTCCCACTGTAAGAGGGGGTCTCAGAACTTTCACTGGTAAATGGGAGAAGAAGGTATGACTGGACAACACAGTGATAATATTCAGTCTTAAATGTCACCATTAGTCTCTATGATTGGGATGGTATTATTGCCATAGAGCCAGAGGTTTTAGGGGCCAAATAATGGCCTTGGTTTCTGGTTTAGATGAAGCAGAAATATCCTACTCTGGTCATTTTATCTAGCCTGTGTCACATTGTGAGCTGTGTGGGTCGTATTAGGTACATTACATTAGTATATGGCGATCTCAAATGTCTATAACCATTGACTTGAACATGACTGAAGATTCCCACAGAGACTTGGAATGAATCAGTCAGTTTAATATATGGTGTGGATGCGTCCTCCCATGGCCAGTTCCATATATATATTAAGTCACTTATGGCAGCTGTCATGTTCAAACGCCATTCGTCTTAAATATGAGCGCTGCGTTTCATACACTGCAGTTTTCCCTTTCCCTCCCCAGCCACTAATGCATCGTGATGAGGCCTGGCAGATATGTTTAGGAGGCATAACCTCAAAACGGATTTTGCAGCAGCTGAGCCGCTTTTCATTTAGCAGAAAAGACAGGGAGCACTGGGATGGGGGCTTTAGAAGAGGAGGGAAGGGGCTAATTTATTTACTTCATTAGTCATGTTTTTCAGAACGCTGACAGTTAGCAAACAAGGGATCTAGCAGATATTGACACTTCTGGAAGTGTTCCCATCAGAACACTTCCAGAAGATGTCAACATGTCAAAAAGAAAAGAGAATGCAACATTCGCAGCATTACATTAACTCTGTAATACCATGAGAAATGTATGCATTCAGGTACATATTTAACTAATGGCAGCACTGAGTGATGGATCGATGTGCTCTGACAAACACACTGTGTCCACCCTGCCTAGCAGCACATGGGAGACAGGAAATCAACAGCAGGCTGGTGAGCATAGTGGAGCATCGAGCAACTAAATGGCCAGATATTCGTCTCAGGAGCTCATGCATCAGGTGTTAATGATACTGAGTTTGTTGCATCATTCATCAACTAATTGTTTGTTTGTGTAACAGTGATTATTTTTTACTATTACTGAACAATTTCATGCATGAAGAAATTGCAAAAAAGAAAATCAACATCGAAACACGGATATAATCTGTCTCTCCAGGAGCTTTTCAAAGAGTGATTTATAAAACAATATGTTTCAGAGAAACCTCTAACCTCTTCTGAGTTATAGTCTAATATTCCAACTGACATTTAACATTTTCAGTTATTCCAAGTGAACATAAGCAAATATACGTGCATTGTGTGCATGCCTACGTATATGTAGCATGCTATACACTAAGTTTATGCCACATGCATATTGAAATTTAGTGTCAACCGTCCATGACGTATCCCATTCCCATTTTGCAGAATGTAATTTGGCTGACGGCATGCTAGTTTATTGAAAGCCGAAGAAACCGTATTTGGAGGAAAAGGTGGAGCTGAGGAGGAGTGAAGGCTGGATCTGACCTGGTCTGTACTCTTTCCTGACTATGAGGCAGGTCACTGTGTGTGGTACAGTCTGTCAATCATACAGTAGCCACACCCCAATGCCCTGTATCCCTCTAAATGGTACTATTTTTTAGAAAATAAACATCATGTTGGATTGGCGAACTAGTAACTGGAGACTGAAATCAAGTGAAACGTAAGGAAATTTTCCCAAAAATTCAATACAATCTGACTTCTTTTTACAACCAGTGAAGTCACCCCCTGATGGTCACAATCACCTTCCAAATATGGAGTCTAAATCCACTTTAATATAGTCTTTGACTTTAGCTAACTAGATGTTTACATTAATTATTTTGCCTCCCCTGAAGTTCACTGATGCTGACTTTAGCTGCTGACATTAGAGCGTTAGAGCGTGACATTAGTGTAATTCCAAATATGAGGCAATATATTCAAGTTGACACATGGTCAACTGTATTCTGAACTAAAAAAAAAAACAAAAAAACACCCACTTCCTCCAGGAGGAGACATGATATCATGTGTTATTTGCTGAAACAGATCTTATCTAAAATTAATTTCATGGCAATAAAAACTGATTTGGAATATGTACATGTTTCTCACCAACATTTTGTTACCCTGCACACCATCATTTTCTCACTTGCGATGTTTTTATCCAACAGTAGCAGCCCGTTTGTTTGGCTCACTGATTTTTCCAGCAGCATCAGGTTTGTTTTTTTTTTTTTTTTATTAAGTCGCATACACACACACAGTTTAGTCTGCAAAGGATATCATAACATGTTATTGACATTTCAGACATCCTTCAATCTGGACAACTCTGGGTATGTAATAACTGTATTGTCTGTGGCAGATGAGTCCCTATGTGCAGTACACATTGTACCACAGTTAAAGAGACACAGCTACCACACAACCCATCAAGAAAGACCAAAGGACAGCAAAGAATTTATCATTTAGAGTAAATTTATTTACTGGATAGGTCACAGTCCATCTCATCATCTTGCATTGGGTCTAAGCAGAGAAGGCTTAGGCAGTAAAGAAGGAAATGATTTAAATGAGAGTTGCCTTTCCACTGTATGCTATGATATCATCATCTCAGGAGAAGCCTATTATTCATGCAGCTGAGCAGATTTGCTCGCAAAAGGGAAAATCCTTGCAATTTCTGCCAACGTCTGTGAAGAGGACAGACCCTGATTCCAGTCTGCCAATGAGTTAGTAGTTGGTTCAACTCAGCCTTATCAGGGTATCCTGCCTCACTGAAAGGCAGACTCGGGTGATGCATGTTCCCACACTAACCGGCGTCATCAAGTTTGTCATTCATGAATCAGTCATATGGAAACAGTCAAAAAAGGACAAGGTGCTTAAGGATCTGCCAACAGAGAAAAAAAAAAAGTCCGGCCAATAGTTCTTTTCACTGCATCTGTTAAGAGGAAGACATGAGTTGATTTAATTGCCAGCAGCTGTTGCAAACAACAGGAAGACAGTGTAACAACTTCATTGAAAAACAAAACCAAACCCAGGAAAAAAAAAAAAAACACAACTCATTTTTACCATCGCAACTTCTGCATCGTGGACAGAAGTTGAACCCACGCAGGCACGTGGAGAACATGCAAACTCCACACAGAAAGGCCTCAGGCCTGGGAGCTGAACCCACGACCTTCTTGTCGTGAGGCAACAGCACTGACCACTATGCTGCTGTACTGCCACTAACACAATATAGTTGAGCAAAAATTTAAGTATGTTCCGATTCCTCCGTTAGGTCTAATTATCTAAAATACACAACACATTTGTGTCAGATACTAAGCTTTCTGTGTGTGTCTTTGCGGATGTGTGTGTGTGCTTATTAGAAGTATGACTACTAGGAAGATACTTTGAAGATTAAAATATCATGTTGTTTTGCTTCTTTGTTGTGCTACCTCTATAGGTTAGTGCATTTACCTGCACCAGATTCAGATCAACTCCCAGTGAGCAAACGAGCAGGAGCAAACCTAAGTTGCTCTGTTAGCTACTTAAAAAATCCCCACAAATCCATTTTCAGTGTAAATGTTTGCTCTAATTTGAGAATCTTCAGAGGTTTATCTTTCTCTCAAAATACATAGGAACACTTTGTGTTATGCTGCAGCTCTTCTGCTTGAATCTGACAGAGCTATGGTTCAGTGGCCCTGTGCCTGGTAACACAATACTTCAGCAGTTGAGAGGAAGAGGACACTATCTGACTGCAAGATGAATATGTGAAAATATTCAAAATCAAGCCAGCACTAAAGACTAAACCTGATGTATGCCTTTTCCATATTTTAAAGCTGCAACAGATGGCCCTGCACACAGCAGCTCACCTGTGCCTCTCTGAATAGCAGGGCACTGATCTGTAATGCATTATAGTATAGATAAGGACTTGACCCAGGTAACCCAAAGCATTGTTTTAACACATCAGCTAACAGTCTTCCATACTTCAGTCTGTGTTCAGCTGGGTTGAAATCAGAGTCTGTACTTGGACTGGAGTATGTAAAATCAAACTAGAATAAGAATGAAAAAAAAAAAAAACATTTCATGAAACTCACTGTGTCTTCTGTTTAAACTGTGTTACAAAATATATTTTCCTCTGTGCTTGACTACAGTTATTGTGTGTTGGGCTTTAAACACTTCCAAAACCAGTATTGCCCCAAATGCCTAAGGAAATAACATGATGAAACACAGATGTGATGTGGGAGAATAAACGATTTGTCCTATATCTGTCGAATTGTTTAATCTTCACTTCCCTACATTTTTCTGAGTGATGCTTTTTCCCCACAAAAAAACATATGTGACATGAATTGTTTATGAAGTTGGTGTGAAATCCTTGTCACCCTATTTCCACTCAAGAAGCAGTTAACACTGGAAATTAGAACCAATTTAAGAGATATTGACATATGTGATGAGATTATAAATGAAAGCAATCTGAAAATCAGATTAGAGTTGCAAGACAAGTTCTGCTGCGGCAGAACATCAGATAAATGATGTAATATTAATACCACATTGGCATATACATAAGATGTATTGAAAATGATAGCAAACAAAATCTCTGCCAGCTTTATTCTTGGCATTGCACCAACAGCAGATACAAAAAGACAAATGAAAACAAAAAAAACATAACAGGATTAAATATTCTTATCAAAGGCAAATAACAAGGTCAAAATACACTGCTCTGAGCACCACTGCAAATTTCCTCTTGATCTTGACACGGGATTAATATGATTAAAAAAGTAGTAATATTCTCAAGTCAGATGTTTTTGGATCGATACTTTTACTCTGCAAGTGAAAATAGTGGAAGATTTTTGCTTTTATTAAACGCTCACTTATCAACAAAAGCTTTACTGCTCAGGCAGAGAGAATCTCTGTTCTTACTGATTCGGCTCTTAATTATTTGCAGCTCCCTGATATTCAGCCTTGCTCACCCTTACCCTGTCAGATACATTCTATTGCAGGCAAACTGTGCCACAACATTGTTGTGCTACAGAGATGGAAAGCTCTGGAGATATTATTTTCTCCAGATATAAAGGATTGTGCTTGTCTGGTACAAGACACAACACAAATCAGATTATAAATGCTCATCCATCAGGGTCTCAGGGGCCGGAGCCAATCCCAGCTGAGACTGAGCAAGGGCGAGATGACATCCTGGACAGTTCGGCTGGACAAACTCTCGTCTGAAATCCTAAACTGAGCCACGGTGACTGATAACGCAACCTCCAACTTGATTGGCCAAACAGGTTGTTCAGTGTCTCTTCCTACAGTGGCTTATATAGAGGACCTTTGTTGTCCAGGCTACAAAAATAAACACGTGCACAAATCCTTTCCACAGATGAGTTGCTATTTTGAGTCCCAGCCAGCCATGAGCCGACCCCGTTTTTCTCCATCTGACTTCCCATGAACTAATAAGATCATTAAATGGCCAAAAACAAAGAGAATATGTTGTTATTTCTGTTTTAGGAACACAATTAGTTAGCTATTTGAACAGCAGTTGTTGTGAAGCTGAAGGGTTAAAAGAAACAAAAGTGACCATGGGGATCTAACCTTCACCAGGTGAGATATTTTTTATGTTGCTAATGAGTAAACAAACAACATTCTCCTCATTCAGTGGATCGAAAAAATCACGCCAAAAGATGGTCACATTGCTGAAATGTAGCTTGATGGCCCATCTCAAGACAACTTGTTGCAGACGTTTCCCAGTCTCTCAGGATGAAAACAACATAGAAGGAAATCATTTTCTTAGAAGAGCAGATGCCCAGAGGCACTAAAACAGAGACAGTGTTTGTCCGTGTTGTGCTATTGAATGAGGTTTTTTCAAAGTGAGACTTTTATGAAACTTCTAAAACGAGTGGCGGCTGGTTCTAAAAATATTTGGGGGGGGGGGCGCAATTTACCTTGGCAGACATAGGGGTGTAACGGTACACAGAAGTCATGGTTCGGTACGAGCTTGGTACAATGGGGTAAAAAAGAAATATAATAATATTTAAAATAATATTTTGGTCCTTTTACTTAGAAAAATGTGAGCGTCCAATAATGGTTTATTGGTCATAACTTTTAGTAAAGCAGTTCAGTTATGCTGCAGTGAAAAAAGAAAACTGTACATTTTTCCTCTACTTAACGCCTCGAGAAAGGGTGTTTTTGTAAAGAAACAACCCCATTTAGTTTAGTTTCCTCCGTATTTTTTTTGTCCGCCATTTCGCTCAGCTAAAAAAGACCAGGACTGAATTGTCGAATCACATTAGATAAAAAAAAAACAAACGACACGATACTGATCGCTGATTGGCTGCTGATGTTTCTTGGATGTATACGGGACGCACACAGCTGCGTCTCGTGAAGAATCTAATTCAAACCAATTAAAAGAGAGCCTCAGGTCACATGCTTATGAAATGTTTGAGGGCTTACATTGGATTCTGTTTTAAAATAAAAATCATTTTAGAACCAAATAAATATTTAAACAATGAATTACTATTGACAGTCACCCACAGACTGAAATAACACCATCTTTTAATAATTATTTGCATATTACAGCATGTTTATTTTTTCTTTTGATTTTCATCTCTTGATTTAATGGGGGCGGCGCCCTAGCGCCCCTTCACCGACCAGCCGCCGCTGCCTAAAACACAGATGAAGCAAAAATAATTTACCAACTTCATCAGTGCTTTTATGCGTGAATAAATGCCTATTGGCTCGTGTGTTTGAAATTCTCCTTGTAAGTATATCCATTTTAATCAAGTCTCATTGGATTTCAATGTGAGCACACATTATCACCCATTCACGCTGAAAGAGAGAGATTTTTAGGACAATGTGAAACTGTCCTTTCATGAACCTGGTCCAGATCCAGCTACAGATGTTTTAGTTAAAAAGCGGTGCATGGTAAGATGACTCTCCCTCAGGAGATGTCTCGATCAATGTGCAATGAGGGAAGACTGTGGAGCTGCTGGACTAGTAGGACAGAAATAGAAATTGTGTTTAGATTTAAAAAGTACCACATATTCTGTATTATTATTTCTTGAAGCCTGGAACTCATGCCCACATTGATGAGGAGACCATCAATGTGGGCATGAGTTCACATGATATATGCCTTTTCCAATGGGCATGAGGAGATTTAGGTCTTCCTTCAAAGTCCTGAGTCAATACCGAAGTCCTTCACTTTTAGTTTTGAATCTAGAACAATCACAAAATGTTTTGTGTCAAATATAATTCCATTAACATAATAATAACAATATTGATATATTAAATAAAACACATCTTGAACATCAGCTCAAAGTACAACAGCAAAACTACTATTTTGAATTAATCATAATATTGAATAGGCAGCACTGTGGGGTAGTGGTTAGCACTGTCCCACAATAAGAAGGTCATGGGTTCAGTTCCCGGCCTGGGGCCTTTCTGTGCAGAGTTTGCATGTTCTCCCTGCGCCTGCGTGGATTTCCTCCAAGTACTCTGGTTTCCTCCCACCGTCCAAAGACATGATGTTTAGGTTAACTGGTGACTCTAAATTGTTTGTAGGTGGGAGTGGTTGTTGGTCTCTGTCTGTCTCTGTGTGTTGGCCCTGTGATGGACTGGCGACCTGTCCAGTGAAATTCCACTAATGCTGGCCATCCATCACTAACAGATAACATAAGGCATTTCCAATTGTCTATTGATTTTATACATCAAAATTAAGACCAACCAACTGCCCAGCCAGCCATCTGCCAGTCCACGGCTACAGCTCAAAACCAGGGCATTCTGGGATTTTTGGGAACAATTTTGCAAAACACAGCAGATTTTAAGATTAGCCAAGTCTTCAAAAAAGACAATCCTCCAGTTTAATGGTGCAAAGCTTCCCTACTTTTCCACATCTGGATCTGACTGAATCTCTGGTGATCTTCTCACATGTGTGTAAGATGAGCCAACTGGCAATAAGCTCACAGTAGTTTATAAGATGAATGAAATGCTTATTTGTTTTCCAATATTTACAGGCTTTACCTCCATTATACAGCAGTTAATGGCCACAATTCTGGTATTCACTTCGTTTTTCATTAACCAGGAGCACATTACAATAATTCTTTCATATCTACCAGTGGGGCATAGTGGTTGTCGCCTCACAATAAGAAGGTAGTGGGTTCGGTTCCTGGGCCTGGGGCCTTTCTGTGTGGAGTTTACATGTTCTCCATGTGCCTGCGTGGGTTTCCTCTGGGTACTCCGGTTTTCTCCCACCATCCAAAGACATCATATTTGGGGTAATTGGTGACTCTAAATTGTCTCTAGGTCTGAGTGTGAGTGTGAGTGGTTGTTGGTCTCTGTCTGTCTCTGTGTGTTGGCCCTGTGATGGACTGGTGACCTGTCCAGGGTGTACCCCACCCTCACCCAGAGTGAGCTGGGATTGATTCAAGCACCCCCTGAAACCTAGACACGAATAAGTGGTAGAGGATGAATGGATAAATATTTATCAACATCAAAAACCAGCTAAGAAATGCTCCATTCCTACCTTTGAAGAACTGAAGATCATTCCTTGGATATTTAGTCCATCAGGTCCCACACAGGGTCATGTTGCAGACTATCAAGCAACTAAATTCAAATCACTTTTGCTCCATCCTGTGTCTTCTTCTAAAGTGTTTCATGGCGGCTGTCATCCAAATAGTTGCATTGCTGCCACCTTTCAATATTACTTAGTTCCATCATTGTCCAGTCAGTTACTTACAGGTCTCTCCAGTAATTTCCTCAGCTTTCTTCCTCTCATCCCTCATACTGTCAGCGGCCGTGCTGCTTCTTCTTAGCTTTCTGCTAACAACAGTGAGGTCTCTTTGTAAACTTCTGTTTAGATTTCCCTCCAGGAGGCCTTGGTAAAGACACAGAATTCACTCAAGCAAATAGATGATGAAGTAATAATTTCAGTCACAGAAAGTGTTGCTATTGGTCACTGCCAGTAGCAGTAGCCAATAGAGATATAGAAGGAACATGATGATTTTATAGTTCTTGTATAAAGTATAATCTTATCAACTTTAACTTTTATAACCTTTATATATTTATTATTGAGGACTCATGAATGTGTTTTGGTCTTCCAGTTGGTCTGTTATCAGGTGTTTTATTGGAATATACAAATGAATGCATATTTCAACAATGGCAGCTCTGAAGGGATTGGGACATACAGTATTTATCCTGTCCTGTCCACCCATACAGAGGACAGAATTGAACTACATCCATCCACACAATGGGCCATGTGGGGAAACTGTTTACACACTGGGAATCATAAGTGCTAACGTTTGTAGTGATTTGTGGCTTTTAAATAATATACTTTGTGTCACTGGTATTGAAGCCTAAGTCAAATCATTTTTTAATTTCATCAAGTCCATTTACATTCTGCCTGTTGTCAGCTGCTTATCTCTTACTCGCTGTATGAATACAGCTGCTCTCATTTGCATCTTTTTTTTTTTTTCTGCTGTCAGGCAGCAAAACAAGTTTGAAATTGTGACAGAATCAAGGTCCATTAACACCACATGTTAACCAGGAAGAGAGGGAATAAAAGACCCACCATGAGAATATTATACATCAGTCTGGTTTTTTTGGAGGGGACTTTTGGACTCATTATTTGCACAAAAATCACATGTTCATCTTCTTAACATGAACAAATAATGAGGATGTGGATATTGTAAAAATAGGAAATTAGAAATCAAGTATGCAACAGAACACACACACACAAAAATACATATGGTGGAAACCAACTTGGACTCAAGTTGTTTTCCGTTTTTTCTGACAAATGGTGCGTCTTTCAGAACAACATACTGTGAATGAGAATTGATTTATTTATGCTTGTGATTCAAAGTCCATTACTCTGTAAACACTACTTTGAAAACTTTCTTTAATTCCCATCAGTTCTGTTCAGGTCACACATAGATGTTTTTTGATGATAGGCAAAACACTTTGATAAAATGGTGCTCTCTTTAAAACAAACTTAATCATTGCCTGGATGAACGATGTTTCTGTTTTCCTATTCCTGCAATCACTTATATCCCTGTTTTTATTATCCTTATTATGTCCACCCACTCTGCAATTAATTCGAGTTGTGTCAGGTCACGTGCAGACGCTACCCATAACCTAACTGCACGCTAACCATAAAACTCCTATATGAACACTTTCTCTACATACAGAAACTCAGCCAAGCCTTTGTTCTTCAGCCTTTCAAGACTAACCACACCAATTGGAATTCAAAATCATCCATGACTTTGACAGAAGAGCCATCAAATTCAACTTCAAAATCATTTATAGAGCACATTTTCATTTTAAAAATGAGCAGCAAACAAGCTGACTAAAGTACAGCTGGAAGGCAAAGTCTACACAGAGAATCAGGAAGATAAGCACAGAATAAAAAAAGCACAACAAAGTCATGGGCTGGTTGTTCCACAGTCTGGGGACCATGATAGGGAAAAGCTCCACCTCTGTATTCAAGGTGAGACCAAGCACCAGTGGGGACGCCCTTGTCTGACAATCTAAGGGCCGTGAATATAGTGTATTGGATTGAAAGGTCTATACTCTTTGGGAGGGATGATGCGTTGAGGGATTTGAAAACAAACAAAACAATCTCAAAATATATCTTAAAGAGAATTTGGAATGGGTTAATGTGAACCCTCCCCCTGGAACCAGTCAGAAGCCAAGCCACACTCTCTTGGACTAGGAATAAGGCCGGCTTGCTTCCAGCAAACAGTGATTTAAAGTAGCCGAGGTTTGAGGATTTACAGTGAGAGGATGGATGATATTAGCATAGATGGTCAAAAAGTGAAGCATCACCTCAACTTTACACACAATGGGTGCACCACGAGGAAAGCTTCCTCACCTCCCTATTGTACAGCATCTCCCATGGGAGAGTAATCTATTTGGTCTGATTGTGGAGTTGTAATAAAACACACAAAAAATGGCACAACGTGTTTCAAACTGCTCCCAGGGAAACATAAAGTAGCGTTTTATCATCACATTTTGTTGTAAAATACCACATCTCAGTTGGGCACAGTATTCTGTTCGGATCATTTCCAGTACTAACTACTTCAGAATACATGACAGCCAATCAGTACCTGCGGTGCTTAATGCAAACACTTTTTCTGATGCAGCAAATCAAAGAGTTACAACACAGTTTTAAGTGGCACGTGCTTTATATGGCTCAAGTTAAGTCTTTACATATGACTTCATGCTAATGGCTACTTTCTGGAGATTGTACACATCAGTGCAGTTCAATAGACCGATAACTGAAAATGTAGAAAAATGTCTTTGGTTTTGTCTACCACAAAAGGACAAGGACAAGGCAAGGACGCTAACATCTTCCACAACCTTCGAATATGGGCTCAGGTGGCTGGGGACTACTTTAGCCTGAAAACCCTGGAGAGGAGACACAACAGAGGTGAGCGACTTAAACACACACTTTACAACTACAACATTAGAAAATCCAACAACATTTAACCTGCTTTTACTCCACAATGAGCACCTGATTTTTTATCACAAGGTAGCAAACTAAGTGCATGATTATCTTCCAATCAACACTCCTCAGTACTCTACCTGATCTGCAATATACAAGACACAGCAAATAAAATAATATATAATATAAAATATAATATATTTATATATATTATAAAATATTAAAATATAACTAAAATGATTTAGTTCTTCTAGTTCTCTTATTATTATTGTGTGCTATACCCATTTCTCTGCACAAAACCAGTGAATGAAGAAAGCCTTCATTACACACATACACATAAAAAAAAAAAAAAGAAAAATTACAGTCTGCATGTTCAGGTGAAAAAAACAACAGCAGAAAGTTTTTCTTAGACATTAAAGAAGACATGGCTTCGGCCCCAGAATCCTGGTTCTGCCCTGATGCTGGTTGATACTCAGCCATTATACTTAAAGTTGTGAATTCCTTCAGTGTGAACTTTGTGGCTTGTGACTCTCTAGGCCACTCACATCCACAACAAGCTATACAAATGACAGAGGGGTAACTGAGAAAAGCACAATAGGCTCTCTTTAAGGTCAGTGTATTGTTGGATTGTGTGTCAGTAACACACTGTCCTCTCAGTGTGTTTGCTCTGGCTCAGCTCCACCAATGGCTCAGTCATGTAATCCGGATAGAAGCTGTCTCCGCTGCTGAGGCCTCAGAAGTTACCAGTGCAATCGAAACAACCCACAGGAAATATGCTGGTTCCCTAAAAATAAAGGAAACAACTGAGAATGAATGTCTATGATGGAAACAATAAGTGCTACTCATTAATTTCTTATTCAGAGTTTAAATTATACTTGAACATGTTTATTGAATTACTCAGTGTTAATAATTTTCTTTTTTCTTTTCTTTATTTTCTTGTCCACTCTAAAGGCAGCTGACGGACGGACACAAAAATGAATTAATTAATTTGAACATGAACAGAGAGAACAAGCGAACAATCACAGTAACAGACCAAAAACTGCTAGGATAAAGAATGAACCCAACACTAACCCCATTGCAGAGGGATTATTGGACAGAACACAGGCTGGGCTCATTATCTGATCTTGTTTACATTTAACATTCCTTCTACTATCATTGATAATTATCATTCCTGATTGCCTGCCTCTCCCTGATGTGTCTCAACTGTGGCTACTCATTTCTGGCTCTGTCTGTTTTGTTCCTGTTGAGCTCCTCTGGTTTTAGCCGCTGTGCTTCCATTCCTCTTCTGATGCTACTACCTAGAATTTGGGTTTTGTTTTCTGACCAGTGATCTAGTGTGAATCATCTTTGTTGTAAGTTGATTTTTGTTTTTCAGTAACCCCCCTGTGCATGGCTTGGGTGCTTGGGTCCAGAAATCCTACACTTTTGAACGAACCCCAAGTTTGAGAAACTCCCAAATGGGGGCCACTGGTTGGTGCAACTGATGTCAAACATCTACAGTCGCCAGAGAGGAGTCCGTTTACATGATGTGCAATAAAATAACAGCAATGAGCTCCAACTCAAACTGACTATTTTCTGCATTATGTAACCAATAGACCACATCTTTCCCCATCTTCCAACTACATATCCCTGAATAGATTAGCAATAGCATTCATTATTCATTCATTCATTCATCTTCAACCGCTTATCCATTTCCGGGTGGAGCCAGCCCCAGCTCACATTGGGTGAGGGCGGGGTACATCCTGGACAGGTTGCCAGTCCATCACAGGGCCAACATATAGTGACAGACAGAGACCAACAACCACTCACAGTCAACAACTACTCATCTATTCAAAATCAGACTTTGTTAAATGTAAAAATTATTTTGAAGTGGTAGTTTCATATGTTTCATATGACCAGTGATACTGATATTTGTCTTTCTTGCCTTGTTTTTGTATGTATAGTTTTATTTTATTTTATATAAATATTTAATAGGTTATTTATTTAATAGGTTATGATATTAAAATAATTCACATACCTGATCTTCCAGCTACTCATGCAGCACGAAGTGCATTTTCCATCTTCTAAGGATTCTGTCATTGATAGCTGCCCAGTTTTTAGCCTCCGGGTAAATCTGCTGGAGTTCCTGTTAGGACTTTGGAAACAAGTAAAATAAATGAACTAAAGTGTTTGAAGAATGAGATGAGCCTGGAAGGAAGCACCTTTTGGAAAAGAATGCTAAGATATCTGTTTGATGGTTTAGTCACACATTGTGTGCATTCAGAAGTATTTGGTTTCCTTTTTTGTGATGCAAAATTTTGTCAATTCACTCTTAGATCAATCTTTTGTCATTACCAGTTTGATTTCAGTTGGATTTTAGCATACAATCCTCTCTGAAGCTTCTCCTCAGTGTTTCTGTCAGAATACAAAGGAGAAGACAAATCAACCGGATCAACAGGACATCAGCTGGATGTTGGAAGTCATAATCAGTAGCTGTGACAAATGGGTGCTCATGGGTTTCTGATTTTCCTCTTGCCCATGAAATCATTTCAAAATAATTTTAAAATAAAAATTTCATTCTATTTTATTTTTTATTTTTGGCTGTATTTATGTCAAAATGTTCATGGTTTGGGTTCCTTTGTGTGGAAACATTGAAATGCCTGAAATAGATAGATAGATATATATTTGCTTGATTTTTCCCGAGGGAAATAAGGCTGAAGTCAACGAATGTGTTTTATTTCGAATATATGTAAGACTTTTCATTAGCATTTCATACAGCTATAGAATAGTATGAGATAAAAAATGATATGATGGCAGAAGATGGTTAAAAACAGTACTTACTTGGAGTTAGTAAGTGTTTGGAATTATGACGTTAGAGCGAGAGGAAGCAATTTATTTTCAAGGACAGATTCATAGTGAATCTCCATCGTAGTTTATCTTTTGTGTTTGAATGACTTTCCAGCCCAATAAGCCTCTGCAAACCGTGTCTTAATATGCTCCTTCACAGGGTGATGCCTGTATTAATATGACTAATACTTGATGGCTTTGCAGATGTTATACTTACTATCAGTGTTTGAGTTTGCAAGTTTTCACTTGCATAACTTAAATGTTAATCGTGCAAAAGAAAGAAAATCTAATTAAAATAGCCTCATCCATCTTTGCACTTCAATCTGCCTACTTGTGACATTTTGCACAGGAAGCATTATTGGTTTTTAGCTTTTTTTATTTATTTTGTTGTTGTTTATATTCTGAAGTGCAAATACAATATTAGTTAATCTCCTTGCAGATGCAATATGACTCATCACCTTCTGGAGATGCAATGAAAGCAGCTCATATATTCAACTGAGACTCTAGAGTAATCTAAGCAGGTTTCAGATGATGTACAGGGAATGGATGTACTGGGATATAAATGTGCTCTTATGTGTTATGCTAATTCTCCCAAAATATCAAAACAACAATATTTGCGTTTCAGCTCCAGGTGGGGGGAACTTTTGTGTATCTTTTTGCGAGGAGCGAAGAAAACACTGAAATAGATGGTGTAAATAGTTTGGACTGTAATCATGGCAACATTTTACATCAAAGAGAGCCATTTATTCTCTGGCCCCTGGGCCCCCAAGAATAGGAGCGATTACATTCAGACAGATAATGAAGTGCACCAGGTGGTAACAAAATCCAGAAGGAGGTTCACATTAAAACCAGCAGGTGCTGTAGCCGTGACTCATGTTCTGTAGTCATACTGAATGCTATTGTAAAATAGGGCAGCACGGCGGCAGAGTGGTTAGCGCTGTTGCCCCACAATAAGAAGGTTCGGTTTCTGTGCAGAGTTTGGATGTTCTCCTCGTACCTGTGTTTGTTTCCTCCCACCGTCCAAAGACATCATGTTTAGGTTAATTGGTGACTCTAAATTGTCCGTATGTCTGAGTGTGAGTGTGAGTGGTTGTTGGCCTCTGTCTGTCTCTGTGTGTTGGCCCTGTGATGGACTGGTGACCTGTCCAGAGTGTACCCCGCCCTCACCCAGTGTAAGCTGGGATTGGCTTCAACCGCAAATGGATAAGGGGCTGAAGATGAATGAATGAATGAATGAATGAAATACTGTAAAATATATGAATACTACTGTATTCATAAGCGGTCACAGATTTCAACCCACACATTGGACGTCTCTACTCAAGGACCATTCTTTCTCAAATGAAGATTTGTACCGAATCATTAAATAATTCATTGACCTGAAGGTTAACTCACTGCAAATCATTAGCTGCCTTGTTTAACTTTACCATGGGGACCATTTTTAATTTGAACGTTGGTGAAAGCTTCATTATTCTCCTTTCTAAATCACCCACCATCATCTGACTACTTTTAAACTTCCTTCCATTAAAACTTGAAACACTGAAGGCTGCAGTAGAGGATTTCTTGTGGAGCTGAAGGACTGTGAGTTTTATCTGAGCTAAACAGGGCATCCAGAAATGAAATGGTCTTCAGTAGGGCTTAATCCAAGTCTGTTGGGTAGAGCTGCAGTAAGACAGAGAAGGATGGCTGTAGGGCTTACTCCTGTCAGAGGAGAAGAAGCAGAATTATATGTACTGTATATGTGCAGGGGGAAATAAGAAAAAAAAATCAATCATCACACTTAAAGCATAAACTTCAGGGAATTGGCTTGGAACTCCCATAGCCTGGAACTCCTCACAAGGGACATTATGTTGGACTTTGTCATATTGGCCAACCCTTTGAAAGGAAAGTAATGGCAAAGGCAGTTGTACCCAATGTGAACCGTAAATATGTAAATTCCTCACGCCCATCACCTGTAGTACTTTTTCTTTTTTGGAAATCTGGAAATCTGGAAATCCAGGAGTACCATGTCTCTGTGAAGTAACCAGGAGCAGTCACTGGAAAGACATACAATGACATCATTTCACTCTTACCAACCCACAAAGTGTTGGGAGTCTTCCACTCCAACACACTATTTTGAGTCAGAAATATTCAGGTCATGATATCGTGGGAAAGTTACTGCACAGGAATTTCCATCAGGGCTTTTCTGCAGATTTGACCATGTGACTTTTACTTTCTCTCCCCCTGCAACTTTCCACACAGGAGGTGGTGGGGGGAACCACAGATGCATGGTTTCCCTGAACAGAGTGCGTAATGGTGCTACAAGATTAGTCTCACAGACGGACACATTCTTGCCAGCTGACATCCCACACAAGGGCACTATTGTACCACCAAGCATTCATGCAAAGAAACACAGAGACACACCATGACAAACCACCAAGACTCTGGACTGTGGTGTGTTTTGCTAGTCATTCAGTCTCATTTCCAGCCTTCAAGACTAACTTTCTCTAAACAAGAACAAATACGCCTGTGGGGTGAGATAATTCTGAATAATACATGTGTGGTTTCTTTTGTTTCAGGAATACTAGAAGTGGGTGTTATTAGCTTAAAGACAGAATACCATTCAAGTGTACATTCACTTATTTTTTATTGTGATTTTCTTTCACTTGATTTAATTACTTAATTCCTATTATTACATACATACACCAGAGTAATACCGTTTAAAATAAATACCACATAACAGCTGCACCTTCGTAGCCAGCTCATTTGAATAATAAATGACAGGGGCATATATAGACTGTTTATAAAGTGAAGAGTTTGGGTCTGTGAAGTGAACCAATGGTGAAGAGCTTTAAATCTTCATTTTATTTAATAAGCATCAGGGGCAACTCCATGGGTAAAAAACACAAAAAAACACACATCTAAAAAATTAAAACCATTAATTGCTTTGACCCAGATTTGTGAATGATTACTTCATTTGAAATGGCTATTGCACCTGCATCAGAATATGAATCTGAATATTTATTTAACACAGTACACCCAGGTCGATATTGACCCATTCAAAATGTAACAGTCATAGTTTACTCAGGGTGGTTGATGCGATTCAACTGAATCATACCATCCACATAAAACTATCACGTTCAATTATCTTAAAATCATCTACAGAGATAGAACACCTTTCATATCTCTTGTTTTATGATTTTATTGTACACCTTTATTTGCTAAAGGGTGGTGGACCAAGTCTTTGCCCTTTTCCTCCTCCCTATCACACTCACATCGGTACCTCTTGGGAACTCACCAGTACTGTATGACCACTGTCTTTTTCTCCTGGCTGTTAAGCTGTATGAGTTCCATGAGAGCAGTTCTGGTCAGGGATGCTGGCTTGATGGTTCCTCAGCTTCCCTCTTGAGAAAAGAAACAAATATTAACCTTCCCTGCACAGAGTTTCCCAGTTGTTCTGGGGAGCTGAACCAGGACACCCTCACACAGTCTTGTCTGGAATGACAGGTTGTCTGGGCAACAAAGCATGGTTATTACTTTCTGAGCTATTTTCAATATCTTTCACTTTGCTTGACAGCATTTGGAGCTTGTATGGAATATAAATACACATTTTCCGGAACAGCTTTATAATTAAAACAGACACTGTTGAGGACCAAACATTTAAAGAAAAGATAGGACAAAGGATTTTATTTCACTCAAAATACAGTAGAAAAGAAACACTTGTATATAACTGGAACTTTTAATAGAGGTCAGAGGGACAGAAGTCTACTGAAAAATTACGCCCAAGAAATCAAAATATTAATTTAATTAACTGACCAAGATGTTAAGCTAAACATACATACTGGCTGATGAGCTTGTTAGAAACACAAAAGGGAAAAAAACCCTGTCTTTGATTCAATCCATGTATTGGGTCTCTATATTTAATTGGGCTCCACCCTCAAACATTTGTTTGGACCGAACCAGGAAGAACTAAAACAGCAGCCATGGTAGTTCAAAGAGAAGCAAATACAAACAAATTAAGTCAAATAATCCAAATTGATGATGACCCAATTTGTTCACCGCATTTATTATGTAACAACAAACGCAAATCTAAGCACAACTAAATTCATGTGCTCTGTGTAGAAACTGCAAAGAAACTCACAAAGCCTGCGGTGATGCTGTGTTGGTCTGCAATTGTTGGAAATGACAACCAGTCGTTATGCTGGTGTAGTTCTGAAATGAAAAGAAAATGGTTTGAAAGAAAACTGTTCAAACTAAGATATGTGCTGGAAGGGGTCTCCCCAGACTGTAAAACTGTGACTGTAAACCTTCAAATATCCCAATACAGTACTTTGATGCTTTTGGCCTGATTTGCTTTTGTTCCATAAATCATATCAGAAAATGGATGCAGCCCTTAATCCGGTGTTATATAAAGGAAGTAGCCAGGTTTTCAAAACCTTGTACTGTTTGTGGCTATGTGGAGGCTCCAGCATGAGACAAAGCCCTGTTAACTGAACCTGAACACCAGTCAAGTAAATTTTATTTATAAATTCTCAAATTACAAACAACAGATGAAAGCCACCTTTAAACCTTGATTGAGAATAACACTTCAGAGCAGCCATACATGAAGATGAAAGCATTTTTTTTTCTTATTCAAATTGACCTACAGTGTATGCCATCCTCAGCTTTGGCAGCAGTGCAGCCATTTCTACTTAACATAGTGTGTTGCCATAAAGAAATTCAACGTGGTATTTAACACAGTGTAATGGATTCATTTAAATTATGACAATGTGGGGTGCAAAGGTCATGGCAAACTATAATTTTGGCGTGTATGTGCCGAGCTGAGATGAAATTGCTCCGTGTGTCACTACAGCAGAGGTCTGGAGGAGCTGAGAGATCTTTCAGACCAACTCCAAAGCCCATTATTCAGGTACGAACTTTCCTGAATGAAACAGACAGCTGAGTCCCTCTAATGGGCTTCAGATGAAAATTTTCCATCACTCTGAGATGAATTGCTACAGATATAAGTGTTGTCGAGAGGCTGAAAAGATGCAACCTGGGGCCAACTCTCTATAGTTCATCAACTCCCAACAGAGACGGAGAGATGATGTGTGGATGCTAAGCAGCAGGATCAATTACCCCATGGGATGCCTTTGTTTTCTCCAGCTATTATTATCATTGTTGTTGTCATAATTGTTATATTAGCATTTTGCCGTATGCTCATTTGGAAAGAATGTAAACATGTAATATGATAAAATAACATCTATACAGATCTTTCTTCTTCTTGTTGTTGTTGTTGTTGTTGTTTTTGTTTTTCATTTTCAGTCAGCGTTCTGACTCAGGGGGAATTTGATTGCCCATCCAGGAAATTACTGGGAATATCAAATTCACTGTGTTATCAGACGGAAGTACGCACCCACACATACACTGTTACGCAGCTTCAGTCCTGCAGCTTGATAAGTTGAAGGGTTCAGTTTCACTCCAGGCTTTACATTGAGCGGACCGGTCCTCCCTTCAGCGCCATGGCTCTGCCCAGTTACCGGTGGCTCCTGTGCGCCTTCTCGCTGTCCTGCGTCGCTGTTTTGGGGACATGTAGAAGACATGGACAAGGTAAGAAGAGTGTAGAAAACAACATGTTATTGGGTTTCTTGTGTCCACGAGTCTAACGTGGTGCGGCGGTGTTCTCCACCCCGAAACTCGTGCGTAAAGTTGAACCGAGTCCAAACGTTGCACTTATTCACGCTGCAATACCCTCAAGCTTCAGTTTATTGTGCTTTGAACGGTTCATTTAGGGTGTCAGCCGACAGTATGGGTTATTTTTGCTGTTATATTGGTATAATACCTACCCGTCGTTCTTGAGCGGAACTGTTGCGCTTCGGAGAGACTCGTTAAACTGGCTAAAAGTACAGAAACCTGCTGTTTTCTGTAGCTTTGTTCAAGAGCTGTGTTAAATCCCATGAACTAATAATACATGTTCTTCTACTTTAACTTGTGTTTTTACGGAAATTCCTCTCAATATCAACACCACAGCTGATGTACTACTTAGTTTGTTTTGTTGTGTTTGGAGGCCTTTCAAGTCCTTGTTACTGTGGGGAAGGATGTGGCGTCATTCAGGGCCAAAGTCCAGATCCACAGCAGTTCTTACACCAGCCACGACCCAAGGCTGAACCACCTGACACCTCCTCTCCTTCTGCCATGCTATAACCACAGCCTGCAGGCAGTAATGAGGCTCCTGGAAATGGGTGTCACACAGCCAGCACACTGCAAAAGATCTCAGGAGAGGCAGGTCTGCTCCAAAGTTGAGGAGAAGCTGTAATGTTCCCTTCCGACATCCCTAAGAGAAAACACTGTCCAGGTCGAACTTCACTAATGATAGCCGTGCGGCTGGGAGGAAATTACAGAAAGGTTGTTGTGAAAGTCTGAAGGTCATGTATTGGATTCAGGTCTAGTTGATGAACTGTAGCTTTCACTGTACACCATCAGGGACAGTGTGTGTCTCCTCTTACCTATCAGTGATATCCAGCAGGTTTTATGTTTCATTCCCTGGCATTAGGCTTCACAGTCTATGAGCAATATTTGTAATCATGAAACTCTTTTGTTGAGGCAAAATGTGATATGTCATTGTCTTTAGCAACAATTTCCAAATAATTCCTGTAAGCATTGTCCTGTAATTTTCTCAATAATTCCATATTCCATAATAAGGACCATTGTGTCCAACTGAATACATAAAGTACAGTCAAGCACGGTAACATTTATTTTCACCTTGGTCAGGGCAGCTTTTAACTCCTGTTAGCCCCCTGGACCCAAACTTATGAGTGGGCCTTTTTTTCCACAAATTGCATGTCAGAATGTGGCACAGTCTTTATGTGCTAAAGGACCCATTATATCCAATGCACAATACAGAATCATATAGCAGCCTTATAATACTGTTGCCAAAGGCCAGGAACCAACCGCTATCTCAGAAATAATCAAGATGATCATCAAAGTCATTAAGATACCACAATAAAATTCCCAAAGCTAAATACCTAATAAAATCTAATAACAAAATAATAATTGTAACAATAATAAGTATATATTTGTCAGATCATTGTTCATGTATAGAGTTCTTTTGAAGAAAGAAGCAGAAATATTTCCAGGTTAAGGAAAAAAGGGGCGAGCTGTTTATCAGCTCCTACATCCATCCATCTTCTACCACTTTTTCTGTTTCCGGGTCGCGGGGGGTGCTGGAGCCAATCCCAGCCAACATTCTGGGCGAGGGGTGGGGTACACCCTGGACAGGGGGCTAGTCCATCACAGGGCCAACACACAAAGACACACAGAGATGAACAACCACTCACACTCACATTCAGACCTGAGGCCAATTTAGAGTCACCAGTTAACCCAAACATGATGTCTTTGGACGGTGGGAGGAAACCAGAGTACCCAGACGAAACCCATGCAGACACGGGGAGAACATGCAAACTCCGCACAGAAAGGCCCCAGGCCTGGAACTGAACTCATGACCTTATTATTGTGGGGCAACAGTGCTAACTACTACGCCGCTGTGCTGCCCATTAGTGTACATATGCAATAATATTTCTAAAAGAATTCGAGCAGCCAGTGCAGTGAAGATAGTGCTGCTGTGATGTGTTTGTTGTGGTGTGTATTATGGCTACTGAACACTTAAGAGCTGCACAAATTGAATTAGGAGGACATAAAACTTGTTATTTTCTGTTACTAAGTGATTTGATCCAACTTTGAAAAAAACACTCCAGGGCAGATAACAACATGACAGGACACATTTATTAATATTTTGCTTCAGGCCAAGCTACTGTTTGAAATAACTGCCAAATTTTTCGAGGGCTGATGTAATGGTGGGCCTCAGGGGCAAAGGAGTGGCTGTAAATAATTGCTAACACTGTTATTTAAATGGTACGATACATGCAGTATTGGAAATAATTTTGATTAAAGTTTTAACTGGCACTACTCAAAGAAACTTTACTTTTTGCTGCATGTAGTTGCTGCTCATTGTTTTTTCATTGTATTTCATCGACAAATAAATCTTCAAAATTTCAGTGCAGCCAATACTGGACTATTGATATCCATATTTAGGATTTAAAAAAATTCCAAAATGGTTAGCTGCCTTACTGGGTAATATCCCATAAAAGCATATTAACACATTTTCTAAATGGATTTCTCACATTTCTATGAGTTTTAAACAAAAGCAGTGCTCTCTACTGTAAATACTATGTAATGCAAACAACGTTTCTGCAATAGTTTAAACATGATTTGGTAATCTCACTCTCGCTCTCTCCCTTGCTTCTAGGCTAACACACACACTAATAATGAATAAGCAATGAGCAGGTCGTGTGTATTATTATATACGTATCTGTGAGTGTCATAAATACAATGAATAATAATAACAACAACAACAACAACAATAATAAAAATAATAATGATGATGATAATAATAACTACAACAATAATAATAATAATAATAATAAAAACACATAGATGAATAAAAATAGAGGGATAGAGAGAGATAGAGAGAGATAGATAGTAATTACAGTCAGGCTGTAGGATCCATGTATTTGGTTTGTCCTCTTCTAAGTTGGAGGAGTTGCATGCTCCTCCAACTCCAACCAACTGGGATTCAGAGATGCTTTAAAAGACTCAAGTTAAAAGGGCAACGTTTTAGTTGATTTGGTTAAAAAAAAAGACAAGAAAAGAAGCAAAGTTTTTGAGTGCTCAAAGACTGAGCTGAGGTTTTTCTTATTCTGCTTGGTGGCATTTTTGTGTGCAGGAACATGGCATGTTTCACATTAGACCAGATGCTTTATGGACTGAAGCGCTATTATTGACTTGGTATAGTTTGTCTGAGAACACATCTGGCTGCCCCGTCTTCCCATGAATATGCAGTTATGTAAGGGACATAGCCAATACACCTACAATTCATTCATTCATCTTCTACCGCTTATCCGTCTCCAGGTCGTGGGGGGTGCTGGAGCCAATCCCAGCTCACACTGGGTGAGGGCAGGGTCACCCTGGACAGGTCACCAGTCCATCACAGGGCCAACACACAGAGACAGACAGAGACCAACAACAACTCACACTCAGACCTACGGACAATTTAGAATCATCAATCAACCCAAACATGTGTATCTTTAGGCGATGGGAGGAAACTAATGCAAGCACGGGGGGAACATGCAAACTCACAGAAAGGCATCAGGCCTGGAACCGAACCCGCAACATTCTTGTTTTGAAGCAACTGCACTAACCACTATACCACCATGCTGCCCTACACCTACATTTGGTCAGATTTTGCTGACTGGTAACTTTCATTCCAAACCTGATGAGAGAATTTGCAGTTATGGTAGCTAACAGTCCTTTCCACATATTCATATAGCTTAAACAGCTAAATGTACTTTTATTGGACTTTGAAAAAGAGCTAAATCTAATGCCAGTTTAAAGGTTTTTCGTCCTCAGAGCTAACAGCAAATGGCCAAACATGGTGTGAATATATTTGAATTTGAATGTATGTTATTTGTATAAATCAAAGGATTGAACATCTTTATCCCCTCTTCTCGATCAAGCATTCTACGCCTCTGCATCTAAAAAAAGGCAGCCGTTTTCCACAAGCCGCAACTCCCATTTATTGACGGCTTAACATTTGCAAACGGCACGCATTTTATGCCTTAACTTTACAGCAGAAGAGGACAAATATGCTCAGTGCTAAAATATTATAAGGAAATATTTTGCCTTGTGGCCTTAAGACAAAAACATTAACATTTTCCTGTTATATTTGTCAGCAATCAGAGATAAGAGAAGACAAGCTTTAGATAAATACATTTGGGGCATGTACACTACAGTGGCCTTCAACAAGGTTTTGCTCAAAGTGGAAAATTAGGTTTTATTATTTGCATATGTTTTGGGGGCTGTGGAGACATACAACAGAAAGGGGACTGGCTGAGCCCTTTGGAAATTTAGCATCAGTATCATTGTTGCACGGTTCTGGTCGCTTCACTAATCGTCTCATGGAGGCGTAAACATTGTATCTCATTAATTTGTGGAGAAATTTAATTAGATGCTCACTTTCTGTTTGAAGTAATCCTTTTATTAGGGCGCCTCGGGCCATAGAGAGAGAGAAAAAAGTGCTTAGCATGTGCCATCTTAATTTGCGTTTGCAAAAGGAGCCAGACTTCAGAAAAGTACTGACCTAGACTGTCGCTAAAAACTGTGAAACTGGACACTTGTCTGTCTTGCCTATTATAAGGTGAAGCTTAACGTTTTCTCAATTCTCAATTTATTTATTTATTCTTTTTCTACAAGAATATGTGTGTTTGGTTTTCGATATTAATGTCACAGAGAAGGAATCTCACTGCAGCAGAAGCAGCAGCTCCATCTGGGAGCCACTCCGCCATTATTGGTTTGGGTGTTCCATGAGAAACATGACAGGAACTTCATTCTGAGCTAAACTTTGCGTTTTAGCTCAGTCACTGGCTTTGGCGTGTGGTATTTGTTGAGTCGGGTTAGGTTTCGTGTTGGCTGAAGTTAGTTGAATTGTTTATCTTAGTGCTGTTGAAAACTGACCGGATTGTGGATTGGATTAATCTGCTGTGAGACTTGATGTCTTGGACTCGTGTTGATTAGGAGACTAGACTTTCTGAATACGTATGTGTGAACATGCTGTACAGTGTGTTGTACCATTTACATTTAGGTCTATGAGCATCAAAAATTAACCCAATGTGTATGTCTTTGTGGAAGGAAGTACCCATGCAGGCACATGAAAAGCCTGTAAACCTCACACAGAAAGGCCCAAGGGGCCCCTTAGGCCTTAGAATTAAACTCAGAACCTTCTTGCTAACCACCAGACCACCGTGTTTGGAGAGTGATGAATAATTGAAAACATAGCAGGGATTGGGCAGCCTGGCGGCATAGTGGTTAGCACCCATAAGAAAAAGATTGCGGATTCTGTTCCCAGGCCTGGGGGCTTTCTGTGTAGAGCTTTAATGTTCTCCCTTTGTCTGTGTGGGTTTCCTCCCACAGTCCAAAGACATGCATGTTTAGTTGACATGTGACTCTAAATTGTCTGTAGGTCTGAGTGTGAGTGTGAGTGGTTTCTGGTCTCTGTCTGTCTCTGTGTGTTGGCCCTGGGATGGACTGGTGACCTGTCCAGGGTGTACCTTGCCCTCACCCAGTCCAAGCTGGGATTGGCTCCAGGACCCCCTGCGATGAATGAATAAATGAATAAAAGGGATATCTTGAACTCAGGTTAGAGACTGCACCATGGCAGATTGTGCGCGCTTGTTTTTGGTCACTGATATCAAACAGTCTCTGCCATAAAACATCTTCAAAGCTAAAAATCAGTTGGGGGTATGTGGTCTAATTTGTGTAGGTTTAGGAAGAACCTCGGCTTTACGGATAATGCTCATGTGAGCAGGCTGTCAATTTCATCAGTGTAATTTGTATCGTATCCATCCCCATTAGTCAACTTAGCTGAATTATCATCAGTGTTGACAACATCATTCAAAATTCATGAGCTGTTAGATGTACAAAGAAAAAACAAAATGACATATGCATGTAATGCTCTTTCGACACCAGAATGAGCAGGTATATGCTGGTGTTGTAAATGTGGGTAAACCTGCTCAAAAAGCTATTGACTCATTTTATATGGCCAGCTGAGTTTGCCCTTCTGAGACACAGGTACACGGATCCATTGTCAGACTCCTGTAAGTGTCGAAGCCTCCATGTGAGACAATTTTGTGTTTTTGAAACTAATCCCGGGGCTGCAGTGGTTCCTTCAATCTTGTGAGGTGACTCACGCTTATTTTTATAAGACACCTCAATACAGAGAAGCAGTGAAACTTGTCGTGCTCACCAAAATGTTTTCTTTACGTCTCTGATGATCGGGGCTGTTTTCTGTTGCATCTATTTCTTAGAAGAACACTGAAATTCTTTTGTAATTGAGTCTTGGCTGAATACTGTAGTCAACTGTACACACTATAACCAACTGTTGTTATGGTTAATAGGTTTCAAAGGTTTCATTCACTGCTGTCAGTGTTCTCGCACATGAGCTGAACCTGAAATATAAATATTCAAATTTGGCAAGAATATACAGATACCATTTTATTGCCTAAACTTATAGTCCCAGTGCTTATGGTTTTGTGTCTGTTTTTTGGGAATTCCTGATGTTTTCTGCATTGAGCAACAATGATCGGTTGTGGAAATGAGCAGGCTGATCCAAAATGACAGCAATAAACCCATAAACTTTGCTGTAATTAATCAATTTTCAGTTTGCTAATCATCAATCCCTCATACATCAGCATAAGTCTCTAAAGGTGACATCGCTCTGATATGGAAAAACCGGCTTGATTGAATCCCACTGGTGCGTGCGACTTATTTTTGACATTCCCCGCTAGCTCCCAGCACAGCACAGTATCACTGTAGGTTACTGTACTTCTCAGAGGCAGATTATTAAATCCCGCTGCAGGTGAAGCCTCCAGGAAACACACTGATTGTTCAGTTATCACGTGCTTGTAGTCTCATCCCTTTTCTCACACCTTTACAATAAACTAGAGTGACTGCACAGTGTGCATTTCTATAGCTTTATACACTGCTCAAAAAAAATAAAGGGGAACACTAAAATAACACATTCTAGATCTGAATGAATGAAATATTCTTATTAAATACTTTGTTTTTTTTACATAGTTGAATGTGCTGACAAAAAAAAAAAAAAAAAAAAAAAAAAAAAAATCACACAAAAATTATCAATGGAAATCAAATTTATTAACCCATGGAGGTCTGGATTTGGACTCACACTCAAAATTTAAGTGGAAAAACACACTACAGGCTGATCCAACTTTGATGTAATGTCCTTAAAACAAGTCAAAATGAGGCTCAGTGTTGTGTGTTGCCTCCATGTCCCCGTATGACCTCCCTACAATGCCTGGGCATGCTCCTGATGAGGTGGCGGATGGTCTCCTGAGGGATCTCCTCCCAGACCTGGACTAAAGCATCCGCCAACTCCTGGACAGTCTGTGGTGCAACGTGGCGTTGGTGGATGGAGCGAGACATGATGTCCCAGATGTGCTCAATTGGATTCAGGTCTGGGGAACGGGCGGGCCAGTCCATAGCATCAATGCCTTCGTCTTGCAGGAACTGCTGACACACTCCAGCCACATGAGGTCTAGCATTGTCTTGCATTAGGAGGAACCCAGGGCCAACCGCACCAGCATATGGTCTCACAATGGGTCTGAGGATCTCATCTCGGTACCTAATGGCAGTCAGGCTACCTCTGGCGAGCACATGGAGGGCTGTGCGGCCCCCCAAAGAAATGCCACCCCACACCATTACTGACCCACTGCCAAACCGGTCATGCTGGAGGATGTTGCAGGCAACAGAACGTTCTCCACGGCGTCTCCAGACTCTGTCACGTCTGTCACATGTGCTCAGTGTGAATCTGCTTTCATCTGTGAAGAGCACAGGGCGCCAGTGGAGAATTTGCCAATCTTGGTGTTCTCTGGCAAATGCCAAACATCCTGCACGGTGTTGGGCTGTAAGAACAGCCCCCACCTGTGGACGTCGGGCCCTCATACCACCCTCATGGAGTCTGTTTCTGACAGTTTGAGCAGACACATGCACATTTGTGGCCTGCTGGAGGACATTTTGCAGGGCTCTGGCAGTGCTCCTCCTGTTCCTCCTTGCACAAAGGCGGAGGTAGTGGTCCTGCTGCTGGGTTGTTGCCCTCCTACGGCCTCCTCCACATCTCCTGATGTACTGGCCTGTCTCCTGGTAGCGCCTCCATGCTCTGGACACTACGCTGACAGACACAGCAAACATTCTTGCCAGAGCTCGCATTGATGTGCCATCCTGGATGAGCTGCACTACCTGAGCCACTTGTGTGGGTTGTAGACTCCGTCTCATACTACCACAAGAGTGAAAGCACCGCCAGCATTCAAAGGTGACCAAAACATTAGCCAGAAAGCATAGGAACTGAGAAGTGGTCTGTGGTCACCACCTGCAGAACCACTCCTTTATTGGGGGTGTCTTGCTAATTTCCTATAATTTCCACCTGTTGTCTATTCCATTTGCACAACAGCATGTGAAATTGATTGTCAATCAGTGTTGCTTCCTAAGTGGACAGTTTGATTTCACAGAAGTGTGACTGACTTGGAGTTACATTGTGTTGTTTAAGTGTTCCCTTTATTTTTTTGAACAGTGTATATTATTTGAACCAGGGTTACATATTGGTACACAATAGGACAAAGAGGGGGAGTCTTGAACGCTTGCATTGCATATTTGATTTAGGACAATTTGTGACTTTTGTTCGTCTTAAACTGATTAAAAACGCCCACATATTGTTAAGATCAAGAGATGCTGATTTGTCTGCTGGAGAGGTTAAAATCAAAGGCACCTTGGTGTAAACCATGACAAGCAAAGAAAGCTTTAGCAAATATGATGAGAGTGAATTGTCAGACGTGAGTGGGAGTGATGAAAGACAAGAATACCAGGAGGACACAGCGTCTGATGAATGAATTCGAAAAATACAGCTAACGATTACACAAAGTTCAAAGTTTCGATTTCTCCATTGTAGAACACAGGTTCTCTAACAGAAAACTTTCTCCCAGGGAAATTGTTTCTCATAATCAAAACCTTTGAAAGGCCGATAATATTGCGATGGTGAAAATGCATGTAGGAGTAAATGGCAGTCAAGTCGAGCACGACACAGCTGGAGAGATGATAAAGCTGTGTCGGGTCACCTTCAGGAATTGGAGGGATACTTACTTGGCTCTGTATTTAAAGAGAATATGTTGTCTCCTCGGCCATTTCCTCACAAACTTGACAAGTTAGTTAAGGTTATTATTTCTTCTTTATTTTTTGCAGTTATATCAGGGGAGCAGTTGGAGAGCAGACTTCTTTCCAAAACTGACAGGCAAGAAATCTCTTTGCCATCTTATTTACTCACTGCTAAGGAGAAGATATCTTAGCTGACAGGCAATCAGAGCAAGTGGATAAAAATGAGTTTCATGATGTAATGATACAGCTTGAATCGTATGGCTTCAGCTTTTTTCTGTCTTTCTGCTGAAAGATACAACTATTGAGTTCATGTTTACTCTGATAAATAGCTAATGTTAGTAGCATTGAACGTGTCAATTATTTTGTATTGATCTCTCTTTTTGAGGAGACATTGTGCCCATAAACTCAATCAGGAGTCATTTGGATGGTAAATTAATTGCTTTATTAGCCAAAATAAGACAAATGTTCTCTGGTATCAGCTGATGCGTTTGCTGCTCTTGTCTGTTTTGCACCATTGTAAACTGAATATCTTTGGGTTGTTGACTGTTGGTTAAGCAAAATAGAACATTAGGGAATTTTTAAGTGACATTTTTTCCCGTTCAGCATTTTCTTAGATTAATGATTTTGTGATAGGTTAATTGTTAGCTGGGACCATCAACCGCATATTAAAGTATGTGGACTGCAGAGTCTGCAGCTGGAGACTCATAATTAGTGTCTATCTGCAGCTTACAGCACATGAAGCTGTAATCTATTCAATGTTGACACACAGTTGGATAAATATTTAATATTTTGCACTGAGGGTGAATGTCACCAACAAGGAAACTAATTAGGGATGTGGTTCTGTGTTCATGCTTTCATGACTCACTCCCTTTGTTTTGTTTAAAAAGATAATGGTATCTTGCCAAGCCTGCAAAGTTTATGTGGAAGGGTTCAACTGGCCATCTGCAAATGGATAAGGCCATGGTAGAGTTTCCTGTACGAGCTGGAGTGACAATTACTGTCAGGGGGGTTTATTATAAGGAGGGGAGTTCAGGAAGTGATGTGTCTTGTACACTGAGCTTGTGGCTGATAACAGCTGATGAGCAATGTACAGATGCTTCAATGGAAATATTGTGTAAGAAATACAGTGTCTTGAAAAAGTCTTCACACCCCTTTGCTTTGTACACACTGTGCTGTGGGGTAGATTTAATTGGAAGTGGATACAATTTGTTTCCACATCGATCTACACTGAAATCACCTTTTATAATTAATCAAACTCTGAAATCTTTCTATGTCAAACAAGTTCATTCTTTGCCTTCTGCAATCTTTTCATTTACAAGTGATACAGACCCCTTAATAAATACTTCTTAGAAGCACGTCCTTGAGTCTTTGTGGGCAAGTCTCTACAAGCCCTGCACAGCTGGGTTTGGGCAGTTTCTCCCTTTTGCCCTGGCAGATCCTCCAAATCTCCCTCAGAGTGGATGGTAACCACAGATGGTTTCAGAAGTTAAAGTATAGATTTTGGCTGGGCCCATAATTGACAGACAGTGTCTTGTCCCGAAGTCACTGGAGCATCCTCTTGTGTGTTTCAGGTCAGTGTCATGCTTAAAAAAGTGAACCATGCAGTCTTGGGTCACCTTCATTTTAACACAGATTTTACTCAAAGACCTCTCTGTGCCTTGTACTTGTATTTTAATCCCTCCCTCATTTCAGATCAATCTGATTAATCCTGGTTGATGCAGAGCAGCGTAGATGGTCGTCTTTGAACCAGGTTTTACCAGCACTGCTCAGGACCTAAGCAATCCCTGTTGTGTTGTTTGTCACCTTCTTGACTCAGCCCCATCTTGGCCTTTTCCGTTAGTCTGTCTGGTTTCATGAAAACTCTAGGAAGGGTTTTCATCCTGGCCTGCAGAATGAATTGTAAGACATTATATTTAATATGTTCAATTAGCTCAATGTGACTCATTTGGAATCAACATGAGGATAATTGGTACAAACAGGATGCACCTGAACACAGTCTGGAGTGACGATCTGAATGCTGTTGTAGATACTGTAAATCATCCATCTATCCATCATTATTTAAAACCCTTATCCACGTAGGAACATGAGCCTGTCCCAGCTGACCGTGGTTGTTGGGGGGGACACCCTGGACAGCTCACCAGTTTATCATTGGGTCAACGTATAGAGACCGTCACACTCAGGCCTACAGGAAATTTAGAGTAAGTGATGATAACGTACATGTTCTTTAGTGTAGTTTTACCATAAAAGGCCTGTGATTTGAACCCAGAGCCTTCTCGCTGTGAGGTGACAGCTCTAACCAATACAACTTTTCTTTTTCTTTTTTTTAAATACATTTGCACAAATGTCTACAATGTGTTTTAATTTCCATGTGATTTTATTGACTGTAGGTTCATCGGGAACTTTTTATCCATTCAATGAAATTAGTAGTTTGAAGGGCTCTGAGTAGTCTAATAAACTTCATTATCGCATTATCGCGTTGCAAGGACTACAAAGATTTAGCTCAGTTTTCCCTGATATGCTGTAACATATTGGAAAAACTTACCTCGTCTCAAAAGAAGTAGTGCAGACTAATTATGAGCTTTTCACTCAACTCTAGCTATAGATATGAGTAAGGCATACAAAATGTTTAGCAAGTAAAAGAGGTGGACTAAGCCTGAACTTGCTTAAGTGGCACTCAATGAACAAGTGATATGTCTTCATTCTGTGCCAGTTCAGACAAGGAGGGAGTGAATGCTGGATGTTGTTGACTGCTTGATGTTTATTCTCATTGAAACTGAGCTTTTTCACCGTCACCCTGAAGCTGTTCACATGTATGAACATGCAATATGTGTCTAATCGGCAAAGTTAGTTGTGAAAAAGTGACAGATTTGAATTGAATTGATATCAATTTTTCATGTAAAAAGGGAGAGGCTCTTTTTACCCTCCCCATTCCCCCAAAGAGCATTGTCAGGTTCAATGAAGGTCTACAGCAAACACGGCATAGCTCTTCCTCAGCATACCGTGATTTATTTACTAAATGTTCTGCTATTTTGACTGCATCTGAAAGAGATACACCTGACCGTGACCCACAAAGAATGGGACATTCTGTACCTATTATATATGTCATTTAAATTCTCAGAGTATGAGACTGGCAGTTTTGTGTTAGCAGCAATGTTTTATCGCTTGCGGGGAAAAAAAAAAAAAAAAAAGATAATTTGTGAATGTGTTATCAGATAAAAAATAGAAAAAAAACTAAGAAAGAAGGAAACAGCAGGATACTGGCATATGTAAGATGACTAGTTTTATAATGGAATAAATTTGTTTACGAGCACTCTTGCTTGACTCCCATACTCTGCATTTGTTGCAGTAGTCAGCAGCCATGGCTACCTGAGTATCAATCTGTAAGTACCTACTTTTGTCACTATGGTTACTATAATTACAATCATGGCTCAGTTAGTTGTCAGAAATGAATGATGAGGATGATTTTGCTTTTAATCCGTACTTCAAAAATGTTGTTGTCGTCATGGTTACAATGAAAACTTGGTTAACTTTGTCGAACAGTCATGGATATTAGTCGCAACTGCTACTTTCACGTGGGAATTGAATCACTCTCTTTGTTATATACCTTTTTTTTCTATCCCTCCATCAACCGCAATCTCCTCTTGACTTTGACTTTGTAATTTTATGAATTTACTGCATTTAATTACTGCGACCATTGACAGAAACGGAAAGAAAGACAGAGCCTCAGTCGGAATGACTTTGATGATCCCTCATATAATGTAATTATGCCGTTGTTTTGACTTTGTTTTGCAGTTGCGCCGGCTCTAATATTAATTTCGTCTGAAAACAGTCCTATTTAAAGAGCGACTCAACAGTTTAAACATGTAGATCAATGACAGGGCAGACGAGAAGCGGGAAACAGACGCTACTGATGTGAAAGCTCTGCTGAACTTGGAGGTTTCATCATTTTCTGCTCAGGTGTGGTCCCAGCAGCAGCAGGGTTAATCCCTCACAAGAAAAAAAGATTTTCACACAACACTTTCAGTCTCAGTGGCGCACGCCAATTGCCAATAAAAGAAGCATTACATTTTTTTTTTCTTCATTTGTATTGTCTCAATGATAATGAGATGTTCTGCAGAAAAAGAACTGCTCTATCGATCCTGTCATTTCATCTACAGTGCATCTACTGTACAGTACAATTGGTTGTGGATGTAATTTGTGCAGATGGGGAACAAGCTTTTTGCTCTTGCTTTCTGTCTGTCGCATTGATCCAACTGTGTAATCAGATCCCCATGAAATGAGCCTAAGACACAAACTTCTGAGTCCTCTGGGATCCATGCAGTGTTTGACAAATGACAGCTTCCAGGCTTGAAATTATGCTGTCTCGTTCGGGCAGATCTCCTCGCTCGGTGGTGGGGTGGTGCCTTATAGGGCCATTTGTGCCACTTTGTGAACAAATTGCTGTGGAAGATTATTGATGGGATGAGAGAGAGGCTGCTGGACTGTCAAGAGGTGTTTTTTTAGCAGTTTGAGGCAAACCGGCACTAAATCTATGCACAAAACTACACATGAAAGCAGCACAAAACCTTTGACAATTATAAATACCTTGCACAAGTCAAGTTACAGGCATTACTGAGAGAAGGGCAGAGCTGCACATCACAAGACATTGGAGTGCGCAACACTCTAATGACCTCAATATTGTATTTTGCTTCTTGTGGCGGATGTGTTGCGCTTGGTTTCATCACAGACAACCTCAAGTGCTCATTGGAGTGGTTTGCAGCCGAAAGTGATGAGTGTCAGCCTAACCCGAGTCTGAGGCCATGGTTCTCAAGATAGGAAAAACCGGGAGTGCTCCCTCTGTTTGGGAAGTGTCCCAAGTGATGGTGCTGGAGTTTCTGTGGGTCTTGTTCATGGCTGAGGGTAAATTGGAGCTTGAGATTGACAGACAGATTAGAGTAGCTTCAGCAGTAGTCTGACTCTTGTACTGGGCCTTCAAGGTGAAGAGGGAGTTGAGCTGGAAGACAAGGGTCTACATTTAACCCTCACTTAGGGGCATGAGCTTTTTGCAACGAGATTGCTGATACAATTGGCTGAGATGTGCATTATAAGGGGTCATCTGATAAGGATGTCTCCTTGGTGCAGAGACGCTGGGTGCTTTCCAGGCATGTCCGACTGGGAAGGAACAGGCACACCCAGAACTTGTTTGTGGGACATTTTCCAGGCCTGGAGACATCTTGGAGTCCCTTAGGAGGAAGTGGAAGGCATTGCTGGGGAGAGGAATAGCTCTCAATGGTTATTTATCATCTTTTTCAAGAGTCCCCGAACTTTAGTTACCGTCTGAGGTGCAAAGGCTAGAAAAAGGCCACAGGAAGTTCTGCCTGACAAGCCACAGTAACTCTGCTTTATACTCCATATGTTCCACATGCAGTGAGCCTTCGGGGCGGCTACGCTTAAGCAGAGTACCCCTCCTGGCCTCAACACACATATCATGTTCCAAATTTATTCAGGAATTATGTGTGAGAAAAACACAATATTTAAGTTGTATAGAGCATGTAAACATTTCAGCTTACCCCACAATACAAACCCTGACTGCTTCACTGTATATGGGACATTGAAGATGCATGCAGGAAAAGAGGTACTCTTTAGCTTGGTATTAGGATACGACAGGTTTTTGACTAAGTTTGACTAAGGCTGAGCCACTTGGTGGCTGTTTTTCAGAAACCTGTTGCGTGTTTCAGTCCCTGTGGGAATTATTGATTTTCTAAAGTCGTTTTCTGATATTCCGAAAATAATGTTGCTTTTTGACAAACAGCACGTTTTACAAACACGACTTGATCATACAGCCATGGCTTGACAAAAGAGATGGGGAACAAGCTCACATTGAATATTCTATTCATATTGCAGTTAGAAAACACTGTATGACACCATTACCAAAGACTCAGTATGGAAGTATTAAATGTTTTGAAATGATAAGATAAACAGTAAAAATAAATAAATAAATAAAACAGGAAAAAGATGACAATCCCTTCTGATTTTACAGCACTTCAAAAGTAACTGAAATATTGTGTTTAATCTGTTACTGTGGCCATGCAAAAAAGGTTTAAATAACAGTTTAGGGACAATATATGTATTTCTCGTAAAATAACAATACATATTCGTGGCTGGAATGATTCTATAATGTTAGTTTCTAACAATTGTCATAATTCACAGTTTTACTTACGGTTAGCCTACACATTCTTTCATTTCCACTGTTGGGTCTGGAGTTCAAGTGTTATGTTTTTAATGGCACCTTATAACGTACTTATGTTTGAGCTGAGTTAAGAGACAATGAGATTGCATGATGTGGATAAGTCTCTCTTCAGGTTCATATACTTATTTACTGAGTTAGTAATTGGTCTCCATTGTATGTTGCTGACTTGGTTAATTCTAATTAGAGCTCATCTACAATTAAATGAGGCCAATTACGAGTTTTCCTTAGGGGACAATGAACAATGTCAGAATCAGACTTTGCCAGTCCTGAGATAACAAGTTTAAAGACATTGCCTTTCTGTTTCACCTTTGATCATGCTCTAATAGCTTCACTTGGTATGAATGAATGAGCTTCATATCACATTTATTGACAATAAACCCACAACGGATGTGCGATGTGACTGGCTGCCATGGAGTAAATACATTTTTTTAAGTCTAACCCCTGCGCTGCCTGGTTTATACGTACCCATTTTGACAACTATATTCCCATGTTAGCATCTGATAGCTGATCTTTTGGAGAGAGACAAGGGGGTCATGACCAATCTGGTAGGATCTACTGACACATTGTCTCTGTTATGGACATGGGTAAAACAGCAGCTTCAGGTTTGGCTGATCCTCCAGTTTCAGGAAAGAACCCTTTGTGTTAGACAAATGGTGTGATAGCCAGATGCCAGGTCATTTTTTTAAATGCTTCATTAACATGCCATATAAAATAGGTTTATGTATGACCAGCAGTGTGATAATTAACTGTCCCATATTGCTATAAATATGCCAGTAATTATTTTTCTTTCCCAGAAGTGTGCTTTTTCTATGTAGAATAAAAAGACATGGTAGACCCTTTCTGCTACTGAAATTCCATCTATATATTCATTATCTTTAGATTGAAGCTGTTTTCAACTTTGCAGCTTTTAACTCAGGCCATTGTTACTCTGCATTGTAGAGATTAGAAATAATAGAGTTGGAATTAATGGAATATAAGAATTCTGTCGATTAAATTTGGTCAGCGCTGTGTTTCACTTCAAATAGCAAGACACGAGAATCTAATCACATTAGAGTAGTAAAAACCATTGATTTATTTTATTTATTTATTTATTTATTTCACATTTAAAATTTTTCTATACTGGTCTGAACACCTCCATTCCTCTGAATCATTTCCTTGCGGAGTACAATGAGTATCTCACCTGTTTTGCACTTCCTGAGAAGGTAGATGCTCTGGTAGTTTCTCTCCTACAAGTCTGTGCAGCTTATGGCAAGATTGCTTCATGCCCACACATCACACGTCCACATCACTGTTTGCCATATGCTTCTTGCTGGACTGAGAGGCTTGCCATCTCCTATCAAATTATAAAGGGCCAAGACAGCCATTTTGCTCCTACAGCTGCATGCTTGATTTGTTGAAAAGTCATGAGCGAATTTGAGGATGTCTGTCACCAACCTGTGTAATCACACACTAGCCCATTGGTGTGCAGTCCAGGAAACACACTTTGTCCAATTGATTGGCTGAGAACCAGCAGAGACAGACTCTAATTGGCATTGAGTGGGATTGCTCGGTTCGGCAGAGCTCACGCTTTGCAAATGTCAGAGCCTGGATTTAGAAGAGTCAGTGGTCCAAGAAAGATTTCTGCTTCCCACTATTGTTTTCTTATCGAGACCCAGTGGGAAACAGGTAGAAGTTCAACTTAGATATCACCAGGAAAAGATAATGGATAGGGAGCGGAGAATTCAACTGCTAAGCTGACATCGGAGATAAGTTGGTTGGATTGATAAAAACATCTATATAAGATTGTGCCTGCTGAGAGTTGAGGCCAGGAAAAGACAGACAAAATGTTCTTTTTTTTTTTATTAGTCCTTTGTCTCATGTTTGAATAAGCAGGAGTAAACAGTACCTCAGTGGTAGTGGGTGGATGTTGAATCTGGCCTGACATGGACAAATTGGTCGGCAATAGCTATCGAGCTCAATGCATCCCTCCTCCCTCGCCACTTGGCATACTAACGTGCAGGCTCTGATTAAAAATGCATGCGTCTCACAAGCCTTTAAGATAATTAAAGTTTCCCTGAAGTGCTCCTAGTTGGAGCAAAACAAGAAGCTCACCAGAAAGCAGTGGCAACCAAAATACATGAAGACTTTTCTAACTGAAACTTGTAGCAGAAGATATTGTATGGTTTTTTGGGAGACTGTGGCTGCCCAGCAACCAAACCACTACTCCTGGCAGCATTTGGGCCATGCTCCGTGTAATGAGGCGTTCAGGACCAGGCCTGCCGCTTCCCGAAGACTGGTAGGTTCACAGCTCTCTCAGGCTTCGGGGTAAGCCCCGGGATGTTTCCCAACTGCACAATGAGGGCTCTCAGAGCTTTTATTGTTTGTCAGAAATGGCAACGGGTTCCTACTGGAGGCACAAATGTGTCCGTGTTTCAGCGGGACTCCTTTGATCTGAGGGAGAAAGTGCTTTGGAACGTGCTCCAAGCCCACTTTGATCTCCCAACATGGAGTGCCATAGGAACTGTGCTCCCCCTGTGTGAAAGATTGCTGCAGGGACGAGGTCATTTCTCTGTAGCTGTGCGGTGACCAGGGTGGATTGCTTTTATGAGCTGCATTTCAAATGATCCGTGGGGTCACTGTCCCAGTTTCATCCTGCTTTTCCTACACCGGCTCTTTTTCAGACTCTCTATCGTTGATCTGATCTACTTCTTGTTTTGCCGTTAGTAGTTTTGGAATCATGCACATACGCCAGCTATTCATTAATTCGCTGATCGTCTACCGCTTATCCGTTTCTGGGTTGCAGGGGTGCTGGAGTCAATCCCAGCTCATAAAGGGTGAGGGCGGGGTACACCCTGCACAGGTCACCAGTCCATCACAGGGCCAACACACAGAGACAGACAGAGACAAACAACCACTCACTACGCCAGCTATTGTCATACTTAATTTAAGCCTTGTAAGAAGAACTTCTGCACAAAGAAAGAACGATTTTTTCAATTAGAAGCTAACCAATAAAAAGACCAAATACTGCAAGGTCGGATGGTTGGTGCCGGTAGATAGGGTTTGGGTGAGGGCACAAAGTTCCAGAAGTCCTGACAGCTGTTTTTTAGGGTTCATCTGTGGCCACTCGGGCCTCTAACAAGATGCTCCATACATTACTTAGATGCTTGCCAGCCGACTGCCAGCGTCCACTGAATATCTGCACTAAATATGTTGGGAGATCATTTTCATTTGTTAGGAATTTAACAATATGCAACACGTAGCCTCAATCAGCTGAAACTTACCAGTCACTTTTGGTGCTGGTGAGTTGTGGCAGACATGCGGCAGTAGTTTAACAGATGGAGACTATTCAGCCTAGCAACGTTTGGGCTATAAATAACAGAAAATGCAATGCTTTTAAAGGGACTCAAAAAAAATTTGGCCACATATATGTCATATATTTTTGATCTTTGAATTGAGTACAGTCCCTTTATTTTAAACTTAACTACACAGATATATTTTGGAGCTGCTTTTGTGACAACACTGAAATCTATAGAAAGACAAATAAAATACCTGTTTTAACATTTACACAAACACACTCAGACACATGCTGTATTGTGTAAAATTATTTGCTCTGGGTTTAGCTGTAAAAGCTTGGACAGGCCATGCTCAGCCTTTCGTCTGCTGGCGTCAGGGCTCGGCTCTGATAAGTACTGTCGATGAGCCCTAATGGTTTATTCACAAAAGCACATGCTTATTGCTCTGACCAAGTGTTGCAATCTAGCCTGACTCTTACTTACTGGAATTTGAGCTCTTTGCTTCATTGACCATTTGTTTCAGTAAAGAAACACCAGTGACTAACTGGACTATTGATATACTTGCGTTGCACCGAGTGATAAATTACTTCACTTCACCCGATCTTTCTCTAACGTTCACTCCAGTTTTTTTTACTATTGTCACAATGCCATGGAAACAGGAGACAGGAGGCTGCTACACACAGTTTCCTGAGAACATAACGACTGCGTTGCATGTGCGTAATGTGTTGCTGAACTGCTGTAGCTTGCACGTGTGTGTAGTGTCACTGGCTACTACCAGTTCTGTTTTTCTGCAGCGTTGACAGACAGCTCTGGCTCAGGAGGTAGAATGGGTCCTCCATTAATTAGAAGGTCGGTGGTTCGATCCCCGCTCCTAAAGTTTGCATGATGAGATATCCTTGGGCGAGATATTAAACCATGAATTTCCTCTGATGTCTCCCCCATCAGTGCACGAGTGTGGATGTGTTCAGTAGAAGCACTATATGAAAAATACCTATATGTAATGAAATACAGAGCAGCTACTTGTAATTTCCTCCTCTCCTAGATTAAGAGAGCCCTTCCTTGACTTGGTTCCTGCAGCAGCATTTATAATATTGCCATAACTCCTGACTGGACTTCATCTCATTGCTGTGTTTTGTCTTTTAATGTAAGAATGATGCGATATTTCAACTGTAATTTATATTGGAAAAATAAAAGCCCCATCTAAGCTATTCAAACATCATTATTTCTGCTCCCCATTATTTTCATCAATATCATTATACTCCACTGCATTAGTACTATATCAGACACAATAAATACTTTAACAGACGCTTCCCCACAGTGCCTTTTCCTTAATTAAATCATAAAAGGGCTATACACTTTAAAGATCACAGTGTATTCTCATTCATGTCTAATCATTTTTACTGATAAAAATCCGAATGGGGTTACGCTTTAGACATATTGAAGTCAGCAGTAAATGTTTTATACATACACTTTACTTTCAGAGTTTCTTAGGAAAGCATAGAAACTATTGTCTCTCATATAATGAAAGACAATACTAAAACCAGCAGGTATGGCATTGTTGTTTTTCTCCAAGTCAAACTACAGCTGTTTCACTTCCTCCAGCTGTTTTTCATCATACTTTGCTACCATTCCGATAACAGCCTGAGCTCTGGGGTTTTGTCTCATACAGACTTATCAATAATGGGCTGTTTTCTTCATTGTCTGCTCAATGGTAGCTGCTGCACAATTGCTGAAGTGCTTTTTACCCATTTGCTATCGAGCAACTACAACTGAAGATCCAGGATAATCCTCTGGTTCGCTAAACAAGCTGGGACTGGGCCTCAAAGCAATTCAACCTTCCCATATTGGGAATCTGATCTTATCAAAGTTTTTGCGTGTGTGTGTGTGTGTGTGTGTGTGTGTGACAATCCTGATCATGCAAAGCCTGTCAGCAGAATAACTGCCAATGGAAAGTTTATGTGTATAAAAATCCATTTCCCTATTTCCCTATCCCTACTTGAAGGAGCAGGCTTGCTTGGTTGGCTTCCAAGGGTTTTGCTCATGAATTGTGTGTGAGGAGGGCCGTATTTACTTAGTTTCTGTTCAACAATGTGGAGGATTTGTGACGACTGGTCTGGAGATTCGGGTGGATTTGTGGCTTTCTCATAAAGGTTGTTTGCATTAAGAGGCTCTGCGAGGATGGGAGGATCCCCCTCTCATCAATAATTAATTTGTGGTGCAACTGCAAACTTATAATAACGTAACATAATAATACTCATAACATAATGCATAATCAATTAATTATTTGTTGTATTTAAATACTCTTACTGCTTTTTCACTTCTTAAGGACCAACACAAAAGTAGTAAAAGTAAAATAACAGCTCATTTTGTTTCTTCCTGCTGTTTAAATGTTTAAACACTGTGTAGCAGCAGGGGCAGTTTGGATTAAATAATGGGCAATTTGCTTTGGGGCCAACACAAACAAATAAAAGCCTGTCTCCAAAAAGGGCTGCATAAAAAAAGCATTGAAGTATTTTATTACAGAAACTCTTTCAGTAAATTTTGTATAAAGCAGTAATTCCACCATTAACACAGATTAAGCAGTTATTTCCAACACTAATTAATTCCAGTCATATACTCCCTATTGATGTTAAAGCACTGTTCAGAAATTCGATACCCTCATAGCAGCAGAGCTCTTAATGTGTAAATGAAGAGCCCTGCTCTTGCTGTACTGAGGGAATTAGCACTATGAAAGTAGACATTAGACTGGATGTATGATGGCGATAGTTCATTAACAAATAAGGAACAACAATTAAAAAGCTTGAAAAAAAAACTATATGTACAAGCACTGAGATTACAGTATAACGCAGCCACACCAACAACCAACCACAGATGTTTGTGCTGGTAACCGATCAGGTCTGCAGGTCTTTACAACCTGTTACAACATGTCCCACATAAAAAAAGATATTCAATTTCATAGAATTTACTCTGCTGTGGTGTCGAACTGTGGATAACATCAGGATAGTTAAACCTAGAAATACAGGAGCCTCTACCCCCTGTTTGTTTTTCCCTGGACATTTGCCCAATATGCACCCGAGCTTGTGATTTCCCAAAGAATCATTTGTGTGTTGTAACATGGTTCATTGAATGCATTTGACTGTGCGGGTGCACATGTTTGCATTTTTTACTATTCTCCACGAAACATGTCTGGTTTTCTTGCAGAGAAAATGTTTAATTTGCTTCGAACACTGTCTCCTGCTCTTGTTGAATTGCTCTGCCTCACGGTGGCTCTGGCTGGACAATGGACATGAGTGATTGAAGAACACACTGCTTATTATGCTTTGGTCAACTTCAAACAAGAGCAGCAGAAATCAATAAAAATAACTTTTTTCATCCTCTCCTTGGGCGGCCAAATTCTGTCCTATTGAACATTGTTCTTTGGTTTAAACTGTCATTCACAAAGACTAATGTGAACTACGTATCTACTTTTTCGTTTTCTCCAGAAGGAAAGATGCCGTGGTAAGCCAGTGTAACTTGAACCATCCAGTGACAAAGATGGAGCAAACAAGGCCAACTTTTCATTATTTCTCTGGTTTGTTGAGAGAGGCTCAGTAATGAGCGGGCATGCAGCGGTGAGGGGAACAGTGGAACTAAGTACTCAGTGCCTCAACAGAGGCATGGAAGGACTATGAAAAAGTCTGGAATGAGAAGTTTGTTTTTGTTTGGAGGTTTTATATGATAAGGTATTAGCATTATCAATAAACTGCTCCTGTTGGCTGAACAAATAGCTAACAGTAGTTTTAGAGAGGAGACTTTCAAAAAAAGTATTGCCTTTAAGTTCTAATTTCATTATCTAAGAAGTAAATGATTATATATGATCAATTTTGGTGAGCCTATAAGCATACATGAATTGTTAATATCTGAAAGATGGACGTAACCTCCATGACGTGACCTGCTGGTTCCTGGTTTTGAAGCTGGCAGCTGCTTCACTGTGGTCATGGCCGTGCCAGGCTGCCGGCGTGTGCAACTGTTAAAATTGTTAGCACAACTGGGCTAGCCCAAATTCTAACCTGCATGGTAAAAAGTTGGAAAAGTTCAAGTCAAGAAACATTACTGAAGTGAAGGCATTGGTACTAGTGCTAGTGGACATTGTTTTTATATGCCGTATGTCATATTTTGCTGCTTCCATGTTGCAACAGACGGGTCATGATGGACGATAATTATCGTTAACTTTGCTGATGTTGTGTTCAAAGTAATAACAGAAATAATGTGTACGTTCTTCTGAAAACTCTAAGTGAAGCGACACAAAGTAATTACAGTGTGCTGAATGAAGGGGAGTGAAATACTCTGGCATTTCTAAATCAAATCAAATCAAATCAAATCAGATTTATTTGTATAGCGCCAAATCATAACAAAGTTACATCAAGGCACTTTACATATAGAGCAGGTCTAGACCAAACTCTTTATAAAATGATTTAAAGAGACCCAACAGATCCCCCCATGAGCAAGCACTTGGCGACAGTGGCAAGGAAAAACTTCCTTTAAGAGGCAGAAACCTCGGGCAGAACCAGGCTCAGGGGGGGCGGCCATCTGCCTCGACCGGTTGGGTTGAGAGAGAGAGAGAGAGAGAGGCACGGGGGAGGGGGGGGGCAAAGTTGGGTAGAGTAGGGAGAGAAAGAGAGCAGGAGGAGGGGATATTCAACACAGGTGTAGGCAGGAACATGATGCTGCATGAGGTTCGTAGGAATGATGCTGTATGGAATTCTTGAAGATTGCTCTAGAACAGTTTGCTGAAATAACTGCTCTTTTATGCATGCGTTGACTGTGTTGATTCAATTATTTGTACAGGTGTCACAATGAAAGATATTAAAAGTGAAAGCGGGCCCACTGAGGCTACATGAGCACAAAACCAACGGCTGTTTGCAATATTGATGGCAGTGAGGTGTTATTACATAGCCAAAAGTAAATTGAGTGCCTGGTAGGCATCTGCATTGCCAGTGTGGATGTTTTAATGTCCTGCTAGAAGACCTGGTCTGGTTTGGCTTATCAGCCAGCATTAGAACGTAGATACCAATACCACAGCTAACATGGAAGGAAGGACATTGGGAGTTTTTTGATTTGTGTCCTACCTAATCCCTGGTTATAAATTAGGGATTGGGCAGGTGAAGGAGGGGCACCTTGTAGTGGTTAGCTGCTGCCCTCATTACCTCGTCTGGCAGAGGGAATGTTTGCTGCCCGCTCTGCTGATCGGACAGAGCAGGGTGGTTCCCATTAGAGGCTGTGTTTAGGTGGAACTTTGAATCTTTCTGCATGGGAAACTCGGGAAATTCGCATTCCTGTGTTTTCCATGCTGTGGGTTAAAAGAATTGGGATGACAACTGAACTATGTAGAATGTGAGCTGAATGATAGCACTTAACACAAAGTGCTAGAGCTAGACTGATAAATAGTCCCAGGTGTATTATGCAGATATTGTATACAGGTATTGGTGCATATGTTGGCTGATAAGCACCAAAAAACTGTAATGAATAAATGTCAAATTTATGAAAATTAATGGAACTTTAAATGTGAGGTCATCTAACAGTGAGGTTATCATATATTAGTATGTGCGATTCAGAATGGCATTTTTTAAAACTGTCCCTGCTGATTAGACCATCTGCAAATGGCTTTAGACAAGCATCCCGCTCTTCTCGGCAGGTTTTTGCAGTAACTACATGGCTACAGCCAGACATAACAGAGACCTGACCTAAAAACAGCAGGGATGAGGGGCAGAGACAGCCATTTCCCATCAGCACACCGAGATAGTGAATTAACATTGATAACAGTGGTTAACAGAGCTCAGAGCGTTTCATGTCACCACTTTCCTGGCTCTGACAGACCCAGCCTTCATGAATGATAATGAATGGAAGGAAGCATGTCTGCGTAGAGTTAATCATTCACAACAGTAGCTGATCTTGACAGTTATGAATAATGTGACCTCAGTCTCTGTCTAATGCAATATTGGCCTTACTGTTAGTTATTAAAACATGCAAAAAAAGGCGGATTACTTTTAAACGCACACAGATCATCTGCTCTCTCAGTCTGTGCAGGGGGCTGCTTGATCTGCTGCTGGGAAATTTCTACTGCTCCCTGGTTTCCTACTCTCAGTACAAGTACAGCAAAAGCCCGTGTAGGCCTGTACCTGAAACAGGAAGTGTGCTTGGAGTTGGTGTATATATATTAGTATATGAGTGCCATTTCTGACTTCTATCATTTTTTTATATTTTCAATGATTCATCAGTCCGGTCACACTGCTCAGTGTTTTCTGAGGTTAATTATACCCCACACAGCCCATCGCTGCAGCCCCGTGTAAAAAGAGTCCGCTGTCAAACCATTTAAACTACGGTCTTTAGAAAAGGATACCGTCGTGCAACTGCACTTTATCTTCAAGAAGTTACAGTTTGATCTCATGACCTGATTTTTTTTTCTCACATGCATTAAAAAAGTCCTCCACACATTGCGCCGCACAAAGCAGAACACTAAAGTTTATATTTCTATCCCATCACAGCAGATGGAGCCCAGCCTGAGCTCCTCATCTTCAATGAGCTGTGTGCCTTAAAAGACGAGCCGGGGCCTTGCAAGGCCATCAAGGATCGATTCTTCTTCAATGTGGACACAGGGAGCTGTGAGCTCTTTGAATACGGAGGCTGTGGTGGAAACGCCAACAACTTTGAAACCTTGGAGGCCTGTGAGGAAATGTGTTTTGTCTCAGGTGAGTCTGACAGATGTTTTTAACACGTTTTCACAGAGACACCATAATCGTTGACACATCCATACAAAAGAATACATTTTACACAAAACATAGATGTATTATGGCTTTGCATTGTTATGTTGCTGTTAGCAAAGGACCAGTTTTGGTTTTAAGGACTTTTCCTCATTAGACTTTATTGCCACCTTGGGCATAAAATCCTATTACAAAGTCATTTTGTTGAAATGGATACATGGAACATTGCCAGCACATTAATTCTCAGTGGTTTTCTTGAAGCCATCTGGTAAATAAAAAAAAATGTAAAAGTCCACTTTTGCATTACTTATGCGTTACACATGATAAATTGATGACAAACTTGAGTTGAATTGATTGATCAAATGCAAACTGTGAACAACAAGGATCACCTGAGGATCTCATGTCAGCGGGGGGTGATTAAACTGATAATGAATTTAAATATTCTTTCAATCCTCTTCTGTACTTCATCATAGTAAGTGAAAAGCTAAAACAAAACATACAGCAACTGCAAAAAACAGTGGATGTGTGAGTCAACTGTTTTATGCTAACCATACACCCTTGCCAGGTAAACATGTGGTCAAAGTTAGAAAAGATCCCCTGGAGAAGCCAACAGCACCACTGTGTGTCCCTCTACCGCCATGTGTCCTACAGACTCACTGAAACTTCACCAGACGTGTCACAAATTCAAGGGCCCGTTCCTTTGAAGGCTTAATTTGTCATAGCTGTGCAACAAGTCTGTCCAATTTCGAGGGCTCCTCCAAGTGCAGCCTGCTTTTCCTGGGCACATCCTCCAACATTCATTTTGCACTGGTGATGAAAATGATCAGGAAGCAAACAGTGCCAACAGAGCCAGGGGATTTCACTTTTAATTATGTGTATGGCTTTCAGGCTCAGCTAAAAATCTAAGGACTCAAAAGCTAAAGAGGCAATAAATAAAGTAATAAAATGGCAATACATGGAAATCCTCAACAGGCCAGACTGTTTCAGACTCATTTGCAACCTCTGAATTGGGACAAAGCTACATTTTGTTTAGCCTGTCATGGTCACTGCTGTTTGGGCTGCAAAATATTAATCTCAGCTCAATTCAAACTTTATTTGTGAGCTCTATCACCATTCTATAGAACCCCAGGTTGTCGTGATTGAATTAATGACAAAATAATAAAATATAAATATCCCAGAAAAATATTAAATATACCTCTACATATACACGTACTAGACATAGCTATGCAAATATTCATGAGGGAAAACAATGGAAGTTTCAGAGAACCAGAGTGATGTGGGCTGATATTTCTTTGGCCCTGTTAGAACTTGTTCAGCTCCAGTCAGATTGGGTTTTTTGAACAGTGGTAAATTTGCTTAAAAAACATTTTTCATACTTATACAAAGTTTGTCTCACCGTTTGAACTGAAGACCCACACAATTGCGACAAGCATTATCATCACATGCAGTCAGAGAGCACATACCCAGGAGAGTAAGAGTGAATTGAAGAGTGACAGGGATAGAGAACTGCTTCCTGCGCTACAGAGTCCCATCCCCGGGTTGAAACTCCGAAGTTTTGGAGCCTCCATGTGACACAATTGTGGGTGCTTGTGTGTTTGTTTGTTTTTTTTTATCTTGAGCAGCAGCTCAAGCAGGCCACGGAGTAGGGTAGCCATTGTGTTTCTGTTGTAATGGTAGCAGGTTGGATAGGTGACAGGTCTGTTGATGGTGTTTCTACTCACATTCACATTGGAATATTTTTGTTTAAATATCTGCATTTAATGCATTGGACACTGATACGATTGCAGAAAAAGTTAGTGAGTCAGACTGGAGGAAAGCCTCTGGTTTTGGAGACATTTCTTAAAAAAATAGAACAAAATAAAATCTTCTGAAAGCAATGTGTATCAACACACATGGCAAACCTGATTTAGATGTAAGACACTGGCAGCCATCGAGCTCCTAATTTCATCTAGACAGTTGATTGTAAGTCATCCTGGGATACTGAGATAAAAAGTTGTGTGCTATCTGTCTCACTACTAACAAACTAATGTTTCCCAATGTTTCCTAGGTGAACCTTATAAAGTTGGAAAATCCCCGTGTTACATAATGTAATCTCCCAATATAGTGATAAAATGACAGATATGGAGATAAGTTTTAAATGTAACGTATAAGGAATCCGCCCACATCAGCAAACAGGGTGCTTCATTCCAGGCAATATCATGTTTATTGGTGGTTGGATTACATAAAAAATTATTACTGGGAAATAGTTCTTCATCCAAGTATGCAACCATAGCAATAAGGAGGGAGTAGAGTGTATGAAAAAGGGAAAGTGAAAATAATGTTTAAATGATTAACATAATGCATGGATAGTTGCCTGTGTTTTCATCAGTCATGCTTTTGTGCATGTATTTATGAATGTACGTGTTTGTCAGTATTAATCTGTTTGCCTACGAATCTGCTTCTTGAATAATGCACGAATGGGTGAGCATCCAGCAGAAAGGGCTCAGATTTCTTGTTTTGTTGTTGTTGTTGTTGTTGTTGTTGTTGTTTTTTGTGCAATTAGAGTAAATAGAGAAAAATAGCTAAAAATAGTTTTTCCCACTGGATGCATGGTGTCTGGGGAGAATGGCTTCTGTATGGCAATTTTCCCCGGTAAGTGACGAGTTCAAAATGCAGCCAAAAACATGTTGGTATTTGGGAGTCTGTTTATTTTATCTAACAACACATTAAAACGCTGTGGTTATTAGGCCTTGGTTGCCACACACATTCTATCTAATTTAAGTTAGGTTCATGATTAGTATGTTGTTTTTAAATCATTATCTTAGCTCCCAATATGATGTCCCGATGTCAGTTACATCTGTTGAATAGAAGCTTCAACAACTGTTAGAGATCAGTATACACAGGAGCATGGAAAATAAAATACGCTTACTCCTCCTTTTTGCTGATGAATGGAAAGATTTACTCAACGATCACCATCATCATCTTCTATCCTTCTCCTTCGTGCAGAACAGAGCTGAATGCCACAAGTTCAAGCATGTCATGTGGAGGCTTTTTTTTTTTTTCTGTGGTGCGCACGACTGGAGTAAAAGGATACGCACACTCACACACAAAGCTGAATTACAAAACTCTGTATGACACACGTAGCATTTAAATTTGATGTATTGTAACAAAGCCAGGGCACCTGAGGAAATGAGTAAAAGCAAAGGCGGAAATGTCATTGTAAACTGTGTGTGTTTCAAAATGACTAAAAGACGGACACGTTCATTGATCTTTGCTTGGTTAAAGGTGCTACAGGTGAGTGTGGTTCTCAACGGTGCATGAATGTGTCATGTGTAGTGGGAAGTCAGCGACTTACCATAAAACTGCTGCTCATTAGAGGCAAATCAAGTTGTACCAATTAGACCTTTGACATGGAGGAGGTTGGTTTTTCCACAGAAAAACCAAAGTGTCTTGGTTGAAAAGCTCATCAGGTAACTGGAGGAGTGCTGAGATGAGCCCTAAAAAGCGAAACTTGAGAATAGCAGTGGAAAGACACCGCTGTGTGCATTATGTAATAGTCTCTGTCTATCTACAGCAGGCAAACAACACACCTTTAAAATAAGTAATGCTGGAAAATTCCCTTGATATTTGAACCGAACATTAACCCAGCATGACGTCAACTATTCACTTTTGAGCTGCTGTTTTGAAACCTTTAGTTTGTAAACCAATGAAATCATATTTGTACAGGAAGGTGGAGCTGTGGAGGACTGAGGGCTGGATCTGACCTGCTTTGTACTCTATCCAGATTGGGTGGTAGAGTCTGTCAATCACACAGTAGCCACGCCCCCTAATTCATCCCTTGCTTTGTTGGCCATTTTCTTCTAAATGAGACCATCATTTTAAAACTGAACAAATACTGACCTACTAAATCAAGGGAGAAGTAGTGGCATTTTCACATAGACTTCAGTACAATGCAGTCTGACTTCTTTCAACAACCAATGGAGTCGTCACCTGATGGTCAGTAGACAGAATGAAAGTTTAAGGAAGTTCAGCATTGGCTTCCAAAACAGCCTGTGTTACATCATTTATTTTTCTTCTTTTAAAGAAGAAATTTCAAATGGTTTTGAGCTTTCACCAGGACTTAATTTTGGTTAAAGAAAACAAAAAAACAAACAAACAAAACAGAGTTTTCTTATTAAATTTAATGCCATGGCTCGAAACTCAACCGATCGCTCACTACACACATGTATTTGGTGTGCGTATTTGTGAGGCTGAATGGTGAGGACATTTTCTACAGCTAGTTGCGCTATTTTACATTTGACTCACTGGTGTCGTCATGAAATGAAATAAGTCCTAGATGTGGATGAGTTATTCAGTGTAAATGTCACAGAGCTTGAAGTTACAGCTGCAGTGTAGCAGCTAGTGTATATGATGACACAGTCAAATAGTGTGGAATAAGATCATTTTTTCCAATCCACATTGAATGAACCTCTGTATTTTACCAACAACAGAAATTAGTCTTATCAATGCAAAAGAAAACAAAAAAAAAAACGAAGACATTAATATCAAATAAAATTAGGAAGCCTCTGCTTAATGAATCTACTGTTGATCCTATCTGGATGATTAAACTTAATGTAATTGTAAATCAATATCAAATGAAACTAAATTAGGAGCAGCCTAATTTTCACTGATCAACACCACACAGAAATAGATTTCAATGAGCTGTTGGCAGGTTCTCTTTTGAGTGTCTCTTACATCACCTTTACAATATAATATTCAATGTTAACTTTGTAGAGGTACATTCTGTTTAAATCTTAATGTTGCAAGTTCAGTGTTGCCACACGAGCAAGGTGGTGCAGTTGGACTCTTCCAAGAGGGATTAATTGGTTAACAGCTCCAGACGTTTGAAAATGTCACCGCACTTCTAATTTACAGAAAAAAGGTCTCCTGGGTTAATGTGATTTTTGTCATTTCACCGATCCTGTGCAGCAGACATTGTAATTCTCCCAAACAGCATGCACTACAAAAAACAACAACAAAAACAAAACTGCTGTGAGAAATAACTCCAGTGATCAGTTCAGCTATGTCTTCTCATGTTTCTTACAAGTGCTGACACAGCAGCTGAGGACAGCTCACCAAGACTGTTCTTGTCAAGGTCAAAACCCAATAGGACATTCTGGCTGACTGTCTCAGATCCTTTGACTTACACTTACTAGCCTCAGCCTTTTACTGAGACCACAATGATTCAGTCATTAAACTCTTTCCTTTGCTTTGGCTGCTTTGTAAAGCTCTGCGTTAAGAGTTCAATGACACAAACGGTGTCTTTCCCTGACAGATGAATTGTTGTGGTCCTTGGTTCAGGGTTTATACTCAGTATGTAAACACGGATGTTGCTAAAATAATGTGTAAAAACTTAGAGTTGTTTTTTTTTTTTCTGTAGGAAAACAATTTCTCTTCTACCAACATGTACTCATCAGAAATGGATGAAAATGAAATGAAAGTATTTGGGCAATCTGATAGCGAAATACTAATGGTTTGGGACTATTATCTGTTTAATACAAACATTTCCCTTAATCTGTTATAGACTCTGTTTTGAACTGATTTATCTAGAAAATGATTGTCCGTTGCAGCCCCTATTACGGATGAGTACAATCTCAATAATAACTCAGCCCGCTCTATTTATTTTGATGATGTTGTACATATCATTTCTCTTCCCAGATAATTCGCACAATCCCCCATGACGGTTCAGCTTTCAGTCAAGGACCTTTAACTTCCTGTGACACTGCTGTTTCCCACAAAGTAGATTTATACAGCACTTAACCACATGCAAAAATAACATAATAGTAGTAATTTTTTGTCTGACATTGCTGCTGACACCAGGATTGGATTAAGTCTGTCTCCATCCAGTGGCCGCTGCTGTTTTTCTGCCTGACAAAGCTTCTACTCCATTAAAGTTCAGCTGTCTGTGTTTTGTTTTTTTCCCATAAATAATATCGCCAAGTTCATGCCAACACATTTAGAGGTGGAATAATAACAACCTTTCAAAATATTTTGAAATATATGGATGAAAAATGAATGGAGAAAGTAAACAACTGAGATGAGAAAATGGGAAGGGGGCATCTTGTGAAATGAGGCGTGGTCTAAATATTGTTTGCCTTCATTAGATTCATCGTGTGCTCTCCTAAAATCTTTTCCACCTCATTTTTCTGGCTGTGATACTCAAAGGGGCCAAAATATGGAAGCAAACATGAAAATATATGGGTTGGTTTTTTTTTTTTCCAATTCACACACCAGGCTACTACTAAAAAGAAAAAATCTTCTGCATTCATATGAAAGGTGGCAGTCCGTTTTCATGAAATATTGTGGGGCTCTTTGGAGAGTAGCCAAAGCCCTCTGGAACGATGGGCTGTATGATTCATACCACACGCACAAAAAAAAGCTATGGGACAGATAATTCTCCTCAAAACACAAATCACCTGTTCCACCTTCACAGCTTTAGTAGAGAATTTTGTTTCTGAATTATTCATCATCACTTTGCTCTAAAGACGCTGCTAGACTACCCTTCGACACATATCTTTCCCTGTGCTTTTAAGTCAAAGTCACCTCATGAAATGTATTTAGATGTTACAACGATAGCATTTTAATCACAGCCGGCTCTCCGTAGAGCAGGCTTATAAAAAGGACTTCACAGATAAATCAAACAGAGTGTGTCACTGGTGCGAGCTACTGTATACTCTTAGCTGAGAAGCCCTCGCAGTAGATTTCTAACTTGGCTTCATGCAAGTGTGACTTCATTTTGTGTTTTGTCAGCTTGTTAACCAGCAAATCAGTTTGGTCTAATTGTGAGCATATGACAGCTTTATGTCTCACAGAACATAGTAAATGACACTCGCAGCTTAAAGTTTATGCAGTTTTGGAAATATCTTTTTTGAAATCCATAACCTTTATATCAGTTTGGTAACTTCACGGCTACAACCAGCGACTGTGAGCCGAAGGTGGAGCAAGCAATTCTAATCTAATGCACTTTGTTTACATTCAGTCAATATTGTCTCATGCTCCACTAGCTGTCTGTGTCCAGAGATAAGACCTGCTGTTTCAATACAGCCCCTCCACTTTAAATAAGAAGCAAACAAATGGGCTCAACCTGAGTAATTCAACACTAGTACAGCCACAATGAGAGGAGTGCTGAGGGGATAAGGGGCAACGGCGGGGGCGGGGGGTAAATCTGGCATCTGATAATAGACAGTGTCAATTTAATGATTATCAGGGGAAGAAGGAGCAGTGGAACCTTCTGTCACTACAAGGCCATGTTGATCGATTGAGAATGCAGACAAGGGGCCGGTGGTGATGTTAAGGTGATAGTTTGGGTTATTCGACGTGGGCTTTTGTAAAGCACTTATCTGTAGTCAGCGTAATACTGCAGTAGAGTCGATCGACACAGTCCAATTTTGCAGAGGCTTCAGGTGCTGGCACATAAACTGAGTGATGTGTTGCTATGGACAAGGCCATCAGCAAAAATGGATTTTACCCACTTTAAAAAATGTCCACATACTTGCCATCAAACTGCTCTTTGTCTTGAAACTACAGTTATTGAACCATTGAGCTTGAAGTACAACTATGGGGTGCATTGTATTACGCCACAGATCTAAAGGCGCGATGCATTTGTACGTAGGAATAATAATTCAGTGGTTAAAAAAATGTAGTTCCAAGTGTGACAATGCAGTGGAGACATTCAACACATGGCTCACACTTCATGTGTCTCTTCATGTTTTTGCTGTTGGCCTCATCCAAGGCATTGGATTCTATGCCTGGCTCTGTCCACAAATGACAAAATCCAAATCTCATCAATATAATAATGATATAATTTTAATAGAGGTGTCTCAACTAGCTGCTGGCTCAAGCGTCACATTTAGCTCACGGCAAGAAAGAAAATATGTGGTGAAATCTTTCTTGTTTGCTTTTCTAAATCAGCCAGGTGAGGTGTACTTAGTTAATATAGTAAACCAAAAATCAACAGTTTTGAAGTCTGTTTTACTGAATATTGAGGTTCTCTTTGATGAACAACCAAAGACCCTCTGGAACAGTTTCATGAGCAACTGTTCATTCGGGTCTTTTAGGTTGGTAAAGCCAACTTTGGGGAAAATGCAATAATTACATTCTATGTGAAAAAAAACTAACCTCACTCCTTCTCTTTAGGTGGGAAAGTAAATTTATGATGAAGCTGCAAAGCATACAAAATTAGCAGCATGCATACGAAACCTGGATTTATTTATTTTTCTGTGGTCTGTGCTGGAATATTAGAGTATCAGGCCTTTATTAATTAATATTAATGAACCTACTGGTCAACATTCCACATGATGGTCATACTTAGGTTATGAACCTCTTCTTATTTTGATGACTGTAGGGTTAGGGATTCAATAAAAATAATCTAAGTAATGCAGTGCAGTGGGCCAATGATTTAGATGAAAGTGAACATCAAAGTTAAATCAATGTACAAGTAGATTTAAGGTTATTAAAATCAAAATTAGTACATTCTGTCAACGTCATTGTCACCCTTCATCGTTTTGGTTAAGCTCTATATTGAAGTTGAAACGTTATTCAGTCCTCAGGCTTTCTAGTCACACCCGTCCCTGAAGTTAAAGCTTTCTTTGTTTACTGTGGATCATTTTCAACACACAAGCTGTGCACATTCAGTGTTTTTGGAAACTGTATCTTCATTAGAATTTAAAATAAAGTTTCAATGGTTTGATCAAAGTGTTGGTTCACAGCGTGGGTTTGTACTGACTAGTCCACTAGTGGCTCAGGGGTTTTATTTCACTGGTTCAACAACTTTTGGACTGCACATTTAGAAAATGTGTCATTGTTTTTATTTGAAATGTGAAGATGTTTTATTCATGTAATCATGAAAAAAACTTTTTAGCATCTGTGGATAAGGCTGTTGTTTTCCACATTGCAAATCATCCATCTCTGTGTGAACCATTCAACCCAGAGCACATGATACTGGCGCAGACATTCTCTACTCTGCTACTGAAAAATGTTGATAAGCTAGTCACAGCTTGTTGGCTTGCACCTGTGTTAGCTGACAATAACAGTGGTCTGTCATGATCTGAGCCGGTCCACTGGAAGTGATGTATTTCATGCCAGTGTAGTGATGATGTCACAGACTGAAGTCCAGCATGATTCGTTTTTAGCTTGTACCTTTTTTTGGTTTTGTGAGCGCTTATTAACATAATCAGCAAGGTTCCACCAAACTCTGCTCAACAACTCTGATACTTTTACGGTTGAGTGCTTCACACTGCAGAACTAACACAATTTCTGATTAAAGCAGAATCTATGTTTCATTCTGAGATCTGTTATGGAAATAACCTTGCTTTAAAAATACAAGGGAGCAGAAACAAAACAAAACAAAAAAAATCCCAAATCAACAATCTGTTGTTTAGAACTGTGTTTAAAACTCCAAGAGCCGTGGTGATAAAATGATAAAATATGCAATTACTGTAGAGAAGGGAAAGAGGGGGGGCTGGGAGATGAGGTAACAGGTAGAGAAGATATGACAGGAAAAACTAAAGACATGGCAGGGGAGGACATGGTTCACAAGGGACAAGGCACAGTAAGGAAGGGGATGAATCTGAGTACCCGGCTGGAATGGAAATGTCACATAACCTCTGGGGAGACAGGAAATAGGCGGGCTGTGATTGAATGGACAGTGATTGCTGGGGTGATGGTCTGCAGTCCGTTTAATGCACCTTATGCTGGACAGACTGAGGGTGGATATGTCTTCCCACCTTTTGTTTTTATTTTCAAAACACGTCTCACTTGGCTGCACTGTCCTCATTGTTCTATTTCAAATGTGTCATGTACTGCTCAGGGCTAATTCATCATATATTTTGATTTTAGAGTCACTGGGGCTCTTTGTTCCCTGTAAAAATTTAGCAGAAAGGGGGGAAAAAAAAGAGGAAGTAGGAACATAAACTGAAAAGTAACACTGTTCAATGCGAACACAGTGAGAATGATGCTAAATAATGTACCTAGTCTAGAACCTGGGTGGTCCTGGTTTGACTCTGTCTTTCTGTTTCGATCAAACAAACCCACCATGAAAGAAAGCGGCATTCTCATGTTCAATAACTGAGGAGTAAAAGTCATAAATTTTGCATTTCAAATCATAATTAAGTACAGAGAAAAACTGCTGACTGTTAAGCGCTGTAAGGAAACACACATTTGCTGTTCATTATAGCAAGAGACTTGTTAATTAAGGAGTCCTTCCTTGGTGTCTTATGTTTTATGCTTCCCTTCCCTTGCTCTTTTTTTTTTTCCAGAGGACAAGAACCCATGTCTCTTACCAGAAGCTCCTGGTCCCTGTCGAGGGCTGGTGACTCGCTACTTCTTTGACAACAGGAGTAAGCAGTGCAAGCAGTTCTTTTACGGCGGCTGCTTTGGCAATGCAAACAACTTCAGGAGCATGTCGGAGTGCCAGGCTAAATGTCACAACCCTGGTAGGCCAAGTTGAAGTATTTAACTTTTTCCATGAAGGCTGGAAATAGCTCAAGCTGTTATGACAGCTGGCTTGTTTGGTTCTGGTCAAAATCTTGCTAAAACTGAAGGGTTGTTGTGTTCTGCCACTGCAAATGCTCCCAAGATGTCGTCATTTGGTGAAAATGAACTTGAGCTATAAAACAAACCAAACAAACTGTAAGTGAAAAGAAGAGTGTACAAGTGTAAATGGAAAAACCAATATCTGAGGTAGAACCATTTACCGTCCAACTGGGATGTCACACTTGGTTTTTTGAGGTGCTTGTTTTAATGCCTTGAGTTTCTCATTTTTCCATTGCCAATTTGGTTTCTGAAATCAGAAGAAAACATATTTGCAGGAGGTGGAGCTGAAATGGGTTAGAAAATGGAGCTGTATTGCCCTGCTCTAATCCATACTTTGCTTTATGCTCTGTTTTCCTCTAAATGGGACCATCATTTAAAGGCTGAATAACATGTTGAAATAGGTGTCTTTATGTTGTGTCCAGCAGTAGAAGGTTTTTGTTTTTTTTTGTTTTTTTCTGCCACTTGCATACTAACCCCGTAGCCATGGCCATATGTTAGTCTGCCACTGAAGCATCCAACCCCATCGGTTTGGAGAGAAATCTACAGTTAGCACCTTAAACAGAGAAATGGATGTAAACAGTAACCATATGCAACGTTACTAATTATCATTTTTCCTTTTTTGCCTGGTTATTGTAAATTCTTTAATTTGAACAAACAGAAATAATTACTTTCCTGACCTTATCTTACAGCTGAATGCAGAATAGAGTCATTCATATCCCCCTGGGCTCAGAGACAAGCCACAACACGACAGTGTCTCAACTACAATTGAAAACTCATTTCAGAGCCATGACATAATCAGAATAGTTCCACCTCAGAAAATTAACTTTCTTATAAACTTTAGCCAACTATGAAATAATGTTCCATCTTGATTTAGCATTTAAATCGTTTAGGGCACAACTGTACAAGCCATTCAGACATTGAAATTGTCAGAGAGGAGAACGATCAGGCCGCTCGACTGTGACCAATTCAGAGAACAGCTAAAAATCATTTGGAAAGGTTCTTTTTGTTTTTATCGTGCGATATTTCATATGGACTATGCCTGTTTCATAAGCATATCATATCTCTTTGCAGACCAACACTCTTTTATACTGATACTAATGAAATTCAAGGTTCAGATTTTTATTGCTGTTTAGATTCATCTCTTGTTGCAACACCTTTTCAGATGTTTGTGGTTTTTTTTTTTTTTTTTTTGGTTTTGGTTTTTTTTCATCCACACAGCAAAACCCACCAGGACACCAGAGGTCCACACACAGCCTGCTAAGAAACTTGTTGCTGTGCAGACGACCTTACAAACTGGTAAGACTCAGCATAACTCTACATTGGGTGTAATGGTGTACATTTTTGTCTCGTCTGGTCTGCCAAATAGAAACTGACATGATCTGAATCACTTCTCATTACATCCTGGCCCCTGCAACTGTTCAAAGGTTTCTAGCGAATGAAAAAAAGTGTAAATTCTCTTTTTTACTTATTTTTTCTTCTTGAGAGTGAAATTAAAAGATTGATACCACTCACACATCTACATGTTTAGTCAAAGCTAGAGCTGTGTGCAATTACCCCCAGCTTGGCATGACTGTCTGAAAACAGATCATTTTAGTTAATTAATGTTGTAGAAACGTTTGAGAGGTAAGCTCCTGTTTTCTCCTGCTTCATGCTAAATTAACAACCTCCCAGCTTCAGCTCTGTATCATGGATTTCCAAAGATGAGGCTAACATAGTTGGTATTACTTGCCCACCTGCCACACTGTCCGTTTTTAATAGACATCAAACTGATTAGTTTTGATAGAGCCCATGTTCATCAAAGAAAAAAAAAAGTAAAATGCTAGTTACAGATAATTAGACATATGTTGTAATGATAACCTTGAAGTGTGGCATCAGTGTAGTCTTACTCACATGATCAGAGAGGAGTTAGCCATGGATGAATTTTTCTATTTAAAACAAAAAGCCAAAGTAACTTCTTGGTAATATTTACAGATCTTGAATCGCTATCTACAGATAGCGATTCAAGATCTCTTGTAAGATGTCCAGTGTAAATGGCAACACCAGATTTGTCACAAGCTTATGTTGTCTAAATATTCACAGTGGGACATCTCTATTCTGAGCTCACACAAAAAGGTGTTATTTATGTATGTTCTCATTTCACTCTGGAAAATAAATCTTCTTCCCCAGGGTGTTGAACAACTCATGTAATGAGCTCTTTATGCGTCTATTTCTCAGCAGATATGAATGTGAGAGAACCTCAAGTAAAGGTGAACGACTCAAACCAAGAAGTAAAAGGTAAGACTCTAAAGTTCAGTCATTCAGAAGTAGCCAAGAATAGTTCAGGAACTCTTTTTAAGACATCTTCAGTTAAGTCAGCCCAAATACAGAGTGGTAAAGAATAGACAAGTGTAATGATAGAAGAAAAAAAAATAAAAATAAACTAGTAATAGTAATAAAAGTGATAGCAAAGTAGATGTAGATTCAACCTTATGCACAGACTGCCAAAAGTCAAAAAATGTTTCAGCTTTAATAAAACTTAACTTCCACACAGACATACACATCAAGCACAGACTCAGCAGCTACAGCGACTGCCTCTACGTTGTGTTCACTGGTTTTTTTCCGCATCCAAATTCACAATTCTCATGTTTAAAAACGTGAGGTGAGTCTGCCTCGCATTCTATCTGATCCCAGCATAAGGAGGCTGTTTAATAACAACATCAGAAATGAACATTCTACATGGCAGAAAGCCAAGCCAGAAGCAATTTCTGCAGTGTATTACAGTTTATTATTGAAATCAGAACACCAGAAAGATGAATATGAGACAGATTAACTGAGGTAAGGCATAATTGAATTGATTATCCTGTCGTCAGAGCGGGAACCAATCTGCACTAAATTCTGAAATATGCCTAAACCTCAATGTAAGCAAATCTAGTTTCATTCATTAAACCAGACTATTTAACAATAACTTTTTTTTAAATATATATATATACATATAAAAAGGAAAAAAAGTCAAGATTCAGTGATGCATAGATGGTAGATAGCTTGCAAAATTGATTCTGTCTGGAAAAGCAATGGGCAGAAACTAAGAGCATCAGTATCTCTCTGCCCTGGTCCATCTGTCACATATTCCCACCCACTAATTTTTCACGTATTAGCAGCAAGGGGACATACATCATGGTTGTCATGTTCCAAGGCTGTTATGTGCTGTGCTTGGAGAGCTGAGGCTTGACTCCCTCCACTAACTCAAAGAGGTATAATTTTAAAAATTCAATTTCAGTCTTGTCAGAAAACATCAAGAGAGGAAGATTCAGGATGAGCTGGCCTCATTCGCTCTGCCTCTTTATCAATCTATATTTTTTCACGTAGTTCTGTGACAAGAGCTCCAGCATGTCACTGAAACAATACTGGTGTGAAAGTAAGCACTTTTAAAACATTAATTATTCAAGTCTTAGACAGATTTGGAAAGAAGCATTTGGTAAATGTTCCATATCAACAATAAATATCAGGTGGTGGCTGTTTTTCACCTTTGGGCTGAAATAAAACTTTTTAATTTCTAAGATGCAGAGGGTGGAAAATGAACTTTGTAGAACCGGTATGAACTTTAACATCCGTATACCGAGCAGAAGACGCCATGGTGTTACCAAAGACTGACATCTTGTGGTCATGATGTGATGTGCACACAGGACAGTGGGAAAGGCTGCACGGGTTATGTAACATTATGGATGTTGGCAAATTTTCCAATACAGCTGTTTAATAGTCAGTGTGCATTTCATTATCAGTGATATCATCCATTGTCTATATCACTTATCTGTACAGGGTTAGCAACGTGGGATCGATCCCAGCCGAGAGTGGGTTACATCCTGAACAGGTTGCCAGTCTAACACAGTGTCGACAGATAGAGACAAATGACGATTCACGCACACCAAGTTAGAATCATGAATTAACCTGGAGAACCTGTAGTGAACCCACATAGGCACAGGGAGAACATGTACAGGAATTAAATCCATAGCCTTCTTTCTGTCAGGCAAAAGAGCTAAAAACCATTACCAGTGATGTCAGTTATGTAATAACAGTGTCAATATTATCAAATAAAAATATGATCCTTGTCTAATTGACCCCAGATAACTCCACCAAGATGTAACAGTGATGTGGGGGCTGTGAATCCATAATGTTCATCAGTGAAAATCACTGTCCATCATTTGCGTGGAAGACCTCTCATGGTTGCTAACTAGCTCTCCTGCTGTTTGAATAAGATCTTTTCCCACCAAGACAGAAAGCTGATGAATAAATCAAAGAGGATTAGTTACACAGGCCTGTGGGGAGCCATTATAGCAACTCTTAACTTTTCAAATCTGTCCATTGAAGTCACACCACCTGCAGACACTGGGCAGAGTTTGTGACTCCATGCAGAGTTTGAAGCCAAGAAGCTGTTGATGAAATACTAACAAGCATCCTTTGTGTCCTTTGTCCTCTTCCTGACCCTGCAAAGTGGATAGTTAGAAGTTTTCTATATATTGGAATTTATTGTTTAAAGGCTGAGGGACAGGATGACCTGTATACGTACCACGTGTCCCAACCAAACGGTCACAGTCAGAGGCGGAGGAAGTACACAGCTCCTTTACATTAGTCAAAGTATACTCTGGGTCAAGTAAGACTCCAATAGAAGTATTTAAGTATCAAGATACTTGCTTTGAAAACAATTTCAACCCATTGTTGTATATTTACAGAACCTGAAAAGGAGTGCCTTCATCTTTTGATTGCTTTCCTCTGCTTCGCTTTAGTTTCTAGGGCACACATACCAAAATAATCTGCACTAATATGCAGTGATTTTGTGTTTAAATGCTGTTATGTCTGATACTCTACTCACTTCTATCCTCCATGCAGGGGTGTCCAAGGCCTTATATATAGGGAGGTAGAAGGAAAGTGCAAACTTAGAACATATGGTTATAGACCTAGCTGTTGTTGACCTCCAGCTGAGTATATAAAGGACAATGTTTAGAATTAAGATCGGCCTTATATGGAATTAGGTTTGGTGAATGATGCAATTTCAGTAGTGACAGACAATGACTTAAAAGACATTTTCAGAAATTCTTGTGGCTTTACTGTGGTTATGGTTTTATGTTGTCATTGTACTGCTGGTCAGTAAACTCCGTAGCACGTCCGTTTACAGTAAATACTGCCTGCCTGAGATGAGTGAGCTCCAGGCCCCTGGTATCCTCTTCAGCTCACAAGAATTGAACACAGTGACTCTGAAACAACTGACTGGCTGTAGACCATGGAGAATAAAAGACTGTAGACTGTAAGTATGGCAGCACGGCAGCATAGTGGTTAGTGATGTTGCCCCACAGGTCGCGGGTTCGGTTCCCGGGCCTGGGGCCTTTCTGTGCGACGTTTGCATGTTCTCCTCGTGCCTGTGTGCGTTTCCTCCAGGTACTCCGATTTTGGATTAATTGGTGACTCTAAATTGTCCGTAGGTTCATCTCTGTCTGTCTCTGTGTGTTGGCCCTGTGATGGACTGGCGACCTATCCAGGGTAACCCCGCCCTTGCCCAGTGTGAGCTAGGATTGACTCCAGCACCCCCTGCGACCCGGAAACGGATAAAGCAGTTGAAGATGAATGAATGAATGACTGAATGATATAAGTAACCATAAAAACAGTACAGAATCAACAAAAGGAGCCATTGTTGTTTTCCCCTTTCTTGCTTTTATGCAGTGATAAAGTTCTTTGATTGTTCACACAGCCAACATCTCCATCTGATGCAAAATACCTATGACAGTGTTACCTTCAAACTGAGATCTGCAGAAATGTTGTGATTGGTTTCTCTCCCGTGATAAACACAGTGTGCGTTGTAATGGCATTTTTCAAAATACAGGATAATTTATTCTAAACCACTTTGTGTGATAATATCAAGCGCCTCATAGAAATGTAGTGGAGTTGAAAGTAAGTTTTTCGCATTTAAAGTGTAGTGAAGTAAAAGTCTTAAGTTTCCAAAAAAATAACACTCACAATGAAAACAGCCAGTAATTGTAACCCCAATGTAAAGCTTTGCTGTTTTGCGCTTCCTTCCTATGATTCACAGAGTTTAAGCCTAAGGAGGTTTGCTTCAGCCGTGTGGACAGAGGAACGTGCAACGGCACAGAGAAGAGGTTTGCATACAACCCTGTGACCAAGAGATGCCACGTGTTTCACTACACCGGATGTGGCGGAAACGAGAATAACTTCACATCACGGAGACTCTGTATCAAAAAGTGCATAAGGAGCAGAAATGGTATGATTATTTTAACGAGACTATTTCCAAACACAGATTTCATTACTTAGTGTTGCTCGATTATAGAAAGTAACTGCACAGTCTGGAAAAGTGAAGTCAGTGTGACATGAAAGGGTATCATTGCCTTTAAATCTGATTTATGAATCGTTTATATAAATACTGAGCTCAGATTAATCTGTGATCTTAAGCCTCATAAGCCCAACTTCACAGGTGTTAGAGACATATTACTGGTGAAAGGCTTAAATATTGGTTATAAATGGTAATAACTCATTAGGAGTATTATAGAATAGTAAGGGTTAACTTGATTTTGCCAAAAATTGAGTTTACATCATATATGAAATCTGTTGTCTAACTTGTTTCTAGTTGTTTATTTATGATTTATAAATTTACCAATTGAATTAATAACAAATTATAAACCATTTAAAATAAATATAAGTGCAATCAGTGTAAAAATTACACAGGACATCGAATGTAGTTTTTACAAAAACCTGAAGTCAAGAAATAAAAAAGAATTTTCTTTTGCTCTGCTTTGCTTCAGTGAAAAAGATGAAGATGGTTCGAATAAGGAGGAAAAACCTGGACCACATCATCAATCGTTCAGTCGGAACACCCTCTGCATGACATCCTGCACTGCTGAGAACTCACCTGTATTTATGTCCATATTTTATTCTCAGCTTCGCTCATACTGTAGTGTAAAAATGCTTGCTGTGTAGTGTAAAAACTGCTTGTAGTGTGTCTCTATTAACACTGTAGTGACTGAATCGTTATCCTTACTGTTTCAAATAGCTCATTGACAAAAAAAATTTGTTTTGCTGGTGTCTAATACAGAAGCTTTCTTCACTGATGATTAACTAATCAATTCTTTTGCGTATGAATAGCTTTATAACGAAAATGATTTTTTTTTTTTTTTTTACTGTAACTGAGAAACCAAAATTAAAATATGCTTTTGTTGTGAATCTACTGCCTTTGTAAGTACAGTAACTGATGCTTGCCATCAGTAGTAATGCTAAAGCTTTGCTGTTGTCCATTAATGTGACTAATAGCATTAGCAGATTAAAGGGGTGAAAGAATGTTCTAAAGCAAACACATTAATCACAAAGAACATGTCCTTTGCAGCTATAAATCAATGTGAACAAGGTAATGACTGCTTTATTCTGTCATAGATGAACAAGTATAGATGAACACTTTCTTGTGTTGTTAGTAAGGAAAACTGTAGGGGGCAGTTTTGTGTAAGGTAAATTTTCATCACTGGTCCTTCAAAGTCTTTTTTGTGGCTATGAAAAAGTGGACTGTTGTATTTTATATAATAAATTTCCTTCATTGACTGCCTCCTTTCCAATTTAATAATTACCTCCGAGTCTTTTGTGTAGAACAACTGAGAGGTGCTTTATTAAAACAACAAAGAAAAGAAAGTTACACAGTGACCTTTGATGCCATGGTTATCAGAGGCCTGACAGGTAAAGGGGTGTAACATCCCTGTATATCCCTGATTCTACCTGTTCAAAACCTGTCTGGATGGCAGCATGTAAAATCATGAAAGAGATGGTTTTAAATGAATTATACCATTGCAGTAATTATCATATCATCCCTGAAACATACATATATTGATCTTAATCCAGCTGTCACTGCCAAATACCGAGGCATGTTGCATTGAAGAGGACTTGAATCAAGAGACCATAAACTCATTCAGAAGATGTTTACCAGGCTATTAAATCAAGTGAAAAGTAAGGTCATTTTCCAATAGACTTCAATAGAATCTGACAAAGATAGGTGGTTAAATGAATTGCGCTTATAATAATAACACGTTGCTTTGGCTGAATATTTATGTTCTAGGGAAGCCGTCAGCCATTATTGGACCTAATATGTGGGCCAAGGGATAAATAGCCAGACAGTGACCCAACAGGTTAAAACTGTTTCTCTGCTGATGTGACCTAAAGAAAGACACCGTGTGCTCAGCAGCTGCTCAGAGGAAAATGGATTTGCATGGTGAAGCACATTTAACAGCACAAGCTGCAGTCAGGAGTGAGCTTCAGGGTGTTGGAGCTGGGTTAACTGGCCTCAGCTCTCAGCTCTGAGGTCCTCAGCTCTCAGGTCCTCAGTTCTCAGCTCCAAAGCTCTCAGCTGTAGGCTACACTGTGATGTAACAGGAAGTAGTGGGTTGACTCCCAACATCAACTTGACAGCCGCCGGAGCAGCTCTCAGTGAGCGGCGGAGGTCTGCCGGGTCTGCTGGATCTACCGGGTCTTCTGGGTCTGCTGGGTCTGCCGAAGCAGACTGGACTGACAGGACTGAGGACACTGTAGGGGGACCACCTGAGACTTCAGTCCTGCTGTAACCCCCCTGCCAGACTTCACCTTGTGGTAGGACGGGAGTGTGAGACTTTGTGCGCGCAGTGCGTTGAGTTGTGTCGTGTTGTGTTGCTGCCATGCTTTGTGGTCGGTGTGAGCTGCAGCAGTGTCGGTGTGAAGCGACTCAGAGTTGACTCAGCTCTAACATCGTGTGTATGGAGGTGGTTTGTGTTGCATCCATGTGGATTATTGTGCATCAGTCCAACCAGCCGCTGTCTCCATTAGAGCAGGGCATGTGTCTGTTTAATGCGCTCTGTTCGGGCTGGATTATGGATGCGGTGAGACATTTGTGTATCTTTCAGCCACTAACACTCACCTCTATCCGCTTTGTGGGTTTCGTCACGATGTGTGTGTGTGTGTGTGTGTGTGTGTGTGTAGTTGAGTGATGCACCGAGTGCTAACCAGCCAGCAGTGTGTGTTCTCGTGTGTGAAAGGCTTCAGGATCGAGATCAAACCGCACCGGAGCCTTTTAAACGCACAGATTAAAGCCCATTAGTGCTTCTGGCGTGTGATCTAAACAACAGCCGACATCAGCGCGCACTAATGGCACTCAGCTCGGAGTGCAGGACTCGACATTCATTTTAACTGATTCGACTTTGGAATAATGAAGGGATGAGGTGCACTCGGCCTCTTGTTCGGATCGATCGGATGACCGTGATCGAGATCCACTCAGTCCGGGCTTTGATGTGAGCGGGGGGGGGGGGGTGTCACCGCTTTGGTGAACCATCTGCACGGTTACATAAGCAGCACATTTGGACATGCTGGAAGTTTGTGGGCTGGACTGTTGAAACCATAGGGGCGATGATGATGAAGATGATGATGATGATGATGATGTGTAGGAGGAGGGTATGATGACGATGGTCCCCACCGGCTGCTCTCTGTGCCGAGGAGTCATTGTGAGGGAGGTGGCAGCAGAGGTGGGTACTCAGAGCACAGGAGTGAAGCGTTTACACTGCTTATTATGTTTATCGAGCACAGTTTAATGAGTCACTTTCCTGTGAGCGATCTAGAAGAGATCTGAGAAGAACGACAGAATCAGCTGGTTTATGTGCTATTTCTGTTTGCTGGTGTGCCTATTAAACCTGTTTCTGGGTTTAAAATGCCGCAAGAGGTGACACCACACAGACTTCAGTTGGTGGCCTGATGGCTGGTTTTTTGTCGTTGTTGTTGTTATTTATTGATTGATTTTTTTTTATTTTATTTTATTTATTTATTTTGCAAGACATATATTTTCTATTTTTTCATCTACTTAAAAACCAGACCATACACAGGCACAGTGTCCGACTGCTGGTGTTCACCTAATGTTCTACAGTAACCAGGGTGGAAGTGGAGCTCCCCCAACTGTGTCTGAGCTTCCGTTTGAAGAGTATTACATGTTAGTTAGAGGATGTTCAAATAATTGGAGGAAAGGACGAACTCAGTTACAGCAAAAGCTGTGTCATGTCAGGTCTGTTACCAATCATATTCAGCATTACATTGAAGCATTCTCTGCCAATAATACAGAGTATACTTCTCTTACTTGATACTTCTTACTATACTTAATCACAGAATATTACTGAATAATATTAGAACAATATTTTACATTGAATGACTGCTTATTGAGAAGGATGCCCTGCTATTTTTGTTTGAGCACCTGTTTGTATGGCCCTGAGTAAGACTTATGATCTCCCCAAACAGAAGAGTAGACATGCTCAATTTGGGAGACTATCATTTCTTTCTACACTGATGTTGAATGTTTCCAGTAAATAATCTGTTTTGATCATTCTTGATCGTAAAACAAAAGGGTGCAAATGATAGTTGGTACCTTTCAGTCAATCAGCCTGAGAAAACCGGGTTCTTACCTAGCTGTCCGTGCACATCGGCTCTCGGGACACTTTATTCACTGAACATGTCAGTCGGCAGCATTGTCAAATGAGTCTGTGAAGCCTTTTTTTTGTTGTTGTTTTCTTTTTTTCTCTCTGACATCTTCCAACTGCCGGGGTTTACTGCCGGGTCCAACATACGTCCATTAAATGGCATAGCTCACAGTGCCCAGGCTATCTCCACGGTACGGGAGGTCTGTTTCTAATTTGACAACATTAAAAGTTGCACCAGATAAACCTCATGGTCGATACACTGTTGTGAGATCACCTCTTTACAGCTAAGCAGCAAAAAATAATTTTCTTTGTACCTTTTATTGAGTGGTTAACATATTAAAAATGGCTGTGGTTACTGAGGCTACTGTGAGGCACAACCCACATTACTACGTGCAAAGACCACCAGATTCGCAGCAAGAGGAGTAAAGACATTGCTCATGAAACTTAGCCTCTCATAATTCAGTTCAGCACAGCGGGCTCCTTATTGATTTTTGTTCTCCGTCCTGTTGTGGACACTATGAATATACCTTCGCCATATTCACTATCTCTTACTGTCCTTCAAAGTTTCATTGTGTTTCAACTAATATAAGTAGACTTACCTCAGGCTGAGGTTATCATATTACACAAAAAGCACAATGATGTACATATGGGCCCGTCTCAGCATTTCCCTCAGGTTCTGGATTCAGTTTCGGGGATGTGAAACCTTTTGAGGTAATTTTTCCGCTCATTCATTATGTAGGGTGAGTTTTTTTTTTCCTTTCCAGTTTTTAATTTCAGTCCGCCAGGTGCTTAACGACACCCCTCATGTGTTTAACAGCAGCATCTGAGCAGCTTTTGTGAGCGTGCAAGGGTCGGCAGTGCTTTGTGTAGGATAGAGGAGAGCGGAAAGAGGTGGTGCAGTGTCTAAGGGTGTTTTGTGTTTGTGTGAGTTAAGCAAACTGTCAGTGACACAGGCTTCCTGATTTACAGTGTGGGATGGGGCTTCTGGCATATGGGATAGAGGAAATAGTCCCTGGGAAGCTCTCTCTATTTATGTCTGTCTTCCAGAGGTGAACATGCAGCACTGTATAATTGCACTCACAAAGGAATATTGAAGCACTATCATTTTGCAGTCTCCTATCCAATTATACAAAATTACCAAACCCTACTCTTGGGGATTTTGCAGAACGTTGCATTAATGAATCATTTGTTATTGTCAGTGCAGAGATGTCTGAGTCTCTGTCCAGTCAGAACACACAATGCTTTGGACCCATCTCCAACTCTGCATTTTCTGCTGCTATGAGCAAATGTCTGCAGCAAACATTTCTGTTAGATCTCCAATTAGCCAACTTACTCTAGTGTGAAAATGCGACTGTTATTAATGTCAATCCCAGGCTGCTGGAAGCTGTGCCAACATCCTCTCCCTGTTAGTGCATTTAATTGGTCTTGATGAAACTGCCAAATTGCGTTGTTCCCTTCTTTAAAAAGAAGGCCATGTTTTTATCTGGTCATTATCACAACTCCTAGCGTGACTTGTCTGATTATACTACTCTGACTGGCTGGTCTTTGATAGTTGTTGGGTTTTTTTTCCCCATTAAACATGACATATCAAGGACAAAGTTTTAACCAGCCATTTGTCAGAAACACCTGCAACATATATTATCTTCACATAGTCTTAACTGTTATGTCACTGCATTCATTTCACTGTCAAGGGAAAACAGGGCTGATATAAATGAAGTGCATATCGTTATGTGGTGCCAACCTTAAAATGAACCACCACAGGAGATTCAGATAGCACAAAGGCAAAATGAAGTGACATTTTGTTCACCAGCCCTTCTCGAAAGGAAAAAACAATCTCCCACTGTCACACTTTGAGACAGACAAGATTACAAACTGAGAATGAGAGAGTGTTTTCTTTAGTCCATCACTCTTTAGAGTGATGGATCATTTCTGCAGAGCAGCATAAAGGGCATTCAGAGACTAAATGCCTGTACAGTCTGGCAGAATGAGCTTCCCTCTGTGCTAACTGCTAATGTAAGCAGTTGACTGCTTACGTTACTGAACATCATATCAGCTCCACATTAGCTGAGCTGGCCAATGAAGTTAGCTTTTCTGATGCCTAGTAAAGATTTATCATCACTGTCTGCAGCGACACCAGAACACATACATTCACATCAACACAGACTCATATCCCAATTAGATATGCTGCTTTGTTCTCAGTGCCCTGGGCCCTCTCAGGTCTTGGCCTTCTTGGTAACGCACGTCAATATGACACTTGATGGTTCCCAGCCCTATTTTATTTGGCTGAGAGCTGAGGGCATCACTAATCCAATCCGTAGATCACACGACACAGCCACTGTGTGTGTCACTCCAACCTGTTAACGTGGGCATTGGGAATCAAAATTCTGCAATTTCCATGCCTCCACAGCTAGTTTGGTCAAAATTCACATCTTTTTCTTTTTTGTTTGAAAATTTTTTTGCCCTTTTTTTTTGTATCAATCAACTACAAAGCCATTAATTCTCCATCTTGGAAACACTTTCATTTCAAACTGCACTTGCATGAAGGAGTAATGTTTTATCTGGAGCTGGAGGACTTCAATTAACTACATTAGCGCTCCTGCTGATGTCCTCTCGTCTCATCGAAATCAACCAACATGATCATGTTTCATTTAGACATCAGCTTTTCAGCATCAGGCCGGGAAAAGTGCAGCTAAGTGATAATGTCAGTTAGCTCATTATCTTGTGACATTTTGACAGATGATGGTTTTTAAAGTTATTACGTTTCAGTAGCTCCAATGAAACACTGTCTTACTCCTGCCATCTTGGGCAAAGTGCAACGCTCTTGACTTTTTTATTGCTCCTCTGCAAGTGCTTAATGTGCTGGATGCTGTCAGTGACACATGAGCACAGACACACCCCCTCCAGCCAAAGACAGGAAATGGAGGTTTTCTAATAAAATAAATATCATTAGCTTTTTGTCTGAATCTTACCATTTTATTACACTCTGCCCAGGCAAGAAAATCATCCCTTCTGCCTTAATGTGTATATAAATTGTTTTGAAGATTTTTATTTCAGCTGGATGTAGACCCTTGGCAATCTTTGCCTGCAATTTTAACACAAAAAATAAAACTTTAATTAAGCATGTTTGTGATTTTTGAGTAAAAACACAAAATTTATGAAAATTCCCAATCTGGTTTCATGTGTTTTATGTAGTTCTTGGATCCAATATTAAGTATACAGAAACAGTTGAAATATCTGAAGTCTCTATATATAGAGTATATAACAATAAATCACATTGATTTGACTGTTGACTTCATCAGAGCATTACTAATCCTAATTTTTAGTTTGACCTTTAACGGATTTTCCCTGAAACTGATGATTATTTCATTTATATTTTTTGTGCCTGTTCATTCAGTAAATAGCTGATTTATATTCTCAACCATAATCATGAATGGATGCGCTTTCATTACATGGAGATGCCTGGTGCTATGAGTGATGGCAGCAGTGAGTGGAATCATTAACAATTAAACATTAGTATAAATAAAGTAAAATGTACAAACATTTGTTTGCCGAATTGATCACATATTTTTTTCCTTTAAGATTTCTGGATTCAGCTTCTTGGATGTCCTAGTTTTCTTGTTTCTCTTTGTCATATTTGAAAATTAATTGATTTAAAATTTTTGGATAATTGATAGTGCCACCATAGCCTCTGAGAGGTTGTGAATTTTTAACATTTGCTCAACAATTTTCAGAGAAAATAATCAGCAGATGAATCAATCATTAACATAAATCATAAGCAGCCCTACTACTATCATATGTTACCTTGGCTGTTTTCATCAACAGTAAATCAACATCAACAGATTGTTACGAAACCCTTGATATTTCAGTTCTGTTTATTGATATTATCTTAGCTCACACGTTAGCGGTTAAATGTTTTTGCCGTGGCATACAGAGCAACATGACCCTGTTAGTTTTGACGTGAATAGCTCCCTTGGAGGTCAAGTCTAGTGCCCACAGCAAGCACATGGAGGATTTTCCTTGGCTTCTTTCGAGCCGTCTTAAAACAGCTGTGAATTTGACCGAGCTCCAGGGTTATTTCTGTCAAGGCGATACAAGTAGGGAACCACACATACATACATAACATGCATAACAGCAGGAGAGCCTGTGGTCACTGCTGATGTTGTCAGAATCCAGTGAATGACATGAGATAAACCCCTTTTGTCTGAATATACGTTCTATGGACATAATGAAATATTTTATTTAATTTGATTACTAACTTTTTCACCAAAAAATAAAGATGTCAGTATCCGTTGCAAACTATGTCACATGTATTTGTGACTGGCAGTGTGACATGGAGCTTTGGTGATGTTCAGGTGGACAGAGTAGCACTGAATACACAAAGGATGAGTGAGGGCTTCTCGAATTTCTCAAAGGGATCCCAAAGGGCACCTTTTTGGGTTCATCATGTTTCCATGTATAAACATAAGGAAAAAAAAAACCGAAATGAGCTGAAAAATCATTGATGAAATTCACAACTATGAATCCAAATTTTGCTCATCCCAAAATAAAATTACACGGGTATATAGACACCTATTAAAACTCTCAGCGCCAGTTTTTTGGGTCTGGAAGCCCTCATCCGGCCAATTTCATGACTACTAATTGCTGCTACTAACAGCCATGAGACTAAAATCTGTGAAAAGCCCCAGACAGAATATGATGCATGACTATCACACAAAGAGGGAAAAAAAACACTCAAAACCAGCCTGTCAATGCACTTAGAGTGTTTGACAAGGGAAAATCTAGTGACCTGTATAAATGTGGTTCCATATAGTGGAAAGAATGGGTAAAGTTTGCCACTCTTCCACAAGGCTGTACTATACGCCTCAGGTTAAACATTCAGCACATGCTCAGCAGACCAGACTGTTTTAAACCCAGCCCAGGAGTAGTCAAGCTCCATCGGAACATTTAGGAGAATTACTAGCAGACATGCAGGTGTAACGCACGATGGAGCTTGGTCTAATTTTAGCTCAGTATTTGCACCATTTTTTCCTTTACATAGATGCGAGGCCTGTGGAATGGGATCGTTTTCTGTGGTGATGCGTCCAGGTATTAAGACACTGCGTAAGAGATGTGTTCGTCATGTTCAAATGACGATGGCATGGTGCATTACCATTTCATGTTTGGGAGGGGATTTAACATTACCTTTTCAGCAACTGATGGCAGCCCGTTATCTTCAGCTGGCATCTGCTCCTTGCATGTATATTTTAGTGCAGATGAGAAGATTGATGCCAAATTGACTGCGGACTGTAAATATTTAGCTGCCGCCTGGAGATGGTTAGCTTTGCACAGCACCAAGACTGTAAACAGGGGAAACAGGTAGCCTGGCTCTGTCCAAAGGTAAAACAACCAACCTACCAGAACCTCTTCAGCTACACAAAAGAGTATAAATACATCAAGTTCTCATAGTCATTTTTGCACTTCGATTTCTATGGATAGAAACAAGTCAAGTTAATGCATTGATATAACATAGTCATCTATCCATGGTCAGGGTGAGGGAGTTGTGGTTTGCTCAGAATCATGTCCTGTGACTGATATATGAAATCTCATCCATTTACACTTAGTGTGTTTTATTTTAGTAGCTCTTCCAGATGAAATAAGTTTCCACAGCTTATCCTTCTATAATTTGGTAGTTGAAAACAGTGGCTCCAATTCAGTGGAACAAAATGAATCTTAAATGATAAGATTATTGGGGTAGGAACATTGTTTCCCTCTCTATCTCTCTCTTTGATTTCTCCCAAAACTTGTCAAGTGTGAGTCCCAGCCAGACACTGTAAAGGTTTACAGGCCAAAAACGCTAAAAAGGCAACAGTGTACGATTCCTATCTAAAACCATCAGATGAATGAAGTGGGGTAAAACATTTAATTGGCATCAAGTAAAAATGTAGAAGTACAATTGCTCACTCACTACAATTCTTTACTATTGAAGAATAAGCTACAGTTCAACTCTTGGTGTGTGTAACCAGTTACATCCAAGGCCGTCCCATTTCCAGTCTTTATGCTAAGCCAAGAAATTCTTAGTTTTGCTAAAGAAGCATATTTCTCATGTCAAACTGTTTCCTTTGGAAATGTTTTTGAGAGATTGGTTTTATAGCTTCAACCTGTTTTAATGCATGCTCAAAATTACAGTCTGATGATAAATTAAAGTCATCTTATAAAAACTGTATGTGATTATAAGAACGGTAACCCACACACTGTAGCAAACTTTTAAGAGCCAAGTATTTAGAGCACCCATTTCTTCTGTGATAAGTTTTCATGACACCTTTCTTTTTTGCACTGTGTTGCCCTGCTTGCTCCAAAATTGACAGGAACTCTCCATTGACTAACCCCTCTCTGTACACAGTTGCCAAAATATTAACTGAATGATTTGAATCAGTGAAATACAAGAGGCTTGGTAACAGTTTTGCAGACATATTCAGATCCATCGGAATTTTCAATGTTAAAATGTACCATTGCCCTCTTTATTTTCTGGCATGTAAATTCTTCCCATATCAGCCTTGTTTACGGGAGCACCAGTATTTGTTGTCAGCTAAAACGCCCCATTAGAAAGCCACTGTACTTCACCTGCCCAGCCCCAGATTTAGCAACGAGCTAGTGAACATAGTCAAGAATTAATCAGCTAAAGCGAAGTTAGTCAGTCAGTCCAGTTGCAAACCAATGATCCTCTATGTTTGACGGATGTAATTTCAAATCTTTGCCTAAATGCTAACCTCATAGAATAATCTGAAATGACATATTATCTCATGACAATGATGAAGGTAACATGTTAATAATATATTTTATCACGCTTCACTGCCCCAGAGTGACCCAAAAGCAAACTCAATACAGCTATCAGGCTTTATTTTTACAGTTGCACCACTGACTTCAGTCCAGGTTTTTGTCAGTCGGTCAACTCACCCATGCGAGCTCAGATGGTCACAGGTAAATTTTCTATTGAAGAAACATTGGTACTGAACAGGAAAACAAGCGCTTTGATCTGAAAGTAGCTGGAACACTCAATTTGCGCTTTGAGTGGCGTGTTCAACTGGGCCCCTGAAGTTAAACCCCACAGATTCAAAGGTCAAGTGTTACTAGATAGAAGTTCAAGCCGAAAAGAAAACACCAAAGTGTAGTATTCATAATCCAAACTTTAGCCAGATGGAACACTGATATTGGAAGATTTTGTCAAACCGTAAATTACACAAAGGGCCCACATTTACTGTAATTTATTCCTCCAAAACTGCGTCTGCACGTAGCAGCTAAAAGAAGATTGCAGATAGGCCAGTAACAACCATCTTGGATAATGCCTCGGCTCTGGACAAAGATACTTGTCTATGTCATCTACCATCCAGCCTCAAGGACTTTGAATCACTAGTGAAATGACATGAACATGAGCATTTTGATTAATGTGGGCTCCAAGACCTTTGGAAGACCACCACCCCGTTGCCATGTTAATGCAGGGAACATTGCATCACTCAGGCTGGCTGGACTGAGTGCTGAGGAGGTCTTTTAATGCAACAAAGTCAACTCCTCCTTCACATCTGTGTCGGATTGTTATTGTTTTCCCTGACATCTGGCAATGCCCTTGGCAATGAGGCTTGTATGAGGTCTGCTCTCACGTCCTGGACTTGGTAACATGAATGACTGAGAGAATTAAACACTATCCCATACTTTTCAGTTCCATGGGAAAGATTTGCTAATATTCATCTGCCTATTTTGGTCTTGCTTATCAGGATATGAAATTCTCAAAGGGACTGACTTTTATAGACCGGGGACTTTTGTTTTGTGGGGGGTGTTTGCCAGAAGATTGTGGGTGGCCAATCTGAAACTGAACCTTCCACATCAACACCTCTCTGTCTGAACGACTATCATATTTTATACATTTTTCATAGAATATGTACAGATCTTTTCTTTTATTCAATGAATAAAATCAATGAAAGATGTGGATGTGATTTTAAAAGCAAACGTGAACGTATGAGCAGCTCAGCAGGATATCATGTTGCTCATTAAGTGCATCGGGATGTACTGCCCCTCTTGCTCTTCAAGCCGTGTCCCAACAGATGTATTTGATGTTAAGGCAACAGAAGCTTCTCTGATAAAGACATCGACCTGCGTGCTGCGTCGGTAATCGTCCCATTTGATCTTACACCATCAAATCAAATGTATTTATACAGCACTAAATCATAACAAAGTTGCATCAACACGCTTTACACATAGAGCAGGGCGAGACAAAACTCTTTATGGAGTTGTTAAAGAGACCTAACATATCCCTCCAAGAGCAAGCAGTTGATGACACTGGCAAGAAAAAACTTCCTTTAGGAGGCAGAAACCTCAGACAGAACATGGAGCATGATGGAACATGGAGATGATTCAGCACCTGTAGGATGGGGGCAGGAAGAGAGAGGACAGGAGGGACAAAACACAGACTACAGGAAGAGACAAAGATAGAGACATGTAAGGTTGTAATGTACATGTATGGGAGAGAGAGAGAGAGAGAGACAGAGAGAGGGAGAGGGAGAGGGAGAGAGACAGAGAGAGAGGTGCTCAGTTCAACCCCCAGCAGTGTAGGCCTATAGCAGCATAACTAAAAGAAAAACAGTAATTAAACTTTAAAGCTTTAACTGTAGTCTTTGTCATAAAGGAAGATTTTCAGCCTGAATTTTAAAGCTGTGACAGAGTCCGCCCCCCCGGACTGATACTGGAAGTTGGTTCCATAGAAGAGGAGCCTGATAGCTGAAAGATCTGCCTGCTGGTTTACTCTCTGAGACTCCAGGAACCACAAATAAACTTACATCCAGAGAGTTAAGTGGCCTCCTGGGACAGTAAGGAACTATGAGCTCGCTGAGATATGATGGAGTTTGGTCATTAAGAGCTTTATATGTTCGGAGAAGGATTTTAAATTCTATTCTGAATTTTACTGGCAGCCATTGGAGAGCAGCTAACACAGGAGAGATCTGATCTCTTTTTCTAGTTCCTGTTAATATTTGTGCAGCAGCATTCTGAATCAACTGAAGGCTTTTCAGGGAATTGTTGGGACATCCTGATAGTAATGAAATACAGCAGTCCAGTCTAGAGGTGACAAATACATGAACAAGTTTTTCTGCTTCTTCTTGAGACAGGATGTTTCTGATCATTGCAGTATTGTGTAGGTGAAAGAAGGCTGTCCTAGAGAATTATTTTTATGAGTAACAAAAGACATGTCCTGATCAAAAATGGCTCCAAGATTCCTAACAGTGGAACTGGAGGCAGAACTAATGCCATCCAGAGTGGTTAGGTGATCAGATAATGCTCCTCTAAGGTGCTTCATTGAAAAGTATAACTGAATATCATGGGCATGAAAGTGAAAATTGATTGTGTGGTTCCAGATAATATTGCCTAAGGGAAGCATATATAGGGTGAAAAGGATTGGTCCAAGGACAGAACTCTGTGGAGCTCCATGATTAACTAAAGTGCGTTAAGAAGAGTCATTGTTGAAATGAACAAATACATATTTGAACCAGCTTAGTGCTGCTCCTTTGACCCTAATTTCCTGTTTCAGCCTTTATAATAGAATATTATGGTCAGTGGTGTCCAAAGCAGCACTAAGATCTAACAGGACAAGTATGGAGGCCAATCCGTTGTCTGAAGCCATTGAACTGTCGGTAACTTTTACTCTACCAGTGCTGTTTCTTTTCTATGATGTACCATGTTTCTCAGAAGTTAAGGAGGCTAGAAAAAATTTTAGAGAGTTACCTGATGGGATGGAGGGCCCATACACAGAGTTTATTGAAATATCTAAGTGGGAGTCCACTGTATTGTGACACTGCCAAAGGGCTGGTGTAAAGTCTTAACTCAGCATATTTTATTTAGCTGATCTTTTTTTTTTTCTTACACAGGAAAAGTTTTCCCCTTTTCTTTTTGTGTTTAGTTGTTATGTAACCACTCTTTGGACTTCTGTTAAAGATATATAGTGTGCCTGGTTTCAGGTAGATGGGGACCTGTTCACCAGCAGCAGATCTCAGGACTGGACTGTTCCCAGGCTGTTGGTCTATTCAGCAATCTACTGTCACTCAAACTGGATTTCTGATATCAATGCTGATATTTATATAGAATTTGCTATTATAATAGAGGAAGTGTACCTGTCTGGGCTACTATGTAAATTACCTCACTATGTGACTGTCTACAATAAGCTAATATCAGCTGACATTTGATCGTTTATTCAAAATCCCCAATCTTCTTAATCTTCTTATATTCATGGCTGATGACTTGTGATATATATATTTTATTTTTATATCATATATCAGAAATGCCACTCAAGCCACACAAACACACACACACACACACACACACACACATATATATATATATATATATATATATATATATATATATATATAGTTAAAGCACTTATAGTAAAAGTCCTGTGTATCTGTTTATAATGGAATCTAGAGGTTTTGCCACAGCACTCTGCTCCAGGTGTGTTATTAATGCTATAGGTCCAGTTTACATTCTCATTTACTATAAATCTGTCATGACTCTGCACCAGAGATTCACCGACTCCTACTGTTCACTAAAATGATGTAAGACTACAATTCATTTCAAATCATCTCCAGAAGTCACAGCAGCACTGATTCCCATGGTGGGAATTTTCTTCTCTCATTTCTACATAACAAACAAAAGATACCGGCCAGGGTAGTCGAGTGTCCAGTTTCGTGTTTGACCTTCTAACAACAAAAAGTGCTCAGCGGTGTAGTGTGGATATTTGTCTTACCATCAGGTATCATCGATACCTCAGAAATGTGCTGAAGATGAATGATGATGAATTCACCGTTTACTGAGTGGGAATATTTTTTCTTTGGATTAACAAAAATAAAACTGTTGGTTTCCATGCCAAGAAATTAACATGGAACTTGGCAAATAGTTCTTCATGTCTTTAACTGTAATTACTTGAGCCCACTGCCACCATTATAGGATTATGGACCATGCATATTCAGAGATGTTTAATACTACGTTTGAAGAAAGATTACATTGTGCCTAAGTCTTTTTTTGAATCAGGCCTACTGGCAAATCTAGCGCAGCAGTTGAACATGAAGAGTTGTAACAGACAGTCAGTGAAAAACCAGCACACTGCTCATATAATGACTGTTGTGCTTGTGCATGCAGGGACTTCATCGCCTCCCCCTTCTCTAGTTAGCTCTGTATCCTGCTATAGAACAAGGCAGTAATGATGTTATAGCCACTCGCCAGCCTAACGGACACCTGAATACCACTTAGGGGAATTCATGGTATGGGGATGGCCAAGCATCCTGTCAGGGCAAAAGGATGTTTACACCACCGCACAGCAACTCTGCAGGGACAGCGGAAGTTGATAAGTACAGGCAGAGCTCTGGCATTGCGCTGGGAATACAACAGCTGCTCTCCACAAGCTGTTTTTCAAGGTATCTCTCTGTACGCTGGGAGATGTAATAGGTGATGTCAGCTCTTGTGCAAAGTGTACATGACTAACCTCTTGTGTGGAACACTCTGAGGCACTACAGATAATAGCGGACCACCCACAGTTTGCGCTGTTCTCTGGTTTGTTTAAATTGACCTAAACAAATCAATAATCGTGTGTTGTGCATCTGTGATGGTTGCTCTCTTAGCTTTGGGTCACAATTAGCGAAAGATACATCAATTTAATCTTTTTACAAAGTTTATGATCTGTCAGTTGTTTATTTTCTTGGTTCTGTTTTGTGTCACATTGTTGTGTGAGGTGTGTAATTTGTGTAGTGGTAGGAGAAACAAAGTATGGCAGTCGTGATCTGTTGCAGCTCTGGCAAAATCAGTGACTAACCTCAGTCTACTGTGGAAAATAATAGTGGGACATAGACTAGAAGAAGAGTTTCCTGCTATGAATTATAGAAATTGCTTTGTAGCCACCCAGGGAAATTCAGCAGAGCATATCTGGTGCACGGCCAGGAAGCTGCCAACAGTATAAGCTACAGTCATTTTTCATTGGTTGTGTATTTTAGGAACAACAGGTGCCAACTTTCTGACTCTGTCTTTGGAAAATATTTCTGATAACTTTAAACAAGTGAAAAATTAAGCTACTGTTAAGAATAAATATGAATGTTTAGGTGGTAGCGAATGCAGGATGACTGCAAGTGGGAAAAAAAAGGTAAGATATTTCTGAAAAAAAAATCTGGACTTTATTCTTGGAAGTTGTAAAATGGCGAAACACAGGGGAGCCGTTCAAACATGACAGCGCAGAACTCTTTACATGTTAAGTTGCAGAAATGTTATTCTCTTTTACTTACTGTACTTTCACAGTTTAACAAATCTGCAAAATTTCCAGTGTTGACACTTGCAATAAAATATTCACAATAAATATTTCTACATTATTCTGTTTGCATGGACCGAACCAGTGAACCGCTGCTGATTTGTCCAACAGGAATTTGAATCTATCAACATATTATTGTGTTATTCTCTGGTGAAGTTTTAGGACTGGAGGTTTGTTTTAGAGCTCTGTCACCCCATAATGCCTGAAAATATTTCAAAGGGAAGAAACATGTTTTTTTCATTTTGATTAAAGCTAGAACAGCCATCTGGATGGAGACAGTGCTCTTTCTTAAATCTGTGGGTTTGCAATAAGAGTAGCAATCATTGTTAAGTTACAGAATTTGCTATATTGTTTGTCACTCCTCATTTATATGGATTTCTCAAAACTTCTTTAAAACATATTATTCCTTCATCATTACTATTTCATGGCAGAAATGGGGGAAAAAAAAGTTCTCGCTGGAAATCCCCATTATGACAATCATATTCCATTTAGCCAGAGGGTCAGGGCATTTTTTATTCAACACCACCTGTAGGATTTGTAAAGAAAAAAAAAAGAAAGCTGGATGAGAGACAAACCACAACTACTGAAGCTATTTAGGTCTACTGGGAAAGCATTCTGCACCATCTGGTCATTGTTGACATCTGAAAAAATAGATCCCCTGTATTGCTCTGCTAATGTATGAAGCACATTTCTTGCCAAGGAACACGTGGGAAACTTGGCAAAGTATAGCACCGTGTGTTTATCTGTGTGTGCCTACATTGTTGTGCGTTTGCATTCATACACGTGTGGCAGAGCAGCTGATTCATTGTTGGTTGTTTCTAATTTGCATATCATCATAATGTTTTACAGTCCCACTTTCAGTAAGCCCATCCTCCTCCTCCTCCCCGTTTTCTGTCCCCCAGTTAATGCTCTTTTAAATCAGGGCAGGCTTTAGGCAGCATGAGGCCAGTCCCTCTGGTGACAGAGCTGCAGGGACGCTTGTGGGAACCAACTGGGTCAAATCTCTCAGTGATGTCCAGACTATTGGCCTCCTGCTTTACTGGCTCATTAGTTTTCCAACTTTCATTGCTGAAGCTGCATTTGAAGTCCAATTAGGAAAAAAAAAAGAGAGTCAGGTTTCAAGGTTTACAAGCAGTGTAGGACAGATGCACATCAACAGATCATGGAGTTGAAAGGATATTACCACAATATCATGATAATTTAAATGGACATTTTATATTTAAAGGAAAGAGTTAAAGTCATATGTAGCAGGGGAGGCATAGCAAGTAGGACCAATGACAACACAATAGAAGCCAGTTTGCTCTTGTAGTTACTGCGTTGTCTGTGTTCTTTACCACACACTCAACTATGACAGTATGTATGATATTGATTTCTAGATGTAACTACCCAACTGTGCAGTCTGAGCTAATAGTGACGTTTCACTCTTGGTATATCTCAGATTTTCATTACATAACCTTGATCCCATAGAGTCATGCAATTTGTGGCACAAATACGCATCTTCATGTTGATCTCTTGAGTTACTATGGTCTCCTTTTTTACTCCCTATGTGGACCCAATGATAAGATAAATGAATAAATACCACTCATAGCACCAAAAACTTTGTGGTTTCATTGCTGATTTATTGAATAGGCCATGGGCGGATCTGCAGCATCTCTTCTGTGTTTTTTCCTCATATGTCTCTTCACTTTCTCTCTGCAGAGTCATATTCTATAATGCAACGGGCTCTTAAAAAAATGCCAGTTTCTTGCAAACTGCGATGATTATTAATGGTCACCTGCAGCAGAAACAAAAAAAACAAACAAACACAGTAATAGGCATTAAAAGCTCTAAAACATGACACCTACTTACTGGTCAATTTATCATTAGTGCTCGAAAATAAGGTCTTTGCATCAAGAATTCATTTTCTTCATATTTCTTCTTCTTGTTGGAATGTTGTTGCACGTTTTAGCTGTTCCATTCATCCACATATAATTACACTTCAACTTAAGCTGAAGCAAATACAAGCAACAATCCGGTTCCCCGAGGTGCGAGAGATGTTAAATTGTGCTTTAGATAGAGATAACCCACTCCTCTGTGCTGATGATGTACATGTATGTCATCTGGGGTTCAAGTTTTCTATCACTCTCTTTATCTTACTGACTTTCATCCCTCCTGGTTCCTTTTATTTCTCCTCTACTCATTAGTTTCCTAGAGAAAACCGTGCTGTCACATGAATCCAGCTTAGTTATTTTTCATGAGTGTATCACTACAATTTATTCATCACAAAAATAACACATAAATAAGCCAGGAGAGCATGGGCCTTGACTTCGCTGGCACTCAGACACTCTTTGATTATGGAACATCAACATTGGCAGGCAGACTTTAATGAAAGCTAGCAGTGCATTAAAAGAGCTTCTGTGTTGAAAAGCAGATTCCAGCAACCTGAGGGATGTGTCTCCAATTGAAATTTGTCTCATCTGCTATGCACCAGTCATGACATGAAATCCCAGTGGCCTGCAGCTCTGTGGCAAACAATTATCTGGGGTTCTGCTTTGATGAGACACCATCATCACCATTTAAAAAAGCAAAATTGTGTGACACACACATTAACTGATTTAAAACTACTGTAACAATTGAGAATGTGTGGATGTTGCAAAAGATATATGGCTCCCAAAACAGATAATAGCACTGACATGGGTCTCAGCTGTGTTTACACAAATCCTATCAGGGAATGGGAACTTTCCTAGGTCATTGGGTTTTGATTAGGCCAAGTCCAATGACTTATTCAGTTGCGTTGCTGTTTGGTCACCAGTCGAAAATTATTGTGGCTGAGGGTATATTTACCTCCAAACTCACCTCACTTGTACAGTAACTGAAAGCATATATAGATCAGAATAGATATTTGTTTACTTTCTGTTCCAGATACTGGTGTCCCCATAAAGAATGTTTATACCAAGTGTGACTTTCATGAGTAGAATCAAAAGACGAAAGAATCAGCTTTGAACAAATGATAAAAACATTGTCCATTAACACCCAGTAAATGAAAAAGGCCCAGAGTAGAGTGAGAACTCTGCTGAAGTTTGATACCAGTCCAAGTATTTCTCAATTTTCTTCCATTACTTTAATCTCACTGTTGAATTTTTCTCTTTAATTCTTTTCTGTTGTGGTACAGTCGCATGTTCTTTTGGAGGTTGCTTGGCAACGTGACTCTTAAATTAATCTATGCAGTCTGTTTTCTTTTGCAGGTTCTCATTCAGTCATTCATTATTTGCTTTGTTCTTGTCATCGACACTCACTGAAGGTCACTTTAATTGAATAGAATAGAGTTGTTAATCCATTGAGAACAAGTGACAGTGGATGGTGACGTTTTGTAAGTCCTTCATAGTCTTTGACATCTGTCAGTCAGAAACACTGTGTACTGCTTTAAGTAACTCACTATGTGTTCAGTGGTAGTTCCCCAGCACTAAGACTGCATGTGATTGAAGCCACTGGTAAAATGTAGTGCTATAGAGAAGTTTTCTTTTTCTAATGAGCAAATGATGTTCTCCCTCTCATATCTGCAGCCGGATAATTGTCAAGCAGCTCCACCATGGCCAAAAGGAGGATGGAGAGCGTTGGGAAGAGTTGGATTGTGGCCCTTGTACTGCTTTGTCATCTAACAAAGGTAGCACAGCCTACAGACACACAGGCAAACAAGAAAATACTGAAAAGAGAAACACAGGAAATTAATAGGTTGTGTGGATATATAATGTGTCAGAAAATGGAGACAGCTCTGCAGTAAGCACATAAGTCATATTTCTGTACCAATGGACATTGTATATTTTCCTTAATTATTACTTAGTTCAACATATTTAGACTTATTTGCAGTATGTCAATTTATGTTGGAGATTTTCCAAAGGGATAAAAAGCTGCCTCCGGTAGGTATCAGCTGTGCATTAAAACGCTGGATACATCTAGTTAACAGTGGCTCTGCACAGATGTCATATTTTCCAGCGCAAATGGATTTAATAGATGCTTGTGTATGTTAGAATCCCTTCCCAGGCATTAGGAGTGGGGTAGGAGTGAAGACTATCTTACTTTAATACAGCCCCACTGAGTCAGGATACGGAGCCAAAAGTGAGTCAGACGAGCGTGCACGTAAATACTGTGAAGACAGTGGTTTTGTCTGTTCTCATCAGACATCCAAACAATACTGGAAAAATGTATTCAACAAAAATCGCGACGACTTAAGAAATTTCATTTACTCCAGTAAATGTTCTGAGTTAAAATATTACTAGGATATATTTTTAAATGGGGAAAGAGGTGAAAAATGCGATGTATTGTGCCACCACAGCAGGTGTCTGTAGACATGTTGGGGAAACGACATAAATCCAAGAGATGCAGGTACTTATAGAAAGAACAACTGAATAAAATTAACATCTGTAAACAAAATGAATTTGTCAGCACCCGCATCCAATAAACACAGACAAAACTCTGTGTAGCTAGGCAACAGAATTGTTGGCGATGCTCTCCTCTGTAAAGCGAGAAGCAACAATCAGCCAATCATTGCGCTCACCTTTCTGAACACCGTTGTGAGGCTTGTGCACAGTGAAGTCTTCCACATCTGGCTTACATCCAACCTTTCTGCTCATTCACTACATTTTACAAAATGACCTTGATAATGATAATAATTATGTAAAACTACTGATAAAAAAAAAAATGCCCAACAAAAACCAGCTTTGTTATAGTGGTTAATTTTTTTTTATTTTACTCTTGGTTCTCACCTGTTAATAAAAGATATGAAGCACAACAAATAAACCAAAAGCAGAAAGCATCACTGCACTTCTGTTGTCAATCTGCAGCAAAATTTCTGACTAGCTTTGGTAAGTTAAATTTGCAAAGAAATAATATCCAAGTAACGTCTACTCTAAATTACTCATGTACAGAAGAATAGCTCCTCATCAAAAGAGGCCGAAAAGTTGATTTGCATTGTTTTCTTTCTTCCCTTGCAGTTTTCAGTGAAGGCTAGTCTGGAGGTCAATAAAACCCAACACCAGCATCCAGCCAATGTCTACCATGACCTGGGACTGACCAGGAACAAGATCGTAACTGCACAGTTTGAGTGCTATCAAAAGATAATGAAGGATAATACCCAGAACAGAGAAGGTAGCTTTGGTGTTTTGTTTTTTTTTTGTTTGTTTTTTACTTCAAATTTAATTGCAGACAAAAATAACTGGAAAACACCATTAGTAGGAAACTGTGTGAGTTATTTATTTCTCAGTTCCTACAAATAGTTTTCAGATAGTGAACAGCACATTTTCATTCTGAACTTTTGAAATCAGTTATCAAAGACAACATGGTCGGCAGAAATGACTAATTGGACTATATATCACTGAAACACTGAACATTGTCACTCTTTGCGAAGACCTCATTGTAAATTTGGAAAATGCCTAATGAATGAAACCATTAAATCAGTGCAAAGTTTGATGCTTTGTAGTGTCTAACAATCTCTATGGTTTTAGAGCCCATGTGTAACCGCACTTGGGATGGCTGGCTGTGCTGGGACGACACTAAGGCAGGAGTCATCTCAGAGCAGCACTGCCCAGACTATTTTCAAGATTTTGATCCCTCAGGTGAGATCATTAATCCAGAAGAGAAGTATATATCTGGGCTCACTGTGGTAAAGCCAGAGACTGCCATTCCCACCTATATATTTCAAGCCACACATGTTCAGTTATGGGGTTTTTTTTTTTCTGAATACATTTATTATTTTTTGATATATATGTATTTTTCATCATTCTACTCATTACCATGGTTTTAGGTTGCAGTATGTACATCCTGGTCTTTGGTTTCAGAAATCACTATTACTTTATTACATCCACATGGCCAACACCAAACAATTTGTATGCTGCTATGCCTTTCATATCTTGACTCTTGTTTTCATCTTACATTTATTTACAATTTATTTACAAACACACACAGACTTACCTCCTGTACTGGTCTGATCCTCTGAAAAGAGTCACACCTGCCTGCAGGGCTCCTTTTATCGTGAGGGGAAGGTAATTGGAACCCACCGTTTGACAGGGGAGTTTGTTTGGTGGTTGAGTTTGTAAGTGGTCCATACAAAGAGTTCTATTGCTAAAAACATGAAGAATACTTACCTTGTATATATTGATAATGTACTTAGTGTTTTGAAATGGTTTTCTTGGATTATGGTGACTTGAATTGTAGGTGTGCTGGTGTATCAGTCCTTCACTAGGGAGAGTTGGTTTTATCCAGCACAGAAAAGGCCCTGGCTAGGGAGTTTCTCGGGGAGTCTTGTCTATGACGGTGGAGAGTGAGGTTGGGCACCATGCTACCAAGCGCTCTGCCCATACATGGCATGAGAGTCTGCTTAAACTCTATACTGTTTGTTTGATTTAAAGCATGTAAGCTTGTTATTTTCATTTTTGAATATTAATTTTTTTAAACTTAATTTTTGAATATTTTTTTTTGTTACCTTGCAAGAAGACAATAAATTTACATAATTGCAACTTTTGGTTTGCCTTCTTCTGTACACCCAGCCCTCATTCAAAGGAACTCTTTTACACTCACTGTCTTTTGACTTTTTTAGCCATTAGCTCACGCAATACTTCTTTTCATTTGAAGTGTGACAACAATTTCTTTCCAAATGTTTTCCTATATGCAGTGATGACAAAAACAATGTCGAAACTGCTATATATTGGGAAGTTTTTTTGTTCTCAACTTTGCTGATTTTTTTTTTTTTTCTTGTTTTCTGCAGAGATGGCTACAAAGATTTGCACTGAGAGTGGTCATTGGTTCCTGCATCCTGAGAGCAACCGGACTTGGAGCAATTTCACCCGCTGCAATGAACACACCAATGAAGGCAGAGTGGTTGGTCATAACAAGACAATAAAAGCATAAACTATATGCAGTAGTTTAGGATTAATTACAGAGCAGTGAGTTGTGGTTATTGTTGACCTTTAACAGATCTCTGGGCAGATGCGTCATTTTATGGATGCTTATGAGAGCCCTGGAATATTAATGGCATCCCCTTATATTGACTTTGAAGATGGAAAGGATTACCACAAATGTCTGGGAGTTAAAGCATTAGAATTCATCATGTGGTTATTTGAATTAGCTTCAGTAAATGTAAAACCAAAGTTTGTGGGAAAAGTTGGCCAGTGGGAAGAAAAACTGGGGTCACCAGTTGTAATAACATTCCAGTTTCCTCTGGGAACCATAAATATCCATGAATCACAAGTGACATTTCTCCCATTCTCCATAAGGGTAAATTCCATTACGTAGAGTTTCTATGATTTGACAGCTTCCTGATGTAAATTAAGAATTAATCAAAACAGGAAAGAACGTGAGTTTATTTATGGAGAAATTTAGATGTATAGACACAAGCCTGGCACTGAGTGATCTCTCAACACTAGTAGTCATTAGGATATCTAGATAATCTAATTTGTTCTCTCTTGCTTCCCCCCAGACGGCAATGAATCTTTTCTACTTAGCCCTCATAGGTCACGGACTGTCTTTGACCTCCCTCTTCATCTCCCTTGGAATATTCTTTCATTTCAAGTGAGCCAGCAACTTCACCTAATCATGCTTTATTGGCAGATACTTATCATCCCTGGTATAAATCACTGCGATTGAGATGTGATGTAATCTCTGTCATTTTGCAGGAGTTTAAGTTGCCAAAGGATCACCCTTCACAAAAACCTCTTCTTTTCCTTTGTTCTCAACTCCGTGATCACTATCATTTGGTTGACAGCAGTGGCAAACAACCAGGAGTTGGTGCAGAGGAATCCAGTGAGTTTATTTTAAGTATTTACATTACTAGCTTAATTCATTTTGAAATCAAATCACAATTTTTTCTTTTACAAGTCTGATTTCAGCTATTCTTTTTGTCATCCAAGTTTCATTATTTAATGATAAGAAATGGTCCAGAAACTGCACTCTTTATCCATTTTGCATGAGTGCAAAAGTGCTGCAAATGAAAACTGCAGCAAGCGGAGAAAACACTGTCAAAGTCACTATGCACGTTCATTATGATCGCATGTTTCCTCTTCAGACAAGCTGCAAAGTGTCCCAGTTCATTCATCTGTACCTGTTTGGCTGCAATTACTTCTGGATGCTGTGTGAGGGAATATACCTGCACACTCTCATCGTGGTGGCCGTGTTTGCTGAGAAGCAGCACCTGATGTGGTACTATCTGCTGGGCTGGGGTATGTAGGAGATGATGCCTTGTTAACTGTATATTCCACAATCGTCATAAACTGTATTTTATTTTAAAGCTAGGTGAGGTTTCCGACATGTGAAGTATTTTTCTCACTCTCCGCAGGATTTCCTCTCATCCCCGCCTGCATACACGCTATCGCTCGAAGCTACTATTACAATGACAAGTAAGCGATGAGAGCTTGGTGACTTAGCGACTGTTCGCCTGCCCCGCTAGTTAAGATAAAGATTAGCTTGCTAACGTCCTGCCCAGCGTTAATGTCTCTGATGAGCTGTGATCCCTGTGATTTTACTCTCCGCTGAAAAGCATTTTATTCAATAGAAAAAATGAAATTGAGCTTTGAACTCCCTTTTTTATCCATAAACTCAAATAAACTTGCTTATGCACAGCAATTTTCCAGCTAACAACCTTACCTGTGGTCACTTTGTAAGCTAAAAGTTAAGCTAACAGTCTGTTAGCTTAGCTCGTTAGCTAATGATCTTATCCACAGCTAACTCGTTAGATTGTTAACTCAGTTTATTTGCTAATCTGACAAAAACAGGAGTTTATTTGCAGTTCACAATGTGACAATTTAGAACATAGGCTAGGTAAATTACCTTGTTTACTAAGTGAACTCTGCACAGTTTATTTGAAGGTAATGATATAGCCACTAGCTAACTCGTTAGCTTGTTGGTGAAATAACTGCACTTTATGTCCCAGAGCAGTCATCCAGAAGACCTTTATATCATCTGCTATTTTGCATGTATTATATGATCTGGTGATTGAATTTAGACAAACAGGTTTTCATATAAATTCTGGTGGTGCCATGCTTTAAAGTAAATATTCTCAAAAGCTATCCTAAAGTTAGCCTGGAATTTGTTGTTGATGCAGTTAACAAGGAAAGTCATGTATAACAGAAGAATTTCCCTGTTTGGGATCAATAAAGTCTATTTATTTATTATTCTTAAATATGGATCAAATTGTATGAGATTATCTGCTACTTGTGTTTCTGAAACTTTGCACAAAACATCCAATTTGTTTTTTTTTTTTTTTTGGTAGAGTATTCCCAAACTGTTCGTGGAGATTCATTTGTCAGAACATCCATTGATCTGTATCGGTGGTCAGCCATCATGTGATTCACTGACGCTGTTGTGAAAAACGTTTTCTCTTTTGTGCTCTACTCCGCTGTAGCTGTTGGATTAGCTCCAATACATCACTACTCTACATCATCCATGGTCCAATCTGTGCTGCTCTTTTGGTAAGAAGCAATTACAGCAAAGTAAATCACAACAATGTTGAATTGCTAAACTAAACCAGATGGTTTGTTCCATTGAACTTGGTGGACTGTTTTCACTGTGCAATGAACAGTTATAAGCTGCTTTTGTTTCTCTTCTCAGTGGACTGAAAGCAGGACACAGTCTCATAGCATGTATAATTGTGTTTATCTTGGGAAATCAATGCATCTGCCCCTTTGACTATCTTCCCAGGTCCCCAGGCCCAAGTTTAATTCTAGGAATTCACCTAATCAGCACAGCTAGACATATTACAGAGAAATCTGTTTGGTTAAGACTCTTTTGGGACTAAGTATTTCAGCCCTGAATGCATTTTAATTGTTTTGTTAAGATTTATGTACAAAAAGGGCAAGAAGTTTAGTGTAATTTTGCTTGTTGTGGATTTTCTGTTTCAAAATTATACAATATTATATAACTGCATTTGTGTGTTCTATGTGCTACTTTTTTCCAGGTCAATTTGTTTTTCCTGTTGAACATTGTTCGAGTGCTCATCACCAAACTGAAGGTGACCCATCAGGCAGAGTCGAGTCTCTATATGAAAGCAGTGAGAGCCACCCTTATCCTGGTGCCTCTCCTGGGAATTCAGTATGTCCTACTTCCCTACAAGCCAGAGGGACGGGTCTCCTCTGAAATATACGACTACATCATTCACATACTAATGCATTACCAGGTGAGATGGTGGCCACTGGTGTGCCATTTTGATTTGAATAGTGTTTCCAATGTGGCCGAGTGAGAGAAAACAGCTTCTTTGAACATTTAAAAACAAAGATAATTAAATGCATAAAAGAGCGCATTCAAATGCATGTGCAGGCTATATTTTTAGAATGGTATTCAAAGTTTTCTCTCTGATGCTTACCCTACAAAGCTCCTGTGCTCTGTTTCAGTACTGTTGTCATTTTGTAACATATATCTCATTTAGTGTCTCTCTCTAAATGTTGTCACATAAAAAAAATGAACTGTTGTCTAGACATAAACCCAGTTGTTGTCTTAGGTTTTAGTGGAAGCTAAACATCCTCATTAGTCTCTGACAAGACATTGTTTTTGTTGTAAGGCCAGTTAAAAACAGCAGGAAGGAAGGCATGAATTATCTGAGCTGAGAGGGACTGAAATTAGTATGTGAGTGAGGTGATATCTGATCATCCTGTGCTGTCCCAGTGTGGGCAGAGCAGTCAGAAGGTCTTTAGCAACAGGCTGAATAAACTCTCCAAATTAATTCATTTTGACCCTCCATTTTTTTTTTCAACTTCATCATTTCAAAGCATAAGATTTAATATATAAACAGCTAAGACTAGATATTGCCATTTACTAAGGTTTGTTATATTTCTTTTTCATGTGATACATATTGTTTTTATTCCAGGGTCTGCTGGTGGCCACCATCTTCTGTTTCTTCAACGGAGAAGTAAGACTGGGTTATGTCCTTTCCCTTTTATTTTTAGACCTGCATACGAACATACACACTTATTCACATTTCCCCTTTTTGTCAGGCTAAGACTAGGGAACTCCGTCTGCATTACTATTTGAGCAGAATGGTGTAAAAAGCTTATGTTTTGTCAATATCAGGCTCCAAAGACTGGAAAGTTAGAATTATTTACTGTTGGCAAGCAGCCATGCATGGACTGTGCACTTCTATCATTGATCTGCATATGAAACAGCTTGTTTTTTGCCAAAGTAAATGTCTTACAGGAGCTGTCATGTTATTCTTTTTTAAGCTAGGTAAACAAGGAGTTTAAAATTTATAATTATGTCTTATGACGCTGAGCTCATTACATGCTGGAAAAATCTTACACTTGGTGTTTACATACACTTATCATGGACATGAATGTCATACCAATATTGGCTTTCAGTGATTTCTTTGAACTGTTCTTTTTCTGAGTATAATTGTATAACATACATATTTAGCAAAAAAAAAAAAAAGAAAAAATGATGCAAAGGTTTTCAATTATTTAGGGTTTTCTGAAATCAACACGGTCAAAATTATACATACAGGGTCAAAAATATACATAGAGCACACCTACTATTTGGTTAAACTTCCCTTAATAAGTTTCACCTTGACCAAATTTTATTGGTTTCCTTGCACAGACTCGGCTTTTAAGCATGATCCATGTATACTGGGTGGCATTGACGTCAGGATTTCGGAAAGGTTATACCAAAAGCTTCATGTTAACATGCTTTCTCCACTCCACAACCAGCTTGGATGTGTGTTTGTAGTCATTGCCCAGTTGGCTTCAACCATTTAGCTGATGGTTTCAGATTATGCTGAAGAATTCTGAGGTGATCTACACTCCTTACTATTCCATCAACTTTCTGACAACACTGACAGCAAAACAATCTGAGAGCATGATGGTACTGTCACCTTGATAACCAGTTGGTACAGTGTTTTTGGGGTTGAATGCCTCACCTTTTCTCCTCCAGACATTTCTCTGGTCATTGTGGCCAACCAACTCATAACCATAAAACCTTCCTCCTGAAAGATTTTTATTTGACCATGTGGTCAGTTACAATCTTTAGTCATGCTTGAAGATGTCGATTCTCGAGCAGTGGCTTCTTTCTTGGACAGCAGTCTCTCAGTCCACGGTGATGTAAAACCCGTTTGACGCTGGTGTTCTAGCAGCTTCCAGTTCATGGCAGGCCTGTGCCTTACTGGTTCTTGAATTGTTCCTGACCACCCAAAGTGGGAATCTGTTATTCACTGTCTCATATCTGTCCAAGTTCCTTGGACTTTGCAGTCGCACTGTGTGATGGTCAAACCAGTGGGTGACTGTTAACCAAACCCATTTTATGTTGGCACAGAGAAGCTACCAGCTGCAGTCAATCACATGATCATTAATCTGGAGGCCTTGGCAAGTTACAAAACATTTTGTTGTTGTTATTTTTGTCCCTTTATTTATTTTATTTTTTTAAACCTGTTCTGTTCATCAGCTGGGGCAGACAGTATGAATGCTTCTGGTGCCTTGCTGTGCTGAAACAGTTTTACTCTGCAAAGGAGGAGTCTGACATATTCCTCCTGTCGGTTAATTTGCCCAGTTTTGATTTCAGAAAACCAATAATTAGTTAAAACTTGTGCACCAAATTCTTGTTTTTTTTTTATTACTATTAAAAAAGATGCATGTTTTACAATCATTCTGTCACTGAAAAAGAACAGTCCAAAAAGCCCAATATTCCCATGACATTTCTCTCCATGTTGAGTTTATGTAAACTTTGGACCAAAACTGTATATACATGAACATATGACAGAAAAAATGTAATGCTTTGATACTTGTCAACAGCAAACAGAATCATATCGAAGCCATGAAATCAAAACCACAGACCAGAAGCTTTAATTGGAGTAATATACAGTTTTTACATTGTTTTATAGGACATAGTCTCTTTAAAAACAGGAGATTTTGATTGATCAATAAAAAAAAACACAAGAGTCATGATGTGGTTAGCCTAGCTTAGCATAACAGGCTTCCGAAGGTAGAGTATATTTATTATAATCCCTGTTTAAAGTATGTGATGTCAGAGGAATTTGGAATACCTATTGGCAACCGTGACATGGCATGATGATACCATGAATGAGAATCCACAAAGCTTTTGAGTGTATGGAATTAATGTTGCGGGTATTCTTAATACTGTTAGGTATAAGGCTAACATGGCACTCAGGGACTGAGATGACAGCATAAACACGTGAAGTCTGTGTGTTAATTACACAAATGGAAACAGGACTTTTAGCTTGTCAGGATTGCTTTGAATAGAGCCAGGTTAGCTGTTTCCCTCATTTCCAATCTCAAAGTTCAAAAAGTCGCTTGGCGGCTGTAAATGGATTCTTGTCATCACAACGAAGTATTCAGGCAAACAGCCGAGACACTTCACAGATACCCTGGGTGGGTGAAAACCTGCCAAGAAATAGCTCCACTACACAAATCCTTTTTTGTTTAAAGATAAAAAAAATGTTGAAATAAGCTTATGAGGTTTTTTAGGCTTATGAAGCTTTTTCACTTTTTCTAGTTCATACACAGGGTTAGACAAATCATCTCTCATTAATTCATCTTATCTCTGAAGAATAAACAATATGTAATTTCCACATTCTCGGCCTTCATTTTCAATGCACAAATTGTAGTTGTACATCAACTAATTATTCCAATTTCATCCTATTAATATCTGAAATTTGTTTTTGGGTTGTTTTTTTTTTGTTTGTTTGTTAGGTCCAAGCAGTTCTAAGGAGGCACTGGAACCAGTATAATATCCAGTTCGGCAACAGCGTAGGGAATCACTCAGATACCATGCGCTCAGCCTCCTACACGGCTTCCTCAATCACAGAGGTACAGGGCTGCTACAGCATCGACAGCCACACAGAACACATGAACGGCAAGGGCTACTATGACACAGACGCCTCCATGTTAAAGTCAGACAGCCCCTTCGCCTGACAGCAACACTCCTCAAACTTTCTCCATCCTATCCCCTCCCTTAAAAAAACTGCAGCATGTTTGGAACTCTTTGGCAACTAGGGAATCTCACTCCTTCCTAAAATAAGATGTCCGAAGAAACGAAAAGGGGAGGAAGGTGTGACTTGAAGAAAAATGTTGCCTCTCTGTCACAGGTCCTTTAGCAGCACAGTGATGTGAGTGCAGTACGGATGTCCCGATTATTGTTCAGGTAATCACAATATTGTCAGCGGGGTCATGTTGTGCACAAAAAGCCTTTGGTTACACCGAAAAATTCAACATGGTAATTGCCAAACCAAGAGATCCCATCTGTCTTGTTTATTTTTTTAATTTTTAAGTTTTCATTACAGAATCAGAACAGGGTCAAGACATCTAACTCTTGCATAATAATATATTAACCCTTTATCATTCAAGATGTATAACTTAATTTATCTGAACACAGTCTTGTTTATTAGATGGAAATAGGATAAATACCATACAGTATTTATTAAAATGTGCAGCAGCTGTTTTCCTGCATTTTCTCAAACTTGCAAGCTTCACATAAACTTTAAAGGCTTTTTTTTTTCTTTTTGTGTGTGTGATTCTGTCTGTGCAGTTAATGCAGACGATGGTATGAGTTATACTGTTAGCTTGCACGCTTCATTCTTAGACTTCATGTTGCTAATGCTTAAGCATTTGTTCACTGTAAGTGATCCTTACTGACGTGTATCCTTTAAGTCGGTAGGTTGTAATGTGACTTATCAGCAGAATATTATCACCGAGAAGCCATCTTGAAATCACATGTACTCTAATATCTGCTCAATATACTTGAATGTAACAGTTAAAACACCTGGCTCTATTGAACATAAACACATCACATTCCCATTCACTGTTGTCTTTAGTTTTATTTCTCTCATTAAAGATTGAAGATCTCACATTTAGCTATAACTGGGTGTTCAGCCCAAAAACAGCACTGTGTTAAAAAAAAAATAAAAATGAAATGATTTCAGTGATCAGAAACAATTGATTTATGGAGAAGGGGAGTGAAACCTTCTTCATACAAAAAGAGTGTTCTCAGGTTTAATTTTTTTGTCAGATGACACTACATGATCGTTGTTTTCTTTTTCACCAGAGCCCTCTGCCTGAGCAACATCCCACGACATTGCAGTAAATCAATTCAAATGAATGAGAGAACTGTAGTTGTTTTTTTTTTTCATGTGGTGCTGCCATCAATCTAAACGCAGCCTTATTCAGATGTACATGTGAAAAAAACATACTGCGAAAAGTATTCTCTCTAGAACATTCAGCGAAAGCAAGCTTTATTCAGACCTTCAACTTTTCCCCAGTTATGTTGAGTTCACCCATTCACACCCCTAAGCCTTTACTGTTTTGTTCTCAATTTAGAAACATGAGTCACTCTCAAATGTAAAGAAGTTTGTAGATCTAGCATTTCTGCACATGTAAGTCTGTTTATGTGTCAGCATGATTTATATACATATATATATACACATATATACATGTATATGTTTATATATGTATATATAATATATATAACACCACCAATATTTATATGGACATCATACTCTAAAGCATTCAATCGTGAAACAACCGTCTAATGTGACAGTGTGCGGGACATTGATGAAAACGCTGTTTATTCTACTTATGTTTTTCAAACGATAGCGGTGGGGTCCAGGATTTCTAGCTGAGCTTTACACAGGCTACTGTATTTGTGTCTCTGTGTTGTTTGTCATCATCTTTCATATATTCTCTCATCTCTCTCTCTTGCCTGTATTTGAAAGTAAAGAAAGAAAGGAACCGCTACCTTCTGTGCGAGTTGGTCACAACTCAGACATAAGTGAAAGAAATGTAGTGCAAGTCTTCCAAAGGATGTGTTTTCTTTGCTATGTCATTGGAGAGTATTGAGGGGAAAAAAAAAAAAAGTTTACCCTCTGTGTCACAATATATGTGTTTTTGAAGCGGATAACCTGTTGAGGAAATTCTTTTCATGTACACGGTCAGAAAAAAAAACAACAAAACATTCATCTTAGGTGAATGATAACTTCTGAACATCTTAATTTTTCCAATAGTCTGAATCTAATGTCAAAATCTAAAGCAACTGACTGCACATAGACTAACGGTCTAATATTTCCTTTTAATCCTTCACATTGGAAGCCAATAATACTTTTTCATGGTTTTCTTGTTCGAAGTGAGAGGTATCAAGCTACACGATCACAAATAATGTTTTGTACTTTTTATCTCCGATCATCAGTACACTTGATCAATTTAATCATAAACTGCACTGGCTGCATTTATCATTGCCCGAACCGCTGTACAGCGACTTAGTAGTGTGCGGCAACATCATGAAGTCTTTATAATTCAAGTCATTTACAGTGTAGTGATGCGTCATGGTCAATTAGGAATCCATAGTAATTTCATCACAATGGAGACGTTTGACAAATGTGCTAACTCCTGCGTACCATTGAAGTTTTGTATTTATGTGTGAATTATTTTCATATGACTCTCCAAAGGGTTGGCAAAGACCCAAGTGACACTTTGGTGTAATGTTGTTAAGTATGACAAAAACATTGAAGACAATGTCTGTAGTTTTTGTTTATACTGTACTGTATTGAAGAAAAGGTAGTCTTGACACATTGACTCCACACTGCTGTTTGAATGTAACTGGTGTTTTATTCTCTGGATGTGTAAAAGCATATATACACGTGTATATTTATAAATATCGTCTCTTTTTTTTATTATTTAGCTGAATGAGTTTAGTGTCAAAAATGAGGTCTGCCAAATCTTTAAGAACACACTGTAACTGAACTGCTTTGACACCTTGGGGCTCTGTGGTGAGCTGTTGTGATGAGTAACATCTGCTGGGTTGGCAAACAGTCTTTACAGTCACTGTCAAAAGGAACAAACAAGCTTTGTTTTATATCATTGAGCTCCTCAGTCCATTTTGGTTTCCACTGAGGCTCAGTTATGGCTCTATCTGACAAAACTATTTCACCAACTGAAATTTGTTTTCTATATATTAATTCTATGCTCTAATATTAACATTGAAACACTGAAAGTGTCAATGCACTCAGTCCATAAAAAAAAAAACCAAACAGCCCATATTTGGTCCCAAGTCCAGCCCACCATCTACCATCCAACCTTCTATGATGTGGTTTCTCAGGGCGTTTACCTAAAATTGCTATATTGGTATTCATTAAATCAAAAAACATTCCTCTTATTAGTGCAGAGGCTCTGATATCGTCTTCTGATTGGTTGACTGACCTGTTTCACTGGAGATTCAGAGAGATCAAGTCAAATTTAATCTTGACTAATATCTCATTACAGCACAACACAACCTAAATATTGCTTTTGAGAATACTATATTTTTAATGACCACTTTTCTCTCATAGTGTTTGACTTCACTCAAGGGGTATAATGAAAAGTCTCCCATGTGATTTCTTAATAGTGATTATGAAATATTTAACAAACTTCACAATTTTCTCTGCATTAGCCATTTATAGCCTAGACACAGAATAGCATTTCCTCTTTCTGTACCTAATTTTCATTCATGTAAAATCGTGTGTGTAGAGATTAACATGTAATATATAATACACCAGTCATGATGGTACTGTAGTGAATAAATTGGTCTTCTGAAATTTTACATCATTCATGAATATTTCAAGAGTGTGAACATATTAGTGTACCATTATTCATGAGATTATGAGACTAATCAACTGCTTGATTATGCAGTAGTGGCAGATGAGTCTGTTCAAAGCATCACCAACTCTCTCTATGCTCTATGTGCACATTCATAAAAACACCCTGACGATCTGTTGTGGTTGTCTTTCTTTGTTTTTTTCCACCGTCTGCTTTAAAACAAAGAAATTCCCTCGAACATGAAAAGACAAGCCCCTCTTTAATGTGGTATTGTCTCACCACAAGAATGCATTCATACTGTCATTTCACATGCTGCTCTCAGATAAGTTCAAAAGTTCATTCACAACTCTCTAACTGAAAATCGGAGAAGGATAAAGGCATGTTTCCACCACTAGCCTCTTCTGTGTGCTACTTTGTCCAATTATATCTCCCCTTACCACTCATTTAATGCCACCCCACTGACTCCAAGCAGCTTGAGCTGACATTAGGAGTTTCTTGTGATCCTTATCTAGCTTTTCAGCATGTGGCAGGAGAGGCTTTGGCCTAAGTCACAACATGTCACCTTGATAAAAGTTTTAAAAGATGAACGATTTCATTCAGTGATGAAAATGGTTAAGGCACACTTCCTGTAGTTTTATGTCAACAGACAGTTCATGTCTTCTTCTCTGCTGCTGGTGGCTTGTCTTCCCCTTAAGTGACCTGAATAAGTAAGGCTGGACACCACTGGCTGGTAAATAGCAAGCAGAAGCTGCTTTAGGGCGCTGTCGCCTGCACTTAGCCTCAAAAGCAGTGATACATTTATACACCGTACAAAACGCAATACAGGAGTTATGTCATTGTGCCGTCCTTTTCACTTTCCAACTGGAATGAGGTCATGGTTTCTGCACAGATATCAGAATCAGAAAAGTATATTCCAGCAGAGTTAAACTGCACCCTTTTTGTCTATTGTGTTTTGGGATGTGAATATATATGATATGTGTGTATACATATATATCACATGCAACGTGAAAAAAGTTGCTGTTGTATATGTAGCGAAGCCTAGAAATAGCTTACATTTTCAACTTCAACAAATCACTCATATACTTATCAAATTTGGAACATGGACTGGTGCTTAGTCATGAGCAGAAAACAATAGAGTGCTGGATGGATAATGTATTTATATAGGCTAACCCAAATGTTGGTGTTGCCCTTGGTCCCTCTCAACAAAACACTAATGGGAATTCTATGATGGATTTGGGACTGGAGAAAAGAAAGTTCTTTGACATTTTGGATTTTGTTCAGTAGGGATTGTCAGAAATTATGATACATTTGTGAATTAGGGCAGCATGGTGGCATAGTGGTAAGCACTGTTGCCTCACAACAAAAAGGGCATGCATGTTTGGGTTAATTTGTGACTCTAAATTGTCCGTAGGTCTGAGTGTGAGTGTGAGTGGTTGTTGGTCTCTGTCTGTCTCTGTGTGTTGGCTCTGTGATGGACTGGTGACCTGTCCAGGGTGTACCCCGCCCTCACCCAATGTGAGCTCGCCCAGCAACCCCAGCGACCTAGAAACAGATGAGAGGTAGAAGATGAATGAAATCATTAGATGTAAGAAGCTAAGAGCTGTAAACAAACTACATCAATGGTAACATGACTTTAATGTCAGAAAGCTAAACTTTGCATTTTTGATTTAGCTCTGACCTTTTGTACAAAAGCTTTTCATCTAACCAAGTAAAGGCAGAGGTAAATAGGTTTTCATGTTCAGCGTGAAAAGTAGACAATTTCCAGTTTATGCTGCTTTACAGTACATTCCCCCTACATTTAGAGATTATAAAGAGGAGAAGAAATGAAGTACTTCCTGCTCCACTACATATATTTGACAGCTTTATTTAACAAAGCAGTTACTGAAAGGACGATAACACGAGCTGTAACAGCTCACTGAAGCATGCACATGCACGTTGTCTCAAAGAAAAACTCCGTCCCCCCGTCACTGTATAATTCACATTCTTAATGCAGCCAGACTCTTAACATTGACCCCTATGCAAATATATACGACTAGTGCTTTTCTGAATAGCATTTTTGTCACATCACACAAAATAGTTTCTTGTATGATCCCCTGTTAACAAATCTGGGGAGATAAAGCTAAGATATGCAGGTTTTCTAGAACTGTTTTCCTCACAACCAGACTTTTTCATCTGACAGCAGATGTTCACTAGCTCAAACTGAACTTTGTTACCAAAGACTGTCAGTAAGCCAGGCAGACCCAGATGTAGGCCTGGCTCACTGTAAATCAGTTGCAGCTCCATACAAGGGAAAGATAAGATTTTTGCAGCTGCAGTACTTAATTAGACTCAACTCTTGTGCACAAGAGCTGCTGCATTCCAGAGAGTGTGTGATTATAGCATTTCTGCATGAGCTGTCTGCTGAGGGAGAAACATCCAACCTTACTCGGGAGTGAGACAGGTTTGATTAATTACAACGCGACAATGTCGTCTCAACCCTTCACTGCACCAGATCAAGAAAGCATCACAAGATGAGAATGGCCTGACGCTATCTAATCACCCCCATCCTGTAGCTAACCCCTCCATGACAACAGCGCTTAATAAAAATATTTAGCCTGTCTTGAACTGATAGCCAACTGTTGTTTTTATGCAGAAGAACAGCCAGCTACGCAAATACGCTGAGCAAGATTGTTTACCTTTGAGAAAACTCGGAAATTGCTGTGTCCAGGACAGCAAGCAGGATTTTCAAAATGTAGCTTGAATCTAAGGCTGATCAGTCAGAGGACAAAGTCTAATTGTTACTCCGTGGATAATTTTTTTTAGCAAGACCATGATGTCCCTCAGCTCTTGACATGGACATTTACAGGTGATTCATCCCTTTCAAATACAGTTCTCGAGTTGTAATTTTGAAGAATATGAATTTGTATTTTAATAAAAATTTTATTTTTTAAACCGCTTTCCTTAACATTATGAGAGTCACAATGTCTACATTGTTTCTTCATATTCATCGATTTGATTTTTAGAAATCTGGTGAATTTAGCTGCAGATAATTCTAATTACTGATCCGAAATCATTATTGTAATCTATTTTTTATGTAATAATCTAGATAAATGTAAGAAATTGGATCTGGGTCCGGAGGGAGAAAATCTGCCATACAACCCACTTAATACTAATACTGGCTAACACTTTAGATAGATAGATAGATAGATAGATAGATAGATACTTTATTAATCCCCAAAGGGAAATTCAAAAAGTATTATGTAATATATTATATTACATTAAACCAAAAATTTGGGAAAATCTTCATTTATTTGACTATTCAAACTAATATTGGCTCAGGATACAATGATTTCTAAGTTTTTAAGTTAAAAACATTGAACAAGTGCACACAAATGGATGATGGTACATGTAGTGTAATGCATCCTTGCAAAGCATCGCCATAGCTATGGCATCAGCAGGTATTTCGTATAACATGCGATAGCAGATAAAACGCAGCAGTGTCATCTCTAGGACTGTATGAATTGTATAATGCTGATGCATCACTCACACAACAGGCCGTTAAAATCATACAGCTGTTAAATAAATACAGCCTTATTTGAAAACAAGAGGCAGACAAGGCAGAAGTATTCACTCTACTGAACACCATCATCACTTCCAACATTTTATCACTTCCAGATTTTTTGTGGAGTCAGCATTAATTCACACAGTGACTCTGAAGTGAGCTCTATTAGGTTCCCATTTTCTGTTTGCTTCTCTGTTTTTGTTTCTGTCACATTGTTCATTCATTCACACAGATTTTTATATCCCTGCTTTGGGAAGAACCAGGACAACAAGGATGTCCAGAAATCTTTATCGCCACCAGCTCCCTCTATTTCCCTCTGTGGGATCCAGTCGTTATCACATTTTTCTAAAACTAATGTCTGACAGAGAACACATCAGTCACAGTTACTACACGCTAATTATTTCACCGAAGGAGGTTAGGTCAGATATGTGCCTTTTGGGTTGTTTGTTTGAAAGGATGATTTTCACAAAATGTCATGAACTGATTTGAACCGAACTACCCCAAACACTGACAAGATAAAGATTTTTTTAAATAAATTTCTAAGGAAGTAATTATTGATTAATGATTAAAAAAAAAAAAAAAAACAGACAAAATTTTTTTGGAGTTGCTGTCGTCTTTTGTGTTTCTATTCTCTTCTCCTGTGTTTGTCCTTAGTTTAGCCTCTGAATCTGAATTTGTTTCTCTGAATGGGCCTAGCTGCTGCAGAACTATCGAGTCTGCTACTCCAGTCTTCACACAGTCTTTGTGTTTCCACACTCAGTGATCAACCATACAGCCAAAACCTGGAACTGGTTTTCTTTTGTTCTCTTTGCTCTTGTCTCAACATGCTGTTTCCTGCACTTCAGCTTTCCTGATACATCAACAAAAAATCAAATAATTTGCAAGGAGAGGTAATAGCTTATATAAAAACATACACATTAATTTTGAATAAACACATTTAAAACATCACCAATATATAAAGACATTGTTTTAAAGAAGATATTTAAAAGAAGCTAAGTTAGTTAGTGTCTAGTGATGCTGATGGCCGGTTGTGAGCGCTCCCATTAAAATGACTCATACTTGCTACAAGCAAGTAAACAGATAATTTGAAGTCTCTGTGTAATGTACTGGCTTATTCCCATTGCTGAGGGTACTGTGAGGTTTTGTTAATGAGCATATTTGTTTTAGGTTATGTGTCATTGTTTTGCTCATTGCATGCCACTGTTTATCTAACCTTATCAGAACCTGGCGTCAGTAGCTGGTTCGACTGATTTAAAAAAAAGATGCTATCAGGGCTATTTCTTACTTGAGCAACATAATGTGACAGGAAATTGAGCCTGGCTCTGTCTGACCTCTTCCCAGCATTCTTTCTGTGCTTCCTGTTTATCTCTTCGTGGCTCTCTGCTCCGACAAAAACTCCTCCGTATGCCAGCAGCTTACCAGCAGGGACCTCCTTTGGACAGGTGCAGAAATCTGAGAGTGTTACTGATGCCTTTCCCTCTGACCGTGAGTTCAGTGAAGGATTCACCAAGCAAGGAAATGCCTGGAGAACCACCCAGGGGACCTAAGTTTACAAGGTGTGTCAGAAGAAAATTAATTGGGATGGTCTTGGAAGACTCATTATTTTTTATTCATGAAGTGTCTAAAAGCTGGAGGCACAGAGCCATCGTGAGGTTAAGGTTTAGGGCCTGGTGCTGGCTGGAGATAGAGCAGATCAGTAAGAAGAGAACATGTTATTGAGTGGTGTTTGACTGGTGAGAAGAAATTTGACCTGAATTTTTTCTTTCGAGGAGGATTGGTAGACTGGGAGTGAAAGTCAGTGATCAAACATGCAGCAAAGATCTTGTTATATTTTAGGGGACTACTTTTGCAGCAGCGGAGACCCATAATTCTCTGTTTGGGTTGAGAGGTAAAAAGAATATCACCCAACAAGAACCACTGAACTTTACAGGCCTGTTGCCTTATTCGATTCAAAATGCTACAATATTTCTCAATGCTGATTAACCGATTGCTAGAAGGCAAGACACTCTAGGTCAGTCTGTAAAACAGTGTCTCTCAGTCTATATCCAGCTTTAAGTACCTCCAGGAAGCAGCTTATTCCCATCAGGCAAAAGCAGTTCGACAGCTGACACTGGGGAGTTTGTTGACAGGTGTGTTGTAACAGTGGCATTGACCCGGCTGAAAGTGAAAATGGAATGATAGGCCGTGACAGTCTTCTGCATGAATGTAATAAGAGCTGCGTGTTTGTTTGTTTTTGTTGTGTGAATACAGTTTTGTGAGTGTATGTTGGGAATGGTGTGTGTCTGTGCAAACGAAACAAGTAGGACTGTAAAAACAATGAAGAAAAAAATGTTTGACTTATGTGCACTTTTGCACATTGGTAAACAAACACACTCCATGGTAACAAACACACACCGGGCGCTGTAACAGTCATACTTCCTGTGCCCTTGGATTTGACACCACAGGTTTGGGGATCTAACTGCTTGCTAAATATGTCTCCTGGAACCCGGAAGAGCTCAGCAGCTCAACTGGCACCAACTGCATCAGCACTAGGTCCAATCACCCCTACAGCTGCTTTGAATGTAGTGAATCAAATCAATATAATCCAGTCTTCTATTGTCTGCGTCAAACCAGGGCCACTGCAGTCAGGTCTAAGCCTGTGTGGTAGTGCTCTACCAGGTTTACCAGAACTCCCCAGGGATTTGGCTTTGGGGTTGGAGCATTATTTTACTGAGCTGTGAGTACTTAGAAAAAAAAAAAACAGTAACAAAAAACAAACAAACAAACAAACAAAAAAAAATATGTATATTGAAAAGTTTTATCCTCATGCTGCATGCTTTCACTGTCGTCTTTAGTTACCAACACACGGTGAAGACTTTGTTTTTTGTTCTTGCTGAAGGAACCTTTAAATAGCAAGAGACTTGACCAATAGGGTTAGTTTGCTGCATCGAAAAAAAAAATGTACATGGATTTAATAGAGTCCAAGAAAATGTGTATCATACTACTTTTTTTCTAAACATTATACTGTACGGATGTTTTCGCCTGAGACATAGCTCAGTGGTAGAGCTGCATGCTTTGCATGCAGAGGTCCCGGGTTCAAACCCCAGCCACAAGGCAAACCATTGGTAGTCTGGTTTGCCAAGCCTGGATAAAATCGGGAGGGTTGCGGCAGGAAGGGCATCCGGTGTAAAACCTGTGGCCAAATCAATCATGCAAGTCACAGAGTGGACTTGCTGTGGCGACCCCAAATAAAGAAAAAACCAAAGTGGGGAAAAAAAACCAAAAACTGTAGGGATCTTTTCCTCGAGGCGTAACTCAACAAGTGTGTGATCAGTGATTTTTAATTTATTTTTGGTGAAGACAAAACAAGTAAAGGTTGTCATTCAGCAGGTCTCACTGGAATGTTCAAAGATTTCCACAAATCCAGTGGGTTAAGAGTAGAAAAGGGAAAGAGACGGTTTGTTTGTGGAGCCGACTGTTCAGGACATCTGCTAACAAGCCAAACTGTGCAGTGGAGCTCTACTCTCACGTGAGGAAATGTCTGCCCAGGTTGTTCACTTCTGAAAGGGGCACCGCACTAAGGACTCTTCCTGTGATTGTGAGAAACTGCTGGCCACAACTGTGAATGCTTGCTTTGCTTGTGGTGGGAAAGATAGATATGTTTCTCCAGCCAAATGTAACTTAGTGTGTAGTCAGTGTGGCAGCTTGGGGGAAAAAACACATTAGGGAAAGCAAAACATAACACTTTACCTTTTAAAAGTCTTATGCTCTGAGTGTGGATAATCTATAGTCAGCTATTTGGTGTTTTGTTTTTGTTTTTTTTTTTAAAGTAGCTTCCTGTCTGTGAGTAGGTATCTGATACTAATGTGAGTAGTAGTATCAGATCATGTGCCATGTTTAAGCATCCTGTTAACTTTGTGAACTCACTTTATATGTCTGAATAGCTTGGTTTTACTACATAATACCGAGCCATCAATACTATTACAATCTGGAAGACTTTATTGGTCTGATACATTCACAACAAAGGTTAATATGTTTGTTATTCATGACTCTGCACCACACACCACAGAGCCATATGGGAAATATAAAAAAAAGGAAATGGCTCACAGTAAAGTATGGACGGATCAGTTAGAGCAATCAGTATATTCCAACCTGTTTATTGGGCTCTTCAAATATTCACATGAGTCATGCACAGCTGTAAACCAGGGTGGTGTTGGGTTGTTTTCTCTGGCATTGCAGCATGGTACTGTATGCAAAACATCACTACAGACAGTAAAGGCAACATATCTCTGAAAGTCAAAAGACTTCAGCCGTAGGTTTGCCTAAAGAGAGTAGGACTTCCTTCCTAGATTTCTCTTTGGCTCCAAGGAAGTTATTTGAACACATGTGAGAAGTCAGCAGTGACAAAAAATATATACCATATAAATTTTATATCTAAGTGATATATACCTGTTTCAAATAGTAAAATTCCAGTAACAGCAGCAGTGGCATTATTCAGCACTGCATTAAACTGTGGACTGAGTGTATTAGATGTACTGGAAGAATCGGCGTTGCAGAAGATCAAGTAAATCCACAGCAGTGTGGACACACTGCTTTTCCCACATTCATAGCATGATATCCCTTTCTGTACCTACACACAAAGTTCTCAGAGAACCACCCATTGCTTTATAAGGTATATATATATATATATATATATATATATGCCCGACCCACAGCTTGGAAACCACAGTCCTAATTTAAAAAGTGTCAGGCCGAGCAATAGATGCAATATACCAGTAATGGTTTTAACTCAACCAGACCTCCAACCTGAACTACCATATCAGTCATGTGCCCTGACCCTCTGATACCACCCAAGGGAATGTTTCTGAATTAGCATCCAACAGATAAACGGTTGAAAAATGCACAAAGATAACCCTCTCCTTGTGCGTCAGTGCTATGGTGATGGATTTGGTAGGTTAAACATATTAATTAGATTAAAAGAAGGACATATATTTCTCATTTGTGTTAAAATAAGTGCATCATTTAAGTTAGATTAAGGTTAAGGTGGTGGATGGTGGGTTTATGGAAGCTGAAGGAAGGCTGCAGGAGCCAACACACTTGTCATTACAAAACCTTTAACTAGTAAAAATGTAGCTATTGTAACCGCTTCAGATAAGCAGGTAATGGGGTTTATTTATGAAGACTGTATCCTTTAAACCTTTAATTCATTAAATATATGATAGTGACATAAAAAGTATTGACGTGCTCCAAGACAATATAAACAAAGACAAACTAAATGGAAAATTGTTTATACCTCACCTCATAGTTTCATCGTTATGAAAACCATTGTTTCAAATTCATATTTATGGATGTGCAACTGGCATCGTGCGCCAGAAAGACAGAAGAAAATACAAGAAGAGATAAGACATTTCTGGAAACACGGGTTGGATTGTTTATAAAATGCCCTCTCCCTCTTTTTCCCTCTGCTCATAATTGAATGCAATTAACACACACACACACACACACACACAAAACAGCAAATCATCTTATACTGTATACAGAAGTAAGAAACTTTTTCTCTATAGTATGGGGTCAGCAAATGTACAAGCTCATGTCTGTGACTGAAAGTAATAAACATACATCATTTGATATTTGATAGAAGAATTGATTCCATTCTAAAAGTCTAATTTTTTCATAGCACATGTGTTAGAAATGTGTGATGTGGCAATATCCTGGATACCGAGTGTGTTTACTTTTCCTTCAATCCATGTGTTTCACAATTAAAATATTCATCCCATAATCAGGCTTGTCATGAACATGTGTGATCACAGTGTGGTACAATTGAAAATGAATTTTTGCAGTTAAATATTTTCTGATATTCTCTGATAGGGTTGATACAGTACCAAAAGTGACATGTATAAGTGACAAGTATAATATACTACTGAGCTTGACAAATATGTCAAGAGACACATCTCTGACAACTAAACTCCATCTACCAATGGAACCCATGTGATCCAACTGAAAGTCATGAAAAACTAAACAGTTGGAATAGGTGGATGCTTTGCTGTAGATTTTAAGATATTTTAGATAAACTCTGTAGCTGACGCAGACTTTTTTGTCCTTTTTGTTTCAGTACTCCAGCATGAATGACTCATCATCACAATGACTAACGTGACCTGTGAGCCCACTTGAAGTGACAGTCAACTCATACAAAACAGTAATTGCTCTCACACTTCTACATTACGGGGGAAAAAAACAGAAGCAAAACCGAACACCCACAATTTCAAGTACTCAACAGGCAGGTTTTGATGGGTTTCAGGAATAGTTCAGCCACCCCCTCTCAGTGCTCATGCACATTGATTGCCCATGTGTCTGACCAGTTGATAGTTGGTCTTTCACAAAAGCAGCATATGTCACAATTGGTAAATATGAAACAGATTTTTTGATGGGCTTTGTGTTTCTTGATTCATTTAGTTAAGTTTCTCATTTGCCTTATGCCTTAATGAAAGGTTACAATAAAGGCGTCCTTTTAAGGAACTGGGAGTTTGTTCATTGATTCAAATGTGGACCATTTGAAAAGAGAAATAAAGGTATGACATTATCAAAGGGTAGGTAAATTATTTTGATGTAGTTCCTGCTAAAATATTGCCAATGTGATGCTTTATGAATATTTGCATATATTTCAGAATGTATTATCACATTACAAAACATTTACCTAACCCTTTATAAACAGCAGAAAATAAAAGACCAAAATAAAAAACAAAAAAGAAAAAAAAATGAGGACAGTGTAAGGGAACAAAACTTAATAGTAAAGGTTATAAAACTAATATGTAAAAGAGCCGAGTCACAGATTTTGCTGTTCCTGATCTAATTTCAGCTGTTTTAAAGTTGACAAGCCCTAACGAGAAAGGCCGTATAATTTTTCCTTGATTTCCAGCCAGAAAACTAATAAAAATATCTTTCTGGAGGACCTGGAGCTAAAACCAGGCTAATCTGGAGTTTAATCATCTGCCCAATCATATTACACAGCTGCTCCACTAAAAAAAGGGAGCTCTTTCAAGAGAGAGCTGGCCCAGGGCATTGATGAATTGAAAGCAGCAGGTTTGAGCCATTTAGGCATCAAAAGGAACCAACATAGGCTACAGATATATTTCACTTGTCTAAATGTGCATTGTGTGTTTTAAAAACATGCACATGCTGCTGTAAAACTCGTGGGGCTTGTACTGTCCTTTCCTGGGAAATCTAGATTGTGTGGCTTCAATGACACAGCCAAGAAATCACTTTTTTTCTTAAAATTAATCATGTCCAAGGTCCATTATTGTCTATTACCTTGGCTCAGCCATATATTTAACTAACTTCTAGTCCCTTGGCGCGAAAGAAAAGACGCTTTAAGCCCAACATATTCTACTTTAGCCCTATTTTTGGCCTGCTCTGTATTCAAGGGAAATATTCAGCTATCTCATGCGAGTCGCTAGGTTTGTCTGTTGTGTTTTTTCGCTGGAGGCACCGAAATAGCTCGTTCTATGACTGGAAAATTAAGCAAACATAGATGTGCCAGAAACTCCCATGTTAAAAGAAACATGTTTATGGTGAATTAAATTATAATACTATTTGATTTATGCAATAGCATTAGCTGCACTCACCATTCCTGGTTTGTAAGCTTTGTCACTTAAAAAGTTCATTAACCATCAAATGAAATTAGCCTTGGATCAGCTTTCAAGCAAGATGCCCAGCTGTGGTTGCAATGCTAACTTGAGTGAATTCGTGCCCCAACTAGCAGTGCACCTCAGTCTTAGTCTCCACAGGCCCATTTCTGCATACAGTCTGTTGATGCTATACTCGGAAACGATTCTGATAATACAACAATTGTTAATCAAAAGTGTAGTTGTTCTCTGTGAAAATAACAACAAAGCACTTAAGTGTGCTAAAATGTCCCATAAAGCTGGGCGGTTCTGCAGATGAGGGTGACAAGTCTTGGGTCTGTGGGTCTGTCACTGCAGGCCTCCCCTCTTTGCATACACACAGCCGTTTAAGCTATTGTTTTATTGAAATATTTATTATGGTGGGGTTAGCACTTATACAAATGGGTCATGGCAGTAGATTCATCTAAACTGAATTTAACACAAAAACAAACACACTATTCATGCCTTTTCTGTCCCAAATTATTACAATGATAAGATTTACATTACGCTTCATTGTCTTTGTCACAATCTGTTTCCTGCGTTTGTGATTCCGATGTGATGACAGCTATACTGATTGTTTGAATGTTGTTTATTTTGGTGATTGTACATTGTTTTGCCTGATAATGTCATCTAAATGCTGAAATATTAAGTTTAATGTATCGTAAAAAAAAAAATCTTCAACAAATTTGAATAAGTTTTTATTAAAGAAGGCTTATATAAGCCATGTATGACACTAAATTCCCAATATTATAAATAAACTGGTATAACACAGTATCTCTTTTATTCCCATGCGTGCAGCCTCTAAAGCATTTACAGTATTTTACATCGCTCCCTCCCTCCCTGCTGCTCTGCCTAATTTAACCATAGTATGCCACTCTGTCTGCAGATGCACAGCTGGTGTGTTCTGAATTTAGGTTACACTCGAAACAGTTTCATTATCAGAGCCTCAAATAGCAGCTGTGTCTTGTACTGTTCTCATTTATAGTACATAAGAAGAGTACAATTGGGCTGGGTTCAAACCCCAGCCATAAGGCAAACCAGCACTAGGCTTGCACTGGTACTGTAAGATTTTTTTCTTGTTCAAGATAAGCTTATTGAAAGAAAACCATTTTTGAACCAAGTTAAAATCAGATTGTAGAGAGTGTTGGATTAGTGAAATGTCAGAACTGGAAGAGTAAATTACATATAAATACATATAAATGAATTAAACAGTCTGAACAGATTTGACGAAGATCATTGATAAAAATGGAAAATAAAAGAGGACCTAAGGATGAACCTTGTGGAACACCTTTATTGACAACTTTGAAGTCTGACTGGCTGCCCTGAAAAGTGACACATTGACTTCTTTGATGGAGAAAAGAATTAAAAAATAATAAAGAGTCAGAAGAGAGACCATACAGTTTGTCCAGGAGGAGATAATGATCAACCATTTCCAATGCTTTGGTAAGATCAATAAAAATAGCACCTATCGGCATGTTACTGTCAGATGCTGAAAAACTATAATTTGTGAATTTTAGAAGAGCAGTGGTAGTGGAGAAATTTGGTCGAAAACCAGATTGAAATGGAGATAATAAGTTATAATCATTCAGGTATTTAGATAACTGATTAAAGATAAGTTTTTCAAATATTTTTGTTATGCTGTTGATAATTGAAATGGGTCTATAATTATTAGTATCTGTGATATCACCTCCTTTGTGAAGAGGAGTTACTCTGGAACATTTCCACGATTGAGGCGTTTCACAAGTTGCAATGATAGATTAAATACATCAACCAGTGGAAATTACAGGATATAGCATCGACGTCAGCATCACAACAAAGATATATACAGAATATACATAAAAATATATCATTACCCAACTCTGAGGCAATGAAACCAGGAAGGGAACGCAGGAGGAAAGAAACAAATATACAATATATTCATCTTCTACTGCCTATCCTTTTCCAGGTTGTGGGGATGCTGGAGTCAATCCCACCTCACACTGGATGAGGGCAGGGTACACGCTGGAAAGGTCGCCAGTCCATTACAGGGCCAACACACAGAGACAGACAGAGACGAACAACCACTCACACCCACACTCAGAGGTACGGACAAAGTCACCAATCAACCTAAACATGATGTCTTTGGACAGTGGGAAGAAAGCGGACTACCTGGAGGAAACCCACGTAGGCAGGGGGAGAATATATAAACTCCATACAGAAAGGCCCCAGACCGGGAACTGAACCTGCAACCTTCTTATTGTGGGGAAACAGCGCTAACCACGTTGCCACCGTGCTGCTTTGTTAGCTGCATAACAGCAAGAAAACAAACGTGTTGAGGGAAGAGAGAGTGCAAGAGCCTGAAGGTACAGTTTCTTCTATGGTGGAAAACCAGGAGCACAGGTGCTTCCAACTGCACTGATCTGTTGCAAGACTCCACCGTCCTGGTGCCTGCTGCTCAACTGAGAATAAAAAAATAAGGATAAAACAGCTTAGAAAATAGAGCAAAACCTAGAGACACCATGGGCAGTCAACATGCTGACATAGTCATTCAGTCAGAGGACTGTTGAGATTGGTGTGACGGATCACCATGCATACTGTAGGAAGCACTAGTCAGAAAATAGCATGAAAAACTTTGGAATGATACAACAGAGTCTTCTCTAGTCTCATCTAGTGTTCTGGATTATGGATTAGCATCCTTACAAATTCATCATAACATTTTCATCATTTAACTGTTTCAGTGTTAGATTTGACCTTTATATGAATGATCAGAGAAATAATAAGGCTCGTGTTTCTATTTTGTATGTTTGAATTTCTAGAAAACGTGTTTATTGAAGAGACACATTAGAACATCTAAAACAACAGCATCTTAAATTAAACAGAACAAAAACATTTGTGTGTATGTTAAATAAGAAAGAGATAGATATAAAGATCGGATACAAAAGATTTATTGTCTGGAAATATTTGTTTTGGTGTCTTTGAACAACAGTGGTTGATGGGTGTTGTCTCTAGTGTCTGCAACATTTTTTTCGGTGCTGCCAGCTGTGGCTAAATAATGAGCCCTTGAGGTCTGGGAAGAGCCAGAGTGACAGTCAAAGGTGAAGTCACTGTCTCTTTATGGATCCTCACTTGGTTTTTCCCTCTGTTTGTTTATTGTTGTCTTGGATGCTGCTGTCGCAGTGGATTACATAGGTGGAGTACATATGCAGATGTTCTGTTCGTGTACTTGACGAAGGTTGGACAGACCAAAACATGATCAATAAATATTTCAGCAGAAAGGAAGGCAATTGGTTTCAAGTTACAAATTCAGGTGTTATTTATTTATTTATTTATTATTTGAGATTAGTTTGGAATGGAAAATCTGAACAGTCCTGCAACACAGTGGCTCTTAAAAGATGGAAACCTTTTGGCTGTGAAATGTAACTTGGGTGCATGAAGATGAGAACATTATGTGTCCTCAAGGTACTTGATAGCATGAGCAGTAAGGATGAGGTGGAGCCAGGACAGACATGGAAATATTGACACAGAGAGGGATGGATGTCTCACTGAGGTCAAAAAGAAACAAAATCCCGTGGGGGTTCACCAGCTGATGCTGATCCACAGACGAACACCACATTTCATACAGTTAGCTATCACAAGTTAATTTTTGGATGTAAAATGACGTGGGGTTACACTTTCTTGAAAACTGCACATGCAAGTGTCCCATGCAAGCACTGTCACCTAAATCCTCTGGCTCATTTGGGTTTGGGCTGCATCTCCTCTTCATCATCATAATTCTCCTTCTCTGTAGAATTATCCTCACTTGCTGACTTCATGCTGGATGAAAATTATTTCTTCATCACCCTCATCACTGGTGTCTATATCTGAAGAGGTTGCAAGGTTCTCTTCTATCACTCTCATTCTCTCTCTAATTTCTTTTAGCATAAAATGGCCTAAATGGGACGCCCTGAATAAAGGTTGGAATGAATTGCATTTTCTTAATAATTTGTCACATTTCAACAGATCCCATTTCACTTTCAACACTGAAACAAAATGTTCCGATATTCTCCACTCAGCCGCTTTCTGTGACTTTTTTGTCCGCCATCTACAATGAACAGCATCCCCAAGTGCCCAATAAGTGTTAGGGAAGTGTCATATGAATCAAGATACTGCAAACCAGCCCAACTTCTAAAACACACCAACAGCAAGTGTTGAGAGGAAATGGGAGTTGGTGCTGTTATCACATGGAATTAACAGCCGTAACAACAAATAAAAGGTCTTATAGAGGGCATAGAACCCCTGCTTCATAACAACAGCTTCCTGTTACCTTCCCCAAACTCTGTTTTTGGAGTTCTAGAACTATTGTTGGACAAATTCTCACTTTCTACACTCTCTGGACATTGTTGGCACTGCCTTGACATTGTTTGTGTACACACATATTTGGAATTGGCATGGAAAATGTATCAAAAAAGCTATTTCTCATTTATACAGCTAGTAATTACAGAGCTAATTATGAGCTAAAGTAAAAAAAAAAAAAAAGAACTAAACTACCAATTGCATAAAGCTGAGTGTAGATAGGACACCCATCATATTGTCATGCATTTTTAGAAAAGAAGAATCTGAGAAGAAAATAGATCTTAACTATACAATAGGCTGCTGTATATGTTATTACCTAGCTAGATAAAGGTAATGTTTGATTAGCTGGCACATTTGATTCTTGGGAAAATCACCACAGATTTAGAAACTGTCTACCTGTTGTATTTGTCCAAATAATAAAATTAATAATAATGAAATTATTAATGAATATGAGCACACTCCTTCTTTGTGTGTGCCGTTTTTAAGCTGCTCCTGCTGGGTATTACTGGCATCTACATATCTGAATTTGTGTAGTTTCTTCTCTGGGGATGCTTTTCCCCCTTTTTTCCTGCGTGGTTTGTCTTGATTGGATATTCCATGATAAAATTCTCCTGGACTGTTTTAATTCAGACAAAGTGGGTCAGTGTTAATCCACTTAATGCTGTGAGTTAACAATATGAGTAACAGATGTGGTAAATTCAGTCATACCACAGCTGTAATGTTCGACAGAGTTGTCTGCTCGTGCGAAAAAGAAGAGAAGTCAGTGAAAACTGTTCTGACGGAGTGATAGCAGGCCACTGATGGGGCCATCTTTCCTCTGCAGGAATTCCCATTTGAGGAGACATTAAGTGACTTCCTTTGAGAGAAAAATTGCTCAACATACAGCCAGTATCCAGCCAGGCTCTGAGCTGAGCTTTTTCTTGTTTAACTTCACTGGAACATCTCCCATTTCTTTTAAAACCACAGGTTTAAAAAAAAATTAACCACCAGTTAAAGATGTACTCAATCACAGATCACTGGTTCTCGCATTCTTCCTTTCATGTGTCACAGCTCTAACCTTTATTTTCTGGCAAAGGATAAAGGTTTTCGGAGCGGTAAACAGCCGTGCTTACAAGTAGTGATATAAACTCTTATCATTTCCTTTAATCTTCAGCCGGAAGACTCAGAAAGTCAACACTCATAATAACTACATTTGCCAGGTGGCACATATACTTCACTACGCCAGATAAAAAGGACATTGTAAATTCAATTGTTGTGTCTATGAAAGGATACGCCTGTCTGCCCAGCAGGCACAAAGCCGTCACTGTCACTAGGCAATTTTTGGACAAATGTAGGTTACGACATAAACATCAGGACAGAGTATAATAGCAACGTCAGTTTGATGTAGACAACTGACAACAGTTGACGTCAGCCATCTTGACATATAAAGTACCAACATTCTGGTGTTGAGAAAAATCCATCAACTACTAAATATTACAATGCCTGTTAGTCAGCAGTGGGATTTAGCATCAAACTTTTACCAACAAAGAGCTGTTGGAGCCCAACGTCTTTCTGACGTAAGATTGACGTCTGATGGCTGCTGGGGGTGCGTCCAGAGTATGGATATCCTAATCCTTTGTCTATCCGTCTGTTTGAATGGCGACTGACAGCAAAGTTCCCCTCCTTTGCTGCTGTGAAATGTGCCCTGTTTCCATCAATGCTCATTTAGTTCAAGCAGTGTCTGAATGAAAACTGATGCCTCAAGCATAAGCTACAAATTTGTGGTTGTCTCCTGTAATAAGGCACAGTTTGACAGTGGTTGTGCAACATATTCTCTGCAGCTGAGACATTTGATGATCCTACTAATAATCTGTGATGTTCAGAATTTCAAAAAATCCTTTTTTTTTTTTAAAGGCTCAAAAACTCCACCAATGTTTCTTTTCTCAGCAAACTGAAAAAGGCTTAAAAACTGGTGGATGGAATAATAACTTTAAAGGTCTCAGAAAACCATATCCACAAGTCATTTAATAAGTCATTTTAATATAACACTTTCACTGTCATAAGGATGGATATGTTGGTTTATACTTCACACCATTACACTTCGGTCCTGTTACTCTTACCCCATCTTGACAATTCCTGGCCAGTTCTTTGTGAAATTGTGTTTGGATGATCATGGTTTACACCCTCACGTCCCTATCAGCCTAGTTCTCTTGGCTTCTATACATGAGGTTTCTATGCTGAGTTTTGCTGTAGTTTTAGTATTTATGTGTGTGTGTGTGTGTCATTATTTGTAATTTTCTCAGTGTACATAAAAAATCCTCTCTGCAGCTTTGAGATGGGGTGTCGATTCTGTGACCTCTGACCTCAGAGCTGTCAGGGCCCCAGATGTCTGCACTTGGCTCATCATAGTTCTCATGAAGCAGTGACCTCCTGCAGGCCCGGATGTGTGATTTAAGACGTGTCAAAACTGTATCACCAAGAGTTCTTCCAGCTGTTACTGGTTTGATGAGCCATCCCAACTCATTTTTGCATCTCAGATAATGAATGGATCTTTCAAAAGGCCACTGTTGCAGCTTATTGACGTGCAGCAAGTCATAAGATACAATGCGAAAAATTAAATAAATAAACAGTAGGTTAAAGTATATGAACTGTAGGAGTAACATTTTTAATTAATATATTAGTGCAGGTTAATTATTGAAATGTAGTTCAAAAGTGTGCAATGCAGACATTATTTGCATAGGAAATACTGGGTTACTGAAGTCAGAATAATAATTGCAGAGGCAGGTAATGGCATTTTAGTTAAGAAGTAAAGTAATAATCTTTAATAACTGACTTCTAGCAAAGCAGTTTTATTCAGGCATGAAATGAGGAAACGAAACAGAACACAATGACTTCATTTATTAGGCAAGCAGCTTCCACTTGTCCCACAAGGTCAAACTGGCACTCCTCTCACTTAGCCAGCTGTGATTTCATGACACAAGATGTTGAAAATAGACAACAATTATCCCAGAGGAGGTTTTTAGGAAACGACTGTCTCTCTTGTTATTTATGTTATCGCACTCCATTAATATCTGCAGCTTCCTCAGACACCAACAGGTGTGATCCTGCTTGCTCCAAACACACAGATGTTATTGGGAATATTTTTGGAATACAAAGTGGAGAAAACCTAAAATATATAGATTTTCTGTCCAGGAAGAAAGCATGAGCAAAAAAAAAAAAGAAAAAAGGTTTCTACTGATCTGCTCTGCATGCAAGAAGCTTTTATGCCAAAATGTCTGATCTTACACCAAAGGATTATTAAACCATCACTGGCATGATATTTTAAATGATAAATTATCACTTACACATCAAAACCATGTCATCAAAATCGAAATTTCTCCATTTCTTCACTTTAATTGTAAGAACGTTTTTTGCCTGATTTCTGCCAATCCAAATTTGAATTGAATTGACCAGATGGAGGCACCATGACTCCTCAGGGTGAAGCTTGTTTCAGGGATAACGAGCAGCCAAAAGACAGAACATGACAGAACAATAGAAATAGAAAGTGTGGAAGTTAAAGTCCTTCCTGTTTGTTTTTGTCTGCTCCTAGAGTAAGGGGGGGGGGCTAAAAATGGGAAATGGGATTTGGGGCCACTGAAGACCTACACTTTGTAGTGTTGACAACACAGGAAATGGAGATGAAAAGAAGGAAGTGGCCACAGATTTTTGCAGGGATGCAAGCAAGACATTGTCAGCTTACCAGGCTGAGCTTCAGCATGTTTTCCACTTTAGAAGATGTGTAGTCGAAACCACCTGGTGGATATATGTCGCAGACGGCTTCAGTCAGGAGCCTGGACATAGGGAAGCGGTCGAAAAGGAAGTACGTCCTTGTGGCTCTAACTGTCTGACTGCGGCGCTGACTGACAGGAAAGACAGGCGATACAGGGTGGGGAACAGAGTAAGGATTCTTTTCATATTACATTCAACAAACAGGCCATCAACACATCCTTCATCAGCTTTACAGCATTTATTAGTCCTGAACTTCAAAGTCAAAAACAAATTAAACATTAGGTAAATATTGGCTTAATGTTCATATTTAATTCATAAGCTATTTAAGAGTGTGAAAGTAATTAAATACTGTAACTTTCCTCTAATCAAAATCCTTCAAGAATTTTATTGAGATGAGTCATAACTTCCTGGATATAGTCTGACACATTGCCTTCCATAACATAGTTTCACTCTTAGCTTTTTCTACGTTATTATGTTGTTGTGTTATTTAAGCCTTGGAGATGCTGGTGGGCAGTATTTGCTACCACTCTGTAAAACGGTATTCGTTGTTTCCTCATTCATTAATTTTAGGATTTGTTCCAAGCTAAGTGGCTGCACCTTCTGTTTATGTTACAGAGGAGAGAGTGGAGTCAACGCTGATGTCAAACTTTCTCCAAGAAAGTGGCTAAAGTCTCAAATTCTTCTTTAGTTTGTTTAGATGTGCAAAGTGGTTAGATGATGAAATGTTTTAAGGCACATCCTGTGTGAAATCCCTGAAGATTTCATATGTTACATGCGTGGCCATGAATGTCAGACACAGAGTTTTATTCCCACGCCACTGCCTTTAGCGTGATCTTTCACTTAAGAATTTGCCCTTCATCTGCATCTGCACTGAAATGGAAAGCAAGTTCTGCCTTTAAAGCTCCATTAAATGCAATCCAGATGTCATCCTGGAAAATTCTCACAGAAGAAAAAAAAAAGTATGCTTTACCAGAGGGGGGAAAAAAATAAGGCATGGAGGGATATACCATAAATAATACATATGCTGATGTACGAAACATGAAATGGCATTAGGGTCATGAGAAGTTTTTTTGTTTGTTTTTTTTTTTCTTAAAAAGAAACTCCAGCTTGGTGAGTGTCATACCCTGTTATTGCAGAACAAGGAAAGACCCTGTTAACAACATTATAGAAATTAAAAAAAAAAAAAAAAATGCCTTTGCTAGTATATATCAGATTTTAGGCACATGATCATTGTAAACCTTTTTCTCAAAATGGAAAGCAAATCAACAGAAAGAAAATAAATGTCAGCACCTGGAACCTGCAGGTGGACTCCAGGACAACTGATGACCTGCTCACATGTGCTTCTTGAACCCTAGCTGTGCCTCTTCCTGTGAGGCCTTTTTTCTTTTTCTACACACACCACAGAATCTGTAATATTAAGAAGTAATATTTAAGAACCAAGAGTACAGACCTACTAACTGATTGCATGAGGGGAAATATAAATGCCATATTTCAGAATGATTGTGACTATCGGAAGCTTTTTTTTTTTTGTATTTGGAACAAAACACATTTATTAGAGAAAGACTCTTATGGAAAACACTTAAAACACAACAACTGAAGAGATGAATTCATATGTCCTCCTGTGAGGACGCTATTATTATGCGCTATTACACGTTACTGAGCATTCTGGTCTTTGGTAAATGAATTCTTTCTTGAATAGTTTCCCCACAGTCAGTGAAACAGGAAAAATGTGCATGTTAATAATGACACCATTAACAGCATCAGAAATAATAACAGTTTTGTTGGAATTGAGACGATATGTTGTTCAAACTTTATTGCGTTTTCTCAGTGCAGTGAGTCAGGCCCAAATGCTTTTAGGGTGCTAATTTACTGTGCATGGTTCAAAAGCATTGCACCCAGTCACTCTTCATAAGACTTTATATCAACATTCGCACCATCAGTCTGAACTCTGGAGGGCTGAACACCATTCCTCCAAAAGATTTTCTTCCATCTGGTGCTTTGATGATGGTGGTCAAGAGTGTTTAAATTGTGCGTCATTTTACTCTCACCATACCATTCAGTGACCCCTCAAAGCCCCTCCAGGGTTATTGTCATCCTGTTTTCCCATTCCCATTCATTTTTGAGGTTTATCCTTCACTTTGTCACACATCCGTAGTAACTTTAATTGTTTACACATGGAGATTTTTGCTGTGATGTCATGTCTGGACTCTTTGTGGTTGTTTTTCGTTTTCAATGTTGTTTTACATCCTGCCTTTTTTTTTCACAGAAGTTTTTTGTTGTAAATTAGTCCTCTGCCTATAATGACACAGTCCTTGCCCTGTTCAGCCACCAGGTTGCTCAGTGGTCCAACGGGTCCAGGGTGAAGCAGAGTCTCTTCCTTACCTCTCACCTCCTCCTGCCCATGTTCATTCATGTTGACTGTTGAGAAAGAGGATACATATATTGAAGCTCATACCATCAGACAAGCATTTAGTTTTGGATTGTGTCACAAACAAAAAACAGGTGCTTCGATTTTTCCACAGTTACGTGGATCTGGAATTGTAGGTCAGCATTTTCTAATTTCCTTTCATGTCTTTTCCTTATCCTACAGGAGACATGATAGGAAGCTGTTTTCCTTATCAGCCTTTCCCAACTCACAGCCCAGTTCTCATAAACATTGGAACCCCCAAATAAATCACTTGCCAATTCATAATCTGTCTCCTGACTCCTTTCACCTTTAACCATTTCTGGTGATTAGCAGCTATTTTTTAAATTACTGTTTTTGCCACAGATGGATTCTTTTAGCAAACAATCAGACTGAGATAGCAAAAAAGTACAAAATATGGTCCAGTCGTTCATTCATCTTCCATCACTTATCTGTTTCCAGATCATGGGGGATGCCAGAGCCAATCCCAGCTCACATTGGGTGAGGGATGGGAGGGCGGGATCACCAGTCCATCCCAGAGCCAACATACAGAGACAGAGACGAACAACCACTCCCACTCACACTCAGACCGACGGACAATTTAGAGTGACCAGTTAACCCAAACATGATGTTTTTGGATGGTGGGAGGAAACCAGAGTACCCGGAGGGAACCCACGCAGGCACAGGGATACAGCGCTAACCACGATGCCGCTGTGCATTGTGGTTAGTAGAAGTGGTCTCTGGGTCTGGAAAGTAAAGCCAAAGACTGAAGAGCCTTAAACCTGTATTGCATCTAATAATTATCAGGGGGAATGAGGTATTGAAGTCCATTATTTATTAACTAAGTAAATGCCTTCCTGATGAGTTCTCTAGTTTCAAGTCTTCTTTGATACTGACTGGTGTTCACTTTCTAATGATGGTCCCATTGTATGATGAATGGTCCCTGACGGTACCACACAATCAGGATAAAGTACAGAGCAGTTCAGACCCTCAGACCCTCAGTCCTACTCAACTCTACCTTCTCCTCCAAATGTGGTTTATTCTGGTTTCCAAAAAGGATTTTGCATGTACTTCAGTTTCCCACTGCCCCATGTTTGGGTTAAGTGGTGACTATAAATTGTTCGTAGGTCTGAGAGTGATAGTGAGTGGTAGTTTGTCTCTGTCTGTGTCTGTGTGTTGGCCCAGCGATGGACTGGCGACCTATCCAGGGTGTACCTGCTGGAACCAAACCAGCACCCCCCATGCAGCTTATATCTCCTGAACTATATTAACCACTTGATGAAAAAGAAACAAAAGGTGCTCTGCCACAGACCGTCAGATGTCCCAAGATAATTCAGGCTGGAACAAATGATCTACAATTGCCTTAAAAATCATAACTCACACAACCCAGCCAATTATTTGGAGAATTCGAACGGCTGATTAACAGCATCTTACACACATGTACAGGAGGGATAGTGAATAATTTCAGATCTGGAATTTTGTGTTTCGTTTAATTCAGAAGGCCTTTTGTGACAAAGCTATGCACCTCTTCATCATCGTGATTGCTGCTTTATGTCCCAGATCCACAGGGGCTCCTGCCAGACAGTTGTAGCTATTGCAAAGAAAATTGGCTTTGGCAGGGAAACAAAAAGAGCTGAAGGGCAGTAAAAATGCTCAACTTGAGGTTTGTTCATACTTGGGTAGTATCTTTTTTTTTTTCCTCTCAAACAACCCCCTCCTCCCTTGAGATAACAGTGGTACAGTTCAGTCTGGGAGACGACAGAGCAACGGGGAGGGGTAAGGTCACGGAGACTGAGGAGGAAAATCCAAGATTACAAAATTTCCTGTATGTAGTCAGCACTTCAGTGGTTGTTTAGTGGCTCACATATTGCTGTTACTGTATATGTTCTATAGGGGGCTTTGATTTCACCTCAAATTGTTCTTTTGGTACACAGTTGAACAGTTGAACAGTTGCAGGCAGACTGCATAAATTTTGCAAGGGGGTGGGGGGCTGGTAACTGCAGGGGAAAAGAAAACCAGCCCTGGACTTTTCCAGACAGACAGGCACAGTAAAGACTTGCTGGCTTTTTGTGACGGCCCACTGGTCCACCGGTATGTCCCAGTATGCACGATGCCCTGGATGTGACTGAAGAAGGTTGCTGGGGGGGCTGACATGTTTTTTGACCATGGACCATTGGCTAACATTAGCGTTACATAAGAGCAACCATTTCTACAGCACAAGTGTTTCCGTGATGATACCAGACAGGAGAGGGGAGTCGGATTGTGAAATGAGCAGTGCAGCCAGGCCAACTGCTCACTTCACTTCTTGTCCATGGGGAACTAAATGTTTGGGAAGGAGAATATTACACACTTTTTTTTTTTTTTTTTTTTTTTTTTTTTATCTTTCATCCGCCACACTCCCTCCAACAAAGCTCCCTAAAGGGATCATGTCAAGTACCGTTATTTTCTGTGTACTTGTAAGTTAAATAGATTTTTGGTACTCAGGCTTTTGAATCAAGATTACGCCTGCTTCTCTTCTTTAGACATCCATGACATTTTCCAATAATCCTGAATGAAATATTAAAAACCTCTACACGGCCACATGTGTTTCTCCTACTATGAGGCAATATCCCTAAATTTTGCAATTAGCAATTTGACAACCTGTACGCTAGTATTTTTAGATTTAAACATACAGTGGCATCGCAAGGTATTTACAGTTATCCACAATTTTGCAAATTGTGATATGAAAATTGTCATATTATATACTTCTTGTGGAGACTCTAACCTTAAAATATGTGATTTTCACAATTAAGAAGACAAGTTGCCATAATGAAACAGTGGAAACACGTGTTATTGTATGTTAATCTATTATTTGATATTAGTATATTATTATTATTCTATAATAAGGGTCAGTCCATTTATTGGCCAATCTTTGACAATATCTGTTTTTGGTGTCCTGCGTATGTTTGTTGAAAGCTGATGTTGGCAGGTCAAAGGAAGTCTTACAGCTTCTCGTAAATCTTCCTTTGAAGAAAGCTAAAATGTAAATGAAAACAATAGGTGTCATCATTTTGACCACACAGTGTGAAATTGGACTCGCTCAGCAGAGCGAACATGAGCTAAGATTTAGGAGCTGAATTTGGGGAGAGCAAGTCCGTGCTTACTCAAATTATCACCTGGATCAAACTATGTGGAAATATCAGAAATAACAAATTATCTCATTGTGATATTGTGTTGTCCAAAGTGTTTCCCAGAGGCCTCTTTGCAACATAATGGTTGTCTCAGATTTCTCTCTATTTCTTTTTTTTTTTTTTTTTCCTTTTTTAAATAATTTCCACTCAAAAATGTTTCCCATGGGAAACCCACAAGTGTCAGCTATTGACGAGCTGAACGCCTTTTAAACCCTGGCCGGTAATCAAAAATTAGATGACTCCAATGGGACCCTGTGTAAAGTTTTCCCGAAACTGAGAGAAGAAAAAAAGAAAATATTAATTTGTAAATTGTTTCCTCTTTGCATAGTCCTGCATGCTTTATGTACGCTGTTCTTACTATTCTGACAGAATTAAACATAACTCTATATCTAAATCTATATTTCTAAGGATAACAGGACTTCACTTAGGAAATAAACTCAAAGTTAACAAGGCGGGATGGAGACCTACAGGACTGCATGAGTCCCAAGAAGCTGAATACAGTATCTCATAGCTTATCAGAGTGATTTAAATGATGAGTAACTAGCATGCACAAGTCCCACTGATTGAAATGATTGTTATTTAGAAACACCTATGCCCTGCAGGGCCCTCCAGCAAAAAGGCAACACTTTAATTTACAAAAAGGTAAAGTGAGGTTACTAAAGGATTTACTTTTATCATATCTTCCACATGGCCATCCTGCTATAGATAGCCTCATTACCCTGACCTCTCAGTGTAACCCCCTAACAACATTATATGGCTCAATTGAACTGACATTTGTAACTTTGCCTCAGTCTCCCATTATCCCATTTTGAGCCAGAGCGGCACGTACACACAATCATCTGTGTGCAGCCACCAATTTACTATTCAGCCCTATCGCTGTAGCTAGGAGGAATGATTTATTTCATTATTTTCAAAGTCAAACGCAGCCTGTCTGCTCATTGTTTTGCCGATAAAGAGCTGGCTTGCCCTCAAAAGACTGTTAAGTGTTCGGGCAATTAAAAACGAAGGAGGCACATGTTGTTAGAGTTCATATCCAGGAACCACACAAAGTTCATATGATTTAACTGTGAGCTCTGCTTTTCTGACCCTTATCTCCAGCCATACAGGTGTCAGACCACAAACATGGCAATTACAGCAGCATGGGGTCTACTTCCTTCTATTTGTACAGCTGAAGCCCTGATCGCCTTGGTTGAAAGGCATTGATGATGCACTGGTATTACCGACCAGATGACTGACCTTAGTGGTCAGATGGTCATGAGAAAATCAAGTAAAATAAACTTTAATGTCCTTGTCTTGACCCATCTTGTTTTCACTCATTAACTGCTGTCATATCTTTTGCAAAGTGACTCAGGCTGTTTGGTTTTCAGATTTAGCTCGTGGTGTATGACATCAGTACTATTTTCCATGCGTTGAAATTCACCTCTCTTGCAGAAGTAAAGCAAATTGGGAACTCCAGTGAATTATTGCATATTCGCTATCTCAGCTGATGACGATGTCATGTTGTGAAAAAGGAAGCGCAAACTTTGACTTGGAAAGATTACTGTCATATTAAACTTTTTTGACCACTTGACGGCCACAGAAACACACACGTCTTTTCTGAGGTTAGCATGCTAACTTGCTAAATGGCATGACGACTAGCACACCAGCTAACGGCAGGGGTCTCATCACTACAGTGTATATTGACTTGCTACAGATGCAGTGCCACACTGAGCACCATGATGGCCAAAATAAGTGACAAAAGCCACTACAGGCTCAAGGCAAGAAAACAACAACAAAAAAAAAAAACATTCAGGGGCAAAGAAAACATATACACACTTAGAATTGTATAGAGTATTGCAACATTTTCACTCAGAACGACCGCATGCATGTGTGATAAAAATGATACTATGAGAGAGTGATGGGTGACTGACGTGAGTGATCCAAACACAGGACTAATGGGAAAGGGGATTGCATATCTGAAACAAAAAACAGCCTTTAATTTTAAATAACCATTGAGCAACAGCACACAGATGAGCACCAACACCAAATCAACCGCCATCTGTGAAAGGTGTGCCCGAAACGAAGTGGAACACGAAAAACAAATCAGCCAAGAAAACACCCTCATCTTCAAAGCTAACTCACATAACCGAAGGTCTGTGAAGCAGTTAAGCACAACAGACCTCAGAAAGGGGGGAAACCCGGTGTCCTCACCACGCGGTCTCTGTCACATACATCGGACCCAGTGCAGCATGAGGAACAGCTGCTCCATATTTGCACCCCAAGCCAAACAAATAATGAAAACTGTTTCAGCTAAACTATATCAGCTCCACTGGCATTCTATCCATCCACATCCACCATCATAAATCAATTTGGCAGCTTTTGGGGCTTTAAAACTATCAACAGCCATCTTTGATCCACCCAGTCTGCAGAGCACATGTCCTCCATTTTCTATTGTTCATAGCGAAACAATCAGAATCCCTCAGACTGATGAAAATAAGATGTTGAAATCAGCACTAATGGAGGTTGGGATGGTGTAGTTATGTGATCATACGATTCAAATAGATGTCCATATATTTAACCATGCTGGTAGAGGCTGTCTTGTACTCAGCGCCAGTCCATTCACCACTTTGGCTCAGAAATATTGCAACGACTTATAATCGACTGGCATGGAATTTAACATAGCTGTTAAAATGCATCACTAAACATGTATTCAGATGCCTTTGTTGATCCTCTGCTTTTCAGTCATTCATTTGATTCACTCATGCACATCTGGTTACTTTCACTGATAGTGTGTTTTATACTATAACACACTATAGAGTGTTTTATTGAACCATTTTTTCTGTATATTTGAATCAGGTAAGTTTGCTTGTCACTCTTTGGGATGTTTCCTGTGTCTGCCATATTGCTTCTTATACTTAGCCAACAGTCACTTCTTGTTCCTATCCCCTAAAAGATCAACAGTCTTGGAGACAAGTACTTCACATGTTGACCCCAAAATGACAAAATATTCAATCAGTCAGTCAGTTCTTTCTAACTTTATTATTAAGAGTTTAAATAATGCGAATGGCATGTGTTTCTTCCTTACAAAAACAATATGATGAATTGTTTTCTGAAAAATATTCTGAAGCATAAATCCTCTCACCGCTGCTAAGTCTTAAAAATGTGGTGTAACAGTAGGAACTCAAGTCAGCCATCAGGATGGTGAAAAATGAGCCCACATGCCTGGAACTTTCATAGGGACATACTGTATCCATGTGTGACACAAACAAAATGTAGGAAGTGAGGTGACACTTGAGACTGAACAACCTCTCGGGGTATCCATGTCAACATCTTTTCAACTCGAGGCTATTTCTGAACCCATTTACGCCAAGCACTGCTCTTTTAAGTGGACAGGGGAGCTGCTGTGCACGCAGGGGGAAGGGAGATGTATCACAATCATCTGAATGAATTTGCACTGTTTAAATCTAAGGTGCACAAGTTACTTTTTTAAGCACGAGGCTGGAAAAATGCTATTCTTTTTTACTATCGTCAACAAAGCAAATTTAGAGCACACTAAATATGTACCAATCCATGGCTGAGAATAGTCCCCAACAACACAGTTGTTGTAAGTCCTCATTGAGTAACTACAGCATCTATAGTACTTTTAAAGATTTACAACTTCAGTAGCAAACAATTGGCTTGGGCCTGAGTCTCCCAAGGGAAGGGATTAGAAGTAGATTTAGATAGGGAAGTAGATTTATGACACAATTCATTAAAAAAATTCAATATTGAGCAACCTACTTTTGGTTTGACACCATGACATGCTGTGACAGTAACTACAGAACTACTGTACAGCAGGCTGCTTCGACAAAGCTCACACACATCAGTGTTTTGATTGAACTTTTTGAGCAAACTGTGATAAAAAGTCTTGCCTCTGGAAAACTAAATAACAACAGTACCGTACATGACCGTAATTTTGTTAACCTTTCTTAATGCAAACACATAAATTTAAAACTCTGATTGTGTTTAGTTGCTAAAGTTGTAAGCATATATTATTCTTCGATACAAGATTAAACATCACAAATACAGACTCATGACGTTACCTCAGTGCCTTCCAGTCAAGTTTGTGATATTATTTTTATCATGATATGTCTTCTTACACTGCTCTTCGAAGGGATCATAAACATTACGCTGTACATTAACCTAACAGCCTCCATATTTTCCTTGTTCTTCGCACTCAGTCTCAGTCTTGACACTGTTCAATCTTGAACAACATGAAGACCCAAGCCCTCCAAATCTTTTACTACGGAGTAGGAATTCTGACATGACATGAAACCTTTGTAAAACACACAAGAAAAACATTTCTGCTAATAGCCTGCTGTTAAAACAAATACCGTTGAGCTGGCCTCTTGCCTGTGTAACAGATACCCTCTTTTCACTGCTGGGTTGCATTCGCTGTCAGGCCTTGGTGGAGGTGGGGGGGGGTCACGTTTCGAAAGCTTGGCAGCATAGTGACATGTAAAAGATGTCCCCTGTGCTGGAATGCTAGAAAGAAAAGTGGAACAATAGGGCATGCAAAAGGATTCTGTTATCTGCTGCCATCATATTCCATGAACATCAGACCTTAGAAAGAAATCCGAGTATGTTTTGACAGGACAGTTATTTGGTAAAGTTCTGCTTGTCAAGGAAGATCAGTAAGTTGTAGTTACCATTGCTGTCAAGATGTAGTCTCAACGTTTTAGTCATTATTTCCAGTTAATCATGGGGATGCTATCATGATGCATGTGATGTGTGTCCTGGGAGCTGCGGAGGTCTGAGAAAATTCTTCTCCAAAATCATTTGACAGCAACAAGATCAGCAGCAATTAATCTTCTAGACAACCTTGGGAATTATTAGACTACTCTTCCACACTGCCCAGAGACTGTACGTAAGGAGCCACGAGTTTCCTGTGAGTTTGTATTATATTGTAACTGGGATGAGTTTTTACAAAGAAAAAAACAAACAAACAAACAAACAAAAAACAAAACACTTAAATCAATTATTTAACAGTCAAGCCTCAAAACTTCACTTTGTAAAAAGTTTACAAGAAAAGAAAAACTGTATGCCAAGCAGTCAGGAGGTAAAGTCCATAAATATTCTAGAAATATGGCAGTGTGTTCAAGTTCTTATGAGGTGTTGGAGTGTGTTTGTCATTCACTGTCCCTCATGGACTAGTGCTAATGCTGTTGGCGTTTTATGATCTACCAAGTGCGTCAGACTGTTTCCATTCCAAACGGATTCTCCAGCCACCTTGCTCCCGAAGTCTTACTCCACATGCCAAAGCTCGCTGGGCCTGAGCCAGGTGACCACGGCCTTCGTCTAGGGCACAGGGAGATGCCAGCCAGGGTGTCTCTCTCTCTGCCAGCTGAGCGGAGGAGTAGGGGAGGGAGGCTGGATATGATCTTGTCTGCGTCTGTGCAGTGTGTGAGGGTTGAATGCTCTGGCGGGGTAAACCTCACACCCTGATCTGGGATCAATTAAAGGTGGTGCCGACTTATTTGAAAAATCTGTCTCATACGTATTTATTGACAATTGAAGGAAAGAGGCACCTAGAGGAATCAAACTTTGCAATCCCGGTGGCAGGATTTTGTCTATCTGACTCTCTCAGCTGAAGGCCTGAATAAATTGGTTTGTGTCTGTATGTGTGTGGAAGTCAGAAGTCAATGGCCTGTAAATGACACTGCTTGAAAGCTACTAATACTGATTTAGCAGGTCGTAACATGACGTAGTGTAAAAAACTCTGAGTATACATGGTCACATACTGCATTAAATTTCATCATTATGATGGCAAACTGTAAACCTGTACAATGGTGACCTCTGGTGGTTTGGTAAGATCTATAGGCTCATTCAGTCAGAATTCATCAGCATTTATTTAAAAAAAAAAAACCAAACCTACACAACCAGATGTGATTGGTGGAACGCAATTGTAAGTTTTTCACTTTTTCAGTTTTTTATAATGTCTTTGAGCTTGGGGTACGTGCTGACAATCTCACACTCTCTCAAGAGCTCATTGAAAACAGAGCAGCATTCTTGACCCTTGTCAATAAGTTTATCGATCAGTTTGGTGACAGCTTCCTCGGGCTGTCTGGTGCATTTCAGATTTTGATACTCTCTGTCTGTGACAATACTTCTAGAGTGAACATGCTGCAGAATGAAGGAGGGATCAGCTCTCAGGCAGTCAATGAGCTCCAACTTGTGCCTCAGGATCAGTTTCACAGCAGGGCCCTGTAACAGACAGTACAAACAAAATTTGTTATTTGGCTTTTCTTTTTATTTCCTTTTTTTCTTTGTTGGTTTGTTTGCTTTCTTAGTTTTGATGTGGATATTTGTGCATTAAGTTGTATGTTTTGCATAATCATTCTTTCTTGACATGCAGTTTGCACGTATGCCTGCAGCACTCTTTTTTTCTCAGTGTTTGATTGATGTTTTATTTTTTTCCTCCCTTCCTTTCCTTCCTAAGTCAAAGAATTGAATAAGTCTCATCCACCATTGAGGAAAAACCAGAGGACAGTATCTAAGATGAGCGTTGCATCTGGCCAGAGATTTTCTAACTCTCATTTGTTTAATCCACACAAAAGTGACGTTTAAAACTCCCATGCATTAGTTTCACAGTGAGACAGTGTGCTGTCAAGTGCAAAGTCTTACTGTGAATTTGAGGATAATGTCCTTTTATAACTAATATCTGTTACTAACAGTGTCTGTTGGATACACTGATGTGATATTGTCTGATCATAGATAAACTCATGAGGCAATACATTTTTAGTAGAGACTAATAGGAACTGATTCAATAATGGTTAATCACTATGACGAAAGCAGAGGTTAAAAGGGTTTTAACAGCGTTCAAGTGACTATATTATCCACTGGCTGAACCCTCTGGGAAATGCCTTACAATTTGTTAGTCATGCCTGGAAAGATTGAGAATCTTGGCAGCAAAACCTTACTCTGAGGGAGCCTCTTGTCTTTTCTCATATCTCCCCTTTTCAGGGCATACTGTTCCCCTTAACTGAAACTTCAGAGGCATAATGTAGTTTTTACCCACCAAAACCAAACTAACCCATCAACGTGCATCTTACTGTTGGAAGTGTTCTACCACTGTATATCTGTGAATGCTCTGTACCTGTGAGGAAGGTGGCGTCCCATGCACTGGGCCTGGGGAGAAAGCGCCATTATTGTGTCTGTTATTGTTAAATGCTTTGATTTGACTGAGTCACTAACATACACTGATATAAACATTAATATTTTAAAAGCTATTACAATGAGCAGTGATATATACTTTGGAAATGGTTACCTGCATGTCCAGAAGGTGCCTTCAGTGACACTGTACAATCGATCTCGTCGACAGTGACACCAGATATTTTATCAGCACATATTACACTGCTTCCTTGTGCACAGTAATCTGCTCGGGGAAAATGTCCACCAACATTTCCTGAACAAGACAAAGATGACACTTATCAAAATTGGTTTTTAATAGTGAGGCTATAATAAGGCACAACTTCTCTTTCATTAAGCACAACCAAATACACTGAAGAACAACATGAACAAACCAATAGTTTTTGATCATGAGATGAAATGAAAAATCTGAGAGTATCCAAGCACATAAACATCTTTCTCTGAAATTCTCTTCACAAATGAGTTGAAATTGGTGTTAGTGAGCACTTCACCTGAGGTAAATTATGAAGGTACTGAGTACACATCATTGACTGCCTGGGTGAATTTTGAGCTGGTCACAATAAAAGGACACTTTAACATGTTTGATTTCATTTTGAAAAAAATAAAAAATAAAATCTTTTCTAATTTATGAAGTCCTGCTCCAACAATAGGCCTCAGGATTTTGCTGCATTGTGTTTGTATCGTCTGCGTCGAGAGAAAAAGGAGAACAAAGATTTTTAATAGAAAATTAAGGACTATGGTATTGCATTTGTGTGCTTGTTCAGTGGATTTAACACCAATTTCATTTCAGTTTCACAGTGAAGTGAGAATTGTTAAATCTTACCAGACGGATAACTTCCTGGAGCAGCCTCTGTCCTGAGGTTCAGGCGCTTCCCTGAAACATTTTTTATTTCTCTCATGGTAACAACACTGCCACTGTCAGCAAAAATTGTTGGAGCAGGTGAGCCTGGAATTATATATAGAACAAGTATAAATCAGACCTGGGGTGGTGCTGCCTTCCAACATTTACAGACTGATCCTCACCTTGGGCGCTTGAGCTGAGGAGCTGAGGCAGTTGGCCATAATGATTCTGATGCTGCCTCAGAAGGTCCCAGAATCTCTCACAGAAATCTTCTCCCTTTCTGATTATTATTTTCAAAAGCACACTCATCTTCTCTGGGGCGCTGCTTTGCTTTTGTACCTCTTTGAATTCATTCATAGATAAAATGTCCCCACATTCTTCAAGGATGTAACCAGGGTCACTTGAAAGCAACTCACACAGTCGCTCCTTGTTTGTCTTCAGCTTGTCCATGGCTTGCAAGAATAGTAATATGCTGTAACCGTTTACAGGGTAAGTCCACTATTTTATGGCTACTTTTACACAAATATACTAAGTATAAATGTTACATCAGCAGAGATGTACACTCTTAGCGTTCACTATGACAGAACAGTGAAAACGGCCGGCTGTATTTCGGGCTGAGGAGAAACAGAATCCAAAAGATTGCAGCTCACTGTTTCTGCTCCCTGCGATCTTTAAGATAAACTTCCTTATTCTCTCCCTGTGACGTATATAGGCCACACCTTCACCCTGTGTGAGCCCACACCTCCAGCTCATGTTGAACATAGTCTGCTCTCACATGCAGCACAAAAAAGTACGTCCACATGTTGCACTACAGTTGCCTACAGATAGTTGATGTGTCTGGATCTGCAGATTTGCAGTGTCAAATCCGCAGATCAGTATTAGTTAGTGTCAGTGTTAGTTATATGATAACTAAACACAAGTTTACATTATATTTTAGTAATATAAACAAACACTAATCTTTATTCATTTTTTCCCCGAGGAGCAATTGCTTTTGCAATAAGTAAAACAAATGAACAAGATGAGAAACAAAGGCATACGGAGAGGTATATATGGATAGAAAGAGAAAGAGAAATCCTGAAATAGGGAAATCATGGCAATGACACACACACACACTACCAAAATGGCAACAGCAATCAGAAACCACATCTTGTACTGACAATATTTATATATATAAATAAAAGCATTAATTTCCTTCCCCCCTCACCTGCATTCAAGAGAAAGATGGCTGTGGGGACGAAGGAGTTGATAAGTCTGTTGCTCCTAATTCAAGGTAATGCAAACCTGGAGCAAGAGGGAAGACGTTTTACTGTGTATTATATACTATATATCATATAGAATTACAGTGTATTTACAGTGGATACAGAAATACACTGAAGACTGGATCACCATGTGGATAACTGCCAAAGGAAAAGCTGATTCCAGTTAAAGACAAATAGGCTAAAAGGCTAAAATACCATTACTGCCGCCTGTTGTTTTACATCATCATATCTCTGCTGAACAATAAACATATAGGCTCTCTGTGTGAGGGACTTTCTCCACCAATGTTCAGAGTTGGAAGAGGTAACTGCTTCCACTTTGACATGAGGCCCTGGTCTGATAAACAAGTCTCTTTTTTCTTAATTCTTTGCTTCCTAAGAAATAATTTTGCACCTTTGGAATCTTTGAGCAGTTATTTGTGTAAATGATCCAAGACTAGAGTGGTGATAGCGACCAAAAAGCTGGGCTACATGTAGAGGCTTCTGAAGTGCATCACTAAAAGAACTTAAAGGGTAAACTCTTTTCAGCCATCAACAGACAGCTTTTCTTTCTTTCAAACCCAGCCTGCGCCTCCCTGAGTCCTTTATGTCTGGCTTCCTCCCACAGTCCAAACACATTCATGTTGAGGTTATTAATAAGTAACTCTGGGCCCGTAGGTCTGAATGGTTGTTAGTCTCTATATGTCAGTGTGGAATCAATGTTCAATGTCTGTGTCTGAATGTGAGCTAGGACTGCTGCCACTTGACCACTCCAGACCCTTCTCCTTCTTAGATAATGGATCAACAGATACTTCGGGTCAAGTCCTTTTTAATTATAATCATAATTGATATATTTTTTCGAAGTTATATAACTCTGTCCAGATAGAAGAAGGATGTAAATGTGTGTTTAAAACAGGAAATATCCATTTTATTTATTCATCACATTTTTTTTATTAAAATATTATTAAATTGGTCACTTCATGGCAAAATCCACCAAAACACGCACAAACGTGTTTTATATGCACAGTTAGAAATCAAATGTTATCATTAAACTAACATGAGCATTCAGGTATTTTAAGTTTATCAGTTGTACAGTTAATCTTGAAGGAATAAAGTTTACACAATGGTTATGGTTGCAGAGCTTGACCACTGGTCACCAATCACACTGCTATCTCCATGAGGTCACTGCACTGGCTCTAAATGATCAGTAATGACATGTGAAAACAATATAGATTTGATATATTCAAATATTAATTGATTTTAGTTTAAACTTGAGTGTTAAGACAGAAAAGTACAGTCATTGCTGATGTTTCAGTTTAGTGCAGATGTTGAGGTGTCAAATGTGTGGACAGTAGACATTAGCCACAATTGCAGCCATAAAATATTAAAATATAAATAATTAAGGGTTATGGTTGATGAGTCATTTGTCAGTGGCAGAACTGACAGAGCTATGGAGCATTTACTGTGGAGGTGTGTGTTTACTGCTGGATGGGCTTTTGACAAATGTAGCATTGCGCTCCAGCGTGACAACCCTTCGCCCAGACGGCTGGTTCAGCTCGCTCATGTCCACGCCCGAGTCTAAACTGGTTTCTCGACTCTCGACAGGCCTTCGCCTCCTCTGCTGCTCTGACACGGCGTAATGGATCTCAGCTGCAGGTTTGCCCTCAAGAGTTACAAACCAGGCCCGGGGTGGCTGGGGGGAGGGCATTTTTGAATACCCTGCTAAATGCCTGCTGTCCGCGATTGCATTTAAAGTTCCTGGGACCGACACTGACTCCGGGAGGCTGAAAAGACCCCTGGGTAACATCGAGGAGGCTGCAGCCTGAGAGCCCTCCAGCTGGTCCTCAGCTTCCACCAGCTGGGTCTGGGACACCGACGGACTTTTCGGCAGCGTCTGGGTGAAGCTGTCCTTACTCAGAGGCTCAGTGGCAGCACTGTTCGAAGCTGCCCCCGCACGGGGCAAAGTGGCAGACTTGCTCCACTGGGGCTGCACAGCTTCCTCATCCAAATGGAAGAAGGCTGGAGCCTGCAGGATTGCGACAGGCTGGTTGTAGAAAAACACATTGTCAGTCACAGATGCTGGAAGTCTCAACTGCTCTGCAGCTTTGATGAAACAAGTGTCATCATCTGGTTCATTGTTCAGGTCCAGCTTGTCACACTTCAGCGTTATGGCCACAGCACTTGGATTAGCTATTACATTGTTCATCGAATGGAGAGAGGAATTACGTCGATTATCCCCCTTTTCTGCAAATAACTGGTTCAGCCCATGCTGTTGATGCAAGGTGTCCTCTGAGCATACTTCAAAGACTTCATCATCACACGTGGAGGTGGTTTGGTTTTTTCTTATCACTGGTGGGATCATCTTTGCCTCACCTTCACTCAGAGAACGTCTGCAGATAGCAATGAAGATATACTGAAACAAATAGTTGCACGACGACAACTCCAGCAACATCTTAATATATTGCTCTCAGGATTCATAACCACCTATAGTATATAACAGACTAAAGATGATAGTATATAATAGACTAAAGATGAAAGACATTATTACCTGCGATAACATACTAATCCAACTAGAAGACAAATGATGACAACAAGCAATCCTCCAAGCAGAAGCAACAGGAAAGATGAATGGTTTAAGATGAAGTCGGTGGGAATTTCAAGTCCAAAGAAACCTGAAACAAAGGAGAGACAGTCAGAAGAAAAATATTTATGGGACAAGAATCAGTGGGTTTCCTATACTGTATGCTGTGCACTTGCCTCTGGTAGAGGACAGAGGTGCTGCTATCCAGTAGCCCAGATGAGGAGCCGTGAATGTCCACAAGAGTTTCCCATCGACTGACACCACCTTTCCAAGTCCCTTTCTCATCCAGCCACCTGAGTAGACACAACAACAAAACAAATACCAGACAAGCCTTTTAGTAGTTTTTTTGTGGTTTAGTTTTGTATGTGTTAAGTAAACCCCGAAAGTGCCAAAACCTTTAAGATACAGCTTCTTATACAAGATAGATAGACAGATTGATAGCTAGATTTTCAATATCTGGGAAACAAAATATTGGCTGACACGATGTGATGAGTGATTCTTCCAAAGCTCTGCATTAAAATACAACCACCCTGAAAATAGATGTCAAATCACACCTCCCTGTTATCTTAACAGATTGCTCTATGCTGGAGATTTAGTTTTTGACAGGATTAAAAATGCATGTTGGTGTTATTTTTCTTAATTTTGATTTTCATGTTAATATTACAAAACTACTTTATGATTAAACCACTACCCCCTTTCCTGATGTTATGTTAATGAGGCACTTGGTCAAAGGCATTTTACCACATTCTTCGTCGAGTGATAAAAGCAGCTTCTTTTTGTGCCTCATCCCAATTTCTACTCACCAGTAGTTCGGTTTATGAACCATGCTGGGACCACATTTGAAACTCGAAGTCCAAAGTTGTCAGGGATGCTGACGCTGATCTGTATGGGTCCACTCACAGGTAGCTCTGAGTCTCCTGAGAAAAGCTGCACACTGACAGCTGCCACCGGGTTCAACCACACGCTCACGTATCCTAGAAAAAAAAAAAAAAAAAAACACACGATTGTGCTTAAAGAAGAGGTGGCTAACATTTTCTCTGGGTAGGTTCACTCACTACTCACTTTGATCAGTTTTTGAAATAAATTCATAAAAAGGTACCTTGCCTAAGGGCAGCCAGAGTAGTTTGACTGACAGTATTAACTAATGCTATATACTGTGTGGAATACTGTGGTCAAATGTCACATCCGATGTGAAAACTGCTGTAGCACGTGTTATGTGTTGCTTTCAACCCATTCATTCATGTCTGTGTCAGGTAACGTCTGCCTCTGTGTCTTTTCATGTTATTACGACCAGATGGCAGCAAAGTCAAAATATTTAAAACACACAGGATTTTAAAAAGCATTTTAATTTCTTTATGCACCATTAATTTTACTTATGAACAGAGGACAGCATGAGGAAGTAGAAATATGGTGGCAAAGTTACCGTCCATAATCAATCACTTCTAACACTGTTCTAAATCTGTTAACTGCCACAGCAACACACACACACACACAGACCTGATTTACTGCTCATAATGCCCAGCATGTGGAGAAGACTGCCGTCCTCTGATGTCAGCTTGGGGATGGTCAGGTAAGCTTTGACCGAGGTGACATTACTGCTGTCTGTCAGATTCAGCAGTCTCCTGGGAAACCGAACGACAGGCTGTGATGGAAAGTCTATAAATAAAAGGCAATGTGAGAAATATTAGCAGAAAATACTTTGGCAGCATTATGGTGGACTGATATGAACCATTTATTTAGGTCAACTGAGAAACAAAGAGATAGGCAAGCACAAAAAAAATAAAGAAATACTTCATACAGTACCAGATGTTTTTCCAGTGATCAGGACTGAATCTTCAAAGAACCAGAGGTTTCCTTGATTTAGGCCAAGTAGTAACATGGTCACAGATGAAAATACTGCATCAGAGGGAAAAGTGCAAAATTAGCAGCATGTTTAGTCTAAAAATTTGAAAAAGAATCCACTAGATGGCAGCATGACAGTGTGTTCAAGTCTTTGCATCACAACAATGCAGGTGAGAAATGAGTAACAGACAGAACACACGCACGCACGCACGCACACACACACACACACACACACTCCATGTGTGAGCTATGGATCCTAGTAAATAACTCTGTATGTATCTTTGTGTTTTTCTCACACCAAATTTTTTATGACATAAGTTGAAGTTTCCCATTCAGGGGCAGAAACTAAAATGGTATCTGCCCTCGTCTGTAGACTGCACAGGATTCACAGAATTATAAACTCAACATATACATTAATTTGGAATGATGAATTAGTTGAGTTGTAGAAGAGTCTGTATTAATTTGCAATTTTCTCCATAATAAGGAGAGGTATATTATTATCATTTTTTATTATTATTGTTGTTGTTGTTGTTATATTTGTAATGATAATAATAATCAGAAGGAGAAGAAGAAGAAGAAGAAGAAAACTGCATTTCTTCAACTGATACATTTGATGAAACTTATTAATGATGAGGTAGCTAAACAACACCAGGCCACATGAAACATCTTACTTGGCATTCTGCTGGTCACACAGGGCAGCAGGGAGCTAACGTAGCCATCCTTGCTGGCCACCACTGTGATAGGCAGCCCACTTCGGTAAGGTACATTAAGCAAAATGCCACCATCGTCCCCGGTGAGGGCTGTGTGGGCCCTGGTGTAATTGACATAAACATCCACAACCGTCTGGCTCAGGGACTGCTGACTCAGCATGTCACTCACCTGGACCTTCAGGTTAAAGGAATAACCTATAACGCGAAGAAACGAGGTCAAGATAAGAGAAAAACAACAGTTTGTCACCACAAATGACCAAATTATTGTAAGATGTTCCTGTTATTTTGCCCGCCCTTTTTATGCAGTGTATCTGTGTGGGTTAGTGCTTTAACTGTTTGGAATTGGCTGCAGCTCAAATTAACCTCACAGGCTAGTTAGCCCCACAGAAAACACGACAGGAAAACTAATTTGCAGACTCCCTTGTGGTTATTATTCAGTTATTCCCAGCTGATTTTAAAGAGGCGGACACACATACAAACAATAAAATCAGACCACTGGAACAACAAGGTAAGCATTTAAGACAACATTATGCTGCATCAGCAGTGCAAACAGCTAGGTACTGTGCATATTTCCAATAAAGTGATTGTCATGAGGGAACCCTAATCATTACCTGTAATCAGGTAGCTCTTAGATAATCTCATTTAGGGCCTAATGATAATGTGACACATTGTGTCCACAAACCTAATTAGCCACTTTCACACAATGCACCAACAACCAAGAGTAAATTAATGACAACAACACTATATTTCTGATAGTTATAGAATAACAGTGAGGGGATTTTCGGTAATACAACACTTCTTGCCTGCTCATTATGATTTTAGTCATGGACATACTGTAAGCAGATCCAACCAAGGATCAATGGCTTAGAGCCATGCAATATATTAAAGCTGCAGTAGTCAATACTTGTATGTAACCACTAGATCTAATGAATATGTGAATTGCCTGAGGTTTCACTCCAAGTCATAAATTCACAGGGAATTATCCCCAACTTTACAATTCCACTTCTTCTTTTGGCAAACTTTTGTGGTTTTTTATGGATCTAACTCTAGCTGTTAGGCTACCGTGCACTAACAAATTCACTTTACAAACCTAACAAGTTGTTTTTACATATTACTCTGCTGCCGTAAAAAAAAAAAAAAAAGGATTAACATATATTCAAATTGTGGATTCTTCAGAGTAAAGTGTGATGATGGAGCCACTGATCAACGCTTCAGAGAAACTGCTCAGTACTAAAAATACTGTGCGCACCTGCAAAAGGCACCAGCATTGGTCAGCACACTCTGCCCTGTTATAAATGTTCTGCACTGCACTATACTGATTTTGTGGAGTCTGGGGCTAGAAGGGAATTTGGGGAGGTATAAATCTCAGCTTCTGGCTCATCTTCAGCCCAGTATATCAAAGTTATTTTTTGTTATGAGGCCATTAAAGTTTCTTCTTGTACTGTTTATTAGTACCTTCATGTTGCAGCACTGTTATAGCAGCAATGTCATAAGCATCCGTCTCTCATGGTGACAGCTCATCACTGACAGTAGCATCGGTAGAATTTGCTGCTAGTCTGACTGTTCATAATCATCAACCTGCCAAAGCGCGATTGAAACCAGCTTCCGCATTATTTTTGTCCGTGCCAAAGCCAGATAACCACGTCAATCCATATCCTTACACCTTAACAATTCCCATTGATCAGAGGCAGACAGATGGTTGGAGCTGCCAGGAGTACCCTTATTTTCCAACCACAACAGGAAACAAATATCCACATTTGGCTGCTTAGGAGTCAACACAATGAGATAACTGTTTGCCAGTGCAGATGGACAAGAGGGTGCTTGTTTTGGGAGAGGCAGCCTCAGCTTTCTGTGTGTTCTCTTATGGTGGCCAAAACGAGCAGAAGGGGGTCACTAAATCTGAAGTGGAGGTGTGCCGTGCCAGATTACAGTAATCTCCCCAATTGGCAAACTGACTAGCGACACAAAGAGGGTTATGAAGTATATTCAGAGGGGCTGTCTGAGGCCACGGGGGCAGATGAGATAGCTCCCCTGTGGTGTGTAACATGGACTAAAAACTGGTATAAAATTACTTTCACATTTGTCTTTATCACTGTATGCACCTTTTAACCATGGGGGACATAATTTCATGAATCAAACCCTGAATGACAAAGCATATTGATCCAGAAATTAAGATTATTTAAATGGTGAATCATGATTATAAAAAGTGCCACGTCTGTCATTAAATGCGCCTAAATTTGCTTTTGCTGTCAAATCAAGCAGATACAGCGTCATCATCTCACCAGAGACTATGATTCAGATCACAGGGAAGGAACAAAAACATGTTGACTGGTCATTTCTCTGAGACCACCAGGCAGGGTAAACAGATGGTCCAACAGGGACTTAGCTCTGCTGACCCAACCCCCCCCCCCCCCCCCCCCCCACAAACATGCGTGCTTGTGTCTGTATGTGTCTGTGTGTGTTTGTGCGTGTTGGAAGTAGGCCATACATTCCACTGATGGAGGAAAAAAACATGCATCCTTTAATATGGGGGCCAAATCAGCTTCAAGCAGAAGTAAGCAAAAATAAAAAAAGGACCTGCGATATGTGGCTAAAGACGCCCTCCAGGTCCTCCAGCTGAAGGGAGGACACCCAAACAAGCTCTGATGCTCTCTTTCAAACATTAAAATCCTCCCTGGGGCAATAATGACTATATCTTTTAATCTTTTTCTCTTCCCCATTACAAAGAAAACGTAGATGTCAATTTGAGTGTGAAGTGAACATACCCCCAGGGTGCAGGGTGATTTTTGAAGAATTTGACCAGGAAGGGTTTGGGTGGGGGGTACAACAGAGTGCTTGGGTACATGTCCAAGTGTTAAATGGTGAATCCAGGCCGATGGATCATGTGAGGACGGATGGTAATCTACTCCTACAGGAGCATGAATTAGTCATGAAACAGTTGATAAGTGAACAGGGTCACAAATCCCTCTTTCAGATCTTCTCCACTGCTCAGCTGAAAACAAGAACATGGTTGTATGTCTCTGACATACTGTGGAGAGACGAGGGGGGGGGGGGGGGGGGGGGGGGCAGGAAAGACAGCGTGAGTGAACTTTTTTGACCTGAACAACACTTTTGGCCAAGTAACTTTTAAATGGTAAATATGGTGAATAAATGGAGATGTATATTGATGGTTGCCTTGTTGGTGGTGATGCAGTGAAAAAAGACAGATGGAGAAAGCCTTACTGAGGAAGTGACAGCAGGAAGCTCCCTCATCGCTTATTACTCATCTACAGATCAGCAGATTTGTGAACAAATCCTAATACAGATGGTCCAGGATGACTAAAGCAGGACATGTTGGTCTCTAATCTGTTACAAAAAGCCGTTTAGTGTAGGATCTACAAGATATTGCAGGAATAGCAGCATGAACATTTCATCTGTGACTTATTTCCTGTTGACATCCAGGTAATCCAAAGAAAAACACAGCATCATTAATGATCCCGATCTGAACGGCCCTGTGATCCAGTGGATCTATACCAACCTGGCAGGACATCCAGCACTTGCTGTTGGTTCTGAAAAGGCTCTTGTCTCATGTGATCCCGCTTTGAAAAGTTCCCGTCATCGACATGCAGAGAGTGTCCCGGAGCCGGAGTGAAGTCTGCAGCCGCTTCGCCTTCCTCGCACAAACTCAGCGCCAATATGAGGCAGATCAACAGGCTGAACATGGCTGAAACAAGGTGGTCGGTCACAGGTCACAGGTCCCATCGACAGATCATCTCATCTGTGACTGCCACGACAGCAGCGATGCTCCATCCGCCGCGATCCATCCACTTTCCTGTCAGCCTCTGCTCAAAGAGCGCACATAACTCCTCCCCTTTAAGCTGCTTCCTGAGGCCCGGGGAGAGCTGCTGTCTGTCCATCTATCTGTCTGTCCATATATCTGTCTATCTATCTATCTATCTATCTATCTATCTATCAGTCTGTCCATCTATCTGTCTGTCCATATATCTGTTTATCTATCTATCTATCTATCTATCTATCTATCTATCTATCTATCTATCTATCAGTCTGTCCATATATCTGTCTGTCCATATATCTGTCTATCTATCTATCTATCTATCTATCTATCTATCTATCTATCTATCAGTCTGTCCATCTATCTGTCTGTCCATATATCTATCTATCTATCTATCTATCTATCTTTCTATCTATCTATCTATCTATCTATCTATCTTTCTATCTATCTATCTATCTATCTATCAGTCTGTCCATCTATCTGTCTGTCCATATATCTGTTTATCTATCTATCTATCTATCTATCTATCTATCTATCTATCAGTCTGTCCATCTATCTGTCTATCTATAGGTCTATCTATCTGTCTATCTGTCTGTCCATCTATCTGTCTATCTATAGGTCTATCTATCTGTCTATCTGTCTGTCCATATATCTGTCTATCTATCTATCTATCTATCTATCTATCTATCTATCTATCTATCTATCAGTCTGTCCATCTATCTGTCTATCTATAGGTCTATCTATAGGTCTATCTATCTGTCTATCTGTCTGTCCATCTATCTGTCTATCTATCCCTCTATCTATAGGGTTTATGCATATGCTGTATGTATTACTATCGCTGTGACTTATTTGTTGTAATGCTCTTGTTGTATTTACTGACTTTTTGGAAGAAAATAACATTTATAAACAAAAAATGTCCTGAAAAATCTTGTTTCTTGTTGTTTAATCTGGATTTAGATGGTCAGCATCTTGATTTTCTTGAACTGAACTGACACAAAATATGACTGGACACTGGATGGATGATGCTGGTCTATTTGGGGGATTTTTTGGGGGTCTCTTTAATAGTTCTATGAAGAGTTTGGACTAAACAAGCTGTATATGTAAAGTGCCTTGATGTAACGCTATATAAATACATTTCATTTAATTTCATCTATTTGCATTAATCAATTTCTACCACTAGATGGCGATATGATATAATATCAGTTTACCACCAGATGTTGGACTATCAAACCAAGTATCCCCACCTAACTGATGAACATTAGTCATGACAGCTGAGGACTTTAACATGATTTGTTCTTGTATGATAAAAGACAGCAGTTATCATAGTAATGGTCGGAGCTCAGTCATACTAATAGCAGAAGAGTCAGTGAAAGCACCAGCAGTTGTAATAATAATGTCAGTGGTTGTTGCAATAATAGTATAGGAGCTTAAAGTAAGAGCTTTATTTGAACATTTATTTAAAAGTTATAGGTCCATTAAACTGTAATTCCGCCTCAGGCCACTTTTTCTTCCTGTACAGTAACTTTAGCAGGAGATAGGTTTTCTGAAGATCTCTCTGAAGTTTGAAAACAGTATGGTGAAACAAATTTACTGTCTTCTCCATCTTCCTCTACACTCTGGTCATAATCGTTACACAAACCAATTATTATTACCTCAGGGGGTGTTTCAGTGACGATGATGAAAAAGAGGAAGATCACTGTGCTCTCTGGAATTCCAGGAATTTCATATCCATGTTCGTCAACATCACTGACCCCTTTATATGAAAAATGCATTCAATTAATTTTTCCATCATGTTCTCCCCTCAATCTGTGTCATCTCTGGACATATATCCGAATTTTACACAATCTTGAACTGTATCAGATAAACAGGTGGATTACCTCTTAATCCTATGGTCAGGAAGTACAAATTCAGTTGACCTGTTTGGTTTGAAATGTGTCACAATCAGAATTGCATGTCACATTTGTGATGAACTTTAGCTCTGCGCATATAAATATGTGTTTAGGTCCCCCTAGTGTCCAAAATATCCTGCAAACAGACTAGTTAAACTAGGAGAAAAGACAAGAGAAAAGACATTTATCTTTATAAAAACTCTGACATTTTGCCTAGACCCTTAATCAAACACAAACATTTTCCAAAGATAGATTACATTTTTTTGATCTCATACCTGTGGGTTGGTTTGCAGCGACATCTGCCTCTTAAGCTTTCTGTCATGAAAAAGCTTGAGTGAATCCTTCCTGGCACCTACGCCATTATTGCTCTTCTGTGACAGGGGCCTCAGAGAGGCAGCGAGCTGACACATTTGTCCTCTCGGCTCTATTCCCCTCTGACAAAGTATAAATCGGAGTCTAAACACACAGCAGGAGGATTGATGACAACTCGAGTCTCCAGGATCAATTTGCCACAAATTAGACATAGTAATGCTTCATTTCTCCTCATAAATAGCTGCATCTACAGGGACTATTTTGGAAATTGCTCGCCTCTGCTCTGGAAATCTCTACTTGCTTTCTACTCCATCTGTGACTGCTTTCTTCTTATTGGCACAGGGATGGAGTTCCTTTTTGTTTCTCTCCACGCAAGGTTGCAGACTTTAATACATTCTATCAATAATGTGAAGGAGTGTTCTGTTCTTCCATGTGGAAATTTTATTTTGTTTTATTTTCTGGTCATCTTTTACTTTGCATAGGTTTTCCATTTATTGAAATTTGCAGTAATCAACTTATAATAAGCGCTTGTTAAATAACAGCATGCTCTGTCATAAAAGGCCTGGATACTGAAAAAATATGGGGCTGAAAAGGAATTTAATGAGAGCCAATATGAACATATTGTTTACACTTGTCTTCAAGCTTAAATGAAATAGCAATCGATTGAGTTTACAGGGCTGCGTTGTTTTTCTAATGGTGTCTCTCAATGTGAAAGGTCGAAAGCTCACCGCAATCATTATTTTATCCCTCTAACATGAAAGTGAGGCAACGATTCACGCCAACTGAGCCATTAATGATCATAGACTGTGGGTCACAGTTTAACAGAATAAAAAGACAGATGCGGGACGAAATATAATACTTTGTTGACAATGAATTATTGGCATGGAGGTTATACTCTATTCAGTGACACAAAATCCAGTCAGGTTATATAAGGCTGTACTGATGCCTAGTTCAGCAAAAAAAGAGAAAACAACTACTTATAAGGTGAGCTTATTTTATAATCTAATATATTTCTCAGCTTTAATGACATTACAAACATTAAAACACTTCAAAACAATAACGTTAATTAGTGTAAGACAATTTTGGAGACGTGACAGGCTGCCAGGTGACACCTTCAGCGGCTGGAATGGATTAAATACGAGGCTTTGCAGCTGTGCGCTCCTTCAAAATACCACAAATGGACCAGAGGCAACGAGCTGACATTAGCGTGTGAGACAGGAAGCATGACAAAGTGATACACAATGTCACACAGTGAGTGAGCCCCTCGCCTGGAGAGAGGCAGGTGCATGACTTGCTACTAATAATGATGGCATCAGCAAGGCATTCTTAGGAACACTAACATGCCGCAGAATACAGTTGAGAGATAATATAGGCTTCAGAAAAGTTGAGAAAGTCAGGAAGAAAGACTTCCGTTGTGTTACTTCATGTGGAGGAGACGTTACAGGACATTTCATCAGGACTCTATCAGGTTAAACTGTAGTCACCTTAATGCAGAATTCAAATTCTTTCTACATTGTTGCACATGAGTTTTCAGAGAAATTTAAACTTTCTATCAGGTTTCCAAACAAAAAGTAAGAAGTGCATGCAAAAAGTAAGAAGTCCAGTAGGCTAAAGCTTAGGGGACGTCTTATAACAGCTTTTGCAAGTATCATTGACTCAAATAAGAGAGGTACAGAGAAAAAGAAAAACTACGTGTTGGCCGAAGACAAATTCATTGTCTGGAAAAATAGTGTGACAGTTTTCTGGCAAATCATCTAGGCTTACCAAACAATATCTCACTCATTCACTAATTTTCTACTGCTTATTCATTTCTGGATCACGCAGGATGCTGGAGGCAGTCCCAGTTACCGTTTCAGGCAAGGGTGGGGTACACCCTAGGCAGGCTGCAGTCAATTGCACGGCAAACTAATAGTGACAGACAGAGACGAACAACCACTCACACTCACACTCAGACCTAGAGGCAATTTAGAGTGACCAGTCATCTTAAAACCTGCATGTATCTGGACTGTGTGAGGAGGAAATAAAAAGCAACCCACAATCTTCTTGTTGTGAGGCAACAGCGGTAACCATTATACTGCCGTTCTGTCCTAAAGAATATCACTTATAGCTAAGTTCAGACATTAGAAGCACTCAGTAAAATTTTATGGGGAAAGATTTAGGTCTGGTTTCACTAATACTTCTTCAGTTTTTCTGCAACCCTCTACTTCAACTCAGCCACACAGCCCCATGCGCCTTCTCAGCCATTGTGTTTTTCCAAGGCATTGTTCCGCAATTTCTTCCATGCACACAAGGCAAAGGCATTCTAGACCTATATGATTCCCCTAAGGTATCTGTATCTGTATCTTCCCTAAACATCTCGAGGACTCATTTCTTCAGAGAGCAAGCCCACTCCTTACACCTTTTACACTCCAACATTTCTAACCAGTGTTTACTATGCACCTTTAATGCATTTCTAACTTGACCTACCTCGACGAATGAAATAGATGTAGTACTTAGTACTTCGACCAAGGTCACCCACATTGAAGTCTATGTGGCCTCAAGCTCTAGTTTCAAGTCATCAATATAACACGATGCAGAGTTTTTAAATGATGATTACATTCAGAGGAAAATAGACAGTAAAGCAGGGGATGGATTAGGTGGCGTGGCTACTGTGTGATTGATAGACTGTACCAAACAACCAGGACAGAGTACACAGCAGGTCAGATCCAGCCCTCAATCCTCCTTTGCTCAACCTTCTCCTTCAAATATAGTTTCTTCTGGTTGAAAAAAAAAAAAGAACAAAAAGCAAAAATGACAGATTACAAACTGGAGACTTAAAAACAGTAAATCACAGAACGATGTCAGGCATCACAAAGAGTTGACACTTGGGCTAAAGTGAAGCTTTAGTGTTGTCCCTCACTTGGGAGTTGCTTTGGATAAAAGAGTGTCTGTCAAGTGAGTGAATGTCAGTGCAGAAAAAAATACACACGGGCTTGAAACATAATGTGTTTATTAACATTTCACTGAGATTATAATTTTTAGCTTTTGTCAAAGTCACACACTCACTTTCACCACTGAGGTTGATGGGAACTGTAACACTTCAGTTTAAAGCTGCTTCAGAATTTCATGTGTCAGCATATTTCAACAGAATAAAAACTAGATTTTCAGGGGACAGGACTTTGGTGGCTCATGGGTCAGGACCTGACATTTTCTAACACCTCTTTACTGGCAGTCCACTGAGGGCAGTCATTATGAGTTACTGTAAATGGCAGTGATGGACTGACCTCCATATTTGTTTAGCTCACAGGAACATTCATTTGATTAGAGCTTTCAGAAAAAGCCAGGTTTCTAGGTCATAGTGATGATTAAAACATTGACATGAAGATTATTTATCACTCAGGCTCTATTAATTCTAATCATGATAACTATGAGATGAGGCCGTGATATTAGTATCAGACCCACATCAACCTGAAATTTATTAACGTGTACAAGAAAATCCATCTGCTCTGCAGAGCTGACAGTCATTTGCTGATGGTCACATGCATAGTTTCTCTGTTAACTCTCCGGAGTAGTTCCCATCATAACTTCCTCTTACATTTGTAGCACAACTCTTCAGGTGGGAAGGGAAAATGGAACAGCACCTTTTCTCGCCTACCTATTCAATGGGTTGATTTAGGGTATGATTGATTGACCACGCTGACAATTGATTCAGGTGTTTTGGTTGTGGAGGGAAACATTCTGCATGGCGGAAAATTGATGGTGAAATGAGTTCATGTACACTGCTCAAAAAAATAAAGGGAACACTTAAACAACACAATGTAACTCCAAGTCAGTCACACTTCTGTGAAATCAAACTGTCCACTTAGGAAGCAACACTGATTGACAATCAATTTCACATGCTGTTGTGCAAATGGAATAGACAACAGGTGGAAATTATAGGCAATTAGCAAGACACCCCCAATAAAGGAGTGGTTCTGCAGGTGGTGACCACAGACCACTTCTCAGTTCCTATGCTTTCTGGCTGATGTTTTGGTCACTTGTGAATGCTGGCGGTGCTTTCACTCTAGTGGTAGCATGAGACGGAATCTACAACCCGCACAAGTGGCTCAGGTAGTGCAGCTCATCCAGGATGGCACATCAATGCGAGCTGTGGCAAGAAGGTTTGCTGTGTCTGTCAGCGTAGTGTCCAGAGCATGGAGGCGCTACCAGGAGACAGGCCAGTACATCCGGAGATATGGAGGAGGCCGTAGGAGGGCAACAACCCAGCAGCAGGACCACTACCTCCGCCTTTGTGCAAGGAGGAACAGGAGGAGCACTGCCAGAGCCCTGCAAAATGACCTCCAGCAGGCCACAAATGTGCATGTGTCTGCTCAAACGGTCAGAAACAGACTCCATGAGGGTGGTATGAGGGCCTGACGTCCACAGTGGGGGTTGTGCTTACAGCCCAACACTGTGCAGGACGTTTGGCATTTGCCAGAGAACACCAAGATTGGCAAATTCGCCACTGGCGCCCTGTGCTCTTCACAGATGAAAGCAGGTTCACACTGAGCACATGTGACAGACATGACAGAGTCTGGAGACGCCGTGGAGAACGTTCTGCTGCCCCAAACATCCTCCAGCATGACCAGTTTGGCAGTGGGTCAGTAATGGTGTGGGGTGGCATTTCTTTGGGGGGCCTCACAGCCCTCCATGTGGTCGCCAGAGGTAGCCTGACTGCCATTAGGTACCGAGATGAGATCCTCAGACCCATTGTGAGACCATATGCTGGTGCGGTTGGTCCTGGGTTCCTCCTAATGCAAGACAATGCTAGACTTCATGTGGCTGGAGTGTGTCAGCAGCTCCTGCAAGACGAAGGCATTGATGCTATGGACTGGCCCGCCCGTTCCCCAGACCTGAATCCAATTGAGCACATCTGGGACATCATGTCTCGCTCCATCCACCACCGCCACATTGCACCACAGACTGTCCAGGAGTTGGCGGATGCTTTAGTCCAGGTCTGGGAGGAAATCCCTCAGGAGACCATCCGCCACCTCATCAGGAGCATGCCCAGGCATTGTAGGGAGGTCATACGGGCACGCGGAGGCCACACACACTACTGAGCCTCATTTTGACTTGTTTTAAGGACATAACATCAAAGTTGGATCAGCCTGTAGTGTGTTTTTCCACTTTAATTTTGAGTGTGACTCCAAATCCAGACTTCCATGAGTTAATAAATTTGATTTCCATTGATAATTTTTGTGTGATTTTTTTGTTGTCAGCACATTCAACTATGTAAAGAACAAAGTATTTAATAAAAATATTTCATTCATTCAGATCTAGGATGTGCTATTTTAGTGTTCCCTTTATTTTTTTTTTGTGAGCAGTGTATGTTGATTGTGCTGAATTTAGACAACAAAGGCTGAGATGGGAAGTTCCTTCCTTGCACAGCATCAGGAATTCTGTGCACAACCTCATTCCAGACACTCAGCATCCTCTCCTGCCTCGGCCGGGCCCTCAGAGGTGGGCACATTCGCACAGGACTTCAGAGGAAGCTTTAGGTATTAAGATTCGCCATTATAAGACATGAAATCCATCCGCCAAAAGACTAGGCTGATTAAAATGCTTGTCGACTGTTTATCATTAAAAAAAAAAAAGCAAAACTTAAAATCTTTCTCACACATTTTGTCTTCCAAAATGAACTGCAGTTGGAGATTAGGAGGGAATATGAGGACGAGTAGAATAGGGAGTTAATTGATGCCAATTATTCTTGCTTTGGCACGGCTGCTGCTCCACTGGTCGATTTACATCTGCGCTAACACTGACTGCCTGTTCCACAGCTAAAATAAGAGGATAAGAAGCAGATAAGTTTCCCTGAGTGATTGATAGATGTGATGTGGAGAGCACTGGTCATCATGCACCTCACTGGTTTAATGCAGCAACAAGCTATCAGGACTGACATCCAGGCGCAGCATGCAGAATCTCCTCAGGTTGCATTATAAGGACAGTTCTCATTTCCATAAAGCCTTTGAGAAGCAGACTTTTCCCCGACACATTGTATTTCACTAAGACATTCAGTTTTCAAAAATCTGGCACTTGGGCCAAGGCAGCTGTATTCATGTGTGTCTTTTGAATGCTTGTCAGTTTATTGATATAAGAAAAATAACTGCATGAAATGTACCATTTCAGACAAGTTCTTCCAGTAATGTCATTAACTGCACATACATACAGAGTCCATACTTCATCTGAAAAATATATTACATTTCTGTTTAATTAAAGCCACATTTCCATTTTTGGATAACTTCTGTTATAGGCACTTGTTGCCAGTCATAACAACAGCCTGTACTAGTAGTTTAACTTACAAATGTAATGTGGGAGAAAAAGAGCAGCAATATTAGCAATTATAATAACAGTATATTCATAACACAAGGCAATCATTGCAACATATAACACAATGAAAAGCCTTCCAGTCCTGTGAAAAGCTTGCTACTGCCAACCCTGCTGAGAATTAGCAGTCAGGACCGATGCTTCATTTGGAGCTTTTAGCTAATTTTTGCAGCTCTCTGCTGCTTCTGGTTGATGCCAACTGATTGTTATCATTAATCCACATGCCTCCCTGCATATAAACTCACACCAGCACAATTGCTTACTATATAAGTGCCCACTTTAAAGTTGCCAATAGGCTGAAGTAAAAGTTTGGGTAATTGTACATGACCTTAGTATAAAAGTTTGGCTGGGTTAAACATGTGAAGGTGATTTTTTTTTTCTCTCTGCTGTGCCAATTCGGGACTAACACTACTTAATATTCAGCCCACATCTGCCTGAGATTATATACAACCAAACTGTAACAGCAAATAGGTTTTGTAGGAAACATAATCTTTGACTGGATTATGTTTAGAGGCAATGATTTATTTATTTTTATTTTTATTTTTTTTATGAAGTGCTACATTTACACATGAGCCTGCTGCTCTGGGTGGGGGGCATAAATAGGGCAAGACTGTCAGACTTGGAGCTGAGGCTCACATTCACGGTCCTGTCTGTCTGTGTGAACCCACAGCAAAAGCACTTTGGTCAAGTGAAATGAAATGAACAGTGAACTTTTTCTTCATAACAGAAAACCGCAATCTTTGTTTAACCTTAACCAAGTGCTGTGACCCAATCAAAGTGACTTTTCTCTTACCTAATACAACCAGGTCTGGGCCACTGGAAAGCCCAGACATAGATAAATCAGCACCTCTAAATTCCGAGTTGACATGAATGAGACTATTTGTCTGACTCTGAATGTTAGCCCCATGATAGATTAGATAGGATCCAGCCCCACATGACCCTGAACAGGATAAGTGCTTTAGAGGATGGATAGAAGCAGTATTTGGAAATTATTTTTCCAAAAGTGCATCAAATAAGTGCATCATTTCTTAGCCTCCTCTCCAAAATAGCACCCTGCTCCTGCTCAGCAGTTTCTTAGGGCACTCAGCAGAGTCTGAAAGCTCTAAGGACTTTCAAGTACAGTGATGCTGCTGTGTCCTGTGAACACGCCTGGACTAACTCATGGGAGTTAGAAGTGCAGCATGAAAGACATGATCCCTCCCTGACTTACACCTACATACAGCAGTATTTGTTGGATTGCACACAAGAGCACTCATTTGAGTCATGATTACTGCTGATGACTCCTGCGTTGTCACCAACAGATCAGGTTTTGTATACATAACATATTATTATTTATTGTTTAGCAATGATAACAATAATCCACAATAAAGATGTACCATAACTGTGAGATTGTTACCCAGCTGTCCGTGTCCAAATCACTCACATGTATGTGCTGCTCTTCTTCCTATGCATCCCTCTCTCTATAGTGTTCACTCTCTCTCAGCTTCTCTTTGTGATTTGCCAAAAGGCACGAAGCAGATGGATATGCTGAAAAATGATTGAACCTTTTTTTTTTCCATCTTATAGATATTTTTCTCAAGGCTTGGCGATTTCAGCATTGGCAACAAGCTCATTCCACTTTGACATTGTCCTCAGTAAAAATTGGATTGATTGACTTGTTAAAGTCAATAGGGAAGGTTAGCTTGCTATCAGGCGGAGCAGATACAGAGTTCACTTGTATGCTAAGGCCGTCAAAACACTCTGCTTCCATTTTGCACTGCAGATGCCGAATTTTAATTAACAACAATAGACACCACTAGATCTTCAGATTAAAATACAACTGCAATTCTCTCTTTGTTAGAAGATTTGTTTGCAAGGTGAGTGTTTGTTTATTGGGAAATTGAGTATTTGAATGCCCATTCCATTTGTAATTGTAGGACTCTTAATGCCAGAGTATTAAAAATAGCATTAAAATAGCATGTACCCTGAGCACCCAAACTATGGTGTTCTACATGATCTACATGAGTCTTGACATGATAATTTTATGTGATTTGATTTTAGCTCAACAAAGTATTTATTTCACACTGTGACCCAGAAGCAACAAGATGGTTTATGGCACATTAGCCTCTTAATCCTTGACTCAGTGTTAGTAATATTTCAAATCATTTTCATCTTTAAAAATATGCAGATGGTTCAATATTCTGCACAAGTTGCGAGCTGAAGAGCAACACATACATTTTACCCTGTATATAGATACAGATTTTAACGAGCAGTAAAATATTTACGAATTGCATTATTTGTACTTTAAATCAAATCAAATTCATTTAGATAGTACCTAATCATAACAAAGTTATATCAAGGCACTTTAAACATAGAGCATCTGTCATGTCGGGGTTATGGGAAACACTGGGGTGAGGGCCCAAATGCAGGAGCTGATGCAGTTGAGTGAAGGTGCAGGTAGAACTTTAATGAAACTCAGGTGAACATAAGGATAACAAAAAACCACTCCAAAGGAGGGAAAACAAAAACTCAATGGCTGTGAGACAAAACTGAGGAAAACTGTGGACGAGGGCTGGAGTTCACACAGGACAAGACAATCTAAGACAACACAGCAGGAGGACAAGAGATCAGGAGGTCACTGGACAATGGACAAAGAGAGCATGGGAACTAGGGACAAAGAGAGCATGGGAACTAGGGACAAAGGGTAACCAGGGGTAACCAGGAGTAACAAGGATCCGACAAGGACAGGACAGAAACCACGACTTAAATACACACTGAACTAATGACACAAGGAGACAGAGACAACCAGACACAGGTGAAGACAATTGGGATAATCAGACCGCGACACATGAGGAAGGGCAAGTGACCTGAAACGAGAGGCTATTACTTTTCAAAATAAAACAGGAAGTGAGAAAAACTAAACTGATCGTAACAAAACACAACTAAAACTGACAGACCATGAAAGCATCTCTAGACCAAACTCTTTATGGAGTTGTTAAAGAGACCAAACATATCCCTTCAAGAGCAAACAGTTGGCAACAGTGGCAAGGAAAAACTTCCTTTAAGAGGCAGAAACCTCAGACAGAACCGGGCTGAGGGAGGGCAGACATCTGCCTCTACTGGTTGGGTTGAGAGAGGGAGAGATGGGGGGGCAAAGAGAGAAGCAGAGGCAGTGAGAACAAGCGTGAAGGAGAGGAAGGGGGGACTCAGTAGAAGGATGGAGGGAGAACAAGAAAAGGAGAAGAGAAGATGTCATGGAACAGAATAGAATAGAATAGCTCATATTAAAACAAACACACATTGCAAGGTTACCAGACCTGCATGGAATCATAAATAAAAAAAGACAAGAATGGCAGTATAAAAGTATTAAGGTGCTTTAAAATATGTCACAGTCAGTTATGGGTGGGAATTCAGTTTATGTATGGCTGTGGGGTAAAAGCTGTTCTTAAGTCTGGTGGTGCAGCATTTCAGGGCTCTGTAGCGTTTTCCAGAGGGTAGCAGTGTAAAGAGATGGTGACATGGGTGGGTTTAAAAAGAAAAAATGGGTGGGTTGTTAAAATCCTTCTAGCCTTGCTGTGAGAGCATGCCCTGTAGATGTCTTCCAGAGGGGTTAGCTTTAACCACCCTCTGGAGAGCTGCTTTGTCAGTTCCCATACCAGGCAGTGATGCTGTAGCACAGGATATTCTCCACTGAGCAGTGGTAGAAGGATTTGAGCAGGTCAGCAGAGAGGTTGTTTCTCCTCAGTGTCCTGAGAAAATACATCCTCTGATGTGCTTTCCTCATCACCGCAGAGGAGTGCACTGCCCACTTGAGGTCCGCGCTGATGTTAACACCCAGGAATTTAAAACTGGGAACCCTCTCCACCTCTACTCCTCCTATTCTGAGTGGAGGGTGTTCCTGTTGCTGCCGTCTGAAGTCAGTCAGGAGCTCCTTTGTCTTCTTGACGTTGAGCAACATGTTGTTCTCCGTGCACCACATTGTGAGTTTGCTGACTTCATTTCTGTAAGCTGTTTCATCGTTGTTGGAGATGAGTTCCGCCACTGTGGTGTTATACAAGCAAAATACAAACAATACAAACAAAACATACAGACAACATACAGTGATTGGAACCTGGTAGTTCTAAATGTGCTCTAGTACATATTAGGAGTAGTAGTAAGAGGGTTACAATGGGAAGTGAGTAGTAGTGTGTAATGATAACTAAAGGTAACTCCTGCAGCAGCAGGTACTGAGCAGGAACCATGGAGCAGAGATGATTCAGCACCGGAAGGCGGGGACAGGAAGAGAGAGGACAGGAGGGACTAAACACAGACTACAGGAAGAGACAAAGTTAGAGACATGTAATGATGTAATGTACATACATGGGGGAGAGAGAGAGAGAGCCACAGAGAGCGGGAGAGAGGGAGGGAGAGGGATAGAGAGAGAGAGAGAGAGAGAGCCACAGAGAGACAGAGAGAGAGAGAGAGGGAGGGAGAGGGAGAGAGAGAGAGACAGAAAGAGACAGACAGAGGTGCTCAGTTCAACCCCCAGCAGTGTAGGCCTATAGCAGCACAACTACAAGAAAAACAGTAATTAAACTTTAAAGCTTTAACTGTAGTCTTTGTCATAAAGGAAGATTTTCAGCCTGAATTTTAAAGCTGTGACAGAGTCCGCCCCCCCGGACTGATACTGGGAGTTGGTTCCATAGAAGAGGAGCCTGATAGCTGAAAGACCCGCCTGCTGATTTATTCTCTGAGACTCAAGGAGCAACAAATAAACCTACATCCAGAGAGCAAAGTGACCTCCTGGGACAGTAAGGAACTATGAGCTCTCTGAGATATGATGGAGTTTGGTCATTAAGAGCTTTGTACGTTCGGAGAAGGATTTTATATTCTATTCTGAATTTTATTGGATGCATGTTTTGGTGTTAAAGGTATTATTAGAGGACATGCTCTTTGTGGGGTCTTAAAGATATTTTTGATAGATACATAAATAGATAGAGAAGGACATCTGCTCTGACAGCATTCAGTAGCGTGTTCCACCTTCAGGCAACCTCAGGAGAAAACAGTTTTGACTGCGACTGCCTTGTGTCTATGGATCACAATTGTTGGGAGGAATGCAGTGGCAGAGGAAGGTCGGCATGAGTGAATTCAAACAAATGAATGCTGCCCCAGCAGTTACTCTGTTCTCATTAGGGAAGCAAGTGTAGATCACTGATTGGTGGTGAGACATGTGCCCTTTTGGGCCGTTTGAGGCAGCGGGAGGAGAAGCGGGCAGGCAGGGGGAAAATAACCAGGGACGTTAAGCGTAAGAAAAAACAAGATTAATCTGAAGATCAATCTGAACATGAGGATTCAAAACGTCAACTGTGACAAAACACCGGGAGGATGGAGCTTATCTGCCCATGCAGACACATACATACAGACAGACAGAGACAGAGACTGTGACATGAAACACAAGGATGAGGAAAGAGAGAGGAAACCACCACTTAAAAAAAGTAGCGGACCATTGCTGAGGCCATGAAAATTCGTTCTGATCCATCAAGCCAACTTTTTCAGAGAACTGTATGAATTGTTTGGAGAGAGTTACATCCAAGAAATTTTAATTTTTGGAGGATCCTTTCGTTTTCATGGAAAATACATAATTTAGGGAAGTGTTTAGGATTTATCAATGCCAGGAGAGCAACTTTTAAGTGTTCCTTAAAAACCCACTGTTCCCATTCCCTGCAACAATAATTTTGCAAGTTCAGCTGAAACTATTATGAGGCTTATGGGCATTTATTTTAATTGCCAATTTGTGGTCCTGCTAACAAATATAGAGCTCATGCAAATGTCAGGAAGTATCCTTTTGCCATGACTCAGCAAAAAAATAAAAAATAAAAAAAAAAGACACTAAGCTAAACACTGAGAGGGAAATTTCTTTCTCTTCAAAGTGCTAACTGAGACTGCTCAAGCCTCTGATTGCACAGAAAAAAAAACCCAAAACAAAACAAAGCATGTGATTTTGTGTCCCAACACTAAAACCAGACATACACAACAAAGGCTTTAATAATATCCAGTATGTAGTGGAGGTTTGATTACAAAATTCCCAAAATATACAAAGTACATCTATGTTTATATAAGAATTGTATTGAGACTGACTTAAAAAGATCTAAACATTTCCTTTAAGGTATTCTGAAGGTTGGATAAACTAAAGGAGTAAAGGTTAGGGCAGAGAGATGAGATAATAAATCCATGGCCCTTTCAATGCGGCATCAGTCCAGCACATGAGAATTACAACACCTTCTGCCCTTGCACTGTGCAGGATGTATGGTGCTATCAAGACAATCAGCATTGATTCATGTCACCTACCATTCCAGTCTTGCTGGTACATTAACATTCTACAAAAGTGTATCAATGCTCTATTGGAAAAATAGCAAGGTTGCGATTTGTCATATTTTTTTAATGAGGCTGGTATCAAATTAAATGGTGAATGTCAGAAGACAGCGCCTTAATAGAGTCTGATTCAGTGACAGCATTTCTATTGTGTCCCATGTTTGATCAGATAACAGAGACAGAGGGAGATTGAAAGCCATGGAGGCAGGACTGGCACTATAAATAATCCTACTTAGAGGCCAGACCATTTATAGTGTCAACTCTGCTATTCAGTAACCAGGAAAATCGTCTAAGTATATTTTTCCAGGGCAGATTGAAAAGGGACAATATAAGCTCTTTGGGTTTCGCTTGTGAGCTGAATTGCTCCCCAGTTTACAGTGTTTAGTGTAATATGTTCACCTTATTTGGAAACGGATTTGCCAACTGTGTTCATATTCTATTTGTCCACGCATTGTTTTGTACTCAGTAACACAGAAGCTCTTCTCTTTGCTACTTTGCTACAATTGGATGATGAAAAGATGCTTTTTTCTCTCAATATAAACTTATTAAAGTGGCCAAACATGTTGGAAAGTTCCCTGTGCTGGTTTTCTTTTCTTTTTTTTTTTTTTTTGACGGTAAAAAAGGCAGCAAAACTAATGTAACTAACAAATAGAAAATGACTCTCTGCAGGATTTCTATTCTGTCTGGTTCTCTTGCCCCCAAAATGGATCCAATTTAAGATACAATAGGTGTGATTAATTCCGCTCAGTGCAAAGCACTCTGTAGAGAAACAGCAGACACAGTGCCGTGGCTGGCATATGTAGATGTCTCAGGCTGCTCATCCTCCACGAGGGAATAGGGCAACACAAGCATCTCCGCAGTCCTGTCGCATCTCTTTATTGGTCAGATGTTGGCACCAAGTTTGTGCTTGGAAGATAAGAAGATTGAGCTTCCTCTTGTCAGGACACATCATGCCAGTTTTTTGCTGTGACACAGCCCCGTTTCACTTTTTGAAAGAACAGGCGGCGTGCCAAATGGGGCAGAGATCCAGGTAAGCTGCCTGCGCTGGATACGACCGCTCCAATCTGACCAGGCCGCCACTCTGCAGCGACAACTTTAATCAGAAATGAGTGGACGCATTTCCCGGTCTTTTCAGATGAAATCAAATCAGTATGTGACAGCTGACAGATAGGGTATCCAAGGAATGCACAAATCACTCATCAGGCCGACAGGCCATTTGTTACAGGTTTTCAGCACAGATGGTACACACATCACACTCACTGCACCTAAATGGTGAGCTACCTGGGTCTATTTTCTTTGGTCATCTTAAAGAGGCATCAGCTGTTGACTGGTCTGCTTGAAGTCCAAGGTGCACCCCCAGGGTACGCAAAGCAGTAAAATGATTTGGGGCCCTCAAAAGGGAAAGGACTCTTTCTAACGGCAGCTATAAACCTCTTTACACCTAAAGACAATATACTGCTGTTGCTCAACAAAAACTGAACTGGGGCCTTTGGTGGTGTCTTTGCACATTGTATACTTATGAGGTGTGGCTGTAAGTTGTACAATCTGCCAACAGTCTGCATGTTTAGGGGTGTTTGCTCTATATTTTCCCCTCAAGCAACATACAATTCATTTGAAGTCCTGATTCTTTTTTTCTTTTTCTTTTTTTAAAATCTGTCCTATTAGCAGCTCGGGCAGGCAGTATGAATGCTCCTGGTGCCTTGTTGTGCTGAAACAGTTTTACTCTGTGAGGGAGGAGTCTGACATACTCCTCCTGCTGCCATCTGTGTTTAACTTTATTGGCAATGGTATTGGTTTATTGGCAAAGCTACTGGGCTGAGGCTCAGGAGTGGATAGAAAACAATGTCAACATAGGGGAGACGGGGGGGGGGGGGGGCACAAAAACAACAACAACAGCAACAACAATATCACCAGAAAAAATGAGAGCATTGGTCGCAGGATTTCAAGTGCAAATTTACCGTTTTGTTCGATTTAATTTAAAATGAATGAATGAGTGTGTGATTATGTATCAGTTGTGCATCTTGTGTAAGTATGCGAGTGTATGTATGTGTGTGTATATGGTACGGTTTGTCATTGGATGCTGTGGGTCGCTGACTGTCGCTGACTGTAGCTGATGTGGGGGGCCGGAACAACACACCCCCAGCCCAGGATAGCAGGCAGATCAGGACCAAGCGACTACGGCACCCAGCAACCCCCAGAGCACAGGGAGCCCCAAGCCACCACCACCCACCCCCCCAGTCCATCACCCTACTCTCAGCTCTTTAAAGAGTCTGTAGCCTGGTCTGATGTTTGATGGTGAAGGATTAATGACCTAATGCCAGCTGTCTGCAGGGGCTGAAATGAAGATTGTAAAACCCAAAGAGTTCACTGAGAGACAATAAAAAGCTCAATACAAACGATAATTCTCACATGAGCTTGTCACCATAAACCAGTTTTCACATTATATGTGACATTACACTGGTTGATATATTTACAGTACTGACTGGGGCAGGTGGAAGTCTCAGCTCAGCATGTGTTATTGATTCTCAAGACAAGCCAAGCAATGTTTAATTGACCATCACTCAAATAAGAGGATATAATCTATGTAAGGGGCCAATTGTTATTATTATTATTATTAATGCTCACTTTGCAGTTGTTTTAGGTAACTTGATGATACATGTGGGATTGAGTCCAAACAGGCTACAGTGTGCATGTTCACCATTTTGAGAAAATACAGCACAGGACAAAAACTGTGTGTACATTTGATTCATTCATTCATTCAATTGAATTATAATAAACTGAATTGGTATTGTCAACAGCCATTTCATTAAAAATAAATTTCTGTCTCAACTCTCGTATCTTATCTTGTATCTGACATCAATAACTTCCAGAACTGTATTTTACAATCTTTACATTTTAGAACGAGATAAGCCCACTGGACTACTCCTTTGTCTCTTGCCCTGTATATGATTACAACAACAGCTGTGCACATCTGTATTCAGTTTTTTTATACATACTGACAGGCAACTACTAGACATGATGCAGTGGCAGAGATTAAAGATAGTAGCCTCAGGCTGAATCAGTATTTCAAGAGCACTCCTTCCAAGGTAATAAGATTTCAAGTGAGCGTCGTCTCCTTCAGAGCTGATCCAATCGGGGATGAGTACATTTGTAGTGTCTAGGGTTTAATGTATTAGAGGTTTACAAGTGCAGTGTGGTTTATTGTCACCATGGCCATTTGTTTGCTCAGATCTTGAATTCAGGGGCTTCAGTCAATGTGTCAAATAATACATGCATTGCGCTGCCAAGCGCTGTGTGTCTAATACAGAAGTCTGCATTCACTTCTCTGCTGTCTATAATGGAGAAGTGGTCATCAAAAGAATCAGCTCATGTTGTGAAATAAAGCTCTACAGTGAGTTTTAAAGGATTAAAAAAGATGTAAGGATAAGAATGAATAAATAATGGAAATAATAATTGGAGACACATACAAAAAAAAAAAAAAAAAGAAATTTTAAATTGTGCTGGATGTCCTTTAGGTGCCCTTTGGCTGTGCAGTAAGATGTCTAAAAATAGCTCTGCTGGCACTGTTCATGCCCCTAAAGGAGTTGAGCTTGTCTGGCTCACATGAAGCTCGGAGGTGATTGGATGATGGATATCAGTGTAAATCAATAGCCCTGTCACAGCAACACTTAGGAGTAATCACCATTCACTGGGAAGTTGGAAGACCAAATCATTGTTGATTTTCTCTGGGGATTGTTGTCCTCTTCCCCAACTAGCCAGTTCAATAAAGCAAGGGTTGCATGACACTCTTGGATTGCGATTTCTTGTGTTGATAAATAGAAACAAATAAAAAGGGGTCACAGTGGTTAGACTACAGAGAGGTAAAAGGTAGAAAGCTAGAGCATGGTGTGTTTTGCTGCACTCTGCTTCTTTATTGTCAATCATTCTTCTTATTATTACTTTTTTGTATCATGGAGAGTGCAGTAGCTATCTCATGGTTCACAACATCAGTAATCTGCATGAAAGGCAAGCAACAGCATGCTAACCACATCAATAATACAAACATGTTCATGAAGGCAGTGTGAACATGCTGATGCAAAGCAGGTGAAATTTATTTCAAGTTTCAACCTGCAAACTTCCAAACTGACACTAAGTGTGTTCAGCGACAGGGAATGCACCACAAGTACCTGGATGATGTGTTCAAGATGCTGAAAAAGTGTGTTAGTTTACGATAGAATAGTTTCTTCCTGAACAAAGCCATTTTGGCTATGTACATCTGTGTGTGACCTGCTGAAGCCTCCGGTTTGTAATCTGAAATTCAGTTATCTTGTTTGTTTGTTTGTTTTTTTATAAATCAAAACTGTGTCTGGGGTAGAAGGTGGAGGTGAGGAGGATCTGCCCTGCTTTCTGTTCTCGATTGTGGTGTATTATCCTAAGTGAGGTAAGACATCATGTTTAGGTTGATAGGTGACTCTAAATTGTCCATAGTTCTGACTGTGAGTGTGAGCGGTTATTTGTCTTTGTCTGTCTCTGTATGTTGGCCCTGTGATGGACTGGTGACCTGTCCAGGGTGACCCCGCCCTCACCCAATGTGAGCTGGGATTGGCTCCAGCACCCCCCGTGACCCGGAAACAGATAAGCGGTAGAAGATGAATGAATGAATGAACTGACACACTGTACCAGTGAGTATGCTGCGTAGTAGTTTGGTGTATTGGCAAACTGACTGAAGAGAGCTGTCATGAATATCTGCCCCTGATTTTTTGTGAAATGGGCAAAAACGTGGGCCTGCGGCACAAGAGGAAGACGCCAGACAGGCAGACTGGTTTACTGGTGGGCTGACACTGCCATTGACACAACCACAGTGCTAGCAGGGCTAAAAACAAATAACTGGAGCATCCAAATTGAAGGGGTGCAAATTGAACTATTTCTCAAGTAATTAACACCAGACACACTTGAAGTTCGAGGAAATTGCCTTATTTTGGGTTTTAGGAAACATGACCTTGCATGTTCTCAGTAAAACTAATGCACTTCTCCTCAACCTTCTTCCAATCATCAGTTTGCATACAGGCTCAGGTTAATTTGCGGCGCCATCACATCTTTAAAATCATAAGTTGCGTTGAAGAGCATTGGAGTGAGCTCTTTAATCAATGCACTCTCACAAAGAGTGTCTCTGGTTGGTTTTACTCTGATGAAACATACTTGGCGGTGAATGGACTGCACAGAGACAACCTGCCTCTCCCCTCAAATGCAATTCCCAGGCGCTGCTTGGACCACGATCTGCAACCAACAGAGTGCATCCATAGTGCTGGAGGCTGGGAGGTGGGTTTTGTGGCCTTCATTTGATGAATACTGGCATGATGCAAACCAGGTATGGTGCCTTTAAAACCTTAAGGTCACCTCTAAGAGGCCAACAACTGTCTGGATAGATTGCAATATAAGAGAAATTGAATCACAACATGGAACGTTGTCGGGTTTAGGTTTGTCCCTTGACCAGTTTAATCCCACTGTGAAGGGTGGACCACATGCTCAGACCACAAAAAATGTCTGGCTGTCTGCCCATACAGTCCGTGCGCCTGTCATCTTATTGCTGTTGATCCACCTTTGCCTTGCTGTCAAAGCACTTGGTAAAAGTTTTCTAGTGCTGAAAATGAATTCTACTATGAAATATGTGAACATTTGTTTTAAATGGTACTGTATTTTCTCACTTATCAGTAGTGGTCTCCAGAATACAATGAAGTTATGGGAAAGAGTAGTTGAAGCTAGACTAAGGGCAGAAGTGAGCATTTGTGAGCAGCAGTATGGTTTCATGCCATAAAAGAGTACTACAGATGCAGTATTTGCTTTGAGGATGTTGATAAAGAAGTACAGAGAAGGTCAGAGGGAGCTGCATTGTATCTTTGTAGATCTGGAGAAAGCTTATGACAGGGTGCCCAGAGAGGAACTGTGGTATTGTATGAGGAAGTCTGGAGTGGCAGAGAAGTATGTTAGAGCGGTGCAGGACATGTATGAGGACTGTAAGACAGTGGTGAGGTGTGCTGTAGGTGTGACAGAGGAGTTCAAGGTGGAGGTGGGACTGCATCAGGGATCAGCTCTGGGCCCCTTCTTGTCCTATGGTGATGGACAGGCTGACAGACGAGGTTAGACAGGAATCTCCATGGACTATGATGTTTGCAGATGACATTGTGATCTGTAGTGAGAGCAGGGAACAGGTGGAGGAGAAGCTAGAGTGGTGGAGGTTTGCCCTGGAAAGGAGAGGAATGAAGGTTAGCCGCAGTAAGACGGAGTATATGTGTGTGAATGAGAGGGACCCAAGTGGAAGAGTGAGGTTACAGGGAGAAGAGATAAAGAAGGTAGAAGATTTTAAGTACTTAGGGTCAACAGTCCAGAGCAATGGAGAGTGTGGAAAAGAGGTGAAGAAGCGTGTGCAGGCAGGCTGGAACGGGTGGAGAAAAGTGTCAGGTGTGATGTGTGATAGAAGAGTTTCAGCTAAAATGAAAGGAAAGGTGTACAAAACTGTGGTGAGACCAGCGATGTTGTTTGGTCTAGAGACAGTGTCACTGAGGAAAAGACAGGAGGCAGAGCTGGAGGTAGCAGAGATGAAGATGCTGAGGTTCTCTTTGGGAGTGACCAGGTTGGATAGGGTCAGGAATGAGTACATCAGAGGTTTTGGAGATAAAGTCAGAGAGGCCAGACTGAGATGGTTCGGACATGTCCAGAGGAGAGATAGTGAATATATTGGTAGAAGGATGCTGAGTTTTGAACTGCCAGGCAGGAGGCCTAGAGGAAGACCTAAGAGGAGGTTTATAGATGTAGTGAAAGAGGACATGAAGGTGGTTGGCGTGAGAGAAGAGGATGCAGAAGACAGGCTTAGATGGAGGCAACTGATTCACTGTGGCGACCCCTGAAGGGAAAAGCCGAAAGGAGAAGAAGAAGTAGTGGTCTCCAGACACTTTCAGATATTTCAGATCAAAAAAACTCTTCTTCTTTCACATAAAAAACCACCTGTGTTTCAGCAATAATAGTGCAGTAACCTGGACCAATTCACTTCCGTTACACTTTCTAACTTGGCCTCAGACAGCTCATAGTGACATTTCATATCTTTCATATCTTGTCGCTGGGCAACAATTTAACTCTTTGCAATTGAATAGCTACCGCTAGCTCCTAGCGCCCTAGTTTATCATGATACGCATCATTACAAGCCATGCAGATTTAAATGTAAGAAGAGGTATTGATAAAATTGCCTTGTGGTCAACTGTCATTTAATAGACATCTGACAGATTATGTCAAAGTCCTAAAATGAAGCATTACCTGGTCATTAGTGTTCCAACACACTGCTGCACCGCAGGTTATCTGGCCTGCCTCTACAGTAGGACCCACGTTTAGTGCTCTCGGGCTGCATGTTTTGTAAAACAACCACTCACCAATCAGAGACAAGGGATGCTTGCAGGTTGTGCTTGATTTTAGTGGCCCGTTTGAGCCTTTTACCATTTCCCCCATCTCCAAACAAAACAGGTCTGCAAAAAAATGATAAACGATAGGATGGGCTAAGACAAGTTTTGGATGGGCTTGAGCCCCCCCAAAAAAGGGCTAACCTCGCCACTGGTCTTAACCAAGTGCTGAAAATATGTAACCATGACCATGTTTCTGTTGTGTCCGCAGTACAAATGAATCATTTGCAAAAAAGAAAACATGTGGCCTGAGCATTTTTGGGTAAATATATTAGTGTGTCTACACTATCTTCAGCACATATCTAGAAGAATTAATACAATAATCCAAGGATAAAATGTGTTCGCTGTTATATTCATTGTATCAAAACATAAATCCTAGATCATGTTTTGGTATAATTAAATAGCCATGCTAGCAGTTTGGCTTTGAAATTAGTGATGATGGCTTATTTATCTGTTGGCCTTTTGTTCAACTTATATTGTGGTAGTTTTCCAGAGGGTGATGTTAGACACAGTTTAACTTACACGGGTTTGTTTAGATGTAAATTCACTATGAGTGAAAATAACCTCACTTTACTCTCCTGTGGTAATTTCAGCAAAAAAAAAAAAACTGGAGAGAAATCTGTGAAAGAACCAAAAATTACATCTGTTTCAAAAAAGGCTGATATTTAAAGATCATGAAAGGTAAAAAAACAAACAAACAAACAAAGGAAAGGAAAAAGAAACAAATCACATTTCATTGTGATAAATTTTACCAGTTATCAGCAGCCTGTTAACTATCAGACACTGAAAAAGGACACATTTATTGACCAGAGCCTGAAGACAAGCATCTCGGACCTAACCCTAACCCTGAAACCTCAGACACAACAGACTGTGACTTATCATTATCTGGCCTTTGTTTATATGTGTGTGTCGAGTTTGATGCCATATGAATAGCCCACTTGCAGTTTGTGAAACACAAGCTATGCATTATATAATAAAGGGTAAGTTGAAAGCTGAAGGCAGGAGCTTCATTATTATGAGTAATGAGACTTTGGTTTGGTTTCAATTGTCACTGACCTATACAACAAATGCTGATCTACTATGCTGGTCTCATCCATTTCTCGGGTTTGTTTTGTCTTGTATGCTGCGAGAGTAAAATGTTAAATAAGTCTACCAGTCTTCCATTTGGACAAACACAACGGTTCCCTATGCCGCCATGTTTCAAATCAAATCAAATCAGATTTATTTATATAGTGCCAAATCATAACAAAGTGACATCAAGGCACTTTACATAAAGAACAGGTCTAGACCAAACTCTTTAGAAAATGATTTAAAGAGACCCAACGGATCCCCCGGTGAGCAAGCACTTGGCGACAGTGGCAAGGAAAAACTTCCTTTAAGAAGCAGAAACCTCGGGCAGAACCGGGCTCAGAGGGGGGGTGGCCATCTGCCTTGACCGATTGGGTTGAGAGAGGGAGAGAGGGAGAGAGAGAGAGAGAGAGACACACACACAGGGAGCAAAGTTGATTAGAGTAGGGAGAGATGAGAGCAGGAGGAGGGGATATTCAACACAGGTGCAGGCAGGAACTAATGATGCTGCATGAAGTTCATAGAAATGATGCTAGATGGAGTTCATGAAGATGTGGGAGCAGCAGGCGTTGCAGGAACATGGGGTAGTGATGATTCACCACCTGCAGGATGAAGACGGGGGGGGGGGGGGGACTGGGAGAGACAGATACTTCGGGGAAACGTGGTTAGTAAATGCAGTACACATGGTTAGAACTGGGAGAGACAAGGATTTTGGAGAAGCATGGTTATTGATATGTCTGCGCACTTTCTTCAGTTTGTTCTGTTCTGATTTAGCCAAATGGCTCCTTAGTTGGTCCTTGTAGACACTTTGCAACAAGGACACTTCCACAGAGAGAGCCACTGATTGCCTGGAAATCACATTAGTTGCTTCCACAGTCTGAGTCCCATCATAAGAGGACATAATGATGTATTACAAACTGCAGGCCTGTTAGTCACCACATTTTCTGTTGTGTTTATAAAAAATAGAATCTGATGTGACACCTGACATCAGATGTGATTTATGTGTCCTTTAAATATCACCCAGCCTACCCCACGATAATGTAACAGGAATCATGAAGGCATGAGCATGCCCATTAAAAATTAAATGACCATTTGAAAAGCTTCAGTCTCTATATGAAGGCTATCTCATTTTCAGCTCATTCAGTGGCACAAAAACAATTGATATTGTCAGATAAAATATCAACTGTTAGTCTTTTTCCTAACTTCAGTTCTATCTAACCTGAACTGCACTCAGAGGGCCCATAGCAACTGCAAAAGTCAGAAACTACAGTACACGTTACCCCCAAAAGGCAAATTAACAAAACTGGAAACAATTAGAAAAATTAAAGCAATAACAAATAAAGGCAGGAAATGTATATGAGGTTAAAAGCTTCAAAAGCGCTCACCCCAGGGCCCTTGGGTGACTTGTTCCAAAGTTAGCGCCAGCTCCTGGTCAAACAGAAACAGCTTTATGAGGAGATATTACTGGGAGGTATCAGTCATATTAAGGTGGAAAGGAATGGGTCACAAATGCAACCCCTGAATGTAATGTATCCTCTGAGTATTTGTCTTATTACAGGAACATTTTATTAGACAATTAATTATTTTTCTACCACATTGAAAGACGTAGTTAGAGGACAGAGTGAATGTCCTTTGAGACACGGATGCATTTTCTGAGACATTCAGACCATCCAAGCCAAAGCTAGCCACAAACAGCCTTGGGCTGGACAGAAATACATAATTGAGGAGAAAGATGCATTATTGTGCCATAAATGAGATGGTGCAATGTCATCCCAAGAATAATAAGAGAGCGCCTTGAGCAATCCAGAATCTGGGTAAAGTGCAATCTTATCTGTCAGCCCAAATCTTGTCTGCCAAACTATTCCTTTTATGTGCCTTAAGACACACAATTTAAATAAGTAAAGTCACCTTAAAGTACCTAAACTGATAAATTGATAAAATAGTATTTTGAATACTGAACACTCAGCAAGTTTGTTAAGCTAGTTAAAGCTTTACCCAAATGATTTTCTCTAATGAGGCCAGTCATGATACAGAGAAACATTTAAAGGCCTCCATGAAAAACATTCATGTTTAAAAGTTGTTGGTTATTGTCTGCAAATAGACATGCAAATACACATTTGTGGTTGTAAGTCATGACTATATCCATCACCTTTGTGGATTTGATTTCTTCTGAGCTTTTATGTCGTTGTGGGGTTTTAAGCTCTCTGGACCCCTGTAGAGTCCGCCATTCCTGTGCGCTGTATTTCACATATAAACATGGAAATTGCATTAATCTAGCATCTCATATAACGCTTTTAGGAGCTAACTTACACCTGAAAAATTTAGAAGAAACTAATGTGTAATAGGACCAGGATTATCATAGAATATCATATATCATACCTTGTGCATTAGAACAAAATGTTGCCAGTGAATGTGACAGGCAAATCGATCAATATGTTTCATATTTGCTGTTGATGTTTATACAAACCGATGGTGTGTGTGAAAGGGTTGCTCTGGTGCAGTGATTGATGCATCCTCATCCACAGCACCCAGTACTTTGATCCCACCACACGTCTCCTGGCCTGGCCTCTACCACAGCTCTTGATGTCCCCATTTTAAAAATCCATTAACTAAGCATTGCTCCGAAGCAGGTCACCTCCTTTATTGGCTACGCTGAAAATTTGATTTACTACGCTGCCCTGCTTGTCATCTGACATCATGTTATTGAAACTCAGGTATTGATTTGAGTTCAATGCCCTCCAAAGTCTTGGGCCATGTTTGGGTAACATTTAGAGACACTTAATAGCCTGTCATTAATCTCTGCAGTGGGAAAGCAACTGTTTTTGACCCCTTGAGACTGCAAAAGAAACTAATTTTCATTTTTCTTGTGTGCAGAGCTGGAAAAACTAATTAATGGCTCAAAATTCAATCCTATTCAGAAACAAAAGACTTCCCATAAAGTTGGTGTTATCAAATGTGAAATTGGTCTAAAGGCATGAACAAGAATTGGTAAGGCTGATGAGTGAAAATGTCTGCGTCTGAGCTTGAAGAAAACAGCATTGGCCGCTGTGGCAATTGTGCTGTATCTGATCATATTCTTTACTTCTGTAACATCTATGGAATTGGGATGATGACCAAGCCTAATGATGAACAGGTGCTTTCTCACCTGTAAAAGAATGATGAAAAACAATGCCGAAACTCCCGGTTCAAGGCTCTCATGCAAGTAACCTGCTGACAGGTGTGGTGTCATCAAGACATCATTAAAACAGCGGATGACCAAACTCACCTGGGCCTCATTTTTGGAAAATGCACAAAACTGCTTTGTGTTAATTAATAAACTTAGGATTGAGAAAAACTGCATATGAGACTGCATGGAAATATCACAGCATCCATCCATTAGCCATACCACTTATCCATGAGGGGTCTTTGGGGGCTGGAGCCAATCACAGCTGACATTGGGCCAACATCAATAAAACTATATGCACTTTAGAATCACCAATAAACCTAAAATGCATGTCTTTGGACTGTGGCACAGGGAGAATATGCAAACCGCACACTGAAAAAGCCTCAGACCTTATGAGATATTATTTGGCTGTGACTGTGTGAATGTGTCAATATGTGGTATCTCAGTTCAAAGGAATTGAGGGGCTCACAGGTGATGGTTATTACCCTCATTTAAAATAAGTGTGACACAAACAATGGCCTATACTAAAAAAAAAAAAAAAAAGAAATTGTCCATAGTTATGAAAAGAATCTAAAGGTTTCCCCTGGCTTCTCAAGATAAATTAATTAATCATTTTCTCCAAATTTAGGATAAATTAATTTTCTTCAACTTTGGTTCTTAGAATGTTGAATCAGTAAAGATGTCTGAAGTCAGCTGGCCTTTCGATAGCCTCGAGGTTCAAGAGGTTTTGGCATGTGGCTGCTCAAGAATAACTTTGACCATTGAAGGGAATCAAACTGTGACCTTTCGCAGTCTCTCTGCCACCTGCCACCCATGCCCTATAACGAACTGTCCAGCTCTTTGAGGCTCAGTGGTGAACTGCAGATGTGTACAGAACAAGGATTTATTAAGGCTGACCTTAACTGTCATACACTGTGAATAGTGTTGTCATTTAATGCCAGTGTTACATTTTGTCCTACAGAAAGCAAAGACTGTCATTGCTGACAAAGATTTCTTCAAGTGAAAACTCTAAGAAAGCCTATGATGATCAGGAATCAATGCTTTCAAAATTGGTCCTGCTTTGTTGTGGTTTTCCACCCTACGAACTTGTTACTATTCTAAAAAGTTTTCTGTGCTTCCAAATGTGTTTCTTGTCTGTGGTAGGTTTGTGCTCATTGCCACTTCAGGCATCATTCCTATAACCGCTTACAATACAGTCTTTGAGCATTCAATATCTTTGGGGCAGACTGGATTTGCTATCAGACAGAAGTTAACTCTTAATACTAATGTTAGGCATGTAACAACAGTAAAAAGTTACAAGCGTGCTCCAGAACAAAAAAAAAAGTTAAGTGGCTTAAAAGAAGCATGAATGCAGCTTTAATCAGCAGAGACAGCAATGTCTTTGTCATGTTTCCTCAGAAAGCTAAAACTCTGTTTTCTTGTCGTTATTGCAAATAGTATTTTTATGGTAGTTGCAAAGTGGGGATATGAATCTCACGTCTGTTATGTTGCGTGTCCTCTCACTGTCACACATGCACATCCTTTTAAGGTCCTCATTCATTTTATTCAATTTCTGGCCTGAAATGTCACCAGAGTAGTATTCAAAACAATGTATGACCAAAAGGACTAGTAATTTTCCGTTTCAAATATGAAACAATAATGGATGCCATTTTTTAATTCTCTTTGATTTTTTTTTTTTTTCCCCCATGCCTGTGTTGTTAAAAAGAGGCAGACAAAAACAAAAATATGCTCTCAGTGATTCGAACAGACATTGTCTGTTTGAATACAAGACTGCAACATCATTTAGACGGTGAAAAAAAAAAAAAAAAAATCAACAGAGAGATGAGTTGTGAGGCTTTAGGACAGTTTAATGTGCATGGATGCAGAACAGATGTAGGCCATTATACAACCCCAAAGACAAAGTCCTGGTTATGGCGGTAGTGCCGGCCCTGACGAATTTGGCGCCCTTGGCAAGATATCAGCTGTCTCCCCGTTGTATCACAGTCTATTTCACTCCTAATGTTCTTACACTCACACTGAAACTGCATAGCTTAGTTGTTTCTCAGCTCTTATCAGAAAATAAGCCACAAAATCAAAATTGTATTAGAAACAGAGAGAAAATAAATTATGAATACAATATAAAAAAGGAATTGCACACAATTACATATTAAAAGAAACCAGTGAAGCATTGTACTGAGGTGAAGGTGATAGGAGCACTTCATACTGCTCCATCACTGGGCCTGAGATTTTCGAGGATGGAGTTGAACTATTTTAAAAGGGACCCTGAAAAGAGAAATAAATGCGACCATTTGGTTTTGCAGTTTAATAAAAAAAATAAAAAAAACAACAGTACAAGGAAAAAAATTGAAAGAAAAAAATGAATAGATGCATGGTTGTTGCTATAGTAAGTACAAAATAATGGATATGGAAATTAAATGAGATTCAACTTTATTGTGTTTCAATAAAATGCAATTTAGCATCCAAACAGAATGTAAATGAGCAGGTATCAGGCATCATTACAAAGGTATATTCATTATGAAAGTGTCATTTGTGCTGTGTGACATCTTTTAGACATAAACCTCCACGTGTTAACTGTCTTTTGACAGAATATGAAGACTGAAGATAGACATCAGCCTGCAAAGTAAACACAAGAAACTTGTGCTACAAAAAATGGACCAGACTCAGTGACTAACTCCCTAAACTTAACAACCTTGCAACCTGCCCTACGTGCCCTAAAGATAACTATATCTAACTAGCCCAGTGAGCAGTGATAACTAACATGTCTTTTAGGGTCATCAGGTTTCACCGGTGTTTCGTCTAGTTGGTCCCACGACACCTCCAGGAGGCTAGACAGTGATCACTGGCGTCCCAGAGTCACTCCCCTAATGCCAGCTATCACCGCTCCTCACACCAAGACAACTATCTGAAACAGCACTACCGTCAGCTACACCGACCTCACACCAACTGTACCAGTAAAAGCGGGGTGGGGATACAGACCCTGGTTCGGGTAGGGGGGAGAAATAGAAGAGGTAGAGATAAAAGTAGGGATGGGATACAGACCCTGGTTCAGGTAGGGGGTAATGAAAGTATAGAGGGTGCAGGAAGTGGAGGACAGATACACTAGCAGATTCAGCAAACAAACTCACCTAAACAGTCCTATAATCAAAGAAAGACAACACAACCCAAGTCAAACCAATACAGGCCAACTCACCTGGACTAACCACGTGGTCTCAGAGAGGCTCACACAGGTCACACCCTCCACTTAAATACACTTCCTCTTCCTGCATTTCTTCCTTGCTTCTCCCCATGGTCTGTCTATCCTAAGTGCTCCCCCTGCTGGGCCACCAGCTACTATTACTTCTTCTAATCCAAATCCACTGACTGGATTTTACTGCCTCATCCGACATTTCCTTCACTATTTTCCTCACACTCTGTCCCCTTCCTCCTAACTCCCTCAACAAAGAGACAACAGACCTTGCTACAAACCCTCTACATCCTACTTCCACTGGACAAATCCTAACTTTCCATCCTCGCTGCTCAGCTTCAGCCCCTAAGTCTGCATACCTAAGTTTTTTCCTTTCATACGCTTCTACAACTGAATCCTCCCACAGAACAGTCAGCTCTATGAAATATACTCTCATTCTACTCCTATACCACAAAATTATATCAGGCCTTTGTTTTGTACAGGCTATTTCCTGGGGAACAACAAGCTTTCCCCTAAATCCACCTGCATCTCCCAATCACAAGCATCCTCTAAGCTGCCTTGCCTCCTTGCTGTCTTATTAACTTTCTCTCCCTCTTAAACAAACTGAATTGCAACTCTCTTTAACTTAGACCCTCCTAAATTTACCTGCCTCCGTATATCTACAATGCCTGCAGCTAAGCTTTTTAAAACCTGGTTATGTCGCCACGTATACCGTCCTTGTGACAGACTAACCTTACAACCTGACAAGATGTGCTTTAGAGTTGCAGTACCTGAACACAATGAACATAGCGGGTCTCCATTTACCCAGAGTTTTAGGTTCTGGGGAGTTGGCAATACATCATATGTTGCCCCTATCAAAAATCTAATACTACTTTCCTCCATACTCCACAGCTCTTTCCAACTAAGCTTTTTCTTCTCTACACCTTCCCAGTTCAACCACTGTCCCTGCTTAGCCTGAACCACTGCCTTTGCACCCCTTAATATTTCCTCCTGCCTACGAACTTGCTCCACAACTAGCTTCCTCTTCTCTTTGGGACCTGCCGTACTCCACACCGGTTTGCCAGGTCCAAGCCCCAAGCCTCCCCAGCCTATTTGCACATTACCCACAATCTCTGTATGCCTAAGAGTTGCTTTCGCTTCCTGCACTGCCATTCTTGGATTCCATTTTCTCCCCTTGGTTGGGTTTGGAACCACCTTACTAACAACCACATCTTTACTCCCAGATAGCAGGAGTTCTGTCCTAAACTTAGTACATTTAAACTCCTCCACTAGACTAGATACTGGGAGCTGAAGTATGTCTTTCCCATACAGTGCCCCAGTACTTAAATATGTAGGAACACCTAGCCACTTCCTAATGTAAAAGCTAACTAATCTTTCCATTTTCTCTGCAGCAGATAATGGAATCTCATATACAGACAGTGGCCACATCAACCTGGGAAATAATCCAAACTGCAAACACCACAGCTTCAGCCACGCTCACTTTGCCCTGAGAACTATTCTGCCCAGTTCTAGACCTAGAGAATAGGTCCGTGCCCCTATCCTTCACTGAGTCACATATCCAACTCATAGTCTTGTCCGTTCCAGTGTCTGTTGCCATGTAATCTGCCTGTGAGTCATCTTCCACCCCTGCTCTCGCTGACCCTTGGGGTATTTTCCTTATCTTACTTGTAGCTTATGCTGGTTGTAACAAAGCTGCTAAGCCTTGCCACTGCTACCATTGATTGCTAGCCCATGGCAGCACCTTTGGGGTCTTTGCCTCCTGTCAGGTGTCTGTCCAAGCTGTCACATGGTCTTTCCCTTGTTGTCAGCTGCCCTATTCACAGCAGTCACTAGCTATGCTAGTTTTGAATTCAAAGTAAACACAAGAAACTTGTGCTACAAAAAATGGACCAGACTCAGTGACTAACTCCCTAAACTTAACAACAACCTTGCAACCTGCCCTACGTGCCCTAAAGATAGCTATATCTAACTAGCCCAGTGAGCAGTGATAACTAACATGTCTTTGTCATGTTCCCAACTGTCATCAGTTGGGAACCTCCTTTCACCGGTGTTTCGTCTATTTGGTCCCACGACACCTCCAGGAGGCTAGACAGTGATCACTGGTGTCCCAGTGGACTGGATAGGAAGAAATGAAGATGGCACACAGTACGAATGAACTATTTAATTTCAGTTTACTATCACATGTTAACCTAAACAATGGCCAATCAGATGTCTATAAAAACTGTGTGACCCAGCAAGCAGGTGACAATAACAGTAGAATAGTCAGAACATTTATATTTCCCAACTTACCTGTGGAACTGTTAAGTTCATCACATTACATTGTTATACCTCTGTCATTTTCCCTTTTTCGCTCGTCTTCCTTTCTTCTTTTACTTCCCTGGAAACCTGAGAGCTTTGGTCGTTGAAATGAAAGAGAGCAGGTGAAGTGCATCAAGCCGGGGGGGGGGGGGGGGGCTGAAGCTGAAAAAAGAGCCTCTCCCTTTAGTGTGTAGTAATGTAATGTAGTGATGTGTGTAGTAGTGTTTAGGCTTTAGTGTGTAGTAATATTGTTGTTTGGGTTTAGGCAATATATCAAAATAATAGTAGTAGTTTTATAAAGTAAAATGCGAAAATTGAAAATTGATTTTTTTTTTTTTTTTCCCTTATCCTTTGTGGAGCGACCGAACTTGGATGATGGCACCCTTGGCATTGGCTAATACTGCCTATAGCAAGGGCCAGTGTAACAAATAAATATTTTAATTCCATGAGAAAAAAGAACAGGTGAAAAAAGAAAAGTGGGTGTTTAATGCTTGGAACACAAATATTACAGAGGGCCTAAATGTGTGGTTTATGAAGTTCAGCGCTACACAATGAAATGATAGCTGACAGGAGAACTGATTCTGAAGTTTAACAGCAACAACATGACTGTATGCCATGAAAGCTGTTCCCAGCAAACCAGCCAAACTGAGGAGGGAGACAGAGAGAAAGGGAGTTGTGAATAAATGATATATGGAGAGACTCTTCATAATACTGAAATGCTGACTGAACTCTGAGCTCCAATGTTCGCGTTGTCAAAGAATAAGTGTGGTCGATTTTTCTCTAATTTATGGTACAAATGCCCTAAAAAATAAAAAGTATCTTATGCCAAAAGTATTTGTGGGGTTTTTTTTATACCCTGAACACACAGTTCCCACTTTAGTGGCTTAACTGTTAAGATTTAACTAATCCCCACGATCTGATAGCATTAAAAATGTTCCATATTATGATGGTATGGAAATACAGTGGTGAAAAGTAAAAATTTTTTATGGCTACACCATTTCCTCAAATGGAAATATTTTGATGTCTTTTGAAACTCTTGGATGTCCAATGGAACATCATTAACAGGCCCAACAAGATGTTCCACAACATGAGACTGTGGTTCATTGAGGTTTGAAAGAACTGCATTTAAGCTTGGGTGACTTGACGTGATGTGTGACTGAAATTCAAAACTAGTCAGGAAAAGGTGCTAGATGTCTCAAGAGCCTTGAAGCAGAAGGATGACATTAACATCCTCTTCTCTTCAATTTAAGAAAAAGTCTGTGTCTTTGATTAAAATGTTAATTGCATTTAAATGAACAGATGGCGTAAAGGGCAAACAGACCAGATGAACAAGCACAGGATTTGGGAAACAAAGGGGTCAAATTCCAGCCAACTGTCTCGCTCTACATGGTAATCATCAGAAGGCAACAATTACACTCTCAATACACAAGGTAATGATTTGGATGCTCCTGGAAAAAAACTGGGCAGGAGTGAAGACCATATAAATATTCACAAGGTGTAGCAGTACATACCCTACAACAGCTATCTTAGCATTCCCTGAAGTGGCTCAGTAAGGACAAGCTCAGGCCAACATGGGGAAGAGACAAACACAGGCATGTGGCCCATACACATCATTAAAGTCAGATTGGCAACTTTATGCACTAATCCCAGTGGCACACAAAAAATCTTCCAGCTGTCAGCCCACAGCGACAGATCGGAGCTGTCGTCTGCCCAGGTATGGATGTGTAGGTGCCAGACGGGGGCTGGGGGCATCTTAATTATGTGTTTATTTGTTTTTATTCAGGGTTTTTATTATTATTATTATTAGTATTCCTCCACTTGTAGTTGGCTGACATGAACACTGAGGATGGTTCCAGTGACATGGTGTCATACATTGTGGGAGAAACGATGGATGGATGTCAAACCTCTACCTTTTCATTTGTTTCTGCATTCATAAATTTTTCTCTCAGCAGAAAATGAGCTGAGAGAAAGCAGGATTCTATGAGAGCTATAGAAAATTCAATACAGTGTTGAATCGCTATTTGCAAGTCTGAGTGTTTTGTTTTTCAGGGCACGTACAAACTCCCCTTTTAAAATAAAGTCGCTGCCAGCATTTGCACCTTAAATTTGCTAGCAGAAACTTAACAGCTGACAAAAGGAAAGGTACAGTCCTACCACCACATCTCCCGATTAAAGCCACAACTCACGATGCAATACACAAACCTGCCTCACACATAAAAGGAGAGTCTTCTGCAGGCACACTACACTGCAGGATCCACATGCTTGGTAGAGTAAAAATCTATTATTCATCAACATAACACCATCATGATTGCCCAACACCACCTATTCCATTATGAGACCACCCAAGAAAAGATTTCTGGCAGCTGATAAATCTGTACAAGCCGAAGTTCATGTTTTTGTGTTTGGTGCACAGACCTTCCATTGGAGTTACTCCTTTGTTCAGAGAGTAACTCATCAGTGTTACTTTATAAACACCATCGACACAAAAATGTCAAAGACACACTCCCTCTTCTGCAGCTAAATTATTTATTGAACCCTTTGAGTGTAAATTAATTAACTGTGAAAGTTAGCCTGAACTCCAATTAACACAATATTATGAGTTTGACACTTTGATTACTTCAGAAAATATCGGCCCATTTATTGTACACAGAGGTCAAACATAAGGACATGAAATGATCAAACTGTCTTTGAAAATAAGTTTTATTTTCAAATGCTGGTAAACTGGCCATTGAAATTGACAGATTAAAACAAACAGTAAATACTGACACGGATAAAAAACTGATTATCACCTTATCATCACAAAAAATGATTGGAGCCCTTTCATTCCCATCACAGAAAAACCAAACCCATAGAACTGTTCTTCTTTAGATGAAGAAAAGACACTGACCATTTCCAAGTTTAAGACATTGAAACACTTTGATGGTTTAGCTAAAGCCGTATTTTACATAACACAGATGGCATGTGCATTCCTTCACATTGTAAAGGCTGTACGCACATCGCCTGCACGAACATTGTTATATGACAGGTCAAAAATGCACAGACAAGACACTTCTGTAACCGAGAAACCTTCAGTAGTATAAAGAAGGTTATTTTTTCACAAGACAAAAATGTTCCAATCAAAACAAGTGCCTCCCTAAAGTATGTCTAGTATTACTAAAATTAGCAAATAATTGTGTTTATTTTAACCTGCTGGATGAGTGGGGATCACCATGCAAGGACAAGTACATCAAGTCCTCAGTCTCAGAAAAGCATGTCACATAAACTATGAGACCTTTCTGTTCCATCCTGTAGCACATGGTCTTGTCCTTTCATTTGGGAACATCCACCCATCCAGATGATTGGCCCGTGACACATTTATGATTTACACAGGGACTGGCTGGGCAGAAGCTGCAGCTAAATCTGAGTACAGCAACAGCAAGAGACTCAGCTGTCTAACTTGGTGCACAGTGTTATGGTGTAGAGTTCCCAGAGAGTAGGCACTTGGACACAATAGCCTCCTGACCAAAAACCCACAGGTAGTAATAAGTATTGTGTCCAAACAAAGTGTTATGTTACTATTAAAGCAATAGTAGTGATGACTACGGGCATTATAATTTAGCTGTTTATGTTTTTTAACCAATAACACGAATCATTTTGTGTTTGAGACTTCTGTTAACATTCAACATAAATACATTCATACATATGGCATGTGTGACACTGCATTGAAAATTCACTTGTCTGTTTCCAGGTTGCTGGGGGTGCTTGAGCCAATCCCAGCTCACATTGGGCGAGGGCAGGGTCACCCTGGACAGGTCACAAGTCCATCACGGGGCCAACACACAGAGACAGACAGAGACCAACAACTACTCACACTCACACTCAGACTCAGATCTTTTTGCTGTGGGGCAACAGCACTAACCACTATTCCACCATGCTGCCCGCTCTCAATTATTTTTTTACATTTTTTTTAACCTGTGCGTCATTCGAAGGTCAAAGAACATTTGGCTGAACTGAAAATCTTACTCGACAGGAAGTGGTACATTTTTGTGCCATGAAATTCACCAGAGACCACAGCTGCTAATTGCCACATTCTTTCGAGGGTGCCATCATCATGTGACATGACATAACTTGCAAAGTGAAGATGAAATTACATATTACACATATTACAGAGATTAGATCCCAGTCCATCACCTTCTGTGAAGGAGTCTTGGAATGCCGGAATATTGACTGCTAATAAAAGAGACATGTTAATAGTCTCTCTTTTAGATTGCCATTGCATGAAATGCTGGGATGGTCTTTTTTAGATGAGAAAAAATTTAAAATGCATTGTATGGCAACATTTCCTTTTCTGAGTAAATTTTGTATTCATCATGACATGAAGGAGTGTTTGCACAGTAAATAATAAGAACTGTAACTTTACTACATGGACCAGTGGTTTTATCTGCTCTTATGCATTGGTTATGGAAACCGAATGTTAACACCTTGACCTATTTGATATTCACGCATAAGCAGTAAAGTAGTCCTCACTCTGACAGAGTGACATTAAGACCATAAATTCATCAATACAATGTTACTGATTTATCTCTGTCCAAATTCTATCAGTGTGGATCGACACCAGAGTGGGGACATTTTTCTTTCCAGTCGAGATCTGTCCAGTGATCTCACATGGAAATGTGGGCTTTGATTATTTTGTGCTATCATTATTGACACTGCTGCCTTTGCTTACATTTAATAAAATCTAAATGAATGTTTTGAAATACAAATTATTAAGGAGGCCATGGTTTAAAAAAAACAAAACAAACAAAATGTCTCATTTTAGTTGCTGAAATACCTCATATTATGTTCTGAGAAACATTAGTATTTATGCGCTGCAACAGCTTTTTAGTCATTTTTAGAGAACCTCACGTTTACTCATGTATTTACAGACACACACAAACACGCGCCCACACCACCACACCTCCTGCTAGAGAACAGTGCTGATGGTGTCAAAGTCCTTGCTGATCTGGGAGCTGCTGGGCAGTGATTTGAGATACTCTAGGTGCCTTCGAGCATCCTCTTGATTGTGTCTCACATAGTAGATAACATATGCAATCACCATGGTGAACCATCCAAACATGGTGACAAACATGGCTACATCGGTGGTCTTGTGATGAAAGTTGCAAAAGTTGATCCCTGAGTCCAATACCTGGATTACCGGCTTGCCTGCGTATTCCTCCTGCACTGCCGTGTGGCAGATGACCTCGTTCACCGTCTCAGGGTCCAACCGCAGCTCCCGCAGGACCTCCTGCAGTGTACACTCACAGTGCCATGGATTGTTTGAGAGGCTGATTTTTGCTCGAAGACGGGCAAAAGCCTCTTTGGGGACACTTTGGATGCGATTGTTTGATAGATCCAGCACAAGGAGGCTGTCAGAAACACCTTGGAATGCCCCGACATCCATGGTCTCAATTTCATTGTTTGAGAGGTCCACCTCCTGAAGGTAGTGCAGTTCTTTGAAGGCGTGGCTGGGGATGTGTGTGATGTGGTTGGATGCCAAAAGCAGAACAACTGTATCTCTTGGGAGATCTGATGGGATCTTCTCCAAGTTGCGGGACATACACTGGACCACTGTCATGCCACTCTTCTCTATACAGTGACAGCTTATGGGGCAAGACATGACAGGTGCACTAGTAATGAGTAATCCAGAGAGCAAGCCCCACAGGAGGGCAAAGCCATCAAAGATTGGGAATTTCTTGGGCATATCAGGCCTTGCTAACTCCTGCATATTAAGCAGTGACCTTGAACAAGTCCTGTCAGGCAAGAGGACTCATTGTTTCAGTTGTGTCCTGGCATGAAATGACTGCAGTGTTATTAGCGATCAAAACGCCATAATGATCAGATTAACACCAACGTGTGCGTTTCTGATGCGAAAATCCTTAAAGATTGATTTGATAGAGTTGCATTATAATCTTTTGAAGAAGATTTCATCAGAGCCCATCCAAATATCAGGCTGCGTGCTGAGGATATTCCAGCTACAGCAGGGTTTTCTGTGACGTCACCTCACAGGGAGCCTGGAGCTGGCTGAGTGACATGAGAATTGATCTATTACGCTGGGCACTGAAAGAAAGAATCAGAGAAAGTGGTGTTATTGAAGTGAATGATTTGTGTTTGAATAAAGTAACATTTGCGAGTCTTTGGCAGTTTCCAAAACGAGCTGAGGAGGCTGAACGACGTAATTTCACCTTAAATGCTTACAAAATGTATGATGTGATTAGCCCTGTTGAGGAAAAATCCATTCCACTTCAGCAAATCTCATTAACCGGCAGATACACATTTTCCTATTGGATTTGGAAACGTTAATGTTTGTCTATAATAAACATAACATGAAATTATTTTCTGATGAGAGAGCACCGTAGTTTACATCAATAATTTCCCACAATTGGAGGGGGGAAAAAAAGCTGCTCTTCCATTGAGGATTTTTTTCCTCCTCTTCACTTCAAGGACTTCTGTCTCCTGTCTTCTGCTGGAGCATCATCATGTTACTACTGTGCACCCTCTGGTGGGCTAAATCAATGATCACCGGTGAACCCCACAGCGTGCTCACGGTCATCTGCCTCATGGGCACTCACTTTGTGTGTGTGTGTGTGTGTGTGTGTGTGTCACTTTTCTTCTTCTCTTTTTTTCTCCCTTTGTCTTTGTTAACAGTTTTATACCTCAGGCCATACACTATACACACACTATATGACACACAGAGGAGCCTTAAATAAGCTTGTCACATTTTTGTCAGTCTGAGCTCAGCAGGAGGTGCTGACAAGATGACACACACACAAACACACACACAAAGCACCATAAAACACCCTGCAGTTATGATATGACACAACTGCATCGTGAAGTTAATGGTGTAAATCAGGTACATATTGCACTGAAGGTTGTCTGAGCCGCCCTTTGTGTGCTGTCTTAATCTTAAAAATGAAATGAGGTTCCGCTTGGCTCCTAAATTGCTCATTAGCAGTGGTTGTCATCACTTTTGTAAGAAACCACATTACATTTAAAAAAAAAATGGCGTACCACTGCTTCCAAAAAAAAAAAAAAAAAAAAGCAGAAAAGTAAATGTTTGAAAGCTTTAGTAAGAGCCTGGGAACAGATTTAAATGGAATTACCATCATAGCGTTTTAATGGTGCGAGTCATAATCACATTAGCACCATGTGTGAAAAATATCACTAATACTTTGAGGTTAACAACTTCATTAACAAGTGTATTTATTGTAAAGGCACTTACCGGGAAATAGTTTGATCTTCATAGGAATTAGCAGTGTTTGGGTTTTTTTTTTTTTTTTTTTTGGTTTTTCACCCAGTCATTCCATAGTGCCGCTGTAGTTCACACGTGTAGCGACTGTCGATGAAAGAAAAACTAGCTTTAAAAAAAAATGAGCAAAACAATGATTTTTTCCAAAGAGAACAGCTACTTCCACCCGTCCACCTTTCGTTTCAGGACGAAATAATAAGGCGGTAAAGTTCCTGAGTGGAGGAGTGTCCAGGTGAAATGATTCATGTCTCCGTCTCCGTGTCTGCGCTCCGTGTGGAGCACGGCGCGGCTCGGAGCGGTCACTTGTTGAGGCGAGAGCTCAGCAGCTGCTGTCACCGTTCCGGGGAGCGAGAGGAGCCGCGTTGTACCGGACCGTCATGCACCCCCCCCCCCCCCTCCACCACCGTCTTTTTGTTTATGTGTTTATGTATTTATTTACTTTCTTCGTCTCTCTGAACCGCGCGCACGGCGCCAGAAGGAGTCCCGGCTGCGCGAAGATTGGACTGCTGCTCTGCTGGCAGATCACCTCGTCCTCCAGACCCCCTCCAATCTGTCCTGTCTGTCTTGTGTCCCCCCCCCCCTCCTCCTTCCCCCTTCCCATGAGGAAAAAACACCTTTTACTAAACACATCGCGCAGAGGAAACTTTTAAAGTGACCATTATGTCCCTAACTCCAAACATGATCAAACTTTGCTTTAATCCGCTCCAATAAACTCGGATGAGAAAGTTAATTGGAGCGTGCTGTTTAGAAAACAGAAAAGAAGTGTAGCCTTATTCAGAATTGATTATTTTACTAAACAGTCCACCTGGAAGCCCACTCAGCTGTGTTGTATTGATTATTTTGTTCACCCTTAGAGCTCCAACCGCCTGACAATGAAAAGGTCATGATGTCAGCGATCTTGGGGATTAAGACTGCCCAGCAGTGGATCAAGATACCGGCATTAACATCTTATCGCATTTTACTCCGGGTATAAATTCCAATGCCAAGTAGAAACTGCATGCAAAGTAGACTGTATTGTACTGTTGTTGTCATGTCTGGTTATTGAATGCTGTATTTAGTCCTAGAACTGTGAACTGCGTGCGATTTCAATAAAGAGTAATTCCTAATATTATTTCACTGCTAAGTGAGTGTAATTTGCATCAGTACAGTACACAAGCTTTGATTCCACATGACCTTAACAGACTGACTGCACATGACAACATAGCAAAGGAGCATTGAGCTTTGCTGTTTTTTTCTCGTTTAAATGAATTCATTATTGTCAAACATAAGAGGCTATTTGTCACCAATTGTTATGATCAAGTCCATTTAGTGGAAACACAGGGCTGTGTAAATCTTCCAGGTAGCCTAACCTTGACAGTAAGAAAAGAATATGCAAATATGGACCTACTGTAGTTTAACAGACCACTATTTTCCACCCATGTGATTCAAATTTAGGTCAGCTGGTCCCAGTGTTCCAGGTGTCATTTGTGCTATGCAGGAATAGAAGCCTTTTAATGTATGAGGCCCCTTCTGAAACTCATACGGTGCCAGCTAGCATAATTAATTGTCTTACTGTGGCCATGAATAGCAGTAGCAGAGTATAATGTTCCATTTACTGAGCGGCAGATTGCCAGGTCAAAGCTATCATTCTTAACAGGAATCAGAAGACTCAAAGGAGAGCATTTTAAAAGACCATCAGTCAGAATTTTCAGTTTGAAGATTTAAGAGGATTTTGTGAAGACTGGGGATGCTGTAGGGCCACTGTTTGCCAGACTGGGACCCTACAAGAATACTTCCCATCATGCCCTGGGTTTTTCCAGTCCTCCTCCTCCATTTTACTAGAGGCAGTAAGTCTTAGCACCATCTTTTTTTTCATGATTTGAAAAATATGGTTGGAATTGATTACTTCCTTTCCTGTGTCAAGAATCATCTTCTTTCTTTCCAACTACCTTGCCTCACTTGTGGATTTAATGTTGGCCCTGCTTTATGGTCTATTTTCCTCCAAATAGGGCCATCAATTATAAAATGAACATCATGTTGTATTTAAAAGGACTTGAAACAAGAGACTGAGACCATAAACTCATTAGGAAAACATTTATTGACCTAGTAAATCAAGTGAGAAGTTGGGCAATTTTCACACAGACTTCAATATTATCTGACTTCTTTTTACAACCAATGAGGTCGTCTCCTGACAGTCATTAGATGGAATTCAGGTATAAGGCTCTTAACCCTTGGCTTCACTTTATAGCTCAAAAGTCTACGTTCCAGCTTTACTGTATGTACAGTCTTAAACCAAAATACTCAAATTTTTGCTTGGTTTGCTGCTTACCGTATGGCCCTTGAGAAGTGTTTGTATACAAATATTTTCTTTTTTTTTTGCAAAAAAGAAATCATGTGACTCCAAGAGACCAAAAATGAAGTTAATGCACAAGTAATAACAATTGGTACAGCCAAAAGGAAACCGTCCTGGCCTTGAGAAAACATTCATCAATGTTGGGTTCTTTTTGAAAAGTGTTTATATAAAGAATAAATCAGATTTGAAAAGGAAATATAAAGAAAAAATAACACTACTGTGCCAATAATAGGGCTTTTATGGATGAAAATCAGACTACCAAGGACACCACACTGCAATTTGCGTTCATTTCTATAACTGGTTGATCACTTATTGCTCCAACCAGGAGCAAAATGAGGTCAGGTTTTACAAACCTCTGTTATTTATTGTCCTCAGCTGGAAAATTCTATCATCTCAACAGGAAAAAGAAAAAAACAAAAAAAAAACTGTTTTCAAAGGGCCATAAAAAACCAGCTGAAGTCCTTCGAACAGCAATCTAATGTCCAAGCTTTAAAACGCATCTGTATAGAGCCTGTAGAACTTCTGACCTCAAAATTAAAATGTAAAATCAGTTAAATCCAGATAAAGTAACTAATGAGTGTGCAATACTATGCTACTCTTCTCCATAAATCCCTATTTAGATGATGATACTTGACGGTTACATCTTCTTTCTTCATGAGATTTCTTGTGTCTCATATATCAAGCTTGGCACCCAAGCCAAAATGAAATAATGTACCATGGACAAAGGGGGAGTGAGTCTATGCATCAATACTGTGAGCTATTGATAGTTCGTGTGAAGGGTGTTTTTTGTTTTTTTTTTGCTTCCTTTGCTTTGTGTTTTATGTTTTGTGTTAGATAAGGGGTGGGCGAATCATTATCTTTAATTAACCTCTCTGGTCCCTTAAAGCAGAGAAAAAGGAAGGTCCATGCAGTGACCAAAATAGATTTTTTTTGTTCACATAATAAAGTTTGGTCATGAGACTTTGGTCAGATTCATGGAATATTCAAATAACGTTAAATTGGCTGAGAGTTAGTAGACAAACCATGCAGGTGGTCTGGCATCAGCGCAGCTTTGAGAAACTGAGCACCTGTTTAAATGATGATAATGAATAAGACAAACTATCCATATCCATACAAGCCAAAAATAAAGATTCAGAGTTTGAATCAACCCTGCGATGCAACTGAGCTCCCGAAACAGCACCCTTACAGTGGCCATCGTCATGGTTACAGTAATAAAGTATATTCCCTATAGATCCCCTTTACCCCAACATCATTGCCAAGACCAACAAATGTTGCCTAGCAACAAAATGGAACCTCATAACCTGCTGCAGTCAACCTTTGAGCTGCTTTTAAATCCACTTGATCCACCAGTGACGTCAACAGACTGGGACCAAGTGAAACTGGGATTCATCACACTGGGAGGTGGCACAGACTATCAGTCTACTGTGGCTGAAGCACTCACATTCAAAATCTCCTAATCTGTCTCCTCCTGAAGAACGTGACCACTAATCATCGCCGACAGGTCGTTTATTCACTTAGTCCTGACACAGGGAGAGTCCAGCAGCCCCAAATGAAAACGAATAAGCTGAAAGATATTTCCGTTGAATACAGAAGCAGGACTCGGAGACAACACATGCAGCTGGAGGAGGAATTTAATTTAAATATATATATCTGCTGAGCTCCAGGATTCTCACACAAACGCACCCAGACGTTCAGACAAAAATTTCATCCTTTGTCGGAGCAGATAAATGGTCACAATGGGGATCACTGGTGGTTTCATTCTGCCAAAATACACACTTAGTAAGTCACAAATCAGGTGGACTGTGGCAGTCAGATAAAAGAAAGCCAAGGTCAGGCATTTAGGGCACAGCTGCTACAGTGGCACTGGAAATACCATCCATTTGCTGACAGAGATGCAGCAGGTTTCCCACATCAGCAACCTGCACTAACCTTCCTCAATCAATTTAAGGGACTGGGCAGGGTGGCTGTGGAGATGGAAGGGAAGAGAGTAAGTGCCTATTCATCTGGATGAACAATAGCTCCAGGTTTACCTCCATATCTATTTTCCGTAGTTAATGTACCCACAGTAAAAATTCTCCTATGTCAGGATTTTTTTTTCCAGCTAAAATGGGTTTTTTTCTGAATCTCTTTTGAGGGATGGAGGTGGTTCATCAGTTTACAGTGAATAGGATGACTCTTTTTCCCCCCCAAATTTATTCCGTTATTAACACTTGGTAAAGTGTTTTTAATGATCATCATCTATTTATATTACGTACACTTTAGCAAAAGTGAACTGGTCCCTGTCTGTAATTGCCTCTGAGAGGACTAATAACAGCTCCGAAGACAAAACACATTCATCCAACTCTAGTTAGAGCCAGGGGAGATGGTCCTCTGATGCATGACCAGTTGGTTGTGACAGTGAAGATGAAGGACCAAAGCGTGTGTGTGTGTGTGTGTGTGTGTGTGACATGGTAGAAATTACGCATCAGGAAAGGTCCAGTAAGTCCAGGAAGCCCTTCCTCTTATCTTCCTGCTTACTTGCTCATTCATGAATCTCCAAGCTTTTGGAAATGACAAATTACCAAAGTCATCTCAGCCTCTTGTCACCTACATACTTATAAGTGCTTCACTCCAACATGATGTCAAGGGATGATGTATAAATAGCAGGTCGTTTTCGGGGACATTTCGAGCTTTTCAAGTGTAATTTATTTGGCTCGCGCCTTTGAGGATGGCTGAAATGCTGATGAGTGGGCACCTTTCCTTTGAAACAATTCATCATAATTATGTGCACTTAATTTTTTGGATTATTTTCATCATAATACCTATTAATTATGGAATAAACTAAAATTCAATATTGAACTGAGAGAATTTTTTTTTTCTTATTCCATCTAAAAACAATAATCATGAATACTTAAGCATGTTTTGTCCTAGTGGCCAATGTGTACAGGAGTGATTAAAGCAAGGAAAAATGAAATGGCCAAGATAATTTTCCAACATATCCATCATAGTAATTGGAGATGCACAATACACTTCTGTCTCAATGAACCTGAGATGGAGGTTAGTTACAATAATGTAGTTTCATTAATGTTTCCATCCAAAACATGTTTGGTTTTCTTATATAAGAAAATCACATTTCTGGTATTCAATTTCATTAATTCACAGAATTTGTGTTCACAGACGGACATTAAAGTGGTTTTCATAAAATTTGCTTTTTTATTCTCCTCTAGATAAGAATTCTGTGCTTTATATACATATAACGATTGTTGATTTTATGTTTTATTTGTCAGAGTACAGTATATCTTACGGAAATGCAACAGTTTATTAACATTATTTGTGCTTGCAGTCGGACAATAAACTGATATTTCTAACCATATTTTTCATTTATCCTTTCCAAGTAGATGCAGACACAGCAATAGAAATTCAATAGGACATAGGAATTAGAATTGTTGAACCAGGTAGATCTGCCTTTTAAAGGGGATTGGATCTTTCATTTCTCACAATACTGTATATCAAAGTGAAGCGTAATTATATCAGTGAATGTCAAGTAATGCATGTAACTCTCCTCAGAATTGGATGTGTGGACTACCTTTTTCTGCAGCACATTTAAGAGCCATAACATGGATGAACAAGCGCTTCAGATAGTATGATGAAGATAACATTACAATCCATAGTGATCTAAAATGGCTCGTTCTGCAGGTCAGTTTTCTTTCAAAGTATAATCTTCAAATAGAGTACTTTTACTTGTAACAGTCATCTCCCCAGGGAATACTGAACTATTGAATGAAGAACTAAAATTGGTCTGTATTTGCACACTGTCAGAATCATCACACTGTCTCACCTGTTGGGACAACCTGGATGTCAGCAAGGACACACATTACACACCCTCTGTCAGCGGGCACACCTCCAGAAACACTCACCAATTCGCTCCTGGTTCGCGCCGCCGTCCAAAGCCACGTCACGTATCTCGGATCATCCATTCAGTGTGTGTGCGTGAAGGTCGCAGTCAGGTTGGTCATCCCCGCATCTCTAGTCGCTGGTCCGCCGAAACCTGCAACCAGGATCAGCAACACTCCCAGTCCACTTGACATTCCAGTCCAGCTGACCACTGAGGTCACACTGGACCAGCTTCTGACTGACTGTCACGACAGACTGACTTTTCCTGCCGATTTTTATATTTCTATATTCTGTTGGAACAGAGGGCAGTACAGCGGCATACTGGTTCGATTCCCAGGCCTGGGGCCTTTCTGTGTAGAGTTTGCATGTTCTCCCCGTACCTGCGTGGGTTTCCTCCAGGTACTCTGGTTTCCTCCCACCATCCAAAGACATCATGTTTGGGTTAATTGGTGACTCTAAATTGTCTGTAGGTCTGAGTGTGAGTGTGAGTGGTTGTTGGTCTCTTTCTGTCTCTGTGTTTTGGCCCCCATGATGGACTGGTGACCTGTCCAAGGTGACCCCGCCCTTGCCCAGTGTGAGCTGGAATTGGCTCCAGCACCCCCAACAACCCGGAAACAGACGACCAGAAGAAGATTAATGAATGAGTGTAATTTCACAAAACATTGTTTTGACCAGTGAGACTGACCTCAATTTCTGCTCTTGTTTTTCTACGTTCTTTCCACATGAGTGGCGCTGACTGTTGTTCATATTGAGCAGGAGGTCTAACGAAGGGCAAGCTGTTTACGACTGCGCGTGTTCACTTCAGGGAGAGAGAAAATATTTGTGATAGGTTAAATAGCTTGATGTCAAGGCCAAAACAGTGGTGTTTGTGTGCTATTTTAGATTAATATGACACAGTTAATTTGCTTATTTTAAATATGACTAAGAAGCTTTCAATAACAACATCAAAGTTTTAATCGTATCATACAAAAAAGCACCACAGTGATATCATGCTTTTAATGTGTTGAAAAGGACAAAAATCATCAAAAGGTCGCACAGATACAGCAAAAGAATAAATATATCTATAAAAAAATGCGCCACACAAAGTTGCCATTCGATTTTTTTTTTTTTTTTCTCTCAAAATTGTGATTTCACCCAGATGGATGGGATTATGTTCCTTTTTATCTTTTCAGTGTTGGTCCACGATGGCAAACTGTGACAAGGTTTGTTTTTGCCAGATTTGTCAGTTTTTGTTCGATCAATGGATTCTCTAGCTCAAGTACATCTTTTCTGCACCATTGTGACCATCTTTCCTAATGGAGACAACAACTTATGACTGGGAAAAAAAAAAGCTGTGTTTAAAACAATGTCATTGGTTCTATATTCAACTCAATAACACAATGGATTTAGTAACAAGTGTCAACTGATTTCGCTCTTTGTGCCACATTTCACTGTTTGTTTTAAATGACACCTTTTTAAAAATGTCCAGTGTTTTCTTCTGTTACATCTGACAACTGAGGAGCTTCGGCAAATCACTAGGCTAATTTTTAACCCCCGAAATGTAAGTGTCTAGTTTTAAAGTCAGAAAATTCTCAATCACCCATAGTTCTCTGAGAAAGTTCAGAACTGATGAAGCCTCTTGGATGAGGTGAATAATCTTCAAGAATATACTGCCTACAGAAGCTGGAAAAGGAGCAGATCAATGGCCGCCCTAACTATTACAATCTGTACCCTGGAGACGCCACTCCATGCATCTATGGTCTCCCCAAGAGCCACAAGGAAGGAACACCACTCAGACCCATTGTCAGCAGCATCAACTTGGTTACCTACATCGCCAAACACCTCTCAGGTATCCTGTCCACTCTGATGGGGTACACACCACACCACATCCAAAACTCCATACATTTCACAGACAAGGTACAGAACCTCACTCTGCCACCGGATGAAACCATGGTCTCCTTTTATGTCGCTTCTCTTTACACATGCATACCCACCAGTGAGGCAGTAGAGACTGTTAGAAAAAGGCTACAGCAAGACAGCTTTCTACACACCACTAATAACTTCAACCCTGACCAAATCTGCACTTTTCTGCACCTTTGCCTTGCCAATGACATACTTCAAATACAATGAAGTTTTTTAAAGACAGAAACACGGCTGTGCCATGGGCTCTCCAGTGTCTCCTATCATGGCCAACCTGTACATGGAAGAGGTGGAGGATCGGGCACTGAACTCCCAGCCACCGGTTCAGATATGTGGATGACACATTGGTCAAAATCAAAGTGGAGGCTTTGACTCGACACATAAATTCAATGGACAAGAACATCAGTTCACCAGGGGGGATATGAAGGATAACAGTTTGCCCTTCCTGGATTGTGCAGTGTCCTGAGTTAAGGATGGTAACCTCAGCATCAAGGTCTACCGGAAGCCCACACACACAGACCTATGGGAAACTAAGAGGACAACAGAAGGAATTAACACACATCAAGACAACACTCCAGACATGTGGCTACCCGAAGTGGACTTTTTTCCAAAATGCGTCACAAAGAAACACCTGAGGGAGAAAGTGAAAAACGGAAGAACATTGTCATCCCATGTGTGGCAGGTTTATCCGAAAAATCCAGGAGGATCTACCAAAAACATAAAATCTGAGTTAATTTCAAATTGGGCCAGACCTTAATACAAAGACTGGTCCACCCCAAGGACAAAACACCCAGAGACAAACTCAGTAATGTTGTGTAGGCAGTTCAATGCACAGAGGAGTGCTCTGACCTCTATGTAGGGGAAACTAAACAGCCCTCCACCGACGTATGACACAACAAAGGAGAGCCACCTCATCAGGACAGGACTCAGCTGTACATCTGCATCTTAAGGAGAAAGGTCACTCTTTTGAGGACTCCAATGTCCACGTTTTGGACAGGGAAGACAGATGGTTTGAAAGAGGAGTAAAAGAGGCCATCTATGTCCACTTGGAGAAACCTTCTCTAAACAGAGGTGGTGGACTAAGAAACCATTTGTTTCCAACGTACAATGCTGTCTTGGGAACCCTCCCCAGGCAGTTTAACCTTCATACACACCTGGGGTCATGTGACCTTAACAACTCACATGATTCCTAGCCAGAGGACCTCCACCCAGGCTGGGTGTCTTCACCTACGTCCTCATTTTGGTGATTGCCCACTCTGGGTTAATTATCCTGGGTTTCCCACACTGACCCTCAGAACTGAAGAAGCCTTTCGGATGAGAGGTGAAACGTCTTGAAAAGAAATAAAGAAGTCCAGTTGCTTCATACTAAACACTCCAAGACTAAGATGACCTGGATGACTGGACATACAGTATCTTCAAGAATCTACAACCAAATTCACTTAGCCTACATTCAACTTTCTCAGAGAGTTTTAAGTTAACTTTAAACTAAAGAAAAGCCCTCCAGTTTTTCTCCAGGGAGAAACTGCCAGGGAAAGAACGTGTCAACTGATGGAGACACCAAGATGTCCACTCAGTCCTGCAAATATGAGCATCATGTGTGTGGGCTGAAAGAGTGGCTGATCAAAATGACTCACACCTCCACCACCACCTTTGAACATAGAATAGCAGCTTCATTATTGCAAGTTGGTGTCAGATAAGCAGCTAAATTGAACAGTGACCATCCCTTACTGACACATCACATTTGATTAACAAATCAACAATATTTAATCAAGCTATGCTAATTACCTGTTTTACCTGTATGCCCCAAAGGCGCAGCATCATCACTTACAAGGCAAAAAAGTCCATTCAGACAAATCTTTTTAACCCAGAAGCACAACACAGGACCATGAATGATTCATAAATTAAAAAACCTTGTTGCATTTTATAATGTGTCAAATTTTGCTAAGAACTAATCAAAACCCAAAGGCGGGAATCATTTTCCACCATACATGCTTTGCAATTTTCCCAGAGGCTACTTAGATGGCTGCATCTCTTTCAGGGAACGGAGGGAAAATGTGTAACATGTTGAAGACTCCCTAGGGGCCACAGTTTAACCCTGAAATCATCTGAGATAAGATTGGGGGGGAAAAAAAAAAAAGAAAAGAAAAAAATCCATTCCCATCAGATGGCAGGTTAGATATGTTGTTAATAACAGTGTGAGTGTCACGAACAATACCAGCCAAAGGCTTTTAAGCTAGATGGGAATATTGATTTCAATGAGTCACCATCCTGAATTGATGAAAAGAAATCATCGGATGTCAGTAGAAACAGGTAGCCATGTTCACATGTTCAGGGAGAAGTCATTTTATGGAAGCAATTTAGCTTAAAAGTCCCCAGTTGTATAAATTTAGAAATCCAAGTCTTTTTTGATTATAAATAAGGTATCATTTCTATATTAGTGATGTGAATGTTTTCAGAAACTGAGCCTTGAGACCAGCCTTCAGGACTTTTTCAAGTTTGTAATGTCATAACAAATAAGTCAGCACCCTCAACCAAGCCCTATGACTCCCGAGGGGCGAAGGCTTTTTCTAGCTTAACACGGTATGTTTTCTCTGACTGTTTAACTGATATGCAGCTATAGTTTTTATTTGATCAATCAGAGCAGTCAGCCAATCAGAAGAGAGGCTCCATACAGGTTTTGGTTTTAAGGCCTACACCCTGACTCATTTGCTTTGCTCTCTCAACCCCTCATCGACCTCAAAAGCAGCTGTAGCACGCAAATGGTTCCAGTTAAATGATCTAAAAATTCATGGTACACAACCTGCCCATGCAGCACTAAATGACGGATGAAGTTGAAGCTGGCGGAGCATTTAGCTGCTTGAAACCAAGTAGGTACCAGAAAAAAGCCAACATGATTTTGGTTGCCAGACATATATTTGTCAGGCAGCGCTGTGAAAACATTAAATGCTTGTCCAGGAGTAACTGAGCAAGGTGTTTGGAGTAAAGACGTGTGCTGTTCTGTTATGAAGCCAGGGGAAAGAAAATGTGGAAACCAGAGTCAGGGCTCACTGCACCACCGTTAACACCTGCTGAACACCTCACATCTTCCAAAAGGTGATGGCACAAGAGTCTGTTAGGGTTGTTTATTTGATACTTAGCAGGACAGTTGCATGTATTCAGCCATGAAAGCTTTATGTTCAAACAAAGCACAGCACAGGGTTTATTCTGCTTTGGCATCCATGTAAGTAGACGGTCTTGAACAATACGCTTAAGACAGCAAAACACTAGATTATCTGATTTCACTGAGCTGCTAAACCTCAGCAAGAGAGAGACCGTTTTCCTCTCATCCCCTACTAGATGGATGGGATCTAACACTCCAGAGCAAAGTGGATTGTGTCACATTAGCTGTTATTTATAGAATATATTAAAGTCTCAAATAATTCTCCATGATTGGTCTCTCTGCATTATTTATGTCTGTAGTCATCTTTCATTTCTTAGATTTTGGGCTGCAGCTGCAGCGACAGACAAAATGTAGTGAAGGTTCGCCAAACAAGTCAAAAATATAACGACATATTATCCTTTACATATCCTTTTCAAAATTTTAGCAGGATTTTGTAAAGTTAGGAACATGAGTACACTGGTCAGAGCATGAAACAGTTTTTATTTATAATGTATGAAAAAATCCCAGCCAATGAGGGCGGGGTCACACTGGACAGGCCGCCAGTCTATCACAGGGCCAACACACAGAGACAGACAGAGACAAACAACCACTCACACTCACACTCAGACCTACAGACAATTTAGAGTCATCAATTAACCCAAACATGATGTCTTTGGATGGTGGGAGGAAACCAGAGTACCTGGAGAAAACCCACGCAGGTACAGGGAGAACATGCAAACTCTGCACAGAGAGGCCCCAGGCTGGGAATCGAACCAGTATGCCGCTGTGCTGCCCTCTGTTCTAACAGAATATAGAAATATATTCTGTTGGAACAGAATATATTAACCCAAACATGTCTCTGGACTGTGGAAGGAAACCGGAGTACCCGGAGGAAACCCACGCAGGCAGGGGGAGAACATGCAAACGCCGCACAGAAAGGCCCCAGGTCCAGGAACCGAACCCACAACAGTAAGGCAACAGTCTAACCGTTATGCTGCCACGCTTCCTTGCAGGCACATTTCTTGCATTGAGCACAGGTCATACTCGTCTTTGAATCCTTTTGGGTGGGACAAACCTGGCACCTGCCACGTTACCTGCCTGTGGTTTGTACCATTTGAGATGTACGGGTTCCTCACCCAGGGCGCAAGATGTGAATAAACTATCACATCTAATCTTATGCCCGTGACGTCCTTCAGCCATGTCAAGCACAAGCCTCGTGCCCTGATTTTTCCAGGTGCTTGTCCACAGGATTTCCCTGTATAAACTTCTATATTCCAGGCATAGCTGAACTGCGCATCACATGCTGCCCAAATATTTATGCTGTATTTGGCAGGTTTGCTCAGCATATATTGTCAGAATGGACACAGCCCACGAAACGCACCCAAGCATTCATCAAAAGTCACCATGAGAAGTACTGAAGTTCTCATGGGAATTATGCATTCCTTCCTTGTGATGTATCAGCTCAAAAGTATCAATCCCTACACCTGCAGGTGTAGGGATGTGAGGTCACACACAGAAAGAAATGTTTTATATAGCTAAAACAGCTTGGGGTCAAATTGACCCCAGAAGAACACCAATACATGCAAAATGTACAGTATAATTATGATAATGTTATGCTTAATCAGTTATCCCCCTCAAATTAGGAAAAGTCACGAAATATGAAGCCAAAAAACTACAATTTTTGAATGATAAGCATTGAATGGGGTCAAATTGACCCCAAGGTCGACAGGAGTGTTGACATTGTTATTCGTGTGGGCGACTGTCTTTGATAAAATTTGTGCTAATTTACATTAGTACAAATGTTCATTTTGAGTGATTTTGTATTTCATTCTTGTGTTTGTTATTCTCATGCTCTTTCCCCCATTTCCATTTCATATATTTTTTTGCTCTTGACAAATTATCCATTCATTTGCCATACAACCTATTTTTTAAGGTCGCAAGCGGGCTGGAATCAATCTCTGCTCACTTCGGGTGAGAGCAGGGCAGGTTTTGAACACGGAACTTTTTTACTTTGAAATGGCAGTGGCAACTACTTCACCTCTCTGCTGCCCTTAAAAATAACATCAACATTTTCCACACAAAACATTGAAATGTTTTACTTTACTATTTGTAATTTTATCTTTAGCTACTTCTGAGGTTAACTAATTTTCTAAAATTAAAAGCTAACGCATGCAACGTTCATAATCCTAACTACAATACTAACGCAAAGCCTGCCAAACCTAACCAGCCAATTCTACTTGGAAGTCATCATTACATTATTGTCAATTAGCAGGCTATGTTCTTTATAACAGAGGACCAAAGTGGAAAATGATTACTCCTTGATATTTTGTAGATGTTTAAGTTCTCTTTAATTATGTCCAACAAATTAGTATTCAAAAGGAGAGTTGTAAAAAGGAAATTATTACAATTTAGATTTTATCTCTTATAACTGACCCAATGTTATATAGGTGCCTAATAACCTCTCTTTGACTCTTTATTACAGCAAACTAGAGGCAAATCTAATAAATGTATGAAACCATTTTTTCTTTGAAATCACAAAGGAGTCATGATTGAGTCACTGAACATTGTGAATCCACAATGAGTTTTAAAACTTTCCTCATACCTATAGTCTGGCGTTTCCTCTTTGCCTACCAAGGTTATCAGATTTTTAACACATGGATTTTCGCTTATTATTTAGACTTGGTGTACTAAATGAAATCAGGGACTTTGGGAACACAATCAAGAGCTGCTTGAAACTGGGCTTATTTAAATGCCATGAGAGATTTGGTGAGGACTCATGATCAAGCTGTGTACAACTTCATGCCACCCCCAAAGAGGGAAAGTCATTTTCAGCATGCTCTCTGGCCATAGAAGTCCCCTGCGGCTCAGTCTGTTGAGTGCACACACTCCGGCTGAATATCGGACCACTACAGAGCTTTATCCAGTTAGCACAGCTGAGTCATTTAGATGGAGCTAATACCTCCAATTTCCATTTGATCCTTTGTCCATTTACACTTAAAGACATGGATAGCATTAACTTGTTTCCATGACATTGTACCAACCCCCTAACTGACTCACAAAAGACAAAAAGCATTATTAACTTCATTGATGTAGTCATTTTCAGAGATCCTGCGTTTGATTGCATCACATGGTGAGGTGTCTCTGGCATTGTGTAGACCCCCTGCATGTTCCTGTCTGTTGTGAGAGATAGTGTAATGAAAACACATGGGGACAAACACAAGCATTTAGAAATAGAAAACCTTTAAAAGTGTGAGAATAGTGCAAAAAGCCTTATGGGATTACAATTACCTTTAGAGCCAGTTTTTTAGTGAGAGAAGGGCGATGAGCATTTCGAGCAGTGAGACACCGCTGCCTTTGAGTGAATGAGTCAAACACAGATTATTTAATGGAATGGAAATCAGTTACCTTCTAAACTGCCATGAAACCTGTCTGTGCCACGAATTTCAGAGATTTATTGCAGCTATTTCCTTCACGTTATGGTCATTAAATTGAGCAGAAGTATTAACTAACTGCCCTCATACAGGGTTGTTTTGAATCCATCTTAAATATTCTCCTTGGGAAAGAGGTGGGATTTGTAAGAAAAACTTCCCTGAGGTGAACAGACTGAGGTGTAAAACTTCCCATGCGATGCCACCCTGCTGAGATGTCTTTGAGCAAAATGCAAAGGTACAGTTTTATCACCAAATGTTACTCTCCCTGGGGTGGGTGTAGAAGACCATAAGCCTGAATTGTTGCAATGTGCTTTTCTTGCTGATCCACCACAGCAATTAGGAGTTTTCCTATACCTCAAATTGCAGCAGCAGTTCCAGCATGTTTCCCTCATGCTGATGTCTCTGCATTAGCTGCCAAATTCTAAGCCAGTCCTTCTGCCTCCAACACATTGGCTCTGTATCTGTTAATGTCTATTATACTGTTTATTCAACTCGTGATGTTATACTGCAGAGAAACTGAAGTTGAAGTTGACCTTGAGGGCCATGAGTAGTTATGAAATCAAGTAATAATTTTTGTGATGGAAAAGTGAAGCCAACAGAAAATTGCCAAAAACTGCAGTTTTCCAAATGACGGGCTGTCTCAGTCTGTGTGGGGAAGCTTTTTTTTTTTTTTCTTTTTTTTTTATCAGTTTAGGTTAGATTTTTGTTGTCTTACTTCTTTTCAGATTTGCATGTATCTTTTACGTTCTTGCTTTTGTATATTTGGTAAAAGTTTGTGGAAAACCTGAGCTTTCAATTTCGTTGGGCAATTTTTCAATGTCACAGTGACGATGAAGATTCTGATTCTGATTATGAAAAGTGAGTCTGTCAGGCTGTAGAAATAAATATGTTTTGTGAAAAATCTACAGGGGTTTTTTGTTTGTTTGTTTTTTATACGTACCTCTGACCTTTTTGTTCAGGTGCCGAGTTGGGCATGAGTCAGGGTATAATTGGCTGGCCTCTCAGTGACTACCTGCTGGTTGTGTGGTTGGTTTCATCCTCAGATAATCTGAAACACTAAATGTGACCTATTAACCCAGGTTGTGATATTGGTGCCTTTTGTACAGTGTTTAAATTTCACTCTTGTGCAGTTAACTGACAAATAAAATCTTGTTTTACCTCATCATATTTTACCACCAATTAGGTCTGCATCCCTGGATTGTCGGTGTAGCTTGTCAACTGGCTAAGCCTCCAAGCAAGATGCCCAGCTGATGTGGATGGTACGTTTGTCAGTCATTAAACCATCATACCGCTCAAGTCTTGGCTCCACACCTCCCCCCGCCACCTCTTCAAAAACTCTCCTCAGAAACCTAAGGGTGATGTGCCAGCGGCTAAGACCTTACTAAGATCTTACAGTATATGTAAGCAACATTTAATACCGTGAGCAATGCTTAAATTTTGATTCCTTAAAGTGTTATACATTTATTTTGAAAAATACACGTTTCACAAAGTGAAATGATAAAGTTTTCAACTTTATTTTAAAATCAAAATTATTGCGAAGCTGAAACTTTTAACATTTTCAGTATCTAAAAATATTCTAATCTGCCACTTACTCCAGCAGACACCAGATAGCCAATTTAAATAGCCTACAGCATTGTAGCTGTTGAAATAATGAACACACATCTCACATCACAAAAAAAAAAAAAAAATAGAACCAAAAAAATATGAAGATAGCAATGATGTTCAATCAAGGGAAAACACACAAATTTTATTCTCTTCTTTTTACAAAACATTTCAGAATCAACCTCAATAAATAAATAATCCAATACAGACCTTCATGAAGAAAATTATCAAACATAAACATGGTCTGACACATATCTTGCTACCCTTTATTTTTTTGCTGCTCTAGCACAGTAACAAAAAATTGTTGATATGTGACTAAAATGGCGAAGCAACAAAAGAGGTGTTCGGCTTTCTCAACATTGAAGGGCGGTGAGAACATGAGCAATGCCATGAATATAAAAGACAGAAGTACGACAGATAAAAAAGGCAACTGAGATGTTTGCAAACTGATCACACTGTAAAATAGTGTGTCTTGGTTGGCCTGCCCGCATTTTACCAACAGACACCTTAAACCTACAAACCAAAGTATTAATATGAATTTTACAGAAGATATTGTCAATGATCAGATTCTGTAGACAACCGAAAAATATTAAATGACAACTTTTCACTGTTGATCAGCCATTCCACAGTTTGATCATATGGGGTGCTAATGTATATATTTATATCTGCAGTTTTAAGGTAAAGTGTTTAAGTGTCAACATTTGATCTATAAGTAATTGTAAAGCATTCTTGTTTTAGTATCAACATATCACTGAGTCAGTATAATCTATGTGTATTCAATGCTAGCCGTAAGCCAAATACCTGAGCCTTAACATGATAACCATGGTTAGTAATGGAGTGATGCATATCCAGGCTTGGGGAGATAAATGTGTGTAACCCTGTTATGGTAATGCGGATTTGAAATTGTTGTTACTAAATAATGTGCCGAAGTGTTTTACTGTGAAGTCGTATATATATTTATATATATGTGTGTATATTTTTTTCTTTATCTTTTAGCCTGTATTGTGACATGACAGCTTCAGATACTAATAAGGCCATCGATTCATGTGTTCACTGAAAATACAGGAAAGTTTCGTTTTAAGATTATATTATATATGTATTATATTCAGCCTAAAATAATCAGATTAACATTGTATGTATTTTATGCTATAAAGGGTAGACTACAATTTTAAATAAGTCATATGTGATAGGCCACAGTTGGAATAACCCGAAAAATCTTTAAAAATGAAAACCTTCTTGACATCATTTATCATTCAGTATCATAACTGAATGATTTTTGATTTTGATTTCATCAAATGGTTAAAAAGACCCATGGGTAGTTGTCTGGGTATCGAGTGTGATAAGTAAAATTTGTTAAAACATATCTTGAAATACATTCAGCTTTAGTTTAACAAACTGGCCTCAGGTTAGGTGGAACGGATGTACAACTGTTGAGATATTGTCTTGAAATAATTTGCAAGTACAAAGAGAGCCATACATACATGTATATGTACAGTATGCCTGCAAAAATAATGACTAGTTCATTGAGGATGCATATGTTACAGGATATGTTTTACTCATGCCAGTGTTTCATACATGCTAAGCAGAAACACAATACGTTTCCTGTATCTGAATAGACAACCACACTGTAGCGGGAAGGAGCTGAAAAATGGACGTGGATAACTAATATCGACCTTCCCGGGAGCTGGTATGTCCTTTTGACCGAAGACCTTACTAACTACACGTGAGTGCCAATGTACATTGTACAATTTCCAGACCTTTCCAAATGATTCATGCCTCTTATACATTGTTGCTACAAGATGTCATAAGTACGTTTGTGTAATATCAACAAATAAAAATGAGATGCATCAATAACATGCATTTGAATTCCGTAGCTATAGGTATTTACTTCATTTTTCCATCTTACCATCTCATCAGCGTTGAGATGAAACTCAGAGACTGATATTTGTGCATTAGAGTAAATATCTAATGGTCTATATCCATAAGGTCCTTACAAGCTGGAGTCAGAGTGGCATGTACAGATCATAAATGGATTTTAGATATAACAGGTTTTGTGCGTCATGCAGATCAATCTGTTGTGTACACACAGCAATAAGACAGGCACACAGGCACACAGTAAAGGCTGATGCATTCTCTGTGGTCGTCTAAATGTGGAGTAAGAATGTACCGATGTCGGGGCGGGGGGGTGGTGGCGGTAAAACCTTGGTTTAAATTGTTCTTTAGGTTTACTTTGCATATACTTTCAACTGCCTGGAGAGTGAAAACAAAAGCATAGCAATGTATTAAATCATTAAACAAAACAAAGCGGTGCAGTGCATGAGATGCCATGAAAGGTACTAGAGTGTCAAAAAGGTAAAGTGACCTTTCAGAAACAGAGACAACACAGTTTCAGATAGGCGTGAAGAATCCTAGTGACAGATACACAAGGTTACAGGAAATACTACAAATTATTAAAGTTGAAGTCACTTAAATATCAGGACTGTCCAGTAGAGAGAAATAAATAAATAGGTGCAATGCCAAAAGCTCTTAAGGGTCATGTGATGCACTGAGGGAAGATGGGTAGAAATTAGAGTGTGCCCATTCCAGTGACTTCAGACGTCAGCCTAGAATAGTTAAGGGAAGTCAGGTTGGAGGAGGAACAGGAGGGGGGGGGGGAGGGAAAGACAGACAGAGAAAATAAAACAATTGTGAAGAACTTTCTCTTCAGTAGTGAATGTTATACTGCAATGGTTGGATGTGTGCTTGAATTTTGCTGGGACTATTTTTTTTGCTCCCACAAAACAGCTTAGCTTTTAGAAATGTAAAATAATCATGCGGTACTGATCCACTCATGAAGCCATGCAGTGGAGTGAAAAACAAAACAAACAAAAACATGATGGTGTCATGAAATATGTTGCAGGCTATTCCCTGACAGAGGCATCACATCACTCCCCCTCCTAACAGCATTGCTCAGTGGCAGTCACTTTCTGTCTTTTTTCTTTGCTTTATTTTTTAAATTTTCCATTTTTTATTAATTTTACTCTTTCTATACAATGACACAATATGACTTGATAGGCAAAGGTATCTAATATAGCAATAACATAAAGAAATATCATATTATTCTTGGAATGTAGCATGCTAAATAATTACGTAAAGGTATAGTTCAGTATTTTGGGAAGTACATTTATTAGCTTTCAAGCAAAGATCAACATGACTCCCATGCCGATAACACCAGAAGATGTTTCACCTAGCTCAGCTGATTTTAGCTTACCATAAAGACTGGAAATAGGCAGAAAAACCTAGCATGGCTCTGTCTAAAGGCAAAAACTCTTACTGCTTGCACCTTTAAAACACATTTTTGGCATATATTGGTAAATCATTTAAAATATAAAAACTTAAGTAAGATACAAAAACGGTTTGTGCCAAACTATATCTGTGTCCCAATTAAGGGGGCATCTTTCTTTGGTGACTGCATATGAACACAGATGGCATGACTAGTTTGTCTCATTTCAATTTGCCAAGAAATGTGGTCAACGAAGGCCGTAATGGCTGGAACCTTTGTGGCCTAACTTATCATGACAGTCGCCAAAGTCGTAACCATTTCCTGTGGAAGTTGCCAAATTGTGACACAGTTTTATGTGTCTGACATGAGAGGTACGTTTGTTGAGGTTGCCAAACGGACACTGTGTTGAAAATTGAGGCTGGCGTTGAGATTTTGTTACCTTAGCACAGACCCAATAAATTGTTACCTCGTTTCTAATCTCTGCTAACCTAAAGTAACCATAACTTGAACCTTGCTTCATAGTTAACTAGCAAAGATGAGAGTGGTAATGATCTCCTTGTCTATTTTAGCAAATAAATAAATAAACAATAAAATCCTAATAACTGTATTTCCCAAAATGCAGAACTAGTATATTTTTTTTTAAAGTATACACTGGCTACATCAATTTTAAACAAATCCCACTGTTGTCAATCTGACTTTTATTACAGGTCTCCTGCAAAATCATGTTAAAGTGATGGGCACAGCCAAGAGACTCTGGGGGAAGTCCCACGGGATAACACATAGTGGGCAATTGTGAAGCGGTGGTTTTGGTGTTAGCTTCTTAAAAGAGAACCAGATTTGGGGTGACTTCAGGATGTTGTCATGGATGAGGGGTCATTCCACATGGCAGCCACGTCCCTGAACCTGCCATCGGAATTGTGGGAAAGCAATAGACATTAGTTTATTTTTTGTGGACTGATCTGTGAAATTCCTTTGATGTCAAGGTGTGGATAATACATTTATTTTTCTTAGCTTATGATGAAATTAGAGGTATCAGCGGATGAATGGGAGAAAGAGACAGTCGATAGAAAAGCGTGGCAAGATAATTCAAATGAAAACTGTAACAATGAGATAGTATGGGCCAAGTTTATTTAGTCCATTTAGATGTTTTTGGAGTCAGTTGCTATTTATTTAATATCAGAAAAGGCTTATGTTCAAAAATAGCAGCTTAAGATCTGAGTAACATCTTATATTGCTGTATGCTTTTTTGTGTATAAGTAAAGCGTGAACAATTAAGCAACTTAACTTTGGCCATTTAACTGAGGTGAGCATGGAATACTTGATAGATAGATAGGTAGATAGATTACTTTATTGTGTGTTCCAAGTAAAAAAAACAGAAATTCCTCTTTTCTCACGGCTCAGGACAAAATTAAAAACGCCCTTGCTTCATTTATTGATCATCCAATATACTAATTCACGTGTTCTGTTCAAAGACACATCTTATTTGTCTCACAAGTTGGCTTTGTTTCCATGAGCCACTTATGTGCAAAGAATGTGCTAGCAGAAACTTAATCCATTTCTATGTCTACACTTGGGCGCTAAAGAGGGACAAAAAGTGGAAAAGAAAAAAACATGAGTAGCTACGGTATTCATGGGCTTGTGAAAACCTGACAGATTTCTTACATTTTCCACCACTCATTAGAGTCCTGCTGTGTGAAAACTTAACTGGTGGGATACATTTCATCTTTCCAAACAGCCAACATCGTCACAGATAGCTGTTTTCTTGGATCCTCCCTATCAGCACAGTCATCCGGGTGTTGCTTTTATGTTTTAGATTGAGCTAGAGTACAGCAGTTAGAAGGTTTAGGTTAAAAGGTTACCTTGCATTGATGAGATACTGGGCCAGGCTGATGTTAGCAGGGGTCCCTGTGATGGTGATCTGACGCTCAGACGAGCCCTCCATGGCATTTGCAATTTTGATCTGCGCCCCAGACATCTGTCGAATCTCATTTATTTTGGTTCCCTGGCGTCCAATAATGCAGCCTATCAACTGAAAAATAACAAGTATTTCAACATGAAGCATGGAAAACCTTTGGCTGCTTAATAAATTTATATTTAATATAATTTATCCTCAATAGATTTAAATCTGAAGGGGGAAGATAACAGGTTATGAAATGTTCTGGTGTGTGATATGAATCTCATCATTCAGGAAATTAAGTTTGATTATAGATAGATAATTAATCGGGTGATTGGAAGTAGTCTGCTGTTCCAATACTTAGATCTGAAGTTTGAAAAACCATCGCTGGTAACGATGTTCATTACTTCATACTGAGTTTGGATGGACAGTATTGTGATCCATTTGGGATTACAAATATTATCATAATGAGTTTATCAACAGTGAAAGCCTCTATATACACAGTCATAAGTCTTCTCAGCATCTTCTAAATCTGCACAGGCTCTTGAAACAAACATATCCCTCATTCAACCATTACTCACATCATTAGGAATGGTGAGTTCATGGGTGCTGGCTGGTGGACTGGCATCCAAACCTGAGTTAGGGCGCAATGGCATACAAAAGACAAATGAATTTAATATATATTTGTTATTCAAATTGTCACTTTGACAGAGCGAACACCTTTACTTTACTCATTTTGGGAAATATGTTTATTTACTTTAGTAAGACGTAGATCTTACTACTAGACATAGAGTATCTTTACCGCTCCCATGTCTGTATAGCCTATGAAGCTTCAATTAGCAAACAGTTGGCTTTTCTTTGGCCAAACTATTACAGATTCAGGGAAACAGCTAGTTCTTTCTGACTTTCTGCTAGTAAATAAGAAAGCAATGCTAAGTTAAGCAGTCTCCATTCTTCATATTAAACATATACATTTGAGTGTGCTATAAAGTGTTTTAGCAAATGGTAGCCAGGTTATCCCTCCAATATTTCCAGTCTTTTTACCAGGCCGAGATAACCGACTGTTAGCTGTAATGTAGCATCAGAGGAGAAGGCTCTTGATCTTCTCATTTAACGCTTGACAAGAACATGACTATTTGTATTTCCCAAAATGTAAAATGTGAACATACTTAAATGAGAGAGTGCGGTTTTTTTTTAAGCTCAATTCAATAAATCATTCCCGATGCAAATGAGAATTGTCACATCCTTTTAGATAACAGCAGCAATCAGATAAAATTCTGTTTATTTGTACTTTTGCAAGTAAAGATTCAGACAGATTACATACAATAAAGTACCAAGGTCTATCCAGATGTGGGAGATTGTGTGGCAGTGTGGTCAACCTCACTCCTTGGAAATTTTCATCTATAAAACAACCTGATGATGTGTAGAAAAAATGATGTACTCTGCTGCCATGTGATAATGAAATATCGAATAAATAGTTCAAAAGGAAAGCTCGGTGTCAGTTTACTTTTTTATTTTGTGTGTGTGGTTCATGAGCATTTTATCAGACAGAGCCAAGAGAAAAAATATACATGAAAAAAATCAAAGGAGGAAAGAAACCACAGGGGCCAAGTCATGCTGTGCCAAAAGAGAGAGATAAGGTGCGAGGAAGGGAAAGAGAAAAATAATTTCTCTGGATGCAAAGAGAAGGAAGTATCTAAAGGGCCTCTGGGTACGTACCAGGGAAAGCAGGGGTGGTCTGTCCGAGAGGGGTAAAGGGGGTTTGCTGCATAGCCAACTGGTGGAGCTTGGTCAACTGCTGAAGGGTTAGGAGGGAAAGTAGAACTAAGAGGTTACTGATACACACGTCACACTGAGAAATGAAGCGAACCAAAACTAGAGTGAAGAAACAGTGAGGAGAAGGAGGCCATGACACAGGGTGGTGGAGGACAAAAAAGTAAGAGAAAAAGAGCTACAGAGAGACGGTGATTGTCTGTTCTTGGATCAGTTTTTGTTATCTTCCTGTCACTTCCATATACTGATGGTGTTTTTTTTTCTTCTATGAAGTACAGAGACACAACCCTACTCATAAGTGCATTCATAAGGGAATCATTTCATTTACCATTTCCCATCTTGATTATCACATGTCCTTATAGTTGGCACTTAGAGCTGAAGAACCGCAGAACCTTTGGTTTCACACGCCTGTCAGTGCAGCCACATACCCCCTGACATGGTCACAGAGTGCCCACCCACAGCTGTGTATGATTTCCATTATGAATTTGGGAAGACGGATGCTTTCAAGCTGCCTTCTCTTTTTAAGAGGAGTTTTAATGAGGGTGAAGGAGGGTGTGAAGCCCATCCTTGAGTGATTGTACCGTCAACCGCCACCTCCACTGGCATCCATCACTGCCCAACTCTGAATTAGTGAATTTGACACAAGGTAGCTTCTGTGATGCTCTCATGACAAGGACAGATGATGGCAGATTATTAATGGAGACTATATGGTCCACTGGAATTAAACCACACATTGCAATTCTGTCACTCACAATGTAAAAGTTTGTTCCAGTGGTTGAACTGCAGTTCAACCGTAAAATAAAATTCTGGATGCCCTTTATCTATGGCTTGCCTCTTCAGCTGATGTCTGCTACCATTTGTCATTATGAATATACTGAAAGAACAGATACAATAATTTGATCGAATAAAGAAGAAACTAAGAACTCACATCTGGGTGTGGTATGGCGTACTGTCCCTGAATTGTGTAGGCCTGGAAAGATGAAAAATATAAGAAAAAGCAGATTTTAGTCTATTACAGGGGAAAATAAAATCACATAGAGAATAGCTTCTACTGTCTATGTTCAGAAATCCTGTTTCTAGTTTTAGCTCAAATAGCCATCAAAAACAAGTTAATTGAAAATTATATGAATCAATGAAAAAACTACTTAAATCATTGTGTTTTAACATGTAGTATAAAGACGTATATACAGTAGATGAAAGTGAATTCAAGTCTTAGAAAGCTTCAGTGATACGTAGATCAATACACAAAATCATTCAGTGAGAACTTTATTAGGAACACCTGGTGACGAATTATCCCAGCGGCCAATCACGTGGCAACAGTGTCATTCATAAAACTGTACAGGTTCAGGCCAGGAACTTCAGTTAATGTTCACCAGAAAACATCAGAATGAGTAAAACACGTCAATGGCAGGTTGGTTTGGCTGTTTCTGATGTTGATGATCTCCTGAGAACTTCACAGTGTCCAGAGATTTGACCCAGAATGCAGCCAATAAGAAAACCCATCCAGTGAGCCGCAGTTCTGTGGCTACAGTCACTCAGATAATCACTCTTTACAACTGCCTTGAGCCTGAGAATGAACAACATGGCAAACCTGGACATGGATGCTACTACAGCAACAACAGAAGACTACGTACGTACGTTCCCAGTGTTGTCAAGACTACAAAAATGCAGCCCAGTCTGTTGCGTCTGGTTTCTGTTCAGGCAACGGACGGTGGAGTCAGAGTCTTGTGCAGAAATTTATCGACTCAACCTGCCTCATGTCACAGTCCAGGCTGCCGGTGGTAGTGTAGTGGTGGAGACAATATTTTCTTGATACACTTCCTGACACATATTATTTGAGTCTGGGTATTGTTGCTGACCACGTTTATTCTTTCATGGCCACAGTTAACCATTTTGTAGTGGCTACGTCCACTTTTAGTGCGTATAAAAGTGGGCGTAGCTTTAAGTGATATCGTAAAGTAAAACAATGCTTTGGGGCCTTTAATGGCCATAAGGGGGCAGCTCAACTGGTTGTATGAAGAAATCAGATTGTGTTGAAGTCTATGGGAAAATGGTCATATCTCAGTAAACATTTTTCCTAATGAGTTTATGGTCTCAGTCTCAAGCACTCTATCATACAACATGATGTTCACTTTATAAATGATGGTCCCATTTAGAGGAAAGTAGACCATAAAAGAGGGGATGATGAGGGCGTGGCTACTGTGTGATTGACAGACTGTACCAGCAAATTGGGAGAGAGTACAGAGCAGGTCAGATCCAGCCCTCACTCCTCCTCAGCGCCACCCTCTCCTCAAAGTATGGTTTCTTCTGGTTTCTTATAACCAAGATGGAGACGGCCAAATTACAAACTGGAGGCTCACAAACCATTGGGTGACATCATGGTGGGTTGACACTTGCCTCCAGCAGTATAATGCTACATATCAGGGCAAAAGTTGTCTTAATCTGGTTTCATGAACATGAGAATGAGTATAGTGATCTTCAGTGACCTCACTGACCATCAGGTGGGAATGCAATTTCAACCTCGTCACAATTCCTCACCTTTTCTTTCATCTTTACCTCAGCAATTAAAATCTATTAACAAATCATCAGAACTTTCAGTAGGAGCTTCTTCTGTGTAAAGTGAAGTTAAGCTGCATATTTTGTGTATAATACATGCATTACATTCAAATTCCGAAAGATGGAAATAAACACAGTAACAGGAACATCTGCACAGTGTTGTGCAACCCAAAGTGGAAAAAATAACCACACTGTTTATTGTTACAACAAAATTGAACATAAAGCTTTGCAAAGGTGGTATTTTGCAGTGTTGTGCAGGAGGTTTATACTGAACTGTGCTGCGTTGCATGTATGTTTGTTAATGCATCCTGTCTATTTATAATTCAGGAACGTATGTTCTTACATTGTCCTTAGGCTTCACTTGGGTCTTTTGTTCCATTAAAGATCCCCTGGGTATAATTTTGAGACACAAGAAAAGCTCCCAAATTGAAGTCATTACAAGTAGTTAAAGGCTGTGATTCTCATATTTTACCTCTTATATTGCTGAAATTTCTAATACGTTTAAAAGCTTTTAGTCCAGATCTGCAATTGAGTTATCTACGTTAGCTGGATGGATATTGGTATGTGCCCTGCATTCTTACCAAGACTAATGTGACTGTTGCTGAATCAAACATCACAGTAGTTAAAGGTGCAGACCCCCCGCTGCCTTCGCTTCATTGTCCTGTGTGTACATCAACACTTATTGGTGGTAGGAGGCAGAGACACGCATCAAACTTTACCCACAGCCAACCTCCCTTACACTTATTGTGGCAGTATAATGGTCTAACAATTTTCCTGCACTTGCTGTCGAGAGTGGACATTTGCTTGTCAAAAAAGCATGTGTTCAGCGTTTGACCAAAAAAATGTATGCTGTCGTTCTTGCGGTGATAGCACCCTCATTTGTAAAATTGCTGCAGTTTGCATGAAAGAACAGAAGATTGCAGTAACAGGCAGCGGCTGATCCTGCAGTAAAAGCTAATTTTGGCTGTAGGCACAAACTAATGAGCTACTGCTAGCTCAGCTCTTACCTGGCCACCAGAAAAAATGACGGGGGTGGAGGCCGGCTTTGGGCGATAAGGGATGGTGGCACCTTTTGGTGGGGACTAGGAGAGAGACAAGACAGAGAAGATGCAAAGTTGGCCTATGGTTTTATTTGTATTTAAAAGACACCAATGCTCATCTTAGCTTACTTTGACATAAAAATTTTTTTTTTTTTAAATCCACCAAGCAGATACCTCCAAAACTGAGAGTTAAACGAAAAAACTAAATATTCTAATGCTGTATGTTTATGAAACATGAAGCTACACTCAACTACCATTGTGCTGAGCTTTGTCATATAGACTGGAAAATTAAAGCCTGCTGTCAGCCAGTATCGATTTGAAGGTAAAGCTGCTTCCAGCATGATGGCTAATAAAATCACCGTGTACAGTAAAAGTTTTCAGCCTTTATGATGTGCTAAGACAACAACCTTCCCGCGATAGATTCATATTTTATACACATGAGATATGATAGTGCTTTTGATCTTCCTCTTACTCTCTATAAGAAAGCTAACTGGCATATTTTGCAAATGGTCAAACTATTCACTTAAAATATAAAAATATATAGTAATTTAGTAATCTAAAAATATCCTTTCTTTTCTTGTTTTAGTTTACCATAGTGTCATGGACTTATCGATTCATACTGTGCTGCAGATACAAGGCTGTTCAAGACAGTAGCGAGCGCTTAATCAGATTTCCTCTGTCGCTGCTCTGTTTTAGTGGGAGGTGTACCCATTTATGTGCAGTGACTGCTTCAAATATGAGATGAAGGCACAACAACTGTGTTCTTAATGTAACAGAAAACAAGCTTGGGCTTTCCTGGCAGAAAACTGAAGGAGCATCTTGGATCCAAACCACGAAGGGGAATGACTGAGAATCTGAACAGATGTTTCCTGACAGTTTTGTTTACGCTGGAACTGCCTCTTGAATGTTGTATCTGAAGACCACCTTGAGGAATTTTCTTTAGATTCAACAAAACATTGGAGCCAAAAATCTAAGTAATTAGAAACTGGGGGTCAAATGTCAAAGACCAAGGTCACAGTGAACTCAAAAAAAAAAATAATAATAATAATTTTTGGACATAATTCGCAAATTAATGCAGTAAATTGGCACACTTTAACTCCAATATGTGTATGGATAAATTTAATGAAGCAGTATCATTTTGTATGCCATTAGTTAAAAGTCGATTGCATTGTGACATCATAATGTTCTGCAAAAAGATTTCTGGCTGTCAATGCTGTAACTCAGGATGGAGAGATTGTGACCAAATTTCCTAACACTTGGCAAGTTCATGGAGGCATAAAACCATGCGGTGGTTGTGTTACTTTCTTTTCATGAGTTAATGTGTTTGAATTCCGCAAGTCTGGATGTTACTATTTCGTTCATCTTCTACTGCTTATCCGTTTCCGGGTCGCAGGGAGTGCTGGAGCCAATCCCAGCTCACACTGGGCGAGGGCGGGGTACACCCTGGACAGGTCACCAGTCTATCGCTGCTGAGGTGCTAATTAAGCTTCTAGAAATGCAACAAAACCCAGAAAGTCTGAAACTGTTCAGCACTGGATTTCTTAACACATCTAATATACCTTAATTATTTGCAACATTAGCAGTAAATTCAAACTGCGTTGATATTTTCTTATACTCTACCTCCAACATAACCACACAGATTTGTTTGACACACTGGATGATGGCTTCTGGGGTCCCGGAGATTGTCACAGCACGTTCTGTTGAGTTGGGCAGCATGTCCCCTGCCACCTGAACTTGGGCACCTGTGGACTACAGTAAAATAAGAGGATTTCAAGAGAGCTGACAATTTTGAAAGGATTTACTTCAACTCCTACAGGCTGTGCAGTGCACTGACATGGCACTACTACAGGCACACATTTCAGCAGGGAAATACATTGAAATGGAAAACTACTGATTATGCCAGTCATCCTTCAACAATTCTTCCTGATGCAGGTTATTTAAAAGACTTTAATCCTGAATCAACATTGTCAGTATCTGAAAGAACTCCACTGTTAACATTCTGAATGGACCATCCAGAGGCACAACATACTGATGTGAGACCAGAATAACAGGCCTCCGATTTTACCTCCAGGTGACAACAGCCTGAAAGCAGCTGTGACACACTCTTCCACTCTTTCTTTTCAACATATTGTGTCCATAGTGGTTGAAGTACAGGAGTGATCGTGTCACTAGCTCCTTGTGAGATATGTTTCTCCAATTTCTCCCTAACTCAGACACATTTACTACAGTAGAAATTTTGTGCAGACTTTCATGGCACCCGGATATATTGAGTGGCTGACTTTTCCCCTGATATGGGCTTAACTGTTTTGGTTTTTAGGGACACTGATATTGAATGGATCATCATAAAATTTGGGTCAGATATGCAGAAGAAGTCAAGTGTAGCTGTGGTGGCCTCTACAAGTTTCTAACACCCTTGAACATATCCAGTATCAGAGCTAGGTGTGGTCTATTGTACTTGTGGCCACACCTATCAAGGATGCAGCGTTGTTGCAAAGTGGGATCCAATCCATTTATGTTGCCCTGAGTGTGAAAGAAACATGTTAATAGGATTACTAGACTGAGTGCAGTTACTTTTTGAAATTGCCCTGCAGCATTTGTTAGTATGCCAACCGTGGAAGTTACGAATGAGTCACAGCTGTGGAGCCTTACAAAGACACTGGCATGGCCCTCGACTCTTAAACCCCATTTGGATGGGATTAACAGCACAGGGGGAGGTAGGGAATAGGAAAATTCAGTGGGCTCTGCAGTAATTTTACAAATTGTCAAGGGAACAATTTAACCACTGGTGAATTACTGGATCTAATTCCCATTGACATGAAATAGTTATTCAGAGTGACCCACAATCTTGAGAATATCATGATATCTCACGATCATCCCACATAAATCTAGAAGTGTTTTCACACTATATAAATTTTTGAGCTACAAGAATGTTGCTCAAGGCTGGATAGAAATTACAGGCTAACATGCCGGGGCACAAAAAAAAAAAAGTTCAAGAGAAAAAGAAGCTGTAAGCTGTTACGGGGGGCATCAGTGCAAAATGACCCACAGCTGTATTCTTTTAAGGATCAAAATTCGCAGCAGCAGGTAACGTTTCAATCAGCCTACCTACCCCAGAGAAATAAATGCAGTTGAAATGGAGCTTCAGTCCTGATTATGGACTAGTGATGTTGTCTACTGTCTATGTAGACGATTGATTCCCATGTGTGTGCTGTTAAAGCCTTCCAGAGGGTGAGCAAGCATCTGACGGTGCACCCTGCTACCCCATAAGTCCCCTTGAAGCTGAGGATGACACTTAGATCAATCGGCCATAACAATGTGCATTCTAATGCCATGTCTGTTGTCTAGTTCGATTGCTCATGTGCTCAATGTAGGATATTTGGGTGGTTGACAGGGGTCAGGATGGATACCCTGACCGGTCTGCAGCTACACAACCCCATACACAACAAACTCTGATGCTTTGTGTGTTTTCCACCCCTGGACCACCTTTGGTAGGTCCGGACCACTGCAGACCAGGAACGTCCCACAGAGCTGCAGTATTACACATCACAGTTTTGTCCTTGTCAAATTCACTCACATCCTCGCACTTCAGGATAAAATGTTCACCTGCTGCCTAATATATCCCAGCCAAAACTATCTGGTTCCATGTCACCTTTTGTTTGTGTCGTATAAAAAAACATGGTAAAAATGAGAAAAAGTTTGAATAGTCACAAAATACCTCTCTCATTTCTTTTATTTTGGAGCCTCCTTTTCCTATGAGGGAACCACATTGGCTGGCTGGCACTACAAGCCTTAAGGTGACGGGGGGCTTGCTGGTTGCTGGGCTGTTGCTCATGGAATTGATGATGTCCTGAGGAAAATGAGAATATATAATGTTTATTGTGCAATGTGTAATGTTTCCTCAATGTAACTGAAGAGAGCAACAACGCATCCCTGTAATTAAGAAAAGGGCAGTGCATAATTTGCACCCATCAAAGGACACAGTAGTGGATCTTGTAACAGCGGTCACAGAAGATGAGCGCACCAGTTAGATGAATCACATCAAAGACATCACAGGGAGAGATATTTGAAAGGAAATTATTTAAATTCACTTATTATAACCTAGTGATAAGGATATTTGTCAAAATGAAGGACTGTGTGTCTTATACATGAGGAAAATCTACTCCTTTGTATATCTACCACTGGATATATGGAAATATATAAACTAAGTTGTGTTCTGTTCATACACAGACAGATCCGGGTGTCAGGTGTTTCAAACAGAGACGACACTGTTTGCAGGAGAAAAAAAATACTGTTGGAAATAAAATGACAGTTAACGCTAATCTAAAATGGCATAAATGAACACCTGGCAGTCTGGAGTCTTTGTGTGCATAGAAAGAAAGCGCAAAAAGGCCAGGGAAGCCTATTAGAGTTCATCAGTGCATGTGCCTGAGCTTCATGAGCTAAAATGTCAGTTTGTGAAAGTGTACAAGCCATTTTACATTACACACACACACACAGAAAAAACCCCAAAAAACAGTGCCACTGATCATACCTCCTCAAATTTGTAGGCAATCATGGCAAAAGCTTTGAAGATAGTGTCTGTGGGTCCGGTGATGGTGACAATCCTCTCAGGACAGTTGCCTTCAGAAATATTAATCCGCGCCCCACTCTGGAGAAACAAAACACACATTGGGGATATGTGGGCGATGTAGGAACTTTGACCTAGAAGTGAATGATCTGTTAACCAATAAACCCAACACCACTTGAATTATTCATTCAATTCATTCATCTTCTGACGCTTATCCATGTCCAGGTTGCGGAGGGTGCTGGAGCCAATCCCAGCTCATGTTTGGCGAGGCGGGGTCACCGTGGACAGGTCACCAGTCCATCACAGGGCCAACACACAGAGACAGACAGAGATGAACAACCACTCACACTCACACTCAGACCTACAGACAATTTAGAGTCACCAATTAACCCAAACATGATGTCTTTGGGCAGTGGGAGAAAACTGGAGTACCCGGAGGAAACCCATGCGGACACGGGGAGAACATGCAAACTTCGCACAGAAAGTCCACAGGCCGGGAACCTTCTTGTTGTTTTATAGTTTTCAATAAATTAAATTTTTTGTTTGTTTATGTCGTATAATGATGCTTCTCAATGCTGAAACTCACCTCTTCTCTCATCTTTTTTACCGTCTCGCCTTTCTAGAAATAGAGAAACTCAGTCATCAAAAATAATTCCAGCATGGCACAGATATTAGGTTGTGCATAAATATATGGCAGCCAAAAGAAATACATACCTTTCCAATTATACTTCCAACCTCCTGCAATAAAATATGATTAATTCATTTAAGATTCTTGATTAATTCATTTAAGATTCTTTTTCAGTAATAACATTGCCTGTTTTTTTCCAGAATTTGTTGCGAACAACATACAGGGGCATGCAAAGGACACACAGCTACATGGTGGTGTCCCGGGCTGCACTTTTTATACACATGTAATCAGTCTTTGTGAGCTTGGCAGGGCAGTGTGAGGAGAGAGCAGAGGGGCAACACTGACTGCAAGTGTCAACACTCCCTGATGCCTCCGAAGTGTCTGTGAAGGTCACATCCATTGTGAGGCTTAAGCTGCAGGCCATTTGTTGCTCAGAGACAAGGTTTTCCCTTCCAAACATCCATTTATCTATCTATCAGCCGCAGTCGCACAAAAGGACAATGTTGGTAGTCACACTTTTTTATTTTCATTTGAATCCAACAAAAATATCTCCTGCATAGATTCCCTATAACCGAAGCCTAAAGTGCCAGGTAGAACTGGAGCGCTGTCACTCTCCTTAAGGTTGTTTTGTTCTCTGTTGAAAGTGGACATAAATTTGTAGTCCAAAAAATGAAGGCAATGCTAAAGGATTATCTTAACTTGTTTTTGTTTTTTGGGATCATGTGTCAAACTCCCTCGCTTGCTGAACATCACGAATCAGGGAGTGATTTTCATTCAGCCTTTGTGGAACGTCTAGAAAATATCATATCCTCTGCACCTTTTGGACTCATGCAGCCTCATGCTAGCAAACTCCCACCTCCATGTGTGACTGTTGGCTCTGTGCCTTTCCTGTGATGGTCCGGGTCCACGTCATCTGATCCAAAGAATTGTATTTGGATTCATCTGACCAAAGAATGTGCTGCCAACATTCATCAGGCCTCTGTGCCATTTTGAGAGCAATGGTTTTCTTTTGGAAGTTGTCCCTAGAGGCCTATGTAAGGCACTGTACTTCACACAGTCTGATCCATCCCTGAAACAACAATTTCCACAGATGATCCTTTGACTAAACAAGAAGCAGTCGCTTTTCTGCTTTTCAGTGCAAAGTTGCACATATAGTGTAGTATCTGTAGTATCATTATTTCTTCTTGACTGGAGCACCATTTCCCTTCCTGTACCTCCTCACCACTCACCCCTCCTATTAGCTTATGACCAGTAAGTAGGTCACTGATGTTCTTTTACCTTCCTCGTTCTTTATGATTTCTCAACTTGTTTTTGTTTTTTTTTTCTTGTTCTGTTGCTTCCTCATCATGTGGTGTCATGTTGCATTTAACCCAACTCAGGTGAGTCACAGGTATTTGCACCGGGGTCACTAGTAAATTTAAAAAACAACAAATTTTTCATATGATGCTACAGTTTACAGTCATTCTAAATGACTGTATCTATGTTTCAGTAACTGTGCCCAGCGATTTATTCAGTTTGGTCGTGACCTATATGTTCTGTGCTCATCAGTTTGCTCAGATAAATTCATGCCACCCCTGACACTACACACCCCACTTTCTGGGAGGCATGACTGAGTCCACCACAAAGTCTTTCAGATGTCCTGAACACACAAACAAAAGTGCCGAGGACCGGAAATGTTGCTCAGGGCGAGTCTGGTAGAAACATGTCCGGGGACTAGTCAAATAGCCCATTTGGATAAGTGGAGTGAAGAGTGGAGGGATGGTGCTGGCAGGGTAGCTGCACCCAGGCCACACTTAAACCCACATCCCGATAGACAGATGTGAGTCATGTTGCCAAAGTCCTCCCCCTGTGGCATTTGTACCCCATCTTCTGGCTGGCTGTGGGGCCTGTCTGGGTTTCTCAGACTATCATCAGGTCACCAAAGTCTGGAACTCCTGCATGAGCAGCAATGCGCAGGCTGAATTCTTGAGCTGCTGCCTGCTTGGCAGACAAAACAAAGGGAGTATGTTGGCTCCAGCCTTCGTGGCACACACTCGACCAATATGGCCAGAGATGTGCAGTGTTGGCTTTTCAGCTGTCTAGCCGCCAGGAAACCTCCTCTCAGACTTAGAGGAGATGTTGTTAAATAATCTTTAGTCCATTTCACACAGACTTTGGCCTTCAAGAAACTACAAAAAAAGTAAAGCCAATTGTGTTCAGCCCTAAGTTCCGGTAAATTTGTGGGCTGCTGTTTTAGCACTGCAGCAGTGCAAAAGCCACATTAGCCAAGGCTAGATGATCTCACACAAGCAGGCCAACACATACACACACTGTGACAACACACATACTGACAGCCTCTTTAGGTGTGGGGGTTGAGGGGAGGAAGATAAGGGCCTGAAAAAATGAACAGGTTGTTGGTGCCCTCTTATGGGTTGTATGTTATAATCTGGTCATTTCTACAATGACTCCAGACATGTGGTCAGCATAGCCATTGGGTAAAGTGAAGGCAAATTAGAGCTGAGAGTTTCTGTATGGCGTAGGAAAGCTAAATACAGATGCTAGAATTTAATAGAAGTGCAGGAAACACCAGAGTGCAGAGGTTTAAGAGGCTGAAAATAATACAGCAGGTGGCAGAGCATGGACTCTCATCCTAAAGAACCAAAGCTGCCGTATTTTATTCCCTGCCAAGAACACAGACTCCTTTAAAAGATCATCAAGAACTTAAAGGCCCTTGAAATGAAATCTAGCCCCTCATATGTCATTTCTCACCCATCCCCACAGCGCAGTATAAAACTCTGTGCCTGCCTACTTTTCCGTGCATGAGGAGCCGGATGGTGAGGGTGACATTGAGGCCCCCCTCTGACTGGACTTTGGTGGGTTCCATGTTCGGAAGAGGTGAGACCAGTCCTGGAATGGGACGCCCTCAGGAAGGAAGAGGAGAAGGAGAAGGGTGGTATTCCAGCCAACCAGTCACCTGTAAAACCAAAAGTTACCAAAAAGCACACTAAATATCTTCATATTTATAAAGGCAGGCAGAACTTACAAGATCATACAAGTTTCAGTTCTGTTCCACTAAACTACTACACCGAAGAATCCAGGTGCATATTCAATCAGTGAGACATTAAAATGATCGGTTTTTATTTTTTATATAAATATTTACCTGCATTCGTTCTCGACTGTGTATAATTTTCTGTCTCTACAGTTGTGATGATTTCTTGTGCTTGCTTATTGAAGTTTTCATAAATGCTGCTATTTTCTCAAAAAAGAGCGGTGGTCTCTAGTATTTTAGGAGTGTTAAAAGTCCTTACATGTGTGGCTTCTGCTGCTGATAAAGCTGGGCACAAGATTTTTGCTAAAAATGAAATACAAGTGCAACAGTAAATTTGACACAGCATAATTTTTTCAACGTCGCTGAGGTCCATGAATGATACATGAGTGTGCAGAGAAAATTTGCTGATAACCACATGTGATTACATTCACTTCCCCCAGCTAAATTTTAAATCTGTTTCTCACAATATTTCGAAAGTTCAAAAAAAGCCTTTGTTGCATTGTTAAATGTAGACAACATGAAAACAGCATTATCAAATTAAGGAATATTTAGTATGCAAATGAAAATATTGACCGCTGCAGGATCATCATTAGTAAAGAGAACTGCAGCAGAGGTGAAAGTAAATGCTGTTCATGAATAAATCTGAGCAGAACTCCTGAACATAAATCTCTATTTGCAATAATGTTCACAGTGTAATGACTTGCAGAACACTTGGTGGCTGAGTCCAGGATGTCTGAAAGGCTCTTTTCCATGAGTCAGACACTTTTTCTGCAGCACCTTCATTACAGTGAGTTAAATGACTGTGCTTCCTTTTGCCTTTGCTATCAAGGCAAAGGCAAACAGGACAGTCATTATGGCTCAGCAAACAGTAAGTAAAAGTTAATCATTTTGTAGAAAAGATTATTAGGTTAGGTTAGGTTATATCATATAAAAAAATTGGTTTGTTGTAATGTGTTTGTATATATTACATATTTAAAGGTCCAATATGTGTCAAATGAAACCTCAATCGCTTCTTACGTACTTCTTAAGTCAGCATTTATATTAACACAGTGAAAGTCCCGAAGGTCTCGGTACACAGAGAAATGCTCACAGTCTGTATTCAGGAGCTGAGCCTTAAAACTGGCTGTCAGGACGTCTGGAACTTTGTAATGTCATAACTATACAGCTACTGCCTTCTTCTGTGCTCACTGATACTGATTTTTCTTTTAGAAAAATCGGCTGAAATCTGCTATATTTTTGTTGGAAGACTCAGACACAGTAAGGGCAGCAGCAGAGAGGGTCAGATCTTCTCTTCTGATTGGCTGACTGATATGATGTTACTGGCTCCAGAGAGAAGCCTGAGAGAGGAGACGTAAAACTAAACTGAGATGGCTTTGGATTTTTTAAAAACACAAATATTTCCTCTATATATCTTCTTATGAATATCAACATTTCATATAAAACACTGGAAAAGTGTAAAATATGAGACAGAGTGGAAAATATAGGTTGAATTTTATTTATTCCAGTTTAAACATCTTCTGAGCCGTGAGATAATGATCCACCCTTTTGAGCCTTAAACAGCCACTGCTCTCTAACCCCTGTGGCTATTGTCATTTCACACAATCAAGGTCCAAATGTTATTTTCAAATCCCAAACAGATATGTAGCACTGCCCCAACCCACCCTGTTGAGTCCTTGCTGTTATCATTATCTGCAAGTTTATCACTTGGTTTTCATGCGATAACAAATGGCCCAAGGTTTCTCTCCAATCTTTTCCTCTGTAGACTAAAGTTGAGCTGTTGTTGGCTTGTTTGGTCTTCAAACAAATTCAAATTCTTAGTGAGACACAACCTGAGGCTATTGTTATTTTGTGTCCATTCAAGAAAAAGGGAAACAAAACCAGCACCACTTTTCTTACTGCAGGTTGCCGTTTTACAAAAGTATTCACAACAGTAAAAATCCTATTAGAAAGAATAATGCGGTGTTTATCATATTGGCGAGAGAGCGCTCACCAAATAAATTACAATTCTGATCAGCAGTTGAATAGCCAATTTCTAAAATAAATCACTGGCGAATATTTCATGCTGTCATTAAAATGCCACTGAATTTACTGAAGTGAAATATTTGACTTCAGGAAACATCAATGTCAATTTTCAGCGGATGAAGGGATAAATTGTCATTTTAATACTGTCTTTTCCAAAAAGCTTTACTTCCAGGATGTATTGATTATATGGGCTTCAAATTAAGATTCATTAAAATTCACATTCATGTGCCTGATACACTAAATTTAACACACTCTGTTCAAGTAACCATAGGTCAGTATTTTTGATCATCAGAGGTTGGATCTTTGAGCCACCTGATGTCTGACGTCAACATTTCTATATTACTCTACATCTTTAAAATGAAACATGGAGGGGTTTTTTTTCTGATCTTTTTTAGCCTTTATCTTTGGAAATGTATGACGCTCATGGAAGAAGAAGGAGCTGTGCCACTGCTGATGTATTACTGCCTGCATCTGACTCATCCGTCCAGAGAGCAGGTCACCATTCAGCTCTAATGACCTCCTGTGGGGCCTTCGTGGACACTTGTGTCACTTTTGCAGCTCTGTGGATGTCCTTTCTGAATCCTCATTAATATTTGTCCATGTCAATTGGGCAATCAGGTTTCAGACAAAAGTCTAATCAAAGTAACTTGTACATGTAAGTATTTCATACAGTACATATGCCGAATTGGTACTTGTATTGGTAATGGTATTGTAGTGTTCCCTACCTGCTGAATTCATATATGATTCAAATTATTTGAGTTGCTGCATGAAGTGTACAAATCATTTATACTAATTTCAGTGCAAGGAGTTTTAGACTTTAGACAAGCCAACAGGCAAATCTTAACAAGCAAAGAAAAACCCATATGTGGTTACTTATTAAACTGGCACAACAAAACAACGCAAACCTGATCATATATGTGTGTGTGACTTGGTCTAATGATGAATGAAGTCTGTTTGATGAAACGTGGCAGGTAGAAGGATGTGTGTAAAACAATAACATTGTTGGCTCTATCCACCTGTGGATCTGCTCATTTCAGTAAATATCTAAAGAGAAAAACCAACAACCTGCTCAAATATTGATTAGGCCTTGCTGAATGCATGTGTGTGCATGTTGGCTTTTATATGAGGGGAGACCAGTAGCATATTCTGTGTGTTTATCATTGTTTACTCAATCTCTCAATATCTCAGGTATTATCATTTTTTTGATGTGCACTCCTGCTGTTATTGTGGTATTCATTTTATTCTATAAATTATTTAATATTATTTCATGCAGTTATTATAGTTTTGCTATTTGGAGAACAAACTGAAAATGATATAAGAAGATAAGATAAATATAAATATAAGAAGATCATGTTCATCTCTTTCCTTTAATCTGGCTTCAGCTCATGAAGCTCATTTTCATCACTCAAAGTAAAGTGAAAATGCTTAAAAAATTTGTTTTACCTATTAAATCTAAGCAACTTCATTTGTTAAATAGCAAACCATTAACATTTCAGTTGTAGGCGACATTGTGTCTTTTCCACATTAAATAGGGCAACAACCCGTTCACAGGTTTGATTTTAACAAAAAGCTTCCTTTCTGGAGGCTTTTATAGATTCTCTAATTATTTCCACAGCTTCGTTTAGTGTCCCTTCAGGTCTTCTCACTGATCTACAGTAGACGAATGCATGGTTTTGCCTCTGAGGCTAATTCACAGACTTTTACAACTCTGTTATTGTTCAGCTCAACTTACATTTATGAAGAATCAAATCATTTTTAAGTCATTTTCAATTTGAATAAGATATGAATTAGTCTGTAACGTTCCACATGACTTTTTGTTATCTTTTTTAAGGAATATAATCAAATTAATATAAACTAAGATAAGATAAGCTAAGCTAAGAGAAACCTATAGCTGGGGCTAGGGGAAGGTAAAATAAGTTATAACATGTTCATTAGCTCTCTGTGGTGGTGCTGGTTTTATCTATTGTTACTCTTAGATAAAACCAGAATAGTTACCTCAGTTACCTCCTGTTTCTTGTCTTTATGCTGAGCTAAACTGTCTGTCTGTCGCTTTACGTAGTAGGGTTGGGGTTAAGAATGCAGATCACATTTCAAAATGTGGACAACACCTAGACTATGTTCACACTGCAAATCTCAATGCTCAATTTGATTTGCTTTGCAGATCAGATTTTTTCATGCAGCTGTTGACATTATCTTTTAAAACTTGGACTCCAATGTGAACTGGTCCTGGCCCTGATGTGACCCGCATGGGCAGAAGGGCAACAAAGACTCACCTAACCTTCAGCACTCTGAGTACAGAAGTAAACAAGAAGAGGTAGGAAATAAAAGACGTGGAGGCCACAGATGTTAGCATTTATGGTTTAATTTTTACGGCATTCACTGTCCCTCCATCGACTACCTCCATCGCCACCATCTCCCATGTTTATTTTTGTTTTGTGATTCTCAACTGTGCATGATTACATTGCATTTGTTTCATTCTTACCGTCACTAAACAACCGGATCTGGGTCTAAGGAGGAAAAAATCGAATTCTGGCCACTTGGGCCTGCTGTGTGAACATAGTGTTAAAGATGACGCTACTGCTTAGAGTAAACCTAACCAACAGTTAAAAACTGTAATATTAGTTGACCAGTCCAATGGCAATGATGGATCAGCCAATGGCATTCCAGCGGTGATTCATATGTTTGTTCCAAAGTATTCGCTGCCGTTGCATTAGTAAAAGATGTCTTCACTTGAAACATTTTCCCAGTTTTGCCAGTGAGGTGAAGCAGGTGTTTTGTCTTTGACAGCTGATGGATAGTTTCTACACCAGGCTCATCACAGAAACAGTGATCTTTTGTTTGAATACCCTATTTATGCAGTTTTATTTGCTTTGTTCATTTTTAACCCAAGATGGTAACTGTGGAACATACATAAACGTTTACTCTTACAGCATCCATCATTGCCATCTTTTTAAATTTTGACTCTATTTATCTATTTCTATATATGCGCATTCATTGTGGACAGCAAAAAGAATTTCATTGTACAGGGAAACGTGTTTCTTTTCTGTACATATGACAATTACCAGTTTGAATTATAAATATTTTGAGGGGGTAGATGGGGACAAAATAATTATTTAGAAAGGCTCATTAATGATGTAACACATACTCGTTACAAAATAGCACAATATCCCTTTCTTCACCTTTGTTCTCTTTCTGCTCAGCTCAATTTTCTTAGACATTGCAGTAATGCAGACACACACACACACAAAAAAAAGCTCCTCATATGTATGTTTAACTGATAAGTGTCTTTGGTGATGGTTCAGAGGCAGCACTGAATGTTCAATTCATCATTCCCTGTGTCCATTTATGATGTTTCCAAGGACAACCAAGGCTTTAGGGGTGCAATTATCCTTTGACATACACTGAAAACACAGCATCGGCATAGTAAATTTTGATGTCTGGCAAGAATAGAAATAAAGAAACCACTAAATAACGAATGCACCACAATTAAGGAAGCCTACATATTATTGAAATAGATCAGCGGTATAAATATTGACCGGCTGAAATGAATTTAAATTCTGCATCACTGATGATGTGTGTGTGTGTGTGTGTGTGTGTGTATGTTGGACAAACGTCAAGTAAATGGACAGCTTTTGTTTTGTGGTTTTGAAAAAAAAAAATACACACAAGAAATATACAAAAGAATATACACAAGAAGAAAAGCAACAAAGGTATAAAATATGCATCGTCAAACACACAATAGACAGGCCGTTATTCTGTGCTGACTTTCTGTCTTTGCACTTTATCATTGCACATACGCAAGACAATTACCACTGTTAGTTATTAATGTAGTGTCGCAGCATTAAGTTTAAATTTAGGGATGCATAGATCAATCAAATGAAGGCTGTTTTTGATCATATTGATCTCTCTGCTGGTCAAACAAAAGTCAAAAGTCTGTTTTAATGCAAGCCTCTCTAATTCCATAAAAGCCCCTAATTCCATAAAACCTACACAAATGAACGGTGGTAAATCTCTTGACTCCTTATTAGCCAAGCATGAGGCGCGTCTACATATAGCAGTGGACTAATTATGAGTGGGTATAGGAGGAACATCTTTGAGGTGATAACCTTGAACAAGAGGAGTCATTCTTTTGTTTGGGTCTAAAACGTTGCCTGCTAGCTGATGTGGCCCACCTGCCTTCTGTTAGAAAGCACTTTCTAAGATTTCAAAATGGTCTCCAAGCTGCTAAAAGCACTGAAGCTTTTTGTAAAAACACTAATCATGGAGCAGAACGGGTAAAGATGAATATATCCGTAGATGCGTCTTTTGAGGGAGCTTTTGTTGCAGCAAACAGCCACAGCTGCCCTGCCAGATCCTCCCAAATACCCCAGAAGCGGGGCTGTAAACCTGTCATCTCCAATCAGTCAGCCAGGTCTACATCTCATCCTACATTACAATCACAAACTGAGGGCTCCTTCCATTGTTCCTCTGCCACCTAGCATTAGCTGGGAAGGCTAACATAGTGTGTTTGGCAGTGTGTGCGCGCGTGCGTGCGTGCTAATAATGCTAGCCGACAGTTGAAAACAATAGAGATGACGCTCGTTCTCGACACATCGTTGCTAATTGTTAGTGCTAACAAACTCATTAGATCACACCACAACGGTTTTCCAGTTATATCATGAGGTTAAATGTACAAAAAAAAAAAAAAAAAAAAAAGAAGCACATTCAAAGTGAATCAGTCACTCAGTAACACACAGCCATACTGAAAACTCAACACATATCTGCCTGTATAACACAAATTAACCAACTAATTCATATATTTACATGAACTGATAGGAATAATCAGCAAGATTCAATGTAAACAAAGACAGACAATAAACAGCAGGGCAAGGACAAAGCTGTGATGTCTGGCATCAATAATATATACATATTTCTACAGTAAATAAGTCAGAAATTAACAAGAGAAAAGAAATATCTCACCCTATCAGGGTGATTATTTGACTTTAACTTTAAATTTGTTGTCTGTGCTGTTTATTTTTTCCTTGGAAATGCTACACAACATGCACATTGAAATAATCAGCGAGCAGATGGCACCTGGACCAAGATCTTTACCCTCTAAGAATCATTTCCCTTGACCGCAGAATTTAAATTGACACCATTTGAAATTATTTAAAAAGTATTTACCTTTGACAGCTCCAAACAGCTGACCACCACTCCCACTCTTAACAAAAAGATAAGCAAAATGGCATTGAGATATTACATCCCTGCATCACTGAGACGATGCAAAGCGGCCACGCCATTGGCCACGACCATGAGTCACATGGGCAAAAGCATCACGACACACGATGTCATATTTGGCGTGTAAGCTGAAAATACTCGGGTGGCCAATGTAACCATGACATCATGTGTTGACCACTGTTTTGGGAACGTGTTCTCCACAGAGGCACAAGACACGATAGGTGCCCTAGATTAGGATACCCCTCAGGGTCCTGGGAGTGAGTAGGGTGGGGTTTAGAGGTGACAAATATATGAAGCGGCTGCATTGATATTCTGGGTGACACATCAGCAAAGCCATCCAACATGCTAAGCTCAATGCTAATGTCTGCTTCTCATCCACCCCACTGATTCTGCTGACCCTGCAGTGTTGATGTGATGAACAAACAGCACAACAGACCTCAAAGTTACCCTTAACCTAATTCATCTAACGGTGCATTGGTCTCCATTTCCATGTGACAAACCCAGCATCATTCCAGAGTGCTTTGGTTCCCTGTGGAGTTTAGTCACCCGTAGACTGAATTCAAGCTGCCTTAATCCAGTCATTTACAACACACAAATGACCGTACAGTTAGGATTTTATGCCACTGCGCTTCTACAAGCAAACAGAATGAGCTCTAATGAAGTCTGAAATTGAATGATTCCATTTCTCGCACTAAGGACTCTGTTCCAGATTATCCTGCCTAGAGATTTTTTTTAAACAGATAACACATTTGCAATTACTTTCCAGGTCAGTGGCAACACTTGCAAACATATAGTCTTATCGCATTGATCTGCTTTAATGTGTCGTTTTGTTTTGTTTAATAATGACTCTCCATTCTAGTACTCAGTGTCTGTGTGTCACAGATTTATTGATTGAGACTCTGTATGTAGTATAAATAGTGACCTGCTTGTTTGGTGAGCGAGTGTGGTCCTGGTATTACTCATGCTGAGAGGACATAAATGGATTTACACACATTCTGGGGACTTTCTCATAGGGCCAAAATTGACGTCCCCATAACTGAGCAAATTTAATTTAACTGTTAGGGTACACATTAGGCATTAAGTTTAGTGGCAGGTTTTGGCCAAATTCTATGTAATGTCACAGATATTAACCTGTGACTGTGTGTGTGTGTGTGTGTGTCGTATCTCTCAAGCAAACGAACCATGGAATAAACTTTTTTTCCATTATATTAGAGGTTATATATGTTGTTTCCTAGAATGTAGGACTTGTTTATGAAATCTATTCAGCCTGGGGCTGCATTACATATTACTATGAAAATATTATTTTGAAATCCACTGTATTATAATTTCACAGAGTTTGCCAGTGTGGAATTTAAGAGTAACAGAAGAAATCTGGGTTGTATTTCATACATTTGTCATGACACCAGTTGTGCGTCTCTCTTATTCCAGCTTTTTGTGCTGCATCTGTCACTCATCACCTCATCAACAGAACTTCCACCCACAATATGTAAGTCTTATATTCTCACTGTAGCCTTTTGCAGGTCAGTATCATACAATAGATTGCCTGAATGCCAAAATTGCTGTGTTTTTAAGCCCTTGTGTCTCAAGTATACGTGTGTTAATTGTGTCAGCCCTGCCTTCTGCCAGGACTCAGCCTCCCAAACCTTCAACTTGAATCAATAATAAGCAGCAACAATTATACAAACACAAATAAGGAACATTTTCATCAGTTGTAATCTGATCATTTGAATTTTAACAACAACGAACTATAGGGGGGGCCAGAAACATTTGTTAAGGTGTTCTAGACAAAGTCCTAAATGAACAGCCCTAAACATAGAAGCCTAATGGTTTAGAATAGAACCACATACAAATGGTTAAATTTACTAAAGCATTACCGATTTACTGTGTCTACAGTAGCTTTCAAAGCTAACAAAGGGAGGGCAGCGTCATAGAGACAGCATACCACACACAACCCATGGTACAAAAGGTACAATGGCTAATACCAACCACCCTTTCAACCACAATCTGCCAGGACAGAGAAACAGCTGCAGCAGCAGCCAACATCCCAACCCACTGCACTGCAGGACTGAGTGCTTCAGGAGAGCCTTTGTCCCCACTGCTAGCTGACTGCATGACACCTCAGCCTGTGTTTTTCAATTGACTCCAACATACAGTCACAAGAATCCACCAGGATTTATTCTGCTGAAGACGAAACCGTTTCTGATTGCGGTTCGGTACGGCGCACTGTCTGCCAGAGAGTACATGAACCAAACGTCAGTCTTCACTTTATTTTTGTCTTTCGGCCAATTGAGGAATTACCACATGATAAATAAAATTCGTCGACAACCATTCTCGACCTATTAGGCCCCCTCACATTAGACTATAGGCCCCTGCTTTTTCATGTGTTGTCCAAAGGTCTCCTAAAGTTGATTTATTACACAAGGTATAAATATTTTATTGCTATTTACTTTAGACTTTTTGTCAATTACTTTTTACTTTTCTCATTTAGTTTATAAAATATCAGGAAATTTTCTTAAATGAAATCTTACATTAAAATTTGATTTGATTGTTTGTTTGAATGAAATGAAATGAAAGACATTTATTTTAAAATGGCACAACTGAAGAATGCAAAAATTCTGGATAAATTGCTTGATGAATGTGGATTAATGTTTTTTTTTTACCTTATTACTTATTTTATTTTTTTTCATACAAATATGAAATATGCAGTATCAAATATGTTGCGTACATTATACTGTGCATTACATTACAGTCTGCTGCAGTGCAATTATGACCTGTACACATATGCAGTTTGAAATCTCTTAATAAGATCACATTATTTGGTACATGATTACATATGTAAAAACTTATTGTGAAAGCATATGGCTGTGGGAGTGTGCTAAATCCCAATACAGAAACAAAGTGTTTTATTTGATTTTCAAACGTACATTTCAGTTGTAGGATGAAAATATGCTTGAAATGCCGCCATCATGAAGAGACGTGGGTATACTGGCAGTTAGTATACTGTAATTTCTGCTAACCAAGAAAACAACAATGAATTTGCCGAAACCCCATTTACGGATTTAACTTCTGGCTTTGGTGCAAATAAGAGTAAATCCTTTTATAATTAAAAATGGGTTTAAATATTTCAGTACAATGCTGTAGCCATAAGATTTACGTATAACATCGGTGACCAAAAAAGAAACAGGCTCCCTGTGTATTTGCTGTATGATCCAAGAAATGATTGGTAGCAATATGGTTCCCACTCACCTCCACTAAAAGGACCTTGACGGTTTACATTATTACCTTTGTGTCCAAGGTTAATGCATAGCCATGGAAAGGATGAAAAGGCCAAGGCAAGTAATAATCACCTGCGATTATCAGGAGACACCATAAGAATTCCATCTTAACCAGATATTATCAGGGAGTAGCAAAAGGGAGAAATGCCAGCTTCATCTAAAATGTGTGATTTTTAACCAGAAGGAATGGTTATTCTGGGTATTTAGTTCAGCTTTCTGAAATGGGACTAAGAAGACACACCTCGATTATAGACAAGAAAAAAAAAAAAGACATTATAAGAGCACACATGGATTGTCCAGCATATCTGCATCCTGACCAAAAAAGAAAAGGCATTAAAATCCCAAAAAGTCAACAGGAATAGATACATTATGGCTTTACAATTGAGTGGGACAATTCCCTCAGTTTGTTGATCTTCACGCAGTCAATCTAATTTAATTCAAAATAGCATGTTTTCTATATGCTTTCACCACTTGCAGCTCAGGGGAATACAATGAAAGTCGCTGAGAGCCTCTTTTATCACTAATTACATTAATTTACATTGAATCAGAGCACTTAAACTGATCTCCAAACCAGGTCTCATTTCACATGAACCCATTTATTTCCCTTGTTTTTTTCATATTTTCATATACAACTTTTGTATCAAAACTTTAGACCTGTTACACAGTCAGACCTTAACACTGAGACACAGTTCATATACTTTTGGAATCATTTCAATGTTTGCTTAGTTATCAAAAGTACAACATAGTAATCAGAAAGAGCAAACAGATAATGGCATATTTAAACTGTCTACAGCACTGTCTGCCACCTACATAAGCCATATACTTATTTTAACACTGTATCATAACATATTACCAATGACTGAATACCTCTTCGTGGTGGCGTCTCTGACTGCTCTTTGATACACCTTGTCTGTGATGCTTATGCAACAAGGCCAACTGTTCAGTTCCTTGATGAAAAGGTTTTGAAAGCTGTGGAGACTATGGCAGGAACAAAAGAATGATTTACTTACACAATAATAATAATAAGAAGAAGAATACACCCAAATTGTATAGCAGGGAATCTAATACACAGTCTGTTAGAGGTTGTAGGCAGTTTTGAAGAGATGGGTTTTGGTGGGGGGGGGTGTAAGTAATGATGAGGAAGTGGATGTGCTGGGGGATTGTGATCAAGTGTTGTTCCAGTTTAGTTTGAAAAAGTTAGTTTTAAACCAGGATTAAACTACACTGAAGCAGTAAGTAAGAGTGGAGTGAGTGGCAGGAGTGTTTGCCTTGGTGGAGTAGTGCTGGTGATGTGAAAGAGGCTTTGGAGGCAAGCGCGAAGGACTGAATGGTTGATGGAATGGACACAACCGGTCTTTGTTAGAGGAAGGTCTTGATTTCAACTCCCCCTCCTCTCCTTCAAGCTCGCCCTCACTGTGTCTACTTCTCCCTCTGAAGTCTAGACTTTCTGCGAGCAGTTCAAATTACCATCCCTCTAGTGTTTTGGGTTTTAATGCTGTGCTTCACAGACTTATTGCCTCATTTTTCTGTTTCTAGAAAAGTTTGGTTGGTTTATTCTTTTACTTATTTAGAGAACAGCGTTTTCCAATTTCTGTCAAGATTTATTGCCACTTAATTACTACTTTATAAATTGCAAGGGATTCTTGCATGAGGCATTGTTTTCTCCAGTTTTGTGAGAGGCACTCAAAGCTGGACCATCGTCTCTGTGCAAAATGGTAACTTTGTTGAAATCTGTTGGATCAGTTTTGAAACAAATTGATCTATTAACTTTAATTCGTAATCATTTTGAAAGGGTTATTCTTTTTTCCATTTGATAACTTGCCCCTTTAAATGTCGGTGGACTGCCCTGCCATCCACATTTTTGTAATCTGAGGAAACATGAACCTGGGAACACATTGAGCAGTAAAATGGAATCATTTTTCAGTCTGCTATGAAAATGACTTTTAGGGAAATATAGACTCCTATCAGGCACAGATATTTTTGTCTGACTATATCTGTTTGATAAGTTGAATTAATCAGCTTTTAGTGCAAAACCTTGTTACCATGACTCCTCTTCCTCTTTATGTCTGCTTGGTGTGGCCGATGTTCATTTTCATATTTATTGAAAACGAAATGCTGCGTTTGGTGGTAAACTTTTCAAAAACCAAGCAAGCGACAACTTCTGCCCTTTTCTTATATCCTTTTTTTAAAGTCATGGGAAGTCTCCATGAAAGGTAAAAGTTTGAACATCTTTGACTTCAAAATCAAGAGTCAGTGCCAAATTGTGTTTGTCATCCTACTGGTCTGTGATCCTTTTTATGAATCAAATATGAAAGATGGAGCGTAGCTTTCTCTTGATGCTGTATTTCCTGGCATCTCATGAAAGGACAGTTTATATTTTAACGTTCACTTCTGTTCATGACTTTGGCCTTGTACCTGATAGCGTGATTATAGTGGTCCTAATTTGCCAGTGTGATAAGAAGCGTGTAAAAACATATCAAACAATTGAACAGGGTCATATTACACAGCTACACAATATGGTCAGGAAAGAAAAAGGTTACGGGCAATCAACTGCACCTTGGCATTTTGTTTCATTGAAGCAGACCACGGTTTAGAGTCTACAGCTCTGTTATCTGACTGAAGCCACCACGTCAGCAGCAGCCCAGTCAGTCTTTTGCAGCATGTGGAGCCACAAATCCAGTCATTGTCTCTCTGAGTGATTACTGAGTTCTGACAGTCACAGTCTAAAACAGGAAAAAACAGCTTGTCACCAAACAATAAAAGCTTATTCTGCTTAAACTAACAGTAACACTATTTTAATCAGTCAGGACTGAAAATAGCATTTGTTGGAAGAAAGCACTCTTAGAGTCCAGACTATAAATGTTCAGCACGTTCATTTTGAAATAAAATTTGGGACAAGTTTCCACTTTAATTTGAGTATGTTTACATTCATATTGAGTACAGCTCATTAAACAAGTACTCAAATTCAAACGTACTGAACCAACTGGCATGTCACTGCTAAATGTTTCCTGGGCAGCTGGGTTTTGTTTAAACATTACGTTATGCACAAAAGAGTTAACTGAGAGCGGAGCATTGCCATTTAGCTTGAGGTAGCGTCTGGCAATATGAGGAGGAGAGGAGAAGAGGAAACCATGCCAGTGAAGAAGGCTGCAAAATCTACTCCTGAATATCAAAGGTAAATAATTTCAGCAGCAAGCCTGCACAAAAAAATTGAGAATAACCTGGTGATTTGAGGAGCCAAAGGTGAGTAGAAAATTATGTGAATTTATGTGAAGAAGAAAACCCCATAGATGACTGTTCAGCATCATCAATAACCAAAAACAGACCTCATGACCACAATCTCAGAGGGGTTCACAGCGAGATGAAAACACTGGCTAACCTCACAAAGACACATCAGGCTGCAGTTCACAGAAACATAGAGGACATCTACAACAAAGTTCTATGGACTGATGAATCAGCCTCCAGCAAAACGATGAAACAAAAGCTCATGACTCATCTGTCAAATGGGGTGCTGGTTTGGTTTGTATGGCTGCTATTGAAGATCACTCAAAAGACAGAGACTCCGCAACAAGCAGGAGCTGAAGGTTGCTGCCTCCAGGGAAAACACAAACAATAATAAACTTTACGTGCTTACAAGAAGGCAAAGGCGGAAAAGAAACTGAGCAAAAGTACGGATTGCTCATATCTAAAGAAAATATATTATTCACAAAGGCTACAGATAAAACAATTTCAAAGTTTCTGCTGATCTCTGAGCGTCAACAACTTCAGTCAGTCATTGATTGCAAAGGAGCCATGTCCCCAGTTAATCAAGCATGCTTGTGTTCCAGGGGCTATAAGGTACACAAAGTTGAAAATGGACGTCATCATACTCAAACTAAAACTGACACTTGGCACCATCGTGTTGTATTCATTTTAGAATTTCAAACTCAGTGTGCTGAAGCAGAACCTGAAGAGCAAACAGTGTCTAGACTGTATATGGCGGAGCAAAGTTAAGCAGAAAGAAAAGTCAAAACTTGTAAAGCCCAAGTGTATTTTTGGTGTGAACCTGTGGAGTAGGAGGTTATATCATTTATTTTAAGTTAGTAGCCATTGTTTACCTGTGCTGTGACAGTAGGATTCAAAGGATAACCACTGTCCTACCATCATTACTTGCTCCATATTTTTGCTTAGAATTCAAGCCCGCACACACATCAGTATGACATCAGTCTAAACATCTGTATCCATTGTAGCCCACACCAACTGTCTCTGCCTGTAATGACATCTGTCAACTCTCTGGAAAAGCCGCAATTTTATCCATTCATGCTGAAACTGTCACATCCCTGCATCTCTACCTCCACTACTTCTGTCTTTATGACACATCCGGTCCGGGCATCATTTGACGGCAGTTGACGCAAGATGCTAATGTGGGTTGCAGTTTAGTCTGATTAGGTGGCTTGAGGAGGTTAAAATTAATTGAACAGACGTACATTTAAAAAGTTTGCTACATTACCAAATGAATGAAGCTAATAAAGTTTTGTCCTCTTATGAAATGAACACAACAAGGTGCACAGAGTGATGTCTCTGACGACAACAACAAAGCCATAAAATTATCCAGAGGCTGCAATCCTAGTAACAATAGACTAAACCCTTGAAATTTTTTATCACCTAGCACATCTAGTACCAAACCTTCGTCACTGTGCAAGCTGAGAGAACTGACACTGTGGCCAAAATCCAAATTACAAAAAACATCTTGCTGTAGTATTATCCAGTCAGACAGAGACAGAGCAGCTGGCTGTTTAGCTGTCATCTGGCATCTTTTAAAACCCCTGCAGCATTTGAGAGTTAAGTAATGAGTCTCCAGAATCAGGTTGAGCCTGCTCATTAATAATTGACTTCAGTGTGCATTCCTGCAGCACTTGAGTGCTCCTCCTGGGCTAGTTTGGGGATGATGCTGAGCCTAATAGCGAAATAATGGCAGCAGAGCTGCAAATACGATATTTTGGTGCTTACAAAGTTAAGTATGAGCTTTATCTGCTACCACAGAGTGCGGTGTTCGTTCGCATGTATGTGAGGGACTGATTTTTTATTTTTTATTTTTTTCTGTCTGCATTTGTCTTCGTAGTTTATCACCACAGGGTGTCAACATTATATGAGATTGATGCAGTTATAGTCTTGCAGCTTAATATTTCATTATTTCAGTGCGTGTGTGTGACCATCACCAGCCGCCCCTGGAAGCTAGTTTGTGGATTTTTATTAAGTGGAATGACCTTTGTGAGGCAGAGAGGGCGGTGCTACACCTCAGTGAATATAGTGGGGAATAAAGGACAGAGAAGATGTGGAAGGGAAGCAGGTGATGCTGGTAGGAACTTGTGGAGTGAAGGATCCTGTGCTTACCAGGGATTGAATTTCTGATGACCCAATGTAAAGAGAAAGTCTTGAACACACAGTGACAGCATCAGTCGCCCCTCCTTCAACAATATCCACAAATGCAACCTTGTTCTACAGTCCGTGTAAGTTATTCCCCAGCAGCTGCCATGGCATGAGCAGCCATGCCCATCGTAACCCATCGTATTCAGCAAATATAGCAAAGTGAACTGTGGCACTGCTGAGAATAAGCTCCTTTGGAATAAAAAGTGGGTGTTTCAGCTTTCATGCGAGACACAGCACAAGCCTCTGTGTTTTAGTTTGATGCACTGTAGTCATTTTAATCTTATTATTAATCAGGTATCAGCTTGTTCATAACCAGTCAACACACCCTCAGTCACAGTTCACATCCTTCTGGGCTGATTATATATATATTGATGATAGTTCTGTTTAATACTATCCTCTTTTGTCTGAATATTAAAAAAAAAAAGCAGCCTACACACAAAATCATTGGTAATTACCATGCCTGATTGTCCCTGAGCAGTAAAAACATTATTTCACTTTAAACTATCAAAAACATCGGCCTTCTGTGTCAGTGGGTGTACCTGAATCTGTCAAAGCTATACTCACTTGTTCAAGAATGAATATATGAATGTCATTGAAATACATCACACGTCTCAAGGTGGTGTGATGTATTTCAAAGCTGATTATTCATGTCATTAGAAATGTGTTTTATTTGACCATTGAAACATTAGACCATTCCAACATAAAAGGCTCAGCAGAGACTCCACTTCTTATGATTGCTAAGGAGGAGCCACCTGGAGGGGAAGCTGCTTGTTGCCTTCTACCACTCCCCTGTTGAAAGGTATACTGCATTACTTCGTGGTACACCAGCTGCTCAGCTGGAGACAAAAAACACTTCAGAGGCTCATAAAAACTGCCCAAAAAACTCCCTAGCCACCTTGGAAGACATTGCCAGCACACGCTGTCTCAGCAGGGCACAGAGGATTGCTGCTGACCCCTTACACTCTGGACAGTAGCTGTCGTAGGAGTCTAAGATGCAGAACTAACAGACTTAAAAAAAGTTTTTACCCCTGGGCAATTAGAACCCTGAAGTCTTCCAGTGATGTCTCTTTAATTTACCACGTACAATGGATGTATACTTCTAGGGGTATATAAATATATATATATATATATATATATATATAGAGAGAGAGAGAGAGAGAGAGAGAGAGAGAGAGAGAGAGAGTACCTGTCAAAAGTTCTAATCATTTATGTGGAATACACAGTGGCAGTATTTTTTTTTTTTTTCCTTTCTTATTTCTTAAACAGCCTGAGCTATCAAATACTAATTTCACTGCTGATGTACTTCATTTGCACGTGATATTAACTATTATCCCTTGAATAACTTGAATATATATATATATAGATATACATATTGATAGATAGATAGATAGATAGATAGATAGATTGATTGATAGACAGATGTGTCTGTGTCTTTTCTTTTAAATGAGGGGTTTTATTAATGATACACAGACCCTAAGAAGGATCCATAATTTTGTTGTATACTTGATGCACAATGACGATAAAGGTGTTCATTTAAGTTTCAATTCACTTTGTTATCTTATTATTGATGTTAATTTGACACACACGCACATTTTTGTATTAAATATCAGATGTGTGTTAAATTGAGTTGATCTACTAAAGATGCCATGTTACAACCGGAGGTAAAAGAGCCACAGTCTTCGTTGTTGTTGTTGTTGTTGTTGTTGCTTTTTTGTCTGTTTATTTGTTTGTTTATATTTAGGCGTATGACAGGAAGCCGGGACCTGCTGACTTGGTCCTATCGGTCCAAAAGCAGTGTTCTGTGGAGACAGCCTGCTTAGATTTTCCTTTTTTCTCAGGAACAGTCTTTAAAGCTTTGCTGTAAGTATTAATAGTCAAACCACAAATTCGTATGTATGTACAGGCACGTTCATAGATGCTCAAAGGAAATGGTTCAAAGATCTGAATACAAACAGGCAGACAGACAGACGCAGCCGGAAAAAAACTTGAAAGGAAACTTGTGAACCCCCCCCCCCCCCCCCCCCCTCACTGTCTTGATGTTTCTTTCTCTGAAATGAAGCAGCGATGGTTGACTGAAAGCCTATATCAACCTGAAAAGGGAGTTGAAGTTATATCAGGCACAGCAGCACATACAGTATGGGCTCCCCCAACCAATATGACATGGTGATTGTAGCCTGCTGTTTTTAGCGGTGGCCAGTTGCACCTTTTCCAAATTGACTGCATATTGGGTAATCAGCAGTGGATTGCCACTGACACACACACGTACACACACAGTGACCAACTTTGATCGTTCTACTAGATGAAAACCACAAGACTGGTCTTCTGCAAGGCATGCATTTCTACTACAGTATTAAACTTAACATCCTAAACATTTAGCCAATTGGGTCATTTCTAGTGGTTTTGAACACCAGCCATCAAGCTCAAGCCATTGCAGCAGTTCAGTCTGAGCTTCAAAACGGCTCTCCGGAGGGCGATTGGTGATTCATAGTCAATTCATAGTCAACATTCTTTGTGAGTGGAGCTCCAACACTTAATAATGATTCAATTCAACAGAGGTTTTTAGGAGGAGGAGAGGCAGGTGTGCATTCTAATGTGCTATTATGGCTGAAAGTTGGGTATATGAGTTAGGGTATTTAAGTTTTTCCAAAGGCAAATGTTTTGAGACACTCTGAAGTCAGCCAGGAGAAAGATAAGGAAGAAGCCAAAGCTTGTGGAATGTTGCTGAGCAGGCAATTTGTCTGTATTCCTGTCTTCCAACCAAACAAAATCATATTAGTCTGTGAGGCCAAGTCAAAGTCATCTGATGCATGTCATTGTCAGTGGCACAGCCTTCATCAACCCTCATCTATTATCAACTTCAAAGCAAGAGACCTGCCTCTATAAACTCCTCTCCAATGGAAAGGAGAGAACCCAATCAATTTACTATTGACAGATCAAATGATGATTCGCTACTCACCAGATTTGTGCAGGATGCTGTGTTCCCTGGGCATATAGGACACCAGAGCAGTGTGGTCTCGCCAAGACACAAATCAGTTCATCAGCCTTTGGACTTCCCTTCAGGTTGATAGCCAGCCCATGCTGAGACCCAGCAGACAATGACACGACATAAACAGAGAGATTGAAGCAGATAGTAGGAGATCTCGTACTGAGGTCTTCATTTGCATTATATGGGTTGTTTTTCCTGTTGAAGCATATGCGTTTCTGCACGGGATGAATATTATATTTTGAAACAAACTATAGTGTGTATAGGTAATTTGGAGTAGGAAAGTGTGTCTGACCGAAGAGGGATCCCAAAAGTCTCCTAGGTTTTTTCTTCCAGGTCATGTGACCTGTGGCTGGCAGCCTCCCAGCAGAATGGGGATCAGATGTCTGGCCGATACACCTAAACAGATGACAAATGACATGAGATTGTCATGAGATTGACAAGGTCTTTTTACAATGAGGGTTTTGGCTGATTGTGGGGATGTAGATGGTCAAGTGTTGGTGTAAGAGGTACTGAGACTGTCTACGTGCTGATTCATAGCCACCGCGTACAGTATTTGTAACTCACGCAGTTTTTTTGGCTAATCTGTCACCAAGCAATTATCTATTTACACACCCACCAGACACAGCACTACATGAGAGCTAGCCATCTGGCAAATCTACCAGAAAAGAAAGAGAAACATCATGGTGTATATTTTGGTAGGTGCTCTGTTTGATTTTTCATTCATTCATCTTCTACCGCTTATCCACTTCCTGGTCATGGGGGGTGCTGGAGCCAAACCCAGCTCACAATGGGCGAGGGCAGGGTACACCCTGGACAGGTCACCAGTCCATCACACGGCCAACACACAGAGGCAGACAGAGACCAACAACCACTCCCACTCACATTCAGACCTACAGACCATTTAGAGTCACAAATTAACCTAAACATGATGTCTTTGCAACTCTGCACAGAAAGGCCCCAGGCACGGTAACCGAAACCATGACCTTATTACTGTAGGGCAGCAGCTCTAACCACTATGCCGCCATGCTGCCCCATGCTGCCCCTGTTTGATTTTCGAGTCCCTAATTTGGTTTGTCAGCTGTGCTGGACAGATAGTGGGTTCATCAGAGTCTACAGGTGATGATGGGAATTGCTCAACATGCTGTGAATATTCAGGCTGTTTAAATACAACCAACTACAGTATAAAGGGAAAAATTAACCCTCTTTACATTACACATGATTCAATAACATAACATGAATAATATAAATGCAGATATAAATGTCAAAATAAGACAGCACAGAGGTGATTAATTAAAAGTGAAACTTTGAATGATTATGTTGCAGAATGTGGAGAGGAGCATTTACAGTGAATCAAATTCAGTAGAGACACTTACTTTGCCGCCACTTGCCAGCAGAATCACTTAGATCAAATCAATTGTGGAACTTTAATTCAGTGGGTCTGTTGGAGAGAGGAAAATTCTGCTTTAGAGGGAATAGTGAATTTCTGTAAAAGCACACAACGCACTCCTCTACTGTTCAAATTAATTATTACATTTCACTTTGCAAATAGGGCTCTGCTTTGAGTGAGGGCAGAGTGACCCAGAGGAGGAAATGTGGTGCTAATGTTTCTTACATTGTGTCGATGAGAACACAGACGGCACTCCAGGGAGGCAGAGGGTGGAAGAGGGATTCCTGCAAATGAGATGGACTTATTATATTTGGTTTGATTGTAACTGAAGATTTGGGTAGTTGACATAGTCTTCTGACTGATAGCACAGGACACACAGATATCTGGACAGAGACACACACACACACACACACGTTTCGATTTGCTGTGTGTGTACGGTACCCAAGCGTTGTGTCTTTAGAAGGGAATCACTGCCCTCTGTTGGTGCTTCATGTAACATACACCATTCAGTGAGTGATCTGATTACTTACTAATGTAAGAGCAACGTCAGTCAGAGCAAGGGGAGCAGGAATGATAATGAAACTATAAAATGAAAATGAACAGAAAAATTTAAGGCAATTATTTTATCAGATAAGAGGAATACAGATAAAGTGAAGTTTGAGAAAACCAAGAAATTCCATATAAATAAGACCTTTATCTCTTTAGAAAATTTTTTTAAAGTGCCTTTAATTCATGTATAAAAGGTAATGGCTAGTGGCATACTGTTGATTATGATAGCTAATTGATGAGTTAATCTATTAGGAAAGAAGTCGCAGTCTTACAGTAGTGCATTATTAAGTCAACATAGTGAGAGATAGTGCTCACTTATCAAAATGTAATGTAAACATACTGAAAATGAAAAATAACAAATTCCTGATCAATACACTAAATCACACACAAAACGAAGAAATGATAAGACCGACACAGGATGAGAAAGATTCCATGTCTAAGGTCTACATCAGGAGAAAGTTTTGATCATCATTGCATACATTTAGAAGTTACACAAAGCATTATAACGCAAAACGCACAAAGATGTAGCTTTGTAGCAAGATATTTAAAATGCTTCTCAGGATTAAGTGCCGGGTGAATATATGCGAGCCCCCCATCAGGGATTTAATAGTTCTAGAATAGTTATTTTTAGCATATATCATACAACATGAGTAAAAGACAGATGAGGAGCAAGAGAATTCATAACCACACATACACACTCACACACACACACACTAATCTCATCCTCAGAAGCGGGGTGGAAATCAGATTTTTTTCTCAGCTTTAATGCTGCACTTAGGGGAGGATGGGGGGGCGAGGGGGTATGTGGAGGTCCCCAGAGGCGAGACTATTAGCAAGCAGCCTCAAAGTCAATGGAAAGGACCCAAGTGTGCTCCGGTCCCCTGACAGTATTAATGTTTAATGATATCTAAAAAGGCTAATACTCATTCCCCCACCCCTAACCTCCACCCCCACCCACCCCACCCGCCTCAATTTTTCTCTTATCCTCTCATTAAATACCCTCACAATATCATCACCTCATCAGATTAGAGCAGTGACCCCCGTCTTCTGAAGGACTCGCCCTTCACTGATCTCCCTCCCTCTTTCTCTCCCTCTCTTTTTCTCTCTCTCACACAAACACACAACATATGTGTGTGTATGTGAGAGGGAAAGCAGCAGCAGATGTGATTGGAATGTGATTTGCGTAAAGTAATACCTTGTGTTGGCACAGAGGAAATTTTCTTATTGATTATACCAAGTGTACATAAATACACAAGTCTTTTATGAATGTTTGTCAGAAGCAGCTGGTGAATGTGAATTAGTTTGGAGTAAAAACTCATGAATTAATCATGTGACAACACTGTTTTGTTTCTGCTGCAGGATTTATAAAATAATAATGGGTCAGCAGGGGAAGGAGAAGCACTGAGCGCTGAAATATGTCAGATTCTCTTCAGAGTCTCTTCATATGTAAATACAGGTCATGTGAATGCCAGCTATACCTGACTGATTTTTACTGTGTCCACAAATGCACGGAAGTAAAACTATACTGATAGGACATAAGTAGCATTCAGGAATGTAATGAATCCCACACTGGATTGATATGTAAAAGAAGCCAAAATCTGCAGCAAAATCCAAATTTTGTGTCATTCATGTGTGCAGGCAGACGGAACAGAGACAAAAGACACAATTGTGGATATGTTGTGGGGAGGAAGAAGGCAAAACTCATTGGATGGACATGCTTGGTGAGCAGCTTTCACTGGAAGCCCTGCCACAGTTCCCACCATGCATAACATTGCCTTATTTATCACTATTTGCCAGCAGACAGTCTGTCTGTCAAAGCAGATTCCTCAAGCCATTTACTGCATTGAGCTGATGTTGAGCTGAGGCACTGCTGATATGCATCAGCTTCACAATGACCATATGTAAATATGTATTTTATGTCACTTCAGGGGTTGCTTAGAGTGCTGACCAATCACAATTCAAAGGTTTAAACAAAACAACAATAAGAGATTTAGAATCTAATTTTGTTATGAAGTAGTGTCTTTTCAGTTTTACAGTCATTATTGTGATTTTTTGTATTTTTTAGAATCAATTTATGTTAAAAGTCTGATTTCTGTCACTCTACACTGATTCTAAAAATCAATTGTTGTAAAAGGGAGAAATTCATTCTCAAATGCAAAATATGCAAACTATCAGCAACATGAGAAAGATGATGCAAGAATGTGCTGCGCATTTAAAAAAAAAAAGAACATCCTGCTTAACTCAATGGTTTGCATCAAAGGTGACCAGGATATAATTATCAATATATAGACAGAGAATAAATGATCAAACACCTGATATTAAAGTGATACTGGAGGATATAGATGCAAAGTTTCATCTACTCAGTTCATTTTTAGAGCTCACTGGAAATTTCTGCGGTGTCTTGAGTTAAAAAGCTAACCTTATGCTAATATGCTCAGACATCCTGACAGTAGACAGGTGTAATGTTGACTTCCTGGTTTAGTGTGTTAGTGTGTCATGAGATAGATAATATTGGTCAAATTCAAGCTTTGGCCTGATGATGGTGCTAGAAGTAAACCCAGAGACCAGAGTGGTAGTTAACTGTGAGCTGCTGCAGTCGGGGTGGGTGTTTACATCATCACTGGATGTCCAGTGCAACGGCTACAATACTCTCTATAAACAGTGAAATGATGTCATTACGTTTAATGTTTTGGTTGGGTAATCCTGTACCAGGGTCTCTTTTATGGTGATGCTGAGACATGTACCTGGGCCTTTTGGCCTCCAGGTTTCATCAAGTGAAACACAACTGGTTTGACTGAGATGTTAGTGGACACATTACCCCCTCTTTTATCTTAATAAATCCCCGTTTACTGTGGTTATACATCTAGGGAGACGGTGCTGTTGCATTTCATGGAGAAAGGTACAAACCTGGCTGCTGATCCTGTAAAAATTAGACCAAATTAAAGATACGGGAAAGGAACAATACCATTGGAAAGGGCTGAGGTTTTTGATTACATTGTATACAAATAATATGATTCGGGGTATTACCTTGAAATAAAACTTAAAACAAAATAAAAACGCATCAAGTTAAATTGAGATGTCTGATATTTGGTCTTTGAAAAGTATTTGGGTCAATGTGTGCTCTCTTTCAGAAACTGCTTCATTGCAGTTATTCGATATTTTTTATAGGCCTTTAAAATATTGTATGAAATGAAGCAATAGACAGCACCACCACGAGGACACACACACACACAAAAAAAAACAAAAAAAAAAAAAACCCACACATGTACTCTCTCTGACGTACATGCACATGCAGCAAAAAACCAACACACACCATCCGGCAGTCCTGCACAGAAAAACACACTCTCAAGGACACAAAAACACACTGTGTGAGGCAGGCGGGGGGAAAAAAAGTCAGAAGAAACGCTTATGCTTACAAACGCACTCAGGAGGGGCTGCTCAGCACTTAAGTGGTCACTTTCACACACAAAGGCCAATCACAGGAGCTTAGCTGGTCCCATCAAGCTTTTTTCGCGAATGCTGCTTTCCTGAAATTGCTTGTTTAGTTAACCCTGTGCGATGCTGACGGAAATGCAGCTCCATCACTCAAGTCTGAGTTGTGGCGAGAGGTTTGCTTTGAAGTCATTGTGTGTAAAATGACTAGGCCTTGTCATTTGTGAGGAGGGATTAGTCATGCAGTGTTTATTGGAGAGTGCACATCAGCCCTCTTGAAGGCTGCGTTTTAGGGATTTTTACTTCAGACATGTTTGGTTTTTTTTTTGTTTGTTTTTTAACCAAACATTGATAAAGTAAAAGAAATAACATGATAACTTTAGCATCATGCTGACTTCTACAGCTGTTACACAATAGTACATTTCTTCATTCAGTTGAAGTTTCTGTGACTTAGATGTGAACTTGTGAAAGCTTGTGGAACATCAAGGCCCTCAGGGTCTAGTAAGTTGTGGTGGTGGAGTAAATGTTATCTTGTCTCTGTCGGGGGGGGGGGGTCTGGAACCAATCTCAGCAATGTTCCAAGTGAGGCGCAGGGTATACCCTAGACAGGTCACAAGTCCATCCCGGGGGGCCTATGTTATAGGCCGTTTCTCTGAAGGACAAGGCATTATCTAGGTGTTTTGATGTTTTACAGTTAGTTTTAGTGAAGTGATTGGGCCAGTCCACCTTTTTAATAGTAAAAATGTAAATAGTAAAATGTCCACCTTTGTAATAGTAAAAATTTGTTAGATTACAATACTTTAGTTATTTTTGGATCTATTTTCGGAGCACTTAGCATTTTGTATGGACAAGAAAATCAAGGATGACATGCAGCAAAGGATTGGGAGCTTGAAGCAGCAGCAATCGAACAGAGTTGCCTCAGTAGATAAGCAACAGCAGCTACAACACACACGCCATGCATCCTGTTAGGGAGCAAATGAACAGTTAGTCCTGGAAGATGATATGTTGGAAAGCAATTTCCAGGACTTAAAGGATCTGCTGCTACCATCATGGTGCAAGATACCACAGCTCACCTTCAGAGGTCCAGAAGAGTCCCGGCCTCAGCGGTTAAGGGCTGTTTGGTGGTTATGTGTAGACATATTTATGTGGTTTTCAGCAGCCGTACATTATCTGTACACTGCATGGGGTGGTGGCAGGATAGGACATGTCTCCACTGACATTACACGTGGGCCAGTGGACACCACAACTTGAGACACTTACTCAAGTGTCTCCTTAACACTCTTTCTTTCTTAAAGTGGACATGACCTCGCATGACTGGTTGTTTTGTAACAAAATCTTAAAAGTTTAAAGTCTAATTAAATCAAATGTACAAGGGCCTAGATCACTCGGTTACACACAGGAAAATGTGTCCTATTGGTAGGAGAAGCTGTGTTAATATCTTTTATATTGTGAAAACATTACAGGGTCACACTTATGAAAGGAAAGAATTGTAGTGTGCATCTGTTCAAATTGACCACAACTGCTTCCGTGGTTGCAAGTCGCAGCTGCTCCACTGCACAGAGTGCCAATGGGCAAATGATGGATGGTGTTTGCATAAGCTTCATTTAAACAGAGAGGTAATTTTCATCTTGGTAGATATCTTTTCTTTGACCCCTTCACGTGCATTATGTACCTGTGCCATGTCCAAGGCCATGTCTTTGTCCGTGCATGCTGCATGCCTACATGAGTTGCAGGGAGGGTGCAAAAAGCAATCGTTGAGACTTCAACTGGTAATGGAATTGCCAGTTGTATATCTTGTCACTGGACATATTTATGAGGCTCGGCTTTCCGCCTGCTCATCACAGCTGCTGTCACGAAGTGAACTGTCCGTTCAGGGTCCGCCAGGGCTATGTGCATGTGCTGATAAGACAAGGCCCAGTCTTTAAGCCTGTTGTATATTATATGTATCCTCCTTCACACCTATTTTGTATTTGCATATATGTGCTTTTGACCAGTGTGTCAGTAATCTTGCACATGCACTGCATTTACCGAGCAACAGAAAACAACAAATGGTTTATTAGAAAAAGAAAAAAAAAAGGAATTACTGTCAATTGACTTTGACCTTTGACCACAAAAATCTAATCAGCTGTCCATGAGTCTGAGGGAATGTTTATACCAATTGTTAAGATATTCCCTCAAGTCATTATGGAAACATTGCATTCACAATGCCAAAACTATGTTTTGGGAGATCACAGTAAAGGACCGTCCACACCAAGAACTATAACTATAACTATAACTATAAATATATAGTTCTAAAAATCGTTCTTGGCAGCGTCCACACTACAACTATAACAACAACGATAGTGGTGGACGATATCATACGGATCACTTTCAGAGCAATTTGATGAATGATAAAAACACTGACAGCCAATCAAAATCCATCAGGAATGACAGGTCGAGACGTTCTTCACGTCACTACATCACTCACACACTCATTCAACATGGCGGACGACGTAGGAGAGAGGCTTATCATTGAGGTACAAAAAAATCCAGCTCTGTATGACAAGAATGACAGACTGTATAAAGATGCCACCAAGAAGAGGGACATCTGGGACAGAATCGGGCGCACCCTTGGAATAAATAAATGTCTGCTCCACTACTGACCGTTGCGCTGAGCACTCAGTGTGCTTGGCGTAACCTAGCAACACAACAGTATCGTTCATTGGTGTGGATGCTGGCATTTTATCGTTATAGTTAAAGTTCTTGGTGTGGACGGCCCTTAATCCTGACCTTTGCCCATCAAAGTTTAATCACTTCATTCTCAATTAAAAGTGGACATTTATACCAAATCTGAAGTTTCTTTAAGGCATTAGTGAGATATCATACTACAAAGTCAAAACAGTGAGTTCCTGAGTGGTCACTGCAACCTTCGACCACTAAAATCTAATTAGTTCCTCCTTGAGTCCTAGTGAATGTTCCCGACACATTTGAAGAAGTTCCACAAGGGCATTGCTGATATATCATGTCAACTGGAATGGGACGGACAAACATTTGTGCAACTAAAATTAGAAAGAGAGTATTGTCAAATACTGTACTTGTTCAATTCCTGATTCCTCCTGTCTGCAGTTTTGAAGTGTCCTTGACAAGATAGTGTATCTTATAAAGGGTGAATGTTGATTCCATTGTAATTTGCTTTGAGTGCTTGATAAGACCTGGAAAGCACTCAACTGTATAAGTGCAGTCCATTTAAGACAATATCAGTCTGATGCTTTTTCTCATCATCGTTAATTCTGATAATATAATCCATAATAATATAACATTTCCGTCCCTTTGCAGCCATACCTTCTCCATGAATCATTAAATTACTAATCAAGTTTTAATATCAGTCCACTGATTGAACATTAAAGTCAGCCAGAGGCAGCGTTTTAAAGCAGCTCTTGGTTGACAGACATATCTACAGTAACTACAGGGGGCATCGTTTCAGACAGAAACTACAGAAACATCCTCAAAGTACAAAAAAAAAACTGTGTCCAGTGAGCTGAACTGGCCCAGTAACCATTTGTTAGAATAAAGAGCAATAAAAGTTTCCTGCAGGCAGTTAAGCTCACAACAACTCTACAGACGGAGAAGTGTTTGCTTAGAAAAGCAGATTCTGAGGCTCAGCTCCTCTTACAGACGCGAGTCCTCACACAGTCTGAACCATTCAACTCACAGAGTTACACTCGACATCATGAACAAAAACTGAAAGTACAGGCAAGTGACCACAACATGGCCATTGAGACTGATGCCCAAACCTGGCAACCCAGTTACACCAGACTGCCAGAGTTCATATGGCAATACCTCTGTCAACGACTGTCCTACAGTGCATTCAGTATGTTCTTTTTATTACACTGCCTTGACAATCATTTACAATTCGTTTTCATTTTATTGAAGAAAAAAAATAACATTGATGGCTTTGTCAGAGCCTGAAGGTAAACCAACAGGTCAACACAGGAAACTACAGCGAGCTCCTTCAGACATGCAATTTAATTTTGAAATAACTACTGTGCAGCGTTGTAGTGTTATTCACTGTACTGAACAATGTAGCATGCAACAGGGGCCTCCAAAGCGTTCATGCCGATCCCGAGAGATGTGAAATTGGGACTTGAATGCCAACTGAACACAGTCCACATCAATCTGCACACAGGACAAATACAGAGATAAATATCTGAGCACAGTGAGGCCTGTCAGAGTCATTTTATGGGCTGTTCTGACGCTGTGTCTGATAAATTACATTTCACACCTGTCATTCAAATCAGCTCAAATTTTGTGAGAACTGAGCTGTGAATTTTAATGACACTTTTCTCAGAAACAATAAATCAGATCATTTGTACTCCTCTGACCTTTGTAATCGCCTTTATCACAGCCAGGTCAAAGACAATCACCCACAGACTTTAGCAGTGTATCTATCAGTGACCTACATACTGTAGTAGTACCTAATTTTTTGATGTTAGAGTCGAGTACTGATCTGAAGAAAGTGTACATTTTCAGTCTCAGCATTTGAGGAGAATCCTTTCCCTGATATTTATCATTTAAAAACAACTTCTGTTTTTAAAGAAAACACAGTCTGCTCTGCTCAGAGTTCAGCCACAGCTTCTCATTGTTTTGAGGTTACACAGAGGAACTTGGTGTTATCAGCTGCAACATGCAACCTGCTCAATAAATAACTTTCACCTCTAATTTATTCTTGGATCAGCAGCCAATCCAGCCCTGCTAAATCAATTTTATGAGCATTTGCTAGATTTACATTCACAAAGTTTGTATCGAACTGGAGTGACACTAAATGCACCCTGCAAGCTCTGCGCTCTGTCCATTTGTGCACAGATTTCTGACTGAAATGTGCTCTTTTATTTGTTCCTTTTCTACCATTTGTGTTATTTTTGCCCAATTTATTTCTGAATGTTGATACTAGTTGTTTCACTTGAACCAGTTAATTGTGTGTATACCAGTATGGTAACATCAGAACATGCAGAGCCAGCGGTGACCAGTTAAAGCTAAATACAGATATTCATTAGACTGATACCGAGGTGGACGTGATATCTCCACTTATAATTGATGTCTAACAGCATTATGTCACAGAGAGGAGCTTATATTGCCCGTTAGCATTCATGCTGTAATTTACTGCCTTTGTAGCCACAGCAGGCTCTAAAAGTTAGCCTGCAGACCATCCGTTGCATCTACACAGTCATATTCATGGCCATTTACCGACTCAGAGTCCACTGCTCTGAGGTCAGTTACAATCTTGCACATACACAGATTTGTGGAGGCTAAACTTATTCCAAAGAAAATTTTAACAGTCTTTTCTCTGTGATAAGTGTTACAGTCACCCATGAAACATTGTCCCCAAGCCTCTCACTGTTTGAAAAGAGGAATCCGCTTTGTCCTTTAACGGTAAATGATTGCAAGATTATTTACTGCTGCTCTGATTCTGATACTAGCATTGGTAATGCCTCCGATACTGAATAAAGTATGATTGCCCTATGAGGGTCCAATATCATGTAATTTGAAATTGCTGACATTTTCCTAACAGCCCACATCCATGCTGACGTTAAACTATTTCCTGGATAGCAATTCTCCATTGCTGCTCTAAGTTTTGCTGGGCAGCCACCTGGAAACTAGTGCTACAAGGCGGACAAAGAATTGATAATTGAGTAAGTTAGCTGTTGAACAGTATGCAAGGCTGCAATTTCGAGAGGAAGCACTAGCGTTGCCAAAGTGAACACCAGCAATCATATAGCCCTTAATAAGAGCAAATTGATGCTTTTCCTTCCTACAAATGGATATGTCACGTCTCAGCTCCAAGTTCATGCTGTTGTACGATTATTGGAGCCAACATGAGATTTCACTGTGTGCTTTTAAAAGTTATCTTCAGGTCACTCTCAAAGAAAGGAGTAGCCATGCTGAAAGATGTTACAGAAGGAAAGGAGTCCAAAATTAGCCGGCTCGGTGCGTATGTCAACGCATCTGGAGCCTCTGTGTACTGCAGAGTCACAGGCTCAAATTATATCCTTTTGCAGTGACAACAAAAGCCTGGTGTTTGCAGGTCCCTTTTTTTTAACCAGTGGAAAACAGGCATATACTTTAATCGTACAATTTTAAAATATCTTATGAGACTAAAGTGTGGAAGTTTATGTTTTGTTTTTTTGTTTGTTTGTTTTTTTAAGGAATTGTTATTTGATCCTAGGATTGGTTTATTTTTCAGGACTTGTGAGTTGAGGTCATGTTTTTAAGAGTATAACCACCACGAAACAACACTACCAATCACATCCCATCCAGACAGGGTTAGTCATACATTCAGGTTGGTACTTATTATCAACCATGCAATTCTATCTGTCAAAGCCACTGGTGCATTTATATGATCTGACCCTGAAGAAAGTTTTTTTTGTCAGTTAATTAACACTAAATTTGTAATGAAAGTAATTATTTTTATGTGCTACAGGCATACTATGAATGTATTTTTGCAGTAGTCCCGAATACATGCATAGAGAGAAAGAAACAAAAATTTCTGTTATTTCTTTCAGTCACATTTCTTCTCGATAATTTGCTTTGTTAAGCAATATGTACTTATTATCCAGTAACACACAGTCAGCCAAAATATTTTTCATACATGTGCTCTGATGTGCATGGATGTGCACAGCTGTGTTTCCCCTTACACTTACAATTCTTCTGCAGATGAAAAGTGCCAGCTTTAATAAATCTGATAAATTACTAGTTGCAAACTGTTGACCAGTCAATTTTTCTGACAGGCTGCAATACCTGGCTTTGTCCTTTCTATAAAGATATACTGCAAATGGAACCTGATTGCTCCCCAAGGTGGTGAGTTACAGGTTTAATGATGTTTAACTCAGCTTTCTTCTGTGTCCTCGTGTTTCATTTCAGCTCTTTCTTTTCACATTCCACAGATGTATACGACAGATGTACACAAAAGAGCAATTAATTCAGCACAGTTTTATTAAGATTTCTGTATCATTAAAAGCATAGAGAAGTGGAGAACACTGGTTCTTAGTTCATGATTTTTCACTATTTATTATCCACGTTGCGTTCATCCCTGGTTGTGATGACTCAATAGAGTGAAAAAACTCCAAAAGTCTGTTTCAGGTACTCAAAAACTAAAAAAATAAAACAGTAGCAGTGGATGTAGAGTTGAAATAAATTAACTGGGGATTTCCGTACTTGTCCCCCCCCCACCCAAAATAAAAAAAGCTAAGCACATGAAATTATGTAGACCCCCTGCTGTGTTCTGACCCTGCAGTTGAGAAACCCGACTGCTAAATGTTAGATAAAGTCTGATAAAGAGACTGTTTGATGTTCTCACATTAATGAGGTCAGTGGCTGAGAGGACCTTTTGACTGCAGAGCGGCCCTAAGATGCACATTCAGATGAATGGCGCAACACATCAAAGGTAAAATTACTCCAAATCCCTGAAACCTGCTCATGACTCCAATCAGCAGATATTATCAGCAATAATGTAAGGATACTGCTGCTGCAATTATGGAGAGCTCAGTGTGTGATCTTCCACATGCTAACAGGCTCACATGGATGAGAATGCGGAGCAGTTCAGCTGAGAGCTGGAATGTATTGATGTTCGGCTTTAAACTGTGTGCATGTATCCTATACATATCTGTCAGGGAAAGCCTAATATCCTGTGTTGGTTAGCAGCGTTTGACATTATCACACCTTCAGCACAGAGCCAACATCGCAAACGTTTGATGTTCCACCTAATCCCAAAGAGGAGGGAACAACTAAGAACCTCCTCCATCTTAATGTCATTTGTTAACATGTAGACACAAAGAGCACACACACAAGCACACAGTTTATCTGACATATATAGAAACATGCATGCATCCTAGCTTGACATCGATGCATATTTTACTTTTCCCATGGATTATTCACAGGGCTTCCCTAAGATTCATTTTAATACTTATAAATAAACAAGGTGAAATTCCCCCAACAACTGGAGTATACAAGGGTTGCATGTGACAAGAGCAATATGTTCATGTGTGGTGAAATAATTTGGGGGGTTGGGTGGGAGGTAATCATGATGTCATACTGCTCGCTCTCGCAGAAATGATGAAAGCGAATTAGCCCATGGATCAAGCTCCATCAAATCTGGATGTGCATGCGTGGAAATGACACCATGCTGGTTAAATAATCTGCCGCCACCTCTGATTCGCCTGCAGGGAAACAGATTGTGGCTGAGTTCACGGGGAGCGACACAAAATGTCAAAAAAATAAAAAAAATAAAAAAATCACAGAGTATATTCTGACAGTTATTGAGCCCCACTGGTCACAATGAAAGGGAAGACGTGGCAGAGAAATTGTGTTTCTGCTGGTTAAAAGTGAGTCTTCCCAACTGATTCTGGCTTACACCAACCACTTGTTTTTAGCTGCTCTTGCCTTCAGTGATAGCATGCGTCTCAAAATGCCATAGGTCGCCAGGTGACAACACATGAGGGGCCACCCAAATGTTGTGCAGCCATGAAAGCAAAGATTGTGAGGTAAAAAAAAGTGTGTGTGTGTTGGGGGGGGGTGCACTGTTGCACACTAGGACTGCTACATTATCTGAGTAGCTGCACTGACACAGTTTCAGGACTCCATTAAATGAATAATGGAGGAAGAAGGGATGGTTTAAGAGCATTTCCTCTTTCCTAATGTGGAAAGAAACAGGAAGACAGAGAAAAAAGGGAGCACGACAAGCCATTTTTATAAGCCAGTGTTGTTTTGGCAGATTGTTCAAAACCAAATAATATTCAAACTAGTTCCTACAAATGTGGAAAGGCGATATCACAGCATCCCCCCCCCTTAATGCCCTATTTCGTCACGTCTGTTCTCACATCAACCCCACTACCTAAGATGCTGAGGACACGCTAGCAGCAGCACAGGGAAGTGTTTTCTCAAGCTCCCAAAGTGCCCGCCTCATTTTCTACATCTGCTTAAACTCACTCAGCTGCCTTCTAGCTGACTTAGCAGCCTCTTCTGCAGATGCTCCAGAAGCTGTACGCACACACATATATATAAACTAAAAACTGGAAACAGAAAGCACTGCCGTACCTTTTGTCTTCCCCTCAACAGAGGGGAAGGACTGAGCATGGAGCAATATGGAAACACATGCTTGGACGTTCACAGTAGCTTTAATAGACAGGAAGTCCAAAAAAAATGTATATCTTAATTCAGTAATTTGCTGATTTCCCGGCTTGGCTGTGTCATTCTTTGGTGTGGCTGTCTGTAAGCACATTTTTCAAGTCTGATATTACTGACTGCACAATGTTTTATTGGCCATAAGGCTATGCAAATATTATTTCACATATCTTGCTATGATGGACACACGCACACAAACACACACATTCTTAGCTGTCCAGACTGTAACTTAAGACAATGGTAAACAGGACAAAGAGGGCACTTTTTAATTTTATTTGCTCAATATCAAGTTAAAGCAGCAATGGATTGATCAATAGATATTTGCCTGTGTAGCTAAAGGGAAATACATCTTATGCTTCTGTGCCAGAGAGCTGTCCAAACACAATTAAGAACACATCAGTGAGGCACACCGTTGCACTGGATGACATGCTCATGTGCGAAGATTATTTTGAAGCAGTCCCAAGTCCATCCTTCTGTGGGCCTAAGTGCTCATTAGTGCACGGTCTGTGGCTGAATGCAGTTCCCCATAGTAATAAGACTCCTGTTTGCACCCCATGCTCGGTTGTTCTCAGAACCATATACTGATGACCTGCACTCTTCTATTGTACACGTCCACAGGACCAGCTGAATCATGAGGTAAACGTCTGGCTGTGTCTGTGTTCCCTCCCTCAGCCTCCAGCTGGGGCCAATCTGTCGGTCAGGTGCAGCTCGGCGGTAGCATCCAAGGCCTCGCCAGCAAGCTGCGAGGACTTCCACACACAGCCCAGATACAAAGAGGGCCAGCCCTAACTGTGTGTGTGTTGCAACCCTCAATAAAGATCACATGCAAGATGTCCTTGATTGCAGCTCAGCGTTAGCAAAATAAAAATGTTCTCGGCCATCAACACAGACTTTAAGCTTTTGAATGAACAGGAGTTGGAAAAAAATTGGTCACCACAGAAACAGGATAGTTGATGCCAGAAGTGCACCACAATGGAACTGCTGGATACATGGAGCAGTCAATGGCCATGCCAGGAGATATGGCATAATGTGCTGTGTTGGTAAAATGGTGTTTTGTATCTGTGATGTGTTTACTCTCCTGGGACGACACAAATGCAGCCACTTAAGCCTTAAACCTCTGTAGAGGGACTTTCCTCATGGTCCACAGTGAAGGACAATGCCCCAGCAACAGCTACTGTACCCTGTTCCCTACTAAAAGTTGCAAGCAAGGACCCTATGCTGGGTGGATTATGTCTAAATAAAGCTTCAGCAGTGTATGAATCACTGTGTCACTGATCCTCTCTGCTTCCCAGACAACAGGTTTGCCTTCTGCAAGCTGTCACTGGCTTCCCACTCTTTCAAAGAATAAAAGAGTGGGAGAAATCGAGACTGTGTGAGGGGAGAGAGGGGAGTTGACGTTCATCATTCGAGTGCCGGGGCTTAGCCTAAGAGGCTTGAATAATCAGTATGTTAAGCTGTCGGGGTGTGCGCTCACACCTACCACGCGCTTACAAACTCCTGGGTGTTTTTTAATCAAGTAAAACTGCGGAGAGGCAGTGGTGAGTGCCAAGAGCCCGGGCTAAGAGATGAGCTTCAGAATATGTGTTACACTTTCTCCTGACATCACCTGACATGGAGCTTCACTGTAAGTTGCAGACATGCCTGTTTTCTCTTTCTGTCATTAAAGGGGACACGAGCTCCAGCACTTCTTTATCATGTGTATTGTCATAATCGGTGACTGTCACTCCATCCACCCCTGTCAGATAGGTGTGAATGTCCGTCTCATCTCTGAGGTCGTTCGTGCCCTCATCTGGATCTGTCACTTCCTTTACTGTGCCCCCTCCCTCACCTCCCATGCTCCACCCACATACCAGTCTCCCAGTCTTCCTGTCTCCACCAGCTCACCTGTACGGTGGCCTGGAAGTGCAAATCACAACAGCAAAAGAGAGACGACAACAGCAAATCAGAAAAAACAACGGCAAAGGAAAAACGGCAACTACAAATCGAAAAATACAACACGAAAAGAGAAACAACAACAACAAATCAGGAAAACACAACAGCAAAAGAGAAATGACAACGACAAATCGAAAAACACGTCAAATCAGAAAACACTCCAGCAGAAGAGAAATGACAATGACATTAACCAAAGCTGTCCCAGCTCTTGTCTCCCAGAGACCGCGACCGCAACACAAACATGCCATGTAAACCGTAATCTCTTGTTCATGACATATAACACTAAACAAATACACACAACATAACACGCATATAATCAATCGATACACTGATTTATCAAAGGATTCATTGAAAACAAATGCACACGGCCAAGAGGGTTAGCAAAACAGAGGAAAAGTGGCCAGACTTGCAGATAGCTACGCTAAATGATGCTATTTATAAATCAAGTCTTTTTTTTTTTTTTACAACATTGTGTCTCTAATTAATTATTGCACTCATAACCCCTTCAGGGTGAATGACACACAACAACCTTCTCACTCTACATTAACCCTTACGTAAAAAGTTTGTGTGTGTATGTATACTGTAGCTTCCATAGAGGAATTGCTGAGTAAGGTCACAAATGGACGCAAGTTAGCTAGCTTGCTCTGGTAATCAAATGTCACAACATCCAAAAGTAGTCTAACGCAAACATTACATTAACATTACATCTTTGATTGTTGTGCATGAGTTTGATCACCATCAATTTCTTGCAGCCTTCACCCACAATCACTGCAGAAGTTGGGTTTTACCAGGAATTCTTTGCCACAATTTTGGCAATACATCGCCATGTATTCATTTGTTTCTGTTTGTCTGGCGCACCGCGAAGTGGTGTCCTTCGACCAATCAGCGACGATTCATGTCGCCTGAAGGTACCTGTCGGTGTTGTTTCTCTTTTGCTGTTGTGTTTTTTGTTTTGTCGTTGTCGTTTCCCTTTTGTTGTTGTGTTTTTTGATTTGTCGTTGCCGTTTCCCTTTTGCTGTTGTGATTTCTGATTTGTCGTTGTCGTTTCTCTTTTGCTGTTGTGATTTGCACTTCCAGGCCACCGTACACCTGTTTTCCACGTGCCATTCACTAGGACCTTTATCCCAGGCAGCTGCCACATCGTCTGTTTCTTGTTGTACCCCCCTTGCTGTGAATGTCTGTACCTGCTACCTTTGTTATCTGTTTTCTGTTGGCCCGCACCTCTTCTCACTCTATTAAAGCTCCTTCACTGGACCACTCCGCCTCATTGTCTGATCTTAGGGTTCTCCAACCACAGACCTCTGATCACAGAAGTCAAAGATGTCAGACACTCACTCAAAAATCTTTTTTGACAAAATACTCCCACTCATCATATACAGAAAATTAAGACCTTCTCAGAAGGACAATGGTTTGTGGAAAAGTGAACAATAGTTCGCCTACAGAATGTTACACCTGCATGCTCTATGACCACCAGAGTAGATTTGCTGGCCAAACTTTTACAGATGAAATATTTTCCATGCAGGGTGGTGCATGCAAACTTTCCAGACTGGACTGAATTGCTGCAGGGATGGATGGGAGTGTTTGGAAAATCTGAGTCAGAGAGAGGGTGTAGGATTTAAAAAAGAGCCCCATACCAATCTCTAAATAATGAATCATATTACATGTTGGGGGCACAAAAAAGGTGAACACAATGTTTCTCTGTCGTACACAGGTTTACTGTATTTGACTGCATCGACAAGTCTATTATATTAAAATACTACAGGTTAAATATCTTCAGGTTGGTTGAAATAAATTCATTAAATATGGTTTGGAGTTCAACCTATGTAAAGATGAAACCAATGACAGGGTTAAAATGTGAAACCCTTGTGTCAGAGGTCAAGGCTGGTGGCCAAGTCACCTGACCTCCCCAACAAGGAAACTGACGGACTGTAATAATAAAACTGTAAAAAAAAAAAAAAAAGGCAGTAGATGAACATCATCATTGTGAACTTTTGACCCGTTCACAATCAGAAGTCGCAGTGGTAAAATCGCTTCACTTGAGCTGTAATCTCAAAAGAAAGGGAAAATTTAAAAAAAAAAAATTAAAAATTAAAATCGACACGTGGCTAATTCTGCCCCAGCACTCCTCCATGGGTATGTGTGCAGTCTTTTCATCACCACAGCGTTCTTAACTCACAGCCAACACTAATATTTCCTTGTCACTTCACCTCTTGAGTTGATCCCCAAACCCCCATGTATTAGCAAGTATAAAAATAGCACTAGCACAGGGGGCATGGAGGCTGCCTATTTATGACCATACTTGACCGCCCAGAGTGATGCTAGGAAAGCAGCAGGGAAGGCTAAAGCTCTGCTGCTGCTTCACCTTTCCCTTCTTAACTCTCAGCCTCTTCCATCCAAAGCTCCTCCTCCCCCACAAGTCTTCATCCTCTCTGATTGATCTTGCAACCCTTCACTAGCTTAAATTACATCAGTCACTGGCTTTGCACAGTGACAAAAACCCCCTCAGTTTTCACAGATCATAATTCTCCCCAATAGCTTCAAGTTCTAAAAAGGTGCCATGTTCAATTTCAGCCTCCGGAAATGCCTCATTCACACACACACACACACACACACACACACACACAACCCCGATATGAATTACGATGCAGAATAAATTGTTTTTTACGTTTACAGTCCAGCTCAGTGACAGAAAGCTGTTTACCAATCAAGTGAGTGTGAAGGAGGGAGTGAGAGGTAGGAAACAAGACTGTGGTGGCAGGGATGCTGAGTGGATTGTTTGTGCAGTTTTCCATCAGCGTCTGATCAACTATCTCGAGTGTGAATCCAGTGTCCAACTTGTGTTGTACACTGAGCACCAACAATTGTCAACAGTAGTTCAAATTATCCTTCGGTCCTGGTTTACATTGTCTAAATGTGGGGCAATGTTGCTCAGATGCACAGAAGGATGTGTGTGCAGCCTGTAGCTGCCGCTGTCTTGGGTCATAACTACATGTTCAAAGTAAACTATGCCGGCCTTCTTAAGGAACAGGGTGCCTCATATAATGTGTTTGGACGAGGACAATTTCAGCAGCATGGAAATTAAAATGCTCGATCAGGCTGTGGATACACAGACACTTACAGAATGAATTCACTGTTAGTTCATGGTTGGTTTGCCGCCTTCTATAGAATGACTCAGGTATTTGACTGTCTTCATATTCCAATAAAACCTTTACTTGCATGAATAGACTGTCTATAAAAGAGGATGTAGCTTAAGAGCCTTAAAGTATCTGATGACCATCAGGGGACGACTCCACTGGTTCTTCACAGAAGTCAGATTGTATTGAAGTCTATTTGAAAATGAAAGTGAACAACTTCTCACTTGATTTATTAGTAGATGTTTTCCTAATGAGTTTATAGTCTCAGTCTCAATTTTGAAGCCTTCAATACAACTTGATGTTATTTAAATGATGTTCCCATTTAGAGGAAAACAGACCATAAAGAAGGGAATGTATTAGGGGGTGTGGCTACTGTGTGACAGACTGTACCACCTAATCAGGATAGAGCAGCGAGCAGGTCAGATCCAGCCCTCACTCCTCATCTGCTCCACCTGGTTTCTTCTGGTTTCTAAAGTCCAGGATGATGATGGAGAAATTAAAAACTAGAGGCTTCAAAGCAGCAGTTAAGAAACTAGTGGATGTCACAGAGGATTGTCACGTGTACATAGAATTATTATTTGAATGCGGAGAAGAAAATATGCCACTAGAAATAGCTGAATTGCAGTGACCTGTTTAAATTATGCGAAGAGGGAAGGTACTGAGTTGCAGGTCCTGTAGAGGCATGTTTGACCCCCACCCACCCCATGAATGACCTGCCTGGTGGCATGACAGCTTGAGCTAATGCAAAAAACAGGCAAGAATAGCGTTTACCATGAACAGGTACAGCTGTTACTCACACACCCAACTGTGTGAAACATGCTGCAGCTCAGCTTGGCCAAAGAAACCCGGGGGTAGAGCCACACATGCAGATTAGTGTAGTTATCAGGGCAGCAATCATCAGCTTTTACAATGAAGCAAACAGAGCAGAGGGGAACGACTGAGGCAGCAGGAAGGGTGCTGCAGCTCCATCATGGTGAAACATAGGTAAGAAAAATATGTTCAAATTGAAAAAACAAACAAACAAAAAAATCCGGCATCTGAATAAAAAAAGATTTTAAAAAAATCTAGTAGGACATATTGTTATTTAACTCAAATCCATTAATAATTAAAAAATAAAAATAATAATAATTAAAAACAAAACAAAAAGATGAAGGACATAGTTATTTTCACTATCAAATATAATGGTCAAAGGTTTTGTTTAGCTTTATAGTTGTATTGTTTCATTTTTTAGTATTACTAATGAAACCATATTAAGAGATTTGTTTAGAATATTTTTAGATAAAAATAGATGAAAATAAAGATATAACTTGTGTTATTAATGATGACCTTATTTACCATATTTACCATATTGGAGTTTATTTTGAAATAAAAGCTCTAATATATATGTAAAAATGTTGATTAAAGAATGACATACACAAAGTGTATATATATATATATATATATATATATATATATATTATGATTCACGGACAGCATGAAAGTTGAATTATTTATTAATAGTAACTAAGCAGTTTCCATAATATTAAGTCCAAAGTCAGGACTTGACAGACCAAACACAATAATTCCTCCACAGCCCTTTTGTCTGCCTCCACTTGCCCTCGGTCTCTGTGTGACTGCTACCAAGACAGCAGCCATGTGTCAGTGGCCTTTTTCACACTGAGCCAGTCCTCACCCAGGACTGAGCCAGACCAGCAGGAGATCCGGAACGGCTCGACTGAGCCAAGGCACAAAGGGCCAGCTGCTTGCAGAGCACTGGCTTTACATGGAAGGAAGTGGGGCTTACTGAATATACTGAACATACTGAATATATTGAATTCATGCAAGCCCTCTTTTTATAGTGCCCTCATTCCAAATGGAAGATTACTGGTGGAAACAGACATGCATTGAGAACTAATTTTGAGGAGGATGTTTATAGGGAGTATGTGTTTTAGTATATGTAATTCTTCAGGCATCACTGGAATAATTAGGAACACGTGTCCCATGATCAACCAGTGTGTCGTACACCATCTTCAGCTTTATTCCATCTTTTCTTTTTATGATATCATAAAAAAGAAAATAAGCCTATCTTCTCGTATTTCATTCACCGCCACTTTAACACTTTATATGTGCATTTTGCTCTAATTAATTCCCCTGGTTCATAACTACATATTTTCTCAAACTGACAGGCATTGTGTGACGTGGTGGTGTAAAAAACGGGTGTGCCGTGGTAACTCTCGATCGTTGTCTCCATTAACCGCATGTGCCTCAACTTAAGCTTATAGCAGTGGCTTTTGAAGGCATGCAAATGCACAAATACATCAGCCAGGCTCATAAATATCTCATTCTACAAGGGATTTCACATATGCATTCTTATGAGAGCTTACACTGAAAAAGTTGACATGCAGTAAGTGCATTAAATATAGCTGCATGTGAACTGGTGGGCTAATGTGGAAGAACGCCAAGGCAACTTTGTTGGCTCTTCTCTTCCTCAATGAGTTGTCTGTGTTTTTATAACTCCTCAAATTATCCAGGTCTGTGTCACTCATGGTGGTTTAAAGAAATTAAGCTGGTCTCAGAAGACTGTAGAAGAGGAGGAATCCCATGAATACATTTCTGTGTAAAGCACCAACAAATAATTTATCATCGAGGCTGTAGTCTACATCAGCAATTCATTCAAAAAAGAATTCAACTGATATTTTTCACCTTCATTTGCTCATTTTGCAAATTTCCATTCATTCTGGTCTCTTTTTCAGTATAAAGGCCTCATTTCAACAAGCTGTTTGGTGTTGTTAAAAAAGACTGGATTGATATGAGGATGAACAAGAGTTGGGACTAAGAGTTGCTCTAGCATTTGGCCCAAAGCCAGATGGAAATCTAAAATACTGCAGATGAACCACCTGCCTGTTCCTTGAAGAAGTAAAAGAAAAACGAAACGAAACGAAAAACACCCAATTTACACTCCTTGCTAAATAAAGAGCCCAACAGCTGAATGAACCAATATGTGAGGCCAGTGAATATCATCAAAAATATATTCTTTGTGGACAGATTTATGGTGAAAAACATAATCAATATGCAAAAGATATTTTCTCTGTCAGGGATTCTGGTTTCGTTTTGTTTTTTTCCATTCAGTTGTTTAGCACGAACAATCAGAATTTCAGTGAGAGCTGTTCTCCCTGGAGGCACCCCTGTCAGGAAGACGCCAATTTCCCAGAAGACTTTGTCTCAGATGCTCCTTTTGTCTAAATTCGAAAATGATTATCACTGACTGAAAGGTCAAACTGGAGTAAGACCGTTTTTCAAAGTTGAAAGTCACTGAAATATCACAGTATTATGAAAATATATGGAGAGAATATGAAGTCTCTTCCCTGGGATTTGTGCTAACAGATGATTTGATAGCATTTGCAAATAATAATAGTGTGATAAAACAATATTAGGTGGTTTAAAGCTTAAACATTTACCTATCTTTGCTCCCTTATGTCATATTTGAACACCCATCAGACCCCATTCAGAAAACCCCTCGAAAGAAACAAAACAGCAGGTCACGAGAACCATCTCCTCAGCTGTTGACATTGTTGTAAGATCCAATTTTCAGAGTGATGGAGTGGCTTTAAAAAAAAAAAAAAAAAAACCTCAGCTTAAAGTATTGATGTCTAAAGCACTTTAGCGGTATCTGTCTTCTTTCTCTCTCTCACACACACAGACACACAAAATCCACTTCCACATCCTGCTGAAGTACAGGATGTGTGGATGGAGAACTAAGCAGTTTTTTTCCACCCCCCCCCCTCCACTACTGTTGCCAGGAATGCTTTATGGGCCATGTTAATATTGGAGTTCGCCTGCCGGAAAGATTGCTCGATTCAATCAGGCAAGTCAGTGCCTTGTAAAGTCATTACGCTTTGTGCAATGTCATGCGTTTTGGAGCCGGTGGACAGTGCTGCGCTCCTTCCCGGCGTCAGGGAAGTGGCCCAGCGGAAGCACGTGTGCCTGGAACGTCAGCACCTATAAATAGCCGTCACCTAACTAACACAAACACTTCTGAAAAATCAATTAGAGATGCGTTTTTCCAGAACCAAAACACGGCATGTTGCCTTTGTCGATTCACGCTCACGGCAGACTTAAGATAGAAAAGGTTTGATTTACTTTCCTGGCTGAATTTACACGCGCTGGAAACTGGAGGGTATGAGATGATGGAGAAGATGAGGAGATTACACGGTAGGCAGGGAGGAGGAAGTTGATATCAGAATGGAATATCAGCAGAAGGGAGAAAAATACAAGTGACCTGACTGATAGCATCTCCTAAAACCGTGGGACTGAAGTGCTGCAGGGCAAACTTTAAAATATGCAGACGGAACAGCAGAGCGGCTGGAGACAGGCGAGGAAAAGAAAACACAAACAGGAGTGAAGCAGGAGTAGGAGTAGGAGGAAGTGGAGGAGAGAGCAGGAAGTACTTTTAAAGAAAGTGCTGAAATAAGCAGTCTTACCTGCTTTGAGGTTGTGGTTGGTGGGACGGAGAAGTGAGGAGAGTCAAAGGGTCCCGGGGCGGCTGGGGCGGTAGGGGGGGAAAGAGGGGTCTCGGTCCGGCTCAAAGCAGGGCTGGAGGGTGGTCCAGGAGAGGGGAGGAAGGAAGGAGTGACAGGGAGCAGGGAGACGGGGAGGCTAAAGGGGGGAGAAGAAACGCTGCTTGCCTCTCCCTCCCTTTCTCTCTCTCTCTTTATCTCTTTTCTCCTTCCAACATACACACAGTGACACGCGCGCTCGGAGGCAGACACCAAAAACCCAGAGCCACTCAGATAATAGGCGGAGAAAGAGTCTTTACATTTACACACTCTGCCACAGGGAGAGGATGGGGCGAGCTCTCCTCCCACTCTCCTCCAGGCGGCCAATGGGAGGCTGCAGAGGGGCGCCCAGGCAGCCAATGAGGGCGAGAGCAGCCGGTGCCTTGCCCTAGCCAATAAGTGCGATAGCTCATATCCAGTTGGAATAATTACAGTATAGAAGGAGTCATGGAAAGCTTCCCTTTCTGAAGGACAGACCAAACGCTGCACTCAAGCCAGCGAGTGTGATTTAGAGCTGCCACAGACATTAGAATGATTAGATTGTGGGCCGCTTAACCTGGCACAGTATCACTGCACGCGTCTCTGCAGATCTGGCAAAGGCTCGGCAGCCGGGCAGAGGAAAAAGAAAATGAGCCTTCAGGCAGCAAGAGAATGAGAATTACTCACAATACAAAAGGCAGGAACACACAATGACTCATGCAGGCATGCGTTCATATCCACGGGGTCTCACACACAAACGGGATCAATGATCAATTTCCCCGTGCCTCGTACAGCACATCTACACTCAGCAGCGCTCATCAACAACTCTGAGTGGATAATGAGAGCAAAGTGGGAATTTTTACCAGGCGTTGTTGCTTGCACGTCTGCTAAGGAGCTTACTTTACTTTTTACAAGTCTTATTTTAACCCCCCCCCTCCAACTTCCTAATTGATGGCTCTCGGCATGCATCCAGCTTAATTAATGATCAATGATGAACTGTCAGGTTTGGGAATGAGGAGCACATCACGGGTCCACTCCTTGCTCTAGTGAGGGAACGCACCAGTTATAATGTTGGAAGTAAAACACGGTAAAGAAGCCGGTTTTCTGTCTGTCAGCACATGCAGAGCCGACGTGCTGAGAGCTGGATTTTTACTTAGGGATGGTGGGAATTCTCTGGAGCCGCCAGCTGTTGGGGATGGATGTAAATGCAAATGTATATGCATGCACACTGCAGTGGAGCTTGAGGTTTTCTTTGCAATGTAATGTTAAACAATGGCTTCATCTCCCTGTGAAAATGAGGAATATTATCCATGTTTTCAGTAACCTCTGCTGTTTGGGGTGAAGGGGGGGGGGCAGGAACCCATCAGAGCATGTACTGGAAAAGTGACAGAAAGTAGCAGGAGTGCACCCCGGACAGGTTGACAGTGTGTCTCAAGCCACACACACACACACAAACACACACACACAAATCCCACTCACACTGCAGCCTTCAGTGCTCCTGACTCACTCAAGCTTGGGAGAAAAGTCACAATAATCACACGACAGAGGCGTCCAGCCAGGAAGAAACTCCTGTTGGACTGAATGATGTTGAGTCATGTGAAGTGGATGGGGCTTCCGGAGATTTTCTGTTTTTACATGGAATTACTAGCTGCTAATTAGTGGAGGAGGATTTTAGTGACAGTGATCTACACGGCCCCATGTAGACATGACATATATAACCTTAGTGGCTCTATCTGTCTGTTTAAATTACCCTTTGGTTTGTGAGCTGCTGTTTTGAAGCATCCAGATTGCAGTTTGGTTGTTCCCATGTTGGTTTTTGAGAAACCAGAGGAAACTATATTTGGAGGAGAAAGTAGAGCTAAAAGGAGTGAGGGCTGGTTTTGACCTGCTCTGAACTCTATCCTGATTGAATGGTAGAGTCTGTCAATCACACTGTTGCCACACCCCCGATACATAACCTGCTTTAGGGTCTCAGTTTCAGGCCTTTCATACAGCACGATGTTCATTAAATCTTGGTCCCATTAAAGGAAAATATACCATAAACTCTTTAGGAGAACATTTATTGAAGGGATTAATCAGGTGAAAAGTTTTTCACTTTCATTTCACATTGACTTGAATGCAATCTGACTTTTTCTTACAACCTGCGGAGCGCCCAGTTTATAATTATCAGAGAGAATGCAGGTTTAGGATTCTTCAGCATTTACTTCACTATTTCAGACAGAGTCTACATCTTTTTTTTCTTAACAGTCTATAGATTAAAAACTACTTTTCCCAATGAAACACATCTACAATATGTGTGTGACACATTTTGTAGCTTTTTAAAAAAAATTCATTTGACTTTGACTTTGATCTTGATGATTCCGGTTGTACAAATTGACCTTGTAGTGACCCCTTCACTTTTAGCACACTTGATTCTTGTTGAAGATTTAATGTATGTAAATGAGATGCTGCTTACTTTCTGGCTGCATATTATTTTCATAATTATGAAAAATCCCTTTTAAAAGAAACTTTAAACTTTTTAGACTACAAAGTTCTACAACCTAATTTTGGCTTCAACAGATTTTTTTTCTTTATGAATAAGAAATGATTATTAATGTGTCACTGTAGGTTTTGAAGTCTTAATTTCATTTACAAATGTCCTGAATATTTTGTCTGGCTGCCTGTAGACAGCAGCATTAGTTAAAAGATTGTTTTTTTAATGAGGCTAAAATCATTATGACGCTATAAGCTGTTAGTGAGACTGAGGCGACGCTGGACTCAACACCACACCTGCAGCAGACACTGTAGTTACTACCCAGTCATACATTAATGGACTCATGGGGCAAGTTCATTCTGAATTTTAAATTATTAGGTTAATCCAGTGTCACCCTGGATCCATGGAGTTTCATTGATTTATTATATTATTAGAAAGTTAATAAATAATTGCAGGCCGTATGGTTCCCTCTGGTTTTCTGTCATTCTTTGACTGTGAAAAATGATCAACTTTAATTCTACATGGCATTAGAGAGGTTTTCGATTGAATTTGTACAGTGCTGCTGAAAGCCCTGATTTTAGTGTGGAGCTGTAACAGCTCAGTTCTTTATCAATTGAAGACTGTGCGCTTGAAGAACTGCCTCATTGTCTGGTCTTGAAAATGTCAGACAAATGTGAAAAATATCACAATTTCCTAAATCCCCATGAACCCACATCAAATAGCGTGTTTTGGGTTTTTTTATGCTGTGAAGAAAATGATAATTGCCTTGTGAGAACTATTTGGATAATTTATCAACTGCCTCATTGTTCTGGTTCTAATTCACTGAGTAATGTATTACACTAAACAATTTTTCTGTAAAGCACTTTCTCTTTGTTGTAGACTGCTCTACAGATATTCATAAAAGTAGAATTGATCATGAGAGGAAACTGCAGATAAGATGATCAGATGAAGAGTATTCTTTTACAGGCAGATGCTCAGAGCAAAAATGTGGACTCAAACGTCAGTGTCAGTTTAGCAGGAAGGTAAAATCCAGAAATTTGAAACCTGTTATTGATACACAGAAGGAGCTATTAAGTATGGACCTCTCTACCATGGAATATGTGCACGTGTCATGGATATATAGGTGCAGAGAAATCGTCCCAATATTTATTATGTCGACGTGATCTCTGTTCATGCTTCCTCCAAGGCATGAGTTTGCATTTCACATCCCAGTGATGGTAAATTAGCTTGTGAGCTTGTGCATCTCAATGTCTATGGGTGCAGCCAATCAGCATGAAACCTGCAGCAGAGTGATCTATATCTATAAACAATAACAGGGCAGAAAGGTCACAGGCTACAAGGCAACACTCTTCATCTACAGTTGCATCGTCATACAGAACGGGGATGGTGGGAGACCCATCTGCGTGTGAGTGGAAGAGGAAGAGACATAAAAAATTCATTAGAAGATGGAAGGAGATGTCAAATCGAATATGTAGCCAGCTGCACTGATGGCCACGGCAAGTGAGCTGTGTGAGACTGGTGAGGTAGCTGTGAAGCAGCTCTGTGGACCTGACCTCGGTGAATTCTAAATGACAGCATCACAGAGGAGACACAACAACAGCAGGGTGATTAATGTCAACAGATACTTATTTCATATGGTTTCTGTGTAGCCCCCTCATAAAAAAGATGATAAACACGAGTTTGATTAGATTGGCTCACCGGTGAGTAGTAACAGTAAAGAACAGCAAAAGATAAAAATGGATTTGCTACCTTTTAACAGGAGAGGAGGAGTTCTTCCTCCTCAGTGAGTGACATTTTAATCCAGATAAAAAAATGTATAAAATATGCGCTGAGCCAAATGTACAGCAGCAGATAGTAATAGTTAAATTGCATCAATTACAGAAGGAGATGCAGTCAGAATAGAAAGATCTCAACAGAACAGTAAATAAACTGTTGTAATTTTAGCATATTTTGCCTGGGGACGGAGGAAGACAAAGGAAGTGCCTTCACCTGGACTTTTAAATGCATAATTACATTCAAAGTGTTAAGGTGGAAAAAAAGACGCACAGGCAACACACCTGTAGGAAAGGACAGTATAATTTACAGTATGATGAAGTGACGAAAACCTATATTCATAATGCTGGGAATATCCAATCTGGATAACATTCTGCTCATTAAATATTTAAAGGCAAGAGGGAAAAAATAGATTTGAATGCCAGAGGATTCACAGAGGCATTTAACAGCACTGGGGATTGTTACTCATTATGTATGTAAATGTCAGTGAAATACAAAAGCCGAGAAAACCTTAAGTACTTCAGTCACTAGACAAATATTGCTTCAGGCCCAGTTAATTTGAGGGGGAAACATGCTGGTCTAGTAGAATGCAGAATGCCTCAAATATGACGAGACTATATGTCGACATCACAGTAAAATACTCTCTTCTCTCAGATAAAGCACATCAGAAGGTCACCGAGCAAAGCGTCTCTGAAACAACAGTGTTCAGATACTGTTCGCTTTAGTTTCATGTTACAGTGAGTCACCGGCGTTAAATAAACACAGTGCAGAGGTCTGATCAACTCTGGCTTTTTGCTCTCACCCGGATTGTAATTAGGTGTCCCTAAACATCTGGTTGTCACCTTGTTGTATCATTACTGTCGCAGGATGATTTCACTGTACTTAGTTATTACTTAGCGCCCACTAAATATAGATTCCCCCAGGCAGCCAGTATGATAGCAGCAAAGCCAGCTGTGGGTTGTTCCATCCCAGCCACCCCCCACCCACTCAAACCTCCGTCAGTCAAGGAGACTTAAATGGATAATGTGCCACTCACTGAGTTATGTTTTTCCTGGAGATTTACTCAGCTGAGGACACTGTGGAATTGGACAGGAGTTATAAAGCCAGTTTATTTTCTTTCTAACTGGGACCACGCTGCGACACTGAGCCCCCCCAGTCAATTAATATAAGCCTTGCAGCTCTGGTAAGGACACACAGTGGGCTGACACACTTAAGAGGCAGATTTGATGAAATTGAGTAGGGAGAAACTGTATTTACTGATTATTTTTAGGGAATGCAGATTTTTTTTTTTTTGCACATTATTATTGGGTGTGTGAATGGATAAATGTGGGTCTCTGTCCTATCAGCTCCACTCAGATGACATGCCACTGAAGATGATGCCTTCAGGCTCCATTTATCTCATACCAACGTCTACATGAGTTTACTGAAGTGTCAAACTTGAAATAAGATGATCCCAGCAGAGTTTTTACAATGTTTACAATATTTACACTTGGCTAGTTTCACGGGGCTTGATCATATAGAATTGTGGAATAATAAAGTTGCTGTCTCAAAAGCTATTTAGGGTTTAGTTGCATATTTACAAATATAAAACCTAAATACGTGCAGCCGTGTTTTGCGTGGCTGTAGTGGTACAACACATAATGATATGGGAATAGTAAAAGACAGACTTGGCCGCTCACTCTAAAATGATGGGTGCACAAATGGAACCCCTTCTATGAAGGGAATCTGTGACTCACTTTGTCGTCAGCTGCAAAGTAGCTTTTACAAATGCACCGTTGAGTTGAAAGTTTTAGTATAAGGCCAAAGTCCGTTTACCTGGTCTGGAAAATCAAATGGTCATGAACTTTACTCCACTCACGGTTCTAGCATGCACAACAATGGGCTGGTCTAGTAATGGGCAAACCAGAGAACAGATTGGTCAGTAGGCAGTCTAATATACCTAATATAAGTTCATCCTGAACTTAACCTGCTCCAGGGCATGTTAGGTGTTCCACGTAAGTTACAATGACAACATATCCCGATAGAAAGTAAACCATGTTCCTGAGACTGAAAACCCAGGTTTGACCCTGAATTTGCCTCGCTAAGCTGAAATCCAGCTTAGTGATTCAGGCATCAGGTCACTTTCATCATGGTGTCTATGTTACATTTTGGCTTGGCCCCCTTGTGTTTTTATATATTCAGCAAACATTTTCTTAATGGTACCTTTGCATTTGGAAAACATGATATTTGTATATCTTCTCATTTGCTTACCTGCTTGAGGTTGGAACGCAGTGGCAAGGTTAGCCCTTTTTGGGGGGGGCTCAAACCCATCCTATCGTTTAGTCCTCAAATCGCATATCATTTTTCTTGCCTCTGATTGGTGAGTGGGTGCCTCCTGTACAAAACAAAACCCGAGAGCACTAAACGTGGGTCCTACTGTAGAGGCAGGCCAGATAACCTGCGGTGCAGCAGTGTGTTGGAACACTAATGACCAGGTAATGCTTCATTTTAGGACCTTGACATAATCTGTCAGATGTCTGTTAAATGGCAGTTGACCACAAAACGATTTTATCAACGCTTCTTCTTAAGTTTAAATCCGCGTGGCTTGTAATGATGCGTATCATGATAAACTAGGGCGCTAGGAGCTAGTGGTAGCTTTTCAATTGCAAAGAGTTAAATTGTTGCTCAGCGACAAGATTTGAAAGATATGAAATGTCACTGTGTGAAGCTATCTGAGGCCAAGTTAGAAAGTGTAACGGAAGTGAATTGGTCTGGGTTACTGTGCTATTATTGCCGAAACACAGGTGGTTTTTTATGTGAAAGAAGAAGAGGTCGAAGAAAATGATTTTTAATGATTGTTATTAATGTCGCTATGTGACATTATGTGTGTTATATAGTAAGGCCATATAGTGTCAGGTTTAATATTTAGAGATTGTGCAAAAATGGCACATATGATATGTTTTTAGATATTTTATTGTTTTGTGCGGACTCTGGCTGACTGTCTACCTGCTGTGTTTTCAATCTCCATGGCAACGGGAGAGTAGAGATGACGAAGATATCAAACCTGACGCTGTATGGTCTAACCAGATAACACATTGAAAAGTACAGTCACATAAAGACATTAATAACAGCTAAATTAAAAAAGTTTCATTTTCTTCTTCTTCTTGTATCTACTGTAGGATACAATCTTAAACACTATATATGCTTTTACGAAAAATCTTAGCTTTTTCTAAGAAATTAAAAAACTGGATTAAACTCAGTAAGCTCATAATTCCTTGTAAAGAGCGGATGTCAGCTGCTTCCTGGGGGCTGAGCCCCCCCCCAAAGGTCAGACTCGCCCTGTTGAAACATATATTAGATTATCAGAAACAGTGATGCTTGTGTCTTTCCATGCTAGCTGTATTATCTCCAGGGATATAAGTGTCAGTCAGTAGGTCCATCACTTGTATCCTGAACATCCGATCAACTTTTGGATGGATTGCAAGATTGTTTGCAGAATTGTAAGAAGTCTCCAGAATATGAATCCTAATGACTAGTGACCCTCCTGAACTTTCCTCTAGCATCACCATAAGGTTCACATTAATGGCTTTAAGACATTCCCATCATTCAGTTAGTCCAGTCCTGTACTTGGGATTTTGAGTAGATTAAATTCTCATCGGCCTCAGACGTAGTTTGAGTTACCATGCTTGCATTAGTAACACAAGATTGTCCCTTTGTAACACAGCTCTCATGTCTATTAGCGTTTTTTCTACCTGAACCTTAAACAGAGCAGTAAAAATATGCAGCCTGAGCAACAGTAAGCTGCTGAACGCTCCTGCAGCTGCAACAAACTCCAATATAATCAATGTCCTAACATGTCATCAGACCTGACTGACACATACACGCTTCACATTTAGTGAGGTTTAGTTCATTTTAGTGCAAAATATGTACAGGCCTCATCAACCAGCAGAGAAGTTGTTTCTATGACGGCAGCTCACCTTGGAGACAGTCCTGAAGCCACTCGTCCATTTCTCTCGTCTAATGAAGCGCATAAAGGTTTGCAGATCAAAATAAACAAAGGAGGGTTTTCATAAAGTTTGTTTACATATTTTCATGTGAGGTCCACAGCAGATGGCAGACTTGATCCAAACACTGACTGATTGGACACACTTTTTTAACTTCCACAGCCTGTTTAAATAAAACAAACATGATTCGTTGAAAACTGAAGTTCCCGCCACCCGGCCTTGACTGTTCATGTGCAGTGGTTTCACCAATCGGGGAACCAGCTGACCCTTTCTCTGCCAGCAGACAACACAAAAGAGAAATCTGATTGGATAATTCCATTTTCATAGCGTGGTTTAGAAACCCTTTCATGTCCGTGACAAATTTTTTAGATTGATGCTAAAATGAGCATAAGTGCATGAAAGAGTTGAGTTGAGAGTTTATGCCCATTCATTTACCAGAGGAGGCATGGAATATTAAACAATTCCTGCATTTATTTTTACAGAGTTATTTACTTCTGGTGAGTTGGTGTTTTTGATAAATATTTTCAGATGTTGAATGAACACAAAACACTGAAAAAAAAAAATACTAATATATAATGTGTAATATTATGTATGTAATAAAATGAATACTGCACTATTACATTTTGGTTTTTCTATTTAAATATAGATAGCTATATTATTATTATTCATCTTGTACTTAACATATTTCATGTTTTATTAAATGTTTACATTTATCTGTATTATAACTCTTATATCTGTGCATACTCTGGAGCGCCTATGTCAAACCAAGTTTCTGCTAGAGAAAGTATTATAAGGCTGATAATTCTGAAAACAGCTTACTCAGCAGTATCTTCTGGGAAGTGATGTTATTTATTGATTTATTTATTTACATGTGTACTTCCTGCTGCATTTAAACTTGCAGACACTTGATACTCGACCCCTTGACTGCTGCTCTCTACACTTTGACTTCAGGACGACTTTTTTTATTATTAAAATATTTTTGTTGCTTGAAACTCCATCTAATCACACATGTTGCTGGGTTATTTTGGCATTACATATTCAGTGTTTGCCTTACCTTTACCTCTATTTTTGTCATCTGGATGTGCTAGAATAACAGAACGGGAATACTGTGCTGGGTAATTCTTATAACTTATTTGTGCAATGTTGTGCTATAAATGTACAGATAAAACAACTTATTTAATTTTTTAACGTCCAGCTGCCTTCATTTCAACTGAAAATACAATAACATTGCAACAGAATTATATGATGGAATTTAAAAGCTGTGTTGACAGACTATGTTGCTATTTTACACACCAGATTAAGTAAATAAAACCAAGTATTAAACCCTATTTTATATGAACTGGACACATCCATGCCAAGGTCTTACAGTATTCTCATGCAGGTGGGAGTAATCCTCTTTGTTGCCTCATGTTCTGCAGGTATAACATCCACACACACACACACACACACACAACATCAGACTGTAAAGGTCCAGGAAGGCAAAATATTATCCTGCACAAATCAATATTTAAACTGTGCAAAACACTGTAAAAAACTAGATATCCCATGTTATTTTGTCCACTCAAAGGGAGTTAGGATGGGGGCTTTTTAAATTTTTTTAGTTCAGGTGGCTTTAAGTGATGAGCATACACTGAAGTATCATTAAATCTGCAGCTCCTCTTGACAGCCCACACCTTAACTGTCTTGGTTCAGTCTGGCTGCTCTCACAATAAAATACAAATTATAATGGTCAAAGTTGGCAAAGAAAAAGTAAAAGCTCTACCTGCTGAGCAGCAAACAGCAAACACACAATGTGAACACAGTGGAGCATTTAGCACTTGACGGATAACGGATCTCCATTTGCACACAAACTCATCTCCAGATGAATGATGATGTTGGCATAAATGAAAATGGAGTAAGCATGAAAGTAAGAATGAGTGAAAGAACCAGGGACCTTGACTTCTAGGGAAAAAATGCCAGGATTGAACTTCAACCTACCAAGGGCAAGGAAGTCACTCAGCGGTTTTGCCTTGGTGGTTAAAGCCAGGAAAATCCCTGTAAGTGGCCTATAACATTAAATGCAAATTTGAGAAAACTCTTCTGCAGAGATGGGTGGGCAAGTCTGCAGACTGTGGACAAGAGACCTACTGAATACTGCAAAATATCTCTCACTTAAAAGACGTAATCTATCCCTAAATGTCAAAGAATGTGAATGGCTGACCTCACCTGAGCACTTGAAACACATCAGTGTCAAACACTGCATTGTGTTAGGCTGGGGAACTATGTCATTCTGCTGAATGCCCTAATTTAGCCTATTATTTCATCATCATGCGTTACTTCACTGGTAGTGTGTCAGCCTGCCAGCACTATCTGCAGTTAAATGAACGTTTTGAGCTTCATATAGAAAGATAAGCTACCACCACAGGTAAGAACTTTGAAGAGCCTCTCTGACGGTGGTCATATCATTTTAGAGTAACTACTAAATTAGGCCAGCTCTGAATAATTCAATTAATCTTCTTAATCAAGTATTATCTTGAAAACGCCTCCTAACTTTAAAGAAGAGATTTAAAAGGATTTCATAAGCCATCGCCAATGACTGGTGACCTAATTCAGTTCCCTCTAAAATCCACATTACTTGTAGACCTCCTGCCCAAGTATTTATGATTGCCTGGTAATATAATTTTGAAAAATGTCAGTGTTGACGTGTTCAGGCAAGTTCATACCACTGCCCTAATTACTCAAAGAGCACTCCACTGATTCAGCAGCGCTGTCAGTGCCATCACACTGAAGGAAAATCATCAAAATCGATCAAGCACAGACAAGCTTTTTCATTACACACTTTTTTTCTTGCCTGGGAGATCCTGGTACCTTCACTACCCACAATGCAACTCAAACCCATGACTGATTGATCACAGATTCAGGTGTATTATTCTATCTGCTCAGGGATCCTGGGAGCTACAAAGGTCTAGTTCACTCACTTCTCTCTAACACCACAATCCTGATTTTTTAAAAAAAGAATTCAAAGATGGTGTCTGAGTGGAAAGAATGAAACCAGCAGTGAAAGGTCAAAAACTGTAGATCCTGAGATGGGTGCTTAAGGCTGATTTCTACAGTGAGCTGTCTGGGAGTTAAGTGGAGTCAGGCACTGCCAAGATTGTGACAGCAGAGCAGCCCACTATGAGCATCAGTACTGCTTGCCAGACACCTATGGATGACATCATAGACTCAATTTCCTTGTTTACAATCCAACTAACTTTCTTGCAATAACTTCAGAAACAAGAAACAATGGACTTAGATTGAACACATCCATGTGTCCATCCATCCATTATAGTATGGGGTCACCCAGTTAACTTGCATGAGGTGCTAAGTCTAAGAGTTATGACAGCTGGATATGAACAATTTTAACATGTTGATTGATTTGAATCTAACTGGTGTAGCCTGACTGTGAGAATCAGGACATGAGGTATGATGGAGGAGTCAGTGGACCAACTGATTTGTGGTGGATTCAACACAGCAGCATCCCTCTGAGCAGGACATAAAACTGCTGGTCAGGGCTGCTGAGAGAAATGTACCAAGGTCATGGCGCACCATCAGGAGATGGATCCATGTGGTTCAGTGAGTAAAGTAATTCACCACAGTGTACAGGCCGACGCACAGTCCATCACATTACTGCTGTGGTTGAAAAAGACTTTAATTCAGTGCCTGGGAGAAACAGTACAGCACATTTTGTTATAAAAGTGGATTTCCACAGGTTCAGTCAAGACATCAGCAGCACTAAGGCCAGGTTAGTCTTTGAAATTCATTGCAAAGCTACTGGGGAAAAAAAAGTCCCTAATACCCACGACAGCAATGAATCCAACAAAGATTAGCTGCAAGCTAATCACAACCAGCTTCCTCAGTGGTTTTCTTATTTTTCTGAAGTGGTAAAAGAAAAAATAATCATTTTAGATTTAAGAGGCTCAACTTTCCCTCTGGATATGAGCTCATTCATTACAACTTCTGTGTCCAACCAGATCTCAAGTAAAGTAAAAGCATCTGAGGCAGTGAGAACCACCGTAACATTTACAAATGTGTAAAATAATGTGTAGACTACACAAGCTTATTGTGTAAAGCAGCCCAGGATGAATAATAAGGCACAGTTTCTGATCAGAAGCTCTCTTGAAAAAGAATTAAATGTTATGTGCTGTGTAGAGTATAAATGAGGGTATTTAGCATTTTTCAAAAGGTATCCTAATCATATTTTTGTCCTTACATAACTTCATTTAAAAATAAATAACTATTATCTTCTTTAAATTTAAAATAGTCCTTAAAAGTTTGCTGTATCCCATCATAACCCCACAATTCTAAAATGAAATTGTAAAAAAATCTGGAAATGATCCATACTTAAATTTCAAAAAATAACAGGATGGATATGGCATTTTAAAAACATTTCATAAGGTAAAACATTGATAATGTCAAAAAAACAAAAAAACAAAAACAAAACTAAACAAAAACAAAACAGAAAAGACACAAACAACAAACATATAATATACAGACTTAAAAAATGGATACAATTTGAGAAGGCATTCAGCTTCTCTGTTTTTGTTCCACCCCTTGGAAAGAAAAATATGTGCCAATGCCCCCAAGAAAAAGGACCAACATCCCTCTGTTCGACCCATCTCTTTGGCGTTTATGGAGGGGAGGAGCAGACAATGCAAAGCGTCTCTGCCAGGCAAAGAGCCACAGGGCCAGTTCACTGGATGCCGCATGTTCACAAGATGTGTTACCAGGTAATTTTAAAACATGTCTGCTTGGACACAAAAACTGTGTTTAACTGGGGCCCAGAAAAAAAAAAGGAAGGAAAAAAGAAAGGACAATGGACGGGAATTATTTTTTGGAGTGTGATATGAGGGCGTTTTCGATGCAGAGGACGATGTAGGAGCCGGAGCAGCTGCTGGATGTTTGCTGGAGGAGGTGGCCGCTCTGTAGCGATGATGCCAGACCAGTCACAGCGCGGTCGCCTGCTCGCCACGTCTCACAGTAGTGGTCTGTTTGCCGGTGGCCTTTGTTGTTTGATCCATGCCAGACCATTTTCTCTGGCCTGTAGCAAAACAAAAAGACGAGCACCTAGATCAGATCTACGCTCATCAAGATACACACAAATTCGTTCCACTAGACAAAAATAACTTAATGTACAGATTAACAAAGGAAGCTTGAGCTACTAGGCCAGCAGCTACATGTTACTGCGCAGGATTCTAGCACATACAAAGACTCACCATGCACTGTCCCTGAGGATATCTCTACCATCAAAAGAGTAAATCGGTACATTCTCCCTCATTTTGCTTGCATTGTCTCCAAACAGAGACTCCCAGCTGCTGAACAACACTTGGTCCTGAAAGGAGGAGAATATAGTGTTGACATATTTTTTTTCTTCATAAACAAGCAAAGACACAGACAATGAAGTCAGCGTAGGAAGTGAAAACACGGAAAACAACCATTAAGAGAATCCAAATAGATGTATTCGTTAGGATTAATTACATATGTAAAAGCTACAGCTGGACTTCACTTCGCACAACCACACCTATTGTCTGAAGTATTATTGCCACTTTGTGTGGGAGCAGCACCTCACCTTGAGGTTCAAGATGGGGAAGCTGTCCCTGTCCGACCTGCGGACGATGGTGTAGAGATCTTGAAGCTTGGAGGACAGGAATGCTCTGAAGGTTCCCTTCAGACCCACAGCTCGAGCCTGCTGGAAGCACAGGAAGTCCGCCCCGCGAATTCCTCGCATGTTACCAGTGTGAGGCGCGTTCAAGGCGATGAGATGGAGCTGTTGGAGATTGGTTTATGTTAGAACAGCAGCCTTTCTTTGACCTGCCTCCTTTTTTACATTAGTCTGAAATACACACATCAGTCACATCAGTTTGTCTGATTAAAGAAAATATTAGACTTAAATATTCAGCTCCAAGAAAACATGAATGAGGATTAAGCCAACATGAGCTAACACTCTTCTCTCCCATCTCTTCATCACTGTGTGTGCCATCCTTTTACTCCACTTTTACAGTTATTCCCAAAACAACTCAACACATCTGCTTCCACCTGATAATGTTGCTCAAAAGATGGATGCAGTGTGAAAACTCTAAGTGGGATTTTACTATTTTTGACTTTTTTAAAGAAACAACTGTCAAGTCAATTATAGTTTTCCTGTCTAATAGATGGACAGACCTAATTGTCAACTTCATCGCCATCAACATTTTGAAGGGTACTGCATTGTACACAACAAAAACTCCCCTCATTGATCACTCATGTGTTATGTATTTATGAGACTCAATCTCCTGCATTTAAGTGTAATATGAGTAATTCATGTTTGTATTCAAGTATAGTTCAGCTGGACTCACTCCTGATGCTGATGCGCCCGCATGGACCCCAGGCTGTGGAACAGGAGGAATGGGTCGTCTTTGAGGGGTGACAGGGTATCGGTCAGTGTGATGGGTGGCTAATCTTCCGTCTGTATGGCCTGTGTGTCTGGGGTCTGGGAACCTGGGATCGTACTGTGGGGGGTATCTGGGGTCCACAGGCGGCTGTGGTGGAGGCTCAATGGGATGGACGGCGGAACCACCTTGGGAGTAATGGCCAGCTCCGTTGTTGAGGGATTGGTCCTGGGACTGGGGGTAGATTATCACGGGTGGAGGCTGGACCTCAGCCACCTCGTTCTCCTGTAAATGAAAAACAAAGATTCATCAATTCTTAAACAGTTGGAAAATGTCAAAGGTCAAAATATGTTGCTATGTGTTGATATGATATTGTTGAGTTTATCTTACCAGCTCTCTGAAGAAGGGCCTGTACTCTCCAAGCTGAGAGGGAAAATACAAGGCAGAAAAACACTCACATCTCAGCTCACACTCAATTCATCTCCTAATCTGATTATGTGTGTATATCAACATTCAATCAACTCCCCTGACCCAAATAAACACATAACTTGAGCAAAGCTTTTGATACATTTTACCCATTGAACACACTTAAAAAGAATAACATTAAAAACCTTCTGAGGCTCAAGACCTAAGAGCTGATGGCATTTTAGACAAAATTTATGAAGCTGTATAACCCAAACACTACTTAGAGCAGTAGATTTCAAATGTGTAAAATTGTGTCAGAGCTCTATGTTGTGGTCTAGTCTGAAAGCAGATTGCTGTACCATGACTTGGCGCAGTCCATCACGAACTCTTAAGTAGAGGTCTGCTTTGTCAATGATGTAGATGAGGCTGCCCTCTGCCTGGCGTCTGGCAGAAGCAATCATTGTATCGTATGACCTCAACACTGTGACCTGTGGAAAACAAATACTCATGATGTTTAGTGATATTTAATCAATAAGATGGACAATTAAGAAATGAGGATCATATTCTCAGTTTGCAGCAGTTATGTGATGGGAACCTATTAAAAGTGTCTGCTGAATGCTTTCAGTGACAATTTCAAGTCGGTATGATGAGTGTTAAAATCTAGCCGATGTACTTACACCAGAGGAGAGACCAGGGATTCCAGGTGGGCCAGGAGGACCAGGAGGTCCAGGGACACTGACAGCTTTACATTAAGAGAAAGGTTTGTTAATAATTTGACTTGTGTGAAGCTCCAGTCAACTCGGCGCAGTAGCATTAGAGTGATTCAAGGTCACCTCCACAGTAGCTATAGGACGGAGCATGACGATAACAAACTGTACTTCATTTATCCTGCAACATCTACAAAGTGTAATGTAGATAACTAAGTAGAGGTTTGTGCAGACTTACGTTGATTGGGCCTATATGCTCCAGGAAGTGAGCCGGGAGGTCCTGGAGGCCCAGGTGGCCCTGGAGGGCCTGGACGTCCATCATAACCAATGCCTGATGGTCCAGGTGGCCCCTGAGGTCCAGCAGGGCCAATTATGGAATCCCCCTTTGGACCCTGCCATAAAGGGGAAAATTCTACATGACTGAAACCTTACAAACACACACATTTTGACAAACAGCGTTCATGTGCTGTGGGCTTTTTTTGTATGTCGTCCACTTACACGTAAATCCAAAAATCCTGTGCAGCTCGACAAGATGTGGTTTAATGTGGGTCTATTTGTAGCAGACATTCTACTCTCAAAACTCACCGGTAGACCTGGTTTTCCAGGAGGCCCTTGTGGGCCTTCAACTCCTCCAAAACGTGGGTCATAATATCCACCACCAGGCTCTCCCTTCTCTCCTTTCACACCCGAGTCTCCTCTCTCTCCCTTCAGTTCATTCTGTCAGATGCAGTTGAACATAATGTTTTTTTTCCAGTATGTCTAGATATTATTTAAATTGCTGGTGTAGGAGCAAGCTAATTTACCTTGAAGGTGTAAATGTCAAAATTAGAGCCTGTCCCTGGAAAAAACACAAACAAGTCATTTCAGTATTTAAGTTCACTTAAGAGCAGTCCTGCTGTGCAGTGGATGTGTATGTCAGGAGAGTACAGTTCATATTTTATGGCAAGTCCAGAACTTACCTGGAACTCCTGGAAACCCTCGCTCACCACGCTCTCCTTTCTCCCCTTTAATTACTGAAACAAAACGCAAGATTCAAAGCTGAGTTCGACAAAGCACTGAACAAGTACATGCGACATTGTCCCTGCAAAACTGTGAGACCCTGATTCACTGATACCAATACCAGCTATATTTTATTAGTTCATTCTCCAGATATGGTAAGACTCGAGAGCTTAATATCTTGGCACTTCATTGTATATCCCCTCCGAGCTGAGGCAGCTGGATCAGACTGAAATTAAGATTGAATTGTTTATCTCTGCAGACACTTTAAACCTTTTCTAAATCTCTCTTCTCTCACTGCCACGTTGACTTAACTTCTCTATTTTAAGACATCTCTGTCTTATACTCTTATGAATTTGGGGATAAACCAACAAACGGTGTGTGTTCGGAGGTCATACCTGGGTAATTCCTTGAAGTTTCATCATAGCGCTAAGAAAAGAAAGAAAAATGTTCAATCACACCAGAAAAATATAGCAAAAGATCTTTTCACAGTTTAAGCTAAGCTCTGCTATAAGGCAGCAATTCTGAAATGTTTTCACGCCATGGACTTTAAGTGACACAAACCAGACCACAGACACCCATCTGATAAGATTTTGTTCCATGGTGCGCCATGATATTTGCTTTTGGGTACTTACATTGAAGCGATCTAAAGGAATGGTTGGCCCAGGGGGTCCAGGTGGCCCGGGTGGTCCTGGTGGACCAGGGACTCCCTGGTGAAAGCAAATTTTAGATTGTCACATTTTGGTGTGCGATACTAAAAGACTCACTAGGCGCTGAGACTACTACTGATAAATGGAATATTCATCCAGATACATTTTAGTGCCTCCCAACTGTTTTCCCTTTAGAGCTTAGATCTCAGTGAGGCTTTTCTAGTTTTAAGAGGATTAATTAAAAAACACAGTTATCAGCTAACTACCCAGGCAAGACTCTCTACTTTTCACTCTTATGCCACCTTTTTAGTGACATCTGAGGCTGTAGCTTCATTACATTGTGAGATAGCCTAGGGGTTGGACAAGATGATGTCAAACTATCTTTACTTTACTTCTGCCAATGCCAAGTCAACCTAGTTAAGTTCCTTGTGATAATATTAATACTTACTGGGTAGCCATAGCCAGTACCACCTCCTGGCTCTCCTTTCTCACCCTTGTAGCCGTTTACACCAGGGCGGCCCTGTGGGGAGAAACACAGATACCACATTACCTAATTATATTCTGTTTTAGAATTAATTGTAAATTGAAAAAAAATGGCATTTTGCCTGTCAGTATACAGTCAAAGACACACAAACATCTTTGCAAATGCAGTAAATATTCAGATTTTTTTGTTAGGTTTCTATAGTACAAATTGATCACATCTGGAATAGGGCAGTTTATAACATCAGACTGTAATGGGAATAATCTGAACTGCCATTTTCAGACATTTTGAGGGTTTTGGCTGAGCCCCTCATGGAGAGTCAGATTCTTGTCCGGAAGTCACTCCAGTGTCATCTTGGCTGTTTGCTTCAGGTCAGTGTCATGTCACTGCAGTCTCAGAAACTTTTAAATACTAGTTTTACTAGTGCATTTAGTGGTACCAGGCTTTAATCACCACCTACATCTGTATGTTTTTATTGCATCTTTACTCCTCCTGCTCTCGTTCTCTCTCCATCTCCCTTGCTCTATATGTGAATTGCCTTGATGTGACTCTGGTATGATTTTGGCGCTATACAAATCATTTTGATTTTTTATTTCTTTTTCAGATGCAGCTTGGTAAATTCCAAGCAGGCTTTAATAGGCTTTTTACTCTTCTGTGGCTTTTGTCTATCCATTCTAACACAAAGATCTAATCGATGATGAGCTACTGAGATGGTTGTCTTTCTATCAGATTCTCCCATCACCCCTGAGGACATCTGAAGCTCTATGTAGTGACTGTTGGGTTCTTGATTGCCTTTCTTACAAAGTGTCTTCATGCCTAGATACCCAGTTTGGACAGGCAGCAAAGGAGGAGTTCTGGTTTTAAACTTCTACCATTTCACAGTTATTATTGTTTTATACACTCACAGAGATCTATATGTACCCCAGTTTTAGCACAGAGGTCCACAGAGAGTTTTTGGGACTTAATAATTTTTGTCCTGACACTTTGAAATATGGAACCTTACAGTGAATTCAAGCCATCTCATTTGTCTCCACGGGGTACTTAAAAAGATACATGTGCACATCTGTGTATGATCAGTTCAGCTTGCCACAAGTGGAAAAAGTGTTCATATTGTCATTATGGTTACTGACTGTAAACGTATGGGAAAAGCGGGAATTGTATAACAATAATAACACAAAGTGTTTAAAAAGTATAAGAGTCTGAATAGAACTCACTGTAATATAACAACAGAATAGTAATATCTATCTGTATAAACAATTACCATCATATGGCACGAAAAAAAACTTACAGGTCGTCCAGGCATTCCAATTTCACCCTTTAATCCAGGAGGCCCGTAATGACCCTACAGTGATAAACAAAATGGAAGACAATTTGAACTGACTGGAAAATGAAGTTGGATTATATTTAAGTTTAAAACTGTTCTGGGAAATCAACTTGAATATCTTAAACACTTACAGAAGGTCCAACAGGTCCAGCAGGGCCTCTGTCTCCCTATAATTATCATTAAAGAAACATTAGTTTTAAGAGTGAAAGCACAACTGTAATTCTGCAGACAACAGGCTAATAAACAATAGTAGATCAGAGCAGGAAACTAAATGTGACATTCAGAGGAAATTCATCTGCATGTAAAACTTTTTTGTTCATTTTATTTATTTTTTTTTGCGTGTGACGACAGCAGACAGGCAGATAAGAAGAGAGGCTCACCTTCAGACCTGTTAACCCTTCCAAAGACAACAGATTTCCATCAGCTCCAATAACTAAGCCTGGCTCGCCTTTCTCACCCTGAACACAGAAGAGCAGGACATGACAACAAAGACTCAGTTACAGTTATGTCATTATGACAAAAACACTGGCCAAATTAATGGTAGAACAAATAAATAACCAAGGCTTGACCTTTATTCCGTAGCCAGGAGGCCCAGGGTCTCCTCTGTCACCCTTTGGTCCAATAGGACCCTGCAGCCATGAACAAAATAAATATGACATTAACAAACAAATAACTTGACAATCATTTGGCAGCAGGACAATTATTGTTCACCTGGATGAATTCAAGCCAAATGATGATCTAACTGTTTATACAGAGCAGCTCCGGGGTTGCTGACAGGGCCAGATTTTAGAGAGTGGATTAGATGTCCAGGGTTATGTCAGTATAGTCAGTGCCAGAATGATACAACTATACTGGAGAAGCACTCAATAGTTGCTTCTGGATGCCAAACTGTACTGTTACATTGTCTGGAATCACCATGGTTATATGAAAGAAAAGAGAATAAAAATATCACCACTGGCACCACAGTACATCACATTAACTGCTCTAACCTGCTTGCCTGCCTACATTTACATAAAATGACCAAATTTAACAAAAAGCTGGTTTTATTAACAAGTGTTGCCTGTGCAGCCAAAGCCTGACACAGCTCTGTCACACAGAGCAGCATTGTTTTTGAACACTCTTTACCCCCATTTGAGTTTGTCATTGTCACAATCGGGGGAAAAGCTTTGAGGAGAGGAGGCAACGCAAGCAAGGTGCAATCAGAAAATAGATGTAGGAGTAGAATGAAAATTTATGTGTAAGAGGAAGAGCAGAACACAGCTGGAAAAACGGGTCTGTGATGTTTAATTATCACTTGCTGAGATCAGACTTCAATAATATATCTAGGTACACTTCATATTTATGCCTATAATAGGGGCAAGGTATAAATTATTTAACACAAGTTGACTTACTGGGAATCCAGCTTGACCAGGTAAACCAGGTCCACCCTGTACAGGAAAATAAAACGTTTTACATTCTACTTCATTTGATTGACAAGAAAACATAACTGTAAGAAAATGCAAAGCATTTCTGCTCTGAACTCATTTTCATTGCGTGACCAGTTTTTCGTCAATATGGACAAACTCTATACAGCTGCAACGTGTTAACATTTTATTGGTTATGTTTTACAAAGTAGGAGGAGGTATGAAAAAATATGCTACAATCCTATGATCTGAGAAAGTTTGACATTTCTCAAATCAAATAATGGAAAAAGATCAAAACAACACAGATGGTTTTATTTTGTGTTCCAAATCTTGGTCTACAATGTTTATCTGTTCATATGTTAGCTAACTCAACAAAGACAATTGCAGTGAGAGTTCTAAGTGCTCTCTTACTTCAATGCAAATCTTAAACTCACAGCCATGAAAACTACATTGAATTTGCACCAGGGATGCTGCGTTTCACATCTGAATACATACCCGAGGCCCAACATTCCCAATGACTCCGTCTAACTATGGGGATAAAAACAGAATAAATGACATTATAAAGGAGAACAAGCTATTTGTCCGCATTCTGATAAAATGAAGAGATGTTTTTGATTTCGGTCTGGAAGAAACTGTCTAATACAAAGTCTTTACTCAGAATGCTTCTTCTTTGCACATCTGCCACACATGATTCTTACGTTGCCAGATGGGGAGTAAATTATTTGTCCTGGGGGTCCAGGTGGGCCAGGTGGACCTGGGAGTCCAGTTCCATCGCGACCAGGATCACCCTAAAACCACAAAACACACACAAAACAATAACAATATAAATACATTTTGCACCAAGAAGGACAACCAAAACAATTTCTCATCAAATGCTCAAAACAGAACATTTTTATTTCCATAATTTAGTGAACCAGATATGGATCAGCATCTTTTAAGTGAACTAATGTATAGATAAACAGATATTCAGAGATAAAAATTACTCACCCTCTCTCCTTTGTCACCTCTGTCCCCCTTTGGACCCTGTCAAATTAGTGAATGAAACAAAACAGACTTTAACAATAAATCAAAAGAATTGAAACCTTTTCTTGTGTAAAATTCACTTTTCATTGACTTTTCTAAAGTGTTTCTAAATATAAAATGGGAGGAATATGTAAACATTAGATATTAGGTGATTGATCAAAAACTGACTACAACCTATTTACAACAACAAGTTAGATACCTACATTATTTTTAATAGGGCTGCGCTTAATAACACTTAGACCTCATGATGGATAATCATGGTAAATCAAAAATCCTCTGCTATGCCACACAGATTTTAAAGGTGGTTTTCCCAGGCTGATCTTGGAAAGCGGCTGACATTCTCACAGCACATTGTAACAACTTCACTCCGTCCAGACATGATCATCTCCTAAAAGGCCCAAAAACACCTGAAGAGCGCATTGAAGAAGCCAAAGAGAGGAAACATGCCAACTACCAAAAACCAGTGGAGGAGTGCGGGGGCTGGAAAACATTCTACAAGGCCACAGAAGTTGGCTGTAGAGGATTTGCTGGACATTCTTTCTACAAGGTCCTCACTCGGTTGGGCGTCACAGCAGCAGCCAAGAAGAGGACCCTTTAATCTGCCAGTGAGGCCGCAGAAAAAGCCACTAGGTGGTTTTGGCTAAAGAGGGCTGATCTGTGGGTAGCTGCTGGGACGCAAGCCTGAGCCTGATCAACCCTGGCTGGGTCACCTGGGCGAGGGCGTAGGTTGTGAGAAATGGAGCACCTTATGACCCCAGGTCACAACACGGATGATGCATCCCAGTGCATCCTGGAGATGTTTCTGAATACTTAACATACCAACAGCTATGAGACATCTAGTGTCCGATGTTTGTTTTTTTTTTACCTGAGGTCCAGGGAAGCCATCCAACCCCGGTCGGCCGTCTGTTCCTACTTGTCCTTCACTGCCCTTCTGACCTGGTGAGCCAGGAAAGCCTGGATTACCCTGCAGAGGTACATTCAAATTTAGTATCAGTGAAAAAATACAGCAACCATAGCAACAAGACAAAATAGTTATCCTCCATCAGCATTTACAGTGCTCCCCAAATACTAACTTTAATTGCCAATTTAGAGAAACAACTATGACTGCAAGGACACGGTGTAACAACCAGTACCTAGTTCCTCCAAGGAGTTTTTTTTAATATTAACAATGAACTTAATTAACAGTTGTAATATGAATAATTTTTTTGGAACTGAAAACTCTGTCGTCCCTCTCTCTGTTACTTTCTGCTCGATGCTCTGCAGGGCACATGGTCCCTACATGGACAAGGTTAAACACCAGTTTATACTGCCTTGCTTTACTGTGCAGGCACACACAAATGTGCACAAACTAACTGAGGGATTGTTATGTTACTGTGAGTTTGTGTTTCTGACCCATAATGGTAAAAACTCACATCGTACTGCTTTTATCCGGAATATTTTCATATACCCTACTTGAGACAATCAATCAATAAATAAAAATAAAGAATCTGTTCTGTTCTTTTGCTCTGCTTTTTCTTTGTACGTTTCGTATTAATCTTCATACATTTTCATCCATTTTATTAGTTCCTCATTATTGCAGGACTTTGCATAAACTGTGGTCTGACTTATTTCTGACTACATGGGCAAAATAAAATACTTGTATTTTATTTTCAAAGAAGAGAGCCCATGTGAGTGTGAGAGTAGATGAGTAAAGCACTTCTTCAAGATTAATACAAACTTACTGGAAGTCCAGGTGGACCAGGAGGACCCTGAAAATACACAACAATCATCTTGGTTATATAACAGCTCGTGCGCATCTTCCCCATGTATTTACCACAACTGAAAACAGTTTGACAAGTTCTCATTGAACATTGCGTTAAATAGACAGCTACATTATGCATTTTACTATACCGAGTAATCAGATCATTTACAGAGTGCGTTAGAGCCAGGAAAAAAAACTTTTCATGATTAAAGTCAAAACAAAGAGAATGATTATACAAGAGGATTTTAGAAATGTTGGCCACACCTCTTCCTCTTTGCCTTGCTTTACATGTGGTCAACTGAATGACCAATCGGATTAATCAGTTTATAGAAATGTGATCGAGTAAGTACGGCAAAGGTCAGAGTAGAGACTGCTGATTCATTCATTTAAGATATAAATTGTCCTGCTTTTTGAATTTGGTATTGGCTGTGGTGATGAGCTTCTGTCTGAGCTTCATAACTTTTGATGCTGCTACTATAACTGTACCATTACTATAAATAATTGAAATTGAAATTCAAGAGCAAAATGGGGCCCATTAATCTTATTTTCAGACAGTTTGGCTCCTTTAATACTGCTGATCAGATCTTGGATTCACTCTGACTGAAAATGTGTATTCGAAGACCTTCAGTATTGCTCATTTCAAGGTATCGATATAATGTTGAGAGACAGATATAATCTTCCACAGAACTGACCTGTCTTCCCTCTGGTCCTCTGATGCCAGGAAGTCCATTTGCGAAACTTCCACCCGAGCCCTCCATGTCGTCCTTCAAATATCAACAAAGATTTTATGAGAAACTTTTATTTAAAATTGATTTCTTGTGAACTTAAATATTCAATATTTTTAACAAAGTCATTTTTGTAGCTTTTACTTCTCTACATGTGACAGACACAGAGGTACAGGGAGTGACTGGGAAAAACAGACTGTGCTAAAAATATGAAACACAGGTGACATTTTGCCTGCTCTCTTGATAATAGAGCATGATCTGTAGAGCCACAGCAATGTGGATACTTTATCCTGCTAAAATATCCCAGTCAACACAATCACATAGCCCAAATACAACTTACAGATAGATTTAAAATGTTCATGACGAAAAACTGGAACGAGAACTTACAAATCCAACACGATAGCTTGGTCCAGGAGGCCCAGGTGGCCCAGGTTGCCCAACTGGTCCAATTGGCCCAGGTAGACCAGCAAGTCCAGGCTCTCCTGCAGGTCCTGGTAAACCTGGGTCTCCTCGAGCTCCCTGCAGGATAATATGATAGAAATTAAATGAGAATAAATGAATAACAAAATAAAAGTTTCATCAAATGGGAGGGCCTTTAACCATAGTGTGGTGGTGTTTTGTATGTCATTGGTGTTATGCAGCCCTTAGTTAGCGGCGCTACTAAGCATTTGAAAGGACCTTGGACCTCCTCTGGGACCAAATTCAGATGTCACTAAATGTTAAAGCAAACCATAGCTGGCACTCAGATTAAACTTTGTCTTGGGTCTACAGCTGACATTATTGGACAAACATTTGCATACTGTTAGAAGACACAAATCATCTTCAATTGCTGACGTGTACCTGTAGATGGGAAGGCTTAGGAGAGTGAGAGGATAGATAGTGAGGCAGCAGATTGGTGAGAAAGGAAAAGTAGGAGCTTGGCTGGAGAAATCAAAGGGAAAGTTTTAGGAACGGTTGGCTGGAAGTGGGCAAGTCATTAAAGCTATCAAGTGGACACATTACTCTCCGCAGGTTTGATTGGACAAAACTTACACTAAAATATATGTACCTTCTCAAGATTTTGCCAATGTCCAAATAAAGTCTCAACTTCTGGTTACAACAAGGTAATTTTGCATTTGGATACAAAACACATCTCCCTGTAAAGCAGCAGTTTCCCCAGAGTGAGAATAAAAAAAGGTAAATAAATAAAGTTTATAAATTTGTACCTTCTGTCCAATGGCTCCTGGCAGACCCAGCTCACCTGAATCGCCCTGGTGAAGGAAAATAACAGTTATCAGAGTGAATAACTATGTAAATACTGTACTTACAAGGTGTTGCTGACTGGAGCATATATACGGAGTCAACAAATATTACAAAGTATAAAGTGTTTCTTATTCCTCTTCTTTTAACAAGCATATAGTATAGCTATATTTAGCCAATGAATACATCTGATTATTTAGCAGATCAAGCATTTGGGAGGACCAGTCAGGCTTTTCAATCCGTATTCCACTGGGAATGTTGAGCCTACCTCTTGGCAATCATTTTTACATTTGTGATTCATGTTATTTCACCATCTGCACATCAGCTCTCCTGTTTGTTTAGTGCTGTGTTCATTCCACATACACCATACTTATGAGGAGGCAGATAACTGGTATATTAAAACTCTCAGCAACGGGTTTTCCTTTTCCTCAGTACTTATGTCACCTAAAGATTCAAACTATGACATGAAAAAAAGTCAGCTCCGAGGTTGTTTAACAGCCTGCGCGCCTCTGGAATTAGTCATTAGTAATGATTAAAAACTACTAAGCTTAAATCCTTAATCAAATTTAAACAGGTGAGTTATGTAAAAACTCACCTGTTTATTTCTGCTTTATGTTTGACGTTTTAACATGGAACTCAGCGGGGACTGATTTGAGAGCTAGCCTCAAATGGCTATTTGAAGAACTGCAAGTCTTGGCATGTTCTTTATGGGCTTAATTTTACTGCCTCTGAGTTTCCCACTTGGGTGTTCCATACACATATTAAAAATGATCATCAGTCCGAATTATAAACAGCCCCTAGAAAACACCTAGTGGGTGTCATATTTTCAGAAAAATAAGCCAAGCTTACATTCCATGTGTAATTACAATTTCCTGTCTGCACTAACTTTCGTGGACAGGGACATTACCTTTTCTCCCTTAGTACCAGGAGCTCCTGGGACACCATCAATACCTGGTAAACCAGGCAAACCCTGGAGCACAAAAATTCGGTTGATTTATACAGTAGTTGCTGATTTGTTTACATACAATCTGGTGACAGCATTGACACTTACAGGTTGACCGGGTGCCCCGTCTTTTCCTGGTGGTCCAGATGCCTCAGAAGTCAATGCTGTGCCAGCTGTTTGAGGACCAGGTGGCCCAGGAGGACCAGGTGGACCTGGTGGCCCAGGCAGCCCCTTCAACAAAAAGCACATTATATAATCAATTTAAAGTAAACTGTGATGTCTTCAAAGATTTGTGGCTGCATTAGCTTCTTCATGCTTTGATTTTGTCAAAATGTTGTTAGTGTCTATGAAATTGATACGGGGGAGGCTTCATATCAATAACTCTTTAGACAGAATCATAATGCACAATCTAAATCATTATTTTTAGTTCAACTTGAGATCAGGAGTGGATGTGTATATAACTGTCTGGACACAAAGCCTGACTCTTTAACTCCAAGGACCAATTTGTACATCCATGCATCCTGTTTTCACTCTTAGCTCTGGCTAACCACCTTGTGGTTCTATGGTTTCCCAGATCTCTGGCAATGTGTACTGACTGTAACTCAGGCTAGCTATTGGACCGTAACTGAAACCTTGGGCTGGCTAGCATTGGCTGAATCTAAATCTACCTAATTTTAATTATGCAGTCTGTTTGATTCATCTGAAAAGTAGATGGTGTTCCAAAACACAATCGTCCATGATTAAAAAAATTCACACGAACAGAAATGTTAACCACAGTTAAGAGTTTTCCTCATCCTTACCCGGACAGATTCCAAGTCAGGGAACCCTGATCCTTCCATGTCAACAAAGGTCTGAAAAAATGTTGTGATCAGTCAGTCTGTGATGAATGAAATATGGATAGAAATTGTTTAAGACCAAGACCAACTCACAGATCTATATCCTTGTCCAGGAGGTCCAGGGGCGCCAGGGGGTCCCCTAGGGCCAGGCTGACCCTCTCCACGGTCTCCCTGTATGAACATGATCCATTAAAACAGCACATGCTATTCCTAAAACACAGATTTAAACTCTGTGGATTTTTTCTCTTATTGTATTCTACTTCTACTCCTCTTCTGTTTGTCCATACATATAAATGAGCATTTACCTTCTCTCCTTTGACTCCAGGGTCACCTGGTGTTCCTGGGAAGCCTGGAGGTCCATCAGGACCCTGTGTTGATTAAACCATAATGGTATCTACTTAAAGAACCCATCATTACATCATTAAACTCCATCAAACCATTGATCAGTGTTGTGTGTATTGTGCCACAGAGACAAATATAAAAGCAACTTACAGTTTTTCCATCCTCACCGGGATCACCCTGCGAGATTGAAATTGGGATGAAATTAATTTCGACACACATGGGAATTGGGGTAATGTGAATTGGGGCTATATGATAAGCATAAAACTTAATACAACATTTAAATTTATACTGTATACAGTAGATGTTGGATGAACAATAGTAATATCTGAATTTAAAATCTATCTACTAACTGGCTCGCCATCAGCTCCTGCCGGTCCCTGGGGTCCTGGGACACCTTGCGGTCCAGGAGGTCCTCGGGGTCCAGGGCCACTCGAAACAACTGATCCATCACTGCCAACTGAATATTCGGCTGCAGGTCCTGGAGAACCAGGTGGACCGGGGGGCCCAGGGGGGCCGGGATCACCTTTCTTTCCTTGGTAGCCAAATCCTGCATTGCCCTGTTAATGAAGAAACATTTGAGTGAAGTGAGAATGTGATTTGACGGGAGAATTAAGCTTTTCCATATCTGGCATTTTTAAGGTGTGATGGCAAAATTTTCCTGAGGTGAGACCTCCCTAAGGATTCACCAGAAACTGACACACTGAGAAATACAGGACTGAATTCCCCCATAGGACATTAATCTGTTCTCATCAGGACTCATAATGAAAAGCTGTAAAACACTACGATCACATAGTCCGCTTTTTTTACACGACCTTTTCATATACAATTTAACCAGTCAATGTTGCCGCAAAAAGTAAGTGACAAAGACCAAAAGTCATTACTTAATGTTTAGTAAGTTTGAAATGTGTCATTTAATGAGCCTCAGAGACTAAAATCAAAGAGTCAAAGTTCAGCCCAAAGAGGATATCATCTGAAACTTACCTTTGCTCCCTTCTCCCCTGGTTCTCCCTGACAATTAAAAGAACAAACAACAAAGACAGTGAAAGCAGTTTTTACTAGTAGTGACACAAGTATCCACAGACTTCCACTTATTATTTCACCTAAAATATGGATACACAGCTGTTTCAGGGGGCAAATTAAATTCTACTGTGTGACAGCACACCCGAGTGTTTGTACTAAAATGTTTGGGAAAAAAATCAATCGTTTAAAAACAGTAAGTGTTATTCTAACATCTGCTTTAATATCTATTAATAATCATGTTTTATCACTAATATCTACACGTATTTCTACCAGTACTTTGTTCATCATCATTATCAAATGCTTTTGATCAAATTTCTTTTTGTCACATACCTTTCTTACTTTGTTTTTATTTCTACACACACACCCACCCACACACAGACACACACAACATTCCTACCAGATTGAATAAATACAATTAAATGTACGGTATATGATAAAATATGCAATATTTAATGTATCCATATACATTAGGACACATAGCTCCCTCTAGTGTTAGTTTGGGCACATTTTACTGAAGGTCACATGAATCCATCCTCAGCGCACTCCACTCAATCTCTCAACCTGCAGATCATCTGGTAAACTACATATTTCCACCCAATACAAAGCAAACAAACAAACAAGAGGTCCAAACCTTCTCCCCGCGGGCACCACCCAGTGAGTTGGAGCCAGAGCCCATTTCTCCCTTTGGCCCAGATGGACCCCTATCTCCTTTCTCTCCTCTCTCCCCTCGGTCACCCTTATCTCCTTTAGACCCACTTGGTCCTGGAAAACAGGGACAGTGTACAGAGTCAATGATATCCACATAAAAAGACCTTTCAGAAATGATTAATGATTGTATCCCACATCCCGAAAAACACACAGGACATTTCCTACTCCCACAAGAAGCTGAGAAAAGGGGAAAAGAAAACTAATTTTTGCTCGATGTAGCGAGAATCCCAGTGCACACGTCTGCAATTTATTGGCTGTGTCAAAGTTTCCAGCTGGTAATCGAGTACACCTTCCCACAACTGCATGCACCGCCATCCTGATATTTATTTTGTGGTGTGAAGCACATTGACTTCACATTCTTTCAAGTGAATGTGTCACTTGCAGTGGATGCTGCATAAAATGCAGCCAACATTTCAGTTGTGCAGAAATCGCTCATCTTCAACACTGATGACATGCAAAGCTAAATGATGCCTGCTGCAAGCAGTATTTTAGTTGAGTAATAAGAATTTAGCAGCAGGACAATGGAGCCAATGCCTCTAGGTGGATACATAAGCATAGGAAATTAATGGAATAAATGAGTGCCACATGTCACAGGAGTATTGTACTGAACTGACATACAGTACTCATCCTGCTGTTCTTCTCTCAGTTGAGCTGTTCTGCTTATCCTTGGTGAGTTTTCATTATAGCTTCAACATTTTTCACTTCACTTGGCCTTCACTGTACACAAACATTTCCACCACCCTGTAAAGTGCATAAATGCATGCCTTCTTGTGCTTGTGTGCTTCTGATATCGCAGATGTACACACAAGAAGCAAGCAGAACATCAGTACACAGAACAGAGGGAAGAAAAAAAAAACCACACAGATTTAGATGATGGTCTCTGGGTTTTTAACTCCCTCTGACCCACCTGGTGACCCAGGAAATCCTGAAATGTGGTGGGAGTCGCTTGCTGAACACAGGGTAGAAGACAGTATTAAATTAGGTCTCAAGATTAACAGCATTTTCAGTCAGTCACTTAAATTGTCGTGGACATGAGGTAAGATATTTGCTGTACCGTTTTCTTTATTATAATCACTTCTTAAACTAAACACTGTAAACCCTGGAGTGGTTACAGAGCAGCGATTCTTACACTGTAATCCATGCTTTAATAAAACATATTCTGATGTAAAGACTATGTGTTCGTGGCAGTCCGTAGCAAAAATAACAAGTATGGGGTAAATGCTGTACACAAAAATTCAAGTTGATCAATTACACTCTGGCCACTCCGAGGAAGCACGTGGCCTCAAAGGATGCTGCAACAACCAATATAAGCACTATCCACTTTCCACCCCTTTTGAATAACTTTTAATAGTTTGGATAGTTTGAGCTCTTAAAGGTTGCGTCTAAGTTGGTTGATGGAAAACGGACTAAATGGAAAAGGCGCGTCTCCTGCTTTCTCTAGACTGACATTTCCCTACATCAAAGACCTCCTTCTTTACATTAATATTTGTTTGGATTAATCATGAAAGGCCGGTTCAACTGAGAAATTGAAGGTGACAGAAGTTTTTTAGTTTTGTCTTTCTACACATTCAAGCTGTAACATTACCTTTTTACCAACATAGATGGTGATAACAAAGCATGGCAGCAAATCCCCCCCCCAAAAAAACCCAAACAAATTAACAAAAATAAGATATTATCAAATATAGATTAGAGGAGGTTAAATTACTCAAAGATTCATGAACATGATTTATGGAATTTTGCAGAGTGGTCTTCATAAACAAGAAATTATTAACCATGCCATGTTTTGTATTTTATTTCATACCCACTAGGTGGAGACATGCATCTGTGTATCTGTAGAACGCTCTGACTAAGTCAGCTGTTCATGTTCAGGGAATATGACTTCTATTATAAACATTCTTCTTTATGCCAGCAGATGAGGAGTCACGTGGCAGCTTGTGGAGGCACAACATCTATTTCCCAACTTTTATATTTAATGGGAAAAAAAAAAGTAGATGAATGACTGACATTTGAAAAACAGCAACGGGCTGAACATGAAAGATATTCCATCACAAGTTAGTGTTGAGCTTTTCTTTGCAATCACAATAGTTAAACTGGAATAATTCAAAATCAAAATGAAGTGACTTTCCAGGAAGATAAACTAACCTGTCTCTCTGGTAACAGACACCTCCTCTTTCTTGACCAGTGGTGGCTGCTGAATGGGCCGAGAGGATGGAGGGGTCGTCTGCAGGAGCATAATCATTCAACAGAGAGAGGCACATGTTCAAAATAGGCAGATGAAGACATTTAATGAAAGCTGCACTGACCTTGCTCTAAATCTTAAAGCCCCATTTACCTAGGCATCTTTCTACACTGTGAAGGCTTTAAAACAAAGTAAGAACCAGTCGATTCATGAGAAAATTGTGTTCTTGTTCACATCATTACCAAACAACCAACAAAAATGACTCATGTTTCCGGCCCTGTGTTACCATTCAACACCACTGATGTTTATAGTTATCTCTGCCAAGCACTTATTCCCAGCTATTTACCAGACCTACTAAAAAACATGTGCATGGCAAGCCAACGTGAATTTTTCTCCCCAGATACCTCACGAGTCACATTGAAAAACTTTACACAAAGTTTATTACGGCTTTCAGGGAACACGCTCTCCTGTCAGTCTCACTCATCAGGCCTGCAGCTACAATGTTCGATCACTGTCTATATTTGGAATAAAAATAAATTGTATGTGTATGTGTGGGGTCATCTTATTGCCACTCCTGCAAACTTCACATGACTAAACAGTAATTGCAGTTGTGCTACATTTTTGTCTACACTTGATAGTAAAGTCCGTTTGTGGCTAAGAAAGCTAGGCTTCAGCGTGGGAATAGTCTCCTGTCACTAAACCACTACAAGACTGAAAGGAAAAACAGGATGGACTGAGTGACTGGGAGTGGAGTGGAGGACCATTTCAGCTCCTCAAACTGCCATTTGGGTCATGCAAATACCCCCGTCTGTGGCTAATTCTTCAGCAGGTAAACCCCTGATTGTCACCTGTGGGATTCAGGAAGAGGACTGAGATGAAGAATGTAGAGGGGGGAGGGCCAGCTGAAGAAGTAAAGTGAAGCCAGTGTTGTTAATTAACCATTAACCAGTGCCCCCTCTGGGAAACCGTTCCCCCCACTGAGTTACGCAGCACTGACTATGCTAAGAATTTGGCCGGTCCATTGTTCTAAGTTGATGTATGTATGAATGTGATAAAGAGTGCCCTGCTTGTTCGCTCCTTAACCTATCAATCACGGCTGGGAATGACCAGTGGGAGGCTGCCTCTCCAGAATAGTGTTGAGAGATTTAAACCACACAACTTTAAGAGCAGGTATGCAGCTCTGTGGGCAAATCAACATATTCCACATATGCAGGAGGGTTGTGTTGTTTTACAAAGTACACGGAGGATAAATCCTAGATTTTGGACATTTTTGCAGTCAGCCTGAGTTAAAAGGAAAAACAGCCCAGCTGTTTTTAACATGCAATAAGAATAAAACAAAAACAACAGAAACACATTACGCCATATTCATCCAAAAATATTACTTCATATTAGAAAGATTTATAAAAAAAAGTTTAATTTTGATCATTTTGACCCTTTTTCAGGAAATCTGACTTGGAGCTTTTCCTAACTTATATAAGGTGTATTATCCTGAAAATCAAGGTAAAGGTCGCTACAACAACAGCATTTCTACCAGGCTGTTACTATGTAGAGAGAAATCAAGCTGGAAATACCCATTCAATCATCTGTTCTATCTACTGGAGCAGCTGCAAAAGTTTTGTGTATGTTTTTTGACAAAGTTGATTATTATTTCCTGTCGCATATGGGAGACAATGTGGACAATAACTTAATATGCAAACTTAGTGGAGCGTTTAGGGATCTGGAAATGTGACCACAAAACTCCCAAGTGTGTTCACATGAAGATTCATAAACTTAAAAAATATACATACTCTCCAAAGCCCTTTGTGGAAAAATTGGCCACACCAAAAACACCCATCCCCACAACACCAAGATAGTATCATGCTCTGGAAAGCTTTCCTGTTTGGGTTTCATGCTGAAGGGCAACACTTCAACAGTGACACTTTTAAGGATGTCTGACTAGCTCTGTCATCTATCACCATGAATTCCAGGATGACAAAATGGAAAGCTTTACTTCTACAACTCTCCCTTGTCTTTGCCCAGACTTGCCATAATTGCACTGGTTGGACAGTTGTGCAGAGTGTAGGTTATACTTTCTAAGAGCAGACATCACATGTAAAAAACATCTACAGGTATGCATTAGGTGCCAGCTGCTGTCTTTTACATTACATTACATATTCAATGATGGTAATAAATGCCTACTGAACAGATGGAAAAGCCCCTTGTAAAATGCAGCGAGCATCAAGGCAGAGCAAGTAGGGCAGAACAGATGAAGAGGCTTCCGACTCAAGGTACCTGACCCTGCCCTCCCCGTCTCCTCCTCCAACTTTCTTTCCACCTCTGTCAGTTCCTGTGCACAGCTGATTGAGAAACCAGTCAGAATAACAAACCCTCGAGGCGGGGGGCTTTGACTTGGATCAGATTGAGTCCAAATTGACATCTGGTTTTCCTAACGCTCCACTATAATTGTGAGTGGGAGTGCACACATGCACAGAGGCAACAGTGGTGCCGGGTGGAGCTCATGTTAGAGTACGTTTCAGTATGTATGGCTATCTTTGACGGTGGGAAGATGTGAGTGGGTGTCTGTGGAATCTGATTGTGAGTGTGAGGGAGACAGAGAGCAGACAGAGGAAGGGTGAAAGGACAAAGTGGGGGTGGGTGGAGAGAGTGACAAGAGGGGAGATGAAGGAGGACACGAAAAGATACAAAGAGTTGCAATGATTCAGAGAACAGAGAATCAGAGAAAAAAGAATAAGAACGCAAGTGTGACAGCATCTCTGCCAGGGAATGGGAGTGAAGAGACAATCTTGTCCTCTTTCATGTGGTATCTGTTGGTTCATCCAGGATAAAAGTGTCCATCTTCATCTACCCAGAGCACACAAACCTCACACAACAACAGGTTAAACAACAGGTTACAGTTTATTCTGAATCACTCGTCAAAAACTAACACTATAGGCTCAAAACTCTTTTTGCTGGTCTTACCAGCAGTGTGGATAAGGATATAACTTTTAGAATGGGCAGATTTTAACTAGCCAAGGTCATTTCTTTTTCAGTCTAAGAGGCCACTCTATGTAAAAAGTATTTGTATCCAAATGTACAATACAGAGGCAGCTCAATTTCCACACATCAATTTGGCAGTTTTTAATCTCTCTTAAGGAACCAACGTCTGCTCACTCACACCCTGAAACTTGAGACATCAGTGGTGTATCTAACAATGGGATTCAGTTTGCAGGAGCACAGTCTGTTGTTAATAATCATGGTTGACTGCATGTACATGTCTGCTTTGCTCAGCTGTTTCAGTTTTCTTAAGGGAATAAAGTCAAATTCCTCCATTCATTCATTCTCCTTCTTAAACTCTTAAACACTCGTAATTTATAAGCTAATTTATTTTCAGAGCATTGCTCGAGAAGAAAACCTCTCTTGTCAGGCATAAATCATTCAACAGGCTTAAATGGTGCAGAAAAACAATGCAACAGTGGGTAAACATTATCAAACCTTCCTAAGCAGAAGATTTCACTAATAAATAAAAATGTTGTTTCGTACCGTCCATCTATGTTTCTCCACAGACGGTTTGGGAGGTCCTCTTTCTTCATAGCCACTTCCTTCCCCTGAAGCCTGCGGAGACCAAGTACACATCTAACTCTGTGTTTCAAACCCACATTCCTTATGGTTTAATTCAGTGCATATAAATGTCTAGTATCTGAAAATATGAGTCTGTCAGTTCATGAACTCTTCACTAAAATTCAGGGTAAAAGGGAATTTCTAGGAAAATGTCTGTACAAGCATCTTAATGACATCATTTCAATGCTGTTTCTGCTCTCTGGGATAGTATTTTCATCGCTGTGTTGCTTTTACTGCTTTAAACCTGTTTTCCATGTTGCCTAATTGATATATTTTAATCTTAATGTGTGCTTAACCTCAGGAAACAGAGCTGTAATTTAATGCTCAACTTAAACTGTGTATGCTCCATGACTCTGTAACGATGTAATTAAACACCTGTACGTTTATTGCGTTAGGCAATCTGAACTAAATGCGTAGGTCTTTATACAGTTAACAGTTAGATTCAATTGCTCTTAGTGGTTCAGTGTCTTGAATGTGTCTTCTCTGTGAAACAGCTGTATGTGAAGTTACCATTCTAGATAAAAGGCACACCCTGAAATCTGAAACCTGTCATTTCCACTGTGAATGTTATTTCCCCATCTAATCCAAAGGACATGTATAGATTTGATGACAACAAGCAGTCACGTTTTGAACCAGAGGACAAGGTTTCGGTGGTCTCAGCGGGCAGGACAGCTGTGAGGGCAATGTTTTACTAAATAACAGTCGAGGCTGCTGGTGGGGTGCAGAGAGGCACCTGTGTTTTTGTTCGGGTGGTCAGGGTCAGCAGTGAAAAGGCTCCTCTCAGACTCTTATCTGTTATACATGTGATGTTATGAAACAGGCTGGAATATGTCGACAGTGTCCACATAAATGCCATGAATTCTTTTAGGGGAATATCTGCACTAATATGTATAAGTGCTGCAATTTTCAGCTAATAAAAATGATCTTCTACTTAGAGGGTGCATTAACATGATTAACTTTGACTATGAATTTGATCAGATTTGACTTCTTGCTAAGCTGGCTGCTGTTGGCACGTGCAGTTTAGTGAAATCGGTGACGATTCCAATTGAACTTCTTAGTAATATTTGAGACAATTCCAGCAGCTGTCAGTGTTAGTGGATGAAATGACAGCTGGTGGCAGATTTTATCAGCTGGAGGTAGAAAAGCTAGCTGAGTTCAGTTAGCCAAGAGGGGCGACTTTTTAATGTTTCCAGCTTTTGGTGGTAATATTGTAAAAGGGGTTTGGGGGATTTCACTCTCCTAAATTCATGGCTACATAATTGTTAGCTGACACACTAAGGCTGTTCCTGCTTGATGTTGCACACTGACATTGTCTCCAGATGCTGACCTTTGCAGCAAACAACATTATACTCATGTAGAGCTTGAAATGGTGAGCAGAAGTCTTTTGTATTGTATTCTTGATTTTTGTTACAACTTTGTTCTAACGTGACCCTGGGTGGATTCTTTGCCAATGTATAATCTGTTTTCCATCTTATCGATGCCTTTACATGGGTTTAAATGTTAGTGTAAACTCATTATCCAGAGCTGGCTTCTCCTCACTGATGTAATATACCTTTACTAAGGTATGAATGCTACTACACGCTGCTGTTGGAGACTAGTTAGCCAGACAAGCCGACAAATGCAGCTTAAGTTGGAGCAGGTTAACCACCAGATCCTTCCACTTTTGCTCTTGTATTTGTGGTTTTGTTAAGACTTGACAGGTCTCAGTGCCTTACTTTGAATAGGGGTCAATTATCTTCTCATCAAATGCCTTTTTATTTTTCCAACAAGAGGATCTCTATTGCCCTGCAGTCAAACTACAGCTTCCTGTCACATGCAAAGAGATAATATTCTTATATATATAAACCGACAGTGACTCACCATATCTGAGTCATCCTCATCCTCTTCACAGTGTCTCTCAGCAGCACGGGGGTCTCCCACCACCCTCAGCTCACCAATGACCCCCTGTTGGGAAACAAGGACGTAATGTTTTGATGTTTGATGATACATATGGTAATAAAAGACCAGCACTTGTTCTCACACACACTAACTTTCAACATTTAAATGTTTATCTCTGAAATATTTCTCAGGGAAATCCCCGCTTCCACAAAATCAGAGGGACTATTGATGTCTCTAGTTTTAACCTCTGCCTGTGAAGTGCTACTATCTCTGCCACACACAGGATACTCACAGATAACATGAATGGTATATGCGTGCCTATCAAAGGTCCATTAGCACTGTATGCAGACGCGCCGAGTAATTTGAATCTCCAGGATACATTTATGTCCCTTGGAGTCAATTGGATTTTTTAAGAGAACTTTGAAGATAAATAGAAAAGAGCTCTGACATTTTAACCCCATCTCTTCAAAGACTTTTAATGGTTGCACTGAGAGGCTCTTCATTTGCGACACCCACAACGTTTAGCTGACAGTTAGTTAGTTATGGTCCTTTTCCAACACATTAGTCACAAGGCTAAACTGTAACTGAAGCATATTTTTGCCAGGGATAATAAAAAATGGACATCAAAGCAAATAATATTTCAGAATGGAATGTTCATTTTATAAATACATATAGTAAAAATTTAGATGTCAAAGATGTTTCCCAAGTCTAATTTGATTAGATGAATTGGATTCACAAAACCTAGGAATGTAGGGTTAGGGTGAGGTAAACAAACACAAACAGCATATGGTTGACAAGTCGTGAAGACACAAATTACCTTTTCAAATTTTGAATAAGGAAAGGAAATACTTTAGATGGGCTTGCATATCAGATAAAGGAAAAACTGAACTGAAGTTTACAAGAAAATAAGCAGTGAAAACTTTACTAGAAGGCCTTGAAGTTCAGGTGGAAGTGCTAGTTTGAAATGTGAATATATTTACTAGAGTAACTATTTATTTCGAGTTTGTTTAAGTGCAGAAATGTTGAAAAGTGAAAAATGCAAAGTAAAGATCAACTAGCTTCTTAAAGTTTAACTCGAAATGAGGAGGACACCAAGGTCTTCAGGTCATGTTGGCACGTTTGCCAACTCATATGGCCATTATATGCATGAAGCTCAAGCATCTATTCCAAGTTATAGAATGAAATTCCTGTCTGATTAATATGACTAATCAAATAAAAATAACTGATAATGAATTAAACATCATCTGACATTAAGGAGTAGCTCCTCACTTCAAAAGGACTTGGGTTGGATTCTCAATGCTGACTACAAACTTAAATGTTAAGCAAATGCTTCATACATCATTGATGCAATTTAAGTTGTTTAACATGCATACAGAATATTGGTAGCCATGGAGTAAGGTCAGCATTTGTTGCAGTCAGCTGCTGAGATGTACTACAGATGACTGTAGTTAGTTCAATCCCAGCTGTGAGGTTTTTCAATTATTTGCAGTCAGCTCTAAGGGGGTTGGTGAGGTGCTGTGGACAGTTATGTTATGCTTTTGGAGTTGGCCAATTTGGGCAATCAAGTCATATGAGCATTATCCAGCCAAGATGTTTCACATGAATGACTTTGGAAAATCAAAACACTACATGGGACTTTTCCAAAGACACATGAGTGCCCATCACCTCAGGGCAGCCAGTGTAATACTTATTCAGTGCCAAAGCATCACACATTTTTCTCTATCTAATATAAAAGCCAGTACAAGAAATAAGGTGTAATGTTCTCTTTTATATATCCTCAATATGATTAATTTGTCAGCTCAAAGGAGCTAAAGAGTGTGTACGCACCAGGAACTTCTCAGGATCAGCTCCTCCAGCCTGGCCAATGAAAACCCCAGCTCCAGCCTCCAGCTCCATCTCATCCGGGGACCTCTCAATACGCATCACCTGAGGGTCTGTGTCACAGTTGAGGTAGAACATCACCTTGTCATCCCTCACAGCGACAGCGAAACGTGTCCAGGTATCCCTCAAAGAGGGCACGAGGAACCTGGCTGCCTCATAGGACTGCTGTGAGTCTGGCTCTGTGTAGTACAGGATGACATTTTGGTTGCCACCCTGGACAGCCGACAATTTGACACCCACATACATGATCTGCTGTGAAGCATCTGTGACAGAGAAGATAACTCCACCGCTGTTAGAGGTAGGTTTCAGGTTGAAAATGAGGGAAAAGTCCCGGTAGAATGGGCTTGGTAAGTGAGCGCGTGCTAGCTGGCCCGTGTTGGCATCGGGGCCAAAGACATATGCAGGGCTGTTGTCGGGCGTATAGACCCGGGTGATCTCATTGGGAGGAGGATCTCCGATCAGCTGCATCAGGGAGACTCCACTGTCTTCTAGAGGGAGAGAGAAAATGATGTTAGGCCACGATATGCACAAAACAGTGTAGGTTAGTAGGGAGGGCAGCATAGCAAGGTGTAACATTAGACCAGGCTGTATTACTATTAGGCTGATAGTGGTCTGCTTCAAGTGAATGTCTAATGCCGATACAGCTGTTGTAGTATTTCAGGTACTGGCTGTACTAAAACACCAAAAATGTAGTGGAAATTTACCACAACTTCTTCCAGCCAAGCTAAACATTTTTGAGAAGTCTTGCCAAAGCAGCTCTGCTCAGGGGACCACAAAAATAAACCTACCATTTTAAGGCTTTTAAACTACAAAATGGAGAGGGTTCAAATCCCCAAAGAAGACAAGGGATGCTTTACGTGAGACTGAGAGGAGCAGATCACTTAAGCAGATGGAACAAGACCCGTACTCCAAAGACTGCTAAAGTCTTGCGTCCTAAACTGGACTAAAAAGGCAAAGTTCAAGAGATGCAGCATGTGATTTGAGGGTTGAGTGATTTAGTTCTCATGTATGGGTTCTAAGAGCTAAACGTGGAAAGTTAGAGTCTCTAAATGTGTCTAAATGTTTCTTAGGAACTCTCTACAGCTGAAAGATAACATCAGACTAATACTTACCAGAACAGCACAACTAATGAAAAAATAATCAAAATTGCAATATCGCAGAATCACATAAGATACTTAATAATAAGTTGCAGGATCTGATGTGTCCTCAAATTTTGAGAGATGGAGCCTACAAGTCATATTCTCTGGACATAAGTGATCATGTTTTTTTGGTATAAAAACCAGAAAAATCTTTTTTTATTTTTTTTTCCAGTGACAATGAATCCAAAACAACCAAAATCACACATCACAATTGCTTCCTTTTTAACATATTATGCAGCCAAAGATAACATATTTTAAAACCTTTAACTTAGCTCTTATTTTGAAAGCTCCTCAAACAGCCATATTGTGAATCAGAGGGATGTTTATACATGGCATTGTTGAAAACACTGAGAGGAAAAAAAACAAAACAAAACAAAAAAACCAACTCTTCAGATTTGTGTGTTATCTGCTGAATTTCACTGCTCCAGGGCACACAGGGACCAACAGCTGGCCCTCCCGCATAACTGCACTCGCTCTTCCATCACCCTGGGTGATTCTGGTGAGGTCAGTGCATAATTATCGGTTGGGTTTAGGAAATGCAAGGAACACAAAAAGCAGTGTGGGTTCATTCAAACACATGGTAAAGACAGCTTTTGATTTACTATAGTGCCAAACTTGAGGTGGACTCTTTCTGCCTGTTCTATAGTTATGTGTCCTGGTGTTAAAGGAAAAATCACAAAAATCACTGTTTTGGGCTAACGCTTGTTGAGGTTTGTGCTGCTTTGAAGAAATGCTTTTCTTTACCACCTGATGACTAACGGTGCTCGGTTCAAAGCCTCCCCACTGACTCCACTGCTGGAGATCAGTGAGGTCGGCAGTTGGCTTTGCTGAGTGCTTAAGGTGTTCAGCTGAAGCTGAGGTCCCTCTTTCCGCTGTACAAGCAAAAACACCAGTCTAAATACATTGCCTGCTGTCTGAGACCCAAAGATCCTTTCATTTGAATCAATCAGTCTGTAACAGCACAGCATTAAAAACACATTCCAGTATTATTCATGCAGTCCCCCTCCGTGCCAATGGTACTGACATTTCTAGATAACATCCATCATAAGCTACCATTGTCCACACAAATATAGTGCCAAAAATGCTAACCAAATCCATTATCATCCCATCATTGGCGGCAAGCAGGATACATTTGACATGGTGGTGGGGAGGAGCACATTGACAAAGCTCTTGTCCATCATGGATAAACCCAACCACCCCGTCCGCCATCTCCTGCAAACACAGCAGAGCATGTTCAAAAACAGACTCAGGCAGCTCCGTTGTCATGAAGACAGATACATTAAGTCTTTCCTTCCATCTGCCATCAAGTTTTACAATAATTCTCTGGTCACCACATTTGATGTTCACTGCACTGCAAGAACGCTTAGTATCAACAACTGTACATAATAGTACATGTTTAACATCTATATATATCCTTGGTATACGTATCCATATACATGTATGTACATATGGTTTCAGTTTTTAGTTAGATTTTTTACTTGGTCCACTTTTTCCCCAATATTTTGTATTCTTATACTCTCTTTAAATAATGTATGTGTGCGCTATGTATATAGTGTATGTACATAGGTCTGCATATATGGACTGGTCCTCTTATTTCTGTTTGGTCCGCATATGTCTATATTTATTACTATTGTAGGCTATTCTTTTGTCCTTCCTTTTAATTTGTTTATTCGTATTATTTGTTAATACTGCTGTAACAAAAGAATTTCCCTGTGGATAAAATAAAGTATCTATATATCTATCTATCTAGATGAGTGATACAAATGTGGAAAAAGTCTTTTTTTTTCTTTTGCAAGATCTGATTTGGATGCTTCAGTTCAATTTTATGTAACTACACTTTTTTTCTGACCTGTAAAAAAAACTCTAAGCTTAAAAGATACATTTTCTAACTAAATTTGAAAATGTCCTCAGTTCAGGACTGCAGGTAAACGGTGGGCTTTTGACTTTGGCTTTGCATGGATGGCATTTAATAATAAATGCACCAAGTCGGCCAGATGTTTGCTCCACAACAATCTGAATGCGAAACGTCAAGGGTCCCTGCACTGGGCCTGTGCTCACAAGTCTGAACTTGGCTCCCTTCATTTGCACACTCTCTGCCACAGCCGGGCTGAAAAAGGTTAAAGTTTTTAGTAATACAGTGATGCGGGTCAGCACACCATTTTAAATTGTAAATCCTGCTGCCACGGGTGCAGAGGCCAACATGTGAGCTATGTTTAAAGCAGAAATGCAACATAACTGAGCCACTGTGGTAAATCTTTTCCAATTAAAAAAATTTTTGGTCTGAATGACATCAATTGTGCTGTAAAAAAATGTCTTTAGTTCACTCCTTTGTTTAATTTTCAAGGAAAAATAAATCGGAATGTGCAGCACATTGCTCAGAGACTGGTTGTCCCCTCAACATGTGGCACACCTCCAAAGTGAAAACTGAGGTCTCAGGCTCCAACTGCTCTCTCTCCTCAACATCCCCATCTCTTCCTCAGACATCTGATTTACTAATCAACTTGCCAAATGACCAGCAAACATTCTTTTTGAACGTGTGTGCACAAGCTCCCCAAAGCACTCATTAGTGAACCATCTCCCCCATCAGTCATCACTCATGCTGACAGATGTGCACTCTTTTGGACTATGATCAATATTGACCAAAAAGAAAAAACAGGCTGTAATTAAACACTAGCAGCAAAAGGTTTCACTACTCACTTTACAGCTGCACTATTTTCCTGATGTTATTCTGCCAGATGTTAGATAAAAGAAAGCTTAGGACTGAAAAACGAAATAAATTAATTAAATAAAATAACAAAATGAAAAGGTTTGACTTGCTTTGGTCCTCCTAAGGAATACTCTTGCTAAAGCCCGCCCAATGCGCCTGCATTGTCTGGAAAGGGCGAGATCAAAAATAGTTGGGTATACACAGAGTTCACCATTAGCATTTTAAGTGTAATCTCAATCCACGTTTTCCAAACAGCTTTTGTTACCCACTGACAGCTTCAAGGCCAGTTGAGCATAGAGAAGTAGAGGAGATGAATGGAGGGCTGGTAGGTTTATGGTGCTAGTTTGTCACGTCAGGACGAGCATTTACTGACCACGGTTCTTCTACATTTCTTTACGTCCCAGGATGGGGTACCAGAGTTTGTGATACGCTGTTGATAAAGCTGTATATACAATGTGGAAATGTATGTACAGCTTTGGGAAGAGCAGGATTCTGTCTGATCCATGGGAAAACATTTGAACATCTGGACTGTCCAAGAAAACTTTATGGTTTCACTGAGTATGCTCTATGACCATTTAAAACATCCATTGAGGCCTGCTGACAAGGGCCATGATCTCTCCCCTTCACTCAGCAAAGAGCTGGTCAGTGGTATGACCATGTGTTCGGAGTGTCAGGGTTTACCTCTGGAGACATGAAGTATAGTCAAATGATTGTTTAAAAAAAAAAAAAAAGTCAACAATCTTAAAACAAAAACTATGCATATAGTCCTTGTCACACAATTGATTTAAATGGGAAGCTAATTAAGTTTGGCCACATGATTTACTGGTTGTGTTTTCTTTCTGCTTGTTTAATCCGTTTCATCTGGTGGTTTCAGTGTTCAGCTGCTGACAGGATTAAGGGGAGTAACTTGTGATGCTTATCATCTTAAATCAATGACAAGTGACACTTGGTGGAAATCGATTTTATCTGTGGGTATGAAACACTGTATAAGATTTGGTTTGACATGGCTAATGCGTTTACCTGTAAAAGCCTATTTTCAGAGAATGTTAGTATTGATAAATAAAGTCTAATGCAAAGAAATATAGTTCCACCACTAAGTTAACTTAATGTTAGCAACATTAAATCTCTAGTGATAAATACAGGTAGCTCTTTGGCCAAAACCAGGTTCCACTTCATAGGTCTGAGGTTTGAATATTAAGATCCTGTCTTCCTGTAAAGTGTTTCTGAAGAAACACTGAGGGAAACGTGCCATATCTTTAATCTGATGTAGCAGAAGACTCTGAAAAAGATATCAAACCCTAAAACCACATCACAGTCCAGGAAGGAGATTTTATGTTGGCTCACGCTGAAGTCTGAGCTGTGATTCTCAAACCACAAAAAGGAAGATGGGTCTACCACAAGCTCTGCACTTTACTCTTTGGGGAAGGAGTAATATGATACTGTAAAAGTTCTACACCTGTAAGGAAATAACCTCCGAGCAGCACACAGGGTATATATAAACCTCATAGACCACTAGATTCATAAATGTGTGTTTTTGAAACCCTAGAGGGAAATAGGACCAGTGTTATTATGTAGAACTTTGTCCTTCTGTACTGTGTTTAGCAACACTCCCTCAATAGCCCCCATTTTTTGCTGGTGCGCCACAATCCAGAGGGGGCAATGGGTTTCTGGCATCAGAGAGGTCAAGCAACACTGTGCCCATAATTGGAACCCTCCTGAGAGCCAAGTCAAAATGATTTCTTGGCAAGCAGCACTCAGCAAAGTCAGAGCCAACTCCAGCCGTTCTTGTCATGAGATACAATATCAATCTCTGCTCAATGGAGCCATGGTGCTACAAATCAGTGTCAGACCCTGAAAATGAATGCACAAGGCCCAAAACACAGGCTTTATGTACACAGACACAAAGATACCACCAAAAGAGCCGTGTAAATCTAAACATATCAAAAGATCCTTTTCATATTATTACACTCCCAGAGAGGGGGCGGCAGCAATGGGATTTCATTTAATTTCAGTTAGGCATCCTAAAGTGACAGAGGGTAATGGAGTTTCTCCAACAGGATGTAGTCTTACTGTCACAAACTAACCAAACTAAATTGCAGCTGACATTTAAACCCTGATATGAATGACTGCTCATCTTTGAAGCAGGAGGCTAGTAACCATGGAAAAACATCATTAAAAGGCCTATTGTGCTCTAACAATTCTGTCTTACCACAGGGGTAGCCCCCCTGCAGTAAAAGGATCACATCTGACAGCTTTCTTAGATGTTTCCATGCACACACTGATATCTCTGCAATCTTCCCACAGTAATCTCCCACATCCACACGTCTGTGGGCTGTATTCAAATATCTTTTTTTACATGTATAAACTCTTCCTTTGTGTTCCCTGCCCTCTGCCGTTGGCCGTGTCTTTAATTCATCCATATCACCAACCCAAAAAGATGCAAGCACATCATGAGACATTCTTACATGACAGGTTATAGTTAAATGATGTAGGAGTGGGGTTGTTATTAACGCCCAGGGCAAAAACAGAATTTGAATGCCCCCCTCTCACACATCGAGCCAACAGAGCTGCAGATAGTGAGAAGAATCTGAGGACTCCTAGACAGACACTGTGTAGTACGGTTTCTGATCAGTGACTTGGCGAGGTCAAAGGACTTGTAAGTGGGAAAATGGCCAAGATAAAGTTACTAGACTAACATGGATAGAAAGCATTTTTGGTTTCAGGGCAAACATTTGAGAGCTTTGTAACGCACTATGTTAAGCTGTGACAACATTCAGCCAAAAGCCAAATCTCACCAAGTGATTGGTCACTTTTAAATGAGCAGCATGGGCATAAGCATGAGGCATTTTGTGAAATAGAGGATTTTGGGCATTAAAAAACATATAGGCAATATCTCACAGACAGAGGAAATATTCTCCACAGCCCCCATAGGAACCAAGCCAGAAGCTAAGTAATTTGTTACATCAAATCTATTAAGCATCAGTCTAATGACTGTTGTGCTTGAATGAGTGATAATTAACACTATGGTTCTGAATTCTAATCCTGTAATCTGAACCCTCCTGCTGTGGAAAACCACACCACTGCACAACAACACAGGGAAAGTTCAAATCTGTTTGGGCCCAGGTTGTCACTTATGGCTGGAACCAGAAACTCGTGTCCACTTGTCTCTGTCAATGGGGGCAGCTGTCAGAAAGATAGCAAAGCTGGAAAAAGCTACAGTCTTGAACTCCCAGTGATATGAAGCATGGAGGGCAGGAGAGTAGCTCAGTAAAAGGGATTTGACTTGTGTGATGCAGGATGTTCTCACAGATGGCTACAAACATCTGAGTCATTTTCTCCAACATTCTGTGTTTGTTGCTTTAAATACTACAGAGAGGATACTGAAATGCAGACAGTTTATGATAAAATGAAAAAAATCAATTTAAACATTCCTCCGTAACTATCAGTTCACTGATGCTTTTTGAAGGAAATCATATAATGACGTGTAATGCAAATGCATTATTGACAGTAATTACATGCAGATGAGATGAAAGCGTATTGTACTGCATTAAACAGCAAAAATCTAGATTATACACGTCACTCCAGATCTGGAACACATGCCTTGAATGGTCATTAGTATCTTTACCTTAAAATTTTCAGCTGTTAGTATGTTACCTGAGTACCTTAACCTTCCAGCTGTCAGAAATAATTGGACTAGCACAGCTGTACAAGCTGACATCCCTCTGAAAACCACTGATGCAGACAGGAGGGCTTCCCATGCATGACAACTTAATCTGTCTCTTTGTGGACAGACAAATGCACAACAAGCTGCCTGCAAGCCACTCACTGTCAAAAGAGACATGCAATTGTATATGGCGACAATATTTCTGTTTTCAGAAGAAATACAGCTGCATTTTACTCAGTATTACAGAAAAATAGCAACCGTGCCTGCGGCAAGAGAAATGAAATTAGTACTTCATTCATAGTCTACTTCTCAGAAATGACTATGTGATAGTAGCATTGGACAGAAAATATTTACTTGGTTGTGTTTTCTGATGTTACACCAATATTCATTTAAAAACACTGTTAAAGTGGATTTTTTTTTTATTTTTGATTTATAATTATTGTATTTTTTACAAGTCACACTTGTCTATTTTTTAATTGAAATGGTCACTGATGCAGAACACTGCTATACAGGACACTATACACAAAGTACACAAGACAGGAAATGTCCATTTTACCTTTTGAGTTAATAACCTACAGAGGAAATACACATCAGTTGGTTTGGTAGTGAACCACAAACTGACTGAAGTGTGTGTGTGTTGTGTGTGTGCCTTCAAAGACCTTCAAGTAGCAAGTCACATGCAATCCAAAGGACAAGGGAATACATGCAAAAGGTTACACACTGCAAAGTTTGCTGGCACCATGCTTGTTAGGCTGAACCCAGAGCTTCCTTTTAGGAACAAGAATCATACACTTGCAACATGCTTAGTTTAATTTTAAATTAATTATCTGTGTAAAGGAACCAAGGCAATTTTATTGTCACTGACTCAGTTATAAGAGGGATATGACGATTAATGATGTGGGTACTGGGAACTGGGTATTGGTTTTTGGGTGGAAACACCAAGCAAACTGGGGAGTAGGGATTTTGAAAACTGGTTCAAAATGAATCCCAAATTTAGGATTCATAAGAACCACTGGTTACCTTTCTGGTTACTAACTGATAAGCACTGATACCCATCATCCTCCTCGTCTGGTAGAGTATGGCACTCCACAGGGAGGTTTCCCTCATCCAGGATCGCCCAGCAACTGTCTCGCAAGACCTCGCAGAAACTCCGGCAAGGCAACACCGGCAGGGAACCCAGAGAGCCACACTTTGGTACCAAGAGAAGGCAGAAAAACCACTCCAAACTATGGTGGCAGTTTGACCTCAGCAGCCATGCCCACCTGTTCAGGAGTGCCTGGATTTCCTCAACATTGCTCTGGTTGAGGTAATTTGGCACAAGAAATCTTTGCCCAGCCATGGAGGAGCAGAAAGGGAGACTAGTGTCTAGCAGCAAGCACTGTGGGGATTCGACAGCCTGTGCTGGTTTGGAAACTTCTGTGTGGCCTTCAGCTGGTGCCTGGCTCTCTACAGCTGTCTGGCTAAATGAGGTTGCTTGGATAGGCTTTTGCTCACTCAGTGATGGTTGTGTAGCATCTAAGATGTGACTGCTAAGGCTGGTTTCCAAAGTCTGGCTAATTTCTGATGTAAAACTGGGCTCATGAGTCACTGCAGGTATTAAAGTGCAATCTGGTGTCCTGCTAGTTGTTTGTGGCAGGTGAATTAACATTTTCTGGGTATTAGTTGATTTTGGGGTTGGAGGAAGTGCCTGGCTAACAAATGAAGTCTGGGTAGTATGGAAAACCTTAGCTAGAGTTTCCTGAGTAGTTGTTAATTCACCAGCTGGTAACTGAGTAACTACTACTTGATGGTTGTCCTCTGTTATCTTGGTAGTCTCGACATAGTTGTTGCCTTCAGCTGGAGTTGGTAAATCCCCTGGGAAAGTGTTTTCACGAGAATACTTTGTCAAATCAAAGTTACTATTGGGATTTCTATTTCTGAGTGTTTTTCCTGAAATTTCAGGCGATAGATCTGTATTTTCGTGTGATTTTGTTGTACCAGAGCTTTGGCTATCATCGGTTCTGTTATGAAGGTTCAAGTCACTCTTCTGAAACTCGTTTGTTTGGAATGCTATGCTAGCTCCACTATCTGACTCTGTGTGATCAGTGGCCATTACTGTTCCTTGGCGGCTTCCCTTAGGAAATTCTAGCATTTCAAGGACAGACCCCCCACTAATTTCAAATCCAGATTCAGGAGAATATCCAGAGCCAGACCAAAGAACTGACTCAGCATCTGCTGTCAATTCAGACTCAAGCCCAGCAAGTCCTCTTTCATTTACTTTAAATTCTACTTGCTCAAATCCTTCAGACCCCATACCCTTTAATGAAGATGAGCCTTTACCAGGTTTGCTTGTGCGTGATGAAATCCCTGTTGTGAGCTTTTCTTGTGCGTGGCCACTCTCCGGTTGTGTTGTAGATATTAGAGTGGTTAGCAGAGGAGTGGTCTGATCCCAGGTCTGCACAGTCTTTTGCATCCCTTGTCTCTCATCAATGATCTCTGTTCCGACCCTATCATCTGTTGGCTGTTCTCCACTACCTGCTGGACTGCCAGAGCCCTCGTGGTCCATTGCTGGAGCCAAAGTTGTTGTACCAGTCCAGGACCAGAACCAAGCATCAGAGAAGACCACCAACTGGGCCATCAAAAACAAAATACCGACCTCAGTCCTCATCTTGGCCACAATGCGAAGTCTAGCTGCTTGATTAGGGTCCAGGGTCAACTATGACATGTTCTTGCAGCCGCAATACTTCTCACACAGACTTTCCTCCAGCTCAGTGGCCACACACCCTCCACCAGGCAGAGGAAAAGTGAAGAGGAGTGCCCCATTCAAAAGAGTAAAGGGAGAGCGCAGAGGGAGGTGTGCTCCACATTGGCTGCCCTGCCAATATTTCCCCTCTTGACTCCTCCTTCCTCCTCCTTCTCCCTTTGTCACAGCAGTGAAAAGCGATCCCTCCTGCTGACTGATACCTTAGAATTATGGCAGCCTTGCCTTTCAGTATACAATACGGATGCTTTCAGTGTTTTAGAAAGAGGGGCAATTTGTTCCCCTTGACTTGTTCTCTTTGCTCAAACATTATAATAAGTAGAAGTACAGACCTAGCTTTGAAAACTGCAAATTGTGTGGAAATTCAAAGGTGAGCAAAAGTTGTGCTCACATGATTGTTTGATTTCAGCAGACGCTGTCCTGTAGGGAAGGTTTGAAGTATAGGAAGCCGTGCTGACTTCCTGTTAATTAGTCTCAATCCAGTACAACAGTCCGATTACTGAGCAAATTGTCTCTGGTAAAGTCTAAAAATGTTATGTTATTACAGTAATCGTATTGTTATATAGGATAATGCCAATGTTTATATATAAAAAAAGGTTATATTATGCAAATCCATCCATTTATTTTCTTCCACTAGTCAATGTCCTTGCATACATTGTCTCTGCTCCACATGATGCCATTTATTGCTAAATCCAGTTTAGACCCCTGCTTCAGGGCTCTGTGGTTACACAGTAATCCAGACCTCACTTTCTTGTCTAGACTGGTTTTAACACTGCGTATGGAATCAGTCAACAGAGACCCTCGACATCTGTGAATCAAAGATTAGTGATAAAAGGCGCAGGAGGTCTGTGGAAGTGTCTAGTTGGTAGTGCTGAGGTTTAAATTGAAGCCAGGCATTTTGTGCATATAACCTCAGTTGGTGACAGAAAGAAATTGAGGTCGTTTGTGCACAGCAAGTCACCGTCCTCATAGAAGTTTCCATTTGTTCCTGCTGAGGTGCAGTGAAGTCTCAACACAAGCATGACAACTTTATCCTTCAGCTCTCTGTCATGCCCTGGGGTCACTGACGATTTAAATGATCCCAGTCTGCAAGATTATGTTTGTTTGGTCTAACAAAGGGAGAATGTGAGAACCAAAGAAATAAAGAGTTTATATATTTAATGCATACAGTTAATAAAAATAAAAACTATTCATTATGTTAGTAAGTGGTTCACTTATTTATCACAAGACAAGAACTATTTGTATGCTCTGGGGCCTGATGAAAGTTTTCATGAAAGGAAAATATTATGTTTAGTCATACGAAAAGCAGTTTCCCTGGGGACAAACATGACGGAGGGGCTTGTGATTATATTTTTGACGTGCATGAATGCTGAATTAAAAATGGAAGACTTTCTCTGTGAACCTCAGTGATACACTTTATTTATTTATAAGTATGGTTGTAATGACAGTAAATGCTTTACCCTTCTGACTGTTACCAAGCCCTTGTTCACTCTAAAACTGCAGAATACAGACAAGGTAATTATGGCTCCTACATGAGAAAACGAAGAATGGCAATTTCCTTTGGGAAAATACATTTTCAAGGTGACTTTCAAGCAGTGCCATGCACTAAGGGGCAATCACAACATGTTTGAGCAAAAATTTAAGAAAGAATCAATATGCATTCTCAACCACACACAGACTGTCGAGGTCAGAAAAAAAAAAAAAAAAAAAATCAAAGTAATGTCGGCTTCAATTTGTCAGTACGTAAATCAAAATGAACAATGTTTAAAGTAGGAACGTTGTTAACAAACCCAGGGGTAATAACCTCTGTCCTGTGGAAGGTAATGATTAGCTGTAAACATCACAAAACTTCTCTAATGCTTGTCGATCATTGGATTATTGGTCATTATGAGTGAACAACATCATACCTTATGGCTTTTTAGGGAAAAGTAGCAGGTTTCTTCTCAAGGGCTGTTCAAAACTGCATAATTGTTATTGAATGAAGACATTACAACAAGGAAATGCAAAATCCAGACAAAGAAATTGTCCTAAAATGTATCATCAGGAGACTCCAGTGAATGAGTTGCTATTCAAAAAATGACAAAGAATAAATTAGAGTTTGGAAGAGTTTATTAAACTTGAATGGTGGGCAACTTGCCAAAAACACTTGGGTGGCCAAGCATACTACCTGTCACTTTGTCATGAGTCTCCTTAGAAACTGGAAAAGATTTGCTTATTTATGGGAAAAACCAAGGAAGCAAAGGCAAAACTACACTTAATGAAGTCAGTACATTGGTGCTTTTGGAATGACAGTTTTTTCAACAAAGGTAATCTGAGGTAATCTGCAGATATGAACACACCGCGAGCTTTGTCGAAGGTATGCGTTCCTCTTTTCAACATCCTTTTCATGTCTTACTACAACCTGCAGAGTGCAGTCTTTGAGAGTCAATAAAGACAGCACAGGCAGATTTCCTGTATTCAAGATTGCTATTTGTAATAGGAACAGATAATTACAGTAAGAAAGGTTGAAAGGTTTGCACTTCTCTGCACATCGAAGGCAGGGGCACTGAAGAAGGAGTGGCAACTTTAAGATGTCTCATAAGCAACTCCCTTAATATGTATTATTTCCGAAAATCTGAAAAATTTATCTTGATGGGACCAACAATTTGTCTACACATCAGAGGTAGCGTGAGCATCACAGAGGCAGCAGTAGCTTAAGTCCTGCGTCGGACCTCTGCAGACTATTTATAGACAGCCACATACTTTGTAGGACTCTGTAGGAAAAATGTGCTTACAGCATAATCACACGGTATTTTCTCATGTCATATAGCCAATAACACAGAGTCACCAACGGCACCTTCATAAATCCTAATACACACATACCTCCATGTATGCATACACCAGATTTGCTCACACATGCCCATAATCACATCTTGCACTTTGCATCAAAGTAGGCTGATCGAACCAGCTGGACATCTTGCTTATTTTCATGTGCAGTGACTTGTTCATATATATAATAGCTTGTGGAACAAATGAAATTTTGAATCTGTTGGCAAGCAGATGGAGACAATATCATTAGCCAGACGGCGACCATTTAAATGAAGAGGCAGTGGGGTACCTCCTGTCATCCACAATCTTGTTTGCCTAATTCAGTCTGTCTCTGTAAATTCACTCCACAATTGGCAACATGATTCCTCTCAGTTTACTGGCTGATGATACAGCTATGTAACAGATTTCTTTCTCTGCCTCAGTTGCCTTGTTAGCTATCGGCTCATACAGAACGCTTTCAATAACAGAATACTAACCCTTGAGGAATTCTGCTAAGAACATTACAGAGCAACAGATATTGAGATAAACTACTATTCAGCTTAAAAATTTGTTTCTGCTTTTCATTTTGACTGAAAACATTTTTTTTTTAACTATGATATTGTTACTATTGTTCCAGAGGATATGATCTCTAAGTCGGTATTTATAAATTAAAACAAGTTATATTGATGTTTCATTGATGGTGCAAGAGTATGATGATTATAAGTCTCTCAGTGACATGGCTCACCCACATGTTGAAAACACAACACAGCACAATACACAATAGCTGTAGACACTGCATGTGAAACACAATGAAATGTTTATAAGTATGACAATTGCAACTGTTCCAGCAGAAAGCCAGACTGATTCAAAGATATCAGACACACAAGAGACAGATGACTGAAATACATTCTCTTTAAACGAGCCATAACATCTGGAGTTTCTCTCATTTGACAGAAACAACAGCTGGGCATTTGTGCTCAAAAATGCTTTGGTCATGATATTTGTAACCAATGTTAATATTAGTAACATGTATCCATGATTTCATATGACTCAGCAACCATCTGAAATTGATTCCGATCTACACCACACTCAGAAAGCAACCAAATATGTTCTTCCTTCCATTCGTTTTTTTTTTTTTTGTTGTTGATTATTTCAGTGATTCTCAACTTCCGACTGGGAAGTGTAGTAAAAATTTGCCTTTTGCAAAGGTTGAAGAACTTCCCCCAGTTCAAATGCTGGTCACCTGCTGTCAAACTGCTGCCTGCTGTCAGAGCACTATAAACTCAGCAGGGATTTCTAACAATTTCAAGGGTCAGTCCACCCAAGTTTCTTCACCATTGTATTTGGATGGTGCCGAAAATCATGGATAATATTAAGAACAAAACTAAACCTTAAATTTTATTCACTTAATGCTTGAGCAACATATTATGTTAGAAATCCATTACCTCGGTATTGTGAAATTAAGAAATCTTTGGTCAAGGAGGTCACTGTGAAATATGAAATTGGACAATTAAAATCAGGCATTTATCATGTAGCTTTTAAATCAGTTCTGACCTCTCTGGTTGTGCCATCAAGATTTGCTCCCATGGAGACTTGAAACTCCATTTATTAAAAGACTATTGGAGATATTGCACAGTGGTGTTCCTTATAAATGTATGTGATGTCTGTGACCTGTGAAACCCTGAGATGTCTGAGGAGGGGCTAAACTGAAATTCCAGGCCTCCCCAGTGTCTGTCTTCACAATACACAGACAAAAGCACGAAACCCAAGACCAGGAATGAGTCTGAGAGCTGAGACCATCAATGGGAAGATGAATGATTGACTAATTACAACAACAACAAAACTTGCTGAACATAATCCACGAGGGACAGAAAGGGTCCAATTATCCGTCGTAGCATGGTGGCATTTTATGCCAAGCTGACTGTCAGTCAGATATCAGATTTCATCTACAGAGAGCCATTTTCATCAGAGCTAAATATAGCGTTTGTGAATAATTGAAGAAGACAAGGTCATACGTGTGCAATACTATATGGCACTGCGAAGAGGGAGAGTGTGCAATCAGTAAATTAACCTTCCCTCCAACTTACTATGGCAGAATATTTTTTCAATCACTTTAAGTCTTGGGCACTAGTGGGGATGTGCAAGATGTCCTCAGGTCAACAGACAGCGTCATGTTGACCTGAGGTCTAACTGCTGTACAAACTGAAAGGCATGAAACAAGACACACTTCACAACAAAGGCTGATAACTCAAAAACCGTCAGTGTGTATCCTCTGTCGTCTTAAAAGCTGCTGCAGGGCCTTTTGGCAGCAGCCCCCACCCCACTCCTGCACCTCCACTGGTGTTATTTCAGCTAGTAGGGGTCGTTGACCTCTCCCTGTGAGTCATAGTGAAGGCGTTGTCTTAGTGGTTACACAAGCATTAAGCTCCAAGGCCCTGAGAGAACTAGGAGTTTTAAATGACACACACAAATTAAGATATCCATACACAGTGGTTGATATGCAGACATACATTCGGACACACACAAATAAACTGCAGTTGCGCCTTACGTCATTGTGCAGACGTAGTGTAAACATTGAGACAAAAATACAAACCAAAGTGAAGATGTGCCTGAGACACACATGCACACACTTACTGCTGTGATACATACCATACCATACACCTGCCTGAGCTGCGGTCGCACACTGTGACACAGTTGAGCCCCAGTGTAAACATCTTTCAATCTGAATTAACTCCAAAAAAAAAAAAAAAAACGCAAGAGGAAATGTCTGTAACTCCATCGCCTGGTAAAGTTAATCTGTGTGCATCTCTCTCTCTGTCTCTCTTTCTACATGCTTCATGTCTCTGAACACAAGAAGGAAACTTGCCTGTATCTCTGAGCAACAGGGTTCAACACGGTGGTGAATCCCTGTACAGTACAGGTCTTTCAGGGGCTTTTGAGCAAATTTAAAGCCTCTGGTGAGTACAGACTCCATTCAGATCTTTTATCCCCCCATTTTAAAGGCAATACAAGCAGTTTGGGGTTATGTCCCCTCGTTGTTCCAGTCTCATGGGTAGTAGTGTAATTAACAGTATGTCCTTGAATGTAAACCTTGCTTTCTTTTCGGTAAAGGTTAAGACTTTGTAAATCCGTCCAACAAAGATTTAGGGATGGGAATAGAGGATAAACCACATTTGGGTCAGACCCAGAAAGCAGAATCTGAGATTTATATATCAGCAGTATATATAAATGAAATATGGTTTTTATATTAATAATCAAACAAAGCTGAACTGAAACATATAGAGCATGTCTATACTGCTTCTGCATATTACACATCTAAATGGAAAAAGTAAAAAAACATCTTTCCTTGCATCTCCAACCAGTGAATGTGTGTCAGAAGGCGTGAGACAGTCAGAGAATGAAAAGTAGTGGGGTTGCCTAACAGAATGGGTGTCGGAGGGTCACAGATATCTGATTAGGAGGAAAAGCACTCCTGCTTCCCACAAATAAAGACTTTTAGCAGGAGTCCAGTTAAAGTGTCTTGTAGCAGCAGGTTGTGGGTGAGCCACCTCGCCTGGAGTATAAATAACTCAAATGGGGTGACTTCAGTAAAACTCAAAGAAAGATGGGTAATTTGAAATCTCCCAATCTGAACACATGAGGACAGAGGAAAGAGCAAGTTTATACTTAGGTAAACAGTCAATAAGCAGATTATGTCGGGTTTATGCATCTGTACATACTGCAATCGGCCATGCATTAAAAAATTATCAGCAGTATATGCAATAAGTAAAATAGCGATAAATTGTGACCACTTTATGTCCTGAAAGGCAGTTACTTATTGCCCCTTTAGAGACTTCTATGCTACATCCCTCCACTGAGACAGACCGTCAGACGGAACCCTGCAGGGTTTCTCCCAGTCCTGCTCGGGCAAGCAGAAACAGCTTGGCTGTCACTCTGAATAAAACACATTCCTCGACAAAAGGAGAATATGGAGCCTGTGGTGTCAAAATAGCAGTTACAGTATAGGAAGGAGGTGGACGGGTGTACTCTCTTGTTTATGGGACAGAAGAAAGCTGGAACACCTTTAAATCAAAGACAATTTTTGTCAAGATATTCCACAAATGTAGAAAAACAATTACATCCTCTGTTGACCAGTGAGAAAACCGGTTGTTTTGTTAGTTCTTTGGTTGAAATTTAACCAAACCTCATGAAACATTTATGTTTAGGGACTGGACTACTTTCAAGATAACTGTTAAACAGAGAAAGTAAAGTTCATCTCACTGCTTTTATATAAACATTTGACAAACAGTTCATTGTAGTTATCCAAAAAAAAGCACTACAAACAATGATCTGATTAGGTATTACAGAATCAGAAACATTTTATTAATCCCCAGGGGGAAATATCACAACTTCAAACATAACATAACATGACTGAGATGCAGGATATTACTAAAGACTTGAAAGCTTCCAGCTGCCTTGCAGCCTTTCCTAGAATGATCCCCCTCCAAACGGACTCGCTGGCTTCTTGTACCTGTAATGACTCTACTAATTAGTGCAGTGTGCAGTACGAGCATCCGGAAATGTTTGTAACTGTAACTGCCCCACAATGCCTGGGAGCTGTTATCTTAACTAATGACAGACTCGTTGTTGAATCCAAACCTCACTGATTGCAATACATGGAGAGACGAGCTGAAACCAGCTGAAACCAACAGATGCTTACCATCAAAATGCATATTGGCTTTTCACACTTCGACATTAAAAAGCTGAGCGGCTAGTTCATTGAGTTTCCTACTATCGCCATTTGTGAGGTGTTTGCTAGTGCGGAACAGTATTTTCACTACTCAGCAGCACCCTCAAGATACAGTCTTTACTACATACTAAACAGACATGCATCACAAATAGCAAGGAGCGTTGGGAAGATCTGAGTGTTGTTCTGCCTGGAGGGGCATTTCAACACCCAGAGAGTGAGGTGCAGTTGTGGGGATTTAGCTCCCTCTGCTGTCTGCAACTGGACATAGGAAACTACACCTACCGTGTTTCAATGAAAAGCCTTGGCATATCAACAGTAAACATGCATTTAAAACACAACAGTGTTTGAGTGAAATATTATTTATTTTTTTTGCCATTGTGTGTTTTTTTTTTTTTTTCAAGGAGCTCTATGCATAATGATCGGAAAAATCAGCTTCTCTGTCAATGTGCCATCTCACATCGGCACACGACAAAAAGAAAACTTCACTCAACGGGTGGTGCTCTCTGAACAAAAACACACCTGTGGAAAACCAAACACAATATACACAGGGCCTGTCAAGAGCAAACACTGTCACTTGGCTGAAAATGCACATGGTCAAGATACTGAGGAAACAATATAAACTGATATCTCTAGACGAGGACCTTGGAAAGAATTGCTGCATGGCCTCAACACACTTCAACAAACCTGCAAAATGGATGTCAGAGCACAAAGGAAAAACACAAACATGTGTTAACAGATATGTTTCCTGGTGATGGGACTCAGTGATTAAGTCCCTCGAGGTGTTAGCTCTTTGACGTGTAATTGGGCATGAGATGACTTGCAAGTACACCTATGGATGGATTATACACGTACACTCCCTGCCAAAGTAAACCTCACTTTCAGGCAAGACAGAAAATTCAATTCATTCCTTCTTTGTGCCAACCATGCATAGAATATCTACCTGATCCACGTGCTTGTGAGCAGTATAGAGAAAACGCTAACACAGCCATGTGTGCTGGTTCATTTGTGCTGTTAATGCTGTTCCTCAGCAGAGGGAGATCAAATCACTGTGTGGTTTATTATGGGGTTCAATGGGACACTGACCTCATTACAGTCCAAAGCACTTAGGTCACAGGACTGTCATTAACATGCAACACACACACAGAGAGCAAATACACATATCAAATGTGAGACAAGTGGGGCAGACAAACAGGACGACAAAGTCCATCCAGGTCATCTTAGGAAAGAGAAGCCAAATATGAAGTATTCAGTTACACTAACTTGCAGCAGAGGTACTTCAACTTACCTTTATTCACAGTGTTTATTTCCTTTATAGGTGTCCTACTCAAATAGCACTGAGCCCCACTTTGGCCAATTTATCCAGTATATATCTACAGCTTTACAGCAACAACAATCTTCACTTCTTTGTCACACTAATATGCGAACACAAAACATACTAACTTAAAAAAATAAATAAATTAGATGACTAAAGATTATTCAGTCACCAAATCCCTATTTTGTCCATGACACAATAACAGGTACACAGTTTAATGCAGAGAGAAACATTATAATCACTCAAAATTACATTGGTAAAGACATGGAACATACAGCCTGGTGAGTCTTTGGGTGAACTTGAAGTAAAGGGTTCATCTCAACTCTGACAAATCATTTACCTGCTTCCTGTCCCTGAAAAGAATGGAGAGAGACTCTCCCACACCTGGAATCCACACACTGCTTGTCTAATATAGGCAGGATTGGAGGGTCACAGAGTTGAAAACGCCCTATTCAGGTTAGCTACAGATTTACGAAGGGGTATCTAAGTCTGAACACCTAGATAAAAACATAAACATAATACTTTGAGTCAGAAGAAACAGGGAAAGAAGATGAGATATCTTATTCTTAATAAATGGTGCATTTAATAATCCTATTCTGACAGCAACACCGAGGTATCCTCTGTCCTTCCCAGAGAACAGGGTCATTCAGCAGGCACCAGGTGGCTACAGGTCAGAGGATAGGGCCCTTTGACTGCAGGTCACTGGTTTGACTCCACAGACCAGCTGGGAAAGTCTAGATGAGGGGGATGGGTGGCTAAGTGAGTGACAGTGTCACATCCGTTGACAAACTGACAGGAAAACATTCGGTGTATATGTAAGGCACTTCACCTTCCCCAGTGGCAGGTCACCGAATAATAAACAACCGAGGGCTGTTTGCAGGCTGGCAGTGTGGTTCAACTTTGAGTCATTCTTTTCTTTCATTGAATGCCTGATTGTCAGTAACAAATTACAGCTGTGTGCCAAAATCACAATCTGATAAATGCTACATGACTATAACCTGTGATCTGGCTGATCAAATCAACAGCCAGCCGTTAACGTTTTTTGTTTGTGAGCACCACTTATTTGGTATTTAACAACAGAAATGAGAGGAAAATTGTTCATATCTCCTATTTTCCTGAATACCGTTTGAGGTGAGTCTGGAAGTGGATAGGTTAGAGAAAATGCACATACCAGCTGTTTTCCCTGCCACTGGCCAACAGGACAGTCCACAGCAAGTTTGAACTTTTCCTTCTACGGACGTCTGACAGGCATCAAAGAGGCCAAAAGGTCCAATTTGGGGCCAAATACCAAGCCATATTTTGTCACCTCATAAAAAATGTCAGATTCCAGGTAAAACTATATTAAAGAGAATAATTTAACAAAAACACCAAAAAAATCTGAGCAGCTAGCTTGACTTAAGGAAAAAAGATTCAAAGAACACACCTGAAGCTAAATAATTTCAGGGTTTGCAGCATCTGCTCACCACCAAAGAGGAATTCTGACAGTTGCTACCTGATCAGCGACAGTGTTGTGTTTGAAGAACGGTCCGCCAGCTAGTGTTGACAATGCTGTCATTCTCACTTCCCACAAGGATGAAACAATGTGGAGATCGGACGTCCGGAGTTAGGAGTGTTGACTTTGGGGATTAGGATCCATAACCGGATAGGCAGAAAATTAACAAATTATCTAGATACTTATTTGAGAGGCATCTGAATGGGACTGCAGAGATGGAAAACAGAGCTGGCACCTTTGAAACGATCCCTTGACCTTTTTGTTTCTTTGCAAAAGGGCCACATCTGTTACTGTGTGACATATCTGTGTGAACATATACACTGGATTTGTCCCTGGGGGCTTAGTTTGTGTACATATTTGTTTTTACGTGACCGGTTGTTGTTTTTACTATTATCCTTTCCCACATGAGCAAAGGCAAGAATAATGTAAGTTATGGAAATTTCTGTTGATAGTGGCGTATCAAGGAAATAGTGTGCTGGGAAAAACTCTGAAAGCAGCAGCACTGAACCAATCCACAAATCTAAACAAAAAAAAAACAAAAAAAACTGTCAACTGAACATAATTCAGTTGACAGCATAATTTATCATTGATCAGAAGAGGCTTAGGGATGACAGTGTTTCTGACTTCATTCTTTGTCTAAGTTGCTGCTTTTAATCTGTACTATAGCAAGAAATGTGATGAACGTATGCTCAAAGTGTCATTCTCTCAAGGTAAATTAAGAAAGATTTTTAAAAAAGGAAAAAAAAATATAATCTTATGTGAATAGGAGAAAGACAGTGTGGTCTTTTTTTGTTTAATGCACCTTAGAAGACACCATTAGCATGATAATGTAAAAACTCTCATTGTTGTGGCTATGTTCCCTTTTATGTGGGCTCTGACTTGATGTTTGGCTTTTGTAACAATTCTTGCCCACATTGTGTGAGAATTTCCTGTCACACACATTGAAAGCCTTATTTCTAATGGCAACCTCTTTAATGTCTCTCATCCATGTAATGAAACAGACATGTTAGACGGGCTGGTAAACTTGGCTTCAGAACAAACCAGCCGACATCACTTTGCCAGGAATGGATTGAGACAGTGATGTGCTGAAACATGAATTTAGAGGAGTGTTTTTTCATAGCTTACAGGGATCTGAACCATCCTGTATGGCTATTTATAGTCATCTCACACTTTCAAGCTCCTGTGAATGTATAACATACAGTATACATGCAGTCAAAGGTATTCTACTACCTCTACTACTGTCCGGAGGAAAGGTTTAGTTCTAATGCTGATGTTAAGTCAATTCATGTGTCACAACAGAGTGATCAAAACAAACACTTTGAACTCATTAAAGATTAGGTCTGAGTCCCAGTGTCTCAGACTGTGTTTATTTCCGCTCACTGACTCATGCCAAAATGAGTAAAACTTTGCTCGCCAGTTAAATAGCATGAGTCAGGATAAACAGAGGTAGATCGGAAATTTCTCTGACATGGTAACAGATGGAGGGGAAATCCAGACATCTCGATTAGCAGACAGACAACAACACCAGACTCTGGTCTTTTCATACAAATAGGATTTTCAAATGTTTATATATTTACAAATATTTATGCCCCTGCAAAAAGATGTCTGCACAAAGTGACACATCATCTGTGCAGCCCAAGTTTCTTCAAAAGATTTTATCCATACAGAAATTGCCAATCTCTAAATCTAATGACAGCTCAACTACAGTGTATTCTTGCACAGCACGAGAGTGTGAACCACCGAGGTGGTAACTGTAGCTAATAATACAGAGGCAAATGTCTGTTTTTTACACTTTTGGTAATGTGCATCTGAGTTTAGGTGTCTATACACTTGCACCACAGTAAACAGTCCAGTCAAAGGAGCTGAAGGGGTAGGTATTAAGCTTGGGTCTTCGCAAATCATCGGGCAATCCCAGCAATATCAACCAGGTCATTTCCTTGGCCTCTTAATCCCAAAATGAATGAAGCATGTGTTTAGACATCAAAAGGTCCCTGGACTCTGGCCGTTAGAGGAGCATTCTTCTGTGACCAGACCAATGAGAGGGAGTCATTTCCAAAGGCCTTACTCAGCCAACCAAGCAGTGAATGCCCACAAGTAAAAAAAAAAAAAAATCAAATAAGATAAACTGCACAAAAGTGTAAGTCAACAAGCTGTGTCATTGCATACTGTAATTTATTTTGATGGCTTCACATTCACACTCAAACAAGTACAGCAAACATGCAAGCTGTAAATAAAATACTAAAAAAAACCACATGCAGCCTCTCTTGTATTTAAATAAGCAGAAGAAATTATAAACACAAAATTAATCCACAGCTACCACAGTGGAATCTGTTAACTGATATGACATTGATCGATCTTGTGTTGATCAGTATTGGTATTGTGATGGCTGAATTTGACACGTCTGTCAGATCCCATCTTTCAATGTTAAGGAAAAAGGATAAGATCTTTAACATGGCCACACAGAAATCTCATTTTCTCTTTCCTGGTTCACATTCCAGCCCTCCTCCAAGTCCAACAGCATAAGCTCCTTATAAGAATAACACTTTACTCATAGTTAGCATGTTGACGAACTAATAGATTAACAACAGAGCCAACAGAGAATTTCTTTGAAAACTGTTGCATTGAATACAAGTTTATCCAAGGGATAAATAAGTCCACAGGAGATGACTACTGATACACGACAAATACAGGTAGGATTGTTGCCCAAGATTCAATTTCCTCAAAGAACTATGATCAGGAAGACTGGGAACCTTAACAGACATCTCCTGAAATAAGTGAAAAGCATTGCTTGTCTTCTATAGAATAATATTATCAGTTTATCCTAGTTTGTGCCTCTAACATATAATATTGTACCACTGAACATCTGTTTCTGTTAGATATAACTGCATAGTGAGTTCTACAGAGAGTATTTCCTGAGACTTCCTGAATAAAAAAAACAACAACAAGAAAACGGTCTCCCCAGAAATAACGTGTGGGCCTTAAGTGCAAAACCACCTGCAAATGTAATGCTGTGCAAATTCGAGCGACACTCTGCATATGACTCAGTGCTCAGTGTCTTTCGGGGAATATTTTAGGGGCACAGAGTTCAGCAATGTGTCCTGAGGCATACAAACATTTACCATACATATTTGCAAGCATGGGCACACCAGGAAACACCCATTATCCAAGAAAAAAGGATTTCAAAGGGAACTCTCATCTTAGTTCTGCAGATCAAGTCTAAAGAGTGAGTTCTGGAAGAAGAGCCTGGATAAGAAAGAGGAAATTCTCCAGCTTTGCATCTCCATAATCCATTGTAAGCAGAGAAAATGTTTGCAAATGAAAGGCCTCCTGGCAGACAAGACAATACAAGCAGGCAAAGGAAACGGCAATAAAACCCCAGAGAACTGCTGACTCATCATCAAAATACAAATACATGGTAATGGATGAGGACAACAGCTACATGTGCACCCACAGAGCAGTGAGCTAGTGGTCTGAAAAACCTTTTCAGAACTTTGCTTTTGGGTAACATAAGGATATAATGATCCAAAGCAACGTGTTTCATCTTAGTTAATTTTAAACAGCCCAAAAACATTAAATAAGGTGGTAATTCTGTGGTAAATGTCAGTGTTAACATCAGGTAATGGTTATGTGCGTGGGTTAGAAACAAGGCCAAACTCACACGCATAACCACCACAGCTTCAAAAATAATTGGTCTCCCCACACCCAACCTAACTGACCTAAACAACCTGCCTTTACACGCATTGCAACTTCCATAGAACAGGACATCACACATCCATTAAACATCCACCTCATCCCACTCCTCCCAGGACGCAGATACAGAGCACTGAGGTGCAGAAGGCCCCGCTTCAGGAAAAGCCTGATCCCTGCTGTTATAGTGGCCCCGAACACAAGGCCATACTGAGTAGGCCAGAGTGTGGACTTGCTTGTTCGTCTTTTATCGCGTGCCAAATGTGTGCTTTTGTTCTTGTGTTTTTGTGTTTTCTTGTTGATGATGGAGATTAAATGGAGACGGTGCTATGAAAAATTATTTCCCCAAGGGGACAATAAAGTCTAAGTATACGTCTAAGCCTAACTGCACTTGAATTTGAATCAGATTCATATTATTTCTGACATTTGGAAATAAACCTGGAGAAACAAGCAGACTATGTCCCTACTGTTTTTTCTCTGGTTTGCGTTTTGTTCTTTCAGCCTATTCTATGCCCTTCAGTTATATTAGGACTCTAGTCTCTTAATCAGACAAACTTCATGCCAGCAGACATAACAAAGTCACCAAAAAGACTCCAATGTGAGGTTTCATTGTGCTGCAGGACACATACTGCATTTTTAATGTGTATTTAGATACTTTGGAATACCTTGAAATTTTTGACAAAGACTCGGGGAAGTAGGGGTCTGAAATGCCATTTTAAGGCCTTTTCCAGTATTTTCTTATTGCTCTTCAATTTTCCATAAAGGTGGAGGACCAATATGAGATTTAAAAAAAACAAACAAACAAACAAAAAATCTCCACTGCAGAAGCTGGGATTTTAAATACATGATTTCTGTTATAAATGTTAGGTCTTGTGATGTTTTATTCAACATCATAATTTTATTTCTCTGACCAACTAAGTACTTGAGGGAAACAATCTGACCTTTATGTCAAAAATTTGCTTAATGTCCTTTAATGGTATGTCCAGTAAGTTTAAGTCTTTCAAGACTTCATACCAAAAAAGGGCATCGTTGTTTATATGCCGGACATAAGATATGTCAACATTCAAGACACAGACCATCTTTGACCAACAAAGATGTCCATCTTTTCAGTAGTCACTCCCGACCCTAAACAGCCCCCTCTCACCCCCAGCCCAAAAGCCCAAAGTGAGTGAAATTATCCCATTAGAACAAAAGAGCTTCTCTACAAAAAAAAGAGACAAAAGAGGGGAAAAAAAGGCATTCCAATCATGTTGGTTCAGGCTCTGCAATACCAAAATGTTGCATGTGAAAGGGGAATGGCAGGCAGGAACACCAGAAGCATCGCCCTGAGGCACTGGTTTTGTGTGGTCAGTGGGACAAGGTGGAGTTTTCTACCATCTACAGCCTCCTGGGGACAAGAGAGTCCATCTCAGCTCAAGCGTTGGTCAGAAAAAAACAACAACAAAAAAAACTTATTTTGTCAACATAAATGGAAATCTAGGAAACTGTGTAAAATTTTTTGTACCTTCAACAATAAAAGTTTTAAAATGTTAACACTAAAAGTGTCAAAGTCAGTTATTTGGCCTATGGTCTCATCTGCAGAAATTATTTTGCTGTACAAGTAAAGAATATAAATTGATTTGAAAAACCGACCCTGAGTCCTCAAATGAGAATATCAGAAACAGCATTAGTCACTGCAAACACCTTCTATTTCATCCAGGAAGAGAGAATGTAGGAGTTACAGAGACAAATATCTGGACCTGGTAAAGAATGTCTAAATGATTTCTAAGGGATTTAGGAGAGGGAAAAGATGGAATTGTTTTCAAACCACATGTGATTTATTTTTGGTCTGTACTTTCATGTCAGCATGAGGAAAAATACAGCTGACAATGTGGGGGGAGAGAGAGGAAGGAACAGAGATCATCCAAACATATCAGGCAGCAACTGGACTGCTGTGGGTCTCGATCCTTTTAACAGACCTACGGGGATTAACTTCATTGTTGCTTTGGCATTAGTCAGTCAGCTCAATGGCAACAAATGGGGACAGAATACTTCCTTCACTGCTTGCAAAGAAAACTGAGGTTGGTTTGAATTCAAATTTTGAGAACGTGGAGCAGTTCTAAAAATGTGGAAGTGAAATATTTTTATTATGTATTATATTTATTATGTATTTCAAGGTGGTTAAAGTAATATTGGGTGAGCAGAGCAGGTTTTAGAGCTCCAATTTTACAATGATTCATCAGGACAGCAATATGAACAGACAAAAGTAAAAGGTTTTAATGGCTGCACAGTGTAATGTCCCTAACTTGCCTGAACCAATCAAGGTTAGTTGCTCCTCTTCCATCCCACTCAACATGTGTTTTATTTATTACATTTTTATGTGATTCCAGATGGAGAACAAATCTGACTCCAGTCCAGTTCTGGCAGGCTGGACTCATGAGACAACCCGGAGTTGTACCTACCAAAACATTAAATGTGCTCACTGCATTACGTTTGTTAGTGTTCATTTCTTTCTGTCTCCTAAAATTGTATCTCCTAAAAGTGTTTCACTTTTGTCATTTTAACTTTTGTTCTTTTGTCATAATAATGACGTGATAAAAGATGTGCCAATATCCAAAGACGTACACACCACATACAGATTCTGGACCACACATGACACTGAGGCTTTCAACAAAGCTTATCACTTTTGTAGTCGTGGTTCAATGTTCCAAATACAAATATGGACTGATGTTAACACCATCATTAACTCCTCATGAAATTTATCAAAATATCTAATTTCAATGTACCATTAAAATGCCGCTAAAGCTAATCAGTTATCACAACAAAGAATAAATAAACCGGACTAAATCTGACCAAGCATTCAATTCAAAAACTTGGTGCGTGAGTTTCATCCTGTTGCAAAACAGTACAAATGAATTATCCATAACTCTACTCCTGAAATGGAAACTTCGAATGAGCTTCAAGGACACTAAATACACAGTAAACCCTATAAAAACTGGACAAAACAAATTGAACAACAAAAACTTAAAAGGCCACAGTTAAAAACAGGAAGAGTCCTAAAGAAATGGGTCATCTCGACACAACACTACCACATACCTTTTAAAGTCTGGGTGGGGCACACATGTCTGGCCATCTGAATACCTGCTCTCTTTACTTGTCCCTCTCTCTGTCCCTTGCAAGTTTACTTTTATGACCTGGTCCTTGGGGAAAATGTGAGGTTGGTGGGGTGTGGAGTTCACTTAAACGTACAGACCCTGTGCTTGTAGACGAAAGACAAAAACGGGAAACCTTCATCCTTTCCTGCATACACATCAAAGATTTGACACAACTGAGGAGGCAAAGCCAGACCCACAGCTACAACATTCTGCTGCTCCCACACACGTCAGTAAGCCATTCAGCATCTGTGGGCCACCAGAGCAAGAAAACTACTACACAGGAAGAGGAATGCATTTGTTCTGAAGGCCTAGCCAGTGCTGTCCTTTTACAGAGCACACAGTGGCCTATACACTGCATGACATCAGGTCCCATTACTGCCAATAATTGCGACTATTTTCTATTTCACCTATTGCAGATTCGATTTCTTCTTTTTGTAACTACTGTGACATTTGGTGGAGACATCCATTGTTCCAAGCTGAGGAATTTAAATTACAGGGTTTTTTTTAACATCACAAGAATCACATTTGTGTTGTACTGAAATACCTCAATGTCAACAAGCATTTCCCTGAAATTTTTGAGCAGACATGCATCTCTTCCAGAGAATGAACCAGTCAACGATGCCCGCAATTTTGTTTTTGTGGGCCATTATCACATCAATATTGCCATTTCACTGATACCCAACAGCTACCAGCAACATTTCATGCTAATTAGAAAATATTGCTATGCTAACATTCAAAACTGACATTGTGAGCATTCAGTTAATATTCAGCACAAAACATCACTGTAAAACCACACTGACCCAATATGATGGCTGTAGAGTCTCGTTTGATCATTACTGATAACTGTATGAGCCAAAAGTTCAAAAGACATGAGTCAGTAATTATACCACCTCAAAAACATTTTGATTTGGTGTTGCTCCAACTGCCCTGGGTGCCATAATTAAGACTGACATTTCCTTCCTAGTTTGAGACGTCTATTTTACTTTGGTCCCACAAATCAGGGGCTCAGCTTGAAAATTCAAGGTGCTTCTGAATTGGTAACAGCAACATTTAAATGTTCTCAGTCTTTGAAAGTGTGTAGTGTAGCTCTCCTTGGTCACTGAAGAAAAGATTCCAAAAAGAAAAAAAGTCAGACTGGGCACAACACAGACAAGATCTCAGAGTCCCATGGTGTTTCACTTGGCTGGTGGAAGATGTTAAGTTATAATACATGGCTATTGTCTGCTCTCAGGCATTCCCCACGAGCTGTGACTATTCACCCTGGAGACTTCACTGAGTGCGTGTGTGTGTGTGTGTGTCAGACTTGAGATGGGGAGCAGAGACAAAATGCAGTCAGGACTTAAGGATGGGGTGAGAGAGAGGACGAGTGAGGTGCCGTTTCATTGTGGGTGATAGAAATCCTTAACTCAACAAATGCACATACACTCACACCAGAATTCGGAGCCCCCCACATACACACACACACACACACACACGTACTTCTGGTGGCAAAGAAAGGTGAACTCCAATTGGCAGGAGGTGGGTCAGTGAGTTTGTGTGTGTGGCCTCATTTTCTTCTTTCTAACAAACAATGAACCATTCAGCTGGAGAATAAAAACAACAAAAACTGCAAACATATGCCACAGCAGCTCCAAACTGTTGCAGGGAGGAGCTGAAAGCTTGAAGGTAACACAAATGGTTTAATAGATTCTCTCATATGCTTTGTGAAGCTGCAGGCTAATTCAACTTGCCCTCTGCATTTCAGTGTTTGTGTGTGTGTGTGTGTGTGTTTGTTTGTTTCTTCCAGGCTAGAAATGTATTGCAAAAGAACTTAATGAGACTAAATAACCAGAACTAACAACGTCAATAGTCCAAAATGAGTGAAAACACCTTCGACCCCCAGAATACAAGTCCAGGAAACCATTAGTCATGGGCTGTTAGTATATGATGAGCACTCATAAGCATTTAATAACCCCTGGGAGGACTCAGGCTTATGCTTGTCAGTGAATTAACTTTCATCTTTTGGGGGTTTTATTTGGAAGGAAATCATACAGTTCTCTGGTGTCACTGAAACACCAATTTAAGCTTTTAATTTGCAGATACACTGGGTGTGAGGTTTTGGCTCTGCCATCTTCATCTGCAAAAGGTAGGAGGTGCAGTCCTTTCTGCCTCTTCAACTTAATAAGGAAGCCAGTCTTACAGCTATGCCACTTTTAAGCCCAGATCAGACCTATTAGGTAACGCTGCAGTAACCCAATAGCACTGCTCGGTTGTATGGGCTGAGCGGCGGTATGCATAGCCGGAATGTGTCCAAATACCTGAGCACTAGCAGGAGGGAAAAGCCACATGGAAGGTAAAGAGCAGGAATTGGACGCAAGTCTGAGTCTGAGACATTCTGAGAGCCTTTTTCTCCTGATACAGTTCAAACCCTATTGCAATACACTGAACCAGCTTAACACCCCCCCAGATCCATCTCAGAACCCTGTCTTTTGAAAAATTGTCTGCCATCAGCTCAGGTCTCCGCTGGGTTTATCAAGGAGTAATTTGTTGTCAGTGTACTTTTCACCCTATTGTACATTTCCAGTGATGTATTGAAGGCTTGGAAAGCGGCCAACCTCTTAAAACAAGACCCACCTCCCCACCGCCACCACTCCCACAGACACACCTAAGTAGCCTACTGTTCTTGTCCTGCACTGAGACACAGTCAGGAGCCTGGGGAAAGAGTCTGAAGAGGGTGGGGAGGAGAGGAGTTGCCTTGCCTTTAGGGAGAGCATACTGTGGTATTGGAGGTGAGCCATCCATCAATTCGGAGTTACAACAGAGCACCTCCCCAACATATAACTTTACAGTCGGGACACAAACATCTCAATCCTTGATATAGGCTCCCTTTTGGGGTTTATTGCTCAATATTTCAACTCCAATTGGTCTCGGTTTCTTGGTCTCTTAAACATCAAGTGAATTTGCAGCTGTATCCTTCCCTGTAAAATGGTGTTTACACACATTAACTGTCATGACTATGAAAAAAAAAAAAAGATAAATTACAATCCTGGTAAACTTACACCCAAGCACGCCCATCATATCGTCTTGAGGCTGGAGGGAAGCATACAGTTGCAGACCGCAAAATCTAAAGCACCTCACCACTTTAACAAAGTCTTGTCTTTTAGTGGCTTTTTTTTTAAAGCTGTCAACAAGTTGAAGCATGTCTAGTAACTGAGGAAAGATGTGTGGATCTGAATTGATGCTGCACCAATTGCTGTTGCTCCCTATGGTAGACCCTCAAGTTACGACTCTGATCTGAGGTCAATCTGGTATCAGGCGTCAGGAATAAATCAGATCAGCAGCCTTTTCAACACAGCACTTCATTCCAAGGTTTAACAAGCAATGATCACAAAAAAAATCACTATGTGTGAGGATCATGATTTATCTTACTTAGTTTGAGGGGTTTGAAACTAAATGAATGGCCATTTTGACAAGCTTGTAATACTGTATTCATTTAACTTACAAGGCTTGTCTCTCTGACTGAGATAGCAGTCATAGATTGTGAGTGTTTGCTACAAATACTGAAGACTGATATGTTTTTCCAAAGGGATGATCACAGAGCTGTAACTCAGTTTGGACTGTCAGACTACTTTCAGTAAAATAAAACAGATTCTTTGAACCATGAACCAAATACCTGAAAGTTTTGATCATCTGACAGTGTACTCGCAAGGGCATGCTAGATTTCAGCAAGTAAATCAACAATCATACAGGTGAAACAAAGAATTCAGTGATTTTTCTGAAACCTGTCTAAATTGTAATAGAAGATGGGAGGGGCAGAGGATTATTCTACACAAATGGAAAGGAAAAAACACAGTCTACAAAGTCTAACCAGAAAACCAGTGACTAAACAGCATGAGCCCAAACCACAGACCACTGAGTTCACACATTGTGTGCTTGAGCTCTCTAATCTGCCCACTTGACCCATTTCCACAGCAGCTTCACAGCCCATTTTGCTCAAACAGAAAATCGCCCACAAAATATCAGCAAGGGACTGGGTGAAGGCAGAGTCCAGTTTCTGTTCAGGAAGTCTTACATTTAGTAAAGCAATCCAACAGTATGTATAAAACCACTTTTGAAGCTAAAGTAGGTTATTTAACAAACAATTTTAATAATAAATCATTTATAAATGTCACAACTTGATTAAAGACTAGAAAGTAAGTCACTAACGTTTAGACTTCCCAGGTGGAATAGTTTATCACAACCGTACCTGGCTGTGGCTTTCCAAACTTGAGAGAAAGGTCAAAATTATGATGGCTGACAGCCCATGTCTGAAATTAGTTAGATGTCTCTTCAGCTGGTTAAATGAAGTTAAATGAAATAACATTTTCTCCTTAATTATAGTAATTGTTTGGGGCTGATTTTAATTAGTTAATAGAAATTTCAAGCAACAGGACAGCAATTACAAAACAATAATGATCGAGGTCAAGTTTTAACCTCACAGAAACCAAAGCCAATATCCCCCCACAATCAGATCTATATGCATTGCATGCTTTTATTGTGAAGCAGCTTCAGAATATACTGAGTTTGCATCATGTGCGTCAATTATCTGCTATGGGCGGGGTTGTTCCGTTCGAGGCAAGGAAAAACCCTTTGCTTAGGTATTGTACCAAAAGTGGTGAAAAAAAAAGGTGGTTAGATATGCCTGTCTTCTACAATAGATCTTACTTTGAAGATGCATCACCCTAGCAAGAATCTGTCACACCCAAGAGCACTAATGTAAATGCCTGAAATATGACAAAGAAACAAAATATAAGAAGAGTATAAGAAAAGAAAGTAGCCTTTTTTTCAATAACAGTTTAAATTGTAAACAGCTCAAGAACCTGAAGTCTAAAACTTGTTGGCTCTACGAATCAAAAGGTACATTATGGTCACATTCCAAGACATGCTCATATCTAATAAAACAGAGGCCAACCTCTTTGGTGTGTAGACTGTCCACTGACTAATTTCTCATGCTATCAGCATTCTTAAAATTCTCCTGCCAGTCACACACTCAGGTAATTTATTGAATGACCATCCACTAACCTTGATGCCATGTTCCAACACAGACATGCTCTTACATTGAAACACACTGAAAATTACATCAGTCAAGACATACTGGGTAGTCATTGTTAAGGTGCTCAACCACACCAACACTTGCGGGTTTTGGCTCGAAAAGTGTAGGTTTCATCATCTTGACACAATAAAGGCAGGACCCAGACATCAAATGTCTCAGAAAATAATCTGGATCATTAGTTATGAACTGCAAGACCCATGTCAAGGCATGTGTGTAGATAATGATTGTTTCAGTAGTGTCTCCAAAATAAATGGAAAACAGATTTTGCTTGTGTGCTGGATTTTACAGTTTTATTTTTGTTTGATGAAAGCATTAATGGTTTGGCCTGGTTGTTAAGTGAAATGTTTAAGGAAATTAAAAAACACAATGATAGCAACTGATAGTAATACTGTGAGTCACTATATTGTAGACTGTGCGCTTTCAAGGCAACATTTTTACAATGCTTGATGTTGATGTCTATGGTGTATATTAACAGAGTGGAAAGCTGCTAAACCACATACATGATAAGACAGCCTTTTATTAGTCCCTCAAATTTGCAGAAATTTGATCAATCAACTACAGTGTGGAGGATATCTTAATACAGTCAAGATTAAAACAGAAAAGAGGAGTCGTTTGTGGACAAATGTCTGTAATTTAAACGTCCTCTAATTTTCCTCCTTTTTCATCACTCTTAGTATTCTCAGATCAGCCCCTGTTTGTGCTGCTGACTGTGGTCTCTCCTCTACTTTGAGTATGTTAAAGACGGTGTTTTGACACAATCCCACAATCTACCACAAAAAGTTAAAAAGCTTTTCCAACCCCTTTGAAATTTGAATTTTAAAGAAACCATTCCTGTGAGCATGAAAGATTTGATCTTCTCTGGAGATGCAAGGAGGAACTTTGAATATGTGCAATTGCATCTACCATATACTTCTTTACAATTTAAAATTGCCATCTGTACAATTTTCAAGCTTCATCACATAATTTGATTCATCACAAGTTCTACTTGCCTACACTGGTCTAAGAGTTACAAAGCGGCTGGGATGCTGGCAAAGGTACAAATGCGTATGCAAATTCCCCAAATATTCAACATAAAGCAAGAATGATTTCCATCCAATTCTGCTCGTTGCTGAATGCTTAAACTAATGAATCCCCCAGGTGAAGATGATGGCTTCATGCAGAAAGAATGTACAGGCAGATCGCATTTCTGCACGAGCTAGTTTGTGTAAGCAGCAGATTGTTGGATCAGTCTGTTGGCCAGTCCCACTTCTATGTCCTCTTGCTGGTTCTTTGAACCCAGTAGGCCTCACTCAAGTGTTGAGTTTCAGCTTTGCAAAGCACTTCAAGAACCTGTCAATGCAGATCAACACTTTGACAGTAAATCAGACCATGAAAAGGGGTCCAACATTTCTTTTCAGTCACAAAGCTTCCTCTATCCTTCACACTGGGGGAAATCACAGACCCACACCCTTGACATCACTAGACTGACAATGTCAAACAAAAGAGATAAAAGAAAGGTATGTGTGATCTCCCACTTATGTACCACAGATTAAATACCTAAATAAAATAGCTGGTTCATTGCTAACCAGAATTGTCACCATGTATGAAAAACACAAACAATTAAGAGCCATTATCTAGCCTTAGTCCCTCACATATACTGTAATTCACACATTCTGTCATAATGGGTCTTGATGGGCCACAAAATTTTAACTTATTTACTATGATATCATCATACACCCCTTGGGTCAATAATGTTGGGCAAGCGAATACCTCACCTTCAACTTACATTTTAATCCTCTGTAATGAACAGAGACGATGGCTGGAGGGGGATGACATTATGCTTGTGGCTATATCAGAGGCCTGAGAGATACAGTAGATGAAGAGCAGTAAGTGGGACAAAGAGGGCTTTCATCAGCCAGAAAATATCAGGGCCCACAATTAGTACAGGCCAGACTAGGGTCCAGGGTGCCAGCGGTCATTGTTCCCCCCAGTGTGTTCTTTTCCACAAAAAGCCCACAGGTCATGTTCTTCTTCTGTTTCAGCTTAAGCCAAGGAAAGGCATTTTACAATCCACGTGATGCGGCTTTGGTGAGCTGGTACACCAACCTGATATGAAACGAATGAACTTAGTGAACCAGCTGAAAAACATTTTGAGTCCACAGACAAGAAGTACAACCCCAGTGGATTAATGTTCAAAAATGATACCAAACACAAGAGATATTATACCTGTAACAACACCGTGTCTTGTCCAAAGTAAACTTGGTCAATATTCCGCAGATTTCTTTCAGCTCTGTGACTGGCATGATTGATTTGGCTAGATTCTTTACACCGGATGCCCTTCCTGCCACAACCCTCCCCATATCTCCAGGCTTCGAACCAGCACAAGCCTATCACTGGTTTGCCTTGTGGCTGGGGTTTGAACCCAGGAGCTCTGCATGCAAAGCATGCAGCTCTACCACTGAACTATGTCGACAGGCTGGTCAATATTCTGCAGATAAATGAAACATTTATTTTCAAAGTGGAGTGCACATACCCAAATGACACAGATACAAATCAAAAAATAAACTGAGGTTTGATCATTTCTTCTCAAATACAACCTCTTCCTCTGATCTGATCTATGAATAAATTTTAAAACTATATATACTATACTATACTATACTATATTTATATCTAATTGTTCCACAGCTTAGATGGAAAGGTGGAAAACACAGCTGAAATTCCCTCTGTGCAGACAATGGGTTAATGTATCCATGAGAGCATACAAAAGCCTCATTATTTTTGCATCAAGTGCAAGTTTTCTCTCCCTTTCTATTCTGACTTTAACATTGACAGACACATTCAAGACAGGAAGCTCAAATTGAAAGACTTTACAAAGCCGGCTCGATCACCATGTCCAAATATTAAGGTTTTAAATTGGAGTTGGGAAACCATGGGATTCTGCTGAACATGGCAGTAACTGAGTTTCAATGGGCTCTTTCACCCAGCCAAGTGGCCAGCTAGGAAGGGAATTTCACTGCAGATCTTTTAGCCAGCTCCCTGGCTGCCAGTACTGCTGTCTCAGTAGATGAACAGCCCTGCAAATCTTTCACTGGACCTCTAAATATTTAACATCCCCATGGTTGGCCTATGTCCCTCCTCTCTAACCCTCTCAATAGATGGCACTGTGCCATCTAGCCCATAACAACCACTGCCTGAATAGAGGGCACCCATCATTATCTGAAAGCTCATGATTCACACAACAATTAGCAGCTTTCGAGTTATGAGGAACCAAGGCATTCACTTTGTAAAAATCCAAGATCAGCACATGATCCAACAGGAGCCTAAATCTTCTGTCTCACTTTAATGTCAAGCCATGTTTACAGAAACACAGATAATGGGACATCTTTACTGAGGTTCTCTTCAACACGAGTAGGTTTGATACAGTATGGTGGGGCAGTTAACGTCAGAGCAAATAGATGATAAAAAAAAAATAAAAAATCGGTAGGCTGAACATATGAGAGTAGAAACTGTTCAATTCTCCACTTCTCTGCATATTTTATTTTACTACCTAACATCCAATCCAATAGTGAGAGCACCTGGAAAGTGTAGTTTTTTGGCAGGTACAGTGAAGACAGGCCATGTCATCGAATCCAAAATCTCACCCCAAAGTCCTCCTTCAAGCAAGACCATACGAGAGTAGAGGACTGAGGTACAGGACTTGGCAAATCCCTCTTTTGTCACAGGAGCTCTAGGCTTGATGGTAATCTCCCCGTCCCATGGGATTCTCCTCAGTTCACACCCCCATGGTGTGAGTTTTGTTGGGGGTTAAAAAAAAGAGAAGTGCCTACAGACATGGCAGCTCTTGAAGGACGGGTGAATGAGTGGAATTCAAGGATGCCTTGAAAAGCGGCCTGCACATCACAAGAGTCAATCGAAAGATAAGAAGACATGGAGAGCAAAAAGAGGAATATAACAGCAACTAAGGTTTGAAACACACAATGACATTCCCGAGAGGGGCCTCATGAAATGCTGAATGGTCTATTCATTCATTTAAAAAAAACACACATTGGGTGGTAGCTGGAGCTGGTGTTAAGAGTGCTCTCATCTGATGGTTCAAATAGACTTGTGTTTCCAGGTATGAATCTGTAAGGTGCTTTTGCAATAATGTTTAGATCACGTCACAAGCCAGAGACATGAAGCAGTGTACATAGGCTTTGTCACTCTGAACCAGACCCAGTTCCTACGCATTGAAAGGCTGATGGTATGGATTTCTTCACTGGAGACTAGAGAATGTAAATGGGTGGAGCGGGGAGAGGGGGGTCTCTGGTTTCATGCCTCCCTGTGTTCAGCAGGCTGTCAGTAAGGACAAGTGAACACTCCCTGAAGCTGGAGACTGGGACAAAGTGCCAGGTAGATGGATCTGGTTTCCTTTGCTACAGCCAAATACGGCTTTGTGGTGGAAAAATCTGCACCTGGTGGCCATGGAAACCAGTGTTCACCCAGGATACAGCTTACAGTGCTGACAAACTGACCACAAAGAGGAGAAGTAAGCCTTGCTTCGATTGCAGTGGTTTCTAAAGAGGCTAAATACCTTTTGTCAGGGTGGTCTGGGGGGGGTCAACAGGTCTACAAAATCATCACAACTGTTACATTATAGAACACAAACACAGCTGTTCCTGTTGTATGTTCACCCGTTTGGGGGGGCTGGGGTATCCTGCTTATGCTTGTCTGGTGTTTGCAGACATTCGCTGAATAAGCACAGTACTTACGCCAGCATCCCATGGTTTCTTGCTTCAGTGTTAATGGAATCTAAAGTGGCACATGAAGAAGCAATCGCTTAAATATTTATTTCTATTTGACACAAAATCTGCATGTCCAGTAAGGGATCAGTTCATTTTGTCCAAACGTTGAAAAATTATTTTCTGAAGCACACGCTGAGTTTCCCCAAAATACATCACTAGATGGATAAGGCTCAGTTTCCCTGCTGAAATTATTGTATTTATAAAGGCTTTCGACCTTGCACTCTGCTCAGATCTTTAAAACAAACATACATATACTGTGGAGTCCTGTCATTTGCCGAGTAAGGCTACAGCTTCAACTAACTCTTACCTGGATTATGACTGGGAAAGACAACCAAGTAAGTGAGGGTTTCACCACAAACAGGAAAGAGGTGCTGAGAGGTAAGAGGGCACTCAGTGTGCCATTAGTGCTGGAGATAGTTGGGTATACAGAGCCAGTGGACCTACAACTCCTCTTCTCTTGGAACTTAAGCAGTAATTATGGTGTCCCTGTATTTTGCTTCAGTCAACCCAGCACTTTGACACCAGGGACAACATGAGAGAACAGCCGAGCGCACCTGAACACTGAGCAATGGAGCACATAAAAATACAGATAACAGCTGTCCGCTACATTCAAAAGGATGCTCTGCGCTGAAAAGATGATTGGTATCACAAATACAACATTGCCTGAGCAAAGCCCAGCACACACAGCAGTTCAGACAAAGGTGTACTTTCTAAATAATCAAAATCTGATTTCTGTCATTTTGCTCTTTTGACCCGTGGCCATTTTTGTGATAAAATATTCAACATGATACCATCTTCCTTTAAAAACCATATCGTCAGAATCACAGCAAGTCAAAGCATGAATGATTCTTATAAACAGGTCATGTAGTAATAACAAACGAGTATGATCATCCTTTTAAACTATTCACACTGTCCATCAGTCAAAATGAAGATAAGCTTGTTATTTTATGATAAATCCGCCAATAGCCACTAATGTTTTTCTTCACTTTGTTCAGGTGTCAGCTGGATAAAGGCTGATCTAGGACTCTGGCCAAATCCACCCATTCTATTCTACAACACATAATGAAACAACCCCATACTCGGTGGATGCAGGATCAAAGGGATGGAGCTCATTCTTTATATGGTGGTTAAATACAGGTAGCAGATAGATGCTTTAAGTTTTGAAGTTTTGTCACAGGACACAGAGGTCATTATCAGTGGTTAAACTGGGATTTGTTATGTGGGAAGGCTCTGTGGTCTCAGGGTTGCCATGGGTGCACTTGAATATATCCGATTTATATAGTTTGTCACAATATGAATAAAATTTTGCAAGTTAAGACAACTCTATGCTTTAACAATAAAATGCTAATCACAGTGTAATTTCAGTTGCTGTCTCACTAATTGTAGTTTAACTCGGGTTAGAGCTTTCCAGCTGGCTTAATATAACAGTTAGCTACCAAAAATTGGAGGCGACCTGTTGGAAACTAACTTTCTAACTAATCGCAACAATATTTAACCATAATATTAGACTGGTTAACATTCTGGTATTAATCCTGTTAGCTTCTGACCTATTTCTCTTTTACTTTGTTATTCATCCATCACTGAGTATTTTCGCTTCTTCTTCTTCTTCCTTAAGGTTTATGGCAGCATGACCTTGTATACTATGTTACTTTTGAGGATATAAGGGAAAAAGGAGTATTAAGTGCTGGGGCTGAGCGCCAGACAGCCCCAGCCCAATTTAACCCCTGGTCATTGTTACATGTGGGTCAAAGTAGACACAGCTATGTGTGTCAGGGATGTTAAGGTAAAATAATTCAGGCGCACATGAGTGTGTATGTCTTGGTGCTTTACTAAGAAAATAAATTTTTTAACAAACAGCCATTGTAGAAACGAATGTAGAAACAAAGCATCAATCACATTGACTGAGATGTACATAAAGTCTAATTCAAACAGCATGCATGGTGCATGCTGGTTGAGAATTAAGGTGGTAATGCTCAGCCTGGGCCATGTTTGTCAATGTCCAGAACAGATATAGAACTCAGATCCACTAAGAGCTCCAGATGGGTCGAATTAAGTAATCAAAGCAGGATGTGACCACTGTAGTTTTCTTATAAAAACACATCTACATTTAAGTAAACAACACCAAGCAGGATTTCCTTTACAGCCTCCTCCGTAAGTGCGTTTTGCATATAGATGCCTTTTTTGTGGTGGTTTTTTACAGCTGTGCTGAATTAGGAGAGTGGACCTGTTAGGCTCTGTGAGTTTTAGGACGCAGATGAGCCCCTTTGCTTGAAATAACAGGGCAGAAATGTTTTTACAGCAAAACATCAAATGTAATTTGAAGCACCTGTTCTGCTAAAACTTCCAAATGATTTAATCAGGAGTGAACTGCCATCTGACTTGTGCCATTTAGGCTGCAACAATATCTCTTGTCTGTCAACCACCAAGACACATGTAAGAGCAAAGACACATAAAAGAACTGCCGGTCCTTTGTGTCAAGATTTTGAAACGCAGAAAAAGAGGAGCCACAGACAGTGATCCAGACATCCACTTGACATTTTGAATGACCCCCACCCACAAGCTGACAGACAACAGGTTACACTAAAAGTCACAAACAAAGCTATCTCCTCAGTCAAAGATATCAAGCATCTTCTGAGCAGCTAGTGATGAACACCAGTGACTGACACAATCAGACACAACTAATGCTTGATAGAACTTCCAAACCTTGATATGAGGAACCTCTAAAGATGTCGATCATGAGTAAGTAGGTTTACTGACAAGAAAATCCAGGGATTAGACATCACAAGGTTCACTGAGTCAACAGAATCGTTGCACAGTTGCTCCATTTATTTCATTTAAGGGTTACAATGATCCTAACACCGGCACCGATCCAATAGCTGTGCTCCAATGAATAACAGACTGTTACTGTTGAAATGCTGGGCTTGTCAAGATTAGTGTAAATAAACTCTGGAGTTTACAACAATTCTGGTTTTTAAGGATCAGCATTCCTTCACGTCCTCTACACAGTTTTATTATCTTGTGAATAGCAAAGTTCAGAATCAAATGTCGATACTGATGCCATTATACCATGTAGAGGATGTCACTGTTTGTTGTGTACATTTAACCCTAACCCCTAACCATGACCCTCTTCTACTACATCCACAAAAATTATTATTTTTATACTTATACAATTTATACATTTTAAAATTTGAATACATTTTTAATTGAAGATACAAAACACTTTGGCTTGTATTCTTTTGCATGTGAATGCAAGACTTTTTTTGTACCAAGCAGGAAATGGTTTTACAGTTTTATTTTGAAAACTGACCGAAATTGCCTTTGTGGGAAATAAAATGCTGCTTTTCACTGGTTCCAATTAAAGGCAACTTAATGCACATCACCTCAACGTTTCTTTCCCTCTCTATCATCCCCTCTATTTTCTGCCATTACAGTATCGTATAAAAATATTGCAAAGTGCAACACAAACACCAAAAAAAAAACATTTTAAATAAAATGAAGGCCGAGCTGTTTCTTTATACTCATACTTTTTTTACACTATTCATTTACTTGCATTGCCATTAATTCACAGACCAAACTGAAAGTTCGTAGTCAATCAAATCTTATAATTCAATCGAAAACACCAAAAATTGCAATAATTTGAGAAACTGCTCTTTTAGCAGAAGAGAAATACAGGCTCTTGCAGCAACAAGCAACTGTGGAAAAAACAGCTCAAACTGTGACTCTAGTGACACATCTGTATGGAAGCAGATGTTTTCCTGCACATTCTGTAACTATACAGCATGCGACAGGCCACCAGATGTTTGTCAAAGGGTGGTCTCCTTCAGACAAACTGTTCCTTCATGTTTCGACAACACAACGATTGCCAACTAGGCTTCAGGGTAATGACATGGAAATTGCTGATTTAATTCAAAAAGGAATTATGACTGTGATTTTTTTTCTTTATAATTTCTAACATAAAACTGTATTTATAATATCAAATTAAAAATAACTTATCATGAGCTTTGTTATATATTTCTTTCCCGGTCCCCTGGCCAACATGTCCTTCGCTGAAAAAAAGAAAACCTCAAGCCAGCTGTGATTTTTAATGTGCCATCTAATTCAGCCACTAAATGGCACAGCAGGGCGTGCCCTTGCAGCCGTCCCCTTCCCCCAAACTCGTCCTGCTCCCTTCAGGCAAAACCATGCTGGGTGCATGTCAAAGATCACACGACAATAGGGATTCCTGACCCAGCCAGGGACTGGGAATGAATCAGACCTAATTCAACCATGTCGCAGGCAACCAAAGGCACTGATCCTGAGATAGAGTGGCAGGTCTTTTCAGCCTGGACACACACACAGACGGGACAGATTCTTGTGGAAACATTACATAGTTTGAGAATTACTTGCAACTGTTTTACCCTTCCAACAGCTTATCAAACTTGCTTTGTCACTAAATGTGATACGTTGGTTATAAAATGCTGCATGTCTCCATTTGCGATCACGGTTGATCAAATATTAATTGTCATCCTCTCAGATTCCTCTCCCTATCATCTGGCAGCTACACGGTTCTCCAACTGCACGATTACTGAATTAAATGTCGTGAGGTTCACAGATAAATTATTCAGCAACATGAGAGTTCTCTCAGTCGGTGGCTCTTATTGGTCTTAAAACATCATTACTATTGTGTCAGAGAAGTACCCCTTTGGCTCTCGTTCAAGGGGACATTATCACATCTTCTGGCATCTAAAAAGATACACCTGGTCTTGGTTCAGAAAAGGCCTCTCTGAAAAATGGGATGCAGCCACTACATCCCAAAGTTAAGACACACTTTTGCATACTAAACTGCTCAAAAACGGTCCCAAAACAGCTTTGACCTTCTGAGAATAGCCATAGTGCTGTGCTTTATCACTGAATCAAAACAATGTGTCACCATAGCTTTTCAGCAGCCATGCTAGTTTATCAGTAAGTTGCATAGAAAGGGTTGCTGCAGAGTCTTCAAAGAGTGACGAACAAGCTGTGACATTCAAGCCAAGGGACAGATAGTGAGCAGACAGCATGCTCAGCACACAGTAGAAATTAAGCTGCACAATTCAGTTGGTTGCTGAACGTTTCCCGTAGTTTAAATCTAAAAACTAACTTACTTCTTGCTGTGTAAGGGACAGAAAACTCAAACTGGAAGTGGTGCCAAACTCATAGCAAGCATAAACCGATGTAAGTCACTCTATGGCTCTCTTGGACATGCACGCACTATGGGCTGCTAGCCATGCTCACAAGTTGCACTGTTAGAGAAGCAGTCATGCATGTTGCAGAGGTGCCAAAAGATGGATATACTAAAGCACAGCAGAGCCATCACATCCATGTTTCAGAGTTTGTCCTTACCTGGCCACTGAGACGTCGCTGGGCCGACAAGAATAAGGACGCAGCAGACGAAGCGCTCCAGCCATGAAGAACACCTGCAGAGGTAGCAAGCAGTCATATTCACAACTTTACTGCTTCAGTTAGAGCTGCAGAAGGGGGGGGACAGTTCAGACAGAAAAGTACCTCATCTTCACTTCTTCTTTCCCTCGATCCGAGCGGTAAAACTACATGGACTGATCCGGGGAACGGGTTTGGAAAAGTGTGGACAGCGTCTCCGGTCCAGCACCGCTGCTGCTGCTGCTGCTGCTGGAACAGCTGATGGAGACGCGGCGCTTAGCTGGAAGCAGAGGAGCAGTGTGGAGAGGGGGAGGAGGAGAGGAGGAGGGGGGAGGAGAGGGAGAGGGAGAGGTGACCTGCAGGGGATCACATGGGACTTCCGCCAGGTCCTAAAGGCAACACATTCCATTGGCTTTAAGCGCCGGAGCACTTTCTACCACCAAGGACAAGTGTGTCCCCTAAAATGACATAATAACAATTAACATTATTAATAATAACAGCAAAAAACATAAATGTGCGCTTTATTATTATGTTCAGTGTTTGTTTTTTTGTTTTTTTTTAGTTTTCTTCATTATTGATTGTTATTTTTTTATAGTGGTCAAGTCTTATTTTTCCCCAGAAGAACGGCATCATGGGTGTCTGTTGACTTTACCTGGAGTGGATGTGAATGGATAAGGACCTCCAGCCTGAGCTGTGTAAACTTGACTTTTGCAGCGGGAAAATCTTCCGTCATTCATACAACGTTTACACTGTCATTACCTTCTCCAGCTGCAGTGGGCTCACAAGAATGGACATGGCGACATAATGCCTGCGTGTGTTTTTCAGTCAAGGCTGACTTAGTTTGGTTTTATATAGTTCCCAGGTGAGAAACGGGAGCGTTACCTGAGATAGAGGAAGTATATGAGCCATCCCCTTTTTATTTATTCGGCAGACATGAAGCATCAGTTATAAAACCAACATACATGATCAAATTGTTTCATCTAAACCAGTTAACTTTTTTTGGAAAAGCTGAAAATTTTGAAAACACATTTAATTACACAAAATAAGAACATATGAATGTGCACAAAAGAAGACAGTGTTACCCTGACAGGGCATAATGGGGGCCAACTATAACTCACATCAAAGAGTCAAGTTCAGAGTGATACAGATTTTTTTAAAAGAAGAATTCCAATTATAAAATCATTTTAGTAAAAATTCTTCCATTTGGCACTATAGGCGTGGGCTGTGATCTCAGCTATACTCCCTGTTGCACTTACACAAGAAAGCCACCAGAGGATGAAGTTGTTCTCTTTCTGAGACCTGCAGCGGTACCATCTGAGTCTGGTCCTAATAAAGATCAGTGCATTGTAGTGTGTACTGCAAGGTCAGCTATCTGTATATTGATAGTGGTGATCATTTTGATTGTGTCACAGTCTGATTTTATTTTATTTTATTTTATTACATTTCAATTGTGTCTCAGGGTTTGAGTAAGACCCCCTAAGTAGTAGCCAATACATGTTAACTTATATCTTTGTTTCACTAATGTAATGTCAAACCCATTGAAGCAAAACGATAAATAAATGAATATGGAGAATGCACCTTAACAGAAGCGGTGACAAGTAAAAATCCATTCACTGATGCACATTAATTGTTAAATTATGGGTGAACTGTTTCATAAAATGAATAACACACATGAATTCACCAGGTTGGTGGGGCTTCCCTCACACAGTCAGGGTACTTTACCTCATTTATTTGCCTTTGAGCACATTTGTTGACACAGGAAAAGGCACTGGGTTCAGTCCTCTGGCACTTTGTAATGGACTCTGCTGCATTAGTCGGCGTATCTGCACACCTGCAGGCTACTGCCTGAACACGTCCACAGCTCTGTAAACGTCTGCTTTACTCACATTCCACTGTCAGGGGAAAGAAAGGCAAAGTTGTCTGCTAACTGCTATGTTGCAGTGTAACCTTGCAGAGCGCAGAAACAGTAATATGAAGTAGATCCTGGCGCTCTACAATGAAAACAGAAATCCACTCGTCATCATTTGACTTAAGCAAAGTATGACAGCTGTTGACAGATGGTGATGCTGACCTTTTTGACCTTTTTCAGTTCTGTCAGTTATAAAATTATGATCATCATTTAACATATGATTAATGTGTATGCATTCAAAAAGCTTTCTCATGTAAATATTTGATTACAAGTTACTTTCTTGTACTTGGCAATAATTATGGTTGATCAGACAACTTCATTCCATTTTGAATTCTCAAAGCAAGTGTTCAGGTAAAAAGACCAATATCACCTTATGCGTAAGTAATTACAGTGAAGCATTGGCTTGGAAAAACACACAAACAGAATGTGTACTTTAGAGTTTCACTTCAAAAGGGATTTGAAGAACAGAAATGTGTTGGAAATTTGAATTAAAGGTGTAAGCACTAAGCATTTACTGTGGTTTTATGGTGATTTTATCCTTCAAAGCATTTATCTAGGTTTTGAAATGGATGCCTTGTAATACCACTTATTTGGCACGTTGTCATATAAATAATTTAAACTGTTTTATGGCAACAGCAGTTTAGAAGGATCCCTAAACCCTTCAGTTGAGTAGGAAGAAATTGCACGTGAACATAACAAAGTCATATTTCTTCAGAGAATGATTTATTCACAGCATCGTTGCTGACCTTTTATACTGAGTGAGTGACTCATTTTACTACACAGAAATACCAGATCACACGTTCTGAGTAATCAATACATAAATCCCTCCTTTTCCTATGATGTCACAACCTGCCATAGACTTTTCTGCTAAATGTTTGTGAGTGACCCAGCATGATCCAGCTCCTGAAGGCCAAAACTGACTGAGTATGTTTTCTAAACTGAGATACTGAGATGCTGTTGATGAAACAGTGTTTGTAAGCAGGTGGTCGTCCTGTCGATCCTGTCGGCGCTGTTTAGATTTAAAAGCTTCACACCCTTTTCTAGTCCAGTGATTTACTGAACCCATTTGTGGGTCGACAATCTGACTCCAGTTCGTTTTTTTGCAACCGAATTTGACTCAAGCTCCAAACAGTTTCACCTCAAATGAGCATTGTAGAGAAGAGAGACGCACTAGAGCAGAAATAATTTTCAAGATGCATGACTTTTGAAGCATGTAGCCAACAAAGTAAACATAAAAAAAAATGTCCAATTTCCTTTTTTTTTTTTTTGATAAAACAGTATTAACTTCTTTGAAGGAAATAGACTGAAATTTGACTTTAAAATTGAAAACTATAAGTATGAAAACATTAAGAGTTTTATTGTCAACCATTTCTGCTTGGGCACCTTTCCTCTAACAGTAGCCAAACTCTACTTAAAGACTTGTTTCTGCATCAAACACAACTTAGAGAATAATTTTTTGCCATTGCATAGTTTTTCTCTGTTCAGGAAGGCCAAGTTCTGCTAACCTAACAATCCTTTAAGTTTTTACACGCACAAAGTGTCTAATAACCGGCAACAGGGATCTGACTTATATCAGATTACCTCCAACAGCTGAAATCAGGGAGGAGGGACTGTGGGGCTTTGGAACAGCTAAACAGCTGAGGAGACACTGCAGCCCACGCTAAGGCCCCGTCTCACACTCACACAACAGCCTCACTGCGAAATAACACTGGCCCTCTTGCTGTCCATTTCCACAAAGCACAGATTCAGGTACTGCCTATTGGCTCTTCACAAAACATCAAGTTTGGAGTTGCAGTTACAAGCATGACCCATGCCTACATACAGTAAATAAAATCACTGGCTGAATGAAAGCTCAGCTAACTGCAGTTCAAAGAAAAAAAGCCAGTTAGTGGAACATTCTCTTTGAATACTAAACTCTGACAGAGATAAGAGAGAGGTGACAGCTAAATCGGGTACAGTGCAAAATAATTCCAAGATTTTTGTTCGACTTCTATCTTGGCCATGATTCATTATGGCCAGTTCTGAAACATGGATAAATGGGTGTTTCTGTTCTATAAACACGCTGTGTAACCTTTTTCTGTTTATTTTTTTTTTTCATTCACAAGATGTGTCATCTTTTTATGAGATTGATGCACTTTCCTTTTTCAGCTAAACGTTTTATTATTTCAATGTGTGTCTGTGATCATCACAAGCCCTCCCTGGAGGCTAGTTTGTCAATCTTTATTGAGTGAGTTGACCTTTGTGGGGCAGGGAGGGGCAGTGCTACACCTCAGTGACTCTAGGGGGAAATCAAAGACAGAGGAGACAAACCAGGAGGAACAGGGGAAGGGAAGCAGGCAACACAGGTTGTATATAGTGGAGTGAAGGTTGCTGTGTGTGATTACAGGAGTTTGAAGAACATGTGTGTTGATCATTGGGGAGGTTGGAAGAAAAGTGTCCCAGTGATAGGTTGAGTGAACAACTCAGCCCATGATGGCAGGATTCATCAATTCTTTGTGATGTGATCCGTCACAAAATGGTAAGTGAAGCCAGACATGCATGTGGGCATTCATTAAATATGCGTGACACCATCACCAGAGCCCTGAGTCGGGTCAGAGGGCCCAGGCTTCCCCCTTGGACCCAGTGTGCAAGAGCACTAAAGACACCAAACACAGACAGCCACTTCAGCCACAGGGCCTGCCATGGCCCCAGAGACCCAGAGGAGCACAACCAGCGCTGCAGAACTGTCAGACGTAGGAGTGGGACACAAAGGCCCCCCATCGCCAAGCACCCCCCCCCATCCAACAACCATCCACTCCACCACCTATCCACCCAAGAAGCCAAAGAGCCCCTCACAACCCAAGGGACTGGCCCAAGGGACTGGCCCAGGGTGCAGGCACTTTATTCATTTTCATTAAATATTGCACCGAAGTTGTATCCTACCAAAGATACGGAGTTGAGAACAAAACTGACAATTTAGATTACACTACGCACCATCTGCCACCTCAGACACACACTAATAGTCTTGTTCATATCTTGTATGACAGTAAATCATTGCATATTGTAAAGCAGAGTATATTAAGTTATATGTCATCCTGCTGATGCTGAAGTCTTGCCTGTGAAGACTCCCACCAAACTTAGGGAAGGTTCTGCTTCACTGTACTTGATTAAACCACCTTCTCACATGCTGGATTTTATGTATTTTTCATTGTTTTTTCTTTGTCTGTTTTTTTGTTTTTGTATTGCTTCACTGTGTTCACATAAAAAGTTTGGTTACATAGTAAGATCTATGGTTGACTTGGACTGTGTAATCACACAGGAGCCTGTGTGTATTTGGCACTATATTCAGATCTTTACTATTTCACAACTTGTAATGGCTGAGACAATATACACATACACGTCATGGGCTTCGTGAAAACACACTGATTTCAGCTTCCATCACATAGTCTTTGTTCCAGTACCAAGCAGAAGACACACACATCTACCAGGTAAAATGAGGTAAGTAACCAGGGCATCAGGGTGAGCAGCTGCACACAGATCTCCCTTGCATATATGCCACTGAATTAGCTTATTGGGGTTCTAACAGAATGCACATTCATATGCATGAGTGGGCTGCAATCCAACAAAAAAAATAGAAGTCAACATTCAAGCCTGAGCTTGGTCCAGGAGCTCAGCCATGTCCAGCCCTGCACTTTAAACTGAGGCAGCAGAGACAGAGATATAATCTCTTTCATTCCCCGCATTCTTCTTCCTTGGCAAAAGTCTGGCACCTACATTACCCACAATGCAAATCAGCCAAATAGTTTGATCATAAATTTTGTTATTTGTCATACAAATAGCATCTAATGTTTCAGTGAGCCAGTAGCCTCGAGAAGAGATGGGAACAGGATGCATAAGTGTGGAAAGCTCACTTGTAGCTCTATACTCCCCTCTGACAACTCTGACTCAAGTGATGTCACTTCAGGTGGAAATTTGTCAGACTTCTCCCAAAGCAGCTACAAACAGCACCTCAAAGATGTAAACATAAAACCTCACTTAAGCAAATAAAATGAACTAAGCCAAATATTTTGGTAAGGTTGTCACTGGTCAGATAGTTGAAAAAATGTTCATAAAACATATGAATTAAACTGTCAACAGCTAATGCCAGCATATCTCCGGACCCTGCACCTTTTCATTCGCAAAGTTGTCATAACTAACACCAGAAATAGGGAGCTACACTAAAATAGCCATGAAATGCGCAATAGCAGAGGCAACATACCTGGCAAAGTTAAAGTATGAACACCCAAAAGAACTTCAGCTGCTTTGAACTGGACATTCTGCTATTTAGAAAAATATAAATAAAATCGGTCAGCTATCATTGAGTTGGAAAATGTCTTCATACTGAGCTTGGATGAAATTTGCTGAGCCAGATCTTGGTACCATTGAGATGTTCCATCCTCAGCTTCCATATACAGCTGAAAAAAACTACAAGCAGCAACCCCTTCGAACTCAGCATGAGGGACTGACTAAGTTGCAAATGTCACTGCAAGGAGATGACCAAACTTAAATCTATGTGAATAAGCACTAACCCCTCTCTCATCTCCACATTAATAAAAACCTGGAAACTGTTGGTGTAACCAGCAAATATATCAATATTACACTTGCTACAGTTACTTAAAGGGATTAACATTTAAGGGTTTAACACTGGCTGAGGTTGTGCTTCTTTCATTAGATGTTTATTAATATAATTATTTCAATTGAAATTACAGGCATTTTACTCTGAAATGGGTTTAAATGAACTATATTATCTGAGAAAATATTGAGAATAGAAGCTTGCTGGGTTCTTCTTTTTTTTTTTTTTGCAAAGCCTCAAGTAAGCTAAGCAGTTTCCCCCTACACTGGCCACCTACTATCTTTAGCCCCTGCTGGCAAGTGAATGGAAGTGTCTGACTTATCTTCACTGCTGTCATCGAGGCAGCCAGTATTTTTAGGGGACAGCAGCAGCTGCAAAAGCATTTAATGGTATTCCATGAACAATGACACTTGGGGTGTCCATGGGCTGAACGACGCAGATTGGGGGTCCACTCTGAAGTTCTTAAACGGGACACTGGTGTGCATAGTGAAGGTCTGTTTTCTCTCCCTCCTAACGGACAGACACTTACAGACATGTTCTTCAGTGGAATTTGGGATCTTTGAAGACAGCACGAGTCTGAATCTGAAGTCAACTTGGGACATTACTCAGCCTTCAGGAGACGGGTGGCATTACTTCTCAACTCGAAGAGAGACTGCAAGTGCAGAATGTATGTTGACGGTCGTTCCTGGCAACTGAAGCGAGGTAGGTCATATGAGGGGTACACGGCACAGCTTCACAAGGGGCAGAGGTCATTCCAATTAAATCAGACAAGTAAACACAGGGGCTAATCCCCTCTCTTTAAACCTCCACTGGGAATACAGAAGACTGTATGAATTTCATGAATAAAAATCTCGCAACGCAAGAAAATGTTTTTATGCAACCTTTAATACTTATATCTGATGATATATTCAAATATTTATTTAAATATCTTCCCATCAACATTCAGTTACATATTAAGTTCCTCAATAGTTAAGCAGAGTAGTTTGCTTTCATTAACTGTATTTTAAATTGTTACAGTTAGACGGAATGAATTTTATTTTGTGATGGTAGGAAAATATCACCCAATTGGGTGTTTAATATTTTTAATATTTTAATATTTTTTCAGTCTCACATAAGGATTGACAACAATTTGAGAAGTGTGAAAGAATAAAGTAATGAATTTGTCAGTGACGCAGTATTTCAGTATGATTAATAGCAATAATATATATATATATATATATTAAAGGGTAAAATGACCATTCCCAATTCTTTTTGATATTATTATGTTAAATTATTCAAGTAGGATACTTGAAAATCATTATACTGACATTAAGCTCTTCAAGACCGGAAACCTCGTTATCAAAAAGGACGAAGGATTAGTTTGATAAATAAATTCTGTCATATTCAAAGGCACACGAAGGAAATGTTTTAGGGGAGAGGGTGAAATTGGACAAATGGTTAAAAGAGCACTATTTCAACGGGAAATTGAACAACATATAAACAAAATTATTGTTATCATTTATGAATAAGAAAAGAAAAAAGAAAATAATTTAGCAGTGACATTTAAAAGAAGGAATCCCTATCACAGCTGCCAAGAAAGGGTGTGAGGGGGCTCTGCATATTTTGACTGCTAGGTCTCCTGGGTGGGCAGACTATGATTTTGGCCGGTGTTTGTGTGAGCACGCGGGTTTCAGAGCTGTCTTTGTGATACCTGACACACACACCCACCCACACACACACACACCCACCCCCACACACACACACACACACACACACACACACACACATAGACAAACTCTCTTGCATGTCTTTATTTAGGGCTTGCTAAATTAAGCACTTTCCCACTGAAATACAGCACCAGCTGTACTGGCTATGTGTTGTGACTGCTGTTGCAACAGGACTAGGCTGTCCCCCTGTTACTGCAAGCCTGGGTTTTTCTATCATGCACACACATCTAATTCAATTAACTATAGCATCTGTTTGTGCTTAAGCATACGGATGTGACAATAATATCATTTTTTTTTCCTCCAGTCAAAATTTATTGTTTACGTTTCTTTTCTACAGAAAGGTGAACAGTATAAATCTTTCAGTTAATCTATATAAGACACAGCGATCGGCCTAATATGTTTAAAAAAATATTTCACATTATATGTATTATCTCAAACACCCGACTTTTTTGGCATCAAAGTAATCTTTCTGTTTCTTCTCTTTTCAGAAGTTAGCAGTGCAGAAGTTGGACCATCTTAGCTCAGCAAATAACTGTGACATCTCTTGGACTGCTTACGGTGAAGTTAAGGCAACCAAGAAGCAGCAATGGATGTCTTTGGCGGTGCGCCACGTTTCTTGGCCTATCCAAGACCTGTGGTGGTGCAAAGCGGAACTGATGCAGTCCTGAAGTGCCAAATTGGAGGAGATCCAAGGCCTGCAGTTATATGGGAGCGAGACAATGAAAAGATTGACCCCCAAGGACGATACAGGGTCTTTGAAGATGGAAATGTTTACAATCTCATTATATCAGCTGTGACCACAGAAGACAGTGGTCAGTACATATGCAAAGCAAAGAACTGCATTGGGGAAACATATGCAGCAGCCACACTGAAGGTAGAAGGTGAGGCACAGGAGATGGAGTTACGGGAGGAAAATAAGCCACGATTTCTCATTAAGCCTCTCTCCACGCGGGCAGGTCGTGGGGAAGATGCTGTCTTTTCTTGTAAGCTTTGGGGTACCCCACGACCAGAAGTTGTCTGGGAAAAGGATGGCAGAAAGCTCAATGAAATATTTGAAAGCACACATTTCACTGTGGGCTACCAGGATGGAGGATGGTTTCAGCTCAAGATCTTTAAGGCTCGTGCACCAGATGGTGGTGTGTATACATGCAAAGCCAGGAATGAATTTGGGGAAGCATTGGCAGGGGCCGTGTTGCTTGTTGATGCCGGGCCAGGACATGAGGAAGATGGAAATCGTAATGGCTACACAAATTGCCACTGGAAAGCTCACCAAGGAAAACAGAGGAGTGGCAGGCAGGTGTCAAACCGACTCAGAGACGACACCACGACCAAGTCAACTAAAGTAAAAATGTTTGCAGTGACAGAGGGCAAACATGCTAAATTCCGCTGCTTTGTGACTGGTAAACCCAAACCAGAAATAATTTGGAGGAAAGACGGCAGGCTGATACTGTCTGGAAGGCGCTATTTGTTATATGAGGATAGAGAAGGATACTTCACACTTAAAGTTCTGTATTGTAAGCAGAAGGATAATGGAGTTTATGTTTGTGCTGCATCAAATACTGCGGGGCAAACCCTCAGTGCTGTGCACCTCTCCGTAAAGGGTAAGTCCAGATCATTCTCGGAAGCCACAGTTTTCATTTTGTGAAATTTATAGAAATTTAGGCAAGAATTTGAGAGTAAATGTAGACACAGTCCTAGGCTGAAATGTATTTCAATGAGTAAGGGAGTGACTGAGGGTCTGGTGAATTCTTAGATCAGATTTCTACCATTTGATCTCAGAGGATGTCAGTGAGATATCTCCAGAAAGGTTCTCTGAGATCATTTCTTGGAATAAGGCCAAAAAGCCAGGGCAAATAGAAAATGTTACGTTTTATGGTGGTATATTAATACTTTCTAAAATAAAGCTGGATAGAAAATTGTTTAATATGCAATAGAAATATTCCAATTATGTGTATGACATTTCAAATACAGCAAAAGTTCAAAACTGATATTGCTAATATTACTTTATGTTTTGTTTTAATCTTATTGTCTTTAAAAGGCTTTGGTTGAAAGTACTGGTTTAGTCTGGTAAATGTCACATATATAGCATCATATCATGAGTCAGTTAAACTCAAAAAAGGACAGGTCAGCAGGCCTGCGAGTTACAAATATAATTAGTAATCACATTATTTGACATCAGCTGCATTAAATGTAATCCAATCCTGAGGGCGCTGGAGGATTAATGAAATGTATTAATGATCTGAAATTCGACCTGAGCTTTAGGTGGACTCCAACAGCAGCAAGATGTCTGCAAAGTCACTTAGCTTGTCAAACATCTAGGGAGTTGTCCATGTGATCGAAAACTTTGGGAAGGGGATCATATTTCTCACATGGCCCAAAGAAGTCCAAACTAATGGCACCAACATAAAGTATTGTACTGTATCAGTCAGAGGTATCATGCAACATTAAGAGGATTAATGGCAAGTGGTAGCCAGAGGGGAGATTCAAAGGTCATTTAAACAGAAGATGTGGAATGTATTTAATCAGTTGTATGTGTGTTTAATTGAATTTGTTAAAACAATAAAATAAGGAAATAACAAGCTTTGCATACAGAACACTAAATATAGTCCACATTCTTTTGTTTACAACTGTCTGGTACTGTCTGATGGTGTCAGTTACAAACAGTTTATTTCCTATCTAACACCCTGATGTGTTAATGATCTTTCCATTCCTCAACTAAATAAGCCACTTGTCTCATGATTTTGCTCATCTTGTTTACTTCATTGGAATTTGCTGCCAAATATAAGCCAATTTACAGTGTTTACAAGAAGGACTTAGATGGTGTGTCCTGTGACACCGTAGCCACTCGTTTTGGTGGGATGATTTGCCTGATGAGTTTATACTGATGAAAACATATGAAAATTTGATGATGGAAATTAGTATGATTATCTAGAGTTTGTTGTTAGTTTGTAAGAAGTTACATTGACTTAATCAAACTGGCCTTCTTCATCGGTCCCAGAGCCACTTGTGCGGTTCAAACAGCCTCTCATTGATCTCGAAGTGTGGGAACGAGACTTGGCTGTTCTCGAGTGTGAAGTTCCAGAGGACTCTGTTCCCATCACATGGTATCTGGAGGATAGACGACTGCAGCCAGGGGCCAAATATGGAATGGAGGAGTGGGGAACAAAAAGGCGACTAACTATCCGTGACATCGGTGTCGACGATGATGGGATTTACCTCTGTGAGATGCCTGACGGGGGGAGAAGCATTGCAGAGGTAGCCGTGAAAGGTAAATCATGATCAAATAACATTAGCTGTATTTGACATGCACAATATAATGCAAACATGCAAACTGACTTACATGGACATCAAGACAATGATTTTTTTTTGCTTTCACTCAGTATAGTTCTGTTACATGAGGACACTCTACTTCCAAGAAAAGAGGACAGAAATCACTTGGCTAGAGTCCATGAAGGAGTGATAGCTCTTGTGCACTGGGAACTAAAGAGGAAATAAAGATATGGACATATAAAAGATGTAGATAGAGGGGTTGGATGGATCAACTAATCATTGGTCACTTACAACAATTGTAATTTAGCCATGACAAAGGAGGTCCCTGAATGTTTTTGGGGTTATCTTTGCCCAAATCACAATGATAAACATCTTCCTTAAGGGAAAGCATGTTGGAGTCATTTGAATCCTTTGGGATTTTTGTCTGTTAGATAATCAGATTTCTTGTCCTGTTAATGTGCTATGGAATCACTCAAGTGTCTCCCTGCAGGTACAATTATGCGAAAGCTTCCAAGAAAAGTGGATGTCCTAGAAGGTGAAAATGCTGCCTTTTGTGTTGAGGTGGAAAAAGAGGAGATGGACATACACTGGTACAAAGACGGCACAGAGCTGCGTGAAACCCATCAGACCATCCTTAAGTCTTTTGGTCGAACTCACATTCTGGTTTTCGTCAACACAATGCCCCAGGACTCTGGCCTTGTGACTTTCCTTGTAGGCAGATCCAAGACTTCCTCTCAGCTAAGAGTAAAAGGTATGGTTCCTTAAGTGATCAACATGTATCAGTTATTACAGAGGGATCTTAATTCATAATTTACTTTGTTTCAGCTGCCAGACATTGTCCTCCAAGCTGTCCAGTAGGTGTGCAGATCAACACGGAGCGTGCAAATGCTGCTCTTCTGTCATGGGTTCCTGCTCAAGACTCCCGAAAGAACCCTCCATCCGGATATGTGCTTGAGCGACAGGAAGTCGGCACTGGCTCACAGGAGTGGTTACAGTGCCTGACCACCGACTCTGCAACCTCTGTGGAGATCCTTGGTGACAGTGTGCCATGTGAGGCAGATTATCGCTTTCGCATTTGCAGTGTAAACAAATATGGCAAGAGCAACAACGTTGAGTTCCCGCGGGCTGTTCACTTGGGTAAATTATTCTTTATTGGTCAAAACTCAACATGGTGGAGGACTTTCCTTTCTAAATAATGTAAAATTGACCTTCGTTTGTAGTTCCAGTGGCCAGGATTCAAGCACCCTTACAGGACGCCTTGGTACCCGAGGGCCAAGATGCCATCTTCTCTATTGAGCTCTCTGCCTCAGTTATTGGTACATGGTTCTTAAATGGTACACAGCTCCAGGAGGATGAACGCTTCTCCATGCGTCGATCACGAACACACCAATCTCTTCGCATTCGAGGAGTACGCGATTCAGATAATGGAGCTGAGATTACATTCATTGCCTATGGCATCCGGGATTCTGCTGCTCTGTACATTCAAGGTATGTGTGTCACACTCTCAGATTTCCTAAGTATGCCTCTGGTTTGGCCTTGTATATTTATTTTATCTGTTTAGCTAAAATTTTGAAATGCCATCGGGGGAAAAAAAATCTTCAGTTCATTATCCTTAATGCAATAAGTCTCAAGAAAAGAAGTCATAAGAAAATGTGACAAGTCACAAGAAAGTTGTCTTTCTCCTGTCAGCTCCTCTTGTCAAGTTTTCACCACTGTCAGAAATGGATCGAAACAAATTTGTAGAAATTGGGAACCCCATCGTGCTCTATTGTGAGCTCTCAGATCCTGCAGCTCCAGTGCACTGGTACAAAAATGGGATGGAATTACAAACAATGGAGGGTCTTCACATCCAATCAGAGGGCACCATGAGAAGGATTGTCATCCAATCGGCGGAATTTACACATTCAGGAGTGTATTGCTGTGATGCCATTGATGATGTCATCAGGTTCAATGTGGAAGTAGAGGGTGAGTAGAGTTTCCTGTTGGTGTCTTCACAGACTAACCATCTTTATTTTCATGTTACCCACCCAAAATATGCATTGTTCTTTTTGAAATTCTGACTTCTTAAAAATTATATCTATTTAACCATTCATTAAAATATCTAAATATCCATAGCCCCACCTGTGAGGTTTTCAGCTATTCCAGACGATGAGAGGAACAAAACGATCCAAATAGGCTGCCCGATTGTTTTACAATGTGAGCTCTCAGATCCCTCTGCCCAGGTGCACTGGTACAAAGATGGGTCCAAGCTCCATCCCCAAACTGGAGTAGATATTCTAACTGAAGACTGGGCAAGAAAACTGATTGTGCATTGTGCAGAATATTTCCACTCTGGCTTATACTGCTGCAAGACAAAGGGTGACACCATCACATTCAATGTGGACATTAAAGGTGATTTGTTTTACCTTAAGCAATGTGAAACATTAACAAGCGCCTCTCAGCAAAGCAACTAACTTCATTCTACAAATAAGACACTCTTGAATGTTGTCTGTTGCCTTTCGTCGGCACAGTTATTAAAGCGCAGCTAAGCTGTCACCTTTTTACAATGCATTATAGCATGTTAGCATGTCAGTTGTCAGAAACCAAAACATTGATCTGGGGTTGACATAAGATTTAAACATATCTGTAGCTCCACCTGTGAAGTTCTCAGCAATTCCTGAGGAAATAAGGACCAAGTCGATCGAAGCAGGCTGCCCTATGGTACTCCAGTGTGTGGTGTCGGATCCTGAGGCCCATGTTTGCTGGTACAAGGATGAAATGCAGCTCATTTCAACCTCTGCAATAGAAATTCGCTCAGAGGGCAACACAAGGACATTAGTTGTTCAGTCCGCAGAGCTGTGCCACACTGGTGTGTACAGATGCACCACACAGGATGATACCATGGAGTTTCAAGTGGAAATCAAAGGTGACTTTACAATTTTTATCTTGTGCCTTTATTATTGTAACCCCACCTCCTCTTTCTAGATGCCACTAATCATCCTTGCTTCTCCTCTAAGCTTAAAGACCTGTTAACACACCAGGTTTATTTATTGGTTTTATGATTATTGGTTTTGTGACTGCTGCGCCCCTCCTGAAATTGAAAATCTTCAAAGCCCTTTCATCTTGTGCTCAGCGGTTATATTTTTGCAAGGTATCTATTTCCAAAGTCTTGATTTTATTTAGCTGTCCTGAATTCCCAATACTAGCTAAACCAGTGACGTACTCTACTATCTTTGACGCTGAGAGAACCAAGTCACTTGAAGCAGGCAAAGCTTTGGAGCTGGAATGTGAGGTTGCAGACTCCACTGTCCCTGTCTACTGGTATAAAGATGGTGTAAGGCTCTTCCCGCAGAATGGTTGGGATATACAGAGTAATGGCACTTTGAGGAGACTCAATATCCCATCTGCTGAGCTCTTGCACTCAGGGCTATACAGCTGTGAAACCTCTGATGACACTATCCACTTCACTGTGGATATTAAAGGTGACTTTTCTTATCAAAATTTGGATTCTTAAAGCAAATATTTGAGCTTCCCGGAGACTAGATGCAACTAACCTTTTTAATATGCATATATGTCTGTCTGTGTTAAGTATTGTCGTGTGTAAATATGTAACAGTTTGTCTGGTAAATCTGTACTGACAAAACATCTATGTAATCTTAAAAACTTGCGTTTTGTCTGAGATATAACAGATTAATTACCATGCCTGGGGAAGCTTTGGAAATATAACCCCTTTCTTGATTAGAGTCTAAATATGTGCTGTTTAAGTCCACGATTATAATATGAATCATCATCTTCAGCTCCAACGTTGCCGGTGTCACCCTCACAAGACGTTGTGGAGACGCAGTCACTTGAGGCAGCCTGCTCCACTGAACCAACATGTGACACCTCAGACCCTGCTGTCCATGTGGCATGGCAGAGTGATAAAGAACATGATACTAATAGAGAGCCTGATTTTGAAATGGAAGGCATCAAGAAGACCCTTGTTATTGAACCAACTCATCCTTCAAACTCTGGAGCATACTATTGTGCAACAGCAGATGATGTTGCCCAATTGATAGTAAAAAATCAAGGTGATTTTTGTGTGTGTGTGTGTTTTCTGTGTTAGTTATGACTAACTCTTTATGTAGCTTTAAGTCTGTCCACTTCTTGTTGTCAAACAGAGCTGATATCTGTGGCAGTATCTCTTTTAAGTCATTTTTCTAATATGTAGGACAATGTATAATGAAATTATCCCCTCCCCCCAATGATTTTCTGTAGTGTCATCACCGACATATCTGCTTGGTACCGATGTTGAGAAGACCAAGTCTGCTGAAGAGCACTGCCCAATTGTTCAGCAATTTGAGATTTCAGATCCCATTGCCAAAGCTTGTTGGTACAAAGACGGAACACAGATCTACCCAAAAACGGAGCCTGACTCTGAATCACAGAGCGGCAGCCAGGCCCCGCCCCTCCAGTCACATGATTTGTCTGGTGATGAGAGGTTTGGCTGTGAAACATCTGGTGATGCACAGTCAAACGTGGACACGAAAGGTGGTGTTCCACAATGTACCTGCACAATGACGAATCAAGAATTTAGTCACATCCGTAAAGCTATCACCCAGCTCATTGTTTTTTTTTCTTTGGCTTTGTCCAAACAGCAGAGCACTGTCACTATGGTGATGAGATTGGTGAGATAGCAGATGCATCTGCCCATTGCACAGTGGATGTCAAAGGTGATTTGATATATTTCAACATCAGTCATCCATGTTAACCCAGCACATAAATGCCACTAACAATAGTGGTGTATTTTATTGTTAGTGCAATCATCTGAGGCACTTGTATTTTATTTATTTATAATTGCTTTTTGTGACACTGTCATCCATACTTTCATGTCATTTCCTGCGGTTTTGGCTCTTAATGAAATACGTGGGTGTTTTGTAGCTGAGTAGCTGCTCCTCATACTAACATATATGTTGTGTTTGTCAATTCATTCTTCATTTTAATAGTCATCCTTGCTTGTAACAAGCAGCTTACAACTCTTTTAGTTCATCTTGTGTCTTATTTCATCACCAGAACCTCTCATTCACATTGCTGCCCCGAACGTCTCCCTGTTGCAATGACAACGAACTGTTACCAAACAGAAGAAAATTAATACACATTTTAGGTTTTTAAGGTGGTAGTGCAGAGATTGATGGCATGGCAATACAAGCGGTTAGTTGAAAGGGGAAGTATAGGCGCTCGATCTCAGACCAAACCTGGTCGACTTTCTTGTTTGTCTTTGCAATGGATTACCCCATAACTCCATGCTAACCCACACTGATGTAAAATTCTGTTATGAGAAGAAGTATTGACACCATCATCCACTGAAAACCTCTCTCTGTGTACATCACAATGCTTATAGCTACATCGCCAAGGCTCTCTTCTGACCAAGAGAGGGACAAGTCCACTGAAGAGGCTTATCCTGTTGACGTTATCTGCATGTCCTCAAAATGCAATTCTGGCACCTTCTGTGGCAAGAGTGGAGATTCCTATAAGGAAGACCATTTGGGACCAATGCCAACATCCCATTCAACGTACGAAAATACGAGTGACAGGATTACAACTGAACAGCCAAAGGAGCTCTCCGACAATCAACAAGCAATAAATGGACAGCCTCCAATTTACTGTAACTCTATCAAGCCAACAATAATCCAATCTAACACACACCATTACTCTAAACAGTCCACAGAATCACAAGGTGAGGAATTCATTTATTATGTACAGCATGCAGAAAGTCCATCTGAAGATTATGATAATTCCCTGCAGACAGCTGCCCATGCAGATGAGTTTTGTCATTTTTCACAAACTTCAACAGCTGAATCAGAGCAGCTATGTCGCTCAATACAAACACCAACTGTCCAGTCAGAGCTAGGAAAGCCTGTGCATATCTCAGATGTCCAGTCAGAAAACATTAATAAGCACTTACAGATCTCAACAGTGATGTTGGACAAGCCCTGTAACTCATTAAAAATTGTAGCTCTGCAGTCAGAGGAGCCCTTTGCAACCTTACATACAGCAAATGTCCAATCAGATGAGCCCTTTACATCTTTACATAGCACAACTGTCCAATCAGAGGAGCCCATTACATCTTTACATAACACAACTGTCCAATCAGAGGAGCCCTTTACATCTTTACATAACACAACTGTCCAATCAGAGGAGCCCTGTGCACCATTACATACATCAACTGTCCAATCAGGGGCGCCCTTTGCACCCTTACATAGCACAATTGTCCAATCAGAGGAGCCCTTTACATCTTTACATAACACAACTGTCCAGTCACAGGAAGCATTTGCATGTTTACATAACACAACTGTCCAGTCACAGGAAGCATTTGCATGTTTACATAACACAACTGTCCAGTCAGAAGAACCATTTACATCTTTACACAACACAACTGTCCAAACAGAGGAACCTTTTACATCTTTACATAACACAACTGTCCAGTCAGAAGAGCCATTTACATGCGTCCATAACACAACTGTCCAGTCAGAGAGGCCCCTTAAATCCTTGCAGACTGGAAATATCCAATCAGAGGAGCACTTAACTTCCTTACATATCACAACTGTCCAGTCAAAGGAGCCTTTTAAATCCTTACAGACTACAATTGTCCAACCAGATGAACTCTGTGGCTCCATGCTGATGCCAGCTGTCCTTTCAGAGAACCTTCTTGATTGCTCACAAAGTGAAACCGCCCGTTCAGAGGGTCCCGAGAACTCCTTAGGGACTGCAGCCAACAAGTCAGAGGAGTTAAACAATGACTTCCCAAACACCACATCCCCTCATTCACTGGACTTGTGTCACTCCAAAGAGGCAGAAACTGTCCAACCAGGGGAGCATTACAGCTTCAGTAAACTTGCACATGTGAGAATGGATGGCCTCTATCTCACAGGACAAGAAATGCCAACCCATTCAGAGGTGGTATATCAGCCCATACAGACAACAACAGTCCAAGCTGAGTGTCCTAACATCATGGAGGCCACAGAAGAGCAAGTAGACAGCACAGTTAACTCTGGACAAAGATCGTCTACTCAGAGTGCAGAGTCTTACTATATCAAGAAGGCATCTTCAGTCCAATCAGAAGATATCTATCTATCAAGGACATGTGACAGTCACTGGGGTGACAGTGTCACTGCAAATAAGGTGGCTGTTGAAGGTGATTTAAATGGTTAGCATTGTCAAGCAAAAAAAATGGACGGGCACAATGTTGACGTTGTGTAAAATGAAGAGATTGCTTTTGGCAATCCTTGACATTTTGACAATATACTTGATTTTTCTGATACTAAACCTACTTTAATAAAACTTTGAGCTTAGGTGGTCTGTGAGGAATATTAAAAATAGGGAAAATGGTAAATATGTTAGCTTCAAATCCTAACTTGAATGCAGAGTTATCAAGTCTAACCAAAGACACTTCTTGTTAGAGCACTAATACAACATGAAGAGATTTAAAATGACTTATTATAACTTAAGATTTATTGGCATGACTAATTGTGTTTTGAGAGAATTTGCTCTTATGTTGTTTGAAAGCATAATTTTTTGTTGTACTCAGTCATAGTAATGCAATTTTCTCCTGATATTACCTCAAACATCCCCAGCTCCGCCTGTGACAATTACAACGCTTTGGAACAAGTCTGTTGAAGTTGATGAACCCATAGTACTACAATGCGAGGTATCAGATCCTAATGCTCAAGTTACTTGGTACAAGGACGGAATAAGACTACAAGGTGCAGCTGGGCAAGACATGGTGGCAGAGGGTTCCATGAGAACACTGGCTTTCCAGTCAGCGATGGTGTCTCATGCAGGGATATACAGCTGCAAGACAACAGACGATGCAATGCAGTTTCATGTGGATGTCAAAGGTGACAAAAGTTGTTTTCATTTGCTCTTTAAATAGATTTTAGTGAGGGCAAAATGCATTTAAATGTGTCACTTTACTACTGTTACCTCGGATGAAGAGAGTCTAAACCAACAAAGATTAAGATTTTGCCAAAGAGTAGATGAACATAAAATCTTCATTCAGTTTCTTTAGTACTATTTTGATGATAGCAATTTACAATGAACTTAGAGCATCTGTACAGAATGAGAGAGCCTAGCTGTGAACTCAATTTGTGTACAATTTGCACGCTAATTTCACAGCGTGTAAGTATTGTAAAAAATTAACAATAAGAAAAATTAGAAATGCCTACATGAGAGTAGATAAGAAGGACTGATTCTGCTTTTAAATCATAACAATCAAAAAACCCTCAGGCACTCAACATTTAGCTTTTTACTTAGATATGGTAAAACCATAGCTTTGTCTCAATATCCATGCTTCCATGAGTGCATCGAAATGTAGTTCATTATATATTTTCTGGTATATAGTTTATGAATGTAGGCAGTTTTAGTATTGTCTGCACTTTCGGGAAATTGCAACATGTTCCTGATTGTTACCATCGAAAATTTCTACAGGTTGCTTCGTCCATTTGGCTTGAAAATGAACGTTTTACTCTGCCATGTGCACACCAAAATCAAGCAGCCTCATTTCCATGGTGCCTAATGCATCTGTGGTTTTTCCCTTTCACTTGCATAGTTAAGATAGTTAGGTTGATCCAATTCCAAATATTCTGAGAGGAGAGCAGCTGTGGCATAGTCAGACTATACTGAAAAATGGACATAGACTCTGGGTCTATGGGTTGGCAAAAGAAGTCAGATTGTATTGAAGTCTATGTGAAAATGACCCTACTTTTCACTTGATTTATTTTTTGTTTTCCCAACGACTTTACGGTGTCAGTCTTTAGTTTCAGGTCTTGGGCATCTTCTGTGGCAAGCTCATTTTTTTTTAAACCATGGTCCCCTTTCCATAAACTAGACCATTAAAGCAGGGTGTGCGTTAGGGTGGGACTACGGTGTGATTGACAGGCTGTGCCACACATGGCAGATACAGCCCTCCTCAGCTCCACCTTCTCTTCCAAGTCTAGTTTCCTTGGTTTGAAAAAACCAAAATGGTTACAGCCAAATTACACACTGGGGGCTTCAAATGGCAGTTCACAAACCAATGGCCGCTCAGGCAGTCTGATATTTTGACCCCAACTTGGTCTCATCAAACCAACACAGTAGAGAGCATAATAGAATAAGACAGGTAGTCTAGGTTACTCCTATTTTGCCTGACCGGGTTAGATAACTGACCATTGGAGAGTCTCTAAATCACTAAATGTGCTCAACATAAGTTTTGGTTCAGTAAAAGAGGACAAATCAAACGCGGGACTCACATGTGAATTAGTGAGTTTCTTCATTAATAAAATGCAACTACAGTGAAATATGATTCAGCCATACATCTTATTTTTAGAACTTTTACTTTTGGTCAGTTGTATTTTCTAGCTTATCAAAATGAACTTTTCAAGATCTTTTTGAAGCCAATCTGCTGTAACCTACATAGTGAATGAAAACTTAGGTAGGATAAAAGAGTTTTGGTTTTTTTTTATTTTACTTAAGCTGCAAATGGGTGTCGTAAAAACTATGTTGCTATACAACTTCAAGCACATTTTGTAGGAAGTGTAACTGTGCCTCAGTAAAATGTTCAGAGAAAACGTCTTTCACAGCAAAACTGAAGCTTCAATCTGTGCATTCTGACAACAGCGTTTGTTATGGTTATGTTTTAGCACTAAGGTACAATTGGTAAAAAAAAAAAAAAAAAAAAAAAAAAGTTGACTATAGAAACAAATTGAATTATATATATGGATTCTCTAGGGCTTGTCATTCACCTTTGCTAGCAAATGTCATGTGCTTTGTTAATTTATTTATTTATTTATTTATTTTTTATTGTTGCTTCAGAACACAGCACAGTAAGCAATTAGGTTTAAACAGAATTCCTTGGAATTGGGGCTGAAAACTAGAGGATTTCGTTTCAGGATTGTGCTGTAAATTACACTATGCTTTAATGACCAATTCTATTTCACATTCAATCTTTTAGCTCCACTGAAGCTCTCAGCTATGTCTGAGGCTGACCAGAAAGAGACAGCCGACATGGGCTGCCCTATTGCTCTACAAAGTAAGCTGTCAGACCCAGTTGCACAAGTCAGTTGGTACGAGGATGGAACAAGAGTCCTACCTCAAAGCGGAGTAGACTACCAGGCAGAGGGAAGTTTGAGGAGTCTAGTTGTCCCATCAGCAGAGCAGGTTCACACTGGCATATACCGTTGTGAGTCAAAGGATGATGACATCGATTTTGCTGTGGAAGTAAAAGGTGAAGCTCTGACTGTCTTGCTCTGCCAGCTAACTGTAACAGCAGTTATGTTGATTAAGTCATATTTGTTTCATCAACTAACAGAAATGGTAATATTTCTATTTCCCAAACTTGGTCATCTGCTCATCTAAAACCGCAAGCAGCAGGTTTCATCTGAAATTCTACAAGTTAGCTACTAAGTCCATAAAACAAATCCTAAATATAAGTACATTTAAATTTATTACCTTAATTTGTCCTTGCATGCCACATTTATAAGATGATAAATGTAAACACTTCAACAAACAGTAAGATACATATAGGATATTTAATGTGTAACAATAAGCTTCATAACGCAGCTTGATGTTGTGTCACTCCAGTAAGTAAGCCAGCCACTAGACACTAACAGAATACTGCTCTGTCACCAGTGGTTCCCAGCCTGTTGGCTGTGGCCCACTGATGGGCCACAAAGCTGCTGCAAGGATCATCTGCAAAACTCTAACCATTTTCAGTAAATCCTTTCCCAACCTTAACCCTGCGAAATGCCAATGAGAGGAACTTTTGTATGCACGGACATATGTATAAGTTTGCCTTGTCTGGACCTTCAAAATGAATAGTTGCTTAGCAACATATGAATTCATGAAGCGCATCAAAGGAAAGATGATCAATCAAACAAAAAAGAAAACTGAGCTTCGTCTATGTTTCCCCTGCTTTCAGTTAAATCTTCAATGTTTGATCATAAGTGTTTTGACAACGTATCACTTGGCTTCCATATTGTTTTGGGGTTGGATGAGGGCTACCGACATCTGAGATTTTCCAGAGGGCACTGTGTTGGAAGAGGTTGGGAACCACTGCCCTGAACACTCACTCTTGTTTGTGTCTAAGCTGTTTACTTGTGTCTGTGCTTCTTGTGTTGGTGTTCAATTACAATCAATCTTGATTCTTGCGCCTTTAGATAACTTTTTGTTTCACTAATTGTGATGTCAGTTGTTTTATTTGTGTTGTTCTGTCAAATGTGCTTTCTTCTGAGGTGAATTGTTCATCCATTTGCTTTGGTTTTATATTTAAGTTCCTTTTTTGAAATCTTTGCAAGTATATAAAGCTTATTAAGATACTCTTTTTGCATTGTCTGAAACCTTTAGCACTACCTGTGAAGTTCTGCGAGCCTCAAGACACTGACAGGAACCAATCCGTTCAAGAAGGCAATCCCATTGTCCTCAGCTGTGAACTCTCTCACGATCCTTCAACTCATGTCGACTGGTCCAAGGATGGGATGAAACTCCTGCCACAAAACAATGTGGAAATACAATCAGACGGTCTAACAAGGAGACTGCTCATCTGTTCAGCTGAAATCATTCATGGTGGCACTTATCAATGTTCAACATCAGATGACACCGTCACATTCAAAGTGGATGTAAAAGGTGATTTCCTTCTATCTTTCTTATCTCATACATACCATGTCAGTCTCGTTTAGGGGTGTGAGTGGTTTTGAATGTTCATGAGAACATGGTATTGAAAGTGGAGCTGTGTGCTCTGTCAGGTGCTAGTGGCCTCACCTCTTATCCAAAACCTTTGTTATTTCCGTCTCTTAGGCCAATCACCACAGATCATGCCAATCCCCCTGTCAGAAAAAAACAAGACGGTTGCAATTGGTTGTCCAATTATTCTCCAGTGTGAGGTCTCAGACCCAGTTGCCCAGGTTTCCTGGTTTAAAGAAGGGGTGGAACTTTTTTGCAGAACAGGCCTCGACATGAAAAGAGACGGCAGCTTCAGAAAATTAATGATTCACTCAGCTAAGGTGTCTGACTCTGGCCTCTACAGCTGTAGTCTCGCCGATGACGTTGTGACATTCCATGTGGATGTCGAAGGTGACTTTCTTGTATCCTGAATGAGTTTCCAGGTGTTCTACAAATATTTTAGCCTTTGCTGTAAACATCTTCATACTTTCTTCTAATAACTCTTCAAGAAATTCTCCTACTTTGTATGAAAACAGATCTCCTGTTAGTTTATGTGTTAATATCACCAAAGCAAGCTGTTTCATGTGCACACCACTCCTTGTTAAATGATATTCTGCTAGCTTAACAGCCATGCTCTTGCATTACTTCCATTATATCCCCCAGCTACTCCTGTGAGGTTTTCAGCACTTCCAGAGGTTGCAAGAAACAAATTTGTTGAGGCAGGCTGCCCAATTAAGCTGCAGTCTGAAGTCTCAGAGCCAACTGCCCAAGTCTATTGGCGCAAGGATGGAGAACAGCTACCTCCAAAGAGTGAATATGAAATCCAGACAAAAGAAAATCTGAGAGCACTAGTTATTCAATCAGCAGAAGTCACACACTCTGGGCTGTACAGCTGTGAGGCCACAGATGACCATATAGAATTCAAGGTGGATGTTGCAGGTGATCTAAGTATTTTGAGCTTTGTCAGAATCACTAACTTCTTTCAATGAGTGCTTGGCTACTACAAAAGCTTAAGCTTCCAACATTTTATTTTATAGTTTTATAAAACTTATTTTATGCTCTCAAATAATGTGTACTAATACTTAAGAACACATTATGAGTCCACATGAGTCTGATGGACAATTTGTTGTTGAAAATAGAAACTGTATTAAAACAGCTTTTACTCAAGTTTGAACCTGGAACATACATAAGGGATCAAAGATGAATTAATATTCATAATTATTTAATAGCAGCAGTGGTTATTAATTTGTCTTTTAAAGAACCTGGTGGCAGCGTAAAAGTACACAATATTTTTATACTGACAGTGAATCAGTGTTTTAACAACACAATAATAAGTATGTCATTTTAGACACCCTTTAGATCGTTAGATCAGTCTCATAGACCCCTGTTTCTAACCCTGTAAAACTATTGACTGGAAAAAGTTAAAATAACTGGGTGACCTCAGCATCAACCTGTGTAGGCAAAAATATCCGTTCAATCTGGAGCTAAATCTCAAACTAGACATATTTTAGCTGGAAAATCCATGTATGTTACATCACATATCATCACAAATCTGTTTGCTATTTGGTTACTGTTCAATGAATTGAAATTCCTATAGCATCGGTTTGATTCTCAGCTGTTCCAGAGGCTGAGAGGAGCAAGTCTGTTGAAGCAGGCAGCCTGAACAAACTGCAGTGCGAGACCTCAGACCCTGCAAGCCTGACCTGGTATAAGGATGGAATTAAAGTCTTTCCAAAGTCAGATATAAACATGGATTCAGAGAGCAATAAGAGGACACTGGTTATGAAGTCGGCAACATCTTCACACTCGGGGGTTTACGCTAACAAAACTGATGATTCAGATTTCAACGATATCTATGTGGAGGTGAAAGGTGATATGCTTAGCGTTTTCCTGGCAAAATGTTGTCATTGCATAGTCTTATATACCTTAATGACATCTAATATCTAAAGGAAAGCAAAACCTGATCAGCATATTCATCATAGCTGATTTACATCTAAATGTCCTAATTTTAACACTGTTAATTTTTCATATACTTGCTTCACATTTGAGACCACAGTCTGAAAAAAATAGCATGTACTTTGACAAATTTGCTGTTTTTTCCCCCCAACATACCTATGGTTGAGTTACATCAGTGCACTGCTTCGATTAACTTTCTCAGTTTGTTTCAAAAGCAGATTAACCCCACGGATGATAATGATCTCTACGAGGAGTGGTCTTCTAGATAGCAATGCCTGAGATCAGCATGTTTAAACTGTGAAAACCTGACCAGATAGCTACTGAGTGCATGAGGATAAACCGGAAGTTTTTACCTCCAAGCAACAACTTACTTCTTCTCTCTACTTTTTTTTTTTTTTTTTTGCAGCAACACCGGTAACATTTGTCAGTATCCCAGAGGAGGACCTCTTCAAGAGTGTTGTGGAGAAAGAACAGCTTGTACTGTCATGCGAACTATCGAAGACTGATGGTGTTGTCCAGTGGTACAAAGATGGAACTGAAATGCACCAAAGCAATAATGTTACAATGCAAGCGGAGGACACCAAAAGAAACTTGACTATCCATTCAGCCCAACTGTCTGACGCAGGCACATACACGTGCCGAACAGGAGATAACGTTTTAATCTTCAAGGTTACCATACGAGGTACTAAAGTCTTTCTAAACCTACTTAAACTGACCTTGAAAGTGAGAAAAATGGTCAGCTCATGTTTCAATTGCCTATGTCCTTCTTTTAAAGAACCTCCGGTGATGATAATCCACCCTAAGGAGGATGTTCACCTCGACCGTCACGTTCCTGATGAAATTATCTTGAGCTGTGAATTGTCTCGTCCCAACGGTGTTGTCAGCTGGTATAAAGATGGCCAAAAGCTGCAAGAGAGCGAGAATATCAAACTCAAGATCGAAGGCCCTTATCGACGACTGAAAATCCTCTCTAGTGGAGTCGAAGATTCTGGAGAATATGTCTGTGATACAGCTGATGACTCAATATTCTTTCACCTTAGTATTACAGGTAAGCTCTGTACTACATACCCAGCAACAAACACATCTGAAGCATCAGTATGAAGCACCAATATTTGGGGTTAACTGGTTCCTCAAGGATTACACATTCATCTACAGACATTCTTGTACGTGTTGGAAAAGCCAGTTAGAGCTTTTTACAATTTTTTTTTGTGATGTGGTTTTTGATTAACATGTCAATTTGACATGTAGATGACATGATATTAAAATATCTGTTTCCAGAACCTCCAGTACGTATTGTGTCCCCAAGCCAGTCACAAATGGAGCTGTGCCAGCAAACCTCTGAGAGGATGGTACTGAGCTGTGAGATTTCACGGCCAAATGCAGTGGTGCGCTGGTATCGAGATGGACTCGAGGTGGAGGAGAATGGCAACCTCATTCTAGAAGTGGATGGTGTCTACAGAAGACTCATTATACCAGAGACCACGGTCAAAGATTCAGCAGAATATGTATGTGACACAGCAGATGATTCCGTGACATTCTTCGTAAATATAGCAGGTAAAGAATACCTCAAAATGAGGGAATATAGGCTCTCTAAAAGGTTCCTGTGTCAGTAACACAAATTCTTCTTAATACTTAGAGCCCCCTGTTCGCTTCTTACGTCCAAGGAAGATTGCAAGTAGAATAGAGAAAGTGGCAGGAGAGGCTCTGGTCCTGGACTGCGAAGTTTCAAGATCAAATGCTGAGGTCACCTGGAAAAAGAATGGAGAAGAAGTAGAAGACTCGAGAAATATCACTATCCTTGAGGATGGTGTTATGCGTCAATTAACCATCCACTCTCTAACGGTAGAGGATGCTGGGCAATATGTCTGTGATGCGAAGGACGATGTGATGGATTTCCATGTAAACGTGCAAGGTAAGTTATTTTCCTTTAGGTATTTCTCTAAAATCAGATACGTTTTAAAATGCCATGCTGTAAAGCCCTCAAAGGCACAAATGATAAGGGAAACGGAATTTGTGCCTCTTACTCGATTTTGAGTCACGATGTCTCAAAGATAAACTCGAGGTACAGGATACACCATATTTTGGGACCTGAGAGCTTTGTGCTGTGCGATATCAATTCTACAAAAACAGAAATCCTTTTCTTGTTCATTTTCAGAGTTGCCTGTAAAAATTCTTGGAAAAACCGAGGCAAAGACAGAAAAGCAGTTTTTAGTGTCGGATGACATTATTCTTGTGTGTGAACTCTCAAGATCCAATGCTGCAGTTAATTGGTTCAAAGATAATCAGCTAATTGATGACACGGAGCGATACTGTAGTGAGGAGCAAGGTGTTTTCAGATCACTGGTTGTCCTAAACGCTGGGCTCCAGGATTCTGGAGAGTACACATGTGATGCAGGGGACGATAAGATGGTCTTCTATATTACTGTCAAAGGTAATCATCTTATTAAGCAAATTAAATGCAATCCATCTGTCCTCCACTCAGGAGAACAATAACTGGTACTATGTTTTTTATGATCAGAGCCTCCAGTGCAGATCATTGGAAACTCAGGCCACCCAGAGCATCATATCCTGGTAGCAGGAGATGACCTTATTTTGGAGTGTGAGGTGTCTCGACCAAACACCACTGTTCACTGGTTATGGAATGGCGAGCTACTGAAACCAGACACTCGTATAAAAATTGACAGCTATGATGTTGTGAGAAAGTTCGTACTCTCTGGGCTTAAGCCCTCAGACTCTGGAGAATACATTTGTGATGCCATCGATGACAAATTGATAACAATTGTTGAGGTTCAAGGTAAGATGAAAGTGATTATGAAACATGCTTTTGTTGTTGAACTTTGTTTTATGTCTACAATTTGAACTCATAAGCAATGTCTCTTTGAATCTCATTTTTCTCAGAGCCACCTGCCAAGTTTGTGAACAAAGAAGCAAGTAATAACATCATAGCCTATGAATATGAGAGTGTTACACTGAGTGCCATCGTGAGCTGTGAAAGAGCTAATGTTCGGTGGCTGAAAGATGGCCAACTACTAAATGAGGATAACATTCACCTTTCCAGTGAGGGTAATACCCACAAGCTCACTATTAATCCCCTGCAGCTGTCTGATTCTGGAGAATATGTTTGTGACATAAACACAGATGAAATGTGCTTCAGTCTTTTAGTCAAAGGTAAGAATTTGGCACTCCAAATCAAAATGGGACCTATATTTTACATGAAACATTCATGTGATCAATAATGTTGCATTTCTGATATTGTATTTTATCAGAAATGAAGGTGAAATTTACCAAACCCCTGGAGAATGTTGTGTCCCAAAAGGGCAGAAGCCTTACACTACGCTGTGAGGTCAACAAGCCAAAAGGAGATGTGCAGTGGCTCAAAGATGGCAAGGATATCTCTCCAAGCCGTCGCCACACGATACGTGCACAAGGACGAGAGCGAAGCTTCACTATCCATCAAATAGTGGAGGAAGATGCTGGAGAATATACCTGTGAATCCACAGATGACAGAACCACAGCTACTGTCAGTATAGAAAGTACGTATATTTAAATCTTACAACTTTAAGCTCAGAGAGATGAATTAGAAAGCGCTTGAAAAAAAGCCAATGTCCCATCTTGTTATTTAAAATGTCTAATCTAATTCACTCGAATGCTTTGCCTTCAGCTCCCCGTGTTGTTGAGTTCATAGCAGAGCTTCGTAACATCACAGTCCGTGAAGGAGAAGATGCTGTGTTTAAGTGTGTCGTTTCACCAGTGGACACTAAGTTGGTGTGGCACTTCAGCGGCAGGCCAGTACCTCTGAATGAGCGGACTGTGATTTCAAGCAGTGGGCTAAGCCACATGCTCTGCATCCACAACTGCATGGTTTCAGATAGCGGCAGAGTGACAGCTGATGCAGAGGGGTTGGTATCAGAGGCAGAACTCCAGGTTCAAGGTGAGTTCTTACCCAATGCTTTAACACTATAATTATATATGTTGGCCTCCATGAATCACAGAAGTTACAGCATTTAGGAACTTCTCTCAAAGTTATAGCCATATGTTTAATTGCGGCCTATTTTCAACAGTAGTGAGGCAAATATATATGAACATAAATATGAGAGTTTATATACCACATAAGCGTATATACAATAAATAATAACCCTTTCAGACAAGTTGAAATAGTTTGAGGCGTCTTTGATGGCTAGTGCTTAGCAGCTTCTCCTGTTAGAATTCCTTTGGTAACTGACAGAGACAAGTGGCTCAGTGGTTTTGGCATGTGTCAGACTGCAGGGGGCAAGGCTCTTCAGAGCTTTTACATGCACCCTCTGCCTGAACTTGCAGTGCAACTTTTTGTATTGTATTTCACTCTGGGTGTAGCCTCAGAGTATTGTTATGCAAACACCTCATCAAATATAACCATATAAAAGTAATAGAAATGTTGACGTTAGATGCTGCCTATGTTCATTTTCAGAACAACAGGTGTTGTTTACCAAGAAAATGATGCCAGTCGTCGCTGAAGAGTACAGTGAGGCAGTTCTAGAAGTGGAGGTGACTCTCGATTCAGGAGAGGTGCAGTGGATGAGGCAAGGGGTGTTGATCCACCCTGAAGCAAAGTACACCCTGAAACACAAGGGCAGAAAACACAGCCTCACAGTACACAAACTGGCCATGTCAGACCGGGGCACCTACAGCTGTGAAACCCTCCATGACCGCACGCAAGCCCAGCTCACAGTGGAACGTGAGTGTGCACGTGTTCTCACTATGCTCAGTTCCTGTTTGTTTACTGCCGTTGCCCCCCGCTCCACCTCTTGCGCAGCCGCTATTAGTGCTTCTTGTGAAGGCAAAACTCAATTAACTGAGTAAGAGTAATTTGAGTGACCGGGAGACCAGGATGGCACTTGTACTGGAACACGATGGCAACCAACAGGTGACAGTCTTAAAGCTTGAGCTGACGCTGAGACGCTGAAACATTTCTGTCACAAGATCAATGAAGCCCTGAGATGATTTCATTTCCATGTTGAAGCAAAGCAGACTGCAGTTTAAAGGAATTACCAGATGCATAAAAAGTTATCAATCTATGTATAAGATTTTGACTTATATTCTGTAAAAATAAAAAATTTCAAGGACCACTTAAATTTCTTGAAAGTAGCAAGCTTAACACCTATGACCGACAGGCCGGTCGCTGAATTAGAAGCTGTTCTTTCAACACTAGCATGGGTGAGAAGGGGAAAGTCAGGTCTGCAGGCTGCTGTTGGCACCTCCTATGAATTTGGATCTCCTCTCATTGCATCTAAATTTACACCCTGGCCTTCAAAACTAAGGTTGTTGTCATCAGGTCTCCAAAATAAACACTCCTTTTTCCACAGGGAATGCCGGTCTGTGTTAGAATAAGCGAAAAATGTTGGCAGTTTCAAAGCTGGCTTTCATATAACTCCCAGCACTCGGATGACTAAAATAGCACCTTGGCAGTGTCTGCCAGTTTGTATTGTTCAACTGCAGACTGTTGTGCACAGAACAGACTCCGTTCTGCAACAGAAAATGGACACCGTGTGTGCTCAGTGCTAAGGCTGGATAAAAACAGATGCCAATCTATCTGACAACTTTTGATTAACCGCTACTTATCATCTCTTAAAGTGCTAACACAAAAAGTACTAACAAACTAGACAGGTAAAAAAAACACTAAAACCAAAAGCCTATTGACCATGTTTCATTGCAGGACTCTGAACGTCATTTGATTTTACATAGTTCTGCGTTGTCCTTTACAGCTCGAAAAATCACAATCAAGAGGGGGCTGACTGACATTAAAACTACTGAGAGAGAAACGGCCTCCTTTGAAGTGGAGCTCTCACATCCCAACGTTCCTGGCACTTGGATGAGAAACGGAATTCAGCTTAAGCCGACAAATCACTTCCGTATGAGTGCCAAAGGACAAGTCCACAGCCTCACCATCTCTAACCTCTCAGTAGAAGACACTGGCACCTTCACATTCAGTGTAGAGAACCTGAAAACGGTTGCAAGGCTTGTTGTAAAGGGTAGGTCCATGAAAACTGGAAAGTCATTTTAATTGTTATGAGGTCAATTGAGGTAAACTGACAAGCTCTGTTAATATACTGGGCCAATTCAAAGCTTCCAAATAACAAATACAAATAATGATTTACTTCTTTTAGTTCACAGCTCACTAACTCTCTACAGTAAACTGCAGCACAACCAAAACAAAATCTTACTGTACTCATTTTGTTGTGACTTCAGACTGGTGGCTAAAATGGTCCACTCAGACTACTAGACCAAATGCCAACCAGTGGAGGCATGATAATGGAATGGAGTGACGGCTCTGCTACTGTTGTCTTTATCCAGTCTCATGTTGCAAACACAAAATAGCCTAGCATGACCCAATGAAAAGTGCTAGCTCTGTTCTGTCTCTTCTGTCAGGCGCTAGTTTAACCTCATGCTGTAAAACAATCTGCTCTATACCCGATCCTTCAGTGGGCATCATCCCTTTGAGTTGTGGGCTGAAATGCAGAGGATGACAGTTGGATGCCAACTTAACTTAAAGGTTAGGTAGGATAGGGTTTTCTCCTAAAATAATACCCACGGGCCCACTATTTGTTAGAACTATCCTCCTGCTCATGCTGGCCTAAGAAATTCCCACAACAATTGAAGCAGGAGAAACTCTTCAGCAGCAGTCTCCAACCCCTGGGCCGCGCAGAATGAATAAATAACTTACATTAATTCCGTTTTTAATTTATTATCTGAATATGACCGATGCTTTATTTTGAAAAAATGACCGGATTCTCTCCGTTACATCCGTCTATGACTCGCTCTTGACGCATGTCAAGAGGCTTGTCTCGGTCACGTGATACGTTACCGCTAAAATTAAACCCACAAGCTAGCAAAATGAGTAAAAAAATAAACGTCTTTGGAAAGTTTATTTGCGAAGGGGAAAGGGGCCCGGTGAGGAGACAGACTAAGATCCTGCGACTTCAAAGAAAAAGAAAGCTGCATTTAGGTTCGGGCTTAGGGGGCAAAGAGGATGTTACTCATGTTGTTGGCGCGATGTTATGAAGACGCTGCTAATAAAGTTGCATACGAGTGCACAGTGAATTCACGTTATTATATTTAGAAAATAGCACAGTTTTTATGCCGATAGTGGAAATACTGTCTGACATTAAACAGGACCGTGGCGCAAAAAAAATTTGGGGACCGCTGCTCTACAGCCCTAGTTCTTTAGAAAATAACACCTTCCGAAGATGCAGTCCTGGCATAGGCCTGAACGAACATGAGGAATGATGACAGCAAGCAGAAGCTGTAGGGTTGAGCCGGATACTCGGCTTAAACGAGTATCCGGTACAGATATAGCAATTTTGACGAGTACGAGTACCATACGAGTAATACGAATAAATATCCGTGCTGGGGCTGAAGGAAAATCCTCCTCAGGGCGTCCTGTGATAGAGACAGAGCGCAACGCGTCATACTCCGAAAGCCACGCCCACCGGAGGGGAAAACAATCGGCAGCACAATTGGACACACTGTCCAGTAGTTAGCTTAAAACATTACTTCAACATGTCAGATGATTATTTTAACACGCTAGCTGTACCGGAGAAAAAAAAACGGCACAATGAAACACTCACATATGTGGGTCTTTCTCCTTGTCCCTTCTGCTTGCCTTCATTTTCATGGAGAAATTATCCCACTGAATGACCGGAGGTGACATGCATCATATTTACAACTACCGGATCGAGTCCTCTGGTAAGATCATCATTTAACCTAATAGAAATAAAAAAGTTAGGCTACAGCCACACTACTCCATCATCATTTTAAAATAGCTTTTTATAACCCAAACGTTTCAAATCTGCCCCACTTTATGGGGTTATGGGGTAAAAACTTGATTCGCAACAGAAGCGGTGCTGCATGCAGCCCGCATCGCCTTTCTCATTCTCGCAGTTTCTTCACAGGGTGAGGTTTTCTTCCGGTCGGCTCGCTCTTCTTACCTTGGTGTAATACAAAGTAAGCTGTAAATAAAAGTATATTGAGGCTTACAATAAATATAGCAACTTTTGACCAACCTATATCAATTCCAGGCTTAAAAATAAAACGTTCGTATAAACCACGCTCACTTCCGGGTTAAGTCCCGCCCCCACGAATACGGATACCGATAATGTAGATGGTTGAACAGATATGGATACAGATACGGATAGTGGTTTACTTGCTCGTCCCTAAGAAGCTGTTCAACTATTAAATGGCCACCTGTTGGAGGAAAGATACTTTATAGGCTACTTGCTGTGCACAGCCATGCATTCTGGAGAAATAAAAGTATGCCGACAGCTTTTCATTTCTTGACTAAGCATGTTTTCTCACCAACAGAGCCCCCAGTGACTATTTTCAGGAAACTGGAGGACCAGAGATTCTCTGAAGGAGCAGTAATCTCTATTGAGTGTGAGCTGTCACGGCACAATGTTGATGTAAAGTGGATTAAGGCAAGTGATTTTTCTTTTTCCATTATAAACAGGCAAGCAAAGATGGATAGCTTCCCAATGAAAAACGTACCCTCCAAACAGCCAAAAGTCACAGCTAGACACAGATTTTAAGTCATATTGACCAAGTACACAACTCTGAACCACATTGTGAGTTCAGGCTTCAAGTAAAGCAAACTTTCACTGTATTATCTCCTGTAAACTTTGGTGAATTGGACAGTGGGTGACGGGCCATGTTGACATGTTTTTTTTTTTTTTAAATCCCTCTCAGAATGGCTCTGAGGTGAAGCCAGGCAAGGACTTGCGCATTTACGCCATGGGAAGGAAACGGTTTCTTCAGATCATGAAATGTCATGTCGGTGATTCAGGCGTGTATACCTGTGATGCTGGAGATGCTGCTACCTCCTGCACTGTAGAGGTCTATGGTAAAGTCTGCTTTCTAAATACTATCAATCACAGAAGACATCTGAGGCTGCTGTAAGGGAGAAATCAGTTCTCCCATTAACTCCACACCACCATTTGACAAACAGACATAAGCATTGCAATCCAATGGTCTAATAAACTCTCCTTTCCAAAGCACGTCTCAGACGTTACCCAAGAACCAGTGGTCAGGCCACATTAACCTTCCCATATACGATCTGTCCAGGTCAACGTGACCCAGCCAAGACAAATGTCCCTGCCAAAACTTTCTTGGCTCCTACATATCAGTAAACAACTCCTACCAGAGGTTTTTCTATCAAAGGCTACTAATAGACTCGATTTAGAAAGCAGTAGCACAATGAAACCACACAATAATCACAATTCTCCTCATGAAGCCACTTTCATAGCGCTGTGATACATGGCAGACTACCTGAATTGAAAAGCGTTTATCAAACTGAATTAATGTTTCTGCAGAACCAGGGCCACACCGCCGACGAAGTGTTTTTTGGTTATTTGGTTGTTTGTTTGTTTTGCTACAGTGCCACCTAGTGAATTGGTTAGGGGTTGTGCTAATGCTGTTCCATGGAAATGTTCAGAATAAGTTTGGCTTCTGGTAAGGTGGAACTTAAAATTAGGGACCTAGACATGTTGTCTTGAAAATCCAGACACTTTGGCCTCCAGCCAGATACAACAGTAATACGCTGCTCCTGTAAATGCATGTGTTTAGATTTGGTCAGAAGTGGGCCCACAAGATGATTTATATTATTCCACACGACTGTTACTGTCTGAGTGAAAATAACCAAAACATCAGATACTGAAACCTGACATTTACTGATAGGCATATCAGCCGATACCGATGTTTGGCCAATGTATCAGTGTATAACTAAAAAAAAAAACATGTAAACTATATGTGGATTTAGAATCACTATCAAGAAGTAGCTAAGCACAAAAAGAGTGCATAAAACCACGAGTTAACAGTGCCACAATATAATTGTCCATTTCCTCCAGACTAAACAAAACATGTCTCCAGTTTCTTTTGGACTTCATACAATTTAAAAAATGTGGAATTTGTCAGGGATGCTGGCTAATCAGCGGCAGGGAATTAACTGGAAGCATTAAAGTTTCACTAAGGATGTGAAACTTTGCATAAAACCTTTTCATCATCATCGTCTTCATCTTCATCATCTTCTTCTCCCCCGTCATCATACAATACACACTAACTTTACTTAAAGACATGGATGACAATTTGATTCATTACATCAAAGTAAAAAAATAAAAAAATAAATAAAAACTGACCTGTTAAAATAATGATTAAATGAACATGAGAAACTGAGAGTGGAACCAGAATAAATTATACTCTAGCAGTAGACATAACAAGGCCTACAAAAAGTTCATTTTTAATGCATTACACAATGGGAGGATATTATAAAAAAAAACAAAAAAAAAACATTATCTGTATTTACAATTTTATCATGAAAATTATGTAATAATGTCTGGACAGATTTGGAGATTATGATGATGATGATGATGATGATGGTTATTGCTCTATTTAAGTTTACTATCATTAAGCTTCCTCCCCGCTGGTACAATATTATAGGATCAGATGTGCATTTTAGTGTGATGACAATTTTGTTACTGTGAAGAAATAAGAAAACCGTCGCTGAAGCTCATACCTCTAGTTTCCTTTGTAATAAAGCAGGAAATAAGCCTGTCTGTGACAACGCTGCCATCTGCTGAGGCCATTCAGTACAAACATAGTATGACCATCAGAGGACTGAGGATGTGAAACTTATCTCCAGTTGCTCACAATTAAACCTTTCTTGGATACCAACGGCCTGGAAGAATAATAATTCTTAACAGATCATTCAGGTCATTAATTCCAGCAGCTATCAGACTATATAACACCTCTCTGTCGCTGCAATAAAATCTGCACTCTGGACTAATTACATTTACATTACTTTTTTTTTTTTTTTTTTTTTTGCGCTACTTGAAACTTTTTCTTATCATAATTTTTCTCATACTTCTATTCCTTGTATTTTTTTCTATACCTGTGGTTGCTGCTGTAACGATGAATTTCCCATACGTAGGATAAATAAAGTGCTATCTTATCTTATCTAATCCAGATATCAAACAAATTTGCAGATTTACAGTAAACAACAATAATGGTTAGCTCGCAATACATGGTTATGGGATTTGGCCTTCCTGTTCAGGCAGAAAAAAAGTTTAAAATTGTCTTAGATGTTTTTTTTTTTTAAATCTTTTTATTCTTCACTTTTTTTCAGTCAAGATTGTTAAGAGATGCCTGCTGAAATCTTTTCGTTCTCCTCTCTTTACCTGCTCTCTGCAGAGCGGGAGCTGTTGCTCGTGCAGGGCCTCGAGGATCTGGACATCCAGGAAGACCAGAATGCCGTGTTTGTTTGTGAGATCTCAGTGGAGGATGTTCCAGGAGAATGGTACAAAAACGGGGAGAGGATACAACCAACCAGTACCATCAAGATCCGCCAGGAAGGTGAGCTTCAGAATCTTAAGCATGTAATTTAAAGCTCTTTTCATCTCTGCTGATGATGTCAGGCTTTCAAATACTGGAACACAAATGAAGGCCAATGTATGAAAATACCTAATTCATAGAAATGGAAAAATGGATATGTGTGAGAGATTGCATGTTTTTAACCTATTATCATCGGCTTTTTATTTACCAATTCCATGAATTTTTTTCTCAATTCAGGGACCAAACATTTTCTTCTTATGTGCAATGTGCGAGCAGAGGACTCTGGAGAGATCAAGTTTGTTGCCAGACATGTTGAATCCATTGCTTACCTGGAGGTGGAAGGTATTATGATTATGGAATCATTTATCTACAGACATGTTTGTATATAAATATTACTCACTGTATTGATATAATTGCCTCATTGACTTCCTCTGTCATCAAATTACACAATCTGTCCTCAATTTAATCTGCATGTTCCCTTTTCAGAGCTTCCTGTCAACATTGTAAAACCTCTGCAGGATACGACCGCCCTTGAGAAGACCCGTGTGATCATGGACTGCACTGTGTCGAACTCAAGATGCAGTATCCGCTGGTACAAAGGCTGCACCGTCATCCTGCCTTCTGAGCGTTTTGAGATCTGCAGTGAAGGCTGTTATCGCAAGCTGATCATCCAGCAAGTGACGCTGAATGATGAGGGCACATACAGTGTCCAGGTTGGAGAGCATACATGCTCAGCAAAACTGACAGTGGAGGGTAAGAGAGTTTGTGATCAGTCAGAAACACTGTGAAGTTGCAGCCACACCTTTCCATCTGAATAATATAGTAAAAACATGGGCACACAGTACATACTGTGATACTGTTCCTGTCTGTGTTTGGTATTGATAGTCTTCTACCATAGGAGAGCTATCAGTGAAAAATCTCAGACTGGACTAAGGATGAAAAGAGTGGAGAGCTCTATCATTTAAGTACAGCAGAGGGAGTGGAGGTTAAATATTTCAAATACAATCTCATAGCTCCATCTACTGGCAAAGCAAAACTAACACACATCGTCCACACACGGGATGTCTCAGTCTGAACTGTCCTTAATATAAATAAAGGGATTCAATAACTTATAGTTAACAAAATCTACCACATTCTCATGCATGTTTTGGTCATTATGGAAATAACTTATATATATTATGAAGTTTGAATATATGGAATGGAAGCCGGAATATATTAAGGTAGCTATGGTCAAGTAGTAGCCAAACCCATATTTATTTTTTTATTTATTGAATTTGTTTATTTTGTATGTTTTTTTGTTTGAAGTTTGGAAAAAGGACGCATTTATGAGAGAGCGAGAGACTTTTCTTTCTGCAAATCGCACATTATAGGAAATGCGGTACACAAACTTCATTCCATATAGTCGGACCTTCATTCTATATGTTCAAACTTATTTCAATATATTCACACTTTCATTCCATACATTCCATAAACATCATAATGTATTTAATTTCCTAAACGGCTTGCCATAATATGTATGTATAGAGTACCAATCAATATTTTGGACACATTTTCCCATTCAAATCAATAGCAAGTGTGTCCAAACGTTTAACTGGTATATATCACTCTCTGGAGCCAATCCCAGCCATGTTGCAGGCGGGGTACACCCTGGACAGGTCGCCAGTCCATCACAGGGCCAACACGTACAGACAGACAGAGACCAACAACCACTCACATTCACTCATACCTACAGGAAATTTGGAGTCTGAGTATATATATATATCCTTTATACAAAAATAAAACATTTTTTTTCTTTGATGAGTGGAGTACAATAAATGGTTTCATGTTTCTCTTTCACACTGGCAGAATTCTCTTGTCTTAGACTGTGACAAAAAATAAAATAGTCTCTTTTAGCTTAACTTTTAAATTCACTCATTCATTTCAGTTAGAATAAAGAGAAGCTATTTAATTTTTTTTTTTTTTTCCACAGTTTTTTGTTTTATTACATTATATTACTCATTTGACAGATGCTCTTATCCAAAGTGACTTACAGTGACGGATGTACCGATGCTTCAGTGCAGTGGAGGACTTGTAGGGATGGTGAAACCAAGCAACATTCTTTAGAGGACACAGTAGTCGTTTTTTCTGAAAGAAGTCTCAAATGACCCAAAGACAAAAACTTTTCACCAGCAGATGTAAGATTTCGCAAAAACATGAGATGTGATTCCTTAAGGGTAGAAAGTTTCTTCTTCTGCTCTGAGATGTTATTCTTAAGTTCACTTCATTTTTATCACAGCTCTGATGAATGCACTTTAAAGAGCCATGACTAAAGAGTGTTTTCTTCCCCGTCTGCTCTGTGTGTTGCCTCAGCGCTGTCTGTGTCGATGGTCAGAGAGCTGACGGACGTAGAGGTCAAGGCCCCTGACAAGGCCTGCTTTGAATGTGAGGTGTCAGCACCGGTCAACGAAGCTCCTGTGTGGCGCCTGAATGGTGAACCCTTACAGCCGGGCCCCTGGGTTCTCGTGGAGAAGATGGGCACCGTCCACAGGCTCACCCTCAAGCAAACGTCCCTGGACATGAACGGAGTGCTGGAGTTCAGCTCAGGGAAAACCAAGAGCAGGGCTCAGCTCCTGGTGATCAGTAAGTGACAGTAGGTGATGTTTTTTTTTTTATTGTTCTCTGACATTACTCCAGTTTTGTTTTGCCGTGTAGATTTATAGATAGATTTATACATAGATGTGCCGTGTAAGATTCCGAAGAGACAGCAGGAATGAATCCTGACTCTTTCATGCATAAGTATCTAAAGATTAATATAGTGTTGCTCTGTATTCATGCTATTCCTACTACAGAGAGCCTATTCAAAAATCCAATATTAATATAGTCCATATAACCCTCCCATTTTTATGGCTACAGCCTTTAACTCAGGGGCCTCCCGGGACATCCTGCTCAGGGAGTGTTAGGTTGACATGTGTGGTTTCTTCCTACTGTCAGTGCTATCTTAGTATTTACAGCACAGTGATGTCATACAGTGGTTAGCGCCTTTGCCCCGGGATAGGAAGGCCCCAGGCTCGGTTCCTCAGGCCTGGAGTTTGAATATTCTCCCCGTGTCTTCATGGGTGTCCTCCAGGCAGGGCTCTATGCTGACTTTTTTTTTTTTTTTCTTCCAGGAGCACTTGTGCCCCTAAGTTAAAAATTTTATGAGCACAGAAAAAAAAAAGGGGGGGCACAAGAACGTTCTTTTTTAAACGTTTATTAGAGGTCACGAACAGAGAGGAGCCTGCCATTGCTGATGGGGCGGTCCTACAAAAGCTACAGAACATTTGCTTAGTAGTGGCAGTGGTGCAAAAAGTGGGTATGCACTATATGCGATGCATAGGGGTGCCACATCAGGGGGGGGCGCCAAAGCGATGGTAAATAATAATAATAATAATAATAATAATAAATTAATATTTTCTTTATGTTTCTGCTGTTGTGCGTTTCTAAATCGTTTCTGCATTTCCTTAAGGTTGTATAAAATTTTAGAGGACTAACATGCTAGAGAAAGGCGCCCTATCTCATACGATTCCATCATAGAAGAGGGAGCAGGCACTAGTAGTGAGTTGACGTCCATGGGAAAAGATGGATAAAGCAAAAAAGCTGTCGGAGGCTAAAAATAGAAAAAGAAAGAGGGAAAAGGAGATAAACCCTTATTATTTAAAGCCCATACATGATGATGTACGGCAGACCTATTTATTTATTATTACTATTCTTTTTTTTTTTTTTGAGGGGGGGGCGCCAAAATTGTTGCTGCATACCCCCCGGACACTGGCAGCTGCGCCCCTGAGTAGTAGCATCATATTCCAGCCACCCGAAATCCTCCAACCAGTCAGGGTTGAATTTGTACACTTTCTCCATCGTTCTAGCTTTCTTCCTCATTCGTTCTTTTGTTTTTTTCCGTCATTGCTTTTAAAAAACGCGGTTATACTTTGCATCTCTATTTCGACGTCTTGTTAGCGGAGATATTTCTTTAGCTTTCGAACGTTAGGGAGTTTTTTTTGTTTGTTTTTTTTAGCGCTGCTTGGTTGTTTGATACATTTTGCAACTTGTCACGTTACGTCTTTGCGTCAGTGCTCTCCTTATTTGTGGGCTGCAAGAAGTCACTCGCACACGTGCTTCAGTTTTGTTTTCCTCGTTCGCATGCCGATATATTTACTCGCAAATGCGAGTGAAATGGGCGCACTGTAGAGCTCTGCCTCCAGGTACTCCGGTTTCCTCCCACCGTCCAAAGATATGCATCTTCAGGTTCATTGGTGACTCTAAATTGTCTGTAGGTCTGAGTGTGAGTGGTTGTTGGTCTCTGTCTGTCTCTGTGTGTTGGCCCTGTGATGGACTGTTGACCTGTCCAGGGTGACCCCGCCCTCACTCAGTGTGAGCTGGGATTGGCTCCAGAACCCCCCGCGACCCGGAAACGGATAAGCAGTAGAAGATGAATGAATGAATGAATGAATGATGTCATTTGAAACATGTCCACTAGATGGGAGCCAAAACAAAGTCTTGAGTTTGTTCCTTGTTACAAAATATAAAGGTAGTGGGACATTGCATGGTTAAGTAGCGTGAGAAAAAGATGCTTTGAATTGTGATGTTTCATTTAAATTTACCAATGCTATGACTTGGCTTTGATAAGAATAAAAAAATATACACGGTAAAAAAAAAAAAAACCAACAAAAAACAACCCATAAAACCTCCAGTTGGATAGTCCAGGTGGTGTTTTAAAGTTGACTGCGTGACTTTGTAGTGCACGTGCAGCACATAGCAGTAAAAACAGGAAATGTTGGCTGGGAGATAGAGCAGCACTGTACAAATAATACAGCTGTTTATGGTCCTGCACTATCTGCAGTGATATGGGTCAACCGATACACAGCACACACACTCAGAACCTTCTGGAGCTATTTAAATATACAGGGGAGTAAACTATTTTTAGTTTATTACACTTTAGTTAAACAGAACAGAGTATTACATTCAGTCATCTGCCTGAAGGTGATAAGCCCGTCATAAAATCGGTCAGCGGAGGGTGTTAGGAGGCCCAAGTAGGACTAAGCTAAGAAATGATAACTAATTAAGATGGTCAGAAACTCAAAACGGGTGGAGTGACTGGAGTCATGGACTACACACGTGCACATTAGGTGGATTTACAATGAGGTCACATGTAAATTTAGGGGGTGAATAAATTCCTTTAGAGTGAAGCACAACAATTCTTAGATTAGTCATTTGTTAAATTTCTGTACATTTGTCCTGTTTTGCATTTCAGACCCCAAAAAGGTTGAGAAACTCACAGCTCATGTTGCATTGAGTCTGTCTGCTGAGGTCACATTTAAATACTGAATTGTTTTGAGGGTGACGAACCAAAAATGGTTGGCAAGTATTGGCTCAGTGAGGGTAAAAGTTCTGTGTTCGAGGAATCAAAGCTGAATTTCCAAACGCGTTTAGCAAAAACTTGCCGTCTAAAAGACAAAAAAGGCACACATCTTGACTTGCTGACCGACGCCGTCTCGGTCTAATTTTTTCTCTGCTCCAATTTCACAGGTGACCCCTGAGTGACATGTGCAACCTGTCGACACCTGACTGATCAGTGTGATTGCTGCGTTGACGCTTTGAGATGTATCATTGCTTATATATTTACCTCCAGTCTATACAAATGGTTGAAACAGGGTTAGGATGGATTTTGATGCAGTTTTTATCATAAGAGTGTGAAGAAGTGTAAAAGCAGCTCGTTTGTCATTAGTACAAATTGCGTTTTGACTGTAAATAACGTCCTGGGTAAAAGTGTTCTGACTCAAACTGTGTTGAGTAAAGGTTGAAGCTAAATGTGCATTTGTGCTAATAGACAACATCTATAAAAATAAAGTCAACAAGTGTATGATGATACTCATACAAGAGATCAAATCCACCCATAAAACACATCATTCAATCATGTTGGTCCTTTACAAAGCAGCAAATGTGCATTTCTTTTTTTACACAATATACCTTTACTGAACTTTTGCCATATATTAGAGCATGGTTTTGTGTGGCTGTTTAGACAATAACTTCTGTGGGCCTCTAGTTCAGTAACAACAGCACCAGATATTTATAGTACCATATAGGAGACACATGCAGCTCCAACTGACCCCCCTCAAATTTAGGTTTTAGAATGAATCAGCCGAGCTCAGAGTTAATTCAATTTCACATTTAACGTCTACTATTTCCAGAATTTGTCTATTGTATAGAAATTATTTTTTATGTTTTGATGAAAAAGGTTAATGAAAGTAAAAAATCTGCCTTGCTGGAAGTGGCTTGTCATGTAAATATATTGGGCCAAAAATCAGGTAATTTAGGAAAGGGATAGGTTACAAAAATTACTTGATCATCTTGATTAATGCTTGTTTTGTTGAACTGCTTGTTGAGTGAATATTTGAAATTCGGAGAATGATAGTTGTTTTCATATGAAATCTGTTCCATATTCCATTTTTCCATTTAACTTGTTTCCACCTCTGCCATGTTGTGATGAGCGTTACGTATGTGGGGACAAAAGTACTGTAGTGAAATGTGACCTGTTTCAATAAAACATGCTTTATTGATGCAAGGTAGAAATTTCTCTGGTTGTCTTTTCTTTTTTTATCTGAACCATTTATCAGCAGCAATTTAAAAACTCACTTTACCAGTTTCTTTACTTGGATCACAATGTTAATACTCTGGTTGCATACTGTAAAAAAAAAAAAACAAATCAAAAGTTATTTCAAGACAGGTTATGTTTTGCACATATTGTCGAAGCATCTTCTTTAAAATCTCAAAATAATGCAAATACTCACACTGAAAACCACGCACGCACACACACGCAAGTATACACACTCGCTCCAGACTTAAGCAAAGTACAAAGGCACCGCCATGTCCGGCAAAGTTTCCCCTATGATCAACGGATCCATAAGGCGGAAAACTTGACTCCATTGATATCTTTTACACACACGCAAAGCTTGAATTCAAGTTAAACGACAGGAGGCATCGAAGGTCAAACTTATCTGAGACACTGTGACAGGTCACAAACTCCTCCTGCACACATAAACATTATTGCATTTTTGATGGGTCATACACTGTGGTGGCTAATTCAACTAGAAACGCCAAAAGATAAAATAACATTAGATAAAATGACAGTAAAAACCAAATCAAAACAAATGCCTAAAATACCAATACACTATGTACAAAAATACTCCTGACATTTATACTTTGAAGTCTGTGTCTAAAAGGGTTGTTACACATTCATAATTATTTTGAATAATTGTAATTAGATTTTTAGTAACACGAGAATATCACGATTAAACCTTATCAGTTATCTGTAGTGCACTGAATAGATACTACATTAATCAATAGCTGGTGAGTACAGGATGTACATGGTTTCACCGTTTGTTCATAGCTGTCCCAAGACACTGTTTGGATCATGTACAGATGTGCAAGTTGTCGTGAAATGTGTCATAAAACATAATAAATTATTAAACCAAGGTTTTTTTTCCTACATACAGATTTGGCCAAAAAAAAAAAAAAAAATTAAATTAAATTAAATAAAAAATTAAAATCAACACAATCCATCTTCAATGGATTGTTATATTTCTGTGTGAGAGCTTCAAATACTAATTAAAAATACTACATTGCAATCACAACACAATGATTGACGTGGTTCATTTGTAACATTTGTTCACACAGTTTCAGTTTACAGCACACTTACACAGGTCACTGCTGTCACATTACGACAACAACACCTAGCTGCACTGCTTAAAATATCTAGAGGGGTCATTTGATCTCATATCAACAAGGCTTTATGTAGAATGACTAAAAAAATAAAAAATAAAAATTTGTGACTAGGATTAAATGACGGTCAATGCTGAAGCACCAAACCCAGCTAGAAGGTGGATTGATTGAGTTCACTTTTTTTCTGTAATATGAGATTAAATGACAGTTCTTGCAGTATGGTCCTTGTAGTAGGAAGCACTGAGGGCCTGTGGAGCCCCGGCCTCCGTGGCCCCCTGACAGCAGCCACTGGCGATTCATCCTAGTGCCCTGCCTCTGTTAACTTGAAGTCCTCTGCTGCTTGAGAATATCATAGATGTCATCCACTTTGCTTAGTCTCTCGAAGAAGGGGATAAGATCCAGGAGCTCGGTGTCTGACATGTCGTCAAACCAAGATGCTACGGGAACCTGAAGGTTTCAAAAAAGCAGCAAGAATTAGATCTTTTGATGCCGCATAAAAGTCATTATTTTACACTGTTTTATTGCTGAGATAGAATAATGAATGGCATACTGCATTGTTGGGATGGAAGACGTAGGAGGCTGGGGAGTTGTCAATGATGATGACCTTGTTGAGGTCTCTTCCCAAACGACTCAGGTCTTTTACGTAGTTCCCCTTGTGGAAAACGCAGGACTCCCTGAACAGACGGCTCCTGAAGGCCCCCCATTTATCCAACAGGTCAGACACAGGATCTGCATACTATAGTGGGACAAAAGTGATAAAGAATCTTTATGTTTGTGAGTAATTATATAGCTTTATAGTAGTTTTGTACAATATCTTCACTTATTATCTATTCTACATGACTGCTAGACAAACACACAAATGCTTTTCCTGTCAAAACACCAAACAACAAAATTAGCGACCACTATTTAATGTTAAAGGCTGCCTGGCCAGTAGAGGGCAACAAAAACAAGTTGTAAACACCATTCAGTTCAGGTGAGTACGAGTTGAAATGGTGAGGTTATTAGCAAGGAGTTGCTTGGACTATATAACTTATTTTGGCCTCCACTAACTGCTGAATATCCCTCTAATGTTGATTAGCTTCTTGCTAATATTGTCCATTGCCTAGTTTTTTCACCAAAAACAGCCAAAAACTGCTTTGATAAGTGAGCAGAAGAGTAAATCCTCTCGATCTAAATAAAGTGTAACTCACTTGTTCATATTGTACCTCAGCATATTGAAGATTTTGCATTTTACAAGCTGTCTTTTGGGGTAATATGCATAATGTTCAGTTTTGTTTTGGTTTTTTTTTTTTTGGTGGGGGGTAAATCTTTTAAACTCATGTTGAGTTTAACATCATGTCCAACATCATGTCCAACATTGACCGATAACAAATCAGTGTAAAATTTCAGGTCAACATCTGAAACATTTAAGCTTGGATATTTTCAAATATGCCAGCAGAAGAGTAGCGTTTAATTTCACACGATATATACTGTCAAGTGCTGGAGAGAGACTTGGTGTGTAAGTGTAAGACAGAATCGGAGAGTAATTACTGACCATATGCTTCAGAAAGTTATGGTAATGCTAAGGTTAACAGGGTATTCAAGTAAATGTTAGAGGTTAAAATGTCTTTGCTATTGCCAGACAGGTATCATAAATATATCTTTATGTGTGAGGCTACAAGTGGAAGGTCACCTATAAATCACACACAACAGTGAGACTGGGCTACCAGTACCAGTAACATAATGTTTGTCAAACAACGGGCGAATAGGTGAGTTTAATGTTGAATTTAACTCTCCATGCTGCAGACTGAGGTCAAAGTTTAATAAAAGGTGAGATTGATCCAGAACAGCAGTCTGACCTTGGCTAAGCTTGCGGTGAACAAAATGCACTCAAACAGTTCTCCCATCCTCTTGAGGAATTCATCAACGTGTGGTCTCTTTAACACATACACCTAGGAGAAGACACAAGAGGACACACACGGGTTATGAAATCCCCATGTTTCAGTTACTAGGAATATGATCGATATCTTGGCAAGGAAAAAAAACAAACAAAAAAAAAAAAACGCAGGGAAAACATTCATTCATTCATTCATTCATTCATCTTTTTACTGCTTATCCGTTTCTTGGTCGCAGGGGGTGCTGGAGCCAATCACAGCTCACATAGGGCGAAGGCGGGAAAAAAATTATTATATGTTGCTATAATGACTTTCATTAAATAATAGGAAAGACAAAAAATAAATAAAAATATATGTAATACTAAACATCTACCTCCACTGCAGATGCTGGCGGCGTTGTTTCTGAACCAAGTCATCCCGAATAGGCTTTCTCCACTTTAACAAGCCTATCCTGGATTACTTGAAACAGACCCAGGCCCTTTGTCTTCTTTGAGGCCCAGCACAACAGACTGTAGTTACCATTTACCACCTGCAGGGAAAAAGGCATGTGCCCCATGGTCAGCACCACTAAGCGGGACATAACAAGCGCCTCAGACAAAGATTGATGGGCAGAGATTTCTGAGAAGTCTGCTTGGGCTTCCTCATTTCGTCACGCCACTGAAATAGCCACCTGCTGCTCGGAGCCGTCAACAGAGTGGGCTCCAGCACTGTCACAGCTTCCTCCATCTCAGATTTTAAAATTTTAATCTCATGGGGAAAAAAAAAAAAAATTACCTGAAAACACATCAGTTTTCTTTTTATGAAATGTGGACAAGTAAAATGTCTGCTTGCAATTTTCAAAACAAATCTTTCAAACTTTACAGAAAAATTCAAATTTGTAACTCAGTGGCTGCTGCGATATGCTTTCACACTGCATGTGATGTGACTGGGGCAGCATAATAAAACAGTAAAGCTATAAGACAGTTAAGCGTCTGGAGCGTACCTGGTGAACTGTTCCATCAATTTCCACTGGAATGATAAAATCAGCATTGTTCACTGGCTGTTGACAAAGAAAAGCAAGAATGTCATTCACAAAAATATTTTTTCGCCATATTTTAAGATTATTTATATATATAAAACTCTTTAGAGATGAAGGTTATGGCAATAAATCAGAGCTGAATGTTCCTGTCTGTGACACACAGACACTACGCAGATGCCAAACTGCTCATAATATGATCACTGAAATATAGATGCTACAGAAGGTGACTAGACTCATAACGCATCGGATTTATTTAGGCAGTTCTCACATTTGAAATATGCTTCTCAAATGTTAGTATCATCCCAAGTCGTTCTATATAAGGCTTTACAGCATGGCCTACATTGGTTAACCATGAGGTAAAGGAAGTAAGAAACAAGTTTAACATTGACACCTCCACCACACTTCCAGGTATCACTAATTTGATATGAAATGTTTCAGGCCAAAAGTTAGAAAAGTGAGAGTTGTAATTTAATATTCACTTTTAAAGGCAAGCAGGTATTTTTCCTTGTATTGTGTCGAGTGTTGCAAATGGCTGTGTTCAGAGTTTAATTAATATTCCTGCCTGGACCACAACAATGTAGCACTATAACCCAAAATGCCTCTGACTGACTGACTGAGTGATAGAGTTGAGTGATAATAGATTCATCATTGGTCCATCAAATGCCACATGACTGAAATGGAGTTCACACATTGGCCGTTGAGCTTTTGAAATTAAATGGTATTTTTTGGAGTAATTCCTACAAATGTCCTCTCTCTGAGTCCAATCAGTTCAATGAGTGGCAGAGAGGCAGAGTAGCAGTTATCCAGATAGAGGTTGTTGACTGTGACAAACTAATAGAACTTAATAAATCTAAATAAAACTTGAATATATTCATATTAATCTTTTAGCAAGTCCTTGAAAGTGACGGTCATTTATTTTAATGTGCTTTTTGTTCTGTTGTCTGACAATAGAAACAAACAAAGGCCAACATGTGAATGAGAACAGCTCTGTTGAGATTTTGGCTGTATTAAACCACCGTGACAAAAGGAGAGATTGGGGACACAAGGCAATTTTTTTTTTTTTTATTGCTGTTGCATAACAGTTTTCAATGCTATGCTGGACTTTGCACATTCACCATATGCAGTATAAAGGTGTTTTTCATGTAGTTCTGCCTCTATACTCTTCAATGAATATTTGTTTTGTGACTACAATACTGTGAAGTAGTTTGACTTTAAATAGTTGCACTTTGGCCTCATTTATTATGTATGTTATGTCATCATTAAAAGTTTGGTTTTTTTTCCCATTTCTTTTATAAACGATCTTATTCTGTTTGAAATTGTGATTTAAATTAAAACATCTGTTGAAATAATTGATCTGCTTTTTTATTGAAGGGTTGCACCGTAATGTGTCCTATCTGGAGAAATGTAAACACTTCAAGAAGCATTAGTCGTAAGCTGTAGGAAAAGAGTGGCATTGCATGTGTGGTTGGATCATAGATGAAATAAATGTTGACAGAAACTCTGCTTCTGTAATGTGAAACACTGATAAGTGGCTGGAACCTGAATTCACTCTGTTGACCATCATACCAATCTATTGGATGTTAAAAAGAAGTCAAAATTGAAACAGCCCCAGTTATCACTTGATTGATTAGCTCAGTAAATGTATTCATAAAAAGTTTATGGTTTCAGTCTCTAGTTTCAAGATTCCTTCAGTAAAACATGAGGTTCATTTTTTTCATGAAGGTCCCATTTAGAGCAAAATAGACCATAAAACAGAGTATTGAGTGTTCAGTATAGAGTGTGCCATCCAATCAGGACAGAGTGCAGAGAAGGTCAGAGCCAGCCCTCACTCCTCAGCTAAACCTCAGCTCCTAATATGGTTTCTACTGGTTGGCCAATTTTAAATTGACTTGAGATTGACTTCAGATATGTGTGTACAATTGATATTGACAGTTACAACTTCACATAAAATTACACATTCCCCATCTGAACACCATAAAAATCTAAAGAATCCAACAGCACACTGACCTTCCATGTGCCACCAACCCTGTTACCTAATGCTATAATGCTATTTTCAGTATCTGTGCCAATGTAATAATGAGTTTTATTATCCACCTTGTGTTAAACATGGACTTCACAAAGTCTGACCCTGTTTACACATAGCTTTCCGCAATATCCAGTGACATCTTTTAGGACAGTCTGTGACCTGAGAAGTACTTCAGATCATGTGACGTGTCATTACATAATTTCAAAGTCTTGACACAGGAGACTAGACTTCTGGCATTGATTACATTTTTAACTGATGCTACCATAAAAGGTATCAAAGAGAACAAAAGTTAGCCATTTCTTCTTTCTAAGAACATGTTAAAGCCCAACACAGTTTTTAAAACCATCTACTATTAATGCTGATTATAAATAAATTGTGCATATATACAATTTTTAAAAAAAGAGTGTAGTTTTAATTTTATTATATGAAACCGCAGTATACAGATTTTTGAGACAAAATTGATTTCCCGTTGTTATTGTTCTTTCTTAAACTCAAACGCTTGTGAGCTGTTGCATAAATAGTTAATTTATAAGTGGCATATGAGTGTAGTCCTTTAAAATAAAAATAAGTCACGTGCCCCTTAAAAATATGCAACACGTTGGAGTTGCATATCCTACTGCTATTTTATGTTGGCGAGTATATTGTTTGCTTTGATAGGCAATATGGATGCTTACTAGCATATGCTGAACGACAGTGTGCTTTTTATACTTAGAGTGTCCTATTTGAACTAAAAGCCAAGACTATAAATAAGGCTGTGAAAGTAATTTTTCTAAAAGGAAGGAAACTCATTTGAATGAAAGTAATTATTCTCTAAGAGATAAGTTAAACACTCTAGAAATTTTTTTTGGGATCAAGTCTTTGCTGTCGAGACTCTTTAAATATGGATTTATAAATCGATAAAATTATTATCACCATGTACACAAAACTATATACACATTGAGATGACAATAACACAACTGGCTGTATAAATTCCATCATAGCCTTTTTGGCTCAAAAACCTTCAGAAAACACTGCCCATGTTACTCACTGTAAACCTACTTTGTACTTAAATGAGTCCATTAGTATCTTGGAGCCATACTTGTTATAGTTAAAAGGCATTTGCTTGACAAAGAAAGGAAAACCTCAGATTTTGACTCTTGACATCATGAAGCGCCGCTGTACTGCAGACAGACAAATATTTCTTTACAAGTTTTTGTCCTTCTTTTCCAAAATTTGATGAGAAGTTTGATGCTATTCTCATGTCTTTGGTAAATATGATGCTGTAGCAAGCAGCTGCACACTAACCTTATTCTGTTTGAAGTCACAAAAACCATCAATCGGTACATTTACAGCTCATGCATTAAAGTATCAATTGGGTTATTTTTGGGTTGAATTGGTGGCTTGCTGGAGTATCTGCTGTTTGTTTGGTAACTTAATGGAGTCCACAAAAAGTCTTCTGGCCAAATATAAGCTTGTTGTTTTGCTTGCCAAGTTGAAATGGAGTGGAAGCCAAACTCCACTGGCACGAAGCAACGACGACGTAATGAAGAGTGTATGCAACAAAGCTCTTCTAGCTCAATAAAAACATCTATGACAGTAATCTGCACCTATGAAAATCTATGTATCTATGAAATTCAGGTTTTCATTAAAGAAAAAAATCTTTACCTTTATAAATGACTTATGGGAAAACCTTAAAATGGATTTGTTGAAGAAATGTATCTGCCACCAACAGACCTGATACTCAGACTGAAGGCAACAGCTGAACAGTAAAGATTATCACCAGTACAAAGCTCATCTAATCAGAATAACTTGCCTTGCTAACTCTAATATAAAGTGTCTTTAAAGCACCCCAATGTACTACTTGCCCAGTGAGAGGAAAGGAATTTGTTAATCTATTATTTTTTAAATAAACTGACCCTTAAATTTTTTATCAAAATATATAGTTATATTATAGTTTGTAAAAATAGTAAATATAGAAATATATAAATTGAGTGAACTAAATTAAGTCATTTGAATATAAGAGATGGAAATAAAAATAGCTTGTAATAAATATGGAATAAAAAATTATTTAAAAAAATCATAATTTCATCAAATGAAAAGCTTTATTTATTTATCTAGCAATTTATTTATAAAGTGAAACTATTTACATGTATTTGTAAATTTCTATTAACAATATTATTTATTTGTTGGTTGTATTTTTTAACCTATGTATTTATATATTTAATATTAAAAAAAAAGGCATTCCATAGTGAAGAACTATGAGTAATTAGCTCACACAGGGAAACTTACCTTAAATGAACTATGCACTAGTGTTTCATCCAAATCAATAACCACACAGATTTTCCCTGCATCATTCGAATTCATCCGTGGGAGAAGTGGTTTTGTAGGAACCTGGAGACAAACAGATTGTTTAAGCACCAAACTCATTGGCAGCAGGTTGCCCTGAACTCCAAAGCTATTTTAGCTTTCTAACTCATAATACGATCAGCAACTACATCTTACAATTCCTGTAAACATGAGATATTACCATCTTGAAATGTTGTGGATATGCTGCTCATTGTCTGTGTATGTATGTTTTTTGTTATTTAAGAAACTGGATGTTGTTTTGGTGTTTCAGTGAGGGATTAGAGGAAACCCAGGATGCTACAGCTGCTACCATGTTGATAGAGCATGTTAATATCATCCTACCACAATACATCTCTCAACAAGTGTCTAGGGATCGGTGTTTGTTAGTGTGATTCTGATTCTAAAAACAAGCTGGCATTGCCGCACCGGCTGCCTGTAACACCAGGATGTGTGTTTATCTGTGTAGAGTGAGCTGCCACGTGAGGATAATAGCAGAGCTGAGAGTTTGACACAGATACTGCACAATCTGCCAACTTAAAACATCCTGTAACTTACTCCCTGCCATAGTTGACATTTCAGTTTAATGTGGTAAAAATAGAGCAGAAATATTGAGAGGAGATTCACCTCCATTCTGGGGCAACTTTAACTTTCTGTGTTAACTCTAAATGAATCTACTTCAGAGCTTTTCACAGTCAAAGTGTAAAGATTTATAATACCTCCTCTATTGGTGGAATGCAGTACTCGCATTCACAAGTCCATGAGAATTCATCATCACTCTGCTCTTCTTCTGAATCCCTGCTTTGTTCGGAGTCTGAGTTGTTTTCCTCAGCCTGTAAATCCAGCCACTTGACTTTGGCCTGTTCTGAGAGAACGCTGTGAATAATATCTGGAGGTCTCACTTCATTTAACTCACAGTCTGATTCCTGTGTTTCTTCATTGCCCTTTTTGTCTACAGTCCAGCAGCTGGCAAAGTTTTCACTCAGTTCAATAACTTCAGTAATCCCAAATCTGACTGATTTGCTCTCCACTAGATGAACTCCAGTGTCCTCTGAATCAGTAAGCTTACAGGAAGCATCCCCATCGGCTTTTCCAATGATTACCTGACCTGATATTCTGTCAAGTCCCTCCAGGGCTTGTTTAACGAATGACTGAACACTTGTCATCCGGAAGGCAAAATAATCCTCAACACCTGGCTCAAACATCTGTCCATTATCTTCATCCTCTACAAGTGACCAATGTGGCTCCATTTCTGAACATTCAATAAATACTTGATCTTCAGACTCAGACTCATTATCCATTTTGCAATCAAGAACAGATGACGTTCCGTGATCAGTTTTAGGGGTACTGTCACAAAGAGAATTTGAATTCTGAGCATCATAGAACTCATCTTCAAAAGCATCACCTTCAACTGAGATATCCTCTGCACATGGTGCACACATCCTATCCTCATTACAAGGAACTAGGCAGACCTCAGCTTCATCTTTGTCAAAGATTTCTGGACCTCTTTCCTCGGACAAACAAGTTTCTCCATCCTCATATTCCTCTGCTTCTTCATAGAGTGCATGGACTTCCAATTCATCATCTTCTTCCACCTCATCCTCTGCTGAACATGATTCTGAATCTATGTTCCAGTCTTCAGGTTGATTCTCTGACTCACAATCATCACCGGGGCTTGGGTCTGCAGCCTGTTCACATGCTTCTTCCAAACAAAGATCGCTTTCCTGCATAATAATTTCTTTATGGACCTCCTCAAATTTGCAGAACTTTTTGGCTGTATGCTTCCGTGCTTCTTCTTCAAGATACAGGCACTCATGGATATCTCCACCATCAAAGCAGGAGATGTAACACTGCTTTTGTGCAAATGCATGGCCATAATAGTCAGCTCTGTCAAATAAATCAAAGTAATCCTCAATAACAATATCAACAGCAGGTGTTTTCTTTTCATCCTCATTACTTTCGTCAGCATTTCTTTGTTCTAGTTGCTCATCTTCCTCAAAAGATTCCCATTGTATCTGTTCATCACTTGAATCTTCCTGAACTTCCTTTTCAGATTCCTCGGATGAATCAGAGCAGGGATCAGAGGGAATGCTGCCATCAGGACAAGTCTTAAAGGACTTGGTTTCAATAGAAGAGCAGTCTGATGTTCTGTCTTCTTCACTGTCAAAGGTGTTCTCACACTGTTGAATTGTTTCATCCTCTTCAGATGTTTCAGCCTCTGAAAGCCTGTAAGACTCTTCATCGCTGGCTTCCGTTTCATTTTGTTCAGAAGAAAGGCTCTCTTCATCATTATCGTCATCATCATTCATGCACTCATTTTGATTCTGACTTTCATCAAACTCACAAAGTCCAGTTTCACAGTCTAGTAAGTCCAGTGAGTCGGAGGAGTTAGTTGAGAAAACAGCCATGTCACATTGTTCAGAGGCCTCTGAAGATGTTTCTGATTCACAGTCATGCTGCTGATCAGGAGGATCGCAGTGTTGGAGAAACTCGAGGTGATCCATGCTCTCTGGTATAAATTCAGACATTTCACACAATTCAAAACTATCGCAATTCATTGACAATTTTTCTGGCTCCAAGTCAAATGACTCAGACCGTTGACCAGAGGACTTACATTGTTGAAATAAGTGGAGGTGTTCTGCACAGTGTTCACAGCAAGGACAACTTTTGGAAGCTAAGCTATGATTAGCACTAAGCTCAGAGGACTCGCAAGGTTTAAAACACTCACAGTGTTGAGCACATTCATCAAATGATTGGCTTAACTCCAAAGTGTCACACTCATCAAGGGTCTGGCCAGAGTCAAAAAATCCTTCGCTTGTTGAGTATTGCCCAAACCTCTCAGCGTGTCCACTGCATAATGTGCAGGTTTCATTCTCATCTCTATTCAACTCGCAGTGTCCCATGCACAGGAGGGAAGAGTCCATTTCTCTGCTGACGGTTTGTTCAGTGTAATCCACAAGGACATTTACACCAAGTCCAGCACTTATCTTTGAAGAACTGGTTAAATCTGCAGCTTGTTCTGCAAGCATGGCTTCAGTTGAAGGCTCCCCTTCTCCAGACTCTTTAGCTTGTTCAGAGCTTTCCAAATACATTGTGAAAGTGTTTTTCAGTCTGGATACGTTTGTTTAAAGTTTATACTCCATGCATTAGGTCAGGATCTTGTTGTCTCTACGGATCCTGCAGAGTCTGACTGAGACTGGCAGCAAACTGGAGGATCCATTCAGAGTGCATATGCACACAGCTGGTGGGGGGAGTCACTGAGACTACAGCCAGTCGGAGAGAGTAAGAGCAACAGGAGCAGCATGCACGATGACATGACAGGTTGTCACAACCAAAACTGAGACTAGTTCTTGACTCAACCCCCCTTTGCCAGAGACCAAGCAATTTATTTTGGGGGCTTGGAAAGACGTGACAAATAACTTCTGGAATATCAGATCTCTATAAAAGGCTGAACTCAGGCATAAATCTGAAACCGACACCTGAGAACATCTTGACTACTTGATCTCCAGAACTTAACTGCCAAAAGCCAATTTGTTTTCCAAGATAATATGCACTTATGCCATAGGAGGTATTGTCAGTTTTTCAAAAAAATTATACATGAAGGCTTACCATCTGTGATTAACCATGATTGTAGTTTATGTAAACATACAGACTAATTAGCAATTTCTTTTATCGCTCCTGATACCAGATCTGAATTTTAAGTTTCTGCCAAAGGCAGTCTCCACTCTTGTGCTTGTGGAAGCACCTCCGCTAATGTTTTTGGACTGTGATCACAAGAGGAATTGACTTTTACATTTACACTGCTTGTGCTCTTCTTCTGACTCCTGGGCATCTTGACTGATGATGAACACAGAGTACTCCAAAACGCTACCTTGCATCACCACTGAGTACAGGAAACACAAGTAAACTTGAATAGCTTTGAGCCAAGAAAACATGTGTTTCACATGTCACATAGCTGTCAATCACTCAGACCACATGCTGTTCAAAAGACAGTGGAGAAGCAGAATGAAAGGAAGAAGAGATCACAGGGAGAAGGAGCTCGAGGGAGATCTACTCACTTTTGAGAGAGTCCCATTTTCCTCTACCAATAGGGGGGCATTGTTTTTAAGCGGCGGCGGCTCAGTTTCTTTGTGACAGAGGCAGCAGAATAGACTGTGGAAAAGGCCACGGCGAGGCTTGTGTGAGGGGGATACTTCGTTGGCACCTGTGAGACATAGAGATAGAGAGATTTTTATAGAGGGTGATCCACCTATCGATTCAAACTGACACTGGTTATGATCTTTCTTCATTGTGTAAACTTACATCAGGCTGTAGCTACACATCACAGGTGGGCCCTTCGTACATTTTTAGTGTTTAAATATATTTTTTGATCAATTTTAACAACATTGTTCTTGATGCAATAATGGTTTTATTCTATCTGTATGTAAGAAATACTTTGTCTAGTTGTTTCTCTGTGTGACTCCACGTCAAGATGTAAGTATTGGCACCAATACCTGCTCAGAGTATCTGATCTGTGCAGTGCTGTGGTGTCAGCAGGACTCCTTCTGTCTTCTTTGTAGTTGTGTAGTGTATGTGCACAGCTATTTCAGTTGTGTTGCAAAAGGTTAAAAGATATTACATAAGAGAGCATACGTGTACATTTCAGTCCTCAAAATAGTCAGATGAAGACATGCCATTTTTTCTGGTCTGTAATTTATTTTGTATGACACAAACTTGCTTTAATTTGACACATTTGTTCCTGTATAGAATGCTTAGTGCCTTACAGTCCACATATTCAAATATAGGCAACATTATTTTCAAAGTTACTTCTATTGATCAGTGGCCTTTGTTAGGCATGTTTGTAAAAAAAACAGCAAAACAAACAAGTTTTAAAATATATTGTCACACTAACATTGTTTATTTGAAAAAGGTGACACTTGCCATAAGGAATTGAAGCATGTTCAATATACTAAAAAAATTAGCATTGACACTTGCTGTATCTAAGACTTTGTATTTAGAGTCTTTGTATTTTTCAAAATAATTTAGTTTTTCCAAAGTGATCAGACAAATTTTTGTTTGCATATATTTGATAATATCTTACATTTTGTCTCACGGAAACAACGGCTACTGGCAAAAGTCTGTGGATGAAAATATCCCTGCCCTGGTGCCAAAGTGATGAAAGGCCGTATTTACAAAGAAAGAAAAAACTGAGCCCTGATGAGCAGTCAGAGCTGTCAGCTAAGACATTAGCATGCCTGTCAAACAAGACTAAATCTGTTGCCTGAACAGAGAACACACTGCATCCTGGACATGTCGAGCTGCTTTGGGTGTAAATGTGTGAAGATTGCACAAGTAGCACCGGTGGGCTACCCTTCTGAATGGTCAACACATGGAAAAAACAAACTGCAACCCCAAAATCCAGCACAATATGATGGGCGCACCATTATATTGGGCAATAATCTTTACATTTTAGAAATTGTTGATGATTTGTTGCTTTCTGTTATCCAATGTGGCAGCTAATGAAAAACAGTAAATGTCAGTGAGTAGGAATGGGTCCACTTGAAAAGCAGTGGTTGAAAAGGCAACACAAGGGACTTGCAAGCTCAGTACTACATTCCCTAAGGACTCTGGTGGGGATCTGATCTGGCCCCGAGGCCGTCTGGTTTGAGTCCTTTCAAGAGCTTCTTGATGTCATTGGGTTTGAATGGGATGGTGCCAATAGTGCAAGGGGTGGATTGCTTGATTTGAGGTGCCAGGGCATCTTGAAGATAGCATTTTTGTGCAAAAGCCTTGCAGAACAACTCTGCCTTTTCTCAGCCAGAAATGTGGGCTGTATATATATATATATATATATGTCATTACAATCATCTTGACACAACACACAAGGGAAGATGACACACATAAAATAAAACATTACAAAGTATTTGTTAACATTTGTATTTGGCCCAGTTTCATCTTCATCTCTGAACACGTGTGACCTACTTTCAAATGTTATTCCCTATAGCTTCAGCCTGTTGACTGCTTCATTCAACTGGAGCTCAAAGTGGATGAAGCCTCTAGAGAATGGTCATTACTGGCTGCATGCCTGTCAGGACATGCTTCTTTTGGTTCCAAGTTGAATGTCTGTGTGTAAACATATGTGAGAGAGCTGGGCAGGTGAAGTTTGCCATATTAAAAAACATCACGCTGCATAGACCATTACCACATTACACATCAGAGTGCTTAAAATAGCCGGCCAGAGCAGCTACGAACAGCGGTTCGTGATGAGATTCTCTGTATGGGTATATATATAGTGTCACACACTAACACCATGCCATAAACAGTCACAAACAAAAACCTGGCTATGCCACATTCAATCCAGTGCAGGTATTGGCTTAGCAGCATGCTGACACTGCACAGAAGCGCGTCACTGTACGCAACAAAAAATGAACAAAATCCCACGATCATGTCTACATGACAAATGTCGACATACACAGAATACCAGGCTGCACAGACAACCCTAACTCCCAACAGAATGAGTTCAGCTCCAAAATATAAGAGGTCAAAAAGTACAGACTGAAAATTTTTTTTATTCCTTCATTTATATTCCTTTTGGTTTCTTACATGTCAGTAAAGATAGATAACTCTCCAATAGATAATGCTCCATGTGGATGGTTAATAAAAGTACATAATAAAAGTAAGTTCTTTTTAATTGTTTGATATCTAGACAAGTCATTGTCTGCAATATTGTTTGCATATGAACTGTGTGAGGGAAAATAAAATGGAGCTAAAAGGGAACAACTTGAGAAGAAAGATGTGACGCCTCGAACAAGTCCTTCAACCCCAACAGTCACACACATTGATTTTTTTTCCCTAACCCTCTTATTTAACCCTTAGGGTTGTTCCTATAAAATAGTTCTCTGATTACCAGGCCTAAGTTGCTATGGTTACAATAATAAAAGTGTGGACTGCACTGACAGAGTACATCTCTGTCTTCCTTATCATGGTTACTACATTAATAGTCATGACTTGGTTGGGTGATCGTAGTAACCATGGCCCCCCTTCCCAAAAAACTCCCAAAAAAACCTTTAGACATGTACAGCTGCTGCTGTTGGTTTCCAGCTAACTTTGAGACAAGAAATAATGTTGTTACACTTCTAAGATCTTTACACTAACATCCAGCAAGATCTTTCAGAAATATTTGGTGTGTAAGAGCCTGATGGACATCTGCAGGATCTTGTCAGCAAGTGGAGCCAACTCCCAATGGATCAAATCAGCCCCAACTGTAACTGACTCTAAGAAGAAGCTAAAAACTGCTCAGTTCACTGCCGTCATTTAATTATTTAATCTCCCTACTAAATTAAATATTATTTGTTTTATCATTTGATTTTTAGCATTTTCTTAATTACTTCTTTTCTACTATTTATGCATTTTTTAATATTGTTAAGGACATCGAAAGAACTCTGTGTATGATAATATGCTGTATAATGATCTTCCCTTACTTTGCCTTTGGTGTCATGGTTATAATAATAACAATGTGGTTAACTTTGTGGAACGAACTGACTTGGACATGGTCACTGTACTTTTCTGCTCTTTTACTTTGCTCCTGTCATCACTATTATAACCACTAAATGTCCCCTTGACATAAAACCAAACTACAGCTTAAAAATTGCAGCACGATTTTGATTTGAGTCTGTATAATTTCACCTATCTTGTTTATCTGTGTTTTCCTGCAATTCTAAAGTAACTTCAAAATTGGATCAAATCCGATACGATGTTGAAGTTTAGACACTGATTTTCTCTTCCATCTTGCCTAATACGGGATAATAATTTGTTTACTTCAGGGGGAATAGTGAGTCTGATGATAGTTAGAGGAACTAGAGCCCTCTGAGAATGAGATCACACCAAACAAAATGCCGGTCAACAGTAGATGATCCGTCCCATGAGCACTCAGCAGTCATTACTGCAGCATGACTCAAGCAGCCTCGCACTCAGCCTTCATTTAGATCCCAACTGAATTTTAAAGTTTCATGACTGCATCTTGGGGCAGAACAGCAGCACCCACAATAAGAAGGTCGTTCGGTTCCCGGCCTGGGACCTTTCTGTGCGGAGTTTGCATGTTTTCCCCGTGTCTGCGTGGGTTTACTCCGGGTACTCCAGTCTCCCCCCACCGTCCAAAGACATGCATGTCTAGGTTAACTGGTGACTCTAAATTGTCCGTAGGTCTGAATGTGAGTGTGAGTGGTTGTTTATCTTTGTGTGTTGGCCCTGTGATGGACTGGTGACCTGTCCAGGGTATACCCCGCCCTCGTCCGGAAAGTTGGCTGGGATTGGCTCCCGGAAAAGTGGTAGAAGATGGATGGACTGCATCTTGCACAGCTATTGTGACGAACTCACGGGCCACTTTATTATTAGGTACACCTGCTCAACTGATCATTCACACAAATATCTCATCAGCCAATCACATGGCAGCATGGCACATGTATTTAGCCTTACAGACATGGTCAAGGTGGTCTGCTCAAGTTCAAACTAAGTATCAGCACAAGCAAAAGAGGTGATTTAAAAGACTTTGAAAGCGCCAGTTTTTCGTGCCAGACAAGGTGGTTGAGTATTTCATATACTACTGGGCTTCTCATGCAAAACCCTTTCTAGTGTTTAGAGAGAATGGGCTGAAAAAGAGAATATATCCAGTGAGTTCTCTGGAACAAAATGCTTTGTTAATGCCAGAGGTCTGAGGAGAATGCCAGGACTGGTTTGACCTGATAGAGAGGCAACAGAAATTCAAATAACCACTGGTTATAACTAAGGTGCTCTGAGAAGAGCATCTCAGAACAGACAACACAGATGACTCTCAATTTCTGCTGTGACATTCAGATGGGTCAGAATTTAGTGTAAACATAAAAGCTTGGGTCCATCCTGCATGAAAAAAGGTTCAGGCAACTGGTGGTGTAATGGTGGGTGGGATATTTTCTTGGCATATTTTCTCTCCACAGCATACCATCTTCTGTTGGCTACTTCCATTAGAATAACACACCACGTAACTGACCTCAAAAAAAAATAAAATAAATCTGAAAATGGCTCACTGAAATGGCTTCCACATACAAATTTGTGGGTTGATGTATTTTTAAATCAAATTAAATTTATTTATATAGCACCAATCATAACAGAGTCACATCAATGCACTTTACATGTAGAGCAGGTGTAGAACAAACTCTTTATGGAGTTTTTAAAGAGACCCAACAAATCCCTCTAAAAAGCACTTGGTGATAGTGGCAAGGAAAAGCTTCCTTTAAGAGGCAGAAACCTTGGGCCGCCCTCCTAGGCTCAGGGAGGGCAGCCATCTGCCTCGACTGGTTGGGTTGAGAGACAAGCAGAGGCAGAGAGAGAGAGATACAGTGAGAGAATCTTTTAGAATCTTAATAAATCAAGCAATGTCTAATACTTTTGTTTACATACTGTGTTTATGCAGCAAATAGGTTATAGCGCTGCACCGAGGAGCCCTATGTGATGTGCGTGGGTCAAATCTTTATCTAGGTGGATCATGTACATGACATGCTGGACCAAGGACACACTCTAAATATTGACGCTTGACTTGTATTTCAGGGTTAAACACTGATCAAAGTCCTCTGTGTCCAGATTTTAAAGAGCATTGGGACTATTTATAAACCTAGTTCAGTCGATGAAACACATCATTGCAAGGTGATTTTAGTAATGCTTTACTCACTCCTCAGCTCTTTGTTTAATCAGGCGTACAAAGTGGGGATGAGTGAGGAGCAAACTGTTCGGCAACATTCCTCACCCCTCCCCTCTGGAGAAACTCAGAGACTGATAACGAGGTTACCGCATTTCCAAAGGGCAGCAACAACCTCACGCCACATTAGTATGTTTTAGCCTGCTTAGCTGAAAGTAGACTTATCGGAGACTCTTTCAGGCTAGGCATGCCGGTGTACTTGGCTGCTTCTATTCCTATCCAGACGCAGAGAGAATGAGGCCTCTCACGACTGACTTTCTGCCACTCTGCCATATGATACTCTCACAATCTGACAACTTGCTTCACACCCTTCAGGGAAAATGGTATGGCAGGTCTGAAGTGGCCAAGCTGGTCTAAGGTCAGGTCAGCTCGATATGATTTTGATGTAACATTATAAAAGTCACAGAAAAACTGCCAAGAATGCCCAAACAGATGTTTGTACCTACAAACTTCTGAAAACTCAGTTTGTGAATTCTATGAAAGCTTCTCATATGAAACTATATTATATTTTAGATATAAAAACGGTACAAGCAAATTAATGTTCATCTTTTAGTTGTATTCAGCCTTCATATACAAACAAGAAACATGACACCAACCATATCACAGTTATTACTGTCCTGCCCTAACATCAAGCTTTCTGTTTGCTCTGCTAAACTGATTTTATAACTGCAACATCAACCATGATTTTGGCTATATTTAATTGCAAAATGATCACTCAGACAGAAAGATAGAGGCAACATTATGTCTTTCTTATTTTGACTCAGCCTCAATCTGGGTAACAAACTGCTGCTCCACCTCTACTACTCACTGAACAGAATAAGTAAGAGAGAGGTGTCTCATTCACAGGAGAGTAGTCCCCTGCCTCTGATGTAGAAACCAGGTTTGGCCCACAAAGTTGCTTAACACCATCGCCTCTTAAAGGAGGTTCTTGGCCTAAACACCAGACATGGGGTGCTTCTAAATTGCCTGTTGGTGTGACTCTGATTGTGAATGGTTACTTGTCATTGTACGTCAGCCCTGTGATGGACTGGAGATCTGTCCATACTACACTCCGCCATCATCCAATTTCAGTGAGGATGAGCAGTACGGACAATGGAAGGATTATTTTTTTTATATATACGATTTCCAAAGAGCAACGGCAATAGGCAAACACAATCACAATGCATTTGGTAAACTAATGTATGAAGTTTATCAGTGTGAAAAAAACTACTGTAATTGGGAACTGAAACAACTGAAACAAATGTGGTTTGACAATGAAAATCACTGAGAAGAATATAACATAAATAGACAGAAACCACTTTCATCTTGGACTTAGCAGGACCAATGGCGGCACCAGGGGGGCGCTAGATGGTGCTGTAGCTCCCCCTCTAATAGCCATAGCAACCGCCTAGCACCCCCAAGAAATATCTGTATACATATGCTTATAGTTACATAATTAAATGCCCCAAAATTCAAAGCACCTTCCCCATAGCACCTGCAACAGAAAATCTCTGGAGCCGCCACTGAGCAGAACAAACACACCAGGATCTGATCAACCCCGGTTCGGCCTTCCTCAGAGGATAATTTCTTATAACATTCTGTGATCCTAGGGTTAACCACTGAGAATGGTGCCTTTTAAAGCTATGATTACTTTTAAATCCAGGAAAATCAAAACAGGATCTCAAAATTATCTTACGTTATTTCCAAAAAAAAAAAAAATGAAATAAAATAAAAAATTACTTGAAAACTGCTACTACAGGACAAGAAGATTTTCATCTACAAATGAGAAATGTAATCAAAAATACTAAGAAGAAACAGTATGAAGGCAGCATCGCCATAGAGGAAAGAAGTTTTTTCTCACATTTTACTGCACTGATAGATGAGAGACATGCTGGGGGACTGAGCAAAAGGGTGAGGACAGTTACACAAGATGTGCGGTGGCCCGTGTATTACCTCTGGCTCAGTATTAACTGTCGGCCTAACCCCAACCCGAACCCAGTCGTCAGATGAAGCAGGGGGAGTCTCTGTGTTTCTCCTAACAACCTAACCCTATTTTCACCTTAATTTGGAAATAATCAGGTTAGTTTAGGGTTAGGGTTGGGGTCAGTAAGTAAATTTGAAAGTCAAGACACCTAACTCCAGTCAGGAAAAGTCCTGTCAAAAGAAAGTAGTAGTACTGGTGAAAAAGGACAAGTAACAGATTCTAGACTACTTACAGTAGGAGAGGAAATGGGTTAATTGATTAATCCAAGTCTGGGATTTATGGCTCTAACAGGAGACGAGAACACAGAAGCATAGTGGTTGGACATAATCCAGTTGGTGGTCTTTGACCTACTCTGGAGTTGGACACCTACACTGAAATGACTCAACCTTGGCCAAGGAGTACAAATTGATTTTTAAGAGATACTGAATATAATAATCCCAATGACCCCAAGCACAGTTCAAGGCTTGACAAGAACTACTCTAACACCAAAGTAGACCACACAGTCCTGAATTTCAGACACCCGAACACAGCCCCACCTCACAGTCACCCGAAGACAGCCCCATTGAGTGTTTATGAGGAGACTTAAAGACTGAGAAAGCCAAGTGTTTTCTGGAACACTGTCAGATCATGCTGAGATAAAATGGGTCATCCAGTTGTCCAAGCCACCTCAGGTGCAGCCTGCCATTTAAGAAAAAGGGAGCCGTACCAAACACTAATAGATGTACAACTGCACAGATTCAATTTTTTACATCAAAATGTGAAGCTAATATTATAATTTGTAATGAAAAAAATACAATTACAATTTATCTATTTTTGTCTGCATTTGTCCTCATAGTTTAACACCACAGGGTGCCAACATTATATGAGATTGATGCAGTTAAAGTCTTGCAGCTAAATATTTTATTATTTCAGTGTGTGTGTGTGTGTGACCATCATCAGCCCTCCCAACGGTGCTACACTTCGGTGAATATAGTGGGTAATAAAGGACAGAGAGGGTGTGGAAGGATGGACAGGGGAAGGGAAGCAGGTGGTGCTGGTAATAACTGGTGGAGTGAAGGATGCTGTGCTTTTACTGTCACCTCACTAAGGATTAAGAGAGTCCAGAGGGTTACTGTGTAGATCTCTGGAGAGGGAGTCCAGGTAGGTGAAGGTGTCCCAATAGAGGAGCCGAGTCAAAGACAGGGTACATAGTGATGGAATGAAAGAGCAGCTCAGCCCATTTTAGGCAGGATTCATCAATTGTTTATGATGTGACCCAACCCGAGCTGGCAAATGACACCACACATGCATGTGGGTATTCCCTAAATATGAGTGAGACAATACCAGGGCCCAGAGTCGGGTCAGGGGCCCCAGTTCCCCATGAACACTACCCTGTGTGCAGGAGCACATGAGCTACCAAGCCCAGAGAGCCACCACAGCCACGTGGCACGCCACAGCCCCCAGTGTTTAAGGCAGGCAACGGCAAGCACCACTGAACCGCCCAAGGAAGCGCATGCTGGAGCAGGGCAGGAGGGCCCCACGCCCCCCAACAACACCCATCCACCATCCAACCGTCCACATCCGCCACCGATATATCACACCCCGAATCCCACCTCCCATCCACCAGACGAGCCAGGGGCACCCCACCAACAGAAGAAACCCACACTGGAGAAGTGCCTGAAGGGGGAAGGGCTGCCAGGGCAGAGGGCCATGATGCTGGACCTGCGCCCCCGACGCACATGGACCAAGGAGACCGCAGGAGGAGGAGACCTACCAAGCACTAGGAGGAGCCCTTGACCCCCCACAGAAGGGAGAGAGGAAGCAGTGAGCCACCACACACCGGCCATCATCGGACTGACAGAGGCCACCAGGGAGCCACCATGGACCCATCACCACACAGCGACAGGAGGCAAAGCCCAGCCACGAGGACACAGAAGAGCCTGGGTACCCAGGCAATTACAAATTACATACAATTACATTTAAATTAGTAGAAAATCAAATACAAAATAGAAGATCCTGACTTGTGGACCCCACTGTACATCATAAAAGAGTTGTATTCATTAAATAGCATAGTGAGATAAATATGACAACAAACATAGTAGGACCAGGAAAAATGGTGTTTGCTAGCTTGGAACAAGCAGAGTCTGTGTCAGACATTTCAGTAGCTTCACAGTTTAAGGATCCATAACGCCTACATTTGGTTGCGATAACTAATGAAACTAAAGAAGTGCTAGACACTAATCCCCCTTCCTTCTTCTGTGGACCCTCAATCCTGGATTAAAGCCATGTTTTGAAACTCATGACCTCCTGGCCAGGAGAGTGTAATCTGAATCCAGGCAGGAGTTGGCCTGTACTAGTAAACTGGATGATACTGCCGTCTTCTGGCTAAATTTGGCTTTACAATGGGTAACAAAAAACACTGCCAAGTGATGCAGATTTGATTACTGGCTAGAATCATTTGTTAATCCATCTTTCCCACATGTAACCCACATGTTTTTGCTGTGGATAGACCTTTAAAATAATTCATTAATTTCCCATAATTGACAACATTTGTATTCTAAAAATTAAAAGGAACATTTATTTAGAAATTCATGACCTCTACAACAAACCTTAGGTTAAGGTCACAAGTCAGAAAGGAGAATCTGGTTACTTTAATGAAGAAAACAGAAAGGTCCATAAACACCTCACAATTATCACTTCAGGTTTGACTCTTTCTTTGCAGTTCATTTAAGTGTCTCATATTAACAACCACTGAATTACTGAAATAATAAATATTTTTGCAGTTCACCCACCAGTGGACAACCAACCCACTTGAACTATGAGGCCACAGCTTTGGTCAGAGGCAACAGTGGGCATATTCCTAATGCTTAACCTTCATGCTTTTTGGCATGGGAGGAAGCCAACGCACACAAATAAAAAGCTAACAAAGGCAGCTGAGCTCTGTTGGGAGACAATGCTCTTCACGGAGCCAATGTGCCAGGCTTCAAGTCAAACAAATGTATTGGACAATTTTAATAATAAGTATTTGCACAGTATTTCTTCCTAAACAATAGCTAGGAAGGCTAGACGTTGAGTAACTGTCTCTAGACCCTCAGTTTTACACGTGTGGCATTGGTGTGGTCATATTTTGGTTGTGAAATTCAAGTGATTTTGAACAGCTCTTGTGCTTATGCCCAACATGATCTGTCAATTGCTGGGTTATAAAGGACTAATTCTCATATCTACACCTACTTATAAAGAACAGCAAAAGCGTTAGTCTAAAAGTAATTTCTTTGTCAAGGATTTGCAAAACATGGGTAACAAAGTCCACTCAGAAGTTCAATACATTTCCCAAAGCCAAGGAAAAAAAACACTAAAATGTTAAGCGAAGCTGCTTCTCTGGGAATTATTTAAGGGTGATGATGATGAAAGTGACCATGAAAGAAGTCAAGGTTTATCTCGATAGCTGGTGAGAGAGGAAGCGATAAATCATCCTTGGCCTCCTGCAGCTCATGCTCATTCAGCAGATAGCATCAGAGATTTTAATGTGACAGAACGGATCAGTTCCACAAAGACTGGCTTAAACAAAATGCCCTTCTGTGAGAATACTGGACTTGCTGTATCCTTGAGCTTTTAAATTAAAAAGGGTACCCTTCCGAGTTAGTACTTAGCTTGCTGCATTAATCTTCTGCCTGAATGACTGTGTGTCACCAAGCAACAATCAAAACACTGCAGCAATAGAGGGAAGAGTAGACTCTACTAAACATCAGCAAATTCAGTCAGCAAAGTGAAAGTGAAAAGGAGTTTGCTTCCACATAGGACAATGATCCAAAACTGATCTCGAATCCACCATGGACAGCTTCAAGGAACAAGATGAACAACTGTCAATCTCCTAATCTGAACATAGAGCGTCATATAATCTTTACATGCTGCAAATGGTCTGCACGGACAAGGAAGAATGACACGAGATCACTGAATCAAGAATTTAAAGAGTTTTAGCTGCTACACAAAGTGTTTGCAAGTTGTGATATGTGCCACTTAGGGTGCCAAAGCTTTTGCACATTTTATGCTCAGTGCAGACACACCTAAGGATAGGCTCATTAAAGGTCTGCAGGGCTGACTTCCTTTCACAATAAATCAACTACATATGTCATTTACCCAGGAGTGCAGAAAGGTCCATACAAAATTAACTCGGCTGCTGACAGGGTTTCTAACATTCATGATGCCTACAGCAGACCGGTTATTGCAAGAAGATATGAAGAGCCACCACTGACACAGGCTATTGTGCTAACCCAATCCCTAATGCAATCATCTGCCATTTCAGGCTTTTCCACGAGTTACCCATGTAATTATCACTGACTTAATAAATGAATAAATCTTCCTTAAAGAGATGAGATCAGCCGAAGCAGCTCAGTGTCCAAAACAATGACAGGGAGCTGTCAGAGGCTGTGACCCCGCCCCCTCTGAGGTGACACGTTATTTCTGAGGTTTAACTCACTTTGTGCACAAAATGTGTGCGGAGCAAACTGCAGTTGCTCACTTTCTGTTTCAGGGCCCTGTTTAAAATTCACCCCCTGGGTCTAATCAGGCTGACGCATGGAAACAAAAAGCGGCTGGCTGTGATTATGGCCTAACCGCGAGGCTAAACCTGCAAACTTAATCAAAGTGAGTCACAACGATTATGTTTGTGTGTGTTTCCATAAAGCAGCTAACTGTGTGTTAGCTCGTCCGGAGAGCAGCGGCGGATACATGTACCAGCCTGAGCCCCGGAGCCTCCGCTGCCCACCGGCTGTCCCCGGACCGGGGGAGTCATGCGCAACTCTATGGAGTTCAGAAAACTTTTTCCCAAACTCACCTTCCTCACGATAAGTGGCATTTTCCTCCTCCTCTCTGGACACTTGTGTGATTATCGACGGGGAATGGTCCATTAGGTCCCCCCTTAACTCACCGGACAGCACGTTAGCGATGCGGGGAAATGAGTTATGGTAAAAAATAAATATACTTTGCCACTCCCTGTCTGCAAACGCGCATACTGTTCGTCAAAAGAAAGACACCGTTCAAAACGACAGGAGACCGCAAAACAAAGCAGCCTGGCCCAAAACTGCTTTAAAAACGCAAACGTTAAGCGTGTTAAAAAAAAAAACAAAAAACAAAAAAAAGTTGTTTGTAAAAGTTCAAACGTTGCTCAAGTTCATCAATTTGACCATGCTAACATGGACCTTGACGGTTTCAAGGAGGCCCCATCCTTAAAGCCACAATGCAGGATGTGAAGCTCCGACCGCCGTTTTAGTTTGTCCGGGAAAATCTATTAAATACGTTTCTGATGTTTTATCATTAGTTTGGACACACGTGTAAAACGGACAAATAGAGCATTTCTTGAAGCTTCCTTTATTTATATAGTGATTATATTTCTACTTTGTGGGGTTTAAATGAAACGGTTGTAGTTGGTGATTGTTTTGAAAGTTTGATCATGAACAACTCCGGTCAGGGGCCGCCTTGAAACCGGCCGAGAGAAAGAGGAAGTAAGGGAGAGTGTTTAAAGTGCCCACACCTCAGACCAAGGTGATGTCTGCTCACTGTTTCAATTACAGTTACTGTAACATCATGATTCAGAAAAAACACAGCAACATCAGCCCAAAGGCAGTAAAGGGTATAAAAAAAAACAACACAACAAGTAAATGTGTTTTCAGAGGAGATTTAAAAACAGATAGTTACAGTCTCTGCTGAGGTTTCCACTGTGTGGCGGCTCTAACACAACACAGTCACTTTTAGTCACGAACCTTGACCCTGGGACCATCAACAGTCAAGGTCTGTGATCTCTGTATATACGTATTTACCTACACTAAGGCCAGTATTTATTTGAGCTTTCAGTTACTTAGCTGAAATATGATGAAAGATACAAATCGAGTAAAATAACCAACAATTGTCACTGCCGGGGGGTCAGGATCAAGTCCCAGACCATGGCTAAACAAATTGCTTGTCTGTCACAGTCTCTCCTCAAAATAGAGGAAACTGACTTTGTTCTGAATAGATTCATTAATAACATCAACCAACACATGAAAGTGTAAATACAGCAAGGTAAACAGCATTTTGTTTTCTCATGTTCCTTTTAGTAAAATACTGAAAAGTATTTCTTATCTTTTTTTTTTCTTTTTTTTTTACCATTTTCTCATATTTCATTTACCCTCAGTGTAAAATGCTTTCTCCAAGCATCAATTGTAGATAACCATAAAACACCCAAAAACAACACTTCGGAAAAAATCTTTGCCTTTTAATTGGAGGTTAGGTGTAGTTATCTATATTGTCCACTGGACTGTGCTGTTAGAGAGGATTTGCCCATGGTGTTTGCGTGAAGCAGCATTAGAGGATGTCCACACGAGCAAAGGACTGGTCTGTGCCCAGATTGTTCTCCACAAACACTTCATACTTTCCAGCATCAGACACCTTTGCATTTTTGATGGTCAAGATTGTGTTGGTGTCTCCGACATCAAAGAATACCCTGAAAGACAAACGACAGCAGCTCTAATACCACCAAGTCTGTTGCTATTGCGACCCATTCATGGTCATGCTGGCGCTGATGGGAAACACATCTCGACAGTACATGTGCACATATACAGAAGACACATCTTAATATCTACATACAGATTAATACAGCCTTCCTTCTGACTGGAATCCATCCTACCTGTCGTCTTCTTCAATGTCATCTCCATCTTTGAGCCAGGCGACATCAGGAGGAGGCTCTCCACTTATTTCAGCCTTGAGTACAACTGTTGTCCCTCTCTTACCCTTGATGTTGTCAGGACCTTTGGAAACCTTGGCAGGGACTGAGAGAGCATGATGAAAAGACTTGATCAGCTACATGATTTGTTAAATATAATCAGCTAATATAAGATATTGCCACAATTATCACGAAAGAAACATAAGATGATAAGTTGAAGTTCCTTACAGCAGTTTCCAGAAAATAAAGCATTATTTAAAGTCCAATTTTTATACTAGACAGCAGACATTTTATCTTATCTGTGAATATGAGTTTACAGCCAGTGTCTTGATAGCTTGGTTTAGTGTAAAGACTGAAACAGGCAGATTAACAAGCCTGTTCATGGCCATAGATAGCAAAAGTATACAGTCTTGAACTCCTTTAAGTAGTTTGATTGAAATCAGATCCCACAATCTCTAACAAATTGACAAAAGATTCTACCCCACTGCAAAGCACATCAACATGTACACACCCTCCACTAGAATACAAGCAGACCCTGATGTCTGTCCAAATGGATTCTTAATGGTGACAGTGTATTTTCCCAGATCTGCCAAAACTCCATCTCGGACAACAAGTGCCACAAAATCTGGGTCTTCAAACACGTAGCAGTACTTGGGTCCATCCTTCAGTTCTTTGCCATTCTTGTACCAGACAATGAAAGGGTCTGGGAAAGCGCTGACCCTGCACTCCAGCTTTGCGGCACTACCCTCAACAAGGACCACGTCCTTGAGCTCCTGCAGGATCTTTGGAGGGCCTTTCTCTCGCAACTCTTTACGCGACCTATATGAGAATTACAGGAATTCAAAACAGCATTCAAAGATTTTATATTATATGGGCACAGTGTGTTTCAAACAAACTAGTTCATCCAAATAAATATAAAGGTAAAACTGTTTGTTCTTGCTCTAAATCCTGTTATTCGTCAAACAGGGATAACCACACAGCCTTTTTGAACAAGCGCTTATACAATTGTCAATAAAACTAAGCTTGAATGTCAGTGACAAGACATTGGAGATTTTGATACCTGTGTCCACGATACGAGGCTTGGATTTGGATAGCAGCCTCCTGGACCTGAGGATCATTGATATTGATAGAGCACCCAGGAGGGGGGGCAGCCTTTGCTTTGGACATCTGCAGCAGTCAGAGCTGGTTAGTATAAGAAAAAAAAGAAAGCACCACACTATCTGCACCTGCAGGAGTATCACAGTAAAAAGTCACTCAGATTGGTTACCTTGGATGATCTGTACTGCTTGTGATCCACTCCAGAGTCAGCAAAGATAAAAAGGCTTCACGCTTTATATCTGGAGGTCAGGAGGAGCTCTGAGGGTATTCAAGGATCAAGGCAGACGAATCATAACCCAGAAGTCCCCTCTCCTTCTTTGGGTATTAGGCAACTCTCAAACATGACAAGGCTGATGCCTGAAGACTGAGGATGCACAACAAATGTTACAGAGACATTTTCCCTTCCTTATATAGCATCCATGTCAAACACTCAGGAGAACCCCTGGAGCAGTTAATAGTTTAAGTTGTGGTTGTTTAAATAGTAGAGAAAGTATGTTGAAATATGAGATGTCCCTCGCGAGAATAAACACATAAGTGTTGGTCTTCAGGGTTAAGTGGAAGGAGTGGTACAGCCTCAGTCCATTCCAGTATCTTTTTCCCTTTTTGCAATAGGAAATTCAGCATCAACAGTTTCCTACACCTTTCAATACCCAATTTTCATCAGCTGTTGAAATAAAGTGCTGCAGTGAAATTCATATATCTATCATATTTACTTTATTGTTCATAGCTTTAACAGCTGTCATGCCTTTTCCATGCCAGATTCAGAAAATTTCACAAAATAAAAAGCAGAAGCTGTAACAAATACAGTCATTCAATAAATAAACATTGTGAAACACACACACAAAGCAGTCACATTCATATAATCAAAATAAAGAACTAGTCATTCATTTAACAGACTATTTTCTCTGTGGGTCTATTATCCATCACGAGGCACTGCAACACATTCCACAAAATACGGCGCAGGGGTTTTAATACAAAATGTGGAGCGTTCAACATCTCCTCAAAACCCTGTCACCGGCTTACAAGCAGCTGCTGCTTCATTTCACTTGAGTGAAGAACAGAGTTTATATATTGCACAGAATTTAATGCAACGATGCATTTCATGCTGATTTTGCATGTTTTCATTCAGGTTTAAAACAACAACTCTCTTAGTGATTCACTTCTGCTCTGCATAGGAAAATGACTGAGCCAAAACAACATAAAGCAGCGGAGAAAGGCAGTATTTATCTAGCAGTAGCTTCAGAATATATAGAACTAGTAAAATCATTTCATAGAAGTGCCAGTATCTTCAGTAAGTCAATACACTTATTAAAATAACTCTGGATTCGAGGTGATGTGATGCAGTTTTCTACCAAGCAAAAAGACTCCTTGTGCTTGAGATACTTAATGCTTAATTCAAAATTAATCTAAACAGAAATAAGTATGCAATTATGTAAATCTTTACCTGATATCAGTCACCTGACAACAAAATGATCCAAAAAAAAAAAAGAATAATTATAATTCATTAAATAAAAATCTGATGTGTGCAAAAGTCTCACATGCTGGTCTGAAAAATTGAGTTTGCCATCACAAGGCAAAGCAATATCACAGAAACAAGACAACTTAAGCCATTTATTTAACGTAAAATAACAGGGATAACTGAATAGGTCGCGTTATCAGATGGAAGATAAGACTAAACGTCAAATGTTTAGGATGAACCATCTTCAGCATAAAGGGGCAATGACTGCAGATATATTCTCACAAGTAGGCTAACAATATATTTGCAAACAGGTTATAATGTAAATCTGTTGTTTTCTCATCTCTGATATTTGAGAACATACAGTACATGACTGATTCATATTCTACCTTGACTTCAGTTAAGTTCACTCTCGTAATGGTATGAAAATCAGCCAGTGAAGGTGGATGAGTCTACTTAATTACTCTCTTTTGATGATGAAAAGACTTTTATTCATGTTATTCTCCTTATAGACCATGGAATAAGGCTTTCTTAGAGGTGTATGGATTGTATCATATCTTGAGCATATGACTAAATATTTTGAAGTCTTCAGGGGCTGTAATGTTGTCTGTGTATTGGATCGTATGAGCTGTAGAATAATGGTGGATGACACATGATTAGGGGAATAAATCACTGAGCATTTCCGTAAAGAGTAAAGCTTATTCTGATCAATTCAATTTCATCCTATTTTAATTATAAAAATTTTTGCCTTTTAAAAACTATAGTGAAAACTAAAGAAAGCAGTAGCTGTTTAAATGATAACTGAAATTAAGAACTAAAACACTCAGTATTGTCTTAATCAACATCCTACCTCAAGGAACTGTCCACGCTGATTAAGCCAACATTGTAGGGGCACTTAGGGGCATCCCAGCATCACCATCGGGTTACTCAGTTTACCAATAATGCCCCAAATTATCGAACATTTAATGAGGGTATTGGGTCCAGGTGACTGGGCACTACTTGTAAACTTCACTTTAGTAAACTAAGAGGACGGAACAGGATCATTGACACTGGGCTGAGTGGAAAAGTGATGTTCAATTGAAAGCCCATTTGTTTGTTAGCTTAACCGTGGAAACTGTCTGTCCACGCAGTGACAAGAATTGTGCTGCCCTTATCACCACTTACAGCAAGGATGAAGAGAAATCCTGCTTCTTAGAATGAGATAATCTCATTTCTTAACATCAGGGATGACGTTTGTGCTGATTGAGAGAGTCCTTTTCTTGTAGCCCTTATAGAGAAGCCTCCAATAAATCTTCTGAACATGAGGTAAACTCCCTCTATCTGGTGCTGCTACAGTCTTGGGATTATTTCAGGTGCTGTGGTAGTATTGAAACCCAGGCAGCACACACTACACTGCTTAATTAAAGAGACAGATTGAGTTAAAGGAGAGAAATTGTCTTGAATCAGGTTATAGCCTGAACCTGTCTTCATTTGGCTGGTCAGGAAACATTACATACATCGAGACTGTCAAAGACAGAGAAAGTAGAGGTGTTACTATGGAAAAGGCATCAGTGTTTGAGCAGTTCTACATTATGTTTGAACCTTGTGAATAACTTGAACTTCAATAACATCAAAGACAGAGTTGACGAGTTGTTTCAAAGTATTAATACATGTCCCCTCTAATCAGTGTATAATTGACCCTTAGAGAAGAAGTAATAAACCCAAAATATAAGCAAAGTTACAAACCTTGAGGTAATAACTTGAAGAGACCGTCCTGCCCTGTTTGAACAAGGTCCACATTAGAAAAATTGCAGTCGGTCTCTGATTGTAGGAGATACGAGTTCCTTAGGTGTGAAATCAATCTTTAAGATTCACAACCAGAAAAGAAAAACAAAACAGTCTCTGTTTATCAAAGCCACTGCTGGAGTTCAACATCTCAGACCTGAAAAGGGAGCTCTCCTACCCAGTGGCCCAAACTCTCATCTCTCTCTGAAGACCTTTCCAGGATCCATGCAGTCCTACCTAACTGGTGTGTGAAAGCCTGTTTTCACTGGGTGAAAGGTGTGGTAGTGGGTGAAGGTGGCACATTTGGCATGATGGGGCTGGTGGGGCTTTGTGCCGAGCTTTTGTAGGAACGCAGGAGAACCTTGTGCTTGGTGGCTACCTCCTCTCGCTTGCGCTGCTGGTCCACCAAAAATTCCTTGAGACGGGTAGTGGTGAAGGTAAGGGTCTGCCTACGAAGGCGCATCAGGTAGGCATCCTGAAGCCAAGAGTTACTGAAGCAGTCCTTAATGGATGGACGGGCCCTGTTGAAGACCGGACAGTGAGGAACCAACTTTTCATGGAATTTGTAAAATTAGGACAAAGGTAAAAGTCTGTATGTTAAGGTATCAGTCATTCTCTGCAATATTGGAATTACATGTTCAGCTTACCAAGGGTAGCTACAGAGGATCTTTTTAAGAAACAGAGAGGCACTTTGGGACACATTCTGGTAGAGCTTAGAGAGGTCAAACTTTGCCGCCTGGATCCTGGCTTCAGTTTCTTGAGGATCATTTTCCACGAAAGGCGATCTGCCGCTTAACCTGGAGAGTCAGGTCCATGATCACAGTCAAAAAAAAATCTCCCCAAACATACGGATGATGCACGATAAAATCTGAAATTGTTCATTAAGTTGACTGGGAATTAATAAACCAGTATCAACACATCAACAGACTGTAATGTTACAATTTATACTGAGACCTGAAATCAGAGCAAACACAGCAGACATGTCTCTTCATCGGGTTGCACCTGAGGAACATCACTACTTGTCTATTTAAGGAGGGGCTGCTGAGTGCAGGCTGAGAAAGCAGTACTCACATGACAAAAGTCAGTACACCCACACTCCAGATGTCAGCTGGTGGGCCCACTACATCCCCTTTCAGCATCTCTGGAGCTGCAAGGAGGGGAAAGCAAAAAATGTGGAGCACACTTTAATGTATTTTAACTTTAATCTTCAACTTCTCTTAGTATCACAACAACTCTACTTTTTAAATTGTGATATTATTTTTTACTACTTTATTAAAAGCCAGAAAGCAGGTTTATTTAGTTTATAACGCTCCTTTGTTTTCATAGCTGGAGCATACCCACTGATAAAACAGTTACATAAAGCTCCTGTAGAAAGCAGAAATGACAAGATCTGTTTTCATAGAATATCACAGTAGAATATCAAAACCAGCTTTGTGTACTGAGATCATGTTGTTGTCCAATTTTCTTAGCAAAACAAGTTATGAACACACCTGTTGATATGGCTAAATTGTTCGCATGGTGTTAATAAAACTGTATAAACAAAAAGTAAAGTTATGGGCCACAAAGTCAAAATAAAATTCCAAAAGATGCTACATTTCAAAAAATTCAGTAAGACACTAACACTTGCCTTTTGTCAGTAATGGAAAAGGTTATATTTATTGTTTAGACCTGCGTTTAAATGGCCCTGCAGTAGTTCCAGGTAATTATCAGCTTGGATATGATTGACATGTAACCCTACAAATTTTCACACATTTTTCTTCTGAAACGTCTCTCAGTGCAAAAACACAGTACTGTCATTTGCCACCTGTCACCGCAACTACAACTTCCCCTGAGAGTGAGCTGAAGCTCGAAAAACAAACAAACAAAAACCCCCAGACAATCACCTATTGAAGTATCTAATGGAAACTTGTAAGGGAGTACCAGCCAGTGTTTGAGTAGTTACAAGAACAGATAGAGGCTTACTCTTCCTCCTCTGTGTTCATTATTAAATTAAAAAATATATATAACAATTCTATATAACCACTTTAGTTCCCAATATTTTCAGGGGACTGTGAGAAGTTGGAATCTTACACATGTAATCCAGTGTTCCAATAGGAGGGTTGAACTGCTTGAGGAAGAGAGGGTTGAAAGTCTGGGCACTGCCAAAGTCTATGATCTTGATGACATTCATGTGGGTGACAATGATGTTCTCCGGCTTGATGTCCAGGTGGAGGATGCGTCGGGTATGGAGGTAGTCCATGCCCTGGAGGACCTGCGTGACATAGGTCACCACGTCATCCTCGGAGTAACGGAACCTGAGAGAAAACAGCTTGTTAGAGGACTCAGGGACGAATATGCTCGACCACATTAACACTACGTGTACAGGCTTCACCTGTCTATGAGGCTGTAGAGCAGCTCCTTCCCACTGCAGTACTCAGAAATGAGCACCAGGTAGCGCGGTGTGACATAAGCTTCATGCAGAGCCATGAGCCGGTCGTTGTGAAGGGACTTGAGAATGTCATATTCCTGCAGCACTGCCTGCTTGTTGTCAGCCTCATACGGAACAATTTTGGCCATGAAAAGGTTTCCTGTGGCATTTTCCCGGCACTCCCGGATCACACCAAAACGACCCCTGCATCATAAGGATATGCTATGAATTCAGCAGGCAACCAGAGAAGAAGTGGCCACTAATTGCACATCTGATGCTGATGTCAGGGCACATAAAGCCTTAAATGCCTGATCAGGATGCAGAGTGACAAACAACTTCATATCATTGAATTTTGTTCCTTAAACAATCGTTACCTTGCTTTTTCATCCATGAAGGTGTAAGGTTTCTGTGGCACTCCCTGGCGCAGAGATCCCTCCACAGCTTTTCCCATTGGTGTCCTGCGTCCCGATGGCGTGACCCGTCCTGATGGTGTGACCCGTCCTGATGGGGTGACACGTCCAGATGGAGTATTCCAGGTTTCCCCTCCCTGCAGCACAGGTGTCAAGCTCTGCACCACCACCACTGGTGGTGAGATGGTTGCAGGGGTTACTGAGGGGGTAGGGGCTGCTGTGCTGGAACTGGATTGGGAAGGTGGAGTGACTCGTGCAGTTGCAGCTGGAACGTACATTGGCACAGAGGAAATAGGCTTCCCAATGGCTGGTGCAGGTGGCGGTGCAGGAGAGGGGGATTTGCTGGCAACAGGGAGGGCTGCCAGTGCAGGACTCTGTGGTTTGGGGGGAACAATGGGCGGGGACACCAACTTGGTTTGGGGTTTGCTCACACTGATGCTGAGGGTGGTTTTGGCTTTTGCTGCTGTGGCTTGGACACTTGTGGTGGTCTGCGCAGGTTGTGCCTGTGCAGAGGGGGCTGAACTTGTACTTACAGGGGGAGCAACAGAGGGGGGGCTAGCATCTACCTGGGCTGCCGGTTTGATGGTTTTTGGAGAAGGAGATTTGGCCGGGGTGGGAGCTGATGTAGAGGGAGGTGCAGGTTGGGCAAGTGTCACTATTGTGGCTTTACTAGGAGCGGGTTTAATGGGAGGCACTTTCATGGAAGACATCATCACCACAGGGGCAGGAGGAGAAGTTGCAGGCACAGTCCTGACCACCACAGCTGCAGTGGATTTAGCTGGTTCTACTGGAGGAACAGAAGAGTGAGGAAACACCTCAAAGACCTGATGTGACAGACATTAAATTTGTTGCTCTGAATCTATCTCAGGAATAGTTCATATTTAGTCACGTATGCGGTCCCAGACTGAAAATACTATGAACGTACACATAAAAACACTATAGGTCATTAAGCTTTAATATGTCTGTGTATATACAGTATCATGTAATGAGCTTATTATTATTATTATTATTATTAATTATTATCATTGTGTTTGACTGCCATATTTTAATAAAGAACGATACACATACCTGTAGAATCCAGGCACACGACCTCTGAGAGGTTGCTGTAGGGCCCCTGACCAGCTTTGTTGACACATGCCACCCTAAACCTGAAGGAGCACCCTGCTGGCAGGTCAACCACATTGTAATAACAGTCTGCCACCCCTGTTGCCACGATCAGCCAGTTTCTCTCACCTGGGGAGTAATCAGCATAAATGTTCACATTATGAATTGAAAAGCTGTCTTTTATTCAGCTACAAAGGTCCTACTTTTTGTTTGGAACATAAAGTTATAATATTCAAATTTTCCACCTTTAAATGTCTACAATTTAACAAATTTATGCTATACATTTTGTGGAATGGCATTATCCCAAATGTTTCCTGCAATTCTCATCCCTAAAGGAATTATTTGGTCGCATCTCTGCTCAAGTGACAGCATTGTGATTTCCCTCCAGATGCTCAGAATTAAATCTAGTAAATCAAGTTTTAAGACAAATTTTTACATCTTAGTCGTTTTCAACTATATATTTGAACTGGATGAGGGATTCTATTACTGGATGACTGGCTCTAATATTATCAGAGGGAAAAGTAAATGTTGCATTCAGAGATGTCCTGTATCCATCAACAAGCATCAGTGAATCACAGTTGTTGTTTTTTTATATAAGTGCTTTATTTGTTGTTTCTATTGGCTTTAACCCCATTTTTTATTGTTACAGCCTCTTTGAGGCTCTTTGACAATTATAATATATAAATGCACATCTATAATGAAGAAGCCAGCCTCTTTTTCCTGTGTAGTAATACTGATATTGTCTATTACAGAGAGAATTCATTTTCGATTTCATCTCCACCTCTGTGTGTTATGGTCTACATGTTGTCATAGCAGCCTAAAAGTCATTTGTATTATTTATGTGGTCTTGCTTGCTACGATTGTTACCTTATCCGATAGGCCATGATGTGCTGTACACCGAAACATGTCTAGTTTATTTATTTTGTAGATTTTTGTTGATTTAATAAAAAAATAAACAAATTTTTGTCACTGAAACATGTATAGTTTTTTTTTTTTTTCATTTAAAAAACAAGAAGATTCAATTTTCATGTAGCATTAAGGTTAAACCCAAATACTATAGAAACCACAACATGTAGACAAAGACCTCATTATGCTTGTGTTGATGTAACCCTCTTGAAACTACAATGGAATGTAAAAATAACTGTAAAATTATTGAATGGGTAATGAAGCACTAAATTCACTATTATGAAAAAACACTAACCCTCTGCTCTCCTCTCTAGGGAGTATGTGCAGGGGGCCAAGGTGTCTGAAGGCCTCCACAGAACCAAGGCAGTGTTGTTGTACTTCTGAGGAATCTCAGGGGTTCCAGGACGATTAGGTAGGCCTGTTAAAAGACATAAAAGTTTATAGAACTAATATATTTAATCAGATACATGTCTGCTGTCCATTGGACTGCTAATTGCCCACTGTGTTTACGTATATTTAGTACTATAATACACAAAGCAGCTAGACAAACACATTCTACTTCCCAAAAGTTACATATTTATTACTTACGAGCAAGCGATATTGTGCAAGAGCTGGACACAGAGGCCAGGGGGTTTGTAGCCACACATTCATAAACCCCGGCATCCTTTTTGGTGGTCTGCATGATCATCAGTAGCTGCCGGCCATCAGGACACGCAATCATATTCATCCTGGCATCAATCTCCAGGGGCTTCTTATCTAAAGAGACCAATACATGCATACAGTTTTTTTTTTTTTTTCTGTTGTTGTTGTTGTTGTTTTTTTAATCAAAGGCTAGATTCAAACATTTTTTATTATTTATTATAAAATATAAAAATAAGAAGTGTTGAAAAGTAGATCTGTTCAGACGTCTGCTAGAAATTACTAAATACTTCAGAAAATGGTCACACAAATGACCAGTTGAAGAGTAGTAAAGGCTGAATTACTCCTTTCATCCTCTGCACAATACCAGTTTGGACAGCAGCACCCTCTGTTGTCACTGTATATATTCGTATGTATGAAACATAGGGCGTCATTATCTCGCTACACTCATGTATCTAAGACCAAGTGCATTAATTACTGCAATTTGCAAGTGAGGTGATTCTGACAACCTAGTAATGAGATCAACAGTTAGAGGGTATTATACCTTATTTAAATCAGAGAGCGTTACCTTTCAGCCAGGTGATGTGTGGGTGGGGGCTGCCCGCTGGCAGACAGCTGAGTGTGACTGGATCACCCTCCAGCAAGACATGATCTCTCAGCTTGATGTGGAAGACTGGAGGGAAATCTGGCAGACAAATAATTCGACTCATTAAAACACTAACGAACTGTACATCCAAACTTTCCTCAGCCAAATTAGGCAAATTTATTCTCACTGTATCCAATGATGGCTAAGGCTAGGTAGCAACACTTGATATTCCTATATAAATATGCAGTATACTCTCTGAAAGCTGAAAAGTCAAATGTAGATTTATGAAACAATGAAATGCTATTGGTTTCACTGATGATGACATATAATCATACCTCGCATGGTTTATGTAGCATATAATATATAAGGCAGATTGCAGTTGAAGCAACAGATATTCCAAACTACCCCAGCTGCTGATTAGCAAGACTGGTAGATTGGAGAAGGGCTGGCTCTGTCCACCTCTGAGCAACACCTCTGCAGCTCAGTTTTTAAACATTTATATCATATTTGAAGAAAACAACAACAAAGGAATACTTATGCATAAGAGTTGTCACTCCCTGGACTCTTGTCTGATGGTTGGACAGCTACTGCATGATACCTCCATGGCAACAATTGCAAGAGACCCAGCTTTCAGTCTTTTTTCTCAATTAAGCTAAACTAGCTGTCAGCCAATCGCTAACCTAGTGTAATCATGGTGTCTTCATGTACTCTTACCAGAAGCCAGTTTGGAGTACTGGCGGGACCGCAAGGAACTATTTTCTCTGGAGATAGCTGTTAGTATGTCAGGCTGTGATATTGTCTTGTCACGCCTCCCTCTGGTCAGGCCCCACCTATCCCAGCGGGATCTGCGCTCAACCTCCACACCTGTACAAGAAAAACAACCATCAACTGTATCAATCAACCATCACTGTTTAAGAAAGTGCAAATATTAGTGACTAATCAAAAGTGGAGCAAAATGTCCAGTAGGGTGACGTTCTTTCTTATACCTTTAGAGAGGTCTGACTTAAGGCTGGACATAGAGTCTAAAGACTCTGATGAAGCACCATTACTGGCCTGAGTTGCCAGCTGGTTTTGAGGAACACTGGCAACCTTCAACCCACGGTTCTCTGATGTTGCACGACGAAGCATAGAGAGAATGGGTGTCTTCTTTTGCTCCTTTTCCTCTGCTGTTTTCCTTTCTTCTGAGTAGCTCCGAATTCTGGTGGAGATCCCAGCCACTGTAGATTCAATCTTTCGTCGCATTGCCAAGACCGGTGATTCATTAGTTTTCTTCAGCTCCTTCTCACCTTGTTCGACCAAGGTTTCAGCACCACTATCCATGCGCATCATCTCCACGTCCTTCTTTTCCTGTGATCCTCGTCTCCCAAGGGTCCATGAAAGTCTTCGTCTTGAAGTGGCTGATTCGTCTTCTTTGGTCGTTTCATCCTTGCGCTCAGTTGATGGAGTTCTCTTCAGGCGCATAGAGAGTCTTTTCATAAAGCCTTGGTCCCTTTGAGCTTCACGAAGGTCCTGGACTGACTTTGACTTTTCTTCAAGTCTTCTTGATGCTAATTCCAGTGGTGCACCAATTGGCCCAGGCCTGTATATCTCTTCACCTGGCTCTGCAGCTTCTGAGGAAGTTGCCTGTAATTTGTCATCATTTTTGGACCGGGACAAAAATTTTAGACTTCTCGTGAGAGAGGACTCACGTTTTTTGAAGCGAGCCTCAAAGACTTCTTCAGAAGTAATGTCCTCTAAGTCCATGCCTGCTGAAAGCTCTTGTTGGGATGAGGAATGTGCCATGGCCTTTGGTGGACTGGGTTCTTTTGTGATCATTTCTGGTGATGCTACCCTGGAGTATACAGCAGGGTGCTCAGTGGTAGACATGGTGGCTGGCTTTGATATGGTGGCAGGTGAAACTGTTTCAGTTGAGACTGAAGATGATGAGGTTGGAACAGCTATGGGTGTAGATGGGCCCAAGGGTGGGTCATTAAGAGGTTGAAGTGATGGGACCATGATGGTCTGGATTATACTGGCATATGCTGAGGTCCTTCCATCTGGAAGAACAACTCGAGCAGGAAGTGAGGGGGTCACATATGTTGAGACAGCAGTTGCTGGGGCATGGGAGGCTTCTTGTGTTGGTTTCACCATTACTGAGCTTGTGGTTATGAGCATCTCAGAAGGTTTAGCAGACATATTTACTTCCTCTTCTACATTTTCTACAGTATCTTTTACATTTTCCTTAGCATTTGATTCATAAACACTGACTATTCTTTCCTCTTCTTCTTTCCTAATGTCTTCCTTTTCTTCATCCTCTTCCATTTTCTCCTCTAGTTTAGAGCTTTGGACCACAGGAGGAGGTGTGGGAATCCTCTGGCCAATATACTCTGATTCATTCATTGGTTCCTCTGATATGCTCATGTCCTTCTCTGAGAAACCACTTGTGCTTGATCTTTCATCAAAATTGCTATCTGTAGTCAACCCATCCATTTTTTCATTTATAGGATCATCTGGCTTCATCTCTTTCTCCATTAGTGATTCCTCACTTTCTGTTATGGTAGGACTCTCCTGCACAATGGACTCCGGAGTTGGTGGTTTTGGTGAAGGGTCCCTGGGAGTCACTGGACGAGAGTCGAACTTAGTTTGGTCAGTTAACGAGGACATAGAAATAGCTTCCTTAAGTCTTCTCTCTTCTATCTGTGCCAGGGGAATCTCCAGAGGAGCTCCTGACCGGCGGTGTAAAGCTATGGGTTCTGAATCGCCTTGACTGAAAGAAGCACTTTTGCGCAAAACTTTGGGTTTGGGAACTTCGTCCCTTGGGGAATCAGTGGATGCAGCTCTAGTTAGAGTTGGTGGTGGCCCCAAACGAGCAGTACGAGAGTAACGATCTGAGGATATTGCACGTTTTTCATCTCCCATTCCTAGTGTTTCTAACAGTGGTCCCCTCAGGCCACTCATTTTGTTGTCTACAGAGCCACCTCGAAGCAGCCGCTGTCTCATCAGTTCCAGTTTAAGAGCGTAGTCTTCTTGACTCATCTTAGCAGTTCCTGGGCTGGTACTCCTCCTCGGTAGTTCCATAGAGACGGCTTTCTTCAGAACTCTCTTGCCATCCTCTTGGTTTCCTTCTCCAGCTCCTTCCTCAGGTGTAATCCGGAGCATCAATGCACTGTCAGCTGAGCCTCCACGTCTCAGCTCTCCTCTTCGTCGTCCCCCCTCTGGTTTGTCTGACTCCATGCTTGAACCCCTTCGCAGTGGTTTTCTAGACAGCTCAGGCTTTTGTGGCAATTCAGCAGGCACTTCTTCATCTGAGGAACCCCTCTCGTTGTCTTGGGATGACCTTTTCCTTTGGCGGCTTTTAGCTGTAGTTTCAACCCCTTCTTTATTTTTTTCTTTAAGGTCACACTCCATTGCCTCCTGCGCTTCAACTGGGGAGCCGGACAATTTATTTGTTCCATTCTGCTTGCCAATTTCTTGCTCAGTGGTTTGGATCTCATTCAGTGACATCCTTGATCCAGAGAATTCCATGTTGAGTGGCATTGGGATAAATGGCAGCTCATCAATGTCTTCATCAGAATCTGAGGATGATGATGGCAGAGGAGACCCCTCTTTAAGGTGCTTGGGAACTGCGATGGAGATATGGCTGGAGGAATCATTCAGCAACTCAGGTATGGACCTCATGACCATTTTTGACTTATAACTGATCAGTGAACGCTGAAGAAGAAGAAATATGACAGAGTCAAAAAATGAAAAATGATTTTAAGCATTCTGAGTGGAATGCAAAAAAGAACCAAATACAACATCCCTCACCTGCCATTTTCTGCGAGATACAAACTTCTTCAATCCCTCTGTACTAATGGCCTTCCCCTTGCTAAGTGTCTGTATAACCGAATCATATTTAGGTATAAAGATAATTATTAATAGTTATGAATGATCAATGCTGTAGCAAGAAGTGCAACTGGCCTTTTCTTACCTTGAACCAGGGGTGTCTGAGACATTCCTGAGTATCAGGTCTCCTACAGGAAAATTATGATGTAATTCAGGCTTTCAGGTTTATACATATATTTGTTCTATGATGTAGCTGAATAAATTGTGATATCTTAGCCATCCTCATTGAAATGCACTAGAGGAAGACATCATTAGAGTTGCATACATGGACCTGAGATCAATGCAATATAAACACCAAATATAGTACCTCTTACTGAAACAAAATCATCATGTTGACTGTCTTTTTTTCATCTAATGTGTAGCAGTGAAGAAAACCACAGAGCATCTTTTGGAACATGATAAATCTTATGTAAAAAAGAGTCTAAAATAGACTGTACAGGATCTTAAAAACAAAAAATCTTAAAATATGGATTGAATCCAAGATCCACTTGCATTACTCACAGCCTGTCTGATACCAGCAGCTTTATGATGAACCCTTTAGCCTCTCGGCAAAGGTCAGCAAACATGCTCTCCTCAAAGGCGACGTTATAGTTCCTAATGTTCAGCACAGAACTGCGGTCATTCCCACCAGCAAATGGAGAAACTCCTGTCAGACTTAGAGCAGAAGCAAATCCCTACATTCAACCTGAAGCCCACAAATAGTCTGGAACAATGAAACAAACTGATACGGCATGATCAAATACATTTAATAATGAAGAAAGTAAATAATAATGGTACGTTCACTCACCACAGATATGCAACAACTCCAACTGGCCTAGACAAATAAAGAGAAGAATTAGAAAAGAATGGTGGCACAAGAAAAAACGAGACAAAAGAAGGAAACAAATTACTTTGTTGGAAAGTCAACAGATATTTTACCAGATGTCTGTTGCTTTTGACACAGGCGTCTGACTGACAATTTCTGGTGCCACAAATTCTGGTGTGCCATATTTGCAGTACTGAGCCTCGTCAGGTGTGATCACCATGGCATTGCCAAAGTCACAGATTCGGATCTGATCGCTATGGGGATCTGCCATGAGTATGTTGTCAGGCTGTGAAAGTAATGAAAAGAATAGTGTGAGTTATAATGTTCTGCTATCCGGGTGAGTTTTTCATGACCATTTTTTATATATAAAAAAAACTGTGCCAGTGAACTTTTTAAAAATGCATTTAAGATCTGGAATTATGATCCGTGAGGATCTACCTTGATGTCCAGGTGTATGATGTTTAAATGATGCAGGTAGTCGAGCCCCTCGAGCAGCTGTCTCATACATGACCGCACCTGGTAATACCAGAGCAGAAAGGTGCCAGTATAAATGGCATTTATTAGATAACGTTGATTATATACACTTTTTGAAATATTAATTGGCAGATTTAAATAGCAGTCATGAGACAACAAGAACTTACATCAGACTCCATTAGTGCAGATTTCCTTATAAATCTGTCCAGCATCTCTTCATGGCATCTTTTAAGTGTTATTAAGGCTACTTTCTCTGGGACTCAGTATTTGAAGTAGATTCACATTTTATTTATATACTGCATATAGTTTTACCATAAAGGATTACATATATTTACTGTATCAAAAGCCTGTTTTATGTTTTATTGGTATTATACGGTGGCCGAGAGGTGCAAACCAACATTACAAAAAATGAAACATTTATACAAAGCTTGAGAATAATTTACATTTTGGAATACAAATTAAAAAAACGTGAAACACTTTTACAAACGCCGAGACAAATTTAAAAGTCCCGAAACAAATTTACATTTCAGAAAACAAATTAACAAAATGCGAAACACTTTTACGAACGCCGATACAAATTTACAAGTCCCGAAACAAACAGGAAAGGGAATGTCCCAACTTCTTCTTCTTCTTTGAAGTTTTAAGGCAGCTGGCGTCCTCTTAGTTGCATTACTGCCACCTACTGGAAGTAATTATACCTATTACTTAAATTCTCCTTAACAATCATGTTCTTAAGAGAAATTCAGATAAATATCTCCGGCCTTGCCCTCTCTCACCACACTCAAGAATACTTTTAAGAACTGTTGGATGTTTTCCAATGATATAAAGTGTCCCATTTAAATTACTTTATACGACAGTTAGTTCCGACCAAGTAATTTGATTGGACAAGAGACATTCCATGAGTGCTGATATAGAGTACAACAGCACTGGGACTGTTTCCAGACATTGTCTCTCCTCTGTACAGGCGTTCTAATAACCGTGGGCACAGGTGAGATGCTTTATATAAACAGACACAAACTACGATGTCAGTTTTGATTCATAGATAATTTGTCACAGAACACAAAATACATATCTAAACAAAACCGTGTTTCACAGGTCTGAAAACTCGCTAAAAAATTACGGAAACGATGGAGCAGCGTGCTGTCTGATCGAGCTGTTAACTCATCAGAAACACATATCATGCCACTGTAGTGTTTGTCAACAGACTCTTATTTCAGTGGTTACACAATAAATGGGAACATTCAGATAAATGTAAATGATACAAAATAGTGGTAATATGCAGACACAGAGTAGTAAGCTCGTGTGTAGGAGATGTTTATGTGTTACCTGGCAACAGCCGTGTCTCCCTTCCAGTTGCTGAACTATTTGTGTTGGCGGAGCCAAATAAATGATTAAATAAACAAATAAATCATAATCTCTTGTCGCCTATTACTGTTAACTAATAAAATGCGCTTGTAGAACTTTTATATAAAAGCAATATCACACTCGAAGTCGTGCTGTTGTGATTATCTGCGGCCTTATACCTACGACCGAATCACAACAGCACTCCCTCTCGTGTGATATTGCTTAAGTGTCCTATTCTAATTCTACTCATTGTTACCACTTGTTTTCTATTTCCTCCTCTGTATCTCTCCACTCTATTTCGTATTGTAGAAAATGCACATGTTCCCATCAAAAGTTTTTATATATAAGGAAAATGTAAATAAAGTTAAAAAAAAAAAAAAAAGTTCGATGGAGTGCATTGATAACAATGGGTGGCGAACGAATGATGTTTTGTCTGTTTTGTGGCAAACACATGAGCCGCTTAGCGCGGTTTTGTTTTTCGTGTGGTCGGTCTTTGGAGTATTTAATGGCGCAGACCAGACAGAATGTGTTTGCCACAAAACGGGCAAAACATCACTCGTTCGCTATCCATGAACTACATCTAACTCCAACTGGCTGCGTCGCTCCCGTAATCACTTCCGGTTCAACCCTGGAGTTGGGACATTCCCTTTCCGGTTTGTTTCGGGACTTGTAAATCTGTCTCGGCATTTGTAAAAGTGTTTCGCGTTTTGTTAATTTGTTTTCCAAAATGCTAATTCGTCTCAAACTTTGCAAAAGTGTTTCGGATTTTGTAATATTGGTTTGCACATCTCGGCCACCGTTAGGTATCATTATTGTGTAATTTGCATAAAAACAGTAATAAGGATACATTTCAGTGATGATGATGACTGCATTCTTTTTCTCAAAGGCATCGTGAAAGTACAGGAGTCTTTCGTGGTCCATCTTGGAAAGCAACTTCATCTCTCTCAGAGCAGAGGCCTTCTTCTTGGCCCGTGTTGACATAAATTTAGCAGCATACTCCATCTTGCCTACTTTCTGGGTCACGCGTTTCACATAGGAAAACGCACCTCTGGAGACAAAATAAAAATACCATCTCATCTTTATCAGGAAGAGGCAGTTCAAAAGCCATGAGAATAGTGTAGCATGTCAAATGTGACCTGAACACACAGTATAGGTAGGCCTTTACCTTCCAATTTCCTTATGGACCTCATAGTAGTCTGTCAGTCTGCGCATTTTCCTTAGAATAGTCTCCTCATCATCCACTGGTTCTTCTTTACTTTTAGCTGCAGTAATAGCAAAGTGTTTATTATGTTGTGACTGTTAGCTGTGAATTTGAACACTGTGTGTCTGGTTTTCCTGCTTGACATCTTACCTTCATGAACGGTGAGCTCAGCTTTACAGGACACAGATCCTGCTAAGTTCCTGGCAGTGCAGGTGTACACCCCAGAGTCTTCTGTACAAGCATTTAGGATCACCAGGGAGCATTCATTATCATCATAGACAAAGGTGTAATGACTGCTCTCAGACAGCAGGATGTCATTCTGAAAAAAATGAAGGTTTCACCAATATATTTATTACAAAATCCTTCTCTTTTACTAGTTCAGCCTACTGCATCACTCATATAATGCTGCACTCAGCAGAAAAGTATAAAATTAACTATTAACTGACTATCACTGTCTCTAAAAATCCTCCTGGTTCACTCAAATTAATAAATGAGATGGATAGAAAACCTTGAACCAGAGGATGTCAGGAACGGGTTTGCCTTCCACAACCACAGCAAACCGAGGGGTCTCTCCGGCACAAACATCCAAGTCCTCCATGATAGTTTCAAATGTTGGTGGAGCTTTAGACAGAATTGCGAAAGCACAGTGCCAAGTTAGATTACATTTAGACAGACAGATACATCAAAGACAGACTGACTCATCTTCTGCCTACCTGCCAACTCCACGTTGAAGGTGCAGCTGTCACTGCCATACTTATTGGAAGCAACAAACAACATCTCTCCGACATCACTGCTCTTCACCTTGAACAGCTTCAGTGTGTGCTGGTCATCGTCTGGCATTGTCATGTCGTAAAGGCCTGGCCTACTGGCTAGGACCACTCCCTTCCTGTGGAGAGGCAGGACTAGTTTGTATAAAAAGTTCGAAGTAGAAGAGCAGTAGACTATAAATTCACAGGTGTGGTGGATAATTGCTGTGGGTCGCTGCTGCTTGATTGTAACTCAAGCTACAATAATAGACTTTTATCACTACCCTGGAACGTTTGACAATCACAGTGCCTACACACTGTCATACTTTATTTATGCTCATTACTCCCTCACTCTGGCCTCCCTATAATACACCACATCCACAAGGTGGCGACTTCTCCACCAAATAACACAAACATTTTTATTTTAATCAAAGATAAATAAATTGTATATGGTGAAAAACATAGCACAGGAAAATGCAAGTGAGATGCATTCCCGGAAGCTGTATTATATATATATATATATATATATATATTGGCTATATTATATATATATATATTGGCTCATTATATTTTTTTTAAGTAATTGCTTTCATTTCAGATTCAAATTCATTAGAAAATTGACAACCGATACACAGGTACCTCTTCCAGATGACTGCAGCATTGACATGATTGAGAGTAACAGTGATTGTGACTGACTGGTTTTCCATCACATGTACAATGTCAGGCTTGTCAGTGATCACCGGAGCCTCCTGAAGATAGGGACCTTGAGGAGAATCAAAGTACACATACAATATTTAAAGAAAAACCTGCAGCACACACAGATGGATGATCAGTGAAAAGAAATGACTGTACCTCTGTCCAGAAGCTGCACAGGGTCAGTGGCAGGTGACGGCTTGCTGAAAGCCTTGGAGGTGATGGTCAGGACCCTGAAAGCATACCGGACTGATTTTGAGAGGGTGGTGATGATATAGGTGGTCTCCTTCAGGCCAGAGGCAATGATGATCCACTGGATGGAGCCCAGGGCTTGTTGTTGAATAGCATACATCACGGTGTTGGGATCTAAAAGAAAAAAGTTTTTGATTAAAAAAATGTATATCACGATGACGGAACAATTTTTTCCCCATCTTCAAAAACACAACAATTGTGCTGGTGAAGCTCCCAAAAAGCATCAAAACAGATTCTTCTTTACTAATTTAATCCAATCACTAAAAGATATCTGACTATTATCCTTGCATACCAATCGAAGGGTCCAGCCTCCTTGGTTTCTTCCAGCTTAAAGTGATGGTTTTACCAGTGATAGAGTCTATGACTGGTGTCCCATCCGGAGGGTCAGGCAGGATATCTGAAAATGACAATAGCAAAAGAGTAAATGTCGCTGAACTGCCTTCTTAGCAAGTCCCTGTTACGGAATCGCGATATAGCTGCATGTAGAACTGACACAATATTATCTTATCAATATGTGTTTTTTTCTAACTGAGTCAAAAGCAGGGATGTTACCTGTTACATAGAGATGAGCATAGCAGGTGGCTTTGCCTACTTTGTTAGAGATGACACTCTTGTAAACGCCACCATGGGCATGGCACACAGAGCGGATGACCAGGCTGTGGACATCACGAACTGCACACAGAAGCATAAAAAGTACAGTAAAAAGATATAAGCTATCAGTGTCTGTTATCATCTTTTAAGCAGCCAACCTCTTGTATGAAAGATATCTGGCCTAAAAATGAAACTGCTTTCACCAGAAAGACAAAAGCATTGGGGGACTGAAACGGACCTCTTTCAGAAAGGCTCGGGAGCTTTGATAAGTATGGATAGTGGGTGGATTGGATGTTATCTCCATTTTGAAACACTCACACTGGGTCATCTTTCTGTCCTCTGTGCTCTCAATCCTTTTGCCATTGTGGAACCAGACAATGGTGGGATACGGCAAACCAGCCACTTTGCATTTGAGCACGGCCTCTTTTCCTTCCACCACATCCAAGTCATAGAGAGGTTTGATGAAGTCGGGCATGGTGAAACGTTCCACCTCGTTCTCTGGGACCTCTGGCTCCTCCGGGATGGACGGCATCTTCTCTAGTTTAGCCCTAAGAGTGGAGAAGTATAAACAGATTTTTGTCATCCAGAAAACACAAAGGACCTCTGGCCCAAGAAATAACACAAGCTCTTACATCTGTGAGGAGATGGCTGGCCGTGGTTCTTGTATGTAGAGTTCAGCTGAGCTCTCAGCCTCGCCGTGACTGTTACGGGCTATGACAGTGTAGAAACCCTCATCCTCGTTTGTCACATGAGAAATGATGAGAGAGTGGCGGCCGCCCTCCTGAAGAATACGAATGTCCTCACTTTCTGTGAGTGGATGGTCTAAAGAGAGAAATGAGGCTGCATTTATTCATCAGTTTCATTATAACTATGTTTTAAATCCTAAAATCACCAGCAGAACACAGGGAAGATGAGAAAGAATAAAATCATATCGCAAAAGCATAGATGCAATGGTTACTGTTTGCCTTTCTAAATCCTTGAAGCAGTTCTGTTTTGGCTGTAGTAATACAAATTCGAAGGACACTATAAAGTCCTTTCATACCAAAGTGACTCCATGTGACTTTAGGCGATGGTGTCCCACTGACTTTGCAGTCAAATCGAGCGTTACGCCCTTCAATCACTTCCAGGACATCCAACTTGCGAGTGAAGAGAGGTTCAATGGAGGGGATGACTTTGAGTTTGCCACAAGAGGTCACTTCCTCTAAAGAGTACAAATTAAAGAGATTACAGTTCAAGAAGTCTTTTATAATTCTAAATCAGATATACATAATGTGTATTAGTGAGACTTACCTTTGGCTGTGCTGAGCTTGCACGTGTAAGTACCGCTGTCGTCTTCATGTACTGAGTTGAGCAGCAGTCGACATTTTCTCCCATCAAAATGCATCTTACAGTTGAGCAAAGCCGGCTGGATCAGTTTCCCATCTGCGAGCCAGTCCACATCGGTGTCTTTTGGTCCAATGATGTGACACTCAAACAAAACAGTCTCTCCAGCCTTGGCTGTGATGTCCCTGACGGAACGGATGACAGCGAGTCCTGGCTCAACTGGTGGAGCTGGGTGTAAATAAAGGAGTGGTCAGTGAGCTTGAGCAGTAATGTTGTGAGCTAGATCCAGGTCACACTGGATGGTTTTATCCAATTTGGAGTTACGGTATCACTGTGTATGTTTTCTAACAGTAAACTAGAGTAAATTGAGCTGATTCTTACAAATGACAAAAAAGAAAAAGTACCTTTCACCTCCAGCTTTCCTTCACACTGCTTTGTTCCGTATTCATTAATGATCTTACAGGTGTAAATCCCAGAGTCTGACCTCATAGCCGACTTGATGGTCATTTCAAAAGTGCCGTCTTGAATTTCACGTACAACATGGCGTGGCCCTGTTTTTACTGTGACTCTGTCCCTGAGCCTACAAAGAACGAAGGGAACAATTGTTGCTCATTTCAAATGAGACACAAATCACTCATACGCCACACTAATTTTTTCATATTGAATTTCTGTAATAAGGGATGACCAAGCACACACTTTTCAACAACAACTTCTATTCTGGCTGGTATGAAGCGGGTGGGGGGTGTGATAGATTGTCCAGAGCTGCCAGTGTTATGTTTAGCACTTTCTTTTCTGCTATTGTCTCTTGAGAATCATGACTAATAACAGAACCTGCCTGTGTGAATCAGCCTATTCTTGTGTCCCATATTAGTCTTATAAAGGATAAGGCTTGGATTATTCTATATTTTTCTTCCTGTTAAGCAAACACCAGCACAATGTGTTGGTCCATGTCTTGGTGATGTTCATCTTCCCCTTTAAGGCTCCTTACTGCTCAGAGGTGAGCCTAGTTGTTTGAGGCTGTCCTCACTAACAGCAGCAGTAAAGCACCACTGGATGGTAGAAAATACGAAGACATGAGGATGTGTTCTTTCTTAGTTTTCTATTAGGTCAGCCAAAATTTATGTTTCTGGGCACTGTGCAGGTCCATGACTAAAAAAGGAAAGCTTGTCATTCTTCCCTTCCTCCTATTAAAAATGGTTGCCACAGCCCGGAGATTGTCGGGCTCAGTAGACATTAATTTTCTACCTCCTTTCATGGACGCATTAAAGCAGCATGCATATGATCACAGTGTCAGTTGAACAAGCTTGCTCATGGTTTCGGACTTAAGAAAGTCAGGGTTAGCCATGTCCCGCACAAGCAATGAGTTTTAGTCACTTGATGAAGTGATAGGACCTACCAATAGAGCATGGGTTTGGGTTGTCCACTTATTCGGACAGACATGGTGACTTCCTGTCCTTCAATGACAGCTTGGTCACTCATTGTTACCTGTTTGAAATGTAATGCAAGTTAGAGGTTGATAGATGTCTTTCTACCTGTAAGTTCTATTTTATAGATGATGATGAGATGACCACACTACAGATATAATGTTCATACATTGATAGAATCAAGGACACCCTATACACAGCACGTTATCATGCAGCATTTTGCAATGGAACAGTCAGAGAGTTGAGTAAGTGTCAATGCTAAAAAAGAAAAATGTCATACTCTGAAATAAACTAGGTATATTTAGCTAATGAGCTCTGTTGATTCTCACCAAGAACGCAGGAGGTTTCCTGAATTTTGTGTCAATAGCTCGCCTTGGCTCTGGCACTTGAAAGTCCATGCCCTCCTCCAGGGGACTGAGATACTCCTCATCAGATGTAATAGGGCTGCTGATATCCATGGGCACACCCAGGTTTCCTTTCGGCTCGTGTACGGACACTTCAAAAGCAGCACGTTTTGCACCATGGTTAACTTCCACTCTGATACAGTCCTTTATTTAAGTACATCCTATATGAAGGTTTTATTTTGCATCAGTAGACTTGATATTTGGTTACAGGGAGCCCATCACAATAAGAACAGAGGAGTTCAATGAGTTTAAAAAAAGGAAAGAAAAAAAGAAAACTAAGAAACCCTGCGAAACATAATTACAAAATGAGATGTGAAAATGTGATATCCAAACAATAGTGGATTCACAGTGAGTGGAGCCGCTGTGCCAAAGTGGGCAATTTATAGGTTCAGTTTTGCCTCTGAGTTGCTATGGTAACTATAAGTGAGGCTGTTCAGCTGGAATTCATGGCACACACATTGTGCTCAGAGAGATAACAACAAGGGAGCTGGAGAGAAATTGACTGAAGCACAATGCCATTGTGGAAAGAAACTGCAAGGTGTGTGTGTTTTTTTTTAGCTGGACAACAGGAGCTTTTAAATCAACGCCACAGATTTAAAATGATTCTATCATTATGCTGGCTTGTTTTTGACTGTGTAGGATGTAGGATGTCCTTGAATTAATCTACGAGACACAGACCTGCTGCTAGTTTGACTTCAAAAACAATTTTTAGTATATAATAATAACTGACTTAAAGTCCGAAATGCTGACTTACCTGCTTTAACTATAAGGATGGCACTGCTGGAGGCTTTCCCCATCTGATTAACAGCAGTTACCCAGTATTTTCCACCATCACTTGTTTTAGCTGATTTGATGAGCATACTGTGTCGTTCACCCTCCACTTTGACTGAGAAATTTGGAAAGTTGGTGACATTACTGTTGTCTTTTGTCCAGGTAACTATCAAAGGAAAAAGAAACACAGGATAATCAAAGCAACTGAGGGGTTTCTGGTGAGGTTTCTGTTTTTAGAAAGACTAAAGAGGTTCAAGAGGTTACCTTCAGGAATGGGGGTTCCGGCGATGATGCATTTTAGCAGGACATCTGCACCAGCAGATGCGACAGTGTCCTGGAGGGGAAATTCAAATACAGGAGCCTCCATTGGATCTTCTCCAGCAGACACATAAGAATCATCTGAAGAATCTGCACAGTTTACCAAAAGAAAAGCCTGAAGTCAATTTTTCCAGTGAACTCCCTCTGGTAAGGCAGGAGTAATTGCTTGATTAATCACAAAAACAAAGCAGACTGGAGCTTCACACCACTACAGCAAGCGTAATGAGAGAAACACAACACATCTAACCTAACTCTGGAGACATGGGTCGAGGGCGACGGTTTTTGCCTTTGGTCTTGTGCTGTTGTCCCTCTTTGGCAGTAGTTGGAATTCGCACAGGCTCATGTGTCTTCAGAGGAACATCTACATCCATCTTTTCATCTTCGACAATAATGGTTGGGACATTGATCTTAGAGGGTGGTTTGGAGAGCTCCACTTCCATTTTCTCCTCCACTGGAGTTACTGGTGACATCTTTGGGGGTTTTAAAGGAGGTTGCAGGGGAAGCTCTTGTAAGAAGGCTCTTTTTTGCAGCAGTGGACTTTCAGGCCTGCTTTCAATTTTTCTTAATACTGCTTCTATTGGGGTTTTTCTCCCTGAAGTTTGATCCTTTTGTGATATTTGCACCTGAGATTCATGGGTGTGCGGCGATTCCTGCATTCGAGATACTCTTTGAACAAGCGGACTTGGTGGCCTTCGCTCAACCTTGCGAAACATCATCTCGGAAGTGTTTCTGCTTGGTGACTCTTCTCTTTGTTGATGACATATTGCTGGTGATGATGATCTCTGAACGATTTCTGTAACAGGACTGACTCTACTTAATTCTCTTAACGTTCGCTGTCCAGGTAGGTCAGATAACTGCATTGACTCTGGGGTGCCAGCCACCTCCCCAAATTTACTGAACGTTGTACCGGTGCTTGCTGTCTTTTGAGGTTGGGATTTATGCTGTTCTGCCTGTGTTTTATGTTCTTGCTGCATTGGTTGCTGACTTGAATCCTTTTCTCTCTGTTCCTTTGCCCACTTGGTACGTTCCCTTTCTTGAAGCTTTTGGAGGACCTGTGGAGGAATAGGCTCAATTTTCCTTAAAGGCTGACGCTGCCTGCTCTTTAGAGTGAGCTGTTCAGTTGAAAATGATTTCTTCATATGAGGTTTTCCAACAAGCTTCTTAATGCGTTGAAGTTCTTCTGTGAACTTATTCTCAATGTCCTGGACTTTTTGAGAGTAGCGAGGTTTGTCCTCCAGTGAAGCAGCTCTCTGTCTAAACATGGATCTCCGCTCAGCAGCATCTTCTTTTAGGGCCTCCCTAAGATCTTCCCTTGAACTTTCTCTAGAAATGCCCAACCGGCTTCCTCCATCATCTGAATCAACCGATCCAGCACGATTGAATCCCGCCCAGGATCTTCCTGAAATGGAACCTTCTGGAGTATCAAGGCTGCGTCTCCGCTCTTCTAAACCACGGACTTTCTCAAAGACCTTTGAGCTTGCCCTGGTAAGTTTCGGGGATGGCCTGAGAGTAAATTCTTTCCGGGAGTACTCGCTCACTGGAGTCTGTGGGCGAGAGTCCTGGGTGTTACTTTGGGAGACAGATTTTGGTTTCTTAACCTTTTCTTCAAACTCCTCAGGAACTGTATCTTGGTAATCAGTTGGTGCAACGATTTTCTTTCGCAAGCTGATAGGCGTTGTTGAGCCGGAGCGACTTGGCATTGGAGAGGTAGAGGGGCGTTTGACGAGTCTTGGAGATGGGGGTGGGAGGACTTGCGGTGGAGATTCTCTGGAAAAATCTTCTGACTGACTCCTGAAATAGAGGATTTGAAGCACAATCTGTTGGAGTCAGTTGGAAGTTACTAATTCTGCTTGATATTGTATTTTAGTAAAGAATATGAGTCCAATACAATGAGCACATTAAGGTCTGGATGTTTCTCTCTTGCCTGGTTGTGTTTGAGTGATCCTCATCTCCAAGTGTTCTATTATCATCTTCTGCACATTTGTCCATCACTGCATCTCATGTAAAGTGGAGACATGACAAATTGTACAAGTGAGCAATCAGGCATTTGGAGAGTAAATCAATGTTTTCATTTAAACAAAGGATCAAGTGACTAAATGTTTCTTGTCCTGATGAAACCACAGAGAATTTTGTCTGCAGTTAACATGAGCTTTACCTTCGAGCCTGTTGTGTTGGCTTTCCTGTCTACAAACTCTGCTCTCATCTCATCATTGTGTCTAGCCAAGGCAGGCAGCTGTTTCATACAATTTACCCACATTCAAACAGACAAGCGACTATATGCCGAACACTTTCAAGCAATTAGCAGCTGAAAAGCCAGATAATCCAAAATTGGACTAAAAGCTGAGCAAGTGTTAAGCTTACATTCAACATGTAGACACAAATATAAAGATAAAAGCTATTTTTCATCCATAGATTTCCACAGAATAACTTTATTATTATTGTGCTTTCAGCACAAATTATTTAAGTGTAAATGAATACTCCTATTAATTTTTTTGAACATCAATTAGTGTATAAATGTTGCAATACTGTTGCTGTAAAATTAGGAAATGAGCAACAAAAATAATATTTTCTAGTTAAAATAAATTAAAAGTTTACCCACAAGAAATTTTTGAAACAGGCCCATTGTAGATACCTTTATGCACATCCTGGTCCTCAACATCCTCACTATCTTCTTTGGTCTCAAATTGGTCTCCACCTTCATCCTCTGTTGTTTCGGAATCTGAAAAAATCAAATAAGAAATAAAAAAGATTAAAAAACAAACACTAGGTCAAATTAGTGTTTGGAGAAGTGCACATGGACTCAGTGACACTAGTCACATCAGTGACAAGAAGAAAATAAGAGTGGCATGCTATAGGAGCCAATAGTCTATCTTCTCCTGTTCCATGGAGTCTTGTAATTGTGTTGGTGTTTGGTCAGGGGCAACTGAAGATTCCCCGTGGACAGTGAAGGTGGCATCACTAAGAGCTAAGAGTCATAACAGTTGGTGGTGGAACCATTTGGCACCATGGACTCACATAGACTGCAGGAAACAGCAAGACAATTCATTCTGATCAAGTTGGCCTAAATTACCATATTACATATTTCAAAAAGTGGAAATTCAAGATGACAATTACATTGGTTATGCAAGTTTTAGTCTACAAAGGCAGTTGTTGTCTAATCTTTGGAAAAGTTGTCACCCTCAGGGTCTCATTAGTGCTGTGCAGTGTAGTTAATGTACTTAATTTGCTGCAGCTGAGCTGTTGCTGAGTCTTTAAAATTCATAATTATATCATCTTCAGAAATGCAATCCAACAACAATGAGCAAGCTACATCCAGGAATTTTCAGCAGAAAATCAGCTTCATGTCTCCTAAACCCTTTCAAACCTAAAAAACTGTTCCAGCTGTATCATCTGAAAGATATGGCTGTTTTTCTCATAGTGAAAATTCAGTCATTGGTAGAACTCAAAATAGAAAGCACTATTGAGTCATTGGCATCCCAGCAGCTCTCATGAGGTGTTTGCTTCACAGTAGGTGGAAATTCTTAAAAAACAACAATCTGTTGTTCCCTTGCAGTAAAAGAACACTACAGTACAATAAGAGAATATGGAAATGCTGATATTAATTCAGTGTAAAAAGTAAATCCAACATATGTTACACAGCAGGCATTAAGGCAGACTGGTGCTTCACACTGCAAAAAAAAAAAAAAAAAAAGGTGAACTTGAAATGGTTTACATGGCGTATACTGAATGTGTCAAGCGTATGATATGACTCATAGACATTATATCTACACTCATAACAAGTCGTATTGCAAATTCATGTAGTATTTGTAGCATATAAAACCACTGCAGATTTCAAAATAAAACTCTATTATTTCATGTGTTTTTATTTATTTATTTTTATTTTTCAATGGAATCTATTTAGGGTTGGCCTCATAAAGCTGTTCCAGATGCAGATGTTTTATTCACAGGACATGATGTGATTCATGTCCTGGATCGCATCATGAACCTGAAGTGCAGAATCAAAACGTACAACTCTGTGTCCCCAAAACATTCATAAGCAACAATATATTTAGTTCACATCTCAAGTACAGTACCAGTGCTCACATGTATGTTACAAAAAAACAGAGAAGGAATGAATATTTTATACTGCTGTTCATTCAGATAGCCATATGACAATTTACTGAGCTGATAAACCAGGTATTCCAAGTGTTTAGTGGAACCTGTAGCTCTGTTAGCCTTGATGGGCCTCTGTCTTCAAACTGTGTATACAGCATGAAATGAAAAATGGGCAATGGTGTCTTTGGTCATATGTTTATTTGTTGTAGATTTCTACCCCCCACCTTTCCAAAAATAAAAAAATAAAATTGAATCATGTAGCAGCTTGAACCCTTGTGAGACCAGTCATGAAATTGCTTTAAAACAGCAGTAAACAGCAAGGGAAAGTAGTTATACTGAAAACTACAGTACTGAACATCAGTGTAATCAGTGGAGGTTTAACAATATAAAAAACAGTTGTTGTGTTATGTTATGTAATGTTATGCTATGTTATACTTACGTGTCTAACACCACCTAAATGTGTCCTATTCCAATGTGTACATGGAAATATCCTTGCATTCTTACATCAACTTGGTTTGAAAAAATGGAGGAAACCATTCCCAGGAAAGTGTGTCTGAGAAAACCACAAGTTACAGCTTCTAAGGTGTTTATGTTCAGTGTCTTTAGCTTAGTCCTCTTTGTTGTTGAGACATTTTTGAAAAGGGGACTTGAAAATAGGTTTTGTATCCTCTCAATCTATTCACTTCTGATAGTTTACACTAATATAATGATTAGAAAATGTGTTCTATGTATTTTAAGACAATTGAAGAGCTACTAATTGCATTAAGAAACTCTACAAATGTCCCTTTGATTGACACAAGGCTAAGAAAGATCGGTGTTTCAGCATTTTAGTGCAACTTCTTTGAAGTTAGTTCAAAGCTACAGCGTGGCAGTGCCTCAAACCTGGTGATCTCTATATAATGTCCTAATTCTAGCTTCCTTTGGCCACAGAGACTTTATCCACACACAAGCACAGGTCGAATTTAGTTTCCCTTTCATATCAAGCTTGAACAGAGCAGCTTCGTTTCCTTTCATTATCTTCATTGCATTTGACACTGTTGGCTGGGAAAACATTGTGTGACCAGCTGTTGAGTAGTAAGGTTAACATGCTTCTGTCACCATTTGAAATTAAACATTTTACACACGCAATGAAAATGAATCACTAATAACTTGCAAAGATAGATTAAAATTGCACTTGCCTGATTTTTGCTTTGGTCTGGATTTTTTTTTCATAGCCACTGTTGGTATATCCTCGACAAATATCTTTTGTCTTGGCTGACGTTCTGCAGCAGGGTATTCCCCATGATACACTGGGGTTTCCGAGCCATTACTATGAGCCTAAATCAGGAAATCTTCTATAAAGACACCAGCGAGTAACATATGACTTGTATGTAAAAAATGTAACTTGTTAAATACTGCAATTTCATTTCACATGCAGGTAAGAAATTCTCAGTCAAATGCGAGGGAAAAATGGAAAGAAGGCACTTTGGTCCATTATATAAGTTGCACCTCAGAGTCTCAGCAGCTCTTCTGAGAGGATCCGTTTCTGAAAAGCACAAAGCATAGCCCTCTATCCGCAGGTGGAAATGTCCGTTCAATGCATATCAACCACTCTGAGCGAGCCCCCCCCCCCCCCCCCCCCCGTCCACACAATAGCCAGCAACAGTGTAAGCATCTTCCCCCGCTGCGTTCCACCCCACATGCAGTGCACACCGATAGGCAGAAAAAACAGTGGGAGTGATCCAGCCCTTCTGAGATCACTGTTCTAAGGCATCGGTTGACATTTTTCATTTTCCCCTTCCTCCCCACGTGTCTGTGTCTGTATTCTTCAACTGCTGTAATGAGCCGATGTTGTGTTGCCGGCAGAGAAGGGGGAGAATCGCTGCAACAGCTGAAGGGACCTCCTCACTCCTCTGCATAGCTGGAAGACTGTTAGCTCTCACAGCAAATGTGTTACTGGCTGCTCACACTGACTACACAAAGCCGTCCATTTGTCTGAGATGAGACACATTTAATTGCTCTGCTATACAACATAAAACACAATACTATTGTATCATTGTACATGACAATATCAGTAGATGTTAATGTTTTATATATCTTGTGTAATTATCCTGCTTATCCTGTAAATACAACGTTTTGAATGACTCAGAGCCAAAGACTTCCGCCCCCTGAGGAAAAGGGAAAGCCATTTTTGCTTACACCCCCAAGTACAACTCACAGCGGGGAACAGCAACATTTAATAATAGCCTTTTCCTTCTGATAGCATCCCACTGTACTCTGGACAAAATAATACAGTAAGCATACTGGGAATTGGCTGATATATGCAATAAAAAATTTAGGCTTTCAATTAAACCTAGTCAATAAATCTTAGTTTACAATATTATACTTGAAGGTTACTTGATTCATATATAACTGCCAACTGTTGCACATTGTGCGGTAAATATACAGCAATAATCCCTTATATGATTAATGATAGAGGCTTTATTAAATGGTTCGTTGATTACATAATCTCAGAGAGCCTTTTTACTTCCCTGTCTGCTGCTCCTCATGTGAGCCCATCCGGGGTTTTTTAATATTATTTTCATGTATGAATGCAACTACTTTAACAGGGAAGAAAGAGAGGAAGTCTGTCACATTTATGAGTCTCGTGATAACTGTCATGGTGTTTTTGTGTTTGCCACATTGCTTTGTCACAAGCACTGGAATAATGACTTAACTTAACTCAATAACTTAAAATATTAGTAATGCATCATCGACTGAAGAAAAAAGTTTCCTCATGTTACAACACAAAAACAACACACAACAACAAATGGCGAGGCTGCCAATACACCCAGCATTTCTTCTGATTGTTTTATGGTAAAAAACCCATATCCAATGTTAAAATAACTCTGACCCTAGAACATTGAATATTCACCCTTTAAGGTAATGTTAACATTTTTAGACCAAAAACTGTTACCCAACTCTGCACTTGTTTCCAGCTGTACGCAGCTTTACAGCTTCTTTCAGCTGACAGGTTTTAGTTTTAGACCCAGTAAATTCCTTTCACCTGATGAAACATAACCACAACAAAGACTCAAGATAAGTCATTGGCACATATTGTGGATATTGACAATTTTGTTGTTGATTGACACCTTCTGCTTCATTCCTTGTTCACAAAGGACCAAAGTTAGATGATCTTGAATAGTAAAGTATTTCTTGGTAAACTGATGTATCATAACGAGATTCGTTTAAGGCAGCACAGCGGCATAGTGGTTAGCACTGTTGCCTCACAGCAAGAGGGTTTGATTCCTGGGCCCGGGGCCTTTCTGTGCAGAGTTTGCATGTTCTCCCCGTGCCTGTGTGGGTTTCCTCCCACCGTCCAAAGACATGCATGTTTAGGTTAACTGGTGACTAAATTGTCCATAGGTCTGAGTGTGAGTGGTTGTTGGTCTCTGTCTGTCTCTGTATGTTGGCCCTGTGATGGACTGGTGACCTGTCCAGGGTGTACCCCGCCCAGTGTGAGCTGGGATTGGCTCCAGCAACCCCCTGCGACCCAGAAATGGAAAAGTGGTAGAAGATGAATGAATGAATGAAAGATTTGTTTAAGTTTAAAAGGCAAACCAGCTAATGGGCTCCGGAAAAACTAATAACATGGATGGGTCTAATAAGGACAGGTGATACTCAACTTGTCTTTACTATAAAGAGGCTGACCCCAGTGTAATCAAAAACTGTGTGGAATACATATCTGTTGGGAAAAAGAGATTCTGTGCTGCTTGCCTCAGTGCTGAGGGGCCATTTATACCTGGGCAAAGTAGAAAAACTTTCAACTGAAAAAAGTTCTCACTAACCCTAACATAACATCTTTGTTTTAATGATTCAAATTGATTTTATTATTAAATGGGATTTTTATGTGGCTTTAATGTGTTTTTTCTTGATTTTTAGAGAAAAAAAATAGCTTTAAACAAAATGTAAAGACTAGCCTGTAATATTGTTTTCAGTGCAGCTTCATCTGCACAGATCGCACCGTGACTCCACAGTGTCTGCTTAAGCAACATGGCTAGGTATTAACACCCATTCTCATAATATAAGTGCAAATGATACCCTCCTGTGCATATCGTACAAAATATAGCGGCTAAAAGTGTTGATAATTCAAGACCTGGATCCTTCACTACGCTTTATGTGCAGTTTGACCTTTTAAATTTCTTAACTCCTTCATAACTACTGTTACTCCAAGCTGTTTAACATGCCAAATAAACTGCCTATTGATCCTAAATGGTTCCTTGGTTTTTAACACTTCATGTTGATCTGCTTATTAAAGCAACATGGTGATGTCGGGGATTTCCACAGTGTAACTGCTCTTCCACCTGTTCAGTCACGTTCACAGTTCAAGAGGAAGACAGCACTGAGGAAACCATCCAAACACACTGGAAAGGGGCCACGGTCACGCTTAGCATCTGAAGTTCTCAATGACACATCTCTCTTGAAAGAGAAACAAGCAACACAGCTTTCTATATTAAATCACTATCAGTAAGTCATTGAGGTGTGATTAATCACGCAGAAGATCATCCAACTCTGCAGTTACCATCAGCTCCTTGCAGCTTTTTAGTATCTTTTAGCCAATGGTTTTGGTTTTATGACCTGTAGCTGAATGTTTCAGCCTTATACATGATCCAAGTGACAGTTAATATTGATCTGCATTGACTGGAAGGGTAACATGAGTCAGGTTGATTTAAAAGCAATATGATAAATGCTTTGTTTACTTTTTGTTTCTGCTGTCCAAAAATATGAGAATGGCCAAAAATATTCTACCAAACTGATTAACGCTTCTATATAAACAATGGGTCCGATTTCTGACTGATGTGTAATGATCAAAGTGTCAACTGACACTACAGAGTATGATCACCACAGTGTGAAACTGCTCTGAGCTCCACATGCAAAACTATTAGTTTGAGTCTTTCTGCTCATACTTTTGGTTTTATGATTGTGACTTTACTGTTTCCACTTGCTCTCATCAGCCTAGTTTTCCAGCAGGTGGCCATTTTGTCTGATAAACCCATTATACCTGCATTGCCTTGCAACATATTCTTATTGACAAACTGGAGAATTTAGATTTGGATACTGAGTATTTTTTTTCCCCTAAGTAGTCATCCAGGTTGTAGGATTCAGCTTTTTCATCTGTTATGTTCCATTTCTTTACCCATTTATCCCTGAATTTGTCAATTGAATGAGTGATGTTGACAATAAACATGCCCTCACACATTATACCTACTTCAACAGGTAGAGTGTTAAGTGGTAATCAAAACAGAAATGTCTACAGAGGTAGAGACAACTGAATAACTCAGCAGATGAGAGAAGCTGTATGAGGGACACAAGATGTGTATCATGACTCATGTGGCAAACATCTTTGTGCTCCTGGATATTAACTAAATGTTGGGCATTTAATATTGGCCCATTCCCTGATCAGTAGAGCGAATAAGACAGTGTTACAGTGTCAGGCTAAAATTAGCAGTGATGTCTTCCTGTGTAACAGGAGAGAGGCCGGCCTGCTAACATCACAAAAATCTAAGGCCTGGCACATTCCACTGTATAAATAACTAGGGAGAGTTGGTGGGCGAGGGGGGCGGGACAGAGAGACATTTCAAAGAGGGAAAGAGAGAGAGAGAGAGAGAGAGAGAGAGAGAGAGAGAGAGAGAGAAAGGGTTCAGACACTATCATTGAGTGATGGGACAGCTGTAGACTACGCACATGGTGAAGCAGCAGAGAGCTGAATCAAAGTGAAGGTTAAAATGGAGAGTCAGAGGAAACACTTCTGGCCTAAGATCTGTTTTTCAGAAGAATCAAGGAGGATTGTATGATACTGATGGGCTACCACCTTGTCGATTCAGTATCTGCATCATGCTTGTGACATAAATCTCTAACATTGCCAGAGTGATTACTTCACTGTTGTGTGTCTGCTTACGTGAAACCATTTATTTCTTGTAATGTCTACAGACATAGTACTTCCTTTTATTACTAGTATACTGTATCTTGAGGATGTGATGAAAGGGGCACTTTTGTATTGTATTACCAAATATAGTTACCCCTCTAAAGGGATACAGCAATACGTTATTAAGTTGACACACTGATAAGAGTGGTAATAGGACTGAAAGCAAAGCATTATATATATATATACACACACACACACCTATATATGTGTGTGTGTTGGAATCTTTGAGTGTCCAGTTTTTGGCCTAGCCTTGCGTAAAGCATTTTGCCATAGCTTAAAATCAGCAGTCATTGTTATGTTAACGAATGTCCAATTTTATTCGGCATTTACTAGAATTTCCCTTCTGTTGAACTGATTGAACTGTGTTCTGCAGTGATGAGTCTTGACATCTTTGTGCATGCAAATGCACATCACATATACTCCCTCAGCAGGAGAAAGAAGCTCTAAATCGTAAAGTGAGTTTCCACTACACTCTCACGCTGAGCACTGCAGAACAATGACAAAGTGCATTAGCTGATATATGAAGGGCTTACTTGTCGAGCTGGTTATGTCAATTTTCAAGCAGCTGAGGTGGTCAAAGCAATGGGGGGAGCTGAATTTAGATCAGCACTGGAAACCACATGAGGCATAAAAAGAGGTTTTGCTGATTAAAATGCATGTCTTTTAACTGAAAAGGACTGTATTGTCCTTCAGGACATCCTTGGCTAGACACTGAGGAATCTGATTTAAATACTCTCTCAGGTTTGGTTTGGCTCAGTCTGTCAAGAATGATTCATTTCCAGTGGCTCTGCATGTGTTAGAGATTAGCATCTGAACCAGTTGTTCAGATGCTAACCTCTAACTGCTACAACACACACAGCGCAGGGAAAAATGCTTGCAATTATAAATACAAAAACTCCTTAAAAAATGATCACAATGTATTTGTACATACATAAATTATATGTTGTAAAACAACAATATTTGTACAACAACTTGTGGGACAAACCAGAATCTTCGAGATTTTATATCTAAAAACATTTATGTAGTTCACTGCATATAGAAGAATGTATGCCAAAATATTTGTGTGTATTCAAGGGCTTGTGTAGATGCTGTATTCGTATTTGTGTTTGTTTTTCATCTCTGCAGGAACAGTGTTTTGTGAGTAAATATGAATAATCGAAGTATTCAGGTCATGACTTTTTAATACTTGGAGAACGAAGTTGGTGTTCAAGTTCCTGCCACTCTTGAAGGCTAGGCCTTTTAGATGACTGTTGCATGCTGGGTAATCTTCATGGAAGTTACATAAAATTGTATTCTTATAAAAAGTAATTGTTTCAGTTATCTTGTGAACATGTAGAGTGAGATAATTATCAACAAGCAGGGTCTTCGTAATTCTTCAACACTCAAAAATGTGAACACATACTCCGCAATCAATCCTGTTTATTAGTCTTGTCAAAATTCAAGGAAAACTGATTACCTTCACCCAGATCCAGGACAGCAAGAACAGCACTGCTCCGAGCCTCTCCCATATGATTATTGGCAATACAGGTGTAGAGGCCAGCATCACTTGGTTTGCAATCCCTAATCCAGAGCCCTCCGTACTCCTGGTTCTCCATGTTCAGGAGGTCTTCATTGTGGTACCAGTACAAAGATGGCTGAGGGTCTCCAGCCACAGTCACCTTGAGACGGATGTCACAGCCTGTCCCGACGGCAGCGTTCCTCATTTTGCGTATGAAAACTGGTGGAGCTTGGGTGGGATAACCAGGTTCTCCAGGGTCTGAGACAACTTGCTCTGGGCTTGCTTTGGACCGTTTTGGGGGGATGATTGGGCTTGGGGGTGCCACTGCTTCATTTGCACCCTTTTTCAGGGTCATTTGCGCCTCTGCCTTTCTCATGGTTGAACTGGTTTTGTAGATACCGCCAATGGATTATGTAACTATAATCAGATTTGTGTAACTGTAACACCAACCAGGCCCTCTAGTAATAATCTGAACCAAAATTGAGTCAGGGCATTAGTGTCTATGAGCAGTATCTAATCTAGGTTAGCATAGTTTTCACATTTCTGAATATAAGATTTATTAGACTAGGAAAAATGGATTAAAATATTTAGAAACATAGCTGACATGAATAAATTCTTCTCAAATTACTTTTCTCTATACTAAGTTGTTGTCACAGAAAGAAAAAGGAATTGTAGATTTACCAGGTAATTAAGCAAATAGAGATAGCAGTCTCTCCTTGCCAGAGGTATTTTTAGGACAAGACCAACTAGATCATGTTGCATTAACAGCTCCCTTGACTTGTTTCTTGAAAGTGATGGCCCAGCGTTTTCCCCTCTTTATCCTGATGTTGTCTGACTTTTCAGCCTTTTGTAATCATCTCCCAGTAACGTGTTACTTCCTTGTAGAACAAGATGTGTACAAGTCTTCAGTCAGTTTCCGTTTATTCCCAGTGGCCTTCAGGTTTATTCTTGCTTGCCGTCTGATTGAATGCAAGAATCAAGTCCTGTCCAACAAGTTGCACAGTACTCCCCCCCTCCTTGTCGAATGAACTAAGCCACCCCACTCATGATCTCCCCCCTACCTCTGCCAGTCAGTCCGAAGGGGGAAATGACAGTCACAGCACAGAAAGCCTTACAATGACAGCTGCATGGCGACCCGTCTGCCCAGTCACTGCTAAGCTCCCGCCCCCTTGTCATTTTTAGCCAACCTGAGGTCAGTAAAACATGTGAGGCAGTGCAACACTTGGCACAGAGGAGGGGGCAATAGGTAGGGGACAGATATTCAGATCTAGAGTTGGCCTCCGAGTTGTGTTGAGGTGCTCAAGTATCATTTCAAAGAAAATATTGTCTCTGCAAAGGTCACAAAGCTAACGGGGTACAGGGGAAGTAAATGTGTCAGATTTGAAAAGTTAGCCATATTTACATCAAGAGCTGGCTTGTTCTGGACCGATTCTGATAATTACTAATCAGGGAAACTGATCATCTATAAAGAAACCTACAGCTACCACAACATATCCCTTAACTATTAGAAGATAAGCTGCCAAACAGCAGAATTTCCCTCTGGGAATCACAAAACTATTTCTGATTCTGGGTCTGTAACCATCCACTGTGATGCATAGATTATTCTATTATTTTGACCCCTCATTTTATAAATTACCGTTGAGCAAACATACACTAAAGATGTATGAAAATAATGATATGAATGAACACTTCTCTGATTTTTTTCACTGAGAGGTGGACATTTTAACCATTGAGAACGAGGATTTATTGCATGACTGTTGAATGAGACTGCATTAGATTTATAGAGGTGTTCTCAATAAATGTGTACTGTATATTTGCAATATTCAGTTACTGCAGTGTGCCAGATTGGAATCAGTCAGTTGCTTTACTCGAGATCTCATCTGAGACCAGCTACATATGTAAGCCTGAAGGTTAAATAATTTTATCACACACAATTATCAAAAAAAAATTCTCTTACCCCCTTAGAAATGTAAGGCAATAATGTTTATTCATTATTAGGCTACTTATTCAACCTGTACCAATTAGTTGAGAGTAGAGTAAAATGTTGTTGAATGCTCCTGAGGGACACCTCATGTCCTACGATAAGCGCATTGTATCATGTACAGAGTCTGTGACTGGTGGGGTTTTTGCCCCATCGGTCGAGGCAGATGGCCGCCCCCCCTGAGCCTGGTTCTGCCCGAGGTTTCTGCCTCTTAAAGGAAGTTTTTCCTTGCCACTGTCAAGAGTTTGGTCTAGACCAGCTCTATGTGTAAAGGACTTGATGTAACTTTGTTATGATTTGGCGCTATATAAATAAATCTGCTTTGATTTGATTTCATTTTGATTTGCCCTTTTCTGGACCAACAGTTATGCTGCCACATTCTTCATCATCTGCTGGAGCCTGCTCAGTCACAGCTTCCTCCACTTCTTACAGACTTTCCTGTTCACTCTACAGGCAGTAACAGGTTATTGATAACTAAGTTTGGCAGTTAGCCATGAGTTATCTCTGTCTTCTGCCTTCTCTCTTCTTCAGAACTTGTTCATGACAGCAGGCCAGCTGACTGTCTTGCCTGGGCCCAGGACAAGATAATCTTAGATGCCCCCCACCCCAATCTCTCTCTGTGCTGATTTAATCACAATTTGATAAGAAAAAGTAGAGAGAATATAAATTAGCTACATTCAAATATTTTCCATTTAAACTTTATACATACATCCGGTTTGAGCCTTTTAAACTGAAGATGTGGGAACGTAAGACAGCACTCAACGAAACTCGGCGTATTTTCTAAAGATTGAGACCATAATATTTCTCTTGTAGTATTTATCATCTTCATTTCCCTTCGTATCGTTAGCGATTGTTGCTGTTACGTAGCTGCCTTGACGTGGGGAAGTAACGTAAAGATATGCATGCTAACAAGCAGGAACTTCAGCTATAGATTTAATATAACGCGATGCAGCCAGACAATATTGTATGCAAGGGTGGGGATTACACCACCTAATATTCTGTCAATTTACTGTACAGGATGTCCACCTATCAGAAGTCTGATGCCGATGTAATTAATCTTTCTTCCCCTGTTCTCCTTGTGTCAGTCTCTCAGAAGCATACTGTCCATCATGGCACAGTCACTGAGACCCTGCTACTGCAGTGTCTCAATATTTACATTCTTCTTCCCTTAAGAAGAAATGTCCTTAGAGATTACAGATAAAATCTTAGTAATCCAATTTTATTCTGAATTTTCCATTTTGTTTTATTTTAAACACTTGCAGATTGCCAGGGAATTAGTGCAAATTACAGTCTCATTTCCAAAGTGTCTGGTTGACAAATACACTGCAATGACTACCAAGAACTGGAGTGACATTACATTAACCCAAAGTTAAGGTATCCCTCTGACTGCTGTAACTAGAATTTTTCTGCCCCCACCCAATTTTAAAAAGCAAAGATTGAGTTAGACTTGAAAGTGACTTTATTTCAGTTAACCATCAAGCTGCAATAAGACTCTGCAGAGACAGACCTGGAAGACAAAGACATGTGCAACTCAAGTGACATATTGAAAATGTAACACGTAGAGAGCGAACTGTCTTACCAGAAAAGTCTTCAGAAGCCCCCTTTAGCTGGAGCCACTTTGCTCTGACATCTCTGGATACTGGCATGACAGGGGGAGCTGGTTCTCCTGGGATGTAACAGGTTTGAGCAAACACTGCCTTTCCTCATTGGTAGCGTGAATGAGAGCTGAAGGAGTAGATTGGCTCCAGATCAGAGACGTCACTGAAGACCAGCTCTGCAGTTTCAGCATTGGAAGAGTCAGAATTCCCAGCCTCATCTTGAGGTGCTACAACAGGTAGCAATTAATCCTGAAGATGTGTGTAGGCCTATGCGTGTGTACATATGTCGATGAGGTTAACTCTGAGTTCAGCATCTTTATGATCTTTATGAAGATTATATCAAGTACAAGTTTAAAGTATACTTTACATAGCGCTCATACTCACAGGATGATACGGATGATGAAGACACACTGCCCCAGGCTGTTCAAACAATAAGAAAAACTTCCCAAGTCTTAGCTTTGTGCCTGTTGGGTGAGGGCAATTAGAAGAGATGAGGGGCCAAATTTTAAAATCCTTCGTGGCAGCACTTACGTCTCAGTATCAGCTGGGAGGCCGTGAAAACTAAGAAATGGGAAGCTTTTTCTTATTGTTTGAACAGCCTGGGACACCGGGACAAGATAATCTTAGACCCCCCTACAAGCTAGGCTAATGGACGTTAACATTAGAGCTAGCCAGTTAGGTTATTTTACAAGCTAACTGCGCTGTAACTGCTACGTTTCTCGTCCCAGCTTCACCGTCACCACCTTTTTAAAATATTTGTTTAGAAAATGTCTTAATCCTTTATTTTCTTATTCTCTTTTCTGGGCACCGGACTTGTGCTGACCGGACATTTTCCTACCGAACTTCAGACAACAGAAAGCAGTCAAGCATAGCAACAGTAACCACGGGGGCGGGGCTTAGCGAAGGCTCTGTGGCCAAACCATTTGTTTGGGGGGTGTGTGGACAATTAGGAAGAAAACAAATAAGAAGCGTATGTAACTCAAATATTGCAAAATAGTTTCCAAAATAGGCTTATTTTGATACATTTTGAAAAATAATTCCATAATTTAATGAGGGCCCAGTTCTGGGCCCCCCTCTACCCTGGGCCCGGGACAGCAGACCCGTTTGTCCCCCCTATCGGCTGGCCTGGTAGCAGGGTCTCAGTGACTGTGCCATGGTGGACAGTATGCTTCTGACAGATGGACGCAAGGAGAACGGGGGAAGAAAGATTAATTACATCGGCATCAGACTTCTGACAGGTGGACATCCTGTACAGTAAATTGACAGAATATTAGGTGGTGTAATCCCCACCCTTGCATACAATATTGTCTGGCTGCATCGCGTTATCATATTAAATCTATGGCTGAAGTTCCTGCTTGTTAGCCTGCCGGTTAGCATACATATCTTTACGTTACTTCCCCACGTCAAGGCAGCTACGTAACGGCAACGATCGCTAACGATACGAAGGGAAATGAAGATGATAAATACTACTGGAGAAATATTATAGTTTCAATCTTAACTTTAGAAAATACGCAGAGTTTCGTTGAGTGCTGTCTTACGTTCCCGCATCTTCAATTTAAAAGGCTCAAACCGGATGTAGCGATACCCTGCTTCGCTTCGAAACGGAAGTTGTCTGTGAAGAGGGTCTAATGTCGCTGTCCCTCCGCTCCGGGGAAGCGGGCCCCTCCCGTATCACGCTCTCTGTCACCGGACTGCAGCTGGAGCCTTCTCCTCTCTGTCGGAGCTACCAAACTCAGCTGTTTCTGTCAAAGATAACGTTTTGTGTCAGGCTTTTATACAAGCTAGGCTAATGGACGTTAACATTAGAGCTGACCACTTAGTTTACGTTGCAAGGTTCACTGCGCTGTTTCTGACCTTGCTCAACGTTTCTCGTCCCAGTTTCACCGTCACCACTTTTTAAAAATATTAAAGAAAATTTATCAACCCTTTTTTCTTTTTCCTTTTCTGGGCCCCGGACTTGTGCTGACTAGACATTTTCCGACCGAACTTCAGAAAACAGCCGGGCATAGCAACAGTATCCAAGGGGGGGCGGGGCTTAGTGAAGGATCGGTGGCCAAACCATTTTTTGGGGGGGGGGGTTAACAATTAGGAAGAAAACAAATAAAAAGCTTATGTAACTCAAATATTACATAATATTTTCCACAAATAGGCTTATTCTGAAAAATTATTCCATAATATAATGAGAGCCCAGATCTGGGCCCCCCTCTACCCAGGGCCCGGGACAGCAGAACCCCCCCCCCCCCCCCCCCCCCCCCATTGGCTGCCATGCATGACAGGGTTGTATTTACAGCTTCAGGTGGAAAATTTATGTTATAGTATTTCTGTCTGTGACATCTGATGCCTCACCCTTTAAACACAGTTCATCCATAGTGGCTTCAATCTGTGTGTTGTTGGCTGCTAATCATAGACTGTAACCAATCACATGGAGCTGTGGGTGGGATATTGCACAAGACCACCAGGTGGTTTTTATGGATGTGGCCTGAATTAATTTATGTATCATATTCAGTAATTGTAAATATACTCAATATAAACATTTACCGGCAGCACAGCGGCGTAGTGGTTAGCGCTGTCGCCATGGCCTGGGGCCTTTCTATATGGAGTTTGCATGTTCTCCCCGTGCCTGTGTGGGTTTCCTCCCACCAGCAAAGACATCATGTTTGGATTAACTGGTGACTCTAAATTGTCCGTAGGTCTGAGTGTGAGTGGTTGTTTGTCTTTATGTGTTGGCTCTGTGATGGATTGAAGACCTGTCCAGGGTGTACCCAGCTCTTTGCCCAGAATGTTGGCTGGGATTGGCTCCAGCATCCCGTGTGACCTGGAAACGGAACAAAGCGGTAGAAGATGGATGGATGCATAAACGTTTACCACTAATTATATTGAATGAACATGCTTCTGGTCTAAAAAAGTAAACTGTAGTAAATACAGAAAATCTTTTTCATTATTAGAACAGTCCACTGTCATAAGACAACTGCAAAATCAAATTATGTAATTCAAGCTTAAATACAACATAAAAGCAAAATGTACTGCAAACAACTCATTGCTAGAGCGTAATTACTTGCAAGTTGCTACATATAGCAGCATGCCTTTTCATACAATACAATACAACATTTTGACAGAAACAACTGTTTGTGGTGGAAGTTGTAATAGCTTGAATTTCTCCAATCAAAAAAAAAAAAAAAAAAAAAAAAAGCTAGAGGTGGCACGGCAGCATAGTGGTTGCGGGTTCGGTTCCCAGCCTGGGGCCTTTCTGTGCGGAGTTTGCATGTTCTCCCTGTGCCTGTGTGGGTTTCCTCCCACCGTCCAAAGACATGTTTAAGTTGATAGGTGACTCTAAATTGTCTGTAGGTCTGAGTGTGAGTGGTTGGTTGTCTCTGTCTGTCTATGGTGGCCCTGTGATGGACTGGCTGTACCCCGCCCTCACCCAATATGAGCTGGGATTGGGTCCAGCACCCTTGTGACTTGGAAACAGATATGTGGTAGAGGATGAATGAAGAAAAAGCTGGTGTGTTAACACTCATTGTGCCCAGGCTCTGTTAGATTGTCTTCTTGCTAACAAAAAAGAAGCCACATTTGAAACTACCAGAGAAATTTATCACCAAAGTGCTTTTTTGAGGTAAAATGTAACTTTTCTATCAGATGTATTTTTCTATAATGTCCTGAGATCATGAATCAAAAGAAGTATTATCACAATCACTGTTTTATAGGCTTAAAATAGAAATGACTAAAGTGTGTCAAGCAGGCAGTCATGCTAGTTTTGATCAGGTGAAAACTTGACTGGTCATACAGGAATGGTTGTAATGACTCTTTACAATCTGAACCAACTAGTCAGACCATACAGTATCTTTAAGAGCTCCTTGTTACTCTAGCAACTTCTTGAAAACGTCTTTGCAGGACATTTTTTCTTCTGACTGTGCTGCAGAAGTCTGTCGCATTAAACAAGAGAGGCTGCAACCGAAATAAATGTTGATCAGTTCTCTCTCATGTCAGATCTTGTTCATTATTATATAAAAAAAGAATGAGGAAAATGTCAGTATACTGAAACAATATACGATAAGCTTATATATTAAGCCTACATAAATTAGATTCTATGTTAAGTTAATGATCATCAATTGCATGCCAATAGTCAGTAGAAACTTGTTTGTTTACAGAAAGAGGAAGAAAGACAGGGGAATCCCACTTCCTTTGCTGAGAGAGATTCAAATGAAATAAAACTGGCCACGTCAGTCAGGGGAGTGGCCGAATCATATGGCAACACAATAAGGTGAATGATTAAAAAAAAATCCTTTTGATTTGGAGTATTATATTGTGTATATTTCAGACACTTACAACCGTGCCTGTCATGTGTTACAGCCGGCCCTGTACACTGAGAGAGTTGTAACAGTGGAGTGACTATTTTTAAATAAATTTTGCAACCTGTGTATATTTCATAAAACCACTTCAATACAGATTGGATTTGGCTTTTTGGGATGCATCAAACCGGAATGTGCAGTGGAAAGACTAGCTTCATATAGTTATAGGCAAACATGCTTTTCTTCTTTTATTTTACAATGCTGCTGCACTGTCTAAGAAGCTGGCCTGTAATCAAACAACATTTTATTGGAAACTAAAGTGCAGCGGTGCTGCTGACATCACTGAAACTTCTACCATTTCCAAAACAGCCTGCTATCGTGGTAAAAAAAATTAAATAAATAAAATTAGGTAGGGTAAGTGAGACCATTAAATGTAAATTATTAATGAGCAGTGTATTATTTATGTGAAACTTTAATGAATAAGAATATACATGATACAAAATATGAAAATCATTATTTATGAGATTGACAACATGTTGTCTTCAGCTGATACTCAACACTCGTAAAAACATTTCAATACATTAAAAATAAAACTTACTAGAAGTTATGCCATAATTTACAAGATAGCTTTATGTTTCTGCTACAATTTATATGTGACAAACTACACTGGAAGTAAAAATGCCGTTTCAAAAAACCGAGACATTCCTTTGGAAAGTTGAATCTTCTAAAATAGGTTGGATGACATGCATTTCTTAGAGGCCAAAAAGTGAAATTAACTCAGCAAGATAGTTCATCATCTACAAGTAAATTTTCAGTTCTGGCTGTTTCTGTTTCCTCTCAGGGTTCATCAACAACAACAACTTTTCTGTGTTGTGACGTGCTGAAATTTGATCTACGTGAAACATGTTTTACAGTTTCCTCAAAACAAAAGACAGCTGAGGAAACTCAGGAGATTGATGTGATAAACCACAGAAAAAAAAATTGGTGACATCTTAACTTAAGCAACAATTGTGCTCATAAGAACACTGGATTGCAAAAAAAAACAAAAAAACAAAACCCAAAACATGTACACATATGATATATAGTAAACAGATACTTAAAAATGTTACAAAATGTTTCCATGTGAATAGGCTGATGCATTTAATTGTTGATCTGAATAGCTGACAGTGTCTCTCTGGTGTTTTTACATGAACGTGGATGTGATTTCTGATGACTGTGAAGACCTGCTGGCTCGTGACACTGATGCTCTCTCCAGGACACCCATCTTCCTCATTATCTGTACCAACCTCCTCCTGAACTTCTCTCCCACGAAGGCGTACACTACCGGATTGACACAACTGTGAAGCAACCCAAGACTCTGGGTGGCGAACATGGCCTGATCAACTGCCATCCTTGCTTGACACTCGTAGGATATAATCTTTGCCCTGAAAAACGAATCAGTCATCACAGCAATGTGGTACGGTGTCCAACACAGGAGAAAGGCAACCACAACCACAACAATCACTCTCATGGCTCGTTGCCGCTGGAACCCCCCACGGATGCGAAAGAGGCGCTGGATGGTTACTCCATAACAGGGCAGCATGATGGCCAAGGGGACAACAAAACCCAAAACATGGCGAAGGATTCTGGTGGCCAGACGCCAATCATAAGCTTGGTTGGGATCATAGGCTTCGTTGCACATGATGAGACTTGAGTTTTGAGAAGAGTATGCAGAATTTAAGAGCCCTGGCAGAGACAGGAGGATTCCCACCACCCAGACCGCAGCACAAACAACAAAGCTGACCACCTGCCGGTTACCTTTGCGGACTTCCATAGCTCGCACAATCACCATGTAACGATCCATACTGATGCTGGTCAGGAAGAGAATGCTGGAGTAGAAGCTTAGATCTTGAAGGATGGAGACAATTTTGCACATGGCATCTCCAAACACCCAGCCCTTTGTAACAGAGTAGGCAAAGAATGGGAGTGTGACGGCCAGCAGGAGGTCTGCAATTGTGAGGTGGAGGAGGTAGAGGTCAGAGGGAGTCAGTGGCTGTTTGTTGAGGCCAATGACCAGCCCCACCACCAGATTCCCGGGAATCGCCAACAGAAAGATGAGGACATAAAACATACTGACGGCAATCATCACTGCATCCGGGGGGAAGAAGAGTGGGCATGGCTGCGTTTCAGGGTTCAAAATGAACTCTGTGTAGTTATAAGAAAAGTTCAGCGATTCATAAATGGAGCCGAAGTCGTCCGAAAAAAGAGATGTGTTTGGATCTGAGGACAAAAACCAAGATCAAATGTTAAACACAAAATATACATGAAATTATTGAAATCAACACTTATTAAAACAATGTGAACAGGGCTATAAGAATAATAACTTTTTTTTAACAGACATCAACAATATCAACAATAGTCCAGAGTACATCAGTTAGGATATTAAACTGTAAATATCCCTTGGCCCATTTTCCTAATATTTATTCCAGTGGGGCATCAAGGGCAAAAAATATCAAACTGTGTGCTATAAAATTGTCTGAAATTAATCAGTCGATCAAAGTTGTTCCTCTGAAGAAGACAAAACTCACCGTTCATTGTGGTATCTTTGTAAGAGGCACTGACTCTCTGACAATGTGATGAGGAAACTTGAAACAAACACTGTCTTCACACTCCTCCCATCACTGTGGTCACAGGGTCATTTTTGCCTCATATAAGCATACTTGGATCTGCTGAAAGAGAGCAAGACCAACTTACTTTCCCTCATGTCTAAATATAGAAAGAGCCTTTAAATGCATCTGTTTGGAAATTGTTTTTAAGGTCAACAGTGTCATACTCATATGTTCTAATTTCAAATTTGTACATTAAAAATATTATTCAATTCACTTTAATTTGTCACATAGTAAATTCAGTTTTTGTATTGGACTACAGCCGTATAGTTAGACAGGTGTCTGTTCTATTGCGATTTATTTATGTATTAATACATATTATTAATAAAATATAAGCTATTCAATGTTAATATTAAGTATTAATAAACTATTTTGTTCCTAAAGTGAGTGTCAGTATTTTTACATAGCACGCAATCATTTAATCGCTGAAAGTCAAGGCTTGCACATCAATGCTCACTATTTTCAAAAGTCATTGTTTGGTTCAACTCTCAAGAAAGTGTGTTTATTCCTGAACCACAATGGTCTCTCCAAAAATGAAGCATGTTATCTGAGTCACTGGCATCATGGGACATGCTGTCATACCAGCAGGTAAAACCAAAAGAGAAACAAAATATAGACAGTGTATGCAAGACCAACAGATATTCAAGACACTATCTGTCATAATCGTTAGCTGTTAGTTCTCTGGTTTTGGAGCATATTTTATATTTTATGCGATGGAGAAACATTTTTGAACTAGTTCATTCTGAAGGGCGAGCAGCAGACTGAACTTGTACACTACACTGCTGTGAAACTAAAGATACTGGAAATCAGATGAATTTACAATTTCTCAGGACCGCTGTTGCTTAAGGGAAGTTCAAAACCCATGACATGCATGTGTTGATGCGAGTGCCTCACATTTCCTGTCTCTCTTCTCATGTGTCTCAACGCCGGGTGTCAGAGGTCTGGCAAACTGTTATTTAGGTGCCAGTGGAGTGACATAAACATATTGTGAACATTTAAAGGCCCGAAACATTGTGATGACAACTTACTGGGCTAAATTCCACACAAGTTCTTATTGTTCTTGCCGACTTTAATTAACTTACTGCTATTGATCCTGCCTGATACAGTATGACAGATGCTTTTATTCTTTTGTCCACCTCTGTTATATCTAAATGTTATGGTTCCCTTCCATCTCCACAGGAGATACTATTAAAAAAAAACAAAAACATAACAGGATCCTTTGTATATTTGAAAAAGAGTATTGAGAGATATTGGTCAAGGTGAAGCCACTCAGGCATGTTCAGGTGCTTGGTGCAACAAAGGATGTGAAGAAACGCAGGTTTCTGTCATTGGCAATGCGTTGCCTCATAATGGTAGACCTGATGCAAAGGCTTCCGGTACTATTTTTCTTACAGTAAAAAGTAATAAAAAAAAATTCTAAATTTCTCCATCTCACATTTTGAACTACCTTATAAAATAACAAATGCAGTTCATTTCTGTAAGCACTATATGGAGCTGTAGGAAACCATCACTTGGAAGTGGAATATTTTGCCTTTGCAAGTGACAGCATGGAGCCCTAAAGAAAGTAGAATCAGTTCAAATCAGGGTGGCTCTTTAGGGTTTACAGGAGGGGCTGTGAGTAAACAAGAGAAAACTGTTCTTGTGGCAAAGTTTGACTGGTACAAACTACATCTGAGGAAATGTTTTCAATCAAAAATAGAAATACATTTTTAAAAAAATCTTATCCAGGTCAAAATTGTTTCTGCCAAATTATTATACATGTTATTTTAAAACCTGTTTTGAGTGGTGTAGTTGACATGACAGTTTTTATTGACAAAAACCAAAAAAAAAAAAAAAAACCTGTCCTTAACAGACTACAGAAAACCAAATATGGCAACAAAATTACCGTAAGATTTATTTGGTGAACCATTTTGCCAGTATTGAAGTGGTCCCACCTTAATGAAGGTACAATTGATGGCAGGGGGGGAAGAAAAAAAAAAAAAAAAAAAAAAAAAAGTCTCACGGGAACTGTAAGGAAATTCAAAATTTACACCTTTCTTTTCACAGAGTAACTTTGGAAATTGTTTGGTTAAGACAGGGAAGACCCTTTGAAGAACTTGTGCATTCAGTCCAAAACTCATTTTCTCAAACTTAAGGCCTTTTCCACTATAGAAGCAGAAACTGATTTCCTGATTTAAATGACAGCCACGTTTGCCCAGGCATAAATTAAGAGAAGAAAGTGCATTGAGTGTTCAAGTAGGGTGTATAGCTCAAATGGGGCATGGGGTTAGGACAGTGTGTAAGGGAGGTAACACTGGCACAAAACTGGCAATATGCAATGAGAAATAGAGGACAAGGGTGTAGACCGAGAAGGTTGACCACAATTCAACCATCACGGCCTGACTATACAAGCAGTCCTGCTAGTGCATTAAGTGGTAGTTCACAATCACTGTGCTGCTTGCTGAGAGCACTACTTGACATGACAAACACCACATACGACTTGTTAGCCTGTATAAAAATTATGTGAATAGTCTCTAATGCAAGTCATTATTTTGAAAGCCAATCTAGGCTGTGATCAGGAAGGCTCAGAAAGATTAAAAAAAAAAAAAAAAAAAAAAAGGGGGAAGGGGGGAAATATAAGGATGTCCATAATTTGCCCAACACAATTCCCCCTCCATCCCCAATTTCATCTTTTGGCACGGCGTGGGTCCCTGCCATTGCTAATTGTGACTGAGGACTTTGCAGATGTAGGAGGCCCAGAAGCAGGAGGCGCTCCATTGCCAGGTGACCGGCCATTGGGTCGCCCAACATTTCCAAATGCAGGGTCACGGGCCGCCCCAGGGGGTGGGTTGTTGTTGGCAAAAGGCTGCATGGCACCATTACCTGGGGAGGTGAGAAACATAAGCAAGTCTTCAGAGAAAAAGAAATTATCCAAAACATCAGGCAACAACAGGAAAAGTACATAAATCCAACAAATGGCTTAAATTCCTGCAGCTGCCTAAGCCTCAGGGTTCTCACACTCTATAAACTGTCTTCCTGTCACATTGTTAATTGACCATTAAAAGCTGACTTATGATGATGAAAACTATGCCAACGTCCTATTATTTCATACTGATATCATCAATGCATCCCATTCTACAGAACATACACAACAACTGCCTCCTGTCAGCCAGTTGACTGATAGTGTAAAGGTTATTTGACTAAAGGAAAATACTTACCTGGTGGAGCAGGTGTACCTGAATTCTGATTGGGTGGAGAGTTTCCCCTCTGGTTCTGGTCTGGTTTTCCCTGTTGCAATAATGAAAGACAAGGTTCCTTTTACCACCCTGTCAGCACTGATCTCAGACTGCACTGTGGGGCCTTTCAACAGGCATTATGACCTAAATAGTTTTTAGGTTTTTATGTATGCCATCTGTTTGTATGTATGTTGGCCCTGCGATGGACTGGCGACCTGTCTAGCGTGTACCCCGCCCTTGCCCAGAGTGAGCTGGGACTGGCTCCAGCACCCCTGCGACCCCGGAAATGGAAAAGTGGCAGAAGATGGATGGATGTGTTAAACCACTTGTGATAGGGCCAGGAGAATATAAATGCTGGACCAATGACTTCAGAATATTCAAGTGTTAAGGTGTAGAATGATAGGAAGTTGAAAGTAGGTGTAAAGCTACTCACAGACTTGTTTTGCTGGTTTGCTTGGGCTAGCAGCTCTGGGTTTGGTTCACTGAAGTTGGGCACTTCTGAATACACCATGCAGAACCTGAGAATCCAACATCCATGCTTTAACAATCAAAAGTCAAGAATGTTCTTTGGTTAGGCTGAAACTTAGTGTTTATTTGCATTTGAGATGATTTAGATTTCAAATATAAATCTTTACAAAAAAATAAACTTTTCTCTATTGAAGGTTGCTCATTGTGACAAAAAAATGTATTCAGAAGTACAGAAAGTCTATACAGCTGACATAAAGTTGTCTTGTATTGGTGTTCTTATACCATGATTTTAAATGCAACACTTTACTGGGAAACTTGACTTAACGCCCTGGCCTTTTATGAAGCTTGAATGGGGGAGATGTGACCAGCAGAATTCCAACATGGACAAAAACATGACTGAGGTTTAAATAGATCTGAGGCCAGCTACTCACTCTCCAATCTTCTGCAGATCCCCTCCTCTTCCAGTGTATAGGGTCAGGCAGCCTTTCCATATGGAAGCATAGCTAAAGAGAAATCACAGATTAATGTAAACAGAAAATGAGTTTTCATAAATTTTAAGACCAAGAAGCAGAGCCACCTATCAACTTCAGTTATTGACATGTATATTGATCTTTTAGTAAGTGCTGAAAGTCGTAAATCTAACCCTCTGGTCAGTTTGATGATGTCCCCTGGCTGAATAAGGCTGCCAAGTTCATCCCAAACAGAGATGGCAATGCTCCCGCTCTTGTCTGCCACCTTGCATGAGCGTACCTCATGGCCATCTTTTGTTTTAGTAACTCGTCCTAATGGGGTAAAACAAGAATAGATTAAATATCACAGTCAACATTCTCAAAACCTCTCCATCCAAGGTTAATTTAAAAAAAAAAAAAAAAACAAACAAAAAAAAAAAAACAGTCATTAGAAAACTTAATTAGAGAATAAAACCCCAGAGATGCACCACCTGGTTTCCAAATAGATCCTTACCCATCTGGTAGAGATCAGTGAAGTTGACAATAAATACATAAATTAAACAGTCTGATGACACAAAGCTCCCCACCCTGGTAAATTCTACATTAGAGTCTTTTGCAAAGAATGACACCATAAACATGATGACTATGTATAGGAGAGCGGTGAGTTGCTTGAGCTTCAGTTGAATGTAAATCGTGTGCAGATGATGAGAGTTATTATGGTCCCTTTAAGAAAACAGACACGCGTTGATGGTGTGGGGAGAGACGCCAGATTGCCCCTGTGCAGTTACTTACCAATCTCCAATACGATGAACACAATATTCAAATTTTTCGACCCAGGCTTGACATCCTTTATCAAGAACAAAGCCTCGTTTGTGGGGGTTGCCATTGTTAGTCTCGAGAAAAATAGTCACTCCCTTCCCTTCCTGTTACTTCACCTCAGCACCAACACGAGCTGGATGGCGTCACTTAGTATTGGGGGCTGCTAATGTTAGCTTTAGCTCCGCTAGCTAATTAGCCTGTCAGCTAAACGCTAACTACCATTTACTTCAAACTGTACCGTTATCGTAACTGGACCAACACGGGTCTGCTTCTTTGATAGTCCACTATAATCAGGTCCAATCCCACCAAACGCATGTGACACCGACCAAAGCGGTGTTAGATAGCCACCCTCTCAGAGAAGCTAACACTAGCCGGGCAACTACTTAGCTAAACGCTAGCTACCTCGCAGTTAGCTACCTTCTTTTTCTTGCAGGATACGAGTGTCTGGGCAGCTTTCTATGCACGACTATCGCCATAATGGCAGCTTCATTCTTTACACAACATTAGTTCAGATGGATAACCGCTCTAATATGACTAGTAAACCTTCGACGAGCTCGCAGTGTAGTTGGCCCAGATGTCAGATAGGGTAGTAGTAACCGTCTGACTGACCCAGAATAGCGTGCCAAATCTGAGATGTTTCTGTTCTAACAAAGACCGATCATCTGGCTCTAAATTACACCACAGATCGAAATATTGTCTGTGTGCTAACTTTTGATAACAATTATTAACTCCCTAGGCAATGTAGAAAACTCCTGATAGCGTTAATAATCTGAGACCAATCGACCGCATTTCCTTTGTGTGTCTCTTTGGAGTTTAAGGAACTGTTTGCTTGGCTAACGCGTAGGCTGGCCAAATGTTGCTATACAACAAAGTGTGTCTATATCTAACTGTGGCTCCTACAACGTTGCAAAGTTTTTCCAAAAGCTTTGTATTAAATGCCTGGTTATTTATACCTAAATAACACTAATACTGAAAAACGTTATTTAAAAGCTGCACACGCTGCTCAGCCCAAGGTCTACCCTGCCGTAACAAAGACCCCAGAAACTACGTCAGCGTGCGCTGCCGGCCAGATTTATAGGACTCGGCCAGTACCATTAGCTTCCGTGGGCGGGGGGTAGACCTAGCAGTTTAATTTTGCACTCTTTTAAACAGTCGTGTCGACAGACATTGACGATTAGCAGGCGTCTTTTTTGTGTAAATACAGCGCACTTACAAGTGGAAACAGACAGCGCGCTGACGTGCTCATATAAAAAGAAAGGAACTGGGTGGTATCTGCCGAAGGAGTCTGTTCACCCGCAACGCGAGAATAGAAAATGTATGAGATTGAAGTATAACTGATAAACCCAAAAATGGTGTGATTTATTGATCGCATCGTCCGTCCATGTGTGTCAGTGTTTAACCGCTGGACTAAATATCCAACTCGTGTCCTCAGACATAATATCAGTGATTACAGGAGTAACGTGTCCTCATTGCTCAAAATTATTCCTGTGTAAAACATGCTGCAATATAATTGTCAGTATAACGCTGCTGTGTATTCCTGGTGCGTGTCGGAGCCTGCAGGTAAAAAGTACATACGTCACGAACAGGATTCGAACCTGTGCGGGGAAACCCCATTGGATTTCGAGTCCAACGCCTTAACCTCTCGGCCACCGTGACAATACAACTCCACGTGTGACCGCGTGTTGTTATTAATCATTGAAAAGGCGACAATATTTATAGTCGGTATGGGTTATGTGTTGATGCTTGGAAAGTTAGTATTTATCAGCTCGGTGCTTTTGGAGAGCCAGCGATGGTTGATATGAAAAAATACAGTCGAAGGCGACACAGCGTCTTGGTGTGAGTTGGGACATTAGAGGGAGACAAACACCGTGAAAACACATCGGAAACACAACTCATCACAGAAACTGTAGAAAAGTACGAGTGAGGAAACAACCGATTCAGGTCAGCAGAAAATCTATAGGAATGGAGATCCAGAGGTGTGATGTGTCTTTGTGCCAAATGGTCCATGTCTCCGAGCAGTTTTTCACTGTTTCCAGGCCTCATCTTTCTCCCTTCATCTCTCAGACCTGCCTTAAACTCTGTCCATCAAAAGCAGTTTTCTTTATAGTTTTCTTATGGACTCTATTCTGTACGCATTACTTGTTTTATTTTGTTTATTTATTTTTTTGTAAATTTGGAAATTGTGCAAAGCAGCCATTCATTGTCTTAATTTTTTATAAGGCTTGATATCCATAAATTGTTTTGTACATAAGAGTTGAGCTATTGAACCCTTCCCTCCACTGACATTACACCAAACTTACATACAGCAAACTGTATGCTTCCTTGGGAACTACAGGTCAAACACGAATCCGTGTGATCACAATATGAATGACACAGAGGACATGTCATACCTCAAGGAATCCAAATGAAGGCCCAAAGCTAAATTAGATTTTTATAAAGTCTTTATTGATTTAGACAATATTCACTTTTGAGAGAAAATGCACATTTGCAAAATGCTTGAAACAAGTGGCAGGAGGGGTACATTTAAACACTCAAATGGCAGGGAAATTTCTGCTATGGAGGAAACTTCTTTGGTTTAACTGATTAACTAGATGAACGGACTAAAAAATAAAAACAGTAGATATATTTAGTGTTGTAGGTATCTGGTGTTTTCCTTGCAAACAATAGTCCAGGCATATGATCCAGATTTAACTAATTGATTTTAACACAAACAAACAACCAACCAACAACAACTACAACAGAAAAACTGTTACACACATACACGTCTAGATATTTATTTCTACATATAGATGTATTTTAAACAACAGCAGACATAACACCAAAGAAAACATTTGCATAAGCAGAAATACATCAAAGCCACCAAATATCAACCTCTACATTATAGAAAACGCACAGATAAGACAAAAGTTTGATCCTTTTTCAGTGAAGTTATTTAGACAAAGAAAATTTTAAATGAGGAAATATTCAGCTTAAACAAGCACGAGTTATTAAACAAAAATTCTGTTGAGCTGTTTTCTTTTTACAGATCCAGGTGAGTAGTCTGTCAGGTTAGCAGGTTAGCTAAAACAGATAGCTATTATAAGTACACAAAGCAATCAAAAGGCTTTGTGTTCATTGCTTTGTCAAGTACTGTTGAAAACAATTTTGTTGTATGCTGTGTATTGTATTTCCCAGACCTCAATAATTGTTATAAGGGATTTCCTTGCACAGCTTAGATTTAATAAAATCATGAGGGCATTATATTTTGATTTAAAGGAGTTAGAAAAATCGTATTTTGTGGCAGTATAATTAGATGTGCAGTATAATACATTTGGGCGTATAATAATGAAACATGTGTTTCCTAATTCTGCACGACAAGGCAAGACACTTTTCCATGGAGCTGCACGTACGGAGCACACAAAGACAACCTGATTCATTCTTTCAAACTAATGTACTTTCCCAAACTTCCCAAAACTCACCCCTTCCACTACAAGCTCATGCTCAGGGTCAGAATACCTTTGGCTGCAGAAAGCAACTTCCTCTCTTTAGACCACCACCAAGGAGGCCAGGAGCATGAAAAATGGGCTGGGCAGTGGTCATCCGTCAAATGTAAGGATACTGTCTTCTGCCTTTACCCACTTCTGTGACCTCTCTGGTATCTGCATCCTTGGCACTTGGTGTGGCGCTAACAATGTGCAATGAAGGAAGGTCACTTTATAGACACTTGAAAACTTTATAAAACATTGATTGATTGTTCTCTTTCTTTTTGGAGTTGGTATCAAACCTTTAGTATACACCATAAATTGATAACTGCAAGGAATTCCTCAGAGGAGGAAAAGAAAACAAAAAACACTGGGCACGTTTTACTATCCCTGTTATCTTCAAAAACACAGGAATCCATGCCTTCAGGAGTGCAGTTACTCATACCAGTCTGTGCAACTTGAAGGCACTGTAGGAGATTGTGTGAGAATGTGTCCAGGCAGAAAGGCTTAAGTGATAACGTCCTGGTAAATGAATGTGAAGTGGTATTTGTCTTATACTTATGAAAGAGGTAAATATTTTCCCCATCTAAGGTATGGATACCTGCATGTAAAAGATGACTTATAGATGTCCGATCATGATATAGTAACTCAATACAATGTAGAGATACCACATTTATTGTATAACTAAACACAGTCAGGGAAGCTATCATAAAGTTACTATTTACTTTATGCTGTATAGGCTGTAAATGCCCAGAGTAGTGTGTCTAAAAATGACAAAAACATTTCCTATACATAAACATACAAAGTTGCCCTGCTCCCCTGTATTCAAAGGGCTGTAAAATTGACATTTAGCATGTCACCTATAATGTTATTTTGGTCAGTAAAATATTTTTCTCCCCATCTAGAGTAGCTTCTATGCTGCAGTGTCCTTCATTAACATTACACAACTTGGGTCAAACATGTTTTTTATCTTTCAGGGGAACATCAAATAGATCAGCATCAATAAAAGGAATCAAAGTTCAAGGACAAATTAATACCATTCTATTCTATTACTCTACTTTTTAATGAGGAAAAAGTTATGGTGGTGGTCATCTGGTAATTACACATGACTAAAAGATTTTTATGTACCTCATGCAACTCATGGAGCACTCTGTGCAGGTCATCAGTGATAAGGTTGTAAATATCAGGATACAACATACAATTTGACAACTGCAGATGAAGGACAGGAGAAAGAATAAAGGCGCTCAGACTACTGAAGGACAGTCACCTGTTAGTTCAGATAAGGGCAGTTCCAAAGAATTCAGTAAACAACCTCCAGTCCCATACAAAACACGTTCACTGAAAACCCAAAACCCAGAAACTGCTCATTCCAATTCTCGCACAACCTGGGGCACACTGCTTCAATAGGCTGTGGTCAGCACCACTGTTGCCAAAGATTTACTATTTTTCACAAAAACTGCAAAGAAGAAAGAGACTATTGTCAGTAAAGAGGGGGAAGCGGGCAGACATACACAGCAGGAGGGAGATGGTTGGCCCACTGCCACGGAGATGTGATGCTGCTGAGCTGGTGGGCACCAGTGGCTGGGAGTGAGTTACAATGTGGTGATGCAGTATTGCTTTCATTAGACAAAATAGTTTAAAAGGCACTCTTGGTAAAGGGCAGCTTTTAATCTCGTTGCCGATGGTGTCAAGATTTTCAGATGATACAGGTGATGATCAAAGGCAGTGCTGAAGGAATCGTCCAATGAAGGACTACCTCCAGAGGCTGACAGTATGTTTCTTGTTTATATGGGCATTTATGACAACGGCACAGGATTGCTAAAAATGGAGGGATAATTTGTGTCAGCAGGGTGTTAAATGTAGAAAATTAGAAGAGGAAATAATGTGAAATAAGAACTAATGCACTGCAGAAATCAAATCATATTAAGATGCTTGCTCCACAGCAGTGGCTGCTGGAGGAATCTGGGCATCTGCTGCTGTCTCCAGGGGGCTTTCGTGTTTCTCTTCTTCTTCCTCATTGTCTTCTTCCACACCAATATCTTCATCACGCTCTGGAACTGCCAGGCCGGCACAGCGATCGCCATTAATCTCGCACTCAATGTTTGGTGATGCCCCATTGATTGTAACCGATGCCGTCATGCTGTCTGGGGAGGAGGGACTCACCACCATCTCTTCCACAACACCTTTGTGGGTATGCACCTCTGCCAGGGGAATCTCACCATCTAGATTTCCCAAAGGAGGAATCGCCACATGAGCTTCTTCCCCAGGTGAGCACACGTCTTGCGTGGGAGCCTCTCCGTCTCTGACCTTCTTTATGTTGAAGGTCATGGGAGACACCTTGAATGAGGAGGACTTGGCAGTTGGACTCTTGGGGTGGTTAGGGGTGAGACTCTTCTTGAGTTTGTCACGCTTCTCTTGTGGCACAATCTTGGTGGTGATCTGGTTCACTTTCTTCTCAATGCTCTGGCGCGAGAAGGCCTTCTTGAGGCTATCAACTTTCTTCAGGCTGGAGCGCTTGAATTTGTCAGCCCTTCTCTCATATGCAAGAGAAGCTCCCATTTCAGCATCACCTTCCAGCATATCTTCTTCCTCCCGGTGTAGTGTAAGATCAACTTCCTCTTCAGAGGACAGACTAATGCTTTGAAGACCCTCTTCATGAGCATGGGTAGCGTCAACAGAGCCTGCAATGGATGGAGTAGGCCGGGTGGATTCTGCATCACAGTGGCTTGGTACTGGGGTCTTGAGGGAGTCCTTGACGAACACACTAGTGGGAATCTCATTGTCTTCCTAAGAAGAAGAGGGACAAAAGAAGACAGTTAAATGGATGGCCAGCTATAAAAGAAAGAAGAAACCAGGCTTTAGTTTAATTTGCTGTTGGTTGCTGGAAACTTCTGCAACTTGCAGTTCAGCAAATGAGCTTCACCTTCTTTGTTTCAATTACTTGTTGTTGGGGTTGGACATAAATTTAAAAATTCCAGGGCTTCCAGAGGAATTCTTTACACCTATGATTGAAGTGTTCATCCAAACACACATTCCCCATAAACACGTTAATACATATTTCTGGCCATGGCTTGGCCCTTCTATATGGACATCTGTAAGACACTTGTTGAGGAAACCAGTTTCTGCATGCCTCACCCAGTCGTCTCCCTAAGACATGCAAGGAATTCCACCTGTTTCCCTATATGAGTCACACACTTCTTCATTTTCTTTGTTTTATCTCTTTTTTCTTCTTACAAGGGGGGGGACATGTCTGTGCACTGGTTAATTTATATATAAATTTCATTTACCCATAACAAACCAAATCCAGGATGTGCTTAACTGGGCTGATTATAGGGAGGGATGTGAATCTGTGGAAAAGATACCAGTATATTGTGTAACTTTTACTTTTTTGTTTATCTCTGAATAAATGAACTTTGTTTCTAAACATTTTTTTCTATATGCATTCACAGATATGATTTCACAAAAATAAACAGCCTATACAGGCCCCACACTTTCTCAGCCCACGTTGGAATGATGCATCTAATTACTACTTATCTCTCTACATAGCTTGTCACAACAAGTGTACTTTAAAGCAGGCATGGCAGCTCTCACTCAGACAAAGAGGTGCTTAAAATGATGGGATGCCATAACTTGTTGGTGGGCTGTGCAATGCATCTTTCTTGTGCATGATGTCATTAGCACATACTTAAGAACTGGGCTAACCAGATGGTCTAGGAGAGTCCTGCATCTATTCCAACACCACTTATTGCCAATGGCATGTTATTGCTGAAAAGGGCAATACAAAATAAAATGAAAAACTACTTCCCAGACAAAGGAAGTATCTGAAAATGGTAATTTTTGAGTTGGGCAGAATGTAAGAACTGAAATGTTATGGTGTCTGTGATCATTTTTAAGTGTGGTAGCAGCACAAAATCATAATGTAAAAAGAAACGCACCCTCATTGATCCAAGCAAAATCAATCTTGTTTTAACTGGCAGAATTTTCCTCATCTCCCGATAATTTAAACCGATCACCCAGGATTATATCCAACTTCTGTTCACCCCAGTCTGTTCAAATCCCTCCTTTTAGACACTTTAACAGTTTCAGAGCATATTGACAGTTCTTAAGAAGAGGAAAGCTATGCAAAATACCTTCCTGTTTTCACAAACTCACAGGCACTTGATACCTCTCCCCTTCATCTCAAACATGCAGGCAATATTCACAGTTCAGGTGTTTGCTGAGCATGTGTGGCATCTCCCAGCTAATACTAATAAATCTATAAGCAAGGAACCACAAGAACCACAAAACCCTTTGAAAAAGGGCCCCACGTTCTGCAGGAAATGGAAAAAGCTTAACATTTAAATTGCATGATATGGTGGAGTAGGGTTGATTACTTAAAGTTGTTCCAAATTATTTCCGATTATTCATCTGATGTTCCTTATTTCAATTTAGAACACAAAACATGAAAGGTCTGCTTCTCCATGTATGTGGAGAGTTTTATTTGCCACCAACAAACACTAGAGGTATGTCATTCATTTCTTAAAATACAATCACAGTTTGTAACTTGAAATCCTAAAACACAAAAGGCAGCACCTTGGGGAACAACTCCGGTTATCACCACCACCACCACCACCACCTCTCATTTGAGTTCAACTGTAATCCCTCCTTTTCAGTTTTGTTCCCCAGAGCTCCCGCCTGTCAGGTCTGAATCAGCACTGTCTGAATGTGCCATTTCACTGCTGATCGGACTCTGCACCACACCCACAGAGACAGCATGGATCTGAACATGTTTGTGCAATCTCAGATCAGGAAGTCAGGGATAGTGTGAGTTTTGTGTCAAAAACACAACGGAATCTGGCAAAATACCCGAAAGGTTACCTGTAATACAATCAAATTATCTGTGTTTATCTCCCTCTTCTGATGAAGTTAAACAATTTTATCAGCATGAAATGGGAGATAGCTTGAAGTTTAAACACCTACCTATCTGAGTGCTGAAGATTACAAAGTCATACAGCCTCTCCTGACCCTAAATGGAGTTTTCCCTTATAATTACATTTAGAAAGAAAAATAATCTTCCCCAATTCAGTTTTTTTTGGTGAAGGTTTTCACCTCAAAATTAACCTCTGCTCCAGTCTGGGCATGTCATAGACTTTCTGATTTGGCGCAAACATGTTTGATATAATCAGTATGGGTGCTGGAAATCATGGGCGGCAACTCTTAGAAACGTTAACACGTTACCATGACAAAACCCTCCTACACACTTTACCAGACCTGCTGCGATGACACAGTTTGACTTTGATTTTTTTTGTTTTTTCATTTGTGAGTCATGCATTTTTTCATGCGTTTTCTTTCCTCTCTTCTTCCGTTTTGTTCTCTCATAGAGTAAAAAAGTGTGAAATGGTGAAATGAGAGTGACCCCACTTTAACTCCACAAAATTTTGGCAAGCTACAACAAACAACTATTTCCTCAATACTTCTATGTGTGTGTGTTCGGAGCCCTCACATTCTGGTATGTCTCTCTTGGGAAGAAACTAGAACCCAGCCACCCCCTCCACTCTTGACCAGTGTGTGGTTTCACTCCCTGTGGTAGGGATGATGTTGGGGTCTTTGTCTTACCAGCATCTCCTGTGCTCCGGGTCAACTGGTGCTCACCTGCTCTCTTTCTATGCACGTCCAGTCTGTGTTGGTTCCTGCCCAGTTCCAGTCACAATGGCTCTGCTAGCTCTGATCATGGATCACTTGGTACAACACCATCAGCCCGCAGACTGCTCTGGCACCCCAGCACTGAATTAACCTTAACCCCTCACCAGCTTTTCCCACAACTACAGACAGACAGATGAGATCAGCCTGCCCCTTCACCCCACTCCACTCATCCTGCACTAATTATTTGCTGTATGTGTGTGTGTGTGTGTTTGGGGCCCTCACATTCTGGTATGTCTCTCTTGGGAACCAGGTTATTTAATGTGCCCTCTAAGGAAACACTCATTAGCTACCGAGAATGTGATACAGTATGTGTAAGCGTGTGTGCGTTTGAATGTTTTTGTGGATTTGTGTGCAGGCATCTGGACATGGGCAGTAAAAGAGCAAGATAAAAGACTATACAAAGTCATTTTGAGTAAACCAAGAAAATCCAACCCTAGTTCGTTTAACTGTGACAGTAATTTTATTGTACTTAAACCTACGCCTCACACTTCAGAGTCTCTGTACAAACGCTTGAGTAATGGAGGTGACGATCTTATTTAACAATTGGATGTCAGAGTTGCCACCTAATTGCCAGTCCTGGAAGGTGTTGCTAAGTTAAGGTAGCTCTGATTACACATTAAGGCAGGACGTCACAGCTCACTGAATGAGCTCAGATGGGCTCATGTTCCTTTTTGAGTATGTTTGTGACTATACCACGTGTGTAATGGAACACTATCCTGTTTCTTTGGCACCTTTCCTCTCCCCTTTGTTCATATTGTCTTTGCAGCCATCCGCACGCTTCTCCAGTGATACTTTATTATACCACACACTGGGTGATATGTTTGAAATCCATACATATAATGCGTGCTGTAGTCAGTTATATGTATACGTGTGCATGCTTTTGTGAGTAAGTGACATTAACAGGTGTGTTTTTCTGGCCCTTCAGGTGATGAATGGGAGTTTTCCTAATCCTTATATGTGAGGTGGGTACAGGTGTGTTGGCACAGTGAGTCAAGTGCCTCTGCGGGACGGCACCGAACAGAAGGTGCATCACCATCAGCAGAATGAAATGCACACATGCACAACTTTGCTTTTCTCAAGCCCCTGAACTCTCTTTGTCAGAGAATGAAAACGACAAGAAGCTCAGATTTAATAAAACCAGTAGATGAGAAGTTGCAGATGAATGGGATGTCCTACCTCAGCTGTTTTTATCTGCCTGTCATCTTCATTTATAAAACAATCTGTCGCTTTCAAGATTATTATGCAAAACCGTATTCCTCACACTATGTCCCCGAAAACTCAATCTCACTGTCTTTCCGTCTATTTCCTATCCACCTTAATATCAGGATTGTACTTGCCTTTATCAGCACATTTTTTATTACACTACATCCCCACCTTAACAGTGCAGTGGCTTGTTTTACAGTACACCTATACTGAGCCTGTTATGTAACAACATGCCCCCTACACCCCCCCCATTCTAATGTTCACGAAGAGCCATCTGTGGACAGAGGAAGGGCAGAGGGAAGGAAGGAAAGGAAATGGAATTCTGCTATTCGACATGTGACTGATTTAACACAAAACACGATAAACTCTCAATGCCCCCTACAGTGCACTGACCTGACATTTGTGCACTGCCAGGTACTCATGAACATGTATAAAATGATTCTAAAGTTCTTACCACAACACTGCACTACCATATCAGGTTGCTCATACTGCAACAAGTGATTATAAGATAAACTTTGTCCCAATTCTTGACCAAACGCCAGCGAAACTTTGAAAAACAAGTTAGGGCATGCTTTCCCATCCTACTCGCTCCCATATGTGCCTCACCAGAAGAAAATATGTTTACTGGCCTTGCAAGTTTGTGAAATGACAACACAATACTCAATTGAGGCGCGATGTAATACTGTTAGACTGTAGCTTATGGCAGCTCTACAGAGGCAACATTATTCCTGATGACATAAATGATGATGATGTTGGACGTCTGAAAAACCTTCACTCAACCCATAATTTACAGAATTGCCATCTGTGCACTTTGGATGATTACAGGTCTCATATTCAGAAATACGAGCTCTCTGGTTATTATAATTAATTTCATACATGGCATGATACTGATTATCAAAATCCCCATAGTTGACTGGACCATTGAGATTGTTGTCACTTACTATACTTCCTCTGCATCAACGAGACCACACTGCTAAACCTGCACTTTCCCTACTTGTCTTGCAAAATCCTTATCGTTAAAGTTATCTTCAGAACTGGCCCTCCAACCATACTGCACATTTACAGTTTGGAGTTTGTATTTATGTAGTCTTTATTGGTCTCCTGTAGGTCTTTTGTTTAAATCTTTCACCATGCTCCTGTAGTCATTGCTTCCGCACAATCCCAATCTTTGTTTTTCAGAGCCAATGTTTCATAATGGCTGTGCAAGAGACGCCATGAGCACTTTTGATAAGGCCTAAACCAATTGTGACAATGTTTACTCCATGTAGAGGTCAGCAGGGAAGAGTGTCTGCAGAGGGGCTGGGAAATCATCATCTTATCTTAGGAAGTATTGTCTTTTCATGTTTTATTTAAGAGCAGAGAAATAAGAACACTGGGAACCAGAATGGCTATTGTTTCCCTCTTTCCCTGCCACGGATGCAGTGGCCTTGGTGAAGGGAATGGACGGACATCAAGGTTCGAAAGGTCAAACGCAAGCATGTCGATAAAGTCCTGAGGTCTAATGTCAGACCGAATAGGAGAAAGGTGAGTTTGTTTTGATTTTTTTTAAAAATAATAATAGGACCATCAGATTCAATGCAATACATGGCCACAACTGGCCACAACTCCCAGCTCTAAAGTTCCTCCTAAGAACTGAGTGTGAATGTTAAGTGACCTTATTCATGCCTGCAGTACAATGAGAAAACATGCTAAATATGTGCTCTTGGCAAATTTGAAGAAAAATGCATGCAATGAATCATGAGACCAACCTAAATCCAAACGGCCTTCGTTTTTGTACAAACAGCTTTGTTGTATTGTCCATATATTTGGATAAAATTATTTGAGGGAATATATTTTAACCATCAACTTTCAGTTCACTGCGGATAAAAAAAAAAAAGACACGACCTAACCAGCCTATAGCCAGCATGCCCAGACTTACAGTCTGATTATTGCATATCATTGTTGCTTCCCTGTGTTATTAAAGGTGCTAAAACTACTGTTGTATACGTGCAACCTGCAGCTACAAACTTGCCTTTGCCTCAGAGACTGAATCGGTTTAGCAGACCTGTCAAACCTGAATGTGAAACCACACAGAAACAGACTTAAGGTGAAACTTCCCCATCTAGACACACACACGCACACACACACACAAACGTAACCTTTTAGGATAATCTGGGATTCAAAGTCACTCTTTTTTATCTACTGTCATTAATTGACAAACAAACCACATCTCTCACTTTGTCATTATTCCTCCGTCCATGACTCTGTCTCCTTCTGCTCCTCTCTCCTCATTAGTCTGTTTTCTGAAAACCTCGAGGATTAACAGAGGAATGAACCCCAAAGCAAAAATAAGACAGATAAGCTCCGCCTGCAACTTTTAACGCAGAGACAAAGTCTGGCATCTGACTGGCTCCTCTAGAAACTCTCAACTTTTCAACCCTCACTGTGGAGGACAAAATTCATGAAAGTCACTCATGTATTCTCAATAACGTCCATAACATTACATAATGGACATTTTTCACAGTAGATATTTTGACTTGTTGTCAGTAGGAAACAGTTGTTGGTGAAATTCATTTCATTAAAGACTGCAGCTCCATGAACTGTCACAATAAGCCATTTCAGAGAGCCTGCGGGCTGAGAGTGCTCATAGTTATCTGTGCATATGGAGCTGTGCTTATTCGTCTGTGACAAAATGTCTGCCATGAACTCATTTCATGCCACTTTAACTGGTATATTCTGACTATTGTTCTGTCCATCATTTACCCTTGACAGCTAAAGAGCAAGCTACCTGCTATAAACTGACATGATGCAATCATCTCAAGCTGCCTTCACACAGCTCTTAGGCCTCCACACCCACATGTCCCCTTTTTCTTTATGAGCAGGTAGAATTAGAAAATCAGACGTGCGTTTCACTGAGCAGCCTGTAGTCCACAGATGTTGAACTATCACCAGCTTCAGTAGCCATCTTTGCCCAGCCAGTCCTGAGTCCAGAGTGTTGAATTGACTGAAGGCTGATCAGTGGCTAACAATAGCAAGCTTGCACAGAGGACAAATGTAAATGAGAAAGCGTTGCAGTTAAGTCTTTGCACACGTCTCCTCTTTTTGTGGAAGCTAGCCATATCCCAGGCTTGCCTCTGCACTTCAGCACACACAAACTCCTGGTCTGAGCCACTCTGTCAACACACTGAAAGATTACAGGGATTAGGGACAGTAAAGTAACACACAACGTTCAAACTGTAAACCCTTATTACACTCACTGCAGTGACAAATACTGCTGGAACAAAACCCTACCTTTTCAATTACAACAACAACTAATAAGAAGAAGAAGAAGAATCATCATCATCAGAAAACTCTCATTTATTTGCACCACCTCAATGCAATTTATGTTGATTTTCTGTTACTGTTACTTCGCCAGAGGAAATATAATACCCTCGAAGCATCTGTGCAGGTTAAAGCTTGGTAGCATGTAGTCCCAACATGACTGAATGCACTGGAACACCTTGCACTGCTCTGGGCTATGAACCTGGTGCAATATATTATACATTAGAGTAGGACACGCAACACGCCATGGCCCACAGTCAGCTGCCTGCTCCAGCCTGTGGAGATAGATGCAGTTTTATAATGGTTCTACCCTCAATCCATGCAAGATGTATACTGTAATAACACTCGAAAATCTAATTAACCCTGAATATCCCATGTTAGGGAGGAGGCTAGTTGAGTTAGTGTTCAGCATGCAAGTTTAACCCCTCAACACTCAGCTATTCTTTCTGGTCTTAAATGGTGCATTTAAGGGTTTTTTCTGATGTGAAGTTTATGTTTGTGTCATCTCTGTTGTGTTTGCAGAAAAGACCCTGACCACTGCTTAGTATTAGACCATTATTAGTATTATTTTACTGCAGATGGCTGACCTCAGCTAACGTTTAGGTAAAAGCTTGGGTGTGGCTGGGATCAGAATTACCGGTTTGTCCTCCATCTTAGAGTATAAACAGTGCAAGTGCGGAAAAACACACTTGACTTCATGCTGCTAAAAGCAAAGATTAATCCTCAACCTTTGGTCAAGTGTCAGCATACAAAAGCTCTATGACGACTGGTGGCAAAGCAAATAAAAGCGGCAATGATGAAAAGCCATGTAAAGCCATTGTTAGCATCTTCTTCAGCAAAAGTCACATCAGGATGTGGTGATGGATGGAAACCTTTCACAATATAGAGACTTAACAAATCATTGCAACTCAATAATGAGTAACCCTTAAACAAAAAGCACAACTGACTGCTAAGAAAAAGGGAGAACAACAACCGGGAACAACTCCTATTCCACTACAGCTCCTGTGCTTGGCTCAGCTCAGGGGGATATTTCTCTTTCTTGCAATGTGATATGGGAGTACAGTGACATTGTTTGAGAGATCTGACTGTCACTTTGTACCTCTCTGCGATTAGGGACCCCCAAAACAATGAAGTCACCAAACATCCTCTTCCCATCCCACATAGAGAGTGGCACAACTCCCTCCTCCCTACTGATCATCCAGCAAAAACTCTGAACCAGGCCCCACATGTGCCAAGCCAGGGAGGAAATTAAATTCTCATTGCGTTGAAATTCAGTTTAGCATCATAACTAACTTGTTTGTTGTGATGAAATTCCACTGTGACATAAACACAGATGGGGAGATTAAGATCCACTCAGAAATAAATGAGTTCTGTCGCAGTGAATTTAATTTGAAATGTGCTGTATTTCATGTAGTGGGCCACGGCGATGCAAATAAGATAAGCTTTAAAACATCCAGGGAGATTGTGGATATTTAATCGACTCAGGTAAAGAGTCTTTGAAATTAATCTGTTTTTATAAATAATAGAAAACGCAAACAACAAAATATTCAACCTTCCTAAACAATAATTACCAAAACAGTCTCTAAACTGTACACAGGATCTCAGATGACTGGGAATTGTATGTGTTTTGCATGTGAACATCTCTGTGCAGTCCTGGGGAAGGGGGAGCCATATTGAGGCCTGAAAAGCAATGGTGCACAAAAAGCAAACAAACAAAGGGCCAAGGAGCAGTAATTAAATCCTCATTAGTCCTTGTTATGCACAGGAACGCAACGGAGCGGCAGAGAGCACTGTCATATCTGACCAACTGTGTCCAAAGCTTGGAGCTGCTACAAACTTTTACTCTGTGCATTACAGAGCATTTACCCAGAAGTCCTCTGTGTTTCCACCTAAACTGGCACATACAGGGTGATGAGTATTCTGTATCAATTCTGTTAAGTAGGTAGGAGGAGGAGGAGGAGGGCGACTTGGCCAATAGCAACAGGGCTGCCGTGGTAGAGTTTGGCTCTTGGTGCGTGTGTTATCAAAGAGAACCGTGAGGAGTGTAGCATGTGCTGTGGTGTCATTTCAGGGAACCAGCACAGGTGGCTTGAACTAAGACAGAGTGATTGCATGCGAAGTTTGAGTTTGCATAAAAGACAAAGACAAAAAAAAAAAAAAAAAAAAAAAAAAGAGGTAGAGGGAGTGTGGAGGAAAACGGCTGGACATTCGAACATCAACCAAAACACACCAGCCAAGACACTTATAGCCCAGCACCAGGTGGAGAAAATCAGGAGAAAGAAACAATGCTCGAGGCAAAAAGAAGAGAGTGAGGCAGAAAGTGATGGACACAGAAAAGAGTCAACACAGGGGAAAGAACAAGGCCTGCACTTAGTTCTGTTATTTCCTGCTCCCCTCAGGCACGACAAGTCTCATTTACCAGCTCAGTGGCCGCATACACCTGAGCCAACACATCAGTATGACATACAGAGGGCAGGTTGCATGCACACACACACACACACACACACACACACACACACACACACCCTTTGGGTCATACCCGGTTGTGCTACATCTATCTGCTAATCTTAGTTTGACTGAAAATTAGAGGGAGAATATCAAAAACAACACAACACACATGAGAGATACAAAAACTTCAAAGTGTACTCCTCCACACTCTAACAATGTCAATATTATACTCTACCCTTCCTTTCTAGCACAAAAGCACGCACACTGAGCCAGGATCTGTTTTAAAAATCGATTGGCAGTGCCTCGCCCACAGTCACACAAGCCACCTTGTACAGGGTAAGGACTTGGCACCTGTTGGATTTAAACAACAGAGCCTCAGTACCTGGGAAACCAGATAACAGCAGCAGTTAAGAGCTCTCAGCAGCTCTGGTTGTGTCAACAATGGCCCCCCTTTTTTACTGCCTGGGCATGTACATGCCCAGACCCACCCACCCACACACACACACACACACACACACACACACACACACACACACACACACACACACACACAACTGATGACTAATGATCATGTCTTAATCATTGATTATTTTTTACTTTTTTTTTTGTGGTAGAGTGGAAATGAATTATTCAGCTTTCATCTTCTTGACTAATAACCACCACTTTTATTTTACCTTTGAGAACACAGGTTAACATTCAGGTTTGTAGGCAGAAAATGTTTCAGCTCTTTCATGTATTGAGATAAACGAGGGTTAGGTTATATAAGGACATTCCTCTGACTTTCACTTATAATTTCATGGGGAAACTGGAACATTTTCCGTGCCAGTATAGAGTTTTACCCTCAAAGGTGTGATATGGCAGTTAAAGCGGCAAATCCATCCAAAAGCCATCAGTCTGTCTGAATTATGACTGCCGGGTGTAAACAGATCCAGTCAAAGTCAGTGTTTGGGCCCTCCTCTATTATCCTCTGTAGCTCCATTCCCAGACACACCCTTCTCTCTCTCTATCTTTCTCTCTCTCTCTCTCACACACACACACATACACACACACACACACACACACACACACACACACACACACACACACACACACTCAAAGCGGACATGAGAGGCAGATAGACCCATGTGCACCAATGTGTGTATGAACACTCATATTCAGGCCCAGTGACCAGATCATATTTTGCAATATTTGTGTCACTGTCTGTTGTTGGAGGTGTGTTTGAAAGTCACAAAAATGTCAAACTTCCTCCCAGGCTGCTGAAGTCCTACTTGTCAAATCTGAAGGGTTGAAAATGTAACAGCACTTTTCAGCTAACCTCACATGTCATTGCCCAACACAGGTACAACAAGACACGTGCACACATTGAAACACTCAAATTAACTGCAGTCAAATATGAATGCAAATATGACTGAGATACACATGCACTGGAGTGAGTCCTCCATGAGATGTTCATGATGCAAATGTGTCCTATGAAAATAGTGTGCAACACGCTTTAAATGGGCAGTCAATATTTCACTTTGTATATATATTTATAGTTGTCTTGGCTGGGGAAGCTGAAACACCAGGAACTAAAAGAATGGGTCAAATTCTGAGAAAACCATTTCCTGCATCTCCTATGGTGAAATGATTTTAATTGGAATGGGGTCAAGTTGGCTTGAAATGTCAAACCCTACACTTCATTATATTGAAGACTATAAGCCAAGAACAAGATGGCACCACCATGGAAGAGAGCATAGCCGCAGAGGATCACCCTGTTCCATAGGGAGCAGCACTCCTTCCCCACAATTATACTCAACTTCATCAGTTAAATCGGTGCCCTGGCCCTTTAAAGCCCTTAAATCATACTGCCAAAGTGGACTCAAACTGTGTTTTTCCTTCACCTGGAATATGAGCACTTTGAAGTGGTTCCTCTTCAGCAGGTGGTTGTGGTTGGCCTCCAGCTTCTTCACCTGGACCGCCTGCTTGTCCATGCGCTCCTTCACCTCCTTCAGGAGGCCGCTGGTTTTGCGGGAACGCTCCAGCAGCTTGCTGACGCTGTTGGACGTGCTCAGGTGGTTCTTGGACAGGCGGGTCACGTCCCCCTGCACGACCCGCACGGCTCCCTCCAGCTCAGCCTGGCGCTGCTCCATCCGCTGCTGGTTGTCCTGCACCGCCTCCAGCATGTTGACCAGCTTGTCCAGCAGGGCCACCACGGTGATGGCGTTCACCTGGCCGCGGTCGATCGGGCTGCCCGGCGCAGCCCCGGTCGGGCTGGTGAGGCCTTTGAAGCCGAGGCGGGACAGGGTGCCGGTCGGGGTCGGGGGGGACGGGGCGGTGGAGTGGCCGGAGCTCGGGATCAGCAGCTCCGGGGTGTCGGTCTGCTGCTGCGGGATGGTGTGGGTGCTGCCTGAGATGCTGCCGGGCTCGGCGTGGGACGCGTCTTCCTCCATGCTCCACAGGTGGAAGGATCAGCCAGTCAAATGTCTCTCTGTCTCCGGCTGCTGCCGCTGTCTCCGGGTCCAGGTCCGGCAAAGAACTAAAGTTTGACTCTTTGAATTCTTGGACTTGATCCCAGATCCACACCCCTTTCTCTCTCACTCTTACAGCGTCTGCCTCTCTTTCTCTCTCTCTCTCTCACACACACACACACACACACACACAAACACTGAACTTTGAAAACACCTCCCCTGCGAGCCAAAGGGAGGGGCCTGGTTGCCATAGAAACCGTGCAGGCCTAGCCCCATTGACGGAACAGGAGTAGAGGTAGAGTTGATGTGTGTCCTTCCTTGTGTGCCTGCTTGCTGTGTGTTGTTGTCTACCTGCACACCGTGCCTGTCTGTGCATGGCTACTTTTTGCAAAACACAAGCGACGGCTCCTCACTGCGTTTCTGGATTGTAGGCTGACAAATGTGCCTGATAGTATTGTAATGAAGTGTACATGTGTGTTCTTGTGTGTGTCTGACAAAACAACAACACAGTGGAACGATGATATTGTCTGTTTTTGGAAACTGGAGATAATTCATGGCCAATATTTTCTTTACTAGTTGATATATGTGTATGTCTGTGCCTATGTAAGCATGCAGCTGGGTGTGTGTGCGTCCTATGTGCCCCCCTTTCCTCTCCCCCCTTGTTTTCGAGCCCTCTTTCATGGCATGGGGGCACACTGACATGGAAATGTGGAAATCCCTGTTTCAACAATGAGCTCATCTGTGCCCTGGCACGGCACCCTGGCCTCTCTCTCGCTCTCTAATTCTCTCTCATTGTCGCCATCGTTATAACTCCTTTATCCAACAGTGACACAGTTAATTCTTTGTGTCAGGTTTCAAAGTCAAAAAAATAAAGTTGTTATTAACCGTTAATGTGTTGCAGCAGGACAGCCTGCATTTGTGTGAGAGGAATGCGTGTTTTATTACAGCAGTCTATGGAAAGCTTTTCAAACCCACACCTGAGTTTTATTGGATTCTGGCTGATATGGAAAAAAAAACATGGCCATCTATCATCTCACCTGAAATCAATACCAAGTATTCACACCCCTAAACTGAGATCAGGTTTTCCGCATTCGCTTGTACCTTATGTACACACAGAAAGGACACACCTTAGAAGGATCTTATTGTGTAGCCACAGTCCTCACATCCAGACTTCATGAATGAAAGAATCTATTTTTAAATTGTGCTGTTACTGTGCTGGCTGAAGATACTTTTTACAACTTTTGGAACCCTCAGTTATTTCTGCTGACTTGAAGGAATATCTCTACATGTTGGGGAAAGACACTTATTTGTTTTATTGACAAAATGCTAATGTCATGTAATCTAAATGTGAAGTCATAGCCAGGAGTTACTTAGCACAAAGACTGGAAACTGTTGGTAAACTCTAGCCTGCCTTTGTCCAAAAGTGAGATTTTATGTCTGTTTTGATCATCACAGAAGCCAGAAAGTAAACATTACACAATTTTTAAATAAACAGGATATGTGAACTCACATGCCACACTCATCAATATATACTAGTTTTAACACCACCTTCGCTACTTTTAGCTCTTTTTTACTCTATACTACTCTGGGGTTTTTTTTCTAATCAACTAATCTGGAGACTTTTGAAATGCTGCTGTTCCAGACTTTGTCTTAAATCTCAGATGTGAAATTATAGTCTGGACTGACAGAACCTGAGACCTTGGGAAATGTTGACATCATCACACAGTGATGTGTGATGTGCTTCACAGTGAAGTGAAGCCAATGCTGAAGAGCGTTCGACCTTCTTTGTATGTAAAGACCATTGGTAGCCGACTCAACTGTTTGTAAAAAGAAGTCAGATTCCTTTGAAGTCTATGGGTAAATGTCCATACTTCTCACTTCATTTATTAGGTCAGTAACATTTTCCGAATGAGTTTCTGGTCTCAGTCTCTAGTTTCAAGTCTTCTTCATTACAGCATGATGTTAAATTTTTAAATGATGGTCCCTTTTAGAGGGAAATAAACCATAAATGCCACCTAGAGTTTGGTCTAGACCTGCTCTATATGTAAAGTGCCTTGATGTAACTTTGTTATGATTTGGCGCTATACAAATAAATCTGATTTGATTTGATTTGATTTGATAAAGCAGGGAATGGATTATTGGGTGTGGCTACTGTGTGACTGACGGACTGTACCAAACAATCAGGAGGTCAGATCCAGCCCTCCCTCCTCCTCAGTTCCACTTTCTCCTCCAAAGAAGGTTTCCTCTGGTTTCAAAAAACAAAAAAACAGCAAAAAACAAAAAATAAAATACAAAAATGTTTACCGTTACCATTTGATTGGGCCTCATCAGTTGACCAGTGCTGAGTTTAACATGGATGAAACAGAGGTGTTGGTGACCTTGCAACTATTGTGCATTTACATCCTGAATCTTAACACTACATTACTGGCAGTAATGTGATATGTTTTCTGCATTGTGTTGCGCAAAGAGATCATTTTCTTTTTTAAACATCATTTTTAAACCCATTAGTGTGGACGTAGCCATAGGTGCTGGCAGGCCGGCTTTGTTCGCCGCAGTCAGAGCCAGGCTCTAGCTGTTTTCTCTGTTTCCAACCCTTATGCTAATCCGAGATAACCAGCTGCAGGCAGTCATTTCGTATCGGATAGGCAGATACAAAATGAGAAGACTATTCTGATAATTAAAGCAGGTAAATGTTGGACCATTCCCCTAAAAATAAACCAAACCTTTATTGAAGGATAACCGCAGTTTGTTTATAATTCTTCACAGCTCCATCTTTCTATCAGTTGTGTATGCAGTCAATGCTCCTCACAGATTCTTTCGTGTCAACACCGGACTAACACCTGTTCCTCAGGTTGCTGGCTCAACAAGCTTCAAAGCCGTCACAGTGGAGTGGAAGTTCAAGACATCACCCAAACAAATTTCCTTCTTCTGACTCAAAATGCCAGTGTTTTGTTGTCCTGCTCAGACTCACTGTTCCTCCTGAGAGACATACACTTTTGTCAACATTAAAGCGTGACCTCCTGTTCTTAGCATTTGAACTCTGACTTTCCTCTCTTTCACCCCTGGGATGGAGTGGAGGGAATGACGCTCCCATCCTGTCATTCTTTCAGCTGTCCCCCTCTTTTCCTTTCCACTGCTCCCCCCTTTTATCCATCCCTCCCTTTCTCCCCTTTTGTAACTTCCTGAATCTGTGTAGTGTTCCCCGTCCCCCGTCATCCATACCCATTACTGTGTCAAGGAATGATGTCTTTCCCACGCCTATTTTATAATCCTTCCTATTTGTTTAAGGAATCATTTTGCCATTAAATATCCTACAGTTACACTCAAACAGGATGTACAAAATAAACAATTATGTTAGAGAAGGTGTTAATAAAGAGCAAGTGGTGAACATCTCATTGAGCCAGCTTGAAGAAATTGATGTAATTGCCCTCTGGAGGCTAAGAAGTGCAAGTGCATGACCAGATTCTTACAACTGAGTCAGAGTTATGCTCAAATTGGAGCTTTGTAAATCGTCTGATTTGCCTAATTTCAAGTTAAACAGAAGAGTGAATATTCTGATTGAGTTGATTATGTTTGACTTGAGATAAACTCATTCACTCTTCCTGGTGAAAGTTGAAGTCACATCTTGATTTTCGCATCTTGCTCAAATCAAAACTTCTGCTTTATAAAAGGAATATCTGCTACAGCAGGACTCTGCATAATGTTGTTTTATATTGAGGCCGAATGGTGGACTCCATTATCTCCACAAACATGCCGGTGCAAGTAGCGTCAACAGTCAGAGCTTTGTAACCTACCTGGAAACCCTCGGCATGGGTGTGGTGCTGTGGTAACCGTTAAGTTGTTGGCACACCTCTGGGGAAAAGAGCAGTTGATGAACAAGTTTCTCTGAAAATGATAGTCAGGCTGTCCTTTTGATTTGAATTAAATATTTTATTTTCCACTTTTTTTTCTAAAGCCGCCTCAACAGGTTTGTTTGATCTGAAGCTGCAGTGTATTATGTGTTTTAACATCCAAAAAACTTGTTAACATATTGTTGTGGGCAAGGATGTCTCACTCACTAGTCGCCTCTCTGTTTACTTTCCCTCTCGTTTCTCCATATGTTGCAGGATTGCTAACTGCATCCATGTATCTAATGGATACATTAGATACAGTAATGACAGTTTCTCCCACACATCAGACATCATATTCTCTAGAAACACTAGCATGGAAGAGTAGGGTATGCTGTTTTACTAACAGCTGCTTTTACTTAACTTGCATTATGTTTACGTCACTAAAAACGTGTTAGCTGAATTATTGTTAATATGGGAACCGTGGAAAAAATTAATATGCACATATGGTTGACCTTGTACATTTGTTTTTATTCACTCTTTATTTTATTCACTGTTTTCAGTCTCTGTCTAAATACTGGGATCAGCTAAATGCTAAACTGTGTCAAGCAGCTAGTTGCTTTACTTTACTTTCTCCACCTGTTGTTAACTGGTGTTTTGGCAAAAACAGCATCCTGCAGCTGAAACATTATTTAGAGAGGTCCAAAAGAAAACAAAAGAACAAGCTAAAAGAGTTTGAAAAGCCTCAAGGTAGCTGCATATTCAGGATATTTTCTGTGGGTTCATATGAGGGACAGAAATCACATACACATAGTTGTTTCATCCATTTTTCATGTAAACTATAACCATATATAGCTTTAATATCCTGAATATAAGTCATGGATTGAAAATAGTACCTTTTCATTTCTATCTCTGTATGTTCCAAACAAACTGAAATCAAGGCCAGGATGATGAAATACACCCAACCAGTTTGTATCTGTAAATTAGAGATTTTTTATTCAATGATATGTCCAAAAAAATCTGATTACAGTCCACAGTGGGAGGGCTTTGTTTAAAGGTACTACTTCGGAAATAATCATCCACCTGCTTCCTCATATTTCACTTTTGCCAGGTTAAGTGATAGCTGCTAGACCCATAACAAACAGGTTTCCTGATCAATGTTTAAATGGGACCCCTAATGCTTGTGATTACCACCAACGGTTTCACACAAGTGGCCATAGCTATGATGAAACGCTGAATGCCTGGCAGTGTTGGATTTATATTTTGTTGCTTAGACTGGATGTCTGGTTGCACAGCAGGAAGGAGGGAGGCAATGGTACCCTTTTGTCCTGAAATCAAAGGCCCCCACAGAGGGGAAAATAGCGTGCTGGGGCCAAAACAGATGGCAGTGGATCTTTAAATGACCCTTTTTTACAGGCCAGCGTGTGTTAGACACACACTCACTTGAAAGTGGCCTTTTACGTTGGTACAGAAGTGTGTGTTTTCTGTGGTGTGTGAATTCTCTGTTGCCATCAATTCTGAAATGGACCAATTTTCCAGGTGCTAACTTTGCACACATAACCTCAGAATGTGAGGCTATTTGTTTGGGGTGGCTTGCTTGTTTCTGCAAATATCTGAGTTTTCATGTCTTCAACACCATCAACTTTCAAATCAATAGTGCAATCCTTCACTAGCAGAGGAGTTGAGGTGTAGTTTGTTGATTGTAAAATCAATGTGATGGCTCTCCACACTGGTCAGCCTGATGCTTCCCGAAGTGTGAATCCTGAAAGAAAGTCGTGCTCCTCCCAGCAAGATGATATTTCAATTCCCAGTGATAGACAGCTGTTCGCACAACTATAGGTGGTCTTGAGAGGAAATCTACAGTATTCAGTAAAATGTGCAGCATCTACAAAACGGCATGTTTAATAGCTCTGAAATACTTAAGAGGCCAACAGGGCATTTAAGCCTTTCTAATAGAAGTCCAGATTCCAGTGCCTAGTGCCAATCTGTCCTTCTCAGTAGTTGTTGCATAGTGATTGTGTTTGTCTACCCCAAATAAACCAAACTAATGGCAGGACTCATCTATTATTTACTTCATTTTACATGAAAACAATCACAACACATACAGTTCAGTAGAAAACAGACCATGGATGGTCTGTAATGGGACTGTTAGGCAAAGTGGGTAAACACACTGAGCTTCTTGTCAGCAGCAGATTCATGCCTAGATGTGATACATTTGCCTCAGGGCAGCATGGTGGTCCAGCGGTTGGCACTGCCAGCTCACATGAGCAGGTTGAGAGCCTGGGTTCGTTCTGTGTGAGGTTGGTATCCTCTTACTTTGCGGTTCCCTCCTGGTAGACATGCATGTTTAGGTGAACAGCTGACTCTGCACCGGATGTAAGTGCGAATAGTTGTGTCTCTGAATGTGACAGACTGGTGACCTGTCCAAGGTGCAGACTTGCCAAATGACATTTAAGTTATATATATACTTGCTATACTTGGTTTGGTATGGCAGGTCCATCAATCACACACACACATACAGCAAATAATTAGTGCAGGATGAGTGGAGTGGGGTGAAGGGGCAGGCTGATCTCATCTGTCTGTCTGTAGTTGTGGGAAAAGCTGGTGAGGGGTTAAGGTTAATTCAGTGCTGGGGTGCCAGAGCAGTCTGCGGGCTGATGGTGTTGTACCAAGTGATCCATGATCAGAGCTAGCAGGGACATTGTGACTGGAGCTGGGCAGGAACCAACACAGACTGGACGTGGATAGAAAGAGAGCAGGTGAGCACCGGTTGACCCGGAGCACAGGAGATGCTGGTAAGACAAAGACCCCAACATCATCCCTACCACAGGGAGTGAAACCACACACCGGTGCAGAATGGAGGGGGTGGCTGGGTTCTCTTACAGCAGGACGGGACAATCACAGGCCAGGGAAACTGACACAGGGGAAAGAGACAACCATGGGATGATGGGTCCTAACAATAATTCACACACCTCTTTCAAAGGGCCCCTTTATCAGTCACCAGGTCACAACCTGCACAAAATGTCTGTGATACTGGAAGTGAATTTCTGTTGTTTAAGTCTTTAAGTAGTTAATAAACCTGAAATCTTTGCCTTGTTGATTTTTTTTCTCTCTCTCTCTCTTTTTTTTTTTTTTTTTGTAACTGCAGCTCCAGTGACAAACACAATTAACTGGTTAAGCACATTTTTATTTGCACATTAGCTGACTAAAGTCTGTCTCCCACTTCATTAATGGTGAAATATTAGCGTTAATCACAATTTGTCTCATAAAAGATAGAGGCTGCCTTTCTGTGCACAGTTTGCATGTTCTCTCCGTGCCTGCCTGGGTTTCCTCCGGGTACTCTGGTTTCCTCCCACCATCCAAAGACATCATGTTTGGGTTAATTGGTGACTCTAAATTGTCAGTAGGTCTGAGTGTGAGTGGTTGTTGGTCTCCGTCTGTCTCTGTGTGTTGGCCCTGTGATTGACTGGTAACCTGTCCAGGGTGTACCCCGCCCTTGCCCAATGTGAGCTGGAATTGACTCCAGCACCCTTGCGACCCGGAAATGGAAAAAGTGGTAGAAGATGGATGGATGGAAGATGTAGGCTGGGATTAACATTTCAAAGCGGGACATACAGCTTTCCTGCCAGCCATAGTGGTTCCCAGGCCTGGGGACTGACGTGGGTTTCCTCCGGGTACTCCAGTTTCCTCCTGCTGCCAAAAGACATGCCTGTTTAGGTTAACTGGTGGATCTAAATTACCTGTCCAGGGTGTTCCCCACCCTCGCTCAAGGTGAGCTGTGATTGGCTCCAGCAACCCTGTGACCTGGAAATGGATAAGCGGTAGTAGATGAATGAATGAATGAACATGTGGCTGTATGGTTTCCTTACAGGCTGGATTTAATTTTTGCACTATTTGACACATTTGTCCCCACACTGTTGACATCTGGTTCGGGTTAAATTAATTCTTAAAGCAAACCAAATTGCTTTGTAGCAGTAAGGGAGGCAACACATATACCTGGTGACTCTCCAGCCTTCCCACTGACTCACAGGCACCATATGTGAGCCCTGCATTTGCCCATCCATGGAGACAGCAGGCTCATGTTGAAACTGAATCTAAAAAGACTTCAAAATTTCAAGTTGCATCCACTGGGGCATACTGTCGCAAGGTAAAGAGTTTGTCTCCATAGTCAGCCACCTCCTGCAAGCTGTTAGTGGAACACACTTTGTGGTCAGTCAACCTGCACTTAACTGTTTAAACACCATCATGCAAATCCAAGAAATAGTGGCAAGTGTTTTGTTGACAGATAACAGAAACATCCGATCACATGCTGTCGGCATGTGACTCAAGTCTGGAAGGAGAGTATTTTTATTTTCCCAGATTACTGCTTAGTTGATTTTATGATTTAAAAAACCCCACCTGTGTATGTTGCAACTATCATTTATAGTCTCTAGTCACAACATCAAAGAAACAGCATGAGTGGGAACTTCTCTTGTAGTCAAAGCTAAACCCACATTGGGATAATCTTGCTGTCCATTAATGATAACATTCACCGCATTCTTCCATGTGAGATGAGAGCAAATACTCACAGAATTTCACAGAGGTTTCCTTCCTGCTCCTCCCTGGCCTTGGGCCCACTGGATCTGAACTGAAACCAGCGGGGGAGGAAAGGAAACTGACAGGATTACACCGATTGGGTCTGCTGGGCTCTGTGCAGACTCACAGATGTGAAGATGTGGACAAACAGGGGTGTGACCAGGGGTCGAACTGCAAGGACCTCCAGCATTTTAGATTTTGATTTGTGTCGGGGGGGTAGACTGTCTTTATTGGGGGCTTCAGCCTCACAGACTCTCCCTAATGGATTTAATGAGGCTGTTGCCGTGGGGGGAAACAGGAGCTCTCTGCTATTCCAGGTATTTCATCACACAAACAAAAATAAGGAGCTGTATTTCTGTGTAATCAGCACCGTCATGAATCTCTCACTGCCTGACATTCTCTCTTAAACTTTGTGGAGCTTTGGAGTGAATAATTTTAAAAGGTGTACCTTTGCAACCCCCGCCTCCGCCAGCTGACCCAGACAGACAACTCGTCCCTGTTCTGTTTGACATCAGGTGCATTAAAAACATCATGGGAACTTTTCAGCAGAAAGACCCATGGGTGACTCCGAGCAGACGACTTTCTGTGAACTCTGATCTCCTTTATTAGAATAGTCTGGTGCTTCTAATAACAGTGTGAGAGCCAGATCTCCCCAGAAGAATGAAATCTAAAGGAAGAGTGTAGGTATTATGTGCTTTCCCACCAAACATCCAACGTCTATTGGACAACCAGATCAAGTCCATATCGCGTCGGTCTGTCCAGGACCAGGGGCCTCATTTATAAAACTTTGCGTAGGATCGTTACTAAAAGTGAACTACGCCCAAAAGCCAAAGTTTGCGTACGCCAGAAAATATTCAGATTTATAAAACGCACACTTAAAGCAAACTTGACTACTGACTTGAGTACAAGTGTGCTCAGCTGCGTCGGCTTCATGTCACGCCCTGTACACGCCCATTTTTAACCATAAATGGTCAATGCAAAGCACCTCATGAATATAAAATAAGACTCAGATACAAGTGTTATGTCTTGTGGGAACCGATGGCGGATACAGGAAGAAAAGGTAAAATAAGAAATATTTCTGAGGCGGAAGTGGAGACGGCTGTCGGTGAGGTGGGGGCCCGAAAAACCATCCTGTTTGGAGGTCACAGCACCGGAATCAAAAACCAAAGGAAGCAAAGCAGTGCAGCCCTGCAGAAATATTAAAAGGCAATGTGCAAAAATTTGCACATGTGGGGGGTCGGGAGGGAGAGGGATACCATTCCTCTGTGTCACATGTGTAACACGCCACACGCTCTTATAATGCGGCACACTTTGGCAGGATGGTAAAGAAGCCTGCCCTCCCACGCATCCAAAGCGCGCCACCGGCACTTCAGGAGGCCGATAGCGCGCTCCACCTGCGTCTGCACCGGGATGGCGTGGTTCCGGCGCGTTGCCCTCTCTAATGCTGGACCCAATTCAGCACATAGATCCAAGAGAATATTACCCTTTTCTTCATGCCTGGTTTGTTATGAAAAACATCAAGTAGAGCTGACGAACTGAGAACAGGAAAGTATAAAGTATAACAATTGTTAATGGCTTTGTTTTCCACACTTAGGATTTAATGGCATTTGATTATGTGTTCACAGTACCACAGGAAAATATTCAGTTATTTACACATGTTAGGCAGATGCGTTACGCGCCGTCCTCTCCTCCTCCTGCGATCCGGGAGTGGACAATCTGACGGAGAGACGGTGGAGATTAAATATAGAGAATGGATTTTGATGTAGGATTTTCTGTTAGTTTCTAACGAGATGTTTCCGAAACAATTACTCAGTGCAATGCAAAATAACGCCGTTGAATTAAATAATTCTGACGAAATGGCTCCAACGCATGATACGGGTTGAAATTAAATGTGTGAAGGGCAATCATAAACACTTAATCGTTCTTCCCACTCTTCATTTCTTCTATCTGACTTCAGTTCAGCACCAGTCTGTGTCGCCAATTCCCCTTTTCCTCCAAAATGTGCGTACGCATGCGTCAGAGTTACCGTTGGGCACATTTTCCGTCAAGTCTGTTTTTTTATAGATCAGAACCTTTGCGTAGAAATGACTTACGCAGGTTTTAGGTCCGGTTTTGTGCGTACGAAACGTTTATAAATGAGGCCCCTGATCTGTACGATAGGTTGTGAAATAGGTTGTGCATCTGGACGTCAGACTACGACCTCATCTGGACGTCTATATGACGTTCAGTAATTGACCGCTGCATAGTCGATTTTTTCCCTTACCATCCTCTCTTATATGAATTTAAAACAGCCTCTTTAAATGAAAATTTTACATATGTGCACTCCCAATACAGTAGTGTGTGTGTGGCGCCACGGGGTTTTGTAGGCACGGGCCCCGAAGGCATAGCAACGGTTAATACTGTGTGTCAGCTCAAGCGCGAGCCCGCGAAATTTCAATTAAGTAGCAGCTCTTTTTTGTCACTGTCGGTCAGACAGAGACCAGCAGGGTTGCCAGATTGGGTGGTTTTGCAATCTATTTTGCGGGCAAAAATGGGTTAGTTTTTGATCAGTTGGGCCGGCTTTGTGGCCGAAACACCGGCACTTTAGAGCCCTCTTCCTGCGACTCTCTGTTCAGCAGGCGGCAGACCCACTCACTCACATACACACACACACACACACACCCACTACAGCTCTGGCTGACGTACCCCCTAAACTCACAACAGACACTCCCACTACTTTCACCTTACGTCACGCACGCCGGTGCCGCCCACCCCTCAAATTGAGGGGCTGACAAAAATAATTAAAATAACTCAAGAATTTTCCTCATTACTTCTTGTGACCTGTACATTCACATCGAGTACAGATGACAATGCAAATTAACACGAAGGGATTGCTTAGGGGGCAGATATAGATTTGGGACTATATTCCGGCAGAGGACCGGCAAAGCACCGCTGCCAGGCGCAAAGACACCACGCAGCACCTAAAAACCCCAACTTCCGTCAACACACCAGTGTGATTGCTAGGCCGATACCATACTGGGCTGTGTGGTGTCTTTGCACCTGGCAGCGGTGTTTTGATGGAATATAGTACAAGTCACAAGAAGTAATAAGGAAAATTCCCAAGTTATTTTAATGTCTTTTGCGAACGACACGCTAACTGGCAACGGGACATTACAGCGATTATGCTAAACTAAGCTAACGGTAGCGCTGCCAGATTAGGTCAAAGCCTGGACCGGTTAAAAAACGCCTTTTCTCAATTGTCTAACTCTGGGGAATACGATGACTGACTCCATTTCATTTGAGGGTGGAGTATACCTTTAAAGCTTGTTAATGATTTCAATGTGTATAAATGAGAAACAAACCAAAACAATTCTGGGCGGTTTTTGACGAGGTTTTTAGCTGGGAAACTTTGCTGGCATCTGGCAACAGTGAGGCGCGCCTCGCACTCCTCTTCCTCACTATTTTCCCCTGTTTAAAGTAATCACTGTACACAAAGCACTATGAACCTATCGACATATATTGTTTATCATTACTAGCATAATTGTTCATTGTTAGAAAGCAGTTGTGTAACTGTGTGACCATTATTGTGTTCAACCATTTCGGGCTAGCTCCATCACCGTGTAAGCTAAGATAGCTACAGCTATTGTTTTGCTGTGACGTCCGACTGTAGTTTTGTCATTATTTGCATTTAAGATAAGTTACTGTGACTTTCTGTGAGGTGCTCTAAACCAGAATTTCAAGTGTAAGAAGTCAGTTCATGGGTCAGCTAAAATATACTAGTTAAAGAAAAGTAAATGTAACGTATTTCATTGTTACAGATAATGTGGTGTACACAGGCTAAAAACATCAAGACGTGTATAAGAATAACTGGTCCTGAGACTGAGTGTATTCAGAGAGATGCTTGAATTTATTTGTACTGTATGTGAGCATAACATATTCAATACAGACGAGTGAAGGCGAGAGCTGCGTGTGTTTCTTCGTCCCTCTCATCTCACTGTTTTCTCCTGTTTAAGGGCACAACAAGAAACACAGTGGCCCATAAACTGGAAATACTAGAGCCAAGTCTTTGGTGTGTGTGGTACGGGCGGAGGGGGAGGGAGAGGGAAAGGGAGGGGGGTCTTTCGTCAGTGGGGGAGTGCTGGTAAGGAGTTCAGCTTCCTAACAGCCTGATGGATGAAGCTGTTTACCAGTCTGATAGGGCTGGCCCGTAGACTCTGGTACCTTCTCCCAGATGGCAGGAGACTGAACAGGGGGTGGGAGGGATGTGTGGGGTCCGTGGCAATGGTGACAGCTTTCCGAGTGAGCCGGTTCTGTACAGGTCTGTGGGGGAGGGGAGTGGGACACTGATGATGCTGCTGGCTGCATTCACTATCCGCTGCAGGGTCTTCTTGTTGTTGGCAGTGCAGCCGCCGTACCAGACAGTGATGCAGCTCGTCAGGATGCTTTCTGTGGTGCCCCGGTAGAAGGTGATCATGATGGGGGCCGATGCACCTGCTCTCCTTAGTTTGCAGAGGAAGTAGAGTTAATTTGTGAAGTAGATATTCACAAATGAAAAACATTTTTGCGCATTTTTATTATGTAGGGGAACTGTGCACCTGGTGTGAACCGGAGTGCTCGGAAAAAGCCACGCCGACACAGAGACGGTCTGCTGGTCACCCTGGTCTGATGCTGAGTCCAGAGTGACCAGCAGTGGCCCCTGTGTGGCCATTACAGCACAACAAGGAACATAATGGCCCGTAAACTGGCAATACCACAGCTGTGCAAGAAGGGACAGAGTTTCTGGAACCAACCACGGCTCTTTGTGGTTGGAAAACTAGCATGGTGCTCCCTGATGTTGGCCTGGAGACTTTGAACGATGGCAGCCATAACACTTGGCTGCTCGGAGAGGATGGCGGCCCGCAGTTTAAGCATGCTGCCATACTTGGTTTTGAGATCTTCGATAACAGCCTTGCATGAGAGCTTCAGAGTCTTTTTGTCTGGGCAGAAATCCTCCCCAACACCGAGTCCCCGGCTCGTCTGGTGGACTATCTGTTGGGTGAAGGAAGCCAGGTCGTCCTTGGTCCAGATTTCAGCAACTCTGCACTTTTGGAAGAGTCGAAGCGACAGAAGGGTGACAAACAGCTGGAGCTGGTGTTTGTCCTCCTCAGCCTGGACGGACTCTTCAGGGCTGGAGGTAGAAGGATCAGAGGCCTCCATCAGGTGTGTGAAGCTCAGCTCGGGTGCAGCAGTCTCTGGACTTGGGGTCTTTTCCTTTACATGAATCCTCAGGACCCCTTTGTGGGAAAAAGGAGATCTGATGGGACTCTCAGTCGCCTCGTCTCCAAAGCAAACCGGGGTCAGGCCTTGTGACGCAGTGTCCTCCATAGATATTCAGATCCGATTCTTGGACTTGGCTCTCGGACTTGGATCTTGGACTTGCTTCTTCAACTGGTTTGTGGTGAAGTTTAATAACTTTCATCGATAAGAGCCTTTTACTTACTTACTTCAGAAGTAATACGTCATCTCTGACGACATGCTGCAAATACCGTTCGGTCACGTGCATATGCGTGCACTCAGCGAACTGCGCACATACTCCAGCTGTGCGCTTGTGTAGTGACCGTGACAACAGACTGACAGGTGAAGCCAACGCGGAAGTGCAGGTTGTAGTGAAGGGCGATACTGCTCCTTTATTACTTGATACAATATATATATAAAAAATTATATGTGTAAGTAACTGAGTAGATTTTGGGCTGGAAAACTTTGCTGGCGTCTGGCAACACTGGAGGGGAGTCACCAGGCATGGAGAGACACGGATCGTTGCGCTGAAAGTTAGTAGCTGTATTTAGCTTGTGCCTTAAAATGTAAGTCCGGTAAAAACTGAACCCAGGCTCTTTTTCAGCTTGAAACAGGTAAAATAAGCCGCCCTGACAGTTTTTTTCGTTGAACGGACCAGTACGGAGTTAGCCCGGCTTCAGTACTAGCTGCTCCGTTGACTTTAGCATTAGCATGTGGAGCAATCTTTCTTTTCCAACAATTGATGCATTTAAACTATTTGCACTAGACTTGTAGTATGGATTTTTTGGAGGTTAGTGAAAATATTTGTGACACTGTAAGACAATGGAACACTTAACGGGGGGTAACTGTAGCTCACGAGGTAAGGTTGGTGGTTCAGTCCCTCAGCTCCTCCGGTCTAAATGTCAAAGTATCCCCCTTTTTGTCTCCCAACTTTTTCAGATGCTGTACTGAAAACTCATAAAGAGTGGACTGAGTAAGCTGTCCGTAAACATGCAGGGGAACACCTCAAACATGCTCCATCCAGAAGAGGGGGAGAATAAGATTTAAAAATAACGCACATTAACATACACAACACTGAACAAACAGGTTGAATTGAATTTGTGTGTGTAAACAATAAAAGTGTATTTTTTTTTAATGACAATTTGGACTTTTTCTATGGAAAAACAGGGACGAGGTGATACATACACATTAAATATACACATTTCAATACCCCCAAGTGTTGTATTTTGAATGCTGCACTTAACATTTTCATTGGAAAACAAGGTTGTACAATTACCATATATAAGGCATGAACTTGTTCAATATTTTATATAATTTTGTTCATATAAATTATGTTCAAATTTGATCCATATAAGACGTCTAGAGGACGTGCACACCGACCGTTTTTCAATCACAGTCCGATTGTATCATGTTCTGTAGACGTCAGAGCCAGACGTCGGCTTGCTCAGTGGGTTGTACCTGCTGCAGCCTTCAGATATCACATCAACCCACTCTGCACTAAGAGCTTTATGAACGGATGATAATTTAGTAATGAAAATATCATGTTAAAACAATATCAGTTTGGACTGGCTCTATTTGAAGTTTAAGTCCTGAATTAAAAGACAACGTGAGAGTAGATCATTATACACACATGAGGCCGAGGTGAGTTAAGGGAACAGTCCGACCCCAGACGGTGTGTTGATGGTCCAAGTCAAGGATCGTTGGTCAAGCAGCAAAATGAGCTGACGTTGTCGGCAGGATTCGAACCTGCGCGGGGAGACCCCAATGGATTTCTAGTCCATCGCCTTAACCACTCGGCCACGACAACTGTTAGTGTGCTCCAACGACACATTAAACAAACAATAACACAATCAACATGTGTCACCAAGCTCCACTGTCACCCCAGGACCGGACCGGATCAGACCGGACAACATCCCACCCCTTGTCCTGGGAACCCACTGGAAGAGAACATAGGTCCCTCTACTGGCGGGAAACACTGAATACACACACACACACACACTCTCTCTCTCTCTTTCTCTCACACACACGCACACACACACACACACACACACAGCCAACCTTATAAGTTAATTAGCTGATAGCTACAGAAAGCAAGAATTAAATTAAATTAAAAAAACAAACAAACTATATGTTAAATATAAAATGGATGTGAAAGAATAAGCATTTGGCTTCATTTTTGACTGTACAGGGCCGAAAACTAGACAGCAAAAAAGGTAAAAAGATGGTGAAAACATTTTAAATAGCAATAACACAGTGGTGAAACATTTTAAATGTAAGTTACTTAAAGGTAAAAACATTACTCAGTGAAAATACTTAAGCTTGAATGGCTAACATGTCATTTAATTGTCAGTGTCAAAGGTGAAAGTTGACTGTTTTTAAATATGTTATTAGATTATATCATGCGAGAGTAGCGTTTTAACATTGTGAGTGCTGAGGTGAAGTCAGTGTATTGTTCATGAGGCTCTTATATATCCTGTTGTTTTTAAATGTTAAATTTGTGTATCATAGAGAGCAACATGAATCTGAATAAAAAAAAATGAGCAGAGACAGACACAGCATGTTACATTTCGTGATATAAATTATTTATTTACATATACAGAAAAATGACCCCATCAAGACAACGCAGTAATAACTATTGGAAATAGAACCCAACATACAGTAGCTGACGTCTTGGTCACAACCGAACAGAGAGCTCTAAAATAACATTGTGCCCTCTGTCAAAGGTCTCCTATAACACAAAGTGCAAGGCATCACGTGTAGCCCCAAAACCCGCCCCACCCCCCCACCCAGACCAAACAACACACACCTCCTTTAAAACCCGTTACCCTGCTCTGCACTACCCCGATATGCTTTAACCCCTCATCGACAAACAACAGACATCGGCTACCCGACCTCTACCAAAGCGCACACATCTAATACACACTCACACTCACACACACACTCACATTCAGTATCCTCACCCCACCCCACCGCCCCCTCCCCACCCCGAAGAAAACAAAACAAAACAAAAAAAAAAAACAAAACACTTCATGATTCAGTTTTCAGAAAAACCCTGGGTGGATGTGACAAGATGCAGGGAGAACCATCTGTAACTGGGGCATGTCTGCGGGTGTGGCGACTGATGAGAACATTGCCCCATGAGTGAGTCTCAGGACTGGTGTTCCAGCTCTGTCTCTGCAATGCCACCATCCTCCTCGGGCTTTCTTAAAGTTCAGACTGGGAGATAGGATGGGGAGTGAGGGGAAGCAGATCCTAATAGTCGGGGGTTGGCCTACAAGGGGGAACATCAAATGCCGTAGTACTCCGTAAAGTAGAGGGGGACTCTGTCCGGTGTGTCAGGGCTCAGATGAGTCGAGTGGAGGCGCGCATGGTGTTCTCTGAACTGAAGTGGACGTTGTTCTGCTTCTGCCGGTTGATCCTGTTGGTCCGTGGGCACTTCCTGTACAGACAGAAAGATATATCCAGCTGTGGTTAGTTATGCTTCTGTAAAAAAAACTGATTTGGGTATTGAACAAAACTCAGTAAAGATGTCCTGAAATCATTTCATAAAGGTTAAAGCTGGAAATCATCAATATTTTTCCTATTGCCAATAAATCCCATGACAACACCAAAACCAATAATGATGGACAGAGAATCTGAGACCAGTTCAATCCTTTGTTTCTCACTTGTCTAATAAATGAATCTAAATAAATATAGCTGTCATGTTGATACAACAATGATTCTTAACATCTTCTGATGTTGACAGCTATAGATAGATTATTTTTGTTTGTTGTTATATGTTTATATATACGGTCATTTTGATCATTTAGAATATTTAATGTTAGATGTGCACAATAATAAACAGAAGAGAAATGTCCTTTATTGCTTCATCCTTTGTTGGTTCAATTTTTAGGTGTAAATACTTTTAGATATCATTTTTTAACTGAAAATTAAAGGGGGAGGTTAAACAACCTTGTAGGCCCTGAGCAGTGCTTGCAGTCTTTCTCTGCCTGTATACCCCTAACAACCTCCACCAATAAGGTAAAGTAACCCTCCTGAGGGGCAAAAACCAGTGCAAAACAGTCTTTACATTCACGGCTACTTAATAAAACCCACAACACTCAGATTACAGTATAAACTCAGAGATTAGTGAAGATTAGAGATTCAGTCTTCGTGATAAGTGTGTCTTTCATCTGTGTCTCCTCTCTCATCTGGATTTTTGCAGCTGGAGAGGAAAAGGAGACTTAGGTGAGAAGGTGTAATTGTAAAAGTCGATGGACAGAAATAAAAGTAGCTACACACATTTCTTGAGAGTACTAGCTGTTTTAAAATTTATATAGGCTTTACATTTTTTTTTAATACATTTTAAAGATGTGCATTTAAATGAACCCAACCTTTTTGAAGCCCTGCAGCAAACAGTTTGGGCACCCGTGTACTTTAAAACACTTAAAACTTAATTATCTCACAAGGCCTTGACTGACTCCTTAGGACATGCCAAGGGGGTCAAGAATTATCATTGTTTTTAAACCTCAACAACTGCGTTGGGCTCCTTCAGCCTGACTGGAACTAAAAATGAGGCTAATGGCTGGCTACAGAGCAGGGGAGCCTATAAAAAGGTATCAAAGCACTTCAAGCTTCAAATTTCCACAGTTTATAATGTCAAACCATGGCTGCTGGGCAAAGAAGAAAAGCAGACTTTGCAGTGAGGAGCTGCAGGAAGGTTAAACTTCACTGGTTGACGTAGTTCAGACAGGTTCATCAGACAAAGCCTCTCCTTCTACCACATCACAGAGGTGTGCAGAGCGCACAGAAATATCTGAGAGTCATTTTGGAAACAAGAGCTGTGGACAGACAAAGTTAAAACCTTTTTGGCCACAGTTATCAAAGATGTGTGCGGACAAAAAGAAACCCCAAAACAAACATGAACAGCATTTGATGAAGAAGAGACACATTACCAGCTGTAAAGAGTCGTGTTGGAAATAAAAGCTAACCTAGTATTCAAATTTTAGCAGATTTGACAATAACTCTTTTAAGATGCATTTGTTAATGACTTTAAAAATCAACCAAATATGAATTTGGCTACTTGAATGAGAAAGTAAATCTTTATCAGGTTGGTAGAGGGAAGTTTGTAGCTTCAAGAGCAACAAACTGTTGATAGAAATAATTATAGTTTACATGAACTAAGACTGTATAGTCTGTGTAAATAGGCTGTGGCAACGTTCAACGGTACGCACGCATCCCAATAAAGCCAAGTGAATTGAAATTGACTATTGAATTGAATAGACAAACTCATGTATTATGGGTTTGGGTCTTTATATAGGATTTGCCAGCAGTGATGAAAATATAGAATAACATGGCAACAACAAAGAATTTCACAGTGACAGCCTTTAAAACAGAGATGTGATAGAATGTCATAGAGATGACGCAAAGCGCATGTGTGACCTTTTCTGCTCCCACCTTTTTGTCCTTTAAGCGAGTGGCAAGTTTTTACAATAAGTGAAAACCACATAAACCACATAAAACAAAGCTCAGTCGGTCCAACAGAGATAAGACTCTGAGGTGAGTTAGTGTCTGAACAATGAAATACTTGTCTGTATGGATTATTTGGTTTACACCTTCATTTATTCAGCAGTCTTCATAGTACCAAGTGAGCACCATTTGCAGTATTGTGGACTTTTATAAGTATAAGAGTATATAATATAATTTTCTCTAATTTTCTCCTCTTTATCTTCTCCCCTTGCCCTCTCATCCTGCACCTTTTCCAACTGCTTCTCTCTCATGTTACCCTCCTCCTCCCATACTTTGCTCAGTGGAGCAGTTTTTGTCTCAGCCAAAACTCTTAAAATCTTTTATTAAATGTCATAAATTGCTCGGGTCAGCTGGCAGGAGACAAGTCTCAGGGTATAAGTGTGTGTGTGTATGTGTGTGTGGTTTTAACTGGGAATACAAAATACTTCCCTTCCCACACAGATATCCCCTGTGAATCTGTGTGTGTGCATCCAGGGGGAGGGTGACAGAACTTTCTCCCTAGGCAAGGTGACCTTTCAACTGTTTCTTCTGGGCTTAGGTGTTCCACAGATCGCCATGTGACTCCCAAATACCCACAAAATGGAATATACTGTACTGCTCCCAGGCTCATTAGAAAATTTTGTTTTAGTGTGTATATGTGTGTGGGTACGTGTGTGTGTGTGTGTGTCTGAGTTAGGGCATGACTCACCTAGTAATGCAGAGCACCACCACACAGATGATGACCACCTGGAGTGCTCCAATGATAGAGGCGATGAGGACATAGTGCAGTTTGCCTGAGCCTGGCACCACATAGAGCACGTTGTACTCTTTGATTTCACACTTGGTGCCCCTAAAACCCGAATGACAGCTGAGACACACAGACACACACACACACACACGTACACACATGAATTCAGGAGTTGGCAAGAGAAAACAAGTACTTTCTTTACAGCAGGAGACAGGTTCATTATTTTTGTCTTTCTAATTGATATGTCAGTACCTGTTTGATAAAGACATTGTGGCAGAACAATGTGAACAATGTGTTTGCGTGACAGTGCGGTGACTGTGCTTTTCCTTTGCTATGATTGTTGTGATGAACATGACTGATGGGTCTTGCAAGTGTGCAACTGAAGCAGGAAGTGATACTGCGAGTGGGTTCAGCGTAAGCGGCTTGAAATGTCAAATGTTCTCTTCATTCTCTATCTTTGCTCACAATTAACAAGGAATTACAGTCAATTGGATGCTGTATAGCTAACAGGTTGATGCTTGTTGTACCCTTTTGCTACAGCTTGTGCGTACTTCCTAGTCTAGAGTCTAGCAACAGATGTCCACATCTTTTTATATCAGATCAGGTTAAAGTTCTAAATATGCAGTGAATGTATCAAAGTGATCGATCCACAGAGAAATACACAGTCTGTACTCAGAGACTGAGCCAGAAAATCAGCCGTCAGGACTTCTGAAACTTTGTGATGTCACAACAAAGCAGCCATTTGATCACTTAGAAAACAGTCAGTCAACCAGAAGAGGGGAATGAATCCTCTCTTCTGATTGGTTGACTGACCTGTTGTTACTATAGATCCGAAGAGACCACAATGAAATGGTATCTTCTTATGGACATCAACACTTCACATAAATAAAACACAAATTCAAAATATGGGACCTTTATGGGACATTTATCTTTGGTGCTACAGAGGCTTCAGAGATACCCCATGAATCAGCTTCACATCAGACTATCTCAGTAATCTGGTTTCACTGAGCCAGGACACCGGTGTCCCTGAATCACCTGTATGATGAAACTGGCTGCTCTTATAAGCTAAGGGTTTTTTCTAATGCCGACAATAAGATGTAGAAACACTATAACATATCCAGGCAAATCGATCCAAAACGTGTAAGTATTATTCTTTTGTTTTTGGGATGAACAAATTATATCACATATTATGAATATGTGATGCACAAAAATTTTAAGTAGTGTGAGGCTGTATCTGCAGAAAAAAAGGGGGGAGAGGAGAAGAAAAGTATTTCACGCTTGAAAAGGTCTGTCTGATGAAATGTTGTATTTCTAATCATGGAGCATGTTTAATATCGACTGGATTATTTTTTGTGATTAAATACAACACCTGGTGTACTTTGTATTTCTTGTCATGACAAAATCACAGCAGGTTATCCTGAGCCTGTGAGGGGATGAGAAACAGCCTCTTGTAGAATGATGATGACACTGACTGATTGGCTGAGCTGTTTCTGATTTCATCCTCCAGCATTGACCTGCATGTTAGTCATACAGCATAGGTTACCATGGTTATCTAGCCTGGCTAAAACTGACCCATCTTGGCGGCACGGCTCTGACCCTTTAGTTCAGAGAATAATAATGAACAACAACAACAACAACAACAACAAAAAAAAAAGAAAACCAAAAGGTCATTAAAATTAAACCTGTTTGAACACAAGTAATCAAGTCAACTATAATAAAATAAAAAACATAAAAGGTTTACCTAAATGCAGCCTATTGTTATTGATTTATTGAACCTGTGTGATGTTACAGTAACTGTTTTTGAGATATAGCCAATGTAGTGTGGACATTGCCAAGTACACACACATGCACATACACACACAGGAGAGAAAGATACTAATCGCTGATCTTTGTCCTCAGAGACAAGCTAAAATAGTCCCCCATTTAATCTCTCTCTCTCTCCTTTACCTGCTCCTCCGGTGTCTGGGGAGGTTGTTACCCACCAACAACTGCATGTCCCTGTCTGGAACCAAGAAACATTCACACACAAACCACACACATTATTTCTTTCTCCCTTTGACCTGACAGTGTGTGAGACGAACATGCACAACCTTGTTTTGTTTTGGGTTTATGCTCAGTTTCCACACAAATGCACACACGTGTACACACAGGCATGTACCACTCTCACAAAGAAAAGATCACCTGCTCCTACAAGCAGAAGGGGGCAGCAGAGACCTTTGGCTCACTCCTTCCGTTAAACAATGTTCTGTATGCGTGGACAACGGCCTGGCTGGGTGAGCTGGGATGAGTGAGGTTAGAGAAGAGGAGGAGGAAGGAGGAGCACATGTACATGTACATTGACTGTGTGAGTCTCCGTGAGATTGGGTTTTCATACCATTCTCTATTGTGTCTGTATGTAAATTTGCACCACAGCTGCCTGTTTTTGAGTGCACATTGGGTGCTTATGTGAAGGTGTATCTATACCAAGTGTACACATACTGTCATTGGCACCTTTGTGAGTTATTTTCAGCAGCTTTGGCCATGCAAGTCTAACTCTGTGTGTTTGTCCACTTTTGCTATTTGCTGTATCTTTGTGTTTGTGCAACAGTAACACTATTAATAAACCTAATCTAAATGATGGCCATAACTACAGAAGTAAAATAAGAGTTATTAGACTGCATTTTTTTATTATTACACCGTAAAACTTTAATAATCTTGGAAGTGAACAGTTCGTAGTGTGGACTAAGTTACGCTCAAGGTTTGAGGTAATACAATGCTTGTAGCAGTCAGTAAATGTGTACTAAAACCAGCAGTCAGTTCTTCTGTATCTTTGTGATGTCACAACAAAGCAGTCACCACCCCCAGCCCCAGCCCCAGCCACGCCCCCCACCCTATCCAAACATCCAACCTTGTCAGATTTGGTTTCTCTGAGTCTTTAGCTGAAATCTCTGCTTTGCCCAATGGTTTGTGAAGAGAGGCTCAGATCCTCTCCCATCACAGGCTGAATGACCTATTGTTCCGACAGCTCCAGAGAAAAGCCTGACAGAGAAGATGTAAAATGACACCAAGATAGGTTTTGATTTGTAAATCCACAAATATATCGTTTTATGGATAAAAACACTTCAGATAAAACACACGAGAAGATAAAATATGGACTTTAACAACAAACTGTACTGAAGTCAGTTTAAGTTGTCTCAAGGCGCTTTGCAAATAGAGCATGTCTGCTCACTGAAATTATTTACAGACACCCAGCAATCCCCATCAAGAGCAAACACTTGGCTTTGGCGAGGCACAAACCTTGAGCAGAACCAGACTCATGGTAAGCAGCCATCTGCTTCGACCGCAGCACTTTTATTATTCTAACTTTATAAAGTTGATAAGTTTGATGTGACAGCAGTTGCTTATTGCACATCCAGCAGGCACGGAGTATCATTGATTAGTCGTGTTTCTGTCAAGCCTCAGTACTATGTGGCTGTGTCACTCCAATCAGCCTCTTTCACATCACACATAGTATAGTCACCCATAAATCATTTACAATTCAACTAGAGCTGTAAGGTCAGTGTTTGAGGTCTGGTACAAACTGGTAATGGCTACAAAACAATATTATTAACAATAAACCTACTAGTATTGATCAACTGCAAATAATAGTTTTATGGCAATATTTTTCCTTGTTTCTGCTGTAACAAATACTACATTATTTCCATGATCTGTGAAGTTGACAGTAGTATAGTGACATGTTTACAGCCACGTATGATTATTGGCAGACAGATGAAGACGCTCCAATGTGTGGGTTCTGAAAATAAATTGTAACTTGCAAAAACAAGATCTTAACGTCTGGTGAAATAAAACTAACATCCACATACAAATGGGGAGAAATGCAGCATGGGATTAATTTGAAGCAGAGCAGCAAATATGGCTGGTCAATGCCTGGCCCACCACCACAGCAGGAGGAAGCTCAAACACTTACAATGAGCTCAGCGGCTTGTATAAATACAACACAAACAAGCCTGATTGAAGAATAAATGGGCTCCAGGACTTAGCAGGTTAAATTTTGCAACGGATTATCCAGTACACACTTCCTTTCAGCATATTGTATCCTGGGTCTGAATCCTCCTGCCTAATGGAGTTTTGTTTTTTTTTATTCCCAGTCACAGTTGCTTTGTAAAAACGCTACAGCCAATATAAACTAAGATAAATACAGATTAATTGATTACTAGATTAAAGTCACTGCACTGTTGTTCATTACAGCTGATATAAAAGTAGCAATATTGATAGCTAATTATTTAAGAGCTGTTCCTCTCATTATGGATTTCTAATCAACAGTCCCAACTTTCTGTGCGATGATGAAATTACACCACATTTAGTGTCCTCAAACATCATGAGTTTAACTGCTGAATAAAGTCACCAAATGTGCATTCTGGTGGTCTAATGGTTAAGATGCAGTCCCTGCAATTTGAATTTGGCTTGAACTATTTTCTCCCTTTATCACACCCCCTGTCTCTTTCCTTTTTCCCTGTCATCTGTCTATTGTGTAGCTTCAAATAAAAGAAAAAAAAAAAAAACATCCAAAAAATACCTATTACCATCACTCAGAAACTGTCATATTTATAATAATAATGTGTGTGTGTGTGTGTACCTGCAGGAGGGCTGGGCCAGGATACTAGGGAACTGGCATTCTCCATGGACGCAGTAGTTTTTGTAGTTATCTGGACAGGGTATATACAGGCCGCGGGCCAGCCCGTTCCTCAGGTCCTCGTTTTCCTCTACTGTGTAAACACATACACAAAATCCATGAATACTGATTGCACATATGCCTCCGGCTGCCTGTGCACATACATTACTGCACTGTACATGAAGGACAAGGATTTTATTGAGAGACGGGAAGAAATGCTTTATTGAAATATTTTATGATTATGTTCAGCACTTGTTAAAGATTAAAGAAAGATTTTAGTCTGGTTTAGGACAAAAAGTTCCCAGTGACAAACCATAGTGGGATAAGAGTGAAATTGAAAGGGCCTCTTTGTGTTCTAACACTGAATGTGGATTCCTGCCAGGAGCGGGTAGTGGTGACTGTCATATGACAAAGAGCATTAGCCATTGCTGCGTTTACAAAAGGGGAGAGCAGAGAGTCAAGAATACAGTGGGCTGCTATCGGACAAAAGAGTCAGGGCTAACTTTAGGAGAAAAGAGACAACATACAGACAAGAGTTAACATTAGTGTTGCTCTTCACCTCTGCAGACAGCTGTTGAGGAGTAAAAGAATTAAGTTTGATGCTGAATTCCCAAAAATTCCTCTAGACTGTTAGTGCTAATGTTAACTATGCACCTATGTGACCTCACTGCTTTTAACAGTGCTACTCATTCATTCTAAATCAACATACATACAAAATGTACTTGCTGTTGCAGTTCAGTGTAATCGAAACAACCCATTAGACGTGTTACTTACCAGTGAGTTCGGTGCGTGTAAAGTGTCCATCTCCCACTTTGCTCCCAGTGACGATGTCACCTGGAAAAGACCAAGCCACATTAAAAGGGACCCCAGGTCAGGACAGTCTCTCCATTAGGAGTTACACGTTCCAACAAACCCTGGAGGCAGTTGAATTTAAATTATCATCGCAACAAAGGGCTGATGTGGCGTGTGCACCTTTCTACTTAATGCATATAAATGGGAACCATTCTGTTCAAAAGTCAGAGACTATCTCCTCTAACGCATTATACTGAACAAAGGGTAAAATAAAGCGAAGTCAGGAGGAAAAAATTTGATGGAATAATGTATTTTTGGTCACCTTAGTGGGGTTCCATTGAATTACCATTTTCAAAATGGCTGGACAAAAACTCTTTCCAATCATATCAATTTATTGTGATTGATTTTCCTTTTTTTTTTTTTTGCAGAGATCAGAGAATTTTTTCCCTCAGACAGCTGTGAAAGGTGTTTATGACACAAGAAAATGGAATAAAATTTCCTTTTCTCTTTTATTTGCCTACACTTGATGGCTCAATGGAAGCTAAGACACAAAGGAACATTTTGATGGGGTCATAGCCTGAAGCCTTGTATGTGTGACATTTACGTAGAAGTGAAACTAAAAAAATATATCAACGATGCTGCAAATTCAACTAAAGCAACAAAAAAATTTCCTCTATCTTTTCCTTTGAATTTTTCTAGCTCCACATCGGTGATAGCCTGAGACATTACTGATGCAGCACTTGATTTTTTCCCAGCATCCGGTTAGGTTTGTCTCTGCTAGGGGAAATTTTGTTTTTGCAAAGCTGGCAATCCTTTCATTTGTTACAGAAAAATATAATGGACACTAGAAAGACAGACAGATTTACTTTATTGATCCCAAAAGGGATGGTTGAACTATTTCCATAAAAAGGAGAAATTAAATGTAAAACTGTTTCCCCAATAATATGACAAATGACATGTGGGGCCACGTTTCACACCGGAAATCTAAATGTCAAGGTGTCACTTTGAAGTCCTGCAGTTTCACAATAGAGTTTTATGACATTTGCTTCTCTCCCCACTCTGTCTGAAACTGAAGGTGTGGAGGCACAATCGAATCGATCAGGGTGGTCTGACTCAAAGGGTTTGACATGGGGGAATACAGATTTCTATTTGTGTTTCAGGAGCTGGTTAGCCCTGATTGCTTTACTCCCCATTACTTCTGAAAGCTTTCATCTTGCTCCTCACACTCGATCAATTGTCCCATTTGTCCCGGGTGGATGGTACACTTTCAAATGGACCTATGCAGAATTCCTAAACTATGACACTGGATGAGTCTCTGCTCCCTTTTTCCATCTGATGAACAGCTTCAGCTTCATCGCAAAGCAAAAATGAACCTAAATAAGGAAAAATTATAACGTTGGTGGATCAACCCTCAAATAAAATGAATAATAATAATAAAAATAAAATAACACTCGTATGTACCTTTGTCTTCTCCCACATGGATTTGCAACATGATTCAGTTTAGGGATCTCACCACACAGATTAATAAAACATCTTTATCCCTGGAACCATTACAAACAAATACTGCATTCAAATAGCACTAAAAAGAGGGAGGGATTACCATTCAGTGAAATTATAAAAATACACAAAACACATACGAGCGAAGGCTATGCAGGGTTTTGAGGATTATCTTCACACGCTGTTCCAAAATATGATTGAGAGAAGCTATCTTTAATTATGAAATGTGGTTTTAACTGCGGCTGGAGGCATATACAGAATCATGCTGTCTGCATTTAGCTCTGCAAGCTGCCTCATTCGCCCTCACGGCCTCACTTGAACTTGAAGTGAACACCTGTTTAGGCAGACAGACTGACAGCCTCAATGTGTGTGTGTGTGTGTGTGTGTGTGTGAAAGTGTTGTTGTGTCTCTTAGGGCCGGTTCATGCTTGTACATGTGTGTGTGTGTGTCTGACCTTGGCAGTGGCCCAGGTACTTGACCTCGATGCGTTCCTGCTTCTGACAGGATGCCTCCTTCACCTGACAGGGGTTGTCATAGGAGCGGCCGTCTGAAGCACACACCGGGTTGAAGCTGATGTGGGAGCAATCGATGTTGCACACACACCTAAAAAAGAGGAGGAGAAATCATAACAAGGTAGTAAACCTCCTAGTGTTTTATTCATTATTGATGTGGGGCTTTAAAATACATCAGATCTGAAATATGAATGGCAATGAGAGCATCTTTATCCCAAGGAAACGTACGGGTGTGTTTGACTGCGAGAGACACACGCCCAAATCCATTCAGGGATTAAAAACCAGACAGAAAAAAAAAACTGTGCAGCTTGCACTCAGATAGGATGCTGGAGCATGCAAAGTAATCCTGTTCAAACTGGGTTTTGGCACATTCAATTTGACACAATGGCAAATGGCTTTAACTTTGCAAGTATAAAAAAATACACAGTCTGCACAGAGGCCTTGATTGACAAATGATGTCCCCTTACAAAGACCGACAGCAATTAATAATGAAAGAACTGAAGATAACAAAGCTGTGTTTTTTGGTGTTGTCGAAGAAATTGTTGCATTTAAAGCAGCCAGTGTTTAAACGTTTCCGAATATGAAATTTATGTTAGATAACACTGACAGCAGCTCACAGTATGTAGCTTGGCTGAAAAAAAGCACCTTGTTTTTTTTTTTTACCTTGAATTAGAATTTCCCTGTTATTTCTCCAAGCAAGTGATAGTCACACATTAGCCCAAAATGAACACATTTGATTAGTGGAACACACATACTTTAAGAGTGAGTTGGAAAAGCTTTTCCAAATGACTGAGTAAAAATCAAATTAAGTGTGTTGTTGGTTGTCCTTGGCAAGTAACTGCTTACAGCCGTTATCATTTGAAATGAGTCACGCTTTATCTTCCCTGTATACCAAAATCAGTGACTTCCCCTCATACAGCTGGTAGTCGTGCTGTGTTTTTGTGCCAGGGTGTGGTGCACTCATTTCTCTGAATCAGGAGCATACTTGTGTTTTCAGCTCCCACAATTTAACCAGGCAACTGGCTGTCACATCACAATTTTTTGCGAAATTGTGTCCTGTTTTGGGGTGCGTGTGTCGGCACGTTTGTCTGAGTACACAATATCCGCACAACTGAGAGAGGGAGAATGCGAGAACGTTCGTACACCTGCATACTTGTAAATATGTGTGTGTGTGTGTGTGTGTGTGTGTATGTGTGCATTTTAATGTACGTGTGGCAAGCCTGATCAGCAGAAATTACACCCAGATTGCCATCCCCAGACAGTTACTGCTGAGTAGCACTGAGCACTAGATTCTGTAATTACAAATGTGTCATTATTCTCCCGGTCTTTTCATTTTCCCTTGGTGCCAAGCTCTCCGTAAAGCTCAGGCATTCATGTTGTCTTACAGCTGCATTTGCATGCACGCCCACATGGGCACCCGTCGGTGCATAATCACCACCCCAAACATACACATTGACATACACACAAACAGACGCACACACACACACAAGCGCGTGCATATGGACAGACACAGAGACACTACTGCAATCAGCCATGATGGTTTGTACAACTGACATTGATGTTGATTGAAATGCTGTGCAGCAAAGCGTGGCGGTGCTCGGCTCCTGTTGTAGGGATAGATTAGCAAAGTTAGGATGATGTGAAGAAAGGCTTCAGTCCTCTGAGAGGATGCAGTTGGACGAAAGGCGTCCAACACCACAAATCTTGCTTTGACACTGAAAGTGAGCCAGCCCAGCTGTGGTCACACTGTAAGACACTAAAGTTAAAGCAACAGTGCCCAATTAGTGGCCCCTGGGTCTAATTTGGCTCTGCAACATAAATATTGGACCCCTTAAACTTTTCAGAGTATCAAAACTTTTGAGAATGTTATCTTCTGTCTCAAGCACAAATAGAATGCTAATCTAATAGATGATAACAAAAACAATATTATCATTCAGTCCTTAATGAGGCAGCTTGCACATGGCCGAGTGTTGATAGCCTGTCAATCAAATATTTCTAAAAATATTTTCAAATTTTGTACATGTAAAATGATTAATCAGGTAGATTGTTAACAACGGCACCAATGTAGTTATTTCATTTTCCCAAACTGAAGTGATGGAAGCTGCTGCAGCTATTAGCACTGACAAGCTTAAAGACATTCTGCCTTTGGTCCAACAAGTTTAGAGAAACATATTCACCATAAATCTGTAAACCAAAGATCAAAGCTGAAACAAACTGACCCATGGTTAAAACTAACTGCTGATGGCTGGTGTGAAGGACAAGTTCAACCAAATTCACTCAGGTTTTTACAGTATTGTTTTTTAAGTGTGTCATTCAGATTGTACTTTATCTATTTTATGGAACTTCTTTGGGAGAGCCAAAGACAAAACCTTTCTTTCAAACCTGAAAAAAAAAAAAAGAACCCCCCCCCCAAACAAAAAAAAAAATAAAAACCTGTTCTGTGTGTTATCCACACCAACAAAGTTTGTCTGTCTGTCGGAAGAAACTAACTAACTTTAAATGTCAGTTTTAAGGTGGGAGCAGCACAAAAGGGTTTTCTATCCACAGCCATTTTGTGTGTAAGCTGTAAAAGTCAGAATTAAAGCTGCACGACAGATCCAACACCAATCCTGTGACATTTAGAGAGAATTGATATAGGACTTTTTCTAGACTTCCTGTTTTTCACATATTGGATGTTACGCTTCCCACTGAAAAAGCACCAAAGCAAATGCCGCTCTGATTTGTACACCACTTCCTGAAATCATATAAAATATTTCTTCTCTGCAATTCACCCACTGTACCAGTGGATATGCTTCAACTAACCTTAATGAATAAGGGTAAGCACTGCCCAGCTAACAGCATTACAGCAACCACAAGTAGCTCATTTCCACTGTGTCAGTGCAGCAGGGGTCTTACATATATAACATCTGAGGAGAGGAAGAGTGACTGTTAAGACTATATATAGTTCCTGAGCGGCTGAAATTAGGAAGCCTTCACCCTACTGGAGTGGGTTTGTCTAGCTACACAGACAGGTCTATTCAAGGTTTGACTTTAGGGACTTGGTTCTCAGGAGGTCCCAGGTGACTAGAGATCCCGCAGTTTTGGACTTCACAAGTGTGCAGATTATCAGCCTAATGGCCATACTTACTGTGTAATGCTGAAACTGTCTTCCTCTCCTACTGTGTTACTCTCGTTTCCTCAATCACCATGCACTAATCACTTTTCTCACCAGTGCTGGTCGTGAAGTATCCCACAAAGCATTCGACACGTTTTGTCAAAATAGGCACACGATTATGTCTGCATGTTGTCACCTGCAGCAGGCCATCTAAAGAGTCCCCATTTATAATAGCTTATTCCCATGAACACTTTATTTGCCAGGAGATTTAATTATCAGCATACAACTGAAAACTACATCCTCAATCATGATCATGATCGACTAAAACATCACAAATAAATGACTTGGGTCTGGAGCTGGATATCTTTGGTCTGATATTATGTCACCAGTTCAGTTCAGCCTCCAAAATTGATGACCATAATGCATGTGCTGCTTCACACAAAGTGTGGTATCTATCTGCAAGTCTATTTTCAGATGAACCTCTAAGTCAGATTATCATGCTCTTCCCTCTCCAAACACCACCAGTTGAGGTAGATGGCCACCCACCCTGATCCTGGTTCTGCTCCAGGATTTCTGGAGTATTTCCTTGCCGCTCTCACCACATGCTTGCTCATGGAGGGAATTGTTGGGTCTCTGTAATCAATCTTATAAGCAGCAGTATTCCCTGATTTTCCTCCCTTGTGTTTCTGTTCTTCCGTGTGCTCCCTTGTGTCTCCTCTTGTATGCGTGTGGGCGAGGCTTCTCGCTGCTGGCTTCTCACTGCTGGCTTCTCTCTACACCTGAGACTCAACCCTCTCATCAAGCTCCAGCTCAAGAACCCAGCTACTCTCCACTTGTTGTCAGGTTGTTTCAGCTGTCAAGTGGCTATAATCTTATTCCTAGAAGTAAAATTTCCAGTGTTTATAAGTGATTCTCCTTGAGCTCTTCTCCTTGTGTATGTTTCTAAACAAGTGTTAAATCTTCAAATATACTAAAAGTGGCTGCAGACGATTTTTCAGAAGCGTGTCAGTCAAACCCAAACTAATCTGATATCAGCAGAGGTAAATTAGCATTTAATAGTTATACAACCTTGGCTATTATTTTTTGCAATAGTCACCCTCCAAACTAAATTAGACCCACAATTCAAAGTGTCAGTATTATTTTAAAAAGTAGCAAAATGAGAAAATGAGTCTCAACTTGACAGGGGGCAGCGAGAAGAACTGAGGGAAATTTTCTGAGTGACTCGTCAGCCATATGAAGAAAAAAGACAGTCGCCTATAGGCCTGACACTATACATGTGTACACATGCAAACCAACACCCACCACCACCCCTGAAGACATTTTAAAGTCTCTGCCATGCTGCTGTTGGTCGGTGGTTGATGTCTGGGCTCCATGCATTTTTAATGAGGCCTCTCACTTTCTCCACAATAGGCACTATACCACCAGACTGCAGTGCATCAACACATACTAATGCTCCACATGCACACACTCAGATACCCAAGGGCAGGTGGTGTCTGCCAACAGTCATGTGCACACACGAGGCACCAATTGCTTTGTGACAAATCTTGTTTTCACTCTTAGAGGCCAAATCATTGTTTCACATTCTCTGCTAAGAGGTACAGAGGGCTGGTGAATGTGTAAAATGAAAGTTAGCACAACGTGTGAATGTGTGTACTGTACATATGTTGGTGTGTGTGACGTACACGAGGATACTTTCTTAGCAGGATGCATCTTATTGATTGGACCCTGCAAGTTCCTTCACATTTAAAGCTCCCTCCTCCTCCCAAGACTATTAGCTGGCTCTGAACTGAAAAGGCCACTTTACACATGTGTACACACTCACTAACACATAGAATCTCTGACACGCACACTTAACAGCTGAGACCAACACATCCACTAACCGCCTCATGTGTGTACAAATCCTTAGCAGCAAACCTTATTGCATCTGAACATAGCATTGATTTTCATAATCCTTAGCCTCATATTTCACTGTAATCCTTTGAAAACTGAGTGAGAGAGGCAAAGTGAGAAAGCACAAGCGAGAGAAAGGAGGAGGAAGAAAGCGAGAAAGAGAGACAGTGCCAGAGAAAAAGCAATGTGGAAGCAGAAAGAGAAATAGAATGAAAGAATCCATGCTATGAAGTATATACAAATGATCAGAGGCAGCAAACACACACATGCACACAATATTACTTTGCCAAATGTGTGTGTGTGTGTATATGTGTGAGGCTTTTTTGTGAGGTTGAAGATGTTGGGTGAAGGGTGGGGGTTAACTAGTTCAGAGTCAATGGCAAATCTTTTCTCATAATCTGTGAATGGCAGTAATGTGTGGAGGATACAATGTCGGTATTATAAATGTGTGTGTGTTGACCTTGCTCAGTGAAAATGGGACAGCCTTCTACCCTCATATTTGTGCTCTGTCTGGCTTTTCATTGGAATTCCCTTTGCTCTCCACAGAAAGAGCTTCAATGAGGACATAAGTGCTGACTTTGAGAAGCCCCTCACTCCTTTGTCAAGTCTAAATCCAGAGCTCATTCAGCCCCACTCTATGATTAGCTCTCGCTGTCTGTTCCACCTCTACCTTAATTCTATCAACACTGATGGCTGCTATTGATGGCTTTGAAAGCATAGGTTTATGTGGGTAATTACAGTTTTACACCACAAATGGATCTAAATGGCTTTTTGTGACACTATTGATTCTGAATGTTTTGGGTGCTGGCCTGCTGCTGGCCTCCAAAGTGCGGAGGGCTCCAGAGGGGTGGTGCGAGGTGTGAAGATCACCACTGTCTTCTCCACAGCACGGTCAAGTGCACTACAGTTCAGCTAACATACATACTGCATTTTGTTTCTTTTCTAAACAGGAATCTGCACACTATAGGAAAATGATTACAAACAGAGAAAAGAGTCTTGCTTTGCGGAGAAATAAGCTGAAATAGCAATTTTCTCCTGACCAGGCTCAGTGAAAGTTTAGCCTGGTCTTGCCAGTGTTTAGATAATAAGGTTAATCTGTCTCATGTCTGCATATGACGCTACAGGCACATGGTTAGCTTAGCACAAAGACTGGAGGAAGGAGGATGTTTATTGATGTCATTGTGGTTACACAACGAAATTTAGTTTGTCACTCACGTAGCAGCAGTTCAAAACCTATCAACATAAGACAGGAGCAAGAAATGACAAATGACAGGAGTGGGAACAAAACGAAAGTTGGCTCCGTCCAAAACAAGCTGTGGTTGTGTCAAACTGTTTGTGGTCCTTAGGTTAAGCTCAACTAACCATTTGACCCCCATATAACACATGCAATAAAATTAACACAACAATTAAAACACAGAGACCTGGAAAGGATATTCTAAGGAATAAAAACTATGTTAGTAATAAGCCCAATGTTTTTGGTAAATGAGGAATACAACCGCGGAGCACGGAGGAGAAAGATTAGAAAGACAATAACTTTGTACAGCAGCAGCAGAATTTACATAACAGCATTTCATTATTACTTTATACTGCTTGGATGTAAATAACAATAATGTATTCTCATAAGTGTCACATGTGTTTATAGGGTCTCTTCACCTGGTGTTTGATTAGAGTCACCTCCCTCCTCGCTATCTGATTCACTGATGCTTTGTTTGATTGAGATCAGCTGGTGCCTGATTGGGCTGCGCAAGCGTATGACTGCTGTTTGATGGGAACGACCTGCTCGTGGGCTGCAATTACCTTTCCTAATATTTCACCAGAAACATTCTTATCAAAACAGCTCGGGGCTTTATAGAGATTAACAAGAGCTTGTATTTCCCCTTTTACAAGAATGACCGCTGAAATATTTATGTGTCTGTTTTTGTCAACTGTGATTTGAATGAGATGCATTATTGACTCTGACTGCCTCTCTTGTCTTGGTGCATTGTCTCGTCATGTGGTGGGAAAAAAAACTCCACGCTAGGTTCAGTGTAACTATCTTTAGTCCATCTTGTGCAAAATATGCTTGAGGTTCTTTTTTCCTCTAAGCGTTTGTATCCACACACCACTGACAGTGGGCTGTGCTGCTGTGACCTTATAAATTCCCCTTTTAGGAACTGAGAAACTACTGTACCAATAAATCCATTTCTGTGCTTTAGCAGAATATTAAGGTGCATTTGCTGGAGTGAGTGGCATCAGGATGAGTGGACTCCAGCTGTTTGGTATTTGGAACAAGGCTTAGCATGCATCATGAAGCTCTTCCTTGGCATCACAGTTATTGCACACCAGGGCACATTATCTTTCCATTACATCAAGCACTTTGATAGAGTCATACTCTCAGGGCACCTCTAATTTCAAGGCGTAGGTCTGGGAATTTCTTATAAGCACTGCCTTTCTTTTGCTGATACCAGCTGATCCTTGTTCCACACCAAATCTGTTATGTTGGTTCATTTAAGCTTCATTCATGCTGGAGAGTGCAAATAAATAAAAGCTGATATTGCCTGGTGCTGAAAAACACTTCCCCAGTTGGGCCTCCATCTAATTAGGCTCTGCACCCACGTGTTTATTGTGCACCCCTGAGGATGTTTTCAGAGCTGCTTCTTTGTGAATGTAAAGAGAGGGGGTACGGAGGGGGACATAACAAATTACCTTGCATCCATCTCACCAGCAGTAAATGGTTAAATCTATGACAAGCATCATTTCCTTGCTGAACTAGTTTTCTGTGTGTGAGTAATTTTGGACCTGACATTGCCAAGTCCTGTAAGGAGAGTAATTGGATTTCCAGAATAAGCGAAAATCTCCTTTCTCTCTGTGCCCTGCTCTAGTAATTGAGGTTAAATGAAATGGTCAACCATACACCAAACCTCAGTGGATGTTCGTCAGCGGGTGTGAACAGTATGAAGACTGTGTTTTATCTAAATTTACAGCATTCGAACTGACTCTCAAATACCAATGCGTGAATGGGAAGTTGACAACTGGTGTCACCTGCCTTACACAGTGAAAAGTAGCAAGTGTTTTTGTTTTTGTTTTTGCAAACTCACCAAACATCCTCTGCGTCCACATCGCACTCCGCCCCAAACTGGCAAATGTCACAGGTGGATGTCTCCTTCTGTCCTGCTTCAGCTGAGCCCTCCCCTCCTGAGAGTGACAGAAGGAAGACATAAAAAAAAAAACCCCAAACATGTAACCCCGTGTTTCATCCACGACAGCACCTCCCTGTCTCTCTCTCTTTTTTTTTTTTGAAAGCCCAGCTGCTTCATTCAGAGGGTGTAAAAACCAACAAAGGCCATGAACAATGCACGTTGTACAACGTGGTGTGGCCGTGAGAAATCAGCCTTAGATAACAGTGCATATACATTCTGCCATATACCGCCATAATCCCACAGAAGCTCTCTCTTTCATCCATTCACTCTTCCATCCCCATCTCCACCCTCCTCCCCTCTTTCCCAGACTCTCCTCACCCAACTCCCATCTATCACTTTCAAATCCCTGCTGATCTTTTTGGAGTCCCTCTTTTATTTCATCGCGCTGATTTTCTTGCACTGTGAGCGCGACAACTCCTTGGCGGCGGTGTGGGTACTGGCGTCAGCTTATGGCGGCTTAGGGACCCCACCGGTGCATATCCCGCCTCATGGGTGGAAAAAAAGAAATAAATAAAAAAAAGAGGCAATCTGGCCAATCTCAAATTGCATTCTCCTACCACAGAGGATTCCTCCGGTCTGTGCACACTTTCACTCTTCTTCTCTTTCCCCCTCGGCCCCTTTCTCCATTAGTCAAGGACTATTTTTAACTAACTCTGTCCCACGAGAATGGCTTTGGAGAGACGAAGATGAAGAGGTACAACTTGGCATCATTTCCCCATGTCATATCTTTCATCTTCCCAAAACACATGCACACATGCAAAGATGCTATACATTTCTCCCATGTGTCGCCTTCCTTACTTTCACTTCTCAATGTTTTATTTCTTGTGATCCCTTGTGACATCTGGGATGAAATGGAAAGAACTGTGGTCGAGAGGTTTAACCTGATTTTGCACTGTCAAGCTTAAGTTGGGATGGACTCTTAGAGTATATTAAGGTCAAAGTCAGATAGCTTTCTGACAGTTGAATCTAGTTAGCATGGGACGTGGCTCGCTCATAACGCTCACCTTAGATTTTGTTCCTCTTGGGTCAGATTATACCAACATCCTCATTATGTCTCTTTTGCCTGTGTCCAAAAAACACAATGCAACCTGCAAGACTGAGAAGTTCCTCTGCCGAGGGTGTTAAGCTCCTTTCAAACCTCCTGTCTTTACTTTGGATGTTTTTTCCCTTTTGAAACAACGCCTGAAGCTGCAGGTATTGGAACGCAGCCACGGCAGTGATTCAGTGTCCTCTGACTGCAGAACATTTGCAATCAGGTGGTAAGATGTACATTTAGTATTCACAGCTTTACCTTCAGGTCATGGGACTGGCAAGACTACAAGGTGTGAAGCCATGCTGGCAAGTAGCCCACCGTTAGAGCTCAAATGCCAAATCATTTCAGCCTGTACCGCAAAAACCTTTTCAGCGAATCTTTTCATTTGTAATTTTGCAAATAAGTATATCTGAAGTTAGTTCCACTGCCTCTTTCACTGAGGATCTTGCATGCGTTCCTGAACATTTTTACTGAAAGCTTTTTTTATTTATTTATTTTTTGCTTGAGGACAAAGGGAAGGCTTCAAAAAGAAAAAGAAAAAGAAAAAAAAAGAGAAGCCTTTTTTGTCGTGGAAATACATTTTGCTGTCTAGTTTCATGGGGCTGTGGTGTAACAGAACAGACCAGCAGCAGTTTGTGCAAAGCCGCTAGTAACTAAGCTGAAAAGGTGGAGATAATTAAAAATAATGAGCTGTGTGAGCCATCTCTCTACCAGCTGTCTCACCTACTGGTATAACAGACCTCATCGCTGCTAAACAAAACTAAATATCAGTTTGTCATTGAGTCCCACTCGCCTTGAGACAAACCAATCAGTTCCTGGGTTGCACGATTCATCAGTATAACAAGGTCTGTCATACTGTCCGTCAGCCTGTGACAGATGTGTGCGGTCTCCTGTATCACCTCATGTAGACATGAAATATATGACACATATGTCCTTACATGAAAAGTGAGTTAGTGGTCATTATATAGATGCATCCTTTAGACATATCACGATGTAGATTCATGATTTATATAAAATGCGCAAATTTTTATATTTAGATATTTTTAAGATATCAATCGAACGATTTTTTATTTGTTGTGCCATATTTTCATTTATGTGATGACTACATATTTAATGTAGTAAGTAAGTAGTAGTAATGTAGCATCTAATGTGTAAATTGCCACACCAAAAAAGTTGTGGCAATTTTTTCTGTTTGTATGGGCTAGTATGTGTTTTTCTTAAAAATGTCATAATAATGATAAACATGTATGTTTCAATTCTAAGAAACTAGCCTCCGACTTCTGGCGTGAATATGATATCAACATATACTGTATAAAAAGGTTTTGGGATGAACGTATATCACTGTTAGATGTCTACATTCTTAGTAAGATTTGTAAATTTGTTACATTTGTGTCTAAAGTTTCCATGTTCAAAAAAGGTAATCCTCCTAATGTCATATTTAGGAATTAAAGCTTGGTGTTCAGTCATAGTTTTATTACTTTAATCAGGAAGATCATCTTCCTTCTTCTGCGCTCTACAATTCTTTTGCATTCTCCCTCTTTCACCCCACATTGATTTCAGGTGTATTTTGTAACAGCATCAGATCTCGCCCACAGTCGTCCCTGCCACACTTTAGTATTGCTGTCAGCTGTCATTTCAGTGCCTGTTTCTGCGACCCTCCTCCGCACCATCCACCTCCAGTCCTCATATCAGGTGACAGACTGGGATCATCAGAGTCCATTGAGCGTGCAGCTCTCCAGCTTTCTCTCCTCCACTTCACCAGAACCACCACCAGTATTCATACAGCACATGAATTTCCTTTGCTTTACCATTGGATGACATTATGATCGGGTCTAATTGACTCTGAACTTCTCTTTCTCTCTAGTTTTGTTCGTGGCAAAAGATGTTTTCCTGACTAAAATAAAAAACATAATCTTACACACTGCTCTTGCTCAGCATCACAATATATCGAACTTCCTTTGAGTAGAAATACTTCTGATGTTTGTTTTCTTTCTCCTTTTTCTATTTTTCTCTGCCACATTTTCCATAGTATTTTATGGATGAAGATATTTGCACATACAGTAAAACTTCTAAATGAGAAGTCTACAAGTAAGGACGGATATGACGGATGAAAGCTGTAGAGAGACTGATTAATATATTGTGATGCTGAACACTAGCTGTGTCTGGGATATTCTTTTCAAGACTGAGGTGTTACTTTCCATTGCACCTGCAACCAAGACATTTGGATGTAGAAATATCTTCATCTAGGAAATGCTACCAGAAAGGGGAAAAGAAGGGAAAATACATCTAACATACTTAATGTTTCATGATTAATTGTATGATAAAATACACAAGTTGTTCTGAGTTTATATTAATTAAAATATATATCAGACAGAGTGTCATTAGCTTTCTTTAACGCAACAACCCTGGACCGGACACTGAATAATATTCATGAGAAAACACTATGCTGTGATAAATATACATTTACTTCTGACTCTATGCCCCCAGTTCGTGCAGTCTTTCTGTTATAATCTGTAATCTCTGCCACTCGAGTTCATATTTCAGACTTTCCTCCCAAACCACAGAAAACGTTACATAACTCACAGTATTGCTCACAGTCCGAGTTCCACTGCTCTTGACAAGTAAACTGATCTTGATGCGAAGATTTAAGCCCTCCCTTTAAAAGTCCGCTAATGCAAATCTATTTTTACAAATCCAAGTCTCTTGATTTATATACTTTCAAGGCTTGTTGTCAGCAATGTCCAAAAGTGTTCAACTGTGCATGACAGTTCAATTATAGGGGCTTGTTTTGTATCTTACATTGGAGTGGGGGATAAGCCTCTGTCGACATTGGAACTGCTGCTGATTGAATTAGCCAGGTGTGAATCTTTGACCACTGACGTACATATAATTTCCCTTTTTCCCCACTTGTCGTGTACGTTGCGGCATGTGAAATTCTCACAGAGCCCTTACAGGCACTGGAGAGCCAGGCTTTCTGTACTCTGTTAAAGAACTAGCTCCACATAAAGGCTTGTGGGCAGGCAAGCTTGTAAGCTCTCCCACCACTCTCCTCCTCTACAACTTCACACAAGAGAAAAAGCGGGAGATCTTACCGTACAGATTTCTCTAATGCGCATGCATGTATGACTGCGTGACAGAAAATGCCAAAATAGCTTCTTGCTCTCTGCCCTTTTCTGCATCACACTGCCGCTGACACTTCTTGGTACACATGGTACCACAGGTGCAATTACTGAAGGTGAGTGGGGACAAGCAGTGTTTTCCACTCCTCAAATCCCTGATAGAGTCTCCTGTAGCACTAACACAACATCTCCCCTGTTTCTGTGTCTGCTAATCCCTGGAATCAGCAGACACGGCTCTGTAATGACTGAAATGATTAGCCCCCACTCACGGCCCCCACCTTTCCACTGTCTCCTACAGCCCACCTCATATCGATCCACCCTCGGATCAGACCTGACTGACCTCCTCTGTGATTTCTGTCCTACCCTTACCTTCAACTCTAACAAATCCCTTCTTGCCTTTTGTTCCCTTTGTTACAATCCGCTCAATTTAATAAACACATCTCTTTCTCTGTGGGAGTATTTTAGTACTTCTGTGGTACTTCTGCATAACAGTGAAGGGGAGGGAGGAAGAAAGAGGAAGAGAGGAAAAATTTTGAATGATCATATGAAGAGGAGAAGAGATTAAAGTAAATTGATGAATTAAAGGGGGAGATAAGGGGGCTAAAACGACTGAGGAGCAAAAAATTGTGGATCAGTCACAACAATGCCATGGGGCTTCCTCTTGGGGTTAAAGAGCGTCTCTAATCTTGTTATTGGTGTCTGGAGCTTGGCCGTGCTGTAAATACTATAAACGCATGTATGCACACAAATTCTTACATAAAAAAAGAGACAAAACATAAAAGAATTCAGTAACTTCAGTGGCTTCTGCGTTTCAAAGCAGTGACTCTGCTGGCGACACCAAACGTGCGCTCACCAGGATGCCACAGAAAATGCGAAGCGTCTGACTGCGAGGCTACTGTGAGGGGAGGGAGGCGGCGTGACAAGGTCAACACTCATTTAACTGCAGCAGCTGGCTGAGTCGCTCTGGTGTGAAGGAGCACTGGTTGGCTGGTTCTGCTGCTGTAACTGGTGAAATGGAACCAGCGACTGCCGCTGTGCACAGCCAGCTAGAAAAATGTATCTGTCATAAAAGAGGTTTATGATAATTGTTTTAAAATGGGTATGTCAGAATCGTAGCAATGAATCTGCATTGCAATTCGTACATTAACTTATGGAGTAAAGGCTTCTGTAAATTGTTTATATCATAGTGTGAAGTGATTTTAGCTGAGGTACATCTGCACTGTAAATGACTTTTCCTCTTACAACTGGAGGGGAAAAATGGAATCCAGTACGGTAATATTTCTTTTAATAAATCTGATTACAGCCATAGTTCTTTTTAAAGTGGAAAACGCTCCTCACAAGGTATTTCTTTTTCTATAACTATGAACCAAAAAAGCACTCTAACATCTTCTCGTGTGACTCAGTGATGCAGGGCCGGAGCCGAAAGCTGTGTGTGGGTTTAAATACAAAACACCACAATTTCTGATTTTACCAAAAGATTTTAACTATTTCATTTTAAAATTACAATAGGGCCGTGTATCCTGTGAGTGATATTGAGTGAGCATGATCTAGATTTGGCCATTGTGCCAAGGAAGGGACAGTAGGCAAGGTGTCAGTGAGTATGAATCTGTCAAGAATTTAAATATAATGCAGTAAGAACTATTATATGTTTGAAAGAAAGGTTTTAAAAGGCTCACTCGCATTTCTGTTAGTGTGTTACGTTGCTTTAATCTTTGAACCTTTGGAAAAAAATATGCTGCCTGTTTTACAATCTTAAATTAATCTTCAATCTGTTGTCTAATGAGGTTTCCCACCATACAGGGTTGGTGGTGATTGTTGCATCACCAGAGCTTCAGCCATTGTTTCATCTACAAGACAGGAGATCATAATACGTCTTCTGAGCAGCTCTATGTCTTCAGGGCAGATTGGGGGAAAGAACTAATCGCTACTGGAAGAGCTAGCTCTTTAGTGTGCTCAAGATTCTTAGAAAAAAGACTTACAGAGAAGAAGTGACACTGGCGTTATTTCAACATCTGGAGATGGGAGTTGGTGAGTAAAGGAATTGAGTGTGATGCCGAAGCCTCATGGTTGCTTTTAGACTGGTGAGCAAACAGCTGCTACTGTTAGCTATGTAATAAGAGCAAAACAAATAAATTGCTTCTTAAAAGTACCCGACCCACTGACACATACAGTGACAATGTCATTACAAACACTCCATACCAGACAAAGCATTTGATCAAACAGACATTTTAAACTTTGATCACGCCCACAAATTTCTTAACTGGATTGTGTTTTCCATCCTTGTTCATTGATCCCAAACAGCTGATTAATTTGCTGTACATTATTGGTAAATAACAGCAAACAGTATGTGCAGCATCAGCACAAGCTGAGTTCTTTAAACTTCTTTGTGTGGTTTTATTTCAGAGCTGGAAGTCAGCATGAGCTCAAAAATCAACACCATTTTCAGATCAGTTTACTTATGTTCATGCTGGTTACTGCAAATCTGTTTTGTTTATGTTTGCCCATACCTTTGGATTGACTTTGTCTGCAGTGAAGCTGCCTATAATACAGGACACCGATGATCCTGTTGATATTACGCATTGCTTCGAAATGCTGAAATTAGACATATTCATCACTACTAGTACTTCCTGAGAAGCAGTGAAAGAGGCTGTCATGAGTCCTTTGACTGAGCTTCAGGGTTTAATGATTGAGGAGGTACACCCTGTTGCCAGGGTGATTCACCTGTCACAGTTATACGGCTGCCGAAAAACCTCCAGTGACATCTGGGCCACTGTTTGCCAAAAGGCATACTGAAGAAAAATGGGCTCTAAGAACAGTAAAACTGGTGGTCTCCGCAGCCCACATTATGGTGGTAACACTAGTGTGACTAAAAAAAACCAACCAGCTCAGACTCAATTCAGTCCACATGTCATGGTCTTCACCTAACCTGTGCATCTTTAAGACCTTTTGCAAAGAAGAATAAGTGCCAAATGGCACTGTGAAGGTGATACAGACCTTGTGATAAAGAGCTGAGGTGTTTCTCCAGCAATATTGACTGAGGGGGTGACTGTTCCTTGGTTTTCCTCTGTGTTTGTTTGTTCTTTGTCGCCCTCTCTTTCCTCTGAAATCTCATCATGTGGTGTTTATGCTCCTGTCTACATGAGCATAGAGTGTATTGTGCAGCATGTGCAAAGACCCACACTTGCATGCTTGTTGGCGGCTTTCTTTATATAGACACACATCAGGGAAAAAAGAATCAGGTCTAAGAGAGAACATAGAGTGAGAGGGGGGAAAACATCATTCATTTGAGCAACGTACAGAGAGACTATCTTTTTGCAACCACACACACACACACACACACACACACACACACACACAGCAGAGAGATTTAGGGCACTCTAGTGTGAGGCTATCATACGGATGATGAATGAAGCCCACACACCCCTGGAAAACAGAGCAGGACCACTACGACCTTGGTTGAAAACACACCAGGGAGAGAGGAAGTAGAGACGAGAGGAGAGGGACGAGAGAGAGACACAGGCTGATACATCTGTGTGATCGCTGAGGCAGGTGTGGGGTGGACCCCACATGGCTCACTAGTGTTACTGATTCAGCCTTTAGGAGGTCCAGACTGCAAATGAACTGATTTGTATCATACGGGAAACTGTGATGGTCGTGGTGTAGCATCATAAGATGATGTTACATTATTGAACGTGTGTACCAAGCCAATAAGGATGCTTATTAATGCATCCCTATTGGTCATAAATGCAAATTTACTTGTACATAAACTTCCTATAACGTACAGCAGGGCGGTAAAACACCTTGTGGGCAGATCACTATAATCTTCTCTGACTGGAATATATGGAAATACAACACAATCTATCAATGGCACAAACCACAGCCCCCAAATTAATCATATAGTTGACCTGGCACTTAAAAAACCTTAAACTGGACATTATAACCTTAATGTGAGTGCAGGGTGGTTGTATTAGGCTGGAGAGCTTTTGATGGGGAGCACCTAATAAATGACTCCTTGCAAATAGAATAAGAAGTAATTGCATTGAAAAGATCTGTGTACAGGCCACAGAATAAATGTATAAAACCAGCCAAATAAAACTATGCCTATTGGCAGGCGTGATAAATCTTACTGAGGGCTGTTTTCTTCCTGTAAAAGGGACATGTGATCCATGAAAGGTGATACAGGAAGCAATGAACATGAGCCAAATAGCAGATAATGGCCCAGGATGATGATACAGAATCTATGGCACTGTCACGTTGTATGAGTATCGCTGTGCAACTGGTACACACAGTTTGAAGTCTGACTCATCTGAGATGTAATCTTTCCATTGTGTGGGGAGCTCCATTAAAAGAAGGCCGTGCTGACAATTAAACTATGAAACCCATCAATCAAAATGACATTATGAACGGGCCGCTGCCACAAGTGGCCGATTTGACAGGATGAGCTGGGCCAAAGAATAATCTATAAACATAATGGACATCAATATTGAAAAGATGACAGATGAGGCTGCCGACAGAGGCCAGGATTCAATTTCTGTTCCTCTTTTTTTTTTTTTTTTTTTTTTTATTGTTGGAGACCATATCGCTTTTCACAATGTCATCTGTCAGCCATAAGGGCGACAAGGAGAAGGCAAGCTCCTCCAAAAAGTGAGCCAAGGGCAGTTGTTCTTGTGACGTAAATGACTAAATGAATCAGGCATGGGGCAATAATGACCATGATATAAGTAATGATGCCATCAAGATGCTTGGTGGGCACTGGCAGGGAGACACACTGAACGTGAGTGCTGCTTAAACATGCAACAGATGAAAAGGAACCATGTTTTAACAACTTTAATGAAGGTGTGAACGGGTCAAAATGTGGGAGAGAGAGATGACTCTTTCTTAACCTGTGGTTGGATTGTGCTCAAACGTGAGAGCAAAGCAGCAATAAATCCGTCAGAATAAATAAATTCAGTCGGACTGAACTTGACCAAAATAGACATACTCTGGTGAAACAGGCTGGATACTGAAAATCCTTGATTTCTTACATGTCAATGTTCAATAACTTGTGGGATCATTAGAAACAACACCCACCGTTATGTCACCTATTGGCTTGTCATTCTGTTGAAGTTGCGAGTTTGTAATTTGTCCATCAGCTATCTTGGGTTTTTGTTGTTCTGCTTGTTCTGTACTCTGTCAATCACACAGTAGCCACACCCCTTAATACATCCCCTGTTATATGGTCTGTTTTCCTCTAAATGTGACCATCAGTTAAAAATATTAACATCATGTTGTATTGAAGACTTGAAACTGTAAAGATAGACCATAAACTCATTCGTAATACATTTACTGAGGGAATGAAGGAAGAGAGAAGTAGGGCCAATTTCCCATACACTTCATTTCAATCTGACGTCTTTTTACAGCCAGTGGATAGAATGAAAGAGTAAGACTCTTCAGCAATTACTTCACTTTTGGTTTCTTCACTTCTTCACTATGGTTCCACATTTATATTGATGTTTTTGAGAAAGGTGTTCCCTCTTATAGTAACGGTACCTAATTACCAAAGAAAATGTATGAATTAACCTATTATACACATGAAATATGAGATTAAGTCAAAACATTTAGTTAATTTTTTAATATTCAAAATTCTAAAGGTAACTCAAAAGGGAAACCTGTTGGGAGTATTATGTGAAAACGATGAGAAATATAACAATGTCATCCATGCATCACGCAGGAGGTCTGACATTGTCCAGTGTAGAAATATCTATAGTGTTGGTTGACTTGACCTGCCTTTTGCCGACTCCTCTGCCTCTCACAGGCTTTGGAATCCCACTCTTTGACAAGTAAATAGGTTCTTCTCTTACCAAACATCTGAAAGCTTCTCTGTTCACTTGTGAGTCATTATCCTAATGACCTCATCAAGGTTACAAGCCAAAACCATGAATACTGAGCAGAAAATAAAGCTTTTTTGCTATTTGAGACTGCACACATACACCTTGTGAGTACGAAACTGAGTCAAAACACTAACTCTGAAGCAGACTCAAAGATTGGTTTAACCATGCACCTCCCCGTGGGATGCTTCTGGGGCATGTGGATTAAGGAAAGGCTGCTGGGGCAGGTCAGTTTTGATCGTCAAATCCTCCTGGTCCCCTGAATACGTTGGTGAAAATAAAACTCTTATCACAAGACAAAATTCAGGTTCAACCCTTAAGCACCATACATACAAGGAGACCTCTGACTCACTGCCCCAAATCCAACAGTAGCCTGACACACTATCAGACAGGTACAACCACCAACGGCAGTGACCGTGCAGCTATTAACGAATCCACGAGCAAGGTCGCCAACTGGGTCAGAACCTTTCTGAATGGATTAAAAGAAGGAATTATAGTTTGAAAACTTCATCTTCCCCAGCTCTGAGAGGATTAGACTCTGCATTCCGTTCTCCTTTCGCCTGAATGGCTCAGTGACTGTCTTTCAATCCTGTCACCTATCTGCAGTCAACCAAAGCTCTGCAAAAGTGTACTCAGTTCAGGTTGCTCAAAAATCTGAAGGCAAAGTGGCACATGTACACAGTGATTTGTGTGTAGTTTTGAAATGGTGGGTACATATTGAAGTAAATCCATTATAAAGGTAATATATTTTACACATTGTCAGTGTTTTTTTTTTTGGAAGTGTTAGACGTATTTGTGGTTTTAACAGCCATCTCAGTGTAGTTATAAGGAATAGTATCTCCTCTATTGCCTGTGGACTGAGGCCTTTCATATATTCACTATTAGAATAGAATCTAAACCTGATTTATTATCCAAAATACATATCACTTTACACCCCGTCCTGGTGTCCTCCGGGTGACGGAACACTATCACAAAGCCCTGTATGTTGTTCCTAGCAACCTCGTTTAGCATGTAGCACAAATCAGCCTCCCTGATCTTGAGCTACCCAAACAAATTGGAGTTAACTAATCTAATGACCCAGTCACTTTAACCCTTACAAACCAGACATATCAGAAACCTTTTGGGTAAGGAGCGGGTCAATTTTGACCCACCTCAAGAATTCTCTCATATTAAGTGTCTATACCAAATTTTGAACCATAGATCTATTTAGGATGGTTAAATAGCCTATCTGACATTAATAAATGCAGGAGCTGGGAGAGTGTATTTTGTAGATTTTTCTAAATTCGTTTTTTGGAGTCAAATATCTATTACACAATATCATGACTTGTTTTACATAAGAAATGAAAACACAACAGCCTTAGGTGACTTAAGTGACTTAAATATGTTTCCTTGGAAATGAAAGTTGAATGAATGTTCTGGAACAGTTGAAATTCACAAAATAACAATTTATAACCATGGCAACGATTAAATGCTGCCCTCGCTGCTATATCATAAAATTCAACATTAATTAACACTAAACACAACATTAAAAAAAAAAAAATTCTCTCAAGACTCTCAGTCTTTCAAACTAGTCTCTGCATTCAAAGCAGTGGTAGGAAACGTTCCTTGCGTGAAACTTGTACATATGTTTCCCACATCTGCAGCAGGTTGTCCCTGTTTTGCAGTCCTGTTTTGCAGGGCAGAAGTTGCATTGCTTTCTTTTCTGTCCCCTTGTGTTGGCTTCTTGTGGGACTTGATCAGGGCTAGGCTCAGATTGCTGCACAGCCCTTACCAGTGCTGCAGAAGATGCTGTGCGAGGAAGATGCTGTCGCTTTTCAATGCAAGGAGTACCTCCTGGTAGCCCTCCAGATAGGGTTCAGCTCAGTCCATATAACAAAGGCATCGTAGGCTGATACATCAATGATATTGTAGAATAGCATGAGAGGCCAGCGGGCGGTCCTCCTCTTGCAGCTGTACGTGCTTGTTACTTTGTCCAGGTTATCCAATCCTCCTTTGTTGACATTACAGTCAAGAATGATGGCTGGTTTTCTGTCCTCCAGAGCACTCACCTCTGCAGCCTTATGTAATGTGCTCATGAGGATGATATTCTTGTTCTTCTTTTGCAAATACGGTGGTGGTGTCCTCAGTGAAAGCAAACTTGGAAGAAAAGACCTCTCTCCCCCTTGTTGCAATCAGAGCGTATGACAGCTCAGGTTTGTTCCGCCTCACAGTGCCAAGGTGTCATGACAGGTGACAGTTTGAAGGCCTCCCTTGAACTCTGTAACCTCTGTCCCATAGAGTGCACACACAGACATGGCCTGTAGAGTTTCACAGTTTTAAGAGTCCCTAAAACCACCATTTTCGTTGAACTGACAGACACTGGCGGAGCTAAAATCCATCTGAATAGGTGCAGGTCAAATTTGACCCTGATCGGACTCAGTGTGCAAAAATTTGTAGCACCTGTACAAAAGTATAAAATGTAAAAATGTTTTCTCTTTTGGGTACTTTGGGTCACTCAAGGAAAAGTCATGAAATTTCAGAGTTTCAAAAAATGATTTTTAGGGTATTTTTCCTGCTGTCAAATGTCAAAACGGGTCAAATTTGGCCCGTACAGTCTGTAAGGGTTAAATGATCTTTATTACTTATTTTTATTTTCTTACCTAGACCCAAGTATGTTTTCATTTAAAAAGAACCATCCTTTGTTCAGGGAATTGTCTTATGTTTACTGTTTTAGGTTTTCAATTTGACAATAAATGAAAAACATTATTATTATTATTTTTTTTTTTTTCTTTGCATTTTTCTGTACCGAAAATGTACCAAACCAAGACTTTAGCATACTAATCTAATATACAATACATTATTATGAGCCCTGGAGATCAACTCCAGAAATCCTTGAATTTGGTACAGCACAGTATTGTTCATAAAGCATTTCACAATGAACTGCTTCACCAACGACAAGTTTTGGAATGAGCTTTAATGCCTTACTTCCTCTATATTTCCTAGAGTTTGCCCAACCCTTTTTCTGAACAGTCCCTTCTTCTGTTGTATCCCAGACAAGATTCTTTTAATCTGGAAATATGCTGAACTAGCCTAAAGCAAGGCCCATTAGACTTCAAATAACACAAGGAGAAAGCAGTGTAGGCTATTCCTTTCTAAAGAGGACTTCTATCTATTTTCAGTTTGATTTTACTAATGCATTTTGACAAAGCCCCAACTCTGGCCCAGAGTGCTTGCTGTCTATTAAGCAGAAAAATGTTTTTCTTTTTAATATATTACAATAAATCATCTGTGACTTTGCTTCTGCTTAATTTCAATTCTACTTATAAATAAACAAGATGGCTTCTTTGGTTCTTTGTGTTCTGCAGGACAACTCTGACTTTTTAACCTCAAGGCTGACTCTGGTCTGTGAATCCACCCTGGACGGCGCATTACAGTTGCCTGCTTTTCATCCACACTGAGCTGCCTGCGTGACGGACGAATCGGGGGAAAGATTGCGGTTTCCGCCGGTGACACAGTCGGTTTAGAAGGGTTAAAATCAAACTGAATTAGTGAAACATTATCGACCAGGCTGACCAAATAACCAGAATGAAAAATAGAGTCTTTCCTGATCAAAAAAAAAAAAAAGTTCAACAATGAACACTGTCTGGTTCATCTTCTGCCTACCTACAAGAAACTAAGCCTGTGGTCAAGGCTGTGAAGAGATGCATTAACAAGGCAAAGCTGGAACTAATCAGCTGCTTTGACTCCAAAGACCGGTGAGTTTTTGAATCTGCAACTACAGACAACACGTTTTCTACTTCCAGCATCGACAACAAGCCATGGTTTACAGCTCAATTCAGACGTAGGTGTCAGCACAGAGACCCTTGCAGGACATCACTAGCAACAGGAAACAATCAGACACCATTAACAACCCCTGAGACTGAGATCATTTCTGAAAGAGCTAAAAGACTTGTCTGTACAGTTTGTTTTTGAGTGTAAACATAGCCACGCAGTAAGGAAAAGATTTTTGGTGCAGAGCTGCCCATTACCCGCGATTTGCACACCTACAAAATCGGGAAATGGGCAGGAAACATCATTGCAGACCCCTCACATATTAAACACAACCTGTTCCAACTCATGCCCTTTGGCAGGAACCGCAGAGCGCAGTGCGCAAAAACAGCCAGACACAAGAACAGATTCTTCCCACATGCCGTCACTCTGATGAACAATTTATCAGTCATGAAATATCAAAAACAATCATTGTGCAATAACCCTGTAATACTTGATATACTTATGCATTGAATTCATATTACTTTTAAAGTCATATTGCAGAGTGTCATGTACATATTTTGCATCACTTATATATATACTTATGTATATATTGTGCACAGACATGCACATCCTGTACATGAACTGATGTTAAACATATGAAATAACTTGACCTGCTGCTTTCTTTCCTTACAGGATTAAGGAAAGACTCTTTCTCTGCCCACTCTTGTGGAAAACTGTGTTCTTATTTGTTAAGCAGTCCTTCTGCAAGAAATATCCCATCCCATGGAGCTCGTAAGAGCAACTAGAAGCCCAGCTGGAACAAGGCATCAGTGCAAAGCTCCAGAAATATACTATGACAAATTTCATTATGCTGTAATTATATAGCAAGCCCAAGGATGTAGCTCAGTCGTAGAGCATGTGCTTTGCATGCAGAGCCCCCGGGTTCAAACCCCAGCCACAACACAAACCAGTGGTAGGCTTGTGCCAGTGCCAAACCCGGATAAATGGAGAGGCGTGCGGCAGGAAGGGCATCCAGCGTAAAAAATGTGGCAGAATCAATCACAGAGCTGACTTCCTGTGGCGACCCCAAATAGGGAAAAAGCAGAAAAAGGGAAAAAGTTGTAATTACATAGCAAAACTAACGAGATCTATGACATGGACTGGCTAGAAACACCCTCAGAGATGCTTTGGGCATACTCACTCATAAGATCACTTCTCAGGTTGATGTTGCACAAAGGCATGCTGGGTGTTTCATGAAATTGGGAAAAGTTAGATCTCTATTAACAAGGCACAAATGTCCTGCCCTTACAGGTGACAACTAAACCAAGAGAATGAGGACGGTTACAGTGAAACATAGTGCCCACCCAGAATCCTACTAAGGGGTAACCAGACATGCAGAGTGAGAACACCTATGGGGTGAGCCATGGGTGCCCCAGGCCTGTGAATGCTTCACAATGAAATGCAATGCAACCACTGTGGCTACCATTTTGCAAGTGACCAAAATAGGACAGCAGCTGACTAATCTATCTATCTTTCTATAAGCTAATGCTATATTTGACTACACCTGCAGGGTAATTGAATGGTGTGTCATTCGATGTAGTTATTGTGGATGACCCTCAGGGCTCATTAGACTGTGCAGAAAATGTTTTGAGTGCTTTCCAACTTCCCTTCGAGCAGCTTTCAGTTGTTGAATAAATGTACAGGGAAAAAGTTGAATCTGTTCACAGCACTGTGTAAATCTCTGCCTGTGGGTTTACACTGTATTATCTTGTGGCAGAGATGACAGCCGTCCGACGTGTCGATTAGTCTGATTGGAGGTTTACAGAGCAAAAGTTTTGTGCCTTTTTAACACCTTCCCTACAAGCATTACCTGATTGATGTTAAAAAAACAAACAAACTGTGAAACGGCCCTTTAAATCTGTCTCTCTCTGTCCCTCAGGGCAGGAAGAAGGGATGACCCAGTGACAGAGAAAAATTATACAGAAAGATTGTGTGTGTTTAATTTTGTGAATCTCTACAGGGAACAAAAGGTCATGAATGAAAAGCAGGAGGACTGAGAATGTTGGTAATCAATAAATGATATGGCAAGAAATACAACAGGATAAGTTAGCAGCATTTGCATTTGCCTGAGGTTGATACACATTTATGCATGTGGTCAGTTGATCATGTATCTTCATAAGCAATATCGATACAAATCCATTGTGCGTGTCTTCTCCTCTTTGCACATTGATTAAGGGATTGTTGTCAGCAGCATATATATAAGCCAATTAAACATAATTCTTCCATCTACATGTGAATATTTAGTAAGAAAATGTCAGGCAAAGGTTGCCAGCGCCCCTTGAGACCCTGGAGTCTAATGCAAAGCTTTAGGGCACTTTGGCAGTGATAATGGACATTTCAAAGCTTTTGCTGACCCTGGATGACTGTAAAAACAAATTGTCTGCAAACTTCCACTCATTAACAAATTAAAATTATCTCTTCAACGCGCAAATAGGTCTGTATTTACTGGCTGGTACATTTGATTGAAAAAAAAAAACAAAAAAACAACTGTTTTTACTTTCCACTTGAATCTGTTCAGGCTTATCTTGAGACTTGGATAATAGCAGATATGCTGAGAAATCTGAGAAATCTGAGAAATCATTTAGCTATCAGGGACATACGAGCCAGAAAAGCAGCAGCTCTCCTGCAGGAAAAAGGCTTTTTGTGTTCACATGGACTTTCACTATCTGACAGTTGTTTCAAAATCTCCATTTTCATTTAGCTACTTATTGCTTTGAGCCATTTACAAGCACTTCAATCACAAGTTATTTACTATCTGTTGGAGAGACCAAAGGATGTGTTTCACCAGGGAACACATCTGTTGTGGGCAGAGCTATGAGATTTTGGTTGAGTGCTTGGGAAATATTAGCGTGACATAAAAATGAGAGACTTTGATATAGTCTTTGTATGGTTCATTGCTTGACACGCACAGCCAATAACATCATCAATGATGCTATTTCGAGCCAGTTATATGGCAGGCACGTGGTAACTGCCCCCTTTCTGTATACAGTCCACAGAAAAACAGACCAAACACAACAGAAAACCTCAATACACTGCAAAAGATAACCATAAAAAAACATCCAGAATTATTACGACAAAATGAGGTAATAGGACGTGGGTGATGTGGATGACATGAAACAGATTGGTATAATATAATTTCTACTGAAATGGTATGGTACCACTAACTGCAAACTCAGAGGGGCAGCCTAGCTTACTGCAACCTTCCATTATTTTTGTCAACATGTTGTCTATAAAGTAAAAAAAAAAAATCTATGTAATATACATGCTGTTGCTGTTATTATAATTTTTTTAAAAAGAGGTCAAATGTTAGGGGTTTAAGCCGGTAAATGTAACTGAACTCAAATATAGAGTGAGGTCAATGCCTCAATCATTTCTCACTAGAAAAAATGTGTATACTGTTGTTTGTTTTTGTATTATTGATTTAGGAGATGCTTTAATAAATACTTCTTAATTAACAACAGATCACAGCACTTATGAATGTGAATTAGAAAACCCACAGAGAATTATCCACCTTTTCTGCAGTTGATGTTATTCAGAGTTTTAACAGTCTTTTAACAGTTTTGGCTTTGTTGCCTGCAATGTTCCCTCTCATAATCAATCCTCACCACTCCCATAGTGTTTGGGCTGTAGCTAAAGAAACCCCCTGATAAACTCACTGTGCACTCTGTAATCAGCACCACAATGTGGACAGACAACATTAGCCACTAACTGGTGAACAATGGGGAGGAGGAGCCAGATATTTCCCTCAGGAACACAGTCGAATCGAGTGACGTCACAGTTTGTTTATGTAGCACATTTAAAACAAGTTGACCAAAGTGCTTCATGGTAAAAGTATTACAGGTTGGCAGCAATACACATGATATCATAAAATCTTAAAAATAAGTACAATACACTAAAATGATTTAATAATAAATGGAGGAATGATGCCATTCTTCACTCAAAGGAAAGAGAGAGAGAAGAGGTGAGTTTTCAATAGTGATGTAAAACGTTTGAGAGTCAGGGAAGATCTAATATGGAGTGGAAGGTCTTCAAGAGGTTAGGGGCAGACATGGCAGAGCCTCAGTTGCCCCTGGGTTTGAGAACCTATCTTTCAGGACATCCAGGAACAGGTGATTGGTCGACCTGACCTCTCTAAGTGGTGCGTGGAGATGAAGGAGTTCAGAAAGGTAGCACATGGCCAGTTTATTACAAGATTTAAATGTAAGCAAAAGAATTTAAAAAACAATAATCCTGTAACTAACAGGAAGCCTGTGGAGGGAGAGCAGCACAGGCGTGATGTGATCCCTCTTTTTCCTTCCTGTCAAGAGACAAGCAGCAGCATTCTGGAATAGCTGTAAGCATTGCATCGATTGCTGGTCTAAGCCTACATACAGAGAGTTGCAGTTGTCCAGTCGAGCTGGTATAAAAGAATGAATCACCTTCTTTAGGTTGTTCGGAACAAAGACAAATTCACATTTGTCAGGTAGAAAAAACACCCAACAAAGAATCATTATGATGTTGCACTGCATTTACTGGATATGTATACAATCCAATGTCTGCCTACACGGTTATAGTGTCAATTCAAGGCTATATTAAAAGTAGTGTGTTCAGAGGTCACCAGTGCCCATTAGCAAAAAACAAACAAACAAAAAATACTTTAATAGCTCCAGATTTTCAATTTACTAATCCTCCCTCTCGAAGTGATGAAGTATTTCTCAGTTAGCATAGCTTAACTTTACTAGATCAACTCAGCTTGAGAAAGAGAATTGTTTACCGTAACTATTGTAACAGTTAACATTGATTAACTTGACTGGAGTGGGGTAAATATAGCTTGATGTAACTAGAGAATGGGTTAGGAATCCATAGTATATTAAAATAATAACTATTCAAATATCAGCTGATGCTAATTTTAGGGTTCAGTTTTGTTTTTTTTTTACTTTGGACTAATATACTGGCAGTCATGTGAAAATTTGCTCTTGGTTTTGCATCCTCCCACTGCAGCTCAACAATGAAAAGACATTTTGTAATGAATCTTCAGCTGAACTTAGGAATTCACTGTTATGATGAACATGGAGTATGGATTTGCTCCCTGGAGCCTTTTTACAGCGTGGTTGTGAGGGACACATGCACTGACATGTGACTTTTATATTTCACGCAGCCTGGGGGAATTGTGTCAGGATAGACATGAAGAATCCACCTTTACCATACGCTGAAGGGAATCTTTATCTCAACAGAAACACAATACAAACATGAATATATTTTGATGTATGGTGAGATAAGCTGATATGAAAACAATTATGACTGAGCAACACACGAAGGCCTTCTTTGAACAGACCTTCCCATTCTCTCTCAAGTGACGCTTCTCTTTTTGGACAAACGCACACATTGGTGAGCCTGGCACGATCATGCCCCTTCTGTCCCCATCACCTGCTTGCTCCATTATGCATCAGTGACAGAAAATCTCAGGAAATGTCAGCTTCCTGACTGCGACTACTCTATACTGACTTCGCTGGTGTCAGCTGGCTGCCCACTGAGCCCCGCCATGCCACGTCTAATCTCGCCACCGGCCATGTGGGGCCAATCTCATACCGCTGAGTGTTGGAGAGGATCTTTGGACAGTCAGACAACGGGTGAGTGGTGGCAGGGTTTGGTCTCTGGAGTGACGGGGGAAAAGAAAACCAAGAGCTAATGACTAATCCTGTGTGCACAAGACCACCAGAGAGGATTGGCTGAGGCTAAGGAGAAGCTACAGGGAATAGAGGAGTCGGAACCCGACCAGGGGAGAGGAAGAGAGCTGTAAAAGATGGAGGAAGAGTAAATCCATATTTGGGCGTGGAGGATGAGTGGAGGGAATTTAAGAAAAAGGCTAGAGCTGGTGGTCACTGGCCCAGCTATCTGACTGCACAAGTACCAGCACTAATATAATTATAACATGGAAATTTACTTAGTTTGTGCATCTCTACAACACACACTGAGAATGCATGCAGTTTAGATGTTACTATAAAAAGGTCTGGCTGAAGCTGCATTCATCTGATAGCAAACCACAGCTTTTTATAAACCTAGAGTTGCTTCCGAAAGTATTCACTCACTTTTAAATTGATTTCAAATGAGTGCAACTTCCCATCATTCAGCACCCAATAACCCATGTTTAAAATGATTTTACAAAAGCAGCAGTTTGCTGTGGTTCCTCCACACTGCTCGGATGCTTCCCTTTGCTTTACTTATCCTTGAGTTATGTCTAGAATGTGGTTGAAGTCCACCAATGGCACTGACTGGACACAGTTTATAAAGACACACACCTGTGTGTGTGAGGTCCTACTGTACAATTCCTACTGCATGTCAGGATGAAAACTGAGCTACAAAGCTGAGGGAGGTCTCTGCACACCTCTGTGCTAAAATTGTGTTGATGTATAGATTAGGGAGAGTGTATAAAACCCTTTATAAAGCTTTGAGTGCTCCCAGGAGCACAGTGGCCTCAATAATTGTGAAATGGAATAAGTTGAGCAGCAGGAGTTGAGCATCCAGCCGAACAAAGTACCCAGGAAGCAGAGCAAGGAAGAATGGGATAGACTGTTTTGACAAAGTATTGAAGTGGGATGTGAGTACTTTTCTACTCAAGCAAGTTAGTTACTCTAGCCAATATTTACTCATAAGGTGGATCAACCAAACAGGAATTTCTACCCATGATGCACTTGTCGATTTCCTGTTAAACATGCTGTTTGCTGAATGTAACCCTGTTGCAACTGACCTTAACTGTATCAATGGCAACACAGATGAACTCACTGAAAGCAAGTACAATTTTAACCCAGACCAGAATCTTTCTTCTAAACCTAACCAAGTAGTTTTGTGCCTAAGGTGAGCCAAGCCATGACCTTTCTTGAGTGTAGTGATGGAAACAAAGATACAGTACGCCTGCCACTGCAGTGACAGAAATTCTGTAGCTGCAACAAACAACCTTGATAAATTGGAATATTTTTTCCCTTTCTCCCTATGATACTAATGTGAAAATGCTCCATTTAAAATTAAATTTGGAGACATTACAGCGGCTAAGTGCTAACTTTGCATGATGTCTGAGGTTGAGCAGGCGGTTCACAATCACCAGAGCAGACACACACACACACACACACACACACACATACACATCAGTAGACCAGCCCATGCAGAGCTGAACTGAGCACACTTGTTCTCTCCATTTTTGCAAAATTTTTAATTGGTTTAGTTGCAAATTATTACAAAGCATGATGTTTATTTGCTTCAAATCGTGCTGTGTACATTATTCTTCTTGGTGGTCAAATCACCAAGGAGACAAATGTGTCAGGGCAATACTCCAACACAGGGAAGGAGCTCAGAGACCTAGGTGACTTCTAGTGTTCTTATGTAATATGCGCCTGTGATTTACAGATTACTAACAGTTTAAAAAGTTGCTTCAGTTTCCTGAAGCTAAATGCTGTGGCTCAATTCAACACCCACGTACACTAGGCAGGCAATCAACAGCTGCTCAGCACTCCCCTGTCTTCTAATTTGTGACAATCTGATGTACAAGATGCAGGAGAGTTTAATGCAACGCTGACCGTGTGCATTTTGTTCTGTGCTGTAAGTAGTGAAAAAAGCTCCTACAGGATTAGAAAAATCTACTACTCTGAGCCAAGCACCGGAGGGCTTGTTAATAATGAACCTGTCACTAGTTAATGAGGCTATTCTTGTTCAGCGTCTGTTTAGCTCAACGACAACCTCATTAAATACATAACATGAATTTAAAATTCAAAAATTAATGACATTTTGAAAACAAGGTCCATAAGTAAAGACTGTTACCCTTTACCCTTCAGACACACTTCCAAACATCCACTGAGCTCAGATTTCACATATTCTCTTAACTGCTTTACTCCAATAGGCGTCGCCTCTGAAGGTGATGCAACTTGCTGACAGAAGGTGTCGAGCTATGCAACGTGTCGAGATCAGCGACAACAGGAATGCCCTCAACAGCAGTGAGCTCCTGCTATTACAGGAGAGTAATACCTTCCTTTAAAAACATATTTGGCCTCCGCATCTATGGGAGGCCCGACAAGAAGAAATGCAGTAAATTGAGATACCTTAAAGATGTGACTAAGTGGCTCACCATTTACTTCACCTGCCCATTAGAGAGGAGGATCAACACTTAAAAGGTTTTTGAAAGATGATTCAGGGAAAAAGAATTTATCTATGCTGGACACAATAGGACAAAAACAAAAGTTTGTCAAACCGTCATCTTGAAATTGCATGTGACTCAATATCAATAAATGTGTTGTTTTATGTGCATTTCACTTCTCACAGCCTATGGTAATAATTAGAAAAGAACAGCTTTCTTTTTTTTTTTTTTTTTTTTTTTACTTCTGCTTAGCTTTCATTTCATCAATCAGCAAATTTGACCTCTTTCTCACTGCTCCTGCACGTCATTTCAGTAAGTATATAAATATGTCAACTGTCCCTCAGCTGTCAACTTGCCGTTTAAATGCATGAACCAGTGCGCAATGATCAGCCTCTCTGGTGTACAGTAAACGAACCACCAGCTGTGATGGGCTTTCCCAAGGCACACCATATATATTTAGTATTTGCATATCAATTTTTTTTCTCTCAAAACACAAAGCCTTTAGCACGCAGAGTTTCCCCAACTTTAATACCACGAGGGATTTACCCACTCATCCTCATATGAGCATTAAAGCTCATAAATAAACAGCTTTCAGATGTTTACATATGGACCACAGTGCTCGCAAATGGCTCAGGAGAGTAAGAGGAAGGCTCATTTGCACAAATGAGCAGAATTAGAATCAGCTGTCCTGTTTTAACATGGTTTAACTGAAACTATTTAGATTAGGATGAAATATATAGCCTTCAGATGTTATAGAAAATCATACAAAGTCCAATGTTTTTATTTAAACATGGAAATTATGCACCTGTAGCTGCAATAATACGTTTATAGGTTGGCCAAACAGATATTTAACTGAAAACCCTTTTGACGATCATTTCATGTTTCAATTGTGTCACTTTTGAAATAAAAATGCCAAATAGAAAGTGAAATCACATAGTTTTCACCTATCCATCCATTATCTATACCACTTCTCTATGCGGAGTCACGAGCAGAGGCGGGGCAGGGTCAAAAGTCTATCACAGGGTGGACATATAGAGAACGTTCCCTTTCACACCTATTGGAAATTTTAAAGCCTTCATTTACCTTAAACTGCATGTCTTTGGACTTTGGGAGGAGGCTGGAGAACCTGAAGGAAACCCACTCACCGGGAGTAGATACAAACACCACATAGAAGGGCACCTTGTCTTTGAGCCCTGACCTTTTCTCTGTGTGCGTATGAATATGACAGTAAAATTTTCCATTTGGATAGGATGAAACAAGAATCTGAATAAATCTGCATTTATTCATCAAATCAGTCAATAAATGAATAAATAAATAAAATCAACCGATGAATTGTTTGAGAAAATAACTGTTAGTAACAGTCCTAAATGGCAACATCTGGTAGGTCAGTAACTGCAATCATCAGCTTTACTCTATGCTGTTTTCTGTTAACAATAAGATGCAAAAACAAACAAACAACAACAACAAACCCTGTTGGATGCCGCTGCGTCGGCAGAAAGCTCACAGTTGAAATTATATTCGTGGTGAAGATAAAATGTTTTTCCCTCAATAAACTGACTTTCCAGAGAGCAAAAGTGTGTCCCTTTTTTACTACCTTTCTTTGTTTCCACATGAAATTGAGGCCACTGGTATCTTTTGGAGCCTGCAGCTCAAATTTATATGCGAGCATCATCCCAGCACAGGCAGTTCTTAATGAGCTGTGTGAGCTCGCTGGGTGGCAACGGAAATGATATTTTGTGTAATTACAGAAATCTGGGGTTTGACCAAATAGTAATATGTGGAAAATGATCTGAGGAAGGAAAAAGAAACTTAAAAGGAGCACGAACTGCAAACATTAACTGGCATGGAAAAGGAAATGGCAGGTGGAGCATATCACCATGGTGACAAAAAAAAAAAAAAAACCACAAAAAAACCTGTGATGCTGTTAATAAATTGTGCAAAACAGTGGTCAAAAGTGTTAATAAGAGGAATAATTAATGCAGACAGAGAAACAGGAAGGACGAGCTTTGCTGTACACAAGCGTTACAAGTATTATGTATTACAAGTGTTTTTTTTGCCAGACTTACATAAGAAAACATGACCCAAAATCCCCAGGGAAGGGCCAAAAGGCAGTGTGCCTGTCTCCACTGCTGTTGCATGAAGGATTATGAGCCTTCATTTATCTGGGACATCCTATCTGTTTTCCTGAGTACACACTTTACAGCCGTGATAGTTGCACTGTAAGAGTGTGTATGCAGCAGATGGTTATGGCACAATATAACTGAATATCACTGAGCTAGTGTGCTGTGTTTTCCGAGAATATGAAGATACAATCTGTCATTTGTTTTATTACCCTCTGTATGTTTTGACATCAAGACGAACTGCTGCTCCACATGCACTTTAACAATATATTTTTCCCAAGTCAAATATGAAGGCTCACAACTGCTGACTGTAACAGCAGCTCACACACACACACCACTCAAATTCTTTCCTATAGTGTGCACTTAATTCCCCTATTCCCTCCCTTAATCCCTGTCAAACCTTGCCATTAGAGGAAAAAAAAAAAGTTCAATGCTTTCCCCTTTCTAGCCCAATATCTGTCCATCCCTCCTTGTCTGTGAATTTCGATTTGGTGCAATTTTCCTCCCCCTCCCTCTCGGTCTAGTTCCATTATTTTCAGAACGACAAAGAAGAAGAAGAAGAAAAAAAAAAAAGACAATAAAAGCCCTGAAGCCTGAGAGCGAGGGCTGGCCCAAAGGTGACCCTGGTGCTCTCATCAGCCACTGTCCCACTTTTCACCAGCCTCCACCCACAGCTCCGACATGCAGCGGCTACAGCTCGCCGCTTACACTTCCTTCTCACACCAGATACTGGCTGAATGACGACGACACCACCCCAACTCATTTCATTCAGAGCCCCCGCTGTGCGTTCACACACACACACACACACTCACAAATGCAATGGAATTTTTAATAATGATTTCAGAGTGGCATGATTGGATACATTCCCGTGGAGAGATGAAGGAAAAGCGAAAGCAGCAGAGGTGAGAAATGGAAAAGGTGAGGGGGGGGGGGTTGAATGTGCGTGGATGAAGGGATCTAACGACTTTGCTCTGTCTCATTTGCAGATGCTATCCCTCTCAGTCTAGATTACAACATTATCCCTGTGCCAAAATAAAGGCTTATCAACCAAGGTTTTCTCTTAATGTAGGCTCTGCGAGACCACGGGATAGATCACAAATCTGCCTCAACTTTGCATTTGCTTTCATGTGCAATATAATAAACCTCACATGCCTCTTTAAGCCATGCTCTGTATACTCCTTAGAAATAAGGCTGTTGGTGTATTCAACATGCTGTCCAAGACCCCATGACTTTCTTTCACCATCCACGTGTACATGAATAGATTCAGTAAAATGCAGTTCTGCTGTTTGGCAGATGTGTGTCCAAAGTGACCGAGGAAAATGTTATTTTTAGCAGAGCTCATTGGGAGCTCATGCCTTAACCTGTATCATCTCAAAAGCTGCGATGTTTCAAATATCACTGTTTCAAATTACATCTCTTAGCACAAGAAGTTTTTGCTACAGCATCCTCTTTGTTCTTAATACAGCAGCATTAGCCATTTGCAGGAATCATGATCGCAGTAAATTATGGGTTATTATCCAGCAGATAGAGGTGTCTCTGAATCATCAATCACTACATAAAACCTCCAGAAGTCCTTCATGTTCTGAGCTGTAAAAGCACCAGGGTCAATTCAGTTCTAAACTAAGAAGCGTGATTTTCCAATATACATCATTTTGGCATTTTACCTCTTGGTACATTTGTAATTTATTTCAAGTTTTGTCCCGGAAAACCTTTCACATGTTTCAAGTTGTTGCGATGGTACACCCACTGCATATGCATTCATTTCTGCAGTAATTGGAGTGATCATAATACTTCTTTGCTTTAATATGGAGGATATTGGTGCTGAACGTCAACTTCAGTAAGATTCAGACTTTTCAACAAGACTGGACACCTATCTGCCCTTCAGCTTTCAACTGCCTATTAGGGTGAAACATATTGGCTAGATAGGTTCTGTGTGTGTGTGTGAGAGAGAGAGACTAAGGCATGCAGCAAAGAATGACCAAATAAGACACGCACAGACCCACACACATACACAAACTCAAAAACATGGGTGGGCTGGCAGTGGTGAGCCTTATCGTTTTGCCACAAAGTGGGAAGACTACATTACTCACTTCCCTAAACCCAGACTTGGTTACCATAGCAATAGGAGTGTGGCTGGGGCAGCTCATCATTGTGGAGGCTACTAAAGCAGAAGTGGTAAGATAGAACAATCACCAGGGGAACCACAGGTCTGACCAAAACACATTCTCACATTGCTCCATTTCTATTTCTTTGATTTATGATTTAAAAAAAAAAATCTGACTAGATTAGGTCATCTCTTGGTCACCTGCTCCAAAACCGACTTCATGCCGGCGAAAGACTGATATAAGAGCAGTATCAGAATAATTTTCATTACTCTTAATTCTAGTTTATGTTAGCCCTCATTCTTATACGTATAGTGATATTTAGAACTGTTGTGGGCCCTAGGATGAATTTTTGATATTCAATATGTTGTTCCATAATGTTCTAAAAGTCAATAAAACAATACAGTGTGAAGAGCTAACTCATAATCATTTTTCTGCTTTGCTGCATACCGGCCAACAGAGATCAATTGAAATTGAATTTATAATTGCACCATAGTGGAGCCTCGCCCTTTATTCAAATTAATGAAGTGTTTGCAGATCCATAGTGTTGTGAGTCTGATCATTAGATTAATTACCCCAATCAGGCTATTGTATTTCAATTAAGCCGAGTGCAGTGTTTATCTTTTCATTAGTCAACACTCAGAAAAGTAATAAAGAGCAGAGATAGTGTGTGGTGCCTGTGCACATGAATATACAAATACAAATGACGTCTTCTTATTGCGTATCATCAACAGTGACAAAATGGCAGGATGGTGACTTTCATACCTTTGATAGTTGTGAAGCGCTAAAAAAAAAAAAAAAAGGCTTGGCCTAAACAAGCTTTGGAAATAATGTGAGTCACAAAGGAAATCAGGTAGTTGAAAGGACCAAGACACTGAGAAGAATGTCCCATAAATGCTGATAATTAGACTGCAGACTGCCTCCATTCTCTCCCTCGTTCTCTTTTTTACCATTCAAACTGAAAAATGGCTCTGATGGGTTACAAGACACTCTTTTGACCTTGACAAAGGACTTCATTTAGATAAGACGTAGGCTTCGAAACCGGAGTGTAAATTAGGTCACTTCAATGACGGCAGCCCACAGAGCATGACTGAGTTCAAGTTGTTGACTTCAAGACTTGAGGCTTCTAATGTCCTGCTCCTTCTATCTGGGACTAATTCAGGCCTACAGGAGTGATTTTCAAAAAGTTGGTATTTAATACTGGATTGAAAAAAACCAAAGAGAAACCTATAGTATTGATAGGAAAATCACGCTGCTATTGTATATTAAACTATAGCACATTTGGATCTTTTAAAAATGACAGTGAATAATTAAAGTTACTGTTTGGAAAAACTAACATTTTAACAAGCGTCTCAATATACAGATGAATTAGAGTGGTCAACATCATATATTGTTTTGTGCTTGACATGCATTGCAGTGTCAGACAGTCAGCCTGAAACTTTGGTGCATAGAGCTATATCGATGAATGGATTGCCATAAAATTTTGCATTCGCGGTCCCCAGAGGATGAACCCTAATTGCTTTTCTGTTTCTCTAGAGAAATGTCAACAGCTAAAATATGGACTGGCAAAATTCTTCACAGATACTGACCGTTCCAGACCCTTATTTTGGTGATCCTTCTGACTTTCTTTTAGCACCACCATGTGGTTCACATTTGTGGCTCAGGATGAATGGACTCCTTTTGGACAGCCTTTTCGATAGCCAGGGAACCTGGTGCAGATATTTCTGGTCTGAACTTGTGATCCCTTACAACAGTGATATCCCAATCCATAATCCACCTCCAGCCAGTGGGAGCGAGGGTGAAAACGTTCATGCTCTCCCGTCCGAAAGGAGAGCTCACATTCACGTCACCCATTGTTTTTTGAACTTCGGTTTCCCACTTAACCAGTACATGTAAAGCTCAGCACATAAATACATACAGTATATATGTTTATGTTCATATTTTGCAACAAAAGAATAGATAATTTTTCATTTTCTTTTAAATATAATATTCTGAAGTCTCACAAATTTTTCTGAGGGGTGAAATCTTCAACTATTTCATATCTCTTACATGTTGGTTTGGGTGTTATAGCTTCACAGAGGCTAAATACTCGCAGATGGAATTGTTGAAACACCACAAACACATAAATTAAAAATTTATGGCTCTAGTTGTGTTCTGTCCTCCCATGATCATGTGAGTGCAATTTCTCCACTATATATAGTGGAGAAACTGAATCAGACCTTTATCCAAGTCACACTGAATATACAATGTGACTTAGATAAAGGTCTGATTCTGACTGCGGGGGCCATGTGACCACACTCCTTTCATAAGGGCATCTCCCTGCACAACTGACTTGTCTTCTTACTCATCAGACAACAAAACAACACAAATACAAGAGAGAGCACACGTTTCACAAGCATGAATGCAGACACACGCATGCAATCGCAGCAAGTCTGAAAACACACACACATAGACCATCCAACCAATAAAACTACTACTATCCGGCTGACCCGACTTTTATGAGTGTAGATTTATCATTGGCCATTAAAATACATTTGATTTTTACCAGGCTGGCTCTTCACTGCTGGTTTCCTCAACAGGAGTCCAACCCACCTTTTACAACCACTTTCCTTAACCTTCTCTCCTGCTCATAAAACACCAGCAGCTTTCGTCCTCCACCTCTGCTAGGCCCCCTCCTCTACCTACTCCTCTTCCATCTCTTCTACTGTATCTCCCCATCTATTTTGACCTCCGCTATGATTCTATCTTCATAGGGTGTGTTTGTGTTTCTCTTCATCCTGTCCTTGCCCTTTTCTGTCCCCCTCTTGCTCCTATACTGCACGAATATCCTCTCTGCCCCCGAGTTATTTTTCTTTTCATTCTGAATGATCGATTTGTCAGATTTATCCGACACCTTGAGAATAAGGATGGTTATCAAGCCTCCACTTTGAATCACAGAGAGATCTCATAATGTGAGCGTTCATATTTAGCTTTCAAAAGAAAACCTTTCCAACTTGTTTTTAGGGGATGACTGCCTACTTTAATGTGCGTAATGAAACTACACTCTTCATCATTTTCACTGATGCATTACTATCCTTTTCAGCTGGTCCTGCTGTACCACAAGCAATCTTTTATGGCACCTGTAGTTGTATGTGTTGTTACATTAGATTATCAGCAGAGCATTATAAATCCCTGTAAAATCCTGGATCAGTGTTTCTTAACGATGGCCACTCAACCATTAAAATAAACTTTGATTGCGATGAGCTGGCACGTCAGGATATCACCTTCCTTAATTTTCATGTATAAACTGATTTTAGTGGCTAAAATGACACCTGCCACTGTTGGATTTCAACAGTTTCTTGCAACTGACAATTATCTGATATTAACGTCATGAGAGTATTATACAAATCTCTCTGCGGCTTTTTAAATGACTGTATACAATCAAAACCCTGTGAGGCCATATTAACGTTGGTATCTTCATAGGTTGATAAGACATGCAATTGCCATGGATATACAGCTTCTATCCTAAAAAGAAAATATGGTTCATGCCTGGGTGGGTTATTGTATGAAAAATAAAATAATGATTTTAAATAATAAATAAATAATAGAACTAAAAAATAGCACAATGAAGCGGAGAAAGAAACACCTATCTCCACAACTCTAGAGTTTTATGTCTAAATAGGAAAACCCTATCAACGACGCACCAAACTTATGTTTCCAGAGTAAAATACAAGAGAAAAGGGCTTTGAGATAATTGTGTGAAATTGATTCTTCTGATCCCAAATATTTTTGTTCTAGGGTCAATTGCCATTAAAATATGTAAACTCTGTAACTTTTAGTAAATCTGTATTTTATATTTAACAGGAACAAACTATTTCCGGTTGTGCCTGTCATAGTCAGACACAAGCGCCATAAAACCATGAACCATTGAGTGGACTGCTGACCCTGATGATGACTGACCCCACATGTGTTCTGGACTGAAACTTTTTCAGTTCTCAGAGCAGTGGCGTCACTGTGTGCGATGTGTATGGGAGGACTGTCAGACACTGACAACACCGAAAAACCTTGTTAAGCATCTGACATGAAATCACAACAGTGAATATGATGAGGTGATGATGAAGAGGAGAGGTGGTGCTAAGGTGAGTTAGACTTCATTCACCTGGCTCTTCAGCAGTGGTGTCCATTATCCGGGTACAGTACAGAGAGAATATGAAGCCAGTGGTAACATTTATCTCTCAGTATCTATCAGGGTTGTAATTTTAGCATGGAGTGAAATTTATTTGCTTCAATAAAATATTCTTCAACTGTAATATCTTTATCTCTGAAAATCCGTTTTATAGCCAATAATCTGTATTTTAATGGCACTTGTGTTTCAATTGGTACGGGATGAATGGGCAGTGTTATTGCATCTGTCTCCTTTGTTTTTACTAGCAGCTGGCAGATGATTTCAAAATATTGGCATTGACTCATTAATGTATTTATTCAGCTCAATCTATACTTCAATGGTATTTTTCTTTTTCAATTTAAATAACAAGTCATTCTATTAAAATAGTGAGTCTTCGTAACGTGTCAATTCCTCTGCTTTTACTGTATTTTGCTGAAGGTATTAGTACAGTATTGATACAGCCAATTGATATCAGATTGGAAGAGAAATCAGTCGTATTGCACATCCCTGCTATCTCAGGCCAAGGTTAGTCTAATTACATCTGATTACATCTTATTTATAATATAATTAAATGTAGCCTCATGAACTTAAGTAACAGGAACAGTTTCTTGTCTGTTGATTACAATTGAAGGACCCACGCTAGCTAGCTCGTTATCTAACATTGTCACCATATTTTAGTGCAGACAAGGACACAGTGTACTCCAGTGATTAGACAACTTTTAGGCCTGAATGGCAACAAAATATAGCCAAAATTTTGACGGTTGTGATGACTCTCATTTTCAGTTGGAATTACACATTATTTCATTCGAAAGAAAATGTCTATAATATTAATGAGAATTTTTGTTGGGCCACTCATGAAACAAGCGCATTTGCTTACATCTGGATATGATTTATAGGCAGGGTGTCTGTAGCAGTGCTATTCTTCATTTATGGTTTGGTGTGAAATATTTTATTGTGCAAATTTGGATATTTTGATCATTAACCACAATGTGCCCTGCGATAGACTGGCGACCTGTCCAGGGTGTACCCTGCCCTTGCCCAATGTGAGCTGGGATTGGCTCCAGCAGCATGAATGAAAGTAACAACAATGTGATTTCAATGATATGTCGATTAAAAGTTCGGCCTGATATTTTGTTCTCTGCCTTCTTGTTTTTGATCTGGGCTTGGCCCTGTGATGGCACAGAGAGTGTTTATACAAGAAAGAGCTGGCGAATACTTTGTTTCTCAGGGAATTCATTCAGGGGTTTTGCAATAAACTGCTGAGACTCTGGGGAATGTGATCCTTGTCCACTACAGAGCCCGGCATATGACATGACACAATGTAATAAAAATAAAATGTCAGGTGTTTTCCTGTGACATGATGTGAAAGTTCAGAGTTTGCCTGTCTGCCCAGGGACAAAGACAGCACTCTCTGGATAATCAAGTTTAATGTAAAGCAGAGTAAATATACAGAGTACTGCATTCAAAGGGCATACGTGAAAATATATGTTTCATTTTCTTCCTGTTTGTTATTGCTGTCTGCTATTGCCCTCCTTCCCACCCTCCATCTCTGTATCATTTGCCATTCGCTGTTTTCTCAGTTCTCTTATCTATTTTGTGACTTTCCCCAGGCCATTTCTTTGTCCACTGTCTCCTTTTCCCCCTCTCTCTCGCTCTCTCTCTCTCACTCACTCTGGTTGACATAGCACCAGTTTCATTTCCGCTCGTTCATCCATCTGTCTGCCATCTTTTTTTGGAAGAAGGAGGAGGGGTGGTAGTGGGGGACTAATCTGTTTTCCAATCTCTCCCTGATATGTGCTGGCTGAAGCTTCGTGCGTGAGAGTTAATAAAGGAACTGCATGGGTAAACTCACAGGAGGGCAGATAGATGCGAGACGGATGAGATGCATGAGAGTAAATATATGCAAACAGCACAAACATGGACTGACAGACGAGCTCGACTACTGTCTGTGTACCGTCTGCGCTGACGTTAGAGGCAAGTCTTGTTAGTCAATTAGGCAACAAATTGGAGTCTTAGTTGAGTGACACATTATTAATCAGTTGTAGGTTTTACACGATTAGTTACTCAGAACAGTTATTCATAAAAAGTCACTCATAGCCCTCAGCTCTTTCCCATCTTATTACAACAAACTCACTCATACTTATAACATCTACTGTTTATTAATTGCGACATTGTCCAGATGCTTGCCCAGATAGTACATCCCCTGTTACTCCCTGCGGCTGAGCAGTGAGAGAGGGAGAAACTGCACCAGCTGAAGTTGACAAATGCAGTCTACAGTCTTCAGTCTTTTCCGAATGTGCCCTGACAGAGTCTTTTTAGTTGGACAGCACACGTGTTATGTATGTGAATTAGTATTTTTGAGGAATGAATTGGTTTTGGAGGAGGGACTAAGGGAAAAGCACAAACTACAAATTATTTAAACGTCTATACAAAACATCTATAACTCCACAGCAGCATGATGATGATCTTGCAGAGAGTTGAGAACATTTATTTTATTATTCAGATTTTCTCTCAAAGTTTGCACAATCATTCACTTCGGCCGCTGTGGGCAAGAAAAAAGATTTTCATAACTCTCCTTTTATGATGCCATCAAGATTAATCGACATTTCCCCCCCCCCCTTTCCTTCGTAAACACTCCCCTCAATCACCGTGCAAAAGTAGAGCTAACTTTGACAAAATTAATGAACACAAGGAAATGCACGCTGACAGATTTTTTACAAAGCTAACCGAAAAAAACCAAAAAACAAAAAACGTTTTGCTGTTTCAAGTTTAATTCACTCAACTTAGGCATATTTTTGTTTTGAGAGCTGTTGTTGCGAGACGGACACATTTTTCTGTTGCAGCTTGCTTGTGATCATAACATGTGGCACATTCAAATTAAAAAGCTGATTGTTGCCAGTTTCTTGTGCATATGTAGGTAAATTTAAACTGCAACTGGGACAAGTTGCAAAGAACACAATTGTCAGTTTTTTGGCGAAACAAATGTAGAAACCATGCCACAGAAAAGTACATTGAACTGGATGATCATTTTGAAGGGAATCTAGTCTGAGGTACTGCTGAAATGTGAGAGCGGTTTCCAATATTGAGCACAATGATATGAATAGAGTGGACAAATAATGGAAGCCACCGTCAGCATGGGAGGCCTTTCATTCTAATGTTCAACCTTAAGTTAATTTTGGAAGTTAAAGTTAAACCTGTTTGTTCAAGATTGCAGACTGGAAGATCTTCTAATTGAGTTTCCTCTAATGTCTGTTTATTGCACGACTGCATGGTGAAAGTGCAAAACAGCTTCAGTGGATGACAACAATGAGCACAGAGAAACCCATGAAAAAGCAGCATGTCTCCAACTGCAAGATAGGAAAAAGAGGAGGAGGAGGAGGAGGACGTGAGTAATCTTACCATCATCTCCTGATCCTGAGCCGGCATCTGCAGACAAGAACAAATACAGTTATTAACCAGAGGCTCACAGAGACAAAGCCACAGACATTAGCTGAATAAGTGTGTCTGCATAAGGAAATGTGTGTTTGGGCCTATTTAATCCGTGCAAGTGAGTATGTGTGTGTGTCTGAAATGTGATTTGCCATAAAATAATGCAGCAAGTGTATACTTAAAAGATTTATAAAAACTGGGAGGGCAGTGATAGTGAAATGGAGGATGTCCTTGGGCTTTGAGCAATGAACATATTCCCCATTCTGCAACAGCACGTTGCTCACATACCCAACGACTGTGGACATTTCCACAGTGCGGCTGTGGGAAGGTTGTTTCAAGTTGTCAGTGTGTTTGTGTCTCAGTGACTGCTTTTCCACAGCTTTCCTCCTCAATCTGCGCAAAGCTCCCTCAAAGACGGAGCTCACTGAATTGTTTGACATTACGGCTATGAAAGGGATACCAATGAGCAGCCGCCATGTAACTTGAGCCGCATCATGGAGCAATCCGCTAAAATGCACAGGCCCGGAAATCAAGCAAGGTCTCAGAAGACTTGGGTGGGTGGGGAGGAGGGATAATAGCTCAGCTCCATAGAAATACCCCAGTGAGGGGGTTTCATGAGAAGAGTTACAGTCTGTCTGGAGTATTGGGGCCTTCATAGCTCTAGAACAAATGGAGTCTGACCAGCCAGCTGTCCTGATACTGATGCTTTCATGACATAAGCTGTGGTTCAATAAAATACTTTTCTTCTGGGACAAAAACATGTCCGCAGAGTGATGGTTCTTTGAGGTCAGTCCGAGAAACAGTCTGGATACTCTCTGAGCAGACTCAAAGCCTAAATATAATCAGTGAGGTAGTGAGGTAAAACTGACTTCAGAGAGAAAGTTTAGTTCAATTAGTGGCATATTCAAAATATTTTTTTTCTTCTCTTTTGTTTGACTCATATTTCCTTCAGACAGCCCACGAATAATTCAGTCCATTATTAATACATGTGTGGTAACAAACTCATTTTCAAAACAAGTAATTTCAATGCACTTTTTTCTTACATTGTTAATTTTTTTATTTTCTGTCTATTTTAATAGCCATGGTGTCGAAATAACAATATCAGATCAAACATTTTTAAAGGTTGCACAATTAATCAAAAAATTATCTTGATCACAATATCCAAATTGCAGATTAATTTTTTGGACTAAAGCAAACAGTGTCACCACATCATTGTACATTGTTACACCATAAGTGTTGTGATGCTACAGAGATGCCAGGCGTACATATCATACTTCATCCATCACCTATACTCTTTATCCGTCAGGCTGGAGCCAATCCCAGGGAGAACATGCAACCCCAAACAGAATGGTCCGGGAATCAAAACCAGAACCTTGTTGCTGACTATACCACCTCCAAATGTAAAGAAACCTTTTTTTTTTTTTTTGGTACAAGAATAAACAAAAATTAAAAATGTTCTTAATTTTATGACCAAAACTGTCATCGCAATCTCTATCAAGAGAATTGCAGATTTGTTTGCGCTTGTATTTTGAACACCACAGCTTTATTAGTTAACCTCTCATCGACTCACAAATTTCTCCCTGACACTGATTGCATCATTGGCAGTAAATATGTTGAAGGATCGTTCTGATATTTGTCCAGTTAATGTTTCAAGAGGGTGAGAAGATGCATGAGGGTGGAGTCTTTTGTGTTCAAGGACACATTGCAGTTGTTTGCTGATTAGTATTTTAAACAATCTGTGTTCATTTTTGTGTGCGTCTTTCTTGGCCTGAAAGAGTTAGCCTGGTTCTGTAAATTTGGACAAGGAATGATAATATAGTCACTACGCTACGCGCAGCACCGTAGCCTACGCCACCCCAGCATCACAGTCCTTTGTACTTGCGTTAGACGTGCTCTGTTACGAACAAGCAACTAACGAAGAATTCAGGATACAAACGGCCGTTCGGAATGTAACTCATTCGTAAGTTGGGGAGTGGCTGTACTTTGTGTGAGCCTTATTCCCTCATTGATCAACAATTATCCTTTCTTTGATCAGCGTCTGTGTTTTCATGCGTGTTTGTGTCCAGTAGTAAGCAGAGAACCCGCCTGGTCTACCGTCTGAATTACTTCATAATGATTAACCTCAGCCTGCTGATTTAGTTGAAGCCACTGTGTGGAGAAGAGGAGGGAGTAGACTTTGCCTCTGAAACCACAGAGGGTCTGAAGATACTCATAAAATGAACAACATGTAGACAGTACCACCTTTCACAAGACACATTTTGCTACAAACACCATAATGATTCTTCACCTAATGGCTTTAAAATCAATCAGATCATTTATAATTTATGGACGTAAAGCACTGTCAATAAAATGTACAGTAAATTTCTAAAGGCCAAAGTCATCATTACAACCCCCCTGACTGCCATTAGTCTGACTCTAGATGGAGGGATACAGATGGGGAAGTGTTAGCACAAGTAGCAGGTGCTGAAAGCACCATTACAGTGCAGCTTACTGAGGGGGAAATGGATCCTGTGTGAACAGATGAGACTCATTGTTCTGAAACAAGAGGGTTGGCCACAGTCCTATTACGCCGGATCCACTAGCCCTGAACTCTAACTAAAGCACTTTTGGTAAGTTCAGGGAAACAGGTTGAACGTTTTTCTGTATTAACCCAGACCAGGTACTTTCTTTAACCTCAGCACAAATAGTTTTAACATGAATAAGTGGAATGATGCTGTAAATTTTCTAGCTGATGACAAATACAGTATCATGTCTGTATATCCGGTGTCAATCTATTTGCATCTTGCTAAATATATATGTTGAAAATTATTTGCTGTTGTAAATAAATGTAGTTAGAAGAAGACATTGTTACCTTGTTCCTGTTGTCTCAACTCAAGGTCTTATATTATTCTGACCAAAGGCCCTAAACTTTAACTATATGTATCATTGGTATAACTGTTTTAAAACAACAGTTTTATTTGTATTCAAAGATATTTTTTCTGGAAGTCCACAAATTATCAAAGAAGGCAGGCGAGGAGAGGTCTTATATGTGCTTTGAAAATAAACAGCTATGCATTATCTAGCCACCTCTCTGTGTGCTCCTCCTATTAAGAAATAATATAAAAGGTTTCGAGAAACAAACTATACAACATCAACATACACTAACAAAATACAGTGTCCTAAGAGTACTGTTGCCAAGGCAACATGTAATCCAAAGTATAACAAGTGTGCAATAATTAACATATTCAGTCTCTTGTGTTATTATCCCATGCAGTCATAAAAAAGAAGGCTCATCCTTGCTCCCTGAAGAGGATGTTAACCTCCCACTTTCAGCTGTCAAAACAGGTCAGAGTTCTCTTGCAGGTGCATTTCAAGTTCACACAGACTGAACTCTGCATCAGATGAATACGATAACGATCAGTTTCTGGGATGAAACTAATGTACCCCATCATCAAATTTCTTTGTGAAATAAAGTGGAAGCTACTTCTGGTGTAGCTGCAGCATAATGAATAGAAAAGGAAGGAATTAAATCCCCACAGTAGAAGCAATATCTGGTTTTGCTCTAATGTCCAGCAGAGCCACGTATAACTTCTGTATCCCCAAAGTCAAAATTATGGAGAAGACAAATCCACTGAAAACTGATGCACTACACCATAGTGGTGCGGTGAAAGAGGAAAAAAAAAAGCAAAACATTTGCTAGACCTAGAGAATACACAAAGTAACACAGTGGGTAACACTAACTGTAAATAAAAGCAGCACAAAAACTGATGCTCTACTGTCTTTTCCTCCTTTTAAATCTAGAGTTTCCAAGTGACCTTGGAACATGTGGGACATTGAATGTGCACTGTTTCATGAAAAGGCTTAGCTCGAAGGATCAGGATGAAGTGAGAAGGGGTTCATGGGAGATCAATAAAAACCTTTAGTATCTGTACAAGGCTAGAGGGTTGAGGAGAGTAGGACCGGCATTAGAAAATAGAACAAAAGAGCAAGGGAGATGGGCACAAGCTTTCTTTTATCCTGCTTTACCTACCACACAATTTTATTTCGTGTCAGGCAGTGAGGAGTGACTGAAGGGCCAAGGAGTTCTGCCCAAAGAGAAAAGAATTCCTCTGTGGACCGGACAAAGAAGCTCTGATTCTGTCCTCTGATTGGCAGTGTTGGGCAAGTCACTTTAAAAAAGTAATTAGTTACAGCTACTAGTTACTTCTCCCAAAAAGTAACTAAATTAGTTCATCAGTTACAAATTTTAAAAGTAACTAGTTACTGCGGAAAGTAACTATTGCGTTACTTTCAAGTAAATTTAAATGCTCAAATATGTCTGACCTTGGAGCCCACCTCCACCCCTCTTTAATGGAACATAAAATACATGTGCATGTTCAATTAGAAGATGTATGAGTAAGTTTGAATTACTTGACACCAATGTGGAGAGGTGCTTTTGTCCAGGGCATAATGTGCCATTCACCATTCTATTCATTCCTTTAATTTCTTGGAGGGAAAAGTAATGGCTATACTTCCATTTAGAGAAGGCTATTTTTGGATTATTTGGGCTTGCCATTCCTGTTTCTCGTTCACTGACTCACTTGTGTCGTACGTTGTGTGTCTGACTATGTGTGCTTTTGAATTTTTGTAAACAACACCTGCCCACCTCTACCTCTGATTGACTTACCATCAGATTTTACTCTTCCTCAACCAATCATCATCATTTATGCGATTGTCTCGAAGAACAGTAAAAAAAGTGTCTGCCTCTCAGCTCAGAAATCTAGTTGGTCTGATGAAAAAAAAAAACAGCTTTAATAATAGTAACGTGTTGCATTTTTTGTCAGTAACAGTAACAGCGTTATAAAGATGCAAAGAGAAATCAATTAGATTAATGAAAAAAGTAACGCCATTATTCCCATCACTGCTCCTGAGTAAACCAATCAAAATGGAGCAGATTACAGGCATTCACCCACAGAAATTAAATTCTGCAAGGCTGGATGAACCTGCGACCCAGAACAGGATAAACGATATAAGATGAATGAATGAATGAAGGTTGGATGGTGGGTAGGCAGGGCTGAGGGTAGGGACTGCTTTGTAGTGACCTCACAAACTCACAGAAGTCAGGAAAGTTGTTTTAAGGCTCAGTTTCTGAATATGTCTTTGTGAACAAAGGCTTTTGATCCTTTTAATACAGTACACTTTTTTAGCCTTCTGCTGTGAGGAGCAAGGGAGATGGCTGTTTGCATACACTGTGCATGTCAACCAGTATTGTCTCTAAAAGTACTTGTGGGTCCTTGTAAAAATGATGCTCATATTCTAAGGGGACACCTTTAAAGTGAATCTGTAATGGATTTTTCTATCCATGGTGCATTTGAGGTGGCAACTCTCTACTCTTTACCCTGGAACTTCAGATCCTCAAACATGTAAATGCACATATGTGGGGCGCTACAAATAGACTGGCACGAACATGTAAACGAGTACATCTTGCAATATTTCCAACAGTACTGAGAGACAGACTCTGTTTATCTCCTTGCAGTGTGTGAGCTGTGGCATCTTCAATTCAGATGTTCAATTCTGCATCTGATTTCCATTTTAAAAAACGTCTTTAATATCAGTTGCTTTCAAGACTTTGGGAGCTGTCTGGGCAATCCAGAGCAAATCTCTTTACACCTTTGAAATCAAGTTCCATCAGAGCAACTTTGTGGGTCAATAAAATACATTTGATTCGATTCAAACCTTTACTATCTCTCTGACCAAATATCTTCCTAAATAGAACAGATGGCCCAGAAGTGTTGAAACTGCCGCCCATCATTATGGTATCTATGGTTTGCCAAAATTGCCGTGGTTATAATTCCTCCCTGACTACCATTAGAAATTGGTTTTCAGGTTCAAAGACAGCTCAAAATGGCCCAGTGTGCCTTTAAATTGCATCCATATTCGATGATTTTGCATGAGACAAATTACATCCAGCAGAAATGAGGGGGAAAGTGCAGCTTTTATGTAGCAAAGTGGAAAATGAGGGTGTGTAGTTTCAGGGGTAGATAGCATGTCAAAAATATCAAGCGGAAAGAGGAGGAAAAGACATAATAGCATGATGTTTGATACCAAACTTGCAGCCATACCTTTAGAATGCTAAGTAAATAGCTGTTGATGCTATGTAGCAATAGGTGGTGTTTAGCGTTTCAAAATGTAATCATACCCTAACCCTGAGTTAAACCTTCTCCTGATTTTGTTTCTAATCTTTTTCCTCTCTAACTTCAGTGACTCATGAACAGTATAGCCACACTTACGCTGGGTGTTATTTATGAATAACTTAAACACAAAAAAAACTGCAGAGCTGCAGGGATGTGGTTAGACCTGATTGATTTACAGCTGCCCGTCAGCAAACAAACAACCACAAAACCCTGTTGTCAGGTTTTCATTCAGTTGTTGTCATATCCCAAGGAAGTGTGTGACCGTGACATTGAGCTGAGAAGCGCTAAGAGTAAAACACAACCACGTACATATTTTATGTGGAAAAACTAAAGCTGTATAGTGTGAATTCTACACTCACGGTAACAATCTGATTGGGATTTTTTTTTCAGGACATCCAATTATGAATTATTTGTGACACTCAGATGTTATAGTGAATTTTAAGTATTTGCTTCCAATACATGAGTTGGTAAAGGGGTACATGTTCTATATGAGACCCTGTTAGTGTGAACCAAAATGCATGATTGTCACCAGGATGGATTTCTGCATGGCACCCCCTCTGATAATGTACGGCTAATTGTCATTGAGCTCCAAGCCAACTGAAGACCCACATTGTGCTTGTTAAGTCATCAGCCAAACATATGGCTGCTATCATCTGTCAGTACTCAGGCACTGCATTCACACAAAACAGTGTTTAAACATGTCATCAACATTTTAACATTGTGTCAATTAAACCCTCTGCCACCTTCCCATTTAACGACTTCCTGGAAGCTTATTGTTCACTTTGTGAACTGAGTTGGAAAATGCTATGTGAGCACTTGCTTGAGTTTAACTCTCTCCTTTGGGGGAAATAGGCTGCTTGGTTTGTTTTGCTTTGCTAAGCTGATGCTTAACTGCTCCTCACTGCGCTGGGCTTGCATTTGATGGGATGGGAATGTGGTACCATCTTGTGCTAATCAACTTTCACTGGCTTTGTACCACTGATAGCTCTTCCTCTTATCAACCTCAAAATCCAAACTTCCTTATCTGTAAGAGACATGAAGGTAATAAGGACTGAAATGGATGAGAATCAAAGAAGTGTAAATTTGAGTTGCCATTTGACAGAAGTTGCACTGAAAAAAAAATAAAAAAATAAAAAAATCAGTAATCGGCTAATATATTGCACTTCATGTCATAAACCTAAATCTCTGCGATATTATGTGCATGATATGAGAACTTTTCCACAGCAGCCATTTTAAGTTGCGTTTCCTGGATGGCACTAGTATCCAATCCTGTTTATTCATGCCTCAGTGCTGTCACTTAGCATGAACTGGCAACTCAGCAGGTCTCCTCGTCTCTGCGTGCAATGAGAGCAGACTCTAATGTCTGGCCCCTTGGCCTCATGAGCCAAAAGGGTTAATGAGACCACATGATCCTGCAGGTCTGCCAAACACTGTAAACAAAAAAAAAAAAGTGACTTGCTAATGTAACATGACAGGTCACTACTAAGTAAAAAAAATCTAAAAATGTAAAACAGTCTTCCTTATGAGTGAATGCTGATGGAATGAGGTTTCGTACAACTATTTTAATTCCAGTTCAACGGATGAATGTAGTGGTTATAATTTGTGGACACAACTGCCTGCTGTCTAGAAATGCTGACATACAGGTCTGAAAATCAAACATGACATTTTCTAATTTTAGATCTATGGAAAATGTGTTGCTTGCTCTCTGAAAACAAGAGACATTCATTCATTTCAGAGTCTGAAATTCATTTCAGAATGAACTTATGTTTTAACTCTTGACTTTGACAGTAGTTGAGAAAACAATATGGCCTGCCTGCTGCTCTTTAGCACTATTGGCTATATCACATGAGCTTCAACAGCAGATGGGGTTCGGCCCAGTTGTTATATTGTTTCTCTATAGGCAAAAAGGAATATTAACCAGAAATACAACACAAACACATCTGTTGGATGTGATATTTGTGAACAGTCTTGTGAAAATGTTCAGCTTGAAGAGGTAAAAGCACATCATTGTTGCATTTCTGATCTGTATCAGGTAGAGTTCAACGCACTAACACAAGGTAACAGAAAAAAGTCACAATAATTCAGTAAACTTCCTCAATAGGACAACCCAGTAAATATTTCTGTACCCAACCAAATAATTTAAATACATTACAAATACAACACAACACAACACAGTGGAAGTATTCCAAGGGACACAAAACAGTGATAGACCCAGCTGTGATTCAGTGGTTTGTGACTTTGAGAGTTAAAATGCCCATGGATGTATTATAATATATACAGTCAAGTATTCCCCAGTCAGGTTCATCACTTTTTGTGTCCCCAGGAAACACTTCACCTCTGTGAACTCCATCAGCTGGTAAGGACCATGCTCAAAAGCTCCAAAAAAGCTTTGAAATTGATGCAGAGGTGAAATATTTTTTTTAATAACAACACATGGCTCGCTGTTTTGTTTTGGGTTTTTTTTTGTTTGTTTTATTATGAGATTGTTTTGGTTTTTTTTACAATGCTGCACTAATATGAAGCTTGGAGAGTTAGAGTTACATTATGAACACTGCATCTAGATTTTCTTTCACCAAGTTTTCCCCCTGGAGATGTCTGTTTCATGATATCTCTCATCCCAGCAGGGAAAACAAGTGCTGGCACTGGCGAATTGACATATATCTATTACACTGTGTGCTGTTGCTGCTAATGGGATTTTGAAGGATGGAAATGGAAAGAGAGGGAGAGAGAACAATGCAGATAAAGAGAAAATGCTTTGTTGCTGCAAATGCACAAATTGTGTAAAATAGTTTTGACTCTTACTATTATTTGCTCCTCGTTATAATATATTAACATATTCCATTGCTGCACTCAGTTTAAGGAAGAATTGCTTTGAGTATCAGCTAAATGGCAAGTGAGTGGTGAAGCAAGAGAACAAAGAAGAAACACTTTAGAAGTTGCTGCCTGCCACACATTCCCACATGCATGGTTTGGGTGTAACACCCAGTTATATAAGAACAGCTCCCACACACAGCTCACAGTTTACCTTTTAAACAAACAAACCACAAGCATCTGTGACATTGGCTTTATGAAGGCTACATTTGTGACATATATCATTCCAGTACTTGAGTTCAGTAATAATTTTGTCATTTAGTCATGTTGTATGCACATACTGATGTTGTTTTTACCCTGGTTATTCAATTAAGACAATCATTTCAGACCAAGATATGAACTTGGCTTCTTCGTGAGCAATTAGTATTTTTTTGTTCATTTAATTTCTTTCACACTGAGCATATCACTGATTTAATTAGCAAGAAATGAGCACTTATTTAACAAAGAGGGAGTTGTTTACAGATTTGTTCTGAAATTAATTCTTGTATAAAATGTACATCTGAGCGTAACAAGAAAGTCTTATGAACCACAGACACAGTGTGTTTGTCAGGACCGCACAGCACAGCATGTCCTTGTCTGAAGCCCTCATTAAGTTCTCAAAAGTCCTTCTTGTTAGACAGAAGAAAGGGTTCATTATCTCTTCCTATTTCAATAGATACACAAATCCATATCCCACACACTGGTTTAGACTATCACATGTATTGAAAAGGCGCACCGAAAGACACACACGCACAACCCGCAAACAGGCAATATAGAGATGCTGGGCATTTCATGTGACTGTTCACGGGCCTGCCGACTTGCACAGACACCACTACTGTTACTGCAGTAACATTTCCACCTCAATCTCCACACGTTCCCTCTACTGAGCTGAACTCATTCAAGCCCTTTAATGGACTTCTGCCGACTGCCTGTCGAGGGGGAGGTGGGGGACTGAGTCAGCACCTGCTCGAGTTGAGCCAGCAGTGCTATCTTGGCTTAAGCAGTGATTCACATATGGCAGGAACCGCCAACATCGCTGTGCCTCTGGATCCACTCATTCACAACGAAGCACTTTATTCCCAACACGATTCACTAATGGGTAGATTCTTTTGTCAATGCTAGCATTTTTTTTTTTTTTTTTAGCATTTAACACATTATGCTGTCCAAGTCTAATTACATGTTGTGATAAATAAAAATCCACAGTCTTCGTTTGTATGTATGTGGAAGGTTCCACAGACTGGTGTGAAATACATACAAATACTACAGTTAATCTATCATCAAAGCAGACTGAGTTTATATTAAATGCTGAGCATGAGTCTAAATTAAAGCAGTATATTATGCATTAGACATTGAACTACAGAGATTGTATGCAGATTTTCTTTCTTCTATTATCTACAGAACAGGTTAATAAAACCTATTCACTAACCTTTTATGACCAAGAATCTTTACTGCATACTGCCAGTAGCACTACTGGTCTCCACAATGCGCCTAATGAAGTGCCTGACCTTTTCAGAGCAAAGACACCCACACAGCATCTTAAACACTAAACTATATAAGAAAACAGCAATCCCAATGTATGTTAGATAGTTACAGAGAGTGCTGTATTCTCCTTACAGCCAATGAAAACATGAAAACAATAGGCAATGTCATCAAGGGAGAGGGAGCGTAAAAAAAAAAAAAGAAAAAGAAAGAAAGCAATACTGTTTAAAAGAAAGGAGCAATCCCTGTATATTAGGGATCATCTACAACAAGTCATGCCTGTTATTAAAAAATATAGTAAGATAAAAAAAAAAAAAAAAGTTGGAGGCTAATCACTTCCCAACAGGGAATGGAGAGGGGGTTTGCCTCTGTTTCCTATTACAACAAAATTATTATCTTGCTTGTCCCATGACCACAGCCGTAAAAAACGTTTTAATTTAATGCTGAAGCTATGCACACGAACCAATGCTAAAAGATTATACCGAATTTAATTGAAACTACAATAAGCCGAGTCAATATCTACTTCTACTTGAACCATACCAAAGCAGGATTTATGCCTTGCAATCACCAAGCTGCGCTGCTTCTTTGCCTCTGGTGTCATAGTTCACTATAGTGCTTGACCTATTGATTGTGTAGTACATCTTTCGGGCCATGACACACATTCACACATCCTGAGCTGACTGTGTTTACTTTCTCTGTGATGTACAGCAACCAACTGAAAGATTTCATGGGTAAAGACAAGACAAATATGTGAATATATTCTATCGATGCACGATTGAGAAGACACACAACGTAGCTGTCATAGAGACGAGCTGCCTTTGTTGATATTCCTCCGGTTGGAAGAGAGTTTTGGCCTGGAAATGGCTTTTGGAATTTTCCTAGATACGTTGCTGTTTGTTACATTAGCTGTTAGCATCAAAGGAGAAGGAAACACAAGTAACCAAGCTGAGCAGTTTCCTGCTGTCTCCATGTAGATGCCCAATAACCATTCAAATCTCACAAACGATGCTAACATACAGATAACGTCTACCTATTTTTACTTAATTTGGTGTGTTAGCATTACTAACTAAAAACAGTTTATCAGCTTGGGGGCTTTTAAACAAAGCATGGTATTATCTGCTGGCTGAGGACTCACACACCCATCAATGGAGAATGGCAGGTTAAATTAAAAAAAAAAAAAAAAAAACAACTACACACAAACAAACAAAACCAATATGGCGGCTACTCACGAATCAAAGTGCACACCTGCAGTCCGTCCGTCGCTAGCCTGTCAACCTTTATGCAGACTTTTTGACACTTTTTTTAAGGCTGCCATCAGTGAAAGCTGGGTTTAATCTCAAAAACACCTGGAACTGACTTCAGCACAAGCCTTTATCAGCCTGCTCCGTTATTTCCAGCAATTTATGTCTTAACAGGATCAACGCCACATTTTCAGTGACTGGTGCACTGGCTCTTGGATTGGAACAATTTTTTCTGTCTGATGGAATTTAGCATGGTCTCTATGTGTTGTTTATTCGTTTATACTTTTGGTTTATCGGACAGTGTTGGGGGATTCATTTTTGGGTCAGTTCCTGTGCAGGCCCAAAAATGTACGAATCGTTCTAAAAATGGAAATCTCACTGAGTCGTGAGTCAGGAGTCATCATCTCTTTTAACTCGTTCCGTTCGTACCGTAAGCTAACCGCAAAGAAGGGGCCACACAACATGTCGCTATTGTGCGACTGTGACTGCAGGGACTGAAGTTAATCACTAAATTTTCCCTGCGGGTAAAACAGCATCTCTGATTTGTTGTTTGACTCCCTTTCCCTCCCCGCTATGAACTGTCACTCACCCGCTCACAGAAGCCCACACACGGTACATACTGTAGACTCCTCTCGCGGTAACCTTCTACTTCTTCTTTTTCTTCTAGGTCTTTTATGGCGGTTGGCAAACAATGTTATGGCGCATTACCGCCACCGACTGGTATGGAGTGTGGATCGGGAATCTGACTTAATTGTACTAACCCAAATTATTAAAAAAAAAAAAAAAAGGAAAATTTTACAAATAAATAAAACAAAGTTATTTTCTTTTTATCAAATTCGTTCTCCTAAGATAGTGTAACAGTGCGTCATAACATTTCTCACTTGAACTTCTCTGTAAATCTCAACTTCATTTCTGTGAGGTTCAAAATTAGTTCCTTTTCTCTCACCATCATACTTTGGACAATAAAGTACAACATGTTCTATAGTTTCCTGTTGGTCACAACCATACTTGTCTTTGAATTCTGGAACCAGAACCCTCTCGATGTAACCTGTTCAGATTCACAGCATATAAATCTTGACTCCTCTCGTCCTCTCGTCCTCTCGCAAGAGGAGTCAAACTCGTCGACCTCCTGAATCCTAACTCGTCTCGCGGTAATTCGTTCGGAGTCAAACTCATGTGGCCTGTGTCTCTCCCAGTTCAGCAGCAGCGCATTCACACACTGAGCGCTGGGAGAGCCCCTCTCATATCTGAGTATCAGTAGAAAGACTGCTGTGCTACTCTGGTAGAACTCTGGTAAAGGGAAATTATTCACTATAACAATCAATCAATCAATCAATCATCCAATCATCAATTCAAACTTTATTTATATAGCACTATTCAAACAAAGAACAGTGTTGGACAAAGTGCTTTACACATTAAAGAATAAAAATAAACAAGACAATATCCCCCACCCAGGCCACATCACCATCCATGCACACACGCATGCACACACACATCCACTCACACACAGACACTCACATTAACACAGGACATTATGTTTGTCTGTCAAAGGTAATTAGTACGCTAAATAAAAAATGTCCTTGAAGTTGATAACTTTCCCATTTCAATAGAGCCGTTTTAACAGTATGAAATCAGTGGGGAATGGGACTGGGTGTACGCACTGACTCAGTGACTCAAAAGACTCAAATATCCGATTCACTTTGGTGATTGAATCTTATAAACTCCATGAAAGGACTCAAGTTTCCCATCACCAATGGCCCTCTGATTCAGCAGGCAGCAGCCATGACATATAAGACAAATTTAAGAGTTTGACCTATCGGTGGCAGGAGTAGAGGAAAAGTCAGTCAGTCAGTTTGTGGGGAGACTTACATACAGCCCTAAGCAGTGGGAGAACTCTCTAAAGTCAATATTTATAACCTCACTAGCTGATTCTTTCTCATGACTGTTTGATTAATACTTTACCCAAATTATGCATTCATGAGCTTCCACCTAAAAAACATATCACCCACATGTTTCATGGGCCTCCACTCCACCCAACTAAAGTTAGTTTGTGATGTGATTGTGATTAGGAATGACACAAGTGCCAACACTTGCTCACAACTAATATGTTTTATTTTGCGAGACCTTAAAATTGAGACTTTTGGAAACAATGACACTGATACCTGCCTTGCCTCCTGTCTGAGTCTTATCTGTAGCAACTCCCAGACAGCGGTGAATGTAACTTTTGTTTCATCACCATGTCAGTTTGGGCCGAGACTATTGAAAAAGGAGACTGCTCTCTCAGTTATTTCCTGTAACCTGGTCACAAAGTTTTCCCCACCTGCTTGTCCCTGACACTGGCGGGCAAATATTGTCAGATTAAAATGGCACTTTTTAGATGGATTTTTAGAAAATGAACACAATTCGAGAAGCTACTCAAAACACATCTGTGATGTCTGTGAGTTCTGCTCTGGTCTCACTTCACACACTGGTTTTAAAGGAAATCATTTGTGACACCATAATTTTTAAAATATATAATTAATGCTACTATCATTTACCTATTTTGGTGGGAAAGAGAGTATTATTAGAATGATATGATCTTGTGCTGGGTTGATATGATATGAAACCAGTAGACAAAAACGAGTGGCAATATCCTGCACAAATTCATACAGTAATTGTTTTCGTTATGAACAAGCAATCGACAACACAGCCACTTAGAAGTGTTCATATCATTGCTGGCAAAGCCTTATCTTCTGTGTGAATCCTTAAATAAATAGATACATATATACAGTATATTTACACAAACCAGAAAAAATGAAATGACCATCAAGATGATGTGTGATTCAGTCATTCAATTTTCTGCCTTGTTGAGCATGCCTCCTGGCAACAGTGTTACAGTAACTACCCGTGACAATTTGGCACTAGCAGAATTATTTACATTTCATGCCTTTTGACATTATTTAAACATTACATAATGAAAAGGTCACAGCTGTCGCACCCTCTCTTTGTGTATAACGCATACGATTCAGAATTAAGAAAAAGAACGAAAGACCTTGATTCACACCCTACAGTACAGGCCTTTTGGCCAAATCCTGTCTTCCCTTCACTTTCCTGTGTTTGCTATGATGAAATCTTCCCTCATCAAGAACACTTGTCACTGTCATCGTAGTTGTGGCTTGTTACATTAATCTTTGGAAAATTACATCAGTCTGTCACCCCTGGCAATTTTTTCATCATACCTTTTAATGCCTTTGAAGTAATGCATCACTCTAATTAATTACTGGATCCCACCCACTAGACATATTTGCATATATTGATGATTATCATAACTGAGCCTGGAAATTGTGTTGGTAAAACCGATGTAGAAACCAGTTTTTTTCACGTTTCTACCAACCTCGCTCTGCATTTGCATCGTGTCCTTTACCTGCTTGATTTCTGTGCAGCAAATGTGTATGTTGTCTCTATTATTAGCAGTATTTCATATTCTCTGACTGTGTGTGTGTGTGTGTGTGTGCATGAGGGAGCCTGTTTGCTTGTTTATACATCTGTGTAGGCATTATAATGTAAATGAACTCACCAGCAGGACAGTCCCCTTCTGACATAATGAGTACTTCAGACTGTTGCTTACAGGCATCCCTGCGCAGGAAACACTCGTTCTGGTAGTTCTGATTGTTGGAGCCACACACTGGGGCATAGTCATTGTTGCACTGCAGAGATAACAGGAGAGCAAAAAGGGTAAGAAAAGAAGCAGGAAAAATAAGATGTACCATTTTAAAATAACCTTAAGAAGTCCTTGACATGCCCTCGTCTATATAGTTAAATTACTTGCTAGCTATTTCATATTATGCTGTATATGATGCTATGTTAAGGCTCAACTGCTTTTTATTTAGTGCAGCATAGTGGTTAGCACTGTTGCCCCACAACAAAAAGGTCACAGGTTTGGTTCTTGGGCCTGGGACCTTTCAGTGTGGAGTTTGCATGTTCTCCCCGTGCCTGCGTGGGTTTCCTCCGTGTACTCCGGTTTCCCCCCACCGTCCAAAGACATCATGTTTGGGTTAATTGTTGACTCTAAATTGTCCGTAGGTCTGAATGTGAGTTGAGTGGTTGTTGGTCTCTGTCTGTCTCTGTGTGTTGGCTCTGTGATGGACTGGCGACCTGTCCAGGGTGTAACTTGCCCAATGCGAGCTGGGATTGGCTCCAGCGATGCCGCTGTGCTGTCCCACGGAAATCATATATTTTTGAATTTGTTTTTTACCATTACTATTATTATTATTTGGAAAAATTCTGACATTAAATTTGTGTTTGTCAAATGTTTGAGGGACAACTGTGGGAACTGTAAATGGCTTGAACCTTAAAGATAAACAGATAAATAAATAAATAACTCTCTGTCAATAAAACTCCAGAAAAATAAAATGATAAATCAGATGCGAGTCGGGTTTGTTTTTCTCTGAGGCCATAAGCTGCTTAACATATTTCTTTTGACTGTAGACAAAATGTTTATTTTTTTTAGCAGAAAGTGGTGAAGCTGTTGGTATAACACAATAATCCATTAGATGTAAGGTGGAAAGAGGTGTGAAGTAAAAGTGAGGTTTGGCAGTCATTGTAAACAAAAAGCAGTTCGTCAACATTTTTTCACACTTTTTCCGTATCCGAACAGACCACACCTGTGGCAGTTTGAATGGTGGGAGAGCTTGTGCATTTGGTTATCACTGGCCATCTACATGCAGGTATACAGAGCACTGAACTGCAGATCATTTTGGGATATTGTTTATTTTGACGTGAAGTTGAAGTATCATTACAATCACACGAGAGAGTCTCAGTCTGGTGTAAAGTGGGTGGATCATTGCACCAGCGAGATTTGAAATATTTTCATAAATTCCTGATGAAGCAGAGCTTTTGAGTCTTAAACCCTTTTAGAGAATAATGGCTAAAAATGATTTCGGTGTTAAAAAAAAAAGCAGCACAACAATTCAGAAATTGTAGAGAAAAAAAAAAAACTCTTTTTAATGGCTCATCTTCACACTGTGTATATCTTCTGAAAAATTACAAGCATCTGCTGTTGCTCACCTCTGCCGTTGCTCCACTGGAGCAGTGGAAGGTTAAGTGACTTGCTCAAGGGCACTGAGCTAAATAGCTGCTAAGGTATGGGAGAACATTACTCATTCATTTCCCCACACGGTTTGTTGGCTACTGAGCAACCTGAGATTTTTCAGATAACTGATGGCACATCAGTGCCTGGTTGTAGTTTTCTTTTTTTTTGGCTGTGGAGGAAAGATATTCATTTGATTTGATATTGATTAGCCAGCGTTACACCGCAGGAATAACAAATGTGATTATTCAATTGAGAACCCCCCCCCATTCCCTGGGAAAAAGCAATGGCTTTCAGAGGTTTCAGAGAAACTGTCGCTCTGTAGTCACAGCCCATAACCTGATTAAATTTTAAAGTGCTGAAAACTGGGCAATGTGTGAAAATGTGTTCCTGCTGGGTGTGACATCACAAGGACGAAGGAGCTTGTTTGACTGTCCTCAGAGGAAAACGACAGCTAAGGCCCTCGTGGCTCTTTGTTTCCAATTCTGTCCACCTTTAAGTCTCTGATGGACAGAGCTGGAATCTGTTCTCTGTAGGCCTGATCACCTATCTGTGTCATTGCAGTCCACTACATGGCTCTCACATAAGGACACTGTGTATGTTTACGGGCACCTTTAGGTATAACGCAACAGTAGCAGCCAGGTAAGAGAAAGTCCATGTGCTCCATCCCCAAAAGGTTTAACTCAGAGCAATAAACTTGATAAACTAATTTTAAATGTTTGAAGGGAGTTTTAATGTTGTTAAAAAACAAATTAGATTCTGTTTTGTCCTCTCTTTGCACATTAACTCATTGCTATCTTCCTGCTGTCATCATCCATCATCTAATATAATGCCAATGGGGGCAGAAAACAGAAGGCTAAATCATACAGAACACTGAGATTCACGGGTGAGCTGCTCTCCCTGTTAATATCCTATCCAACTAGCTTCTAAGAAGAGAATTAGAGTTATAGCTGCTCTGTCAGAGACTTTATTCAGCTTCCTGTTCACATGTAGTCGTAATTTCTGTCATAAAACAATCTGTTCCTTTATGTCTGTAGATTTAGTTTTGTACGTCAGGGGGCATCTCTATAGCACAGTTAGATCATGGTCTGTTGTATGTGAAAATGCATGTCGACACCAGGGCTGAAAACTGAAGCCAATGCTGAAGCGCCTTCAACCTGCATTCTTTCTAATGACCATCAGGGGCCAATGCCACTGGTTGTAATGAGAAGTCACATTGTATTGATGTCTATGGGAAATTGGCCCCAGTTCTCTCTTGATTTATTACTTCAGCAAAAGTATTCCTAGTCAGTTAATGGCCTCAGTCTCTAATTTAGTTTAAAACACATGATGTTTTTTTTTTTCCAAATGATGGTCCCATCTGAGACCCTAAAACAGGGATGTATTATGGCGTGGCTACTGTGTGATTGTAGGACTGTATCACACAATCAGGATCTTCCAAGTATGGTTTCGACTGGATAAAAAAAAAAAAATAAAGAAAAAACAAGATAGTGACAGCCACATTACAAATTCAAGACTTCAAAATGGCAGTTCATGAACCAGTGGGTGACATCATGAAGGATTGACATTTGGTTCTGACAGATTTTTCCTTTAAAAAAAAAATGCAATTGTTGCTCCCAAGAGTTAGATATTGCACTTTGTCAATTTCATTAATATTTCAATGAATTTTTCTATTTTATTTTTTGACACATAACCAGCCAGTTCATCCAAACTTCAATGACAAGTGTAAACCTTTGTTTTATTCAAAGCTGGCACAAACTGTGTAAGGGAGGCGGTTTATCCTCGGGCTTGATTAAAACACCATGTAGGTGTATATGGGAGCGGGAGGGGTCTTTACTTAGACTCAACCAGTATGTGTTCATCCCAATCCTTAACAGTCCTTGGATGCTTTTCTTCAGCAAGCAAAACAGAAACGGAGAGTGTGAAGAGAGATGTTAAAGAAAAGGAGCTAAATACCAGAGCTCACTGCTGTCATACATGTGCTGCACTTTTAAATTTCATTGCTTCAGTGCTGATGCTGCTACATACACATGGGCCTTATGGCCACAAGGAGAAGTGCGAAAGTAACTGTGCCATCGATTCAGGAGCCCAGGAGCAGCACAACAATCAAGTGTGAATGCTGCTTTTAAATAGCTGCTGGGAAAAGATGTCAGAATATACACAAAAGGAGGAGGAAGAGGAACACAGGAGGGAAAGAGAAACTGCACACTGGCTCTTGATCAAAGGGATTGAGAAGCAGGAAGGAAAGAGGCTGTTGCAAAGACGAGAGGCAAAAATGAGTGAAATTGGGCTGAGGGGGAGAGGAAGTCAGCTGAAATAGATGAGAGTGAGACATTAGGAGACTGAGGGGTAATGAAAGTAAAGGAAAATACAGACGTGAAGATGCAGACGGCCAAACAGAGAGGGAGAGAAAGACGAAGCCCTGGCTCAACAAACTTGGCACAATAAAAAAGAATCACAGCGCCTGAAGAAAACGAGGCACAGAGGGGAGAAAAAAAGAACATCATAAAATAAAAAAGAAAAAAAAAGTGAAGAAGAAATGGGGACACAGACAGAGAGAGGGAGACGGATCGAAAATCCCCTCAAAGGAGAGTGGGAGAGAATGAAAACATGGCAACCCCACAAAGGCGATTGGAATAGCTTGCGGCAGGGCCCGTGCTTTTTCGCCATCCTCTATCTTTCCCCTCTGTCTCCCGCCCTCACTGTTACGCTCTCTCCCATTTGGCTGAGGCTGTTCTTAACCTGGGGACTCTCACTTTATGGCAGGCAGTGATGCAACTGAAGAGAAAGCTGCCCGGCACAACCCTGCAGGTATTTTTCAAGAGTGCCTTCTTTTCTGCAAAAACTCCCAAACCCCATGTGTTGATCTTCCCATTGTATTTGACTTTCACCCTCTTTTCAGTAAAGGAGAGGAGCAATGTGCGTATGGTGCATTAAAAACCTCAAACGCTCTTAGAGTAGGCGCGAACAGAAGATGCAGCTGCATGCAAATGACAGTCTCATGCAGAAATCCCATGTCATAGGCTTGTTAACCCATGCTGGGTGCATCACTTGTTGTATTTTAGGTGATGCATTATAGAAGTGGTACGGGTATAGAAATAGATTGCCAAACATAAAACAAGGCAGTCAGAAAGACACGAAACATTGCACATCTTTATCTTTATCTTTACTGAAATTGTCAACCGATCTTCAACCAGACTTGTTGAGGGAAGAAAAAAACAGACATCTTAATGTCTTATTCATCTGGTGCTTTGCTTCATGTGACAGTAAGGAGGACAATAAGCACAGGTTACAGATATCAAAATTTTTGATTCTTTCTCACGGGACCAATTTACAGAGCAGATGATCACGAGACAAAGGTGTTAGGGACAAAGGTCTTCTTGTTGTAGTCTTTGTTGGGGCATTGTAACTTTTGAGCCATGAATTTTCTTGACGACTATCAACCAAATTTAAAGGAAAAAAGACAAAAGTTGCCGAAAGGACTCCAAGATATCTTTTTAATGGATAACAGGCCATTTGAAACAAAGATTTAGGAGGAGGGAAAAAATGGTCATGTTAATGAGGAGGGGTGAATGAAACAGAAGGTGAAAACATTTGAGCTGCCACAATTCTCTGCAGACAGGGGAGAGGGGGCTATTGGCCAGTGCCATATGGCAAGGCCTTATGTGCCCACTGGCTCAGGATTTGCAGAAGTTGCAGACATTGCCCCATACCTCTGCTGTGACCAAACCTGAACAGTTGCATGGTGTCTTGATGAGGCACACAGTGACAGCAAAAGTGTTGATGGTCTTGTGTGTGTGTGTGTCTGTGCACGTGTGCATGTATGTGTGTGTGTGTGTGTGTGTGTGTGACTGGAGTGGGTTAGTGAGAGGAAATAAAGAGAAGAATGCAGCCATATTCATGTAGGAGAACCTGAGTGCACTTGATCATCCATTTCCTCAAAAGTATTCATTCACATTCTGTCTTCATCATACATTTAAGCCTATTTCTAGTCTTGTGTACCGTCGCATATCCCCTCGCACCCGTTCTGCTATTGTCACTGGAAATATAGTTTCTGCAAATCTCCTGCAGGGGCTGCTGTGGCTCTGCCTACTCTCAGCTCTCTTTATCTGAGTTGGAAAAGCTAAAATGTGGGACTGAAGCCAGGACCTGTTGTCTCCCTACCTGCCTGGGATCAGCACAGCTCTCACACACACACACACACAAAGCAACCAATGCATGCACCAAGAGAGCACTTTGTACAAAAAACAGGGATCCGTGCCTTACCAGGTCACAAAACACAACAACCTAGCAAAACAAGCATAACGATCATCATTCATTCTGTGAATCTATAGCAGCTCCCAGTGCTGATTCCACTGAGTGTCCAGCATAGCTGGCGGCCGACAGGGGTGGAACAAAGACAGGTGGAGGGAGGAGGTGGGGAGCAGAGTAGTATGGGGGATGTAGAGTGAAAAAGCAGGTATGGAGGAGGAGGGTGGTGTGAGGAAAACAGAGAGGAAAAGAGATGGTCGAAGGACAGTGGCATGAAGGAGTAGGGGAGGGAAGGAGGATTATATTTAAAACTGAAAAAGTAAAAGTGATTGGGTGGATAAATGTTAAGACAATAGCAATGCCAGAAATTAGGGATCAAGGAGGACACTGCAGGGGAGTGGAGAGGTACATGCTCAACAGAAAACTGCATGAGAGGAAACCACATGAGTGGGAGACAAAGGAGAGGAGAGGTGTGAAGAGAAGGCGTGTGCACACATGCATCAGTGCGTAACCGTGTAGTGGAGGGAAGGGGTGTACCAGTTTGAGGGTAGAGCATGGTGAAATGTAGCAGAAGCAAATATGATGAGCTATGAGATGAAATCTCCACATATGAGAAAACTGATCATCACTCAAAACAAGAATTAGCCAGAGCTCACATTGACGTATGTGTGGACAGTAGGTGTTATGCAGAGGTGATATTTGCAATTTGCAAAAGTTAAATATAGAAAGAATAGTTTGGATGCAAAGGGAAAGTTTGAGCTATAAGTCAAGACACTAACAAACCATGCCTCATTTCTTGAACGGTAGTCTTTATGCTTGGAGAGCTATTAAATATGCATTTCCCTGACAGCAGTATTTAAATTTGAGGCAGTTTGATAACCAAGTGGAACTTCACTCACTTTGTCAGCCTTGTACCGCCTCATATTTTACTGCCTTCGATTCATTTCAATGACACTTTGGCTTGCTCAGAAATCTCTTTGCAATCCACTGATATTGACAAACAGTAAAACAAGTACATTAAAGTTCATAGACTCACATTTCTCAATCTCTCTCTTATGACGTTGTTAACGCCATTGATCTTATTTGAAGCAAAATATTACAGTCATCATTTTGTGGTGGTAACAGATTCAATGCCAAAAGAAACAAAGCTCCAGACTCCCCCTTAATAAAAGCAGGGAATAGCTTTAGACAATCATAACACAAACGGCATGGCACAGGCAAAACATAAAATATAGCAAATTGAAAACCAGAGTGTGGCCAAGCAAGCGTTCAGGACAGTAAGGAGGCTAAAGAGAAGAGTTGGGTTTTAAATATATCAATTCAAGGGAAGGAGATAAGAAAAGGAAAAAATGATGGCTGAAAATTCTTCATCACCTTTGATTTGAAACGGGCATGTGGAATGGGGAGCAGTGATTGGTCAGCAGATCTGAGGGATGTGCAGGCTGAATAATGGAGAAGCATTTCAGAGACGTTAACCTGTGCCGGTCCGGACAGGGTTTTAAAAACAATTAAAAGAATCATAAAATGAATTCTGGTAAGCAGTAAGGAGAGGTCGGTACAGGAGAGAACCGCTGTCTCTTACCACGTCCTAGCACTGAGGAGACTCGCTGCTGTACTCCAAGAACCAGCTGCAGGTGAGACGGGCTGACTGACTGACAGACTCCTACATGGAGAGATCTGAAGCAGACGAGGTGAGGGGGAAATAAAAGCGTGAACTACCATTTCCGAATTTTTCACAGACAGGACTGATTTTAATTCTGCAGGTGACCTCATGTGGAAGAAGCCAACACTGACAACCAAGCTGATTTGTGTAACTTGAACCAGACACAGGGTAGATACAGTGCATGATTAGGGGAGAGCGTCGATGTGAGGTCCATGCTGATGGGACGTTTTGAACAATGGACCTCTTAATGCACAGCTATGATCTCAACCACTCAAGGCATTTTAATCATTGTAGAGAGACAAGAACACATCTGACAGTTCTGCAGCACATACTCTATTTCAGAAAATGACATTGCGGCACAAATGCAGCTCCTTCCGAAAGACATCCAGATTCAGTTAAACTCAAAACAGTGCACGCTGTCATTGGGCATCTCTCATCTCTATCTCACATGGCTATTTTGCAATTCACTGTCGTCTTTTGACTTTCTAAAAAAATGTTAGGCCTACTTGTCACTTTGTTGGATCGTTTTTTAGTTTTTGAAACGGTTTGGAAAATACAGTCAGGAAGGATTCACCTCCCAGTGGGTGGGCTGCTCTTCAGCTCCTGCATTGTCTATACTTCTTTACATCTTGGTGAAGTTGCAGAGCTGGGAGAATCCATGCTGAATTAGTTATTGTTGCATCCACAGCTACTGCAGGATTAGATTTAAAACTGAGGAAACTTTACCAAACATAAGGCACAATCTGAACTCATAAGGAGCATCTTTTCATTTGATTTCCAAGCAGATTTATAACGGATACTTGATATTATAGGACTTTTAACAGAGCAGCATAGACGGTAACAATGCAGGTGCTGGCAATAAGCTTCCTAAACTCCTGCTCTGAGATGCTTTCCCCTCTGCTGGGAGTCCCCGGAGATGGATGGTCTCTTCGGTGTGGCCTCAGCCTCCCTCCTGGGTCTCATGTCAGGTTACTGGTTTTTAAATACCTTCAAATGGAGGCACCTGTGGGTGCTACTTTACCAAGTGCCAGAAGTGCCCGAGGCTACGCTGGTCACTGCAAAGAAGTGGATTTCAGAGTCTTGTCTAGATCCCTGAGCTCCTTTACTGTTGGCGAAACATTATTTAAGATGAAATGATTAACTTTGCACGCCAAGTGTCAAAAATCCTCCTGTAAAAATACCACTGCTCTAGCTAGCATTTAATCCCATGATCTTTTTCATTCAACTCACGGCAACATGTATGGCAAGTTCATGCTTGTAGACCTAACGGAGGCTCAGTCAACAGTGAGTTGGTATGCCTCCTTTGCAACAGTAATTTTTTTTTTTTATCCATCTGTTCATTTAAAGGAACTACAGAAACCAAGACTGTCCAAAAGGACATAATGGAAGGGATGTCCTCCACCTAGAATGACCCTATACAAACAATTTGTCCATCACCTCTGATCCAACCAATGGGAAGGTCTCCTGAAACAGTGCCTCCACGACGCATTCATGTGTGGGCATTTGTTGTTAAATACTACAGCTTTAGAGATCACACTTAGCATAAGGTCAGGCCGAAGGCTGACAATAAAAGTGACTAAAACCATTGTAGAAACGCTGGAAATGCTTTCTAACACCTGTTCCTTGTGGAGAATCTGCATTTATAAAACAGTCCAAGACAGCAACTGCTGTACTCGTTCTCTCCCAGAGCTGTGCTCTAATTACAGCAGCAGCACACTTAGGCAGAACTCAACTTCCGTGGCAAATTTTCACTGCATAGATACATAGAGATGAGTGGCTAATCCCCATGAGTCCTGTTAGAGGTTTCACTCTGTGATCATTAGACATAAAGCCCTACAGTACATAAAGATCATTGATATTCATGGATGGGGTTTGAAGGCACAGCTAAAGAATGTCCAATTCCCCAACACTTTGAGTTGACAAATCAGACGGAAGCGGAGATTGCGGTCTTGTGCATTGTGTGTGAGAGACGTCTTCCAACTCTTCAACATTAATTAAGCATCTAAAATATCAACCAAGACCAAACACCATGACTCTCAGCTGTTCATATGTTCACCCTATGGAGTACAGTCAACCACCACAGACCAGCAGGTGCATAGCGCTCAGGCAAGGCAGCTAAGCAGCAAACATCCTGAAAAGATCTTGTATATAAATATATAAACATGCAAGACTTGCTGTGTGACTTCAAACACCGGGGACTGAACATGTCCCCTGCAACTTTGCATCGCATTTAGAAAGCAGCTGCACTAGTATCAACAGAGACCAGATCACAAGCTAATGATATGGCTGGCTCAGCTGGGCAAATTTAGAGTGCTGCCATGCTAGCGCAGCAAGGGACTGCTGTGCATGCAGGAAATCTGGCAGATGCTATTCCCTGAGAAAGCCTTAACTAAAATGGACTCACTGTGGCAGTCTTTCTGTCAGCAAGTCTAAGCCCCAGAACTGCCTACTGCGTATGGACTTCAAGCAAGGCACATGTCTCTATTCCCACCGACTCATGTCTGCAAACCTGTAAAAGTTCATGCTGACTTCAAATCTCCATCCAAATGCTTCCAGTCCCACCTCCCACCACTGACTCTAAACTCAGTCACCATCCTTCTACAAACACTGCAGCGTACTGTTGCTAAAGCTACAGTAAAAGCACTGCTCAACTGTCATTGAACTACAGCTTTATTTCATACAGGGTCACTCTTGCAGCTGGTGAGCACTCCATATTAATGGGGAGGGTATAACAGTACTATAGGTAAACTCCAAGATGCACTTCTTGTTTTATTGAAACCTCCTTTCTTTGGTTAAGACGGGAAGAATAAATGATGGGATTTGATAATACTGGAGCATTTCCAAATGTGTTGGTAACATCTGTAAAAATAACCCATAATTTGGATTAAATGTTATGTTAAATGTTAAATGTTAACAAGTTTTTAGATTTCCACAGGTAAGGACAGTTTCCTGTAAGTTAGGTTGTTTTGTTATACATCACCATTATCCAAGGCCTGAATACTGATTTAGACCTTACCACTTCGGTTTTTTGGTCTATATCTATATCTATAGATATAGATATATATATAGCTCAGATCCCCATCAAGACGGGGCTGAGGAAAATTCTGCAAAAACTTTAGTCTTTCACACATATCAAGATCAAAGACAACTGTGAACTCCACAGTGTTTGTTGTGAAAACTATATTAATATATTCAAGTTTTAAAAGAAAAAATTGTTTTGTGCACAGCCTGCACTTCAGGGCTGAGGGGGTTGGAATCAGCAACATGTAGACATAATCAGAAATCCGAAATAACTAATCTCAGGTGTTTGTGCTTTAGAGACCACCAATGGCTGAGTTTTGGCCGGGTGGGACGTTTATATAAATAACATCACTGCATTATTTATAATTTATTTATTAAAATTATTATCTATTACATTGTTTTTTTTGTTTCATTTGATTATTTAAATTTCAACTTAAAATGCTACACTCCAGCATTTTTGCATATCGTTTTCAGTGACATTTTAATTGACATTGATTGTGATTGTTAAAATTGTTCTGGTTCACTGGTATCATAAGTTTAAAATTATATCAGTATCAAAATCATTTTTCATTGAATTATATCAGAGTCAACATGCAAAATATCTAGTCTCAGGTCAGATTTGACTTTTATAGTCACTTCTGAAGTAACAGCCTTTAATGTTGCACAACATCTACTGGAGCGTACAAACACAGGCAGGGAAGGTAGAACAAGGTTTTAGTGTATGAGCCTGAACAACACTGCAAGCTATTAATGCTGACACAGCTAATGATAACTTCAGGGATACTGCCGAGCTCAAACACAAACTATTAGCAATCAGATGATCATGACTTCTCCCAGGCTTTTCCAAAAACTACAGACAATTTAACAGTGGGAGGGTTATTAAAGTTACACAGAAGCAACAAAAAGGAATGTCACAGCCCACATGCTGCTGCCATACACTGAGCAGTCTAACAAGCAAAACTCAACACCTTTTACTCGAATGCTCGCATCTCAAAAGAATGATCAGACTCAGTGGCTCAGAACTGCTGAGGAGGGATTTCAGTCAGTTAAAGGACACTCTTGGGAACGTTACTGTGGAAGTGTCTTGGGTACAATCCCAACATACCACAGTGAATGCCTCGTCGTCATATGACTCTGCTGCACTATACATCCATGACACCCTTAAGACTTTAACAATGTACAACACAGACGGCTTTTGTCCCACTGGCGGCAATCTGTTTAAACTAGCCTGTCGTAACATGCAAATTCACACAGGGGTGCTAAATGTGAAATCAACTTTTAACAAATAATATAGAAAAATTTATCAAATAAAATAAAATGACACCCCCGTGACCCGGAAACGGATAAGAGGTTGAAGATGAATGAATGAATGAATGAATAAAATTCAGATAAGATATCAGATAAAACCTTCATCAATAAATTTCTCCCATTCTGGCCATTAATGGGAGATATTCTAAAGGTCTACAAATAAAGGATGTCATTAGCTCCACCGATTGTGAAGTCCCTTGAGGCGAACTTTTTAATTTGTAATACAGGGATATAAAAAAAAAAAAAGATATGACTTAGGCAGCATGGTGGTTAGTGCTGTTGCCCCACAATAAGAAGGTTGGCCTGGGGCCTTTCTGTGTGGAGTTTGCATGTTCTCCCCGTGTCTGCGTGGGTTTCCTCTGGGTATTCCGGTTTCCTCCCACCATACAAAGACATCTTGTTTGGGTTAACTGGTGACTCTAAATTGTCCGTAGGAGTGTGAGTGTGAGTGGTTGTTTGTCTCTGTCTGTCTCTGTTTGTTGGCCCTGTGATGGACTGGTGACCTGTCCAGGGTGTAACTCGCCCTCACCCAGTGTGAGCTGGGATTGACTCCAGCACCCCCTGCGACCCGGAAATGGATAAGCGTTAGAATATGAAGGAATGAATGAATAGATGTGACTTGACTTTATTAAACTCTGTTGCTCTTTTCCTGCTGTACAGCTATCGTGGTAGTGTGTAGGTTTAGAGGGAAACAAACAAACAAAAAAAAAAAGGGTCAAATTCCTCATGTTCATGTGTTTGGACAATAAAACTGCTTTGGACATGTCACAGTCATGACAGAAGAGGACACACTGAAAACATGAATATAAGATTGATACTATCACCACAGTGTACAAGGTTACCGCTATAGAATTTAGTGATTCCCGAAACTGTGTTTTGCCATCAAAACAGTAAAGGTGTTTGCCATGTCATTGTCACCTTGAATTTAAGCTGTCAATATGTGAATCCCTTTATCCTATTCAACATTTGTGAGAAAATTGTGTCAAAATTAGCATGTGAATTATGGCCACAAACATAGAATGTGGGGCGACTTTGACTTCTGATCTTTGGCCATCAATTTCCAATCCTTATATCCTGGAGTCCAAGTGAAAATTTTCTGCAGATCAGATAATTTCAACCAGTGACATTTTATCTTTAACCACCAACATCCAATTAGCTGGTTGTTGAGTCTAAGTGGCTGCCTTTTCCACAACTGCAGCTATTCCCTCAAGATGTTGCCAGGAATGGGATGGATGGACAGATAAACAACCTGCCTTCGGCTACCACTGTCACCAGCACCGAAACATAAAATCAGGGGTTTGAATGCCTCACTGCACTGCTATTCCTTCATCAGTATTTGTGGCAAAGAAAATGAATTTCAATGACAACTCTGACATTTTCTTGGGCACAAAAAAAAACCAAAAACAGTTTCTAGAGGATGAAATCCAGTGGTCCAGCTGGGGACTAAGGTGCTAAGGCAAGAATTTATTACATGGCCTTCAAATCTTTCCTTTGAAATGTCTGAGTGGAAAAACCTGTGTGAGGAAAAACACAGAGATGTTTGGAGCTGAAAGCAAATCTGACATTGTTTGTGCATCAAAGAATTTCCCTTAAGAAGCAGAGAAAGAACCTATGCCCCCTTCTCCCACTTGTCGCAGAGCTCTTCTGAGTCTTTCTGAGAGTATGGAAGCAGAAATTAAGTCAACTCTGCTTACATACCCTTCCAGTCTCCTCCACAACCCCCTCAGCACAGCCTCATAATCAGGCTGAGGCATTTTTCACATGTGGGTGAGTCAATCCAGCCTTCCAACCAGTCTATCGATTAAATCTCTCTTCCTTGACCATGTCCCATCTCTCCAGGCAGGTAGGCTGCTGGAAAGCTGTTTCCAACCATGTATTTGTAAGACTCCTCAGACTTTCATTCAGTAATAGACTGCGATTTTATCTCCCATGAGAAGACCAGGTCAAACCCTAGTACCCTATAAATCTGGGACTACCTTGGATTAGAACCCGCCGTCATTGCTGCTAAATAATCTGATAATATCACCAGACATATAAATTACAAGCAAAGACTGTGCTGGGATTTTAGCTTAATTTACTGTAAAATGATCACTCAGGAAGCAGGTTAGAGGAGATACAATATCTCTTTTTAGTCTCACACAGCTCACATCTGGAAGTCACAGTAGTTTAGCCTTTATTTACCTCAAATTAACAAAGTGACTTTTATTCTTTTATTCTTTTATTCTCTTATTCTTTTTCTTTTTTGGAAGTGCATACTGTAGTTAGTGTATCAATTGTCGATACAGCACTTCCTGTAATTGTTTCAAATTTAAAGCCCTCTACTTTCAGTGGACAGAAACCCTTTATTTTGTACTGTTGATTTTACTACTGTAAAGTAGTAAAAACTGTGAGTCTCTGTTAGTCTGTGTATTGTTTAATTTGTTGGCGTTTCTGTTGTTTTTACCCCATTTAGATCTGCTAGTTTTAATAACAGTCACCGATGACTGCTCTCTCTTCTCGCTCTACTCAGTGCGTCCTGTGTTTAATTACTGCTCTGCCTCCTTTCGTAACGAGGATACATGTAATAAAAGTCATTTATTTGCCATAATGTGGGCTAGGCTGTGTTTCCCTGCAGCTCCTGAGCAACCAGAGTGGTGCAGTTGACTGCCTGAACACAGTCCACTTATGTACCAGTTTTAGGCCAAGGTTGTTGTTTTTATTTTGTTTGTTTGTTTGTTTTTTTTAAAAAGCTCATTGTGCACAGTTGGTAACACTGCAGAATGTTAAGCAGTGACGAGTCAGTTAGTCTGGAACATTTCAGATTGTAGGGCCAGCCACGCTCTTGCAGCCAGGCCAAAAATAAATATGAATAAAATAAATGTAGGTGCGATATGAATTCTTACTCAAGAAAGGGGTTGGGGAAGACGGCATGGTGTGTAACTGGGTCAACAAAGTGGACTTCAGAGGCCGACAGAAATGTTGATTTCTTTGAACCAACATTTCTAGTCAGCCTAGTAATTCTCAAACCTCAAAGTCTTTGTTTGTCAAGGGCGTTAAAAAATTCAGGGGTCCCATTTAATTCACTATGTGTTGATGGTTACTTGGCAGGGCCACATAATCGCCCAGATTAATTGTGCACACACACACAGACACATATGCATGCATGCACACAAAAAGAGAGGCAGATACAAACGCAGACACATCCTTCATCCGCAGAGACCTGACTGATAGACTGATCCATTTCCTGTATCCATTAGAAGCAGTCCTAGATTATGCAATTCATCCCAAGGCTATCATCCACCTCTATCAATAATAAACATCTCCACGAAACTAGGGCTAGCCTCAGAGGATGGAGACAGCACCACCCAGCACGTTCTACTTCTGATGAAACCCTCTGCCTTCTTGGCCCATACAGAGCATCGCATTTTCTTTCCACACGACTTGTGTTGACTTGCTGAGACCCCCAGGCACAATCTTTACTTATGCCTTCTCGTACTTATCAAAGCCCCAGCTTTATCAGTCCTGACAGAGACGTCTCAGTGCTTATGATGGTGGCTGAGGGCACCTGTAGCTCATGACAAGAGACAGACGCTCTCCACCAAGATTCCTCTGCGTCTTTGATGTGGCCTCTTTATTTCCATCATCTCGCTGTTTCATCAAGTGATTGATAGCTGGTGCAAATGCACTAGCGATATGACCTGGGGTGGTGTGGAAAAGGAGCAGAGAAACTGGGGGAGGTATTGAATGTACAAATTTCAAATTGGACGTGAATGAAAATGCTTTTTTTTTTTTTTCAGCTGTATATAAGAAACTACTGTCAGAGTAGGATCTCTCATGACTGATACTCAGGTCTGCTGCTGTTGTCCCACTGTATTACTGCTAAACAGTGAGCTATATTTTTCTGCAGCTTTGCTTTCCCGTATGGAAGCAGGGTGAAAATTTCTATTTATATATCATTTCATAAAGATTACTATTAACTGAGAATGTACAACATATGGATCCTTCATTAAGGCTCCTTAAAGACCATATTCTTCTCATAAAATATTATTTCTATTGACCATCAGTTGATTCACTGTTCTCTTATGAGGATGCATATATCCTGTTTTAGTCTGCTTGTTAGACACAGTAAAGATTTTACATTTTAGGGTTCATTCTCTTGCTTAAGGACCCTTACACAAAAAAATCCCATTAACATACATAAATTGCTTCCTTAAAACACTTAATCCCACTCAGCCTCAGAATTTCTCGTTCGGCCGGTGTGTCTCAGATAATGGTCACTGGTGGACTTGGGTTCACTTTCCCTTCAGCTCTGTATATATGCTACGTGCTATGTGGGTGTGCTGCTCTCTTGTTTGTGTGTTTGCTCTCTCTGCAGTGGAGGTGTGGCAGGTGTCACTAATCTGTTGATGAGTGGGAGGCTATATGAAGGAGGAGAATGCTGCGGTCAGTCTGTCATTTCTCCCCTCTCAGTGAGCTAGTGTACCCTGTGTGGACCAATGTGTGTGTGTGTGTGTGTGTGTGTGTGTGTGAGTGTGAGTGTGAGAGATTGTGGTGAAGTTCAGGGTATGAACTTAGCAGGCCTCCAGTGGCAGTGGTGCCTGCTGCCATTTAGTGTCAGACTACTCTTTGTGTCTACTCCAGTGGCTTTCAGCTTTACACTTGCTTTGTTTTTGTCTACCTTTTGAATAAATATTTAGTCCTGTATTCATAATTAGTTTCCCTGTCAACATTTTTGATATCTTAACCACAGAAATAATCATGAGGGTCCATCCAAAAACGTAGTATTGAGTTCAAGGGGTAGGATTTCATAAGTTTTTTTTACTGCTTCCTGCTCCTTTTCGAGCATGTTAAGATTGCTACTGAAATCAATTATTTTTTGTTGTATTTCTTATTTAAATATGTTTAAGCACGTCTGTTATTTTATACTACCATCATGCTCAAAATAAAGACTTTTGAATTGAATTGAATTGAATGGCGAGTGGGTTGACCAGAGCTCAGGCCTGTAAGCGGGCCCAGGATGTTGATTTGTCTGACACTTTGTTTGCTTCTGTTATGACAGAGGATAATGGGCCCTCGGCAGGTACACCTTTGAACTGCACCTTAGAGGCTGAGAAGGTAACAGAGTCTGTCACACCAGTTCCTCTGCTTTTAACCTGAGATGTACAGGTTGTAACTGCTGGTGCATTCCGCTGAGCGGAATGTACAGGTCATTCCGTTCAGTGGAATGACCTGTCACTGGCTAAATGTTGTAGTGCAGCTTCTCAGAGTCCTAGTGAGTGCAAAAAGGAGCAGTTCTTGGGTATCTCAGCCAGGTGGTGCTGAAGACAGTTCGGGGGGGCATTGGGGCACAGTGTACCAGATAGTTATGCCGGTCCCTTGTTGGCAACATGTGGTTGAACTAGCACATGAGCACCTATGGTCTGGACATTTGGGGATAACAAAGACGTACAACCGTGTCCTAAAACATTTCTTTTGGCTGGTAATGAAAGGTGATGTAGTTCACTTCTGTGTCTGTGTCTGCCAGGTTGAGGGAAAACCTAAGGAAGTGGTGCCCCCAGTTCATCTGCAACTGGTCCTGCTATTGGAGAACCTTTTGAGAATGTTGTCGTTGATTGTGTTGGTCCTTTGCCCAGAACAAAGTCTGGCAACCAGTTTCTGCTCACGGTGATGTGTGTTGCTACCCATTTCCCAGAAGGGTAGCACTCCTTGCACTACTTTGTGCAAGGCCAAGGCACCAGCAGTTAGCAAGTCATTGCTGAAATTTTTTTCCACACTTGGTCTCCCCAAAGTCATTCAGACGGATCAAGGAACTAACTTCCTATCCAAAACTTTTAAGCAGACGTTGAAGTCTTTGGGTATCTCACACTTTGTGTCTACTGTAGTGCATATCACCTGCAATCACAAGGTGCACTTGAGTGCTGGCATCAAACACTTAAGTCTATGCTCAGCAAGTTCTGTCATGAGACAGGGAAGGACTGAGATGATGGTACCTTTTGTTCTTTTTGCCATTTGGGATGCCAGGCAGGAGTCTTTGGAGTTCAGCCCAGCTGAGCTTGTGTACAGCCACAACACACGTGGCCTTATGAAAGGGCTGAAAGAGCAATTTGTGTATAGTGCTTCTCCTAAAAGTAATGTGTCTGATTTTGTCTCCCAGTGAAGAGAACGTCTGCACCGTGCTGTCTTGTTGGCGAAAGAAGCCCTCTTTTCCTCTCAGGCTGGTATGAACAAGAGGTTTGATTGAAAAGCGGTTGAACGACAGTTCCAGCCTGGTGATAAGGTTCCTGTGTTGTTGCCTACACCTGGTTCTGCTCTCACTGCTCGCTTCTCTGGTCCCTATGTGGTAGAAAGTAGAGTGTCGGATACAGTTTACATCATCCTCACATCTGAGTGCAGGAGGTAAAAACGTTTGTTCCACATCAACATGCTAAACCACTTCATTCCAGAGCAGCTGGTCCGGAGGAGCCAAAAGCTGCCGTCCCTGTAGTGGTCACCCCTTCATTGATCTTTGTTACAGCGGAGTCTGATGGGTTGATGACAGTAACAGTGGTGGTAGGTTGTCGAACTGAGTTGTTGTTTAGCATAGACAGTCACTTGTCATACCTCCTTGAAGCCGCGCGGCGTGACATAAATGACCTGATCTGCTTTTACCCAGCCTTATTTGGTGAAGTGCCATCATGCACCACTGTGTTGGAGCATGAAACTAATGTTACAAATGCAAAACCCATTAAACAGCATGCGAGTTATTGTTCGATGGAGAAAAGAGAGAGCATGAAAAAAGAAGTTGGTCTAGTCAAGCCCAGCAGTAGCCCTTGGAGTGTTCCATGTTTGCTCGCACCAAAGTCCAATGGAAACCCTAGTTTCTGCACCAACTGTAGGAAAGTTAATGCAGTTACTGTGCCAGACTGCTTCCCATTGCCTCGTATGGAAGACTCTATTGACAGTATCGGTCCCTCCACATTCATCACAAAGCTGGATTTACTTAAAGGTTACCGGCAGGTTTGATTAACCCATGCGCATCTGATCATTTGTTACTCCTGATGCCTTCATGCAGTATACGGTTATGGCCTTCGGCATGACAAATGTGCCAGCTACCGGATGTGCAAAACTGTAACGTATATCTGGATGATGTAGTGGTGTACTTGAGAAATTGGGAGAGCCATGTTTCTCCTCTGGATGCAGTTTTCCATTGACTTGGCAAAGTGCGGGTTTGGTAAGGCTAGTGTTACCTACTTGGGGAAACAGGTTGGATATGGGCAGGTCTGTCCTTTGGATGCAAAAGTGGAGGCTGTGTTGTGGTTTCCGGTTCCCACTTTGAGGCGCGAACTTTTGCGTTTTAAGGCGTTTTCAGTGTGTGTGCGATCGTGGTTAAGTTCAAGGTGTGAAGTTAGCAGGCCTCCAGTGGCAGTGGTTCCTGCAGTCATTTAGTGTCTCTTTGGTGTTAGTTAGTCTACTCTTGGTGGGTACTCCAGTGGCTTTCAGCTTTATGCTTGCTTTGTTTTTGTTTACCTTTTGAATAAATATTTAGTCTTGTATTCATAATTAGCTTCTCTGCTGTTATTCTGCCTGGGTTCTTCATTATTGTTACTTCCCTCATCCCCTTAAACATGTTTCAGTTTGTAACAATATAAAACTTAGGTTTCCCAGACAGAAGAGACTTGGTGTGCGATAGTAACCACCTAGAAATAAAGTTCCACACAAAGGCTGAGTAAAGTTTAATTTTGCTTTAGAAAAACCTTAGCAAGGCCACGCCACACTGTCCCAGACATTTTAATGCAGTCAATGTCAGAGAGGGTGAAAAAAACCAACGCAACAAACCAACACTTGATCCCTGAGGAGCACCGTCAGAGTGACAAATCTGTCCTGTGCCTGACACCGTGTTGTATCCTACAGACTGCCTGGACAGAGGAGTGTCAAGCATTCTCCGGGTAAGTGACAAACTCTGCTCCCATGATGCCTTGCTATGTTTACGAACACCGGTCAAGTCTTAACACTGGAAAGAAAAACAAAGGGGGAGCAGCAAAGGACAGAAACAAGTGAGAGTTAGCTGTATGGACAAGCATAGAGGAGAAAGAGGCAGACAGAGTAATGGAAGAGACGGGAGTTACTGTGGCAATGCTAAGATGGAGAGATAGAGGGAGACTAGGAGGTGGCTGGCTTGTGCTTCGGCTCTTTAACCGCTTGGCAGTCTTCTCTTGATTGGGGCCTAGCTCACCAGTCCCTGTGGAGTTTCCCCAGCTGAGTCAAAGGAGACAAGCTCCTCTGTAATAGTGTCTGACAGGCCAGCCAGAGCCACCGAGGAGCTGACACAGGTGCTCCGTTTTTCAGACGCCTGACTCCATTCTTACCCAAGTCCCGTGTGTCTATCCTCAGCCGTCTCTAAGTAGTCTCAGCGTAAAAGGCAACACCCAGTCCAAATGAAGTCACTGAATGCATAGCATATACAGTGCAACTTGCTGCTAGAGCTTAAGTATACATTGGCAGCTTCTCCTGAGTCTAATTAGGGGGAAAAAATGAAGTTATGATTAAAATTGCCCAATCAACACGTAATGTAATTATAGACAGGGAACTAATAAGGCAGCCCTCAGACACAAAAGGCATTATAACCAAATTATACTTTGGAGCTGTGGGTCTCGAAACAAATAGACCAGTCAGAACAATTAAATAAAGAGAACACTGAAAACTAATACAAATGATATAATAAGCTTGGCAAAGCTTCAAAGTTCAGTTCAGTTTTCAGTTGGTTTTTCATCTTAAAAAAGTACATCAAGCCAAAATGGTGTCTATTAATTACAATCAACAACTGTTGAGCTAATCGCTTTAAAATATCGATACTTTTTATTCCTTTCACACCCTTTTTTTTCCTAGCTGAATTATTTGTTTATAATTCTAATCCTTAAAGAAATATCACCCGTTACAGCCCACTTGGTTAACCAAAGTAGAATGAGCTACCTCCGAAAGGGTTCTTAGTAAGTGGGGGAAAAAAATGAGTCCCCTACACCTGACCCCTCCAAGAAAAATACTTTAAAATAGTGAAAATAAAAATTGTACCAGTGAAATAAAATTCACTGATAAAATACTTTATCAGTGAGCTTACACATCACAAAAACACCATAGAACCATAGCTTGTACAGGAGCATGCTGTTTAAAGTTTACTTTAAAACATTCCCTAATACAAATAAAAGTCACAGTATAGTAAAAAGTGCACAGTGCTGTTGTTGCATGGAGAGCTGAGTGAGCTAAGCTTCCAGTTCCTGCACATTGAATGAAGCTTCACAATACTGAGGCTGCCCCCCCCAGAGAAATGGAGCAAGCAACAGCAACAGCAACAGCGACATGGCAAAAGTAGTTCACCACATCAGAAGTAACTTTTTTATTCATTTATTCCTTAAAATGAAATCAACTTCATGCCAAAGCAGTGCTATCACAGTGTAGCACTGTAGCTGTCAGTCAAACATACAGGCGAAACCCTCACTGCTCCAAAACCAGTGTGGCAAAGAAAAAAAACAAACAAACAAACAAAAAAACCCAACATAATAACAAAATACAAGTGTGTGTGTGTCTGTGCATGTGCATGTGTTCCAGGCTCCCTCTGCCATCTTTAGATCAAGTAAACTCTTGATGTAAGCTTGAGTGTCTGTATTCCCTGGTCGTTGGTGTTCACTTCCTCCCCTGTACACATCAGCACAAGGACTGGTACATGATTTCACAGTCATGTGGAATAGCTTCTGATATACATCTATATCTATATACCATGGTACCTCCATCCTTAGTTTTCTTTCATGCCGAAACGTTTATTTCCAGCAGAAAGACCCCCCTGCATTATAGCTCCCGCTGAAAGGCAATTCTGTTTGCCACCACGCTGCTGAGGAATACAGATAAACGAGCAATGTTGCGACTACATGAGCACTTAATAATATTAACGGCTCAACACCATGCAACAGACTAGCAGGTGTCAAATATGCAAATATTGCTGGCTTTTCTTTTCTTTCTTTTTTTTCTTAGCTGCATGCTCTGACATTTCAGACCGCAAACATGTGCCCCACAAACTTGCCTCCATGTGCAAACTCGTCTTGCTGATTTTATTCATTCCAGCAGCTATCAGACTATATAACACCTCTCTGTTGCTGCAATAAATTCTGCACCCTAGACTGATTACATTTACATTCCTTTTTTTTTTTTTGCACTACTTGAAAGTTTTTCTTATAGCCATTATCACTGCCACTTTATGTTTTTCTCGTTCTTCTGCTCCTTGTTTCTCTTCTTGTATTTTTTCCTATACCTGTAGTTGCTGCTGTAATGACGGATTCCCTATATGTGGGATAAATAAAGTGCTATCTTATCTTAATTGGGATATTTATCTTGCAAAGACAAGAGGTGGTTTTGCTCCACCAGAGATAAAAGGTAAAAGGGAGAATAATTAAGTCCCCAAAAATTACACAAAGGAATACATTTTCTCACAAGTGGTGTTTGACTGCACTGAACAATTTTGGGTTACCATGCCAATGATGACATATAATACTGATACTGCAATATAACTGTGAAAAGTTAGATTTTTAAACCCTGCAACCCTTAAAGAAAACTACTCTGAATACTTGAATCATCTTGACTGGGAATATTATTATTATTATCATTATCATTATTATTTTGAAAAGTACTTTCTAGCCCTAGGTGTCTCCCTCTCCGGTCATTGTGATGCAGTTCCTGCTGAAAATGTAGATGGAGATTTCCAAATGTCAACAGATAAAACAACACAGATCAACGTGGGAAATGGTCACTTAGGTTACATATTTTTGTAAATAGCATGAGCTGAAACTTTAAAGCTTAAAGGGCTCAGGACTGTCCTCAGTGTGCTGAGAAAATGAGAGGGCCGCGTATTTAAGAAGAGCACCCGGAAAAAGAAAGATGACAGGACACAGGCAATGACAAGTAGTGTGGAGATGCAGGGATGAAAGAAGTGGACTGGAGAGGATAAGCATAAGCAAAACACTGATGAAACAATCGGCCCACTGCTCGGATATAACAGAACATTTAAGTGACTTTATCTTCCACCCAACACTATCAGGAATTGACTACAAATACTCTGCCTCGTTCGTTATCTCCAATAGAAATGCTGCTTTTGAATTTGAGCGTAATGTTAAAAAAGAGATATGACATGCATCAAAAGACAAACAGCGAATAAATGAGACATGCAGTCCAGCAAACACTCTAGTTTGTTGTAATTAATTAGCCAAATAACATGACCAAGTAGTGAGTAACTGAAGGATGAGATTATCCAGATTTTAAAGAGATGGGTAAAATCAGACGTAGGTCAACTCACTTTTGGTAGTGTTACAGTTCAGCCTCAGACAACCTTTGGGGTAGATTAAAAAATAGCATATGTGCCAATAAAAACTACAAACCATGTGCGTGTAGTCATTTTTCTGCTAGGATTATGATTGGTTTACTGTTTTCCAAGTTATTGTAAAAGAACATAGCAGAATTCAGAGCATATCCTGCAAACTCGGATCGTGGGGTCCATACGTGGGGGCATTGGGGCAGGGCTGACTTGTTTGTTGTTTTGTTGTGACATTACAAAGTTCCAGAAGTCCTGACAGCTGATTTTCAATCTCAGTTTCTGAAGATAGGCTGTGAGCACTTCTCTGTGGACTGACACTATTGATAATCTAACAATAATAATGTAGAACCTAGACCTGGTTTTTAACCAAAGACGACAAGGAAATCTATCTTAATGCTATAAAAGAGCTTTAAAATGTGGTTTAGAAATGATTTATTCATCAAAATGAGGACTAATCAATAGATGATTAATGACTTTAAGATAAAACGGATATCGTTGTCATTTGCTGTCAGTTTCTGTGACTGTTTTGTGGTTTGGTTTAAGAGCAAAAGTGCAGGTTCTGCCTGATTTAAAAAGTCTGAAGAGTAGCCTTAAAAAAAAAAGTAAGATCAGTAATTAATGTCATTTTTAACCCGTGAATGATCTTTCCCCCAATCTTTCAGGATTTCAAAGTCTGTGCTCATGCATGCAAGCAGGCATCCATAAATAATTAGCAATTTACCATTATTCAGTATCTCAGTCCCAGTCGAACCAAACGGTCCTGGATAAAAGGCTGAGAAATGAATGCAAATATATGGAATGGGGTCTGCATCAGAAGCTGGTGGTGTACCACCTGGGCCTGTGTGGATATGTGTGTATCTGTGTAATCACAGGTATTTCATTATGTTATATTCCATATGATTAACCTCTTTGTAAGAACGTGAGAAGTTTGTGTTCTTGTGAGTGCATGTGATGAGAGGAGGGGGGGTGTTGAGGAGTCCGCAAGCTTTTGTGTTTCTCTGTCCGTGGTTTTTTTTTTTTCCAAGGATGTAGCACCAACACATTTTCACACGTCCTTGTTTAGTGCGATATGAAGGACGCCTTGCCCTTCCACACCCTCCCATGAACATCATACAAACCCACATTAGCTCTCATCCCTCTTTGAGGCACTGCGAGCTTCAGCAGTCCAGCTATCACAACCCAAACATTACACGGCTTCCGGCGGTGAAAAGCAGGAGAGCAATTTGAGGTCAGGCATTACAGCGAATAGTAGCCACATCAAACAACCAGCAGGGAGGATATTGAAGAGCAAATGTGTTACCAACATTATACTAAATAGTTTTATATAAAGTCTGTAAATATGCTCTGCTGGCTCAACGTACATTATGATGCTGAACGTGTTTCAGGGTGTCAGAGGATACTGTCTGCATATACAGGGATGACTATGAGCTACTTCACACAATAGAGCTGTGTAAATTTATTCATGACATACAAGTAAATACACATACAGTGCATTATACTGTCCACATTTACAGACTCCTAATGCTGTATAAATAGAACCACAACCTGCCATCTGCTTTCATGCAGTGCATCAGCCGGGATGGGCGCAGTTAATCAAGGATTTAGACTACTTGTTGATTACACCTCAGACCACCTACCCAAACCTCTTCCCTATCTCATTTTGTGGTACTGCAACATCACACTGCTCCGGGCATTGTTGCTGAGACACAGTGTACTTTATCTGCATGGCAGCAAGTGGTCACGTACCAGGGGTGCACACATAGGCAGCATGTTTTAGATATTTGAATGAAGGGCACTGCTGCTGTTTTCCTGGTGAGGACAATATCTAAGCTGTCGGTGATTTTGGCCCAACTAAAGCATGCTTTCCTTTAGTGTTCCTGCTTAATGTGGGAATGCAAGCAGCTCAGACTGCCACTCGGGCATCTGTGTCGATTTGAAGGCATGCTGAGGAGTTAAACGTACAATTAATTTCTGTGTCTTGTGATCTCCAACGTATTTGCATGCACAGACACGACTGTAATGTGGCATTAAGTGAAATCTTTAGAGCTGTTTACCCAAACAGTAAAAGTCTGCGAGTGATGCTGATTTTATTACCTTTTCAATAAAATTTAACTACCACTTAAATACTTTCCTACACACTCACATTGTGTGGTGGTTATTTTGTGCTATGCATTTTGAATTAAAGTTCATTCCTGAAACCTGCAGTCTAAACAATTATTGCTGTTTGCAATTATTTTTTCAGTGGAATCATATGGGATTTTCCAGAGCAGTAAGAGTGTTTATCTGCAGGAAAACAAATTATAATATTACATTCATGCAACATAATGCTTTGGGATTTAGATTTATGTGCATGAATACATATCAGTAACATATCAACCAACCACAGATAAGGTAGTATATGAGTCCAGTTGTCAACTTTCCTCCAGAATTGACAGTAGCCAGGAAAAGGTTAGGGGGTTCAGGCACGATGAGTCAGTAAGCACCCTAAAATGGGAGGAACACAATCACTGCATATTTACACTTGGTTGCATGTGTCTTGTTTATTCTGCGAAAACATCAAAATATTAAAGCATCATTCTGCTGTCCAACCTAAATTTATCCCATCTGCCTGCAGGCTCCATCGCTTGTACTGATTTCACTGACGTGTATTAAATTCAACCTCCTACTTTTTGATTCAGGCCCACAGTCAACAGCAGCACGCTGTAAGCAATCCTGACATAAATGACCCATTACATTACTTACATCTACTGTGTTCACATCTGTCTCCCATTCATCTGCAAATAATAAAAAAAAAAATCTTCTGCAAGACTTCTCTAAACTGTGGGCACTATCACAGATACTCTTCCCACAACATGTGGTGTAACAAACAATACAGAGCTTTGCCCTTTGGAACTTACACATCTCGAAAAGAATTGCCGTAAATCTGCATTTATTGTTTCTTCCTTTTGTTGCATTTGATTTAGTTTTGCTTGTATGTTTTCCCACTGTTGCTGTTGTTCGATCACACAGACTGTCAAAGTAATTCAACCAAACAACAACCAAATGTTTAACAGACAAGACTTAATAACTCAAGCGGCACGGTAGCGTTGCTGGGGAATTAGATTTTATATTACATTTTATGTATTTTAATTTGTCAGTCATTCTTTCCTCTGATTTTTGTGTTTTTCCACCAACCAATCTATTTAAACATTCATACTTTCATAAAGAACCAGGTTATATGTACTAATCAAGTGTAAAAAAATCATCTACAGTAGTAACGTCACCAAATTTGATGAAATCCCTTTGAGGAATATAGTGTAAAAAACCAACAGATGGAAAAATTATCCAATTACTGTTATTCACAAATTCACATTCATACACTGGGGATGATCATCACCTCTCTAGAGACTGAATTAACTGCTTGATCTGTTGCTGTTAATACTGTCAGCAGTCTCTACATTGCAGTAGCTGCACCAGTAAAATACAGGAGCCAATGTTGTTAATCATCCAAGGTGAAAAAGAACAAGTATTACTGTGAATTAAAGATAATCCAACAATATACAGTCAGCGGCACAAAAACACCGCCACATAACCATTTACTAGAATGTAAGTTACTATCAGCCAGCACTATCAATGGCTGCAGATGTAACTTCAGATCTTTTTCTCAGTGTGACTCAATTGCACAATTGCAGTAAAGTAGACTACTATCCATCTAAAACTCTCCCTAAACATTAACTGAAGAAATTGGTTGTTGGTTGTTATTTAATTAAAAAAGAATGACTATTTCAGAAGAATTTAATCCAATTTAACTTTTTTTAAAGATGCACTTTGTTTGATGCTCGGGTGGGTTACATATTTAGGTTTGAAGTTTGACAAAAGTCTGCTTATAACTGAAAAATTATCCATCTATTCAACTTCAAGCTGAATTAGGGAGTAGCTAAAAAAAGAAAAAAGAATCAGATAATCAGATTTGCAGTTTGCGTGTAGTCGTGACTAATAGTCAGTGTCTCCCAGTTACGAAAAATATGTTACAAAGTCTTATTAGAGAATGCAATGAAATGTGCCATTTACCCTTTGGTGGACAGTTTTAGCTAAAGTGTTTCACAGCGCCATAAGCGCACATATTTTTAGAATGGACAACCCCTCTGGGAATCGGCACTGTGACCTGACATTAACAAAACCAAACTGGTGGCGGTGGCTTTTCCCAGCAGCTACTACAAGATGAATTGCAAAGAAATGCTGTGTGATTAGTTAGGGTGTGATGCTTGCTGACAAATAAAGCAACTCATTTTCTGGTATGAGAGCGAGAGAACATGTTGCTTTGCAGCAGTTTGACTCCAGTTAGTGAGTGAAAGTCTTGGCTCTTTCAAGAGACAGTGTGAGGCGAATCTAATGCATCTTGGCAATGAATAGTGTCCATTGATTCCACCACATCAAACTCACTTCCTCTTCTCAAAGCCTCTTGCATGTCTCTTCCACAGGGTTTTTATTTTCTTTTCTTTTTTTTACTGTTTGTGAGTGTGCAAACATCCACAGATTCTGATAGAACAAAGAAATCTTGCCTAGCTGAAAATTCACACAACTTTCATGGCTGTGCTGAGAGAACAGCCAACAGGAGAAAAATCTCGGCTGTATTTATTTGACACTGATTGGGAGTGACTGATTATTTTGAGCATGGTAACAGTCACTAGATGAGCGAGGTCATGTTACGATGACGGATGAAAAGAATGGGTTTAACATCTCCAACACAATCAGAAAATGCATGGCTGAGCTGACCTCAGACCGGCCATATTGAGCCAGAAACTGTGGTGCGACCTGCTGTTTGCTGAGAGCACGGAGAGAGCACCTCAGTGCACAGCGACGGCAGTATCAGTGTGAGATCTGCTGAAGAGAAATGGAGCAGTAATGTCATTTATCTGCAGGCCTCTGTTAACGTTTGCTCCCAGGAAAGTACGAAATTGAGATAAAAGCTGGAGACCAATCGAGTTCTGGCCTGCCTGTTGCCCGCCTGCGCTGATGACGTATGGATAAAGGCGACAGATGAGAACACGTGCAATGACTTCAGGCCGTCAGAGGCTTCGTTCATCACACGCCTCTGCTCTCTATAGCATATCAGTCTGAAAAGCTTGGAAACGTTATGCTAAGATCAATACTCAGCTGACTGGTTTGCTCTTTTTTTATTAGAGGTCTGCCCATTAAGTTAAATATGAGTCATTACGGAGAACGGCATAATTTTCCAGATTTATGCCATTAAGGCGAGTGTTTCAGTCTTAAGTCTTATCAGAGGCAGTCTTGTTTATGGAGGCAGGGAGTGTACAGCAGTCCAGGATAGTGACATGGGGTTTCACTGGGAGCTGTAAACCAGACCATGCTATACAACCACCTCCCCTTAGGGCTAATAATGTCCAATCTAGACAATGGACATTGATTCAGTTGATTCTATAAGTCTTTATGAAATATATTACCTTCCAACTTAACGTGTTTACAGTAGCAAGTGTTTATCAACATATGCTGCGCCTGAAAAATCTTTTTTATTGAAGTGGACTTTTAAGTTGTGAGTTTCACTGTGAACGCGTGACATCTGAATCATTTTACTGATTGAAGGACACATTGCAACATATGTTCTTCTAAAGACGTCGTGTGGTGAAATCAAAAGAAGCTGTGTGTTCTGAGAGCAGACACACCGATCACAGCGCTTTGCCCATTGACTGTTCACATTCCAAGTCCTCAGATGAAGCACATGCTTATCTTTAACTTCCTGTCTTTCTTCCCTGTTCTCTGGTGTCGGTATAATTAATAAAGTTTATCTACACCTGCCGACCAATCAGAATCCAGTGTTTTCAGCGGTCCTGATGTCAAGTTAATTAGTGCATCTTTTGAAGTAAGACTCAGTTGTTATAGATAGTAAGCTGCTGTAGCTAGCGCTTTTATCCTACGTTAGAACGAGCAAAGACACTTTAATTCATCCCTTTAACTTTCTCTTAGCTGTTTTGGATCTCGAAAGACCAAACAGAGGCTCCAATCTTCAGACTCAGTAAATGCAGCATTCCCCTCTAGGGATGGTAGGAGATCCACAGATTCCTCGGATGTGGTTCTTTCATGACTGAAGAAAACTTTATGATAACACAGCTACTGTAATACTACTACTGCTACAACCACTTCTAGTTTACTCTGGCATCAAACACGAAGAGAAAGAGATGAAGGCATAGTGAACATGGCAGTGGCAGGTACGCTACGACTTGTGGAAAGGAGATATTTTGTATTTGATGCCAGTTATGATGACCAAAAGCCAGAAGGTACACAGCCACAGGAGGCAACCTTTGAAACCTATATGAGCTGCTTGTAGACAGATATTTAGATCTGTACTCAGGGTTCAGAGTGAGTGTAAATTTCCTAAAACGTCCTAAAATGGTACCAGTGTATTTTCAGAATTATGACAGCTGGGAAATTGTTGTTAAAAAAAGCGCCAAATCTGTCCCTCAAAAAGGTTAGTGTAACCTTGGTTATCCTAACGTAGTTACGGCCGCGTTCTCCAACATTAATGATGATCTATATAGCCCTATCTGACTATATATACAGTGGAGGAAATAATGATTTGATCCCTCGCTGTGAAATGAATATTTGATCCCCTAGCAAAAAATGACTTAGTATTTGGTGGAGAAACCCTCGCTGGCGAGCACAGAGACCAGACGTTTGTTGAAGTTCATTACCTGGTTTGCACACATCTCAGGAGGGATTTTGGTCCACTCTTCTTTGCAGATCCTCTCCAAATCCTTAAGGTTTTGAGACTGTTGCTTGGCAACTTCAAGCTTCAGCTCCCTCCACAGATTTTCGATGAGGTTAAGGACCAGAGACTGGCTAGGCCACTCCATGGCCTTAATGTGTCTCTTCTTGAGTCACTCCTTTATTGCCTTGGCCGTATGTTTTGGGTCATTGTTGTGCTGGAAGACCCATCCACGACCCATTTTCAGTGTCCTGGCTGAGGGAAGGAGGTTGTCATCCAGAATTTCACCCTACATGGCCCCGTTTATCCTCCCCTTGGTATGATGAAGTCATCATATCCCTTTAGCAGAAAAACACCCCCAAAGCATAATGCTTCCACCTCCATGCCTCACAGTGGGGATGGTGTTCTTTGGGTCATAGTCAGCATTACTCTTCCGCCAAACACGGTGAGCTGAGTTGATGCCAAAGAGCTCAATTTTGGTCTCATCTGACCACATCACCTTCTTCCAAACATCCTCTGCATCATTCAAGTGTTCATTTGCAGACTTCAGATGGGCCAGTACATGTGCTTTCTTGAGCAGGGAGACCTTGCGGGTGCTGCAGGATTTTAATCCATTGCAGCGTAGTGTGTTACCAATGGTTTTCTTGGTGACAGTGGCCCCAGCTGCCTTAAGATCATTAACAAGCTCCTCCCGTGTAGTTCTGGGCTGACCCCTCACCTTTATCATGATCATTGACACCCCACGAGGAGAAATCTTGAGTGGAGCCTCAGAGCGAGGGAGATTGATTGTCATTTTGTGTTTCTTCCATTTTCGAATAATCACACCAACAGTTGTCTCCTTCTCACCCAGCTTCTTGCCAATGGTCATATAGCCTATTCAGGCCTTGTGCAGGTCTACAATCTTGTCCCTGACGTCCTTAGACAGCTCTTTGGTCTTGCCCATGGTGGAGAGGTTGGAGTCTGCTTGCTTGATTCTGTGGACAGGTGTCTTTTATACAGGTAACGAGTTGAGATTAGCAGTACTTTCTTAAAGCGAGAAGACTAACCAGTCTGTGGGAGCCAGAATTCGTTATGGTTGGTCAGGGATCAAACACATATTTCACTCAATGAAATGCAAATCAGTTTATATATTTTATATGATGTTATTTTCTAGATTTTCTTTTTGATATTCTGTCTCTCACTGTTATACACCTTCCATTTCTTTGTCAGTGGCCAAACTTACGAAATCAATGAGGGATCAAATAATAATTTCCTCCACTGTATACATATATATATATATATATATGTGGGAGTCACTGTACGGGGAGGAATTCAGCAAATTACACTAAAAACACACAGTAAAATTAAAAAAGAAACTTCACAAGTCTTACCTTGAAATCGCAAATGCACGTCACCATGTTCCCAATTCTTAGACACTCGCCGTCGAACTTGCAAGTGTTGGTGTCGCACAAGAACAGGTCTGTGTCCCGGTCATCAAAACCTGGAGGACCAAAGCCAACAAGAGACGTCAGTGACTAAGACTTCCTCCATTCAGTCCTAAAACAACTCTAATCTGAGCCCTGTGGTCAGGGTCATTCATACTAAGCTTCCGTCATTAGTCATGACTCCCACAGCACCTTTTGCTCTTTGATGATGTACTATACACTTTAGAAAGACAATGCCAGCACACAACCTTGTCCTTAACTGCCACCATGATGGAATACATTTAAAAACCAACGATCTCTGGACTCTACTGGAGGAATAAACAAAAGATTTTTCTTTATTTGCTGTTTTGATGATGATAGTGAAGAGCACTGTCTGATATGTTGCACTGAAACGTGTGTGCTCAATAGATGTGACATCTGGTGACTGCAGGTACCATCGTAGCTTTATCTTGTGCCCTGTATGAGAGCATCTGTATTCATAATGTTTCTCCACACATTTTGCCTTAACATTTGTTTGTGTACAACGAAGCCAACTCCCGGGTGTTGTCCTCAAGAAGCAAACCTGGCATATGATCTGATTCCGGCTGTGTTAGGGATCTCAAATGACTCCAACAAAGCATCCTGAATCAAATCAAGGAGTCACATGGGCATGAGACTCTAGAATGAGCTCAGGGCTATTAGTCTACCTGAACTGATTGCTTACAAAAGGAAACCCCCATGTACATGTAGGCTTTTGCATTGCAAGAGCACGGGTTTAAATTTAAACAAATTCCAGCTCACACAGGGCTGGAAACTCTCTGTGGTGAAGCATTATTATTAATCCTTGTGGCCCCGTTTTAGCCTGCTGTGTAATCTCATTAATGTCAAAGTGAAAGAAGCAAAAGCGTAATGTTTGTTGTAGTTTTACATTCAAATTCCTGGCAAAAAAGTCCAAAATAAGGGACATATTTGCATCCTAACTGATAAGGAGCCATATATTTTTAGCGCATTGTTTTGTTGGTTTTTTTTTTTTGACAGAAGCTTTTGGGGATCTTTCATGAAAAAAACAAACAAATAAACAAATCAACTACTAAACAAACATACACTCTTGTTATTTTAATGATGAATAACTAGCATGAGAGGATCAGACTACACCCTGTTTTGCGATATTGTGTAGTCCTCGTGGGAGACTTTTCTGATGCTCTATTTGTTTATTCTGTTAATGTTCGGAGAGCTTAGTATAAAAAAAAAATCACAAATTACTGTATAATCTGCCTGATCAGCCTTAAGAGACTCTAAAGCCTGACAGATATATCAGTGCTTACATAAGCGTATCACACTTACATCAGTATCTGCATTAATGTTCAGATATGCAAAAATATGAAGCTGCAGTTCATTCATGAGTCATTGGATGGTTCTATGGATATATAGCATTCTTTTTATCTATTATTTATTTTTTCCACTTGATTTTAACATTATTAATAAAACTGTAACAGACTTGGATATGGTGTGGAAGAAACACATCACATGGTGTAAACTGGACTAACAATGACATGAATGGCCTAAAATATTTCAAATATGTATGTTACAGCACATACAGGTCGACGAGCCTCATATTTGCAGACTGATAAGATGAGTGGATGCAGATGGAGAACCTTACATAACAGCTGGAAATGTGACCTTCCGTTTAGGGTAATTAAATGAAACTTGGGATAATGTTTTGCTTCAGTTGCGTCTTTGCAGCGGCTCTGAGGCTCGGTAGGTTTAAACATTTATGAAATGTTTAATGAAGCAACACATAAGACAAATACTGTAATTCAAGAAAAGCCTGAGGTCTAAAAGCCATAGAAAAATTGGAATTTGAAACTGAGGTTCATCACTGAACATCAAAGATGCTCATCTCTGATGTTCAGTGATGAACAAGGTGGGGATTTATTTCGCTTCATGCTTTGTGGCCATATAGAAATTGCTTTATGTATGAAGGTATGCAAGCAAAGTATTTTGCCTTTCTTATGGTGTAGCTCAGACCAAGTGGGTCTGTGCGGAACATGTTGATGGTTACGGTATTGTAAATATTTAACTACCCTCTGGAAGCGTTTTCCATGAGGCAGAAAGAATCAGTGGATAGTTTTAAAGAGCTTTGTTTTTTTGCAATACTTGTTTTACTATCTGTGCAGCTTTACTTTTTATGATGTTGCTGTTCCTCTCCTGTTTTTTTTTTTTTTTTTTTCATCTGTTAATACTTTACAGCACGTTGTGACTTTTGCTTCTAAAAGTGCTTTATCTCACCTTACCTGTATTTAACCAGTTTAATGTGGGCCCTTCACTTAGTGGCAAGTTTGGTACTTGAAAGAATCTGTTCTTGCAGATGGTGAGATACAGTTGGTACAGTACAAACACCCCCTTAAAAGTAGCACAATTAAATTTCAGGCTATTTTAATTAACCTTATTTAATCAGGCAGCTCCGGTGTGAACTGAAATCCCCTAATTGAGTGCTTAACTGATCTCATGCGGACTCTCTGTTGGCATGCTGGAGCAAAAAAGTTCAGCTTGCTGACGCTCTGCTGGAGCAGGTAGGACATCACTCTTGAGCTCAGGGACGCTTCAGCAGGACGGCATCTCGTTACACTCTTTCAACGCGCCACCACCCAAGCATGTAGCCTCCTGTCTCAGTCACACATAGTCAAGATTTTAACATCCTGCCTGTCATTTTCTTCGGCACATGCCATTACCTGAACAGCTTTAGGTTTCGGTGTAATAGTTCTGCTCACTCACAGAACCTTGAAACTCTCTCTATATGTATAATTTCCAGGAGTGTTAAAGGTGCCACCAGCCACACAAAACCTCACAAGTGCTGTTCTCCAATAGTTAAATAAAATTCCAAACGGGGCTCATGAAGAGGTTACCGTCTGCTCCTGTGGAAACTAACCAAGCAAATTTCATCACCAAAATGAAATATTCTAAGTGTCCTGAACTTTGGACCACTGTCTTCATATTATGAGCTCAGATATTTTACAATGTTATCTTCCATTCACATATGTCTTATTATAAAAAAAAACAAAACCTCAGACCCACAGCCTTCTGTTGCCTAACTGCAAATACCATGCTCCCCTCTCAACTCATAACAACCCTCCCTGGCATGGACCATTATCAGGCAATAATTCCCCATCGAAGAGAGGCCCATGCTAAAATGAACACCTGCTATCTGCCAGGTTCCTGAATGACCATAAAGTGCAAGCTCTCTGCAAATATACAATCATTGAGCCAAGAACGATGACATGAGAGGTCTCTTGGAGTAGATAGATGAAACAAAGGGTTTTGCAAAAAAAAAAAACCCAAAAAACTAAATAACAACAACAACAAAAAACAAAACAAAAGAAGTGGCAACCAGACAACCAGGCATGTTAATGGTATTCACTGGAGAGAGGCATTACTACGATGGCAATCATACTACTGGTTAGGTGTGTACAATTAATTGGAAAATATTACATTTTTTCAGAGCAGCTAATAGACAATTTATAAGATGTGATGTGTTTTTTTTTTTTTTTCAGGGCGCTAATTTGATAGTTTGATATTTTAGCTTTTTTCGTAAGCAGGCTATGGAAAACAGCAACACCAACAACACACACACACACACACATAAAAAGAAGCAATTGTTTTTAAATGAAGGGGAAAAGAGAGAATGTGGCCCATCCTCAGGCTATTAAATGGTCTTTCTTTTTTTGTTTTACAGAGAAACAGATGTGAGGCTTGGACATCCTCTTCAGGAGACAGCTAGCAAGAATGCATGCACCACTTGAAAATAATATTATATGGTTTTATGGACAAAAGTGGAATCAAGAATTCGATAAAATGAAAAAAAAAAAAGATACTTTTTCTAAACTAGAATCACAAAAACAGATGTTTCTGCAAAGTGTTTACATGGAGGCAGTTGGCATATCAGCTATTGTTGGGAATGTCAGGTCCTCTGGATGAGCAGAGAATTATACATAATGGAATAAATGATGATCGCATCTCAGAAACATTGGGGCCAACAGGGTTTAGGCTTCAAAGAAAACAAAGCACTCATCTCAATTAGTTATGTGACAATGATTGCCTCCAAGCGAATACAAATATAGATTTACAGCACTGTTACAACCTCAGAGGAAATTTCTCACACCTGTCAGTTAATGGTTGAGGGAATAAAATATTTTTTTTAAATGCTGTTGCTTTTGGAGTAATGAATGACACACAATCACCCCTGTGTTTTACAATCATGAGAAAGATGTATGTCTTGCTACAAGCCCTTTTCAGATTCTGTTAAGTGCCAGCTCTGTTGAATCCTAAAAATCTAAAAACATACTTTTGAAAGACATCGGCTTTAAGACATGAACCAAAGTCTTGGACAGAAAATGGAACTGTCAGTAAGAGTTTGTCAATTTGACCTTACAGTGTATTTCATGTCTTGTTTGGTAAAAGCAACTACAGGCATAGTTTAGGTGGATTTTTTGTTTTGTTTAATAGTCCCTTTTCAAATATCCAAAACTGGATGTTTCTGCCTTGTTTACCCACACTTACTCCCTTCCCTGGTCAGCAGTTAACAATACTAACCTTGGCAGCTCTGCAAATGTCAGAGTTTTCTGCCTCTAACATCCACTTCCAAAGCAGTTAACAAAGTAAAGAATTCACTGTTATTGTTTTCCAACACCTGGGCCCAATTTCCCAGCTGAAAATCAGTTCTGGCAACTACAGCGGGCCTGTTATTAATAAAAAAAAAAAAAAAAAAGAAATATGTATTGTAAAAGAAAAGTGAAAGTAAACGCTGCAACATTCTTAACTTTCCTTCCAGCACTTGAGCTTAGATCCCAAAATCTTTAAATCATGTCAAGGCAACATCCCTATGATGAGAATCATCTCTCAAGATGATCATTTGTAATGTGCACAACTATGCTCTCCCAGTGATGTTGACATCCAGCAGCTAAGTTTTTTTGATGGAAACAAGTTGTGGAAATAGGCTACAGTACATCAAGGAAGCCTGGAGGCAAGGGATACTTTTTATCATTTAAGAGCCCTGTAATTTGAAATTCTGCAACAAATGAATTATTATTTATCATAACTGCTAAATGCTACAGCTGATTAAAAACAAAACAAAATCATGTTCATCCATTTCTGGAAAATGAATGTAGAACCTGGATCTCCAAAAATGGTGTATATATTGCAAATGTACACTTCAGAAGCATTGTTGTTGGGAAACAGAGAAAGTGAACGTGCATCTCATGAAGCAGAGCTGCCAAGATATAGACCACATTCATCGATAAGAAATATGAATCCTAGAGCTGCTTTTGCTCCTGATGAATTTTAAAATGTATTTATATTATAACACGACTGTTGTCATTTATGGCCATCTGGGTGTTGAAGAAACAAGCAGCAAAGACTAGAATTCAGCATCAGGTGTCCATATGAGGACAGCCACGGGAGAACTGGACTGTCCACTGTCGGTTAATGTTTCTCACTGTTTTAGTTAAAATTAGCCTACCTAATATGCTACCTGGTGATGCATTGCGGCTAATCTGTTTAACAGCTAATGACCTTGAACATGTTGGCTAAAGACTTAAACATAATGACACTTGACTTGATAGAAGCACATCTGATCATTTGGATCATGATATCTCATACATTAGCTGAAGACCAAAATGTATCACATGATGTGAACAAACATATTAACTAAAGAGACATAGCATGTTAGTGCTGTGACCAATGTTGTAATATTTGCTATCACAGACGATTAACATACATACACTGTTACTGTTAATCAAAAAGGCAAGAGTGTGTATCACGAAAGAAAGAAAGAAAGTGAGAAATGAAGAGAAAGGGACAGATAAATGAATTTCAGATGCGGCACAAGGCACGATATGGAGCCCTGTTTCTGTTCCTGGTGGATAAGGTTTTATCACAAAGTGTGGATTTAATTTTCACTTTGTCTTTTGTCTCCTCTCCGTACAGTCGAATTGTTTTTGTACTTTTTCAGACTATCAGCGCAGCTCTGACTAAAATGAAGACTTCCTCTTGTACTGTCTTCAATCAGATCAAAATGCTCTTGGGTGCTGGCTGACGTGGATTCGGTGCGCGGCCCAAGCTGTACAGTGTCAGAGGCCAGGAAAACTTACACTTCCTGCTCCTGCCCTGCCATTCCAGGAGGAGATTACAGTGAACTGAATAATTAACGAAAACAAGCTGGCAAACATCAAATATTGAAAAGGTAATGTTTATATGTGAACGATTAAGAAGGCAAGCGAAGCACTTACTTGTCTAAAAGAAAGAGCTTGTCAGCCAAATGCATCTCCACCTACCTACCTGGAATTTCACAACACTAAGAAAAAAAAAAAAGAAGAGTCATTCCTCTCCTGTTTTAAGCATTGTGCTGATCAATAATTAAGTTGGCTAAATTAATAATGAAGACTGAACAACCACAGTGGTGAGACACTCTTTTTTTGACTCCTCTCTTGCTGGGGGCCTTTTTTTTTTTTTTTTAACTTTGCAACAAGTTTTCAAATGTGTCATGGCTCAGCCCTCATTATGCTTATTGAATGGCACAATACCTCAAAGCACGAGTCAGAATGAGGTACTTAAATCATGGTTAAGTCTCTGCACAGAGAAAAATAAAGCTTTTTCCGCTAAACAACTTTTTAAAACTCCCTCGAAACAGCCAGTTATGAATTAGTAACTTTCCAACGCCATTTAATTAGACTTCAGCAACACTGCTTTGTTTTGTAATTCGCAGTGTTCTGCATCTGTTTACTGTCATTTATGTAGAAGCTGAATGCAAGACAGGTACTTTTGACCTCCCCGTTGACAAATCTTGAAAGCAGATGGCCAAATCTCTCCAGACTACTGGTAATACACTGGGCTTGGTGGGATTTACAGGAGACTTTGCATATTCTGCACTTATCCCTGTCACTTCAACTATCAAAGCATCACATGGCCTTTCAGTGTTAACTATACCTGGGGGATTCATGGAAGATGGGATTGCAGCTTCTTCACACTAATTCCCTGGAGGAAAATGTGATACCATGGGGGTATGTAAACTGTGGGTAGACATCCTTCCAGCACTAAAACTGTAACACTACAGTCTAAAAAAAAAAAATGCTATTTTGATTTTAATTATGATTAGTCTGATTTGCGGCGACTGAAGCTGGTACTTAAAGCATTTGGCAAGAAATTAGCATTACAATGCTGGGCATCAACATGTTTTTCTGTTGGACTAAAATGACGAAAGTGGCAAAGCAACTTGAGCTGATTCTTGGAAATGTCTGTAACTGCACCGATTAAAGATAACTGACTTCATACAAGCCAAAACCTACAGGCAAATGGCCAAGTTTTGACCGTGTTAATTACAGGAAATGTTGATTTAAAATAAGTTTTGTTTGTTTTGAAAGGGTTGGCTTTCCACGGTCACTGCCCTCATGTAGGTCAATTACTCATTAATCGTAACATAAGTTGCATAACCACTATCGTGCAAGTGCTTGAGCTTTGCTTGGCTCATTGCTTTGGTTTTAAAGCCCATGACTTTATTGTTCTGTGCTGTTTCCAGATGTAACTGAAAAGGTATACAAACACTAAGATTGCAACTAGATGGCGATATAATATTAAGCCATGTCCCTCAAAAGATGGTGGAGGTCACAACAGGGGTATATTGGAAATACATGCATAGGTTGGATGCAAACACAACTTAAAATGAATGGCAAAGTTGCTCCATATCTGGTGAATGTGTCATAGGCACATGTTTGCTAAGATGTGCCATATCATTTGAAAGTTGATAATAGGTTGGTAAGTAAATGTAATCACAACTTGTTACTACTACTTCGAATTGGCCGAATTCTTGTCTCAAGTGGTAGATGTATTAAGCATAAAAAAAGACATTCATTTTTCATTTTTAACTATCAGAATATATGCCAAAAAACAGTATTTCCCTTGGCTTTGGCACTTTTTTGTTGAAATTGGTCTTTTTCACTTCAGGTATTTTGACATTTTATCTTTAAACCAAGTGAAGTTGTTATTTTGATGCATATGTGTAGGCCAGATTAGAGGTTCACAGCTTCCCTTCACACTCTAATATAACATCCGATTATAATTTATTTCCGAAAGGTTCGCAAGCAGTGAGAACTGACAATGCTCCTTTCTGTTATTCATATACAGTAAAATGCAACTTCGCACTTTGTTGTTGCTGATTACTTATTCTGCACGAGTGAATACTTCAATAGCAATTCTTCATGGCCATCAACAGACACAAGCCAAACATAATGACAATCTTTGTCACACTAAGGCTTTTGTCCGTCTGTTTAATTCTATGGAACAAAATCTCATTCAATACTCATTTTCTGAGGCAGCTGAAACTACCCTATTGTCAGGACACCAATGCTCATAATTATCTGTCTTGTCGATAAAATGACACTAAACTCATTGCCAAACTGCCATTCAGTAGTGTTGCTGTTCAAGTGCATGATATGAGGTGAATAATTAAGCCCTGGCCAATACTGTCAAATATATTATTATAACTATTTTTATTAATATTATAAATATTTTTATTTTTCTTATTCTTAAAGGGGCTTATCTTTGTCACGGTGGACCAGAAGCCACTTGTTGTTTTCTATTAATTCCAACTGATGCTGATGCGTGTGTGTGCGCGCATGATGCTCAGTATATGCACTTAAGCTTCCTCAAGGCGTGTTGGATGAAAGCCTTCGCCGAAATGCATATGAAAGCGTGTCTGTCAGGAAGTGAGGAGGTACGCAAATGTGTGTTTAGAAGGGTGTGTGTACCATTATCAATCATTATGAACAAACTGACATCAACTGCAGCAGAAAATACAAAAAACAACAAAAAGAAAACAACAACAGGCTACAACACCATTTGGCTGAATGGATTTATGAGCTAATTCAACACTTCTATCTGTGTTTGCTTTGCAAACACGGAAGAAAGAGGCTAAAACTATGTCGAAACCAAATCAAAATGAACACACCCACAACTACACAACCACCATGAAAAGTTATCAGCTGAGCCACACGCTTCATTTTAAAGACATTAAAATAGGGACGATAAGGACAAAAAAAACTTCCAGTGCTATAAATCCCTATAATAAGTCAATCTGTCATCTCATGATGTCTTTCATTAAGGCCATTCAATGAGCGTATTATCATAATCAAATTCATTTTGAAAAACTTTGATCTCCAAATAGGATCTCTGTCTTGTGATGGGGAAATTTCTGTGTGAGCTAAGTCAACTGTAAATCTATCATTCATGTGTTAATAGGCTGTTTCTTTAATCTCCTGCCAGCTCCATGTCACCATAAAGAATCTTTCTATGGTGTGTGTAAATATATCAAGGAAAAATCTCCCCCTTTCTTTCCCTTTCCTTTTTTTTATTATTATTTTAATTTGATCATTTTATTTATATTTTTATTTGTATTGGTTTATTTTACTTTTTTTTTTTTTTTTGTCAAAATATCACCCTGCCTAGACCTGCTGGCTGTCAATGTCAGTGATGACTCTCATATCGATGTGCGGCTCTTAGGAGCTCCGGTATCGATGCGTGCAGGCCGGTGGCCGTGAGCGTGAGGAATCGGCTTGGAGCTATTTTAAGGGATCAGACTTGAATAGGCAGCGGAGGAAATAGATGACGGCTCGGGCTGATTTCCAACGGGAGGCGAGGCTGTGCTCTGGGAGGAAACTACTTTACAGCTCGGTCATCCGTTCAAAGAAATGACTTCAGCTCTATTTAAAGGAATAATGGGTTTAAAAACAACAACAACAACAACAACAAAACACCAACAACAGCGATGCCACATAATCCCACAGAAATTTCTCATTTCTTGGTGTGATCTTATTGAAGGATTTGGGCTGGAACTGAGCTCGAACAGCGGATGGAAGCACAGGAGTTCAACAGAGGCAGGTATGTCCAAGTTTGAGAGAGCTGGGTAAGTGTGAGGACTTAATAACCGGAAATTGGCCGATTGATGGCATGTTGTGGAGCACAACGCTTTATTCGGGTGGTAGATCTTCCCAGTCCCCCCTCCCTGTCTGCCTGCCTATGAAATAATCCTCATCCTGTCTGTTGGACTCGGTGTGATCGCAGTCTGAAGCTCCTGACCGCCGGTACGTGCCGTGAGTCTCCATCTCTCATGCTCTGAGGGAAACTCAACAAGGCTAAATGCGCATCAAGCGAACCCCCAAACTGTGCATACTCTCACCGCAGCGTTTATCATCTGTAGCCAAAAAAAAAAAAAACCGGCTGTAAACCCAGCCAATGGTCCCTGGACAACAACAACAACAGCAACAACAACAACAACAAACACACACACGGAGCCACGATGAAAACTCTGCCCGGATGAAATGACTCTCACCGGAGCAGTTCCAGCCGGTCGGCGTCTGGCAGTCGCTGAGGGAGGAAGGGAAGGCGCGCAGCTGCTCCACAGGTAAAGTAGCGAGAAACGAGACGAGGGTGATCCGGAGCCAGCCGCCCGCCGTCCCGCCGCACTGGCGCAGCCGTCGGGGCTCCTTGAGCGGTGCCTGCGCCGCCACGGACGGACCCATGTCTCACTGGCCCCGGCAGCACCGGCGAGGAGGGAAGGAGACGCAGACGCGCACCGGCAGCTCCGATCCGGTCAGGCTCAGCGGGGCGTCTAGAGACCGGCAGCTGAACATTTTTCGAGCGAGACCAAGTGCCCCATGGAGCAGTGCCCCGGTGTAGACTGACCAGACGGGTTCCGCCCGATTCCAGGGGGAGGCTGCCGCAAGAAGAGCAGGACTCTACGGGGTGCTGCTCAGTGGGGCAGGAGGGGTGGGGTTGGGGGGATGGCGGGGTGTGGGGGGGGGGGGGGGGTACGCTGCCCAGAGGGGTCGGTGGGGCGATGGAGGAGGTTTTGTGGGATGGAAAAAGTTAGGCAGGCAGGGAGGAAGACTTGCGATAGAAGGAGGATGCTCAAAGATGAGGAGAAGAAGGGAGGGAGATGGGACCGGGGAAAAAAACGGAGGGTGACACGGAGGGAAGCGGTAAAAGTGTAAAAGTGAGAGGATGTAGCGGGAGTATCCCAAAGACGGAGTCTGGAGACGGCGGCGGCCGGGTAATAGTATCCACGGGTGAGAGAAGAGCGGCTCTCCGGCACCAACGGAGCAGTCCTCCCGTTTACTTTGTGCTCAGAGTGGCGAGGAGTTAGTCCCCCTCCCTCTGGCTCTCTCTCTCTCTCTCTCTCTCTCTCTCCCTCTGGTTGTCTCTCCCTGACTCTCTCTCTCTCTCTCTCTCTCCCTCTCCCTCTGGTTGTCTCTCCCTGACTCTCTCTCTCTCTCTCTCCCTCTCCCTCTGGTTGTCTCTCCCTGACTCTCTCTCTCTCTCTCTCCCTCTCCCTCTGGTTGTCTCTCCCTGACTCTCTCTCTCTCCCTCGCCCCCATCTCTGATTCTCTCTCTCTCCCCCTCTCTCTCTAGCTCTCTCTCCCACTAGCAGCTGGTTATGATCACGTGGAGTGTGATGCGAAGAGGGAGGAGGAGGAAGTGTGTTTGTGTGTGTGTGTGTGTGTGTGTGTGTTTGTGTTTGTGTGTGGTGAGGGTAACTGCAGGATTTCACTGGTGGAATAGGTGAAAGAGAGCGATGGGATAAACAGCCTTATATTAATAAGAAAAGAAAGGGCAGAAAGGGAGAACCTGGAATAATATATTTTTCTCCATGTGTACTCCTATTGGTGGGTGATGGCTGCTCCGTGGATAGGAAGTATAGGGGAGGATGTACTGTCTCCAGCCTATAATTGGCCAGCAGCATTTAAAAAGTCTGCAGGAATCGATTCGTCCAGCCTGGCCTAGGATAATTGCTCCGCTTTAAAATGACACAAATGCTATTCCTAGTTGTCTGCCTCCAGGCAGCCTAAAGAGACCTCGATATTATTCAAATATTTTGGACATGCTGTTGTCACATGAGGGCTGGATGTAGATAGTGACTGACATGCTTTTGGCCATGGAGGCAATAAAAAAGGGTGCGCATCATAAAACAGTTAGAGTCCAATACCAGGCGGAGAACGACCCCCTTTTTATCAAACCAAGGAAATTAGAGACCATACGCATGAAAAAGCCCCATAGAGCCAACAAAGGGGTTTCTGTTGGGCTCCTTCACAGCCATAAACACAGTTGACCTCATGATATTAAGGAAGCAAAGCTGCAGCTGCATGTCAACAAATAAAGCTTTTATTGCTTTTCACTTAGTTGAAGATCATTAAATTAGGAATATGCATCGTTTGTCTCTGCTAATGGGGTTCATGACACACAGGTTTGTTTTTTCTGCCGTGGCCACACACACACACACACACACACACACACACAGGTCTTCTGCATCATCATAATGAATAAAAAATGTTTTTCTTCAGACAGACAAATAGAAGCGGGTGGGATAAAGAGGTGCAGCAGGACGTGTCTGAGATGCTGCTAATAATGACTATGAATTGAAATAATGTTACAAATAAAAGCCATACCAAAATAGAATTTTTGCAGCTATTATCATGGCAGTAAAGCAGTGTTTTACCATCTTTATGCACAAGGATATTTTTATAGTGACGGTGAAAATCTTGTCACACATATTCAGATACACTTAGACTAATACTGCTCTGATAAACCTTCACTTTACAGGCAGAAACAAGCCATAAACACAATACTCACATATTATCATCGTTTTTTTAGTATTGCAAACTCATTAGCCCAGAAAGGCTAATCCAGCAGATACAAAGCATTAGCATTCATTTAGAGTCATATCTGGATAGGCTACTGAATGAATGTCTCCACCAAGTCCTGGAGGAGATATCGGGCTCTTCAGCTGTTAAATGCTCCACTGTGTTCACCGGCTGTTAACTTTGCCTATCTGCCAATTAGTGTTGGACAGGTGCAAGTAGACTAGGGTGAGCTTTTAGAGACTTCTCAATGAAAACAGGAGCTGTCTGAGACTGAAACCGGACTTGCTTCACACAATTACCACAGTACAAGACAAAATATTAGCTACATATCTATGGAAAATAAACATCAATAGCTTAAAATGATATTGTCATTTACAAGGCTCTGACCCAAATTGATCCTTAAGTGTAGGCAGATGGAGAGCAAAAAGAGCAGTTACACTTAAAGGAGCTATTGCTACAACACTAACAAAAGCAATAATAGCTGTTTACCTACCAGTTTGCTTTAAATTCCATTTCTGTACTTACCATGAAGTGTCTCCAGAGGTGGAGAGAAACATCATGTCTTTTCTTCTATTGAGATTAGCATGTTAACTATTTAGCCGTGATTTATCTCATCACTCCAGATTGCTCAGTGGGTGTAATGCATGTTTTGTAATATCCTTTTTTGTTTTAAAGACAACGATTTGCAAAGCGACAATCCCCACTCGCTCTATGTTTGCAGACAAAAAGTTACTAATAGCAAATAGGAAAGATGACTAGATGACCTGATAAAAGATCCCCAAGACATTCAATCATTCATCTTCAATCGCTTATCCATTTCTGGGTCGATGAGGGTTCTGGAGCCAGTCCCAGCTCACACTGGACGAGGGTGGGATACATTCTGGACAGGTCACCATTCCATCACAGGGCCAATGCAAAGAAACAGACAGAGACAAACAACCAGACTTACGGACAATTTAGAGTCATTAATCAATCCAAACATGATGTCTTTGGACGGTAGTAGGAAACCAGAGTACCTGAAGGAAACCCATGCAGGCATGGGGAGAACATGCAAACTCCACACAGAGAGGCCCCAGGCCCGGGAACTGAACCCGCAACCTTTTTGTTGTGGGGCAACAGTGCTAACCAGTATGCCACCATGCTGCCTTCTGCAAGACATACCATTTGCAATTAGGATTACAACAAATAGTATATGTTTTATGAATACAATATTTCATATCTTATACACTGCTCAAAAAATAAAGGGAACACTTAAACAACACAATGTAACTCCAAGTCAGTCACACTTCTGTGAAATCAAACTGTCCACTTAGGAAGCAACACTGATTGACAATCAATTTCACATGCTGTTGTGCAAATGGAATAGACAACAGGTGGAAATTATAGGCAATTAGCAAGACACCCCCAATAAAGGAGTGGTTCTGCAGGTGGTGACCACAGACCACTTCTCAGTTCCTATGCTTTCTGGCTGATGTTTTGGTCACTTTTGAATGCTGGCGGTGCTTTCACTCTAGTGGTAGCATGAGACGGAATCTACAACCCACACAAGTGGCTCAGGTAGTGCAGCTCATCCAGGATGGCACATCAATGCGAGCTGTGGCAAGAAGGTTTGCTGTGTCTGTCAGCGTAGTGTCCAGAGCATGGAGGCGCTACCAGGAGACAGGCCAGTACATCAGGAGACGTGGAGGAGGCCGTAGGAGGGCAACAACCCAGCAGCAGGACCGCTACTTCAGCCTTTGTGCAAGGAGGAACAGGAGGAGCACTGCCAGAGCCCTGCAAAATGACCTCCAGCAGGCCACAAATGTGCATGTGTCTGCTCAAACGGTCAGAAACAGACTCCATGAGGGTGGTATGAGGGCCCGACGTCCACAGGTGGGGGTTGTGCTTACAGCCCAACACTGTGCAGGACGTTTGGCATTTGCCAGAGAACACCAAGATTGGCAAATTTGCCACTGGCGCCCTGTGCTCTTCACAGATGAAAGCAGGTTCACACTGAGCATATGTGACAGACGTGACAGAGTCTGGAGACGCCGTGGAGAACGTTCTGCTGCCTGCAACATCCTCCAGCATGACCGGTTTGGCAGTGGGTCAGTAATGGTGTGGGTGGAATTTCTTTGGGGGGCCGCACAGCCCTCCATGTGGTCGCCAGAGGTAGCCTGACTGCCATTAGGTACCGAGATGAGATCCTCAGACCCATTGTGAGACCATATGCTGGTGCGGTTGGCCCTGGGTTCCTCCTAATGCAAGACAATGCTAGACCTCATGTGGCTGGAGTGTGTCAGCAGTTCCTGCAAGACGAAGGCATCGATGCTATGGACTGGCCCGCCCGTTCCCCAGACCTGAATCCAACTGAGCACATCTGGGAGATCATGTCTCGCTCCATCCACCGACGCCATGTTGCACCACAGACTGTCCAGGAGTTGGCGGATGCTGGGAGGAGATCCCTCAGGAGACCCCTCAGGAGACCGTCCGCCACCTCATCAGGAGCATGCCCAGGCGTTGTAGGGAGGTCATACGGGCACATGGAGGCCACACACACTACTGAGCCTCATTTTGACTTGTTTTAAGGACATTACATCAAAGTTGGATCAGCCTGTAGTGTGTTTTTCCACTTTAATTTTGAGTGTGACTCCAAATCCAGACCTCCATGGGTTAATAAATTTGATTTCCATTGATAATTTTTGTGTGATTTTGTTGTCAGCACATTCAACGATGTAAAGAACCAAGTATTTAATAAGAATATTTAATTCATTCAGATCTAGGATGTGTTATTTTAGTGTTCCCTTTATTTTTTTGAGCAGTGTATATACACGAATATAACAGATTCATCAATACTGGTATATCATGACACACCTACACAAGACTTGAACCAATGGCCATGAGCCATGATTATAGATTATTTAGCATAATTCAGCTGCTCTCAATACAGTTTATAAAATATGCATCCATGTCAGTGGACAGTGGCTGATCTGAGTTAAAGGTGTAGTGGTATGTTGTATTCCCAGTCCATCCCTGCTCAACAGTAAAAGTTTTGTTGGGTTTTTTTGTGTACACATGCAAAGGCATGTACACAAACTGCACCGCACCACACTGTGATTTCTGTTGAAAAGAAGGCTGACTTCGATAGAAATGGGTTCACTCTTTTGGGTTTTTAATTTTCTGGCAGAGGATCTAAACGACGCAGCATTTTAGCACTTAGATATGTAGCAAGGCTGTGAGGGTGAGTCAAAAGGCCAAGAGGAATCTTTGAAGAGTCTCCAGTCTGACTCAGAGGATTTGGACCACTGTGACATCATCTGGCCCTGCTGGCATCTGCCACAGATAGACGTCATTGAGGTGATATGATGCATTGAACCAAATAATTTATTTGTTTTACTTAAGTATTATATCTTTATTAATAAACATTCACAACACCATGGATAACCACTGAACAATCAGACTGTCCTGTCAATATTTTTAAAAACACCTTTTATGATGGCGCTCCACTGAAAAATGCTTTCTGGGATTTTTATTATTGCTGTACTGCAGTTGGGCGCTAAGACAGCAGCAAGTATGAGACACTGTGGAGATCTACACGTATTGCAGTTAGATTTTGGATGAGAGTGTGAATTAGTCACTTGCAGTCTGAAATTAATAATCTGCTCTCCCAGACTGTTACATGCAGAAATGAATGGTACATGATGTAGATTTTGTGTGTGGGTGCAAAAGAACACAAGCAGTCTTCAGAGAACAAAAAGCATTGAAAGGGTTTGGCTGTAAATAATGCTTATGCTAAAAAGGTCAATGTAACTTTGTGTTTAACTGTCAGCATGATAAGTGTCATGCTTATCTTTGCAAACAAAACCATATGAAATGTAAGCACCCCTTTTAGATTGTCAGGCAGAGTGCAACATAAGAACTAATAGTAGCCTAATTTCATCAAACAACAACACCCACAACATCCAAAGTAGCATCGACACTGTTCAAAAAACCATGTTAAAGAGAGAGGGTAAAGTCAAAGAGTAAATTAATATAAGTATATTCTGTCATTGTCTCTGATCAGCTGAGGATGCAGGATCATGAATATGCATAGTTGAGTCTAAGTATTGTGTAAGGCAACAATAATAGAGTCAAAATTCCAAAGTAAAACACATTTGCATAAGCCTTCACTTCTCTGCAACTGCTGCTGATCAGTGATAGTGTCAGGTTTACTTCTTTAAAAGAGTTTTGTTTATTTTGGAGAAACATGTCTCTCCACCCAGGCAATGATGATAAATGGGTCAATAACAGCACCGGTGCAAGCAGTGGCCTTCGCCCCTGGCCTGTCTGAATAGGTTTGTCCCATTAGCCTTGGGTTGCATCTTTACTGGAATAGTTCCGAGAGCGCCTTTTAGGCCAGTCAGTGGTTCACCGATGACGTTGTGTCACACACTCTGTACCATCCGGGCTTAAGGTTAGTGGTGCCCCACTTGCTGGAAGACAAACAATCCATCTTGCTTTGGTTGCCTTTGCAGGCGCTTTCTTTTTCTGATGTAGTGGCACAGACAGGTTTGAGTGGTGAATATCTTACATGCACAGGAATGGCACAGCACCAACATTAAAAGGCCAGAATGACCAGACTAGATTAGATTTTAAAAGATGTAAAAATATTCATTTCAGAAATGTGGTTGTTCTGGCCACTCACTAGAGGCAGAAACTCCCCTTTGAGGTAGGCCAGTACAAATACTTGCTATGCCGCCATCATATTTTTTATTCATAGTAGATTTTAAAGGATTTGAGGTTTTCGCATACAAAAATTGTTATTTATTTGCAGAGCCCAAGCAAATATAAATGGATAGATATACTACGAAATTCCTCCAATGCAAGGCAAGACGGGCTATCTTAAATTTTCAAATAATGTATTAACGTTTAAATTTGTTACTTTACATGTAATAAACATGTAATAAAGATTTGTTTTTATACATACAGTGCAAACTCAGCTCACCACTTGTTGTTGTTGTTTAAGCAAAGTTTGAATGACCATCCATATTCATTCTTCGGTCTATTTATTAAGATGCAAACAAAAAAATACAGGAAATATGTACACTAAAAAAAAAAAAAAAAAGAAAACAAAACTATTTACAGAACCAAATGTCACAAAATGTCATCTGTGCGCAAAAGTCAGTATTCAGTGTGACCTCCTATTGGACTGAGCATATCTTGCCCTGTTTATTTAGAGGAGACTGTCGTGACGTTTTCTGAAGTCCTCCTCTGGTATATTATACCAGGCTTCTTTCAGCACTTCCCACACATCTTCTTAGATGTAGGTTGTCTGATTTTCTTCTCTGTCCAGTTGATGCCATACTTTCTTGGAAATATTTCAGGCTTGGACTCTGTGGAGGCCAGTCCATGACCATCAGTGTTTTGTCAGCTGTTTCTCTCTCCAAATATGATTTCACTGCATTAGCAGTTTGCTTGGAATCCTTATAGTTCACAAAAATAAAACCATTCTCATTCAGACGCTTACCAAATGAAATGGCATAGTGAATTTAAACCTATTTGTATTTTCCAGCATACATGACCCCATCGATTCAGACAATATCACCAACACCACTGGCAGAAATGTTGCGCCAAACCAGGACAGACCCTCCACCATGTTTCAAAGGCAGCAAGCATTCACAGCCTTTCTTGTCGCATGTTGTTGACGACTGGATGCAAAAATTACAAACTTGAATTTGTTCTCTTTTCTACTTATTTTCATTTTAGTCTTTGGGAGCTTTCGCTTTATCACCTTGTTCCTTTTCCAAAAAAGTTTTTTTTTTTTTTTTTCTGGCTGCTACCCTTCTACAAAGTTTCTTTGGACTGCAGAGGGCTGAACTTGGCATCCTGATGAAGCTCTCAGATGCTGAGCCAGGTCCTTGCTGGATTTCTGAGGGACCCTCAAAGAAGTAGCTTCTCATCAGATTTTGAAAGTTTTTGTCTTTGACTTCTTCATATTCTTTATGAACAGCTTGAATACAACGCAGCATCCATTTTTTTGCTGATTTCCCTTTGAGAGGGGCCTTGCTGATAGAAATTTATGATTTTATGTGTGTCAAATTCGGTCATCTTTAGCATCATATGATCTTCCTTATGTATAGATGTGATTCAAAGGTGGTCGTATGCAAATTTGCAAATTTCCAATGAGTTAAGCTCATAAATATTGGGTATGTAATACTACAGCATGTCTTGCACAGACAGTTCAGACTTTCGTCACAGCAGTCATTTTGACAAAAAATAGTAAGATTAATGCAGGTATTAGCAATGGCATTAATCAGGGTTCGATTCCATTTAGGCTTAGGAGAACCAGGTTCCTGTTATTGCTCCAGTGTAAGGGGAGGTCATCCTAGGTACTTGGTCATTATAGCATTGTTAAAACAACAAACCTAATGGGGGTCAGGGAATTTTGCACAGTGCTGTATGTCTGCATGCATGGATTGTCTCAAACGTTTATTAAAAGGCAAAGGGTGCGAATCATCTGCACTTCATTATTCCTGAAATGGTCAAGAGAAGTTGGTCTGGTGTGTGTAGGAGGATACTTACAGGGCAATGCAAGCCATGCTTAAATTCATCTATGTCCAAAACGTACCCCCAGGGGTTGTTGATTGTGCAGAATGAACAGCCATCTTGGTTTGCTTTTACCCCAAGGCAAAGCAATTGTTCTGAGCTATCCCACACAACTTCAGTAACAAAAGTATATCCATGTGAAGGTCAGCAGAGTACAGATTGGTATAGCCGAGCTCCCTTTTGATCCAACCTAAATGAGACTGCTGACTGTTGGCTGTGAATTTACAAATAGCTCTTGCTTTAACCCAATTGCAACAGAATGCACTTTGCACTGTTGCTAAACAGCAATATCCACAACTTCTCCTCCTCTGCCTGCGACTCATTTATCTCTGCATTAGTGTGACTGAATACCTGGCCTGGTATCTGTGATGCTCATGCATGTGCTGGGCGGAGGAGGTGAGCCTAAATGCAGCTTACCCCCAGGCTAAAGGCTAATTGCATTTCCTGGCTTGCTGAAATGTGCACCATCTCCTGAGAGAGCATTCTGGAATAATACTCAACCCCGTATCAGATATCGGATGATTGATTTTTTTTACCTCATAATTACTCTGATGTATTAATAAATCATCCATTTCTTTTGTAAATCTAGGGCCTGACAATGTCATGGGAATCATTTTCTGGTGTATATTACCCACACCAAGTTGAAAGGTTAGGGTGCATATGGAAGAGCATGGTATATAAGTCTGTCAGCACATTGCCCTGATTGCTAAAATGCATTATTACAACATGATACTAGCTATTGTGGGCTTCTGCAGTGTCTCTGTGTGTATGTAGTTATTACATACTGACGACCAAAAAAAGTATTTCCCTAAAGGTTTTAAGGGGCTGTTTGAGGATTGAGAGGTATTGGGGTTAGAAATTCAGTTGCATTGATTAAAGTAATAGCTGAGGCTCTTTGACCTGTACTGATGTACACTCACTGTATTATCTGCAGTAGATCTGCAGATCAGCATGCTCCCAGTTTAGAGATACAGCAGGGACATGAGCACAGAAGCTGACCGATGTGCTGCTGTGGCATGGGTCTGAAGCAGAAATATGTTAAAAAATGCCCTCAGAGAAAAAGTGTGGGCTTTATTTTGAATGATTTTGAATCAATGCTTTATCTCAATAATCAAACAGTTCTAGTAGTCACTTTGAGGTTAGGCTAAGCAGCGAGGGAATGATTTACGTCAACAAATGATCTCACAAAGATAGGAATACAAGTTTGTATGTGTGTGTGTGTGTGTGTGTGTGTGTAGTCGTAAATGACAAGCTAAGCGCGTGTGAGATCATTTTCCTCAGCACATGCTCGCTGTAAGCACAAGTACTTTCAAACTGTGACTGGAGTTCTGGAGGAGAGATTAAAATGCATGTGCAGACCTTCTGCTGCAGGCACCGTCCTCATCGTCGTCATTATCACCACCACCACCACCACCATCATCATCATCATCACCTTGACCATGATTATTCATCATAATCATCATCACGTTCATTGTAATTTGCCACCCACCTTCTAAATCGTGCTTCCTCTTCATGCCCTCACCGGCCACAACATCTTTCATTGTCAAGTTACTCATCCAGGAGGCTTATTACTGCCTGATAGCCATATTTGGAAAGATCACTGTCATTTCAGTCACAGCTAATTGTACTCTTACACTCACCAGAGATCAACTCATCATGCACAAATGTATAATTACATATCATGTTAATAAGCTTTTGATGATACATTATTATGTCATCAATCTATTAATATTATTATTGTATATTATATGTAATCATGAATGGTTTTATATAGTTTTGTTTTGGATGTAATACACTGAAATTTAAGAAACGTGTGTGTGCGCACAGTGCAACCCTTGTTACCATGCTGGTGTCTGTAGCACAAAAAAACTCATTGTTATGGCAACCATGTCTCCAAGAGACTAAGCTTATATTCTATTAATTTGTTTTCCAAATGATGTTTATAGGGAAATGTAATTGCTATCTGCTTTGAGGAGTTAGTTGACGGGCGTGTGAACTCAGGAGACCACAGATTTGTTAAAGATCCCTCAGTCATGTTTTGAGACTTCAACATATTCTCCTGAGAAAACAATGTATGGTTTATTCCATGAATAATTCAACTACCTAGTTCAGAAGATCTAGTGAAAATGATCTGTACCCCAGCTTTCCTTTTGAAAGACCAGTGATTAATGAATACAGAAATTAATTTTGTTGTTGTTCATGTTTGGCTAATTCTAGTTGTGGTGTTGGAAAGTCATCATTGTATGTACACCTTAAAGTCAGATTAAAGGTGAAACTCTCCTCATTTCAGCAGCAAATTGCACACATCATCGCTGTAAATGGCTCAGCACAGTGAGGGGCATTCAGTTCAGATGAAGTAACACCAAGTTCAATGAATGTTTTGAGGGGGATCCTAATGTGAAGGAAAGATCATGATTCTAGTTAAATATGTGATGTAACTTTATGTTGGCTTTATAATCAAGACCCTAATCTTAACTAACCTGTGCTAAGTGTTTAAGGCAAATTTTAACAGTAGCAGTACATACATGGAATTATAGTAGATTGTGAATTATACATTATATAAATGCTTTGGTTAAAATGTAATGTATTACATTATTTTATTGTACTGTATGGTTTTGTTTAATTTAGGAGGAAGTAAATATATATTTTTTAGGAGATAGTGTTGGTTGATGGAAACATTAATGGCTGTACAACATTTCAGCTCATTGTTAAGTTGTCATATGTGTAACTTCACTGTTGCAATTCACTCTGACCGCTCACATTTCAGGAGACAATTCAAAATGCTCCTATGACTTTATGACTTTTTCTGCTCTATACAGTATGTGTGGACACCTGAAAATCACATGCTATAGAATTTAAACTTTGTTGTTCCTTCAAGCAGAAAAGCAAAGGGCTTAAGCACGCCAACAAAGACAGGAGAGTGCATCCATCCCTGATGCAAAGCCATTCAGTCCATGAAATATCTATCATAAATATCCCAGTGTGCTCTCAGTCGGATGGATGCTTGAAGGAGTGAATGAGAAAGTAGCTTTTTTCTCTTTGCTACTCATGGGAACTAACAGAGTTAGCCTGAGGGCAATAGCCCGCAGAAAGTCAGCTGCAGCACAGTAGTCACAGTCAAGCTGTACCACTTGGTGGATACTTACACCTAACGCACCATACCCCTAGATGACAGATGATCCCTTACATTTTCAGTATAGCTGGCATGAGTGGAAATTGAGAAACCGATCCTGACAGTATAAGTACTTACCTATAGAGCTGTACAAGACCCACACCAAACTGATTTAATTTGACTCAAGTGAAGCCATCCTCCATTGGTCAGTGGACATTTGAACACTTGTTTGACAACTCACTCATCATACAAATGATAATCTGAAACCCATACATAGAGCCCAAATCTACTTGGTACAGACTACTATGTGTGTTTGAAATGTGCTTCTGCGGTGCCTTTACTTGGCACTTTAATGTCATTCAATTTACAGCATGACTGTGTCGCCTCGACCTTTCATGATAATGACAAACAAATGGAACCTCTAAGCATGATGTAATGCAATTACACTCAGATATGCATATGTTTAACGCCAGGGACACACATTTCTTGGCAACCGTGTGAATGATTGTGCATACTCAACAATTATGTAAGGATAGAAATGCACTCGAGTGCATGTATGGGGCTCTGCGCATTGGCAACTTGCATACAAAGTGTGCCCACCGCACCTGCCTCCTCGTAAAACCGACCACTTCCTTCTTTGAATGGTGATTTTAATGAGCAGTTGCTCAGCGTGGGGACGAAAGGCTTTAAGCACCTTGTTTCTCCTGATTGCAGGCAGCCGCGCTCCTCCAGGACGGCCAGTGAGGGAGGGACAAACTTGAACTATGCAACCCTCCTCATTGGGTCTCAGTGCTATCTGTGTGTCACCCTCTGTTTGATTACGCAGAGTCCTTTGGAATAACAATCAGTCACCACAAGCCTGTGAGGATGTGAAATTCACACTGAATGCCTCAGCAGCAGACAGAGATAGAGTATATAAGTTCTTCCATCACAGGGAGTCTAGTCAATTTACAGGTATTCTGTGTCTTCATGCATAGAATTGCATGCAAAAGTTTGGGCACCTGTGTTTAAAATGTTACTGTAAGTAGTTATGTGAGCAGACGATGAAGTGATCACCAAAAGACATAAATGTAAAGATCACACATTTCTTTAATGTTTTTGGCAAGGTTCCATTTCTGTTTCCATCATGTCCAGATACAAAGCTACCAAAAAACACCGAAAGGCCTGGAGCTAAAGTTTGGGCAGCCGACATGGTCTGTACTCAGTACCATCCCCTGTGGTGAGTATCACAGCCTGCAAATGCTTTTTGTAGCCAACTTTGATTTTTTACTGTCACTGTTTTTACCCATTTGTCCTACAAAGGCCTAGTTTGGAAAGATCCTCTGGGCCATATTGCATGAACTGCTCTTCTGAGATCTATCCACAGATTTTGAAATGATGTTCAGTTCGGGGGACTGTGGGGGTCATGGCAAAACCTTCAGCTTGTGCCTACTGAAGTATTCACGGTAAAATCTGATGCTTGTTTGGGAGTATTATCTTGTTGTCGGACCCACCCTCCTTTTAGTTTTTACAGGTGATGTGATGTTAGCGTCCAGAATTTGCTGGAATTTATTCAAATCCAATGAAATGTTCCCTCTGCCACTGGCTGTAACACGAGCCCCATGCTGATTTGTTGGAGTGTTTTATTTCCTGAAATTTGGCACCCTTTTTTATCCAAACATACCTTTGCACATTGTGGGTAGTCTATTTTGACTTCATCAGTTCACCAGAGTCGTTTCCAAAATTTGGAAGCTAGTCCTATTTATCCAGGTGTTGCTGCACAGCAGAATAGTACACCACCACTCCAGAGTCTGCTAAATCTTCCTGACAGTCTATTTCACTTATTTGCGTTTCCAGCAATCCAGAGAGCAGTTCTTTCAGAATGTTTTCTTGCTTTTCCAGACCTTCACCTCTACCGTTCCTGTTAATGAACTGAGGAAAGAGCTTCTGGAAAAAGCTTGGTTATCTTCTTGTAGCCTCCTCCTGCTTTGTGAGTATTGATTAGTTTACCTTTCTCGATGCTGGAGAGTTGCTTTGACGAGCCCTTGGCTGTTGATTTTGGGGACAAGCTGGAGGAGTCAGAAGTCACTCCTAACAATGAATGTGAACAAGGTCATCGCTCAATAAACTCATTTAGATCTGGAACCTCAGCAAAAGTTACCAGACAGCTCAAACGTGCCGGGGCGCCCAAACTTTTGCATGGTGTTCCTTTCCTTTTTTCAGTCTATCGTTCTACTAAATAAAAATAATACACATCTTGCGCGCACAGCTCAAGATAAATGTTTTATTTTAACTTATATTAAATGTCTTTTGGTGATCAGTTCATCTTCTGCTCCTCTGCACTATTCACAGCAATGAACATTTTAAACATTAGTGCCAAAGTTTTACATACCGCTGTAATTTTGATAGTGAATACTGGACTACAATGCTGTGAATAGCGTCGTCCGGTGTCAGGAAACTGGGTGTGATATCTCTCAAACATCATATTTATTTATTTATTTCACTGTTAATGGAATATTTGGCTTTGGTATGACTTTGAATGCTATTGTATGTTTTTTTTTTCCGAGTAAAAAAATGAATGGTATAACTATATAATAAACACATAACAAGATGTATTTTAATTTTCACATTGAAATTGCCCTGAGCATGAATTCATGTCATCATGCCCTGCCTGCCCTACCCCTAACCCTAGACCACTCGAATTGAGCTGCACATAGTCAGGTTTTGGTGAGAGACTGAAATAGTGTGTGGATTGTGTCTCTAATGATGTATATTATTTAAATATTATAGATTATCATACAAAACCTAGCAACTTGTGAATGTGTTGATAATGAAGCGTTACAGCCTCAGAAAATACAGGAGTTTCCTACATGAAATAACAAAAACGAAAGGACAGCCTTGGAATAATGGAAACTTTTGGGAAACATGGATATGTGGGCCATATGAATTATTTAGACAGTTTACTAAAAGTTCCCAAACACCTTAATTGCCGGACTACAAATGGTTGGAAAGCTGCTATTGACACTTGAGTATTCCATACATAGTTCCAGGTAAATGTTGCTAAAATCAAGTTTTGCTCAATAGTTTGGGCCTCAACGACAAAAAAACGAAAAAGAAGGCAGAAGACAATATAGACAGACGTGGTTCAGATAAAACATCAATTTTTCATCAGAACGGATGCCTCTTTTGTAACTAACCCCTTTGTGTACTGTTTATTGTGTTTCCTGCTTCCTTAAATATACAACACATTCAAAAACTGCATCCCCAGATTTCTTATTATAAATATAAAAGCTTTCATTAAAAGTCTGAATAACAATTTTTTTTGTAAGAATGTGGCAGAGGGAAATGTCAAGGATTATTACTCCAAGTGCTTTAATGTGATAAGAAAATATCACAGGTGATGTCAGAAAGGGCTTTAGTGGGATCAGAGCCAGAAACAGAACATATTACTGACATTATTCGTGATTTATTCTTTCATTTCCATGCTGGAGAAGAACCTGGATATTTTTATTTAATTTGCATACATAATAACAGCACAGGAGAGAGGGATATGAATAAATATATGGAGCAGGTCAGCAAAGACATAACAAAGACAGAAACATCACCAAACCCAAAATGAATCTCAAAAGGTACATGAATGGAATTAAAAACTGGCGATGCAGATAATGATAAATGATTCATCAATTTGAGCTTGTGTGTGTGAGTGCAGGAGAGCGAAAGAGGGAGACAAAGGGAAAGAAAGACGGAAAAAGAGATGATGCCATCCCCTTCAGAGACGGACTGAAACGTCATGATGTGTCATGTCACTGAAAATATGTGATTTGTAATGGGAAGATTCATTAGCAACGTGCTTGTACAGTACCTGTTCCTGCAGTCAGAATCCAGTCAGGTGGGATACCTTTTCCTGTTTAAATCAACTGCAGCTAAATCCTGATGCACTGAGGGGGATGGACCACGGACCAAGTCCTCATCTGCAAATCAAGCTTTTAAGCTGTTAACATGTCCACATGATGTTTTTTATACGTTGTAAGTCATAGCGTAAGTGAAATTATCAGTCACTACCATGACAGTACATTTCCCCTGCATCAAGTCCAGTCTTCTAAAAACAAATTGAGACAGCCAGGAATTGGCTGGTCATATAACCCAAGGATATATGGGGACGGGGACAGCGAGAGACACTAACGCTGTGTCAGCCCCAAGCTCACAAACAACATAAACAAACAACTACACAGGCAGGTTTCATATGTCTTTTACTTGCCATTTTTGGTCACAACAAACTCTTGATTGATTCTCTCTGATGTTTACTCCTCTTGTCATTCTGACACTTTGCTCTTTCACCTGTCAGTCTAGCACATGCGGTGGTGGTCTGTGGGGCACAAGACTTGATGCAGAAGTGTGCGTACATGTGCCTCCAGTGCTTTTCTTTCTTTCTTTCTTTTTTTTTTTTTTTTTTACAAACTTTTATGTGGAAAAACCATATAAAGAAAATATATATCATAATAAAGTTTGAAAAGGAACTTCTTAACTTTAAAACTTTTTTTTAAAATTATTATTGTGCCATTACTATGGTATAAGCTGGTAAAGGGAGACCAGAGAGAGGGGGAACAATGTATAAGAAAATGTTCATCCCAGCCAGAACAGGAAGAGGCAGCTCACCTGCTCAGCACATTCATGCACACACATGTCCACATATATATGTCAAATATATGTGGACAAAAGAGCATGCAGTGACTCTGAAGGTAGTCTGTCGAAGATATTTTGAGAGATATTGATCTTTAAGTCAATGTAGACAAAATGTGAGAAACTAGTTTGTCGTTCAAATCTCTGAAATCATTTTTTGGCTACGTCACTGCAGTACATTCTGCAACTTAATGAAAAAGTCTCAGGTCTCACAAATGCAAAACCATCTGATTTCTGCTCTGCAAGTCTGCACAAATGAATCATATGAACGAAACCACACTCCAAATGACTTGGTTACTGGGTATGTTAAGAAGATTCAAAAGCTTCAAAGACTTGCCATGCCATTTATGGTTGCTGAGTTACAATTTCATTTCACAATCAGCATTCAGAAGAAGGTTTTAGGAGGGTCACTTGCTCCATAATGTAAAAAAAAAAATAATCAAGCTATTCATGTTGTATATTCTTACCACTGCTGAGAATTTTACAAAGTGGTGTCAAGAGTCTGAGAACTCAAACATACTGACTGATTTCACAGTGGTTATTAATTGCTGCTTTCATGAAGAAATTGCAGAGTGAGAACTGAATTGCTTCTCCTTGTCAAAAGGCAGTTGGATTTTCTTTTACATTTCTACTGTAGGCTGTATCAAGCTCAGTGATGAAGCAAGACTTTCTTTTTTTAAATTTCTCCACTGTCTTCATGATGGTTGACAGTAGCCATTCAATTCTTAATGGCAGCAACTAAACAGCAAAAATGTGGTGATTGTTGTTTTTTTTTCCACCTTGGTTTGAAATTGTTTCCGATGTTAGGTCAGTTCAGTTCAGCTTTAAACACACAATCTGTGTGTAAAAAAAAAAACAACAAAAAACAAAAAAAACCCCACCATACGGTGATTCATACGGTGAAGTTGAAATGATTGGTATGTATGCATTTCTCTCCCCTGGATATAACCCATACACTGCACTCTGTTGCTAACATTATGTTTGCTGACTCTATAATTATATGTGTTTTCAATGTCAGGGCTGGAGAAATAAGGTCATACAAATTGGAGATAGGGATACCAATTATTTTAGCGCTGCCACATGAAATTCTTGGTTATTTCTTCTCCTTTATGACCATTTGTGTGTTGCAATAACAGCTATTTTGTGAAAGCCGAATGATGCCTATTTGATCTACACATACAGAAATATACAGAGGGAAATATTAAACATATGTATACAAGGTGGATGTAAGCTCCTGTTTACAGAGGCCTGAGTGAGGTGATTGAAATTGCGGTTCTTAGCCTGATGACTCAACCACCTGTAGTTGTTGTTGCTGCTTTTGGGATTTTTGTATTTTCAATCTATCAGCAGACATAACCTTGTCAGTGCCTTGCACAGCTATGACACCAAATCCTGAAAGGTCACTGAGGACAGGAGTGAGCGAAAATCGATACGGCAGAGTCTCTTGTAACTTGTGGCTTTGTGGCACATTGTAGGGATGAGATACTATGATGGACAAAGTTAGCCATGCGGCCACTGTTTAAAAAAAAAAGAAAATCGTTATTTCTATTTAAGTCCATTTATTTCTTTAGATCTATTTTTTTGTGTAACATCAGAAAAACAGCAGTTGCAGCTTCACCGCAGGATACTCTCTAATAAGGTTTTTAGGACGCACATGTTTTGAGTGACAGCAGGCAGTTATGAAAAATTAGTGCAATGGCCAATGGCAAAGGAAAGAACTATATTGAGACAATGTTATCTAGGCTACATTACAGGCAGATGGGAAAGGAATCTGTTGTTTTTCCAGCCCTATCCTCATTTTATGGTTTGATTTGTTTTTGGCACCAGCTGACCTCCGACTCATTCCTCACAGATACGGCTGCGGGGAGACAGACAGACACTTCTTTGCTCAAGGCTTAAAGAGGATGTAGGGCAGGTGTGTGTTGCTCTCTTTCAGTTTACATGACTTCCAATGAAATTATAGAACAAACAGCTTAAATGAGAGTGGTTTTCCTAGCTGGTCTTTCATCCTTGGGTAAGATGAAGATGGTTAATTTTTAATTGAAAAGAATTGTTAAAGATTAGTGTAAAAATTGTTTAGGAGCTTTTTTCAGTCGGTCGTCTTTAACCTCCTTTGAGCGGAGCTTTTGCTTGGTATACATGTTGATGAATTGTTGGCCATATTGATTGCAAACTCATTTTAAATGAATTCATTACTGACAATAACCTGGACCTGCTCTATCTCACTGAAACCTGCCACAAACCCATGGATTACATCGCTCTGGACCCGACCATTCCAACCGGCTACTCCTGCCTGGACAACCCCCACCCTGATGGTCGGAGTGGGGGCACTGCTGTCATCTTCTGCCATGGCCTCCTCCTCCACCCACTCTCCATCCCTGCTCTCTCATCCTTTGAACATCTGGCCTTCAGACGACCTGGTTCACAATCACCCACTGTTGCCATCATTTACCGGCCCCCCAAGAACAACTCGTCCTTCCTCCCCGACTTCACTGACTTTCTCACCCAGCTCTTCCTCACCTTGTCCTCCATTCTCCTCCTCGGCCACTTCAATCACCACATTGAATCCCTGAAATCCAAACTCTCAACCAACTTTATGGCCACTTTAAACTATTTCAACCTCATCCAGCATGTTAATTGTCCCACCCACAGCCTAGGCCACACCCTGGATCTGGTTTGCTCATCCCCCTCCATCACCATTCAAGATCTCTCACTAACTGACCTCGCAATCTCCAATCACCTGGCCGTCTCTATGGCTGTCAACGTTCCTGTCCCCCACCTCAAACCAACTCGCACAATAACCTTCCACAACATCAAATCCCTCTGATCTTCCATATCCGGCTCCATCCATAGTTCCTCCCTTCCCACGAATCAAAGCCTTTCTGACCTCATCAACCTTTACAATCAGACTCTCTCCACCTGCCTCAATCAGCTTGCTCCTCTCAAGAGAATAACTGCCTCTTTCAGTCATCTCCATCATGAAATTCACCACCTGCCAACTTGACCCCATCCCATCCCCCTTCGTACAGACCTGTCTACACTCTCTCATCTCCCTTATTACCAACATCATCAACTCCTCCTTTACTGCTGGCTCTTTTCTATCTTCACTAAAACTCGCTACAGTCACGCCCATCCTGAAAAAACCCAGCCTGGACCCCAATGACCTGAACATCTTCAGACCCATCTCCAACTTCCCACTGCTCTCCAAGATACTTGAACACTCCTAAATCCACCAATTTCTCATCTTTTGCCAGTTCTTTGAAGCATTCTAATCCGGTTTCTGCACCCACAACGGTACTGAAACAGCTCTTTTGAAAGTCACTATTGACCTCCTCTTTGCCGCCGATTCTGGCTCCCTTACGATCCTCCTCCTTCTTGACCTCAGCTCCGCCTTTGACACCATCGACCACTCCATCCCAATCAAATGTCTGCAGTCATCCCTTGGCATCACTGGCTCTGCATTCAACTGGTTCACCTCCTAACTTTCCAACTGTCATCACTACATCTCCGTCAAGAACTGCAAGTCTCACATCACCCCCATCACCCACGGTGTCCCTCAAGGCTCAGTGCTTGGCCCCCTTCTCTTCATTCTCTATATGCTTCCCCTTGGAAATATCATACGCTGCCACAGACTTCCATTGCTATGCCGACGACACACAACTTTATATCTCCCCAGCCATTCTCTCCACTATCACAAACTGCCTGACCCACATCAAATCCTGGATGGACTATAACTTCCTGAAACTAAACAGCAACAAGAACTCGGTTATCATGGTTATCAGACCCAAAGCTCTCTTATCATCCACTCGGAGCTTCTTGGGGGACCTTGGCTTTGCCGCCACCGCCCTCATTATCTAGAACTCCCTCCCACTAAGCATCAGGAACGAAGACTCCCTACAGACCTTCAAATCACTCCTAGAAACCCATCTTTTCAAAGTGGCTTTTCCTTAGTTTTTTTTTCTTCTGTAAAGCGTTTTTGCATATCTAAAAAAAGCATTATATAAAATTGATGTATTATTATTATTATTATTACACTGATCATTGTATTGTGCTTTGGTGACCACAAGATGACAGACATAAGTATCTACAGATGAGAATCACAGGTCTAAGCTAAGCAAAATTAAGTATAGTGGAGAATAAAACCCAAAATGTAATGTCTAGATATGAGTATTTAGGCTCTTTGGGGGTTAAATGTAATGATAAAGCTGTCAAGTCTAATGTTTTTGAAATCTTTCAAGTTAAATCTGAAGTTAACCAACATGTAACTAGAGAAAGAAAAGGCAAGTCCACACCTCATCTCAGCTTTTGAGATTTCTAGGCCTGGAGCAAATTATTCAGTGACAACATATCTGCTAAATGGGAGTTTGCTGAAAGGTCAGGGACATGCTGAACTTTAGTCAGACTTCAAACTTCAACACCAGTTTCCTTCAGCAACCTCCGGGACCCCTTGAAGCTCACATAACTGAGAAGGAAAACCCTGCGGATTCATTGTGCCCTATACAAGTCTGTTCAAAAGCACTTTAAATGAAGGTCATTTTGTATACGTTGGAATTCAAAGTCAGTAAAAGTGTCTCCTGTGCACATCCACAACCCTCTGCACAACCCTTTATTAGGACAAGTCTTCGTAATCCACCAGGACCACCACAAAGGACCATACCTGCACATTACAGGAATGCATAATGGTGAAATATATGCAGATGCACCTTTGCCACAGTTGCATGATAATCTCACTGGCATTTGGCAGGAGTCACATGACCTCAGTATGCTTAAACATAATGGATTGGAGTTATGTGACCATAGCCGCCAGGGTACAATGAGCCCAGTGTACCTTAAATAGATCTCAAACACTCACCAAATTTAGACCTGAAGTGCAGGTCAAAAAATTATTTGCTGCCTCCCAAATATATAAGCTGGCAGTTGTGGTCAGTAGAACTAAGGATGACCACAATGGGTTCAGCCAGCTTCATAAAAAAAAAATAAAAATAAAAATAAGAATAATATATACATATATATTATTGGAAACTTTTCAGACTGCAACTTTTGTGTGTGGCCTGGGCCAAGACCCAGGCGCCAACCTTTCCCGAGCTGGACATGTTACCCACAGATCACAGTGAATTATTAAATTTCAATGGAACATCATTGTGACCTGAGTCACTCTGTGAAGAAAAGAGAAAAGAAATATGGGAAGAAGGACAAAAGGACATGTTAAAGGTGATAAGTTGTAGAGTTGTAGTGTTGAGATTGTTTATTATATAAATTGTGTGTGTGGGTGGATTTTGGTTGAGACTGTTGTATTGCATCTTCCACTTCTGTGGTATATATTTTAATGATATTTTTGTCATTTTACTCAACTGCCCTAAAATGAATCATGCTGTCTAAATTTGATATCAGATTTGAATGAAAATACAAACAAATTCAATAAACAAATGGACGAAAAAAATCACAGCAAATTATGTTTGTTTAAAAATTGTAACCTATTTAACATTTTTGATGCAAATGCACAATAACCTGTTGGCATATTATTGTGAGGCAGGAACCTGAAATTTAATTATATTACAGAGCCATCACAAACACATGCTGATGTATTTGTGCTTGAATCCAATTGCAAAGATGATGATTTCAGTGAAAACAATACACTTAATATGGAACCCGATCATTTATACTTTTCACCACAATCTGAATCGTTCTAGAGACCACTTATCCCTGCACTTGAGACCGCTGTAAGAGTAAAGCAAGAGGAAGAACTGCACAATAAAAGGAAATAAGCTCATTTACTTGGTGCTTCAGCAGAGCTCTGAATTGCACCTCTTGTAGATCTGAATTGCATCATTATATTGTAATAAGTAAAAGCTTCACATCTTCCTCCAGTCCTCATGGTCATTTAAAACCCTTCAGGTCATGCGCTGTTAAAGTCAGCTTGCTTTAAATGTTCTGGTACAGGTCAATTGAAGAAATTCAATTGTGGCCCTAGAGGGTAGAGAGGCTACATCATACTCCCAGGCTCCTTAAAGTAATTAATGTTGCAGTTGGCTCAGGAACTGAAATCCTTCTTAAATCTTCTCATCTGTGAGGGAGGGATCCTGCAGACCTTGGGGCCTTCTGCAGCAATGAAGCAGCCATAGACCATTGTTCATGTCATTAGCTTGAGCAGCCCACTCAGTTAATTGGTTAGGCAGAGTTCATTTGGCTTCCTTTCTGATTTGGCTAGCCACTGGGTATAGGAGGACTGAGTAATTAAAAACTTGAATTAAATTTAGTTTTCACAAATGCCTCGTAGGAAACTGATGGCACACAGCATGACCAGGGGTTAGCTTAATGGGGGGTGAAGCTGTCCCAAAGCCAAATGGTTATAACTTGCAAAAAAAAAAAAAAAAAAAGGACACAAAACTTTCAACCAAACATTTTACTGCTTTGGGAAATGAGTAAAATAAGTCAACTTGAACGTGTTCATCTCAACCATATAAAAGTCTTATTACATGGCAAAACAGGCTGTGTAATGTTCTTATTTTATGTGACTGAGACTTAAAGGAGGAAGGCAATGTTGAGGGAAATATAATACTTCCTCACTGAATGTGGAGAAGCAAGATCCTGATGCGCTGCTCCAAAATATAATGCTTCAGTTAGCATGTGGTTAGCTTTGCATGAAAACTAGAAGGAAGCAAAACCGTAATCGAGCTACCATATATATAAGGGAGTTGTGTCATCAGTGCCTGAGGGCTCTGTTGAGTGACACCAAGTTTTTCTCAATAAAGCAATCAAAGGGGATAAAAAACACGTTGAGCTCTTCAAATTGAGTTTCACATGTCGCTCCATCTATCCACAACCTCGGCAATGAAATATTTAAAGACTGTGGAGAAAGAGAGGGTGTTCCTTCATTTATTTTTCTATCCAACACACCTCCCTTACCACCCACTAGGACTGTACTTCATTCAGATAAAGATCCCCAAGCAGAGGTGCTACATCTCCGCCCATCCACACCATGTCCTGTAGAGGTAAATGTCAATATTCCTTTTGCATTTTCAGGTTATCTATGCCGTTACATGATTCTTCACCAAATTGCACACTGTCAATTGCCCCTGAAATATAGATGCAAATCACTGGGCAGAAATTTGACACTAGGTCATCCTCAGAGAAAGCTGAACACTTTGAGCCTTGCTCTGTGGGAGAGTGGATCTGGTTGTACCCCTGCAGGCCTTCCACAGTAATCTGACATATGCAGTGCTTTGCACTATTACAAGCTTTGAGGCACTGATCAAAGGAACAAGCTCTAACAGGGCCAGGGAACAAAAACAGAAACAAAGGAACAAATGATTTTGTTTCGACCCCAGTTTGATGTTTACCTCTCTCTCACCATGGCGTCTGCTGACTGACTTTCACACAGCTTTCTGCTTATCTTATTTTCCACACAACTTCTTTTCCCCACCCACTCCATCACACTTCGCCTCCAAACCAAATTATTTCTCTCAAAGGAAAGCCACTTATAGCTGCTAGACTCACATCTGTAGTGTTTAGAGACTGACCAATACAATAGAATAACAAAAAATAATTGCTTCATTATTTTAACTATTGCAGTTGCTGTAAACTGGCACAAACAAGAGTGCAGAACAGAAGCAGTAGCTATTTTTCAACAGTAAAATGTCCTGTTGAGTTTGCATCTTGGCTACAAACTTAAAAGGCCAGATTTTATCCATGTTGCTTATGCAATGGAATTATTCTGAAAAGGGAAAATCAGCAGAAATATAATTAATATTGATCCGAATCAGTCTAAATTAATACAGTTTCACTCTGTGATTAATACAGTGATCGCCACATAATCACAAAATATAATCCGGATGCGCCGACCTTTGTATTAACTGATGCTATTCACGGGACATTAGGTGGAGAGAAGGATTTACATCCTTCATTTATTCGGCTTTTAGTACGTTTCCTACCACTACAAAGCCAACATTAGCATCGAAGGTCCCATGTTTTACAGATATCCAGTGTTCTATTTGTAGAGTTCATATTCATAAGAAATTATGTTTAATTTTAGGAACAGAGCGGAAAACAAACAAACAAAAAAAAAAATATATATCTGAATGTAAGTTTAATTCTCCTCTCTCCGACTCTTCTCTGGACATATAGTAACACTAGGACAGTGCTCGGTGAGTTGATTTCAGATTTCAGGTAAACACCTGAAAATAAATCCTGACAGGTTGGATGGTGAGTCCGGATTAACCATGTGGGGGGCATTGCTGAGGTTCACACAGTTACAGAGCTTCTGACAGCTCCATTTCAGAATACTGGTTGTGTGTGTTTTGTCTCATAGTATTAATGTAGAACCAAACAGAGGGAAGAGGGAAATACACAGCTGACGAAGCTACTGCTGGCTATTTAGCCAAAGCCAAACTTGTTCCTTTAGGGAAATGTATGTTCTATGATAGCACTTCATTACAGGTAATAGCCCAGCCCTGAATGTGTGACCTATATAAAAACAGAATTATTAACAAAATGTTCTTAAAGTATGAGAATTGCACATATAATGCATGGAGACAACCCGTGAATGCTACTATTACAGGCTACTGTAGCTCACACTGGGCAAGAGAGACTGTCGCTTTTTACATGTATATAGCATTTAACTGCTGACTCTGGCTGAGTTGAAGCTAATGCTAACTCTTTTACATTTTTTGGGTAGTTTAATCCATAATGACGCATCGTGTTGTATTAGATCATCATGTTTTTTTATTTGAAATTTACTTCTACAAAGGAACCATCAACTGAAGTATATAGCAGCATCAAATGGGAATATTATTATTGGCTAAACAACAAAAATCTCACATTTGTCCAAAAAGTATCTCCATTGGCAGTTTTTCTTGTTGGATAAATGTTTGCGTGCTTTTCATACATGTGTTAATTTTGCAGGAATGGATGTTTCATTTCCCACTCAGGACGGATGTAATGGGCTGTGACTTTAAAGCAGCTCTCTGTGGCCCCTGGAGGTTCGTCCATTGGTGTCTGAAAGCAGATGTAATGGATAATTCCCAAACAGCTTTTGCTCTCCATACAGGGCAAGCACTAAGGACTGACTGATCACTTGAAGGCACTTTGTGTACTTATTTCTGGAGTGACATTCCTGTGCCGTTCATGTTTGCTTTGGTTTCTGGGTGCTGTGGTATCTGGATTTTTCAATTAATTCTGTGGAGAGAAAAAGAAAGTGTGCTTTTAATATACTGTGTCCAACACGGGACAGAGCTGGACTGCAGGGCCCAGATGATGAATAGAGAGAGTTCGAAGAGAGTTGGGCCTGCAGGGCCTCAGAGGACTTGAAGAAACGACCAGGTTGCCTTGTCTTAGTGACCCAGAGGCTAGAGAGGAAAGTGAGACAATGTGAAGAGCCCTGGGCTTTGCAGAAATAGGCAGGTTTCCTCAGGAGGCCGGAGCAACAGGCCGTTAAAAGCTTGAGGGAGACATAGCCACTGAGGAGTACAAGGAACAAAATCAAACCACTTGAGACATGCAGAAATCAGCAATGTTTATCAGGCAAAGCTATAGTTTACAGCGCTGTGCTTAGAGAGGAGGGATGACAGAGGAATGAGCTTCAAAGGAAATCTGCACTGCCGAGGCAAACTACTGAAACAAGAGAAACAGGCATGAGCACCGAAAAGAGACAGAAATTGGCACCAATGAGTGTGAGAACAAAGACTGTATGGTATTTAACCTACTCATAAATATTCAAGCCAAAGCCTGGGCCAACAGTAAAACTGGTATTAATGTCTATTTGAAGATCGCTATCATAAACAGCATAGTTTTCCAAATCCAAATCACAAATGGACCTTTCTGCAAATCACAGTTTGCGTTTAATGCCAAAGTTCAGTGCCAGCACACTGGAGCATTCCCACTAAGGCAGCAGGGTAGGTAGATATCTAACACAATTGTGGTGAAGGCATCACATTTGCTGCTGCAGCAGCAGTAGCTTTGTTACTTTGTCTGTGTCTACACAGGATTCGTTCAGGCACAGTAATGAGCATAGCGTTCAAGGACAAAACACCATTAATGTAGTTAATTTAAAAGAGTAGAACATAGTCTTGATCAGTAAAAATGCTCACTGTTAAATGTGTAAAGTAGGAGTGAAAGCTATCATTCAGCCTTGAAAAGAAAAGAAAAAGAAAAAGTGTTAGTATGAATGGAGTTGGTGGGTGAGTTTCACATCACAGATCTTTAATTAATGTTCGTGTGTTTATCAACCATAACCGTGATATCTCCTAGGCCCATTTGGGGCTTTGCCATTGACAACCTCAGGCACGATTCTTTGCTGCACTCACCTTGAAAAATCGGGTAATTGGCCATAAAACAGAAGTTAAGCACTGAGCATACACCAGAGTTTTAGAGTATACTAATATTCTTGACTTGTGATGATGATGATGCAGTTTATTGAAGGATTCAGGGTTGTGAAGTGGTGGAGCCAATCCCAGTTGACACTGGGCGAGGGTGGGGTTAATCCTGGTCAATCCTGGACAGGTTGCCATACTGCAGGGCCAATACGTAAAGACAAACAACCTTTTGTGCTTACACACACACACACACACACGGGCAATTTACAGTCACTGTAACCCTGATAATAACCCTATTTACCCTAAAGAATTAAGTTTAACAAGAAGTGAATCAGTCACTCATATACATATAGGCTGGCCTTACAAGAAAACAGCTGAGTGTCATATCAATAAAAGTTTAAATAATACAAATACAATTATCTGTGTAACATAAGTTACTGTACATAGTTGTTTATCTCTTAGTTGTGTATTTGTGTCGTTTTTTAAGTAGGGGAATATCATGGACCACGTGGAGAGATTATATCTCATTACTGGCCTGGGAGCGCAGAGTTAGCCGAGGTTGCCGGGAAAAAGGAAGTCTGGGTCTCGGTTGAGGATGGATGGATGGATGAAAATTTCGTATACAGTTTATTATATTAAGCCCACTCTATACTTATTTCACTGTCAATCACAGCACTTATTTTTTATTTGATATATATAAGATATTATACAGGTATAACTTTTAGGTTGCACAGTGTTGAGTATTTTTGGTTTCTGTTGCTGTTTCCTTGGGGACAGAAGTCAGTGTGTTTTGTATGATTGTTGATTGTTTGTATTGATTGTGCTGCTGTGAGAAAAGGATGAAGTTGTGCAAAATTGTAACCCAGTTCCCTCAGCCATGGGAGCCGGGAGTACTGACCAAAACATTAGGGTTAGAGTTATATAATTTTAAGTTCAACTGTCACATACTAAATCTTGTGTAGAGTTAAAAGTAGTTCAAGTCAGATTAAATTGAGAATTGAACCCTGGAGTATAACTGCAAAGTAACAAATGTGAGCTCCTGTTATTGCCACTTCTGGCTAACCACAGGAAAGAGGTTATAAAACAACCTGTTAATGCCAAAGCTTCCTCAGTTTAAGACTAAAGAATACATTTTGCCAAAAGAACATGAAAAGAAGCCTGATGAATGTTGGCAGCACATTCTTTGGTCAGATGAGTCCAAAAACAATTCTTTGGATCAGATGGCGTGGACCTGGACCACACATGGACCATACATGGAGGTGGGAGTATGCTAGCATGAGGCTGCATGAGTCCAAAAGGTGCAGAGGATATGACAATTCTAGACGTTCCACAAAGGCTGAATGAAAATCACTCCCATATTCGTGATGTTCAGCAGGAGAGGGAGTTTGACACATGTCAATGATCCCAAAAATAAAAAGGAAGAAGTGAAAACTCTGATCAGGCCAAGTTTCTTCACTGACTTGTTTCCATTAGAAAATCTTCTGGAGTCTTATAAAGCAAACGATAAAAGAAGAAAGCCTTCCAGCAAAGAGCAGCTGAAAGGACTTTCCCTGTGAGGAGCGACTGCAATAATTCATGCTGAGCATTGCAAAAAACTAGAGCAGTGATTTCCAATCGCTGTGGGTGTGCCGTGGAGGATTGTCCAGTTTGACCTCATTGGTACTCTAAGCCTTTGAGTGCCGGTCGTGTGAGGTTGGGTGGTCTTCCATGGCGCACCTGGTGGTTTCTTGTGGCGCGCCTATGTGCCGCGGCACAGTGGCTGGGAATCACTGACCTAAAGACACACACAGGTTTGGTTTAACATATGCAGTGAAGAGTTTGATGGAAATTACCATAAGGTCTTTTGGCAAATTACTTTTGTCCTTAATTCCGACAAATTACCATTATGACCTTCACCTTTGACCTTTGACAATGTAAATCTAATCACTTCATTCTGAAGCTTGTTTGTTTGAGTCAAATTTGAAGAAATTTGAATTCCTGTATAATTGTGTTCATGACAAATGGGAGCGACAAAATGAGAACATAATGTCTCCCTCCGCAAGACGCATTACAGCCAATGAAAAACATCAGAACTTGACCTTGTGTCTATGACTAGGCTGGGTTTGATCAATTAGAAATCCTGTTTCATTACACGCGGGACAAATTTGACTCATTGTCTGCCCTTTCAAACAACAGCAGAGCACAGTGCAACATCATGGTAACATCTTATTACCAATACACTGAGCCTTCACCTCAACACACAGTTTAACCTCTCCCCCTTGCTTTCTCATGCTCTCTCTTGTTCTTGTTCTTGAGAAAATGTTTCAAATAGACCTCACTGGCTAGAATGTGGATGACATACAATGTGGATACATACACATGATGGCATCTTAAAAAAAAAATTCCAACCAAAAACAAAAAAAAACCGAACATGAATTTACCTTGTTTAGATAGAAAAATTCCGAATTCGCTATACAAAATACATTCGACCAGCAGACAAGATGAGGACACATAAATTCTGTTTTTTTATCTCCACTCTTAAACAGTCATGCCATCAAACTTGTGTCCATCTCTCTGTCCGCCAAATCCAGAGGTGTAACATATCAGCAATGCACACACCCGCTTGTAATTAAACACCTCAATGAACAGATTACGAGTTTCCCCATTTGGAAATTTCATTACCATTCCCATAATTGGATTCCAAATTTAATTAGTGTTCCTGGGCTAAACAGCATGTGATTTGAGGATGAATGCAGACACTGTCAGAGGTCTCGAATACTAGTTTAACCCTATTCGCTTTTCTGACACTTTGGGAAAAAAAAATACACTGACCACTGTGGAAAACTAGGTCATATGTTTTGCCCTGATGTACACTCATTTACCAAGCATCAATTTTGAGGGAAAAAATACACTGACAGATGTAAAAATAAAATGCATTAATAAAAGGAACAAAAAAAATAACTGTTCCGTTTACTGCCATGGCTGCTGGCCCGGTTCTAGGCATGGGGTGAGTGGGGAGAGGCACCAAATGCTCCAGCTGCCTCACCCAATCATCCCAAAATAATAATATATTTTTAAATAAGTATTTGATTTTGTCTTTTTTGAACAATTATGAGGATGCCACATTCAGATAATTGTAGTTTATTTATACTTATTGGCCTCTCTAACCACATAAACAGTGGAAAGCAGTTACTTCGCTGTCATTTTCCATCATCACCACCCATGAAACTAGATTAAGATTTATTTGTTTACTAGTGAATTTGTGTATTTTTTGTCGATCATTTGCAATCTAGTCCAGATGTAGCCGTTAGCTAATTAGCTGTGTGTGGCATTTCAGGTTTATCAAGCAAAGCAACAGCACGTGTTTCTCAAAAATAAAAAAGGATTCTAGTGTGATTCACTCTCTGCCACCATGTATCTATTTCTGGTTGCTGAGCAGCACTGTTAATGCTGTCAACAGAGGCAGATGTCTCTGCCATATCCTCTCATGGTACTAATCCTCAGGTCAACCTGACCCCTTAACCAAACTGCACAAGCAAAACACCCCCATTTTTTAAAATTCAAAACGGACATTTACAAACTTTCAATTTAAAGAGAAAAAAACCTTTTTTGGAAAATGGCAGCTTCTTTTATAATATACCTGTGGATGTAAATTAAATATAGCATGGGCTAATGTGTTATTAGATTTTATGGAGAGTTGCCCTGTAAGAAGTCTTTAAGTTTGGCAGGTTAGTCATGAGTCAACATCTCTTAATTGCATGGCAGTACATTATCATTATCCTCTAATCGTGTCCTTATTTACAGGAGGTTGAAACTCAATGTGATTAAGGATATGATAAATAAAAATGTTTCAAGCTTTCAACTTGAAGATTTGAGACTAATATACTTAGTTATTGTCATATTTTCAGCTAAAGGCTTACTTCAGTATGTGGTGAAAAAAAAAGTATTTTTTTTAACAATGTTTGTGACTTGACTATCAAGTATGTCAACATGGCATTGCATCCAACTGTCTATATATTTCATTCAGAAGCACGATTACAAGCCTCATGGAGGCACAAAAGAACACTTCAGGGGACCTATGTCACATTTTCTGGTGAATGTTCATCAATAGGCTATAAAAGATGGACTGTTTGGCCAACTGACCTCCATTAGCGTCCCTTGTAACAAAATAAACAACTCTAAACTTGTAAAATATTTGTTTTGCTAGATGGAGACCCAAGGGTTATTTTCTCTCAACATTCTTGTTCAAAGAATTTTAAGCATCTGACTGAGAAGAAATTCAATAAGTTCAAAGGAATTCTCCTGCTCAACAGGCTTAAACACGATTATCCCAAAAGATCTTTGTATGTTTCTGTTTGTGTGTGTTTGAATATTTCTTCCAAAGAATTGGATGAAATGGTACAATGGCTTAGAGGGAAGTGACATAAAGGATGAACTGAAGCTGGTTGAACCACATTTAAGTTTATTACCTTAAAAACAAATGAAAATAAGTCCTGTGGACAGACTCGGATTTGTTGCCTGGCATACAACCCAACCAACTCCTGGCAACTCCTAGCCGTTGAAAGTTCTTCTTCATCCATAAAAACGTTATGTTTCCTTTCAACATAATCCTGAAAGCAATTGCCTTTTTTTGAAAACTTATTTTTTGTTTTGCTGTCTTTTTGTTTAGAGAAATAACTTCCATCTTAAGGTAACAGAATCGATCTAGCAGCATCTCTTAAGATGTCATTTTGTCAATTTGACTTATTGTTATCTTTGTTATTATCATGGTTATTGGTTCAACACTAATAAGTTTCTAATTGTTTCTGTGATTCCAACATGAGGATCTTTTCACAAATTCCATTAATGCATTGTCATGTGGCCATAACCTTGTGTGCTTAATAGCTGTGTTGCCTGAAAATGACAGTTCTACATGTTTTTATATGCTTTTGAGGGGCAACACTGCGGCATAGTAGTTAGCGCTGTTGCCTCACAATAAGAAGATCGTAGGTTCGGTTCCTGCCCTGGGACCTTACTGTACGGAGTTTGCATGTCCTCTCCGTGCCTGCCTGGGTTTCCTCCGGGTACTCCGGTTTCCTCCCACCATCCAAAGACATCATGTTTGAGTTAACTGGTGACTCTAAATTGTCTGAAGGTCTGAGTGTGAGTGTGAGTGGTTGTTGGTCTCTGTCTGTCACTGTACGTGGGTCCCTGTGATGGACTGGTAGAAGAGGTAGAAGATGAATGAATGTTGTAATGCTCGTCACAGATACACCAATGGTGCATCAATCAATGAAATCATGTATTTGCTGTTATTCACATTGAAATGAATGTTTCTCCACCCACAGGAACCAAGGGTTAAAGACAGTTGCTTGGTTTGATACAAAAAAAAAATTCGCTTTGCTTCCACTGGCGGAATAGGTTGCCTGTGAACACAATCCAATAAGTCATTACTTTTCTTAGAAAACATATTTGGTGTTGCAGTTTGCATAATTTCCAGGAGACAGAGTTGGTATGCACACAAGGACATTTTGAGATGATTCCTCCATTATGGTGATTGGATTGTTCTTTCATTGTAATAAATGTATCCAACAAGCCATATGCAGCTGTCTATTTTAATTTTACTATCACAACCAGAGCTGCACATTTACCCATTCCAGTTTTACAGAAAGGCACCATTCAGTTTGAAACTGCCAGTAATCACATCATTTGTTATGATGCATTTTCCGCAGTAGAATGATTATGATCATAAGTTAAAGTAAAGGGCTTCAAGGACAAGAAAACAAGTCCCCACCAAAGTTAGCTCTGATCTCAGCAGTTTAAAATCAACTACAATCAACTGTTGAGTGAGAGTGTGGGGGAAAAAGAAGTATAAGAACAACAGAAATAGTTTTCAGTTGTATGCTTTGGAGACTTTGGCTTGGTTCCTGTAGAGGTCAGTTCTGTGGAATGGAACAGGTTAATCCTTCGTTCATCTTCTACCACTTTTCCTCTTCTGGGTCAAGGGGGGTGCTGGAGCCAGTCCCAGCTCACACTGGCGGAGGGTGGGGTCACCCTGGACAGGTCACCGGTACATCACAGGGCCAACACACAGAGACAGACAGAGACCAACAACCACTCGCACTCACACGCAGACCTACGGAAAATTTAGAGTCACCAATGAACCCAAACATGATGTCTTTGGATGGTGGGAGGAAACCAGAGTATCCGGAGGAAACCCGCACAGGCATGGGGAGAACATTCTTGTTGTTAGGCAACAGCGCTAACATCTATGCTACTGTGCTGTGTTAGGTACATTATTAAGCAATTCCAGCCTGTAAATGTCCCCTGTTCACCAGCTCAAATTACATCTTGAGTGTGCTGACCTGATGACTTGTGAGGAAATACAGTGATAGACAAAATGTTGGTAAGGCTGGGCTGCTACTCAGAGCTGTCCTGACATTCAAATCCAGAAACAAAGCCAGATTATGGATCATCCACAGCTCGATACCCAGGCTTTTAGCACTACTTTCATGATGTTCTGACAGGTTACCAATTACAGTTGACGCATGTCAGATGGCTGTAATTAAAAGTAATAATCCTGTGGGTCCATGGGACCCGCAGCGTTTACCCCACAGTACTGTGATGCCAGAACACAGTATGGGAGATTCTATAATAAGACTGATGCTGATGAGAGACACTAACAGAACAATACAGAACTCATCACCCCAGGTTCTGATGAAACTTTATATCATATCTATATTCCCTGTTCTCCTTTGCAGCACATCTCTGTCAGAGAACAGTGTCGTCTGACAGTTTAGCTGCCTCCGGCAAACTTTGAACTACTTTTAAGTGATTTTATTCAAGGTCTGACATCACTTTAGCCTTAACGTTTACCGGACCCTGTTCAGAGAGGGAGCAGAGACAGAGTCTGATTAGTGAGCTCTTCATAAAAGTCTTTGGGGTGTGCAGTGAATGCATACAAAGGTGATGAAAAGTCACTCAAACAGTCTTCTATCGTCATCTAATGAAAGGGAAACTTAGTGTTATAAAGTAATTCGGTCTTTTCTGTAAAATACATCAGTGCTTTATAAGGACAGATGAAAGCAAAATGAAACCTTGACTGTTTGATTTCAAATTGTTTGATAAAGATATTCCTGGTTCCCAAGGAAGCAATACATACAGATCTCTAACCAACCCCGAAGCACCCGTCAGGTCAGTGGGGTTAGCATGAAAGTATATTCCTTTTGAACATTTACTCCTCTGGATAAAATTTGCACCTTGTCAGTTCAAAGCATTTACCTCTTAGGGCTGTCTTCTCGTAAAAAAAAAAAAAAAAAAAAAAAAAAAAAAAATTAGTAAAAGAGCCCATGGGTCATCTGTGTAGCAGATAAGATCAGGTTTTGTTGCTAGCTGACATCTAGTGGTCGTAGTAATTATGAAGCAATGGGAAAGGCATGGCGATGTAATTTGCATTCCTCCATGTGAGGAGTAATACAGAACAGACAGAAGAGTGGTGTTCAATTCCCATGTGAGAGCAGAAGTTTGTGATGGTTCTGTCACCCATGACTGTTTATGTAACCATGACAACAAAGGTCCGGTGTGCCTTCCACCTTAGGAGTGCCAGTACAGGGGACTCTCCTATGGGCTGCATCAAAGGGTTAAGAAAAAAAAAAAAAGACCAATATAGTTGTTGAGGAACTGGTTGTCCCCTTTTGCTTGTTTCAGGTTCTACACTTTATATCCCAAAGTCCTCAGAAATCTGTCAATATTTGTAATGGTGGCTATTTTGGTCCGTTTTCTGATATGTGTTTATTAAAATGACATGAATGCTATTATAGCTGATGAAAAAGAAAGAAAGAAAGAAATTAATTAGAGCTGCAATCTTCTTCTCTGAGACTGGTGATGAATGGTTGATGGAGGAGTCCTTGAATATTGGCTTCTAGCAAATTATGAATCCCAAAGAGGACAAATCATTAGTGGTATGGACTTTGAAAATCTTTTCAGCTTTATAAAAGGATCCTCACAGTTAACCGATGATCCCATTTGGTACATCGTCAGCTGCCAAGTAACGTTATGAAGTCTTTGTCTCTGTTTGTTTCACAGCCTAAGAGTCCTCGCCAAAAACATCCTTTATTATTGTTCCAAAATCGACAGTTTCTTTCTTGACATGTGTTTTCTGATCTGCCGTCTCCATGGTTTCATTGTGGTTGGTTGGCCCAGTGGCTTATGTGGCCTCAAGCCACTGGCCTGAAACAGAGATGAAGCGATGGCTCCAGAAGTCAATACGTTCCTTAATATTTTTCATCTTTCATCTTGTCTTCTCCAGCTCTGTTATGGTTTGTTTTTCTATTTTGCAGTCTGGATAATTTATTCCTCAGATGACATATAGTGGCCAAGCTGTTAACCAGTTTGGTGAGATGCTGCATCAGCTAACAAGATTAATGTACAAAATGACTGGTCTGGTGGTCTTATGTGAGTTGAGTGGCAAAGGATGGACACCTTGGAAGAATGAATGATTGCTTCCATACAGTCCTGCTTCAGCTCCCTCTGGGCCATGAAAGGTTTTCTACAACTTTTTTCACCTCTTGATGTGGAGAGAGTCAAAGGGTGGAGGGATTATGGTTTTGGGTTGTATGTCCATGTGTATGGTCGTCGCATTCACTTGGTCTTAAAGATGAATGGGTTCAACTTTGGTGGTCAAATGTGAAATATCACGGTCATTGTGATTTTACAAAGCATGTTCATACACCAGTTCTTGCACTAACCATGGCACACTCTGACACAACTATCTAATGGGATATATTGATAAAGTAATGACATTTTATCCAAGTGGCCAAAGGTAGTAATAAGATTTACAAAATATTCTGTCTTCTTTTTTTTTTCTTTTCTAGCCTAGAAGGAAGAGTACTGTGGCCATATTTCTGGAAACTTGGCTCATTTGCAGAGACATGTAGCCAAGTGGTGGCATTTTTAGTTTCACATGTGCACTGGTCCTCTTGAAAATGTTTGAATCAAATTTGATGTGTAAAATTGTAGAGCTTAAGCTTAGTAGGCATATGAACCTTTTTATTCAAAAACAAATGCTGCTTTAATAGTAAAAGTCAAAGAGACTCCTACAGTAATTGAACTGCTGTCCCTGGATGAGCATTATGTGTTGCAGGGTGGCATCTTGCCAACCTTGGTTTTTCTATACAACCACAAGGCTTCTTTCACCTTTGCTGCTGTTTTACACATGCTCTGAAAAAGCCAGTCTTCGTGAAACTGATTTAAACAAAAGCATTGTGACAAAAGGCTAGTGTTTTGCTCTCCCACAGATATTCTAAATCATTAGCCTAATAGACATAGCATTTGCTGTTTCTTTTGACTTTACTCCCACAAAGTTTGTGTTCCAGCAGTTACACCCTGCCGTAAATTCATGTGGCTACAGAGTCACAGCTGGAAATTATCCAGCACATTCACACTGTGTTACTGACCACTCACAAGTTCAGCTAATTACTTCCCCCATATGATCCACAACAGCACACTTAATGAGAAAGTAGAACCAGTTCTATTTATTTTTTATTCACATCAGGAGATTCAGTTTTAAGGCAGATAACCCAGATCACAGTTTTCGCATATTTACAGTGAATTCCTCATGTTACCAGCCAGATCATGTCTAGTTTTTACTCCTAGGCAGAATGCAGCAGAACGATCTGGTCTACAGTGCCAGCCCATCCTAATGGCCAAAGAGTTAGTGCCTCCGCTTGCTTATTTGTAGTTATAGAATCATTACAGGGCCCTTCAAAAAGGACTCAGGTGCAGACAGAGGTTTATTGATAGGCCAGAGAAAACATGGGACATAGACTGTGGGTGGTGTGGAGAGCTGGGCAGAGCTTGGACCCAGTGAAGGTGATTTCCAGAGAGCAGAGCAGGAGGACTGTGGGGAGCAGGAGAAAACAGGTCAGCAACAGGATTGAGTTTACTGGAGGTTTAATTCAAAACTAGCGCAAAGAGCTGGATGCAGAACACTGAGCAGAGGCTACAATCACACAATCTGGCAGGGTGGAAGTGGAAGAATTGGGCTTTAGTAGCAGGCTTGGTTATTAGATGAATTGCAGCTGGTGGGGCTCTGCTCCGGCACACCTGTCTCCACTCAGTCAATTACCACACAAAAACACACACATAGAGAGAGAGAGACACTCAGAAAGTGGCCCAGGTTAAACAGCAGCAGTGGAGGTGGAGGGTGTGGCAGGATGAACAGTTGTAATAAGAATATGTATTTATGTACACTTACTCTCCAGCCACGGGCTGACCATGATTTATTTCAGTGTTTCATCGAGGAAGTCTCTGGAGCACTGGAAGCCTCCCTGACCTCTACAGTGACTTCTCTCCATTACCCAACAACAATGCATTAATAGTTTAGTTAAACTAATGAATATAATACCACCACTTTCCTTAACAATACAAGTAGTCCCATACTTACTCACCCTGTGGACATCAATTTAAACTCATCATCACACTATCTATTGCTGCTCCTGGTCTGAAGCATAATTAATATGCAACAACAAAGCTAGGGATAATTGAATTTTCTTTCCATTTTCATATTGCAGTATCATCCAACTTGACACTTGATCAAAGCAGAACTGCTGTTTCCATACGCTGACAGATTGTGTTTCAGACGAATATTCAGCATAGGCCCTGATATAGGGTGGAGTATGTTTTCAGCTCTGCAGTTTGTCTGGTGTGGATAAAAAATCAGGGTAAAAACCTGGAGGAATCCACCTCAAAGTTCATATGAGCTTGTTTCTTTATTAATGAACAGTGGAATACACTACATATCGAGTTAGAGGCGAGTTCAAAGGTCACACGTTGAAGACATTCTGTACATCAGAGCCGTGAAAACGTGCCAGCCGAAATATCCAAAATCAACACTTCCTTTCTTGATGTGAGTTTTCTGATCTGCCCTCTTTGTGGTTTCACTCTGAGGCTCTGAGTTCAAACTCCAGCTACACTGCAAACCAGTGGTAGGCTTCGCACAGGTACCAAGCCCAGAGAAATGAGGAAGGTCGCAGCAGGAAGGGCACCTGGTGTAAAATCTATGGCCAAATCAATCACAAAAGTCACAAAGCTTACTTGCTGTGGTGACCCCAAATAGGGAAAAAAATAAATATGTTAGTAGTGGCTTATGTAGCCTGAAGCCACTGGCCTCGAGCAGAGATGAAGAGATGCTACAGAGGACAATACATCCCAAGATATTTTTTTTATTTTACAACTTTGTAATCTGGATATCTTATATCTCAGCCAAGCTTCTAACTAGGTCGGTAAGATGTTAAATCAGCCTACACAAAGTGTGTGGTGTTTTGTGTGAACTGGGTGGCTAAGGATTGACAGAATTATTCGGCTCAAACATTTATTTGGTCTCAAGGATGAACTGATGATGTTTTGGTGGGCAGAGGTCAAGGTCATGGTGAACTTGTGAAACCTGTTTTTGGCCATAACTCATAAATTCATATGATAACTATGACACAAAGGGGAATACACTACATGTTGAGAAGTATCTGGGGAAATTAAAAAGTGATATGTTAACCCTTTAAACACACTTTTTTAATCAGTTTGTTTTGTTTTTTTTAGATCAAAATTACAAAAGGCTGTGATTTAAAAGGGGGTTGGATGTCAGAGATGGGAAATAGATTGCAACTCAAAGTTTATGTGGGCAGTAAATTTACTCATCTAATTTCCATATTAAGACATTACTGGGTGGCGGCAATCTAATACAAGCCTTTAAGCTGATATAAACAGATTTTTTTTTTTTTTGGGGGGGGGGGGTCCTTTTATACACATTCACAATGAAAACATTGTAATGTAAACAAATAGCAGTGAATTGTAACTATAACTACTGCTATACCATAATCATACCAAGATTATGGGTATATATTATCAAATCTGTTCCTACACCTTTCTTTAGCAAATCCCACAAAATATCTGCTCTTCCTTTGCTACACTAGGATTTTGGGTAGCTTTCAAAATTGTCTTTCAAATAGAGACCAAATATGGTGTGTCATGTACTATAAGTATAACCGGCATGTGCATTTATATACCATATATATTGGGAAGTTTATGCAGTCAGTAGATGTTACACCAAGAGAAGACATCTATATCAGTTTACAGTGTGGCCTGGTAATCAGTCATGCAGGTCTGCTTGCAGCTTGACTCTCATTGGTTAACTGACACCCTGAGTAGATAGCGAAGGCGTAATTCTCTGGTGTTCAGTCTTTAATGAGAACTGAGACTGAAACATGCAGTTTGGTATTGCCGTTGCGTCAGTCAGATGGTGATCACTGTTTAGGTTGGTTGCTTAGACAATGAGAATGTTCTAAAAATCAGGATTGGAGTAATGACAGACCACTAATATTTTAACATCTGCAGCAAACACTTGACAATAATGACAAGAGTGCGGATAGGTTTAGCAATTGGCTTCACATTAGTGAGAATTATGAGCTAATCAGTATTTTCGTGAGCGGGAAAGCAGGCCATAAGATGAGCTAAAGGTCTCCCTGTCTCCCCTGGTGATGCACGCTGGTGCTCTGCTAATGGCAGCTAATTTGCCAGTGAGGCATAATTGAGTTCTGGAAGCATAAGCTCCATGGGAATTGGGAACACCAGCAGAGATTGTGGTGGGGCGAGAACGATTATGTGTTTGCGTGTATATCTGTGCGCGTGTAGCTTGGATAGGTTTGCTTACAGTATATCTATGCATGACATTGCTCATAGTGGATCGGCGCTGTGCTTAAACATGCATTCCTTTAACTTGCAGTCAAAAATCTCACCATTACCTTTAGCAAAATGGATTTTCTGTTTGTGCGATTGTGTGTGGGTCTGCGATATCTGTGAAGGTGTCTTCATGTAAATGACTAACTGTGGGAGACAAAGCGAGGCTTCAAAGCACACTGCTGCTTCAATGATACGAAAACACATGGTGTGCATGCAGCTGCTATGAAAACATATAAAGGATTCTGGTGCGTGATAGACTATGCAGAGAAAGTGAAAAATAAACAAAAACAAAACTGTTTGCTATTGACAAGCAATGGTTTCAGTGAATGCAGGTGAAAGTGTTGGCCATCTTCTGCATATCCCCCATGCTGTAATGTGCAGTTGGAGAATGTTTAATTAACTCTACAAAATTGACATATCCAATGGGAAAAGCAGTAAACCTGCTGAGTTGGCAGAACAAGTTACAGGCAATCCCCCATAAGCCACTCACTCTATTTCCAGAGTTTTCTAGCTCTCACATTTGTGCATGCAAACAGTTCAGTGCTTCAGTGCTTTAGAGTAATCTGTGTGCTGCTGCTGACCCCTAAGTTTCAAATCACGGTTGAAATAATCTTTATAGCACTTTTTACTACATCAGAACTCAGAATATTCTGACTCAGGATAGAAAACTCCAACTGTTCTGACTTGCTGTTATACTTGATGTCTGCCAAACTGGAGTGGTTAGCGCTGTTGTCCCACAATAAGAAGGTCGTGGGTTCGGTTCCTGGCCTGGGGCCTTTCTGTGTGGAGTTTGCATGTTCTCCCCGTGCCTGCGTGGGTTTCCTCCGGGTACATCCCACCATCCAAAGACATCATGTTTGGGTTAACTGGTGTCTGTAGGTCTGAGTGTGAGTCCGAGTGGTTGTTTGTCTCTGTCTGTCTCTGTGTGTTGGCCCTGTGATGGACTGGCGACTTGTCCAGGGTGGCCCCACCCTCACCCAGTGTGAGCTGGGATTGGCTCCAACACCCCCTGGGACCTAGAACGGATAAACAGTTGAAGATGAATGAAATTAATGAATGTTTACGTTTGCAAAGAAGATCCTCAAATTGGAAAAAAATATGTATGGGGTTTCAAACTCCTCATTCTCAAACCACAGTAAGTTTTTTGTTAAACATGTTTATAAGCCACAACAATAAATGCAGTCCTGCAGTCTGGTCTTGTGGTAAAGATAAAGTTGCCAACTGGTAGAGATGTGATTGCCCGAGGCTTCACTGAATTATGGAATCTAACTCTTGGGGTGTTGTTTGATTTAAATTTATTACAAGCTTTAACACAATAAAAATACAAATTTCTTTCTTTATTTTGGTGGAATTGTTGTTATATAGGGATAAACAAGACAATGCAGAGTTTCTATTGGAGTTCTCTGAGTTCCTATCAGAATAAATACTTAGTACAGATAAAATCATTATAGTGGTTGATTTCAATATTCATGTAGTGTCTAGGGATGCAACAATATTCAATATTTTATTGAACCATTCAATACGTCCTGTTCAGTTCAATACACAAAGGCAAAAAATTGTATTTCGGTACGTTTCGGCCCGTCACAAAGCTTTATCAAAACTTGGTACAGTGCATGCTGTGCGATTAGATAGCACTGCTCTGTTCATGCTGCCTTCAGAGCCAGTCAGAAGTCCCTGAATTTCCCAGGAGCCAATCAGTGCTCGGCATGCAAATACAGGCAAAGGGAGTGGAGAGTAAATCTTGAGCAAACATGGCGTGAATGGGACTCAGAAAAAAGAAAATTTGAAGAGGCGCCATCTTCTTACAAGTCTGCGGTTGTTGCAGTCAACAAGGAGGAGGACCCAAACGCAAAACACAGACTCAGAAGGTGGTTGGAAGAAATGAGGTTTAATGAGAGGTGATGAGTGTGGGAGGAGGGGAAAAAGTCCAGGAGATACAGGCAGAGGGGAGTGGGTGAAGACCGGGAGGCAAAACAAGGACGGAGGGGCTTGGCTGACTGGAAACGTGGCAGAGGGACAGGCAGGCAGGCAGTTGGGCAGTGACCCTGTGACAGAGATACAAAGGTAAGTATCACAAAAACCTAACGAGCAACAATTCTGGGCTAACTTCACTTTGTCAAAATGGCGGCCTGAAACGTGACAATACCACAGTGGTAGACACGATCTGGCGAGGACTGGAGAGGAGGGCCGGTGTTTTATACTGCAGGGTTGATTACTGGGTGGATCTCAGGTGAGCAGCAGGGAGCAGGTGAGTAGAATGAGAGCAATCAGGAACCCAGGAGAATGAGGGAGATGCCACGCACACAGCACAGACACAGGGACAGATGGGGAAGGGGAGGGGAAACAGAGGACAAGAGAAAACAAACACAGGGAACGTAGGGACACGGCCGGGGCCGTGATCATTTTGGATTTAGCGTATACTATGATGACAACGGAAAAATGACGGTCAACAAACAAAGCACGGTGTGCAAGCATTGCTTTGCAGCTATAGGATACTCTGTAGGTAATACAAGCAAGGCCTAGGCAAGTACTGCCCTCAAGTGTGCAGGTTGTAATAAGGTTTGTTGTTTAACTATTTTGAATTGATGCCCCACTTTATGTCATGTTCACATTTGTTGATTGTTTATTGTATTTGTAGCAGTTAAGTAGTTTCTATGAGTGGGCTAAAATTTTGTTTATTTTTATTAGATACTACACTTTGAATTTGATATTGCATATTTTTGATAAAGAGCAAGTAAAATAATTTTGTGGTTTGACTACATCAGTGCTATTCTCTGATATTCTATTTGTAACAGTTAAGTAGTTTCTAATTATGTTGGCTACAAAAATGTTAGCCGTTTATTTTTTATTGGATACTGCTCTGTTTTTTATGGAAGGGTGTTACATTTTTATAATAAAGTGGTTTGACTATATCTGTGCTTGCTTTTAATTATTTTACATGCAATATGTTGCCTTTTCTTGTGACTAGTTTTATATTAACATAACGAAACCATACCGTTACGTGGCCCAGAAAACGTGATGCATACCGAACCGTGGGATAACTGTACCGTTGCATCCCCAGTAGTGTCAGTGACAGCCTTAGTTCTGCATTTAAGTCATTACTGGACTCAACTGACTTTTCCCAGTGTGTGAATGAAGGCAATATTATCGGGAACCACAGCATCAATTTTCACTGTTATGCAGATGATACTCAGTTATACTTGTCGATGAATCCGACTGAAACTAATCACCTAATCAGACTTCAGGCATGTCTTACAAACATAAAGAAGTGGATGACCTGAAACATTTTACTTCCAAACTCAGACAAAACTGAAGTCATTGTACTTGGCCCTAAGCACCTTAGAGGAGCATCATCTGATAACCTAACCACTCTGGATGGCATTAGTTCAGCCTCCACTTCCACTGTTAGGAACCTTGGAGCCATTTTTGATCTGGACATGTCCTTTTGTCCCTCATATAAGAAATAATTCTCTAGGACAGCCTTCTTTCACCTACACAATATTGCAAAGATCAGAAATATCCTGTCTCAAGAGGATGCAGAAAAACTAGTCCATGTATTTGTTACCTCTACACTGGACTGCTGTATTTCATTACTATCAGGACGTCCCGACAATTCTCTGAAAAGCCTTCAGTTGATTCAGAACGCTGCTGCACGAATATTAACAGGAACTAGAAAAAGAGATCACATTTCTCCTGTGCTAGCTGCTCTCCATTGGCTCCCAATAAACTTCAGAATAGAATTTAAAATCCTTCTCCGAAAATACAAAGCTCTTAATGACCAAACTCCATCATATCTCAGAGAGCTCATAGTTCCTTACTGTCCCAGGAGGCCACTTAACTCTCTGGATGTAGGTTTGTTTGTGGTTCCTGGAGTCTCAGAGAGTAAATCAGGAGGCAGATCTTTCAGCTATCAGGGTCCTCATCTATGGAACCAACTCCCACAGGTATTGAATCATCTCTGCTCCATGTTTCTTCTCCCCTGCTGCTAATATTTACCAGTGCACATTTAGTGTTACCAGCTTGGAATCACTATATGTTGTCTGTATGTTTTGTTAGTATTTTCCATGGCATCTTCTCTCCTCCTGTTCTTTTCTCTCTCCATCCATCTACTGAGTCCCCCCTCCCTCTCCTTTACGCTCGCTCTCACTGTGTCTCTCTCACTGCCTCAGCTTGTCTCTTTGGCCCCCCATCTCTCTCTCTCTCAACCCAACCAGTAGAGGCAGATGTCTGCCCTCCCTGAGCCGGGTTCTGTCTGAGGTTTCTGCCTCTTAAAGGAAATTTTTTCTTGCCACTGTTGCCAACTGTTTGCTCTTGAAGGGATATGTTTGGTCTCTTTAAGAACTCCAGAAAGAGTTTGGTCTAGACCTGATTTATGTGTAAACTGTCTTGATGTAACTTGTAACTGTAAATAAATTTGATTTGACATGAAAAGTCACTACCCATGTAGGAGCCAAATGTGACAAAGGCAAGGTTTTTGATATTATCTGTTCAATGTCTTACTTTATCATCTTTGCTTGCTCATCTTCCCTGACTAACAGAAAACACAGGTAACACAGATGTCATTGCCTTTGCAGGTAGACCTGGACCAGGACTGGTGATGGTGGCTCTTTCAATGTGAGAGGAACTTCATGGCAACTTACCCAAAAGTTGACACACTGACACATTTCACTGAAAAGCGTCGATGTCAGCATATCATTAGGAGTCATTCTCTGTGGACCATGAAAGTTTCAAAGAAATCCATCCAATTTATGGAGATATTTTAGCCTTGACTGAAGTGCTGATCCACTGTGCATCTTTACAGCAGCACAGACTTACAACTCTGAATGTGACAATCTGAAAAGTACCAAATGTAGAGACTGGTAAAACTGAAATGCATTTTTGTGTTTCTTGTCCTTCAGCTAGTGTAGTGGTTTAGCAGGGCTGAATAAAAAAATTCCACAAAGGACTCTTGACAAATGTAATGTCTTTTACTGCCCCAGATGTTGTTGCCATATTTATACTGGCTATTACTCAAATGCATGGTAAGAAGAAGAGCACAAATTTTGAGTCTTCAGTTCTCTTCCTTCAAGGCTCTCTATTGAAAATAACAATGACCAAAACCTGTCCATGATTGTTCCTCAAGCTAAAGCACATTGTAACCATGACAATAGATATCCTCTAGCCTTAAGGAATTACTTATTTAAGCCAAAACCTAATCTGAACCAAGTATGTCAAATCATGACTATTCCACAACCTGAACTGCCTTTATTTTTCTGCGCTCAGTTGATCTGCGTGTATAAATAGGAGCCAAGGCAAGGTACGAGCGACTTGTATGGTTGTTTAAAGTGGAGGACTTCTTGTTCTCTATCTGGCCAGACACTCAACCCCTTATCTGAATGGCATACATCGTGATACTGCAGCAACTAAACAAATGCTCTGATGTCTCCTGCCGTGCAGTCATATAAAGCTGGCAACTGGCTGCCGTAGTGTTACAGTATAACTAGCTTGAAGAAAACTGCAACCGAAATACACACAATGGACACAATGGGGCCTTGGGGAGACAGCAACCTTTTCGTATTTATTTAGATGCTTAAAATTTAGAATCTTATCTTCCAAATCTGCTGTGCCTGCCCCAACCTGGTATAGGAGTAGTAGTGGAAACTGTCCAATACAGATCTGCTGCTTGTGGCAGATACATCATAAAAACTTTCATATTCATATCTTCATCATCTGGAGGATAAGAATCCTATCACACCGTTGCACTGTATGTAAGCAAGTGTGGAAGCTCCTAATTATGTCTTCCAGAGCACAAGGGGAAAACAGTTTGTGTGTGTGTTTGTGTTGTACAGTATTTTTTTTCCAAATAAAAGTAAGAAAATAAATAAATAAAATAAAAGCATTGTGTTGTCTGTGCCGCCAGTTATACTTATGTAGGTCACCCTGGCATTCATATTAAATATGCCCATAGAAACTATCCATATATCTGTGTGTATCTATCCACAGTCTGCAGTGTGTACCAGGCTGAGGGGGGCTCAGGTGCAGGTATGTAGTTGTAATCAGGCCTCCATTCCCTCAGCTGACAGCTCTTTTACCCTCTCTGTCTGAAGTCAGCTTCTTCAGGAGGAGCCAATATATTACTGTTGGCTTGCCACAGGGTTGTCTTAGACGAGATTCAGGCCAGTCTCACGGATACCCACTTAAAGTCTGTCCCTGGAAAATCAGAAAGGGACTGTGATTTACCTGGCACAGCATCCAATGTGTTTTCCACTATGTTTGTGGCACTTTTTTGAATGTCTTCCTCTGCTTGCATCTATTCTAGCACGACAACACTTTAAACCACATCCTATAATTTACTACATTATTTCTGTTTATAGACTTTGATGTTTATGATGACATGGTGATAAACTTCTGGAGATACAAATTCGTCATGCCCTGATGGCTTTCACAAGCTGCTGTTTATCCCTTATGCCTGCAGTATCAGTGTCTGCCAGTGAATAGCGTCCCATAGATTTCAGTAGTTCAGTAGTCCAACTGGTTCATTGTCAGAATGGAAGTAGTTCAAATAAACTCTTTCTTCACTGGGTCAGCCAGAAAATATTAGCTGGGATAAAGTGGCTTTGTCAGGATACTGTGAAAATGAATTTAGTCTTGATTTGTATGGGGCAGCTTGATGGGGCAAGGTTGGTGGCCTGTTGACTTTCTCTGTGGGGTTTCCCTTTCTCCCTGTGTCTTCTGGATACTCCAGTTTCCTCCAACAGTCCAAAGGTTTGGGTTGATTGGTCTCTCTAAATGGCCTGTAGGCCTGAGTGTGAATGGTTATACATCAGGCCTGCAGGAGAATGCCGACATGTCCAGAGTGTATGTGGTCAGTTTCAGCTGGATTAGCTCCAGTCCCCCAGATTAGTGCTATAGATAATGGATGGATGGAAGATGTGCACGTCTTAAAGGTAATCATTTTATACTTTTCCACTGCTCTAGAAATTTTGATATCAAGACTCAGAGAGTTTTCATTGAAAGAAAATATGCTCACACACACATACACAAAGTAATGGGAATACAGGTAGGTTTAGAATAATAGTATATAATGGTAATAGTAATATGCTAAATGATAAAAGGAAAATATAAAAAAGAAAAGAGGACATGACATAAAAGTAAGTTCAAAAATAAGTTTTGAGAAGTGATTTAATTGAAGTCACTGATTCTGTCCCATTATCTCACATGGATATCTAACTTTATACAATATGAAACCTTTAACACGATGGCTGCACCTGCAGCAGTTTAAATTTCAGTCGGATTAATTTTTGAGAATTGGATTATTGTGTTCCTTAATGCTCTAATTAAATAAAAAAAAGACTAATTAAATTTAGTCCCTGTTGCATGAATATCAATAATTATTAAGTAAATATGCTCCAAGCTTGATCACCTGGCTCAGTGTTGTCATCAGAGAAAATGTCAATTCACAAAAAAAAAACATCTGCAAATAGGCCACACATTTTTTCTTCTAGACCTCCAAAAACTGACTCAGGCTGCTTCAAACTGGCAATTGTGGTTCCCATAAGAATTACCAAATGCGGTGATGTGAAGTGACTGCAAGAAATACAAACTATATACAACTGAAACTTCGACAAAGGAACGAGCCTCAAAGTTTTTCTTTTCCACAGACTGTTTCCCTCAATCTTTGATGAGAAACCAACCCATTTCAGCTTGTTAGCGTGCAGGTTCCTGTCAGTACTGCTTCCAGCACTGACTAATAAATGAGTGTTGCCAGGCTGGCATGACAATCTACAGCTAGATGCAAAAATAAAAATGTTTATATACACGCATGGTTGTTCGTCTCTGTGTGTCTTTGTGTGTTGGCCCTGCGATGGACTAGCGACCTGTCCAGGGTGTACCCCGCCCCTCGCCCAGAACGTTGGCTGGGATTGGCTCCAGCACCCCCGCGACCCAGAAACGGAAAAAGCGGTAGAGGATGGATGGATGGATATACACGCATGTCATAGTTTTCAAAATTAAACTCCACAACTGTTGTGGTTCTGCCGCTCACCTGCTCTGCCAGAAGTCAGTAGTTTTCCACTCACCTGGTTTCCCCGCCCCTGGACTGGAGCGACGACCCCTCTTACTAATCAGCTGATCCACTCATCTGTCTCTCATCTGCAAACAGGCCGGTATACAACCCCCTAACTCCAGTCACATGTTGCCAGATTTTTTTTCTGCATTATGCATGACTTTCCAGCCTTGTTTCCCAGACTGGTTGCTTGTTGCCGACCTCGCTTGTTCCCAACCCGTCTCCTATGCCTGATCCCCAGTAAACCTGCCTGCCTTCTGTCCTTAACCACAAGTATCGCCTCAGCCTTTCCTGGTCCCCATCTGCCCGTCCCAGGAGCTGCACCACATGCATGAGTATGTTTGGCACACATGTTAGTCTCTCTGGCATTGTGAGGACTCCTTACTCTCTGCTCCTGACCCTGCTTGGTGCGCCATTTGTTTGTCGCTATACTCACCTGTATGTACTTACTTGCTTGTTGGATCCTCCTATTCGTCCTGATCGGGCCCAACTCCCACAAGCTCCTAGACACTCTTAACTTGCGGAAAAGACTGAACCTTACCTATTCTTACCCAGGTGTTGCTTATCCTGCCGCTCTAAGCAATGAAGGCCATTACCAACTAAACCTGCTAATTTTTATATCAGTGGCTTTGTCTACTGCGATAGGGTACTACCAACCCCTGTTTCGATAATTAACCGTAACCAATCAATTTTAATTTACATTGCCATTAACAACTCTCACATGTTGTTTTAGTTAGGGAAAGGGCCAGACTTGCAGCCCAAGTGTTTATATATATATATGTGTGTGTGTGTGTGTGTGTGTGTGTGTGTAGTATTTTTGTAGCTTTAGCCTAAAAGGACGTACACCTTATATCTCTGGCTAAATAATTAACTGCCATGCAAACCACAAACCAAAGCATGGTGTACCAATTATCACTGTGTTATGGCCTGGTTTTTCTGCTTGTATTTCATTGCTTAATTAGCTTTGAAGTCACCCTATTTGACAACATCCCATACAAACATGGATTCTGTGTCAGCTTGTTCCAACACTTCATTGAGACTATATTATGATTATATCAATTAAATAATTCAAACTTTTCAAAGGGGCATAATTTGGGCACACTATAAAAGCAAAAGATGCCTAAACAGCATTAATGAATCCTAACGCCTGTGAGACCCCTGAGTCAGCACCCTGTATAGCTCATGGTTGTGCTTCTCACCAAATGATTTAATAAATAGATAAATAAATAAACATCAGAATGTGGGGTTTTGGACTTTGTTAATTCAGTGTAAGCCCTGAGATTCTCTTCACAGCCCTTCTAGCTCTTCCTAAATATTGCCTTATTTCAGAATGTAGCCCAGTTTGAATGGGGTCCCCAGCTGTTTAAGTCCTTGACTTGAATGCAGATTATTTGCCACAGATACAGACGAATGTATCTGCCTTTAGAAACTGTTTCTTTCTCTTAAAATTCAATAAATGTAAGCAAATAAACACATTTCCCCCTTTTTGATCCACAACTGACTCTGTTAATAACCTGAAAACATGCAACATATTTATCATATTTTTGTGTCTACTTGCTGACAGGCAGCCACCCACTTTGATAGATTACATTTATGTGGACCGACTGGGTTCATCAGTATGTCTACTGACTTATAACCTCACAACTCAGCTTAATGTTAAGCTTTTGAAGGTTCTTCTGAGATAACGTAAAATCATTTGTGGTCACTCAGAAGTCACTGGAAGACATGTAAGTGACAGGTTGGCAGATCCCTCAGCAGTAAATCTTTCTTTCAGCAGTAAACGCACTATTTTTACTCGGCAGTTTATCACTTACATTGAGGTGTATCACTAATGCGGTCCTCCTTTCTAGAAGGGGTTTAGAATTTAGTTTGTTTTAAAACTCTTTTAGATAAATTGTGTTTCAATTATATCGTTTTGGAAGCTGCAATTGTGCCATTGGGACAAGTTCTTCTCTTCTATTGTTCATCAATGCACACTTTAACAAGCTATGTAGCTTTTCTGTTACTGTGCTCTGTAGCCAAAGCTAGCGTTAACAGCTGGTTACTTACTATTGTTGACGAGAGTTTAAGTTGTTTGTGTTTACAAGGCAGGATGTTAAAACACACCCTCTGGACGGTGCTACTTCTTCCGAGCAGCCTGGACACTACAGTGACTCGGTATTGGAAAGTGACAAGGTGGAGTGACTGGGCTGGACTGTAGCTCGCTGGCTAGCATAGTAATTCCAACAGAATAAAAGCATTCATATATAATATCACAACAACTTGAATCTGGACGTGACAGTGACTAGGTTGTTTTAAAGTGATAAGATGGGCTGACTGGGCTGGCGCCAGTTAGTTAGCATGCTAACTTCAAAAGAAGAAACATAAGTGCTAGTCTCAAAGCACCAAAGATGGCTTTCTTTCACCCACGATTCACATTGACTTTCAAACATTTCATCTGGACTGGTGAGGTAAACAGCTGTTAATTTACTGGTTTGCCAACTCTTCCGATTCTGGTGTGTGGCACAAGCTTTCACTCTCAAACTCCCAAACATGCTCACGCTGCCCAAACTGTTCTCACGCTAAAACTGTGGCGTTATATTTGGGCCACCATTAGTCAGCGCACAGTGGGACTTATCTGTGCAACAACAGGCAGCTGGAGTGCTCGTGGTTCGCTCAGTACTTCCTGTGTGCTCAATGCTGGCACACTTGCTCGAGTTGGCCAAGTGTATGTAATTGAACCACAAGGCCGGCCAATCACAGACTGGGAGGGGAGGAAGCAGCCTGATTGGCTGTTTAACATTCAATTGTTTCAATTACCCCAGAGGAAAATTCTACTGCTCAAAGCTTGGCTTTCTACATCTCAGGAGACAAAATTGTGATTCTTATTGCAGTTTCATTTTAGTTTCACTTGAATGTGATATCCTTCTCATATGCTTCTCCAAAAATTCACTAGGAGGTGAAGACAGGACAATTACCACAGAGTCATACTTGAGACTTGAGGGGGATACCTTCCTGAACATGGTAATGGCTCAATTTTTTCTCGTTTGTCGAAGAAAAATGAGCAATACTTGAGCCACTATGGAGCAATGCATATATACATATATATACATGCACGCAGGCACATATATATACATATGCAATACCAGTCAAAAGTTAGGACACACTTTCCTATTCATTTGAAAGAGAAAGTGTGTCCAAACTTTTATTTATAAATACATGTACGTATGTATATATATACATACATACATACATACATATACACACACATACACAAAAAATATTTTAACACTGAAGAAGGATTCTTACAAATCCTGGAACAAACAGGCCCTTTATTAAAACGGCCAAGTTTACCGTACAACACACTTATTTCGAAAATCTGAACTACAAATGTGCTTCTTGTGTGACAGTATTAAGCAAAGCTGCACAGAACATTCATCGGCATTCAACAACCACAAGAAAATTTAAGAATAGCATTTTGTACATGGGGGCTTTTTTGACTATGGTCATCAGAACAAATGTACATCCCTCTAGAAGTGAAGAATCTACAGTCCTTAAGGCACCTCATTCAGCATTTGTTTATCAAAGCTTTTTTAACCATACTTCTCTCAGCTGGTGTCCATCCATCCACCGTACCACAGCGCATGATGTAAGATGGAAGAATAAAGGAAAGCACAAATAAATTAATTGCTCTAACATACAGTTACAGCACAATGCCCGCTGGAAACTTAATTACAAATTGTAACGAAGGATATAGTCAAATTGCAGTCTTTGCGCTGATCATTGTAACTCTGTCTTATTGTTATATCTTGTAAGTTGACGCTGCAAAAACCACAACTACAATTCTGATGATTTGATGATAATTTGTTTACGTATCCCTCACGTCTATTTGCTATCAGGGTTTTCCCTGTAGTTGTTTTTGCAAAGGGCCTGAAGCTTGTACAACTCACCACCAAGTAAATTGTCAACTTGCTGGAAACACTGCTCCATACCATCATTATGTCTTTTGGCTCCATTTTTAAAATAATTATATACCTCTATTTCTTTCAAAATGTTTATTCTTTTTGTGTATAACTTAAAGTAATCCACATATATATTGATTAGATCCAAGTAAAATATAAAATGAGTAACAATAAGTTTGATGAACAATAAGTGCTGTTTGTACGAGAGGAGACTCTTGACTGTAACTGTATTAAAAGCAGACTAATGTAAGACTTGTAAGTAGTTCCACTCCCTAGCTCTGAAAATTCTGCTATTTATATGGGGGACATAATTAATGGTAAAATGTCATAAAAAAAAAAGAAAAAGAAAAAGTCAGAGGGGCTAAAACAAAAACCTCACAAAAACAAAAAAACTAAACAAAACACAACACAAAATGACAAAATGAGCAATGTACTTATTTAGAATCCCATCGACTTTGGACTTGTCTAGCACTTTTTTTTCCCTCCTGGCACTCCACGTTTCCCAAAGGCCACTGCATTTTGGCACTGCTCCCAACTGAAGAGCTCATCAAAAAGAAGGTGAAATAAGCAAATGCAGTCCTTCTTTGCCTCTGCATGGATTGCACACAGACAAGGAGAGGACACTTTCTGGACACAGCTCTTGCTTCCCAGACCTACATCAGTCTGAGGTTGTATCTGTTCCACTTTGTCTAGAAAGCTTTTCAGTGCTTCCAGTGATTCACCTCTCTGTGATGGATGGAACAGTCTCCAGGGCTGCTGCCAACTCATCAGGGTTGATGGCAAGCAGCTGGTTAGGTGTGGCCACCAGGTGAGAGCATAAATGCTCAGCTCTGGGAAGCCACTCTCTCTCTGGACTTTGGCTGGGTTGGATCTCCAGCACAGCCTGGGGGGTGGGGGGGTTTGGGGCCTCTGTTTCTTTGTTTGTGTTGTTTTGTGTAGGTTTGGGTTTAGGCTTTTCGACACACACATACTTTTTATTAATAAATAATTTCTACTAAAACCTCCCTGCCATGCGTAGTCTCCACCTTTTTGTTCGGTTCCTGGAATACGGAACATGACATCCCATAAAACAAAAGATGAATAATTACTTTACAGGGAGGCAGCAGCGTTCAAGAAGTCAAGAACAGGGAGGGAATACATGTTTATAAAGACTTCACCATGTCCAATTGATATCTTTACGAAGTAGTTTATTTGTTTGTGGCTTTGAACAATTAGCTAATTAGACTAATACTAATTTTTGTAACAACATTTTGTACATTCAAAAGTATTGATATTAATTATATTTACAATTAATGCTGAACACTTATTTTAACTGTTAGTGAAATAGCAGTATAGCCATATATAGGTGCACAATCAAAAGCCCAGGAAGTCCAGTACTTTGATAAAGTTAAGATGTGTTACTACAAATGAAGCACTGTGGTATTACAGAGATGCTCTGGCCTACATTTCATACTCTCCAGACGTAGGGAACAATGCTTGTCTGGTATAGACCCTGGCAAAAATCAGATAATACTTTGTTTTAATTATATTTATTTCAGAAGACTGCACTGATTTATTTTGCATATTATTCATCCATAATTACATTGTTATGTACCACAGTTAAAGACACTTGATAACTATTCACATGATTTCCATAATTACAAATTTTACAGTGCTCGTGTGTATTAAGTAGCACTCCTCCTTTATGTGACTTGTGCTAGACAATTCGTTTTTTTATTATACAACAGTGAAATCCTGAGGCAACAAAAAAAGATAAAGTGCTTACTGATACTACACAGCACACCCTCCAGTTTCCTCTTCTCTTCCATTAATTTTTTCACTTTTGTCTTACATGCCTTGCATGACTTCCATGTTCTGTCTTCTCTTGATTCAGTTTTCAAACATGGTTCTCCATATTCAGGCAGTGGATCACGCTCAGTGATGCTATTATCTGCAGATAAGCCAGAGTTTGATGAAGAAATCCCTTATTCAGATGTGCTAGCCTTGCTCTCTCTTCTGTATGAAAAGCAAATGGTCTTTCAGATACACACGGACTGTACAGCATTTTAAGACAATTTTTTTCTTTGGCTGTTAGGCTGTTTTGAGTTGTTGGTTTCCACTGCTGATCCACCAAAATAGGCAGCTGTTGTGACTGGACTGAAGGTGTGAGCTTGGATGTATGTGGCTGGTGATAATGGAGAGGCTGGATAGACACAGGTTGGTACTGTGGCTTGGTAAGTGGCTGGGCGGATGGAGATGACTGGTTAATTAGAGTCTGGTCCTGTGGCTGGGCGGATGGAGATGACTGGTTAATTAGAGTCTGGTCCTGTGGCTGGGCGGATGGAGATGACTGGTTAATTAGAGCCTGGTCCTGTGGCTAGGTGGATGGAGATGGCTGGTTAATTAGAGCCTGGTCCTGTGGCTGGGCGGATGGAAGCTGGATACCACTATGCTCCACAGACCCTGTTGGAGAAAGTATTTGGACATTTCAGTATTACGCTAATTCTGCCCTACCTTACTGCAGTAACCAGTAGATAACTGGAACAAGTTTAGACTGACAAGGTGCAAACAAGGCTAACAAGTTAACAAGCCAACTCTGACTGCCCCGTCTTCAAGGCTGATGTGTAGCCCACAACAGTGCCTCTCGTCTTACTGCCTGCATCCACTTTTCTCGTTTTAAAGGCAAATTTTTTCTGTTCAGCAGCTTATAAAAACTTAGATCAGGGTTCTTTACCCTGTTAGTAGTGCACCCTAACACACAGCAGTATTTGTTTGTGGTTGCTGACACACAGAGAGTGACAAGAGACACCTTCACATAATACAAAGTCAATGGAAAGTTGTTTTCCCATCTGGTTTGGGCGGGGCTTAAATGCGCTCTTTCTCTATCCACGAGGTCAAAGTTCACATCTTTCTCCGCCAAATTTGGGCAGTTTCTATGAGAGGCGAGTCCATAATGCTTTTTAATATGACTTTTACCAAAAAAGAATTCTCTTGTACTTTGAAACAGGGAAATGTATTTGCTCCTGAGAAGTTCGTATAAGTGGAAAGATGAAGTGTAGCCCACAGTGGCATATACCCCAATAATAAAAACATGGAATTTGGAAAAGAAACATTAATAGTTAACGAAAAATAGTCATTTCCATTTTCTTTTCAGTAGTGCCATCTGTTCTTTTTACAAAAGGTTAATCAACTTAGCTTATTCACATCACATCACAAGAAGTTAAAACCGGACACTGAAAATTTCCAAGCCAAGATCATCCTCTCGATACCATTGTGGTGAAATAAACTTTGACTTATATTTAGAGAAATGATCAGGGGTACTTTGGCTAGAAAATAAATTAGGCATTATTACATGTCAGCAACAGTTGTAATAGTTCCATTGTTAAAGTGAGTTCTTCTTTTGATTATGATTGTAATGATTGTAATGTTTCATATGCATCTCAGTCTACTTCTTTTTCATAGGGATAGTTGGACAAATTTATAAGTATTTGATTATATCAGCACTGTTGTCAGGAGAAAAAATGTAAATTATATCATATGCACTAGTTTATGCAAAGTGTAGTACAACCAAATGTATGTATTAACTGTGTATTTATGTGCCTTTTACTGTCCTCCCTATCTCCACTGTTCCTACAGCTCCATTTCTGTCACCAGACAAACATGAACATTGCTATTTCATCAAAGTTAGGTATGGGTTCAATTACAGTTTTTAGTTTTAGACAACCTGCTTGTAACTCTATATTTGTGTTGTGCTGCAGTATTTCTTGAGAACACAGGAGCATTAGATTACACACTCATTAAGATGGATGAAAAATGAAAGGTATGAACCAACAGTAAGTGTCTCAGCAAGGTTTTGGGCACCATGAGCCACCAGAACAGCTTCAGTGGGCCCATTTTTCTCACAGTGGGACCATTTTTACAAAAGATCTGTATAGAGAAGGAGATCATAGTAAGATTGCTGTGGATAAACGTCTCATTACAAATACAATAAAACATAGTTGTTCTGAGTGATGAAACATTTCTATCCTATTGGGAGTGGTCTCTTCTAGAATGACAATGCCACCATCCACAGGGCATGAAGTGGGACTCTCCAGACAGAGAAGCATTTTCATTTTGAGTATACAGTAAGTTCAGTTTTCAAGTGCTCTTTTGTATCTTAACTGTTAACCTGAACTAATTTCAACAGACTCAAAATATCACAATTAAGAATTACTGAATCTGAAGGTGACAAAGAGGTGCAAGGAGAAGAAAGGTCTTGAGCCAAGAAAATACATTCGAAAGATATAGGAGAAAGGTGAGAACATTTCTGTTGTTGTTGTTATATGGTCAACTCTTATTTATAGTCTCTCTATGCAAGGCTGTTGCCTTATACTCTGAGTTTTAAAGCATCTACTTGATACTGATTGTAATACATTGGCATGTGAGTGTATGTTAAGTGTGTTGATTGTATTATTATATTATATATCATAAAAAAATGACATGATACATACATTTTACACCCAAAAGATTTTAAGACTTTTTAACTAGAGAAATGAATCTAGTATATTTTCATCTTTATTCTGATTATTTTAGTTGAATATATAAACGAAGATTTGGCTGCTGAAAGCAAAGTGAAATAGCTGCGAAATATTTAAAAAATGTTTTCCTTTGTTTCAACCACAAATGTGTGTGATCTCCATAACATCAGCCAATGCATGCACCCATTTCTGTGACAAAGGGCGTTCCCCTCATAATGACATTTGCAAACAGGCACAAAATAACAGGAAAAGCTCTAAGTGACTTACTCACACTTGTCACTGCACTGTCCCTCTGATATTCAGAATGAGTATCTTCAGAATTTATAGAAATTCTGAGAATTTTTTGATAGTTCCTCTTCCTGCTCTCTGCTTTTGCACAAATATTGTAGTGTCTGCCTTATTCCCAGTGCAAATCCTGTCAAGCAAACGTTTTCGTGGAGGGCTTCTGCTTTTTTGGAGGTTCCTATTGATGCACAATTGAAGTCATTGTTTGTTAAAGAAGGTTTTGAGGAAAAACTGAAGTTCTGGTTTAAGAGACAGAAAAAGTGTCATGACACTACTGAATAAATATATAATGGAGAAGTCGATAAGAAATTCACAACTTGCAATGGGCTTCTAAGTGACCCCAGAACTTGAAAACTGAAGGCGTACCCATTTTCAAGTCTTCAGAGTTTTCTGTTTCGCCCTTTATTGTATCATAAATGAGTTAAGCTTTGCTCAACACACAAAAAGAGAAAAACATGATATTTGCAGGTCTTTGGTTTGGGGATTCAAATCCAACAATGTTGACATTGCTTGAACCTCAATGTGACACTGAACAAAACAGATGGAGATGGAAACAGATGGAGCTCCTGTTCAGTTTTCAAGAGCTCAAGAACCTTTCACATGCAAAGTGTTTACCATTGCTGGTAAACATTTCCCTGCAAAAGTGTTAGTAATTAATAATGTTCAATTCAATTAACAGTTTGGGTGTCTAAAGTGTGAACAACCTGGTCAAACAGTTAAAACAGGAGAGAAAGGTTATGTCCATGCATGCCTTTTGGAGGCAGATCCAAAAGCCCCCCCTCGTACCCACAAGGGGTTTGTAGTTGACTCCCAAAGCACCCTATGACTCCCAAAGCACAGTACATGGAGTGAAAGGCCCTACCAGTCTCAGCAGACTAAAAAGATATGATTTGGTCTTGGGTACTGGCATAGACTATGTGCATTCTGTACTTCTGGGAGTCATGTGTCTGTTGATGTTTTTGTGGTTTTCCACAGTTTTTCCAGGTGCCTTTTTAGTATGGTGAGGTCAATCAAAAAAGTAGACAAACGGATGAAAGAAATTCAACCACCATTTTTTTATTAGGTTCCCTTGCCCTGTGTCTTTTCGTAGAATGTTTTTTAAAGCATCTGAGTACCGGTCCATTTAGTTGTTTTTTGGGCCAGTTGTGTTCTGTGGCATTCTCGCAGGCCTATACTACAACCACTTCCTGCTCCTTAGTGAGGCAATCTTCACTCCCGATGGAGTCAATAACCGCAGCACAAATAGATCATGCTGAAAAACTGCTGTGGAATTTTTGTTCTCAGATGGGTGGTCTTTATGGTGAATGGTACATAACAGCCAATATGCACTTGCTTGTTAATTTAGTAGATAGTGTAGGAACTCTTGGACATCCGTGGACACACTCCTGTTTTGACTTTAAAGACAAATACAGGCAATTTAAAATGAAGAGCTTGTACTTTGAGTCTTTGCTTAAAGTTCAGACACATATCTCTCTTGAGACCTGGCAATTCATTCTTGTCCTCTGTAGTGGACATTAGTTTTTGCTTGATTCTGCTAATACTTTAGGACGCACCTGATGCAGAGATACTGTAAAACATTCAAACAGAGCAGAGATTTCCTCTCTGCATGTTTAAATGTTTTATGTTTCAAATCAGTGGTGTCCTGTTGTCCACTGCAATGAATGCGTTATAATATTTTAATAAAGTTTAAAAAAAGTTTTCTTTTCTTTGAAATGTGTTCTTTACCACGCCCACACTTGATTTATACACAAAAAGTCTAAATTAAACTTTTTTTTGAAATTTGAAAATATATTTTTTTAAATTATTATTTTCACTGGATATTGCATCATAACCTTAAGACCACCGGTTAGGACAAAAAGAAAGAAATGGTTTTACTGTATTTTGATATTGCAGTGTTGAAGTGGCAACATCACTGCCCTCCAGTCACCAATAACTCACTTTTGTTTTTATTTATGCATATTAATTTATGGTGTAAAAATGAATATGCCTAATACATGACAGATAGAATATTTAAATCATTATTGTGTGAATAATAATAAAGTCAACAACCTGAGTAAAGCACTGAGTCTGAATGAGAATTCAGTGATTTCTCGCGGAGAGCTCTTTCCTTGCTGAATTAGAAGAGATTGAGTTCATTTAGGGGGTTCTCTGATTTCTGTGCCTGAGATCAGAAGGAGACACAAAATTTTGAAAACCAGAGAATTACCTGAGAGTTCGATGAGATCTCTTCTGAAAACTGAAAGATGGCTAATTTGAGATTTTGTGGGTCTGAATGTTCAGATGAAAGAAATGAGAGACAATGCTGACATTGGCTAGGTAGCATCACAAAATTTATAGCTTGTTTGAGACTTGTGTAATGTGTAGGAGAGAAGAAAATGAAATAAATCTCAAGCAAATCCTCAAAAGATTTTTCATCTTCAACATTTAAACATTAAATATGTCTGTGATGGCTTCTTGTATTTACTATTATTTGACCTCTATAAACTCATATTATTCTTCCCAAACTTGATTAAAGATGTGCTTTTATTTAAAAATGATGATGATTTTGACTTTTTTTTACTGTAATTATTTACAAATTGGATTATCCACAATTCGTCATTTTCCTATCATTTATACATATTGAACGACAGAAGTGACATCTAGTTAACAGAAGTTTAAGGCATGGTGGAAAGTAATAACAAAGCTAAAAAGGGTAAAGATTATAGTGGGGAAGGGGAAGAGGGTTCTTCTATTGAAGCCAGCAGACTAAAGGAAGCAGGGAGGAGGATGATCACGGTCAAACATTAGAATAGAATGATGGATGGGTGCTGTGGCAGGACTCCACAATAAGAGCTGCGATCTGCAGTGAAGCATGGAAAGGCAAAGCCAGAAAATAGGAAAGGTGTGGTTGTGTTGTCTTTCGTGACTGTGTATCCCTGGCTGCACCTCTGCTTCTGTCTCCTTGTTGACACTGCAAGGGCAAAAACTGTGTGAAGTAATCTCTGGACAGAACTTGGGAAGTAAAAAGTAAGTCATATCTTGCCTGATATTTGGTTTTAATTACTATTATAATGTCACGCTTCAGGGACAAGTCACAAGAATAAATGGTGAATTTGCAGGATGCACTTAGGTAATTGGACAAGCTCTGACTGAAGAGAGGCACAACACTATAAACCACACCTCTTGACAGCTGTAGAGCTGTATGATGTCGACTTAGATGGCTGGGAACAACGGTAAGTCAAACATGAAGTTTTCTCTTTTGAAGACAAACATCAAGAAAACGCTGAAAGGGGATTCACAGATCCAGAGCGCACTTCTCTGCCTTTTGATTTGCATTTTTCTTTTCATCATCTCTTCCCTTCTCTCCACATGTGAAAAAAAGAACAATCTAGATTATGAGGAAACATTAAGAATCCAGCCCCCGGGATAAATCCCTGAAGGGCACATTTGTCAGTCAACCTTCCCAGCACATTCGACTGTTTGCAGATGACATCGGTGGTAAAAAAAATTCCCCATTTATCTCCAGGCTGTGGTAAATGTTACCAATTTGTTAAGTGTATTTGTTAAATGGTTGTAGTATGCATTGATACTTGTTAAATCAGATAGATCACAGAGAAAAGAAAGCACAAAACAAAGAGGGAAAAGACAACAGGTATTTTAAATTTCATTTCAGAGAGGCTCTCTCAACTGCTGACTCAAATGGCACTGAGGCAGTTTTGTTACAAACTCCTCATAGTTAAATAGAGTAGAGAAGCTTTCATTAAACTGCAGTAGTTCAACCTCTTGGATGTTTTTCATATACTAACACTGACATGCACACTTAACTCATACATTAAAGGTTACAAAATTAAAGCAGATCCTTTCATATTAAAAGTGCATAACTCTTGTACTTGAATGGAAATTGAATGATTAATTGTGTTTGTGGTAAAGTTTTTTGGCTGCAACAGATAGCTGTTACACTGAGAACATTGTGCATGAATGGTGTGTGTCTGCTGCGCTACTATCAGCTCTGTCTTTCCACATAGAGTTTTCCAGTGATTGTGGCAGCCAGCAAGGAACTCCAGTGCTTGTCAGATTTCACTGAAATAGGCAGCACGGCAGTGTAGTGGTTAGCGCTGTTTCCCCACAGTAAGAAGGTCGCAGTTTTGGTTCCTGGGCGTGGGGCCTTTCTGTCTGGAGTTTGCATGTTCTCTCCGTGCCTGTGTGGGTTTCCTCCGGGTACTCAGGTTTCCTCCCACCGTCCAAAAACATCACGTTTGGGTTAATTGGTGACTCTAAATTGTCTGTAGGTCTGAGTGTGAGTGTGAGTGGTTGTTGGTCTCTGTCTCTCTCTGTGTGTTGGCCCTGTGATGGACTGGTGACCTGTCCAGGGTGTACCCCGCCCTCACCCAGTGTGAGCTGGGATTGGCTCCAGCACCCCCCGTGACCCAGAACTGGATAAGCAGTTGAAGATGAATGAATGAATGAATGAATCACTAAAATACAGTGTCAGATATCACAAAAAAATATTTTCATATCAATGTTTGAATCCTGGGCCTGGGGCCCGGTGTAGTTTCCAAGTGGATTCTCTCCGTACTCCGGCTTCATTAAACAGTCTGAAGAGACGCTGGTTAATTGGAGTTTTGAACTTGCCCATATGTGTGAATGTGTGCAGTGGTTGTTTGCCTCTGTCTCAGCTTTACGATACACTGGTGGCCTGTCCATCCTCATCCAATGTCAGCTTGGACTGGCTCCAGCCCCTCACTGCAGAGATGAGAGGCATAGGCTGGATTGATGAATGTGCCTTAATTAGGATTTAGGCTAAACCCTGAAAGTATACGAACATTTTTCAGTTTTGATTCTAAATTATTGTGGTATAGCTAAATATCAACAGATCCCTTCCTTGTCTGCCTTTGCTGAGAATTGTGCGTGCCATGTGTGAAAAATCACCAAGACAACTTGACGTAACTGCGAGGCATAAGATGCGTTTTATTCATTGTCTCTCTTACAAATGCTAATCTGTTCTTGGGTAGATTTATTTATCATGTTTACAAAGGTTAGTTTAAAACATCATACTCTATAAATAAACGTCTACCAATCATGATGTCTTGCCTTTTGTATTAACATGGGGGCTTGATGTGGAAACATATATGTCATATATTCCTTCCTTGAAGAACTTAAATACTGGAGCTACTCTCACAGACATCAGTGCAGCCCTGCTACTTTCTGTCTTTGACATCCTCTTACTCGGATCCATTTCTATCCACCATGCCCCCTTGGTAATGTGAAAGCTTCCAGCCTTGGCAACCAGGTTTTATAAATTTGTACTAAATCAGTCAATTAGGTCAGGCCCTCCTCTGCACTTGCAGGCATCCAACTCTTCACCTACAAGGTCTTACATGGCTGCGATCCAACCTGTCCCATCTGTCTAAGCTCCTTAACTTGTCCCGGCCAACTCGCTGTTTGCCTCCTCTCCTGTCGTCTCTTTGCTTCACATTTCGCACACTATTTAATGTAAACATTTTCAGTGTTGTTGATCATCAGTAAATGGTTAAATTCCATCTGCAGTCCCATTTGTCACGGAAAAAGCAATGTGATAAATAGTAATTATAGGCTATTACATCTATAAAAAGACCCAATTTATAGCTGTGAAAAGACCATTGCATGTGTGTGTGTGGGGGTTTGACTGTGAGGCATGGTGGTGTAGGATGTAGGAGCAGAAACGGACCAAGGCTGCCTTGATTGCCACAACGCTGTGGAAAACAGCTGGGTGTTAATTGAAGGGAGACCCTCAGAGGTACTGGACCTGGCTGCAGCTGGGGTGCCACAAAGTTCAGGCCTCTACAAAATCCCAGGGTCCCGGACCTGCTGTTCACTTCTGCTGCCCACAGCACAGCAGTCAGTGGGGAGGGGGAGGGCTCAAGAGTTCTTCCAGTGAAATACTAAAATCCCCTATACCATCCAGAGCGTTGTTAAGATGGAGCTATATTACAAGGAATTAGCTGAATGGTTATTCTTTTTCTAACAGCATCAAATTTATACTGACTGATAATTGCTATTATTACTGTTGCCCGCAGATTTTGCTTCCAACTCCAAATTGATTTGAGGTCCAACTACAAAATCAAACTCTGCATGCTAGCATCTGCCCATGCCCATCTATGCTAGTTCAGCATAGGTGGGCATGTTGATAATAATAAAACAAACAAACAAAAAAAAAAAAAAACAACACACCTTCATTTCAATGCTTGAAAAACAAAGCAAACTTTTTGTTTCTTTTTGCACGTGTTCATCTGAATAAAAACTCTCCAGCCGCATTACTTTTTTTGGCAGGTGTGTAACAGCTTGCTCATTTGTTGACTGACAAGTTGTGGCTAGTGAACGCTACATTTCTCAGTGTGTGTCTCCACAATCACCTCCTGTTTATTCAGCATTCATTGTATTTTCTGTCTGACAGTTAGAGCCTGCAGATTTGGAGTGGTGTCATTAATTTTCTCTAGTGCCTCAAGAAACAAACAAACAAACAAACAAAAAACACTCATAACAATAGAATAATTGCTTTAGCATTCTTTCAATTTTGCAATTATATGTTTGAAATTTTAAAATGTGTTTAATATTGTCTTGTCAGTGATAACACAAAATGATTATGACAGATAAGTACTTCAGCTCACTGCAAGGGAGAGTAACTGTGTTGTTGTGAAAGACATTTTGTCCCGACATTAGAGCCAATATAGCCAATAATTTAAGTAGTGACTTCATTTAGCCAGTTTGTGTCTACTGTCATTATTAAAAAAAGTAAGTGCAAACATATTTAGTGAAGTAGTGTACTCTTCCTCTTGTTCAATATATTTCAAACAACAAATACAGGCTTGGGTTTTTAAGATCACTGTAGTTTGAATCCAGTGTTGGACACGCTCCTTTAAAAAAGTAGCAAGTTGTAGTTAATCCTCTCAAAAAGTAAGTGAGTTAGTAATTGATTTACAGCATTGTAAAAGTAACAGGTTAAAAGGGGAAAGTAATTATTGCGTTTAATTTTTTTGTTGTTGTTGTTGTGTCTCCCATCACTGTCTGAATCTCATACTAAAAAAAAAAAAACAAAAAACGTAATTATGTTTACTTACTCAGCCCTGTGGATAATTGGTCTGGATCCTGCTGGTGTTTCTGACATTTGCCCTGTGCTGTGTATGTGGTTAGTTCACATTAATTCTCTTCTTCAGTGAGGGGAAGATCGTGTTTACTTAATAATTGTGATTGATTCATGAATAAAAGCACAATATTTATTGAATATGAGGAGCCAGTACAGAATCAGCACTCAAACTCAGCCTTCACTTCCATCTCAGCTACACGCTTGTGTGGTTTCATGTGTCTTGCAGGTTGGGACAAAAATATCCACACCTCATTTTGAGATCATGAGACACACACACACACACACACTCTCATAGGCTGAAAACAATAACAGCCCCATCAACCAGATGCTTTTAGATTTTTTCTAGCTGTAGCTAGAAAATGTGCATCATACTTGATCTATTACAGATAGATAGATAATATCACATATCACATATATTTCTCTCCAGCTGTGTTTGCAAGATGTGTATTATTTTTATTTAGCAGAATGGTAGACTGAAGAAAGGAAAGGAACACCGTGCAAAAGTTTGGGCGACCCGGTATGTTTGAGCTCTCTGGTAACTTTTGCTGAGGTTCCAGATCTAAATGAGTTTATTGAGCGATGATCTTGTTCACATTCATTGTTAGGAGTGACTTCTGACTCCTCCAGCTTGTCCCCAAAATCAATAGCCAAGGGCTCCTCAAAGCAACTCTCCAGCATCGAGAAAAGTAAAATAATCACTGCTCACAAAGCAGGAGGAGGCTACAAGAAGATAACCAAGCTTTTTCAGGAAGCTCTTTCCTCAGTTCATTAACAGGAATGGTAGAGGTGAAGGTCTGGAAAAGCAAGAAAACATTCTGAAAGAACTGCGCTCTGGATTGCTGGAAACGCAAATAAAAACTCCCATTTGAGTGAAATAGACTGTCAGGAAGATTTAGCAGACTCTGGAGTGGTGGTGTACTATTCTGCTGTGCAGCAACACCTGGATAAATAGGACTAGCTTCCAAATTTTGGAAACGACTCTGGTGAACTGATGAAGTCAAAATAGACTACCCACAATGTGCAAAGGTATGTTTGGATAAAAAAGGGTGCCAAATTTCAGGAAATAAAACACTCCAACAAATCAGCATGGGGCTCGTGTTACAGCCAGTGGCAGAGGGAACATTTCATTGGATTTGAATAAATTCCAGCAAATTCTGGACGCTAACATCACATCACCTGTAAAAACTAAAAGGAGGGTGGGTCCGACAACAAAATGATACTCCCAAACAAGCATCAGATTTTACCGTGAATACTTCAGTAGGCACAAGCTGAAGGTTTTGCCATGACCCCCACAGTCCCCCGAACTGAACATCATTTCAAAATCTGTGGATAGATCTCAGAAGAGCAGTTCATGCAATATGGCCCAGAGGATCTTTCCAAACTAGGCCTTTGTAGGACAAATGGGTAAAAACAGTGACAGTAAAAAATCAAAGTTGGCTACAAAAAGCATTTGCAGGCTGTGATACTCACCACAGGGGATGGTACCGAGTACAGACCATGTCAGCTGCCCAAACTTTAGCTCCAGGCCTTTCGGTGTTTTTTGGTAGCTTTGTATCTGGACATGATGGACAGAGAAATGGAACCTTGCCAAAAATATTAAAGAATTGTGTGATCTTTACATTTATGTCTTTTGGTGATCACGTCATCGTCTGCTCACATAACTATTTACAGTAACAGACATTTTAAGCACGAGTGCCACTCTATGAATATCAATATGAATATGCTGTACAAGATAGAAAGAAAACATACTGCAGGATCCAAAAACACTAATTGTGCTGATAAAACCAAGACTGTTGCAAATTATTAGCATGTCAAAGTAATTTTAAGGAGATATTTGACATCTACAAAACACATTAATTACATGGAGATTCATCTTCTGTCTATTTAGCTTCGTCTGTTTGTCTTTTACCTTTTGATAGAATAAGCTGTTTCTCCATGTGCATATTAAAGACCACTGTGGATGTGCAATTCTCTGAGAGGATTTCACTGACAAATTACAGGTGAGGTTTTATGTGATAAGAATTGCAGTAATATATAATAATAATGATACAGCTGTAGATGGTTCAGTATGTTGAAGCCAGCCGTCACAGCTGCTCTCTCTCGCTGGCTCGCGATCTTTGAGCGTGTGTTTTAGAAGAGGATGAGGAATGTTGAGGCCTCATATAGTTTGGTGGTTTTAATACAGATGGAGGCATCACTCCTCATCATTTCTTCATCTGTCACATTTATGGATTTCTGTCTGGTCTAAATTACTCACTGGAGCTGTGGAAAAATCGGTCCTCAAGGTTTATTTCGAGACACTCATATACATTCCTCCCGTCTTGTTTGCCGTCTCTGACCTCTGCCCATCAGCTCTCAATGTGGCTTCAACTTTCATTATGAAGCAATTGGAAATATAAAGGTTTTGTATACACGGAAACCACAATCCCAGGGTAATAAAGCCTTTTCATTTCTAGACATACAATAAAAAAAGTATATACTGTCATTTTTAATAGGGTCTGTTAGGAGCATTTAATCTGTTATGCCACTTTAATCAAATTTATGACTGCATTCACATTTATTTAGACTTTTTCCTCCAGTTTCTCATCAGTCATTGTGTGTACCTAGTTACTAACATCCAACCACGGGTACGAAACACGGCTGTCTGTGTCTTTACTCAAAGCTTTCTCTGTTACTCTGGTTCATAGTGTGGAATTTAAGTCTTCTTCTTCTTCTTCTCCTTTCGGCTTTTCCCTTCAGGGGTCGCCACAGCGAATCAGTTGCCTCCATCTAAGCCTGTCTTCTGCATCCTGTTCTCTCACACCAACCACCTTCATGTCCTCTTTCACTACATCTATAAAGCTCCTCTTTGGTCTTCCTCTAGGCCTCCTGCCTGGCAGTTCAAAACTCAGCATCCTTCTACCAATATATTCACTATCTCTCCTCTGGACATGTCCGAACCATCTCAGTCTGGCCTCTCTGACTTTATCTCCAAAACCTCTGATGTACTCATTCCTGACCCTATCCAACCTGGTCACTCCCAAAGAGAACCTCAGCATCTTCATCTCTGCTACCTCCAGCTCTGCCTCCTGTCTTTTCCTCAGTGACACTGTCTCTAGACCAAACAACATCGCTGGTCTCACCACAGTTTTGTACACCTTTCCTTTCATCTTAGCTGAAACTCTCCTATCACACATCACACCTGACACTTTTCTCCACCCGTTCCAGCCTGCCTGCACACGCTTCTTCACCTCTTTTCCACACTCTCCATTGCTCTGGACTGTTGACCCTAAGTACTTAAAATCCTCCACCTTCTTTATCTCTTCTCCCTGTAACCTCACTCTTCCACTTGGGTCCCTCTCATTCACACACATATACTCCGTCTTGCTGCGGCTAACCTTCATTCCTCTCCTTTCCAGGGCAAACCTCCACCACTCTAGCTTCTCCTCCACCTGTTCCCTGCTCTCACTACAGATCACAATGTCATCTGCAAACATCATAGTCCATGGAGATTCCTGTCTAACCTCATCTGTCAGCCTGTCCATCACCATAGGACAAGAAGGGGCCCAGAGCTGATCCCTGATGCAGTCCCACCTCCACCTTGAACTCCTCTGTCACACCTACAGCACACCTCACCACTGTCTTACAGTCCTCATACATGTCCTGCACTGCTCTAACATACTTTTCTGCCACTCCAGACTTCCTCATACAATATCACAGTTCCTCTCTGGGTACCCTGTCATAAGCTTTCTCCAGATCTACAAAGATACAATGCAGCTCCCTCTGACCTTCTCTGTACTTCTCTATCAACATCCTCAAAGCAAATACTGCATCTGTAGTACTCTTTTTTGGCATGAAACCATACTGCTGCTCACAAATGCTCACTTCTGCTCTTAGTCTAGCTTCAACTACTCTCTCCCATAACTTCATTGTATGGCTCATCATCTTTATTCCTCTGTAGTTGCTACAACTCTGTACATCTCCCTTGTTCTTAAAAATGGGCACCAGCACACTTCTCCTCCATTCCTCAGGCATCTTCTCACTATCTAAGATCCTGTTGAACAACCCAGTCAGAAACTCTACTGCTACCTCTCCTCGATACTTCCAGACCTCCACAGGTATATCATCAGGACCGAGTGCTTTTCCACTCTTCATCCTCTTCAATGCCTTCCTCACTTCATCCTTATTAATCTTTGCTACTTCCTGGTCCACAACAGTCACCTCTTCTACTCTTCGTTCTCTCTCATTTTCCTCATTCATCAACTCTTCAAAGTACTCTTTCCATCTTCCCATCACACTACTGGCATCTGTCAGTACACTTTCATCTCTATCCTTAATCACCCTAACCGCCTGCACGTCCTTCCCATCTCTGTCTCTCTGCCTTGCCAACCTGTATAGATCAGTCTCTCCCTCCTTACTGTCCAACCTAGCATACAAGTCATCGTAAGCCCTTTGTTTGGCCTTTGCCACCTCTCCTTTGACCTTACGCTGCATCTCCCTGTACTCCTGTCTACTCTCTTCAGTCCTCTCAGTGTCCCACTTCTTCTTAGCTAACCTCTTTCTCTGTATACACTCCTGCACCTCCTCATTCCACCACCAAGTCTCCCTATCCACTTTCCTTCCAGATGACACACCAAATACTCTCCTACCTGTCTCCCTGATCACATTAGCTGTAGTTGTCCAGTCAACTGGAAGCACCTCCTGGCCATCCAGAGTCAGTCTCAACTCCTTCCTAAAAATCATACAGCACTCTTCCTTTTTCAGCTTCCACCATTTAGTCCTCTGCTCTGTCTTTGCCCTCTTCATCTTCCTCACCACCAGAGTCATCCTACACACCACCATCCTATGCTGTCTGGCTACACTCTCACCTACCACTACTTTGCAGTCACTGATCTCCTTCAGATTACACCGTCTACACAAGATGTAGTCTACCTGTGTACTCCTACCTCCACTCTTATAGGTCACCCTATGTTCCTGCCTTTTCTGGAAGAAATTATTCACTACAGCCATTTCCATCCTTTTTGCAAAGTCAACCACCATCTGTCCTTCTGCGTTCCTCTCCTGGATACCAAACCTGCCCATCACCTCCTCATCATCTCTGTCTCCTGCACCAATGTGTCCATTGAAGTCTGCACCAATGACAACTCTCTCACTTCTAGGGATGCTCTGCATCACTTCATCAAGGTCCAACCAGAATTTCTCTATCTCCTCCAGCTCACATCCTACCTGTGGAGCATACCCACTAACAACACTGAACATCACACCTTTGATTTCTAGCTTCAGACTCATTACTGTATCTGATACTCTTTTAACCTCCAGGACATTCCTAACAAACTCCTCCTTCAAGATAACTCCTACTCCATTTCTCTTCCTATCTACACCATGATAGAACAACTTGAACCCTGCTCCTAAACTTCTAGCCTTGCTACCTTTCCACCTGGTTTCCTGGACACACAGTATGTCTACCTTCCTCCTCTGCATCATGTCAACCAACTCTCTACCTTTTCCTGTCATAGTTCCAACATTCAAAGTCCCTACTCTCAGTCCTAGACTCTTGGCATTCCTTTTCTCTCTCTTCCTACGAACACACCTTCCTCCTCTCCTTTTTCGACGAACAGTAGTCCAATTTCCACCGGCACCCTGTAAGTGAACAGCACCGATGGCGGTCGTTGTTAACCCGGGCCTCGACCGATCCGGTATGGAAGTCATAGATTCGATTCGCATGTTTGATTTGGCAAAAGTTTTATGTCAGATGCCCTTCCTGACAAAACCCTCTGTGTTTATCCGGGCTTGGGACCGGCACAATAAGGCACTGGCTTGTACCCCCTTGCGGCTACATTATAGTGTGGAAATCAAGTACACTAATGAAAAGGAAAGCACATGAATACTCAACCTGCTGAAGGCAGAACTCACCTCTAACTCCCACACTGGACAAAATTTTCAATAACTGTTCACTTGCCTGTGCAGCTGGCCCACCTCCAAGAAGAGCCTTTGCCCCATTTCTCAACTGAGTTCATGACCGAGCAGAAATATGAGTCTTGTGAAAACAACGTATTGAGAAAGAGATAAATTATTGATCATTTATGTTCATGTTAAACTGCAAAGACCCGATTGTGACTACAGGTATGACAAAGTGCACATACAAACAAGCAATCACTAATCTCTATGTGATGTAAACAGCAGCCCACTCCAGTGTTTGTACTAAAGAAGTCCCATTGTATTGGAGTCTATGAGTTTATTAGCTCAGTAAACGTCTTCCTCATGAGTTTATGGTCTCAATTTCCAGTTTCAAGTCTTTTTCAATACAACATGATGAATTTTTTTTAAATTATGGTCCCAATTAGGGAAAAATAAAGCATTAAGCAGGGTATGCATTAGAGTGTAGCTACTGTGTGATTGACTGGCTGTGCGACTCAATCAGGATAGAGGACAGAAGTGGTCAGATCAAGCCCTCAGGCCGCATGTTGACGTGAGGACTGAGGGCTGGATGTGACGGCAAAATTACAAACAAGAGGCTTCAAAACGGCATCACACAAACCAATGTATGACATTATACTGTGTTGACACTTGAAACCAACCAAGCCTTAATCAAACTATTGTTTGATCAGAAATCTCTTGAATTGTGAAATAGAGATTAGTTAGTTTTTGAAGACACTGACAAATAATGCCATGGACTCATCAACCTGCCAATATGGACCCTCAAGATGCTTAGACAACTCACTGTAATGCTGTCATTTTGATCTTTCACTAAACTTTGCTGACATTGTAATGATTATTTCATATGTATGTAATTTCATTTGTGAAATGATTAATCTGAAACAAAAAAAACACCACCAGTTTAGCTTGTAATGAAAATGTATGTGGGCTGCACAATAAGAAGGACACGGGTTGAGTTCCCAGGTCTGGGGCCTTTCTGTGCGGAGTTTGCATGTTCTCCCCGTGCCTGTGTGGGTTTCCTCCGTGTACTCCAGTTTCCTCCCACCGTCCAAAGACATCATGTTTGGGTTAATAGGTGACTCTAAATTATCTGTAGGTCTGAGTGTGAGTGTGAGTGGTTGTTGGTCTCTGTCTGTCTCTGTGTGTTGGCCCTGTGATGGACTGGTGACCTGTCCAGGGTGTACCCTGCCCTCACCCAGAGTGAACTGGGGTTGGCTCCGGCACCCCCCGTGACCTGGAAACGGATAAGCAGTAGAAGATGAATGAATCAGTGAATGAGAATATATGTCCCCCTGTGTAATTTAAAATTCCTGCATAGACGCAATACATATTCTCAGGACATTATATTTTTTAAGTATTGTGGAGAGCTAAGCTCCTGGGACAGTGAGACTGTTGCGCAATTTCACTCTCCTACCATACTGCCTTTGATCCACAGTAAGGATTACATTACACTCCACCACATTGATTCTACTGGTTTAGCAATGGCCTATGAATTCTGCAAGAAGCAATGATTTTTTCATGAGTTTAAAGAGCGTCTCCCTGCATGATCACCCACTAAATTGGCTCTTGCCATTGGAATCCTAATGAGTCAGTTTGTTTGAGGTTTGTGAGTGAGTCTATTGTGATGTAAATGTGCACTGAAAACGGTGCTAAAGACCAAATACAAATCTAGAATACCTGACATCAGATTTTAAAGTCCCAATGATTTGTTTATCAAATAATCCCACCACACTTGCCCACTTCAGAAACTGTAATGATATCAAAACATGGGGAGCTTTGATATGCAAATGCAGAGTAAAGGGATATAAAACATTCTGTTTTCTCTCCAATCACCGCATCAGGCTGCGTCAGAGATGCTGCTTAGTCTCATTTCTAACACAAAACGCTCCATTAAATGCTATTTAAAGATGGCTCAGCTGAACCTATTTGACAGCACCTCCTACACTAGAGCCCACAAAAGCTTTTAAATATCATTCTGCATTGTGTCTTTTGTTTCATTTGTAATTTCGTTCCTGTGGTTTTGTTATTCTTCATGTCGCACACATAATTAAATTGTTTTCAAGGTTATGTTTGGGTATTCATAGCACTTGGTTAAGGGTTGAGGCTGATGTGATCTGGTTTAAAGCAGAACAAAGTTACAGGGTTTACTAAAGTCAGGAGCATTCATCTTCTGGGGGTCGAGAAGTCTCACGAAAATCCATCCCGAACTTGTTGGACTTGTGCCTAAGTGGTAGTTGCTAGGTGCTGGTTGACCGTCTCTGGCCCCTTTCAAGCCCTAAATGACCTAACTCTGTGGTGTCTTAAGATCCTCATAGTTCCCCATTATCCCATCAGAGCGGTTTGTTCTGAAAATGCAGATGTACTTTGGTGTGTAAAGTGTCCGTGGGAGGAATGAGAGGCAGATCCTTCAGCTATCAGCCTCCTCTCCTGTGGAACCAGCTCCCAGTTTGGGTTCAGGAGGTACACACCCTCTCTACATTTAAGATTAGACTTAAAACCTTCCTCTGATAAGGCTTTTAGTCAGAGCTGGCTCAGGTGAGCCCTGAACCATCCCTTAGGTTTGCTGCTGGAACTGCTGGGGGACCTCCCATGATGCACTGAGCACATCTTATCTTCTCTCTTTCTCTCTCCATATGCATTTAAATCACGTCATTGCATGTCATTAACTTTGTGTCATTTCTCTAGCGTGGTTTCAACTTTTTCCTCTCTGTCCTCATTCTGCAAGCATCTCTGACTCTCCAACACTCATCACTACAATTATTCATTTCATTATTATAACTGTTATTAATTGGTGCTATTATCATCGTTGCTGTTATTATTAATAACCTCATTACACCTGTAATCATCACTATTATTATTATAATTATAACATCCAGTCCAGCAGGCCCTCTTAAACACTATGAATTAATAATAACTATGCAATACTCTGCATCACTGCTGCACCTTACAAAAACTTATTTTTACATAGTGCACAATACATATTCTGATATTTACGCTTAATCTTTACTTGCTCATAGTCCCATTCACTTTAACTTTTATTTTGTATATTTATATTTATTTGATTTCATTTTTAAATTTGATCTATATTATAATTATAACTATAACATGCCTAAAGTATGCTTTAGGCATGATTTAAATATTAAGTATGTATTTCAGGTAATATTTCCCCCGAAGATTAATAAAGCATTTCTTATTCTGATTCTCCATCTCCTCCCTAACTCGTTCTCGCCTTTCAGACTTACCTGTCTCGACTATTTTCTCTTCTCCAGTCACCAGATGCTTGCTCTTTGTGTGACTGTTGGTTTCTCTGTATAATATTGTGGGGCTTTTTATGTACATTGAAATGATGTGCAGTATGTTAGGTTTAGGGTTACGGTAAGTCAAAGCAATTTAGGTAAATCGGATGTGAATTGAAAAAAAAAAGTGCTTATTTTGACAACATCTGCGTTATAAAGCACATGCTAATGAGATGCCATCTTATAAATTGTAGGTGTGATTTATTCAAATGACATACAAACACTTTGACTGAATACATTTCACAGATATAAAAGCAGCAAAAGTTCAAACACAAAGAAGCCAGAGACATGTAGTGCTACAACTGAGATCATACTCTCCCCTCCCCTATTGCTGTTGGTCTCTAAGTCCCCTGTTGGTATCGCAGCCACTAAATGTGTATATATGCGTGTGGCTTTAAGTGCCCATTATGTTCCTGGCCTCAGCTCTAGCTGCATACTGTAACTGCTTTGTGGTTCAGATATGTGAATCCACACATCTATGTACATCTGTAACCACACTGACTCGGAGACAGGACATCAGTTCACAGGATAAATGCATATTAAACAGGTGCAAGAGCACAAAAGACCCATGGGCCAAAGTACTACATGGTGATACTGTGTCATCTTTATAACAATCTAATGTGCTTCTCTCTCTGGTCTTGTTCATAAGAGGAGAGATAAAAATCTATCCTTGTGAATAATACATACATTAACTCACATGGCAACAGTGATCTGATTGGACGATGAGGTACATAGCTCCAGTGTCACACCTGAAATCAGCGCTCTTCCACTCTAATGTCACCTGAAGCTTTTCATATTTTCAGCACCTTAGCCCACTTTCTTTGCTTGATATTGCACACTAAGCCATTTCCTTTATCAAACATATCAAAGCAATGGAATATTGTTAATTTTTCCCACTATTCCTTGTTATTTGAACCATGTGCCATAATTACTCACAACACACAAGCTAATAATTACCCCAGCAACCAATCCACTGTGATTCAGGAATATTACCTAATGACTGCATTCATTTACACAAATTTTGTGCTCAGTATCTGCAAAATGAAAAATGTGAATGTAAACATAATGTGATTCGCTACTTTTATCTACTATGTGAACTCTTCTCTGCTGTGCGGAGTTGGTGAACTGATACACTTCATCGTATGATTAAACCCGACAGACAGACAGTGATCACCATCAGAGTGTGTTATTAACAAGATTGTGTTTGGTAGATTACAGTCAACATTCCCTCTGTGTACATTGCAGTCATATTGTAGCTGATGCTTCCTGTCAACACATGAGGGACAAATGTCAGAATTTATATATGAACAATGGACGAGAGGAAAGACGCCTGATCTCCTGACTCTTAAAAATACACAACAATGATCCCATCAGTACAACAGATGTCTGGTCAACCAGATGTTTCTGTTCTCTGAATAAATGCAACCTTTTTTTTTATTCGTTACCTTTTCATCATGTTTATCATTCACTCCTGAATTCTTCCAGACATTCACGGGGACCTGACGGAGCTGACTGGGTCACAGTGGACAAATGTACCATGTTTGACCTTGGTGTAGTGAGATCAGTTCCTCAGGAGGGGAAAGTGGATACCGACTGAAACTGTGACCGCAAATATAACAAAAAAATTCAAGCAATAGAAATGGAATTTACCTCGTGAACGATTGTCTAAGGGGCAAGGGAATAAGCAGGAGACAAATATAAACATACATATGCCTCCCTCAAATTGAGAGAGCGAGTGATAGCACAGCATGCCACTTCCTCCTTTATAATGGCTTTGTCTCTTTCATTTCATTTTTTCAAAAGGCACAACAGCTCTGAGCCTATGTGACTTGAAAAAGGAGAGCAATGGTAGAACATAAGACATTTGTCTTGGCAGTTGCGAGTGTGTTATAGTTGTGCGTGCACACACTTGAACATGGCCATATCAAGGCATTTTGTGGGGATTATTTTAGCATAATTTTCTGCTTTGAGCACTGCATGCATGCGCTGTCATGTGCATGTTATGTGAGAGCAGAATAAAGGACATGCTGGGGTTTTGTGAGACAGGGGTACTGGGGGGGGTAAATGATGTGTTTAAGAAGGGAGTAATGTCGGGCTTTTGTGAAGGGTTTGGATTTTAAAGTGCTGGCAGAGCCTCACAACTGGCACAGTGAAAAACAAGTCATTCCCCAAAAGCTGTAAGATCAACACAGGCAGGGGAAACATTATCTGCCTGGGGATGGGGATGGGACTTGTTTACTGCTGGCCATCAGTCACGCTGCTAGTAGGCCGCGTCTCAGGATAGACTCACAATGGAAGGAATGGAGTGATTGAACACAGGAGGATGTAAGTAGTTTGATATACAAATGTAAAAATGCATCCTGCATTCAAATTTTGGTTAAAGCTTCTGCATGTAGCCTTTTGATATTCATAATGTGGCAGCAATCTGTGAATAATGCCATAAGGACTTTGTCGAGTATCAAATGTTGAGTGTTTTCAGGTTGAATTTCACAATAATGTAGGAGGTATGGACTGTTCTCTGTTTGTCAAAATAAACAAAAAGGGCAAGGAATGGAGTGAATGAAAGGCTTTATGAGGACAATCCTTTCTCACATAGTCACCTTCTTCTGCGAAAGACCTATTCTTGGGTGAATGGAGCAAGAATAATTGCAAAGGGTGCCATCAGCGCAAGCAAGGCCGGTCGTCCTTGAATGCTTAATGGACATGAAGGTGGAAGCATTATCTCTCTTTACATCTGCGAACAGCACATTCTCTCTTTGCTTTCCGCCTTTAACTTGTTCCCTTTTTGTGGCAGTGTCACCTGTTGTCCCTGGAAGCTAGCTTGACTATCAGTCATTGCAGTGATAGTGTAATTTTTGTCGGTGTGAGCATTATTGCGTCTTTACAGAGTCTAGGGCTTTTCAATCAGAGAGAAGAGAAGCATGAATATGCTTGTCAAGTTGCCCAAAGCTTCCACTGGACTGACCTCAGATCAGTGAATATTACAGCCACAGATTTGTGTGAAAACTGTATTTGTGAAAACTGCTTCAAAAGACTCTCTGCCCTGGTACAGCAATACCAAGTCAAAGCCTTATTTTGCTGGACTGCTTTCGATACCGCTGATCATATCATGTTAATATACCAGGGGAAGCATGACATTAATGTTACTGGCACCACATTCAAGTGGTTCCTCTCCAGCGTGGTGCACGAACATGTTCGCTGAACAGAGTCATATATTTGTAAACTGTGAAGTGAATAGTTCAGGTTTTAAATAACGAATCCAAACAGGGAGTGCTGTTTGCTCTTGCAAGACTGAACGGCGCTTGCGTTCTCATTTACTGTTTGAAAATTCTTGCTAATAATGCTGTGCCTCTTTTTTTCCGCAATCTATATATTATGATGATGAAACATTATTCAAGTGTTAAAATACATAATCAATTGTCAACGTTGCCTTTTTTTTGGTTTTAAGAGTAATTCCTGTCTGTTAATCTTAAATGATACACAATAATTTGTTTCATGTTGGAGTGGAAATAGTTGCGGCTGGTGATGGATGGCTAGGAAGAGGTTCTATTGACAAAATAGTAGCGGATCTATTATAAATAACTGAACAAATGAACATGAACCATTTCATATTTGGGACTGCGAACTTAGCAAAAAAATAAATAAATAAATAACAACAAACAATGAATGTTTTATCTGTCTGAACTGAACTTTTGGTGAGTTCTTTTAAAGTATGTACTGATACAACACTGTCCCTCTCTTATCATCCTATCACTTATATTCTTAGTCAACACAAATCATTTTTCCTCTTCTCCAACAAATCTGGTGTTTGGGGTCCCCCAAGGCTCTGTTCTAGCCCAACTTTCCACCTCATCTAGATGCTACCCCTTTGGAACTTATTTTGATGTACAACATATTCCACCGCTTTTACACTGATGACACGCAGCGTTTTCTACTCCTAAAACCAAACAACCATGACTTCCCTCATACATTTCCAAACTACCTGTAGTTGAACCTGCATCTGAAGGTGCACTCAGACCAACACTGCTTTGGTTTGCTTTGATCGGCACCAACCTTTTGTGACATTTCTCCCCGCATTCAGCTTAATACTCACGTAAGCATTTGTTTTGAGCTAATCGTGTTCTCTCTCCTCTTCTCCACTTCCCGGGTCTGCCGGTGAGCCCTGGATGCAAAGCCCACAGCTGTGGAGAATTGATGATCAGCACACAAATCATTGTCTCCATAAAAGACTGCTTTGCCTGCCAGCCAGATCGCCTTTTCCAGCGCAACCAAGGCAGAAGTGGCAAGATGGCTGTGGTATTGTACGGCGAAAAACTGAGATCAGACTGTGTGCACTGTTGTGCTGTGATTCTGTGGATTCAAGCTTAACTCAGCAGAGAGATTTCTCCTGCATTTGTGGATCAGAATGCTGTAGTCCAGTCTCTTCAGCCTGTTCGCTCCTGGAAAGGTTTTATTGCGTGCAAGCATTTGTTATATATTGTACCTGTTTTTAGCCTGTTGTGGATACGACTGGCCTTTCACATTGTATTACTTTATTCTATTTTTCATAGTAATTTATTCTCTTATGTTGACCCATGTACAGCTGTTCATTCTTGTGATTGGTGAATGTATAATTGTTAGGCTGAACTGGTTTTAGTTTGACAGCATGTTTTCCATTCTTATTATTTGTGGTGTTATATTGTGATAGTTCAGTCTACGATAAAGTTTACCGTCATTGTGTGTAGCAGTCTGTTACTGTGGTACTGTGTCTGAAGAGGAGAAATAAATGTGACTATTGCTCTAGTTGTCTTGCTCTGTCTCACCGAGGTGCTCTGCTCAAGGTATACATTTACTGGTTTTAGAGAAAGGGGCCTTTGCCCTGTTACACTCAAAACACTGACTCAATCTTTGACTTTGGTTTTGATAATTGGGTAAAAACAGTGGTAAACTTCAGTCTCTTTGCGTTTCATAACATCGACAAAATAAAACCATTCCTCTCATTTAGATATACACATCCTATCACTGTAACTCCCTGTATCCTTGAATCAGCCAGTAATCCCTGTCTCACCAGCTAAGTTTCTGACTTGTTACAAGGTGAAGGATCACATTACTTATTTACTGGCCTCTCCCCATTGACTCCCAATCTGAGTTAGAATAGATTTTAAGTTTCCCCGCTTTTCAAATTCCCACCATCAAATGCATCACAGAACATTTAAGCCCCTACACTACATCTATGCTAGACATGATCCTCCTCGACATTTTAAAATGCAGACATGCTTTCTCAGTCACAGCCCCCAGATTGTAATCAAGACAAATACAATCAATCAACGTTGACTCTTTCAAATTTTGGCTTAAAACATGTTTATTTTCATTTGCCTTTGTGTCAAAATGCGGTGTCTCCTTAATTTAGCATTTTGTATGCATGTTGTATTTCCCTCTATGGGTTAGGGTCAGCTGTTTGCTCTTTTTAAATATGCTCTTCAAATACATTTGACATCTCACTTCCTTAACAATTTAGTGTTCTATAGATTGCAAAATCTATGTGCTGCTTTAACTCCTTCCCTGGGAATATAGTTCCAGTTTGGTTATACACAGTCTTTTGGAAGAGCGCATACCGAACCTCAATATATTCAGAACACCGGCTCCAATGAATACAAAAAATACAAAAAGCTATTGTATATTGGATGCTGGATAAGATTATTCTTTTTTTTATTTACTTTTATTTATGTGGTTTCAGCTTTTCTTTTTAGGCTTTATATTTTTATTTCAAAAAAGTTATTTATTGAACATACTAACGTGGTCTGACGTGTTCGCCACACTCAAAGTGTCAGCTGCTTGGGTACAGAGAACATTTCAGACCAGATGGAAATATTAGAAGATGTCAGATGTACGCGATGGGCAGTTTGCTACTACTTAGTAGCTGATCCCGAGTTAACTACTGAGCTAAAACAAATTCCACAAAAGATTTGTACAAAACGTTTTTTCATGACTCATAGACATAAATGAGCAGAAAGAGTAAGATACTGTGGGGGATGCCATGACTGTGAACTGCCCACCCTCACAATGACAGTAGCAGCTGTCAACTTGACTTTGACCAATAATAATCATTTTGTGTGTACTTGATACAAAAAAAAAACTAAACAATGCAAGAACAATGATGTTTAAGTCCTGTACAGCGTGGCATTGTCTTACTCTTGACTAAAAGTGAAAGTGAAGGATATGAAACTTCCATGATGACTAAAAGAAAAAAAAAAAAAAGACATTTGGCTCAATTTGTTGTTTGGCCTCCCTTCAAGATGTCCCAGTGGATTATCCAAAATGCTCACTGGAAGAGGCCCTTCCCTACCACCCAAATAGCTGCCAAATTGCAAAAAAAAAAAAAAAAAAAAATCTGCTAGAGTAATCCCCTGTAAAAAAAAAACAAAAACACTAATCTGCTCCTCAGAACCTGCTAATTGTCCATTTGGTTACAGATCTCGGTAAACACAAAAGAGCATCACTCGCTCACTGAGTACAGTTTACACCCACCCACAGATGTCTTGAAAGAAATCAATAATATAAATCCTAGAACTACTAAACATCCATTATTTCTGAAAACACATTCAAAGGGAATCTGAAAAAGCACACAGTTCAAACACTAACAGTTTGGTACGTCCAAAGTAACTCCTGTTTCATGTAAAATACTTTATATAAGAGAAAAACAACAACTTTGGAGTGCTTCTCCGAATGATCGTTTTTGGGTTGTGAGTTCCAGTTGGCCGTCAGAATGGCAGACAGCAGCTGGTATAGTAATGTTCTGGATGTAAGAGTTACTAATTGCTGTAGAAAAGTGCTGCAAATGAAAAATTTGATGGAATCAGCCTTTCATTAATTAACTTGAGATCTATTTTTCAACCTGCTGTGTTGGCTACCAAAGCAAAAAAAAAAAAAAGAAGAAGAAAAAAAAAAAGTGAAAGAATGCAACTAAGTAAAAACATATATAGCATTTTTCTGGCACGCTGACAGTGTGGGCTAGCTATAGTCTAATTAGGATCAGTGCTCACCAAATAAGGCTTGTTTCAGCTAAAGCTGAAATGCAGAATGAAAAGAAAAGCATCTGCATAATCCTTTCTTTTGTTCTTCCTCACACATCACTTTCACATTTTAATAATTCCATATCTGTAAATGGCCCCATAGTTAAAATAAACAAAAAACAAAAACAAAACTTTTGAATTTTATTTCTAAAGTGTCACTTCCCACTTTTGGACAAATTTTTATACCGTGGCCGCTGAAAACAATATCAATTCTGCAAGACTGAATATGAATGTAGCCAAACATCGAGGACACAGGTGTTTGTTTAGTGTTCCAAATTAATGTGCCAGCATTTCACTGCGAGTAGGGACAGCAACAACTAACAAGGGATTAGCTATAGAGCTTGGGGCTTGGGTTATTTGTGCAACCAATTAATATAAACTGACTGGTGAAAACCATTTAAATTTGACGTCCAAATGAGTGGAGAGTAGGTGGATGAAGGAGAAATAAAGAGGGGAACTAAAATAAAAGAAAGGTGATGTGGAGTTGAGTTTTATTTTAGTTTTATTCTGTTCAGATTTTTGACCATTCTAACTTTTCTTGGGTCACTGGATGTCCGTCCATCCATCCATCTTCTGCTGTTTTTCCGTTTCCGGGTCGTGGGGGGTGCTGGAGCCAATCCCAGCCAACGTTCCGGGAGAGGGCAGGATACACCCTGGACAGGTTGCCAGTCCATCACAGGGCTAACACACAAAGACAAACAACCACTCACACTCACACTCAGACCTATGGAAATTTTAGAGTCACCAATTAATCCAAACATGATGTCTTTGTACGGTGGGAGGAAACTGGAGTACCTGGAGGTAACCCACGCAGGCACGGGGAGAACATGCAAACTCCACGCAGAAAGGACCTAGGCCGAGAACCGAACCCGCAACCTTCTTATTTAGGGGTTAGGGTGTCTCTAAGCCAATCACACTGTTCCACATCATCTGATGTGGCGGTCAGTATAGCTATGCCCCTTTTTGCAGTAAACATGGCAAAATAGCCAAAACTGAGAATCCAAGGTATTGGAATCGGCCTGGAACATAGTAGTTCAGGCCGATGTTGACCTTAACATGGAGCTGAAGCTGCTGTTACACTGCTGCTCATGTTCTTCATTAACCATGCAGTTATTTATCTTGGTTATTTGCTCCATTTTTGTATGGGATGTCAGAGCTGGGAGAACTTTGTAAAAGGAAGAATCCACAAGAGTTAATCACTGCATGTAACAGTGGACTTGTATTAAGTACAGTAATTATTAAAATGTAACACTGCTATAACATGGATACATCCATCTTTAGCTAATTTTTACACATCTGAATTAAGGTGGGAAATCAAAGCATAACCTTTTGATGATTTTGTAAAAATATTACCAAAATGACCAGTTTGAATGAGCTCAGAAAAAAAAGCTGAGCACATTTATGTAGGGACAGCTGTGAATAGTTTATTTCTGTTCATTCATGTGTGGTGAGTAGAGTTTAAACAAATCCTAGAGTCAGAGAGGGGCCTTCAGTGAAATATTCAACTTTATTTGAGAATACAGATTTTGAAAAGTCACCTCTTGGATGACTCAATAGTTCTCCTTGACCTTTTCCTTTTCCAGCAGAGAATGCATGTGGCTTAATTAGCCATGCTTAAAATCTGATAGGGATAAATTACATTATATAAATGAAGTACTTAGCCCAGTGGCCTTGTCTGAGGTGACTTCTCATTTTACGCAGTGCTTATGCTAAAGAAGATTGTGGTTTAGGATACGGATGGACTCCAAACCACTGAAAAGGTATCAGACATTCAACCCCCGAGTTTATCAGTCTCCTCAATCGCTTTATTGACCTGTGTTTCACAGACAACTGGCATACAGCTAAGGACAAGTAAAGAAAACATTATTTTAGAAGGAGTGTGCAGTATGGTTCCCACTATTACATCAGAATATGCTACAAAGACATAGATATACTACAGTGACAGCTAAAGAACTTTGCCATAACAAAGAATGCTTTTTTACATTTTCAGAAAAATAATGTTGTTATAGTGTTGTTGGTCCTTACAACACAAATGAAGAAATGAAAAAATCTATTTTGTCTTCGCATTTCGGTAGTAGCATAACTACTTTTGGATTCACTATTTTGAATATAATATAATTTAAAGGACAGTGATGACAAATGTAAAAAAATAATAAAACTGCTACACAAATCAGATATAAGAGGATGACTTAAAAAAAAAGAAAAGATAAATCTGCAAGAACAGATCTTCAAGAAATAATTAGTCAGTTCTGAGTTTCAACAGACAGTTTGTGGTAATAGCTCTAACAATAGGTAGGTAACTTAACAAATGTCCACTAAATGGCAAAGTGAAAATACGTCCTGCGATTAATTACTTCATTATCTTGCTGCAGCTCCAATTATTGCATCAATAGTGCCCATTAAATGATCTTGACCTCCACATTTTGTGTCTTTTTGGGCCATTGTCTCACTTCTCCAACTACAGCTCCAGCTGCATGTAAAAGTTAAAAGTCACTCACGCGGAAACCTGACAGTTTATTACAAGTTTCAAGATGAAGTTAAATTCTGAGTGATCTATTAATCTATGCTGTGCGTCTGCCTGTTCATTTTCACTTCTCTTTTCATTAAGTAGAACAAAAGCGTCATTGCCACAGAATTCATTATAGGCAATCAAAAGCCGATCCTTAGGGTCCATTCAATTCACTCTCGTTATTAACATTACCACTGTTATTAATATGCTTAAGTAGATGGCTGCTGTGATGTTGTGTGACGCTAAATTGAAATGTTAATCCATCCCTTTGTGCGAGCTCGTTTTTTCTCACTGGATGCAATCACCAGCTCTCTGAAACGACTGCGTCATCATCAACGTTGGAGGTATGAAAGCAAAAATGTTATTTAATTGAGATGATGTTTCCTGCCATACGATAATCAAAAGGGGTTAATTGTGAGTCTTCTCAGCTGCATACAGTGATGCTGCAGTCAGTTGCTATAAGATTAATTGGTTAGTATGCTAACTTCAGTAGAAGAAAAGATGCTATGATTTCAACAGTTAAACGTCTGGAGGTGTCGCCTTCCTCCTCTGGATACAGTGCTCGGGGTGGAAAGGAAAAGTTTGATGCTGAACTCAAGACTAGTAAGTCAGCAGCTAATGCTAATGCTGGATATGTAGCAATTACACCTATACATATACTGATTGAGCTTCAGTGTTAGGTGTACATTACTCTATCCAAAGGAGCATTGCAAGGATGTTTTTTTTTTTTTTTTTCAAGTTGTTCTTTTTACTTAGCAGAATCATTTTCTCAAACGAACACCACTTTTATGATATTTTAAGGGCTCAGTACAATGATCAGAAATCATTCACTGATTCTTTCATTCGTCTTCTACTGCTTATCCATTTCCGGGTTGTGGGGGTTGCTGGAGCCAATCCCAGCTCACACTGGGTGAGGGCGGGGTACAACCTGGACAGGTCACCAGTCCATCACAGGACCAACGCACAGAGACAGACAGAGACCAACAACCACTCACACTCACACTCAGACCTACAGACAATTTAGAGTCACCAATTAATATAAACATGCATGTCTTTGGATGGTGGGAGGAAACCCATGCAGACAGGGGGAGAACATTCAAACTCTGCCCCTAAAGGCCCCAGGCCTGGAACCAGACCCACAAACTTCTTGCTGTGAGTCAACACTGCAACTACACTTCCAACTTGCAGTTTGATTTAACTCTTAGCTCTATACAAATAACTTTTCTTCTTTGTAATAGTCTAAAAAAGGGTCAGTATAAAAACATGTGGATTGGTGAGTAGATAAATTGCCATGTTTGATGTGATTGTATTTAACATCCAGACCACCTCTGTAGTCTCACTTGGTTACATCGTAGCATCCAACCTTGTAGATGGAAGACCTTCAGGAAATAATATAAGAGACCTTGCATCAACCATCAAACCAAAAACACATTCAAGAAATCCAAACAGTTGGAAGAGGAGAATTGTAAACGCCAAGATGCTAACAGCTTTCTAGATTTTTGTAGTAATTTGTGTCGCTTAATTTTTGTTGGTTTTTACTTTTTCATTTAAATTTTTCTTTTACTTAGCTCTGGCAACATGGAACATATCTGACCAGCCCACTGCTAATGATACATCTCATACACCACTGTGTCAGGTCAGGAACTAAGGTAGAGATAAATGCAGGTGGTCAGTACCTTTACAGGTGAACTTTGGAAAATATGGAAACCTTCAGGACTATGGACATAAGATAAACACTGTCATGGTCCCTCTGTGCTCTGCGTTCTCTATCTCTACGGCCCTCCTTCCCTCTCCTCCCTTCCTTCTCTGTGTGAGATGGATCATCAGCTCACCTGGTTCCTCGGAACACCTGGACCTCATCAGCTAATCAGTTTCAGCTCTCCCGTCACTCATCACCGGAATGTTCTGCCAGCTACATTATATTCAGTCTTTTCTGCTCAGTAGATTTTTCTATTTTGAGAATTTTTCTCTGTATTGATCTCTGTGCCCTTCTTTGCCCTAGTAGAACCAGCCTGCTCCTGGACCCAAAAATCACCTCAAGCCAGACTTTGCTGCACCTGCCTTCGCCTTGCTCCATTGCCACTCATCTTTCCGCCTTTGGCCTACAATAAACCTTTAAATCGTAGCCCCTGACACTGTGTCTGCATTTGGGTCCTGCCAAAATTCTGCCCTAAAAAAACAAACTGGCCAACATGAACCCAGCGGACCCAGTGAACCCAGACTCCATCTGAAATACTTTCACCTCTCAGGGGAAACTGGTAGGACGCCCTGAGACCATGCTTTCAGGGCTGATGAACTCTATGCAGGCGCTCCTCTGTCACCCACATCCACGGCAAAGTTGACCAGGTTTTCTCTAACCTTTCTGCCAACCCTGTCCCTGGAGCTGAGATCACTTCCACCTCCTCTTCACTGTCGGCTCCATCACTCACAACAACGTGTGCCTTGTGGGAGAATAATTCCCCCTTTTGTGTGACTGCCTAAGACATTTTAGAAGACAATCTGGATTGTAATTTTAGATTCACAAGGCCAAAGTTTAGTAGTTATTTTGCTTACAACTCCAGTTAATGTCTAAACTTGATGCCCCTGAGGTAACTGTAAAACACAACACGGGATCTTTTTGTCCACTTTTGTTATATTTACGTGTATTACGAGTGCATTAACTCCGTAAATATAACAGACTAACACATAGTCATATAAATTGTGTATATCCTGATTGTCCATGCATTCTAAAGACTTGAAAAGTACTTCTGTCACACGTATCAAGAAATCTTAATAGTTGGACAAATTAACATTCTCCTCTCAGGCATGGGACTATCGACTTGGAACAGAGTTTGATTATTTTGCACACATATCTCAACATTTGAATAACTATGAGACAGTTACTTGGATGTATAAAGGCTTTGGATTTAAATCCAATATATAGCCGACATCACGTCCCACTAAAGTTGGAAGCACTGCTTAGATTCACTGGTAAACTTTAAGGATGATGTCATACAAAGAGCTTCTGCAGCTGAAACTGCAGAATTTCTACCCAACAGTCTGTTGATGTTGATTTAAATATGTTGACGGATCAGGATGAAATCATAGAGCAAAGACTTGCAGCAGTGTTATTAAAACTAAATAATATTTTTCAAGTGCCAAGTGCTGCGATTGATGAATGGCTGGCATCTTTGTATAGTACAACAAATGTGATACAAGAGATACTGAATAGTTAGAGCCTGCAAGTTGGCCAGTCAGTCATTAAAGAACTGGCATTTGTTCTGTGTACAGCTAATCTTGTGTACAAATCAATTATTCAACGCTGCCCTTTGGCAACATCTTTTAAGTGCAGGAAATACTACAAGGAGATTTAAAGTTGTGGAAACTACAGAATATATATTAGATGAGAAAAAAGCAAAAGAACACTTCGATGTGTTCCAAGATTAAAGGTTTTGCAGTCGTTTCAGATTGATTGTCACTTTCTTAATAAAATATTGGACTGTAGTCTCACATCAGAGGAAAGAGGAAACGCTGTAATTTACAGGGCTTTTAGAGATGGTTATGTTTTTATATGAAACAGTTTTTATGAAGATGTAAGTAGGAAGTATTGCTGAATTTGTATGTGGATAAGTTTGAGATCTCGCATCTCGTAAAAAATGCAACGTCTGTGTCTATCTTGGACGCTCAGGAATTTACCACCTCGTTACCATTCTTTGTTGTGTTCCTTGTCCATTTATTTTATTTTGCTACACTGTGCAGGTCTGAAATAGTCAGGAGTCTTAGAGGCCCTGATGCAGGATCTTGTGACCTTGGAAAGGCTAGGTGTTCTTGTTATACATGTGGGAGTTGTGTTTACAGCATAATCCAAATTGTGACAGTAGACAAATGAAGAGTGGATGAAAATTCTTAGATTTATTAAGAGATTTTCAGGCAAATACATTTGCTGCTTTTGTGGGGCACAAAAATCTGAAATTTAAGAGGAGGTGAGTTCAGGTGTGTTTCCTCTCAGTGATGTCTGAGATGAAGCACAGTTGTTGTTTTTTTTAAAGCAGGTTGTTCTTCACACATGCTGCAGTAAGACATCAGTATATGATTGCATATCACTTGGAGTCAAAGACAACCAAAAAGACTAGTGTGACTTTCTTGGCTGTCCCAACTGTCTCTGTTGCATTCTGCATCCAAGATGTTCAGTACAGAAGGTTCTGATGCTAAAATATGCAGACATTACTCACATTTAGCTCACAAAGAATGCATCTGTTAATGATATGACCTACAGAGATGGCATGGATTTTGTTCATAGCTCTGCTAGTGGCTTGACAAAATTTAGACGGTATCGAGAAGATTGTTGTGGAGGGGAGCTTGATCTTCACTGCTAAAGAGTTTGGTGCTTGTTATAAGGACGTTTGTAGGGCATTTGAGTCCAGATTTATAGGGCCTCCTCATCCCACATGTGGCCCTTGTGGACCAGTACTCCCTGGCCGATTACATGAGTTCATGAACATTACATCAGTACAAGACATTCAAGACAGGAGTACAATCGAGCTTTTGTAGATAAAAAAAATGGTGGATACAAGTTGATCTTCCTTAAGCCTGAACACTCCAAGCACGCCTAGGCTATCTAAAGGTCAGTCAGCATCATACATCTCTGTGTGCCCTCATTGTCTTCATCTGACACAGATATCATAGTCAATCCGTCACATTCAAAACAGCAAGCTGAGAGCACATACATGATCACCATGTGATTTTACCATCACTTGCTTTCATGACAAGTACAGCTTGAACTGGGGAGTGGGAACTTCAGAGAAACTGGCAATACACTGAAGATTACTCCAGGGCTGACATCCTGGATAAGATAGCTGGAGAGATTTCCCAGTATATGTCATATCCACAAAATTATCAAAGAAATTAGTTTGTAGAAGCATTAATCAATAAAAAATGTCCCTGTTTGCTGCCATTGATTACTATTGCTGGATGATTATGAAACATAAAATGGCTAATTACCAGGCTCAGGTCAACTTTATACTTCATACCATGCTGGCAAAACAGATAAAAGTTTGAAAAGATATGAGAATCCAACTTCTAAAGGATGTCAGAGAAAGTCAGACAGCAAGATTTAAGGGAGAAGATTTCTAAAACGTTCTCCTACTGAGAGAAGAGGTTGTCCAGGGAAATCGAGTTTAAAGCCAGGCGGCCCTGACTTTTCCATACTGATGAGGTGAAACCATGCTCTGTTTTTTTCTCAGCATGCCTCTTGTCTATAATATACAATAATAAGCAATTTCAGTGTGTAACAAAAAAGGCACCTTGACCTTATAAAGAGAAAAAAATAATTTAGAACAACAATGTAGCATAGTGCCCCGTCCTGAATTTTAAAGGTATAATTTGACTAAAACACAATGCATATGTGTCAGTATACAGTACTAACACATATACTACAACCTCAGTTATGGAGGAGGCCTATTTATTAATTCTTTTCATGCATTACCATTCCATCAATTGCATTACAGCACATCCACTTGCAACATCTTTTAAAGAGCAGCTGGACAGAAACTAGCCAAACATGCTGATCTTATAAAAAGGTAAATGTATTTAAAATGTTTGTTATACAAATTTTTTAAATACACTGCACCGGCGTGGCACCATACCAAGCCCCATTTGTCTCAGTTAACAGCCTGGATTATTGGTTGCAGGAAACATTTTAAAGGACATATGATGATGTCTTATTGTAATAATAGTGACATACATCCACTTTATTCAGAATTAGCTTTAAAACATAGTAATGCCTCTGTTATTCAATATAATATGATCTGAAGGAATTTGTTCAAAGGGGATCAAATATGAGCTTGTCCAAATGTAAAAAAAAAAAAATTCAACATTTTACATGAAATGTTATTTTATGTTTTCTGTGGCTGAAACAAGCCCTTGTTTATTTTTCTTTGTTTAAAGGACAGAGCAAATCAACAGCTAGTTTGCTAATCCACATAGTAAATATGGGCAAATTACTGCTTCTCTGGAGGGCCTGTAAAGGTCAACGTCTGAGAAAATCTGTTCAGTCCCAAAGCTTCATGTTACTGGACCTGTTGTTCATATGATTAATGCCTTCCCAGCACAGAGTTGAAGCACAAAAAAAAAAAAAATTTACTCAGGCAATGCGCATAAATCGCTAAATGCAAAAATGTAGCCAGTGTAGACAGTAGACATGCCTGAAATCCAACAATCTCTTTTGTGTTAAGAAATCTAACACTTAAAACAATCTGGTCAATTACTGGAAAAGACACAGTAAAGATTTCTAGATTTCTATACAGCCAATAATTACGAATTTGAGCGATAAAATAATTCAAGAAAAGTTATTCCGAATTTGCTTTATAGTAGCGGGAATGTAACAGAGTGTATCATCAAAGATGACATTCAAATATTTGCCTTTTCTTGTATTTATTTTATATATACAGAACATTGAAGGGAGATAACATCCACAGAGCTATACGTAAGGCAAGCATCTGAATTTACAGTATATTATCAACAAGGAATCAAGACATAATGATGACACTGGAATTAATGTACAGGGAGTGATTGTACTGGACAATGTTGGATCTGCAGCCCAAGCCTGCGCAATGATGCTGGGAATGATGAACCCGGCCTACCTGAGACTTTATCAGGGATTTATTCAGAAAGTGCTCCTGCAGATGGACAGGGAAAGTTCATGGTCTACAAAATGAAATCACTTTTGGACTACAGGAACATTAAGATGCTTTGGCCAGGAACCAAATGTAGCACTCAGTACAGCAAATCGCTGTCACGTCCACAGGGGCAGGTACTGTAGCAGGGGTAACTGTTCTTTTTCTAGGCTGCAAAACACACAATGTCCAACAATCGTGAGCTGGGTTGGAAAGCAGGCGAGCCAGCGACAGCTCCGGGTTTAACCCGCTCGCACTTCAGTTCCTTGGGGCAACACTTTACTGCTTAGCAGCGGTCGGTGATGTGGTCAGAAGATTTTCAATCAGGTGGGCAGAAAATCAAGGTGAGCGCACTGACAGGATGCAGGCAGAAGGAGAGTCAGGGACAGGCAGAATCAGCAATAAGAGATGAGGCTGGCAGATGAGCTGGGAGAAGCAGAGTGTGACATTTTATGGTGGTGGGCACATTTAATTTGATGTCAAATGCTGTTTCAGTGGGTTTCGCAAGAATCAGATGAGGAAGTGTGTCCTGGATGGAAGTATTTAAACTGTCACTAGTGAGGGCATTACACCCAACAAACTTAATCACTGTCTTTTATGGCAGCAACAAAGGATTATCAGCCATTTTTATCCCAGGACAACATCAAAAAATGAATGAAAGGATATTCTTTTGGAACTAATATTCTCATATTTTTAATTTCTTCACCGTTTGAAGTGTATTATCAGATAATTTGAGTTCTCCAGTTGGATCAAATTCTGGTTTTCAGTTTTTTTGTTTTGTTTTGTTTTTGAATAGTACTGAAACATTCATTTTTTGATTACTGGTATGTTTTTCAGTGGATGGTAAATTTTGCTAAAAGATGTTGAATTCTGTCCAGTCTATGATTCTGAGGCTGCACTTCAAGTTGTATTCGATTTAGCATTGCTAGTTATATTTTGATGACAGAACCTAAGTTATTTAATGTATTCAATGTTTTTTAATTTCTTGTTTTAACTCATAAAGGCTGATGAAGGCTTTTAACAGCTAGTTCAAGTTAAAATAAAAAGTATTGTTCTTTATGCATTTAGCATTTTACAGGTTTTTGTCCCATAAAAGCAATGTACATGTACAAGTTGTTTTTTTTTTTTTTGGTGGGGGCTCCCTGACACTTGACTTTAAGCATAACATAACATAACTAAAAATATTTCATTAAAATCAGCTTGATTTTTATTTGAACCAAATAAACAAATTCAATGAACTGAATGAACACACACAAATGGTCGATAGCAAATTGAATTATATCTTTTATAAGGTAATAATGTATCTGAATATATTTAACATAATTTGAATTATTATGGAAATTATACAAACATTTACACAAGGTAGTTGAGGGAACATTAATAACAAGATTCATTTCAATTTACTTAAAAATGAAGTGTACGTTCAACTTTAAAATATATCTGGAGAGGTTTATTTTGTACAACCACTTGTCATAATAAAAATTAAAATTTTCAGTGTATTCCCCAGGACATTGTTGGTACCTGGGTCCCACAGTTCTCCTCCCAGGTATAGAAAACCTTCTCCCATGTCTCAGGGATGTCCATTAGTCTGTCCTCTGGTTACCATCCACAGACTGAGTGAGCAAACCAGGACCTTGAGGCCGCACCATGCTGCATCACTGCTCACCATCCCTCATCATGGGCTGCTCACTTGCCGTGGGTTCAATATGTCCAGAACCCCCTGCTCTGCCAAAGGTACAGGATGTCCCCATTCATGACTTCTCTAGTTTTCCAACCTCCACTGTTCCTCACCGTGGAAGAAGATTTGGCAGGCCCATCAAAATGTAGCCATATTTTTGCCACTGGATCTGGAGAAATAACCAGGAGCCTCTCTTTCGCAAGGCTGCTCGTAGCCAGTTTCTACCTAACCATCATCGTTACCCTGCTTCCAACTGCTAGAAGGCTAGAAAGTTTGGCTCTACTCCTGGAAACGTCCCCTCCAGGTTGAATTCTGAATGTTGGCTCCCTTGTATATTTGTCCCTTTAAAATTGAGAAAGTGATCAACCCTGCTTCCATCCTTATGTTCATGTATCCCTCCTCAAGCCAGTCTCCTTAATGCCACTCATCTTTTGCCTACAACCTACCTTCCACTTTATCTCCTGAGTGCGAAACTTCCACAAAGAAAAAAAACTTTTCATTTTGTAAAACGGTCACTTTATGCTCCTACAGCCACTATTTCAAGACATATTACTGTATTTTTTTTTTTTTTTTTAGCTTTTGTATCTACAGTTTTACAGCCTTTTTTTTTTTTTCTAAGAAAAAGTTAAAAAAATAATGCAGAAATATCTCCCAACTGGGCAGCTCTCACAGCATTTAAGTGCACATTTGCGTTCACATCGACCCTGCAGATATTGCCTTGGATTGTTCTCGAAATTAATATGACCTTTCAAGACCTCACTGGATAGCCTTTTAATCATGTTTTACATGTCACATTTTACTGCTAAACATTTTCACACCCAGTAGTTTCCACTGGGTGTGAAATCAACTTGCAGACAGAATATCCATTACGGTGACCAACATTTTTTTTTTTTGCTGGTCCATACTCACCTTTGAAGCCAGACCAAGATTTATCAGTGAGCTTACTGTCCGCACAATACAATCAGTCAGTTGATTGCATTCATTATTCATTAGCCCATTATCAAGGCCTTCAAAGTTTAATTCATGATTGGTCTAAAAAGCTGCTCACTCATACAAATAAAAATGCTTGATTAAATGTTTTAAAATTAGAATTAAGTGCTCTAGCATTTCTTCGTCAGGAATTTTAGAGCACTTTTACCATAGCACAGTAATCTGATTTCTTTTTCCACAGAAAAAAGGGGATCAAAGAAACCTGATTTCCTTAATCCAGTTTGTTGACCATCTATAGCGTATTCAGAACAGTTTTGTTTTTTTCTTTAGTTTTTTTTTATGTGCATGTCCCTGCAGGCTTTAGTCAGGAAAAGTGTTGGGTCGGGTGACGACTTCAGTCGCTGATGTCCCATCTCTTTACTCAGAAAAGCTGTGGTTGCGTTGGCTGAAAGTTAAGAACTGGCGAACTGCTGTGTGGTGAAATGTCATCCAATGAGTTTTGATGCAGCTGACTGACTCTGAGCACAGAGTGCATCTGTGTGACTCTGCATTCATCCTGTTGTTTCTGTCAGTGGTGATCTCATCAATAAATACACAACAGCCAATTCCATCAGAGCCACATAAGCCATAACTGAACCAGCACCATGTTTGACAAACTAGATTGTATGATTCATCCGCCCCCTAGAACTTTGCTCCAGACCTCTGCATTTTCAGCGAATAACAACCTGGCCTTTCTGCTTGTTAGGCTAACTTCTTTTGATTATTGATAAGTAAACATGTGTACCTACGTTGTGGGAGGAATTCTTTTTATGCTGTAATAAAAGAGCTTTTCTTCACCATGCAAATGACTTTTCACTCTTCCACAACACTCTTTTCCTGACCAGGGTATGTATTTTAAATTGTATTTTCACAAAGCCTAGAAAAAAAAAAAGTCTAACTGTGCAATTACGTGGTCTGGACTGTATAACCACAGTCCGCAGTAACCCCGATAACCTGCCAAAATGCACTATTGCACTCAACTAGACAACACATTTCTCTTCCTTTGTGAAAAAAGGAAAATGTATCTAAATCCCTGTTCGCAAATGAGTGATGGTATCTACATGGAAAATAAACACAAATGTTGTGCCATGTTTTTGCACACCATGCAATATTGACTAATAATGCTACTTATTTATGCTCCTTGGCTTTTTATACAAAAAGAAATGAGAGTAAAATGTGTGTGTGTGTGTGTGTGTGTGTGTGTGTGTGTGTGTTTAAAAGACTGCTCCAGTTGGGACACATGTCATGCAAGTATCTCAAGTGTTGTGCCACATGGGACTTAAATCTAAATTTTTTTCATTGTGGCATGTGGTGTCTTTTTGTTGAATTAAAGGGAGGGATTGGTTCAGGTAGGCTGTAAGTCACCATAACTTGTAACATAAAGACTACAACTTTCTTTAAGTCCTTAAACTGATCAGTTAAGTAGAACACACAACACCAAAGCTCCCAAATTAGCATGCCACATGAATCTTTCTCCCACTTGTACCTGGCATAATTCTCTGTTTGGTTTATTGTTTTGCTTGTAATACCTGTTTTCTTTTCCCTTTCTCTTGGTCTATTGAAGTTCCATATCCTCAGTGCTGTTGCTCTTTCAAAGTTGGAAAATGAACTAAGGTTCCATACCCTCAGTGGTGTTGCTATATATATATATATACAATATATATAAGTTGCTACAGCAACCACTGCAACCCGTTTCTTGCATTACCGTGTAGATAAAAGAATCTGAAACTGGATCTGTACCCTCCCCAAACCATAAGCACACAGTCCTGACAATGAACTATCATCTGTCAACAAACATCCAGCAGTCATGTGGCCATACTCTTTCATATGCATAGCAATGACTCAGCCCACAAATGTGTGAGTCATGGAGTGTCAGGCCAGATGGATGGTTAACTAAACATACACAGACAGGCCATTAAGGCCACAGATAGATGGATAGACCAGAGAATATAAGGACAGACAAGATAAACAAAATGTAACCCTCTTTCTGCTCATGTAAATGAGACTGTTTTCTCATGAGCACTGGGAATACAAAGCCCAGTCAAAGAGTTGTGTTTCCTGTCCATTGCAATTTCGGTGCCACACAGAGGCTATGCTTAAAAAAAAACACACACACAGATGCAATTGATTTGATCTCTGAATGGAGTTGCATGTGCTGTGACATGTGATGGCAACAAAAGGACAGGGCTGTCATGGTTGACCAGTTCATGAACTTTGTTCTGAGCTGTAATGTTGGAGCAAAACTGAGCTACGATCCAGTGACTCATTAAAAGTCCAGACACAGCTCATTAAGCCGCCACTTTTTAGTTCATTTCCCGACTTTGAAAGAGCAACACCACTGAGGGTATGGAACCTTAAAATACTAATATCTCAGTCAAATTCCTGTTGTTAACATGAAGGCAAAAAAATGAATTGCTTACACATTCATGAGACAAAGAAGAGCATTTCTCTGGAGTCCTGCTTCCCACAACTTGATGAATGTGAGCCATAGATTTACTTGTGCGCCTTCTTAGCCTGAGTTTGGTCCACTTTCTCTCAGGAGGTTACACTGGTTTCCCTGGTTTTCTTGATGCTTAAATCTCATTCACTATGGTGCTCCGTTGTTTTTCACATGGGACAGGTCGGTTATAAGCAGCTTTCCTGTGGCTGTTTTCTGGAAACAGCCTCTATAGTTTTACATGGGGGCGGAACCACTGGGACTTAACCAAAACAATCAATTGTAAGTGGTTGAAATGAGAACAAGCTGCAGAGCTGGGCGTTGACGCTCAGCAGCATCAGCTGTAGAAGCAAATTGTTAACATAATGCTGGACACTATGTATGGAGGAAACCAGATTTTAAATTGGCTGCCACAACAGAAATTTTGATTGGGGTTAAATTTCTGCCAGACAACTTGCCATTTGATGTTCAGTTTTAGAGGAGACATGACTCCAGACTAATTGCCTTGATTCCTCAGCAATCTAGCAGTTTCAGGATTGGTTGGATTTGTGTTATATTTGATCTATAAGTTGGCTTGGTTTCTTCCAAGGCAGTTGAAAGACTTAAATTTAGTACTAGCTTAATAGTCTTTACTGTGAAACAGCATGTACTAATTTCCCTTATATTCCCAGCCATGTGTGGGTCAACAGTCTCATTTTTGCAGTATGTGAATTTACAGTATTGCTGAAATATCCCACACCTTCAGCTTTTCAGCAAGACAAGGCCGGTTTTGTTGGGCATGAGTGGGATCATCAACGGATAAAACAGACCGGTGATTTCATGGTTACCTGCAAGGTCATAATAAAAAACCAAGTACAAATGTACCACAGGCTCAAACACTTTTTGTCAATGTTTGAATCTGAGAATTTTGTCAAAAGCCTGCCAAGTGTTAGGTGATTTTATCTGTTTGCTCTTCATCTCCTAACTGTGTTTACATGTGTGCTGTCCATTCACTACACGTTAGCTTTTAAGTCAGATCTGAGCTACCACTTAAATTATGTACTTGCAAAAGGATCACTCAGAGAGAAAGACAGAGATAAAATAATAGTGTCTTCTTGGAATGGATAACCATACTCACACTCTAATTATGGAATGCCCATTGTCTTTCTAAGTCCTTTTTTTTTAGCTGTAAAAGTTGGTGTACAGGATGATGCAGATTGTTTTAATGCACTGTAAACAAAAACCCACACCATCATGTCTGCAGCTGTCTGTTGCTGTTAAGCAACAAAGTCCTGAAAAAAATCTCAGTGTGGTGAGCACCAAACCTTCCCTTTGGAGACTGAGATTAACTCCTGAGTATTTGGACTTTATGTATATATATATATGCTAAGTTTTCAGTTTCAGTTCTTTTGGCTAGGTTAAGGAAAATAAACATGATTTGGGTTAAATTAGACCCTGTCATGTGTCACAAAGCAAAACTTCTCTCATGTGACTCATTAAAAGGGTTCTTCAATGACTCAAGTGTAAATACCTACATTGGCTGGTAGCACCTCTGCTACACGCTTTTGTTGTATTTCTGGGCATTTTTGGTCACCGATGTCTACTCTGCCTGAAGGGATGACAAGATTTCTTTTTCAATCAGTCCAACTGTTCTACTCAGCCTACATGTGCTAATACTACCTATAGTATCTTGTTATGGCACAAAAAGGACTACAGTGAGCTGTGTGTTGGGTTCAGAATGCTTCCAAACCCAGGTCACATCCTCCTGTAACAAAAACAACCAAAGATTAAAAAAAAAAAAAAAAAACAGATTTGATGAACTCTGCAATATCTTCCCCAATTTTAAATCCTGTCCAGCCTCGTGTGCATTCACAGAAATTGATTTCAGGCACTGTCGGAATTGCATTCATATTTGCACTCTGGACATTTCTAATATTTATATGAAACATGTATTGATGGCTGCAGGTGAAAAAGAGTGAACAGACACAAATTAGAAGGATTAATTAGGCTCAGCGATTAATGATTCAAACCAATGTTAATTTGGCTAATTGAATCAAAAATGTAGAGCAGGAAAAGGAACAATGAGCTATGTTTGAGAGAGCTGTAAATAACAGACATAAAATAAGTTGGTGTTTTTCACATTGAACTTCTGAAACCATTTATCCATCTTTGGGATCAAATAGGCCTATCTATCTATCCATCTATCTATCTATCTATCTAGAAACCATTGAACTTCTGAAAGCATTTATCTATCTTTAAATGCACCACTGTAGACAATGTACATTTATATTTTTGTACTGTGCAGTAGTGTATCGTATTGTACAATGTGTCCATGGTGTGAATATTCTGCACTCTCTTGATAGTTACTACTGGCTGTAACATACAAATTTCTCAGTTTGGGGAAATATCTATCTATCTGTCTATCCCTCTCTCCATTTTTCGCATTTCTATGAATCTGGTTACTCCAATTTATTTATTTTATTTATTGCTAATTATAATATTGTCATGACTTGCCCTGTTTTCTGGGTGTGTTTGTGTGCCACTTTCTGTTTGATTTTGATACTCACGTTCTGTCTCGCTTCAGGTCACCTTACTTCCTGGTCCCGCATGTTCCCGGCTCCTGGGATTGCCCTAAAGTGCCTCAGCTGTGTCTGTCTAATCACCTCCCCCTGTCTATATATACTTCATGTCACCCCTTTGTTCTTTGCCAGATTGTAGCATGTCTCACGTTCTAGCACTCTTTGTTGCCTCTCGTGTTCCTGGCTTTTGACCTTGTTTGGATTGTTTAGTCTTGTGTTTTGTCTCCTCCCTTTGTGCTTCTGCCATGTGGACGGACTACTCGTGTACCGAACCCAGATTAAGGCCTATTGAATTGATCCCTGTGTCTGAGAGTCATGCTTTCGGGCCCTTTCCCCATGGCTGTTCACTACAAACATATCTTTGTTCACTAATCCACAGTCAGTATCATACTTCGATAAAGGGCAAACAACCGCAGCACAGTGTTAAAGGTCATACATCTCAACACCATATACATGTCTGATTTGTGCCTTCACATGCCATACATTATTTCCTGAGTATTTGCTACAAGCTGGTTTTGGTAACGATTGAGCATGGAGCCATGTGAAATAGCACACTGGGCTAATGAGTTGCGGTCTCCCTCAGAGTCAATGAAAAAGGAACGTGGTGAGGCTTGAATTCCAACGATATGTTTTTTAAATTTTATTTTACTTTTTTATTCAACCAACACCAAAGTACCTGCCTGTTATCTATTCCCTATACTTCTATGTTACAGGATATAAGAGCAATGCCATCACATCTATCACAACTGAGGTACATTCACATCTGAGTTGGACATTTATGGAATACACAGGCTTTTCATTTATGTAAACAAACAGTTTTAATATGGAGCTGTTATTTAGCTGACTACAACTGGGAAATCCGTCATCATTGTAAGTATGACTGTCGGCCTAAGACAGGATTCAACAGAATTATATTATATTGGGACTTCAGTCAGAAACGTAAACATTATAGTATCTATCATATCAAATTATTACCTGTCACCTAGCTCTGTTGGTAACAGCGTCAGAGTGGTCAGAGAGGTTGCAACCATGATAATACAGTGTGTTCAGCTTGATACAGTCCAGCATATACATTTGGATATACATCATATTATTAGCCAGTTAGTTTATTGTTGATTTTGCACCCAGGAAGGTCTGTTGTTTTCTCCTAGCCTCCAGGGGTGCCAGTACATCCTTCATACAGCATCATGCACAAGTATCACTGCAGTGTTTTTACATTTACAGCATTTCAAAGGTGGCGGGAGGTGACAATGAACTAGAGGAGGTGAGAGGACAGGGTGTAGCCCTGTGTGCCAGACAGTTCATTCGTAGATTGATAGCAAGCAAACTGTGAATTCTGGTGTACAAGGGTTTGTATACACACAAATGTTCTGCAAACTAAAATTTGAATTGGTGATATATGCACAATATTAGAAGATATTATTAAACATGCAAAGAAGAAACTTGGCTCACTATCTGAAAAAACATGGTCAAATGCTTCCCAAAAAGATGAGCCCACCCTGTGGTGTTACCGCAGGGTGTTGAGGCCGAATAACAGATTTAGAAAGGAAACACCCCTCAGACCCCACACAGTAGATCCAACTGAAATTTGACATAGAAGAATAAAATCACTGATTTTAACACAATGAAAATAATTCTTTATCTCTGGAACCCACACAAACACACACAAAGAGTTTCATTCAGATCTGATGAAGGTGGGAAAAAAACTGTTGAGTGAACAATTACTGAAACGCTGCAGCCTTTGTGTTGATGAAACAAGTGTTTAAATGGTCTTACTCCTTCACGGAATTAAATCCGCTGATTTGACATCAGCATTGTCACGAGAAATAGCGCTAATTCTCATAATTAATGTATTTTTCATGTAAATTAAGGTGGACGTTTTCATTTACATTTCAACTTCAATTAAATTTTGTGGGTTTTTTTTTTCTCAACAAGATGCAGGTTTCCTTTTACCTTCTGCCTCACCCGCAGACTGCCTTACTATTTATGTATCATCCTACTTACTTTAACTCAATATTTTTTTTCCCCACAGTCTTAGTCATATTTGCTGTACAACAATGCACAAGGCTCCAGGCAAGCTACATGCTTCTTGACAGTTATGAGGGCCTAATAGCCCATGAGCAGCGAAGGAGGAAGTTGACAAACCTTGAGATGACGAAGCAGAGAGTGATAGTCAAGGAGAGAGAGACAGAGCCAGTGTAATGAGAGGAGAGCGAGGGTGCACAGTGATGGCCTGGAGATTTTGTGCTTGTCAACTCTCCACACAGTTTTTGGGATTGAGCCTATTTATTATTCTTCTCTGCACCTCTCTGTAGATACCATGATAATCTAAAAATATATTTATAATCTGAATATAGAACTTGACCAAAAAAATTTTGCATTATTTATTATACTGTAATAACTGCTGTTTGTAAGGTGTTTTGGGGCAGCGCACCAAACCACTTTTTACTAATCAGCACTAAAAATAAGCCACATCCGAAGGGAGGGGCGTCGGTTTTCAAGTATTTGACGTAACGTGAAAAGGCCTCATTGAAAAGGGGATTAATACAACGTAGGGGTCACAAAGGTAACAAAATCCAACCATCATCACCTTTAGCATCACCACTTTGCATTCTGTATTTTATTTGATTTCAAAATTTTACGGGATTTTATATATTGCACTATTTCTTGGCAAGGAGAATGACTTCCCATAGAGGATGTTGTTACCTTTGACCAGAGCAGAGCTAGCTGCTTAATCCTGTTGCACATCTTTCCATGAAAGTCAGACTAACTGGCCCCTGCCCGCAGCTTCTTATTTAACACATATATGACATGAGTGGAGTTTCATCTTAACTATGACAAGAAAAAAAATTAACTGCTACTCCTTTAAACTGGAAGGAAACATAGATTCTGCTGTCCAACTTTCTACAACATATGAGCCCCTCCAAAACTGGATCAAGGTTAAGGTACATATTCCCTCCTGAGCAGTATTTGTATCCTTGTTGTGTCCTTTAATAGTGAAATGTTAAGGCCTGATCACTGTGATCATATGCTCCATGCTGTCCTCAGATTAGATCCAAAAACACACTTCCTCTGTTCTGAATCCTGCCTGTCTTTTACCAGCTTCCTGGCTGTGCTCCTGTGTCTGAGGTGTGAATTTCAGAAGAAAATCAGGAATGCAGGCAGCATTAGAGCTATGTAGGTTTAGTTGTCTTTATCTTATTAAAACAGCAGGAAAAAAGAAATAACTATTAATAATTTCCAAGACCGGGCAGCACGGCGGCATAGTGGTTAGCGCTGTCGCCCCACAAGGTCATGGGTTCGGTTCCTGGGGTTCCTGAGGTTCCTGGGGCTTTTCTGTGTGGAGTTTACATGTTCTCCCCGTGCCTGCATGGGTTTCCTCCCACTGCCCAAAGACATCATGTTTAGGTTGATAGGTGACTCTAAAGTGTCCGTAGGTCTGAGTGTGAGTGTGAGTGGTTGTTGGTCTCTGTCTGTCTCTGTGTGTTGGCCCTATGATGGACCAGTGACCTGTCCAGGGTGTACCCCACCCTCACCCAGTGTGAGCTGGGATTGGCTTCAGCAGCCCCCATGACCTGGAAACGGAAAAAGCAGTAGAAGATGGATGGATGGAATTTCCCAGACCAATATTGCTTGATGATGGTCTATGCACTGGGACAACCACAGTTTGACCTGAGCAACATGGAAGGTGAGAAAAGGATCACTGATACACAGGCAATGTTCTTCCACTATGAAGTCATAGCATACACAAACGTAAAAGTGGTACTGGGCCATCGAAGATGGAAGTGTCACCAAGACCCAGCATGTTACTTTTTCGAGTAAGTGCACTAATGAATTCATCCTGGAGTGGTGTAACTCCATTTTATATCCATTAACAGGGTCCTTCCATAGCCAGAGACTCTATATCAATTTATTGGATTGTTTAATGTTATAATGTATAATGCAGAGGGATTCATTGGAAATGGCTGCAAAAAGAAGGGAATGATGCATTAAGGAGCTACTTAGAATCAAAAGAGGATTCGTTAGATGGTCGTTCAGCCTTGACATGCTGACAAATTAATTCAGTGGTGCACAAGAGACACACATTTTAGAGAGTGCACTACCCTCTTAGAAGATGAAGCCTTCTAGTGTTTTGTTGGTCAGAGATTAATGGATGCCAGGACAGTAAAGGTGTCTGGGAAAGCTAAAATAAAATTTAAATCCTGAGCTCATTTCAGCTTAAACCACTAAAGTTCAAGGACATCTAAACAATCTCTGCACGTCTGAATAGTCGTGGCATTCAAAGTTCAATTTAGTTTTGTGTCTTTTTACTAAGTTGGAAATTATGGAAGAAAATTATATAAGAGAACTAAAAATTTAAAAGTGAAATTGTGAAGCAGTTTTAAATCAAAAGCTATTCCAATATTGCATTTTGCCAGTGTCTAAATGGGGCAAATCTGTTCCAGACAAATGCCTTTTGGGTAAGAAAAAAAAAAAGCTAAGACACCTTTACCAGATGTCAGTGTGTAATGTAATTAACTTCCATTATACATTAATAAGGATAAAAAAAAAAAAAAGCATTTTAGACTTTAAACAGCAAAAGGCTCTATAAAGTACAGTGTCATAATCCAAAATGCCAGATTGCTTTTCTATGTCCACATTACTGCAAATGTCCCTTTAGGTGGGCATATTAGCTGGCCACCTTTTGTTTCATTCATTCATACATTCATCTTCTACTGCTTTTCTGTTTCCGAGTCGCAGGGGGTGCTGGAGCCAATCCCAGCTCACACTGGGCGAGGGCGGGGTACACCCTGGACAGGTCACCAGTCCATCACAGGGGCAACACACAGAGACAGACAGAGACCAACAACCACGCACACTCACACTCAGACCTACGGACAATTTAGAGTCACCAGTTAACCCAAACATGATGTCTTTGGACGGTGGGAAGAAACCAGAGTACCTGGAGGAAACCCACGCAGACACGGGGAGAACATGCAAACTCCACAGAGAAAGGTCCCAGGCCTGGGAACCGAACCTGCAACCTTCTTGTTGTGAGGCAATAGCGCTAACCACTATGCTGCTGTGCTGCCCCCTTTGTTTGAAAGAAATGATATTTTAACCCCTGTGTAAGACATATAAAATTGTGCTACTTTTGTGGGCAGATTCCATCATCATGAACACAACCATCAGACTGACAGTGAGGACATGAACTCACCCCGTTAAGAATCACCAATCACAGAACATCAAAAAATGGAGACACAAAACTTCATCCAGTTTTGTCCTTGTTACTTTTCTCGACATCTTCCTTTTTTTTTTTGCTGCTGGCCTTTATACTTGTTGGTCTCTGTGTGTCTTTGTGGGTTGGCCCTGTGATGGACTGGCGACCTGTCCAGAGTATAGCCCGCCTCTCACCTGGAACATTGGCTGGGAATGGCTCCGGTTCCCCCCCGCGACCCGGAAACAGAAAAGCGGTAGAAGATGGATGGCCTTTATACAGAGGACAGGTTGTTCCTCAAAACTCTCATGAGCATTATTCTGGCAGAAGCTGATGTAATGACTTGGCCTCTCGTTAGTCTGATCCCACATGCCATCAGAAGTAGCAATTCAAGATTATAACAGGTTGGGTCATGGTTCAAAACTCTATTTGGGTGCAGATATTTCTTTTTTTTTTCTTGCAAAAACCTATAATACTGGTCTGATTGTAGCGTTGGTCATTCCACAAGGCCAGTTGCAGACATCTGCAAAGTCGCAGACATCTGCAAAGTCATTGTCATATGCACACAAACAGTGAGCTTTAGAAAGGACAGTGTTTCCTCTGCTGAAATCCAAAGACACTCTGACACCAAGTCAATTGTTCGCAGGTGAAATTGGCTATATGGGAGGAAACTTCACAAAGAAAAATCACAGCAAAATTAATTACACAGGTTAAGGGCACAAAGAGCAAAACAAAAGCCTGCATCACAGCAGAAGAGAATCTGATTAGAGTACAATGATTAATTTGGGAGTTTCAGGCACGCTTATGCATGGTAATTTGGGGTAATTGCTTTGAGTATTTACCATAGAAAATAAAATGCTGTAACCACAACAAAAAAACAAAAAAAAAAAACAAAGGTGAAAACAATGGATTTTAATGGAACATTAGATTGACTTTCATAGGTATGGGGCACAGAGTATATAAAAATGGGACTTTAGCTGCAAGCATGGATGCATTGTTGTGTTTGCAGCTGTCTGTTTGCAAGTGATGGGAATACAGTCATAAAAAGAAAAACTAGTGACTAGTTACTTTTATACTTTTATAATGCTGTTACTCAATTACTAACTAAATAACTTGTGAATACAACTAATTGCTCGTTTGTTCACTCTGCTAGCATTTGCTAATTTGCACTAAAAGTAGTACAGAGGAGAATCAAATGCTCACTAATTGGATTAAATGATTTATTTCCTTTGACTTGATAAAACATTGATTCCCAGAGCCATACTGCTAACATGACAAAAAAACAAAAACAAACAAACAAACTGATGAGAGACAAATTATCCCTTGACATTAACCCATTTTACTATAGCTAGAAGAACAAATATTTAGTATTTCTATGGAACATTTTTAAAGGCATAATAATGGGCTACAAGGAAAAAGCCATATATACTCATCAAGCACTCTTTTAGGACCACTAACACTGGGTGGAGCTTCAGTGTTTGTAGAATATTCCTCAAAATGTTGGAAACCTTTCTTTGAGATTCTGCTCCTTGTTGACATTACCGCATCAGACTATTTACGCAAAAATGTGAAATGCAGTTTCATTCGGTAAACGTCACTCTGAAGTTCATCAGTACAAGATGACTTTTGCTTTGTGGTTGTGATGGTGCACCGTCATTCTAGAAGCAGCTCTAAGAAGATGTCAAACTGTGGTCATAAAGGAATACACAGAGTCAGAGGGAATATGGGTATAACTCATGGCATTTAAACAAGGATTATTTTTTATTAAAGCTGTGCCACACCATTGCACCACCAGCAGAAAGCTGGACTGGTGACGCAAGGCAGGGTGGGACTATGATTCATAGTCTGACTAAACCAACTGCTGCCTCTTCAGAAGCTGAGGTCCATTAGACCAGGTTACATGTTTCCATCTTTCATTTTTAAAGTTTGGTGACAGGTGGAATCTGCTGTGCTCCTCTGATTTGATTACCGTCCAGCCACCTTTTTCTTGGACTTGATACGCATTCTGAGATGCTTTCCTGTGTCTGTCTGAGCTCCCATAGCCTGTCTGTCTGTCCATTTTCCTCTGACCTCTCCCTTTAAGTTATTTCTGTCAACAGACCTGTCACTCATGGGATGTTTTTCGTTTTTGGCTCCATTCTGAGCGAAATCTCTGGAGACTGTTGTGAGTGAAAATCTCAGGAGGCCATCAGTTTCAGAAACATTCAAACCAGCCTGTCAGTCACGTTGTTGGCAGAGTCACTGAAATCAAGTTTTTTGCTCATTCTGATGTTTAATGTGAAAAATAACTTAAGCTTCTGACTTGAATCGGCATGATTTTGTGAAGTACGCTATTGTTACATGATTAGCCGATGGCATAATTACCCGAAAAGCAGGTGAACAAGTGAATGTATGGGCATGTAATCGGATGTATTCATGGCACATTTCATAAATACAGAATTTTTTACCTTATGTATAGTCCAACATGACATAGACACTAAGGATATCCATGGTAGTGTTAAATACAGGCACAGTAGGTTGGATTTTTAGGTCTTATTACAAGCAAGAGGAAGCAACTGAGTAATCACTCATTTAACCAACATGAAACAGGAGGAGGAAACTGTTTCTGATACAGACATTATACACTTCAAAGGTGAGAATTCTATCATTGATAAAAGGATCTTATAGAATTGATTTCAGAGTACTTTCCCCAAACCACCATGATTTATATTATCGACTTCAACACACCATGTCTAGCACACTAGAAGCAGAGTTTACACTGAGGTATTGTGCTGTAATAAGTGCAAGAGTCAATAGAGCATCAAAATGTGTCTCTCTGAGAATAAGGACAATGTTGTGTGGCCTGCCGCTCTTGGTTTTTATCCTCAAGTCTTACAGCCCTAAAATAAAGAAATCCTTTGAGGAGAAACTCAGAGAATCCTCATGGGATATTGCATCTTTTCAGATGTTGGTCCTCGCCTCTCATATGGTGATACACTTAAGTACACAATGCTTGTGCGGGTGTTTAGAGGGATGCATTCTTTGCTTCACACTGGGGAAGATGTGTGTACTCCACCATCTTGTAATCTCTCCATCTTTTACTTGGAGGGGAGAAGAATTGCTCAGTGGTTAGCATGGTAGTAACACAGCAAAAGGGTCCTGGGCTCAAATATTTCTGTGCTGCGTGTGTGGGTTAGGATTAGGAATTCCAACCTCTAAATTGTCCACAGGGGTTAAATTTGATTATGTGCGTCCATGTGTGTGCAATGCTGCTTCCATGCAATGCTGCCTGAATAGATAGAATGGGACAAAGACCTTTCATTCTGATATGGGAGTTCATGTTTAGTGCTGGGGCAAACCGCCCAGGAATAATGCTCAGAGTCACACAAGATAAACATCTTAAAATTGCTTCTTTAGTTGGGCTATTTGTTTAGTTTGCAACCAGGTAAAATCAGATAAAAACAGCATACCCCTCATGTAAATAAGCTGGAACAATTGTATCAGGGCTAATATTGGATTTTATGTAAGTAACTGCCAGCCATGGTGTATTTGCAGAAATGCTGCCTAAAGGTGTGCATATGTATGTACCATAGACTGTGTGAAGCAAAAGTGAAGCAAATGCTGAAGTGCATTAAATCTGGATTCTATCTAATGACTAATGGATCAGGCCAAATTACAAACTCAAGGCTTCAAAATGCCAGCTCACCAATGGGTGACGTCAAAGAATATATATATATATATATATATATCCCCCAAAATCATCTGCTCCTAATAATAATATAAACATTACCACATGGATATGGCTTTATCCTTGTGACCAGTTGTCTCCCAGTTAGGCAGGATTAAATTACCCAGAAGACCTATTTGTCTGACATTGATGTAACTACAATCATTTTCCTTCTTGCTATAGATAAGAGGAGAAGATTGTGCCCAACTGTTGTGCCTGTCTATTAAATATAAGTCTACAATCAGGAGATGGTTGGTGTAGCTTAGTATAAAAGCTGAAAACAGATGTCAGAAAATTGGCCTGTGGCAGCTTTGAATACCAGTTGCCTTTTTTTATATTTACAAAGGATACACTAGGATGGATGTAACTGACAAGTCAGAATCCCAGAATCTGGCTTCTGGTGCTCTCTCAGACACAACAATGTTTACCTGTGGGGAGCCAGTGAGGAATTCATTTGTGACTCACACTGGCTTGTTGCGATGGCTGTGGGAGTTGGGATCCAGAGGAACTGAACCTTGGGATGTGCTTTACCTACTTCACTGACAGCAAAAATACACAGCTGGTGCCATGTGTGCCAGTGTTTGCCAGAAATAGTGTCCATTATACCTGTGGAGAAAAAGATATGTTAAGCTCTCCCTAGCCAGAGGTGGAGCAGAGGAGTTTGTCATGCCTCGTCCCGTCACCGAGTGTTGTTTTGTCCTACTTCCTGTTTTATTTAGTTGTACTTCCTTATCCCTCATGTGTTTCCTGTGCGTTTTACTACCTCCTTATTTCCTTAATGTGTTACACCTGAGCACATTCAGGTAGCACCTCCTCCATGTGTATGTATTCCCTGTGTTCCCTGTTCTCTGTGCCAGATTGCCTTTGTACTTTGCCTGCCCTCTTTGCGCTTCTTCTTGCCTGTTTTGCCCACTTGGGTACCGACCCCTTTCTGGATTAACAGGACTCTGCCTTTACTATCCGTTCTTGGGCATTCGCCCTGTTAGACTGCCTCTGAGTATACCGACCCGTTTATGTGAGTAACAACCACGTTTTTGGGTCACGGACACTTGCCCTTTTGCTGTTTTTTGGGCTGTCCTCCTGTGTACCGAACCCTGCCAACAAAACGCCCCTGAGTATATCCCTGTCTCTCGAGTCTTGCAATTAAGTCCATTCATAGTTATAAGCCTTTACAGAGGTTATCCACAGAGATATCTGTATTCCTTTGATGAAAGTTCATGTGTTTTGCTGTGAAAGAAACTGGGGAGTGAGATCGATAACTATACAGGTATTCAGTTTACGATACACTTTCTCTCTCTCTATCTATCTAGATATATATACGCATCCGGACCAGGAGGAGAGAGCTGCAATTTAACACTCTTCTCTGCACCTTAGTGAGAATTGAATAGAACCAATGTCTATAGAAACCGTGTCTGTCCCCTGGCCTCCTAAATTTAATAGATCTATCAACCCATGGGTATTTGTACCTTTTTTGTGTGCAGCTGTCATGGAAATATGAACAAAGGCAATATTTCTCTTTTTCTAATGTTTGGGTCACTGGAAGAAAAGTCATCAAATTTCAAGATGAAAAAAGATGATTTGGGGGTTTTGTGTGCTGCTAAACATGGTCTGGGTTCATTTTTGACCCCTAAGACAGCTCAAGGGTTAAGCCATTACTGGACTCAGTTAGTTTTTCCCAGTGTGTGAATGAACCTACTCAGTGTTTCAATCACACTCTTAATGTGGTGTTAACATATGGCATTGGAATTGACCAATTAATAACATTTCCCCACAACCCTCTTCTCTCCGACCACTCTTTAATAACATTTAAGTTTACAATAAATGGCTGCAAAGCATCTGGGAATAAATTCAGCTAGAGCAGATGTTTATCTGAAAACTGTGGTTAAATTTAAGGAGAATATTCAGACATCATTCGCTGCCATGTCTAAAGTCAATAGAGGACTAGATTCTGTGGCTCCTCTGAATAAGAAAATAATGAAACAGAGGAGGCCGGCACCTGGTGTAGTTCTCAAATTCGTGCCTTAAAGCAAACATCAGGAAAATTGGAAAGGAAGGGGCGGTCGAGTAGTGTAGATGAATTCTACTTTGCCTGGAAAGAAAGCTTAAACATATAAAAAAGCTCTTTGCATCACGAAAAGATAGAAGAAAACAAGAACAATCCCAGCTTTCTCTTCAGTACTGTAGCCAGGCTGACAGATTCAGACCTCAGTGGAACCACTGATCCCTTTAGCTAGTAGTAGTAATACTTTATTAAAGACAGCTCGGAAGTCCATATAAAATAGAAATAGATTAAAATTCAAAAAAAGAAAAAAAAAACAGATAGAACAGACATGTCTACATAGATACATTAATCAAACAATCAATTAAATAATCAATCAATCATTAAACATATATAAGCTGACACGCCAATGGTTCCGTAGTCTGGATGTGTATCTGATCATACTCAACAAGTATGCTATTTTCAGAGTAATGTAACCTACACATACAACTGTACATTAGGTTTCGTAAAACAGCAGAGCAGGTGGGTACATCGACACTGACAAACATTTGGCTTGCGCTGCTACACCTTCAGCAGTATCCTCATACAGTCATTATAGGCCACATTTAGTTTCTGCATGCTACACTTCCCTTAGCGGCGCCACAGGTGGGCAGTATACATAGGTGTACAATAGGATCTGAACAGTGTGGTCTTCACAGCTACTGAACACATACAGAATTTTCGGATCAGCATGTTAGCTTGTGCGTACAGCATTCGACATTGTCTGTTAATATCCTTGTCATCAGAGAGATCACTTGATATGTAATGGCCCAGATATTTTACATCATCACACACTTTCGAGATAGAGCCAGACAGTAAGAAGTCAGGAAACAATAGATTTTTATCATCCCTACTTCTGGTGATCATGATATTACTTTTGCTGGCGTTATATCTAATATCAAATTCTGAGCCATAATGCGAGCAGACCCTAAGTAGCTGTTGTAGGCCAGCACTATAAGGACTAAAGACCACCAAGTCATCAGCATACATAAGGTGGTTGACTACTGAGTTCCCCACCCAACAACCTGTTCCACATCCATTTAACCGTACAGATAAATCATCCATATATACATTGAAGAGAGAAGGGGACAAGATGCTACCCTGCCTGACCCCATTACTCACATTGAATGGGTCAGACAAAGAGTTACCCCATTTCACACGAATTTGCTGGTTAGCATACCGGAAAGTTAATATTCTTACAAGGTATATGTGGACCCCTCTCTGACGAAGCTTATCAAACAATTTGTCATGGTTAATGCGATCGAAGGCTTTCGAGGCATCAATAAAACACATACAAATTGTGTTTTGTCTATTGTATAAATCTAAAATCTCATTTAGAGCAAAAATACACGTCTGTGCCATGTTTTGGTTTGAATCCAAACTGGTTATCAGAGGTCAGAATGAACTGCTCCAGTCTGTCCAGGATGGTTCTCTCTATAACCTTAGATAAAATAGTGGCCAAGGCTATAGGCCGGTAATTCTCTGAGCTGTTTATTTTGCCAGCTCTGTCTTTGACAGAATAAAACCGATAGAATGGAATCAGGTAAAATACCATGAACTAGGAATCCAGTGAAGCGGAGCGAGAGCAAAGGATAGAGTTTACTACTTGCATGTTTGACATGTTCAGCAGCTATTCCATCCAAGCCACATACCTTATTATCTGCTAGCTTCATAATTGCATCATGGACTTCTTGTGGGGTCACAACCACATATTCATTATTTTCAATATTGCCCGCTGAGAAACAGTTGCTGCTCTTGACACAACTGAACAGTTCATAATAGCGTTTCTGCCACATTATGGATATTTCCTCAGGGCCAGTTACTCCATCTATATTTGATGGCAGAGATGTTTTACAGTTGTTAATAACTCCGATTTCCTTCCAGAAGTCCTTAGAGCTGTTGCTTTGTAACTTTTTTGCAAGCAAGTCAGATCTCATTGTATTCTCATTTCTTCTGATGAACCGAAGAGCATATTTAAAGTTTGCATTGGCCTGTTTTTTGTATTCAAATACAGGCCCACATTTTGGTTTTCCTGACTCAACCCGAGCTATGAAAGCCCTTCTAACCGCTGCATGGAGCTCTTTTACATGTTCATTCCAGCCTGGCTTCCCTTTGTGTATAAGTGGCTTATGTTTGCACATGGGCTTGCTAGAGGCAAGCAGGGCCTCCACAATAGAGCCAAATAGAGAGCTTAACTCAAGACCATGTTGCTTATTCTTACAGTTCATATCACAGCATACAATGGCTTCTTTAGGTAGGACAAGGTTCCCTAACATGGTGTTGGTCCGGACACAGTAGTCATGTAGCCCATCTTCTGTGAGGTAAGAGCAATCAATTTTCCCTGCACACATGTCATTGTCCATAGGTGATGGAGTAGGAAGATTGTCCACATTGACCAAGAGGGAAAAAGGCACGTGATCCGTTGTGGCATGCTCGTACTGAACCCTCATGGACTCTAAGGAGTCATGTGCATCAGCCGTGCATAGGCAGTGATCTAGCCATTAGGTCGTATGCCACGCCTCACTGATGTACGTGTAGCTATTGTCAGGCAGAAGCATCTTGCTGGATAGAATTAAGCCATTGTCACTACAGAACTGCATCAAATGGGTAGCAAATAATGAGTTGGCATCAGAAATATCTGCATTCATATCACCCACCACATAAATGCAAGTGGACGCATTGTCCTGAATAAAAGACATTATTTAGGCCAGTCTGTTGAGTCATCTTCATGTTGAGAGCATTCATAGGGTGTATAAATGTTCAGGATGATTAATGTTTTGTCACTGCAATTGAATTCTATACCCATAGCCCAGTCAACGTCCAGTCTAACCAATTTAAACAGCTGGTCATACTTCTTATTCCATAGGATGGTAACACCACTTGGTATCCTGCCACGTACTATTTCTCACTCAGGTCAGTAGTAGATTCACCTGCCCCATAAAAGTTTTTATGTAGGGAGTTCAGTTTTTCCAGGTCCTTCTTAGGCAAGAACGTCTCCTGAATGCACAGTACATCACAGGACTCTAAGAGTTGATCCACAACAACACGACGAGATTTGTCATTTACACTGTGGCCAACTCGCAACCCTCGCGCATTAAAAGACACAACGTGGATATTCATTTAACGTAGTTTGTCATCCAGGGTGCTCGCCTGGCTGTTCGCTTGTGGAGCTGCAGTTGTGTTGACAAGTCGCTGCAGCTGGAGATCAGCCACGCCCCCTTCTGATCTGTGTACCACGCTGTCATTGTTTATTCTGGGTCGTAGCTCTTAGCAGCAATGATTTTATGGACTTCGTAACAATCAGAGCTAAAATTCAACAGTTCTTTTTTGGCAGTAGTCCGATCAAATGCAGCAGCTTCTCAATCAACTGTAACACCTGCTTTGTATTTGGAATCTTTTTCACCTTTAAATCCTTCCGAGCTAGTTTCTATAGTCTCATCATCTAAACCATCAACTTGTCTTTTAGACCTGAAACCTACCAGGATGTTTAAAGATGTTATTCCACTAATTAACATGTTTATTCTGGATCTGATCAGTGTGACTTTACCTCTTGGTTATGTTCCACAGCCTTTTAAGATTGCTGTTATTAAACCTCTCCTCAAAAGACCTAATCTTGATCCAGATGTTTGGTTAATGACAGACCCATATATAACCTCCATTTCACATCAGTTGCAAACCAATTATGTGAACATCTGCATGGAATAGCTTGTTAGAAGAGTTTCAGTCAGGTTTTAGAGAACATCATAATCCAGAAACAGCATTGATAGAAGTTACCAACAACATTCTAATGGCTTCAGACAACGGATTGGCCTCCATCCTTGCCCTGTTAGATCTTAGAGCTGCTTTTGACACCACTGACCATACTATTCTATTATAAAGGCTGAAACATGAAATTAGGATCAAAGGAGTCACACTAAGCTGGTTCAGTTATTTATCAGACAGATATCACTTCGGTCATGTTAACAATGACTCTTCCTCACGCACTTTAGTTAATCATGGAGCTCCACAGGGTTCTGTCCTTGGACCAATCCTTTTCACCCTACATATGCTTCCCTTAGGCAATATTATCGGGAATCACAGCATCGACTTTCACTGTTATGCAGATGATACTCAGTTATACTTGTCGATGAATCCGACTGAAACTAATCAGCCAGTCAGACTTCAGGCATGTCTTACAGACATAAAGAAGTGGATGACCTGCAACTTTTTACTTCTGAGCTCAGTCAAAACTGAAGTCATTGTACTTGGCCCTAAGCACCTTAGAGGAGCATCATCTGATAACCTAACCACTCTGGATGGCATTAGTTCAGCCTCCACTTCCACTGTTAGGAATCTTGAAGTCATTTTTGATCAGGACATGTCCTTTGTCCCACATATAAAATAATTCTCTGGGACAGCCTTCTTTCACCTATGCAGTATTGCAAGATCAGAAATATCCTGTCTCAAGAGGATGCAGAAAAACTAGTCCATGCATTTGTCACCACTAGACTGGATTGCTGTAACTCATTACTATCAGGACGTCCCAACAATTCTCTGAAAAGCCTTCAGTTAATTCAAAACGCTGCTGCACGAATATTAACAGGAACTAGAAAAAGGGACCAGATCTCTCCTGTGTTAGCTGCTCTTCATTGGCTGCCAGTAAAATTCAGAATAGAATTTAAAATCCTTCTCCTAATACATAAAGCTCTTAATGACCAAACTCCATCATATCTTAGAGAGCTCATAGTTCCTTACTGTCCCAGGAGGTCACTTCGCTCTCTGAATGTAGGTTTATTTGTGGTCCCTAGAATCTCAGAGAATAAATCAGGAGGCAGATCTTTCAGCTATCAGGCTCCTCCTCCTCCTATGGAACCAAATTCCAGTATCAGTCCGGGGGGGCGGACTCTGTCACAGCTTTAAAATTCAGGCTGAAAATCTTCCTTTATGCTTTAAAGCTTTAAAGTATAATTACTGTTTTTCTTTTAGTTGTGCTGCTATAGGCCTACACTGCTGGGGGTTGAACTGAGCACTTCTCTCTTTCTCCCCTCCCTCTCTCTCTCTCTCTCTCGCTCTCTCTCTCACCCATGCCTGTACATTACATCATTACATGTCTCTAACTTTTTCTCTTCCTGTAGTCTGTGTTTAGTCCCTCCTGTCCTCTCTCTTCCTGTCCCCGCCTTCCGGTGCTGAATCATCTCTGCTCCATGGTTCCTGCTCAGTACCTGCTGCTGAAAGAGTTACCTTTAGTTATCATTACACACTACTACTCACTCACTTCCCATTGTAACCTCTTCTTCTCCCCTACTGCTAATATTTACTAGAGCACATTTAGAACTACCAGGTTGGAATCACTGTATGTTTTGTTTGTATTCTCCATGGCATCTTCTCTTCTCCAGTTCTTGATGTCTCTCTATCCCTCTACCGAGTCTTCCCTTCCTCTCCTTCACGCTCATTCTCACTGTGTCTCTCTCTCTCTGCCCCCATCTCTTCCTCTCTCAACCCAACCAGTAGAGGCAGATGGCTGCCCCCTCTGAGCCCGGTTCTGCCCGAGGTTTCTGCCTCTTAAAGGAAGTTTTACTTTGCCACTGTCGCCAAGTTCTTGCTCTCTGAGGGATATGTTGGGTCTCTTTAACAACTCCATTAAGAGTTTGGTCTATAGATGCTCTATGTTTAAAGCCTTTACATAATTTTGTTATGATTTGGTGCTATATAAATAAATTTGATTTTGATTTGATATACAGTATATCAAACTATAAAATGGCTAAAAGTCAGAGTGGAGGTTTAGCTGAATACAAAACCAGCAGGTTTCCTTTCTGCTTGCACAGCCAACTTTTTATTTATTTATTAATTGTTTGGATGATCAATATTTTTAATGCCTTTTCCGATAGCTGCAGATAAATGAAGTAGCCTGGGTGTGTAATGGAAATGGTCTCCCTGTGTTCTATGGGTTAGCCTGGTCTCAAAGGTGAACAGCCAGTACTTCAATTGCCGAGTGTTGATCAGTGCCGCTGTAAAGCTGGCTCATATTGTTTTTGCAGGTTCACGTAAGTGCAATAATCCATGATGAGATGTAGTACTTGTATTCGGCACTTGTGTTAAGAAGTGAGGTGCTTAAATAAGCCAAGTTAGTGAGCCGCAACATTCAAGCTTTGATACTGTACATGGTCTAGTTTTTTCTTACTTAGACATCATTCATTGATTGCTAAGCTAAGTTGAGCTACTGTCTGATCAAGCATGTTAGCTTTGTGTAAAAATGCATCTACTTGTAGTGTTGCCAACACCGTCACTGCTAAACCAACACAGATATCTGTCTCATCTCACAAATACATGTCCTCATCTTATCTGTCTATTTTTCTATGATGTAGGGGAGAATTTGCAATGAATTCATATCCACTTTACAGCATTTATTACTCACGTTTTATCTGAGATGCAATTTCATTTTATTTTCTAAATGATGCATAGTAGTTTATGCAAACTAATAGCGTCTCTTTGTTGTTAAGTGATTCCAGCTGTCACTAAAATTGGCAAGGTAAAACCACATCTCTCCACTTTAGTCAGTCAGTAAAGTAGTCACACATGATAGCTACTAGATATATGCATCACCTTTTCATTATAACGTTTCTGCTTTCCTCTGAAGAATACGGCAAAATTAGGTGAAATGTCAGAGTTTCACTATTGACTGAGTAAAACGATGTCTTTCGGTGTATTTTTTATTTTATTTTATTTTATTTTTGTTATTATTGCAGGATTACTCGTGCAAAGGCAGGTTTGCATATAAATATCAGTTTACCTTATGCTTGCTATCTTGACTCGTACAGATGAAAAGAGTGATTGTGGGTAACAGTAATAACAGAATATTACAATATGCCTTGAATATATCAAAGCATAATAAATCTGTGGAAGTTTTCAGCAGCTATCTAATGCTGCTACTGAATATTATACTGGTGAAATTAATGCTATATGGACTGTAGTAAATGGCTAATGCATACTATGTATATGTAATATATTCACTGCATGCATTTTACAAAGCTACTTCAAAAATGTCAACCCTGTTCAACTTTCTTCTGCTCATATGTTCCTGATTGAGAAATTCTGTGACTTAAATGCAGTCAAGCAAGAGGGGGATTTCTGTGTAGAAACGGGATTTTGAAGAACAACTCCCAAATTGGCACAATCTAACAGCTCAGATGGGCCTTATGGCCATAATATAGTCTGCAATAATTTCCAGCTTCTCATCCTGAGTAGGGTCATAAAAATGACAGAAATGTATACCAGGGCTAGAATAACAAATTCCCTGAAGACTAATAAGAACAAGAGGATGAAGATTTAAACATCAACAGCAGAAAGGCAGCAGTGCACAGCAGAAATGCTGCAAAAAAGCAATAGCGCCAGTGCCAGTGTTTGGGCAAATGCGAGGCTTTAAGTATGTTAATTAGACTGATGGCTGCTTTCATAGCTGTCATCTGCTGCCAATGATACAGTCTTAATTAACCCATTTAACAGCAGTGGTGTGTATTTATGTTCATAAGGAGCCTTTTTGGTGTCTGAGGAAACCTCGTCTTTAGCATAATCTCTTGCAACTTGGTCTTGTGATGTTTATCACATGTCACTCGTCACAAACAAGATTCAGCACATAAAATGTACATACATTTGGCCAAATTCATACAGTGATTCACTGATTTAATAAAAAATTGCTTTAATTTGCTTTGAGATGTTTCAATACATCTTTACCAGTATTTCATTATTAATAGCAATTATAAATGTTTATTCAGTTAAACTGCAGTTATTGAGTGAGACACTTTGGGATCCACAAAACAGTTTTTTAAGCCATCCTGAAGAAACATCAGGCATCAAACTTCCTTCGTATAAAGAGCTACCTCCTGCGGTGCAAAACAACCCTAATTATTCAGATTCTTTTTCTCTACCAAAGCTAGCATGTGTGGTGGAGGCAAAAGCACAAAACTATTCTGGTGAGAAAAACACGAGGAGACTTTAGTGTCTTGGGCTTTGTTTATTACATCTCTTGCAGCAAGAGGCAGTCAGTCACACCGAGCTCAGAACTCTGAAGCAAGGAGTGAGGAGTGACTCTCTCTTAAACCACTCAACAGATTTATATATATATATATATATATATATATATAAGACGTACAAAGAGGGCTACTATCCAGAGTGTCTGCAGATACCTGTGTTCAAGGCTATGATGAAGTAAAGCGTACACTCCCACTCCCAAGGATTACAATAATAATGAGCACATTCAGAGAGCAGATAACAATTATTACATTAGAAGAGTAAAAAAATCTTTCACACAGCTAGCTCTGGCCCAGCGGGACCAACTACTTCCATAACATCCCTTCAACAGAGAAAGCATGTTTAAATATAGGGTCAGTTTTTACACCAAAGAAAATATTCAGTGCTTTCAAGCTGATTCAGTTTTGTCTTGCTCTTTCTTCACTTACTTATTCAGTTTTGCCTGAAAAATCCAGAGGAAAATAGCTATGAAGACAAAACTGCCAGCCCCCTCCACAAAAGATCCAGTTGATTTATAGCCTAAAGGATACTTCAGACAGATTTACAATAAACGGGATCATGGAAGTTGTGCTTTAGAATCAAACTGCTTTCTAAAACACTTGCTGCCTGCCCAGGCTTAATTAACTGACTAAGAGCGTTCCTGTCTCTGAGAAATTATGTTTACATGCAACTACACTACTATAACAAGGCAGGAAATATCATGTATTGTTGGCTTATGTTTGAAGACAATGGTCTCTTTGAATGAATATTGTTAAACAAACCAAAGCATTTTGGTTAAGACTGAGGAAAGACACAATTATCTATAAGCATGCTAAGGATTTGTCAAATTCATAAATTGACAACTAAGCCTTCTTTACATATTTGACAGTTGCTGCCTGACAAAGTGACTGATGTACATGAGAACATAATTATGTTTCCTACAAAACTTATTTGCTGTTGCGGTAAAGTTGATTATCAGCACAGTTTCCAGGAGATGGGGTGGCTGTGAGACATCCAAACGCTGAGAGCAGACTGATTAATAGTGTTTTCTCTTCTGTGTCAGAATATCTACAGTTCCTCCCTCCCTCAACCTATAAATCTGTAAATTCATACTGACAACACAGACACAGACCTTTTAATTCCAAAACCATTTGTGGAAACATTTTTCAGAGTGTATTGTTTTATCAGTTTGGGTTTAAAAACTGTAGAGTGTGCTGGGTGTCAGCATTAGAGATGGAATAAAACATAAAACTCGTCTGACAAACAATAAATAAATAATAATAAAAAAAGGTTGCATGTTATGTGACAGTTAATTAAAAAAACCTCTCCCCACTGCAGTCACTGCAATGGAAACTCATAGTTAGCATGAAATTACTCACTGTGCTATCATTACAGGTATTGAAAAGGCACAGTTCTGATAAAGGTCACTGCCACAAGTGAAGGTGCTGTAGATAAACAAACTACAGCAGCTTTCAAGCTTCAATCCAAGTGAGATAAAACCGTGGAGAGGTGTAAAATGAGAATATTACATATGCATTTAGAGCCTGACAAAGTTCTATGATTTATTATTAAGACTGTGAACAGAGTTGCTTGCACTGAGAAACCTGCAGAGTTGTTTCCTTGTTTCCCTCAGCTCTGTGTTGTTTGTTGTGTCTTTCAGCTCATTGTTTTTGTTTTCTACAACTCCACTCTAATCAATTCAAATATTTAACAGTGAAAAACACAGATATTGCCCTCTGGAGCTGGGGAAGACAAAAACCAAGATGGAGCTATTGACCTTCAATGAATATGACCTAAAAATGAACAAACAAAGAATGAATTCTGCACATAGACCGATCGATACATGTGTTTTAGGTATGAAAAGTGGAGTTTTAAACCTTGTGGTTTAAAGCTGTGTGGTTCAGCTGCAAATTGATCAGGTTGGATCATAAAAATAAACAATGTGATTAAGACCAGATAAGTGACTGATTTAAAATTTTTGCTGAATGGCAAGAGATATTGCTCAGGAGATTCAACTGTGGCTCGCATTTGTTGATAAATTCTGCAGCTTTACAATCAGGCAACCAGGTAACCAGTAGTGTTGGGCAAGTTACTTGGAAAGCTACTTGGTAGTGAGCTAAGCTACTAGTTACTCTAACATTAAATGAAGCTTAACTACATCAAAGCTACTACCCGCAGAAATGTAGCAAGCTAAGCTACAGCAAAATGAAAGTAACTAGTGCAACTACATCCAAGCTTTTTACGAAATTGAACCAACTTCGTGCCAAGTCGGTGTTATCTTACTGATCAATAAAAGTCAGTCAAACAGATACGCAGGCACGCAGGTGTGTGTATATGTATGTACACTGCAAAAACTCAAAATCTTACCAAGATTATTTATTTCCAGTCAATATTTCTCATTTCTAGTCAAATCTCATTACACTTGAAATAAGACTCATCACCTAAAAAAGTAACTTGTTTTTAACAATTTTCACCTGAAATAAGTAGAAAAAATCTGTCCATGGAGCAAGTTTTTTTTTTTCCTTATTACAAGCAAAAAAAAACATTGCTCCATGGACAGATTTTTATACTTATTTCAAGTGAAAATTCACCTGAAGTATGTTTTTGAAGTGTAAAAAGATTAGTTTTGACTAGAAATGAGACATATATTCCAAACACACAAAATAAACAACACAAACAAACAGAATATTCACATTATTTTGACTTAATGCAGGTCTATGCTTTTCTTCTCACCTTATTGATAAACATGCAGCTACATGTACCAGCGTCATCACGCCAGCGTCATGCGGAAGTGTTTCTGTGCGGTAGGAGTGACAATTTTATTTCAGTCCGTAACAGAAATCTCCGGCTCGTTTGAGCTTCAGAAATGATTTTGTAAATGTAGCTTGTGTGGACGCTACCGCGCTACGTGATCAACAAAAGAGCTTAACTACTGAGAAGTTACTTGATTCAGAAAACAGCGAAGCTACCACCAAGCTACTGAGAAATGTAGTTAAACTACAAACGTCCGCTACTGTAGTGACGCTACTGCCCAACACTGGTAACCAGCAGTATATTCTGATGAAAAATCCTAACACCAGGTATAAATGATTGAAATAGGACCTCAAACTTTCTCTGCTTCAGTGCAGAATATGAAAGCAATATCTATAAAGGCCAATCTTAACTACATGCAGAGATCTTTTGATTCATCTTGAACTCATGTTCCTTGTCCTTCCTCTTTGTGTCCATCCTATCATACATCTCTCTGGGGAATTTCTAATTATGATCGATGAAGAAAAAGCAGAGACTGAGAATGTTTAATGAAACTTGATCAATCAAGGAGAATGGATGATTCACCAATGCATTGATCGTGCACAATATCACCTCATCTTTGCCATTGCAACCCCTGAGGACGATGTTATATACTCAAAAGGGACAAAGTGATCTGCCAGTAGTATCAGCAAAAAACTGCAGCTGTATCTGGAGGAGCTGGCTGAGTTTGTTAAAGCCTCAAGATTTAGTGCAATAACTGTGGCATCAGATCAAGGCCCGACAGTGACCTCTGACCTTGTGTCAGTCACAAGTAGGTGGACAGAAGAAATCTCCCTTACACCTCTCAAGTGATGCAGTACATTTTTTTTTGTGTGTGTTATCTATATTTCTCTATTATCCTGTACTGTACATGTAATGCTGTATAGTCCAAGCTTCGGCAACTGAAAAAAATTAAGAACTTCGTTTTGAAAGGAAGCACCCCCTCCTATGATCCTTCTTAAAATTAGGAGGGGCTGTCATTAACACAGCGTGCTTCTTCATGACACTCCTTTCTCCCTGTTAATGTTGACTCTTGTCAGTGTTGCACTTTTGTTTCGACTGAAGAGGAGCTAACCTGCATATTTTAAAAGTGCCTGTATTTTCCAGTCTGCCCTAAAGACATAGGGCAAAGGGTCTGTTATAACCTGTTGTCAGACATGACCATGATGTAGGCCCTGAGATGAGGTCTCATGAGAAATTTAGTAAAATGTTACACATATTGATATAAATAATAATAATTAAAAACATCAGTTTATAAGTTCTCAGTTCATAACAAAGCAAATGCAGTAAGAACAATGTGATTCAGATGCACCTTTTCGTTGTTCTCCACACTGTAAGCACTTATTCACAGTAAAAAAATCTGTCAGTACAATTTCTATGATTACAATATCTTCTTCCAATTCATACTCAAGGTTTTTCAGCATCACTGAAAGGCCTTAACAAAGTCCGCAGAGATTGTTAAACCTTCGAAGATGTTTTATATTCAACAGAAAAAGAAATGCATTCAATACTCAACTGACTTATTCAGTCAAGTGAAGGCAGTTGATATTTCTCTGAGTTTTCTATGGCAATAATTTACTGTTTATTGTTCAGACAATATCTCTGTGACTTACTCTCCGAGTGTGTCATGGAGCTCTTAATTTCTCTATACACACAATCAAACAATAAGCCAAACGCTTTGAGATGGAGGGTTGAACAGTCAAGAGGTTTTACCTGCCTACTCTCTGTGCCTTCACAAAAATGTACTTAATTTCTTCTGAATGGGTAAAGAGATGGATGTCAGATAGATGGCTGACACATTAACAGAAACATATTAAAATATAGCCTAATGAAACAACACAATTAGTCACACTTAGCTTGCCTCGGGGACAAGCACACATGGAGTCCAATCTAATATCTCGTCTCCCACTTGTAAATAGAGACCTCAAGTCTTTGCTCTTTGACCTCTGAAGGTTTTCTGCGCTGGACCATTGGCCATGTTCCAGAGCCTCATTCCAGATATCATGGATCTAGATCTTCAGAATCTGTTCTAGGTCTTTATGGTTGAAATGTCTGTACGATGTCATCCTGATTGCCCCTGTGGTAATCGTGCTGTTGCAGTCTTGGGATCTCAAAGTTTTCCTTGATCAAATTCAATGGTATTGTGACTAAGAGTTTTGAATTAAGTTGGACTACGAATGCTTAAGTGGCCTGTGCTATATTAATGTTGTATTGATAAAACCAGGACATTTTAGGATATCTTGGCAAAGGCCAAATATGTGAAGATTTTTTGGAATTTGTGTGTGTTTGTGATCAGCCATATCCCAGCATGAGATTGTCTATGTTTGAAAAATTTTTTCTGAGTAGAAACGGAAATCTTAGGGCGTGTTAGACATTATTGTTTGACTTTGACAGGCCACGATCTTCTGGGATTTAAAATTCCTAATAAGGGGGTGCAGATCTTCCTCAGAAGATCCAAAAATCGATCACATTTGCTGTCAAATTCTTTTGACATCAGTTCTCATCAGTTTAGTTTAGTCCTCCTCTGCTCCACTTTCTTTTTTTTATGATTTTCTACACCCATTTTATTTTGGTCCACAGGAATGCAGGAAACATGCAATATATATACATGTGTCAGAGGGGAGTGATAGGCCAGTCCAATGATTCATGTTTCTTTTTCCCAATGGAACAGGTGGGAGGAGAGCTCAGTGCAGCAGGATGGCCTTTTCCCACTCCCTCTGAAAGCACAATTCGTGCTTAAGGTGGAGTGAGTGTGTTCAAACGTCTGTCACTGCATGTGCACGCAAGCCTGTGTGTGGTTTCATGGACCATATGTTCGTGTTTAACTCCCTCCACATCTGTGTTGGCTACAACAGCAGCTCACCCCACAGGAATGACCACAGTCTGTCAGGACTCGTCAGACACATCGTACATTTAAATGATGTGGGCGCCCGCACCCCAGCCTCATTTCACTGCTTTGTGATGTAACCCAGTCACCTATAGCCTGCATATTCATCTCTTGTGCTCAGTAAAACGTGCCGATCTGCTGATCGTATCGATGAAGACTAACCGACTTGTACTCCCCTGTGTGACATTACTTTGATGGGGTCACATTTATTCACTTTCAGCCTGATTACGTTTGAGAACACAATGATCATAAATTTTATGTGCTCATTGTCGGGCTAATTCATACCAGTTGTAAGCAGCATTGATATTTATTTATAAGAGGCATATTTCTGCAGACGCACAAGCCCACGATACTTTTCTGGAATATAAGGTTTCTGGGAATGTTTAGCCAACAAAAAACAACACACCTTGTAAATCTACCAAACTGCTATGCGGTCATAGAGCAGCCACAAAGTGATTAATATCCTAAGCATGATTGCACCAACTCAGACAGTTTGCTCTGGGAAACGTGAGCAGCTTTTGGACGACTAGAAAGGGAGGGAATTGAGGCAGATCGGTGACAACTTTTTTGTTAACTTTTTTTTACCCCGTGGTAATCACTTTGAATTGCATCTTCCCATTTCAGCCGTTCCAAGGTAAGACATTTACTTCTGTTATCTCAGCTGAAATCTGGCAATGACACAGCTTCTTCTCTACTCACTGACTATTTGACCTCCACAATATGCCATCAGTAATTTACTTTTCATTGTGAGATTTTTCCATTCAAGGTGAGTTCAACACTGGGAGTAAGAGTCTTTCAGCTGCTCCATGTTATTTAGAATATAATGGTCCATTGAATGGCATCATTTTATGGCTGGGTTGTTTCAGATGATATAGAGAGGGTTGATGTTTTCTCGGGTGCTCCCAAAAAATAAAATCTGAATCTCTCATTATGTGTTTTGTTCCACCATGTTGTCATTGAGATTTCCTAAATAATGCAAGTCATGCACACGGTCTTAAAAAGCAGGGAGCCTTGTCTGATTGTCAAATTACTGCCTATGTCCTTACCTACTGAGCATTCATTACTGTTAACTTCAAAACTATTAAACATTATTATAATCAATTAGGCACCCGCTGAATTCTGTGCAAACAGCTGCCAGAGGCTTAGCCTGCATCAGCTTAAACACATCAGCATTATGAGCCTGACATAAAACCAAACTGCATATTAGTTTCAATATCTTTAAATCGTTTCTTTGTTTTTATTGACAAAACATTTTTCGACCACAAGTCATTCAGCAAGTAAATGTCGATGAAAGTCAAAGTGTAAGAGCATTGGTGATATGATAACGGCTTTTAATTATCATTATAATCTTATTCATTATGGCAAGAAGATATGCATTAATTTTCACAAGTTATTACTTACATAAATCAAGTATTCTTGCTCACAAAGTTAGTTATCACTTTGCCAGACAAGAACAAATAGAGTTTTTATGTCCAATGACAATGATCTTAAATTCTTACTCCCTAAAATATGTGCGCATGGAAATGTGTGTGGTCATGCATCAAGAAAGCGCCCATATTTTTCACATTTCCAGTGTTTAATTTTGTGGTTATCAAGTTCATAAGAAGATATATTTGTGGGTTTAGCTATTAAAGCCATCTGAGATTTACACCTCCTCTCTTACAGTAGGCTGTTCTCTGACGCGTTCGGAACAACTCTTGGTTGGGCTTTGGGATGTGGTTGTTGGCAGTGACTGCTTTGTTGTGACATCACAGAGTTTCAGAAGTCCTGACGGCTGGTTTTAAGGCTGAGTTTGGGAATTCAGACTGTGAGCATTTTTCTGTTGACTTTGATGCTTTCAGAGTATTGTATATTTTATAAAATATGGTAAAACACCCACAATAAGAAGGTCGCGGGTACGGTTCCCGGGCCTGGGGCCTTTCTATGAGGGGTTTGCATGTTCTCTCCGTGCCTGCGTGGGTTTCCTCCAGATACTCCGGTTTCCTCCCACCATCCAAACACATCATGTTTGGGTTAATTGGTGACTCTAAATTGTCTGTAGGTGTGAGTGTGAGTGTGAGTGGTTGTTCGTGTCTGTCTCTGTGTGTTGGCCCCTGTGATGGACTGGTGACCTGTCTGGGGTGTACCTCGCCCTCGCCCAATGTGAGCTGGGATTGGCTCCAACACCCCCCTGACCTGGATAGGGATAAGTGGTAGATGAATGACTGAATTAATAGATGGTGAAACACATTAAAGCTTTGGGTTCAAAGTATGAAAACCTCAAGTTAACTGGAGTACTTGGTTAAGGAAAAGGTTGCAGTGGTGATGAGTATAAAGGTTAATGTTGGTTGCAGGGCTTTGAGTAGGATGCAAACTCCAGTCTCTTGAGGTCTCACTGCATTCTTAACGGTCTGCCTCACTACATTAAGGACACAATACTTCCTGCACTGGCACTGAACATAAATCCTGTGGTGCATTACCATATAATGTGAATGGAATTTCTAGGTTGGAATTAGTGGAGGGATGAATAAGAGTCATCTGGTGTTTATGTAGCATTACATAATATTACATTGTTATGACAGTTTTACCATTTAACCGATAACAATTGTTTCCTTATCTGAACTGAGCATTTTCCGTTTCCTTAACATAATTGTTAAATGTTATATGCAGATATTGAATGAATAATGGGTTGAAAAATGTTGCGAGAGCTTTGCAGATATGTATTTCATTAAATTTTCAGTCTGTTTGGGAGGCTGCAGACTTTCATGTGTCTACTTCAAAACCTATGAAGACATCCACCGCTTCCTCTCACCTCCATACTGTTCACAGATGTTCTTACTCATCTGGGATGTGTATGTTTTGTGCTGCTTGGTAAAATCCTTTTTTTTTCTTTTTTTTTTTTTACAATTTGATTTGTGAAGTCACATCATTTACAGTGTTACATCACTGCACATGGCGAAGAAATCAATACACACTTTTCACCCATCAAACAATAATTCAAGGGGCGCTGGTGGTGTAGTGGGTCGAGCACGCAACCCATAAAAAAGAGGCTACGTGGTCCTCATCGGCAGATATGACAGATATGTCTCGATATGGCAAATCTACAAAATGCCATATTGGAACATGCCCCTTCAATATGCTCGTTGAGGGCAAAACTTGGCCAATGAGCCCTGACAAGCATATAGTGTCACTCCTGCCCAGCCCAACTCCTAAATACTAACTATGTAATACAGACAAATATAAAATCTTTAAAATAACGAAATAAACATTGATGCAAATAAATCTGTGATCATTTGCTTGAGTGTACCAGGGGAACAACATCACATTAAAAACCCTTGTTAAGCGCCCAACTATGTGGCACTTACACAATAATTACATGCACATGACACATTTCGTGTGGAGCTGAATATGTTATATATAAAAAAGAAAAAGCCATTAGATCTAACATGGCACATACGTTTTTGAATTTGATAAATCCTCACAGGGTGGTTAATGGAAATCCACTATAGCTCATTTGCCACTTGCCAGAAGAAATATTTGGCGTGTTTTTTTTCTTGGACTGAGCACATTCCTTTTTTCTCATTTCTCACGACATGATGGAATAAATAAAATGCTTTTGTATGCACCCTGCATGCCATTTAGTAGCATATCATGTATGATGGCATATCATTCACCGTATCACAGCACTGCACGTGGGGGCGGGATCAATACACATTTTTCCACATGGACACCCTTCGAAAAAAAATCATTCACACGGTGACTTGGTTCATTTTAGAGGTCAGAACAATATCATTATGGCTTTTTTTGCACTACAGTAACCAGGGTGACGCTGGTCCTAGGTTCAAGATAATCATTCTTCTCGGTCGTTTCTAGGTCTGAGATTTTCTGGGTCCTGATTCTCTCATATGGACATCAAACAATGAGATTTACGTGAAAAAATCCTGTACCTGCTCAGATATGATGTGTCAGTGCAGTTGAATGAACATGGAAAAGGATGATTCTTTCATTAAAAACCATATACCTAATTGGTGATTTTGATGATTTCCCATCCACGCTATGCGTTCCTGAGAGTATGCTTTCAATATGGTGTAGATGATGACTTCAAATATAATGAATGACCACCCAGCAGCAGAGGTTTCCCCAGATTACAGTGTTTCGACTGATCTGTATGGATTCATTGTATCTGTCTGTGCTATTGGGTCGGTTTGGATCCGACAGAAAACTGAAACTGAAATGACTGACAGAAATTGAGAAGATCCAAAATTTCCTGACTTCTTCCTGTTTTTTCTTCCAGATATCTTTGTTAAAGAGTGTTCAATGACATTAAATATTCAGAATATTAAAATGTGTATTATAAGTAAGACAGTGTCTGAAGCTGTAAGTAAAGATGACTGTGTGAGTCTGCTGCTTGAAGTTTAAAGAAGCTGCAGTGTTTTGTTAATGCTGTGTGTTCATCTGCTCTCCCGTAACACACACGATCTGATATATAGATATTTTTGCAGATTATCTGATGCAAACACTATTATCACAGCCTGGACTAAGGCTGAGCCGAACATCATGAAACACGGAACCAGAGGCTTCGCAGCCTGGATTCAATGCAATTATTGTGAAACGTCTTTGTTTTGTTTTTCTATGGCAATGGACCCCCGTCCATGAGTTGTGCCCAAACAATGAATCTCAAACAGCACACTGCAGTCACAGTCGTACTCAACTGTGAATTTTGTATGACTGTGTGGAGGCAGTTTCTGCAGGCTAGATCAAAAAATCTTGGATAAACTAACATTGAGCTGGACTCATTAATTCCGAAGGACACACAGAGCAGGGACTTCTTTAATCATAAGGGCAGCGTTGATAAATTATGTTGCTGTCGTGATTATGCATGAAATAATGAACTTACATCACTAGTGTTCTTTAATACATAATATAATGGGTCACTTGAAACAATGAAACTGCGTTTACATTTAGTCACTGGCAGACCATTTTGTCCATAGCTACTTTGATTAGTGAAGCATCAGTGTAGTAGGAGACCTTGATGTAAGCACCAAGTACTACATATGTTCAACAAGGTAAAGTGTAGGAAGAGATGGTAAAGAGGTGCATAGTAAATACAAATTATGGTGTCAGAGGTGTGAGGACAGGAGGTGCTCTCCCAAGATATGAGTCATCAGGGGATTCTTCAAGATAAGAGAGGGACACCTCTGGTCTGATCCTCCGTAAGAGAATCTGAATATGAGTGTCGAGCAGTCGTGGGTAGTGAAGGTTAATGAGTGAAGTCAGCCTGCCGCATTCTGGAGCCTGGACCATCTCATCTTACTGCCTTTATGTCACTTTCAACCATTCGCATAATTATTCTCTCTATTCGAATCAAACTGCTGGAAATTGTGTGAGAAAACTGTTGTGAATTGGCACATGGGGAGAGACACAATGTGACTGGTGTGTCACGGTAAGCATGCACTATCCCGACAGTTGTGAGAGTTTTTCTTGGCAAACAGCATTTTTTACAAAAGCAAATACATTTTAAAGAGAAGAGCTTTTGTTAAGCTATGTGCTTTTCTACTTTGAAAATATATTCTTTGATACTGAATGCGTCTGTAAAAAAAATTCACCACCTTCAGAGTGAAGATGGGACCACTGGAGTGCTATGTGTGGTCAAAAAGGGGTTAAGAGGGCTGTTCAAAATCTGTTTATGCAGCTAAGCTCTAGGTATACTTCTTTTGAAAGACAATGTTCTTCTTCTGTGTTTCTCTTAAATGAAAAATGTGATGTCCCTCTTGGTGCCTGACATCATATTTTAAAGAGCAAATGTGTAGTATTGTTTTGTAGGTTATTTAGTAAATAAGGACCACATTTGGGAGCATCAACCTCTGGATGTAACTCATATAGGAGTAGAGAGCAGGACTGTCGTGTTTTAGAAGCAGACGACCCACAGTTTAGATGTTACAGACTTTCAACAACCCCACTTACGACATGCAGTCCTCAGGTATCTCCATCGTCATGCTAAAGCTCACAGGTTGATTCACCATCTGACAAAACTTACTGAACATCTCACTGTCTAAAGTGACTTTGAAAATTCAAGACACAGATGCAAAATGTACCTCCACTGCCTCATTTACCTCCTGTTGTGATGTCAGTGTCATGGAGTGTCAGTGGGATTAGGAACTGCTGAAAATTGTAATCAACTCACTAGTCATTAAATCTCATTTTATGCAATTACTCTAAGTAACTGCATTAAATTACTCTAAGTAATTGCATTAATTCAATACATCAGCAAGAAATAAGTTAGTGCCCCTGTTATTACTGACTGTGTGACGGTTTGTCTTTCCATGTACACCCCAGAAAGATGCTCCTTGTCCAGAGGGAAAAGTCAGTTATGCAACAGGATTAATACGGGATCACCACAGCTACTATGTGAGCTTTGTGAGCTATGTGAGCTAGCTACGTTAGCAGTGACTTCCTTTTATATTGTGAGGAGGTTTATGTCATTTCCATATATGCCTCAAGTCATCTGGGAAATTCACCCTCTGGGTAAAATGATGTTTAGCGAGAAGTGTGTGGAGAAAATGTAAATGCACACGAGCGGCTGCAGGTTCATTGACAGTAAGCCATTTCATCACTTGTGAATAGCAGCATTAATATTTAAGTGGTATTGTTTCTTCAAACGGGATGTTGGATGTGGTGGCTGCTGACCAGGATTCATGTGCAGTACTTTCACCCTGTGGACTGAAAAACACAGAGGGGATATTTTTTAATCAGGGTGTCAAAGAGCACAATTTCAGTCATTAGTGTGTTGGAATGATCATTTGTATAAAGGACATTTATTATAGTTTACAATATGCAGCACAATTTAAAACAAAAATATAATTCAGATGCTTGCTTTGACATGAATTTTCTTTAAAGACAGGGCGGTGTAGATTGGTTAAGGACCAGGGTACACACTTTGGCTGTCTGCACAAAATTAAAATGTCAGACTATGCTGCTGAGTCTGTGACCTCTTGACCATGTATGCAAATCATGTAAGAGCTGACAGCGAGGAAGGAGTTGGTCTCCTGGGAAGAAATAAATCTGTTTTCCCCCCTAGGTACAGAAATCAGGATTAAGTTCTAGATGGGCTGCTCAAGACGATAAGCATTTTTGTCATTGGAGCAGTGTGGAGGCTTGAGGCTTGAGGCATGCATTGCACTTTATTTAATCGCTATAATGATTAAATAGTTAATGTTTGACTTCAAGTGCTCCATAATGACTCAGCTCTGCATGCCTCTCATCTAACAAAAGCTTGTGTGGCCACTATAATTAGTAATGTTGAGCTGTTTAAATTTCCCAAGCAGCATTTAAATTCTTTTTTTCACTCCGCCTGAGCAAAAGACAACATCATCTGAGAAAGCCAATACAAGGTCAAAGTGCACGATAGGAGGAAGTTTTGATGCACTGACGCATCCACAAAACTTCCTTGTCTCTCTAGTCTAGCTTGCATGTTTTCTACGAGGAAGGCTGTCGGACCTAAACTATTTCAGACCAAACCACATTGTTTTCCTAAACCGAACCAATTAATTTTCATCCTTTTTGTGAACCGTGACCACTTCGGAAGCTTAATCTCATGTTTATTATTGCAAACATGGCCATTAATGTGCTATGCACCTGCCATCATTCCAGGAGAACCTCCTTTGGTTATGTCCATACCCTGGAAATATCTTCTGTCGCAGTAACAAAATGTTTACTGAAGGTCAGAGTGGGCTGCCACACTGTTGCTGCCTTGGCAAAGTTCTTCAGAATAACTGACAGCCAATCCAAAAAATGGGCAAAGAGGTGGGATCCATGTGGAGCCCAGACTCGCTCAAATGTAAAGAAATTAAAGTCTTCAATAAACGTAAACAGGTGACTTATATAAAGACACGTATGGCACAGTACAGCTGGAGTGAAGGGGGTAATTAGCTTTATGAAGCATTTTTTGTACCAGGCCGTAAACATGCTTCCTGTGGGGAACATTTGAACATGGGAGTGTGTGTCGACTGACTCACTTTCGAAGCCAACCTCAAGTGGTCACTAGAGAAACGTCAATTTTTATTTTCACTGTCTTTGTCTGGCAGAAAGAAATAGACAGTAAAAGTGCAACAAGTCTTTTGCATGTAAGGTCGGTAACACAAGCCATCTTTCAAAATATCCGCACAAGACACAGAGTTTCCACCTAGCTCATAGTTTACGTCTCACTTCCCCATGTTACTGCATATGCCAGCAGCCCGGAGCTGCACAACAGCAACCAATGATTTAAATGTGTCCATTATTGTTTTATTTAAACAGTGCTGTTGCAATTTGCATCTCATGATTGTTTTCTTTCTAAACAGTACATATAAAAAAAATAAAAAAGCTGCAATTCTGTGTTTCTTTTTATTCTTCTTCTTCTTCTTTTTTTTTTAATGAAAGGACAACAATAAGGGATGATAAAAGCACCATTACCAGAGCAGATCAATAAATAATAACGGTAATCTAAATGATACCCATCCCTATCGTAAATTCTCTCTTGATTTTTTATTGAGAGCAGGATCTTTTCTGGAGCGCCGTGTGTCCGAACACGTTCATCGCTCCTTAATCTGATCAAGTCGAGCACGCCTCCAACAATGGAAAACAAAACATTCATTCAATCATTGTACCGAACAAAGCTATTGACGACTAAATAAAACCAGTCAATACTTCTTTTGATTGACGTTGCAGCTCCGTTTGTGAATAACAATAGATTTTCTTCTTCTTGCTCTTTTTCCCCCTTTAGCAGTGCCATCGACTCACTGGCTAATGAATTTGTCTTGTGTCATTTTGTGCGACAGCTGTCACTCTCCAACTTGGCACATTGTTCCGCATCAGGGGAGGGAAAAAGTGGAGCCAGATCGATTGATGTTAATTATGCGGATGTAACGAGGGATGGTGCACGTTGGTCTGTGTCTCCTCCAAAGGAGTCGATAAAGGTCAGGCAATTAGTTTCCCCCCTCCAAGATTTTTTTTTTTGTTGTTTTTTTTGTTTCGGGGATTCAATAATGCCATGCCGAAGAGGCAAAGTGCCTCAGTGTCACCAGACAAACTATCTGGTCTCAGTTTCACACCTCTCGTTCCAACCTCGTGCCCCCATTCTCACACACCCACACACTCACACCATAAATAGTGCGCTAAAATTCACAAGCACAGTGGTGAATTGGCAAAAAGAGGGTGGTGGAATTTGGACTTATTGTCATTGTCATGAATCTTTTGTACCAGAGATAAAACTACTGGTTAAAGAATCAGTGACGTTATTTCTGATCATTTATTTCCAACACTGCTGTTTTGACAGTAAAATATATAATCAGCCATCATCTTTACCTTAAGCACACTAGCTCTTTCTGACTAAATCTGCTGATTTGCCCCATAATACAGTGTAAGAACACGGTAGATCAGCGGTTTAGTAGTTCCAACAGGTCAGGCTGTTAGACAGCAAGATGAAAGTGTAAAAATATGGCGATTTATTTTTAAGGTTACTGAAGCCTATTTTGTCTCTCAATCTGAATCAACACTGAAATTATAAGCCTCACAAAACTTTAAATCTGTGAAATAACTCAAACTATTGCTAAATTAATTGTATTAAATAACAAGAAATAACAGGTGAGTTTCTCCCTCTCATGTAGGCAGCTTTGAATTGTGTTTCAACATAGATTGTTGAGCCTCATTAAGGACACTGCATCTGACTCAAATCCATAGTGCAGAAATTTGGATATATTCAGGATATGTTATTTCGCCAATGTAAAGACACATGGCATTTTCTCATCACTCCAATGTGAGCATTTTAAATAACAATTGCCCGTACTGGCAAATATTATTATGCAGGACTGACTTATTGACAAAAGCATGTCTCAGTCATGAAATCACACGATATCAGCATTTGACGGTAAAAGCTGATCATAAATTTAGCTACATGGAGGCAAAGACAGAGATTTCGGCATTAATTCAATTTGTGTCACTGATTAAACAGCAAAAATAGATGAAGGGCAACTGCTGCTTCACACGCTGCCGCATTGTCAGCTTTCAACTATTAAAGATTAATATGCAAAAGTAAAACGGCTGGAAGGCCAAAAAAAAACCAAAACAAAAACCAAAACAAAAAATAAAACAAACAAACCCTGCTTTCATAAAGCAGTTGAATTCAGTTGAATATGTTTGCGGATGGGTGACCTCTCACTAGGAAACCTCTTCCTCGATTTCAATAACTTCCCGCACTTCTGAAAATCATTGAGGCGCGATAGTATCCTTCTTTAAAATGGTTGTGGTCAAGCAGTTGTCCCTCTGGATCAGTTCTTGAACCTGTATTAAAGTTATGCATGCAGAGAGGGTAACAGCCTGTGGACTTCCAAGGAGAACAGAGACATCTGTTTGGAGCTCTGAGCCACTTAGTGACTCCCTCAGTCCCAGCACTTGCATACAGGGATGTTGTGCCTGCACCTCAGATACTTCTGATGTCAGAGGTGTGGAGCAGCTGGTGAAAAAACAAGTCCAACTAATTCTATACACAACAGATACACTGTTCATTTGAAAAAGGATTTGTACCGTTTAGTTCTTCACAGCCATACCTCCAAGCAGACTGGGATGGATGCCACGACTGCTAATATGTTAGTGTTCTCCGGTGGATTGGCTGTTGCAAATTGAAAAATTTATTCATTGTCAATTCAAGTTCAAATCTTTGCTTTTCCGTTTTGCATACACACTGATGACGCTGCAGGTATCTGATTTTGTGCCAAGATTCTTTCTCGTACAATTGTGCATGTAGCTCAAGAAGAGATGGTTTGCCAAATGCCAGTGAGCTGTAACAGCACGTCTCAAACTGGCAACTCTGTAGGCTGAGGAAAGTTTTTCTTTTTGTCCATTTGCTAGTAAAGATTTTTTTTTTTTTCTGTTGTGGTGAGGAGGTAAATTTTCTAAATTGATATCAACTCTCTGTGTGTATGTTTCTGCGTTTCAGTATAACCAATCACACGCCAGCCTGCAGGTGTTATTAAATTTCTGTTTCAGCTGTCACACAGCAGCAACGCAATAAAGTACTCAATTGATTGAGGCTCTCGGTGCTCAACAATGCACAACAGTGATGTAAGCCACGTAGTCACCCATGACAGTCAGTCAATTCTTGCTGCTTTTACTCATGTAGTCTGAGCTGTCTGGACAGAATAAGAGCGATTTACCACAACTGTCCCTCAATGACTAGACAACATATAGGACCCAGTGCCGCGGTGCTTCCAGGAGTTAGTACACGATGAGGACACCAGGAGTTATCCACACATACAGCAGCAAGGCAAGATGGCCACGGTGCAAGAACCAACTTTCTGATGACAAACAAGAATCGTGAAAGAGAGAAAATGCTATTTGTTTAACAAAATGGTTTGTCTTGGCCTTGCATCCTAGTGATTATAATGAGGTTTGTCAGAATGACCGATTAAAATCTTCCATCTCCCTCAGACCGTTCCTTCTTTCTCTCTCTTGGTTTCCCTGTTTTACTCCAGCCCCCACCTGCCACCTCCTGCTTCCATTTTTCGCAGTTTTCCCATATGCTGGGCTGTAAATAGAATCTGTCTCAATGATCGGCGGAGAAATTAGACATGCTCACTCTGCTTCTCACTCTGCATAAATAATGGAATATTTTTCCAGTGGCCACCGACTTGTCCTTCATGATGCAATATTCTCCAGGTGTCGTGCAATTTTTTTTAATCTGCTGTCTTGTATCACACTGCCTTTCAGTTTTTATTAATGATAATTATTCAGTTATTTTTAATATACAGAGGAAAGAGGAGAAACTTCATTTTATTGCCAGTGCATTCATTTTAATCCTCTTTTGTTTGCACACTCCATGTTGCAGTTGCTTTTTCACAATGATTATAAAAGCGCTGAAGCCCCTTTTGAAACAACATGATATAAACATTAACATTACACTTTTCTCAGCGATGGAAAGAGGCATGATTGTCATTCACTTACATTTGTCGTGGGTGTTGGAATATAGAGCACAAACGCTGTAAGAACAAAAGCACACACAGAGGCATGTCCCAGGGAAGCTCTGACACACTCCGTTTTACAGCAGCTAACAGCACAACCAGCATCTACATGTATGTATTATGACACTGGACTTGTGTGTGCCCTCTGAGACAGCGCAAAATTAGTTAATTACCCCTTTGACTGGATTAACCTGCATTTACAAAACCCACTGATGTGCATTTCAATGGCCATGCTAGCAGCTCTGTAAGGCTGAATGTGGCCACTGCATTCCATTGAGCTAAATGCTGACAAAGCAGCAATACAGCTGAGGTGATTGGAATGTCTCTTTTGTAAGTAATACTCGTGAATCAAATGAAAACATTTTAACCTGTTTATAATGGCAGTAGATAAAAAGTCAAAGTCTATAACCATGTATCCTGTCAAAGAAACATTTATACATCCAACATCATTTGGAGCTCACTGAACGTTTAGATTTCTACAAGAAGACTTCTTTACGCTATGTAGTTTTAGCAAAGCAGATATCTACCTTCTTTGTTTTCCCTCTAACTCACAATATGAACTTCTCTCCACACAAGGTGAATTCAGCATGTGTGCAGAATATCTGCAAGTGCAGTGTGTCTTAGTGTGGCTGGGCTGACAGTACCACGTCTGCCAAACCAGTGATTCGGAACACTTGATGTTAATATGAGTGTGTTAAAATACATGAGAAGGATGCCTTGAGCAAAAAAAGGAAGCTTATTCCCAGCGGGTTACATTTCTTTTAAAACTGTGTGAAGAAGGAGGAAGCGATGACATTTTGAAAGTTGAGCATCATATTCAACCACTTGTAACAAAAAGAGTCTCAGTAAAACACTTTTTAGGATGCAATGGCCAGATTTCTTTTACTCATTCTTTGGTGATTTGAGTGAATTCACACAATGTATGCCCGAACTTGTCAAATTATGAATAAAAAATTATTCCAAAAGATCTTTTATTATTATTATTATTTATTATTCATTTTCAGTTTTTTTTTGTATGTTTGTTTTTTTGTTTTTTTTCCATAAACTAACTATGTCCATTAGTCAGAATAACTTATTATATAGGCAAGGCAAAGTGGTCTCACCTTTTTACCCTTGGCATAATATAAAGCAAAACAAATACACATCTAGATAAAAGAGTAAGGAAGAGAAAGTGTTTTTCTCATTTTACTGAATTCACACTTCACACTGTAATTACGGCATGTGAGGATCAACTTCTGTTGTGTATGATAAAGTCCAGTTTCTGGTTATTTATAAATCTTTCATAGAGAGTTGTGAAGTGGAAGGGACTGTTTCTGGTGCCCTGTTCATATTTCCTGTGGAGAATGTTACATCACAGTTTCTCCTTGGCTTTGATGGGCATTAAAAGTCCAGAAAAATACCTCTAATCAAAGGCACAAGCCTGAACTTTTGAACCTCAGCAGGGAATAGAAGAGATAAAAGTAAAGACTATAGACATACGACATGTAGCATACTTAAATATATCTAGAAAGCTATTCTAGTAACATCAGACACATTAAAAATTGGGCTGCCAGGATTAAAGTGTTACTGAAAATCAATAAAAAGGCCCCAGTTAGTATGTTATTATTATTATTATTTTGATTGCAGTAATCGCTTGCTGCTATTTTGTCCTTTTGTTGAACCCTTAACTTGAATTGTTTGCCAGCCCCAACTAAAAAGCTCTAAGAAGTCAGCATTTACTTTTGGACTTTGAATCAGTCTTGGAAACATTCACAAACTGTAGCACCACCTTTTATTGACAGCTATGGCAGCTGAGGCTCTTGATAATAATTTAAACAGGTGGCTGTAATATAAACCTATGAGATTGCTATATGATTCCTATAAGTGTGATATGTTTCATCTCCCCTTTGTTGGTGGCATTTCTACAATCACTGGGTGCATTGGCGCCTTTTAGCATACTTGCTGTCAAACTCTCCAGGGTAACTCCACTTTGATGTGTGTTTTCTTAACTGATAAACTGGGGATAGGGTGAAATAAATACATACATAAGAAATCTCGTGGACTAGGAAGATCAGAATTGCCCAGCCTCTCTCCCTCTCTGCCTCGAAGATTAAAGATAATCTTCGCTTGAAAGCCTGAATTTTACATTTGACCCAAATGTGTCTCGCAGCAAGTGCTGGCGGAGGGTGGAGAGGGGCTGCGAATATGATTACAGCCTTATGATGAAGACACACAGAGCGGTCAGGCAGGGTACTTCAGCATACAAAGTTTAAGCGTAGCATATGTTACTGTTCATCTTATCACGCGTTCATCAAACTGCAAACATATTTCACATCAGCTGGAGTTTGCAAGTAATTAAAAAAAATGGCAAAAAAAAAAAAAAGATCAAGGTGTCAGATGATGGTAACAAGCCTCTGGGCTCTGTGCAAGCTCTATTGACACCTTATCAAAGCTGAATTAAGATAACAGCAATGACACCCCAGACAACTGTTTGGGAGATGTACTGCATTTTATTGGTGCCTTAGGGGATGTCTCAGCATACTTTATATCACCTGATATATCTCATGCAATGTCAGGAACTGAAGGTTCAGCCGGAAGAAGAACATTCCCTCTGTCTACAGTTCTTCTGACGCTAAGTGTTTGTAACAGTTTGTAGGTGCGGTGAACAGGTGAAAATTTGCAGGCCACAAAGTCAATTAGTATGAAGTCCAATGTGTCTAACAGTGACTTTATAACTTAATGCTCCTGTAGCCCCCACCCAGCCCAAACTAGAACACAGCATTTTGTTTTCATGTCTGGAAGTGTTGGTATTGTTGTTCAACTACATTTGGGCTTGTTTCTATATATATATATATATATATATATATATATATAATACCATGTTGCTTTGTTCAATAATCAGATCTGTCTGTTACTGAACATTCTCTTGTGGTGAAAATGAACCAGGCTTAAAGGAGTATCCAAATTATAACATACTCACAATTGACATACTTCAGAGAAAGATATTAATATACACATAGGTTTCCCCTTTCCCACATGACCCACAATCCCACATAGTGGATTCCAGATCAGGCAAATATTTGAGTAAGTTATACAGCACACAGCAGCTAATTTGGCGTAACGCCTCAAGACTGAAAAGAAGAGAGGTCTGGTAAGCTTCTTTTTAACTCCTACTCCGAGGTTTTATTTTATTTATTTTTTCTTATTTTCAGCTTCGGCAGCTGTTGAGTCAGGCGAGAACATTTCATGCAGCTCCCTCCAGAGTCACAAAAGGCTTCATATATCTTTTTTCAAGTATGCACCAGTTGTCCTCAACACTGAGCACTTTGATGTGCAAGATCGCTACAGAGTATGACATCTCTCTTTCTCACAGGCGCATTGTTTCTCGTTCCCCAATTTTTCTTTCTGCCTCTATCTCTGTGTTTAACTGTTCCTTTCATTTCTTGATGAATTAATAAAACATGTGAGAGCATAACAGAAAATTGGCTCATGACTGATGCTTTTTTTGTCATTCAAATTAACACTAGGTAATAGTAAGTGCAGATTTAGACCTCCAAGAAGGTCTTTAAAATGGTATTTACACCAATTTTGCATAGAGATTACATCACATTGTTACTACTTTAGGAGGCTATGAAGGTGAAATTATTGAGTAAACATATAGAACATACAATATGTTGTTATGACAGGGAGCTGTTGGATTGGCAGTTTTGCTGCAGACTGTGTGTTTTTCCTCAGACTGTAAGGTACCCACGCCATTACACCACTTTGGTAGTTTTGCTCTCTAATTTTACACAGCTCCCACCAAAATTGCCTAATGCCTCACCTCAGCTAAAACCTATTTATAATTTGAGGTGATTTTTCCTTTAAAGTCATTATGGTGCAGGGCTACACCACGGGGGTGAGCTATTCCCAGACTGCCGGTGTTGGCTTTGTATTTAATGGGGCCTAAGGGTGTTACAATAAGATTAAATGTGGCCAGTCAGGGCACCTACACGTGTCCCATAAAAAAGAACTACGGCCGCAGTGCATGACATTTATGAGATAGTTGGCCGAGCAGTGGATGTTTGGGGATGCTGTTTGCTGTTTGTTGCAGGTGGCCGCTTTTCACAGAGAATGATTCTGACAGTTCGGTGACAGATCATTAAATGAACAGAGTGGGCTGCAAGATAATTACATACAAGAACATAACATAACATCAAAATCAGTTATCAAGTGAAAACACTTACAAGCAGATATCATTAGGTCACCAATTCAACCTTTTTTTTCTCAACGACAGTTGATGGAATTCTTGTTTTAAAAAATTTAATCATAGTAATCTACAGGCGCTTTGTATTTTTGTCTGTACCTACCCACACACATTCACAAAAAGCTACACATAATTTGTCGTGCAGTTAATCACTGTAATTACAACATACCATACCGTAATGTAATAGTGGCATTGGTGCAAAAAATCCCATGAAAGAATAATAAGATCAAGTCATTCTCTGAGGCCTAAGTTGTGTGGTGGGATAATGTTATGTTAATTTTTTGTTCAATTTTTTTGAATTTTTTTTTATCTTGTCTTTCATGAGAAGAATGACTCAACCTGTACAATGAGCTTATTAATGTCTTCTGTGGCTCCGTTTCCAACTTCTGAAAATACAACCCTGACAATTTCATCTGCTTTCTCTGTTTAAAACTTTCAACAGGAAGCCTGTATCACATTATGAAAGTTTAAGGTTTTAAAAGAATTGTTCCTTTAACAGAATAACAGCTTTTTCATTACCAATCTAAAAAAAAAAACACATGAGAATAATTTAATCTTGGCATTAGCATTGACTGGCATACAGAGTCTCTCTATCTCTCTCTCTCTTTGGCTCTCTCTTGCTCCCACCTGCCACTTGATCTTTTCCCAGCCTGAGAAATGTCACAGTGAATACCATTAAATAAGAATGATTAGGATACGAGTATTAATGTGAGGCAGCAGTGATACAATCCCTCCACCACTTCTGCCTCTGGTTGGCTTAGCAGGAAATTCGAAATCAAATCAAATTTAATTTATTTACAGAGCACCAAATCATAACAAAGTTACATCAATGCACTTTACACATAGAGAAGGTTTAGACCAAACTTTTTATGAAGTTGACCCAACATATCCCTCCAAGAGAAAGCACTTGGCGTCAGTGGCAAGAGAAAAACTTCCTTTAAGACACAGAAACCTCAGACAGAACCGGGCTGAGGGAGGGTGGCCATCTGCCTCAACTGGTTTCTACTGGTTGGGTTGAGAGAGAGAGAGAGACAATGAGAACGAGGATGAAGGAGAGGAAGGGGGGACTCGGTGGAGGGATGGGGAGACAACAACAACTGGAGAAGAAAAGATGCCATGGAGAATACAAACAAAACATACGGACAACATACAGTGATTCCAACCTGGTAGTTCTAAATGTGCTCTAGTAAATATTAGCAGTAGGGGAGAAGATGAGGTTACTATGGGAAATGAGTAGTAGTATGTAATGATAACTGAAGGTAACTCCTGCAGCAGCAGGTACTGAACAGAACATGGAGCAGAGATGATTCAGCACCTGTAGGACGGGGACAGGACTGTAGGCTGTAGGCTTTGTCATAAAGGAAGGTTTTTAGTCTGATCTTAAAGCTGTGACTTAAAGCTGAGTCCGCCCCCTGGACCGATACTGGGAGTTGGTTCCATAGGAGGAGGAGGAGCCGGATAGCTGAAAGATCTGCCTCCTGATTTACTCTCTGAGACTCCAGGAACCACAAACAAACCTACATCCAGAGAGCAAAGTGACCTCCTGGGACAGTAAGGAACTATGAGCTCTCTGAGATATGATGGAGTTTGGTCATTAAGAGCTTTATATGTTAGGAGAAGGATTTTAAATTCTGTTCTGAATTTTACTGGCAGCCAATGAAGAGAAGCTAGCACAGGAGACATGTGATCTCTTTTTCTAGTTCCTGTTAATATTCGTGCAGCAGTGTTCTGAATTAACTGAAGGCTTTTCAGAGAATTGTCGGGACGTCCTGATAGTAACGAGTTACAGCAGTCCAGTCTAGAGGTAACAAATACGTGGACTAGTTTTTCTGCATCCTCTTGAGACAGGATATTTCTGATCTTTGCAATATTGTGTAGGTGAAAGAAGGCTGTCCCAGAGAATTATTTTATATGAGTGACAAAGGACATGTCCTGATCAAAAATGACTTCAAGATTCCTAACAGTGGAACTAGAGGCTGAACTAATGCCATCCAGAGTGGTTAGGTGATCTGATAATGTTTCTCTAAGGTGCTTAGGGCCAAGTACAATAAATTCAGTTTTGTCTGAGTTCAGAAGTAAAAAGTTGCAGGTCATACACTTCTTTATGTCTGTAAGGTATGCCTGATTACAGTAGTTTCAGTCGGATTCATTGAAAAGTATAACTGAGTATCATCTGCATAACAGTGAAAATTGACTGTGTGGTTCCAGATAATATTGCCTAAGGGAAGCATATGTAGGGTGAAAAGGATTGGTCCAAGGACAGAACCCTGGAACTCCATGATAAACTAAAGTGCGTGAAAAAGTCATTGTTAAGATGAACAAAGTGATATCTGTCTGATAAATATGATCTAAACCAGCTTAGAGCATCTCCTTTGATTCTAATTTCATGTTTCAGCCTTTATAATAGAATAGTATGGTCAGTGGTGTCAAAAGCAGCTCTAAGATCTAACAGGACAAGGATGGAGGCCAATCCGTTGTCTGAAGCCATTAAAATGTTGTTGGTAACTTCTATCAATGCTGTTTCTGGGCTATGATGTTCTCGAAAACCTGAATGAAACTCTTCAAACAAGCTTTCCATGCAGATGTTCACATAATTGGTTTGCAACTGGTGTTTCAAGAATTTTGGAGATGAAATGGAGGTTATATATGGGTCTGTCATTAACCAAAACTGGATCAAGATTAGGTCTTTTGAGGAGAGGTTTAATAACAGCAATCTTAAAAGGCTGTGGAACATAACCAAGAGATAAACTCACACTGATCAGATCCAGAATAAACACGTTAATTAGTGGAAAAACATCTTTAAACAGCCTGGTAGGTTTCAGGTCTAAAAGACAAGTTGATGGTTTAGATGATGAGACTATAGAAACTAGCTCGGAAGGATTTAAAGGTGAAAAAGATTCCAAATATAAAGCAGGTGTTACAGTTGATTGAAAAGCTGCTGCATTTGATCAGACTACTGCCAAAAAAGAACTGTTGAATTTTAGCTCTGATTTTTACAAAGTCCATAAAATCATTGCTGCTAAGAGCTAAAGGGATCATTGGTTCCACTGAGCTCTGACTCTGTCAGCCTGGCTACAGTACTGAAGAGAAAGCTGGGATTGTTCTTGTTTTCAATTCAATTCAATTCAGTTCAATTCAATTCAATTTCAATTCAAATAACTTTATTCGTCCCCACGGGGCAATTTAAAAGGGCAAAGCAGTAGCTTAAAACATCCAAAACAAGTCGCAGACATACAAAATAAGTCGCATTCCACAGGTTAAAAGTAAACCACATAAAAGTCGTTTAAAAAAAACAAAAAAACAAAAAAAAAACCACATTAAAATCATAAGTTAAACACATAAGTGTTATAATAAATTTAAAGTGCTGGTAATGATAAAGTGCAGTGCATTTAGCTTCTGTGCTCAGATTTGAGAGTTAAAAGTTAAAACCTGAGTTGAGGAGCAGGACAGCCCTGGGGACAAAGGTTGTCCTCCTCCTCTGCGTCTTGCAGCCTGGACAACGGAGTCTGCGTCCTGAGGGGAGCCACTCAAAATCAGGATACAGAATGTGTGAAGGGTCTTTTAAAATACTGTGTGCTGTCTTTGTTGTCTGTTTGTCACAAAGTGCGGTGAGGGTACGAACAGGTTGTCCGATGATTATAGAACAGACCTTCACAGTGTTCAGCAGGCAGTTTCTGTACTGCAATGTGATGGAATAAAAACAGCATGTAAGAGAGAAGGTGATCACAATTTTAGTAAAATGTAGTGAGGATGTTCTTGCCAACCCCAAAGGATTTTAGTTTTCCTTAGCAAGTACTGTCTCTGATGGCACTTCTTTAAAATCTCCTCCGTATTGGAGGAAAACTTGAGCAAATTGTCAAAAATAGTTCCCAAGTACTTGTACTCCTGAACAATCTCGACTGGCTTCCCCTGAATGATTGTGGTGACAGCTTCAACCAGCTGTTTCTTCTATCAACGATGGAAGAAAGTGGGAGCGTTTCTCAATGTGAAGAGCTTTTTTATATGTTTAAGCTTTCTTTCCAGGCAAAGTAGAATTCATCTACACTACTGGACCGCCACTTCCTTTCCAATTTTCCTGATGTTTGCTTTAAGGCATGAATTTGAGGACTATACCAGGTGCCCGCCTCCTCTGTTTCATTATTTTGTTATTCAGAGGAGCCACAGAATCTAGTCCTCTATTGACTTTAGACATGGCAGCGAATGATGTCTGAATATTCTCCTTAAATTTAACCACAGTTTTCAGATAAACATCTGCTCTAGCTGAATTTATTCCCAGATGCTTTGCAGCCATTTATTGTAAACTTAAATGTTATTAAAGAGTGGTCGGAGAGAAGAGGGTTGTGGGGAAATGTTATTAATTGGTCAAATTCAATGCCATATGTTAACACCACATTAAGGGTGTGATTGAAACACTGAGTAGGTTCATTCACACACTGGGAAAAGCTAATTGAGTCCAGTAATGACCTAAGTGCAGAACTAAGGCTGTCACTGACAACATGGACATGAATATTTAAATCATCCAATATAATGATTATCTGTACTAAGTATTCATTCTGACAGGAACTTAGAGATCTCAGATAGAAACTCTGAGTAAGGATCAGGATGACAATATACTGTGACTAGCAGAACTGGTTTTTCAATTTTCCAGTTTGAATGGGAGAGACTGACTGTAAGGCTTTGAAAAGATACACTGCTCAAAAAAATAAAGGGAACACTTAAACAACACAATGTAACTCCAAGTCAGTCACACTTCTGTGAAATCAAACTGTCCACTTAGGAAGAAACACTGACTGACAATCAATTTCACATGCTGTTGTGCAAATGGAATAGACAACAGGTGGAAATTATAGGAAATTAGCAAGACACCCCCAATAAAGGAGTGGTTCTGCAGGTGGTGACCACAGACCACTTCTCAGTTCCTATGCTTTCTGGCTGATGTTTTGGTCACTTTTGAATGCTGGCGGTGCTTTCACTCTTGTGGTAGCATGAGACGGAGTCTACAACCCACACAAGTGGCTCAGGTAGTGCAGCTCATCCAAGATGGCACATCAATGCGAGCTGTGGCAAGAAGGTTTGCTGTGTCTGTCAGCGTAGTGTCCAGAGCGTGGAGGCGCTACCAGGAGACAGGCCAGTACATCAGGAGACGTGGAGGAGGCCATAGGAGGGCAACAACCCAGCAGCAGGACCACTACCTCCGCCTTTGTGCAAGGAGGAACAGGAGGAGCACTGCCAGAGCCCTGCAAAATGACCTCCAGCAGGCCACAAATGTGCATGTATCTGCTCAAACAGTCAGAAACAGACTCCATGAGGGTGGTATGAGGGCCCAATGTCCACAGGTGGGGGTTGTACTTACAGCCCAACACCGTGCAGGATGTTTGGCATTTGCCAGAGAACACCAAGATTGACAAATTCGCCACTGGCGCCCTGTGCTCTTCACAGATGAAAGCAGGTTCACACTGAGCACATGTGACAGATGTGACAGAGTCTGGAGATGCCGTGGAGAATGTTCTGCTGCCTGCAACATCCTCCAGCATGACCGGTTTGGCAGTGGGTCAGTAATGGTGTGGGGTGGCATTTCTTTGGGGGGCCGCACAGCCCTCCATGTGCTCGCCAGAGGTAGCCTGACTGCCATTAGGTACCGAGATGAGATCCTCAGACCCATTGTGAGACCATATGCTGGTGCGGTTGGCCCTGGGTTCCTCCTAATGCAAGACAATGCTACAACTCATGTGGCTGGAGTGTGTCAGTAGATCATGCAAGACGAAGGCATTGATGCTATGGACTGGCCCGCCCGTTCCCCAGACCTGAATCCACCTGAGCACATCTGGGACATCATGTCTCGCTCCATCCACCAACGCCACGTTGCACCACAGACTGTCCAGGAGTTGGCGGATGCTTTAGTCCAGGTCTGGGAGGAGATCCCTCAGGAGACCATCCGCCACCTCATCAGGAGCATGCCCAGGCATTGTAGGGAAGTCATACGGGCATGTGGAGGCCACACACACTACTGAGCCTCATTTTGACTTGTTTTAAGGACATTACATCAAAGTTGGATCAGCCTGTAGTGTGTTTTTCCACTTTAATTTTGAGTGTGACTCCAAATCCACACCTCCATGGGTTAATAAATTTGATTTCCATTGATAATTTTTGTGTGATTTTGTTGTCAGCACATTCAACTATATAAAGAACAAAGTATTTAATAAGGATATTTCATTCATTCAGATCTAGGATGTGTTATTTTAGTGTTCCCTTTATTTTTTTTGAGCAGTGTATATACCCAGACTTTGGTCTGGGATTGATTAATAAGTTGGAATGAAATATCACAGCCACAACCCCTCCTGGACCTGTGGTACGAGGAATATGAAAGTTAGCATGAGTGGGGGCTGTAGATTCATTTATACTAACATACTCATTCTGCTGAAGCCAGGTTTCAGTGATTCCGGTTTCCTCCCACCGTCCAAAGACATCATGTTAGGGTTAATTGGTGACTCTAAATTGTCCGTATGTCTGAGTGTGAGTGTGAGTGGTTGTTGGTCTCTGTGTGTTGGCCCTGTGATGGACTGGTGACCTATCCAGGGTGACCCCGCCCTTGCCCAGTGTGAGCTGGGATTGGCTCCAGCACCCCTTGCAACCTGGAAATGGATAAGCAGTAGAAGATGAATGAACAGACAGACACAGTTTCCGTCGACATAAGTTATATTCTATTCTGGGCAGGCAACCACTCTGACTGAGGTGCAGAGAAGAGTATTAAACTGCAGCTACAGTCGGAATTCTGAGCGGGTGTGTCGATGAGTAGGGAGAACCTCTTGGAAACGTGAACAGGTTAGTAGTGAACTGGGGGCGAGCTGCCAGGGGGAAGTAACTCTCTGAGCTTCTCTAGGAGCTGCTCTAGGTCAGCCCACACCGACTACAGGGGACCAGCTAGCTACTGTTGGGCGAGCCGCACCTCCAACTCATTAACTCTGTCCCCCATATCTATCAACACCCTGCATTTATGACATGTACCATTATCATTAAAGTAAGCAGACGAGTAACTGAACATGAAGCACACAGAGCAGGAGAAAATGAGAGCAGAAGAAGGAGAAGGAGAGAGGAGAGAGAGGAGAGCGAAAGGCCATTTGTATTGCTAAGCTAAGTCAGCAGAGCTAAGGAATTGCCCCAAGTGATTTAGAAATTAGTGAAAACGAAATGCTTAACTAACTGTGAGTTGAGTGAAAATTAATTGTAAGTTTGAGTGAGTGGCAGATTTAAGCCACAGAGACTGACAGAGATAAACACGCAGAGACAGGTGACATGAAGTCAAACAGCACCATCAGTGATCAGAAATGGCGTAACACGCTTACTGCCGGCAGAGGTAAGTGTCTTCTCCAATGTAGAGCAACGTGAACAGGAGAGCAAAGTGCGTTTCACAAAAGAGTCAACGAAAGCAAATGGCAAAAGATTTACACTCAGTCAAATTTTCTAACTGTGTACACCAACTTATATGTATTTAATCTACCTAAGCCAATCATCATCACTTATCATGTGGTCGTCCCCCACCCCCAGAGCCTCCCTCACGGCTGAGACAACAATTTAATAAACTCAACTCCGATAAAGTGCCCTATTTAATTGTCAGTAATGGTAACAGCATTGTGGATGGAAACAGCAATTAGTCTGAATACTCGTTACTGAAAAGTAACACCATCATTTGCATTACTGATACTAGTTTATTAATTTATTCTAAAAATAAGCTGTAACAAATCTATGTTATGTTTAATTGAAAGTCTATTAAACTTATTATTAAGAAAAAAAAATGTCCTAGCGAGCCACTCTGGAGAAAATGTACAGGCTAGCCGTCATTAGCGTTGATGTAGCTATCTAAGTAGCAATATGCGCACACACACATCTATCAACGCATCTTACCAACACAGTCTGGGCTAATTAGACATATCTCTGGGGTCCTTAAAATGTATTTTGTTCCTAGTGATGATCAGGCTAAATTACATTAGTCTCAGAAAGGGTACTACTGCTGCTTTTCTAATAAATGCAAGCTGTGTCTGAAGCTCTTGCCAAAGCAAAAGCACCACCACCAGCTATAGCAAAAAATCACATTCAACGGCAAATAAGACTTACAGGTTGTTCTTTTAAAGACATTTAGAAAGAACACTTAAACTAGCAATTTTTCAATGAAATTGGTGAAACATAGCATGTCAAAATTGACTTTAACCTTTTTTTGTTGTTGTTGTTGTTCCTGCTGTGACTGTGAAAGCAAAAATATGATGCTGAAATATATCATCAATGCACCCCTTCCAGATACAAGGTATCTGGAAACTTTTGTGACTTTCAAGGCTTCCAACTGAAATTGGAAACAAAAATATCAGAATAGAAAATAAAAAGCAAATGATAAATGTGTTGTGTTGTTGCCTGGACTGAGTGTGACTTGTTTGGGTTTTTTTTTATGTGCATGTTTGCATATCCTCATTGTGTGCCACAGGTCGGACACACAGCCAGACGGTTGATTTGTGGTGGCATGCACATGTTGTGGTGACCAAAAGGGGAAGCCATCCATCATGAACGCTAACTGTGTGGTATGACATTCCTCGGCCCCATCAGGTGATAACATCCCATACACAAAGCCCTGTACAGCCGACCTTTGGCCCCAATTTCAAATCAGAGCTAAACAGAGACACTCAGCAGTACTTCTCTCCAGTTGTCATGATGTTAATGGAGAAACATAAATAATATTACCACCTTGTGTAAAACTTAGAATTTATACATATAGGTCCTGACTTGTGAAAATTATGTATTTGATTTATTTCTCCTGTTATAGCTACTGAATGCTGTTTTTATATGAAGGGCCATGAGTCTTGAGGTAGCTTTGGAATTTATAACAAAAGCACTGGGTGTGCTTTGAAACCAATTTTAAATCCACCAGTGTTTTAAAATGAAACCCACTGCATCACCTCCAGTAATTAGGAGAGGTGTGCGTAGCCCAGCACTCCTGCTGTGGCGCAGGTGAATGATGAAGAAGATCCTGGAGCCATTTTGGTGTCAGTGATGTTTGTGAGCTCCTCTAAACCTGTGCACACCAGTGAAACCGTGGCTGAATATGGTGGGTGACTGCAAGAGAAAAGGAAAAAAAACTAAACACCAAACCACTGGGTTTCAGTCAATAACTGACGCTGTAAACAATAAATTACAAAACAAAAGAAAGAGCTCAGTTGGACACCAGGAAACCATTGCAGCAAATTTAATGGTCAACCTCAAGCACTCCATCTTCTTCCTCTCTGGCCACTGCTTGCTTCTTTCTCCCGACTGCCCCCCCTCCCCTTTTTTTTTTTACCACACCATGTTAGTAACTGTGTCAACACAACTTTGTCTCCCCAGTAAACAAAATGGCAGTTTAGAAGCAGAGCTGACATTTGTGCTAATAGTGTGAGCATTGATTCACAACATCTCCTTTTCTGTTTTGTCTTGAAATGATCAGAGACACAAACACACTTAAATGTGCTCTCCTAATTTTGCCTCGTGCTTCTGACAGGTTGGACACACAGAGGGGAGTGATACCAGTGACACTGAATGCACTCTTATAACACCTATCCATTCGTCTGTCAGCTGGTAAAAATGCACTCTGCAGTGACTTTCATGAAATCGTCACATTCTGATTGGCATGATTCTCCCTCAGATTCAGCAGTGCCTGTTCCCACAGACAGATAATATCATTTCTACAGATGCAAAATCCACCACTGTTCAGTGGCTAACTCTGGTGCACTTGTATCCAAGTAAAGACATGTTTGACAGCAACATTGCAACATATTGTCCTTTAGAGTGGACCCTACAAATAATGCGCCCAGCATCTCATGATCCAACTGTATGAATGATGGTCAATCTGATTTGAATATTAAAGTTTGAAATGAATTCATCCAGGTTTAACAAATCACTCTTCAGATTGTTATTATTGATGTTAACATTAGTATTAATGTTAGCATGTAGGCTACATCTAATAGCTTAAAAGCAACCAAGCACAGATTCAAAAGCTAAGTAACTTCTTTTATAGGTGACTACATTAGTTTTTGAGGTTACCTACTTAAAAAAAAGCCACTTCTATTACCAAGACATCAACTGCAGTGATATGGTTCTGGATGATATGAGTGGAAAAGCTCTCCGCTCTTCATTGGATTCAAGTAACTCTAGCTGTCATTACACATAAGCAGCCAAGGGATCGTAATTATCAACTGAAGAACACTAGCTACCTAATTTAGTAAACTTTATTTTTAACTTTTGGCACAACTTTATTTATCCAACCATCAAATGCATATTTAGGACCTCTGGATCAAGTTGAATGAAATCAAATTTTATTTATATCGCACCAAATTGTAACAAATGTCACTGTACTTCAAGGCACTTTACAAGTAGAGCAGGTTTAGATCAAGCTAAACTCCAAGTTTAATTATTTAAAGAGACCCAACAAATCCCTCCATGAGTAACACTTGGTGACAGCGGCATAAAAACTTATTTTAAGAGACAGAAACCACGGGGAGAACAACACTCACTATGGACAAAGCCATCTGCCTCGACCGGCCTGATTACAAAGGGGAGTGAACAAGAATGGAAGGAAAGAAAACATAATGGAAAACAAGTGGAGAGAGATGTGGAGTATTAATGACTGATAATATTAAAAGCACATTGGTAAATAATAGCACTAAGTTCAAATAAAAAAAACAAATGTACTCATGATATTGATGGCAGTAGAAATAATGCTAACTATTAATAATGATTGCAGCAGAAGGGATTAAGGAGGAACATGGGGAGGTAGAGATTCAGTACTTGTAGGGTGAGGACAGGAAGGTGAGGAGAGTGAAGTAAATGTATGGGGGAAGGAAATAGATGATTTCCATTTGGTAATGAGAGAGCTGGAAATATATACTCCCATATGTTCATGGATCCAATGCTAGCTATAGTAGTTAGCTTGCTAAAGCTTAAAAAAAAAAAAAAAACCTTCCCTCGACACTGACAAAACTGAAGCTCACAAGCTAGAGATTGGATTCTCCATCTGTCTCTGTTATTGGCATGATGATTCAAAACTTATTAAGAACTTCATGTGGTAAATTTGGTTGTATGTGTTATACGAACAATTTGACTGTCATACAGCAATGATAGCCAAGGGGAGAGGATATTCACAAAGGGCCAGACACTGATGCAATTTTAATAAATACTGAGAAGAAAGAAGGTTAACTCTGTCTCTAAAAGTGCACGTTATTTTAAGACCAATGCAAGATAGGTGCCATAGCAGACATATTGGCGGACATCCTCTTAGTAAAACGGCACAACATTCTAATATTATTTCTTTTGATTGTTAAAAAAAACCTGCAGGGTTTAATTTACACACCCTGAGTATGAAAGAATAACTTTGAATCCATCCATCCCTCTCTGCTGATTGAAGACCATTTATCAGAAAACACTGGAGCTGTCCTTGGTGCTGATACTGTATGTAGATACTGGCATTCTCCATGGTCCTGAAATTGCTGGCACTTCAGCTAAAGCATGTGTGCAAGTGGGAAACTACATTAGCTGTTAATACAGCTGTGTGGTTGTTGTTGTTGTTGTTGTTGTTGTTGTTGTTTTAATTGTTTGTTTGTTTGTTTTTAGCTACACAGAGGTCTTTCTCGAACATTAGAAGGCAGCCACACTCTTGACATGGTCACTTTAACGTTTACTGCAGGAACAAATAGCTAAATTCACTCTTTTCAGTAAACACACAGATGCAGTTTACACAGAATTATACCCTGGAGTGTCTTGAGCCAGTGTTTGACTGTGTCAAGTCATCTGAAAAGTATATGCCTCCCACAACAGCTCATTGGTTGTGGATGGGTAATGCATACTCAATAACATACTCCTTCGATCTTCTGTGAATCAGCAATGTCCTCACAAAGGCTCAAAGGCTAACATGACCAACTGCCTGTGTGCTACCAATTCTTTGTCTTCTGTCAAACTGGTTTTCTTCCATTAAAAAATGCCCAAGCTAATAATTTGTAATTTAGTATGCAAAAAGAAGGAATTCTGGTTTAGTTTATTTCTTCATTGATAAATAAATATCTATTTGTGGATGTAGGCAATATTTTCCATTAACCAGAAGGGCTGGAAGGTTTTCATCAGAATAGAACCCACTGGGTAAATTATAACAAAGATTTTGCTCTCCTTTTCTTCAATGTAATTTAATATGCGTGTACATAAGCAATGGCATCATGGCAGCATAGTGGTTAGCGCTGTTACCCCGTGCCTCCTCCGGTTTCCTCCCACCGTCAGACATCAGGACATCATGTTTAGGTTAACTGGTGACTCTAAATTGTCAGCACCCCCCACACCCCACAAACTGTAAGTGGTAGAAGATGAGTGAATGAATGCATAACCAATTAAGTGTGGAGGGGTTTTTTTGGTTTGTTTGTTTGTTTTGCAAAGTGGCACTTTGCACATGTAGAAAATATGCACAATCCACTTGAGTCACTGAACCACCTCTCTGAATCAGAAATCCATCTCAATCAAATTTTTATGCTCTCTTTTTTTTCTGTCCTTAGTTATTGATGCAAATTAGTGTAACACTATGGGACTAATACCCATCCAGAGACCAAGGCCTGACTCTTTACATCCTGTTTATTCCCATTCAAATAATTATGTTCATTAATAGTTTGCTGAAGTGCTTGTACACGGTATATACCATCTTTTTTGCTGGAGACTCTAGGTGATATGCAGCTATCCAACAGTGGTAGGCTGGCAAGTGAAATACTGAAAGTTTCCAGTATGTTGAGAAATTAAAGCTCATTCTTTTGCCTGTGCCCATTACACAGCTGTCTGATTGTAGTGCATCACTCAAAGTGCAAGGCTGCATCAGCCACCTCCCGTCAAACTCTGCCACATGCTGAGGCCTGGGCTTCTCTCAACTACTTCACAATATGGGTGCCTGGTGTGCAGCGCACACATACAGACAACAATTAGAGAAAGGTTATTTTGCTTTGCTCCTGGCCGGTTTTCTTCCTGCAACCAAGAGGGAGACAGCAGAAATATATTTGAGAGGAAAAGGCAACTTTTGTGGGTAATTTAATTCCACCCTCTTACCCACAATCTCCCACCACTACCGCCACAAACATCCACCGCCACTTTCTGTCTTCCTAATCCACCCAAGTGTTTTCATTTTCAAAAGGTTGCCTCCCAGCTCTGTTTCTTGTCAGATTCATCCTTAACAATTGAGTGCAAACATAGAACAGACATGAATATTTACCTGGGAAGTTTAAAGAAGGTGTATTTCTTAGCAAATGCAAATCTGAGTCTGTGTCATGGACTCCTTTGGGTTTCAGCGGTATTATTTAATTAGGCGTGGTTCTGGATTCAGTATTTGTTTGCGAGATGGGTTGTGTTCATGCCACTGGATATTTACTGGAGTAGTGGAGGTTAAAATCTTACACCCGTTATCTTATTTGTTCATCAGATCAGACTTCTGTGTCACCACTAGCAAGCCGTGAAACTGGCATCAAAGCATTAATTATAGAAAAGTACTATTTATTGCATAGTTAGAGGGTATGTGCATGAATGTAATTTGTTTTTATTTCTCTCTGTGACGGTGTGTGTGTGTGTGTGTGTTCTTGTTGAAATATGAACACAAATGTGACTTACTATCACACATTTCCATAAGGTTATCAACAGACAGGAAGGAGCATGGCAGTCTGAACCCCTCATTTCTTCAACAGTGACCTGGACTCTTTGATGTACAAGATAGTAGACTTTTCCTTCACGAGTGACACTGGATTTAATTGTGTTGCTGAGCTTCTTTTCATTGCTCGTGTTTGCTTCCAAGAATTATGAATTTGCTTTTAAATGCCTCAAAACCAAAACAAAATAACCAGCTTACTTTCATTTTATTTGCACTCCCTCTTTCAAAGTAATGCTCTATATTGCATATCACCAGTCACTTCGAATGGAGTGAAAAACAATTGATTCATTGGTTGGACTTTCTTAGATAAGAGTAAAAGTAGACGGACATTTCAAAGAGTTTTTTCGTTGAGTGTTTAATCAGACTATTGCGTTGAAAACACTCAATTGGATCAAAACTTGACCAAAATGATTTTATTCAAAAAGATTTGGAAGGTGCCAAGCAAACTTGCTATCATCTATTGAAACAGGTAAAAAAAAAAAATTGTAAACATCTTTCTATTTGGGGTGGCAACTTGTAAATGTTTGAGGACAAAGATAAAGCAGTGAAAATATTCAGACCAAAGTGTACACCTACCTTTACGTGGGCATTTTTATGTGTTGGGTTTCTTTTTTTTCTGCTGCTCCATTCACAGCAGTACATTGCTCAGCTTCTGTATGGGTAAAAAATGCAATGTTAATTATTTGTGCATTGAATTGAATAATACAGATGGAATTAATAAATTAAAGAACGTATCTATCTTAGTTTGACCTTGTCATTAATAATAGAACCTAAAAATGATTGCAGCCTTGCAATTTTAGGGGGATTGAGACCAATTGTCATTTTACCATTAGTATTACTTGGTTATAACATCATGATTTTTTTATTTGAAACATGTCAGGGGGCTTTTCATGTAGAGCCGCTGACATGTTTCATTGTAGCTTTGAGCTATATTATAAATGTTATGACCTCCATCCCCCTGCATAAAACAACTGTTAAAAACCCTCAAACCTTTGGAGATGGAAGGCAGTTGGTCTTATTAGTTCTCACACTTACTCCTACAGTGACTGTGCGTTTACTTTTTGAGCCATCAGACTTGATGGAGAACATTGTGTGTCCTGAGTTGGATACTTCTATATAATTATTTTAATTATTGATTTAAGTGCTTTTGGTTTCTTCTTTTGGCTTCGGTTAGCTTTTTCTCTCTTTATTGGTTTTATTGTTTTAACACATTATTAAAATGCCCCCTGCCAGTTGACACTTCTTTTTGCTCTTTTATTGCTCTGTTTTGTTGTACAGCGCCCTGTAACTCTGTTTTAAAAAAATGCTATTTAAATACAGTTATTGTTATTATTATTATATCCTGCACCCTTCTCTGATAAAGAAAGTGTGATTGCAAAACAATCTAATGAGAACTGGGTTAAGTTGTTAACACATTAGCTGAGCTCATATAAAAAATCCTTGCCAAAAGTTCATCGATGGGTTACATACGCTGAGTGTAGGACAGGAGGAAAAGAAAAGAGGAAACACCATAAAAGAACTGGGAAACAATGGAAAAAAATAAGGAAGTGAGTGGGACTTCAAAACAGATTAAAAGGATTGAGGAAGAGTAAGAACACAATCAGGCCTTGGAAGCCGATGTGACAGCAGCATTTCCAAGTGAGCCAGCACAGAGTTGAAGTTATAGCAAACAGCAGGAGGGAAAAATAGGACAAAAATATGAAAATGGAAGCAAAAAGAAGGAGGAAGACAACAGAGGACACAAAATTGACTCAGGGGCAGCAACCAACAGGGTGACAGAGAGTAGACAGCAGAGGTCCACGTTTCAGAAGGCAGGACAGAAAAGGACGACTGTGGACACATCTGTGTGGATGCAGCCAGCCGTGTGAAGCCAATGCCCTGCGGGGTCACCTGTCAGAGTGGGGACTGCTGGCAAGAGGGGCAAGAGCAGCACCACGGGAGGCAGGTACCCAGAGAGTTGCAGACAAAAAAAGAAAGAGGGAAACCAGGGGCGAGGGAAAAATAGACGCAGGCAGCAGGGGAAACACATCAAATAGGAAGATTGTGAGGCGGGTGGAAATGGTGAAAGGAAGATAAGTGGGGAGAGTTGAAGCGCTAGGGATCCAAATGTAGTTCTAACTCTTAAAAAGTGATGAGCTTTTTTAATGATATAATTCTATCACTGGGGGAGATTCAGAGCATCTGTAAATCCTGATATATATTTCCACTGGGTTTCTCCCATTGACTTTCAGCACTTAATTAACAATTTCTTCATCAAAACTGGTCTTTGGGACCTCATTCCAACTACACTGCTTAAGGAAATTTTAGCCTTATTTATGATCTTGAAACACCCCTCCTTGATCCAAGTGTTTAGGGTTAGGGTGTTAGTGTTTCTCTAAAATAGCTCAAAAAGCAGTTAGCCAATCAGTTGTGTGATAATAGTCTATTTTGTGGATTTCTGTCAGAATTTAGAGAGTGCATCATGTACGCAAATAGCATGCATACGCATGGAGTTCTGCAAGACTGTACATGGATCATTTCTATCCTTATATATGATTTCTTCAGGCAAATTTATTAAGAAATTCTCCACAAACTTGCATTAGACAATACCCAATAATAATTATGAATGAAGACAGATAAAGCAAACCGGATCAGTTTAAGGTGAACTTTAAGCCTGCCTGACCAGGATGAACAAATATTTTTAGTTAATAAGTCACAAAACTGCAGTTATTCTACACTGTAGAAACAATATACATACTCTATTTGTCATTGATGTGAATCCCAGTGTCATCTGTGATCGCAGTATGCCTTTTAACTCCCCCCATTAAAGATATTTCAAGGATCCCCTGGCTGATTGCCTAAGTGATGGACTTTAGGACCTGGTCGTCCCTCCACTGATACCGGCCATCAGCCGGAGGCTTTGAACAGCTGCTCAGAAAGAGTTCAGGTGCTCCAGACTTGGAAACCAGGCAACATACTGGTGTCTCCACTTTGCCCCATGTGAACAGGAAGGACATCATACACCCCCTGGATCAGGAATTTGATCTTATGTGGGTTCCGTACTAGATGTACTTCCAAGTGACACTCTGCTCCATTGCCTGTTCCCACTTCATCCAGGGACTGTTCTGGCCTGGCCAATGCTCTGCTGGTTTTTGTCCTCCTCCACTGAGGCTCAGACCTGACCCTGCACCAACTTCTGTTTCTTTTTCCTGCTTGCAGAGTTGTATCTGGTTGCTGCTTGACTCTGGAGACCAGCACTACCTTGAGCCATGGTCCCCAAGATGGCTGTGTGATTTAGTCGGGACTCTGCCAGCTGGACTGCCTCAGCTGCCTTCCACTTCCTCCGTGTTTTGACTATGATCCCTACTCTGGACACCTTGTAGTCTCTGGACTCTCAGTGTACTGCAGATGTTCCCATGTCTGTGTGTCAAAGAATTCCTCCCTGACCGAACTGAAAGGTGGCCTGAGCTTTTTGCTGTTCCTGTGAGGGTGATGATACTTATGTTGCTTACCTCTTACCTCTTATGCAAGTGTGCTCAAGATAACCTGGGACACCTGAGACAGTATGTTGCCCTTCTGTAGCAACATACGGATATATCTGTTACCCAACAGGAACTCTTTGAGCCGCTTGGCCACGAGGCTGAAAAATATTTTGCTCCCCACACTTAATAAAGAGATCTAGCTGCTGTTGCACACTTGGTTACCTCTTTCCCTAATCACGCAGCTACTATGTTGATGATGACTGTGCTCATGATTCTCAGCTTGTGGTCCAATTCACCCTAGGTTGTGACTTCCAAGATTTGATTAACATCCTCATCAAACTGTCTCCAGACCACTTTCATTGAGAATTTCAGCAACAGAATCCTTGACCACCAGGCCAATGGAGCACAGCCTGATAAAGTGGCTTGGTGATTTAGAGGGTTTGTGCATTGCTGACCATTGGGGCTAAGGGTGGGCTTCTTGCAGCAGGTGATGGCGACACTTGGAGGCTCTGAGCCCTGTGGGTTGTCTCCGAGCTTAGCTCCTCCTGTGTTTCACCAGAAGTAACTTCTGTGTGCCGTGTTGTCTCTTCCACTGTCAAGCATTTGGACCCCCTCTCATTTTTGCAGATCTTGTCTTATACACACTCGTTTTGTGTCCTGCTTTGCTCTGTTGTGCTGGGTCAATATTTTTGGGTCAGTCCGGCTGGGGTGTTCATCCTCCTCCCCTTTTGGGCACCCCTGGGGATATCTTCCTCTGAAAGGAAGAACCCAGGAACAATTTACAACGCCCTCCCCACCCCAGTTGCCATCTCTCGGGCAGCCCTCTGTTATTCTAGATATCACCACACTCTTCATGTTAGTGACCCAGTCTATTCTTGGTTGTCAGTGGTGCTCCCAGATTGTCATATTTTCACAGCATGTTCTTGGACACATCATCATTGTGGTACCCAAATAGATACTATAAATACTTCATAATATAGAGATGAGCTGTCCTGCAGTACAACTGTGACCGCACAATGTCTCTTGCTCAATGAAGCACTTATTTCACTTGCTGATACAATTCATGGTTAATTTTCAAACCAACAAATCGTATCATTGTTGCTGCAGCCCAATGTATTATGTGCTGATTGGGTTAAAAAGGAAATAGCCAGCACTGCTCCCAGTAGACCACTTAAATACATACATCTGTAAATAACCCACATACAGCAGTTCCATAGATGATAGTGAGTTTGCTCTGCACCTTGCAACCCTAACCCTATTCCCCTAACTTATTACTTATCATTTATTTCAGATATAACCTTTCTTCTATCTTCACATTGAACTTTTTTGTGCCCAATTTAATATTTTTCCCAAGTTTTTTTTCCACTGTGTGCTGCTGGAACAATTGTAATTCCCCCACTGTGTGACATATAAAAGAATTTGAACTTGAAAGACATAAATCAATAAAAATAGAAAACAGTAAAAAAGAAGAGAATAAACAAAAACTGAAAAAGTAAAGCATGCAATTATATTTTTATTTTCACTCATCTATAAGCAATGAATCGCTACAAATCAATTAATGTCTGTGCCTGTACAGTAGTTCTATAATCAGAAGCTATAAATCTGTAATTATAATAAATGATTATGGGAGATCCAGGAACAGTTGTAACATGGGACGGTTAACCCTAATCCTAACCCTAACACCTTGAATTTTTCCAATCAGAAACAAGCTAGTGTGTTAACACTCATTGTGCCCATGCTCAGTTACTGTAGGTTGTCTTCATGCTAACAAAAAACAGATGGCCACATTTGAAACTACCAGAGACATTTATCACCAAATTGCTTTGAGGTAAAATGTAACTTTTCTATCAAATGTATTTTTTTTATAATGTCCTGAGATCATGAATCAAAAGAAGTATTGTCACAATCACTGTTTTATAGGCTTAAAATAGAAATGACTAAACCGTGTCAAGCTGGCAGTCGTGCTAGTTTTGATCAGGTGAAAACTTGACTGGTCATACAGGAATGGCTGTAACAACTCGTTACAATCTGAACCAACTAATCAGTGACTTTCATTCAAATTCTTTATCTTATTCTTCCATTTTTAAAACATAGATCAACATCATCAACATAAATCATTACATTTTCCACTTGCATTTCTCAATCACCAATTATCAAACAATATCTTTAGGAGCTCATTGATTACCCTAGCAACTGTGTGACTAGGTCTTCGCAAGACATTTTTTCTTCCCACTGTGCTGCAAAAGAAGTCTGTGATATCAAACAAAAGAGGCAGATAAATGTTGAGCACAGTTCTCTCTCGTGTCATTTTGTTATTCATTATTATAAAAAACAATAAGGGAAATGTCAGTATACTGAAACAATATACGATAAGCTTATATATTAAGCCTGCATAAATTAGACTCCATGTTAAGTTAATGATCATCAATTGCATGCCAATAGTCAGTAGAAACTTGTTTGTTTACAGAAAGAGGAAGAAAGACAGGGGAATCCCACTTCCTTTGCTGAGAGAGATTCAGATGAAATAAAACTGGCCACATCAGTCAGGGGAGGGGCCGAATCATATGGCAACACAATAAAGTGTTAAAGTCAATGATAAATCCAGTGTAAATGGTTTTTGATTTATTTGAAAACTCTGAAAACGTTTTACAGCTGTCCCTGTTCTACCTTACTGTAGGAGAGGTTCATTGTTCAATAATTTCAGTTTTGCCTCCTAAAACAGAACATAAAATGCCACACGGAGAGCTAGAGATTTCTGCGTGAATGCAGGAGACATTATGGGCATCACAGTTGAGTTGGCAGGTGTGCAAACATCCTCCAGCAGGTCTGGCTGAGGCAGAGTGGTCCTTCAGGGAAGAGGTGATAAAGTGGCTGAGTGCTCTGGACTATCTGTGACCAGTTTTTGCTGAATTGCCAAAAGACAAAGTAACAGAGGAAAAGTGGAAAACAACAGCTAGATTTGTAAGGGAAAATTGCTGGGTGGGATGTCATTGACAAGGTGGTTGAACAGAAATCATGAATAGGTAAATGTTTTGGGGGTAAACAGGATGTATTTTATTCTGAAGTAAGAAAAAAAAATGGGGGGCTAAAGTCTCAGAGAGGATGAAAGTACTGTTGAAATGTTTGTCATTGGCAGAGAAGGACGCTGATAATGTATTCCTTAACACTGAAATATACAAATTTAGTATGAATTTATAATTCTCTGTTGGGAAATGTTTCAAAGACCGAAAATGCAGCCACTCGCATTTAAGGGTTAATGGATGAGTGTGTTAAATTCATGATTCCCTGCTTGTTTCAGACATTTTAACACAAAGTGGTCGAGTCAAAATATCTGCTGCTGAAGAAGTAGAAAGGTGAAGCTAATTTGAAGATTTTGGGTTGTACTTGCTCGCTTAACCAGACAGGAACAACACCACTGATGTCACATTTATCACCCTATCTATGTTATTTCTGTTGTTTAAGAGCATCATCTATAAACTGTTACTGGTGGATTTTATTCTCTTTGTCAAGCCAGCTGATAAAAAGGCTTTGTGAGAAAACACATTGCTGCTATGACCACTATGAAGTAGACGGGAAAATTAAGTCTGTCTGAACCAGCACTCTACTTTCCAATTTTGCGACCTGCAATTCAAATATTATGAATTTATCTCTGGCCTTGTCCTCACTGTCTTAAAACAACAACAACAAAAAAAAAACATTACGAAGAAATCAGACCTGGCTCCAGGGTCTCTTTTTACCTTTCACCTTCCATTTTGTTTTACAGAAGTAGGAATAATGTCTCAGCAGCTTTCAGCCCGCATATATCACAGTATTCTTTTTAATCTTTTTAGCTTATTCAACCAAACCTCTGAAACCGAACTTGATGAAGTGGTTGATGATCCTCTGCTCAGCCTGTGGGTTCACATTCCAACTCTGCATCTTTAGCTTGTGCTCAGTGCAGCATACCATAGAACACTGGCCTGGCTCTCACATACTTAAAGTCTTACCGGAATATCATATTACAATAGAACTACTGTGATTTTTTCTTATGTGAAATATGATGTACTCCAGGGTTCAGTTCTCGGCCCTCTGCTTTTGTCTCTTTGTACTTCACTGCTAAGTTTCTGTGCTGGTACTGATCTGAATCTAAAGCAGTTTATACATCGACTGCAGATAATTAGCTCACATAATCCCATGTCAAATAACTCCAAATGGCACTTTAAGTTGCTTTTGAAGACTTACAAGCTCGTAACCGACCAGCCACCTTCATATCTGCCTGATCTTAAGCCTTATATTCCATCCCCTGCTCTTGGTTCTAAGATAACAGAGCTGCTGCATGTCCCCAGTTTTTATTATTATTATTATTATAATGCCCTTTACCTCTTGCAATAGCCTTCCTGCTGACATCTGACTGCCCGAGTCTGTTAAGGTATCTAGAACCAAACCAAATCTCACCTTATCCCTCAACTATCAGTGAGTGGCTGTTTTGGATTAGTTCAGGGTTTACACTTCTGTTTTCTTTTTTACTTAGCTGAAGGAGGGAGCGTGCACTCTTGTTGAGAACATTTGCAGGTGTTTTAATTTTTTCAGTGTGTAAATAGAACTAGTTTATGGGGTATCGGTTGTGCTTGGTCTGCCAGTCCCTTGCCAGCCTGTGGTAGTTAACTGGGTTAAGTAAAAAACAAAACACCCCCCACCCCTCTTTTTTTCTATGCAGCGGAGGACTGTTTGCCAAGAGCGTGTCATAAATCTGCTGCCCAGACAAACGGATAAGAAGTGATATTTCTTTGCAAAAGCAAGTTTCAGCAGGAGTTGTTAAAAAGGTGTGTATCACTGTCACCTCTCACCAATCTGGCAAAGAGAATAATTTGGATTTCACCCATTTTTCTGTTTATCAATGAGGCGATTGCAGGTGTTTAAACACATTGTTTCACACAGAGAGCAATTTCATGATCTCAAACTGTGTTTTGTGTTTAATTTGAAAGTTGATGGTTTTGATTGTGTTGAGTTTTGCAAATTAGATTCTGGTGGAAACTGATCTTGCAGAAAGATAGAACAAAGCCGTGGATGTGCTGGAGGAGTCCAGAACATACCTAAAAAAACTCAAATACCTAAATAGAACGAAGTTTGAAAAGGAAAATGTAAATGTTAAAAAACTGTTCTGCCCGTAGCACTAAGCAGTACAGGTAGAGCAGCTGAGGGTGTAAAATTCCTGTACTTAAGAGAAAACCGACAGCTAATACGTGCCTGAAAAGAAGTAATAACCTGGGGGGAGGTTAGCAGCAGGAGGAACAAGTGTCAGAAGCTAACTTATGTATGGAGGAGGAGGACTGTGCTGTCAGCAGACGCGCATTAACTCCCTGCTGTCTGTCTCTATCCAACACAAGATTTTATTATACATGACAGATCAAGAAATTCTAGGTAGTGTCAAAAAAATATATAAATTTGACAAATTTTAAAATTGAGAATAATTTTACAGATAAGAAAGTGCGCTTGAAATCCATTAAATTCTAGAAGAGCAACAAAAAAAAAAGGGAGGGGGGGGGCTGTGTTCAAACAACTACTACTATCTCCCTTTCTGTTTAATGTTTCTTTATCTGTTTTGTTTCTGCACGGGGACTTCAAGCACAAAAAAAAAAAAAACAAATCAGGAAAGACACCGAACCTCATGACATGCAATCGAGTAGCTGACATAAACGTGAACTGATCTGTGGAGGGTGAGGGAAGACAGTACACATGGGCTCATGGAGAAAACCCTTTACCTTTACACCCCTTTTCTCCATTGAGCAGTATTTATGCATTTAGGAAGGCATGCAGGTTTCTGCCTGTAGGCTGCTAAGATAGCTGTTAGATGGACGATTTAAAACAACTTGTATTTATTCATTTATTTATTTGGACAATTGAAATCTGGGGAAAGTGGGTTTAGATCTTTGAAACAGGCGTGGGAACGTGGCATAGTATTGATTTCTGCAGCTTTGTCTACAGTTCTCTCACCAAATCTAAGAAGGATATAAGCGCTGAGTTATGTTGGGCTACAGAGCTCTGCAGAGGCCACACAAAATCAAGGAGCTCATATAAAAATAAAAAAAAAAGCTTTGTCTGCTGAACAGCTAAGGCACAAGGGGCCACATTTTCAGCTTCACTTTCAGAGTACTCTTCTTATGGACTTGTCTTCAAAGTTTTTTTTCAGCTTGGAAAAGAAGAATGTGGACAGAGGGTTCATCCATGGTCCAAAGTCAACTCCAGGACAGCAGCTCAGTGAAGCCAGCTAGATCTTCCTTCTGAACATAAGTGCAGAAGGGTGAGGGGGCATTCGATTTATTCTGCAATGGGCTGCCCAGTGTCTGAGAGGAACCTACGGAGTTGGGGGGTCCTCTGACTGTGAACCTTTTAAGGCTCAGCAGGAGGATAAGGCTACAAAGTATTTGGGATCAAACTGTGAGGACATCACAGTCTTCACTGAATGTCCTAATGACTCCTCTTTTAGGCCCAGTGCTGCAGAGAGATGACTGTGATGTTATTACAGAAAAAAGAAAGATATTATGAAGTAGTGTCTGGTTGCTCTTCAGTGTGGGGAAGAGGAAGTGCTATTTGGACTGTTTAGGAACTAAGTGGTGTAGATAGGAAGCTACAACATGATTGTTTTGGCTCATAGCTGAGCTTTGTAATTCGCGACTGAGGACCTGGATATGCTGTAGGACTATTTCATTGTTAATGACACTTTAAATGGAAATGCTTTCCCCAAGTTGGGTCACAATGTAGACAAAACCAAATTAAAGGAACACTTGTCTCTCTTTCTGTTCCCAAAATAGACCTTTAGGAACATTTTTGTCTAAGTCTTGTGTTGTATCCTGGAACAAAAGAGTGCTCGGTATGAGAAAAGGCTGTATGGGTGAGAACAGTAGAAGACAGGCCAGTGTGGAGGGTCACTTCACTGTCACATGGAAGACATGGAAGGAGGTAGTCACAAGCTAGAAGTGTAAGGTGGTAATTCATGATTAAAGGACCATTTTGATATGTTTTTTTCATGTCATTGTTATTGTTCCTGTCGTACAGCCCTCATATCCCAAGAGGTCAGGTTATAACAGCATAACATTGTGCCTTGTTGAACTCCTGCTATGATTCATAGTACCCATTTGGACTATTGGGTATGGAAAATGTTGTAGTCAGCATTACTTGGTAAAACATACAAGATAATTACACTGGGTCCTTCCCCAGCTGATTCATTTGAAATGATTATCCATAAAAGTGTCATATGCATTGGTAGGTACTTACTGTACAAGGCATAGAAACTAGTAAGTGAGTTAGATTTGTTATATAATTACATTATGAAATACAATATTAAATGGTTCTATGAATTCATGAAAGAATTTGCTAACACGATAATCTCCAATAGGCATAGTAGCACCTCAGACCTACAAAGTGAATGATCTGGTTCTGAATTAAATGTTTATGTGTTGTTTTGTTTTTTTGGTTAATATGATCTCTTACCACAAAAACACAAGGTGTTCCACCAAGACAGTTAGCAGACACTCTTGTTCTCGGGCTAAGAAGAAATTACCCGCCTGTGGGGGCATTGCTGGGGCTCCCGGGTGGGTTTCTTCTGTCGGTGGGGTGCCCCTGGCTCGTCCGGTGGATGTGAGGTGGGATTCGGGGTGTGATATGTTGGTGGCAGATGTGGACGGTTGAATGGTGGATGGGTGTTGTTGGGGGGCGTGGGGCCCTCCTGCCCTGCTCCAGCATGCGCTTCCTTGGGCGGTTCAGTGGTGCTTGCCGTTGCCTGCCTTAAACACTGGGGGCTGTGGCGTGCCACGTGGCTGCGGTGGCTCTCTGGGCTTGGTAGCTCATGTGCTCCTGCACACAGGGTAGTGTTCATGGGGAACTGGGGCCCCTGACCCGACTCTGGGCCCTGGTATGGTCTTACTCATATTTAGGGAATACCCACATGCATGTGTGGTGTCATTTGCCAGCTCGGGTTGGGTCAAATCATGAACAATTGATGAATCCTGCCTAAAATGGGCTGAGCTGCTCTTTCATTCCATCACTATGTACCCTGTCTTTGACTCGGCTCCTCTATTGGGACTCCTTCACCTACCTGGACTCCCTCTCCAGAGATCTACACAGTAACCCTCTGGACTCTCTTAATCCTTAGTGAGGTGACAGGAAAAGCACAGCATCCTTCACTCCACCAGTTCTTACCAGCACCACCTGCTTCCCTTCCCCTGTCCATCCTTCCACATCCTCTCTGTCCTTTATTCCCCACTATATTCACAGAGGTATAGCACCGCCCTCTCTGCCTCACAAAGGTCATTCCACTCAATAAAGATCCACAAACTAGCTTCCAGGGAGGGCTGGTGATGGTCACACACGCGCACTGACATGATGAAATATTAAGCTGCAAGACTATAACTGCATCAATCTCATATAATGTTGACACCCTGTGGTGATAAACTACGAGGACAAATGCAGACAGAAAAAAAAAGAAGAAGAAATTACCCTCCAAAACATTTGAATACTGAACAGTATTGCTACTCTTGCGTAGAGCTCACCAAGAAATCCAAAGACCTGCTGTCATTAGCTAAATTTGCTCCATATTAAATTCTATGTCCCTTTTCAGAATGTTTATTCAACCTACACTTCCTGAATAATAATATCATTAGCCCTCAGCAACACAATAAATACAACTTTTTTTTCTTATATAGTTTTTAAAATACTGTAGATCTATTATACTTTATACATTTTTATACTTTATTCTCCAAGCTCAACCAACGTACATGATCCAGAGTTCATTGTCGTAGAAACCCCACTCTAACAGCAGGAACATAATACGTGCCAGTGAAGCCGAGTACAATTTCAATAATGAAAACTTGTCGACAGGATTAGAAGTGCTAGTTAAACCTCTTCAAATTCGAACTTGTAATATTGTCTGCACTGAAAGAAGGCACTTAAATGCAGTGAATGCAATTCATGTCTGTTTCTTTACCTTTGGAATGCTATCTATGAAACTCAAAGCTTTTCTCACATTCACATCTTTCAACTGTGTAATTTTATTCAATCTTTTTATTTTTTCAATTAATAATGGATTTTTTAATTCTCATGAAACGAGATTGAAGTAAATTGTGAGGACCACAGAGAGAGAAAGAGAAAAACTTCTTTTGTTTATTTTGTGCTTTTTGAGTGTTGTACAGATTGAGGTATTCCTTTTTCTTCAAGGTTCACATTCATCCAAAAATCCAAATCCCTGTCAGTACATAAAGCCTGACTGGTCACTGAGAATTTCAAGATGCCCAGACTTGAAGAAGCCTCATATTTTGGTAAGTGGACCTAACTAAGGGTTGAAGACTTTTGATTTTACAAGCAATGATTGACATGCAATTTATGTAAAGAGTAGCTTGTTTTATGGCTGTTATGAAGAGGACACAGTATTTCACCAACTATTTCCTCTGTCATTCTTGAATGTAGACATGTTGATTTCGCATGAATGCGTGCTAAACATTTCTGAATCATCAACAGTGAGGAAAGATCAACAACACAGATAATAAACATAATGCATCTGTGAGCAATGAAATACCACTGTAGCATTTATTCCTTTGCAATTCAGAAGAATAAACAAATTAGGTCGGCTTGTTTCATGTAATTAATGTTGCATTTTGCAGTCAAAGGCCCTCTCTTCCTCTTACTCATCATTACTGGCCATGGGATCCCATGTGTGTGGGAAGGAAAAGAGTCATACTGGGAGCTTGAATGCCACCCAATGACGAATACATATGACAATACCACGGAATGTTGTACATTGAACAGGTGCCATCACTTCATGTTTTTTATGCATGCATGAGTAACGCCGGTTGATCATGTGGTTAAAATGTTACATAGTTTCGGGGAGTCATTTTTGACACAACTCTCTCAAGATATTAAAAACTTTCCTTCATGCATGCTAGCTACAGTAAATTCCTACCTTATAACTTAAACTTTTTTGGTGTGATTCTCGTCTGATAAATTTCGACCATGAGAATAGCTGGTTCTGTCTTCCATGTTTCACGCAGATTAGCGCTACAGTTGGAGAGGAGTTTTAAAGAGTAGGTTCTATCTGATTTGCAATTTCACATTAAATAAATATCAGTTAAAACTGGAATTAGCTATATCAAGATAAAGATTTTGAATGTGCGGGTTTGCTCATTTAGAAAGTGTTATTGACACAGTATATTGTTTGTTACTGACTTGCATGTTGTAAAAAATACAGTCACGGATCATGAATCATGAGTTGCAATGAAAAAATTATATATTGTCCAATTTATTGAATAACCACAACAAAATTCAGCTCTTTAAGACCTACAGGTGAATACGCCTTACAAAAAATACAGCCAGTTATGTGATTTAAACTAATTGCATTTGAGGCCTTCTCCGGCAGCCAGTCAGCACCAAACTGTACTGACCCTCAGAGTGATTTGGATCTACTGTGTCAAGAAAAGGTAATTTCATGAACAATATGCAACACTGCCCACTGTGACTACTAGCTACAGGGTGTGTGTGTGTGTGTGTACATCCTCTGTACACAATTTTACACTTAAATGGGGTGGTGGATAAGAAGGGCCTCACCAAAGATGAGCATTGGCTTTTTAATTTAAGATATGAGCAGCATCTACACGCCTATGGGCTCCCGGTGTGCAGCACACTGATAACACTATAGTAGAAATAAATGATTAAACCAATGAGGCAAAAGCACACACTGTTCTCACATGCGCACAACACAAACATGTAAGTTGTGCATGTTGAGAGAGGGGGAATGAAAGAGAAGAAATACACTGAGAGATTTCATGTTAACAGAGGCATATGGTTTTGTGACTAGGGCAAAGTCTCTCATATACATCATCCGGTAATTTTATTGCTGCTGTACTAACACAAATGGATGTGTTATTGAGAGAAGGCAGTCAATTAGGAATATGGTAATTATATCTGCATGTTGTCATTTTCAATGTTTCACCTTCTTTGTTCCCACATACCACAATTCAGAGCCTGTCACTGAGGTCCTTGCCTGTGTGTGTGTGAGTGTGTTCATATGCAAACATGTGCAAATTGAGTACAACATCTTCCATGCTACACACGCAAGCCTGGAAAAGAAAATAAATGATATAACAACAGAACCTAATGAGCACTGAAAATAAGAATGACAGTGAGCCTTTGGTGGGTGAAATGTGTGTGTGAAGCGGGGTGGGATTTTGAAAATCTGGCAAGCAGGCTTGCCACCACACTGACAGAATCAACATATGTGCCCTGCATTAAAGGGAAGAAGATTTTTATAATTCCGAGGTTGCCTGTGTTTGATTACGAATGACAAGTGTATATGTATATGCTGAAATGTGATACAGTGTGCATCAGGAGAGTATATGTGTATTTGGTCGCTCAGCGCACCGTGTCTGTGTACATGTGTATAATGCATCAGCCTCCAGCTGCCTGCTGCCTACAAACTGTCTGCAGCCATCATGGAGGAAGGCCCTCATTGTGTGAAGGACAAAAGGGGCGTGTGCCACCATAGGGAGATAACAGTGATTTATGAGGGCCTGTCTCTACAGCGGCAGGTAAACATGCACTCCGGGGGTGGGGTCTGTCTGCCATCTAACTGCCATTCAGTACCCATAAGGAGACACTGGCAGGAATATACAGCATATTCACCTACATATTGCTTTGCCAAAAGGATGCAGTGTTGCACTGAAGCCTCGGGGGAGTGGTGAATCAAAGAAATGGAGGAGTGTGTGTCACCTACTGCATGTCATTGGTTCCCCCCTCCTTTAATAACAGTCCTTCAACGTAACAGTTCTTCCTGTATAATGATGATTAAACTGTGCCTGTACAATGTGATCAAAGCAAAACAAAGTTTCTTTGTAAAATGAACACTCTCAAACTATCCTGAAATATGTCAACTAAGAGCAGAAAATATCAACTGTAACAAAACGATTCACTAGAAAACAGCAAGCATCAATGTAAAAGAAATGGGAAATGCAAAAAATTGTCAGAATTTCAGTGCTGCACTTTCCGATGTGTATTGTTAAACTTCACTGAAACATCTGCGGATATTTTCTTGGTGTACAATAGTTTTGCTGAGGTCTGCCTCCGAGCCTTTCAACAGACTGGGGCTTTTATTGTGGTGTTTGTTAATCATGCAGAAGTTCTTCCACGGCATTTCCTGCAGTTTGCAGTTCTGCCTCCTTTCTCCATCCCATCACCAATTCTTGTGAAGTATTTTTCTGAATAGAAATAAATATATATAATTATGCCGTTAGATGTGGCTGAAAAGGCCCCACTGTTTGAGTTAGCCCTCAAAGAATATGAGCAGCAAAGCAGATTAATTCAATCATTTATTCATCTAAACCCTTGGAAAATGTTTTAGGGGGTTAGTGCTGATTTTCAACCCTGCCAAGGTGCAGGCTTACATTGCGGCAGTTTCATCTAAAAGTAAAGGAAAATTTAATTGAGAGAAAAAATATGTTTAAAACAGTGACAGGGTAAAACTCAATTAATCTTGAATTGCCTCTGTGGTATTAATGATGTCCATGAAGTTTTGTAGATGGACTTAGTAAGTGTTTGCAGCACAGTATCAAAACTAACAGCTTCCTCCAAGGAATTTTGGGCCGTGGAGATAAATGCACCAACAAAATGCACGAGTTTATCAGGAATATGCCACTTTCTTGAATATAGCCTTGATTTTAAAAAGCTGCTAGCATGGTTGAAAACATCACAGCTATCACAGACCATCTGGTGCGTGTCTCAATAACCTTCAATTTGTCAATATTCGGTCACAAACAGTTTCCGCTCTGTCACAGCTTTATTTATTTATTTATTTATTTATTTTTTAAAGTGTCATCACTGTCTAACTAATCTTTCTTGAGCAGTTTTGCTCCTAATTTTGAGTTGAGGCTTGTCTAAAAGGCACTACTGCTGTAGCAACACTGAAAGATGGTTGGTCTTTTTTTAGGCAGTTAGGCAAAACAGGAAAGGAGGATCTAAGGTTTGCAGCCATTCTCTCTACCATTGACCTGAGCTGTCCCAATTTAGACCATTTGATGTCTTGCTCTTAATCACTGTGTTGTATCAGATATCCGCAGATTCAACACTCTCACTGCTGTAATTTTTTCAGAGCTGGCTTTGGTACAGATATAAAAGACTAATCCTGAATGATATCCTAAAATTCATATTAAATTTATGACCAGCCTTGAAACCACCCATTATGTAAACAAAGCCATTGCAGACCCAGTAAAAATAAAAAGCTTAAACTCTGGTAATGACCGGTTTCCATCCATTACTGTTTTTCTTGACACCAGATTAATGAGACCAAGAGGGGATTTTTAGTTCAAAAGTGATTCATGGCAATGCTGAGGGAAGCTCTTCGGGAATCATGACTCTTCTTCAAATAGCATAGTTGAGAACTTACTGTAGATAAAACCTTTCCATCTGCTCTAAACACTACTTCTCCAATAAAGGTGAAGAAGAGGTCAACTGACAGAATCTCAGCATGGTGAAACAGTGGCAGTGTCAATGAGATCAAGAGAATCTGTCAGGCAGCTAAGGGAAACTCACAATTCATTGTAATACATATGAAAAAGTCATAGCTGCCTATAACAAAGCTGTACACCTGACAAGAAAGGATTATCGCTCTGAAACTGTTACACAGAGAGCTGCTGTTCTTCCAAGAACTGGCTTTGTTTTCAATAACAAGAGGACTTAAATGAAAGCCTGCATAACTGCTGAGATTAAGGCAAATAACCTCAGCAAGAAGTCGCCATGGATAAATTCACCTGTATTAACATTAACTGAGCTTAGCAGGACTGTTGGTGAGTATAACTCCTCCGTCTCATGTACTCACCAACAGGATTCTTAAGCATTTGGAATTTTTACAAACGCAATCCTGGACTTTATAAATACAACTCCTAGACAGTGAGGCCCTGAGCAGCTACTGGAAAAGATTAAGATGTTCGAGAAAACGCTCTTAAAAAAAAACAACAACAACAACTTCAAAATAAGGTTCTCAGTTTCCTCTTAGACCTACAATATGTGCAGGGAGAATGTTACTGGTCAGTCTTAGAGACCATATCTCAGAAAATGCTGTGGGGTCACTCAGGGGAGCTGCCGTGGTTCATTATTATTCATGCTGTCACATGTTGATAAACATTATAATTACATTACTCACATTACTAAAGAACTATGTATGTTATGCTGATGACACACTGCTGCACATCTCTGCTGAACCAAATAGTTATTCTTATAGCTTTGAAATGGATAAAATGTTTTAAGTTAAATGTGGAAAAAACTGTAAAGTACCAGAATGAGAAACGCTGTGGAACCTATGGACAAAACGTCCTGAGATTAAGTCAGAGTTTTTGTTTTTTTCAAGTTCCATATCAACAAGGTGATGAAAGCATCATGGTACCACCTTAGAATACATATCCAAAGTATGGTTGTTTATACATTTAAAAGACATGACAAAGCCAAATGGATTGATTAATGCCCCCCCAAAACAAAATAAACAAATAAATGAATAAATAAGAAAAGACTCTGCACTGTGAATCTGTTATATGTTACATGTAGAATAGATTTTAAGGCTCCTACTTATGTACTTAATGTGCTAGAGTCGAACCACATTGCTAACTCCCTAGTTAACTCTGTAAATCCAAGATGATCTGCTGCTGGTTTCTTGAAGGTTCTTGGGAAAAGGACAAAAACACATTGTCTTTAGATATTAGACAAATTGTAAAGTTCAACAAAGGTGAAGCAAAAGAGGCCGGAGATCCCGGCCAAAGAACAAAAGATGGGAATGCACCTGGGCAGCCACACAATGAACTGCACTCCAAGCAACTCTCCCACAGTCTATTAAAAGACAAACAACAACGAACCTCAATTAAACAAAAGACAAATGACTTAACTACCAGAGGTCTCTATCCCAAACTAAAACAACAAAACCCAGCAAGTATACTGGGGAAAATCCTAATTCTCATACCTCCTCACCAACTGCAGTGAGCTATCCAGCCTTTGTGTTGCCTTCTCCCCCCCTTTCTCCACAGTCTTCCCCCATCCGAATCCCGGTGAGCAGCACCAGAAGAGCAGGGGAAGAAGAGCTGAAGCAGGGAAGGCCCAGGAATAATAATAGTAATTAAAAAAAAAAAAAAAAACACAGGCTAAAAACCCCTAAAGGTAGCATACCATAGCATATTGATGTCAGTGGTTGGATGATAAATTGTGTGTCTGTGTGTATGTGTGTGTATATGTATTATCCCCCACCAACTGCCACAACTCCACTAAGTAACTTCGGGTTGTGGCTGGCGCAGATAAAATCCAGTGCGAGATTTCACCTGCAGGGAAAAGGTTCTGGGCTGGCTGAAAGAAAGAGGCTGACCCCAGAGTAACCTAAACCTGTGGTGCATTTAACTCTATTGGTGAAAAAGGTTTTGTGGTGCTGTTTTCCTCAGAGCAGAGGTAGGAAAGATTTTTCAGTTTCTTACTTGAATGTGAAATTGATTTATTCCTATATTCAGTTTTTTTTTGTATTTCTTTTTTGTGATATGCTTATGTTTACGACATGTTATGACATGCTGATTTCGCATTTGCGCAGGAAGCACTTGGAGCAGGTAATTAGTCATATTCATAGTCTTTTTCAAGACAAAAAAATTACTTATTAGAATTATTAGTTGTACACGGTCAAGCATCATGCATGCCAAATGTTAAAATGTATGAAATGTATTAGAAATTTGTAAAGTATTTATAGTGTAAGCATTTGCTTACAAGCAGCTAACCCTCACATGAACATGTATTCAGACAATGCTCTTTGACATGTCATGCAACCCTCAACTGCTCTTCCAAATCTTCACAATTGGAGCAAGACAGTCTCATTTAAGCTTGATTCTGAAAAGAGATTCTCGGAGTGATGGCAAACAATTATCCCAACCAATCTCAACACACCTTAGAGCTTCAGTACCTTCAGTGACTGATTCCTATCTTGACTCCCTGGCTCGTGCGAACGATGGTGACTGACTCATCTGCACTTTCTCCAGGAAGTTCACATGAAGACCTGATTGCGTTGGGTAATGATAGAGTATGTCACACTGGAGGTCTGCAACAACAGAATATTCAAAGAAAAACATTCAGATCCTCATTCAAATACACCTGGCACACATCACAATGAATGATTACTACCTGGGTTGAACTGTTTTCATTTAGGACACAATTTGTTTAGTCTCTGAAATGCAATCAGTTCCACACATGATGTTGCAAATGGAAAACATTTTTTAAAAAAGATACATATTTTTCATGCAGATCTAAATACAGGTGGAACGGAAAAAACAGCTACTGGAATAGAGAAAGATCAATACTTTTCATTCACTTATTTATTATTCACTATTTATTTCCAATCATCTCTGTTTTAAGGCTATGGCTTTCTGCCCTGTTCATTTTCAATTGCTTTTGTCTCAAAGTTCAGGGGGGTGTTGGAACCGATGCCTGCTGGCATTTTGAGCAGTGGGGATCCACCCTGGACAGGTCGCCAGTCCATCACAGGACCAACACACAGAGACAAAAAACCATTCACACTCACGGAATATTTTGAGTCATCCATTATCCCAAACATGATGTCTTTGGACGGTGGGAGGAAACCGGAGTACCTGGAGGAAACCCAGGCAGGCAGGGGGAGAACATGCAAACTCCACACAGAAAGGCCCCAGGCTGGGAACCGAACCCGCGACCTTCTTATTGTGGGGCAACAGCGCTAACCACTATGTCGCCGTGCTGCCCCTTCAAGTTACAATGACAAATATATTTTTTCTTGCTCACATCTTATTAGAACTCATTTTGCATGAAAAAAATGCTGAATAAGCCTTTTGAGCCTTTGGCTCACCTAAACTATTATAGAATAAATTCAAAGCCATTATCTGTAATCACAAGAGAATAGTCAATTACTGCTTCATCATATGTTGGAAGAGAACGTCTGAATCAATTTATGTTGTCTCATTATGAACATTCCAACTGAATGTACACAGTTGGCCTCAACTGATATAGTAAAAAAATGAAAATGATTTCAGGCTTGGAAACCTGTGGCAGAAACAAAATAAGTGAAAACCGCCCCTTCCTCTCTTAGAAGTTACTGTAAACCTTTGCACAAGGTGATCAAACTCCAACTGTTGGTCTTTTTTGCTGAAAGAATCCATTAGGAGGTCATTGTCTAATTTTTGTTTCAGTGCAGTTATGACACTATTGTCCACTCTTGAAAAGACCAATAGTTTTAGAAACAAGAAGTTGGGTGTGGTGGTGGTAATCTAGCAGATTTTCATTTGGCGTGACAGCATTTACACAGAAGTGCTTGTGGAAAGAGACCTGGGGAAGAGAGTTGACGTTTCAAGGTAAGCGTGATTAAAAATTAAAACATCATCTTGGCCTTTAAACTTGAGGACTTGCTGATATCCTGATGGTGAAGTAATCTGACTCCAAAAATACACAAAAATGCAGGAACAAGCAGTCTAATGCAAGAAGCTTCTGTTTTGGTAAAAACTAACACAATCACCTGACATTCAGGAGCATCCACTTTACTAAAATCAGGAATGTCTTGTAAGGTTAACTAAATACTGTCAGAGTGAGTCATCATCAAAGAAATGCTTGTAGCTTAACATTACTTTTGTGTTTTTGCTGTGATAGAAAAAAAAAAGCTGCTGAGGTATAGAGGTTGTAACCATGGCGACAGCACAGTAAGTCACTTCCACCGTAGAAGGGAAGAGATGAGCAGAGTCTGCATCTGTGCTGTAACTGGCTTCAGTTCAACAATTACAAGGCAGGAAGCTGATAGAAAGACTTAATTGTCATTCATCTTGCTGGGCTAATAATAAGTCTGTTACATAGCTGAGCTTCTCCAATCACCAGTGAGGGTCTCGTGAAGCTGATGTAATGGTAGGAAAGGTGAGAGATACTGTGAGACATGTTGGCTGGGTGCCTTCACATGGCACTGATCTCATTTATATTTTGACCTTTTAAGTGCTTTTTTGGGGAGGAGGGGGGATTAAGCGAATTTGTTCCTTTGACCTCGGCAGGACTGAGATAATGAGTTTGTTTGAGCACACTTCTAAAATGTACAGATTTACTCATGTAATGGTGAGGCAATGACAAAGTCATTCCATTTAAGAGCCTAGGAAGTGCCATTCTTTGTCATTTGAATTGTCAGGAAGACAATTTGTCTTTGAACTCTATCTTAAAATATTGTATTATGCAATAAATCAATGTAAATTGCATAAAATATCTCATTGGGCCGTTATTATATAAGAAATTGAATATTTAGAGGAATTCAGATTGTTAAAATACACCAGCATGCACTATAATAAAGTAATAACAAAAAGATGTCAATAATGTGGAGACATTGTGTGGAAACCAGTGGGGCTTAGATCAATGGTTCCCAAAGTGGGGGGCCCGGAACGGGTTAGGGTGATAAACCGTGAAGCGCTGGCTGTTTAGACGCCATAAGGCGCTGGCGTCTAAACAGCTAAGTTCTGACCCTAACCCTAACCCATGACCGACGCCTTTGCCACAGTCAACTACGTCAAAACATGACCTTAACCCTAACCCATCTTTTTGGAGGAAGAGGGCAGAGATCTTGTCCACAAATTTAACTGTAACAAGTTCCTCATGACCCCCCGCAACCCAGAAACGGAAAAGCAGTAGTGATGGATGGATGGAAGTTCCTCATGAAGTTTGCATGTCTCGGTGAGGTGTTTCTGAAACTCAATGAAGTAAATTTGCAGATGCAGGACAAAAACACACACCCATAGCAATATTGGAATACTGTTACATAGTTTAAAAAAAAAACTGTTACTCTGAAAATAATCACACTGTTCAGGTGTTTTGTTTATTTTTTATTCCAAAAGAAGTTATCGTTTATTGCAACCTGTAATTTATCGCAGATTACATTTACTTGTTAAAAAAAAAAAATTAGTTGGTATTAATATAATGTGTAAAATAAACTGCAATGGAGTTTGAAAACAAAACATTTGTCCGTGTACCGGGGAGGCGGGGGGCGTGTGAAAGTTTTCTTATCAACCAAAGGGGGGCCCAGCAGGAAAAGTTTGGGAACCACTGGCTTAGACAATATACAGTACTGTTCTCCTATGTAATATAGATATGTCATTATAAATTTATTTTAAGAGCTTGCCAGCCTTCCCGGGATAGCAGTAATCTTTCTTTTTTTATCATGCTATCACTGATGCTGATATAGAGTTTCTGGCAGCCCTTGCAGTGTTCAAGGCCACTCACCTTATCCTCGCTGTCAGATCAAGCCCACAGGATGATTATACAAGGGGGCAGCAAAAGCTGACATGTCAGGACCAACTGACTGCACAAACAGATGACAAAACAAATGACAGGCGCATCTGATAACCAGATGAACTTGTTAGACCCCTCATTCTCTTGGCGGGATCCATCTGAGGTAGAAATACTGTGGTTTTTCTTGACTTTATCTTTGCTGTGCTGGAGCACTGCAGCAACTGTAAAAAAACACAGATAAACAAAATATCTCCTCAATTGATGACATTGTGAAACATTTTTCAGCTACTACCTGTATTAAACGCCTAATTAGGAGCCCAAACAAAGCACTCAGAATAACTAATGTGATTTGTGCCTATAACGCAGCATTTTAGAAAATGTGTCACCAAACGACATACACTGTACATGGGCCTTTTGCACTGCAGTTTGAATTATCATAGCAGGAAAAGAGCATGTGGAACTAATAACAATAATGATGGCTTGCCTCCACTTGGATGTTCCAGTAAGTCAACGACAATGAGCCAGCAGGCACAGCACCAGAGCTCTGGCACTGACACACCTACATGAGATCCAACTAATATCAATATTATTAGTTACACTAATGTGTTAACACTAAAAGTTAACTTAATTTTACTTGTTGGTAGTGTCTGGGGGTTTTGCTGTAATAGCAAAGTGTTTCCTCATGAATATAAGACTAATGCTCATAAGGCTGGTTGTTTATTGACAGTCTAAAATCACGCCACATACAGTTGACTGTGGTGGTTTCAGAAGTATGCGGCAGCTCAGACATGGTACAAGTGCTCACAACTTGTGGTGCATTAGTGCTCATTTCAGTGCTCAGGACAGTAAGAGTGTACTGTAGGTAGGTAGGTAAGCATAGGGATCGAAAAAGAATCCAGTGCACTTAAACTGTCTTTGTACTTGGCATACGCTTGCACTTAAACTCCAATTCCTGTTGTCTCCGGTAAATGGAGAAAATATCATCATGCCAAAGAAATTTGGCAAACCTCCAGGTACAGAAACAATACTCACCCACATGTGCTTCCCTCTCTGTTGGGTTGTGGAACAGCCAGTCTGCAGTTAACAAAGCTGATTACATTCCTATCTGTGCCAACCAGCTATCCCTTGGGCTACTGGCTCTTACTGAGACTTTGATCCAACCAGAAAACCCTACTACCCAAGCTGCCCTCTTTGATATCTACAGACTCTGTTGCATGCCTCCTGTCTGTCCAGGCAAGGAAGTGGAACTGGTTTCCAAATTTCCAATGGAAATTTGATTTACCTTTTCCCCTCCAAACAACTTTTTCAAGAACCATACTGTTAAGGTGACTGCTCCATTAAATGTCTCTGTGGATGTTCAAAAAAATGCTGATTGTGGATGAGCTGGACACACCATTGTTTTCCATTCCTGAGCAAAGCGACATGCTGCTCATCCTAGGTGATGTGAGCATCCACTTTGACAATCCAAGTCCAACTTCCAGTGCAAAAGATTTGCATTTGACCTAAAGTTGATTGGAAGGAGCGCTAACGCAGGTCATTCATTCCAGTAGCTATCAGACTATATAACACCTCTCTGTTGCTGCAATAAAATCTGCACTCTGGACTTTTACAATTACTTTTTTTTTTTGCACTACTTGAAAGTTTTTCTTATCGTCACTTTATTATTATCACTGGCACTTTTTATATATATATATATAATATTTTTCTCGTACTTCTATTCCTTGTTTCTATCCTTGTATTTTTTTTCTTTACCTGTAGTTGCTGCTGTAATGATGAATATCCCATATGTGGGATAAATAAAGTGCTATCTTATCTTGAGTGCTATAGCAAAATCATTCATCCTACTTATTGCAACAGCAGTCCTTTTTTGTAGACTCCTACTACTGTACATAGACCCTATTCCTGCCAACTTATCCCAAACTCCCATCGCTGTGCCAACAAACACATTAAATGCTCCACAGTGAAAATGATCTGCTGGCTTTTCAATTGTTTTCAACTGCATTCAAGCAGGTTCTGGCAACACCCCTGCTCAAAAAGCCTTCACTCGTTCCTGCGTAAGAAGGGACCCATCAAACTGTCTTGTTACTGTCATTTTCCCTAAGTTCCCTCCTTCAAATTGGTTGGGCTTTACCAGTGCTCACTTCAAAAAAAATGGTCCTGTTGTCTGCAACAGAAGCTGATGGGCAAAGCAGGCAAGAAAAATCTGTCCTATCCTGAGTAAATAAACCACCCAACTCTTGGTAAAAAAAAAAATAAAATAAAAAAAAAACAAAACAAAACAAAACACTGTTATCTCCTGCTTAGGCTACCAAAATGTCCTTCTAGTCTGTTTCTTATTGACCTCCACTAGCTACACAACCAATGAAACTCCATCCTCTTGTCTTCTGGGCCAGTGGGTTATTCCAATGAATGCTGTTGTTGTGAGGTCCGGAAGGGGGGGAAATTCCAATCTCTCACACCCCTCAAACTTTCAAAGAGACTGTTGTTTCCAACAGGGATTTCACAGATCTCTGCTAAGTGCCAACCTGGACTTTTATCTGACTCTGGCATCGAAAGACTCTGTTTTCCCAGATAATAAATTACAATTCACGCCACAAATCAGCAAAACCTGCCAAACCCCCCCTAGAGAGGTACCATTCTTTGACAGTTCACGCTGGTTGAGCCAGCAACACTATCAGATGGCGGCTGTAAACTGCCGCTCTGGAATGCATCCAGGCCAACAAGGACACAAAGATTGATATAATAAAAAAATGGCTATTCCGATCAAATAAGAGACTGCAAACATGCCGAACTGGTTCCCCTGCAAGGAGAGGACTTCACAGCTGTTCGAACCAGTTTTCTACGAGCTAATTTGGCAGAGATAGAATTTACACCGGACAAAGAACTATTCCAATAATGTAACCACAGCGCCACCCGAATGGAAAACCACCGGAACCGATGGTGCATTGCCTGAGCACCGTAATCTATGTGCTTGGTTTTTGCTTATAAATGTTCTGTAAAAAGAAAAAGAAACTTCATGCACAGTCCATAGTCATGCAATTCCAATTTTCCACAGCCAGTCAAGACGTGCATGAAAATGTTCTTTTCTTGGTTCATTTCTTTGTGTGTTCTGTGATGTCGTGAGTAACTAATAACCATTTAATTGTGTTTTTACAGTGAATAAGATAAACCCATGTCCACTGAATTAACCACAACAAGCAGAGAAAACCCAACTTATCAAAACAATACATTTCTCTTTGTTTTATATATAATTTCTAACTTGGGCGAATGAAAGGCGTAGCTTTAAATCCAAAAACCGCCCTCGTTGTGCTGTGAAACTAGAGGGAGAAATTTGATTGGACCAAACTCGAACCGACAACCAGACCACGCCAGCCATCAGCTGCTTAATCATCATTGTCATATCGTGTTATGCCATTTACATATCCGAGCTCACCTGTTTCATTTAGTTTATGCCTTGATCTGCACCTGTATATAATGAGTACATGTTTTGATTCCTCACTTATTAGCTAATAAAAACCTTAAAATTCAGCCATTGTTACACTCCTTCCTTCAGTAATATTTTTAAAGTCAATCCACAGTAGAGAACATCCCTTCCAGATTGAGACTTGATAAGAGGCAATAATATACACAATTTTATGCATAACACTGTCTAATGTTGCCATCTCTGCACAATTGTTCTTGCCTGTTCCTTGATTGTGATATAAACTACCCTCACTGATTGTGAATAATGCTGTAAAATGAGTGCGATTTCCAAAAATCTTTGACATTGACCTCGTCAAACACCTTCGAACAAAAAACAAATGTGAAGTGAGTCTCTTGCCATCCATCCAGGCTTTGTCAAATCCAATCCAATCCAATCCTTTATCGGAGATGTACTGAGGAGTCCTCTATAAAACCAAAGCTTGTGTTTACAGTTTAAGGAATGGAACAATCCAAAAAAAACATTCTGACAACTTCATTAAAGTTATAAGTAAATAAATCTGATTTGCAGTTTCATAAATAAAAATGTTAAAAGAGTGAACTTACTGCTAATCTAACTTATACATAAAAAGATTTACATTAAAAATAAAAATCCATGCAGTCTTCCTGCTCTATAAGTATTAATAGTGGAGGAACAGAATCACTTTGACCAGCACTGAAAAATTCTGTGATGTTATTTTACTATTGCCAGCTCTCTCTGTATGCTATCCATGACCTTGCTGTTTGCTTTCTTGGGCTGTGTTCACTGTCTAATTACAATTGCAACAGTATCTTGTACCCCACTCTTCAAATTATCATGTTAGGTACTCCTTGCAGCTCTATTTCTCAGTTCGCCAGGTCATGACAACAGCTATAAAAGTATAAGGCACCATTTGATTGGAACTACTTACCTTTTGATATTAGGTCAGTGTCATTGTTTATTTTGTTGAGACCTGTCCTGCCTTCCTACTTTATGATGGTCTGTAGCTATTAATGTCTAAATCAGTGTATTTAATTATATTAATTATTGTTTTATTGATTATCAACACTTTACAGTGTCTAATTTTGATTGTGTTTACGATACACATACACACTCTACCATATATCTGGTCAAGCTGACTGCTCTGGGTTGTATTGCTTTCCAGTGTCTTGATTAGTTATTTTATGTTTATCTTAGTTTAGTTTACCTTGTTTTTCGTGTTTTTTTGTTTTGTTTTGTTTTTTTGATTGTCTGTACCTTGGTGTGTTGTTCTGTATTTGTGTCTTGTGATATGTTTTGGGATTCACTCAAAAACGAGATGATCAAATCCAATCCCACCCCCAATCAAAGGGTTCTAATTTTATCTAACATGATACATTTTAAAAGGATAGTACAATAACTCAGGGTAGGTCCAAGTGATTAGTTCTTTCTAAATCATCTTTATTTTTTTAACAATTGACCCCATTTCAACTTCAAAAGTGATTCATACCATTTTGGAAACAACTCTTCACTAATTTAAGAAATTTGCCTCATTTATTTCAGTGTCCTTTTACTCCAATTGACAAATCTATTTAAGCAGACGTTTTGCATGTGGTATATACAAATGCTATGCTAATGCTATGCTATAAAAATGCTACCTTAAATTGATAACCCACCTCAATTTGCCAGTTGTTACTTTCAGGATTAGCTGTGAACATGCAGTGATAAGGATTCTGTCAAATACATGAACTGGGAATAGGGATGTAAAATAGAAGCTTTTTTATTGAGCCACCATTCATGAAAAGGGGTCTGACAAATTAAAAGAAATTGCAAGACTTGCTCATTCCCTGCAGCTGGCTCTACTTGATCAAACCATGCAGAGAATCAACACACTCAACATGTTTAACCACTGGGACTGCAATTAATTTCCAAATCAGTTTCATTTGAAGATCCCTTTAAATAGATTTCCCTGGACAAGTAGAGCCCCAAACTCAACATTTAATGTTGTAGAGCCATTACACTTCCATTTATTTTAACTGTTGCAGCTTTTTCATAGACACCTGCTGGCAAACTGAGCACGGATGAAGTGAAAACCGTTATTGAAAGAGGCCACAACTAATCTATATGCATGAAAATTACATTTCCTCCTTTAATTTCAAATTTTTAATAAGCATTGTAATACCACAGCAATTTGTTACACCACACAAGCTCTGAGACTCGGGAGAATGTTTTAAAATTATCTGTTGTAATTTATGGAATAAAAAAGGTTTTTGGTTTATCAAAGCAAAACAAGAGACAGAGAAAACAAGATTCGGTTTGAAATATCCATTAATAATGAATAAAAACATATAAAGAGTAATTTGACTTAAATCATTTCAACCGACTGGTGTATTACTCAACATGTTGTTGACCAGACATTGACTCCACCAGGACAGAGCCAAAAAAGAGAAGCTTCCCCCGGGGAAGGTTGACCAGTAGGTACAGAGGGGAGAGATGTGAGGCAGAGATATTATGTGAGGTGACTTTGAGTCACGAATCGTATACCTTCATGTAATCCCAACTTCCCCAAGCATGAACACACATTCATTCATTCATCTTCTACCACTTATCCGTCGCGGGGGGTGCTGGAGCCAATCCCAGCTCGCACTGGGCAAGGGCGCGGTACAGCCTGGACAGGTCACCAGTCCATCACAGGGCCAACATACAGAGACAGACAGAGACCAGCAACCACTCACACTCACACTCAGACCTACAGACAATTTAGAGTCACCAGTTAACCTAAACACGATGTCTTTGGACGGTGGGAGGAAACCGGAGTACCCGGAGGAAACCCACACAGGCACGGGGAAAACATGAAAACTCTGCACAGAAAGGCCCCAGGCCGGAAACTGAGCCCATGACCTTGCGGGGCAACAGCACTAACCACTACGCCGCTGTGCTGCCAACACACAGACATGAAACACTAATTGATGTGATTCAGTACTGGAGGATATAATTATCTCTGATGTCCAGCACGATTAAACATTCATAAAACTGCGCAGAAATCATGGGTTGAAGGAAAAGGGCCCTTGTGTTTACTTCATTACGTTTTTAAACCTAATTAATTAATCAGTGGACACACAACATGTTTTTAAACCTAATGAAGGCTTGCATGTGCATTAATGCGACCTTTTTCATGGTGTCTTTTTAATTTCTGAAATGTAATCAAATATAGAACTTGGGTCTGTATGTCTTTCTCTCCTAATGGCTTCAATATGTCTCCATTGTTGATTTTGGTTCCCAAATGGACATGTATGTTAGATTTGTTTCACTCCACTAAAGTCAAACTTCAAAATGAAGATACATGTTAGAAACGCATAACGGGGAAAGTAGCTCTTTCTGCAGAACAATCAAACCTGTCATTTTCTTTCCTCTGTACTTAGGGCATGTATGGACTTGTTATGGACTGGATATGATACCCCAAACAATATAAACAATTCACCAATTTCTACAGTCATCTAAACAGCCTAAACTATGCTATTTTTTTGTACTTGTCTTTAGACGGCAGAAAGCCAACACATGAACGGAATAAAATAATTCAAATCATACTTTGTAACTGCTGGATGCAACGGCTCAAATAGTATATATAGTAGATTTCCAGTATTTTTGATCCTCAGGCAGATTTTGTCACCCTTGTACAGATGTTCCCTTTCAAGTAAATGCTTGTAGGCCAGAAAGCATCACATGATATTTATTAAAACAGCCCCACACTGTTACTCTTAGAGGCTTAGATAGTCCAACAAGTGCGTTTAGCAAACATGGTGGGTGTGGACTCATTAGACATGGTGTATTTTCAGTGGAGGCAGAAATGGGCTTATATCAAATAAGCAATTGTGTTTGAGTTACAGGACTCAGCTTGACTCGATTATCTGACCGCAGTGTTGTACACGCTGTGTTATTCTGCACTTGTGACATTGATATTTCAGTTTTCATATTGCAATGCTTGTGGGAAGACCGCTATGGTTGGAAAACTTCATTATCTTTCGCAAATGTCACAAAATTCTCTTACGTCTAAGTCACAGGCAGGTGTTGAAAGGCATACATGTCAAGCCCGAGTTACAGTAGAAGTATCTTTGAGTCTGAGTGTGGTTATCTGCTTACAGGTTGAACCTTTGACATCAGTCTTTGGCACATTTTAACACTTGTGACTGATATTGCCAGAAAGCAGAATCTGGATAGTTTAGACGAGCATTATGTTATTTATCGTGTCAGTAAATTTGAGTAAATTCATTCATTCATTCAATATATACATATTTATTTTGTATGAATAACTAGATGCTGTTTTTGTCAGTGATCACGTGCACTTTAAACCATCATACAGGGATCTGGTAGAGTCATTTAATCATTTCTCATCAATTAATGTATATTAATTATTGATGTATAAGTTAAATTAATTAATAAAAACATATATATATTTTAAGATATATTTATACGTCAGAAAATGTCATGACATGAGTAAACGAGTATATGTTTGTTCTGATGTGATAAGTTAAATCAAAGTTGTTTGCATCAACAGGCTTCCCAGCATGCATTGTTTGAGAGCTAAAACTGACTTTTTTTGTGATCTGAGAAACGCAAAATGTGCTGAAAACCTGTACAATAAATGATGTCACTGTGATTTCTTTTCTTCATACATCAGCAATGGAAAGCAGAACACATTCAGTGAATAGCTTTGCACTCTTGCACACTGCACACTTTGAGTTTAATTTGCCCTGAATGTGGTTCATTGTGGTTCCAACGTAAGCAGCTGCAGCTTTAAGTTTAAACATTTGAGAAGAAGAACCTCTGAAGATGTAAATAGAGGACAAATCTAACTTTAACCTTACTGTTGTTGATTTATAGACTACCACAAGTTCATAGAACTTGTTATTTAAAGTTCACTGAACTGGCTTTCAACTTCAAAAGTCTTGAGAGCCAAAAGTAATTATTTAACTTTAGTTCAGCTATGTCAGATTTTTAAGGAGCTGCGAATGATGCTCAGTTCAACCAGCTTAGTTGTATAAAAATGTCCCTCTACAGCACACTGATCAAATGCCAAGTCTTAACTGAACACAACCATGCGTTTCTGATTGACTTCATGATGGGCCATTTTTCCACATCCACAGCCATAAATGAGTTTGGCATGGGTTTAGTTCCCCCATGGATATACAGGCAGGAAGCCTGACAGTGGGACCATTGTGATGAATAGCCTTTTTAAACTATGAAGTACAGCTCCACCATTGTTTTGTCCGCCACCTCCTGACGCACCCCTTCCACTCCCTCAACACTTTTTCTATTTGATGGATTGGTTTCCAGCCACTGAGCGTCACCGCCATTAGCTGCAGGAGCTGTCCAATACCGCCACAGCGGCATATGGGTGGAGACACATCAGAGAAACAACCTACCGACATTTTCAGGCAATAGGCACTAGATGCAACACAAAACCCAGTATCGGACGTCTCATCTCAGACAGCTATTGATGTTTCATGAGATTGCATGTCACAGCACAATGAGACAAACAGAACATCCTCATCATACCTTTGTGATCATGATATCTTCAGCAGTAATTGACCTTGAAGACAAAATCTTTAGGAAATGTAAGTATTATTTAGCATTATGATTTTATTTTTATTTTTTTTTCCCCAGTTTTATGGTATAGTTGCACTGTATGTGGCACGGAGCTTGATTTTCAGGCCATTTTTAAATATGTGCAGCTCTAAATAAAAAGGCTTATAACTGTGGTGGCCATTTTCTGTTTCCAAGGTGAGAGAATGAACGTGCTCAACCCAGCCAAGCTTAAAAGTTTTAATAAAAACATTAAACAAAACACAACACAGATAACATAAAACAATTGCAAGCAAGCAATAAGCCAGGGTCGTATCTAACTAGTCAGTTGAGTAGGGGCAGAGTTTTTCCCCCACGTGGGTTAGAGAAGTCTGACCATTACCCTGTGACTTGAGTTAAATTTTATACATCTAACCTCTGGGTTGAACAAATGGTGTTAAATCCTCCTTTGTCAGCTGTTTCCCCAAAGAGAGAGTCATGATGAGCTTTCCTATCCTTGATCATGTTTATGACCTCACGTAACAAAGACCACTTCCTGGCTATCTCCACAAGATTTCCACACTTGAGGCCTTCAACGACCAGACTAATCAGTTCAAGAGGTCAGTCAGGAGCCACGTGTCTAAAGAAAACAGGACATTTTGGGTCTCATAGTTCAGATTCCCCTCACATTTCTCCCCCTTTTTGTCATCTTGACAAACATATACACATTGATCTAAAAAGTAAATCAGAAGTGTTCAGAACAGAGCATAAGTGACTAAAATTCACAAAAAAAAGCAAAGCATCACATACATTTCAGAAATTGTAGTCTATTCCCTAATTACATTTAGATTTGTCATCAGTTTCAAAGTCAGAGTTCCAACTTTTCCTCATGCTAGACATCATTGGACGAGCGAAGTGTCTATTAAAGGGCATCATCATTAGCATGATAAATGCTGATGATAAGCATATGCCTTTATCCATTTTCCATCCAAACGTTTTGTGAGGGTGCCAAAATCTCGATCCCTCCATCGTTGGACAGTGGCTCATCTCCTACATCACCGCAAAGTATTACACCTGTGGATGACGGTTATCAAGGCTCGGAGTGCATGCAGAGCCCAATTCGCACTCCTCCCCTCTCACAGAGGTGTTAGCTATCTAGGTGACAAGATCGATTACTCACTGCCGGTGGTGACACAGGCCTTCTGCACAGGTGTCACTTGTTGGAGCTTGGCAGGCTGCTGGAGGAAGGCATTATTTCATCCTTCTCAGGAAAAACGGAGACCCACAGAGCAGACCAGAGGCAAACAGGTAACGAGAGGCGGTTTAATAAACAGTCCAGGTTCGGTACACAGGAAGGCAGTCAACACAGGCAGCAGTACAAAGACACAAGGCTATAGATAACTCGAGGGAAATACACTAAGGAACGAGAGACAGGTGAAAGACACCAGGGTGGAGACGGCAATCAGAGAGGAGGGAAAAAACCAGGAAGCAAAACAAATGACAACACAACAGCACATAGACTACAAAATAAAACAGGAAGTGACAAAACACACAACTGTCTAGGGCCTGACACCAACACACAGAGACAAACAACCACTCACACTCACACTCAGACCTACGGACAATTTAGAGTCACCAATTAACCCAAACATGATATCTTTGGATGGTGGGAGGAAACTGGAGTACCCGGAGGAAACCCACACAGGCACAGGGAGAACATGCAAACTCTGCACAGAAAGGCCCCAGCGCTAACCACTAAGCCACCGTGCTGCCCGCTCTCCTTACCATCTGGGACAATTCAGGCCTCATTCTGCTCCTGAAATGTTCTTTCAGATGAACCTCATAAAGATGTAAAGGCTGAATCCCCATCAAATTAGGTCTAGCGAGACCGCTGTGGATGTCAAAGACTGAAGTCAGACATGCAAGGAACGAACTACATGTTTCTTGCGGCTCTTGTGTCATGGATGTAATGGATGACAAGTTCAGTCTTAATGGAAACTGGGCTCTTACTTCTGCAATTAGAGCGTCCAGAGCATTTTGGAAGTGCACATTGTCGGAATGTCGACATTCAGGATGCTCCAGGCGGAAAGGCATTATTGCTGGAGTAATCTGAATCTTATGATAATCATTTGTCAGAGATCTACTCATCATACGTCACAACTCGGTTGGTCAGTATTCCCTTACGAATTGTCTAAAATCAGTTTCCCATTTGTTAAGATTATCTTTGGCATTACAAACATGAGTCATTGCTTCATCGACGTCTGTATCTGACCAGAGTCTACACCAGCATCGTACCTTGTGCCCCCGCCACCTCTACCATCAGAATCGTTGTCACTGGAGATGATGATGTGTCTGTTGCTCCCCGGGCTTGTTTTAGGCTCCGCAGGACCTTGCTGTCATGACAGGGGAAAACACTACCTCTCATTTGCCAGTGGATGAGTCTGGTAGGGCCTCTTGCGACGGAGACGCGATGCGTACTGGCCTTGTTGATGACACGGGCTGAGGGATTTGCGGCATGGCATATGGTGGTGGTGGAGCAACAGTTGTGGCGGATTCCAGATCAGGATCCACTGATTTCCTCAGCACCTCAGAAAGACACGGATAAAGTGTCTGTGGATCAGTAGTTGTAACACATTCTTCGACATTAGTAATTTTAGAATATTTTTCAGAGTCAACTGAATTAACTGCTTTCAATCTCTGATTTTCCCTTCTCTCTGTCTCTTCTTCCCACATACTAAAAGCCTCCCAGTCTACTGTAAATACTTTATTTCCCTTTTGCTTTCTTTTAGACAGGGCTGCATGCTGGACTGCACTTCTCGCTTCCTCTTTTCTCAATTGTTCCTTTAGTTATTTTAACTGATTTTTACTTAGACTACCTTTTGAAGGAAATCCCAACTCCACCCACTTCTGCATCTGATTCAGACTACATGGATAAGGTTCCGACATACATTTGCATAAAGGTGATAGGATCCCCGTGTTTGGGATTATCTCCCCTTTACCTTGACTGTCGCCCATCTGTAGTTATTCGTCCTATTCGGTATTACACTACAAACCACCAAGATTTACCAGGTGCATACAACTCTAGAGCAATACGGCGTAATAACTATGACACGTCTGCCAACAACTCACCATGGTTGTGAGACTAGCGCTTTTGGAGTCCACATTTCAGCTTTCCCCCATAATAATCAAGTCTCCCTAAAATGAATCCTCAATTTTAAGTTTGAAGGACCCTTGTTACAGGACTTACATAGCCAAAGACTGTGCCTCACTTTTGCAATATCAAGCATCAGTCAAACAGGAACACTCAGTAACTGCCAGTGTAAATATCATCAGCTGTTGACACAAAGTTATATCAAATCTGCCTTCCAGGCAGAAGGATGAAGCTTGAGTTTGAAAGTTATGAAATGTTTCTCTGAGTTAATTCCTTCCCTGGAAGATACCCCAGAAGTCAAAGCAGGGAAATTTTTATGAATAAAACCTCAGGTATGATTTTACGAGGTATTATATAAAGGGAAAAGGGGATAATGCTGATTTTAGTTTGTTTTACTATGGGCATACGTCAGTCTACAGAGCCAAAGTGATGGGCTAAATCCACTGAAGGTTATGTACAATATGTATATTAATAATACCCATATATGATGAATGGTCTTAAGATTTTAATGGTGTTGACTGAATGCCCAGTGCATGGGCCATTTGTAGTTTTCTTTGTCACTGAAGGAGGTTTTTTGCCAGGAACAGGTGGCTGATTGCAGCTGTAAAGGAGCACCAGTCACTGTGTATTATTAAGACAAGAGGTGATAATACAATCTTACAAACAGCTCCTTCATACATTTTGTAAGGGTCTTTCCACGAATATGGTAAATCGTATATTCTGTATAAATAATTATCCATCAGAAAGAAAAAAAAAGAGAGATAAAATGTTTTCTGAAACGAACCAATGCCCAGGGATTTTAGAGTGTGTTGAAAGAAAATCACTTCTGTTATTTCATTCCACATAAAGCATGGCGTTTTTATCAGGGAGGCGAATCTGGGCTCCAATTCAAAGATATTTTATCAGTTTGGACGGATAAAATATCCCACAATTTTTTTTTCTCTCTGAAATATGTCATGTCACACTAATGTTTATTGCTTTTGACCATGCTGAAAGTTGTATAAGGCTACATGCCTACGTGTGCAACCCTGACGGCTGCAGGACAAGCATTTTAAATGCTTGCATTCTCATCAGAAGGAGAAGAGTGTGTGACTCATCTTGTCCCTGACAAGTAATCCACATGAGCCGTTCAGTTTCACAGAAGAAGAAAAAAAAATGCAGGAGCAGGACAAAAGTCATTTTGCCTGCTGAATCTAAACACTATCACCTTCCACATTGTGTGCAGTACAACACAGGGGCACAATATGTTAAAAGCCATAGTGGCCCAAATTTGTGTTGTTATATTTAACTGTGGAGGTCAGCAGCTCTAAAGTAAAGTGCATGTGCCAGGTAACAAGCCTTATTTAGCCCAGCAACTACACAAAATTAGGGACAATTATGGAGCACAAACACAGATGACGCTAACTAAGATATCTATTTAGAGTGCACATGAATGCACAAGTTTCTTAGTGGTTAACTAACCCATTGCAAAGAGTTGCCATGGTTCCTAAGTGCCAAAAAGACATGTGAGCCAACAGCAGGTACGGCAAACAGCCAAACACAAAGTTACTGCTTCACGGGGGTGGCAGCAGCGGGGACTGCGGTGCCAATGTTATGTCTTTTTCTCACAAGCTTGTCTTGTCTTGAGAGGACCTTTGTCAGCATGCAGCGGCAAGTGGTGCTGGCAGGAGGGTTTCCTCTGAGATCATGGTTGGATTACTGAACAGACATATAAGGCACAGGTCCAAGCACCCAAGAGGGCAGGGGGCCCTGGGTCTGAGCAGCTCTTTCAATACCTTGTTGGCAGGTCAATGAAACAAATTCAAAGAGACAAAAGCAACAAAAAGATTTGCAAATAGACAAAATGACAAACAGTAGGACAAAAGTAAACAGGCACAAAACAATCACTCCTCACCAAGGCAACAAATGACAATAGAGACACAAGGCAACTGCAAAGAGACACAAAATAGCCTATAACAAACCGCATAGAACACAATAACAAGAGGTTCCAAACAAATTTAAAGAGATCCAAAAAAAAACAAACAAACAAAAAAAACAACTAAAGATTTAGAGACTATTTGTACATAGCTGTGTCCATTGTCTGGTTTTTTTTTCTCTCTCTCTCTCTTTCGGCTTTTCCTTGCCACAGCAAGTTCATTCTGTGACTTGCATGATTGATTTGGCCACAGTGTTTACACCAGATGCCCTTCCTGCTGCAACCCTCCCGATTTATCCAGGCTTGGGACCAGCACAAGCCTACCACTAGTTTGTTTACACTATTTAAAATCAGAAGTGAAATGTGAGCACAAGAAAAAGTCTTCCCAGTACAAAGTTTCATCCTGTCCATACCACCAGGGGAAATGTCAAGCAAGTTCGCAAAGTCTGAAGTCTATGTCATATCACATACTCGAATTGTATCCACACTTGCAAAACAGTCGCTTCATCAGTGATGTTTCATCGAAGGTATACAACACACCATTGATTCAGTAAGTGATTTGACTGTGTTACTCAATTGTTAGGAGTCTGTAGCATGTTAATTAAGCAATATCTATAGATCCGTATGCAAAACATCAATGAGATCACATCAGAAGTGCTTCTCTGGACGGGCTGCTGTCAGTGCAGCTCCAACATTTCAAAGACCTCTTACCAGTAGAAAGTCATGGATCAGTGGTAAAAACCATATGAAGATGCTATCTAGACTATGTACTATTTCTTCTGTGCATCGCTAATTAAATGTACAAATATTACAGTTTAATAAAGGGGAAGTCAGAAGTGTGGAGTTAAGTCACAAATTTGATGACTCTCCCATGGTGAAATGGCTCGAGACTTGATTATTTACAATATTTATTGCTGATGTCAGCCAATGGCAATCAGCCACAGCAGCAACGTCTCTGGTCAGGTGGAAGTAGTCATTAGTGGTACAAAATAGCACCAATGAATGTTCCCAGAGGTATTGCATTTGGGTTTGATGATTTCAACACAGAGAAAAATAAAAGAAGAAGAAGAGTTAAAAATTCAGTTTTCTTGTTTTTTTTTCTTTTTAGTTTTTTTGACAAATATTTTGAGATGGCATGTGAAAAAAGCTAATTATTGTGCATTTTGAATGTCAGACTTTTGTCATGTTTTCTTAAAGAAAATATGGATTGCTTAGCTATTAATTTCATACGTCATTCAGTTGGTCTAAGAAATACACTTGATTTAACTTGATCTTATCTGTGACATGGGACTGGAGACATGGACCCTGAGACTGACTTAAGACTTGAGCGGGGGTCACTTGGTCCCACCTCTGAGGGAAGTTGATGCATACAGTAGCCCTGAAAACAGTTTTTTCACCATAAAAAAAACGAAAATTCTCATTAACGACCGGAATCATTTCTACTGCAAAGGAAATGATGATATTGGCACAAGAACTTCTGCCTCAACTGCTTGTATTTGTCTGATCAACTTTTCAGCACACTTTTCTTCTCTGCTAACACTAAAAGCTTAGCATGGTCTGAACAATGATCAATACTTCTGGAAATGAGAAGTAGAAAGAATGGCACATCTGTCACGGCTATCTCTCCCTCTTTGGCCTTTTTTCTTTTTGATGAAGCACTTTCTTCCAGAAACTGAAATTGTGCTAATGACTTCGTGACTGGTAGGCAGCCAGATAGCTTCAGAATTATAGACAGAGATCACCATATCGACTATGAAATGCCTGCATCACATGATTTACCTTGTGGAAGCTGAAGTTTGTTATAGAAAATTAAAATCCAGCAGCTCACCACCTTTTCATATTGCCCTAATAGCTATATGCTAACAGACAAATGTGGGTCACATGACAGGATACAGTTTAAGTTGAGTTATAATAATGTTTCCATAAGAAAGGAGAAAATGTTTTACTGACTCTCTTCTCACACTTCCTGTTTCCCCTGTTTCTTTTTCGTCTAACGCCTTCGAACGAAAAATCTCTTTAAGGAAATTGATGTGTTTCAGGAAGAACAGAGGTAAATTAATTGTGATTTTAGGCCATCGATATATTCCTTCTATATGATCTTAAACACCGCCTCTGCATATACTTGTACTTTGATGATGATGGTGATGATCTCCATTTAGTCCTGTTCCTTAAACGCATCATCTGCAGATACAGACAAAAGACAGAAGCTACTCTGCATAATTATTGGTTATGATATGCCTCAAGGGGAGATGAGGTGTAATGATGAACCAAAAATCTGCATGTATTTTTTTTTTTTTTTTCTGTGTGGCCGTCACATTATCTACTGTAATATGCCTAATGTACGGGGTTGTATAAACATATGAATGTTGTTGTATGACATAACATACTCAGTCTCTGCCTATAGCTCAAAGATGAAGCAGATTGTGCCCTCAGGGTCAGTGGCTCCCTGCTCCCACCTCTAAACTCCTGTCTCATTAAACATTAATGGACCTTATGAAACTGGACTCTTGGCCCGAATGGGAGATAACTGCATCAACAGTGCAATTTGATAGCATAATCATAATGTAGACAGCTCCTAGGCCCTGACAGCAAGCTAGGTGGCTATGCTGCTGGAGCTGAAGAATTGACACCTGAGACTAAAATGAAGGACAAGGGTTGGGGGATGTGTGTGACTAAATGTGTCTCTGGGTGTAAGAGAGCACTGCCGGGTTAGAGATAAGGCCTTAGGGAGAAGGAGATAGCGCAAGATGCGGGATAAAGAGTGTTATATCGGTGAGAAAGGGTAAAATACCTAAAGAGACAGAAGGTGAATAGAGGAGTCAGAGAAGTGAAGAAGTTTATGTGCTTGTTCGCAAATATAGACTGGCACTGGCAAGCTGTCAGTTGGAGTTGCTGTACTGTAAAGTTCCCATTTGAACGTATCCTTAACGTCTATGTAGCGCAGGGGCCAATCAAGCCTGTCTTTTTCGACCCCCTTTTTCTTCTTCTTTTTCTTTCCAGTGTTCTCCTCTTCCACTCTGCCCATGACCTATTCTAAAACAGATGGTGGGAAAGAGTTAAGGGAGAAAGAGGCAATAAGGACAGTTTTGGTGCTGAGAGTAGAAAAATGCTGGAGGGATCTCACATCATAGAATGGAAGAAGAGAGGATGCAGGAAATGGGGGGTGGACACTCCCCTAGCACACAACATCTGTTAGCGTGGTGTCTTCGAGCGCTCAGTCTCAGGTGCATCAACAAACAGATGCTATATGTCCCACCACAAGAGCAAAATCAGTTATTTTACTCTGCTGTGACACCACACATCATTTTTTCTTTTATGTTGCTTTTCATAATTTGGTTAATGAGGCAGAAACTAAGTGTTTAAACTAGACATTAGAGCTTTAATGTCATTTTAAAAAAATGTCACGTGAAATGGTGATTTAAAATTGTAATCTGGATTTACAGTAAAGGGATAAAACAGTCCAGCTGGCATCATTATAAATCACTGCGATGTAAATAGCTTCAGATCACCAGTACATGCCTACAACCTCTTGTTTGAAGGAAATATCCTCGGTTGTAAGTCTTTCAAATATATACATTACAAGCATTATGTATATATATGCCTGAAAATAGACCACAGCTTCTTATTTTCCTTTCATTGTATTTTGGAAAGATAATTTATGTCCTGGTTTAGTTTCATGTATATGGGATGTACATACATGATATGTCTATGTGAAAACGGCCCTACTTCTCTCTTGATTTATTAGTTCAGTAAATATTTTCCCAATGAGTTTATGGTCTCAGCTTCGGGTTTCGATTCTTTTTCTAAACAGAATGATGTCCGTTTTTTAAATATTTGGCCCCTTTTAGAGGAAAATAGAAAATAAATCTGGGTATGAATTAAGACATGTCTGCTGTGTGATTGACAAATACAGGGTACTCAGCAGATCAGATCCCGCCCTCATCCATCTTCAGCTCCACCTTCATCCGGGCAGAGTTCAGCTGTCAGTTTTGTTATTGACTGACAGCTTGAAGACTTTCTGTATATGCATCAGGGCTGGTTGAGATGTGGAGGTGACATCTGGCCATCATTCCATATATGGAACAGATTTGGGCCTTGGAACTTGGAGTATACTGGGCCAAAAAAAAAAAAAAAAAACCCACAAAATTAAATTGGTGATTAATTCAATATCATTAGTTTTTCTGGATGTTAATGTTGAGGATTTGAACAAGCAGCTGTGGCACAAATGAGATAATGATAATGCGCATGAGAGGCACATTAACAGTTGAGTTCATGTCCACCAGTGGCAGTGGCATAATAAAAGTGTTATTTTTGGATTTATCTATTCATTTATTATCAACACAGCATTCAACATTATGGTGGCCATTGTTGCAGTCGCCCAAAACTGGAGTTTTTTTATCACCTGCTGGGTCATTTTCCACTCCGATCATCCTGACAGCCAGATCCGAGCAAGACCAGAGTTCAGTGCAGTCAGCTAACTAATTAGCGAGAGCGGAAGACTGTTATTATAGCGCTTCAGTCCACACAAGGTAAAACTGATAAAGTTGTACTTTTAATCACTGCCACTGTGAAGTAATCACTTATAGGTCATTTGTACAGTATGCCTCATTAAGGTGGGGTGCTTCAGTTATCTCTCTTTATTGATCCAGCTGAGAATTTGACAAAGTTGCTGAAAGTCAAGACCTTTTAGAGTAGGGCTGTACCATTTTGCTGTATTTTTATGAACTATATTAATGTCTTCATGCTTCCGTATTCTTCCCCAACCTTGTCTATTACAATTTTGAGTGCGCAAAAGCGACAATGCGTTTAAAGTTTAAAGTTTTCACCTTTGCATAGATTTGTGCAGAACATGTTCATGCAATTATTATCAGTAGTTGTGATATTGATATATTTTCTGACTGAATGTAGCATTTAGTGCAACTCTTATAACCATTATAAAAGTTATCTGCTTTCAGTTGGCAATCTATCTAACAGGCTTAAGTCATAGGTTGCATCACATAATGCTTCAGTCATTTGCACAAACAGAAAATCTAATTTATTATGTATCGGAAGCTGCAAGATAAGGGATGAATATCTCACCCATTATGTGCTGGAGGAAGTGTCTTCAGGACTGACGGGAAATCATTATGTAAGTTGGTGGAGCAGCGAACTGGACTCTAAATGCATTTTGGAAAGACTTCCTGTTGTTGGGGTACTGAGTTGTAATTAGTACAAGTGTGGCACATTTACACAGAGAGAGTATTGCATTTCCTGTGCATGGTCAATGTTTTATTAATACCAAAATGCACATATATCTTTCGAACCAGTATGTACGGAAGCATGCACACGTGCACTTAGCTATCCTTTGTGTAATTTAATTAGAAATAAATTGCAAAATGCTGGCATGTGAGCGGAGATGTAGGCTGGACGAGTAATAGGATTGTTCACATTTAAAGCTGAATTGAGCTTAGTGTTGCCGTCAAACTGATTTTGTGTAATTAAAGCCTTTAACTCATGTGCTGTAAAAGTGACAAAGCTAATGACTGGAATGATTCATTGAAGGAAAATACAATGCATGACAAGAAGTACCATATGGAGAGCAACAAAAGATATGTTTGGAACTTATTTTGATTTTTCACTTTGGTGAAAGACATTTATCCTTTCGTGTGTGTCTGAGTTTGCCGAGGAGTCTCTGCCATTTTGCTCACAGATCTATGAGCGCGTCAGTCTCGTCTTTTCGGCACTTTCCCCCACGACAGCTGAGTTGGGAAGAGTGCAAGTGACAGAACCAGAGAGCGAGAGGGATTTCTGTTTAGCGCAGTGATCTGCCTGTCCACAGGGTGTTGCACGTGCTTACCTATCGCTCAGTGGTGACAAAACTTTAGAGTGATCACTTCTAAGCGTTTACTTTGTGACAGTCAAAAGTTAACTTTTGACTCTTATTCTGTAGGAATGAAATATGTCTGAACAAGGCCTCATGTTTGGGCTTAATACTGTCAAGAGCTGACAAAAGTCAACTGATGGCTACTTAGGGGCTACTGTTATGGATTACTGTCCTGCAGGTGTGGTGCAGTACGACTACTCTGAGTTATTGTGGACATGTTGGTCTATGGGCTCAAAGCACAGTTCAATAGATTTTGTGGTTGCCTAAAACCATACCAAGTAACAGACTGTGTAGTTAACATTTCAATAGCTCTTCAGTAGAGAGAAAGAATTTTGGAACATTCATTGAAGTGCATTCCCGGGTATTTGTTGTTTGTTTGGAGAGCAGTGTGCAAGACTCAGTAATTTATATCATTATTCCATCAAAGGGAAACTTCAACAAATGCTCCAACCTGCTTTTTCTTTACACCTGACACAATGACAGTCCCAGATGTGATTTCATTTGTGTGGATCAGTGCTTTAGAGTTGTACCATAAAAATACAGACGGACGTAGTGGAAATGAAAGTTAACAAAAAAAAAATAAAAAACAAAACAACTGTGTGAACAGCGCTATGAATGTGGCTGCTTGCACATTCAAGAAGCTCTATCATCCTCACATTATGTAGCTCTAACATGTGTGCTATTTTTTTAATTGCTGAATCTCCTGTATGTTGGCTTGGATGTTATACGGAGTGCTTTGCGCCTATAACCGCCTTTTTTTTTACAATAGAGTGCACCTCGTTGTAGAAAACCAGGCAAATGAAGACAAGGTCATCATGTGGCCCACTCTACGGTGTGAATCCTTTCTGCAATACAGCACTGAGAGTCACATTTCAGCGACCCTCTAAATGTTGTCCATTTCCCTGATCGCTGCATGATTATGATTAACTTTAATCCCATGTGAAGTCTTAGTCTGTCTGCTGCATTAGGAGGATGCTGGCACACAGACATTTAAATATCACGTAATAAAACAGACAAGACAGCTACAGTTATTTGAAAATAGCTGGAATTATACTTCAACATTGTTTTGCAACTGAAATGAAAGAAGAATTACGTCAGCAGGTGACATGAACTGAATCTGTGCTTTCATGTCCCACTGATCAGTGTATCTGTGTGTGCCTGCTAGTTGATCATACCTAAAGTATGTACATGCATGTATCTCCACATCGGCGGTATCGTATTCCTGCCTCAACACTGCTGTATATCGATTTGGAGGTCCTTCTCCTCCAGCTCAAACAAACTGCTCCCAGCATGTGTGTGTGGGCGGCGCTCAGGCAACCCATTGAGAGATCGCTCAGACAACAACCTCCCAGGTTCTCCACTTTTGAAAATCCAGCAGAACCACAGTTGAGTCCTATTTTCTCTCCCAGCCACCAGGCCTGGTGGCTACACAGCATTAAGGAGCATCGGATTGTGAAAACATCAGATTTTTGCATAATTACTGCTTGTTAAAAGAAAAAAAGTTAACATAACAGTTGAATGGATTTTGTGCAGCCTGAACTGATTTGTTGTTTTGAAGTTTAGCTTGAGATCAAAACATCATTTGACATATTGGCTGTGGACAGCAAAGAAATTAGGGTTACTTTTGTGTGTGTGCATTTTTACGTATATCTTGTTTGAATTATTTTCTTCATCCTTATCAACTCTGCTTCGCCATGCAGGGTTGCTGTAGCCAATCCCTGGTGGTGAACACCCTTCTTACCAGTATAGTAATATCTGCACCACAGACACGTTAGAATAAAAACCAAGATTTTATGGTTTTGTCCTCCCTCACAAATTGTCTCCCCATTTGCTTTGTGATTTTTTTTTACCTTTTGAAAAACAGGATTCAACTGGTGGAATGAAGGTAATAAATAAATAAATATATCAAAAGAAGATGCACCAAGACTTTGAAAACAAGGAAGTATTCATTTTCTATCTCACAGCCAGTCTTTAGAAACCTGCTTACCTGCTAGCTATTATTAGAACAACTATTGTAATCACCACCTGTGAGTGCGTACATCCATCTGTTGCCTATTTGTCATCGTCGTCCTATGTGTTTATTGTCAGTTGGAGTGGATCATTCTCCAGGATTGTGTCAGGCAAATAATTTATAGCCACTAAATTTATCAAGATAACTGACATATCCACTGGCACCGTGTACTTTCCTCATCCATGCTGCTGCAAGGGTCCTGTCCGCTATCATGTTTCCACGTTACAGCTCTGCATACCTGCAGATCCCATGTAAGCATCCTGTCTTATACCCGTTTCATATAATCCTAAAATTTCCAAAGGACTCATGAGGAACAGACAGCCAGTGAAGATGTGTTAACTGCTTTGTGTCTGAGAGTTCCTTACCAATTCAGGACAGAAGAGACTTTAAATCGGACTTTGTGGTTCCAGACTCTTCGGGAGCTTAACCTTTAAATTTAATGCCTATAGATAATTGCCAGGTTTTGCATGTGTCTGTGTGTGTGTGTGTGTGGGTGCGTGTGTATGTGTGCGGGTGTGTGTGTGTTTGTTTACTTTGATGCACTTTACAGCTCTTGTGCACATGTTTAAAGCTGCTGTGCAAATGCAAAGCTGAACTCTTGAAATGATTGCTTTGACATGATTAAATTAATTATTTTGTTCTTTTATACTCTTACTCTTATAGGATGAAAGGCTGTTGCAATATTTCCGTCTGGCATGTTATAGGAAACACTTTCAATACTCAGTGCACCTGTTCTGGTTGACTGAACTGTCACCCAGAACAGCTCTGCTCTGCTGGTACACCTGGGTTGTGCTGGTTTATGGTGAGGTGACATGCAACACTTCAGGTTGAGTTACCACTCATGATCATTGCTCCTCCTCACTGTGATTCCTTCATACAGCTGCTCCAGTATGAAATGACTGTCTAATCTTCAGTGGAAGCTAATGAGCCTGAGCGTGAGCTACGAAGTTGCATTCCTCTGCTGTTGCTCACTGACGACACAGACTGTGGGAAGGCAGGGAAGAAATTTTGTATTCAAAAGACCTAGAGCAACATTCAGAAATTTTGCGTACATGCACATCTCACTCGTCTTCTACTGCTTTTCCATTTCCGGGTAGCGAGGGTGGCTGGAGCCAATCCCAGCTCACACTGGGCAAGGTACACCCTGGACAGATCGCCAGTCTATCACAGGGCCAACATACAGAGAGTGACAGAGACCAACAACTACTCACACTCACACTCAGACCTACGGACAATTTAGAGTCACCAATTAACCCAAACATGATGTCTTTGGACGGTGGGAGGAAATGTGCTGCCCACATATTTCATGTTGACAACATTTCCTGTGCATGAATGTGTATTTGACACACACATACACACACACGCGCGCACACATCACACATTTTTCACATGCAAATAAGCATACACACAAAGAATTTAACTATAACCATCTCCTTATCATTATAGGATTTGCTGTTTGTATTGTAAAGGATCCCTTTTAGTACTGGTGAATATTATCCCCTCGTTAATCAGTGTGAGGTATTTTGTATGCTTGATTAATATTTATTTATTTATATAGTTTCAGACTGTGTCTGGCCTAATTAAGGCCTTTCTAGTCCAAACAAATGAAGTTCAGAGTGAAACAGGACTTTTGTTGTACATTTGTACAAGAGTTTGCTGATGAGCTCCTATTCATGACTAATAATGGCTGACGTCTTTGCCAAATAGTTCTGTTTTGTCAGTATAATTTGTATGCAAATAAATCAATTCAAGCCTAATTGTCGGAAATGTGGTTCAATGAGTGAGATTCATTAATGCATTTCCTGAGCAAAAGAATGTCTAAGAATATATGTGATTGTGTGTTCACCATAGACTGCATATAAAGTACAAGCAGATTTAGTGTCTGAAAAGTGAAGCAAAGCAGAAGAGCCTTAAACCCTCACTCTATCTATAAAGAGTCCACTATTGTTCTGTAAAAAGTCTAATTGTATTGAAGTCTATTGGAAACTGGCCCCACTTCTCACTTGATGTATTACCTCAGTAAACATTTTATTCTTGAGTTTACACTACAAAATAGATAAATGCATTTTGGATTTTAAAATATGGATATGGGTTTGATGATGCAAATCTTTTAAACACTTTGCAAACATAAAATTCATTCATTTTGATTGCTGATGTTAGCACAATCTTTGTTCTATTGTTGTGAGGGTGAGTGACAAGTCTCGTTGTGTGTGTGTGTGTGTGTGTGTGTGCGTACAGTGCATCCATAAGGATTTATTGACACGTTTTAAATGTGCATTCATAAAACTTGGTCTCAGGAGACAAGCAGACTGGATTTACGTCAGCATTTCTTTTTCAGCATGATTTTAAATAAAAGCATTTGATGATACATTTCTCTGTACATTTACTTCAATGCTGTGAACAAACTTGGCCAAAAAAAAAAAAAAAAAAAAGTTTTATATATTTTCTAAATTATTTTCCAGCTGCATATGTGGTCAAAGCAAAAGAAAAGGCATAGTACAGACATAGCCATGAGGTAGGCTGAGTTTGAACGTTGACAGTAAGTTGTATTGTTTTCCTGAAGTTTGTTACTGAGTCTCACACATGAAATAAAGGAAGATGACAACTTCAGTGCCTCATCCTAAATGAAACCAACTGTCTATTGGAATAGTTTTATTTACTGGTAAATATGCAGCAGTTTGTTCAAACACATTGTTTGCATCTCCACATTCTGGCAAAATTTAAATAACTACAGCTGTGCTATGTACGCATTCATGGAAATTAAAACAAACATAAAACTGCTGATCTGTTGACTGCAACAGACTCCGGAGAATGCATAAAGCAGATGCGAAGCAGATGTACATAAAGTTGTGTCGTGGGTCCCGTCCACATCACAACACTTCACTTTGCATGGATGGTATCCCCGGTGACCGCTGCCAGAAAGAGTCCATGATGGGTGGAAATTTATAGCTCTGCTGACAACGGGGAAATCAATAAGCGATTATGTGGATACAGCGTGGCATGATGTTATCACCTCTAGGGCAAAGCACACAACCTATTCTGGTCAACACAACATGAAGTTAATGCTTTTTTCTGTTGTTTTGTTTTGGGGTTGTTTTTTTTTTTTTACAATTTGACACTCTCTAAAACAGGTGCAATAGAAAATGGGTTGCGTATAAAAGCTAAGTACAGGTACAGTATATGTACTGCAGCAATCAATTCAAGGTGAACGATCCTGCTATTGTTTGTCATGGAAGCTTCCTTGAAATCCCAGCACCACTGAAGCCGCTGCAGGCCCAGCCCTATAGCTCTGCAGGGTTTGCTTTAAAAACTTACTTCAGTCTCTGCAAAATTACAAAAAAAAAAAAAAAAAACACACAAAAAAAACACAACCAACAATGGCAGACAGCTTTTCTTCCCTCCCAGATACTGATTTCACATTCATGTCAATTATGCATGAATGTCAATGGATGCAGTGAATCAATTCAAAACAGAATAACAAATCATGCATTCCATGGGTTCTTCCTGCCTTAAGCAATGCAGTGGAGAGAGCTGAATGCCAGTTATTTTGGTGGGAAGAAATGTAAATCTTCCCCTTTCTGATTGATCAACGGCTTCAGCAGAAACATTACAGTATTGCCTTTCCACAATTGGAACCGGTGTGTTAATAAAGCCTCAGAGCAGGTACAGCCATCAGAAGGCTATTAGCTGTCTTGGTGACGGTGGGTTGGTAAATGATTGCTAACATATGCCTCATTGTCACAGCGTCCTCACCGCATTAGGATATATTCAATAACTGCAAATGCCTCTACTCATATCTCTTTCCCTGACAGGCACAAAGCACAGAAGAAATGGGTGGAGGCGGAGGGGATGGGTGGAGGATGAGCTGAAGGGGGTTGCAGGAGAGAAGATGCCCAGCAGCTGACTGCTGGCATCATGGGAGTTCAACAAGGTATATCTGCAGTTCAGAGAGAAGCTTCAACATATGTGTGTCAGCGTGTGTCAACTCAGGTACATTTTTTGTTTGAACATGTGTGCTTGCAGGCTGACTGTCTACTGATTTATATATGCCAGCATATGCGAGCGCATCAGCGTACAGTAGCTGTGATAGAACGGCGGGGGGGTGGGGGCGTTGTTGATCACAAGGGGTGGCAGGTGTGAGTTGTGGACCACAAATGAGGCCACTGAATGACAGCTCGTCATTGTGGCTAAGCTTGCTCCAATTTATTTTCTCTCGCTCTCTGAGACTCAAACCCCCTTTCACTTTGATGGACAATATGTCCTACTTCCCCACAACACTCGCTTGCTGTCTAATTGAATATCAAAAAACTGTTTCCCATCACTTGGACCAAAAATGTATTATTTGTGGCAAATAGAGCACCAAGTTGGCAATGGTGACAATTCTGCCTTATTTGTACCATCTGTACTTTTGCATTGAGTGAAATACTGAGGATGATTGGATTGCTGCAAAGTCGGTGTCTATTCTGAATCAAAGCATAAACTTTGGTTTCCCAAGGGAAATGTCAAGCAGTTTTTCAGCATTCAGTGTTTCAGATCTAAAGCTGGCTTTTTAAAGAAAGTCCGGAGTGCACAGTACAGTTTTGTCACCTAAAGCAATGAATGGGAAAAAGACAAACAAAAACAAAAGTTAACCACAGAAAGTCTGAACTATTCTCAAAGTTTTAATCTTGTGGATGGATTCTTTATCATTGGCAATGTTTTTTTCTGATGAAGGCCACAAGCCAGAAGGCATTGTAATGGTTTTAGGCTAAATCTTTTTCTTTTTTTTGTAAACCGATAAAACATTGACCCGCTATCAAGACTGCACCAAACAATGAGGTGAACAGTATAACATTACATAGAGCTTGGATGATGGTAGAGTTACTGATAATTCTCTGTGGGTTCATCACTACAAGTGAAACCTTTATTCAGTGTTAACTTGAACAATGAAAAGGAAATTTTGGGGGAAAAGCACATTTGAGCAGGTTGACCTGCTGTGTGATGATAAGATCATCCTTTGCTTCTATATTATAAAATTATTTTTTGAGGATGTAAGCTTTTACTCTCAATTTCGTCCCACTCACCACCTTTTATTGTTGCAACAAATTGCATTACAGCTCTCCTTGGCTCTATTCTCAATCGTAGCTTTGGGTTGTATCATTTTCTTCAACTGAGCGGTCACTGTCATTGTTTGCAAAAATTCCGTTCAAAAAGAAAAATTTGTGTCCAGCGTCTGACAGTATCGTGTGCCACATCTCAAAATCATCTGAACACACCAGTTAGAGTAACTTTACACATATGAAAATACATGAAAAATCACTTTGCATTTTGAAGTGTCATGGTCCTGTCAAGCATAGCAGAAGAGCAGCCGGACATGACAGCTCAGAGATGTCCAGAACAGTGTGTAATTCAGTCAACTACCGTAAGCTATTTCTAAACACCAATATACTTAGTAAAGGAACCAGAATAATTCAGGAGCTGATGAGGCAACTTGACTAAATTGCTTATGATGTAAAAAGGAGTTGCATGCATCGCAAAGCGAAGTACCAATCTGTCAAGTAGTAGTCTTGATGCTCTTGAAGTAAACCAACGTGATGTTCCTGTTTTCTCAATTAATCTGTTCCCCGACTACTCGCACCTTTTAATTTAAAAAGGGAAGCTAGTGTTTTTAAAGAGCGCTACTGTCGCCCAATAAGAGCGCATCCTTCTAAAATAACCCTGCAATGTTCTCTTCTAAATGCACAACATGTGTCATCATCCGCTCTTGTTGTGAGCAAATCCAATCATCCAACAAAAGCTTTACATTTTTAATGCAGCACATCCTGCTCCACAGTTGAGCATTTTCTCCCTGCTAGCCTTTAATTTCTTTACTTCAGCCTGTGTACAGAGATGCTGTGTTTTATTCTGTGCATGAAAGCCCCATTTGCCATTGTCCCGATATTGTTGACATGGTTAACACAGCACATTTGTATGTTTTATATGTAGGTACGGAACTTTGCATGCAGGTGGAGGTAGAAATAATCACAGCAATTGTCACAGACCCCCCCCTCCCCCAGGAATACACTCACTCACACACATACACACACATGCACAAACACACTGGTGCTTAATCAGTTATTGAAAGAAATGTCTTGTGTTCCGCATCTAATTGAAAGTAAGCAGATGGTTGTGAGTTTTCATAAAAGGGAAATTCGACATGAGGTGCTGAGACATTTTCAAGAAAATACCGTCCAGGGTATGAGGAAAAATATGAACAATTCTCAGTTCCGTTAGATCGGACACTGGCAGGCCCACACCCACGAGGGGGCCTCTAATCGATACTAAAACAGTGAGAACAAGTCTAGGCCAGGACACGAGAGAGTGATAATGAGAGAGGAGAGAAAAGGTATGGGGAGAGGAAATAAAAGATAGGTGGGGATGGGATAGAAAGAGGGAGCGGGTCGGTGAAATGGGGAAAGCGCTGTGAGAACAAGAGAGGGAGAGATTAAAGACGAAAATGGAAGGGGAGACAGAAAGGAGAGAGAAAAAAACAAAAAACAAAATGCCAGCATTTGGCAGCAGCTCTGCCTCTGTGGTGTAACAGTGAAGATTCATGCGTGGCAGTTTTCATTGTTTTAAACTGATTTGAATTTTTGCCTGGAGATGTGTGACATAATCTGAGCCACAGCCCAGTGCGAAAGGCTGCTGCAATTGGAGGAAGGAGCTGGAGAGGGGCAGTAACATTTAACATTTTTTACATCATCATCATCTTTGAAAATCACTTGCTTCTCTGATTACCTCCAAATCTTTGATTAAATATGTGGTTTAAACACTTACAGAGACAAATAGAAAACGTGGAATATGCATCCAGGCAGCCACAGGTTAAGCTCCAGTGCTCTCTCCTCTCTTTCCCCAGGAAGCTTTAGCTAGTTTGGCCTTTGATCATTACTTGATCTTATATCTAAGCTTGTTGCTGTGGTGTGGTAGTTCTTGGCGCAGTACACAGCTTATTAGATTTTGCAGGAGGAAGCACTCTACTCCTCCTGAAAAATAAGAATTAAATCGTCCTGCAGGAAAGGCTGAATTGCCCCTCAATTGATGTGGTTACACAGCCGGGGAGTGCATAGCGTGCCTGGCACAATGCACATGGTATTGCTATAGATGGGTCCCTTATGGGTGAGCTAATGTGGCTTCTTATCAACATTTGATCCAAATTGCATCATGTTCTTTTAATGAGGTTGCAATTCCGCTCGGGGGTGTGTGTGTGTGTGTGTGTTTCCGAGTGATTGGAAAAATGAGTTAGGTCCACACACGTGGCATGTGTGAGCATTTTTTTTATTGTACATTGTGCAAAGGGATGGGACACATGGTACGTATTCATTTCAGTCCATTTCAGTTTTTCATGCTACTCCTGAAGGATCATGTAGTCAAACATCTGTGTGGGTTGTTCCTGTGAATGCTTTTATATGTGCATACACACATATGGATATTGAATGTAGCTACGTTGTTGTGGGTTTTTTTTTTTTTGTCCCTGTAACACATCTGCTTGCCAATGGCGCTCAGGTTTTCTGCGTTATAGAAATCTGACGGACACAATGTTTGTTCTGCAGAACTAATATTACCTACAACACCCTTCTGTGTCCCGCAACCCGGAAACGGATAAGCGGTTGAAGTTGAATGAATGAATGAACCCCTCTCTGTATATTCCTGGACCCACAGATATACAACATGTATTTTCAGAGAACCATAGTTCCTTCTCTATCACACTTATACACAGTCACACATACTGCACCTTTATAAACATCGTGGACATTAAATGCATTTAAGTCTTGGGGAAAAAAAAATAAACAAAAAACGTCCTGTCAAAGTTTGTGTAGACATTTATTTAACTCCCACTAAGCACATCATCCAGCCTCATTTAGCTCCTTTGGAGAGACACATGGTTGGACAGTCACACCATACCAACAGTGGGCTATTCATTCCTCTGGAAGATTTATGCCTGAAGCTTTTTGGCAACACTTTACACTGGAGATAAAGAATTGGCTGCTGGAGGGAGTGCGATCAGTAAATACAAAAACACTAAGCAAACAGATTTGGGATTCAATGTGTTCAATGTGCAACATCGTGTTCCGAAAAACACCCCCATTTTGATGTCTTAGCGAGATTTCTAAAGGTCTACGCACATTTGCATACACATATATGCATGCTTGAATCCGGACGATTTGTATGCACGTGTTTGTTTATTTACTAAAATATGTTGTAGCATTGTAATTGGTCAACGCCTTTTCATCACACTCGACAGAACTAGCTACAGCGCAGGGCCTTTGAGCACCAGATGCATTTAGGAATACCCTACAAGTGACGTTGGATCAACTCTAAATAACTTATAATCAATTGATTTCCCAATGAACTCTCTATGTCTTCAGAATAAGCATATTCATCATAAAAAAAGAGAAAAGTATCGAAAAAAACATTGAGACATCACATTACTATACTTGTAAACCTCCCACTCAACAAGACACCAGAGCCATGCATATGTTCGCCAGTTGCTGGGATGCTGAACCATACCTGCCAAATGCTGATTTCTAAAAATAATGATGGCTTTGCAGTGCCAGAGCGCACACACACACACAAACACACAGGCACACACCCTTCAAACTTTCTCTGCAAAGTCCCTAATAATCCTGGCTAAATATAATGGCTCCTAACTCGGGATAAACGCTCCCCAGCACAGCAGATGGCAGCGATTTCCATCTGAAAGATCAGCCTTTTCTGCTGCAGGACAAGTGACGGGTTCAAATGACATCCATTCGCCCACTCTTCAGCCATGCCCTGAAGGGAGAGCACACATGCACACACACACGCACACCTTTTATTGACCTGCAAGCTGGCTAATGAGGAGCAGGCGCTGGACATGTATTGCATCACTGGAGCAAGCTTGCCCCGTATATGTGTGCGAAAGCTGTTGTCTAGAGGAACAGGCAGTTAGACCACAAGAGAGGCTACCTCACATATGGCAGAGGTTTAATGCCTCGCAGTCTAAAGGTGGTGTTTTCGCTGTAGACATTGCATTGCTGATTTACAGTGTGCAAAGACAGCTTTTACAGCTTTTACATCACTCAGTGTTTCTTGCTTTGAAAAAAAAAAGGTACGTGCATTGATTTTTTTTTCCTCTCTTTCCAGCAAAGCATGCTGAAAAACAGCACTGAGATATGTTCATCTTGGTGTGAGAAATGTGTTGCCCACACATTCAGCAGACACAAAGACACACAAGTATTAATTTCAATAAATGTTTCTGACCACCTGGTGTTCATCGATTTTGCTTTTCGCCTGTTTTGCTCGACATCAGCTCCTGGGAGAAATGTTTACAGTTGGTTCCACAATGACTGTGTTTCCACAACAGGACGCAGGACTTTTCCAGTGCCCTGGGAACTGTTTTGAAATCTTGCCAGCAGTTTTGTTTCTGGTGCCACGAAAGTCCACGCTCGGGTGCTAATGTCTGGCAGTGTCAGTATTGAGTTTGCAGAGCTGAATGTTGCTGACACAAACCTCTTGGGCTGCTACAGCTTCATTCACACAGTCTGGAGAATTGAGTGCCAACAGAATGTGGGACAGACGTCTCCTAAATACGTAAACTTGTTGGGTTGTCAGAAAGAGTGGCATAAAGATAAAGAGCATGTGTGAATGAGCTGAGACCACCATCCATCTCTGCCTGTCTCCTTTGCATCCATTTACTATATCCACTGAAACAACAGAAGGGCTGCTGCTGTTTGTATGCAACAGTTGCAGATAAAGAATCACTGTTTTCTCAGATGCATCAGATGTGCAAAAAAAAAAAAAAGAGAAAGACATTGTGTTAACGTTTAAACTATTTGAGTCTTGGCCGAGAAAAACACTTGCCATAGTACAGTCATGTGATTCATCCATGCGCTCTCTGTCAAAAGAAAAGCGCACATGCGTGCCCACCCACACACAGACACACACAGCCTAACACCAAAAGGTCAGAGAGGTTTTGTTTTCATCGTGAGTGATGTCAATGCTCTGTCACCCTGAGCCATTTTGAAAGTGTTGCGATACTGAGGCTCTCTGTTTTACTGACACGTTGGTCCCGGAAGACCCCTTAGGCTCTCAGGCTGAAAATGTATCTCTCTGTGTCCAACCTCCAGCTTGCCAGGACAGTTCTGTCTGGAGGCACAGCAGGGGGGACATCTCTGCCTTTGTTTTCTCTGTGGCTCTCTTCTGTTTTAGTATTTTTCTCCACAACCATAGAGAAATACTCCACTTGTAAAAAAACCACAACTCATAATTAAAGTAGAATTAAAGACTGAAGACTAAATGGACAGAAGACAAGTGCTACACTGGTGTATTATTACATTCTCTTATTTCAGAAGGATGCATGTCTTTAGACAAGACAGAGACATGGATGGACTTCTTAATGGATACTGCACATTAGCCACACAGAGGCTTTCACAAAGTGAGTTTGATAAATAAAATGTGTAGAAGCACATTTAAAGTAGAGCGGAAAGTGGATGGCCACGCTTGAAATGTTGCAGGGGAACAAAGGAAGATGTAGGAGGTGAATTTATAAATATACTCATGCTATACTTGCTATTACTTTAGTCTCTGGATGACGTCACTTATGCCACTATCCTTTGACCAAGTAATATTCAGGATCAGCTACTGTATAATTAACCACTGATGCTGAAAATGCATTGATTTCTATCTAAGACTCAGAAAATTTTTGAGAAGTTCTCTCAGCCAGTTTAAGTCTATCAAAGAGCAAATTAGAATATATGTATATATGTATGTATATATTCATTCATATATTCATCTTCAACCGCTTATCCATTTCCAGCTGGAGCCAATCCCAGCTCACACTGGGCGAGGGCAGGGTACAGCCTGGACAGGTCACCAGTCCATCACAGGGCCAACACACAGAGACAGACAGAGACAAACAACCACGCACATTCACACACACACATATATATATATATATATATAGGTCATATATAGGTCAACAAGAAGGTCATGGGTTCGGTTCCCAGCCTGGGGCCTTTCTGCGTGGCGTTTGCATGTTCTCCCTGTGCCTGGGTGGGTCCTCTGGGTTTATGTTTAGGTTAATTGGTGACTCTAAATTGTCCGTAGGTCTGAGTATGAGTGCGAATGGTTGTCGGTCTCTGTTTGTCTCCGTCTCTGTCTGTGTGTTGGCCCTGTGATGGACTGGCGACCTGTCCAGGGCGTACCCCGTCCTCACCCAGAGTGAGCTGTGATTGGCTCCAGAACCCCCCACGACCTGGAAACGGATAAGGGATAGAAGATGAATGAATAAATATATATGTGCGTGTGTGTGTGTATTTCACAGTGATATGACCGACTGAAGATATTGAAGGAAGGACTGGTTATACAATCTTCAGTGTGTTTTTATATTGTAGCCAAACAAACTTGTTGAGGAAGATTTATTAAAAAAAAGTCATTAATTGTCCTTAATTATAGTTTTCAGCAGGCACATTGAAAAGTTGTGAAAATAATATGCTGACAGATATCTCACCTTACCAATACCACCCAAAACGAACTTTAGTTAGAAAGACACCAGTCTTATGGTTCCCCTGCTGAGTACTTTAATGTGAAGCAGTAGCAGGCATTCAAAGAGAAAGAAAATGTTTTTGAGTAAGAAACGTTCGGCTGGCACTAGTTGTCATTTTAATGCAAAATGTAGGTCTGAAGAAAATACAGCTCCGATACTGCCGAAGAGTGCCATCAGTAAACAAAGAGTCTACTATTAAGATACAGTTACTGCAAGGCACAGAGTACACAGACTCTGCATTAATCTCTCATGGATGAAAAGGCAATTTCATCCTAAACAAGAAGTACACTACTAAAAATGAAAACTATGAAAGGAGACAAACAAAATACTGACTGTAGATACAATAAGAATTATTTATGAAGGGATTAGGCAGCGTTGGCACATGTTGTTTGCAAACCCTACTCTTTTCCAATTGTCCTTCCTGTTTTCCTGATGGGATGGGGTACCTCTTGCTTATTTTCATTCCTCACAAAGTCATGGTGAGATGAGCGATGGCTCACTGACCTCAATTATCCTGACCAGCAATGTCCTTTTGACTATTTTTTTTTTTTTCTCCGTTGTCTATATCTATTGATCGTGTGACCACGTTGGAGTGTGTGATAGTTAATTGGACTCAAGACAGTTTTTCTTTTAGCTGCTGCTGCCATTTAAGCCTGTTACTGTTACTAATTGGCTTCGTCTTCATTATGAGTCTCTATTGATTCCAAAGTCACACTGATGTGAGTCTTGTCTTGGTTTGTTTATTGAGGACGGTGACTCTCTGTAGGTTATAAATGGACTTAGTCTTTAATGATTATGTATACCCACTGATTCTGATAATATGAAGGTCATCTTACATTCAGTTCCATGTTGAAGCCACAAGAAGTTAAAATAAAGCAAAATTTAAGAATTTTACTGCACAGTCACATATACTTGCAATAAGCTGAGGGTCTCAAAGAAATTCAATACAATACAATGATCAGAGTCTTCACACAGTGGACTCCCTCTGGTATCAACTATAATGTGGCATTTGTGACTTGACTTGTTAACGGTACCAGTGCTCATGATATTGTGAGAGCCAGTAAACACAGATATCAATTTCATGGATTGGAGTGGAAAGCGTTCTCCATTTCACACATGGTTTGTTTAAAAATGAAACCACAATGCACAATTCCTTTGTTGCAAGTGGTTTACTAAATCAGAAAGGGGGCCTTGACACTTCTGCTGAAAAGTAGTAGATTAATCTCTCACAAAATGTATATATGTGTCGTGTGTCAGCAAACAGTCCATCGGAGTAACTTTTACAGGGTCTGATTTCTATACAGTCATGTTTACTTAAATACCACAGAAATAATCTGCTCTCTGAGCTCTGATTAGAAAAACAATCGAATAATCTGTATGTATGAGAGAGCGCTTTGAATAAAAACTCACTGAAGTAAGCAAAGATGAATTGAAATGAGATTAGTGTTTTGACAATAAATGTGGTCAAGAACATAAGGAAGTCTTTTAAAAAGTATCTGGAGTCACTTAAAAAAAAATAAAATAACCGCAAATGGGTGAACATAACAACTTCCAATACTAATCAATGCAGTTATTGTAAGCAAGGCTCTGTCTTATCCATCCCTCATGGAACATGAAACGTCTCTCAGCAACAACTTCTTCCATCAACATTATTACTCATAAATGAAACAATGATGACTACGTATTACAGTAGTGTTAAATAATGTATGTTTTGTAACCATGGTGATTTTAGCAGATTGTAAATATGTTGACAGCAAAATATTCCATGACAATATAATTGTTTCACTCCAGAAACACTGAGAAACCGCCAACACGTTTATTAACATGGAAACATCATTTGCTGAAGTCTTTGTCACGACAGATGTAACTTTGGAGGGTGAACCTCCAGTCTCTTGTGCGAAAGTTGTTAACTCCAACCAATTACCAAAAACGGTGATGCAGTTCAGAATTGTGGTGCTTCATGATAAAGAAAAAAAGTCAGTTCATGATACTATGTTTAAGTCAATAAGAAAATGTTGGAATATGTTTGTGCAGTTTACAGGTGGCTGGGTTGGACAAAACCATGTAACCAGCACAGCATATGCCCATTGTCATTTACAGTGGGATCCAAAAGATTTCAGGCCAAACCATCAAACCCCCATCTTGTGGAGCCCAGTACAGCACATTACACAGTTCATGTTCACAGGAAGCACCAGTCTCGGCATTCAATCAGTTCAACTCAAGTAACAAGCTCAGGGTGGTGAGGTTGCCTCCAGTTCTAAAGTAACTGGCCTGGCCCTGAGATCTAATGTCAGCAACATTGTTTACTGTAGGTCACTACTCACATACCGAGCACTGTTCTCCAGTGGTGTTAGTTTGAATTGTGAATGAAGTACATTGCACTGTGGCCTTGGCTGGCGGAGGAATGCGGCCCACTTACATCAAGCCAGCAGACAGGCATGCCAAGAGGCTAAGCTTTCTAGTGCTCGTCAAGTGTGAAGACTGGGCTCGAGCCAAAATGTGTCCAGTCGGTGGACGTTTTAACACCTTGTTGTAAAAATAGCCCCACCAGAACTGAACAGAGCAACAAGTTCAAAAATCACGCGCTAATATTAATCAACATGAATGTACAACACTCTTAAATCCTGTTACAGTATGAAATGAATCTTCTCTCTGGTTGTATAAAACAAGAAACAAATAGATCTAAGACAAAATCAAAAATAACCATTATGGTTGACTGGAATAAAGATACATTGGTGGTAAGATGATATTTCAAGTCATACTCCACAAATTACCTCTAATATTGTGCTGTGGGTTAAACAGTTTAGTTGAAATTTAAAAGTATTCATAGGATGCAGACGACCACTTCTAAAATGGTTGAAAAGAACGAAACTGTTTATATCAGTTGGTACCTATTGATATTCATCTCACCTTTCTGCACTTAGGCCTCCACTACCATTTGATTTGCATCAACATAATTTAAAATGGAGGGAGAGGGAACTCTCAGAGGAGCAAGTTGCACTCAACTACATGATCACTGTGACTTAACATGTCCGTTTCCTCTCCTCAGGCGTGAAGGACACAAGGAGCTGACAGTATTAAAGTGGAGGATGGCTGAAATAAAGACGCTGAATGTGCAATGAAATGCCTTTCTCCAAATGAACTACCCCGACAGTTTAGGCTTTTGGGTTCTCTGATGAGATATGACACAGCCCTCTTATTCCCAGAGGTGTCCTTGGCCACAACCTTAAGCTAGCTAAAGACTGCAGTGAATGAACACTTTATGTTACTTTATACTCACACAGTGAGAGGAAAATGAAAAACATGAACCTCTTACTGTCTAAAACTTACTTTTTATGTTAATCTGATAAGCCTGGTAACTGGAGAGCTATGTAGCAATGTTTTCCACAGCCGATTCAGCTGTGCCACGGGGTGTGCCAACAAAGGCGAGAAAGAATTAAAACTTAGCGTATAGATGTGTAAAAAAAGTTAAAAAAAGAACAAAGAGTTTGAAATTTATCCCAAAGGAGTAAAAACAAACAAAAAAACATTCATACTCAGTGGCTTCAAGGAAGGGAGTACACAGTGTATTTAGTGAGAAACAGTGTACATAAGAATGTCAAAATATGAGGCCTGTGTATACGCCCACCATCCAAACTGAACACCTCTGGTGACTGCAGATTGTAATGTAATGCATGAATAAAAAGAAGCCTCTGAACATGATTCAGCCAGCATTTATATTTCTCACCACGATGTAATTGACAAAACAAATTTGAATAATGTACAAAAATTGCAGAGTTCCTGTTAAACCATGTTGACCGGTCTGTTAGGACCCAGACAACTGAAACTGAAACCTCTAAAAACGTATCTATTTGGATTTACCGGATTTATTGTTGGCACGGTAAATTTACAAGAGCTTGGCTTAAAACGATCACATCTCTATTGATCAGTGCCACCATTTGATACTGACACAAAGTTGCACCATCAGGAAAACGATTCCTGCACCTTTTTTTTTTTTAAGTGTCTCAGTGCAAAAGCATGTTATCTGCCTACAACAGGGCTGAAATACAACGAGAAAAAGAATGCACAGGCTAAATTAACCACACTACAGACAGAAAATTTCAGTTAACCATCATACTAATATGAAAATGTGTAGCCCACATGGAAATGCAACCAAAAATGCATCTTATAATTTGTTCTTATTATCAATAAATTGTATAATCTAGTTAGTTAGAAAAGGAAATCCTGTTCTGACCCAGTTACACTGGGGGAAATAATTATAATTATACACATCAACATTTTTTTCAGTAAATATATTTCCAATGAGGTCAGCGTGGTGGCATAATGGTTAGCGCTGTTGCCCCACAATAAGAAGTTTGTGGGTTCGGTTCCCGGCCTGGGGCCTTTCTGTGCAGAGCTTGCATGTTCTCCCCGTGCCTGCGTGGGTTTCCTCCCACCATCCAAAGATATCATGTTTGAGTTAACTGGTGACTCTAAATTGTCCGTGTGAGTGTGAGTGGTTGTTGGTCTCTGTGTGTTGGCCCTGTGATGACTGGCGACCTGTCCAGGGTGTACCCCGCCATCGCCCAGTGTGAGCTGGGATTGGCTCCAGCATCCCACGACCCGGAAACGGAAAAGCGGTAGAAGATGGATGGATGGATCTTTCCAATGAGGCTGTTCACATGAAATTTACACCAGATTAGGCATTAACTCAAGAAATCCACAAAGAAAACTACATCAGAACAATTAAATAACATAGACCGAAGTAAAGTTACTTCTACTAAAGTGGAATGGAACGGAGGAAAAGTATTGAACACAAACAAAAAGCAGGACACAAAGACAAGGGATGACCTGATGTCCATAAGTAGTTAGATAGGAACTCTGCTTTCTATCTGTGTAAATTAAAATCAATTGAGTTAGTACACACTGATGGACTATAAAAAGGCTTTTTGTGTCATTTACTGAAAAAAAAAATGTTGACATGACCTGTGCTTATTTCCCTCACTTGCTTGAATGTACAGCAGGATACAGTGCGTCGATTGTGAGAGCAAAATACATCACGTAAACCTTTTCTTGTTTGCAGTTGTTTAGGAGAGCCTGTAATGTGCTGAACATTATAAGGGCCCTGTAAATATGCCTGACCAGCTACCTGCCAGGTTGGCTCTCAGAGCCAGTGTTATTCCATTTGGGTAACTCAGATACATTGTGGGGAAGTGTTCACTCGTGGCATGAATTCAATGGAAGGTAATTATAAACTACACATCTGTCATCCTTAATTTGCATAACACTTAATAGAGGCACGACAATTTACTTTGGAATAAGTAGAAACAAGCAAAGAATAAATAAAAACTATAATCTTGTGCACCTGTCTGTGAAACGTATAATTTTAAAAAACAAGATGAGAAAAGTAAGCAGAGGAGAATGTGACAGGGTAATGAGGCATAGAGCAATTTGAAGAGTCTATCATATATACAGAGTACGCAAACTGTCCATTTGCATCTGTGGGACGGTCTAATCAGTATTTAATTTATTTAACAAGTTGCCATTTGCAGATGGCTTAGGACCTTTCACAACAGAGTTTGGGCGGGTGGTGAAATGCTAATACATGGGCATGAGAAATGTCAAATCCAATTTTAGTCTCATCTCCTTGAGTTTAAATAACCACTTACAGGTAGATTGGGGGACTGCTTGGGATTTCATGAATATTATAGGTATCCACAGCTGCTTCCTCCATAACACATTTCAGGCAAAGAAATGATTCTCTTTTAGATTATTTATAGAGGCTCAGGAGCTTCTTTTTTTCTTTTTCTCCTCTCATAAATTCTGTCTGACTGGAGCTCCTTGCAAATCGTCCTTTGTCAGATACTAAAACTTTTTCAAATGTATGCTTCATATTCAGACTCAGAAGTGAAGCTGGTTTCAGAAAGAGATTAAAAAATACACTGTGCAGAAGTTCTTAAGTTCGATAACATTGCTCTCTTGAAAACATTTATACAAGCCATGGTTGGGAAAGGATTAGCAAAGAAAGAGGAAAATGAACACATTACTTGTGTGGGTTGTGGGTGTCCTTCCAAAAAAGAAGATGATACTACCATTCAACCATCCAATGGACACAGCAAACATTACCAATATAATAATAAAATGTTGAAAAAAAGGGCAGCACAGCGGCATAGTGGTTAGCGCTGTTGCCCCACAACAAAAAGTTTGTGGATTCGATTCCCGGCCCTGGGGCCTTTCTGTGCAGAGTTTGCATGTTCTCCCCATGCCTGTGTGGGTTTCCTCCAGGTACTCTGGTTTCCTCCCACCATCCAAAGACATCATGTTTGGGTTAACTGGTGACTCTAAATTGTCCGTAGGTGTGAGTGTGAGTGGTTGTCTGTCTCTGTGTGTCAGCCCTGTGTTTGAGTGGTGACCTGTCCAGGGTGTACCCCGCCCTCACCCAATGTGAGCTGGGATTGGCTCCAGCACCCCCTGTGACCTGGAAACGGATAAGCGGTAAAAGATGGATGAATGAATGTTGAAAAAAAGAAAAACCCTAAGCTGTAAGAACTAAAACTCAGTTTAAACAAACTCACTGGCCCTTACCCCCACTAAGTTCGTTCTTGTAAGGGGGGGGGACTTGAATGGGTAAGGGGATAGAGAGAAAAAGAACTATGAGAGCACACCAGAGTATCTGGAGCGAAGCAGAGAACATCCATACTACACACAAAAAAGCTCCAGGCCTGGGGCCTGAAGCTTCTGAACACAGAACTTTCCTAGTGTGAAACACTGTACTGCCACACAGCTCCTTAATTTTTAAACTTGCTACGACATCAGAAGAAAAAGAAAGGGGAAAAAGAAAAAAACTATTTTTTTATCACTCATTCCTGATCCAAATGACCATCTCCGTTTTTTTTCCAGTTCACTGCAGTGTAAGTTAGGAAAACAGGGAGCGATAAAAAAATATGGCAGACATTGTTTAACTCTGTTTCCACCAAATTGCAGATACTAACACTCAACTCACAGTCTCAGCTGATTTCTACTCTTGTCAATTCTTATTTTTCAGATTCCAACTGTGCTGATAAATATAAGAGTGAGGATCATTTCGATGAGGCACACAGGCTTAACCTGAGTCAAACATAAACTGAAAATGGACACAAAGATACCAGAGATGGATGACGGATGAACTAACCCCTCTAGTACACCTCTCGGCTACACCAAACATTTCAAATGTTACATAAAGTGCATATTAAATATCCACAATTTGTTCTACAAATACAAAATAGCACAGTAAAAGTATAGATGCAAAAATTTAAAACAGGAAGTTTCAGGGATAAAATGCAGACGCGCACAAAGCAGTGAAAGTAGTTTAATAATCACAAAAATATTGAAAACCTATCCTTAATTTGAGGCCTAGGAAAAAAAATGGACAGCAATAAGACAGGAAACAGGAAAAAAAAATAGGATTCTTCCCACAAGGAAATTCCACAAAGGATAAGCTAAGAGTCAGAGCAACACAAAGACCAAACACACAGAGGGGAAGCAGGTAACGAATGACAGGTACAAATAATTTGGGCAAGGTGTGCAATAACAAAAGACTGCAAACACTGGGGCAGGAAGTAAAAGCTTTAACAGACCACTAAGGAAAATAGTTTCAGATTAAAACAGGAAATCAACCCCAACTGCATTACACAAGATAGTTTCATTTGTAGAATTATTACATTTAAAACTGATAAAAGTGATGACAGTTATGGTGTAGCTATGCCATGATGAAGAACACACAGCAGTCTAACACTCCTAAATTTGAAGGTAAACAAGGCAGGAATAGGTCAGGGTTTAGGCAGGGGGACTCCGTAGAACCGCCAGTGGCCGGTGACAGGAAACACAAAGGCGAAGTCCAACACCCACAGGATGTCAGAGAGACAAGTAGTCACAAACTAGGAGGTACAAAGAAAGTCGAACGCTGTGGTTAAATACACGTAGAGATGGAGGAGCTTGTTAACTAGGAAAGCAATGTCAGGCACAGGTGAGCAGATGAATGGAGGGGAGAGCAGGACCCTCAAAAAGCAGGAAGGGCCGGGGTTACTGAGGGCCAGTTGGGAGTGTCAGGATCTAAAATGACACGACAGTGAATCATGGCAAAGGCAGGCAGAGAGTGAATGAACTACTGAATGAATCGTGACAGTTTTCCACTTACGGTAATAATGACAAATTGCTGCAAGGTCGGAAAAGAAAAATTTAACTCATACTTTATCATCTTATTTGATTGCATTTGGGTTCTGAGTTTCACTATGGAGACCAATCTATAGTAAAACTGTCACAGACTAAAGGACCTGCTGCTCAGCTATGATTGTCTATTGATTTTGATTATGATGTTTTGTATATTAATGAGATTTGATTAAATATGAATATTTTATCATATCAGTGGTGAAGGGGTCTCATTCTTATTGGATATTATGAATCTGCAGCTCTTTAAAGCTTTGCATTGAGCTTTAGCTGATTGTTCAGCTGCTCAGATTGCAACTTTATTGTTTTTGTTCATTCTTTGCTCTCATAGTGTAATAACGGATCAGCAAACACCATTTTTTCCCAACTGAGTAAGACTTAAAAGTTGCACTGGCCTGCCATAAAATGGAAATGGTTGCAATTCCCCCGTAGCCAAAGCCTTTATGTATCCTACAACTTGAACTTTTGTATGGTATTGTCATGCATAGTACTTTGTCATGGAACCACGTGTGCTTACTATACCTCCTGACACCGAGCCACCAGTTGCTCCATATATTCAGTTTAAGAATCAGTACTACCCCAGCTACCTCATATTTCATATGTATATATGTATATAAATATATATGTGTGTGTATAATCTACATATTGTGTTCTATGAGATAATAGCTTATAGAACAAGAAAAAAAATGCAAAATTTGAATTTTTCCTTATGTTCATTCTTTCTAATCCTAATGATTGGCCTTATTTCCCTTTTCGCTGCAAAATTGTTTCAAAAACCTCTGATATTCCCAAAATGTGATTACGCTGTGTTTATTCTGCCACTGCAATAAACTCAAGACAAGTTCTCACTCTGAGATCAGAAAAATACTGAATTTCTCCCATAGACTTTGGCTATACAAGCAGCTGACAGCTAGGCCTGAAAGAGAAACTGATGGGCTGCGTCCTGACTCACTGGAGCCAATAGGAGTGTCTGATTAGGAGACATGACTAGCAGAGATGGAGCAAAGAAGTAATGCCACACTACACCAGTCAAGGGGTCCAACTGATCCAAATCTTGCCCAAATTTGTTCAGACAAATTGTGAGCATTTATTGTCGAAGACTGCTTGTGTTTTAGGAGAAAGAAACTCAGTGCGTCCATCTCAAACCGTCACAGAGGAATAGTGCTCTAATGACAATGTGATTTTTGGAAACATATATGCGTCTTTGGGATTAATAATCTTAATATTTTTAATGCAGAGCGTTGTTTTTCAGTGTTGACCCAAATAAAATACATTTTCATGCCACTATTCAAATAAGAAGCCAACTAACATCACCATCCTGCTGTCGGACACACAATTTATTCAACTCCTTAATATAAATAATCAGAGTGTCTGGCGACAGCAGGGTGAAATACAGGACAACGTGCTGTGTGGCAGCTCAGACAGAAGCAATGGCCCATGTAATGTGCCATGCTGCATGTAACAGGAGAAGGCTCCTTTGGTCTGCACGTTTGATGCTGACAAGGGCAGAGAGGGCACAACCTTTGGCATGACGTACTACATTACAGTGTCACGGGCAGTCACACTCCATCTCCTCTGCGCTTGTTTTCACAAGAAGTAGTCTGTCAGGTGTCTCAGTGCTAGAATATGAATGCACCTCCACGAAAATGAGCAATATATGCCTTCCAATTAAGTAGGTCATTAATTCATTTGTGTCACCTTAAGTGACATAACAGTGTCCTCTACTGCTGGGGCGCCATCCTGATGGGCCTACCTGAGGGGAATATGTAAAGGCTTTGAATTAATATTGTGGACTAATCAGTTTTTGTCAGTACAACGACTGTATACTGAGCAGTGTTAGTCTTTCAGCTCAGTAGTAATTTACTATAATAGGATAAACATTTAGCACTATAATGGCAGTTATATGATATGTGTGGGGATGGATACAAAATTTAGGGGTTGCGTACAAAACTTAAAACCATCCCAAACTGTCACGCAGACATAGAAATTGTCCTCAAATCTTATTACAGCTATCAAAAACAGAGTAAGTCTGATGACCTTAGTAAGCTCTGAGAATTTGAACTCCCCCTCCCCAAATGTGTGAATCACTTATGAAACATGGAAATTATTGTAGGTGGTGTCACCAAAGTACAAGCACTAATCCTCATCATCCATAATCCAAAAAAACTCTACCTGCAAGGAATCAGACATATTAACGTTGAATGGGAATGAGGCGTAATTATTTCATCCAACTGAGAAACATCCCAGTAGTTGTCAGTGATTTCTTTTCCAGGTTGAGCTTTGGCTCATGCAATCGTGGGCTACAGTAATACAAAGACAACTTCTCCAATCTGATCTGAAGGAAAAACTGTCCAGACTGACTGTGTTGATATTCAGAGAAGTGACACTTAGATCAAAATAAAACATTTCTCTTGGCAGTTCATCCCTCTTCCCAGTAAATAGCACATGGGCAGCTGGGAGATAGTGCAAACAGGTCACTATCCATCACAGGGCCAACACAGATAAAAACCCACTGAGACAAACGCAGAGTGCCGGAGGGCAAGGGTAAACAAACCAAAACATATTGCTGGGACATATTGCATGTGGTTACTATGTTTCTGCGATCTTGCTGTATTTTCATATTCACACACTTTTCATGTAACAACAAGTTTATCTCTCTCAAGTAAAGGCAACATAAAAATAAAATGAAGCACAGTCCATGAAAATTTATTCTAAACCCCCTTTTTTTTTGTCATTTTGGGAAATATCCTTATTCTCGTTTTATTGTGTTTTTTCGCACTGACAGTCAGATAATGAGCTTTGTAACTACAGCAATGAAAACTGTTATCTTTGCTGAACATAAAGACGGAGAGAGAAAAGAGTTTTTGCATTTTGCTTTTCACAAGTCTAACCGGAATTGATGGGCTTCAGAGGTGCTGATGGAAACATTAGTCAGGCTAGCTGTTTCACCCTACCAATGCACTATGTGCTCGCTAACTTTCAGCTCTGCTCTACTTCTCAAACAGAGAGTGATAACCATATTTGCTATTTGACTTATTCCTCTATATGCAAAATTCCAAGCACTGTTTACTGTATGTGTCCTTGGGTAAGAGAGACGAAACTGTACCAGAGCAGCACATGGTCTGTAGAATCTAGTCATCTCCTCAGGGGTGATAAGGCAGCAGTGACTGCTCCTGCACTCCAGATTTATCAAGCTGTCCCCCACACAAAGTCATAACTCATGCTGCTTCTTCATTACTTGGGAATCCATGTGCCTGGACCAGCTTTGTTCTAAAGTGGAGGGTGTCTATTAATCCCACAACGCTATGATCTCCACTATCTTAATGACACCACCAAGACAGACAGAGACAAAGGTACAGGTGAAGCAATAGTTTTTGTTCTCTTAAACCATGATGAACCTTTGGAAACATTTAATCTTTATGGCTCACTTAGTTCTTCCAATCAAAGTATTGGTAAAGGATGTGTAGATTGTAGCAGAGAAACAGTTACTGATTCCCACTATCAGGATGCTTTCCAAAGGCTTTGTGACAAAAAGCAGAGCTTACATATTGAAAAGGAACAATACCAGTTCAGTTGGGTTCGTGTGAAGGCATCTGAAGGAACTAAATAATTAGTTAAAAGTAATTCTTGAATTAAAAATAAATAAGCCAAACCTTTGCTAATCTCAGTTTCAGAAGAAAATCTGTGAATTGCCATGCTATGTCTCACAATCCATTGTGACAATGTAAATCGGGATGCCAGTCACAGTCAACAAATATGGGAGTAACTGCACATCCACAAGGCTTTTTACGCAAGAGAAGTGCTTAAATGTTTGGTAGGTTAATACATTTGAGTTTGTTTGGACTTTCGCTCTTATTGCATTTCCTGCCAGCACTCAAGCCTGAAGGTCTCAGAATTTCTTGTTGACTGAAGTGAGGTAGGAAAAACAAGAGTACCAAGTGATGGCCCGATAAAAACAAAGAGGAAAAGAAAGTAGTGAAATAAACACAAAGAAAGTATTGTAGCAGTAGGAGCTTTAACAAAGGTTTAACCAAATTGAATGCCATTTCGCAGCACATGTTCTATGTAAAAGTCTGGTAATCAGCACTCCTGAGTTTTTCGAAGGAACAAGCTTTGAGTGAAGAGAGCTACAGTAACGCATGCCAAATGTTTTGCGGTGGTTATTTAGCTATTGCAAAGTTCTTTCTATGACATTTTAATGTTCCTTTCGCTACCTCCTATATATAAATGGATCAATAACATTTGCTAAGATTTCAATATTCAGGGCTTTGTGAACTGACAGCAGAGGCTGGCACATACCCCCGCTGAGCACTAATGAGATAGTTTTCACCATCAATGCAATTTTGCTCTGAGACTTTATTAAATGAATCGCATCTGTGTAAATGTCATACACTGGGAAGACACAGTACATAACCAACTCAAAAGAATAAAATGAAATAATGGATTCATGCAACCTTCCTGACTGTGTCATATACTGAGGCTAGTTCTCAATATGACCTGTGCTATCTGGACAGGTTCCTTTTCTTTGCTTTGTTGCACTTTAATAAAGTTATTTTGACTGACAGGAGCCTGTTGCCAAGCAAAGCAAAAAAAAAAGAAGAGGCAGCTAAACCTCCTTCATCTCTCAAAAGGCTAAGGTTTTACTCACTTCAGCCTGTTCCATTTTGTATTTCATTTTTGTAATATGGAAATATGTGGTAGCAGCCATTCATTTGAATTTCAGATAAATTGGATTCTTTGGAAATTGATTTTTTTTTTTTTTTTTTGCTAGGGTTAGACTATAAATAAATACATAAAACAAATAAATACAATAATAATAATCATAAATAAAAAATCTGGAAGAATTTGGTTTGTTTATTCTATGTAATTAATTCTATGGTGTCACCAGCTGCCACCAGCTTTTTGTACACAGTGAACAATCTTTACATTCATAACTTAAAAACATTACACAGACCAAGTGACAGTAAAACGAAAAATTCAAAAGTTACACAATCAAAATCAATGCAAAATACATTCTAATATAAGCAGCAGTTTTGTTAGATTTAGAGTAACCTGTCATAAAATCATATTTAGTAAATCAATTTCACAAAGAGACTTTCTAGGTTAAATTGATTTATAGTCACCCTACTGATTATCTGATTGCTGCTATAATCCATGTCAGACATTCAGTTGGTATCAAAGGACTCATCCATTGAATCGCATTAAAGGCACGTTGTTTCTGTTTCCCCTCTGCCCCACATAATGCCTCCTTTGTGGCACAATTGGCTTAAATTGTGTAATTGCAATGATAAAAAGAAATGTAATATAAAAAAAGGAGGAATAATAGAAAGAAAAGCAATTAAACATTTATTCGTACAACCGTTGGTTGTAAACATGTTTTGACAAACAATAACAAGGTACGATATATGACATACAAAAAAACTTAAACATATTGGCGAGAGTAAACATTAGGTCAAATACACCTTGCCGCTCCCTTCAAAAATGAGTGTGGTTGGATTTCCACGATTAACAAGGAGCCCTTTCATTCTCGAAAGATTCAGTTGTCAAGCCAGTTGATTATTCTTGAAGTTGTTGAGTTTCTGGGACATCTTTGAAGTTTAAGCAATGCCTCAGACAAGTTATACAGAATTTAAACATGCATGTATAAACCAGAATAATCAAATGCAATGGAATCCAGTTCTCCTGCCATACGGTCTACTTCTACTTTTACAACCTTTAACATTCCGTTTTCTGTCATAGCATTACATTTTGAAACTGTTGATAATATTGCTCAACCCAACCGGTCGAGGCAGATGGCCGCCCCCCCTGAGCCTGGTTCTGCCCGAGGTTTCTGCCTCTTAAAGGAAGTTTTTCCTTGCCACTGTCGCCAAGTGCTTGCTCATGGGGGGATCTGTTGGGTCTCTTTAAATAATTTTATAAAGAGTTTGGTCTAGACCTGCTCTATATGTAAAGTGCCTTGATGTAACTTTGTTATGATTTGGCGCTATACAAATAAATCTGATTTGATTTGATTTGATTTTATTGTACAAGCTTACCCTGTATTTGGAGGTGTTTTTAGTATAGGGGTCAATATGTCTATAAACATTATTAATGTCAGCTACAAAGTCCCCTTCAGAATAAAATAACATACAAAAACCACAGATTTGAGTCATAGTTGAATCAAATTCAACTTCCATCCATCCATCCATCTTCATCCGCTTATCCAAGGTCGGGTCGCAGGGGTAGCAACTTCAGCAGGGAGCCCCAGACTTTCCTTTCCCTGGCCATATCGACCAGCTCTGACTGGGGGATCCCGAGGCGTTCCCAGGCCAGAGTGGAGATATAATCTCTCCACCTGGTCCTCGGTCTGCCCTGGGGCCTCCTCCCAGCTGGACGTGCCTGGAACACCTCCCAAGGGAGGCGCCCAGGAGGCATCCTAACCAGATGCCCAAACCACCTCAACTGGCTCCTCTCAATGCAAAGGAGCAGCGGTTCTACTCCGAGCTCCTCACCCTGTCTCTAAGGGACAAACCAGCTACCCTTTTGAGGAAGCTCATTTCGGTCACTTGTACCCGTGATCTCGTTCTTTCGGTCATGATCCAGTTCTCGTGAACATAGGTGAGGGTAGGAACGAAGATTGACCTGAAGATCGAGAGCTTAGCTTCAGCTTTCTTTTCGTTACAGTGGTGCGATACAGCGACTACAGTACAGCTCCTGCTGCTCCGATTCTCTGGCCAATCTCACGCTCCAAGGTCCCCCCGCTCGTGAACAAGACCACGAGGTACTTGAACTCCTTCACTTAGGGCAAAGACTCATTCCCAACCCGGAGTAGACAGTCCATCGGTTTCCTGCTGAGAACCATGGCTTCTGATTTGGAGGTGCTGATCCTCATCCCAGCCACTTCACACTCAGCTGCGAACCTGTCCAGTGAGAGCTGAAGGTCACAGACCGATGGTGCCAACAGCACCACATCATCCACAAAAAGCAGTGATGCGATACTGAGTCCCCCGACCTGTAACCCTTCTCCTCCTCGACTGCGCCTAGAAATCCTATCCATGAATATCACGACCAGGATTGGTGACATTTCCCTAACCCTAACCCAGCCCTGGCGGAGGCCAATCCTCACTTGGAACAAGTCCGACTTGTACCAAGTGAGGAACACCGCGCACAGCTCTCACTCTGGGCGTAGCACCCCCCACAAAAACTCCTGGGGGACCCAGTCGTATGCCTTCTCCAGGTCCACAAAGCACATGGCATACTCCCAGGCTCCCCCCAGGATCCTCGCAAGGGTAAAGAGCTGGTCCGTTGTTCCACGACCAGGATGAAACCCACATTGTGAGGTGAAATGTATTTTTAAATGAATTTGTTGGTACTCCATTTCAGTAAGCAATTGACTGCTCTTTTGTTCATGCTCGTGTCTCTTTGTGATGCAAGAAACTTAATTAAAAGTTGCATTTGCAAGAAAGAAAATGAATCCAGCCATCAAAGCATCAGGAACTACAACTGTTTGTGAGTCGCTGTATGTGTTGTGAGTTGCCTATAGGTTCATTCAGCATTTATACATCTACTGTGTATGTTGGGCAGGTTTAGATTTTGTGTCATCCTGCTTCTGCATCAGCAGTCTTTAAATGGACTTTGTTTTTTCACACAGTAGGCAAATAAAAATAAACAATTGGACGGATGTATACAACAGGTAGGAATATGCAAGTGAATCCAAAGTGAACAGAAAAATAAAAATGAAAGCTTCTTCAAAAATGCAAACGCAAATGCGTGAGTTCTTTTCAACTGGAGGATCCAAACTGTTCTTTCAGTGAGGCAGTGAAACACAGTGCCTTATTTGCAACATCCATGTGCAAATTTATACCATCATTATTTGATTTCCTACTGAGAGGTTAATGGTTCATTTTTGCAATTATGAGAAATTGAACAACATGCTGTTCATCAAGACCTTGGTACTCTTCAAATGTTGCTATTTCAAGCATACAACCCTCAGCTTTTCCTCAAATCACTGTAATGCGAGGTGTGCTCCAGAAGCTCTTTCTCTGCCGTTCAGGCAGAAGTGACAGTTACACACAGCTGCTGCTCATCCACCAATCGAACCGGCCGATTGATTCCTCTCTTCTTAATGGTGGACTGAGTTCAAGCCATTTTTGGAGTTCTTTGGAGTTTGGAGTTCTTCTGCTTCAGCACACTTTCACCAGCAGATGACATTTACACTTGAACCATTCACAAAACATTCAGCTGTGCTACAGTATTACTGCTACTACTGCTATTATTACTACTGCTACTACTTAATCACTTCTGTTACTACTTCTTCTACTATTCATGATACTACTGCTATTGTTGCCACTATTCCTACTGTTCCTCCTCATACTGCTACTTATCCTACTGTTATTCCTACTAATTCTACTGCTACTTCTGATAATAATATCAATACTTTTACCAATATTTAAGCTTGAACTGCTACTTCTCCCATTATTTCCACTGCCACTGGTTCAGCTTCAACACTTTTCAGCAGTGCAGTCAGTACAATGATGCTTTTAAACTTTTTAGGCAATTCATTTCACATTTGTTCTTTTTCAGCAGTATTTTCCTAATGCCTTTATCGCTCAGCATTTCCACTGCATTTCTTACTCTAGTTTTTATTCTCTTACTTTGACCTGTGCTTCCACAAATATTTTTTTTAAAATGAAACACAGCTGATGATGAAAACATTTGGTGCCTATCTGAATGAACTTCTCACCTCTGAAGGCAAGCGGGGAAACACATGGATTTACACGATTACATTGTCATAACCCACCTTCGCAGGACCGAGCTGAGGCCCTTCTTGAAGATATTCAATGATTGTAACGTTCCAACAGCGTTGCAAACTGCAAGGTACTGATGGTGCAACATCAAGTGTCTGACACCATATGAGCTATAGCAACTCAGCACAGTGAAGGGAAAAGAGGGGATTGAATCACATTCCCCAGGAGCCATAAAGATCCACACAACTGCTGCTGAGGTGTTGCAAAAATCTTTTCACTACACTACAGATTTGTTGTCCTTAAGATCAACACAGACAACAAAGCTATTCTAATAACCCGTCAGTTTTCAAATCATTGCATGTTTCATTTTAAAACAACCCAAAAGGATAGCCTTTGACAGATGTGATAGTGTGGCTGGTTAAAGAAAAATTAGAAAATTGCACAGAGTTGAGGGAATGAAATTCTGAAAGAAATGTAGCCCTGTAACCACGAGACCAAATTTAATGAAATGCCAAGTGATTTTGGAAATAATTCCCCCAAAGTTTGGACTTTTGGTACAAAGGGTATGGCCATGATGGTGGTGAATTATTACTTGAATTTGTATTTATAGAATAAGTTACAACAAAACTTTCAAGGCTCAGACTTCACCTGAAACAGTAGTGTCATCCAGTGTTATTAGGGTAGTTGGCCAATGGTGGTCGAAGAAGAATTATATTTGGATTTTTTAAATTATTTAAATTGTATTATTTATGAATAATATTTAGCTTTATGTCCTTCAGCCCTTATGAAATATGATGTTTAATGTATGCTGTGCCACAAGTTATCCTAGTGTGTTAGCCAGTGCCATGCAGAGGCAAAAAATTTAAATCAGTCATGACATTACCCAAGCATGAAGTGAAAAGGGTCTTTGTAACTATGTTTACTTCTATGGTTGCGCCACCAGGCAACTATTTCCAAATAATACCCATTCCACTGGCTCTTTACTTGTTTTTTTAAACAATTATAATAAAAGAAAAACATGAATTTTTATCTGTAGATTGATTATTCTGCATGATTAAAACAGCAAATCAGTCAAGAGGCATTATTCAAAATCTCAGTGTTCCTGAAATTACTATGAAACAACATTAACAAAAAGTAATTTGAATCACAAATGGAGAGACGAAAGTGAGATTTTTCATGAAGCTCGAAAGCCTCCAAACAAGTGTGCACATATGTGGTCCTCCCACCGTGCTCACTTTGGATAGGAAGTTTGGTTGAGATCCACCATGAACCAGGCAAACAGCAATAGCTGGAAAAATTGCACACAAAATACTCCATGCCCTAAAAAGAAGTGAGACATCTCACATGATGAAAAATAATTGTTCCACAACTTTTGGTTTTGTCATTGCATATTTGCAAGGTTTTAGTAAATGTACATTGTGTGCATTTGCTGAAATTACACCATGAAAGAGCATAGAGGCAGCCTATTCCAGCATACACTGACTAAAAAACAAACAAATAACAAATAATATAATGGAAAATCTGATCTGTTTGTACTAATATTGAAACATACAGTATACATAAACTTATATATATATATTACCTCGCTGTAAGTGTAATCAATATGTAGTTGAGCTCATGTCTAACTTTTTAAAATTTGCTTAATCATATTACTAATGAAGCATTAAATCCTACAATCAAAGAAGACATGATGAGTACAATAAGAATTGCAATAATAAACCTTCCTTCTTGCCTGTCTTTGTCTAATATATACATGTGTGTTTAGTAAAACGCTTAGACATGTCTGCTTCCTGGAAATCCACTTTATTACAGAAATCCCACCACGACTGCCGTTAACAGTGCTTGACATGAGTGACCCTGAAGGCATCAGTTATGAATCAAAGGTTCAACATAAAACAGCATTTCAGCGATGAATGAATGGCAACACAAAACAATAGTCTCTGCAGATGTGATAGTGCGATGCCCTTCTGACTCTAAAACAATGAAAAAAAATAAATAAATAAAAAATCAGCACTTTTTAATCCAAACCCTGTGCCTTTATGCTAGTGTCTTTACCAGCCTGGCTGCAGTCACTTGTGTGTTTCAGTCCCAACTGTTATGTGCAAATGTGTATATATGTGTATATATATATTAAATATATATATTCGTGCTCATGTTCGTCCATGTGTAGATAATAGGAAGATGCAGCTTACCATACAAATTTAAAAACCTTTCTGATCTTGTCAAGGACAAAAGGCTTGTAATGCATTTGCCTTTGCCGTAGAGTTGCTGCTTCCGGCGATACGTAACAACTCTGTTGGCTGCTTGGCTTGTAAAAATTTCACATCTTTGTTGACTGTCAACTGGGGATGGAGACACTGGCTGTGGGCACAAAATTAACTTAACTGGGAGGAGAGGGGGAGAGAATTTTTCATTCATTCATCTTCTACTGCTTATCTGTTTCCAGTTCATGGGGGTGCTGGAGCCAATCCCAGCTCACTCTGGGTGAGGGCGGGGTACACCCTGGACAGGTCACCAGTCCATCACAGGGCCAACACACAGAGACAAATAACCACTCAGAATTTAGAGTCACCAGTTAACCCAAACATGATGTCTTTGGATGGTGGGAGGAAACTGGAGTACCCAGAGGGCTCTGGGAGAACATGTAAACTCCACACAGAAAGGCCCCACAACCTTCTTATTCTGGGACAACAGCGCTAACCACTATGCTGCGTGCTGCCTAGGAGGGAGCAGTATGGCAAAAATTTTGTTTGACTATGAAGTTGTTTTGAGTCTGATGGAGAAGCAAAAAATGGAGAAGGAATGGAGAATTTGAAGGAGAATTGACTATTGATGTTTTACCTCTGCTCAAAAAACCTGGACGTTGTAAATGTTCTTGTAATTTGACTGGGTGCATGCACTTTGCATGAGTTTAAAAGTTCCATATCCCTAGAGGCTCATTGGCATTTTTGAAGTTCCTTGATACAAAATCTGCCGATTCTGTTGGAACTGGAGTACTGACATATTTATAAAGGTACGGTGGCACTTTTCTTTTTGGCCCAATTATCAAACCAAACACGACAGAAAACTTTCAAGAACAGCTCTTATTATTATTATTTAATTAAGTCAGAGGCAGTGGGTTTCATCAGTCACATAGCTCTTGGACTTTATTGAAAAGTTACTTATCAAATAAATAAGTAAATAGGTGAACTTATACAGTGCCTCCAGCAGATATGAGGGAAAGCTCAATGCTTTCCTTTAGATTTGGAATATATTATACCTTTTTTAAAATATATTTATTATTAAAATTTTAGTTTGTTTGGGGTTTTTTTAGATTTTGGCCTTCCTGCCTTTACTGGTTAGGACAGCTTGAAGAGTGACAGATGATCGGGGGGGAGAGAGACAGAGGAATGGCATTTGGCAAATTACACCGGTTGGGACTGGGCCAGCGCTGCCATCGAGTACCTTCTAGCCTCAAGTTTATGGGGCGTGTGCTCTACCCACTTAGCCACTGGTGCCCAAACACAACTAAAATATAACAAAAAAAACGGATTTATGTAATGCCTACCTCTTCACCAAATGGATATAGGAAATATAACAGCCCTGATCATTCAAGAACCTAATGTACGAGAAATCTTATTAGACCTCCAACTCACAATAGAACTCATCTTTTCTCCCCAACCCTATCTTGCCTGCACAGTAGGATTCATCATTTGTTGGAAGAAAAATATACTTTAATAGATAAAGTATATCTAGTATATATATATATTAAATATACTATATTGTCTCATATAATTATTTCCCTGTCTCTATATTAGAATAAAGTCAGAAATGACAGCAAATCTGTATGCAGAGTAGGAAAGGCTAGCAGCCACAAACCAGTTTTTGGAAGGGGAACAGGTTCATAAAGCTAAAGCTCACAAAGACTGGAATGAAGGTGAGTACAAAAGAGGATTTGACAAATTCAAGTTTGTAATTTTTGCATCCAGTCGTCAACAACATGTGAGAATTAAGGCTGTGAATGCTTGCTGCCTTTGAAACATGGTGGAGGGTCTGTCCTGGTTTGGGGCGGCATTTCTGCCAGTGGTGTTGGTGATATTGTCTGAATCGATGGGGTCATGAATTCTGAAAAATAAAGGCAGGTTTTAATTCATCGTGCCATTTCTTTTGGCAGGCGTCTGAATGAGAATGGTTTTATTTTTGTGAACTATAAGGATTCCAAGCAAACTGCTAATGCAGTGAAATCATATTTGGAGAGAGAAACAGCTGACAAAACACTGATGGTCATGGACTGGCCTCCACAGAGTCCAAGCCTGAAATATTTCCAAGAAAGTATGGCATCAACTGGACAGAGAAGAAAATCAGACAACCTACATCTAAGAAGATGTGTGGGAAGTGCTGAAAGAAGCCTGGTACAATATACCAGAGGATGACTTCAGAAAACGTCACGACAGTCTCCTCAAAATAAACAGGGCAAGATGTGCTCAGTCCAATAGGAGGTCACACTGAATACTGACTTTTGCCTGTAAAAGCCTTTTTTTTCCTGAATCGTGTTTTTCTTTTATAATTTTGTGTACATATTTCCTGTTTGTATCTTAATAAGGAGACCAAAATATAAATATGGATGCTCGTTAAAACTTTGCTTCAGCAACAAAGTTAGAGGGGGCCTCTGACTTTTGCACAGTACTGTAGTTTACTATTTTGGATTTACAAAAAATAATGAACCTCCAATCTCAACTTTTACTGCAGACTGTAGGTACAAATAGGGTTGAAGGATAAAGTACATACGATAGTCTATTATTTGAACACGATGTTCATCAGCCTAATCTTAACATTTCATATTCTGGCTGATGACTCTCTCATACTTCAATTCAATGGTCTTAGGCTGCTCTTTCATGGTTTGTATCTAGCCCCAAGACCATGCAAGCCTTTCAACTCTTAGTATGCCTCTAGAGGAAATATCTCCACCACCCCTCCACCTTCTTGTGCAGCATTACTCATCAGCACCTTCCATTCCGCTTCACCATCAAGCCTGTTATCCTACAAGGGTAAACAGAGAAAGGTCAGGGCAGTATTGAAAAAACTCTGCTTAGGAGAGTGACATTTGAGTCTCAGAGTGTGTGTTTTATTAAGCGTTCGATATCTCCCACACATGACACGAGGGGGAGGTGTTCTTGTAGATGAGTTGGCAAATAAGTCATTTGCCAGCCAACGACAGGGCACACAGAGCTGACCTTAGGATTATCCGACAGAGATGTTTGGTCGCTGAAGTAGATGTTATCAGATTGTTGCCTGACACAGCAGCATCATAGTCATAAAGAAATACGTTCCACAAAGTCTCTGACCTTTTGAGACCACTTAACGAATGCTTTGTTGGTGTAATGTGACAAGTTCACAGCCTCTTTTAAACTTAAGTTCTCACAATGTCTGACCAAAATATTTCACGTAGAGGCTCTGATTAATTTAAAGGATAAACAACCTGTGGATGACATATACAACAAATCCATTAGCTTAAACATCAGATGGCAGCTCACTCTACAGTTGCAAATAATATAAATCAGTTGTAATAGACTAATCCCAGCTTTATCAAAACAAACTTAAAAGAACTGTCGGTGTAGTGGTGACTGTTCCCATCAGCTTTGACAGCTTCTTTGTTAAGCAGGTAAAAATGAATGTGTTTTGTTAGAGGCTCATCTGCTCTCCATTGTCCAGAGTTACCTTTATGTCAGACCTATCATTAACACAATACATTCACTGACCACTGCCTGTGTCCCATCAAATTAATGAAGCAGTTAAATGTATATGTCCACACCAAAGTATAACGGCTTTTTAATCTCTTTGGTTGGGGAAAGACTCTGAACGTCATGCTGATCTGCAGTCCCACTGCCTTTTTTTAATCACAATAAATTCCTCGCTCCCATAGTTTCTTCATAACTAATAATGGACTCTTGTGTTATACAGTCAAATTGCAAGCTTAGAATAAAATGGGTTGATTATCTGCAGGGGCTTGGAAAGGATATTGCATTTCTTATTGTGATGGCCACCCTGCAGCCCCCCCCCCCCCCCACTGATTATCCCCATATCACATTGCCTGCATCCCACACCCCTCTGACCCACAGTCATAATGCACATTAATTTAAAGATAAAATAAGAGACATAGGTTAAATTTTATACATCTTACTCACAGTTTTATTAGTGTGCTGCATTGTTTCTGGTCTATAGTTACTTTGAGTGTTTGTCCTATTTATTTACTCTGTTATCTTTACAGTATGTGGCCTCCTAGTTTGGGGGTGTGGCAGAGTCAATAGAGGACCCAGTTGGTCCAGCTGTCCTGAATTCTGGGGATAATTAGTTGGAAGGGACCAACTGTGGCTGCTCCTGGGGAGATCGACAGTTCTTCATCATTTCATTTTATTTACTGTTAAATAAGTTACTACTCTTGTGTAGAGTATAATTTCTATTACTTATTTTCTCAAGCCTAGCCCTGTTCTATATGTTTAGTAGTTGTTCCTGTCTACCACCTGTGTGGCATATGTAGTAAGGTCAGTTTTTGTTAGGTTGGGATTTGCCTTAGTTTAGTTGACCTCACTTATCAGCACATTTGAATTAAACCCACAACAGAGCACAGTGATGTCTGGCAATAACGTAATGTTAAAAGTGCATGAGATGGGATTTCCTTGTTCAACAATGAGGAACTACATATTGGAGTTATACAGCTCTAATAACAAGGCATAAACAACAGGTGAAAGTGTCTCCTGTCAAAACAAGAAGCAAACCTCTTACCAGCAGAGGAAACCCCCTGTTAGAAGCGATCACAACGTGAGGTAGAAACTGCCTTGATTGCAACTTAATTTAGTAAAGAATGAGCAGCCAGAAGTGGAAACCTGAGACATCGTGTATAATTCCATGGTGAAAATGTTATTACAATTCAAGAAATGTCATCTCACAAAAGAATGTTGTTTTCTTCCTGGACTTAAAAAAAGGTTTATTACATGGCATGATAGAATGTACACCCAGGCTGAAAGGCTAACAGACATTAGCAGACATACATGACTATGGACATGCAATATATGATCATTATCTTTTTCCTTCTTATGTGCATTACTCTATATGCCAGTTTTATTTTAATGTTTGAATTAAATGGTGTCATTATTACTGTATACATTTATGAATTATCACACGTATATTTGTGAGGTCACAGTTACTACTACCTTTGACCTTTTAAAGTCAAAATCTAATCAGCTCATCCTTGGACCAAAATGGGCATTTACCAAATTTGAAGAACTTTCTCCAAAGTGTTACAGAATATATCAGAAGAATTTGAGGGACCAATTGAACAGCGTGTGAAAAGATAATGACTGCTGAGACATAAAGCTTACATGAAACACGAAGCTTTTACTTAACCGCTTTTGCTTCTATGTTGTCTCCATATTGCAGATAAAGAGACTAATATCAAGTCTCGAGGCGAAACAGAAAAAAGATAAAACACATTGATTGATGTTAAAAATCTTAATGATTAAATGTTATTTCCACCAGCGGGGTTCAGTCTAAACCTGAAACACAACTAGCTATATTAATGTCTATCTGACTTTACTCATAAAAATAAAACTTAGTTATTTACCTGCCTTAAATACTGAAGTTATCTTCCAAATGGAACACAAACAACATAAAACATTCTTTGTCTTAGTGAAGGTGGTTAACTTTAATTTATTGTAGCTGTCACGTTGGCTGGAGAGAAGGCCTTTCTATAGGTGTTTCAGTGCTGCAGCAATACCTTTCACTACTGAAAGGGCACCGTAAAGAAACTATAAACACAGTCCTGTTTTCAATACTTGAACAGTGAATGCTTTTGTTTGCCTGGTCTGGACAGTCTTCCACAAAAAAGGAATATGTGCATCCTCAGTGTTTTTGTTTTTTTTTGGGGGGGGGTTCATGTTTCCTCTGTGTCTCTATCTTTATCCATTGACTCAGCGAGAGAAGCTTCATTCAACTCAGCTGGTGTGGGGAGATAATATGTTATCATCACTCTGATCCTCAGCATCAGCCTTTGCTGGATTATCTAGAACAGAAGCCAAACGTAGAGTAGCCTTGTAATAGAAATCCATTTAATGGCCATCTGCCATTTTTTTCAACACTTAGTCTGTAAAATAGTCAGCGTGTTCCAAATGTATGTTTTGAAATCTGGACTCTGTAGATGTATAATAATGAACACTGTGATCAAGCAAAGGACTCACAGCTTTGTCACAATAGATCAAAATACATTACTACTATCTTTCACACTGTCTCACCATCAGAGTTCAAAGTTCTGCCAGTAGCAGTATATTTATTGGCAAAGCAGGGATTTTTAGAACAAATTAAGGGATGAGCAGAAGAGAAGTAGACAATGTTGCTTGAGAAACTTCTGGAGAGACTTTAATATGCTTGGTAGGTTTTTGCTGTGTTTTCTTTTCATTATGAGAATCCATTGTAATTGTATCTTGATTCAAACTGCAACTGTCCCCGAAGGAGCAAATCTTCCAAAGGCTCCCGGTGTAGTCGAGATTACTAATATGAGGAGTTTGTTTTCTAGAAAATGAACAAGATTTTTCAACACAAAATCCACGTTATAAAGTATATCCAGCCTATCTATGGATACAACGTAATAATAGATATAATATATATAACAAATAAATAATTCTGAAATACTGAAACTGGTATGGACATAGTAAGTAGTTCTAGTAGAACACATGACCATCTTTGAGGTATTTACTGGTTAGTTGAATCACCTTGACTTCACAAAGAGCATTATGAAACTCCCTGGTATTAGTAATTATATATAAACTCCCATGAGATAACGTACATATGCGGTATGTAAGTTCCCAGGTAAACAATGACAAAGCTACTACACGCATGCAAATAAAATGTATGCAAAGAAAACAAGAAACTGACTCTACAAGTTTTCATGTAAGTTCAGCACAGCCACAGTTGGTGTGTCACTTTTCTGCCACAAGTCTCCCCTGACTAGTTATGGTTGGTTGCGCTTAGTCAGCGCTATGTCATGAAATTCCAAATTAGAAAATTCTAATGTGAATGGCTGTTGGAAAATACCGACCAAAGCATTTACCATGACCTCCGGCCTTACACAAGGACATATACAACAAATGCTGGGTTGTTTTTTATTAAAATTGAGAATATGGTGGTAAGAAGTCGATGAAAATATTAATTCCCAGGGCTACTAAACTGGAGGAGTCATTCTGACATCTTATGTGATTAACTGCTTGAATAAGAGGTGTAATCCATATTTAGCACTGCAGGTAACACCAAATTTCTTTTTCACTTTTGGCTCACACTTTAAGAATCCCATATTACAGTTAAATGTCCCAAAAACAACTGGAAATAATTTATGATAAACTATGTCATGCTTATGCTGCAGTAAAAAAAAATGTATTTGTGTAACTCTTTAATGCCACATCCTTATGGGGCGTGAACACATGTTGTTCATGCTACATGGCAGTTTTTTATAAAAAGCTCTCTGAAATCTTCCAGTAGCTGTAGTGCTGTAGAGGACAGTTGTTACCCTTCACTTCCAGATACAGATAGCAGGTTTGTTTCCTGGATACTGCATGTGATGTAGCTTTCAGCAGTAGGTCCAAGCTTAATTCATTTTAATCATCACTCAGGCTTACATTTATTAATGGAAAACAATAAAAATGTGTTAAAACAAAGTACAATCTAAAGATTATCTATTGACCAAACCCACAAATCCTAAACTTTTTCTCTCATTATTCCTTGGAATTTACGAATGATTACGTTTATTTTCTTATACACTTAATGTGTTTTGTTCTGCAGTGAGTACAGCTTGAGAATGAAACCTGAGAAGAAAGCCAGAAAAGCAAGGGAGAGAAATGGATGGGGATGGAGAGAGAAAAGGAGTACGCAAGTGTGTTTTCCATCAGACTCAACCTTGCCAGGCAATTTGGGCCCCCATTTCAGAGGCCTAATGGGAGATGGACAGTGATGGACAGCGCGTGTGGGTTACTTATTAATCTGGGAGAGGCAATTGGAGAACCTCTATCGACCTGCAGTAAATTAAATAAGGCCTATCCTGAAATGACATTATTCTCCCTCAACTCTCCCTCTGCTCCTCGCTCTTCCCTTGACCAACTATGAGGGATTAGAGCAAATAAAATGGGAAAATTTAGACACTGTGAAATGATGATGGATATTTACCACACAAACAGCCCGAGGTATACAGTGTAAGAGGTAACGCATCGAGATCAATCATCCAATCAGAAAGAAAAGATCAGTTCGGATGAGTTAGGTTAGGAGGGTTTACAGTTTTGTTACGGCTGAACAATGAATGTACTTTGCTTAGAAAACATTTCTGAGTAAGTCCCTGTCATGACTGTAAACTGTGTAGGATTTCAACAGTATCATTTGAAAGGTTTAGTTAAATTATCATGACTAATTGCACTCAACCCATTAGTTCAGTGTTGTTGTTGAAAAATGTCTCAGTTGGGCACCGTCGTGATTCAAACTCTTTGCTTATGATGGCTAATGAGCAGCAACAGTCAGAGAGCTATTTTTTGTGTTTAGGCCCATGAGAAACACCAACCTACATGCTCAACGCATCACAATGTCAACTCTGTGCCCTAGAAAAAAAAATAAAATAAAGGCTTGGGATTTGCTCATTTAAATGAACGACTCACTGGCTCCCACTGTGAGATTCAACTTTTCGGATAGGCTGACTCCTTGGCTTTCTTCCTTTTTTTTTTTAGCATCCTGAGTGCCAGCGTTTCACTTGAGCCATTTATGGATAGCCCTCTTCCAGGTTTCAAATGCCTCACGCCATCAGATGAACCAGAAACGAGAACACGGCTGTGAAGATGACTGTGAGAAAATAGCCCACCAGAAGTCACCTTGTGTCCAATTATAGCCGCAGCTCTGTTGTACATCCATCAGTCCACTGTCAGTTATTTAGGACAACTTTACCCTAAAGTCTTCAGAAGACCTCAGGGTACCAGATACTTTGGCTCTGGCCCTTTCTGCCCCTTTTCCCTTTTGCAAACTCACTGTCAGAAATAACTCCCTGTGCCCATGAAAACATTGTCCCAAGTGAATGACTCATTAACCATGTGTCCAAATGAGCCTACAAACATAGAAACAAATTCCATTGGTCTTTTGTGTTTTAATTTAAAAGGAAAGGGTCTGAGCCCATTAGGTTGGGAAAGAAGCATTTTTGACTGAAGGATAACAAAGGCCAATGAATCCAAAGAGAATATAAGAACTGAGGTCCCTACATTAGTGGAGGGAACTAAAATGAGATAAAAACCCATAGGAAAAGCAAAGGTGCGTTCGAAACAGCTACAGCTGCTTTCTGAGTATCGAAGGAGTTTGTGAACATTGACGTCCAGTACAAGTAAGCACGGGTGCTGATAGACGCAAATAAAGCACATCCCTTTAAAGTCTTTCTCCGCTGAAAATGTCTGATTCAGATGGGAGTTTGTTTTTTTATATTTTTTTTTGAGAAAATTTAGGAACTGCACTCACTTTCACCATTGCTGGATGTATTATTTATCATCTTCTGTTGCTCTTAAATAAAACCACTGTCTCCTTTTTTCAGAATCAGGAATGAACGGGGAATGTCAGACATATTAATTGTCAACTTGGTAATGTAGAGGGCCAGAGGACATGTGTCACACAGGTCATCTTTTAAATAGTCATATAGTGATTTCATCATTTAAGTTGATCAATTGACTTTGGGAATGATATGAGTAAATGCAACACATCTGAAATCCTTTCAGTGTGCCATCCAAGGGCTGCCCACAAAAGCAACTATTACTGTCAAGGGAAACATCCACTCCGTCATAACACTGGTATGGGGGAGTAGAAGAGAGCTACAATTCAGTTGTGAAAAGGTGCAGCTTACTCACAGGCTGTACCTCATATCTTGGAATATTTCCCAAGAGTCATATATCCAGGTGCAGACAACAGGTTTTCTGGGAAAACAAGAAAGCCCACAGTGAATTATTCCATTTAACTAATTTGTCCTCTGCATGTTTTCATATACAAATATGAAATTAAATCCAATTAATGTTAATCAAAAAGCCATAAAATTATGATTTCTGTCCAATTTCAAGGATGGCCTTTGGCACCAGATGTTACAGCCTCCTTTATCTTTCTCTACCTGTCTGTGGACTTCCAGTTGATGAACTTGACCTTTGGAACCCGTTCATAGACAGCAGGTAGACAGCAGGTGTGCTCTCCTGGTGGTATTCGTCCAGTCTCATTCAGAGTCCCTGGCTGATTCACTAGGAGATTTCATGTGATGCCTTCTTCCACTCCTGTCATGGGCGGGTGTCCAGAATTGCAACGAATCAAAAATGTGAATAAGAAAAAGGACTGCCAACAAACAAACAGGGTAAAGAATATTTGGACTCACTGAGTAATAATTAAAACTTTAGCTAAGGAATTAAACTATTCCTACTTGTTTGTTTGGTTAAGTTCACTGAGCCTCTGACACTGAGCTGCCAATGGAAGACTAGGACATTAGGGGTTAACAGTGAAACGTTTTGACCAGCATTTGTTGTTGTGTATTCCCATTAAATTGGCTATGATATTAAAGAGCCCTGGAGAACAGAGCAGAATGACTTTGGCCCCTACCTTAACCCTCACCCTCTGACTTATAATTAGCACCAATAGCTGGTCAAAGGTTTCCCTAATTTGGTGAAGTAAACAACAAATTGGCTCTGCCTGTGCTCACAAGTCTTTTTTTTTTTTTTTTGTAGTACCTTATGTAGCCTTTTCATTCTAATCTTCCCTGAAGTAGTAAAATCCTGATGCTTGCACTCCCTGCTATTACATCAAAATAAGCCAAGTCTATACCGGGTCACAGGAAAATAATCCTGTGCATTTTCATTTGAATGGGAGTGTGTGTCCAAACGTTTGACTGCCAGTGCAGCTTCATAATCATCTGTCATACGGACGAAGAACAAGTGAATTGGTGCTTCAGAGGGAGATAAAACTGTAGAACCCATGAGAGAGTGATGCCTGTATGGGATACAGATGAATGCACCATAACATTCAGCTACTCCTATAGTGTCTTGAAATTTAGGAACAGAATCTCAACAGGTATGAGGACTCAATTAGTACACTTTTGTCCAGGACCTTTTGCAATTTCAGCTTCTTAATGAAGACTAACCAGCTGACAGAGCTTTGCCTTGTTCAAACAGGAGAAAACAAGGTCAGCAAATTACGAATGGGCATTTTTTCAAGTGGCTATAAAGACTATCTGGAAAATTAGGGAGCAATTATGGACGGGGGAAAATTCAGCTGTCAAAGGTGGTATACATCTCAGTGCTTCAGAGAGTTGAGTGGTATTATAGAGAGGTGAGTGAATGACAGTTGTATTTAGCGTGGAGAGATTTATGAGGGGAGATGAACAGATACTGAAGGCAACAACCCCATCAGCATTGTCATTACCATCACTAATAAACTCCTTTGGGTGTGAGAGGCCTACTTATCTGGTCACTCAATGGATCCATTACCCCTGCATTAAGCATGCAAGCTGAGAACAGTAAAACGTACGGGATAAGCATGTGTGTGCATGTGTGTCTGTGCATTTGTTGGAATAAATTACACTACTTTTATTATACTTCATACATTATTTTTATTCCCTTAGACCTGTTGGAATCAACTTACGGCTAAAAGCTGTGCACTGGAGGAAAAATCTGTGACAGCATTTCACACGCAGAATATGTGTACGCACAAAAAGAGCCACAAGAATGGACACAAATGTATGCATGCATTTAGTTATGCATAATTTCAAAGGGCATAACAAACAGGCCAGAGTCTTCATGGACACCAAAGTGTGTGTCTAATGGAAAAACCATTTTCTTAAGCACTTTGTTTGTTGCACCATCTGCGTTATTTGCGCAGTAATTGCTTCCGTACTCTGCAGGTTAGAATTTGTAACCTCCAGGGCACTGTAAATAATGAAGAAATTATTATACACCTGTATCTCTGCAAATGCAAAAGTGTGTGTGTGGATTTAATGAAAATCAATGTTATGTTAGGTAATAATGTGTTGCAGCGGTGAACGTTCTACTCTTTTCTCTTGTGTCCACTATTACTACACTTTGATATTACGAAAACTGCAAGTCCAATTTTCCAGGCACTTTCATCCAAAGTGGCTAATGGTATTGCTTAACGCATTGCTATTATCAAGTTGGCATGCCAAGCAGCAGTACAGACGGTGCCATGTAAACATTAGGAAGAATGAAGACACGGTGGCTTAAAATCTCAAAGTATGAGAGATTCTTTTCAACTACACAAAAGATCTAGTGTCTGTTGGCCAAAGGGGAAAGAAAATAGTAATTTGGAGGTCAGTGTAACCTTTAAATAGAAATATTGTTAATTGCAGACCTCTTGGGCCTGGGTGATAGCCCTCCCACCCAGACTGCCTCCATTCCATCAAATCCAACACAATCCTGTAGTTGTGATGCACTGGAATAGGAGATGCTGCTGTAATCTAATAAAGACATTAGTGTACCATTAGGAGGGTGCTTCCTGGCTTTGCAGGGACGCACAGAGCCTTGTTTAGCCAAATAGAGTGTCCCTGTTAGAGTTTATTTATGGCAGTAAGATGTCAAACCACTTAGAGGTGGAATGTTGCCTGTCCATTAATGTTGCTTTCCAATGGGAAGCCTCAAGAAGATCTTAAGCCTTGGCCACAGTCCAGTGTTCATGTCTGTACCCCCTTTAAAAAAAAAAAAAAGTTGCTTTGGCTTTTTTAAACAGCAAACGATAAGAGTACTGTACATTTAAATTCTTATTTCATGCTTAAACAACTTTAGGAACATGGAATAAGAGCAGATGCAGAAGTCAAATGTGTTTTTTGTCCTGAATTGACAACAGATAAAGGAAAGGTTGACTTCAGGCGCATTCCAACCAAAATGACTGGTGCTGTTAGCTCCTGGTAATTCTCTTCAAGGAACTAATAGGTGCTTCATACACATTCTTTGTTTGTATTGTGACTAGAACCTGAAGTCCTGGGGATATTATGCTAGTCAGGCCAATGACATATGGAAAAGCAATCAAAGTAACTGCAATAAACCGGCAGTGCAGTAGTTGGAAGTGAGAAGAAATCGAAGGCAATGTGACAACAGCAATGAGGTTCAGTTAAAGGTTAAGACCTCATCTTTAAGACATTAACTTAAAGATGTTAAGACATTAAACGTTAAGACTAATCAAGATGGCGCAGGTGAGTCCAGACGCCGCTGCGACTTAGACTGTGCCTCTTTTTTGTTATTTTGCACAGCTTGCACAGGGGTGCTTGTATGTAAGTACATTTCACTGTGGGTGCACCACATGTGACAAATAAAGAATCTTGAATCTTGAATCTTGAATCATCGTTGGTCCGGCAGTCCAATGTTTTGTTTAACACAATTTTCATTTGAAATAGTTACAAAAATACGTTTTTGTGATGCTTTCTTTGTGGATGTATTTGACAAACTGCATTGGAACGGCTGTCATGCAATATCGAATTTGTAACACAAGCACCCAGCGCACATCCATGTGGGCCAGCTATGCACAATTGGGCTAGCATAGGTATTATGTGAGCGGGCATTGGAGTGGCATCACTCTACTCCACTCATCGCACCCTAAAATTTGTTCTCACACTCATCGCTCGGCTGATGGGTATTCAACTATACAGAGATGTTCACCACTGCAGCCAACGCCCCAAAGTTCCTGGGACTGTTTTGGAGGTAAATTATTCGCAGAGGAGCTTAATTTTTATCCCATCTCCACCAGTCAGAACACACATGGATCCTCGAAAGGTTCCTGGTCCCTCAGGAAAGTTCCTGGAGATCGAATGTGGCTAAAGATTGATCACATGAGGTTTCAATGCGTCACTTCATGCTGACGATTCACATTTACGATGGAGGTCTATTGAGAGACCACAAAAGATCCATCCATCAATTTGTCACCATTTGAAAAGATATGACTCTGCAATATTGATTTATAATTTTTAATTACATTACACAGTTACATTATTATTATACGTTAGCATGAGTTGCGGTTTAACTTTTCCCACTCTCTCATTATGCTCAAGCGATTGTTCAGAGATGCTGTCCATTGCTGTTCTTCACATTGACTTTTTAAAAATGTCTTTCTCTGTTTGTGGGATGTCATAAAAAGCTCATGACTATAATATCATACCCAAAAGTTTCCAATGAGTTTGAATGAAATTAATGAAAATAAAATCCTGGTTGCAGCTGCACTTATCATAAACTTACATTTAAACATCGCTTAAGTCAGCTTTGGTTGTGTTTGAAGTCCATAAATTGACAAGTATAAACCCAGACTATGTGATGTCTGTGGACTTTCTGTTATCCATGGCAGGGGCTCAAGGCTAAAGTGGCTTCGAGCTATTGCAATGTGTTTCCACCACAATGCACTGCAATAGCATGCCAAACTTTCCAGATTTGAGTTTGCAACAACGCAGACAATATCTCCAGTTGTGCTGCTTCATATTGGTCCTATTTTCTTAAATTGTTCATTGTGAATCAGACAAGGTTGAAGGAGTGATCTAATTTCAGCACCAAACTCTCAAAGAACTGTCTCTACTCTTATTTATTACATCTTCTATTGAGGTTAGCATGCTAACCAGCTAGCCCTGGCCGATGTGAAAAACTGCAGTTCTTCAGATGGCCACATGACTCTGGCATTAGAGGAAATTTAAGATCCCCTTTAAGGTCAAAATTGTTTTTTTCCTAGAGAAACTGGTGATTCATGCCAGCTGGAATAAGAATGACAGATTCTAAGCTAATTTATTGCTGTATTTACTTGACATGTCCAGCTGATCAAAACTCCTGATGCCACTGGCTCCATTCAGCATCCCTGTGCGATGAAAGTCTTTATCAGCTCTTTTAAGCTCCTGTCAATAAAAACACAAGAACACTTCTTTTGCTTCATTGCTTCCCTGGCTTGTTTGATCTTGACACAGAGCTCTCTACTTTGATGTCATCTGGCACAGAGGAACTGGTAGGTTTAAGAGCAGAGGAGCTTGAGTGATGCCAACGCCTTTTTACAGGACGGCCTTGTCAGCCACAATTAACACTTATGCCAACGCCAACAAGTAATCCTTCAACATTCTTAAAACACAGCACAATCAACCAGATGTCTGCGTGGGTTTCCTCCGGGTACTCCGGTTTCCTCCCACCGTCCAAAGACATGCATGTTTAGATTAACTGGTGATTCTAAATTGTCCGTAGGTCTGAATGCGAGCACCCCCGTGACCCGGAAACGGAAAAGCAGTAGAAGATGGAAGATGGAAAATTGGATCTGTGTGCTATAATAGATAAAGTGTTAGGGTTCAACAGAATAAAGAGAAACGCATTTTAAAATATTTAGGGAGCTCAGACAAGGCAGACACAAGGAAATGAGAACACCTCCTTTCCTTTGGTGATTATTGGAGACATTTTATATGCAGCCTCATCTTGTGTTCACCCCTGCTTCACCTCCCAATACAGTGAACACAGGTGCACTGGTTGAGGAAGTGTGAAAATAATACTATGATATAATTTAATCTGAAGGAGGATAGAAATACCTCACCAAAATAATAGAATAGAGAATAGAATAGAATGCCTTTATTGTCATTATACACATGTACAATGAGATTAGGAGCATCTCCATCAGTGCAGAAGGAAAAAAAACCTATGCATAGCATAGAGGGAAAACAAGAGAAATAAATATATATGTACACATGGTTCAGATGTGTTATTGCACATTTAAATAGTGGGTATTGCAGTGAGTTTTTATGTACAGTAAAGTAAGTTGTATATACAGTTATAATACAATATGTACAATGAGTATTGCGCAATAGATGGTGTAGAGGTAGTCTGGGGGGGTTGGGGTGTCAGTGTATCTGTGAGTTCAGAGTGGTGATGGCCTTTGGAAAGAAACTGTTCATAGTTAATAGTTCATTCATTAAGTCATTCATCAAGTCGTGCATTTGACATCTTAGCCAACTACTTAGCACATTCTAATAATAGGCTGGAAATATTATGTATTCATTTTCTTTTACCCTTTTGATTACGGTCTAAAAAATAAACAGTGACCCACAGGTGAGATGGTTAAGTACAAAAACATCTTAAACCTTAGAAGGGAACCCAGCTAACACAACTAAGAGTAAAAACAGTAGCAATGAAATGTTTTTAAATTTTTGTAATATTTTTCAGCCCCAGAGTATCGAAAAATGGTTTCAAGTTTCAAATATTTTCCTGGAGTTTAAAATTTTCGCATTGTGACAACACTAACTAAAGCTTGAGCAAAATGACAACCCCTGAAATTGGTGCAGAGAGACAAAATGTATCTGAGGTAAGGATCAGGTGATGTAAAACGAAATTAGTTAAGCTCACAGTAAATACCCCCCCCCCCCTTAAAATTTTTAAAATCCCTACCCCATGAGAGGCATAAAAAGGGAAAATTCCTCTCATTTTGAAAATGAATTTCAAGCCCTGAACTGATGAGCTTGTGTTTTTACAGGACATGCTCATTAGGAATTCAAATAGCGCTTTTTTTGATGTCCTCTAAAATGTATTTCTGGCAAGTGGGAGAAAATGTTAAAGTTTTTTGGTGGATGAATGGATGAGGACATCATCCTTTTACATAATCTGCTGGCTTCTTTTTTTATTTAGTGAAAAAAAGTCATCCTCCCATAAGAGAAATAGTTTACCCAGAATCTCACTGAATAATTCAGTGAAACAAAATGACATTTCAGTATGAGGTGTCGATTTTATATTTTTGATACCTAAAAGTGAAATGTCTTATTTCTAAGATTCGACTGTCAGCTGGAAGAGAATTTCCAGGATTTTGTGTTTGTATCTGTGCACTGCAACCCCACTGGCTGATAATAGTGGAGGGAAACAGCTCTTGCTGTGTGGTTTGACTACAGTGAGATGAGACAGCAGGAAAAAACAGGTCCAAGGACGGTATATCAGCCATAGAAATATTGTATATGTATTTCCTTTTTTTGTCTCAGACAATAGTTTGCCAGCAGAGGAATGTCTTTTCATACCTCATCTGTGGAAATATCATGTCCTGAATTATGACCATGGCGAGTGAGTGAGCATATGGATAAGGATATTGGCCCCTGTATGGCTCACAGTGGCTGCAGCAGGATGCAGTGCTCCATCAATATCAGATTTTAAATTGGAAAAACGTTTGTATGTCACAGGGGGGCCAGACCGACGGGGCCACTTGATAAATGGGCCGTCTTGGTGATTGATGGTCACGGGGGAGCGGTCAGAGGGAAAGTTATGCTACATCATGTCAATATCACGTTGTTTTGCCTCTCAAACATACTGTAGGGAGACCAGAAAAAAAGTGTGCACTAAGTACCCTCGACATTTTACTTTCCGTGGATTAGACTTGGAGGCGTGCACTGCCATCACTACGATCCTTTTGACAGCAGAAGTGAACAGAGAAGCTGCTAGTCCCACCATTTGGGCCATTCTCCATTCCTTTCTGGCTGTGTGTTTAAACAGCAGTGTGTGCATTGTTCCTGTTTTTCAAATAAAGCCAAACAGTAGGGTGTACTGTGCTTGAGAAACCCAGATTACACAAAATATATATTCTGACCCCAAGGTTCCATATTCAGTGCAATCAAGTACACACAGGCACACAGCTAGTAGAAATAAATAGCCTAGCTGATTAGCTTTAGTTATGGGCATTTGCACTGTCATTTGGCATTCTCAACACTTATTGCAATCCCAGGAGATGAAAATAGAATAACATTAGGGGAGGACTTTATCATAGGGCGGGAGGGTTGTAAATCAGGCACCTGAAACTCCATTAGCAATTCCAACCAGCAGGGTTGTGTGATTACTGTGGGACCGTTTGCTCTGTACTAGCTGATAATGATGACTCATTCAGATGCAGACTGCCTAAGAATACTGACACAGAATCAGAAAATGAAGCTTGAGATGGGATTCATGTACTTTCCTCCTACTTTCTTATTTGGATATTGAATGAGTGCCTGTGATTTTAAGATTGATATGGATATTAGGGTTTATTGCACTTCCCTTTGTGTTGCTTTCCGGAATTTGAAGAATAAAACTTAACAAAATGAATGGGAAACATTGAGATATGAGAGCATCCATCTTCTACCGCTTTTCTGTTTCTGGGTCACGGGGGGTGCTGGAGCCAATCCCAGCTCACTCTGGGTGAGGGCGGGGTCACCCTGGACAGGTCACCAGTCCATCACAGGGCCAACACACAGAGACAGACAGAGACCAACAACCACTCACACTCAGACCTACAGACAATTTAGAGTCACCAATTAACTCAAACATGATGTCTTTGTACGGTGGGAGGAAACCAGAGTCCCCGGAGGAAACCCACACAGGCACGGAGAGAACATGCAAACTCCACACAGAAAGGCAAGGAACTGAACCCACAACCCTCTTGTTGTGGGGCGAAAGTGTTAAGCACTATGCCGCCGTGCTGCCTTATTGCATATTATTATTATTGTTGTTGTTGTTATAATAATAATCATAATCATAGTAATAATAATTCATCATTTCTGTTCCTTTTAGCTGAATGCGACACAAGCTAGAAATAGAGAATCTTCTGAAAATACAATCTAAAACAGACTTTAAATGTGTTACTCATTGTTACATTGGCACAGCCATTATTTTGTGCACATTTTGTGTATAAACAGTCCCCAAAAGGGTTATGGATCACAAATAATTTTTTGAGGCATGGAAAATATTACATTTGATAGACACGCAGCCCAACAGGGTTTGGGCAATGTGTACATTATACCTCAAGTAATAAAGCTAAATTGTTCGTATTAGACAGATTAAAACCCTGTAATCTCATTAAATCCAAATGACGAGACTTTGAGCTAAAATTGATGCCTCCCTTTTTTAAATTATTATATTTATTACACATAATGAAGTTGTATCACAGCTTAGTGCCAGATGGTTTGGGTTAGTTTGGTACATTTTATAATTGAAAGCTTTGTCCAATATAGGAGGGGAAATAATGACAAGGCCAGAAATCAGCTTATCAAAAATATGAGATATGAGGCTCATATTAATAATATTGCATTAGCTAGGAGATTATTGTTTTTAGAAAATTATAAATGATATATTGAAGTTGCTCCTGCTTCCGTAAAGAAAGTTCCTCGCACTGAGAGGATAATCCCATGATCCACACCCCCCTGATCCAGAGTGACAATCTAGAATGACATGGCTGCTTCAGTGGTTGGAGAGCTAACAGAAAATGGCCGATAACATGTTTACTGTATGTTATTGAAGTTGAATGTATAATCATAGAAATTATACCTTGACAAATCATTCTTCTTTTTTTTTATCTTTCTCACTAGTTCGTTATCTAACTGTTGTAAGGCTGAGCTCTCCACCAGACCTTTACTAAAACCCCCGCCCTATAAATCATCTGTCAACCTCACTGATTCATTTGAAAGGCAACCCTGTTCGTTTAACTGCAACAGGGCACCCGCAGCTCTTAATTAAATTTGGGACTCAATAAACTGCACAGTCTGTTCCGATTTACAAGGTGTGATGAACTGAATTAAGGAATAAATGCACTTGCTGCGTTGCACCAAGCAGCATAACCTTTAGATGGGTTTATTATGTTGAGCATGCTGTGGTTATTGAATCTTTGTCATATGGTCCGAACATTTGCTACTTAGCTCGACTACAGAAAAACTTTTAAACAGAGCAACTGTGACTTCACCTTGAAATGTAGCAGCAGCTCTCAGTCACGTTCAGTGTGACTGCCAGGCGTTCTAGGTCTCAAAACATGATTGATATAGCGCTAATAATAAGTGCTTGCTACAGTTTGAGGGTGGCCCTGGTGGTGATGGTGGTGGTGGTGGTGGGGGGGGGTTATCTACCCCTTCCTTTTCTTGTTTTTATACCAAAGAAGTTGCTTGTGCAATGATGAGATTGTGATCAGTGAGGGATCATGTTGAGCAGCAGTGGAAACAGTTCCATAATCTGATGTGTTGTTATGCTAATGAAAAATTTGAAAAGGATTATTAAACCACTTCACTGAATTGCTCGGGCTGCATCTTTTTTTTTTTTGACAAAGACCACATAGTAAACCAAATGAATGAATGTGGCTGTTCGGACATTAACAGTGTGAATTACAAAGTGCAGTAATATACCATTACCCTTGCAGTCCAAGTGTTGCTTGGGATTTCATATATTTCTGTTAATAACGACGTGTCTGTTCACTGCAATGCAGCTCTAAGAGAGAGGAGTGAGACACAAGAGAGTGAATTTTATCGTTTTGTAATATTTTTATCAGCACACACGTAGCTACAGTTCTTCTATCCCTGTGCTGTCAGCCTAATGACAGTGAAAGTGAAAGTGGGAGTGATGGTCATGGCCATTGTTGTTGATTAAATGTGAATGAATGAGCACACACAAACAAACACAACTCCCATCAAGCTGTGCTTTGCTGCCTTTCCTTTCTCCCAATGGGATAGATGATGAGCGACCGCCACCAGGTATGTGTCACAGAGAACAGTAATGAATGGCAGGAGAGGGAAATGCAAAGAGGGGAAGAAGGTAAGAGCAAAATGAGAGGACAGATGGGATGATGGGGAAATGCATACATGTAGGGAAAGGGGAAGGAAAACACTGGTATGGATAAGAATAGAGAGAGGCTGACAATAGGGTCAGGCTCTTTTAAAAGGACTGCCGTAAGATGTTGGTTGTGGGCTGACAAAAAGCCTGTGAAGAAAGCTTTCCCAAATGTGTCACAGCCAATATAGACATTAAAAAAGGTTTGCTTTACTTGCAGTAAAGGTATTCTACACCCAGCTAGCTAACAAGGAAAGGGTCCCACGTGGCTAAATGGAGTGAATACAGTAGAGCTATAGATGCCATGTGCAAGTGATGGAGGGACTTAACCATTATTTCAACCATTATTTCCCCTCCTATATTGGACAAAGCTTTCATCAATTATAAAATGTACCAAACTAACCCAAACCATCCAGCATTAAGCTGTGATATAACTTCATTTTGTGTAATAAATGTAATAATTAAAAAAAGGGAGGCATCAATTTTAGCTCAAGGTCTCTTCATTTGGATTTAATGAGATTACAGGGTTTTAATCTGTCTAATATGAACAATTTAGCTTTATTATTTGAGGTATAATGTAAATGGCATGTTTACATTTCATCCACGTATACTGCATATATATATATATATATAACCGGTTAATATGTTCGGTGAGTGGACAGCAAAACCTTCATTATCATACTTTATTGTTCATTGATTAACCACAATTTGTCTCCATGCGGCAGAATCAATACTCTCACATTGTAATAATTGTTCTATGATCACAGGAGGAGCTTTCTCACAGGGCTTTCACTGACTAATCTACTTATCATATTGTCCCTGCGCTGTAAACATGCCATTCAATTACTCAGCCAACAGTGATTGGCTTTCTCATTCTTCCTGAGCACCTTTCTACAAAGGCAACATAATATCACTCCTTAACCAATCATGCGCTCATTCTGTCATTTTAGAAGAATCGTTTTGTGATTTAGTCGAGGTTATTTGTGGAACGAATGTAACAATGTGATTAGAGAGACTGTCCTCTGTGTATATGGGTACAAATTTAATCCCTTGTGTCTCTTCATGTTGAAATCAAACCTCATGAATTTCTTGAATGATTTCAGTGGCATTTATGTTAGATCCTTCACGTACTGTAACAGCGCCTAGCTAACTTTTTTTTTACTGCATTACAGTACCTGTACTCTCAAACCTTTCACTGCGTATTTACAGTGAATTTACTGCCAGCAGCTTTGCTTGCTAAACATTGCTTTTTTTGTTTCTTTTTGTATTTAGAAGTATAGATTATTAGTTGAATTGCACATGCAATTCTTTACTGTATTCTATTTTTATTTTAATTTACAGAACAATACTGTTCAGTAAATTATCATATCTATCAACTACTACTATTACTACTACTACTACTACTGCCAATGAAAAATACCAAATAATAATAACAACAAAAGTAATAATAATAAACAAACTAATGACAAGAGACAACATTCATGCATTTAAAAAGGTGTTCATACAATGTTTGGTAAGTCAGGTAAATGATAATGTTATGAAATTTGCTTTTGACACTTAAATAGAAATTGTGACAGTGAAAGTTGCCTAATCAATGCAGCCCTGGATATCTGTGACAAAGGGCTGTGCCAGTAGTCGTGAAGTGCCAGAGCTTGCAAGATAAATGTCCTCCAAAGTAGAAACCCAGTAAAATTAAAGCCTGCAAAAAAATAAACTTAACCCTTTAGATTGATCAATTTTGGTCAGTAAATTTTTAGCTCCAATCATATTGACCTTCCCAAGATGCTCAACTGTTTACAATAAAGTTTTCCAGCAAATTATTGGAGACAATCGCATTCTCTGTAATTGCTATAAATTTATTTTTTTTTACTTCTCAAATTGTAGTGCAGTTTATAGTATGGCAAAGTACAGTATTAATACAGTAGAATACAGTTCAGATTTCAATCTAACTTTAGATCAAAGCTTTACAGTGTCATGCATAGATCATGATGCTGAGTGCAGCTAGTATTGATTAGGTTGACAACATTTAGCCTATATAGCCTTGAAGAGCAGAACAACTCTTAAAGGGTTTTCCTTTGAAAAGGCAAGGTGGCAGTACACCCTGGACACTTCGCAAGTCCATCACAGGGCCATCACACAGGGACAGACAGAGACAAACAACCATTCGCCCTCACGCTTACAGGCAATTTAGAGTCACCAATTAACCTACACATGATGTCTTTGGACGGTGGGAGGAAACCAGAGTACTCGGAGGAAACCCATGCAGGCACGGGGTGAACATGCAAACTCCACACAGAAAGTCCCCAGTGCCAGATGCCCGGGCATCAAACCTGCAACCTTCACGCAGTGAGGCAACATTGCTGACCAGCGACAGTTCATTATACATAATAATAATATATGCATACATATAAAAACACAGTACAATATGACTATAACCTTTATCTGTGCAATGATAGAATGGAAAGCTTGACAGGCATAATAGTAACAAAAGGAGGGGGTGCTTTGCAAAAGTTCCATCCATCCATTTTGTTCAGCTTTTCAAGGGCTGGATAACTGGCAGCAGGGTAGGCAGGGAGTGCAATGCTTTCCACTTTCCAAACCCTTTTCAGTTCCTCCAGAAGAGTCCCAGCATGTTCAAAATGGCAAAATGGGATATGTAGTTCCTTCAGCCAGTTCTGAGTCCACCCCAAAGCCTCCTCTCAGTTGGACAGGCCCAAAAAGTCTCCAGAGGAAAGCATCCAGGCATTCTTATCAGATGCCTGAACTGCCTCAGCTGTCTCCTTTTGACATGAACGAGCAACAATTTTACTCCGAGCCTGTCACCTTCTTTCTAAGGCTGAGCCCAGCCCCCATACTAGGAAAACCCATTTCTGCCGCTGGTATCTGCAATCTCTTTCGATCACTACCAAAAGCTTGTGGCCATCTGTCAGGGTTAGAACAAAGATTGAGTTGTAAATGGAGAGCCTTGTCCCTTCCTTCCTGATGGTCCAGTGCTAGGACTGCAATACTGCTGACGCTGCACCGATCTGTCCGTCAATATCCTCACTCATGATCAAGACCCCAAGATACTGTAACCCTTTCACTTGGGGTAGTAGCTCAGTCTCCACCCAGAGGAAATAGTTTGCCCTCTTCTGGCTGAGAACCATGGCCTTAGATGACTTTAAGATGCTCTCACCCTGCCGCTATAGATTCACTATACTACTCTGCGTATCTTTCTAAGATCTGTAGAGCTCCTCCTGTAAATTATACCTGAAATGATTAAGAATGCGTATTTAAGTCAAATGTAATTACATTATCCGGGCGTCGGGCACAGTACAGTATGTCAAAATAAAGTGAGGCAAGGTCAAAGTGTGACAGGGATCAGTGTGTATACTTTAGATCTGTAAAGAAAAGAAAAAAAAACAAAAAACAAATAAAACAAGATTAACTGTTGCAAGAAAACCTCTTCACAGAATACTTTGTCAGTGCCAAAAATCCAAGCAAACAAAAGTCAATAACCTGTGTACAATGTCAATAACCTGGAATTCATCCAATGTTTGTGCTGCATGAGGTCGATTGCTTGCCACGGGCCAGGTTAGGCCTGATTCAACTGGCAAGATTTGTCATTTGTGTGACAGGATGAGGAGACAGACAGCTCCAGATCTATTTCTGGGCAAAAACTGTGCCAAGAAGTGTGCAGGTTGTCCCTTAAGTGTTTGACTGCCTTATATCTTAGCTATACTTCTTTTAAAGTATTTCATTACAGATAGCACAAATTTGATCAGCCAGTGTCTCATATGTGTCATTTGTCATATTCAAACCTTTAGCAGAGCCTCTTTGAAGTTTTCCTCCTGTGTTGTATTCCTAAATCGATCACCCTTCTCTGTAAAATTACACTTTACACTCCAGGTGCTTCACATTGCGCATACCAAGTTGAAGAACATTTAAAGCATTTGAAGTTTATTTCATTCATGTTCATGCAGCAAAAGGGTTGGGGGGGGGGGTTGTTGAGATTCTCTGCAACAACATCACCACTCAAAATATGATTCAGAAAGGCACTGGACAAGGATGGATGTGTGAATATGATAACGAGAGAGCAGAAATCCAGAATAAAGAACGAATCGTGGAAAGGCCACACTGGACTGACTAACAATGGATCAGATACAGCAGGTGTAAAGTTTTATTTCATTTGGCTAGACTTAAGTATAAGGAGAACCCCATCTGTGCTCATGGCAGCATATAAATCCATACTGCTCCTCTCTGTGGCCACTCTGCCTCTGCTGCTTCCACTGTGATAAGGAAGTGCTCTCCACGGCTTGTGTAACACAACTTGCTCTTGGTCCTCAGGCTGTCAGGCATTAGGCATGGTAATATGGATACTGACAGGAAGTAGAATTCATTGCTTCACTTCAGTCCCTTTGAAAGCTCCATATTCCTCACTGTCCATTCACCAGTAAATGGTGGTGAAAATGGTAAATATTTTTAGGTGGTTGACCTCAAATGTTTGTGTTGGTTTCCCACCGCATTGCTGCTACTTTTTGTTCAGTTTACTCTAAATCAATTGCAGGTTTTTCACATGCGTGGGGTGTTAAACGTATCACAAAACTGACAAAACTTTTTAAGGGTGAAAAACTTCTTTCAGGGATAAACAATGCAACCATATCATTGTGATCTGTGTTTGGGGGACAGGAAACTCGATCCATATTCTCAGTATCTCTGTCTGATTCAGCACCAATGCACCCCCACATTTTGTAGCTAGCAGGGAAGATAATGAATGTAATTACTCAAGAAGCGAATGGTGTTCACCTATTCAGTGCGGAGAAAATCAGTGGTGTGTCAGTGGGAAAGTTCAACTCCCTGCAGAGATGGTTCCACAGCCATGGTTGAGTATTTCGCTTATTCACATTAACTGCAAATCACTGAGCACCCGCGGTTGGGGGAGTGTGGCTATAATAACAGTAGACTATAGTTTATGAGGAAAGGGAAACACCCCCTGACACCCAGCTGGACTTCTCCTGTCCTCACAGGTACTTTGTCCCCCTCTTCTCCACAATAACTCCATTGTGCTGATGGTTTTTTTTTTTTTTTTTCAGACAAGTAAATGCTGCTGAATTTAGACGCACTGAAACCATAACTGAGCCTGAGCATTCTTAACATTATTATCCTTTGACACAAGGTCACATCATCCAAAGTTTCATTTATTTTATTGTTTTGTTTTTACTACAAAAACGTGGTAAACATAACGTAATTAACTGATTGACTATTGAAATAGTTGTAGGTTCCTTTTCTTTGAGTCAACAAATTGTTTAGTCCAGTTAAAATCACAAGTTATGTAAAAGCCTTAGACAGCACGATTGTTAACACTGTTGCCTCACAGCTAGAAGGCTCTGGTTTGATTCCCAGGGCCCTGGGGCCTTTCTGCTGAATTGCATGTTCTCCCTGTGTCCTATGGGTACTCCAGCTACCTTTCACGGTCCGAATGTTTAGGTTGATAGGTGGCCTGAGTGTGAGCTGTTCGTTGTTTGTCTCTATGTGTCAGCCCTGCAATGGACTAGCAACAGGTCCAGGGTGAACCAAACACCAATGACTCTGACCCTGACGATAAGCAGTGTACATAATGGATGGAGGGATAAAATCCTGGATAACAGGATGTCAAAACAGTAGCCTCACTCCCCGTACTGCTACTGAAAACAAAGATATAGCAACATTTGTAAAAACATAAGAAATAGTGTCAGTAAACTCATGTACAGTGATTTATGGGCTCTGCAAGTGCACTGCTGAATGGGAACTCCAGCTGCCTTACATCTGCACCTTACATATGCAAAGCCAAGTTGGCATCACCTAACAAAAATTAGCATTTTGGTTTAAATATAAATGTATATTAATTAGTTGCTTTGTTTCAAATGTACATCATTCAACAGATATAATTTATTCACGGATCAGAAAACAAGCCTCCCTTGGGAGTTTGAATGTCAATATAACACCGAGCATTCAAGCAGACAAGTAAAATATCGTCAACAATCAGTGAAATTTAGTGAGTGATATAAGTGGAAAATCAAATGTCTGACCGACTGCCTGAAAGTGTTTTACACATCAATGTAACCTTCAAGAAAAATAGAGCTATACAGGCAAAATGGCCACCAAGACAGTTGGATTCAAATTCTGACAATGGAGATTCAAGTTATCTGCAGTCAGTTAAATAAGGAAATTATTAGTTATTCCAGAATGTCACAGGTGCTATTACAGTTTTTGGAGTTCAGTATTTAACACCTGAAAAAGGTTTAGGTAATAAAAAAATCCTGTTTTTGAGACAGGCAGTTATTGGGTCTAAGAACATAAAATCATGCAATATATCTTATGGGCTCTTTCTTTCTGGGACTGTAACACACTCTTCTCAGGCCGACCGTGGCATTGTCTATGGGATATATCCGCAGTGACAAGCAAAAATTACATTCTGCTGGTGGTTTGAGGACACTGTAGCATTCCCGCTATGGTGCTGTGATAATGCAGGCTTACACGGAGGAGACAAAGTCAAACAATTGGTTTTGAAAAAAGGCAGATAATCTGATTGGTTGAGTCCTGTATAATCCTAAATTGAGGTTTCCACCATCCAATTTTATACAGCACTGCTCTGCTGGAGTATAAATAGCTCCATAAATGAGATGCAGTCAGTCGTTGGACAGGAGTGGATTGTTCACTAACATAACTTTGAGCTGCATAAACCTGATTAGGAGTTGAAAAAGTAGTCACTATGTCACCAGCAACGTGAGGCAAAAGTTAATTCTGATGTGCCTATTTTGTCTTTGGCGACATCGGGCTCTAACAGTAACTGTGTCTGACTGACATTTTCCCAACACCCTTGTCACAGACTGACAGTATGATAGGCATATAGGTGAAGGCGATGTATTATGACAGGCTTTTAGCCAAAGTACTGTAAGGACTGTAAGTATTTTATGTTCTATGGCTACCACTGCCGGTTGGACTGAGGTTTATACTGTTTGGGTGGCTCTACGTGTGATGGGGATGCTTGCTGAGAACAACCTGTGTTTCAACACACCAAACTTGTTTAATCCGTCCTTTTCATCATTTGGTTTAAACCTTTTACTCAACAATCCTCCTCATTTTACTCAACACCTGCTTCACACTGCTTTGGTACTTAGTTTTCTAATCATTTTGCCAAAAAGGTTTTTCCATTTCCACCTATCCACTTCATTTCCCCCTAGAAAGACTTCCCTGCCTCTAGAGGTAAAAGCTTTTTTTTTTTCAGGGAGGTATTTCAAGTTATGCCTCTGCGTTATATGAAGTGACCGAGAATACCTTTAATATTGGTGAACTGCTTAAATAGCTTTTATCACCTAAAAAACTGCAAAAAAAATGTTTTAAGTAGCAGAGAATAAAAATTAGTTCATTCTTACACTTCCAATTTTATTTTTAGCAAACATTAATCAAACAGGAGTTAATGATGAATTTTTTATTACACCTTCACTTAGTTATGGGCTCTCAGCAGTGCTAGAAATTTTTGATGTTTGGAGCACCTTAAGGTTATGTAGCATTCCCAAGTGTGAGAACAATACAGTCAGAAATCTTACACAGAAAGAAAGGTAACCTATTTAATATTTCACACTAATATCATTAGAAAACAATACCAGGTCAAGCCCTAGTATATGGTCAAACCACATGTGGTAAATCAGGAAGCGTTGAAAAACTCCAAACAACTGATATAATTGTGTCTGTATTGTGCCCTGTGTCAGCTGGTTTCCATCCTTGGTGTTTTTGCTTTTCTGCAGCTCTCTGGGGACAATATAAAACTAAGTTGGGCTGACCAGTGGTGTAAATTTTTATTGAATTTTAAAGAAACATATAAATAAGTACAGGTTCAAGATGCAGGTGTTGTTTCGTTTTTGGTGTGGCCATCCTCGGACATGTCATAAAAAATGAGATTATAAATTCCAAACAAATATAACACAGATAGGGAATCCACATTATAAGAAATCCAGTCCACAAAATAAAAGATGCAAGGTGCTGCATTTAGTCTGCTTTGTGTAACTCCAAAAAAGTCCCCCAGAGCTCATCCCGTCTTCCTCTTTGCCTTTCAATCTACAGAGCATAGCTTCATAGGATGCTGTCTCCGCCATTGCATCCAACCACTCCCTCAGATTAGGAGTCACAGCCAATTTCCACTGTCTCAAAATCACGTTAGAGGCTGTAATCAGGCCCACCATGTTTTTTTAGATACATTTGGTAATTGAGACCTGTACCCTAGCAGGCACATAACAGGAGTTTGGGGGATTTTTGAACCAGACCATTCACTCAGGAAGTCCACAACTTTTACCCAAAATGGAGCCACTAATGTACACTTAGTGGCTCCATATACAGTCCAAAATAGTTCCCAATCCTGTTTTACATTTCCAACACTTATTGTCATTCAGCAGCTCACAGGGGTATGGTAATATCTGTGTATAATCTTGTACTGTGTGAACTTCCCTCATGCCTCTCTTACATACTTCCCACGGCCTGCCAATATATCCAGCCATTTTTCCGGTGCAGTATTTGTTCCCAGTTCCCTCTGCCACCACAACTTCACATTAGTGAACTCCCCACTTACTAAAAAATGTCTTCGTTTATAAAATTCTGAAGCTGTGCAGCATTCCAGTGGCATATTCATATAGTCCACAATATAACTCTCTGCAGAGTTACCAAATCGAGATTTTACACAATCCCTGATTTGTAAATATTTCCAGAAATGTTGTTTCCCTTCAAGTTTAGATTGGCAAATTAATTCCTCATAAGACATAAATTGTCCATTTTTGTATAGATCTCCTATGGTACATATCCCTCTTGAGTGCCACTGTTTCCAGTACACCGACACTTTACCTACATGAATGGCAGGATTAAACCATAATGAAGCGTATAACTGTACATAGTGCGACACCCGATACATTTGACATACTTTGGCCCATACTTCCCTAGAGTGGACTAGAACTGGATTTATTGTGTCGCTCTGCTGAGTTAGTTTCTGCTTTGCACTGAATGGTGAACATAACTCATTCTCTATATCTATCCAGTCTTGCCTGTTATCTGCCAGTTTCCAATATCTGGCCAATTTAGCCATTTCAAAATATATGGCATATAACCTTGGGTCTGGTAAACCTAATCCCCCCTTTTCCTTAGGAGTACAAGGTTTGCTTAGTTTAATCCGAGCCTTCTTCCCCTCCCATAAAAACTGTTTAACCACATCATCATATTTCTTAAAAATGGCAGGTGGTATTCTGATTGGCAACATCATCACTACAGAATTATATTGAGGAGCTATTATCATTTTGATAAGATTAACTTTTCCCCACAGTGCAAATTTAATCTGTACCCACTTCTCCAGATTTGTTTTAATTTTTTTGTAATAGAAGGTTCAAGTTTAACCAGGGCAGCTCTCCCAGAGTTTAACATCGAGATGCTTGATGCCTTTAGACCAATGGTGTAACTTGATCTCACAACTCCGTCACTCACTCAGTCAGTGAGTCACACATATTTGCATTTGTAGGTCTGATCCTGATATAGTCAAGCAAAAAAAAAAAAATATATATATATACATCTCTCTCTCTATATATACATATATATACACTGCTCAAAAAAATAAAGGGAACACTTAAACAACACAATGTAACTCCAAGTCAGTCACACCTCTGTGAAATCAAACTGTCAATCAGTGTTGTTTCCTAAGTGGACAATCAATTTCACATACTGTTGTGCAAATGGAATAGACAACAGGTGGAAATTATAGGCAATTAGCAAGACACCCCCAATAAAGGAGTGGTTCTGCAGGTGGTGACCACAGACCACTTCTCAGTTCCCATGCTTTCTGGCTGATGTTTTGGTCATTTTTGAATGCTGGCGGTGCTTTCACTCTAGTGGTAGCATGAGACGGAGTCTACAACCCACACAAGTGGCTCAGGTAGTGCAGCTCATCCAGGATGGCACATCAATGCGAGCTGTGGCAAGAAGGTTTGCTGTGTCTGTCAGCGTAGTGTCCAGAGCGTGGAGGCGCTACCAGGAGACAGGCCAGTACATCAGGAGACGTGGAGGAGGCCGTAGGAGGGCAACAACCCAGCAGCAGGACCGCTACCTCCACCTTTGTGCAAGGAGGAACAGGAGGAGCACTGCCAGAGCCCTGCAAAATGACCTCCAGCAGGCCACAAATGTGCATGTGTCTGCTCAAACGGTCAGAAACAGACTCCATGAGGGTGGTATGAGGGCCCAACGTCCACAGGTGGGGGTTGTGCTTACAGCCCAACACCGTGCAGGATGTTTGGCATTTGCCAGAGAACACCAAGATTGGCAAATTCGCCACTGGAGCCCTGTGCTCTTCACAGATGAAAGCAGGTTCACACTGAGCACATGTGACATACATGACAGAGTCTGGAGACGCCGTGGAGAACGTTCTGCTGCCTGCAACATCCTCCAGCATTACCGGTTTGGCAGTGGGTCAGTAATGGTGTGGGGTGGCACTTCTTTGGGGGGCCGCACAGCCCTCCATATGCTCGCCAGAGGTAGCCTGACTGCCATTAGGTACCGAGATGAGATCCTCAGACCCATTGTGAGACCGTATGCTGGTGCGGTTGGACCTGGGTTCCTCCTAATGCAAGACAATGCTAGACCTCATGTGGCTGGAGTGTGTCAGCAGTTCCTGCAAGACGAAGGCATTGATGCTATGGACTGGCCCGCCCGTTCCCCAGACCTGAATCCAATTGAGCACATCTGGGACATCATGTCTCGCTCCATCCACCAACGCCACGTTGCACCACAGACTGTCCAGGAGTTGGCGGATGCTTTAGTCCAGGTCTGGGAGGAGATCCCTCAGGAGACCATCCACCACCTCATCAGGAGCATGCCCAGGCGTTGTAGGGAGGTCATACGGGCACGTGGAGGCCACACACACTACTGAGCCTCATTTTGACTTGTTTTAAGGACATTACATCAAAGTTGGATCAGCCTGTAGTGTGTTTTTCCACTTTAATTTTGAGTGTGACTCCAAATCTCCATGGGTTAATAAATTTGATTTCCATTGATAATTTTTGTGTGATTTTGTTGTCAGCACATTCAACTATGTAAAGAACCAAGTATTTAATAAGAATATTTCATTCATTCAGATCTAGGATGTGTTATTTTAGTGTTCCCTTTATTTTTTTGAGCAGTGTATATATATATATAGGTGTGTTATCCTCGCTGTCCTTATAACTGATGTTTCAAAACCACTGAAGGACGGTGTTGTTTTTCTGTTTATGTTCCTGCAGTCAGAGTCGCAGTTACATCATAAAGGATGAGCATGGCAGTTCTCTCTTGTCCTTGAGAACAAGTACTGTAAACTCAGGCTATAGAAGTAGCCTAAATAAAGTCAGGATGAGCCACAGGGCCCACAACCCAGAAACAGATAAGCGGTTGATGATGAATGAATAAATGAATGAGCCAGAGGAATGAAATTGTGTCTTAAAATGGCAAATACTTAAAAATAAAATGCTTCAAAACCTTTGACTGACTATTCAGTGAGAACCTGCTTCCAGACATCCTAATCCCAACCTAAATCTAAGATTTGTATGGTTGTTCACAGGTCTGGTGCTCTGTCCACTGCTGCATTATCCCCAAATTAAAATGAAAAGACTAAAAAGAAAACATAACAATAGACCATTAAGCCACGACACAGTAAGCAATAAAAACAACCTCTGTAATGTGTAATGTGATAGGACAAGTTCACAGCCAAAGGGCTAAATTAAAAATACACTGGGTAGAAAAGAAGGCCAACTTTTTGAACAACTCGAAGTTACAATTGTAAATCCCAGGTTGCTTTATGAAAAAGCCAGCCAGGCAGACATCCACTTCTTAATATTTTGATGGATTACCATTAATGGAATACAGTTGTATGCTGAGATAGGAATTAATTAGCTTCAACTTTTCTCAAGAAAGAGGTGAAAGACAATGGATTTTAAAAACAGTCACAGTCTGGGTGAAAAAAAAGCACCAACACCAGCTCATTTTTCAAGTTGTGAGTTGTAAGAGCAAATTACACAACCCCCATTGTTATCATCGAGATTTGTGTGGCAGCTGACAGTGAAGACACTTAAGTAACTGGGTGGCTGCTAAAATCTAAAAAAAGACATGTCTTTTCTGTATAATGAGGCAGGACTGGAAGGAGAGAGTTGAGGCTCCTTACCCATTAGTTATACAGCTCATAAAAGTTATCCTTTTTTCTCTTGGTTATGAGATATTTATTTGCACACCCAAATATATTTTTTCTTCATTTTATGTCAAATGAAAAGAAATATTTCAAGAAAAAATGTATTTGAAATATTGAAAATATATTCGTGTGATAGTATGTAGGTTCAGTGGTAAGAGAACGTAACTTTTTGGAATTTAATTAAATTATGCATGAATTTTCCAGATTTTCGTCTAAGTTACGAACACAGCCAGCTAGTATTTTATGACTAATATAAAGTGGAGAAAAATAAAAACTCTAACAGCAGTCCGATCAATGAAACAAGACTGGAGGTGTGCCTGAGCGACTTTGACTCGAGTTTGCTGTTCGCAAGAAAAATGAGAAAAAAAAATTCTCAAAGGAGGGAGCCCAGAAAACCTAGTTTTTAGATCTACATCCTACCACGGTGTGAAAAACTAGCTATGAATGGAAATGATTTGCTTCCATAGATGTGTTCATCCAGTAATGACCCCATAAGCACATCACAGAATGACTGTCAGGGCTAAAGCTAAATGCTTCTACAGATCATTAGAGGCCCCATACCATCTTGAATCTAAAATAAACAGACCATAGTGAATGAAGCACGGTGTCCGTTTGTGGAGCAAATCGGGGATGAGACTTTCTAAACAAACATTGCTTTGTCCCTAAATTCTGTCATAGAGCAGTTTGACTATTACCACCTGGAGAGTGGAAGCTGGGAGATGCAGCAGGAACGATGCCCCCAAATATCAGAGCAAACCTGTTCAAACAAAGATGAGTGCGCACTTAGCACAGACTGCACTGACCACAGTAGTACCATAGTGTAAGCCAGGAGCACATGCATCAACCCTTGTACTAGCCAGGACCCCAGGAAAGTTTTACTTGGTCCCCCCCTGTTTTGCAGTCACTTTAGTTTTACCTTTAACCTTTGTATGGTTTTATAGATTGAATGCCTCTGCGCTGTCCCTTTCTTGAGTGAGGACTCTAATTGAGATTGGACTTCTTGGCAGCTTGGCAATAAATCTCTGCGATAAGCTTATCTCGCAATCTGGCATCTGTCTGTATACTCCCACAGTGAAACATGGAAACAATCACCCCAAACAAAACAGCGCACCACTTATCCTGAAACCCTTGGTCTCCGATAACTTGAGTGAGATGCTTCAGTGTGGACAGCAGACTCGTGCTTCTCCGCCTTAATAAAGGTAACAGGCAAAGTACTAATACAGGAAAATGCTCAGAGAGCATTCTCCACAGTAACATTACACTCATGTTTTCAGAGAACAGACTTTACAGCATAAGTAGCCTCAACTGTGTGCTCAAACCATCAGAAAAAAAACATTAATGGGTATCTACTTTTAAATTTGGTGTAACGCATCATTTGCAAGTAATATCAAGGCAATTAAAAGTAATTGCTGCTCATAAGTGACACAAGCGATATTGAGCTGCTGTTGTGTCTCCTGGTTTTTAATCACAGTTGCAAGGTGCGAATGTGAAGCAGTGGGCAGAGGAGCGGGGCTCAACACACAATGTGGTGATAGTGGTGGAAGTGTTGCATAGTCTTGATAGTAAACAAGTGGATGCAAGTGTTTTTGGAATAGTATGGCTGCGTTGTATAGCTCTAGTCCGCAGAAAATTCTGTACGGAAACAGCAATCCGGGCTGCACAAAGTATTCTCCCGTTCACCACCTTCGATGCTGCATGAATGAAGCCATTGGTCACAGGGGCTTGTTTATAGTCTGTAGCATTCAGCAGGTGAGATTATACTGGAGAGCATTCCAGGCACACCGTAAAACTATCTTCATGCCAAGAAGATTCAGTCAGAGCCTCAGAGCAGGCACAGCTGGCCAGTTTTCTGCTTTCAAGCCTCTGGGCTTATGTAAATACCCTCTTTGGGCTGAACAGTGGTAAACAGCCTTATCACTTTCTCCACCAGGTTTGCACGTTGCATGTCTCAATGTTGTTGTTTTTTTTCCACTTTTCTTCAATGGATGCTAGACAAGTGATCACGCTGGCCTTTTAGCCCACACACATCCAAAAGGGAAATTGTGCATGCTGAGGAAATTTTAGTTTTTTTAGCATTGACTACTTGTACCAGTGAAGGTAAAGAGGACTTGGAAGTAGGGCTGGGCGATATATCGATATAAAAAAGTAAATTGATATATTTTTAAATATGATATGGAATTAGACCATATCGCATATATCGATATAGTTCAAATTTGTGCTGTGATCCTCGCTCCAAGCAAGCTGCTGACCCGGAGGCGCCCCCGCCCTTCCTCTTTCTTGCACAGAGGGGGGAGGGGCAGGAACAGACACCTGGCACTCTTCAACAAACATGGAGGAAGCAACAACGTATGCGGAGCGTGGGGTGGAGGAATTGGTTAGTAAAAGAAAAACCAGTGGCTCAGTAATTTGGAGATAGCTCGGATTCAAAGTATCCGATGAGCAACATTTACATTATATGTAGGGAGTGCCATAAATGAGTTACAAACAGGGGTGGGAGCACTACAAATGTTTTTCACCACGAAGTACGAAGAGTGTATGAAACTGCGTGCTGCAGCAGCCCCAGCTGCAATCCACAACCCAAAAAAGCTCCAGCCCCGAAACAAAGCTCACCTTACTAGGGTTTGTCATGTTTTCTTCTTTTGTAATGTTGTAATTTGCATCTGTGGATTTGTTAGAAAGGAAAAAAAAATCTGTAATTTGTTTTTAATAAGCCATTTATAGTTGTCACACAAAAAAAAAAATATATTGTACTTGTCTCATATAAATATATTTATTTCGGAAAAAGATTGGCCTATTTTATAGGCTATTTTTATTTAAGATATTTTTATATTTAAATGTGCACCTTACGGAGCTTTGATTTCAAAAAAGGTACTCCTTGTTATACAGTATTTATGTTTAACCTACTATTGTTATTTGAACAGCTGAGTATTTAATCATAAACCAGGTGAAGAAACCTGTTTATTTATTCATTTGATTTTGCAACTGTTCACTGAAGTAGCCGGTTTCAATAAAACTACTTGTGACATGTCATATTTCGCTTTGACTTTGACCGAATATTTGCTCTGACTTTGCGAAAAAAATATCAGGATATTTATCGTATCAATATTCAGCCTAAATATATCGGGATATGACTTTTGGTCCATATCGCCCAGCCCTACTTGGAAGTAATGAATTTCAAATGAACCCACTCTAAGCGTTGAAGGTTGTGTGATTTTCCGATTTCAATGAGGATTTATGTTCCGTACTTAATGTGCAGCTTAAGGTTGTCCAATTCTCTGTACCTGGCCTTAACCTCATGTGGGCTCTTTACTGATGGACCACCTGCTGTTTTCTTTCACCTTTCAACCTGATCCTCTTTAGTATTTTGCATCCAGCACTCCATCTGACACATACCTGTCTGTTGTGCCCTTAAAAGTATAGTTTGGGTTATCTGACATGAGGCTGCCAAAGCTTCTCATCTACAGTCACTTTATTAAGTGAAGTAGATTCACATTGGTGTGTTGCCAGTTTTGGACAGGGACACTTTTAAAGCCCACAGAAAAAAGTAAATACCTGTTATAGTGCACACTTTATTTGAAATATTTTCCTGTGTGTTAATCCTTCACAAAGTTCACCATTTTTTTTTTTTTATTTGTTGTTTTTTTTTTTTTTTTCAGTATTAGGGGAAAACATGTTAAGTTGTTAGGGTCATTTTATTCTGAGGTGATCACAATTTTCTTATATTTCACCTTCAAAAGTAAGAAAAAAACAGTTTTATGTAACAAAACTGTTAGGTGTGGATATTCAAAATAATATTTTTGTACTAAGCAGAAGAGTTTTTGAATACTTTAGCTGCAGTTCTAGGTTGAGCTAATCTTGAGATTTAGTCAAGATTATGAGTTATGAGTTTGAATCAATAGGCATATGCTGAAGAAACACTGTGATATTGTAATGTTTTGAATGAGGGTAGGGAGAAGGTTCCTTTTTTTGCCTGTCCTTTCCCATAGTTCATAGTTTTTGTTTGTCCTCATAGTTTAACATCCCAGGGGGTGTCAACTTTTTATGAGATTGATGCACTTTTTGTCTTGCAGCCAAACATTGTATTATTTCTGTGGCCATCACCAGCCCACAATGTCAATGAATCAAGTTTATCAGTCTTTATTGAGTGAAAATGTCCTTATTGAGGCAGGGAGGGCAGTGCTACACCACAGTTAACCTAGGGGGAAACAAAGGACAGACAGGATGTAAAAAGGTGAACAAGGGAGGCCAGAACAGACAGAGTTGGTAGCATACAGTGCAGAGGAAGTTGCTGTGCTTTTCCTGCAACCCCCATCAGCATTAGACTGTAAAAAAATGCTGAACATGAGAAAAGTGGGAGTTCTGATAGAAGACAGCAGGCAAATAAATGAAGAGAATCAAAGATTAAACAGTGGATACAGGCAGTGTTTTAGGATCAGAGAACAATTCAGCCAATTTTGGTAGAACCCATTATTTCTTTATTTTGTAACCCAACAGGAGGTGGTGAGTGGCTCAAACACATTTTAATAGCTGGCCCCACATACAACATCACAAACTTTCTGTTCTGAAGCTTCAGGCTGCTTCTATAAACCAGCTGTGTGCTGATTTGGACAATATATAAGTACCTCATACAACCCTATATCAAATGATGCCTGACCATAACTTTAAATCACGCAACAATTATAATGCAGCAGGACCGACAAAGTTCATAAAGTCACAATTTTAAAGTTGCTTGTGTAAAATTTCTGCGCGTCAAACAGCCATTTCAGCATGTGGTGCCCGCACAGCTGCCAAGCTGCATAAATATAGTGGGCCACATGAAAATAGTACAGAATGATACAAATCACTATTTCTGCAACAGCGTCTGCATGCAGTCACATTATGACTCCTGTTTAAGAAAACAACAGGCTTCGGAAATGCAATTTCACTTCCAACAGTAATTTTACTAGTTCAGTGGTGCTCACTGTTCATACACTGTAGTAATTTAGGGCAGTGGTTCTGAAATGGGGGTACGCGTACCACTGATGGTGGGAGGGGGGGCTAGGGGGGGCTTAAGCCCCCCCTCAAAAAGTCTTAGCCCCCCTAAGCCCCCCCTAGCAAAAATAAAAATACTGTAAGCAGCATCCACAATCAGACAGTTAAAATTCGTAAGCCCCCCCCCAGCTCACCCAATTAAGAATTTCTGGCGTTACTGACGTGTACCCCTGGGGGTACATGACGGCACTCCAGCGGGTAAGTGAGATTGTTTAAAACTACTCTATATGTTAAAAATGGCATCAATTCAAAGGTCCTTTGAAAATATAATAATTATTTCAATAACATATGAGTGTAAGTTCATAAGATGAATTTTACATTGTTAGTATTTCATTATCCTAAAAAGCCTGAGTCTCCCTCATACCAGGATGGCATGACCCAACCTGGCATTTTTCATATGGCATCGCCTGTCAATCACTGCCAACCTAATAACTCTAAATATGAAGATGGTGTGGAAGCATAGCAGCAGTGCTGCTGAAAAAACAGATGGACAAGTGCCAGGGAAGGAAAAGCTCCTGGAAGTGTCATCTGACCGTTGCCTCCAAATGAAGTTTATCAGATCCACGCTCACACAGTTTTGGGTGTGTGTGAAGCGGGAGCACCATGAACTGGGGCAGAAAGCTTTGGAGCAGCGACTACCCTTTGCCTCCACATATTTATGTGAGGCCTCCTTCTCTGCAATGACTGTGATCAAAACAAAGCAGAGAAACCGGCTGTGCCTGGAGAAAAGCTTGATCCCAGCAGTTGCCTCCCTGCCACTCAGAATGACCCAGATCCTCAGTGAAGCACAAGCCCAAGTTTCTCACTAAAATAAAGCAATCCTTTGTATTAACAGTTTGTGAGTTTGAGACGCCAGTCTGATTTCGATCCTTAAAGAAGAGATGTTACATACAAGATTTATTTTTGTGAACATCTCAGCGCACAATAAGATTTTTTTGTGTTTATATATTAACAATTGAATTAATTGTAACACCCACTCCAATCAATAAAGTGACCAATCAGAGATCAGGAATCCAGTTAGGTTTCAAGTTCAAAGATTAGGTTCGGCTACTTGAGCAGGAAGGATGATTAACTAGACTACACAGTAAATTTAATTTAGATACCTGTATTAAACAGTCAACAACCAAATTCTCACAAGAAAACACAAATGTCTTCACAAAATAAACAAAGTAAATACTGGGCCCAAATCACTAAATATAACAAAAACAAAATACACCCCTGGGGGATTTTAAGTCAGTCACTGTGGTGTAAATCCACACCACGGAATTGTAGGTTCCGATGTCCCCTTTTCAGAGTATGCAGAAGAACGTGAAGTACAAATTTTTTTTCCTACCACCTGGCAGGATCAGCAAAGTTCGGCCAGTCCAAAGGAAATCAAACTCTCTCCAAGTTAGCTGACATCAGTGGGTCCTGGTACAGTTGGCTCGTCACCTCTGAACTGGATCAGCACGCAGAATCATACATCCAAAAAAAAAAACAACAAAAAAACCTGACCTGTATAACAGTCTGAGCAATATTCAAAATATATCTGAATTTCTTGATCTTTCCTTCACAGTGGTAATCTTACATGTTTACCATTTGGTTTAACAGTGTAAACAAGCATTCATAAAACAAACCAAAAATGTTGCAAAAAGGCTTCTTCTCACCAAAAGAAAATATAACCAGGCCTCTCCTGAAGCCTCGAAATGGCGACGGTGCTCCACCGTGCCGCCAACACACTACAGAACAAAATACCCCTTTTTCATTGCACTGTATTGTGCATTTAAGTTACATTTGGTGCACAAATGCACACACACTCTACAATGTACACATAACTCGTGTCACTTAAACAATGTCAAATACATCTTATAAAGTTACATAAAAACAGTGTTACTGAATGGCATTAGCCGTTAGCATATCATTTCTATGAGCACGACTCACAACACGGCGCCCGCCATTAACATTTGACTGCCACGAATTACTCATTTCAGAAACGGTTCATCTCACCCAGAAGAATCCAGATAAACACAAAAATATCTTGATAGAACAGAGTTGACAATTCTCCGACAAAGAAAAGCATTTACTGCCTTAAGTCGGAAAACGAAATCTGCGTGTTTTTTTTCGGTCTTTTCCTCTCACCTCTTCTAGCTCACAGTGACCACAAGGGGGCGGAGTTCACCTCCCCTACACTTCCGAGAATTTCAAAATAAGATGAATCTGTTTCCTTCTTGATCAAACTCACACCACATGAATCTCTTGTATGCTACACAACACAGTAAATATTTATATGAACAGGGTTACATAATGAGTTCAATTTGAAAACAGATCTTTATTGTTAACCTAAAAGCGGACACTTTAAGTGGAGGATTATGATTATGTGCACAATTCTTTATTCATTGTTTCATTTTTTTTACAGGTCTTTATTTACTTTTATATATTTTTTATTTCCAAAAAAGAGAATGCAAAGTTGCAAAGTTTAATAAATCAGACATTAATGACATAGTTTTTAAGTTTTGTTTTTTTTTTTATCAACCCAAAATGCTTTGCGCTGATTAGGGGGTACTCGGCTGAAAAAATAATGTAAAAGGTATACTTCACTGAAAAAAGGTTGAGAACTGCTAGTTTAGGGCATATTGTCACACAACCGTTCAACTGTTCAGAAACTTGTCTAACACACTTATAGTCTGTGAACACTCTGTAAATGGGGGACTCACCAAAAGGTTGCCAGAGGATGCGATTATAACACAATATTTTTTAGACCTTTGGATGGTTATGCAAAGGAATCACTGCAATAATTGTGCAGCAGCGTCAGCAATTTACATTCAGTTCTACATCAAACTTCATCTCATTTCAATGTACGTAATGTCATACAGATATCATGCTTGTGAGTGGAAAAGACAATAGACCTGAACCTGCAACGTGGTAGTTAGAATTTCAAATATAATGGAATCCATGTTCACTTAAATGATGTGTGGGGGCCACAGAGGCGGGCAGAGGCGGAGTGTGACTGTATAAGTATCTCTAGGTGATAATTATCAAATGTTACAGAGCTCTCACACCACACATTAGTCTGAGTGAATGGGCATCAGAGAAGGAAAATAATATGAGCAGTTTTGAGCAGTTTTCAATGGACAGTAAGAAAATAAGTTAACTTAAGTTCCGTAAGTACATTTTTTGAGTGTCTGCACTCTACTTTCTCTACAAGTGTTTTTTTTAGTCTTTTACTCTACTATAATTAGAATATATGTGGTGGACTCCTGACTGCACTGCACAATTTTAAGTTTATCGAATTAACTTTCTTTTACTTTCTAAGTTCTGATAGACTATATAGTCTCCTGGGACAAAGAAAGGAAAAAAAACAAAAAACAATAACAGCCATCTCCTATGCTGTCAGAAATGCTTTAGTTGCTGCAGTTTATACAGCTCAGTTTGGACCGGCCAGAGTTCATATCGTAGTATATATAGATGAGGCAGGAGATTCTCCACCAATGCACCCTGATCTTCCTTTGCTGTGTTCTCCTTCTCTGTTCTTGTGTGTGCCCCCCATCCCTTCACCGGGTCAGTGTGCGTCTTAGGCTTGGCGCTATAGCAGCTGAAATAATATTATGTAATAGATTATATAATATATTATGAAATAATATATTATGTTTGCTATGTTCATTCATATTAAGTTTGTTCTGGTATTATAGAATACATACCATGTGTACTTTATGGAGTGTGCTCGCTGAGTTAAGTTAGTAGATAAACCTGCTACAACATGTACTCAGTACCTGTTGCAGAATGTATTCAGTATGGTTTGACTGCTCTGCACAAAGAATGCACTCACTGTGAGGAAAGGATGACCGTAAGCATACAGATCCAGCTGAGTTTGTAAAAAACGGTGATGCCTCTTCCAGAAATAAGGGAGTCAGATGGTAGTGACTAGATGCTGGCAGCTAAGAGTGCTCGTATCTAGAAGATGGTCACTTAAAAGAATTCAAAAAGGAGTTACATGACTTCGCATACGAAGTAAGCCATTATGTAACAATTATTTTGCTGAGCTTAGGGACGGTGGTTAGAGTCTGTTCCTGAGGGACTCCATTATTTTCAAAGTGCCTGGGATATTTTTTTTTTAATGAAGGGGGTGAAAAGTTTTTTGTTTTTTTTTAACAAAGTGGGCAGGATGTTTTACAAAAATAATAAGCAGAACAGTTTTGAAATGAGTCTATTCCAGAACAGGCGTGGGTTTAAGACTTAATTTAAGAAATAAACTCTAGGGCATCAAACAGTGAAGCTTTCTGGCTTCTTTTTGAACATCTCTCTGACTCCAATATGTGTTTTTGAGAGACCCACCCTAACCCATGTTGTCATGAACGTCCAGAGTCAAATCTAACCCAGACGTGGATTTTATTTTACACAACAGCGTTGTAAAAGACATATTGTCACAAAGTTGTTGTCTCGGTGTTCTTGATAACCTGCTTACCTTTTTTTGTTCCTCTCAGACTCTCCCATGTTACGACCCAACTTTATCCCTTCACAGATCTTCACTTAGCCAACTCTCTGCCAGCTTATTCTAAGCTACTGACTCATCTCAGTCTAGTCATTCTCATATACAATAACATTTACAGTCCAAAAACTTTTAAACAAATAGCTTGTCATAGTTGACAGGGGGTCTCAGGGTGGAAAGATACAACAATGCATTAACATGAAAGTATTACTTTTTAAAAAGCTTTAGAAATTCCACACAAACAAAAATTAGATTTAACCACCTCCAGCTGAATTCCAATTTGATCAGGACAAGATAGACTGAGTGATGTTAAGGAGCAATTTACTTTGTCGTAGGTTAACTAGGTTAGCCTGGTACCTAAGTCAGTAGCTGTTTTTATGTTCATCTATTCATCTACTTAGTGGATGATTCTGACATATTTTTTATTTCATTGCATCCAAGCAAAAATGTTGCAGAAATTTTGTGTTAAATGCAAATAATACCATCATCTTCTAGCAGTGAAGAAAAAGTGTTGTCTGACTCAGAAGACATAATTTAGATCAATGGTTCTGCCTGATCTAGGATTCTGTCTATGTTTTACAAAGAAATGAGAAGTTATTGCTCATGAAGAATATCCCAACTTAGCTGTACACCACTGTTACTTTCGCTTACAGCAACTCCAGTTTTCAATATAAAAATAATTAACTAAGGCAATCTACAAATTAATGAATGACCATTGCATTCATCAGCGGATTTAACTTCGGCTATTGATCATCTGCCCAGAGTTGTAGCATTGTCATCATCAGGCAAGCCAGTAATTTATTCCATTAAACATTGGAATGCCAGTACGCATCCACACACTGTGACTAACAGGAAAATTAGCATTCTTAAGGCTCCAACATATTGCCTCTCTCTAATGATCAGCGAATATTTTCCAATTGCAAAACTTGTCTCTGCCATGCCATGTCTCTGTCATTAGCCATATAAACAAGCTTTTCATATAATGGAGGAATCAAAACCCCATTAACACTGCAATCACTCTCTAAATTTTCAAGGTGTCTTAAGAGCTCTTGTTTTGGATTGGATAGCCAGAATAAATCATCATGATTTATTCTACAGAATCTGAATCAGAAATACTATCATATTCTACAGGAAACAATAAATACCCACCTTTGATCTACATTTGAGCTCAATCATCAGGTCACCGTGATGAAAATAGAGGAAATGTGGTTGAGCAATTAGAGCAAACAGAAATGTCTCAGTGCTTTTCAAGGCTCCATTTGAAATCAATCACATGGATCACTTACAATGAATGTGTAACCACTGTAAACACCTTTTAAATTTGTGTCTGTCAAACATCTCCTACAATTCGAAGGAAGGCTATAATCCATGCAAGCATTGCCAATTTTCTTTGACACTGTGGTGGGAGCTGCATACTAATCTGGAGCAGGAAAGCATCAGATTAGTAGTTAAGGCAAGGCAGGGCAGCTTTATATATGTAGTGAATTTCATACCCAGGAGCAGCTCAATGTGCACTGTGTGTGAAGACAAGCATTCAACAGTTAGAATTGGAAGACAAAATAAAACAGATATGTAGACATTGTCTGAGGTTGTTGGCACACAGAGATATTATTACTTTTCAGTGATCATCTCAGAACTCACTATCAAAGATGAATGTGTGGATGGGACTTGATTCAGCTGTATTGTGCTGCAATTATACACCTAAGAACTGTCTACCTGAATTTGAATTTGTTCACTCTTTGTTACATGTAAAAGTGAAAGGTGATAGATAGATAGATAGATAGATAGATAGATAGATAGATAGATAGATAGATGGATAGATACTTTATTAATCCCCGAAGGGAAATTCAAAATGATGGTGGCTCATTCAGCTTTTCTATCAACTCTAATGTCATATTCACCATGAACAAACTGCAATGGGCTGCAATATATTCATTCATTCATCCTGCTTGTCTGTTTTGGGTGTAGAGAAGAATACCCACGCAGGCATGGAGAGAACATTGTTGAAAACTAGACAAACTACTTCCCCATCTCTAAATTTCATTGCAGAAATATTTTTAAAATGAACAAAGCTGTGATTATTGAGCAGTCACATGAGGTGAGCTTAACAGACAGGCAGCCAGCCCGTGCTCATCACTGCTCTTATGCTCTCTCTCTCTCCCTCTACATAATGTTCTGTTCATTGACAAGAACTGCTCTACTTTTGTTAATAATGATAGACAGACAGAGATGATAGATTAGTGTAATTTTCTTTAACTTGCTGCTGCCTCTCAACACTTAATGTGCAAATTTAGTTTCCACATCCACTTCTGAAAGCCTACAACTGAAACATGTTCAATAGTTAGCGCATGAAATTCATAAAGGCTATTGTAATGTGAGTGCCAGCATCTTCTTTGTCTCGCTTATTCAGCCTCAGTTTAGAGTCACCTATTACCCTCACGTCCATGACTTTGGAAAATGGGTAGAAGCTGGAGTATCTGTAGGGAATGAACATAGCCACAGAGAATACATGCAAACTCCACACATATCTTATCTTACCCAGTGTATGTCCAGTTAAAGTACAATATTGACATACTGTGCTAGAAATATTGTGCTATTTCAGTTTTCCGTAAAGTCCATATTCGTTTACTTACCATTTATCAACAAAACAATCAAACAAAAAAAATATATATATAATAAGCGAGCTGGCAGGCATGATGCCCCACTGAAGAGTGTAGTGAATTACATGATGAATGCAAACAGGCATCAGAACCGTTATAAGACCAGAAGCTGTTCTGAGATCAGACGCAAGGAGATATCACCATGAGATCACCTGCACTTCTGTATTGTCTTGATTAAAGTCTCTATTTATCTTTTATGGAAATTGCTTTTTTAGACCTTTTAAGTGAATGCTTATGCAAAGGAATCACTGCAATAACTGTACAGCAGCATCAGCAATTTACATTCACTTCTATGTCAATCTTCATCTCATTTCAACATAGTACCATATTGGCAATGTTGTATCACAGCACAAAGGTACTGGGTTTGAATGTTAGGCCTGGGGCCTTTCAGAGCCAGAATATTCTCCCTATTTTCTGTGTTGGTTCCCTCCTGCTACTCCGGTTTCCTCCTTTGGCCAAACATGTGCAAGTTTAGGTTAGCTGGTGAATCTAAATTTGATGTGAGTGTGAATGATTGTTTACCTTTGAGTTAGACTGGAGGCCTGTCTGGGGTGAACCCAACCCAATGTCAGTTGAGATTGCAGATGGCCCCTGAGATGGAACACCAAGAACTTTAGAAGCTGCTTTCATTAACCCAAAGTAATGGATGGGCAGTGATTTGGGTCAACCTTAACATGCTAGATTTATTTATTTTTGTTTTGTTTCTTTGTTTGTTTGTTAGTTTGTTTGTTTTTTTTCCCTAAAATCTTACCCAGCTCAAGAACCCAGTGACTTATTAATTTGATTATTGTCTGCATTTTGAAAAACCTGAAGGTCACAATGTTGTATTTTTCCCCTTTTTTTCTGACTAATCTATAAATTTTAAAGGCAAATGAGGTAGAATTGACAATTGTGACCTTCTTATGATAAACTGTACCAAATCTGCATTAGATTTATCAGGTCACATTTTCACATGACTCCCAATTGTATTCATTAAATTATGAAAAATTCTATACCAAATCCTATTCAAAACATTCACTTTTACATTGCATTCTGCAGTCCAGACTCACTTTAATTGTGCTTGACAACTCACTGCTCCTTGTCAAAATTTTGACAGTGAAACTCTGAATCATATAAAGCCTAAATGCTGAGATAAATGTTTCAATAAATCAGTTGGGAAGACAACTGTTTGAAAAAATATATGATATGTTAAGGGACAAGAAAACATAGCTAAGCATGAAAAGGAAATGAAAAATAATAGCTGGTTCTAAAGTAAATTGGTATAGAGAGGTATGAGTCTGTACCCTATCTGTATCTTTGTTGCCTATAACTAATCTGGTTCCATGAGTCACAATCTCAAAAAATGGCTCGAAATGATATATCATGCAGTTGCAATGAGACCTGACACAAGAGCTGTCTTAACTGACTGCAGTTGTAACGCAGCTCCTGATGTGTTTTTCTGGCAAACACCCCACAAAATACTTCAAAATTCACAACTTCAACAGCTTTGTCGTTTTAAATGTTATTATTAATAAAATATATAATTAATATTTTTGCTTGTGTTATTATATTTTGTATTCTGATGTTTTCACTGAAAAAGCTTTATTTCATGTCTCCAGTGCTTCTTAAAACTTGCCTCATAAATATTTTAAAGGATCGGTCTGTGGCGTATACCTACTATGTATTTGTTTGCACATAATCAATATGTAATCATATCTTTATCTCTTCATCTCTCGTTATTTAAAGACACATTATGCGGAGGTGTTATGGTTTATTTCTGACCTTGTCTCTTATCTATAGTTCCAAAAGTGGTGGAGGGCATTTTCAAATCACAGCTCCTCAGCCTGAGCTGACAGCCTGTCAGTCAGTTTGCAGTGTCTGCCTGAAATGAAAAGGCTGAAGGTCAAGTTAGAGACTGATGGGGATCAATTTCCGTTCCTCTTTCTCTACTCTACCATCTCCAAAGAGAGTTTATCCATACAGGGCTAGCATTTGATGAAACAGTCCTCAAACAGAAGTTAATCACTCTGGACTCATCAAACAGAAGGAAGCTGTTTGTCTGGTATTGACCCATTCATACACTCTTTAGTGACATATAGTGCCTCTCTATTTTAGCCTTTGAAGTATCCTTGTCATTTATGACTTAATAAGAAATGTCTGTTTGTCACAGCTGATTATTCTTTTTTGAACACATGTTGCTGAGCTCAGACCAATCCCCAAGTCTGCAGCCAGATGTGAAATTCTGTAGTAAGGATTTCAGGTGCAGTGTTGCAAATTTCATTTGCAACGTTACATCATCCACTCCACACAGAGCCTGTTAAACTTTTTCTAATTTTAGAGCGGATGTTCTTTTGTGTTCACTAGCCTTTTATCATAGCTAGTTTGGTATTGCTTTAACGCAGCAGCTTGGATTGTAATTATGCACATGGAAAGGTTATTGCACTGGCTTCTGTGAACAGCAGCCGCATTGCTCGGTCTAAGAATGTAGATCTCACGTCACCAAACATGTCGAATTAAATTTTGATATTGGTTTGGGGATTTCACACGATGGTGCCCTTGTAATCTAAAGCAGCCTGAGGGCTTCCTATCAATCTTGGAGTTGAATTAATGTATGAAGTGATGAGGATTGTAATGACTTTTTTGTGTAATCTGGGATATTGCCTCGGTGCAGGTATGTATTAAATGCCTCTGCAATTTCACTGTTCTTGTTTGATTTTGAGATGGAGAGTTCGAGCAACCTCCATGTAAAAAATGAATTTACTGACATACAATGCAAGATATAAGTTTTGCCTTAATGTTGAAAGTGAAAGTAAATAATTGCATTAATTGTAACAGAAGTATTGAAAAATCCAGTTAAAATGTATTTTAAAAAATGGAAAATTATACATACAGTCACATCAGATCTGAATTTTTTAGGGGTTTGTTCTAAGGAAGGTTAGGTATATCAAACCCATGTCAAGATGACTCAATATCTCAGTTTATGAGATTTATAAAAGGGAGGATGTAGACTGTCTTAATAAGTTTGATGAAAACAATGTGTACACATATCTATGCTTTTGTGCCTACAACATTTTGGCTTTTGGACGGCATAAAAATTGCTAAAAAAAACCCCACTATAGGCGCCTCCTCAAAAATAATAATGCTGGACCACCTGCCACTAAAGGCAACAACAAACTGGCACAGAAGACCGGTAGTGCAAACACCTTCATATACTAGGAGGGGAAGACAGTCAGGGAGAGCTGACACTCATAAGGCTCACATATCCATAACACAAATAAACAGGAAATGGAAAAAAAAAATTTTGTCTCTCAACTATCACAATAAGAATAGATGAGAGGCAGTTAAATAAAACTTTCTAGCCTGTGCTTAGAATTGCATTTATTACAACTGTATGATTGTAAACATACAATCACTACTCTACCTTTCTCAGTATGGCCTCATAAGAGTTCATTGCTGCAGGTACGACAAGAAACGGGAATCTACATTAAACAAAAACCAAAGGGAAAGCACACAGTACATCAGCTTTTGTACTCAACATAGTGCATGCACACGAGAATACAATGTAGACAGGTAACATGTCATTTTTGCTTCCTTTTGCAGCATGAATCCAGCTCATTCTGTTCTTTCCTGCATTAAGTCAGTAGCAATAAACTGCAGAAAGGCCATGTTGAAATCACTGAAGGAAAAACATTGATTTTTACTAACTTTCATCATAGAAGCGCTGAATAATCCACCATTGCTACTGGACACCCAGCATGTATGCCTCTTTGGGCATACATGCAGAGTTTTTCGAGCTAGGCAGTGACATGGTAATGTAAACCATCACCCACAAAGTCATCATTGTTGATTTCTACTATCACAGAATGTCAGCTGAGTGCCAGGAGGGGACTCTTTGCACATGGACCTCTGCCCTGCATCTGCAGCCAAGACCAGCAGCTTTCTCTGCTGACACAAGTGACTTGCTCTTAGCTTGGTAAAGGGGGCATTAAAATCCACCAAAATAAAACTACTCCTCTAAAACTGCACAGGACTCAGGTTAATTGAAAAAAAAAAACCCTCTTGCACCGTACTTCCATATATTGTTGGTAAAAGAACTCTATTCAAAGGATTGGTGGCATATCTGCAAAATATAGTTTCGTATCATTATATGTCAGCCTTAGTCACTTAATCCATGAACATATAAATAGGAAATTGAATTTGATCAGTGCAATCAGTACATCGACTTAATTTGATCACAATGGATCAGCTTTGAACTGCTATAGTATCGTGTTCATGCACATTTAGCTGTATAATTTTCATCCTTGATCTCGATATGCATCGAAGTTATAATTATCATTACATTAATTAATGACGCTATCCGGCAAGTGCCATGAAAAAAATCAACAATGTAGCAACTTTACAGATGTTGCCTATAACGTAAGAGACAGAGGAGCAGTTTGTGTTAGGGTGTTTTCGGTGTCTTCGTAGACTTCCTGTTACTGTTCCTTCCTCTTCCTCTTGTTTTTGTTTTATTTACTTACTTATATAGTTTTTATTCTGTTTGTCTATGAGGCTGAAAAAACAAACCCCAGATAACGTTTTCTACATGCACCAACACGTCCTCCTCCAGCTCCTCCTTCTCCTCCTCTTCCATTTACGCCATCGTTAATGTTCTGTTCTGTCTGATCACACCATAAGATGGAGAGGTGGTGCTTCATGCCTCGTGAACTCCCTTCAGTGGAACTTGGAGCATGCAGAATTGCTGCACCTGTCTCCAAAAATCTGATCAGTGGTGAGAAATGACTCAGAAAGCACACACATATCACATTGTTTTTGGAAGATTTGATTTTTGATTTGTTGATTTTCTTACTCATATGGTTGCTATCAGCATCACCATTTAAATCTCATTTTCACAGCTCACTGATTGGATACCACATCATCATCACCTCACCGACTGCCAGATATTTAAGCCTCATACTGTATCTCAAAAGGTTCAATCACATTATCCTAATGTTCTCAGATTGTGCAAAAAGATGTCTCATAACCATGAGTTTAGAACACACTCAAAGTGTTATTGAGCTGCAGTGAGTGTCTGAGTTTATTTACCTGCATGGGGTGAAAAATCTCATGCATATTCAGGAGTTATGGGAAGGTTCACTCAATATGAAAGTAAAAATAAACAAATTAGGAGAAAAGTAATGGTTTGCTAGTAGCGTAATTGTAGCATGGACAAGGTAAAATTGTGAACTTTGTCAAATGGCAGGCAGCCTTTTTCAAAGCTTTCCTAACAGTGCCTTCTTTCATTATAAGAAACCCAAGATGATTAAAAGAACTCAACCCCAGACCGTTTGGGGTTGGGTTTTTTTTTTTTTTTTTAGCTTTTGTTTTTTTCACCTGCAAGAAGCTTTTAAACTTTTTTTTCTTGACAAGAAAGAGGCAAAGCTGTATAAATTAGATGTTTTAGAGCCTCTGCACAGCTGATGAAACCATTAAAGTATTATTTCCACATGGTGTTAAATCTATCCATCTGCCTGCCACCTAATAAATAAAAAATAAATAAATAAATACCTGCTGTGCCTTTGTGAAATAGGTTATAGCTCTAGGCTTTCTGTAAGAAGAAAAACAAACACCATCTTCTCTGTCCGCTTGCAGTTTATTTGCTCTTCTAGATGAACTAAAGTGCACTTTTAAGCTGTTGGGAGTGGATGTGGCATCTGCTGCAACTCCCAATTTGTCCTTTATTGGATTTACCAGATCAACATGAGTCAAAAAGGTTTGGGTGCTTGGTTTTGGACAGGCTCATAGTCTTCCCCTAAAGTAACGCATTATCACTTCTAATGTCCTGGGTTTGGATCCAATGATGGCACTGATAATATTTGTGCTGGACGTGTTATGGCTTTAACTGGGTGCTTTTTGATTAAGGAGAATATTAAGTGTTTCGGGCTATTGTTTAAAGATCTTCAGAATATTTTCCTTCCTCCCCTGTGGAAACTTTTAAGCTGCACATTTTAAACGGCATCCTTTTACGTGACACCAAACCACAATGTGAGTGAAACAACAGCTTAACCTTCAGCGTATTTATTCACAATGGTTTTTATCTTATGAGGACTGATAAAATCTGACTAATCGGTTCTTGACATACGATCTATTTTATCGATACACTTGCTCACCACTTCAATGCATTGGTGAAAGCATAAGGGGGAGTTAATAAGGTTCATCTCAATATACTCCCAAAGAGTCTCCTGTCGAACACTTAGGAGCTTCCAGCCTACTGGAAGACATATATGGTACTCTTTGAAGCTCTCGGGGACACCTTCAAAGCTCAGGTTTTTCTTTGAAGATTTCCCTGCATTTCCCTCCTCTAGATGACATGTTTTTAGTTGAATGGGGAACATAAGTATGCTAATACACATGTATCTCAGGAATGTGGTGGCCTTGTCTTGGTGATTAGCACTTTCACTGAGATCTAGTAGATGGGTCATGAAATTACCTTATCACTCAATTTCGCATAGAACAGATGAATAGATTTTAGCCACAGTGACAACGCCGGATCATTGGAGGGTCTATCACTTCTCTCCAGAGAGAAATATTTCAAGAACAAGAGTAACAAATTGATTTTTCACGCTTTAAAAACAATGATTTTGCAGCAAATAACTTAAAAAAAAACCTATCTTAAACAAATGGCTCTTCTGTGTTTCTCTGTGCTTTGCTATGATCTGGCCTTTTCGCCTCAATATGCAAGTAGCTTGATGTTACATGGTGTTGCATGTCTGCTGCCATTAGTGACAACTACAGTAGCTAGATAATGCTGGAAATGCTCCAGATATTATGAATTTCTTTGGCTGTTACTGCTATCACTAGCCGGCTAACTTTGCTGTGAAGCATACCATTTCTAGCACAGGCGAATGGTTACAGCTAGGTTGTTTTTCGGTAGCTCTGATATGCACTGTGTATTTACTTGTGAGTTGTGCTGTCTGTTGTGTGTTTAGTGGCTGCTTAACTGACTTTTGCTGTAGCATCACCAGCAGGTTGCTCATCTAATTTGTCCATTTTGGGGTACAGTTTTTGGGTGAATAGCTGTGTCTAAAGTCAGATAATTAAGTCAGTACACTCATATGTAGCACATTGTGTTCACAGAATATGTAGTGCAAAGCAAACACTATGTACTCGCCTAAAAGCGAGCCGGATTGACTAGAAAATAAATGTTCCTGTGTGTGGACCCTTTTTCATGTGACAGGACATCAGCAACTTCTCAGCTTTTCTTGGACATCATTTTAAAAAGGTTTTGGCGGCCCCTCCCGTTCTGCTATGTAACAAAGAGAGATGTGTAATATTTTACACCGATCAGGTTCTTATAGTTAACCTATGATTGATTTCTGTGTCGTAGGCAGCACGGCGGCATAGTCGTTGGTGCTGTTGCCCCACAATAAGAAGGTCGTGAATTCGGTTCCCGGGCCTGGGGCCTTTCTTTGTGGAGTTTGCATGTTCTCCCTGTGCCTGTGTGGGTTTCTTCCGGGTACTCCGGTTTCCCCCCACCGTCCAAAAACATCATGTTTGGGTTAATTGTTGACTCTAAATTGTCCGTAGGTCTGAGTGTGAGTGTGAGTGGTTGTTGGTCTCTGTCTGTCTCTGTGTGTTGGCCCTGTGATGGACCAAAGTGAGCTGGGATTGGCTCCAGCATCCTCCGCGACCCAGAAATGGACAAACCGTAGAAGATGGATGAATTAATGATTTCTGTGTCCCCGTACCTCAAAGCAACTCATCATTTCACCAGGATAATGTGCAAGGACAGTTACATTGTCACACTTTCTTAACCATTCTACAGCACAGACAATACCCTTTACCTTCTGACACATAGAAGAATGAAAATGCATGGAATGAGATTGTCATTACATGAAATGACGAATAATGATTTGGTTCTTAAATCTGTTACCAAGCCATGACTCCATTAGCCAAGGAGTGGGGATACTTAATTGTTATTGCTTTGGTGGTTTGCATTCCCATTATGTCTGGTTTTTCTTTGCTGCTTATCTCTTAATTGCGCTTTTGATGGTAATCAGATTGGAAGCTTTCATTTGCTGCTGTGCAGGGATGGACTGCTATTGACTGGCATTCCTTCAAGTCCAGTCCAGTGAAACTTCAAAATTGTGTCTATAATGTAGTCTTGCTCACAGTTACACAGCTATGCATTTAAATGAAAATAAAGAAAATAAGGATTCACAATGGGATTCTCCAGAAGGTGTCTGCAGCTCATGAGCTTAGCTGGGCTGTATATGCAAATATGATCAAGTCCAGGATATTTGAATCATTGAATCCATTGCAACATTAACCATGGGGCAAATAAAAAGTGTTCTCATTGCAAAAACAAAAACATAGGAATTGGCCGTTCCAATAATTTGTACGCTAAGTAATGAATGTAATCTTTTTGTCAAAACTAAAACGACATAAGTGTATTTCAGTTTCTATAACAATGATCTTTTTGCTAGTGTTACTGTAAGTTGGAAGGTAAATGATTGGAAAAATTTGAATACCATTAAGTTAATTTTCATTAGTATTATTCTATTTCACCCTGCATGGAAGTGTACGTATTGTTTATCATTAGTCAGAGAAAGGCTATTATTGTACTACAATTGCCGCTATAACTACAGAGTAAGTGCTAATATTTGCTGCCAATAGTATATATGTGTTTTAACTCCACCAGTTTCGGGTGCCTGTGGGTTAATTTTAGATTACATACTTCTGGTAGATTTGCCAAATGACAAAGACTAATAACGAAGCAATCAATCAAGAGGCATCATGGCGGCAGTATCAACAGTACAAATTTGGTGAAAAGAGGAATTACAGTTGCCACCACTGGGACAAATGATATACTTTGCTGTCTCTGTCTGATTTCATACAGCAAGAACAAAGGCATCATCTTGGATACGTTTTTAGCAACAGGACCAATTAAAAGCAAAACAGTTTAAAGAAAAGAGTGTGAATTGAAAAGTAATCTCCTAACTGTCAAGTTAAAAAGAAAAATTTAGTCGCCTCCGCTTTCAGAGTGTGTTGTTTGGCCCCTGCTGTATTGTGTTGGTTGCTAACATCTTTGACATCTTCAAATGGGCAACAATTTATAAAAGCTTGGGAGTCACTGCTGTATATAAGAGTATGACTATCTCATCAATGAGGACAGAATACCACATTGTCTGATGTGATTAACAAAAGAAATGCTATTCAGATGTTGAAGACTGGCACACTATCTTTCATTTGAAGCATTTGTAATAGCAGATATATTGCATTAGAAGAGATATACAAAAGTGACTAGATGAAAGGATATTACAACTTGCAAATGCATCATCAACTCATCTCGACCCCCTTGCCAGACTTTGTCCTGCTATTATTCATATTAGATGTTTCCACTAAGCATTTAGTGGAAACACTAACATTTATGAATTTATGCAGGATTACTGCACAAAAGGAAGAAAAAGTTACATTTAGCGTTTTACGGTTCTAGCGTGAGCTGGGTGAAGTCATATAACTACACATTAGAAAATTAAACTAAAATGGTGTAGTGTCAATAGGGACCTCTGTAGCCTTTTCCCCAAATCTGTATTATCTTAGAAGCTACATTGGCCACAACCTTGCACATTACACCCAAATCTCCAAGTGAACTCCTGGCTGTCAAGTTTCATTATAGGTAAAGCAGGCACCGGATTTTGACAAGGAGGAAGAATTTTATTACAATGAATATGAAAGCAATATCCTATTTATAGCAGCTCTGAAAAGATAACTGGGATCCAAGATTGACATCAGAGAAACAAATGTTTGAGAAAATATTATTACTGAATAAACTTCAGTTCTTTAAACTGCAATTATTTGGATCAAATGGGTTTTTTTTTTAAACTGAATTGAATATCACAGTGGCAAAACCTGAGTATTTTAAATCTCTGGCAGTAACATCTTCATTTGACACAATGAAAAGTGGCTTTGGAAGGGTTAGGTTACTTGCATGTTACTTGCCTGTTGAGTATTTAATATTTAGTGTGTTGCACCAAGTACTTCAGTGAAATGTTTTAGATGGTATTTGAAATTGAAAGAAGATTCACCTCAGCCAAAGTTTAGCTGAGATGTTGCATGTGAGGTAAAGAAATCAAAGCAAGGAAGAACAGAGCATCTTCCCCGTGCCTACTGGGGGCCTGGGGGCACTTGCTTAGCTTACAAAAATAGATGATTCCTCAGTCAACCTGGTGCAGATTGTTCAGAAGAGGTAAATGTCTTCAAAAACCTCCACAGCCAACTAGGATGAAAAGCAAAAGAGTACAAGGCAGAAAAGTATTTGTTAAAATAAATTTAGTTCTTCAAATATACCCCTGTGTGAAATTATTCTGAATCATTTTACCTCAGAAACAGTTAATCAAGTGTAAAATTAAGAAAAGAAAAAAAAGTACAGTCTACACCTCTGGAGCTGATGTTCTTTCAGAGTGTGTGCCATCACACAAGTGGTTCTGCAGTTAGAGTGTGTGCGGCAGAGTAAGAGTCCAGCTACATAACACAAATCAGACAGATGGACCACAGCCAAGTTTGAAAGTTGTTTTGCACATAGACTGAAGAATGGGAGCCAGACTATCAGCGTTAGCGGTGTAGCCGGTGCTCTTTCACACCTGCTCATGAGCCCATGGATAAATGAGTGGAGGAGACATTCAGGCCATGCCTCGTGACTTATGCATGGTTTTTATAAGTGGTGGTGGTGTGCTCACTGCTTGGAATAATTGTAAAATGAGCAAGCCTTGTTATAGCAGTCGTCTGATGCGTATTACCGTTGACATTTCTTGTTGGTGTATAATTTATGCAATGCAAAGTTGGAGCCTATCCAGTAACAGATATGAACTTTGCTATTCAGGGATGCATATCATTTGAAGTAAACAGTGAGCTCTTTAATAATTTAAAAGATCTGGGCATTTCAGATTTTTTTACTTTAACTCTTTCCGTTAAACATGAGATACACTGAACTTGACAGTTAATAGTGTGTGCGTGTGAGAGTGTTTTGTAGATGTACATTTGACACTTCTTATGTCTTCTTCCACTGTGTGACTGATATAGCTCACTTTTTCATCTTGTGTGCATGTGAAGATTGTCCTCTTTCTAAGTACTCACAGTGGAGCTGCTGTTTGGGCAAGGTCAACCCTGTGTCCTTCACGTTACATTGATATGGATGAATTGTTATGTTATCTGCATTATCTAATGATTTATTTTTAAACTTAATTTGTCATGCAATACAGTACGGGGCTGTTGCCACTGGAGCATCACTAAATGTTTTATAGTCATGTTTTGGTGAGGTGAGGAAAAGATTATTTTCTTGATAAAAGAAAGCACATGACAAAACTACAATCATTTCCTAGGAATGGTTAAAAATACTCATTTGCCTCCAGGCATAGAGTTTTTCTTTCTGTTCAATACAGAGGTGACGCTTGCACCAATTCTTTTTTCTTTTTTTTTTTTCAGTTAAATAGATTTAATGGCGAGTATCCTTCATGAAGTCAAGATGTGTGACGCTTCAGTTAACTTTAGCGAGCTATCTAGTGACCTATGTCAGCTCTCTAAGCTTGTATGTATTCATACTTGCCACGTAATGCACTCAATGCAGAAATTGAAATCAAATGCATTCTATTCTGGATTCCGTATGTCACTTTAAGGTACATTTACAGTACATTTATGGACATTGAATTGAGGCACTGAAACACGCTCTTACTCATATTTTTTTTCCAAGAAAGACATACTGACTGAATGGAATATCCAGCTATGAGGGCCAAAATTATGTTAGCTAACTGCACTGACCACGATGCAGTATTCTAATAGTAAGTTTGGTTCATTAGACTAGTTATTTATTATCAGCATCAGTGATGTGTAACATCATGACTGACCGGCTCACCATTTGATTATGGGGATGTATGACCATGCTTTGATATTTGCAGCTGTTCTGATCCTGCAAAGAATTAGGTTGGCACTGGGAGTTTTGGGAGAGCAAGAAAATGCTCAGCACACATGCTCCACAGTGGGAAGTACTCAGGTATATTGGTCTCAGGATGACAAGATGAGGGATAAAGCAGCCCAGCAGGTGGCTGATGGGAAGCATTTCTGCAGACACATGCAGTAGAAACAAAAGTACAACAGTCAGAATCCCTTGTGGGGCACAAAACGTGTTTTGGGATGGAGAGGATAACTGAATAACATAGGAGTTGACTGAAACTCAGAGTTATGATTAGGCTAAACATAACCTGGATCACATTGATTCTCAAGCGAACAACAGATTAGATCTTGCAGGCAACTGCAGCTCCAACACAAGATGAGTGATGTGTCAAAGCTGGAACGGACTTCTTCAGCGACAAACTGGCATGGCAGAGCATTGATTTTAGCAACTGGCAGTCCCAGCACAGCAGGTTAGGATAAAGGTGAGTGGACTAAAAGAAGAGAGCTTACCTTTTATGGTTTGTCAAATATTGAATGTTATTCCATTTTCCCAAACTTCCCGACAAGCCAATAAAGATCCCAAGGTCTGTAGGGAAAGTAAGAGAAAAGAGAAAAGTATTTGCAAGGATGTTTTTTTCAATTTCATTTTTTTTTCAATTTCTTTTTTTTTTTTTCATGTGAATTGAAGGAGTTTGGTTCCCACAGACAGGGGGTCTTTGATGTATTTTTCTACAGTTCGCCACCTTCCTCGTGTCTGATGGCAGACCAAGAAAAAACACAAGCATTAGTAAAAAAGATCAAGTGAAATTCGCTCCCAGTGGGTAGCCAAAAATGAGGGAACTCATACAGTATGTACACTATTTAACAGGTGTTCAGTTTAACAAAATGCATCTAGAGAAATGACAGAATGGGAGATAAGGGAGAACTAATGAAGGAAAGCCTCCCATGATGTCCATGGTAATGCTGAGGCTATGGGATATAAGGCTGTGTGGGCTGGAGAGCTAGCAGAATAGAAGGGGCTGTGGAAGCAAGCTGGCTGGGCAGGGCCCTAGAGGATGGATGAAGTACATGGAGATCCTGTCCCCCAGGTTAATGATCCATATTACATTAGCTGGCAACATTTGGAGGTTCTCCACAATCTTCCGAAGTATTTGTACATGCTGCCCCAAAGGACTACCTTGAGTTGTGAAGGCTTTGGTTGTGTTCCAAATCTTTCTGTTTTGATCAGTGGGGGCACCCAAACACAGGACGCACAATCAACGCTTGAATGAATGAGACAGGGTTTATTGTCAGCTGTCAGGTTCCGGGTGTGGGTGAAAACAAAGTTTACAACAGGCGAACCGAGAGGGCTGGTGCCTGGCAAAGCGGAACTGGGTTGGAATCAAGGCGGGCTGGTGAGCACGGCTGGTTGACTGACTGGCAGGCAGGGAAATGAGCAGGGAAGCCAGCAGCCAAAGGCAAGGCGTTGAAGGAAGCTGAAGGCTGGCGAAACAGTAAAGAATGGAGTTGAAGGCGGAGTTTTAAGCCAGTCTCTGTGCGACACTTCCTTTGGCAGCGATGTGTACAGGCAGCCAATTGATTATTTTGTGGCACAGAGAGACAAGGACTAATCCCAAGACAACATGAAAGACAAATCTTAGAAAATACAATGCTTAACGGCTTGTGAATACCTCAACAACCCAACTGGCTGAAATGATGATGATCTAGTGATGAATGAAGCATGCACTAGGGGTTGATGAGTAGAAGGATTGCGGGTGTCCAGGCTGATCAACAATCATGGAACTCAGAGAGGGAGAGACAAAGAGAACCACACCCACACCCACAACACAGACACAAACACAACTACAAATGGAGGGGCAGGAGACACAGAGGAAAGGGAAATACAAGAAATACAAGCAATGAACTGGGGCCAGCATGACAGTCCTCAACTGACATTGGCTGTCAAGACTCTGCCTGTTAGGAAGATAGTAGCCCGCACCTCCCTCACATACTATTTGAAATCCTCTGGAAGGGCTCAGGTTGCAGTAAAGAGCTTCTCCATCCATGCCGCCACTAATGATGGAGATGAGAAGTGTCAGGGCTATCGTCCCACTCTCCCACAGCAGAATTAGCATTAGCATAATGGGCTTTTTAACACAGCACCTTACCTGCCACAAGATGCTCTGGAAGCTGGCTGTCCATAGCCATTAGTGGCGAACTGGCAGCAAGCCAGAGCTCACCTTTCATTTCAGAACAGAGGGCAGTGGGGGGCGGGGGTGCACAAAGGAAGAGGTCATCAATTTTTCATGCTGGGAGTTTATCAATGTGAAAAAAAAAAACTGGATAATGAAAGAAAGCATTACAGAGAGAGAAAGAATTCACACTTTAATCCCAAACTTAATATGCATCAAGTCTTCAGCAACCTGTTTGTGGCAAATTGGTTGAACCAGTGGCTCTTTAATTCTCAGGGCTTCTCTAACAAATACAAAAAAACAAAAATATTGAAAGCCATTGGAAAGATTTGAAAGAAATATTTTATGGTGAAAAGTGTACATTATTCAGCAGCTCCATTTTCTGCAAAGAATTTGGAAATAATGTATCTGCTTACACGAGATAGTTCTTCCATTGCTCTAAAGTTTAATTTATTCAAATAATTGAAGTATAACAGTGATTTTTCTTGACAGTTCGGCTGAAAACAATATCATGTCCATTTTGGCGATGAATGCTCAAGCTATCATCACAGGAGCATTGGAAAAGTTGGAGGGAGGCCATTCAGTCCTGAAGCAGAGTTAACATTCTATTTGTTGGAGCAAACTATATAGATGTTGAATTCAAGCCAAATAAGCTAACCGTTTTTGTTGATGGAGCACAGCAAATGTCAGCTTGACACTGTTTTTTAACTAAAAACAACTGCTGGTAACAGGTAACTTTCAACAGCAGACATTAACTGCACAAGGAACTGCAGAATTACACCGGTACATTATCATTTTTAATGATTTTTTCAAATAGCTCAGATTCTGGATTGATTTTCCAAAAAACTACTGGTACTGTATGGCATAAAAAAAGAAGTCTTTTGACTCATTCAGTATCTCTTTCTACCCTAAAAGTTCGTCAAAGAGTGCAAACTCTCATGTCAGTGGGATTGTAGCCTGGTTGTTGCTTTATCTGGTAGAGGGTGGTTTATATGAAAACTGTTTCTCAAGGTGTGTCAACTGTTATCACCCTGCACCATATTACTGCTGTGTTGAAATATCTTGTGCTTTTTACTGTACAAACAAACCTGGATCTAAATAGAAGCAGGAATCTGAAATAGAGTCTAAAATAAAAGTAGAAAACTGCAGGTCCAGATAAGACTGTGGCAATTATATCTTTTCATTGTTTGGGAAGGGGAAAAAAAAATTGAATAAGAAATGAAATTATTTGAAATGAAAATGATGATTGTGTAACACATAAGTAATACATGGTTTACCGTGCAGTGCTGAAGCTTACCGAAGCAACACTGTGGTGCTTTTAACAAAAAATGGGAAGATATCTAGAGGTATTTTTTCCAAATGAACTAGTCATTCCTCATTGCTGAAGTCTGTTCTCTAGTACAAACTTAACCATATGTATGGTTAAATCTGAACTTTGGATGGCTTGTCGAGGTCTGCAAGAGTGTAGCATTTTCCTTAACTTATTTACAGTCCTCAATGCCATAATGAGCTCACTACCACACCTTGTAGCAAGAAAGTAGAAAATAAACACTAATGACAGTCAGTGAGAACAGCAATACCGAAAGTAGCTTTTTTTTTTCTCCCTGTGACAATAAAAAGGAGTGAGAGCAAGCCCCTTCCAGAGTGAAAAACAAACTTCAACAACCAGCACAAAGGTGAGTGCCTTACTGGAAATGCTTTCAAAAGCATGTTTTAGTTTTACCAGAGAAATGACTTCAAAGATAAAAACTAAATAATTGGTTCTTCAAGGATATGTCTGGTTGACCTCAGTGGTGCAGCAAACAGCTGCATCACTGAGGTTTTTTTGGGGGGGGGGCTGGGTCTCAAGCTGCATAGTTAGGTTTAGGTGATATATGTAGAAATAATTAAGAAACTATATAGAAATATATAGAAATATGCATTTATACTCAAACTCCATTATTATTAAGGTCTTTGGTTTATTTTCTGTTTTATTTCCCTTTTGTTTTTGCAGCTAAATTACTTCTTTGAAGGAACATTTGCTGCCAAGGTCACAATGATTAACAGGGTGCAGTCACAGTTGAGGTACTTTTGTAATTACAATCATTTTTTTCACATACATATTGGTTAGGACAGGAGACAACAGCAGGGTCAGCCCTATAAACTACTCGCCTTGGTTTGGGTGCCATAGTGAGAGGGGACAACATACAGCATGGAGCCACAGGTCAGATACAAATCCGAGCCTCTGCAGTGAGGACCAAACCTTGTTGGTACACATGCTAACAGGTGAGTCCCCAGTACACTTTGAGTGACAATTAACTTTTCGCAAAGCCCGCCCCCAAAACGGTCATTGTCCAATCATACATCCCAGCAACCATTACTATGTAAACAAGGTCCGTCAAGCTGCGGACCTGCAAATCTCCGACAAGCGAAATGGTGAAGCGATGCGCCTATGGCGTATGTAAGTTTGACAGTAGGTACCCCGAGAGTTTGGCTGGCGGAGTCGTGTTCTTTGCCTTCCCAAAGCCGAAAACACAACAGGAGCGGTGCCTACAATGGATCAAGCAGTGTGGAAGGTCCCACTCCCAGCTAAATGCCACGAAAATAAACAAGCGTCTGCTCCAAGGTAAGGCTAGGCTAGGCTAGGCTAACGCCATATCTTTCTTACGTTATGTTTCGTCAGTTTACATCAAAATTGAACATAGCGTCCCAACAGGCAATTTAAACTTATTTTGTTTTCATCTTTCATGTAGCATTTTGTGAATGGACAGCCTACTCCAGAGTATCCCAACCCTGCACTTGCTGTAACGTCACAAGTACCGAAACAGACTAGGGATCAGCTAGGAGGCTGTCGAAAGCCACCCAAAAAACGGTAACGTTAGGCCTAATAAGTTACATGCCAATAATATTTGATTTGAAGTACAGTATATAACTCTATATTCAACCTGTTAATACATATCATATAGCCTAATGTTACTGTTACTGTAACTTGCTGGTTAAATAAAGGTTGAAGATGATGATATAACTTTATGGTATATAATGTAATAGAAACCAGGTACTGTAAACAGAGATGGGTAGTATTTTAATTACTTGGATTTAAAATATGTATTTCAATTACTTTTAAGTATTTTGTAATTTGTATATATCTTAATTCTAAAAATAATTTGCAATTAATTACACAATGAGCCTGTATTTATGTATTTTAAATACATAAAAAAAACATTTTTTATTTTGTCCAGTTTAAGGAGTAGACTTGGACTATGGTATACTGTCACTGAGTCCGCTGATTTCTTTGTTAGTCATAATGTCAATAAATATATGTGAGAACCTAGTTTTTTTGCAACCCCTTTTGCCTCGACCTGGACGATATTGCGCCGGTATTGCTCCAAAAAGAGTCACTGACTTGCTCCGCGATACTTCTCCCCGCCATAACACTGTGCTGACACTCCGTCGGTGTCAAGAATCTTGACGAGCATAACAACAGTAACTAAGGGGGGCGGGGCAATTGCGAAAGGTCAATTGTGATGATATTTCTACCATTAATTAGTCGAGGGCAGCATGGCGGCATAGTGGTTAGCGCTGTTGCCCCACAATAAGCAGTTTGTGAGTTCGGTTCCCGGCCTGGGGCCTTCCTATGCAGCGTTTGCATGTTCTCCCCATCCCTGCGTGGGTTTCCTCCGGGTACTCCGGTTTCCTCCCACCGTCCAAAGACATCATGTTTGGGTTAACTGGTGACTAAATTGTGTAGGTCTGAGTGTGAGTATGAGTGGTTGTTGGTCTCTGTCTGTCTCTGTGTGTTGGCCTTGTGATGGACTGGCGACCTGTCCAGGGTGTACCCTGCCCTCACCCAGTGTGAGCTGGGATTGATTCCAGCACCCCCCACGACCCAGAAACAAAAAAGCGGTAGAAGATTCATGAATGAATGAATAGTTAGTCAAATCCGACGTCAGAATTGGAGTTTCTGACACAAACAGGTTGTATGAGTGAGCATTCACAGCCTGCAGAGTTGTCAAAAAGAATAGGTATTAATAAGCTTCATGGCTCAACTGTATATGGATGCCAACCAGACTTCTTGTTACAAGCAGTCTACCTAAATGAAGCAGTGACTATCTCAAACTATGAATATACTCAAGGAATGTAGAGAAAAAAATCTGAGCACTGCTCCCAAATAACAAAACGCACAAATGATCCACATAATAACTCCACGTAGTATGTGCCAACACTGTTTATGACTTCATGCGTCATTGCTGTTCAATTACTTCCCTGTCATAGGCATCACCCCAAAGCTTGGCATGTGGACTCACTGTCATGAGGAAGTGCTTCTAAGGATACATGTCTATATATGGCAGTAGCAAAATGTACTGATCCTTTTATATCAGACCAAAACAGAAAGGTTCGGTGGATTTGAGCGTTAGAAATTCTCAGGAAAATGCAGCTTATTTGGTCACCATTGAGCGAAACACTTGATTAGATAGTGACTGTACTCCTACTTACATCTGATCCCATAACAATATTCTACTTTATAAAGGGTCTTGTACCCAGTTTGTATTCATTGTGTAACTTACTGCCTGCTTGTTGTGGTGGATTTCCGGTCACATATTGTTTATCATTTTTTTGGGCCTGACAGTGTCTTTTTGACAAAGACTGCGGCTTGACAGCAACTTTTCTTGGAGGCTTGCAGATGTACACTGAGGATAATGCTGGGACGTTTGATGGGTCACTAGAGATTGCCCGTTGAGTGTGTTTGTCAAGCTGTCCTTGGCTCAGCATCGAGCCAAGGACTGTTGAACTAGCCTATCTGTAAAAGTCACTGCATGTCACTGCTGTATGCATAACCTAAATTCATAATTACTGCAATCACTAGAACCACAATGATAGGCTATAATAGGCCTCTTACACATCCTGGTATTTTTAGGACATTCAATGTTGATAACACGCATTCAGGTGAATGGGAGATTGGTCTCATCTGTGTCATATTAACACTACAATGTCACAAGATCCCTTGCCTGCACCCTGTGTTGATCATATTTTATACTTGTATATTTATTTGACAGGAGTAAACAGAATAATAAAAAACATAAATTGGAAAATGCTAATGTGGGTCAAAGAAAGCAATATTTAAAGAGAGGAAACAGAAAACAACTAGAATATCTTCAAATTAGTCAGTTTAGTCCATTGATAAATGACAAAAGGCTTTTAGCCAGGTCAACGCCTAAAATAAATTCCCCTCCACTTAGAGCAATACAACAGACTGAAGTCAAGAATGAGGAAATGAAGCTTGGTGCTGTAGAAATATGTGACGCGACAGGGGACTTGATTGCCCAAAGGCTTCACCTTGTCAAAAACAGCTTTGTGTTTTTGTCCCATCTAGTAGTTGTGTGTGTCTCTGTGTGTGGGTGTGTATATGTATACTGCCCATATATAAGTAAAAGTGCAAGCCTCCTGTGTGGTGGTGGTGGTAGGGCCATACTGGCAATATGTCTCATTAAATTTTTTCTGACACCAGTCACAGCATCACCTTCCCTTGACCTGTCCTTTTTTTTGTATTTCCATACTATTCGAAAAGACATTTCCACAAGCAACTCTCTCAGCTCAGCTCATGACACCAGCTCTACTATAGGTGTCTTTTCTCCCCCTTGTCATGTGGGGACAGTTAAAGGTAACATTTATTTTTAGCCTTTTCCTTCAGAGCTGCCATCCCCAACAGATAATGAGGGGCTGGTGCTCATTACCATCACTGGTAGATAGTGAACTGTCACATATGGTTGAGACAAATGTAGAGCAGCCCCCAACTGTCTCCCAATTGAAAATAATTACACTCCAGCGCCCCCTCACCTTGTTCTCATTACTCACTGAGTGCAAGGTTCCAACACGACACACGCACCAGGCATAGAAAAATCGAAATTAGAAATGAGAATTAGAAATAGAATTGTAAAGAAGACAATGAGATAAAATATGAGAATGTGTGTTAGAGATGGTAAGCTCACACCTGTAATAATCAGGCACTACTTCAACTGTATTAATTATATTTGGGCTGAAAGAACCATAATGGCACAGAACAAACACACGCAAGAACAGTTTCTCCTCCCAGGCCATCACGCTGATGAACAATTAATACAGCATGAATGGCCCTCTGACACTTAACAGATTGTAGTCAGTCTTCCAGTGTTTATTATTTATTTCACTGCACCCCACCACTTGTTTACAGTTATTTATTTTTTCATCACTACTATTTTCCTTTTGTAAATAATGTGCTCTAGTTATGTGTTCAGTTAATATTCCTCTTTGTTTGTTTTCGCTGTCCTCATTCCTTATATATATATATATATATATATATATATATATATATATATATATATATATATATATATATATATATATATATATATATATATATATATATATATATATATTTAGATAGAACAGATATATTTTTATATCTATTTATATGCAAGTACTGAGAGCAATGTAAAACTGGAGTCAAATTCCTTGTATGCGTGAACATACATGGTTGATAAAGATGATTCTTATTCTGAAGCTTGAAGCAGTCTGTTCACATTATAAGTATCTGTAATATTTCCACAGTCAAAGATTGTTTTAAAATGCTTACTCTTCCAAAATTCTGCAGTACACAAGAACCCAAATAGAAGCAAACTACACTCAAATTGTTTGTGTTTCATGAAACCACAAATAGATTAAGACTGTTAGCATTAACCTGTAATCACGATCAATTACAAGATTGTGATGAACACATTTTTTTTTTTGTTTATTTGTTTGTTTTTGAACGCATTAATCACGCGTTGCATGAGGTGATCAACAGCGATTCACTCCTGATGAGCAGTTCTTTTGATTTGAAATGAATCTTAAAGACAACTTCATAAAGCCATTTTCTTTGATTGTCAATCAGGATACATTAGTGGGAACTGTTTTACATTATTAACTGATGAAAAAAACAACAACAAAAGACTGTTGTGAGGTTTCATCAATCCATCAATCCTTTATATATTAAAGAAAAAGGCAATAGCTCTTCATTGGGATTTATTTTTCATGAACAAAAAAAAAAATAAATAAAGTTAAGCACAAATCCACCATCCCTCTGTTCCAACAACATAGAGAGAAAATGTGAATTTTTCGGTTATATTCAGGAATTCTGAATAATTGTGATTAATCCGGAGCTACTCTGTGACTAATCAGATTAAAAACTGTAATTGTTTGACAGCTTTAAGTTTTTATGTATATAATGTATGTATGTATATAGATATAGATATAGGATACTTAGATAAATAGATATTGACACTTAAAAATAAAACACCAGACACTTTTTTCCAATCCAGTTGGGCATTATATTTTTTCAGCTATGAAACAGTAGGAAAAAAGTCCTTTGTCAACCAGTATTTTTAACTGACTACTACACATATGGGGATCCAGTGAGTATTTATGGCAGTAGAAGAGTACATGTGACTCAAATAAAATTACAATGCCCATGTTCATCGTGATGAATAAGCGCATCAGTAAGTGACTCATTGCCGTGACTCACTGAAATGCTTCAAACTGTTTTGAGAAAAGGTTGATGGCACAGAGGAGTAGGATATGTACAGCTTGGTTTCACAGACATTGGTTGTTTGTAAGGTCAGTTCATTGTTGGTTTTTGCCCCTTAATAGATTTTATTTATTTATTTTTTTACAGTTAAAAAGGGGTAGCATCCATATCACCATCATTACCCTCTAAATGAATTTCGTCACATCCCACAGGGCAACAGCATTTACATTTTTACATTCCACATTTTATTATTAACATTTTTATTGACAACATCTATCTTAATGCATGATTATTAGTTTTACTTAAATATGTTTTAAATATGTTTTTATTGGAGTTATTTATGACTTAATTCCTGATCACCAAAAATACATGGATGCCATCTTAGTAGGAAATGATCTCCAATTTGGCAGCTGTTATTTCCTGGAAATTTTCCCTATTTTCCCCAAGGAAAACGTGTGAGCATGATGATTCCTCAGTGATAAAAGGTGGGATATCATAAAAGATACTTCAAAAAGGTGGTTAAATCAAGATAATCTCACAGTGGATTCATCTATCATAATAACTGGAGAACTTGAATAAAATATACAGAATACACACTAAACAATGAATGGTTGGTGAAAGCTAATGCGTTTTATTTTAGCTTCCTTTAGCAGAACCTGCCAAAGGACCCGCTGCTGCTAGCACAAATAAAAAGAAAAGAAGAGACAAGCCATCTTATACTTTCAATAGCCACTCCAGTTTTCAGAGCAAAGTGAAGTTGAACATCAAATATTGAGCACTTTTCCCAAGATGTCCTTCAGGGTATTTTTTGCCACTATTAGAGCTACCTTAGTGGCAAAGGTCAAAACACATTAAGAACCACATAAGTCCTGATGCTGTCGCTGAAGCCTGCCACTGACATTTCTTTTAAGAAAATGCACCTGTCCTGTGTCCCTTGAATGTAAAAAGGATTTAAAACCCCTTGGGACTGAAACCTTTGTCTCTCATTCTGCCATCCAGCCGTCAAAAGCGGAGGGAATAATTTATTCGGAGTGAGAAATGGGGCTCCTTAACTGAGTGTCGCAGGCTCATGCGTTATTAAGCAAAGAATCCATTGATTATTGATTGCAGATCTTTTCACACTTGTACGTAGCCTATTTAATGTCTCATGAAGTTGAAGTATGGAGATTCTGGGTCAATGCAGCCCTTTGATCTTTGGGATATATCAGGCACTGCAAATGACCCTACTTAAGTAATATTACATAATTATGTCATTAAAAAATAGAACTGGTCTCATACCAAGCATGTTTAAGGATGAGATATGGAAAATTTATTTAGTTGTTTGACACCTCACCCATAATGCATGCAACATTAGCTAATTAAATCTGTCCCATAAAACCAGCCCTGAATTCTGAACATTTAAAATTACACAATACGCAATTCATTAATAAAACACGGATCTATATTTAGTTTTTAGAATTACATTAGTCATCAGTTTAATCAAACAGGTCCACACTTTTCAGTAGAGCAGACTAAAAATTGAAGTAGCACTCTAGTTCTGTAGTGGGCATTAATTACATTCTCACTTACAAGTTTTACATTTTTTTTAGATTATTCCCTATGAAAGTTAAAGAACGTGTGTCTGTACAGCCGATCAATTCTCTTTATTTTAAAGCATATTAGCATAAATCGCCTTGGCCAGTGTTCGGCTACAAACACGTGAGCTTCCTTTCTGAAGTCCTTCTCTGATTTAAACATATCAACTTCTTCTCAGTGAATGAGGGGCCAAACAAACATTTGTGTTCACTTTGCTTGTTATATGGCTAACTATGATGCTAGGAACATGAGGTTATTTTGTTCATGGTCTAAAGTTAGCACGGTAGCGAGTTAACGTATACTAATTGACACTAAAGAAAAAGTACTGATAGGTGTTGTGTGGAAAAAAATTTTTTTTGAAGTACTTCCTTGCGTACTGACTTGCTGGGATCAGCAGCTGAACAAAAAAGATTAAAAAGATAACTTATGCCTTCATGTCACGACAAGCCAGCCATCAGTTGATGAGATATTTCAGTCCGGTCCTTCTTGACTGACCAAATAATAAAATAATTAAATTAAACTATTGTTTACTTTATAGTCAAGGTTTTCAGCGGAGTGCTTTACGATTCTTCCCATCTTGTAAGCTGAGCTTCCCTGACACAGACTGACTGGCTCAGACAGTGGCTACACAGAAAATGTGAGACAAGGGCGATGTGCCCAAAGTGCCAACTGGAGGCAGAGAGGGAAGCAGTCGCCTCCTGCGATGGCGGCTCAGACACCTGTCCTCAGCCAGATTAATTGGCTCAGGGCAGGTTAAGGTGCACACACTCACTGACAGTGACAATGGAGAGAGTAAGAAAGGAGCTATAAAGGGACATCATCCGTATGATTTCCATTCCATATAAGTTAGCGTGTTTCACACCAGATTAAGAAGGTGCGCAATAAGGGTGATATATCAACATATGTGAAGAGTGTGAATTTGAAGAGGGTTTCAATACTGTGAAGTGTGTGCCAGTAAATGTGTGAACACACTACTGTCTCTCAGCATCTGTGCTAGCAAGACTTGTAAAATGGCTCTTGGGTAGCTCTGTGGTGCATTTATATTCACCAAGTGGGATATTTTTTGAGTTTTACCCAAAGTCATTCCAGGCAAACTTTGAGGAGAACTCAACCTTGATTATGGAGCCAAGCGCTTGTGGTCTGTTGTCATGGAACTTTGACAGATCAGGGTGATTGGATCAAAGCTGTGGTAACACAGTAAGTGTCTGAGGTTTCTGCTGAGGGAGAGTCTATTTTAGGGTTTCCAAATGATCTGGGGTAGTTTCAATACTGCACTACTTTTGCTGGGGAGCACATATGATGCTACTGCTGTATTTAGCAGTAGACCTCATGCAAGAGCAATTATATATGCCTAAATTCTCCCCCTCTTCTTAGTGTGTGTGCCCATGTCTGTCTGTGAGTCTTTGTATGATCTGCTTGCATGAGTGGTCCAACTCGGATGAATCACTCTCTTATACTTGGACAAATAAAACATTTTTCATCAAAATGAATTCCATCTGGTCACTATGAGGTTCATGATGATCTTAATCTTTGCTCCACAAGCATTAAACTCTCTTAAATCTTTAATGGACACCACTTTGTAGCAAATTTGATTATAAAAACTCTTTTCACCATGGTTCCCAAATCTGTTCTTAACTTGCTTCTATCTCTAGAGTAATCTGTAAAATGCATTACATTTGATTACATTTATATTAGATTGGTCTGGCAGTTCAACCGCCACTTAAGGGCAGTTACCCAAAAAAACAGGCAGACTGGTATGACTTAGAAAAGTCACTCTGTTTGCTTGCATCACTTTGACAATTAATGTATGAGCTAGTACCACTATGTAGTGGGATAATTTGTAAACCAACAGGTGTTGGTATCTTGACGCACATCATAAGCAATTAGTGGATATGTAGGCAGGAAATGAAAGCACAGCTGAGAGAAGTTCCTGCCAGTACAGAGTTTGTAATTGGAGACTGAGAAATGTTCCTCACTTTTTTCAAAAGCTTTTCTTCCACCTGAGCTATTGTTATTATCATAATGCCATATAAATTTCGGCAGAGAGAATAGCCTTTCAAAGATTACACTTCAGTAGAGTCTCTTGTTCTTTTATGTCTGAATTATGAGGTGCACACTGGGTGCCTTGAAATTTACTTTGACTGAAATTTATCTTTCTGATTTCTCTTTGACAATTTTGCTTCCTTAGTTCTCTGTTTCTGGGTATGATCATTATTAAGAAGTTACAACTGAAAAAAAAAGTCTGATATACTTCTAAATTAATGCTTGGAGAAAGTCTTTCAAAGAAGTAAACGTGTTTTCTCCAAGGTCATAAACTATCCATATCATTTTTCTGCGAGCGGCTAACTCTCTTAATATCCAATGAAAGTTTTAAAGTTTGCAGATAGCTGTATAATGTCTTTGCTTTGCCAAGGGATTGCACTCAGCTTTGGAGATAAGCTGAGGAGCCTGAATATCCAGAGGGAGTAAGGCATGGAGCTGCTGCTTCTTCACATCAGAAGGAGCTTGTTGAGCTGCTGACTCTTAGGCACCTTCTCTTGGATGTTTGACAGGTGCATATACCTAATTGGGAGGCCACCCTAAGGTAGACCCACAATTCACTGGAGGGAGTACATACCTCAGCTGGTTGAGGATCACCTTGAGATCCCTGTGCTGAGGAGAGGGACAATGGATGGATGGATGCATGGATTCCTTACTATTATACAGTAGCTCAATGATTTGTAATACAAGAGACACACATATCAGTTATTTTTATCAAATACAACAATACAGTACTGCTATGAGTTGCATTATGATCATGAATCAATTGACCTTTCTGATTTAGTGGTAAGGAGATTGAATTATTCACAATTCCATGCTCCAGTCAGATTGTAAAGACATTTTTTTTCTAATTTCTCTGATGTATCTTCCAGACATGCTAGCCTTTGCTCAAAGGATGAAAATGTCAAATAGACTGTTATAACAGTCATGAAACATGGAATATAAATGTGAGGTCTTAGGATAATGCATTTCACTAATGTTAGTCAGGTCTGGACTTTGTTACTAGCAACACCAGAAGGCTGATTTAAACTTTTTAGTGAATTGATGGACTGAACACATCCATGTCCCTTCTCCAGTTCAAATATAACAACTTTGGTGATTCCTTTCATTTCAATTTGGCAACCTCATTATCAGGTAAATATAATCTTGTCCAGTACTTCAGTGCAGAAGTAATAAATTATTTCTTGTTAAAAACCTACATTTGGTGACATGATCATAATATTCACTTGCTCAGCAACACCATTATTATTCTGTGCATGTTAGCATGGTGAAGCTAGCATTTAACTGTGAGAAGCTTTAACAGCAGCTAGCGTAGTTTTAGATGCTTTGTCATGTTGAAACATAAATCATCAAATATCTCATGCAGATGCGTGCATTGCCGTTTAGTACATCCAGTAGGTCCTCCACACTCCCCTCCTCATTTGTCCTTGTCGTTTGGGAGGGGTACCCTAGCTCAGCAAAAAGCCTGGCTTTCTCAAAGCTGCTCAGTTCGCACAGTATGTGACTCTAATCACAGGGGTGGCAATTCAATCCACAGCTGTCAGAGTTTCTTTGGCCAAAACATTGAATCCCATTGCTCCTATTGTGAGATCAGCACCTTGCAAAGTTATTTCCAGCTATTTGTGCATGTGAATGAGTGCTGCATTTTAAAGTGCTCTATAAAAATACAAAAACATTAGAAATAATAGTCACACAAATAGCTCATATGCATTTCACCCTTTTGGCAGACTCTGTGTTCATCCTTTATCCATATGAGGGGGCTGGAGCCAGTCACACGTTAGGCAGTGGCTCCGCTGGTCAGGTCTATCAGAGGGCATACACACCTACGGGCAATTTAGAAACTGGGACGAAGCACATGCAAACTCAACACAGAAAAGCTGCAGGCCATTGAATCTTCCAGCTGTGAAGCAACAGAGCTAACAACTACACCAGACTAAATTGTTACAACTGTATTGTCTCCAGTACTGTATTTGCACAATTCACAAAATTCCATTCTTCCAGTGACGAACTACTACGCCACTCCATGCACAAATATTGAAATGCAATGTTAAAGGATCAGACTTGTACGATTAAGATGAGATTAGTGTTGATTCACTGTTTTCATTAGGATTCATCGGGCAATCGAGAGAATGATGCAATATAAAAGCAACATAAAGCTCATTTACTCAAAATATTTGACATTAGATTACAATGGTATTAAGATTAAACGTGTCAAGAACACAAATTTAAAACAGACCAGGCAGACTCACTGGCCATGTTTGTTTAAACAGAAATAACACACAGCCTTTGGCCAACAGGAATTACATATTAATATGAACAGAATATTTTACTTTGCATGCAAGCCTTGATCTTTTTCATTTCACCTTCTGACAGTGTTTGTTTTATTGTATAATTAGCAAAAAGATTTCTACCAACAGATGGCATTCCTGTCTTGCACGTCTGTTTGTGTTTGTAAATGTAAAACCCCCATTGTGTTTGATTGTGATTAAAAACTTGCCCCATTGTGTTCCCTAAAGCAACATGGCGTAGTCTCTTTCTGCGGGAGAACAGTTGTTTCTTATCCTAATAACAAACCGTGGATCACAAAGGAGCTAATAGATCTACTTTGGGGAAAAAAAGGCTGCTTTTAGAAGCGGTGATAGACTTGAATATGCAGAAATTAGGAAATCATTCCGGGCTGAAATGACTAAGGCAAAACTCAAATATAAGGCTAAAATTGAGTCTAAATTTTATGAGTCTGACCTTAAATCCGTCTGGAATGTCATGAAACTGATGACAGGTCTACAGAAAGGCAGCAATACTGTCTCTTTAAGTGGTTATTCTTCAAATGTGCACTTGGCTAATGAACTGAATACTTTTTATCTGACATTTGATTTAGACGTTTTCTGCGATAAAGCTAGCGACATGTGTGAACTTGTCAGGGACTCCTCTGCTTTTAACACTGAGGTTGCCATGGTTGCAAAGCTTTTTAAAAAAACCAAGTGTAATAAGAGTCGGGGTCCAGACAACATTAGTGGGTTCTTAAATCCTGCTCTTTACAACTCAGTGGAATTTTTCAAAAAGTCTTCACACAATCTCTCCGTGTGCAAACAGTTCCTAAAGTATGGAAATATGCCACTGTTATTCCTGTTGCAAAATGTAAAAATCCTAAAAGCCTAAATGACTTCAGACCAGTTGCTCTCACCTCCCTGGTGATGAAAACTTTTGAGAAACTGGTTAAGTACGAGATATTGAAGCAGGTTGAGGACCAATTACACCCACATCAATTTGCTTATAGGACTGGCAGAGGTGTTGAGGATGCCACATTAACTTTGTTAAACTTTCTTTTCCAACACCTGGAAGCATCCAAAACTCATATCAGGCTTCTTTTTATTGACTTCTCATCAGCATTTAATACCATCCAGCCTTACTTACTTGCTGAGAAACTCCTCTCTTATTTTAATCTGAATTTGAACCTTGTGGGCATGATTGTGAATTTCTTGTCAGACAGGTCACAGTATGTCAGGGTCAATGGGGCCTTATCCTCTAAGTTGTTTTCTTCTACTTGTTCCCCACAGGGCTGTGTCCTTTCACCACTGTTGTTCATTTTATACACAAATGACTGCAGGAGTAACTTCGAAAATAGGCATCTTCTTAAATTTGCTGATGACATAGTCATTGTGAGCCTCTTGAATAATGATGAGATTGGGCACGGGCCTGTTGTTGATGATTTTATCCATTGGTGCAAAGATTTTTATCTGGCGATAAATGTGTCCAAGACTAAAGACATGTTAATTGATTTTCGCCTCACTCAGCCCAGTGTCACTCACACTGTCATACAGGAGAAAGATATTGAGATTGTGTCTCAATACAAATACTTGGGAACCATAATTGACTACACACTTAACTTTGAACCCAATGCTGATGCCGTTTGCAAAAAGGTACAGCAGCGGCTTTTCTTTTTAAGGAAGTCATATAATGTGTGTCATGTTTTGATGACCCTATTCTATCAGTGCTTCATCGAATCTGTTCTTACATTTTGTATTGCAGCGTGGTATGGTGGTCTTACATTGTCCAGTAAAAATAGGCTCTCTAAGCTGGTCAAGGTGGTAAGTAAGGTAATTGGGGTACAGCTATCCTCACCAAAGGACATCTACAGAAAGCGGGTCACTAGCAGGGCCCAACGGATACTCGTTTGTTCTGATCATCCGCTTTATAAAAAATTTGATCTCCTTCCTTCTGGCCACCATTTCAGAATGCCTAAAACAAGAACAAGACATGCCAGTGTTTCTTTTATTCCCACAGCCATAAAAAATTAAAATTTTCTCGGCTATCCGTAGTCTCTTTTATTTTTTAGATTTTGCATATTTACACATGTATTTATGAATTTTACTTTTTTTTTTTTTGCTGTACAGTGTTTCTTACTGAAAAATTTATTTTCCATGTACATATTCATTGGGTTGATCTTAATTGTTCAGTTTTTGTCGGTGATAGTAGGCCTATGTGTACTTTATTTACTTGTGCCGTGGAAGCATTTGTATTGATTTGTTTGATTTTTCATTTGTCCCCCGGATGTTTCTATGTTTTTGTCATGTCTTGACACCTGCAGTGGAGCAAATTTCCTTTGGGATAACAAAGTTGAAGTTGAAGTTGAAGGGATGCTGAAACTCCACAATCATCATAGTGGTCAACTGTCACAGATGTTCTTGAGTTCATGATAAAATGCATTTATTCAAGTTATAGAAAACTCAGCCTGGCGATTAATAAAGTACTCCTGATTCTGATTCTGACATACACAGACGGGATTTTTTTTTTTAATTTATTTTATTTTATTTTTTTCAGAAAATGTGAGTGCAGTGAAAAACGACACAAACCCTTTGACATGAGATCTTTACTTGACGAGACTTGACAAGATCCTGACAAAATTAGCTCTGTATTTCCTTTTCCTTTTTTCTACTAATCTAATTTATGTGACAGCACTGAGCGAGCCGTGTATTGTAATTAAACTATAGACTAGAATATAATTGGTATTTCCTTGCTTGACAAGTACGCCAGTCAGAGCAAATTCAAAGCGAGAAGCTCTGAGATGAACTGTCATGTTTTTGTAAAAGAAATCTGATACAGAAAAAAGAGAAGCATTTCCTATATGTCCATGATTTCATCTATCTACAATATTGATTTGATTGATTATTGATATTGATTAATTAATTTATTATGATATCACAAATAATTTGATAACTTTGTAGAAATAATGGTCCTCAAACAGCATTTCATCCTGTAGAGTAGCCGTTTTGTTTTTGTGCTCTTCCATTTTCTGCTGTTCTGATGAAAGCACTGAGCCTGAAGGTGAAAGTGAACTTGATTTGCCAGCAAATCTGGGTCTGCAACATCACACCTGGTCATTAATTTCAGGTATGGGGGAGAAAAATAATGGAGGATGCAAGCAAACTGAAATGAGCATCCTTTGCGAGCTGATATCACGACTACCACTACCACTTTAAAAGGAACAGGTTGAGGTGTTTCAGGTGTCTGATACGGATGCCTCCTTAATGTCTGTTAAGATCCTGATACAGGATTATTTATCTGGTCCCCAAGGAGGATGTGTTGGGAGCAAAAGTGCCTAGTCTTGCTTGTTCTGCTTCCTATAGAACCCCAGCTCAGTTAAGTGAGACAGAAACATTACTTTTTTATCTGTTACTTGTTAAGCCTTGGAAAATCCCTCTATCAGTGTTTCTCTGCAGTTTTTTTTTTCGTTTTTTTTTTACTTGCTTCCAATTTTGGCAATTGATCAAGAAGATAGATTTGTGGCAGATTGGGGCCATAGGGGTCATGTAACATATAGCTTCTTTTCTCTGTTTTCATGCTCTGTCAGAGTGCGACACACTTGAGCGAACCAAACCCACCATTCAGTTTCTTGGTGGGTAAAACTTGTCAAGACTGCTTTTTTTAACCAAGAGTTTCCCTGGACAGCTCAAGTTGCTGAGGCCTGTATGTCCCTGGGTTTCGTTTTTTCACTGACCCACATACTGTGCGCCACAGTTAAGCTTTCTTTCTTTTTCATATAAAGAAATCTCTCTTTCACACACATCTCTCAGTTCATCTCTTTCTAAGGATATTTTCATACCTGACCCGTTTTGATAAACCCCGGTGAGTTTTTTTACACATCCCCTGGATTTTAGTTGTCAGTTGAAATGTGGTTTTAGGAATGAAGAACCATCTCTTTGTAGTTTTACATCTCCTCGGACAGGCTTCTCTATGGAGCACAGGTCACTGACTTTTCTAAGGGATTTAAGGTAAACACTGAGTGTGGTGACTGTTTCATTATGACATCACAAAATTATGGAAGTCTTGCTTTAATTCTTATTTTGTAGATGACTTTCTTCATCTCTCTATGGACTTGGCACTTTGATATTTTAACAGTAATAATATAGACCCTAGATTGGACTTATAATCAAAATGGAAATCTCACTTCTAGCAATATCGGACATATAAAGGTAACTGACCAACCAAACACAGTATTTTGTGACAATTCTTTAATTCTAAGCATGATTACAAATGATAAAGTATTATCACACACATACACACAAGTGTCAACTGGAAGGAGTGGCCCATCTGCTCTTCAGCAACTGCATTTTTTTATGTAGTTTCACATAGTTCTGCTGAGAAAATGTGGGAGAACCAAGACAGTGAGGATCTCTTAAGCGGCTGTCCTTTTGCAACGAGAGCAAACAGATGAGGTGGTTTGGAGCAAGGATGCCTGAGGTTTCTCAAGGCAGACCTTGGATAAACTGGTGGTTGAGACAGGTCTTTGCTGACCTGGAAACAGGAAGTCAAGCAAGAGTGGAGGGATGGGGAAGAAAAGTCAGTAATGGGCCCCCAAGGCCACAACAGATTGGTCTACCACAGTAGTTTGCAAGGAGAGCATTTTGGCTACTTTGCTTAGAGTGCTGCCAATGTGACCTGACCCAGTTAAGTCTTGGTCAGTGCGCTGCATGCTGGAATTATATCAGAATAAAGTGCAGAAAATTTCCCAGAAACGGCCTTGCCCCCAGGATAGATGAGAGGAAATTGCAGGGGAAAAGAACATTAATCTGCTCCACTGCAACTGTGGCCAGGACAAACAACTCTAAAAAGCATATGTGATTTGATGCCCTCCATTCACTCTCAGCTGCTTGGGTATACTGTTGTGCAATTTATTAAAATCTACATCTCAACTTGCAGTCAGACAGGGACAAAACATGTAGACAGTGAGTGAAGCATAATATTCTCAAACATCAACAAAGCCACATCGACAAAACCTCAGTGGGATCTTGAATGCAAAGATTAACAAAAACACAGAGAGAAGTTGCCTTCAAGCTGCAGCGATGACTCCCTTAGGCTTTACTAACAACACTGGTACTGAATGAGCTCTCAGAGTTTAAATACATTTCGACTCATTTCACAAAGCAGCATAATAACTTTGATGTTCTCCCAATCCAGCTCTAAATGTGCATCACAGGTTAATTTGTCATTGTGCCATTAACCAAACACTGCACAAACATTTACATTTACACCTAAAACAGAGCAACCGCAGCACTCCTGGGAAGGCTTTCCAAAGGGTTTTGGGAACAAGCGGAAATGATTGGCCTTCATTGAGCCGCACGGACATCAGTGTGGTCAGCCACTGATGTCAGGCAATGAGCCTCTGCGCAGGCCAGTTAAGAGTCCTCACAGCAAACTGGGAAAAACAATAAAACATAAAACATCACTGTATGATGATGTAGAGTCACAGTGAAATTCCACTTAATTGGAACCAACCACAAAAAAAAAGAGCCTTTGTCCAAGTAATTACATTTAGATACTGTATGTCCATGAATAAGCAAAGATGATTTGAATTTAATTGAGCTGCTGTTCTCCTAACCCAGCCATAAAGTTTGCTATCTTGAAATTTGTCTTTGTCAAACCGAGCTCCGAACACATGTACTTACTCATCTGTTAGTACTATGACTGCTCTGTCAATTGATGACAAATTTATCACATCTGGGACGTCCTGAGATAGTTCCCCTCTTAACTTTTCTCTGAAGTTATTCTAATTTCAGTCTAACCTGACAGAGTGCCACAAAGAGGTCGTAAGCTGTCTAAGACAAGTCTGCAGTGGCTAATCCAAACCTTGTCATGTTGTGACAGTTATTCTTCTTGATGATACCTGTGCTGATTTTTGTCAGTTAGTTCAATGATTGTTTACACAACTATAGAAAAGGTAAAAAAAAAAAAAAAAAAAAAAAAAGAATTTGGCTTCTGCGTGTTAGATGAAATTAGGAAATTAGGGGTGTTTATCTGGATTTTTGCATCTTTCATTACCTGCTTCTGTTCTTTAGATGGTTCATTTTCAATTATGGTAAAAGTAGATGTGATTGCATATGATTGCCTTCTATTTTTATTTCAGTAAAATGTGAAGAGAACCTTTTCTCTCTCTAACTCACCATTTTGGTCATAACACTTCCCCTGCTTTGTCATAGTGGCAAACAAAAAACTCCACATTAATCAGAAGGGTGCCTGTTAACTAATATTATGTGTTAACTGAAATGTTGTTGAAAGAAACTATTGTATTATTCATGTCAATGGCAAATCAGTAATATCCCCAGAAACCTTGAGTTTGAATATTCATTTAGGCAGAGGGAAAAGTTATTTTAGGGACTTAGATTAATGGGCAAACAAGATTTCACTGAGCAGAACTGAAAATCTGTTGGGTTTTTTTTTTTTTCCCCAGTGGACTTTATAGGCAGTCAAACCTGCATAAACCCACAATACACATTGTAAAACAAAACAAAAGGAAAAAGCTGTATACAGTGCTTCTACACAATAAAACAAAAGTATATTTATAGTCATATGTGCAACCAAAAGATTCACCGAGCTCTCTGAACCTGTAGAGGCTCACTGCTTCCAAGTATGTAGTCGCAGTCCCCTGTCAGAAGCTATTGGGCTGTTCCTACGAGGGTGAGGGTGAGCAGCTTCCCCAGGGGAAGGACTTCAAGTTCTTGGTAACTAGTGAAGCTAAAATGGAGGGCGACATGAACAAGAGGATTAATCCTACGTCAACAGAAATTCAAATATTGTGTTGGACTGCTGAGCTGTAAATTTAGCTGCCAGTCTAGGTTTTCCTGGCCTGAGAACACTTCTGGAAGCCTTAGGGACCGCTGGAAGATGGAGCTAGGGAGAGGGATATGAAGGCGGCCTTAGCCTGCTGCAAAATAAATAAGCAACAGGAAACGAATGGATGGATGACTGAAACTTGATAGTGACTGACAGGGGTTTTAACAAACTATAAATGTTAGTGAGGAGAGCAATAAACCTATTTCCTAGAAAGGGCTTCATGCCTATACTTTGATTTTACAAAAACAACCACAAAAAAAGTGTTTTTGCTGGGGTGTGCCTGTGGGCTGAGATGCACCACGTAATCCAAGGTCCCAGCATATCACCGCCTTAGCCCTCTCCACATATTTCGGCCCTGTTCAACCTATCAACTGTCACATCAAGGCAAAAAGGCTTTTTATATGGCAGTAATAAACTGATATATAGACTTTGGACATACAGTTGTAATTACACATAAATACTGCTTTTCCATTTCTATACTTAAGGCAGTTTAAAGCATCTTTCTAAAACGATAAAGCATCACCTACCATTAAAGGAAGCATATTTTTCCTGTTATGTTTACAACCCCCCTGCTTGCTTCTCTCAATTTTTATTTACCCTGTGTTGTTTGACTAAAAGTGGTGTTGTTTGTTTCAGACTCAGGTTCCTATACCCACACCTGGACAACCGTACTCTGACTTGTGGACCGAATGGAGTGTATCTCAAAATGGACGACCACTTTCCATTACTTCCACAAGCCTATGTTGACAGTTGTAAGTAAGAAACTTTCCATTAGTTCATATATTGATCTTTGTGTCCCTGGCTTCTCCTGTGAAGCAGAGGACCTCTCAACACATATAACCACTCTTGCTGAGTTTGTAGTCTTTGTGTGTTTGGCTGTATTTTGTAGACACTCTTACGGTAAGTGAAAATCACGACTCCTGACAGTAAAGACAAAGAGGGCTTTTGTTGGTTGATTTTCTCTTAAGGTTAAACTACCTTTGTTCTTCTCTGCAGATGGATTGTTGTTTACTGTGATGATATGAAATGTAGGTCATATATATTTCAATAATCCAACTGTCACTACAGTAAAAAAAAAAAAAACTTCAAAGAGCCTCACGAAGATAAGTGGACTAAGGAAAATACTGATCCTTGTGGATATATAATTTACTTGGAATTGTTGAATTACGGCACCGTCTCTTTGGTTGTGATGTATCTAATAGCACCATCTATGGATATGCCTTAGTTTTGGTCCCACCTCTTCCCATCATCTATACTGCTTATCCTTCAGGGTCGCCAGGGTGCTGGAGCCACTCCCAGCTGACATGTTGGAGCGAGGGCAGGGTAGTCTGTTGCCATGGACACAATTTTGCCATGATGGATGCTAAAGCATTTTTATTTTCTTCGAAGCTGTTCAACAGTGATAAAACAAACCTTCAGCAGGTTGATCTTGAAACAATCACCCAGTGTCCCTCGACACGCAGTTTTAATCAGAATGTGCTCAAAATTTCAGGACTAAAAAGTTGCTAAAAAAGCAGGCATTCAATGGTGTCACGTTTTCCAATTATATTATCCAGCCAGCTACAATAGCTCTTGGGGTAAGTCAACACACTGATTAATGACATTTTTGTAAGTGCGGTGTAATATTGTCTGTGGATGATAGATTTTATCAATTTGTAATGAAAAAAATCAGTATATAAGGATCCAAATAATATAATTCTGTATAATGAATAACTGAGCTGGCTTTTATGTCAAATTTGAATCACCTCACTGTGGACTGATATGGGCTCCCCCTGGCACACACCGTAACCCATCAAAGGATTTGCAGAGATTTTATCAACACAGATTTTACTTTAAGCAGCAATCTGTTTATCAGAGCAGGAAGCTCTTTTGGTATAAAAAAATAAAAATAAAATAGAATAAGTTAACATTTTGGGGAAAATACACAGAGTGACTTTCCCTCTGAAAATTAGATCAGAGGAATGATACAAATCCTATGTATGGCAAATGTAAGGCGTATGGCCGGCAGCCAGTTACCTACGCTTCCAAGATTAATGAAATCCACCAAACACCACCTCAAAAATATCACTAATTGACACCCCAATGTTGTCACTAGTGGCAAACTAAATATCAAACAGAGACTAGTAAAAGCAACAGAGGACGGCTAATATTCTTTTTAAAATTATTTCTCCAATAACTTCACAACCCCAGACTTTTATTTATGTTTTTATTTTTTCAAAGTTGTCAACCTCAACTTCAAACCGCCCCAACGCTGACACAGGTGACATCGCCTGAGGCAGTATATCTGTGCTCCGTCTGGAGGATGACTTTGTTCTCCATGACATTATTCACCATCACAAAAAAACATTTATGTGTTAAACCAGTAAGATGGCAGTGGTTTCAATCTGTCCACCTAAAAAAGAAATATCTTACTGCATAATATCTATTACTTTAAAGTAACTTGGCCTATTTGAAATAGATAGCAAATGAATGGCAGCTATTTACCTTTTTTGTGAGAAATTTCACAAGTGTTCCGTAATTTTGCCTGCAGAGTCAATTTATTTGAACAAATTGATCGTCCTGAGGGAAATATTTACACTGTCCAACTTTGCACATCAGAATTCATAATGCTTTTATGGAGTTTCAATCACAAAGAATCACCACGTGGTCATTATACAGTAGTGAGAATGAATCCAAGGAAGCAGCTTGTCATTGCTCTCTCAGCCAGAGTCAGGCAGAAGTGTGGTGTGGCCATGCTGTTTCATCATCCAAAAAACAATCTGTGGGGTTTCTTAATGATCCACTGCTTGTCAGATGTTTTTGGCTCAAAGGTGAAAAATAACTACAAACTGCATGACATGTTGCACTGTGCATTAATCGTAGACAAGCCTCTCAGGCACTTGTTATACGCAGGGTGAATAAAAAAAAAACTTGAATTCTTGCTACTGATAGTACCAGCACAAACAGATGGCATTTTGGAGTAGTGTGTTTTCGTGTCTGTGTCTGTGTGTGTGTGTGTGTGTGTGTGTGTGTGAGAGTGTGTGTGTGTGTGTGTGTGTGTGTGTGAGTGTGTGAGTGTGTGTGTGTGTGGGGGGGGGTGTACTTTTTAACACAAAAGTAGCTATTATTTGTCAGAATGTCCTCAATTCTTCTTTTTTTTTGTTCCATGTGTTGACTTAAAAATAACTGTCTTCAAACACTTTGCATTAGTGAAGTGACTAGTTTTAACTTCACTTTCTGACAGAAGGAGCTCTGAGCTGTTAGGACATGTCCGTGTAAGGTATTAGATTAGTCTCTTCGCCTGGCCCTTTAGACAAGAGTGTGTTTGTTCTCGCTGTAATGCTGTTATCTTCCTCTCTTTCCTCCTCCTAATCTGGACACCTAACAGCCACGCAAGTAAGCGGTTCTGACAAGGGCGGTGCACAAATTGAATTTTTCTTCCCCTATCCCTTTCGATTTATAATTCTCTCTCTCGCCCCAGAAGTAAACTCAATTTCTGACCCTTTAGACAAAAGGCTCAGATAAAGCAATTAGTTTGTGATTCTGTTTGAGCTCTCAGCTTGGTCAACTTGACAGGGAGTGAGAAACTCTAAAGGCAACATGCACAGAGGTGATGGCGGTCAATGGCAGACAAATTCAGCTCTGCAGAGATGAACTCAGGAGTCACTGGCAACAAAGAGATTCAGCCTCTGGAAAGAGTTTGGCAGGAAGGTGGACATGACAGTGAAAGCATCCATAGTCTAAACAGCCCTTTCAATACGTCTCATCTGTTTGGTTTTCATCGCTGCAATTTCCGCATTTGATTTCTTTAGACTTTTTTTGTCTGAAAAGGCCAATAACAGGATATTTTCTTTTATTTACTGCACTTTTTCAAAAGGTTTTTCCTTGCCACTGTTGTCATGTGTTTGCTCATGGAGGAATTTGTTTTGTCTCTTTAATATCTCCATAATGAGTTTGGTCTAGACCTGCTTTATATGTGAAGTGCCTTGATGTAACTCTGTTATTATTTGACACTATATAAATAAATTTGATTTGACTTTTCAAAACTCTTTGACAAGATTTTTTTCGGGCTCTCTTATACAAGGTCAGAACTTAATAATTATATGTACAAACGCTGAGGGACAAGTGTTTGGATTCTCTTTCATCTTAGACACTGCAAACATGAGGCCTGCACATATTATCTGAGAAGAGAGTTTGAAAAGAAGCTTCACTTCTGAAGATTTTTCATATTACACAAGATATTCATCACAGCAGTTTCATTAACTCCAATAGATACTTCAATTTTTAAACTACTTCTTAATAAAATTTGGAAAGTTCTTAGTTTTGAATGTGATTTTTCTACATACAAACCTTCTCCTAAAATGTTTAATATTTTTTATCATTGTATCTAAACATACTATTATATTATTAGGATTGTGGATCTTTTTCTGATCTTTTGAAGAGTACTTAGTTTGAGCATCTTTGGCAGCGACTACAACTTCAAGTCTTCTCAAGCTTTGTACACGTGGATTTTGTATTGTAATGGTACTATTTTATGCAGTAGAGTGTCAGGATACGTGACATCGACACAGGTAGTGATGTGTATTCTGATTACGCCGCAGTTAGTCCATGTACAGTCCAGTTAGTCAGTCCTGTGTTTTGTTTGACTCATGTCAATAAAGTCAACAAAAGATAGACATCGTGTCCTGATGATATTTATACATAACACTACAGATTTGGGGATTTTCTGAGATACTTCCTCTCATGCTCTGTTAGGTTGGATGGAGACTCAGTGGAAAGCCATAATCAGGTCTCTGAAGTGATGTTTGAGTGGGTTCAAGTGAAGGCTCTGGCTTGGCCACCCACGGACATTCGTGGAGTTGTCCGTAAGCCACCCCTGGGTTGCCTTGGCTCTGTGTTTGGCCTTATTATTCAAGGCCTCTGACCAGAGTCTTGCTTCTTACAGTCTGGGACTGTTTAGGTCCTTTCTTCTGTAAACTGTGACTGAGGAGAGGTTTCCCTTTGACTACTGTGCCATAGAATGTGTATGTGTGTGTTGCAGTGATGGTTTCCTCTGCAGAATTGTTTTCAATGCAGTATGTCTGGAGGTCAGCCAGAGTGTTAATCAGGTTCTTGGTCACCTCTCGTAACAAATCCCTCTTCCCCTGATTGCTCTGTTTGGCCAGGAAGTCAACTACAGGAAGCCACCTGATTGTTCCTAACTTCTTCCATTAAATAGATGTGACACCTTATATAGTCAGGTGTGTGCATCTCCAGATTCTGTCCAATCCAATCCAATCAGAACTGACCACAGGTTGACTTCAGTCAAGGTGTAGAAACATCTGAAAGATAATCAAGGGGGAAAGTGAAGAGCATGAGTTATATTTCAAGCATCACCACAAAGTGCCTTAAACTATTTTGATGTGATATTTCGACTTTTCTTTTTTAATAAATTGAACTTTATACAGTAGATTTCACATTGTTATGGGGATCATGTGTCGATTGATGAGGGTAAAAATGCATTTATTTGTAAACACTAACCCTAACCCAACATAACATAAAAATGTTGGGGAAAGTGAAAGGGTTGAAATGCAATGTAGAACAAATGAAAAGTGAAGGTACAGGCTATTTGCACTTTGGACAGTTTCTAAAGTCACCCTGGCCATATCTCCAGCGTGAGAATTCAATTTGGCCATTGCAGAAACTGAAAAAACCATGAGGGAGGATTTAGAGTGAAATACATGGCACGGAGGATTTACTAAGAAATAGTTATCTCACAGTCTGGCTGGGGAGATATGGATGTGGCAGAACTGATGAGGTTCTCAGTCATTATCTTCTACGTGATAGCAAGGTATATTGTATGCATTTTCCAAAAAAAAAAAAAAAACAACTCATATCACTATAATTGCCCTGAGGAAAGGATTTTTTTCCCCATCAGCTAATAAGTTGGTTATGAGATCATGTATGTATCAGACGCAATCATATTTCTGGTAGCGGTGGTAGAGTATGCACCACAAGATAAATGTCTTTAGGATATGTTTTCTCCGTTTAACTCCTCACTGAGGTCTAGGGGCAGCATCAGTGTCAGACTTGTCAATAGGAAACCTCCATGCAGACGTTGGCAGTTGAACCACACTTTGTGAATCCTGCTGGTTCAGTGCTATCCGCCCTGGCACAAACAACAGTCAGAAGACTGGGCTGGGGGCCATAATTTCCCCTGCCAGAGATTCAGGCCTTGAACAGAGAGATATCATGAATGAACCAAGACTCTCCTCAATGACCTATTTGCACTGAACCAAAAATCAACCACTAATAATTCAATGACCTGACAGAGAGCATATTTTTCCACTTAATTGTCTGATTAGAAAGAGGCGACTGTTCATGTCTCCTCTTTGCCTTTTCACAATGCAAAGCGCGACATCAGCCACAGAAATCCATCTGCATAAACTGACTGCTCCATGGCCCAGCCGTCTGTACACTGGGAGTCTCCAGAGATGCAAACAAACACTGAATCACCATGCACCCATCAGAGGGCACCAGGGGAGACTACAATGGCCAAATCTCCGATGTTAGAATATCAGGTTTGCAGTCAAGCTGCACTTTGTTTTCACATCACACAGAATATCTACAGAATATAAATTGGATTGGCTGGTGCAGTATACATGCTGGGAGGTATGATTGGAAATACAATAACACTTTAGCTACACCTGCCTTAGACCAATACATCGACTTTTCCACATCAACCAAATATAAATTAATCTTTTATTGATTCACAACTCAATATTTCACATGCAAACGGGGTGGATGTAAACGTCTATTGCGAAGTTGCAGTTGCAGATCCATTGCAGTATTGCACAAAATATACAACAAAACGCCATTATCAACAACCACTGCTACCAGGGAATTAAGTTTTCGAAATAAAATTTTAAGTTATCGATGTCAGCATGGCGACAGATAAGCAGCATCTGCTAACTGTTGGGACAATTGCATCCCATGTGATAGCCATTGTAGTACTTAACTGAAGGCACCAGGGGCATCTGGTGCACATATGCTTGTTCATAAACTCTGGGATGTTTTCTGTGTGTATGGACATATAATGTTTACCATAGTGTTTTATGGCTCGTAAATTGACATTTGTCTTTATTTTAACAAAAGACTGCGATTTATGAGTTACACCGAATGCATCATTACATTTGTCAGAGAGTGTAATTGTGTTAAATTTTGCAACAAATGTTGCTGTATGTTGCATTCTACCTCAAGCGTCAAGCTTCCTGGTTACTGATTAGAGAGCAGGAAAATAGCAGCACAGGTCAAGTGAGGTTGTTTCAGGGGAATGTATTAGTTTTTTGGGGGGTTTTTTTGCCCCCATGGGAAGAGGACAGAGAGAATTTGAAGAAATTAATGTACAGGATTATTACAGCCTCATAAAAGTGAACTAAGGAGACAGTGAATTGCACTCAGGGCTGTTTAAGTTGAACGTGGGAATGGATGTGTTTTGGCTAACCTAGAGCGGTGTTGATGCCAAACTAATACATGTGCTCTTTGGCATACCTTTGCTGGGGTGCTAACCTTCAGCCACTCTTCCTGTAAAAAAAAAAAATTAAATTAAAAAAGCACATTATCTGTGATTATTTCTCCGACCCAGCCCCACCCCACCCATCATACACAGTTTACTGGCACCTCTTTGACATGGATTATTTGTGTGAAACTAGTCCTTATGTATTTCAGTGCTTTTCAGAATAAAATGACAAAAAGTGTTACCCGCCCGTGTTCGGCTCAGCTCTGCCCATACCTGTGAATCAGGGGATCAGGTATGTTTTCGTCTTGCCTCAACAATACTATTGGCCCACCTGTAGTGTGTGAGCGATTTTGTAGCCTACTGCTGAATCCTTTTTTTTTAGTGTGTGTAAAGTTGCTACAACATGCTGTTATTCCACATTTTAGGGTCAAACAAATTGTGTAGTTGATTATGTGGGATATAGCTGTACAGCGCAATTTTATTTATTAATATTTGGGTCTGCATTTTGGTTAATAATTTTGATAGTAACAGTGTGATTCTTTTTATAGTATTGAACATTAGTTTAATGATGCCTCATAATGAGACCACACACTTCCTCTTAAAGACATGGACAGCCACCCAGTGTAGTCAGATATATTTATAAGTGCAAGGGAAAAGAGAAAGAGAATGTGACAACTCAAGTCATGTTGTGACTTAAATTCGAAAAGAAAGTCTGAAAAAACATGCCATGAAAGCATTTTCACTTTTTATGCAAAATTTGAAAGTTTTCATTACTTGTGTTTTAAGATCATAAATTCAAATATTGCATTAAAACAGGTTAATAGAAACGTGGCTAGTGAGCCAGAAAATGATGCAGCTAAGTGGAATCAAGCCATCATTAAGTTCATAAATTACACCTATGCTTTAACCATTGTGATCTGTCAATATGCCCTTCAGCTCACAGAGTTTTTGACATGCACCTAATTTTCCCAAATAACCTCTAACTTCCCCACAAGGAGAATAATGATAATGTGAATGGCTTTTCCACAACCTTAAAGATTAATATAAAGTAGACCTAGTACTCTTTGGGTTTGGGTCTCGGATAAACTCAGAGAGTAGTGGCAAATTCCCTCACCTTCTTTGGTCTCTGGCTCCAGTGCTGCCTCTCGGAATGTCCGTGAAGCATACCCAGATCATGTCCCCATATATTGAAGGCAATGACAGATTGCTCTTCCACCAATTTCTTCACTCAAGGGGCTCAAGTGCTTCTTCTCACCTGTACTTTTTTTTACCCCATGTTTAATCCCTTCTCAGAGATCATTCCTCGTTTTGCATTTTTGCAAGTCACATCAGGTCCTTAAGGCTTCATTCAGACTAGGGATTTCACGAAGGTGTAGTTCCACTGCTGGTCAAGTAAGACATCCACTCAATACTGGAAGGGGGAGGGATCAAACATAAAAGGCTGATGCTGCAAAGCTGTAGCTTATTCCTTTTGTATTCCAGCTGTCTTATTTAACAAGTATATTTAAACATACAATATAAAATAGATAAGCTCATGATATTATAAGATCAATTTGGATCAATTAAGTGGAGGTGGAACAAAAAGATATAACTTCCATGTAGTTGACAGCATCTTAGCATATCAGAAAAAAAATCCCAATTCAAGACTTTTGACGGGCAGCGGCATAGCCGTTAGCGCCGTAGCCCCACAAGAAGGTCGCAGGTTCGGTTTGCATGTTCTCCCCATACCTGCGTGGGTTTCCTCCCACCATACAAAGACATCATGTTTTGGTTAATTGGTGACTCTAAATTGTCCGTAGGTCTGAGTGGTTGTTGGTCAAACAGATAACAGATAAGCGGTAGACGATAAATGAACTAATGAACTTTGAGGATGAGTTCTTCAGAGTTGGACACGACCTTCTGCCTCCATTGGAACATGTGGATTTACACTGCTACCAAACACAATTTCCAACATGGCTCCTCTAAAATGTAGGTGAAAGGAAACACACATTCCTTACATGAAAAATGACATCACTTACTTCCCCTTAGATGAAAGACAAGTACAATTCCAGAAATACTGTGCGAATTTTTGACAGTCCCTGAACCACATCTAAAAAGGGAAGTCTTCCGGTGCTGGCAGCATTTAAGAGCCATTACTCTCTCATTCAGCACATGTGCCAAGGTCGCTGGGCAGGATAATGAGGTTTTAGCATCCAATGACTCCCTTCAACACTGCTCTATTAGTTATGTAAAACAGGCAGACCTGGGTTATTGACTTTACTGAAGGGCTTATGTTAGCTTTTGGAAATTGATATTTTACTTCCATGGTCAGGAGATGTCTGGGGGAGATGCCCTCTCTTCTCCTTTTTCTTCAGTCGGTCACTTCATGTGGAAATGTGCAGAATATACACACAACATTTGGCCTCCACACTGACCTTGTCACTCCCAACAATGATGCGCTGCGGGAATAATTTCCCTTGGGAGCAACATTAGCGCCTACTCAGGAAGCTGGGTGGAAAAGTTGCAGTTAGTTAGCTATAAAAGCCAATTTATGAGAGTATTCTACCTGTTGAATATAATGTTTTATTACCTGGTACCCTACATCCTATAATATAATTAGGGTTATTTCTTTGTCACTGCATTAGAAAATTAAGATACTGGCTGATACTAATGGGCTACTCAGGAATTAGCATTTCAAAACTATTTAGGCCACTAAATCATTCAAGGGAAACCCATTACTTTTAGCAGTGGTTTAACAGCTATACACATTTGATAATTTTATCATATTTATTGATATTATCCATAATGTTTTTTCACATCATAAATATTTAATTAGATTTTTAATTTTTTCTGTATTTATTGAGGTCATCTGTCCTGCACTTTTCAAATTTTTTTTTCATAATAGGATAAGATGGCATATGAAAAGGCTGAATAGACAACCAGTGCAGCAGAGATAAAAAACATGTATCCTGAAAAGCATATAACTGGAATTAGTCATGTAGCTCAGTGGAATGCTGACAGTTTTATCAGTCAGACACTATTATACAACTTGGTTTGATTTTGAATGACGCTGCACATAAAGGACACAGCAGGCCTTTGAATAAATGCTAAGATCAGCATGCTGCTCCGGGAGAGTTACGGTGTGATGTTTTGTCTTTTTTCCTGAGGAGTAAAACGTAAACGCGTTTTGAAAAGGTGCATCTTTGTGGCCATCTGTGCTTTACTGTAACAACAAATTTAATTTATAACAGTTCATTCAAAATGTGTCGACACAGACACATCCATGTGATTATGTTTTGAATACTGACTTAATCATCATTACATGAATTCGCATAATTTCTTTTTGTGTGTGGAGTATTTCTGACGGCACCTGTAAAAAGTCTTTAAGTTGATCTGAGTAACGGTTACTATACAGTTGTGTGCCTGGAATATTAATACTCCAGTCAACCATTTAAAGTTTAAATTGTCTGTGAAACGGCTCATCTACAAACACAGACTGTGCGCTGCATAACAACAGTGAGGTTAGCAAGTGAAACGAGGCATGAATACATGATGGGTTGCAAGGTCGTATGAAATCAACATTGTGTCATGAGATTCAAAGGCTAAACTATTAAAAGAATATTTCCTGCACCATAGTAATGATCATAAACACAGTTTTGCCTTTAGTGACTTCTGAACTACTTGTGTCATCAAACATATAAATGCTGATTCAAAATCTCTGTGGAGAGCAGAGGCCTGCCGGAGGCATCCAGAGTCAGTGCGCTGAGAGTCTAGAAGAGCAGCTTGTTAGATACACTGGGACAACTTGCATGCTATTTGATCCCAAGTAATTTCAGCATCTGAAGCTTTGAAGGCGGAGCTCATGAGCTGGGTTGCATTTATATTAAAGAAGAATTAAGATAAACTACAGTGGCATCAGCAGGATAAAAAGAACTCAGCAAAGCCAGAGTGGAGGTTGTGTCATCATTAAAGTAGATGATACAGAGTTGAGTTCAAGTTCAGCTGAATGTGGAAAGAGTTCACAGAGTCATCAGAAGACTTGATGTAGGCAAACTTCAGTTGAGTGAACTTCCAGATGCAATTTAATTTGCTGAGGAAATTGGTGGGTACCAGCAAGCATGCAAAATCCAGCTCTGTTTCAGAAAACGGAAAACAAGAATGAAGGATAAGAGGAAAGCATTTCACCCAGACAAGTGAAATGGAGAGGGAAAGATTAAGGGAGTCAGCACATGAATTTGTATAAAGAGACATTAACGTTAAGGTTGTTATATAAAGATTGACGAAGAGCTCCATAGTATGATTATGGATGTCAACAAAAACAGGTGTGTCAGTGTCAGGGAAGGCTAAGGGTTGTCCTTGAGGTTTATTGTGGTTCCTTTACTGTATGCAAATGGCTGTGGCATAAAAACAGAGCCTCTAATACATCTGTTAACATCATATCCAATGCAATGGTTTTATGCACTAGTTGAGACTGAGGTCTTCTCTCTGCACTTTGTCAATAGATGATATTGATAGTGATTTCTGTTTTTTGTCTTGAAGGGCCAGTTTCAGCCTCTCTGAAAACAGCCAACTGATCAACACAATAAGGTAGAGAGTAGGTTGTCGTCCTTTGCTGTGTGGTTAAGCCGTGCTCTGCTTCTTGTTTTGCTCCAGTTACTGCTGCCACACTGGTGAAGTTATGCTTTGACTCCTTCTAACACCTCAAGGCTCCAAGCGTGTCCCCTCGGAGAAACGTTGTTGTCATAGTGCCTTCTGCTCCCTGCCATGCTAAACTTGGTGTAACCTATTTCATATTTCATTCAACCAGAACCACTGGCCACTCCGGTATCCATCTGACGAGCTGTGAGTTTATGTTATCCTCATGGGGGAGTGGTTACAAAGGAATTGATCATTTTTGCATCGCTCAAACTTACACAATTAAAGTGCGGGATATGATATATATATAGCTGAAGAAATGTATTCAGTGAAATACAGGTGTATTAACCATATAGGGCATACTAAAGAATGTTTTCTGTTCCTTGGCACACACCAACTTTTATTTTACCTCACTTTGATAAATGAATGAATTAGTAAACTAATATGTTAGCTGTTGAGAGTCCCTCATAAAGATCTATTAGAGTTTCAGAATTATCAGATATAAAAAGGTTAACCAGAGAGATGTACACTACCAGTCAAAAGTTTGGACACACCTTCTCATTCAAATGAACAGGTGAGTGTGAATGCCTATTATAAGATACACTGAATGGATGTTTGCTATTAGGTTATGAAGGTCAGCCATAAAATATAGCTGAGAGTTGTATCTCAAAGCTCTTCGAAGCACATTACTGTACTACACTCTATGTAGGTCAAGAGAATTTAAATGAATTCAGCTGTAAACTTTTGAGGAGATTGTGAACAATCCCTATGAATGAGAACAGAAATAGAATAATAGCCAATTATTGAGGCAACACTTAAATATATCTCTTTTAGGAAATGTATCAGTCTAAAGCTAGTAATCTCCATTATTACTATAAAATGGATTCAGAGGTTTACTTTGATTATTTTGCCTGTGGCCATACTGACTCTCTTCAGGCATACAAAAAGAGCCAGTAAGGAGAGAGTGACAGGATCCCAAAAAACATTTTGGATTTTTTTGATTGGGCTTCCAGTCAAATGGCACACCATGATTTGTCTCAGTCCAACCCCGCCTGTGAAAACACAGGGTGAGGCAATGGTACTTGTCATCACGAACATGTGATGGCCATTAGAAAGACAACCTGTCAACCAACTGTCTTCCCCACTCTATCCATGGATGTGATGATGGTTTCGTTTATGGTGGTCCAAGCCTTTCACAGTGGCAGACAGGGGAATAGACAGCGGCAGTAGGTTTTTCCACTATGCATGGATCTCACCTCATTAAACAGAAAGGCTCCTTCCTTTAACTGGAGTTCCTGATGCTACCGGTCCAACTGACGGATACACATGCTTTTGTGAAACTGTTTTTGTTTCTCTCAAATTGGCTGTTATGGCCAGATCTGTCATTGTGTTGTGCTCAGCAGAGTGACCATATCCATGTTAACTGTGGAATAAAAAAAGAAACGCAGCGATAAACACATTTTAATGAGATTAAAATCCCATAATAACTGTGCCACTGGTTAGTGTTATAAACCAAAAGTCAAAGAATGATATGCTCAAAAGGCTACATTGTTTTTTTGTGTTGTCCAGTTTTTCCTCCCTTAGTAGCTTTTTTCAAATACTAAGCAACATAAATAGAGAAATATGAGAGAGTCCATGCAGTGCCCACCGCTGGTAAGTGGTATGTGAGGTAGTTCGATATCGTATACTGGTTAATGCACTAACAGCAGTGTCTTTCATCATTCAGCTTCTCCTGAGTCCCCATGTGTTTTTATGTTTTTACATCTATAATTCAGGACTATATGGATTATATTGTGGCCTGTTTAATAAAGGATGCATATGGAGCACAGAATAGAATGAAGGCCAGCAATGAAATTATATTATTTGATTTTTCAAGCTGATTCTATTTTTGTATCTGTTAAACCTTCGCTTCTGCGTAGAGTTGTCGGCATCTCTTCAATGAACTCACATAATGCGCAACTGGTGCAGGGCCACTTGAGCAGGTAAATAAAAGTCCCATTTATGCGTTTCGATAGACCACGTTTGTCGTTAACCTTCACGTATAATGGCATTGTCATTCTTGTAATGGAATCTCAAGACTGCACTGGGAGGAACAAAATCACCTATTGGTGTTAGACACGATGTAACAAAGGACCACATTCAGTCATGCAGAGCATGTGATTCTGTGTACAGCTGATGGGAGGAAGCGGTTGGTACATTCACTTTGATGATTTCATCTATCTTCCACCGCATGGGTGCACAAGCAATTGAAATGGTCTGTTCGTAGCAGCATTGCCCATAAGCTACAGCTACAGTGCATTTGTCCTGAGTGCATTAGTCAAGACAGCCAGGAAGTGCGAAGAAGTTTCATTTAGGAGACATTACATATATCGGCTGTCCATATTTTAAGGCTAATGCAGTTCTAACTGTTAACGGGCTAATAAACAAAAACGCAATGTGGTAATTATCAAGGAAAGCATCCTGTCTTCCTGTCATACATACCAGATTCAGTGTTACTAATTGAACATGGAATCTTGAGTCTGCAGCAGTGGTAAGAAACCACATTCACTAAAATACTGCAGTTAAGTACTAATATGAGGTGTTAGGACTTTCATGTATTTCAGAGAGACAACACGTTACGTTTTGCTCAACTGCAACCATTTAACAACTTCACCTATAAAACACAAAATCAGTGCATAAAATAAGATGCCTCATTATAAATTAAACTGCCCAACATTATATTAATCACCAACAAAATGATTTTTTTCTTTTCCTGTTTTAATTTGAAATTGCCTACATTGCGTATCCACAGGTATTTACTTTCTGTCTTTGCCTTGTCCATCTACACTGCTTATCTGTGAAGGGTTGCTACGGGGCTGGAGTGAGGGGAGGAATACCTTGAACTGCTGGCAGGCACAGAGATGCATACCAGCAACTCAGAGTCACCATGTCTATGGACTGTAGGAGGAAGCTGGAATAGCCAGGATTCGAACCCAAAACCTTTTTGCTGTGGGGCTGTCTGCCAAAGTCTAATAATATACTGTATTAGTACCTGTTTGCCTTTTTGAGTAGTTGTTGGTTCATCTGTTCGTCGTGCCCCAGCATCAGCTGCTGTTCAGTTTAACTCCCAGAGCTTCTGTTCTGTTTAGAGATTCCTGGGAGTTCTGTAGGCTTTCCCTGAGTTTTTGCACTTCCTTTTGATTTTCTTATCCCTCCAGATCAGATTTTTGTTTGATCTGAAGAGAATATCTTGTGTTTTCTTTAGCAAATACAATACAATAAATATTTACAATTTATGAATAGAACCAGCTCTGCCTTATCATCTGCATTTTTGTCCAGAAGGTTCGGTTCTTTTTGCCCTCATCAATTTACACCTAAGTCCGTCTTGATAAAGCAAAAACTGAAGTTTGAATGGACAGTTTGACTGGCCTGATGGGCCATTTGCAGGTGTTACTGTGCATTGTCTTCTTTCCTTATCCAGCCAAAAAGCAGTGAGTTGTTTTCCAAGATCAATTAACTTCAATAGATGCTCACTTAGTTTGCCAGCAAGGTCAAATCAAGTTTGCTTGACAAAATGAGATTAGTTTTCTTGTGCGTCAAACACTTGGCAGTCTCAAAGATATTAATGATGTTTTGTATTGTTTTGTATTAGCCCTGTCGAAGGGGTTGGTCCAAGAAACACATCAATTCTCGATTTTTGGATATAATTTCAAAGAAAATCCTGAATGCTTCCACCAAGTGTCAAAGTGTTTGGACAGTCAAGGATTTGACCTTTTAGATTTATACTTTGGAGGAATGCTTTCAAATTCTTTCAACCACTTAATTTTTTAGTTTTGTATATGTCATCTAATGATCCTTGATATTTGTGATGCAGATAACAGAATGCCAAGCCTTGGGTTGGATGGTTGGTTAGAGGTAGGCATCGTACCTGACTTCATTTTACATTTTAAGAACAATTATGTTCTCTTGCGTTCAGGAAAATTAAGATTACTACAAAAGGAAAGCTCAGTATCAACTCAGTTTATGGTGCTAAAAAAACAATGTGGTGACACATTCCACATTTATCAAATCTGTATTGCCTGTTTGTTATTTTTTTTTTGTTGTTTTTTATTTATTTTTTTTTTCCATTGGCAGCTCCTGCATTGTGGATATTACACTCTGCCATATTGTAATTTTAAGCATATTTGTGTATCCAAAATCTAGATGTGCAATACATGAGTATGTCATGCTCATTCAAGCTTTGATAGAGCATCTTTCAAAAACATTACAAAATGAATACAAAACGTGAAATGGGACTTTTGCTGCACCCCCAAGTTTATGGCAATAAATGCCAAAAAGGATGGTGCCCCAAAGGTCAGTAGAACACCTTAAGCCAAAGAGTGCAGAAAAATCAAGAAAAAGGGTTGGGAAGAACAATCTAAAACATTAAGTAACATGGCAGAGAGGACAGGCGGTATTAATGGGGACATAAAACCTTCGTTCCCTGTGTTTGGACAGAACAGAGCAGAAAGTTACAGAAAATCAAACACTGCTAACGATATCAACAATTAGATTCTCACAAGCAGAGTTTATAATGTGTGAGCAGACTTATTATCTTGTGTATATTTTAGACTGCACTTTGCTTGTTAAATGGGTATCTCTTGATCTGCATAATGAATTGCTGCATGCTCACTCTCATTCTTATTGCAATAAAGATGTTAAGTGGATAAAAGTTAGCACAAAAGTGGCCCCCAAAAAAAGCACATCTTTTGTCTTATTCATAACTGTGGATAAATCCCTGTAATATGTGATTTTCCATGCCTTTCATGATACTGTCCACAGGGGAATTAAATGTCAGAGCTATGCCACTGGCTTCAATATCTTTATTTGCATTCCTGGGTCTTGCCTTCTGCATCGCTGACAACCAAATATCCTCCTTAAAGGTCAACATCTGGTGACTTGGCTTCCCTGTGTCAGAGCTGGTAGCATACAGATACATACAAAATGGTTCACCTTGGAATGGAAGTCAAACTATGATGCTTTGAGTAAATTATACTCCCTGTTTTCATGTAGTTAAATAGTAATACTTAAGTGTAAACATGTGTCCATCAGGTACAAGTGAGAGCCTGACAGATAATGTTTGCTGTTCACTTATATGCTGGATGGCCTTCACGATCCTCCACCTTCTTCCACTTACTATGAGCAAACAGCTGCAGGAAAGCAGAACACGTCTCTGTCTTTATCTTCACACTAATTCACTGCGTCCTTCACATTCTACATCTTTTGTTCCTGGAGACTGTTTAATATTCTGCTCACGTAAGCCTCCCTTCATCTGTTCTGCCACTCCTCTGCTCAAGCCCACTCTGACCCCACACCCCAATCTGTCCCTCAGGTCTTTGTCTTCTTTGTCCCAAGGTCTTATTTCTGAGCCAAGGTGGAAGTCCTAAGGAAGCCATCATCATTCAAAATGATCATTGTGGGTTCTTGAGGGACTTGTTTCCTCCTGTTCAATTAAACGGTACCTTTCCTTGGGGATGTTTTTTTTTTTTTTTTTAATGAATGAAGAATATATGAAAACAGACTCCTTTTTAAAATATGTGATATTTTGTAAATTTTTTGATCTTTTAAACTTTTCTATATAAATCAAAGCGTCCATTTTATGAAAGAGAAGACCACTACATTATTTGAATGAATGAGCATTTTGATTGAATGACAACTACTAATATTAATAGCACCTATTTTAGAAGGTTTAATACACCACCACAGCACAAAGCAAGACCGAACAGCGTGTACATTTAAGGCAATTGCTCTGTAGGTTTCTCCCGCCAGTGAAACACCAATGCATTTTTTTTTCCCATTGCAGAAACACCCAGGGTGACAAATTAACACATATTGTCATCTGGAAGCTGCCCCACGAAGCCACGGTCTCTTCTGTTTGCCAATGAGCAACACTCTTGGAGTATTCATAGGTTAAGGGCCCTGCTTTAGCGCAAAGCAGCTGCTTTAACACTCTTTTCTAAGCTTCAAGCCAAGAACACGTCCTCTCAGAGCAACATGACCTCATGAGCTTCTTCACAAACTACAGTAGTAACATACTCATTAAATTTCATGTTTTTTCCATCCAATCTATTGGATGGAAAAAAGGTATTCTCAGCATGACTCCAGAGCTCCAGCAAAGATGACTGCAGAGGGTTTGCAACTGGTGCAGTGGCAAAACAATGGCTCACCACTGAAACAACGGGTTTGATTTCAGACAGCATCACCACCAGTTTGGCAAGTCAGTGAACACCAGAGTTGCAATGCCCCAGCTGATCTGCATCAGCTCAACGGCAGAAGTACTGTATCACTGCACCTACCTCCTTCAGCTACAGTACCAGCTAGTCATCATAGAGACACAGTCAACCAAAACGAGGCTTATTGGAAAGACGCCAGGGAGACATGTGGTTGCGGCAGAATGGGGCAGAAACATGGCCTGGGACTTTGTCCCTAGTGGCCTACTGCTACAGTAGTCTAATGCTTGTAGGGACCATGCTTCAATGATTTAAACATTCATAAATCAGTGATTCATTAAAGCATCACTTTGTTGGAACCAAGAAAGGCACATGCCTATTACTTTAAATCAACAACAAAGGGGCATAAACACAACTCCACAAGGCAGTTTATTAAAAACTGTATGTGAAAACGAGTGAAGGACTAATTTCAGTAGTTTCATTGCAATTAGTTTTTGTTTAATTAAATGCTCTGACATGTGATTGGTGTTCTAAGCCGCAACAGTGAACAGCCCTCATATTAATATGCCACTTGTGTAACTTTTCATTATCTAGTTTGCCACTGCTATGGGGAAAAATACAACCTAAGCAAGTAAACCTTATAATTGCCAACCCTTCCATGGTAATGGGCCTTTGAGTGGGCTCTGAAGCCTGAGTTGGAAATTAATTTGCTGTTTTTCTGTTGCCTGTCTCAGTGGGTTTATGACACAGTTTGTACAGGGGCTGGCCTCAACAGCATCCTCACTGCCATCTCCACTGGTGGTAGAACTAGCAGCTCCACCAACAAATGAAAAGTCGGTCATTTTGATGCACATCACTGCGCCTGCCTGGTGTGACTTATTTGTGTGTTCAACCTTTGTTTTGTTGTCCAAATATGATACACAGCAATAGCCTGGCATGGGGTTAAATCCACATTTCATCCATTCTGATTTGGAGCATCAGGTTGATTGTCAAGAGCATGCGTTTTTTTTTGTCTGACTCATGCCATCCATCATCTTTCCCTGAATTTACTGTCTCTTTCTCTCCCAATAACATGGTCACCCCAACCCTGTAAGCACACAACATCAACGCGCAGTCAATCAAGGGGCATACCAATCAATAATTAACTGCAATTTTTTTGCTCCATTTGATATCGACCCAATTTCCCAGCAGCGAACAAGGGAAAACACAAAGTGCACCTGATGGCCGGTATGCCCTATATTAAATTTGTTTGTTATTTAAGATCATTTTATATCTTCCGGTCTGTTTCATTTTTGGTTTGACTACGATAAAGGCAGTAAGAGTTTACTTTAGTTTCAAGTGTATCTGCCAGAAAAACAAATGAAACAAGGAAAAATAAGGAATATGTAACAGTATCTTATCTCGGGTCATTAAGGACTTGAAGCACATTAGCAACTGAGTAATATGACATCATGGTCTTCTGAAACCTGGAAAAAAAGAATCTGCAATGAATTCATTCGAAATGACCTTGTAGCCTACCGTCAGGAAGTGATGTTTTAAACATCCAGACCATAACTGACATCACCCACTTTGTTTGAAGTTCTCTCACCTGCTGTTAAAACAACCATCTGTGCATCTCAACGCTGTAGGACACTTTCCTGGCTGCCTGACAAAATGGTTTCAGTGCGTCAACTGAAACGCATGTTCACGTTGAATGGTTTGAATGGTACATAGGTGCATTAGCAGCATATAGATATAAGAATACCTGACACGATAGAGCTTTAGATTATTACTCTTTCACACATACAAACATTGACAATCACATATTTATTCTCACATCAGCAATATTTGTTTCTTTAAAACTAGGATTTTCTTTTTAAAATCCTTTTTGGTTCCCAAATTTGCATGTGTGTGTTTTAGAAAGGGAAACTTTGATAATGGTCTTTCAAACCTTTTCACTTCAAAAGCAGCACAATTTCTACATGAACCACAAGTAGAGTGCACTGCCGTTAAATCCCTGTCACTGTTAAGGTGACAATTTTCAACTTTTAAGATCTCAGTGATAATGCAGGTCCCAGTTAGCCGGGCCATTCTCTCTACGGAGAATTCATAGCCACAGAGCTGGTACACATAACTGCTAACACATGACTGCTTTCACTGTGATATCTCCACAGAGAGACAATAAAATAGTGGAGACAGACAGCAGATGACATGCAGAAAAGGGTCATGCGGGGGATTCAAAGCCAGTCAATCAGTCAATCTATTGAATGCATTTATTCTCTGCCACACAGAAACGTGTGCTACATGGATACACAGCTGATGCACAAAGATGATCCATAAAGCGGCATAGATTTTGTGCAGACATTTACGTCTTTGTTTTAACTGGCTAATTATTTTGATTCAGTACGTGCTGAGTACACAGAAAACAATGGATTAGTTCTGACTCAAATTGCTCAGCCATGCCAATGGGACACTTCCGAGAAGTGTAGTAAAGTGGACATCAAACATCCTGACAATGAAGGTAGGAGAAAAAGAAATGATTTGCCTTGGGATATGTCTAATTCTGCCAGCACGGTGGAGTAGTGGTTAGTGCTGTTGCCCCACAATAAGAAGGTTGTGGGTTTGTTTCCTGACCCGGGGCCTTTCTGTGTGGGGTTTGTATTTTCTCCCTGTACCTGCATGGCTTTCCTCCCATCATCCAAAGACATCATGTTTGGGTTAATTGGTGACTTTAAATTGTCTGTAGGTCTGAGTGTGAGTGTGAGTGGTTGTTGGTCTCTGTCTGTCTCTGTGTGTTGGCCCTGTGATGGACTGGTGACCTGTCCAGGGTGTACCCCACCCTCACACAGTGTGAGCTGGGATTGGCTCCAGCACCCTGCGACCCGGAAATTGATAAGCAGTTGAAGATGAATGAATGAATGAATATGTCTAATTCTTCACTTTCTATAAAGAAGTTAATGGCTGTTTATGGCTCAGACAAATCCGCACAAAGCATGTATTTTAATCATTTAAGACAATGCCCAATAACAACAGAGGTATTTTGACAGCTTGTAAAATTTGTCCCAATGGGAGTATCTATTTAAAGTGAACTGTATACAATGTATATTTTTGTCACACAGAAAATGAACAGCACAGCTGTACAAAAGCTCACTATCAGCTTCAGTACCACTTTGAATACACACAAAGGCTTACCCATGTGAATAATAACACGCTTTCATGTGAATGATTTCACGTATGCAGTACATGCATTTACAGATTTCTGAATGCTTAAAATAGGCTTTGAAATTGTACCCACTTCAAGGATGTGTGCATGTTTTCAGTTGTGTCTGTGTTTATAAGATATAATATTTTTGATTGGGTTAAACCAGAGCAGATACAGCTGTTAAAGTCAGCATTTCCTCGTTCCTTTTACATTTTTTCTCATTTCATCACTCACTTACTTTGAATGAGGAACTCTTCACAATGAAAGGACTGGTGAGTGATCGTCGCCACCCCAAACAGCTTGGCTTCAATTGTCTAATTTAACTATGCAAAACCACAAATATTGGCTTGATCAGGCTCTTATTTTTTTTAGTTCTTTTTTTGATTTCAGTTTTTATTTCTACTTTAGTTTTCTTCCTCACATCATGTGCCTGCCACTTTACCTGGTGCTTGACTGACATTTCATGAAGATCCCTCCAGCAGTCTCAGACTGAGTCAGATTCAGACCCTTCACGATTGATTCACATAGCTTTGCTACTTCCCCCCCGAGCAGGTGCTAATGACAAACATGGTTGCTCATGAACAGCTGGTATATTTCTGTGCTAAAGCAGCCTTCACACAAACTGCCTGCACCTACTTTTCAATGCTATGGAGGATGCAGACGTAAACCCTGCTTTAAAAAGAAATTTCAGAGGAGAGGAGCTTCACCAGGGCCCACCCATGGCTATGTTTGTAGGCTGTGGAGAGTTTGACTCAAACGGCACATCAGCATCGTATACTTCACAGCTGCTTCACAGAGGGGTCTTCAGGAAAAGTCAATCACAACTCCAGAGAGACTGACAGGCGCACAGTGTTCCTGGAAGAGAAAGAAGAATGCACTGACTGTCCCTGTTACACACAGCTAATGTATCTAGATACCAGTGGGAGGGAGAGCCATTATAGAAGCTGTGGAAAAATAGAGCGCAGCTCAGGCAGTTGCTTTAGATGTGAGGCATCAGTTGCTTCACCCATGTGGCACCAGCTGTTTGGTAAACAGATGACTAGCCCCAGCCAGTCATATTCATGTGCCTGTTGTAAGCCTTTCTGTTTACTCTGTGCTCTCTCTACTACCTCAGGTAACTTTTTGGTTTTGTGGAATTGACTCGGAGCTAATAAATCAAGTAGGTTTGTGTGAGCAGTCAGATGTTAGACCTTTTTGTGCATCCATGTGGAGTGGCTGGACGTGGACCATCAGACATCCCGTTCTGATGGACACAAAATCTTAGTTGTGCCCTCAAGGAACTTCTTTAGATTTGGGAGAAAAATGAACTTGGACTCAAGGATGAACTGATGTGAATTTAATGGTCAGAGGACAAAGCCACAGTAATCTAAGATAACATGGTTTTTAACCAAGGGGTCCCGATATCTCAGTAAGATCTTGATGGAACTTGAAATTGGGCATAAATGTCCACTTTGACTTGGATGAATTCCACTCAAATGGTTAATATTTAATAACCCTGAAGACACAGGGATGAAATTTGAGTAACAGTCTGAGTAGTGAGGTAGACAAGCACAAGGCAGTAATTCTAGCTTCTTCTAACCACATGCTATAAACTGTCAATTCATTTGTACATTTATTGAGTTTCTTTCCTTGCTATATTCAAGGAGAATGATCTTTAAATTTGAGTATAATTTTTCTCATTTCATGGTCAGATTTTGCATTGTTTGCTCAAAAATATGTTAAAATGATCAGAAGTTGCTATCAAATCACATCACAAGATAAATGATTTTTTTTCCAAAATTGCTTTATTCAACTTGATGTTGCTGCATCAAACCTGAGAAACTGACTGGTTGACACAACGCTAACCTTGCTAAGTCAGCTCTGCGGATATGCACTGCAGTTACCAACACACTCTTCATCTGTATGTGTTGACAATTCTCTTCGCTGTTGTGTTTGTCTGAACAAACAAGAAAACTTGACTGGCTGTGGAAAAGGGGTCAATAGGGGTTAGCAGCAATGAGCAATGAGCAGCATACAAAAAAAAAAAAAAAAAAAAATCTGTTTATACCTGCTGAGCATGGTGGAATCGTTGTATATGTGCATGTTATTTCATCTCTCCTTGCAGCTGTATTGTGTCCAAACAGAAAGGAAAACTTGACTGGCAGTGAACAATGCATTATTTTACTATTTAATAGCTGTGTTTAAAGGAACTGCTTGCGCGTGTTAATTCTAGAGGAAAAAAAGGGTACGATATAGTGGCTTCTGTGTCACCCTTCCCGGACTGACAGACCTCTTGAGACATGCCTGCAGGTACGTAACTGGCCACCAATGCAGCTGTATTTATTATATTTGCTCAAATAAAGGTTCTGACATAGAATGTCAATTTGAAATCTGCTGATAGCTGAATTTGAAATTACAGTATGGTTCAAACTCATTTTGCTCAGTCAAAAATCTTGTGACAATCCCATCTTGACTAATTAATTTAGCACACAATGTCAGTGTCATTTCCAAATCAAATATTATATCTATGACACATTAAACTCATCTTTCTGCCTGAATATCATGCATATATGAGGCCAAGGCCATCAATTGTAATCAAAAATCTTGAATGCTATTGTTATGGGGGAGACTGGCTACGGTTGTAACATGGGGAGACTTGTAACACCGCCAATTCCACAAATTAAGGAAGATATAAGATCATATAATCATTTCAGTGTTTACCCACTTCCTCCCCAATCTCACATGCTGGTTGTCAAGGTTGGAAACAGGTGCATACAGATTTTATAGAGAAAAAACTGATTTTGAGATAAGAAAGTAATTTTTTGGACCAAAACTAAAATTTCATTTAGTACTTACACAATTGTAGATAAAATCATGTGACTTACAGTAGATTAAATTATAGCTTCTCAAGCAATGTTTGATGTATTTCCCCCCTGCTAATATCAAACCACAATGCCAATACAATTATCTAAACAATGGCTGAGGGCGGGTTGTAACATATATTTTAAAAGTTTTAAAAGCATCCCCTTACATAAAACTAAAAACACTTCTTTGACTTTAATCATTTTAGAGCATGTCTAGGCAGTGGAAAAGAAAGACTAAGGGAGGTGTGCCTGCTGATGTTTTTTTTTTTTTTTTAAAGCATCTTATGCGGTCACAAAGAAGGTCAAGTCAATCAAATCAGTGGCAAAGGAACATGGGATCTGCCATGTAACACTGAGCAGATACTACCCAAAGTGCTGTTAGGAAATTTTATTCTCGTAGACTCATTTACACACACACACACACACACACACCCTTCTGAGTTACACAGAGAATATGTCTGAGTTATGGTCAGCATTAGAGAGACAGACATTGTTCTGGATTGTTTTTTTTTTTGCTTGGTTTTTTTTTCCAATACAGCTGTTTTTTGAAGTGAATTCCATGGTGTGGTCCCTGTGTCTGCTTATTTTGTCTGTTACAACTCTCTCCAGCATGTGTTACAACCCGCCCCACTAGTGGGGTACGTTCTAACAGAGGAACACCATGTATTTGACATTAAGTCACAAGGTCTGTGATATTCTTGCTGGGTTTTGAATAGATGCCATTTGTAGTAAATTAATGTGGGTATTTTGTATAAAAATTTGAAAGCTGTAGCTCAAAAATTCTGTGAGTTACAGGTGCTGAAGTAAAAAGTTTCCCCTACTGTTAAATATATAACTGAACACAAGAAAGGAAAGATGAATAGGTAACTTGTGTATAAAGACATGACACTGTGGGTTGGTTTTCGTGCTGTCTTGCCTTTTCTGAATCACAAGCTGACATCAGTCTTTTATATAGTAATTGGGTGCAGCTGAATAATCACAGAGGAGCTTTTTGTGTTAACAGGCTGACTTGCTTGATTTTTGTCCTGCCAAGTTTGTGCTTCTTTTTTCTGAAAAATCTGCAGGAGACAGACACAGGTGTTTATCACATATTGTGTCTGAAGAAATATTTTATGCCAAACTATAGAGCAAATGAAAAAAAAATATATTCTGTGACCCAGAGAGAAAAAATGTCCAGGAACAGCATACACATGGTGAACAGCATAAACCACTCTGCCGTCCTTCAGTGTAATACATGCTTCAAACAAGGGACATCTCACTTATTGCTATCAATTCCAGACATCTGATCCACTTTATTAAACATCATTGCGAGCTAAACTTAGTCCTGAGAGGAGACTACAGACCAGCAGACTAGGGTCATACTCTGCTTTGGGCTAATTCAGACATCTATGAAAACAGTTGAATATGATTTTCCATTATATAATGATCGAACCAGTAAGTGATTTGCACTGAGTCACTGGCAGCCAAATTACAGGTGAAACTCTGTAGAATTAGAAAAAATCCACCTTTCATCCTCCCCTTGTAGGTGGAGTACTCATAAAACATGGAAAGAAAGCTATGTAAAACAATCCAAAACCATATAAATCAAAAAAGACAAAGATCTTGATGTACCCTAGACAGACAAACACTGCCCATGTTTGTGTCCTGAATTCATGTGAATATTACTCTGATACTGCGTTTTGGCTTTTGGCTCTTTTAACTGTCGGTGTTGGGCTGCTGCGTCCATTCAAATATGTCATTTAATTTAATGCAACACATAGGTCACATTAGCCTCTCTATAGCTTTGCATCACAGATATCTATTTGCAGCACCTTCATTCAACATCAAGAAGGCTTCCACCCCATCTTGCGTCCCTGTGGCCTTTGCCCTCTCATTTGGTTACTTCTGCTGTGTTCAAGTAGATACACCCAATGTCCCAACCTTTAGGTCAATAAAAAATTCTGCTGCATCGTTGACATGTCTTGACCCAGACTCAGACCTGCTCCTCTGCGTCCTGTTTGGCAGTTGGCATAATCGGCCTGACCTTCGGTGAAGTGTCCTTGCAGGGTACTTCAGGCTCCTGGAGTGTTTCAAAGAGAAATTCATTAATGAAGCACTCAACATACAGTAATCTTAACAACAAAAAAAACAGAGAAAGAGGAGAGGTACAGTGTGAGGTATACTGTAGGCTTGGATTCCTGGAGAAAAACCCAGATTCAAAACATTTGGAATGAGGTAGCAGCAGCTTCGGTCCAAAGATGGTATATAGTCCAAAATAAAAAGACAGAGAATATAATTACTTGTAGTGTTTGACATCAGTATTATGTAGTTGACCGCTTTGTACCAACACCATCCACCCCAACCACCTACTGGCGAGTTCGCTGCTGGTAATAAATATTATGTCATGGCTTTGAAAAGCCTCCAGCCAAATGCAGACATAAAAACTGGCACTAAGTATTTGAAGATTTATTGGACAAAATAAAAATGCAAAGGACTCGCTCAAAAGGTGAAGAAACTGAAGATCACACAGGGACATGGAAACCCCTTATAATCCAAAACACAAGTGATCCAAATTAAGGAATGAAATGGGAGCACAAGGGGGAATGGGAAAATCAACAGGAACAAAATCAGACCAATTCACAAGGGTTTAGAGATGGACAGATATAAATTCAAAAGCGAGGAAAAGATGATTGGACACATGAGACATCTTAAGGCGGGGAAGTTAATCACTGGATAAAGGCAGGATGTAGACCAACCATGAGACACCCAAGGGAAATCACAAGGAGTGCTAATATAAAGCCATCAAAAGTCCACGAAAGTGTCCTTTCAGGGCAGACCAGGACATATAGGTGAAATTTCACGGAGACAATGTAGCCCCATGATTCACTGACGGCAGCAGGACAATCTAGCTTGAAGGTTGGCCAAGGACACATACTGTGGACAACTGGAACAGCAAACTGCTTTATCACCTCAGCACTGTAATTGCACATCAGTCGTGGGAAAATTCTCCATATAATAATTTTACACAACATTTTTCACATTTTAAGATGCTAAAGTAGCAATCTTCCGTCTTGTTTTTCATTAAAAAAAAAAAAAAAACGTTAGCAGTTCACAACCCTCTCCAATCCCGAGTATTCAGTCAGTGGCTCAATGCCACTTCTCAAATTAGAGATGATAGAAATAGGAGTGTTTACAGTGGATTAGTTGTGGTGTGATGCTTTTCAGGGTTTTTTTTCTCTTTATTTACTTTAAAGTGTGGGATCCAACATCCATCATTTTTATTCCACAGCGATCTGGGAAGAATGCAATTAATCCTGTATTGATCAGACCTTCATTTACCCAAGATTAGGTAGTTTGTAATATTTGTGTTTTGCTGTGCTCTCATTCGTTCACTCAATTCATTTTTGATCAATATGCCATTAAGACTCTAGTACCTGAGGCAAGACCTTTTTTTCTTATGTTGGTGGGGTTTCTCTGGTGTGTGTATGCGGATGCCTGACATGAGGGTTAAAAGAAAATTAGCTTGCATCCAGGTATGAAGGCCTGATGAAAAGCACAGTGTCAAGTTGTAATCATAGATTCCTGTTACGCTTGTCCACTTGGTGGCCTTTGGCTGGTCAGAGTTGAAAAATTAATCACCCTGAGGTGAAAGTGATCTGTTTCAGGGTTGAGCATTGGACCGAGATCAGCGCTAAATGAAATGCTGTGAATCAGAAACAAATTGCACTCTTTTTCACCCCTCTTTTGTTGAAAGAGGTTCTCACTGATCCCTAAATTAAGTGCACAAATGTGGAGGGAATAAATAGAGGGCTATGAAAAATGAATCTAAGTAGACTTCTTCAATTTTTATCAACATGTTTTATACTACTAATAATTCCCTCTCCAGCCAAACTGCTGTGCCGCACTTAAAATAGAACATCCTTTCCAACATCTACTCAATTTCAGCTCTAATATTACAATAATAATAAATTAGTCATTATACCATTTATCAACCATTTGCATTAGTGTTGATGAATTATTAAGATCTTGTGAATAAGTTTCCAGAAGGAACATGTAATGTCAGCTGAAGATGATTCATTTAATTCATGAGACACTATGATTGTATCAGCGGCTACTGTTCGGAACCACTGGCATCATTAAAAAGATAATGCAATACTTCTCTGGCTAATCCAACTAAAAGCATGCAAAACACCTACAGCATTAATTCTCGAGCAGAGTATTTGTACATCAGGGGGTACTTCTTACAAGGGCTGTGTGTAACGATTGTGGAGAAGCCCAGTTCATTTGTGGGAAAAAAGACAATAGTTTATTCAATAAATGCTTCCACGTGTCAGCCTGAGTGACATATATCTGGTTTCTACTGATCCTCGAACACAAGCCTTAATGTTCTTTACAGGCTTCTTTTAAACTATGCAAAATACTTGAAATATGTTTTATTATGCAAATGACTTAACATTTCATTCTGCATGGCTCCGCCACATGTTTGGAGCCTCAGTCAGACCCAGACTTGAGAGTTTTTGATTCTAAAGATGAACCAGACTGTGCTAATGCAAGCTCTCCCATACTCTAATGTCAAAGTTTTGGGAAGACATGAAAAAGTAGAGAATACTCAGATGATTAGTGTCAGCAGAAATATCACATGTATTAGCCTCAGTCTGACCCAGACATGGATAAGGAGTGTGACATGGATAAGGAGTGTGTTGTGCGACTGGTTCGAGTTGTTAGTATCTTTCATTTGTTGTGGTTTGTGAACTTGAAAGTAACACAGTTTGTGGGTGCGCAAACGCTGACTCACTGCATTGACAAGATGTAGGGCTTATTTTGCCTTCCCCTTATCCCCGCACATTGACAAGTTTGCTCCTTTAGTTATGTTGTGTGTGAATCCCTTGCTGTCTGAATCTATTTTCATGAGCGGTGAAACGGCAGAAAAGGCAATGAGTTCTGACTTCATTCCTAACCAGCACTATATATGAAAAGGGAGGGCAGGTGGTCAAGATTGTACAACAATTACAGATAGATGAACCGTAGTGGGTCATTGAAAGTCTTAGTTGTTGGAACCCGTCCATACTAGCTAAACTCCTCCTGATGTGAACTCACAAGGTCACCTAATCCAGAAATGTAGCTATGGGTCGTGATAAACTGCCTGTGCAGACGACCTTCATTTTTCTTTTACAAGAGGGGTGTCTCCGTGAACACCCACATGTAAGCTCAAAATTGCTGAGACCAATGCTAGGTTAAAGTCATTGATTTTAGCTATAAAGAATAGATAACATGTTGGCCTGGTCTGCTAATCTAAAAAAATGTTGTTCTACTTTATTTGCATATTTCTTGATATAATATTATCCATTTTTCAGTATGGCTATTTCAGACTGTCCATTAAGGAAAACTATAGTATTTTCTATTTTGTCTTTACTGTGTAGTATGATCACACAATCTGGTTCATCTGCTCACCACCTGCTGGAAAGGATTTTAAAATGAAAGCTACATGTTTTCAGCCTTTGAGCTACAGAGAAGCATCACCAATCAAAAATGTATTATTCACCTGAGGACTGAATCGGTCTAGTCAGACCACCTTTTTGTAGAGTCCCTTACATTTGCCCGAACATCAAACAGAGCAAAAGAGTCAGAGTCTCCCACTTCAAGTAAATACAAGTTTCTGCAGCACAGCTGCGGTCGGCAGGTAAATTTTTTAAGGAAGACAGCAAATGTGATTGAAGAGTCAGCAGCTGGCATCTTTGGATTAGATAGATTGTGAGAGCAGCAGGTGGTGCCATGGTTGGTAATGGAAGTCTTATTTTCCTTGATGTGAAAAGGTAAGACCCGGCTCCCCAATAGCATTCAGTCTGAAGAAGTGCTGCTGGTTGGGGTGTCCGCAGAGAATTAAAATATTCAGTCACACAAACTTGTCCATTTATAATCTAGACCAAAGTTGCATGTTGACAAATTATATATTTGTCTCAACTCAGATGGAGTCTAATTTACAAATTTATTGCTATGGTAGAAAAGTTGGATATTTCCTGACAATGACAGGGTTTCGTTTCGAGTTTAGATGGAAACCTACCAAATGTCCTTATAATGTTTGCATGCACACAGCTGTGAAATTAAAATGGCTGTAAAATGTGGCCTAAATGTGACCACATACTGGTCGTCGCACATCTTGAACACAGGAAAAAAGCCCAACCGTGTATTATTAAGGATCAGTTGTGAGAAATGGACAACATTTGGTTTCTTCAACCAAACAATAATGGCATCAGTTAAATTTGGGTAAAACATTCATCACTGAGGAACCACGGCAAAACATCCAGAGCAATATCTAATTGGATTACAATGAAACTGCACCCTGTTGGTCTTCCACAGCTCCTGGTTCATTTTATATAACAAATCTTATGTGTGAGATTAATTACCCAGACAAACTGTGGATGATTGGATGGTCAACATTCTGATTGGGGCACTGATGAAAGAAATTATTTTTATAAAACTGAACGAGCAAACACGAGCAAGTATGCAGCAAATAGGATCAGCCCAGCCAACTCTGTGGCCACGCACCACTTGAAGAAAGACAGACAAATTTATCATTTATCAATATGTTGTTAAGAGAGTGAGAGAGTTTCTGAAAATTTGCTGAAAAAATTGATTTATTCATTCATTCATTTTCTGCTACTTCTGGGTCACAGGGGGTGCTGGAGCCTATCCCAGCTCACACTGGGTGAGGGCGGGGTACACCCTGGACAGGTCACCAGTCCATCACAGGGCCAACACACAGAGACAGACAGAGACCAACAACCACGCACACTCACACTCAGACCTACTGAAAATTTAGAGTCACCAGTTAACCCAAACATGATGTCTTTGGACGGCGGGAGGAAACCAGAGTATCCAGAGGAAACCCACGCAGGCACGGAGAGAACATGCAAACTCCACACAGAAAGGCCCCAGGCCGGGAACACGTGACCTGATATGAATGTCATTTCAGACTGCAAGCACAGTCAAAGTTCAATTATTAAGTAACACACAGACTGTTGTTTTTATACTCGATTTCTGTGTTTGAGTGCATGTGAGCGATGGGGTTGATGCTGACACCAACTCCTTATGCCATGCTACTTTTATTATCGCACACAGCTTTAAGATGTATGTCTGTGTTTGTCTTTATTCCTCATTTGTCCAGGATGAAACGTGTTGTTAAACTGAACACAGTGTAAAAAAGAGCTGGAAAAACTGCTGTTCATTACCCTTTTCATCTGGTTCTTCATTGAAGCTTACTGATGATGAAACGCCCATTTGTCCCACCAGTCATCCATCTGTTAAATGGGAAACACAAGAAAACACATGTCCAGTATTTTGGACTATTACATTGCAATGTGTAAGTATTAACATTATTCTTATTCTTATCAGCAGGTCAATAGGCTATGTGCAATTCTAAAAGAATGTGCAAGGGGCCACAGTTTCTGATTGTTGATCTATTCAGGTGTTCTAGCTGCAATTTCAGTTAACTCCCACTCAGGACCGAGGTCAAACTTTATTCAAATGGACAGCAATTTTCTTTACTTTCATCTTTGACGTGTGCTTCCACACGACTGTGTTGTGTGGTGCGTGTTTGTGAGAATACACGGGCTTGAGTTTTCACACTGGAGGTGCCAATTAGCTCTTGAAGATGACAAGAGAGCATGAGTTGGCTCAGCAGTAACGAGCAGCTCCAGCAGAACTTATCTGCCTCCTTCTCACTTTGCCTCCTCACTTTCCTCCTCTGCTCTTAGATTCTGAACCTATTTTTCTATCCTATTCCTTCCTCTATCCCTGCCAGCCCATTGCTTATTTCATCAGTTTGTTTTTTTTTTTGGAGGGGGGGGGGGTTCCGCGTTGGACCCCTTCTCCACTCATTCCCCTTTGCCTCCGCTCGTGCTTTGTCATTTCATGCGGGCACCGAGCTGTCTTATTATAGCAGCCTGCTTACAGCAGACCTCTCCGTTCTCTTTCTTCCTCCTCTGCGGAGTGAGGGCACACTGCGTTTTGCTCTCCACTGAGGGATAAGGTAGGTTGAATAAACTTTTTCAAAGACTGCCTGGACTTTCCAAATGTTCTTCTCACATACAATGAGTGTCAGAATCAACACTGGCAAGATATTCCAAATGGAAGATTCTTGTGTTTTGTCGGGATTATAAAATTAATAGCAGGATGTGGCCAATTGTAACAATCTTCTGGGATCTGACTGGCAGTAACCCTATAGGATCAGGACAGGATCAGGAAGCAGTGACAAAGGCTTCATTCAGTATTATACTAGTTATCAAAAGGATAGTAGAAATGAAAAAGCAGCTCCTTGAATGGCCACTTGAGGGTAGGTCCAAAACCAACCCAATCCCCATAGAGGGTCATATTAAAATACCTAACTTTAGAGCAGAAATTAATGTTTACAGCCTCAAAAAAACAACAACAACAACAAATGTTTTAGTCAGGATAACTAATAATAATTCATAACAAATGGCAAGGACTGAAGTGTCATATAACATTCCTGTTTAAATGTCAATGCTTATAAAAGGCTTAGTCTGGTGGGTCTCATCTCAGCTAACTTTAGCAAATGAATTTTTTTATGGTGTTATTTGAGGTGTTGAAGCCTTTTGGGGGACCAGCACCACACACCCCAAAACTTTGTCCATTTATGAATTAGCTGGGAGTCAGCCAGTATATATATATAAATATATATTCGCCTTCACTGTTTCCACTGTGAACTTCCAATTTTTTTCACCCTGCCATCTTTGTGTAGTGTTTTAGTCAGTGTTCTTTTTCACCCCTCCAAGGTTTTCTTCCTGCTTAAATTCTTTGCTCATATGATCTTCAGCAAGCAAGCCTCAGTTTGTAACTCAGTGCCAAGCTGAATGAGGTTTCAGATTTTTGTCAGCAAGTCTTGCTTGGCAATTTGGAAGTTTTGTTTGAAGAGTTTCAGGAATGCTCTTCAAGAGTAGCTAAATAAACTGTAGCTTTTTTTCCTGACAACAACCTCAACAAAGAATTCTGAGACAGCCGCACAGCCATCAGCTGTTTTCTAAAAGTTCCCATCAGCTTCGAGATGATGGTTAAGTTTTCCCATTGCTACACAGCAAACATGAGCATCAGGAGCGGTTTGCCTACCATTTTGCCAACAGCTGCAACCATCTTTGTCTTTAAATTATAGTAGCTTATAGTTCTTGAGTAGCATTATTTAAAAGAAGACCATACTTTTGTATTGCCAAACCAAGTAATCAGTCAGAATTCAGTATTGAAAATCATCTATATTTATCTGCTTGATATTGACCCTTTATGTAATTTATTAACTGTTAATGTTTAATTTGCTTAATTGATATTTTGCTCTTCATAAATATTCTAACCTATGGCCAAGTCATGGTCATGTTTGTTTCTTAAAAGCAGAGATCCCTGTGTCAGGAGTTTACTTCTTCTGATTAGAAGAGTTCTGGTTAATTCTGATTAAATTTGTTTCTGAAACATTTGTTTTTCTTCAAACGAGGCAGGTACCCCAATTTTCAATGAGTGCAAATTTAGATTCAGGTGTGTCTGCTACATCTTTCTTTATCTCATGCCTCTCTTTTCATCTTTTGCCTTTCTCTTCCTAAATTTAGCCTCTAGCTCAGAAAGTCTCTTTTAGTTCTGCCAGAGTCATTTTGATACTTAAAGATTAAGCAAACAACACAAATACTGTTCTCAATACATCATCCTTTGAAGAAATGTTCACACAGAGAATTAATTTAGATGGACAGGCATAAGAGGACTATTGTGCCACGCATTGTCTTTATAGGGGGGAAACTAATGTCAACCATCGACTTTCATCTTAAGTCTAATTTTCTGACTTAAATACATTAACGTTCCTGACAATCTTTGTCCTGCCACTTCATGGCTGGCTGGGTGTCCTAGTGAGACTTTCAGCAAGGCGGCTCTCCAGTAAATCAATCAGAGTCCTGCAAATCAGGCATATCTTGTCTTCCGGAACTGGTCTCAGAAAATTGATGTGCTCAGGAGCTATTTCTTCCAAAAAAACTGACACATTACAACAGGAGTCCGCCAGTATGGTGCTCTTGCTGATTCTGCATGTGAGGTAGCCTTTGATGACTTTTTGATTGTGAGCTTGGTATGACTAGAGTTTGGCACAAATAAACAGACCTACAGACAAAACAAAACAAAAAAAAAACCTAATATCTCATTCTTTCTAACAATAGACCGGCTTGTATCTTTCTTCCACAAAATTTTGCAAGTATAGGCAGATTTTTAAACCCAGATAAACCCACTGATAAACACAGACTGACCCTTTTCCCATTTCGAGTCACGTTTTCCTTGCACAGAACATGCACAACTGCAAAGAATGGCATCACACACACACAAAAGATGCAAGGGAGGGAGAGTGAGCCGCTTGCTGACCTATGACCTCTTAAAAATCAATCTGCCACATCTCCTGTCTGAGATTCTGCTCCTTTAAAAGTTCTGGAGTCTCCAAGAGATCCTTTGATTGGTGAGTGTGTACTTTTAAAAGTTATTTTGCTGCCTCAGCTCACTCTCAGAGGAAGGTGTGGCCACGATGTTTATGGTTTAACAGCTCCGTTTTGGACAGGTGAGAGGCCCGTGTCTGCTCAGAAAGATGCTACAGAAGGAAAGAACCCTGTTCACCCAGGTGTTATGTTTATATCAAGATTTGAGCCTAAAAATGCCCGTGCTACTGAGTCCACTGCAGACGAAGGCTAAATATTGGCAGGTCTTTGACCAGTGGAGAAAGGTTTTTACTGTAATACCAGGATAAGGAGCAGCATTTCACTGGATCAGTAATGTTGGTGGTGGAGAAAGACAATAGAACGCAGAAATGTGCTCTATTGTGCCTGGAACAACAACGAAATACAGCTACAACTACAAAAGCGAAACCACTTTTTACTAACAATTATTTTGTTCTGGTGAAACTGATGACTTACACACATCACAGATCACTGGACATGTAGATTTCATGTGTCATGGTAAAAAGAATCCATGACATGTTTTTTGTTGTTGTTGTTGTTGTTGTTGTTTGTTTTTTTCCCAGACTTTACAGAAATGGAACGAAAACGTGTTGAGCTGCTTTAAGGTATATATGTATTGTAGAACAGGAGGTTACTTACTTTCTTTTCATTTGGACAACCCCGCGCTCCACACACCACACACCATACCACATCACACCACACTACACATGCCACACAGGCCTGCATAAGCCCTCATTTATTGCCTGCTGACTTTTCTCAAAACACATTCCAACTTGCCTCGACTTGACAATTTTACTGCAATGGTTGATTCACACAACATTCTCATTCCCATCTGCTTGCTTTTCTTACAGGTCAATAAATATCTGAATCTTATAACACCAGGATCCAAAAAAAAAAAAGAAACGATATTCAACTTTCAGAATTTTTACTCACACTAAAGTGGTAAGCCAATACCCATGTTGAGAAATCCAACTATTATGTGAGAATACTTTTACCTTGAATGGAACAATTCATTTGAGCTTGATACTGTAATAAATCCCCTTCACATGTTTTATGACATATTGAAATACTATAAAAAATAGCATGTCTGGAGAACTGCAGCTCATTAAAGATCCCTTAAACATCACATCCCTTCAGCCTAATTACATAAAAAAAAAAAAATGCAGATCCCAACTGCTAGGATTCATGAATATTTAAAAAAACAACAACAGCTGGATACAAGATCCCACACTGGGAAGTCCATTCTCAGATTCTCTGCAAAGGAGACTGCCAGTTTTCAACGGGTCCAAGTACGTGAAAATAACGATTTAATGCAGGTTTGACCCTTTAAAAATGAATTCTGTAAGCAGCCAGGCTGGTGTTCAAACACTTCTTGCAATTTTAGACTATAATTAATTCGTTTTTGTTTTTTGTGTGTGTGTGTGTGTTCGGAAATGCAATTTCAATTTTGAAATAAGGAGCATTGTGGGTGCAGAGTATATACAATATATGTACATATACAAAGGGTAAAGACAATTAGTGATTTTCTTGATTTTTCAGGCAGACAGCAGGATTGGATTATGCATGCCATTCACCTGAGGTTAGTCAATACATTTCAGAAAAAAAATGGATGTTCATTCCTACTGATCCATTCATGGTACCACACTAAAGCACCTTTCTGTAATTCATTAGATGCATCCAAGCAAGTAATGGAGAAGCTTGTGTGTCACAGGTTGCTGGTTATGACAAAAAAAAAAAAAAAAAGTTCTGTCAAATCTGTCATGGTGGCTGAATCTGCAGTCTACTGCAGACTTCGACTAGATTGCACACAGAGCAAAATATCTCAGTACATGTTTTTTCTTTGTATTGTTGTTGGATCTAGAGTGATGGAAAAGATGGCAAATTTATCCGTGTAAAAATAAAAAGTGAGGGGATGTCAATATTTTCTAACATCAGTGTTGCTTAGAGTCTCAATCATTCATAACTTAGGGACAGCATTCAGTCTCAAACTGATCTTTATTTTGAATAAATGAACACCATATATATAATGGCTCTGACATAAACAATAGCTTTTTTTTTTGCTGTGCACTCTTAATATAAAAGTTTTATTAATAAAAATGTTTTTGTATACATAATTGTAGTTTTCATAGTTTTCTGTTTACCATTAATATCACAGCATTGATTAAATATTGTTTTGTTTGAGTAAACAAGTTGGCATCCCACCTTTCATCAATACATGCTGGAACAGAGTGAAATGCATGCAGACACATTACTTTATGTCCTTCATCAGTGAGCAGTTGAATGTGAATGTTTGTGGGAGTGTGTATAGGCAGGGAATACTTTGTTCCAAAAACAGTCTGGCCATGAGAATGAGTTTTGAAGGTTTTAAAGCTCAGCAATTGGCAAAGCAATCACTGAGTCACTAGTATTGATCAAGAACCCACACAGATTTACTCTGGTCATTTTGAACTATGGGCTATTAAAACTACACCTGCTGGACTTGTTGCGATAAATGCCACAAATATTTTTTTTTTCTAAAAGAGATGCAAGTAGTTCATTTAAAACTATTTATATCGAGGCCATGTGCGATGCAAGCCACAACTCATCCCCACCATGATGAATCTCCAACCCTTTACTACTAAGTCATTATTTAAATATTTCTTTAGTGATATTCACACACCTGTAAATTTTAGTTTCTGCATATTGCATGGTCTGCCAAACTCTGTTCACAGGTAAACCTCTGCCAAGCACACCTCTGCAGTAGTTCTTGCTAGGTATCTACAGAGCCACACACACACAAGGTGAAAAAAAAACAAAACACTATACCTGCTGTTCCAGTTGGGAAACAGTAAATCAACAGTTCCTTGCAGTTCATTATGCAAAGAAACTGTTGCCTTTCTAGACACACACACATCACAGAAGTCTGAACCTGGCTGTGAAGCATCTAAATCATTCGGTTCAGTTTTACAAGACTCAGAATCAGTTGAGAGTCAAAGATGGGCAGAAACCAGGTCGTCCTGGTTGCACATGCTAGAAGACATCTCACCCATCTCACCATCTCACACAAGAAGCTGCTTCATTTCTGACATACATGTGAGGAGATCCAGATATTTTGAATAAAGCCCCTGCTGTGCTGATATCAGGGCCATTGGCGCATTGGCAATGCTGGTGTTGAAAAGGAGCAGCTGCTGAGGCTATGGGGTTGATATCAAAGTCATCGACTGTGAGTTGATTAAGGCACAGCATGGTAGGAGGGGGATAAGTAGTGCTGTAGACCTCCTCTTCTGGTAAGGAGTGGTTTCCCTACACCCTTCATTTTTGTCTTGTGTCATCCTAAACTATGTACGTTTTCATCAAAGGAATGTCCATGATTCTGAGTGTTGACCTGAGAAGTCAGCCCTCGTGTTTTGAATACATATAAGCCCTTGCATTCCTCACTACATTGGACACCAGGTTGTTTTACTTGTCTTTGGATGTGTAGTCTTTCAAAAGTCGCCATGTTCTGTTTTCTCTTGCTGGGCTTGGTAACCACAGTGATCTGAGTTTCTCCTGAGACACCAAAGTGATGACGGTGTAAAGTTGACACTTAAGAATTTATTTGGGGTATCCAAAACTCGAGGTGTACCCCCAGGTGTTTGTGTTCCTTCTTTAAGCTTCTGATAACTCAGACATAGCATCGGTCAGCAGTCTGACTCTGCCGCGTGTGGCCTGCTCATGATGTAACCTTAATCCCCGAGATCCTACAATGTGAGATCAGAAGTCATATCTAAAGCCTCTAGGGGTCCAATTGGTCCCATGAAATTTATGTGAAATCTAATAACTGTTGTCGTGGTTATCTAAATTTGATCTGCAGCTGGTCAGAGCAGTAGGTAATTTGATTCCATATGTCTGTGTATCTGTGTGTCTCATTCTTTGTGTTTTAAATATTGCCTTACATCCCCTGAAACTGCAATACGCTAATTTCTGAAGTGACAGAGTCCTCAGCTTTAAGATGTTTTTTTTATCTGAAGTGCCACGATCCACTCTCCAACTGGATTAGATTTTTCTTTAGGATGTGACACAGAAATGAAGTGATAGGCAGTCAAGCATGTAAAATGCCACAGCATTGTTACAGCTCTTATCACTGGCCTTTAATTCCAAGTTGTATAACAGCTACAAAAAAGCGATTAGAGTATTTCTTTTGGTGGAAAAAAAATAATATTTAATAAAATTTTCATCTTGTCAGCTTTGATCTTAAAATGAGCTGTTTATCACTCTCATCTGAAGCATGTTATCAGACCGCTTCCTCTACACTCTGAACTCAAAACCAACTTGTGTTTAGTTAGAAATGACAATTGAATGAATATTGTTGGCATCTTAAATGTTACTAACACAGACCCCCCCCCCCTTCACCCAAAAAAGAAGAAGCTTTGCTGCAGTTGGCAAGCAACACTGCCAGGTTTGTCACGTTTTTAAATTGGATTTGCCAGAAATTCTGTTTTACAGCAATGTGTGACAAGAACACAGCAGGAAACAATGGTGAGCCAGATGGGACTTAATTCTTTGGAGTAATAACTGCAAACTTCTCAAGCAGTTGATTTGAATCAATTTATGTACAGTAATTTACTGTTTTCAAAACTTCCAGTGGAAATTCAGTACCAACTAATAGATATGGGGTGAAAAAATTCTGGCCATTGTGGAGATGCCTTCTGGGTGTCCAGCACAGTCGCTCGCAGTTTTGTGAATGACTTGTATAATGCCATTTCAAACGGGGAAACATTGTACAAGAAAAGTAAGCTTTCCATTTGTTGTTTTAAATGTGGAGGCTTTATGTGCTGGATTATCCCAGTTTTAGTTTGACACCATTTCGAGGCAGGTAGCTCATCAAGATAAGTGACCAGAGCTATAAAGTTGACCAGCAGAAGGGAGAAGGGCTTGGTTTAAAATGCCATTTCAGCCGCAAGGCAAAAACCTGCATACTGCTCGAAGCAAGGAGCTTGTGTTAGATTGCCACATGGCAAATGGTGGAATAGGCACAATCTTATCTTTGCTGTGGTCTGTGACTGATTCCCATGTGGTGCACAGACTGCATAATGAAGCTGGATCGTGAAAACCCACAGATGTTATGTGTGCCATCCAGCCAGTGGTTGGCAGGAAAGGCCTGCTGCTTCAACAGTCCTACAATGTGTCTAATGTGTGTGGGTGTGAGCACGAAGCAGAAGGCAAGAGGGAGCAGCAGAGGGAACCTACTGGTATCAGTTTGCTGTGGCATGTGTTGCGAGGATGGGGGTGCAACTGTTGCAAGAAGCATGTGGGCAGGTTCATCTAGGTGGTAACTGATGCTCGTGTTTATGCTTCTTTCACTTTCTCTATATGTGTACTGTGAAAGAATGCAGGCATGATTCATCTTGCCAAGGGAACGAACATGAAAATTTTCCTGAACTTTAGACTTTCTTCCAAATGTTCTTAAGAAAAAAACGTTTTATTTATTATAGCACTGTAATGTAACTGATATCGTAATGTTGGTCCTCATCAGTCAATCTACCACTTTTGTCCAGACTGAAATAACTCTTCGTTCTCCAGTGTCACCATGAGCTCATACTTTATGTACAAACATATATCAATATTCTTATATATTTCATTATATTTATGACATATTTGATGTGCATGATACCTATATGGAGCTGTCTGTTCCTGTCTCTCTCACACATAGGCACACACATAAACTACACTTTAAAGTCAGGTGTGATATAATGTGCTTTGAGCTGAACACTAATAAATTAAGGAGTGTGTTTCAGGGTAAAGTTATTAAAATTAACACCTTCGCATAAACAGTCAGCAAAACATGCCAAATTCATTGTGTCTGTTATATTATTACCATAGGCAACGTGTTGGCATTGTGGTGAGCCCTGTTGCCCCACAACAAGAAGGTCGTGGGTTTGGTTCCTGGGCCTGGGGCTTTTCAGTGTGGAGTTTGAATCTTCTCCCCGTGCCTGCGTGGGTTTCCTCCAGGTACTCTGGTTTCCTCCACCGTCCAAAGACATCATGTTTGGGTTAACTGGTGACTCTAAATTGTCCGTAGGTCTGAGTGTGAGTGTGAGTGGTTGTTGGTCTCTGTCTGTCTCTGTGTGTTGGTCCTGTGATGGACTGGTGACCTGTCCAGGGTGTACCCCGCCCTCACCCAATGTGAGCTGGGATTGGCTCCAGCAACCCCAGCAACATAAGCGGTAGAAGATGAATGAATGAATATTATTACCACTTTGCAAATACTGCATATTGAGTAGGACGCATGTGTTCTATCTAACCTACCCAGACAGTGAGTTATGGCTAATTTGGTCCATCTGCACTTATAACATTGGCAAGTTTGAGAATCTTTTTTTAATTATACATTTTCAGAACAGCCATTTATGAGCTGAAACATTGGACATGCTTGGCCACTAATTCTTAGTCTAGCTGCAATATTTCTGAGACAGCGCTGACAGCTTGTTATGCCATCAGTTCCTATCTAATCTCACAGCTCACTTCTTATCACTGTGAAATCTTGCTGTATTTAATCCTTCCTACCTGACTAAATTTTCAGCAAGAGATAGCATCTCATGCATAATTGTGCAAATCAGTTTTTATCTTAGAATTCGTTTTTTGCTGTACTCGTTCCACAAAAGTGTCTTTCTTTATAGGTTTACTTTTTTTTAAATGTTGGTTTGTTTACCACCAATAAACAGTAAAGGTATATAAAGCATAAGGTGTGCCATGTCAGATCTAAGTCAGGTGGGTTCAAGTCCTGTTTTGCTGCTGTTGTGATACTTTTGTTTCCTTTTGGTTCCTATGATGAAGCTAATTTCAACTCCTTTATTTGTCATTTTCTGTCTTTCTCTTAATTGAAACCCTTTTGTCTACCTTCATTTCATGAACTTTGCAAAATGATGATACAGACAAACAATTCCTGGATGTTGTCTCTGTAATTAAAGGGCATTACAGTGTGTAGACAGAAATACATGAATGGCATTAAAACAGCTTCAAAGCGAGGGATCAAAGAAAAGACTGACTGTGAGTGAACAGATCACGGAATGTCTCCACCTGTGGATTAGTCTGATGATATGATGAAATTACCTGTGCTGTGCAGTCATTACATGACAAAGTGTTGTCAATGCACACAATACATGCAAAAAAAAGAAAAAGAAAAAGATAGAGTAGACCCATGGGGAAACCTACAAGAACTAAAGTGAACTGAACTAGAGCTGCAGACTGAGCATATCTAGACCTGAACGGAAGCGCAGTCAACCCCAACTGACTCTGACAGAGACAGAACTAAAACACCGGCAAATCACCAAATTTCAATGACTTCCATCAATCCACAGGCAGCTACAAAAAGAGGAAAAGAGCAGCAATATAAACAGGAAAATGGCCTCAGAATGAATGGAAAATATTTCTATGGATTCTCGATAATTCTTAAAATAAAAAATAATATTGTTTTCTTATTTAATTATTTGTCATAAGTTTGCAGTAGTTTTTGTTGTAGGCCTGTTCTACCTACATCATGTACCATGCCTTAAAAATAACTCAGTTAAAATAAAAAAGCAGTTATCTCCATGCTCCGTGATTTCATAGAGGAGCCATTAAGGAAAACAGGACTGTTCTCTGGTGAGGTCAATGGAGTTGTAGTCTGATTAAGGCATCTGTCTCTGTTTATCCAAAGCTGACTCTGAGACCACCGCTCATCATTTTACCTGACTGCTGGTCATCCCACTGTTGAAGAGCAAGTGGAGCAGCACTAATCCCTCCAAAGGTGTCAGCTATTGGGACTGGGACTGGGATTGTTGTTGGTATTCACACAAACAGGCAGTGTTTTACTCACTGTTGCCTCACCACCAGATTGAAGTTGGAGAGTCTTTGTATGTATTAGCTTACATACATGTCTGTTTTTCAATAATGTTAAGTTCAGTATTTTAAAATATATCTCATGTCCAGCTGATACCAGTTTAATAGCACCAGTTATAATACATGCATGACACTAACCACTATCAACAAACCAGTGGAACTATGATAACAATAAGGCATCTTTCCTTCATGAGTTGTTTATATGGTTGACAATATAGATATTTGTTTCACTTAATACACAGAGTTGTAATTAGTCTCACACCCCAAAGAAAACTGGAACTAGCCATAGCATTGGTAATTTGAGCCGGGTCACACTGCATTTGATGTGACAACAACAGTGTACTAAAACCAAAAAGATGAAATGAACTGCATTTAGTTGAAATTAGGAAGTGACGAGTAGAAGAGACGCACTCCTTCATATCTAAATATTCAAACCATGTCTTCACACAATACTCACTATCATATTTCACTGTTTAAGTTTAAGGTCACATAACGATGTTGTTTGTGGTTGGGTATTAAAAATAGTCAACACAGATTCACACTGAAATTTTACTGTTCTGAAAAAAAAAGTGCCAGACTGACAGGCTGTGATTTAAAAATGAATCTTTTAAGTCGTTTTATTGGCCAAAAAGCTAATTAATTTGTTCGGGTTAATTAGCTCATCAGAGATAATGTATAATGGACATAAAATGATAACAGTCTCAATACAGATGCTACTGCTGTGTGTGTGTGTGTGTGTGTGTGTGTGTGTGTGTGTGTGTGTGTAGTTGAAGGAAATGTGGCAACCCTCATCAGAATCATGCACCACCACGTCTGTCTAGTTTTATTCAAGAGTTTTGACCTCCTTTTCAAAGATTTTACAAATGGCTCAGTGGAGCTCACAGCCTGACAGCATACGAGTGTCCAGTGAACCGTTGCGCATATTTAACAGGATTCACCAGTCTGCAACATCACAGCTATAAACTACACTCTTGTCTGACCGTTCAGTCACTTTCAGTTGCAGGTCTGAGTGTACCGACAGCTTTGATTACACGCACCATCGGGCAATCCGCAGCATATCAGACACTGCTGCTAATGATAATGAAGGACCCAGCACTCCTGTCTCCCTCTGTCTCCCTTTTTTCGTTCAAGCCCCTTGCCCAACACTCTTTAACTCTAACGTTCTTGTCACAACTTACAACTCTCAGCTTTTTTCAAACGCAGCCTTATTCGCATACATTTTTTCTTCGTGAGCTCTACACAACTGTTGTTATTATTGTCCCTGTAAGGACACTAAAACATTTTTGAAACTGTGGTAAGGATTGTGTGAGTGAGGGTAATTACAGTGAGCTATTGAAGTGGGCTAACATGAGATTTTGTACTGAATTAATCACCTCACAATGAGTGGATCACTGTGCTGAACTATTAGATGTCTGACCAATTAATAAGGTGGATGAGAGCAGATTTACTGCACTGTTGTTGTAGTGTATTGGAGCTATCATCGAAAGCCATGAACTGGATTTATTTTCTCCCAGGGAGGTGGGGTGACGTTAACATTACCTGCGCAGGTCAGTGATTGTAACCCCACTGGGTGCTTGGAGCTGGGTAGTTTTTCACCCCCACCCACTTAATTATGGCTGCACTACCCACTGTTTGGGTGAACTTGCTGGTCCTCCTATAATTTAAAGCCCATTAGGAGTAACATTCAGATCATAAATTGGATCTGAGTTCTTTCCAATGGAGACGATAACGGGCCTATTTGGGAACCAGTATGATGATAGAAAATAAATAAATATTCGGCCATCAGGAAAGAGAGATATGTGCTGTTGCAAATTATGCAATAAATTGCATTAAATCGCAATAAATATTCTCTGTGGAGGCGCAGGTTTTTCCAGCCTAGATTTGGTACATCTGTTCTAATTTTTTGGCACAGTGGGACAGTAGGAAAAAATGCCCAATCAGCTGTTAGCTTTTTTTCATAAGAGACAACGATATCTTCAGGAGATGCCACACGGAATGATTGTATTAGTTATAATATGTGTTACATAAAGTTTAATTATGTTGCGCAAACTCACCTCACACAGTCTCTTCCTCATGTCTGTCCTTCTGCACCTCCTATTCCACTTAGCTACATCTCTCTGTGGGAGACTTTTGGCTTTGTCTTTTGACTGTGACCTGCTTCATTTTCTAATCTTTAAAGTGTCGTCCATATAACGATGAGCTAAATTAACCAAGAGGGAGGTGAATATTTAATTCTCCACCTCCCGGCATAATGTTAATCTTGTCTGAATGGAGCTTATGTTGAGAGCATATGTGCATATTACAGTTTGCCAGTATGCTTTGTGTTGATGTACTATTTTGACACTGCACCAAAGCCCATACTATAAAGAGCCATGTGAAAGAAAACATCTAACCATGATCAATGTATCGCTTTTATATCTACTCAAAGAGCACCTAATAATCATCAACTTCACAAGAAATAATCCACACTATGGAAGCTCCCCCAATAGTTTGTAAATATAACCACATTGCCAAAATTTCTCAATCTGCCAATATCAAAGTTCTTCTAAGTGCAAACAACACAGACTACTTAACTCCTACTTTTTGATCCATCACTTTGGTGGAACATCTGGCATGTAAGGAAATCTTTATCCCATCTTTCTGGTTAGAGATTATGGCAGAGATACATATTTTAACAGCAGGATTACTGTGGTGCTGGGGGCCGGAGGGGATTATGATTGTCACTGTGGATATACAACATAGACCGCAAATATTAACATTAGAATGAAAGTGTCAGGGTTTATTAGGATATCTGTTTCTGAACCAAGTACCAGACATGTTTACTTCCTTATTTAATTTAATTGTAATTCGCTTAATGCGAGCAATGCTGTTCACTAAGTGGTTACAGAGTGCTTGCAAACAATCAAAGTCACAAATGCTGTAAATGGTCAAAAGTGACAAGCCATGGTCCATCACATATAAATGACGTTGATTTTCACCATGCATTCAGCATTATTTTGTTCTGTTGAGATTTGTTTGTCGATTGAAGTTCCATGTAATGTCATCAAAAATATTTGGAACACTACAAGTATCAAGTTTTTGTGACACCCGGGTGCGCTCCTGTAAAAGGTGGTCATCATTCTGGTGAATGATATCTTAACCAGATTTTTCATACATAAACTAGTATTTCAGTAAAGTTAACAGAAAATATATAATTTTACAGCCTAAACAAGAAACAATTTCCTCCCTTGAAATGTTTGCCATTTAAGACTGTTCAAAATCCCTTTGAGATCCTTTACCTCTGAAAAAATAAATCTTCAGTATCTTTATGCATTTGTATTCTAATTTAAAAGAAGTAATGCAGCCAAAAAAAAATAATAATAAAATGTTTTCTTACTACAGCACTCATCAGCCAGTCTCTTCTTTGGGCTTTTAACCAATACGTGCAGAAGAAAAAATGTTATATTAAAGATAATGATTGCTGCTGAGTGATTTGTGTCACTGTGACAGGAACAAATGTATTTGTTTTCTGGAAGTAGAAAATCTCATTTGCATCATATTTTATTTGTGCTTTACAGCAGGATGCTCTCTCGCAGTGATTGGTATGAATCAGTCATGAGCCCTATAATCAGCTACTAAGACATATTTATGTCTGGCTAGCTTTGTGCAGGTAATTAGCTATGCATGCTAGCACAAGAGTCTCGTCAACTCATTGCACCCTGAGACCCTTGTTTATTCAGGCTATCAAAACCAGTCTCATACACAGATTATGCAATCAGTGAATACTGCATCTTAGTCAGCGAAGGAGATAACGCTGATAGGCAGGGACCATTATAAGGATCATCAATTTATGTAAATTGCGGATACAGTGAATACTCTGACACTTTTGATGGGTGTCATAATGATTTTTTTTTTTTTTTTTTTTTTAAAGCCACCACATGGATGTGAAAGGCCCTGTCAGTGTTGTTTAATGGGGGACCTGCTGCTGTTGGTTCCATGAACTGCCGCTGACCCTGAGCTAAGCTCTGTGGACTGATCCACTTCAACTGGCTAATTGCTATTGGTGGTAATTCACTGCTCTGTCACTGGAGAATCACATCATATTGATATGGTTAAGTGGGTAGGCCAAGCTCATTAATACGAGGAACTGGACAATATGACAATATGTTACAGGCCTCATTGACTGTATTTTTCACAGGCATCCCTCTCCAGTACCAAACGCACCAGAACAAACGTTGCTGAAAGGGTGAGATGTGATGATTTATACAAATGGGGATAACAATGCACCTTTTCGGGCAGACTTTCCTTGAAGGCATTCAAGGTGTTGCAGTCAACTGTAGACACAAAAACAGAAGATAAAAAAACTTGGTCGCATTAGTTGAATAACTTCAAGAGAGAGAAATTTTCATGGGTACTTATGTCTAATCATCCACTCTCAGAAAAAAGGAAATAATCTACCAAAAGAGTTTGCAGACAGTGAATAAAAGGTACAAATGTATTTTTGCGTTGGACTTTTTATCCTGTGAGTTACCAACCTTCAACCTTCAACAATTTACTGATTGAAATGCATTCCCAATGAAAAGTACTGTACAAACTCAGAGGCATTCAAAAGGTGATACCTAGCTGCTAATGGACAGTGATGACACCCACCTACCACTCATAATGTTGTCATGAAGGGTGAAAGGATCCATAGAGAGTAAAACTTTCTTATTTCAGGCTGTCAACATTTATTTTTGCTGTTAAGTTGGGCATTTAAGTCATTAAAGAAACTATAGCTTTTACTCCTCCTGTGTTGGCTGAATTTGTTGGGTTTCTAGAGTTCTTTTTTGTTCATTGCTATTGTTTTTTGTGGAGGCCAGTTGTCTCTCTCTCTCCCTGCTGCGCAGGTGGAGGCCAGGCTGGGCAGGTGTTGACGGCAGCAGGGAGCGCAGCTGAAAATCATTTCTATAATCAGGCTCTCTACTTATACTTGTCGGGTTCCTTCCCTGGTTGCCAAACCGTTGATCTACCTTGCGTGGAATCTGGACTCTGTGTGCGCCCCCTTTTTTAACTTACATTTTTAAACATCCTCTGTATTTATTTAGAGTCATGATAGTGTCTCAGGTGTGAAAGTTAGCATCGTCCAGGGGAGGTGTTTTTGAGCCTACTTTAGCTGGTTTTTACTGAGAACAGTTGGCTGAAAATTGTTGATTTTTAGCTATTGAATGCAGAGAATTACAAGTAGCCCTGTGAGTAGCCATCAAGTTACAGGAGCCACAGACACACGGACCATTTTTATTGTGTCTTTTTTTTGTACCGCTGCCGTGTGATACTGTAAGACCTTTCAGGTACTGTTAGAAAATCCAATCAGGATTCCATTTAAAGCATACTGACGCCTTTATATGTGGGCGTCCATGACAATTCACACCTTTTATTGGTTTACAGCCATTAGTTTTCAACAAAGAAAATCAACTTAGTAACTTCTCCAGGCTTAAGTGGAACTTTTTAATAAGGTGTGAGACAAATCTGCCGAAGTCACCTTGTGACATGTAAACAATAAGACAAAAAGAATAGAGCCTCTTCATACACGTCCTGCTTTTCTCTTCCTCCATACTCTTTCATCCATCTGGTGTTATGGCAAGCTATCTCAGCTGCATGAGCTGCTTCTTTCAACCTGTAGAACCCTTTCATCTCACTTGGAAAAGTGAAAGCTCCCATGTTTATCCCTGATCCAAGGAGTATGGAGAGTCAGGGCAGAGCACGGGGTATAAGAGGAGGAGGATGCACAGCAGCAGACAAAGAGTTGGGTAGATCTGAAGGCAGTCTTTAACTGACAAAGGCCCCGGTTTGCCGCATATCTGTGACATTAAGGATTAGCGGTTGAGAAACAGTGCTCTGTCTGCACTTGTTAATCTCTCCCCTCCCAACATCACTCACTCAACCTTGTTCTCTCCATCTCCCTCTCTCTCGCCAGATACTTCCGGTGCCCCAACTTTAATTAGTTTTAGTGCGGATTGAAGGAAAAGTTGGTGCTTTCTTCAGGTGATAAAACAGTAACTGCCACTGAGCTTAGACAGGGTTAACAGAGTTGAGGTCAAGTGTGGAGTCTTGGGAGTTTTGATCAGACTGCAGAGAAAAGAAAGGAGGAGGAAACTGGGGACCACGAAAAAATGGTTCAACAGAGACTTAAATTGGTTGACTTCCATTTATGGCTCAATTATTTTCCTTGCAATTGGATATATGAATTGATAGAAGGCTCTTAGCACTTTTCTGTCAAGCATTATGGAACCAGAAAATAATTTTCTTCTAGTGAAGAAGAACTTGTGGCAAAAGCTTAGGCTTTAAGTGCCTTATACAGAAAAGCACACCAAATATAGGAATGCAATGAAAATATGTTTTGACACATTTAACACTTTCCCTTATTTTTGTCTGCTGTGTTGCTAGCCGTAACATCATATATATATATACATATATTTGTGGCTTTAAGAGACATAATCCATCTCACTGTAGATTTGCATCTTTCCTCTTAGGTATCTCTCTGGAGCTGGAGTAACGACAGGTCAGTGAGCCAACCAGAGGACAGGAGCTGAGCCTCTCTCCTGAATGGCTGAATGTTGACTAAAAATATATATAAGATTTTCCATAAACACCCAGAGAATTCAAATCCTGCAAGGTTGGATGGCAGGTCCAGGTTGGTGGAGGCTTGATGCTCAGGGCAGTGGTTGCTTTTTTGTGACAACACGAAAATAAAGAGGTGCTGGCAGCTTATTTTAAGGCTTGTTTTCTGAATACAGGCTGTGAGCATTTCTCTGTGGACTGAGCATTTGATACTGTTACTGTATTTATATAGAACCTAGACGTGATTTAGGGCAGCAGGGCACGTACTGGTTACCACTGTTCCCACACAACAAGGTCAGGGGTTCGGTTCCCGGGCCTGGGGCCTTTCTGTGTGGAGTTTGCATGTTCACCCCGTGTCTGTGTGGGTTTCCTCCGGGTGCTCTGGTTTCCTCCCCCAATCCAAAGACATCATGTCTGGGTTAATTGGTGACTCTAAATTGTCCGTAGGTCTGAATGTGAGTGTGAGTGGTTGTTGGTCTCTGTCTGTCTCTGTGTGTTGGCGCTGTGATGGACTGGCGCCCTCGCCCAGTGTGAGCTGGGATTGGCTCCAGCACCCCGTGTGACCCGGAAACGGATAAGTGGTAGAAGATGAGTGAGTGAGTGAGACCTGATTTAAAATCCAGAAAGATGTGGCAAACTCACTTTATACAAAATGAGACCTTTGATTTATAATTTCACTTTGAAGGTCCTGCTCAATAAGATGAGTAATGCTTTAATGACGAAATAGCCATCTGGACGTGGTTGCCTATTTATTAATCATGCAAAGGAAGGCTAATCAGAAATAATGGGCTTCTTAATTACCGTCCCAACAACAAAGCAGTAGAACAGCTGACCAGCAGCAGCTTGGCAAATGGTCATTCCACCACATGCAGTCTTCTCAAAAGAAAAAAAAAAAAAAGACATAATGAGGTTGACAAATTGTCAACGATTAATGAACGGCACTGAAAATTTAGTTAATTGTCTCACAGGTGTCCTCCGAGTCCTGCACTCCATCTTATCGTGGTGTCACTTTCTGAGCAACAACTGGTATTATAAAGCCCACCTTATTTAAACAGCACCACATGCAGTGCAGCTATCGTTATTGTTCGATGATTTATGTATTTTATGAACAGATGTATTTTTTGCCAGCCTTAATTAAAGCCTGCACATGGTTGTAGCATATAACACAATGATTTGCATTTATAAACTACTGTACAGTTCAGTTTACATATTTACATACGTGGCTGTTCTGCATATAGAGTAGTTCCCACTGCTCCACAGGTAACATTCAAGCTGCTGCGCTGCTGCAGCACACCAGATGTATTTAGTTGAAGGGAATTCATTTAGTTCCCTTTCTTCACACTTCACACACTTGCGAGATTAAAGTCCACATCGATTGTGGGGGATTTTATGTAACACATTCCACTAAATGTCATGCATTTATTCGTATTTACTTAAAACAAGCTTACAATATACATTTTGAAGATATGTCACATTCTTTGCCAAAATGACACGGAATTACACATTCATTATACACTTCATTCAGGTTTTCAGTTCACTTCTGTTCCAATAATTTTTTAATTGCAGGCCTATATGCAACTAATTTCAGTGTCAAAATGTTTTGTTTCCGCCTACCCAGGACAGGCCACAGTGACAACTTACTAATACAAGTAAATAACACCTGAGGTTTAGCAATTAATTAAGTCTTACATTTTAATTTGAGGCCCCTAGAGCATGGGTGAAGTTGTTTTTGTGTTGTTAGTATAAGAGCAATTACAAGTGCGACCAATCTCACAGTTTCCCTCCAGAGGCCTGGGCAGCCAAGTGCTTCTGTCTCATGGAGTGGACAAGTTAATCCTTCAAATAGTAGCTGAAGTCAAAATTGAGGTGGACTTGAATTCACAGTGGACCTGATGACTCCATAAAAACAGATTATATTTCTAGAGCTGTCCAATAAAACTAAATAAAGAAGCAACTTGTTTATTTTTTCCAGGTTCCATTGATTAACAGTGTGTCTCTGTTTACAGAATATAAAAATGATGCATGGTTCTAAATAAACCATCCATGGCTTCTATTGACCCGTTTGTCATGGTGAGTTGTTCCTTTAACTTTTACCTCAACTCAGTTTTGTTTTATTCTGACAAAACCGTTGTGTTCATGCATAACTAACAGGAATGTATTATGATCTATGATTTTAGAGAACAAAGTAGCTTTCAGGTTGTGCTTCCTCTCACTTATGTGCAGATGCCAAACCCGTCAGGAGCTTTCACACATCTTAGAAGGTCATGTTTGGCTGTTCTCTCACAGCGCTTTGTTACTCGGCACGGAGGCTGAACAATGTGTGAGAGACGAAACAAGAAAGGTATTCTGTCACTTCTAACTTTCCCTCTGACTGATCATTTTACATGTAAATATCGCCAAAATCACAGCATGGTCTTTGTCTTCAAATTATGTGTTTGGGGATTTTGTCAGACAACACTGGTATTAAAATTAGGATTTCAGCAGAAGAGCAGCAGCTTTGAAATGGCTTGGAAATGAACATGTAGTCTTAATGAGCTGTGTTTCTATTTCAAACTTTTTCCATAGTCTAAAAAAAAAAAAGAAGCAGAAAATCATGTTCATTAGAAAAACATTTTTGGGAATTTGGCTGTATGTGAGCTCAGTGGGTAGGAGAGAAGCAAGAAGATAAAAAGCTGGACACTTGGCAGAATACAAATATGGTAACGCACTAATATTCAAACAGATCATAATGGAATTGTTCACTGAATGGAGACATACACAGAGCAATTGGGTGAAACTAAATGTCGAAGCTGTTCTCTAAAACAGGTTTTCTTGACCTTTTTGACCTCTGGGCCCAATTTTCCCAGTACAAAGTGGCCGGGGGCCAATTCAAATATTAGCACTTTCATTTTAATTGGTTTGATTTGTATTCAATAACTAAATCGAGTCCACTTACAGTTTAACAAGCTAAAAGCTTGTGAAATAAATAATATATCAACCACTGTAATCATCTCAAAGACGTTTATTTATATCGTGCATGTAAACCTGCACATACAACGACACTGAACAGGCTAGCAATTATAACAAATCAAGTTGCTACTAGAAAAATCCAACAGCTTTCCAACTAGCTTTGGATGTTTGGTTTCTAGATGCCGCCTTAGTTTTGAAGGCTTCAGTGCTTCATTGGATAGCGTTAGTCCACCCATTCACAAAGCTGAACTTAATAAAGTCAGGGTTGTACTTGCGCACAAATTTAGCCTTTGAGGAGGGGGTGGCATCACTTTCATCTTCATCTTTTTGTTTTAAAAACTTCTCCATAACTTCAGCCAAAAGTTTGCAGCTGGCTTCTTCTGCTGGCCAACGCCTCACTGCCACCAAGTGGCAGGAAGCTCCATTGCGGTTCCGCAGCCCACAGGTGCAGAACTGAAAGGTTTTTGCAGCCCATTGGTTGGCGCTCGCGGCCCCATGTTTAAGAATCACGGCTCTAGCCAACTGGACCCAATGACCAAGCAACGGTTAGCATAAATTTAAGGCAAAGTGTCAAAATGGAAATGGTCAAATCATTATTTCTGAATATTATTCACTTCCACTATTATTTTTGATTTATTTTTTGAGAACTGAAGTTAAGTTTAATATCAGTCCTTGCATCTGCTTGTGATGCCACTGAGGTTTGCTGACTGTCTGGGATTAGACAGTGGTTAAATTGGACCAGAGCGCACCAGAGCTCAGCTCCACCTCCTCTGGTCCATAGCACACCTGCAGGAGCTCAGCTCCATCTCCTTCAGTATCACATAATCATATGCCACTTTTATTATTTTTCAGCTTCTGATTAACATAATTGCATATGAGACTGTGAATATTTAGCAACACTGCAAAGAGATGTGAGTTATACAGACACATGTCAGGAGTCATAATGTATGAATCGCATTCTAATCCAGCAGCCAGCAGGTAAGGGGAAAAAAACTCTCTTGTCAGAGACTTTAGAAAGTTTTCTGAGTTTTCTGAAAGTTGTCTGTTAAAAGAGCATGTAATGTACAGCATTACTGAAGTAGGTAGGCAGAGGATCCATTGGGTCAGAGTGCAGCCGAGCTCAGCTCCCCCTCCTCACAAAAGCCAATTTTACCACTTGGATTCGGCAACATTACAGGTGTTTTTTTCAGCCATTGATTTACACATTAGCAAAGTCTTTACTGACTAACAGATACTTTACTTAACTGAGGTGGAACCTGGGGATCAAGAAAAAATGGAGATGGTAAAATGGTCAACTGATCATCTTTAATCTCATGAATGGATAATCATGTACATTGAATATACATGAGGGGGACCCTCATATACACCCTGGGGGTTTGTTCTTTCCCCGCTGCTTTTCTCCCTCTACACCAACGACTGCACCTCGGATGACCTGTCTGTGAATCTTCTAAAGTTTGCAGACAACACAACGGTCATCGGCCTCATCCAGGACAGTGATGAGTCTGCCTACAGGCACGAGGTGGACCGACTGGTCGTCTGGTGTGGTCAGAACCACCTGGAGCTAAATCCGCTCAAGACTGTAGAGATGACAGAGGATTTCAAGAGGAACCCGCCCACCCTACCTGCCCTCACAATCCTCAACAGAGCAGTGTCTAGTCTGAACTCATTCAAGTTCCTGGGAACCACGATCTCCCAGGACCTGAAGTGGACCTCCCACATAGACTCTGTCAGGAAGAAGGCCCAGCAGAGTTTGTACTTTCTGCGTCAGCTGAGAAAGTTCAACCTGCCTCAGGAGCTGCTAGTCATCTTCTTCACCGCCATCATCCAGTCTGTTTTCTGCACTTCCATCACTGTCTGGTTTGGATCGGTCACCAAGCAGGACAGGAACAGACTGCAACGGACAATAAGGTCTGCAGAGAAGATCATTGGGGCCGAACTGCCCTCCATCCAGGACCCATTCCAGGTCCAGAGTCAGGAACCAGGCAGGTACCATTGCTGCAGACCCCTCACACCCCGGACACAAACTGTTCAGACTGCTTCCCTCTGGTAGGCAGTACAGAGCTCTGTTCGCCAAAACTACCAGACATAAAAACAGTTTCTTCCCCCAGGCTGTCTCCCAGATCTCCCCATAAGCCGACTGTCAACCTCATGAAACATTTGCACATTTGCACATTGCTGCACTATTGTAAATATATATATATATATCTTTTCCTTGTCCAAGATAAAAACACTGGAGTCAAATTCCTAGTATGTTTACAGGTACCTGGCAATAAGACTAATAAAACTAACTTTCTGATTCTGATTCTGATGATCTTTACAGTCGTATAAACAGGAACATCCGGAGTTACTCAGGTACCAAGACACCTATATCCACACTATTTAACGTAAAACACTGCTGCTTGCCACTTGGGGAATATCAGTACAGTATGATGGTATAATTATTTTTCCATTACACTGTTTTAGCTTCTGACTTCATGACCAGAATAAAAATATGGATACAGCCTGTAGCAGAGTAACAAAAACACATGCTCCCTAGTGAGCTCACTTGTCATAAGAACAATTTTGTGAATCTCATCTGAAGCGATATTTTTGTCTGCCAAAACAAGAAGCATATGAAAGCATAATTTTTCTTAAAATATCAGTTTTTTGTGACATTATCATCGATTTCACCTTTCACATATTGTAGTAAATGCAGGTAGAAAACAATTTAGGCACAGACAATTTCTGGATAGTTCTCTCTGCAATCTGTGTCTCACTGCCACTGCACAGCTAATTGACTGTCTCTTTGAATATCACAGCTTGCTATCTGCTTATAAGAAAACTCCAAGACAAGGAGGGAGTTTAGAATGGGGTGTCATTGTACTCCCACATCATGCACATAATCAATCTTGATTTTAGAGCCTTTAGGGAGGTGAATGGAGACGCTGGGTGTGATGGCAGTGATTTTTAGACTTTGTTATTTCACCTCTGTGTCAAAGGGATCAAGCCTTTCTTTATTGTATATGATCAGAGTTTAATCCTTTACCTTGTGTTTGCATGGGATCTGCAGTGAGCAATGGGAAGAGAGAAAGACCTCCAGCGTGTGGGGTGATTAGAGTCATGACTCATTCATGCCATGCCTCTTGATCTCAACACTCTCCTCTTATTGACCATGTTGTTCCAATCAGGCTACATTTACCAGCTATTCTCCATGGGTGAAGGCACTGCTCTCCCATCAGAAATGATTTCTTACCCAGATTGAGCAGCTTTATATCGTGATCATATTTCTCCCTGCATGAATAGATTTTCTAGAAATAGGAAGAAAGGAAAGACTTTGGACTGTTGATGGAGCGAAATAACAGGGGCACTGGCTGTGGAAACCAACTGGCAGAACTCTGAGACTGCCATTGGTGTGTGAACTGCCTCCAGTTTGTCATTTGTCCATCAGCCATTTTGGCATTTAGAAACCAGAAAAAACCATATTTGGATGAGAAGGTGGAGCTGAGGAGGAGAAGGGGCTGGATCTGACCTGCTCTGTGCTCTATCTTGATTGTCTGATTCAGTCTGTCAATCACACTGTAGCCATGCCCAATAATTCATCCACTGCTCTATGGCTTATTTTCCTCTAAATGGGACCATTGTTTAAAAAATGAACATCATGTTGTATTGAAGAAAAAACCTGAAACTAGAGACTGAGACCTTAAACTCCTCAGGAAAACAAAATTCATTCATAAGTTATGATTGAATTAGTGTATGTTGTAAATAAAACCACAAATGTGTCTTTATATTTATGAAACTATGTTGTCAACAGTAGATTTTGGATCTGATTTTGGTTCAGATGAACTCATGAGGTCATTCTATTGCATGAAATGTTACTAACTACTGAGTGTTTATTAATTAAGCACTTTCTCTGAGGGAAAAAAAAAGATAGTTGACAGCTTTCCAGCATGCGCCTGCACCTACACTCACCAACACCAGATGATGTTGTGAATTCAACAAATTTGTTGATGGACCGTATGTTTACTTGCCTCCTTCCATTTGCACAAAGTAGTAGTCTCTATGAAGTGAACAAGTAGCTTGTTTTTTATTGAATCAATGCATATACTGGTGTAGACACTCACATCACAGCAGCAATGATAGTGGCACCAAATAATAAATAATATGAAAAAACAAAATGAGCAGTAATGGTAATGAAACCATGGTAGAGAAATGACACAAAGTTAATGACATGCAATGACGTGATTTAAATGCATATGGAGAGAGAAAGAGAGAAGATAAGATGTGCTCAGTGCATCATGGGAGGTCCCCCAGCAGTTCCAGCAGCAAACCTAAGGGATGGTTCAGGGCTCACCTGAGCCAGCTCTGACTAAAAGCCTTATCAGAGGAAGGTTTTAAATCTAATCTTAAATGTAGAGAGGGTGTCTGCCTCCTGAACCCAAACTGGGAGCTGGTTCCACAGGAGAGGAGGCTGATAGCTGAAGGATCTGCCTCTCATTCCTCCCACGGACACTTTACACGCTTAAAAGACCTATAGGGGAGAAGCAGTTTAAACAAAAATCAGATGTTCCAATCAATTCTTGCCTTTGCCTTTAGTTTTTGTGCACCAAACACATTGAATCATTTACAACAAAATTTCAGTATCAACCACTGGAAAGTTAAAAATAACAGTCTCAAACCATTTCACCTCAGAGTGCAAAGACTTTCACTGGGTATTGTCCTCTTTTGAATTTTATCTCTGTGTATTTTTGACTGTCTTGACATCATTCCAACTAAAGTAAAACCTCAATGATTCTTAAAATGAATAATACTAAGGCCCCCATGCCAGTCAATACATCTTTACAGAGAGATAGGTGCTGAAATTTTCTTCAGTATTTACAATGTGGAGTGTAACCCCTTACCACATTATTGCAGAGAGTTAAAGGAATACATGACTCCATAGAGCTGTGACTCAGTCAATCTGACTGTAGCATTTAAAAGAAATACAGGACTTTTTTTTTTCTTATTCTTCTGTTAATGAAGGATAAAACAATCACATTTCTTACTCACCTTTTGCAGTGCCTCCTTTAAATCACACACCTGTGAATTTTACCACCTGCCTCTACTGCCTTCAGTGCATGAGGCCAAAGCATTATCACCTATATTATTAACTTCTGAGGGAGTATTCAAATCAAATCAAATCAAATCAGATTTATTTGTATAGCGCCAAATCATAACAAAGTTACATCAAGGCACTTTACATATAGAGCAGGTCTAGACCAAACTCTTTATAAAATGATTTAAAGAGACCCAACAGATCCCCCGATGAGCAAGCACTTGGTGACAGTGGCAAGGAAAAACTTCCTTTAAGAGGCAGAAACCTCGGGCAGAACCAGGCTCAGGGGGGGCGGCCATCTGCCTCGACCGGTTGGGTTGAGAGAGGGAGAGAGAGAGAGAGAGAGAGAGGCACGGGGGAGGGGGGGGGGGCAAAGTTGGGTAGAGTAGGGAGAGAAAGAGAGCAGGAGGAGGGGATATTCAAACAGGTGTAGGCAGGAACATGATGCTGCATGAGGTTCATAGAAATGATGCTGTATGGAATTCTTGAAGATGTGGGAGCAGCAGGCATTGCAGGAACATGGGATGGTGATGATTCATCACCTGCAGGATGAGGACAGGGAGAGAGAGGAGAGGAGCTGGGAGAGAGAGAGGAGAGGAGCTGGGGGAGACGGAGACTTCGGGAAAACATGGTTAGTAAATGCAATGCACATGCTTGGAACTGAGAGAAACTGGGATTTCGGAGAAGCAGGTTGTTGGTATGACGGCGCATGCGAGGGGGGGAGAGAGAGAGGGAGAGGGAAGAGGGGGAGAGAGAGAGAGGGAGAGGGAAGAGGGAGGGGGGGGGGGGGGGAGAGAGAGAGAGAGAGAGAGAGAGAGAGAGAGAGAGAGGGGAAAGGGAGAGAGAGAGAGAGAGAGAGGAAAGGGAGAGGGGGAGAGAGAGAGAGAGAGAGAGAGAGAGAGGGGAAAGGGAGAGGGAGAGAGAGAGAGAGGTGCTCAGTCCTTCCCCCAGCAGTCTAGGCCTATAGCAGCATAGCTAAAGAGTAAATGAACTTTAACTTTTTAACTATTAGCTCTGTCATACAGAAAAGTTTTAAGCCTGGTCTTGAAAATTGCTAAAGAGTCTGCCCCCCAGACCGATACTGGAAGTTGGTTCCATAGAAGAGGAGCCTGATAACTGAAAGATCTGCCTCCTGATTTACTCTTGGAGACTCTAGGAACCACAAGTAAACCTCCATCTAGAGAGCGGAGTGGCCTACTAGGACAGTAAGGAACTATGAGCTCTCTGAGGTATGACGGAGCTTGGCCAGTAAGAGCTTTATATGTTAACAGAAGGATTTTAAATTCTATTCTGGATTTTACCGGCAGCCAATGAAGAGCAGCTAACACAGGAGAGATGTGATCCCTTTTTCTAGTTCCTGTTAATATTCGTGCAGCAGCATTCTGAATCAACTGAAGGCCTTTCAGAGATTTGTTTGGACATCCAGATAATAATGAGTTACAGTAGTCCAGCCTAGAAGTTACAAATGCGTGGACTAGTTTTTCTGCATCCTCTTGAGAGAGGATATTTCTGATTTTCCTAATGTTTCTCAGGTGGAAGAAAGCTGCTCTACTGACTTGTTTTATGTGAGGGACAAAGGACATGTCCTGGTCAAAGGTTACTCCAAGGTTTTTTACAGTGGAGTTGGAAGCCAAAGTAATGCCATCCAGACTGATTAGAGGGTTAGATAGGGTTTCTCTAAGGTGCTTAGGGCCGAGTACAATAACTTCAGTTTTGTCAGAATTTAGAAGTAAAAAATTATGGGTCATCCAGACTTTTATGTCTTCAAGACATGTCTGCAGTCTGACTAACTTCATTTGGCTTCATTGATAAATACAGCTGAGTGTCGTCTGCATATCAGTGGAAATTGATGCTGTGTTTCCTGATAATGTTGCCTAAAGGAAGCAGATAAAGAGTGAAGAGGATTGGTCCAAGCACCGAACCCTGTGGGACTCCATAACTGGCTATAGTGCTTGAGGAGGAGCTATTGTTAACATGTACAAACTGATATCTATCCGATAAATAGGATTTGAACCACCTTAGAGCAGTTCCTTTAATGTCAATTTCATGTTCCAGTCTCTGTAATAAAATATTGTGATCAATGGTGTCAAATGCAGCACTGAGATCTAAGAGGAGAAGTATGGAGGCTGATCCATTGTCTGAAGCCATTAGAATATCATTGGAGACTTTAATCAGCGCTGTTTCTGTGCTGTGGTGAGCTCTAAATCCTGACTGAAACTCTTCAAGCAAACCGTTCCTATGCAGATGGTCGTGTAATTGGTTTGCTACTGCTTTCTCAATGATTTTAGAAATGAAGGGAAGGTTTGATATGGGCCTATAATTGGCCAAAACATCTGGATCAAGATTCGGCTTTTTAAGCTGGGGTTTGATGACTGCGGTCTTAAGAGTCTGAGGTACATAACCCAAAGATAAGGTCAAATTAATGAGATCTAGAATGAAGGGCTCAATTAAGTAAAGAATGTCTTTAAAGAGGCTGGTCGGCACTGGGTATAATAGAAACGTTGATGTTCTAGATGATGATACTATAGAAGCTAGCTCTGAGAGATTCAGAGATGAGAATGATTCCAGATGTAAAATAGGCGTTGCAGTTGATTCAGGAGTTGCTGTATTCAGTAGATTATTGTCTAATGTAGGTATTGTGTTGTGTTGTGTTGTGCTGTGCTTAAATTTGGTTACAGATAGATACGTCCTGTAATGCATTTCTCTCCAAAGGTTTTGTATTCCAAAAAAAGGTCACACAAACGTGTTTTCACAAAGTGTTAATAAATGGATAATCGAAACAGTGAGTAGGTTAATTTAAACACTTAGAAAAGCCAAATGAGTCTAATATAGAATTAGAGGTAGAACTAAGGCTGTCACTGTCAACATTGTGGTTACTTGAGGTTGAAATCACCCAATAATTAGTTTACTGTATCTCTACTAAGCACTAACAGCTTGGGTGTGAATATACTAAGAGTATATTTGAATGTAAAATAAAATGAGAATCTCTATGAGTGGAAAGCATTAATTCTGCCGTAGCAGCATTCACTAATTCAGAATAAATCAATGCAATGATCAGTTGTCAAATTTTATAACTGGGGATTTAGATGACGGTAATCCAGCAATGAACATGTAATTATCCTTCTTATTAGTTCTACAAGTAATTGTATACATTTTTATTACGTATCATTTTTGTGAGGTTTGCTGAGTTTTGGGAGGGTGACAGCTCAAAGGAAACTGCAGAGAAGCATGGGACTGGAGCGCTGCCTCCTTGTCTCAACTTCAATATCACGCCTTTAGCTTTCTAATAAACTGTTACATTTCTAGACATGAGATCCACACCATCCAAAATGGGATGAATGAGTCTCTCCTCATCAGACCAGGTCATTGATCATTGGAGTTGAACAGTCACACCGTAACACACACTCTCTCATAACACAGAGTACAATACGCCCAAAGTCCCCTAAGTTCTTATTTCTCACAGGCCACAGTGTGGCTTGCCAGGCTGCAAACTACTGACTTATGGCCCGACCTGTGAGCAAAGAACGATGGTCAGCTACAGAAAAGAAATTGTCCTGACATTTGACAGTGCTTGCTGTGTGTGATTTGCCTTACAAAGAAGGCTAGAATCATCTGTCACCCTGGCACTTTCCTTCTACATCATACAGTAAACAGATGGTTCACAGTTCAAAGCACCTCCCCTTTCCTGAACAGCTTCCACAGAAGTCTTGCCAATCATAAAGATTATAAAGTACTATTGCATTTACAAAATCCATCAGCCAGCCATGCAAACTGTCAAAGAAAAAAACTTTCAGTAATGTAAGATCAGCTGGTCACCGTGGTGAAATATGACCTATGCGATCAGGGCCTGAGCTGCTGGTTTCTTCCATGATATATCCTGTTGTTTGAAAACAGATGTGTTGGTTCTTACATGACCTACTATGCTTATTTGAATTGGTGCTCATCAAAAAGTGAATAAAAGCCGGCAACCAATGACAACATTTTCCTTTCATGTTCCTTTCCCATTATTTATCACATGTGATATACTAATGTCATAACTGTGATCTTTTATTCACAGCACTGAGCCAAGAGGCGTTAAACTGTGCCAATCTCACCTGTGTTTAACAACCAAATACCGGCAGTGCAAAGAATTTATTTTCATGAGCTCTCTGTGATCACTACAGATGATTAATCAGGTGCTGTGAAGGGCAACATGGCTTGTAGAAAGGCAGAAGAATAAGCTTTGATTTGAATCCAGGGATCACTTTCAATACTACCTGATGAAGGAGTTTCCTGTCAGTCCACATAATTGGATGTTTACCTCTCTTGATATGTGAGATATACAGTAAATCACTGTATGCATCAAACTACATGCATTAAAAGAAAAATGGAAGATGTATCCTTTTTTTGGGAGGCAGGGGCGTGAAAACCCAACTACAGATATTTGCTTGAATCACCCGCTCACTATACAAACCTTTCTGTCTAACCTTAATCCTTCTGTTCTGCTCCTTGTCCTTTTCAGTACAGACTTTTGGCACATCAGAACAGACACAGCACAGTAGGTATACATAATTACATTAATAATGGCTGGACTCCTCTTGCAGACACTGTGAGAGTTCCGGGACCTTTGTGTTTTGCATGCTGGCTCACTGGTAATGACTTAATTGGGACAGTGATACGGAACTAGGCCATTGTTAAAATTATTGGCTACATCTGTGGATTTCCTGCGACGACTAATCAAGGGATCACCATGAAATGCAGTAGCATCTTAATAAATGCAAATGTTGAAATTATGAAATACATTAAAAGTTTTCCCTTCCTTTTCTAACTCTCCTTCTGCTCTGGATGATAACACAACAGGAAATATAGAGCAGCTGTGGACATACAGTATTTACACCTATTGTATCACAGAGCATACATGCATTTGATAGTATTCAAACCAAAATCTTGAGCTCTCTCTCTTAAGCCATCATGAGTGACCTTCCCTGTCACCTGCACACACATGGACACATTTGATAACATCTGATTAGCTTAAAAGTGACTCCCACTTTACCTGTAATTAATTTGAGAGCACTCAGAGGGGAAGTAGTCCTGTTAAAGTCAAATCATCTGCATCATTTAACTGGATAATGACAGATTTTTATGATGTATTTATTAAAGGGCATCCTTGGCTTTCAAGGTGTTGGCAAGCTGGTGTAGTGAGCTGTGACAGGGAGTGACCAAAACAGCAGGTAGTGTCAACTTCATTTTGATGAAGCTGATTACTCAGAAAATTCAGTGTTACCTCCCTTCATTAAGTCCAATTCACACACATATACATACACAAAAAAAAATAAAAACCCGACAACATACAGATAGAAGCACTCCCCTGGGTATTACTCTGTCTTATAAGACACAGTCAACAAGCAAAACTGGTAACTGGTATCTTTTTTAAGGTATACCTGCTTATGTTGTTTATATATAAAAAAATTAGATTATTAAATTATTAAATTTAGACACATTTAGATGGTCTCATGCCCGACAGTGATTGAAATAGTTGTGTGATGAATAAAAGGATTAGTTTAAGAGAGACAGGAATTAAAACCTTTTCAAAATCTTTGCACTTTGGGACCCATAATGAAACACCTAAAGGACAATTACCTTCATCTTTTTAATGACTATAATCAGTCAGTGGGCTTTTCTTGGGTACGTTTGCTTTTTTTTTTTTTTTAAGACATTTTCCTTTAATTGGAGTCTCTGACTATGGAGAGATGACAGGAAATGACATGCACATAGTGATTCGATCCAACCAAGAAGCATGAGGCAACAAAATTAGATTTTTTATGTCTCGAAATTTCTACTTGCTTTACATCATTCATGGTAAAAGGTTGCTGTTTTAATGCAAAAAAGAAAGCAAGTAGCACCTTCCAAACAGCATCAATATTTTGTTAGAAGTGTGTGTATTTTTAAACTCAAAGGCACTGACTGAATTCTATACCTGGCAACAGCAGTGAAAGAACATTTTTTTTTGCCAAAGGCTACATATCTAACCTGCACCAGCAGAGAGCTAAGATGCCCACTTGACGATGCAAAACATTCCTCCTATTAAAAAACATAAACTTAATGATCATTTCATATAAACTAATACATTGCTTTGTTTTTTCCTGGCCTCCCCAGTTGCTCTTGCTACAACGTACAACTACAAGCAACATCTCTCAACCTCACTGGCATGTGGCCAGTCAGAAAAGGCCGAGTAATCTGCTGTGAGAGAAAGTAAAGCTGACTTTAGTGCTGCCAAGCAGACAAGTGGCTTGAGATTCCAGCATCACAGTGACAGTTTCCTGGTCCCTGGAGAGCAGGCAGTGTATCTGTGGGAGCCAGTCTATTGCTGCTTGTCTAAGTATCTTCCTACCATGATATGTAAAAAGTGGATTGCATCCCTCTTAAAAAAAACCTTTATATGGCCTCTTAGAGAACTAATAAAACTGCACAGGAAATAATGAGCAACAGCAGATTTATTGTAAGAGCAAACAATCTTCCCCATATAGGTTGTCTACATAAAAATCTGACATCAATGGCATTATATAGCATTCAGTCCACACACACACACACTCACAAACTGAAAATAAAAGATATAGCTTGTTAGTGAGCTTTCATTGACCTGGGGCTATTAATAAAATAGGCTCCCCGCTAGGCCCAGCTCGGGGTCTCCTGTGAGCGTCTACCTGCCATCTTTCGCATGAGCTTCCCTATGTGATGCCTCGCTAGATATGCTCCCCCGAGTTGCACTGACAGGTAATCTTTCACAGGCAGCCACTTGAGTGTCAGCTGGAAATCAATTGCCCAAGACGTTGGCTGTCTCATGTGTGGTAACAAAGGCTCCAGAGCTACTCACTGTTTCATCAAAGTCTGTCTAGTCCCGTGGCTGCATGTACAGTGAGCTACTGGGGAATTATATTATTATTATTATTATTATTATTATTATTATATGGGTGTGTAGATGTAGGAACATTTAAATATGCCTTGATTCAGATCTGATAAGATTTTTAAAGCATGTTTTTCTCATTTTCTTTTTCGTTTTAGCAAATGTGCTAACGTTTCAGGCGAACATTACGAGAGAGACATGGACGGAGCGATATGATGATAGAAATGCAAGGAGGAAGCAAATTAGACGTAAACTGACATTTAAGCAGTGCATTTAACACCAGAGTAAAGAAAAGCGCATTCAAAACAGTAATTTATAGACAGGGAGGAGATGCTGCATAGATACAAAAGGAAACATTTTTATTCCAGTTTCTGCTCCAGGTGTATTTAACACACAATCTCCCATTTGGTATTTTCCATATTTTAGCTCACTGACAAATGTCATGTGCTAGAGGCAGTGCAAACTTTAAATGACTCTGAAAATTCCTCCAAGTCATAAAATCTGTCAATCTTGCCCCATGACGCCCTTAGAGACCTAACATTATCTCCTGCCCTTCCTCCCAGGCTCCTTTGCTTGCAGGAACATGAGGGTCAGTATACTGCAGCAGCCACACAGATCAAAGTAACCTGGTAAAGTGCCTCGGGTTATTGTCATTGTGAGTAAAATCATTCAGAGGTGATTTAGTCCAAATCCTCATTGCCCGGATTGACTGTCCCAGAAGCAGGAGCTGGTTTTCATTTAGATTAGTGATTGGAGGTCTAGCCTGGGCTGAACACTAAAGCGGGCTAACGATACACAAGTCCCATACATGATGTGAATATTTCATGGAGCTCGTATTTTATTTTTCTGACTATTGCTGCCAACTTCTGAAGACATCTTCTTGTTAAAGTGTTTATTAGTATTTTATTTCATAGTTATATTGGCATTGCCAGATATTTAATTAAGAACCTAGAAGTCTAGAAGTTTGATGCAAGTTCAGCACGAAACTTCTTTACCTGCTAAAAGCCATATAGCAACACTCTTGTTTTTGCTTTCATCATTTGCTTTTCTTCTATTTTGACCGTTACCTTCTTGTGTCGTGTCACTTTAATGCCTATGCAGACAGACCTGAAGAAACAGCACTGCAGGGCCCATTATAACCTCTGGTCTAGATGTAACAACACTATTGTCAAGACTGGTAAGTAAACAGTTGTGAATGTTAATGTTGGCTATGTAGGAATATCAAAAACTATGAGTTGTATTTCCAGTAGTGTAGGATGAGCCCTCCATCAACATGTCTAACCTTTCAGCAGTAGTTCAGAACATTTGCACTATTGTGCATATATTCCACTACAAATATTTCTAATATTTCTAATTTCAATGTATATTTATATATATATTTCCTTTTATATTTTTTATTTCTTTTTGTCTTTCCCTTGTCCAAGATTGAAACACCGGAGTCAAATTCCTGGTATGTTTACACATACCTGGCAATAAAACTATTTCTGATTCTGAACACACACACTGGATTTTAGCAGGTTAAGCCAAAATAATGAGATAAAATATTACAAAGAATTTTTATTGATGAATCTGGTGAATGAGTACTTTTGCTTAGCAGTTTTCTGTGTCTGAGTCCATTGCATCTATAAGACTGACTACAAGAGAGCTTCATAAAACCTCATAAACATCACATTAGTTAGCTAGCTAATAAATGTTGGTCTGTTTATAAAATGGGTTCAGGTTCAGTTCAGGTCGCATCTAGTATTTGTCCACTGATGGAAACAAAGCAGGTGCACAATGGCTACATCATACTTTACATTATGACACAGATGGTTATGCTCTTATGCAGATGCCTAAACTCTAGGAACATTTAACATCTTTATGTCAACACTGGAAGGAGATGTGCTGCGGTTCCTTTAGACACAGCTTATGAATCCCGCCGAAACATTCCTTTGTCAATAATACTTTAATTTTAAGATGTAATCTTCCGTCTTCGTGCTGTGGATTCTGTTTGAGTGGTCCTTAAATTAATGGATTTTATAACAAGTTACCAAGCCTGGCAGATACACAACACAAAACTCATAAGTCTCCATATTTTTGTCATCCCCTTAGAACTTAGACTAAAGACCCAGACATCCAGGATGGCCTCTTTACACATATAAATGGAACACTGTCAGCATCAGAGGTATACAATTTACACTAGCATGAATTTACCATTTCTATATGAGATAAAACTTCCCAACACTTGAAACTATTAGTACAGTTTTCCTTGACGCATTTTGAAAGAATGTTACTAATATGACATGTATTGTAGACTGATGAAAGCATTTTACAGAGCCCCTACAACCTTGACTCTCACAGCGAAACACCCGGTAGCTGCTGAGCCACGAAGAGTAAGTATATTTATCTATGCAGTGTATGGAGCACAATGCAGTGACAAATTATGCAATATAAGCATGTTTAGACTGATTTTAGAATGTGCTTTTACAGTGACCATGACAGTAACCCCTTACAGTCCAACTGGAAGAACAAAATTTTCTGCTACAAATCACGGATTAAGACATGCAGCTATGAGAAATGTAGACGAAAAGCTCTGTTGGTTAAGTGTCCTTATCCAACCAGATATTAACTGTGGTACTGTAAAGTCATGGAATTATTCATTCATCTTCTACCGCCTATCCATTTCCGGGCTGTGGGGCGTGCTGGAGTCAAGGGCGGGGTACACCCTGGACAGGTCACCTGTCCATGACAGGGCCAACATACAGAGAGAGACAGAGACCAACAACCACTCACACTCACACTCAGACCTACAGACAATTTAGAGTCAGCAGTTAACCCAAACATGATGTCTTTGGATGGTGGGAGGAAACCCACAAAGGCACAGGGAGAACATGCAAACTCCACACAGAAAGGCCCAGGGATCAAACCCGAAACCTTCTTGTTGTGGAGCAACAGCGCTAACCACTATGCCGCTGTGCTGCCCGTCCCGGTAAATTGCCCCAGTGAAATGTAATCTGTGGAGTGGATGTGTGCCTGAAGCAGTATTATTATTATTTTTAAAGCACGGCACTGCCTTTCTCACAAAAGTTTGGATATAATTGATGTGATTCACTTTTTAGAGGCAAGTGTGTTTGTGTGTCTGTGTTCCACAAAGAGAATAAAAATGAGAGGTCAGTCAGGGGAAGCATTTCTCAAGGATAATGTCCTGCAGATGAATCAGTTAAGTGATGCTTGATTTGGCTTTTAATTGGCTTAAGCTACTGGCAACAGGACATCCATGAGCAGTACAACTAAATGGTCTTGTATATTTTTGCATTGTGTGTCATGCCTGTAGATTAAACAATTGTTAACATATAAAAGATGGCAGCAGTGCCAGGATTTGGAATGAAGGTTGCGACCTGAAGTACAAAAAAAAAGGCTTCTGATGTGTTTCGCCTTGACTTTGGGTTTGTTCTGACATACTCAGGATATTCATCCTCCATCATTCATTAATCTTCTACCACTTATCCGTTTCCAGGTCGCAGGGGGTGCTGGGGCCAATCCCAGCTCACACTGGGTGAGGGTGGGGTACACCCTGGACAGGTCACCAGTCCATCATAGGGCCAACACACAGAGACAGAGACCAACAACCACTCACACTCACGGACAATTTAGGGTCACCAAACATGATGTCTTTGGATGGTGGGAGGAAACCGGAGTGCCTGGAGTACGTGGAGTTGTATGGTAACTCTGCACAGAACTGCCCCTGGCCCGGGAATCGAACCCGTAACCTTCTTGTTGTGGGGCAACAGCGCTAACCACTATGTCGCTGTGCTGCCCTCATCCTCCATCATGATACAGAAAAATGATTGGCTATCATCTGATCAGCAACATTCAGTCTTCAACTCCCCCTATCAGTTCTGTTGTTTTGTTTTGTTGGTCAGACTGAATATGTTCAGGCCTAAGTCATTTGTTATACACCAGAGGGATTATTCCTCAACACTGCTAAGATTCTTTGACACAGGCCTGAACTCTCAAACTGTTAACTATGAAAGAACAGTCAGTTCCTTGGCTGGTGTGCAATTTTTTTCAGGGGTTTTCATGTTTTGTTTTTTTAAACCCATGTCTCATACTATATTATTCCAGGCGAAACATGAGGCTTAAGAACAGACAATGTAACTTGGTTGATAAAAACAGACAGAGTGAAAATGGGGCTGGTATACAAACCGAAAGATAAACTAAAGGATCCTTTGTTTCAGTAATACGTACAGAGAGTTTTGGGTTTTTTTTATCAAGAGATAGTGTCAGAGAGAGAATGTCAGTGAATTTATCATTATGGGTACCTGCTGATGTTTACTGCCCTTTGCCGTTTTGTCCAGCCCGAAACCCTGTGGAATACCTGGTAGATATTAGGTAGTCAGAAGTCATTACACAAAATTCAAACACAACATGATCATTTAACAATAACATTACTGAAGGATCTGCGGAGCAGTGTGTTGAGATATTTTGGGTTATTCACCTTTATATGAATGACAAAATTAACAACAAGGTTGTTCGACAACTTTGAAAAAAGCGGCCTTGATCTACAAGTTTATATTGAGGGGAAAGACGGTCTCTGATCACAAATGCATGGATATTTCTGGCATACACGTAATTACTGCACATGGCAGTCACTGCTTCTCATATTCTTGCAAGATTTAAATACATGTTCACTCAAACTGCACCGCTCAAAACGTGAACAGCAACGTGATGATCCCTCTGGCTAAGCATCAGAGATCGTTGGGTGTGGATAAAAGAAAATTCAACCATTCCAACAACTCTTTGGCCTGATGAAGCCAAGATTTAATTGTTTTTGCTCCTCATCAAAGGACAGTCATGTCAAGAGAAGATTGCCAAATGGATCAATAAGAATTCAGCGCTAATGCAGCTAAGCCGGAAGGCAAAGTTTGCCATTTACCAGTCAATATTAGTTCCAATCCCTTGTCTATGGTCACGAGTTCTGGCCAGTGACTAAAAGAGTGAGACTGCAGATACAAGCAACAGAAATGGCTTTCCTCCTTGGAGATTGGATGAGGTGCTTCATCAACCAGACAGAGAATCGAGAAGAATCACTGCTCCTTCACTATGCAAGGAACCAGTTGAGATGGTTCAGCCATTTAGCACGGATGGCCAAATTTCTTTTGAAAGGTTTTCCACAGGAGCCCCAAGGGTATACCCTGAACCCACTGAAGGGATGAAGGGATCCACTAGAATGGACTGGAAAGCATTGCATTCACCGCTTTACTTGCTGCCACCATGGCCCAGCCACAGATATGTGGGAGAAACAGAAAGATGTTTGGAGGAAACCAGACAGGACCAGGAATTTGTTTCCTTCTGGATGTTTCTCAGCTCTCTGCACCAGGAGCTTAAGCACAATAACTGTCATGGTTGCTGGTCATATTGAGGCTCTTTTCCCCTTATTAAGGTCAGGATGCCTGTTTTAGGTAGAGCCCAGATTGTTCCAAAGGTTCTCCTTTGAATAATTATGGAAACCACTGTTCTCTAGTTTAACTTGATGCACACATTTCTTAATATATTCTTTTTCAATTATGACATAAACCAACAACTTCATAACATCAAAAAAAATTTAATGGTTCTGACCTCCTTCAGAATTTTCTGTCTAAGGAGGTAAGTTTTAGCCCATGTGCCAATTTGTATTCACCGGCTACATGGCGGTTGGCAGTTCGCTAACTATTAGTATCAGCATTTACAATGATTAAAAGGTACAATTTCTCATTATGGGTTAGGAGAGTGGCAGACAGTCTAACTGGAAGTCTCTTGTGAACAGGGCCCAGTAAATGGTTGCTCGTATCAATTACAAGCGAGTGGACAAGATTTCAAAAAGCTGCCAAGGGAGCGGGAAAAAACGAAGAGTCTGCATTTCTTTCTGGGCAGAATCATGGTGTAACTGAGGGGGTGAGAGTAAGGCAGGGAGAGGAATAGTGGTGTGTCACATTTGCTTGTTTAAGTATAAAATTGTAAAGCTGTGCGTTTATTCTTTTTGTGTCAAAGGCAGTAATTTCAGACAAAAATGTAATGTCTTTCATTCTAAAGTTTTTGTACGTTTGTACGTTTTTTCCAAAGAATCTTCCATCTCCATTGTTACCCTTTGTTGACAATAGAGGACAGAGGGGGCTGTGGGTGAAGTTGTTGCAAAATTAGATGTTAACACTGTAATACATTGTCAGACAGACTTCAAATCTCAATATAATGACATTGGCATGCATTGCACCGGGCAGATGCAGTTAATTAGAGCAGATAACTAATTTTAGGCTGTATTCTGTTGAGAGTAGAGTTCTCTCAAGCAATTCTTGTTACTTTTACATCATGCTCTCCAAGGTACAACCCTTAAGACTGTATCAACAGCAGGCATACTTGCTCTTTGATATCATAGTAATAAAAATATATAAACACTGAAGATTTAGAAACAATCACCAGCTGTCTCAGTGAAGGTACTGCATTTCCAAACCACCTGTGCCACAGCAGCAGAATAAAGGCTGTCCCATTTCTAAGATTGCTTCAGCTGCCTCTGACAATAAAAAATTGAAATGAATTTCCGATCTCCAAGAGCCCAACCTATTACAAGATGCCTCGCACATTAGCGATAAGTCTCTTTTTAAATGGAAAAAATGGTGGACTGTAGATGAATGGCAAATCCTCCCTTGTCTCACTTTGGTTTGGCCTTCCAAGGTCTATGATGGCCCACATCATTCAAAGCATAGAGCCTAAATGCAGAGCCAACCCAGTTTTTTGACCCCCACCACTGTGTCACTGTATGAAATAAAGCAAAACACTCCATAATAATAATCTATAAATAATAAACACAACCACTATAGTGACATAACTGTGGCAACCTGTGTTATTAGATTTTTTTGTACCATTCAAGTAATAATTTTGTCTTTTCAGAAGAGTTTTTTTTTTGTTTGTTTGTTTGTTTGGGTTTTTTGTTGTTGTTGTTGTTGTTGTTCAAAGAACAAACAAGAACATGATTAATTTCATGTGCAATTTGTTGAGTTCCCCAGGCATCTGTAACTTTGCTGGTATGATTGCACTTTCAATTTAGAGGAACATTATATTCATTTTTAGACATGTTTCTAGTCCCCTGGTAAATGGAAGTCAGCCTTGCTTAATATCTAAAAATATATTACATGTTGACATAAATGGGCAGACAATTAGCTCAGGACTTGTTTGAATCCTTTGAGACTCAGTGCTGCTGCAGTAGCTGTAGATGGCTTACCTACTGAAAGAAATTAGCTGTGGTCCCTAAGGTAATTCTCTGTCGCCTTGACTGTGTCCTTAAGGCAAATGTCCTGTTGAAAGGTGAACCTTCAATCCAGTCTGAGGTCCTGAGTGCGCCAGACCAGGTTTTAATTAAGGAAATCATTGTAGTTTGTTCTGTTCAGCTTTCCCTTATCCCTGATCTTACTTTGACTGAGAAAATGTGACCAAATAGATTGAAACCTTTCTTCACATTACTGTTAGTACACAAAACCCGACCTGAGATCATGTTGTCAGATCAGTTTTAGCTACAGATTTAAAGTTTGAAACTGTCACGGAGAATCACTTGAGCCAGGCAGATAATTGTTGCTGTGTTCAGATCACTGGTGTCAGAAGCTGGCTTAATGTTGAATGTCACACTTTGTGAAAAATTATTTAAATCTGTTACGGATATATTTCTCCCCCTTAATAAAGGCATTGCAGCAATTAGTGAAAATGGTTTTTCCATATAATTAAGTTGTATTGCTGAATGAAACAGCCCAGTGCTCTCAGTTTTCAAGGGTTAAGGGTTACATCAATGAAATATAGTTTTTCTTAATAAGCCCAACCAACTTCCAATTTTCGACAGACTCTAATATTACCTACAACCTCCTGCGAATGAAAAATTAATAATTTACATATTGGTTTGATTGAAATTCTTTCATGATCACTCCCCTTTCTGTGTGAGAAAGTACCAGTCACAGTGAGACTAAAAACAAAGCACAATGTGAAACTGTGGGAGAGGAAACAATTTTACCTTGTATGTATGTACCTGCACTGTAGCCTTGTATGACTTATGGAACGCATCTAGTGATCACAGTATACTCTAAGAAATATACCAGCAGTGTCTACAGCCATGGGGAGGTTTGGATATAAATTGAGAATGAATGACAGACACAATAGGGGAATGGAGCCACATTTTCCTTAAAATATATTGAAAACCTTTTGCATTAAGAAAAAGTAAAAGTTACTTCTTCTATCTCAATACAGTGTTTTCAGTGCTTCACAGTGTAAACCAAGGCAAGCACTGTTTACAGGATATGAAATGGGGCTTTCAAAGAAAAGAGCAAGCTTCCTACAGTCAAACATGGCAGAGGTTCACAGATGTTTGGGGGTCGTTTTGCTGCTCCTGGCACTGGATGCCTTGACTGTGTGCATGGCATCATAAAATGTGATGACTATCAAGGACTTTTGGGGGCATAATGTAAAGCCCAGTGTCAAAAAGCTGGGTCTCCATCAGAGGTCATCTGTCTAACAGCAGGACAATGGCCCAAAAAAATACTTTAAAAAGCATTCAGACATCTGAAAGACCTTGAGCAGTTTGCAGAAAGGGATACCAAATATCATACCCAGGGTTTCAATAATTTTGTCCAGTCCATTTCTGGAGTTTTGTGTGGAATTCAAATTCAGTCAAATTTGTGTTGTTGTTGGTTTTTTTTGTGTGTGTGTGTGTGTGTGTTACTTCAATACAAAACAAAAGAAATACCAATCATTTGTTCTCAGCAACTTTTTCTCAATTTTCATAGTGAGGCAAAAATGAATACAGACATCTCATAATATAGTAAAAAGGACATCTCATGTCATGATATGTGTCATTAAGAGTTCTGAGAAGGTCACTGATTTACCCAGCCCTTTTTTGCCCCAGAATTCGCAGCACTGCTGTCAACATCAACTCCTCCAACTCCTGTCATCCTAGTCAGTCACACTATATAATCAATTGACCACAAATTCAATCCAATTGTAATTGCCACTGTGACATTATAAGAGCAATCCTCCAGGATACAAGCACATCTGGCTTTTAAAAGGCAATAGGAGATGGCACTCTGATTGGTTTATTGCGTGTTACACCTGAAAACCTGCCATGATTAGTTAAGAGACAGAGTAAAAGTCCATTTGCCCGGTGACTGTTTCTTCCACTGTTAAGAAAATAACAGTGATAATGGGCCCACCCTTAATTCTTTTGCCTCAGACTATACACTTAGGTTTTGTAAAATCGAGCCTCTGTTATCATCAGTCAAACTTTCTGTGAAGGTTACATAATAACTTACATTTTACGGTGGCACAAATTTGTAAGCAGGGAAAGATACTACAGAGAGATCCTGCACCAGAGGCCACACTCACATTGAGATATTATACTGTGCAGCAGAATTCACAACTTAATGCAAGTCTGATTCCTTGGCTAATAAATTGAATAAAAGTTATATTATTTTTTATAGTAGGTGGTGAAATTCTCTTTATATTAAGCAGCTCATCATAACCACAATTTCGATCTCTGTCATTTTGTTCATTTAAATTAACTGCATTCACCACAGAAATCATTAAAAACCGCAGAATCCTTTAGAATGTTGAAAGAGTCACAGTTGCGTATCACCAAATGACCATATTTCAGTCTGCATCAAAGCTATGGAGACATACAGGACCTCTATCATATGACTTGAAGCTATTAATTCAACATCATCTGTCACTTCAATGCAGACTCAGGCTACAGAGTAACTCAGGCTATTTGTTTTTCATATAATGATGTGAAAAAATAATTGCTTTTTTTGAATTTTTATCATTTAAAAGAACTTCATTAAATAGTTTTGTCTTTATTTATTTAAAAAAATAAAATAAAAAAAAATCCCACAGACGACTTGCAATTATGCCAGCTGACATTCAACACATTGCTGTTCCCTTACTTGTTAATTTGGGAGTTGGGCTGGTCCATTGTAAAGGTATGAGGATGAGGAGACAGGGCCTGAAGCTAAATGTGTTGGGCCTGGTAGCATACAAGTGCCTGAACAACTGATATAGTTTTCTTAAAGTTTGGCTGATTAAATGTCGACTAAAACAGAAACAGAATTTAAACAAATTTTCTTTAAACGCTGTACCCACATTGACATACTGTCATCCACAGTTTTCTCCCTCCTGTCTTTCATTTCATTTGCACTTCACTCCTTTTCAACTACTGTTTGCACCTGCTTCCGCATTCACTGCAGAAATTATTTTACAGTTTTGCCAACATTGCTGCGGTTATCCGCACAAAATGTCCTCTGTTGTCATTCTGTCGTAGGCTTGTGTTGATCAGGGTTAAAGGCAAATCTCAATTGTTTTACGGTTAGGGTTAGAGATTAGGGTGAGGATGATTGTTTGTGTTTCTACAGTTGATGTCTGATAGGGGTCAACATGGACACCCTGACCAATCTGCAGTTACTCATTCACACACACAACTAACTGTGAGGCTCTATGTGTTCTGACACCTTTCTATCAGAACCAGAACAAACATTTTTCAGTTTTTCCTCTGTTGGATGAAACCAAACAGCCTAGCCTTCACTCCCCATGACCATCAGTGAATCTTGGCCAACCATGATCCTTTGCTTCAGTGGTTTTCCTTCCTTGGATCACTTTTAGTAGCAACCAACCTCTGCAGACCAGGAACACCCCCACAGATCTGCAGAGCTGGAGGTGTTCTGATGCAGCATTTTTGATGCTTCAACTTCAGGGTTAAATGTTCTTCTTCTGGCTTATATATCCTCCCACTGACAGGTTGTATGGTATAGATATTGTCACTTCACCTGACTACTAAAAAGTTTTAAATGCCAGTTTTAAGTAGTTGGGTTTTTTTTTTTCATTCTAACCATATTGACCTTATGACATTTCATTCATTCATTCATCTTCTACCACTTATCCATTTCCAGGTTGCGGGGGGTGCTGGAGCCAATCCGAGCTCACACTGGGTGAGGGCGGGGTACACCCTGGACAGGTCACCAGTCCATCAAAGGACCAACACACAGAGACAGACAGAGACAAACAACAACAATTTTGAGTCACCAATTAACCCAAACATGATGTCTTTGGACGATGGGAGGAAACCAGAGTACCCGGAGGAAACCCACGCAAATATGGGGAGAACATGCAAACTCCACACAGAAAGGCCCCAGGCCCAGGAACTCAACCCAAGACTTTCTTATTGTGGGCCAACAGTGCTAACCACCCATCCAACAGTGGGTGCTGGATGCTAGTAGCACTTCTCTCCACTGTCGTCCTGTTTACAGCAGAATCCCAAACCTTCTGGCCACATCTCTAGTTTCACAGCAACTGACTGGCAGGAAGCCAAAGCATATTGAAATTGTGTTAGTCTTAGCAAATTGCATAGAGTGACGCTGCGTGGCAATAACAGCTTAATCAAGACATCTCCTCTCCTCCCTCCTTCACCAGCTTCTCAGAGCCATCTCTAATTCGTTTAGCCTGTATCTGCCCTGAAGCTGTCCATCAGCTCCTGCTCTATCACACATAAAACATGTTATTGGCATGTAGGTGTTATGGGCTGGGCAAACTGTTGGTAGTACTGCAATGGGAAAAACAGTTTAAAACATCACACTAGAGGCAATGCTGCCTGGTATTGCGAAACAGGATTTGGGCTTAGACAAGTTACCTCTGATTTAAACCTGAGTTTTCAGTTCTATGATGGTGATTCCTTTTTTACAAGGACACGTTGTTTTATATTATTTTATAAATTATTTTTGACTTATTTTATGCTTCCTCACCTGACCCACAAATTTCAATTCAGGTATAAACAAGCAAATATCAATAAATAAACCTTAAACCTTGAACTTAACCTGAATTTACTCCTCAATATTTACACAAAATTTCCAAAGGATCTCAACTGGAACAATGAAGTGACAAATAATAACCACCAGTATATTTTTTATAGATCGCATTGTTTTGCTGTTTGAGTGATTCCATGTGATCAATCTCGTCTGCTTTATCAGCGCCTCTAACAGACACAGGAAATTAAATGAAACTAAATAAAAGCATAATAACTATAGTAGGCCCATTTTATTTAACAAAGATTCTTTAATCCCGTGCTTTTCCTCTTCAGCATTGCAGCTCAGAATGAAGTGAGAGGACCTCATAATGATAGCTGGAAATGAGAATTACACCCTCTGATGTCTTTTATTGGGCAAAAAAATGATCTACACAATTAAATAATTGCCATTATTATAAATTAATATTTCAGAAAGGCTTCACCAGACATAAACAGTTCCTCACCACTCTAGCTCGGTATTGCTCACTCTGTATTGTTCTGTTTGGATTTTTTTTTTTTTTTAATCTGCATCATACCCTGTATTCATAATAGTTTCTTCATCGCAGATAAATTATACAGTATACTCAACCTCTTGTTCAATATCACTTCTGGATGTTCCTAGAAACAAATCTCAGTATCAGTGTGTCCTCTAATACCATATTAAGAACTTCTGCTTGAAGCCAGATAGAAAAATCTAGGATTAAACTGATCTAGTTGATAACCAGTTTTGTACTGCATGTTATCCATGCTGAACAATGTGAGTTTAGTAAGTCTCATCAAAGTGTGGCACAGAGGTATTCTGATGGGAGTGGGTTTCCTCCCACCGTCCAAAGACGTGCAAGTCTAGGCTAATTGGTGACTCTTAATCGCCTCTAAGGCCGAGTGTGAGTGTGAATGGTTGTTTGTCTCTGTATGTCTCCATGTGTCGGCCCTGCAGTTGACTCTCCACGGTGTATTCCGCCCCGCCCCCAGCACCTCCCTTGCAGCCCTGATGGATAAGCAGTTGAAAATGAAAAGAAATGAAGCCACATCACATAAAGATATTCTGGGTATGTTAACTTCTTTTGTAGGACAGGGCTTAGGTAACATTACCATTTTATTTTATCTACAATTATGTTTACAGCTTGGTACAAAAAACAGTTTTAGTCCCCAACTAATTTCCCTCTTTCTTGCAGCCTGGAGGTAAAATCTTATATAATTCTCATAAAGTCTAAAATTCACCATATTTGAGGGTTTGTTGGTGATGAGGCAGGTTTCCACAAACCAGCATTAACAAAGTCTTTGTTCCACACACACGGCATCTCACCCTTTGCCCAATTTCTGTTGGATTTTATGTCGCATCAGATACCACCAAGACAGTTATGGCTTAGCAGCTCAACCTGAGTTTCAGACAACTAACAGTGACTTCACAGAATCCAAGTCCATCATTATTTACAGTCTATGGATATAATAAAAGATAAACACAGTGTGGACAGCTGTGCCATAGAAGTATTTCAGAACAAAACTGGTACAGATGTTATAATAATATTAGGGATACTAAATTATCAGCTCAAATTATCTGAATGTTGTAGCACCACTAAAATAATACTCCTTGACCTTAAAGGGTTTTCTTTTTATTGAGTAAAACACATTGATTAAAAGTAAATAAATATTGAATGAGTAATTTAGTTTATAAATTTTTTTATTTCCTTTAATGACCTTTTCTTTTATGATATTTCATCTTGCAGTTTTCCTCTTCTTTAACAGATTCACTGCATCCTTTCTTAGCAACATTTTTGATTAAAAAACAAATTAAAAACCACAACCTCATTTAAAAGAATCTGCCATCACCTCCTGTAGCTCATAGTTGTCAATGGAGATAATGCCCAAAAAGCCACACTAAATATAGCAATGTGGTTGATGTGGCATGGCACACTGGGACAAACTGTGTCCTCATACTTCCTTCTTCTTCTACTTCGGATAACATAATTGGTTGAAGCTACTCTCTTTTATTGTTCTCACAGTGTACCTTCAGTGACAGCACATCAAAATAGGCAGAGAAGGAGTCAAAACTCCAACCAGAGCAGCCAGGCGCTTTCATGAAAACACCTCTCAATGAGGTCCAGCAGGACTCTGTTTGCTTTGTAACTTGACATGTAGCTTTCGGTCAGTTTTGATCTGAGGTCACCACCAAGTGCAGTGGATTCAATAAAATGAAACAGATGAATAGCACCGTGGTCATTGTAATGAAAGAAGGGATTGGCGAATTCAACAGCCCATATTTTTCACTGTCTCTGGATAGAGGTACAATGGAACTTTGCGACAAAAAAAGCTCCCCAAGATTCACAAAGAGGGGCCCCCTGTGGGCCCATCATTAGTACCATCAATTCGGTGACCTAGAATTTTACTGATTAAATTGCCAAACACATAGTAACCATCCTAGCTCCTCTAGCTGGCTTCACTCCTCATCACATCCAAGACTCAATGGACTTTGTAGTCAGCGTTTGAGGACTGCAAATGATTATGGTTAAACGAGGGTGCTGCAGGATAACACCTTACAAAACACAACCAAACTCAACCAGGACTGGATCAAAATCAAATGAAATCAAATTTATTTACAGAGCACTAAATCATCACAAAGTTACATCAATGCACTTTACACATAGAGAAGTAAACCTTCTCTATGTTTAGTTTAGACCAAACTTTTTATGGAGTTGTTAAAGAGACCCAACATATCCCTCCAAGAGAAAGAACTTGGCGACAGTGGCAAGAAAAAACTTCCTTTAAGAGGCAAAAAACCTCAGACAGAACCGGGCTCAGGGGGGGCAGCCATCTGCCTCTACTGGTTGGGTTGAACCAGTGGAGAGCCATGGAATCACCTTGTGTGGCCTATCTCTACACAAAAGCTGTAGAAAAAAAAGTTTTGACCTCTGTCAGAGGAAAAGCACCAGCCACTGATTCAGTTATGTGGATGATAAATGGGTCAAAACTCAAAGAGTCTCAGCAGCCACTGGACACATCAACTAATGGACAGAAATGTGAAGTTCATAAGACAGGATGTAATGAACAACAGTTTGCCTTTCTTGGACTGTGTCATACACATACAGTAGAAGAACACAGAAGTCGGCACATTGGACAATACTGGAAACCCACAAACACAGAACAGGACCCACTCTTTGGCTCACAAACTAGCAGTTATCAGACCTCTGCAACACAGAGTTGTTCAGCCCCAACAAAAGAACACTTGAAGGGTGCACTCAAAGTTCATGGATTACCCAACTGAACCTTATACGTGACCAACAAGTGATGAAGAAATGAAGAATAGAGTTAACTATGTTGCCATTCCTCATGTGCCTGGAGTATTTGAGAAACTCAGGAGGATTTTCAGAAAACATCAAATCCCTGTGTTCTTTAGGGATGCAACGATTATAGTCTGAGGAATAATCATGGTTTCACGATTATTATGCATTAATTAATTTAACAACACTACTAATGAACTAATGCATAAAACCACATGAGCATTCTTTAGAGATTTAAATTTATTTATTATTATTATTATTATTTATTGCTGTCAGAAATAACACAGTAATAAAATTATACAGTGCCACTAAAGTAATTTAACTCAGTTATTACGTGTTACCTTTACTTTGGCGTGTAAAGCTGGGTGGTGATCCCGCAAATGCTGCATCAAGCTTGATATGTTTGAACCTTTAGCCACAACTTTTTTTCGGCAGGTTTTGCAGACAGGCGATCACACTGCCGACTTCACTTTTCTCTTAGGTAGAAACAAAGCTTCGCTGCTTGGTCCTTCTGCCACGGAGGCCTCCATGACCCTTGATACGCACGGAACTGTAAGCAGCTGCACCTCTGGTGTAACTTTGTTGTCGTTCCATGCAGGTTGCGCCGAAAATATTGTACCAGCATTGTGTCCATTTTTTGGGAGTGGGAACAGAAAAGTCAGTGTAGTGGAGCCTTTGGGATTAAATTAACTGTGACGTTTTAAAGCGTGGTTAATAGTAAAATCGGTTAATCACTGCATCCCCAGTGAAAATCCCTTTTTTGAAAAGGGAAAATTAAGTTGCTGGACTGTCTCTTTAACAAAGTTATTCATGTTCTTCATTTCTGGATTCACTGTGATTGAGGGCACCAGGCAACGTGTGCTGACTGTCCAGCATGTTGGACATTATCTGACAACAATCCAGTGTGACGTACACAGCTATCATGAATGCACTGTGTCATATCGGTATTGTTGTCATCTCATCAGATTCAAACTTGCCAGCAAATACTGTACAGATGTACATAGAAGTATTTATAGATGATATTCAGTGAGGGAATTCATAAACACATTTTATATTCCAAAATATATGTTTTGTATGGAGTTTCAAGAAAACAAGTTTCATGTTTTCTCCAGTTTCATTATTCAGTTCATTTGCATATTTGCTGTTTTATTTCACCTCTTCTGCCTACTTATTGTTTGTGCTCTACAAAATACCACTGCAGCCCTCCAGGGTTGGGTGGCTAATCAACTTCTCTAACTCTAGCTTTAACGGTTGGTATTATGAATATGTATGAAGTGATGCTTCACATTCCTAATCAAATCAGTGTGCACAACAGAGAGCATTGGATGGGGTGGTGCATAATCAGTTTGCACGCATTTTACTTTTAGACAAAGGCTCCTCTTAAATCAAATATTCATTGGTTGCATAAGTGGTCTTACATTGCAATAACATGTCTTCTGGTAAACACACAGATTAAAGATTAAAGATTGCTAAATTCAAAACTTTGCTCTTTCAACTTTTGGATCCCAGATAATATATGTATTATCTCCTTTATTATTTGCACATCCGCCCTACCAGAAAACGAATATGAATACATGAGAGATGGGGTAGCACAGTTAATAGTAACAGTGATGTGACTCCATTTCAGGAGGATTCCGGAACAGATGGCTTTCAATTTGAAAATGAACTTGCATGTTTCAAACTCTTACATAATGAAACAAGGATGACACAATGTGCAGAATAGAAAAGAATAAAATTGAATTTTATACTAAGATTCCTGGTTTTCTATCGAATGTGAATCAGACAATGTGAACAAAGTTGGTCAGTTCTGTATCTGGTGAAGAACGTGGAGTTTAAGAAGGAAGTGTTCTGTCTGCTTTTCTTTTTAACATCTGTATAAATGATATGTCAGTGCGGTTGTATGCTCTTCCATTAAACATATTATATAAGTACATGATGCCTTGAGGGCAGGAGGGCGTAGTGGTTAGTGCTGTTTCCAAGCAAGGCCTGGGGCCTCTCTGTGCAGAGTTTACATGTTTTCCCCATGCTTGCCTGGGTTTCCTCCGGGTACTCAGGTTTCCTCTCACCGTCCAAAGACATCATGTTTGGGTTAATTGGTGACTTTAAATTGTCCGTAGGTCTGAGTGTGACTGTGAGTGGTTGTTGGTCTCTGTTTGTCTCTGTGTGTTGGCCCTGTGATGGACTGGCGACGTGTCCAGGGTGTACCCCACCCTCGCCCAATGTGAGCTCCTCCGACCCGGAAACGGATCAACGGTAGAAGATGAGTGATGAATGAATGATTTTTTGGTATGCTTTAGATTATGACATCAAATATAATGAAAAAGAGGAATGTTCTGATTGACATAAATTGGGAAGACAAAAAATTGGTCTTTCTTGATTCCTTCTCATCTGCTATCTTCATTAAAAACGGTTTTAATGATATTCAATATGTAGGACTAAGGATCTGTTAGATGACACGGACGGTGTCAAAAGCTGGACTCACGAGCAAATATATTGGCTTCTGTACCTGAAGCATGTTCTCTGTGACTGTTTGTATCCCTCTGTTTGTTGTGTTATTGCACCCCAATATTCCTAACCAGCTGTGGCGTCGCTGGTTGTAATGATTGTGTGAGGATTGTGCTGAAACTTCAGACAAGCCGCAGCTGCAGCTTTTTTTCTTTATATTGTTTGTCCATCTGCTGTACTGTGACAAGATATACAGTGTATATATATTTATGCAGGTAACCTAGTTCAGCAAACAACCATTATCTCAGCTTAGCAGTGACAGTTTCAAATGACACAATACACACACACAAACCGCCACCCTACACCCTCTCGGTCTCGGTACTTCGGCAGAAACACCTGAGCTTCTTGACGGATTAGGATGTGATGATGCGACGTGCTGATTCAAGCTGATTTGCTACATTGCAGGTGTTGTCCTAGCAGTAAGCAGATCATGTTTGCTCATTTTTGACTAATGTTGCGCCAATAAGAGGTCACATCTCATTCTCCAAAAAAAAGACTGAACTCTCAACTGTCTGTGTGGCGTATAATGCAAAGACAGATCAGGTATGAAATAAGACTATGATTGTAACAAGGAAAGCAGGTAATATCATAGATTATAAAGAAATTATTTTGGGGTCCCCTAAATAGGGATCCCATATATCCATGTTTTGTTTTGCTTTTTATTATGAAGCAGGTCCGGGTCTATATAACTACAGTAAAGGATTAAAGTGTCAATTCAAAGACTGAAACCATGGACACAGCGGGCATAGCCTGCATTCAAAAACCATCCGTTTTTTATAGTTCCTCTAATGTACTTTTGGGGGTCAGCTGCTGCTGACTAATCTGTCATTGTATTTGTTTCTGCGTTCTTGGAGTTTAGTTTCACTCATTTGTTCTCACCTCCACTTCAGCCTCATTCCTATAATTTGCCGACAGCAGTCAGTCACATCAGAGCTGTGTTATGTTACCGCTGATACAAACGGAACATTTTTGATTGCTGCTGTTCGATTATAAGAGTTTTTTTTCACCAGTGATCCAGCAGCAGGCTTTAATTGTGTAGAAGATATAGGGGATGTAATGATTTGCTTTCCGAAAATTGGTCTGTGTTAGATAATATAGACTTTATATTTGACACTAATGACTAACACAGGAAAGAAGTAGTACGAGCAGAAAATGACACAGTGAGTGGTAAAGATGAAGAGCTTTGCCATCTGCTCTGCTATCAGGTTGAAGAGAGATGAGGATGATTCCTGCACTTCATAAAGGGATTGAAAAGTGAAACAAATTTATTTAGGATATACACTTATCAGTTTCTTAAGGATGAATTACATGCTATGCATTGGTAGAAATCCTGTCAGTTTGTGTTCATCCTTTCAACTTGGTCATACTGTCCTTACAAATTCATTGGTTTTCTGTCTCTTAACTATCCATCACCTCATTCTTCATAACGGGTAATGAAAAACTTGTAGTTAAAATGTCTGGAAATATATTTGCCATAGTCCAGAGTGGTGTCGTTTGGTTCAACCAGTGAGAGGGATTTTTCATAACCTGACTATTTAAATATGTTTCTTATTAATTTCCTAATTGATCTATAAAGATTAACAATAAAAGAATATTTTAACACAATGAAAGATGCTTTACTACATAGCGGTACTGCTTAACTTAAGAAGAAACACATACACATGGCAATTTGATTGTAATTTTCAGCTCTATCCTGAATGTTCCCTTGAATTGTTAACATGCTTTCAGACTGTGTACTGCTGAGGAACAGAAACAACTCATGCCAGTCATTGTAGACTCAACAATTTTGCAACATGCCAACAAGTCTCCCTCTCATCAGCAAACCCTGACACAAGCAAAGCCCTGGGAGCTAGGTTTCTGCCAAGCACACGACATGAGTGTCATTTCTACAATGCAGCTTGACATCACAGTCCCACTGCAACACTACAATTTCACTGATAAAGGAAGCCCATAATGCTCTGAAAGGGAAAAGAGCATATGAACAGTGAAGACCCTGCTCTGCTTGTTCAGCTCAGCTTGAAAGCTTGTTAAATTTAGATTAAACACCCTGGTAAAGTGGCAGGTTGCTTTTCTTCTTCTGTAATGGAGTAGATGAGAGATTTTAGCCAAAATGGAGGCCACACATGAAGAGTCACAGGAAAAAGGCTTTTTGATTTCAGTCACACAACAGGTGGTCTATTGGATGTGAACTCTGACGAGGTGCATGAAGCAGGAGTTGCTAGAGAAGGACATGGTCATGATTACCCAGAGTATGAGAACTGATGATAGAGGTTGAGAATGTCCAGATAACTGCCAGACAACGATGTTGAAAATGCTAACTTGAAAAATCCCAAATTTCTTTGATGTCATCGCTCAAAAGTATCCATCATGGAAGCTACAATATGATTATTGTCATTGACAGCTCATAATACAATTCAAATACTTTTACAGCAGCTTTCAACAAGGCAATTCAAAGGGCTTTGCATTAGACATGAAAAACAGTATGATTCAACATAAAAGAAATAAAAGTAATTGTATAGTAAGAAATGCATTTCATCTAAAGAATGAAATTAACTAGATAAGCTAAAATTTAATAAAATGGTTGATGCACCTTGCCAGTAGAGTCTAAGCTGTGAATAAGTAGTCCCACATTTAATTTCATAAAGGGCAGGGGCAAATAGAAACATTTGGCAGATCAAGGTTCACATGTAATATAGATGTTAAAATGGATAGAGAGTGGAGCCCAGGGGAGCCACATCATTTTAGTACGCTCAGATGTTTAATTAGCAGCTGACACAAAGTATTCCATATTCTTCAAATTGGATTGAAATGACTTTTGCACTGTGTCAAAAAGTCCCATGAGTTTTTGAGTCTGCCTATTAATATGTTGTAGGTGAATGCATTGAATCCAATACTGACATCCAATAATGCTTTAAGAGTCTGTGTTTAAGTCGACCAGAGCAGTGACAAAACAGAGGTGAGGTTTAAATTCTAATTGGAAAACATCAAAGTGTAGCTTGGTCATCCAACTAAAATTTTGGTTTAAGCTAAGGAGAGGTTGTATTCACAGCTAATTAAAAAATTAAATGTACTTTATTCCACACTTTGGAAGCCAAGCTGTTCTGAATGATGCAATAAAAATAGAGCAGATTTCATCAAATTATATCCTGCAAGGTTGGATGGTGAGTCCAGGTGGGCTGTGCCTGGTGAAGGGTTGACATTTACTGTATGATCTAATTTAAAAATTTGATTTCTATTCATAATTTGTAAAATCAAAGAAGTAATACGCATCCCACCTTAAACTGTGACTTTTCACTGTAGGGAACAAGAATTCAGGTCTCCTGCCTGAGAGTCAAATTTGCACACATGCGCATCCTCCACACTCCTACTTTCCAACATGATAAACAAGTGGTCCATCTCTTGCTACAGGGCCACTGTTGTGTATTGCAAGGTGTGAATTTGTCCCATAGGGAAGAGATTCTGAAGAAACTGGGGCAGAAATATCAGACAGAATAAAGTAGGACTGACTCTGTGCTTTTTTCAGTGTACCAAGATTCCAAAATTATCAGAATTTAAGGGTTTAAAAGGCATTACAGTAATAAGGATCATGAAAAAAATTAAAACTAAGAGTTATAATTTCAAAGCAGAAGCATCAAACCTATTGCTCTTAATGCCGAAAGAGTCCAGAACTCTTTTAATGACAACTGGATCACAAACAACTCTTGGTCACAAGAGAACAGAATCATTTTCTGTTTCTAACCGATGTCTAACTTTTTTCACCTTCGATTTTAAATGTCCAAGTTAATAAAACTTAGGAAAAAATTATTTAACTTTAGCCAATACAATTATCTCTACTCATGTCAGAGGAAGTCTGTAGCTCCAGGGTTCAAAGTTTTACCTTTAGCCGATTGGCAGGGACGCTAAACATTGATGTAACTTCAGAATAGATAAGCAGCTACTATTTTATGCTATGTTTCCTCATTAGTATTCTATACTTGTGGTGTTTGTTGCCTCTCCTGTCAATATGAGGTGAGGGTAATGTGCATGGCCCAGATCCAAGACTCTATAGCAGCAAATTTGACAGAGAAAACAGAGTATCAACTTTCTATTATTTATATCATGGGGTTTCATGCCAACCATGATTGCATGCTAAATGCTGATAAATAAATAAGGATGTCAGCAAACAAATACAATACACGACCAGCCAGAATGGCAGTCAGCACAGACATGGCAGAGAATATATAGGGGATCTGGCTGAAGCACATGCTGAGTTGTGTATGTGTGTATGACTGGCAGTTTTGCAAACACTCGTGTGACCTGACTCTAATTTATAAGATGGATTTGGTGCACTTGAAAAACTTGATAAGACTGCTGTTTTTTTATGTGAGCACCACGTCTTAGCTGAAAGATTGCAGTAGCGTAATCGAAATGGAGTGGAGTCACAGAAGAGGGCTTGATTGCCAGACAAGGGACTGCATCATGGCAAGTCAATCAGTGTAGTTTCCTGCCACACTCTGAAATTTTCCATTTACAGATTAACCTTCCTGTCAGTTAAATTTACCACATGTCGCAGCATGCATAGCTTTAAATGCTGTATAATTCAAACAAACAAAGGCAGTGCAGTTGTACCGCAGCTACTGCAGAACATTGACTTTAAATCAAGCAGCAGCTGCAAAATGATGCCCACAAAACTTTTTTTTCGAGAAATCAACTGTTGAAATTTTTATTAAGGCACAAAGCCTGTATAAATAAGAGTGTGGTCTCATGAACATATACAAACAGGCCGGTCTCAGCACCCATTTTTGCTAAGCTGCAACCCACTGTGACATCACTAACTGAACTTTGAAGACTCCTTTTATAATATTTCTATCATTATCCTATTTTGTTTCAGAAAAGAAAAATATTTGGAGGAGAAGCTGGAGCTGAGGAATGAGGGCTGGATCGTTTTTTGTACTCACACTGATTGTATGGTATGGTATGGAGTTTATCCATATCCAGGTCGCGGGGGGTACTGGAGCCAATCCCAGCTCATACTGGGTGTGGGCAGGGTACACCCTGGACAGGTCACCAGTCCATCACAGGGCTTTTCTTTCTATTATTTGGATCATAATCAAAAATAATAATAATAATAAAATAAAATAAAAATTTTGTTGTACTGAAGACTTGAAAGTACAGTAAGGGCTGAGCCCATGAACTCATAAGGGAAACAGAATGGAGGTGTAAGGGTCTTCAGCATTGGCTTTCCCATTCAACTTCTCTTTAAAAAGTCTATCTTTATATTTTTCAGTCTGTGCTTAGAATACATTGAAATAAAGATTGCTACAGAAGCTGATGGGACAGAGGCTATAGTGGCATTAAGACTCACTGTTTACTGTTTATGCCAAATAAGTCTACCATGTTTCTGAGGTCACTTAAATCCCTGAGGAGCATCAGTAACAGTACAGGCATCACAGAGGTTGGTTTCACTGGGAGGGACTACTGGTGTTGGTGCTGTTGTTACCGTGTTCAAGGCCTGTGCACGTTTACTAAGCTAAAATAGAAAACGCCATTTAGCTCGCACCTGCTAAATGTATTTGGCCGTAAGTGGGTGCACTGATACCACTTTATTCATACTCTGCTGAGCCACACTCCACTGCTCAGACAAGACAGAGTTCCTTGACAAAAACTTTGCCTAAGCTAGTGACGTGTGGCAAGAGGGGTTCAAGCCACTACTTTCCCTCTTTCCCTCCAGCATAACCACACACTGGTAGCTACTAGGTTTTTTATAAGGGACACTGCCATTGTGACTCCTATATCCTCGACCCATTTACTGTGTTCATGAGTTATTTACTGACAGTGTCAGCCCATATCAAGCTTATTCTCCTTGCAGACGCACACTTGTATGCTCACAGTCAAACACAATTCCCTGATACACAAATGCCTTCTCTAGCCCTCTACCTGCACTTACTTATTGATAAATGAAATCTTATTTATTTGTGTTTTTAGAGGGCCCCAGGTGAAGGAGATCAGCAAGCAGGATTCTCAAAATACTAAGGCAAAATGTCTTATCATAAAGGTGTTTTTTTGCCCTGGCACTGGTGAGTTAATGGGTGATTCACATTCATCCTCAGATATTCAACTACTACTGCAGTTTAGAGTTGATTGCTTTTTTAGTTTATACAAAAATGAAAGACCTTTTGAAATTTAGTTTAACTTCTTTCTTCAGTCCACACACAAATTACACAGCACACGTGTCAATGCATTAAAAGCCCACATGTTTTTGTGGGCCAAGCAAATACTGAAAATATTATGGTATGCAGCAAACACACAATAGTCATGTTTGGGAGCTCATTATTCAAAGTCAGTGCATAAAGTACAATAAACTTCCAGACAGCAACAGTAAAGTGAAATAAGTAGAGTCATGAGGTAAGCAATGGGTGGTTCTTGGTGCAAACCCTGTAAACACACCTGTTTACTTCTCAGCACTATGTGTTTCAAAAACATATAATCTCTGATGGAAGTGTCTCACACGGAGGCACTGACATTTATAGGAGCTTTAACCCAGAGACAACCCGCAAAGGTCTTTTCGACCAGTCGGCACAGCAGTTTGAAGCTCATTCTTTCTTCTTTGCATTGGTGTGTGATTGTGCTCTGCATTAGTATGTATCACTTCAGGCAAACTCAACTTTTTGGCAAGTTTCCCAACATTTAAAAACCCACATATGCTCATTAATTTTAGACTAAAAAAGGTACTGGGGACTTTTGGCCAGTGCTGTTTATAGCATCTTTAATGGAGGCCTTAGAGGGTTTTCAGTTGTTATTGCAAAAATGTGTCAAGATAGGGGTCAGTGGGGGCCCCATACGTGTTCCTCATTTGCCTCTCCTCATGAGGCGTGTCAGCTCCAAACCAAGATAAAGCAGGCTGTTAAATGGGATGACTGAATGGGCCATTCACCAGACTGGGTTAGTTTTGTAAACATGCAGTTGTGTTAAAGTCGAAATTCATGGACCTCAATGACCTTGCAATATAATTTAATTAATAAACTTTTGGACTAACCCTAACCTATCCCGATAATTCACCACTTTAAGAATTAATGGATGAAACCCTGCTGAAGCTTCCAATTGCCTAATGCTGAACTTAAGGTACATAATGAGACCTGTGCCTCCCATTTGTTATCGATGAGCAATATTAGGAAGAGATCACCTCATAACGATGAGGTCTCACTGCAGGGGCAATTCTACTTTAAGGCACATAGACTGTGACATAACTGTAATGCATTTTGAAAAATCCTCACAGTAATATACTGGGTTAGAGTCAATAACCAGGCGAGGTGATGAACACAAGTGCATCTTTACTTTTTGGTTTCAACAGGGAGACAGATAAACTGGTCGGAGAAGCGAACATAATACACCATTATTCTTGGACCAACCAAAACGTGACCACACGACTGCAATGGTCTGGAAACGCATCGTCCAGTTGTACTGATGGGACGTTCTCTGCAACTGGTGGCGAGAAGATAACTGGCAATTGCTCCATGTTTTCTCGCCATGGTAACGTGATCTACATGCACTGTACGCCGTCTCTTCCCCTCTTGGAAAAGGTAAGTGACAGTTCCCAGTCTTTTCAGTACTTTTGCCTGAATCCACTTTTTCACTCCTCCCCTGAAATTTCAGATGCAGACAGCCTCTCCCTCCAGGAAAAACCAAACAGGGAGAACCCCTTTGTCATGACGGTGCTTTTGAGCAGCTTGCTTTCCTTCCTAACTCAGCTGGCATATACCCTGCTACAGTGTGGGGTGTGTTGTGGTACATGAGAAGGAAATTTGCAAGTCTGTGACTAAGTGGCAAGGAAGCCTTTCCATCAGCTTCCAGCACATTCTTCATAACCGCCTGTTTAAGGATTGCTACTGATCTCTCTGTTGCTCCATTTGATGCTGGGTGGTAGGCGGGTACAGCAGTGTGTTTGACATTTCTCACACCAGCTGCAGGCCATTGTCAGATACTAGCTTTTCTGGCAGTCCATATGAATCAAACAGACCACGCCGCACCTCAATGGTGTTGTTAAAAGTGGTAGAGGACATGGGGAAAACTTCCAACCACTTTGAATGGCTGTCTATGACAACCAAAAAATACAGTTTATCCTTCTCTGCAAAGTCAATGTGAATTCTTTGCCACACTCTTTCGGGCCACCTCCAAGGATGTAACGGTGCCACCACAGACTGAGCACTTGTTCACAAGTTCTTAAATTTTACCATCACAGCCTGGACACCAGTAGTAACTGCTGTGGGCAAGAGGCTTCATGCAGCAGATACCTGGGTGCTTGTGATGAAGCTCCTCCAGTAATCTTTGTTGATAAACTGGGGGCATCATGAGTCGTTGCCCCCAGAGGACACAGCCTTGTTCTGTTGACAGCTCCTGTGCACATACAAAGAAAAGCCTCATTGCTTCATCGTGTACATAACCAGGCCATCAATCCATGGTGTAGCTCTACACTTTGCTGAGTATACGATCTTTAAGAGTAGCACTCTCAATGTCTTTTGCACATACTGGTAGTTCCTCTACGTGTGAGAAGTAGAAGATGCTTGCCTACTCTGTCGTGTTGTTCACCATTGCTTGGGGTAGGCGTGATCAAAGCATAATCAGCTAATTTCCTGTATTCAATTTCGTAATTGTATGCCAAGAGAATGAGAGCCCAGCATTGCATCCAAAAGCTGCCAAAGTTGGAACTGCTGATTTTGGCCCCAAGATGGCCAAAAGTGGCTTATGATCAGTGATGAGTGTGAATTTTCTCCTGTACAAATATTTGTGGAATGTCGTTATTCTTAAGATGATGGCAAGTGCCTCTTTTTCAATTTGCGCATACTTTTTTTCAGGCTCAGTGAGTGTCTTTTATGCAACACCATCTCCATTTTCTGTTACATGATACTACAGCGCCCACTCCATAAGGCGATGCATCACATGCAATCCTCAGTGGCAGGCATATGTTATAGTGTACTAAAACCTTGTGCTGCTGCAGTAGTTGCTTTGCATCTTCAAGTGCTTTAGCACATTTAGTAGTCCAAACCCACTTTGATTCCTTTTTCAGCAGGTTATGCAGCGGCTGGAGGATGGTGGACGGGTTTTCATATCTCATAGCATTGTCCAAGTACCATCTAAAATTCTGATTTCGTTTATGGAAGCGAAAACCATCCGCTATCACAACAGGTGCTGGCTTTTAATGTCCACATGGCGCCCTTGTCAACACATCATATCCCAAAAGAGAGTCTGTAATGCCGGAGACATAATGTTCTTCAGCAGCTTAAATATGTCTGCCCCAATTGTGGAAAGGAAAATGCATATCTTCTTGTCATCTGCAACTTCAGAAGCCAACATCCACTGTTCCAGACGCTCCAAATATGAATCAAAATCCTCCTTTGATTCCTTGTATTCATCCATGTGACCCACTTGCATAGCCATGTTAGCACAACTGCTGCTAGTGCTAGTCCGACACGTGCCCGGTTCCTTCCCAAAATACATGTTTCATCTACATGCGACCAGTGCACCGGCCTCCAATTTAGTCCTTTCATGCAGTGGCCTTCTTAAGAATCCTCATCACCATTGGTAATATACTGGGTTAGACTCAATAACTAGGTGAGGTAATGACAAGAGCACCTTTACTTTATGGTTCCAACAGGGAGACAGACAAACTGGTCGGAGAACTGAACATAACACACCGTTATTCGTTAGCCAACCAAAACGTGACCACACAACTGCAATGGCCAATCCATACCAGGTGATAGATATACAACACAATCAATCACTCTCTTACACTAACCTATTCATAAACTGTGTCCATCTATGATTATTTATTGGGAGGCTACTCAGCCATTATTATTTATTTATTCTTATTTGTACACTGCATCAACAATGTTTTCCCAAACTGTTCGTTCTCTTCAACTAACTCCCCTTTACAATTCTAGAGATAAGAGAAGGATAAATAAGGATAAAACAGCATTTCACTTGGATTCCCCTCACCAGTATACTTATAAAAACGAAGCACGGGTGCCCTCTTGGTAGTGTGGCACTACATCCTTACATTTGCCTCCATGGGAATATCCACATGTTGGTTATGCTTGTAATTTGGCATTCCACATGTAGCCCCAAGCAAGAGCGTTCGTTTATTCAAAGCTCTGTCAAGGTTCCCACTGGCATCCTCTTAGTTTCACTGTCTCTTTGCATCACTCTCAAAAGGGACCTGGGGCACCCTGGAAAGTGTAGCAGGATGTTTATTTCAGTGCCTTAAAGTAATCCATGCAGTTTAGTTACCTTGCTAGCTGTCATGTGTTGATGCAGACAAAGACGAACTGAGTCTTTTTGTTGAGAAAGGCGCTTATTTATTACTAGCTTTCAGTTGCTACTGCTAACAGCATAAACTTCACATACATCTCACGTGCACCTGCACATCACCTGATGATGTCACTTTTCTGCGAGTAAGGCAACCTGTAGTCACTTATCACAACACTAACAGCCTTGGTTTTCTGAAAATCCTCCAGGCCATGAAGTCAGAATATCAGTAACAACAACTTGACCCTCACTGGCTTCCCTTTTCCTCAAATTTTCCTTTCAGCATATAATACATCCCAACATTAATCTTATAACATTAAATATAAATTGGGCTAAAAAGTTCAAATTCACCTAAAGGTTATGCCAGAAGATTCAGTAGCTGAATCGTGGTTTTTCTTTTTTCACAAATTCAACGGTTTTACTCAAAAGTAGTGCTACTTGAATTATAATTATGCACTTTAAAGTTTTACCCCTGAATAACTGTGCGGGAAAGTACGAGGCTTCAGCTCCATCATTCACATATTAAATGATTTGCAAGATTTATCAAAGCTAAGCTTGTTATTACTGGGGTGTCTAGGAAGGCTAACTAAAACTCTAGTTAGCTTATAGTCAACTAATCAAGAATATTGCAACTACTGAACAGGGATGTTAATTTGGTACTAAATTTAAATGTGCTCTGAGTTTATAGCATTCACTGTTACATCTCATTAGCTCATTAAATCTTATTAGGTTTCAGGTATGAATGGGATGTAAATAGGCTTCATCTAACTTGGGAAAATAACAGAATGATTTGAGGTTTTCCAATAGGCACAGTATTCACAAAATCATTTGGTTTGGTTTCAATCATCATGGTTTTTTGTCACCTCAAATATATTTATGCAGGCTGTATGGGACTGTGCAACATTTCTTCACTGGTAAAAATGTATAATATGGACCAACATGTAATGAAGCTGCTGGGGCTTAACTAATTATTGAGGTTTTCTGCTTTCATTACGGGGCACCGCAACAACTTGTAAACACAACTCTTTTGAAGTTAATATGGTAAAAAATATGTTGCAAAAGGGTTTTAAAGGCTCCATGTTATTCAACAGCAGTTTACAGTGGATTAGTATTTTTTTTCTTTTAGAATAATGCTATTAAGAGACCCTGACAGTTAAAATGAAATTAAATGAATGTTATCAAGAGCAGTGAGATTAAAAGTCTAAATTGGTGCCGTAGAACCAGAACAAAGAAAAATCCCTTATGTTGATGTGGATGCTGTAGAATAGATGCAATTCTGATATTAAAATATTGACAAGATGAGCTTTAAAGCTCTGCTACAACATGGGCATCCAGAATTCACTTTCCTATTCAATTGAATCTTGTCTCTGACTTTTGGACTCCATTGTATATCTGGACATTAAAAACAGAACCAATGGATATGAGCTGTGAACTTGTTCAGGAATTAAATTTATTGACTGTATCTAAATGCTGTTCTAAGATCGGGATAAGGAAGGTAAGCAAAAAAGACAGAAAATAGTGTTCAAATGTAAGCTACTTGCTTATTAATGTGTCTCCATCAAAAATGGTTTCTTAGACATTACATTACAGTCATATCACTGCCATCAGTACCTCTAATAAAAGAAAATTGCTTCCTTCTTGCTGTCTAACTCAGTCCTGGAAAGATTTAAAATTATTTTGCATTCTAAACACGGGTCTATTTTGTCCTCCCAGGAGTATCATGACCCCTCATGGCCAATTTAAAAGGAGCACTTCTGTTGCAAAAACCATGGCCAAAAGGTCCATGCTAATTTCAGCCAGCGAGCAAATGCTGATGACACACTGTATTTATTCCAAACCGCTCTGCCCTATTGGCCTCCACATCAGTATGCAAATGAAGGGTGGAGGATTGTGGATGTTGACGCGGTGTCTGGTAAATATTGAAATTACAGAAGCATGAAGGAATAATCACACCCAAATTATGATGGGAATGTGGGTATGCTGGGCATGGGGTGGGTACAGCAATTCACAAAACAGTCACACATACCTCTTTGTGTTCCACAAAATCAATACGTATTCTGCTGCCCACTCACATTGTGCTGAATTCAAAGTAAGGACAGCCTCGATGCTGACAAAGTAAGGTAATTAAGTGCTTTTGCTGTAGGTGTTTTTACAGATGTTTATTGTGACAGGAAGTAGGAAACAATTTGAAATAAGTTGACATCTTGCATTGCGAGCAGGTTAACACTTCAATACAGTTTGGCTGTATTGAATTTAAAGAGGTGAGACTGGGGCACAGTATAGTGGTTAGCACTTTTGCCCCACAATAAGCAGGTTGTGGGTTCAGTTCCCGGCCTGGGGCCTTTCTGTGCAGGGTTTTCATGTTCTCCCTGTGCCTGTGTGGGTTTCCTCCGGGTACTCCGGTTTCCTCCCACCATCCAAAGACATCATGTTTGGGTTGTCCGTAGGTCTGAATGTGAGTGTGACTGTAAGTGGTTGTTGGTCTCTGTCTGTCTCTTTGTGTTGGCCCTGTGATGGACTGGCAAGCTGTCCAGGGGGTGTCCTGCCCACGCCAAATGTGAGCTGGGATTCATTCCAGCAACCCCCACGACCCAGAAACGGATAAGCGGCAGAAGATGAGTGAGTGAGAGACTGGCAGTTACATGTGATCTGTAGATATTCAACTTTCTTCTTTTATTCTTTGCTGTGAGGCCAGTTGTTACTCTCCTAGTGGGCCACAAAAAGAACAAAACAACTTAACCAAGTAAATTTGTATAACTGAAATGAATATTGAGCATGGAGCTAATCAAAAACTACATCAATGCATCCCCCCAGTAGCAGTTTGTAGATACAATTATAGGACAGAAGACAGCTCCCCGATACATTCCTTTGGCAAAATAGGAAACCCTGCTAATTGGGCTGAATAAACTCGAAACAGCCATTTCCCAAAGGGCACCCACATTATACATCACTAATTACTGTCCCACTATACATGCTTGCAGTGTGAAAGCCCAGATGACAAGTTAGCGAACAAGGCTTTTACTATGTTATAATAAAACAACTTTTGGTTGCTAACCTTTTAAATAGATCACATGCTGACTTTGTTGGCATATTCCAGAATAAGACAAAAGCATTTAGAATTTACACTTAGGGGAGGCACTGTGAATAAACTAGGTGATGGAAAAAAAAATCAGCATAACATTGTTAATATAATAACTCTCTTGTGTCAGGTGCCAAACTAGAGCAGTTTTAGTTCAGTTCAAGTAAAGTAAATAAGTCGTCATTTACAGGAAAGACATCGCCATCTGGTTCTATCTTTAAACCACTTTATCATCCTTACGGACATTCAGTGTAATCGTGAAAAATAGCACCCATTTTGGAGTTAAGGAAGCTTATGCAAAGGACGATAAGTAGAGAACCACCTATGTATATTCTGTACCTCATTGAGAAGAAAAAAAATATATAGATATATATAGATATATATATATATCTATATATTTGCTGATCCAGCTTTACATAACATAAACATAGCCATTGTCATTTTATGCTGCCAGGATAATGTTATGACATTTAGCAAGTGCAACTCCGTCTTGTTTGTCAGTTGCATCTTTTTTATTGTTTGCTCTTTATAACAAATGTAACATGGTTAAAATTTTATTTGGACATTCAACCTCTTAAAGAAAATTTTGATAGAGTAAAATCTGGCTTAAAGCTTCAGACAGACAGTGTGTCAAGACTGTTACTGCTCAATGGGCTTTGACGAAATGACTTCCTCTATTGGAATTAAATGTGTTTGAGATAAAATCCTCATATGAATTGTGAGGGAAAGAAGTTATCAAAGAAGAGAGGGCCTGATCTGATGAAACCCATCTTCTTTCACTTTGGCAGATTCAGCTGGCAGATATGTACACAGCAGAGTTTAAAATTGAGAAGGGTACTACAGAACAGTCTGTACTTATTCTGGGCCACATGCTGATGATGTGTAAAACATATAACATTTTAGACTTCCTCTGATCAGGGTAAGATATAAATCACGTCCAGTCATTATAATTTTCTATACAGACATATACGAATCCACTTGATCAACAAAACATACCTTGTGACTCAGCGACAATTTATCTTCTCATAGAATCAATTCACAGCACAAAGCGAAATAACTTCAGTCTGCACAGAGGTCAGTGATGCATTCGGTGATAAGAAGATTCCTGGACTGATTCATGAACCATTATCTCATATTGAGAGCAGTTAAAGAATTTCCGGTCTCTTAACCGTTGAGCTGAGCACAAGATGTCAATCATCTGTCACCCAGTGGATGAATCCAAATGGAACTAATGGTTATGACATGGTGAAAGCCTCTGAGTCCAGTGATTGTTAAAGTGGTTAATCTGAGCAGCCTTCTAGCCTTTATGGGTACATGCCATCCTAATATTATATAAGAAATAAACATGACGGTCCTAAAAGTCATTTCTGTGAATGTGAGGTATTTACAGAGCTCTGTGTGAAATGCAGGTAGACAAAAGCAGCATCCATCATTATTACCAGAACATTTACAGCCACACACAAGCCTCTCTCAGGTCTGTCAACCTCAGTCTCATCCCTCTAGATCAGACTATTCAGAGCCATGAGTTCATTAAGAATCAGGTCATCCAACACACGGGATGAGTCTCAAACTCTCTCCCCTCTTTTTCACTCTCGTCTCTTCGTGTGACAAGACTGTGGACAGGTGGACGTGCAGGTGTGTCCATTGATCCAAAATGACAGTTGGTCCCTGAGACTGTTGCCCGGAGACAGAGGCTTGGCAGGCGTTACAGGAAGGGCCAGCTGCACCTCAGACACACAAGGGACAGGCCAAATCTGGCGCCCACGAGCCATGACTCAGGCGAGGTCAACACCTGCAATGTATTGTGAAATTATTTGTTTATGAGAAAAAGGATTCCCACGGAGCTTCACATTTATCATGTGCGCCTTTATTTGTCAGCAGGTGGAGCAAAAGTTATGCAGCAGGCAGAGAGGACAAGGAGTGAGAACAGGGGCTGGACGCAGAATAAAGGTGGCTGACTGAGGTCAAACAAATGGATCAGTCAACAGTGTCCATGAATTCACTTCTCAAAATCATATGAGAAACCTTTATGATCTCAAAAGCAAAACAAAGAGGAAAAAGTCCCATTAGTGGTATTTTTATTACATTGCTTTTATTGCTTTGGCTGCCGTTCCAAGAATTTGACACCGCTATAAGGCAGTATTGCTTTTATTGCGATTCCCCGATTATTAAACAATATCATACAAAAAATATAAAACACATTCTCTCCCCCCAATACAGTATCTTTAATGAACACAGCTCATATTTTTGGGGCTTATCATAATATTCCAGCCTTAATTTCAATAACTGGAGCAGGATGTGATATAGTTTCAAGGGTAATATCCGAAGACTTAATACACTTTGGCTTAAAAATTACAACTCTGGTTGCATTGTGTTTTTGTTGTCTGGCTCCACATGAAAATCAGGGCCGGCTCCAATCCAGTCCGCAGCAGTAATGCACCTGAAGCTATTTGGTCGACCACCAAGAACTTTTGCTCTTTAGCAGTTTAGTCACAACAATGAAAGTTCATCTAGATTTGAGTGGATCTTCAAAACTTCAAATGCCAAAGTGCTGGTGGAAAAGTAACCCGGATTCATCCTCTGGTGAATATCTTTTACAGATATATTTACAGAGATATTTCAGAGAAAACCAAATTAGCAACCAACATTTTCAACCGTGTGTGTTAGAGGGATAGGAATCAGGAGCTGATTTCAATTGAAAACTGGGTTGAAATAATGATCCATTGCTTCATCTCACTCAGTTTCATTGTCCTTGTATTTCATTCTTTCCAAAAGAACATTTTTTTGGCCCCACTCCCGCCTGTCCTTCAGTAACTAAGTGGAGGCTTCATTTCTGTGCTGAGCTGCTAAAAGGAGGCTTAGTACAACTTTAGTTAGAAACCCCAAATGAGAACAAAAATGCTGCACAAATACTTGTTCATCTCATCAATCATACATGTTACATTCAGCTTTCAAGCTACTGCCTGTTTTAATTTCTCAAGAACTGGCACAGATCTACACCTTCACTTTGCATCGGACACAATTTTTTTCTAATCTTTTGTGTCACATAACACGTATGTATGTGTGTGTGTGCCTGTGTCCGTGTACTGCTTTGTGAATGGCCAGACAGGTTCAGCAGCTGTGAGCACCTTTATGTGGCAAGTGGAGCACCATCTGCAGCTGCTAATAGGAATGGGATGGGAGGTAATGTAGTGCTAAATAATGGTGCTGGGATACTTGGCACTAGACTTCCCCATATCCTCCCTGCACATTAAAGTGCAATCACTTTCTCAAAGCAAGCAATAATGTTGCCCTTAAATTTTTGCACGTTCCATTGTGTTTCCTATGCTGTCAATTGGACAAGTCCTTCAGGTTTTCAGTTTTTACATTTGATGTGATTTCCATTAGTCAATACCTGTAATTTTTGTCAAATTACACATATTATTCCTGGAAGAAAATGGCATCTTGCCCATTATGTACTCTCTCTTATTCCCAAGTGCATGCTGGGATTGGCTCCAGATTCTTGAGACTCTGAACAGGTTCTGAACAGGTACAGATTCTGCACTTCATGTAATTCACACCAAGGCAAGGCAAATCTAATCTAATTTATCTTTTAAAAATGTGGATATTCTGATCATTTCAGAATTGCGCGTGTCAGTGTCATTCACTTCCTGCAGGTAATGCTTAACATACTAGCAAACTGAAGAAGAGCCTATCCTTCGTCGATACACAGATGACAGGATTTAGGATCATTTCACAGCAGCTTCAAAGGAACAATTTGAAAGTTTTGTTATTGTTCCACAGCTTATATTTTAGCTTTAGCAAAGATCTGTTAGTTTGGAAATGTCAGCATTGTAATATTGTGAACTTGCCAAAATATTTCTGGCATTAACTTGAATGATGTCTGCCACATTCACCACCAAAGATTTGACTCCTACCATTAGGAAGGAGGTATACTTTCACTAGGAGGAGGCCAAATCAAACAGATGCTTGAGGTTTTTTTTATTTTTTTAACACTGGATTTTGAAGTCAAAATTTCAAAAGGCTTTGGCTTGAAAGAGATAGAGAGTTAGAGATAAAGTCCGACTAAAAATGAGAAAAATATTATGATCCAAAGTTTGTGGGGGGCATACATTTACTCATCTAAATTGCATATTATGACATCATTGGGTAGGTTTCAGTAAAAATTTGATGTTAAACATATTTGAGATTTCAGATTTTTTTTATATACATAACAAACTTAAAAAAGGAAAGGAAAAAAATGCAATAACATAGTTGAATTATACAATTCAACTGCCAATTTCTTGTACATATCTCTTGGTTTAATTTTGTTTTATATATTTATTTATATATTCTTTCTGTCAACTTCTTTCTACATAATCTTGTTATTCTTGTGTGCTTCTATTCTCTCTCTCATATGTCTAATGCTATTGTAATGTGCAAATTTCCCCATTGAGGGAGTAATAAAGTATTATTATCTTATCTAAAGAAAAAAATGTAAACCAATTGTATTCAACTTTTATTACTTTAACTGCTACTATAGCATGATAATACAGATTAGTTTACCCATTTCTTAAACAAATCCATGTTGGTGAAGTTGCCCAAATGACTGCCATGCAAGGTCACATTGTCACTACAGCTCTTATTAGATCTTCATCTCCTATATTCTCCATCAGAAACAGAAAGGGTGAATAAAAGTTCCATAACTTCCTCAGACAGATAGATTTTCTCCAGCCCCAACACATAAGCAAGTTCAGAGCACATTTCATACACTATTTCCTCAAACACTTTGAAGGGGAACAAGATGTTATTTTGGGCTAGAATCAAGCTAACGTATGCTTGCCAGTTAGCTCCCTTATTGTAATTTTGCAACTATGGCATTCTGAGGGTTAAACAAGCTGCTGGCTTAGTTTTTGTGGTTAACAATTATTGACAGACTCTGCGTGCTTCACATGCTACTGTAACTTATGATGAACTCTACTGTATTTTGAATGGATTCAGGTTTGTTTATGTTGTTTGTTTGTTTGTTTGTTTTTTATTGCATTCCTTATTTACTATGTTGTAAACCAAACTGCCCCTCTGGGAGAATATTGTTGAATTCCATGTCAATCTTTCTTATTTTACTCACCAAGGGATGTCTCCAGCAGTGGAAAGCAACACCAAAGAGTTGACTTACATCCATTGCGTCTTTTCTTTTACTGAAGTTAGCATGCTAACCAACTATCTGCAGCTCGTATCAGTCTTTACTTTCCCAATCTGCCCTGAAGACGTAGCACTGCTCAAAGGCTATTTTTTAACCTCTTATCTTGCAAACACAACAATCACCAACAACCACTCCAGGCAAGACACCACATCTAGTAGCAGAGAAACAAATGCTCGGTGGGCAAAACAAATCTCTTTGCCTCCACGACATAAAGTTTGTGGCTAAAGAGGGTGTATTGACAGCAGCCACTGTAAGATGGCCTGAGCTTTGAGACAGCGGTATCAGCAACTATACCCTGCAGTAAACAAAGGTCACCGTTGTACTGGAGAAAGGTTGCCACTCTGCAAGAGCAGCCTGTGGTGTGTTTTTATAGCATGGCATAACACATTAACATGTGAAATATTACCCCATTTAGGGCAAATACGTCTTAATCCTGCATCGTAAAGAATGTCCTGCAGATTTCCACAGTTTCCAGTGTGCAGTACAAATAACTTCTAAATTGCAGCCAACACTGAACACCTCAATAGCTGTTTTCAAAGCCGTGTTGGTATCACAGTGTCCAGTTCCTTCTCCAAAATATGTGCCCCATTCATCCAACAAGTAGTACCTCTGCAGCAGTAGGAATTCAAAAAAAGAAATAACTGTAATACGAGTGCGGTTTTATAAACCAAATGTGACTCCACAGTGATCTTGATCCAGATGTTTTGGCCAATTACAGACCCATATCGAACCTTCCGTTCATGTCTGAGATCATTGAGAAAGCAGTAGCAAACCAATTACATCACCATCTGCATAGGAACGGTTTGCTTGAAGAGTTTCAGTCAGGATTTAGAGCTCACCACAGCACAGAAACAGCACTGGTTAAAGTCTCCAATGATATTCTAATGGCTTCAGACAATGGATCAGCCTCCATACTTCTCCTCTTAGATCTCAGTGCTACATTCAACATCACAGATCATAATATTTTATTACAGAGACTGGAACTTGAAATTGACATTAAAGGAACTGCACTAAGATGGTTCAAATCCTATTTATCAGATAGATATCTGTTTGTACATGTTAACAATAGCTCCTCCTCATACACTATAGCCAGTTATGGAGTCCCACAGGGTTCGGTACTTGGACCAATCCTCTTCACTCTTTAGCTGCTTCCTTTAGGCAACATTATCAGGAAACACAGCATCAATTTCCACTGTTACGCAGACAACACAGCTGTATTTATCAATGAAGCCAAATGAAGTTAGTCAGACTGCAGACATGTCTTGAAGGCATAAAGTCTGGATGACCCATAATCTTTTACTTCTAAATTCTGACAAAACTGAAGTTATTGTACTCGGCCCTAAGCACCTTAGAGAAACCCTATCTAACCCTCTAATCAGTCTGGATGGCATTACTTTGGCTTCCAGCTCCACTGTAAGAAACCTTGGAGTAAATTTTGACCAGGACATGTCCTTTGTCCCTCACATAAAACAAGTCAGTAGAGCAGCTTTCTTCCACCTGAGAAACATTAGGAAAATCAGAAATATCCTATCTCAAGAGGATGCAGAAAAACTAATCCATGCATTCGTAACTTCTAGACTGGACTACTGTAACTCATTACTATCAGGACGTCCCGATCATTCTCTGAAAGGCCTTCAGTTGATTCAGAATGCTGCTGCACGAATATTAACAGGAACTAGAAAAAGGGATCACATCTCTCCTTTGTTAGCTGCTCTTCATTGGCTGCCGGTAAAATTCGGAATAGAATTTAAAATCCTTCTCCTAACATACAAACTCTTACTGGCCAAGCTCCATTATATGTCAGAGAGCTCATAATTCCTTACTGTCCTAGTAGGCCACTTCGCTCTGTAGATGTAGGCTTACTTGTGGTTCCTGGAGTCTCCAAGAGTAAATTGGGAGGCAGATCTTTCAGTTATCAGGCTCCTCTTCTATGGAACCAACTTCCAGTATCAGTCTGGGGGGACTCTTTAACAATTTTCAAGACCAGTCCTACAACTTTTCTATATGACAGAGCTTATAGTTAAAAAGTTAAAGTATATTTAATCTTTAGCTATGCTACTATAGGCCTAGACTGCTGGGGGAAGGACTGAGCACCTCTCTCTCTCTCTCTCCCTCTCCATACCCCCCCCCCCCCCCCCCCCGTCTCTCTCTTTCCCTCTCCCCTCTCTCTCTCCCACTCCCTCTCCATCTCCCCTCTCTCCCTCTCTCTCTCTCTCTCCCTCTCCATCTCCCCTCCCTTCCCCTCTCCCTCTCCCTCTCTCTCTCTCTCCCTCTCTCTCTCTCCCCCTTACATGCACTGACATACCAACAACCATGTTTCTCCGAAATCCCTGTTTGTCTCAGTTCCAAACATGTGTTCTGAATTTACTAACCATGTTTTCCCCGAAGTCTCTGTCTCTCTCAGTTCCTCTCCTCTCTCTCCCTGTCCTCATCCTGCAGGTGATGAATCATCACCATCCCATGTTCCTGCAATGCCTGCTGCTCCCACATGTTCAAGAATTCCATACAGCCTCATTTCTATGAACTTCATGCAGCATCATGTTCCTGCCTACACCTGTTTGAATATCCCCTCCTCCTGCTCTCTTTCTCTCTCTACTCTACCCAACTTTGCCCCCCCCCCCAGTACCTCTCTCTCTCTCTCTCTCTCTCTCTTTCTTCCTTTCTCCTTCTCACCCTCTCTCTCTCCCTCTCTCAACCCAACCAGTAGAGGCAGATGGCCGCCCCCCCTGAGCCTGGTTCTGCCCGAGGTTTCTGCCTCTTAAAGGAAGTTTTTCCTTGCCACTGTCACCAAGTGCTTGCTCATCGGGGGATCTGTTGGGTCTCTTTAAATCATTTTATAAAGAGTTTGGTCTAGACCTGCTCTATATATAAAGTGCCTTGATGTAACTCTGTTATGATTTGACTCTACACAAATAAATCTGATTTGATTTGATTTGATGGGGAAGTCACAGGTAAAGGCAAGACAGTTTGGTTACCTGCTGTTTGAGAGAGGATATGAAACTGCTGAATATTTTTTACCTTCATTGCTGTTTGTCACCACTGAAAGGTTGATTTAGTTTAATCTATCCTTTCATCACCTTCAGTGAGGCATTCAGTAGTAGTAAAATCATCTGAAAAATATCAATAAAGTATATTCATGAATTAAATGTTTTTAAAAATATTTGAATAAAAATTAGGTGTTGTATATTAAAAGAGTTCTACTTAGAATACAGCAATTATCAAATTTACCGAAGAAGATAAACTATGTTGTAAACTTCATTTAATTTTCTGCACTATTATATACATTATTCATGGCAGCATGGTGGAACAATTCATGGGTTCTTTGGATACTCTGGCTTCCTCCCACAGTCCACAGAAATGCATATTTAGGTTAACTGGTTGGTATCAGGGTGACCATGAATGGTTGCTTGTCTTTCTATATGTCAGCCCTGTGATGGACTGGCGACCTCCAGGGTGAACGCCACCTTCCCTCAAAGTCAGCTGGGATTGACGCCAGCAACACTGATTGATGGGCGGTATAGGTAATGGATGTATGGATCTATATTATTCTTTGTAATATTGCTTATGTCCACAACAGAGAGTTGACCATTTTTAATATGTCGGATTTACACAACCTGAGCTAGCATAATACAACATTTATGTCAAGCTGTCTTTACCTTTGAACCTCAAAATATACTCAACTGCAGGCATTCAAAATTTCACCTTTTACATTACTAAAATGTATGATGTTTGATTTGACATCTAGATCATTCGAACGGGAAAACTGTGGGTGAAATTATTGGAAAATGTTACATTCCCAGACTAGAAAGGGCAGCCATCTGGAATTTTAAGATGGCTAACATATTTTATCAAAATAGATTTGCCCAAAAGGATTTGTGCCCAATGTAGAACCCTGGATTATGCAGTTATCTGCTTTACCAATAATCTTCTTAGTCATTAAATCGTAAAAACAAAAAACAAAAATTAAAATCAAGTGTTGTGGGACAAAACAATACATTTTGTAGCAGTAACAAGATACTTTTGTACAAGTAAGAAATACATAATAATGTATCGATCAGATTAGTGTGTTGTATCCTTTGAACTGTAAGCTGGTGTTTGTGGTGGTGTTGGACATTACACTATCTACACGCTGTCAAACTGAGTGATGAGGGAACATCTATCTTTCCTGATCACTTATTATTGTGTCACAGCACAGAAGCACACATTGTATTGCATTTGGTGCAGGAATGCAGTAGTTCAGTGGCTGAGAAAATGTAGTTTCAAAGAAAAGGGCTGATAGACAGCAGAAAACTTGATAAATCACTTTAACATTACCCCAGTTTCCATGTGCTGTGCTCTGAAGTGTCTCTTCATGTTTGTGGGATTTTTACCAATATTTTTGTAGCCATGGGGCTTCGGTCAAGACAATGAACTGGGTATGACCAAGTCTTGCTGTTCTTGTCACGTTCTTTTCATCAGGGTATGACAAACAACATTGTGTGAAGTGTCAAAGTATTTTCAGTTCATTATGAAACTATGGCGGGATAAATTGGACGGTGGCCGAGGACATCATTAGAGTTGGCGGTCCTTTTGGTGATGCCCAGGACACACTTCTACAAAAGTGAATGTGTCACACACTATTTCTAGATGCTGTCCCAGCACCAGCGTTCACACACACAATTCTGATTGGCTCACACAAGACATCAAACAGTACCTGCCAACCGAGCTTCAGAGTTGTCGTTTGGCTTGTTTGTGTGATATTATTTCTACTGTATCATAGAATTGTCAAGATGCAAGTGATTTGAAATAACTTCATTCCTCCACTGTGGAAATTGTATGTTTCTTATTTACAACACCTCAAAAATACTACATTGGAATTCTGCAGGCATAACAAAATGGCTGCCCGTGAATTAAATAACTGTGTTTTAAACGTGCTATGCAAACTTATTTTTGGTTACATTTGAAGCGGGCACATTATAAAATGCAAAATTCTGAAGTGTAAAGACGTTTTTTAAAATCATTTTATGTCACGCCAGTAACACAATGTCTAGAAACCTAGCCGTGTCATAGAAAACACAGACACTTCCCAGCAGGATATTGGTCTGTCTGTGACCTCTCTCAGTTTCTCTCACAGCCCCTCCACACAGGCATTCATCTCCATTAAAGACAGTGAGGGGTCTGCCAAACCCCTCACACCTCTGTCACTCCCCATTCTTTGGATGACATTGAGCTCAGCAGTAGTCAAACAGCTACAGGGGAGGTGACTGCGACTCAATGGGAGACCTCACTGTGTTATGACTTCAACTACTGAAATGACTACAACTGCAGATACGACTACTGCTGCTATGGCTACAAAGAGCTGCTACTTTTTCGCAATGGAAAACGCTTTATTTGAATTAGCATTCAAACTGGGCTCAAATGACTCAGCATTAGAGGCAGGTAATTATTAAGTCAGGCTCCAATCTGCATCGGTGAGGTGAACAGGGCGAACAGATTAATTTCACCCTTTTCTGGCACCTGTCCAACACAGCTCTGTTAAAAATAGATAAGCCAGGGCTAAAATGTGCTCAGTGATGATATAGTTAGCTGCTGCCCCAGAATAAGTTTGAGAGACACAGAACCACCAGTTGAAGTGGCTCAACCAGAAGCACTTTTAGTGTAGCACTAACTTAGTTTGCCCAGCAGCATACAGCTTGTGTTTGTGTGTGTGTATGCGCCGTACTGTAAGTACGTGTGATAACATCACTTCATGCAGTTCTTTGTGTATTTTTGAACAGAGATGCAAACTCAACTGGCAGCTGGGAAAATGTAAAAGGGGTCAGTTGGTTGTATTGGTTACTTTACCATCAATTTTTTCTGGAAAATGCTAGATTAGTGTTACAATCACAAATTTTACTGCTATTCCTCCAACTGATACTACAACTAGAACTGCTAATAACACGTTTGAACCACAATTAATGTGTCTAAGAGGGTTTTTCTTTTTTTTAAACAAGGCTATAGATGCTTTCAAAGGTGATTGATTCCTTTTAAACTACCATCCAAGTTTACCTGAGAGGACACACACAAGTGTATTGACAGAGGACACATACCGACACAGAGGAGAAACAGTGAGCTGTTAGCTGCTCTACAGGTAGAAATGACGTGGGTTGTTTCACCTATCAAAGGTCAGAGCCTCCATGTGAGACAGTTAATTTGAAGATTGTATGTGTTTAAAACTTATAGCTGGGGTCACAGCTTCTACCCAAAAAGAAGTGTAGCTGTTTCTGTCACACCAACACCATGCTGGATTTGTTATGGATGAGTTTTCAGTGTTGGTACTCTGAAAAGAAGTAAAAGCGTTGGAAATAGCACTTCTCACCCGTTTGTCATGTCGTTTACACTGATTATCTATTGAAGTTGGAGCTGTTAAATATCTGTTATCCATTTAATCCAGTTAAAAAATCTGTTAATTTGTGCTTCAGACGGGCCAAGTTGTTCAAGAGCTAACTAACTGGCTCTCTCTAGCCTAGAGAGTGTCAGTGCCCTGTTAGCCCACCACCCTTTTGCCACTTTACCCTTCCCTCTACCATTCTCTATCAGACCCAAAGTCATCTGTGGGTAGGGAGGCCACAAATTTATTGGCACTTATCACCCAGCCAAACTGCAGCAATCAACAAGGGGATGGACAGTCCGACCTGCCATGGGAAAGAGGGTAGTGGACCATAGCGGCTTCATTAACACTGGTACATTAACTGTAAATCCAGGCAAAGATCCCTTACAGCCCCCCCACCCCAAGGTCCCCATCCGGAGCATCAGGTGAGGAGCCTCCAGCTACAGCATGTGAGGGTCAATCTGCAATAAAAGGCATCCGTTTTCATGGCATGCTACAGAGAGATTGGAGACCTCCCACTCCTATCCGAACCATTAACTTCACCCTTTCATGACAGGCACCGGGACCAGTCTCTGAGCTCCCATAATCCCTAGCATTACCTTCACCTGACCTTCATATGCCCAGGGAAAGAGCAAGGCTGTATGAAAAGACAGGGAGGCAAAAAAAAAAAAAAAAAACTGCAGCTGTTCAAAGATTTTGTTAGAGAGAAAGTGTGTGTGTGTGTGTTTGTGTGTGTGTGAGACAGAGAGAAAGAGAGAGAGAGCGTGTTTGTGTCTGTGATTTCCATTTTTTCAAATATCTCTTAAAAGTCCCTTTCTAGTGGTCACAACTTAATGCTGGCAAAATTCATCCCAGTCTCTCTCTGAATTTTGAGCACTCTACGATTTTTGCAGCATTGGATGCTGCAGCGATTGGCAGCGTTTCCCTCCATTGCCATTCCCCCTGGAATGGAGTGAAACTGCTGGGGGGAACTTCCCCGGACATTAATTATCCTTACACGGTCGTTTTAAAATGCACAACACTGGGTAAAAACATCACATGTGAAAATGTGACACAAGCACATAACTCCCTTTCGACCTGTTCAGGGTGCGTATCGCGCTCATCCATTGTCAGCTGAGCAGTACCATCAGTGGTCAAAACCTCAACAGGGTGCCTTTAACCATACTGTAGCAATAACAAGCATATATGGAAGGACATTTGGTTAAAACAGCGGCAGTAGATGCATCATCACGTTCTTGCCTGACGACGGAATTGATTCAGTATTAGGTATGATGAACATGTAAATATTGTGATCAGCAGAGCAGACGGTGAAAAACTGCTGCCTCACAGTATGAACAAGTGTGCCAAAATAAACACTGTCAAGGAACAGACTAAAAATCATTAAATCAGAACAGTATAATATGGTATACATCAGGAACTGAGTAACGATATTTCACGTTGCCCTTTGTGTGGTCTTGCCACTGAGACTCAGCACGCCACAGTGCACTTTGTTATTCCTCCAGGGTTAAAAAAAGAACATCCTTGAAAAATGCATAGAAATAGTGGCGCCTTAAAGGGGAAATATGAATGTCCTGCATGGTAGATACACAAAGTCCCCCAGCGCAACACAGCACTTTGACTTCCAGTTGCACTGCTCACCTTCTGTTTACACAAACAAATGGATATGCATTAGTGAAAAGGTGTGCGTGATTGTGTTTGTGTGTGTGTGTGTGTGTGGAAGGCAATGTGAAGTCCTTGTTTGACTCTACCATCAACTGGTCTGTACCTAGCACACAACAGCCAAAATATTGTATTTCCCCATGAATGCATTATGTTTTTTTACATCCAACTGATGTTGTGTAAATGGAAATCCAACAACCGAGTGACTCTTAGTTCTGATTCATGAGATTCTTTTTCTTCACCCTATTAAAGAAACGTGACCCTTTAGAGAGCTATAGGCCTCCCAAGGCAGTTGCTCTCCATATTGCATGTTCTCAGGGTAATGGTTCACCTGCTCAAGAACAGATTTAGGATCAGTTTGCTCCAACATCTTTTTACAATCCAAGACTCTTAAAGCTCTCAGTTTATTACATTTTCTATTGGGTGCTCCTTGACACTAAGGTTGGATATGAGCTGCAGTGGCTGCTTTATGATGACCTTGTGTTGTGTAATATTACATTGTATTGATGGGACTATAAAACACATCCAATCCTGTATTCTGTTTTTCTTACTTTCGCCGTGTAAGTGTTATCCTTTCAATACACAATTACACATCATTTGTGAGGCGTACACAGAGTGGAATATCTGATTTGCCAACAGGACGCTGGATTGACATCCACCACCGAACCTATTATAAATCTCTGCACCTGCAGGGCCACCAGCATCTATTGATTTCTCCAAATAGAAACACAGCAAAATAATACAAAGCTTCTGTCTCACTTATACCTGTTTAAAATATTTAAATGACCTCCCACTGCATATATTCCAATAAAATTAGGACCTGATAGAAAAGAAATGGCATGATCCTTTAAATTTTCAATACAGTTCCAGTTCAGCAACGTCACTGTGTGAAACTGTTCGTGAAAGTCCCCTAAGGCAGCTAAGACTTCAAATACAGGAAAATTATTTCATTCCTACCTTTGTGGATTTCTTTTTACATGCAATTATAATAACATGGTTCTTTATTTAACGCCTTTATTCCAGCATCACAAAAGTCACTCAACTCTATATACAGTCTTACTATTACTGTGATTTGCTTTGCTCATTGAATATTGCCACAGAACTTGCTATGGACTTGCTCTATAAGGGCCTTGAAGTAGGTCTGTTATGACTTGGCAATATATATAAATAAATATGATTTGATTTGATTCTTGCTTGAGACTTTAATTCAGCAAGTTTCATCATACTGAGCCTTAATAGTAGGATTCAGATTATCAGTTAACTCCCACCACCCCAGAATTGATCTAAACATACCATTTGTTTAGAAGTGTGAGGTCAATGTCCACATAGAGACCTAACAATCGCATTAAATGCATGGTCTGACGCTGTATTATTAATTATTAAATTGCTGTCTATACCCCAGTTACAGATGATTAATAGGAGAGCTCATAATGTCCACAAATAATAAACACTGTAATGGTCCTTCTTTCTGCTTTGCTTACAAGGTAAACAAAGTGTGTGTGTACTGCTCATAACTTAGCAGAAATAGTTTCAAATAATGTGATGGTTTGGGGTTGAAGACATATCAAGTTAGACGGTACAATTCGCAAACTTTCATGTGAATATTTTTTCAAAGAGATGAAAATGCTTTTATTGAGCAGGGCTGTGTTGCATCATTTGAGCAGTGCAGAGTCTTTCAGCGAGCCGCAGCACGTTTGTGCCACTGACAGAAGCCATGACAAGATATTGAGCAGAACCACGGCACCCTCTGCAGGAGAGGAGAGGAGGCAGCTGTGCTGCTTTTCACCTCATGTTTTCAGAAATACAGTCCGCAGCCAAACAGACATGAAAAATTAACCTCTCTTCTGAGTTTAATGTTTTTATATCACGAACAAACTAATTGTGGAATGGCATGGGCATTCACTGACTCCTTAGGGCCAGGAGGAACCAATGCTAAACTCCGTGATTCTGACATGGTAACACTCAACAACCTTGGGCTCCTCTAGGCAACTGACTGAAACTCTAAAAATACAGCTAACTGCGGGCTTCAGGGAAGGCCATAAAAAGGTTCCAAAGTGCTCCCAGCTTAAAATTTTCACAGTCAATTTTCACATCAGTAAAGATGTCAGCTGAGGGAATGGCAGAGATCTGGAGGATCAAAAAAAAAAAAAAAACTTTTCATCTGATGGGAGGAAAGGCAAAGCAAACTGCCCTCTGAGGACCCAGAGGAAGCAGAAGCTGACACAGTCCTGATGCACCATTAATACACAAATGAGCCACTTTGGACTTTATCACAAAAATGTAAAGCATCCAAAACCACAAATGAGAGTCTGTTTGGTAGTCGTGCAATGTCAAAACTGAGCTGTCTGGCAAGCAAGTATGGAAATGCATTGCTTTGGGGTTGCGTGGGAGCCACTTGCACAGGAAACATTGCAAGTATAAATAGAGAATGGATTCCACTGAATACCAGCAAATTCTGGATGCAAATGTCCCTCAGCTATTCAAGATAGTGGAACTGAAGTGTTGCCAGTTTTTACACAAGAGGGAAAAAAAAAAAGCCCATCACCTCTCATTTAAACATCTATGGGTAGAGCTGTATATTCCCAGTGCACATTTAATTACTACATTCATCAAACAGAAGTGCAATAATACTCAACAAAATGTGTAATTTCACATATAAACACAAACTGCACCAGAAAATCTCCTGCATAAGCACATATCAAATCCTGCAGTGCCATTGATATATTCTGTAAGAATTTGAGTTAGCTGTGTTGTTTCACTGTCTGCCGCGGTAAACAGAAGTTTCACTCTGATATTACACTCTGTCACGGAGAAGGTGTCACAAACCCAATAATGTACAGCAATTATTGTTTTCTTTTCATTACTGTTATTCTAACTTGTTCTTGCAACTTGTATGGTAGTAAAGTAAATTATCATGACAGCTTCAGAAATATGACACAGATTGCAGAGCAGTAAAGACATTTATGGATCACATGTCGAAAACACAATCAATATCACTGCATGTGCCTGTTAATGTGCGATAGCGTTGAGCTCTGGCTGTTCACAACATACAGTAAACATCTTGTATGCCAATGAATATAGACTTGGTAAAAAAAAATAATAATTGCTGACAGGCACACAAATCATTTTAATTACACACATTGCAGCAGCACACAGTATGCACTGGCACAAAGGGTGACACACAGTGACATCTTTTTCACATCAATTTTAAAAATCCTGTCAAATTGCAAATCTGTGCACTTGATCAACAAAAGGAATTTCACTCCAGATACACAGACACCCTTGTCTATCTGTCTATGCCGTGTCATTCACACGCTGTGTCTCTCTGAGTGTCTCTCTCATCATCCTGTCACTCTCTCATTGGTGCAGCGGGAAAAAAAAAAGGGGGGGGGGAATATGCCTATGAACTGCGGGAGGCACTTAGGATTCACTTCCAACTCAGATCAGATCAAAAACACAGAGGTGGCATTGCAGATATACCCTGTAAGGCTCATGCAATCAATGAAATTTCTTTATCGCTCCTTCTCGCAGACACACTTTCATCCATCATTTGTAACCACTATGGCTTTGCATTATCTTCTTCCCTGAAAAAGTAACACATTGTTTGAACTTGGCACAATGAAATGGAGATTGAATGCCCAGTAGGGGGCTTTTAAAATATGCCAAGAACACAAAGGAATATGACTTCACAGGCTTTTTGTGTTTTTACTTACAGTACATGTGTGTGCAGAGTATGGGAACGGTTGTGCTAAAAGTCATGTGTCTTGCACAAAGAGAAGTAGTGGGAACATCGAAGTGGGGAGGTGATGGTAATGATTTTTCCTCCAAGCGGGGTATTGCCCCATACGGAGCTGACTAATAGAGGAGAAAAGAAGAGAAAAACACTTATTTTCTCTTGTAGTTTTAATTTTTTTTTTCTTTTATTCTGTAGTCCAACTTTCAATTGGTTTTAAAATATCTTTGATGCAGACTTTTATATTATTTTATTTCATTTATTCAGTGACTTCAGGCTGTGCATCATTCAGTGTCACGACTCCTTTCAGATGGTTTGAAAGGCTATACACAAACAAACAAATTCTAACTCCACCTAAGGAGAGAGGTGAAGCAACAAACCTAGTCTTTGAGGTGAGCAAAAATATACTCTCTTCTCAAAGGCAAGATGAAGAGACATTTCTTTCTATAACAAGTTTTTCATAATATCCAAATTCAAAAACTGGAAAATTTTAGTTTGACTGCATACCCAAATAGCAGTGATATACAAAAAGCCCAAGGACAGGATTTCTACTCTTGAAAATATTTGTCCATGTCTGAAAACGGTTGAAAATGGCATTAAAAATGGTTATCTCACACCCACTTCAGAAATTCAATCTAACCATGACCCAGAGGTTCAAAATCAGCTTTTTGTTTAAAGCAGTGCTGAACATTCCTCAATGATCAATGAAAAACACTATGAAACAAAATGTAGAAAAACTATAAGTTAAAAGAATGATCGTCGTCTACTTCTCTTCAAAACATGCATGAAGATACTGCAATATATTTTCAAAATATGAGAGATATTGAGACAGATTGATTACCATGAAATGTAAAATGTGTTGTAACCTCCCAGTTATAATCTTATAGTCTGGAAATAGTATAGCAGTCATGTAACTAGATACTCAGAGGCCGGGTGCCCCACTTATTTGCCTTTAAATCAGCTTATCCATTTAAACACAATTTAAAGATCAATCAGCAACAAACTCTGGGCTAAGCAACAAGTCTCATGGGAGCACTGAGTCCCCTTAACCCATATATGAACATTAACTCTTAGTCGAATTCAAAATTTGTGAGACTTAACCCTCAATGAGGGTTGTTTTTGAGATGGTGTAGGGAGCTGTCACAACAAGCAGCCATGGCACGAGCACTTCAGCATATTAAATGTGCAGATGAAGTGTGAGAGGTGTTGGTTATAAAGAACCGCCTATGAATTAGCCAGGGATTGTTTCTTAGCTTGCTCTAGATACCACCTTAAACTGATGGGAATGTCTCTATGGTGACATGTCCTTCAAAAATGACAATCTATCCAATTTTCTGCCAGGATCAGGGTAGCAACTGAATAAGCAAGATGGTCCTAGATCGTCCCTCTCCCAAGTAACACCCCTTGAAAATCTAGAGATATCCCCAAATTAGATGAGCTATGGCTTTCCAGTGTGCTTCCTCTCTCCTGGAAAACTTCCCATGGAAGGTTCCTAGAAGTACCTCACGTGGTTCTTTTCATTGCAAAGCCAAAGTTACTTGATTCTTTTTTTTTTTTTTTAAGTTACTCTATTCTGAGCTCCCCCTGGATCTAGGGTTTCCTCGCCCAATCTGTGAGCAGAACCTCTGCCAGTTCTGCTGAATTCCTCGATCTCATTCTTTCTGTCTCTGCCAAAATCTCAGGACCTGACATGACAAGTGAAAAGATTTGCCTCCTGGCTCTGCCCCCCCCCCCCCCCCTTACAATAGCTCACAGTAGTGTAGCACGCATGCATTACTGCTGACACTCCACCTTAGGTGAGGATCTGACTCCCAAGCCTGAGGGAGCAAACCACCTTTTTGATAAGCACCATGGCCTCAGGGTTGGAGGTGCTGATTTAAATCTCGCTCACTTCACACTGAACTACAAAGCATCTCGACGTATGCTAAAGGTCCTGGTCTGATGAAAGCAACAAAATGACATTATCTGCATATAGTTGAGAATCTCTTTGTTGTTCTAAAGACTGCAGAAGGAGCACTTACATGAGCTATCCTTTTGTCACGAAAGAAATGACCCAGGTACCAGTCATCTGGCTATTTGATTACCACGGCTGCCTCCTCGCTGTAGTCCCGACATCTGTCACCATGCCTCTACAGCTGATGCAGAATGATGCTGTTTCTCTGCTGCTCAACCTCTTCATCCTCTCTTCCCACTCCACTGGCTCTTTCCTGAAGCTCACATCCAGTCCAAGACTTCAAACTGGCCTTAAGAGCAGTGAAGTGAACTATGCTCCTACCTCCAAGTCATGGTCCGGCCCCGAAGCAGCTCCTGTGCTCCCTGCCTCTGGACGACTGCTCACTTTAATAATCCTGTTGTTGCTCATCTCTTCTCCTTATCAGCCCCAGTGCAATGGAATGAGTATCCCAATGAAGGCTTCTTATCCTCCACCACCTCCATTCACTACATCTTGATGCTTCATGCCAGCACTTACTGATGCCTCTTTTAAATAAAAAAACCAAAACAAAGCTCTTGTGAGGTGTTGCGGAACACACAGACTTGAGATGCATTCACACTCTTTTATGATGCCTATCTGTTCCAACAAAGAAACTGTAGAAGAAGCTTTTTCTGGCATGCTTTGGACTAAAGCATTCCTTAATGCACTTTAAGTATAATATATCTCCTTGAAGCAGGAACAGAACATTCTAGTGAAACTAAATTCCTGTATTTATAACATATATTTTTGGGGGCACTGTGGCTAAAACACAGCCTTGTACTCACAGTAAGAAGTCAAATGTATGTGCAGACCAGCTGAATGCTAATCTCTATTGTTTGTGTTTTTGCACAGTGTACCAGTGGGGGTACACCGGATTGAAAAGGCAGCAGTAACCTTGAGGGAGGCAGAAATGGCAGTGGCAAAAAACTCAAAGAAGAACAGAAAACAATGGCTCCAGTGAAAAAGTCGGTGAGGGAGATGAGGGAATAGAGGATTTAAAAGGTGTTTGTAACATGACAAAGGTGCAGATATCTAACAAACTCAGGAAGCCAAGTTTTAAAAAGACTCACTTTGACAGACATTTTGACAGATGTGAACAAGAATTGCATCCTACTTCGATGTTACCTACAAATACTGAAGTTCAAGAAGCACACTAATTACACCGCAGAAATGAGCAGTGCTGCTTTAATATATGGTACACAACACTTTAAAGGCAGGGACAATCTACACAAGAATTAAAAAAAAATTGTTTTTATACTTATACAATGTTGGTAGGGTCGAATATTTTTTTTTTCATCTTTTGAACTAATTACAAGTAAAAATTTATACAAATAAATAAATAAAAGAAATTTAAATTAAAATAATTGACCATGAGCTTTTGAGGAAGACATATCATACTTTGCAGAGGGAAAAGCTGAAGTGTGGATTTCAGGGAAATTTCTTCAGCTTTTGGGTACTGGCATTCTACTATCTTCATGTCACACCGTGGCTCACTGCAACTCATGAATCGGACTGAGTTGCTGTTGATGTCGTTGTTAGCACTTGTGCTTTTCCTGCAGCAAGAAAGTCAAAAGGTCTGCTCCTAAATGTCATAGATGGACTGTCCCTGCTGCTTCACTGATAATATGTTCAAAACAGTTCTGTGGATATTTTTCATCACAGGAATCTGGATCGGAACAGTACCCAACTCTCCAGGCTCAACTGACCAAAGAGGGCAAATGCCCTGGTACCCTAGAGACTAACTTTAAAACACAGTTGGAAAAAAATAAACATGTTTGATTCTATTTTTACGATGTATTCAAGTCACCCCAAAATAACTAATGCATATAAATAACACATCAAGACCTGCCTACTCCATGATATGAAACCCTAAATTTGTCAATATAAAGAATTATTGTGAATAGCTATTGTGAATATCCAGCAGCTTAATCTTTGACAGCAGTTGTTTATTGCAAACTATCTCCCCTTTCCTCCTCAAGCTTCTTCCACACTCCTGAGACATTAGGGTTTAAGTAAATTGGCCACTCTAAATTGCCCATAGGCCTAAAGTGTGAGAGTGGCTGTTTGTCCCTTTAAGTCTCTTTATGGTGGCCCGATGATAGACTGGTAATCTATCAAAGGTGTATCCCACCCAATGTCAGCTGCGGTTTGCTCTAGCCCGCCCAGAATATGACACTGTCAACTATGACAATTTAAATGTTTTATCAAGTCAAATCCAAACAGGGAACAGTAGCCAACATAAACTGGCTGAGAACACATTAGAGAATTTACTTTAATTTATTTTTCGGACTGCTTATTATTTATAGACATGTTATTTTATGTCTCACGTTTCCTAATGTGAATATATATCATCAAAGTGAAAAATCTGACTGATATTTAGCAAAAAATTTGAATATGCCAAATGGTAAATGAACACCAAACAGCAGCAATGAGATTCATTACTCAACATCCCATTCCAGCACCCATATAGTCGGAGACACATGTGGCTCATTCAAGTCCTGTTGCTTAATAACATGTATTGCATCACTGCTCATGATCACATCACCACTGTTTCAGTGGAGCAGCTGATGCCCTACATGTGACCCATTGTTCTATCATGCAAATGCACAATACAGTCTGTTCTCACAAGATGAAGATGGATTATAACAAGGCAATAAACCCGATAGCATGGAGTGTTGATTATTGAGCCATCTTTCACCACACAGCTGGGACAACCAATGACAATGAACTCCATCTAATGAATCTGTTTTACAACCAGGTCAGTTTCACAATACGTCTTTCAAAAGGGAACAGAGGAGGTAATTTTTTTTTTTTTTTTCCTTGGGTTGGTTGGTTTTGGGTTTTTTTTTACCTTTCAGTGAGAGCAGCACTTTCTTTTCGCCACACTTCCTCTTTTACAATCACTAACATAACACCTGGATGCTGCCCAGTACAATTAGATTCTGATCTGTTGGCCGCAGAGTAACTCCACCATGAGACAATCACAAAACAGTGAGATCTGTGTTCTCCTGATTTGCTAACAATTACTCCTTTACTTTAATTCTGTGTATCCCAAAAAGAAATGTTTATTCCTTTGTATGGAATAGTTAGCTCAGGTTAAGGGTGTTATATTTTGTGACATAAATCATCAATGTTCTTGGGCCCATGTGACAAAACTGGTTCATTACTACCAGAAGCAAAACATCTCTCTTCACTTAAAAGATGACAGTTGCATTTTACAATAAGTTGGACAGAATTTCATAAACTATGAACTTGATGGATCTGTGTAAGCTATTAACAGAGGCAGAAATCTCACTGTAAGGTTTACAACAACATGGTCTACCTGATGAATGATAATCCAGTATTCCCCTTTTGCTCTGTTTTTGGTCTCTACCAATCCCTGAGGGTAAAACATGGCTCTTTAGCTTCTACAAGCTGCAGTATGTTTACCAAATGGTCTCTAACTGCTCTAACTGTGCGTGTCAGCTGTTTGGTGCTGGATCTTTACAACTCTACCTTTGAAAACAGTATCAGCTTAAAATGACATTTTAGGCATATTTTGAATTGTATGTTGTGTTTGTATAGTTTTGTCTTTTTGAGTCTTTTGTCTCTATCTTATTTGCAATTGCAAAATAAAGCTTTTGAACTTGAACTTTTGAACTGTTTATGGAAGATAAACTATTGAGGTACCTTTTACTTGTTATCAGTTAATGGCTATGAACGAACTGATGAAGTGAAGAACACTGTTTTAGTGAGACGACTATCGACTTTTACAGCTAAAAAGTATTCACATTCTGCTGGGAAAGAAAAGTTTCTAACCTGTGTGTCTGTCAGCTCAGACAAAGTGCTATGCAGTGACCCACAGAGTTAGTATTTCCACCTTTGTGTTATCTCCAGGTACAGTCAACACAGCACTCTTGTTAACCACCCACCGAAACCATAAATAGGCATCTCGTCAGACACGGCGGCACATCAACTGGCTCTTTTGTTCTTTCTCAGCTAACCATGAAGACCCAGGCATCAAAGTTGGTCTCTGAAAAGTTCACATTTGCATTTTGCACCGAGGGGGCCACCTCCTTCGTTCCTCAGTCCACGCTGCTCTTCCGAGGGTGCAACGGAGGCACAGTTAACTGTGTGCACAAAAACCTGAGCTGTTTGGTGAGCCAAATGTTTAACAAACTAAAACTTTCACAACTTAAAAATCTTCACTCTATAAAACCACTTATATCTTTCACGTAGAAAAATAAATAATTGAGGTATCAAAACAGTTTTAAGACAGTAATTTTGTGCTTTTATCTACACTGTTACAATTTTAATGCCACTGAACGCTGAAAATTGTTCCCTAGTTTATCTAACGCAGTCTAAGGCTGCACCCAAACTACTACATCTTAACAGTCTCCATCCAGGCGGCAATTTTAGTTCTGTATCAGACACAATCTCTGTCTATATTAAGACAACTGACAATGCATACATGATTAAAGTTGTTAAGTGGCAGAATATACCATAAACTAGGAACAGCAATATCATTAAAATGCAGAATATAACTCGATGACATTTCTTGCAAAGACAACAAGGTCAGCCAAGCCCGTATATTGTATTCCAGGGAGTAAAGGTGGGTGTCCCAAACTGGTTTGAAGAATTCAAGGTAAAATAAAATCTGCAGTGTTCCTCAAAGTCTTAAAAACTTCAGGAAATTTGGAGTATGGATGCCAGACAGAGGAAAAGCTGGCATTCATAAAATTTGAATATTCAAATCTGGCACTGGCCTACAAAGCCTAGAATTAATATTTCTCAATTGTTGTATATGCATATACTTATGAATATGGAACTCCTCCATGCAGTTACATATCATAATGATATACTATTGTAAAAACATTACAGACTTCAGCTCCACTGCTTCCTGACAAAGGCCTGGAGATTAGAAAAATAGGATGCAGACAATTTGCCAAAAAAGATAATAATGTGCTGCGCACAGGTTAAGCTGCTGAGCCAAGAATCTGCCATTTCTTTTTGTTCCCTCAAAGCACACCAAGCATTTTATCCCCTGCACTCCAGACGATGACACACTGAGTGAAATATTGCAGGACTCCAATAAGACAGGTGGCTCATTATCCACATCATCAACAAAGAGGGAGAGAGAAAAACTAGCACCAGGTTTTTTGACATGAAACAACACCTCATCCTCCTCAGAGGTTTCGTACTGTATGTAATTAGCAGCAAGGGCAGCATAAGAAAATCTTAATGATGTATCCCTCTTTTTTCTCTCTCTCATTTTCATCACCTCCTGAAGCATCCTCCTCTTGTAGCTGTGCCTTTTTTGTGACTTTTGCAGATTAAAAAAATCATCCTTGGAGCTTCAGAGGCTTGAGGGGGTTTTTTTTTCTTCTTCTTCTTCTCCTTCTTTAAATGTCACTACATTTCCGAATTTTGAATACTTAGTGCCTTTATTAAGATGGAGAAAATAAATGGATGAATTGCTTGTGAGAGATCTGCACCTTTTGGGAATATTTGTGCTTCATTATGATTAATGAGCATTGATTCCGGCTTAAATCGGAAGGTGCATTAATAAGAGAAGTAAGGTTTGGTGAAGGAAACTTCAGGGTTTCATCTCTTTGCTTTGAGTTAAACCAGATTCCGCCAGATTCCGCCGTTGTCAGCAGAGAGTGTTTGATAATGAGGAGACCAAAGGACACAGCCTTGTGCTATGAAAAAAGAAATTTATATTCATGAGTTATCTTAGCTGAGACCCATCAAGCAGAACTGGTCTGAGCAAAACAATCAAAACCTCACAGCAGCTTGTGCTCAGAAAAATGAAACGGATGTTGTCGATAGCAACATTTGTGTAACTTTGCATCTATAAAATTAATCAAGGAATTTTGTAATTTTTTAGACAACCAGTTGTGTAGTACACTGACGTATATTTTTCTGGAGTTTAAATGCTTATATCAGAGGGGTTAAACATGGACAGAACCTCCGAAATGTATCTCTACAACTAAACCTCTATTGTTTCAGCTCAAGTGTTTGCTAAAATTACATAAAATACAATTTATGTTGGTTATGAAAGAAAACAAAATGTTTCACTCCCTGAAATATTATTTTTAACACTTTTTTTGCTTTCTTTTGTTTAGTTTTGTGTTTGTAGATGTGGTAATGGGTCCTGGTCTAATTAATCTGTCCATTGAATATGAGACAGCCTAGTAACTGAGAAACTTGATAAGGCCTTGGGTTGAAACAGCTACACAGCTCTGGGAATGTGTTAATATCACACTTCCCTACTACTACTGCTGTGGCTAAAAATATATATAAAGCCATTATCAGAATATTAATCAACCATCTCAGTGGCAGCAGCTCAAAGATTTTTTTTTACTGCATTTAATTAAACCCAACTCAGTGTAAATGCACCTGAAGCATAAACAAAAGCAGGTTGGTTGTTGACACAGTTTGCTTGAAATTAATGCATCATTATGTATGTCAGTGACAGATTTTATCATGGCGATCATTTTTAAAAGGTAGAGAATTTTAAACTTGCACAGAACATAAAATCGATGGTACGGTGGCCCTGGGAGCTCAACGCAGTACAATTTTTAAAAAATACAAGGTAATTTTTCATTCTTCATTCTTCATTAATTTGACAACTGCTGAAAGTTTGCTTACTACACAAACACAGCTTGTGTTTTGTCTCCTATGTAACCGCATGTGGAACTCTCAGCGGATGATGTACCTGTAAAGGAACACGTGACTCTTCTGCTTCTATGACAAGCAGATGGTCTTGCGCCCGCAGAGCTCAGATTTCGTCACTATGGAGTCTGTCTCTACATGAGGGGACAAAAGACACTGAGACTGCCTGAAAACAAAGGAGAAACTTACAATTTCTCCAAGATGCTTGGAACAACCCGACTGCCAAGCAGGCTGAAGTTGAACTGGTGCTGCTCTAAAGGCAAAGCGTGCTCACAGCACATGTTGATTTGATTCAGGTTTTGAAACTAACATGAAACTAACACATGAGTAAAAAGTATTAATGCTATTATTTTTTAAATCATCCTCTCTGAAATTTTACACGCGCCTAAAGCTTTGCTGCAGTGGGGCACTTCACCTCACTGCTCTTCACACACCATTGCACCACCACTGTGCACAGCTGCTCCACTATACTACTGACGAATACCAGGCAGCCCTGAGCTGAAGTTATGTTGGCTCTCCTTTTTGTCTGGCATGTAGAATGAATTTTCTCTTGCTCACTTTACACTACTTAGCAACCATTAACTGGATGTGCTTCTGTTTGGTCAGTTAGCGTAAGTTAGCAGACACACAGAAGCTAGTCAGACAGATGGCTGGGTTGTTGGTCCTGCTGTGGGTGCTCTGTTTGTGTTTGATTAGTAGAAAGGAGCCTACTTGACACTGATCGAAAGAAAACAGCTATTGAAGGCTGGAGCTGTGTTATACACATCCTTCAGAGGCTATATTTACAGGCTGTCCCATTTCACTCCTTCAAACACAGCCTTCTTTTCTCGAGCAACAAAGACTGGTGGAGCCTCTGTGGACGAAACTACAATTACAACTGCTACAACTGTCCATGTGTGCTGGAAATGAAAGTAATACAGCAGCAAAACAACACCCTACGCATTTGAAAGTATTGGATTTCAGATCAATTCAACCACTAATGGTACAATCGTTAATAAAGCAAGGGCATTAAAACTAAATCAGAATTTTTTGTAAAAGTTGGTTAAAGTTAAGGTTATGAGATTGCTTATGGGCATCATGGGTACAGTATTAATGATGAAGTATTATAATTTGACCAAGAGTGCAGTCTCTAAATGTTTGCCATACACAATGGGTTACATTTGCATTAACATTTAATCAGTGTTCATTTCCTGGTTCATAGTTAGGGTATTGATTAATCTGTGGAAAGTATGGGGATTACAAGATAGTGCCCTTATACACAAGATCCTGCTGCCTATACACCAATAAAGCTTCCTGTTCAATCAAAATATCTTTGGTGTGTGGCATAATGACAGACTCAGACCCACAACTTTAATGTTTGTAAAACAGTGGTCATAATATAAATATCAATGTTGTGTTTCACACTTTAATCAAATGTGTGTAGGAAAGCATCAGGTGTAGTTGAGCAGCATTAAGACACTAAGACAGGTCTGTCCTTCTTTTCTCCACTGAGAACGATACAAAGTCCAGCTGCTCCGCTGATACAAAAGAGAGCTCACTCTGGCTTGTACAGATTCTCTAGGCCATACATTGTAATCATGATGCGTTTTCATTCACACCCATTTGAGTCAAGGTTATTATTGGCAGTAGAATAGTTTCCTGCATAGCCAGACTTGGGGTATACGTTCATGAGAGGAAACGTGTTCCTTCACCTGTTTCAACAGTCATATCGACATAATATGCAGGGCTGACTGACACACTGCCCGCCTTGCTTCACTGCCAAATTTATCATTAGACAGAGAGCCAGACATCTTCAGCAGAACTGATGGACGATGAATTGAAGTAGGAGGCACTGTCGGCCAATTTTCCTCAATAGCCTAAATCCTTCAAGGCTTTAGTGCTCTCAGAGAGATCATGTTTATTTTTCTTAACAAATTCTGAGACAGTTTTCTAAAGGCGGTGAAAGCCCTACACATAATGAATGGCATCGCTGGGAAGCCATGTAACCTGAACCTTCTATAGTCCCAAGGGTAGACAAACACCAAATAAAAACTAGTCTAAATTACTTTTTAAACTTGTTAAACTAGTTTATAAACTTGTTAAACTAATTTATAAAAAATGTTTTGCTTGGGTATTTGTTCTCCTCATATATGCGCTTTTGGCTGGAAAGAGCAGGAGAGAAGAGAAAAGAGAGAAGTCATCTGTAACTGCTAAGATAAAGAAATAAGCACATCTGGGTAGCATGTAAATAGAAACACTAACAACCATCCAGCAAATGACACAATACATTTGCTGCAGTGCTGCAATAAAAGTCCTGTTAAGGAATAAAGAGCTTCTGTCCAATGAAGCATTAGATGACGTGAAATTTGAAACGATTACCTGAAGGGCCAAGTTTGAATGAACACATGCAGTTTGAAACGAGGCTTTATATTAAATTTCAATGACTAATCACACTAAACAGCGGCGGTTAGAGATAAAGAGACCTGCGTATAGTAAAAGTCTGTTAAGTTCTGAAATTGTGGTTAATAAAAGCCCAAATATTGTATATCTCAGACGGTGGCTGCTTAGTCAAAATCTAAAAGATACTCTCACTCATCTAACATTCTCTCTGTGTGATCATTTTACAAGTAGATGTAACTAAAACTATAGCATAGCATTGCCCATGTCTTTAACTTGTCTTTGGTCAGATGATGTTGGTCCTGACATATACCAGGTTTTGACTCAGTCTTGTTTCCAAATCAAACAACACTTGTAGTAGCACAAAAGTTAGGAAGTTAAATCTGAAAGCATATGGTAGGCTGTGTAATATCAATTTATAGCAATAGATGAAATCCAAGGGTGCAATAATACACCAGTCTTTGCACCAAATGATGAAATGATTACAAGATACAGACTACGGCAGTACACTGAATTCACTCAAAGATCCCTCGATGTCTTATTTAGTCATTTGGAAACTGTTCCCCTTTTTTCTTTTAACATCTCCACTGCTGCAGTGATACATGTGATGGTACACACGTGAAACTGTGCCAATAATATCTAAACAAATGTTCTGCTGTCACTTTGGCAAATTTGTACAGTGCCGGTTCTCTAATATTAAAATCACAGAATGTATTATCTTAATATCTCTGTGTGTACTTATGTTAAAGTGTTCTCATTAATTACCGGCTGCAGTCTTTATTTATAATTCTTATGTCAATTTATTTAAGAGGCTTCAGGTGGGGGAAAAAAATTGCATTATTAGACAACAAAAAGACGCACCATTGTAAAACATCACACACCACACGCTAATAAAGACCAATTACTAACTGGTTCTCTTTTCACTACAGTAATTAAACAATCATCTAGTTGTTCTTATATCTCAGGTTCAGATTATTGTATGCACTGAGGGGAAATCTATTTATGACCAAATTTATCTCCCAGACTCACAGCTAACAAAGATGCACTACCCCATAAGCTTTAACTAATGTGAGCGGACATCCATGCACAGAATGTTTGGGGGGGGAGGAATCTTATCAATCCATCTACAAGAATCATATATTTCTGCAATCTTCCTGAAAGCTAAAAGATTGTCTGTTTCCTGTAAAATCCACAGAAAACTACAGTTTCTTTCCATAAATGAAATATTTCTATGCCGCCGCACTCACAGTGAGCAATGAGCTTCCATCTGACTCAAACAAACATATTAGAAATCAGCTGACTGCTCTCTTCTTCCACTTCTGTCACAGAAATAACGGCTATATTTAATACTGCTGCATAATAACATTTGTTTTCCTGACATCCTCATCATTACGGCGAGCTGAGGACCACTCTTTGCTGGGCCAGTAACGACCGGGATGCATCACGAAATGACATTACAGTCATATTGATGTCAGCCATTTCCCACTAATCTGGGGTTTGCTTGTGTGCTCTTGTTGTGGCCTCTGAAGAGCAGAGGAGAAGGCAATAAAGACCACTCTCCAAGATCTATGCTCACAATTTCAATAATTATTATTTTATTTTATATTCGGCCCATTTTAAGTGCCCTGGGCTAAAACTTTTTTCTCGAAAGACGCCTTGAACAAATTTCCCATGAGAACCAAAATTAGTCTAGGAGCTTGTTTAGACAGTAAGTGCAGCCATTATTGATTATACTTGTCTGGAGCTTGGCCGTGGTTTGTGAAATGTTTGTCCTCTAATCTGAATAAAAAGGAGCCGAGATTGTGTTGACCAAACTGCCAAAGCTTGAGGTGTGTTTCCTACAAGATTCAGAATTTTTTCAAAGTCATTTTTATCACAGATACAAATGTGAAACGAACAAAAAACAAAAAAGTAGCTGGTGTTCTGTTGTAGTGCTGAGTTTTGACAAGGAAGTCAATAGATTTGGAGGTATATTGGCAACTATGTCAGGTTTGCTCAGGGGTCAGGTTGATCTCAGCAGTAGTACCATGAGCGGACATAGTGGAAACCTCTGCCTCTGTTGAATGGGGCCCTGTAAAAGTGTGTTCAACAACCAGAAATAAATACATGGTGACAAACAGATAAAAAGAAAGTGGACTGCTGAAAATATTAGTTTTACAGACAAATCTACCACTGCTATGCAGAATAGATCTAGAGTTAAAACTAGCCAAATAAACCTAGATTTAATCTCATGGGTGATCTAAAATTAAAACCAGGCTTTATAAGCATGAGTCACTGAGTAATAAAGTGAAATGACAGGGACGTAACTCTGTTCACTGTTTGTATGGCCAGACCGGCCAATAAGGTACAAATAAACTATAATAATTACTGATTATTATTTGTGTTAAATGTAAAAGGACAAAATAAAATGTTTCCCTACTGTTATTCTAATTTTGAGATGTCTAAAGCCGGGGAATCTGCAGACACATTTATCATGCATTTCTGGTCTGTTGTCACACCGTGTCTCCTGTGAATTCAACACTTTTACTTTGGAATAGCAGCAGCAACAGACAATCTTGTGTGTGCCTCAGAAATAACTCAATACAGAGCTACAGGAGAGTGAGCAGTAAACAGTTGCCTAACAAACAGCATTATAGACGTGCATTGTTGTCTGTGAATCCCTCGAGCAAGGCAGGACAATTTAAACCCAGCGCAGTAATGGCAGAAATTACTGTATAGAGCAGTAATTATGCGATTAATTTACACAGAAGGGCCCAAAATACAATTAGTAATAATGTTTGTTTTTCAAGAAAATTATCTCTTTCCAGGAACCATTTGTATTTTTATTCTGGACAAAAATCCTTAGATAATAATGTAGATGCCTTCACCAAATCTAAATTATTAGAGTAGAGCTAAGCACCTGCATTGATTTCATTTATATATTCTTTGATTATTCTCTCTTTATTGTTTATCCACATTCAGCTGCTTTTTCTTTATTGTCATTTTCCTGCCGAATACTATTATTGTGGCTTGTGCTGCTCTGGTGGTTCAATTGCCCACAGGGATCAAATTAAGTTTTGTTTCATCTGTTGTTTCACGCTTCATCTTGTTTCTTAAACCCATATGTCACCTACAAGAGCTCCATAGCAGGTGTAACCGCAGTGCAACAGCACTGCTAAGCCTCTCTGGTTGCTTTATGCGGTCTGAAGTAAAGTGGATTTATTGATTTAAATGACTGCTTTTAATGTGGCCCTCCACAGGTGCCATATGCAGTGTGAATTAAACCAATGGCAATAAAAGTTACCGCAAAAATCTATAGTTTCAGACAGCACAATGAGCTTTAAATCCATCCAGGTTTTGTGATTAATCACCATGGCAACGCAATTAATGGTCACATTACTGCCTCAGTCAGCTGGGAGGCATCATCTCTACAAGACTATGAAAGGATGGACAGGGTTTGGGGGATTTGAGGAAAATTAAGTCTCCAGACAGTGGTTTGCAATGCATTGTGGCGGTCCTGGTGACCATGCACTGCTAGACAACGCATTAATCAAAGGGATGCCACAAACCCGAATCGTGCTCTGTGTCGCCACATACTCCCACCTTCATCACCAGTGATTGATTGGTACTCATTATCCATTGATTTGAGTTTTTTTTTTTGTAGTCTCCCATGTCCTTTCATATCACAAACCCCACAGAAGATCATTATTGTGAGCCCGGGATAGGATTCAGAAGAGTGGAACAACTTTGGCTAGGAAGAGAGCTTACTGAGAAAATATCAGCCCTGAAACTTAATTGAAGGTCTCATTAATCATTTACCTGTAGACATCTATGTAAATGAACCTGGTTGAATAACACAGTTAAGCAGGAAATTGATGATTTGTCCGTTTCACCTTTGCAAAAAGATAAAAAAGAAGATCCTTTTGAGGAAATTACTAACACAATATCTCAGCTTTTAAGGACCAATGGTCAAAATATGGAATAAGCAAGAATGACAATGTTATAAACATCACAGTCTAAAAGATATTTGAAGGCATCGGAGCTCTTTTCACCATATCTTAATGCCACAATGTAAAGATAACAGCTATTTAGTCGTTACAGATGTTACCTTGGAGAAATATTTATCAAGGGAATGAATGTGGGCAGCGCAGTGGTATAGCCATTTCACAGCAAGAGGCCCGAGGCCTTTCTGTGTTGAGTTTGCATGTTCTTCACATGCCTGGGTTCCTTCTGGGTACACACTCGGCATTAGAACGGTGACCTGTTCAAGGTTACCTTGCTAAAAGTCAGCTGGGATCGGCTCCAATGCCCCTTGACTTTTTGCTGGATAAGTGGTGTAGATAATATTTGGGTGGGAATGAACATGTGTGCATACATGATTGTGTACTAGCATCCACTGACAGTTTGTGTGAGCATGGCCACATGTATGGGTATGTTTTAGGAAAGGAGATGGAAAGGGTTGAATGTAATGAATGATAAGAAAAATTAATAGACACATTTATTCACACCAAAACAATAACAATGTTATTCACATTAATGAATCAACAGAATTTTTATTGAACATGTCCAACAATTCAGACACACATCTCAAGCAACAAAAATTAGTGAAGTCATGTGTATATCTGACATACTCCAATGCTGTAGCTGTAGTGTGAAACAACAGTTCTTCTTCTATCATCATCTATATTATTTGTGTTTTTCTCTCTCACATGATCAGATCTCATTGCACAAGAGGGCTGCTTACAGGCCGAAGCTTTGCACATCTGCAAAATACTGTAAAGGAACTCTTGCAATATCAGACCGTTGCAATGAAAATTGGTTTCAACAAGACCCTCGCATTTTTTTCAACTCTGCGTCTCATTTATCGTTTGTTTCGTTTATGTTCAATCAGGAACATAAGGAAGATTCATTCAACTGTATACTCAACATGCATTTTTTCCTCCATGGTCACATGAGTTTGTCATACATGTTTTGGGGAGCACTGAATAGAGAATAAAATGTTCAGACTAGATATACTTATGTAGTTTGTACAAACGCATAGATGAAGCCCTGTTTTAATCTTGAGCTGAGTATTAACATAGTCATTTATACTTGGGCAGACTACAGCTGGGCTTGGATGTTTAATCTGAAAAACACATGTAGTGAAATTTTCCATCAGATACACAAAAGAATGATCTAATTTTAGCTGGAACATTTCCCAAAAAAATGTAATAAATAAATAAATAAAACACATTCACTGTGATTAAAGCTGGATATTGTAGTCACAGGAGTTTCCTCTGCACTTCTCTCTAATCATGATGTTTGAGGCCTTTGGGGAGATTTTGATATTAGTCCCACATCTGTCATTGTTTCGCTTCCAGTAACTAAAACAGGCTGCCTCTAAAAGTGCTTTTCTTTGGATACTTCATCATTATTAACACTGGACCTCTTTTGTGTTAGTGGTGAATATGAACAAATTATCCTTGTTTTTAATACATTTACATTTCCATTAAAGGTAGTTCTGTTCTTTTGTCCTGCTGCTGCCCCCTGTGAATGAATAAACTCGGAGGACACAGTAGCTCAGAATGAAATATGGGCTGCATTCAGTATGTGCCCTCATTTGCTCAAAGAAAACCACGAAAGCTGTGTTTCATCTTCCTAACATCCATTTATAATCAGTCTTTTGTGTAACCCAACAATTGTTTAGGAATTCTCTATGAACAGAAATGAACATTGGGTTTTGAATGTAACTTCAAATTACGGGTAAATAATGCAGCACTGAAAACAGGATTTAACAGGATTTAGTTGTATGTTGTGGAAATGAATTTGGTGTTCAAAATGGAAAGTTGTTAGAGTGAAATAGACCCAATGAAAACATTTTTTTCCTTTTTTTTTTAAATTGAATTTATTCTAGATATAGGCATAATTTTTGCAGTTTTATGTAGATTTATTAAGTGTGAAATCAGCACATTTTCCCTTTTCTCCTGATCCAGTATTCGGTAACAAAGATGGTGCTGGTGTGTGACAATAGATCTGAATGACAAATCTAAAAGACACAGGTTCTTGATGACAGTAAAAAACCGTTGGAGTTGCAGAGAACTGTTTTAATGGCTGGGCCTGATTCAGGGCCAGGATTTAGGTCGTTTTTTCCTCTCTATCCCATTTTTTCCAGCATCCTTCCATTTTTTATAGCCAGCCAACCCCCCCCCCCCCCCCCCCCCCAGCCAGTGATTCTGTGACAGCGATTGTCACAGACTCACCTGGAATCCACAGATGGATATGAAATAAACATTACAGCTAAATAAGGTGTCAGCTACTAAACTGAATATTTTGTGGTCATGTTCACATAATTACAGAGAGAGGTATCACAGGCTTGTGCTCATATTTCATCCAGCGCATCACAATTGTTTCTTAAAACATTGTGAAATGATTGCAAGCCGCACAGACCTGACACCTAGCGTCTCATAGATGTGCCGAGACGGCAAAGAACACAATGCACATAGCAAATAGTGTTAGAAAGTAACTCAATTTTCTTTTCATACTTTGGTGTTTGTATTTACTCTTTTAACCATTTCTGTGGGATTGTTCATCTTTACCTCTAGTTCCACAACACATATGTTGACTTTTAAAGGCAGCTTACAAATTAGAACATACACCGCCATAGCATGAGGGGGACATGCAAAGTCCACATAGAGCCCCCCCACCCCGTCCCCTTGGGTACCTCAGTTTTCTCCGATGAAAAAAGGTAGAATTGAGGTTCTGACTGTGAAGAGTGAATGTGGGCATTAATTGTCATTTATCTGTATATATCTACCCTGTGGTGGACTAGTAACTTGTCCAGGGCATACTGAGGGAGTGTTTTGATATTTGTATACTATACTTCAGTAAAGGACCTTCACTGGAATTATTCCTTCCCTGAAAGTCTCAGTATGTAGATCACATATAATTCCCTACCAGAAACATTAAATATTCAGGATGTCCAAGATTTCAAGTTGCACAAATCAGTATTTGCATCTTAACAGCAGATAAGAGGACAGCGTGAAAGTGGTCACTCATGACGATGGACCCCTAGAGAAGCATCCTCTTGTTCAGCAGGAGCATTTCTGGCTAATAAAAACATCAGGGGTCATCTTAAAATAATCTGGGGTTATTTTCTTCAGCAGCTGTATATTGGGAATGTGATATCAACCTCCATAATGAAGAAACATTGACACATTCAAAGGTTATTATGCTACTTATCTTTACTATTGATTTGTGCCACCTTTTCTTTTCTTACTTCTATTGCTATTCACCTCAGTCTCTGTGCCCTTGGCTTTTCTTGGCCACAGTGGCTCACAAGGTGCAATCTGCATTTCTTGAAACACACACACACACACACACACACACACACACACATATACACACACCAAGTCATTGCACTAACCCTGTTTATACCATGGTGGCACAGTTAATCCACTGCAATATGAGCAGGACTCACCTCTGGATCTATCTATAATCCTTTTCTCCCTGAATGAATGTTTCCTCTCTTCTTGGTGGCATTGTTCGCTCTTTCTCTGTCTCTGTCTCCCTCTCCCTCCCTCTCTCTCTCCCTCCTTTCGCCTTGCCCTTTTTCTTCTGCTCCCATCTTGTGGTCTTTGTTTATTTGCCAGTGCTGTCTGTCCTGCTTCTTTGCTCCCTTATTATTGTCTTAAAATTTTACCAGCTCCCTTCCTTCAATTTCCTTTCATATTTTAGGTTAATACATCCATACAGTGATATCTTTGAGGGCCGCCACTTGGTACCTAAGAAAGATTGAATTTGTGTGGTCAGATTGCAGTTCATTTGGAACTGGAACCACTCACTTTCTCTGGGATATTGTTGCAGTCACACATTTCTCCTGTTTTCTTGTTGAGCTTCACTGTCCTCCATAGGCTTTTTCTGCTAGTATTTAAGTGGTCCCTCTGTACCAGACAATATAGTCCTGAACGTCCCCTTCATGGAGAAATTGGAAAACCTGGAGTTTTAACTGTAGTCCAGTTGCCTTAGATGTTACAACTTGTTCTTGGCACCTTAAAAAAAAACAAAAACAAAAAAAAACCAGTGACGTCCTTCCAGTTGTTTCTCAAAAAGGAAAACTACCAACTTCCCTATTCATAACAGCAACTCCATCATAGACATCGTAGGCAGAGATAAGCATATCTTCACTGGTACTTATGATTGATTGATGGATTTTGATTGACATCAAAAACTTTGTCATCCCTAGTGACATTAAATACATGACCATCATTGTCTCATCAGCCATTACCTCACATTACTACCTCTGCCGAGGTATTTTTCCGACAGGATTACCCCAGAAATTACTTTACTGAGTTACACCAAATTTGGGAGGCAGGGGGAATGGATAACATATTGGTGCAAATCTGATTTAAGGGACAGAATCAGGATATACACTACCAGTCAAAAGTTTGGACATACTTTCCTATTCATTTGAATGAGAAAGTGTGTCCAAACTTTTGATTGGTAGTGCATTTTTTTTTTTAATCGTTCAGATTTCCCCTTTCCCTTTTTTTTTTTTTTTTTACAAATTGGTAGAGACACGTGCAGGAGCGTCAATGTGGTTAACTGTATTAATTCCTCTGTGATTCTGTTAGTCACTTTAATCATCTGGTACAACATTCTTTTATCTTCATTCACAAGAGAAAGAGAGAGAAAGGTTGCAAGAAATTAATCAGTTCTCAAAAAATCCCCCAACAGCTACTTGAGGTGGTTTCATATGAACACAGAAAGAAACATAGCTGTTGCTGTTGCACCAAAGGCATTGCACAATTATTCTCAATAACTTCTACGACATGGGCATTTTATTTTGAAAAATCTGGGATTGCTTTGTAGTCAGGACAAGCACAAACAGAGACTTTGGGAAACAATGACATAGTTACACCCAGTCCCTCCCTCATTGGGTCTTATCAACCTTGACTATCAGAGGTGTAAGCATTATGAGTCATGAATTAAAAGTATTACTGACCTTGTTGTCTTTGTTAGCAGCTGTTATGAAATTTTTACCGCATGCTTATGCTACAGTTGCCTTTGGTTTCTTTCTCTAAAAGGCCGTCCACACCAACTACTATAACGATAAAATGCCAGCATCCACACCAATGAACGATATCGTTGTGTTGCTAGGTTACGCCGAGCACACTGAGTGCTCGGCGCAACGGTCAGCAGTGGAGCAGAGATTTATTTATTTATCCCAGATGTCCCTCTTCTTGTTGGCATCTTTATACAGTCTGTCATTCTTGTCATACAGAGCTGGATTTTTTTGTACCTCAATGATACGCCTCTCTCCTACGTCGTCTGCCATGTTGAATGAGTGTGTGGGTGACGTAGTGACGTGAAGAACGTCTCGGCCTGTCATTCCTGATGGATTTTGATTGGCTGTCAGTGTTTTTATCGTTCATCAAATCGCTCTGAAAGTGATCCGAACAATATCGTCCACCACTGTCGTTGCCGTTATAGTTGTAGTGTGGACGCTGCCATCCACTTGAGTTAAGAACGATTTTTAGAAGTATATATTTATAGTTATATTTATAGTTCTCGGTGTGGACGGCCCTTTACTTATCTTAAACATGAAGAAAAGCATCTGGTACACCCGCCAATTTATTTTATGCTCCTAAGACCCGTCTTTTCTTTGGTATGAATGTTGGAGGGAATTGTTGGTCAGTTTCTTTGTACACTGATCATTGTAATGTGTTTTGGAGACCACAAGATGACAGACAGAAGTGTCTACAAAGGGGGCTAATAGTTCTATGTCAAGCCAAATTAAGTATAATGGTAAATAGAACCCGAAATGTAATGTCCTCATATGAGGACGCAGGGTCTTACAAGGTTAAGAGATGGCCACATGGGTTGACTCAAAGGGACAAATAGCATATGTTTGTTCGGGTGGAGGAATTGCTGGACAGACAAATCTGGAGAGACTGATACTTTTTCTCTTTCATCATCAATTTTTTTCATCATCTGTCTCTCTCTCAGATACATATCAATGCTGGAACACTGCCCACAGGGTATTAAATCATTGGGATGGACCCTGGTGTTATTATAAATTGTTACTATGAATTTCATTCTGCAAAAAAAGCATTCCATTTTTTAGCCTGGGCTAATCTGTTTCCCTGTAATTTAATACTTTCATAGATGGCAAACGATGAAATATAGTCAAGGCAGAAGCGGGAAAGTGTGTTACACAGGCCTTGGGTGGCGATTTGTTGCCTAATGAAGCCATTAACCTCACACTACCAAATTTGATACAAGCAAAATAATGGCTTCATTAGAGGAAAAAATTGCAGCCCTGTAAGGAAAAATTTCAATGTGCACATGTTGCATATTATTTCACCCAGCAACACAACAAAACTTCCAATGACTAACACAAATCTTAGTTCTAACAACAAACACAAATAAACATGTAGCTGAAAAAAATGTTAAACTGGAGCTGTTTAAAGTAATGACCCCTGTATTACTGAGGATCAATCCCATCAGTCAGAATGATTCATCCTTTGCATTGTGCATTGAAGTCTTCATCATTATTATCTCGTTATCTGCACAGAAGCAATAACTGATAACATCAACTGTTATCCATCATCTCCTCACTTCCTCCTAATATGCATGGCTGATCAGTCAACTCGTTATAATTAAAAGGTGTTAATTAGCAAGAAGCCACACTGGCCTTTGCATTCCAATGAAGGCTTACCACAAAAAAACACATTAACACCCAAGTCCCCCACTCGACTCAGCCAGAGGTGGTGAGGTGACAGAGCGCGCCTCCTTCCCTCCCTCCTTCCCTTGCATAGGTCAAGAGTTTCTCAAGTGAATTACAGGCAGTGACTTTTGTTTGTGTCTCCCAGCACGCTCCTCCAGTTCACCAAGGTTCCCACCTCAGTTTAATTCATCATTCATTAAATTATGGAAAGCCATTAGTGTCAAGATTGGGAAATTGCAAATTCTTTGTGGTGTCTTGCATAGCATATAAAGCAGAGCGTGCTGGCTTTTATGCCCAACTAAATATCGATGACAGCCCTTGTTACAGTTGATGGATGAGCTTCATAATTAGATGGAGCTACCGCTTTTGACTATTAATGAGGGTTGTGAATCAAGTCCTCCCCCTTGCACTGCCAATTTTTGAGGCGTCTCATATTTGCCAGAGAGAGGGGCAACCTGCACACAATAGTCCCTCTGCATGAAGCATGAATAAACATCATGATGGTCCTTGCTTCTCAAAACAAAAAGCCTTGAGTCACTGTCACACATCATCACTGTTGTTCTTTTCCTGCACTTGGTCAAAGTAATTAAGAGCTATTAAGATAGCTTGTCTTTAATAAATAAGCATTCAAATAACAGTGAAAAAGATGAATGAAGGAGATGTAAATATTTATTTTTTGTTAATAAACAAAATACTGACAGAAGCCTTAATTTAAATCAAACAACTGCTAATGCAGGCACATCACACAGTGATGAACAATCTATTGAAGTTTACAGAGAGTCAAACTTCCAGGTTCTGTCCCAGATGAATGAAAACTTCAAATTTACATTAGTAATCATGCATTACATCCAGGAACATAACCTTAATTGGCACTAAGGGAATTAATGAATATTACAACCATAAAAAAAGAAAACAACAATATTTAGATTACACAGTGCAGTCTTGATAAAATCTTCATGGGAGCTGTTAGAATCATAAAGGTTTAAAGGTCTAATAACAACATTCTTGTTGCTGACATTGTTGTTAGCTATTATTGCTTTTTTCAAAATACTTTGTCGGCTCTTATACTTTGTCGACTTTGTAAATAAAGTTGTGTGGTTATCAGTGGTTTGATCAACCGATTTGATCAATTTATATATCAATCAGATTGTTTCAAAAACTCTAGCATATATGTATATATATATATATTTTTTTTTTTTTTTTTTTTTTTTTTCTACCAACAAGAAGGTCGGGGGCTCGCTTCCCGGCCTGGGGCCTTTCTGTGTGGAGTTTGCATGTTCTCCCCGTGCCTGTGTGGGTTTCTTCCGGGTACTCCAGTTTCCTCCCACCGTACAAAGACATTTTGTTTGGGTTAACTGGTGACTCTAAATTGTCTGTAGGTCTGAGTGTGAGTGTGAGTGGTTGTTGGTCTCTGTCTGTCTCTGTGTGTTGGCCCTGTGATGGACTGGTGACCTGTCCAGGCTGTACCCCGCCTTCACCCAGTGTGAGCTGGGATCGGCTCCAGCACCTCTCGTGACTCGGAAATGGATAAGCGATAGAACATAAATGAAGGAATGAATAATTTTTCTTAATTTTTGTTTCTATCAGCAGCTTTTTCAAAGTTCTCCCAGTTCCACAACCCATAATAACACTTTATATAACTTATTTAAGGTTATTTGACTTACAGTATGACAAAACTCAGTGTTGAAAATTCTCCTTCCTTTAGGTATGTCATTATTTTGCAGTCAGAGGCCCATTTGGGGACGTCAGCTGTCGGTTTGTAGATACATACACCTAAAGGTCAGTCCTATATCCTGCACATGAAACATGTCAACATGTCAACATCACTACTTTCACATACATCTGCATACAAGAGCAGTTTTTTTGTTTTCAGTCCTTTTTATAAGCAAGTATAGCCAGTCAGTAATGACAGATGCATGGTGGTTGCATAGCAACACTATTTATTATTCCTGCAGTACAGGTTCAGTTTTCCAGTCGTAAACTGATCAGCATGTTCTTTCACATTTGTTGCCATTCCTTTCATATCTTCATCTTGACTGCCCGTCCCCTCAATAATTCTCTATATCTACAGTATGTGTCAATAACCTTACATATTAAACTTCAGTATCTTTGCAGTTTTAACCAATAAAATGATTTTATGTGTCATATCAAAAACATAGAAATGTCCCCAGTGCTCATACTATAAACACTGTTTATTACTGAAGGGATGAATATGATGGTGGAAACTACGTGGGTGTACCAAAGAAGGTTTCTGATGAACAAAGACATCAGAGCACATTGACACCAGTTTTACAATCTTTACACTGGCTCACAGTCAGTCACAGAATAGATTTTAAAACCTGCCGTTAGTTTATAAATCACAGAATGGTTTAGGACCAGAACACATCTTTGATATGCTTAGAGAATATAAACCTAGCATGACTCTTAGATCCATGGACTCAGGTCATCTAGTCCAGACCAGAGTCCTGACCACACATGGAAAAGCAGCATTTAGCTTTTATGCTGCAAACAAGTGGAACAAACTGCCAGTGGAGCACCAAATGTCAGCACCAAATGTCTTTTACTTTTAAATCCAGGTTAAAAACATTTCTTTTCTCATTCACTTATGCATGAAACCTGCACTGTATTTTTCTTAACTTATCCAAACTGCAGCATCTTCTTTTAATCATTTTAATTCAATTATTTTATGATTTTATGACTTTGATTTTATGTATGTCCTTTAATTATGATTTAACATGATCTTTTATTGTTTCATCACTTTTCTTACTTTTCTCTGTATCTTTTCTGTATGTATGTATGTAAAGCACATTGAATTACCTTTGTGTATGAAATAAATATTAAATAGATAAATAAACTTGCCATGCATTGCCTTGCCTTGCCTTGCTAAAATCGGTGGCACAATGGGGTCGTTGTTACCACTGTCCCCTCTCGGAGTGGGTTCTAGTTTCTAACCCTGTCTGTGTGGAGGTTGCATGGTTTCTCTGTGCCTATGTGGGTTTCCTCCAGCTTTTTCGATCGTCCTACCATGGTCCAAAGACATGCAGGTCAGTTTCTGACTCTGATTTGCCTGTAGGCATGAAAGTGAGAGTTTGTGATTGTTTGTCATGTCAGCCAGACTACCAACATGTCCAGGGTGTAACCTACTAACCCTACAACGGCCCCGGTATAGATAAGCATTAGGCCTATATATAATGGATGGATGGGTAAGCCTTACAGTTCAAAAAAGTCAAACATAATGTAAAAAAGGATTCTGCATGACAGCTTTTGCTGCCAATGGGAACCTGCCGCTGATGACCACAACTGAGTCAAGTCCCAGAAAAGCCTTAGGAGCAGAGACTTTTGCTTCATAACCAAGTGAGAGGAATATATTTGTTTGCTGCTTTAAAAACCTTCCTCACAGCCTCACACCTTGACACACTAAAGTAGGAACACTTTCCCCTGTTTTGGGAACAATTTCATTCATTTTAATGATTCTTTAGAATCGCCGCGAGTCTTTTGTTGCAGTAAAAATTTTAGGTCACAGCACAGGGCTAGAAAGATGAAATATTTAGCCAGCTTGTTCTTGCTTTACTCTGTGTTCCATTACTTATTCATTCTGGCCCAAAATGTTTCCATGACTTACAATCTGCACAGAAGACACTTATGTCCCAAAGGGCAAAAACATATTGTGGGTTAGAGAGGCCTTCTCTTTCTGCTTTGCCATATTCACCAGAGATGTACTAGAGTTATTCTTTCCCAAACTTTGTTTATACATAATAAATAGAGTATATCTCCATCAGCAATTAGCATTTATCAAGCTGGAGCCACTTGTTTCATGCTCTGCTGCATGAATAAAGAGCTGAGGAGCTTAGGGAACATTACCTATATCTAGTATTGGATCTGGCTGTTTGAAAGATATGAAGACAATAACTCATTGTTTGTTACTCATTTAAAAAGTAGTTGCAAAAATTTTGCATTAAGTGTACAGGAGACATAACTTTATATATATAAATTTTCTACAATGAAGCAGATCTGGATTTAAATGTCTTCAATACTTCTGACCAGAAACCTGCAAAACAAATTACATTCCATACCATTTATTATTATTTTTGCCATTAAACAAACATAAGGCGCTAACGGTGAAGATGGTCCAGACTTATAGCTCCTATAAATGCTCAATGCTCAGTTACCCATAGTGGTCATTACCAGGGTCTGCTCTGTTTTTTTCTTCAGACTCATGAAACTCATGAAATTACCGATGTTGAAATCATGTCTATAGGTCAAAGGGCACATATTGTTTTTGTATCTTTCCACATTTATGGTAAATAAGAAAGGTGGAAAACTATTGTTTTTCATTTGAAGATGGGCTTATAGTTGCCTAGGTATAACCAGAGAAATATTTACCATGCTACCGTCACCAGGAATGAATATTTCAGGGAAAATATTTTCACAAGATTTTTTTCAAAAAGTGTTAGGTTAAGGTAAACATTTCCTAATTTCTTGTCATCGCATAAAATAGCATTCTCCCCAAAAGCACATTTACTGCTGCAAATTTGTTGTATATAAATGTAATTTATAGTTTACAACATTGGTCTTTGTCCTGATGCCAAAATGTTATTGGCAGACAAAAAGAAAAAAGAAGCAAAACTGCTGCTGCACTGTCTGTAAGCCGATTATTTCTTTCTGTCACATTGAAACAAAAATGGAACAAAGTTAGTCCAGAAAATGCCATCTTGAAACTATAATCCTGCTCCACTTTGTCCAGTCATACGTCCTAGGACAACAACCTGCAAATACATGGAAGAGCACTTGCACTAGGCTGTGACAGGCCGTTACAAGTAGAATAAGATGGGAGGTGACAGAATGTCAGTAACAGTGTTGGTGACAACAGTTCATTACCACTCTCGTGATGGAAAAAGTTTCTCAGACTATATCCTCGGAGAGACTGAAGAACACCACAGACAGCACATGAGGAAGAGTATTAATGGAGTTTGATTAGGAATTCATACTTAGCAAGTGAGTTGCACTTTTATCATTTAAACAAAAGGCTTATATCAAGGCCATATGTGGTAATTCATACTGAAGTACTGTGTGAAGCATCAAGAAGGTCATAGAGAACTGCTCCATATTGATAGCGCATTCATTTAGTTACAGTTCTTCTTCTGGGGTAGGATCAATGGCTTGCTGTGACTTGCTGAGACATCTATGCCAGAGATGGTGCAATTTGCCCCACAGCGCAGAGTCCCACAGTGCTGGACGACTGGTAAAAGTTATCCGTGCTCTGATATCAGAGTGGCCCTGGTGGATGGAAAATAATGAGGGGAGCCAAACAGACCCAGAAAGAATCAAACGTAAGCGACTCAAACACTTAAATTACAGAAAGGCCTAACTAGGGTCTATTTTGAATCTTGGAACTGAAGTGAGAATGAGACTTTTTTCTCTCTCTCTCTATTTTCATCCTCCAAATCAATAAACTACATCATCATTGGGTTGTTGTTTATTGAGATAGTGTTTAGGGGTTTGTGGCTTGTGGCACTAAGCTTGTGGCAGAGTCTGTGGTAATTACCTGATTCACTCACCTGTAATTTTAAGTATCACAATATTCATGTCTGTAAGAATTTTGAAATAGAACTTCAGACACCCCAAAGCCGAAAAGTGGACAGTACCATTTCTAGCAGCTACATCATTAAGAGTCTGTGTTTATTTCCTACCTTAGTTGCCAACTTTTTCACATACGGTTATTTGGTCAACTGGCAGCTTAAAGCTTTTTTTCATGGAAGCTGTTGTAACTTGTGTTTTGCTTGTAATGTCAATGATCAGAAAAACTGTGGTCAAGAGACAGACTCTGACAAAGGTCAGACCAAAATATCAATAGCTCAAGGGCATTAACTGTATAAGGCCTATAGTGCGGTCAAATTAGTGATGGTATGACATGAAACTCTCTGTTCTCTCGCTCGCTCTCGCATGAGAGGATGTGTGTGATTCAGTTAAACACTTCAGTGGGGGGGGGGGGATCAGTGTATATTAATTGCCTCACACTGACTGAGTGAGTGAGATGGTGTTTGGCAGAGTAACCCTGTCAAATGAAGATCTGACAGTTAATCAGAAATTTGTATTTTCCTATAAAATCACCTCTGATTGTTCTTGCACTAATGCACTGAAGATAAAACACAACAGTGGCATCTTCTTTTACTGACACACAGTTACATAAGGACAAATTGCTCAAAGTGGAGAATTACTGGGGGCTAAAAAAAAAAAATTTGGCCCAGAGCTGCAGCCCAAATTACTCAGACCTGGTGATGCCCAGCCTAATAATTCATTTTGTCTCCTCTTTTTTATTAAAAGGACAACATATTAATCAAAAAGGTCACATAATACACAATAGAACAGAAAGCAGAGGGGTCCTGAAGAAGATTGCCCACTTCTAAATACTTAACTTTAAAATAGCCAGTTGTTTTGGCGGTCAATTTTACTTCTCATTTACATTCATTTCTGGGCAGCCTTGTTTACATGAAACCACAATTTTTTAACTGTTAGAATACATTCACCTCAGAAAACCCCCCCGACCCCTTCACTTTTTTGATACTGCATCATGTTGTGGATTTAACTCAAACATTTTTGTACATTTTTATGTGTAAAGAACTGAAAAAAAAAATTTCCAAGAATATTCACATCCTTAACTCAGTACTATATAGAAATGGTGGAAGCTGCGGCTAAAGATAACAAGAAAACAGAACAAGTCTGAAATAAGGACACAGTCTACACATGTACAGTATTCACATCTATGTCAGCTGCTGTGCAAACTGCATTTGCTGCTCCAACTCTATGGCCACTGGTTGAACAGAGTATATAGAGAGATAGATGTGCCTGCTGATCAAACTAAAGACGTATCAGGGTGGGCCATTGTGATGGAGACTAAACTAATTAAATTACCATCCCTACAGCAAGACAGCCAGTATGGCTCAAAATTGAAACATTCTCTGTGCATTGTGCACCGAATACAGTTGCTGATTATGTTTGATATGCCAGCTACACAGGCTTACACAGAATGTGAACTGTACTAAATTGTTCTAAATAGCACTTATCCATTGTCAAGTGGCCACTAACTAGGGGACAGAATTTCATATCACATTCCTGCTTGTGCTCTTTATAGTCCAGTATTACAGAAATGCAAAGAGCAAAAATATTACAATATACGTCAAAGAAACCAGTCACAATTTTTATAAATCCATGGATATGCACCAGAGCAACAATTAAATAGAGGTGACTATGAGCTTTGTCAGCCTTGTAAAAGATGTGGATGTACTAAATTCTGGTCAATTTCTGAATGAACAGCCACCTACAAGTTAACAAGGGATGGTATTTCTTTCATTTCTTTTTCCTTCAGTGAATTTTGGAATCCTAAATTTGCCCGTCACTCAGTAATTGCATGATATCCACTTGACCTTTAGAAGGAATAACACTAAATGATCTGCCTTCACTTTATGTTTTAGATTGTTATTAATGAACTCAAAGAAAGAGCCCTTTGTCTGCTACTGAAATGTCACTGGAGATAATAAAAAAAAAAACTGCAGAAACTCCACACAATGCTTAAGAAGTTTTAAAACAAGTTTTTTATTATTATTGTTTATTTATTTTATACCGTTTCTAATTGTGATGAAACAGATTTTTTCTTGGGGGATCCTTTGGCAGTCCATCTGAAGCATTAGCCAACTGTGCTCCTCCTCAGGGCCAGCATGCTAATTACAATTTGAACTCCCTTTGGCTTGCACCGTTAATGTTTGGGCCAATTTCGAGGACAGGGACTAGGTTTTACACTAGAAGAAAATGGCCTTTGAAACCAGATTAGTTTTCTTTAATCACAAAGATTATAACTGGGCCTAATGAAACATTTTAAGCTATGAGAGTATTTGCCATACATTACCGTAAATTAGAAACACTATTTTCATGTTTCACACTTTTTTTTTTTTTTTTTTTGACCATCTATCTGTACAATGAATAAGGATTGGGGTTTGGTGAGATGACCTAATTTTTTCATGGTTGGTACTTGGTAATTTGTTCTTCACAAACACCCAACTCTGGAGCAGGGTAAGTTTTAGCGAATAAATCAACAGGTGTAGCACCACCCACTAATTAATCAATGGTTTCTCCATCTATAGACATTCCAATAGATCTTGGTACGTGAGAGGGTTCAAAGACAGGCAAACACTTTGGCTTTCCATGAGGAATTTTTCCATGAGCTTCATTATTGTAAAGGGTCAGCTCCTCAGCAGGAGTTTACTCTGGTGTAGCAGGGCCCCCTCCTGTCTTTTATAGTTCTTTTTTTTTTTTCTGTTGGCTGCCAAAAAGGTCAAAGTCATTACCTTGTGCTATTGTATGATAGGATCTTACAACAGAGAGCACTAAAGCTGTGTACATGCTATAGGCAATATATGAGATATGACAGTAAACCCTTTTATTTTGGTTTAAGTTTTTAATCTAGCGTTTATTTGCTCTTGCATACATGTTGTTTTAGCTTCGATTATATGTTGGGATGGCTGCACTTTTGATGCAAGACAAATTTCTGTGTAAACGGACAGCGTGGGAGCATAGTGGTTAGCGCTGTTGCCCCACAATAAAAAGATCACAGGTTCAGTTCCTGGCCTGGTGCCTTTCTGTGCGGAGCTCGCATGTTCTGCCCGTGCCTGTGTGGGTTTCCTCCAGGTACCCCGGTTTCCTCCCACCGTCCAAAGACATCATGTTTGAGTTAATTGGTGACTCTAAATTGTGTGAGTGTGAGTGGTTTTTGGTCTCTGTCTGTTTCTGTGTGTTGACCCCCCTGCGACCTGGAAACGGATAAGTGGTTGAAGATGAATGAATGAATGAAAGAAACCCTTTGTTTATTTTTTGAGCTGATAGTCACCACTGTGTGATCACTTAGTGTGATTGCAGTGTTAGTGAAGCCAAATATCAAAAAGGTATCCTGGGCATGCCACATTTGCTTCAGTGTACAGGCCTCCAAATGTGGATGAAGAGGTAACGAGAGAGGAGGTGAAGCAAAAAGAGTAAGAGGAAGGACAGTGGCAGGTTGGAAAATAGTTTCTGCGCTTTGTGCATCTCGATCTTGTCCTCGTCCACAGAATGTGAATGGGAGAAGCTGGTTGAAGAGTTCACCTGAATTTGCTCAGTAGGATCTATGATCCAAGAGGAGTATAGGTGGGCCAGTGCTGTTGTAGCATGTGTACAATTTTTTCTATTGCACTGTGGAGTGCTTGTGTTTGAAAAGTATTGTGTTAATATGCCAAGTCAAATACTGGTAATTTGCTTCCATTTTTTAAAATGGATGGTTTACTTGAATCCATCTGTACTCATAATGGCTGAAGAGGCTGAAGGTGGCACAAGAGCAAGAGATGGAAATCATTGACATTGAAAGGTATTGGTATGGAAAGGTATTGACGGTCATCCACCATATCCTTCAACATAACAGTGTTAGAATGATATTGGCCCTCTGTGAGTCTTTCTGCTGTATTGGAATAAGTGCACGATTTTACACACTGTATTTCAGTAGTTCCTTATTATGGCATTATATATTGTAGAACAGCCAATATGATGCCCTACATTTGTGTGGTACCTGCTGGCGTTCCTTAATCTTTAGATCCTTTAGATTTACTAGACAAGAGGGAGCCATCACACCCACAGCAGTGATTGTATGTTGTTAGTTTCCATCAGGCTGCTTCAATTTAGACCTCTGTCAGAAGATCTACAGCCAACAAAGACATTTGTGCACAGGTCCTGTTGGACAACACTGACAAGGCCCCTGCTCCCTGTCCTTGGGTTAACAATATAGATCTCTGAACTCAGAGATCAGAGACGTGATGCCTAGGAACATTAAAGGTCACTTTATATACTGGTGCTTTTAAAGTCTAAGATATGTTTTTTGTCTCCATACATATGCCCATATGTGATACTTAAGTTTGTTCTTCAAATAGAGAAATTAGTGATACCACAACCTGGATGACTGAGAATCTTCATAGACCATAAAGACATTTATTTACTCCAATAACAGGTGTTTACTGGGGTGCTTTAAAATTATCTTGCTGGTTTGAAATGGATGTTTTGTAGGGTCAGTGTATTTGATGGCTTTAGTGTGAAGTCCAAGTTTGGTTTAGTTGAGGTTGTGATTAGTCATTTAAATTTAGAGCTTTGGGAAATTAAGTTTAATATCAAGAACTGTTCCTTGATCATCAAAAAAGTGTATTTGGCGGACATGGTTTAAAATAGTACTGAGTTTGGATCCCTAGGCCAGCTGCAATGGTTTCCTGAAAGAAGATTAGAAGGAAGATTAGAGCAACTGCAGCAGTAAATTAAGTCTCAAATTACATTAAAAGGTTGCAAGGCAGAGATTACCATTATGTGTCAGTGGAGACAAATGGATTATTTGGTCCACAAAGACTGATGAGCAACAACCAACAGACAGGAGTTTACTTAGGAAAGAAAGTTGCCCAATAATTTTAAATAAATCAATTTCAAAATGTACAAAGAAAATTCAGCACAGGTCATTTCATTGCTGCAAGGATTGTATTCCCCACAGACACAACCCTTTCTCAGAAATAAGTTAATATTTTGGTAGGTGACTTTAGTTGCTTGCTGACAATATAATGAGATTAATTAAGACTTTGCTCCCTGTCTATTTTTCCCAGGTGTCACATGTCATTTCTGTGATTTAAGTATTTGAAATAATTGGAGGATGAGTATGCTTCAGACCAATTATTAATAGGATGATACAGAATAAATGGTAATGAGGTAAACTGATCAGGTTATTTCTTCATTATTCATATGAAGAAAAAAAAAATGTATATATGAAATAACTAAAAGGGAAAGAATAATAGCGATGGGAGGTAAAATTGCTCTCTTAGATATGATAACATAAATATATCATATGAGGAGTTGTAGATGAAGATTTTCCTGTCAGAACACTATCTTTTTTCTCCAGTTATATTTCCTGGACATATTTCATTAGATGTCAATCATTTTCCATCCAGGTCAGCACAATCTCCTTCTCCTCTCAAACACCTTAACATCATCTCTTATGTGGTAAAAGAAGCATAGCTTGTATGAGTTTGACCTTTGACCTTATGAATGATTAGTGGTATTCCTGTGACCTCACATCCACAAATTCACGAGCGATACATCTCACGGGTTAGCCATCTGTGTCTGGGTTGAAAGAGAGGATGCATTCCCTTTGCACTCTTCTGCCTGGTTCCATGACAGGTGAAGAATGAAACATGGTCCTTTTATTGAATAACAGTGCCCATGCTTGTGGCTAAGTATGCTTGTGAGCCTTCAAATTAAACTGAGTGATTGTGACAGCACCTGGCAAAACGGATTTGGGATGTCAGCGCAGAGGCAAGGCACAGCCATCAGATGAACAGTTTCTGTAACAAATGTGACGGAAAACTCATAAAATTATGATAATGATTGGGTGCCGTAATAAAATCTGTATATATCAAATCACCTTTTGTATTGCATTGCTGTGCTGCGGGGTACCGGTAGCTATTTCAAACTGGAATGGAGTAATTGTGCATATGCAGCACTGTGTAGAAAGGTTGGTTGGTTGATAAAAAAGGAAATGGTTAAAAAAAAATAAAGATTTGCCATGCAAGTGAAATAAAATTGCCAGGTATTTTTGTTGTCACACTGTATGACCTGCATACTGTTCTCCTTGTGATGATGACTGCCATACCTTTAAGTTATTACACATGGAGGGGAAGGAGTCTGCGTTGCATAATATGAACACTTTTTTGTGACAGCACAAATAGAGAGCATATGTGTATGATCAGATTCTGTATAATGATATGAGAACAGCAATGTGTGTATATTCCGTGCAGTGTTAGTGTTTGCTTGTGTGTCTTTTGAAGATGAAGATGAAGGACAAGACAGAAAAAAGAAAGAAAGAAAGGGTAAATCAAAAAAGAAAGACAGCAAAAGGCACACTTCATGTGAGTGACAGGTCTTATAAATTTTTCTTTGTGATCTCCTGAGAAACCAGGTCTAGGCAGTTGTCAAAAATATAAGTGTCAGTGAGGGAAAGACAGTGGGTGGAGGTGAAGGAGTGTGGAACCTCTCCCTGCACCAGATTGTACTGCAGCCTACCACGAGTTTGCCTTGTGGCTGGGGTTTGAACCCCAGGGCCGCTGCATGCATTTGTGGAATATGTCCCATATTCCACATAGTTTTCACTCATTAATTAATGAATTAATAAAAATAAAATTTGGCACTGTAATGTATAATTTGAGTTCATGAGATTCTAGTTTATCACTGGATAAAATATGGTCAATGTGATCAAATTTGAGAATGTAGTTAAAACTTGTTGTTGAGCCAATGGGAGCATCATTCCTCATGTCCTCTCTTTCCTACTCACTCTGCTCACATACAGCTTTATTTATCAGAGGCCAGCTTGCGCTAGAAATCTTACTGATTATCGTGAAATATGAATTGTAAAAATTTTGTTATACTATACAAAGCATTCTTCTGAGTTTTTTCTGGCTTTCTGGGGGGGCTCTGCAGTTGTTGTGGAGTCTGCCCTGGTCTGCCCGGGCTGGGGGAGGGTCTCTGTGGCAGCACTCCCTGTGGCTGCGGACTGTGGTGCCTCCCTGTTTGGATGGCCACCCATAGGTGGCTTCTCCTCACCTGGATCCTCAGTGCCATGCCATATCACCAGTCTTTTTACTGTGTGTGTGTGTGTGTGTGTGTGTGTGTGTGTGTGAGGGGTCGGGTCTATACGTGGGGGTTGGAGGGACTGGCTTTCATTTTTTATTGTTGTATGTTTTATATGTTGTTTATTTTATTCTGTGAAGCACTTTGGGTTGCATTTTCATATGTATGAAAAGGGCTATATAAATAAATAAAGTTTAAGTTTAAGTTTAAGTTTCTTGTGAAGGTTACTACATTACATGTTGATACAAACTTAACACTTCCTGTATCTGTTTCAGATCATAAAGCCTGTAGCATTTCATTTGGACTAACAGCAGTTCTATTGCGTGCGAGCGTATTGGCTGTTTTCGATCATGCTGTTTCTGTTGTTTACATGATAATCAGATCTTCAAATTTCTTTAGCATTTATCTCACTAGCCGTAGTTCAAACCCGTAATTGGCTGGTCCAAACGGCTGTACCTCAACTAAGGTGAGGCAACAAGTCAGCAAAACCTCATTGCGTTTCATTATCTTTGAACTAGATTTTTCTCGTCACTACTTGGTTTCCAGTGGTTTGAGGAAAAGAGAGATGGCTCCATTAATTTTAAATTTAATTTTAAAAAAGTACATATGGCAAGGAGAGCAATCCCTCTTCCTATAGCTGGTCATATAACATACAGTGTTTCAATTCATCTTTGTCACACCATAAAAAGCAAACAAAATGTATTTCACTTTGACTGGCCCCAGCATGTAGGCATGAGATTTTGAACACCTTTGAAATTATGTTTCTCTGCTGGAAGCCTTTGAAGGTGTCCAATTCCTTTCTTTTAAGATCTCTGAGGGGTGGAGAGAAAAAGCAACACAGCTGCTATTGACAAAAGGAGCTGTGGCTGGATTAAAGAAAATGTCAAGGCTGTCAGGAATTAAACACACTCATCTGTGCGTTGAAAAAGACTTTAGTTTAAAGAATACTTTTCTTTTATTCTAAACATTTTATTAAAAAAAAAACCAAACCCTGCTCCTGCATCATGTAAAGGAGAAGTGAACAGTTCATGTGTCACACCTTCATCACCTATTCACAATGGGATAAACTTTGTTTTTTTTCTTCTTTTTTAATTTTTTTGCCAAATTGGACCTTTTCTTTTGATTCATTTAAGCTGCTTCATTAATATTTCAACTGCAATCAATGAGACCTGTATCCTCTTATTTGCATACAAGAGACGACTGTGTAGTTCAATAACAAATGTCATGTTTCCTTATTGGTCAAGTCATCCTTCAATATAAACCAAACGCTATCTTTATAAAACTCTCAGTTTCTCAAGATGTAGTTTACCTTTGTGTATGTGTCGACAAACATACTGTTAACACAAATGAGACCTGTACATTGTATAAGAACAGTGCATCCGTAACTCACATGATGATAATATCTACAATACGTAATCCCCCAAAGCATTTATGAATATAACATAATGATAGCACCATCAATAAATAATTAGGCCAGATAATGGATACGTCATCTACTTTAGATCATTATATTCTAGGAAACTGAATGATTTGGAGTATATCTCAAAGGGGCTTTGGATGATGATGATGATTATTATTATTATTCATAATAATTATAATAATTAAAAAAGGATAACAAAGACAAAAATGATCATAGCAGCTTTAGATGTGTTTTAATGAAAGGTGTGGGGAAACAATGAGGTGCAGAGCAGGTGTAAGAGCTGGAAAAAAAGGCTTTTATCTAAAGAAAAGAGGGTTGCTGGAGGCTCTCTGCAAGCTTTTAGTTAACCTTATCAATGTATTTTACAATAACTATGAATCAGATTACAATGTTTAAATCGCTGATGCACCAAGAGAGATTTATTACCTGGCTCTACAGCTCCTTAGAGCTGTTGTTTCTGATAACCTTTATCAGCCTTGTTTTCAAAAGGATACTGGATCTGACAAAACCAGGAACAAAAACTAAGACCTGCAGAGCTCGATATTTTGGTCTCCACCAACACCTGAGGAAACAAAATAAAAGTGAAAATTGACCTGATGTATTTCAAACAACCAGAAATGTTGCCTGCATAAGAGCATGCATTTTTTTTTGCCAAAAACTTCTCCCTGGAAAATTTACAGTTATATGCAAAACCTTGAGTCCTACAGGACAAATTACATTCCATATTTTGTTGAGTTTTGAAGTGAAAATAAAAACAATTTCCTGAGTTTCAATGTATAAAACATTGATAACTTAATTATCGTCATGTAAAGGAGGTCAAGAATGGTCATTAATGGACATTATCTCCTGATAATATACTCTCAGCATTTTCATTGGTAATACTGCTGACCACAAAGCAGGTAAGACAGTATCAGAGTGCCTTCAACTTAAAATTTCCACTGCTCAAAATGTCAATAAAAATTGTGGCGAAATGGAAACTGTTGTCATGACAGGATAAGGAAGGAAAAAAAGAAAACACCCAGATAAAACTGCATGCCTGCTGGGCAGAAAGGAAAAGCAAACTTCCCTGTGACTGCAGAAGAGATGACACAGACATCCTGGTGCACCACTCCCCTGTGCAGCATTTATACACAAACAGGTTTGGCATTGAACATTGCCAACTGTTTGATTTTGGTTTGTATGGCACAGGGGGAAGAGTGGATTCTACTAAATATCAATATAAAAATGTGAGTGTGAATATTGCTCTTTTACTAAAAGTAGAATTACAGTGAAATAGTGCTCTTCCCACTCTTGCCAACACAAATTCTCAATTTTCCAAATCACCTGTGTATAACCATGGATATACAAAGCCTCGGTGTCCGGACATCAGTAGAGTAGTATTTAATCAAGGGATCTCCCGAGTTTACATGAGAATTGAAGAGGATGATTGTTCCCATCATGGAGCTTGCTGGATGCTCCTCCCCTGCTTTTATTGATCGAGGATGTGTGAGTTGGAAGTTTTGGGTGTCGGCTGGCCATTAGAGTAGTTTGTGTGTGCATTATAGCTTTGGCAAGTACAACAAACCTGAAGGGGAAACAAGCAAGTGCACTCCCCTTTCTCCAACCTCTACCCGATTAAAGGGAATGAAAAATCCATTAGTGTTTCTTAGATGGGTTTACAGGCGGCTAATGAGCTGATATTTAAAACTTGTCACTTGCTGTGTCTCTCGCTCTCCCTCTCTCTCGTTCCTCTCGTTTTCTTTCTGTTGTTGGCTGCCCTCCAGGACAAAGCATCAGCGGGTCTACCGGGGTGCCAGTATTACTCTGTATCAGCAAAATGTCAGCCAGGAACATGCACACACACACACACACACACACAGATACACACACAAATGTTCATACTGCATATCCAAAATGCCTATTACCATCGAGTGTAAGGATGTATTCAATGTGGACAACCTTAATTTGACTCTGGTAATATCGGTTTATAATAGAGTGTGGGACTCAAATGAACCATTTTCTGTTTTGTTTGTAATTATGCACAAGATAGCTTTTCGAGCTCAGACTGGAGTGAAAAATTATACCTTTTGTCCTCATTAAAAATCACCTCACCTTCTTAACCACTGAGTGATAAAAAGGGCAATTTCATCACGAGTCAATGCCTCGTCTTTCATGCCAGTCGTCACTGCATAGGCAAATGCTGCGTCGGGTAGATTGCCTATGGACCATAACCACTCTAGTTGCAGTGCAGGAAATATTACCTCAGTAATCTGCAGCAAGAGGCATTTCAGCAGGAAATGGCTCCCTTTGCTGGGCTGTATATACGGCTGGGGCTGAGTCAAGCTCATAATTCAATGCGGCCGTTGGCACTTTTCATCCTCTGTCTGCTGGGGTTGGGTACTGGCTAAATGACAGTGAAAGCCACAATGGCACTTGGCACTACCATTGCTTTACGACTAGCAGAGACCCTGGGGCACTATGACTGGAGTGCTAAGTGAGAACGCGGTGCCAATCACTTGATATTAATCTTTCTGTGATCAGCAGGCAGCCAACATGAGAGGGGAAACCCAAGGTGGGGAGGAGCTGGGAAGTGGACCTAGCTGGTGCAAGGTATGGTTGTTTGGTTGATCCAACAAAGATCACAATTTTTGTCTTTTCATTCTCTGTCTCTATCTACTCTTTATAAATTGAATCCTTATATTATTCATACCCCAAGTCCTCCACACAATGTTTTTGTAATGCTTCCATTCAATCTAATATTGTAGGCCTGCTTGGTATGTAGTTAAGGGAGGATACAACTTTTGGCAATACCTAATCAAATGGGGAGGTTTCAGTTTTAATTCGTTTTGATGCAAATTCGTGGATTTCAGGCCATATTCTCATTTTCATTTGTCTTGATTATGTTGTTTTCTAATATACCAGTGTCTTCTTCAAAACTCTAAGAGTTAAACTACAGTTTATAAAACACTTAATTTATGGTGTATGGTTTGGAGTTGAAATTAGAGTTGAACAAACATTCTGATCAAATTTTGATATTGGGACTGATATTGATTTTACTTTGTGATTGCCAGCCACATAAGACAACATTTATAGTCTGTGATAAAGAGCCATGACCTTATATGCTATATTTAAACGATGAACTGTGATAATTAATGAACAAACAGTATATGATTACCCTTTGGCTGTGTTAGTGTGAGTCATATCCTCGTGGTAATTGGGCTCTTAAATGTCTGAGCATTATTTCCTCAGATAGTCATATGACAGGACTGACAATCCAGCGGAAAGAAACGTCAGTGCTTTCTTCAGAGCCTTACGCAGACAGCGCAGACAGCCGCTCCGCACTGCCAGGAGTCTGCAGAATGTTCGCAGCAGCCGTTGGGGAATGAATGGCCTTTCGTTCCGTCCTTGACGTAAACCAGACGAGTTTTTTTTTTTTTTTTTTTTGGTACCGAGCGGAGAGGAGATGCACACGGCACTCGAGTGAGGTAACTATATAAAAAAACCCATTCGTTATCATTCACTCCCACAACATGGACCCGAGTGGCGTGTGCTCCGGCTTGTAGACGTTCAGAACCGTCGTTGTTAGCGCTAGTTACGGACTCAGACTGTCCTTGACAGCCGTGCTCTTTGTCGGCTCGCAGCTAATTTCCTGTGACTCGTCTGCTAGCTTCACGTTAGCGGTGCTGAGTATGTTTTCAGGCTAACGTTAGCCCGTCCGACATCCGGCTGCTCTGACTAAAACAAACGGCACAGGACGCAGTTCAGCTCTTATTTCGGGCAACCTTTAGGGCCTCACATTTGTGTGTTAGCGACTAATTGTGTGTCGCTATTTTGAGCCGTTTTTGTCGGTTAAACCGCTGCGGTTGTGAAAACACGTTTCTATCACGCGGAGGAGCCGCTCGCTCTGTGTTGCTTAATGCGCAGCACGTGCGGCGAAGCCCCCTCCGGCCGCCCATAGCCCGGTGGAGCCGCCTGGCTGCACCGCCGCGGTAACGAACAGCGACACTTCCCCAGTTTTGAGCTTACACATAATGTGGATTTGGTTTTTAGTCATAAGTACAGCTTTTATTCGTCCACAGGACGGAATAGCTTCGAGTGGGCGCCTCCGCTCTGACCCGATTGCCTTTGGTCATGTGGCAAATTGGACCGTGTCATTGTCTCACGGGTTATATTGTAAGGTAGTTGTCAGTATTATCCATTCCGCTTTGGCTTGGTTATAAAGTGGACTCTTTTTGTACATGCATTAACAAGAAACGTTCATGTTTTTAAGGAAGCTCAATTAAAGACAAATTCGACCATCCAAAATCTTTTATTTTCAATACTAGGAAGGGCAGACCTTGAAATATGTGCAACAAGTCACATAAACACATTCACACGTATACTGACGCCCTCAACACACGGACTGGCACATCTCAAGTACATTTATTTTGTAGTACTGAAGGTTGTTTTAAGTAGAGAAGTCTTATCTAAAAAAAAAAAAAAAAATTTTACATTTGTCCTCATGCATAAATGATGTGCCTTTGATTAATTTAATTCATTAATTGACTCATTGGTGATAAATGTCACCTTATGAGATTACCTGAAATTGAATTGCAGTTGAATTTTACTAGTCCTGCAAATTTACTTTAAGCGTACATATTTGTGAAACACAGTAAATAAACACTAATTCAAAGCAATTTAGTTTTGCCTGGTTAAAGAAGGATAATTGATTGCCCCACCTGATTTAACAGACAACTGTATTTGATGTTTATCATACAATAAAGCTACAAATGAAATGGTCAGTGGAATTTGCAGACACTTGACCTGTAATTATAATCGTCACAGAATCAAGGGGTTGTGGTGATTTTATTACAGCAAAGACTGTTCTGGTGGTCTTTCTTCAGTATATTACTGCTCAACTTTAGAGGAGTAAAACATGTTCTCTGGGTTAGCTAAGGTTTAACTTGATAAGTCAAAGTGGTTATATGTGAACTGATTAGCACTTAAAATGATCTGTGGCGTTGATGGACTTGCAACCTATGCCTCCACACATGGATGAAAATTGCAGGTCTTGTATTCTGTTTATCAGACCAGAACAGCAGCTTTAATCAGCAATTATTTTTGTAACTCCCCTTTAAGCATTACATTGCATAACTCTATTAACAGTTTTGACATACCAGTACTGCTTTATGATTACAGCATACAGATTGAGAATATGACATAGGGCTACTATTAAGACCTCCATCATATCATTTTGGTTTTTTGAACTCATGTGTTGGGTTCAATGAGTAAGTGCTGGCCTTTGTAATGTAGTAAACACATTCAAAGTTCATGATATTTATATCCTAAGATGTGCAGTTATACAACTGTGAGGCAGGGCTGTGCTGAGGAAGAGCAACAAGGCTCAGTAAACATTTGCAGAAGGGACATCATGAGTCCATATCAAGTTCTCCCACTGCCTTAAATGCTGTTGTAGAAATTGTGTTTTGGTCTCAGCTTTACTCAAGAAACATCCAAAGTAAGCTTTCTGTATGTGGACAGAAAAGTGAGTTTCGTATATGGAACTGTGCAGGAGGTGTTGCTGCTTATTTATGGATTACATTGGCTTTCAGAGAAAGCAAAAACGGCCAATACTGGATTGCATTATTCATGTTGTTGCTTCAGTTGTTTAAGGTCCATTGTGGCCCAAGCTGCTGTATAAGGTCATCAAGTATATATATTTATATTGATGATGAAACTATCTTTTGATCCAAGAATAAGCTCCCAAAAACGGATGTTGTCAAAGTAGCTTTTGGTGATTTTTCTAGTTAATTTCTTGTCGAGTCTATGTTGATCAATATGTCAATTTTTGTCTTGCAATACAATGAACTTAAAAAGCCCTGATACTCACAGTAAAAACCAGTAAACCTAGATGTGGCTGGTCTGTTTGTTTTAAAGCTCACAGTGTTCACAATCTACTCCACATGTAACACCATTCCCACACTACAGCTGTTTTTGCAGACAGGGTTTTTTTAAGACAACCATGAGGCTGTTTCTTAAATTTGTATTTTGTTGATAGTCTTATCAACCACTGCGTTTTTCTAATCTTAGTAGACCATGCTGATGCAAATCTGTCGTTGTGTGTTGAGAATAAATGCTTGAAGATAACTTTGTCTAAATTGTGGATTTAATGATGAACAGAGTTTTTGTCCTTTTTATCTCTGGAGTAGAATCACCACCGAAGAAACACCTTGTTTAAGAGCAAGGTTTAGACATTTTTTGTGGAAAGATAAGTACATTAGAAGCAACCAGTTCTTTCCACTTGAAAATTACTACATCATTGCAAACTGTGAGAAATTTGAATGAACTGCTTTTTGAAAATTTATTACATTTTACTCTTTTCAATTAATTATTGTACATCAAAACAAAATGTTAAAGTGTGGAGAATGTCCAACCAATAGCACAAATATACCTACACAAACATACAACATGAGTAGCTGGTCAGATGGTTGATCCTACACACAGTTCCCTGACTGCTCAAACATGCAGACACACACATTCCCTTCATGTGCCTCCCCGCCTCCTTGTAAAAATTTGTGAAGTCACTGGACTTGAAATCCTCAAAACATTCAACCTGCTACTTATGTCAGTGCTGTTGTGAACCTTTTGTTTTGGTGTTAACATCCCTGTCCTTTTTGGCTTATTTCTGTGTAGAGGTAAGAATCATCTGCGTTTTTTTTTTTTCCACTGTGTTATTTCTTTGGCATGTTCACAGTATACTGCTGAGTTGATTGTTGTGTTTACTTGTCTATGTGTCCTTTAGCCTTGAGTTCTTACACTCTTTTGCACTATATTGAACATGCTTCCAGGCCAGAGAGCATCAGCCATGCACCTGTGTCTTACCACAGTGATTACATGCTATTTTGTACTTGCGGCTCATTTATATCACCCGAGGAACTCAGGACTAAATACAGCATCTTCTGGTGACACTGACTAAACGACTTAGTGATACAAAGTGCGGTCTGACTCTGTAAGAACTTCAGAGAAGTTTTATTTGAACTTGCATGTGTCATGGTGTCCCATAGCCCTATTTGATACCACAGTGGGATGTAAAATGTTTGTTGAATGATGCAACATGCCAGACCTGTTTTTTTTTTTTTTAAGACAGTTAAATTGCCATAGAGAAGGTGGACATTTGCATGACAAAGATTTATTTGACTTTTGGTCATCAATTTGTCTTATAGCTAGGTTGATTGCAAGCATTTTGGAATATACAGTACTCTTGCTGACTCATCTTCTACTACCTGAGCTACACAATGACACCTATTGTCAGACTGATATAGCATTTCTATATTTGCCAATATCCCAGGTACTTGAGCCTGAGATTTGCAGGAGACCTGCCCCACAGTTTATAGCAAATTCCACAATAGGTGCTCTTGTTCAGAAGATTGCTAGTTAGCCCTGTGAAAATGACAACCTTGATCAACCTTGATGTTTTTGTTATTTCTCCTGTGAGTGTTTTGCAGCAGTTTACCTTTGTTTTTGGCTGCTTATACTTATTGTGTGCAGTTACACTAAGCTTTAATGATTTCACATTTTATATGTCAGTGTTATGTAATGTCTCATTGGGCAACGTCATCACTGTCAAATAAATGTTTATGGGATGGGCTCCACGAATACTGCTCTAAAGCTGCCTTCAGAGATGGTCAGCATGCCACATATGTCACCTGTTTTCAGGTATTTTCTTCCCTCTTTTAATTCCCTGAGTCTCTTGATACAAGAGCAGATTATTGTACTCCAAGAGTCTCATCGACCATCTGCTGTGAGTTGGGTCCATGTGGCTGCTTGCATCTGCAATCTTTTGTGTGCCTCAGGCATCACTAAGAAAACCTCCTCAGTGATATGTTTTTTATTTTTCTGTCTTAACAAACTGTGTCCTCAATGTGCAGTAAGCAGACTTTTGACTGTATAGTTCCCAACAGCATGTCACATGTCTAGAGCTCATAGTAACACGATGCCTGGCAAACCAAGTGGAAAATTTAAATGTGGTTTCTTTGATCATAATTTAATTGATAAGAGTAACAAGTATCTCAGTGGTAAGCCATGACTGACCACTGCTTTGGTCATTTGAAAATAGCACAAATAACATTACAAATCAGTTCAGGGCAGGTAAGCAGCAGGTAAACTTAATATGCATTCTGCAAACCATTACCTTTTATGTTTTTATCTCAAAGAGCAGCAGAATTTCATCATAGTCCTTTTACTCTTGGAGTGAAATGTGTGAAATACAGAGTGAACTAAAATGGTTTCACCCCCATTTATTAAAAACTAAAGTCAATGTCTGTTTATTGTTCACAAGATCTGAAATTTCGTGGCGCATGTAATTAAAAATACTGTTGAATTGGTTTTAGCAGTTGTAGTACATGCCTATCACAAGCCTGACACAGGTGTATTGTGTATTCTAAAAAATACAAATATCAGATCAGGATGAGTGGCAAAAACAAAAAGCTCTATTTATGGGCTTACTTGTTTTGTAACAGTAAAGGCCAATCATTCAGTGCCATTTCTTGAATACCAGGGGGGTTTTTTTGTTTTTGTTTTTTTTGCTTCATTCCTTTCTTAGTTACCTTGCAGACACAGGCTTGCTACAGAGACGAGAAGGATGCGTATGGTCGTGTGAGAGTCATATGAAGCAGCTTAAGGCCAAAGTAATTTTTTTCCTTGTGAAATAACAAGGTTCCTATGGTCAATGACACTGACCCAGAAAAGACATGGGAAAGTATTTTTTGAGGCTAAGAGTAATCAGTGTTGGGGGTAATGGGTTACAAAGTAACGGTTTACAGTAACAATATTACTTTTTTGGGTAACGAAGGAAAGTAATGCATTACACTAAAAATATTGGTAACTACACTACTTTACTAGACCATAGGAACGCGCTTTCCTGTGTTACCCAAGCCGTGTTTGCCTGTGTGCGTGCTACTTACCTGAGTGCGTTGCTACAGATCGATTTGAGTCGAGTGACGTTGCTGCTGGTGCGAAGGAGAGCGATAATGGGGACAAAGACGGAGACAGGGGGTTTCGGGCAGTGGCGATATTCTCATTACTTTAAGTTTATAGCTTGAAAGGACAAAAATTTCGAGTGAAATGCAGTCTATGCCCAGGCAATAGGTGTCTTTCATCTGCTGCAAAATCAATGAGCAACTTGTCCAAGCATTTGTCAGCCCAGCATGGCAATACAAAACTTGTTGGGAAAGATCCTGCTCGCCGGCACTTTTTTCAAGTGTTGGAGCGTTTATATGTTTATATGCCATTTTGTATACATTTATACAATAAACACTTAGTGATGATAGGGCTATGATGTTTGTCCATGTATCTACATGGTAAATGAAGAAATGGAAAAGTAAAGTAATAAGTAGTGAAGTTACTTTTCAAATGCAGTAACTAGTAAAGTAATCTCATTACAATTTACAGAAGTAACTAGTAATTAGTAACTAATTACTTCACCAACACTGTAATAATATTAGTTGTAATATATCACTAAAGGTTTCATAACTGACAGAAATCTGATTTATTAATAGGTTTTCCAGACATTCAACTTGATGAAATAATATGTGTGGTAGATCCAATTTATTAAAAGAATTTTAATAAACTGGATAATACTAGAATAGTATTTGTAAAATTTCTCTAAATTTGTCTCAAAAGTCAAAGTAAAAATTTCTTATGGTTTCATTATGTTGAGTGAAATTGTAAAAAAAAAATTGTGGTCTTCAAGGTCACAATGAATGTTCAAGATAAACTCTGCTGCCCTTGATTCTTCCCTTGACACTGGAACTTGGATCCCTCAAATTCAACTTTTTGGTATGATATGGTAAATACCAGCAGGCGCTGACAAGGAACTGTCAATAGTGGATGTGAGTCACTTTCAAAGACTTGATAACTGCTACTGCAGAATGCTGGCATTGAATAACTTATATTAGAACACCTCACTATGCCTGGTGATAGCAGAAACCATGTCTTTTTTTTTTTGTAAATTTTCAAGGTAATCATTAGTCAACCCTGACTGAAGAAGAACAGCTGGGTTTGTGATTTAGCATCAGTAGCAGTAGTCCTTTGTTGCAGTGTACCATCTTCTTGGCATTGCCAACTGCTGTTAATCAAGGAGAAGCCATTGTTTTGGCAGCATTCGGGTTTGTCATAGCTGAAGAATAAGTTCTTTTTAATTTTTTTTTTTTTTTTTCATAGTTGAAGTGATCGATGTGTCCAACAGAGTTCACACATAGAGTACATGGAAGCTTGATTAAAAGCTTAATACATATAAAGTTTTTAAATTTTGATATTGTGATTACTGAGCTTGATGCAGCTTAGTAATCACAAGGCTCCATGGAGCACAGTAGGGTTCCCTGCTATGAATTGGAGGGAAGGTGAACTGTTGTGCCCAAGAGTAAACACCAGTAGTCCTGGTAATTTTGATCAGGCTGACAAATTCTGCATATGACATCTACATGCAGGGTTCAGGCTCTGTGCTGATGTTCCACTAGCCACAGTATAAAGTACCCTTCTGTTCTGAATACTTCAAAATAACTCCTCCACAAATGCAACAGCCTTATAAAAATTACTGTGAAAAAGCCACAAGTTGACCGTTGACTAGTCGTGGTTAGCCAGTTGGTGAGTGTAGGGCAATGAGTGAGCTCAATTTTACCATACCACACTGTCGGCTGATTCATCCATCATCATCAAGAGCATTTGAAGGAATCACAATCTGAGAACACAATAAGTGTTGTCACTAGGACGCTGCTTGACTTGATCTAAGGTTTGAACTTAAATACATGAGCAGAAGTTGTAAATGGAAATTGAGTAGCACATATAGATGGGACTAATATGTATATTATAGATGTTTAGTGTTACTGTGAAGACAAATTTGACAAATTCTAATGGGCAGCAATGAAACTGCTGTTTTTAACCCTTTGAGACAACTTGAGTAAAGTTTCTGGTCACCTTCATGCTAGAAGAGTATCCTACTGATCTGAAGTAAAGTGTAAATGGATGAGCCTGAGTTTCACTTCTCTCTAATATTTTTCCACAGTCCATGTTTCAGCAGAATTGGAAAATCCCCCTCGTACAGCAGCATAAGGACTGGGGGCCAAACAGGAGGCAACGTACTACGGTGAGTAGCGTTTCACATTATAATAATAGGATTACTTACTTGTTCTGAGACAAAGTAATTCCATCATAGAAAACTAAGGAAAATCAGTGATGGTAGTGTGCTGCTTTCTGCATTGATATTCCTTTGATTGTAACAGTGTGGCTGCAGTGCCTGGTGTAGTCCAGCTTACTTACTTATTTATTTATTTGTTTGTTTGTTTAATAGAATGTTAAGTTGTAAATGTATGCAGAAAAAAAAAGTCTCCGTTTCAGTCTCAATTTAGTGAGAAAAATGTTCAGGTTACATTGTTGATTTGTATCGCCTACTTTTCAGATTGAGGTTTCTGTATCACACTATATAACTTAATAGAGATTCTTTTGTTTCTCTCATTGGCCAAACACAGAGAAAATTCTAATCAGGAAAACACAGCAAGCTCTGTTAAAGCTCAGAGAGTGTTTGCTTTAAAAAATCAGTCCTGGTTTTGTTCCAACCTATCTGCTGTGAGGTTCATAGGTCACTACTGTCTCATGTTTAGAAACACTATCTTGTCGAACAACCGTAAAGTAGGCTTGTAACCACACTTAATGTCTGCAGCTTTGACTCAGAGTAACATCATTCACGCTTCGGCCAAACTTAATTTCACACACCACTCATTCAAGCGCACACAGTGGTAAGTAGCCTTGCCTCCAGTTCCTAGATGTATTTTAAATAGGAAAGAAATCAGTGTTGACTGAGCAGTTGTATTTGTCTTGGTTTTGAAGCTTTTGTGAAATTTTTAAGCCTTTTCAATGTGTTGAATGGAACCACATGCTCTATAAGCATTTTGACTGCTTCTAAAGGTGAACAATGTTTGGCTATTGTGGCTGTTTATTTGTGTGCATTTTTTTTTGTTTGTTTGTTTGCTTGGTTGTTGTTTTTTTTTTTGTGAGTAATTTGGACGGAAATTTCAGTGCCAACAATTATCCCTGTCTACATCTAAATTTTGACCGATTGTGACTCAATATTTCTGAATTACCAATAAAAAGGCTTGTTGTTCACAAGCTCTTGATCTTGTTATATTGTCGCTGATAAGCCAGCAATGTTGTCAGGTCGATGATCAAGGCTTTCAGGACTCAACAGTAAGATTTTAAAATGGCCATAGCCAAGCCAAAGGGCTGGCTTGGCTATGGCCATTTTAAAATCTTAACCTTTATAAAATTAAAATGGCTGTTAATTAGTGATTCAAATATTTTTGTGAGATAGATCATGGTAGGTTATTGCTCTTGCCATGCTTTATCAAAAACACTAGCTAGTAGCTAGCTTCTTTTGTATTATTTTTAATGATCTGGGACTTTTTTTGTATCCTTCCCTCTGAATTAAATTTTTTTTATGGTTTTATTCTTCTCTTTGTTTGGTATTCAAGCTCGCACAAGCCAGCAGTGTGCAATCTGTAGTCACTAGCTTTAGCTGTGAGGAGGATCACGCTCCTTGTTATTAACATTGAACCTAGTATTTGTGGCCTGCACACATTACAAATCTATTCTCTCATGTTTTGCATGCTGTAAATCCAGTCAGACTTCGCTAACAAGCTGGCTGCCAAAGACCTGTTACTGTGTTTCTGTGTCTGCGGTGTGCCATCTTACCATTATCCAGCAGTATTCATCATCTGACCTCTGTTTACTATTCTCCACCCCCACCGCTCACACATCAACCACCCACAGGCTTCACAAGAGACCATATGAGGATCATTTGACTGAAATGATATTGCTGCTTCAGGCTTTTTAGAGTGGGGCAAAACAAGCAATTTGTTACACAAGTTTATTGTGGTGCAGGAGGCTCCCTGGTCCTGTTATTAGATATATTATTATAAAGGTAGCAGCTCAGGTGGTTGGAATGGGTTTTTATGTGTGATATACAGGATTATTATCTTAATTCCTGTGGTGTTTTTCTATAGTTAGTGTCTCAATGCATCACTGATAAACCCCAGTTTGGGTTTTCAGGACTGATATTGATCATTGATTTGATGATAATCAGGATTGATTAATCTGACACCAGTATTTCCTGTTCAAAATCCAGTTGGTATTGTTCTCCCTCATAAGGGTCTCAACAGAATTTATGACTTGCCTTTTGTCTTTTATCCACCATACAATTGAGTTTCACTCTACTCAAAATCATGATATCTTTCTTTATTATCATAATAGAATTTAAAAGTGACAATATACTGGTACATTAAAAAAGGTCTGAAATGAGATTTAAAAATAAATAAAAAACAATATTCAAGTGTGTATAAAGACCTGTGAACAATTTGGATTCATACTTGGTTAAAAATGACTCTGCAGTCTTGGCATTGATGTGCAAATAACACCTGGGTGGAGCTCCTAAACTTTAGCTCTTTTCCTGGTGTAGCATCTTTGGAGCACAGACAGTGTGAACCGTCCTATTACCTGTCCAGTAGGGTGCCGTTACTCCAGAAACATAGTGGCGATACTGAGCATGAGTGGCAGCCATGAAGTTTTAAGAATACACAATCACCAAACACAGTCTCACATATAGGTGCTGACACTTTTAATAGAGTACCAGCCTGGGGATGAGACACTGTCAGTTTTCATAGTAGGTAGCAGCTCACTCTTTCCTGATTTTTTTGTGCTCTGTGAGTACACGTGTTAACATTGCTCCTTTTAGTTGTGTGTGTCCTCAGCCAGAAAATAAAGGCAAACTTCATTGGCAGTGGAAAAAGGTGGTCAATCAGCTTTTTTTAGCAGGTTCACCTACATTTATAAAGCCTCCATAAACCCGCAAAATCTTAAAGTAGTGGATCTGAGATCCCTGCATTGAATATGTTCATACCCATTTTCCATGGGTTAGGGTTAATGAAATATATATATTAATTATATATGAATATGCTGGTATGCTATGCATGCCTCACACATGATTACAAAACATACAGAGTTACTACCACGACCTGGAAACGGAAAAGCGGTAGAAGATGGATGGATGGATGGATGGACAGAGTTACTGTCGCCATTGTCACAGTCCAGTCATGTTAAATGAATGCAGCTGATGCAGTTTTACAGCTAACGTGAAGACGTCTGGAGTAAGATGCAGGTGCATAGGATGTGACTGTGACTTAAACATCAACTTCAACCAAAAAAAAAAAATCCATTTCTCTATAACCCTGTGCCGTGTGTGTAATGAATTTAAAAAAAAAAATCTTTAAAAAACCAAAACAAGAAAAAGACCAAGAAACAATCACCCAAAAGCCTGTTATAATATATTTTCAAAATTCTCAGTTTCAAATCATCCACAGCAGATGGGACAGTGACTGGCAATCTGCAATACAACATTTTTTATCATTTGTTTATCATGTTGGGTGCAGTTAGCGTACACTTCCCACCTGAACAAATTACTCTACATTTCACCATCGCTTTGCTGTCTCTGTCCTGTTTTCACAGGAAACCCGAAGTGAGGGGAAAATGCGAGTCCACGTGCACACCAAGTTCTGCTTCCTGTGTGTGCTCACCTTCCTCTTTCATCAGTGTAGCCACTGCCATGATGATGGCCACACCCATCAGCACAGTGAGCATCACCATGTTGACCACAATCACACCCACAACGACCTGCAGATTTCTGAGGCTCCGTATGTGAGAAGAGCCACTCTGTCTCCAGAGTCCAACAGTCACCAAGGGGACACACTAGAGGAGGAACAGCGCTTCTACATCCAGCAGCTGTTCAGGCGCTATGGCCAGAAGGACCAGCTTGATTTCCAGGGATTTCAGAGTCTGCTGTTTAGCCTGGGTTTGGGTGAAGTGAAGATTGTAGGTGTAGATCATGAGGAAATGGGCCATGACCATGTAGCCCACCTTGACTTGCTGGATTTGCAGGAGGGGCTTCACTCACATTCATCCACCAGTGAGGGCCATGATCAGGGTCACATGCACGGGCATGATCATCCACCCCACAAGCCTGGCTCCCAACATCCACACATAGAACGAGTTCCCACACGGTGCACCCAGCAGACTACCACTGCCAGTCCTGCTGGTGCTGCACACGTAGGGGATGACCATAAACACGATCATAATCATGACCACGATTATGGACATGATGGCAAACATAATCACGATCACACCAAGGTAAAGGAGAGTGACCATAAACACTCTGATGGACATGTGAAAGATGCTAAAGATCATGATCATGATCATGAACATGAACACCACCATGATCATGCACATGACAAGGAGCACAAACATGTTCAGGTCCAGTCTAACCATGAAGACCTGAACTCTCAACCTCACAGTGGTCATGACCAGGTTGAACATGACCACAACCACAATCATTTTCATCAAATACAGAACGGCACAGACATTCCTCCTATCAATCTGGACCAGGTGCCCTCTGCCCACCTAGAGCCGTCCCAAGTCCCTCAGGAACTACAGTCCTCTCCTGCCCCAACAGAAAGCTGGACCAAGAAGCCCAGAAATACAGCACGGGTCAGAGGTCAGCGGGGCCGGAACAAAGGCCCTTCACCTCTCCCTTCTACATCTGATGACCATGACAATAATCATGAACATGGGCATGGTCACAGTCATTCTCACAAAGATAAGAGAGAGGCACCAGGAGCGCCCACCACCCCAACTTTAACGGGTGCTGTCCTGTCTGGACATCCAGGTGGACTGTCTCATCAGCATGAGGAGGTATGACTTCTTTAAACTAAAAATCTGCTGTTATTTTGTCATTTGTGGCTTGATTCAGGTCAAGGTGCAAAGGAGGGTGTGATTCCCTACACAGAATTTTTCTTGTTTTTTTTTTTTATTTATTTCTTGTAAGGTTATTCTTGTCGCTTTGGGGTTTTACAGACTGTCTGGATTCTCACAGATGAAGCAATGCTTTAAAACAATTTTGATTATTGCTGTGATATGATTTGGGGAAAAAAATATGTTGGTCTTTAAACTGAAACACTGAAATCTTTGGCTTTGCTTGATAATACTGAAATGTTAAAGCGATGCTTACATCTCATTTACAGTGAAACTCTTGTCCCTTTCAGGGGGCAATTTTTCAGATTGATTTTGTATAGGGTATTACATAAACAGTATGTTGAGAGAGTTGTGTTGAGAGTTGTATATTGTATTTATCTGTTACACATGCATTTGTATTGTCCCTAAAGCCAGTTTTCTACTGCTTCTTTCTCTAGTGCTTGAACCTGACTCAGCTCCTCACCTATTATGGCCTAAGTCCCGAGTCCCTCATCTCCCCCAGCGAGTTCACTTACCTGTGCCCTGCCCTACTCTATCAGATAGATAGTCGTGTCTGCATCCGCCATTACCACCAAATGGATGTTGAGCAGGAAGCACTGGAACCTCCCAATTCAGGTAAGAACCATGTGTGTTATTGATCTGCTCCATTCTGACTGAAAATACTTAGGTTGTAGAATACAAAGCAGAAAAAAAAAACAAAAAACAAAAAACAATGTCTCAGACTCCGTGTCTGATGCATTGCTGCTTTGGATATAATTTTATTTTTTCTTAAGCTGGGAGCAGGAAAAGGCCTAATGGGTACACTGAGGAAAAATATCCTGACACTAGAACAGTTGTTATACTGTGCATCACCTTTACCAGCACTATTTTCCCAGTGTGCTTTGTATTGTTGAAAACATGGAGTTGGCTGTTCCTTGTCATGTTTAGATAGGAAGCTGAACAACATTCAGGTCTGCAAAATATTTCAGATGTTTTACTCTGCATCTGGATTTTAAAAATCATAGCCCTCTCACAGAGCAAAGCAGCAAATGGCAGCATTGACTTCAGCAGTTCATGACGTCAACTTTTCCCAAATGTTGGAGGCTCACATCTGACTTTAGAGCAAAGCTGGGGCCAAATAATATGTTCTCAGATAACCTTTTATTTAAGATAAAAGCTCAATTATTCCAGTTATCCAATTCACTATAATTTCTTTTAACCCCTTCTGGTGATAACCACCCATTCAGTACTATACAGTTATACTATACAGTACTCTACAATACTATACTATACTCTGTATAGTACAATACTGTACTATACAGAGTTTTTGTTCCGGATGTGATCTTCCATGCACGTAGAAATGACATAAAATTTCCAGTCATTCGTTTATCATGGTGATTGGTTTTAATATCAGAGAAAGAAAAAAAAAACAATGAAAGACTTTTTTAAAAACATTTTTTATGATTTCAACTATAATCTTGGTTTAAAAACCTGTAGTAAATGTACATAATTTTGTTAACCCCCTTATTGTCAGCCCACAGGTTGAGAACCACAAGCTTAGATATGACTCCTTTTCGAAAAATAACTTGATCTCTACAAAATGGATGTACAAGTGTAAGTCATTATTTTTATCTGGTATCTGGTGCTGGCTGTCTTCATAATACAGAAACCTATAGGGCTTTACCATAAACCATCATATACATAATATGATGCTATCAGGGGAGTAACCTCAGGCTGTTCTCCTTGGGAGGAGTGACAGACCTGCATAATAGGGTTTTTATTTGAACTAATCAAGTCATATTTTACAGCGATGATAATAATTGAGGTGAATCAGGATATGTAACCATCATCCCCTGGGTATGGCCACTTTTGTTTACTCCGTCCCTCCTCATTTTCAGTACATGGAGAGGGCAGTCCCTCTGCAGATGAGGATCAGTATTTATCTCATTTTCAGAGTAGCAGTAAATATCATCTGGGAGTAATTTGAACACTGACATTAATTTAGAAAATAGTATATTGAAAGGCAGTGCCAGCATCTTACAGTAATTTGAGAACAAATCTGAGACCCCAAGACTCAATAAATACACTGTTACTGACTCATCCTGAGCTTTTTGTATTTTCACACCACCAAGGCTTGTTTAACTTTTATTTAGACAATTAACACTGGCTCCACCGTGGGTCACTGAGGAAGGAGTGTTCTTTTTTTTTTGGGTCTGTTCATCAAGTGCAAACGATAATGTTTAATGTCATATTTGACTTTCCTTAACATATCATGTGACACTGAATGAGAACTATTAACTCACCTGACTGTAGTACTTTGACTTTTGCCTCTATGACTTTGTTTGCCTTTGTTATTATGGCAATGAACAACTGGTTCTGTCATGTGCTGGCCACTGAGTAATTGCAAAGTTTCATTTTGTCATAGTCTTTATGTTAGAAAAGACTTTATGAAAGAGTTATTTGAGCTCCTAATATCTGAATAAACACTATCCACAAAGAAAACCCTGAATTCTAAAAAGCTGTCAGATGAGCTGTGAAGGTCAGTGTTAAACCCTGCCCTGGGACCTCACAGTGTTCATAAAGTTTATGAGAATGCAAATGATGAAATCACAATGTTTCAAAGTTAATGAGTTACAGGTCATGAAATAAAGCTCATAAAGTCATAAAAGTTCATCACAAATCACACTGTGACCAGCAATTTAACTGTCTGCACACAAAGCACACAAGAACTGGCTGCAAATCTTTGAAGCTTTGGATTCATGTGTTACAGTAGTATGTGTGTGTGTGTGTTTGTCTGTTTGTCTGTTTGTATGCACCTGTGTGAAGGAGTGTGAATCTGTACAGCCACCCCACACCTGGAATAGAAATGTATTGTTGATAATCAATCTAACCATGTGTTTGCTGCATACACTGTACTCTCATGTGTTATTATGACTACAGTGTAATTGGATTTAGTTTTATTGTATATTATGCAAAGTGGGGAAGAAGCTGTGAAGAGTGGATAATCTGGAAGGTGTGGGGTCATAAGATGTTCAGCACAACACATTTTTTTCAACTGGATGTTAGAAGTGTTGTTTTAATGACACAAAACCATCTTAGCTGCAAAAGTGTCTGGTGCCGTATTACACATGTCACCGTTTAGCACTTGGGATGAGATGACGCTGAAAGAAAAGACACTCAAGTTCATCTGTGAGATTGGAGGAAATGGTCTTGCTCTTAAATCTTTAATTATCAAAGGAAAATGCCCCTCTGGGGACACCTGTATCACATGCGCCTCTGGCGGTGTGCCGTCGCTGAAAACAGTTATAAAAATGGTAATGACCACGAAAAAGACAGCTCGCAGGAGTCAAAAGGGCAGGAATGGCTCCTCATTAGTGGGAAACCAGAGGTTTTAGTTTCTCTGTATTGGTGCACCAAGACTCAGCCACAGACATTGCCGCACACCGCAGAGCTAATGCTCATTTACCACCTGCTGCCATCCATGGGGGAGCTGAGAAAATTTGCAATGGGTTTCTCTCCGGTCCCCACACCCCTCTCTTTGTGTACTGTACCAATTAGGAGAATCTAAGCAACACCACTGGGCCATTTCTCTGAGCTATGACTCAAAAGAAATGTGTAATTGGAGAGAAGGCTAAGACCAGTGGGTCTCCATCTCCTCCTTTCTGTTCCCTTATCACCGCCCCCTGCCTCCCTCCCTCCCTGCCTCAAACCTGTGCCACCTCCACTTCCACACATACAAAACCACAACTACATAAAGGTAATGAGACAGAGAAGTAAATGAGCTGCCAAGTGCAAAGTGTTGTTGGACTGATGAACAGCAGCCTGTCAGGGTTACATGCTGTTCACGCCTGATGCAACAAATAAGAAACAAGTCGACTGTGGAATCTGAACTTTTGAAGGCACGTTGGTGTAAAATTAAAACAAGGAAGGATTATTAAGGACATTTTCAAGTATTACCAACATGCACAGTCAGTAAAGGGGAAGCTGTAGCAGAGGTTACTGTGTGTAGTCCACTGCTCCGTCTCTGTCTGTCAAATGCTGTCGAGGTATTGCGTTTGAAATATTGGTAGCCATCTCTCCAACGCAGCAGAAAGAGATGATGGGTGATCCTGAAGCTGTGTGAACCAGGTGCCACTATTTGGGAATTTTTCACTAGACCTTATCATTAAATTGGAAAATGGAATATAAATGTCAATTATTTATTTTCTCCGACCTGGGTTTTTTATGTAAATTGTGAAACTACATGGAAGGTGGATTTTGTCATAGGCCTTAATGCTGCCTTCATTGCACACTCAATGGATCTTTGTGGCACACAAAGTGCGGATGCAGGAATCTTCCACCAACAAGGTACTGCAGCACACAAAAAAACAACAGATACTTCATGGTTTGTGTCTGTTGTCAGAAGACACAGGAAAACTCACTATGAGATTGTGGATTTTGAGCAGAATCTCTATCAGAACAGTTATGTGAATGTCTGCATCTTTACTTCAGATATTTCCCAAGGAGGAACCAGACCCTCCTGTGTTCAGACTATTTTTGGTAGCATTGTTTTAAATCCTGCAGCTGTGTAACAGGATATACAGAACAGAATAGCTTTATTCAGCCCTTCTAGTCTTTTCCCTCATATCTCGGTTCATCTCTCCATTACAACAGCACCTGTGGTTGATTAGAGGACCATGAGTGTGTTTTTACTGTTATTAGTCAATTTCATAGCTTTTGTCTGTGTTGTGTTATGAACCAAAATCTATATTATTGCTCTGTATTCTGGATGAAAAAGATAACCATCTATATACACTACCAGTCAAAAGGTTGGACACACTTTCCTATTCATTTGAATAGGACACATGAAAACACATGAAACAGTGTGTCCAAACGTAACAATAAAATGTACTTAAAACCCTTTGACTCTGAGAACAGAATAAATAAATTCCATAGATTTAAACTGAAGCTTCTGTGATGAACAACTGTATTCACAGAGCAATAGACCAGTGTTGTGACATGGTTCTTCTAAAACTGCAGATAGAAGTCACTTGTCTGTAATCTAACTGCTGTGTTTTAGTGGGCCGCTGCACAGATGAATGTCAGCAGTGAAGGACCCAGCGTCACTTCAGCAAAAATCCCACCAGCTTTGCTGTTCCACTGAATTTCAGAGAACATTAAACATTTTGTCTCCTGTGACGAAAGAATTTTCCCCTTCCTCTCTCTCCCTCTCCCTCTCTGTCTCTTGCTGTTTTGAGACACGTCCTGGTCTGACAGTTTAAGTGATCGTACACCTTTCAAACTTCTTTTCTTCTGCTTCGTGTCATGTGTCTACGGCCTTGAATGAAAAATGGGGTGAGTCGAATTCTGCTGAAATGTCACTTTATGTTTCTTGCTGTTCATGTGTCATGTGTCATCCCAAGGACACAGTAGATTGAAAACTTCTTGAGCATACTTTTCTTCAGATGTGAACAGGATGTGAAAAGTACACTAAGATGACAGTCAAATAGTTGTCTTTATTCTAAACAATGGAGATGACTGGGTAAGATCAGGATGGGGTTTGAGCCAACACCACTGGTCATGTGCTTGTTGAAATTTCACTTGTTTTTTTCCATTAAATATCAGAAGCATCATGTGACTGCAAAGCGAAGTGAAGCTCCTGTAAAGTAAATACTCATCTCTCATCCCTTGTCTTTGTCTCTCTCTGTCTCCAGTGTGGGTCTGGATCTGGGGCTTTGTGTCCATCACCATCATCAGCCTGCTGTCTCTGCTGGGTGTGGTCCTCGTGCCCATCCTCAACCAATCCTGCTTCAAGTTCCTGCTCACCTTTCTGGTGGCGCTGGCAGTAGGCACACTCAGTGGTGATGCTCTCCTTCATCTGCTGCCTCATGTGAGTAAAGAACTTTAGTGGAGCCTGTTTACTTTTATTTGTACACTTAGTTTGCAGTAAAAAGAATCATTACTCTAATACTGTACAACCACAGCATTACTACAAGTTGTTCATGTGAGTGCTGGCTGCTGGAACAAAGCTCTTTATATGAAAAGAGAGATCAGGAAAATATGAAAAAAATAGATAGCATGAAAGAAGGTATGTAAAAAGCGTCAAAGACATGATTTTGATGGCAGTCTGTAACGTTGACTTTGGAGTAAAAAAATTTTTGTAAAATTGTAATACCAAGTCAGCCAATAGCAGACCTCCAGACCTACATACAGTTTGTCATGAAAGCACATTGAAAGCTGCAATATGCTGATAGAAGTGATAGTTCCTGTAGTTATATTGACAATATCAACATAAGTTCTATGTAGGATATGAATCTTAAAAAACTAACTCTGGGTCAACCTTAAAAATAAAACATTTATTTAAGGCTTTCAGTGTCTCACACCTCAGTAACTATGTCACTGTTGCATTTTTTACCCACACTGATCAATCAGTTCTTGGCCTCAGTGGGAATAGGGATCAGGGGTTTGATCTGCCAGACTAAGACATAAAATGTTAAGTCGTCTTTTGTTCCTCTCTATGTTCAGTCTCAAGGGCAGCATGATCACAGTGAGCCCGGGACAGGCCATGCTACTAATCTGGTTACAGAGTTTGATGGGGTCTGGAAAGGACTCACAGCTCTAGCTGGCATTTACCTCCTCTTCATCATTGAACACTGCATCGGCATGTTTAAGCATTACAAAGACCAGCGGGTAAGAGGAACATGGCCCTGCTTGATGTGATGCACTGGGTGAACCTCAAGAATTTAACAAGCAGCAATAAACTCTACCTCTGGTCACAGGGCACAAAGAGGACAAGTGAGGAGGGCAAGATTGGCAGGAAGTTGTCAGATCACAAATTAAATCGACGCTCCGATGCAGAATGGCTGCACCTGAAGCCACTCAGTGAAGGTAAGAAGTGTTGCGGTCGTGGATCGTAGCCTGGCTGAAACATATTTTGCCTCTGCACATTGTCTCTTGAACATCTTCCTCTCTCTCTTCCAGACCCGGACAACACAGCCATTTCCTGCGACAACGGTCACAACGACACACAGCTCACAGAGCTCCAGACACCTGAGTCTCCTACCAACAAGACGCCGCTGGCATCCAAGCAAGGCGACCACTCACCGAGCAAGGAGAACGGACGCAAGGCCAAGCAGCACAGACACTCACATGGTCATGGACACTCTCATGGTGGGAACTGCCACTCAGACCAGGAGATGAAGGATGCTGGGATAGCCAGCATTGCCTGGATGGTCATCATGGGTGACGGCATGCACAACTTCAGTGATGGCCTGGCTATAGGTAACAGAGTTTGAGTGTGTATCAGCTACCAAAAAAATGTGAGAATTAATGACATGACCTTTGTGACTCTCTTCAGCAGACATGGTCAGTTGTTATGGAGGTGTTTTAAGTTGTTTTCATGTAATTGTAATATGATAACAGACGACGGAAACAAGAGGCTTAACCTCATTGAATTTCAACAAATCAAATCAACATCCAACCTCTGCTGTTGTTTCCATGTTTATGATTTTAACCTGACAGTGAGACAGTCCAGGTTTAAAAATGACTCTTCACTCACAAATTGAAAAGTGAAACCCAGAAAGAGCCTCTTGGGAGGAAGAAGATGATCCACTGTAATATCAGAGAATTTTCAGTGCACAAAATAACCAATGATCAGATGTGTAGTCTGAACTCAGAGCCACATAAAGGAACAACAGATTTCACAAATGGCTTTAGAAAAGCTTTGGTCCTTTTAGTCAGTTAAGTGTTCTTGTTTTTTACTCATTTACCAAACAGAGAATAATTACTGGTTCCTTAATTCAGAGATTAAAGGTTCATTTTATCCCTGAATTAAAGGAAATGGCAAAATAGAATATTGACACAAGTAGCATCACACCAGGGGAAGATCCTGTTTATGGCTCTTCCCTCATTCTGTTTTCTTACTTAATTTTCTCTTGAACTCAAATTACTTTCCAAAGAGAATTGGATGATCACCAGTCTAAATAGTTCAGTGCCCTCCATGCTCAGACTGTTGCTGTGTAGAAGAAGCCTGACTTTAAAAGGGACTGGACTGAGGATGTGGCGTGTGTCTTAACTTCTGTGTACCCTAATATTTTAGCTGTGGTCTTCTGTTGACACCTTGCATCTCAGATTCTCCCTGAAATGCACCTGAGGGATTTATTATTTAACTTCTCCATTTGATGTTGTCCGTGATGCATGTCTGTTCTGTTACGACCCGGTTCAACACCTGAATATCTGCCCAGCTCAGTCTAAAGCTGATTATCTTTGTATGTTGAAGCTTCATCTGGCTCATGAGAAAACTGCAACGCATCAGAAAGTCTTTAGAAGGTCAACAACAAACACTAAGGACACAATGCACTGGGTTCACAGGTTGTGACTGGTTAAAGTTTGCTATAGTTACTGGATTAAATCATGTAAAAATTTTGCTGCCACATCTACAATGAAATTATGACTTCTGACCTTGAAGACTTGATAGAATCATAATAGTAATAAGTAATAGTAATAGTTCAATATTTTTAAGAAAACAAGTTTTCTCATGTAAACAAAAAGCCACAGCTAGCAGCCAGTTAGCATGTCTTAGCATAAGAATTGGAAACAAAAGGAAGCAGGGAATGAATGTTGAACTACTCCCTCCCGTTTCCAGACTTCTGTCTGACAGTGTGAACTTGTTTCTACAGGTGCAGCATTCAGTGCAAACCTGACGGGAGGCATCAGCACATCAGTGGCTGTTTTCTGCCACGAATTACCTCATGAACTTGGTGAGTGAAGAGAAAGTGTTAACCAACAAGGCATTTACACACTGATATACACACTGTACACTTCCTTTATTCAACAAGAACAAAGCAGTTTTTGCAAACACTGTGCCATCAATTCACGACACAGAAACTTTAATCTGGCTCAGAGTCATGATCATCTGTCCCCTGAAACCTGTTAAATGCCCAGTGGTGTCAATAATCACTCTTCTCTGCACAAGAATGTACTTTTTTTGCCAGATTAATGGCTTTTGTGTGATCGCAGTGAAATGTCCTGTCAATGTGTCAGTCAGTGGAGATGATGCAGCGCGCCTGGCACACATTGTTCAATACAGTCAGACTCCAAGATGGTACAGCTGCTGGTGCATTCATTTGCATTCAAACATGTTCTCTCCGAGGACTCTTTTCACTCGGTTTGATTCAGTAACAGTGAACAGTTTTGTTCCGAGCTGTGCTTTTCTTTTTTTCCCCTCTCTCCTTTAACTCCTCTGCCTGTTTGTTTATAGTGAGAGGAAGGGTTGGTGAGAGTGGGGTGAAACAGACAACAATGGGGCCATCCACTGCAGATCAGTACTAATGATGTGTCTCATCACGCTGCAGACTCCACGCCTCGTTTGTGTGCTTGAAGAATAGAATGGTGTCGATTTTTGTGGAGTGTGAACTGGTGAATAATAGGCTGCATTTGTCTGTCAGCTCCCCCTTGTCATGAGCAGCAGCATCCTGTCTGAATAAAAACGTGAGGAAAAGGGGTAAAACACATTAGGCTTTAACTAATGCGGAAAAATCCTCCTTTATTGCCCGTTATATTGAGCACTTAGCAGCTTTAAGTGCCAAGAAATCTGCTCTTCAGGCCTCAGGATCATATAGAATAAGAGCCGGAGCTTTCATTTGAACATTTTGTGTTATTTATGGTTATTTTTACTCACTTGCACTCGAGTTTCCAGATGGTTAACTGCAGCATGAGTCCTGTCCATGCCACACGCCAACATTTGCGAGATGGTTCTCTTCTTCCTTCTATGTAATTTCACATTTCCTGTTGATTCTGAGCCTATTTTAGAGAGGACTTGTCGCGCCTTCACCCCCATCGGGCCACTTGTCAGACAAACCCAGCAGTTTGACAAGTGCACCTCTCAGCTCCTCCTGAACACAAAAGCCGAGCAACGACTGGCAGCTGGATGGCAAAGATGATGATTATGAGGCGTCCTTAACCGCCCAGAGTGAAGCTAATTGGCAGTGATGGGTGTGTTAATTGCAGCAGATGAGGTGGTGGCAGGCGTGTCTGAGTGTCTGAAGGACTGGAACTGGGGAGGCAGGAAACCAGCTAAAGAGGCAAAAAAATAGAAAGAGCCATTGAAGTGAGGTGTGTTCTGACTGTCTGTCTTTAACTTCAGCCTCTTTTTCCTCTGGCTTTGATTAATGGATGAGTAGAGTGGTAATTAGTGAGGAAAAGAGGCTGCTTGTTACACAGTGCAGGAAATGTAGGCCACCCCCTTCTCAGTATTCATCTCTTTTTCCAAATCCAGGGCGTTTCCACTGAGACTTGGGCCTCTTCCCACATTTGGCCCAGCAATGATTGAAAAGGGGTAGAGAAACAGAGAGGCTACAGCATGCATATGTAATCATAAGTGTATCAGGAGGGAGTTAAAGACATATTTCTTCGAAAGAGTCTGTTTTGCACCTGCTTGAAGACAAATAGTGGTGGCAGGCGTGAGGAGGGAGTTTGTTCTGAACAGGTTCACCTCATCACTGAAGCCAGAGACAGAATAGACCAAAAAAATGTATAAATATAAAACACACTGTGACGTGTGCCGAGCCTTTCATTCAGGGGTTTATGTGTCGCAAAGTGCACATCACTCTGCAAACTCTAAGCAGAAATTGGACATCGTGCTGTCACTGCTGCAGTGTTACACTTTGTGTGACTTTGCCATCTTGTAAACAAGTCGTGAGCCCGACAGATTCCCTCACGAGTGTTGCATTTTGGGATTGAGCTTCCCTGAAGGCAGATACATGGTAATTGCTTTAATAGTGTTTAATCGAGTATTGTGTCTCTCCTGGCTGACAGGTGACTTTGCAGTGCTGCTGAAAGCCGGAATGACAGTGAAGCAGGCCATTGTCTACAATCTGCTGTCTGCTCTCATGGCCTACGTTGGCATGATGATTGGCACAGTTGTGGGCCAATACACGCACAATGTTACCAACTGGATCTTCGCCATCACAGCTGGAATGTTCCTTTATGTGGCTCTGGTGGATATGGTAAGTTGGCAACATGCATTCAAAAGTCCCAGAGTGATAATTGCCCCCCCCCCCCCCCCCCCCCCCCGCCAAACCCCCACCACTGCCAAGAGCATCAGCTTAACTTTCACTTTCTGCTCCCTCACAAGGGAACTCAGTCCTCCTCTCACAGCCTCCCGATCTGCAATGCTAATTTCTGGAAGTCCTTCTCTGATCCCAACTGGTTTCTTTGTCTCTTCTGTAGCTGCCAGAAATGCTTCATGGGGACAGCGAGGATCACAAACGCTGCCAGCTGGGACACTTTGTCCTGCAGAACCTGGGCATGCTGACTGGGTTCGGCATCATGCTGCTCATTGCCATCTTTGAAGACCACATCGTTTTTGATTTTGGCTTTTAGTAGAGGGGAGGAGCTGGATGTTTCAGTATTGTTCTTGGCCTTAACATGCTTCGTTTGCAGAGTGTCGGTCTAGTCTTGCATGCACTGTGAGTCTCATTCATGGCCTCCCAACATGCAGTGGTAGTTTATGCACATCTCATGACTCTGTTAGTGATAGTTAACTCTCTACTCCACTCCTCTATCTGCTCACTGTGCAGCAAAAAAAAAAAGAAAAGAAAAGAAAGAAAGCCAGGCTGCAGTAGACTATTTCTAAAAAAAAAAAAAAAAAAAAAAGGGCTGTAGATAAGAAGGTGGTGTGGGGCCCGTGGTCCTGCAGAGAGGCAGCTGTCGCGGCCCAGCAGCTCACCGCCCATTCATCATCACCTGTTGTTAGCGCCTTGTTGCCGTACCGTCCCCACGTCCTCGTCTCTCATCCACCCTGTGCTGAGTCCCATCATCCATGCCTCGCACATCTGCGGTGTGTGTGTGTGTATCTCATCCACCATTCAACACCAGCTGTGGATGTCATCACTCAGCTACTCAAACATCTCATGTCCCTTTGTGCCAAGCCCTGGCCACTGGAGCAGCACCACAGCTGCACCACACACATCACAGCGTAAAGAGACGCAGCGCCCTGTTCAGCCAGCTCCAACATCTGGAATCGACCCTTTAGCTCGGGTGGCTTCAGCCGCATAATGTTTCACAGCTTTTTAGCTACAGTGTCAAAGCAGAAACTGGGCGATTATCTGAATGACTCAGTGAGTCTAAATAAGCATTATTATTTTGCTGCGACTTTCTCCATGTGTAACTTTGAATTATGCCTAACTGTTGAATTAGATTTCTGGGATTATTAAATCTTTATAGTTCATAGTAATAACTAACACAGCTGCTAAAGCCTTTACAAATTAGCATTTACAACAATTATGATGTTTTGTTGTTTAGAAAATAGAAACCACAATGTCTGACCAATTTTTTTAAGGGTTTGACAATCTATAGCCAAATGAGACATATCCTTGTTAGACCTTTTTATCTTATCTTTCTTCGTAGGAATCAGCAGCTTCAAAATGTGAAAAATGATAAACTATTTATCTTCGTCAGAACTGTTGTAGTTTAGTAGATTTATTTAGGGTGCCTATTTAAGTGCCTAAAAGGTGCTTTGTCTGAAGGGACCACCGTGCAGTGGACCTTTAATTCCAGTAGGAGGTTGAGATTTCTTGAAGTACTGTAAACTAACCATTTTTATTGTGTCAGTAGCTGAGTGGAGCAGCTAAAAGCAAACATTTGTTCCTGCAAAGGCTCCTAAAAGTTAGTCTGGGAGAAAATCTGCTGAACTTCCTGACAATCGCAGTCAGACTGTTGTTTCACAGCAAGACAATGGCCAACATGCTTTCATATGAGCATTCCCTGCACTTGGAGTTGATAACTAACCACGGGCCAAAGGCTCATCATTATTATTATTGTAATGTTATTATTATTTTGAGTATTTTTCACGTGTTTGGGGATGAAAATGAAATCAATCTGGTGTCTGCCCAAAGCCCCTGTGTGGAATATCAGTGGCTGGTGCTGGATGCCTTCCTGCACCTTCATTCCAAATCCCACCCCTTCATTCCCAACCCCGACATTCCATTGGCTGTTCTGCGCCTCACCTGCTAAGCTAGCTAGCCTAGCCTCAGCTGCTTGAGCACACAGATAAGGTGCGTGGCTTCCTTTATCCTGTCACTGTGTGACATCCATCGTCTAACTTAACTGGCTGTAGACCATCCTCAGTCACATTGAGCTCATGTTGTTGACCTGACTGATTCATGCATGAAGCTTGAGTGAAATGGTACAGAAGTCATGTTGAGTGTTTTCATTCTTTGTCCTGCAAAGTTAAAATATTGACAACCTTTGTTACTTTTGAAATGAAGTGAGTGAAGATAATCAGACGTTGTTTGGGCCATAGTGTGACTAATGTCACAAGCCTTTTTTGTTGGCTAACAGTCAATTTGCAGGTGGCAGAATTTGACTCATCTCCTGCTTTCTTTTACAGACATTCTTTAAATTTTCATTGTGGTCCAGAATCATGACCTGAATGTACGTATTGTCCCCCTGCTCTTACGTCAGACAAGCTCATGATCTCATTTCTGAACTGTCCTGCCATGTAACAGTTAAATGAGTTAGTGACACTGAACAGTCAACGCCCCAAATACAAGTTTCTTCACTGATTAATGGGCAAAAAGTAAGTGTCCCTGAAATGGAAGTGTATGATTGTTGGGGTTTTTTTTTTTTTTTTTTGCTTTGTCGTCTGTACGCGTTTAGTAAGCTGGATATAAACTGTAAAATGTGACATCTGTGCTGTTCGCCTGTCTGTGCATTCTCCCCATTATGAAAAGAAAATAAAGTCTGCAAAGATCTACTGAATCGAGTTCTCTCGGAGGGTTTGATGTTAGAGACCATTGCAAATCCACTACAGCAAAGACTGAGCAGAGAGTAGATGGCGAGGTGCAGCTGAGACACTGCAGTGCAGCGGCTGCTGTCTGAGCTGTCGTAGCTCAGCCGCTCTGCATAATGAAGGTACCAGCACGCTCTGAATGGAATTCTGCATGAAAGCCTGGGTGGGGAAAAACTACAGTGTGGATAAATGTTTCTGTAAAGTTTGGCTGCTGACTCCAAGAGCATCCTCAACTTCTATTTTTCTCAGGCTGAAAAATTCATTCTGAAATGAATTTGAAATAAATACTGGATATTACATGAAAGTGACAAATCCCATCTTTAACATGAGTACGTTTATAGTCAGAGATTGTGCTCAAAGTTCAGGGGCTCGTATTAGATTCAATAAATGCCTGATGTTAAATATCTTGCAATAAGTGCAGTCAGTGTGACCGCAGACGTCAAGCCTCCTTCAGCTGTGGCTTGTTGAGTCTCTCTGCCTTTTGTCTGGTGGTCTTCATCAGGGGGACCTCCCTCAGTCAGAGTTCTGGTTCTGTCAGCAGTGAAATCTTAACAAATGTCAGTGCTGTTTCCACTGGAGCCACACATGCCTGAGCTGTCAGCGCCAGCTGAGTGTTTGACGGAAGAGGTAGTGGCTTTGGGTCATGCACTGCTCATCCTGAAGAGAGCTCTTGACAAGCTGTGCTGTCAAAAAGGGATTTTTGTTTTCAGCATAAATATGATTTTCTGCTCATCTGCAAGACATTTTTTAATTTCTATTGATTTTTGGTAAACCAGCAGCCTTTGATATCTCTGATAAAATTTTGACTTGTCACCTTTTAACCTCTCAAACTGACAGCTACCTCTGAGCCCCATGAGCTCCTTTGTACCCAAACAAACACTGAAACAACACAAAGTCTAAACAAAGTGTCCGATTACCTTTGAGCCGCTACACTTTGGGCGCTACATGCTTCAGGATCTATTTTTCCCCAAACAGTTCTGATGTGAACTCACTCAAATTCACTTGTCACTTTAATGCAGTATTGATTTTACTTCAAATATTAAATGTGCTTGAGCTTAGAACATAAAGAACAAAAACTGTCTACATGTAACTGTCCAAACACTTCCAGTCCAGATTGTCTGACAGACTGATGCTGACTCTGCTCCTGGTCCATTGGAACACCACAATGCTCAGAATTTTTTAAAACGTTTCAAAATCTATGAATTGAACTTCAATACAATTAGTTGTGCTTTAGTTCTGATGCAGGAGTTATGAGGGAGTGGCAGAACATTGTTTTCACACAGTGGCAATAATTGTTACCTAATCAATCATGGCCGCCATGTAGGTTTCTGCAGCGCTGAGCGCTGCGGCCTGTCAGGGAGAAGGATCTGGGTTTGGAGTTTGCTGATTCTCCCTGAGCCTGTGTGGGTTCCCTCCAGGTTCTCCAGCTTCCTCTCACAATTTAAAGACATACAGGTTAATAGTGAGCGTGAATGGTTGTTGGTGTCTACATGTCGGCCCTGAAATAGAGTGGAGACCTGTGCAGGCTGTAGCTGGCCTCGCCGTCTATGAGCCCTTCAATCCTGCACGGATGAGCAGTTTACATATAAGTTTCTGATGATAGAAAGGCATTGAGTGTGTGTTTTATTCTTTGAATTAGACAGTTTTTACTGAAAAGACGTGTAAATCACAAAAGACTCTAGGAGTTGAGCTGGCAGAGCAGCGCTACCCCTCGTCTGATCCAGTGTTCGGGCGGCACGTCGGTGTTGAGCGTCATGGCAATGACATAATTGGTGGAGTGGCCGGTGGTGGACAGGGTCCCACGCCGCTCACTGGTCTTGTAGACGGGCACCACATAACACATTCTCTGTGGGATGTCCTGTCGCTTAATGGGCTTCAACCACATCTGATACAGAGAGAGAGAGAGAGGACGAGCACAGAGAGGCATTACAGAGGGGCCAACGGGGCTCAATAAGGGCAAACAAGGGCCTTCAGAGGCCAATAGGGGCCAAGGATTTAAAAGATTAGAAGCTGTGGCAGCCACAGCTTATACTTTGACAAAGTCTGTGTCATTTAGAGGCTGTTTTCAATATATTTGAACGCCACAATAATTAAAGTGGCAACAAAGTGACAAACGGGGTGATGGACATGAGCCTGTTACAAGAAACAAGACTACAAAATATTAAAGGTCAGAATAGGAAGTCTAGGGAAGAATTTAAAACAATGAAACTTAACGTGGATCTCATTTTCTTATCCAAACATTAACTTACAAATTAACTTAGAAACTTAGGGGACATAAACTTAGAAAACAATTGCATTAACAAGAAATATTCCCTTTGGGCTATTAACAAGTCTTGGTTATGCAAAAAGGATAAACTGGGCCACTCAAAAAAACACAAGGAAGAAAAAATAGAATAAAATAAATAAGAACAGTTTGCTGAGCTTCAACCAGAGAAGTACTGATCTGGTTCCATTACGGGAGCCTCTATGAAGATTTGCATTTCAAAGCCAGCCTTGGCCTCTGCAGTGTTTTTTTCCCCCAACAAATAATAAACACATTTTAATTAAGCTCTGGTCTTTTCAAAAACTGATTCTGTTAATAACTTGTCCTGAAATGTCGGAATATTAGAAAAGTCATTCATGTGCATTATTCATAATCACTTGAATGCACAGTGAAGAAGAGAGAACAGAGGGACACAAAGAATAAAAAAAAAAAAAGAAAACTTGATCAGTTTTTACTCCTAGCCAGCAGCTCTCTGTTTCTATCACTCCAGCAGTCTACTTTCATATACCATATCAAACTCACTTCGCATGAGGACGAGAGAAGGAGCCAGGCTTCCTACAGACAGAATGTGAACAGTGCTGAAGCTGCTCTGCAGTGAGTCTGTAAAGGAACTATAAACGTCCTCCTGGTTGGAGCTGCAGCTGCAGCTACATTCTGCTACTTGTTGGTCACTTACTCCTTGGAGACTCACAATACTGGTCTCTGATTTAAAAAAACAAAAACAAAAACAAAAAACCCCAAAACAAATATGTCGGCATCAGCTGACACTAGAATCTGTTCAATTTTAGTAATTTGATCCGAGGATCATAACTATCCTCTTTTTGACGCCCTGGTGGATTCACAGAAGCAGAATCAATAACCCTCCTCTTCAAACTTTATTTAAGAAGAGGTTATGCAGCAAGTGTTTCTCACTACACACAAGTCATCTCACACTAAGGCCTTAATAGATGCTCTCACTGATGCCTGCAGATGTCAAAACCCTAACAATACACAAAGCCCACACTGAACGTTTGTTCTTTCAGTTCAAAGCCGTCTCTTTGTTGAAAACTGCACCAATTATTATTTCAGTGGCAGAGTCTGGTGTGTGTGTGTGTGTGGGGAGGGGTCCTCATGTAACATGAGACGACAGATTCAAACCTCTATTTCTGAACTGGTAAATGCCTTTAAAAGTTAAGGGAAGAAACAAAACAGCAAATCAAACTGATGAAAGACATGATCTCACAGTGACTGATGGAGGTGAGTTGGTGTTGTCACGCTGTATTTGTTCTCTGCAGTTGAGTTTGTTGTTGAGGAGAATCCAGTCCTCTTAATCAGCATGTACATCTAATTTAGTTTTAGATTTAAATGTATTCCGGACATGAAGTGAGAGTCTGTGACTTCAATGAAGCAGCACTGTGACAGAATGAGTGAAACTTTCAGCGGTGGGTCTTTACAACAGTAAACTGTGAGAATCAGAGCTGAATGTCACAGCTGTATAAACAGTGATGCATTCCCTTACTGTTGTATATACTGAAGTGCATTTAAAGTGTGAGGCCAGAAAACAATTGAGTGTGGTGACCTTAAGTCTTTAATCTGAACTGAATGAAAAGATTCACAAGTGTGTGTGATTTCAATCTGTAAAAATAACAAGATACACCTTAACATGGTGAAGAGAAAAGTGAGAAGTGAGACATTATCAGGCTGTTTCAGATTGTCCTAAATGCTGTGTTATCATCAGCCGTGTTTGTGTACTTGCTGAGATGCTCACCACAGGCATGGGGTCTTGCAGCACTTTGGGGTAGGATTCAGCAAGGAGTTTGGTCTCTCTGTCCCAGCGGGCGCCTTCCAGGAAGAGCCCTCGAATGTACACACCTGGCGCAAACATTCAGAGGTAGAAGATGTGTGGTGAGTGTTAAACTTGACATAACCCAAAGACATGGAGGAACCCATGACTGCAACACATGCAGATGTTGGCTCTTCCGGCAACCACACAACTGTATAAATCCAGCTGAACTGATGTATGAGTGAAAACACTATCTAGTCCTACAGCATGGAAGCTGCCCTATTATGCAGCTGGGAAAAAAAGGAGGAGCGACAGAGATAACTGACTCTTAGCATTCAGTCTGTACATCTCTTCCAAATGCACAAACACACTGTCAGATTAGTAGTTTGGCAGTTTGGGCTGTTTTACTGGAATGGGGGACCAGCTGATTGATGGCGAGACTTAAGGTGAGAATGACTAAGAATCTCAGAGCAGAGCTGGAGACACAGCAAGGGGCTGCCGCAGACCTGCATGCAGGGGAGAGGCTTTACTTGAACTTCAATATTCTGCTTATCTCATTTTCAGTCAGCCTAATGTCACTTTCCATTTGATTGTTTCTTTCATTTCACTCCCTGTTTTGAAACCTTGTATCCTTTTCCAAATCCTCCTGAATGCTCCACTCTTGAAGTGCTCTTTATCTTCCTAGTGTCTTTCCTCTGCCTTCATTAAACTGGGGGTGGTTTGCTAAATATCATCTTTTCATAGGTGTTCTGATATCCTACCTTTTCTATCAAACAACCATCCTTCTGTCCCCTTAAAACCCACTCATGCTCATCCTGTTTCCTCCCCCTCCTCTCCCCACAGTAGTATCCTACCATCCTCTGGGGGCCGTTTGTATTTTCTGTCATCCAGGACCTCGAAGTCGAAGCCCAACAAGTCAATAGGTACAGTGTGTTTTCTGGCATAGTTCTGCTGGCTGCCGGTGAGGAAGGCCTGGGTGAAGAAGAATCCTGATATCCAAAACACAGCGGGTGTTCCTTTATCATGCCAGGCCTGAATACACAGCAGGGCAAAGAAGAGAGGGACATTTACAACCACAACCAGACACACAGGACTCAGGTGGGATCCCATGTTCAAGTTACGTTTACATTCAAGTTACTGTACACTTAAGATTCGTATAGAACAGGATCATGCACAATAGACAAAAATACATATACTATATGGACAGCACAAATACAAACTCACTGATGTTTAAAGTACCACTATAATAAAATACTATGCAGTTAAAGCTGATGTCCACTTGATGAGGTGCACATGAGACTGTGGTCAATAATCAAAAGCTGATGCCTAGCTGGTATGTAGTTTACCCTATTCACCATTTAATATTTCCTACCTAGCACTTAATCCGAATTACAAATGAGAAAATTTTTGGTGATGCAGGTGTTTTGTCAGTAAAAGTTAAGAAGCCAACACTTTGATCCAGGCTAAAATATCACAACTCTGACCTGTACTTTCTAACTGTCCAATTAAATAAAATTAGTCCCTGTAGCCCTTGCTGGACCGCTGCAGGGGCTACAGGGACCAATTTTACAGATATTTATATTTATAAATAGTGATAGATATTGATAGGGAGTCAATCAGTTATGTCCAGACAGACTTGACCTCTCTGTAATAACATATGGATTTAAAATCCACTTTCCCACAATGCATTTTTTAGATCTGGGGTAAGTTGTGGAAGCTGTTCATTGAATTGGTAAAGTATATTTTAAGCTTATAAGGCTCATAAGGCTGTATTAATAAGAAGCAGCTCTGGCTCCACTAATTGGAAGGATATTGGTTTGATGCTTGGCTTGTTCAGTCTGTCAAAGCATTGAGGTGTCCTTTGGAAATACACTGAACCCCAAAATGTGTGTTGGTGTTAGAGATGTGTTTTATACAGCGCAAACAGTGTATAAATGTGTTTGTGAATGGGTAAAAGCAACTTGTAGTGGAAAGTGCTTTGAGTGGCCATTAACACCAGAAAAGCACCATATAAATGCAACCCATTTACTGCAACTGTGCTAAATTAGACATGAATAAACTTGAATTCAGGTTGGATCATCTCTTGTTCTACTGTTTCCATCCATCACCATGCCAGTTCATATTAAACAAGATACACATTGTTCACTTTATGAGATTAAAAGAATATTTGTTTCTTCACTGTTTGTTTTGCATAGAATGAAAAGAGGTATTTAGTACAAAGACAGGAAGAAGGAAAACAATCTGCCATTGTTATATGCAGTTGGCTCACACACTGGAATCATTTAATAACTAGCAAAAACTGAGAATAACCTGTAATTGGACACAAGATACAACATGCGTGTTGCTAAGCTGGTAACATCTCTTAAAGTGTGGATGCATTCTGTTAAGTAAGTTGCTATCTCAGATAAGAAAGCCAAGACTTTTCACTTCACCCAGTGGAGAGTCAAGGGTGGACATTTTTCACTCAGCTGAGTAATGATGAACATATTCAATAATATTTCTCCAGTGGCGATACAAAAAAGGAGCATGGGAATTGACATTAAGTGAAGCATTGCACTTCACAGACTCACATCATGGGCTGTGTGTCTCTACAGGTGTATCCTTTACCGTGATTGAACAACCTACATCCTATGTTTTGATTGTTAATCGTTTTTGTGTAACTCAAGTGTGACACAGCTTAAAGCAGGGTTGCATTAGACTATGGATGGAGTGGTATGTACTGAAGTGACTTTTCCATGTGATACCAGCTCCTCACCTACGAAGCCTATGGGAATCCAGAAAGACTTGTAAAGACGTGACCATTTAAGGAGTGTGCTCTCGTTTTTTTCCCTAAGAGTAAGCTTCTTGTTGGAAATTTGCCTTTCAGTGAGAATGGTGAAATATTTATTCCAATTGCACTTTCAAAGCAGCATTAATAAAAAGATTATTTCTTCTTTGTTGTGTCCTTCTTTACATAGTCAGTCATTGGGCGTGTCCTGCCCTCCATCCAGGACCAGGAAATCAGTAGGCAACATTGCTACAGAACCCTCAAACCCAGGACACAAACCGTTTATTCTTCCCTCCTCCCGTAGGCATTACAGAGCTCTGTATGCAAAAACAACCCTTCACAAAGACAGGTTCTTCCCGCAAGCTGCTACTCTGATGAACTCTTTGCAGTCATAAAGTGTCAGACTACATCCGTGCAATCACACCCCACCACCACCAGCACCATCATATATATGTGCAATGTTCAGTGTTTGAATTCCTGTACATACATTTTAAAATTTCTATATTTATGGTTTAAATGCTTCCTTTTTAGAAGTTATTATTTTCTCAGACATTTATGATTGCCCCAAAACGCTTCATATTTGATATTGCAGCATTCAATATCAAGCAGTATTGCATGTCTCAGTACCTGAAAGAAGTTGAGTCGCTCCAGGAAATCACTGACATAGCTGCCCAGCGGTTTGAGGCTGGGGTAAGACTTTTTCATCCACATGCCTGGTACACGTCCCTTCAGGATGCTGCTGACCACCTCTTCCAGCTCTGAAGACATCACTACTAGCCCCTGCACACACACACACACACACACACACACACACAAATGTACACACCTTCAGATAGATGGATAGATTGATTTCATTGTTCCTAAACTGGGAAATTCTTAATTTATACACACAATGTAAAAATGTACATTTATTCAAGTGCTGTGATAGCATTTAATTCAATTTGGGAGAGAAATCTGAGCTTGGAACTTAAAAACCTCCTACTGGAGGCTACAGACAACCACGTAATGGGAACTGTTGTTACTGTGTGGGTGCTCTTTAATACCAATATAAAATATCACGTTTGTTTCCCTCAGTGACTCTTTTATGCTCTTTCCAATTTTTGAGTTTGTTTATGTGTTCAAGGAGGTTTTTCGATTTTCTGGATGTGCTGTAATTGAGAGTTGGTACACAAATTCAGATGGACCAAATAATTAAAGCCTTACAAGTCTAATGTAAGCTAATTCAAGTTAATGTCTGACATTTGAGAAATCTGGAAACTTTTTGAAATAGAAAGACGGAGGGATTCATGCTTTGGCCCAAATAGCAACTTCACTTTGAAGTGCCTTGGCAATAATTAGAATAAAACATCAAAATTAAACAACAAAATTATATTAAGGCTTGGCAGGTAGGTCTATTTGGGAGTTTGACTAATCGCTGAGATTTCTAGCTCATCACAAACAGCAGATTAACAGTTAGTGCCATCTACTTAAACCCTCCTACCTCATCGGCACCTTCCCTCCTGTTTAGTTATGGATTAAGTAACTGCAGAAGCAGAGTACCATAAAAGTAAAAAAAAATTCAAACTACTCCTTTGGGACCTGGCAGCAGCCACGCAAATATTTAGACGTGTATTAGTAGCAAGGGAAACTGAAATGGGATAAACATGGTGCAAGGATGAAGAACTGTAATAACTTACATATAATCTCCCTGCATTTCGTTGGAATTTTAATTTGTCCTGGTTTATGACCAAATCCTTGCAACAATCAGTATTACCATATCAGAAGCACTATGTGTTTACAGCTAATTACCAAGTTAATATGCGGCACTAACCTGGTGAACATGATAAATATTATACCTGCTAATTATCAGCATGGTATGTTTGTCATTATGTGTGTGGTGATGATATTTAGCTTAAAGCAGTGTGGTGCTGTGCAGCCCCACAGAGAAGCTTGTATGGCTGTAGATTATACAGTAGAGCTTTGAGTCCAGGCAAAAGGAATTTGCTGGAATGCATAATAGCACTGCAGTGGGACACTGTATTTAATAGAGTGGGCTCTGTTCTTCTATATGCTGCAGAGGAAAAGAGCATTCTCTGATGAGAAGGTCAAAGCTCTACTTCACAATGGGAAGGTTAAGATCTTTTCTGAGGGTCATCAAAATTTCTATTGACTATCCATTTGATTTTTTTTTGTTCTATTACATAGTGCAGAATATATAATATCACTGCTTCTTAGATGCTAAAACCAATAGCACAACATTTAGGTGGAAGACGTTTTTAGTAAATAATTTCCACACATTTCTTATGTGTAATAGAAAATAATGGTGCTAGATGGGTGCATTCGATACTTGTGTTGATGCTTCCGGCATTTGATTTCTGAGGACCTATTACCAGAGTTTCCCTTGTAATCGTTCAGCAGAGGTGTGGCACTACTGAAGAAATATTGGTTTCACTGCACAGAAATGCAGAATCAATAATAATTCATCATTTGGCTTTACTGTTTATCTAAAACAAACAAATTACATGTAATTACACTCCCTTGGCTAATACGTCATGATATAACTAAATAATAATATTTAGTAACCTAAATAATAATTGTTGAAAATGGGACCTGGATCAAGTTTAAAGGTTTCTCTACTAGCCTTAGTGTTCATATGGGGCAATAGGGAAAAACTCTTAGCAATGGCTTCAAATTTCAATCAGTGGAGGAGTGATGGTATAGCACACCCCATCCTTTCTATCAGCTTCACCTATATGTGTACCTTAGTGGCCTTCTGGATGTTGACACAAGAGTCTCGGATGGTGCAGAGCAGGTTGTTGAAGCGGCCCATCTCCTGCACCAGCACTGTGTTCATGCTCTGATTGTAGCTGGTGGGAAAGCGCCTCATTGCTGCCTCCAACTCAAAGTCTCCAGGCAGCTTACTTAGGATGTCAGCTGCTACATCAAAGACCATGTCATCTGAGGATTTGGCGTCTCCGCCCGAAGAGCGGGACTGATCAGAGACACAGAGCGTCAGAGGGTGGATGAGAAGAAGAGGCAGGACTTACAGCTTAGATTGCTTTGACAATTCATCATTTTTGCAGAAAATGTATCTCTTGCTGTCTTTGGCTTGTCAAATTATGTATTCCCTTTTTAGGACTCTTCTGCATTCTTGCTATTTTGATCCCAAAAAGACCCAGATGTTGAGAGGTTCTGACTTCTAACTTTGCTTTGCTTATATTTTATAAACTTTGTTCCAAGTTGATTAGGATTTATGCCTTTAAAGGGCACAAAATGGCATGGAATTTCATAGGTTATTAGTACCTTCCCTTTCTTAATGTGCAGTCATTTCTCAGGGTCAGAGAAATTCGATCATCATAAAGGATGTTTAATTTTGTGTGCACTCACACACTCACACACACACATACACACATCCCTCATGAGAAGGAAAGCTTAATGGCATTTTCTCCCACACACTAATTTGACACAGTCTTATCAACAATTCTAATAATCATTCACTCTCATCTTTGATTCGGCCACTCTCCTCTCCGGCCAACTTACACTATTTACACAATTTACCTATTCAATCCGCAGTCTGTAGCAAGCGGTAATGGATAATGATTGGCCAATGACAATGGGGTTACAGAAAGGGAATGACAAATGGTTGACTCACTTAATTTGAAGCATCTCCATGTTTATTGGTCATTGAGATGGATGAAACTGTATTAGATGCTAATAAAATTCACACATGACTGAAGCTATTATTAATCTTGTTGAATGGGGTGCATATGATTAAATGTCAGACTCTGTTGGGTTCTAACTTTAACTTGAAGTCTAGAAAGTGCAATGCCTGTTGAAATAGTTTTCTATTTGTTTGGCAGGTCTGGATGTAAAGAGGGGCACATATAGAGACACTTGTCACTCATCTGTTTTATCGTGATCAAGTTTAATTCCCACAGGAACTCAAACAATTTAAACTTTTTTATTAGAATGAAATTGCACTGTGTCTTAAAATAAATCAATGGAAACAGTAAATATAATAAATACAATAAATAAACATCTTTTTCCACTTTGCTGGAGAAGCTATATTTTCATCACATTGGGCATGATGTGAAATATCATAGATTTGATTGGCAGCAAACATTAACTGGAACCAGGAACCTGTAAGCTAAACTCCTCAACAAGCTAACATAGTAACTCTACAGAGCTTAGTTTTAATGATGTGGGATCATACGGATCCACCACAGTGAGTTACACTGCGTTTTTGCAGTGTGACTTTTTCTTCTTTGAGAAGTATCTTTACAAACAACTGAAATGTTTATATATATTTTTCTCAATAATTAATGTTGCATGGTATATTTATGTGGGGCATACCAAACATCTAAAGATGGTAAAGATTCAAAAAAAGGGAAGCATATTGATGCTGTTTGTGTTTGTGTGATTATATATTTTAGTATTTACGTAAATGTATTTTAATGGATGTACTCCAGTCACTTAGTTTTGTCTGTATGATTATGTTGCTGTAGCTGTTGTACTGCAACAGAGATGCAGAGAAACAAAGTGACATGAACTGTCATTCAAATCTTCAATTTGAAAATTATGCTTGGTTAAGTGCACTACTCAGTTACTGACTTGCAGCTGATCACTACATTCTCTGCTGTATCATTGGTTTAGGTGGATCTACCTGTGTCAGCAAGATGTTGTCAAACAGTAATTGCGTCTCGGCCTCATCCTTGGTGATATCTGCATTGGCGTTCATGCCAAAAATCTCCGGTGACGGGTTGAGTGGCAACAACTTGGTGTATTCTATGTAGCTGTTGTACTGCAACAGAGATGCAGAGAAACAAAGGGAAAGGAGAGGAATGAAGTAAGGGGACGATTTTTAACGCAACATCAGGAAACATCTCGAGTAATAACACTCTCTGAAAAACAAGTTGGCTCCTTAGATTGCTGACATTTATGATAATGACTATGTAAATGTGACTTCATGAATAAAAGATGTGGTTGGAGGGGGGTGCAGTGCTGGAGAGCAAAATGCCAAATAAAATGGAGCATACCATAGATTGTACTTGTGTTCACAAATATATCAACCTTCACTGATGGTGGTTGCCTGCTGTGCCTTGTTACATACATCTTAACTCCTAATGACTTTTTAAAGGTAGCTCAACAACAGTGCTAAGTAATTGGGAGTCCTATAATATCTTTAGTTTAGAAACAAACACCCCTTAACTTTTATTGAATTTTTGAGGTAGCGATATTCTTAGTTTTGTGTATGTAATGGGTCAGTGTTCAAGGAACTGTATCTGATATACTGTTGTAACTATAGGAATGTAGTGCTGTTGGAGGACTGGCGACTGCAATAAGTGTGTTGTATCACAAAAAAGGTCCAACAATTGTAAATGAAACCAAAATGCACAGGGTCTTTGATGCAAACCACATCACTCACATCTGTTTCTTTACGTGTATGTAAAAAATATAGAGGTCTGTCTAGAACAAACTTGATTAGGCAAAGGATGTGACACTATCACTGTATTTTTTTTTAAGCATTGTATTTTCTGATTAGATCATCCTACATGTCAATACAATCACTGAGAGTGAAGATATTTGCATTTTATATATCTTCAGAGTAAAGAAATTCGTAAAACTTAACAGCACCCCCTTGCGGTGAATATGCAGCCTGTTAAATGAGGGTAGGTGAGTGACAAAGTTGACAAAAGTGCTTTGCATCTTCAACAGACTTTTCCCAACTTAATGTAAAATAGTGTGCAACATTTCCCAGCTCAAACCGCACCATTAACCTTATCTTTTGTGGTGTGGATTAATGTAGCTTCTGTCACTGAGATAAAGCTGTGATTTACAAAGAACTCTTCTTGATACTAAGACCAGTGTCGGTTATGGTTTATATTAATTGTGATGGGTGTGGGGCAGCACGGCGGCATAGTGGTTAGTGCTGTTGCGCCACAATAAGAAGGTTGTGGGTTCGGTTCCCGGCCTGGGGCCTTTCTGTGTGGAGTTTACATGTTCTCCCCGTGCCTGGGTGGGTTTCCTCCCACGGTCCAAAGACATCATGTTTGGGTTAATTGGTGACTCTAAATTGTCCATAGGTCTGAGTGTGAGTGGTTGTTGGTCTCTGTGTGTTGGCTCTATGATGGACTGGTGACCTGTCCAGGATGTACCCTACCCTTGCCCAATGTGAGCTGGGGTTGGCTCCAACACCCCCCTTGACCCGGAAACAGAAAGGCGGTAGAATGAATGGGATGGGTGTGATTTTTTTTTTTGTTCCTTACATCTCCCTCAGCTGGTGCATAGTAGATCCCGCTGGGATCAAACTTGTAGTCGAGATCATCAGTTATCTTGGATGTATAGAAGATAGAAAGGATTGTACGAAGAGTCCGTCTGTCCCAGTCATCTGTCACACGCCCTCCATAGTTACACTCTCCAGTCATGTAGCGCAGAGCATCAAATGGCACTTCCTGCAGAAGCCAAGAAAACAGGCTTTTCACACAGGAAACAAAGAATGACACTGCATTAAGAGTTTCACGTTCTAAGAAGAAATAAGCTTTGATAGATAAAGTGTCTCCCTTTGGATGTGTACTTTCTTTGCTGCATTGTGTACATTGCTGTGATTCCAACAGGAGGCCTGGCTGAAATTCATTTCAGGACCTGGACTTGGAAAAAAAGCTGATGTAACAGCAGGTGAATGGGTAGGGCTGTGGCCATTGTGGCATTTTCTGCGGGAAGGTTTCACTTACAAATTCACTAAGTGACACTTGGTTACAGGATGAAAATGTCAATTTTCAGAAAAAGATAGCCTCCGTAGTTAATTTTTGACAGTTTTTTCAGCTACAGCAGAGGAATTAAGACTGGTAGAAGGCTGGAGGGCTATCTCTTTGTGGATAAATGTCAACAGGGGTTTTGAATGTAGAGGATAAAAAGCAGATACTTGCATGAAGAGGGAAGCCACTTTTAAAAGCTAGAATTTTTATTATCTGCGTTGAACGCTGTATGAATGATTGGTGAATATGTATGAACATAGGTCATGTAAGGCTAAAAAAAATATATATGATAAAAAAAGGCTGGAGTAGTATGTACTGGTTTTTCCCACATTATAAGGATCTTTTTAAATTGTGAGCGATTTGATGTTTCCATGTTTCTGAGGCTTCTGAGCTACCTACCTGGTACTGTTCCAAGAACATGTGTAGCTGCTGTACAGAGATCCGGAGGTCAGTTTCATTAAACTCATAAGGAATGTTCCAGCCTAAAGGTCCAAATTTCCTCCTCTCCTGGGCCAGGGCGTGGAAGAAACACAGACCATACAGTAGCTTCTTGAATATAGCCTGAGAGGTGGATAAGCACAAATGGAAATACATTGTCTAAGATTAGAGGTGTTTGTTTTATGTTTCTACAGCTAAAACAAACATTCTCTGAACTGCACAGCAGGGTTACAACAGACACAAAGAAGCATAGGACTCCCACTGATGTAGGCATTAAAGATATGCACAGCACGCCACGTAACCCAAGACACACACTACAGAAATGCTCACACATGTACACACTTACTGGCTTGCTACAGCTGTTAAAAAATTCTGGGTCAGATATAGGATCCATCAAGAAAGAGCGTGCAATGTTGGAACGGAGGCCCTTTGGAGCCTCATTGGTCATCTTTACTCCATTTTGAAGCACAGCCACAGGGAAGGTGGGAGATGGGTAACTAGTCAGCCACAGCCTAAAGTCTGGGTGGGTGATGTCTGGGTTCATCTCCTGCTCACAGCCATAAAGACTAAGTAAATAAATTGACCTATTGAAAAGGATGTATCAGCACTTTAATCTCTGAATGTAGCATTTGCATATAGAAAGTCGTGTTCTAACCTCACAGACTCTTTCCAGCGTTGACATCCATGAAGTGGCCAAGTGGCAGTTCTGCAGAACCACCCAGGTGCCCTCTTTAATGGCTGTCTCAATCATTTTCATAGCAATAGGACCCTGGCCTTGGCCCAAGGAGAGAGAGGTCAGCTTGTTACCAGTAAAGCCCTGGGGGGTAAAAACAGTCATGTGCATACACGCAAATATTCACTTCAGTAGCTGCTTTTTAGCCTGGAAGGAGTAAAAATAATTTTCAGTGCTTTTAAGACCTCTCTGGCAAATCTGGAGGTTTCAATTTCTCTTTTCATTTTGAGTTTGTATACACAGCAGGCTTCAAAGCTGCTGAATTTCCCAGATGTCTCTGTACCTTTTCATCTCCAAACTTCAGCAATGCAGCCATGGGGTCTGAGCCAGGGGAAAGGATGAAGATGAGGGGGGCACAGCAGTGGCTATCAACAAAGGCCTCGCTCAGGTTGAAGGGTGGCACTTCAATGAAAGGGCGACCCAAACTGTTGGAAACAAACTCCTGTACCATGGGAATAATCTGGAGGAAAGATTATTGGAGTGTGTACAGTTTGTGTTAAAAAGTTGCCTTTATAACTGAAATCATTTAGAAACTTTAGATCCTAATATAGTGGACATGTTTAAGAAAATCGATTCACAAAGCAGTAGCTAATAAGATTGTAGAACCTTTAGTAAAAAAATACCATCTAAGCTGACCTTGTCTGGCCTGAGACAACGAATCACCAGCATCCTCTGAAAATGGCTCAGCCTCTCCTGCCACTCATCAGGGAAGGGAGTCTGATGGGGGTTCTGCAAATGAACATAACACAACCCAGACTGAAATTTCACAGTGGTGTGATATGCATTTGCTTCTAAATATCAGCATGAGTCACGTTAGAATGACCTTTCTGGGAAGAAAATACAGCAGATATCATCAACCTATTTTGTTATACCATTATCGGCATCATAAACAGTAAGTCTAATAAAATACTCAAACAACTTGCATAGAATAGAATCAAACAAATCGGAGGAGAATGAATATGACTTCAGCTTCTAATGTGGACTAGAATCCGAGTAATTTATTCATTTTTATTTTATTTTAATCTCATCATATTACCTACAAGATCCATGCAGCTAAAGTCCCTTTTGTCAACATTTGTAGCGGAGTACAGGAGTAGTTTTGGGGTGGGGTTGTGCAGGGGGAGTAATGTGGAGAGATAGATAAATTTGTATGAAAAGGGACAGACTGAGGAAAAAGAAAGGAATGGAAGAAAAATTGGTGGGGAAACAGAAAAACCAGTGGTTACTGGGTCAGAGCAATATGTTTGATTAATCTGCAAAACAAGTGCACCAAAGGACGTGAGCAATGATAGCAAGAAGTTCTGGAATTATTTCCCACAGGCTATTGAGAGACTTCTGGCTATGTGTGTTGGCAGGTGCTTTGAGACAGATACACCTATTTAGGACCTCCTGGGGATTCTCTATGTGTATAGAGGTGTGTTAGCATGTGTGAGCCAGAATGTTTGTGTGTTTGACTGAACAGCTGTTGTAACATCAAGATTGAATAAGTGTGAATTCTACAACTGGAAGAAACTAGATTTAATTAGATAGAAGTGTTATGGCTGATTCTGTTGATTATAAATCAAAGATGGTGCCTGTGTGTGCGTCAGTGTGTGCATCTGTGTATGTGTATGACAGCCTAGACACAAGCATGTGTGCACTGCACATTGATTAAACAGCTGTTGTAGCACTTAGATTGCATAGAGGTGAGTAACACAACAGGAGCGGGATAGATTTAATTAGATAAAACTTAAATTTTAGCTTCTTTATAATTGAGAGATGGAGAGAGCGCACATGTGCATCATCTGTACCTGACAGCAATTATGTTTTCTTTAGATTTTTTTTCTTCCATGTGTGCTTTTTCTACAACACACCTAAAATAATAAAACTCAGTTATTTGACATACATTGATATAAGAGGCCAAACCTTTAACAAGATCATGGGGCATACATTACCTAATCAGCAAATACGTTCAACACACTATAAAATGAATGGAAAGTGCATTTGAAAAGTTTGTAAGAATTGACAAAAGCAAAAATTAACAATAGTCCCTTTGGGTTTGATTCTGGGGCTGTGCACAGTTTGCATGTTCTCCCTGTGCCTACATGGGTTTGTTTTGGGTACCCCAGTTTCTTTTCAAAGTCAAAGAACATGCAAACAACGGCTCAAGCTGTTGGAGAAGTCCTGTTTAAGATTACATGTACAAGGCTTTAGTCTTCATATAAATTGCATGTTGGTAAATCCTAAATATTTTTACAATTTGCTTCAAAATTTAAATGGTGTAGTGCTAAATTTGAACTAACTTCAAGACTGCTAACCTGCTAACCATGATCACATCTTCAGCACATTTGCAGAGGACCCCAGCCATGACAGCAATATTAAAGTGCATATTAACTAAATTAGATTTTTGGGAGGATTCACAGATCTTCTTCTCCATGTAATTCTTTTGAGTATTTTGAATTAATGGTGCCTGTACATGCTAATTTCAAACATGCGGGCATGAACCCAGATTTGTTGGTGTCTTCGCTGGTATTCAACTTTAGACAGTACAGAAAGCAGTTTGCCTTTACAAACACAGGAATATAAACAGACAGAGGAGTCAGCCAATAATGACACTCACTGGGCTGTCATAGACCTTCTTCCACTCATTCCTGAGGCAAGCCATATCATGACGCAGACCTTTGAAACATTCCATCTCATCCAGACGGCAAATCTCATCCCAAGACTTCTTAGGGAGCCAGGTGCAGGGATTTGAGTGCGGGTTGTCCAGGCCCACACCACCCGTCAGAAGGAAACGCCACTCCCCCTCATCCACCTAAAATATTAATTACAGCGATGAAGCTGTTACAGAATAGCACAGCAGAGGATTAACTAGTTTTTGTGATTGAGAAATTTAAAGGTTTACTACTTTGGGGATTATTTTATGTTACAACTCTATGCAAATTGATAATGTAAAATACACTTAATCTAAAGATGAAATGACTGATTTTGAAAAATATGATTGAGATAATAATTTGAAACAAATCGATCCAATAGCAATATTGAATGACTTATGAAGTAGCACAAATTTAATAACACACATTTTTGAGAAAAGTCTTCTAAATATGTAAATGTGCGGAGGGTGTGTATAGTCCTACCAGCTTCTTGTGCGTGAGTAGATTGACACTGAGACAGAAGGAAAAGAGAAGCTTATCCTTCTCAAATAATGAGCGGCACACATTGACATATAGTGAGTAGGTAAAGTGGTCTCTCAGGATCTGTAGCCTGAAAAAATGCACGTGATGACATTTTAATAATCTTGTCTCAGAATTAACAAAATGATTGAAACATTTTTTTTACAGTTTACAAGCTAAATATGATTTTTTTAAACAGAGTGACACCCCTATGGTATGCTGACCATCTTAAGTGATTTGTAGGAACTATTATTGAGCCAGTGCATTTGTTAGCCCTGCTTACCTCTGCTCCAAGTCGTCAGTCTTGTCTGAGTTGTCGATGGAGCTGATGAAGAGGTTAATAAACCAGGTGAGAGAGTACTGGTACATGGGCTCAATGTTAGCCAGGTCAGCAATGGAGAAGAACAAGGTGGCTGAATGCACGGCAATTGGAGAGTAGCCCATACGGGTCTCATCAATCTTCTGCTCTGTCACCTCAGCCACAGCCTGTTTCTCTGTGATTTCATTGGCTAGCACCTTGGAGCAGGAGAGGATCTTGACGGCTGTTTCGTCTTCCAGGATGTTGCCCTCAGAAGAGGAAAGCACCTGTAAAATTTTGTCCTCAATCTCCTTCAACTGTCTGCAAAAAATATATGGACATATTTAGCATGTCTGTTGATTGCTCTGTGCATAAAATATTTCAAGTTAACACTTGGTGTGCTACTGCACCTTTTGTTCTCTGCTCCCTGCAGGATGAGAGCCTGTTTCTCTTCCTCCAGATTAGGCCTGTCCCGGGCTACCACAATACCCAACAGTTGGTCTTGAATGCCCTCTGGTGTGATCATGAAATTCAGAAGGGTAACCTACGGCAGAGAAGGAAGAGGTGCATAGCATTTACAAGCAAAAATATCCAGCGCTTGCTTTCCAACAATTTCAGTGCAGTGTTATTGTCTTTGCTCCAGTGCTGTTCTCCTAAACCTTGTATCTAATCAATTCTAATAACCGCTTTAGTCTTGGAAAAGTAAAGGTGGGATGCATCTACTGTTTTTTTATTTTCTCTGAAAAGGTGTTAAAGCTTGAAGTAAAGGAGAGTCTTTTACCACAGCCTTACTCAACCTGCTTTGCACTTACCCAGAGGTTAAAAGCCTATATCTGCTATCTACTCTCCGTCCTAATAAACGAGTGCACTTCTCCAGGGCCTAATTCTATTTCTATTGATGCTCTGGACCCACTGAGCTGATGGTAAAGACTCACAGCCCATATAAATCTCCCATTCGTCCTTTCACACATACATCCCCTCGTTCACTCCCTTTTGTCCCTTGAGCTTCATAAGGCCTAGCTTTCTAGATGCTTGGCTCTTGTATTTGAAAGTGGTTCTTTTAGTGGGAATAATGGAAGCCTCATACTGTACCGTACTGTAGGCAAAAAAAAAAAAGACTGAGCCAGTTGTGAAAAATGACTTGAATCTATCTAATAGCTGCCCATAAAGAGTGGGCCCCCTGCAAATAGATGCCTGAAATGTGATCTTCGGTAATGCTTTCCAACCCCTTGCCTCTCTGTAATGCAATTTCCTTTAATGCTCCTTTTCTTGGAATAGTTTTTGGGAGACTCTTTTCCATTGGAGAGGTGGCATCAGTGAATAATGACTCACTATGTTGCTGGGGTAAGAATGTGCTGTCATTTGTGTGGTATGATGTAATATGTGAAACCTAATGAGTAAAAGAAGCACTCATCTAATGGAAGTAACAAGGTTTGTTTTGGAATAAAGGTTTGAGCAATGCTTCATTATTACAAATAAACTGCTGTTTCAATTTCAAATTTATACAGAATAACCCCAGTTGTGGAGAGTGACACATTTAGACTGACCAACTTAGACCATAACTCTGTTAACTGTTACATGGGCTTTAACAGTCTACATATCTACAGTTCTGTGGCATAAACAGAAAATGCAGTAGCCACCATGAACCTTCAGTAACGATGGAATGTGTGATAATTATTTTAGACAGCAGAATAACTTTGGCTGCTTACTACTATTAGCTAAACCTAAAAAGTAATATTTAAAAAAGTCCATGTTGGTCCCTGTGTGAGCCTGTGTTTTATCACTCCCTTCACTGTTGACAGCAGCGATGTTGTGGAAGATACAGTATATCTATCCTTAGCTGTGGTGGGATTAATGGGTACCTGCTCAATCTGTGTGGAGGTTGTGGGTATAGTATGCATCGAGTATTGCACTGGGCTCTTTACAATAACACAGAGAACTGCAGAAATGCTCTGACTACTCTGACTATGATGACTAAAGGTGTCAGCAGACTCATGTCTGTCTGATTATTGTTGTGTTTGAATGCTGTAGGTTTGAAAGAAGGTTGCAGTGGTGAAAGTAAGGGGAATTTTTTAAAATTCCTTGCAGACAGACATGTATCCCAACATTGTGGCATATATACGTATGGTATTCAGCTTATTGCAGTACTGATAGTGCTGTTGCCCCATCCTTCTCATTATATTATCCATAATATAATTATATAACAGTATTATCTGCTGTTGACGAACTGCTGCCTCAACAACTGAGCCATTGTACGACTAACCCTAAGCTTACCAGTGTAAATGTAATGCCATTACACTATAGAACACAGTGATGAAACAGCTGAAAATCCACACACCTCTAAAAAGATGAGTCTTTTCTAGAAGAATATTTACATCAATATGTTATGATTTAAACACATGTAAATCACTTCAAGTAAAGTGTTTAAGTAAAACAATAACTTATTCTTAATATGTTAATAATAAAATGTGTTTCTATAATGTGAATCAAAGTGTACTGGGATAGTGAAAGAAAATGAACATAGCAGTGCCTGTGGCAGTGTCCTTCTAGATTACCTTGACGGCGGTCTCAGGCAGGTAGTGGGGGTTGCGTAGCTTGGTGGTGATGTAGAAGCGAAAGTCAGGAGCATACTCAATGGTAGCGTCTCCCAGACGGATACACATTGCACCTCCCTGCTTAAAAGTCTGTCTCAGCAGCAGCGGCTCAAGGATAGGATCCAGCTCTTCACCAACATTCTCCAGTAGCACTGAAACAAAATGTTTATCAATATTTTTGAACCAGAGGAGGCTGATTATTTTCAGGAGAGACTTTTATTACAGACGCATTCACAAACAAGCCCACTTGGGACCAACAAATTTACCACAGCTGTCTACTGTTGACCAACTGCTGTCTCAACAACTGAGCCATTCTACAACTTCAAATATTTTGAAGCCAGAAAAGATAGTGTTTTCCAATCTCAGTTTTGCAGTTTGTTGGCTGTTCTAATTAAGTGTGATCAAACGTCTTCTGTAGCATACTCTCAAAACAAACAGTCTTCAAATACACTACCACAATATACCACCACTCATCTGTCAAACTCGGTGCCAGTTTCTTTCTAACTAGGGCATGTATAGCTCCAATCAAACTGACACACTAACATTTAACATTTTTAATGTGCTGTTTTATCACCAAGTAAAATTCCTGTCTACTTTGTACATTTGGAACAAAGTGATTCTGATTTACTGTTGATTTCACTTGTGACAGGTGCAAGAATAGAGGAGGCAACCAAAGAAGCTGCATGCACATGTGCACACACGTGCAATACCAAGAAATCCATGAAGATAGTAAACATTCCTAGGTAGAAAAGCCAATTAATTAAATCTGTGAAATGCTGTCTTCATGTTAAGAACATTGGCCCATCTATAGCATATTTGACATGAGAGCATTCAGAGGCAGGGACAGCTGTTCAACTTTCCTCCATAAAGTAGACAACCCCCTTCAAATTGTTTCACTATGTACATTACATCAATGCTCCTACGATTTTCAGCCAATTAAACAGTACTCTGTGAAAAGTAGTTTGTGCTATTTAATAAACATATGTCTGGCCTAAGATGTTTGGCAGAAAAAAATTGCTTAACAATTATTGAAGAAAAAATACCATTGCATCATTGGGATTGTAGATGACAATACAAACAGCAAGAACAGGCTATAGAGGGGGGAGGCTGTACACCTGGAGACTATGTTGCATCCTCCAGGGACAAGCTCCCCTCTGAACTGTTAGCCTTGTAGTGTAGTCTGCCAGTAAGCAAAGATCAAATGGTTGGCTGAATCAGGTCATTATTTAGATGACTTTTAATGGCTCTATGGCTGTCTCTCCTTCTAATTCTAATCCCTGCCTTGTGGTTTCCTCTCATGGCCTCTCAAAATCCTATGAGGCGACAAAAGCACAAGTATTTTTCCTGGTTGTAATGCTGTGCTTCTGTAAAGAGATAGTGGTGTATATTCTGAAACCAGTTTATAAGTCAAGGTCACAGCCGAACAAAGCTGTTTCCATTCAAGGTTAAAGAAAAATCTTTAAGAAAAAACACAGAAAAAAAAAATAGTTAGGTCAGCTAACAACTGTCAGTTTGACCACTCAATAGTTTCAAGGAAAATGCAATAAGAAAAACTGATTTCTTTCGACCTTTTTTTTTACAGGATTTGATATACTGACAATGCAGTTGGTTGATTGAAACACCTCACTCAGATTCATTATATTAATTGTTCTACTGCAGAAGAGAGAACAATGGAGAAAAACATTCTACTGTCAGCATAACTAGACTTTGTGGTAAAGGGAGACCTCAGCAGGCATTAACAAGAACTGCAACACTGTGGATAAGGCAAATATACAGACCAAGCAAGACAGGCAAATGCATTACACCGAAAAAACTCCTCTACTTACCTGGTGTGCCAAACTGAATGCAGTTCTCTAGGGTGCGTACAAAGTTAGCATCACTCAGTTTAATAATATGCAGGCTGTTGGCCTTCTCCATGTTTTTCACCCACTTATTCGCCTGCCCCTGGGGATCGATCATCAGAGGCCACCGCCTTGCATTCCTACAAATGCGCGCGCACACACACACACACACACATAGCGTTGCGTTCAATCAAATGGTGCTGCATTGTCAGAGAGTGAGTCATATTGTAACTATTAAATGTGAATCATCAACAACATTAGGGGGTATGTTGGAAGACAAGGTCTGAAATGTAGAGAGCAGCTTGACACTAACATTTGCTCTCAGCACAGTTAGACAACACACAGTTGGATAGCACACATGGGGGCCATAGTATTGTGATTAAAAGCAATGCTGCTGCTTCGTTTATACAAAGAAGCTGAAGTCTCATGTTTTACTTTTGCACCTTAAATTTGAATCAGACAATTTTACATGTCTGAGGTTAATCTTATCAATGGCAAGTTATGACAAATTATGTAGTTCATTCAAGGGGTATTCTAATCCTGATCCTTTGCCATACAAAACTAATTGCGATTCAGGTCTATCAGCTATTGAAAACATTGCTTCGCAATCCATTTAAATATGAAAATTTATTCCATATGCACAGTCAGGGAGTGGAAAGTCAAGGGGTTGGGGTAGGGTATCATTCAAAAATTTTCAATACAGATAACTTTACTTCAATAGTGGTTCCATAACTTTTGTTCAATGTCAAATTAATGAATACCGTTTAACAATATTACACATCATGGTTAGATTACAGACTCTGATTAGAAAAAAACCTTACATTTTACTTTTGAGTTCCTCAACATTTTTACATAAAATCAATAAATTAAACTTTACATAAATTGAAATCGAACTTGATGCCTTTAGATTACCTCCTGAGCCACCGTAGCTCTAACAAGTAGTACAAAGGAACAAAATGAAAATAATACAAGAGATCAATGCAAATAGTTTTCAGTGCAAAATTAACACGTGCAAGTCAGTATTTAAGGCTTACTGCTGCATACTTAAAATCTTTACATCCCTTAGCAGTTCTTAAAAAATACATAAATAAAAAGTCAATAGGTCTGGTTTCTTTTAGGTATCCAACAAGCCCGCTCCCGGCTGACAGTAGCTGACATTGTCCACAGCAGTAGAAAATGGGCGCTCTGGTAGGGTGGATGTGCTTGTACAGAGACCGGAACAGAGAACAAAGCAACCTTATATTTATTCTGTTCACTCTCAAGGGTTTCATTAGCTTTGTTGTGTTGCCGGTCTTGGTACTAATTAGCTTGTTGCAAATTCTGCATCGCCTGTTGGTAACATTGAGATTGATGAAATGTGACCACACCTTAAATCTTTTCTCTGTGTTTTGGGGGATGTGTCCCATCCCCCATCCACCTATGGGGGATGAGATGCAGAGTAGCCAGGCTGCAGCCTTTCCAAACACAACAATACACACTAGCGATGGGGGTATCGACATATCAATACTCACACGCTACTTATTTGAGTATTGATTTCTCTAATAAAGTATCCATACCAATAAATAAATCTGAAATAAAAGCGCATGTGCCACTTCCGAATATTTTAGGGTAACTTACTCCAGAGCTCTCCAGAGCTACCCCCTAGGTAGCATAAAATTGAACTAGTTCATTCATGTCACATGACCAGAGCGGTGACTGCAGTTAGCTGTGTCTGTAGCCTACTAGCAACAACTCAGCACGTGTCTTGAACACAGATGGAGAAAGTGGAGCAATGGCTGAAAGAAGGAGTGTGGTATGGGCGTACTTTTACCTGAGGAAAAAAACTAGGGCAAGGTTTAGTTTGTGTGATAAAAAGATTATTTGTCTTGAAGTGTAAAATATATATATTAAAAAAAAGTATCGGTATCAAATAAATATGCCTAAAAAGTAATCAGTATCGTATCCAATCATAAAAGTGAGGTATCGCCCATCACTAATACACACACACTGTGAGCCTTGTCTCTGGGCTAAGCGAAGGTGTCACCTCACTTGCTCTCCCCGGATACTTCCATACAGCCAATCACCAGGACTTTTAGATCTTTGCTCATCAAACGTGCTGCATGCTTATTGGCCATTGCCATTGATAAGATTAACCTCCTAGGTATCAAAATTTAGTAACTGAACAAGACATTTTTTGATACGCAATTCTATCAAGGTGTTTCAGTCGGGGCCAAAAAATTGTCAACTTTGATAACTTGCAATAGAAGATTGAAAACTCAATATTATCCAGCTATTTCAATCAAGATATTCATGCTCACAGTAAGGGTCTTTTGGATTTGAAAAAACAAAAACAAAACATTGATCACTTTGCATCTATTGCAGAAACAATTTGTAGGTATACTACACCTCTTAGTCCTCATTTCATGCTTCTGAGATGCTGTTAATTATTGTCCAGATATTTTTTTTCCAATTCAAGTAAAATTTTGTTTTGCAATGCATAGTTCAGCTTTATTGTCTTGGAAAATATACATTCTGTATCACAAGTGACTTTCAGCAGATGCCCAATATTTAAAGAACCAGAAAGTTGCCTAAGAAATCTACTGTTGGTGCATTAAACTTTTAATAATAATAATTATTAATAATTATCTTTAATACTCACGAGATAATGATACCGTTGTCAATGGAGAAGCTGTCTGATGGTAGGCCAGCAATGGTCCATGCACGAACCTTTACAGGATCGCCCAACGAGTTCATCAGAGACATGTTGGGGGAGCATGGAATTTCTTTACTCTTACAAAGATTCATCCACTCCTCTGTCTGTACCTGTAAAGGAGCACACTTAATGATGGGTACCGCATTTCCATTTTGCTACATGCACAAAACAAATACCCTCACACACACACTAACCTGCAAACAACTGAGCTTTTTAAGAAAATATAAAAGGTAAGACCTAAAGAAGGCTATTCTTGGAAATATAAGTAAAGGAGACACACACACACACACACACACACACACACAATTACACACTTGCATGATAAAAATAACTAATTTATTCTCCTCCTTGGTGTTTTCAAGCATAAGAATTGCTCTACATGTGACTCAGTATAAAAGATGACCTTTAAACACTGGCTTAGTCTTGGAAATGTGACGCTCAGAATGAGATAAAATTTGGACTGGGCTGGGGGCCCTGGCCATGGGCCGCCAGCTGGGGGACCAGCTGTGCACGGTGGGCTTGGGTCCTCCCTGCCCCCACGTGGCGGAGTGGTGGGCCCTCTCTTCGGGTCTCTGGACGGTGCCCCTGGGTGCTCCGGTTCGTCCCCAGAATCAGTTGAGCTTGTTGTGGGCGGCAGCGCGGACGGCCAGCGGGGCCAGTCTGGAAGCTGGCCCCTGCTGGACTGACCCATGCCTCGCCCTCTCCTCAATAGTCCTCAATAGCCCTCTCCATCCCATCACACCCCACCTTATGTGACACTAGGCCTTGAAGGGCTTGACCCCCCAATTTTAATCACAACGTAGACATCAAGGGCTTGGGGGAGTGCATGGTGGGACTCTGCCGCCTGCAAACGCCAGGGCTCCCATACCATGTCTACCTCCCCCAATTTTAATTACACCCTAGGCATCCACACCATCACATCTACACTCCCACACACAACATGCACCCTGCACCCATTCTGGGATGGGGAGGCGGCTGGGGCGGGGCATGGGCCCATTGCTGCCCCTGTCACTGTCTGCACCAGTGTTGGGCTGGGGCTCTGAGGCCTGGCAGAATGGGGGGGGCTTCGATCCGGGCCCTGTCTTCTTCTCCTTTCGGCTTTTCCCTTCAGGAGTCGCCACAGCGAATCAGTTGCCTGCATCTAAGCCTGTCTTCTGCATCCTCTTCTCTCACACCAACCACCTTCATGTCCTCTTTCACTACATCTATAAACCTCCTCTTTGGTCTTCCTCTAGGCCTCCTGTCTGGCAGTTCAAAACTCAGCATCCTTCTACCAATATATTCACTATCCCTCCTCTGGACATGTCCGAACCATCTCAGTCTGGCCTCTCTGACTTTATCTCCAAAACCTCTAACATGTGCTGTCCCTCTGATGTACTCATTCCTGACCCTATCCAACCTGGTCACTCCCAAAGAGAACCTCAGCATCTTCATCTCTGCTACCTCCAGCTCTGCCTCCTGTCTTTTCCTCAGTGACACTGTCTCTAGACCAAACAACATCGCTGGTCTCACCACAGTTTTGTACACCTTTCCTTTCATCTTAGCTGAAACTCTCCTATCACACATCACACCTGACACTTTTCTCCACCCGTTCCAGCCTGCCTGCACATGCTTCTTCACCTCTTTTCCACACTCTCCATTGCTCTGGACTGTTGACCCTAAGTACTTAAAATCCTCCACCTTCTTTATCTCTTCTCCCTGTAACCTCACTCTTCCACTCCCTCTCATTCACACACATATACTCCGTCTTGCTGCGGCTAACCTTCATTCCTCTCCTTTCCAGGGCAAACCTCCACCACTCTAGCTTCTCCTCCACCTGTTCCCTGCTCTCACTACAGATCACAATGTCATCTGCAAACATCATAGTCCATGGAGATTCCTGTCTAACCTTGTCTGTCAGCCTGTCCATCACCATAGGACAAGAAGGGGCCCAGAGCTGATCCCTGATGCAGTCCCACCTCCACCTTGAACTCCTCTGTCACACCTACAGCACAGCTCACCACTGTCTTACAGTCCTCATACATGTCCTGCACCGCTCTAACATACTTTTCTGCCACTCCAGACTTCCTCATACAATACCACAGTTCCTCTCTGGGCACCCTGTCATAAGCTTTCTCCAGATCTACAAAGATACAATGCAGCTCCCTCTGACCTTCTCTGTACTTCTCTATCAACATCCTCAAAGCAAATACTGCATCTGTAATACTCTTTTTTGGCATGAAACCATACTGCTGCTCACAAATGCTCACTTCTGCCCTTAGTCTAGCTTCAACTACTCTTTCCCATAACTTCATTGTATGGCTCATCAGCTTTATTCCTCTGTAGTTGCTACAACTCTGTACATCTCCCTTGTTCTTAAAAATGGGCACCAGCACACTTCTCCTCCATTCCTCAGGCATCTTCTCACTATCTAAGATCCTGTTGAACAACCCAGTCAGAAACTCTACTGTTACCTCTCCTAGACACTTCCAGACCTCCACAGGTATATCATCAGGGCCGAGTGCTTTTCCACTCTTCATCCTCTTCAATGCCCTCCTCACTTCATCTTTACTAATCTTTGCTACTTCCTGGTCCACAACAGTCACCTCTTCTACTCTTCGTTCTCTCTCATTTTCCTCATTCATCAACTCTTCAAAGTACTCTTTCCATCTTCCCATCACACTACTGGCATCTGTCAATACACTTTCATCTCTATCCTTAATCACCCTAACCGCCTGCACGTCCTTCCCATCTCTGTCTCTCTGCCTTGCCAACCTGTATAGATCAGTCTCTCCCTCCTTACTGTCCAACCTAGCATACAAATCATCGTAAGCCCTTTGTTTGGCCTTTGCCACCTCTACTTTCACCTTACGCCGCATCTCCCTGTACTCCTGTCTACTCTCTTCAGTCCTCTCAGTGTCCCACTTCTTCTTAGCTAACCTCTTTCTCTGTATACACTCCTGCACCTCCTCATTCCACCACCAAGTCTCCCTATCCACTTTCCTTCCAGATGACACACCAAATACTCTCCTACCTGTCTCCCTGATCACATTAGCTGTAGTTGTCCAGTCAACTGAAGCATCTCCTGGCCATCCAGAGCCAGTCTCAACTCCTTCCTAAAAATCATACAGCACTCTTCCTTTTTCAGCTTCCACCATTTAGTCCTCTGCTCTGTCTTTGCCCTCTTCATCTTCCTCACCACCAGAGTCATCCTACACAAAACCATCCTATGCTGTCTGGCTACACTCTCACCTACCACTACTTTGCAGTCACTGATCTCCTTCAGATTACACCGTCTACACAAGATGTAGTCTACCTGTGTACTCCTACCTCCACTCTTATAGGTCACCCTATGTTCCTGCCTTTTCTGGAAGAAAGTATTCACTACAGCCATTTCCATCCTTTTTGCAAAGTCAACCACCATCTGTCCTTCTGCGTTCCTCTCCTGGATACCAAACCTGCCCATCACCTCCTCATCATCTCTGTTTCCTGCACCAATGTGTCCATTGAAGTCTGCACCAATGACAACTCTCTCACTTCTAGGGATGCTCTGCATCACTTCATCAAGGTCCAACCAGAATTTCTCCTTCTCCTCCAGCTCACATCCTACCTGTGGAGCATACCCACTAACAACATTGAACATCACACCTTCGATTTCTAGCTTCAGACTCATTACTGTATCTGATACTCTTTTAACCTCCAGAACATTCCTAACAAACTCCTCCTTCAAGATAACTCCTACTCCATTTCTCTTCCTATCTACACCACGATAGAACAACTTGAACCCTGCTCCTAAATTTCTAGCCTTGCTACCTTTCCACCTGGTTTCCTGGACACACAGTATGTCTACCTTCCTCCTCTGCATCATGTCAACCAACTCTCTACCTTTCCCTCTCATAGTTCCAACATTCAAAGTCCCTACTCTCAGTCCTAGACTCTTGGCATTCCTTTTCTCTCTCTTCCTACGAACACACCTTCCTCCTCTCCTTCTTCGACGAACAGTAGTCCAATTTCCACCGGCACCCTGTACGTGAACAGCACCGATGGCGGTCGTTGTTAACCCGGGCCTCGACCGATCCGGTATGGGAGTCATAGATTTGATTTGCATGTTTGATTTGGCAAAAGTTTTGCCCCTAACAAAAACAGACTGCAGGTTATCGTAAGACTGTGTGGTAAAATTGCAGGTATCAACCTGAATGACCTTGCTGACTTGTACAAACTTAGAACTTAGGCCCGCTCACTCCTTACTGATCAGAGCCACCCCTTGGTCGGCAAGTTCCTGTTGCTTCCGTCAGGCAGCAGGTACATCCTGCCAAGATGCAGGACTAACTGACTGAAGCATTCTTTTGTCCCTGTTGCCATTGGCTTTCTGAACAAGTGATTGACTCCCATCTTTTTCTGTTTACTGCTGTCCTATGCATTATATGTTATCGTTTCCTGTGTGGTTGCTGAGTTGACCGTTTTTGTCACTGCTGGCTGTAAAGAAATTGCCCCACGGGGACAATAAATTCCTTGACCTTGACCTTGACCTTGACCTGGGCTTAGCCCGTGCTGTGTGGGGCGTACCCGATGGGCCTGGGGTCCTTTGGTTCCCTTGTCTCTCTATGGGCTGCCTCCGTAGTGGGGGTTGCAGCTCCCGTGTTTTCCTGCGTGTCCTTGCATGGGTTGGACCTGGAGCTGTCTCCTGGGGGGGGTGGCCTGGGGCTCCCTGTGTTCTGGGGGTTGCTGGGTGCCCTGGTGGCTCAGTCCTGACCTGCCTGCTATCCTGGGCCCCGGCACAGGATAGCAGTTGTACCGGCCCCCCACATCGGCTACAGTCAGCTACCCACAGCATCCAATGACAAACCGTAGCATACGTATACACACATAAACACACAATCACATACACACACTCGCACACATACAAGGTGCACAACTCAGATTGCATGGAAAATCCTGTGACCAATGTGCTGACTGTTTTTGTTGATATTGTTGTTGTCTGTACACTCCCCTGTCTCCCCCATGTTGCTGTGTTGCAGCTGTTGCTGTTGTTGTTTTTGTACCCTCCCTCCTGTCTTCCCTATCTTGTTTCTGTTCTCTCTTTCTATCCATTCCTGAGCCTCAGCCTGGTAGCTTTACCATCAAACCAGTATCATTGCCAATAAAGTTAAATGCAGAGGGCGACAGGAGGAGTATGTCAGACTCCTTTTTCGCAGAGTAAAACTGTTTCAGCACAACAAGGCACCAGGAGCATTCATACTGCCTGCCCCAGCTGATGAACAGAACAGGTAAAAAAAAAAAAAAGAATGAGATAAAAGCAACATGCCTTTTAACACCATAGTATATATTTTGAACAAAATGGCTTTCAAGAGTTTGCTTTCACTTAGTAAAAAAAAACCATAAGCCTTGGTTAACGAAATTGTTTAGCAAAATTTTAACTACGCATGGCAACATATTGCAAAGACTCAAATATATACAATGTTGACAAAACTGATTAGACAGGGAAATTGGTCATCCTGAAATCTCTTAGTAATAAATTGTAACTATTCATTTCCAAAATATGTAGTATGTGGTCAATCATCTTACCTGTCTGTAGCTGGAAGTGAATGCTCCCAGGTAAGCCACTATGCCAGCAGAGATAAGGATATCCCCAGTCAGGTTATTGTAGAGCTTTCCAAGATCAGAGGCCATTTCACTCCAGCGAGTTTTCTCTCCACCCAGCCCTCCAATCAGCTGCTCTGCTCGTTCCAATTTTTTACTGCACAGATCCACCTGTGTGGCATAGTCAAAAGAAGTATGCAAAAATGATGTACTGTTGTGATTTTTCCTGGATCAAGGGGCTGCATGAAGTTCATGGTGACCATATGTAATTCTGTGACTGGTGTACTTGGGCTAGCTGTTTGGTCCATTGGTCAGTTATCTTTTAAATTTGTTATTTGCATAAGCCATTTACTTAAATGCTGAAAATGTTTGAACAAAATTGCTGTCTTATCATGAACACCCACAGAGTGATATAGATAGGACAAACCTGATTCTCCAAGTCAGCCTTCTTGTTCTTATTAGCATCCAAAGTTTCCTGAAGCTTTGCAAGTTTATCCTGGACTTCTTTGAGGGCAGCCTGCTTTTTCTGCAGGCTCTCTATAGCCACACTCAGCTCTCCCTCAGCCTGTGCTAGCTTTTCCTTTTTCGGTGCCACCACCTTGGCCACCCTGAAGAACACATCAAGCATCGTTTATTTGATTTGAATTCAGCAGTTATCTGTGACCCAGATATGAAAAGAACAACATTGTCGAAACACTTTATGATAAAAGGGGTGCCCTAAATCCTTTTCCGTTCATAAACATTAAGTGCAATATTAAGTAATTTATCTGATTCTGATGAATCTGCTGGGACAATGACAATTTATCAGGAAAAACAAAGGCTGGAGCTTCTAAATAAATTACAGTAGCATTTAAAATTGTCAGAACAATAATGATGTGTACATTTCCCTTGAAATGATTCACATTTTAAATTTAGCATGTTACATGAATCACTTTGAACCTTGCATATGCAACAGCACCAGTAAAATGATTATTCCCTTGAAGTAACCAATAACCAAGCCTCATCTTAATCAATAAAACAGATGAAAGCTTTACCAGGCATGTGTTTATGTGTTCCCTAACTGGAGCACAGGAGCAGAACATTACTTACTTGTCATACTTGTCCATGGCACAAACCCACTTGCACATGCCTTCAGCTGCAGTGGATGCAGTTCGAATCTTCTCCGGTACGAAATCTGGATTAGTAATGTACTTGTTACGGATGATGGCTATGAAATTTGCTGGGATGTTGTCCTTGTCATACTCGTGGAGGCTCTGGAGAAATCTCATGTCTCCCAGGAGCTTTTTGGCTGGGCCCCAATAGTCCTCCACTTTTTTACCAGAACCTGAGGGGTCTGGCACACGATCTGGTTTGATGCCTTTGAGAATACAGATTGCCTCCATCACCAGTTTAACAGCTGTGGGAGGGCTTTTCATGGATTTTACGACTGTGATATCCTGTAGATGAAAAGAACAACGTTAGTAGATTCACCTTCTTCACTATTACGGTACAACCAGTCTTTGAGCAAAATGTAACCATTTCACATTTTGAAAATCGCCTGGGTTTTACCTGAGTGGTGAGAGTATTGAGAGCAGCCAGGGCTGACTCCAGGACAGGCATGGCTTCAGCCAGGTCAGCATCACACTCATCCTTGATGGCTTTGGCAGCCATGGCTTGTTCATTGGCCACAGCTTCATCCACTTTCACGACTTTCTCTGTCTCAGCCACCTCCAAAGACTCATGCTTGATCACCACCATCATCTCATCTACCTCTTTGCTAGCCACAAGCAGCTGTGGCTGTAGAGCCTCTAGCTCTACTTGCATGGTGGCAACCTGGTCTGCCGCTGACTCTAGTTTCTCAAGACCCACCTCATACCGACATTTTAGCTTCATTACCTCGCTGAGCAAAGGACAGACGGAGACAGGGAAAATGTTTATCTCAGATTTTTTTTAGCCATTTGTTATTATTTTAAGAAACTTTATCCAAAATCCTCATGTAATAAAAATGTAGCTAAACTAAATCTTGATCTTACGCCTGTTTTGTCTTCAGCAGGGCTTTAAAGGTGGAAATGAGTTCCAGGTATGAGGTTGGTGTGACATAATTATGGCGTGCCAACTCAGCCAAAAAGCGGGCTGACAGCTCAATAGTTGAGGTGTGGAAGCTCTTGCACATTTTAATGCAGCCTTCTCGGGTCTCATCTGTCATCTCAATATCCTCCAGGAAGCGGCAGGCAACTGCCTGCAGAGCATCCTCAGGCCAGGTCTGGCAAGGAGGGAAATATGTTTAAAAACCACCATGGATATAGCGTTTATTTGATTTAACATACACACACACACGCACCTGGAACCAATTAATGGTACAGCAGTTAATGAGGGCAGGGAAACGTCTTAAACGGTTCCTAAAGGTGTCACCGATGGGACTCATGGCCAACACAACATGCAGCTGCGTGCGACAGCGCTCAATAAACATGTTGAAAAGGGACAAGGGACTGCCGTTTGTCTGCTTATCAAGGTCACGTTGCCGGTCCAGGACACGCATTTGCTCACAGATTCCCTGCTTCTCATCAACTGCAAACAAGTTAGGCACCTGGAAACAACCACAATATAACAGAATGGTATGCATTTAGCATGTGTGTAAACATCTATTGACTAAACATTTATCAATTAAGTCTATAAAAATATCCATCTTTCCACCATTTTCTCAATCCAAACTGTTATTCCCTGAGTGAACTTCAAGTTAGCTTGTAAATCTATCTGTATCTATATCTCATCCAATAACCTATCCATTCCCAATAATACATTTTTGATCCATCATGGCTTTTTCTCTGTCCCCTCCCTAGTATTTTACCTCGCCAGTATTTAGCAAGTTGCCGATGTCCTCCAGAAATGACTCTAACTTGATTTGTGTGTCTGTGAAAAGGAACACTCCGTGGGTTCCACCCTGTGTGGACTTCCTCATTATTAGCTTCAGATCTTCATGCCATTCAGTGGTTCCATAAGTTTTGGAGATCTCCACCTGAAAAAGCTCTGCCTCTGACATGTAGGCAGCCAACCGGGTGAGAGATTGACGCCCACTCCCGCCCACACCTACCAGCAGAGCATGCCCACTTGGCTGCTTAAGGATGCGGGAAATGCGGCACACATGCTCTATGGCAAAACGAAAGAGCACCAGATTCATAGGTGCCTTGCTGATGTTGTTGAATTCCTCCAAGTGGAACTCCACCACCTGTCGGATATGGTCCAGATTATGCACCTCACGATAGTTCCGGTCCTCACCCTTAGGGTCATGGAAGTCACAAAACATAAGGCTGCGCAGGTCGTCCTCAGTGACTTTTCCATCATGGTCCTGGTCCAGATGTTGGAAGAGCTGATGGAAGTTTTCCCTCATGTGACTTTGAGTCACCACTTGTAAGCGGCTTACAAACCAGGACCGATCTGTGTCGTGGACCAGTCGATCATAGTATACTCTCAGGACCTGAGGAAACACAGGACAAATAAACAGTGAAAGGGGAAAACTCAGACATAGGCACATTCAGAGAAATCAGCCCAAGAGGTTGCTGGGAAATTTTTTTTTTAAGTGCAACAAGTAAGACAGGCAGTGGTTACATTAGTTATGAAGGTCTTGGTAATTTTCTTTTTTGTAGAATGTTACCTCATGCACCCAGAGCCTTTTAATGGCTGATGGTTCATCTGCAGTCTCTGGTCGTGTTAGGCAGATGCCCTGGATGACTCGGGACACATCACGCAGATTAAACAGGTAATGGGACTTTGTGGGGGTTGGCAGCAGGCTTTTGGTGGCCTCGTGATACAAAGACATGGTGCTATTCACAATTTGAGAAGTCAGCCCTGCAAATGGCTTGGGGAAAGAAAACCTATGGATAAAATGGTCGATTGTTTAGATCTTGTGTACATTGTTTCCACACAAAATCCACCTCTAATTTTCTGTTGTATTAACTAAACACTGTAAGAAATATGTACAACTTGAACAATGTATTTCCAAAATACATCAAATAAATAAATAATAAAGAAGACAAAATTACTGGCCTGTTAAAATTCATGTAACATTTCTGCCTTCATGTGTGCTTGGGTAGATCTGAAACCTATCCAACAGATTTAATTACTTTAGGATATACTGCCTCTGAGGCAAACACTGCAGCAGTGCAGGAAGAGAGTAGAAAAACCTTTCATCTTCAAATTACAAAATCATTTTCTAATTAACATTTATCTCTCCTAACTTACTGCCTAAATGGGCCTGGAATAGTGGTAATTTACATTTCATTCTTTTCCTAAATTGATAAGATGCTCTCCTGGTAGTATTGGGTTAACTTTGGTGTATTAAAAGCTGAAATTCAAAGATGTAGCTCAAAAAGATGAGACATAATTTCTGTGCTCCAGGGAAGCTTAATGGATTACACTGTGTGTACAGGGTTGGTTATGACCATTCCTTAACATATGAACAGAGTCCGTGTAAATTTAATAAAAGCAGCATGAAAGTGGAAAATGTCATTTTTTTGTGTGATTACCGAATGGTGAAATGCCAGTCTATGATCCTGGAGAAAATTGTATACATTGTCTTTTCATCAAACTCATTAATGGTAATAGTGTTGAAGTGGCGCAGATAACGAGGTGTGACAGGGTTCCGCCCTCCACCTAAAAAAATAGATAAATAATAATAATTAAAATTGATTACTCACATGCTGTTTCATGTAATATTATTTAACAGGTAACCTCATTCAACATTTTTTGGATCTACAGTGCCTTACAATATTGCAAGATTGTATCGCAAGAATTCAACAAAGGTATTCTTAACTATTCGCTACAGTTTTGTCTGACTCGAACAATGTGATGTAGAAATGCCTTCAGTTTTTGATATAAATGTGATGCCTTACACAGGCACTAAGTTAACTCCTCGAGAAAAGCTGTTGCCAGCCACAAATATTGGAGCTGCATGAGCACCTGAGAAGAGCATCCACCCTCTTTCTCTTGTCACCTCTACTGCCAGCTGCCTCTGTGACCAGGGCTGCACTTTAGCTAACCCTAATACTTGTAGTGGAGGTGGGAATGGCAAACATTTGTAAGCACCTCAAGGCAGTGGCGGTCGACAAAACGGCACCTAGTGATTCGTGCCAATGCCTCAACAGCACTTGAACAGCAGTGAACAGAGAGAAAAAAAACAACAACTCGGTTTTGTCAAGCAATCTTGGCTTGGAACAGTACAGCTGCTACCTACCAGGTGGTCCCATAGCACATATCATCTGGATATCCACCAGGCTGATCATGGTGCAGTCCTTCATGTCATACCAGTGCCAATGATCCAGCCACTGCCGCAGCAGCTCCACAGGGGGCTGGGCACCGTAAACTTCTCTGGCTGGCATGTTCACATCATCCACAAATACCACCTGATAACATATAATATCTGTTTATTTTGAGTAAGAATAGTAGTGATAATGTGACAAGGCATTTGATATTCCAAATATACAAATATTTTTGTTTGGATCCATCTCAAAATAAAGTGGTGCTTCATATTAAAGGACTACAAATATTACCAATGGCGAAATTTTACTGATTTACCTCACTGATACATGCATAAACCGAAAAACAAATCCTACCAACATGAAAAATCATATGACCATTAGACGTACCATTTTCTTCCCCAATGGAGGGCCAAACACTCCTTTGCGCCGCTTATCAAGCCTGGACAAAATAATGTTTTGGGTCTGGGCAGCTGTAGTCTGAGCGGAAAAGTTGATAAATAACGGGCTGTACACATCCTTCTGCAGCTTATTCAATAGGAAATCCTAGGCAAGAGATGTCGGAAATGTGAGCACAGATTATCATCAAAACTCAAATAATTTATTCAACAAATAAATTTTGGTTGATAATGTTTTTGAGTGTTTTCACTCTCTTCTGAATCAGCATGGTAAAAATACCTTCTGCAGGATGAGTACATAAAAAATTTTGTTTCAAATTTGATCCTGGAAAATGGTTGTGATGAGCATTATAATATAATTAAATGTGGCAATTAGTATGGATTTCATTATATACAAACTAGATCTGAGTTAATCCATGAAATTGACTATGAAATGAGGTAGGAAATGAGTTGCCCTCTGAGGATATCTTTTAAAGTAATGTTCTGCAGTTCAAAAAGGTAAGATCAATGAATTTTAGATTCTGCAGGACGGTTTACAAAAGGGCATTTTACTAAAGTAGGCTTTAACAAAAGGTCATTTTGATGAAATTGCCTTCTTTTTTTCTATGATTACTGAACATAGACCAGGGAAAACGGTTATAGGAGTAAAATTTGGATTTTCATGACACTTGTACATGTACTGTGTGAGTTCAGAGCACATTCTCTAATTTTGCAGCGCACACACACACATGCTTGTGAAATCATGTGGGTAATGGCTGTATAATTGAAGTGGGCTCGTGATGTGAGTGATCACAGGATACCACCAAGGTGCATTATCATCCTGTTGTCTAAATTATAAACCAACAGCACAGTTTGTCACTGTCTCACTAGGATATTCTGTTTTTATGTGACATAATCTCTACCCTCCCTAGAGTTCTAAATCTGAGCACTCTAATGGTTGGACTATTGAAGAAAAAGGGACGAAAGGGACATTAGTTGCTGATAGTCCCTTAAAAGGAGATTAGTCCCTGATATAAATAGCAAAGGGTCTGCTCAGAGACATTCAGTATTTCTCCAAAGTGGCTCTCTCAGATTCTATTTAACATTAATATTTTTAATATGAACAATTAGTCAATTAATAATAGCCAATCACCCATGAAATACTGATGCCCAAGACTATGAAATTATGTTATTGGTAAAAAAGGCATTATTTTTATATTATTTCATTTGATCTCTCTATATGTCTCTATATATCAATATGTGTCCAATCAGAAATAAAAAATGCTGTGAATAATTCTTTAAATGCAGTTTAACACAGCAATGGACCAACACTAGTCAGAAATAACTTGGTTAATCACATGTATTTCTCTGTAAATAAAGTAAATTAAAGCAAGACAATTTAACTTGTGCTGATCAAAGACGTCCTGTCTAGTTCTGAAGCACAGCAATGCAATATAATAATGCATAGTTCCCAGTTGTGTTTCCAGCTATTCCACAGATTGACAGTGCTGTCAAAAAACATGGTAATGCAGTATGAAAAGTAAAAAAAAAAAAACAAACAGTTATATTTAGCTAATGTAAATGTAAATTATGAAGGCTTCAAAATATTTTAGATGTAATCTTAATGGAGAAGGTATTGCATGTTTTCTAAGAACCATAGCCATTTTATACAGCCTGTTCCCTGCCTTGTTATTTTGACTATAAGGAACAAACACAGATTAAAAGTCATTGTTTTGCTTTTATGTTGGCAGCAGAGGTAGTAACAGAGCCGAATCAGCATTGATGCAAAAGAGTTGGCATTGTGAGATGGATGCCAAAACCTCTGTTTGATACTTAGTGCCTCCGATTCGAACAGTGGTGGACCCTGCCATGCCAGCGGGCTCTAAAAGTAACATAACAGGTCTACATATAGTGGGATCTCTGCAGATAAGGGTCTAATGTTTTAGAAACTCTTTTAGATGACAGCTACACACGTTGTCTACTTATGAAAATAATAATAGAGTAATGACTAGAAATATGAAAGCTAAACTTAATTAAGCTTATGTACCAGTTCAATCACATTTCTGCATGATCATTCTCCAAAAACAGTTACTGCCATTCAGCTGGAAAAATAAAGCCAATCAAAAATTCTGTCTCTGTTTCTATATTTTTGTACATAATTTTTAAAATATTAATTTCTGTTCACTACCCTGTGCTTTCCAAACCTTATGCTACTGAGATAATACAACTCACTGTAATGTAGACACTCTTGCCAGTTCCAGTCGGGCCGATGAAAATGGCAGGCTTTTGGTGGGTGACGAGGACCTTCATTAGTGCCATGTAGCGTACAGTGTTCTCAGTGGGCACAATGATCTCATTGAACTGCATGTCTTTGTAAATGGGGGGAGAAGTTTTGAGCTCATCTGTCCACAGCTCCCACCTGCCTGGGCCCTGAAAAGTAAAAAATGTATAGCGAAACAGTCAGTTGTTCTCCCACTTTATCAAAACACACCAGGAGATAAATGTAATACTGGGCTCATAATATTCGTAAGTAATGATAAATGACAATTTGCAGCACACAAATGGGTTTTGTCTACATATGCAAAAAACAAACAATGCAGGCATTTGTACTTCAAATAATTCTGATGTCACTGGACACTTTACCAGTATTCAAGATTGTTTGTCTAGTCACTAGTCTATAGTAATATCAATAGTTGTGTATCAAATAAATGGCTCAGGACTTAAATATTTCATCAGCCTTCCCCAAACTTGGAATGTCCTTCTTGGTTAAATCTGTACTACCTCTCTAATCACATTGTAAAAGCAAGGGAAGTACATGAAATTCACAGGGTCACGGGGAGTGCTGGAGCCAATCCCAGCTCACACTGGGCGAGGGTGAGGGTACATGAAATAAACAACTGCAAAACAGAAACATTTTTTGACATGCTTTGTGCAAAATCCAATTTCCATGGCCTCAGTTATGTCAGCAGAATATTCCCTTTAAGAATACTGAAATATCCTGTAAAAGTACTAAGGAAGGTCAGAGATCAGATGTGTCTTTAATTTCTGTTTCTAATAAAAATCTATGCAGAAACTTCAAAAGCCATTTTAAAGAATACCTCTAATTACTACTTTGATAAGGTAACTGGAGACTAAGATATTTTCCTTTTGTATGGAAACATTGCTTTATTCAAGATCCATCGTGATAAGAATTTTATGTACTGGAAGTAAATATGAGGCAGATTGAATGTCTTTAAAAAGACCATACAGTAGAGAAATGTTCCCTAACTTTCTAAAAAAAGAAATTACATTGGTAAAGATATAATATTGGTACATCACTTTGTTCAGTCCACAAGTGCTTAATGTAGAAGGGGCCCTTTCTCATGCTTGTTGTGAGTTAATGTGATAATGATAAGGTAAACAAAACTAATGTATAATACAACCATTCGCAGTCTTCAATGAGATAGAAACACCTTTTGATCTAATTGATAACTTAGACTAATAGAAACCACAACTAAAATTCCCCTCACATTTTTCCATAAGTAGAACATTTAGAAGTTATAAATATCACAGTGAAACAAAAGTCTGTTCAACAAAGTGCTTCCTATCAAAAAATTATCAGGAACAACAAACATACCTCTTTAATGAAGCGATACTGGTAGACTGTGCCCTCAGTGGGCAGGGAAACAGTCAGCTGTTTAGGTGGAGCATCAACAGTGGCCAAAATGCCATAGCGGGTACGGGTCTCCTCATTTAGAGGACCTTGCAGTACTTCCCTTAGCACCGCATCAAACTTGGCCCGGCCAGAATCATCACAGCTGGCACCCACTGACCACACCAGGCTGAATACAAAAATGCCCTGTGTAAGGGAAATGACAAAACTTTCTTCTTAGCTTCTAAATCATATGGTATACAGTACATGTCAAAAGTCTGGAAACACACTTCCTGAGCTCAAACTTTTGGCAGGGGCTATACATTATGTGTGTTAATTTTTTCAGGAAGGCATTTGTAAAAATAGTACATGTATATAAATATATATATGATGGTTTTAGCTTTGAGTATTTCCTTACTGTATGTTCCATTATAAAACATTTTATTATTAATTGAACAGATCTATGTTCAAGAAAGTATTACAGCTCAAGTAAAACTATTAACAGATACCATCACACAAATTTCTGGTACAGACAAGTTTGCAGTTGCTAAATTGATTAAGTTGCACAGTAGCCATGTTCATGTATCAACCAATGTACAGATTATTTTATGAGACAAATCCCAAAATCCTCAGAGAAGAGATGACTTTGTCACAAAAAACAGCTAACTGCAGGAATTGGAAATTAGGCTTAGCAGCCTCATGATAGCTCCTGCTGTTAAAAGGCTGATTAATTCAACACTTTGATAATGACTGGCTAAGAATCATGGGAGAGAATGTTGAAAGGCATTCATCAGTGCAGTGTGCCACGGGGGGATAATAGCAGTGCTTTCAAAAGACATGATTCAGAGGCAAAAAAATCAATTGGAACTCATACAAGGGGGCAGAAGAGAGGGCTGATCTGCTAAAACTTCCACTCTTTGTGAGCCTGTGAGGGGACAGACCGGATTAGAACAGTACACTTAAAAGGCAGAAATGTTTTTTTTGGAGTACAGTATACTGTACATACTGGCGCTTCATAAAATGAAAAGTGTTTTACATGTACCAGAAAACAAATGTTACATTCCTAATTTTAGTCCAAAACTGGCATGAATTAAGATAAAAATAACTCAGTCAAGCTGCAAATAATAGGAAGGAATGTATCTGGATACATTTTCCTTTCAAACTCCCTGTACTTTTTAAATTTCATTTTACAACAAAATATTTTTTTTTATTCAATTTCTTTAATAAAATTTATAATAGTATTTATGCTTGCTCGACTGTAGATGGGAAAAAAAACAAAAAACAAAACAAGAAGTGGTACCCTTAGTCGGTAAAACCTTGGTCTACCATTTCAATTTTAAAGCTACTGTTGGGTCAGATATCAGGACTTCACCTGTAAATTTCTAGTGCATCTTGCAAAATTAGCTCTTATTAGTCCTTATAGAGAGCATTTTTATTGCAAACTATCTGTTCTCTTCCATTGTTCGGTGTAGCAAACCGATTATTCAACGATTAAGTGTAGTTCTCTTTCACTATAAGCCTTTTTTGTTTGCCTTGATTATTTCTTTATGCCTCTACAAGCAAAAACCACAGGCTTCAGTGTAAAGCAAAACAAAACTTGACAGTGCCAGTGGCAATTATATTTTATCAGACATATTCTCAGCTTGTACTTAGTAATAAGATTGTGTATATTTACATTGGCAGGGAAATGTTTGGGTAGTTTGTTTTGTTTGTATTACTAAGTTTTTTTTTTGTTTAATTTTTTTTGGCAGTTGTTTCCTCTCATGCAGGCACACAAGTGCCCAGTAACCTGGCACTCTGTGCTCAAGTACAGAGGATACAGAAAGAGGGCATGAAATGTGAAATGATAGATCAGTCAGTCTTGGAGTGCACCAGTGGATGTCTTTTTTTGCCTGCAAGTTATCAGAATCACTAATCTCACAAGAGCGCTATATGTTGTATCATCTAATTACATATTTAATCCTCATGAAACGCTAATGAAACATAGGCATAGCTGTGTTGACACAAGTTAGAGAGGAAAGTAGATATGTGTGTGATAGACTATTTTAAGGAAAGTGGACCTTCATGTGGTGTCGTGACATGAGCACTATTACACTTTAGTTTCCGGGGGGTTTTAAGCTTTCCATTACTATGTTTTGTTTCTGTTGTTAATAATACCACAATAATTATCACTAGCAGCAGTAGTATTAATGGTAACCTCCAACCAGGAGCAAACATCTTTCTCCTTCATGCTCTTCATCTTTGCTGCATCATGGAACTCATCCATCAAACAGTCCATTAGGTTCATTAGGGACTTCACTAGATTGGTATCAGAGGTTGGGGACAGCTCCTAAAATTAAAACAAAGGATACCAAATTATGTGTGACTACGTAAATCTTTTATAGTTGACCAAGCCAGCCAACAAAGATTTGTTGCTATATGAAATTGAAAACTCTTAAGCTTTGTATGTAAAACCTGAAAGGAGCAATACACATACTGCAAAGCAATATTAAGCATTCCTGTCACGTGAAACCCAAGTTAAAGGTGCAGATGAAGAACCCATTTCTGATTTGCAAACCAAACTAAATCAAATCAAATAAAATTATTTATATTGTGTGAAATCACAGTTACAAACCACTGCCTCATAATAGTATTTCCTCAATATTGTTTAGTACCTTTGTGGCCTTTCGAATGAGCTGTACACAGGCTGGCACTACACGGTCAAAAAGGCCAGAGATAAGATCTTTGTTGGTGGCATTAAATGTTGTTGGCAGGGTATTGAGCCAGGACAGCATAAGAGATCGCCAGCCCAGCATATGAGGCTCCATGTAGATCATACCACAGCGAGACACCTGCCACAAACATAGATCACATCTGAGAAGACACATTTATACCAGTAGGAATTTGGTTGTTAAGAGCAGAAATGGTGTCTCAAAACACCAAATTTATCAGTATATTTTAGATCTTAACTACTGTGCATATGTACTTATATAGGATTCAGAATTAGAAGAGCCAGCTCTGAGAAAACTCAGTAAAGCAGTTAGATGTAGTATAGATCAGCAGTTTAGGGATGTTGTGGTCCCAGTTCAACAAACCATTAGAACATTTACAATGAGCTCATTTCAGTATTGACATCATCTTGGTAAATGTCTAAATTACAGCCTGTATCCAAATAGTAGCTACTAACAAGATACATACCAGCAGATATAGCATCAAGTACCAGATAGGGAAAAGCGTCAGAAAGCAGTACAGGTACATTTAGAAGACAAGATGAGCAGAAATGGGTCAAGGTACAAAGAACCATCTGCTATACATGAAGATATTGTAGGAAAGAAAGAGAATAAAGGTAAGGGTTGACGTTAAATAACTTTCACAGACAAAGAGAGAAAGAGATCAACGACGCACAAAAGGGACCATAACCAAAGTGGAAAGAATTCAGAGTGACACAAAGAAATGATGCTTCTAATTTCAGCATGATGAAAGGAGCATATGCCACACTATAGAGAATCAAACTGGAAGTCTGTTTGATAAAAAAGTAGAGCCAGGTAGATGCATTTAGGGAGATGCTACTCTCTCAAGGCATCATTGTATGCACTGCAACAGCAAACATTTGTTACTGCATCAACAAACCACAAGGAATTGTGAAATTAAAACACTTTTCCTATATAATGCATAATATCCATACAAAGACTGCAGTTAATCTCAAAGGAGTGAGAAGGCTGTGTAGCAATTCTTATCTCTTTCGTTTGGCCAAGTTTGACACGTTTGACATCAATTACTAAACGTCTACAGTGGATATTTTGTTTGGGAGTGACAGTATGAACCCTCAATGTTTTATTCCCTCCTGGTTAATGGCATCATTGGCTAATAAAATGAAATAGCTGGTGACACACAGACTTAGTATTTGTCTGCAGGAGGCAACAGAGGCGATAATTGCACTCCAAAGGGAACTAAGTCTAACATCCACAAAAAAGCTGTTCTTTATCAAAGTTGAAAAACATTCTTTCTTTCTTTTTTTTTGCTTGGTCAGGATGTGAAGTTGAAGAATGCTTAGCTAATCAAAGATACAGTAAGTGTACTAACTCACTACATTACTTAAATATAATACTTCCTTATAAATCTTATTTATACCCATTAGCACAATAAATTAATATATGTGGTAATGTGTCTGATAATACGCAAATATGCACCCAGTGACTTCTTAGTTACATACAACGCTGTTAGTTGTTCCCATGACAATTTCTACATAATATGAGTAAATAAAAGAAAAGTGAAGAAGACAGCCGAAGGCCCTCATCATTGACTAGAAGGCTGGAGAATATATCTAATAAAGTGAGGCATAAAGGGCATCATAAATGATACTCTCTGTGTAACTGGAGGGATGATAAAATGATGTGGGTTAGGGCCTTATGGATTTTATAACCTAACTTTGAATAAGGCTGGTATGAAATAATATTTTGCCTGAAAAAAACTACCATATGTGTACAAATATTCAGTTTGGAAAAAAGCTGGGAAAAAAGTTCTACCCACCGTGGCTGGTGATGCCACCTCAAGGTCCATGGGTTCAAAGATGAGGCTCATTTGTGGGGACATCTGAATGATCTCGCCACTCATCAGACACAGCTTCTTGTTGTCATCGAGGACTGTATTCATATTCTCAATCCACACAGCATCCACTGGGCCGTCAAAGATCAGCCATTTTCTGTCAGGGCTCTAAAAGCACAAGGGATAAGACTGTTCCCATCTTGACAGAATAATTTAAGCACAACCATCAGTCGTGAGTACACCAGTGAGGTCTGGGCTCATCATTTCTATTTGCTGTAATGAAGCAGAAGATAATTAAATAATGGACAAATGCAGGCTAAAATAAAGTCATGGAAATGTATGGAATTACGAACAAATAAAAGAATGAATACATAAAACATTCTACTTTTACACCTAAAACTGTAGCTCAGTCTATTAGAAGGTAGGTCCCTGCAGTGATTAAGCATATAGGATTTGATAAGAATTCAGTTAACACCAAGGGCTTTGTATAGAAAGTCATATCCTGCACTGTGTTTATGAATTCAGTGCCTGTCTCCTCTAATCATATATCATATGGCATATTTATTTTTTTCCCCACTGACTTTTCCTGTGCATACTTTCAAGGTCACCAAAAGCTCATGTGCATTACAATTCGAGCAAAGAATGTTTGGTAAATGAATGAAATTAACACCTACACTATCATAATAGAGGTTGACAACAAGCGCCAATTCTACAGTTAAATGGGCTGGCAAGAGTTGTGCTTTAAATTGATTTGTTGTAATATAAACAAATGGATATGCCTAGGCTGGGGCCATCTGGTGTTTGAGAGGGAAGTGAATATGCTGTAATGTAATGATCTGGGAACGTTGGTACTGAGGAAAAAAAATACATTTTGAATGCAGAGAGTTTAAAACTCACATTGCTGCTAACTTCAGATTAGGACACAAAAATTTTGTTAAGTTAAATATAAAACAGAAAAGAAAGATCAAAACAAACACAGGCCTTTGCCCACAGACGGAAATTACTTTTTTGACAATGAATTAAGACAAGGCTTGTTCCTATGCTGTATGTTCGTCGCATTTTCATGGCAGTGTGTACTGCCTCAGCTGTAATAACCACTACACACAACCCTTACTTTATGACAAAAAAAAATTGTTAAATAACAACTTTATATAAATACACAATATTTAAAATGACAAGTTCATTTGGAAGGAATCTGACAAAAAAGGCAGACCAATTATTTTCCATTATGATATTCCTCCACTGCAATCTGTAAATTGTCAGCCCATATGTACCTTGTGCGTCTGGTTGTATGCATATAAAGGAAAGCGAGTTCTAAATGTAACAATACAGCAAAGTGCTTTTTTCATTTACCCTGTCATTGCTGCTTTTCTTTCAACAATCTTGCAATTAATTAGAGTGTCAACTCTATTGTACAATGTTCCTTCCTAAACTTGTCAATTTAGAGTAGACGATAATCCACCCAACTCTCATTTTCTTGATGCACACTACCTATAGTTTGGACGGAATTGTATGACTTACCTGAACCTTTGGTTGCACCCCAATGTGCTATGAGTGCTACTTGCTCTAACATTTTAACCCACTGGGAAAAGTGAAGCATGTGCTCCTTATGGAGGAAATAGTAGAATTCTACATGTCTACAGTTATCTAACAAGAGGCTAAGCCTGGATGTCTATCCTGAAGAGACAATCCTAGGCAAGGTCACAATAGTTATGTATGTTTATAGCTCAAAATGGCTTAAGTAGAGATATAAAAAAGTTGCTAGTTTTAAAAAAATGTCTGCTGTAATACTAATTCAAGTAAATAAAAAGTAAACAGATCACGGAGAGGAAAACCGTCACAACCCAAAACACACAAAAAAATCATAACGAATACCTCCAGTAATTCTCTGGCCTGTGAAATTAATGACAAAAGGCAGAGTAAACAAACCTGCAATATTCCTGTACAATAGTTGAAGAGGTAAATTTGCCTACTGCAGTAAATAATGGCAAAAATTTTACAAAATTTGAAAGGGTACATAAGTTACCTTCATTAAACCAAGGCCCCATTTGATAACAGCATAGTGACTACATTATTGGGTCAGGTTGTTTATCACCAAAATCTTGCTGATGAAAGTGTGTAAACTATATAAACACAAAGTTCTCTTCAAGCCAGAGACTCAATTAATGACCTTGCAAAGCAACATCCCTTTCTGACAGTGCCAACAGTAAAACACCTTCCTAGTGTCTTATGAGCCATGTCCTCATCCACCAGGAGGTGTGGCATCTCCACAAGGATAAATTATATGGGTTTCCTACCCCTCATCATAACTGAGGGAACATGGTCTGGTTTTAAGCTTTTGAATTTCAACATAAAAACCCAGTGGAATAATAACAGGTAGTTTATACCAAATCAATAGGAAATACGTGTAGATTTCAAGTTGAAGTCAACGTTGCAAGAAATTATTTGTGAATATTCTGTATACTGAATGTTACAGTACCCACATAGTACACACATATGATTTCAAATGTTTAAATGTGTGATTGAAGCTGCATAGGTCCCACTTGTGAACCCAATTAACAACCTTCATATGTGTGACCATAGTGTTTTTTCACGTAGTTGATTGCTTGTGTCTTAATCAAAATCCGTTTAAAATACTGTGCCCTTGAGGAATTCAACCATCTTACCAGGGACGAAGCAAAGGCTCTGTAGCTCACAGCAAGGATACCATCAGACCACTCGTGAGAGACAGGATCAAACTGGCCGTACAGCTGCCCCATGGTGATGGATTTCGGGTTGATAACAGTGATCTGTACCTGGTTTTCATCCATCAGACCCTGATATAACAATCACATACATGGACACAGAAAAATATCATACACCTCATGGATATATCATATATAAGGGTGTTTTACTTTTGAGGTCATAGATTTCATAGAGAGAGGAGCAAAAACAAAGATAAATGTGTTTTACTAAGCATGCTGGCCACTCATTTAACTAATTTTATTGATGCAAAGAGTCAAACTGCACATAGAACTTCAGCTAATATGACTAGACTTCTGCTAACTGAGGAAGAAAAGCAAAAACTGTGAAAAGGGGCTTTTAAGACAAGGTGTCGCTTTGAGTTACAAACAATGAGAGAGCAAGCTGCTGACGACAAAAAAAAAACAAACAAAACAATACAAAAAGGATAGAGAAGGGAGAGGGTTGGACATGATCAGTGGATGTGCAGCGACAAGGATGACGATGATAAATGTAGGTTCCCAGGCATTCCATCAGGAGGCCTTCATCTGTCTCCTTGGTGGGATGCCTCTCAGCCGTTTCAGCCATGTAAATACAACAAGGCAGTTCTGCTTTTTGCTGTGAGATCGATAACTACTACACAAAGACTACAGCTCTGACAAATTGGATGGATGTGTTTACTTGGAACAAACATGTAGCGCAGATAAGCCTTGGATATTGATTATAATGCATATTCTTTTACTTGACATGAAGGTTTAGAGATATTTTTAACAGATTGAGTCCCAAGGACTCAGGAAACTCCATCAAAATCCATAATAAATGACCAGACCAGACAATACCTGACATGAACGTGACAAAACAGTTGGACCTCAAGGACAACTACAGGAATGACACCAAGCTATTCATCAAGACTTGGCACAATGCAAGAAATACTAGAAACAGCATATACTATATAGGCTTATATGCAACTTAAGACCCTCTTTTCCAGAACTTCCGTTTCCACAGTTTTTTAATTTCCCCAACCTTCTACGTTAGAAAAACCAGCTTTTACTTCCTATTTTTGTCAACAGTCCTCTAAAGCCTTCCAAATAGATTCACCAAACCACACCTTTTCACAGATGTCATGAAGGGCTGCCGCCAGCACCCGGTAGGCACTGGTCTTTCCTCCAAAGGGCTCGCCCACCAGCATGAATCCATGCCTCACTATCATCATCTCAAATATCTGCAGGATTTTCTCAATGAAGAAATCTGTGGCCTGCAGGTTCATGCGTCTGCAGTTTTCCTCAATGGCCTCCAGCAGGGTGCTGTAGTCCCGTTTTGGGAGCTTGACCCCCGGGAAGAGGTCAGAGGTGATACCCTGAGATGGAAAGAGTAAGTTGGTCGAGAGAAGAAAGATTATAAAACAGGAGAACAAAAATATACATACATAATAAACAAAATACACAAAGTTTAACCATAAGACATTTGGGGTGAGGACAGATGCATGAATGATACACTTATTCAGGAACTCTATATAACACATTCAACTAAAATCTTCTGCCTTTAACAGACTTAAGATGTGTCTGGTGGTTTTGAATGAATTGACTGCAATTAGAATGTGCTGACATTATTTGATGTGTACCACTGTGTTCAAGACAGGAGGAGCTCCACTCTATCACACCTCAAAAAGCTTCAGATCATGCGCCAAAAACTTCGGAAGATTGACATCAATAATGGATCTCAGCAACAGCATGTCTTCATTCTCCTCTGGAAAAGCAAGCTGACCCAAGGAGGATGGATAGGAAAAGAAAATAAGAAACATAAACAGAGGTAAAACATGCTTCTTCAGCATTGAAAATGTTTCTAAATCTGTGTTGAGGATGAGGCAAGACATTACACTTTAACTAGCTCAGCTCTACATTTAGCAACACAGTGAGCATGAGCTGAGAAATTGTTGCACCACAGTTAGACACTTTTATGGACTTCTTACTGTTGTTCTGTGATCAAAGACTATTCTATTTTCTTCAAGAAAAAAAAATCTTTAAATCCTCAAAAAATGACACAATAACAGTATGGGACATCCAAAACAGTGGCAGCATTGTTATACTGCCACAGAAAAAAATTTGATATATAATGAACAATGACTTCCTTCATATCAAAGTAATTGTGTTTTGACGTACCTTGAGGTTTCCAGCAGCTGTGAGCACAGACTTGACAGCTCTCATCCCATAGTCATAGTGATGTTGTGAGGACAACTGCTCCGAACAAAGCCGATAGGTCGCTACGATTTTCACTGACAGTGGACGTGCAGTCACAAAGCCGCACGAGTAGAGGACAATCTCTGCAATCATTGCATAGTCTGGTACCATCATAGCCACAGTCCTGAACAGGGCCTGGTGTAAAGAGACAGTTTTGATTAGTGGAAACATATTTTATATTTTAAAACATTTTAGTAGATCTAAATGTTTTAGTAGGTCTTTATTGGTATAAAAGAGTCCCATATTTTATGCTTAAAAACGATGTTTTGCAGGAATGATTGTTTATAATAGAAATAATGCCCATGAACTGATATTGTACCTTGAGGTTGTCTGGCAGCTCAGAGCGTCCAGCATAGCCAGGATTCATAGTTATGAACACAGCACAGGATGGGTCCAGTTTTAGCTCTGTTCCCTCAAACATCAGCATCTCACTATGTGCAGCAATTCCTGAAAATATTGATACATTTACCCGATGTTATGTTATTTGCCTTATAGCTTTTTGCATATTAACTCATAAACTCATCTAGGCTAATTTCTTCTTTCTCATTGCAGTTTTGGACCACTGCTTCTTTGGACCCATTTTGTAATGAGTACCCTGGGGACGAGATCCATAGTAGTTAAGTAATATACAACTATTAGTAGTTTAGTTTATCCTCCTTTGCTCCTTCTGATGCAAGTCATTCAACCCTAGAGCACCCATGGAAGATGTTGTTGTGCTGCAGTGAACAAAGCTGTGCTTGAAGTCCTGCTGGTCAGCCTACACACATAGCCGTAGCTCCATGTTCTGCCTCTCCATAGTGTAAAAAAGCTTTTTTGTTGGAAATTGCCAAATATCATTCTGGTACACTGCCAGCTAACACAATAATCAAAAGTAGACAAAGTTAATGTCAAAACAAGCACAAACCTCTCTGAATGGTGAGAATCTGTTGAGCTACCACAGATAGCACCTCCAAATCGATGCGATTAAACTCATCAAAGCAGGCCCAAGCTCCACAGGACAAGAGGCCCTGATCATGCATACGCATACGCACATGAACAAACATACCAACACACACAGATATACACAAACACAACTTATTAACTGTAAATTTAAATTGCATGTAAGAGCAGGTCTTTACCGCTGTATGTGAGTTATTTAAATATAGCAAGTGGGAGGTCATTTTAGCAGAGAGTAAGCAATTTTTCTGTAAACAAAAACTTCTGTGAAGTTTTTCCGCAGTCATTTCATGTGCTGTTTTTGGATTCAAAACATATACATAACTGTAATTACACGACACTGATCAGCTGCAGAAGTACTAGGTCACAGTAAACAAAGACCCCTAGTTGAGACATTATTGCAGGAGAGTGCTGCTTTTCAAAGGACAAATGGCAATATCCTTTTCTTGCATCTTGTTGCACTAGAAAATTGGAATAAGTAGTACATGTGGAAATGATTGCATACATTTTATTTTAATAAAGCTAGTCAAACACACCTGTACCACCACCCTATGTTATACTGTATTTGTGAAGCCAGGTTATGGAAATGGGTATTCAATTGTTTGTACACTGTGTATGCTAGTATGCTAGTGTGGTTGATGTATCTTTTTTCCCCGAGTTACAGCACAAAGCAGTACATGGAGATATGTGCTTATCAATTAATTATTATGAGTAAAACATTTTTAAGAGCTTTCTTTCACTTCGGTGTAGGAAAGAGGCTTTCAGTATATATCAGCTAATGTTTCACTACGCGTGAGTTAAGTAGGTGAGTATGCTTTAAATCTGTGTTTATTTAAATGGATATTATTGGTAAGAAAAAAAAAAAAAAACTTACTTTGAAGAATTTGCCCAGAGCAATGTAGTCAAGTCCATCAGAGCAGTTGAAGACAACACATTGCTTGGCAACAGCCTTCGCCAAATCCTTGGTTGTCTCTGTCTTTCCTGTGCCAGCTGGGCCCTCGGGCGCCCCTCCCAAATGGAGATGGAGGGCACCAAACAAAGTGCTGAAGGAGGAAGAACAGACAGGACAAAGCTTATAGCTTCAGGTGTAGTTTTACTCATTTTATTTACTGCCTTAATTGACAGGAGCATGTCAGAGTAGGTCCACTCCAGCTAGCTGACAAAATGTTAACTGAGACATGTCTGTGAGGCTCACTGCAGTGATGCTTTTTAAAACTATGTGGTGGCATTTTCTTTGACTGCCAGCCTTGCCCACATACTGAATCCACCTTATTCTTTAAGCATGATGCAATGCAATGTGAGTAGTATTTGCACAACTATACAGGACGAATAATTCATAACTTGATAACATTGCTGTTAAGTTTCTCTAATGTGAAGTACACTGTATGCATTTCTTTGTTCTATATCTAATAGTATAGTCAGCCACCCAATTATCTATGATTTCTCTTTGTATTTGAAACATATTTCTTTATAAATGGTAATCTGAGTAGTTGTCATCTTGCTAAACAGTTTTGTGACCAGCTTGTCAGCCTCCAACAATCATACCACAGTTAAAATCACTGAGATTAAATGTTCTTCACCTGTTTCCCTGTTCTGCATGACTGTAGGCAAAGCACTGTAGTTGCATTGGGTAACTGCATTGAATAAGCAGGTTTACAGTTATTTGGTAAGTGGATATCTGCATGTGATATTTTGATATTGAAATACTGCACTACACAATCAATAAAGCACATCTACATTATTATTTAGAACCTTCCTTCTCACCTTCAGATCTATTAAGTACAAATTTTAGTGGGAATAGCAGTCAGCCAGATTTTAGCAGCATTCTTTAAAAACTGGGTAAATGAGTCTGGTAGTCAGCTGGTGAGCATGGTCTGATCAGCATCAATTATTTTCAAGTTTATAATAAAGTCAGTTCACTCGTGTAGCGGCATTACCGGTAACAGCGGTCGGTGAGAGGAGTTATAACCAGACGTGGTGTGTTGCCGAGGTATTCATAACCATAGGGCAAACCAGCATTGATCATCTTGGTCTGGAGGTGGTTTTCCTGCACAGGGTGCAATGCAGAAATCAATCACTGAAATAATGATTTATAGGTCCCCAAAGACTTTCAGCAAATTATCTGTCTCATCCACCTACCACCCAGTAGTACCGGAGTTGGCTAAGCCACTCAAAGTCATTTTCGTCACTTATTCCTTTTTGCACAAGTGCAGCCAGCACATCCCTGGCATGGACATCTAGCACAACAAGGGCTCCAAGAGTCACGCGATTTTGCTTAGACAGCTTGCCTCGTACAAGTGCCACAATGTCATCAATCTGTCTATTGTTCTCCTCCAGGTAGGTATCTAGGGCCTGAGGGAGAGAAGCATCATTATCAGAAGCATTTTTTTTTCCAAACAGAGAGGATGCTATCAAGGCCCCATCTATAAACTAAAGGTCATAAGTTTAAATCCTGCAACAACTATGGACGTGCATCAATATCAAGATGTCTGCATGAAAGACACCACACTTCTTTTGGAAGTGCTTTTTGCTGAAACAAACTATTGTATCTTGAGGTATATTTAAAAATATGTATGTATGATACATACATATGTATGATACAAAGAGACTTCCCTTTACACTATAATTACTAAACAGCATTATGTCTAATACTGATAGTAATAGTGTGGTTGTGGCAGCCGTCCTCTGCTGGCTATGTCAACTAAATAATACATTTCAGCTCATACGTTGTAGTTTTCCTATATATGATGTGGCAGATTGTAATTCTTATTTATGGCAACTATCCAAACCATCTTCACCTGTCAACTGCTTAAAAGGAAAGTGCTTTGAAACTGCATAGATGCAAAGTTGGAGGGAAAGCCAGAAGGGAAGCCATTACTCTACAATTCATTGAGAGGTAAACTGTTTGTCTCACAATTTGTCAAACAGTAATCAGACTTCTTTGACTTCATTATGAGAATCTTTTAAATCCTTTGTTTAGACTGTTTCTCATCCTCTGCCTAAGATTGTAGACTGAGCTGTGTATGTTACCATGGTTACAACTTTGCTAGAGACATCAAAGTGTACTGTAGTTGATATGTTTCAGATACCAGTTGTTAGCATGGTTACAGATTTTATACAGACCTCATAACATTTCAGAAAGTAATCGGTGATGATGATTAATAAATAATCATGTGTTTCAGAAAAGCATGCTGGTTTTTAAACAGAATAATGCATGTAGGAAAAGACTGTGTGCAAAAACATTAAGTCTGTTGCACAGTAAAAAAAAGTTTAATTGCAAAATTTTGAAGAGTTCAACAGGCATGAAAAGAATTGGCTATCTTTCTGTTCAGATGGTTTTTAAAGGTCTCCTGACCTTCCAAACACTAGTAGGTGTAGTCAAATTGCCATCTTTGTTCTTCAAAGACAGCCAGATCATTAACTCTGTTTCTCAGACATATTGACACTATAAATGAGATGCAAAAACTATACAGAAATACAGATTTGATCACCTTCTGCCCTGAAATGATGGCTTCGTGGATATTTTTTGTCCAGTAGACCTGTGACACACACAGCACAGTCTGGCCTGGCCAAGCACGCACCCAGTTGATCCTCAACTCATTTGGATATGCCTGGAGTGCTTCTCCAACTACCTACAGTGGAAGGAGAGACAGAAGTTTTGGCTGCCTTTAAAGTGATGCCTGTTTCTTTATCAGAGAAGGTACTGAGAGAGGCCTTGAAGCTGCGGGCTCAACTTTGTTTGCATGTATTTGTTTGACTGTGTATATAATAGAGGATTTAAAAAAACAAAAAATCAATAAAGTGCAATAAGAGTCCACATAACACCTTGTGCAGCGAGGTAATCATGCCATTCTCTAGCTCCAGGAGCCACTTTTCCACCTGGCCCCTGGCTTTGGAGGTGGAAATGATATCCAGCAGCTGCACCACTTCACCCTCACTGCTCTTCATGTGAGTGATGTCCAGCACATCAGTGAACACCACACTAGCAATGCCTTCAAAGCACTTCTTTAGATGAGGCTGCACCCTGGAGGAGAGGAAGAGAAGAAAATGTAATCACTTTGGTGTTATCTAATATCTATAGTATGGTGTACATACATAGTGTACACTACAGTGTGTACATATACAGTATATGTGCTAGAATATTGGAAGTATCTTGGGGACATTTTATAGACTCACCAGCGTAAATACCTAGACTCACAATTGTTTCACAGATCTATTTCCAACGCTAATGAAGCTATCTACACATGCCACAAAAGTGCTAATGCTTATGCCCAGCTTAGGTACAGTTTTCACTGTGTGTGCACATAGGAATCTGTCATTCATTTTATGTATGTGGATCACCAAGAAAAATTTCTATGCTGCTATAGTACGTGTAGCCCAGAGTGTTTAAAAAAGGGACATTTATGATTTGACTGAGTCCAACAAACATTCTCAAAAATGTTATAAAACTGCATAGCGAAAAAAGTGAAACAAAAATGTAACACACACTATCAGAATATTTTAAAAGATTTCATCCCACTGGGGGTCCTATTTACTATCGGTGACCCTAAAGTAAGGGTTGTTTATTAGTCCACATTTATACTGAGTGTCCATGCTGTTTGTCACTGGTAATGATTTTAAAATTTGCATTTGTAAAATAAAAAAATTATAAATCACCCAGCTTGAACACCTACCCCCTGCTGTGAAATGTTAGGGATATGGTCTTCTTGAAGAATGAAAAAAGCATGAAAGGAATAGCTTTTTCACGGTTTCTGCCTTTTTTTTTAAGAAAAGTTGCATGGTATCACTTGAACATAGCTGTATTGTTTAAGGTTAGGTTTAGTGAGAAAACAACACTGGCAAATTTGTGCTTATTTGGTAATGACAGCCATGGTTGTTCTTCAGTTCTTACAACTTAAAAACAAAACAAAAAAGAGCTTGAAAGGGAATTCCAAGTTAAGACTACTTTTTTCGAAAAACTCTCCAGTTACTGCTGATTTATTGTTTATTCTGGAACAGAGACTATGCTGAGGTGTAAGTCACATAGGGACTACTGGTCATTGTATTCCCAAAGGTACCAACTCAGCGAAGATGCTGTGTTATTCTTCATCAGAACCATCTTCTGGCAAGAAACAATTTGATCCATACCTTCACACAGTTGAAGTACAATTTTTCCTGCAAAGAATTTATGTCATCCCAGCCTCTGTCTTTCTGAGAAAAATGTCTCTTCACCTACTTCATCAGTGATAACTGTGACAAAGGCATAATACCCCTTTTAACTTACATTAGGGTTCTCACATGTCTCTACTAAGCAACACCATTGTCATTATAACTTTTTGTAAAATTTGGAGGGTGAAGTTTTTACAAAATCTCAAAGTTTGCTTTGGGTATGGCAATATAATTCAGCCGCACTCCGTGCACTGCCAGCATATATTAATTTTCACATTTTTTCTTCACACTGGAGAACACCATGTCCTTTAACTTGTTATTCCTAACCTTTTTCAAAATCTTAAACTTCTCTTTGATCCAGAGCAATGTAACAGATAAAAACAGATAAGTAACTAAATTTAGATTTTGACTGTTACATACTTAGCAAACAATATTCTGTTTTCGATACCGTTTTGTATTTCTATGTTGGTCCTTAATCTATTTCTGTGCATTGCAAACCATTGGCAATTTTTCTCATTCTGCAAAAAGTCTTCGGACGTCTTCTGATGCTAACACATTAAAACTTTGGTGTTTGGTTACATTTGAGGACTTTTCTTTAAAATTATCATTGGAAAAAAAAAAAAAGAAAGCTCCTTTTTAAGTCCTGCAATGCATTCAATGACCAATAGCTGTAGACCCCAAACCTAGCCCAATCCGTACAACTGATACTGGTGTTTAGTGCACCCGCACTGATGTGATGGGAATGCCAGGAGTCAGGGACAGCAGAGTGAAAAGAAATGGGAGATATAGAAAGAAGGAAGACAGTAAAAAGCCAGAACATATATTTTCTGAATTCCCATTTCACCAAATAACCTTGGTGAAATGGCAAAAGAGTTTGTTATCAGGAAACTCCGTGGTGATTTAAAAAAAAATACGAGTTCTTGGCTGAATATTTCCCAGCCACAGCATGAGTTCCTGAAAGGCCATAACTCTTGTGTTCTGTGTTCTGAATCTCTGAGATTTTCATCCTTTCCTTCATTATATGATGTGTTACAGAATCTGGTTCAGGCTTGAGTTTATTTATCATTACCTACACACAATACACAGAAATATTGTTTACTAAGTAATTACTTAGTCAATAAATTAAAACTCTCTGAGACCAGTCTACAAGTGGATTCAAATATTTTTCTTGGATAACCACATTGCTGTTCATCATTACCATTACTAGTAGTATACTACATAACTGATATTAATGATTAGAATCAAGGGTCAATATGATAAAACATATCATTCTGATTCTGGGCAATAATCTGTGTGTTTACCTTGTGGGGTCTTTGGTCTCAGAGAGGATCTCCAGCAACTCCTCATTGGACAGGAAGAAGAAACGAGGGAAATAGAGACGCTTCTTCTCCAAGTAATTATTCAGCCCCTTGAGGATACGCTCCAGGAACTCATTAGACTTTTTTAGGCTCTCCAACATTTTTTCAATGGCAATCACTGCCAGCACGTGCTTGTCCTACCACAGGCAAAAGAACATTGTTTTAAAGCTAGCAATCCCTTTAGTCAAGTAGTTTTCTTGTCAAAAACTAAAATGGAGATATTATTGTCACCACCAATATCTAACAAGGCAGTGGTAAGACATAAGATATACATATATGTTAGAAACACACAATTCTGTATGTTTCAACTTGTTAGTCAGTTTAACACCTAATAAAAATGAGCTGCTTGAGTTTCCTCTGAGCTTCTCATAGGTAGTAATAAAATATTTACTTCCGTCGCATCTTTGAACTGTCATTGTTTTTCCCAATGGGACACTCAATCTCCCCCAAAAAGCAGAAATTTGATCATATTTGCCCCTCAGGTCGCCCATTTTTACTTTTGTACCATGGCTCCTACAACAACTGATGTATGTGTTCCACATCACATTTTATATGTGATGCACATCCAATAAACCCCAATTTTTATTCAAAATATAAATAAAATCTTAAATGTACTATACATTTTAATTTACCAAGGAAACATATAGCAGGGAGATGGTTTGTTGTGTTTTTTTCAGTATGGCTGTGTCAATGCTGCCTTGATGGTAACACTCAAAAACTGCAATATCTTCCTTTAGCAGCACCCACTCTGTGCTTCACAGTGAGGCCTACTTGTCACACAGAACCCTAGAAAAATCTGTGATGGGACTGTAATAGAGATTTTACCTGAGGCCTGTCTGGCACCAATGAAATATTTCAGGTCTGATATCATCTCATCTGTACACTAATTCAATATCCTCTGGAACTGTCAGCCCCAGGAAGTGCCAAAATAAAAAGTCTATCTCATCTTCAAGGTTGGACACTGAATTCCTGAAACTGCTCGTATGCTGGATCTGCTCATATGAAAACTCTGGCAATTCTGAACTGAAGTGCAGAGCTTGATATTATCCTTTAAATGGAAAGAAATGGACAGTAATAAAATAGAGGAGCAAGCATGAAGCCTGTTGATAAAATCCTAATAGGAATAATAGGCAGACATGTTAACAAATAGTCATTATTCTGTTCTGTTACACTGAAGCTTTTCATTTGTTAACACACCCTGTTGATAAAATAACAAACATTTTTAAAAAGCTAAACATCAACCCTACAAGAAACAGACCTTTTTTATTTAATCAACAATTGTCAACATGATTTCAAGCCTTTGTAACGGGAAACAGCATGAACTGTAAAGGAAAATGAAGATATGGTTGCATAGGTACCCTCAAAATACTTTTATCTGTGATGAATGATGACCAGGGCAGCAAGGCGGCATAGTGGTTAGCGTTGTTGCACAATAAGAAGGTTGTGGGTTCGGTTCCTGGCCTGGGGCCTTTCTGTGCAGAGTTTTCCCTCCCACCGTCCATAGACATCATGTTTGGGTTAATTGATGACTCTAAATTGTCCGTGGGCATGAGTGTGAGTGTGAGTGGTTGTTGGTCTCTGTCTGTCTCTGTGTGTTGGCCCTGTGATGGACTGGAGACCTGTCCAGGGTGTACCCCACCCTCACCCAATGTGAGCTGGGATTGGCTCCAGAACCCCCCGCGACCCGGAAAAGGTAAGCAGTAGAAGATGAATAAATGAACAAATGATGATCTATCCTTGAGACTGTTTTTGTTTTGAATCTATAAAAGCCCAAAAGTTTTTATCTCCTAGCAAGATATTTTTTATATCTCCTGTGTTAAAAGGTAGCACATTGAAAGACTGCGGCTATTGGATTGCTAGGGCTACACAGAATGAGCCATAATTGTGTTTGAGTTCTTATTATGTTTCTTATTATTTCTTTGATTTCTTATTATGACTCAAGTGTGGGCACCTTTCCCTCTGGGCTCACAATATATAAGTAGCTTGTTTTGTATGGGGGAGTCATCAGCAAAAGAAACTTAACAGACAATGACTGACACTCATTTTGAAGCCAAAGCCAAATGAACAAGGTCATTAGCCAAGGCAAAGGACTGGAATCACAGACAATAAGCTTGACTTTATTGTGTTTCCATAAACCATACATTTACGATGAATAAGGGTGTCTGACTGATGAACTGTGATTCTAGGTTTTCATGTTTTTTTTTTTTGTTTGTTTTTTTAAACATAGATTTCATCGGGCTTGTGCTTTTTGTAGATTCCTGAAAGGGACAGTTTAATAAGGGCTTTATTTTTATATTCAGTCTGCCAGCAGGAGCTATTCATGAGCACACTGAAGGGATAACAATGCCCTAATGCATGTATTATGTGTGATAATGTAGTTTTTATGCAGATACAGAAGAGGGACACAAACTGTCCACAGCTGATATACAGGGACTGCAGTCTGTGTGTGTGTGTGTGTGTGTGTGTTTGGGGGGGGGGGGGGGGGGGGGGGGGGGGCATAACGTGAAAAAAGCATTATTCTTTATTCTTATACCACACAACTGCTACATAAAATGTCTTGTGTGTTTAAGGAACATTCTGCTAAGGAATATATCTTCAAAAATGTGTGTGTAGTATTGACGGGGGTATTATTTTTTCTTTCTTTTAAGTATATTATCACTTAATGAGTTTATTTGCAAACAATATGTTTATCATTGGCAGCACGGTGGCGCAGTGCTGCTGATGATAAACAATGTCGCCCCACAATAAGAAGGTTGCGGGTTCGGTTCCCGGCCTGTGGCCTGTCTGTGTGGAGTTTGCATGTTCTCCCTGTGCCTGTGTGGGTTTCCTCCGGGTACTCTGGTTTGCTCCCACCGTCCAAAGACATCATGTTTGGGTTAATTGGTGACTCTAAATTGTCTGTAGGTCTGAGTATGAGTGTGCGTGGTTGTTGGTCTCTGTCTGTCTCTGTGTGTTGGCCCTATGATGGACTGGCGACCTGTCCAGGGTGTACCCCGCCCTCACCCAGTGTGAGCTGGGATTGGCTCCAGCACCCCCTGCAACCCGGAAACGGAAAAGCGGTTGAAGATGGATGGATGTTTATCATTCCCCTGTTAACACTGCAGGGTCAATTGTTACTCACTCCCTGTGCTCATTAGAGAGGGCAGGGATGTGGCAGCTGCACAGTTAAAAGGAAGCAGGTTTATTGAAATATGTCTTTTAATTGATTTAGTTTCATCTGCACATGTGCATGCAATGGTAGGTGAATGCCAAGAAGACAGCAAATAAAAAAGTAGAGGAAAATTCAGCTGGGATGTGAATGTGCTTGTAGATCAGCGGATCTAGAGCAGCTCCCAGTGGTTATTTAGGAAAAGCATTTCACCCTTGTGTGATTTTTGGTGATTTTTGATACAAACTTTAAACTGACAAACATTTCCTTTAATTAAGTATGAGTCCACCTCCTGAAATTGTCTTCAGAGGTCTGAAGAGACTGGCAGCAAGCAACTCAGATAGTCGGGGGTAGAGAAAAAATACTAAATCACCAAAAGGTTTCACATTTATCACTGTGCATTATTTCCCCTCAAGTGATTTCCAAGTTATATGAAGCAGGTCTTCATAAAGCATCAGAATAAAACTCAATGAAGATACTACACCTGCAACTACAAGTTGGGCCCCAGATATCTTGAAGATTCAGAATGTTATGAAGCAAATTGTGCTCACTTTTTTAGCTAAGTATTGGTACAAGGTATGTTCTGTCAAATTTTACAGGAATTGCTCTCCTGTAGACTAGTCTCTTGCCAGTGAATGGCTTACCATAGCTTTGAATGAAGGAATGTAACATTTGTGCCAGACTTATTTTGTAAAAAAGAGCAGCAGGGGTGTTTTAAACCACAGAGAGAGGGGGTAACAGGTTTCAACTTAGCTCAAAGAATTAGCTAAGTGTTCTGGGTGTGCATTAGAAGGTTATTCTCGGGGACTATTGAGAGAAAAATACAATCCATCTTAAACCCATAACAGTTGCTGGTGTGCTGAAAAGAATAAGAACATCTGTGCATTGCTATTCCCTCTCCTTCTGACCAGAGTTTTGAATCAGTAGGCTCTGGGTGAACGGGAAAAAGGTTTGACTATCTTTAGTGCCCTGGGACTATATATTACCTTAATAAAGAAGAAAAGCCAATATCAAATAGCTTACTTTCTTTCTGGTTAACAGTCTGTACAATATTAAATCACTCCTCACTGTCTTCACTCATTAAAATAACAGTAGAGTGGTGTGGAAACTTTAACAAAATACAAATACACAACATTACCATTAGGCAGCATGGCAGCACAGTGGTTAGCACTGCTGCCCCACAACAAGAAGATTGCGGGTTCAGCTTGCATGTTCTCCCCTGTGCCTGTGTGGGTTTCCTCTGCATACTCCGGTTTAGTCCCACCATCCAAAGACATGTTTGGGCTAATTGGTGACTCTAAATTGCTCATAGGTCTGAGTGTGTGTTTTGTTCATCTCTATGTGTTAGCCCTGCGATTGACTGAAGACCTGTCCAGGGTGTACCCCGCCCTCACCCAGTGTGAGCTGGGATTGGCTCCAGCACCCCACAACCCGGAAACAGATAAATTGGTAGAAGATGAATCAATGAATGAACAGTACCATTATATACACCTCTTGCGGCATTTTAGCCGAGCTTAATCATATAGGTGCATGGTAATAGTTATAGCACAACAAAACATAAAAGGATCTATGTTTGAAACAGGCACCAGTATTTTAATTGTTGCCTGCAGTTACCATCTTAACTTACTTAACTAAATTACATAGTTTATAATCAAGTGTTTATTTATCTTTAAGTTTAATTGGGTCATTACATGACAATTTCTGGGGAACAGAATACTGGTATAATATTGTAAGAGTGCCAGTGTACATGCACTGAGTTAACTTCGTTGAAGTTAAAGTCCGATAAGCTCAAGAAATAGCGCCATTTAATAGTAGCAACAGTTGTGCCAACATGCTCCATAGCTGTGCACACAACTCACGCTAGACAAGACAGTATGCACGCTCATCTGTGTGTAGCCTCTTTGTCCCTTGGTGACCTCATTTTCTTTGTGGCTCAGTACAGACCTGCCCCTTCCAGACAAAATCCATAATTTCTATTTGATGGTGCAGTCAGCCTGGGCTTTCTGGAGGACACTGTCTGAAATTGATGTGTCTCATTTCAGGTCTACTGAGGACGCCAATTACCCTTTGGAAACTCTTTGAGGAGGCTGGTGCACCACTCACTTTCTATCCTCGTTCTGTTGTTTTTGCCTTGCTCGCTATCCTTTTCCTCCTGGTTCCCTCCTCCTTCTGTTCAGTCTTTCTCTACCCAACTCCAAATACCCTTTTCTGCTCCTGTTATATATTTGTGTACTTCTTCTCTACTCTGTAGTCATTCTCACTATGTGCTGTCGCTCTTACTTTGTGAATGTTTCTGAGTTTGTTTTCTCCACCTGGTCAGGTTTATGCTGTCATACAAGTCAGAGCTGCGTAATCATTTTCATTTGATTCTAGTAGACAATCTTAGTTTCTATTCTTGAATTTCTCACTGCCTGGTAATACACCAAGCATGACCTGCATTTACCTGACTTTTTAGATTTTAGAATTTAGATGTGTAATTACAGCTCAAGCTACGGGACTACTGACTGTGAAAACAAGTTGTGAGACAAAGATTTTTAGATTTGCCCTATTTGCTGCCTCCCAGTTTTTCTCCTGACATGACCGGCAAACTTTGATGGTTAACAGCATGTCTCTATAAGTTATTGTAAAACCAATTTACATTGTAAAAACTATTAAAGAGGCTTTGCATGTCCTAAGATTGTGCTTTGACCATTAACTTTAGCTAATGGTCAAAGGGAAAAAAGTTAACCAAATATCTTTTTTTGGTCAAGGAGGACATTATTGTTATGACCAGTCACTATTGGAGCCCAGTGACTGACAACCTGATGGACTTGAATGACATCATATCTCAGTATCTGCAAGAGAGGTGGCAATAGTATCTGTCACTCCAAAAAGGCGTACCATATCCAACCATTATAATACTTTGTTTATCCGCATAAGAGTGGGGCAGAGTTTATATCAGCTGATATTCGGTGAGGGTGGGGGGACATCCAGAACAGGTCACCAGTGATATAAACACAAGTGACCATTCACACTCACACTTTTTGAGTTACCAATTCCAGGTACCCCAGCAATTAAGTCAGAGCACCCAGAGGGAACACACACAGGCACAGGGAAACCATGTAAGCTACTAATAGAAAAGAAACAATACCCTTCTTCATTTAAGGAAGTAGTGATAAACACTGCACCACCGTGCGTGCCATGCATACCGTACATGCATATCTAACTTAAAAAATAAATCAATTGTACACAAAACATTCTTCCTGCTATAAATTATGAAAGTATGGTCAGTTGAGTCCAACATAAAAACTCAAGCTATCTTTAAATACTCGACTCCTGTACATAAAAAAGTAAGTTTAACAAAAACTGCGTGCAATATAACAGAAGATGACTGTGCCTCTTTAGTCTCTATTGCATGTTTTGTGACAGGAGCATGAGACAGGGGATGCCCTGTGCCATGTCAAGGTGCTTCTACTGGTGCTAAACCCCCTTTCAGAAAAGGAGGTCATGGTTGGGAAACAGAGGTAATGTCTTGCCAAGTGGTTGAGCTTTAAGAGTATTGTTTTATGGTGCTAAATGAGAGATGGAAAAGTGGTGAGATTTGCTACAGTTGCATGCATCCTCAAAGTAGGAGTTGTTAGAGTATAATGACGGTCGCTCTATGAGAATCTAGCACAGTCCTCCTATCTTGCCAATATCTGTCCTGAAAAGCAGATGCTCCTCTCAGGTGCTTGCTCCTGAAGTGCTATTCAACCAATCCGCTCCTGACAAAGCTCATCTTTTTGCCACAGCTATGACAGCTATTTGTATTCCGGGTAGTCATTACATCCTCATGTAATAAGTTTTCAACTAAAGACAATCAAACATGCTGAAAAAAAAACAAAGTCAAATATCTTACTTACCAAGGAAACTTTTTTCATAGTGTCCCTCCAGGTTTTGTCAACAGTTGTGAAACGGCGTCCCTCTTCCGGCATCTGAGTCATGATATCTGGAGAGCTAAATATGGGCTCAAGGTACAGCCAAGTGGACTGCACCTTTAACCATTCATCCAGGATCTCTTGGAGGAGCAGCAACTTGCCTTCCCATTCCCTAGAAGACAAAGTGACAACATATGGAGGACAAATCATAACTTTATCATAAAGACGGCTTAAAAACTCAGGTGACCGATTATGTACTGATACTGATGAATATAAAAATGACTAGGCTTAGAAATCCTTATCTAAGTAAAATAAAACAAAATTACTGTCTGCATCTTGTGGAAGAACAAGAAGCACATTTCACCTCAGTGAAGTGACGATAATTAAAGGGTTCCCCTAATTACTAATATGTATAATATAGTATGGTATATACATTTTTAATCCAATTCCATTTATCCTATGCATTGTAGTTAAAACAAGTAGTTGAAAAGATTGATGAGACAAGCTGAAGTAAGACCTTGTACAGAATAATGACAAACTTATTTTTTTTTATCCTCACTGCAGTAATTGTCTCCCACACACCAGGCTGGATAAAGGCATTATAAAGTTTTCATGTGATACTGCAAAACACATGGCATTAAACTACCTGCTTCAGCACAATAATTCACAAAGTTGCAGAGAGTGTTGTGTCAAACTGTGCATGGTAGCAACAAGCTCAACCTCTTTTGCATTATTTGCTAAATTCAGACGTAGTTCAAGTGAAGTAAAACAATAACCAATTATACAGTATGCTCAACTGAAACCATGGTTTTTTAAATTTCACACAGAATATTTTCAGGAGGAAAAAATTATTTGGGTCTTTAGAAAGAAGTCTTTGTTAGACAAATGTAAATGCTTCAGCTCAGTCAAAAAATGTCACCCACCTCTGCTGACTGACTGATACATAAATGGACAGCTCTTGCTGCCAAATTATGGTACAAATTCACTTTTAACGTTACCATGGTAGGGCACAGATGGCTTTAAATATTGCTATGGATTTTTTACTTAGCAAACAATGAATAGCAAGGTAATTTACAAGAATTTAATGTAGCTCATGGGGGAGTTCATATAATTGTTTTCATATTTACATCATTTATAACATGAGTGATTAGTTCACAAAGCAAAATAATGTTTTAGGGGAAATCTTCCCTCTCTCTCACCGTATCTCCACCTCAAAAGGCTTATTGAAGGGTGAGCCCCTCATAGTTTGTGTCTTCACAATATGATCATCCAACAGCATCTGGATTTCATCCACAGATGATAGGATGGATGTGCCTGTCTCACGGTACATTAAGAGGTTGAACTCCATGTCTTCCCACTCACTAGCCATTTTCTCCATGGCTTTCTCCAGGGAGTACTCCTTGCTGGCCGCCTCACTGATGCCTTCAAAGCTGCTCAGGTGCTGTTCCAGGTGCATAGTGAGGAACTGAGCCACACAGGCCTCATCATCAGCTGGCTTTATGGAGATACCAGCAATTTCGGACATCGCATTCCAGTGGCGGTCACGTAGGCCTGGGTTGCACAATACCTATGAAGAATGCAAGAAATGTAAGATTTTGGCAGAGATACACGTCAGTTTACACTATAAAATTAGTTTGAATTCTTTAACTTGGTTAATAAATTATTCTGTTAGGGTCATACCTGGACCATAGGAATATGTTCTTTGAAGTCCTCCATCTTAGCCTTCATAGTAGTGGCTATTTTCAAAGCTTTGGGAACTTCAGAGAAGCACTTCTCCAGCTTATACAGAGTGCGCCAGTAGTTTCCAACATCCCCTTCTACCTACATTGGTGAGGTTTTTGTTACTAAGCGGTGGCACCAAAAGGAATAGCATCTATACATCTATACATATATACAAAACCATGTGTGCTTGTAAAATATAATTTATTTTAAATTGACTGTACCTTATCTGGGTTCACACCAGAGAGTGGCCCATGCAGCCATTGTTCATACTGATTTATGAAATCGGTGGCTGTTTCATAGAGGCGCAGGAAAGGTGTGAGCTTGTCCTGAATTTTCTTACGTTCTGGGTACTGGGAAGCAGGCCAGCCATAGGCCACCTCCTCTTGGTTGAAATCATTAATCTTTCCAGAGTGGTAAAAAGGTTGGAAGAGAGGGTAAAGGAAAGAAATTGACATACAAAGAAGATAGTTGGATGACTAAATGTGTACCAATGTATAGATGAGAAACATCTGATAAAGCCTTTTACAGCCACAGTGCGTGAAATCTTATTTTGTCTTATGCTGCCCTCTAGAGCTAGATTATCGGAATGCTCATACTGCATTTCAATGCAATAATAATGTGAATTGTTGTAAAATAAATTCAAAGACTTTACTCAGCTTTGAATCACACCACACATGAAGGTAAATAAGGTACTTTATGCTATGATGGTGTTTTTTTTCTGAATCAACTCCATTATTGGTGTACTGTCACTCACCACCATCACCTTAATATGACAAAGCTGTTGCTACAGATTAATAGTTCATTTGTTTTTTTTCCTGATGTCTTCTCTTTTTGAACAATTAAGTGCTGATGCACCTTTTCCATGGCTAACTCCAGTTTAGCATTCAGGGCCTGGGCTTTCTTCAAGTACTTGCTGAGATCCGTCAGTTCTCCAAAGGTGGCAAATTCCTCCATCTGCACACTATAGCTCTCCAATTCTTCCATGAAACGCTCTCTGGAAAACTGGAATATACATACATAAAGACAAAATTTGTTTTGCAGCAATTAACTTTTATTCATTTTTCCTTATCATTAACTATTTAATTAAATAGGTCTGCAAAAACATAATAATTAGATACAAAAATATCCACAGTCTAACAAAAATAATTCAATGGACAATGATAGACAAATATATAAAGAAACAGACCTTAAGGCCACACTGATATTGCTTGGTCTTTTCATTAATAATCTGTCGATGCTCTTTAAAGATGGATGGCATGCGCTTAAACCACTGGATAGTCTCAGTGTTAAGCTTCATATCCACTGGTGAGAGGGTGACAAAGTCCATCAGGAAACACAACTGTGTGTTGGATTCTGATAATGTTTCCTCCAACATAGGCAGCTTTGTGGTCTCCACGTTGTTCATAAAGGCCTGAACAGTAACAACATAAACTTGTATAATTTTTCATCCATATAACAAAAATAATTCAGAATGAAAAATCAAGTGAGAGATCATTGTATGCCAAATACTGCAAGAAAAATATGGGATAGTTACCTTAAGCTCCATTAGTTTCTTTGTGTCAGGAGGGGTACTTAGTGCCTTCTCTGCAATCTTCTCAAATTCATTGCAGAGCCTGTGAGAGGTAGAGAATTAATTCAGTGGCATAAACAAAGGGTTTCACAGACTTACAATCTTGTCATGGCACAGCCTGGAGCTAAGACCCACCACTGGGATAGAGAAGCTAAGTTTGTATCTGAAACCATAAAGGATATTACTGTACAACCCCTATGACCTGTACATTGGGCCTGCAAGAACTTTTTCATTCTTGTCCAAAAGTTCTCAATTTTATGTGAGGCTTGTTACTGTAACTGTTCCAAGGTGAATTTACCAAAACTCCCTTCACTGCACATAGTTCTCTGCTGTTCACACTGTTTGTGGGAAAGGTTCATTGAGAAATTGTCTCAAAAGAGTAAAATACACCATGGAGCTTGAAGTCTGCTATTGGAAATAAGCATACAAAAACATAACTTTAATTTTAGTTATATTAGATTGCCTGAAATTATCAAAAAATGTTAATAGTGTATCTTTCAGTAACAAGATTTTGGTACAGGACTGTGCAGTGACAGACAGTCGGGTGTTATACAAGGAAGATTTTGGCCAGCGGCTTATAAAAGGCAGCTGAGGGAATTTCTTTAACACTGATATGTACAGAATAAGATGCTGATGAAAGACTTAAACAAAAATACAATAACCTATAAAATCAGTATTTCAGTATATTCTCAAGCCACTAATGATGAAATGGTAAACAAAACATAGATTTTTTTAGTTTATTTAAAGTTTATTATAGTGAAGAAAAACTGTTCCACTTTTGAATTTTGTTTGAATTTTGAAAAATTCAAAGTATGGGAGAATGCAACTAATTTTATGAAATTGCCCCCACATGGTACTTAGGAGCAAATCTGTTGAATTGGTTCTTGCAAAAGGCCCAGTGTTTATTTTGAGGCTACAGAGTGGCTTTAAACCCTAACTCTGATATGATTGATAAACATTTTAGTGCCACAAGAAAACACTATTAACTGTTAATTCCTACTGAATGATAATTTTCTTCAGCTGCCTTAAAATGTCTTCCTTGATGTGATGAGAGCATTTGCTGGCATTGAATGAAAAAGTGAAAACAATGAACCAACTGACTTCTTGTTGCGTTCCTGATGGTCCTGAAGCATGTGGGTAATTAGTTTCTGCTGTAGTTCCTGAGCACGTTTGACAAGAGAGTGGATGAGTTTATGGGACTGGACCTCAAACATGCCGAAACGAATCACCTAAAAAACAGTATGGCTCAGCAATTCAATAAATACCATTTTAAAGTGTCCAGTGATACGATTTTCATACAGTAAACAGACAAGCATAGTCAGTCGTACCAATCGTAACCATGATTACAGAAACATTGCCTACGTACACCTTAAATGCTAATAATCAACTGTAATTGTTACATTGTTTGATTTTGTTGCCATTTTCTTACATTACACTTCTCTTTAATGCATTGCTTGTTCTAGGTTTGATCTAATTTAAATAGAACAAGTCAAATCAAATTAATACATTAAGCTTGTTAACCTTTTAGGCCACCATCAAGTTCATCGTTATGAATCTTTATTCATGATGATGAATGTTTCTGTAAAAAATATATTTATTATGCTTCCTTTGTTTTACTTTTTTTCTAACCTTGTTTTGCTTCTTTTTACTTATTTTAGGTAATTTGTGCAGCGCTTTGATCAACTCAAGCCACGTTTCACCTAAGACATAAAGATGACTTGACTTTACTTGACTTGATGAGTAGCAGGTAACAGTCTAAATATGAAGGAGATATATTCATTTTGGGCAAATCAATTGCTATTTTTGGAAAGTTCACCCCTTCTGATCAAATACCTTGCATGATGAGTACTGGATCTGCTCAGCGAGCTGCTGGTAGTGTATAACCTCTTCCATCATTTCCTGGAAGGCATGCTGCTTACTGAGGAACTGCTCGACATCTTCCTCTGCACGCTTAGATACCAGATTGATGTATTTATCATATTCATGGACAAACTCCTGAGGCCTGGTACACTCAGCCCAGAGCACCCTGCGCACCTCTTCCTGTTGAGCCTCAAGGATCTCTGGTAGGATGACGGGCTTCAGGGTGCTCCCAAACTGTGACCCTGGCTAAGAACACAGGATATGGGGTTGATATCCAAGCGGAAAAATAAAGTGTTTCTTCAGGTGTAAAAGTAGATAGTGACAGTAATGCCATCACTAGCCACTGTCATTTTAGAAATACCTAAGAGAACAGTAGGTAAGCCTGCCAACCACTGCTAAAATGTTTAGCATATACACTATGCTATATAATCACAGAGGCACAAATGGCACCCCTTTTCTGCCTCATTCACTACATGGGAAACATAACAAAATGTTATGCAAGACAGTTCGGTTTTCATAATAGAAAAGCTGATTTCTTCTTACCAATTCAGAGAACAGTTTGGTCTCCACACGAGGTATTACACTGATAGACCTGATCATGAATTCATAGACGTTAATGAGGGCCTCCTCATACTGTCTGAAGTCAGGCTCAAACTTTATCTCCTTGTCCTCCAGGATTAGATGCACCACAAATCCTGGGTGCTTGTAAGCTTGGTCTGACCGCTTCAATGACAATCCAAATCAAGGAAAAAGAAAAAAAAGGCAAAATTTTGAATTTATTGCAGCCATTCTAAGAGTAGTCTGCACCACTCTAAATATGCTGTTCTGGTTTCAAGTCTTAATTGTTTCTCCTACCAAATCTTGGGAAATTAACTTTGTATAGTTGTTCATTGTGTCTATCACAAGGCTCTGCAGCTGGGTGGTCATCAGTGCAGCCACACAGTTGAAGAAAGACAATAGCTTGGCATTGTTACCGAAGCCAGGAACCAGTAGGAGTTTGTATGCATGGTAGTAAATGTTTTGTACTTCAGGAATCCAACTGGTATAGAGAAGACGGATCCAGGGAATTTGTTAGTCTTTACTTAATATGCAAAAAATTACAAACGATGCCTTTGTTCACCATTTATACTTCTGAGCAGTAGAAATGTAATATATCAATGTTGAAATTGCTGTATTCATATAGGAACATGTTTCTTTGCATTTGACATTACTCATGAGCTCTATTCAGAGCACGTTCATTACATCTGTACAAAAACAAGCATTTTTTGACCTAATGGTTATTTGATGGAGAATTTTTATCTTGGTGATAAATGATAATGTGGACTCACCCCTTGATGAGGATTCCAGTGGCAGTATCAACATGTCTCATGATAATTTGCTGAAACACAGACAGCTCCATAGACTCATCTCTATTGTGGAACTCCTCTACATCGATCAGGCTGACATTTCTGCAAGTAAATGATAGAAGAGTGGGAGGTGATTGTAAAAATGACAGGAATCATACATTTTCATGCTTGTGTAAAATACTGGTGCCACAACACTGAAAGGATGAAAACTTGAACAGTCAAATAAAACACAATTTTCAATAACTGAAAACCTTGTCACGGCTCTTAAAGATTTGTCCAAGCCCATGCCAAACAGCAACATTTATTTGCAACTGCTGCTTGTTTCCAAATGGTATTATGGTGTAATGACAGCATAAACATGTAAAATATGTCACATAACCAGCCACAAAGACTGAATGCATTCATTTTGTATAATTGGAGAATTCTTCTTGTGTTCTGTACTTTGTGCTTTTGATATATGAACAAAATTCTCACATAAAGTCTTTAAAAAAGAAAAACAAATATTTCTTTTTTTTTCAGTATGTTAATATATTGTCATTTTTAAAAAACTAACTGAACAAATCCATCAAAGTCACATCAAACATTTCATTTAATTCAATTAATAAACTTAATAAAACTGAGAGAGGATAGAATTCAGCATAACAATATATCCAGCATACTTACTTGTAACAGCCATACCAAACAGATAGTATTTGCTGCATCAGGGGGTTGATAGAATGAAGCTTATGTCGCAAACACTTTCGTGCTTTAACAAAGTCTTTGTTCCATGGTTTTGGCAGCACCTCCAATCTGACCATGGAAGATAACAGGGGACTGAGAAAATTACTTTTACTTGGCAAGAAATATAAGACCGAAAGACTCAATCACTGCTTATTAAAACCTACGTTTTTCTTTGAACAAAGGAGAGCAGGTAACAGGTGCATGCACCTTAAAAGCCAAACTACACAAGATCTTAAGGTAGAGGCAATGTATACAGTATTTCACACAAATGCATTATTCTCCATCAGCGCTGACTTACTCAAGTCTATGAGAGGGCTGCTCTTTTGCTTTGTCAGTGGAACTTTCTCTTCCATCTCTGAATGTATATTTCACTGAAATCACAAACAAAAGTCATTGAAACTAACATCATGTCATTACAACATTCTTTTGAATTGCAAAAGATCCAGACACTCAAGATTTTAATGTATACATATCGCTGTCTTGACACTGTCCAGGTAGTCTTCCTTGATTTCATTGACCAGTAGATCCAGTGTTAGGTTCAGGCTCTTCAGGTGGCATGGTACCAGGTCTAGAATGCTCTCCAGCCAAGAATCCTCCAGAGGAGACACATTTTCCAGGTCTATCCCGTTCTCGATGTAGTAGTTGTATCTCTGATTCAACAGGATATTACAAACTACTTTCAGTAACTTGTAGGGATGAGAAAAAAATATCTACAATGTCGTCAATAACATTAAATCCAAATCTTTGTAGAGCATATAATTCAGAGCGTAGATATTCCATTTCATTGTCCAAGCTGTGTGCCTGAGCAAAAGTTACATTTTCAATCCGCTCACTGATTTATGTGTCATCTGTAAAATTCCTGTAAAACTGAAAAATAATGTGATAGTTTTAGTGATTGGCCCAATACAGGCAAGAATTTCAAAAGTTATAAATGTCAATGACATAAGTTATTTTTTAAGAAAAGAAAAAAGATTGCATTAGGGAGAAACATACAGTACCTAGCAACTGCAGCCATTGACACCAACAAAACAACAACAGTGACAAAGACTATGGTATTAACTGTCTTAAAAAAAACATGGTTAAAGAATAAGCACAATGTCTTCATTATGGACATGTGCACAGCAAAAGAGGACTGTAATATAATTTCATCAAGTGTACGCAGCCTTTCACCAATTCACGGTCACTCTGTGCTGTAATTTTGGGAGAGCCACATGGTGGACAGCTGCCATCCTCTTCCCGTTCACTAGAAAAAACAGAAAAAATAAACAAAATGTGATACATGGGCATCTCGGTGACAGCATCTTTTACTGATATCCACAGAAAATGTCAACAAAATGTTAATACTTTAACAAAAAATTGAATCATCCCATTTTACTGAAGATCTTGTTTAGTTAGCAAGTCAGTTAGGTAGATTCCATATTGAACATTTAAAGGTATGTGAGATGTAAACATGAATGACACCATGAACAGGCATGGCAGAATGAATTTAAAAAAAAAGGAAAAAAAAACAAACAAGTAAAGTGGTGCAATTTACCATATGAATTTAACCAGACTTTCACGGAGACTTCTGTGCTTTTGACCAAGCTTTGTGCGTGTGCTGTGGCGCTTCTTTATGGTCCCAGGGATCTGCACTGCCTTTTTCTTTGGGAGTATGTTCTGGCTTCTGCCATAACTTTGGCCTGGTCTACAGTCTGTCACTCCATTTGGCAGATCTCCTGCAGTTGACAAATAGCAAACAGAAAGGAAAAAAAACAGAAAACTTCTGGACAAAGTACTTCTTACAAATTACAGCAATATCTAAGAATACTGTATGTGATCGTAACCCTGGTGTTTGAGTTAGCATCAAGCCAATATATTTTATGTTGGTAAATAATAACCAATTTTTTCATTGGTAATTTTACTATAAAAACTTCACCCACCTCTCCCAGCAACTTCACTTCCTTCAGGTTTCTGCATCGATGGGGGATACCGTGAAAATGAAGGTTTTGTTTCCATCCACGGTTGTTTTTTGTAGCCCTGGTGTTTGGTGTTAGTTTTACAAAGAAGGAAGACGTTTGATTTAAAGTAAAAATGCAACCTCACAACATGGAAAATGTCCAAATAACCAAAATTAACTTTTCAGTAATTTTAAACGTCAATTATCGATATTTAACTATACAACTGAAAAACGTTAGCTTATTTTATCTGGCTTTTAGGTGGCCGGTAGTTAATGAAGCTGTATTTAAAACAGATATATTCGTTCATTTTATTCCACTGCGTGTTTGCTAAGCTTACCTGTGGTCGATTATAAGGTAAAAAGGCTATACTATCGATGGTATTTGTTCTCTTCTTTGCTAAACTCATACCAACATTGGTGCAAAGTTATGAGCTAACGTTAGCTTTTCCCGTTGCTAAGGCCGTTGCCAAGCAATCTCTTGTTGGCCTCGTGAACTTCTCCACCAGCAGGAGGCGATGACGCTCTCGGTCACTTCCGCGTCGGCAGTTAAAGGGAAAGTTAAGGGAAACTTGGCTCCTAACCTTTGCTCCTGTTACTGTCCAGACCAAATCAGATCAGGATTAAAACCCACTAAATGTATACTGGTCAAATCCGGACTAGATTGGCCCACAGAGGGTAAAGGTTAGTTATCACACAGATTAAGTTTTGTGGACAGAAATGTCACTGCTTTGTTGACATCTTGAACACATCAGACCAGTTCAGGAGCCTTTAAACATTCATTCATTCATTCATTCATTCGTATTCAACCGCGTATCCGTTTCTGGGTCGCGGAGGTGCTGGAGCCTTTAAAAAAACTGAATAATTTAAATTATTCAGAAGTCAGGATCAAGATTAGAACTATTTAGCTTTTCCCATTTAGAGTCAATATCATCTGTTGACATACATGCTTATGAAGATGCGCTGATTTGATGGCAGTAACAAAGAATTTTTTTCACATCCTTACTGATTTCTTTTAATAGATTGACTTTTCACTTAAACAGAAAATCATCCCGAACAAAAATGATAATTTGTTATTTAATCTTGTCCATAAAGTTCACCTTGCCTGTTCAAGTTGAAAGTTAAAAAAAAATTATATTGCTTAAAAATCCTTAAAAAGCCTTCATGTGTTTTCAAAGATATTCTCCTTGTCCTTCAGAAACTGTGGCCAAGGTGCAATTAAGCGACAACATGAATGCAGTTTTGCTTTAGGTGAACGCAGTGCTCCCGCAGAACAGCTCAGCTGTCCACACACGCCTTCAAGATGTGAATATGTGGATGTGAGTTTGTAACAACGCATGTCACCTTTCTTTACCATGCAATGATTCTCAGGGACTGTTTCAAAAAAACACAGTTGTTTATTCCCCTTAATATATTACATAAAACTAAATACATATATTTACATAAAAATACAAAATGATAACTTTGGCTTAAATCAATTTAAAAACAACAGGATAATAAAGACATTTTTTATCCTCTGACCTTTTCTGATTAATTCTTTTTGTGTGTATGTGGAAAAAAATGTTGTAATAGCTTTGTTATTCAGAACTATTTGGTATATAGAAATCCAAATAATACTTACAATTCCTTATGCTAGCGAGGATACTGTAAAATAGTAGTTTAACTGCCTGCATGCTCTGCTCAAAATAATTTAAAACAGCATGTTCACATCTGTTCATTTTACCAAATCCTGTGGGATATCTGTAAGGGAGATGAGATCTAATTAAATCATTTGTTCTTAGTAAGACCTTAAGTAAAACAGGAATGGAATGTGAATATTACTTTAATAGTATGTGCCTCTGACTATACAAAGTTTGATATATAAAACCCAAGCATGTCCAGAATCTGAGGTGAGTTTAGTCCTGTATCTGAAAAATCTAAATCTGACGGGAGATGATAAGGAAGACAATTCTAAAAAGTATTTAGCACACCTACAGTTGTCCTTGATGTGGCTGAAAGGCTTGCAGTCAAGATTTCAATTTGCTAGCTGGATTTCTTCAGCCCAGGCAGTGTGAGCTCATACCTAAAGAGCACAGAGATGTGAAATATTCATTCAATTTTCCTTGGAACATTTTCTTCTTTACATACAATATCATACAGCATTACTATTGACCTTCACACTTTTGGTACAAATAAGTCAGTGCTTTCATTTGGGAGAAAATACTGTACTGTAAATAAGTATACCTCAGATGAGTCCTGTTAAACATTAATCTCCAAATATTGTCCCAGAACAAACCACAAGGAAATATTTAAAACTACTACAGTTGGGACCAAGTTACACAGGTAACTGTAAAGTAAGTCCCCAGTGGTACTGTGGTGCAAATCAAGGAAGTCAAGTCAACTCTCAGTGCAAGATCAAGCAAATCATTAGGCAAGTCAAGTTATATGTTATTCCGACAATTAATCAATTTTCCACATTTTAATAATTCGGACCCTGCCCATAATATCCGCCATGTGCAATCATTTCATCTTAAAAACACAAAAAAATCTAAGTCAAGTCAAGCAAGCATTTTTATTGGTCTTAGTTGAGCAAGCTTCAAATGTTCATATCTACATCTTTAGTTTGACTTAAGTTCAAATTTCCACTTGCCAGCTGGAAGTCATGTGACTGAAATCCCCTATCTCTAGAATCTACAGTTTGATCCAAATCATAATCAAAAGAGCAAAACTGGGGACCATACCACTCTGTGGAGGCTTTGGCAAGATCCAACTGTGACAGATCTATCATCACCTGAGGACAGAAGCAGAGATTTGAAAGTGATGCAACCACAACAGCCAGGACCCTGGTTTATGTATGAAAAAAACTAAATAAAACAAACAAAAACAAATCAAAAACTGAAAATTTGTTTGTGGAATCAAATGGCAGGCTACAATATAAGCCGCTTTAACTACCATGCCAATGTCCTTCCTCTCCCTTGTGATCAACATTTTGTTGTTTTTCACCGACACATCCAGTTTCCTTGTTTGGGCTTCCTCAAGTGACACATCATACTCAAACCTGTAATGAAAGAGGGTTGGCAGAGAGAGGGCCAGGCTCAATTTCAACCTTGGATCCTGTAATATATAGTATATACACAGTTTGGTGATTGAAACTGAACTCATGTGTTTACCTGTCATTGAAGACAGGATTGACTGTCCTCCGCTTGACTTGAGTCTTCTTGCGGTGCCTCCAGGTTTGGTCAGGGAGCAAATACAGGCGGACATATGAGTCTGTGCCATTGTCACTGCAGGGGAATAAGTTCCTGATGGCAACAGTGACAAACAATGAGTCATGTGTTTTACATGGGTTTGTACACACCTCTCACCAAATTAATCACTCAATGAAATCTCTTTCTTTGTTAAATTTATGCTGGGCTTTGCTATTCAAGGTCATTAGACCAACGCATTTCAGCTTGTAGCCTTCATTCAGGTCATAAAGCAAAAGTCACTGAAGTTTTGACCTCTTCAGACTTTTCACTTCTTTTTCTGCAAGTAGGTCATGTTGTGGCATACTACACTACCTGCAAGCGTTAACCAGAACAATGAGTTTTCTCCTCAGGTTAGCATAGCGCACAGTCAGCTGGATCTCCCCAAGTGAACCCTCATGTCTCCTGAGGGCCCTATATTGGTAATAAAAAAAACATTTTTTAATCACAGTTTTATCACATGTATTCTGGTTGCTAAAATACACAGTTTATTTAACCACATGTGAAAAGGTGAAACATCTCCACACTACAGGAAAGACGTGTAGACACATACTGAACAAAGCTCTGGACTTACTCTGGATAAAAAGCTCCCTCTGAAACATCAAAACGTGACGAAGCGATGGAGTTGTCCGACAGCAGGCTGTGGGAGTCATAGCGTCGTATGTTTGCTGTCGAGGCCAAAGGCGACTGCCAGTTGTCGGAACCACGGCGGGGAGCTACGTAATTTTCATTCAAGCCATCATGGGAGTTTTCAAATAGTAATGAAGCTTGGGTGACAGTAGTATTGTCGGCGGGAATGGTTGAAGAGGGAGATGTAGTGCTGGAGGGATTGGATACAGTGCTACTGCTTCCTTGGTTGGTCTGTGGTTTTTGTTTTGAGGCGTGTGATGGATGACTCACCAGAATCTTTGGAACAGGCTTTTCAAGAGCAAGAACCTAGCATAGGATTACGGAAATAAATCATGTTAAAACATCAACACTCTTTTCTCATTAAGCACTGGGTAAATATCTGACTGGTGCTGTATATCAGCTGGAAATTACAGCAAAATGGACACTTGATGATCAACTAACAGTGTAATGACGATGACGATGATTATCTTAAAACAGGAAGCAGCTGAATATTGTTTTTTGGAACCTGAGATTGTATTTTTGCATTGAGGGTATGTGTACAAAGTGGGTTTCTATGCACCTACCCTGAGAGTTGCCTTCAATTTGATCTGGCTGTTTGCACCAGAGCGCTCCAGCTGGAAGCGCTGGTCGAGTGTCATGTCGGAAATGCTAAGGAGACGACTCAGGGGCAAGTTTAAAGAGCCAAGTGGAGTCTTCTTCTCATGCTCTATGACCTGAACCACAACAATGCAGAGAAGAAAAAAACATATTTAAGTTGTGAATAAATTACGTTATACTTCCTGAGGATAGAATGACTGACATGTTGGTGGATTTCATTTTTCTAACGGGATTAACAAATAGTGATAAATGCAGGTTCAAGGGATCATTTACAAAAAGACTTAAAATGCATGATTTTTTTTAAATGCAAATTGCAAGTATTTGGCTTTGAAGCCTTCATCTTCTAATATCAGTTGCATGACATACACACATGATTCTATATTATAGTGATAATACTGATATACTGTCTTGACTACTGTCCAGCTGTGTACACACTGTGCCTTTCACATCAGTTTTCTCTAAAATATTTTAAATGCTCATGATTCATTTATAAGACATATTGGAATCACTTAGAAATAACCTGCATGTTGAGTAAAACTGTATATTACGAACCTGAACACGGAGCTGCTGAGTTTTAACATCATGCACAAAGAAAGTGAAGCCCTCCTCCCACACTGGGTCTTTGGACGCATACACAACCTACAAGAAGACAATGAGTTGCAATCTAGGCAGACAACTATTGTGTTGTGACACAAATTTACAACACAAGTATGTCATTTTAGAGTGCAGTAAAGCATTTTTATGAGTTACATTCCTCTCCAAGACATGACTTTAGTAACCCGTAAAGAAAGTGGTGCTAAGCATGATGCTGTGAGAGAATTACCTTGCTTTTCTGAACCTCGTCACTGATGGAAAACTCTACAAAAGAGTTAGGGTTGGCAGTTTTCCTTGTGAGCTGAAAGCATATAAGTGAGCCAGTATTTGTAAATTCTGATGCTCTATTATCACACTCACTTCATATTATAAACACAGGACACAAAAGTAAAGGAGTGGTTGATATAATCCTGAAAGGAAAATATGTACAGTATTAAATTGGAGTGAAAGGTAATAGTGGCTGATGCTGTTAGAATGGAGATAGTGAGGGGTATCTGTGAAGTGAAAAATTATGGCAGTTTTTGTCTATGGAAAAAAAATGCATCAGAGTCATCAGATACCGTGTGCATAAGTAAAACGTGAGCTGAGATTAAGACGAACCTCAGGGGTACAAAACAGTACCTAGTAACACCTGAATTTACATGCAGCGCAACTAGCCATATCAACAGTATATTTGCAAATACTTGATTACATCTCAGCCATTTCTTGTGCTTGTTTCCGATAGGATACATATTTCTGAGACTCATGCAACAAGCTCATGGTAGGAATTTGACTTCAGGTAGTCTCATGCCCTCCAGTACTTCTGCATTCCACTCCTTAACACACTGCAGACACAGTCCACCACCTGGGATACATGAACCAGACTTTTACACAGCCTTTGATCATGACTGAATGCTACTGTTTTAAACGCTCCACAGCCAGCACAGATCTGGGTGACCTTCATTTTATCATTCCAACATAATGAAATCTTAAGATGGTCATATTTCAGTTTTCTGATTTTTCTTAGTGGCCAGCAGAGAGTGCGCAGAGGGAAGGGCTTCTGTTCACAGGTCAGGTTAGGACATATCAAAATGAGGCATGTTTGCTAAACCAGTGGAAACAAATAGTTTCTTTAAATAATTTGCCATTTGTTCATCACTGCCTAAATTGCCAAAAGAGTGGAATTTAAAGGTCTCATATTTTACATTCTTAAAGTTTTATTTGGAGTGTGGACAATATCCATAAGAAGGTATATTTTTAGATTTCGGTAACAAAACCATCTAAATTTGGTTTGAAACTCCTCTCTCAGGCTTGAGGTAAACACTCAGGGAAACCTCATGCTACAAGGTTGGATGGCGGGGACATTGGAACTGGGTTTGAAATTTGACTTGGAGCGGTGACTGCTTTGTTGTGACATTACAGTCCAGTTCCAGAAGTCCATAGAGGTGGTATTAGGACTCATTTTAGCAAAATAGGCTGTGAGCATTTCTCTACGGACTGACACCTTTGGTATATTCAGTTGTAGTCAATAAACTATATGGTGATTTTTGACTTCAGTAGCAGTTATTGATTTGTCCAATGTTTCAATCGTTAAAAAATGTGTATTAATATGACGACGATGAGTCAAATGACTTATTTAGTTACTCACCACAAAAATGATCACTTTTAAATTGCCTTTTTTCTTGTGTTCTATAATCAGGGAAACAAGCCCTGAACAAGCCTCAGCTGAAAGAGAACCTGTCCACGTAAACACCAGCTGGTAATAACACACCCGCACAAAGTGTCACACATACACCAAACAAACAGGAAATACCAGCTATGAACTGAGCGCCAACAGTAAGTATTTCATGTGACTAATGCTTTTGTCTCACATAAACACAAGAAGATTATTCATCGGCACGGTGGGAAAGTGAAAAAGAAACTACCTAACAGCTTGATTTAACACTTCAATGATAAGCACGTAAAATATTTTCTATCACATATTTTCTTCAATCTAAATCTACACATTCCTCTCTGTGTTACCTCCACAGAGGGAAGAGTTCTTCAAAAAGGAGTTAACTAAACATGCCGAGCTTTATATGTAAGACAATACAAATGAAATCTCCATAGCAAATGTGGAATGCCCAGCAATAAAACCTTCGTACAAAGAGGTTCTGTTAGGAGTGGGGCTGGATGTCTGCATACCAGAGATCACAGGATTATGTGCTCTCATATTTTTGGGTTAAATCAGGTAGTGGCTGATATTTCAGGATTGCTATGGCAGAGCAGAAAAAACACATAATCAGTATTGATTATGCGTATAGAACAGTCATTGCACTGTTATTCCCAGGTTCCAATGACAGAGGGCAAATGATCACACCAATTTCTGTGTCTTCTATTCTTTTAAAAGTGACATATATATATTGAGAGGCTGTACGTGCCACTGTCCTGTTTTCATCCCAATTTCTTATCTTACCCGCGCTTCCTTTGAGTGTTTCCCATGTTTATGATGGTCTGAGATCTCTTTTTGGTCTTTCTGTAGACAGACACAGAAATACACAACAGCACGTTTATTAATCCACATCGTATCATCTGCACTGAGGGGCAACAGCCCCTGATAGAAACGACTTACTGGTAGGTTTGAGGCATTGTCCAAATACACTGCAAGCATCGCACAAGCAAGGCCATCTGCAGACTGGACGGGAGTGAAGACAGAGAGGAATACAAGTCACACAACTGAGTAATAGCAACTCAATCAGATACAAGAGTGAGCCACAATTAATTATGTTGCCAAGGAGACTCAAGTTGAGAAACGTTTTAATGTTGGAGCATAAAAAGTGGTGTGCAGAAATATGGAGTTAAGCAACATCAGGGCAAATGCACCTGTCTCAGTAAGCTGGGGTCAGCCTGAAGAGAAAACCACTGGAGCTTGAGATGAACTTTGCCTTTTTGGACCCCTTCGAGAGGAAACCACTATAAAAGAAAGATATTCCTCTATCAACATGGGTTTCATATGAAAACTTTATTTTGTTGAAAAAATGCTTAAAATGGTTACAAATATATTAAAATCTCTGAGTTTTCGTTTCCCCATTCTTGAAATTTGACTGATGCAAAGTCTCTATTTATTTGAGACTGTGCATACATGATAACTTTATATGCACTGAATAAAACCTCACCTGATCAATCTCTTTCTCCCTCTTCACCTCGCCGAAATCGAGGTGATACCTAACGCATAATGAAATGTGATGATGTTAGCAAGTGAAAACCTCTAACAGTTTCTCAGCACTAACATAATAATATTATAAACCACCACCAGCAAATTATTGCAAATTTAGTGTGTTTGATCACACAGCAAACTCATAAATTCAAATTCTCAGAGGTTCAATTTTTTTAATAACAACGAATGAGAAAAATACAGTTGCCCTCTTAGGTTAGAGAAGTAGGATGATTGTACCCGATACAAGAAATCTGAGATCATGTTGTAAGCACATATCTAGCCAGAGGATAAATCATTGTTTTTTTCCACACAAGACATTCAGGGGAAAAGAAACTGCTTAACCACCATGCTGGACAAACCATAGAATCACCATCGCTTTGTTAAAATTTGTTGTTTATCACTTGCTTCTTAGGTAATAAAATCTAATAGTGAATACATAGGAATGAAGCCAGAAACTGTATGAATACATTTTTGATTAAAAGGCTTTTTGATTTTTTTATATAGTGCCAGGATGAGATATGTGTTTGAATGTAATAAGGATCAAATATGCTAATCAATGAGTGATGGAATTATATATCTGGTTTATAGTATACTGAATACAAAATGCATTATCCCATTAATTTACTTACGCTCCAAGGAAATCATCTTTATCTGTGTCCTCATCATATAGTTCCACCTCCAACTCTTGCCCCGGAGCCTCATGAATAACAAACTGTAAACAGATAGATGCTTATGGTGGAAGTTTATGTTAGGTCCATTCTTAGTTTATCAGACTGAATTTTAAAATTCAAAAAATAGCTTTAGAAGATTATACATAATAAACATGATGTGGGTGAGAATCGCACCTGAAATTGTAGAAAAATGTCAACTACTGAATGACCTGAGCATTCAAACAATGTGTTGCAGTGATTTTCAGTGCAATCTGTGACAGAATGTATTTGCCTTTCATAAACAAGGAAAAGAGGCATTCAATTTTAAGTCTGTCTGTTTCCCAGAGAAGAACAGGCTTCATACTTGAACGTGATGCATATTAAGCTTAGCCAGGAAGTATAAGAAATTTAAATTCCCAAATTGGGTTAAATAAAGTAGTAATTATATTATTAAATCAAAAGCATAAAATGAGTATAAAACTATAGTAAATGCAGGAGTACCTCGTACACTTCATTCCATTCCGGATCCAAACTCTCTTTGATGGTCTTGCTTTTAAAATTTAGGTTGCCAACTCTGAGTTTTGCATAGGGATCTGATTTGCCTTTCACCAATCCCATCATGTATGTGTCTTTCGCCAACAGCTCTTTGGCCTCCAGCAAGTGGACCCTGACCACACCCTGAGGAGTTGAGGAGGGGAGTAGGAGTTAACTCTCACATGAAAAATAAATGTATGCAAGACAAAAGTTAATACAATCAAGGAAACTGCATAAAATGGAAAGGCTAAAGGGTGTGTATTGCTTACACGAGGCAGAGGAAATCTCATCTGGTCCACTTTGACCTGGTCTATGAGTGGGAAACACATGCGGTTGGGCAAGACCATGAGTGAGGAAATGATGTTTATGATGGTGTCCTCAGACAGCGAACTGGAGGGGGACAAGACAGTTTTACAGCATTTACAGATAAGTAAACAGCAAAAGAATCATTAAGACTGTTCAAACCATCAAACAAAATAGTCAGGAGTTGTGGGGGATTTTTATGGAAACTAACCTGAAGGCAGGACTGTCCAAAAGGTTGGTCATGCCAGTCCAGTTAATTTCTAGGGTCTAAAAATTATTATTGGCTATTTTTAGTTATTCATAGTTTATTAGCAAATAATGGCACAAGTTTCACAAAGACATACTGCAAATATCCAAGGCACACTCACTGGGGGCCGAATGAAAAAAATGGTGACTCCTCCCACCAGCGGTACTTGACCAATGAGAGGCTCCAAAATGACCCTCAGCATGCCCTTGAGCTGGAAGATTCAACAAAGTTTAAAAAAGAAGCGATCGCACAAACGTGATGACGATGATAAGAGAGAACATAAAAACCCGATCCTTACCTTAAGCCCTTTGAAACCAGCTACGATTGGCTTTTTCACCTCGGCATCAATGTCTACATCACCATCATAACTGCAATGTAAAGAGTAATTGTAACAGCTGGATTACTATAAAGGGGAAGCACCCACTGGGATGTTGTTCACACCGCACAACAGAAAGACCAAAACACATTTGACAGCTGATGACAAGTTTAGCTTTGATGAGAAAAATGTCTTAAAAACCAACCAGATAGTCATGTCCAGAATCACCTCCTTCTGATCCACTTCATAGGTATAAGCTTTCATCCCAGTGATCCTAGGAGGCTGGGATTAGAGAAACATTTTTTAAAAACTTTCTTAAATGAGACACTAAACATTAAATTTATGAGACCAAGCTGTCTACCAACAGTAAATGATATGTAAGTGTTTTGTTAAAAATGATGCACGCAGTGTAAACAATTGGCACCATTTTCAAAATCAGGAGGATTTAAATGGCCTAATCTATGGATTGAATGTGTATGGAGGACAAATGTAAAGAGCAGGAAGTCCAACTAACTATGTGTCCAAAGTGGACTTTGCTGAAAGTGAACATCTTCAGTGCAGGGCTGGATTGCCTGACAGCTGGTTGGATGTTTTCTTTGAGGAGCTTTTCCATGAACATCCCAAAGAAAGGCCAGGCCTGCTCCAACACCTGAACACATAACAAAAAAAGAGCATGTAAGAGCAGCTCAGTCCCACACCTTGATCAAACAGCAAATAAATCCATTCAATTATTGTAATGGATATAATCCCCCCAAAAAATAAAGCTGTCTGTATGCTGTTTTTTTAAAGGCACAGTGCTAGTCAGACCCAATAATATAATAAACAATCATAAGGGATTAAAGCCATGTGTATAAAGATATGATATACACACCCAGCATCATCCCAAAAGAAATTAACGGAAAAACATCTTACCTTGTTAACCCAGTCAACTTTCTCAACATCAGGAAAATTGACCTGGGAGAGAAAACATGACAGTTCAACTAAAAGTGAGTCTATTTTGGTTTAGTGAGCAATAACCACAGAGCTTGACTTGTTAGTGTCACAGCACAGCTGCATGCATTGTGTTGGTGATGATGGAGATCATGCTGTTCATGAAGTCTTCATTTGATAACATAGATCATTTCATTTTTGATTGCTAATTATCCTTCATGCATATTGTACAATCTCTTATAAGTCATTTGAAATTAAAGATGATGTAGATGTGGATTTTATTTTTTATTTAATTTCATGTAATCCAGCGGTCAAATTTGTGAAAGTGGATCCGGATCGGCACTGGAGTTGTTTGTTATTCAGGGCTTACCAAGACTCCTCTGCTGTATCAATACACTACCCCCCCCCACCAAGTTAAAGTTGCTCTGGTTTCACTTCTACTGCACAAGTTGCATTCCTGCTCCCTGTTACTCCTTCTGAGTTCCCATGAGTCACTGGGTGGGTGTGGTGTAGACTAACAGCACATTTGGCTGGCCCATTTCACTTCGGGTTTAGGAGGTCCAGCCCAAGTCTGGCATGTCATGCAAATCAAGTGCAGAGGTTGTCAAAGCGACAGTGTATGTGAGCAGATGTCCTGCTGTGCAAATATCTTTTCAGGATGTTTTTCACAATTTGACTGCACACAGTGTGGTTTAGGTTAATCTGCAAATATTTGCAGGTTAACATATTATGTAAGTGGTCATATCAATGTGTTGGATATTTATTCAAACAAAACTACAATCATCGACCAAGATTTTCTCAGCCCCAAAGTTGATGCTGTTTGATGGCACAGCAGCCCCCCTCCTGTGGGGCTCAGATGAAAGCCTGTCCTGGGCACCCCGCTGAAGTGTAGGTGTCACCCATGAGCACAGCACTCACCCATGATGCCATCTGAAGAGCACTCTTCAGCTCCCCGCTGATCACAGTATCTTCGTTGTCCACGAAGTCGATGGCGGTTCCGATCCGGTGGTCTTTATACTGCCGGTTCTTCTTCCACCAGGTGACCATCACCAGGCACAGCAGCACCCAGCTGATACTGAGGCCCCAGTAGCCGGTCAGGTAGACGGGGTAGCAGAAGAGGACGGCTCTCCCGCAGTAGATGAGGAACTCCATGATGATGCGGTTGACAGCGGAGGGGCGCAGCTGCTCCGAGCTGCCGGGGATCGACGGACTGCCCCCGAGCCCCGCTCCCTCTGCCGGCCCGCCGGGATGCGCTTGTCCGGTGAATGCCATTGGGTCGAACTACCCCTGGGACCCGGAACCCCCCAAAACAAAAACAAACAAACAAACGAACAAACAAAAAAAAACCCCCCAAAACAAAACAAAACGAGAAGCTTATATAAAAAAAGAAGCTGTAAAAGACGGCTGCAGGAACAGATTTAGGTTTTGCTTATCGCAGCCCAGTTCAGCGCGCAGAGGCCTATCTCCCTCAGCCGTGATAACTTCCGCGTTTAAAACTTCCCAAACACAGGTAGACACACCTGCACCCATGGGTGGGAGAGGCCTGAGGAATTCCACCCTAAACAGGAATGCGATGGAGAGCCACGGAGAGCTGTAAGCATGACAGAAATCAGGAGGAGGACAGTTTGGTGGAACAGCAGCCATCCTACATGTTCACTGGTGGTATTTATGAAAGAAGCTTTATTGTGACTGTGGATTTTTGGGCCTGATAAATCTTGGTTAGTCGTTGTAGTTTTGTTTGTTTGCCTCTTTTACAAGTATAACATTTATATTTATGAGCCACTGTCAGTGAACTACAACTGATGGAACAAATAAATAAATGAGCTTCATTCAAGACTGTAGACGTCATGCTGGCTGACTGACCACAAGATGGCAGTATTTTAGCAGTGTCTGCAGCTTAATGACACGTGAAGGTACACTGAGTCAAACATATTTTATTATAGTTTGTCATGACAATCTGCTGAGATGTTTAAGTCTGTTGGTTGCTTATTTATATATTGGCTGTTGAATAATTATTCGATTTAATGATAACACAATGATTATATAACAGGGAGGTCTTACCTATCTATCCAGATAGATGGATAGAAAGGACTCCTGTGAGAATAGAGCATTGCCTTTTCACAAAGATCATATGCTTCTAGACAGTCTGCAGTATGGTGTTTAAGTCAATTGAAATGTCATATTTGAACGTTGTAAAATACTTCTCTATCCATGAGGCCTCTGGTACTGAGAAAGGATATCATTTACATGGATGTGGAACCTTTGTTGAACTATGACGAATGTCCAAAAGTGCCCAAATGATCTGGTTTTGTTGTGGTCTGAAGCAAGAGGCATTTGGGGTTGACAGGATTTTATCCCATTTGGTTCTGAATCGGCTTGAAATGAAATGCATCATCTCATACAGTACAATGAGGTTTAAAATATAACAGATGTGGGATGTATTGAGTGTAATCCTTCTGTTATCTTTGCCCATAATTGCAACTCTTTTTAATCTTGGAAACGGGAGGGAGACATACAGGACGTATGTACTTGTAATGCAGTACAACTTGCAGGCAGAGCCAGAGAGGCCAGCAGAGCTAATGTGACTGTAATTTCATGGTGTGTCTGTTTTATTGTGTTTGGACAAGTGGAGCAAAAATTCTTATGCAAACAGATAAACACTAATCACACACTTTCATAAGTGCAAAGGGCTCAATGTTTATTATTTACAGAGGTGATCCAGTTCTGAGCTCTGAAGAAACTATAACACAAATCTCATGTTATATCAGAAAAGTATTGGAAATTTATTTGAAATGTAATTAATCTCAACTTTGGTGTCTGAAATAATATTTAAAATTAAATTGTAAAGGTATCGTACAAATAACTGTATTTATCTGTTTTTGCCAACATTTCACTGAAAGTAAAGCTGAGAATCTTCCCAGTATTCATTCATGGAGGAAAAAAGCTTTTTTTATTAGTTAATCTGTTTATAGTATATTTTCACACCTTCTGCCGTAAAATGTGATGTAAGGTGTGAAGATTTGTTCAAGAAAAAAAATGTTATGTCAGATACACAAACGGGTTGCATATAAAGAAAACAGTCAACACATTATTGTGCTTGCATTAACTTTCATTTGTAAAGGCTTGGTAATTGGAACATCAATTTTACTTTGAAAGTGTTTGACCTGATTTACAAGTGCATACACTGACTATCACATGATTTCCTAGTGGAGAGTTGGTCATTTTCCTCAGCCTAAAATCCTAAATCCTGTGTTTAATGTTCAGTAAAGGTACAGGCAGAAGCTTTGTGTTTTTTCTCTTCTTTAAATTGCTGAATTTGCTTCTGCATGACCATACTGTGGTCTTTTAGCAACATTTTCAAGGCAGTACATGGGTCTGATTACCAATACCTGACTATTGTGATTATTACTGACTGTGATCATTAGTAGTTGCAAACCAATTGCCTGTAAGACTATTACCTTTATTGTGCATTCCAACTATATTCTAAACATTAACTTGCTGATAAGCAATAAACATGAACTATTAAATTTGAGAAAGTGGCATGAAATTTAGTGTGTTTGATTTTACCTCAGTACACAGTTTGATCACTTGAATGTTATCAGATATTCAGGACAAGCCTGGCTGTCACGGAAGATAACAAACATGCTGGGTGTGGCCATGTTGTCCACGACACTGTCGTACTTGTGCACGGAGACAGCAGCCTTGGCCGGGGGAACGATCATGTTTTGTTTTCCAAGAGTGAAATCTCCAGTTAACACCCGGCAGAGATACACGAACTTCTCACCTTTTGGATTCGGCTTGGAGTAGGTATTACTGGCAGAGTAGCTTGCATTGACAGCAAAGTATGTTCCATTACCATAACAAGCCGCTGAAAATGAAACAACAGCATAAAGTTATTTAGTTAATCTTCAATAAACATATTTTTAAAAATGCTTGAATGTGGTTTAAAAATCAACAATAAACATTATGGATATAAGGAATGTGATGTGTCACTCAGGAGTTCAGGTCTCACCATTCTTTCCTGCATAACTCCTGTTGAAGCCATAATGATTGATGTCATTCACAGTGGTGTAGCAGGTGCCATGGAAGAGACGTTTTTCGTTGTTTTGATGGCCATTTCTTTGATCCATCTCGCGCTTCTTGACTTGTAGGGTCTTCCATAAAGTTGGGTTCTGGATTCTCTCAATCTAAGAGGGGAAAGGACACATTTAACTGCAGTAGGAACAAAGCAGCTGAGTCACTGGATGGAGGTGAAGGATGTTAGTGACTTCTTGGCCAACCTTCTAATCTAGTAACTTGCAATAACTGGACTTAAAACATCATAGATGATATACAGAGCATCTTAAATGTGGACTACCTTATTAATGGTCATTTTGCATGACTGCTGGAACAGATTCTGGACTTCGGTGTACTCTACTGTTCCAGCCTGGATAGTAACGGGATGACAAATGGTGCTGGCTGGCATGGGTTCCCAATGCTCAGGGATATCTTCATCTAATGGCAAAATAACCCATTTAGTTTTTATGGTAACAGATTAGATAAGCAGAACCTCCATCAAGTCTCCATCTAAAAGTAGAATACCTTTTAGCTTGTCAATTCTTTTTATCTTTAGGGTACATCCTTGGCTATCAGAGGCCGGACCACTTGGCATTGTGACGGTGTAGTGGTGACCCAGGACTTCAACTTTCACACTTGCTTCACTCTTTTCCAGTGCTTGCTCAAGGTGGAAGTTGGTCATTGAATCAAATGGCTGAAACTGATGCCCTTGCTGTTGGTACTGCCATTCTGCCACTGAATCTGTCAACTCCATTTTCTTCTTTAGTTCTTTCTCTTCACTCGCCATTTTCAGCATGGCATGGATCTCCTTGGTGGCTTTCAGGACATCCTTGCTAATTCCTTCAATTGTAATTGAGGCTTTACCCTTGATGTTTTCAGTCCTAATACTCACGCCTATGGTCTTCTGGATGTCAACTATTCGCTTGTAGTCAGCATCAGTGAGGCAAAGGATGGTGTCATCTGGAAGCGTGTTGGTTTCTATCTCTTTAGATATCAGGTCATTAATCCACTGCTTGGCTAAGTCTACTTTAGCTTGTGTGTCACTACAGATGTGGAAGCAAGTTGGCTCTATTTTCAGAGCCTCAATGACAAAATCTCCCCCTCTCTGTGGCTTGTCATCAGTGTTACTCCTGACAAAAAAGAGTGCTGCAAACACAAATTACCAGCTTTAAATTAGGGTTTAAACATTAAAAACAGATAATGGATATGAAAACCAAATTGTTTACTTGTGTACTTTATGTACTTACATTTAAATTTGGCACCAATGACTCCCAAGAACCCAGATTTATCCTTAGCCTCAGTTTTTTCTCTTCTCTGCATACTGTTGTAGAATTCTTTCAGCATTGGTGGTTGGAAAATAACTATCCGAACTTTCTTCAGGGGGGCTAAGGGGTACTGCCTAAACACATCAATCACAGCATCCAACATAGCATCTGCCACCTGTCCTGCCTGAACGTTGCCTTGACCTATAATGGAAAAGAATACATTACAGATTTTCAATATATAACATCTATAGGAGGGAAGAAAAGCATCAGAGAATAAGGTAAGCTTGTAAAAACACACCAAACAAGCTATCCTGGCAGTGATCATTATTTTTGAAACGAAGGGCTTGTGGATTATTGTGTGAGAAAGAAGACTTGACATACAATGAACTCACCAGTGCCAATGGCAGGGAATGAGACAGAAGTGAATGAGTTTTTCACACACATTTGGAGAGCCTCCTTCACTTCCTTATTGATTTTAATTGGATCTGTCTGCCCAACCAGGTGGAGGATCTTCTTACACTGCAGGTTACCTGGCTGGGTCATTATCATGCCTGGGTGGGGCTGGTCACCTAAAGGTATGACAGTAGATTTGAATGACTTTTAAGCACAAGTTTATGCACACTGTTGGCACACATCTCTTGGTTTACTAATCTAGTGTTATGGTGGGCATTACAAAACTTGGCTAATAATCGACTTCTTACTTTGAGCAAGCAAGAATATTGTTATACTGTGTTATACACTTACAGAAGCTGGGTTAATAAAAAATAAAAACATTTTAAATACCTAAGCAAAAAAGTTAAAATGTTTTCATACCAAGGGTTTGGCACTCTGTTTCAACAGCCTGACCAGCTGCATCCAGAATAGCCTTCGATACTCCTAGAGGAGAGATAGAGATGATAAATATCATATATGTTATATGGTTATGGTAATTAAAACAATAACTGGAGGCCATGATTACTGGGGACAAATTTTTGTGTAAATATTGATGTTAAACAGATTTTATATGTTGAGTGTGTTGCCTTGTTGTTACTTTTTAAGTATTATCCTCTATATAGCATAAGATTTATACCTACATCTAAATAAGGATCTAGAATTAAAACTTAAATTATAATCAAGCTGCATAAATATTCTAGTTCTCACTATGACTTACCTGATTTCAGAGAAAAGGTTTCATTGGAGGAGTTGACAATAACATCAGTTGTCTCCTTTGTTATGTCTCCTGTGACCACCTGTATATCCACACTTCCCATTTTGGTCTCATGCATTCCTGAGCTAGAGACAACTTTGGAGAAGGGACCTTGTGGCAGCAGGCAAAAGTAAAGAATTAGTAGCAATCCTACAACCCACTGAATAAAGCTTTGTTTCAAATGTTTGTCAAACTGCCGGGCAGCATGGCGGCATAGTGGTTAGCACTGTTGCCCCACAATAAGAAGGTTGCAGGTTCCCAGCCTGGGGCCTTTCTCTGCAGAGTTTGCATGTTCTCCATGTGCCAGGGTTAACAGGTGACTCTAAATTGTCCGTAGGTCTGAGTGTGAGTGTGAGTGGTTGTTGGTCTCTGTCTGTCTCTGTGTGTTGGCCCTGTGATGGACTGGTGACCTATCCAGGGTGTACCCCGCCCTCGCCCAGTGTGAGCTGGGATTGGCTCCAGCACCACCCACGATCCGGAAACGGATAAGCGGTTGAAGATGAATGAATGAATGTTAAATTGCCAGTATAATTTCATAATTGCTGAGACCTGTAATCTTTAGCATTTTCCATTTTTTGGTTGCGATTTTTACGGTTACAGTACCTTGACTTTGTGGGGCTATTGCATCAGCTGAGGCATTGGGGAACTTCTTTTTAAATTCATCACTGAAAACCTGTTGACAGAAATAAAGGGATATCTTCTTCCAAAGCACACTCAAAAAATATGAATGTTACACAAATAAAAACAAACTGGTGCATTAAAATGGTAATAATTGATACTGCCGGTTGATATTGCTGATTTGTCATTAAGTTCATTTCCACTCTGAAAAACAAAAGCAAAGACAGGCTTCCTTAGTTGTCTTACCTGGATTGTCTGTGCATCTCCTGAGTAAAGGATGATAACAACCTTTTTCAGGTTCTTAGGCAGTTTCTTACTGCTAAATGATGAGATTTCATTCAGCATCAATGAGGCCACCTGGTCTTTTGGAAATCCTAGGTTCCCAGTGCCGATGGCAGGGAAAGAAATGGAAGTCATACCGGTATCTTCCGCCTTGTCCAGGCAGTCCTTGAAAATGGCACCCAAGATCTTTAAGGAAAAACATAAATGCTATTAATGTTAAGGTGCGAGATATTAGGGATTTTTTTTCTGACAGAAGGTTTATGGCTACGACATGATGTGAAGCTGAACACTTGTCGAGGGACCTCTGGTTCGGGAAGCATTAAAGTAGCTTCGATTAGAAGTAAATTTTGGTTAGCGATCTTTGACTTCCGCTACTACAGCAATGGCTTGCAATGTATTAGGCTGTAGCTACGGCTTCAATGATCCTTCCTTAAAGTCCATCCATTATCCTCTGCAACATAAATTCCTGTGACATTAAAACAGCTGAAAGCAATTTATGTTATTAAAACTGTATCATATCCCATGATTAGCCAATGTAAAATGTAGATTTGTAAGTACATTCCTTATGGTGTACTTATTTGATCAACTACTCATCATTTCGACCAGACGAATCATTTAAGACTTACTGCAAGAGCTATAACAGTTTACCTTTTCAGATGTGCCTTGTCCTTTGTCCCAGTGAGGTGCAACTGCATGAAAGACGCATTTGCTCTTCAGATTACAGCCCTCAGTGACAATGATCTCACCGACATTTGCACTGGCATTCGTTGCATTTACAAACTGCTGAAGTTTGAGTCCAGCCACCTTCAGGATGGCATTTGAAACTGCTCCTTTGCTCAGTACAAGATCTTCAAATACGGTATTCACCGTCACATCCGTCTAAGAGTGTGTTGAACAAAAGTCGGTTAGAAAAGAATCATTCAAGGCCCCAACCTCATATTATGACAATGCTCTAGAGTTAAGGGATGGGGTTAGTAGTTATTGCTATGTACTCTAGTCCTCTTCAGTCCCTCTTTGAGAATGTTTCAATCTCAAACAAACCTTTTGGTATTTGTTAAAGATATTAAAATCTGAATTACCGTGGCGTTCTCAATTTGTCCTGTGGTAAGAATGATCTCCAAGCCCTCTTTGGTCTTCACTTGACCCAAGCAGCTTGTGTCTGATCCAGCAGATGCAGCATGTTTTACAGGATGAGGTGTGACGTCTTTTACAGCAGTCTGTTGAGAATGACTGATACCATGGTTTCCAAACTCTTGCCTGACAGCTCTCTCCATAGCTTGTACAGCAGCGCCCTCATTGTCAACCAAATGGATCTTCTTCAGAGTGTTGTCCTCACAATCCTCATCAAGGTATTCTTTTACTGCTTTGATGATGGTTACAGCACACATATTCAGATCAAAGCCTTTGTTTTTGCTTATAATAGGCAGGGCCACAGAAATGCAGCCGTACTTTTCGGCAACTTTCAAGCTTTCTTTAACAGCTTTTTTCAACTGTGCCTGAGCTCTCTGGGATTTATTTTGATCAAAAGTGGGTCCCACTACATGGATAACTTTTTTGCAACAAAGTTTTCCCCGTGCATCAGTTATGACACACTCCCCAGTCTTGAGCTGTCCCTGTGAGCTAATTATTTTGTCACAATCATCCTGGAACTGACGGCCAGCAGCATTCAAAAGTGCTCGTCCAAGACCCCTGCTATGTTTCAAGTATGGACTAGATGAATTGACAACTGCATGCACTGGGTAACTGCACATATCTGCCTTGCAAACAGCTATTTCTACTCCATAAACTGTCTGAAGCTGATACACCGGTTTAGATCCTTGTCCGTGGGTAAAGTCATCCTGTACTCCACTGGTCTCATCAACCATTTGGACCAAGCATTCGGTATTGTTTAACAGAGAGGAAAAATACATGCTTCCGTTATTCTTGAAGAGCTTCATCACTCCAGTCTTGGAAACTTTGAATTTTTCAAAAAAGAGAGATTGGACCAAGTCTTCAAACACAATTTTGCAATTTGCAACATCAACTCTAGAACCACTGAGACAAATGGCTTCATTTTTGTAAGACACTGCCACTTGCTCTGAAAAACTTGGGTTGTGTTTTTGAATGTATTCAACAATGGCATTGGACTTCACTACCAGAATTTCTTCAACTTGAGCATTCTGCTTCAAGTATTCCTCAAGCTCTCTGCTCACTTTTATGACAGCATCCTGGTGGCCACACACTACAACTTGCTGACCAGTGATGCAGATTCGAAGTCTCCTGCACGGCTTACTGTTGGCATCTTCTAACTGACTGACCAGATGTTGCCAATCTGGTTTCTCTATGACATTACTATCTTCCACATCAATGTACTGAGACTTTAGCAGCTTTCCCAGGTGGTCTTCAGCCTCATTCAGGTCGCTGTCTGAAACAGCAACGAGCTGCACCCTCTGTGCACTGATGTCAAACGCTGCATTTTTTCCACTAGATGTGAGGAGGGTTTTTGTAAGCTCCTCTTGTTCTTCACCCTTCAACAAGTCAATTACAAAGTCATCTAATGCTAATACCCGCCGCTTTAATGCAAATACTGCTTCGCATATAATTTTGTTTGCTGACAGTATCTCTTCACTTAAGCCAGTAAATGTAATATCTGAACTGTCTTTCCTGGATGACATTTTGAGTTCTGGGTACACACAAAGCAACTTATCCAGAAGACCATTTTGTTGCAGAATGTGCAAAATAGATGGTGATAGTTTGATCACTTGGGTTATGCTCAATTGCTCCCTCTTCGCCTTTTTGACAATCTTATGTACAACCCCACGAACAGTTTGCTCAAGGCTGTTCACATCATCCACAAGACCAACAACTGATAAGACACCACTGGCTTTGTCAGGTACTACAGCAACATCCTTATTTTGTAGTGTCTGTCTGATGTTCTCTTGAGACTTTTCCCAAACCTCTTGCTCGAGCTGAAAGGTCAGGGATTTGAATTTTGACACAGCCTGTGCAAAGGCTGTCTTCACAGTGTCGCCCCACTCTTTGATGATGGCTTTTGCATCCTTTTGCTTAAGCAGTGAAGACATGGGGCTCAAGCACACAGGAGACACGCCCAGGTTTACATTACAGAAGTGTTTAGCTAAATCACTGTGAATGGTCTCTGCTGCCGACTGATTGTCCTTTAGGTATCTCCAGAGAGCAGTGTCAATGGATTCTAAGATAGCAGCAGGGAGTTTAAGTGAAGGCTTGTCTTTGCCATAGAGGGCAGTTCCCAAAGATGCACAGAAAGGATAAACTCTGATCTCTTTTTGTTTGATGTGATGTTTCTTCTTCATTATTTTCTGAACATCTATGGAAAAATAGAATAACCGTCAAATTGCCAAGAATTGGTGTAAAAACGTGATAAATACAAGTATACTGACACAGGAATATTTAGTATCTTTCCTACCTTTATAGTCTTTAAAGGTGATGAGAGCAGATTGTTCTGCTTCATTAACCACAATATCCTCCACATCCCCCCCTTCCTTCTCAAAATACATTTGGAGGACATCTTCATTAAAATTTTGTATGTCTTCAACTGCAATTTGCTCCGTGAGTTCCAGAGGCCGTACCGATAACCCCTTATTTTTGAACATCCTATTATGTGGACATCTTGTCACAAAGTATGTGTTTTCTGCGGGAGAGCGACAAAAAAAGGTTCTGGTAGTTAGACTTATCATAACACAAATAGGAAAAAGACTTTCTGTGGATTAAATAAATTTAAAAGACTTGTAGACTCATACGGTGTATTTGGATGAAAAATACCAAATTTAAACTTTAAATAATTTGTTCACAAGAAAAATCCAGCAGGTCCTTTTAAAATTAATTGGTGACAGACTTTGTAATAGCAGCTTATCATTCTATTGTCTGTGCACAGTGGATCCATTGAGTTTGGCATAAATCTGATAATCAAGTTGTTTTTTATGCATTATTTCTTAATGCTAAAATGAACTAGTGGTATAATGGAAATTATATACAGATACATCTTTGACTGTTTCAAAGTTGAACTTTTTGTAACTATTATGCATGCGTACAAATGACACAGTTAAAGTATACCTTTACTACTCTGGAATGTAACCACAGCCGAGGAGATGCCTGGAATGATTTCCAAAGTGAAGGTGGATGAAGAGTCTTTTAAAACATTCTCCACCAGCATCTCCAAAAACTCCTGGGTAAGTGTTGCTTGAATATTTCCTAAGACAGCTGAAGTTGAGCACAGCTCTTCATCTGCTGTATGATCATCTCTGCCTTTTGCTTCAGTCTTGGCTTCAGCTGCAGCTGTGACTTCATCATTATTTGACAGTTGATTGTTTACTGCAACCTCCGCTGTTAAGACATGATGAAGTGACTTAACACACATGTACTAAAGTTAGTACTAAAGTTAGCTCATATGATCCCATATAATAGCTATGTATAAATCTATGAAAAAATTCTCTTTTCTTTGTGAGTGTCACGTTAGATTTATTTAGGTGGCCCACCCAAAAAAGTAGATTTTTTTTTTTGTTTGTTTGTTTATTTTTTAAAGTACCTATGTGGTACTGTTGGTGGAAGGAAACCGGAGTAACTGGAGGAAACCCACACAAACACGGGGAGAACATGCAAACTCCGCATAGAAACACCCAAGGTCCGGGAGCCGAACCCGGAAATAATAATAATAATAATAATAATAATAATAATAATAAAATAATGCTATGCATAAGATTGCTTATTTTAACTGTGTAAATATTATTCTATAAATGTGTACATTCTTTCTGAATAAAAATTATATATATGTTTTTGTTAAAGATTATCATAATAATAATTTCAGAAAACCCCAATATACTAACTACTGTACAAATACCCGTTCAAATAAAGGTAAATGAAAACTTAAAACAGATAAATATGAATAGGTTTGGTTTGGGTGTATATGATGCTAACTACGCAGATAATATTTGATCATAGGACTTGTGAACACATTGCAGCATATCAAGATATACAGGTTCTGAGTTAGAACTTCTGACTCAGGTTGACATTAAAAATAAGAATGTATCTGAAAGTATTAATCACTTTAAAAAACACCAATTCTTACTCTGTAATAAACATATATGTTTGACTTACAAAACATAATACTTACACTTATTTTCGAGTTTGTCAGATGGAATTTCCTGTATGGAATAAAAAATGGTTTTCAGTCAGGATTTTCAATTATTTGGCATCTTTTCTAACCAGTTCCGCTTGGCACAATTTCCTAAATGTGATGGAATAGGAACTATGTTTATTTCTTGCCCTCATGGCTTAGACCTCTGAAACATTCAAACACCAGGAAGTAAAAGAGTAAAATCACAACAGACAGCACCGCCTCAGGTTCATCATACATCACAAGGCAAAGGGCAAAAGCCTTCCTGAGGCCACAGTTAATATTACAGCTGAATCACTCCGGCTGGAACTAAGGCCTCAGAGTTGGATGGGAGGGTTACAGAGTCCGCAGAAAATGAGAAATAGGCCCTAATATGTGCATAAATATTTCTTAATGAGCATACAGCAACATTTACAAACACATTTATATGTGGAGAACAGCCGACAGCCTCTGCCTCTTACCTGTGCAGCTTTCTCCTCCGGCGGCGAGCGGACTGTCATCTTCAAAACGCCTTCGTCCAAGTGGATCTGATGCGCCTCTTTGGCCAACACATTTTTTTGGTCTGTGAGAGAGAAAATTGAAGCAAAAACAGTTGACAGTCGATAATAACGGAGTTAACTTTACTTTTTGTTTCTCACCGACACCGAGTTTATTTGGAGAAAAAAAACCTTACCCTCCTCTGTGCGGAAGCGCAGCATCGCTGTCCCGCTGCCATTTTCATACTCAACTTCACAGTCGCCACCGCTAGACTTTTTACTCTGAAAGTATTTGACTAACTTATTTCTTAACCTCGGTATGTTGTTTTCTTCGAACTCCACGAGCAGAGCATACGAATACGCGTCCGCCATGGCCGCTGCTCCGTCCACTTCTGTCCCGTCTTACTTTCACTTTTATTTCTTAGGAAATGAAACGGAGTCGCCGTTTGGTCCAACGTCGTTATCCGACGAAGAGCCATAAACGGTTAATATTAACGTAAAAGGGGGACGCTGCTGAGGACATGGACACGGGTTACCTTGGTGATCATACCAAAGACAAATAAAATCCAACCTGTAGGAAGCTTGGCTAACGTCTTGAGAGACAGTTCAGGGGAGTCCGCCCTCTTTCCCTTACTTTCACTTTCTGTCCTCCTTCGGTACTTTCCAGCTGCGACTCCGTGAGTATCCCGACAATTCTGCTCCATGTTGTTGTTGTTTTTTAGTGTGTGAAGTTTCAGCCAGGCTTTTCTGAAACAAAAAGTTGACTTTACGACTAAATTTACATCCAGCTGTTTATGTTGCTGTCTCGCGCAGGTATACAGCCAACAACCGCGATTAAAAAAAATGGCGCTTCAGTTTACAGCGAAATGAAAAGAGCAATCTATAGCAGTCAAAAGAAAAGTATGAACAGCGAAGCAGACACGCTTTCAGTTAGATATCGGTCAAACAAATTGATACATGATGTCCCGCGTAACAAATGCTGCAATGATCGTGCACAAATATTAACTTTAAGTGTAACAACAACTCTCTTGAGAAGCAGTGAACTGTTCACATTAAGGGTCTGTATCTCCCTCTACTGGGCGAGTAAAGGAAACAGCACTTTATGTATATATTTTGTATATGTACTGGAGAGTTAACTGCAGGTTACTTTATTTTTTTAAGTTTCTTATCAGGTATTTTCCAACGCCTCTAGTTGCAGAACTCAGCCAATTGGATGAAATTTATTCGAGTCTTAAATATTAAAAGAAGAACTGATTTAGTTGTTTTTTTTTCTTTGTTGAAAAAGAGTCAAATCACAGCCCTTTTACTAAATGCAGTCTATCCAAGTTTGCTTAATACTCCCAGTTTCAACTTGAGCCTCAACTTAAATTTTTAGATTATATATATCAAATCAAATCAAATCAGGTTTATTTATATAGCACCAAATCATAACAAAGTTACATCAATGCACTTTACATATAGAGCAGGTATAGACCAAACTCTTTATAAAATTATTTAGAGAGACCCAACAAATCCCTCCATGAGCAAGCACTTGGTGACAGTGGCAAGGAAGAACTTCCTTTAAGAGACAGAGACTTCGGGTAGAACCAGGCACAACTGGTTGGGTAGAGAGAGAGACACGGGGGGGGGGGGGGGTTTGAGTAGAGTAGGGAGAGAATGAGAGCTGGAGGAGGGGATACTCAACACAGATGCAACAGGATCATATGATAATGTATGAAGTACATAGAAATATGGGAGCACCAGACATTTCAGGAACATGGGGTAGCGATGATTCATCACCTGCAGGATGAGGACAGGGAGAGAGAGAAGAGGAACTGAGAGAGACAGAGACTTCGGGGAAAACATGGTTAGTAGTATGTCGGTGCATGCAAGGGGAAGAGAGAGAGAGTGCAAAAGGTGCTCAGTGCTTCCCCCAGCAGTCTAGGCCTGTAGTAGCATACCTAAGAAGTACATTAACTTTAACTTTTTAACTATAAGCTTTGTCATATAGAAAAGTTTTAGGACTGGTCTTGAAAATTGTTAAAGAGTCCGCCCCCCAGACCGATACTGGAAGTTAGTTCCATAGAAGAGGAGCCTGATAGCTGAAAGATCTGCCTCCCAATTTACTCTTGGAGGCTCTAGGAACCACAAGTAAGCCTACATCTAGAGAGCGAAGTGGCATACTAGGACTATTAAGGAACTATGAGCTCTCTGAGATATGATGGAGCTTGGTAATTAAGAGCTTTATAAATTAACAGAAGGATTTTAAATTCTATTCTGAATTTTACCGGCAGCAAATGAAGAGCAGCTAACACAGGAGAGATGTGATCCCTTTTTCTAGTTCCTGTTAATATTCGTGCAGCAGCATTCTGAATCAACTGAAGGCCTTTCAGAGATTTGTTTGCACATCCAGATAGTAATGAGTTACAATAGTCCAGCCTAGAAGTTACAAATGCACGGACTAGTTTTTCTGCATCATCTTGGGACAGGATATTTCTGATTTTCCTATATATGCAGCAAACATGATCCCGGGTTCAGACTTGTTAACCAACGAGTCGTCCTGAACTGTGACAGGGCTTGGTTGTTCAGGACACACTTTTGTCAGTCCAACAGTCCAATGTCTGTATTTAACAGCCAAATCAGATTCGACTGACAAGATTATGAGTCGGATACAGCCCTAATGTATATATACACAAATGTATACATAGACTCTGGCAATCTGCCCACAGTTGCTGTTTTTTTTGTTTGTTTGTTTGTTTTTCACATATTCAGGCCAAAATAATTTTGCATGATGGTGTATTTGGCAATTTGTTTTTGTACCTTTTCTTGATCCATTTCAAAACTCAACAGGTGTATTTATAGTGTTTGAAGTGCTTTAACAACCCCCGTAACCTTTGTGTGATTTATTTTCTTCCCCTGAACGTTTCCGCAGTGCTGTTAAGCAACCATGGCTGGGCACTTAGATTTTCCTCTTCATGGGCCTTCAGTCAACATTGTGAGGAAATGTGGAACTGTTCTGAGTGAAGTCCTTGAACAAAAATTTGGATGTGTGGCCATCATTGAAGGTGTGGATTTTCAAGGGGATCTGAGGGCACAGCAGAAAAGGCCAACCATTGTCCCACAGCAAAGGTTTGGTTTTCAGTTGCATTCAGGTGTTAAGGTGTCCGTGTGGAAGGCTGATCTCACCAGTTTCCAAGCAGATGCTGTCGTGAATGCGGCAAATGTCAGTCTTCAGCATTATGGGGGCCTTGCTCTAGCTCTGTCTGAGACTGGTGGTCCCCATATCCAAAAAGAGAGTAATGATTACATCAGACATTATGGAAATCTGAATACAGGAGATGCTATTGTCCTTGATGCTGGACTACTGCCAAATAAGAAGATAATTCATGCTGTGGGTCCACAACTATCAACATTCCAAACAAGCTCTGAAATTTATCATGCTGAGCAGCTGTTGAAGAAGACTATCCAAAGTATTCTTGACAGAGTTAAGGAGTACAGTCTGAAGACAGTTGCCATTCCTGCTATAAGCTCAGGACTATTCCACTTCCCCCTGCCTCTATGTGCAACTACCATAGTGTCAACTGTGAAAAACTACTATGAAACTTCTTTTTCTCAAAGACATCTTCCTGAAGAAATCCTCCTTGTGAACAATGACGAGCCTTCAGTTTGCGAAATGGAAAGGGCTTGTAAACAGATATTGACCTCCCCAAAGCCCTTTATGTATAGTCAGGCAGTGGTTGGCAAAACTTCAAGACCTCCTCTCAAGATCAATGACGTCCTACTGACACTGAAGAAGGGCAAAATTGAGGATCAGCGGGTAAGGATCTAGAGTGTTTTGCCATCATTTACAGAGTGGTGGGCTATGTAATAAGATATTTTAGTGTTTTGCTGCTTGTTTGGAGATTTAACATGTAGCTAAACAACATGATAACAGGGGTTTCAAGTGAAGTATTTGTGTGTGTGTGTGTGTGTGTGTGTGTGTATACTGACCTCCAGTAAGTTATTGTTGCATGTTTAGCTCTTCTGAACATAAACCAATTGGCTATCATCTTATTGACCCCTTTTCATTTAACATTCACGTTCTTGTATTCTCTCAGACAGATGTCATTGTAAACTCGACAAGGAGAGACAGAAATTTAAAAGCGGGGAAAGTCTCCATGGCTTTGCTGGAGAAAGCAGGTCCTGGACTGCAAAAGGAAGTTTATAATGCCCCTCTACAAGGAGAGATCGTCATCACAAAAGGATACTTTCTGCAGTGTCAAGAGGTGTACCACACTTTTTGCACAAACTCTGAGAAAAATCAAGAAGAGGTACATTATGAGTTTATGTCTCATTGGACATTTCATAAAAATAATAGAAAATATATTATTGTTATTATATAATAGCCATTATCCTATATACCTGCTTGTGTAAATTAGCTGATATTATGTCATCTGTAAAAAAATATTGCATCACAATTACATAAGAGTTGAATATGTCTTATGGGTATCAAAAGAGCATTGCAGGTTGTGACAGATCCAAATGAAAATTAGTAGAAGATTAGAATGCATAAAGTGCTATTGAGGAAAAGATATTAATTTATTGTGTACACATTTTTAAAAACTTTTCTTTGCCTGCTCATTTATTTTTTGCAGAAACTTTTTGATTCAGTACTGGAATGCTTATGGGTGGCAGCTACAAGAAACTACAAGTCAATTGCCTTTCCTGCCATCGGCACTGGTTTCATGTTCACTAAAGAAAAAGCTCCCCAGATCATGTCAGATGCTGTGGTTCTCTTTGCCCAGAAGTACCAAACTACGATAGAAGTTTATTTCGTCATAACTGACAACGACATCTTTAAGGTTGTATTGCAAAATTGCTGTCATGAAATTCGAATAATATTGCCATACTTATATCAAGTGAAGGTAGGATAAAATAAAAACTGCTTGACAACTGCAATAAAATGAATTAACCATCATAGAAAGACAACCTAAAATATATTGGGGAAAAAAATAAAGTTTAAACTGAGAAAATGAGGATTGCTATTGATGACACTAAAAAGATTATAAAAGATTATCATGCGACTTTTAAGATGATACTCTCTTGATCCTAATCAAGTCAGTTGTGTACATCAGCTGAAGAAAGACTATATCAAGAAAATGTAATTTGTGCTTTGTGAATTGTCTCATAGAAAAGAATGAAAGAAATTAATTACTTTCTCTTTACAGGCTTTTGAGGAACAAATGATAAATCTCCAGCAAAAAGCATCTCATTCCCGCTTCACACAAGGTAATAACACGTTTTTTAATTCTTAATATTGGTTCAACTTCAACACTACTCGTTGAAGTACTTAAAGATCTATTGAGAGAATTGCATTGCCTATAACACTAATGAATAATTTAAAAAATGTTCTATTTCTGTGGATCATTATTTTAGATTATTAATAGCTGAGAACTTAAAACAAGACAGGAAGTCAACTTGTGATCATTTTATCCCCACTGACCTTTGTCATGGTTTCAATGTTCCATCCATCCATCTTCTACCACTTTTCCATTTCCGGGACGCGGGGTGCTGGAGCCAATCCCAGCTCACACTGTGTGAGGGCGGGGTACACCCTGGACAGGTCGCCAGTCCATCACAGGGCCAACACACAGAGACAGATAGAGACCAACAACCACTCACACTCACACTCACACTCAGACCTACAGACAATTTAGAGTCACCAGTTCACCTACACATAGATGTCTTTGGACGGTGGGAGAAAAACGGAGTGGTTTCATTGTTCTGGTATGAAAATAGTTCTAAGGGCCAGCAGTCCTAAAAAAAGAAAGAAAAAAACAAACAAAAATGTGGCTGTTATCAGCTGCAGATCCAATAAGGTTTTCATAGTGGAAGAATGAACATGCACATTTTCATTGTACAAAACAATGATGTGTGTAAATCTCCCTGTTTCCAATTGCATGACTTCCACTAATGAAAAAAGTTACAATAACAGGAAAAAGGCAAGAAAATATTCAGAGGATTGATTTACCAATCTAAAATAAACCTCAAGCATACAAGGTGGGTATCTGGATGGATTGAAACAAATTTTATAAATTTGGAATTTGGTATGTGGCTCCATTGTAAAATTGTGCAAGTTGTCTGTACAGAGTGTAAAACAATAGCCAGATCAGTCCTTTAAAATGAATACGACACAAACATTAATTTAGCTAATATGCATATGACTCTAAAGTAATATAAAAAAATGAATGCATACACTATTTCTGAAATTGCCACCAAAAAAAACTAAAGATAATGTAGGAAAGCGATAGTAAAAATGATTTTAATCGTGCCACTACATGTTAACTACTCCTGTTGGTAAAAATATTTTAAATAATAGAAATAGTGATCGTAAAGTGTGGCAGTCATTGTTGTCACTTCCATCAGGCCTTGAGCTACCGGATGAGTTTCGTGAAAGGAAGCCTGCCACTCCACAGATCACACTGACAGGCCACTCTGATGAAACAATCCAAGAGGCTGAACGGTGGATCAGTGGCCTCCTCAACTCCTCTGGCACCATCACTATCTGCAACAACTTCATTCTGCACTTTGGCCAGCGAGAATTCCTTGAGCTGTCCAGTCTAACCAAAATTGTTTCCATTGAGGAGACTTTCAAGAAAGGTCATGCTGAAATAAATTTAAAGGGAACACGTGAAGACACTGTGTTAGCTGCTTTGCAAGTGGAGGCGATGCTCTGCAACATACAGAAGGAATTCATCAAAGAGGAAGAGTCTTCCTTGGGTCTAATGGCAACCAAGAATGGGTCGTTCGAAAGAAATACAGTTGATAGCTCCGGTGTTACATTCTCAGATAGATCCTCTGTATTCAAAAGGGAGGGGCTGCGAATAGTGAAGGTACAGTATATACCTTCAAAATCATAACTGTATTTGCTTCAAGTGCTTTCTGTGTCACTTCAACTTGACCAATGATGTTACTCTACTCAGATGGAAACAGTTGACAACCCATCACTGGAGGCACTGTTTAAACTCAAGAAGAAGCAGCTAAATGACTGCACTTCTCGACATATGCTTCAGCGCATACCAGCACAGTTCTGTGATATGGTTAGCCATATTGGATTCCACGTTGAGTATGCACCACCTGCAGGTATGATACATTAAAAGTAATGTTAACACATTAATACATGGTCATTTTTAAGGATCTTATGATTGGAATAGCAACAGGGGACAATGAAAGAGAAGCATAATTTAATTATTTCCTTCTCCATACAGACCCAGCATATGGAGAGGGCATTTACTTTGCTGGCACAGTGGCCACAGCCATGAAAGTGTGGGAGAGGCAGAATGAGGAGTATCTGTACTTTGTGGAAGCAGAGGTGCTTACAGGAAATTCTGTCCCCGGTAAACCAGGTCTCATTCTGCCACCTAGCAAGGGGAGTGATCCTTTCAACATGTACGACAGTGTGCACGGAGGAGCTGATATCTCTGTCATATTTAGTGGTTATCAAGCTATGCCCAAGTACATTTTCACCTGCAAGATGCCATGAATTATCTCCTCATTCTCAGCTATGTGTTGAATTCTACAGGTAAATTACAAATGTAGGGATGTTTCCAGTGCTGTTAGAGAAAACTGGACAGTTGCACGTTAGCTTTTTGTAAAACAAGTTGGAGTCCACGGAATGAACATACAACATTTATATCAAGAAATTGTTTGCGTTATGTCTTGAAATCATATAAACAACTTTGTTTTTCCTGTTGCAGCTTTGTAAATTCAATTATTTTATGGGTGATTTGTATTTAATCTACCTAGCAGTGGTTATAGGACCAAAAAAACAGGATCACTTGTATATCAATCAAGATTTCAGATTTCAAAATGCATTGTTTTATAGCAGATTTTCTTTGTTTGTTTGTTTGTTTATTTTTTACATTTGATTATTTGTTGTGACATAATACAATATATGCAAACATCAGTAAAGTATCATATGTCACCAGTAATTATATAATTGCAGAAAAATGTCTAATTATCACAGGATATTATAAAGAGATGTACATGAGTGTCACAAATACAGAATCATAACCTGATTGTAAAATGCTCAAGGAATAATGGCAATGATTGTCCAATCAGACTTGAGCTTGGGATAGAGCAGCAGGACAGATACAGTATGTTTAGGATGATTGAGCAATTAAAAAAAAAATCATTCACTGTGTTTTGTTATTGTATATTTGACACCTTATTGTAACTCAAGACAACACTTCAGAAAAAGTTAGATTCATATTTAAGGATCCTTTCAGGAAGCTCAACAAAAAAACCTAACCAGCTACACAGTTTTAATTCAATTTGAATAGAATTTACATGATACAAACATAGTATAGCAGTAAAGAAATTGCAATAGGTATATAAATATAACACTCTTATACACTACATATAAAATACATTAACTCAAGTGTTTTATTCTAAATGATACAGTAGCACAACTGTTAACAGGTTAGATAACCAGTCTTAATAGAATGAAAGTTCAACTTTGATCTTGGAAATAGCTTGAACAAAAAGAGAAAAAAATTGAACTCATGGTCTATTATGCAGCTTTTACTGTAGCTAACAGCTTCATCTAAAGTCATCAGCAGATCAAGATTTCCACACACTCAAGGGACAACAGAGTCTCCAAAATATCAGCAAGCAATGTCTCTCAGTTTTGTGTATGACTAATTACTGGTACTGATGTGACATCTGAACGATTGTCTACGGTAGCAGTAACAGCCATTAAATTGCAGACATGAAGCCCAGGATGTTATGACACATCTACAACAGTTCACTAAAAGCTTATTACACACTACTGATATTGATCACCTGGCTGAATCAATCAACCAAAGACAATTTAAGACATCAACACTGGACAAAACAAAGATCACCCCAGAGCAGTGCACACTGGAATAATGCTACATTCAAGGAATAATTTTGGATTCAAGCCTCTTACTGCAAAACTTAAAATAGAAGACAATGAGCATGAAGCAAAGGGAGAACAGGATGGGTCTGGGGTCATGTTATCTGTCACATGGCACCTCATTCTCCAAAATAATAATAACCATAATACATTTTATTTACACTGTGCTTTTAACAATGCTCAAAGACATGCTACAGGAGGCAATGACAATAAATGGAGCTTATCTGTAGCAGAAAACCAGCTGTTCATGATAATGACCAGAGGGCCAACTAAGCTGGGTCGAATGAGATAATTATGGCACATTTGGCCTTCCAGGATTGATAACCTAACCAAAGCTATTATTATAAAGTACAAGTTTACAACTGAAAAAAAGTTCTTCAAAGTATGAAATTACATTACACAATAAACCCCTTTTTGTGATCAACCTGTAGCTGCAACTTTTCACCTAAAACAGCCCAGACAGTATGTCCTGTCTATAACTGCCAAAATATTAGTCACAGCTTTTACCAATATTGCTATTAAACCCACTGCTGCAAATATTTATGTCATTTGGTCCCTGACTCCAGCGGCTTAAAATGGCATTGACAGTCACACCTTCTGCTTCCACACGAATGTAAACACAATTGTACAGTCACTCTGTGCATTCAGCTATCTCTGTGCCATCCACGAGCAATGTGTGAATGATCCCGTCTCGTCTCTTACCACTGCTCACAGCTTTCACACAGCAGTTGTGGTCTCCGAGTGTGAAATGTGTCTCTGTACCATCATCCACAAACTCCCCCTGCAGACACAAGTGCAGACAAATGTGAGGGGAAAGAAGGCAATCATTCAATTCTATATTGGCAACTTCACATGCGGGAAACTGTAAAGCGACAAGATTTCTTAGGCTTTGTACCCACAAAAGATTTAGGGTTTGGTAGAATTATCAGTTGAGACTTCTTAAATTAACTGGTGCATCCTTTTATTATATGGCAACAGATTATATACATATTAAAAACATATGACTGGTATGGTACTTACTGCCGTTTCAATCTTTTGTCCATTACACCACACATCCATAGTATCTTTCTCTACAAGAAAGGAAACACGTGGGATCAATGAAATATCCAACAAAGCTTGTAATGTGAGCATTTATTTAACAAGTTGTCTGTTCAACAACTACAAAACAAAATTACAAGATTCTAATTTGAGCACATACAAAAGAAAAAAAATACTTCTGAATGTCATTCTAAAATTTATCAAATCTCTCATTATTATTTCACTGGGGAATTTGGTTTGCAGCATTTCAGGTCTTAAAAATGCAACTGGATTTGAATGATGGACTCTTCTTGCTTGGAACAGTAAGTCACAGAAAACAAAACTTGTATAAATTAATGTGGGCAAAAACTTCTGGGTGTAATTGTGTATCTTTGTCTAGTTAGCTGTTTCAGATAATTTCTTGGCCTTTATATTTTATTTGGTAATACATACAAAATCATGTATTAATTTTGATCAGTTTTTTACAAGGATGGTTGGGGAGAAGTTCTGTAAGGCTCTGTAATTTTTTTTCCATGACAACGAAGTGGTCTTCATGACATTTAGCAGCAGTTTCTGGTCTGATTCTGACTTGTTATGGCTCAAAGTTATAGAGCATCATACTGCAGTATGTGCTGCACATGCTTAAGGTGGTTTGCCACCTGATCAACTGTAAGCAGTGTTAGTATAAGAAGGATTTACTTGCCGATGACAGAAGTGGCTAAGAATGCCCTGGGGCTTAAAGCAGTTAAATAGCTTAGGCTGAGGTCAGACATAATATTAGTAGGTAAGAGGCAGGACTCACACAGTGCTTAATAACAATCCACTATCTATCCCGATTGATTAAGGCAGATTTACTTTTACTGTGCTGAGACTGATTCGTTTGCACCATTGAATTTATGACTATGCCAGATGGAAAGTCATTCTAACAATCAGATGTTCTGATAACGAGGTGATCAGGACAGTAGGTGAATAATATATAAACAGGGGAACTCACCCAGGACCACCCTGCAGTCAGTGCCATCCAAGTTGAGAACCCAGGTGCTGGTGACTTTTGATCTGTTCTCCATGTACTTCTTCAAGCTCTTCCCGTTGATCTCCAGGGTGTACTCATAGGCAAAACCACTGACCGCATCGATATTGATGGTCGCTTTGGTGTCTGACTTTCCCACGTTGAAAGTTTCCTTCCCCACAAGTTTGAACATCCAGTCCCGTCTCAGGATCTCCTTTGGTTTGAGACCAGAAATGAACATTCGTCAACTGTGAATCGCAAATGTTTTATAAAGGCTAAACATCATAACTTTTGGACCAGGACCCGTACCTTTCCATCAACGTAAATGACTCTCTTTCCAGTGGTCGTGCCATGTTCAAACTCTATCCTGTGGACCCCATCACTCAGTGCCACCTCCCACACGCCAGCAAGATCGCTGGACATCGTACCTTCCGAGAAATCTGCTGGACACAAACAACAAATCAACTAGCGCACTGTCAATGTACTAGCATTGCTAACGGCTACTGTTAGCTAACGGACTGGGATAACGACATTTGGTTAATAAGTGGAATCTGAGACAGCGTTCCTGTATCACAGCCCACTTCCACTTTTAGGTACGGCTGCCCCAAATCAGCAATGAGCACAAAGTGTTCAAACTTTAACTGGTATAATGACAGAAACGTGGCTAACGTATACAGAGTAAGTTGTCGCTGTTGCTAACAATGCAACTTCCGGTGCCAGGTATTCACTTTCACAATCATAGCCGGTCATGTACGAACTAAATATCATATCCATTATACATAACTATATATGTCTATGTCATCATACTTATGATTCATATAAGTACACCTGGAGTTTCGACGTCGTTTCATAACACGGGCCTATTATTTGCCCTTTAGCAACAAAACTAGGATTTTACTTTGAAAAGCTAAAGGACACATTACTGCCTAAATCCTGCTGTAGCTTTTTATTAGCTGTTATCGCTAACGTTACCTTCTCTGCGGATAACATAATCTTAAAACCGCCACGGGAGTATTATCCGTCGTGGCGCATCGGGATTACCTCAACGGTCCTGAAGTAAGCACTCTAGCTCCGTGGACAACACATGAAAAGCCGGCCACTTCAGCACAGTTTATTGACACGGATTTAGCTAACACTGCTAGTCAACAGACAAGCTGCGGCTATGCTGTTGCCATGGTAACATGCTATCCGCCTACGTAGGGAGTGGGACAGAGATGACGTCTCGGAGGGTCACGTGGTGCAGAAAGTAGAATTTAAAAAAACGGGCAGCACGGCGGCGTAGTGGTCAGCACTGTTGCCCCGCAACAGGAAGACCGCGGGTCCTTTCTGTGCGGAGTTCGCATGTTCTCGCCTGCATGGGTTTCTTCCGGTTTCCTCCAACCGTCCAAAGACATTCCGGTTAGGTTGATTGGTGACTCTAATCAATTAAAGATACCCCGGTAGATATAATCCTACAGCGTGCTGTGGGGTAAATAATGCTACCCCCTGCAACCCCTGATGTATACGTTAATAATATTATTAAAAACAAGAAGTTGAAGCAGAGGAAGAAGAAACTCAATTTAAAGAACAAAAACAATTGCGAAATGCTTCATAAGAAAAAAAAAGAGAAATTGCAAATACCAACAAACAATCTTCAATCTAACCCTTTCTTTTTGATTCTGGTGAGAAGTCTGGCTGCTGCATTTGGAGCAAGCTGTAATCTATGTAGACCTTGTTGGTTCAAACATGCTGAAGAGAGTTACAATAGGCATAACTGGTGGAAATAAAAGCATCTAGGACAGTTTTTAGATTTCTCCTAGATAAAATTGGACTGGTCTTGGAGAGTCTCCAGTACTAGTTCATGCAGCTCAGCATGAACTAGTACTGGATAACTATGTTGACATGCTTTTTCAGACTAAGATGTTTGTCAAAAGATACACCAAGAGTTTTACAGGTGTGGGCTTTATAATGAGAAAGTGAGTCCAAATGTTGGGAGGCATCAGTATTAACTGTGTCATTTCTTCATTCTTATCAATATTTAACAACAAAACATTTTGGCCCATCCGATATTTAATGATACTGAAACAGTCATTAAGAGGATTGATTCCATAAGAGCCATTTAGCTTCAAGGAGAGGTAAAACTGAGTATCATCTGCAAAGGAATGGAAGCTAACATCATGCCTGCAGATGACATGTCCCAGGGGTAATGGTAGGGTAACAAGAGAGCACTAAAGCAATACTCCCACAATCAATGGTTAACAGTAACTAAGTACTGTACTAAACATGGACCAATGTATATGTAAAAAGAAGGCCTGATGTAAATGACCTCTTGACCCTCTTCACGCTACACCAGTGAAATATACCTTGTGTCATACTCCAATTACAAGCAACACTCACAGGGATTATTTCCTGAATCTGAATTTTTGATTAAAATGAAATTTACATTTTTAGGGAGGACCTGTTTACCAGTTGCTGAAGGAGTTTTGATTGTAATTTCTGCCTTTACCATGGATGGAACTAATATTATTCACAATAGCAACTTTAAATTCCAGTGTCCCAGTAAATATGCCAGGGCAGTGAAGCAGCATGCATAATAGAAGCCCCCTGACACAAAAGCAGCCACATGCTATATAGCCATTATTTTAGGGCTGTGCTTTTCCTCCTGTCAAAATGACATGTGGAAATGAAGGTAAATGTAGAGATAAAGGTTTTGTCATGAACCAAACAGAACAGGCAGACAAATGCACAGGCAGACGTAGTGGCAATACTCAGGGTCTTTATTACAGTCAAATTTGGTCCATTGGATTATCAAAACTCTCTTGGCTAAGGTACAGGCAGACACTCAGGCAATAATCGTGGAAAAAGGAATACAGAAACTGATCAAAAACCTACTAGGACTAGACACAAGGAAATAATGCTGGGGCACTGTGCAGAACAAGACAAACTGGCAACGAGGGGGAAGAACACAGGGTTTATATACAGAGAGGGAGATAACAAGTCACAGGTGAAACACATTGGGGTAATCAGGGAAGAGAAGTAACGACAACACAGGGGAAGACAAGACCTTCAAAATAAAACACAGGAAACAGAAAACACAAAGCACAGGTCCTGACAGGTTTCGTTTGTTGTCTCTCACAGCAGAAATCTTTCTTCGATTGGGGAGCTGCTGCATATAAAACAAAATAAATGAAGTAAAACAGATGAAAAATAGCAGATGAAAGCAACCATTCAACCACATGACTGTAAATAATCACCACACCTTACTAACATTTGATTGTTGAGCTACAGTTATTTAAGTACCCTCTGCTCTTCTGCCGTCAATGCTGCAGTTGTTTGCTCACCAGGTGCACTGTTCACTGTCTTATGTTAGAAAGGTCTTTCTGAATAAATAATCTATCACTCGATTTACTCACATTTTTATTTTTGAGGAATCGAAATCCAGTCTCAATTTTATGAAAGCAGCTTGTTCTATTCTAACTCGTTTTGTAATTCACTAACTGAACAATTTGGTGGAAAATGGCCTGGGAGAGGGGCTGTGTTGGATGAATGAATCTATCTATCTATCAATTATCTATTCGTCTATCCATCATCCATCAGTCTATCATCTGTTGGTCTTTTTATTTGTCTATCTAACTTTCTTTATTGCCACATGGCTTGACCTTTGATCACCAAGGTTGAATCATAATCTTTCAGTCTAGGCCAACATTTGCAGTCACAATGCCAAAATTGTGTTTTGTTAGGTCACCATAACTTTGACCTCCTAAATGTAACCAGTTTGCCAACAATCACTAATAATGATATAATAATAATGACATAATAATCTGTCTCCGGCTCTGGTCAGTGTGGCGGCATAAATATCAAACACAACTTGTTCAAAACAAAAGTTAACTGTCTGACAGGAAAGTTCACTTACATTTAATAAGGTTTATTGTTTGTGCTTTTTTAAATGAAAAGAAATAAATAAATTAAACTGTCATCATATTAGATGTTCAGGGAATGGTAAAAAATTTAAAAACACAATTTGTAGTTACAAATCTTTAACTGTTATGTGTTCAATTTGATATCCTGATACTAAGTACTGGGTTTGAGTTAAGAATGAAGTAATAAAATGTATTTAAAAAAAATAGGGAATGGGAAAAAAAGATGAATTGACACACGATTTAGGTTAAAGGATTTATTGTCTGCCAAACACATTATAAGTCACATTAGAGACTGAAAACAGTGGAGCGATGTCTGCAAAGTATTAGTGATGGATAAGAGGTGTGGAGGAGTATTTAATAAGCAGGAAAAAGTACAACAAACTTAACACCCAATTTTAAAGTGGCTCACATTTGGCTTTTGACTGAAAAGAGTTTCGCATCGGAAAAAGATCACAGGAGACTGTGTGGGGAAACCATCCTTGTCATTTTGTTTTGCAACTTCTGCAGAGGTTACCAAGAAGCCACATTTTCCCTTGTTCTCCTTTAACTGAGCTACATTGCTACCCACACAAGTTCACATTAAACCTGCACATGTTCTACCTGTACATAATGCAGACATTCAAGTGGTCAACATGTACAGAAATTACAGAATTCCTATAGTAACATATAATTCTATTTTGTTGTTTTGAATATACCACAGAGAGCTGTTGCAAGGTCGTCTGGTTATCAAAAAATAAACAAACAAAAAAAGTAGACAGTACCTTGTTTTGAAAGATAGCTTTTGAAGCGAGATAACTGATTTCATCACCCTTCCTGTTTAAAATTTGAAGCTGCCAGAAAGATCTTCTTCTCAATACTGTCTCACCTGACAGTACTGAAAATCAATCTTCCAATTCAAAGACCTACAAAATTTGTAGGTCTTTGAAGGTGCTAGAGTCCTGCTCACAATCTCTTAGAAAAAGAAAACGTAAGGAAACAACACCATTAAATGACTTAAAGGGCAGTGTTTGTGTGGGAAAAAAAAAATTGTAAAATGTACACGACCAATGATGAAATTGCAACAAGGCATCAGTCTCACAAGCACAGTAATTATTCTTCACAATGATGCATTGAATCAAACAGCACTAAAAGGAGCCCCTTACATGTAAAAAAGCTGGGATGGAGGAAGAAGTGCAGAAGACACAAAGAAAGCCTTACTCTTGAATTTTGATAATCAAGCAAATATGTACATTTATTTTTCATTTCAAATTTCACTGTATATAATATGCCTCAGTATTACAATGTTGGTGCCCTTGGTTGTTGGTTGCTCTGTAATCGTCCTCTACACTTTCCTCATTTAGTCAATTGCAGAGATAAGTCAAAATGGCCACCACCCAAGCCTGTAAATAATCATCCATATGGAGTTACAGTATTTACATTGTAACAGAGGTGTTTCTGGATCTGATGCTGCTTGCACTGTTGACAGAGCCTTTCCTGTGGGCCATCAGAACCCTCTTGCTGATGAAGTTGTGTTTGTAAAGGGCTATGAGCAGCTGGTTGCGGAACTTCTCTCCAATGAAGGCGTACAGCACTGGATTCACTGCACAGTGCACAAAGGCCAAAACCTTGGTCACATTTAACATCATCTCCACTCTGTACCGGGTATCACACTGTTCATGTAATTCACCTTGGAGGAGTGTGTCAATCAATACAGTAATGTTGTGAGGGAGCCAGCACAGAATGAAAGCCAAGACCACTGCTAGGATGACGCGCATGGCCTTGTGCTTATGTTGATTTTTACAGTGAAACAGCTTCACCACAGTCCAGCCATAGCAAACACACATCACTAACAACGGCAGAAAAAAGCCCATTGTGTGGCGCAGAACACGCAGGCCAATGCGCCAGTGGTCAATGCTTTCACCCGTTAGGTTTTCATGGCAGATGTTTTGATGAAGATCTTGAGCATGAATGCTCTCCCTCTGAATTGCCACAGGTAAGGACAGGACTCCAGCCACCAGCCACACCACACCACACACCACTTTGACCAATAAGTGGTGGGAAGACAGGACACGTGCAGCTCTCACGATGGCAAAGTAACGGTCCACGCTGATGCACGCAAGCAGGAAGACACCACTGTATACCGATGCCTCCTGAAAGCCTGATAAGAGTTTGCACATGAAGTTGCCAAAGATCCAACCTGAAAAAGCATCGATGGCCCAGAATGGAAGAGTAAAACCGAACAGGAGATCAGCCATAGCGAGGTGCATCAAGTAGATATCTGTGCTGGTTCTGCTGTTGTTCATACAGCAAACCACATAGACAACAACACTATTGCCTAGCATGCTGAAAACAAACACAATGATGAAGGTAATGGTCAAGCCCAGGCCACTAAATCCAGGCACATTTACACTGCAAGGAGGAGTTGGTTTTCCATCATCTGCAGGAATTGTAGAATTGTAAATCATATTGAAGAGTTGCCCATCAAACATGAATTCCTCCATATCTTTCTGCAGATGAATAACAATAATAAAAAATTTAGTACGTCATAGCAGAAGTAACAGTTCCACACTACAGAAATTAGAATAACACTTAAAAATACACAAATTATGTAAATAACCCATTCTTTATTTTTCTAAAGCTTTGTTCTCAGACTGTATGCAAAGATAGACATAGATTCAGTGACAGAGAGGTTTCTGAGGAGCACCTCTGAAGCAAAGTGGACTGATTAGCTGTCACCATCTTGGCAGTGCATGCCAATTTTCAGGCTAATCCAAAGATTGGCAAAGAGGAAGGGTGCATGTGGGGCTGGAACACACCCATCACTCAGAATGACAGACCCTCAATCATGCAAAAAGATTTTTTTTACTATAATAAATACTAAGTGGGCAATATATAAAATTTCAGTCCCCCTTACAGGTGTAATGAAAGAGATAAATAACAAAAGAGACCAAAGCTGTTTTTGTAAACACAGGAAATTTACGTTGGACCACAGCTTCCTCACTGACAATCATTCCCTTTGTCATGTCTCACACATATCATCTTAGTCAAGTTTAATCATTTTGAATTTGATGAAAAACAAAACCTCTCTGAAAAAGTTGGATAATGCTTCCTAAACAGTTTATGAACTACTGTTTTAATCAAAATACACTTAAAACAACAGACTTGCATCTGGCTTTTTCATGGAAGCAAATATTGTGCACACACTGACAGCAAAATACACTTTTTTTAGCCTTACATGCCCTGGTGCATTACATTGACATTTATAATAAATTTGCATTAAAAATGGATTGTCAGTTCAATATCTTACCTGATATTCTCAACCTGTTCAAACCACACAATTCAAAACAAGATGAAAAGTTGTAACTTAATCTTCTTGTCTTTGCACTCAAGTTTTTCAGAAAACCCTCGATCAAAAGGCATCTGCTGGGTCCCTTGGTAAGACTACAAAATGGTGTGACTAATACTAAATAAGGGAAATATATTGCTTCAGGGGAAGTACATGAACCACAGATAATATCTTGAACAATTTGCATCAATAAGAAAGTCTACAGCAGGTGTGGTCTCTGTAAAAATCAGTGTGGTCTCATACAGGATGATGGATGTCACAGGATGTTAATATGTTCAACCTGCAGAGCAAAACTGATATTGAGCAAATAAAAAAATCCATTTTTTTATTCCATTCCTTTTTGTTCTTTTGTTCTTTAATTATTTTTGCTTTCCCACCCACACATTATCCTAAACATGACTGACACCGGTAGGGCTAAAAACCAGAGACATTAACAAGTGTGGGCAGCACTGTGGCATAGTGGTTAGCACTTCACAATAAGAAGGTCGTGGGTTCGGTTCCCAGGCCTGGGGCCTTTCTGTGCAGAGTTTGCATATTCCCTCAGTGCCTGCATGGGTTTCCTCCAGGTACTCCAGTTTCCTCCCACCGTCCAAAGACATCATGTTTGGGTCAACTGGTGACTCTAAATTGTCTGTAGGTCTGAGTGTGAGTGTGAGTGGTTTTTGGTCTCTGTCTGTATCTGTGTGTTGGTCCTGTGATGCTAGTTCTGAAGCCCTCAAAATGTGGGTTCGAAATATATTTCATGATCCAAATGTTTTATTATTTTCATGGCAGCAACTTTGGTCATTGTCTGTACTTAAAATAAATTTAACAGCAGGTCTAACAAAATTTTGCTTTAAATTGTTACTTGGCATACTTGTTACTTGTTGTAACTTGTTGTACTTTACTTGTAACTTTATTTGTTTTTTCCACAGGAAAACAGCTGTTTTTGATTCTTTGTCCAGATGGGGGCAGTAGCTGTCTTGAGCTCCGTCTTATGTTCAGAGCTGTTTGTGGGACATATTGATATTAGTAAGAAAATGTTAAGACAATCTCATGTATGTCACATTTAACAAGAACAGATTCAGGGGGAGTCTATCAGTTTTTATCTGGAAGTACAGTTACCTCATCTACTCATTTTGTGAAAACAGCTGCATGTATTGTGAGGCCCTGACTGGAGATTTCTAAAATGTTTGAAAATAAGTCTAAATGATTATCTTGGTCTGAGTGTAAGACTTCACATTTTCCTCAGAAAGCCCACATAGCCATTGAGGGGTTGCAGGGTTTGAAAGAGAGTCGTATAGGCAGCAGAGGTCTCATGAAAGAGTCTTTTGAGATGCATTATAACACAGTTAGGATGCAATGTTCATGGAGCTGGACTTGCACCAAAGACAAGAGTCAGGACATCTCTGAAATCTGTCTCTGTTTTTTTTTTTTTTTGTCTAGAGTGAGCAAACTTTTTTCTGAAAATATAAAGTAAAAGAGTAAATCAATGAAATGTGTTCATGGAATCTGTAATTAAATAGTACTTTCTTTGGCATTATTGATTTTTGTCTTATTTGTCAAAATTCCCAAGATCTTTGAGATAGACTTTTCATCATGTGATTTCCGTCTTCGTAGATGAGACCGTGTTTCCTTCAATCTATGGGACTGAGACAAACAAGAGAAGAGGAATGTAGGCACCTCCCACCACAGATGTGAAACTGTTTGGCTGACATCCAACCATGAGACGCACTCACTGGTAGATCTTGGTGTCCCCAAACCACCCTTCTACCTGCTCACAGTACCTGCAAGAGGGAAATGCTTCCAAAAATAACTCTGCCATGACCTTTTAAAGACTGGGGTCTTTTTCCATCTCTCAGACCACAGGCTGAGCTAATTTAACACATTTTAAGATGAAAGATCAGACAAAAAGCAAATGTCATTCCTTGTCTCCTCAGCCATCCCACGTGCTCAAGCTACCCAATACAAAGAGTGTTTGAACAGTAATACCTCTTTGTAAAAATAACTTACAAACAAATCTTTTTTTGTTTCTGGAGGAAAAACAAGTCACATACTGAAAGTTCTGGGTGACAAAATGATTAAACTTGTGAAACTTTCTTTAGTAATACATTTCTGAACAAATTTTTTCCCCAGTGTGGATATATAGTGTTGCTCTATAGTCATGAATTCTTACTGCTGCAAAGGAGAAAACAAGGCTTCTCTCAGTTCCATTCAACAACCAGTAATTTTCCAGGCATTTCTTGTCACAGTAACTTTATTTATGCAAACACACACACACACACACACACACACACACAGTTGAAAGGAAACAGACCACACATTATATTGATTATATTGATTATCCATATTATTTCATAGTTATTTCAGTGAATATCTTGTGGTGGAGGTACATCACCAGATGATCTTAAAGTCGGGCTCAGAAATTGATGTAATATCCAACAAGGAAACATAATTCACCTCTGCATTTTCTATTGCTCATTTAATCTATAGCTTATTTAATAAGCAAAAGGTGCTTATTAAATGTGTGTCATGTGCTGAGCTAATATGATATTTTCAGAACAAACTGCCACTTCTTACATCAACACAAGGTCTTTTCACGGGCATCTGGCTATTTAGAAACCACAAAATGAGAAAAAAAAACCCAAAACAAAACAAAACCAAAGGTTTTATTACAAATGTTAATCCAACCTACAAGGCAGTCGATCTACCTTCTGCTGTTTGAAATGGGACTCTCCAGCATTATCTGTTTGCTTTAGTTTTTGTGTGCTTGATGGCTGGAGATTATCTTATGGACACTCCACTGGTGGGTCCTGTCTATTTAACTTGGTGGTGGGGGGGTTGAGCTGTATGAGATAACAGTAGCCAAGATTCACTCCTGCTTATCAGCAAAGATCTTTATTGTTGTGACAGTGACTACTCCCTTTAGCCTGTTCTACTTTACATTTGAGACTCAGGTCATCAACTGGATTTAAACTAATTCAGAACTGAACCAGTGACGAACTTCCTTCAAAAATGATTGTCTGTCATTTTTAGTTCCTTAATGTATTTTTTTTCTGACACTGAAGTACTGCTAAATAGAGGTTTTTGAAAGAACGTTTTATAGCCATAAACTCTCCTCGGTGCAGATTGGGACATGTAGGAGGAGGAGTGCCTTTTCCAAAATTATATCTGTATGCTTGAAAGTATAAAAACTCAGACTCAGCACCTTTGCTAATGTTTTTGCTGTTGAAAAAGTTGTAACCACCCTTTCTCTTCTTAACTGTTGCACAGGACGTTTTTCTCTACTAACATAGGCAGTTTACAAAAGTGTGTTTCATGTGAGGATTCTGGATTTGATTGGTGGGCCTGGGGCCTTTCTGTGAGGAGTTTACATGATTTCCCTCTGTCTGCTGATCCTCCAGCTTCCTCCCACAGTCCAAAGACATGAGGGTTTCAGTTAACTGGTGACTCTAAATTGCCCTAAGAAATGAGTGTGAGTGTGAATGGTTGTTGGCCTCAATGTGATGGACTGGCAACCTGTCCAGGGTGAACCCCAGTGTCAGCTGGGATTGCCTCGAGCCCCCTGCAACCCTGACAGATAAAAAGTTCATGGGTTGAAGGGATGGATAGATATTTCATTGGACTCCATGTTAGCTTAATTCTTTGGAAGTACAGCATATGTCTCTAATTCAAAACAAAGGGAGCTTTATGTTTTAAAGGCTTGTGTTCACAGCATGTTGCAAAAGAACTGTTCATGCACAGAAAATTAATGATCTGCTGGTACAAAAAGGAACTTCTTCGTCTGTGAGCTTGCTTTCCTTGGCACTTGTACCTGCAAGAGACTACATAATTAATAAATCAGAGTAAACTCCAATGACCAAATAATGTGATCTGACTAATTATGGATAGAATAAAGGCACATTCATAGTGAAATAGCTTTGGTGTGTCATTTCAATCTTATCTCATTTTCTAATCAATGTTTTTTTTTTCTGTTTCTCTGTTTTCAGTTTTTACCCTTATCTTATATCTTATATGGATAGATAGCAAAGTAGTTAACATTACATAAATAAGCAGTGCCAGTGAACTCATACTTTTTTCTCTGTAGGCTTTATAGTTACACTATCCTTATCTTTGTTTTTTGGGAGAGCAAAAAGGACAAATAGCAGGATTTATTTGTATGGGGACACAAGAAGGTCTTATTTTCAAATCCAAACTCTGTTTCATTCACTGATAGGTGTGTCTACTGGTCTTCACACAAGGAGCCACAGGCTGTGGGTTGGATTTCCAGGTTCATATTATGTTCAGAGGATTCATTAAAAAAGACCCAACCACAGTACAGACAGCCCGAAACCAGGTTTAAATCAAGGTCAACCACTGTGTCATTTAGGATATTTTCAAACATTGCAGTCAAGTTTAAAATGGCATGTCTGCTGTCTCAGAGCAGAAAGGAGCCATGGAAATGTTTTGCAAAGCCACACACTAGTGGTGTTCTCTTTTTTTTCTTTTGACGAACACCGGAAAAAGTCTGATCTTTAAGTGGTTGAGAAAGACTGTAGGTATATGAGTTTCTCTAGCAAGTTTAAAGTCAAAGTTTTGAGTGCCATTTACCTTAAAGGAGTCATGCATTCTGGTGATGACCCTAGGTTCCAACATGAAAGTGTAAACAAGTGAACAAGAAACAATGTACATAATTATAGAGCTACATTGTTTAATTTATTTATATTCTCATATACCAGGTTATATTTGCTCAGTGTTAGTTAAATGAATTATGATTTATTGGTACATTCTTGGGCAGCGCGGCAGCATAGTGGTTAGCCCTATTTCCCGGTTCGATCCACAGGCCCGGGGCCTTTCTTTGCAGAGTTTGCATGTTCTCCCTGTGCCTGTGTGGGTTTCCTCCAGGTACTCCGGTTTCCTCCCACCGTCCAAAGATATCATGTTTGGGTTAACTGGTGACTCTAAATTGTTTGTAGGTCTGAGTGTGAGTGTGAGTGGTTGTTTGTCTCTGTGTGTCTCTGTGTGTTGGCCCTGTGATGGACTGGTGACCTGTCCAGGGTGTACCTCGCCCTCAGCAATCTGAGCTGGGATTGGCTCCAGCATCCCCTGCGACCCAGGAAATGGATAAGAATATGAATGAATGAATGAATGGTACATTCCGTGACACGTAAAGTTGCAGTCATTCTAACAAATGTGTTATCTCCATAACAACATTCTTTTGAGGTCTTTTTTTTGGTAACCTCCTGAACATAAGCCCAATGTTCACTTTAATATAAACTTATTTTTGGTCTCCACAATCTCCAGAGGAATATTTGTAGCTTTTTAGCTTCTAAATGTCCCAATATTTTCACTTGCAAGTTGCTAAATTTACCTCTCTGCTGTCTGCTTTACAGGGAGTATAGACAGCTCGCTGTTGGAGTCTGAATCTGTGGGCCACACATCACTGACAGGACTGATGAGAACATGACTATGATCAACCAACTTCATACAACACTTGTTCCACATTTAGTACTTGAAATATTCTGTAATTTAATCCACTTAAAATAAAGTATGTGTACAAAGGCTGGAATACAAATCAGAGCAGACACAACTCGACTAATATTGAAAAAAAAAACATTGTTTCTAAATGCTCAAGGTAGTGTCAGAACAGCACAGACAAGTTCAAACAGTGTTGCCAGATGGGAAATACCAGTGGTTTAAAATTATTGTATTTTGAGGAAAATTTTCATGCATTCTGATGTGGCTCAAAACCATCTTTTTCAATAAGACATTATCCCAACGTTTATTACAGCCTATAATCTCATATTACCTTTAAATAATCTATGAGAACTGTTGAAAAAAGGGTCTTATGCAGAACAGCGCCTTTATATCTGTGGACTGTAGGATGAGCCCCTGGCTTGCACTGAACTACCTATAAAACACTATCAGTCATGCTTTACTATCTTCTATATTAATTTTGTTGAATCATCACATATCAAGGTCCTGCCTCATAAATATTTTAAACAAGCGTAATAAGTGTGCACAAGATCCCTGTTCTAATTGTGTCATTGATTTAATTTAGCCATGAAATGAAGGCATCAAATCATAATGCATTGTGGGTTTTTGGAATTATTGATCATACATTGTACAGAGGGCAAAATTATTGTACAAATGCAATATTGTATGTCTGGCAACACTGAGTTCAAGTGTAGCATCAGTGTTTGACAAGTTTTCAAAAACAGTGGTAAATGTAGTGGAGGGATGTTTTGACTATATGAGGAGCTAAAGGCGCTAAGGGAGCTAAAATCTGATAACTGTCAAATCTGGAGCACTAAAATTGATGCTGTGAGCCATAAAATTATTATTTCACAAATGTGTTTGTGCCAATAATATATTATCACACTGTATTTCATCCTGTACTGTCGACTTTGTTGTGAACAGGAGTAAAATGAACCTCCATTTTGCTATAGAAGTTTTATAAAAATGTACAGCTGAGGTTTCATGTGTATGAAAACAATTGTACTTCACACTTGCCTCAAGTCAAACTCAAAAGTCAAAATAAGCAAGTTAGATAATGTGTGAAGGCAGGAGTGGCAGTATTTGAAAACGGTGTGGCTTGTAACTGATCAAGGATGATGAGGTTGAGTTAGAATACGTCTAATTCACCCTAGGGACCATAATCAAGGAAGTGCACCACCCAAGATGATCATTTTAGGTGGGGTTATTATTAGAAGTCAATGAACTGAGTGCACAAATCAATCAATCACATCAATCAAGCCAATAAGACATTTTTGCATTCTCAGTGAGCTGAAAATATTGTGTTTGCCTATGGATAAGTAGATTATGTTAAAAAATGATCTTTTACAGATCAAGTCAGCCAAGTGGTTGGCTTTTTAGTTTCCCAGAGAATAAATCATTGGCATAATAGGTTTGAGTAAATCCCATAAGGCAACAGTCCAATATGCCAGAGGACACAGACAAAGGAAACGACCATCTGACAAAGACCGAGATCTATTCAGTGACCTGGAAGCTCGCTATTTCTATATCCAGTTAAACCAGTTCAACCTACTTCAGTATAGCCCTAGATCATAAACCAAATATTGGCCTTTTATGACAACAACAAGCATTGGACTGTATACCAGACAATATATATGTACTGGGCCTGCCCTAACCCTGTTTACATAGGTGCTGGATATACAGTGAATCATAGAGTGGTTGAACGTCCTTCATGTCCTCCATGTCCTCCATGTCCTCCATGTCATCAACTGGGGAGCCAACAATCCTATTTGTTCCCAGTACTCATGTGGTCGATGACCTTGCATATAATACCTGTTTGGTGATTGGACATATCTTTAGTTTATTGTCACCTCTGCCTTGTTGGGGTCATGCTGACTGCCCTGTCTGCTTTAGTCAAGTGCAACCCTGCAAAACCAGAGACAGCACAAGTCACATTTCACTCTGTGATACACACCTACTCATGCACAGAAACACCCATTGGCATATGTGCAGACATATGCACCGCTGAAAAAACAGCCTTTGTAACAGCCTCAAGCTTCTTATGCAACTGCCAATCATTGCACCACAATGAGGGCTGAAGAAAGCACGATTGATCCCCATGAAAAAGTGTTGGGATATGCTATCACACTATTGAGTATGTGTACAGTATGTTACATTTTTCAGACAGGCAGGAACTAATATTTTCAGACAAAGGCTGGACAGACGAGATACTGACATAGCAGTAGATTCATCTACAAAGAGCCATTAATACACCTGTTTACCTTCTAGTCTAGAAGTGTTGCAAATTGTGCATCAAACCTAATTCACGAACTTGTCAAGATCTGTCTTCAGTGGTGTAAAGTAATGCCAGTACTTGCCTATGATATCCTCTCTTCAGCTGAAGTTAGCATGCAAGCAACTAGCCGTGGAGTGTGTCCCCATTCCCTCTGAAAGCGAACAACTATAGTCTTCTCTGCACTGAAGATCAAAGACAGCTGAACCTGTTGAGTGCCACACCTGCTCCCTGCACAAATGATACAGAACTTTACAGTAGTAGCAGGAGTAGCAAATAGCAACTGTTGGCAAACAGTTTTTTTTTATTTATGCATCAAGCAGTTGGACAGGTGACCATAAACAGTATGGCTGCAGTGTGGATTTAATATGCCATGCTCTTCACCATGAATGATGATCTGTTTTACATTGTCATTACATACATTGTGACTCTGAAATTATAAATGATTATTCAACAATCTTTATTGTAAAATACTATGACTGCAGTGGTTGCAAAATAAAGTCAGATTGCATTGAAATCCATGTGAAAATGGCCCTGCTTGCTTCATTAGCTGAGTAAACATTATCCTGATGAGTTTATGGGCTTTGTCTCTAGTTTCAATTCAGATTTCTTTCATGGTGGAATCAGAGGAAAAGAAACTACAGAAAGAATGTACCACACAATGAGGACAGAGTACAGAGCAGAGTCCTCACTCCTCTTAACATATCTCCTCCCAATATGGTGGCTTTGGGTTTCAAAAAAATAAGAGGGTGATGGGTCAAACTACAAACTTGAATCTCAAAATGGCTGTTCCCAAACCAGTGGGTGGCATCACTGTGGGTTGTCACTATACTGTAATATATCTTGGTAAATAAGGCTATATCCTAGATATTTTTGTTTAGATATAGTTGTTGTTTGGGTGATTTTGATAAAAGTGCCAACATTTCAGTTAAATCAAAAAGAGCTTGCAGGTTTTTTCCCCTAAAAGTGCATGAACCATTAATCTGTTGAAATATCCCTTCAGTTGTCATGGGTCAGGGTATTTAATCAGCTATTAACACCAAACATTTCTTTGAGTAATGCAAATATCTTTCAGGTAGGTCTTCCTCATCATATGTTACTGGAGTAAAAGGGCCCGCAGTTTTGTTGCTTTTCATGACAATATAGAGTGGGTAAACTGTCTCTGTTTCTCATAGATTTTTATACATTTACATTACCAGTAAACTGTTCGGGGGTTAAAAACTTAAAGCACAGTGAAGAGTTTAGTTTTTGGAAAATCAAGCAGTCATTGTGGATACTTTCATGGCTGACCGGGCAAATAAGCCTGTTTCCTTCACTTTAAAACCCTCCAGCTGTTTTATTGCTTCACCAGAAAAAATAAGCATTTATAAATTCCTACAGAAGAGACACAGCTGTTGCTATAAATCTACTATAATGTTTATATGGGAGATAGAGCAATGACTGGTTCAACTAAAAACATTTGGACCCATTTTCTCAGCTGCTGAGACTGGGTTTGCTGACGTTGCTCAGACAAAAAACGTCTGAACTCTTGTGAAACTGGTTTAGCCGCAAGGTCATTTTTCACATTGTGGCCCCTTTGTGCCAAACCACCTGACCTTCACTTTGTTTGTGAACAGAAGTGACAGGAAAGCTCTTCAATACCAGAGATAGAGCACCGTGGTCATTGTCATTAAACAGCATTTTTTCAATGAGAGGGATGAGATCAACTTTGTGAGTTGAAACGCAGAAATCTAGTGACAAATTCACAGAGCATCACATGTCAGCATGACTTACAAAAGTGTTTCCGGACATGCCAGGACCACACCAACGGTTCACAAGGTAATTCCACTGCGTAATAAATAGATTCCAATATGGAGAAGATGACATCAGTTTCTACTATTCCCAATCCTCTTAATTAGATTTGAAGAGACGTTGTAATGTAATTAGGAGGAAAACAAATGATTTACTTACTGCTAATCTGACTGCTAAGTATACTTTGAACAGTAACACACATACAAGACCCAACCCAAGATGCTTCACATTATTACAATTGCATTTATAAGTTTAAAATCAGATTTTTGTTTTTGACGTCTTCAGAGTTTGAGGTTTGCTTGGTTGATATATATTTTACTTAGAAATGACTCCTCAAAGTACAGAAGAGATTCAGATTCAGATTTAGAAAACTTTACTGATGCCAAGAAGGGCAATATATTGTCAGTTACAGTTTACTGATATTCACACTCAGTATCTAAAATGTTACATGTCAAAGACACAGTTAAGCACACCAACAGGTAAACAGAGGTTGGTGAAATAGAATAAACTAGCCTGGTCATTAAAAATTTAAAATAAAATGGCTACTGTCTAAGTTTAAAAACCTGAAAGGAGAATTAATAAAAGATTTGGAGTAGTGGTTGGTTCTCCACAAAGCTGCATGATTACAGTGGCCTGAAGGCATCAGCTTGAAATCTCTCCACAGAGCGTGAAGAGGTGAGCTGATGTTTCTACAGTTGGTGATATATAGTTTTTAAATGTTGCATTCCATCATTTTATGAAATGATATATTCATATAAGGACACAGTCCTCTAATAACAGAAGAATTATGACTAAGGCTGGGTATGCCTTAGTCATCGTAGTAACGGTAGGAAAGAAAATCAATATAGAGAGAAGTAGGTCATTTTACTGTGCTCTAATGTAAAAAAAAAAAATTAGGAGATGAATTGATGAAATTTTGAGTTTCATTTTAGTCACAGAAAATGGTGGTGCACCTGATGAACTGTTAACATTTTAGGCCTGAAAACATACTGTGAGGAAGCCAATGTTCCTATTGTGGAATTAACACTATGGAAAATTAATGTGAAGGACCAGGCAGACAGACACCAAGGAACGCAGGTTTTGAAAAATAGGGCATTTATTTGCCCAAAATGAAAAAAAAAAGGCATGACATTACACAAAAAATAAGGTTCTGGTCCCTTAAAAAAGGACAACTAAGCAGATCTAAACTAAGGCAAATCCCAACCCAAAGAGAACATAAACTGATCTTACTACATATGACACACAGAGGGTTTTATACTGGCTGATCAGACCAAGTAGAAACAACAGGGGGTAGACAGGAACAACTACTGAACACATAGAACAGGGCTAGGCTTGAGAAAATAAGTAATAGAAATTATACTCTACACAAGAGTACAAAATATACAAAACTCAGTAAACTTATTCAACAGTAAATAAAATGAAATGATGAAGAACTGTCGATCTCCCCAGGAGCAGCCACAGTTGGTCCCTTCCAACTAATTATCCCCAGAATTCAGGACAGCTGGACCAACTGGGTCCTCTATTGACTCTGCCACACCCCCAAACTAGGAGACCACATACTGTAAAGATAACAGAGTAAATAAATAGGACAAACACTCAAAGTAACTATAGACCAGAAACAATGCAGCACATTAATAAAACTGTGAGTAAGATGTATAAAATTTAACTTATGTTTCTTATTTTGTCTGTAAATTAATGTGCATTATGACTGTGGGTCAGAGGGGTGTGGGATGCAGGCAATGTGACATGGGGATAATCAGTGGGGGGGGGCTGCAGGGTGGCCATCACCATGACCATTTTACTTCAGAATGACTGCCGTACAATAAAATTATGTCACACTGAATGTATCCTTTCCAACAAATAAGACGTGAAAGTAAAAAAGAAACACATTGAAACATTTCTGAAGATCCTTATAGACAAATGAGATGCTAGTAGGATGTTTATCCAGAGCTTTTTTTTTTTTTTCAGTTTCACCAACTTCTCCACAGCTTTTACTATTGCCATCTTGAAGAAGAGGTTTCAGGAACTTTCACACTCATGTGCTTCTCTTTGCATTTAATTGTTGCAACTTCTCTGCTGAAATTAACCATTTGCGTGTTATTACTATTGTCTCTTTACATCCAGTTGTCTTCATTTTCCTGTTTAAAGTGACGATAGGATGATAATGAGAGGTTAGCAGCAGTACCAGAGGAGTAGTGTATTACTGTGAGAAGAACCAGTCCCTGAATATTCCTTCTTTTTTTTCTCAGCCTTTTGCCTGATGCTGTGAACTGTAGTAGGTCAACCCTTCATTTCAAATGTGAATATGTAAAGTTGTTCAATACCCACATCTTCCAATGCTTTTAAGGGCTGTTGCACATGGAAGACACATTTTGCATCATTAATCTTTCGCTTGACTTCTCAGTGAAGTTTCATTGTGGTCACAGAAAAACTTGGTGCACCTGATTGAGTGTCAGCATTCAAGGCCCACAAACATGCTTTGATGAAGCCAAAGCTCCTACTGTTGAATCAACACTATGGAAAATGACCATTTTACTTCAGAATTACTGTCTCCACTTTATTATACTTTCTGGCACGATGGGAACACAATGGATCCCAGTAGAGACTGGTTTAAGTTCTTTAATATCTAAAGTGGTGGTTGCTTTCACTCCACATGTATGTTCAGGCCAGTAAAGTCCCTTTACACTGAATGTATCTTTTCCCACAAATAAGACGTGAAAGTAAGAAAGAAACACATTGAAACTTTTCTGAAGATACTTGTGATAAATGAGATACTAGTATGATGATCATCCAGAGCTTTTTTTTGTTTGTTTCAGCTATTAGATTTTTGACTGTTTAGAATTAGTTTATTTTGCGTCTTAACCACTTGTTTGCTGTCATATATTCAAAAGTCTGTGAGTCGAGTTAGGGTTGAGGTTGACTAAATCATACCTAACTTTTGAGGACATCTCTTAAACAATGGGCTCATAACAGGATAAAAAATGCTGTAAATATAGTTTACAAACACTTCTTGAGTGATTTTGTTTACTGTTTACTCGTCTCAAACATGTCAGTTCTTATAGCTGAGTCTTTGGACAATAGCCTTAACTCACAGCTGCTTACAAGCTCTTCACCAACTTCTCCACAGCTACTGCCATCTTAAAGAAGAGTTTCAGGAACATTCCCACTTGTGGTTCTTTTTGCATTTCAAATAGGTTAATAGAGTGCAATGTCCTGATCGTTGCAGGTGATAATGAGAGGTTAGCAGCAGTACTCGAGCAGTACTGAGTTACTGTGAGAAGTAACAGGCTCTGAATATTCTTTGGTTTGTTTTCTCAGCCTTTTGCCTGATGCTGTTAACTTTTGTAGGGTAACCTACAACAATTACAAATGTGCATATGTAGACTTTGTCATTAGCCACATCCTCCAACACTTGTGAGGGCTGTTGCACATGGATGACACGTTTTGCATCAGTCATCTTTCTCTTGAATTGTGGTCAACTTTTGTCATGGTTTTTTCAACAATTTTGGCCATGAGGATTGTGTGTATGCGTAATACATTCTGTCTTGCCAGCACATCAACCAGCCCTTCAGTCTCCCAAAAGTCCAACTTTGACCTAGTGCAAGCCTCTAATTTCATGACATCACCACTGAGACACGAGAGGGCAGGGCCAGATGGAATAAACACATGTGCAGGACAGGAACCATGGCCAAGCTACCCACACAAATGTAGGGCCATACCACTCCTCAGCCCAACTCCCGTTTTGAAACGTAACGCTTCTTGTCAGTTACTAGATTTTGAAAACGGAGCCTGAGATGATTGATGATTACAACCACCACAACCGATTGACCCTCATATACAAGACAAGGACTCTAAAGTGAACTGAATTCAAAACTGCGGTTCAGACATTATGCTGTATTTTTAGCACTGCCCACCCACAAATCATCTTTTCCTCTGCAGTCTCTTGCCGTTTTTGATAGATTGTCTCATTTTACCATCATTCAGGGGAGAGGTACTGTACATACTGAAATAATGGGGATCTTAGCAGTTTTACTCACCACCATAATTCCTCTCTGTCCAACTTCCCTCTTGGAGAGTGAAGAATGACTGCCAAGTCATCTATGCATTTATGACTCTTTGGAGCAGTCAAGCTGACATCACCAGAGCAGTGTGTTTACAGCAAAAGGCATAGGAGTTTACCAGTCTGAATTAAAGACAATTTTTTTGTACTTGGCCATTTGTTTGATGCCTAGACCATGAAAAAATGTGAATAAATATAATTCTTTTGGGAGAAATATGCTGCTTTGTATTGACATAATGGCTGGTTGGTTTTCTTGACAGGGCAGAGGATTGGGTGTCACTGGGTTTGAAAAGTGAGAGCAAGAGGAAAGCATGCCTGGGTGAGTACAGAGTTACAAAAGCTCCAAACCAGATGTGGGCAGCTGAAGACTTGAGTTTCGTGTGGAGTCTCTTAAGGGAGAGCACAGACATAACCAAGAGAGTGGGAGGTTATACTCCCATACATGTATCACTGGTCTCAAAAACACAACATCTATTTCTCAATTTCCCCTGATATTGATTTTGGATGAAATTTATCCAATTATTTTTGGGCAGGTAAAAATACATATGAAATTTACACCACTGCCAGACAAAAGGGATATCAAAGAAGGTTAAAACACGTTTTATGAGTGCTTAAACTGAAATCTAAGGAAGGGGTCTTCTGCTCAGAGACCCAACCCTAACCCTAAGCAGTAGGGCCAGGGAGCAGCAGATCACAAAGGCCATCCTTTTCAACCACATTTCCTGTGCTTTGAAGTCTATCTTTCTCATCTTCTGAAAACAAAACCTTGGCTTGTTTGCTTAACTTGTGTTTTCTCCTAGGAATCGAGGATTGTTTCCTCAGTCATGTGTGAAGCTCTTGGTGGCATAAAGGCAAAAACAAAACAGCTCAAAACAAATGCAGTTGCTTTTTAAGACTTTACATCCAAGGGATAGTACTTGTAGCTCTGTCTTAATACAGAATCCACAAATGTGCTTTAACAGAAATATTGAGATGACCTGAGGTGTCTGGGAAACACATTTGGAGTACGCATTGATGTGACGACTAATTTAATTGTCTGAATAACTTGATTATGTTGTTTTGTTTTGTTTTTTTTAATGGTAAGGAAAAGGGTGCAAACCCAGTTAGCTGCAGCAGCTACTGGGAGAAAGCCAAACATGTCCTCACTACAAGCTGAGCTGGAAAGGTCAGCTATAGTGCTGATGAAAAAAAATGTCTGAGAGAAAGTTAGAGTGTTCACATTGCAAACTAATCAAAAACGATGAATGGTCAGCGCAGTGACTTGTCAGTGATGTTTTAGTACAGCAAAGTTGAGCCAGGTTCAAGTGGACTGCAGGGTGTATGTGCGATTTTATAGACTGTCTGCATTGGCATCTCCACTGTGCTGCTGAACCAGCCCAATGCAGAAATGAATTAAGACAACCCAAATATCCGGAGACCCTGTAAAAATACACTTAAAGAATGAACTTTCTGCAGCCTGGCCTTCGGTCAGAACAAGAACTGTGGATTACTCGGATCTCTGATTGTGTAATCACACAAGGCATTTCCTAATGACCAGGATGCCTTAGGGAATAATTGCAGCAATCAATATTGCTTTCACTCACATTTTGACAATTAAGTAACATTTCAACACATACTGTCAACTTATATTAACAAACAACAATATACAAATAGACTAACTAGATGTCCCTGTTCATGTGTTTTAAATTTAACCAGAGTGATATCTCATCATTTCCTGTAACAAAAACACAAATGTTGTCGACACAGACCTAAGGCACCTGTTTTGTTAAGAAGACACACACAAGCTGTTGTATAAAGACGGAACCTGGTACAGATAATCATCTCTGGGACCCACCATCATTACGCCCAGCCCCCTGATACCCTCACCACCATCTGCTACGGGGGTGGGGCGGTGTGTTTCCATGGAAACTCTGTACCCCTCCTCCCTATAAGCACTGGGGCTTCTATTGTGTGTCCCACGTGCAGTCTGTTCCAACTGTAACCCAACCATGCTTCTGAGGGGTGCTGGTGTTAACTGCATGACAGAGGGGTTTTGTAACAGGGTCTGCACTCTTAGACAATATGAAGTATCCATTGCCCACCGTCACATTGTGATACAAGGGCAGTGTTACAGACAGGATGCTTCTCAGAATTACAGCACTTTAAAACCCTGGACACCATAGATACACAAAAAACCTCACAAGAAACCTCTTCATTAAGAGTTTCAGGATCCCTCCCCCATGAAAAACAAGGTGGCCTTGCAAATTACGCCTGCCCACCCCCTTCAAACCTGACCCAGCCCCCCCCCCCCCCCCACTAACTGTCCCTGAAGTGGAGTAAGAGGCAGGGAAACAGCAGTAAACTGACAAGTAAGCAACAGTTAACTGGAAGAAAACAATTCAGAGACTGCAGAGTGAAAAGTGCAAAAGGATACAAAATCCCTATGAATGTAAAATTAGGAAAAGTACGGCTTAATACAACATTTCTAACTTTATTAATGACCCATTGCCCTTACTTTCTTGTACTCTCATTTACTATGACATCATTTATCTTTTTAAATAAAGCTTCTCTAACATCAACTTTTTAAAATGTAAATTTCCTCTGGTAAATTTGGTTTGCATTGAGAAGTGTGTTCAAAAATGCATCTCCTTGGTTTGGAAATGTTTCTGGCACAAGTTTCAATAAAAACTCTAGGATTGCAATGTAGTCTGGACAGGGAAAACTGGAGACCTTTGGAAACAAAGATGTCATCACACCTGGTCACTCCCTGATTGGATCTAGTCAGTCTCTCCTACCAACTATTCAATATTACTGACCTTACTGTCTTTGCTAGCCGTTGTCGTTCAAAGAAGTTCTATTTGTAGACACTGTGCACTCGCATTCCTTGCTTGGGGTGTTTTCTGTAACTAATCAGCTGAACAGAAGTTGGAGTTGGCAGTTTACTTTTTGTTCCACCAGCTCACACATGCCCATTGTAGATAAATGATTAGTGATGTAAGCACTTTCAGGTGTGTCAATACTGATGCGGATCTATTCTGAAGATTCTGATTCTGAGAGTGGCAGCTGCAACCTTAGCAATGCTTCTTTTTTGTTATCCATGCTGGTTTCTCAAATGATAGTCAAGTCATTTGGAAAGCACTTTGAAACTCTGGAGTGATGTGGACAGCAGGGGAAAAGAGTAGAATTAATGATGCATTCTCAAACTAAAACACAGTTGGAGCCAAAGAAGTTTCATTATTTGCGCAATATATTGGACTTTAAGTCTGATGACTGAGTATTGACAGCTGAACAGTTAAGCCTTTCTGCATATTTTACTGTCCATGACCTTTTATTATGCCATGATTTCGGCCTTTGTGAGATCACGTTGTCCAAAAACCTATCTCTAACAAGTTCAATCCTTCTTTATCTGTTATATTGCGGTGTTGAGTTGAAGTCAATGTTACTCACCAGACCTGAGGCAGAACCTTATTAGGTTTTATTTGGGATGCACAGACTCTCAAACATCACACAGATGGAAAATATTAGTCTTGCTGGCAGGAGACTGAACTCCAACTGTTGTACTCTGAATTAAAATATAACAGTGTGGTCGAGGTTTACCACTGAACTTAATTGCTTTCTGTCCTGTGAATACCTGCCAAAAACCATACAAGTGCTTGTAAATTTGCTACCTGATCATTGAAAAAGGTTGAATATTGCTGGTTGTGGTGATTATTTACTAAGGACAGAAAGCAGGCATGGGGGGCGGATAAATAAAGGAAAATAATAATAAAAAATTTTAAAACTACAACCCAGGCTACAAAAGAGAGGAGTTCCTTTTCGAGCCACAGCAAAGACAGGGCTGGTCATTTGTCTCAAGTCATCTTGGACGGTTGCCAGGTTAACCTTGTGCTAATGCAATTTAATAAAATGAGTTGAACCCTTGTCTTATTTGGCAGAGAGAGTGCCTCAAGAATGCAAGTTAAAAGATTAAAACCAGCAGGAGCATGCAGCAAGCATTTCTGAACCCTAATGGGACTGTAGCTAACTTCTCAGTCTGTGTGTTTCAAATCCTTTGTAAAGATGGTACCCATACACAGAGAAAAGGAATGCCTGCAATATCGCAATGAACACACACATACCATCTCTTAGTGTAGGAAACACGCTCACAGCTGTCAGAGACTTAGCTATTGAGTGTGAGCCATACATTTTTTCCCATCTTCATAACCTTCTCAAAGATTTTAGATTCTCTAGCTGACCAAATATCTGGCTGTGACTACCAGAAAGGGAACATTATGACATTCCCTGTAAAAATTGCACAAGCATTCAGGCACAAAACCAGATGTAGGCGTCAAAAGTGTGGTCCGTGTATGGGTATGTGTGTGTGTGTGTGTGTGTGTGTGTGTCCATGTCAATGAAGCAAACATCAAAAAGCTATGATTCACAATGGGTGCTGCTCTGTAGCAAACAGGAGGGCAACTCTTGAGCAAACCCTTTTCACCTCTGTAGAAATATTAAATTTCATAATCACATCTGTGGAGCTGTATAAGAACAACATCTTTGTCATAAGCAGCCAAGAAAAACAAGTCTAGACATTTTTGTGGTAAAAGAAAACATGTACATGTACACCCTAACCCTACAAGAAAGCATGTTGGGCAGCTGAGCACAAAGACAATAACAAATTAGTAGCTTATGATATTTTAATGTCTTTTATTGGGAAATCACAGGAAACCTGAGCCAGCAGCTTTTACTTAGTCTCTTTGCTGACGTCTGTCTTAAACCATCACACATCATTGCATGCTGGTTTAACATGGATGGAAGACAGAGAAAACTGCGCTAGTGTCCTGTATATCATTCATAAAATGCATCTTTACGTGTATAGTGTCACATCAGTTTGAATTGTGGAAATTCTGTGTATCCATGCAGTGATGACCGCACTGTGGTTACCAAAATAAAGGCAGTAAAAACACAGGCTTGGTTTCAACGGGCTCACAGTAGATTAGCAATGGAAAATCTTAGCTTCTGGAAGCATATATCTGATGTTTAACCTCAATGTGCATTTTTCATTGTAAACATGCAGCCTCAGGAGCCCGACCAGTATACTTTGCTGATTCTACAGTTATTTTTGACAGTCAAATACACTAATATACTGTGTTAGCAGTGAGAGAACTAAGGAGTTCTGTCAGGCTTAAGGAGACATGGCTGGCCAGGAATGAGAGGTCTGCAGATTGTTTTTCTCTGTCATTTGGTTTAAGCAGAGCAACCCCACATTATACCTAATGAATAAAAGCATGCTGGTGGATCACAATAGAGCTTAGCTGCTCACCGAGAAGGGGGAAGGGCATTGCATTCCTCTACTCACCTCCTGTTTGCAGCAATTATTAAATAATGACCAATACTTTTAACGTGCTTTTACCCACCATCTAAAAGAGGAGAACCACAGTGCCTGGTCTTTGCAGTGCAATTAACAAGAAATATGTGAAAGTAGAGCAGATCTGCTTTGTCTGCGTTTCTGTTTGGAGAGGAGGGTATGGGTGATGAAGGCTGGCATTTCACGAGATCCGGGGAAGGACAATGTGATCATTCAATATGACTGACTACCTCAGGAGACTGACTCTGAGTGGATGCCTGCGATATATTAAATCTGGGTGCCCGCACATATCTCATTTAACTGACTTCTCTGGGGAAAGTGCAGCGTAAGCCTACTGAAAATGCAGCTGCTTAAAGGAAATTTCACCTTTGACTGCATGTAAGGCTAATAGCACAGTGCAGATGGTAGATGGTAGATTACTCCCCCAGAACAACAAGTGCTGAGGTAAACACAAGTGGCCATCCACTTTGTGATTCATGACACAAGCTGGTCAAGGACATAAATCAGTTTTAAATAGCACACACTTCCCCAGGTCCACAAATAATGGGTAATATTGGGGGGCTGTTTCTTCAAAGAGATGCTGAGATGGGGGGATGGGGCGTTTAGGAAATACATGTGCTGCTCTTGCCAAAGAAATGTGACAGGGAGGAAGGAGCCCTGCAATGGCAACAACTTCCGAACATCTGCATCAGCAGGAAGAATGGCTTTGTACGTTGCTGCACATATCCCCAGCATAAAAGTCTGACGGTGACAGGGTTCACCCTGAGAGACCACACACACTCCAGTGGTTGCTCTTATCTTTAGCTCACCTGCTGCTTCGTGCATTGTGGCCAGATAACACCTGCAGGTTGGAGCATGATGCACACAGCTATTTTTTTTTTTTTTTTTGTGCTTGTTCAATCTGTAAGTATTAAATGATTTTCAGTGTTAGTGGAAGTGAATGTATAGTTCCCCAGCAAGGCATAATGGATTTCCAACAGCTTCATGTGTACACAATCATAGACTTTCCCTGAAAATGAACGTGTGTCAGCGCATGTGTTTTTCCCTCTGAGGGCCCAGTGCTGTGGCAGATCTCTGTGTTTTTCTCAGTCTGGGGGTCCGAGGGTAAAGTTATGGGTGAAAGAAAAAGCGAGGATTGCATCAGGAACGCAGGCTGTTGATGGTTTTGCTCCAGTGTGCGTAGACAGGGGGGTGGGGTGCCCGGCTGAAAACTGGGAGGAGAAAAGGAGGGAGGGGGGGATTTGGGAATATTCTTTGTCCTCAACCCGCAGTACAGCACGCAGCCCGGAGAAGAACACAAGCTCCTCACAGGAAAGACCACAGAAACAACGGAAAAAAACCCTGGATGGCTTGATTTTGAAGCCTGAGAGGAGGGCTGCGTTCTTATAGTAAAGACAACGCTGAGGAAAGGCGCTCGAAAACAACGCCAGAGGAGCCAACATCCCAACTGAAGGTAAAGAAAAAAAAAAATCCCACACAGGCGACGCGTGGCAGCATCCCGCATACAGCAGCAGCAGAGGAGCTCCGTGCTAACAATGGTCGGCCCGGCTCAAGTTGTTTTTGTTTTTGTTTTTTTTTCTCCAACTTTTACTCCCAGTAGTTCTAAAGCGATTGTGTTCACTAACGCGATGTCGGCTTGCTTATTGTTCAGCCGCCGACGGAAGTTTTGGGCGCACAGGCTGACCGGAGCACCCAAATTGGTCGCGTCCGTGTGGAAATGATGCTAACTTGCGGGACGCCGGCGTTAACTGCACCGCGTGCCCGAGACACCTCTGTCGGGTCCGCGCGGTGTTTGGGATAGGGAGGGAAATCCGTACTATGGCGACTGGATTTGGTGATGGAGGGACTCGCAGGGATCGGACCCTGCGCCCCCCTCCCCTCCCCTCCCCCAGTCTATAACACCCCATAAGCCGGAGAATAGGAGGGTGAACGGAACCCCTCAGTGGCGGTTAAACGAGGCGGCGTGCTCCGTTAGCTCCGTTAAACAGAGATGACCTGAGGCAGCACCGTGGTGACGTCCACCTCCTAACCACGAGGAGTTCTTCCCCAATGCTCCTGCAATGAGATTAGATTTAAGTGATCATTTTAATGAAGATGATGTGACTCAGCAGAGCCAGGCCCACCCCGACTTCTCTGTCTGCTTCACTTCCAGAAATAGTGTGGATGTGAGCAGTGAGTGATGATTTTTTTCCCCTGGTGTCACCACCACTGCTCACTGAGCTCCCTCTTCACTTGGACTCTGATGCTGGTTGTTATTTTTTCCTTCCCAAGCTCAGGGCCTCTCAGGTTCAGGGTTTTAGCATATGGGAGTGAAAGGCGTATCTGGCTTCCCAGATGTGGGAGCCACAAAAGCCCCTGTGTTCTGCTGGGTTGGTGCTGAGGCTCAGCTGCTTTAGTTTGTTCCTTACATGAAAGGCAGGCCATGTTTTAAGAAATCCTCCACACAGAGCGAGGCTGAAATCGATGTGATGCAGGTTTTAGTTGCATGGCATGGGAGGGCATACAGAGCCAATAAGCAAGTTTAAAGAGTTTATGTGTGTATCTGATCAACATAGGATCACAAATAGAACCTACAAGCTTCAATTTGTTCACATCATGTATGCATAATAGGCTGAGATGTCAGACAACAACTGAAGTTCTCAAAATACCAGTGAACTCCAGAAAAAAGAGATACCTCGATTACGCTTTAAGATTTAAAACACACAGACATTCCCAGCATCAGCACACCTTTTGTGTGTGCAGTCTTTCTTGAATAGATGTTATCAGCTCATTAGCTGACAAAACTTGCTATCTCCTCCCAGCAGGTTAATGTCAGGTTGTGGTAAACTGTGATCAAATACACACACGCTCAAAGCCTGCTGCTTATTTAAAAAAAAAAAAAAAAGTTCAGAAATGGCTGTTTGTCATCATGTCAAATGGCAAAAATTATGTTCTTCTGTGTCAGGTCAAATTTAAGCAGACTTTGTTTGTGTATGTCAACAACATGACTGTGCAGAGGGGGAAAGGACAATATTTGAGTTACAGTTTCAAACTGTCAGATTAGCTGTCTTTTGTGTGGGAGTCTGACAGTTTTTACATTTTTATCAAGTCTGACACACACTCTCAGACTCCTACATGCAATGCGGTGGTTTTCCTTGGACACTGATATCAGCTCTGATGGTGGCTCGGGGCAACTTCCAACTGCCAAACAAGAGTATGAACACTTTTCTCTGCTAGACAAAAAAAGCTATATATTGGTCATTTTCGATAACCAATAAAGATGACTGCAGTGATAGTAAAATATAACTGATGAGATAAAGCTCAGTGCTAGCTCATGAACTTTGATTTTCCTCCCTTTAATGTAATTGGTGATAAATTTAAATCATCAGTTAGGAAACTTAAATTTCCTTTGGGATTAATAAAGTATCTGTCTATCTTCATCCATTCATTTCATTGCATTTTCAAAAACACAGGCCTCCACTGAGTAAAGCTGTATCAGTCTGTTGACTACTTTAATGAAGAAATGTGTCACTGTTGTTCAGGTGAAGTTGTTTCATGCAGCATACAGCTGCATAAAGCCAGCTTCTGCAGAAACCACACATAAGTTCCAATGTCAGTTGCACCCACTGAGCAGTATATACACCAGCATTGTCAACAGTCAATAAATAGAGGCAACTACATTGAAGGTATTTATTGGAAAAACAAACCAGGATCAACAGTATAGCAAGCTCCCAGTCTGTATGTTTTATCTGTATAAACAGACACTCACAGGGAGACAATGACTAAAAGTCAATGAGATCCTCAAAGTCTCAGATGAACCACTGAGTCATGAAGACTGAGTTCTCTCTTGTAGCAGATGATTCATTGGGTTGTTCATTTATACATGAATTGCTGTTGCACAATGAAAACTTGTGAGCTTCATTTTAACCCTGTATTTACTGAGTGTCATACAAACACAACCTCAAAGGTGACGTTTGCACAGTGCTCCCTGTCATACCTGGGCCAAGCCCAACACAAAGGGCTCTTATTAAGCACCCATACCTGAGCACTTCCAGGGTGATATGTCATGTTTAGAGGCCTCTCAGGGATAGTTATGAGATCGTTACATTTATTTAATTCAGCTAAGTAGAGGTGTATTTCCCAGCTGAGTATTTTTTTTTTTTATCTTATCAAAAAGTTCTGTTGTATATTGCAAGTTTTCCCACCTCAAGGGCAGGTTTCAAAATTTGTCCTTTTTGAGTACATTTTCATTGACAAAGGGCCAACCCTAACCATTTATACTAGAAGAGAAGCGGTTTATACAGTGTGCTGTCTGACCATGTTGGAAAGGGTTAGGGTTAGGTTCAAACCTCTAACTGAATAGAAAGGGGGTGGGTTCAAATACAGCATACTGTCTCATATCTTCACATCTGGCCATAAGCAGCGTGAAGTGGGTGTCAATGTTGGACTGTCGGTTTTGGAAAGTTGCAGAAATGGGAGGACCAAAATACCCCTCTTACAGCAGATGGTTCTGAGGTTTGGGTTGGGTTGATTTGAAAAGCAGCTTTAGAATATTCAAGCCCATAGCCTTTTTCCCTTGTGTTTTAGTGCTTTTTAGTTAAATTATGCCCCTGCAATAACTGTCCCTCATATTTACAGCGCACATTCCTTAGACTTTATATGCAGTGCTGCAGTAAGTTGGCGGCTGTTTTCAGAATGATTGTCTTTAACAACCAGCCTACCAAATACTGTTCTTTGTTTGATCTGTCAGACTCTGGATATAGGGGGAATTAACTATGTAACATTTTATCATCTTTATCACTGTTTAACTATGTTCCATGACATCTTTTGCTGCAAAATAAAAACAAAAAGGCAATATAATCAACTGGGAAAGTTGATGGGCATGATCTATTCTAAGTCAAAATGAATGATTTTTCAGCTACGTGATACGGGCATGGTAGTACAGTTAATGGTGGTGGATAATTTCTCAGCAGAGTTATGAAGTTGGTCTCAGTGTGACAGCACTTCCCTCTGTGGTGTTTTTACACTCAGCTCTTTACTCACTTTGCAGACACCTAAGTTAATAAACCATGCAGCATGCTATCAACATGAGTGTGGCATGGGCTTAAGGTCTCATTAGATAATTGAATACAAGACAAGTGTTTGCTGGCATCCTCATAAACGTGGATATAATTTCAATTACTGTTTTCTGTGATATCATAATGTTACCAATTGTACCTGTGACCCTTACAGTCCCAAGGAGAACACGTCTTCCCTAACATCTATAGAGATTCTATCAGGGATCTTCTGCTGAGCCTGCCCCCATCATAACGTTGAGGGTTGGTGTGAGATATCACCGGAAACAGTGGAGTTCTAGCACCACCTTGTGACAGTCTTGTGCAATAATATGGGGACTGCAAATGAGAAAAATTTTATCCTGGTGTTTCCATTCAAACAGTAGTCCTGGCCTCAACCGACTAGGCTATTGTAATAGAGCCATATCCATTTTACCAAATGTCTTATTGAGATTGTGTTTTCATTGACTTAATATTATCTTTAGCATGTTTCCTATGGACAGTGACTACTTGTGTAAAAACAATATCCAACTCAAATTTTTGTTATGTTCTGCACAGGTTTGAGAGGCTCCCTCCTGTATCACAGTCAAGATGAGCTGGAGCTTCCTCACACGACTTCTGGATGAGATTTCCAATCACTCCACCTTTGTGGGCAAAATCTGGCTCACACTTCTCATCGTCTTCCGTATCGTGTTGACAGCAGTTGGGGGCGAATCGATCTACTATGACGAACAGAGTAAATTTGTGTGTAACACTCAGCAACCTGGTTGTGAGAATGTGTGCTATGATGCCTTCGCACCACTGTCTCACATTCGTTTTTGGGTCTTTCAAGTAATTATGATCACCACCCCCACTATCATGTATCTTGGCTTTGCTATGCACAAGATCGCCCGCATGGAGGATGATGACTATCGGCCCCGGGGCAGGAAGAGAATGCCTATAGTGAGCCGTGGCGCCAACCGGGACTATGAGGAAGCGGAGGATAATGGGGAGGAGGACCCCATGATCCTGGAGGAGATTGAGCCAGAAAAGGAAAAAGATGTTGTGGAGAAGCCCAGCAAAAAGCATGATGGACGCCGTCGCATCAAGAGAGACGGCCTGATGAAGGTCTATGTGTTTCAGCTGCTATCACGTGCCATCTTTGAGGTGTCGTTCCTCCTTGGACAGTACATCCTTTATGGACTGGAAGTGGCACCATCATATGTATGCACACGCTCACCTTGCCCTCACACAGTGGATTGCTTTGTCTCGCGCCCTACAGAGAAAACAATCTTCCTGCTCATTATGTATGCCGTCAGCGCCTTGTGTCTGCTCTTCACTTTGCTGGAGATCATTCACCTCGGCATCAGCGGTATTCGTGACTGCTTCTGTGCACCACGGTCTCGGACCCCCACCCCCCGTCACCCAGCACTGGCCAGCCAGAGGTCTTCCATCTGCCGCCAGCCATCTGCGCCTCCGGGCTACCACACAGCTCTGAAGAAGGACCCATCAGGAAAAATGGGCTTCAGGGATAACCTGGGAGACTCAGGCCGTGAGTCGTTTGGGGATGAAGCTTCATCACGGGAGCTGGAGAGGCTCCGCAGACACCTGAAACTGGCCCAGCAGCATCTGGACATGGCTTATCAGAATGAGGAGAACAGCCCATCACGCAGCAGCAGCCCAGAGTCCAATGGCACAGCAGTTGAGCAGAACAGACTAAACTTTGCCCAAGAGAAGCAGAGCAGTACATGTGAGAAAGGTGACGCTTATACTTTTTAATTTTTCCTTTTATTTTATTTAGCTCTTGTCTTTTGATATGTAGTTAACTTAACGCCAACTAACATCAGCACCATCCTTCTGTTAACAGGTCTCCGCGCGTAGGTTGTCATCATCCAATCTCATCAGGACAAGTAAGCGCACATGAGAGAATCAACCGAGGAATGTGTGTGCGTGTGTGGGTGTGTGTGTGTCCCTGTGCGTTTGTCAGATGTTATGAATTTGCTTGAGGTGGATGAAGTCAGCCCAAGCCTTCCAGTGTTATGGCCAGCTGTGGTCGAGCATTGAGTTGAACGAGGAGGAGAATGGTCGTCTCAACCCAGCAATACTTGAGATGCCAGCCTGTCTGAAGATCCAAAGTGCTTATAAACTACCGTAGTGCAACCAGAACGGTTAAGGTTAACTTGTACTTCTCCCTCAGGGCAGCTATTCTTTTCTTGCTATTATTTTTATTATGAGACTTAGTTATTAGTTGTTTTTTGAGTTTGAGTTTCTTCTTTGTCAGAAGTTCACAGTGAATGCATCTCAAGTTTACCTTTGACCTAAACTGGAACTCCATTTTATGGTATTTTGTAAAGGTAAGGCCAAGCCAATGACATTGCAAAAAAAAAAAAGAAACTGCGCTCAAAACTGTAAGGGATGAATCTTCTCACTTGAGGAATGCGTGAGTGAGTGTTTGTAGATGCAAAGAAAAAGTTTTCGGACAAGGCATTGCTCAGAGAAGAGAGGTACTGGATTTATTGTCATGCTGAGTTATTGTCAGACTTCAGTGTTTTCATACAAAGATTATTTCAAGTGTGTCACATAAATATATATATTTTTTCTTCCACAATGTTGGCACTGGACCAGTCAACATACCCAAGTCTGGTTTCTAGTATAGTAACTGGAACACATTTGGGGCGCCTTTGTCCAAAGGAACAAACAAACCTGGATAATGCTTGAAAAACATGTAACTCTTGATATTGTCTTGTATTGTTTTAAACTTGTATTTGATACTGTTGTTTATTTTTGTATTAGTTTAGAGTATAGTGATTTGGAAAAGAGGCTCTTTTCACTGAGGCCAATATTTGTTTGTTTGAATAATTGTTTTAAGAAATGACATTTAAGTCTGCATAAACTCCTCAAAGCCTGATTCAATCCATAAACTCGTCCATTCTGGAAAAACGATTTGGTAAAACTAATTTCATTTTCTTTTTCCTTGTATTACATTTTTTTTTCAATACTCAATAGTTTGCTTTAATGGGCATGCACCATTTTTGACCAAAAGATGCTTTTTTTTTTTCCTGCCAATATGGACCAGAAATGTACTGTAAGACATTCTCATTTTCCATATCTTAAAGTGCTGAGTTTTGGATTTGTTATGACTGCTCTGGAGTCTCCATGAGAGTTGTAAGTGATGTTATCATTTCAATGTGAATTGAGTGGCTTGGATACACTCTACTAAGATGCCATCTTTTGTATTCAGAATCATACCCACAGTGCCATTAGTGCCAACTCAAATATTCTCATCTCAGCTTATTTTTGACCAATGCTTTTTGTACTTTTTATACTTTTTGTATCGATAGTACTTTGTGGTTAGTTTTTAAAATAAAATTTTTCCAACGAATGCCAGTTTTCACAGGGTTTCTGTCTCCTTTTAATAATTAGCTTAAATCTTCCAGGTCCAATTGTTTTATTTTATGTTTATTAGTGTTTTGAAAATGTCATTAAATGTATAAATTTCTGTGGAATTTAGGGGCATAGTAGCTTAACACATTTAAGGACCTCAAACCCATTCCCCTACTGGGGAAGGTTGTTGCCATTTCAGTTAAAAATCTGACAGTCTTCACGTTTTTCACATTTAGTATTTTTTGAAGGCTGTGTTAGCCCTTTAATGTCCTCACTAAGAAAAAAGCAATGGAAAAATTATGTCTTTGCATTTTTTATTTCCTTGGGGCAATAATAACAAATGTTATTAATTTTTTTAAAGTTTTTAAAATATAGGCCTCTACCAAACAGTTGAGATGACACTTCATGGTAAATGTATTAAAATACATTCAAATATCAAAATGTGCTCTACCAAATGGTTGAGCAGGACATTAAAGGGTTAAACTGCTGAAAACAAGTGATTTTTTTTTTTTTTTGGTTTAGCTGGATATATGATCTGTGCCATGATTCAGACTTGTGTGTTATATTGACCCAAAACAACACATTCTTGTACAGGTTGTTGCATGTACACTGTTGTATCTGCAGCCACCATCTGCATGATTGCTGCGTTTTGACTTGGGTGTTGTCCGCTGAGCACCACAGTAGTATTCACAGCTTAATTTATGTTGACAGCCTGTAAATTAGAAGATTAGTATCCCCAAAGCCCTTTCTAGTTAAGATAAATTATTTCAACATAGCAACAGCAATAATGCAAAACCACAGTTCCAGTTCAATATTTATGTTTCTAAAAGTACAACCTCCAAATCTGCACCAGAAATGAACTTTTCTTTCCTTCCTACATGATGCAATTCAACATCCTGACACAGAATGATTAGTCAGAAAATGCTGCTTAGTGTCGTTATTGTGCAAGACACCAGATATAACTTCTGACATTCCATCATTTCATGTATGGTGAAATACATTGCTTCACAAAGCATGTGTGGATAGTTGTCATTGTATTTTAAGATACTGCTAACACTCAAAACTTAATATCCGCTCTTATAATGGAGGGTAAGAAGATGCTGATATGTTTGACATCTCTGTATTTATATCAAATCATGAAATGAGGCAAGTTATGAGGCCCAGAAGTTCTAGTTTTATGTTATGGGATATTTTCTCAGGAGAATTTGGAATGAATAGGGATGACAGCCAAAGTGAAGATCTTATTTAAAAAGCCTGTCCTTGCAGACACTCCAATGGTTGTTTACTGTGTTTGGCAAATGTTCACATGAGTAATGGAGGCTATAAAAAACCCAAGGAAATTTGGAAAGAATATCTATAACCCACTGGTATTATAAAGTGAAAAGTTGCTAGTTGACCACGTGTTGCAACCAGACCATTTTCTTTACCACTTAAATTATGTAATTGTTCTACAAAACTGCAATGATAAACTACTTTAAATTACAGGAAATAGACTAACCATGAGAAGAAACACAAACACATACTATGAAATTCCACGTGTTACTGGGGATCTGACAAATTTGATAAGTGAACCTTCAGAACAGCTGAATATGGTTTAAAATTAAATGAAATCCAAAAATTGTGTTCAATCATACCCTTAGGAGAAAATATAAGATTCCCCGAGTTGTGAATGTCAAAAAAGAGAAGGTGCTTTTATGAATATGGAGCTCAACATATACTGGTACAGTTCTTATTGAATGCAATCAAAATTTCATCTTCACGTCTAAAGTTTTGATATAAATTTTCCTATATTTTTTTTTCTTGCCATAACAATAAAAAGGAATGAACAAACAACTCCAAGTACTGCAACAACCAGCAGAGCAAATGTGGTGTTCAGCCCGACCTCAGCATCAGTGGCAGAGAGTTTCATCCCAAGGAATATCACAGTGTCATCAATGGTCGGTGCACTCGTTCCTGCAGGAAAGACACAGAAGTTTTCAGAATTCTTTTTAAACAGATGTTTTTAAAGAAATGCTTATCTGCCCGGGGTTGGTGAGTCAATCAACACTACAGTTGTGATGCGCTGTTTAGTGTGAAGAGACAGAGGACTGTTAGCTTTAGGTTTAGCATAAAGAATGGAATCATGAGCAAACGGCTAGACTGGCTCCGTCCAGAGGGATCAAGACTCACTTATCAGCATCTATAAAAATTGCTGACATGCTATGGCTATTGTCTAATGTAGAACAGAATAGGACTTAACTGTCATTGCATTACCAAGTAATGCAAAAAACCTCCCTGTAGTGCAAATGGACAATATAAAAAAATAAAACTGTAATAATTTAGGGGTAGACATTCACTGTAAACCAAAAACATTCACTCTAAGTAATTGCACAGATTGAAAATAGTGAACACACTGTAATTTGCAATTGCACAAAACAAATTGCACCACTGCTGTAATGCATAGTTCAGGGTTCTGACGGCCCACGGTAGAAAGTTTTTAGGCAGTTGGTCCTGTTTTTCTGTCTGATGGCAGCAGCTTAAAAAGATTTTGACCCAGGTGGGAAATGGCTGCAGAGATCCTCTCTGCTCTGCTTAGGCAGCTGAGGCTGGCAACGTTCTCCGGGGGGGGGGGCAGAGGGCATCCAAAGATCTTTTCGCAGTCCTGATTACCCTCTGCAGTCGAGCAGGCAGCAAACCACACTGTGACGCAGTACATCAGCCTGGGAGAAGGACACCTGCAAATTCAGGTCACTCTAGGTGGTGACTCCGCAGCACCCTCAGAAAGTGTAGTCTCTGATGAGCCTTCTTGATCAGCGCTGATGTTTTGGTTATCCGGCTAAGGTCCTCTGGGATCTATGACCCCAGGAACTTTAAGGTGGCTACTCTCTCCACACACACCCTGTTGATGGTTAGTGGGACGAGGTCCTCTCTCTGCTTCCTGAAGTCGATGACCATCTCCCTAGTTTTGGAGGTGTTCAGCTGGAGGTTGTTCTTGGTGCACCACACTGCCAGCTCCTATATTTCCTCTCTATAGGCTGACTCATCACCCCCCGAGATCAGGCCAACTACCGTAGTGTAGGCGGCAAATTTGATGATAGAATTTGAGGGGTGTATTGTTGTTAATGTGCTAACAACACTCCAGGAAATTCTGTCTCACAACCTTTTCAAATTTTTCAAATGCTGGCTGTTTTTTGCCCTTGAGCAAAGAGAGACTGACTGTTTATCACTTTCAAACTTTCTTGTCATGCTAAGCTAAAAGTCTAGCCCCAGCAGCACCCTATATTGTGTTTTACATAATGGATTCAAGTGATGATATCTGAGCTCTTACTATATGTTTGAGTTCCTCACACTTATCAGTCAAAAAAAGCATCAGATCATCTGCTTCCGTTTACCTTCAGGTTCAGGGTTCAGACACTCATGGGGCCCTGAGGAGGGGTCAGGGAATCCGTTGCAGCTGATGATGTTGGAGTAGATGGCAACAGAGGTCTTGGCCACTCTAGGAAGCTTCGGGTCTGATCGATTGACATAGAAAAGGCCAAATCTCTCTGAAAAGCCAGTGGCCCATTCTAGATTGTCCATCAGCGACCAAGCTGTGTAACCCGTGATATTCACATCATCTAGCAAGTAAGCTGGAAGGAAAAAAATTAACAGTTTTGGAATACAAATGCACACATTTACTTTACCGTCAAATTGTTGGTAACTGTCTCTCCATGCCCGACCTGATCCTAAATAATATCACATGGAACTTGTATTTTAATACCTTTGAGCACCTGGTTGATGTACTTTTCATAGTAATAGCTCCTATGAACATCATTTAAGTCAATAGGCCCTCGCTCTGAGATGCCGTTCTCGGTGATAATTATTGGTGGATTTCCATACTCCTCCTTGATGAAGTTCAAAATTCTCCGGAATCCAAATGGTGAGACCTTCAGCCAGGATGAGCCTGAATCCAGCCAGGTACGATCAGCAATTGTCCCCACACCCCTGTGAGAATTAAAGCAGTTAAAAGAAGTTCAAATACATGATATACTTATATTCATTCATCTTCTACCACTTATCCATTTCCAGGTCGCTGGAGCCAATCCCAGCTCACACTGGGTTAGGGCGGGGTACTCCCTGGACAGGTCGCCAGTCCATCACAGGGCCAACACACAGAGACAGACAGAGACCAACAACCACTCACAGTCACACTTAGGGACAATTTAGAGTCACGTATTGACCCAAATATGATGTCTTTGGACGGTGGGAGGAAACCGGAGTACCCGTAGGAAACCCGCGCAGGCACAGGGAGAAGATTCAAACTCCGCACAGAAAGGCCCCAGGCCGGGAGTGAACCCATCATCTTCTTGTGAGGCAACAGCACTAACCACTATGCTGCCGTACTGCCTTGATATACTTACATGATTATTATTACTTATATAAAATATCTCATAGGAACAGCTCATAGGTCAGTGCTGTGTATGTAATACTTGCTCACCTGTCAGCATCATAGTGCTGAAGTTTTCCATAATCCACAGGGAATGCCAGGACAGTGGTGTAATGATTGAACCCAAAGTAATCATAAGTACCCTTAATTCTCTTGATCTCTTCAGGGGAAAACTCAGGCAGCCTAAAGACAATAAAGTGAAAAGTTTAATGCACCTGTTAATTGTAATTTGTAAGGCACCATTGGTTACACACATTTGCTAGTGACGGCAAAATGAAAACGCTTGCTCGTTGCTAATTGTAGGTTTTACCTATATTGATGCTGCATTTGAAAACAAGTGCACAGTAAAAACTTTAGATGCTAGATATTGCTTTATTCCATTATTTACAATTCAGAATTCAATCTTAGGTGATTAAATACCGAGATTTTGGCAGACCGTAAGCCAAGCTTCGCTCTCGAATGATTGTCTTCATAATGTCACTGTAGTCTCCATTAAATATTGGATGGGCAAACCAGCCAATACAGAACTGCACAAAGAGAAACACATCAGCTATCAGAAACTCCAATTATTTAAAATATATGTAAATTATTAAATAAAAGTTCCAACAGAAAAGTGGTCTGTAAATTAGAAAACCAGTAAAACTTAATTTAAAAAAATAAAAATAAAAAATGGTACCTCCACTACCCGCCTAGCGGCATCAATGTCTTCCTGCTTGTACGGATTTCTGGGTTCTGACCAGTCAGAGTTGATGGTGATGGAGATGATTCCTTTTTGTTTGGCCCGGTATTTGTCATTGTATAGGTGCCAGGCCTCAGCATGAGCTTTAAGCAGATTATGACCCACAATGTAGGGCAGAGTGCCAGGTCGTAGACTGATCCCTGGACACACAAAAGTAAAAGCAATTTTTGCTTTTACTTTTTTTAAATTCAATCAGAAAATATGATGAGCAGCTCTCTTGTTCGACTCTGCTGGAAAATTATTGACTTCGTACCAGTTTTTGAGTCGAAGACAAAGGCAGACATGTATGAGGTAGAGCATGACATGAAGTCATACCTGGGGCAGCTGCTCCATAGCCATGGCCTACATTGGCTATATTGTATGGCTCATTAATGGTGATCCAAAATTTCACTTTGTGGCCAAGACGGCTAAAGATGACGTCCGCATAATCCCGGAATTTGTCAATAATTGTTTCATTCTCCCACCCCTTAGTATCTTGCAGCGCTTGTGGAAGGTCCCAGTGATAAAGAGTGATCTGAAAGCAAAGAAAAAACAATAAAGATCTAACAATTGTATCAACCTTTCTACAGCAAGCATTTTTTGAGATGCTTTCAAGAAGAATTTGAGCTTTACATGAGGTTGGATGTTTGCAGCAAGCAGTGCATCCACCAGTCTGTGGTAGTAGTTCAGTCCAGCCTCATTGATCTGCTTGGTGGTGCCATCAGGAAGTACCCTTGGCCAGGATATGGAGAAACGATAATGGGTCACCTTAAGTTGCTTCAATAAAGCAACATCCTCCTCTATTTTATTGTAGCTGTCACAGGCTATGTCGCCATTATCATCATTGAAAACTCGGAGAGGCGTGTGAGCAAACTTGTCCCAGATGCTGAGACCTTTTCCATCTGCCCTCCATCCGCCCTCAATCTGAAAACAGTACATGTGAGACAGAGGTTGAAGTAGAGAAAAGCAGAGAAAGGAATTTACCTCCAATTCCCTGATCAGGCATTAATAAAAGGGCTTAATCTATATAGCTCACCTGGTACGATGCTGTTGCTGTACTCCAAATGAAATCTTCGCAGAAACGACCATAAATCATCCTCTCATCCTCTGGCATAGGAAAACCATTGTTCTTTATGACTTGGTAGTAGAAATGAGCCGAGTACTTTGGTGTTCTTGGCCGGTTTGGGTTGGTGAAGTCCACATGGTGGAAACCAAATCCAACTTTATACCCATTAAGCCACTCAAAAGAATCCATGAGAGATGTTGCTATGTATCCTTTCACATTCACACCATCCAGATTATATGCTGCAAATATAGATTAGATTTATTATATTAAAAATCTTAAATTATAAACAACCACGATAATAAAAAATTATATATATAAAAATCTAATATCAATGTACCTTTGAGAGCCTCATCAACATAGGTCTTGTAATAGAACACTCTAGCCGAGTCATCATAAGTTGTCTTAGTATCTGTAGCTACTCCATTCTCAGTAACGTAAATCTCTGGATCTCCGTACTCCTCTTTGATCCAGTTGAGGAGTCTTCTCAAGCCCCAAGCTACAGCTCTCTGGTTTTTGATGGCAGTAGTTGGTGAATCACCTTCCTCCGTTTCTGACAAATCTCTGTCATATTCATAAGACTGAGGTGTAAGCCTCAAAGTAGCATGGTGTACAATCTTTGTGGTGTAGTGATTTATACAGAACACGTCTGCCGTTCCCCTGATAAAGCTCTTTTCTTCTTCAGTGAAGGAAGGTAATCTTGACTCTGGGAGATCTTGGAGTTCACTTTTGTTTCCAACTTGCCACTTCATTGCATCAGGATAGTCGCCATTCTTGAAAATGGGGTGTGCAAACCAGCCTAGTTGGAACTGCAGAGCACGGTCAGCAGCCACCAATTCTCTGGGAACGTTAACATCTTTAGGTTCAACCCAATCAGCATTTAGGGCAATGGATACTACACCACCTTGAGATTTGCGATACTTATCATCATATGTGTGGTACACTTTGGCATGAGCTTTGATCAGGTTGTGTGCAACTCTGTATGGTGTAATTCCTGGATTTTTAACATTTGGTGGAAACTGTCCAAGTCCATATCCTGACCATGCAATTGTTTGAGGCTGGTTGAACGTCATCCAAAATTTCACTCTGTCTCCAAAAGTGGAAAAGCAGAAGTCACAAAATTCATTGAAAATATTAATCATGTCTGCGTTGTCCCATCCACCGAGGTCCTGCAAAGCTTGAGGGAGGTCCCAGTAATAGAGAGTCACCATGGGGGTAATGTTGTATGCCACGAGGCCATCAAAGAGTCTGTTGTAGTAGTCAACACCTTTCTGGTTCAGCGAGGTATGCTGACCATCAGAAAAGATCCTGGACCAGGACAGAGAGAATCTGTACGACTTCACCCTCAGAGCCCGCAGCATGTAGAGGTCTTCATCAAGTCTGTGATAGCTGTCACAGGCCACATCCCCATTGGCATTACCAGGAATACTGCTAGAATTATGGGTGAATGTATCCCAGATGCTTGGTTTCTTCCCATCTGCATTCCAACCACCTTCAATCTGGTAAGCTGATGATGAAACTCCCCAACTGAAGCCTTGAGAGAAGGAACCATAGTGGTAAAGTTTTCTCTGAAACTTGTTTTGGTTTGAAAATTTCTTCCAGACATTTGTAGCTTGTGATGGAACAGTGGAAGGTGGCATCGGGGAAAATCTATTTGACCTCACGTTTTGTCCTTCTGGTGAATTAAAAAACTGCTTTTTGGAAGCGAATCCATTTTTCTCAATTACTTGTGAGTAAAAGTATGCAGACTGCTTTGGAGTCCTGGGTCTGTCAGGCAGGTCAAAGTCTACATGGTGGAGTCCAAATTGTTGACTGTAGCCTTGTGGGCCTTCAAAGCCATCCATGAGTGACTGGACAGTAAACCGCTGCACATTTACTCCATCCAAATGTATAGCTGTTGAGAAAATAAAAAACGTTTCATGTCATCTTCTATGACAAGTCTAATCAGTTTAATAGTCTAATCAGCTATTTACAGGGTAAAAGATACAAAAAAATAAAAAAATTTGCTAGTAATTTTACATATTTGTTCAGCTAGTTGAAACAACTCCCTACAGCATACCTTTCAGGGCCTCATTCATGTAACTCTCCATGTACTGGATTCTGCTAGTGTCATTAAAAGGGTCCCCACTGTGCTCAGTAGGCATCCCATTCCCAGTTATGTAAATTGGCACTTTTGTGCCATTTAAATATTCTGTGGAAATGTACTTTAAAAGTCTTCGGAGACCCCATGGTGCTGAATATATCCAGTCAGAAGCTGTAGACGACCATGATGGGTCCACATGTGCCTGGAAGTCACCAACCCCCTGTGGACCAGGGGTGCAGCCTCCGTCACTGCTGTTGACCAACCGGGAGGTGTAGTGATTTAACCCGAAAAAGTCAGCCGCTCCATGAATCTTCTTTCTCTCTTCAGGAGTGAAAGCCGGCAGTCTTGCTGGCTCAGAGTGGGGACACTCTTTTCTCTTCTCCTCCACTTGAGTCTTGAGTGCTGCAGGATAATCTCCATCTACAAAAATGGGATGTGCAAACCAGCCCAGCATGAACTGCAGGTAGCGATCAGCAGCTGCTATGTCTTCAGGCCTGGAAACGTTTCTGGGCTCTGCCCAGTCAGAGTTCAATGCAATGCCCACTTTCCCTCCTTGTTTCATGCGGTGCTTGTCATCGTAGACATGCCAGGCCTCAGCATGAGACTTGAGTATATTGTGAGTGACCTGAAGGGACAAAAAATACTGAGTGCATCAGAGTGACAAGGAAACAGAGCATATACAGTAGAGAAAAGATATTACTCCCCACCTGATAGGATGCAACCACATAGTCTTTTACTCCAGGGGGGTGCTCTCCAGTGCCATAGCCAGCATGGCTCACCACCCAGGGGCTACTGAATGTGTTCCAGGTCTTGACCCTGTCTCCAAACCTGGAAAAGCAGAAATCTGCATAGTCCTTGAAGGCTTCAACAATGGAAGTGTTGGTCCATCCGCCGTAGTCCTGAAGTACCTGAGGCAGATCCCAGTGGTAGAGAGTGACAACAGGTTGAATGCCAGATTCAATGAGTGCATTGATGAGCTTGTCATAATAGAGAGCCCCCTGCTCTGATTGGCTTTTTCTGTGGCCTGAAGGGAAAATACGAGCCCAGGAGATGGAAAACTGGTAGGTGTTGACATGAAGGCCTCTCAGGAGATAGACGTCATAATCCACCTTGTGGAAGCTGTCGCAAGCTAGATCGGCTGTCTGATTCGCAAAGGCCAGGCCTTTATGACCAAAGTGGTCCCAAATGGTCTCCCCCTTCCCACCTTCTGCCCAGCCACCCTCGACTTTAAAGGATTCGCTGGAGGTGGCCCACTGGAAGTCAGCAGGGAAGGACTCTTTGAGGAAAAGGTCTCGCCCTACTGGGGTTTGGGTCTCAAACTCATCCCACACACTCTGGTAGCTGTTTCTGAACCCAACTGGCCCTTTTTGGTCTGGAATCCTGTCAGTTATGGGGAAAAGAAGGTCATAAAATAAAAATGAGCAAAACCCATGACAATATATAGAATCTTTTTTTTTTTTTTTAAATCAAGACAACCTCTTACCTGACTCTCACATCCTGCACGTCCAGTTCACCAAAAATGTCCTTAATGTCATATCCAATGATATTCAAGTCATTTTTGTTCAGGACTGTAACAACAGTTACACAGATACATATTAAGTTTTTTTTGTTCTATCTGCCTTTATTTGATAGTTTGAAAGGTGACAGGTAATTTGGGGGGAGGGGTAATGGCATGTCACCAATGACACTGGCCAGAACCGAACTCCAAGTATTGTCAGTATCGCTGATGAGTTTATGGGGCACATGCTCTGCCCACTTTGTCACAGGTGCCCTAATTGTCTATTTTTTCCTTTTTAATATTTGAAGTGCATAATTTAGGCTCTAAATTATTTTATCACCTAACAAACAGCTTATCAAACTTTTTTTAAGTACCACATTCTAATTGAAATGACGTTTTTTGTGCATTTGCTTTTTTGTTTTTTAAACAATATCTATGGAACCAGGACAGATTGAGTAATTAAATTTCATTGTGCTGTTTGATACCTGAACTCATAAAAAGAAAATCATGTCCAAGGATTGTGCTTCACCATGCACATCATTTCCTTGTAAAACTTTGTTGATCCACAGCAACAGCAATTTCCGCAAATCACTACCCCGTTATAACACTCAGAAGAAAATAAACTTTAATGATTATTGTACTGTAAATGTTTACATTATTACAATTTACAAAAAGATAGCCTTGACTATCTTCAGTCCTTATCTTCTTCATTGGTCATTGAAAACACATCATAATAGAAGTGTTACTTTTGCATCAGAGTTTCCACCTTAAGCATAATACGTTTGTTCTAGCTGGAGTTTATTTGAATAAAGATGCCTCAAAGCAGTAATACACGTCATGTGTGTATAAAAGATATTCTGTCACATACTTTTGGTGTCTGTGTCTAATTATATCAATCTTCTATATGGATAAAAGATCAGTAAAGATATGCTGTATGGCATTACCTTGCAGAAAATTGCCTAGGAGCTGGTAATGACTGTAGGAACAATCATTAACAGTTGTCTTGGATATCAGGATAGGCAGGTTCCCACTGGCCATCTGAAACATACAGTAACATGCATGCAGTTGCAGTGTGATAGCTATACAATCTATGAAATGCAGAGTGTAAGGAAACAATGTGATGTTCACTGTACCTGCACAGCTCTCAGCTCCTCTGCAAAGTTTGATGTGGAGGCACAGTTATATTCGATGTGAACTGACAAGAAATCCATCTGTTCCAAACAAAACGTACATCAAAGTTTGTCGTAACTGTTGTGCACATTGTCACATTGTCAACACATTGTCTCAACAGCTAAACGTATCTATAAAAAAACCAAAATGTGCCATTTTCCTTTTTTTTATTATTATTCCAGTAGGATGTCACACCGGGTAACAGAAGGCATTCGAGGCAGGTCATAAAAGGCTGTGTGCAAACATATGGGCATTAAACACAATCTACAACACTGGAAGATCCTACATTCCTTCAATGGGAATTCAGCACACGGACCTGAGCTGTGTCCATTTTTTGTCTTCAAAAGCTTGAGGTTTATACCAAAGTGTGTGTGCACAAGGAGGCAGAAACGGGCATATGTTGCTGACACATGATGATCAAGCAGTTATTGTTCAACTTCCAGGGGCACATCTGTACCAAGAGGAAGCTTGACAGGTTGACAGACCTGAGCAATTTGGCTCCATCAGTAAAACTATGCAGAACAGTGACCCATTCGTACAAGCAGCAGCTATTGGGCAATGCAATCTAAACAATACTAAGTGTCTAAAGATGGATACTGTGATTTGGTGGATATGTAATGGAATTGTCACACCAACACGCTGTTTCTCAGAAGAAAGGAAAGGAAGGTGAACATGAACATCAGAGAGGGAAAGTCCAGATACCAATATTGTTACTTTTTAAAAAAAAATATTGTTACTTTAAAACACAATGATAACAATTTTGATATTTTAACAAAGAATTTATCTAAAGTGCACCGTCAGTTCAACCACATAAAGTCTTAAAAAGAAGGATGATTTGCTTGAAGTAATCCATATGTGGGTTGGACACATATGGAGTCTCCTTAGAGTGTCTCAACCTGAGGTCTTCAATAAATGGAGAAAACTCTCAAATTAAGAAAGCGTATTTAGATTTATCCAAACATAGCCCAAAAATATTGCCTGACAATGAGTGCTTGTTGTTTTTCTGCCAGTCTTAAGCTTTTTTGTAATTTGCTTACAGAGGCAGTTCGAACCGCATGTTGACAACATCCAGAAAAAATACTGATGAAATTCTTTCAATAACCTTTTTTAAAACCATGTTTATTGCAAATTTACTATTTTAAAATGTGGTTTAAGTTTGATGTGATAGCAATAGCATCTGACTTATTTTACCCATGGGAAGGGGAAATTTCAAAAAGCATATACAGAGGGGTATAGATGATGCATCTTACTGTTGTTGAAGCTTTAATCTCAGAGATCAGAGCCACATCTCTAGCTCTCAGGCCAACTGATATACATCGCCCTGTGGACATACAAGTATAAAGACATGGTGTCATTGAAGGACCACATGTGGCAAACTGAAACTGTTTTTATCTTAGCGACCTTTTTCTTTTATTGATCTCACCTGGACTGATCATTAACATGATAATTTACACAATCTGAGCTCACATGCTAATAGGGTGAAGGGTTTCAGTGTCAGCTGATCATAAAGCAACAAGGATTCTCAAATAACATTAAAAATGCAGTTTAAATCTTATATCAATGATTACTTAACATTTTAACTTAATTCTTTTTCTATTTGAATATTATATATTATCATATATTGCATTAACAACTGTATATGTATATTTTGACGTAAGTAATAAATTACTTAAACTGAAATGAAAAACTGGTTAGATATGTATTTCATCCCCTCCATTGTTGGTTTGACCCACCTTTTTCAGGAAACCATTGATGGTAAAGCCTGTAAATGTTCATGTTGAGCCGGAGGACATTTTTCACAGGTCTGGGATCTCCAGACTTCAATTCAAGCAAAACATCGTCCAAGTCACTCAGTGTCACCCAGGTGTGTGCCAGTGCTCCAAACTCCTGAAAGACAAATTCTGCGTACTGCTGAAACATGTCCAGCAGCTCATGGCTCTCCCAGCCTCCATACCTTGATCGCAGTGCATCTGGCACTGTGGACCCGTGAAGAATAACCAGAGGCTGAAGGCCAACGCTCTGCAGCTGTCTCAGCAGGCTCCGGTAACAGGTAACCACAGCCTGTTGGGGCTGACTTGGGAGACCTGTAGGGAGAAGTTGATCCCATGAAAGCAGCACCTTGAAGTGGGTGACCCCTCTGCTCTTGAGGTACTCAAAAGTACTGTCTGGAACCAGGAGGGATGGGCTCACTGCAGCCAAAAGCATTATACACCTTGCCCTTTTTTGTCAACGGCCCTGCAAGAAGCATGAAATCTTCCTTTCCATTCAACCCACTGCCCTGGCAATCAGACACACACAAGACATACACACACACAACCCACAACAGGTTCTTCATTGTGGCTTGAAAAGGAAGGACTGATATTATCCACCAATAGCCAAGCTCTTTAAATCAATTGTGTTTTCTTGTTATTGCATCGTTACACAATTGAGATCAATGTCACATCTAAGTGGTGCAGTTTGTGGTGTTTTATTGCAGCAGTGTGATAGTCAGAAAGACTCTGGACTCACATGTCAGGTAATTACTGCACCATCATCCTCTGTGTGTGTTTGAAGGCTAAGGCTGTGTCCAAAACCACCCCCTCACTCCCTACTCCCTATATAGTGAGATGAATGTAGTGGACTATATAGTGAACTCATTCCAAAATGAACAATCGCTTTCGGACACTACTTTTAGCGCCGTTAATTGCGTCATCGCTGTCGCGTAATTAAAACGTACCCCACTAACGGCTAAAGAAGAAAAAAATTCAGTTTACCATTTTGTTAAAGGCTTTTGATAATCTGATGTGCGATTATACTGTTTTGCACAATGTTAATGCTGTTTACATTCATGTAAACAGTACGTTTAATTGCCTTGTTTTGGAAATGTGCTATAAAATAAACTATTCTGTTCTGCTGGATATGCCATTTTCGCTGCGAGCGCAATGCATCATGGGATATCTTGCTTGGGTTAGTGACCATCGGCTATTTACTACTTTTCACAATGCATTGTAGGATACTTTGAGTGCACTACATTTTGTCGCAAAAGATTTCGGACACCACTAGAAAATGACGAGCTCCCCATATAGTGGGCTAATTAGGGGTTAGGGAACGGTTTCAGACACAGCCTAAGATGTATGTGTTACCGGTGTGTCAACCGATTTGGTTCACCCCAAGTTCCTGTTCCCCTTTATGCTGATTTACTGCTGAGCCGTGCGTAGTTGCTATGTTATCGTACGTACTTAAGGAAGAAACATAAAGAAACACAGCTGGGTGTGCAGAAAGCAAAATGGGACCAACAATATGTAGGTTACTGATGTGTAATTTATTACATTAAAACAATAAATGGAGAATGCATTTGTTAGACCATTAATTGTCAATGTTTTTGTAAATGGATGCCAGCTAGCCTAGCTGTGCGAGAGTAGCCTACGTTAAGTTAACCTCACTGCCGGATCACTTACACTAGTTGGTCGATTCGAAATGGGCTGCTGGCTTACTGGTTAGCGTGCTCGACTGACGAATTGATGACATTATTTTTGACGTATAACGTTACTATTGCTTACTATTCATTTGGAAACGGGCGGAGCGCCTGGGAATGACATATTTCTGCTCCTTGGAAATACCCATCGGATAGCGTCCCTATTTTTTATAATTCACGAGCTCGTTGAACATAAGTTTGTCCATTTTACCAGCATGAACATACATTCACATGACAAACGCGCATCCTGGCCCTTGGGAAACTGGGTTGGGAATTAGGTTATGCCCTGGTTAGTTCCAAGTAGGTGCATGATTTATACGAAAATCAATTATCCATTCACTGAACACTTAAACTATTTTTCCTGAAAGCCTACCCATTATCTGTTATCTCTTGCACGACATGCCCATAAAATAGGTTATAGGCCTACATAATTGTCATTGTGATGATCAACAAGTTAATCTGTTGCATAGACACCATAACAATTCAACAACAAAGCATGGTATTTATTTATTCATTAAAAATTATAAACAAATCAACAGGCGTGAACTTGGAGCTAAGAAATCACAAATATGCAATTAACTCTTTTCCATTAAAAACAATGACTGGCAGTACCGAATGAAATAACAGATGATCAAACCAATAGGGAAATTTCGTTCTTGCTGCAATCTCACGCAAATCGTCAATCATTTTGTACCACTTCGCTGTCCGTAGAAACAGTTGCTCTGGGTTGGTCCTGTGCGCGGCGTCAGTTAACATGGCTTTTCGAGGGGGAACAGGAATTCCAACGGGGAACCAAATCGGTTGCCACACCGGCGCCAGAGCTATGGCGTGTCTGTGCGGCTGTGGATCCAAATACACGAGAGCTGTTAGCTTGTTGCTGCTGCTCAGCACGTTTATCTCTGCACATGCCTCTTCACATTTGCACAACGGTACAAACACCATGCAAATTACCCTCTGAATGCCACAAAACAATAACTCGCCAGCAAAACTCAAATGCTCAAACACATACTCTCGGTTTTGTTTAGCCGCCTTTTGTAGGCGGGAACGCTCGTCACTAAACTACGATAAAGTACATGTCACAAAAACTTATAATGCTAACCTCCACTTCCCGGCTTCGCCATATATAGGTACATGGTAGAACTGAACAAAACTGAAAAAAAAAAATAAAAATAAAAAAAATACAGTTTACATACCTGTGGTCCAAACACACGAGAGGTGTTAGCTTGCTGCTGCTGCTCAGCACATTTATTCTCTGCGCATGCGCATGCGCAGCGCAGAGCAGCGCAGAGCAGAGCAGCGCCTGTTTGGACCCACTGGTGTTAGCGCACCCTCTTCTGGTGCAAAGTGGCACTGTTTTATGTAAGATTTTGTGACATTTTAATTCACACGCTGCTGGAAGGGGAACATTATTCATCAAGCATGCAGATAGCAAACATCACTGATTTATCTGGGACAGACTCTGTCTCACTCATGTTCACATTTGCGTCTGTACAGCTAAGGAGAAATCAGTGTCAGCTGACAAAGACTTCTTCCCTCTTTAAATATTCAAGATTTAATGACGAGTAACAGTTTGATCGTAGTAGTAAATCTCATTTTACATTTCTAACATTCGCTTTTCCAGTGTGATTAAAATAATCAGTTTAGCTGCAGTGACAACAACATGATGGGAATGTGAATTATCTGCTTCTAAGACATAAGGAGGAATTCTTTTCCTCTGAGATTGAGAGGTGGTTTACCTTACCTTTCAATGAAATTCCCATGAGACCGATGGACAAAATCAAAGACTGAGTATGACCAAAAGACTATGCATATGAATAGACAGAGGACGGAGTTTTATTCCTATTCGTATGTAATTCTGTCATTTTGTGTCATGTGTCCAAAACATCTGCAATGTTTTCAGTGCTGTAATACAGATATTTGGAAACCTTCACAGATAGATTTCTTCTGTAAAATCTGTAGTTTGTAGAGACAGACAGAGACCAACAACCACTCACACTCACATTCAGACCTACGGACAATTTAGAGTCACCAGTTAACCCGAAACATGATGTCTTTGGACGGTGTGAGGAAACTGGAGTATCTGGAGGAAACCCACGCAGGCATGGGGAGAACATGCAAACTCCACACAGAAAGGCCCCAGGCCGGGAGCCGAACCCATGACCTTCATATTGTGGGGCAACAACGCACCACTATGGCACCGTGCCACCCATGTAAATGCTGTAATTAGTTGTTTTGTTGTTTTTTTTTACCTTTTGGGCCATTGTTTTCTACTCAAATCCTCACTTTGAGTCAATACAACATTCAAATACAGGACACCATGAATGCTTTTATGCACATTTTCTTTATCTCATCATGAGATTAATAGCATTTTAGAACTTGCCACTAGAAGCAACCCAATAATTGTAAAAGCATAAAAGATTTGACACATAATTATGTTTTGACAGAGTTCCTTTTCTAATCTGCTTATGCTCATTCATCATACATCATGTATGTTATCACAGCACATGATGACATAATAGTTTTAATGACTTAGCTGCCAAAGGTAATGAAGGTAACGATAAGGGGAATATAATAATGCACGGAAGAAGAGTGTGAACTCTGCCACAGTGGTGAGGATGAAAGTTAAATTAATTTCATGTGTGAGAAATAAGTGAACTTCTCATCAGCCCACTACACGCATCCATTTCTCTTTCAGAAATTTTGATTTTTTGTTGACTAAAGTATAAAATGACTGCACCACTGGGTAAAACCTGGCTCAGGAGCTGGAAAGTTATGGTATGTAGCACTTACTAGTCATCAGTCCTATTAATAATTAATTATGAGCCCTTAGTGGCTTAATTTGGTAACTGTCACATGAGTGAATGCTTCTGTTTTCGTTTAGGCAAAGTGTTGAAAGAACCAGTTCTCATTTTCTCACTGGTGAACATCAGTGACTCTTCTCCTTATTGCTTCCTGTCTGATACCAAAATATTAAAAGGTAAAGTTTGGATTTATGGTCAAAATCCAAACTTTGTAAATTATTTTTGATTACTCTGAACAGCAGACAGGTCAATACTTTTCTTAACCTTCCTGATGAAATGTGATCCCTAATGTTTAGTGGTAAAATTCATTATTTTGAATTTTAGAATTTATTACTCTAATTCAGGGGTTCTCAAAGTTTTGATAGCTCAGGGCCAATTTAGGAACCCAACATTGGACTGAGGGCTGCCAAAGGAAATAAAATGGAAAAAAACAGAAAACAAATCCCATTTGTAATCATTTTAATGACCAGGTTGCATCGCTTCAATTTACATTTATTGGTCTGCATCCAGTAATGTGCAGTAAGCACATTTATTACACAATTAATAAATGAGGCTAAACCTGGCAAAACTTGAGAAAACCTTGAAAAACATTGTAATGCACACAAAATCCCTGGGCTTTTCTGCCCTCTACAGTCAAATTTGGGATATAACAGTCCTGTGTGCAGTCCATTTCAGAATATATGTAAAAACATATAGAACAGTCAGTCAGTTTCAGTGTGCCTTGCTTCCTGGTTTATCAGCATGGACCTTATTCAGCTTCACCGGATTTGGCCAGATTTGTGAGAACTGACTGCTGTGCAGTGTAGCCTCTTTTAAGTTGTTCAAGCGTACCGGTGCGCTCCTCGCCGGTGAATTTGTCGTAGGTTTTATGATTGGTATCATAATGGCGTTTTAAGTTGAAGTCCTTGCGCATTGCATTAACCTGCTTGCAGATCAGGCACATATGACTTTATCCAACCCGTGATGTACGACAAAGAAAGCGTTTGTCCACTTGTCTTGAAACTGCCTTTTCTCCTCACCGACACAACGTTTTTTTCTCGAGGGGCCCGGCTCCGGCTCCCGCTCCGACTCCGTCCTCACAGCTGCGGTCACGGTCTCTTCTCCCAGACAGAGTGAGGCGGTAAACGCCGTCAGCATCCCAGTGGTGAAAACAAATACTGCACCGCGGACCTCTGGGAGTGAGATATAGTGAGGTCTAAACCGCACCTGTAATTACCGCTTATCCCTATAGATGCCGCTAAAGACCACGAAACGGAGATTCATCCTTTCAAAGTAATGTGCAGTTGGATTAAAACTAACAACTCTAATTCATTGCGGGCCACTAGAAATGTTGCTGTGGGCCGCCTTTGGCCCGCGGGCCGCACTTTGAGAACCTATGGCCTAATTCATAAACGAGATTCAATTTGTCTACACTGAGCAATGAAGGTCAACATATCCTTTGGCAAGGCGTATTAGACATGATACATCTGACTGACTCTATTCCAAAAAGTTAATCTAAACAAATATTTATGCAAATATTTGTATTTAATCATTTGTAGTCATTATGATTAAAGGTTGATACATTTATTTAGATATTTAGTTTGGTACAAATTAAAATATAATGGTTTATGGGTCGGATAGTATTTTTTTTTTGTTGTTGTTTTTTTTTGCAACCTTGGATTAAAATCAGGTGTTATAAAGAATGTGATATATCTATCTATCTATCCATTTATATAGATGGATTTCACTCATGTGACAGAGTTACCATCTATATAGATGGATGGATAGATAGATGAGTGAGAAGCACTGGCCTCTTGACTTCTAAATGAAATCTATTCACAATGAACTCAGAAAACTGCTTGTGTTGATTGGGAGTACAAATTTCTCTCCCCCACACAAAAAAAATATAATGTGACAACAGATTTTCTGTTCAACTTGTCAACAGTTTTCACCATTTCTATGCCAGTCTATGACAAAGAATATTTGTTGAATTTCTCGAGGTATTCCTCTTGCTCTCTTCCCCTTCCAACAAAAATGATCCTTGATTATCATCACGTTCCTTGACCTACTGTAAGCTTTAGAGCAATTTTTCCACCACAACCTCTTCTGTGCTTTCTGAACGAGTCCTTCCCTGCTGACTTCCAGTGGGCCACCTCCAGCGAGTCCTTTAAAGTTGAGGGTGGCTGGGCAGAAGGTGGGAAAGGAGAGACCATTTGGGACGAATCAGACAGCCGATCTAGCTTGCAACAGCTTCCACAAGGTGGATTATGACATCTATCTCCTGAGAGGCCTTCATGTCAACACCTACCAGTTTTCCATCTCCTGGGCTCGTATTTTCCCTTCAGGCCACAGAAAAAGCCAATCAGAGCAGGGGGCTCTCTATTATGACAAGCTCATCAATGCACTCATTGAATCTGGCATTCAACCTGTTGTCACTCTCTACCACTGGGATCTGCCTCAGGCACTTCAGGACTACGGCGGATGGACCAACACGTCCATTGTTGAAGGGTGAATTGCTACACGTCTCAGTTGGTCACCAGTAGTGACTGCTGCACCCCTGGTCCACAGGGGGTTGGTGACTTCCAGACACATATGGACCCATCATGATCCTTTACAGCTTCTGACTGGATATATTTAGCACCATGGGACAGAATATTTGAACATCACAAAGGTGCCGATTTACATAACTGGGAATGGGATACCTACTGAGCTGTAGGACTCGTGGCATACAACATACATAAAATACATACAATATTTGCAATGAATTTTGTGACTTCTGCTTTCCACTTTAGGAGACAGAGTGAAATTTTGGATGACGTTCAACTAGCCTCAAACAATTGCATGGTCAGGATATGGACTTGGACAGATTCCACCAAATGTTACAAATCCAGGAATTGCACCATACAGAGTTGCACACAACCTGATCAAAACTCATGCCAAACTGTACCACACATATGATGACAAGTATCGCAAATCTCAAGGTGGTGTAGTATCCATTGCCCTAAATGCTGACTGGGTTGAACCGCAAATCTCAATGTTTTTAAAAATCATTGAAGATGTGCGTTGTATAATCATTCCATCCTGGAAAAAGAACAGTTCAAATAAATCATTAAAAGCACAAAGTTAATAGGACATTCATGCCCATTATGAGTGTATGTAAACGTTCGACCTCAACTGTATACGTAACCCCTGGAGGTTTACGTGTATATGTAACCTATATGAAACCAATATGAAACTGTGCTTACAGCTTAAGAATATGGCTGATCACATATTAGTCTAATGTCTGCTGTAAAGCCACACAATGGGATGCCTTTAATGAAAATAGGCATTATTTATAGACAAAAGTTTTGGATATAAATAATGAATTGTCTAACATAATTAGATGATTAATGTACTTTTGTTACCTGATCAGTATACGTGGAAACCCAAAACTGAAAATCAAAACAACTTTTATGGTGATTTTTCGATTAACTTTTAAATCCCACTAACAGTTGTAAACCAAAAAAGAGACATTGTTAATGGCCTATTGGTTATAGGTATCCATATTTGAAGACATTATACTGTTTGTTAACCAATTAGCTTAAAACACTGTGTTTCAGGCATTGAAACACAGCACAACCTGATCAAGGCCAATGCTAGCCTGTGCCAAAGCTTGGCACCTCCACAATGACAAATACTGTACAATACAGGGTGGCCTATCTCCCTAACTATCAACCCTGACTGGGTGGAAACGCAAAATCCATACAAGCAGGAGGAGGGGATGCAGTCAAGCTGTACTTGCAGTTAGACAGGTGGATGTAAAAACAAAATAATAGATATTATCAGGTATATTAAAGGTTAGAAAAACATGCCAGCTGGGCTGCTTTTAGTGAAACTTCCTAATACATTATCTGGTACTAAGATATTAACAGAAAAGTTGATTTATCGACGCGTTGACGTCAGTGGCACAAGTCGACGCCCCCTGGGAGGAGTCGACAAGTCGTATGTAAATAAATAAATAAAAACCTAAGGACGTTATTGTTCTATTTTTTGGTGACAGTAGTCACACTGCTGCACTAAATTGAGTCAGCCCCGAATCATCCTGCACTTTACTGTGCATTGTTAATGTTACAGAGATTGCGAACACAAGTTGCTCATTGTTTAAAAGCTGTGTCTGTGTAGTTCTTCCGCCTCGTCAATGTGATGACGTCATCGTATGACGCGTCGGCTCGACTTCGACTTTATTGACAGATAGTCGACCTGAAAAAAAAATCAAAGTCACTAATGCCCTATCTGGTACCCACAGGAGAGGAATTTATGACAATCATTTCACAAATGATTCATTCTGCAGTTCTTCATTGGCTGGTTTGCTCATCCCATCGTCAATGGTGATTATCCAGAATTAACGAAAACAATCATACGCAAAACGCAATACGCTTGCTGCAGGTTTCCCACAGTCACAGTAAATGAACAATAGTTTATATTATTCCAAGGACAGAAAGATTATATAAGCCCATATAAAAATCCGATAGCTGATGGACAAATAATGTATTTTGGTGTAGAGCTGAAAAAACATCCATAAGGTATTTGCAGAAATCCCAAATTGGGTTATATTAAATACTTTTTTTTTTTTTTTTTTTTACATAGGCTCGTCTGTTGATTTGGGAAATCAATAGGATCATGAAGGTGACAGGTATGATGAATTTAAAATGTGACACCTTGATGATGCTAACCCTTTTTAAATAACACAAACAGCAGACAAAAATAATATATTTGAATATTAATTCATTCATTCATCTTCAACCGCTTATCCATTTCTGGGTCGCCGTATATTTGAATAACATTAAAGAAAATGTCAAATCCAATATCCAGGGGTACTAAAACCATGCACGACCAGACTTGGGTTGAATCTGGCTCCTTCTGGCTGAAGATCACATAGTTTGGATTCAGGAAAATCTTAAAGTTCATCAAGGATGAGTATGCAAACCCACTGCTCTATGTGACAGAGATTGGGGAGAGGAGTGGTGGACTTGGATGACATCCACAGAATACGCTATTACGAGAACAACATTAAGCAGGCCTTGAAAGGTACCACAGCCAAAAGATATTTGACATAATATTTGACAATTTATATGGATAAAGAGTCACCTAACAGAGCGTGACAACTATATGATTATGTATTATGAGCAGAAAATAATTGTCCTACCATTTTAAGATAAGTAGATGCATTTTAAATGTATTCATGCTCATTGTGGTTGTTGACCTGAGCGGTTACATGGCCTGGTCATTAATGGACAACTTTGAGTGGGCTGCAGGCTACTCTGTGCGATTTGGGCTTTTCTATGTGAACCAATCTCACCCCACACTCCCTCGCATCCCTAAAAACTCACCCTGTCGTTACGCCTCCATCATCACCCACAATGGTTTTCCAGATCCAGCACTTGGGCCCCATGAGTGCTTGAACCCTGAACCTGAAGGTAATGTACTGTTTAGTCCATAGATTCAAAGACACTGCAGTCCCCATAGAATGTAGGAAATAACACTGCCTCTACATTTTTTCACAGAATCTTATTTCTCTTGTCTTGCCCCTTACAACAGGTACAAATGAACGCACTGTGATCACACTGGAGAACACTCTTCATACAACTGTCCCTCTCTTGCCCCTGCACATGGTGGACTTCCTGGGTCTGGAGCTTTCCCCTCATGATGCTGAAGTAGCACAGGTGCGTATGGGCTCCTGAAAACAAAAAGGACATTGAAGAGAGCTGCTGTGGAATCAGTTAAGATGGAGAGAATGTGAGAAAGGGAGTGAAATCTGTTAACAATCAATAGATCTGTAAGTATTTGGCTGCTTTTGACCAGCTCTGGATCATGATCTATCTTCACACCTGTTTGTTTGACTGCTTAGATGTCAGAATGAATGATCACACGACAAATATTAAAGATAAAATGAAAGGTGTAATGTCAGTGGGCACAGCTTGTTGTCAAAAACAACCGATTAGGAGCAGAAGACCTGAATTAGAAACAGTGTTTTGTTTTGTTTTTATTAAAATGCTTACTTATAGTCTTATAAACCTATATTAAAGTCACAAGTTAAATAAATGTTATTAAGTTTAGCACTTTCTACTGTGATGCATGGTGTTTTGAATTAGTATGGCTACATGCTTTGGGCTTGAAATCTGCAGTCTCTCTGTCATCACAGCAGTTTTGTTGCTGTAACAAAACAGTCTCTGAATACTGGATTCATGGATCCATCTTCCGTTTCGCAGTTTAATGTATTGATCATTGCAGCTCCATTGTTTCTAAAAAATTATTTTGTGAAATATGAAGTCTGGGCTTACTGGTTTCAGTTATAATTAATAACCTCTGGGTGGCGCCACTCGCCAATTTTCTACTTGTTAACTTGCTGTGACAATGTTGCCCTGTAGATGTTACAAATACATTCACTGAATACATTTCACTGAACTAAAAAGTTACTTAAGATTAAAAAAAATACATTATCATTATTGTTTACATCTACTTTACACACAATTTGGAATAATACCCTTGATAAAAAATACATTTAACTGGAGAGCTTACTAAGTTTTGACACCCTAACATGTTATATGCTGATGTAATGCTCACAGAATATTCCTCTGGAGCAATTAAAAAATTTAATTTATATATATGTAAAATTTATGTCATCATTTGTGGTGCGTCATTGACTGGTGGGCATTGTCATCTTCTGTACTCTACTGTACACTTTTCAAGACACAATCCCACCCCCCCAAATTAGTTGCCAATGCTCTACCGGTAATATGTAGCTAAAAGAACCATAGGTAAAACTGCAACAGTGGCCTGGAGAAGTGAGACAAGTCAATGTGTGTCCTTGCCATTCAGTTATATTATCCACACAAGCAGCTCCTCATATACACAAGGCTTTCGCAGGGCAACCGCACATCATATCTTGTCTCCTGCTAGGATACCTACTCCTGGTCTCCAGGGCGACCCATCTTCTCAACAGGATCTACACATTAACTCACAGTGGGTGTCTGTTGTGCGTGCTATCCCCTGCTTGCTCCTCAACTGCTCAGATCAACAAGGGGTCCGTTCAATATCTGAAACCCCCAAAGTCCGTCTGGATGGGGTATGAGTCAGACTAGAGGAAAACACATTTCCTCTGAGTTTTCATGACATGTTTTGAGGTCAAGTTGAATAACTTGCATAAAAGATTGATGGCTTGCACATGCAGGGGCGCCTGTTGATTTGCGAGTTATACACAGTCCTCTAAAATGCTGTTAAGACTGAAGAGCTGCAATTGATATAATAAAATGAAATAATTGAATGCAGTATGTGCAGTAAATAAAATATGAAAGGCTTCAAACTGGGTATCAACTTCAACTTGAAGCCAAAGCATTACAATTAACATGTTTTTTTTATTTAATTTTATAAGACTAAACTAAACACAGTTGCATCTGTCAGTCAGTCTGAAATTATGAGCAAAACCCATTCATTAATTCAACTGTTGTTTGTTCTTTTCTTTATTATTTGAGTGTGTATTTAATCTGTTTAGAGTGAAATCCATTTGAAAAAGAGGTTGACAAAATGTTTCTGTGCTTATGTATGTGTGTGTGTGTGTCTGCACTGATAGCAGTCCAGTTACCACACAATCTTCTGCAATAAGTCTCAAATGTGCAACTGAAAAGAAAGCCACTTCCTTGACATTTCAATATATCTTTTCAAAACATTACACCACTTGTGATTTTTTTTTTATACTCTTTACTGTGGAGTGTAAAGTTCATAGCCAGCTATTGAGTATTGATGAACAGGTGAACGTCTCAAGAGTCAAAACACTAAGTGGCTAAAATAAATCTTTCAAAAGACATATCATAGCAACACTGCACTTATATCATTAACATACACATTAGACCACTCTGATATTTGTGTATGGATATTACATAAACAATATGGATATGATCATTACCTCTTGCCGAAAGCAACTCATTTGCATGATATTTACATTTCATCTTATTTCAAAGTACCTCTCTCAGTATCCCTGTGGCCCCTCCAGACACATGCTCGTCATCGGGCTCTTCTGACGACGTCATTCCCACAGACAAAGAAGAAATCCACAACACATCTGCTCCTCTGCGCAACCTCCCTGTGTCATGCATGGCCCTGGTACAAAGATGAGACTTGATGCTCCACTGTTGCTTTAATCAAATGCTTGCTGGGTGGACGTCTCCCCATGGTGTCATGGAGGCAGAGTGATGGTGATTACAAACTGCTGCGTGCCATCTTTGCTCCCTGGAAAGCCCTTAGACTACAAGATGGAACAATTATTCTTCCGAGTTTTTAAAAAGTCGGAAAGAAAATAGTTTGCACTCTGCTCTCTTGTTTTGATCTGTTATTTCTGTACATCCTAGCTATGTGAGGCAGGTGTGCATATCTGATCATCTATGTCATGTTCTAATCTTATCCAACACACAATGCATGATAAAATTACATTTTGTTGTTTTTTGTTGTTTTTTTAAGAAAAGTGGGAGTGGGAGTTTTCCATTTTTCCCAGGAAAGAGACTGAGGTTGGCCTTGTTGAAATACTAGATGAGGAAAACATTATTGTTAAAAAATGGTGTGGGATGGGCTGCTGGAAGAGGAGCCTAGCAAAATGGACAGGGAATATTTTCATTCCAATAATTGCAATGTGATACCGTAGGAATGTTTCCTGCTGAGCCAAAGAAAGCGCCACCATACAGTATAGCTTAAGGTTCTTTGGATGCCAGTATAATTCGAGCACGGCAGGAATACGAAGCAATCCAAATGTCAAATAGCCGACATGACACATGGACATGAATTGTGGACAATAGTGATATGTCGTATGAAAAGCTCTGCCAATCATCCAGGTCTCCAGTTCAGTGTTAGTATTTGGTATTAAGTACCCCAGAGGTGTCACTATGACTCCAATTGTTTGACCCACTCACTCACTCATTTTCTACTGCTCATCTGTTTCCGGGTCATGGGGGGTGTTGGGAAGCCAATCCCAGCCAACGTTCATGGCGAGGGCGGGGTACACCTTGGACAGGTCACCAGTCCATCACAGGGCCAACACACAGAAACAGACAGAGACCAACAACCACTCACACTCACATTCAGACCTACGGACAATTTAGTCACCAATTAACCCAAACATGATGTCTTTGGACGGTGGGAGGAAACCAGAGTACCCGGAGGAAACCCACACAGGCACGGGGAGAACATGCAAACTCCACACTGAAAGGCCCCAGACCTGGGAATCGAACCCACGATCTTCTTGCTGCAAGGCCCCCGTGCTCCCGCCAGACATTTCATTGCTTTGGAAATAGTGGGGTGTTACAAAAAGTTTTTTTAATTTTTTTTTTATATATACACATATATACCATCTGTAAATAATTAGTCTAATAAATGGTTGTTGGGTGTTGTGTCTGTTTCCCATAGCAACTTTAGATGTGGTAGTCCAAGTTGGTGAACATGTCGGTGTGTGTTACTTTTATGAGTCTAATTCTTGTAATTCCTAAAGCACATGCTCTTTGTCTCAAGACACACACACAGACACACACACACACGTACTAACAAAACAAACAGTTGCAACTGCGTGCAGCATTTTTCCTTACACTGATAAATCAGGCAAACTCAGTTTGCCTGGAGATATAAACTTAAAGAGAATGTATTTGTCTCACTATGTAAGTCTGACATAATTACACTGAACATTCTCCAGCCACTCATCTACTTTATGTCAACTTTTGCAAATAAAAAAAAATTTCACAGTTGAAAACGTTACAAAAAGTATTTTATGCTGTCCTGAGATAGAAAAGTTATTTTCTATTGTCTGTGAACAGACAAGAAAAGTGAAACAGGGTTAATTAATCATGAAGTATATGTCAACATTTAAATTTTCTTTTGAAGACACTAAAAATAACGGCAAATGAAATCACAAGATCCGTGTGGAGCAACTGGAGCTCTTCTTATTATGTCATCTCATTCCACACTCTTCTTAAGCAAAGGTTTAATAGCCCCCAAACAGAAAATTTGCAGCACCAGCTGTTTATCTTCATGCGTCATACTCCAAATATTCACATATCAGTTGCAGGAAATGCAGATGCACACAGTTTACAATTCTATTCAAGGATATTCTGGAAATTCATGTAAAATTTGGATTCGGGAGATGTGATAGAGTTGAAAGGAAGCTTGGCTATAGTTGCAATATATAGTTTTTCCACTAGAGAGCACTGAAAATTGTATTTTTCCAACAAAAATTTCTTTATCTCAACTCCTTTTTTGTTGATGTTTCTGCCCCTATTAAACAACTACCAGTTAAGTACTAGCAGAAAAGAAATGAGATGTAAAACAAACTGGGACTGAAATGGGGGCGTTTATATATCAGATGCATAAGAAATGCTTATCTTTTGTGTATCCAATTAAATAAATATTGGCTAATGTATTCATCCAAAATGGGTTGTTTCAAAAAACAGTTTCAGCAAAGTCTAGTTACACTTAAACAAAACTTTATGCATGTTTGTTCAGAGGGTCTTGCTGGCAGTGTGGATACAACTCATTACATACAGCTTATGAAAACACTGACACCACGTCACATCTGCCACCCAGATGTGGCTTGTTGGCTACTAAATCAAACAGGAAACATCAACATGGCTTAACTCAGGCCTGATGTTAAACTTCTAATGACAAGTTCTGAATAAGGAAATAAAATAGACATCAGGTAATGGCTTGGTGTAAAGTGTACAGCACTTGTTTTAGAGCCAGTTAGAGACCACAGCTGTGTGAGGAGTACAATATCCAGGGGGAATCCTGCTAAGCCTGTTTGAAATCACCCTATGTTTTTATTGAGATCATTATCACAAATATTGCCTCTGACAGAATCAATTTCCTAGTTTTGTGCTCTGCGGTGCCATATCTGCTAAATGTTGCATTCTTCCTTTGCAAACTCCACTTTACAGGTCCCTTCACGAAATAAAGCAGGAATGGAAACTGGAGCAGGAAATTGAAAAGAGGGGTCCTGTTGTGTTGTGGAGACTGCTGTGCCTACTTGCTATTTCCTCTGAACATGCCAGTCTCTTACACTCACCAGATGTACTGGTGCCCTGTCTAATAATCCTCACAGTCCTTTAGGGAAAAATTCTGGTCAGACATGTGACGCAGTATTATCCATAACATTGTGGCTGTTTCAAAGACCGATTACATTCTATCGTTAGGCCACTGACACGGCAGTGGCTATGCCATTTGGCATCCTCCATCCGTTTTGGCTCATTCCTCATGCAGCCTGGTAGACTAGCACTTCAAAGGGCATGCGGCAGGATGGCACACAACAGCTGGCGTACAGCTTAGCTTTCAGACTGTTCACCAATGTTTGTTGAGTGCCAAAGTCAGTTTAGAGCCTCAGAGGATTATAACACTTCATTTCAGAGGTAAAATGAGAGATTAGAGTTACCGCAGTCTGTTTTGGTTACTACATTTTACTTATCATTTCATTTTTATTCAATCTCTGCTTTGCGTTGCTAGTACACACAGGGAGGTTGAAGAGGGATGCAAACAAATGTTTCATCTCAAGCTATAAACCCCCACGTTCAAGATAACAAATGCTCTCTTTCTCCAGCAGAGTGTTTGTAACAGGAATAAACAATAAACTGTCAGGTCATTCATTAAACAACAGTGTGGGTCATCTGTACAAGAGTACAAGTGTTTGTGACAACATTGCAAAGTCATTGCACTCCTCTGCTCACAGAACAGGTTTGAACAACTTGGTCTGGCAGGTTGGATTGTTTGAAAGTCCTAATTAGGTCTGGCTGTCTGCTGTAGCGCTGGTCTCCAGGAAACAATTAGCAAGAGTCCCGTCATGACAGGATGCAGTCCGCTATTCTCCTGCTGGGCTCACTCACCCTACTGTGAAGAACCTGCACCACACTCAAAACAAACAACCAACCTTGCAGGACCTTTAGGGATCATCAGAGAGGAGCAATTTAATTACTTCTGTGAGATCTGTGTTTATATATATATTCTTTTCAATCCTGTGTTTGTTTACTTGTCTTTTGAAATCATAATTGTTGAGATTTCAAGCAGATTTTTACCAGTCTGTGATTATGTATACGAGAGATGATAAATATGAGACAGTAAATCTAATTTTATGGTGAATAATTGATCTTTCAAAAACCTGGTTTGGTCTGAGAGGAGTTAAAACACCGTTTGTTGGAGAACTTGAACATTTACAGCAAATAGCTTTAATCACTGGGGAGTCCCCACAACAATTCCCCTGGGGAAACTAATCCTCCTCAACAAATACTTCCTCGAACACGAACTCTGAGTTAAGTTAATTAACATAATCTTAAAGAACAGACTGGGATTGGGAAGGGAGGTGAGATGGTTCACATGGTGATATGAGCACTATAACAGTGTTATAATGGCTGACTTGAACCTCAGTGAATAGGAGTTGTCAGCTGATAGTCAAGCAGCTGACGAACTTAACGCTGATGATAATGCATGACTGAAGCAGATGATGCTCATCCAGTGATGCAGGCGTGACTTTAAACCCAGCACTTTATGTCCATGACGTCTTCCCAGGATTTAGTTACTATTGTTAAGTTTTGCTATCACTACATAACCAACATCAACAGCTGCACCAGAGGAAGTTAAAAATGGACACAGACATCAGTTCCTGAAACATGGGTTTTTCCATATCCAACTGCAGGTCTGATTGTATTAATTCATTTTTCAGAGAGATTGGGTGAAAATTAGCTTATTTAAGACTTTTTTCTGTCTCAGCAACAAACTCTGGTTTGTTGTCAATGCTGCAGATGACACTTTCCAAATGCAGGCGTTTGAAAGGTTGAAATTAAAGGTTTAAACTGGAGTAAAAGTTGTGGCTATCAGTTCAATAGCTGTTATTATTATTAACTAGTTTACGGGGGGAAGTTAGACTGTTGTGATGTTATCAGATATTATCTAGCAGAGAAAAGTTAGCACTGGCAACAGTGTCCAAACACTTTGAGACCTCACCCTCTCTCTCTCCCTCCTTCTCCACCTCCTTCTCTCTCATTTTTCTCTCTTGCTCATTCCCTCTGTGTGTTATTATTCTTTTAATACGCAATCAGACAAAAATGGAAATAAATGGAAAGCGTGAAATGGACTGCCAAATGAGTCACTAAATGACTCACTTGCCATTCACTGCACCATTGTTGAACATACAAGACGGAGTCAAGTGGAGTTAAACTGAATTTATGCTGTATTCATTCATAAAACAGGATTTGTTTTCTTTTGCATTATTTCACAAAAATTTGAATTAAATCTGAAACCTAGCCAGATGTATTTTATTTGCCTAAATTCATGCGAGACTGCAGTAAGCTTTGTGTTTTTTGCTCTCTTTGGTACAATGTGGATTCATTCCTGGATTTAAAAAACAAACAAAAAAAAGGCTGATAATAGTTCTATTTATCAAATAATTCTAAAATGTATTTGACAAAAGGCCACATGACTTCCAAAAATACAGAAGTCTATTGATATTTGAATTTATAGAAATTCAAATACAGAGAGAAACTAACACACGTGAGTTTCTCCATCTGAGGGACTAATCATACAGGTTTATTTTAACAAACAAGATATTTTTTTCATGTAATTGCCATTGTTGGCCTATAAGTGTGCATCAGTCAGACCAACTCTTTAGTCCAATATGGAAATTTTGTGCAGACATTCATTGTCACCGGTAGACAATCCATTGACTTTTCTTGTAGCACAACCATAAAGTTATCTGAACAACGGTTGGGTGGATTATAGTGAAATTTAGCACCAACCTACATGTCCCTCTGAGGAGGAAAGCCATTCTCTTTCATCATTCATTTCATCAGGTATAGCCAGATCAGCTAGACATCTCTGACTGAACAGCATGCTTAAATGAAAATATTTGTTGCAAGGCTAAATTCCACTGTGAGACTGAATTCCACTGTAAATACTATTAGTGCTTAATTGGTTTTCTTCTTTTGAAACAACAATCAAAATTTCATTCTCGCTCTGCATCAAAGGTATTTTAACTGAAAAAAGAATAACTGAAGTAAGACTTCACTAGGGAACATTGTAATTAGAAATGAAAAGCACACTTGCCCTGATGGATTGCCCTGTTGACTAGACCAAGGTGAAATTCCCTGTAGGTGTTCACAGTCTGGCTCCATCTTTGTTCTGAAGTGAACACAACATGGTTCACAGGGAGGACAATGGATTTATCAGTCATGATATGATCTGTAAAACAAACCTTTTTTAAAATCATGTATGACTGCTTTTTTTTTTTTTACAATACTATTGTAATGTATTTAAAAAAATAAACCTCCATCAGCATAAAAAAAAGAAAATCAGTGTTTTTCCATAAGGTCTCCCCACTGTTTTTAGATTCAAGACGCTCTTACCTCCACGTGTAACTTCACTTCACTGCATGAGCAAACACCTGCAGTTTTATAATTATACATCATAGTGTTGTATATTCCATACATGTTAATCAACCACTTATGCAATAGTAGTGAAGTTGACCCACACAGGCCTTGGGTTACAATTACATAAGATAAGAGTGCCTTTTATTTAAAAGGGTTACCCCTTAAGACAATCAGATGCTGTTTTACAGTCACAGAGCGAAAACTGCTGGGGGTTACTCATGCAACAGCCTATCCAGAGTTTTATTCAATACCTGTAGCTGCAGTCAGAATGTCAGACCACTCTAACCATACAGCATGCCTTCCAACAGAGTCATTAGAAACCAGTACACTCTTAAGAGTAGTTGCGTACTTTCAATCCAGCATCCACTAGACAGACACACAAATACATTATATATACTGATGAATGAGTATGGACTTCAGGTGAGATAATGGAGAAACTGTGTGGTGCCACATTTTGTTTAATTTGGTTTTTAAAGGCTGACATTTATCAATAGAACATTTTCATCAGCTGTAACGACGGACCGCCGTTACGACCCGGTAGATGTATCCCTGAGTATGAATATTAAATTAAGTGATGATATGATTTACTGAATGACTGTTAATTGTAGACTTATTTAGGCATATGAAGTGAGGAAAACAAGTGCGCGCACACACACAAGCAGCAAATTTTAAATTGTTTATTGATTTATTGAATTATTGATTGTTGTTTGCTTTCCGTTCACCTGTGAACACAGAAAGGCACAGTGAGTGACCAGTTGCTGGTGCAGTACGGGAGGGGGGGTAAAGTACTGTCTTGATAAATAGTTACGTGAGCATAAAAAACAAACAAACAACAAAAAAAAAACTTACCTCTGCCGCTTGTCTTCCTCTCAGAGTGTCCTGACAAAAGAATTCCCCCGGCCTCTGGCAACCTATTTATTAGTTCCGCTTATTAGAGAGGAAGGCACCAAGTGGGAAGTGAGTAGAGGGGAGTTTATTGTTTATTTGGTGTATTATGAGTATATTTGTAAATTATTTATGGTTATTCATTCGGGTGTTGTGCAGATGTACATATTTATTGTATTTATATTGTATATGATGTATATGTATATTTGTAGTGGGGTTTGTGTATTTGTATGTATATATTTATTAGGCAGGTGTGTGATGAAATGGTATGTGCCAGGTGTTTGGGTGCCACCAGTCTATATAAAGGGCTCATTCGGTGTAGGAGGGGGAGGTCAGAGGCTGGGTACTAGGGTGTGTTGGAAAAAAATAATAACAGAGTATCCCCTGCTGGAAATTGCCTATGTCCGGGTCTCCTCAACTGCTTGGACCAGTTAACATCAGCATAATTTATTTAAGGCACAATAAGTGGTAGTATATGGCACAAATATTCACTGACTTGTTTCTTATTGAAAGAACACATCAATGAACTAATGCAGCACAATCTCTCCAGCCTATACTGCACAAGCTGGGACAAAACCCTGCACAATGTGACTCTTTATCCAACAGGTTTAAACGTACAGCCCCAGTTATGTAATAGACAATAATCCACAGTTAACATTATAAAGCTGCTCATATCTGGTGTGGAGACTGCAGTGTGGTGAAAATAAGAAACAAAGTGCCATGTCACTGTCATTTCTTCAGTACTGTTGGTGTTGTTCGTGGATTAGAGTTACATTCTCTTTTCTCACACTGTAACAGGGCTGAAATGATCTCCACACCTCCCAAGGCTCTTAGTTCCTGAGGAGAATCATTGTGTGGGTCTGTATCATACATACTCTGTAAAGCTTTTGAAGTGAAGCTTAAACATACAGCGAATATTGCCAATATTGAGCTCTTATAAGCCAGCTGCAATGAGAAACATTAAGTAAGTGAAAAGTGAGAAGCTGAAGAACTGTTCAGTGTTTTGTATGTAAATCTAGGAAGGATTTACCCAATGGATGTTTTACATATTGAGCATCTGTGCAGCTGAAAAAGCAGAAGAGATGTTATAGTCCAGTAAGAGATGTCTTTTTAACATTAATGGTCTATGAGTGCGACAGGAGTCGCTTCCCCTTATCTAAAGACAAAACTGAGTGATTATGGGTAAATTCTAAAGAATTTATTAAATATACTTAGAGTAGAAGTCTTATATTTACAAAGATGTGTTATTTGGCTCAAATAAACCTAAACCATCTCACTTCCTATATGTCACACAACATATACATAAAATAAACTTTGTATTACATCATATTAAATCATGGAAAAGATTGTTGCTTGAAAAATAAAACGTACAATAAGTACAAAAGGAGGACAGAAATATACACTTCTATTGTCACACCAGCAGAGTCTTATGAATTGCAATAAAGAAAAAGAACTGGGAGGAAGAAGAGGAGAGTGACAGAAAATGAAATACACAGGGGAACATACAATGGGGAGATAGTACATATGCATGCAGGCATGATAACAGTCATGAGGGATCCTCAGTGTCAGGAGACCCACGAGGGATCATTCGAGCTGTACACATCTGAACTACTGCCTGGCTTGGCTTAATAGGATTGGCTGCTGTTTTGTGACTTGGATACCATTAATCCCTCTTATCCACTTACTGCACCTTAAACTGTGGAGGAAGGATATACATTATAGAGTCCTGTGGCTATTCCCTGGTGGTTATCCCTTCTCTTAGCCTGCATCTATGTGAATTTTATACATAACAAAACCACATCTGTGTCTTCTTGTAGAGTTTTGAATTGCATTCTATAGCCCCTGTCAGAGTGCATGCGCTTTTTGGGTTTTGTTTGTGAGTGAGTGGGTGTCCGTGAGGATGAGCTTTTTTTTTTCGATTTATTGTGTGGCATTTTATCCTTTTTTACTATATCTCAAAAAACATCCCTGAAATTCTGAAATATCTGAACATGACATGTTCCTTGGTGGGGTTTCATATACATTTATTCTCATCACTGGTGACAAAGGAAACCAAAATGAATCCAATCAAGTAATGCTAAAAACAGTGTAGAACGTCTCGTGGTAAATACAGGAGAAAACCATTTTTGTTCCTGAAAAGAGTAAAATAACCTGGATCGTTCTTGGATCGTGAATTGTGTGTTTTCTTTTTGTGTTTCTTGCAACGTGCAGTCCTTAATGAGAGTTCCCCGTCTGCAGGCCTGTTTCAGTATGAGCTGACCTGCAGCAACCAGTAAGCAGTCATGCAGATATTGTACAGTCATAAAATTTGCATTTCAAGATCTTAAATCTGAGAGAAAGTGGACCACTGGACCACTGGCCCAAATCAACGTACCGAGCCTCCACGACAGAGAGGACTAAAGCCCTGGGCCTTAATCAAGTTAGCTGGATGCACAAACACACACCCTGTTAGCCTTTTACCCTCTGCTGTGGGTGGCTAAAATCTTGAAATTAAATAAGATAATGGAAAAGAGGGAATTGATTAGATTATTCCAGAAGAGTTACAAGTAAAACCCTGTTCTCTCAGCAGTTTATTGCAGTACCAGCAATTTCCCTTGTTTATCATGTGCACCACATTTGCATGCCCTGGCATCCACCCTCCGCTCATCTTCCCTAGTTTGAATTGCATTAACCAGCAGCGTGCAAATGTGCCAACTGTAGCTTATCTCCTAAAAGATAATGGTGTCCTCTCTGGAGAATGCTCTGTTATGGTTGGATTGGAAAAATCGATCTCCCCATCACCCTGTGCAGGAAATCCATTCTCTGCTGTCAAAGCAATATAACAATGAAGGCATACAGTGCGTGTTTCCTGCAGATCCTGGATGATTCGGGTGCTCAAATAGAATCTGCAGCCGTATTTGGAGGAAAAATAAGTAGATTTGATGAAACAGGTGTTTTGAAAGGCCTGTATTGGCATGTCAGGAGGGTTGTTGACAGTGTTTGGGTGCACAAGCTGCTTCTGTTAATTCAGAGGATTTAGTAATCTAGTGTGACAAATACAAAATGCATATTGATTTTCTGACATAAAGAAAACTAAAGTTAATGAGCCTCTGTTGTCAGCAGGTCTCTAGTGGAAAAAAACATGTTTATGTTTTCCTGTATAGGCTGCAATTCTTAACACATACAAAAGAAGAAAGAAATTCATCTGTATTAAAATTTCTTTTTAATAGATACCTGATAGCAACAAAAACAAAGACAGCCCAACCACACAGTACAACATACCAAGAATCAAAGAATGACCAATAAAATTCATTAATTCAGTCATAGAACACATCAAAGAATAAAGTTTTAATGTCTCCAACAGTAACTTGAGATTGAATGTGTTTAGTAGTTAATTCGAATAAAGCATAGTACCTAAACCAGTTCTGCCAATATAAGTCAGAACAGGAGGGATATATATAAAGGCTCCTTAATATAAATACTGAGGATGTAAATGAGAGGAGAGATGGGAGGTAGGTTGGTACTTTAGATTGTTCAAGTCCACTACAAAACATTAGGTATAAGTTTTTTCTGTAACTGTACTGAGAAAATTAGCCCTTAAATTATGCATTTCTCCTCTATTTCATGGTTTAATTGACACTCACTCACTCATCATCTACCACTTATCCCTTTCCAGGTCACAGGGAGTGCTGGAGCCAATCCCAGCTCACATTGGTTGAAGGCGGGGTACACCCTGGACAGGTCGCCAGTCCATCACAGGGCCAACACACAGATACAGACAGAGACCAACAACCACTCACACTCACACTCAGACCTACAGACAATTTAGAGTCACCAATTAACCCAAACATGATGTCTTTGGACGGTGGGAGGAAGCCGGAGTACCCGGAGAAAACCCATGCAAGCACAGTCTTCACTGGCCTTGTTCTCTGCACTTTGATTCTATCTTAAGTAGCGTCAGTATTTTTAGATGTTTACTCTTCAGAAAACCACAGGACAAAATGGACAATATTCTGCCAAGAATGATTTGTGATGTTTTCAAAAATACATGAAAGATTAAATCAGGAAGTGATAAGTGGAAGTTTTAGACATGTTTATGAAAATTTTCTTGCTGCAACACTTTGGTTCTAACTACCCAACATATACTCATTTGACATTTTTTCATATTGTGACATTTTTATCCAGAGCACCTTCACTGAAGTTTCATAAAATGTTATTAATCTCTTACCCTGCAAATTACCATAGACGATCAAGTGTGTTTATTATCATTCATATTGTTCCAGTAATCTTAACTTTAACGTTGTCATCTAGTCATAAAAAGACTGAAAAACTTTAGTCAGTATAGCATTTACCATTAGCACCAAAACCTAAGAGTATACTGCCAAAAATCACTAAGTAAATTATTCAATTTAAACCATCTCACATGTTTTCAAAGATATTCTCCAGTGAGTCAACAGAGTGAGGCATCTGAGGCACAAAGTGTTTCTTGGAAGAATCACAAATGACAGTGAAATGTGCTACTGTGAAGACAGTGTCTAATTTAACATCATTTAACAGCTTACATTAACATCACTTTTCTGAATTAAAATAAAACGCTGCCAGTTTATAGCACAGCTGCAGGTTCTCTATAAATGACAATGTTCAGATTTATCATATTATTGTGTCTTTTTCTGTTGACACTGAGCTAAATATTTCAATAAAAGCCCCTAAGCCTGTATTTACTGTCACTGTTTTTTTTTTGTTTGTTTGTTTGTTTGTTTTTTTACCAAAGCCTGGACAGGTGTCAGTGATTCTGACAAGACGCACAAGACAAGTACCAGTACAGGTGAGAAAACAGTCTCTCTTGTCACATTTAGTTGTCATTCAAAGACTTAAAAACAACAAAAAAAAAATAACAACCACTCTTGTCACCTTTCTATGTGAGATGAACAGACACTGAAAATGACATTCTGAGCTTTATGAAAAGCCTGGTGAAAGTTACCAGGTGCCGTGTTTCAGTGGTAGTCACCAACATTTAACACAGTGACTCAGGAATTTTAATATAAAGGAGCTATATGTGAGTAATGCTACTACTTAATAGCTAATATTAGCATTAATAGCTGTTACAAGTCCAAGGGGAATGTTATAAGTTCAGGATCAACTTTATTCCTTTACCCACTAACAGCTGTATCTAAAGGTGCCGAGAATCACTGATGTTGTTATATTATTTTCTTCAACTGAGGTAAGTATGCAAACCAGCTGGCCCCCATCTTGTTCTTTCCTAATAGTGACTCAATGTAGCCTCCACTCTGTCGTGCAGACATGATTGCTCAGAAGACGTAAAGGTACTCAGATTAATGGCTGAAGCAACTGCCAAGCAATAATAACATCTACCTGCTCCCAACAGGACATCTTGTTTGGTGGCAGAGGAAACATCCAGATAGCCGCTGGTACATTAAGCAACATAAAGACCCACAGTAAACCCAGAAATTTGAAAATCAAACCATTGCAAACCATTTCATTCAGAGCTGATATCTTCATCCTGTTGACAATATAATTTAAACTACAATCACTGGATGGTGCAACACCCTGTGCACAGACAGCTAATGATACTATTGGATGGGTTAGATGACAAGATTAATACCAATGTCATATCTGCATGCTATGTATAACTACCACCAGCAGCCACTTCACTTTGCTCAGCTTAAAGTCTTGAGGGAGGAAGAAACAGTTAACCTATTAGCCTCGCAGCTTTAAAGCTTACCAGTCAAAGCATTAAACCTTATTTGTACTTAAAGCTAGACTAACCCACTACTGGCATTATCTTTATACAGACACAAGAGTGATATCAATGTTTTAATTCTAACTCTCAGCAAGACAGAAAATAATAGTATTTCCCAGTGAACATGTCCCAATAAATGTGTCCTTTCAAATAAAGATATGTCTGCACTAAGATGGTGAGATAAACATGTTTTCAATAGAAAGTGGAATTTATTAGAGTTGTTGATTAAAAACTGAGTTGTTGGATGTGAGGTTGCTCCGACACAAGTAGCTAGTTATTTTAATGCAGAATTTTTTTTTGAATGTTGGATTTCAGAGTGATAAGTATCTTTCTTTCAGATGGTTCCTATGATTCCTTCTCCAAATTTACCAAAATGAAAAACTGTGATTATTTGTCAACCTTTGTATGACATTCATCAGTGACATTATCCGACTTGGTGAGAGACAAGAAAAGAACCCTAATCCAGCCTTCTTTAATTGCCCCAAGAGCTGGTGGTATGTTATATTGCATGAAATGGCAATGTTAGCCACATCTGCTTGCGTTACAGCAGATAAACTCTGGGTGCATCCTGTTTTACACAGCCATGGGCAAGTTTCAGAGGATACTTATTATGTTGTCAGCAGCCTCTTTTTAGAGGAGAGTGTGGCCGGGTTGAGTTGTCCCATCTACACTCAAATCAGCTTTCTTTACTTGCTTATGTAGACAGGTCTGTTTGAGTGGATACTTATTATGCTGTCAGTGTTTTCTTTAGAGAGCAGTTGAGTTGTTCCATTTCTTTTTAGATAGGTTCCCATTATAAAAGCTGGAGTGCCAGTGTTTTCACAATCTGGGCATTCCTGTTGCTATATTTGTAGCAATATCAGGTGTCCCTTCAAGCCAGGGCAGTAATTTGGTCCACTGTCTTAAAATTCATCATATTTCCTTGTCTATGTGCATTAGCATGTGTTTCCTATCTAGTGCCACTGCTTTCACTCATTACTCTCCAGATTCCACATCTTTACAAATAAAATGACTTCACATTTTCTTTTTGGATCATGAAAAAGTTTTTCCTCCTTCCTGTACAGTTTTCATGATCAGCTCCAGCCCGATGTCTGGATGGTGAGTAGTTTAAATAGGATCAGGAGATTCACAACCAAACTCAAAACAATTTTTCCATTGAAGATAGTTTTTTCTTTGTTTTGTTCTCGCTAATATTGTTTTGTTTTTCTATTCAAGACATTGCCTGTCACTGATGTCTTTGCCACTTTTTTAAACTGTGAGATACGTGCCACTGTTCGTGTGTTGACAACTGTTTATTATTAGTCGTAGGGAAATGTGACTTGATAATTAAAAGCTTCCTCTGCAGCAGAGTTGCTGCCAGTTTCAAATCTACTTTCTTTGAGATAAAAAAAGGTATCAATTTCAAAAATGTTATTAGATATATGATTGATAAATAATCCACTTACATTACATCTTTTAGTCTTACTTTGATATGTTATGTGGAGAAATTAAGACCCACTTGTGATTACTGTATGTGCCAAAGTTTTACCCTTGGCTTGTTCACAGCCATTCTGTTATAAAAATGCATAATGGAAAACTATTTGCATTTACCATCATCCAGGATCCCACAATCAACGAGCTGTTGTGCAATGGGACTATTGGGAAAGTGTCTGTTTGGGGACTTTAAATAGTTCAAGGACTAAAACAACCAGTAGTTTCCAGTTTTGTAGCGCACTGAAAACATGACACCCCCAGCTTTTCTACTTTGAGGGAAGTGTTCTTCTCACCTTTGGAGCGAAAAAAATCTCTGGCCGATGAAGTGAAAATAAAGATAATAAAAAACACTTGCACAGGGTAAGGTTTTGCTATTTTGTTTGTGCACACACTTCAGCGGCAGTTTTGGTTTCCTGGCTATGAAAATATTTCCTGAAAGCCATAAATACTTCAAGACAGTTTATGAGTGTGAGCTAATGGTGATAAATCCTACATTTTTGGAGGATTTTTTTTAATTCTTGTATGTTCCAGGAACAGATTGTCATGCATATCTCACTTTTCTTAACTTGAAAATCTATTGTTTGTGTAATATACCTCTTTTCCTACGTAATGAACTAACTGCTGAGCCTGACAGGTTTATACATGTTCTCCTGCAGTTGGGGAGAGCATCCTGGAAAGGATTGCCTGGAAACCACCAGTTTAAATAGAGAAAGGTGAGGCAGACTGAGGTTACACAAGAAAGTTAATTATTATATGTAGTCAGACATTTGGAAGACAGTTGATGTTATATGTTGTTTTGGGAAAATTCACATTAAACATTTCAGTAAACCGAGTGTTTGGGTTTTGTTCCAAGGTTTTAAAATGAACTTTAATTACTTTCTTATATTTTCCTTAGGGCAGCACGGCGGCTTGGTGGTTAGCATTGTTAATCAAATCAAGAAGGTCGTGGGTTCAATTCCTGAGCCTGGGACCTTTCTGTGTGGAGTTTGTATGTTCTCCCTGTGTCTGTGTGGGATTCCTTCCACCGTCCAAAGACATCATGTTTGGGTTAATTGGTGACTAAGTTGTCTGTGGGTTTGAGTGTGAGTGGTTGTTCGTCTCTGTCTGTCTCTCTGTGTGGGCCCTGCAATGGACCCCGCCTTTCCCCAGTGTGAGCTGGGATTGGCTCTAGCACCCCCTGTAACCCGGGAACTGATAAGTGATGGAAGATGAATGAGAAAATGAATGAATGAATGAATATTGTCCTCATGTATTTGTGACTTTTCTTAAAAGCCGCTGGGCTTGATGTCACCTACTTGTTTATATCTGACGGCTGTCAAGGGGTTTTTCAATCTGATTAAACAAGTGATAGTTCTGATGAATCTGACTAGCTGAGGCTTGGATAGATAGTAGATGAGCATGTGTTCTCATGAACATTCATGTTTGATATTATGTAGAGGATTTTTCACTTTTCATTTCACTTAGAAACTGAGGCTTCAGGAATATTTTTCTGAACCACCTTCTGTATGCTAAGATAATATTAAGATCACTGTTGAGTTTCATTGACAAAAAAAAAAAAAAAATCTTTTAATAAAATTTTTCTGTTGTGTCTCCTGTTGGCCAGGGACCCACAGGAGCCTTCTCAAGGAACTCTGGGGTACCTGGAAAAAGGGAAATGATTTATATCAACTATAATTAAAAAATAAATAACATAATTGCTGAATTTTTAATATGAAACAGATAAAAGAAGAAAAGCAAGCACCCTGGGACTTTAGGGGTTCTTGATGTTGAGTTATTGCTGATCACTGGGGTACAGCTAGTCCCTTTAGAATCTCCCTTGAGAACCCATTGAATAAATTCAATATATCATCAGCAGCATACTGGCACCAGAATCAACATTACAGAGATACCACAGGTAATAGAAAATACACAGCCGTGTTCAGTTCCAACCACAATTAAAGCAACGATAAAAAAAAAACTGAGGATGCCAATGAATTGAAATTATATTAACAATCACATTTTTTTTTTTACAACTATGTTTGTGTGAATTTTTTGGTGCCTGAACCTGTACAATGAGAGCTTCACCTGATCCCTCCGCTACACTGCTCCCAGCTGTCAATCATCCCGTCCTCCAGGGCCCGCCCCCTGCGGAAATACAGGCGGTTGTCCGACACGTGACTGATTCAGTATGGCGGAGTTGCTGGCTCAATGGTCTGTGCCGAACCGACGGGTCCTAAAGTCCTGCTCTGTGGATGCTCCCGGACACCGGGAGGAAGAGAAACCCTCCGAGCCGCTGCACTCAGGTCAGTCTCTCTGCTCTTTTTTTTTTGCGTCGTTTTTGGGAAACACAGGGACACGACCTCCCGATTTACTTGAAGGAGAAGAGAGAAAAAACTCGGAGTCCATCTGAGTTACTGTTAACTCCGCTATGCTTCACTTTCCCTGCGAGTGTGTGTCGCGTTTTACAGCCAGCTAAGGAAAAGTTCAGTTGCACTGTCGTTGTTTGTTGAGAACAATATGGAGGTGTGTTTTAAATGTTATTTTTTTGTTTTTACATGTTGTGTAACATTGTTACTCTGCGACCTTCGCTCGGCTTTCCATCGTGCCCAACTCAGAAACACAGTCAGGTCGGTGAAGTTGGTTTGAGCCCGGGGGTAACTACCACACTATTACTGCCCCCCCCCAGCCTTTCCACTGTCTCACTGTAAGTCACAGAGTGACAAACTCAGAGTGTTGTCAGATAGAAGTGCAGGATTTCTATTACCTTGTAATTAAGTTTGGTTTATATTTGAGCTGGAGGAGCAGTGTTAGTGCAGTGAATGTAACAACAGCAGTGCTCCAAACTGCCCTCTACATCCACATCTTCAAACAACACAACCTAGCCTTGCCTCTGTGTGTGTGTGTGTGTGTGTGTGTGTGTCGAAAAGGGGTGCTTGTGTGATGGAGGTTTGTGCTGAGGTGGAACTGCTGCTGCCACAGCTTTGGGTGTAAACTTGTGTCTTCACTCAGTGTCAAAACAGCAGCAGCTCTGCTGAGACTCCTTTAAGCCTTTGCTAGTGGAAACTACTCCCTCAGCATTGCAAACTCTGGAGGAGTGCAGGCTGTACAGCCCCACAGAAACAAGGTCACAGCAACCCTCAAAAAACTGACTTCTCTCAGAGGGTGATGTGCTCAGAGCCGAGCCCTGATTGGAGGAAGACATAAAGCAGAATCTATTTCTGTTGTTTGGCTGTTTATTCCATGTTTCCTTCCCAGTCGAGCATGGAGAACAACTGTGTTTTAGACATAATCTAGGTTCTGATGTCATACAGAGAGAGAATGAGTGAGACGGAAAGGATTCAATGTCATACAAGGAGGGTTAAAGGTTTTGGTTGAGAAAAAGACCAAGTTTCAGCCAATCGAACAAAGAAAGCCATTGTAGAGGAAAAGGGGATGATAGGTCATGTTCTCTGCAAGGGGCTCAATAGATCATAATGCATAGCAGCCATGAGAAATGTTGCATCTTGAATAACTTGTGTGATTGAAACTTGTTGCGTGCTTCTCACCAGGAGGACTCTCATCACAAAAGAAGTGTTCAAAGTCTTTGGAGTATGATATAGGGCTTGATGGGTTTTCAATATGACATAAATTGCCTTTCTGTTTCCGGACTATAGTGATCTATTTATGGAATATGATTGAGTTACAAAAAGTAAGAAGTTTCATTTTTAGATTGCGAAGCTAACACCAGGTGTCAGATAGAGGGTAAATCCCTATTAACACAATCTCCACACAATATGGGTTTTAGAGTGAATTTCTTTACCTAAAACCACCTCTCTTTACCCGGAAAAACTCCCAGTGAATAGAACTAACAGTTACACATCTGTAGTTTGCATGTGTTGCACTTTTGTGGGACTTACGTATCTGCTAATTATATCCCGGGGGATTTTAATGCACACACGACAGCAATTTAGCAAGTGTGTGTGAGTGTGGGGCCACGCCATACATGTATGATCTATATGCAAAAATTTTACTTGTGACAAATCAACAATATATACAGCTGCCGATACCTGGCACAAGCACGCAGCATGCTCTTGTGCACACCCTGGATGGTAGGGACGGTAAAAACACAGATTTTTTTTTCAATGCTCTGATGGGCAAATGGCGTCAAGCCTCTTGCCCATGTGTTTTGAGAGTGAGAGAGAGAGAGAAGTTGTGGATCAGTGAGCTGGGAACAGCTTTAGTGCAAAGTAAGATTTTAACCAATAAAAACAAAAAACAAAAAAATTAAATCAATATGTGCAAATGTTTATCTTGTAGTGAGCTGCCCAAAAACTTTGACAGGACTTTCTAGACTGTGGAAGACGGCGTCGGTTAAGTAAATGGTCCCTCAGTGTGGCCCAGGACAGTTTTGTGTTCTCCTTAAAGAATGTGACCACATTTGACCCACACTAACCTCCAAATGTGGTCTCAGTGATTGGATCTCAAATGTATTCCCAATGCAGTGTTGATGCAGCCAGACCAGGTCAGAACAGGGTTCATCTTGCACAGTTAAATTAGTGCTGCCTCAGTTACAGTGCTACAACTACTTTTTTATGTTTCAATAAATCAATTTTTTGAAATTAGATTTCTTTCTTGATCTAACTTCTCTCCTTTGGACAATTCAGCCAGATACGCTGAGCAGCCTATCAGAATAATAGCAAGTCCAGCCTTTAATATTGGCATCATGCAGAAGGAGTGGCAGTTTTTGACCTGTTTGACTGTAAAAGATAGACAGGGAATTTCTGTCTTGCCCAGGTCCCCATCAAACTGATGATGTTGTGGTTCCATGGATCACATCTTGTATCACAGCACTGGAATCAGTTACAACAGACTGAATTCAGATTGACCACAGCTGTTGTTTTTCATCACTGTGTAAACTTTTTAAAGCCGGCATTCCAGTCTGTAAATTGTATGTTTTAGATACACAACAGACAGTTTTCACGTGCAAATACTTTTTTTAAACACATTTAAGAAAAGATGAACTTTTCTGGTCAATACTTTTATATTCAAAATGTAACTGAGAGGTAATTAACTGCCATATCTAAATGAATCAAAAACATACTTTTCAATTCCAGCATAAAGATGAAATTTGACTCCATAAATTGAAGTTCAAATTCTTAGTGATGCAAGTTTGAGAATATGTCTACAAATTATGATATTAATATTGATATAATACAATATCCATGTCAACCTCTCTTATGCCTAAGAACTGGAATACACGATTCATCTAATATTTAAACCTCTCCACTCACGCTGGCATAATTTATCATTTAAGTTGTTTTCTTTAATCTTCACACCAGTCTCAAGAGCATTTTACACCATCTAATATTAATTGGCTCCTAAATCTCAATCAGAGTTTGCTGACAGACTGGTTTTGCTCATAATCTTTATCTCTTTAGTTTTGTAATCAAAATGATGCCTACTGAACCAAATCCAGGCCATTAGACTGTTGAACCCTTGAGCCAATTTGTAGGTAATTATCTCACTAAAGTTTGGGACTTTATTCCTGTTCTTTACTAATTCCAAAGTTAGCTTCTTATAATCTCATTTAGCTCAGTCACATTGTGCTTTGTCAGGCCTCAGGTGTGACTTTCCAACTTCTTCCCATCATTTAGTGCAAGCTGGCACTGGCACTGAAAGCTTTCTTTTTTGTGGACATTTTGGTGGGTGTTGTCACACTAATGGATACTGATGGGGTTTATTAATGTCACTGTTGTGCGCAGGGACAAATAAGGTGACAGGAGCCTGTAATGCACAGACATGTTCACCCAGTGGGACTTTGTAAACTGCTTGACAGAGTCTTTCCTTCAGCCCAGAGCCCTCCAGCATATTATGTCCTCCTTCTCTTTCACCCTGTTCATTTATTTGTCTGGTTCTCTGTTCCAAATAATTATTCAGCCTACTAATACAGTTCAATTGACTCTAGGGTGTATTTGTCACACTAGGGGCTTTTTCACATCAGTAATATGAACCAAATCTGGTGACACAGACACCAGTTTGAATTTTATCTTTAAACTTTGAATTAACTGAGTGCAAGGGTCAGTGAAATCAATCATTCCACACTTACTTTGCTTTTTCTCTATAGGTTTACTGCTGTGCATAAAAAGGCAGAGAGTTGGGCCTGGGGGCCTGGGGGCCAGAGAAACAGTAAAAGTAGACAAGAAGAAGATTCAAAGAGGTAAAAGAGACACAAAGCTGTAATAGGCAACTATACATAAGCTCTCAGCCTCAGCTGATGTCATTTGTGGCCTAACAAATTAGTGTGCTGATCCTCATGGGCACCCAAAGATTTCATGGGGACGAATTATTCTTCCAGACTCACCCTCTTTCGCCCCTGCGTGCCTCCCAATTCCAATGATAAACCGGTTTTAGCTACATTGTTCATTGCTGGGACATTGCCCTGAATTTTAACCCAACTACAGTTAGCAGGTGGGAGGAAGGCAGGAAGGGCATCAGTGTCTGTTGATATGCTATGCATGAAATCTAGTAATGGCTCAGTAGTAGGGCTGGACAATATGGCCACATTTCTTTTCATGATATATCTCTTCATTTGGTCACTACAGTATAATTCCAATATTGCTATGAACATTATAAAAGTCACAGAAAAACTTCCAGGAATGCCCACAGCAGAGAATTGTACCTCAAACTTATGAAAAATGAGTTTGTCGAGTCTATGAAACCTTATATACCTTCATAAACCTTGTTTTATCACTTACTTTAAACACATTTTAATCTAAAAAATATTATTGTGTAAATAGAAATAAATGCTTCAGCTATGATAAAGAACATGAAAAGTGCTCAGAGCTGCAACAGAACACAGAAAAAAGAGTGATCAACAATAAACACAAAAACCTTTGGTGGACAGATTTGTGTACAAGCTTTGTGAAATGCATAGACATTCTGTTAGTCCTATACACATACTGCATCCGAAAACAACTGCAGCTACAGATAAAAGAAGCATCTAAAGCTATTCCTTGTTAGCACTGAGTTCTTATGGCAGTATGCAGCCAGCATTGCTAGTAGCTGCCTAAACATAGTCACAATACCTAAAGCTAAACAGTCTAAACTGTGCTGTAATTTTATCAAAAGTATTTCAACACTGGAATGAACCTGGTCACTAAAGGGGGTATTTGAAAGCAGAGGATGCGCCATATTTGACTGCTAGCGTAACCTCATACCAAGCATAGTAGTGTGTGTGGACCTGGCTCTGGTGATGGGGTGAAAATAAACACGTACAGCATCGACTTTGGATGACTGGTCATTGTGAATGGTGATTTATAAAAAGACAGCAGTCTACTCTCTGTGAGCTCCGTATCACAGCAGCAGGTTGTTCACACAACTCATTGTGGAAAATCTGTGGCGCTGTTGCTTTGTTTTTGTTTTTTTTATTCATCCTTAAAAAATATGTGTGTAACCCTCAGTATCTCAGACTCTTTTGTGAAACCCATGTACTCTGTTTCCACACCCAAACATCTGCTGTTTGAACATGTTTTCAGGCCATAAAGTTTTCTCTCTTTCTCAAGGTTGAAATTGTCCCACAAAACACAAACAAATGATCAATGATCACCAGTATGGGAACAAAAACCTATATGATACCCAACTCTGGTTATTGCTAATCCATCTGTTCATATGACTGTTATGCAGCAGATTTTGATTACCAACACCAAAGCACAAGCACTTCCAGTGTATAATTATATGGTAGCTCAGCATGACAAGCAAAAGCCAGGCAGTATTCTTCACCTGGTCAGGCTGTGTAAGTCCAGATGAGAGGAACAGAATACTCTGAGGTGAAAATTGAAAGAATTGGAACTAAGTAACTCAACGTTTTTCTTGAGTGGTTTAGTGTGATGTCACAGTGCTGCTTCATCAGTGCCCCCGCATAAGAAATTATGTGATTCAGTGCTCTGGTCATGTGAAATCAACTTATACATAACAATTATTGGCTTTTACTGCAGTCAAAACTCTGTTGCATCCGAAAAAGGTCATTAGCCTCAGAAAACAGTTCCTCTACTCAGTGCAGCATGGAAGTGTTCTTAAGGGTCAGATGGATAATTAATAATGTAGATGTGCGATGCAGAGAGAAAGCTAGAGCAAAGTCCTATCATCATAAGTAGTGTTTGTGGGTCTGTGTGTGTGTGTCTGTCCCTGTAACTACTCTATCAATCAAGCAGTTAAGCGTACAAAATTTCAAATTTAAATGGCATTTCAGAGTTTGAACAATTTGGTCATTCTGTTCTTTTTCCCTTGGCACACATACTGTCTGATATACTGTAGTAATGCAACATGACTAGGGTTCACTACAACCCTGCTGAATCTCAGGGGCTTTTTACTTTGCTGTGTTTTTTTTAAATAGAAAAACTAAAGTCTACATCACATCTAAAGCTCTTCCAACTACCGTTTGCTATTGGACAGCTTTAGACAACACTATATATGTATGTACATTACTGTGTATTCCTACTACACTTGTCACTGTTATGTGTTTTGAAATATATCCCATGCACCCTTTGCCACAGCTCATTGATTTACTGCTTAATTATCTGGCCAAAATATTTAGAATAGGTAAGACAAAACATTTAAAGGAAATCAGGGACAATGGCAGTAAAAGCAATAAAAGGGCCAAAGTACATGTTGAAAGATCCTGTCTGGGTTGGGTCAAAGATGCCCTTTGCCAGCTTCAAAAGGCGCTTTGTGTGACACTACCTCAATTCTCTGCACCCTTTCGTCTAGCAGTGACAGTGAAAAAAATTGAGCAAGAAAAGGAAGTTCTGTAATTCACTGGACTTTGGATTCTGCATGGGAAGATGCCACTTCCTGCTTTTTGCATGGCTCAGAAAAGTTAGCTGTTTGTTTCCAGGGTAACAAAACATGGATAATTTTCCATCGTCAGCATATGGTTGTAAGACAATAGTGGCCTGTAAGTAACTTGTCGAACTAAAACACAAAAAAATTATTTAAAAGACCAAAACGACTTACTTTTGTCTGCTACTGTTCACCTTACGAAGGTTTTTGACGTGCAAGAGTCCACACATCACATTTATACGGACCAGCCCCAATCCAAATGCTTCATCATGCTGTGCCAATATATTTGATGCCACAAATTTGAATCCCCAGTCCCACATTTCTCTCTAGTTTGCAAAGGAATGTAGACTCTCACATACAAGGGAAACATAGCTGTCTCCAGTATTTTCTTCCTGGACCTAAAACTTTAAACATACTTTAGCATTTTGGCAGTCTGGGTTTGAGGATGCCACCATGGCCAGCCTCAGTAAAGTTAACATTTTATTATCATCAGCTTTTATCAGTCACCCATACTGTTTACCTCCATTATGTCCTTCTGCAGATCTGCAGCATGAATTTGAGCAAGTTGGGGGGGGGGGACTTTGTCACTCAGTTGACTGAACATGAACTAGATGTTTCATAATTTGATACAAGCCTGGGAATTATGGCCTGTTGTTTAGAAATAATACATTGTAATAAGTTCCCCTAACTCCACTTTAAAAGCTCAGGGAAAATTTGCACCAAAGCTTGAAAATGCATAACAAAAATTATAGCAAATGCGTTTTCAAGTGAATAATTTAGAGGTATTTTTCATGGGCTATATTTGTCTTGATTTGCATTTGTGCTAAACTGAAATTGACAGGTTTCAGGCATTCTTCCATAATTTGCATGCCCATGTCCTCATCCCCATGTTAATCAACAATTTCATTTGTAGTCCCCTATGAAATATTCAAAGCGGACAGTTTATTTACTTGAAAATACAGCACAGCAGAACAGTTCATATTGGTGTCCCCCGGTAGGAAGGAAGGGGTAAGGATACTTATACAGGGTTTTTCCTGGCTCAAATTAAGGCATAGGTGGTACTATTCTGATAATACGCACGCTTGTGAATATATGCTGTGCCTTAAACTGGCTCAAACTAACATTTTCAAGCAATGTATTTTGTATTTCAGGAGTTATAACCCTAAGGTGTGATTCAAATTTACTACCCATTTTAGTCAATGGAAAAACATCCACTTCCAAAACTTTTATTTGTACGGACACAAAAAGATTCTGAATAGATTTGCACCCATAGCATTTATTTATAATGCTTTTCATTGGTTTTTAAATGTTACACTGCACAAAAACCCACAGTGCATCTAATTGAAAGTTGGTGCTAATCATTGACATATCCAAAGATGTGATATCTCACAAAAAATATTCAGTTTGCATTAAGTGTAACACATTTCTAGAGTGTTTTTTCATGAAAAAAAACCCCATTGGCATAGTGTAAATTATTCAACATTTGGTAGTTTTGATCAGGACTGAACGTTGATCAGAAGATTTAACCCAAAAGAGTGGAAAAAAATATTAATCTGTAATATTCTTCCAGTGTTATTGGAAGATGACATTTTTCACTATTAATGATTTAAAGGGGTAGTACATATTTACACAGTATATTATTGACCTGTTGAAAAAATTGAAATTTCCATTCCCAAATTTTTCAACAAAAGAGGTCACTTGCTATATGCACTAACACAGCCAAAAGCTGGAAACACGAATAAAGAGTGATGTTTAAATCACGTAAATGTTGGCTTTGCATATTATTACTTTTTAACCGCCTGCAATTAATATTCTGCGCTGTTTCACCTCCACTCATGACTCTCTTCATCACAAACCTGCCTCGTTAAGTATTCACATACTTTGAGACATCTCTGCAAAGCCAAAAACCTTAACGTTATGCTGATCGGATGTTATGCTCATTTAGGACACGTTTTCCAAAGACTCTAGATGTGCTTGGGCACAAAAGAAGCAGTGTTTATCTCTTTGAATAGCCACAAAACCCCACCATGAATTACTGCCCAACACATTTGCTTTAGGAAAGAAAATCTGTGAAAAAATTTTTGTGGCTCTTTTTTCCTTTTTGGCAGTTTTAGCAGTGACTTCTGGTTCACTGCTACTGATATAGTGCTGCCACATACCACAAATGAAAATAAATATGGGACCATCCTAGTGCAATGCTTGTCATAAAGTAACAGTTTTCATAATGTCACAGTTTTGAGAGTTGGGAATGGCAAGAAATTTACTGGAGTCAGCCCCCTCTTAATTTTGTATGCAGGAAAAACCCTGTTACATAAGTATATCATCCGTATGGGGTGCATATCATATATGTTTGTCAAAGTGCATCTTAAACTTACTGCCTCTGTGCCGGCCCCTGAATCCCATGAACTACTGGAATTACAATATCCTTTCCATGTTTGGCCATGTGGATGTGTAAGCTTCAGCTGCCCATGTGAATGGAGGGCCATGAGAAGAACTTCTAAAAAGTTATGTGTAGAATTAACTTATGGATGGAAACTGTCCCATATAAGAACACTGTCTATACAGAGATCCCTCATAGCCATCAGCTACCTCGTCAAAGTTCTGCACCTACTGTATGTAAGGATTTTCTGATGCTTTTTAAAACAAAACTGGACCATTTAGCTTTTAAGTGTCCCTAGACTGTCAGAGCTCTACGTGCTAGGCAAAACAACTCGTCACATCTCCTTGTCCTCGTTCAGCCAACAGCTGATTGATGTGATGTTGTGCCGTCGTAATTGGCCATGTTCACGTGCAGACAAGCCACAGAGTATTGTGTTACTGCAGGTCTTTTCATGTCATATGATGTGTCTCAACCTTGTCCTCATTCACCCTCTCTGCTGCATTTTTCCTGCTTACCCACATTCACTCTCATGTCACTTGTGTCACATTGACTTCAAGCCTTCCTGTTGTCAAAGAAAATGGGTTCATGTTGTGGCTGTCATGTCCTTAACAATAAACACTCTAGACATATTAGAATATAACAGTATTGTCTTGCTAGTTTTGACATGCAATGCTTTTTTTGTAGGTTCTACATTAAAGTTCTTTTTCTTACCTATTACCTCAATATTTTTTGCAACTAACAAAGAAAAGTCACAAAGATGTCATTCAGTAGCATACTAGCAGTGCGGCTAGTCCCACTCACCAGCTGAATAATTCATGGTCTATTAGGGTCGAGAGGCTGAAGCCGTCTTCATGGCGTAAGTGCATTTTCAATGATTCATTTCATGAGCTATGCAAGGGGTCTCTTAATTGTTGTTTACTGCTCACTATCTGACCACATGTTATTTTTATGCCATCGTGATTACTCCCGGCAGCGCTCAGAGTGCTTGGGAAATGAAGTCCATTAAGGAGTCCTGAGAGCTGTTTTCCTGTCAAGTACCATGAAACATTTCCAGATTCAAACTTTACTCCATGGGAGCAATAAATCTTGTCCTATCCTAAGTGTCAGTCTGTGGATGTGAGATGCATGAAGAGATGCAGGTGTTGTATTTTATTGCTCGACAGTGCAGGAAAAATACCCACAATGTTGAACAAATACTCACTTTTAATAGGATCGCTGAAGAACAGTTTAAATTCTAGAAAAAAAATTAAATTGGATGAAAGGAACATTAAGAACTGAACAGCTTAGAGCAGACCAGTGCAACACACTGAAGGTTGATGGTGTTAGAAAGGGAGATGGCTTGGTGTTCAGATAAGATAAGAGTATGTATGGGAAATTTGTTGTTACAGCAGCAACCATAGGTATAGAAAAAAATACAAGAATACAAACAAAAATATAAGGTGGCATTGATAAAGATAAGGTGACAGTGAGAAAAGAACTTTCCAGTAGTGCAAAAAAATTTGATTTAAATATAATTAGTCCAGAGTGCAGATTTTATTGCAGTGACAGGGAGGTGTTACATAGTCTGATTGCTGTTGCGATGAATGACCTGCAGTAGCGCTCCTTCTTGTGCTACGGATGCAACAGTCTGTTGCTGAAGGAGCTGCTTAGTTCTCCCACAGTGTCATGAAGGGGGTGGAAGAGGTTGTCCAAGATGGATGTCAGTTTGGCCAACATCCTCCTCTCACCCACCTCCTCCATTTTTTTTGTATATATTTCATTTATTTCAACTGTACAGCACTTTGGTCAACTTGAGTTGTTTTTAAATGTGCTTTATAAATTAATTTGACTTGACTTGAGTTGACTCAATGGAGTGCAGAGAGCACTCCAGGACAGATCCGGCTCTTCTGACCAGCTTGTTGAGCCTCCTCCTGTCCCTCTCTGAACTTCCATTGCTCCAGCAAACCACTGCATAAAAGATGGCAGAGGCCACCACAGAGTCATAGAAAGTCCTTAGCAGAGGCCTGCACACTCCAAAGGACCTCAGTCTTCTCAGTAGGTGGAGATGATTCTGGCCCTTTTTGTACAGTGCGTCAGTGTTGAGTGACCAGTCCAGTTTATTGTCGAGGTGAACACCCAGGTATTTGTACTCCTCCACAATCTCTATGTCCAGACCCCGGGTGTTCCTTAGAGGTGCTGGTTTGTTTTTATTTTTGTTTGTTTGTTTATGTGTGGCAGGAGTCTGAGGACTCAGTGCCCGAGGTCATATGAAAAACTGTAAAAGCACAGTCTGAATTCTTGTGTAACAGAGGACTCCCTTGACAAAAATAGTCAGCTTGATCTGAGATTAGTGTCGCTGCCATCCAGTCAACATGCTGAGGACTTTTTTTTTTGACACCCCATGCCTCAGAAAATCCATAAACCCTCCCACTGAGTATCCCTCCTGGCCATCCAAGTATTGTCTGCATGCATGGGTCTATTTATCACACACTCATGTCAGACAATCTGAGACACCTAAACTCCACCTCTTGTTATTTTGCCTCTGGCCTGAAGGATGCTATTAGTTTCCATTCTTAGATTTCAGAATGAATGACAAATGCTTGGGAAGCACTTGGTCATAACAACACACTGATCTTTGTTTTCTCAAACCTGTAAAAGAAAGCTGACAGGTTGGACTTTGATGTCAGTGTTGCTGCATGGAGACAGTGGGAGTTAAACTGGAGCCCATGTTTAAAATTAGATTTAGTACCTTTAAATGTCAGGTTTTTCCTCCAACACATTGCGTTTGCATACTTCCCTAATCATCAAGCTGGACCACTATTAAATTTGTCACCAACTTAAGGGACTGTTTTTCTTCTATGATAATTTCTGATAAGTGAAGTAAGACCCCAGGGAATCCTGGCAGCACTGTGTTTCCATGAGGGTTTTATTTGGCCACCCAAAGCTTGCACCCTTTCCACTGAACTCATGCATTTGACAGTAATTCAGTTCAGCTGTTTAAATGTAACAGTGACAGCAAAGAGACTCTGTGTGTGTATGTCTGTGTGAGTTTGTGTATTTGTTTGTGCCTGTGTGCGTGGATGTGTGCCTGCATGTTTGTGTGTCTGTGTGTGTTTCAAAGAGATAGGAACATAGCACATACACAATTCATTGTGGCTTCTGTGGTATTAGTAGTGAGTGACTGCAACTCTCATTACCACTTGTTTGTTTTCGCATATGTTGATACCTGTTAGATGGGACAAAGGTGATGTTAGGTTTTTGATGCTTCTCATTGAGTAGCCAGAGATGTCCCCTTGTGTTTGTGTGTGTCGACACACTCCTTGCATTTTTGATTGCATAACAAACATCCATACTCTAGACACTAGAAAAAGTTTTCTTCCTCTTTCTCTTCTTCTATTGACTCAGAGGTAAGTTTAAGTCTTCAGGAAGGCCACTGTTTGCATTTCATTCTGGCTTCTACTGCAGGAGAGATGCATTTATTAAAGCTTGGCTGTCCCCATCTGACCGTGTAGGCTGTGAAAGTAAAACTAATTCATGTCACTAGACATGGACGAATGTTGCAAAAAAAAAAAAAAAATTATCTGAAGAACATGTATATTTCAGTAGTACACTCCTGTTCAAAAGTTTGAGAAAAATCTCCATCTTTCCTCTTCCTCAAATATACAGTGTAATGACTCTCTCTCTTAGGTGTAGAACAAAAAATACACAGTTAATTTAATTAAAATTTGTAGGATTCTTCCAGCAGTGTAACACACATTTGAAATTAATCAGTGATTAAAAAGTTTCCCAACACTGTTGCAGAAGTTCCCACAAATGTGTTGCACGTGTATTTTTCTGCTTTGCTTTCACCTTCTGTCCAGTTCAACCCAATCCAGCTGGAGACTGTGCTGCTCCTCCATCCTGTGAAGCCACCGTCTGGCTATTCTCTTCTCAAGTTCTGTGTCATTATCCTGCTGTAGAATGAAATCTTGACCAGCGAGTCTGTCATACTTTGTTACCTGTCTTTTCTCACCACTCTATCATAAGTACACACCTCTATGTCCTGCACTACAGTATTGACATAATAATGATTCATATGTTGTAGTAATGTTTTATCATAGCACTGTCTTTGTACAGAAAAGATTTTTTAAGTCATAAACCTGTCAGAATTGTTTTGATTAACTTTGAAGGCTCATATCTAATTGGTTTTCTATTAAATCTACATTTTTAAATACTTAATTTCCAATGTAAACTGTAAAAAAAATGTGATCATTTGTGTGGCCACAGTGGGTACCAGTTTTGACAATGACTTACATGGTTTACTGTTGCATTGCGGTAATTTAGGAAACCCAAATGGTCAAAATGAAACCAAATTTATTTGATTAAAACCAGATGTGGCACAGTTTTTACTTGGAAGAAACCATAGTTGTTGTTTTCGTTAAACATCACTAAGTCAACATCAAATAAGTCAAATTAAATTTGGGGGTTTAATATTCACTATGACTGTTGAAATATTTTCTCATATTTGATATCCCACATCAAAGAAGAGCTAAACATTTATTAAAAAAAGTAGTTTCTAGGTCCCATATAGTCTTAAGGTAAATCTTCAGGTGGTTTTTGATTATAAATCCGGTCTAGGTTCCATATTAATACAGTGAAAGTATCAATGGTCTCAGTCCACAGAGAAATGCTCCCAGCCTGTATTCACATACTGAGCCTTAAAACCAGCTGTCACAACCTCTGTGTCTTTGTGATGTCATAACAAAGCAGTCACTTCTCTCAGCCATGCCAAGCACGTAGACTGATCACCCAAAATAGCAGGATTTGGTTTCTCTGGGCATTTAAATGAAATCTGATTACCCAGAAAATAATGAGCCAGTCAGAAGAGAAGGTCTGAACCTCTCATCTCATTTGCTACTACTTTTTGTACAAGCACTCCAGAGAGGAGCCTGGAACGAAATGTGAGACCACAGTGAAATTGATTTTGCTTCTTAAATTCAGAAATATATCTTATCAAACATCTTATTGATATCAACAATTGAAATAAAACCCCAGGAATGTCTAAAACATTGGACATTTAAGCTCTGTTTTCCAACACCAATGAAAACATTATTGCTGCAAATTAAATTCAGATTTTTTTGGCTTAGTTGTTGGCTGTGACTTCTCTCCTGTGTGGTTTCTAACCACACCATGCAGCCACAATCTATCTAATCAATCAGTGACCATACAATTAGTAAACCCTTAACTCATAGCAAGTGAAACATGTGCCACACTTTCATTGACATCAGTAAAAGGCCTATTATAGCTAAAAATGAAATATGTGCTTAGTGATCCGGGATTACACACATGAACAAACTGATGATGAAACACAGAGGTCATCTGAACATGAAAGCTGGTGACCTGCAGGTCCTTGTTCTTGTCTGGCCTGTTATAGGAGCACACATGGCTACACAGAGGAGGTTTAGTTTCCTCTGTGTAGCCATGTGACTGCCAGAGAGAGATAAAAATCCTACAGTGCACCAGCCCACTGATTTAGACGGTGCCGGCTGAGTTAATACTAGGTCAATAGGTATATTGCTTCTATGTGGAATATTTCATTCATGTGAAAACACTTTTTATGCATCTCCCTGTCACAGCCTGACTGTTTGGTTGAAGAAAGCAGCAATAACACATCACTGGGGTCTCCACCTGCGGCTTCGGTGTGATGAAGCCCTGAGAAACAACCCCCCTCTGTACCTCCTTGGCCTGGCAGCACTGACTTGGTGAGAAGCACATGGTGGTCACTACAGCTACTGCGGAGGTGCATTGACACCGTCACCGCGCATACCTCCTTCCCCGTCGAGTCTGCCTGCCTGGCACCAGCAACCAAAGCAATGAGTTCTCACAGTCGATCAGGTAATATGTAAAAGAAAAAAAAGAAAAAGAGAAAAACGCCACTATTTCACAGCATGAACTCTTTTGTCTTTGACAGTTCAGTTGTAGATGGTGTTGGAAAAACTGTCTGCCATTGCCAACACAGCCAAATACACAAATATGCTTGAAACTCATACTCATACTCATTTAACACAATTAAATGCAATAATGCGTTGCAAATACTCATAGCACAATGGAAACATTACCAGGGGACAAAAAAAAGTGATTAACGCCACTGGGAAACAGTTGTTCAATGAGTTTATCATTAAACTAGTGCTTATTGATATTATGATACATCCATGCAAATGTGCCTCAGTCAGATTCACCACTTTTCAGCATGATTGTGGTTTTTCATTGTGTAGTGAGTATTTGCCGTGAATCCGCATGTTTGATTGTGTAGTCTATATTGGCTTCATGTTGTTCGACGGATTGTGTTGTTTTAAGTTTTTAAGAGGTTTCAGGGCCATCATACATTTGGGATAGATGGTTATGATGGAAATGAATTTGCATATCAAGTGTGTATTTTCTTTTTGATACAGATTGTGTTTAAGAAACCTTGTGTTCTTATGTATGTTCTGTTTACTGCTTGGTGTTGTATTATTGGTTTTTGGTTTATTTTGGTATTGCAATCATCTGGCACATATCCATATACTATTAACGCTACTATATCATATACATAGTCTACTGTTGTGTGTGTGAGCAGTTTCAAGCTTAGCATCCGTGTGTCTCTTTGGAGAAACGGAACATCAGCATAGTTTGTAACCTGACTACTAATCTTAGCTGATGTGATAAGTTTCTTTTTGAACATTAGGAAATAGTAAGTGAAACTCTGGTTGCAAAAAACCCCTGTTTCCCTTGATGTCTGAGTGAGGTTTTTCATTTAAAAAAAGATGATTTTTGAAGACGATGATCGTTAGCAGAACTAAAGTTCAACTGACCCAAGTTATAGCTATTACGTGCCAGACATTTCTCTCCTTGCCAAAGTGTTAACAGAAGACTGCAGGGATGAAAATGTAGAACTGTAGCCTTTCACCATTTTGATTATGTTGTTAATGATTTAATCTGATATTAGCAAACAGACCAAACCTGCTGTTTAGCATTTTCTAGAAGAGCTCTTCAATCTTCCAAGGAATGATTGAATATGGTTGAGAAAGTTGGCAAAACCGCTAACTTCAGCATGTTGCATAATTCAAGCAGCACTAACAGAGCAGTGTCTGAGAGAGGGCATACTTTTGTCCACATATATTTTTTGTGGCTGGTGTAACTAATATGCATTCATGGATTTTAAAACCACACAGTTTTGAATCTGGTAATATGAGTCATGTCAGGTAATGAAAGTGACAAAAATAAGTTGACACCAACAACGGAAAACACAAAAATCACTGATCAGTCCTATAGAAGCCATTCAGATGCAACTAAATTTAGCATAGAGGAACCATAAAGAGGAAGGAACACAGTTGTGTGTTTTTTTTTTTTGTTTTTTTTTTTCAATGCCCTTAGTGACAGGAACTCAAGGGACAGTCTAATTTGTTTTTAGTTGCAAAACTCATTAATGATATAGTGCTGTTAATACAGAAAACATCACCAACTGTCAAATATGTTTCCATCTGTTGTGGTGCGGTGTTTGTGTGTTAAACTGCCTACAATTTGACACAAATTGACTCTTTTCATACAGATGATACTTCTTCCCACTGTTGCTGCTCATATTGGCTTCCAAAAGAAAAAAGTTACCATGTTTTTTCCTTTGGGCCATGGTTATATTTTCTTCATCATGTTTTTCCTCTGTGAATATTTCTTTGAAGTATTCTATTATGTAGTTACCAATGTAGCATCAGTTCAACAAAAATTGAAAACTTAAATCTTGGTGTCTTAGTAAATCTTTCAAATGAATATTCCTGCTCTTCTAGCCTCTTGTTTGATCTTTGGTTATTGCTGGATGTATTTAAAAGCAATTAATTTTAATTCAAGCAATTCTCCCCCTATGTCTGAGCGTCACTGTTCATGGATTATGTTTCTCAGTATGTTTCTCTTTGAATGCCTAAAAATGGACTCTGTGTTTGACCTCGACCAGTGAGCAATACCTATACTCCAACTCCAAACTCCCTTTTTCTTTAATCACATCCATGATGCAGATCTGCATTTCCCTCTTTATTCACCTCTGACCAAAATCAGACAAAACGCCAATTGTGATCTCCCTTTTATCCATCTTGCTTTGGCTGTGGTATTCAACACAATGATGTCACAGCCATTGATTAATTGTTATGGTGCTACTGGTCCTGTGCGGCACAGTGTGAGCTCCTGGCATCACCTTCTTTTCTCTGGAACTGAGTTGAGACATGGTTGAGTTGTGGCCAGGAGGGTTTGCGTCAGAGTAGATGTTTCAGTCGCTCAGATAGTTGTGAATACTGGCACAGGCCAAAATCATTTGTGATTTTCTTTTTCTTCTTCTTCTTGGACTGGGTAACATTTTCCTCTTTTATTTTCCTCTTATTTTGATCCTTTCCATGCTCTGCCTGTTCTCATTTCTCAGAAGATGTTTATTACCAATGTCCCTCACACTTTGTAAAATAACTCGGAAGTGCAGGAGTATAGTTTAACTTTTGTCAGGTTTGAGCTATGCCTGTCAGTTTTCTGGTTATTTCTTGGACTTCATCTGATTTTTATTTATTTATTTATTTATTTTTTTGCTTTGACAACAAAAATCTACTTTTCAGGTAATGGGAAAAGTGGACCCAACTTGGATCCACAGTGGTCAGTGTAATCACCAGACTTTTTTTTCATCTCATTTGGAAGGTTTCGACAAGGGAGGAATCCCCCTTTAGGCTCAGTCATAATTTGTCATTTTAAGTATAAACATTTTCCCACTTTGGGGAAAAATATTTCTCATAATTCACAGCTAGGCTTGATTCTCCACACACAAGTTTTCCCCATTAACACTAGAACTAGGTTAGCAGAGGTTCTGTTGAAATGTATGAGGCCAAAACATTTGAACTTGCAGACTTTTCTCCACCTTGAGGAGCTCTGAAATTAAAAATGAAGCTTTCAGTCCTGACTTTCAGCCCTTGTTAACGGTTAATTTTCCCATCACCGCCCACCAGGCAGTGCAGTATTGCTAAAGCCCTTTTTCATATATGACTGATCATCATTTCCTATTCTTAAACCGCCATTTTAGAGCAATGAAGGGCCTTTTGTTTGACTTAAACTTGGGTGGCAAGGCTGGCATGTTGACACGCTACTTGGCATTTTGGAACAGGGTTTATGGCCTTGGAGCCAGAGTTAGAACACACACAGACAAACTCTCTCATCCCAGTAAGATCCTCCCCTCCTCTCCTCCCTCCAGAGTGGCAGTAATCGGTAGCAGGTCCTGGTCAAGGGGGATCCTGCGTCAATAAATCGTCACGCAGAGCGACTCCCCTGCCTGAAACCAAACAGAGCTAGGGGCCTTCTGCTGCTGGAAGCCCCGTAGAGCTTGTTAAACCCCCCAGAGGCCTATGGGCTGACCAAAAAGAGAGCTAATGCGGGGTTTAGTGGGTTTTGTTGATGTTTAGTAATCTTAGTCATGTTTTTACTTTGTGGAGCAACCTCAGATTCTGATCCCATCCAGTGGTATTTGTGCATTAAGCAGGCAGTCTGTAGAGAATGCAGTTTTCTTTTGACTGCTTGCGTATGTTTGCAGAAACCAGAACTCACTTTTCCACAGAAGAACTAGTCATAGACGGCTGAGTGTCTCATGATCTAATTTTCTCCTTACAACCTCTTGCTAATACTATTTCATCTTGTGGATAATTTTTGTTTATGGATTCACGTGTGTTCTCATCCATCTGTCCATCCTAAGATCAATTCATACCCTTTCACCGTTATGCATGCACCAACACTTAAGAATTGGAGCCCAGTAAAGGGTGTAAGAAGACAGAGTATTTCCCAGTTTTTATAGATCATCTTTGCATGCGGTGAGTTGCAGTCATCACAGCCGTGCGGTATTGAAGCACAGGTTGAGGGCTACTGTGAGGAGTTGGTTTTTTTTAAGAAAAACATGAGAAATGCACCTCCTCACTTTTCAGCAGTTTCATTGAGACAGCTGATCTGTGGCAGATGGTTGTGAATTATTCATGTTGCTGATTTATTTATTAATTTATCTATTTTTTCCTCAGCAATTACTCAGACTCAGAGAAGAGTGGATAAAAGATGGAGAGGATTGACAAGTGCCTTAAGTGCTTTTAAGAATGCATAGCAGTGTAAACAGGTCCTGCCAGATAACAATATTATTATTGTTTTTTCTATTGTGGTTGATGAAGTCTTGTGAAATCATCAGGTGGGATCAGAGTTACTATTTTTAAAGCTGTTAATCACCAATGTTTTTCTTGTGGCCATGTCTATTTCTAGTATTTGGGTATCAGTGTGTTAAAGGTTGTTGCTATGTTGAAGGAAGATTTCATGTGTATGACTGTCTCTGGGTTTCTGGAGACATTTTTAGTGTGCTGGACATTTTTCATTTTGGGTTAACCAAGTCTTTTGTAAAGAAAATTCTAAACATATGAGTATTTATCAACATAACAGAATTAAATCTTTAAGTGACACTTTCCAAGTACGGCTCCAGCAGCAGCCTGTGCAGCCACAAGTGGTGATTATAGGATGTGCCACATTATCCTCCTACGACCCTGCATCCCAATATAAGGACATTGCATTCGGGTTCTCTGTGACATTATACTTTCTTCTTTCGTCCATGAATGCACATTTCAGTAATCAGTGTAGAATCAAGATGGCCAACAATTCCCACCAACATGCATACCAAATAAAAAGCTCAGGTCTCAGGAGGTTAAAATCTGTTGAGCAAAATGCCATACCTGACAATGACACAGCACGATCCCAAAGAGAGAAACAGTTAATTTTGTGGTTGTACATCGGTGTTACAGAGTGGAGGCTGCTACATCACAAATTGTCTTTGACAAGTGCTAATAGCAGTGTGTCAAGTCTAATTTAGGCCCATCTTCAAGTTACTGACAGATTTAACATTCATCAGTGATAATTTTGACGTAACAACTAGTGATGTTCGTCATATCATCAGAAGTCTCTCCCGCACTGCTTTGCAAATAATTTATTTTAATGTTGGAGCTCAATAAATATATGCATCTGTCCAACCTTGGTGTCTGAACTAAGTCCCTTTTTCTCATTTAATGCTTCTCTTTTGGATGCTAAATTTGACTGGCTTATGCAGAGTTGAGGTCAGTTGTCTTAAAGAGCTCATCTGCAACACGAACATTTATTTAAACTTTTTTTTTTTACACTGACCCATTGTAATATATGCAGATCAGCCCCTATACTGATCCTTATGTTTGGCTCACGAAATCTCTGCTCTGACAGGCTCAATGGATCTGCTATTTGCCCCAAAGGGTTTCTTATGGTTACAATTCTTTTTGTCAGTGTAATGTTTTATGGTAATTTGCAACTGTAAACTTTCTCTTGACTGCCACCCACCCGCTATAGAGTATGTTATTGGTTTCTTTTTCTACCATTATGGTTTTTTAAGTATTAGATTTAGAAGTAATCAAAGTCAGCTGCTGTATAATTTAGGCTTCAGCTTGTGACATAGGATTCATTATTAATTCTCACCTTTGCCCTTCCTTCTCTTCTGTCACTTAAATTTCTGTATTTGCCTCTCCTTCTCTTTGAATCAGAAACTGTAGTAAGGACTCGCAGTGGGAGTTATAAAAAGCCCACAGTTGTGGATTAGAAGAGAGTGGCTAGTCCTGGGCCAGGCCACTGGAAAGTGAAGTATAATCTTCAAAAAGGGAGCTTAACCCCTCCTGGCCTACACTGAATATTCCTCATCTAAAGAGGCTACTGTCACCAGGAAAAGCCTGGGAGTGTTCATTGATATGTTTTAGTCTGAATATTTAGGAAGTTGACTAAAGAAGACTAAAGTCAACCAAGGCAAGATGTAAAATTAAATTTGAGTATGAATATAGGAGCTTATGCAGAGAATATTATTGAAGAAGTCTTATTGACAGTTCTGTTCATTTGTCCTGTTATTTTGTGCAACTGTGTTCATAGTTGCTGCTTCTGTCTAGTGTGACCATTGTCCAGAAAGCCAGAGGCACACAATAGCACCCTATCTGTATTGGATGCATTTGAGTCTTGCAGAAATGTTATTGTTCTCATTTATCCTTGGCTTCGCAAAAACTGTCCTCAATGGAAAGATGGATGGGAATGAGAGCTTAGGCAGAATAAACAGAAGCCTTTTTAAGAGAACAATGGAAGCTGCTGTGGAGAAATAAGATTACTGCCTCATTATTGTCTCTCTCGCCACAGTTTTCCAGAATATTCCAGTCAAGTAATCTCATTGCCAGATGAAACAAGTGTGCAATTTAGCCTTTGGAAGAATTTATTAAGCGTTCAAAGCTTTTCTTCTGCCGGAAGAGAAGTTCAAAATTGAACCACATTTCTGTGCTGCATCAAATAAACAAAGGTCCGCTGATATTCTTTTTTGTTTTGTTATGATTAATCATATGATGATTTTATGGCTGATTTGGCAGTTAAATCAACCACTGCATTTGATTGTCAACTTGCTCTGATAACCTCTGTTTTGACCTTTTGTCTACCTTTTGTCTTGTTTAGTATGTCTAGCTTTGAGCAGACGTTCCAATATAGACATTTATAGCAACATACATACCACAGGTGCTGTTGCTTTAGGCGAAAACGTATAATTGCAGCTCGGTGGGTTTTATCACAGTGGCAAAAGTAAATAAAGCTCTAACTGAGGGTCAAGCAAGCGTATAGGATTTAAATTTGAGCTGACACCATATGCAGATACAGCTAGTAATGACTGAGGGTATTACACAGAAATCGGAGTAGCGCAGATGTCAGATCACTATTGAGATTGAGATCATGCAAGACCTTGAAGATTAACCCTTAAAGATTCACATCTGTTGCTAAGCTCATAGTACCAGTAAAATGCAAGAGGTCACATTGTCTATGCAATCTCTGGCCTGCAAACAACTTTGATATATTATAAGTAGAGAATCTCTACGCTGCTCTATTTTCCATCTGGCTGCTAGGGTCAGTCCACTGTGTGGGTTCAGCAGAGGACAGCAGAGAAGAGGAAGGAGGGCCAGGTGGGTCCCTGAGGATGTAATCCTCCTGATTCTATGAACAAAACAAAATCAAAAGTTCCCAACAGTTGCACAATACCTGTTAGGAAGGGCTCAGTGCACCCTGGGTCTCCCAGGGCAGAATGAACTTTTCCAGGCACTAATCTGAGGTTAAGCCCTGAAACACAGGCCTTCAAACTCAAACTGCTGTGGTGTACTAAAAATGCATGAAATGCCCCATGGATCACTTGTGTTCAGTGTGAGTGGCATCCCCTCCAGATTTCTACTGCCCATGCTAGTGAGACAATTTTCACATTTTCTAACCCTAACTCTAGTTCACGCTTATTCTTGGGAGTTGTTGCCTCAAAAGCAGTTCATCATTGTTCCACCAGCCAACTCTTAGCATGTTCACTTTGAGTTAAGCGAGCACATAGTGGATGAAAAGATATATGATGCGATGATTTACCATAGCAACAGGTTCTTTAAGAGCAGTGTCTCCATTGTAATCCAGTGGAGCTGAAAATATTCATGTGTGACCATGCACATTTATCTTACAGAGTCAGCAGCAGTAGCCTAAGTGCAGTCAAAGTGGAGACAAGAGTCAATAAGTTAGCACTATTACATTTTATTCAGTGAAGTCCACTCATAAATTTTTTAGCAGACTGAATTTTCTTAATGGGTAATAGTGGTGGAATCCTACTGTTTGTGAGATTACTCTTTAAAAATCTTTTTATTCAGCTGTAGCCTGATGGAGACAAAGTGCTGGTGGATATATATATATATATATATATATATATATATATATGTGTGTGTGTGTGTGTTCATCTGCCATCCAGTCATCCTCACAGTCACATGTCTGATTGTTTGATCATTACGGCATTAGCATTCATATGGACCAGCCATGGGAAACAAGCAAATAGCCAACCGAGGTTTTAATCTTCTCAAAAGACTTGAATAAATGCACTTTGATATTGATTGCGTGAAAAAGGAATTGAAATAGCATAGACCACTTTTTTAGATTTGACAGGAGGGGTTGAGTTGCCGTGGTAACTGTTCAAGTGATCTAAGAGTTTCTTTTTAATCTAGAGACTATCTTTGAGTTTTACACAGAGTTTTGTCAAAACCTGCTTTGTGGTTTACATCCCAGCTTTAATATCTTCAAAAATTGTTGTTTTGTGTTAGTTACGTAGGTTTGCAATGACTCACCCACCCACCCCCTCCAGTCTGAGACGTACGGCAGTATCCCAAATGAAACAAAAATAAAAACCCTCAACTTTGCCAATGGCAAAGATTATGATTGACAGTGTACATCTGACCCCAACCTTGTCCATTTATTGCCATCACTAAAAGACTAGTCCAAATCAAGACGGACCTTTATTAAACCAGAAAAGACCTAAGCTGTCCAATTTGCAAACTTGGACTCTGACTTTAATAGGCAGCACCATACAACCAGGGTAATTGTAGAAATTTAGTTCTTAGCAAGCAATTAGTCTCAAAGAACCATATTTAAATTTTTCCTGTGTTCTATTTGAAAGGCTGATATATTCATAAAAACACTCATTTGTGGTTTAAAAAACCAAAACTGAAAATAAATAAATAAATAATAATAATAAATTAAAAACATGTCTTCTCTCAGGCTCGTCTCTGGAGCTCTAGTAACAACAGCTCTATGAGCCAATCAGAAAAAAGGATCTGAGGCCCTCGTCTGAGTAGCTCATTGTTTTGAGTGATTTAATAAAAATAGAGGACAGGTGGTCTTGGCTTGGAATATGGCTGAGGGCAGTGACTGCTTTCCCATGACATCAGAAATTTACAGAAGCGCTCATGGTTCATTTTAAGTTTTTGAATATAGACTGTACATTTCTCTGTGGACTAAGCATATTGATATTTTCATAGTCTTAATGTAGAACCTAGACCTGTTTAAAAAAAACATGGGACCTTTAATATGCCCCAAGTGGTGTATGCCCACTCTGAGTCTGAGGTAGAAAGGAAAGAGTCTTCTGGTTTTATACCTCTGATTCGCCTAGGGAAACCAGGGTTGTTTAAGTTAACATATTTTGTACCTCTCTCAGAGCCTTTTACTTAGCAAAGCTTTTGAACTCCTACTGCAACACTGGAGCTGCTCAGCTGCTCAGCTGCCACCAGTTGTATTTGGCAGCTTATATCTGTGAATGAGTGTAAATTTGAAGGCCCTTTAATTTTAAAAGAATGCCTCCTTAATGAGCATCCCTTCAATAAGTAACAGATTCAAAAGAAAATGACCTCTAACAGCAGGTCATGGACTTTATATCTCATCACATTAAATGGCTACTAACTAACTAGCAATGATTATAAAACTAACATTTAAAAAAAGTCTTCACATCTTTAGTTTCTTTTTATTTTCTTCTCCCTTGTTGTCTTCATAGATTTTTGTCATATTCTTTTTCCTAGTGTCCTCCCTTGTAATTAACAACAAAAAACATTTAATCTAAAATCTGACAGCATCATGACCATGGTACATGCTATGGCCTACTCTATACAGAGCCATTGGGGCAGGATTGGTGTTTTGGTTAAACGTTCTTGCTATTTTGGAGGGACAAATGACCGTAAGGTTTTGAAATGTCAGGTTTATTTTTCGGGTATATTTAGCATCACAGAGGGAATGTCAAAGATCTCTTAAACTTAAATGAAGATGAAAGCACGGACTTTCCCTTTAAGCATTTAATTTTTTTTCTTAAGACCTTGTCAGGAGACAGAGGGAGACGCAGGAGGATGACCCCTTAAGAGGGACTTTGATGTTAGGCCCGTTGGTTACAGACCAGAAGACATAAACCACTCTGCTTTTTAAAACACAATACTTCTGTTCGGGCACCCTGTTAAGCTGTATGAACATATCACATTAATATATTAGGATTCTACTGTGAATCAACACCTCCAGGAATTGGAGTTGTGAGGCATCTCAAGTCTGTTAATCTATTGTTATCTTTGCTATGAGCTTCAGCAATCAACAGTTTAGTTTTAATGTTGTGCGATTCTAATTGCTGAGAAATTGTCACTATTACTAATAGTGGGCAACCTATACTCCCATCATCAGTAGGTAGAATGCTATTATAATACAACTAATGCTGTTGCTTCTATCCCTTGAAAATTTCTGATGTTCTGGGTCGAGTGCTTACCTGCAAAGTCCATTTACACCCACATATAATGTGATGTAACAACTCAGTGATCAAGTCACCCTGAAAGTAGCAATATTCTAAGATTTTATTCCTCGCATACATTAGCTTTAAACTGTCTGTCTTCCCTCTGCCTGGGTGGGTTCTTCAGGAACTTTAGTTTGCTGCAAGAGTCAAAAGACAAGCACATTTGGGTTAATTGGAGACTCTAAATTAACCAAAGACCTGAGCATGAATGGTTGTTTTTCTCTGTATTGCTATATGTTAATCGACAACCCTGACGGATAACCAGTGTGTATATATATATATTGTTTGACTTCTCAAGCTGAGTGGAAGTGAACCCTGTCCATTCATAACCACTGCAGCTCTGGTATTTTTATTCATTCATTCATGTCTGTTCATTCATCTTCAACCACTTCAACCGCTTATCTGTTTCTGGGTTGCAGGGGGTGTTGGAGCCAATCTCAGCTCACATTGGGTGAGGGAGGGGGTACACCCTCAACAGGTCCATCGCAGGGCCAACACACAGAGACAGACAGAGACGAACAACCACTCACACTCACGCTCAGACCTACAGACAATTTAGAGTCACCAATTAACCCAAACATGATGTCTTTGGACGGTGGGAGGAAACCCACCCAAACATTGGGAGAACATACAAACTTCACACAGAAAGGCCTGAGGCCCAGAACCCCTCAGAGCACCTGATATGGTACCAAGTACTAACGAGGCCTGACCTTTCTTAGATTCTGAGATAGGACAAGATCTGGTGTGTTCACGGTGGTATGCAGTAAGCAGTATTTTTATTTGTCAGTAAGTTTTATGATACACTCATGATAACACGCAGTGGCACTTCCATCTTTCTGGTACAGTTACTGTATCACTACATGAAGAGTTTAGAGTGGTGCACCCAGGAACCCTGCTTAAAAAATACGTTTGCAAGATCATTGAGTTCAGAAACACTGTTCATCAGTCAAAATTTCATGTAACCAAGATTTGTCATCCTCCCACAGTTGTAATTTACCAGACTTCTCTTTCAGCCATTAGCATAACCGAGGAAGCTCATTTCTTCAGCTCTCAGAAGCAGTAGCCTGTAAGATGAATGAGACGGTGAGGGTATGCTGTAGATTTCCTGTTGGCTAGATTAATGAGTTGGTGTGATCACTCTAGCAGAATGAGAAATATTGCTCTCTGTGACCTGTTGTTTTATAAGCTCATCACAAATTATGTATGTGGGTACATGTAAAATAACAGTGTTGGTGCGTCCGTATTTCTCTTCACTGTTCTCCTTGAGCTCTTTAAGAACTCCTTGATGGTAAGCTCATAATAAACTTCCTCCTCTGTGGCAGCCTTATTCAGATGTTGGCTTTGTGTCGGCATCGATCAAGCTCTCTGCCACTCTCACACGAATACCCTGGAAGCTAACACTCTAATGAGCATCCGTGCAATGACAATCCACACAGCAAGTGTTTCACTCGCATGGAAAAGCAATGGAAGATGCTGACCCTTCGTGTAATACACGCAAACACTTGTGTGGGAATGTTGATTTGACCCAACTAAGATGTGTATAGGGAGCTATCGGATAGTTTGAAGCAAACACACAGGAAGGTAACACTTCACCTTTGAATTTAAATATGAAGCCTGAAGCTTCATGTACCCACACTGGGAGCAAAATAAAGATTTAGGATGTTTCATCACAATATTAGATGGTAAGAAGGTTTTTAAGATTCTTAAATTGATAGTTCAACAATATTTGTGCCAAACTGAATGTCAACATGAAAAGTTGACAACATGGATTTTTTTCATTCGTTTTCACTGATAATTATGAGGATGAAAATAATAATGCGCTCAGAATTCCCTCAACGCCAAGTTTTGTTAGCGTTAGGTATGTTTAGGTACATAAATGATTGTTGGTGGCACAACAGAGAGAAAGAAGAGAGTTACGTTTTTGATCTATTAATAGACAGAAGTTGTACAACCCCTCCAGTGTTTTCCTCTCACACAAATGTATTCACACATTCATCTCGAGAACAGAGGGCATTTTGTTGCAAGCAGGGATCTAATATGGCACCCCATCCCCTTTTGTCCACATTAGACAGAGTAACCCCAGGCCAAAACACAAGTTAACACATCTCAGTATACGCTCAGTAGAGAAATTTACTTTTTCATTTGTAATTGTAGTTTCTATTGAAGAGAGCGTTTAAGTGCGTAATCATTGTAACATAGCTGACTTGGTCTTAGATTGGCTCAGTTGATAGTTTCAAGTACTCCAGAAAGTGTTTGATAACTGTCCCCCGAGTCTCAATAAGACCCCCATTTCATGTGTTGACTGTTCTTTAAACGCTCTGCGCACAGTGTCATCCAAGGACTGCCTGGTGACGTTTTGATCTGGGTATTACATTGACAGAGGATCAAGTCAGCCTGCAGCATTACCTAATGAAGTAAAGACCCTGTAATAATGTTGACACTGATCTAAAAGCAGTCCTAGATTACAGTGTCTCAATGATGTAATCACTCTGTGCTGTGTGTCCAATGTAATGTCACTTAATGTGTCATTAATACACAGCAATCTTGTTGTTTTAGCTGGTGCACGTTCATTCATTCTGCAGCATTACTATCAGTGGAGTGGAGGAGAATAAGCAACAGATGGATAGGTACAAATTTAGTACAGACATTTATAGTTCCCAAATGACACATCATTAGGACTTTGATGGTCCCCTGACTTTTCTATTGCCATCTATTGCCATCAGCAGATTGAGTGAAATATCTGCAACCTAATGAACCAATTCCAATGAAATTTTGTACAAACCCTCACATTTTCAGCAGGATATTGTTAATGTTTCTATGACTTTGGGGGATGACTAAATAACTTCAAAACTATGTTATTCCATTTGTGGTTAAATAAACTTGTTTAAGTTAGCACGGTAAACTGTTATGTTAGTTTTACTATCTGTTTAAATACTGGCCAAAAGAAACGTTACCTTTTACCCACCAAGTGCTGTCGTGTACTGGCAGGCAAGTCCAATGATACCTCATGTCTTTACCTCCCCTACTTAAGTAACGTGCTAACCAGCTAACCCCAACTTGTCTGGTCACTTTCTGATAGCAGCTATGGGGGAGAATTGTAACCTTGTCTTATAAACACAACAATGGACTGGATCCCCTATAGTGTAAAGACTGATGGAAGTTGGGGATGGTTTTGGCATCATATGAAACAGAGATGACATAGATTACTGTTGGTAAGTGTTACAAAAGTTTCAGTCCTGGGTCTGTTTTACATGATATGTTTAGATCCCAGCTAGCTTACAGGTTTATGGATCTTTTGAGTGGGTTTCTGATTGCATTTGGTCTCCTTGTTCATGTGTAATTAGACAGTACTATATGAGCCACCATTAAAACAAATTGGGATTTAGCTCATAAGACTTATGTGGTACAAATATGCTCATATTCTGTCCTGAAAAAGAGATGATTCCCTATAGTCACTGGCACAGGCCAGGCTGGACATAGGCCCCTTTTTTTGAAGGCCCTTTTGTCATCACAGCCACAATAAACAAATGAGCCATTCTCAGCACAGCTTTAGTGTGCTTATGGTGCATGAAAACAAGCGTGACTATTTTAATTGTAATTAGAGGGAGAAAATTGGTGTAGAGTCTGAGCCAATCATAGACAGTGAATGACTCTGTGGGTCAGTGTGTGTCCCTTAGTGTATGCTTATATACTCCTTGTATAGTTGTATAGAGCAAGAACTTTTGATTTCCCCCCCTTTGTGTGAATACGGTAGCTGTCATGACTCATGCTTCATGAAGTAGCGCTTTCAAATCTACCAGTGGAAGGCCATAATTGTATCACGATTAGTCATACTGGTAATACATTGTTTAGTCTGGGAATTTTCAAGGGGTATTTATTCTACCTTTTATTAAGTGTCTTCTTAATTAGTACAGCTCACATCCTGACATTTCAATGCCAGTGTGTCAGCTTACTGTCATTTCAGCCACTTAAAATCTGGAACGAGTTTGGCTGCTTCAGTCTTTTCAGACGAATGCTTCATAAAGACGTTATGGACTCGAACAAATGGCATCATAAAGCATGTCTTTCGCCTAGAAATACAGTAGGCTCCATAATTGCTAAAATTATCAAACATGGACAGAGTTGTTAGATCTTGTTAATTTGTCACCACTGTTTTCACTGTGCTATAATGGATTTGATTATGTACAACAGTGTGTCAACAAATAGGGTTGATGATGTAAACATGGTGATGGTTAGCTAAAAACAACAAGAATAAGTGCAAATGGCTTTACGAGGCTATTTATATGTTCAGGACTTTAGTTTTACAGATATTTAACCATCAATCAAATTATCTCATTATTTAAAAATTTCACCTGCTTATGATCCCAGAAGAAAAGTTGAAGGATCACCAAGTCTTTACAAATTTTCCTTGGGACATGAATGTCAATGTCAGTGAATGACAACTCAGCCATTAGTGATGAAAGAAATGTGAATCTAATGTTGTCATTTGAAGATCCATATACTAGCTAAGACATGTCAGGCTGGACCAGATCAGTACTCAGAGAGCTTGACATTGCCTTCGCACATCTACATCACGAAGCAGCAATGTTTTTTGTTTGTAGCCGAACTGCAGGATTTGAACCAACCATTGTGGGAGAAACTACTGCTAGTTACAGAAAGAAATGGTTTTGATATTGATAAGAGCACTTTGCACAGATTGTCATGCTAAGTAGTTATCAAAGCTGCTCAGATTTTGGCATGTTATGTTGTTTTTCTTCTTTGGCATTCACCTGATATATCACCTGCTAAGGGTTTTTCTGAAGTCACGTCGCTAGCTTGGCTAAAAATGTATGCAGTCTTGATGCTTAACAATATGCATGTTTAGGTACAAAGAAAATCCAAGTGCAGAAATGACAACAGACAGGGCCTGATGCAAACTGTTTTAATGACATTTCCTTTATCATATGAGGATAGCATTTTACTACCACAGTGGCTTGTAATTGTTGAGTTTCTGTCCAAATAATGTTCTCTGTTGGTGCAACTTATGAGCATCAAGTGTTGGCGAAGAGAGTTCACCACTGTTATTATTGTAGCTGTCTGTTGGCCCCGATATCCTAATGCAACAATGGCACTGAGAAAGTTTCTGCAGGAAAGGGTGCAATGTATAATATGGCTGAACTGTATTTTTTTTAACATCACTAATGCAAGTAATAAAAAATATCACATAACATAGCCATATAAACCTAAAGATCACCAATCAAATCTCTTAAAGTGGAAATCAATAAAACTATGTGATCATATTCTAATCTCAATACATTATATTATTGAATACAATTTTATACTATATATTTTTACAAATCGATATTTGTAATACAACATTGAAATACATTTCAAAATACACAATGTTGTCAGTGGATGACATGATCTCCCCCTTATTGCAGAAAAAGCCTCATCCTACTAAACCCCATCCCCTCCTGCACGTCCCTACATTTGCTTCAGTCAAACGATTTCTGTGTAATTACCGGTTATAAACTCTGCACTTCCTCTGAAAGGCTCCATATTAGAAACTAAATCTTATAATTAACCCATCTTCTCACATGAAAGTAATGGCAGTGCTCTTCCATGTCAGAGGCCCGTGTTGACAGTCTGTCATCTCAGCCCAGCCTTTTGCAGCACCACCTCCCCAAATATCCCAGCAGTTTAAGGAAAGATGAGCATGCTAATAGACAGAGATGGTGTAGAGGAGTGACAAGACTGACCTTGAAGGTTTGTCTACTTAATCTGTCATCCTCCAAATTGGACAGGAAGGCTAAAGTGTGATCTTAAGTCCTATATTATACAAATACATAGCTGTGACTTCCATTTATAATAAGTAATGCTTCTAAACTAATGTTAAAATCTCAATGTTTACAAGATATATGTTTATAAACTATTATATAAATGTTTATAGCTTCATCAGTAATCTGACAGGCATGAATGGATTATTTGACCACAGTTTTGTATTTCATGTATTTAAACCTTGAATGGTAAACTGAACAATATAGACTATAAGTAATATGTTTGTTCTATACATTAATGTGGAATACAAACAGGTAAACATGAAACTTCCTAAAACCTCTAATTAGTTTCAAAAGCAAAAGATTTTCAAAAATATGTATAATGTGTGGCCAAATTAAAGGGTAAAACTCTATTACAATATAGTACTGTGGAAAAATGTACTGAAATTAATAGTTTGTTTCGTACGGTTATCCCACATCCCATATTTTGGATCAGGTTAGTGAAGGGAACATTAGAGCCGCATGTTTGAGCCTCAGTCAAACTTTATTGAGGACCTTATTGTGACCAAAATTGGTGATGTATCAGAACTGAAAGTCTAATTATTTATTTATGTTATTAGTTACCTGGTTGTGACAGACACAGTCATTCTGTGCTAAGGCAAACTCTCACTTTCAGTCAATTCTACACAATTTGCCAGAATCCAGTCCTTAGGTATTATAATTTATGAAATCATGTCTGTCTGAATCTGTTTTTATGAGACTGTAATTGGTTTACTGCAGCGTTTGTTATCTAAAAACATCATATGTACATGCTAACAAGGGCTTTATCATATAGTGATCTTTATCGCAATTATTATTATTTTAGAGAGGGCCTGAATGTCTAGCCTTTTGCATAGATACAGGTACTGTCCTGGGTAATATTTATTGATATAAATAAACATATAACAATCTCACACAATATTCATTTGGTTTTTTGTTCCTATGTGATACATACTGTGTTTTCATTCCCAGTTTTTGGCTCTGGCATTTTCTGCTTCATTCAGCTTTCTATATGTCAGCAAAAGTGAAGGAGACTTACAGTCTGGACTTTCATAACATTTTTATGAAGTGATTTCCTGAGTTTTTAAACAACACTTGTGTGAACTTGGCTGTCCTGTAGTTCGGTGCCTTTGCTGACTGATTTAGAGGGAAGTGCAGGATGGATTAGTGCTGCTGAAGGAGCTTGTTGACATCAGATGGCATGGGAACCATGAATCCGCACACAGGGCTCAACGAATGAGCTCAAGCAAACCTGCAATGGGCACGCAGAGAGAGGGAAAAACAAATAAACTGAGCCCAAAGCAAGTATCCCCACAGTTGGCATGTTCCCATAGACATTTGATAGAGAGAGAGGATGGATACAAGAACATTCTGCTTATCAGTGAGGGAATTACTGCTGTTTTCTCTCAATCTTTCATAATGGTCGAAATATATTTAGCATCAGTAGCGATTAGAATGGATTTGCCCAATGTTATTAAGCCATTTCAAGTCATATTAATTGACAGTATCAAATATTTTGCATATTAAATAAAACGCTGCAATAATGCGTAAATACTGCTGAAAATATTTGAACCAGTTTTGATCTGTGTGGTTCTGTCCAGATGCTGCATGATAACAATGCTCATTATTCAAGAGGGAAATGTACTGCCTTGGTGCAATATCAGATGCTTGTGCAAACAGGACACTTGATAAAAGACACACACATTATAAATTGCACATCCCAGATAGATAATAATAATATTCATAATGAGGGCACAATCCACTCAGCATCAGATTGCTTGATAATCCCACAGTAAACTTTTTCTAAAACCTGAGTGAGTCAGTATTATTCCAGATAATCCCTTGTCTGGTTTATGTGATGTGCTGGTGAATGCAGGACTAAATCACACAAACACATACACATACATTGCGTCTCATTTTCTAAAGTGATTGCTTTTAACCTATTCTCGGTTTCAGCATCACTCAGATCACAGTTTACAGTCAATGACCGTTGAATATAACTAAGAGACTGTTTTAATTTATTGATGCAAGCTGCAGGCTGTCGTCAGCTTGTACATAAGGACAACAGGCTATGACATGTTTTTTCAAAGTGCATAAATACTACTTTATATTGATTGTGAACCAGTCCTGCAAGAGTTAAATGTTATAATAAAGGCTTCTGCCCAATCACTCCATTTTCTTTGAAACCCAAATTCTCATCATTCAGTTTTTACTTTGTTGGATGATTTGTCAGACTGCACAGACCAGTAGTAGTATGTTAGATGGCATTAAACTGAACATACTTTCAAGAACTGCTCTAAATTCACTGCCCTTTGAATGTTTTGACCCTCTCAGCTCCACTGATTTGGCAAATGCCAACATACACATAAACAGAGCGGAGGCACAGGAGAGTTTAAATACTTGAACTAAGGTTACCGTGCTCATCCTTGCTTTTTAAAACAAGCAAAGGAACCCCACCCTTCCCCCAAGCCCCTCCTTGCACCCAAGTCCAGGAGCTTTGCCAAAAGCAGCCTAACACTAAACATTCACAGCACTGGGGATGAGAAAGCAAACTCTGGGAAGGTACAGGATTGACGTCAGAGAGAGCCACATGTAAGAAATTCCTTCCTAATTACTGGGAATGTACTGGCTTATTGTATAAAAAATGTTCTGGTTCATATTCATCTTTTTAAAAGGTTGCGTTTTGCTTTGTAGTCCCCACTACCTTTTGCTGTTACATTAACCCTCTGTTCTTTCACTTAATCCAGTTCTGTTATTGTTAACTCCTTATTTTTTCATCTCCAGTTCAAATTTCTTTCTCCCTTGCCCCTTCATCCCGCCTGCTTTCTCCTCCTCCTCTGCTTCCTTTCTTCCTCTTACACTCCAACCTGCAAAACTGCTTTGTGGTAGATAATTTGAAATTGCGTGCTAGTACCTACGCCCACTTTTGTGGGATTTATTTCTTGTGTGCTGTAAGGCCGATGTGTTTGGATTATTTTTGCTGACCCACAGGTCTCTGTGCTGCACCTGTTATTCCTCCTTCTAGGAATGTATGAGCTGTTCCTGACCTCTACACTTGGCTCTGTTTTCCTAACCGGGCTTTAACTAATTAGACTTACCCTTGTTGTTGCTCAGCTTTCTATAAAATAATATTTGTTTATATATTGCTTTCATAGTTTCAATATGTCACTGTGGGAGCAGATTCATAATTATGTTATGTCGTAAGATCTTCTATAAATTCAGTTTAGCTCTGGTTTAGTTGTCAGTAGTTGCTATTTTCACGATTTGTATTTGTTGATCAGTGTTTTGTATTTTTTTCTTCGAAATTATGTTACCCATAGAGGCATAGGGGTAAAGTGACCTGTATGGATAAGTGACACCGATTTGCATGGCGAAGCAGCTCAGAGGACACCAGTAGATACTGTATCTGGCTATGTCAAACTAAGTGATGAAGCTAACCTGTGTAAGGGCAAAATAAACCACAAACCTCCCAGATATACATGCTGGAACAAGTTTCTTAAAATAAAAAGCAGTGGCAGAGACAATATCTTTGAATGAAACCAGGGTTTGAGTCCTTTTTTAGGCATCAAAAGCACTCTGGTTAAGATCAGGGAAAAATCCAGCTATATTTTAATGTAAATGAAACACGTCTGAAGGCCACTGTGATGTTTATTCTTGTTGATATTTTGGTTTAACACATTTTATGTGTTTTATATGAACGTTTTACTGATGTTCACAATCATATTGTATTACAAACTTAAAGTGTATTCATAATTTATCCCTAACCTTAACCGAGAGCTGATGCCTCCTACAGTATCTTCAAACAGTCCTTTTCATGTGCAGAGCCCTCCCATCATAATATTTTGGGGAGTACCACTAGTCAGTTATTGTATATTATAAAATGATTTGTATAAAATTTTTTATGATTGGATATGCCCAGAGAAATCTCAACTCTTGCCTTTCATAATGTCCCATTTTCTAAATTATGACTGAGGTGTAAAGCTAAAAATGGAAGTCAAATTAAATCAGATTTTCAAGGTCCTCCTTGAGATGTACTGTGCTACTTTTGTAGCGCAGGACAGGGGGTTGGCTGAGAGAGATGATTTAGTATGGGAGAGTGTGATAGTGAGGTGTGAGGGGCTTTCAAACACACACATTTGTGGCTCGTACTGAAGATCGAGATAGGAGGGAACGTGGGGATTTGCAGAGGCTCCCACATCGAATGGAGGAATGCCTTTGAAGCTTTTTCTTCATGCTTCTGGATGCGTGTTAGTATTGTGAGACAGCTAGTGACTGGGCACATTCTGGTGGGAGGAGAGGCGGACAGTGGAAACAAAGCAGAATTGACAGACAAGAAAAAGAAGGCCATCGGTGCTGAAGTGTAACGATGTTGTCAGTTGGTTTGAGTAAAAAAATACTATGCTGTTCCCTGGTGAGTGCAGATGATCTCTTGTACTGGGGCTGCAAGTTAAATTTGTAGTGACAGGAGATAAGATTGTCAAGATTTTTATTGAAAAGCCATTTTCAGCAGCAAACAATTAGATTTCTTTCAGGCCTGACTGTGTTGTTTGAGCTGCATTTTCAGGCCCTGCTTAATGCTGCTGCCTTTGATTTTGTTTTTATCCGTTGGCCACAGCATACACACGTTTCTTGGAAAATGTGAAGCACATCGGCCTAACCCCTGACCCCAGCCTGCAACTCTACACTCCTGTCAACAGCAGCGGAGGCTGTCACACAGGCACAACTTATGCTACACTGCTTATTGTATTCAGGTTATTTATATCTACCTCTTTCCCTCTGTATGTTTTAAGACAAGGAGAATGAAAACCGTGACTGTGATGAATGGTTTATTAAGAAAATCAGCAGTCTGCAAGATTGAATCTGTTTACAGTTTTTTGGGTTCATGGATATACAGTAAGAGGGTTTCAATGCTATCCAAAATTGAGGACGCATGAAAACTTGGGAGCTTAAGCCTTTCAACTTTGCAACACACAACACATGCACGCACACTCACATATGCAAACTGCATACACACAGTGCTCCTTAACACTGGTGTCTGTAGCACACACTTAGTGTGACTCAACATGACTGGACATGTTGGGAATCACACCCATATTCCAGGCTTCGACACACATGGAAACTGAATTCATGTGAAAACAGACTGCTAGAGACAAAAGGGGTAATTAACTCTTGTGGGTTACAGCCTGGTGACGTAGCTAGCCTTTCTCTCTTGTCCCCTTTGATTAATATGCACACCTTTTCCTGCAGGATAAGAATAAGAAAGTGTAACTTAAAATAAGGTGACAGAATCAGATCGGATCAGCAATGGGCTGAGGGGGAAGTAAGGGCTAGGAGACTGTTAAGAAACAATATAACCTTCCTGTCATCCTACATTTGAAACTGGTGCCTGATGATGAGTGTAGGCCACCACTAGTATGGTTTTCCTGGCCATTAGAATAAGACCATCTAATGCCTTTTCTTTGTGTATAGTGTGACACCAGATCACGCCACATTAAATGCTTTTATATACCCATGACAACAGTCAGAAAACACAGCCACAAGTAACCACTGCTTTGGTCCAAGCTCACTGCCTAAACAAACACAGATGCTTGGGATATTGCAGTTTGGAAAATTCTGCCGATTTGTCTCCACAGAAACTTTACAAATGTGATTTGTCACATTTTTAGAAACCCTCTGCAAACATGAATATTAAGTTTGATTGCTGTAGCGTTAAATGTCTGGATTTGCATGTTTGTTGACTTTTGTTTGTCTTGGATGAAAAGTTACTTGCGCTGAAACTTGGTGGAATCGCTGTGGTGCAGTCGGTTGGAGTACTCAGTGTAATCAGATGGAAACAGATAGCTCATACATGTGCTCTGACCCTCAGAAATAGTTTCCTTCTCACTGTGGAGGCTCAGCCTGGAGCCCATACGGAGACTGTACTTTGCCTGAGTGATGTTCACGTGCAATATTGTAGTCTTGTATATGTATATATTACAGTATTTGTGACCTATTGTATAACTAAGTGTAATCTACCATGTGATGACCACATGCGTAATGCTCTTAAAAACAGAAAGACCCTTCTCTCTACCCAGTGACCCGTCTACTACTACACAGATGTTTCCGTTCCTTTTAGTACACTTTCAGCCCTTTCAGCAGAGAAAAGACACACACTGACACACACACACACACACACACACACACACACACACACAGCCTGTATAAGGTATCATAGGGATGTCCTGTCTCCCCACGGACTTACTCGTGTTGCTGGCCTGCTGTAGGGCCACATGGCCTTTCTTTCTTTTTTCTAACAGCTACACCACAATATAATGTTACCTTAACATTACTGTAATGCTTTTTTGCGCAAATGGGCATCTTAATTTGTAGCTATTCTTCGTTTAATTATTTTGGAATCACACATTTGAGATGTGAGTAAATATTACTTGATAAGCTGAAATTTAGTTTGTTGTCCAGCCCTGAGAGATCATATCTCCTGTGACCAGTATCGTATGAAATGTTGTATTCACAAATACATATTACAAAGTGAAAACAAAAATTTCTCTGCCCTTGTTAGACCTTCTGAATCATACACAAATATAAACACATAGGCAAACACGTGTAAACACAGACCCAAACCTTGAAAGGCAGAGCAGTAAAATTAAATTCAAAGGCTGTGGTTATGTCTTGTAGGTTCAAAATACCCAGAGGAAGTGCTGAGTAGTTGGTAAACATGGCCGCAACACCAACAAGTGGTTTCCACTAAGGCGGTTTTGAGAAGTGCATGGATGCATGGGTTAAGTCCAGAGCCAGACAAATTAACAGCAAAACAGAGATGCACTTCTGTATTTCATTCATTTTACAAACAAGGAATTCTACCTCTCCATTGAAACATAGTGTGGCATTTGAGAAGATGATGATAAATAAAATTTCTTATTGACTAAACGTGATTATTTAGGCATAGCTCAAACTGATTTTTTGTTTCATAATATTCTTTATTTCTGAGGAGGATTGTATGAGATAGGAATTTAAAACAGAACATCTTTTCATACATACTCCAACATACTTAAAACATAGGCCACAATCTCCATACATATCCTTTAGATGACCTTTTTTCACTTTTTTTAAACGAACGGGACCAAGGTAAATACTAAGTGATATTGTGTAGTTACGAATCAATTCAATCAAACTATCTTGTTCTTGTTACTCACTGACTGACAGCTAGCAATGATCAGAGTGATTTATTGAATTCTAATTTGTTGACTCTTTAAATGGTGGCAATTATAATCTTTGTGTGTCATTTTTTTCCCCTTCAGGTTCAGTGTATTGGTACAAAAGTGTAAGTTTTGAAATTGTTCAATTTGCCAGGATGCTGGTGTTCAGTTAACTCCGTGTCCTCATGGTGTGTGACAGTCTTTGCGTGACACCCCATAAATGTACATTAAAACATGAAATGATTGTGTAAACATGCTTTATAAATGGATGCTAGCAACTTGGTCTGCAAGGGGAGAAACTGTGTCCGACCAACGTTAAATGTACCTTAAATCCTCCCGCTGAGATTTGGCAGTGGTTGTTGTGCAGTAGATTGACTTTCTGTTACTTACATGGCACCAGGGAATATTTTACCACCTGATATTTACCAGTGTTTTTGGATAGTTGAAGGGCACATCAACACAGCTCCTTTGCAGCTAAATCCAGGGGCGCATGACCTTTTCTTATGTGCTTGAGTCATAAAGATTTTTTTAATACATGGTTTGAGACTGATCAGCATAATGTGAATAGATTATTTCAAAAACTTAGATCAGATTAAATAAATCTCCATGAGAAAACTGCCACTAAGGAGGGGTCCATACAAAATTCTGTTCCAAACCGCCCCCCCATCCCAGTCACATGATAGATGTCTCTTTTTGAAATGAATCTTTTCATGCATTGGCTCCCAACCACGTTATCTCTTGGTTTAGGGTGGCAGTGACAGGTTGGTGTGGCTGGCACACTCTTACACTGGCTTGGAGTTTGGTTGTAGCAGAAGGGCAATTTTGATGGAGCCTCAGCAGACAGGATGGCATAGTTGGCAGAATGAACAGTGGCAGAGCTCTCACTGATATCGGGGGCTCAGAATACACCAGACTGAGTTGTAGTGGACTAGACAGGTTGGCGTGGCTGGCACAGTCTTATGGTGACTGCTGGTCAGGTGGAGGTGGTGGACGAGAACAAGGTGACTTTGCACCTTCATGGTCTAGCAGGAGGAAAGCTGTTCGTGTGTACACATTCAGTTACAGTGTGTGCCTTTGTGCAAAAGTGTCTTTTTATGAATGCCCATGTTCTGTGTATTTTATTTATTTATTTATTTATTTATATATTTTTGCATTGTTGAAGGGTTATCCTCATCACTGTACACCGGGTGTGTATTCACTGAAGCAGGCACTCCTGCTTCCTGTGAGCCTCTGAGCCAACTTGTCTTCTTGCCAGGCATCGGTAACTTGGCACTCCCCCTCTTCCTTTTCCATGTGGTGATCACGTATGTCTATCCACAAGGAAGTCTGTCGACACATCTAGGCTTTTACATATGGGATATGACACATGCAAAAAGAGCAAATCACTCTTCATTCTAGGCTGGGAGACATGTAGTCTTTCCGAGCGTGCCTGTGTTTTTTTTTACAGGCCATATGTATATCTGTCCATGTCACTTGGGAATAGTCATAACCATTGCTGACAGGCATGCATATGGCACAGGTCACATAGGTCAGTGCATTAAAATATCCACCAAGCAGTCCACATGACTCAGGGCCAGGATAGCGATGTCCTCCTTTGTTACACTGCTACACACCCTGTCAGATGTTTGATAATGATATGATATAATAGTGCTACATACTGTTAATAAAATGCAATACAACAGTATTTGTTCTAAATATTGTAAAACTGATCATACAAAAAGTTCTCTTTCTCTACTAAAATATCCAGAAATAGCTATTTTTATGGTTTGATTCCCAACAGAAACTACTACTGCCATTTCAAGTGCCCTTATCTCCATTTACTACAACAGCAGAGCCAGAGCTCAGACCACAGAATGAGCTGTAAGAGGCAGTGAACCTCTCAGTCCCATCTCTCTTGAACTTTAGCTGTTGTTACTGCCGTAACTTCACATAATAGTTTCACTGTAGAGGGGACAACTATTCAATCAAACCAAGAGACAGCGGTGACGTCGTCTGAACAGGATGGATAAGTGCCTGTTTTAAAGTGGACAAGAGTGCTTTGCAGACAAATGTGCTGCTATACACACTGTGTCTACCCCAGAGTGGACTGAGTGGACAGACACCCTAGCCATTATGGCTGGCCTTGGGAAGCAGCAATTCAGGAGTGAGGTGGGGAAATGACACTCTCTCTGGTTGGTTAGAGAGACACATACTGCCATCAAAATATCTGGTTAGATGAAATCCATTGACTAACCAAACAAAACCTATTTCTTAATCTAAGTGGAAGGTGTTAGTGGGAATATTTTGTACCACCTTAGAGAAACAGACTAGTTGTCGCTGTCATTATGCAACACCAAGCTAACAGACTGCTTCATACTTCATACAAATGGAAACTTGGTAGCAGCCTCATCTTTCTCTCAGCAAGGAAGCAGAGAAGCTTCCCAGAACATGAATTTTTATAATTATTAATCTATTAATATTTAATGTTGTGAAAAAACTAAAAAGTGAAAAATTCATATTTTCCCATGGACACCAGACCTGCCTGGCTACAATCCCAAACATAAATACAAATATTATAACTAACATGGATAATCTATGAAGTGCTTTGGTTTTTTTTTTGTCAATTCGGGCTCCTCTGTCACCTTTCTGGAGTTTTCAAACTCCCAAAATAGGTTTTGGAAATGCTGTTGGCCCCCATGTATTTTGAAAGCTCCAGGGTTGTGTTGTGGTCTGGACAGACATACATGTAGACCTTTGGAAATAATAATGTGTTCACACATGCTAAGTCTTATCAACTGAGAGTTGACAATCTGTGTCCTGTTTACACCGGCTGCTTGCACATGTCCAGTGAATGCATTTTCAGACATGTTTGTGCAGATTAAAGTATTTAACATAGTAAATAGTAATTCTGTAACAACAGCTTACATTGTGGCTGCTTGTCTATACCTATTGCTGTCAAAATAACAATATTCAGTGCTACTGCTAGAGTCTCTCAGCAAATTTGTTTGTTGTGGTTTCCATGGAGATTCTCATCATCACTGCATGTTAAAGCAGAGGACTCTTGACCCACCTTCCTCCTCAAGTGTCAGAGGCCACCATATACTTAGTCTTGGGTGGAAAAACCCTTAACCTGTTTTTCATGACATACATTTCCCGTACAAGCATTTCTTTCTTGCGATTTACGCATACACTCTGTCTTTATATACACCCACACACTTTCGCTCTCTGTCCCTCTCAAACATGAACATCCACATCCAAATGCACTGCATCCTGTCATGCTCCTTTGCTTTGCCTATTTTATCATGACACAAGTCCCTGCAGAGGGTTTTGAGGACCACAAAGAGCAAAATGAGAAATAATGTGGAGGCTATTAGTGTGAAAGAGGGGCAATAGATACAAAACACTCACTTACACTTTCAACTCTTTCATTGTGTGTGTGTTTGAATGTGCAATTGCTTGGCTTGTCTTTCGCCCATCAAGCTCTGGTGTCGTCTTTCTACCATCTGCCACTGCCACCCTACTGACTTGCACACACACATACTGTATCCAACAAACCCTCTCCTCTTCTCTTTTCTTCTCCTCTCCTCTGTTCTTCCCCTCTCTCTTTTCTCTTACTCTTCTCTTTCTCGCTGGTATAGTTTTAATTGTCAATATCTACTCTTGTTAACAGCACAAAGGAAGTGGGCTTTGCCTCAAATCTGTAATTCAAGGAATGCATTTGGTGTGTGTGTGTGTGTGTGTGTGTGTGTTTGTGTGTTTTTCATGCGTTTTTGTGTGTACAATATGAATATTTAATTCAGCCCCTCCCTCCATCATGTATTAATCATGGAGAAGTCCGCTTGAGTTGAAAATAGCACCTAGCAACCCAGAAAACCAAAATTCATAGTAGTTGTGGGTATGTCATGTGTTGCTGCTCGTTCATGTGTGACAAAGCACATGGTATCATGGTGTCCTCTCACATTTTCCTTTCTTCCACACTGGGTTTTCTTTGCTTCCATCCTTCTCCATTGGCTAAGGGATGTGTGTGATGGAGATTTCTGTTGTTTGCATGGAACATGTACACAACTGTACTTAATTGCTTGGTTTTTCAGTGTTACAAGTGCTACTGTCTATGTAAAGAATCTGATTTGACTTCACAAGTATTGGCTTGTCTTGCACGTATTCAGAACTGAACTCTGAATGCATCCTGATGTGTCTGCGCTGACACCCACTTAGTAGGTATAAGTTTGAAATATTTCATTCTAAGAGAGGCTGTCTCCTCAAAGTGGTGATAATTGCAGCATTACTGACCCCACCATTCACACCAGCTGCTAATCTTTAAGATTATACTCATGTAGGCTAAGTGAGTGCATCTTTTCCAAGCAGCTGTTTGCAGGTGGAAGCAAAAATATTGCTGCAAGCTTGTGCAGTGACTGCACAGACTCTCAAAAATAAAAAACCTCAGTGTAATACCATGAGGCATGAAGACGGAATATTATAATACCCAAGCAAAATGAAATGTACAGTATGCATATGTTTTGGGACAGTGGAGCCTCACAATGACAAAGTTCTCTTATTGCAAAACAATAGGTTGTCATTTTACATGATGAAGATGTTCATCTAACTGCTAAAGATCGAAAAAGCCTAAAACAATGAAGAAGCGAATTTTTGTTTGAATGTATGCTTCAGTCTGCCATACAAAGACAAAGATTAAGTTTATAACACTTAGGAGTGGACATTAGATAACAATAAAAAACAATAACACTTTGGTCCGACTATGTTTATTCCATGAGGAAGAAAACAAGGTGAAAGCTGGAATATTCACTTTCACAATCAGTGACTAATAAAAAGCATGATAACCAGTCAGTGTATCGTGTATGTTTTCATTTATTGCACTTATGTTAACTCCTAGTTTAAAGGGGGTGGACTGTGTTCCCCTTTGAGTGTCACAGGAGTCAAGAAAATAAATGCGCTCAGTTTGCCTCAGGTGTCTTTGCAGCAAACATAAGATGATTCAGTTTACTAAAGGTTATTTTATCTTTGATTGCACATGAAGTGTGGAGTCCCCTGACATGCCATAAAAGGGCAATATTCAAGTATTTTAGTTTAAAACTTCAAAAACAAACTTTTATTCTAAACAGAATGGGAATACATAACATTTAAATATGATAAAGAATGTGTCTTCAAAGATGTTCATCTAAGTAAATGATAAATAAAATCCATTTTAACTAATAGCTCACAAAAACCTATTGTCACTATGATGTTGTTTGTGTATATTGAGTCCATCTGTAAAATACACATGGTGTAGGGCGGATTAAGTAAGGCCTGCACAAAAGATAACCTGGAGTCAGAAGTTATCACACATGGAGTATAGTCACTGACACAAGTTGAAGGTGGGTGTGTCAGAGCAATGTTGATTTATAAAAGAACACATTTCGAGTTTACAATTCACAAAGAACATCCGCTGATATGAACCTCACCTCAAAAGAGCGTACTAAGGGTAGGTGTTGATTTGCTTTGAGCTTTAAGGGTTACAAATCCATCACAATCACTCAATCCACAGTCAGACAGTCTGTGTATTAATGCTGACAATTTCCAGTTAAGATGAACCCAAAGGGACAGCATCTCTGTTCGTGGCTCCACTATACACAGATCATGGTGATCATGGAACATGTCCCTGGCAGGTCCCGACGGAGGAATGTGCTTCTCTCCAGAGAAAGAAAAATACTACTTGATACGTCTACCAAGGAGGTTATATTTTCACATGTGTATATTTATTCGTCAGCAGTATTACAGAAAAAGTAAAGAATGAGTTTTCACCATAGTTGGTAAAGGGATGAGGCAGTGCGTCAGGGAAGAACCTGTTCAATGAGGGTGCAGATCCAATTAGAGAGATGAATCCTGGATTTTGATCTCCTTGAACATGACCAGGTCATTTTTCAGCATTCTGTCAATTTTGGCTGTCTTTGTAAATCAATATCATATTCCTACACGTTTTCCTTGTTTGTTACACTTTGTTTTGTTTTGTAACTTTTCCCTCATACCTCAATCCTTGCCTATTTCTCTGTACACCTCTTTCAAGGGACTGTGGACACATATTGTTGTTGATTGCTTTTTAATGCTAGTATTGAAACCATAAGGATGACCACACATAACTAAATGTTTTCTTTTCTATTAACAGGTGGCTTGAGCAGCAATGAGCAGCCTCTGGAGCTCCTTAAACCTTCCACCATTTCAAACCATTTTGGTAAGACCTGTGCGTGTGTCACCTGCTTTTTGACCAATTCACTGATGGACTGACTTAACAGACTGATAACTGAGTTGCTTTCTTGAATGGAGAAGAGCAATTAGCAGCATGATTACAAAGCAGTTTATGCGTCTTCCTACTTCTTAAAATGAACATTATTTTGGTTTGGTTTAGCTGTTTTGATATGCTTTGGCCTTTTTATTGCCCTATACTCACATGTTTGAAATAAAGCCTTCATTAATTCAAATCAGTGGACCAGTAGGCTGAATTCTGTTAGGCTTAATGCTATTTCATGGATATCAGTTGATTTGAAGGGATGCAATCCTGTAAATGTGCTTGATTTACACTGTCATAGACTGAATTAACAAAACTGTGTTCAACCTGAATTCAGCCTATCCCTAACCCAACTTATTACCCATCATTTGGTCAAAATTTCTGAAATATATTATATTTTAGAGTTAAAGTAGAAACTATGACTTTCCATAGATGTTATTTGTATAAGATTTTGCGAGGCTTCCTGTTTTTGTTTGGTATTTATACTATTACCTGATCTGGTACTCTCTTAGAGCCTCTTCTCTCTCATGGAGCTGGGTGATCGATGCAGTAATGTCTTTGGGGTTACTGATGCGTAATGCACCGCGGGTGATTACAGAACTTCAATGCTCAGTGGGGGATCATGGTTGCCTTAGCTGGCTAATGTACGGCTCAGTAATGTATTTCGTCAGTGTCTGTTTATCAAGAAACTTGTCATTTACTCCTCAGTGGGTCATCATTTCTACCAGCTGACATGGCAGGTTGTTTTTAGTATATGGTAATATATAATTCAGTGACCAGCTCCTTTTTAAAACAAACCCTGCACGTGCCAGCCCACATGTGCGTGTACGTAAAAGTGCAAGTGAAAGGAGGCATTTTGTTTGATCTTCAAACTCCTGTCGACAAGAATGTGTGATGATCTCAGCCCATCAGCATGTCATCAACCCACATGCAGCGTGTTTGTCCCAGGTGGCAGGAGGACATGCTGATGCAGCAGTGATGTCATAGCTGTGGTTGCCAAGACCTGAAGCTGTAACCTGTTAATAGCATGTTTCTTTGCCTGCAGCACTGACATGCGTAATAGCATAAACACACAAACAGATGTAGACACTCATAACACATGCAATCATATGTAGGACTTGTAATAGGCTTGGAATCATATGGACTGTGTCTGATGGTCTTCATGCTCTTTGAAGCCCAAAGGGCTCCGTGCAACTCTACTCAAAATTCCTTTTGCATAGATAGAGGAATACTTTACTGCCTGCCTTATAGTAGCTTTGCATGCATGTACATTACACACACCACAAACCCTTGTTGACAGCACATTCAACAGGCATCATCTGACTCCTTTGTTACTCTTCTTTTGTCCTTGGTAAATGCATGAAACACCTGCATGGGTACCAGGCATCTCTAGTAGAGACAGGAATTAACTTAATGATATTGACATTTAGAGGTTGTTTTGTCAGCTCCCCAATGAGACAGAAGAACAGGGAGCGCAGGGGCGAATGAGAGTACTGAGAGAAGTTGAATTGAAACTTAACTATAATATGATAAAGCGTGTACAAGTGCAAAAAGAAATAAATTGAAGTGTTAGTAAAATAACAAAGTGGCCAAATGCAAGGTGCTAATATATATATATATATATATATATATATATATTAGCATTTGCTGGCCCTCTGCAGACCAAGTCTAAAGCACATGTTTATATCCAATCCTATGAGCTAATGGCCAACTTAGCACATCTCACACTTTTACAGGTATCACTGTAAAATTAGCAGGTGTTCATTCTCACACAGTCAGTGTCCTTCAATTGAACTGCTGAATCAAAGTCAGAGTTTGATAGGGTCCTAATAATAACTAAATGTCTAAATACCTGCCAGAAAAAGGACAACAGCATTTTATTGGAATAAGTACAGTACAATATTCTTTTAACACATTCTTTTGACGTGTTAGAATTAATTAACTGGGTGCCAATAGCAACAGTAACACCTCCTGTACATGTATGTGTCCTATGCTGTGAAGTCTGCTTCAACACAGCCCATCATTAGATGACAGCAGCATTGGTGACCTTCACTCTCTCTGTTTTCTTGCTCTTTATATCTATATTTTTTCTGAGTAAGAAGTAAAAGTAAGAATGAGCGTCACAGTAGAGGACTGAACTAGCAGAAATTTCAAATTGAGGGAGAGAGGTGTAGGAGAATGATCAGATCAGGAAGGCTGAGTGATGGATACAGATTTTGGTGCATGTTAATCAGGATGACTGCACAGAAGGAGGTACTGTTAGAGGAGCAGAAGACAGCACCTCTCAGAGTCACCTCCACACTTAAAGGAGAATGTGGGTTTTAGCATCAGTTTGTATCGGTGAGTTCACATGTGACTTAAAGAGAGAGAGTTAAAATTGCAGCCCTGACAAACATGTTTTAATGGGTGTGTGTGTGTGTGTGTGTGTGTGTCTGTAAAAACTTTGGTTAGAAAACATCGTTGTGAGGACATTTTGGCTGCTCCTCACAACTTTAAAAGCCTTTTTCAGGCTTGAGTTTATTTGTGATTGTTAAGGTCAGAGTATGAGTTAAAGAATGCATTATGTCAATGAGCATGTGTGTGTTTTTTTGTTTTTCTTTTTTGTTTGTTTTGTGTGTGTGTGTGTGTGTGTGTGTGTGTCTATTCATCCCGCCGTAGAGGCTAAACTCGGCTCTCTCTCCCCAAGCCAAAACAGCTTTCTCCCACTCTGCACAAATTAGCAGCAGCCCACGCTCCACTAACACATAACTGTCAGAGCACAGACGCTGAAGGGAGTGAGGAGGAGGGAGGGGAAGGTGAGAGAAGTGATGAAGGAGGTGGAGGAAGAGGAGGAGAGAGGAAGACAAACTGGAAGAAGAGGAGGATGGGAAAATAGAAAGAGTACAGCAGAAGAAGGAGAAGAAATGACAGATAATGTAGAATAGAAGCAGTTTTTTTAGCTTCACAGAAGGGTTTTGTTACAGCTCCATTAATCACAGCCTGGTGTGCACTGTCGCAATCAGCAGAAAACCTGACAGTTGACTTCTTCTCTGTTTTTGTTACATTTTTTAGTCTTAATTCTTTGTGCACATGTCCACTTTCTGTCTGCGCAGCACTGATAGTAAGGCTTATCAGGAAGAGAAGCAAACATGTTGAGAGAGAGAGAGAGAGAGAGAGAGAGAACAAGGAGCAGTTGACACAGGAAGTGGCAGACCTGTTGACCAGATCCTGTCCCCTGACTGAACAGCTTATCCTTATTTATTCTTGTCAATTACTTTTCAGCACTTCAGAACCTGAGAGTGGGAAAAGTAGGTAGATGTAATGCGATGAATGGAGGTGGGTGGATGGGTGGGGTGGGAGGAGAGCAGCAATTTTGAGGAGAAGAGGGCCCGGTTAAGAAGAAGAAGAGGGATAAGGGAAGGCGCATTATGCAAATATTAGCCGGCTCATTACCATTTCAAAACTCTGGAAAGGAAATCATACAAAGTGGAGAGAAACATATTTTTGGCTGCATTCTCTCTCTTGCTATCAGCATCTGCATTTCTGTAGTTTCCTCGCTATCTCTCAAACATATTACAACCCTCTCTTCCTCTCTCCCTCAACTACTCCAACTCATTCTCAGTGTGTGATTTCTAAATCTGTGCTCACTTGGCCTCTGATTTTACATGTTCATGCATCTAAAACTCCACTCTACACTCAGCGGCCACTTTATTAGGTACGTCTCTCTGCTCTTTGGTAGCGCACACCTTTGCCTGAATTTGTTGTGGTGTGGATTAAAGAAAGGCAATGGCCTGAGTGATTTTCATCATCAGAGTTGTCATCTGCACAATCATGCAGTGAATCTCCTGTTACCTCTACAGGGCTAAGATGTGGTGAGAGGCCATAGAAGTGCACTGAGGTCATGCTCACTGAACCACTTGATAATGTGTGTTTTGTGATATGGTGTGGTGTCATGCTGGAAGCAGGCAATTAAAGACAGGTGGACTGTAGCCATAAGGAGAAGGACATGGACCAACCCTAGATCCTAAAAACTATTTTATGTTTGTATACTGCAGATCTTCCAGGTGATTTTTTAACTAAATTGACACAATATTGCTTTTAGCTATGAAAGCATGATGTTAAGATTTTGGTTTTAGCTAAGTGGTAAGAAAATTAAAAGTGACTGAAAACATACAATCACATATATTTACTTCATTTATTTTTAACCAAAACCTCTCAAAGTGTTCGATCATATCCCATGGGATGCAGCATGTGACCCCAATTACATCCATCTACCCTACTGGCAGCATGTTGTGGCAGAAATTGAGTCGTGTGCCCACCACAGCCTTATTTTCTTGTTCATGACATAACAATAAAATGCTGCTGCTGCAGCCCATTCACATCAAGGTTGTGCCCTTGAATGCTCTTCTGCATGCCACTGTTGTAACGCTTGGTTATTTATGCTACAATCACCTTCCTGTCAGCATCCGGCGTCCTCCTCTGACCTCTCTCATTAACAAGACGTGTTAACCCACAGAACTGCTCTGCGTTGACATCAACTGTCATCATTACAGAGTGAATGCAGAGCTGTGTTTTCTGAGATACCTGAACCAACCTGTTTGGCATCAACCATTGTGCTGTCAAAGTCACTTTAAGCAGATTTATTTCCCAGTTTAGATGTTGCATGTTGCTGCCAAGATTAGATATTGCCATTACTAAGCATGTGTACAGGAGCACCAATGTCATCTCAGAGTCATGGTTTAAAAAAAAAAAAAAAGTGAACTTTTTCAAACCCTCTCATAATCTTAGTTTACCACTCTGACAGTTTTTGTTGTCATAATTTCTTCTCAGAGCTTCAGCTTTATGTAGGAAGGAGTGAGTATTATCACTTGATGATATCACAATTATTTCTAAGATCTTTATCTTGAATTTCTGTAGAAAGCAGATTCATATCATCATCCATATTTCCTCCCTGATTTGAATCTTCTTCTTCTTCTTCTTCTTCTTTTTTGGCTCAGGCAGTGCTTATTTGTAGATAAGATGCAACACAGAGCAAGTGAGAAAGGAGCTTAAAGGGGCACAGGATTAATGCTGAGAAGCCAGAGATAGAGAGAGAGGTGTGTTCCAGATGACACCCTGTCTGTAGGTCACGATGACTATGCGAAGACACTTGTCTTCCAGCCAGACCCCTGCTAATCCATCCTTATATGCTCTGAAACGTGGTCTCTCTTGTTTGTGCATATGACTGTGCCCTTGACCACAATCCTGACATTGTCAATATGTGTGTTTGTGCTCAAGTGAAACGAGACAGTTCCTACTAAAACATTTCATTCGTTTTTTTATTTCCTTGTGTAACAGCTCTATTTTTACCTGCTTGACACAATCCCACATCCTCTTTAGTTTTGTTGCAGTAGATGCTTACAATATTATGGGAAGAGAAGAAGTAAATATAGTGGGCCAAAGTTTGAATCATAAATTCAGTGAAAAGCTGATATTTTCCTGCAATAATGGCACTGATTGATGAGTGATTGGTCCCACACACTTAATATGTATGCATTTGGCAGCAAAGAATTGATTACATGTCAGAATGATCCCATCTGCACCCCTCTGTCATTATAGTTCTAATTCAGGAGTCAAAAGATTGTAACCTTTTATTGGATTTTTTGTCTTACAGCCCAACAAGTGAGCCAGCACCTATTTGAATTACCTTTTTTGTCTTCACATGCCCACCAGGGAGCCCACACATCCCTCAGGCCCCAGTGCCAGCTCCCCAGATGGGCCCCCCCAAAGCCCCCTACCACCCACGTGTACTCTATGACCTGGCATGGATTCCACAGCTTTTTGCCAGTTTGTTGTAGGCTTGAGTCAGTGGGCAGCTGCCTCTTTTCTGCTCAGCTGTCATCGCTCTCATGTATACACACGCGTGCGTACACACACACACACACACACACACACACACACACACACAACCTAACAACGATCGCCTCAGGGATGTTTCCAAATGTTCCTCTTGAACTCCCGATGAACTGAAATATAATCTACTTCTCTGTTGTTCTTTTTGTCTCCTTTGTTTCTCTTATTGTTTTTTGCACATTTTCAGGGTAATTTACCTACATTTGTTGTGAAAATAAAAGTGAGACGTCTTCACAAACTGTACATGTACGGAGGCAAAAAGTTCAAGGCAACATGCTAAAGCTAACCTGAAGATATCAGAGATTAAGGGTGAAATTCAGTTAGATCCTGAGAGAAAAATTGATGTTATAAAGGGAATGCAAGACAGTGTACTAGTACCTAATTATATCCACAGACATAGCCTGAGGTTGTGGCCCTCAAGTCAACCCGATTAAAGAGAGACGCTCACACACACGCTTCACATTCACGTCCAAGAAAGTATGGCAGAGTGCTCAGAGCCAGACTTGTTTTTGTCTTCCAGCAGAGCAGGCAATGCCTTAACCCACTTTATCTGCATCAGTGCCATTATCCTGTCAGCTATAGCAGGTGGACTGTGTGTATGTGCATCCGTGTGGGTGTGTGAGTGAGAGAGAGTTTGTGTTTATGTGAACGCTGTAGAGGGAAAAAGATTTTACCATTTTACCATGTCATGAATATTGCATACGACCTGGTGTGTTTTGCAGTGTTGTCTGGCTGAGCTTTGGAAGATGTCTGGAGTGTGAGGCTGTGTTACTGTGTGAATAAACACAAATTCCTTGAAGGTTTTTTTTTGGGGGGGGGGTTCTCAAACAGTCCAGGATGAAAGACAAAATAAAGTTGAAAAGTAAGCAGTGATCAGCCTAATTCACTGCTGGTAATAATCATCCTATCAGTTGTCATGTTTATAATATTTAAAAAACCTCATTAAACTCTTTGAATGTACAGTCTGTGGTCATATCAAAAACTGGCACAGCAAAAGAAATATTTATGTATAACCTTTATATATTATTTGGAACTGGAAGCTACTTATACTGAATGGGAAGGTAAAACAGTTAATTCAGATTTAGACGGTAATCTGGCTCTTGTTAACTCAAAGGGCAATACCATAAGAGCACTCTGAAATTAGTTGGTGACAAAAAACTGTGCTAGGCTCCAGTTCAGACCTACTTGACCTCCAGGAGAAAATACAATGACCACTCCCGCTGAAAGTAATTGATTTTGGTTTGTTATTTTCTGTTGGAAGTGCTGGGATGAATTATTTCTGCCGTATGTCCCAAAAGTTAGTTCAAGCCTCTATTTTCAGTGCTCTAAAGTAGACTGGTGACCTATCCAGCATGTACACCGTCCCCAACGGATGTCAGCGGGGTCTGCTCCAATCCCCCCAGGACCCTGCATGGATACAATATATATAGACAATAGATGGACAGATATATTCTGTGAATCTCTGTGACTGCATCTTGACTTGACTTGCATCTGTGCTTTCTATTACCTTCCTGTTTTGTAATTTTACAGTGAACATCTCACCAGCTAACATGTTAGTGTCTGCAACACCAGCAGTGGGTGACTTTATAGTCAAAATAGTAGTTCACTGAAAAGTTTTTTTGCTGTTATACTCGGTGATAACTTTTATTATTCTCCTTAGAGCCATTAGACTCTGTAGTGTCCGTAATTCTTACAGTAAGGTATCCAAGATGAGGTTGAACAGTTTGATGGGATTGTGTGTCTGTTTGTGTGCAGAGGATAAACATCTGGATATTTCATTTGCTGTTTGACTTCCTGTGAAAATCTTGTTAATGTTGCTGTACATTGTGTAAAGGCTTTTAAAAGCACCAGCAGGATTGTATGGATCTAGAATTCCTCTGGAACCTATCTATTATGGATGACCACTTCAGGGTTCAGACCTTTTCTGCACTCTCGCAGGGGTTTGCTAACCTCTGGCTGATAACACCACCATGACCCGAGCTTAGTCTTCCTCAGTCCGGGAAGAGGAGTTCATTACAGCCAAGCCCGCGGCGTAAGTGCTACAGCATGGCCATCAGCGATAGACTGTATTTTACTACTTAAAAAAAAAAAAAAATAGACCAGGTTTGTCATTTGTTGTTATGTGTGGCAGTTTTCTTTGTGGGGGTACAGAGTTAGGCAGTTGCATAACTGAGAAAATGAGTTTAAGAGTAGGCTTTTATCTCTTCAATTACAAAGGAGAAATAAATAAGTCTCCATGAGTACATACTTAGTGTCATCAAACACAGATCTTTGACACAGCTGATTATCCCCAGATTTTCCCACAGTGAAAATCATTACCCCACGTTCTCTGGCCACAGTGTACTCCTGGACACATCTGTCTTATTGATGCAACCCTCCGTTTTTAACTATGTTCTAATTATTATTATCTGTGACGAGGCATGTATTAGACTGGCTTCTGTAATCTGCACACTCTCCATGAAGAGATTGCGGGTCTAGCTTTAGTTCACAAGGGCATTCCTGTGACCCATTTGATTTTAAGTGCATAGGGAGGTGAGCTGACATCTCTCATAAGTTCAGTTTAGCATCGCCAATGGCTAATGGGTCGCTGTCTGCTGCAAGCTTGGTGCAGACTTGGAAGGCATTACCATTGAGATGGAAAGAGAGGGCGTAAAATATGAATGAACAGAACTCCCCATTGCAGCCTCGAGCTCAAAGCATCGCTCTTTCTTACCTTACACTGTCTGGGTTTTAAGAGGGTAATTTGAAGCCTAAGTTGTTCATTCTTGTTGTGTATTTATTTATTTATTTATTTTTGTAGAGCTTGTTGCCTCACCTGGATCACATTGGCAGCCTCAAGAAAACTTGATTTTAGAATTGTTTGAACTCTTATTACTCTTATAAGAGAAAAAGAGAGAAGAGAGACCTTAATTCAAAGGGTTATAGCTACAACATTACTCACTCACTTAATGCTTTTTTTTATATATATATATATATATATATATAAACATGGCAAACAACACACTATAGACACACCGTGGCATGCACAAACAACCATTAACGTAGGAACTCCACACAATTCCTCCCAACACTTCCTCTTTTGAAATGTGTCTGGAACAACTTCAGTCAAATTATACTACATTGCCTTTGAACATAAACTTTTACATGTGTTTAAATGTTCGTCGGGCTATTAGTGCAAACACAGATGTTTAAGAGTTCTGTCTTTTTATCCATACAATAATGATGGGCTCCCTCTCTAACCTATAGTTTTTGTTGTTATTTTTATCCATTTTGTATGTATTTGAAGCATTTGGGTTCAAATTCTCTTCCTGTGCTTTGCTCTAAAGCCTTTAAAATATATTTTTAATGTGTAAGATATTAGCACAAAATAATACCAATAATTACATCAGGGTTCAAGTTTACAATGCTGTACAAAGTATTCAAATCATATGGTTGTTGCATCAAATTAGTGAGCTTGTTGTTTGTTTTGAATAGAAGTTTCAGATTTGTTCGAGTTTTTGTAATACTGTTTTTTGAGTTCCCCAGAAATACTTATCAATGGGAGTGGAAGCAAAAAGGGGAGATATAAATGAGGGAGGGTTGAAGTGATAGTGTGTATTATAAATAATCTGAGTCAATAATAAACGACACACATCTCACATCTCACATATTTGAAGTTGGGACTGGGGTTCTCTGGGGAGATGGATGAAAAAAGCAACCCTCCTCCCACCATCCCTCTGTCGCTGTGGAGAGGAGGGAGAAGACAAGAGCACAAGAAGATGCAAAAATAAGAGTTGCCATTTTTTTCCCTCCCCTCTCGAGCACAAACCAGCTTGTGGTTATGGTTTGCATGAATCCCTATGTGTGTGTGCGCACGTGTGCACATGTGTGTACATTATGAGGCGGACGCCATCCATTATTTATTCATCAGTCCTGTCTGCCTCGTTGCCATACTGTGTACTTCAGCATGCCTCGCAATCATTATGCCACATGCATTATTTAAGGCACACACGCACACTGACTCTGATGCAGATAGCTACATGAGCTATTTATCTTGGATATGCTCACTTATCGCCTCGTCTGATTTTCTCACAGGCCGTTAATAATGTAACTGCAACGCCCTCTTTCACATAGACATTCATCCTCATCTTTAGGTCACACACCTCCCTGTACTCAAGCTTTCATCGATATGCTGCCACTCATACCTGTTGTTTTCAACCTGATGAGTATTCTACCCAAATCTAAATCCCTTCCTTCTAAGTCCTTGCATGTGGGTCTACCAATTTTTAGTGTGACATGGACTTGTGTGCCAGAATATCTTTTTAGGTATCCCCCACATCTTTGTGTATGTGGTCCACAGTGCTGAAAAACTGTGGAAAATATTTTTAAACAGCAAGAAAGTTTTATTTCTTAATATTTTATTTATTATTTAGTCCAAAATCTTTTCATATGGACTCCTTTGCTTCTAAGGTTTGATTGCTTATATAATCCCTCTAAAGATATCTCCAAGCGTACTATTGCAGATATGGTCTTCAACAGTTCTTTTTTTACAGGCCCTGTTGAAGCATGTGTCAAAGTTGTCCACATGTATGCTGTCGTTCATTCTTGTTTGACAAGCCTCTGGCTCCCTGCCACTGATCTTTGACCATGTTAGTTTCTAACTAACCTAATGTCCATACATTGATTTTCACTGTAAAGTTAACGATGTGCCTCTTTCCTCCGTTTCACTTTGGCCCTTTGAATGTGATGGTGATTCTGCCAGTTCTAAAAATGAAAAGGTGATTGTGTGTGTGCGTGTGTGCCATTATGGTTTTGGTTCAGCAGCATTAGCTGTTATCGGTGTCATGGCTGCATGAAACCTAGCAAAGCCTTTGACGTCAACACCATACAACAAGCTGATAGCACAGACTTTTATCACAGCCAGGTGTGTGGGTGTGTTGTCTGATCAAACAAAACTTGGCTTCCTGGATTCTATGCTGAACTTCAGAAATAGCTCCTGCAAACACACCATACAGACCAGCCTGCGCACACTCAGACACACACACACACACAAAATTAAATTCTGATTCCTGAAGCAGTCTGAGTAAAACAGAAAAAAATGTGAACAACAAAGTACGTATACTGACTCAGGTAAGAATTTAAGAGACATTTGGCAACATTGCCATTTTTTTTGTGCCATGTAATAGTTATTCATACATAATGAATAACAGCAGAGAGGCTCAATAGAAAGGTAATTAAAATGCTTTATAGTGACCAAAATATTACTCAAGTCTGATTAAAAGTGAAACTGAAACTAAATAATTAAATATAGTATTATGTAGTCTGTTTTCTCATCTTAAATATCTCAGGTCACACACCATTGTGCTCTCACTTTTTTTGGCTGATTAGACTATGTGGGTGTATGTGACTGCACAATCAGTCATCAGGACATCATCAGACTATGGTGTGGCTACAGCCATCTTTACCCTGAAAAGAGCTCCATTTATATACATGAAGTACAAACACCTGTGTGTGTGTGTGTGAGAGAGAGAGTGCGCATGGCGAGTGCGTGTGTGTCCAGTCATTCCGTGTAAAATATTTAGATAAAATTTATTTTAAGTACTATACCTAAATAAATATTAATGCAGGGAGTGATTCCTTATTATTGAGCGACTGCATATGAAGGTAGTTGGAAGTAGAACATTCACTTTAATGTGCTCTGAATAATTTTAGGCTATTGACCAATGTAAATATGGCAATAAATGTGGCATTTATGTCTCCACTATTGGTCACATGTCTGTGTTTCTTCCGTTCCTTCCACTCTGCTTGTGATGGTGTAGCCTCTCAGGAGTCTGTTCAATATAATTTACAAGCCACAGTTTGATTAGGTAGGAACTTGGGAGCCATTGATTATTAGGATCAGTGCTGGGACATTTTTCATAGCTCCATATGTGGTAAAATTAGTACAAGAGAACTTCTCTTTCCTGTTGAAATCAAATAAGTGCTGACGGTTGCTGCTCTCAGGCATCACTCAACATTTGTATGAAGTTTAGACTTTTGCAATCACACAACACCAGCAGGTTCAGTTGACAAAAGGACACACCTTTTTTTTCTTCGCCTGTTGAGTCAATATGATTGAAAAGGATTAAAATATCAGTCCCTTTTTGCAAATGGATACGAGCCTACAGTTCTGTCATTTTTATAGAATTAGACTCTCACCAAGTGAATTACTGTTCATTCTCCTGTCGGTTCCGTCCTGCCTGATTCCTGCCTTTTATTTTTATTGGCTTGGTATCATGCTGCCCCTTGATATGACAGTAAGACATATGTCAAGTCACAACCCCAGACTTATGTGTGAATGCTGATACCAGTCAATAGCCCAGTCCTCCAGCTGCCCTCATGTCTCCTCATTATTATTGAATTCATACCTAGTCATTCTTCAACCATTTATTTATGTGCCAGTGTCTCAGCTCTATTTATTCTTTGTGTTTTATTTATACTAATGACATTTTCTTTATATATTCCCTACAAAGATAAGTGGTAGATAATAGGTGAATGGCGAGATGTTGTTGTTGTTGTGTGTGTGAGTGTATGTGTGTGAGAGAGAGAGACAGAGAGACAGAGAGATTTTACCTCTTTCAATATCCCTTTGAAGATGTTTCTAAGATGTTGTGTTTTTAACCTTCTTACCTCCAGTAAATGAACATGACCATGACCCAAGAAAACCAAGCTAAAATTCCTCAAAACATATTGAGGTTGGATAGAAATCCATGCCTTCAAGCAGCATCTACTGTGTTTGCAGTGGATATGTGTTTGGAGTGGTTGCACACTGTTATAGTCACAAGGCCAAGCAGCACCCATTATCATAAAGTCAGCTTCGTCAATGTCTGCTAGTGTGTAGGAGGGTTTCAGATTAAAAAAGGAGCCAGAAGAATGTGTGTGCAACAAGTAACATAAATGAAGACACAAAAGCAGTTACAACAATAAGCTCTCTTCAGGCCAAACAACACAGTGTTTGTTTAGTCAAATGAGAACTGAGTCACAATCTCTGTGCCTCTCTGCTGATCGGTGACTTAGAGGGAGGAAGAGAGAGACAGACTCCAACAAAATGTTAAACATGCCTGAGACTGCCCTCTGATGTCACTATGGGAGAGAGAGAGAGAGAGAGAGAGAACTAAAGTGGGAGAGAGAGTGGGAGTGGGAGGGGACCAGAGGAACAGAGGGAGGGAGAGACAGTGGCAGCCGGAGCACAGAGCTCAGCACGTCAGTGAGAGAAACATAGAGACGGAGGGAGAGAGAGATCTGTTCTCACTAACAAAACCAGCTTGGTCTGCTGTGTTTTTGCGCTACAGATGACTTTCCAGCTCTGTTCAGAGTCACACTTTTGGCTGCAGTCTCACACTTTCTCTCCCTTTCGCTGAGCTATTACACACTACATGCAAACACACACGCACTTAGGCACTGCACACACAACAACCGGACAGCACGAAACAACTGATGGGTAAGAGCGCTTGTTGTTATGCAAATTGTTGTCTGGATAGTTCATGTGGATGTTTTTTACTTCATCTTTACTGAGCTGGTTTGTAATTTGTGTGTTTGGTTGTGTAAAGGAAAGTGTGTTTAGTCCACATGTGTGCACTGATTGAATTTACATTGCTATGTTGTGTTAAGTTGGTGTGTGTATGTGTGTGTGTGTGTGAAAGAGAGAGAGAGAGAGAGAGAGAGAGAGAGAGAGAGAAAGTGATACCTGAGCACACATGTTTATATGAACTCGTTAACATATGGATTTCTTTCAGCGTGTGTGTGTGTGGTGGTGGTGGGGGGGGTAGCTTGAGGAATGTATGTGTGTGTGTTCATTGTCTTTGTGGGTGTGCAGCTCTCAGTGACAGTGTTTATTGAATGGAACTGATGTATGGAGACACTCGCTCAGGGCAGCCTTTAACTGAATGGAGCAGATGGCAGTGTTGTATCCGTCCCTCCTTATAGCTTATTGTGTACATTCGTACATCTCCCTCTCTTTGTGTATCCACAAGTAATGTCTAAAAGTTTCTGTGTTTAATTCAATGTAATTATGAAGGTTTTCATTAATTGTTCACCTGAAAAAAAGTTCCAAAATGTGAGTAATTCATACACTCGTACAGGAGTATCATCTTTTTTCTGGATTAGATTCTGCACCACATTATTTTTTCTGCTCTTTTGAATAATAAGAATTTCATTTGCGTTTCAGTCAGTGGCCAATGGTAAATTTAGTGTTACCATGGGCTTTCTTATCTTAATTTAGAGTGTGTTACTACGTGAGTTTGATTTAGCTCTAACTTCTAAGCTTTGAACTCACAGAACAACTTCAGGAGTGTATCTGTGTTTACCCGCCTGAAAACACATCACCATTAAATAATTGTCAACATTAATTTGATTAAAGTCTTTTGATAGCTTCAACCCAGCATAGCTGCTGACTAACTGTCCTCAGAGAAACAGAAGCAAGAGATGAGGAGAGCAGAGAGGTGATGACACAAAGCACAACAAACTGCCACACTCCACTCTCATCAGCAGACACACATACACACCCATCTGAGCTGAGTGCACATGCAGGCCATTTGTTGAATTAGTTGCCTGCCATCATTGGCTCTCCCTCCATCTCTGGCCCCTCCCCTCCTGCCCTGTCCAACCAACTGCTGGTCACCATCCCACCAGTCACCAAGGCGTTTGCCTCCCCTCCTGTGAGAGCACCTGTGTGTGTCTGTGTGTGTGTGTGTGGCTCACAGCTGAGAAACATTATGTCAGCAATTACTGTTCATTCTTAATCTGCAAGCCTTAATGCTGCTGTCACTTGTGTGTCTTTGTGTAGCTTTGTTTTTTTTTTTTGTTACACTCATTCTGGTTGGTATTTTCTGGCTGTGTTTGATTTGTAAATGAATGTGTACGCTCCGTTCCTCCTGAGCAGTGATTAAACATGCATGGGGTTTTGTCTGAGTGCACGGAGGCCTGGTGGGGCAAGGAGCTCCCTCGGGAAATCCTAGTCTATAAATAACTCCCCGTGTGATCTGTATTCTTTATCCGATCATGGGGGTAAGGAGGCAAGGAGGTGGGGAAAGGGGCGCTCACAGATAGAGACATGATAGAGGGAGTGATGGATGAAAAGGCCAAGAGAAGAGGAGAGACGTTCACCAGCCATGTTTTGTTTGAGTTGGTCATCATCTCTGCCTGCAGTAGGGTAACCTCACAACCCTGTGAGATATTCACAAAGTAAACACAATTTCCCCTCTGGAAATCAGCAGAGTTTATCTCGCTTCCGTCCTTCAATCCCTTTATGGTTGAGCTGCTGAAGATACACTTAAAATCTACTGTATACTGTGTATATATGATTTTGTGTGTAAAATAATTTTGTTTTCACCCAAGAAAAACCCCCACAAATCTTAGATTGAGTTATCAACAGATGATGATTGCTCAAGAAAAAAGAAAGAATACTTCAATTTTATGCATATGAATTTGGAAGACCACTTGGACAATTTTGCTCTGCCAGTGTTAATATGTATGCTGCCGGGCTCTGCCATGCCTTTAGCAGGAATGTTTGCATTATCATGCCTGGTGCTGTCAGGGTGAGTCAGCCGGAGCAACCACCTCTCCTCCCTTTTGTGAATAGTCATGACAGTATGGTGTTGAGCCAAAGTGCCATCCTTGTAAGCCGGGCTAATTGCTTCACAGGTGTCTGCACGCTGTTGGGCACTGCAAGTTACCCTGTTGGCCTGATGCCATTCACCAAGCTTTGTTCACTGTAAACAAACTTCTGAGCATTGTTATTCAAGGTCCCGTAAAAGTCGTGGTACAATGCGGCATGGTATGTCAGCTTGACTGACATCTGTCAGTCAGATATGAAACAGATGAAAGATGATTATAATTTCACAACTGATATACTTGGGTATATTAAAGTTACAGCTTTGTGCAGGTTAAAGCAATACCTATTCAATAACTAGTTAAACACAACAGCCATTTTTGAATCTTTGCTCTTTTCTCACACAAAGGCACATGAACTTAACCAAAAAGAAAAAACTGCTGAAGTTAGAGTTTACTCAGTTACACTAGAATATACAAGAAGCCCATGTGGTTCAGGTATAGACTGTGCTGTTCACATATACATAGGAAATATTTCAAGGTAAGGCTGTATGATAAGAAAAAAAGCCTTATTGGGGCCGTTTTGCAATATTAGAGTTAAAATTTTGTAGCCCCTCGGCTCAGGGATAACTGGCTGGAGATGGCCATTCACTACTGGGGTGTTAGTTTTCAGCCATGATAATAGATTAAGACACCCAGACATTCTAGATTTGAATTTGTGGAACTTTCTGGTTGCCCAAGTAGGAGCTAGGTCTGGACATCACAGTAACAGTTCCCTTCATACACACAGAGCTTACATCCCCTCTACAAGAATACAAAACGTACTTCATAATGGTAATTAATAACAGTTGATAAATACTAATGAAATCAGCCGAGTTCACTTGTTTTGCAAGCTTTAGTTGGCAGAAATAATCACAACTTATTTACACAACTTACAATACACATACAAAGTCACAACTTCTCTATCTTCTTATCAGCCAGCTCGCTGATTTGTGCTGTGAAAATATCTGTTGTTTACAAGTCACTTGAGGGGAAGTTAAATTTCAGGCTTTGAAAGAAATCCATGAATAATGCTATAATGAATCTGTACTCATAAAGTCCTGTAGGTTTTTACAGATCATCTCCATTTGCCATTCATTTTTGATGGTTAAGACTTTGTTGCTTTATATGAACGTGTGGAAGCTGAATGTGTAAAATCTTTTAATTTGTGGCTTTTGTGTATGAACACAAACGGCCTTTGTGTAGTTGCTGTGGAGAAAGGCATTTGGAGGGGCATACATAAATATTGTGGTGTTGAGAGCAAGTGGTGAGCTAACTTCAGGGGCTTGCCAGAGCCCCATTAAGAGAGGACGGGAGAGGCAGGGCTTTGTGTCCGGAGCTCACCAGTGTTAGCCCATGTGGGAAAATATACAGTAGAAAAGGCGTTAATTAAGGTGATGCTCCATGCATGTTCAGCACTGTGGTACTACAAAGACCAGCACCAGAATCTCTTTTAAAGGTCCCCAGTGTGCAGAGTGACACTCTATTTGAAGTGCACTGACCTGATTGATGGCCCAACAAAAGCTTTTGTTTATTTGACCCTGATGTTTGTTGCTTATTAAATCTGTGTGTAAACATTTGGCAGGCATGTGTGTGTATGTACGTGTGTACAGTGACTGTGAGATGTTGAAAGTTTACCATGGTTCACTGGAGGAGGCTTTGTTTATGTTGCACGGATGATTGGCGCAGACTTTGTGTAGTGAGAATGATAAACAGTGGCACCTTCTAATGCAGCCGTCCTCCTATTGGCTCACTATGGAAGTGGCAGAGGGCTATCTATCATGTAACATGCACATATGCATGCAGCCTTACTCATGTCCTCTTGTCACCTAAAGGAGGGACAATGTAATTAAATATATTATATATTATACAAATCTATTGAGAACTGAGTGATCAGTTAAAAATCAACACATTACATCAACTGTTTAAACTAAAACCTTTGAAACAACAACAAAAAAAGAACAAACCAGACAAAAAACACTTGATTCTAATGTCCAGCTGCCAAACAAGCCTTTACAAGTATAGGGAAACAGTTAAATACACTAAGGCACATGCACCAGTGAAGCACCAGTGAAGCACCAGCATGTCTGGCCCATGGTGGCCACACCCTTTCTTTTCTCCCTGCTGTCCCGTTGGGTGGTGTCAAGTTTCCTCCCGCACTGAAAACCTGCCCAGTACCAAAGATGTCATTGGCTATCTCAGCAAGTAACTGCAACTCCATTGCCACCTCATTGGTCACTGGGGGACACCAAGACATCCATGATATGGAGATGCTCTCCACTCCGATTCAGGGTATTGATGACTGGCAGAGGGCATGGCACGACAGTGTGGCAGTTCTCCATAGAGCAGATATTGATCGGATGAGACTGAATGTTGCACAGGAGGATTTCATGCCGGGTTTAGATGTGAAGCGTAAATCAAGAATTTACTTGGTTGCCTGAGTTTAACGATTTAGTTGTGCAGAACCTTGTTTGTTGGTAAAGATCTGCTTTGCCTTAGTCTACGAACAGGTTAGTCTTTTTATTACCTAAAGTAAACTTTCTACACACCTTCATGTACTGTATATGGCTCATGTGGCACACTGCCTCTAACTGTGTCAATAGCTTTGGCAGTTTTGAATTTGAAAAGTTAAGCCTGAAGTGTAATAAATAAAGCAGCTTGTTGACAGTTTTTGATCCCAGCACACAAAATTCCAGTTACTGTATATGTCAAAGTTTTTAAAACTGGGGGGGAAAAAAAAAAAAAAATCGGTGTTTTTTTCCCCCTTTTTTTGCTCTCTCTCTCTCATGTTGTGTTTTAGGGTTGGTACCACTGTTTGTGTGTAAGCTGCTGTGTTGTTTGCTTGCTTTGGAGATATAATCTGATTCCACTAATACCCTACTTTCTGCATGTCAACCATGTTGATACAGGGATATTACTTTTCCCGCGTTTGCTTTTATGCGTTTGTGTATCAGCAGCTCCACAGGCCCTGTGCTACTTCACTGGATTATTCAGATAAAGTAGAATAAATGTTGGAGATTAAATTAAGCATAAGGAATGCAACACAAATACCTGTTTATATTTTTTGTCTGAAAGTTTGATTTTAGAGTTGGGATATGGCTGCTGAGCCTGATATTTTAACTTTGTCAGCTTTTTTCTTCCCCCCCCCTTACCATCATGTTGAGCCCTTGTGTGTACGATTTGTGCAGTGCATTGTTAACTATATTATCTTAAGTGTGTAATTGCACTGGGGGTCCATCCATCTCAACATCAGACACAACTGCCTTTGCTTTGTAGAAGTCTTTTTTGTGTTTACAGTCATATAAATGTAGTTTCATTGGTCTCACACACACAACCTGACTGGGAACACACACCACGCAAACACACACAGTAAGTCTGCATGCGTGTCAGCAAATCCCTACTGCATAACTCATGTTGCCATGTTTAATCAGTCCGCCTGAGTGTGAGCTTGTCATGGTTTGTGTTTTGTCTTGTTTGTGTACAGAAAGTGTATGTTCAGGGTTCCTCTGCGAGTGGTGTTTGTACAGATGTGAGTAAATACTGTATAAGGGCGGCATCCTGTACACTTGGCTCCCACCACACCACAGACTGGTGCTCTGATAAACTCTGGCTCTTCAAGTTCCTGACACATTTTATGCACTTAATATTTTGCTCATCCTCGTATTCAATGTATAAAATGATAAAAGGGACTGGCATCTACTTATACATCAGTTTATTTTATTACAAGCAACACAGCCACTGTGGAGTATAATACTGAGTACAGCAGTTATGTTTGCAGAATCCAGGAAACTGATGTAACAAGCATGGACAGAGAGGGTGTTTTGGGTGTTTTTATTCCAGTCAACCCCTGAACTTTAAATCCATTCTATAATTTTACTATAAACAGACAGAGTCAGATGAAAGTCTCTGTCTCCAAAGATGTTTGTTGTTTTTGTTTTTTTTGTGTGTGTGTTTGTTTGTTTCCTACTTTATTTAGTCACATTAAGGGTGTCAACTCTGTATTGATCTCCCTTCAGAGAGAGGTCTATTGTTTATGTCTTCACGGTACAGGCGTGCACATTGTTGTACACAGCACTTGGTGCCCTTTCATGGGAAACCTCAGGGAAGGGAATGTGTTTGTTATAGCTTGTGGAATATGTATGAATATGTAATTCTACTCACTCTCTCTATATAATTTCGCACCTTTTAGCCTGTGATGTGCAAGTCATGTCTTCTTGCCATTGGTTATAACCAAACTCAACCTATTTGTACTTTTTCTCCCTTTTCTCGCTCCTTTTCTTTTTTCTTTCTTGGACTCCTCCTCTTTCAGTGGATGTGAGCACGGCAACACTGCCCACGCAGGTACCCCCCACTACCACATCCATCCTTCCCATGGACTTGCGTGTCGTAGACCACCCTCTCCACCACCACCACCACCAGCAGCCGCCCTTTGGCCTGGTTCCCCAAACCCACCCTCTGCCTCCCACCTCCACAGCTTGTCCCACATCAACCGAGCCAGCCCATGGACCAGTCACTGGTGAGTCAGGATGATGTTTGGTGATCACACCATATTTACTCCAAACACAGTCCAGATGCTGAGAATGATGAATTTTTATAATTTCATACAGACCACCAGGAGCAGCAGTTGAAGCAGGAGTTGGTGGCTCTGAAACACAAGCAGCAACTCCAGAGACAGCTACTGATTGCAGAGTTCCAGAGGCAGCATGAACAGCTGTCTCGACAGCATGAAGCCCAGCTTCAGGAACATATCAAGGTGAATTGGTTGAATGGGAAGGAAAATATCTCTCCTCTCCTGCTCCTCCCCTCTTCCTCTCCTGTTCAGATTAAGGTTGGGTAGAGGGGTTCCTTTTTGGATACAGCTACTTGTTGACTGTGCTCAGCAGATAAACACATTCTGAAGACTAGAAAGAAGCATTATGCAGGTGTAGACCTAAGTGCGCATGGTTTTATAATTTGATCTGATGTCAGCTTTGTCATCTACATCAGCGATTCCCAGCCGCTGTGGGTGTGCCGTGGAGAATTGTCCAGTTTCACCTGATTGGTACTCGAAGCCTTGGAGTGCTGGTCGGGTGAGGTTGAGTGGTCTTCTGCGGCGCGCCTATATGCCGCAACACAGCGGGGAATCACTGATCTACATGACAAGACCACTGGCATAAGTGCACCTTGTCTGTGTGTATGTGAATTTTCTACGTGACTCATTCTCCAGAAAAGCCTACTGTGACCACAAAGTCAGCCAATTAGACAGTCTGGGCTGAAAATAACTCTCATGTGTTTATTCCACTTTGCTTGGTCTTCAGGTTAGATTAGGTCTCATTTTAGGCTCAAACATTTAGTTGTTTTACTTTCAGCCATTGATTGGTAATTTAAAATCAGTTGGGTTTTTTGTTTTTTTTGTTGTTTTTTTTTACATTAAGTCGTGTGTACCTTGTCAGAACAATATATCCTCAGCTTTGTTATTATTTGTCAATTCTTTCTGGTGTGCCTCCTTGTACCGTTTCTTCCTTCATTAGCTTTGTCTCTTTTACAGCACCAACAAGATTTACTGGCGCTCAAACACCAACAGGAACTGTTGGAGCATCAGAGGAAGATAGAGCAGCAACGTCAGGAGCAGCAACTGGAGAAGCAGCAGCGGGAACACAAACTCCAGCAGCTCAAAAACAAGGAGAGGGGACAAGAGAGTAGGTAGCAACTGCTAGTGAGAGTGATTTGTATAGAAAATTATCAAGGGATTTTCCGAGAGATGCAGCATTTTTGTAGCAACAAAATATGACAAAATCAGTGACAGCTGAACCTAAAACTGTAAACTAAAATTTCCCCATAGTTGAGCATATTTCTAATGCCCCTTATATTGATGACAGTGGGTAGTGAAACATTTGCCTTTAACCATTTTGATAAAAAATGTCATCACTTTATTATATCCTGTGAGACATTAGTATTAAGTTGTGGCATACTTAGATCATGAATTTATGGTTATTTTTGAAAACACGTGATCAGCAGCACCTTTACCTTTGACATTTGATCACAAAATCGAATCAATTCATCCAAATAACAATTGTATGACTGAAGGTATCAGTTAGGTGTTACTGTATTTTCATTCCTATGGATCAGTAGAGCCATTAGTATGCGCCAAACATAGCTGTTATCTTTAACTAAGCATGTATTCACTCCAGCCCCTCAATATCTTCTGTAACACTGTCATTATATCACAGCAGTTGCCAAAGAGACTTGGCACCACATCCCCTTTGTCACAGCACATGTCCCTATTGCACGACAGTCTCAGCAGCCTGACTTGACATTCACCACAGGGAATTTCAGAATAAGACAAAGCCAAAAGCGCAAGGCATTCAAGTGATCTGCATGCCTTCATCTTAGTAAACTGCTCTCCTTTCCTAATTATTATTATTTTTTTGTGGGGGGGGGCAATATTATCAAGGAAATTCAGTTTCTTGACTTCATCTGTTTCTTTTTAGCCGTTAATTTACTAAAGTTTTGGTTCTATTATTCCTCCTCATCAGCAACAGCCAACAACCATTATCAAAATGATTTTTTTTTTGCCTCAAAGATAAACTGAAGAACAAAAGTCATTCTGTCCTCAAAACATAAAACACAATTTACTCCATAACTGAATAAATAAAATAGAAATTGCTTCTATGATGATAATGTACTCATCATACATGTGCTGAGATGTGCAAACATGGCCACATCTCGCCTTATAAGGACAAATTCAAACTTCCCTGATGTTGATACCAATGTGAACTTTGACAGAGTTGGATATTTTTTTCTGTAAGGAGGAAAATTTCGTGCCGTTGCCAGGCCAATTGCTCTTCTTGTTTCTTTAATTGTTTTAAATTACATAAAAATAAGGTGGCAAGAAAAACTTGACTCACTATGTATGCACTAAAGAAATTTCCTTTCTGAGTCAAACATCACTAAATGCTTTTTATCTACCTTTTACTGCACTCCAGCAGCTCTCATAATGCGGGAAACACACATCTCTTTCTCACACTGGTGTATGTTTGTAAACATTTGCATTAGTAATGTAAGTAGCTACATTGATATCTTCCTGCATATACATGCATGCTTACTATTTCTACTTATAATTTCTAAGATATCAATACATGGTTATTATTATTAGCTTGACAGTTAAATGTTTTTGGACAGGCGATGATGACTACAAGCCTTTTTCAAAAAATAGTTAATGGTGAATGCATGTTGGGAACCAGGGTTTCTGGCAGTAAAAGTCCTTTTTTCTGGACCTTTCTCCACTGGACAAAGTGAGCCTACAGTTTGACGTCTATGGAAAGAGCATTGGGTTATAAACAGAGGAAGCTTTGTTAAGTGCTGCAGTAAATTGCATAGAAGGCAGTCTCATAAAAGCCAATTTGCTTCTGTGGCAAAGCGGGCATATTGGGATGTCAGCACATCAAGCTGCTCTGTGATTTAGAGATCATATATTAACTGTTGTCGCTTTCACGTGCTCTTTTAACTACTTTCTCTGTCTAGCTTAACGTCACCTGTTATCACTCCCCCTGTGACATCCTTCGAAAAACACTTCTGCTGATTCTCTTGTATTCTCAAAACGCCTATTTTATTGAGTTGCCTTTATTGGTCTTCTCACTCCATTCCTCATATTTCTTCCTGGTCTCATTCCCCCTCACTTGTCTCTCTCCCTGGACAATTTTTTTTTGTATTTGAGAAATAAGCTTGGTAATTGAGGAGAGACCTGGGGCTGAGTGAAGCTCATGATGTGTGTCGAGGCGGGTTACAAAGCATTGCTCTCATCTCTGTGGATTTTTATTGAACCTCTGATGCTCTGAACTCTGTTGAAGATTGTGCATTCGGCATGTAGCTAGAAACCCATTACCTATCAACACTTGGATCGATGCTGTTATAATATTCATGTCAGTGTGACAGATGGAACAGGATAGTTAATGTACTGAATGACAAATGTATATGTCCGTCTCTCTCTCTCTATTTATACATGTGTGTGTGTGTATATATATATATATATATATATATATATATGTTCTGTTTAGGTGCAGTTGCCAGCACAGAGGTAAAGATGCGGCTTCAGGAGTTTGTCCTGAACAAGAAGAAAGCCCTAGCTCAGCGAAACATAAACCACTGTCTGCCCAGTGACCCACGCTACTGGTATGGGTGAGTGTCACAAGGGACCACCATGGGGGCCACTTATGGTTTGGTGTGTAATATATGTAATATATATAAAAATTAAGGCTATTTTCCCAGTTGAGTGAAGGGCAACTTTTTTCCTCGTTTTTTTTAACTAAGTAAGCTTTTTAGAAAGTTACTTAAGAATGAATAATTTTCTGGCTTCAAAGAAGAAAAAATAAGAAGCATAAAAACCTTTTCCACGCTGCTGAAACCGTATGTTGATGAACTTTTTGTGCTTTTGGAAGCCTTTTAGTTGTTTCCTTTTTCATATCAAAGCTGAAATATTGTAGCCCTTGAAAAACCTGAAAGTGACATTGAAGTCCCTCCTCATTGTATCTTTGCAAGCATGGCATACCCTGTGCTGTTTTTGACCTATCTTGTGTTGGCATTCATCATCTTTATGCCTTTGTGTCTGGTGAATATTTGTGAGTGTAAGCTATTTCCATGAGAGTCATTTGCCAGACACCTCTGAGTTAAACTATAGAGAAAACACTGAAAGAAGGAACCATTTTTCTGTCAGTGTTGTTGTCTGTGATTGGAACATGGCTCACTTGGAGGTGTGTTTGTATGTGCCTCTGTTTATAGAAAAACCCAGCACAGCTCCTTGGACCAAAGCTCTCCTCCTCAAACAGCATTGTCAGCATACAACCACCCAATGCTGGGCACATATGATTCAAAAGATGACTTTCCTCTCCGCAAAACAGGTAAAGACTAGCACCATGCTCCTGATATCCATATTCCCTAACCTTCAATAGCCATTGTCTGTCCACAAGGCCAACCAATGCATAAGCATTTGAAACGGCTCATTGGGTTTCTGAGTTGGGCAGAAGAAACAGGAGCCGATCACTGGAGGATCTAAATGAGCCGCTGTGATGTTCTTAAGAGATGATATTAAAAGTTGTTTTGTAGGGTCTTTTGAATCACTTGAATGTGAATGGGGGTTGAGGGACAGAGAGGGTAGCCAGGTGAAAGTGGAGAATTAAATCATCTTACAAAGATTTTCATAATAACCAAGAGAAACCAGAGTTCACATGGGCCTTCACAGACATACGTAGGTACATGGATGTCTGAGATGTGCTCCTCATTCACACTGATACTGACAAACATATTCAAGTCACACTCCTTCAGAGAGATTGTAGATCACACTGTTCAACAAAACAAGTCTCCACTGCTCAGAGACTTGTCCCAGGAAACAAACCACAGTTCCTGCTTTTTGGATGCCTCACTGTTATTTCTCTGTCCTTCTGTCCATGTTGAATATGGCCAAGCTGTGATTATTCACTTAGTGTCAGCAGCTGCTTTGGCAGTATCGCTCCCTGCTTTCACAGCTGGTGGCTAAACTCTGTGTACTCTGCACTCCTGCCCACCTGCTGCGAACTGGAGGCAGGAAAGATTTATCCTGGCACACAACCTTAGACCACAAAGTTTCAACTTTCAGGGACAGTCAGATGTAATTCAGAGATTCAGTTTGCCAGTGACCCAGAGAAGTATTCACATCTCATGGTTTCATGGTTCCTACTGACATGACATATAACAAGCTGTGTGGTACATTGCTTACTTACTCCTCTTCATCCCCTGTGGGACAGAAGACACCAATGAGCTCTCTCTATATCATTTTGTTCTTGGCAGCATATTGAGCCTCACCCCTTGACAAGTTCAAGTTGTGTGGGACATACCTAAGAAGAAAATGACATATTTTTAGGAGAAATGGAGAGATCTGAAGTTTTTGTAAGTTGTGGGATGAGGCATAGAGGGAACACTGACTGAACATGTGCACAAATATGGCATGGCTCTGGAGGGCATGTTGTGTTAATAATGGGCTGATATAGATCAGATTAGAGTGGCAGACAGAGAGATGAACTGCGTTCAAGAGGAAGTAAGCGACAGTGGTTTCCACAATTGCACTCTGCTCTGACGACTGTGACTGTCACGCATGACGTTTTTATCTGTGGTGAGCCATGCTGCTAATGTATGCATGTAAATTATAAATGTACGTAAAGAATTTTTTTCTCTCTCTCACAAGTGTGGGTGTACGGTATAATACAATAGTGGTCCTTTGTCCGAATCTGAGAGGCTTTGTTATTATGACTGACAGAACACAGAGGGCCACTCTGAATGCTGCAGCAGGAAGTCTGTCAGGCCTTCATGACAAACACAGACTTGTCATGGTGACCCCTCTCTCCCTCAGTCGTTCAAAGTGTCACACATTCCCTTACCACACTGTGCTCTGAATATTTAAACCACGAAGGATGTCCACTTGCAATATAGCACTTTCATATCCTTTGTTTAATCCATAACAACACAATCTGACACAGCAAAGAGAGTGGGGTGAAGAATCTGTGCTCTAAAGAACACCAATGCAGCATGGTAGCTGTTACCATGATGGTCACCTTACTTTTTAACCCATCTCCTCTGACATCATTGACTTCTGACCCAGATCTTGCTTCTATATTTAAATCCCTGCCAACTCTTGTTGATGGACTTGTTGCCACTTCCAGGCACATAGGTTAAACAAATCAAACTAAACTTATTCGCCCTACCTAATACTTGTATTTTATACATGTAATCTTGGGATTTGGGAATTTAAACTGGATGTGCAGGGGCACTGGTGGCCATGTTATACATGGCAGTTAAGTAGCTAAGATGTAAATAAGAGGGGAAAAAAACCCCACCATCTGCTTATCCACCCACCTTACTCGTTTACCGCTGTGGTGTCACAACAATCAGTAATGGATACCTCTGATTTTGATGAACTTATTTCACCTCCATTAAAAAGGCCTCATTAATTTTAACTGTCAGAGGGAAAATGCCAGTCAGCTTTTTGATACATTGTGCTCAAATCCACTTTACAAGCTCACAGGAGACATTGTAAAATAATTTGATGTTGTTTTTGGACAAGTGTTTCTTGAAAAGTGGAACTAAGAATTAATGGCTTTATATCATAACACCCTGTTTATAAAGTAATTGGGCAATAGAAACATTTACAATCAAATTAGATTCGATTAATTTTCCTTTATGTTTCTTGGAAATAAGTAGGCGAGGCAACTTTGTCTATATATATGTGTTTGTGTGTGTGAGTGAAAGAGATAGTGTGTTTTTGTGTTAGCATTCATCAGATCTATCTATCTAATGTGTCAGCCACATATGATATTTCAGGGAAATGCTGTCGATGAGTTTCAGAAAACCGCTCTATTGATCTTTGTAAATCTCTCTTCCTCTCTGCCCTTCCTTGGAAGAGTAGTACGGCTTCCCCCAGCATGATTATAACAGCTCGGGACTCCCATTTGTCAAAGCAGTTGAGCAAAAGATCAATGTTTTGTATGAGAGAACCAGTTTCCTCCTACACTCCTATTGAAATACTAAGCACCACTTGAAGAGATGTTTAATTTGATATTGACATGCCATAAGTGAGGGTTTTGTGTAATTTTAAAAGATACGTGGATATGACATTGAACATAATATGTAGCATATGAATTATGTACTACACTAACCTTAAAAGACAATTTGGCTAACTTGTAAATGTGTTTTTTAATATTACCTTCATAATGTGAAGACCTTGGGTTGATAGCTGCAAGACAACAGATGACATATCATTACCATGAGAGGAGGATGTGAAGTTGAGAATGTGGCATGAAGTCTATAAAACTTCTTAAACTGCTGATAATTTGGCTGTATTGCCACCATTATAAAGTGGGACAGTCGCAATAGCCTGTGTGGAGGCAAGTCCACATTTAGCACTGGATAAAAGAGAAAGACAGAGCAATGATGGAGAGAAGGCAGATGAAAGAAAGAGACGGAGTGGGGTATTAGAGGAAAAAAGAGGGGATGGAGGAAGGGAGGGAGAAAGGGTTGCAGGAAAATGCCAGCGTCAGCAGTAAAACCAGTCTGGGCCCTCTGCAGTGAGTGTGTTCGCACGTGTGCACTCTGGTGTGCTTTTGCCCAGTCGGCATTAACACCCTTCAAAGTCACTATGTCCTGAGGTGAACACCCCCATTGTGACCACAGTCCTACCTCACCTCCCCTTTCTTTCTCCTTTCCTGTCCTCCTAACCTTCCTCTAACCTTCTAATTCTCCTTCTGGCTCACTTGTATCCCTCTCTTTCCATCCACTCCTCCTTTTGTTCAGTTTTCAATTGGAAACACAAACACAACCTTGGCCCCCCCTCTCTGCCATTTCACCTTTTCCAATATGCACTCATTCCTCTGTCCTAGCTCCTACAGTTTCTATGCTGTGATTAGATTTTCACAGTATTGTGATGTTTTTTGTGACACCTAGTTGATTTTTTTTTAAATAAGTCACACATTAAATATAATGTACGATTTAGCACATGATATTATCAAGGGTTACTGGTGTCCTCCTTTAATAGCATTTCCAACACAATTGCTCACTTTAGACTTTTACATCCAGTATCAGGATGAGTTCTGAAGCAGCGATGATGACCAAACAAGATTCCAAGTACTGTGGTTCAAACACTACTCATTAGCCATGATGAGGTTGTCTTTTAGGGATTGGCAAGCACAGTCAATTATAACCACATGAATTGCATGCACTGTGCACCTTCTCCCATGATCTTTCGTCATTCAGCTAATTCACAACATTTTATCCTGACCCATCTCCCCCAATTATTAGAAACTTTTGAAGGGTGCCCTCCGCTCAGAAGAAACACCTTTTAAAGTAACTGACTTTAATTACTTTAAGACCATAGTTCCCTTAATATTTATTCATTCATTTATTCATTTAACATTATAGATTTACTATAGGTCAGCTCATCTCCATTGACCAGGAGGTATAGTGCTTGTACCTCTTTGAAGTACATTAAAACTTTTTGAAGCTTCATTCCACCTTGATTGGTATACAAGGTTGCAGGATATAAGGGCTAGGGAGGTTCGTAATGACCATGAATAAGTCTTGTAACAAGTAATACAGTAAACATCATCAACAATCCCAGCTCCTTTTCTGAGAAGATTAGTGTGGGCTCTTTGATACAAGGTCGTGGAACGAGCAGAGGGTCAACCATTGGTCAGCTGTCCAGCTTTAACTAATTAAACAGAAGGAAGCCAGTGGAGGAGGGAATAGAATAAAACCGCCTGTGTTTGGTGCAGTCTGGCAGAGAGACACAGAGGCAAGTCTGGCCAGGAAAGGTCAGGCTACTCACCAGTGCAGCTCCATAGCAAATCCAGAATGGGAGCATCTGTTTCCAAGCAGACCCCTGAGAAATGTAGAATCGGGCACATACACATACCCACACGTTTACAAATAAATATGAAGACACATTCTGGCATTTACTTTTATGGAGAGTGTCTGGAAACAAGCAGTGTTCATTAGCAAAGCTTGGAGGCAGCATCATTAAGTGTGGGGTCAAAAAAGCAGCCAGTTGGCTGCTTTAGCTCCTGTTGCACCGCTTCCCCCTGTCACACAATGATTGCTATCCTCAGCTCCCGAATCTGTCGGCCAACACACACAGTGTGGCCTGCAGGGACGAGCTCATTAGCCCCACAACATGCCTGGGAACGTGTTCCCACTTGTGTGACAAGGCAGTCGACCACAAAGCAGAGAGCCAGTTTAGAGGGAATCTGTCATTATCAACGTATTTATGGGTTGACAGCTGGGATTATGACAGACTGATACTTTTAGAATTGGTGCTCCAATAGGAGATAAAATACTTAACCCCCCATGGAGCCCTATCCACAGTTATCTGCTACTGCTACAGATTTATTACATGGGTTGGGACTAACAACAGTTCTAGATCAAAATAGACTTTGACAACCTATTTATTTTGGATTCATCTCACTCTCAACTGAAATGGCTCCGTCCTTTCTTTCTTCCTTCCTATCTTATCAGCCTCCGAGCCCAATCTGAAGGTTCGCTCCCGACTAAAGCAGAAGGTGACAGAGCGCCGAAGCAGCCCTCTGCTCCGCAGGAAAGATGGTCCAATCATTACTGCCAAGAAGCGTTCCTTAGATGTGGCTGGTGAGTACTCCACTACTGTCAACTGTTGCTATTTTATGTCTTATTTTTGCAGTACTTAAGTTAAAATCCACAATTTTGGTCCAAACATCAGTGTCAGGATTTTTTTTATATCATTTCATATAAATGGTGAATTATTATTATTAAAATACATATATTTTTAAACAAATTTCTGTCTTACCTACACTTTAGAGTCTGCATGCAGCAGTGCACCAGGCTCAGGTCCCAGCTCCCCTAACAACAGCTCCAGTAACATTCCCAGTGAGAATGGGGTCACCATCTCCAGCAGCCCAGGAGAGGTAATCAACATTATATTGCATGTGTGCTTGTGCATGACAACATATGTAAGTATATGCATGTGCGTTTATTAGTGTTTGTGTGTCTCAAGCAGATTATACTTGTCTGACAGCTCTCTGGCCACCAAAGTGTCAGATCTCACAAGATTACATTTCTTCAGAAGTGTTTAAATATCGTTTTTGAGGTTAGACTTATGCATCAGCTGTTATGGCTATGATTTGGGTTAGGGCCTGGAAAATGTTTTCTGTCAGTGATATGCCCCCATTAATATGTATGTGTGAGACACGGTGTCTACTTTGCATCTGAACTGCTTGGGTATTTACTGCACTGTGGTTGTGTGTGTCCAGGCCTCCCTGCTTCAGAGATTGGCTGCAAGGGAAGGCTCAATTAGCCAACTCTCTTTATACACCTCCCCTTCTCTACCCAACATCACCCTGGGACTGCCAGCCACAGGGCTTGCCAACACTGTGAGTGCACATAGTACACAATGTTATACATTTGTACAATGTACCATTACTTATAATGAATTTTAAATTTGTTTTTGATTTTGGCACCCTGGTCATGCAAACTGAGGTTGCGAATGACAAAACTGATATTCTAAAGCTGGATTTTGTCTTTGTAGATTTTTGGCATCCCTTTCTTGTTGAAAGGGATGCCAAAAATCTACAAAGCTCACTCCCTCTGATTCTCTTTCTCCTTAGCCTTCTCATTTGTCTAATTTGACCCTTCTGTTTCCATCCATCTGCCTATCTTTTCTGTCTTGTCTTTTTCTTTCTCTCACCCCTCTCAACCTTCTGTCTTTGTAGGTGGTATCGGGGCACCAAGATGGTGAGAGTCATTTGCCCACATTACAGCAAGGCATTCCTCTGACCCCTCCTTTCCTGCCCACTGCCCACCTGCCATCCTACTTGGCATCTTCAACACTGGACAGGGAGGGGGCTGGAGGGGGCACAACTGGTCACAACCCCCTTCTCCAGCACATGGTGCTGCTGGAGCAGAGCCATAATCCAATGGGTCAGTGTTCACTGCAACATGTATTTTTCATACTTCCTGTTTCTCGGCAATGAACAGCTGTTGTTTTAACTAATGCCTTTGCAAAAGCAATTTTATGTCATAATAATAATATAATAAACTACTACTACTACTACCACCAATAATAATAATATTAACAATAACAACACCAACAACATAATAATAATAGTTATTAGTTTGTTTACCTCAAATATCCAAAGGGCATTACATCCTTGAAGCATTTTACATGTTTCTAAAAAAAAGGCCAAAATTAAGTGTTGAAATAAAACTGCAGGACTGTGACCACTTGACTGAAATAATAAACATTTGATCACTCTGTTTACCGCAGTTGGTCTGGGTGGTGTTCCACTACCTTCACCTACTGTCTCTAAACTTGCGCGGGGCCACCGTCCCCTGGGGAGAACCCAGTCTGCCCCTCTGCCCCAGCAGCAGTGTGGACAGGCCCAGGCTCTGCAGCAGCTGGTGGTCCAGCAGCAGCACCAGCAGTTCCTGGAGAAACACAAACAGCTGTTCCAACAGCAGCAGCAACAGCACATCATCAACAAGGTAGCCCAGTGTGTGAGTGTGAGTCTGTTGCTGTACATGAATGTTGTGTATGTGTCAGGAATGATATCAACCACACACATACACACTGCAGTGTGTAGCAGTATTTGTTCATTCTCATGATTTTCTTAATGTCTGTGAATCCTGTCTGTGGTCCAAAGCTCAGTGAATCAGCCTGTAATTGTCAAGTCTTCCAGCCAGTCTTTCTAGTCTGTGATCACGTTTCTCTACTTCTCACTGTCACCTTGGTAACTGTGCTTAAGAGGAAGCTACCTCCATTTACGGTCACACAGGAAATGACCAACTACATTATTGTAGGTGTGTGTTTGGGTGCGTGTTCCTGTAGGATTAAGCCAAATTTTTGTGTGTTGTTTGGCTGTTGGCAAATCCCTCTGCTTCTATATTCCAGGCTGTTGTGAGTCCAGCTAATGAAGTAAAGCCTGAGGTTTAAAACCAGGTTATTTTCAAATGAAAGTGCATTGTATTAATGCTCTTTTCTAAAAAACATAAGCATGTTAAAATGTAATTAGTTTGCGTCCATTTAATGAGACTTAAGTTAAAATCTAGTATATGTCTGGATTGTGTCTTTGGTGCTTTGGATCCTGTATAGAGTCAGCTGAGGCCAGATTTTTTGTTTGCTTCTCTCCTCCTCTCTGTGCTCATATACACAATATTCTAATAGAGCAATACGAACAATACAAATTGCCAATAAAGCTGTTCTCCTGTTTTGGATGTTTTTCTGTTCCTGTTTCAGACAACAGAGCAAGTTGGAAATAGTGACTGATACCCCATTAAGACTACAAGTTTTGAAATCTAGCGACAAAGTCACTCAGTTCTCCACATTTCTTGTTTGCACCAAATCATTTTCAAACAACCGGTAACTTTTACTGTTGACAAACAACAGCAGGGCTGGCATTTATAAGGCTGCAGTCTGGACAAAAACCAAAAACAGATTTCAATCCTTATTATTTTAAATCATAATCATTTTTGAATTTGTGCCAGGGCTTCAAATTCATCATGGATGTGTGACAGAGAATGCTGTTCCTTAACATAGATCAAACATCACACACCTGACATTCGTGTTAATTAAGATATTCAAAGCTGCTGTTGCAGTTGGATATCGCCAGATAATACAGTTTCCAAAGAAGTATCCTGCCTGCTGTTGAGTTGGGCAAGATGAAGTGGAACTTCTGTCTTTAAAAAAAAATGTTAAAATAAATTGTGTCACCTGCCTGGACAGAACAATTATAGTACCCAGAAGACTACCATCACATGGGCATAACGATATGTTCACAGGAAACATGAAGAAATACTTTTACTCTTTTTCAAATATCTATTGCTAAGATGTAATTCAGTCGATCTAAGACTTATAATATCTAAAAATGCAAACCACATGTCTCTTCAGCAAAATTACTCCCACGTCAGCTCCTTCAGTATGTTTCAGAAGAGCCCAGGATCCAAGTGTCTGCCTGGGTCACAGAGCTTTCACCTAACATTTAGCTTTACAAAAAAACAACACTACAAGATACTACCTAAATTAGAGAGCATAAAAGTGAAACAAGTAAAAAAAAACAAAAAACACATGCTTTCACTGCATTTGATGTAATTCCCATTATTTTTCCTAACTTTTATCAGCAAATTTCAGTAATTAAATTACACCATTAACCTACAATATTTATTACTGAAGCCTTTTTTTACAGTCAAACTTGGCTCTTCTATAAAAAAGGTACATGTCTCACTATTACATTCAATTGTTTTTGAGTATTGGTGGCTCAGTGGTTCACCCACTTGTCTTAGTGGAATTATAGAAACCATGATCATGCCCCTGTGTTGATGTCATCTTCCTTTTCCTTCCACTATAGTTATACTACATATTTACCTTTACAGTATATTTGTCAGCCAGGCAATTTCAATTTACGTTTTCACCTCAGTTTCACACAGTGAAATTTGTTGCTGTGGAAATGCATAAGGAGGATGGTGTTCATTTAGTCAGCTGAAGCCTGCCATTTCCTGCACTGCAAGAAAAGTAAGCATAAATACTTTGCCCTGATCATAGCCTTCAACATGCTACTTAATCATGCAGCAAGAAAAGTGTTGACTTTCTCATTGATAAAGTGATTGATAAAGTGTCATTTCTTAAAATGAATAGATTGTTATGGTTAATCCACGCATGGATACATCAATTTATCAAAGCAGATACACATTAAGCAAAAAAAACCCGGAGTGAGTGAATGAAGTGTGCAATAGTGGTAGAAATGATGGTCACAGTACTGGCTGATTTTGTTGTTTGACGTCTTTTGGCACAAACAGAAAAAACACCAACAGCTGTGAAACTGGTTCTGTCTGTAATGATTTATTTTTGGCATTTTCAGACACTCAAATGACCTTTGACTACTCTGCCTAAAAAAATATAACCTTTTGAAGTGGATTGGATACAGCTTCAATACTCTAATTCTCAGTATCAAATTAACATAGACTGTGTCTCCCCACCTCGTCATTGCCTTTTCTCTGCCTCTTCACAGTGTTTTGACCAAAGTCTCACAATAGAAAATGTAGGGGGAAAAAAAAAAAACACAAGGAAATGATTACACCATAGTCAAAACAGGTTCTGTAAAACTGCAACACACTCTTTGTTTAACATGAGGAAGTACAAATTCTAGACAGCAACAGACTGATAGATATTCATTATAGTGATAAGGACCATTATTTCCACCATAAGTACATTGTTACAAACGGTTCTTTCAAATACCCTTGTATATACCAATTGCTTCCATTTATTTACCCTGTTCACCATGTAGGGACCTCCACTTTGCAAAACATGAGTCACCTGCGGTTTCCTTCCTCTCCTTGGTCCCACATTTTAGTCAAGTCAGCAAGGAAAGTGGGCCCTTCCTGCAAACTTTCAAATTTGGGTTTAATAGTTTGACATGTTGGCAGCAAAGGAAAGGAATGTAAGCAGCTTGAACTGGGAGCTCATTGCCTACCACAAATTACCTCGGACAACACTGTGGTATACTCACTTTTGTAAAGTTGTTGTGAAAGTGTGTATGTGAGAGAGAGACATGCAGAGTCAACTAGTGTAAGTTTGTATAGACAGGCACCTTCCCTGCTTCACCTCCTACTCTCTATCTTTCAACTGATTCAGCAGGCTTATTTAGTCTCTGTCCCCCTTAAGGTTCATATCCCGGCAACTATTTCCTCTGTTAAAACAGAGGGGGAGAGAGAGCAAAACAAGAGAGAAAGGAAGAGTGAGAATCACTGCAGCAGGAGTGAAAGAGTGTTTTGAGTTTGTTTGGAGAAGAGGGACTAGGATGAGGCAAGAGCCTGCTCTCTGACGTCAATGGACTGTTCCCTGGGCAATATGCCAGCCAAGTGTGTGTGTGTGTATGAGTGTTTGTGTCTTTTCTCTCTCTCTCTTTCCCTCCCTCTCTCTCTCTCTCGCTCTCTCCCTCCCTCCCTCCCTCCCTCCCTCCCTCTCTCGCTCTCTCTCTCTCTCTCTCTCTCCCTCCCTCCCTCCCTCTCTCTCTCTCTCTCACTCCCTCCCTCCCTCCCTCTCTCTCTCTCTCTCTCTCTCTCTCTCTCTCTCTCTCCCTCCCTCTCTCTCTCTCTCTCTCTCTCTCCCTCCCTCTCTCTCTCTGTGTGTGCGTGTGTGCGTGCGTGCATGTGTCCAGTGGTCCACTCCAATCATGACCTCCACATCAAGGTTGAGGTCTTTGACAACACGGACAGGGACAGCTGCCACAACAAGACTCTCGCATGTCCTTTCCTCAGTTTTTCATCTCTGTTCCAGCGTTAGGCATCATAACTTCACCTATGTGAGTTACACATAGTCACAGAGATTCTTTGAGGAGCTTTCAAACAAGTAAATAACCAGAGTTCAGAGTACAGATCTGGTTTATCTCTCTTTGTGCCTGACTAAAGTCAGGTATTGTTTGATTAAACTAAAGGTTATTTACATTGTGTTTGTACTGGAACTGATCAGATGGCTATTTTTTGAAAAACATCTTCATTGTGTTAAAGTGTTACACTTTGTTGGCTTTTGTTGGCTCCGTGCATAATTTCTCCTGATGTTCTCTCAGTTGAGAAGTCAAGTCTCCTTCTCATGTTGTTAAAGCTAAAATTCTCTTTCTGCCCATATGGCATTCTTGTGTCTTTGATAGTGAAAACGTCAGCCCTGAGTATATATTTTAGCAATTTCATAAATTTTATTTATTTTAACAAAAAACCTTGTTAAACCTTTCAACTGAACTTCTCTTCCTCCAGATAATGTCTAAACCTGGAGATCAGGGCTCAGGCACCAGCACCTCAGGACCAGCCAGGCAGCACCAGATTCACCCTGAGGAGACGGAAGAGGAACTCAGGGAGCACCAGGGGCTGTCCTCGTCGTCCTCGTCATCTTCGTCTTCCTCCTCTACCTCTGTGCAAGATACAGGCCCGCTAAGAGGGCTGGTCATCAAGCAGGAGCCCCCGGACATCCAGGAACAAGAAGAGAGGGAGCAGAGGGAGAGACAGGCTGAGCAGGATTTCATGTTCAGACAGGTGAGGACAAAGGATGGGGAGAAAATGAAGGTGGTAGTTGGAGTAGAGGAAGAGAAGTGGGTAAAAGAAAGGGGAAAGAGAGGGATAAGAGAAAAGCAGGAAAATTATAAATTTGGAGGATTGCTTTTCCACTGGATACAAACATTTTCAAAGGATGTTTTAGGCAAGTGTATGAAGAGTAGTGACAGATGGCACTAGAAGTGGCTGAATGAAACATTACACTGTAAATTTGATCTGCCTCTTTTCCCGACTGGCTGTCCAGCCCACTTTCCATTATCATTTAAGCTTCTGAAAATTTACATTTTACCCTCAAGTCATGCAAAACACATGTACACACACTAAGCATACACTTGTGTTAAAGCCTAGTGTTCAAGAACAGCTTAGGGCATGTACACCTCCTCCACATTATTCCTTAGCAAGAACCCATATGCACAGGCTTTTGTATACCTTCAAAATACATACTGTACACCCACACCATAACCCACCATTGCAGGGTTTCCAACACTGCATTACTTGTCCACTGATGCACCATCATATACTCTGTATCTTCGGATTGCCACACCCACACACACTCATGCACAGTAAGGACACCATGTCCTCATCTGTCTTGCCCGTCCCTACTGTCTGCTCAGCCAAATTCAATCAGGCACTCCTCTCACTGTCACCATGGCGCCCATACTGTAAGCAGACTGGCCCATTGGAATAAAGCAACACGACTGCATGGTTAACCTCCTTTGAGTGGAAAGAGTACCAGAATATAAAAGCCAAGTACTGAAACATACTTTCCAAGTGTTAACATGAAACACAAAATCATTGATAAGTACAATCTTAAAACACTGATTTCCCTCTTTGCTAAGTGTTATGCAAGAATTATAATTATAATGGTTCATAACTGTCTGTTTTTTGAGATGGCACCCCTTAAAATCACATGGTGAGAATAATCACTATGTGATGTCAAGCTGAGAAAGAAATTGTTTCGGAATAATAGTTTCTATTTTCCTTGTTGAATCACAGCTCAAAGAACAATCCTTTCAGCTGAAGTCTAGATGAATGATGCAACATGTTGTTTTATCATGTGAACAGCATACAATTGGTATGCTGCCTCAACTCATAATCTAACAGAAAACTCCTGTGTCTTTCTGTTCCACAATATCAACTTTTTTTGATGCATCATAAGTATTGAACAACTTAAAATCTGTTAGTATTTAGTACCACCTTCTGGCAAAAGGCAGTTATTGCATTCCAACACTCAATGCATGTCACTGTGTGTTTGTCTATGAGAGCAGCAGGCTCTGCTTTTAGAGCAGCAGCGCATTCACCAGTTGAGAAACTACCAAGCCTCCATAGAAGCTGCCGGGTTATCAGTCAGCTTTGCTGGACACCGTCCCCTCTCCAGGGCTCAGTCATCTCCAGCCTCTGCCTCCTTCCCTATGGTAGTACAGGAGCCGCCTGCCAAGCCTCGATTTACTACAGGTGTGTTGAAAATTATAATAATAAGGATCTCCAGTGCTGCAACGAAATATGAAGTGAATCTTTTCCTGGAAGCACAACGCATGATGAGCCAACAGTGGCTGTGTGCATACACAAAGCTGATGCTAGGTATTCTGGCCCCTCGACAATATAAACATCTGTAAATGTAATTTAGTGTACAGAACTGCCTCATCTCCCTGGATCCTCTCCAGATGACCTTTTGTTTATAATGGAGCAGGTGCAACAGACAATCACACATAAAGTCTAATTGTGTCTTTATAGAAATGTTGTTGTTAGAGACACGTAGCTTCATAGAGCCTCTCTCTGTGTATGCATGTGCCTGTGTGTGTTTGTGTGATGATGTCTGGGCCTTTTCCAGGTCTGGTGTATGACTCTTTGATGCAAAAACATCAGTGTATGTGTGGTAACACCACCAGTCATCCAGAGCACGCAGGCCGCATCCAGAGTATCTGGTCCCGACTCCAGGAAACAGGACTTAGAGTGCACTGTGAGGTAAGGCCAAGGACAGACTTAAACACAGAAGTACTGTTTAAGGCTTGATGAATGCATCCATTGTTGATCATTCCAAAAGAAAGTGATAGATAACACAATATTAACCCCTCTGACTTGCCATATACAAAGTCCGACAAATCAGCTGTATGTACTGTGGTGTACAGATTTTTGTTCAATCCAGATGCACCTAACGAATTACTGTGATAGACAAGCATCAAAAACTTTCTTTGCCCACAAACCCAATAGGTTTTTGTTTTCTTGTAAAAATTTTAATGTTTGAGAGAATCCATCAAATGGATTAGTACCTTGCATTCAAAGGTAAATTATCCCTTGCAGTCCTAGAATGCATGGAAGTATGTAGTGGTATGAAATGCTGTCATGAAGGAAAAAAAAACAAATCTGGCATGCCTATTGAGGGATAACCCAATAAAACCTTTATGAATATAACTGCAACATGTTAAGCATTTGATAGTATGTTATAAATAATTCAGTGGGGTTTTTAATATTATTATTATTATTATTTTATCTTAACTTGAAGTTTCAAGTGCAGGTTGATATCATGGCCACAAGGGGGAAGTGTTCAGTCATAGTCTGTTGACTCAGAAAGAAAACACAGAAAAGAAAGAAAAACCACACACTTTGAGTTTATGGTTTGAAAATGAGCCAGAGTCAGTTTCCCCTTAATAATTCTGGCTTGCAGACACGTTTGGATTCTCTCTATATGTATTTCTTTCTTCTGACCCTCGCACATTGTGATGAATTCCATGCATCACTTTACTACATCTTGCCTCACTCAGTGACAAAATGAACTATGTGCGTGGAAACTCAGTTAAATCCCCTTTTTTCTTTTTTTTTTTTTTTTGTCCTCATCTACTCTGTGTGCAGTGTATCCGCGGTAGGAAGGCCTTACTGGAGGAGTTACAGACAGTCCACTCTGAAGCTCACGTCATGCTGTATGGAACTAATCCTTTGCGTCAGAAACTTGACTGTAAGACATACATTGACACACATAGAATGCACCTCACCCAGATCCACACCACTCTGCCATCTACAGATCTCCCACAAGATTACTCTCAAACAAACTGTAGAAGCTTTGCTACAGATAATATATTTTGCATGTAAACATGCATCATAAGGTTTCAGTAACTTTGTCCTTTTGAGCAGAATGAATCATGTAAATGCCATGAATTTGCAGGGTCTGTTAAAGGAATCAGCTTGAAAGCTTAAACCGTGGCATAGCAAAAGGTCCAATCTAATAAAGTCTTAGAGGTGTTACGATAAGGTGAGGACCCACTGAAGCTGTTAAACTAAAATCTCTGCAGGCTGTTTAGTCACTTAGGTCGAGTCTTTGTGACTTTAAGACCAAGTGTAGCCAAAGCAGTTTCTGTGTGTGACAGGGAGGGAGGGAGAGAGAGAGAGAGAGAGAGAGCAAGCAAGTATTAAAACTGAAGGGACAAACTGCAATGGTCATTTTAGTTTTCATTCCAGTGAGGACATAAATTCCCTTTATTATTAGTGTGTATAAAGGAGTATTACCAGATACCCCTGTGCAAGGTTTAGCACACAGGTGGGTTTGTGTACACAATGGAAATGGAAAAGAAAGTGAAAATGTAAACTGTAATAAACCTACAAAGGTTGCAACTTGGAGGGACTGTTTTTTCAGACACATGTATGTTAGTAGTTCTGCAAGTAGCTCAATGACACTCCCGACCTTGGTAATGGAGTGCCAGGCTTTGCCCATTGAGCTCCCGAGGTCTGTTCATGCACTCATGAAACTTTACACTAGTCCAGTTGTCAACACTGGATTGAGAATAGATAAATGTTTAAACAGTTAAACACATAAATATATTTAAAAGGACATTTTTGAGTTTGGAGAGCAGCTTCATCAGAAGTAAAGCATGCCGTCTGTTTGACATAATGAAAAGCTCTTTATTCATTTTTCAACAGACAGAAAATAAACTAAACAGAGATTCAGAATGAAAGTAAAAACTTTTACAAGGAGTCAAATCAAAAATAGTCAGCAATTTTTTTTATTTATTTATTTATTTTTAACTTTCCAATTTCCAAACACTGAAGTTTATTTAGCTATCGATGACACATCACATTTGTTTAAGTCTAAGATCATGATTTCCCCTCCTTGGGGTAGCACATGGGGGTTTGATTGTGAAGGTAAAAACACCATTACTCTTTCCCTAACCTTACCTAGTTAAAACATGCTCCTGTGTACTCTCACTAGTCCATGAGGTCACAAAGTCAAATGTTCAGTTTTAGGGGTCGTGCACCGATCCACATTATTACGCCCTCACCTTCTCACCTTTTACCATTTCTTTATCAGTTTCTTTTTGCTCTTTCCTGGTTCTCATTGTCTTTTCTTGTGTCTCAGGCTCAGTGAGTCCCATGTTTGTGAGGTTACCATGTGGAGGCATTGGGGTAAGTCATTGGTCTGTATGTGTCCATAAAGTCATGCTTTCATCATTTTACAAATAGTAACATTCTTATTAAGTATGTGTAATCTTTGTGCCTGATATACAAGGAAATTAACGGTATTAGTCTTGCTGGTATATTCAGAGGAAAATTGTTGGAATAGATTGAATTGCGTTAATCTAATCAATACACAAATGGTGCTGCTCCATCTGACTCTGTAATGAAACAAATGAACTGAGTTTCAGCATTATCAAATAGTGTTCTAATAACTCTGTTTCCTTCACCCACTCTCTCTCTCTGCCCACTGCGTAAATAATAGGCCCATTTGTTCCTGTTCCACCAAACAAACACTCAAATACAAAATCTTAACACACTTGCACGCACACACAAACACTGCCCCTCAAGGACCAGAGGCAACAAAAGCTGCCATGTTTGTAATTATAACCAGATGTTTTCAGCATAGAGACTGTGTGTGTGTGTGTGTGTGTGTGTGTGTGTGTGTGTGTGTGTTCGTTGGGGGGTGGGGATTATGTTTTTGTTTGTGCACATACCAGTGTGTTTTGGAATCTTTGTGCGCTGAAGCAATGATTTAGATGGTTGCTCAGACTGCGAAGCATTGTCCATTGAAAATAATGTTAGAGAAGTACACCTGTATGTGTGCATATGTGTCTGTCACTATATGTGCATGCGTGTGTGTGTGTGTGTGTGTATGTCTGTCACAATGGTGAGAATGTCCAAAAGCCAGTCCAGTTCAGATTCACTTAGACACATATACCTATATTGTTTTTTTTTTTTTTTATTTACATCAAGACTGTATCACTTATTCTTTCTCCTTCCCTCCCTCTTGTCATACAGTGCCTCTCTCTCCTTCTCTGTTTTCTCTCCAACTCTCTTGCTCTCTCTGTCTGCCTCTCTTTCCCCTTCTCCCCTTCCTTAGGGGTTTACTGTTGCTGCTGTGGTGGGAACAAGAAGAGCCAGAGCCCTGCGCTGCTCTGTTCTGCTCTTTATAATGGCAAATGGGACAAAATTGTTGTCTTCCTGTCATACACACACACACGCACACACAGACGTACATACAAATTACACACACATATACAGAGGAAGGGGGCTGAAATTAGCCTGTCAGTCTGCAGAGAACCATCATTCCGTCATACCAGCACATTCCCGCTCTTTTCTACCTCTGGAATACAAACACACACACATACACACACCCTTTCAATTTTTCCTGACTAGCTTGTGTCCCACTCCTGGTTTAAGGCAAAACGAACATCAACATGGGAAATAATAAACCACTCAATCTCCGCATGCAATGTCAGAGCAGCATCTGTTTGTACTCATTAACCTGACTTGTATATATGATTCAATTTCGCATTCACTTAGTCATTTGGCTCTTCATTTGCCCTCTTGCTCAATCAGTGATGTAGCTACTACATGCTGTCTCCCACTTACTACTCATGTCTCTCTTCACATTTTGGCAACAGCAGTCAGTCACCAACAACGCTCTATACCTCCTTACTCGCTCCTGCTTTAGTTTATATCTATGATAAATGCTCCACATTTTTATTTCATGACAAAGTCTTTCTTGGCAGAACTTAAAAAGAGCCTTTTCTCTTCCCTGTGAATGTTATTATTGAGCCCTTCTCCAGGCTTGATCACTCTTGCCACTGGAGACAACAGGAAAGGGGGCTGGCTGGATGAAAATCTTAGAGTCAAGGGGGTTAATACTCCTCTGGGACAGTTGACTGACTGAAAGGCTGCAAGTATGGATGAAAACATGGGCTGTCTGACACACTGGATGTGTGGCAAGTTAAAGTTAATATATTCAAAGTAGAAGAGCCTTGGGTTTACATCACAAAGCCCTTGCCTGAGCTCTGGCATCATCCCCTCTGCACATGTGTGGACAGTTCAAACACATTGACACACAGAGCTTCCTTTTCCTCTTTTCCTCTGCCAGATTCTTTTCTCCGTGTTTATCATGTGCTCCATCTGCCTGCAGTATCTGCTATGGCTGATGGATGGTGTGTATAGTATCCTGTGCACGGCCCTGCGTACAATCAGTCATACAATATTGTGGTCCATTTGGCTTAAATACTCGTGTGTGTGGAGATGTACTGTTGTGATTGGGGCTGAGGGCCGTTCGTGCCTTAGCATTAATTAGGCTTGACCACTGAATGGTTGCCCTGAGAATGAACACACACGCAAACCCATGCACACACACACATACAATTAGTCTGATCTAAAAACATCAACCACAGCTGTAAATCCCAACTCTTCTTAAACATTGCTGCTCTTCAATCCATTGTAATTTCATTTTACTTTACTTACTTTTGTTTTCCATGTTTCCGCACTTTTGTGAAGGGCAACATCTGTACCTAAATTAGAAATCTGCTGTAACTCAAGACTGCATATTTTGCCAAAATTGGAATTTCTTGAGAGTAATATGCCAAATTAGTGGCACCTATAAAATTTGTCAAAGTTGCATTTACAATTAATGACAGTGTTTAGCCCATTGTAAAACTGAGCAATTTTGTATGTATTCATCAGTTTGAATGCGAACTTCAGCTTCAAATACAGACTTATCCAGCTCCTGCTTCAGCTTTGCCGAAAGAATTTTAAGGAAATCTGATGTTGCACATGCAGATCTGACCTCTTGCCTGTATGATTACACCTCTGATCATGTCAGTTGTAAACCGCACTATCACTCACAAAGTTGCATATTTTTTGCTCCCTGTAAACCTGATATAAAACCCAGATTAATGCATATGTATTTGTACGTTTGTGTTGGCAGGTGGACAGCGACACCATTTGGAATGAGATCCATTCATCCAGTGCGGCTCGTCTGGCTGTTGGCTCAGTGGTGGAGCTGGTCTTCAAAGTGGCATCAGGGGAACTGAAGGTTAGCTTGGATCCTCTGTTTCTTTTTGTAGGGGGTTAGGAAGGGATGTTTGTTGTAACCTTTAAAGACGGAGCCAACCTGACGTTGTGATTATGTGGACATCATCAAAACAAGTTAAGGATGAGGACCTTTGTGGGTTTGAGTTTAGCTGCCTGTCAGGTTTAACTGACTGTCCAGTTTTTCCTTGATTCATATCAGCCAGCCACATACACACAGAGAGAATGCTCTCTGCATCACTACGAGTGAAAATTTTTAATCCAAAAACTATTTCAACTTGTTGCTAAACTATTAATCAGACATTATTACACTAAACACATAATATTCTTCCTCCAAACACCTAAAAAAACAAAAAAAAAAACAAAACAAACTTCTTACATAACTATCCATCCCACAGTCACGTTAGCACCTCCCAGACAGACATCCCCACCCCCGTCATGCTTTGCCCACCAGCCAGCCTTCCTGTGTCTGTAGCAATGGCTGCGTACTGTTTGAACTCAGCAGGGAAGCCCAGCGCACAGGCCTTGCAAATGCGAACAGTCCCCACTAACAGGCCTGCTTTATTAGCATTACACCACAGCCACCTGCAGAGCAGACATCACACTTAGCGTTAGTGCTAGCACCAACATACCACAGACTAATGACGTTCTTTGGAGAGACAGTAGCATGCCATACCATTACCACACAGTTTTGGCTAGCACTCAGGAACTCTGCAACATGTGGGCATAGTTACTATGAAGAAATAGTGGTCTGGTCTTTCTATACAGCACATTGTCTGATTAGTTATATCACGGGTTGAGATCTATTGTGCACCCAAGAGAAAAGACTGAGCCCTAACATGAATGATATGGACTTGTTCCAACTAGGGTTAAAGGTCACTAATATTGACTTGCCCTCAACTTAACCTTGCCTTAACTCATACAGTATGTGCTCATGTTTATATACGATCATGCACATACACGTTCACTTACTCATGTGCTTGCACACACAGAGATGGTCTTCTGAAGCTCCTCTGATGCCAAATTACCAAATTCCACCTGCACCAACACTTTCTGAGCTCCACTAAATGCCATAAACCTGCTCACAGCGCACACACAACGTTTTCCTTTCTGTGTTGCTGCTTCTCTCTCTGAATCCATTTTAATCTGTTGATGTGTTTCCTCCCCCCACACAAACAATATACCTACCCTGGTTTCTCATTGACCTACGTACATGCTGTATTATGCAACCTGCTGTGTCAGGGCGTCCTCAAACAAGCTAAGGCAGTTGTCTTTGCAATAATCTCCCAGCTGGCTGTTAATCCACACCAGCTGACTCAACATCATTAGTTGAACTTGCTTCGCTCTACATCAACCCAAACATCTATCTAATGTCCCCACATAGCAGTGGGAGCCCCCAAAACACTTGCTGGGAGTCCCTCTGGTCCCTGCTTATAACAAAGCTCCCCTTAGCTGACCCGATGTCAGCATCTGTTCTCTCTTTCTCTCTGTGTATGTGTTTGTGTGTGTCTGCACACACACATGCATACCTGTGTTTTACTCTCTCCGTGGAAAAAAAAGCAACCAACAAACTATGGAGAAAGAATGTGAAAATATTAGGTATTGTATCTACTGACACATTTTGTAGAAGGTGCCACAAGATGAAATACATTCTGTTTGTAGTTTTTAATATTTATCACAATTTTGTTGTTCAACCCAATTTTGACATGACATTTTCCTTACAGGGTAAATAAGGGTCTCTTTTCATGTGTGTATATCTGTGCATGAAGAGTGGATATATGAGATTTCTTTGATATGAGCTGACTCTCTAAAGAGAAATAAAATGAGATTGAATGGATCTCCTTTAAATTCAGGCACCAACTTCATTGGAGCAAAATGGTTTATGCAAGTGTGTGTGGTGATTGTTTTCCAGAATGGTTTTGCTGTAGTTCGACCACCTGGACACCATGCTGAGGAGAGCACACCTATGTAAGTAAACAAGAAATCTTACCAAGGAAAAAGTTCACATTTGCACTACATCTGTAAGCATAAATATAAATTTTTCCATTTACCTTCTGTTCCCCTCAGTAAGTAATTCTTTACATCCCCCTCCGTAAACCAACATAAATGTTGTTTCACTGTTTGTAATGAAATAAATATACAAACCCTTTACTTCAGTAAAAGTTCTCACCACATTGTGAAATATCCCATAACAATACAAAGTTACTCATCAGTAATTAATATTACTGCCACTTTAAAGATTAAGTTGCATTTTACTGATGAAGATATTCAAGGCTGTGTTAATTGGACGTGTTTTGTTTACATATGGGTAATTTATTCTATGTAAATACCATATTTATCTCCCCTAAACCACCACCATCTTTTCTTTAGTTTACAATACATGTATGAGATAATCCAAGATCTTTTTTGTTTTATATTAAGGAGAAGGACAATCTCAATCTATAAATGAAAACAATGGAGAACTCTCCTTTGAAAAGAAACTAGTAGCTAAAGTAGTGTGAATAAACATTTAAGTTGATTTAAAAAAAAAACAATTTTTGAATTTGAAATGTAGTAGAATACATTTTTTAAGTCATCTGCAATGTAAATATAGTTGGACAAATACTTCAAATGTTTTTCTCAAGTAAAGGTACATAGTTACAGTCCATACATTGTTTAGTGGCCATCAAGTTTGTAAATAAAATGTCATTCCTGAAACTCAATAGCACACATTATTAATGTCTTCTCTGTGTTTTTTCTCAGGGGATTTTGTTATTTCAACTCTGTTGCCATTGCAGCCAAGCTCCTTCAGCAGAGGCTCAATGTCAGTAAAATCCTCATTGTGGACTGGGTGAGTGCAATATTTTGAGAATGCGCACCAATGTGTGCATTGAATGTTTCCAGTGGCTGTTTGCCCTACCAACAAATCAGGATAGTTTCCAAGGAAAGATATATATATATATATATATATATATGTGGGTCTAAAGGTATAAGTGCATAATCAAGGAGGAATAATTTCTGCCTTTAACTACTGCTCACTGTCTAACTGGAAGTGACGAAGAGCTTTCTTGGCCCATCAAAAATAAAGCACCAAGACTACCAATCATTGCTTCCGTACCTGTCAGACCAATTTATGAGCTACCATGTTTTCTAAGCTAATGAAAGTTCCTCGACTGATAACGCTTTGTCAGTAGGTTAAAGGACCATTTGGCATGGCCCTGTTATTTCTTGACCTGTGGGGTTTGTTGTTAGGGCGGCAAAAGAACATTCTTTTTGCATTTTTTAGAAAGCATTCTGCAGGATATCTTGAGATATAAGCCATAGTCTTGATAACAAGACCTCATATCGTCCATAGCTCCATATGCTGAAATTGGGTGAGAAAAAGGGAGATCTAATATTTAGGTCAGACACTGACAAATTTGTTAATAAGAGGGTATGACGGAGCCACGGTCATGTCATTGTACTGCTCCTCAGTGGCGTCGCTGGCTGGACATGGCCATCCCCAAAATCCTTTGAAGGGCTTTTTCATTTCCTTTCTTGTCTGTCACGGGGAGACTTTATATGCAGCTAGCAAACTCACTGTCATGCCACTCTGCCTCCAGCCAGCGGGGACATTTTTAAGTTGAGTGTATTAAAGCATTCTTGGGATGTAGACAATGAGGTCATTTAATTGATGTCATGTTGTTGGCAGAGGTGAATAACTATTGAAGTTTAGTGTTTTATTGAATCCTGCTGACCATCCGTTTTTGACATAACAACAGGCTACAGCTGATATACAGACTTGAGTGTCCTGTGTAATTACAGTCTCAGAGTGATTTCCTTGTTTTAGTGCAGGTGCACGGCATGATGGTCCTATGTCTCTGGAACTCATTCATTTTCCAAGTCATTTCGCCTTCTTTGTTCTGAGACAGTTGCTTCAGTACACACAGTTTTGAGTGTCTCAGCAATACAGTGAAGGTCTAGGCTAACCAGTCCTTTTTTAATGTTTCCAGGACGTTCATCATGGAAATGGCACCCAGCAGGCCTTCTACACTGACCCCAGTGTTCTTTACCTGTCACTGCATCGCTACGATGATGGAAACTTCTTCCCAGGCAGCGGAGCCCCTGACGAGGTTAGAAAGGTCACTAGTCTTTAGTTGTTCTTGCCCACTTTGGTCTGACTTGCAAACCCAGATATGTGTGTGCGCTTTTATACATGTTTGCCTTGTAGGTGGGCAGTGGGGCAGGTGTCGGCTTCAATGTGAACATGGCCTTTACTGGAGGACTGGAACCTCCCATGGGTGATGCAGAGTACCTCGCTGCATTCAGGTAAGAATAATACCACCTACTGCTTTATAGAGAGTGTGACACTGGATGGTCATAGAATAGATGTTTATGATAGATTTTTAATACTCTAAGTGTCCTGAAAGAAAAAAATAGCAACAATTTAATTCCTTCTTGTGACACTCAAACCTTTGACCCTACAGTACATGATTTGTCAAACAGTCTATCAGGAGCTGTTGACTACGCAGGGAGTTCCTCTTCATGCTACACCTGATTTCTATTAGGTCCACTGTCTGGGGATATTTATAACTTCCCACACACACACACACCCTCATACATGCACAAAAAAAAGCTTGAGAGGCTGACAAGCGTACAGGCATGCACTCACCACAGACATGTACACGTCTCTTACACATTACTGGTTCATACATCTGGCAAGGAGCAGGTCTGGATTTGTTCCAGCACTCTTTGAAGATTAACTCATTTTTGTGATTGTGTGTCCATCTGGCCTGAGCTGAAGAACTGGTTGATGGGCCACTGTCTTCTCACAGCTTTTGGCACGCAATCCCCCCGGAAGTACACCTTAGCCCGTTAATGCACCCCAGACCTGCTCTCACTCTTCCTCTCTTCACTTCATATTCTTAACCCCCTCCTCCTCCTCTTCATTCATTCCGTAGACATCATTTATGAAATAAATAGGTAGAGTAGTTTGCATCACAATATATCTCAGGTATACTATTTGTTAACACAGACATAGATACCCATTATTCAACTGAATTAAATGACCAGTAGGACATATCTATCTAAATGATAGTAGCTTGCTACAGTATGGAAAAACCACTTAAAAGATATGAATGTATGAAGCTGATGGAGGATTCACTGAACTCTTGGTAAGACAATTATCAGGGAGGTTACTTCTGCATTTGAGCACATCAATACATATTTATCTTCATTAGTGGGCAACCTAATAGCTGTGTGATTTGGGTTTGATTCCTGGCCAGCCAGACGCTTTCCTGTATGTCCTTCTCCTCTCTGTCACATTTCCTGTCACACAATGCTGTCCTATCAGATATTAAAGATAGAAAATGGCAACAAAATGTTTTCAAAATATTTAACCTCTTAAGCAAACAACTCACTCTTTTAAGTGAGACGAGAGGCATGTGAAAATACTTGTACTGTGTGCCTATGCATTTGTAGCTTAAAAAAAAAATGTGCTATTTATTTTTTATCTATTTTCCGAACCGCTCCAAAAATCAATTAAATTGGAGAAGATGAGATGAGAAAGAGATTTTGGATGCATATCATCTCATACTATGCTGCCATTAATTACCAGAGGTTGTTGTAATAGCGGAGAATTTATAGGCCCCACAGCAGAGTAACCAACCTGTCCAAAAGCTCCCAGCTCTGCCATATGCATACACATGTGCCATGCTTGTTCACATGTACACACAATTAGCATCAGCTACATAGAATAGGATGCTATGTATATCTTTGAATGCACACACATACATTTGTAGAAATGCAGTACAGACTCAGAAACATGAGTCCATTGGTCCTGTGCAGAGTTAAACAGCTGCAAAAATGCTCACAGAGGAGCTTTTACACCAGAACCATGTGCAGATAGACACATGTGGACGGACACCTGATAAACACAGACCCCAACCCCGCCCCCCCCACTCTTAGTCTCACTGTTTATCTGTGTGTTGTGGTCCAGTTTTTCTTCCCTCTCTGTCCCTGGGAGAGAATGCGTGCCTTGTAGCTGGCACCTTACCATTCTTCTCCTGGCCTGTGCCACGTTGCATTTGCAGGGGATCAAGTTTGAGCCTCCAGAAAGCACAGAGAAAAAAGATAAGAAAATTGGCCCTAATGAAAACCAGAAGCACTGTCTCCCCCCTTCTCTCTCTCTCTCTCTCTCTCTCTCTCTCTCTCTCTCACACACTCTCTCCCTCGCTCTCACCTCCTCCTTTCACTCGATCTTTTGCCATGAACTTGGAAAGAGGAGAGAGGAGGAGAATTAAACTTAATTCAAACCAGCTCTCTGCAGCGCCAGATGACAGGGCTTTGAAGTGTAAGTGTGCGTGTGTGAGTTTTTCGCTCTCTTATTCTCTCCCTCTTCTCCCACTCTCCACTACTTTTTTATGAACGGAGAAAGCTTTGAAGCTTTGCAGTTTAACCATTTGTCGACCATTTTGATAAGCACTGCTCCCTCTAAAGGATAGCAACTGCATTTTCTGAATGGGTGAGGCTGAGTCTCTCCAGTGGTTAATACCTTTGGTAATCTTGGAATTAGAGCTTCTTGGTAATTAGATAGTTGCAGATTATATCTAGTCACAAAAGAATTGTTTTTTTTTTCTCTTTCGCAGCCGGTGGTTCACCACCAGCCCCATGTACACTAGGTCAGAATACATAATCAGGATGTGGAAATAAAAAAAATTAAGGACTACAGTAATTACACAAAGATGAGTTGTCCACAGAGAAGTGTTCCTTGGCTCCAAAAATCATGAGTATGCCAAAACATACAGCTGTATTAACCTGTGTGAGTGCATTTCTAATGCACTTGACAGTTGCCAAAAGGTTGAACGCAGTCCTGAGGATCAGAAGAGAAGTAATCAGAGCAGACCAAAGGAAGAAATAGCTCAGTGGACATTGAGTTTCATGAAGTTAGTAGTCATCACCAAACAGTACATAAAAGAGGGTTTAATGGGGAAAGGCAGATGTATTTTGTGTCTGTGTTGGTATTATATGCTGGGTAATGGAGGCATTTTTACTTTATTTTAGGCACTTAGCAGTATCCCATCCAGTGGCGGCTGGTCAGTGGAGGGCGCTAGGGCGCCGCCCCCATCAAATCAAGAGATGAAAATCAAAAGAAAAAACAAACATGCTGTAAGATGCAAATAATTATTAAAAGATGGTGTTATTTCAGTCTGTGGGTGACTGTCAATAGTAATTAAATGTTGTTCAAATATTTATTTGGTTCTAAAATGGTTTTAATTTTATTTTATTCACTTCCTGAAGTGAAGGATGCCGGTAAAACAGAATCCAGTGTAAGCCCTTGAACATTTGATAAGCATGTGACCTGAGGCTCTCTTTTAATTGGTTAGAATTAGATTCTTCACAGGACGCAGCTGTGTGTGTCCCATATGCGTCCAAGAAACATCAGCAGCGAATCAGCGATCAGTATCGTGTGTATGCCAAGGTAAATTGCGCCCCCCCAAAAAGCACCAGCCGCCACTGATCTCATCCAAATATAATCTCTTATTAAAACAAAAAAAAAAACCCCAAACATTTCTCACACGCACAAATGACTTTATTTGACCACGCATCAGCATTCACTCCAGTCTCATTGGAATTATTGCCTGCTGTCGCGCTCAATTTATGATTTGGAGCAAAACCACAAATACTGTTTAATATGCAGCCGCTGATGAGCCTTGAAGGGAACATCAATTTTACACATCAAAATCAGTTCACTTGTTATTGAAAATGATAATGGGTTCATGAAAAGAGTTAAATTGAATACTTTAGAAGAGCTTTTGCAAATCTGAGAACATAAACCGCACAATGTAATCTGGGCTATGTTGACTCTAACATTTTTGAAACACTGACCCCTGCTACCTTGCCTTTGACCATGCCTCTTTTTCAAAAGTCTCACACTAGCCCTGTAGTTTAATGAACAGCAAAACCAAGGTGCTTAATAGGCACACAGCATATTCCACCATACACATAAACATAGACACACCATTACTCAGCTGACATATGTACACCTGTTGCTATGTGAACTGAATATAAATAAACAATAGTTGTCTGCTTATCCAATTAATTTCTCCCACAGTGAGATGTACCTATGAGAGAACCAGCGGTGGTTTAGATCACAACTTCTTCGCTCAGGACGATCCATAGCTCAGGGCTTAGTCGTAAACTCTCCCCTCCCTTAATTAACAAAAAGGCCTTTTCATCTCCACATATGTAGCCTCTGATTCACACACAATTAGTCTTCCACAAAACCACTAGCTTCCTTTTATACCAGTTCAGTAATTGATTACTGTGGCTTTCTTTTTTTTATTCCTTTAAATGTACAGATATTATTCCAGGGGGTGGGGGCTGAAACTGATGACACAGAGAGTTTTCATCATCGTTCATCATAACATTTCTCTGTTTATATTGAAGGTTGGAGGAGGAGTGAGGGGAGCCTTCAGTGGGTACAATACCCCTGCTTTACCTCTCGCATTTCGTGTCAGCCCATATATGAACCTGTTGCTAATTCTCTTTAGTGTGGGGTCTTCTACGGTCCAAATGTTAATGAGCCAAGGCTGTGTACATGTAAGTTTGTGAGTAGGTGGGAGAAAAATTACAACAATAAAATAAAATAAATAAAATTTAGAGTGGATGTTAGTTTAGTCTAATAGTTGTGTTTTCCATGACATTTTCAATTAACACATTATTGTTGTTGACTGCTATCTGCCCTGAGAAATACCCCTGAAATGTACACACTTTTGCCATATTTGTACCTTTTTCATTCACTGTTCACTCATAACTACACTCAGTTCTAGTTCCTGTTCCCTCCCCAGACATTTTGTCCCTGCTCCCTCTCATCCTCTTTTTCTGTATCCTTATCATTCTTACTCAGCCTCCTTCATCTTCTTTTCATGACGTTGTCTCCTGAAATGTTGCTAGGTGCACACTAACACACAGTGACGCACACACTCTGCATATCCTTGCTGTCTGGGAATACCAGAAAGCTCCTAATACTACCTCCCGCCTCTGCCTCAGACAGCTGTGTGTACGTATGAGTGTTGTGTTGTGGGGGGTGTGGTGTGCACAGTTGAGGGTTATAATTTGGTGGTGAGCAAGAGATGAAAAAACCATTGGCTTCAGAGTTCAGGGCACACTGCTTACCCACAGCCGGCAAACCAACACCATGTTCCTGAGGTCAGCAAAGTAGAGGGGACCTACGACAGAACCCTGTGGTACTCTGTCACTCACAGACCTCACCAAAACACAGCTTGCCTAAATATCCTAGACCCCCATAAAAATGTCCTGTGTCAAACCTGAGATCCCACAGGGAAATCAGAGAGAGCCGCTTGTTTTGCCATCTGGGGAGACTACTTAAGAACTAAACATTCTAAATCATGCTAAATACAGTAATGTACTTTTATACAAAGTCATAGACTACTTTATTGATGAATATGATGAATTGATCATGAATATGAATTCCTAATTAATTAGAGAACCTTAAATAAAGCCAAATTTAGAGTTGTATAATAGTATTACTTTTAAGTAGTACATAAACTGATTTCTAAATGGATTCATTTCTGTCTGAATTGACTTTTTAAAAGATAAATCTCCATTAAAAATAAATCTCCTAAATTCAAGCATTAAATTTATGAGTTCTAATCTAATCTTTGTGTGCAAACAATCTCAGTATTAAATCTGTATGCAATAAAAGATTGTTGTTTTGTTATTTTGTTATTTTAACAGGGTCAACATAAAACCAAGCAGGATTTCTCAGCCACAACAGTGAATCATTACAGAGTATCCCACTATTTTATTCCTGTGTATGACACATTGCACACAGGCACTCCCTCCCTACCAGCTGTGTGTTAGATGAAGGTTGTGCACAAACATCCTTCATTCACCACACCCATCATCCAGTGTTAGAATTATCCTGCATACACATGCAATTTTATTTGCCCTTCCGTTTCTCCTTTCTACCTAAGGATCTTTTAGTTTATTATTGCCTCTATATTTCCAAACATTCCACTTCAAAAAGCATGCATGGTAATTTTCTCTCACACACATATACTGCAGATAAAAACTCATTAGGTGGAAGTTTGCTCAGAAAACCATGAAAGAGAGAGAATAGCAGTAAAATGAGACGTAGCATATCTAGTCAGGTACCACTGATACTACAGTTATCAGAGAGGCAGTAAGAACACTGAAGGCATAGATACTTATTTACATACTTATTTTTTATAATAATCCTCTTAAATACCACTTGTCCTCTTTTAGACTTCACTATTGATGCAGCATGCTATTTTGCAGAGAAGAAAAATGGTGTAAAACTGTTTATAAGGGCAGTGTAGCTTTATCAGAAGCGAGTCATTGGCAGTTTTATATCAGCACATAGCTGCCCTTAACGCTCTCAGTGGTTCAGTTTTGCTACCTCTTTATCACCCCAGATTTCCAGCTGTGAGTTCCACCAGCTTTGACATAATTGTACGTATGGGAAAATGTGGTAGTGAGAAAAAATTTATATCCACATGGGGTAGTTTCCAAAATTGGTATCATGAAATCTTGAAAACTTGGCTCATCCATCATGGTGGTTTTGATTGTGCTTTGGAGTCGACTGGGCAGCTTATCCCGGAATATGTATTTAATGAATTTTTGGAAGAATTCACATCTCACTGTAGCTTAGTTTCATCATTCAGCCAGAAGTTTAAATGGAAGCGTCAGTCATTAATGCAAGAACATCTGACAGTGATATGTGGTTTGAAAATTTGATAGGCTGACCCGAGAAAGATGTGACTGAACAGAGAAGGAAAGTTAGAAGTGGGACTGTCCCCCAGGCTGTGAGACAATATAAAAACCTCACTTATCAGCAAGGGTGGGGTTGACAGTTACAAGTACATCTATTTAAGTGCATCATTCATTGTATACCACTTATCCATCAGGGTTACTGGGGTTGCTTGAGCCAGTTCCTTTTGTACTAAATACATTTTGAAACTGTAATTTGTTTGTATATTATTCTCTTTGGAAACTTGTGATTTTAACTCCACTACACTTAAATGAGAAATATCGTACTTTTGACTCCACTGCAGCCCTATGAAGTACTCAGCACTTTGAAGCAGCAATTAGGCAGAAGAATTATTTTTGAAAATGCGATAGATGAATACACTATGTTCGTCACAGGAGAAAAAAACAATCACAGCCAACTCTTAGTCCGTCATAATGTGCTCGCAGCATTTTGGACCAGATTTAACCTGGCAGCAGCCTCAAAATGGGTACGCTAAAGCTGAGGCAGGAGAGTCTTGGATGGCTTAAAGTCCATTTTTGGAATATCAGAAGTAAGATAGATTTTAAATATTATTATTAAATATTCGCTGTATTTACTACACTGCAAAAATAACCACCCAATAACAACTAAGAAAAAGACACACAGATTCAGTTGTATTTTATAGCAATGTCTGCATCTTCATATCATATCCTGCAAGTTTTTTCTTGTTAAGGTTCTACAGTCAGTCAGTTCATTGACTAACTAGGCCCTGTAAATGTGGATCAATACTTCAATATTATAACCTATATAGAATTAATTATAACTATACTTTGAGTGATAGACATGTATACTTTGTTCATCCCTGCTTTGAGTTCAAGCTGAAAGCCAAAAACCAAATCCATCAACTTAAGTGACGCCACCATAAATACACTGTTTTGTTGACATTGTCCTTTTCATGTTGGTTATTTTAGGACCGTGGTTATGCCTATTGCAAATGAGTTTGCCCCAGACGTGGTTCTGGTATCTTCAGGCTTTGATGCAGTAGATGGACATGCTCCACCCCTGGGAGGATACAAACTGACGGCTAAATGTAAGTGCTGACCACAGCTATGCTGTTGTTCTACACGTTTAATGTCATGTAGTTAGAAATGCTGCATTTTACCTAACTTCACCACGCATGTGCATCTTAATGTTTTAAATTTACACATTTACCCCACATAGCTTAACACCTATTTCTGACAGGAGGAAGGACTCACATTTATTTTGTGCATCTGACTTGTGTATTCAGATTGAGACCTTGGCGTGCCAGCAAAGAGCTTTTCTAAAACCATCCTGCTGATCTCATATAAGAGCTGCAGTCTGGGTTGTGACAGGGGTGATATGGGTGGTTTACAGAGGATTTCTGGAACAGGGGATATGGGTAGAATTCAGAATGGCTGAATGCATATATTCAAACTTCCCCCTCATCCTGGAAAACAAAGATCAAAGGATGCAACCAAACCCAAACTCAAAGCTGCATTTATTAAAATTAAACCTGGCTCATATTATGGCTTGTTTTCTGGCCCCCAGTAAATCCACAGTGCACTCTCTGATGCAGTCACCCCTTCCTTCATTCATGCTCAAACTCTTTTTTCTTTGATCAATATCCAAAAAGGAAGTCAGAGCTTGAAAAGCAGTGCTTCTAATTCTTTCTCTGTTCCCCTGTCTCCCTCTCTCCTTCCCTCTCTCTCTCTTCCTTTTCTTTTCTGCCATTTCCTGTGTGTACAGGCTTCGGCTACCTGACCAGGCAGCTGATGGGTCTGGCAGGCGGACGGTTGGTGCTTGCCCTGGAGGGGGGTCATGACCTCACAGCCATATGTGATGCCTCTGAAGCCTGCGTCTCTGCTCTGCTTGGCAATGAGGTAAGAGAGCCAAGAGGAGAAAATACATTACTATCAAAATATCCTTTAACAAGGTACCAGGGTTCAACAGATACAATGAGAGTTGTAACCTAAATCTATAGCTGTTGAAAGTAAATAGGGGATGGAGGTTCATGATAGAAACTCTCTGTAGAGAGTATAATCGGATCAAAATGTATGAATTTACAAGCTAGTTATAGTCACATTAGCATAGTTTCTTATGATTAATTGAAGTATTGAACAGGCAGGACTTGAGGCAGCTAAAAAGCATCTGGTTTATTTATGTTGTCAGCATCAAAGTTACAGAATGCAGTTACACTCAACTAATTCTTTTTCCTGGTCGTATTCCCCTACCTGAGTAATTTTGCATGGCTTTCAATTAACATACTGTAAAAATGTGAACATTATTTTCGATTCGTCTGATTTCCTCATCATTTGAAGCCAGAACAAGCAAACCCTTTCCCTTCACAGGCAACTTTGGTTTTAGTGTCCTGTGATTGTGGGACTTTGTCATGAATGAACACATGGTTAATGTTGGTAACAAGTATATTTAATAGACAAATGCAAAACAGATAGTGCCTAATACTTTGGGCTTTAACACAGATATTTACAGAACAGGCGTGATGTTCCTCCGCCTACTTGCTTTTATTTAACCCTATAAAGCCTGACCAGAGAAATAATGGACAGAAAATTTAATTTTTTTTCAATCTGACGGCTTTATTTGGCCCTTTAACAAAATGTAAAATAAAAAAAGCATATTTACCTTTTTGTTTATATCATATTTATTACATCGGGCATTACACCCAATTCAGGCAATAACAAAAACTTTTCTCCTTGGTCATCTATAACATCTGTATCTTTATATCTGCATCTTTATTTTTTCCAAACAGCTGCCTTTTTCAATCTCTTTTTCTTTTATTTTGCCAAGGGGATGGTCTCATAAATGTATGTATCAAATATGATACGCACGGCGTTATAGGGTTAAGCAAAACCATTTTGTTGTCATGTTCCCTTGCGCTGCCTATATCTGGGAAGTCAACATCATGCATGCAAACTCACACACACACGCTCCCGTCAGAGGGAGAAGATTTCCAGGCAGAAGGTTAATTGTGGGAGTGTGTAGGTTGGGCTGTGGAGCTGAGCAAACATTGGCTCTTTGTGATTCATGGTGCACAACAGAATAGCAGCTCAACACAGCCTCCCATTTTTTTCTTCCAGCTAATGGAGAGGCTGGAGTGCTTTTTTGGATGCTCTGCTCAGGCTCATTTTCTCCCTGCACATCATGCAGCCAAGACATATCAGGGCTTTACTGTTATAGAAACACTGAACTGCAGTACTGAATGGAGATCATAGAGCTTTAGGGGAAGAAGTGAGGGTGTGACTGTTTGTGTAGTAGAAATTGAGCAAGATGAGTTTGGGCAACCTATATCTCCTCAGCTCTGCTCAAAGTTAATGATGTGTGTCTAGAAACTATAGTCCAGGCTGTATCTTGAGCCAGCTCGTACTTCACGTCTGGTATCAGAGTGTGCCTCTAAAGTCTACAGGTAATATGATGAACAGGATCAAGATCCACATTTGTATTAAGGCATACAGTCAGAGAGAAGTGCAACAGCTCTTTGGTGTCTTGCTTTGTCTTTTCCATTATGTGAAACATGTTTGGGATACACATAGTTTTGTCGGTGTCAGTGTCTGGATCTCTCTGCTTTTTCAAAATGTCTTGTATGCTTTCATATGTGTGCAAGACACAATTGTTTTAGAAAAGTGCCCTGTCGTCATGCATCAGTGAGGTGTTACAATTAATCTTTGTTTGAATGCACATGGGGGATGTACATAGATCGATCAAATCTAAAGGATGCATTTAAAGCTGATTTTTGTAGATGCCCTTATTATAGAAACGATGAAGAAAAGTGAAGTGAAGAACGCCATTTTTACAAAGCTCTACTTGGCAAAAATCTCTCTTATATCATCAGCCACACAAGCAGAAGATGAAATTCCAAACTAAGTACCATCACCATAAGAGTGCACATCCATACTAACACTCTTATATTACCTTCATTTATTTTGAGAAAGTGACCACTCTCAAGTGTTGCTACAAGCCTTTCCACATTGGAATTGCTACTCTACCCTGCTACCTGCTGTTATCTTCTGCCCACTAAGACTATCTGAACAGTTTTGCGGATGCATGTTGTTCTTCAGTTTGACATATTAACATACAGAACCCTAGAGCAGATACTACAGTGATATTGGTTCTATAGTTATAATCTGGTGTAACAATGCATTGTTGTAATGAAAAACACAGCATGCAATCAGTTGCAAAAATCTTGGGACATTTTGTTTGGGTATGTTACATGAATAAAAGATAATACACAAATAGTTCAGATGAAGTAAGATCATTGTTGTATTCAACTGCATTTACTGGAAGAAAAAATAATGTTTAACTTATAACATCTCACCTCAGGGATAAGTAGTAATTTAGGAGGATAATTAATAATGCTGAGCTCTGAATCTGTATCTGCCTTCTTGAAGTTGGTATCTGTGCATCCCTCTGCCTTGTGTTCCAGCCCTTCAGACAGCTTGAGCTCTAAATGGGTTCTTGGAATCATAAAACCCACATGGCCTTGCTCCATGTGGATCTTGGAGCTAGAGCAAAACAAACAGAACAATAACATAGGATCACATTAATAAAATCTACTGCAACCAACCAGCCCACTGTTTTGTCGGACATGCAAACGCCGCCCGCCACAGGCAGCAAGTGACAGGGAGACAAGAAGTGACACTGGGCAGCACTGTTAAAGACATGGGCAAATGCCTTGGTGTTTTTTCTACAGAGGAAAACAGAGGTTTTGCCAAACCTGTCAAAGGAAACGAATAGGCCTGCTGGAGCATGGTTTGCATGAGAGGGGGAATCCACCAATAAGAGGCTTAATCTAATAACTTTGTTTACCTGCGCTGTGCCCAGCGATGACTCAAGGCTGCAGAAAATGGCCATTACCACTTGTAAGGTTTCATTTCAAGTCAAGGACGTCTCAGCAGGGCGGATACTTTTTGCTGTCACACATCTTTGTACTCAGGCATTGCAGTTTGAAGGACACTCTCCTTATTCACAGCACCACCCTGCTGCAAAAATAATGAACCAGACCTGCAGCTTTGCTTCTTAAGTTTCAGCCGCCTACAGAGCACCGGCCTCAAAACGGAGTTTGGAGGAGGTAACTGGATGGGTGCCACGGGGAGCTGAAAATTCGAAAATCGGCAGGAGGTAGAGAGCGTCAATTGCCTCAGCCCTGCAGGACACCCCTCTCAACCAGGGCCTTGTCACTGGTGAACATCTGAAAGTGGTTACCCTCACACCTCTCCCAGCAATGTCAGCATGGGTCTAGGGTTCAGATAATAAAGGGAAACAGGGTAATCATTTGAAGTTGGGAGAGGGGCAATTATTGTTTGAAAGCAGCTGTACCCTGTAGGTCTTCAAAGTCTGCAGATAACTTATATTTTCCTGATTAGCATACTTTAATATTTTAGATTCATGAGAATTATAATCTGTGGAATCCATCACACTGACTCCTAAGTGCACTCAAATAAAACTCAGAAACATTTACTGTGAAACTTTCTCACTGAGCAAGTCATCAACAAGTTATTTGAGGAACCTTTAGAAGACATTTAAATGTATGACAGCAGCCTGGGAAAAAAAAGATCTGTGCATTATACAATATTAGGCATAAGATTGGTCTGATAAAGTGACATACAACACAGATGTAGATGTTACTGAGTTAAGTATATAGACCCAGAGTTCTCATGACGTACACTGGTTGGCTCTTTAGCAACAAGTGATGTCAGCTGTTTGAACATAGGCAAATCATTCAGTAGTGTGCAGCTTTGATAACTGATAGCAAAGAGGGAAAATGGGCTAAAATGTCCTTGATCAGATCAAAATGCAAGGAAGTAAGTGTTTTTATCATAATCCTGGCAAAGGTCTTCAGCAATGCATGTGGATTCTAGCTGGAAAACAAGATGGTAAGAAAAAAGGCACTGTTTTTTTGTTTTGTTTCATTTGCTGACAAGTCTGGTAATAGCCTCACATAGCAAATCTTAAAAAAAAATCTTATTGCATAAATAGGCTGCGGACCACCAACCAGGTACTCTGCATCAAAACTTATCTCAACAATTATATGGCCTGAATGTGTGTGAGTGGTATGTTTTGTTTTTTGTTTTTTTGTTTTTTTTAACTGAAGGATATGTGTGTGTGTTGCCCAGAGTATGAATGGAGCAAACAGTGTAGGTTCAAGCATGGGACCACAGCTGGGTTAGCCAGTCAGATGTGCTTTTGTTTATATAGCTTCGAACTGTCTAAGTGCTTGGATCTTGTAGATCTGTCCAGAACCCAACAAGAGACCACAATAGAAACCTCTGATCCAACTATAGCATGTAAACGTATAGTATGGGATGAATGGTTCTGTATAAACCAGCGAGTTAGACAGATTGATTTGATGGGGTTGCTTTACTGCGCTATGAGCAGCAAAACGCAATATAAATAGTTAAGAGATTGCTTTGTTTATTATGTGAACTGCCCACATATTGTGTGGCAGTGTTAAAAGGTTTTTTGCAACCTCCACCTTGAGCCAAAACATCCTAAAGGTGTTCCTTATATCCTCTTCACCTCCTGTGTAGCATTTACTTCCAGGATTTTACTGCTTGCTGGTGTGAGAAATATATCTGTGCTTTTATTGGCAGGTTAAGACAAGCCTTGCCATAATGAGCATTAGGTTTCCTTTGAAAACAGCTCAGATTAGCTGGGAAAGAGAGGGATGAAAATTGTTGAATGGACTTTATAGGCTCTTTTATTCACCCCCACCACTGTAGTGCGTAATCATGAAGTCTCCCTGGTTAAATAGCTCATGAATGATGCATTGGCAACTGCACTAGTCAACTCTTAACCCAAGAATAATTGATGATTGCTCGCAAACAGATGTTGGCCCAGCTCAAACCGTGGTTGTTAGCAACTATTTGATAAACAACAGGCTAATATGCTAATTGTTACCAGCTGTCAATGAGGTTATTCCACGTGTTTATACAGTTACAGTAAGACGCTCGAATTCACCTGTCCCCCTTGGGTCTAGCTATTCCGCACCAACCCCCTGAGTAGAAGGAAACCCCACACCCCTTTTCCAAAAAGGTCACCTTCTTCACACAATATACGTCATTACCTTGTTCAGTTAGCGTAACATAATCAACCGGTTTTAGGGAACGCCAACATATGCACATGAACACAACAGTAAACAATGGATGCTTTATGCACTTTTCTTTTGCTGAACAAGTGGAATTCCTCCTCTTTCCACTGTTTTCATTTCAGCCTCCCTCAGGAATGTTTTTACCGAGGCACATTCCTTATTCTCAGCTCATGGCTTTCCATGGTGTCTCTGCTTTACTGGCCAGGACCTTCTTCATTGGACTGTCTGTCACACAGAGAAATAACTAACTCAAAAATCATTCTCCACAGCGATGGCAAACATTTTTTTAAAGGACATTTGTTTCTGCCTTTCTCAAAGCTGCTGGACATCTGATGGTTCGAAGAGGCAATTGTCCAGGCACAAACTCAAGAAGCAGAAATGTTGCTGGGTGATGTAGCAGACAAATGTGTGCTTGTGTATTGTGCACATGCATGTTTCTATGTGTTGGTGTGTCTGAATTGCATATATGTGTTTTTGCCATACCTGTCAGGTAGGGGCCCCTGGAGTACCCTGACAAGAGCCATTAAAGTTTATAAGCGTGAGGCCCAGCTGTCAATCAAGCCAACAGTCTGCCCCCACCCAACCCTGCTTTGAGGTGAACCCCAAGAAACCCCAGAGAACCCCTGACCCTGCTTTGACAGGGAGCTGGGTTAGCATGGGCTGGGTGGGGCTTTGCTGGAACTGACTTGGGGCATGGTGAGAAGTTGGGAACTGGAGCCTGAAGGTTGGAAAAGTACCATTTGATTGAAAGATTGATGGTTTGAGTCCTCAGAATGGCTTGGAAACTTTGAGATGGGAGTGATGAATAAGTACTGCTGTCTCCCCCCTCAACCACAACTGAAATAAACTTGAAGGGATTAACCTCTTCAGTTCGCTATAAGGGGTCCAACACTATGAGACCACTTTCTTATTTGGCGTTGTAGCTGCCAGTTAAGGACCCCTCCCACGTGTGTGTATGTGTGTGTCTGTCTGTCTGTCTATCTGTCTGTGTGTGTTGCTCTCAAACCAGAAATAACCCTGCATTCCTAAACTCACAGTATAAGTACACAGTTAATGTGAGAAAGTAAGAAACACAGTTTTTTGTAATTTCTCTGGAGACCTCTGAAATGGCACCACCACTGCATCTCTGTAGTTTCTGATCCAAAGCTGCTTTCAGTCTGAACATATTGTACTGTCCACTACTGCCCAAGTTCTAAGTACGTTGGACTAGAGACATGCTCTGTCAGTCAGTAGTTAATGAATTATTCACATGGTGAAATACTGCATGTTTTCATCAAAGAATAGATGTGTCGGGGTGTGTATCATCTTGAGTACACTGAGTGGGAGTTACCCCAGTTCAACTCCAGACTGTGGCTGGTCCATCTATTGCACTCTCTGTCCTGCATTTCCTTACAGTCTCCACTTTCCCTGTCAAGAAAGATGTGTCTTATTATATATATATATATACACATGCACACACACATAAATATACATTATTTTTATATAATAAACTAAAGTTATGCATATGATGTTTTAAATAGTTTACATACTTACAAATTATCTGACATGTGGCAAATCCCTCTGAAGTTCTAACAGGAATTTTCATTTTGTGGGATAAACCACCTCTTTTTTTTTTCCCTTCTAGTTGTAACTTTTGCAGTGTAATAAACATAAGGTTGACTTCGATTGATAAAGATTAACTATTTGATCTATAGAGAAGTTGTTATTTAGTCACAGAATAAACCAAAACCGCGTTTGCTCTTTCAAGCAGATGACGTTGTTGAACATTCTTGCAAGTTGCTCTGGAGTAGTGTCAGCCAAAATATCAAATAACGCAATGTAAATATTCATGTAAAGACTGAGTGTGCATGTATGTGTATGTGTGTGTGTGCGTGTGCATGCACGCACCGCTCCTGTGTGCATGATGTAGCCTGCCGTGCCACAGCAGGATTAAAGTATCCCTCTCCCTTGACTGCCTCTTCCCTTAGCCCCGTGAACCCCTCCCACACACTATTTGTTTTAATTAAAAGAAAACTTCCAGCCTTGGCCAAGCGAGACCGACCAACGATGACTTTTTCCCTCTTCTGTCTTTGTATTCTGCTCCAAAATCTCAGGCCAAACCTTTTTCTCTCTTTTACTCCTATGTCTCTCTTTACATGTTTCTCAGTTGGTCTTTTATTCCAGTTATTTATGATTCAGCAGAGGAGGGAGGCATGTCGTTTGTGTAGGAATGTCGAGCTGAATGTGCCTGCTTGACAAAACGGGATGAGAAAGTGTCGTATGTGCAGTCGGCCAAAGGGGAAATTGAATCATTCCGGGTTGGGAAAGTACATTTGGGAATATCCCTGTTTCCTCTGAATTGTGGCTTGGAGAGTTTCATAGGCTTACCAGTGCTCTCTGAGGTGTGTGTCTGTGTTTGAGTGTGTGCATGAGTATGGGTTTGTGCGACCAGCCAGTTTTCCATTTGCATGCATCTGTGTCCACTAGTATGAGTCCTTAGAGTGGGACACATTACAAGGCACATATTGTAGTTTGTGTCAAAGAGTAGCAAAAGATTTTGGTGAGTGGGAGGCGGTGTCCACCTGCAGTCCTATTCTCTATTGTGTTAGCAGCACAAGCTCTTGGCTCACATCTTGGACTGAATCAACACTAGGCTGGAGTCCACATTCAAAAGCGATCCTTTAAACTAGGAGGGAACCACATGAGTGCAAGTGAGCAAGTGTCAGTCACGTTAATAAAATGGCTTATTCAGCCAAATCCACTATATCTCAAAAATGACTCGAGATGTTTAGCGCACTCGGCTGATGTTCCCCACAGGTGAAGGTTCATTGCCAAGGTGTCTGCTCTGCAGCAGACACTACAAGCAAGAGTAAATTAAATAATCTAGCGTGGCCAGAAGAAAGAGTTACATTACATTTAAATTCACTCATTTGATCATTAAATTCAAACCAACTCACAATTTAGGGACTTCAGCAAAGCTTTGGTGAAATGGAGGGCTTGATGTAAATATGAAAAACTGCATACATCAAATACGTGCAGAAGATCATATAGTTAGTGCAATCAGAGTATGTAGTCCGTGGTAACTAAAACATGTTTATTCTGTTACTAGTTTTGCTTTCAGTAAAGATTGTGATGCAGGTTTTGATATTTTCTTTTTGTTGCAGTTGGACCCCATTCCTGATGAAGTGCTGCAGCAGAAACCAAATGCGAATGCTGTCCAGTCAATGGAGAGAGTTATTGAAATTCACAGTGAGTGTAGAATTAACATGTAGACACTCTGATGAAATGTGTTGTCATTGTAAATAACAGTTTAAGTCTGGTACAAATGTTTGCACACACAAATAAACAGCCAGTCACCCAGTGTGTCAGCATAGTGCGCTGACTGCACTTCTCCTCTGTCATGCTCTTTTATAGGTAAATACTGGCGCTCACTGCAACGCTCCGCCTCGATGCTTGGTTGCTCATTGAGCGAAGCCCTCCAGCGTGATACAGAAGAAGCTGAGACTGTCTCTGCCATGGCCTCCTTGTCTGTTGCCAACAAGCATATTGGAAAGAGGTATATCCAGTTGCATTGTTGGTGATGTCCTGTGTGTGTAGCCTCTTATTATCCTCCCATGGTGCTGTGCTTACTGTACATTGTTGCAATTAAGTCCTTCGAAATAGCATGCATATTACTTAAAGGTATGCAATTATGGTACAGTAAGTATAGGGTTGCCAGCCGTCCCTTAAAATACGGAATCATCCCGTATTTGGAAACTAAAAGATGTGTTCCTTATTGAACTGATAATGGACGTGGTTTGTTCCACATTTTTAAAAATCCACGTTGGCCGATTTTTATCACAATGAAACTCTGCAGCTCCGAGCGGTGCTGCTAACTTTCTGCCTGTCTGGAATGAAATTCTTATTGACCAATGAAACAATGCTGTGTCACTATAGCTACGAGAATTCTCTTGTCTGTGTAAGGCATTATATTTATAACAAATATAATGCCCCCCGCCCCCCCCTCAAAAAAAAAAAATCATGTCCCTTAATTCAACTTCAGGAAGTTGGCAACCCTCAGTAGGTAGATAAATGTGCATTTCTAATGGTATTATCTTTTGTCCAGGGCTGAAGAGGAGCCAATGGAAGAGGAAGTTCCTATGTAAAGGAAAAAGCCTTTGATCACTCAGACTTTATCTTTGGCAGCATCCTCATCTGGTCAGTTTCCATTGAAATGCCACTCCTGTGTCTCACCTTTGCCATATCGATGTGGAACCCTCTCATGTGAGAGAAGACAGCAGAGTTGACACAAGTGGCAATCACTGAGGATGATCGATGCATTTACTGGTCAGCAGCGCACGGACTGATCAGCATCAACATGATGTATTGTCTCTTTAAGACCTCGGGTGTAAGAGGGACTGACTCAGCCATCAACCCACAATGACAACCTCGAGTGCCAGTGCTTTTAAAACACTATACTCAAGTACTTTCTGAATGCCAGTTGAAACCATGTACAGACGACCTGTGGTCGCCTGATCTCTTATATCTGCTTTTTTTCCGTGCTTTATCGTCATCTTGTCACTTTCATCAAAAACCACCAGTACCATCTGCGCTATGGATGGATTATTCCTGCTTTTTCAAGATCTATATGAATGAAAGGAAAAGCAGATAAAGCCGATACATTTCTTGCTCTTTTGTCAGAGGAGAAAGGTCAGCAGCCATTCTGATTCCAAAATGATCGACAGTAAAAGACTGTGCACTTGTGCCTTTTTTTTTTTTTTTTTTCTTTTAAACCTGGTGTGATCTTTGTTGAACTCTACTGGAAGAGATTTGCCTTAAAAAACAGGTCTATGAACAAACCCTCTTCTCTATGGCCCCTTAAACATTTCTATCCTGGCAAGACATCCAATGCCTGCATGTTGTTGGCACATAGTCTGGAGGACCTTGGCATGTTTACCTACAACTCCCTGCACCCGGCATACTTTTTCTCCCTGCACCTCCATCTTTCCTTTACCCCAGTCTCAACTTTGAAGGTAGTTCCCAGGCACAAGTTGGAGTTGGTTCAGTTTGAGAGGAAGTTGAAGTTGTAATTAGTATTACTCAGTGTAACCATGTATCACGTAGGCACCAGTTCTCCTCATGGGAGAAATTAAGTAGCATGCGCTGTTTTAGAGGAACAAGACTTGTGGAAACTAGAAAGCTGTTCATACTGTATGTAGTCATTAGACAATAGTGAAGCCAAAGCATGATGGACTATCATCTCTGTAGAGTCAACTTACTCACAATCACAAATACACAACACCCAGGAACACAACTACAACACAAACAACAATTTCATATTTAATAAGTCTAAGTTTTTGTAGATTGAATGGGAAATAGAGAGGAATTAACCCCATATGGGCCACTCTGTTGTACCAGCCCTCTGTGTCCATGGTAACAAGGACCATACAACCTGGGATTTTCCAGAGGGGTGTTCCGGGCTGCACAGGCTCTCACAGCTGGTTCAACATCTTGTTGTGTCCCTTGTTAAGCACATCTGCTCCCCAAATGTCAGGTGCTACAAGGCAGGTGTGTGTTCATCTGTTCATATGCAGTGAGACACAAGCTCCTCTTTATAAATATTCAGCTGTATACATATATTTTTAAAGTCTTTTTTATTTTTTCTTTTAATACATTTTTGGGATCAGGCCTAACATAATGAATATCTCTGCAACTTTAGATAGCACATGTAGCTCAGATAATCCTCCACTAGAGCTGGGTCCTACATTAAAACTGAATACCGTATCAGCTGTGCCACTGGATCCTTTGTAAACAGTAAAAATGTCTCAATATCTAAGAAGCTGTCAGGTGAAATATTGGTTATACTTCCATTTTATTTGGTGCTTATTGAATTTGGCTTCCTCATAACAACAATGGACCTAACTTAAACTTAACTGGCTCAACCTTAGCTGGCCAGATCATACAAAACACCAGCCACCAGCCTAGTTTTAGTAAAATCTGGTTCTCCTGTTTGGCAGGTAGAAGTTTTTTGTTGTTGGTTGTTTTTTTGTTTTTGTTTTTGTTTTTTGTTTTTTTTTTTAAAAAAAAAAAAACAAAAACATGACTATACCAGCCCCTGTGCACTATGAGGCCAGTGAACAACACTTCACTTCCTGTCTGTGACCATCCTCCCAACGTATGTTTGGCCTGTGGGAAACTACCTTCTGCCTTTGTTTCATCTTTAAAAAAAAAAACAAAAGCTAATCACACGTTTAATGTATTTTCTCAGTGAACAGAAACAGAGTGCTGCTGTGTTTACTGTTGTTGTTTACTGTACATAGGACATTGATTCCCCTGAATATTCCTGCCACACACATTTGTCACTACTTCTGTTGATTCCAGCACCTCTCTGTGTCGTTTTTTCTTGGTCTTGTTGTCCTTTCAGTGGACTCCAGTGACTTCTTTTATACTTTTTAAACATGTTTTTTTGGGGGGGGTTTTTTCTTATTGTTTTTCTGCTCTGTTGCTCTGTTACCTTGTAAAGCTGACATACTTCACAACAGGTGAGGGTTCAGACTCCTTTTGGACTTTACATGACTATGTCCTTTGGGTTTGGGAGTTTTTGTGGGAGGGTTGGGATACAAATGTTTCTACTTTGTATAATGATGGGCAATTGTGTATTTACTGTCTGTTCATAGTAGAGTTATATATAAAAGAAATGAGTATATTATATATATCTATACATAATGAAATACTATGATCTTGTTTTTGAAGTTGGTATTGAAAAACGATACTTTTCATGGGTCTTACATACAGTTGACCCTTGTTCTGGTGTTACTGAAGGCACCGTTTGCTGTACTTTGTTACAGTTTGTTACAAGTTAAGTAGCATTTTATTGGTTGTCTTTTTGTCTTGTAACACTGATGGCTAGTTTTTGGCTTTATTCATCCAATTGGTACCATGACACTGTTACACTAGATGTGCCCTCTGCTCAGCCTCACATACTGTGGTCATACTAATCCACACTTGATTTATGTATGTAAATTTTGGCTCAGACATCAGAGGTTTCAGTATTTATAGAAATGCGTGACTAAAATTTGATATCTGGATTCTACACAGCTCAGAAATGACCAAAGTGGTGAACCGTTTCTCTTCCTCACAGCTTTATGACTTCATCCTCTCACTGCTTTGAAAGAACAAGAATGGAAAGAAAGGATGGGTGGATTTGAAGTGGAACGTGGCCATGCTCTTCCCCAACATTAAATGACTCTGATGGGCCTTTAAAATTATTGCACATGAGCATTGCTTGTTTTTTTTTATCAGGCCCAACTTCCTTAGTTTCATTTGAAATGAACATTCCTTTAAATTAAGATCACACGTGTAATCCCATTCATTAGTGAACTGTGACTGGGTTTCTGGGTGGCCTTGTGTTTGGAAAGACTGTCCTATTTAAAAAAAAAAAAAAAAAAATCACTGGTTGATCCCTTCTGAGTTTATTTTGTCATGAAAAACCATAATTCCATTCATAGCCTCTCCTGTGACAGAGCAAAATATCTGTATCGTTAGAAAAATATGCGATCACGTTGTCTCATCTCAATTGGACTAGCAGTTAGAATTAATTTTCTCATTTTGAAAGAAAGACCTGTAGTGGCATACATGCGTGCATATGGAGGAAGAGCAGGACGAATCCTGCTCTTCCTCCATATGCACGTTTGATGTCAAATGCCTCTCAACCGCCACCATGGCATCATTTGCACCCATGGCTTCTGCAGATGGCCAGAGAGGTCAAAGGTCATTTTAGGCATCTTCCACTTTGTAAAGTTTTGAAGAACAAAGGGAAATGTGTGGGTGTGCACTAATTGTATGGCATAAAGTAGGTCTTACCCAAGTCAAAACTAAGGTCTAAGCATTTAATCACATTATTTATATCAGGTTTACTTTGTCTGATGTTGAAACCTTCCGCTTGTTTTCTTCTTTTTTGTAAATTTGGGACGGTTTATTTTTTCCCATTATCACAATTTGTCAATCATACTGGGATGTCTGTGGTTGGAATATGAAAATGCATATGATCACGCTGTCCTCAATATCACTTCAACTGGGATCTGATGACCTCTTTGTGCATGTAAATACAGCTGATCAGATGCTTTTCGGTAACCCAGACCAGAACTTTCCCAGAACCTTTGCATAGCAGTGCCAGTCACAGGTTTTCTACAGTTGAATGCTTTGGTTTCTCAAAAGGAGCCAAAACTAGCACACTCTGGTTACTCTGGCTGTCGGTCTTCACTGTTAGTCTTAACACAATGTCGTGTAACAAAAAAAGCAACCACATTCCATTTTGTTATAATTTCCATTCATTGTAGGGGGGTTGGGGGTGGGGGGGGGGGTCTCTTTTTTAACCCTTGTAGTTCAGTCCAGCCAGGTCTAAGAACTGTCTGTTTATTTAGGTGGCCTGGTCTGACTCTACTGCATTCCCCCCGCTCTCTCTGCATGGTCCATATGTCTGCATGCACTGCCTACCTGTCTCTGTGTCTCATGCCACATATCAGCACAATGGATCAAGCACTGAAGGAGGTTAGTACTTTCACTGTATCCAAACTGTCTTATCTCTTCTACTGCTTTTGTCTCTGGTGAGGGAGGAGGAGGAAGAGAAGTTTGGGTGCTTTCCATGTTGTGCTTTTACTTGTAGCATATGGAATCTTCAAACCTGAGAGACTCAAGAGTACTTTGCAAAAAAAAAAAAGAGAAAAAAAAAGTATCCAGCACTTGTAACACAAACAATAGATTTTATTGTATTTATGTAGAAAAAAAATTGTTTTAGGTGGATGCTTTGTGAACTTCAACTACAGAGTGGACTTTCTTTTAATGCCAGGATAGATGTGACCTTTGTCGACTCTTGGGAAAACTTGTTTGTTCTCTGTCACATCTGGACTTGTAATGTAAAAGGGCTCCATCCAGTTGCCTGGTAATTGTTACAGTTGTCCATTCCAGTAAATAAGCCAGTTATCACTATGACCACTGTGGCTCAAAAACAAACAGTTCTAGGTTTACAGATTAATAAAATGCATATTCTGTTTTTTTTATCAGTTATGTTTTTGGACTTGATCCACCATTGTTACAGAAATAGTACATTTTTCTTGGGAACCTTTGCTCTAACATTTTGTCTTTGACATCTCCAATATAAAGTATTGTTTTGGACAAACTGCAGTGTCTGCTTTTCATGTTCCTGATGTCAGTTACTGGTTTTCATTGAAAAGAAAAGGTTCTTTTACTTGCGGGCAAACAGCACTATACTTTCAGATTATTACACATAACCAGTGAGCACTTGCTTCTGCAGGTTAAGGGCCTTTGTTACCCACAATGCACCTTGATCATTATAAATTCAGTTTGCAATGTGGGGGTTGTACACGAATGGAAGTGTGAGCCCCAAATTTTTTTCTTTGTTTTGCAATTAAAGTGAACAAAAGCTCCATAGAACTTCTTTCAGTCTATTGGCAGCACCAAGAGACTGGCTGTGATGTGTGAGAATTAGTGGAGTTCCCCTTGAGGTCCAGAGGGAGGCAGCATTAAAGGGACAACAGTGAGAAGCCACAGTAGCTTTGACTTGAGATTAGCCACCCAATTGGACAGGGCAAAGGCCTCAGCCAGTGTCAAAATAAACAGCAGAATCTCTGTTGATGGTGGAACTAACGCTAAGACAACAGTCCAAAGGCAAACAAAGCCAATCCTGCCTTACCGTCCCTCAAATAAACACACATTCCTCCTCTTTCCTGTCACCCTCTGAATTAAGTGAGTAACAGTGTAAATAATAAAGCTTTGTGGGCTGCTCACAATCTCCATAAATCAAACATGCTGAGTCAAAGGCACGTGTTGGTCCTTGAGAGAAAAAGGTTCAACAGAGAGATAAAGGAAAATATTTGCCATCATACACACACTGATGTTAAAGATGGGAATGTGCTCTCTTTATGGTTTCTGGGTGACTGAGAGTGCTTGTGACACCCAGACTGCCCGGCTCACCTTTAGCTCACCATAGGCGTTGACACGTTCGTCTTCTCCGCTATGTAGCAACAGACAACCCCTATGACCTCTCAGTAAGGTCAGGTCGGCGAAAAGCTGCAACCCTTTGAGTTGAACTTTCACCCCTGCTGAAGGCCACCAAATATGGCCAACTCTTCTCCACAACAAACGGCTTTAATGTTGCTCCGCCGGGACATTCTGGTCTGCGGCATCTTGTCTCCATGCTTTGTCGGTCGTTGTGAGTTTGCTCTGTCATTACCCACCCGTTTACTTTTTTTTTTTTTTTTTTTTTAAAGGCCTCATCCTCCCAGCTGTGCTCATCACCACACTTTTTAATTGCAGGCTTGACTGACTCCAAATGGGCAATGAGGCTTCGGCCGAATAAAACTAATTATGGATGAGTCATTAAAATCAGTTTTGAGTCAACAACGCAGACCAAACATATGTTTGCTGTCATTATTAAAGAGTGAAGTGGAAAATACACAACTCAGGTTGTTGCTGACAAATTCAGTTTATACTCCTCAGCTTCCTTCAACTCATTTTATTCCACGTTGGAAACAATGGAAATGTACATGAGACTGTCTGTGACCACTGTTCTTTCCATTTAATGTTCCACCAGTGCAGTCGGGACTTCTGATCCATAGTGTATTTTGAAAAGCCATGCAGCGTTTGCTTGTCTTGCTACTGTACATGTTTAGTCTGGTGTTCTGACATCAAAAGGACAAGGATACACAAGGCCACAGGGAGCTGCTGCAAACAACGGTCAGGCTGGGTTCACTGTCAGCCTGGATGCCAAGAGTACAAGGCTCACTGCTAGGCTGAGCTACAGACTTCACCTGTGAAAACCTTAGTTGAAAGTTTCAGATCAAAATAAAACTCCAAACCTCCATTTGTTTTGTCATTCCACTCACATAACTTACTCTAAATCTCCCATTTACTCAAGAATATGTCCTGTATGGTAAAACACAATGCCATATTCCCTTCAAACTGACATGATTTCAACTGAACTGAATATACATCATAGATCTGCTTTTAATATAGTTATATATATATATAATTGAATTCTTCCTCCTTCCTGTTAAATTTAATGTGTAATGCTAGATGTCAGTTTAAATAAGTAAAGATGGACTTTGGTGATGTTGTATAATCATGATATCATGGATATTGTTGTTTTCATACCCTCTGACATTATTGTAGACAATTTTAATTAGTGTAAATAACATTTAGCATCAATCTTCTTAAGCAGGGGGCTGCATGATTAAAGCAGGTTAAAAAAAGTGGCATAAGAGAATTATTTTAATGAATCGTTTTTAAGTGTTCATTCTTTTAATGGTATGAATACTGCTCAGGGTTTGCAACAAGCAAACATCAAGTTTAAGAAATTATGAAATCTCTTCCTACCATTTATAAGCTCCTACACGGCATCACGACAGTGTGTATCCAGGTCAATACAAAGTTCAAATTTGTTTTGTCATGCACAGCCCACTCATTGCTGCTTAAAGCTTCAACATATAATTTTCATTCAATTTAAAACTCCATTCCATCATGTGTGCTGATGAATGTGTCCTGTGATCTTCATCTGCAGACACTTAGTTCAGTTGGAGAGATGGATTTGCTCTGATAAAGATGTGTGTGATATCCTCAAAAACCCTGAGAAAAAAAAACTGGTAAATGGGCCTTGAGATGGAAATGTTTAGTGTTTTTCTTTGAATGTTTTCTAATGAAACTTGATGTTGTCTGTTTGGTTTGTGCCTGTATTGAACCCTCACCACCAGGGGGTTTCATCAAGCTTGAACCACTCTATGTAGAGTTTGTTTGAATCATATGAGGCCTCAAACTATCTAGATATGCCTTTTTACTTGGGGACCAGTCTCGAACATTATTCTCTCCCACAGTGAAAATAAGTTAAGGACACGCTGGTTAGTTTTGGGTTTCCCCACATTGGCACCTCAAACTGCAGCTTCATGGTTTTCTCATGAAAATGGTGCATCGACATTGTGAAGCCTGCGGCTGTCATCATAAAACTGTTCTTCACCAGCAATGAAGAGCCAAAATAAGGCCCACACAATGATTCAGTGATTCTGAAATGTCTGCACTGACTCCCTGCTCAAGATTTCTACATGCATTGAGAGAGATGAATGGGCAGAAATTACTGCTAATGGGTGCCGTTTGTTTTGAATGCAGTAAACAATGGATGCCTCGAAAATGTCGTCCCACTGTAGCTGTCCCTCATCTGACCTGCTTCAGAAAGCTGATTAGAGTGAGCCTCCCTGCCGTCTGCACCCGCCTTGTAGCAGCACCAGATATGCCAGTGGGGAAACAGAAAGCCTGGTGAAGGCTGATTTTATTCAGAAGTGGAATGGATCAAACTGTTTATATAAAGTGTGTCTGCACTCTGTATATCTGTGTGTAAGATGAGACCAGATAGACAATGGACAATGCCAGAAGTGCTCAGAGAGTCAGTGCCAAGAGTTACACACACAGACAACACATACAGAGTAACGCAGCACAAACACATTCCCATACATATTCTCCCAAAGCTGCCAAATACAGCCAGCATTCACACTGCAGGTCTCATACTTCTTTATTTATGGATTGTCCTGTGATCCTGTGAAATGAACAAGAAAAGCCTTTGCGTTCACAGTCCGTGTCATGGTGAACACCTAAATTACCCATCGTACACCACAGAGGATTTGAAGAGAAAGCATCTGCACAAATATGAATTTATTCCTTGGCCTGGCTCTTTATAGAGAGATGTATTTTTTGCTACATATATAACAACAGTTATGCCCATTGGCATCCTATTTAAATGCAGAAATTCAAAGAAATCCGAAATTAAAGGTGTTTGCCCAGGCGTGCAGCACAGATATGTTTTCCCACACCCCATAGTCAGAGTCCAAAAGAAAAACCCCAGTAGGAGCCCCGTGGTAAAGAGCTTCTGGAGGGGAGAGGATGCCATCTGCAGCAGCTTCCAGTCATTGAAGGAAATATTTTTAAAAAATACTTATTTATTTCCAGGTGATGCAGATAAGAGCACGCTCAGGATTCAGATATGGACACATCAGCATGGTGGGAGCACATTTCCTTATTTTCCTACAGCGTGCCTGAGGAATTTTTTCACTGCACGGGGTCAGTGACTCCAGCACTATCAGCAGAGTGGGGTCAGGCAGTTCACTGATAGATACTTTAACAGGTGCTGGGATGATAGGTTCTCTTGGAGTTCAGTCTGAGAGACTCTGATGGTTCAGGGAAGCCAGTGTTTTGATCTCATAACATGTACAGTGGTTTTACATCCAGCAGAGGCTTTTGAGGCCATGAAGCAGTATCCAGTCAAATCCAGATGCACTGACAGAAGACAATTTGAGACTGGAAGTTATTTATTAAAATCAACAGACCAGTTCCCGAATGTTCTTTCCTCCATCAGCAAAAGCCCACAGTCATTGTGGATGTATATAATTTTGTGTGCCCACCCACTCGAGAGAAATAAAGAAAGAAACTGCAGCCTGAGGGCTGATGAAAATGTGGCAGGGGCCCTTCTGTGCAGGATCAAAGTCTTAAGGACTCTGATTAAATGATGGAATGAAGGAAAGGCGGATACGAGCTGAAGAAAATGGCCAGAACCTTGGCTAATTCCTTTTCATCCAGGCGGCCTTGACAGCCGAGCCTCTGCCAGGTTCCTCGGAGAGGCATCCTGCTCCCGCCACTCTGCATCAGGTTTTATTGGTTCCTCGCTCCATCAGTTTAGATGGCAAATATCTGCTCACACCAGAACAAAACTAAAGTCATCTATGTTCGCCTCAGAAGGCAAATAAAGTGGCTCTCCGGGGGGACCCTGGGCTTGTGTAGACTCAGCACCAAGATATGATGATTTAAGGAGGAAATACTGAGGGGATGACTGCAGCTGCACTGGTTCAGTCTCATAAAATAACTGCACAAAAAGCTCCAGCAAAAGTGTAACAAAAACAAGCTTAGAGTTGGTTGAAACTATTGTTTGTTCTTATTTTTAGTGCGTTTACCTTTAACTATAATTTCATTTCTTCTCTATGAACATAAAATTGAAATACAGAATAAAACTGAAAAGATAATATTGATTCTTAGTGTTCACCTCATACATCAGTAACTTGGTGAAATGATCGTCCACAAGAAAAACAGAGGAGGATCAGTACTAAGTCTGAATAATGCCTGTGTATCACTATGGTGGTGGCCGACACAGCTGACTTCCAGCTTTGCCAACACACACACACACACACACACACAGGGTAAGTTCAGTCACGCCGACATCGGCCTTTAAAAGTGGTATGAGGCTAACCTTGAGATTTTTTTTTTCTGAACCAGACGAGTGCAGAATACCGTTTGAGGCACACAGAGTGTAAACCTTCACTTTATTCCCTTTTTACTGCAAATTAAAGTTTTGTAGCTTTTTCCGTCTGATTTTACGGGAAACATCTGGATCTCTTGCACCGCTGGAGCAGTGGCCCCGGGTGATTCTGTGCTGCTCAGCTGTGAGGGTCCAGGATAATGAGCAGGTATCAAACGGGCTCCTATGGATAGAGCGGCCTAGGTAGGAAGGGCTGGCCAACAGGAACTGAGACCACCATGCCAAAACGACAGCTACATTGTGCCATTTGTGCGACAAATGGCACAGATTTGACGACCTATTGTGATTTTTTTAAGAAAGGTTTTGCCTTTAAATGTTTGTCAGATTATTGAGAAAGGGAGATTTTTACTTGTGTAGTGACATGACCCCTTTTCACTGCCCTGCAGATCAGCTGTTTTTCTCCAAGTCACCATGCCTCAATGCTCCGACTGCACACAGGGAGGGCCATGTCACTCCTGAACCAGCAAAATTAGAATTAGTCACAGGGATCATAGTGGCACACACTCTGTCAGATAAATCACTCCATTTTAGAAATCCCGTTTATTTGTGGAGAGAAAGAGCAAGTTAAGGGGTAAAACAAGTGATTCTTGCTCTCTGTGATTCTCAAGAGTGCAACGCACTCACTCTGAGCATTTTAACATCAGACAGGCCTCCTGCACACTGCCCCCTGCCAGATTGCACTTATGGGCATTTATCTCAGTCAAGTGTGTACAAACTCTAATAGATGGGAGTTTGGTGCGTCTGCATCTTCACAAAACCAGCAGGAGGATAAAGCCACCGTGGCTGCAGGTGTTTCCTCCTCACACCACACACACTGCTCCTGAGACATCACACAGCCTCACAAACACTCCATAGCAGTGTCTGCCCGGCTGGACTGTGGAAATCCAACAGCATCATGCAGCTGTTATCCCCTCACTACTTCATATTTTCCACCAGAAGGAAACAACATGTAGAGTAAAATAGATATTATGGCTTCACTGCAGTTGAAGTGACAGTATTGTTGGTTAATAATTGAGCTTTAAGGTCTCAGTGGAGCAGAGAGCCGCCCAGCATTTCCACTAGTGCCCCATTAACAATGAGCTGCTTTCAGTATTTAGATTGTATCTAGCCACGTCTGGGAAAACGAGATGTAAACAATTTTAATGGTTTAAGAGTGAAGGGAGAGATTCAAAGGAATTTCCTCAGTCGTCTAGTTGGGGTCCGGTTATTGACTTATTTTGGATTTTTTGGCTGAGAGTTGTTGTCCTTATCTGCGGCTGTTGGGGCTCCCTGCTCGTTAAAGGGCCGCAGCCATCGCCTTTTCAACTGATTCCTACTTATTTAAACGGACAAGAGTTTTATAAGGCCGAGTTTCTAACTGGCTCGAATTTCGTCCACTGTTAATGAAGCTGTATTTTTTTATGGTCGCTTTTTTTTTTTTTTATGTCGGCATTCGGGGGCAACTTCTCACACCCTGCAGGAGAATAAAAATAATGTCACTATTTAAGTTCTTTTTTTTCTGTCTTAATCCAGCAGCCATCGGGGGAACCTGATACCAGGACACTTATTGTTTTAAGTTCCATTTTCATCCTCTTGGATGGAAGTTCAGCAGAAACTTTTATGACTTCGACTGGTTTTATTGGAATTTATTCAGCTGAGCTACATGGTTTTATGTCATTGCTTCAAATTTACAGCTGAACTGTCTTAAAAAAAACCAAGCATATTTTCTTCAAAAATATGTGTTTTAATAAATAAGCAAAAACAAACGAAAAATGTACATTGGGCTGTTTTTTTTTTCTTCTCTTTTTTGGAGACTTGCTAAAGAAAGTCAGTGAAATAGATCCATGCAGGAATGACTCTAAATTGCATTGGTCCCTTTACAAGCTAGATATTTACAAAATGCATTCATTTATATCGATCTATCTATATATATATATATATATATATATTTATACTTTGGCTTAAAGTCTTTGGAAAAGAAAATATATCTCCTTGTAAAAAAAACAAAAACGATTGAAGGATGGCTTTGCTGAAACACAGGCCGGGCTCTGACGCCTCTGTCCTCCGTGGATCTGGCTCCTGTGGCTCACAGTCCGTCTCCTGCCATGCCTCTGAGGTCGATGGGTTCTTCAATAATACCTTTGGGTCTTCATTCTTTGTAGAAGTAAACAGTCTGGTGGGGGGGATATAGGAAAAAGTTAGAAATGAACGTTGCACTGCGTTAGATTGTGACTGTGTGTGTTTGTGAGATGCTGTGTGTGTTTTGGTGAGACGTTCACTGACACTCTGGGCGTGCGGGAAGTCATTAATGAAACAATTATTATCCAGAGTAAAGCCACATGTCAGAGAGAAGCAGCAGCCTGTTGTATATCTACAGCTGCGCTTTCTGTAGTCTGAGCTACCTGAGCCAATTCAGCCCTACAACAATAACATCTACTCCCTCAGAGCAGTGTTAAAAGTTATTGTGGAAATATTTCACCCCCAGTTCACCGAGGTCAACATTTGTAGGGTTTATTTTGAAAGGCCTTCTTAAAGGACTATCAGCACGTGGATTCGGGCTTTAAACGATCATTTTACTCTCAGAAAACAGATCATTTCTGTCACATATATTTTTCTCATTCTCAAACCGTAAACCCCACTTTTTCAGAGCTGTGTTATTCCCCCAGCTCAACTCAATTAAACTCAGGATTACACACAAAAGTCCACCTTCAAATTTACCGTGCTTACACAAATGACTATAATAATGAAGGTTATTGCTGTAGCAGAGCTGGTTCATAAGACAACAAAGTGGTGCTGATGAGCAGTCAGGGCTGCAAACTACAGGTCAGGCCGGTGAGAACTAAACAGACCCTGCTGCTGATTATTTTAAATGTTGTGAGTTGTTTACTGTCACCTGCTTTATGTTACTTTACAGCCCCAAATAAACAGCTCAGACCTTTCTTTTCTTAAATTGATCTGAAACAGTCACGTCTGAGGCCTCAGTTTAATTACTTTATATTTGCATATTTCAACTAGGCTCAAACTGTGAGGGCCAGTCTTTGACGGAGGAATTCGCTCTGCCGTGACTAAGAAGAGAAAGGTGTTGCCTCGCTTGTCTTTATCCCCCCTTGTTTCAAAAATTATAGGTGGAGTTTTTAAAAGATAGAAAACTTCAAATTAAAAGCCGGCCTATCGGGTATCTACGGTAGGACGCCTCTTTACGTTTTTTGGGTGGTTGTGGGTGCTGTAACAAGGAGCGGGCTGCAGATCTGCAAATCAACAAGAACAAATCCTGACTGTTTTTATTGTCTTGAATTTTCACGTCCAGCCGTGCTGCCTATTCCTGCGGCCTCTCTGCAGGGAAAGCCTTTATTGTGGATAGAAAACTATCCGCGGTGGCACCACAGCTGCGCCTTGGTGCGGCCCACTGCTTTTAAAATACGGACTCACTATAAAACTCACAACTGGCTGATTTAATGCGTCTCAGGCCGAAAATAGAAGACACAGAAACAGTCGAGGCCTATTTTCCATCAGCTGCCTCCATGTGAAAAGCTTCCAAAACTATTATTTGTGCCAATTCACCTACTTCCCTCCGCCTGGTCCCTTTTATCCAAATACACACGGTCTTCCCTTTTCCACAGCCTGAACTGGGCTCAGGTTGGACTGGGATCCGCGTGGGATCCTGAAGTAGGCAACAAGTGATCTGATGGATCAGTTGTCACCATGAGAACAGCATCATCACCATGGTCCAGATGCAGACTACACAGGACAAGATGCTGAGGCCTCAGTGTGAAATCTGCACATCAATATAAAACTACACTTTCCATATCCAAAACCCTTCTCTTATAGAAAATAAAAGTGCGAATGAATGAAACAAGCGCATGAATTTGTGAGTAAAATCCATAAAATAGAAATAATAATCTGCCTCACGTGTCTACCAACAGCATCACACCTCCCCTTATTTGTTTTTCTATCAGTGATCGTCTTGTGAAATATTTATTTATCCAATCCACGGATCCTATTAGCCCTCCTGTCTCACATTGCCCTTCCTGGGCCTCAGTCTGTTGGTACCCACCGCTTTGGCATAGTGAGTGAAGATCTCTGGGTGCTAGTGAGATGCTGACATCGACCAGGCGCCCTCCATCCTCCACACGGAAAACGCGTAACTGAGTCTTTCGTGCGCGACGTAGCTGCAGCTGGACATCTTGCTGTCCATCTCGTCGCTCTGCAGCACCTGACAGAGGAAGTCTATGTATCTGGAGGCGAGTTTCAGCGTCTGTATCTTGCTGAGTTTGTCCGAGGGAAGCGTGGGGATAATTTTGCGCAAAGACGCGAAGGCCTCGTTCAGAGACTGAGTCCGTTGTCTCTCCCGGACGTTGGCCAGGACCCGCTGGTTCTGCAGCTCCTCGTAGGACTGGCTGCTGCTCGGACTGGGTTTTTTGCCCCGTTTGACCGGACCCGGGCTGCTGCCGCTGCTGTCCTCGCTGGACTTTTTACTGTGTCTCCTCTTCCTGCGTTTCTGCTGTCGGTCCAGCTCCTCCTCGCTGGTCACCAGACTATCCACAGGGGAGACCGGGGAGCTGGAGCCCTCTTCCATTTCTTTCTTGAAGAAATGCAGGGATAGAGAGGAAAAAACGCTGTCCAACTTAGAAGCCGTGGTTACGACGGTGTATTATCCGTAAAGACGAGGAGGGAACAACTTCGGAGACGTCTCAATCTCTGCGCTTTCTCTGCTTTCAAGGTTTCTGACTGGAAGGTTGGCGCGCTTCTCCCCTCGCAGGAAGTTATTTCCTTCAATTTTTTTGGAAACTTTATCCCAGTTTCAGATGCTAAATAGTTTTGAGGGTGGAAGGGGAGGGGTTTGGAGGGCGGAGGGGGAGCCAGTGTGCGTCCCGGTCCGCTAATGAGCAGGAGGGAGCAGTCCTGGTTTCATGTGTCCGGGACCGGACTGAAATCCAGCCACACACCTCTCCTTTTGCTTTGGAGCTCACCCCCATCAAACACATCATTTCTTCCTGTGGCAAAAATAAAAATATAATTTCTCTGACTTCACTGAACCAAATGATTCATTTAGAGTGAAATAAAATTGGCCTCATATATTTTATGGTACGTTGATATTCATCTTGAATTATTGCTGATGAATCTTGATGTTTAAAACTGGAAATTGTTTTTGTACAAATTTAACAACATTATCATCTCAGCCACACAGTAAAGTGTGTCTAGTCTCGGGGGCTTGTGGGCCCTGAATTAAAGTAAAACATCAGTTTGAGCCTCCCAAGTCAATAAAAGTACGGAGTTAAACTGCTGTATAAAATCCATTTGGTCCTTCAGTGTGTGTGTGTGTGTGTGTGTGTGTGTGTGTGTGTACGGCCTTTTATATCGCGGTGTACAGTAAATAGTGTGTTTTCACTGCGGCGCGGAGAGAAACTGGCCGATTTACGCACAGATTGGTTGATCTGGGGGGGGGGGGGGGGGGGGGGGATCTATCCGCTTGATCTTTAATCGAATCAAGTGTGCGTGTTCTCACAGTTCCTATAATGTGGAAGTCAAACAGGAAGGAGGCTTAAACTAACCGAGGAGCTCTCCGGTTTCTGTGGATACCTCCAGCGGACGCTCCCTCCGTGCGCTGTCAGCGGAGCGCTCCTTCATCTGTCAGGTCGTGTTTTGCCGCACAGAGCGACGCACAGGTGGCTCACATTAAAGCGCTCACTTTATCCGCTGCCAAAACGCTCTTTTGTCCAAATCAGCTGACTGACCTCTCGAGATTTCCGTGGCTCTATATTGTTGCTAGTGTGTGTGTGTGTGTGTGTGCGTTTGTATTTTATGACAACTGATCTTTAAATATAGCATAGCTGGTTAATTGCTTTTATTCCTGAAGAAAGACACAGGAGGGAAAAAAAAAATCTGATGTCATTTATCTGGCAGGATTCAGTTAAATGAAATAAAACTTCATAATAGTGGGAAATGATCAGTGTTTTATTTGAAAGAAAAGGTCACTGATTTAAAATGTTGAAATAATAGGGTACATTTAAGACTGCATTTGTTATTGAAGTGAAATATTCTTTTTATACTTTTTTTGTACTGCAGCTTATTTTGTCCTCAGAAACACTAGACTGGATGATGTTTCTGGACTAAGGAAACAAGGTTTCAACTGTTAACTGCCTCTGCCATTATTCAAATTGTACTGACTAATTGCCTCTTATTAGGAAGCAATTTTGCTAATTTACACTGTAGAGTGCACTTTAATTCACAGAGAGACTCCGAAAATAATCAAACTGCAATATCTTGAGTGCATGTGCCCATGTTATGTGTGTTTTAAACATCCGGGGAGACTAGTTGCTGCAAATGGAGTGGAACCAAGTACGTCCTGAAAGTTGCACAACATATTTTAAACCCATGAGTGCTCACTGGGTATTGGGACGTATCTTGGTTTTCCCTTGAAACCTCCCCTGGCCTGCAGGAAACCTGGTCTGCTTTGTGTTTTAGGCTGCTGGGGTAATGGTGACTGTCATGTTGCTCTTACTTGGTGCCACAGCTCTTAATTCAGACTGTGGAAGGCCCCAGCACGGGTCCACGTGTGGCTGCATTTTACTCATCTCATTCATACACCCTCTTTATAAAGAAGGTAATGTTCTACACGGAAATATGAAAGCAAAGATCGAATATCTGCAAATGCATTCCATGAAAGAGGGTACATGCAGAAGTGCACACACACACACACAGTGAAACACACTTTGCCTGATTACGCCCTCTGACCCTCTGCTCCCTGTCTCAGCTGCAGGAGGCCTGCACACCCAGGGGAGAAACTCTGAGGGAGAGGTTGATCCTGCACAGTGTCTGTGAGGTAGTCACATATACACACTTCACAGGAGGAAAAGGAATGAGAGGGGGGCCCCAGCAGCACTTTCCATCCACTGTACATGCAAAAGGCAATAACAAGTGAGCTTCAATTCAAAAAGGCAAGCAGTGATTGATGAGGATGACAACTTGTGGCAGTCTCAAACTTAGTGTGAAGACTGGAAAAATTCTTAAAAAAAAAAAAAAGGTTGATGTGCAAATAATTCTCCATTCTCTTTTTGGCACAAACACATACTTTGTGTAATTTAATTCTGCTTGGTGTCAGGTTTATTTAAAGGTGGATTTTTTCTTGTTTAAGTAAAATTTCATTTATCCAGATGATTATCTTGAACTAATCATTTACCTCACCTGAGCAAGGTCTCTGACAAATGTTGATATGGAAACACAGACAATACCATTCATCACAACTTCTTAATCCATCACTTAATGTTGGTAAATGATTCTCATGTCACACAACGTTTAGTTCAGAGAAATCTTTGGTCCCCGTAGCTCTTCCATGAACCTGAGAGATGTGATGGAGGAAAATAAGAGGCAAAGGCGGCAAGAACAAATGAGACAGAGGGGGAGAGAGAGAGAGAGAGACGGATGACCTGCCTCTCAGATCAAAGATGAGCTCGGGCCATAATTCAGCAGAGCAAAATGACGTACCTCTGTCTTGTCTGACACGTTTGAAACCAGCTCCACATGGGCCCAGGCCATGGCCTTAATAAACCAAGAACCTTTCTGCTGTCGTATCAGAGAAAAACACATCCCTGCCTCATGTACGGCCCTCTGTCTTCACATCAGCCTCATAAACAGAAAGGACTGGTCGGGAGACAAGAAGTGAGAGGTGCCGAGAGACAGAAAGCAGTTATGAGAGGGGGCAAATAAAAGGAATAATACTGAAGAAAATGGAGAGAGGAGGCCAAATGTATGGATGCTTGATGATTCACAGGAGTCTTTGATCTGACAGAGACAGTTATGGACGTGAGAGGAAACTTATGGAAGAGATGATTTGTCAGATGCTGTGATGAGTGGAATTTTACTGTCCATGTGCCTGCCAGGATCGGTTACCTTTGACTTTAAGCCCCCCCCCCCCCCCCAACCTCCAAACACTTGTGAGGCTCACCCCAAATGATCTTGGCAAGAGGATATAAAGCCAACATGGCCTGTGTGCAAGCACATGCATGGTTCTGCTCGTGTGTGTACTTTTTAACACATGTACAGTCAGCGTTATCACCTGATTATTGTGTGCATCAGTGTTGGCCTTCCTACAACTGCCTTTTCATACATGCACCTTTAGGTGCTATATAGAAACATATATATGAATGTGTGCATGTGTGTGTGAGAGAAAGTGATTCAAGATTAATCAAAGATGTTCAGCAGAGAAAAGGCCCAGCTGGTTTTCATTGCACAGAATACAGATTTTATTAGCAGCAGTGCTATCCCTTTTAAAGCTACTTGTACTGCCACCATTTCCACTACAGCAACAATTTAAAGTCAATTGGGCAATAAGCACCTTATGACAAAAGGGATGCAAAAATCATATTTAACAAGATATTATTGTGATCTGCTTTCTCTAAAAGCCAGAGCAGGAAAATTGCTGTTTTTTTTTAAGGAACACATATTGAATGTCTTATACAACCAATGAATTGTTCTGGTATGATATATGGTTGCACTTATAGAAAAAGAAACAGAAAAAATTGTACAAGTTCTGACAAAAAACAAGTTTAACAAAAACCCTGGTTTCTAAGAAGTGGGACAATTTCCTGAGAAAAACACTCATGTTTTCCCTGTTCCTCTTCCAGTAAGTTGTCAAAATGTGACTCACGAGTCAGTTCTTGCATGCAGAACTTGCATGTCTGAATTTAGTGTTGAATTAATAAAAGATACATATGAAAAACATCACAGCCTTTGCATAATAAAGCAATTGATTGTATAACTTCAAAAGAAGAATTCTGACCCCATTAAACATTGTTTTCTTTCATGCTAAAAATAGTTCGTTCTTATTCAAGTTCCTCCTCCGCTATTGTCGCCTCCCAAAGAGCACAACCACAGTCTTCCATTTACGTGAAAAAAGCCAAGACAGGCATTTAACAATATCAGACACAAACAGTGTTTTTAATAAAAGCCTGCATTTAAGCTGAGGCCTTGACAGCGAAAGAAACAACGGGTAATTACGCTGAGAGGTGTGCACTGGGCTATAAAACTATATCCACCAACACTCATACAGTCATTCTTCAGTAACTGTCAGTAATGCCAAGAGCCCATTTATTCATACATCCACATTTCTCCATTCTGCTGCCCCGGGGCTGATGACAAGGTGTTTCTGAAATCACATTAGGGGCCCTCTTATAAAGGTTTCATTGGGAAGTGTGTAACAGCTTGAAGCATTTAGGCTTTGTTTAATACGATGCAGACTCGCTGCTCGCTGCTTTGTCCCCTGTGTGGAAATGGGCCCGGGATGCCAGAGACCCCCACTGTCAAGGTTTGCTTTGATATCTGGAGGTGGAGGGGGAAACAAGGCAGAATAACCCCTCTTTAACACACACACACACACACACATATATATATACAATATATAAACAGGCACGCACATACCCCTCCAAAAGACTGTATGCTCAATACCTGACTGTGCCCTTCTGCCCTGCAAAGTTATGGCCGTCCAATGGACAAACCAAGCTTTGAAGTGCAGCTCTCCGAGGCTTTACATCCTATGGAAGATGTGTGTGGAGAAAAGAAATGATATACATTATTATGTCAACGTCGGGCACATGCCATAAGTGTTAGGTAAGGTAGCCGAGCTCCAACACTGATTGCTTGTCAAAATGAGGTTGAAAAATAAACACTCAGAAAAGCTTTTGTAGATTTAAAAAAAAAAATGGTGTGTTTTGCATGCATTTCACAAACAGTCATTTTTCATCCATATACACATGCAGTGGGATCAGTTTGAGGTTCAGTGTGTAGCTCAGACAGGGGTAGTTAGTTGAGTCTGTCCCTTTGATTAATGGCTAACCTGCTTTACCTCCTGAGCTCCATATTTATGTGTATATACACAAATGGATTAGTTGTGGAAAATGCTGATGAATTTTGTCCAATAATGGTGAGCACAAAATAACAAGCCTTACATTCAATACTCCTACTCAACTCAAATGCACTTCATTGACTTGACAGTTACAAAAAACAGCGTTGCTCGAGTAATTATGTTGGCTACAACACAATTATATTCATTATGCATGTTCTACTTCCAGAATCTGAACTTTAACCAGGGCGAGTAGAAGGGACGGGGGGAGGCAGGCCTTTTTGATTGGCTCAGAGTAAATTTGCTGAACAAATGACAGAGGAACTGTGCACTCAGGTGCTGATGGGTCAGCCTCCTGCACAAATAATGTGGCGTAATTAGTGCTGCACTTGTAACCCTGGTGCCAAGGTTAGCATGGCGGTCGGCCCCAGGTTCACAGTGCTACGTGTTGGCCAGGTGGCTCGACTAGACTGGGCTGTTGGGAGGTTAGATTGAGCTGAGGCAGTTTGAGGGAGGGAGTGCGGGAAGGTTTGGCAAACAGTTCCTTTGTTTGTTCTGCTGATTGGGCTGAGGACAGTCAGGGTGAAGCTCAGCGGATGTAAACACAGAGGTGGAATTTGCAGTCTACTGTCACTGCCTCAGTGTCACCTGTGTCACCAACATCCTCAGCTCTGCTAAAAGCTGGACTGTTGGTTTTTCCTGACGCTACATGACAAAAAACTGCTTTGTGTGGCCCAAACAACAAAAAAAAGAATTAATCTCTACCCTTCATTTATATTATTAAACTGCATAAGCCTTACATTTAATACACACACAAACACACTGCTAACTCCTTAGAGAGTCTGAGAGGCTGACCCTGTTTATTTCTGTCTACACAGTGTGTTTGCTCAGCCACCATGAGGGCTTCGAGTTCAAACTAGAAGAGGAAATTATCAAATGTTTCTCTGCTAATCTGAGAAGGCTTCAAATGTGTGACCCCCAACTGTTCAGGGCCCTCGAGTGCAGGCCCCTGGGACCCGTTGTAAAGACGACACCGCATTTTTTTTTTTCACACTCTCTGATCTGAGTTATTAGCTCGGAGGCTAAATGCATGCTCTTGTGAAGAGGAGCTGTAATGAGAAAAGCAGGTGAGCTATTTAACTAGAGTTTCACAGCTATTAAAGTGCCAACACGCTCGGTCACCATGGTGATGAGTATTGGCTACAAGGCTTTTGGGGAGTCAGCATTTGTTTGTGAGGGCCGGATGTTTGTTGCCAAATTTCACACCCGGTTATTTATTTTTTTTGGAAAATATGTTTTGGATGCTCCATGTTGGTTTATGATGCTCAGTGATGGTTCAGTCCATCACTGAGTTAGGTCCAATAAGTCACAGGTCCTCCACGACTTAGCCAATATTAGCTGCAATAGACAATATAGCAGATAACATTACATACAGCCATTGAGAAGAGCTACTGTACATCAGGAACAGTACAGTTACTCTGCGTCAGAGTGATGAGCTTGGCCATTCACAACTACAGGCCGAGCTGGTAAGCACTGAACCTTCATGCTGTGTTACAAATTTTCAGTTACAAGGTATCTAAATGTGAACGGATAAAATTATCACATCATGTCAACTCCCAAAAAAATCAGCACTGTCAACATTAAATATTACTCTTAAGCTACTGTATAATGCAGCAGATTAAGCTTCGCCCCATGGGAACAGAGAATGAAACAATACCTCTCTTCGTTTTGGTAAAAAGACGACGCAGCTGGATTCAGGGTTTAAAATATTCCATATGGGAAAGGTTGGATTACAGAAGCATCTGAAAGCTGAAAATGTGCAGGAACAAAAGAGCATACAGACTTATAGTTTTAAATTGTAACTGTATGTATATTTGTCTTTTTTACTGTCACAGTGCAAATTGCCCTGCAGCTATGAGTTAATATAAGCACAGCCATTGCAGCCATATTTTCCCTCATACAACAGTGTTTGCTTATATGGCAAACAAATCTTTTCCAGATCAAGTGTTGTTTATCAGTTACTTGGCATTTTTGTCCTAACACAAATGTTACTCAAACTCAAGCTGCATAAAAACAAGTGAAGGGAGCAATACGAAACAATAGAGTTTTTAGAATACCTTTTGCTATAAACCCTTAGTCACAGGCGTATGACACATTGGATTTACGCAACATCTAACAAATGGCATGATCAAAATGTCCTAAGCTTTGTTGATTTGAAAGATGTGCGGCCTTTTGACAGAGCTGGTTCAGATTTCTCCTGCCCAGACCCCTACATTGTTTCAACAGGATGTGATACACTAATTATATTTACAAGTGCAAAGGCCCAGAATCCAGAGTTACACTAACATGATAAACACACCTGCCGACTGATGGCAGAGCAGCCTCACAGTGTTTGTCAGTGTAAGTCTGCCGGATGTTAAATCAATAAACTACCTCAAAAAAGAAAACCTGATGCAGTCCACAGACTGGAAGAGTCTTACTCTTTCTGGCCCCCAAAATTTTCCCCTTGGCTCAATCGTATCTCATCTCAATGGTATTTAGAGCTGTTTTTGATGGGTCAGCATACCATGGTGCTAGCTAGAAATAATTATGTGGTGTCAAGTGACACTGAAAGGAAGTTTCTCAATGAAAAATATATGCATTATTATACAATTGTCAAAAAAATTATATATAAAATGAGTGTTTTATTATCTTGAACAAAAGATAGATTGAGTGATATTGGCAGGAATCTTATCTAGATTAGCCTGATAAGATTTCCATTTAACCAACTCATTTGGGTTTTTACTTAATTTTTTTTTTCATGCCATACGCTTCTATACCATTTAATGGCACTTTGCTCTGCTATAAATCACTGAGTTGCGATCTTAGAGTTGGCATATGATAAGCATTCCCTTTTGGGAAACATTTGTCTCCAGATTTGACATGTAACAGTCTCGTTTTTGCATCTATCACTATCAACTCTTTTAGCATGCTGATTGTGTCTTTACTTTCCATCAGTGAGTTACTGTAGCCTCCAGGCTGATACAAGTAGTAGTGCTGCTCAGGGCTATTATAAGCTGTTGTAAAGGCAACAATGGCTCAAGATCTTCCTGTGGTAAGTGAACGGCTTGGCTATGTAGAAACCAATATATACTCAAGGTTTATTTTATATATATATGTTATATTTTATGTTTTATATTGCACTCTAAAATATATGTAGTTATTTAAATCAAATCATGCTCTTCGGCACAACCACATAAATCTCTTCTCACATAATCCAGGCTCTGGTGAGCATTTACAGACAGGTGTACAGTGTGCAGGGGGAGCCACGGCAACTTCTGGGACACCTGTGAGAGCAGCGAAATACTGAAATGCTTGGCTTGAACACTCACAAACACGGGGATAAAATATAGCTTACTGCCTGAAATGTTTCCAAACAGGACAGGTTTTCTCCCCAAGAATCTGTGGATCCAATTGGTGAGTAGTAATGTGTCTTTCTATTTTCCTTTCTATACTTATTTCATCCTGTCCTAGATGGAAATGATACACTCCCGCAAAACTATGATTAAAACATTAAAGGTTCAATCTTGCTAATTAGTGCCCCAGAAAAAGCTAGTGGGTATAATGTAATTTACTGTGACCAAGCCTCCCATACCAGAAACTCATCAGCTATACATCACCTATAAACTATGCCCAAAGTGGAGATCTCATTACTGAATTGTTTCCTAAGCACTCCACTGGTGGCACTAAAATTACAAGTGCTAAAGAAGAATGGGTATGTTGTTGACTCCCTTGGTCTGTTTTACACATTGGGCTGGTACACCTGGAGCAGCATCTGCGAACCACCAAGACGAAAGCTCAGCTTACGAGCAACAACGCTGCAGAAAGATGTGGCGTCACCATCTTTACACGTTGTGTTGTAACCTACTAACGGTTATTTTAAAAGGCAGAATAGCAATATGTGGTGCTGTGTTAGCTTGTGTGGGGGAAATGTTTGTTGCTGATCTCAAGACTGACACTTTCTAAAACGTTTCTACTTGAACTGATTATTTACTTGCATTCCTTTCAAGTGTAATGACATGATTTTATGGTTGCCTCACAAGCTATTAATCATGTATGTAATTAATCTTGTACCCAAATGTTGTGAGGTTGACATATGAGGGAAATGTATGAACTGTTGTTTTATACTTCCACAGAACTTAATGCACATATGGAGGGAAAGGTTGTAGGCTTTACTCCACCAAATTTATTTAACAGCATCAATGACCAATTACATACCAGCTATGTAGATCTAGTTCTAAACTCAATCTATGAACTTAAATAAATGCAACACACTGGTTTACATGCTTCTGAGGAGCTCTGTCTTTACTAGCTGCTGCACAAGCATTGATGCACATTGATGCATAACTATGTTTATATATATAATCTATCAATGATATAACTATATCACTCACTTTGCTACTTGAAAGACTTTTGCTACTGATACTGTTACCTCAGTAACCTATTTAATTTATAGTGTCTTATTTTTACACTGTGTGTGACCTCTGTGTTTGACCTCGATGGTCGGCTCGCCAAGCACCAGCACTCCATCTATCATGCTATCAGGCACAGCAGCAGTATGGGCTGAGAATAAAGCTTGCACTGAGGAACTGTACACCTGTTATACCCTTCACTGATCCAGTTCATGTGATGAGTGCAGCTCTCCAGCCACACTCACTGTCCTAAAGTGTTGTCTAAATTCATGGGCTGTGCGTTATAAGAAATTGAATAAACGTAGCCCTCTGGTATGAACGGAAAGATCTATCTAAATCTAAAAGTAATTCTGGGTCATCCAACAGTCAAATAAGTCAGAATCCACCACAAATCATTCCACAGTAGAAAATCATTTGGTCTTTTTGCTAAACATGCAAAATCCCTCCCAAAGTGGTGATCAATTTAAGGAAGGGTACATTTTAACACGGAATAGGTTGAGATGTACAGTAAACTGTTAACTTCTCATTTGAGTAACACAACAATAGAAAATCACAGTTTCTTCTAACACCTGTCCCCAAAAACAGCACAGGTACACCTTTGTCATAAATAAGCAATAATTAAAAATAAATAGGTAAATAAATAGATAAATAAATAATAAAGCAGATGAAACAATCAGTAGACAATTAACCTCACTGCCATTATTGGAAACGACACCTGACACGCTCAACCACATTGCACTAATTTGCTTCTCACGGCCATCGTCTCATTTACATGATTAAGGCTCTTTTTAACACATCGACTCGCAGCTTAATGAACATGAGGTCCAGAAAACACTTCAGCGCTGCGTGCAGAAGTATGAGCCCTTAGGAAGTCCATTCAGTCTCATGCCAGTGTGCCCCTCTTTTTCTGTCACAAGTGCCATCCATTTGGACAAACAATGCCAACCCTCTGTCCCTACCCAACCCAGAGACAATGGCTCTCAATTACCAGTCAACAATGAATTAGAATATTAAAAGCCACAGGGGATGGAGGAGTGGATGGGGTTGAGAAAGCCTGAGGTGTGTGACCCACTGAGAAGTCTGCAGATGTCGATCGGCAGGCTGCATCACACTGGCCTCCTGCCTTTGACATGTCGTGAGAGAAAGAGGCCCAAACCACCTCCACGCCGACATCTCCGCACTGTTGTGCCCAGTGTTCTTCAGTTAATCCCACTTTATCCAAGAGAGGCGAGCTGTCAGATCTGTGAAGGGGGAGCATGGGGGCAGAGGGAAAGAAAAGCAGGACAAACACATAAGTTTTGATACATTTTAATGACTGTTTAACAAGTCCAAGGTCTAGGTCTAAACACTGGGGGCACACTAACTCCTGAAAGGCCCCATAAAGAGGCTTCAGAGCAGATTCCCACAGAATTAGTTAAGTACAAGGAGGGACAAGAATACAAGTACTTGTGTTTTGGAAAAATGAGGCTTATTTAAGAACAAATGTCTGAGGGAAACACACCTGGGGATAAAAGTCTGGCTTTATGGGATTACCTTGAATAACAACAATTCATTCTCTGTCCAGAGAAAAGAGATTTTAATGAACCATTAAAAGCCCACGGTGCAGACTGAAAATAGATCATTTCACAGTTTCATGGTATTAATATGAGCATATTTTCTATCATAACATACTAATAGTGCACACATCAGCAAAAACTACTCTATTTTATGTTCTGGAGACTAATTTTCTTTTTAGGGCTTCTTTTCTGTGTATAAATGTATAAAACTGAAGCTTATAATTTATTGTGTATGTAATATTAATCAATAAATAAATAACTTTTCCTATATTTTAAATGTAAGCTACATTTATCCATGTGTTTCTAAACATTTTACACAACCCTCTATGGGCTTTTAAGACTCATAGGCTTGATTGTATCATAACACATTTGTGATGTTCCGCTAAAACGATCATTTGAGTTTGACCATTTCTCTAATTTTAAGAGTCAACATGAGAGTCAACATGGCATTGTAATGGCCCACCGCTTGTGTTCCAAATGGCGTTGGTCTGGTTCTTGTATCCATTCTTCATGCACTCGTCCACGTAGGATTTGGGATCGCAGCCCGACATGAGGATCTCTCTGAGCAGGGCGATGTAGGCGATGGCCAGCCTCAGGGTGTCTATCTTTGACAGTCGCTTCTCGTAGGGAAACGTCGGGACGTGGCAGCGTAGCTCCTCGAAGGCGGAATTGATGCTGAGCATCCTCTTCCTCTCCCGGATGTTGGCGGCGTGCCGCTGCACCTTGTAGGGCTGATGGGACACCAGCCGGCGCGCCCGGCGCTTGCCCTCCTCCAGAGGTTCGTCCAAAGAGGAGCTCTCCCCCTCGGCGCAGCCGCCCGCCCCCGGCGACTGCACGTCCAGGTCGGTGAAGGTCAGCTGCGCGTCCGGGAACATGGACTGGCAGCCGAAGGAGGACCAGGGGGACAGCTGTCCTGTGGCCGACGTGCAGTCCAGCAGGAAGGTGTCCAGTTGTGTCTGAAACTGCAAGTTCTGGTCCATCTGTCCACAAAATGCAAAATCCGCGGTGCCATCGTGGTCAAAGTCAAAGAACAAGTCCTCCATGTCTGGTGATGAAAGTGAATGTGTCGGTCAGACGGAGGAAACACGGTGCAGCGGTGATGGAGGATTTTAGGCCTGGTGACCTGCTGAGTCTCCTCTGTGTGGCAGCCTCAGACTCACATCTTCTGGATTAAATACTTCCAGGACCTCCATGTTTCCAATTCTAAAGGCTGAAAGGGAGCTCTTAAGAACACTTTACCCCTCCTTGTGGATCGTTCATTGCTTTAAAAACCAATTACAATGGAATCAGTTGATCTCCAAACGCCAAAAAAAAAAAAAGCGGGGGGAAACACGTGTCCAATTATAAACTCCCCCCCAAATAGTCCTGCTAATATTGACAAAAACACTCAGCAGCAGCCATTGGAGCATTATGGCGCAGCAGGCCGCGCAGACCTGATGGCCCCTGAATGGGACTGTTTTATCTATTAAAGCTCAGCTGACAACAAACACTACTGTCAAAAACACATGAACCGCTTTTGTTAGCATAACATGTAATGAGATTTTTATGGAAAAGGAGCCCTTTTAATGTTTCAGCCTTTGGGTCGATTCTGGTGTAGACGTATTTTTACGCACTGAAGTCAGATACTTAACAGACCCACAAGATGTAAAATATTCCAGCAGTGTCACCACAACTCATCCCGCATAATGTGGCTCTAGCAGCCACATTAATACACTCCTAATTTGCAAATGATATGACTGACTAAATGGCAAACCATGGAGAGGACGCACGCTGTAATTACGCAGGGATGATCAAATAGCCAAATGGAGTCCTTCTTTTCTTCGAGGTTGCTCGGAGGGCAGCTCGGGGATGAACTTTAATTCAAGAAGGCTGTCTGTTTGCTAACACGTGGTTTTGATTTGACAAAGTCCTCGAGGATGCTAATTTAAAGGGCAATTGTTTGTGGCAGTAAACATGGGCTGCACAGCGAGGAGGCATCGGATTTAACCAGAATTATCCAGAAGACCAACAATGAGACAGGTGAAGCTTGTGACTGACCGTCAGTGACAATACCAAACATTTTAGCCTCAAACTTGTTGAGGAGACTCCCATTTTATTTAAATCCGTTGCATTTCCAAAGATAGTTAAAAAAACAAACAAAAAAACACCATAGTTAAATGTTTCATTATTAATTATTATTTTATCAAATGAAATAATTTGCCAATTTATCGCTGATTCAGTACGGGGATCTAATAAAAAGGCCCCTCCCCTGACATGTTGGTCCTATTTCACGCTCATTACACAGAGGTGTCCAAGTTTAATAAGGCACTGAAATAATTTATTCCTCCTAAATCGTTGCAGATGTGATTGCTCTTGAAAAAAAAAACAACAAACCAAAATAAATAAATAAATAAATAAATAAATAATAATAATCCCAAGACAATTTTTAGGGATGACTCGCGGACAAGTTAATTACTTACACTAAATTTAAAGGCCACAATGCTGTTGGCATTTTCCTTCCGTGAGTTTGATTTCCCTGTTGAGACTTTAGTGCTGTTTGTTTCAGGAAACACATCACTGCTGGGCCTATTTTCCAGTGGATTGAGTTTCATCTGTTAATGAAGCCGCAGAGTCAGTGTTGCTCTAACCCGGTCCAGTGCACCAGCGGACCGTGTGAAGGCACATACGCACCCCTGATGCACCCCCGTCCGGCCCTGCATCTCCTTCTACCTCTTCAGTAAGACCGATTGCTGAAGTTGACTTCCTTTGGATTTCTGGTCTGATTAGAGGAAACAGTCTTTTTTTTACGTGATGTAACTGTTCTTGTGAAGAAGTTTGGGGTTTTTTTCTGTGATGCGTGTTCTTTGTGGGACAATCAAATGCTGTGTGCTGTGCCAACGACAAATGTTACAAGTTTACTCTAACTCTTACCATTTTTATGAAGCAGTACTTTGTGTGCCACAGAGCTATTTACACTAACCACGTTAGCAAATATCCTGATGGGTCGAAATGAAAGAAGGGTTTCCTATAATATCCTAATGAAAAAGGAACGTTTCTGTACACAAAAGAAGTCTTAACGCTGGAAAATAATAATAAAAAAAAAATATTCAGGCACAGGTGAGATGATCTCATTTCATCTATTTAGTGATTTAGTGTTGGTGGACATGTTTTACAGGCCGCCCTGGTCTGTGGCGGACTGGCTCGTTCATGAATGCAGAGGTGAGGACAGGCCGCACTGAGAGGCGGCTCCCTGTCAGGACCTTCTGCCTCCGGCCTGCCAGCTCCAGCCTCCTCCCAGCTGACGGCCTGAGCTTTGGCCCAGGCTCGACAGACGCGCCTGTCACATTCAGATCCGCCCTATTGTCTACACAACATCTCAAGACGGATGAAGGGGTTTAAAGAGGACGGATGACTTAATAAATAGGGAGGATACACACTCACAAAACAACACTCAGCTGGTTGGAACGAACCTCGGGTAGCACGAAATGTACAGTTTTTAGCTATTTACACCCAGACTGAGAAGGAAAAACTGTGTTTGTTTGTATTTGGATTTTTTTGTTTTGTTTTGTTTTTTTTGTTTTTTTTGCTTATCCGTGTGAAATCGATGTGTGTGTGTGTGTGTGTGTGTGTGTGTGTGTGTGGTGCTTTGATCCACTGAGATGCAGGCTGCAGTGTGGCCCAAATGCACCCCTCGGAGGACCGGACAGCATGGAAAAGTCCAGCGGGCCTTGGACGCTGCGCAAAACCACATGCTCGCAATTAGGACTGTGGTTTTGAAGCCGTTTGCCACCTGGGAATTACCGCGTGGAAAACAAGGAAGCAAATGAAACTGTAAATCAACTCCCATCAGAACTGATCCACACCTGCTCTTTCATGTCCTTTATTATATTGTGATTTTTAATCAGGGACATACTTTGGAGGTTACAATGAAGGCTGTATAAAGGCCCAGCTTGTGTCATTTCCTACAAATTACTGAGCAGTGGGATTCTCAGAATCAGTGCCAAAATGCATTGTAATAATGCTGTTGCCATGTCAAACCCTGTCTCCCTGTCTCTTTATTTCTTTCTGTTTCCTCACATCTTTCTCTTTGACATGCACAACGTCTGTCTCCAATTCTGCAAACACACACATACACACACACACACACACACACACACTGACACACTGTTGTGAACAGCAGACATTAGACAGTCCACTCGCCATCAATGCATCAACCTAAAAAGTAAGATTAACATTTCAGGGTTGTGTTCAATGGCACGCATCCTGTTTGTTTGGGTACAGGGCAGATAAACATCTTGCTTCTGAGGGGCTCTGGGATCAGACTTGGCTGCTATGAGAGAATGGCATAGCAGCCAAGTGTAATCTTCAGCGTTGGCCACAAACAGCTCTTTGATCCGCACTGGGACTGAGCCCATTAGAGTGTCACGGCACATTGAGGCGATATCTCAGAGCAGAAGTTACCCTTGACCACAGATTTGGATTCAGATGGCCTCAGGCCTTTACCTTTAAAGGTAGGCTATAATCAGCATGAATCCAATGAACAGTATGTACTCAGCATCAAAGGGCACCCCAGTCAACTGAATGAAAATAATGCAGGAAATGCCTCAACTGATTGCATGCAAATATCTCAAGTGTGTTAAAAAAATAGGATTTGGGGTAAAATAATTTCTCTGCATTTACTTTTAGTGTACCTTCAACACATGCTTAATGTGTATTCCTCTGGATTGAATGTATTTGTGGGATGTGTATGATGTGCGCACTCAAGACAAACTTAGGTACTTGTACTGGGCCTGCCAAAGAAATGAATCTGACTCTAATTCTCAAAGTTAAGAAGCAGCTTATTGGCTCTGTGCCCATTCATGTCTGCATTTCAGGCCCAGGTCTGGTCTGGAAAAAGCATCATGGTCATAAAGTGGGCCTCAAGCAAACACCCCTCCAGAGGCACTACCCCTGTCCCTGTACTTGCTCGACCCTGCTCAGCCCTCAGCTTGATACAAACACATCGGTTCAATGGTACCTATATAGTGTTTGACAACAGGTGGTATTTAGATAATGTGACTTTATAAGTGTGCACGTGCGTAAAGCACATCATGAGCGTCCCTTTTACTCCAGGATCATACGCTTTCATGCCAATCTGTATATCTGTTATGAAAGATGTATGTGTGTGTAGGTCTGTGGGGAATGTGAGAAAGGCCAAAGAGACCCTCGATGGTGCCACATGATAACATCACTCCCAACTCCATAACATGTTTGTCAGTTTTGCAAATGTCAATTTCCCTTATTGGAAACAATGCATTGTTGTTGTTTTTTTTAATAACATTTTCCTAACTCTATGATTAAGACACTCACCAAATTTGCAGTAAAAGGATCATTTAAACTTTCAGTTTGGAAAGTTAAAATAAAGCAAAAAGAGCCAAGAATACAGGATTGCAGGTTAAAGGTCTTTTTCCAACTGTAACACTATTAAACCTAATTTGTCTTCAGTAACAGTCAACTCAGACGATCCTGTCATATTTGCATATTTGCATGCATTTTCCAAATGAAAAACCCAAATTAAGATTTGAAGTAGTCACAACCAAAGTAATAAACCTATGATTGAATATGATATCTTTCATTAAAGGCTCCTGGGTTTTTGCTCATGTCTTTCAAACTCCAAATATTCATTTATTTATTTTGCTTTTTTTTTTTTTTTCAGACTTCCAGATTTTAACTCTAAAGTTTACTGCTATCATGTCACTTTTCAAAGGCTACCATCACCAAATCAGAAACAATGTCTTTCTAATGATAATAATGCAGGCTATGCATTTGGGTGTATCCGTTATTTTTCCACTAATGAAACGCTACCTTTTCAAATCTGTTTAAATATGTAATTGTGACAGGTATGGGCGAACACAGTGTAACTTTGTAGTGCAGTCTTAGGGTATCTTTTATGGAGACACTGCTGAAACCAGATGTGAATTTGCTCCTATTATGACTCCACTTCCTTGGCACAAAAACACTATCAGGCCCATGGACCTGTCACACACACACACAAATGTGGATGATGCTCAGGAGATGGTCTTAACAGGCACGAGGGCGTCTTAGGTCACTGCAGAGACATGCCGGTGGACACACTGCCCCTAAAGACCAGCTGCTGGCTTTGTTCAGCACAGCAGTTGTCTCCATCTTTCTTTGTCCTGACCCCTTCGCTGACCAGGTCAGCGAGATGTTGTAAGTTTTCCCAGCTTTATTAAGAAAAAATGAAAGAAACTTGTTTTCTTTTCATTTTTTGCTCATTGTTTGAGTGGATTCGATTTAGAGCTGAAATAAAAAGTCTGTCGCTTAGGACATTCACATTTAGGACAATATTCAGAGGTTGAGTGGTGGATAGGATAAAGTGTCCAAAGCCGGCATGGCAGGAAATAGCCATGGCTGCATTGGGGTTAGAGAATAGTGAATGCAGAAGGTGAATAAGATTTTGAATGCTCAGAGACCAGAGAGATAAAACAAAGAATGCAAACAGGGACCATCTCTGATGTCGCTCTACAGTGAACCGGGTGATTATTTGATAATCCAATTATCTCCTTTCTCCTGTTTAGATGAGTGTTTCTCCTCTGGGGACAGATGCTCTACGTCCATGATAGGACTGATCCTTCTCTTAAACAATGGGGAAAATTCATTCATTCATTCATCTTCCATTACATAGGGGTCACGGGGGGTGCTGGAGCCAATCCCAGCTCACACTGGGTGAGGGCGGGGTACACCCTGGACAGGTCGCCAGTCCATCACAGGGCCAACAAACAGAGACAGACAGAGACCAACAACTACTCACAGTCAGACTCAGATCTACAGACATTTTAGAGTCACCAGTTAACCCAAACATGATGTCTTTGGACGGTGGGAGGAAACCAGAGTACCCGGAGAAAACCCACGCAGGCACGGGGAGAACATGCAAATTCCACAATATTCAGAGGTTGAGTGGTGGAGAGAGAGGCCCCAGGGCCGGGAACCAAACCCGCAACTTTCTTGTTATGGGGCAACAGCGCTAACCAATCTGCCTCCATGCTGCCCAATGGGGAAAATAACAAGTCATATTGTTTTCATTTATTTATTCTTGATTACCTTGATAATAGTTCACTACCTATTAGGAGCATGTACATCAAAAATAACTAAATTCAAACGAAAAAGTTCTTTCCTCCTGACCTGTGGCTGGTTTGAACATTATTGGGGCTTTCTGTTTCAATATCAAATTTAAATCTGGAAAAAACATACTTACACAGATGAATTTCCTGTTGCGTTATAGCTCCAGCAGAACAACCATCTTTAGTTGCGCAAGAAAGTAAATCAACAAATGTGTTGCTGTGTAAATGCTCAATGAACATGAGAAGTAATTGATTTTCCCACAGCCTTCCCCACCAGCATCGCCAACATTTTAATGAGGTTCAATGGAACAAAATTATTACAAGTTAAAAAAAGAAAGAGATGGTTACTTGTCCATTGGCAAACCTCTCATACCAGCCATATACCATATAAAGACACACAAACACACTCTTGAAATCTTGCATTGGTCACACAAGTCTCTGTTATGTGTTTGTATTCAATTCCCTCATGAAAAATGCAGCATTAAAGCTTTATAAATATGTTATAAGTGGCACAGGGGCAGAGGATTGTAGATCATGTGCTCAATGCTTAACTGGTATATGACAAAAACATATCAGGAAATTCCAGCTCTTGCCAAAGATATAGAGAGGAACAAGAGTGGGTGCACATTGGAGGAACATTTGGCTGTTAAACATATAGAGCGCTTTTTCAAACAGGGCCCATCTGAAAGAATAATGACCGCTCTGTTATTTTTCCCCCACGATGTTGGCATGATTGAGCCAAACCTGCATAACAGGAAGGAATCACAACTGCAGTGATCACGCTGGAGAACCAAGTGGTCACTCAATGGTCAGAGTCTGTAACATTAGAAATAGAGCTTGACCAGAGAGGTGGGGAGCTCACAGCTAAAACTAGAAACTAACAAGAGAACAATCACAATATGATTCACTTGAATTTTTTGAATTATCCACCAAATGTGAGATAAATGTAGAGTTGGGTATAAAGTTCCCGTATCACAGCAAAGCTGCTGTTTTCCTGATTGATTTCTATATAACTTACTGTATGTTCCAAGCTGCCCTGGGATGGATTGGCAACCTGTCCAGGGTGTACCTCACCCTCGCCCAATGTCAGCTGGGATCTGGAAATGGATAAGCGGTAGAAGATAAATACTCTCAGTTGAGGGTCACTTGATGTACAGCAAGCTGCAGTGTCGGTTGAGTGCACGGTGAGCATTTTTTACATGCAACCTTTCAAAAATATGCTGACAGGGAAGCATTATTTTGCTAACCACTGGACACCAGTTTACTGTGAAAATCATTGATGCTTATTTATCCTCTACGTGTTCAATTCGAAAGTGTAAACATAGTTAACATCAGACACCCAACAGCTGGAATGGTGGAAATTCTGGAAAATGAACTATTTTCAGCTTGGTGAATTTGTGTATTTACAACTTCCACTGCTTTTCAGCTTATACAACATTTAACTGTGCATCTGCCACAACCATTTTCTAAGTAATGTTTGTGGCTTCTTTTATCCTCCTGGGTCAAATTCGCTCAACAATAACATGCAAATATTTGGAAGCCCTTAAAGGAGAATTTTGTGTGATTGACAGCTTATCAAACACTGTGCTATGCAAGTGAGGTAAAGCCAGTTCATCCGTTTACTGCTCACAGATACAAACAATCCAAAATAATCTCTCCCTCTCTTTGTTATGACTATTTGAGCTGAGCCTGATTTGCCCCATATTCACTCAGACCTCATGTCTAATCAACAGCAGTGAATTAATCCGACCTTAAAACAGAGCAAAGTCGCACATTGCGGCTCACACCAAAAGCTTCACCATCTGAAAACAATTAAATGTCTGGTTTCCATGAGAGGTTGATTTGCCAGTTGACAGTTGCAGGGTGGGTGGGAGGTGGGGCCCTTTACTGCCTGCACCACCAGACAACACATATTAGCAATGAGGCATGAGTGACTTTAAATCAGAAATTTAAAGGAAATAGCATTGGAAATAGCAACAGTAACACTGTAAATATTCAGATCGATTTGCAGATGTAAGAAACATATTCCTGTGCTCCCTCCTCAGTGGCACCACCTCAAAGACCTCACGGGTGTTTCAAAATGGCACCCCAAACATAGGCTTTGACAATGAGAAAGAGATTGAATGTTTGTACTCCCTGGTCATGAATTTCAGAGTCCATTCGCCTAATTGTTTGATAGTTAAGATTCCAAATTTTTGGAAATACACTTAACTTTCTTGTGAAAGCCAGATGTGAAGACTGATACCCCTCTCAGTGTGTGAAATGAATATGAAGCTTCAGCCAACATACAGCTAGCTTGGCTTACGCTTAAGGTTTCAAAGCCAGCCCACCAACACCCCTGAAACTATCTGAATAATACATGATATCTTTTTAATCTGTACAAAAGGTCAAGAGTAAAAATTCAGTATTTGACAAGGGGTTATTTGTCAGACTATTTCTCGGTTAGGCACAAAAATGTTTTAGGTATCAAAGCTAGAATGTGATATTTATGTGTTTTTATACAGATTCAGCAAATAACATAATATGTAAGATTTCTGTGTGCCGATTGGTGGACTCAGACCAGAGATGGGATAACCACTTCCCTGAGTTTCAAATCTTTTGGCAAAACAAAGTTAAACAATTACTGGCATTATTTTATTATTTACTATTTTGTGATCTTAGAATTATAAGGTTCTCTCTCCGTTTAGGGTAGGTCAGAGATATTGAGCATCAAAGTTTTCACATCCCAGCAGGTAAAACTGTTATGTAGTATGATCTTCTATTACAGCTCAACAAGACCAATACCCAGCATGTACTTTGAGTATAGGATATCAAATTTCTGGCACATTTGGAAATTGAATTTTTTTTAGATGGCCCAAACGGAGATAGAACCTTATAATTCTGAGAGCTCTGATTCTGTTCAGATTTATAAGGTTCTATCTCCATTTTCACAAGTTTAACCCTACATTGTAAAGAATAGCTGTATATAACTACTGATTTGAATTTATTTATATATTTATAACAATAATATATATATTGTAGTATACAATATATATTAGTAAATAACAAAGCCAAACAAGTTTGTAAGAAAAAAGTGTTTTTTATTTGCAAATAACACGGAAAAACAATGAAGTTAAAAAAAAATATTTTTATTTATTTTTAATTATAACATAACATTTTTGGTGAGAACATACAGTAGTTGGAGTATTATAAAATCAAATGTATAAATACAACAGCAATATTAATAATGCTTTCACTCATTCAGCAGCTAAGCATTCACCCTTTGGAAAAACATCTTTTTATTTTTATTTTTATTTATTTTTAATTATAACATACAATTTTAGGTGAAAATTAGTTTGAGTAGTCTGCAGTCTGTCACTCTGCCTCTCCTCTCACTTGACTGGATGGTCTCACATTGACATTGACACAATTCCTGAAACAAAAAGGATTTAAATATTTTATATAATAAGAGTCAAATTTATCTAGTCACTAATAATACAGAAAGCAAGTTAGCTGTTGTACGAGGAGAGTGTAGGTATCGTTTGCTAGCTAAACTGCAGCTAGCTGTCTGTGTATAAAATGAATGGATAGCAAGCTAACCTATGCTAACGTTAGCATACTAGCTAACGTTCGTAAACTAGCTAGCTAGCTCACTTGACAGCTTATGATTTTTAAATGATCTGCTATATACTCACTCTACTAAGCTTCTACTTACCGATTTCTGTTACTGTTAGCTCCTTTTGAAACGTTTTGTTTCCTTTTGGGCGCCATGCAGGCAGAACGTCTTTGATGAAGGTCACTTCACAAGCCCACAGAATGAACAAGGCAACATAGCTAAGAGGCGGGTTATGATTGGTCCGTCCGTGTTCATTCCCGTTTACGATTGGGTGTTTAATCTACTGGAGCTAGAACTTTATAAATCTGACTCGGTTTGTGTTTTGGGAGATGGAACCTTTTTATTTTATGAATAACTCACTGAAAAATGTCGAATTTTTTTAAATAACACCACACAGGCATGAAAAGACTATTAATGGACGAGATTATGCAAAAAACTCAATTTTGAAAAAAATGGAGATACAACCTTATAATTCTAAGATCACGATTTGTCAGAAGTTTGGTAATGATCGTCTCTTCTTGTGTGCAAGAAACATAAGGCATATGTCCTTCATTATTTCTTAACACCTCCTGTCAGTAGGCCCTGCAGTGTGGTCACCAGGTTGGAAAAATTTCTAGTTAAAATCTTAGCCCAGCATTGTCGCAATCTCTTTCACATCAATTTATCTTGACAGCCACCATCCACGATCTGTTGAGCAAGGCGCTTCACCTTGAATTTTCTCCATGGACCTGCTCAGCAGCCAGCAGTAGGACACTGTGGTTGTGCTGGGCGGCTCCCAGATGTGAACGTCTGCAGAAATTTGAAGCAGTGCATTAGTGATAAGGAACACATGTGCCTAGCACACCCACCCCTGATACATAAAATGTAATAATATAAAATCATAAAAAGGAATAATGTGTTTATTTGGATTATGGTCCAGATTCAGGTTTCAAGTGATTCGACAGGAGTCTGACAGAAAGACTCCATTCAGTGAGCAGAATAAAGCAAAGTTTCCTGTAGAGGCAGCGTAACCACAGTGGACTTCTACCCTCCAAGTTCTTTCTGCATGACACGCTAATTCAGCTCTCTAAGGAAGAAAGGAGGAACTGGCATGTTATGGGCTGAGGACAGTTCTGTTTTATTTTTTAGTAAAATTGATTAAGTTTTAAAATAAGTAGTACATTTTGAAGTATTTATATCAGATTTCTACATTAACATTATTAATGTAGAAATCTCATATAAATGGCACATTATTAGTCCAGTGTCAAATAGGGATAAATGGCACTGTATAGGGATGTGTGTGACTTCTAAATTAACACCTCATCTAGCAAGACTGAAAATCTCCAGTGTGTGGAGTGAACGGAGAAGATCTTTCTCCATCCAGGAGTAATGTACTTTTTCCATTTCAGACAACCCCACCTCAAGCACACACACTCCTCCCTTAGTATAGACACTTGGATTCCATTGAATAGCTCATGTTGTAGGTGTTGCTATTTTCTAACTGGTTTAACTGCTGCCAAGAACCAAAAAAATCTCATCATTATGTAAGTCTAATATTAGAACGTTTAATAGACAATAGTGAACTTGACTGGGAAAAAAGCTAGAAAATATGGGTGGGTGGAGGGGAGAAGAAATAAAAAGGTTATATGAAACAGATTTCTTAACATAAACACCAATCAATTGACAGGAGCAGAAACAGGAAATTAGATTCCCAGGAGCGAGAAATGAATCCATGAGAGAATAATGACTATAAATGATTCATTGTATTTTGCCTGCCACAGTTGGACAAGGAAAGGGAAAGATAGATACGCATCCAACGTTTCCTCCCCCAGTCTCTCAGATACGACGGGAACAGTGGTTCTAACTGCACCGAGGCTACTCAAGCAGTTTTGCCCTTCATCACTCTTTTAACACTGTATGTCCTCCAGTATTCCTGATCGTGGACACTGGCAGCCAAATCCAATAATGCACATTGGTGATTTTGACACTGTAGCGTTCCTCTTTAATGAAGCCACAGGGCAGGAGCTTGTTTCATCACTTCTTTATTTTTTGATTTAACAATGTCTTTGATGGGCTGACACTTTTAGAGCACAAAACTTAGTTATTACCAGCACACTTCACCAGTAGGCCAAGACTAGTTCCTACATGGCAGGAACAATAACAACCTGACAACCCCACACTTACTTTCTGACAATCATGTTTTCTCACACAAATACCTGTCATTAGGGACTGTGATGACTGACAGCTTCCAAACATAACACACCTCCACTGACAGCCAAGAAAAATCAGCTGCTGCGAAAATCAGCCATTTCTACCCTTCTGAACATGACAGTCTCAACAGAGGGACTCAAGTTACAAGTCACACAACAAGTCACCCTCTCTGTTACAATATATCCTCTGAGTGATGACAAAGCTCTCAACACTCAGTACTACTAGCCAAGAAATAGTCTGGTCCACCTGTTGTACTATCCATTGTTAAATTTAATAAAGAAGGTATGATGTGTTAACTTGTGTTGGTAGGTGGATTTGATTTCCTTTGGAGAGAGTCACAGTGCTTGTTCAACCATGTTTCCAGTCCAAAAGCTTAAAGCTGTTCCTCAAAAAGAGACACATTTCTATTGAAAACAGCACTTAAATCAATGTTTGATGATTTTGACTTCTCTCTGCTCCCATCATTTGGCTCCTCTGTCTTGTGGGAGAAATGTAATTCTGTAAAAATGAGAAAAACATTTTTTGAAACACTCACATGAAATCAATAGTGTCAGTGGATTTCCCGCTGAGTCACCTGAATCTCTGGAGCCATCTAGCCAATTTGATGAATCACTACATTCTCAAGGCCTAAGTCATGATATGTCACACAGTGAATTAGAGTGGATGGCCAAACCTCCAAATTACGGCATTAACATCAAACGGACGATAAATCAGCTACAGCAGAAGTGGTCAAAAACTAACTTTTAAAATGTTCACTGTGGCTCATAAGTGAACCCACAATAACAACAACAAAAACATATTTTCAATCACTTCAGATTATTTGAGGTGAAATATTTTTGGGGAGGATTTCCCAGCTGCTAAAGCTAACCACCGAAAACACAAAGTTTAATAATAAAACATGAAACTTTAGTTTGACAATAAAACCACCGTGTCTCCTGTTTGAAATTAAAGTCATGCTTGTCAAGAGTTCCTGCAGGGACCCAGGGATGATGGACTGGATGCTCCTACTGTGTATGGGACCCTCAACTTGGGACTGTGGAGGGAACAAAGGTGCAGGAGCCACACAGGGTGGTGGAAGGCTGACTCTCACTTTGTGACCTGCTTTTCTTGAAGGTCTGACCTCAAAGCTGCCCCCTTAGAGGAGGGAGGAAGCTCAGGCTTATAACCTGAAGACTTTCTATGGGGTGGACCGGGCCAAACTGGCAAGAATCACAGAGTTTTGGGGGCAATGAAAAATAATTTCCTCCTGAAGATGGGACTCAGGGGATCGGACTTGGCTCTCAGCAGAGGAGTGTGAGCTATGCAGGAGGAATTCCAAGGCCGGGTGACTGAGAACGTCAGAGGGAAATGTTAAAGACAGACAGTGGCGTCAGGCTGCTGTAGCCCAGACCTGTTTACTCAATACCTGATTAAATTGCTCTATGAAGAAATTCAACATCCACAGCAGAGCATGAGTCAAACAACAGGCATAAGGTCACTGATGTGCAGTGCAGAAATGTCAGATGGGACACGTTTATTTGAAAACCACCTTTTGGAATATATTATGTAATAGAACGTTTTAATTTCAGTATCACTGGTAGAATTCACCTGCGACCAGCACACGTCAGTTATATTTATGGGGAAGATAAGACTGTTAAAGAGCCAGTAGTTTATGGGGAGGGTTACTATTAACGGAGGTGATGTTTAAAATAAACTCAACGAAAGCTTATTTACGTGCCACATGTGTAGGTGTGGGCCTGTTGAGCGGAAATATCACCCCAATTTAAAGTCCCTTTCTTTAAATAAGCTCTTAAAATAATGAAATCTTATTGAAATCAGCAATAAAACTAAAGTCCATATTCTGATTGAATCAAATGAGCTGCAACATCTGGCACAGTATGGTACCTATTGCTGCATGGATACTCAGTACTCGTGGGCTGGACCAAATCCAGCCCAGCCCTCATTTTGATCTCAGTTTTTGCACCTGTGCTGTTCCATGACTGGATATTTCATAATAATGATGGTATCACAGGGAAACACAATCTGCAGACAGAGAGAGATAAACAAACATGAGGGCTGACTGACAGATATACAGATAAAGGAATCGACAAACAGACTGACGACCACCCGAGACAGACAAATACTGTATACAGACAAAGTGATAAAGAGACATCATCACTTCTGTGGTAGTTTCTGCTACATCAAACACACACACACACACACACACACACACACATATACACACATGCACATGCACACAACACAGCACAACACAGTACAGCACAACTTAAGTTCTTCATCCACCAGTCAGCTAGGCTTTTACCATTCTGATATTTACATGTCCCCCAGTTTAGAATCACTCTAATTTACCCAGACAGGAGAGGTTATTGCTAGAGTTTCAATAAGTTTTCATTGTACTATATATATATATAGGATATATAATATTTTAACGCATTTTTGAAGTTGCACATGGAAGATACCCAAATTATAGCTCTGTGCAGCACCAACATGGCAAAAATTAGACAAAGTGACTTTGGCAGATTCCTTTGTCTAAACTGGCGTGCTGTTCTCCTCTTGTTAAATCAGCTGGACATTTGAAGCTTGGAAAAAAAGACCATGATGGAAAATCTTCCTTTCAGCGTCCATCCCTTTGTTTTATGAGGAGACAATGATTGGAATTTTTACAGGACATCTGATGGTGTTCCCTAAGGTCAGTGGTGTGGGTTAAAACAAATCTAAAGAAAGACGATAAATCAAAGAAAATTTGACCTGAATATTTAGCTGCAAAATATAATCACAGCTGTTTTCACACTGATGCATTACCTACATTGGTTGAATTCACACTAAGCCAATCTGCTGCCATTTTTTCAGACAGGGAGACCAGAAAAACAGCTGAGGTCATGACCTTTACAGAAGCCAGGACTCTACTGTTCTTATGTATAAAGTTTTCCACTTTCCCAGGCGTTAGTCTCAAGGCCCAGACTTCAAAGAGCACTTGAAAAGGTAGCGATATCTACCCAAACCCCTCATCCACTCCCCATTTACACAGGGGTAAAAGTGGAGCAATGTGGTTCATATTATTTGATAAGCATCCCATATTCTCAAAGGTATTTTAATGACGCACAGCCAGTGGTTTCACTGACCTGATGCTAACTCTCCAATGACACTTAGGGAGCATGCACATGAGTCTTGACTAAAAAGGGCAAGCGAGATCTTTATTACACGATGACACCTGGAGTGTATAGACATTGTTGTGTATGACGGAGAGGACGTTCTGCTTTCCTTTCTCCCTGACCACTGGTATTCATTATGTATCTTCTTTTTCCATCAGTCCGTTTATTTTTCGCTGTCTGGAGATGTCAGGGCGAGCGTGCGTTCTTCCCCTGCCGTGACTGTACAAGTGTGTACTGATGGTTGTCAGGAGGGACAGATTGTGTATTGTTTTAGGCCATGTGGCATGCCAGCTGTCATGGATGGCCGTGGCCAGGGGTTTTTTTTTCCTCAGACCTCTGTGTTTCTCAGTCATTACAAGTGCTGTCTGTGAGGTCTTTGGCCGTCACGTCAAACCATACACTGATAAGTTTAGACCAAAAACAGGGGGACTCACCACAGAGGTTTTTTTTTTTATTTTTTTTTTATAACATAAGTGTAAAGATTTATCTGAGCACTGATGCCGGCCACCCAAGATCTACTGTCAGTATGTGAGGAAAAAGGCTTGGGCTCATAGACTTGAAGATGATTGCAATTTTGACAAAATTTACCGAATCTTTAGATTATCTATTTTAATTTATGTGTAAAGAAAATTTCTATGCTGAACAACCGAAGGGATTTGACATGATAACTGTAAACAGATTGTTTTTATTTGCAGTCCATGATTTAGCAAGCTAATCTGGAATAACATCCAACAGCCCTCAATCTAAAAATCATCCATCGTTTGTCATCACCATCTAGATGCACCAAACCCAATACATGAACAACCAGCGGTGCAAATGGGATATGAGCAGTAATTTTTTACCATTCATGAAATTTTCCGGTGGATGGTGGATTGATTGGAAATTTCACACCACCTACAGATGTTACATTTTGCCACTTTCCACTCTCCCCTCCCGTACTCTCAACCACATACAGCTGCATTGTTTGCCTTCATCAAGGCCACACCACAAAAGCCAAGTCTTACCCTTCAGGGGTTGGAGTTCGGCCTCATTTACCAACATCAGAGTTTGTTTGTGTGGATGACTTATGGACTTACTCTGCTGGTATGTTCTTTTGTGGCGATTACAAAGGCCTATACAGTGAGTGGGAAGCTTCCACTGAACTGTCACACAGCGACTTCTTTGTTTCAGAGAGACTTTCAGGAGGTGGCTCTTTACACAGCAAACACCCCAATCTCCAAACAGCCGCACTTACCCCCAAACTGTAAACCTGCCAATCCCTGTGGACCCCCTGGCACCTCAGCAGAGTCAAACAAAAAGGTCTGGACCCAAACATGAGGATTTTAGAGAGATCTGGAACATGTATTTTTCACTTTTGTTCATAGCGTGTATATTTTTTTACTTCTGCGATTCCACATTTTCCTTTCCTCTGGGGGCCCGATGGGGAGAGGGTGGGGTTGTGTAAAATCCTAATTTTCTTTCATGTCTTCCAAAACAGAGTGCACAGTCCAATCGACAGTGACCGCTGCTTTCTGTCCTGTGCCTGTCCGTAATTTTCTTTCTTCTTTTATGTCAGAGAAAATGTGTTGTCGATTCCCAAGCTGTAACATATTGTAAATTGAGTGTAAAATGACAGAACCATGTGAATTATGAGGATCAATGCATCATGTTAAAAATATGCAGTTCGTGAGGAGTGCAGATTTTTTTTTTAATGCTGAAATCTTGGTTCCAGCCTGAGGGAGATAAAACAGGCAGAGTTCAGGGGAAGAATAACTATGCTGAAGCATTTGACATAATATTTCAGCTTTGTACTATCAGACCAGATGGTCAGTGTGCCCACTGCAGGGAATATGTGCGTTGAATACCTTCAGTATAAAGGCCGCTGACTTTCTGAGCGACACAGAAACAAAAAGATTGGATAAAGAAAGATAATGTCAAAGGGGTAAGAGCAGAAGATAATTCCTTTTTGGTTGGGCTAACAACACAACAGGTGCAATAAAATGTTACCACAGCTGATTTGTGCTGAAGTGAAATGTCCTGAAAGCATCACCCACATTTTTCTACTACTCAGACTCTGTCCTGTACATTAGTATGGACATACTGAACATGATTTAGTGTCAATGTAACCTAATATTATTGATGTACTTCGTGAGAAAACCAGTTGAATTATTTAAAACTTTGAGGCAATAAAAAGAAGTCAGTTAAACGCATCATTAGACAGTTTATTAGAAAACACCTTGAAGAATCTTAGCCAGTCTAGTACAACAGTTCTCAAAAAAAAAAAAAAAAAAAAGCAGAGAGGTGTTGTGTTATTTACCCTGGTTGATTGGAATAAGGCATGCAAAATAATAGGAAAACGTGTCAACATCACCGTGCATTACAGGCAATACAGGAGAACCATACTGAGAACAAACTGAACGTTACAGCTTTCACGTAGGTGGAGTTAATGAACTCTGTTAGTTTCAGCAAGATGTCCAGCTAGATGAGGGTACATTCGAAATGAAATGAAACAAGTTAGGATAAAATCACCTTTCTCATAAATCTATTAATGTTACAGTTTTATTTCTTTCATTTTGTGTGTGTATAAATATATACATACCATTTTGAGAATCTACATTAACTGTTACTGCTTAAAAAACCCCAATCTGTATGGTTTTGAGATTGTGACCACTCATCAATCATTCACAAAGCTGGGCTCATGCACCCCCTGATGATACAAACATGAAAATAAACTCACTGCATCAACATGTTTTGGTGTTGCAACAGATTTTGCGTTGGAGGCCAGCTGCTTTTCTTTGTTTTCGCTCCTCAGCTTTCCATCAAAAAGAAAACCAGTAAATTAACATGTGAATTATTATGTTAAGGATATAAAAAGCAGAGTGGCTGGCCAGAGTTATGGATAAGTCTTGATGCAGATGTTTGCTGGAAAGCAGAGAGTGATCAACACACAGAAGAGTAAGAGACACATAACGAAGCTGGAATATCAGAGAAAGGCATCAATCAGACAGCAGCACGTGCTGACAGTGGCCCACGCCATGAGATACAGGGTTCGGGATTCACCCTTTCTTCCCCTTCACTGCCCTTTTCTTTTCTTTGATCCCTTTCTTCCCTTTCTGTGCATCAGCCTGTCTGTCTTGTCTTTGACTTTCTTTGTTTTATGCAAAAGCCGCCATGGCCAGAAGGAATAGATTTGCAGGACTGCTTTGATCCTGTTGTTATGATTCTTTTATTTGCCTCAGCCACATCCTTCTCTTCAAGGCAGTCCCCCCACAAGATGCTTTGAATTAGGCCAGAGGATGAGGAGAGGAGAGAGGGGGAGGCGGAGAGAGGAGCAATGGGTGAGTGATGCTCAGGTCAGGTCCTGGAGGTCTGTGACCTTGGATGGCCCGTGACACACGGTAGTCAGAAATCATTCAGGCCTTCTCTTCTTTATGTTACAGTCTTAGTTCTTACGCGAACTGTGAGCAAGTAAATTGCCTCAGAATATATCAGCGAAATAATGCTGATTGATGCCAAAGCTGATGTTGTTCACTGAAAGAGCAAAGGGAATTAGCACGTTGCGGTGATGAGACAGTCATTGTGCTGTTCCTCTCTTCACAAACATGTGTGAAGCAAGATATAATTCAAGATATTTCAATCAGAAGAACTAAACCTCTTTTGTGGTCAGTCTTCCCCTCCATTAGCCCCTGGGAAAGAGATGAGGTTGCAACATTGTTTATTTGTGTGTGTGAGTGTGTATGTGTGTATCTGTTACTAATGTTGTGAGCCTCTATATTAGTTTTGAGCATTGGTCATTGCCATTTTTGATAGTCCTATGTATGGAATGGTGTTGTATTTAATGTTTAATGTTTTTCTGATACTTATTCCTAAATGCACTGAGATCATGAAGGGAATTTTTTTATTCTTCCTGTGTGTATTACATGACATTATAGTTCTTCTCCTGAGTGGATTTTGTTGTTTTTATTAATGTGTTTGTCTGAGACCATCTATGAATGTCGCCTATCGCTCTTTAAATAGATGCTGAATTACATGTGCTTCGAAGATAATATCAGAGACAAAAAGTTTGGGGAAAGGGATTTTTGAGTCACCCACTGTGCACCCAGTATGCCAGCATCATGTAACCCAGCAGTTATATGGTGCTTCACAACACAAGAAACCTGGACCAAATAAAGTTAATCAAAAATTCTGTAGGCCGACTCAATACGTCTGCCCAGGTCTAAAGGGTCAGGGGTTAGGGTTAGGTTTGGCACATTTGTATTCGTATGAATAACCAACGCTATGTTACACTACAGAGAAATAGATTGGAGTGACAGAAAAAGGCAGAAAAAGGCCTATGCTACTCTCACCTTATACGCTGTGAAACATCTGGAACATCAGGACACTTGCTCATAGCAAAGAATTCATTTGCCTTTGCAGTGAAGTTGAGCTTGCATTCCAAAACTGCACACATCAGTGACTTACTCAGCCGCTACATGTGAGAAGCGGAGGTTTTGACTCTGAGAAAATCTCCGTACAAAAGGGCTCCGGGGACATTAGATTATCTTATTGTCAACAAAGACCCCAAATATGTTTGTAGAAATGAGGTGGTTGTTCGAGTCCCCCTCTGGTGAAGTAGAGTTGGGTGTTCACAGACAGGGCAGTAAATATAAAACAAAAAGCCACAGTTAAGATGAGGTTTTACAGCCCTGGTGAGTGATGGGTGTTTTGCCATGCTATGTGGTACAGACCTTTTTAAGAAGAGGCTACAGCGCTCTGCTGTGAAGAATTGTATTGTTTTGTTGTTGTTCTTTTTGTGTGTGTATGTTTTGTATTTAGTGGTATATTTGTTTTATCCCAGCAGGAATATAAATACTCCTAGAGAGAACCCAGAATCATGGCACAAAGTCTGAAAAACCAAGTGTGGACCTAAACACAGATGCCAGTTGTTGTTGGGTTTTTTTTTTTTGTTTGTTTTTTTATTTAAAATATAAAATCGCACCACAAATTCTTAACGAGTGTGTTCACACTCAAACCATTCTGCGATATTCATTAGAACAAAGGTTACAATGGCCAGAAGCCATCCATCCAGTGTTTTGTACACAAAAACAATTACACACAATTTAAAAAAATAACAAGTCAACAAAAAGACAACAGCAAAACAGCACTACAACATACCAGCAAGTAAACACGTAATAATAATTTTATTATTTATTTTAATTTTATTAAATTTAGTTTCATTTTATTTTATTCTGAATTTTTTTTTTTTTTTGTATTTTTGTTGACATTTAATTACATCTGTGAAAAGTGCAATTTCTCTGGAACCTCGGTAAATTAGAAATGCTTTAAAAATGTACACAGTTTTTTGTAGGCGGAAGTGTGAACGGGATCAAATGTGCGTCCACATGTGGGACACATTTATAAAAGCAAACACACGCACATATGCACACATACATACACATGCTTGGCAGAACTACTGTCCATCACACACGCTGACAAAAAAAAAAAAAAGAGCTCACCCCCAACCCCATTCTGAACCACCCATATACACACACACAGTGTCCTCAAGCTTCTATAGGCACCAACACCCTCGTATGTCTGTATATATGACATGTTCATCCCATCAACAACTTCCTGGCACATACAAACACATAATACCCTTCATCCAAGAAATGTGGCGGCCATTAACATAGGATGTGGATGTGAGTTGCGATAAATAAACCAGGATCTGAATTCGAAATGTTTATGTCTTGCTTTATGAAAAAAAAAAAAAAAAAAGAGCAGGCCTGTTTCCTACCTCCCTCTCTCTTTCAACACAGACCAAATGAAATCCGCAGAAACCATCAGCAGCAATTCATAACACTGAAGGCTAATCACTGTATGTATGGCACACTCCACACCTGCAGCAGACCCACACTGAATAATTAGCAGATTTTTTCCTGGGGAGGTCTGATTCATACAGACCAGAGAACAAAGACATAGCATCCAGACTTTGTTCCTGTTGTCTATCACATTGTCAGTCGGAGCTTATTTTTGACAGAAGCCATTTGCAGCAGCTCATTTGAGAAAGAATGAAAATCATCTTCCACAGAGCCTGCACAGTAACAGGCTCCATGATCCATCACAGTAAACACAAAACTTTTAGTTAGATACATTTTTTATACCGTCAGCTGTTTTAAAGGTTAAAAGATTGAACGATTTCAATGAATCATTTAAAATAATACATCAAATAATATCAAAACAAACATCAACATATCAACTGACATGCCATTCTGCTTTTTTAAAATCACAGCGAACCGGCCACATATTTATTTTGGTTAATTTTTTACATTTTGTGACTTGGATTTGCAAGTAAAAATTTTAAAGTAACTGTACTGCCGTTCCTAATAGCTTTCTCCTCTCTACTGGCACTGTATGTAGTCAAGGCAGCTTTTGTTTTTTTTTTTTTGGTTTTTTTTGGAGCATTTTAGAAAGTCACAGCGTAGAGAAGAAACGCAGTAAACAAAGTAAAAGAGTTTGAACCCAGTGCCCTCCTGTGTTGATGGCTGGCTGCGACAGTGACAAAACATGAGCAAAAGAAGAAGAACACTCTGCATGGCTATTGCTTCACATTGCTTGCTTGTTAACATTTATGAACATTTGCTTTGAATATCGACACCTCTGGCTCTGACTGGATGGTCTATCATGCCAGCACAACAGGCAGACAAGAACGGGACCGGAGAATAAATTGGCAGCTATTCCTGAGATTTATTCCTGCACATTTCTAGCCAACCTGACATACCCGCCACTTTTATTGTGACAGAACAACCTGGAACGCTCACTTATTGTTTGAATGGCACCTCTGAACTATTCTTCTTGTGTGGTGTTTTATGCTGCTTTTAGAGCTCTATGGGTGTAACATGCATGTGTATTTGACATGGGCTGTTATGTAGATTGGCTGTGAGTTTTCATTTTTTACACACAGTTTTTGATTTTGTGCTAGATTTTTTATTTTTTTTCTTTAGGCCTGTTGTCAGATTCGTTGTGCAATAAGCCTCAAACCACTTTAAAGGCACATTTAAATGTTTATCCATTAAAAGTGTTTCCCAAAGAAGATGAAAAAAGACAAGTGGGCAAATGTTAAAATAAAAACATTGTGATTCAAAGATTACAAAGGCAAATGTTGTGTAGTCACATGACAGTAGCTTATATTTACGTCTTCATCCCCTGACTGTGTCTGTTCACACTGAGGGTGGTTCCCTTTATATTTTTAGCTGCACAGAGCCACAGGGCCCCTCAGCTCCCACTTCTGCTCTTGAAGTACCACCTGTTCACCTGTCGCTGACTCACTGAGGCTTTAACAAACCTCAGGACTCCTCCACAGGGCGGGCGTGCCAGTGGGTGAGAAAATAAGAGAGGAGGCGTGCTGTGGTCAACAGCGCATCCTTCAGTAGCTCCACCAGTGGGCTGATTAAAGAGATGGGTTGTGCTAATGGATGCCTGGCTCTCAGACCTCAGGAAAAGACACATCACAGATAACCCAGAGAGGAGCAGAGCAGGGAAAACACTGCCTCAAGTCCTAAACCTTTAGACCTCTGTCCAATATCTAGTAGTATCTGTACATTTTTCATTCATGTAAATCATTCTGATTCTCATCAAAAAATAATAAATAACTTTTCAGAATCAGAATGAGAAATACTTTGTTGATCCCCAGAGGAAAGTTAATCACTTTAAGTTTTCCTTTTCCACAAGAAGACGAAGTGAAAGAAAAACAGTGATTACCTTTCCATTGAGATGTTTTCGTCTGCTTTTTGTATTTGAACGAAAAATTGCTGAAATGCAAAAAATAAAAAAAAGAAACCAAGTCCAGATATGCTAAAGTTTTCAACTGAAATGTCGATGCATCATTAAAAACAAGATATGACAAAATATGATGGAAACATCACGATGTGGAAGAAGAACGTCTACTGAAGTGGGGATGGAAACAAATATTAATGTGTCACCTTTTCTTCTGATATTGATTTGTGTTACATTTGGGAAGGAACTGATACTGATCATAAATACTGATTTATGAGTGCTATAAACTGCATTATGCATCTATTAGCACTGGGCCAGAGGAATCGGTCCACTGTCAACATTAGATCAAGTGTTTGCAGTGAAATATGTTAGATGTGTGTGGAAGACTGAGATGTAGTTTTTGGAACTAATTGTGATACGCTGGGCTGGTTTGTTAGTCTAACTGCAGTGTTTTGACCTGTCAGCCCAAATATCAGTGCAGACATATTTTAGTTTAATGGCAGCATAGATAATTACATCAATTCCTACGTATCAGTAAAAACACCACCCCTGCCTTCTCCTTAATGCCAGACACTCTTGCTTTGGAAAGTCACGGTAAAAAAAAGATGACTTCAAGATACATAAATCAAGTCACACCATCTACCCACACACACACACACACTCCACTCCACTCCACTCACTGGGACACTAGAAAAAGCATCGGAAACCAAAGGAGCCGCACACTCCTCTGTGGAATTCACTGAGGACAGGATGTTTGCTTCACGGTCACGCAATGCTGTACTCATCCATACACTCATTATTCCCAGTACACATTATATCATCATGTATCTGTATCAAGAACTGAATGCTGCCAGAATGGATCAAGGCCTTTGTATTTCAATCTGCACTGTAAGAAGAGGCAATTGTTTTTTAAGCAGCCATGTCTTCAGAACTATAGTCCAACAGAATCCGGCAGACCTATGATCATATTCTATATTACATTAAAAATTGTTTTACACACAATACAATTATGTATCTGAAATGATTTTCTTTTAAGACATTTGGGGGGCAAAGCTTTAACAGCAGCAAATCCACAGGTTGACACTCTTTAGGGAACCTTTGAGATACTGAATGTAGTGTGTGAATCTGTGTACATGCTCTTGGGTGTACTGAGAATAGCCTCAGCTCAAAGAGAAACACTGATTCACTGTTTTTGATGTTACAGTGCACATAGACGCACAAACACAATGACTGCATTACTTTCAAGACTTTAGACATTTGCTTAGAGACACTTCCTGAGATAGAGGTGCATGCACAGCAAACAATAGAAAATGTCTCAGAGCATATGAAGAATGTTAAAAAACCTTAAACTTTACATTTAAGTGCCTAAACTGTCATTTTCTATGCTATACGTCTTTTCTTGCTGTTTTCAGCAGATCTGGAAAGCTGCTTATCAGTAGAGGAAATGGTTGATTGGATGTGGTGTTCCACTGCGGCCTCGCAGCTGAAAATGCACACTGGGAAAAACACATCCACATATTGTTGGCAGGCGTCTCTTTAGGTATCAGCATTGTAAAGTCTCTAATTTTTCTTATGGTTTTCACAGTTATGATTGCTTTGGTTTTCAGTTGCTATTTTTAACTTTAAATTCTACTTAAAAAATGTAATCAGTCACAGATTTTGTTTGCTTATTTGTTGGATTATTATTTAGTTATTGGTTGCTTGATATTTTTAGGAAAATATTGCAAATCATGAGAAAATGGACAGTTGACAGTCATGGTCAAGAATTGGGTTAAATCTTTGTACTTCAAGAAAAAATGATGTATCTGCTTTGCACCGCGAGACCACCAGAACTGATGGGGCAGATCAGGAGATGTTGTTTATTTATCAAACTGCGGCAAAGCTCTGACATCAGGTAAAATATCATGACTCCGCTTCGCTAATGTGCCGACACTCTGTCTTCTTAAGAGCTGCGGTGAAAAGAGACATCCTGAGCCAAAGTTATTGCAGTGCCAGAAACTGGCCAAACTCTCTCTGCTCTGCAAAACCAACCTACTATTAAATTAGGCAGGAGACAGTGAACAGCACATCTTGTAAGGGCTATTTCTGAATAAAGCTGAGGGGAAAAAATTCACTCCCACCAAAACATTGTAGACAAACTAAGTTTTATGGGACACTGCAGCACCGCAAGGTCTGACCTGCCAACAAATGTGGCCATTCATGCACACTGGGATCTTTACTTTGTGCTTCCATGTACAAGAGAACTCCTCCAGCATCTGGATCAGTGCAAAGCATCTTTGGTCTACTGAGGGATGGATCAATGTGCTGGGGACCTCAGGGCAAAGTTCCTCCCTTTCTCTGTGCATTGTGTAGGCTCTTGTATAAAACAGCACAGTTCACACAGAGGACTGCACATTTGTAAGCATGATGTTTACAAATGTAATCATTAAACTAGCCTTTAAAGCAAAGACCCTCCACAATCCACAACACAGAGGTTCAGTATTGGCTGACAATAAAAGGCCCTCATCAATTCCACTTACAGTATATTGTGTTGTAGTATGTACTAAAAAAAATCTACAAACGACTAAGTTACCACACTGGGGGACTCCAAAGCCCCTGGGACCAGGTTTGGTGAATTCAACCAACATCTTGGGGAAGAAAAAATAAACCTCTTGTCTTCAGTATTGTAATATTTACATGTTTTGTCCCCCCCTCCCATCACCCCCTTGGTGCACAGTAGAGAAACTGCGTCACTGTCAGTTTCCCCACACCGAGTTATCAAGTGAGGTTGTTCTCCATCTGACATCTCTTCTCTCAAGGGAGGCAGGCCCCATTTTCCATGCCCACAGGTTCCAGCACTGGTGTGGGATTCCCAAGGCCTCAGGAAAGCACAGTTTCCAACATTCCCACAGTGGTGGCCACTGAATGACTCTCTTCCTTTTCTCCTCTCTTGTGTTTAACTGGGCTTTCTTCTCGCCCATGTTGTTGTCAGACGGTGGTTTTGGGAAACTGCCCATCGGTTGCTCGTTTGTTTTTTTGTGAGGGGGGCCACAAGGAGAGGGAAGATGAGGAGGAGGAAGAAGAGGAAGAAGGGGAGTGGACTCCTCCAACCCACCAACTCCCTGCCCCCCAGCCCACAGTCCCTCAAACTCTATCGTCCAAGACAGCTCCATGGCTTTGTTCCCCATCAGAGACCCCCCCCACACACACCACTAACCACAGGATCTTCTCAGTGGCGGAAAATCCTTCCCATGAGTGCCTGGCTCTACGGAAGCAATTAAACATGGGCAGTTTGTTGTAATAGACATTGTCATGTTGCCATTAACTGATCTCCAGGCTCTGAGATACACAGCATGATTTCAGGATGGAACGTTACAAGGAAAGAAACATTCATTCCAGTTCAGCATGGGAGGAGCACGTTCAGACCCCAGCAGGTTCAGCACATCTTTTAATTTCCAAGGTCCATAAACTGGCTGCCTTGTATCACCGTTTAGATCCTCATAAAACAGCAATTTGGACTACAACCCTAAACACTAACACTGAACTAAAAGCTTATTCAGCACGCCTTGATATATATGAAGAACAGGGACCACATCCATAGCAGTGCTTTGCCCTAATAGCAATATGTTAACATGTTAAAAACAAAAGTGCAGACAGGTTTTCAATGTCACTACCTCAGCGTAGCATGTTAACAAGTACACATTTACTAATTCTCACTGAACTCAAAGTACAGCTGATGCTGATGGGAAAAGTTACCGAGGTGAAGTTTTGACCTGACGATGGTGCTAAATGAACAGCTCTTCAGATTGTCCATCTCATTATGTTAAGTATACGGTGTATGGTGTGGACCAAACTGCTTGGCAAACCAGCCAACAGTTGTCACTCTGGACTAAAGCTGTGGACCAGTGCACCATATGGAGCAATTCCATTATCATGGATAAAACTACACACACTTTACGGGCATGAGTCAACTTTTCAAATATGAAGTAACTTAGTCATCCAGCTGCTTGATTAAGTGTTGAATTAGCACATTTTTCAACATGCTCTTATACCAGCAAACATAGTTCTACATTTTAATGAGCTGATGATGCTTCATAAATCCTAATTAAACATGAAGTGTTAAAACAGAGAGTAGCAAGAAAAGAACTAGGCAATCATAATGGGTCTGTTCTCCACACCAGATCCACAGTCCACTGCTCATTTCAGATCATTGCTGTTAATTAGTGAATATGGATAATATTTATCCCTTCAAACTTCAGACTGCAGCTGCTTTCAGTTTCTACAGCCGCATTGTGCTTGAAAGGCCCACTGCACAAGACAAACTATAGTGCACATGAAATAACTAAATCTCACGCAAATGAGAGGGAACTAATTAAGTGTAAGAGCCAAGTTACAGACTGTGACAGCAATTACAGAAGCAATCACTTCATATCCTTCCTGCCCTTGCCACATTTCATGACTGCCGGCATTTGGAAAACAGTCAAATTAAGACTCATTAAGCCCTTCAGAGGCTTTTAACAAAAATACACTTTTATAGGTAAAGATTCATTGAATATTTCCTACCATGTACTCCTTAATTATATCAATAAAGCTGAAGGAATTCTCTGTGAGGGTTGTACCAGAGCACTGACTGAGTAGTTTATAGAGTAAGATGGCTTTAATAGAGGAAAAGTGCTTCCGGACGCGCATTTGTGCGTATGTCTTAGGTTAAAGTATGACAGAAAAAATTAAAAATTATCAGTATTTACAGGCTTAGTCATCCACACCAAGGCTTTTCTTTTCCTGTTAAACGGATCTGTCATGAGCCAAATGGCTAAATGACAAACTCAGTTTCACGTCTACACTGTGAGTCACAAAAACCTACTTGTAAGTAGGCCTGCACTTGATGTATGGCAAGAATGAAACCTTGAACCTGATCAAGCTCCACTTACACAGGGTCAAAGGCAGGATACCTGTGTCTGTGCGTGCGCACGTATGTGTGAGTGTGTGTCAGACTACATCAATAATTACATTGATGTAGTCATTGGAGGAAACTAAGAGATCCGGAAAGCCTCAGGAATGAGATCATTCAAATTAAAGCTTGTGGCAATTACTGACCAGGCTACTTGCCAGTGCAAGTGCAGGAGAGCAGGCAGCCTGATAAAGAGGTAGACACAAAATGATTGTGGTGGAACTACTTAACAACTTACAGGTGAGTTTTCATCCAAACAAACACAAATTTTACCCTCTCTTTTACTGAAACAAGCTTAATTTATGTTAAACAAACACTACAAACACATTTATGACGTTAATATGCCATCACCCATGCACGCATGCGTGCACATACACACACACAGTTTACATAAAAACATCAAATCCATGGAAACAACTTTAATCCACGTCTAAAAAGCTGTGGTCACACCATCAAGTGAGCTGTACGGCTTTTAACATCCCCTTGCATGCTGGTCCCCAGTTGAGGCGGAACACTGTGGTGATATTAGCAGAGGTTGTTGAGACTTTGATTGCAGTTTGTGGTGCAAATAAACTTAGGAATGAACAACACCATTCAGCTTTTCCAGGCTCCTCAGAGGAAATAAACCATTTACCATCTCTGTTTCTCTTTTCTTGCTAATGCAAGACCAAAGGAAAATGCTTTGGTGTTTAAATACTGTTAATCCTCATCATGTTTTTGAAGTTTTCAAGTCAAAAGCATCCACCAATAAAATATAGTTTCCTGATGTTTAGCATTTCGCCTTCAAAAGAGGATTATGTCAGTGAAAGTGAACCTCATGCGCAGTAAAAAGAGAAGTAGGTCTTGAACTCCATCTTTTTTATGAGTTGGTTTTAACTCCTGCAGTGATATTTGTGTTTGGAATAAAACTGTTCCTGTGAAATCTTTGTCATAATTTCATAATAAATCTATACCCAACAAATACAGCAGGGTGCCTCTCTAAATAAACCATACCATAAAATAAGTTCAACTTAAAAGAGAGACCTCTAGCAGTGGAAACTCCCCACAGGAAGATAGTGGTTTACCAAGCTGTCCAATCTCCACTTCACTCAACACTGATGTGAAGGGGTTCATTCACTGTTTCTGTGTGTGTTCTGTTAATGAAAGAGTTGCTTTAATGAGATCTGAAGGGAAGAGGCTCTTGAGAACATATGCTGAAGTCCACAGCTGGATCCTCTGTACCAAACTGAAGGGGGATAGAAATAGGAAGATGGAGAATAGATGGGGATCAACAAAGAAAGATGGACAAGGGCTGAGGAGGGAAAGAAAGAGAGAAATGAAAGACAGAGACCGAGGAAGGGAGACACACTGGAGGACAGTGAGATGTCTGCCACGCTTGAAAGGAGGACAGTGCCATCTAGAGCCCTCATGTGACAGCATGCACATGCACGTTGAATTACAATTGCCTGCGACTAGGTAAAGATAGGTATGTTGTTACATTATTTTATTTCTTCAGTATTTCAGTCAGTTGAAGGTCATAACAGTTTTCAACCATCAGACATCAGCCTACTTGTTGATTCAGAGGCTTTTCCACTTGAAAATGTGTCTTTTTTTTAATATGTTTGCAGAAAAGGCTTTTACTGAAACCATGCCAGTCCATCTTCTCAGGTCTTTGCCAGAACGTTCTTGGATGCAGTCTCTCCAGCTCTCCCTGCAGATGTGCCCCCTGCTGCTTCTACTTGGGGTTCCCATGCTCTACATTTTCCATGGGGCCAGATGGGTTTCCACCCAAATGCGGTTTTCTCAACCATCATGACATCTCAGCTCAGTTATCAGCTTTTACAACAATAACAAATGTCCTCATCTAGAGAGTCAACGCAGTCCTGTTTTATTTTATTACTTCCTCTGGAGGATTTCATAGGTTTTGGGACAATGGGGAAAATCAGACAATAACCAGGCAACAGGCCCAAGAGGCCCATCAATCACTTTAGTCAATAATGTAGCGAGCAAAACATTATTAGTGGTTGGCAAACCACCATATTTGCTGGATTAAAAAATATATGGGTCAACAGCCATGCTAGTGATGGTGAGGCATAGCACAATGCTCACATCAACATGCTACCATGGCCATGATGGCGATCTTCATATGCTGATATTTACCCATGTCCACCATCTTAGTTCCACATTTGAGACTGCTAACAACAATTAATCAGGACTACACAAAAATGCTCAGACATTTACCACTAACCCATTACCATTAACCCCAAATATCACCACTCATGGTGGCAATGACAAAAAAAAAAAAAAAATCAACAGTGAAGCAGTTACTTACCTTCAGAACTAACCATCCATCCCTGGAACTGTGCTGCTAATGAGGCCTTAAAAACACATTAAAAATAAGGAACCTTTGACTGGCATAGTGAGTGTGCCGTTGCTTTTTTGTTTAACGATATTGCTAAATTTCCACACATATATGGAATTGCTTATTCACATTTTATATTATTCCTTATACTGTAACTCTACATTTTTCTTAGCAGTACACTGCACTTCTGGTCATTTACAGAAAAAATTGTGAAATGTTAAAACCTTGTTACTTACCTCTACTGTGCCTGATTTATTAAGACAGTCGGAGAGGGGAAAAGAGAAATGAAAGCTCACATGGGATTCAATTCTCTGTCCAATTGGCAGCTCATGTGGATCTAGCTTCAGGGCACATTAATCACTTATCTGTCCCAGAATACATACTGTGCTGTAGCTGGACAGCCCCCCCACCCCTCAGGAGCTGATTAAACAACAGTTTGTTGAAGTTCCGCTGGATCAAAAGGCAGCACCATCTGCAGGTTATGTTGCCCTGATATTGACAGAGTCAGGGGATTTTCTTTTCTATTTTAACCAAAACTGAACTCCAGAGATTCTGTCAATGACATTCGCTGTGATATTTTGAACCATTGTAGACCTGGAAGGGTTTGGCCGGAAAGGAGAAAAAATAATGTACTAATGTTTGCTCTGGGAGAAGGCCTTTGCTTTTGAAGAGTCTCTGTTGTGTGGTATTGGAGCCTTCACATGTAGGTTAGGATGATTAAAAAACAACCAGGTGAGAGTACGTAGGTAATTGCATTTACTTTAAGCAAATAATAACTTTTCAATATGTTGAACAGTAAAAATATGTACGAAAAAAGAAAACAAAAAAACAACTATGCAACCTACCCACACAAGACAATAGGTGCAGCACATAAATATGAGCTTGTGAATTCGTCTAAAACAAATCATTCACTTTTCAATAGATTGTCAGAAAAAAAGTTTCCTTAAATGTACTGTGACATTGGAAGTTGACTAGAGTCCCTTAGCTGTTTTTGGTAACAAAAATTAACAGGTAGGCCCAAAAAGTAAACTTTTGTTAAATTCAGGTGGCAGGATCATAAAGGTGGAGTTTGCAGAAATCCAGAAAAACAAACAAAAACAACACACAACTCACACTTCTTAAACATGTGTAACTCACCCATTGATACCAACTGTAAGACTATGGCTTCAGTTTGCAGAAGGCTGAACTATAAGCAACAAGTAGACACGATCATTTATCACCTGCTTTCATGCTGAATCTACCAGCACAACCAACAGCTACCACACATTTGTATATTTGAGGAAATGAAGCCTGTCACCAGCAAGTTCTCTCCATCTCTGAGACGCTTCACTGATATTATCGTGTTTCCACCTGAAGGGGCACACAAATGTGTATTTGGAGCACAGCCCATAGAAACAGTCTCTCTCTATGAAAAGACTTGAAATTGGCTGAAGTTTCCTGACAGACTAGAATTTTTTAAAGCCTGAAAACAGCAGAGGAGTAGACGCTTAGTTTGAATTACATTATGCTAAAAGGTGATTATAATATTTTCGGCAAAAATGACTGCCTACCCCAGTTTTAAAAGGACCCTTTAGGGTTTTATAAATATGTTTGTTCTTAGCTAAATCTATGATTACACATTTTATATATTAGGTTTATTGTTTAATTAAGATCAATCTTGAGGCCATTTTTCCAAAACTTTATGTTAAGGCACATAGATAAATAATAATCTATCAGCATCCAACATTCTATGTAAATGCAGAATCCCAGTCGTTCCATTGCAAACTTCATGTATGTGATTTACACATCAAAAAAGCAGAATTAAAATAAGAATAAACTGTCTGCGGTATAAACACGATGACAAAAACTGTAGGTTCCATATTTTGCTGTCCTCCCTGTCTGAGAGTTGGTAAAAGACTTTAAGGTCCATGTTTACATGAAACATAAAAATTAGCAATCCAAAGAGCTGGATCGGAAACAAGTCTCTTGCCTCTGAATCAGATATTTATTACATGGTGTTTTAATAGTAAACATTGTGAAAGTCTCACTGTGCTGAGCTCAAATGTGCTGACTGAATTAATACCTGGAAATATCCTGGTGGTGGAAGTCAAAAGGCAATCATATAGGATACACACAATTTATACAAGTGAGGACACAGTAAGGTTCCTCTTATAAGTTAAGAAGCATTTCAGTAAATTATTAGAACTAAAGAGGATATAATTGAAATAACTGTTAACTTTAAAATGCTTGAGTAATAATTAGAACTTTTTATTATCGGAAAATAATAAACAATTAGCAAATGATGTCCACAAATCGCTTTATAATGGAGTGCTTCAGTGAAAATGAGAGGTTTTTTTTTTTTTTTTTTTGGATTGAGTCGATTGAGCTGTGTGGAGGATGAAAAGGTGAATAGTTGTCAGTTTTGGTGAAGCAGGAAGTTCTTGATGGGTTCAGGTAGAGGTAATGAGGGTATGTGGTTTAGACGATTTTTGCCCATTGCTCTGCGGATCCGAATGCGACACAAGTGTGTCAGCCTCCGAGGGTGTCCTGACAAAAGAGAAAGCATAGGAAGGATCTCCTTAGCAGCTGAAACAGAAGAAATGTGCTACAGACTCAAGCGAGCCACGATAACAACAGACAGAGTAGTTTATTATTCCTTGCATTACTAAATTAACAAATAAGTTTTACACCATATTGGTCATATTAACTCCTTCAAGCTTTTTAGTCTCAGCTGTCTGGATTGGTGATTTTCTAACTCTAAATGCATTAGGAGGTACATGAAGCTTGAACTTGAAAAAATTGAATTACTGAACTCTTCAAAAGTCTTGGACCAGCTACTGACTTCGTCCCATGAGCCTTTTTCACAGCAGACGTGTCCAAGTATGACTCACTTTTCTTGGCTTACTCATTAATTTCTCACTATATGACAGACTCAGTAGTTTACGATGCATTGTGCGGTTGTTAGCAAAAATTGGAATGATTGAAAATCACCCCTTTCCTTATGAATTTCTACATAATCAGAAACCAAACTAAAATGGCTGACTGTATTTGCACAGTGGCTAGAGGGCTGTGGGTGTCATTGTTAAGTAGGACATCACTCAGATGGATCATCTCTGTGCAGCGGCAGAGTGACATCAGAGAGAGTCAGTCCCAGGGGTGTCCTGTTCATGTAAGTTGGATATAATATGGAACAAAGGTGCTGATGAGAGGGACCACCCTGTTCCATAGGTAATCATGGCAGCTGCCTATGCACACACCTAAATGTTTACTTTTTTTGATTTATTGTGAAAGAAAGTTAATATATTCAACAGAATGTGTTACTGTATGGTGAAATCCATTCCTCTGTAAGAAGAAAAGTGATGTGGTGGTTGAGAAGCAACCAGTATTGACAGTTAAATTCAACTAAAATATGAACTGCTTATTCTTTGATAATCATCTTGTGGACAGTAACCAGCCTAGTGCAGAGCAAGTTGGGATTTCTCAAACTCATTATAAAATCATTTCTTTAACTTACTGTATCTGTCTTCCTTGGAATTTGCATATTCGCTGATTTTAATGTTTTACTCACTCCTCGCCTCCAGGAACACCCTGAGCGCCTCCGGATCCACCTTCCTACGGTTAGGAGCCTCCGGCTCTGACTCATCCCAGGGAACAAGAGCCGGGTTGGCCCCATGATCCAGTAGCAGGTGGATGAAGGCCACCTCACATCCATGACGCAGCACCGCATCCAGCAGGCAAGAAGCCAGGCCGCGGGTCAGAGCCTCGTGGCAGACAGGCCCGGTGTAATTGAAGTCAGGCTGCGCTCCGGCCTGGAGCAGCAGCTGGAAACAGTGGAGGTGGTGGTACGCAGCGCTGATGTAGAGAGGACACACCACCAAAGTGTTGAGGGTGCGGGCACTTAAGAGGAGGCGGGGACCCAGCTGGTGGTCCATGTCTACATCAGCATTGAACCTGGACAAAGAGAGAAACATCAATACGGTTTTACAATTCCATTTAAATCTTAGATCCCCCCTGAAGATTTCAAATTCATTTTACATTCAAATTTATGGGGCTTATTAAAGCCAATAAAATTTTGAAAACGCGGTAAGTGTGTATATAAAGAAGTGGGTAAAATGACAATGTGAGCCTTCTCAGTCTATTCTGAACAATTTTTCTATCCAAATATTCAACATAATGTGATTACTGTCCTATGTCGGCCGCTGATGTTGAATAATGGGACCCTTGGCGGAGAAAGTTTGCTATTGTGCATTCTGGGGAAGATGAAAGAAGCATTTTTAAATCAGGAAATGACTTGACTTCTGCCTGTAGCTTGGAAAAATGTTGCATCACCCAGTTAGCATCAGATCAAATGCTGCACAAAAAAAAAAAAAATTTAAAAGAAAAAAATAAGTGAACAAGAAATGATGGACTGGTTCGAAATAGAGAGTACGCCCTTCTCTTTAAGAACGGTAAGTTTTTCCTCATATGTGGGACAGAAGATAAAACAAATTAGATTAAACCCATCAAATCTCAGTTCACTGTGTGAAGCCACTCATAAAATCTCTTTATGAGGAGTAAGACAATTCCATTTATGTGCGCTTGTTTAACACAGCTGCAGAGCTCCAGTCCTGTATAGCCTGGTCCAACCACACCTGATGAGCTCCTGCAGGATGTCCAGCCTCCCCACCCGTGCAGCGTGGTACAGAGGAGTGCTCCGGTGGTGTCGGCTTCCGTTGGGATCTGCCCCAGCTTCCAGGAGGATCCGCACACATTCCAGGTGGCCGTTGACCACAGCTACGTACAGGGCTGTCTGGCCTTTGACATCAACTAGGTCCACCTCAGCTCCCTGGGCGATCAGGTAGGCCACGCAGGCAGCGTGTCCTGCTGTGGCTGCAATCCGCAGAGGGGTGCAGGGCAGACAGCCACAACACCACACCGACTTCTCATTGATCCGCCTTGCAGCGTGGGAGAGAGGGGAGTGTTTATGAGTTGTAGCACTGTGTCCAACATATTGTTATCCTATCACCTTTTGTTGAATAAAATAAGCTAATGACCACTCAAAACACACCCCAAACCAACACCAAAATCATAAAAATATCAATGCTGTGTGGTCAGCACAGAGCAAATATATACTAAAACTACCTGCTAAAATAAACTTCCTTCAGCGACACTGCTTCAGCCATGTTTGGATAGGCTGGGCAAAGCCAGTGAGGTAAAACACTTTCACTAGAATTACAGCATGTTTTAAACCATGCAGATCAGGGATGAGCCTCACTAGACCAGTCATAATGAGCTGGGTGGGTGATTGCAGCAGTCAACCACTGTGACGCTGGGGATAAATGTGTGCTGCAACAGGCTCTGAGTGATTTTTGCTGGAGCTAAGACCCCCCTGATGGAGTAAGATGACAATATGGCTATTGTCAAGCTGGTGTATTAGGAGTGTTTTTTTGCAGGGATGTGTCAGGACTTGTGTGCAACTTGTGTGTCCCTTTGCCTATCACTCAGGAAAAAAAAAAAAAATGTGCATAAATCCCACACAGCACAAAAATCACAAACCACACCATGAAATGCTGCCACTTCTGCAGTAAATGTCACTCTTCTGTCCCCATCTGCCTCACCGTCTGAAACTGTCTTCATTCAGCAGGTTCCTCAGGGTGTCCAAGTCTCCAACGTAGGCTGCATTGTGGAGCCGCATGTCATCTTGCTCCAGAGGTTTGTCGCAGAACTGCTCCTGAAGCCATTCCTTAAGATTACGGCCTGGACACAGAGAAGTTATCACCGCTAATATAATTAATTACACCCATGCTTTTATGACAAGTCAAAAGATTGAATTTAGCGCAGAAAGCAATACCTAATGTTAAAAAGAGCTGGTGTATGCTATAGTATTGATGTGCACCATTCAAAGCCTCCTAGCTGATGTGTCAGCAATCTCAGCAGAGATTCCACCAAGTGTTTTCAAGTTACAGAGTGCATAATGAAAACCAGATTAGGCTTGCTTTGAATACTGTTCTCACAGCTTCTTATCTAAGTATTGCAAGTGTATAATGTTTGTTAAATGTCATTGTATTTTGTAGGTGGTCCTGGTCGCGTCCACCCTTTATGAAAAAAACAAAACAAAACAAAAACACATACATGCTTGGTGGCTAACACTGTGATCTGTAGAAGGATACAGAGGAGGTGGTGGAGACTGTGGCCATGTTACATCCATCCCTGCAACTTCCATGCTTAATGGATCTACGGGCCACACCTTATTACACAGAACTCAGCACATCCAACATTAGCGTCATGGACTGGATTTCTCTTAGCTGTCCTCTTGCACGCTGTGTGCACTCAGAGGACAGAAGCTCCCTGTTTGTGAGGAAAGATGAGTCATTGTTGCTGACAGTTCATTCAGACACGGTTACCTGCGGCAGTGGCACTGGGCAGATCGGAGACGGTGATGAGCGGAGGGAAATTGACACTGGGCGGGTCGTCACCGTCAGCCTGCGCGTCTGGACCGTCGGCCATGCTGCTCAGATGTCACACCGTCGTCCGGACACTGGTGTTCCGGCTGTCGAACCGACAGCGTAACGACCCAGATCAGACACCACGCATCAAAAATAAACAAACGTGACTGTGTTGACGACGGCGCCGCTGTGCTACTTCCTGACTGCGATCAGCTGGACTGATTTAAAGGGGACGCGACGCTTTAACGGGCCGAGTCTGAGCTGAAGCACAGAAATATCGCTTTAACACACAAACACAACCAGAAATATATTCTTAATGAAAAGGACCAGTGCTTTTCAGATAAACACCATATTCATTACATATACCAGTGAAGAGCAAAGCAATATCATTTAAATTGTAATATGTGCCATTGTGACATCCACATGGTGGGAGCTGAAATAAAGACAGCAGGTTATGTGTTATTGTAACTTAAAAAGTGGAATATTACATCTATTAGAGAAAGGTGCAATCAAAATTGTCCCAAGTATCTGTTGTAACACTGTGGCTTAGTAAGTGTATTTATATGCAATGCTTGAATCAAGTGTAGTTCCTGAAAGGTAATTTTAGAGGTTAAAGAGTCATATCAGAAGGGCTCAGGGCCCAGAAGGAGAAGTCTGGATTTAGCTCCACGCTATGTTTCTGTTAAGCTTAATTTCTTCTGCTTGAATGTAGGCGGTCTGGGTAGCTGCGAAGGTTTCTTATGATGCAGTGTCAACTGTCTTTTCGCTTTTAGTGTGTGGTGAGTCATGTTTGTCTTGGAGGGGTGGGAGTAAGGTACCAGAGAGGCATGCAGCCATGGCTCTATGCTGCTGGATGACAGATGAACCATGGACACTGAGGCCCTGGTGGTGCTCTAAAAATAAATGGACAGGCCATCGCTGCCATGTGTCCCCATGTTAACAGTTTGCCTACAGTGCTGCTTGGTAAACACAAGATTGCTTCATGGTGGAGCAAAAAAATGCACACAGTTCACGCCATCTTCAGTTTATAGATAGAACACTTTGTGATTTGCAAGTAAAGACAATTTATTCGTCATTGTAAATGTGCAGCCGGGTAAAAACTCATACTTTCTTCAGGCCTGGGAATATAAATCACAGCTAAGCCTGCTGACAACAAACTTACAACAATGACTGTTGAATAATGATTTTATTAAGACCAGCCTGGGGAGGTCACTACTCACTCTGTCGAAGTGTTTTAGCCAAACAATGTAGAATTAATTTCCAAGATTCAAGTCACAGCATAAGGATTAGTGGTTAACTGCAGACCACAAAGGTGAGTCTTTCATTAACTGCATGCAATTCAAAAGCCAAAACCAACTGAGGTTCTTTTCACAGTAAAGAGTCAGTCAGGAAGTCACTTCTTTGTGGAACCTCACAGTTTGGAAGCAAATGCAGATGGATAATGAAGGACTGTGCTGAAGTTTCTTTTTTAATCCACCTGTTGAGACTGGGGCCAGCGTCTTTGCTGAAAGCAGGTGTCCGTGCACTACTGCAAAGGTCCTTCAGCTAAATCTCTAACTTTCATCACAAATGCTCTTTCCAAATCTTGCTTATTAGCTGTTTCAAGAGGACTCCTAAGATCTTTAGTGTGTGTGTTGCAGCTGTTTTGTGGCTTGCCAGAGAAAAATTGTTGCTAATGTGACTTGAGTGCCTTAAGAAGAAAATTAAATGTTTTACTTCGGTCATGTTGGACTGGGCTTCAGAAGAAACAAGTCTCCACAAGAGTGTGACTTGGCTGTGCCAGACACCACAAGGATATTACATGAAGTTGTCAAAATCACAAACCAGGGTGATTTATCATATGGTGCAAAATGTAACTCAAGCAATTCAGACCTCATTAAGTTTCCATTATGAGGCTGCCTTGACTTTGAGTCTGTAACTCTCAGCAACATGCACTACTTTCAGCTGACTCATAAAAATAAGAAGACACCATTGTAATTGCTATATAACTATTTATTTCACTTCACTACAAAATTATAGAATTATCTGAACTATAATATAGTCTCCACATATACATAATGTACAGTTGAAAGAGAAACTGAGGATATGTTACAAGTAGTGTGCAATGACAATAGTCTTTTCATATAATATGTGAAGATACAGGATCTGTAGTTTTGTTTATTGGTTTAAAATTAGATTTTTCAACAGGTTTATGTTCTCATTTTTATTTAATGGACTAAATGTAAAACTTAGATGAAAATAATTGTAGATTCAAATTTAATTAAGGTACATTTAGAGTCTTTCAGTCAATAGCTCTCAATGAAAAGCATTAATGAAGGCATTTTTAACTGAATAAAATCCCGCCTTTTTCTTTTTGCAAACACTAAACAATTAGAAATACATTTCTGAAAACTGGCTGCTTGTTTGATGGATCACTTCTGGATGGATTTTTTCACCATCTTCAAAAATAAACATCTTTACTGTCTATTTGCAAATAGTCTTTCCCTTTAAAAAAGAAAAAAAAAAAAGTAGCCATGCTAGTTCCATTATCACAGGATGAATTCAAATTCTTCCCACAGATGTTGTGTTATCTGTTCAGTTAGAAAGCCAATGGTCAGATTAGGCAATGGCCATGGAAAGTCAGGGTTTTTTTTTTTTTTGGTAGTGCGTAAAGAGAAGTGAGAACGCACTGTGTGTACTGTGTGTATGATCATCACTTCATTGGTTTTCATAACTGCAACTTGCTGCTAATTGAAAACATTGATCATATTTGTCACTCCAACCAGGATGTCAAAGGAAGTGTTTTTTCCTTGTCTGTTTCCTCGGGGAGGCAATTCTGCAGCACAACCAACAGAAGCATCGACCACATGTCCACAAGTATAAAAAAATTGTATTATAACAATTGTGCTGTTATTTAAATATGTTAATTGTATTTTTATTAAGGCAGGCTACCACGAAGGAAACAGGAATCATTTGTATTTCATTTCATCATTCACAAGAAATAATGAGATTTTTCCATTTTTGGAGTTTTAACAGTGATTACTTGCAATCTCACATTTCTATTACTGCAGCCTTGTATTGCTTCATATTTTCATAATAGCTACATATGTAAAGTATATTTGTTGAAGCCTCACAAGAAACTAGTAAAATAATGTCCGTTTTTTAAATTTCTAAAGAATTGAACGTTCACAAAAAAAGTTACCGTCTAACCAAACATTGTGTTCATCCCAAAAAGGATGTGTTTGGCAAACGCTACAGTACAAAAAAACAGGAGGAACCTCAACAGCTGTGGCAAGCTTCCTGCAAGGAGAATGGATCTAGTTTTTTGTCCCTGAAAGTACATTCAATTGGTGAGCCCGTGTTTTGTTTTACAAGATCTGTATGAGAAACAGGAAAGAAATCTGACACTGCTTACCTGAACATAAGCAATTTCCAATCAATTCTAAGACCTCTTTAATCTAATTTATCAAAGTGCAATGGTGCTTTAACATTGGAAAAGTGATGAAATAACATCAACTGTATTTGCTGTTACAAGATGGGATAAATTTGGTGAAGAAATGAAGAAAATGGTTGGAAGTAGCTTGAAAGAAAAAGCTTGGAAGAAAGAGAATTATTATTAAAACAAGTAAGAGGTTTCTGGAGAAGTTCTAACCAAGGTACCAATGCTATGTCACACTCGTATCTGCCCACTAGGCCACACAGGAGCCTCCACATCAATCCTACATTTCCCCAGGCAACAGAGCCAAAATTTATTTTAACTTTCTCCTGTTTTCAACTAGTTTAATGTGAAACAATCAAATTTAATTATTGTAGTGTAGCTAGCGAAGTACCCCTATAGCAGATACGATAACCATTACAGAGAATAGCGAATAAAGACAAAACCATTCTGCATACTATTCATCCTGTGTACAACGATAACAATATCTCCTAGTCTTAACAACTGGAAATCATCATGTTAGGTTTACCACACTGTATCTTACTATAGAATTTAAAGAATGGGAACATTCGTTTTAATTTTGATCTAACGAAAAAGGAGTATGTTTCCAAATTAAGTATTCAACACAACTATCTAGTCTGACTATCATGAGCTGTGCACCGGCTCATTCCACAAAGGCACTATTCCCAAATAGATCGGGGTTAGGTTAGTGCGCAGAGCAGGAAGATCAATTTTATTAATAATTTCATTTATATGCCCATATTAGCAACTTGTTTCCATTTTATTACACAAGTATGACAGAACAGACTCATTGGAATGTTAAGCCCTTCAGTCACGATTTTCCTTACCAGAGACATGATGCTTATTTCTCCAGGGACTGTTCAGGATCCATCTCCTGTTCTGACAGGAAAGCTAAGTGTGCAGTGTCTGATCCCATCCCACATTATCTCCAAGAAAAAATGGACTTGCCATTGTTCATAAGGAGAAACTGTTCATACTTAAGTCGTCAGTGCAATTTTAGAAGTTTTTCTCACTTCAGGTTCTGGAGGAAAAGTTGATTCCTGTCACCATCTTCTGGATCTTCTCTTCATTCTTCAGTATGTTGGACTTTACGGCACAAATCTTGTCCTGCTGGTCCTTGATCAGCTGCTCCAGATCTGCTAGTTCTGCTTTAAGAGGCTCCACTGCCTGGTCTGTCGCGCTGCATGCACACACAAAAACAAAGAGGGGATCAATAAGTTCCTTGAATTGATTAACTGAAAAGAACTTGATGGGATGAAAAACTACAAAGAGACTTTGTTGTTTTTGATGATGATGTGCAAGCGGTCAATTCTTCATCACTTTCAGTTAAATATGACGGCACATTGCACAATATGAAAAAAAAAAAAATAAACAGTTTGAGTTTTATTGAACAAGACAAAAGTAAATTTTTATTTTATATACATAACTGCCTATGAATTTCTGAAACCATTAAAGGTGCCTGAAGGTTAGCATCTCTTGCATGTGAGTCTATATCTGAACCAATGCTGGACATGAAATGATTTATATTCAACAACACAACTTAACACATGTTGAGTACCCACTTCTGCTCTTGCAGCAAGGCCTGTGCATGCTCCTTGTTCTCACGTCGCCAAGTGTGCAGTTCAGCCTGCATTGCGTCCATGTCTTCCTGGATGTAGTCCATGATCTTACCCAGAGGCAAGGAGCTGCGGCATACTGTCTGTATTGATGTGCGCAGCCGCTCGATCTCCCTTGTCACCATGTCCTGTTCTTTCTTCCGTGCTGCTTCAGAGACCAGGTTCTAGAAGTGAAAGTGGTGTTGGGTCAGTGGAGAGGGACAGAAACAAGGGTGCTGCCAATTTACAAAGCTCACAAACATCCAATATAACCCAGAGTGGAATTCCTGATTGATTTCGTGAAGATGCTGCCGTACATCAAAGTTTCATTGGGTAAAGACAGAAGTTAAAATGTTTGAATATTATCTGGTTGAATTATCACTCAGTACCGCTGTAGGATATACACACAGAAACACCCAAAATCACTTCTGTGTCTCTAGAGCAAACATAATAAACCCTTGTCTACCTTTGCCAGAATTCAGAGCAAGGCTGCATTTAGTGGTTTAGAATTTCAAGGCAAAAAATCTTGGGCAGGAATCTTGCCAACCTAGCTGTATATATAAAGATCAAACGCATGGCTGAATTGTGATGGACAAAGTCAGGGCAATGGCTGGTAAAGGCTTCCAATGTATAGTGTGTGGTTCAGGAGGGGTTTGCTGTATCCTAATTACACTCAGTCCGTTGATGGAGAAAAGGAGGGGAAGGTATCAAGCAAGGACCTCCCTTGGCAGGGTGCAAACCCAAGGATGTTTGCTCAGCTGGGCTTCGCAAGGCCTCTGACTGTGTGTGTAATGCACAAGCACTCAGTACTGCAACCCCAAAGCCACACACACAAACACCAAGCAGAAGATCAGGCAAAGCATACAGTGGACACACACAGCCCCCACCTGCACTCCTGGTCTTAAAGTCTTGTTTATTTTAGTAACAGGCTGTGGCAGCGGGCTTATTTTACTACAGTATTGAGTAACTACTACTACACTTATTCATCCTTTCAAGTTCAAGCCTTGGCCCAATTTATGTCATTTGGCTCCACAGATGGGAGCACCTGCCTTTCATGAGGCAGCAGAAAACTTAACTGTGACAGTGTGTAAACTAAATGACAGCTTCCTCTTCAAAACACACAACTTGTCACACAGTCCACTCCAGCAGGCGCATATAGCCTTATTTCCTTATCATGCCATCTCTTAAAACAAACCAAACTGCTCAGTAATTACAATTTTAAAAGACCGCTTGGCTGGACCGGACCAGACCACACTGTGAGATGACATCAAATTCCATTGTTTGCCATCATTTCTTTTCAGGAAGCAAGTACAAAATTCTGACAACCTCACTCTTTGTTAAGCATTTGTGGTGGCTTGCGAGTGTGAGGGTTGAAATGCCTTGGCCCAGCGGTCCCCCCCACGAGGTGGGTGGCTTTCCACTGGGTGCCATGAACCCTGCAGCTAGACAAACACTCTACGGCTCATTCGGCCTGCCTGGCTGTGGTTTGCTCTGCGTAGCCCAGACAGGACCCAGTGTTTCATTCTATTTGCCGTCCTCTTGCTACCTTAGCCCCCCCTCTCCTGCGCTGTTGGAAAATAAAAAACTTGCCGTGAAAACATGACCCCTGGTTCGTGTGCACTCTGTCTGGGTGGATATAAATCACTGCTTTATGGAGGTCTCTGTCGGGGTCTACAAGACCAATGTGCTCCTAGTTTTCCTTCTTCTCACCCAGATCACAGAAAAATATTTTGATGTGGTGACCAAAGAGGAGTAGGAGGTGAGCAATGAGAAGGGGGGGCGGGGGGGGTTTCCTATTATCTCAGACATGATGCAAGCTCCTGGCAATGGAGAAGACAGAGCCTGGCTGATGCTAGAAAGGGCAGGTGGTCCAATAGAAGGTATTGGTTGACTGGACTGGTTTTACCAGTGGTAACTACAGTATCATCTTTGAGATTGAAGAATCACATTGATGATAGAGTACATTAATAAATATTTGAATCTAGTCTCATCAGCATTAAAAGACAAAATATTTGTTTAGTTGAATTTTTTACTTTAATTCCAAACTTGGTGTTTGGCTCTTTTTCAAATAAGGGACAACTATTCTTAATTCTTATGGACTTTAACACTTGCAGGTACATCAAAATGTGAAATTCATATAGTCATCACATCACATATAATCAACTTACTAAGGAAATACGTGCAAAAATGTGCTTCACAAAATGCTTATAGGGATTTTTCATTTTCAGGGGCACAAAAAGAAAAACATTCTTCAAAGGAAATTCTGACATGAAAACCAGCTTACAAACATAAGACCTGTCAGTGTTGGAGGGAACTCTAAGGTATCATTAACTAGAAAAACAAATGTACATGCTAGTTTTGCAGCTTCTGCTAGAAGGCAGCAAGTTTCAGTAATGTTCATGTATCAGCCTGCGGGAAGAGATACATCTAAAAACCTTTCATTAGAGCTTCTTCATGCACTAGCAAGAGAATTTAATGAACATCAAGTTATGGGCTCAAATTTCATATGCGTAGGACCATCAATTATACATGAATTCCTCTCACTTCACCACCAAGTCAAATGAGAAAACATAGGCTTTGTGTGTTAAAGATCAGTGAAGACCACATATAACTGCAGAGCTTCTGGCAATGATTCTCTTGGGTACTTGTGCCCATTTGGACACTGTCACACACCCCAATGGTTTTTACAGTGTGCTCCTCTGGCAGATCTGAGAGGTGAGTCAGGGAACCAAGCTTAGGATGAAAATTGGCTCTGGATCTTGTTTATGGGCTTCCGAGCCATTTTTCATAGATGGCCATTTAAAAGTCTAGCTAGATCATAAAAATAGCTTGGAGTCAGTGAGGTGAGGAGAAAAACTTACAGCGAATGAGGTTACAGGATGTTGTTGCAAGGTCACTTTAGCTCCTTGGGGAGACAACTAAGATCACCAGCCTGGGCTTTGAGGTGAACTGAAAGGAAACGTCCTGAGGGACCAATGGCTTTAGTTACTAACATGGAGAGCTATTTTTAAATAAGCCAGTTTACAATTAAAAGGCCAAGACAACAGACTTATGATCATAATTAATATATATACGTTGTCACAGTTGAGGTCTGGCCTGATCATAGATTGTGGCAGCTTCAGGTAGGTATGCTGTATAAACCTGACCAGAATTCCTAACAAATCAATATGACCTCTACAAAAATAATATGACTAATGGAATGCCACAGGGTCATTTCCGTATGTTTCTACAAAAAGCGCTGGATGTTTATGAAGATACAGAGGTCTGTAGAGAGGAGTATTTATTTTCTTGACAATTCTGCAGAGAAATTCTGGCCTTTCTCCTTCATGCCTCTCACTCAACAGCCATCCATTTGTACACCACAGCGTTTATTTATACATTACAAACCTTCATCAAGGCTAATTTGATGGGGTAAAAAAAAAGGGGGGAAAAGAGTACACAAAAATTCTTATAAAAACGCAGCTGCTGCAAGGGGCAGATTCTGTCTAAATAAAAAGAGAAGTATCTTGAAACAATATACAATGCTGCCAAGGGGTCACAAGGAAGGTCATCCCGAAAAATATACAGCAACGTTTTTGGTCACACACAGTGGCGAGATGTGGAAAAATACAATCATATGATTGTTGAAGTACTCCCTTTATTTACAATTGTAAAGAACTAACATAAAGGCTGGATTACGTGAAACGTACTTTGAGCATTAACTTGAGGGAGATGTGACTTATACAGAAAGAGTTTTTTGATAAACATCAGCCTTTTGAAAAATGACTTGCAGTACTTGAAATTTCAAACCAATACCCCATAGAATGAGGAAGCTCAATATTTACATTTTTGTCCCTGCGTGTTTTACTACGATTACCAAAAAAAAAAAAAAAAATACAGCTCAATTAAGCTGACCTCTCCACCCTTTCATGTCAGGAAGGAAGTCATTATAGTTCTTTATACAGCTGACGAGGTGAGGCCAATAATGATGAAGGGGTGGACTGAAGTGGTGTTATGTGCAGACATACCTGCTCCAAGTTGCCCCTGCAGACCATACAGGATACCCTAAAGTGAAGGTTTGGAACCCCAGGCTGCATTAAGAAAATTTGGATAAACTCTACAAGGCTATGCTCATGTTACACAAACAGCTCTGGTCTTTTGGATGTTTGCCTTTGTATATACATGTGTGTGAGTGTGTGTGTTTGTGGACTTGCATTTTCATTTGAGATCAATTCTAAACAAGGTGTTTAAGATAAGTTACGAATGTTAAAAACATATTTAACACACATGGGAAAAAAAAAAATCGATAAACACCACATTCTTGTCAAGCTATTTCAGTTTGCTGGTGGAGAAGCTACAACATCAGGTGTGAGTTATGAGGAATGATGCCTGGGACCACAGTTAGGAGGGGATAGATGAGCGGCCTTTGTGCATGAGTGACACTTCAAAACAGAGCATCCATTGGAGTCAGGGTGGTCAGCTAAGAAGGGTTGCAGGGAGAGTACACTTCAGTGGGGAGGACCACCCATAGAAAACAGTGTACACCACCTCACACCATAAAGTACAGACAAAACTGTAAGCTTCACACTGATTCACACTCCAAATAACGATCAAAGAACAGTGCTCTCTCTGGCTAATAAATACACTGACAGAAGGGAATGCATGAGCAGTGGCAGTAATGCGTCACCATGACAAAGCTGGTCTATCATGTCCAGCCTGAAATCTAACTCAGAGGGGAGATTAGAGGGAAGATCTTACTAGAGCATCGCACACGAGTCTGTGCAATTGAGTTTTTAATGAAAAGTCCAAATGCAGCAAGACTAAAAAACCTGAATGATTGATGAACTGGTAGGGTCTGTTTTCCGCGATAACCCAACTCTTCATGTGTGAACAGTCTACAAGATTCTTCTAAATGTTCCCTAGATGCCAGATATTCTGAATCTGTACACACCACAGAGGCTAGCAATGAAAACAACATTAAGGATACCTGAAGCGTTGAGAGACCAAAAAAACATGCTTATTTCGCTCCAGACATCTTGCTGGTGTATCAGTTGTGTGTGGTCTGTTAAGAGGCCATGCTAGCATGTATGATTATCAGCCCTTCAGCTTCAGTGAAGGGGAACATTTTTGTGGTTTCAAGGCAGCGCAATTACACCTATCCATTCCATTATGTTTATATATTTCTTTTGATAATAACCAGCGTTGCACTGGGCATGGTCAAAATTCTTACCCTGTGAACCAGTTTCCAAGAAGAATGACTGGCAGTGCTGATGGGAAGGTTTTACATCGACCCAATGAGTCAGATAGAACTGGGATGATACTGCTCTCTAGTGGAGATGAAAAAGAACTACTACAATAACAGTGCATACCTGCTCTTTGGACTTGTGGGAGGATGGAGACAATTCATAGTCTTTCTTGGTCTCAAGGATCTTTTTCACAAGGCCACCTAAATGGAGGAAAGTCAAAGATTTATTTCCTAAAAGCATCAGATATGAAAGAAATCAAAGTGCATTATTGCACTTTTCAAATAAGAGAGAAACAAAAGAAAATATGACTGTACCATGCTTCTCTTCACCATCTAGTTCTTGTGCACCATCCTGTAGCAGAAAAAGAAAATGGTTGATAACTATCCCCGACTGTCACAGAGTTTGCATGTTCTCCCTGTGCCTGCCTGTGTTCTCTCCTGGTACCCTTCCTCCCAGAGTCTAAGACATGTGCATTTAGGTTAATATCTGACTTTAAATTGCCTGTCTTACTGAGTGCCAATGTGAATGGTTGTTTTTGTCGACATATCTGCTCTACAATAGAGAGGCCACCTGTCTAGGGCGTCCCCCACCTTCACCTAATGTTAGCTGGGATTTGCTGCAGCCCCCTGCTACCCAGACAGATCAGTAGTATAGATAATTGATGGATAGATGGATATGTTAGACTCAGATTTCCCCATGGTACTTAAACAACACACCACTGATGCCACTTACCACCTCCATCTCAGGAACAACTGAATGTGGAGGGACAGCCTCCTCCACAAGAAATTGCTCATCTTCATCCTCTTCATCCTCATATAGTCTCTTCCCTTCCATAATGACAGGTGCTGTGGGCTTGGTATTTGACAGTCTTGAAGAAAGACAAGATGTTTTTTAAGTTTTTATGGCTTGTTGTGTTGGGAACATATGCCATTTTGCTGAAACTGCTAACATAATTACAAACACTTTCTTTATCCACAGAGCTCAGTTAAATAATCTCTATCTGGTAGAGATTAGATTTTTATTCAGATGTTTTCAAACAACAGAAGAGGAGCTGTTAGACCCGGCTAATATACATTAGATTTATGATTTTAATTAATATATGTGCAGAAGTCACCTCTCAGCTGAGTTCACATCAGTATAACTCTCCTGTCTCTTGACTCGAGGAGGTGCTGGGCGAGCACTGCTGGGCCGGGCTATCCGTCTGTTACTGTGGGATTAAAGGATCAGACATGGTACTGAAGGTTGTTAAACTAACAATATCAGAACTTACACGCTCAAATTTATACAAGTTATTTTTGTTCAGCCTCTAAAGAAATGTTAATTCTCTAGAAATTCTAATATTCTAATTCTGTTAAAATCTTTGTGAGATTTGCCAAAGGTTAACTTTGTGAAAGTTAAACTGAGTCATTCAGATTTTTCGATAACAACCATTGCTTGAAAAAAAAAAACAAAAACAAAACAAAAACAAAACAAACAAACAAAAAAAAAAAAAAAACTACTTTCAGAGTATTACAAAACTACTATGACACAGCTGCTGCACCAATTTAATCCAGTTATTCCATCAAATAACAGAACAGTTTGAACAATCCAAATGAGCACAAACATTTTTGAAGATAAATAAATGCAATTAAATGCAATAAGTCTCAAATTAGATAGTCTAATATTACACAATTACTAACAAAATTAAACCAAATAGAACAAAACATAGAAAAAGGAATCTAAAGTTATAAAAGGCCATTAAAGCAGGTAATTATATTTAGTTATATATATATATATATATATATATATATATATATAAAAATAAATGCAAGTAGATTTTTTAAGATAATTTTGAACCTAATTCTTTTTTTGTGTATGTATTCTTCACTTTGAAAGAAGAAATTCATGGATTAAGCGCAAAGCCATTCATGCCAAGCTTTCTATAAACTCTGGGTTGTGCTCTACATTTATATGGCTATGCTGTGGTAAGACTGAAATGGAGCGCTGTTACACTGCTCAAAAAAAATAAAGGGAACACTAAAATAACACATCCTAGATTTGAATGAATGAAATATTCTTATTAAATACTTTGTTCTTTACATAGTTGAATGTGCTGACAACAAAAAAAAAAAAAAAAAAAAAAAAAAAAAAAAAAAAAAAAAAAAAAAAAAAAAATCACACAAAAATTATCAATGGAAATCAAATTTATTAACCCATGGAGGTCTGGATTTGGAGTCACACTCAAAATTAAAGTGGAAAAACACACTACAGGCTGATCCAACTTTGATGTAATGTCCTTAAAACAAGTCAAAATGAGGCTCAGTAGTGTGTGTGGCCTCCACGTGCCCGTATGACCTCCCTACAACGCCTGGGCATGCTCCTGGTGAGTTGGCGGATGGTCTCCTGAGGGATCTCCTCCCAGACCTGGACTAAAGCATCCGCCAACTCCTGGACAGTCTGTGGTGCAACGTGGCGTTGGTGGATGGAGCGAGACATGATGTCCCAGATGTGCTCAATTGGATTCAGGTCTGGGGAACGGGTGGGCCAGTCCATAGCATCGATGCCTTCGTCTTGCAGGAACTGCTGACACACTCCAGCCACATGAGGTCTAGCATTGTCTTGCATTAGGAGGAACCCAGGACCAACCGCACCAGCATATGGTCTCACAATGGGTCTGAGGATCTCATCTCGGTACCTAATGGCAGTCAGGCTACCTCTGGTGAGCACATGGAGGGCTGTGCGGCCCCCCAAAGAAATGCCACCCCACACCATTACTGACCCACTGCCAAACCGGTCATGCTGGAGGATGTTGCAGGCAGCAGAACGTTCTCCACGGCGTCTCCAGACTCTGTCACGTCTGTCACATGTGCTCAGTGTGAACCTGCTTTCATCTGTGAGGAGCACAGGGAACCAGTGGCAAATTTGTCAATCTTGGAGTTCTCTGGCAAATGCCAAATGTCCTGCACGGTGTTGGGCTGTAAGCACAACCCCCACCTGTGGACGTTGGGCCCTCATACCACCCTCATGGAGTCTGTTTCTGACCGTTTGAGCAGACACATGCACATTTGTGGCCTGCTGGAGGTCATTTTGCAGGGCTCTGGCAGTGCTCCTCCTGTTCCTCCTTGCACAAAGGCGGAGGTAGCGGTCCTGCTGCTGGGTTGTTGCCCTCCTACGGCCTCCTCCACGTCTCCTGATGTACTGGCCTGTCTCCTGGTAGCGCCTCCATGCTCTGGACACTACGCTGACAGACACAGCAAACCTTCTTGCCACAGCTCGCATTGATGTGCCATCTTGGATGAGCTGCACTACCTGAGCCACTTGTGTGGGTTGTAGACTCCGTCTCATGCTACCACAAGAGTGAAAGCACCGCCAGCATTCAAAATTGACCAAAACATCAGCCAGAAAGCATAGGAACTGAGAAGTGGTCTGTGGTCACCACCTGCAGAACCACTCCTTTATTGGGGGTGTCTTGCTAATTGCCTATAATTTCCACCTGTTGTCTATTCCATTTGCACAACAGCATGTGAAATTGATTGTCAATCAGTGTTGCTTCCTAAGTGGACAGTTTGATTTCACAGAAGTGTGACTGACTTGGAGTTACATTGTATTGTTTAAGTGTTCCCTTTATTTTTTTGAGCAGTGTATAATTGTTGCCATGGTAAGGAACTGTGGGTTAGCACTGTGTAGTATAGGATGGGCCGTCCTATGCCAAAGGAAGGGAAAAAGGAAGCAGAGGTGGTGGGTTTTTTTTTTTTTTTTTTTTTTTATAATTTGAAGAATTTGATTAGCTGGTTGCCACTTAATTGCTTCACTTGACTCAGTTAACAAATTCTTAAACCACATTTCTTCTCTCCTGCTACTACTGCATCTGGCCACTAGATGTCCTTAAAGGTTCCTCTCAGTCTCCTATTCTCTATCGCCAGACCTTTACTTCTCACCTGTTCCCTTTTCTCTCACTGGCTCACCAGCAGGCATACCACTCACCTTTATGTTGCTGTTGTCTGACTCTGTCTTTTTAAGTGATATTGACATAAAAAGTTGCTTCACAGCATCAGCCTTCAAGTCCGCCTTAATGTGCTCCCCACATCTTCTCTGCTCCCTAATTTTGACAGCAAAGTGTTTGCTGTGTTTACGAGTCAAGGTGTTGACTGTACAGACCTGGAAGCCATGCCAGATGGCACTGAGGAGGCTGCAGCATCTCCATTTTCCTGAGGAACATGTCTTTGGTTCAACTGAACATCTCCGTCTGTGAAAGGACAACACAGACTTGTAGTTTGTTGAGCGTCATATAAGAAGGATTACATCTATTGATAGTATGGTGGATGGTGAGACTTGAGCACACTTTCATGATTGAGGAACAAATTAATCCTTTATCTATTTACATTGACCCCCAACTCAGACTATAGATTAATTAAAGCCAGTTCCCAAACCCCCAGCATTCTTTCATATGCTGGGAATAAAAAAAAGTTGAAAGTCTTGTCTTTGTTGACCTAGACACCTGGCTGCAGTGTTGTCCAGCTGTACTTCTGGCTCATGTGACATGTCTCTTGGGTGTGGTTACAGGTTCAACAAAGCATATTTTTGACCACCCTACAGGTGAAAAAGAGATGTGAAACTAAAAACTTTGCTCTCTTTCTCCCAGATATAAGATAATATGAAGAATAACTTCAGGACATATACGTCGATTTCATCTTTTTGGACTTAACACTGAACTCCTGTGGAATTTCTGTGAACAAGTATAAATTTCTTTTCCCCCACATACAGTTGCTACTTTGCTTCAGAAACTGTAGAGTTTGGGCTAGGTCATGAACCATTGTAACTGTAGGCCTGGTAAACCCAATGAGACACTATATATGATTTAGGGCTTTACAAATAAACTTAACTGAGTTGCAGTTAATCATTGGGTGAGTCATTCACTGATTCACTGAGTGACACCTCTCTGACTCAGGTTGGGTCCAGACTCTCTCACGGAGTCTGGACCCGTGAGATTTTATGCATCCCTTGTTCGGTGCAGAAAAAGTTAACATAACTACATTCAGTTAGTAATCATCAAATGCATGGGTAATTGCTTGATTAATAACAGTCATCAATGCCAATACCCTTCTTAAATATGGCAGGTTACCACTGCAATAATCAAAATGCATCTTCGATCAAGTGGATCTGTTTTCATCTTGACCCTATTTCCACATATCTATCTATCTATCGATCTACAAATATACCCATAGACACACAAGATATTTATATACTTGTCTTTGCATGTGGCGGCATACCAGAGACAGAGGACACTTACCTCCCTCACTGTCAGATTCATCTGCTGAGAGTAAAAAAGAAAATACATTGTTGGTGTCCTTCCTACTACATCAAAATGACAGTGCTTGGTGCTTACTTTCATAGGACATGCTAAGTGTAGAATAAGAAAAACAGATGCATCAAGGGGCAATGAATCTTTGTAAGATCTTTAAGAAAATGTTTTCAGGGAAAACTCAATGTCTCAATCTCATTTCTATGATGCTTTTAGGGTCTGCCAAATGTTTTCCAGATGAATCACTCAAACCTCCCACTAAGGGAAATTGTTGGTGAGTTTATTGGATATGTGGAGAACAAACAGAAAGCAATCATCTATAAAGTCTATTTCAACGTATTAACAAGCCCATCTGTTAATGACTCAAATTGTCTTTAACATTATATGAGACATTGGTATGAACTATGTCAGATGTACCTCACTGGTAGAGGTGATTAAAATACGGCGTTGTAGGAAGAATGGGTTAGGAGCTTACCTTGACCTCCGATTTTGGGTCTCCGCCTCTGCCCTTTGGCAGATGAAGGCCGTGGTATTCTGGCTGGACTGTCAGACTGGAGGAGGAAAGAAAAGCAGGAAAAAGACTCAACTTCAGGTCAATAACCACTGTAAGTCACTAACGGTTAGGGTAGTTTGGAGAAGCCTTTTTATGTTTTCTCCATTTTCCTTGTTAAGTTTGAGGGGTATGCTATCGTGCTAGGAAACATAGTTCAACATCCAAAATTTACACATTTCATTGGAAAAATGTGAAAGGGTCCTGATAAAAGACTGGCATGTCTTTGTAGGTGATTATACAGTACTGTTGAAGCCTAACACCATCTTAAAATATTGGGACAGCTTTCAGAAAACACACAATGCAACTAACTATTGGTCTGCACATTTTTGCATGTAGCTACTTTCTAGCATCATATACAAGAAAGAGTAATTTCTTTCCGGAAAATCAAATGAACAGTGTAAAGAGCTGTAAAAACATAGAATGAGCATTTGAAGCTTCAAAATCACATGAAATGTTTGCAGAGGCATCATGAATAAAAAATTACAGTGGAGTTAAAAAAGAGATATATTATTATTTGAGCAAAAGCAACAACATATTATGTATTAAAGCATATCCCCTTATAAAGAGCAACAAAATGAAGCTGGTAAGAGGAGCTATAAATATTATCACAAAACAATGCCATAAATTTCACTTTGAAATGACTACTCAATATCTGTCAGTGATCTTAGTTGTTTTACAGCTAACTCAGAGCTAAAACATGTCCTATGTCATCCAGAGTAAACATTGCTCATACACAGGGGACTCCCTTGTGATAGCAGGAGAATAGTAGAATGCAAAGTGCAAGTCAGTTTAGAAAATAAAACCTGCAAGTTACATATGAATTGATAGAGCACCAAAAACATTCAAAACTGATAAATCTATATCAGATTGTAGTTAGACTGATTATAACTAAAGTGTTACTGAACTGTAACTTGACTACCAACTATGAAAATAAAAGACAGGAAGTTCTTACCTGGTTTTCAACTGCTTCTGGAGGCTGTACACAGCAAAAAATACCGCATTATGCAAAGTCATATTTATCATATAATCATTTATCAATATAGACAGTTAATAAAAGCAATACGGACCTCTCGTCCTTATACACTACAGTCCAAATTAGCAATAAACCCCGCAGCTGGCCACCCCGAAGCATTCTAGCACTAAAATGTCTACAATTTACAGGTCTAATATTTTACTGATTGTTTCTGCAGGGCTGAATACCTCTTCATTGGGATTTGATTCCTTGAAAGAGCAAGAGGCAAAAAATGTGTTAGTAAAATAGATTTTTGAATAATCTATATAAACAGCCAGTTAAAATTTTCAGCTCTGTGATAGATAAAAACAGTGCCAAGTCTTCATTTCTTAACTGGCTGATTCAACATAAAGGACTATTGACTATGCACTATTACTATGACGCAAACAGGAATATCACTTAGTATCAATGTAATATTAAAAGAAAATATGAATGTGAAAACTGTACAGTATTTTAGCTGTAAGGAAAGGACTCACAGCTGGCCCAGGTTTGGTTGTTTTGGGCTCATCAGAGCTGCCTTTGTGCTGTGGTTCCTCTGGTGTTCTGCCCTAAGCACAGACATACACATTAAATGTTAGTATTAGCATTTGTTGCCATATTTGTATGAGTATAATGTGTGTTAGGTAAAGTGGCATACCTTGCTATTGTCATTCCCTACACTTTTGTTCCTCTCTTCCCCCTCCTTGTGTCGCTCTCTCTCTTTCTGTCGCTCTTTGTCTCTGTCTCGTCGTTTTTCCTTGTCTCTTTCAAATTCTCTGTGGGTATCCCTCTTCTCTCGCTCCTTATCCCTCTCCTTGTCCTTTTCCTTTTCTCGATCCCTCTCTCTGTCCTTCCCCTTCTCCCTGTCTTTAACTCTTCCTTTGTCTCTATCCTTGTCTCGCTCCCGGTCTCGGCTCTTGTCTTTTTCACGGTCTTTGCCATGGTCCTGTTCACTGCGGTGGTGTTTGTCAGAACGCTCCTTGTCCCGGTGGTGATCTTTCTCCACATCTCTACGTCGACTCTCCTGCTCTTTGGGTTGGTCTGGGTCCTTCTGGTCTCGGCTCCCACTGCGCTCTGTAATCCTTTTCTTGTCCTGAATATTTCAAATCAAAACAAAGGGTGAGGATTTAGGTCTTAGAAACTCATTATTTTAGCACCCTAGTTTGTTAGTAAAACATTTCTGCAGATCAAGGCTAAAAGTTACCATAGAAAATACATTTCACCACATATAAAGGATTGATAAGTAACTAACATACTTAAAAGTCAACACTGAGTGTGGATCAGGACTCTCACCTCTCCATCCAGGTGCCGCTCACGTCCTTCCCTATTCTCCTTGTCTTGAGACCTGGAGGTGCTAGCCTTGATCTTCATGTCCGCTTTTTCTCCTGCAAGTACTCGCTTTACTGCATCATCACTGGACATCTAAAAGTTTATTTTCAAAAGAGCAAGTCAATTTAATACAGCAATAATATTAATAGGTAACATTTGCTGTTGTCTTATGTGTTAAATTAAAAAAAAAAAAAAGGGACATATAAAGGGATTCCTGCAAATCATATCAGAAATAGGGAACAGGATGAGCGCCCCAACTTTCTGGAACATGAATTGAACAGTTGGCCTTTTGTAACACATCACCTTTCAAAGGGTATCATGTTTTTTTAAGGTTCTTATTCCATTTTTTCACATGTTGAAAAAACTGACATACCATCTATATTCCAGAAGGCTTCAAAACATCAAAATCATGTTGCACAAAATCCAAGAGGAATATATTTAAATTGCTAAGAACTGTCTGCATGAGATGATATCAATCCATCTCCAGGGTGCAATCCAAATATTTCAGAGTTCTCCCTCAGGTGGCTGGGCAGTTTCGTCAAGATTATAGTATTTTGATGTGAAAAATAATGTCTCTAGTATAGCAGAGACAACAATGTCAATGAATGAGAAACTGGGGAAAATAGAACGTGAGTGTTTTAAATTTCAAAGTCATATATATATATATATATATAAAATATGTGTGTGTGTGTAATGTTCTGCGAAGTCAGACCTTGTTGAGGCAGCACTTGGCGATGGCCTGCAGCAGCTCATTGGTTTTCTCAGGCTCATGGCCAGCAACAATGCGTGCTGGTTTTGCTGCCAGGGGCTCGCCACTCACTAGCATCACAACATCTATGGCTTTCTGGAGAAAGGCTATCTTTGATTCCTTGTCCTGGAAAAATAAAAGATGTGTTCAATATCCAGGAGACAGCACAAATGACACACAGGAGAAAGGTATCTTTGTTAAAGTAAAGGAACTCCACTGGGAGTCATTTCCCAACATAGTTATAAAGATTAAACTTGAGATATTCATATCCTTGCAGAGATCCTCACCTTACTCTGCAAATGCATGCAACAGTTCTACATAGCATACACAGCAGCGTATGGCTGTTCAGTAGTGACCTCAGTCCAGCTTAATCGAATCTGTCCTCACCCCCAAATTCTAAGTGAAGAGGCCTCTTGGATAAGAGGTGAAAAATCTAAAACCAAGTCCAGTTACCCTAGATCTAACTTTCCCTGAGAACATTTTAGTAGGCACATAATACAACAGAGACTATTCAGAAAAATGACCCAGCCAGCCATGTTTCTAGTCGAGCAGCCTGCTGTATCTGAGCATCTGCCAACTGTGCGAAAAAAGGACTTGAAGCGTGTTTAATCACCTGGTCTGTCACCTATTTTAACTGTCAAACCTTTGCAACGTTCCAGTGAAATGCTCTTGCACATGGGCTTTAAAGGCAACTAATAAAACACAATAGTGACATTAAATTTAGAGTGAATGAGTGAAATTAACAATAGTTTCTAAGAAAGAGAAATTGTACATAGAATTCTTAATCTTTTTCATTTATAGAGCACAAAAATTAACCGAGGAATCATCCTTGCAAATGGATACAAATCCTTTGTACTTCTGTGACTTTTATGCAGGATCAATGCAACAAATGTCACCAAATCTGCTCTTTATCATATGACAAATAAAGTCAAAGTGGGACCATTCCTCTCTCTCTCAGCAAAATATAGGACATGCTGTATGTTTCTATCACTGCAGGCTTGACTATTGTGATGTTCCTAAAAAATAACTCAGTTCAAATTGATTTGTAGTGTTATTCATAAGATCTTGAAGCATTTGCATGGAAAAAAACATATAATTAGGCACCTCCCTAAGTGGTAGCAACATGAAAGAGGCTAAAGTAGAGAATGCAGATATTGAAAAATTTTATTTGTCTTCTACCATATACTTGGAATCTACCTGTTGACTGTCTTGAACAATTTTTTCAATCAAGAATACCCATTATAGTCACATGAATGCTTATTAAAAATGCATGTGCCCACAGCAGTAAATTTAATAAGAAAGTGACTTACAGAATAACAATCATATTGTCACCTCCATTAACTGTCCTAAAATATCCAATTATATGAGTAAGAAGAAGCATGTTAAAATTTTGTCAGATTTACACATATTTTGGAAATGTTTATCAACAATTAATTGCCATTCAATTAAGGCTTTCTCCTCCACACTGAGCACCTTCCAATGCAGTATTGATTTGGGGTCAGATCTTAAACAGCAGACTTGAGCTCTGACATCTTGACAGGCCTCTAAGTCACATCGTGCCAGAGCCTCTCACTCTGTGTTACACAGGCAGTGTTTAATGTTACCTTCAAATACCGTCGCTTTCAGACTGTCTCATGCACTGCACAGGTGATCTCTTACACAAGTAAGCTACTTATAAGGACACATATTCTACTCAATTTTTTATTTGTTTTTAAATAAAGACAATTAGAAGAAGACTAATAACTAAAGAATGGTGATATCAGAATTGTGTAGCAGGAGGGAAAGCTCAGAATACTAAATAGCCACACAGTTTAACCAGAGTTTAGTCAACTTACCTTGACATTGTCTGACTTCATTTCATTTTCTCCATAGAGTCCCTTCATAAACCCAGTGGTCCTGATAACCTGGACGTGATGCAAAATAAATGTTTGCAATATTACCCATTTCATATACAGAAAATACCATATTGGGGTTCGTAATATAGGTCTTCAGTGTATTCTTATAAATCAACAGTGTCAATTCAGTTGTTAAAGAACTCGATCCATTTGTCCAACATATTACTAACCAGAGGAAAGGAGTCACATATGTGGACACACTTTGCTTTATCAAATATACATGAACTTAGTGAAATATGAGGACGCCCAGCAGGTTGAGAGTGAGAATGAGATCTCACTTCTGTTCAGAAAAGTGAAACAGTTTTGAATCTGCTTGATAATGAATACCAAAGGATTCCATTGTGTGTGAGTAAAAAGATGCTAAAAAGAAAAAAAGATGTAGTTGAGAAAAAGCAGTGTTTTGTGTTTCGAAAAGGTTCCTGTGCTATTTTATGTAGCATTCAAAACATAACATTAATATTTACCCATGTTACCTCGCTTTCCGCTACTTTTCTGGCAGTGTTGGTTGCTATAAATTAGTGCTTGAATGATATTTTCAATATTAATAGTTATCAGTTTATAACAGTTGTTTTGTTTTCCAAATGAGTATATATTGGCTAGATTGACCAAAAGAGTGTGTATGGGGTTTATCAAATACAATACAAACATTTTTCTTTTTTTTATTGGGGAATGAGTTGGCGGAAGGTTCCCAATGCCTACATGTATATACAATCACCATTGGAATTAAGAATTTAAGAGTATGCATTCTTTATTGAATAATAATCCATCTAGCCCATCATGTCCCGAAGTGTTTTTGACGATCACAGATTTTGGAACAACACAGCGAGAATACAGAGCGGTAGAGATGTTATGTTCCTTCACCATAACCTAAAACATCGTACCTGACCTGAGTATCCTCTCTTATCAAACAGCTCAGTTCCGATAAGCTGCTCAGCATCCGAGCTCTCAACGTGACGGTTTCGTGGAAGCAGACCAACTGAGCCAATTTAACAGTTGATAATCTTTTGCCGTGGTTAGGTAAACACAAAAACTATGCGGGCTCAACTCTTGCCCAGAAACTAGACGACGCTGTTGACATGGCTAGCTAACCGGCTAACTAACGGTCTGACTCATCAGCCACCGTAGCATCGTATTTCTGGTGTACATGGTATTCTTTGCGTGGTTGATAAATTACTTTGGTGGGTTATGTGTCCGGCTGCATATATTCATGCTATGACAGATTATTCAATGGCTTGAGAAAAGCTGCAGAGGCAGGAACGTCTCAGCAAAGTTCATGTTATTTCACTCTCTAGGTTAGCTTAATTCATGCTAACTTTGACGCACAAGCTAGCAAAATGGCTCGTTTATTTGAGTTTTAAATGACACAGGCAGTGTTGAAGTTAGCCAACACAGGCAAAACACGGTCCTGGTGAAGCGCCAGTTTTGCTAACCCCAATTTAACATTAGCAGATAAGTCTCACCTCACTGAAGATGTCGTGGAGATATCGAAACGGGGGCTTGCTTAGCAGTTTCTCCGTGAGAGGCGGTTTCTTAATCACCTTGCCCAGCGTGTCCTGGGTCTTTTTTACTAATGCCGCATTCATGACAGCAGCCGACAGAAAAATTGAGTAATTTGAGCGCAGGGAAGACAGCAAAAACTAATCCGGAGTTTAAAAAAACTTGGTCGCTTCTGTCGCCTGGTTGCTATGTCAATACTCTGCAATCCCACAGTGCATCAGTACAGACGACCGCGCCTGCGCGGAGGTCTTGCGGTTGCTAAGCACTGCCAGTGACCATAGCAACAGCTAACAGTCAACTGAACAGAGAGAGAGAGAGAGAGAGAGAGAGAGAGAGAGAGAGAGAGAGAGAGAGAGAGACAGACAGATAGGGAGAGAGAGACAGACAGAGAGAGAGATAGATAGAGAGAGGAGAGAGGCAGACAGACACACACAGAGAGACAGACGCAGAGAGAGAGAGAGACAGACAGAGAGACTGACAGGCAGACAGAGGGAGAGAGAGGCAGGCAGAAGTCTGCACTGTGCTTAGCATGAAGAAAGATAAAAGGCTTGAAATGAAATCAAAGAAATGCAAAGAAAACTGCAAACACTTGACAGTGACTCCCACCATATTGTGAGAGTCATAAAGAAGTGTCTGCAACAGATAGTCTGGCCTTCAGAGTCTGATCTCCACATGATGGAGCCGGTCTGGGATTCCATGAGGAGACACTGAGACAGACACTGAATCCACAGAAGAAAGACTGGCACATTCTCCACGATGCTTGGAACAACCTTCCAGCCAAGTCGGCTGAAAAAATGAAGGTGAACTGCTGCTGCTTTAAAAGCAAAGGGTGGTCAGTATTTTCTATTTACTGCACTTGGTATGAAGTCAGTTACTGGCATTGTTTTTTTAAAGTTCTCCTTTTAGTTTCTGTAAGTGCGAATAACTGCTGCACAATTCACTATTCTGTAGAGTTCACTGAACAGTGTGACCCTTGTAAAAACATGGTGTTCGATGACAGCCAACTTTTAGTTGGCTGCTTTTATCAGTCTGCATTCATTCGTCTGTAAGTTTTGTAGTAATTCTGTGTGTGTCTGTTGTTTTTCAATAAAGCCCTCTATTTATGGTACACTACTTTGATATACTTGTTTGGGGAGTTTAACTGAATGAGATATTATACAAAAGTGAAGGTTTACAGATGGATGAGTGCAGATGATTGTTGCTGTCGAGGTAAGACCTTTCAAATGTTTTTAGAGTGCCTTTTTTATTAGAAAATAATATATTGTCTTAAGAGCTATTGCCTCCCACAGATTATAAATATTGCTTCTGAAAATGCATTTAGAATTAGCTATACATTGTTTTAATGTCACTATAATTGGGTGTTCTAGTGATTTTAAATTGATTGTTGTAAACCTACTTCTTGACACTCAAAATTAAAGTTTCTGTGTTATATGATTGTCAATACTACAACAATACAAGAATGAAGAAGTAAAAGCATTGAATATTTGTTTTAAACCAGAAACACATTCTTAATATTTATAAAACTATTTATTTTACATAGTAGCAGCTGTATATCTTAATAATAACTGAGATTTTACAGTATTTGCACTGAAGTTCCTTTCCAATCTGTGTCATTGATCCTGTGGAATTATAAATGCATCCTCATGTCACAGTCTGAATGACAATAAATTAAAAAGAACATCTTGACTTTGTTGCTTTATATACAGTCTTTTGAATCCCAGTCTTGTTAACTATGTTTAATGAGTCAACATTACAGATGACAACATGAATAAAAGATATCGGTAAAGTGTGATACTCGGCAGCCAACTGGTTGCTGCTGGGATTCAAAAATCAAAAATGTCATCCAAATGAACACGTCGCTTAATTTCAGTCCTTACTAATCTACCTGCTCCAACCGTCACTGCAGTTCTCTCAAAGTACAGGAAGTGATGCTTCGTTGGGTCTTGCTTGCTTTGTTCTTTGGTATCTGTGCTAGTGCTGGAGACCAGAATAAAACAAAAGGAAAGCTGCAGTCCCTGTCAAGAAGTGGGTGATGCTCCTTTATTCAACAACTGTTTTCTTCTGAGGAATCACAAGTAAACTAAATTCAAGCTGTCTATTTGATTTTTTGTCTCAAGACAAACAAAAGAAGTCTTGCATGCTAATTTGTCTTTAGAAGTGACTCAGTTAATATAATAAAATTATATGATGTGCCACAGTGTTGCTGACTTCACTCTTCGTTCTTCTGCAGGATTGGGGACTAATATTAGTTGGGTCAAAAGCTATGAAGAGAACTTGTCAAGATGGTCAGTAGGTAAGACTCTGCACCCTGATCACAGCCTTGAATGATTCTTTATTCTTCCTGGATATGAGGTTTTACGGCGTGGACAGAATTTATATGGGGAACAGAGGTTCACATCCTCTTATGCTTTGCTTTGCTGAATCTTGAAGGCTGGAGTGTAACAGATGGTGTGCATATGAATAACTATCACCCTGCAAAAAGCAGAAAGCTCTGATTTAAAGCTAATGAAAATGCTAATTTGTATGATTACTTTGATGCAATGCCTTTTGTACATACCATATGTTAATTCTGTTTTACATATTCCCAAAGAACAAATTATTTATGTCCATTCTGTTTACTGAGATGGTTAAAAATTTGCATAATGCAGGGAGACATCTGTTCAAGTATCCATCTCCATTTCTCTCACATGAAAGCAAATTATTATTGTTGTTTTAATCATGACTCTTTTAAAATCTGACTTGGCAACTTCAGTTTCTCAGGGATTATATTATGTTATGCATAACTATCTGCACACCCAACATTGTGCTCATAGCGCTAAGAAATGTCTCGACTTGCCTCTCTTTGGTTTTGTTTTCACAGTCAGAAGCCACTGATGGTCATCCATCATCGAGAGGACTGCCTGCACAGTCAAGGTGCTGCAGTAACTTTGGTTCATTAAATTTTTTTAATGGTAAAATATGAGCTTGCACATCCTGCACTGCCCTTCTGACCCAGACCTGAGTTTAGTTTCATGGGGAACGAAACAGGTACATTCTGTAATACCTGCCAAGCAGGATATGAAATAGCTACGACTTATATTCATAAATCACTCAGCGGGCTTTCTGGAAGTAAAGGCAATGGAAGTCTCCAGCAGGATTTCTTCACACATAAACAATGAGACCACCTCCAGGTCAAAGTCTGGCTTTTGTTTTTAAACTTTTGCCAACTTTGAGCAAGATTTGAGCAAGAAAGCAGAATATTTTTCAGCATGTATTTGAATGCCTTAATATACTGATCATTAGCCAGTTTGCGCCACAATCTGAGTGAAATTTAAATCATTGAACTTATTTTAATAATGGATATACTGTGGGAACCAGTGTACTTAAGTCCAATATAAGGTATTATAATGAAACTAAACAGAACTATTTCAGCAGCATTCAAAAGTTTGTTAGTCCATTCACTAAATGGCCAAAAAGGATTTCATCATGCGCAACTTGGTGGCAATTAAAGATCTGTTACATATGGAACATTTTACTGTTGTAAATATAGAAATGACAGGACTTGAAAAGAGAATATCAAAATAATGATAGACAATATGATATGCATTTAGGATGAATAACAGCCAAAATTAAACGCTAACTATCCCGTGCAATGACTACCATATAGAAACAATCAAACTACAGACTTAACACACTCTGTCTGTTCTTAAAATGGACAAACTGCTACATTTTGCATGATGCCATTTTACAGAAAGACACAACAGACCAGAACCAGGCACCTGATGGCTACAGCGTTCCCAGAAAAATCTTTGTTGGTAAATATTCATGTATTGACTCATATTTAGTGGGTGGCATGGTGGTACAGTGGTTATCGTGCCTCACATTAAAAAGGTTCTGGGTTGAAAACTGAGCCTGTTCTATGTTTGCATGTTGTACCTTCATGGTTCCTTCTTGGTATTGCCACTGTCCAAAGGCATACACACAAGGTTAGAAGTATGAAAGTAAGTTTGAAAGGCTGTTCATATCTATATGTTGGGCTTGTGATAGACTGACATCACCCATAGTCTGCTGATATTGGCTGCATAGCAAGCATTATAGATTATGGATTAATGGATCATATTTGGATTTTTAAAATATTTATGTCTGTTATAATCCCTTAATGTCAAATCAAACATGTACCAATGGCAACTCAGATGCAGGACCCTCCGAATGGTTTTCCTCTTTTCCTATCTTTTTAGGACGTGCCAGGTTTGTGTATATGCTCAAAACTCTCTTTGTAATTTTTTTGTTATGTATGTTATGGAGAGCTTTTTAGCAGAAGATGGATTGAAGCATATATATGGCGCTGATAACAAAAAAGGAATAAAAATGAACTCACTCAGAATTCTGTGTGGAAGTGTTGGGTAAACCAGCACTAGATATTTTCTCAACCCTGAACAGCAACTCATTCAGCTTTAAGATGTCACCACATGATTTTTCGCTGCAGCTGACATGTCATTTGTTTGTTTTTTTGTCTTTTACATTTCTTCACTCTTTCACTTCCACAGTTTGCTCCACCACTTTGCCAGTTGCATGGCTTCACTTCCAGTTGCTTTCGAAGGCAGTTAGAGAAACAGCTAACAAAACAAACAGCTGCAACAGAAAAACAGCCCTGAAAGTCATATAATCACTCTCCTCAGCAATCTCTGTGTAACATGTCTCTCTACAGATCCAACCATGACTGTATGTGCAGACATTGCAGGAAAATACAACAATTGCCGCTACACTTACGTGCCTGGTGACATGGCACTATGTGAGTAATCATCAATTTTAATGACACACACACACACACACTGTTCTCAGTAGGAAATTACAAAGTTGATTTACAAAATGGATCTGACAGAGAGGGCTTGTACAGGTTATAGGTTTCTGCAGAAGGAAGTGTGATTACACCAACAGCGCTCTAAATACCTTTAGAAACATGCATTGTTCAATACATCCCTGTGATCACTTTGCAAAGTTAAGTTCAAGAAGGAAGCAGGTGTTTTAAGGCAGTGATGAAATTACTTAGCAAGATAGTCACACAATCCCTTAAAAGTAATACTGATCTGTCAAAACAGATTAAATAAAATTAATAAAGTGCCCATCGCTGATATTTTTTGACACATGAATGAAAAGCCATTTCACATATTTTTTGATTGAGAGATTTTATAACAAAACATTCAGGCCTTTTTGTTCCTATGATTACTGTCAGTCCTGGTTTTTAGAAAGCAGTAGCTATTTAGCTTTAGTTGTTGTTTTGTGTCTGCATATTAGAGGATGGCATGTTCATACAATGTTACAATCTGATTTTAGCTGAGAACCCTAAACTGAAAACCAGCAGCTTGTGAGGACTGAAAATCTTTCAACAAAGGAAATGAGACTTGTACTCTTTATTCATAATGATCCTTTTTTTCCCCCTACAGTGGCTAAAAAATTGAAGAAGGCCAAAGTCCTGCTGCACTCTGAACTCTAACATTACTGTGGACCCTCCTGCCATGCTGGCCTCTCAGTGGTAGCACTCAAACATGCTCAGGGATCAATCAAACAAACATCACACAAGGAAATATCATATAAATTTTTCATCAAGATTCAAGAGACTTCACCTGTCTAACATGTTCAGATGTTAAGGATTAAAGGATTTAAGACACACATAATAACACATAACACATACTAAACTATTGTTCTCACAATTTTTTGTATTAGAGTTGTCAAAGGATTACAATTGTTTCCTTCAGTGTGTGTAATTTCTGTGTTTGTTCCCCCTCTCTGTTCACACCAAATGAAACGGTGGGCCTTTAAAGACATTAAGAACACAATGAACCTGTTTAATTGCAGAAGATATACTGGGAATATCTTTTGGGAGCATGTGTGACTTCACTGAAAATTCTGTATTGAAATGAAGTGATTTTTTTTCTCCAGGTGATAAGAACAGGGAAAGAATTGGATCTTATCGGACAAGAAATGAATGCAAAATGAAATGAACACCAGCTGACACATAATGGTGTGCGATATCATACATCCACTAGGTGGCAGTATAATCTTAATGTCAAAGTCTATGACTTTCAAGACTTTTCACTGAAATCATATCTATATTAAATATGATGTATCTTCAGTTCTTTTTGTTTAAGTCAATCCACTGTAAAAACATAATCATATTTAGGGTATGAACTCTCATTTCCATTATTATGCCAGTACTGCATCCTTTCACTGTATATTCCACTGTGTTTTCATCAAACACCTGTTACAACATGAGCCATTTCTCTTGTTAACTGGCCCTTGCTGACATGTGCAAAAATACCATTTGGTGAATAACTGAGGCTGAGGCAGAAGGGAACTGTGCTGCATCGCCACAAATAGCACTGATGCAGTTTTTGGCTGTCAGAGGTATGGATTAATTAGCTTGTTTTTAATTGTTGCGGCTCCACTGTTGTGAGTGTTCTTCTGCCTTCCCCTCTTTGAAAGGAAAAGATGTACACGGCTGTGCACATCAGCAGACGTCAAAGTTTTGCAAGCTTGCAACAGTGTCAACATACATCCCAAAACCTAAGATGCATCCTGAAAACCCATTTACTTTGCATTTCTTTGAGTTCAGAGAAAATCACAACTGAGAAACAATCTAAATGGGTCAGTGAGTTTTGTTTTTCAATAGGATCTTTCCTTAACATCAACTGAAGCAAGTGATCACTGAGAAATGATTAAATTATTCACACTTCGGCTGTATTTTTTTCCCCTCTCATATAGTCAGCACCGACATCTGAAGCAATTGTGTCTGCTTTTTTCTCTCATGTTTTTTAGTTATCTGTCTGTCGGATGGGCTTGAGATGATTCTCCAGAAACTCCTGAGAGTTTCCAGCTATTCCAAGTACCCACTTATTTTATCTCAAGAAATGGGTTTCATAGGCTGTCCTGGGTTTATAACAAATTTGTCTTCTGCTCAAAATTTCCTGCATCCCGGGTCTGTCAATTCCCTATCTGGCTCATTGTGGTGCTGTTTCAGTGCTCTGTGACAGAAATTCTGCTTCCAAATCCTTTCCGCATTTCATGCTTCCAAAAACACTGTCATATGGTTTGAGCCATGTGAAATATTGCCTGCATTACATGACAAAAACTTACAAATTATTTTACAGTAGTGAAAAACCTGAGCCTGAAATGTACTGACAGATAGATAACCTTCTTAAATAAGAGATATTTGGCAGTAATATAAGTCGTTACTTTATGAATGCACATACTTTACCAACATGAAAAAAATAGTGAAAAATGTGAATATCACAAGAGTACATAGCAAAATTTACTCAGAATAGCAAAATATTCTGCTCATGCCAAAACTGTCTTACCTGTGACATACAAGGTTGCTTCACACTTTGGAAAAAGGACTTAAGGACCACAGCACTCAAATTTCAGAGTGTTTCTTTTGAGACTTACAAGGACAGTGTGACTGGAAGAAATTTGTCTCACAGGGTCCTCTGCCATACAAGTTTGGATTGTGACAAAGTCTCAGTGAGAAAGCGGTGATCATGACTAGTGTGGTGATAAAAGACAGCATCCCTTGGTTTGTCTTGATGTGCAGTAATTAGATGGATGAGTACATTAATAGCCTTACTGTTTTTAATATGAAATGTTTTTTTATGCAGATTATATTGCTGAGATTGGGATCTCTTTGTCAAGACAGATCTGTTCAGAGTACACGCATACAGTTTTAATATAAACAATTACAAATTCAACACACAAATATTAAAAATATTTTTAAACATTACATATTTCATATTTAAGAACCGCATGTGCAAGTGTGATTGTACATATGTTATAAATAAGATAAAAAAATTAAATATATATATTTAATATAGATATACTTTATTTTTTAAGTTGAAATGTCCTGAAATTGTAAATCCTGTGTTCAAATATAACCACAGAGAGATGGCAGGTGGGCAGTTTCTGCAGTAGAGCTTTAGAAATAAATGAAATAAGTATTTGCTCATGAGGCGAATCCCACCTTTTCATACGAGCTGCAATGGTGAGTGAGTGTCACCTCTGATACAGCAGACTTCAGGGGAGATGGAAAGCCTCTATATACTGCGAACAATATCACCATGATATAGATAGAATTGTAGATCATACAGTGGCCTCTCTATTGTACAGATGATGGGTTTTTTTTTCTATTGAATTATTATTTTTTGCTTAGCTTCAGCTTGTGTGATACTGAATGGGTATTGAAGGTAAGTCTCATATGCTCCAACCTTCACTTGTTTCGATTTCGTACCATAAAGTATAGATATGGGCAGTAGCCGCAAAACTAGATAACAGCCCATGTTAAGTTTTACCAGAATTCAAAACAAGCTTATTTTTTTATGAGGGAGATATACAATGTCTAAGAAGCAGATTGTAACTTTTACAAGATTATAAGAAGAGCCGTGTTTCTGATAATCTATTTTAATTTATTAAATATTATCACATCATCTGTACAAAAGGTTATATTACAGTTTGGATTGTTAGATATGATATTGTTTATGTATTAACTGAGTAAAGGATGAGGACCCTCATGGAGCATCTGCACCAAGAGTGAAGGGACGGGTTGGCGACTACTGTCTGATCTGAGGGATATGAATCCATGAATCCATTTAATGGACTGTTCATCTCCACCGACTGAATATTGGCCCAAATGTTTCAGATTCAGAGAAAGGGCAGCACAGTGCAGGGCTCCATTAGTAAGGTCTAGTACAACACTGAGAGACTGGTTCGATATTTCAATAAATATGATTGATGATGATATTTGCAATTAGATGAGAATATCGGTCCCCTCTCTTTTCCAGTACACAAGTGAGGAATAAATACCTAAAATGCAAAATATTTCAGTCCTCTCTACTGCGTGAAGCTTTCACTGTGAGGGTTCGAACTTTCTTGTATCAGTTTTTTTAGGTCTTTACTATGTTCTTTACCGTGATCCACAAAGGTGGAGAGACATCTCACATCTGAGAAAGGATTACTTTATTATTGTATAGCATAATAAAAGGCAGTTCACTAAATCGGCACCTCAAATCATTTGACTTGCAGGTTCAAGATGAACATGTTTTTCTTTGATATAGAGGTGGCATAATAAAACTGTAAAAACTTAGAGGTATAATTGAAATCTTTGCACAGTATGGTACAGCAGTACCAGACAAGTACTGCTGTAGTATAATGAAAGGAATGTTAAATAATATCATTTAAGTTATTATATTGATTAAATTGAAGGTGCTAAATGCTTATTAGGATCAGTGACTAGCAGAACTTGTTGTTTTAGATATAATATTTTTTTCGATTATCATACAGCAGATAGTTATAATTTACTATAGTTTGAAGAAAGATTTTAGTCCAATTTCTTTTCTTTTTGAGAGTCCTCTTCAGGTTAGGGCTGTACATTCAGTGAAATCATAGGTAGCTGCTGGTTAGCCTGCTCGGTCTGAACATAACTAAACCAACCAATCTACCAACCCATCTATAGCTCACCATCTGTTGTGTTCTAATGTCTTCATAACATAGGTAGTTATTTAGTCATTCATTATTTTACCCTGGCTTTTGGAGCTTCAGAGATTCTTTAAGAGTAAAACTTTCTTATTTCTGTGTGAGGAAGTGTGCATGTCGTAAAGTACAGATGTCTTTTATTGAGAGAAAGGCCTTCTTGTTTAGTTTTTACCGTTGTATGAACAAATGATGAGGTGATTTGATTTTAATTTGATGTGATATTTGCTTTACTGATGGAAATAACTTGAAAATAGATGCTTTAAAAACAAAAGCCCTGAATTTACTGAAAACTGGAACTCGGGAAGCTCACACACACACACACACACACACTGAAGTTCAGAGATTCAGGTTCAGTTTGACTTTGGCAGTGGGGCAGTGTGTGACAAGGTCACCAGGCTATTAGTCCTCGTTTGCACGCGGCTCGGACAATTTAGCTATTCAAATAGAGGCCACTTACTGAGAAACAGCTCCTTAATGAAGAGATGGCCGAGTAATGTGCCATAAATCTATTCTTTTATTCTTTCCCACACACTCATAAATACACCCTGCCTGTATGCATACAGAACCATTATGTTTACCTACGCATAAGCGCATACTTAAATGCACAGTTACAGTTACACGCGCACACACACACACACACACACACACAAAGGTAAAATGAAATTCTAATATGCTCTGGAAGGAAGGGAGAGCAATTTTGACCACGTAAATCAAAAAGGTCAAAATGCAAATGTCAGCTTTTCCTCCTTCCCTTTTAATTATTCTGTCATGTTCAAAGAGTCGTCGTCAGAAAGAAGCTATTCTGACACAGGAAGGCCTGAGCTCCCAGATAAGCTCAATCAGCGTCTCCTCTTGACACTTTCTTCTCCATACTTAGCCTATCTACACTCCTTTCACACACACAGCAACACTTAGCATTACCTCAAAGTAAATTACAATTATAACGACGACCCTGGTGCCAAAGAGATGCGCTGGCAATTACCAGTCCACTGCGGATGTTGAGTCAATTGAGTTTCACTGTGGAGTGTCATCTTGCCAGCTGATTTTGAAAAAGCACAGACAATATGAGATCAAAGTTCAGTCCAGATTTACTGGTTGTGAGTGTGTAGAAGTCAGTATCTACCAACAACTAAAACACACTCAAATACATCTATAGAGGAAAACGTGATTCAAACAGAATTTAAAGCAAAGAGAAACAATCATATCTGCAACAAGATTCAGTAGCTGTCGTTACAACTCTTCCTCCATGACCTATCTTTAATTATGGGGTTAAAACATTTATTTTACTTCTGATTATAAGCGGGATAGTGTTGTTGCCTCACAGCAAGAAGGTTCTGGGTTTGATTTCCAGGCCTGGGGCCTTTCTGTGCGCAGTTTGAATGTTCTCCCTGTGCCTGCGTGGGTTCCCTCCAGGTCCTCTGGTTTCCTTCAACAGGCCAAAGACATGAGAGTTTAGGTTAAGTGGTGACTCTAAATTGTCTGTAGACCTTAGTGTGAGTGTAAATAGTCATTTGTGATGTATGTGACCCATCCAGTGAGCCCCTTGTCCTCACCTAACTTCCACTGGGATTGGCTCCAGCCCCCCTGTGACCCTGAAAAATAAGTGCTATAAATAATGGATGGATTATAAAATGTTTCAAAATCACAGTTACAGTTCTAAAGTTTAACTGCTCTTGGTACTAAAGCAAACAAACAAAGTGCTGAAAAACACTGTTTTATGCGATTGTCACCTGGCCTTAATGTGTTGTGTAGTCCGTCTCACTGCAGCTTGTCACGTCTCTCTCTCTCTCTGCTTCCCTCCCTTTGTGACAGGCTTCATTATTTAGCACTCATTTTCCATTTTTCTATATTATTGAATAGAGACATTTTTTGTTGCGCCACTTCCGGACGAGCGCTCGTACTTGCAGGGCTACATGCTATGACTTTGTGTGAACTTTTTCACAGGCATACCTGTCAGCTGTGTTTGCGTGACCAGCTCTGCCAGTTCAGGGCTGCAGCCAGTTCAGTATCAAAGGATCGGTGTGTTGTCATGCTGTTAGCTTTACATCCCGATCCAAGTGTATTTGATGTATGTTGTAGTGCAGTGTAGTGTGTCAATTAGGAAATGGTCACCTTCTGATGGACTACATGTTGTCATGCTTACATTGCTGCATAAAGATTCCTCTCTCTCGTTCTTTGCATCACTGACAATGTGTGTTCGATAAATCAATAAAGGCTGATGATGATGATGATGACATTTGTATTGGATTAGCAGACACTATAGTGACAGTCATACTCTACCATGCTCCGTCCTTCTCTCGCTTTCTCACACACACACACACACACACTATCACACTCAGTCAATACAAGCACACACTCATACTCCCCCTATTTTTCTTTCTCTCCCATACACACACACACACACACACACTTTCATACTCCCACTCAGAGACACAAGGTCACAGAGCTCCTCTCTCCAGTGAATAAGAGGGGGCTGGAGCCAGCAGAGGTGGAGACTGGTCTTGCCATGTGATTCGCCACATACATCAACTCTGTTGAGCAGAAAATTGAAATGGAAATGTGGGCCTTGAAAGAGTGTGGCTCCCATTTACCCTGGACCAAAGCTAATGATTTGTCATTTCTCTCAGGGGCACAAGCTGCTGCCCTCGCTCTCACACTCACACTGCACCGGAGGGCTGGGCAGCGTCACTATTCTCTGCTGCGTGTGTCCATGTTTTATGGAAGTTGTTTGTCAAGATCTGTGTTGCACGTTGTTCCTGTTTAACTCAGACTTTAGCATGAGCGGCTTGTTCAGCATGAAGTTCTTTTTTCTGTTATTGTAAGCTTCCACATTCAAGGTAAATCAGTTAATTAATATTCATAGATTTATTAAATGTGTTCAAGCAGGTCTCACAACTCATACAATTCATGGAGAGCGTTATGCAGGTGGATTAAATCTTTTTGGATTTGATCCAAAAATAGCAGGAGATTTATCCAGATCACATGTAGGATCTACTTTTCCATCACAGCTTGTTCCTCGCTCTTTGTACTGCCACCCGACTTCCTCAAGTGTTTTAGTCAGAAAGTCTTTGTCGATATTGATACATTTGTATCTGAGAGAACAATAATGTTGGATAAAATGCCAGAACGCATTGAGCAGTCCTTGTGTTTATAGTGCACAGAGAAAATAAAAATGACCTATAGGGAAAGCATAATGCTTTTAAACCTTTTTAGACTGTACTGGTGCAGTTCAGCCCCTTGTGACTGGGATTAGAAGAAATTTGCTTTCCCCTTGGGCTCATTTTTTCACAGATGAAATAAATAAGAATTTGTCTCTCTGAAGTTGTTTTTACAAATGAAAAAAGAAAAAACAACAACCCCAGAATCATCAGGGCAACATCAAAAAATTCACATGCCTTTCAAAGCATCCAAAAAGAGCTGTTAAACCAACACATAAAGTTGCAAAACTTAAAATTAAGGATGACCAGAGCTGGAGAAAATGTAAAAGGGGCATCAAACCAACATGACATATAACAAATGATATAGAATAAAATCCAAGTTAAGTGAAAAGATGGATCGATTAGAGCAGAGATTCAAATGAGTGGCTCCTCATCAGACCTCTAAACATCTAAAACATGCAGACCTCTGGATTAGAGTGTATAAATTATGCAAGTACCAAAATAATGATCTTTAAAATCTGAATTAATGAGAAATTAGATTTTTTTTTTCATGTGAATAGAGTAAACTTTCTTTTTTTTTGGCCTCCAGATTTTATATGGACTAAAGAGTGCCAGTGTCTCCTGACTGACAGGAGAAGCCAAATACAGAGAGACAGATCTTTACTCTGTCTGTGGGATGTGTCTTGCACAGTTTACTCACTTTTAGGGAATAATCAATCCCACATTAGGACAATGATGTTTGCTGAGTCCAGACTCCACCTCCTGACATCCGGCCGACTGACAAAAGCTATGGAAATTTTTGACGCTAATCATCTAAATCTGATGGCAGCTGGATGCAGCGAGGTCAGAAGTGTACCGCTTGTAATCTAAAAGATGTGATAATATTAATGTCTATGTAAACGTGTGCGGCTGTTAACACTCAGCAGATGGGCTCTAAATTATTAAAGACCAGAGAGTTTCCAACATGTTTTGGTCCATTGCTGCATTCGCCTGTCATGACAGTTTGAATCTGCTTTTTCATGAGCTTTCATCATGTCAATGGAGCTATGAGCACAGGGGGTTGGTGTTTAAAGCAAAGTTTGAAGTGTGATTTATTATTGATCTAATGGGAGGGTCTGCTGGGATGCTAAACAGACACGACACACTTTCACTGATTTCAGAAAATATCCTGTATGCTCTCTTGCTGTTTTGAATTGCTGAAATACTAAATCCTCATCTTCTGAACTAAACGCTCGGTGGTGTGAAACCATTTATCAGTTGCTCTGTCCATCACCTGGTTAGACAGGAGCTGCATACCTCTTGTACTTCTCTTGCTAAACTGAACACAATTTCAGGTAGGACTTTATACTAGGACGAGACTTGTGAAGGATTTATAAATGGTTTTTAAATAGGTTATTCATTTGGTGAGTAAAACTTCAGAAATAATTAATAAATAATTATGGATGGATGAATAATTGACTCAGTGAACCACAAACATGTGAACAGTTGGACAAAGAAAGGGTGAGTATCTCACCCAGTAAAGGAAAGTTTAGGTAGCACGGCGGCATAGTGGTTAGCGCCAGAGTGACCCGGAAACAGATAAGTGGTAGAAGATGGATGAAGGAAAGTTAACCAACTGTCTCATACCTGAAGGGCTGATCCTCACCAGCAGGAAGCGTCTCCATTTTAATATCCACTGAGCAAAACAATCTGGGAGCATCTGTGATAACAAACCATTACAAACCATTTATAAATCTTTTATAAAGGGGCCCAACTCCACTCACTAACACACACTGTACACTCTGATGCACTTGTGTGAATAACAGTAATCACAGGGGTCAGAGGTCAGTCACAATTACACCATAGGTGTCAAAGACTGAAAATAGCTCGCACTTGTTGCTCATGGTGTGATCAAAGCAATACATGTTCAGAGGGTGGAAAGTTGTTGAAACGATGGAGGGGTATATTGAGGTATAGGAGAGAAATGTCCACCCTCATCAGTTCATTTTGGGGTCAAACACTCAACACTCTGTTTTAAATTTTTTTCATGTAGTGTGTGATTAAAGCTCTGTGGCACTTTTACTGTGCTGTGATGTGAAAACGGTGTTGCGCAGATAAAACTGTCTTTAGGCGGCTGTTTGATCTGACATGAAGAATCATAGGTTTTGTAAAAGGGGCTGGAGGATTTTTGTGTTACAAGTTTTGAGAAAAGCCAGAAAGGTTTCAAGAAGAGGCGGCAAAAACGCATAATATTTGGTATTATGATCATCTGAGGTGTCCTCCCTAAAAGTGTGAAAAAAACACAACTTAAAGTGATCCCTACACATGCTGAAAGAAAACCTTTCACCTAGTGTGAGCTCAAGATTAAAACCGGTGGTAAAATGCATGAGAAGCTCGTGTCTGAGTAATCCTGACTCACTATGAGTCTGATTGACACCGAATACGTTAGCATTTTGTTTCTGCTAAACTTTTCCTTTCAGCAGGGAGACAGCTCCTCTGAATGTGGAACTAGTGGATATATATTCACCACATCTATTTCACATTCTTGCGGGATGATTACTTGTTCCATTCATAGAAAAATAAATGTTACCCTCACAGTGGCCCCAAGTAGAATTAAAAAATGCAAAAAGTGTGTTTGAATAATGATGATTAGAAACCTTCCCTTCCATCCAAACAGTTGTCAGAATGGCTAAGGTTTGAGTTGTACAGCGTGGACAGAGGAGGCTCAGGACAATGTGCATGCACGATTATTACCATGTTAGATCTATGTACACAATCACACTCTGCACGTGAACTGTTGTGTCATTTCACATTTGTTCGAATCTACAGTACCAGTGTGTGTGTTGACTCTGGGGCTGTACAGTAAAGCCAATGCTGAAGAGCCTTACATGTCCGTTCTATCTAATGACCATTCAACTGGTTTTAAGAAGTCAGATTGTATTGAAGCTATGGGAAAGTTACGCTACTTCTCACTTGATTTAATAGCTCAAAACAATGTACTATGGAGTATAATGGCTTCAGTCTCTAGTTTCAAGTCTTCTTCAATACAACATGATTATAATTTTTGTAATTGTGCTCAAAATAAAAGATAAATAAATGTAGCATTAAACAGGGTTTGAATCCAGCCCTCCCTCCTACTCAGCTCCATCTTCTGGTTACAACAAGATGCTGAAAACCAAATGACGAACTGAAGGCTTTAAAGCGATGGATAAGTTGACACATGCAGGAATGGTTCAGTGATGGAACACCATGATGGAAAATTAAGGACCTTACTGGGATATACTTACACTGCAATTATATCCACTTTGTCCTATTTACACTTTTCTACTACCTCTTAGAGGGAATTATTCTACATTTTACGGCATACTGAACATTTCTTTTACAGCTATATTTACAATTAACAGATGAAGACTGCATATTAAAACTGGAATTACTGCCTCAAGATATCCATTTCCTGGGTGTGAAATAACAGCCCAAAGTGTTTTTGTTGAACAGTATGATGTCACACTGAACTTGAGAATTGAAGAATTCTCAAGTTCTTCAATTCAAGAATTGAGAATGGGATGGATGGATGGATCACCAGAAAACATAATCCCTGGTCCCAGCTGACACCCGCTTACATCACTGTCCTCCCTGTTGTCAACAACTAGTTCAGAACAGAAATTTGACCTGCGGAAAACTAGTTCATTGTATACTGATGGTCCTTAGAAATAATTATGGTAGAGGCTCTTGTGCTGACGCAACCTGGAGACATCAAGACGATGATGCAGTTCATCTGCTTTCACCTTCACGCTGGACGCAAAAGTGACAGGTCCCAATGTTAGAGAAAATTTGACTACATTTTGTCCCGTAATAGGTCAGAGGTGATTTCCTGACATCCAGAGCAGTCTTCATTCTGTGAGAACAAAATGATTCTGTGTCCCTCTAAACCCATTCGTTACATTTCAGGCAGCCAGAGACAGAAACACTCAGACCTGGATAAGAAAGAATCCCAGCCATGTGCAAACGTAAACTAAGAACTCTTTTATTCTTTTTTCAATTTATATATCTATCTTTAGCTGTTTTATTTTTATTTTTTTTCTACACGAGTCCTTTAAAAGTTTGTAATCATGCTAGGTGCAGCTTCAGTGTTCGAAGTACATGCAAGGTCGTGGTTTTTGTTGGTGTAGATTTTTCACACATTGGACAACTGGAGAAGAGGAGAACAGGGAGCGGCGGACCCACAGTGGACAGACACAGAGCGCCACTGGAGTCCCCAAACGGAAAAAAACACCAAAAAAATAATAATATAAAAACCTACGACTGTGCTGTGCAGCGGGGGGGGGGGGGGGGGGCACTGACCACCATTGAGGGTTCACAGAGGGTTAAAGCAGAAGCAGTTCAGTTCTTGCTGTGATAGTTGCCATCCGATCCATAAACAGGGACGGTTTTTTATCATGACATCATCATTTGACATCTTTAGTGCAGTCAAAAGAAAAACAAAACTCAAGAAGCAGGCAGTCTTTAGGGGGGATATGTATATATATATATATATATATATATATATATATATATACACACATCAGACAGCTTTGTGGGGAGGAGATAACAGGAGATAAGCAAAGACTGGAGGAGCAGAGGGGGAGGGAAACTTAACCACACTCCTGTTTGTGATGGGGCGACATTAACGGAGACATCAGGAATATTGCTTGTGACTTTGGTCTGGGTCTATTTGTCAGGGGGCACTGGATCCCAAGGTTTTTGCCTTCAAGTCAACTCCAGGAGATTCCCTTTTCCTTCTTCTCCTTACTGACTCATAAAACAACCAAATATAAGTGAGAAAGGTACAAGAAAGACATCACACATGCCAGCTAGTGGATGCCAATCTTAGCTCAGGCACCTTACAATGCATATCATTTCTTTTTGTTTTTTTGTTTTTTCTTTTTTTTTTCTTTTCTTTTTTTTTTTTTTTTTAAATGTGGGTGGCTACATTTGGGATGAAGCCTGTAATAGCCTCGGCAGTGTTGGTGCCATGCTTTATGGTGCCCAGTGAGTCACAGACAACCACAAATACGTAATCAGGAACGTCTTCACTATTCCAACACCTGGGAAAAATCTACAACAGTTTTCAGGAGACTGGGATTACTTGATCGTACAGGAATAGAATTTGGTGTTTTTTGTTGTTCTTTACAAACACAAAACTACTAAATTGCAGTAAGAATGATTGCAGGTCACACAATACACACGTGGCCACCAACATTAACAGATGCACTAAAGAAGCCTGACAATTCAATTTCCCCGTGTTGAATTGAATGCACTGTTTTTGTACAAATCAAAAATGACATTGGTCAGTGTAAATACAGAGAAAAACAAAAACAAATTAAGGTTGATCCCAAGAAGGAAAAGAGTAACACATTAAGAAAAAAAAAAACACACACACAACCCCCCCCCCCAAGAACAAACATCTCAGTAAGGAAAACATTGGGACAGAAATGCACATGGACATCATCATCTTTGGTGAAGATTCCACAGAGTATGCTTAAAGACGCCTGAGCATACACACATGCGCACACACTCGTACATTTTACTACAGCTCGGAATAGGAATCGACTGCAGTTACTTGGAAATGTGCCCTCATTTACACATTTAAAACATGAGGACATTTACACACTCAGGGTGAACAAGTGTCAAACTGAATAGCAAAGGTCTTCTTGAGCTACGCAACTATTGTTTTTCAGGTGTAGAAGAGAGGAGGACGAAAATGACATCACGCTGTGAAACATTTAGTTGTAACCTACTGGCAGAGTTGATCAGATAACTGTGTTGGCAAACAGCTTTTGAGTCCATTCACATAGGGACTGCATTGCACTTCACTGCCACTCCAGGTTTTTCCAGAGAGAATGCGATGTGGAGGGATTACAACATGATTGCATCTCAAACATTCACAACAGACCGGCATAATGTGGTATCGAATGTAACTTCATTTACAGTACTGTATGTGGCACAACAGTACTAAGACCATTCCTGCTATGACAAGTTCAACTGACAGCTATTATGGATCCCTTCCACAAAGTGACAGAGTTACAAGATCTGAGTGGCCTGTTTATACTATCACCATTTTCACTGCAGTAGTATCCCCTATCCTCAAATGCCCAATCTTAAGAAAAAATAAAAGACACGATTCCTGCCCCCCCCACCCCCCCGCCCCCCAAAAAAACAACCAACAAACAAACAATAAGTCACAAGAAATCTAGAAAACAGAGACACAGATTCAAAGCTGCCTGTGGAGGAAGATGCTGGCATTCATTCAAAATCATTCACTGATGGATGCACGGGGCTCTCCACCGCATGTTTTCTGCTCTGCAGGCCTCCCAGTTCAGTTCCCATGCAAAGCCATGGCTTAGATCAAGAAATAAAATACAACGTGCAGCACCTCCCAAAACTTGTCCCAAGACCCAGGCGAGGGAAGGAGTCACCATGACTCCCCAGTGTTCCAAGTATGAAATGAGAGTGGCGTAAAATAACTTACAGAACATATGCATGAATGAATGAAGAGAAGGAGACATAAGAATAATCACAGGTGGACTAAACTGCAGTGTCACCTGGCCTGTACTGTATATTCTTTCTACTCAGTGAATCAAACAGGGCGACAATATTTTGGAACATTTTTATCTTTAATATAGGGGCTGACAACATGTAGTCTCATCTACCCGACTGACCAAATAACACACATTAAATGTTATAACTATTTTATCTTCTCCTTCTTTTCGGTACTAGACTGAAGATTTATGCATCTTTAAATTAAAGTTTATCATAGTTATTAATTTTAGCAAGAATATATATTTATATATTTATTTATATTTCTTTAGGTCCATACACATTGGATTTACTTTACAAAGATCCTGTGTTTCTAGGCTACATTTCACCCTAAACTGGCTACAATCACTGATCAAGAAAATTGACAAAAACTGTATAATGTCAGCTTCCACACAAATCTCTCAGAAGCAAAAACAAGTGGTGTAAAAACCATGGATTCCAGTTTTAAAAACGAAAACAAGTAGATGAAAAACATCATCCATTAAAAATCAAAATAAAAAGGAGAAGACATGGTGAGGTTGAGGTCCTCTAAGGAATGAAAATGATAAACTATGGATGGCTTGTGAAACTATGCACGTTTATTCCCATAAGTAAAAAGTGCACATGCGTGCCGACACATGGGACGGAGGTAAGTGTCTGTGTGGGCAGGCTGTTGATGCAGGTCTCTCTTGCTTTCAGGCCTGGGTCAGGGGGGAAGGAGTGGGGGGTAAAGGAATGCCTTGGTCCCTTGACTCCCTCAGGAGCTGAGGGTGAACTGGTCTTGCTCAATGGGCTTTTTGACCCATGCCCCCAGCCCAGCCTTGTGGAAGGCCTTGATGAGTGCCTGCTTAGCAGAGTGGTACTCTGTGGCTGCCTGCTTAGCTTCATGGTATGAACTGGGCTTGAGCACCTTGATCCGCAAGATGGATGACAGCTGAAAGCAACAAAAAGTAAGTGATCAGAAGCATAATTTCAAGGTTCTGTTCAAACAATTGCTCTATATCAGAAATGAAAAGGCAGATCACATCCCTGCCACAGCAGAGTTGTAGCATTAAACTGCAGAATTTGACACCTAAAGCAAAGACAGCAAGGTTTGTAATGAATTTTCAGCACCTGTTCACTGTTGCTCACCCCTGGTAGTTGAGGCTGAGAGTCATTGTCTCCAAAGGTCTCTCCTGTCTACAAACTATTCAGAATAAAATGCCAGCCCAGAGGTTTCAAACTAAAATGGGTCCAGGTGCATTTTTAAAGGTCTTTTGCTGCTCAAAAATTCCAGAGCATTGTGGAGAGCAGGTAAACAACTGCCTTTTAGAACTAAAATGGAGTAGTGTGGATTTTTTTAGAGCGTGGTCTCTTTTTGAGCTGAGATGGAGGAATTTGCATGTGTAGAATGACCGACTGGCAAGGACCGGCAACTATTGATATGAAAGGAACCACAACCTTAAAAAAGTCTGAAGGCATCCATGCATGCTGATGCAGATCGTGTGTATTTATAGTTTTGGTATCCACTCTAATCCAAAAATGCCTGAAAACAACCAAGGATGGTACAGTCACCTTGGAGTGTAGGCGCACCCAACGACTGTAGAGGGCGTGCTTGCAAAGACGTGACGCCCGACCCATGTCGTCCTTTCCTGTTGTTGCATTGATCACCTCTAGGGCCTGGTCACCAACCGTCCAGTTCACACTGAAGTTTGGTGCCTTGCCTGGCTGCCTGGCCTCTGCGTTACTGATACCTGGGGTGAGAAACAGACCGGGTCAAGGTGGGGGCAGGAAAAAAACTAAACACAAATAAGCAGAGTTACCAAATAAATAATAGATATTGTCCTTATCAGCACCATCAGCACGGTAAGAATTAGATCCCAACATTACGTCAAGATATTTGAGCCACTGAAAGTTTGGAGAGAAGAGGCTGTTCAGTAATGAGATGATTGTCTTCTTTTCCTTTCCTCCACAGTTACTATGGGAGGCCCACAGCAACTAAACCTATTGCTCCCACACTGCATGGCTGTATTTAACAATGGATGAGGTATCCGAACATAGAAGCCTATTCCTTCAAGTGACAGCTACTCCCACAGCTGCAGTATCTTGAAACGGCACTTTGTTTCTTTTTGCCATTTATTTAGTGTTACTCAGTGGAGACAAACAGTACCATCCACACAGGAGGACAGAGCTTGCTCTCTTCCAGCACATTATGGGACTTCAGCCTCTACTGTATCTCAAGCATAAATGGGAGATATATGGATGCCATTAATCCTGGTGTCTTGCTCTGTGTGTGCATGTGTGTGTGTGCCTATTAAGCTCCTTGGTTCCATTTGACAGCACTTGTGGCAGAAGATGATTTAAGGGGGATGAAATCCTCAGTGCTCTAACACCACAGCCCTTCACCGCTAAAAACTTTCTAAAGCGGAAAAGGTTAATAACCCCCTGCTATTATCTCTTTTACCCCCGCCATTTACAGAGCAAGCAGAGAAAGGGAGCAGGGGGGGCTGCGTGCACATCCAGCCTCATGTCATCCACTGGGATCGAAACTCCATGTTACAGTATCAGAGTTCAGGCTAACGTTAGCAGCTCAGTCCTGCTCTTTACTGTATTTAAGGAACACAACCCCAACAATTGTGGTTAAGGTTGGATATCAATGAAATATCACAAACTTAGGTATTAAGTTTCTACTTCGATGCCTTGAAAAAAAAACCAAAACAAAACAACAAGATTCAGAAACATTTTTAATAGCCAGAATAAAGTGAACTACAGTCAGCCATATTACATCAGGAGATAAAATTTACTGGTTAGAGATAGGTAATGATTACAACTGTGCTTTTGTCTAACTGTCTGAAATCAAGTCGATTCAATACTACAATGAAGTTACTAAAAACTGTAAGGTGAATATGTATGCCATGTGAGAGAAAACAAACTTGAAAGTTTTGCTTTAGAAGCTTCTCTTGTCTTCTTTTATTCATGTTTGTGTCAAATGTTGGGTGAAAAGAACTTAAAAACAGACTGAGGCAGAAAAAGGCGAGAGGCTGCGTAAAAAATAATATAAAATAAAACAAAAAAAACAAAAAAAGATTTTTTTCCCCCTAAAGTACTAGGAAAGAAAGTGGACAAATGAGATCACGGATTAGCAAAGACTGTAAGATTTAAAAAAAAAAAAAAAAAAAGCGATTAGTGCCGGAAGACAGAAACTGAATGCTATCTCTAAAAATGGAAGCTAAAAAAAATAATAAAATAAAATAAACTGGAACCCTGATCTAGACAGCCATTTCAAAAGGTCAATCCATTGGTGAAAAGTGACAAAATGATAAAGCTATTAAAATTCCACCGCAACAAGGTAAATGTCAGCTCACATCAAATATGAAAAAAGCTTTGACTGTCTTACTACTGCGGACTGACCAGAGAGCAGGATAAACATGTTTACTGCTTTGGAGTATTGTCTTCCCTTTTGCTATTTTGATATCAAGAGTTGCTTTTTGATTTTGTTATCAAATAATGACAAAGTGATCCCCTCAAAGCATGAAAATTTGAACGTGATCACATTTTTGCTTCAACTTCTCTTGTCAAGTTAAAAAATCATCACGTTGCAGCAGGAATCTCATCAGATTTTCTTTCTTGCTTCCCTGTCTACTGCAGATCAAAACTGACTCTTACCACTGAGTAAAGGCCTGTTGAGAGTGAACTGCTGGGGCAGGTCCTCAATATCTGCGATGCGCTGGTACATGGCCCGGGAGAGGTGATCAGCGTGGTAAAGGCTGCCCAGGATGATGCTTGAGAAGTAGATTGGCTCTGTGAAGTAGCTCATCAAAGAGCCCTGAATGCCCACTACGTTCCACCTGCAGGGAGAGAAAAAACACTCGACATTGGAGAACTTGCAAGTTGGATATATTCTGTTTCAAATGCAGCTGCATACAACTATTCAATAATTTGTTTGAATACTTTTATACATCCATTTGGAATAGGTGTAGTGTATATAGTCACACAAGTCCAAACCAAATACCTTGCTTTGACCTCACAATGCTTATTTCACATTCATAAGGCATCAGAAAATAACAATTACATTCAACTGACTTTGACAATGTACACCTTGATTTCATAGCAACTGCCTACATTAGCGGCCACAATCGGTAAAAAGACTAATTTTCATTCTACTTGTTGTTAGAAACTGTCAACTCCTCTTCTTAGTTATGACAACGGGCTTCACAAAATGCAGGTGTTTCAACAGATGAGACGCATGAGTAGCAGAGGATGTTGCAGCAAACAGTTTGGCGAACAAACACAGAGAAATGTGGTCATGTGTTATGATAGGTACTGCAGGAGAGTGCAAACACACAACAGCACAAACCATAACATATATGAGGATAGAACCAACCCCTGCCGTCTACCACATTCAAACTTTCATCTGTGTACACTTCAGGGTATCCAGTTCCATTTTCTACACACTGTGTATTTCTATGCTGTGTCATTAGCCATCTCTCCCCAGTCATTTTCCCATTGACATGCTCTGTGAAGCATTGCCTGCCCACATCAGTGGGGGAGTGGGATGTAGAGATACAGGGAGAGAGAGAGAGAGAGAGAGAGAGAGATGGAAAGAGTGTGCGACGGGAGACAAATAGAAAGGGGCAGGTTGCAAAACAGAGAAAGAGGGAGAACAGAAATGAATGATTTAACGGATAAGGCTGGAGTTATTTTATAAATTTTTTGTTGTCAGTAAAAGAAAAGAACAAAACTAACACCAAGCATCTCAGAAACTTCCCCTGTCCTGTATGAGGTGCTCAAGCCTATTCATTTCTAAAATGTAAAGAATCTGTTTTGGAGGATTAAGATGCATCTCTTGACAGAAATGGAATACAACATTAATTTTGTTTCCATTCATGTATATCACCTGAAACTAAGAGCTGTTCATTTCATTAGCTCAGAATGAGCCCTTCATATCTACATGATGAGCAGGACACCACATGTCTACAGTAGCCTGAAACGAACCAAGCAAAAACTGGCTGTAGAGGGGGCCTTTCATGTTTTTACGTACGGGTGAGAGGAGAGGTTCAGTTGGTTGGTAACAGTATCACTAAATCTAATACACAATAACAGGTCATGAATAAATAACATGTCTGTCAGCACCAAACTGCACTATACTCAGGTCTCAGCACTATAAATATTTGCCTCATATATTATTTCATTGGAAATAGACATAACTGCTGAAAAAAGCTATTAAAAAAACATTCCTGCATCTGCCCCCTTATCTATATTAGCACCAAAATTTAAACCCCCCCCATCCCTTCACCAGGTTTGGTGCAAATCAGCTCAGTCCTTTTTGAATTTTCGTGCTGACAAACAAACAACTATTTGGAATATTTTTTGAAGTGGATAAAGACACATTTTGTTGTATTAACAATTCAATACAGCACCGCAATGGTGTGCGCGCACCCATGTTCATGGTATTGAAAGAACATTTTCCAGTTCTATGATTGGTATTTTGAATAGTTTTTGGATGACAATGGAGCCATGGCATGGATGAATAAATATCTCGGGCTTGGACTTACTATACTATCAGCTTGTAGGACGAGTTCATTGTTGCTCTTGTTGCTCCTTTTGTTGGATTGGTTGATGTTGAGAGTAATACTGATCGCCACTAACATTTTTCCTTTTTTTGACAAAAACAAGACACTGCCAGTGTGACGGTGACTTCTACTCACTCTTCCTTTTACTTCAGGCAGACTCAAAGAGTGTGTGAAATTACCAAAATGGACCCAGAACAATGAAGAATATGTGACCATATTATAAGTCCACAGGCAACACAGAGGGTCCATTGTTTCCATATGCAATATTCTCAGTGTGTCCGTGTGTGAGTGAGTGCATGATATTGTGTGTCAAGCTGAGGGGGGGACAAAATGAAATCTGAATTCATAGCTGCAAGCAGTAAAGCACAGACTGAGCACAGTGAAACAGCTACATAATATTTTGGACCATATACAAACTGCAAGAACACACACACACCCCTGCACATTTTTTCATCACATCGGGGCTACACATATATCTGAAGAGACTCTGGAAGACGCACACAGTTTAGAAAAGAACCTGAGACAAGCAGGCACACATTTTGAGTTATGTTTTCAGTGGCGTTCAATTTCATTCCCGTCAAACATCTCTGTATTTCTTTGTTTTTATTTTATTAAATATCATGCTCTGTGCATCTACACACATATACAAGATACAAACACACACACACCTCCCCCCCACACACACAGAGAAGACCAAGGTCAAAAAAACTCAGAAGTCTCATGTGACCAGCTGCAAAAGAAAAAAAAAAAAAAGAGAGATAAAAACAATAGAAAACAAGGCAAAATGAGAGAAATAATACATTAGCGCTTTGAGCTTCGCCTGTTTGCTCATACCCAGAACTTAAAACTCTGGGTAAATGGAGACCTGCTATGTTTGTTGTGTTCAGGTACTGCAACTCTAAAGCACATCTTGTCAGGTTGTAAGGTTAGTCTGTCACAAGGACGGTATATGTGGCGACATAACCAAGTTTTAAAAAGCTTAGCTGCAGGCATTGAAGATATACAGAGGCAGGTAAATTTAGGAGGGTCTAAGGCAAAGAGAGTTGCAATTCAGTTTGTTCAAGAGGGAGAGAAAGTTCATAAGACAACAAGAAGGCAAGGCAGCTTAGAGGATGCTTGTGATTGGGAGATACAGGTAGATTTAGGAGGAAAACTTGTTGTTCCCCAGGAAATAACCTGTACAAAACAAAGGCCTGATATAATTTTGTGGTCTAGGAGTAGAATGAGAGTATATTTCATAGAGCTGACTGTTCCGTGGGAGGATTCAGTTGTAGAAGCATATGAAAGGAACAAGCTTAGATATGCAGACTTAGGGGCTGAAGCTGAGCAGCGAGGATGGAAAGTTATGATTTGTCCAGTGGAAGTAGGATGTAGAGGGTTTGTAGCAAGGTCTGTTGTCTTTTTGTTGAGGGAGTTAGGAGGAAGGGGACAGAGTGTGAGGAAAATAGTGAAGGAAATGTCAGATGAGGCAGTAAGATCCAGTCAGTGGATTTGGATTAGAAGAAATAATAGTAGCTGGGGGCCCAGCAGGGGGAGCACTTAGGATAGACAGACTCTTGAGAGAAGCAAGGAAGAAATGCAGGAAGAGGAAGTGTATTTAAGTGGAGGGTGTGGCCTGTGTGAGCCTCTTTAAGACCATGAGGTTAGTCCAGGTGAACTGGCCTGTGTTGGTTTGACTTGGGTTGTGTTATGTCTTTCTCTTATTACAGGACTGTTTAGGTGAGTTTGTTTGCTGAATCTGCTAGTGTATCTTGTCCTGCCTCCACCTCCTGCACCCTCTATACTTTCATTACCCCCCACCCGAACCAGGGTCTGTATCACATCCCTACTTTTATCTCCACCTCTTCTATTTCTCCCCCCCACCTGAACCAGGGTCTGTATCCCCACCCCGCTTTTACTGGTGCAGTTGGTGGGAGGTCGGTGTAGTTGACGATAGTGCTGTTTGAGATAGTTGTCTTGGTGTGAGGAGCAGTGATAGCTGGCATTAGGGGCGTGACTCTGGGACACGAGTGATCACTGTCTAGCCTCCTGGAGCTGTCGTGGGACCAAACAGACGAAACACTGGTGAAAGGAGGTTCCCACCTGATGACCCCAAAGACATGTTAGTTATCACTGCTCACTGGGCTAGTTAGATATAGTTATCTTTAGGGCACGTAGGGCAGGTCGCAAGCTTGTTGTTAAGGTTAGGGAGTTAGTCACTGAGTCTGGTCCTTTTTTTGTAGCACAAGTTTCTTGTGTTTACTTTGAATTCACACTGCTGGGAACGATGGACACAAGGCAGAGAACCGCTTGTTGTTGCTGAAAATGTGCGTCTGAGCATGTAATCAAAGGAAACTGAGAGGAGACAAAACAATGTGTGAGGAGAGAGCTCTTAAGGTGCGGTCAAATCTCCGGTCAGCTGTGTTACACTGCAGAAGACAACGAACACCATATTTCTGAACTGGCTAATGGCTGTGTCATAAAAAGGTGTTTTTTCTTACCGTTCAATATGTATGTTTATTATTAAGCAGCAAAACATCACAGCAAATACTTTGTATGTGAAAACGTACTCTTCTATAAACCTGATTCTGAGTCTCAGATATTTAGATGATGTTTTTAATCATCAAACTTCCCTGGTTCACTGAATCAACTCTCAACTGTGAAAAATGTCAACTTTAAAATATTTCATGTTTGAGCTGGTTGACTGGTAAAAGCTGGCCAGAAAAAAACCCCCCATTCGGCTACATGTACAGTCTCCAACCTATTTTGCCCTCTACTGACTTGGAATCTGCCACTTTGGACCACCACACAAAATTTGAATGACTAGTAGCTGCACTGACACGCTTAGAGTGCAAAACCTCTCACAGAGTGCAAACAGCACCCACTACACAGTAGACATCGCCCTCATCAAATACACACTCAGCATTCAATCACTCTGTGCACTCAGGCAAGGTATTGCTATCGAGAGAGGAAGAGGAGGAGAGGGAGAAGGGCTCATGAGAAGAGTTATGGAGAAGTTTTATCGTTCATCACGAGGGAGGCACAGTGTTGCCTTGAACATAGACAGAGACTAAAGACGCTATGATATGCCTGCAAAAATGGCCCCAGGGACAGAGGATCCATCAATTTAGCTGTCCCTGACACTCACTGAAGAAAATAGACTTGAGGTGACAAAGTGAAGAACTAATGCAATTCATTGCTGTGAGTAAATAAAAACACATGACACACACATAATGGAACATGGCTAATTATTGTTAAAGCAAGAAGTTCAAGGTTTCTGCAAAATGATATTGAAGACCAAATAATGCATGTTGTGCTGCTTTAACAGTTGACAGTGATGTTACCACATGGCCTTTAGCCTTGCTGTTACTGTCTAATGGAACAAGAAATAATGTCCTTTAATTCTTTTCAAATCTTTTCCAGCTTCTTTATGCAAAGTTTACAGAGTTCACATTTAGGAAACAGACAAAGACAATAGTATTGCTCCTTCAATGACGCTCTCATGCAAGAAACAAATGTATAATCAGAAATGTTGAAATTTTAAGGTTTATTGTGAAATAAGAAAAAATAAAAATGAAAAGGCAAGAAAACTAGCTTTAAGTGAAAATTTCAAATCAGAACATTAAAGACCTGAATTACCTTGCGATCTTGTCACTGCAGGACATAGTGAGTAACCTCTCTCCTTGCAAAACCCCGTCCCAGGTCTGGATGGTGTTACTAGACCTCACGGGGATGGTGCCTTCCCCCGACTCAATTTTGGTCCTTAGCTGGCCCCGTGCTTTCCGGTTAGGATGTCTGTCTCCTTGGTCTGAGACAGCACGTGAACAAGGACATTAGAAAGAGACAGAAAATTACAGGAGGAGATCTTGACTTGCTGCCAGTGTTTAGAAAAGCATGCGGCACTAATGGAAGTCTATCTACAAAATCAACCTATTCAAAATGACATTACAAACATTCCAGAAAACAAGTTACAGTAAAAAAACAACAAAAAACAACTTTCACATGAATATGACTTATTATTCTAGTATGTTATCAGTGTTTTCTGCTGTTTCACCAGCAGGCGCCATCTATTCAGTGACTAATTGAATGTGGCTATTTTCTATTCAGTCTGCCATGTGTAACAGAAAACAGTCTGACAAGAGTAAGAAGGAGGTTAATCAGACTGACGGTGTGGGTGGGCTGGGTGGTAGAAAGACTGATAGAGAAAGACAGGGAATGACAAAAGGCTCTAATTACCAGAGTCTTGTTTAAATGTGTCTGTTATGTGTATTTGGACATTAGAATAAAATTCTAATTAAATGAAACCAAGCATAAGATTAAAAAAAAAGAAAAAAAAAAGAAATAAAATAAACTTGTTCATGATGAATTCCTAACTAAGACGAGACTAAGTTTATAACACTTTGTCTGAACAGAGCTGGAATGAGGATGAGGATGATGAGGATGGGCCATACAGTGCTGTGTGATCGGTGCAAACCTTCCACGCCGGCCTCATGTGGGGAGAAGATCCTGGCGTCTCCACAAGGCGAGGTGCTGATGTAGAGATGAAACTGTACGTTGTCCTTTAACCTGTAGCCGCCCTTGTCACAGTGTACAAATATCGAATTCTGGTGTTCCTCCTTGCTGTTGCTATGACGATGGAAAAATGGCAAATTAATAATGTGCCCGACAAACGGCTTTGAAAAATCTATTAAATTTTTTTGCAATGCAGCTCATTTCACTGGACATATATTTAATTTAATTAGACAGAACAGAGAGCAGCATAAATACATGTTAGACTATCAATGCAGGCCAAGCTTATAGAACATACATTTAAAAAAGGGTCTACTGACCTGAGGAAGAACTCCAGCTGGGTGTAGAGGTACCTGATGAGTGAGCGTCGGGCGATTATCTCAGCGTGGCAGTCATTGAGTGCTAGGCCACGGTCACTCATGTACTCACCGTTGATGCATTTGGTTCCCGTGGAGACACAAATAACCTGTGCTTCCTTAACATCTGTCCCTGTTAGGGGGAAAGAGATCAAAGACATATTAGTCAATGGATTCAAAACCCTCAAAGTACATGCTGTATATTGGGATTTTATGCCTTGAGGGGTCAAACTCCAATAATTTGCAGCCTGGTTGGAAAGTTTTCCTGTAGAAAAAACATGATGACCTCAAAGTCGACACGGAATTGAACTACCTGACACAGCTAGTTGCTAACTTTGTCTGTCTGCCGTTTGGAGCTGAGTAGGTAGACTGCAGTGAGAACGTGACAGTTTTCTGTGCCTTCATCAATTTGAGTGACCGCTTTTAGATTATTTTACTGTTTACACATTGTCATTTCATTCACTGTTATTCTGAAAATAAAAAATATAAAATACACTGGATACAATCAAGTTAAATAAAACTGGCAATACCACAATGTCAGAATACAATCTTGCAAATAAAAGTCCTGCATTCTCATCATTCTCATTAAGGAGTTGTAATATAAATGTAAAAAAAAAAAAAAAAAAAAATCTAAGTACAGAATTCCAACCTCTGTGACTGTAAAACTATTACATCTTACTATACTTATTTTAAGAACAGATTATTGATGGGGCACATTAATAAACGAAATGCCCTTTCAATGTCTAGTTAGTTGAGGTGAAACTAGTAGTTTTTATGCCTTGTATTTGTTAAGCTTATCATGTTTTGTAGGTGCAAATTTAAAGTTGGTGGCATAGATGGATAAAACCATGACATAATTAGGCATCTCCAACTTCCACATAACTATCACACTTAACACACTGGTGCTCAGCAGTGAACACTCATCTGCTTTGAGGGCTCGAAACATGGAACACTCACAAATTCACTTTTAGTGCTGTGTTTTCTAAGCATGAAAGCACCAGCCATCTCTTCGCCTTAAAATCTACCTGTTGTCATGACGACCCCTGCTAGGACTTTCCGTCGTGCATGGGGGGAGGTGAAGTTATCTGTCAGCTCACTGAACTTATCCACCACCAGGCGAGAGACGGCATCAGCCAGAACCTGGAATCACATTCGCACAGACACACACACACAAACACACAAACATGCAGTCACAAAAACACAAGGCTGTGTCAGATATGTCAGCTTACAAAGCACATCTGATGTTATCCTCCCTTAGAGCACCATGTACCTGTCACAGCGTTCGCATTCAGCTTTAAACAAGAGTCAGAGCGCTGAAACGACAACAAGTAAAACTGGGTTGACCCCCTGAGGGATACCTAACCATCTTTCAAGCAACACTGTTTGAATTTAGCATGGCAGTTATAATTTACCATCTCCCTCCTCAGTGAATCTCAAATGTAAACAAACAACTAAACCTAAGCATCAGCTCTGAACAAAAGGTCTATTGACTCCTCACATAATTTAAAACAGCCCAATTTCTTGTGCAACCTTGAAATTGAACTGATCAAATCATTACATTTCTCTTGCTCCTTATCCCATTGCTAATGTGATGGATAATGATGACAACCACGCTGAGAGATGACGGCTGGATGACCACCAATTAAAGAGATTAGACCAATGTTACTTCTTTGCAACTTCAGAGTCACCGATTCGTAGCCAGATCACTTGACTTTCGAATACCAAGGTCGTACATGGTGCAGAAATGAATGATAATGTTTCGGGTGCAGAAACAGCGACACAAGAGACCACTTATATTTGGACTAAAAACACATATGTCCATTTGAGGAATGGAAAAATAAATAGCTATTTATTTGAATGGGTTTTTAAACATTAATAAAAACAATTTAAACAATAAAACACAAAATGAATCATGAAAAGTTATTTGAACTGCACTGGACTCCAACCATTAACCCTATTAGGGCCTTTCCAGAGGGAAAAAGGCTGCAGAAATTAAACACCAAGCAACAGAGATCCAAAACAGCATTTTGGGGGGGGGGGTCAACAACAGTAAAATGTGATGCCTGTGAATAAATCCGTTGACAAGTGAAGAGCGTGAGTACGGACAGAAAAAAGGGCTTTGAGTAAGGGACTGTGGACAGTGTGTCGTGCTGATTAGGTTAGCTGACTGTGTTATCTCTTCTCACACATTGACAAAGCTCTGACAGTCACCACTACAGTGACATCTTATGTGACCACCAGCCTTTAGTCCGTGCAAACCTGATTTGAATGAGATGTTAATGATAACCTACTAGGACAGCAGAGTTTGATCGGTGGAACAGGTTGAACTAGACCGCTTTGCAACTCAGCAGATGGGTACTGTTTCCACTTCCTGAAAAGTTGTGGAAGCATTTCAACTGCGTTTATGATGACATAGAAACAGCTTTGGATGTGTAATTTATCAGGGAGAAGGGTACAATTCCTCAGAATTTTATGCCATACCAGGAAATATGGCGGTGACCTCAGAAGAAACAAAATATGGACATGGTACAGATATTATCTAGATACACTGGACAGTGTTCTAAAAACCTTATCTTTAAAGCTTCATCCACTTGACTGTCTCACACATTTAGATTTTGTCTTCCGTCAGTCTTGACACTTACATTTTATTTGGTGTTTAAAATCTAGGAAATGTTTCAATGGCACCTTTTCAGAAGAAAGAATTTGATCATTGGCAATCATGTCTCTACATTTGTCTCAAAAACAAAGCAATAAAGATATCTGAGATATCGTCAATAAGGTTTGCATCAAAATTGTAAAACATTACTCAAATCATTAACCAAAGAATATTTGAATATAACTGACTTTCTTAACACTTAGCCCAATGAATTAAAACATTGTATGTCCCTCCTCTGTGTTTTAAACAATAGTCCAATTCAATACACCAATGTGTACCTCACAGAGCAGAGATGTTTATGAGTTAGGGTTTCTTACCTGGGGGAGGTGAAGCTGCAATCCCTCTCTCGGTATGGGCTGCCGGGATGGTGTCTGGTCTAGCTGCATGTTGAAGAGAGCTGAGAGGGCGGCTTGTGCTGCCCGGGCTTTTGCCAGCTTCTTGTTGCGACCTGAGCCTTCAAACGTCTGTGCATCCACCGTTACTGACATCACAAAATTCTTGGCATGACTCTCCCCGCTCTCTGAGACAAAATCATATTTGAGGCCTGGCCTGAGCTCATTGAGAATCATGACTGGGTTTTTGCCACTGGAGGGTGAACTGAATGCAGACGGAGGGGGCAATGGGGCCTGGACAAGGTTGCTGCCAGGTGGTGTGGGCAGTGGATACTCCCCTAGAGAGTTCAAGGAGCTGCTACCATTGGAGCCGAGATAGAACGATTCTTCAGGTGCGGCTGGTGTCTCAAAGCCGTTGAAGAGCATATCAGGAAAGTCAGCTTGGTCAGATGTGAAGTCTGTGTTCACCGTCAGAGTTCGACCCATGGCTAGGTGTGCCTCAGAGGCATTGGGGAACTGGACGAAGGAACGCAGAGCTTTTTCAGCTGCATTCAGTTTAGCCTTCTTCTTTGTTGGACCCATGCCCTCAAACATCTGTCCATTGACCTCCACAGTCATGACAAAAACTGGTGCATGGACTGGTCCTGTCTGAGACAGCAGTTTGTACTGTAGCCCTGGTTTGATTTCATTCAGTTGCATCAGAGCGTTCTTGGGCAGGACAGGCCCTGGTGTTTTCTTGCGCTTCTTGGCCCGGAACTTGGAGTGTGTATGACCATTGTTTCCCTCCTCTAGTGGGCGTTTTCGACTGTTCAGGCCGCTTCCATTGGGGAGCTGCTCAGCCACTCCCAGCCCATCTTTGCAGGACACGTTGTCCAGGTTTCGGTTTTCCTTAACGTCGGTGCTGCTCGAACCTGCGGTGCCCAGAAAGAGTAACTTACAACGCCTTCGTTGCAGGATCTTGTAAATGCAAAATTTATAGATTCCTTTATCACTCTTTGGAACTGAACCAATGATTTGTGTTCCTTTATCACAGCAACAGAGATTGGATTTTAATTTATTTGATCATTTTGAACTTGATCTTTTAATTCTGCTAGTATTACTTGCAATGGAACATCATCAATGCCTCTATTGTTCCTAAAAATATGATGCGCTCTCAGAAGCCTAACATTTAAAGCAATGTCAAGATTTTTTGGTAAAATGTTTTTTGAAATTAAATTCATAAGGTATCCTCATCATTTAAGTTGTAATCATCATATAAACCTATTTTTCTAATGATTAAGAATTAGTTTTCAAGTTAGACAACTAATTTACACTTTTCTTGTTGCACATTGTTATGGGTCTCAAACAAAAATGCACACAAATACGAGCACACATATCAACATTCAACAAAGACGCACAAACACGCACACGCAAATAGCTTTTCCTCACCCACTCTGTCAATTTTTAATCTCTTGAGTGCCTACAGAGAAATTAGGTACATTTCAAGTGCTCAGCTTCAAGCTGCAGGTTCTGAAATATACTGTACAGGGGAACACATATCACTGAATCCAGTTAGCAAAGTGGATGGAATATTGGCAAAAATTTTCATTTATAACATCCTTCAGCAAAGGCTTGATAGGTTACTCCTTGCGGTACTCAGGAGAAAGAGAGGCCGCAGTGTGCATGAGTGGGATTGTAGGTTGGGTTGAGGGAGTGCAGGGGAAGAGTGCAGGGGAAGGAGTTGAGGACCAGGCAAACAGGAGAACACATCAAAGAGGCAGGAGGAAAAGACTCCACCTACTGCAGGATCCTAAGGGCTTGACTGGTGACACGGTGAGAGGTTAAAATGCCGTTTAGCCATTTTTGAGAAGAATGACTGTCATATTTAAAATGAGGGCAATCAGAATTCAAGAACTGTTTCTAATGGGGTGCCATTCATAAGACCCTGTGCCTCTGAGATTCCCCCCCATGGAGCTTGTCAGAGAACACAGTGTTTTAAGTTTCAATATGTACTGGCATGCTGCTACCATCTGCATAATACAACTGACTTGTCTTGAGGCAAAACAAACAGCCAATACCCCCCCCCCCCCCAAAAAAAAACCAAACAAACAAAAAAAAACAAAAAAAACAAACAGAAAACCACAAAACACATCCTCTTCAGCTCCTGAGCTTTGAGAACATGCATGTTTTTGGTGTGTGCATGCACTCTGCACTGACAAATTGCTTTGAAGTTCTGAAGGGGGGGGTGCAGAGTTGCTGTACACAACAGTAGAAGAAAAGAATTACCTCCTATCACAGTGATGATAGGTGAAATTTGTGCATTAAACAGCCAGTGACCTTTATCCACTACAGATCTTGTGGCTGTAACTGAGTAACTTTAGCTGTGGTGGGAAAGGGTCTTGTCCAATAGCTAAAAAGTTGGACTTTCACTGTAAAGCTAAATCAAAATATACAGCATGTAATGTTCCATTGGATTATGTTCCTCTGCAAAAGATAAAATTAAAATTAAGCTACTGTAAATGTGGGGATACAAATAGTATGTAATTAAAACTCTAACATGCTGTGCAGGCAAATACAGTGAATATAATGGCACACAAAAAACTGAAGCTCTCTTTCTCCATTATTAATCCATTTATCAAGATGATGTTAATTTTATAATGAGTTTTTTTTTTTTTTAATGACAAAAGCCTGAGAGCAACAGTCATGACACCATGATGCATTGAATTATGACAAAGACGTGCAGTTGTGGTCACTATCATGACAGAACTTGTGTAATCAGCATCCATTAATAGTGGAAAAACAAACAAAAAAAAAACAAACAAAAAGAAAAAAAAAATTCCCATATGTTTGAATGATTCAGTGTTCGAATTCCATGAGGGGGTTTCATGAGCCAATACAGATAAAAACAACTTTATTTTAAATGTGACTTGTTTGTCAGGTTTTGGATTTGGGATGATTCGTGTGATTAAAGAGTTTCAAGAGCTGAGAAGGTTGTCATGTGAAAGTAAAAAAGTCTTTAATATTTTCTCTGGTGTTCCTTTGGTATTAGTGAAACAGCCCTGTGTGAACTTGGACTGTGTTTTATCTTCAAATATATCTTTAGACTGCCAGTAAAAATGTCAGAAAAGGGGCCGCGTGCAGAACACAACAAAGACTCTTTTGCAACTCTGGTTATCTGACTTAACACGTAACAACAAGCCTCTCGTCAGAGCAAAAACACAGACGATGACACTACCATAAGACCTGTTCATTTGGATCACAGGTTAGGGTTCTGCTGGGTTGACAGCCACCCTTTGAATGTTTTCCCAAGTCTTCGGAGGCTCACACACTGAGTTCAAACCATAATGTCTAATTAAAGTTCAATATGCTGGAGTGGAGAGGATTTTCTAAGGAGAGCATGGACATAGAATGAATATGTAATATTACTGAAGTGCCTCAGATCTAATTATATTAAATCTTACCTAAAATGTTTTGGTAACATCAGGTGTAAATTTGCATGTGTGTATGTATAGACTACAGTGTGTCTTTGTTCAGGTGAGGACAAATTACAGCTTACATCATGCTTATGTAGGGAAAACTGTGAGAATTCATTTAACAACACAACAAATACATCTTGGTTCTTGTACTTGACTAATGCTTATGTAGTGTATATGGACAAAGTGTGTTCACACTGATTACACGTCAGAGGACCGGACATACAAGGGAAGACATGCAGGCAGACAAAAAGGGGGAAAACAAAAATACAGGCAAACATTTATAACAGGAGATCAGATATTGCACGGGAGGACAGACATACAAATAAGAAAAGTCAGAATCAACTCACTCATATTCTCCTCCTCATCCACATCCATTGCGACGGGTTTGCTCTGACTTGAGAGCAGCCTCGCCCCCACAGCACCTGGGGATCAGGGGACACAAAGGGATTTAAGTGATGCACATAAACACATTCCAAGACCTTGAGTGGCTACAGTGATGATACATTTTCTGCTCTATGTTTGCACGTATTCACACCCAGAAGCCAGCAGACATTATATTGTGTGAGTAGCCTGTGATGTGGGCATATAAATATTCAGAGACTGAGCCATATCAAGGTGAGAGAGGGAGCCTGGAATGACAGGCCTTAATAGCAGGAGCAGTGTATTGTGACTTTCATATCCCTCAGATTAGACCTCATTTCCCACTGCCGACTAGGAGATATACAGCTAGTGACATGGCCAAGTCATTCTACTGCTGCAAACACCTACACACAAGGCATATCTCAAGGTGTACAGTGTGATTAAAGCTCCATTAAGCAATATGTTTCATGTTGAATTAAATAATTTCTCGCAATCTAAAATGTTCACTAATGCAACCACTTAAACCTACGATGAACAATCAGCTCTCCGGTTAGGAAAGATTTATTTATCTTTTTACTTTTCTGCAATTTTCAGTTGGCTTTGTTTTGCTATTTTACAGTTTAATCCAAAACACCAAATGAGTGAATCATCATTTGAACCAAACATCCAGCAGGCCACTTCCCCTTTTTTTTTTTTTTTTTTTTTTGGGTGAGTTGAAAAATATTACCCTCCACTGACTGTTTGTCAGCTCTGTCGATTCTCTCTTGGAATGCAAGGTGGTCAAAACCGTGTCAGGATTGAATTTAAGCAGTGACTTTTAAAGTTGTGTTTCCACAAACAGTGGATGTGGAGCAGCTGGCAGGTAGCTGTGGCTCAGGAGATAGAGTAAGTCAGCCACTAGTTGAGAGGTCTGCCACATTGATTCTGGCTTTCACAGTCCACAAGTGTCCGTGGGGAAGATACTGAACATGGAATTACTGATGTAACAATGGAGAGTGAATATGTGTCTAGAAAGGTGTGCAGTCCTTCATATTCACATCTGGGCCACTTGACAACTTTAAATCAAATATTTGTTTCCTTTTGTCACCTAGTTTGAATGGAGGCAAACATGTAGCTCTAATGTGGCACATTTTTTTCACCATGTACTACTACTAACTAGTCATTAACTTTATCTGCCTGGTGTTAGACGATCAGCTTGTCTTCTCTCTAACACAACATCCCTAGTTCTTTGTTCAATTTTAAACTTTTAATCAGTACAAATGTTTTCAAATGCAGTTGGTTGCGCAGCACCCTTTGGGAAAAGTGTGTACTTGGAAAAGTTGCACCATTGGCCCATAGAAGGCTGCTAACTATAGAATTAACAGTTCCAAAAAAGTTTCTCTATAACTCCCTACCAACCACTTGAGAAGTCTTAGCGTGACAAAAAATATTGCTAAGAGCAGCGCAGATGAGTGCATTCTGATGAAACAGACTAACAGATAGAAAGAGAGTTAGAGCAGCATGGAAGGAGAAGGCAGAGAGGCGTTTGGCACAAAGAGAAAGAGGAGCAGGAGAAAGATGGCATTATGATATAGAACAGATTGTGCTGATTCTTCTCTCTCTCTCTCTGCCCGCCTTCCATCAGTGCCCCCATTCCTCAGCCAGACACTTTCTTAAGCTAAACTAAATGGGCTAATTAATCTGGCCTAATGGTGGGTGACAGCAAATATGCTAGCACAATTATCACCCTATTAAAGATTCATATTCCACCCCATAATTGAAAATGAAAAGGTGGGGTGAGGGGAGGCTGGGTGGGAGTGGGTCCAACAGAGTGGAAGATGAGAGTAATTTTTCTCAGGTAGCATGAGCCAGGTGCCCTGGCCCCCACACACATTCATCCAGCAAGCATCCACACACAAGATTAGTAACTTGCAAGACGCAACTTCTGCAGTGCATGATGCAGTAAGTCTTTTAGTCCAGTTCATACGTTGATAGAAAACCAAAATATATGATATATAGATATATGACCAAATCAACAAAAGTTCATGGTAGTGGTTTTGTACTCGTTTTTTCTTCATGTCTGGGCCCTTCAACATAGTGATGTGTAGTTTCATCACCAAGCAAGTAACTATACCTGACATCATCAAGGATAGTGCAACATCAAAATAATCAAGGGAGCGTGTGTGTGTGTCCATGCTTGTGGATGTGCGTGTAATTGTCTATGCCATCCTAAAGGAGAATGCATAGGCAAAAAAAACGGTCATAGCCTTCTGTTACATTAATTTAATACTTATACTTTTGAGTTTAGTGAGATTCATTATCTGCATTAAATCCATTCTGTGATGTTAAAATACAGTACAGTTAATGAGAAAATAGATGTGGTCCCATTTCTCAGAACCTACATATTGATAACCTATGATCATTAGAACACTCCAGTGCTTTGTCTGTGTATGAGCTTAACTATTTATGCAGCTCTTCAAGGTCAGTCTACATCAAGTTCAGCAAAACGCTTGGAAAAAAAGTTAAAAAGTAGAGTAAATGAAATCAAGGAGAAAGCATATTAAGTTGTCTGAAGAAAATAAAATACATTTTGCCTAAAGGGAAACCTATTGAGCCAACATTTACTTTAATATGGTGCAGATTTTTCCCTAGGTATTATTTCAAGATTTACAATAGAGCCTTCAAAAATATTCATGGCTGATTTATGGCATGGACATAGTTTTAGCACAACACTGTGTATGCTTCTTCTGTCATAACAGAAGAAAAACTGTCACAACAACTTTTACAGTAGAAAATGTGTGTATTGGTTGTTTCTTGATGGCAGCTACATAATTTGACAGCAACCTAATGTTTACCACTCAAATGTGTGGCTTATTTATAACACATTGCATGAGTTACGTTTTGTAATCAGGAAATATGTAAGACATTTAAACCAGGATGTGTTAAAATTACCATAGAAATGTGAGGTGTTTTTTGATGGTGCTCCATTATATGCTTCATTCACGAGGAATTTTTTGGACGTGAAAGGCACTTGAACAAACTCAAACATTTGCATGCATGAAAGGCGCTGGTAAAGGCAAATCAGGATCCTTGATTGATTATGGTATTGACCGTTTTGGAACACACAAATCTAATGCAAAGGATTTAAAGTGAGTCAAAAGAATAAACGATGAGGACCATGAATATCTCGCTCCACATGCACAAATGATAGTGCATCATCAACTTGTGGGACGGCTGGGTTCCAGGTAATTTTTAGTGGATGCCAAGGGAGGCAGGGAAAAGAGAAAGATGAGAAATAAGATGAAAAACCTCAAATTCAATCTGGCATGGTGAGAGGGACTGAGGGGAAATAAGGTGGTTTTGATTTGTCTCTCATCCCTCGCTTGCGCTGTGACGGAGCGATAGAGCATCGCCACCGTGGAGGGAGCACCAGCAGTGGCTGACTGACGAGAGGGGGTGGGGTGGTGGGGTGGAGCGAGGGATGGAAAGGTAAAGGTGAGGGAAGAATAGAAGACGAGAGAAATGGAAAATGCAATCCTATTTCAAGTAAAAGAGAATCATTATCTTCTCTAAAACAGAAGGCGATGGAAAGGACTGCCCTTGGCAGGCCGTGTGGTTCAAACTGTCATAAACAAACTGCCTATTGAGGCTGTGTAGGAACTCAGATTTGACATCAAAATAATTGTATGTATATGATGTATGATGTATAAAATAATTAAGTAAATGATTTGCTCGAATGAAGGGCAAACCTTTAATAATAAAAAAAATTGAAGATGTATGTTGGCATGCATGGTGTTAGTACCACCGCCTGCAATGGGATTCCAAGCAAAAATTGAAAGGTAACCTGTCATAATGATGGTGCAAAAAGCAGGAAAAAAATAAGGTCTATTGGTACAAAATGCATCAGCATATGTGCCAGCAATTTCCTTTGAACGGCATCTTTCTAAGTGCTCGAGCTGCATTCAGCACATCTTGAAATGCATCTGGTAAACAACAACAACAACTTGAAGGTCTGTAATCATATTTTATAAAAATGTTGGACTGATTTATGGACTAACCACAAAGAGCTGTCTTGAGCTGATAAATAGCAACCTGTTTTTTCTTTTTTCACACCATGTGCACATGAGGCCTTGTTGGCTATTGTTTCTGGTAATGGATATCATTCAGTCATTCTGCAGTGTTAATTCACTCACAATCTCACAATCTTTTTTTGTCTTTCTGGCGTAATAGGACTATTAAAAATTCTCACTGTGCTTTCCTCTTGCAGTAAACCAGCCTTTTCTGGTCTCTTTGGTACTTGTCTGCAAATTGTAAGGGACAGCTCTTAAAATGGGACGTGGATCTGCCTTTTCCAGGAGGACAGGATTTACCTCAACTCCGAACAAAGTCCCTCTCCTGTATTTCTTTAAATTCTAAGTGGTCTCTGCACTTAGCTTTTTTATTTGGTGGCCAGTCAACCTAAATTTGTGAGGCCAGTTCCCTCCACAAGATGATAGTGCATCATCTCCTGCTACAGTCACTTGTAGTTTACAGTTTTGGCAAGGGATAGGCAGATCAAAACTGTGTGATCAATACTTAACACATTTGGTGTACATTCATATTATTAATAGCCCTGTGATGGACTGGTGACCTGGCCAGGGTGTACCCCGCCCTCGCCCAGAGTGAGCTGGGATTGGCTCCAGCACCCCCCGTGACCCGGAAACGGAAAAGCGGTAGAAGATGGATGGATGGATAATATTATCAATAATAATGATTTCATATTCATATTCATGTTTAAGAAGCGGGAGCTGATTCACTTCCTAAGGTTTACAGTACCTTACCATAATGTTTGTGTCCAAATGGGTCCATACATAAGCTGACCCATGTCACATAACTGTGTCCAATCCTCATGGCAATTGGAGAAGCGAGTACACACAGCATGCTGTGTTAGCACTAATACAGACATGTGAGTGATACAGAATAACAGAAAGGAAACATAATGTGATGTGATACTACTTTTCATTTGTAGATAGAAAGACAGAAAGATTTTATTCATAATAAATTCATTGTTAATGTTAGGAATGTTTAATGTGATTTGAGTATTTGATTTTCCCATATCTCTGATTTTCTGTGGTTGTTACAATGTCTGCAACTTCATGCATTCACCTTTGACAACCCTGATTTTGCTTCTTGGGTATACAGCCGATTTGAATCATTTTTGGGGAACTGTAAACTGCATCAGCATTTTCTTTTGGTTCAAGTTGCACAAGGTGACAGAAGAATCACTTAAACAACACTTAATCCATTTCCCACAACTGACTTTCTATACCAAAAATGGTCAAGGTTAAAACTTTCTCCTGTATACACATTATTGACTTGTCCCTTTGTAGTGTATAATGGTGTAAAAGTATAAGTAAAAAATTCATTTCAGTTATAGCAGGCAATTCCCCTAGAAGGTATAGAAAATGACAGTTTGTAATTCATAAAGATAACAACAAGGCAAACAGCCCAATGATGGAACTTAAGCTCGACAATCAAATATCCCATGTCATCTCATGTAAAAGCTTTGCTCTTCCATGCTGTTATACAAACAGAGGGAAAGGTACTTTTCCTCTAAAAACTTTCTCTTACTTTACTTCACTTTAACCTCTCACTCCTGCCATGTAGGGTTCTATGTAACTGAAAACAAACTACTTTTAGAGGAGGCTACAGATTAACCTGCTCGTCGGGCATTAAATTTGACGGCATCAAAGGGTAGAGTTTGAAAAATGTTTGACTGGCCAAAAAAGTCACAGATTTTGAAATCAGGCAAAGCCATTTAATTAAACTCTTGAGTTGAACAAACTTGCACTTCAACTTTTTATTAATGAATAAAATGACTTCAGGGCTTCTTGCCTCTCATAACGTTTCAGTATGCAGTGTCGGCAGAAAGTGTCAGCTCCATCACCTAAATCTTTGACCCAGCGAGGAAATCTACAACTTTCAAGACAACATTAACAGCATATTAATAGACAAAAGTCAAACCTTCAAACTTTCAGCAGCCTGACATGCTGCTGTGTTGACAGGACCAAGACAGGCGGTAAAAACTGTCCCTGCTTAGCTGCTGTCACCAGCGGACATGAACAATGTGCATCACTGCACAGATATAACCATGTACATACTTATCTGTGATATGAAAGCCCCCCCCCTCCCCACCACCACCTCCATGAAGCAATCCAGACAAAAAGAGTCCTCAGTACTCATTCCCAACAAGCATACTGTACCTCGAGAAAATCCTGACCTAAATAATTTTTCTTGCAAATTTATGTACCTTTGTTTTTCAGTGGTTCACTTCCTTGATGTATGTTGGATGGTGCTGGATTATATCTTTTTTTTTATGGAACATCTCCCCCTTTTTTCAGTGGGATATGACTGGATATTGTATCGCCTGAATGCACAGTAATTGATGTGTCCAAGTCTAAATTGTTTACTCTGAAAAAGGGAAGATAAATGTGTTGCTCGCACAGGTTTTTATCACAGTCATAATTATATCTGTTACAGCTCGACTATAGCAAAAGACAAAACCTAAATGCATACATTTTTTGGTTGAAATGGCTTGTATAGTCAAACTTGAGAAAAAGAAATATGAAGATTTTATTCACATCTTTTAAAAGTGAACAAAAAAAAAAAAAGTGAGGAAGTTATCTGCTCCTTGTAAGAAAAAGATTGTTAGGTTGAAGGTTAACCAAAGTTTCAATCCACAACAAACGATCAAACAATCCACCTATGAAGCTTTGAAGAATGAGGCCTTGTTAGTGAATGAAGATTTCAGTTAAAGTCTTCAGAGTAGAGAAAACATGTTAGATATAATACAAAGTGAGACAGGGCTTTTCACAACAACTAAATCTGATGGCACTGAATGGCCACTATTATGACAAGAGATGTTTATTCATTACAATTTATTTTCAGACCCCTTTGCTTTCACATTTTGTCATGTTGCAGCCTACGTTTGACAGTAGTCATTTAATCAAATGTGTTTTATTTATTTCAGAGAATACTTATTCCTAACTTCCTTAGTAAGAAATAGTTAGCTTTATGTCCACGTAAACAATTACAAGCAAAAATTAAATAAAGTCAAAATAAAAATTGAGTAGAGGGTTTATAACACTATTGAGGTTTGTCAAGTGTTTATTCACATACTCATGTCAAAAATCGTAACTGCAATGAACACCCATGTGTCAGATCTGGTGGGGTTAGGGTTACTGACAAAAACAAAAGAGAAGTAAAAATATAAAATATGTATCCACATGAGAAGTTGTTGTTGTTAGACACGCTAGGTTAATAAACTGTAAACTCAAAAATGTTCTTACAGCCACGTATAACTTCAGTGTAGTGCGATTTAAATTACTGACTAAAGATTTACATACTGCTTTTGAAGCAATTAAAATACCTACAATTTGTGGCATGTTAATCTCAGCTTAAAGCAGTGCTCTGAGTAAACCTACCACTATTTTAAGTGTACAGATTCTTATGTTTTAAGTATTACAAAACTTCAAGTTACGGCCTTTGAACGCAGTTTTATTTTTATTTGACTGGTATTTCATTGGTCATATTAAAAGTCAACTCTTTAATTAGAAAGCACCTACTTTCTGTCATCATCACATCCACATCACCCTCGGCCATTTGGAGCAGACGACTTGCATGGCCAACAGCCTGTTTAACCAACCGCCGTGCTCTGACAGGCTCTCGGGGACGGTGTCGTGGGTTGCAGTACAACGCTAGACTTGCTGTGTAATGGACCAATACAGAGGCTCTGCTGGGGAGTAAAGAGGGAAAAATGGGTCCTAACCCCCTCCCCATGCAACCACTGTCACCAGAGCCTCCACGCCACAGCTAATTCACACACTCAGATTCAGCTTTTGTCTGCATTAATATGTATATACACCGCACCTTTCCAAAACAAAACGCATCACAATAACAACACACAAAAATCAAAAACCAACAACAACACAAACAAAAAAAAAACCCCAAAAAACCCCAGCAGTTTTCAAAAGAGAACATGAGATAATATAACTACGGTTTAGAAGTCATCTTACAGTTCATAGATGTGCTCAGGGGCTGGGTGGAAATAACTACAATTCTATATTTCAGCCTTTAGAAGCCAGCAGTAGAGCACCGTGCTCCGTACACTTTGTTTTAGTACAGAAATTGACTGCAGGGATTTGAACCCTTTGCAGTAGACCTACAACTCATCCACTCAAAATACTGAGGGAATATATCTATTAGAAATGTTAGCACATAGCAAAAGCACAATTGCAAAGCATTGTAACATACATACGTTGCCATTCCGTTAGCAAATTGCTGACTGAAAATAACAGAATAGATGCGTGGCATGAAAGCTGTTGGGTTTTTAAACGTATTTATTGCTTTCTTTTTCCTCACAATAGATAATAATATGGATATTTTAGGTTAATATTTCCCCAAATATTCGTCAAAACTGGTGAAAATAAACTGCAAATGTGGTGCAGTGAAGAATGAGGAGAGAATCTGTCTTTTATTGTATTCCTGGCTTTAATATCTGACAGCTGGTTGTTTATCATCATGGACCGCTGGTGGTGAGAGAAGGGAAAAGGTGGAGAAAGCGGAGGCAGAGAGTATCAATATGAAGTTTTTTTATTTGATGGGTTTTGTGGGAGATTGCATTTCAGAGGGCTGGCAGAGTCAGGGTTCATGGCAAAGTGAGGGGAGAGAGGCCAAGTCATAAAGGTGAGAGATAACGCTGTCTTTGTTTGAGAAGAACACACACTTTTGTTTGTAACATATAACGCACTTTCCGCTATTGCTGCAAAAAAAACCAAAAAACCCTATAAATTAAAAACCACAAAACCCATGTATTTTAAATCCATTTCTTCACCTTATGAACACTTATTTTTTCTCTCTCACATTTGTAGTACATACTCTCTTATTTCTCTCCCCAACATTTTCACACAGACGCACACAACACACACACACTCTCAAACGTCCTAGGCTGGCTTCAGGTGTGGTCATAAATCATCAGAGTGAGTGGCTCTGATTCCCCCCAACACCAGCAGAGCCAGAGGGAGGGAGGGGAGGCAGGGCGGCTGGGGGCTCATACGAAGGTTGGTGGGCCAGAGAGGAGGCTGCAGCTAAATGGCTGCCCTCACTTCCTGTGTCCATCAAAGCCAGAACAAGTCACTGCTCAGCCTTAGGGGTCGACACATGGCAGACAGCCAATGGTACAGACGTAAACACTTTAACATGGACATGAACTTGTACCCTCACAAAACAACACACGGACATAAAAAAAAACATATACACCGGTAGCTTGAAACAAATGGAAGAGCATACAAATTTGTTCACCCTCAGATTTGAGTTAGTTCAGTTCTTCTGTTGTCTCAGTTTAATGCGATTTTTTTTCTTGCTTTATTCCTTATCTTGAGGTTTCATTTTATGTTGTTGCAGCGTAGTCTGGGATCTGTGGTCAGTCAGTAAAACATACTCTCCTCACCTTGTTCAAGAAAGTCACTGTTTACATTAAGTATAGTAAAAAAAAATGTGTTAGAAGGGTGAAGGAGGGTTTGTCTCCTTATTATCTATTTATTTAACATTTGTTTTAATATTACCAGTTACTGTTTGGACAAACTTTCAGCAACACATCTGCTCGTTCACTATTCCGACTTCACTGCCCAACACAAAAAACAAACTTTCTGACTTTACTCAGAATGGGAGATACACTGTGAGCATAAGCTTTTTGTCTCTCACACCTTAAGCACAGGCAACCACCACAGGGGGAAGTGAAAAGTGAGGTAGGCACCAAAAATGTCCACTACCAAGGAAACCAGAAGTAAACATCTGTATGCATTGGCTTTATATGGTCTTTTTAAGCTGTGCCGTTGCAAGTGGCGTATTTGATACCATAAATTTTAGGTAACTGTGTTGATGCTTGAAGGCGTGAGCTACTTCAATAGATCATTATCTAACAACATATCTGACATCATCTGAGGTGTCTTATTTCATCTACACTTTCTCTTACTGCCTGGCATTCAAACCACAATGGAAAAACTGCTATAAAAATATATTGAAACGTTTTCTCCCCCCAGATCTGAACCATGACATTTTCATTTTCTGATATACAGGTCATATTTTAGGTTGCACTTGCAGCACTACAGTATCAGTGGAGAAAGGTTTATACTTTCCCTCATGTGAGGATATTGAATAAGCCGAGGCATTCATTGATTTATTTCTGTACTGAGATCCTGTATTGGATATGTCTCTTAGTGTGTTATCAATAGATCTAGCCCCGTGTGTTTTATATAAAAGGTAATACAACAAAGAGGTCACAAAGAAACCTACACATGTGAATATATTAAACTGTTGTGACTCTTCTCATTAGTTAATGATGTTTTGGACTCATTAAACTTTTTTTCTTACATGAAACCAATGATTTCCTGGTACTACATGGGAATGGAGTTTCCATCAGCCAGATAATCAACTGACCAATCATAGAGAAATGGCCTCTCCTGATGTCATTTGAGGCTAAATGGCTTCAAAATGACAAATGAAAGGTAGCGAAGGTGAACAGTCTGCTGTCCACTCATTATCTCTGCTTGAGGCTTTAAGCTATGTTAGTTGCTACATTAACATAACACACCCACATATTGATTTTTTGATTTTGATTTTGATTTAGTTTATTTGCACATATATATATATATATATATTTATTTGCACATATGTTTATTTGCACATATATATATATATAAAAGAAACATTACACAGATAAAAAAAGAAAATAAGACCGAATGTGCAGGAGAGGTCATAAAAACCCGAAAAGGCTTACAAGTGGCCCCCCCTCCTAACAAATAACAATTACAAAACTATAGCTTACAAAACTATATAAGCTACGGACATAGGCTTACCTCTGTGCTTATACACATGCACACACTCGAATACATGCAATAAATAATATCTCAGAATCACATGATACCTCAGAATACAATTAAATAGTCCAAAGATATACTTGAATGAAAAAAAAAACAAAAAACAAAAACCACCCACATATCTCACTGCCTGGTCAAGTTGAATTGGCTTACCAAGGTTTAACAAAAAAAGCACAACCTTCATAAATCCATTGTGAATCTGACAAATGTTATGGAGGTGCAATATAAATGGTAGGCATGCTTCTTATACAGCTGGGTAACTAGCTACAGCCAACATACAGATTAGGCTGACCCAACTGTCTAGACTATATAGTTGTAGATACAAGTAATAACTCCATAATCCTCCATCACTTACTACTGAATAATTAGGACAAAACTGATGTAACGCTTAATAAAAAGAAATAAAATAATAATTTAATCCGATTATCGAGGTAACATAAGAGACACAGGCTTAAACAGCAATAAAAATGTGGTGTGTGTCTGATACATCATAGTGTCAGGAACCTTTATCGGGGATTAGCATGTATCACTGATTCATGAAGGTTCAAGATACTAATAACTAACAGCCGTGTATTTGTTCTGAACTGACTTGAAGGTCGAACCTAAATTAACAAAAGTAACTGTTTTCGAGGAAGAAAAGTCCCAAAAGTGGGAATATTGAGAGAAGAAACAGATCGAAGAAGACTGGGAGTCCAATATGAGGAATCGAAGATGAGGGGGAGGAGGTGTTGAAAGGAAAAAAAGAGGGGGAAAGAAAAGGGAAGGAAAATGGACAAAGACAAATGGCCATGGGAAATGGCTGGTGCAGGAGAGGCGCCTATGAGACAGCCCTCTCAGCAGCCCTAACACAGACTGATAGGCCCACCAGGCTGTGCAACCAGTCCAATCCATTCCATTCCTGTCTGATTTTTCTCTCATTCTGAAAAAAAAAATAACTATCACATATCAAGCCATATCGAGCATTATAGGCTATATAATACTAGAAAATGTGTCACAATAATATGATGTGCACACCAGCAATAATCTGCTGCCTTATTTGTAATCAAATGTTTCATATCGCTAGTAGCAATTGTGTTTCTTGCGGAAAACGTTCAAGGAATAAGAAAATTAATTAAATCCCCCCCCCCTACATTTTAGTGTGGCTTACCCAGAAGTCAGCTGGGGCCCCCTGTGACGCTGACGGAGTGGTAGGGCAAATGAATGAATGAATGAATATTAGCGTGATACAGAACAGAACATTAAGGATTTCTTTGTTTGAATAGGAAGACAGTACTTTGGTTGACAATCCAAAGTACCAAACTGATTTGTTATTTTGATCTATAGGAGTTAATAAGAGAAATACAGAAAATGAACATCAGTTTGTACCCTCTATTTATTCATTCAGTTTGTCTTCATGCTCCCCATGTCCCCCCCAAACCTTTCCTCCCTTTGTTTCCTGTTTCTAACAGGAGATTTTTTTTAACATTTATCATTATGCTGTCATTAGACAAATACCTGCACAATTTTGGCTCTTAGCCACCAAGGATCAATGTATTATTCCTTTCTCTTCTAACTTCTGGGTGCATCTTTAAAGAATAATATGTTCATGGACATTCCCTGGTGTTAGCGCTGTTGCCCCACAATAAGAAGGTTGTGGGTTCGGTTCCCAGGCCTGGGGCCTTTCTGTGTGGAGTTTGCATGTTCTCTCCGTGCCTGTGTGGGTTTCCTCCAGGTACTCCGGTTTCCTCCCACCGTCCAAAGACATCATGTTTGGGTTAATTGGTGACTCTAAATTGTCTGTAGGTCTGAGTGTGAGTGTGCGTGGTTGTTGGTCTCTGTCTGTCTCTGTTTGTTGGCCCTGTGATGGACTGGCGACCTGTCCAGGGTTTATCCCGTCCTCACCCAGTGTGAGTTGGGATTGGCTCCAGCACCCCCCATGACCCAAAAACGGATAAAGCGGTTGAAGATGAATGAATGAAAAAACATTCCCTGGTAACTACGGCAACCCAGTGGTCAATATAATAACGCAATGAGGCTAAAGTCTGTCTGAAGAAATGCTGATGTATGGAGAGCATGCAAAAAGGGCTCAAAATGTCTGCTAGGGAGCACTCATGGCCTTGACTATGTGAGGCTAGACTGTGGGATTTGGCAACTACTTGATTTATAATTTACGTTATGCGGAAGCTTTTTATGTTTTTCTGAGATTTCCTCTGTACTGTGGACTATAATAGATCTGAAGTGCTACAACTAGTACATTTGGACTTCTTTAAAAGGTGCGTTTGATAATCCTGCATGTAACAAGATAAATAGGTGCAGGGATTTTCCTTTAAAAAGAAACTAATTTGGTAAAAATCACAGAGGCAGCAATTAGACTTAAAAGTAGATTGAAGAGAAAGAGAGAGAAGAAAGAAAGAGAAAGAAAGATGGAGAGGGATACAGGGATCTTTGTTAACTGTCGATGTTTGCAGTTAGATAAGCGAGTGCTACTGTCACCACCCTGCAGTCCCATTACTTTCCCCAATAAAGGTTTGGCAGCCCAGTGATTACCACACGAAAGTGCGAAAGAGGAAGAACCTTAATAGAAATGGGATCTCATTTTTTTGTCACGTGAAAACTTCCCTCAACTCTCCCTCTTTCATTCTGTTGGCGCCTCAGGTGATGTATCCAGCCACTGACCAGGTAATGCAGTGTAATGGAGTACATGTGTGGGCACCGCTGTGCTAATGGAGAGAGGTCGTGGCAGGAAGGGGAGTGCCTGTCATCCAGCCTGATTGAAACTGATGGGCCAAGGTATGGGGGCCACTGAGTAGGGCCACCCAACATGGCACTCCCTGTCTCATCAGACATACACACACTCACACACACACTTACCTCAGAGTCGATTATTTAATTTGGCCCTCCTAATGACCAGTGAATTAGGCTGCCAGAAGCGATTTGCCTTTTGAGCCCTACTGCTGGACGTACATGTTTTCCTTCTTTCTGCATATTAAGAGGCAGCTAGTCAGACACTGACGTCCTCCTCCAATCAGGGAGCTTAGCTTGATGAGCTTGGACTACAAAGACATCTGAGGCAATGAGCACTTCATAAATATCAACTATATGTTTCACCATTTTGAAGTATGTTGCTTTAGGCTCTACCGAGGGCAAACATATTACTAATAACATTAAATAGAATTGTTGATATAAATATAATCTTGCACTGGCATCGCAATGAGCACTGAAATAGATGTACCCTAGCTGGAAAATATTTTACAAATGAGGCAAATCCATATATAGGTGCCTGGATCAGTCTAGTATTCAAGATGTAGCAAACAAGCCAGGTCTTTCTACAAGAACTCCTACCGCACAGTGTTTTGACAACAGAATGACAACAACATGAACCAGCATTTGGCCCAGCTCCTAAACAAGGTCAATATAATAAGAACTTCTTTCATCTTCAACTGCTTATCCATTTCCAGGTCGCAGGGGGTGCTGGAGCCAATCCCAGCTCCCACTGGGTGAGGGCGGGGTCACCCTGGACAGGTCACCAGTCCATCAGAAAGTGACTTCCTCTGTCACAGCCACAGTGGGTAGAGAGTTACTGTGGGTTTTTCCCTCAAATCTCTCCTCCATCCTCTGTCTAGTTGTTGTTTACCTCAGCTGCTGCACCAGTGTTGTCCTTCTGAATGTTTGGACATCTGCTCAAGGGCAACAGCTTCATGGCCTCAACTGACACAAGCCAGGAGTCCGCTGGAAGTAGCATAACCTGCTAACATTAGCTCTCTTCATCTTATGTTGATTGCTCCTCTGGGTAGTGTTCCTGTCAGCACACACCTTCGTATATAAGTAGCATGGTGCATGGCCAAATATGTTTTATGATATCACTGCACATTTCCCGACTGATAATGCAGTGTAAAAACTTCATGGAAACAGTTTCTTTTAGCCTGAGCACAGCTGGAACCAGGTATGTCATTGGCCAATGTAGTGAACCAATAGGAGACACTTCTTACTGCTGAATCATTTCGTTTAGTTTTTTTCTGTACCCAAATCTTTTGCATTGGTTTTCAGTGATGTAAAACAACAACACTACTACTACTACTACTACTAATAATAATAAAATTGATTAATCTTCTACAGCTTATCCGTTTCCTGTTGGGGTGGGGGTGCCGGAGCCAATCCCAGCTCACACCCTGGACAGGTCACCAGTCAATCACAGGGCCAACACACAGAGACAAACAACCACTCATACTCACACTCACACCTACGGACAATTTAGAGTCATCAATTAACCCAAACATGATGTCTTTGGATGGTGGGAGGAAACCGGAGTATCGGGTGGAAACCCACGCAGCCACGGGGATGTAAACATGTAAACTCCACACAGAAAGGTCCCCGGGAACCGAACCCAAGACTTACTTCCTGTGACGCAACAGCGCTAACCACTATGCCGCCGTGCTATCCTATTATCATTACTACTACTACTATCCAAGATTATTATTATTATCCAAGAGACAAGAAACTTTCAGTTTGACCCTCATGTATACTCTGCAGCGAACACCTTCTCATCAGTCTTTGTACATTCTTTAGGTCCAGGTATCAGGTTCAATAATAATAAAACTCCTTTACTTTTGCTTTCTTCCATCTTTTCAAGGTTGTTGGGTGGCTGCCTGTCCTCTTTTCACTAGCAGCTGTAAAATCTATTTGACAGCTCTGATTTATGACACAGCATAGGTGCCGAGCGCCTGTGGGGAAAAGAGTGTATGTTTGAGTGTGTTTGGATGTGTGCAAATGTGCAGGTGTGTGCACAGAGGACCAGCTTACAGAGGACCACTGCTGCTGTGCTCAATGCTCAAGCACCTAACAGGGCACACACGTAGAAAATTGCACACAAATATCCTGATACGTGTACTGTATACCTTGAAGCGGCATGTAGAGACACACCAGCCTCAACAGAAGTACCATTAATAGACTGAGCACAGTTAAATTATAGACTGCAGGGAGATGTAATACCTGATCCTAAAGTGTTTTGATTGACTTAAATGCATCAGTGCCCTGAAATGTGTGGCTCTTCCTAGCTTGTTGACAGTTTTCCGAAAGGGTTAAAAAGTAGCATGTGATTTACAATTTGCCTAGACGATCCGAGTTAACACCGCTTGTCACATGCAAGGCCAGGTTAGACACTCAAGGATCCTCGCCCAAGGAAAGGGATATGAGCATACTGTATGCTCTAATGTGTTTGGGTGTATGGGTGGAGGGGCGAGGTTATGAAAATAAATGCTGGTGCAAGGACATGACTGCATCCATGTAGATTTGTGTGCGCCAGTGCCGGTCACACTGTCACCTGGGAGTTGAATTTCACACCTTGTGCCTTCGCAATTGTCAGGCAGCGGCACACAGTGCTGATGGGCAGCAGGGACAGGACAGGATGAGAAACCTCAGAAAAGATGAAGAAGAGGGTCATGACAGCTGACGAAGGGAGGGAGACAGTCTTCATACACCCTGAGAGGACTAATGTCAGAGGTGTACAGCATTGACAACAAAGTAATATCAGCTGTGACTGAGCTCTACCTGTCATAAAAAAAGTCAAGTTAAAATTAAGCTTTCCTCTGTTTTGCAGGCAAGGTTTCCACCAAACACATTTGTTTGGGAAAATCGAATTTTCATCACCATGTCCTGTTCCATTACCTGCAAAGAAATTCTTCCCAATGCATGACATGAAAGCAAGGTAATAACCAGCTAGAAGAGCAAAACATTTCCATATCCACTTGAATCTACACTGACACCGAAGCTGCGCTAATGAAGTTCATCTCTGTGGTGATGAAGGGAGCCGACACAAATCCCCGCATACACCTCTGGTATTGTAAAGTGTCTCTCCGCCAGCTAAACACACCTCAATGCTTAGTGCAGTCTCACTACAACCCCCCACCAACCCATCCCCCCTCAGCCTGTCACACTCATTAGCAGCATGCTAATAAAGGCTAATTACATTGAGACAGCCAGACACAACTCATTTCTTATCATGACAGACTGATTTGTGCTGCTGTGTTTGCAATGCCCGAAAATATGCCACTAAATATGGCAGAGCTAATAATTAACATTTTTTTGTTGTTGTTGTTAGGTAAATTGTGGTGACTGTGCTTTGTTACTGCTGTCAAATGTTAATCGGTTTGTCTGCGGCTTTTTCACAGACTGCAAATCTGTTTTTTGTGCCTACATGCAGGAGCCAAGACTATTTTAAAGGAAAGAAAAACAGCAAAACCATTGACACTTGTTTTTGTTGGTACAGTCTGGATGTTTTAAAATGGTCAAGCTGATTTTCTAAATCATAATAAGACTAATATAAAACTAGTATATGGGAATGTTAATAAGTGAAAGGGTGAAAATATAAATGAAGGAAAGAAATGCAAGGAAAGAGCAGGTGGGTTATAAGGAAATGGAGGAAAGAAGGGATGGAGGGAGTAAAGTTATCAGAGAAGAGAGAGAAAAAATGGAGGCTAGTTGTACACAAAGTGTCTTCCACAGCGATGGATTGTAGACAGTGTAGCCGCACCCTCCTCCTTCCCTCTCCCTCTGCCCCCCCCATTCAAGTTGCAAAAGCTAATTTTGGGAATTTCGCTGGCATGGCAGAAAGGGCCTCTGTTCCACATTTTCCATATTTCATATACGCCCCATTGGAAAACGTTTTCTGCGAGTGTCATGGCTTGGCACATTTATGAGAGATGCATTGTAGAACTTATCACTTGGAAGATGTGCTTAAGTTAAGCATTTTGAAAGTCACTGTGTGGCAATTCACTTACAAAGGGAAAGTAAAGTATGATCATCTACAGAGTAACTGGTTACTCCCATAGTGTATACAACTGAAAGTTTAAATCACAGAGTTGCAGGTTATACTGAAGTAAAAATAATACAAGTAAATAAGCTATTATTGGCATTATTCGAGTTAAATGTTAACAAGAAATGTAAAGATCAACAATAGCCTCATTCAAGAGTCCCAGGAAGTTGTGAAAGTGTTTTTTCGTTAAACATTATCAGTGGAGAAATGTTACAATGCATCTTATGAAGAAGTAGAATTTCAAAAGTACAAAATGTTGTTATTTGTTAATGTAGCTGAACACACAAGTAGGAGATTCACTTCCTTCAGCTCTGACAGGTCAAACTTATTTACACACCAACCAGCATCCAACCATAATTCATTCTGCATCATGACCACTTTTATTTTTCTAAGTACATCATGTTTAGTTTGACACTTAGGTTCAGTGCAAGATATTTACTATGTAAACTTTTTTTGTAGTATGCCTTGTCTGCTCTGCACAGTGGACAGCAGATTTTCATTCAGGAACACCAACATGTCAGCACGGTGCGGAGAGAACCTGTTAGCTGAGAGACTGATGGCAGAAATCAACTTCTCTGATGGTACAGATGTCGAAGGATATTTCACCTGATATCAGTTGGTCAAAATTCTTCTGGTTGGTTTAATGGTTAAAAATGAATTATTTATTTATTATGTATTTATTAATTATGGTTGAAATATTTGTCTCCTTTGAAAAAGATTTACAGGCAGAAGATTTTTAATGTCAGCTAAGTAGCCATCGCCCGAATGACCGTGTGTAGCTTTTACATGCGGCTCCAGATATGAGCCACATTGTACACACACCTTCAGGGAACAATCTTCTCTGTTTTAATACACTGTTTAACAGTAGACACACAAAAACTCTTAACTCATCCTCTAAATGGGCCATTTTGACGTGACATTTTCTTAAAAGTCCCCTTGAAGCAATAAAACAAGGTCAAAAGTTTAGCTAAGTATAAATTCTGTTTCTAGCTGCACTGTGGATTAGTGGTTATAGAGAGAAGGCTCCTCAAACAGGTGACCCTGGTCAACCCTACATCGACATGGTGAGCATCCTTGTGGAAGACACTAATCTACACTTAATGGACTGTCCAGTCCAGTGGTGCGGCACTGACTCTGCCCTCGAGGGAACAAAGCTAAGAGATTTCCTTGAGTCAGTGTCACATTATTCTACCGATGATTGTATTAAAAAAGTATGTGACCTCATCTTCTCTCCTAGCATTAGCCACTAACCCATTGAGCACTGTGAGGAGCTAAAGCACTAAGCGACTTATCAGGTGGCTTCAAGCGCAAGGCATTAAAGCTGTGTGAGAGCATGAGCAGAGCAACACTGACCCTGATTCGTCATGGATTCTCTCAGTATGGTGAAAAAGTGCCATTTTCACTCCCATGGTGATAAGGGAGAGTGAAAGGTGGGAAACAGACCTGTGTAATGCTGATGGACGTAGTCAGTCTCTGACTGAGCACAGCTGAAGTGTGCGATTCGGGGACTAGAAATGCAGCATCAGCAGTAGTTGGATTTACTTGGATGAATGGACTCGGCTGAACGGGGTGGAGGCAGTTTGGTGGGTGTTGGGTGTCAAAGCAAGTGGCTGAGACATGGCTAATACCGCCAGTGAGCTGTGGCCACCTAAGTAATTACTACGTTTGCTGTTAGGCTAATCCCCAGAACAGAGCAACAAACTCAGAAGAGAAGAGCTTAGAGTCTCTGTGGGGTTCCCATCACTTGACTTCAACTATAGAGATACGCACACCCAGAGAGCATCTTGTTTCAAAACCTAGTTATGAGAGTCTCCACTCCATAGATAAATAATTCTGATCAATTTAAAAAAACAAAACAAAACAAAAAAAAAGCTCAATTTTAGACTAAGGCTACGAAGGATGTACATACATACAGAGTTGTGGGTTTAATCGAATCAGACTGTTTTAGTCTCTGACTTCAGAATTACAGTTGTTTTGTTGTTGTTGTTGTTGTTGTTGGGTTTTTTTTTTTTTTTTTTTTTCAAACCCAAGTTTTCATTGAGCACCAACTGGGCATTAGACATGCATGGCCAAAATATTAAAAAGATGACAGTCCATTCAGCAAAAGTTCATATGTATCTCCTATGTTACATATCTACAACATGCAACAGTAATTTTGGTTGTCACATGTCATCCCTATTTCTCTCCACATGATTCCTGTTTATATCTAGTTTCCAAAATGCTAAAATGTGAGCTGAAAATGTTGTGATAATTATTTCAATGGTTTCTTTGTGTCAGAAATGTGTCTGAACAAAGGACTAAACTGGTCCATTTTTTTTCATGGTCATATAATGCTTAGATGGAATCTATAGGTATGATTCTTAAATTATGGTTGTGAATACGTGAAGTACATAAAGTAACTAACATACATTATAATATCCATTATCCTATAATGTAAAATATTGCATATAGCTAACCCTAAACCTAACCCTCTTGTCAAATAAACTAATTGAAATGTCTCTACATAGTGGGTAAGTCACAAAAACATAACATTTAAGGAAACTGAAGCATATTTTTACGAACCCCAAAAATCCAATTTTAAGAGTAAAGCAACTTCCACAGAGAAACAAGACATGATTTCACTGCACTGCTGCTATTATCAACAACTTGAAAGTCGACCTGAAAAGTTAAACCAAAGTGTGCAGCTTTCCTCCCTCGCCTGTTTCTTAATATCACAGTCTGCAACAAGCCAGCTCAGCATCACTCTCTGTGATGAAGTGCTGCTGTCAGGGGTTACCTTTGCGTTCGGAGCGTTTCTTTCGCCTCCTCTTGAACCTGCGTCGGATCAGGCAGTAATACGAGCCCAGATTCAGTGCACCGTTGGTAAGAAGGGCCATGGACTTGAACTTACGTTGCAATAAAATGAACTAACCTGCTTTCAGATAACTCTAAACTGACCTTGCCCAAATAAAACTTCAGCTGCTAGGATCTCACGTAGAGAACATATGGTCTACCTGTCCTTCGACTCTCTCTCTCTCTCTCTTTTTGTCTTTCTCACTTCTCCAGTTTGAATGTCCAACTCCACACACCTGCAGTGATTCTTTGTTTCTACTTTAGCCCTTCCCTCATATCCAAACTCTCTTTGCTTCCCTCCCTCTCTTTCCATCTCCTCCTCCTCCTCCTCCTCCTCCTGCCCAATCGGTAGTCAGAGAGCGGATGCGATGGAGTAGTGAGAAAAAGAAGGAGGGGACTCAGGCAGGAGGGAGACTCACGTTTTGATGTTTGTGAATTAACAGAAAGAACAACCAGACTTTTTTAGCAAAGTAACTGACAAACACAAGCAACCACACCTACCTGAGACTTTCTGACTGCTTTCCACACATTTCTCTAACTGTAACTCACAACTGTGATGAATTCATTATTGTAGTGTATAATACAGATGCATGCTCTATAATTGCAACATGCTCACACACACAGACACTTATATAGTATTGTAGTATGTACAAGGAATATTAAAAGACACATCTTAAAATATGTAACACAAATTATTTTAAGTTTTACCTTTGTAATGTTGAATTAAATCCCCCCCTTACCTTTCTTGATTTGTATTTATTCTCTCCTCCACCAAAACAGCTAACCAAGACTGTACGGATGGGAGGCAACGAAGAAGGGAATACTCTGCCTCCCCCTTGTGGCTTTTTTCTGTAATTACACCTGACGTGGTCCAAAACCATTTCTTCCAAGCAACAGATTTTTAGCCAAAGCCCATTAATGGTTAAAAATTATGCCGGCTATAGCTGATTTATGAACAATTTTTTATAGCCACATTAGTTATTTGGACATCTACCTTAAAGAAAAGTATAAATTCAGCTGTTATCAAGACATTTTGATGTGAATGAAGGCAAGACAAGAAAAATGAGCGATAGAAATAACCTGAGCAACAGATGTGGGTAAAAAAAAAAAAAAAAACGCTCACCTTTGGCTCTGGTGTGATGCCTGTGATTGGAAAAACCTGATGGAGAAAAAGACAAAATGTCCTAAGTCAGTAGAAAGCTTCTGGCAGACAGCAGAGTTACTGACAAAGACTGGCAGGACAATGTTGAAAAGGATGCAGTGTGTATGAATTGAAATTATTAGTAGTAAAAAAAATAGTGGGTTTAGAGAATACTCAAACTCTGTCAAGAGAGATTATCAATTTCTGACACGCTACAGTCATTGTTTGAAGCAATGCAACACCTCAAGTTAATCCGATTAAATCTGTTTATTTAGCTGGAAAATGTTGCATACAAATTCTCGGCAATCTCACCTACAGTGCTATTTACAGGCTTTTGGGTAAGCATGGTATTTGCCAGATACAAGGCCCTTCTTAAGAAATACACTGGTGGGGTCTTACATGTGTGGCCTGTTACAAAGAACACTGATCTCATTCTAAAACACTTCCATGAAGTAAACTGAATGAAAAGACGTGTGATTAAAATGTGAATATAAACAGGCTAAGGTTGACAAAAGCTCATCAGTTTCTTCCAGTGGACAAAGCTGTCCTTGAACGCATAAAGCACATTTTCAAATAACTGTTCATTAACCTAACTGCTTAACGAAAACCAAGGAGACCTAGAGCACTCCCTATTTCACTGACCTACCAGAATTTTCCAGAAGATAAATATTTAGATTAAGGTTAGATTAATGGCAATGCAGTCTGTGCCATGCCACATGGACGCACATGTATCAGGGAGCGATAACAAATGATACTGGATAATATGTAGTGCTCTGTGCGTCGACTGAATAGCTTACACACAGCACCGAGGAGCAATCACATTATATTATGATGCCAGTTCCTTGTTTCAGTTACAATACAGTGGTCTCACAAGGTTTTAAAGGTATTAAAAGGTGTCTATGTCAGGACTGGACTGTTGGATTCGTGGCTCTTGTTCAACATCCATTTTTACGACAGTGCATCTTGGCAAGACAGTAATTCCAAACATGTTGACAATGCAACCAAATAGTTATTAATGATTACCATCCACTTTTTTTGTTGTTCTGAACAGGACAAATCAGTCACTTGCATAAGAACGCTGGCTACTGTAAACACTAGAAATTTTTCTATGTTGTTAAATAGGCCCAGCTTTACTTTTGATTAGGATATCTTCAACTGGATAATTGTGTTGCAACAGAGCCAGGACAGTATGAAGTCCACTTTACCACTTGATTTCACTTGATAATGACTTAACTGATTTTACAGGCACTAGTAACCTTGTACTAATTATTTGTGTAGGTAATAGAAGGCTGGGACATGATTACATGATAAATGTAGCTGCCACTGTAGTGCAAAATCTATTACATTGTTCCACTTGTACCAGTATGTCAATACTGTATGCATGGAAGTAAGACAGATTCCTTCCTTTGGCAGTGTAACAAAAATTTACTTTTATATATTGCAATTCAGAGTCTGCTGCTCCTCAAGGAACAGCTTGCGAAATATTACTAGAGGTCCCCAGAATGCCAGCTAAAAATTATAGTAAATCTACCGGAGAGTGTAAGGGGAAAAAAATGCCTTAAAGCTCCATAGCCTCTCTGGTAGATAGAGCAGCTGGGGATAGAGATGATATTAATGGAATAAGAGATGAGGAGGGAAAGAAGAAATAGAAACATAAAAGCTTTAAAAGAGTAAAGGAAATAAGAGGGAAGGATATAGAGAGAAATCCTGGAGTGGGCACCGTAAAATAAAGATATAAGGCAATGCAGGACAGACACGTGGAAATGAGAAGAGACAGATGAAGTTGGATGGAGTGAGGAAAAGGTAATGTCAGGTGAGGAAAAATGTTCCTGAAGTGGGATCTCTAACGTTGCAGGGTCGTTTAAGGTCAGTGAGACTATGTATACTGCTGTCCAACTCCTCAGCACTTCATACTCACACCGCTCAATAGAAATGGTCTTATAAACCAAATTAGAGGGTCTTTGGGGGAGGCTTGCCAATTAAGCATATGAAATTGAATGGAGAATAAAGAGACGGAGAAAGAAAATGAGACAGACTCAGACAACAGATCCAGAATACAAGTTAAGGTACACAGAAGTTGGCGTGAGAAGGAGGATGTTGACCTCAAATATACTCCAGATGCAATTTCATTCAGGCTTCTCTTTTCACGCCAACCATAACTATGGCTGCACTGGTCTCACCACAACTGCCTTGGCTGGGTGAATGTTTTTTATGAAAGGAAGACCAGCCACTCCGCTTCCCTTAGCATTTAAATTTATAGAGTGTGCAGGGGCTGCAGACATGAGAGACTAGAGTCAGTGCATGCTCCACAGAGGCACATGTTCTGCTGGCAGGGATTTTACCCAATACCCTCTCTCTTTCTTTCTTTCTTTCTCTCTCTCTCTCTCTCTCACTCACTCTCTCACTCTGCATTTGCAACACATACTGAGTGGATGAGAGGAAAGAGGCTGTGGTTATGCAGCCAATATTTTTGTGGTTATCCGGACTGAAATTACAGGCATTCCAGACTCAAATAACAACTAAACTCCTGGTGGCCTTTACAGTGGCTTGACAGAGAAATGCATCCATTGACAAAAACAACCTCTTTAACAGTTTTACTGGGAAGAAACCCAGGCTACAGTGGCGACCCCATCTGTTGGTTCATACATGTACTCAGAGTCAACTAAAAAGTACAACGTTCTAAAAATAGACTCTGTGGGAACTGTGTTTTCTTTTTTTAAGCCAGTATCTGAATTTAAGAGCCAGTGTAAAGGGATGCAGAAATGTAAAGTGCTCAGTGTTACTATAGTTGAAAACTGACTATGATTAAATCATAGTCAAGTAATTGTGGATTTGGAAATTTGATCTTGAAACCTGTGAAATACACTGTAGTATAGCAAGGGAATACATGTCATAATGGGGTCAAATACTGCAGCATCGCTGACATGATAGGCTGATAATCTTACATTTTAACCAAGCTGGAAGCAAGCAGCAAACAAATGAAAGAGTAACAAACACTTGCAGAAGAAAGAAAACAAAAACAAAAAAAAAACAACAAACCTCAGCGTGTTCTCTTAGGTGACATTCGTTGCTCCTGAAAGACAAAAATGTACCCGTATTTTTTAGCTGCAGTGCTGAAGTAGTTATCCCAAGTTGCTGGTGAGACCCGACTCAAAGCACTGACGTGTAGGTATAAGTGTGTCCAGCGGTGCCTGAATACCTGAGTATGAAAAATATCCAGGCAGAAGTGGAGTTTTATTGCCTTGTGAGGAAGTCACGTTCCTAAAGCAACATTCACTGAACCTCATCTTGTGCACAGTTTGGCAAGTGTGTGGGGAGGGAGAGGGAAATATTGTGTGTGAGAGATTAGCAGAGAAAGGAGGGGAGAGCCTTTGAGAGTTTTTAGAGCTGAGAGTTAGTGTGTACGTGTATCCCAGTTGTGGTCATATTAGGGGTCTAGTAGCTGCAAACCTTTCAGCTCTCTGCAGACGGGGAAGGTGGGCAGCAGGTGGATGGAAAATCATACATGAGCTTCAATTACGCAGACAGAGATGGTTAGGAAAAGAGCAGTGCTGCAAACTGTCATTTGAGAGTCGAAAGAAGAGTCAGAGGCTGATTACGAAAGAGAAGGATTATGAAAGAGAGACTGAGAGCCAACGATATAAACTTCAACTCCCGGTCTTCAGCCAAAAATTAGGCCAATGGCTTCTAACCACTGGCCACACACACAAACACACAGGCCAGCCAGGGTATTGATAACCCCTCCCTGTGACCTGGCTTTTCCTCACACATACATACACAGAGACTTGGTTTAACTTGATGGCTCACTTCATATAACGTGTGCATGTTTATGTGCGTCTATAAAAAATATTCAAGTACGATAGCAGCTGGATCCCTGCGTACTGTTTTTCTCCATCATGAATGTCCTGCAATGTTTTTGTTCTACTGACAGTTGTCCAGCAGAGGGCAGTAACGCTACAGGGTAATTGACACTGTCCAGCATGGACTACGGAGGGTGTTTTCATCCATTTGCATGTTCAAATCTCATTTTTCGGTGTAAACCGGCTGAACACATATGATGCTAATGATACATTAACACAGAGGAGGATCAAATCTCAATGTGAATGGGATGAGCTTTGTTACATTGACAGTTGTTGTCATTTATATTGAACTGTCCTGCTCCAAGGTGTCCACATGAAAAAGTGTAAAAAAAAAATAATTGAGCAGAACAGGAATGGCATGAGCCTGAGTCGAGGGTAGTGATTCAGATCAAGTGCTCTTGCACACAGAAAGATGAAAAGTGTGTTTTCAGAACTGCTGTCAGTGTGAAAAAAATGTCTCACTGTTCTGGCAGTTTTCACTTCAGATATTAGATGCCAAAAACCAGCCCACACGCTCAATGACATTAACTTGTTCAAAGACATTTTTAATAATTGTAAGTCTGTGCTATTTGACCGAAAAAGATGTTTTATAACAGGTTCTCTGAGATGACTTTAATCAAACCAGCTATCTACCAGGGGTTTTCTAAAGCACGGGACGGTGTATCCAGCATGGCTTTGTGGTTTCCCATCACTACTTTTCTGTATTCACATTTTACATTTTTTCAATTTGAAGGGAAAGATTCTGGGATGAAAAGTTACTAATCTGTGTAGAACTCATAATGCGAAACATCTCTGAGCCTTTGTTGTGCATTTCGTATGCGTGTGCTGCAAACAATACCATCGTCTCTCGTGGCTGTGTTACTTCATTTATGCTAAAATGATACATCTTAATCTTACGTATAAGTGCAGCATTTAGTCCCTGATGGAGATGCTACCTGCTCAGTGGAGAACCTCATCAATCACAAGTGCTAAGTGCGGGAAGTCAGTGGGGGACTGTCCTTGATACTGCACCAATGACATCTATTGGTTGGCTAGAGATGTGTGAGAAAAGGAGTGAAATCTGCAGGAGACAGTGTGAACTTTCATGTTTGTTCTGGCCTCCTGATGCTGCTCCACAGTGGCAGGTGAAGAGGCAGCTGGCAGCTCCACATGCATCAGAGGGACCACCTGGCTCCAACAACCCTCACTTGCAGTAAGAGTCAGCAGTGACAAAAACTGCACTGCATGGGAAATTGCCAAACCGAAATCAAAAAAATAAGAAGATTTAAAAAATAAATAATGGAAAATTCCTCAGGATGAATAAGCAAAAGAAAACTTTTTCTACCAAACTGTTAACTGAGCTTTCTTGAAGTATCATAGAACTCACATATCTACACAGACATGATGTAAACACAACATGAATATTACTGATATAAGAAAAAACACACAAGGATGCACAGACACACACACAAGCACAACCATCGAGAATTCCCCACACATAAACTAGCTATTTTAATCTTGTGACTTTGCCTAGCTTTCAAAAATCGAATCATCCACTTTATTTCAGAAACCTCACTGCTTATTGTACGATATTTACTTTCTGCTATATGTTACTCTGCTGCTCTAAACAGGAGTCAGCTTCTGTTCTAAATAGGTGGGCCTTTAAATAGGAATGACTTAATTCTTCCTATGGGAGGAGTAGGTTTGGTTCTCCGGTCTACAGTAGCATCAGTTCCCACTGCTGGGTGTAGTCCTCTTCCTAACCAACCCTCCAGCCCTGTGCCTGTGACAGATCCACTCCCCTGCTTGTGGGTTTGGGATTTTGGCCATTGCTTGACCAAAGGTGGTGTGTGTGTGTGTGTGTGTGTGTGTGTTTGTTTGTGTGTACATATAGTACATGTTTGTGTGCATGAGAAGATCAATATCTCAGTGTTAGCCCCTCTGGCAAGATGTATACCTAAAAGGGGGAAGTCAACAAGCCGCGAGAAAGGAGAGGGGGAAGAAGTAGACTTCAAGCCACTGCACAATAAAACAAGAGCCACATGTCTCGAGCACCATAACAAAAGGAATCACATCAACTCTGACTCCCAAAATCCTCAAGTTCCCTTTGAGATTTGACAACCTGAAGCACTCCACTGAACACCAATCAAGCTGAGCTTTTCTGATTATGTTCTGCTGTTTTCATGTCCTTCCTCTTTGTCAACTCTCGCTCAGTTGAGCTGCTGTAAGCAATATTTTGACAACATTCTCAGAAAAATCCTAAAAAAAAAATAAAATAAAATAAATGATAATGATAATAATAATAAAAGAAATTGCATGCTGTCAATGTAACACTGAAAAAAATTCCAAGTTTGGTGCTCAGGTTCCAGTTGCAGGTTAAGCTGCATGGCACCAGATGTAATTTTGCAACATTCAGATCAATCCACAAAAAAAAAAAAAAAAAAAAGAGGAAAACAAGACAAAGAAAAAGAAGTGTTTTGCTCGTCACAATACTGAGCCACATTCAGGTGAAAAAGATGATTTATACTATCAGGTTAGGTGTAAGCATGACATAGTAACACACTTTATGTGATTACATGACTCTGTAATGCAGAACAATTCCTATTGGCCAGTTTTTCTCTTTAAAGAGCTTGGGGACACTGGCTCAGAGTATTCACACATACTGTGCACATATAAGGGAGCTGTTCCTCAATCATCTGACATGCTGGAATCATTGTACATTTTTGGTCATTTTTAACACCCCCCCCTGTTTTATTACGTTGTTATATGTTACAACACAGACATCAGCGTTTTCTTCGATGACAAATGAGCCTCTTTTCTCAACCAATTTATCTTCCTGCTCTGCTGCTGATGGCACAAACTTCCATTTCCTGTCTTAGAGAGGTGGGGAAGAAAACTTGAGGTCAGAGGGAAATAAAACTAGTAACACGGGAAGAGGAAAAAAAGGAAGGGGGGGGGGGTTTCATCATCAAAGCAAGGACAGATCTAATGAAGCAGAGTGAGACAGACTGAGAAAAAGACTGGAAAGATCATTAAAAGACGAAAATGACAAAATTGAAAATGTTAAAATGTTTTAACAGAATGATCAACTCAATTTGATTCAGTGATTTGATCAGTCATCAGATAGAGAAGTATTGGGAAGCCTTCACTGTTCCAGTGAAGGTGTGGTGTGAATGTACACCACACACACTACAACACAGAGTTAGCACAAGGTTTTTACTGCACTGCAATGCGGTGTGACATTGAGGATAATGACTGCACTTGTGTGCGTGCAACTCCCATCCTGCACACACGCGCGCGCACACACACACGTGCATACATACATATATGACTGCAGACAGACACCTTTGAATACACAGAAACCCATTTAAAAACAGAGATCCCACTATAATGCTGTGAAGAAAACCCTTCATTATGCCGACTTTATGTGTTTACACTGAGCCAAACAGAGCTGGCACAATGTCGCCCCAGTTTACCATTTTACACAGCGTCTCAGGGTCAGAGGCATAATGTGTAACACGTAACATAATGTGTCTGCATCTGTTTCAGCGATGGGTGTCAGCGATGATGTCATAACTGCCTCTGCTTCCGGCTTAAGGGAGGAACAACAAATTTCGAACAATGTCGAAAGCTGTTTGAGGTCATTTATTTTTGGAATACATAGAGGAGCCATCGGACTACGGGTATCTTCAACCAGGACTTAACATGACTCTTGGTTAGCAATAATAATATTTCATTAGCACAAAATACAATTAGTCCCTTGTCAGATATCTTTTCTAAAGGCAAAATAGGGCGATTCACATTGATACATTTTAAGTCCCAGAAGCACTTGTATATAGAGTAACATATCACTTGTTCACAAATCGAGGAGACAGGGTTTAACATTAGTGCTCATCAGTTGTCATGTTCTTTCCCAATTAATTAAAATAAATAAAATATTCTCTTTCCTTTCCTAAGTCAGTCTCCACCACATCTTGAGTAAAGGGTTATTATTATTTGTCTCTTTAGTTGTTAAATGCGACACTTTGTTCACCAGCTGGTTTGGTCTGTCTGTAGGTTGGTTCTGGCTGAGTGCATGAACATTTTACCTTAAAACAACAAGCTGTATCAAAGTGGCATTGCAGGCTAAAGATGACGTGGGCTAAAAATGCTACATTTTATCTCTGGAGCTGAGAAAAACTGCAGTCAGGTGGATCTGTATGACAATGTCACTGTAGGCCACTAATTAGTACGCCACAGTAAAGAAGTAAAACCAGATGCCGTTTGATAAGATGAGTCCAATGGAAACAACTGATGCTGACCAATCCAGTAAAAACATTTCTTGTATTGACTGGGTGTTACAAAGGGTTTTGTCTGAACAACCTGTAGAAAAGTCATACTAATCCCCGAAGTGCTTGAGAAGGGGCTGCCATGTTGGCCCAGGTTTGTGACATACAGGGCCCTGATTTTCAGCTTTTATTTCTTATGAAACAATCGACATGTGTGAAATGATACTTGTCCAGTGCTTTACTTGAAAAAAAAAACAAAAAAAAAACAACTCTGCAGCTTTCACCTTTCAACAACAAGAAACCACATTGTCATAAAACTTTGTTGGCCCATGAAAGTTTGAGGTCAAGCCAAAAATAAGCCATAAAAGCTCTTCTCCCTTTCCTACCTCACCTGCTCTAGCGAGAATACATACGCAGCTCTGTGCAAAGGGTCCCCGTGCAGGTGTACATCTCACAGTGTGTGTCTGTGTGTGCGTGCGTGCGTGCATGGATCTGTGCGTATCAAAGAAAGTACAAGTGTGTGTTCATCTCCTGTATCTGGGTCAACCATCTGGGGAGCTGCCAAGGCCTTGGTAAAGTGGGCAGCTGGCCATCACAGCTGGCTTGCAATCACAAACATAGAGAAACACACACACACACACACACACACACACAGAAGACAGGGTAGAACCACCAGGTAACATCTGCATTGCCACCGCCCAGAGCAAGCATCCAGCTCTGAGCTCTCATTACAACGGCAGCCAAGAATTGAAAGAAAGGACTTTGTCTTTTATGCTTGTCTGGATAAGGACAAAATCTGACATAATTACAGTGGATTGGCAAATGCGTGTTTATGTAAGTTTGCATCCACAGAAATGTTCCTCTGACTCCGGGTTCATTTTCTTTGGATAGGAAGGTGGAGTTCAAGCTAATTAACCACTTCCAAGATGGAGGCTAAATCTGGCCTACACAGCCTCTCCAATCTCCTTTTCCTCCAGCCTTTATGTTGTACAATGCTGGTTCAGGCTTTCCCACACACACTTCCATTCAGTGGTTACAGATAGAATTACAACAGAGGTACTGGAGAAGTAGACCACGAAATGTTGTACGCAGATTTGTGTGCGTTGTGTGCAGGTTTCTGATGTTCTGGGTGCATGAGATGAGACAACGTAATATCAGGGTATCCAGCAAAGTAGGATAAAGCTTGCACCTGGTAAGATGAGAACCATTTGTGGGAAGCCTTATCTATATGATCTGATCCTGCAAGAATATGCTTTCGTGTAAACACAACTACGCACACTTGAAAATGTGCTCCATTCAATATCCAGAGATAATGAAGTTATAATATTTCATTTGGTCGACTCTCAATTACATCATATCCTCAATGCTCATATGTCAGCATTATTTTGTAGTTTCCTGTCAGAAGCTCAAAATCAACTTTCATCCTGTTTTTAATCCTCATTTTTCAGTTTTAATCATTTTCAATTATTCTATTTTATTATTTTAACTGAATGAAGGATTTTAGTAATGACGTCTTGATCTTAAATCATCAGAGAAACAAAACCAAGGAAATGTCAAGCAGCTCAGTTCTTAGCCAGTCCAAGCTATTGCAAATAACTTGGAGCTCAAATCCAGTGGAAAGACACTTAAAAAAAACAACCAAACAAACAGGTAGGCTCCTGTTTCTCACCACCTGCTGGACCGTCCTGGAAAAGGACTCCTCACCCCTCAACCTCTTCCTCTCATTCATATTAAAAAGACTCAACAGGTTCCTGCCCTACACTTTTGGAAATAAATGAAGCAAGACCTGTGGTGATATGGCAAAGTAACCACAGTCTGAGTTGACTCCCTCCCCCAGATTATTAATATATGTCACAGAGGAAGGCCTGCTTAACTTCAAACTGCTCCAGTCCGTCTTTTCAATGCTGCTTACTTGGTCATCAAATGTAAATATGAAACCGAACAAGAAACATGAACAAAACCAAAAAAATTCAAAGAAGTCCAGCTGAAGTTTATCCTTTTTGCATGAGAGCCAATTAACGATCACACTCCTGAATAAAAAAATCTAGGGAAAGCTAGTAGTGTAAATAAAACAAAGTGACAGATTCCAGATGTGTTGTTGTTGATGTCAGTGCGCCAGGCCAGAGACCACAGTGCAGGAAGTGAGGCATGGGCAGATGTGCCTGTGGCGCCCAGGCCTCAATCCCTCTGCCAGCCATCCCTTTCCTTCCACCCAACCCAATTCGTTGCTTTTCACTGTTAGTTTTTTTTTTCCCCTTCGTTCTCAACTTCTTCCCTCTGCTTGACACTCGCCAATACAAACATGGTTGTTTCTTTTTAGTGCTGTGTTTGTAAAGTCTTCAATGATCGAATGTTTTCCTCCCAGCGGCCTACAGCAGAGGACTACAGTTGCACCGGGCACTTCTCAGGTGTGAGTCTGTGTCCTTCACTGATAAATGCATGTTTGGGAAGACTATCTATAAGGAAGATAAAGTATACAGCCCCATTAAAAACACACATGAGCTGTAGGCTCAGTCAGTATCAGTAAGATAGTGGAACATCTTTCTGGGATTGCCATCTGGCTACGGCTGCCTCAGGCCCACTCTAATATGGACCAGTGAACAAAGCTGGTCTGATTTGCTCACTGGCTGCTTTTTATCTGTCTACATGTCGGTGGAAATTTCTCTCTGCTGTCTGTGTGATGGCCGGTTGCCTTGGCAATTCCAAGAAAGGTGATGTTGACAACTGCAATTTCCAAAAACACAGAAAAAAAAAAGCGTGCAGGGTTTCCTTTTAGAGGTAAAAGTGTCTACAAAGAGAAGATCCCTGGTAAAATTCACAGAGTGCTAATAAATCACTGTCCCAACTCTCAAAGGAAAAAAAGTTAAAAGATGATTTCAGTGCCTTGCCATCCCCGTCTGACCCTCGAATGCAAACTGCAAATCAGTTCTTGGAATCAAACCTAACTAACACGTAACAACACTTCAAAATGTCATTCATAGTCTCTTAATGTGGGAGTACTATTTTTAAGAAATGAAATCACAGCCAACAAAATAAAAGGTCTCTTGCTCTCATTTTCTCTTCTCTGTTTATTTGGTTGTTGCACTTTGAGACAGATTTAAAGCTGTTTTATTCTAGCACTGCATTTCACATCACCTTTCACCAGGTAAAGGCGATGATTAGATAGATTTCAGGCAGGATTGTATCCCTTAATAGGCATGTTTAAAGTACACTAACCCTAAATATTCAAGTTTTATTGTCCAAATATTCCTCCTTTTTATTGAATTTTTGTCCCTGTTGATTTGTCCTGTCAAATTCCTGTAATGCCAATATTGATTTTTCTCTTATTGCCTATTGCGTGTTCTTATTTTATTGAACATGTTGTATACAGTTTCTGACATTGAAAACTGGAACAAGGAAAACTTTTTAATTAATTATTGCAAGGTATCAGGATCTGGTTTTACGTAGAGCTGCACAGTGGGCTGAAGGACTAGTGATTCAATGCGGTACAACCTGCTGACTCGGGAGAGTTTCAATGTCATTTGCCCATTTGGTCATTGAAGGTAAAACAAAGACAGAAATAGACAGAACGAGGGGGCAGAGAAACAGCAGAGACAATGAGGAAGGCAGAGAGCTTATGAACGAGAGGAAATAGCACTAGGAGCAAATGTGAATGTGAAACTGAATGCTTTTAGGATGTAGAGTGAGAGAGAGGTGAATCAACTAAAAAACAATTCACTGCCATCTCCGCCTTTTGAATCCTTTGCTTGTTTGTTGAAAATGAAAGAGTGAAAGTTGAAAGCAGAGGCTCATTTGCACCGAGCACTTAAAACCCAGATCTGCAGCGTCTGCTGCTATCGGGTTCAACGACCAAACAAAGTGGCCACTGATACAAAACATACCAAAAAAAGCGCTGTTGTAACAAGATGCTGTTAGAGGGGATTTCAATACCCGGACCCCTCAGACTCCCAGACAGAAGGTGGGGGCCTTAAAGATTATTCTTGTAAAGATAAAGACTATTCTTGTAAACAAATAAAGTTATGTTTTTCATCGAAATGTATTATGGGTATTCTTCAGACCTGACTGTGTTGAATCTTGTTTTCATTTGTAGAGAAATTTTATAGTCTGTTGTTGTCACAGTTCTCATATTTCCTGGCACGGTGCCACTGCCAACTGTTAATCAGCTGAACTGCACGGAACCAGACACTAGAGGAGGCGATTATGTTACCCCATTATGCAAACAGACAATACTGATGCCCACCTGTAATAACACTACTACGCACTGGTGATTAAAAAAAACTACCAAAAGAGTGCTTTAATTGTGAAGATTGTGTTTGATACAACCAAACTATAATGATGAGGGAAGAAGATGAATCCAGATTGGCTCAAAGAAAACAGGAAACATGATGTACCTCAGTTAAGGCCAATTTGGGCCAAAAGTGTATTTAGCTGCTGACTATCAAACTAAAATCATTTTCAAAACAGTAAATTTTTTCTTACTTTCTGTAACTACTTTGCAATGCAAACATAGATTGGGATCAGATAATTAATCACTGTCAACAACTGAACAGAAACAGACAGATGGTGAATGAGTGCTTGCATCTTCTCCCTGAAAGTTAGTGTTTCATGAAAAAGGAAATAATTTCTTGATGTGAGTGGGTAAGCCTTTACTGAGGCGTGGCAAACAGCAGATACCCTGATAGTGGTGAACTAAGACCATTACCACAGTGAGAATAAAGCTTCAGAAAAGGTATGCTGTGGTAAAACTTTTTGGTGCCTCTTTGTCTACTAATTTCAGGGAATATTAAAAAGACCTTTCTGCGTAGGAGGTTTCAGTGAAGAATGTGAGTACAGTATATGTGTTTATGAGTGTGTTAGTTCGTGAGAGAGATTAAAAATCTTTGTATCTACAAATACAAAGGAGAGGAACTTGACTAAAAAAAAAAAAACCTGCGTTGGATTTATCTGTTTCACTGCTTTGACAAGGTATGAAAATGAAACTGCCGTAATGATTCTAATTTCACTTTTGTGTTTCTTGAAACGACTTCATCTCAATCCATGATGTTCTTCAGTGGAGGGGGCTGCAAATGGCCAATGATGTTTTGAAATCCCCAAATTGCGCCATAAAAGATACATTACAGGTACAATGGAGAAGCTCGTACTTCTTTAGCAGCCTCTCTGGAAATTCGCTCCATTTACACCAAAATCCTTTTTGTCAGGCATGGACGCTTCACTACAGACAGGAAACAATGAATTAGAACTTCAGAGAAAAAAATGCAAACCTCCTTAAGTGAGCTGCTGGCCTCACCTCTGCTAGGTCTTGTGCTCTCTTTCTTTGTCATCTCTTTGGTGTAAAGTGATCTGGCCCTGCTGCTCATTTGTTACAGTTCTTCCATTGGGTGTTTGTTTTTCTACAGTAAAATAATCCTGTATATTTGTTAAATATTTTGTCTCATCATCTTCAGTTTTCATACGGTTTTTACAGTTCACATGGCATACCTGATTCAGAAATAATTATTTCAACCACATTTCATTGCAAGTCGGAGTCAGTGGTTTGACAGAACAATCAATTAGAGTAACTTCCTCCATCATTTCCATTTAAGCACATCATCACCTCACTTATGACAGTCTAATTAATTGAAACAGGCCCTCTCTTGGCTTTTGGTGTTCATGTGCAGTTGTGTGTGTGTGTGTGTGTGTGTGTGTGTGTGTGTGTGTGTGTGTGTGTGTGTGTGTGTGTGTGTGTGTGTGTGTGTGTGTGTGCGCGCGTGGTTTTGGGGGTATTCATGACACAGAGCAGCAGCAGATGTGTGAGGTAATTTGGTGCCCCGTGAGATGCTCTCTGATGTGTTACAAAGCATTATGGGTAGATTTGCTCTCATTGAACTTGAGTGGTCTTCAATGACACAACATTCTGTTCTTCTCTGCCACACACAAACACACTTTTTTTTTGTTTTTTAGCTAGCCTTGACCTTCTGCCTCACATTTTTGGGTGATGGTCACACTCACCTTTACTGAGGGGAAAAACAAAGCTTTGTTCCAGAGGCAGGTGCCATGAAGTAATCACCCAAAGGCTTTATTTTGAAAAAAATACTTACACAACCTGCATGCTTGTGGACCAATGTTCATTGAATGGTTGTACACTCGGCCTTTTAGTTACACTCTAAATCCCAAATTCTGAATACAAACTGACGTGGAGGTTGCACTGAATGTACATACTGTACACTGTGTTTCAGTGCTGGCACTTGTGTGGTAAAATGCTCAGGGCCATGTTTATATAACTAGTTTCCGAACATGATGGGTCACACACTTGCAGCAATGATGACACAAGGGAGAGTGTAAGAGAATGTGAGAGAGAGTGAGAGAGTGTGGGGGGGTGAACTTGAAATGCTTAAATGCTGACTAGCTGAACAAGGCTTGCTTTATAACATACATGTACCCATGCAGAGGAGTGAGCATGATACTGTTGGTATCACCACACACAAATGGTGCTTGTGATTAAAATGGAATTTGAGAGAGACTTTAGTGGAGTTGAAATGAAATGACATAAAGTGACAAACTACCATCTAAAAAAGGTGGGAAGTGGCAGAGACAAGCAGAGGCAAACATACTGTTGGCAGCAGCATTTTTGACATGAGCAGACAATGAGGTCATGGGCTGCCAAGGCTTTTTTCAGTTGTTGTGGTTCTTGTTGCCGCTCACCCAGGACCTGAGGCAGCACCCTACCATGGCATAGATTTAGCCTTATTCATAATGGCTTACCCAAGGATATTTGGTAGTCTACTACTACGTCCGCCCTGATGTTTTTTTTTTCCAACTTCTTGCTATCTGCTTCTCTATCACCTAAGCAGACTCTAAGGTAATGATGCTTACTCCAAACAATATGCAATGCAGAGACAAAAACACAACAGCTCAGTGTTTGGGGAGATAGAAAATGGAGGTGGGAGAGAAGATGAAGTCATCTGCAGTGTTTGAAGGCAACAGAGAAATGATTCCCTCTGAGACAACTGGCCACTTTCGACACAAACCTTCACTGATAGAGACACACAAGATCAACTGGATCCTTATGTATGCATTACAATCATATTCATGTCAACAGCCAACCAAGAGTGCATAATACTATGTGACTGCTTAAAATATGCCAGCAAATGTCTGTCATTTTCCCTATGCAACATTCAAGACGAAGCCATTTGTCATACTATCACATACATTTTTCATATATTTACCAAGCAACTGCAAATGGGCTGGCATTCAGCTATATCACGACATATAGTGAGTACAGTACATAAATTTTGAATTTGAATTGAAAAAAACAAACAAAACAAAACAAAACTATAGGTGCAAAGTAGCACACATGGTCCGGTGGGCATCTTTTATAGGGGAAAAAAACTAAAAAAACTGTCACCTTGAAAATGTAACCCTCATTACCCAATGAGATTTTCTGATGTGGAAGTTATACCTTTTTGGAATGACAATCACCAGCATCAACATCAGGAGTTGATCAAGGCATGTCAGTGGAGCTGTAACAGCTACATAAAGTCTGAATCATTTGGAGATTTTGTTTATAGTGATCCATTAAGTTCTGGGTTAAATAGCTGTCAAATTGCCTGCATAGTGTTCTGTTACAAACCCCTGAGCATGTTCTTAATGAACAGCACTGCTGCTGGAGAGTGACATGACCAAATAAACTACAGGAGGTAGTTTCAATCAATGCTAAACACAGCCAGCAAAGTGAGCAGGTCTGCTTTGAGTTAAGAAATAGTTGCTCTGCAGCATTTTGTAGATTCAGGAAACATCTTACAGAGAAAGTCTGGGTTATTTGACATGTCGTTGTGTGAGGTACCGCAGTAGATCTGGATCTCCCTCAATTTAGAAAAGCAGCAGGGACTACTGGCAGTGAAGTGGAGTGCTACTGCTACGCTGCTGTGAATGAGGCTGTAGTGCAAAAATATGTTTTATTTTCAGTCCTACTTTGTCATCATACAGCGATTTCTTGAGGAAGTCCATTTTCTACACGATTAATAAAAAATATAATCAGAATCTTGCCATTAAATATGGTCAAGTGCAATATCCATAAGATTTTTTGTGCATATAATACAGATCTACATATTACTATATATACTCTCACCTAACTGAACACTGACGATCAGCTAGAGTGAGACAGGGCGAAGTGTAATCTCATTTGTGAACACAGTGGTTCAGCACTTCAGACAGTAATGGTTCCAAAAAGTTGTTTTACAGGCAGAGTTGTGTGATAGGATAAAGCACTCAAGATAAAGCACTCATTTAACTGATGTGCAAAAGCACATTCTTTTCTGCTGACCCTGTCACTCTGCTTATCTGATTCTTCAAACTGAAAACCCACCGATATGAATCCTCAGCAGTTAACTACCTCACACCATCCCACATCAGATAACCTAAACCGGCACCTTAAATGCTGCTGTTTTGTTCATATTAGATGAGCAATGCTGTCCCAATCCCATCAAAGCCTTCATGCAACTACACGAGACTTACCTTTAAAAACAAAACTGAAAACTATATTAGTAGTATTTTTCTCCACAGCTTGGGGGAAAAAAAATTGGCAATGGTTAAAAAAAAAAAAAAATCACATTCCAGAAAATCAGAGGTCAATACGTTTTTCTCAGTATGCTGATTCTGCTTTTTAGCTGTGTGATTAATGCAGCAAACACATGGTTTAAAGCCTAACTAATGTCAAACAATCCTGACCATAAACCTTGTTAGTCATGAAAACAAACTGAATTTGTAAAGATACATAAAGATAAATAAAGATATATATATACACACACACACACACACACGTTATGTGTTTACAGCATTTATATCATTTTGCTGGAAAAAATAGAAGCCCTGAACGAGCAGAACCCACAACAACCCACCTCCTGCCAACATACACAACGCTGATAATGAGTGACTCATCAGTGCTAATTTACTGTGCTAATTTTATCACCAAACTTCACAGGTTTGAAGAAACCTCACTATGGCAGAATGGATGAACAGCATGAAAGCTTAACACCAACATGGTCACATTGTCAAAGAACTGCCATGACGCTTGTGCACTATGTCCACACCCTTTTATGTAACATGTGCATCTTTTGTTATCAGAGCACAACCGATACATGGGATGCATTACTTCCACTTACTTAAAATGCCATTGCTAATTCAACACTGACAAGTTTGAGTGCTGAGGTTTTTATATATCGGCTGAACTCAGCAACTCTTTCTGTCATCCTTATTAATCCTGAAATAATGAACTTCGGAATTAAAAACTTGACACACTGGTAACTGTCGTGTCCAAGCAGTATGGCACCCACTGCCTTGCCAGCCGACCAGCTGGGGCATTTGGAAATACAGAGAGAGAGAGAGAGAGAGAGAGAGAGAGAGAGAGAGAGAGAGAGAGAGAGAGAGAGAGAGAGAGAGAGAGAGAGAGAGAGAGAGAGAGAGAGAGAGAGTGTGTGTGTGTGTGTGTGTGTGTGTGTGCGTGCACGCACGCGCGCAGCAGTATGTCAATTTGGCATAGCTATTCCACTTATTTCTGTTCTTATATAATACAGATCATTCTAGAAAAATGCCATGCCATGATGCAGTGATGTTGAAAAGGCCCAATGCGGCAGGGAGAAAACATCACACATCCACAAATATTATTCACTCAGCAGAGCCAATTAAATACACACACGAGCATACACTCGTAGCAGTCCAAACAGAGACTGGTGAACAACAAAAAAATCTTTTTAAAAAATGACTAGTTTTGAAGGTTTCCTTACTCGTCATTATCCAAGGCTTCGCTTAGACTGGTTCAGAGACTGATTGATTGTTCTAGTTTATGAGGATAAAAAAAAAAGTGGACTGCAGACTTTAGATCATGCTCATCACGTCAGCCAGTTGTGTACTGCACAACTAGAGGACAAACCCAAAGTCCTTTGCAGTCATTTAGAGTAAAATAATAAAGTTTCAACAGTTTCAACAGAGACCATTTCCTAAATTAATAATAATCTAATAAAAAATCTTAAAGCCACCCACAGGCCTGCATTAAAAAAAGACTTGTAATTTGTAAAACATAATAATTTTACTGATGTCAAAACCTGGCTCAAACCAGCTCAAAGATTAATAAAATCAAATATCAGCCACTGCAGATTAATTGCGTTGAAAATCTGGTAGCAATATCATTGGTGAAGTGGTTTGTGTTTGTGTGTGAGATAGAGAGGCAGCAAAAGAATGTCAGCAGGGGACAGTGAATCACATGTTTGATGCACTGTGTGCTTCAACATCACCTATGGAGAGCAATCTGCCACAGTGTTAGGCCGCGGTTGTCCAAGCCAATCTAAAACCAGCTGCACAAATCTGGAAAAGAGCGTTACTATTATCATGTGATGGTTCGTTATGGGAGTTTTTCTCAAAAATTCATCTTCAAGTCATTGTATGTGGCTAAAGGACAAGTTCCTGGCATTACTCTTCACAAGCACAAACCTCACACATGCTGAAAATAAATCAACAAATTCTCTTTGCTTCTGTGAGCACAGATATTTGCTGGAGCTGATTCCACTGAACAGATAAATGATGCAGTATAAACAAGATGAAGATGCAGCGGCTACAGAGCGTATTCAAACTCCTTTGCTTTTTGCACCTTACTGTGTTGGAGATTTCTTTGTAAATTGATCCATGTCCCATTTTTGCCCATTAGTCCAAATTCAATAACTCATTTTGACCAAAAAAAAAAAAAAAAAGAATAAACTCAAGGATTCTGTCACGACTTGGCTGTCTAGCCAAACTGAGTAGCCAGGTTACGGGGGTCTTGGATAGGAAGGCCACTCTAACAAAGTTTCAGAAGTCTTCTGCAGAGATGGGAGAACATGGTAGAGTGACTGCAGCAGAGAGGTCATTGACAAAGAGTCAAATTACAGATGGCATTTAAAGGACTCAGAGCATGAGGCAAAATTACTGTCAGATCTGTTTAAACAAACATAAAACTTGTCAGAAGAACTCTAAACACTATGTTTGGGGAACCCAAGGCACTTGTTATCCTCTTATCAACTTCTTCAACATCCGCACAACAACATCCATCCAGTGTGCACAAGCAGTCAGAATCAAGGGAAAGACATGCATATGCATTTGCATATGACCTTTCAGGGTGACAGTGACCTGAAACACACAGCCAAGGACATTGCCTGACTTTCTTCAGAACAAGACCAGTCCAGAGAGACCTAAATCACAAATGACTGAGTATCGAGATACCTGAAGATGGCAATTTAGGTGCTTCAGTTCCAATGGGAGTGAATGGGAGACAATCTGCCATGAGCAATGGGACAACCTGCCTAAATCCAGGTGTGAAAAACTGGAAAAGACTTACCCAGGGCTCTACAAAGTCATGAATATGTCTGCAAATGTGAGACTATGGATTATATTTGGGTCAAATGGCAATTGTATCCATCTAGACTTAAATCTGCCAGCGAGTGTGCTTTTTCCTCTGAATGAGTGTGAGTGTAAAAAGAATAGAGGAAGGTGGAATCATACTGTATCTGGTTTAATGTTATGTACACCCCTAATACAAGGCTCAAGTTTAATTAACAGAATTATTTGAATTACATTATAACAAATCAGGCCTGTTTAAGATTGTTTTGTCATACAAAGAGAAATGGGCCCATCTTTCCACAACTCTTGTGAAGCTGTGATTAATACGTTGACATAAGGTTGGATGTACCACCACAGCCCTGCCACTGAGATGACTGGAGCACCTGTGTAATCTATTTTAGTTCTCCAGTCCATTTACCTGCTTCCTCATTCTCCCTGGCAACACCCAGTTCCCTGACTGAAAAGCTTGGCTGTATGGAGTTGTTGGTGGGGGGTGCTTAGCTTATTGAAAACCTGGAGTGCAAACAAACAGCTCATGCATGCACAATGTCTGATATACACTCCATCGCTATTAATATTTGAAATCCTGCAGCTCAATCTCTTATCACTGCTTTTCTCCCAACCTTCCACTACTCTGAAAGCGGCTCCATACAATCCATCTTGTTTGTATTGACTGCTCCCACAGAGAGGCAGGGGGTACTCAGTGATTCATTGAAGCGTAAAGTTAAAACCTCTGTCATCATCCATGGTTGCAAAATGCTTTCTGAAGGCCAATTTAGACAGGATTTATATTCTAGGGGTTGGTAGGCAGTAAAATACGAGCCATTCTGCAGTGTAATGATGACAAAGGTTAAAGGTTAACATGCAAAGAGGCATTCCGGGAGAAGTGGAAAACAGTGCCATTCTCAGGCACAAGAATGCACCTCCAAGGTGGTCACCTGATAGAATGACACCGATACTGTTTAACAGTAAAGTTGCTTTGCAGTGGGTCAGAATTGACAGCCAGTAAATCTTGAAGGCACTGTGTTTAAAATCTGCATCCATACAGATGCATGCAATGATGGCAAGACTTAATCCCCTCCAACAAGTGAGAGCACGTTGTCAAACTGAACCGACAAACTTCAGTCCAGCTGACGACCAAAAGCAGACGTTTAGTGAAAACGGCGAAATACAAATGGAATGGAAAATCTGTCCTCACTCAGCGACACATGAAACCACATGTGACAAACCCTGTATGGAGTTACCTGTCAATCATGTCATTGTACAACTTAACAAAAGAAAGAAGTGGAAAAATTGGTTTTGCATTATTTACAGTCAAATTCCGCCTGTGTCATTAAATACACACACCCATCTGTCTAACAACAGAGCTACATAACTTGGACTAGGGGGATTTTTAGAATCACCATTTGTAAATATGACTCACGTTTATTCGGTTCTCACATTTGCTACCAAATCTCACAGGACCAACAGGTCCTGTGAGATATAATCAAGGTTACTTTAAAATATGGCGACAGTCATGGCAGAAGAAAATAAATGAATAAAACCAATGAAATTATTAACTTGTGCACGTCACTAAATGGCGCTATTTTGCAACTAAACCTACAGACTTCTCAGGCAGCTTGCTGATGAAATCAAAGTTTACATGGAGAAGCAGCTTTTTCTGAAACTGCCTGAGGATTTCAGCCAATCTTCACAGCCAATGTCAAAACATTTCAATTGCTCCATCTCTGTGTGACTCGGAAGGACTGTGCTGTTGTCTCTGTTATTTGTAAATCTATTATGTTTATATTTATTTAAACCTTATCTTTTAATATTATATTTCTCAGTCTGACTTACCCTCAGGGGATGAATGTGTTTAAATAATCCATCGTCTTGGGAGATATAAATCTGACATATAATACTGAGGTATCCCTGTGCACAGCACATGGGGATTTGCCTGAAATGTTCGCAACATCAATAATGAGATTGCTGGACACTGAAGAATCCTTTGGCTAAAATGTCTGTGTGAGTTACACTCCTCTGTGTATCATTTGAGTACAGAAATGAAAAAATAAAATTGCAACGCCTTAAAGTTGGGTTTTCCAGCCCTTTTGGCTTTGTTGTTTACACCACTTTTATCCCTCTGATGTTCATGGCTGTTTGAAAACAAACGCACACACGGACTCTCTGAGGCTTTTAGTGATAATAAGATGAGTCTTATTATTTAATTTTTTTTAGGCCTCAACTAGATTCACTATAAAACCAATTCAATTCATTAAATTCAACATGTGCACACGGACACACACCTCAACACAAGCACAACCATTCTTTCTTCATCATAAACTCTCTCCATCTCTCCCTATATCCAGAGAGCTAATTATAGCTTGCCCATTAATCAGCGACAGCTGTAATTATACTAATTCAAGTGTGTAATCTGATCAAGGTGAGGAAGATCAAATCACAGTCTTTCTCTCCTGCAAGGCTTTAAGGGGGTTTCAGTAATGGTGGTGACAGCACGGATGTAAAGAAAATTGGTTTAGATGAAAACAATCTGATTTGACTATGGTAGCTGATTAATATGTTATAATAAAGCTATGTATTATTTGCAACTCATTGTAGCTGCTAAATAGTTTTTATTAATTCAATAAGTATATTTTTAGAATTGAAATCAACTCAGGAGGAACGTTTAGCTACCAGTGGTTGGCGCGTTTATTTGACTTTTCAAGCCTTTAAAACATGAAGAGGCTATCAGCAGATTTCAGACATGAATTTCCCTCATCTGCATATTTGTTGAAAAGCAGAAAAAAATGACACATTTGTACTCAACAATGAATCATATGCAAACAGATAATGTTCAATGCAAAAAAGAAAACTGGAGAAGTTAAAGAAGTTTCTGTTCAAACTCAGAAATATGAGTGACATGTAGGGCCGCAGCTATTATTTATTATCTATAGCTATCTATTATCTTTGTACTCAAGTATTCCATTGATTATTTATTGATTGATTGAGTGATGTAAATTCTTGTGGCTTATAAATAGCAATGGTAAAGAAGAGAAATAGGAGTAAAAGTATAATTAACATGTTAACGTTGCATTACTTTGTGCCCTTCCACTCTGTGGACTTGAGTGCTTTCTGATTAAGTGCTGCCTCACCGAAGACAGACTGCTATGGTTTGCAAGTTTGATTTTACCGCAGATGAACTGAACAATGTCCTTGTTTCTTTTGACACTTGAAACCCCCACCTTTGACATTTTTTTGTCATTTCTTCTTTCTGCCATTTCTTGGCATTGCTCCATCTTATCAATGATTGTGGCATTGAATTCAGAATTGTTGGGCGTCAGTAACCGTCCATGTGAAAGTGAAACACAAGCAGAGCATGTCGTATAACGCGAGCGAAATTAATTAAAAGAGGCTTTGATTGAAGAAAAAGTGATCGTTTGTTTGTAATCGAATTATTCAAATTACTGGAGTAATCATTTCAACTGGAATAAATGGAATGCAAGTCTTTCGTGTCAGCTTGTCTTCGTCTTCCTAATTTTTAGTGTTGGGTTTATATTAAATTTCAGGACACATCGCCAAGTTAGGCCAAAACCTAAAGGCCATATCCATATTCCTTTTTTGAGTATGGACATGGCACTGTGGTTTATCCGTGCTGAAGTAATATGATGCTCCTCAGTCTACTATGTGGTCTGTTTTGGCCGTGGAGGCTGCTGACATTGTGCACCAATCATATTTGAATTTCAGTGCAACTCTGTGTGCACACATTAGAGTGTGTTGTGTGTGTGACTGACTGAGGAGAGGCTTTGGTGTAATGAATGCTTAGCGGGACAGACAACCAACACAGACATGCATGATGGCTTTTTATTACTGTGTGGCACTTCCATAAACAAGCACTGTCTGTCTACTTGTAATTATTGTGTGAACTGTGTGGCTGATCAGATGTTATCTGAAGTAGATCAGCACATCACATTGCTGTCAACTGGCAGATAATCGAACCCTCATATGCAAAATCTGCTGAGGGAACTACAGTCCTGAGACACCTATGTAACATTGTCTTGAATTATTTTGTCTTACATCCTGGTGAAAATGTAGATAGAATGAACTATGTCACTGAGCTAATATGATAAAAACACATTACACATGCTGATATGGATATGTCCACAACAACATTAAAGTTTTTCAACAATAACAATAGGTTAAGGAAAATTAAAGACAGTGTCTCCATTTTCTATAGTTTGTCCACAGAGCTCATTCAAATTCATTTCTGGACTGTGTAATGTTGTTGCATGAATTTGATTTCGAATTTGATCGGGGGTTGAAAAAAAAGCAGCCTCTAATCTCATGCCAGTGACTTTGTTTGTCAGCTGAAATAACAGCTGTTGCTGACAGATTTCATTGGCTGCAGCTAGGAAACGCCATCCCTGGTTAAGCAGGTTTAAAACAAGAAAAGTGAAGAAATTTGAGATTTCTGTGCTGCACAGATGACATCACCCTCAAAGACTGAAGCTAGTTAACCCTGACAAAAGCACAGAAGTGTTGGATTGTCCTTGATTACAAAAAAGGCATTGGGAACGAAAACTAGTGTTGGGAATACAACACTAGTTTTGGGTAAAGAGTATCACTGAAAATTCTGCCATGTCCAATGGAGAGGTTATCCTGACCTCACATGGAGTGGAGGAATAATACAATTATCTAGCAAACTGTTATATCATATCCACAGTACTTAGCTACTGATATAATGATTGATCGCATCACTACCAGGTAAGGTTTGCTGATGTAGTAACAATAAGCTCACATTAAAGTATGCCATAAACAGGCTATTGCTTTTTCTCGAAGTTCTCTGTGGTTTTGGAAAGATGATAAAAAAAGAAGTCACCACCCTCTAAACGCTTTACATAACCATTGTGTTTCTAACTAGAGCCCCACGCGTATCACTTCAGCATGTGGAGAAATCCAAATCTGAACAAGTTAACAGTTGTTCAGCTATAACTGTTTGACAAGGAGTTACCAAACTCAATCAAATTCCTAGACAATCAAACTTAATATATATATATATATATATATGTATATATGAGTTATATTCTGTGTTTTCATATGTATATAGGCCTCTTTTAGTAGCACTGGGGTGGGTTTGATAAATCCAGCATCCATCAGGCTCTATTTGAGACTCTGCTTCACACATAATCCAAATGCAGCAAGTGTATGACCATACTCACACCAACTCTGTACACAGCCTGTCAGCACTGAAGAATAACAATTGGGATCATTACTTACTCTAAAGAGTACACAGAACTGATTTTACAGCACAGATACATAAACACCACCCTCCCATTGTAGTAATATGAAGTTTAATCACTGTTCCAGATGCAGCAAGTCCCATCTGCAGTTTGCACAGTGCAAAGCAGATGTCACTGAGACAGTAAGCAGACTGACTCTGCTGGGTCGAGTCTACACTCTCTGTGATAGCAGTCGCTATAGCTGCTTCCCCTCAATGACTACATTGTTTTTGCATCTGGTCACTGCTCCCACTTTCAGGTTCCAAAACAAATGTGGGCTTTGATACCAGATCTGTCTGTCTCCTGACCGGTCACAGGCCCAGATGGGGAAAAACAGTGTACGTGTACAATAATAAGCTTTTGTGTGACAGCTAGCAGGCATTTAAAAATAATAACTGTGAGAAAGAAGGTGAGAAATGGATCAACAGAGTGTGGGTGCAGAGTGTAAAAGAGCGCAGGTACATTCCAGTTGGATTCTTCACATGTAAATACATGCTAATGAGTGCAATACAGTGTTGTAAGCCACACTGACTGCTGGATCACACAAAACATATGCTCTTGGAGAATCTAAAGACAGAAAAGCCAAAATACAGCAGCAATAACACAACACACAATTTATTCAGATATATTCTAGCATGTTGATGTTGATTTTCACATTAGACCAAATCATTGCTCTCAGAAAATAATCATAATCAGCAGCTTTCCCAAAGCAATTTTAGAGGCAAATGATCTATGAGGATTAAATATGAGAAGAGAAGCAAATTAAGGAATCTCTTTTAAGGCAATAACACTACTGTAATCCATCTCTGTTTTACCTGCAGCTGTTCCTTTGGTACAGCTGAATTTTTGATGTTAACATTGACTTTATCTACTGCTGCGACCACCACCTCATCAGCTCAAATGTAAAAAAAAAAAGAAAAAAAATATCTTCTACTCTCTTCCAACCTAGTCAGCAGTGTTTAGAGACCTGGGGGAAAACCTCCAGAGTTGATTGATTTTATGTGCTGTAGTGAGACAGCGGAGACCATGCTTGCTCTCTGCTTATAATTTGGGAACCTAGGGAACACAGGGCCATCTGTTACATCAACACCAGATGGGTCATAGCTCCCCTCGGACCGGAGGGGGTAGTGTTGTGAGGCAGGTGAGGCAGAGGAAGAAACGTGAGGCAGGCACACAGAGTCAGGTGAAAAGGACAGGTGCACACCGGTGCTCTGAAATCAGCAGTCAGTTTGAGAACTTTACACTCTTCAATTGGTTTACTTATCTGCACAGTCTGCAGTTGGGCTGCAGCAGTGTGACCCACGGCTCATGGTTATTTGAAAACTGGCTATGGGAAACTGTAAACAGCTGTTAATGGCTAGCTTTAGCATTCTTTTAATGTAGCGATTACGCCAAGATGTAAAGACAAGGGTCAGGATGTAGCACACAGCTAATTAACTAGCTCCACGGTTGTCTGATTTGGTCTGATAGGGGCCGCAAGTGTCACACCGGGAAAATACCCCGGTGTGCAAGATAAATTGCAGGTAATCATTAGCTGGCAAATTGTTGAAAAATTAAGAAGCAGAAGATGGAATCATGTGTTACTAATAATATTGTTCCTTTAATTATTTCAGGAGGCTGCAGACCAGAGGGTTTGCCAAGACACTGCATATATATGAGCAGTAGTGGTGCAGTACTTTAAAATGCGTAAGCCTGAAATGTGTACGGGCGTGTGTGTGCGTGCGCGCGCGCATGTTTGCACCAGTAAATATGTGTTTAGTCAGAAAAAATATATATATATATTCTGATTTCTTCAGCCATATGTCACATTACACATACACACACCGCTAAATAATAACCCCCATTTTATTGATGCTGTGCTTAGATTCACAAAATAAAAAAATAAAATATATATATATAAAAAATTATCCATGACAAATGAAATATGGCTGGCACATCCTCTGGTGGCAGGAAGATTAAATTGCTGAAGGCAGCCACATTTGCAGCAACAACAAGAAAAAGCGATTAAATAAGGTATGTTACTATCACTCAGTGAAGACCTGAAATTGGATCATCACCATCAATTTACGTACAGCTACGCCACCAGGACAAAATGGATTTCAGAACACGTGGAAGAGTCAAAATACTTGTATAAAAACGCCAGAGAAAATGTTGAGGGGATGAAAAGCAATTTTCCTCACCTGGGTTTTCCTTTTGGCCCTGAACTGACATTAAGAAAAAAAAAAAAATGCAGCAGAACTTCATCTAATTTTTACACCCTCTGGTGTTGTCTTTCAATGTCAATGAGCAATTAATACGCATCCAAACACTATGAGCATCAGCAACTCGCTGAACTGCACATAAAGAATGCCACAAACCTGTCAAATGGCCATTTCACTCTACTACCCTGCAGCAGCACATCACACTCTGGCTGGATGAGCGTAAACTGTCTAGTCTACACTGCAGTAAATATTCATTCCAATAATGGAGGTGAGGCAGAGCGGGGATGGGGGGGCCACAATGCCACAGTTTGTTTTCCTGCCACGCAGGCCACAAAAATGTTGCATTAAAAAACTGCAAATGTCAGCACATGTAAAATACACAACACAGCCTAAAAACATTGCATTACAAGTAATGGAAATTGACAGCAGGTTCTGGAGAATGTAAGTAAACAACCAACCACATTGCCAAGTGCAAAATTTGTGCCGTGTGTGTTTGGGGCTGATACATAAGCTAGTACTGGCCATGCTGCCTGCAGGTTAAGGATGAGACAGGTAGAGCTGACAACAATGTTTTATGCCTTTCTGGGGGTTTTTCTCCATTTTTACCCCAGTAGAAATTAAAAAAAAAAAAAAGTCCTCATGAAGACAGCATGGTGCCATCACCTGAAAACCACTGGGCACAGTCCCCACCTGCAGAGATCAGGATCTTTTCAAGGTGGCCCACCTCCTCCTGACAGATCATGCCCATAGCACCCAGCAGGAAAAAGAAGACTATTTAACAGGAATGCAAGTAGGGCAGTAAATGTCTCTTCCTGTCAATACCACCACCTGTGTCTCAGCTTTCCCTTGCTCTATGAGAAAAATTACTCCATACTTTTTAAAATGTTTAATGCTAATCAAAAGAAAAAAACAAACAAACTGCAAAGCCATTTTAAAGGGATTTAGATTTTCAATCAAATTTTTTGTTTTTAATTTAAATCTAAACACAGTGGAAGCAAATGCAAAGACTACATTGGTGGTCTAGGTCCAAAAGCACGTTCCATAATTCCACTTGATAGTGTCTTTTGTATACCCTGCCCCTACATGGTAAATACCAAAATCTTTCAAACTCGACAATCAAAAGTTTTCAGTAAAATCTGAAGTTGATGCTGAGATAACCGAGATTGCTTGATTTTCTCCAGAGCTTCAGACTCTTTTTTTATAGATTTAGTCTTCCAGGCGCTCTAGAGCACTCTAGAGCACTCAATAGCATATGAACTCCACAATGAACATGAGACCTCATCATGTCCGAATTATCTGTAAATTTACCCCTCATTCGGTCATCAGTCACTGGAGTAACTCGAGGGGTGATGTAGTCATGTAGTCGGTAGACTCAGAATTAGGTAAAATTTTCAATTTTTCACAGATATCAATGGCTTCCTGTTGACGTGACAATAAAATCTGTTGTTCAAAGCGGGAAAAGTAGGAATGGTTGGTCCTGCTGCTGAATGTTTTAGCAATAATATCTTTCTGTTTTTGTGATTTTCATTCTCTCCTGCTTGCTTCCCATCCCTTGTTCAATCCTCCTCCCAAAAATAAGTGTCATTGTGTATGAATGCCAGCTGAATGTCTTAAATGTCACATTTCTGAACCCACCGTTCCACTGAGTAATCAAAGGGGTTTATGCGCCAATCCTCTGCAGTCCACAAATGCCACACACAGCTCCTGCAGGAAGAGAGTAAATCATGAATAAAGTACATCTTAGATCAGGCTCTGTGCATTATACTGCACTAGTTCAGTATAGTCATGTTATAGTAAATCTTATCTTAAATATTTGACATGATTGGATTTCTTTCAAAAATGCCATACAATATTCTTTCAAATACTTTGAACCCAGACAATACAGAAGCTTGGTGTTTCACCGTCACTGCAGATGTCACCACAGCAGAAGAAGAGGTCCCTGGCCACTACCCTCCTGACCAAGCCCCGGGAAGTTGACTCCAACCAGCACTGACCACAACAACAGCACAACACAGCAGCTTTAAAAAGAGTGCCAGCAGTGTTGGAACAGGAAACAGATGCTGTCCCATCGTCCAATCACATTAGTGACTGTGATCCCATCGTTACAGGCACAAGGATGGAGGGATATCTTGAAACCAGAATATACAGGCGACACTGGCAAGGTTTGACCGTCTGAACTGAACCTGAGTGGCAGGCTTCTAAATAAATTAAGATCAAGTAACTTGTCTCACGTTGCCTAAGTCACATGCCTTTCAACTGCACCCAACAGATAAAGGACAAAAAGACACAAGTTGAAGCAAGTTGCATCAGTAGCCAATTCAATTCTAACATATAAGAGTAGCTGAAGATCATGTACCTGTATTATCAAATATATACTGATACCCTTAAAGTGTAAATCATCATAGTCCTAATCAAGCTAATAAAACTAAAACAATAATAATCAGTAATGGCTCAATAAAGAGGTTTGGGGTGAGTGTTGCAGACCACATGCCATCCATCTTGAGCATATGGTCAATGTTGGAAAAAGACACCGCAACTGCAACCTCCAACATCCTGTGCATGTCTGTTGTGTGTGTCTGTTTATCTGTTTGTTTCCATCATCTGTATTCAAAACATCCACCAAGGTGCTCAACAACTCTGAGCTGCCACAAGGATCCTTCGCAGAGGAGTCACCTTCCTCAAAGTTGTCCTCAATTTACATACTTTTACTTGCAACATGAGAAGTCACAGATTTACAGATTAAATCCTGACGAAACGGATGCAGGTCAATCAATGTTTAACACCTTCATATAAAAGATAAATTCAAACACCATACCAGCAAAAGGCTTCACGCTAAGTCCAAAATGAAACACCAATGTTTTATTATTTACACTAATAATTGACCCTCAAATTTCAACATTGAAGTAAAACACTTTTCTACATGATTGACCTTCATTGAACCCAAAATACCAATAAAGGAGGAATGCCCTTAAGTTTACAAACCCCACAGAGCATGTACTGCTTTGATTGGCCTTCATTATTTTAAATCATTGCTCTGTGGCCAAATCCAGAAATTTTAATAACAAGAACTCAGCAATAAAAGCGAATGCTCTGTGTCCTGAATGTGCACAAGCTCTTGCCGCTTTTTTGGATAACATCGTGTATGATTCGTTACATAAGCCAGCTGGGAGTTGCTATGACTCACCTTGTGTTTTCTCACTCTCCTTTTTTGTGACCAAGTAAATGCAACAGAAGAGGAGGAGGGCGGGCTACACCAGCACTTAAGCTGCCTCGTCTCTAAGGGCACAAGTGTACGCTACTGCTAATTTAGCAGAAATGAATACATCAATTGGAGTTTAAGAACATTCAACCACCACCACCATCTGCACAGGGCATTGTGCCTTGCTCCTCTGCTAACTATCAAGAGCAGAGGAGGAGACAAAATGTGGGGGTTAATGGTGACAACGGAGAGTGAAGGTCTCCTATGCTTCAACTGTGAGGATGTTTAGCGAAACCAACCGCTGTAACGAGGTGAAACCTCATTACAACACTGCATCAAGAGGAACCGCTCTGCTGAAAGGTACAGGGATCATTTCAGCCAATCAGCAGTAGCATAGTCTGCATTACGTGGCTCACGCTGACAAGTCTATTTCACTTTGAAGCTAAGACTGTTCAAAAATTCACAGCATCTGCAAATCTCAGTGAAAGCAGCTCCTGATTAAGGGGTTTTTTTTGGTTTGTTTTTTTCTTTGCACAGACTGTTGTTACTAACAAATGCTGCAGTTCCACATGAAAAGACAAACATGATGGTACATGTCAAAGACTGCTTAGCAACTTGATGTTAAAATATAAAAAACTTGGTTTCTAAGTGTTTCTAAGTGAGCTTTTGCACATTATGTAGCTTCTTAAAGAAAGTTAGGAAATGTGGTCATCCCAAAGTCAAGGATTGTATCTAACAATCTGGGTGTTGGCAATTAGAGCTCCAACACAGGTTGTGAAAAGAAGTCGAGTCTTGTATCGACTTGAAGGTGAAAATGGCTCTACTTTTCACTTGATTTATTACCTCTGTGGAAATTGTCAGTTTATGGTCTTGATTGCTAATTTCAAGATGGTGACAGCCAAATTACAAACTGGTGGGATGAAAAAGTAGTCCACAAAAACGACATCACAGTGGGAGTGCTAATATATTTACTGCCTTTTAGCCTTCTTTTTTTTTCTACTGACAGAGCTAACTACATAATGTTGATGTGTGATGTTTTCCATTTATGCAGCTCTGTTTGTTTTTTTTTTTTTTTTATCATTTTGGACATTTTCCTTTATATGGTTGGACATTTTTCTTGTTAAGCACTGTGTAACTTTGCTAGGAAAAGTTCTATTTTAATAAATTCATTATTTGTTATTACTATAACAGTCCTCAAGTGCTGACTGCTGGCAATAGAGTCTGCTCTAAGCTGAATCAAACTTTCAACACAAATGCAAAGTGAGGGGGAGTTCACCTGTGACATCAGGCTGAAACCCAAACAGTCCTCAGTGATCCATGGCTCTTCCTGTCACCAAGTGAAGGAGGGGTTATTTTTGCAGCTAAGAAAACAGGACTGCAATAATAGTGACGACTTAGCTTGATAAGTCATGTTAAGCCCCTCTTGTCCACTGTCTCAGATAATGTAAAAATCCCTGTCTCAATGTGATAAAACCTCATGAAAACGTATTATTCAACACGCTGACAGAAACACTGGCAGAGCTGACTGATAAAAATGCAGTCAGTGTTTCACCCCTCTCCTCCGGCTGTCTTTGTGACGGAGCAATTCAGTGAAGGAACAATCTCTGTCACCCCTGAAGTATTCTCTTTATCTCATTCATATGTATATAGCAAAACTCACTTTTTAAAGTCAGTCTTTTTTCCACCCTTTTATAAAGTTGCAGAGAGTATGCTATTTCATCAAAATAAAATGACAATTTCATGAAGCCTAATTCATTTCTGATCTTCCCTTTATGACATGCAGCTGCACTTGGAGCACACCAGCTGTCAAAAACACCCCCAGATTTGAAAAAGAAAGAAAAAAAAAAAAAATTGCTGGAACTCGACCTGAACAGATAGAGCTACTGGATGTGGAACAATGAGTACAAGGGTCGCTGACACTCATTATCCACTGTTAAAACATAATTGATTGTTGTATTTTGTTTTCCCAGCCTTCAAAATCTCTCTGATACATGCTTCTGAACTTGAACTCTTCTTCAATTAATAACCTACATGAAGACTGTTAAGTATCTAAAAGAAACTAACTTTAAATTCTCTTTTCGCACTATCACAGGTGGATATGACAGGCCAGATGATAGTGTGACGATGACTGATGAATGCGACGAACTTCAGCGTACGTCCACATCATTATGCAGATGGCCTGACAGCTGATGGCTTTTGGAGCCCTGTGGCTGCCAAAAAAACCTTCCCTTCTGAAAACTAAAGTCAGGGATTAGGATGGAAGTCACATAGTGGGGGTTGGGGGTTGTGATGGGAGGAGGGAATGACTCACTCTGGCTCACTCCAGACGCTACTGCAAAGGTATTGCTGGGGAATTAACATCTAGTCAGCACGATGAAGCTGCTAAGTGAGGGACAGGCATACCCTCCCAGGTTAATAAAGTTGCTTTTTGTTGTTGTTGATTTGTTTTTTTTTTTTGAGAAATGTTGCAGGATACCACCCTGCAAACTCTTTGAATGGGAGGTAATCAAAGGTGCCCCGTAAATGTCAAAATGTGACAAGTGCAACACTGATGCAACTGGGGTTTTCCAAAATTGATGTGTCAAGTGAGACTTATGATGAAATGGTTGAAAAGAAGAATCCTGAGAATGAAATAAAATTGCAGATTAAAAAAACGTGATGCATGATTTTTAAAACACATTATCTGTGCCCTATTTCTTTCTCCTTTCTGAGCATCTGCCCACATCCTTTCTTTTCGCCAACCCATCTCTTTTTTTTTTTGCTTGCTCAAAAAACAAAAAAACATAACAAAAAAAAACTTTTTCTCCTTTGACACCTCTGTTGACAGTTCTGTGCATCTTGCCAATGCACAAGCCAACAGAAGAAACATTTCAGCCCAAAACCCACAAGGAGCTACAGTGGGTCCAGTCTTAGCTGTGATACTTGACTAAATGCTAAAGGAAGAAAAACAATATTTAGGGCCAATAGACAGAAGTAGTGAACAATAGATAGTCTGAACAATAGATTGGTTACATATTATCAATGCATACAAACATAAAGACCAAACCTGTAGTGCTGCAGAAGTAATTTAAGAGTTACATAAAGATGTAAATCATGGTTAGCATAATTAGACATAAATTATTCTGATTTAATTACTTTCTGTGCAGTGGATTTGGTCACATGCTCTTCCCTTTCTTCCTGAGAAATACCAATTACAACCATTCTGAGTGGGCTGTTTATGTAGGACACAAAACAAATGCAAAAGACGCACACCTTATTGCATTTAACATACGACTAAAAAGAACAACTTCAACATTCATTATTTTACAAAGGAAAAGCCAAATTTAAAAGCAACTGAATTCCAGGTTACTCTTCAATACATTTAGTGAACTAGTATCTTACTATTGTTGGCTAGATGTTGTTTTCAGTTAGTTAAGTTAGTTTAATAACCTGTGATTGTTTATTTGTATTTAAGCATTTACCACTACGCTGTAATTGTCACTTGTTCGGAATAAATGGCGAGCTCTTTATAAAAAGTGGAAAAAAAATAAATCTAGAAAATGTATAATATATATTTTTAGAAAAGTAAGTTGTTTGCGATGTGGAGCAAAAAGTGTTAATCTGATTAGACAAGACAGTAATTTAACTGACCACCAGTCAAAAAACACTCTTCCACTTCACCATCTTTGGCATATACTATGTTATTGTCAATACAACAATAATTGTGCAGCTCCTCTTCAAGGCACAGCTGCTCATTTGTATTTGAGAAGAACACTTAACATTACTACAAAAGGCTAAATGTTGGTCACTGGAGGGAAACAGATTTCATATATAACACTCATAATGATGAACTATGTCTGAGAGCCACTTGGCACAGCTCAGTCTGACACAGGCTACACATTGTGTAGACACACAAACGGCATCAGGCTGATTAACCCTCCGGCTTTAGTACACAGTATAGATTATGAGTCACAACTACTCATTAGAGGGGACTAAACAGAGCGGCTGCATTAAAAGAGGTCACTCTCGTTTAACTGACTCCATCACATGCATCGTGACCCCATGGTGTCACCATGGGCAAAACTGCGTGAGTATCCGTGTGTGTGCATTTGTATATGTGTCTTTCAGGGCTAATGGTATCGACAAGACCTATGTATTTTGCTTTGAGCCTGGGCGAAAAACTTTTCTAAAAATATCTGGATATCAGCACTTAGACATGCACTGTAGCTTTGCAGACTTTGTTCACTGCAGAGGTTGAACAGCTTGACTTTGTATGAGCCGCAACAGTGATTACGCTGTTGGTGGCAAGGAGTGAACACACAAACTTCATTGTAGTCTCCATTCTGATCTCTCTGATTGTGTAATGTTCCTAAGCTAATTTGGAGTTGAAATGGTTTTATGTGAAGGATGTAATTGCTGGTGTTTAGGGGAAATAAACAAAATCAAGACTGTCCATCTTTTATCAATTTAGCCAAATACACCCTCTTATTTCAGTGTCTGAGCATTATAATACTTAATATTTATGGCTAAACACAAAGTAGAGCTGAGGTCATAATTTTTTCTGGTATTTTGTCTTTTGTCAAAATAGTGAAGAACTTAATCGTTTGACTTGGTGGCACTAGATCAAGAGTTTAAAGGTTTCATGGGGGGGGGGGGGGGGGGGGTGTAATGATTTTTTCTGTTATACTTCATTACAACCAATTTAACCGTGGTTGTGACATTTAACTCAAAACAAAATGGCATCTAGGATATGTGTGTCTGTACATATTTAAATCCATTCATTATTGAGGTGTTTCAGGAGATAAAAAGATCAAGTTGACTTGCTGGAGCCACTAGACAAAATTCATGCTCTGACAAGAAACAAAAATTTGCTTGTGTAAGAAGTTATTTTTAATAAGGATGAACCTTTTAACAAAAGCAAATGGCTCCTTTCAGACTAGCAGTCAAATCTGCCCGTCTCTATTGGTAAAGCAAAATCGTCGTGTCTCATACCCAGGTTGACTCTCCTGGAAATGTCACAGTCTTTGTTTGAGACGCTTAGATCTGTGATCATGTTTTTTCTGAAATGTATTTGGTGACAGCAGCTCAGTCACATCCCGTAGCTCAGTGTGGCCACGCTGGCTCTGGTTTAACAGCACTGTGGTGGACAAGTGACAGGTCTGTTCACATAGTTTGCCCTCTGAAAGATGTCGCCACATGAACAAGTGGTAAAAATTAACATGAACGCCAGGGTGTTGTATTTATGTCACTCCTGATCGGAGCTGGAGATGATAAACGTCCATGACTTCTGCAGACTAGTAGCAGTATTACTCACATCGCTGACAAAAGCCTGATGTCTGCGGCTTTAGCAGGTTTTTACAGCCTGTGTAAAAGGGGCTCAAGATTACCATCCCTAGGGGACTGCTGCTCGTATGACAGAAAAAAAAAAACAACACAGTGAAAAATTCTGCATGTCTGTTAAAAACCTGCCTATTGTAAATGAAATCCCTGATCACAGTATACAGTACACTTGGTTAATTAAACAGATGGGTTCAGTTAACCAACATCCTTCGTGGCCCAGGGGGTTTAGCACTCGCTCTTCCTGCACTGGTACCATGTGTAAACACAGACAAATGAGGTCCTGATCTGAACTGAAGGTCAAAACAGACCAATGAGGTTCAAACCTGGGTTTAATCTATTATTGTGTCTGGGTAAACGGCAACAACATAATGAACAAAATAAATATACAATGAAAGCAAGGTACCAAGCAAGAGTTGAATCTTTCCACCCGGATCCAAGACTTTGACTTAAACTTAAAATCTTGCAGTTTAGTGTACTACTAACACATTATACACCGAGGGGTAAATTCCCTTTACAGTGGCTTTTATTTGGACACATTTCACTCAGTCATCACTTTTTCCAGATGACACAACCCTCGAGAGTGAACACTACTGCAGTCACTATGACAACCTACAGTATCACACTGTATTTATAGTGATGTGTGACAGCAGTGAACGGGGTACTTCAAGCTTGGTATTGGCTGAGCATAGTTTGAGCTGGACAGGTGAACTTACCTAAGAGAGAGAGTCAGAAAAGACGATATCCAGAGAGTGGAGATGGGACAGAGCAGGAGGAGAGACACTTTGTAAGCTGAGGGTGCAGAGTCCCCTGCAGCTGTCTGTGACAAGTAATACTTGTGTCATGCACCTAAGCTGAAAATTTTCTCTTTTTTTCTTCTCTCATTTTTAGAGTGCCTTTATTTTTACAATTTTATGCTTAAAAATATGCTTGAGAACCTGTATAAGAATGTGGGGTCAAGTGAGTCACATCTGTGCACATCTGCTATTGTCAACATTGTTTTATCCTTTCTTTTTTCTCATCCTCCCTCACTTACCTGGGGCAGGATTTGCCTTCAATGCACTAAACTGCTGATGCATAACAGTTACTTTTACCATGAGTGACTGTTTAAACACTTAACTTTGGATGGCTTCCAAATGCCAGAAGCATCAGCTTGAATTGAACTGTTCGCTAAAGTTATAGGTCAGCAAATATGTCAGACTAGAGGGCATGGTTTTCCAAAAAGGACAATCTTCAGTCCGAAGTCTGAAAACAAACAACAAATAACTTTTCGTATCTTTACTTTCCATAATGCAAGTTATCCCACAGAGCAGATGTGGAAACAGATTTGATGAACATTTTGGGGGAAAGAATCTAATCTAATGTAAACCACATTCTCTGAAATTACACAACCGCATACCAATCCTATCATCATCAATCTTGTACCAAACTATATCATCTTAACCAACAATAGTGATGCATGTCCTTTGACAAGACAGTTGGTGTAGATTAGTGGTTCCAAAATGGGGGGTGGACCCTCCTGGAAACAATAACCAAACAAGGGCACGCTGATGCTTGCAAGACTATCAAGATCAAGGTTTGGAAGCTTTATCCAGACATAGCAATGTGTACAGGGCGGGGAAGCAAAACAAAGTTCATCTCACTATACTATTACAACTGAAGAGTTTGTGTCTTTATTGTTTAAAAACCTTGGAAATATGTCGTTTCTTAAGGTCCATAATTATGTATTATTGATTGATAAATTTGGTTGGTTTTCTCCAGATGTGCAGCACCGGTGTGACAACAGTGCACTGTGGCTGCTGGTTTTTGCTACTGATCACAACATAACTGTACTAAAAAAATGGTTTGGGATTTGAGTTGGGATAATTCGCCACTGTAAATGTAAATATATCAATTACAGCTGGTTTAAGGTCAATTTGATAAAAACTTTACTGAGATAAAGAAGTTCACAGTGTAACTGTGAAAGGACTGTGACTGATTACTCTGATTATGTATTTGTTCAGATATTTGAGGCCTTAAGAGGGAAATTCAATCATCTACATGAGAGCTGTGTAATGGTGTTAAACATGGTGCCAACTGAACATATGGAAAGCAGTAAGAAAGGAGGAGTGGGGAGCCGTGTTGTGGCCTGACTGTAGTGACGCATGTCTGGGAGACCAAATATTTTCAGTCTCCCTAACAGCCTCTTTTAACAACTCAACCCCACCCTTGCCTTTCTTGCCAACCACACTGACCACCAATTAGCAACACAGGCTTTCTTTAGTAGGGTCCCTGTCAACAACAGAGCTTTTGTCATTACCTACAGCTTTAAAGTGATTTTGCAATTATTACAAAGTCAAAATAATGGCTCACAAAATGGAAAAAGTCTTGAGCAGATATGAAGGTACAAAGGTGAATAGAAAACAAATATGGAAGGGACCAACTGAAACAACTACAAATCAATGGATCTGATCAGGTTTATGTGGACCTAATAAGAGATTTAGGCCTGGAGAGGTTTTGCATGTGTGTGTGTGTTCGTGTCCACACTCAGACCCTGCAGAGATAATTCCTTTAAAGCAAGTGTAATGCAGCAGGTTTTCCTGAGCCGTCAGCTTTTTTCTTTCCTCTTTTCTTTCTTCCTTCCTCGTTCATTTGATGTGCTTCCTGCTAATCTTCCCTGGGCTGTCGACCTCACAGAGACAGAGGACACACTCAGCCATTCAGCCACAGCTACTCATTCACATGGCAGAAAAAGCTTTCCTTGTTCAATGTGCTTAAGTGTTTGCCTCTGTCTGTCTCTGTGTGTGTGTGTGTGTGTGTGTGCATATTAACTGTACAATTTGCTGCATGATATCAGAGTCACCAGCTGCAGAGGGAAGATTTTCTACATCCAATTCATTGTTAGACTGAATTACCATTCTGTAACAGAGTATGGTACACTACTCAGCAATATTTTTGCTGCCTCTGAATAGGAACTCAGGGATTCAGCAGAGAGTGTTGATGATTCAGTAGCTTAAAGGGGTATGTCACCCATTTTCCATGTGAGAAATGTGTTCCCTCAAGCCCCTCGAGGAACTGTCCGGCCTGGCTGGATGGAGTCTCGGCTTCGTGGATACTCTGTTTGCAGTGCAGTGCTAGATCAGTTGAAAATATGAAAGCTCCATTTAAAAAAAAAAAGGGAAAAAAAAGGGAAAACCACTGCGGCTCACACACTTCTACCAATACTCTTTAAAGCAAGTATTTCCCTGTTCTACTGCATCTGCAGGCGTCTCCTGCCATTGCCATGGTAGCGTTTATTTTTAGATTGTTTACCCCAAATTTTGCATCCTTTGGTGTCTGAACTGGGAAATCTGTGAAACGGTGCCCTCTCTGCCTGAGTCCTGAGCATTTAATCATTCCCTTGCTGGTGCGTTTTTGTTTGTTGTCACTGTTGCGATTGATATACCATATGTGCACTTGTTTCATCTCCTACCATAAAGTGAAGCGGTTGTCTGTGAAACTAAATTAGCTTTTTCAAAAGTCAACAGGAATTATTCAAGTCATCTGGATGGAGACCAAATCATCTCTGTTGTTTTCACTTGGCCTGTTCATGATGCTCTAGTGAACCAAGCTACACGGACTTCCTGTGACCAGACACTGTTGAAAAATTCGGGCTTTGGAAACGATACAAACTACTTGCTTATAATTTGAATAGGTTTGGAAGTTTAGTGAAAGTCTGAGTAACATTAGATGCAAAAACAAAGCAGTTGTGTAACCAGTGGTTCAAGTCCCAAGACCTAAAGGCAAATCCAGATCAAGAAGGTCAATCAGAAATGCTTTTGTTGCCCAAGAACAAAAACACTTCAGATTAACTAATGCTGAAAAGCATCAAAAGCTAAGAGAGAAATAAATCTTTTACTAAGTGGTTGTGTGATGGAAAACTGCGTAACTGTTTGAAGAGCGCTGCTGAGAAAGAGCATGCACATGGTAGGAGAATGTCTCAAACCCTTCTCCTATTATGGCCACAGGCTTTTATAACCCCAACATGCGATGATAAATGCATTGTTCCTCCAAGTGCTTTCAAAATCCAGTCAGCCGTGTGTGAGATATCACTTGTGACACACAGACAAACAGTGGAGAACACCCTTGGGCCAATTGGTGTAATTGGGAAAATGCCAGGATGTAGTGGTAAGAAAAAAAAGCTATCATTGCTGAAAGGTTTAATTAAAACATGATCAATAAGATAATGTGTTCAAACATAAAAGAAAATAAAGACAATGTCATTGTGTTCAAAACACTAACCCTAACCCTACCCCCCCACCCCCCCCCCGAAAAAAAAATCATGACACACTGTTGTAATAAAAAGAAACAAAGAACACGCTGATGTGACAACAACGCATCATACCATATAAATGAGACATCAAGTGACCAAGCCCCTGGAGGAAAAACACACAACAGTGCCAAGCACTATTTGTCATTTATGTCCAGCAACCATAATCATGGCATGTTCCCCAGCTGTCAGGCTCTCTATAGGGACAGCCATTCAGTGGTAGTTACAATCCAACAGTGTGTAGTGCCTTGAGTGTAAACACATACATAATAATTAAATCAATTAATATCAGTTAGCGAGTTGCATTGTACAGCCTTGGCCAGGAGCCAATCATGTACAAAACATAATTTGTACCTCAAAGCAACTTCCCTCCACTTAGCTCCATTCACAGAACGCATATAGCATGCCTATGAATGGTATCAATAAACTGAAGCTCAGCGGATTAGGCTGCAGCAATTCATGAGAAGACTCTATAGGCTATGTCTGCGTGAATGAGCTTCTCAGAGGACAATTCAGATGACGCTATACTTGACTGTCTATTGTTTCTTGCTGAGCCATTACAAGTGGTGAACCCAGTTAACAAGGTAGCGCGAGGCAGAATTACAAAGTGGGCTCCTGGATGGATGCCTGTACCACAAAAGCATGTAATGCAGGCAACTGAATGCAATCTTATCAAAAGATACAGGCTAGTTTGCTGAATTTTACTGCAGCTTGTAATAGCTGAGCATTAGCACAATCTATTTCCCTGATTTCCAACTAGAAAAGACACAAAAATACTCTAATGTTACAAATTCTATTGTGAGTTGTTCTTTTGCAGTGGGAAGAGTAAAAACCTACCGAAATGAACACAAAACCTGATTTATAATTACTGCTTGACTGCTGCTCTAAAGGAATTTGCAGTTCTAATTTAACATCTGGGAGATGATCTGTTGAACACAGCGTTTATTTTGTGTTTTTTTTATTTTTTTTATTTTTTGAGCGGCAAGGTGGTGGGGGTATATATTTAGTTTCTTCAACTAATATTTTGAGTTCAGGGAGAGAAGGACCAACTTCCACTTGGACACACATTTAAAGCAGTCCTATATTAAGTCTTAATTAGCAGCACTGAATGCAAATGAACTGAGCTGTAGCTGTGCTTATTTCCATATTCAGCCTTAGTATTGTAAATAACACTCTGAACTGCAAATGTGCTGGTATAAAAATACCGCAGTCGTGATGTATCAGCCTGCCTCATGTCTCCATGCTTTCCTGACAAGCCCTTGGCCCACTCAAATGTATCATCATGGTCAGTGGTTGAAGCTGCATTGATATGCAGCCCGTGGAAGCAAACTATTTAGTTAAATACCATAGGCGACCCACTGCATCAATTTGTTTTATAAAAATTATTCAATGAAAATAGTATTAAAAAAAGAAGCGCACTCCATCTCATCACACAATCATGGTACACATATTTTTAGATTTAGAGAGTAAAGCACCCAAACTGTGGTAACTGTAGTTTTAAAGCCTATACTAAGAACTAAATTATTTAAAGTTGGAAAAGACATTTTTACCGAAGGTCAGAAAGTCCAAGTTAAAAAATTCCGTGCAGCTTGTCAGGAAGGGCAAAGTGTGACGTGGACTATGAGTAAAATGTGTTGCCTTATATAAGACCTTTTTTTTCCTTTCTCCATCACATCTTCTGCTCATTTAACCAATGAACTATCTTGTGTGGCTGTTAGTTATGTATTTCACTTCCATTAAATATCACAGTTACAGTTTCTGGTGGTATATTATTATCGTCATTCAATTTCATTTAACATCCGTGACATTTGCTCAGAATCCAGTAGTAACAATGTCAGATTTCAAACTGCAGTTTCTGTAAGAGCTGCCCCAAGGACACAAAAATCATGCCCATATCGTGCCTAGATGTTTGGCCACACCTCTCTGTGGCGGCATGAGAGTGCTCACTGATGACATAGGGCATTTAACTGTCACGAAGCAATCAATCAAAAGCTTTTGTCTCTGAGTTTGTGATGGCTGCGCTAAAAGGGTCGTGTTTGACTGCAAAGGTGAGGGTGACGATAGCATTGTACAAAAATGCAGAAATACACACATGTATGCACTCAGACATTCAGCGGCCAAGTTCATTGCCTGGTTAACCACAATCCAATTCATCTTTGCCACAAAGGGATCAAACAATGGTCTCATACATCATGAAAGCTGTCGTCATTGTCTGTGCCCCTGTTTGCTGCCCACAGACTACAAATGAGTGGAGGGAAAATTAATATTATAAGAGTCATTGAGCTGTGGACACGAGTCAGGCCTTAGCCACTGAGATAAATATTTTATCCTCTGCGGACTTTCCACCAACACAGCAGAGCTTTAGTTCAGCGAGAACATGTTAGGAGAACAGGAATCTACGAACATGCCAAAAGCCTGAAGTGCAAAACTAAAATTCTATATATTGCCTTGCAACATCTTGTAAAATGTTATGGCTATGTAGATTTATAATTAATATAAATAATTATCATGGGAATGATGTGATGTGGGTCAATTATGACATATTATATCCATAGACGATAAATAGGCTTTTTTCAATTGTCGCACTCCAGCATAAAAATTTGTCTTTACAGAGTTAAAAGAAAGAATCTCCACAGTTATACACCCATCGCAGGGTCACTCAGAGGCAGAGACACTAATGTGACCTTTTCCCTTGAAACTTACTCCAGCTTGTCCTGGGGGATATCTGTGACCTGTGCGTTGTCCTCTCTAAATGCACAAAATTTTTGCTCAGGTTGGTCAGCCGTATCCTTAAACACGCCTACATACAGCACAGTTCCAATGACATGAACACAGAGAGCGCAGACAAAGACACTGACAGCACTCGTAAAACCTTGGGAGGATTCGTCACAGGATGCCCTCTTGCAATTCTGACCATGGATGTTGTTGGTGCGCAATGTTACAAAGAAAAGGGTGCAAGCCAGCTGCGCTTTGTTTGACCTGAGGCTGTGTGGGTCGACAAAGCATTTCGACCAACAGATGTCGCGGCTGAACTTTCCAACCATGTAGGCTTTCAATCCACCATAATTGCCCGATAAAAAACCCTCTACAAGGGTATAAACCAATCAGTGAACTGGACCTTTCATCAAGCTTTTCTCTGTTTTCTTTAAGTTGTTTAGTTTAATACAAACTCATTGAAACTAAAAAATTAGGCTCAAGGCAGAATCAAGTCGTCTTACCATTTAGTACTGTTGCTGTAACTGTTTGGGAGCTGTCCGTGACACACCTCCATGTTGTGCTGTTCTTTATGATCTATCTGTTTGAATCAGTCACCATTTGATGTCCTTTCAGCTTTCCTCAGAAATATTTACTCAGATGAAATGCACAAAAGACATAACCTAACTCCACGCCCGAGCAAAATATGGATGACACCACATCTTTTTGTCTGAAAAAAATTTTGCCTTAATGTTGGCACTAAATTCTCATCATCGAACAAAATTAATTACAAATCTGTGGGTGCGGTACTAAACAGGAAGGTCTGTCTTTCAGAGGAGGATGAAGTCACGACGTTGAACCACTGAAGCAGTGACACATAGAGGAGATGGGAAGTACAAGATGATTAAGGCCTGCCGGAGGCGTAGGTTAAGTTAGAACGCTATGCTCTTGTGATCTATATTAGGAGCCTTCCTCCCTGTACAAAGGTCTCAGATGTTTCAGATGCTTCTAAGATGTTTCAAGGTGGACAAAGAGGACAGGGTCAAATTGACAGCAAATGGCTTCAGCTAAAATTTCAGATGGAATGACTTTTTGATACAAGTGTATGAATTACAGCATGCCATTCTGAAAGAAAAAGCAATTTTACAGTAAAATGAGTTAACACCACATCTGATGAATGCCAAGGAATGCTTTAGTCAGCTCTAATCTAGTCACAAAACTGGAACCCCATTAAAAAATAGCGGTTTGAAGATTAAGATTTTGTAAAAAGTAGAGTTTCAAAGATTGGCTATTCCAAAGCGTACTGTAGCCAGTATGAAAATACAGGCAGTATTACAAACAGAAAATTCCCATATTGCTTAATGTAAAATCAGTCACAGGAAGGGTGAAACCAGCCCTGCCTGATCTTGCGTGCAAAAGCTCATTTGATGACCTGGCAGATTTTATTCACTTTATGGCTTTTCTTTATATTTTTCCATTTTTCAAGTTTGATGGCAAACATTTTTTTTCTGTTTATATAATGTTGTAAATATTAATCTAAACTTTATGTATGAATCTGAGCATCCTTATCAGCAGCTAACTGCTTATAGCTTGTAACTGCTATTAACAAGTGTTTTCTTCAGAAACCAACCTGCAGTCTGCAGTGTAGTCGCTCTTTATTTACACGAAACAACAAACAACGCACTCAGCAATCTCTGTGACATTATCAGAACTACTTTCCCACTAACCGCGTTTCTCACTGGCTGTAGCTGGACAGAAAAGCTCCAGAGAGCACACAACATGCCAACATGTCAGATCACCGATTAACAAACCTGCACCTCTTTAAAGCTACAAGCTTGGCTTTTACAGTAGCAGCAGAGATCACACAATAATATAAAAAAACAATAAATAACAATATTAAATTAATTACAAATATTGTGGATTTTTTCCAAGAGCTTTATTGCAAACAATTGTAAAAATAACAGTATACAACAAATGAAGTTCATCTGTTCCCTCTCACACCTTAACACTCAGCTAATCCAAAATAAAAGCATGACGTTGCTGTTAGATGAAAGGTTTATTTGTAAAATGTTACACCGTACATTGAACATGAGGGCAAGACTGCAGCAGTAGGCCAAAACTGCAAAATGTTTGTCCTTCAGTATCTTTGGAAAGCTGTAAACTTTCTGAAACTTCTGGCATTATTTATTTATTTTTTGTTTGTTTGTTTTTGGTCTAACTTGTCCTTGTATTTCAGGTGTTGTTTTATTTGACCTATTTCTTAGGTACACAAACTGCATTGTATATACTGAAGATGCAGGTCGTAGAAGATGATAAAAAGATTCAGATGGTTTGAAGAAAGGTGTGTTAATGTAATCTTATATCTGGAAATTGGGGGAAGCTTGGATTTCTGAACAAAATGGGACTGAATTAAAGTTCTCTAGTTTTTCTTTGCACACTGAAGGGCTTGTCGTCAAATCCATAACCTACAAGCTAAACTAATTTTCCCTCAAAGACTTTGATATTGACAAACTTAGTCTAACCAACATCTGGTATGAGGAGTTAAGCCTGGTTCCAAACTGTGAAAAATGTTAACTGATCCCAGCAACTGTGACCCTGACTCGGAGATCAAATCAAAGTGGTAATGAAATTTATGGTTGGTTAGGGCAAAGTAACTTCCATGACAGAAAACAGCAAACGTGGTGACACATCAAATCAATAAAGTGAAAACATGCTATTATCCAATCCATTTTGTTTGTTGACTCTTTATCTCAATATTTAATAAGCAATCATCAGACTGAACAACAAATGGTTTTTTTTAAGTTTAATCTTTTTAACAACATTTATTATTCAATATCATTTTCATTTAGTACAGTTAACCGTCACAACTTCAGACTTTCTGCTCTTCTTACCATAATATCTGGCAAAAAATTAGGCACTTACACTATATATGCACAGAGAATGAGCTGAATATCAGCTTCAGATTAGTTCCAAAATTCAGTAGGGATTACCTGACATCAGCCCAGTCAACTCAGAACATTCAAAAATGCAAGCAGGTGCTGGCAATGAACAAGACTGTATTCTCTGCTTCCTCTGCTGCTCAGGTTTCTAATTCTGACAGCTCACAAAGAGCAACGTAAAACCAGTGGCACCATCAGGAATGCAAGCCCATCAAAATGAATTTAAATGTGCATATTTTTTTCGTATGACCTACCTTTTGATTGTTGCATAAATTTATTTGTGTTCCCTGTTATATTGGATCATTACAGCCATGTAGTTTAAATATTTTTTAATAGGAATCTTTTGCATATGCCACTGATGGATCCTCTCAGAGCAAACTCCTCTCAGGATAAGAGTACAATCCATCAGTGGCATTAGATTTATATCATTGTTTTTCAAAAACTACCAACAAAATGAGTCATACTATAATAACTATATATAATAATAATAATAATAATAGAGAAACTGGATGGAATGATGAATGGATAGAAGGGTGGATGTGCCCAATATTCCCACTCTTCATAGCAGATATTTCCAAACAGCGAGCGATTGGAAACATCTTGAGTGCTCCTTTGCCTTATGCAGGCTCTATGTATAAAAGCCAGCCCTGATCTACTTGGAGCCAGAGCCGCAATTTACAGTTCTTAAAGGCCTGAAAGATGCTGCTGCAGTGACAACACTTGATACTCAAAGTCCCCAGAGAATCTCATTCCTGTTTTTCAAAAGGCAAGTGGCCTTCAATAACTGAGAAAGACTTGTACAGCTAAATTAAAATCAGCGGGTTTCTGTGGTTTTAGTCAAATACCCATCAAAGCATATTTGGTAGAATATTATTTTGGCAGAGTTACTAAACATAAAGAACATTTGATATTACATAAACCTTGCTAATCTTGTCAAGCATAAGTACATGTATGCCTGATAGTTAAGTTAGTCTCAACAAGGAAGTAACGTAACAACATACAAGATTATTTATTGTCCTGCCAATAATCAGCATCTTTGTGTCTCATCCAATGATGAAACACAAAAACTGCTTTGGTTGATGTGTACAATATGTTCAAAGATGGTTCAGAGGATTCAAAGGAAAAAACTTATTGGGGGCATGTAACCTCCAGATTAGCTAACCCAGAGAGGAAATTTGTTGGATGACCCAGTAATAAAACATCATGTCGGTGTCACCTTGACTTAATGCCTCCTGTGATATGGGCTCTATAAGGGCCTAGCTTTTAATTGGTCTGTGCTTTGGTTGAGGCGTATATACTCTGTTCCATTTAAGAAACAGTCACTGAACCCAGCCTTGAAAACTTGTTTTGTATCATAAGCAATCTGTGGATCCTTTGTCTTGGTCTATAATCCATTAGAATTTTCTAAAAAACTAGAAAACAGAAACAGGAGAAAAAAGAAAAGTTAAGCAAGTGATTGACTAAAACCACAAATGTGAGGCTGTCTTTCCGCACACCATCATTCCTGTACAATTGAAATGTGGATAAAAAGCCTTTTTATAACTTTGAGAAGAGATATTGGACTGCTGCAATCACCTGATGGACAGTTTTTATGTATTAAAGATAAAAATTTGTTACGTGTACATAATGACTCTGTTTTCCCAAGCATCATGGGCAGCTCATCCAGACAGCTTCAACCTGAAAATATTTCAGAGTGGAGCAATCCATTTATTACACCGTGCCAAGATGAACGGTTGGAATCAAAATTCTACAGCAAAGGGGTAAACGGTAACGATGTAAAGATACACTCAACTCACGATTCAATATATGATATATTACACTTGTTTGTTTGTTTTTTTGTTTTTTTTTTACAGAATGAGCTTGAAACTAGTTTGTGCATCTTCAATTTCAAAATCACTTGCAGCTGCCGCCAATGTCCGTCATTCCACATTAACTAATAACTGACAGTGACGCCAAACAAGTGATAAGTAAATTATATAATATATATAGAAATACGATTTGCCGTTTAAAAAGGGCATCGCGCAAGGCATGTGACATAGTGGGTAAATAACATGCCCCATAAACAGGAGGCTACAAGGTTCTTGTTGAGGCACTGGTTCAGTCCCAGCCATTTGCCACATTTCATTCCCTGCGCTGTCTCTCCCCCATTTCCTGTCACTCTTCAGCTTCCGTTTCATACAAAGTGAGAAAAGGCCAAAAATGGAAAGGGTATTTTGATTCATTTTTCATCTCAGCTGATTTTAGTCATCACACATTTGTATCGATTTTTAATTGTCTCATGATGTATCATTACATCCCTCGTAAGAAATCATATGTGGCCTTGATCTTATGGATGGTAGTCTGTTTTTTCTTCAAGGCTGTAAGCCTCAACAAATGTAACTACCCTGTATTATGACCCATTCATTTTACTACATGGATGCTGCTATTAATGAAGTTGCCTTTGGTAGTCTTGTCTGCATCTCTCTAGCCTCCTCCAGAGTGCAATATCTCTGACCTAAGCAGCTATTTGTTGTCACAAACATACACCCTCATTTAATAAATAGCACTCAGGACTGGAGACTGACTGGAGACCTAATAACCAAGGTCTAACAGGTGTAAAGGTGATGAACTGGGTATTTCATCTGTGTGTCCTCACAGAACAACACACAATGCTTCAAGAACAGATGCAGGCCTTTATCTGCTGCCCCTCCTAACACAGTTAGAAACTATTGAAGAGCTTTACTGACACTTGCCAATTGCACCTATTTAGAAAAACTCATCTCGATGCAAAGACTAATTTAGGGTCATTTTGTGATGTGTAAATCTCTACTGATATTATAACTTGGCTAAATTTGAATTTACCAAGCACTGGGGCAAGTGGCTCCTATCAGTAAATAATGAACAGCCTACAATTGGACAGTAAACACTGCGTGCTCAGAGCTTTCCAAAATGGGACAAATTTCCAAATTTAGTAGTTCTCTTACACTGGGTTCATGTGTCAGGCAGTTACAGTTTAAAATGTGCGAGCACAGTCCGTCAGAAAGAACAATTCTCACTTAGAGCCAGCATCCATCCATCAGGTTTTTGTAACCCATCCCTGTGGCACTCTGGTTTTACCCTGCACCTTGTACTCTATGTGGAACATTACATAATGCACATGGATTTAGCTCAGCACTCAGTGGCATTAGACATATGCATCAGCAGACCTGACGGTGTGAGAGGGAAGAATCCAGACTCACAAGGTCACACTAGAGGACAAGGAGACAAATCGTGGAGCATAACAAAAAGAGCGGCACAAGGGCAAAAGGAATAGAGACTGACTGCATAGGGCGGGAGCACTAGCTTGAGAGGGAGAATGAATCAACAAAACAGTGCTGTCAGCATCCCCGGGGCCAGCAGGGAGCGTTAAGTAAGTTGACATGGGCCACTGAGTCTCCCCCTTTTTGCTTTCCTTCTCTCCTCCCTTCCATTTCTCCCTTTGTCTTTCTCTCTCATCCATATGGCAGATTCACCTCTTCCCCTCCCCCTGCCCTGCTGCAAACTCTATTGAAATGGCCTCTCTCCCACACACAAACCCTTGCTTGCTTGCACAAGCATCCCACATCCCCTGAGCCATGTCTTATTTACGGTTCGATTACGGCCGACCACCATCCAGGACGAACGTCCTCCTCTGCCTGCTTTCTGCCTTGTGCCCAGATGTTGTCCACGTAATTAGGGGAAACCTGTTTTGTCCAGTGGGGTCATAACAACATCTGTGGCCAATGCAGCAAGGAGAGCTGCTGCTGCATCATCATCATCACCATCGTCATCATGATCATCATCATCATCACAGCACTGGTGTCAGAGGAGCAGAGGAGAACGATGAGGCCTGACATGTATGACCAAAGGCAAGCACAGCTATTCATTTAAGACACATAGGAGGATTTTTAGAAGTAGCTGGAGAAAAAAAGTGCCGTGCAACCAGAACAAATCTTACTGTATATACAAGAAACAAATCCCTTTGCAATACAAAAGTTAAGAGCAGAGGGCTCTGCAGTAAGTGCACACACACGCCTTCACAGAAGAAGGTAATAAAGTGTGTGCCGATGATTGAACAAAACCCATGGGAGGCACAACACAGCACTATCCCTGGTACAGGGGTGAGTAATGGGACTGCTACATCCTCCTTCCAAAAACCACAAGGTCTGCCTGCCTGCTAACGCATTCCAGTCTGCAACAGACTCACTGCAAAAGCTCCTCTCTGTTTGATACAAACAGCTCCTTCATATAGACTGCTGAATGGAGCAGCTGCCCTTAATGTGACATGCTTTTGATGAATATTATGAGAGCTATTTACAGCAATGGCTGTGGCTGTACCATTATGTTAGGTATTATGGGCGCTGCGCAGTGCCAAAAAAATAAAAATAAAAATCCCCTCTGGCCTTTGGGATTTTTTGCAATTTCTCATTTAGTAAACTATTCAATATTATAATTTATTGATTCATCTGATTATAAATTGATGGAAAAATAGCCAAAAGCTCAAAATGACATTTGAATGTGCGCATTTTAAATCCAACATATTTTCAGCCACTATACATGAAATCATTAAATTGTCACATCTGAAAATCTGTGCACTGAATGAAGTATTTTGGTTGAAATATGAATGCATGAATTTATCAACAATCAAAATAATCGCAGATTAATACTGTCTTGATGGGATAATCAAGATTTTCACTAATTGTTTCAATTGTAATTCATACTTCAAACAGAAGTCTAGAAAACAACATGGGACGTGTGAATGTGTTTTTTTTTCATGGACTGTGGTCTTAAAGGTTAACTATAATAGGAAACTTCATGGATGAAAAATGGGTTAAAATTCATAATTGTAATGAGCTAAAGAGACGGCATCACATAGCTGTGGACAGGAAATGTAGAGTTGCCAGCCATGAATTCCAAACAAAGAGCTTTGTGTACTCCAGGGGAAGTTGCAACAAAACGCTACTCACAGCGCAACACAAAAAACAAAACCGCCCAAAAAGCAAGTGCCGCACATTACTTTACTGATAATAAGCCTTTCTCTCCGTAGTGTTGATGTGCGGTTTTATTCAACAGCTCTAATTCTTTTCCACCAGCCATCCACCAGAGGAATATTTGACCCCTGTTCACTTCACTGATGGTTATTTCGTCTCATAGTGTATTCATCGTAAATCTCTTCAGAAAAGTGGATCAGCAAACTGCCAAACTGTATTTAAAATCAAAGTGTACAGTGAAACAGCCATCTGGCCTGCTACTCCTAAACATTATTAGTGAAGGTACTGTTCCCAGACTTTGAAATGCCCCTCGCTGTTCCATTGCCATTTAAAAGCAGCAAAACAACTCGTGTGTGTGTGTGTGTGTGTGTGTGTGTGTGCATGTGTCTGGTCATTGTTTAGAGCCTGTCTGCCTGACTGAACTCCCACTGCACTGTCTCTTTAGGTCATCTGGTTGGGTTACGACATGGCTCAAATTGTTTCACCTAATTGAAAGACAATCACCCTGGTAAGTATTCTGTCTGTGGTGGACAATACACAATACTATTTAGGCTCTGCAATAGAAATGGTGCCTTGCTATATTATAGTCTGATGACTTCACAGAGACTTTGTCTTTACAAGATAAGTATATTATGGTGTAACACATGTTATAAGTGGTGAAACCATACATTTGGCAAGCACAAACAAATAAAGGCAGGTCGCCAACGGCAGTGGGTCACAGAACAGTGTCGGACCATTCCCGCTTTGCTGCACTTCGCTGGAAACGGCCTAGTCTAGTGCTAACTAATGGAATTACTACTCTGGAAATGGACACAATACTGAATTTATCAAGACAGGTTAACAGGTTAACAGGTTAACAGGAGGGAGGCTATTGAGGTTAACAGAATATCATTTTCGCTTTCTGATTTTGCACAGACTTGTCTTCCTTTCTTCCTTTTCAAAAGAGCTTCCTGTACCTACATCAAAGCTGAAATTGTTAAGTGCTCAAGTATTCATTGGATTCAGACTGGAGATTTCAGGCCTTTATTTTTTTTCCTTGCCAATGGTGTACCATTACACAGAAAGGAGACCACCGACTCTATGTGTCTGCCCTGTGGGATAAGAGTTTAATTTAATATTCACTAATTCTCTCCAGGAAAGTCACTTAAGAAAAACAAAAGCTATGTGCAAACATACACAAAGGCTTAATCGCATACCACAATCCAAGATTTTGATGGAAATATAAGCTGCTTAAATAAATGTTAATGAAAAGTTCAATACCATGCAGTGAACTCTGGAAAATGGTAAAATTGGGGAGAGGTGCTAAAAGCTCACACCTGCCTCTGGTGCAGCAGAACATCCTGATCTTTCATCACCATTTGGTCTTAGTGAGAGTGTATGTTGCCGGGAGAGAAAAACTCTCAACCCAGGGAATAACAAGGAGCATGTGTGTGTCTGAGCGTGAGTGTGTGTGGGTATGTCCATAGAGAGATTTCTCGTAGGCATACAAAAACTGACAGAAGGAACAAGTCAAGGTGACACTAGGAGAGCCTCCTGACAGAGAAATGAAAACACTGATGAGTCATGTGATTCTCAAATAACACCTAACACAATGAGTGCAGCTGAAGAAACCCCACCCAGTTAATGAATCGATCAATGTGAAAGCATCTCAACTGACTGCATGTGATGAACTGTAATGTGACCTTACTACAGACACATTTGTTAGATGAGCAGTCAAAGGCCAAGAGCCAGAGCTGAACTGACAACATAGGGCTCACCCGAAACTGCTTCAATGTAGGGCCACCCTGGGAGTCTTCCACTATAATTAGATCCTCATTGTGAGTCTTTTTATCAGATGAATGTGAATTCATAAACATTCATAAAGATCAAACATGATCTGAATATCTGCCATTGTGAAAAAACCCAGAATGGCTCAAAACATTAAGGCTCTTCCTAAGGTGTCAAATCCCAATCTACAGTAGAAACCTAAATGGGATTCAATGTACCAAAATGGCTCTTAATATATTGAGAGAGACATTTCTAACAGTGAAGTACACTGTATGTTTCTGGCTATGGTACTGGGAGTGCTGCTTTTGCAACATTTACACCACACTGAACCAATGACAGCATGCCAAAGCAGTGGCAACACAGCAGACCTGGGCCAAAACTGTCATAACCTGAAAAAACAAAGCCACCTCTCCCACACAATGGCATGCACACAGTCTGCAGCCTGTACTATGCAGATAGGAAGACACATGCAATAAACCAAGGAATCATCAGTATCAATGTTTATTCCGGTGGTCCGTTACATCACTACCTCACTATGGATATGATGATGAGAAAAAAGTTAAAGAGCAGTGTGCAAACAAATTTCTAAATATACATTTTAAAAACAAACCTAATTCATTCAAATGGATCATGTTTGAAGTTAATAGATTAGAATAACAATAATTTTGTCATGATGGTTCATGACAAAATTCAAACGACTTTCAGACATGCAGTGACAGAAAACAGCAAACATTCCACTATGACGTACATGGACTTTCCAATACTCACAAAAAAACCAAAACAACAGTACTGTCATTATGGGTGGCAAAGGCAGGCAGTTTCCTGGGAAAGCAACTGAAAAACCTGTTATAATTATTTTCAGTGCAAATAAAGACAATTACTTTAGTATCATAACCGGTCGAACACGATTTCTTTTGTGAGGCATGCTGTCATTTTTTGTGCGTTTCCATAAGATAGATCCTAATATTGCTTCCCCTTGACTGTCAAATGTGTTATCATATGTGTGAAGCCTAAATGAAAACTCAAAGCCCTCTCAGGGGACCAAACCGATCCAATTATAAAGAGTACTGTATATAGAAACTCCAACTGTGCACATGTTTTGACGACTGTGTCTGCAAACACATGAAGCTGCACCTCTCCCACATCACTACAGCACTGACACAAATTGCCCAGGGGTAGAACAAATCCTGACCTGTTTTATAGAAACAAAGGGATCAAATTAAAATGTTCTTACTGAGTGAACAGAGTACACAAATATGCCCCCATGGGCTTGCAGCACCTGCTATGCTCTGCTCAAAGCAGCCCCCCCCCCAACACCACCCTGCTCCATCCCTCCATAATTTCTGGGAACCATGTCTATTCCTAGTGTAGCATCTCCATCGGTTCAAAAAACACCTGGATTGAGAAAGTATCTCCCTTATCCCCACAGTGTGGATGATGAAACCAACATTGACATTACAAGCTCTGCCCTACTGTTTATTGAATTTACACTACAGTCAACATATTCTGTACAATGAAAAAATACAGTTTAGACTATGCAAAGCAAGTTAAGAATGCCAATACAGCTATGATGGAATTAAGCACTTTGAACCAAGCAGCAGCCAACTGTAACATCACTTACTGGATCGCAAGCTTCCTTTTTGAAACGTCCGGTTTGTAATTTGGACGTTGCCATCTTGTGTTTTTTTTTTTTTTTCTTTTTAAACCAGAAGAAACAATATTTGGAGAAGATGGAGCTGAGGAGGTATGCAAGTGGAGCTGACCTGCTCTGTGCTGTCTGCAGCAGGTCGCTGTTTCCAGTGTAGTCTGTCAACCATGCTGTAGATTGATTTATAAATGAACATCATGCAAGACTAAAGAAAACTTCAAAGTAAAGACTGGGACCATAAAGACCTTAAGAAAATATATACTGAGGTAATAAACTACATGAGCGAACTGACAACAATTTTGTATGGTAAATCTGCTGGTGTTGGAGTTAAATCCAGTCATTTATTACTTGACCTTGTGATGACATAAGTGTTATCGAACTATCCATCCATCCATCCATCTTCTACGGCTTTTTCCATTTCCGGGTCGCAGTGTTATCATACAATTTTTGAGAAATATAATATACAGGTACTTTATTGGTGGTGTTAAAAGGGCTCTTGAGGACATTATCGAGTAGCCACGACAGAAATACAAACTACAATGACACCACTGGATCATCAACATTCACAATTTGCCATTTAACTCACCAAGTTTTGCTAATTTCTGAAATTCCACACCCATAAAAGGATAAGGAGGCTTGCTGCTAGAAGAGGATGGGCTTTCACAAAGGGCATTTAGCCAAAGGTATTGTGGTTAATTGAGGAAGTCTATCTTAGACTGCAGAGGCTTGACCTCTTCGCCCTGTGTCAGCCCGGCACAGACAAAACCAGTCCTCTGGCTAAATCTGAGCGTTATTAACCCTTTGAAAGGGGAGTGTTGAGGCAGGCTCCTAAGGTCAACACACTAAAAGGCCCTACTCTATTTTTCTTAATCTTGCTCCTCCTTTTCATTCTATATATAGCCATATCACCAAGGGCCCTGTGCAGAGCTCCATAGAATATGGAGGACAAGAAGGAAACAGAGACGGTTGATGAATATGAAAAAAGACAAGCAAGTGGAGGGGACGGCAACTTGGTTCATTCATTAATTCTGATACAGACTCTCCTCAGATATCCGAAAGTTGAAAGAAGTATTTGTTGTTCAAAAGCAGAGGATTTACGGTCTGACTGTACCTTCTGTAAAAGCACAAGGCCACGCCTATAAAACAAGAAAAGAGTGTTTTCACATATACTCAATGCAGGCTGCATTATTGATGGGCTTAGCCTAATCCACTGTGAATACATGTAGAGCCACATCATGACACAATCCATGTTTTCCGGGGTGATACGCACACAGCGAAGTGCCATGACGTGAACCTTTGAGCAGATATTTGCTCTTGTGCATATGCTCACAAAGCCTATACTGACAGACAACTGTAGTCATAACCTCCGGCAATGCGTGTTTTTCTCTTGCATGCTTGAGATCAACACAAAGCTCATACGAAGGCCATGACAGTTACACTTCTGTCTCAAGTACAGGTCTACTTAAAAGAAAATAGTGGTGGCATCCTTCCTTTAAAGAAATTGCATAAATGCAATGCAAAGTAACATTGTAACATGTAAGTAACATGTTATTCTGTGAGTCAGGTGAAAAATAAGTAGTACACGTATACTTTTCTAGTATTTAATGCAGTTATTTGTTAGCTCCAAGTTAAGGCAAGGTTTCATGCATTCGGTCTATAACACCTTATTTGTCACTTCCATTTATAAACTTGAGATGGCTTTACTTCTGTCAAAGTTGCTAATTTCGCATTAAGCTCATCTTGGATAGTTTTAGGCTTAACCGTGCACAAAATTAAGGCGCAAGGATGTGTAGGTGAAAACAGATATTAACCTGGGAAAACAGAGCAACAATAATCAGAGATCTCTGTAGGACTATCTGTGTTTTCATGCCTTTTCTCTGTCCCTAATGAGTTCAACCTATAACCACAAAATTTGTTTTCGGTCTTGGCAGTTATGCTGTGCAAGGCTAACAATTATCAACTGTTCCCATGACTACTATGCTTTCCTACCTGACAAAGCACCAATGAAATAGCTCACAATGCTGTATCCCCCCCCAGCTACTCTGGTGGAGCAGCTATGTGGTCAAAAAGTTATACTGTAGTTGGAGTAGCAAGTCTGCAGTTAAGAATGAGTTCAACCATTTAAATATGAATAGCAGAGAGAGCAGGAACATATAGAAACATTCTGGCCCATCGACATTTTCTGTTTCAGATCACCTGAAAGCATTGAGTTCTTTCAGTGCGGCTCAACTACAGCGTTCAGTGTGAGGGTTAACAGCAGCATTTGTCGGCACACATATGGTTCACACCCAGCAGGAATGCTATTCTCAAATCCTCCACCGCAACCAGTGTTTTAATCTGAAAACTCTTCCCACAGAAGCATGACAGCATTTAGTGTAGCATTTCTGCTCAATGCATCTATGGCCAATTTACGGAAATTCTATTTTACATTAACCGTCCAGGATTGACACCAGAGTAGCCTACCTGAAACCCTGCACAAACTAGTAAGCCACCCCTTGAAGCTTTTCTGCTAGTGTGTGGTCCAGTCAACTATAGTCAAGTCTATTCCTGGCGGTTGCATGGTGGCCTTGTCCTGCACCGGAAAGGGCAAGACAAGTGTGTGTGGCATTGACTGTAATGTCACAGTCATGCTCTGACACTAACCTTGTCTGGCATATGCATTAGTCCTTTCTTCTGTTTTCACTTAAAACTCCTCTCCAGTGAAAGTAAAAGGCAGCTACAAATTTCCTTAAACTGTCCTTACCCTCTGTCCATCTGTACTTCCAGGCAACGGTCCTCATGTTCACATGAGGCTCTTTATACCCTCACAGCAAGCACAGATCCCATGATCTGCACTTGTTTGTGTGTCACAATCTTACACACGGCATGAATAATGGTCGCAACCTTCGGCTTCCTGCTCGCCACAATTTGGTGACGGGGTGATGGGGTGGCATTGATGTGTCCACCCCCTTCCCCGAGTAAAGTGCAGAGTGTCTCAGTCACGCAAGCTGGAGTCATACTGCTGTATTTGCACTAACCTCTTACCCTGCAACGCCATCACACTGTTCTCCAAAAGGACATCCAGTTCCGCTGCACTGAGATTCGCCTATCACTCAGGGAAACAATCCAATTCTGCCTCTATTTAGGATCCTCAGTGTGTGTGAGGGTCTTAAAAATAAATAAATAAATAAATAAATAAATGATTCCCGGGCAGCACAGTGGCCTAGCGGTTAGCGCTGTTGCCCACAAAAGGAAAGTTTCTGGTTCGGTTCCCGGCCTGGGGCCCTTTCTGTGCAGAGTTTGCATGTTCTCCCCGTGCCTGTGTGGGTTTCCTCCGGGTACTCCGGTTTCCTCCCACAGTCCAAAGACATCATGTTTGGGTTAATTGGTGACTCTACATTGTCCGTAGGTCTGAGTGTGAGTGTGAGTGGTTGTTTGTCTCTGTCAGCCACTGTCTCCTCTATCTACTGGCAATTTGATGTAACCTGCAAGAAGTTTAGCAATCCTCATGTGATGGGATAGTATGAGACTGAAAGGTGGAATGGCTAAATGCAACTGAACATTAAAGTGTTTCTTGATCTTTGTTTGGGTTTTTTCTCTGGAAAAGGTAAAGTGCACTTAACATAGAATGCCTTGAAGGTAAAGCAAAACTTGGCGTTGCTTTCATTCTTTACCAACAGACAGAAAATTAATATTACTACAGAATGCAAAAAAAAACTTCACAATTGCATACTCCTGTTTGTTTCCTCTAAATACATTTATTACTCACATTACAGACTTTTTTTTACTTGAAATGGGGGTCAATTAAAAATAAAACTGCCAATATCTAATTTTGGTGCAATATTTTCAAATAAATTTTTGTATGGCTTCTGGTGATGTGAAGCTGAAAAATGCCCAGTATTTATCAACATGATCAACAGCAACTGTAGTACATATAAAAGCAACAAAGAAGTCTTTCAGCATCTACACCAAGACTATCTTACCACATTTGGAACTACAGAGGAAAAATGTCCAGCACTTGATGAGACTGAAGCTAAAGCTGAGGATTCCACAGAATACAGGGAGCACCAAGCCTCAGAGAAACTTTGCTCAAACCATCATTATATGTGTGCAATACACCATAGATACATTTATACCCTTTACCATCCAATGGTTCAGCTGAACAGATTCATTAAGGCTTTAACACAACTGCCCTACAGACTAACCATAATACAAAAACACACAAGTCTGCCAACATGACTGTTATGCTACATAGACAGACGTTTAATATCACCCGATTCATGCCCCCCTTTCACTCTGAACAGCAGCTCATAGTTAATGGCAGTCGCCGTGAGCAAATGTTCTCTATTACAGTTTGTTTAAACTGACTGATTAATTGATTGAAACTGGCCACTCACGCAAAATTAAGTTGAAAATCTATTCCAATTCTAATTTGAAGTGGGTGGGGAGCATTAGCATCGTAGGATGACTTCTGACCATCTGAGTGACATGCGCAGCAGCAAGGTCATCTGTGGCCTCAGTGTTCTGTGCTGAAGATAAAAAATTGACATGACTGCTTGGTACACAAATTGTTTTCATATTGTGCTTGCCGAGGCAAGTGGGACGAATTGCTCAACAAAGGCACTCATTCACCCACACATCCAGAATCATCGCTGTCACTTCACAATTCACAAAGAAGGGACAAGAATTAAATCAAACTGTGATCAAAGAACAATGATGGTTACTCTCCACAAAAGTGTGGCTGGTTTTGTTTTCACTATGTGCGTGTGTGAGTGGGAGTTTGTGTGTGGTCCCGGAGACAGTGGAGCTGAAACTACCACAGAAGAGGTTTGGGTACTTTGGCAAGTCAAGTGTTTATCTGCCTGTGGAAAGATTTTGTCGACATGATAGTGTCACAAACACAAAAGATACAGTCACGAAACTACACGTATGTAGTTTGGTTTGACACAACTACTGAGTACTCATGTGTTGGAACATCATAATGGTGACAAGTGTCGTGGCCGGTGTGATCTAATCACAGGTTCTGTACTCCATTTACTTTCTGTCCTACTTCACTGCAGAATTATCAAGGTGGATATCAACTGTATGCACAGCTTTGCAGTATCTGCACACACTGTATTCATTTATTATTTCAAACATATATGACTCCATTAATAATAGTGAAATTTACAAAAGCAGCTATTATTAATGAAGAGGGTTAACAAATTTCCTTAGATGTAATTGATGGGGATTAAACAATCCATCAGTCATCATTTAGTCATCATTAGATTATGCAGCTGGTAATCAGGAGTCAATGAATGATTATGGACCCCAGTGCACATGGCATCAGTATTTACTTTTGTTTATTAAATTAATTTCTATTAGTTCACTATTTATTTTGCCTAATCTTTACTTTTCATTTTTGTCGAGTTTAACTTCATAGCTGGGAACTATATTTTCAAAATGTAAGTGTCAGGTTGTTAGGAGGATAAGCGACCGAGTGCAAACTGTATACATGGCACTCAAACATTTGTTTGCATATTTTATTTGAAGCGGTCATAAATTATGTCAGACAACAATGTTTTCTAATCAGCAGCATAAGAAAACAATGTTGGCACTGAGACTAAGCTTATTATAAGAAAAATCAGTGACCTATCAGATTTATACTAAGAAATGACAGCTGTTAAGAAATTGACTCACAGACATTAAATAAGTTGGAACGTTGTCTGTTGCACAGTTGGCTACTCACTGTTTTATTATTGGTGCAGGAAGTGAAAATACAACACTTACTTATTTATACAAATATATCTTTTAAGCATATAAAACAATTATTCTCATGTCTATGAAAAATACATCAGGATTTTATTATTATTATTATGATACTCTTATAGCGATGCTTTTTTCCATCCTGGCAACCTAACTGATCAAATTCAATAACAGAGGTACTGCTTATGCTTTCTTTCTTTCTCTGTTGTTTGGGTTGACAATATTTTATTTCAGGTCTAATTGTCCTCATGTCAGCTCTGGCTGTGCCTGGATCCCATCAAAGATCAAAGAGATTCACTTTTGGGGGTCTTTGAATGAACTGTTATGAAAGTAAAATTAGTTTCTTTAACAAGTTGTACTTTCACCATTCATTCCATTTCAAAAATATTGCTTTAATGTCAAAATGTTTTCAAAAACAGATGCGTGTTTGTTTCTTCACCGTTTCACCAAGTGTGACCTTCTGCAGGACCAGTGCAGATATAACTTTCTTGTTTTAGTCTCTACACCACCAACACATTATGACCAATCCCTACCTTTTTCACATCTATGGAGTGCAGCTAATGTCTATCCTTTGCATTTAATACCAACTCTCATTTAAAAGTCTAACAAATTTTTTTATTGTGCAACTCCAGAGAGCTGAGACAGGAAGGTGGGCAGACCGCCAAGTGTCACACAGTTCTGAATGGTTGATGCAACAGAATGAAATAGCAGCTGATGTTTGCTTGTATCGATAACTAAGTGAGAGAGAGGAAAACAGGATGCCTGCAGTCTTTCAGGAAAAGTATACAGGAAAAAGGATGAAGAGCGCTTTGCTGAAAATGGCATGGAAGTGGCCCCTGATAAGGAAGGGCTAGAGACTGTTCCTGTTTTGTTTTGCTCCTGTTCATGTTCATTCAGATAGTTCACAAGTGCTTTTAGACACAAACTATGTGAAAGAATGTTCCTGCTGGTAAAGAGAACATTATTAACTGCAGAACCACGAGTCCCCTACAGAAAGACAGCTTGTTTTCATCCACATTCCTGTTTATGATATTGTCGATGACACATGTTACAATCACTCTGAAGCTATGGGAAGCTAAATTAATGAAACTTGGTCCTACCAGTCTTTTGATGAGACTACAATGACATCTGTTTTTGAAGCATTAACACTGCCCTGCTAATGAAAATGAATATATTCAGGAAGACATTCACAGTGAAGGGAGCCAGAGTGATTCTGTTTCATCCAACTTATGCCCTCAAACATTTCCCCTGCAAACAAGCTAGCAGGTGCTCTTATCCCCAGGGGACAATTTGCCCAAATCTGGTGCTTGGCAGGTGCTCATTTGGTCTGCAAACCCCACAATTCCTGACAGTGCAATAACCATCAAAAGACCAAAATAGTTTAGAGAAAGTAAAAAGAAAAAGCAAAGTCAAACCAACTGTCAAACAAGGTCTACTCTGAGTTTTAGAGGTCATATTTGGGTCATGACTCATGTTTTTTCATGTAAGGATTCATATAATAAATTTAAGAAACACTTGCAGCAGAACAATGTGGTAGTAGGATGTTTATCCAGCAGCTTATCACAATGATGAATGACACTGAGCCTGTGTGGTTTTTCTTCAAATGTGTTCTCTCATCAGCAAAATCATGAGGAAATTTATTGTCTTTTTATAGTCCTTTATCCCCATGATTTCGCAATGTTGTATGCATCAGGGCTCAAACAACAATGTCCTCAGGGCAGAGAACATACAGATCTATAACAGAAGCGGTTATGTCCACATGGATCTGTGTGAAGGTTATGGCTATATTTTTGCCTCCAGTTATGGATCATAGAGCCATTAAGGGAGAGCAGTTTTCTCCTTTCCCTGACAGGCAGCACAAACTTATTAGCATCAGTAGTAGGAGTCACACCCTTTCTACTTCTTCTTCTTCTGTGCTGGTGCTGCTGCTGCATGGGTCCTTTGACCCAGAGCCAGTGCAGCATCTCAGCTGCTTGCAGCTTTCCTGAGCAGATTCAATGCAGCAACACTGAGTGAATTTCCCTCGCAAACAATTGTTTACTTATGGAGGGATATGTTGGGTCTCTTTAATAACTCTATAAAGACTTTGTTCTAGACATGTTCATATGTAAGGTGCCTTGATGTAACACTTTTATGATTTGGTGCTATATAAATAAATTGGATTTGAATTGATTTGATTTCAAAACACACACACACACACATAAAATTATGTGTGTCAGTTAGGAATGGCACCCCCACCTCTGGTCTAAGATATTTTCCCTGCCTTAAACTTGTCACCTCAGCAAGTGGAACAGTGCTGCCGCATTTCTGTAGTATGTATAGTAAGGTCCAGAGCAGCCGGCCCCTCATATTTGCTTAGGTTGCCCCTGCTGCTGTTTTGTTTTAGCTGACTGCTGCAACCAGATTTAGAAAAACCTCAATTACTCCCTTTAACTCAGCAAATCAGCAAAATTGCTTTCCCACACAGCTGCAAATAGATTCAATTTCTGCATAATTTCTCTTAAAGAAAACAAGTGTTTGTTAGAAAAATGCCTCTCCTGCATTATTGTTCTGCAAAATAGTTCAAGTATGCCACATTGCTTAAGGGAAAATGTCTTTGTTTCCTTTGTTTGTTTCAAGTCTCACAGCCCACCACACACTTCTAATAGGATACCTTCAAAGAGAAACACCACTCGACTCAAGGTTGAATGCTGATATTGTCTCACTCAAAAAGGTGTTTCCACTGTTTAATACTCCCTTGTTGAAACTAATGTGGTGGACAAATTAACAGAAACACCTGCCTGTACAATGCAACATGATTCAAACATACAGTCTGTGAAATCAGCATGACTGTGTCTGTCTGAAGCAGTGACAACTCAAATGGAACATATTAGTCGTCTAACAGGTCAGAAGTAAAATCTGGCATTTAGCCAGGTGTACCTACAAAGTGTAAGTCTAACACTGATGAGTGTGATCAGACTCTCTGTAACATTAGAGGACCTCCATGAGACTTGCAATTATTTAAGTTCCAGCGATCCCCACCTCCAAAAAACGATATTTGCCATTGCACCCGGTAGCCCATTTCTGAAGACATGCAATAACGGATGATGTTCAGACGGAATGGTGACTTTCCAGTACAAAGATCAGAATAAACACTGGGATTCTTGTAACATGTTTAAGCTGTGGCTAAAAGGCATCTGTCCTTCAAGGCGAACACTTTCAGCCTTGTTGTAGCTGGCAGTGTGCTCATTCATTCATCTTCTACCGCTTATCTGTTTCCGGGTCACAGAGGGTGCTGGAGCCAATCCCAGCTCAAATGGGCAAGAGCGGGGTACACCCTGGACAGGTCGCCAGTCCATCGCAGGGCTAACATATAGAAATGAACAAAACACACACTCAGACTTACAGACAATTTAGAGTCACCAATTAACCCAAACATGATGTCTTTGGACGGTGGGAGGAAACCGGAGTACCCGGAGGAAACCCACACAGGCACGGGGAGAATGTGCAAACTCCTCACAGAAAGGCCCCAGGCTGGGAACCAAACACGCGACCTTCTTATTGTGGGGCAACAGCGCTAACCAGTTGCCTGAAATGTGTTCACAAACTTTGACTTATTGGCAAAGTTAGTGAACACATTTCTCTCCCAATAGTTTATTTATTGTGCTTCTTTTATTAGTATTATTATTATTGCAAATCATTTTCTCTTTTTAGGAAACACAGTAAAAGGTTTTTAAATTTAATGCTTATCATGTAATCAACTTTTTGTCTTTAAGTTTATTGGCAATGTCAAGTTACACTATCATAATGTGACACCTTAGGTATAAAGAATAGTATTTCAGCTTGTTATGAATCATATTTCAATTAAAAATTTTTTATATATGAGCAGTGTTAACTGTAAGCACAAAATTTCAGGCCATTTAACAAAAAATTTAACATGTTTCTCTGTTTGGAAAAAAAAAAAAAGGGTTAATATCCAATAGTGAAATCTCAAATGTTATCATCAGCCTCCTTCGAGAAGTGGCAAAATGAACAACTGATTACACCCTTCTTGTGGCCCGTGGGTATTTTGATGACAGATAATATTATGATAGCAAAAGATTGTACTTCGTTACAAAAGCCTCCAAAAGACATGTGGCAGTGGCACACAGAAGGCAGCTCAAACATGAATTATTCTTCTTTCCTGTTCAATAACCCTAACCGCTTCTTTGCTACAGAAAGTTTGGTAATGGTTTAAACAGGTGGTGTTTGATAATTATAAGCCCATACATCCTCTAAATGCAGGATCAAAACATTATCCAGCTGACTGCAGCTCAGTAAAAATCCTCTGATGGCCTCGGAGATGAGCTGTGTGTTGATAAGAAACAGAGTCATGTCGGGGCTGCTGCACCGTGAGAAATCACACAATTTGCCTTAACCACATTTGTGGTCGTGAAAATTACAACAATATATTCCCAGCTTTGAATTCAGTTTTGCCTTCCCTTGAAGTGAAGAAACGTGGGATCCAGATGAAGTGTGGGTGATTTTAGTATTATTATTATTCTGGTGTGGGTCTGCTCAGCGGACGGTGGATCTACACTCGCATGTTCCCAGATTAGAGCAACATCTGAACATTGTAGGACGAACCTGCATGACACTTAGTGCTGCTGCGGCAGCTAGCATAGCGTTATATTACAGTATGTGTGAATTGTACATGATGCGGAGTCTCTCGGCAGGCTGCACTGACAGGGGGGGGGGGTGAGATGACAGCCATAAATCCCACAGTCTCGCTGCATAGACACCGCAATTTCACAGCGCCTGGAAGTAAATATTTAGTTTGAGCAGCGACGCGATTAAAGATGTTATTTGGAGCTGTGGGTGCTCATGTCTGCGCTGTTCTGGAGGATTAGCAACCTGATATTACATAAACACAACCGGAACCCAAAATCATAACAGCAGTTCCATTTATTTCATCCTCCGCAGTCCCAAAAATATCACGCAAAAAAAAAAACCAAAAAAAAAAAAAACCCAGGCTACTCACCGTCCGTGCAGTAACGCCGTGTCCGGTCTTCCAGGCGCGTTGGAATCTCCTCCGCCGCTTCACTTGGAAACACAGCCGTCGGTTTTCCTGCGCGTCGTCGCCGCCGCCGGTGGAGGAAAAACGAAGCAGGGGCTCGGAGCGGTAGTACGGTCGCATGTACTGCAGTGTTCACACAGCAGTCTGAACGTCGGCCGCCTTCTTCTTCACCACGGCCCGGTCCAGGTCGGCGAAGGAAACGGTGCGTTACCGCCGCCGTGCGTCGCGGAGTCGGTACAGCACGGTCACCTCAGGACTGAGCGGCCCGCCGCCGGGCTCTCTCCTGCTGGTGTCGTACTCCGCCAGCGCCCCGCACCTCCGACAGGGGTTTTCAAAATAAAACCTCAAAAGGCACGCAGTCGAGAAAAAAGCCAAAAAGACATTAAAACTAAAACTAGGAATCAAACACATTTCAGTTAATTACACAGATAATTGTGGCATTTCTACATAAAAAAAAGGATACAGCATCAGGATAAAATGGATAAGAAAGGTGCAAAATGAAATATGAACCGCAATTGTTGGTTCTAATTATCCATTTAAACGCCCCGTAATGCAATTGGAATACTTCACATACACATGTATTACTGCTTGACTTTGTTTTTCTAGGCTGCTTGTTGCAGCTGCCTGTGCCATATTCTCCCCAACAGCATAGACCCAAAATAGGAATTAATCACTTTAAATGTTGAGTATCTCTTTATGCTGGTGGGTATGTTTGGACCTGTTGTGTTTTCTTGTTTTCATGTTTTTTTTTTTGGCTTTCCACAGCTTACATGAAGGACGTCTGTTTATTTTAGCAAGAATGATGTGTACACTGCATGTAGCAGAACGGCCGTGCCCACATTTAAAATTTTGATTCGCAAATAACGTAGTTGACTTATAAAACGTAGTTGTGTTACAATATGAAGTCAGGTGCCTTTATTTTGAAAGAGTTAAGTCAACGAGTTAAGGACGATTTGTCAAGCAACTGGTAGGAAAGAGCAAATGCTTAATCTGTATTTTTATTTATTTTTCTGCTATTTTGAGTAGAAGAGGGTGACTTGAGAATGTCTTATTGTAGGCCTAGTTGTCCTCAGCCTCTGTAAATTAAAAAGGGTGCTGTATTGTCTGTTGAAAAAAATGAGAGCAAAATGGGAAAGGACAGCCTTTGAAACTCAGGTTTTGCCTTTAATATGTTTACTACCCCAGAAATGGACCCTCTAATTCTATTTGTGAAGATGTCATCCTATAATTACTAAGGTACCACGGGGAGGATGGCAATCACCAGTACAAACAGTTTTAAACATGGGGTGAATTACTGGGCATAGTATATATAGGTTATTCTTATAGGTTCTCTACTTCTCTTAAATTACAGGGTGGCTATTAAAAACACTTATAACAGATTATAGGTTGAATGATGCGATTGTTAAAAATATATTTTAATTGTAATTACCATATCTTATTTAAGAGAAATGGAATATAATGTAATTTAGCCTTAAATGTGTGACCACTGGTAGATGGTGGAGTATCTATATATATACATAATCTACCAGTGTATACACATGGACGCACGTGTACACAAACACACACACACACACACAGTTGACCATCCAAAATGCAAAGATTATTCTTGGTTTACAAGAGTCACAACAATGTCCAAGACTATAAGCTTAAAGTCAATAATGTCAGCATACAATATTGTGTCCTGTGCAAAGTTCAGACTTCAAAGCTCCAGTGATCAGATAGGAATTAGCGTTGAAACTTGAACAAAGATCAAAAAATACGAAAGAAAATTTGGAAGAAAAAGAAAATCTGATTTAAATGTGCAATGGATAGTAATAACTAGTACATTATTGTAATTTACTGCTGTTTCCTTACTGTGGAATAAAAAAGTCATTTTATTTTAAAAGAAACATGAGCTAGAATCCTGGTCCGAATTTTTCTTAATTTGAAACCATAAATAAGAGGATTCATAATTGGCGGTATGATAAGAAATTCAATTGCAACAAAATTTTGAAGGCTTTGAGGTAAATATTTTGAGCCAAATCTCATACTCATAACATCAAAAAGAATAGTCACTAGAAAAATCAATAAGGAGAGTAAATGTGGCACGCAGGTTTGAATGAATTTTGACCTTTTTTCTATGGAATTTACACACATTTTAATCAGGGAAATGTAAGACCAAACTATAAAAAATCCGTGAAATACATAAATGACTATAGTCATGTATGCAACTATGTTGTTAACAGTAGTTTCTGCTGGGGAACAAGCAAGTTTAACAATAATCCAATTTACACAAAACAGTCTGGCAATGCACGGGCTGCATAATTTTAATCTAGACGTCAGAAAAATGTTAAAGGCTATAATACAGAAAGGTGTCAACCAAGAGAAGCACACAAATTTGAAGAGATTTTGCTTGGACATGACAGAGTGATATTGCAGTGGTCGGCATATGGCTACATATCTGTCATATGCCATTACTGCAAGAATAGACAGATCACTGCAGGCAAAAGAGTACATTACTAAAGCCTGAAGAAGACATCCAGAATAAGAGATAACGTGAACAGAAGAGAGAAGATCCCAGAGAAATTTGGGGTAGAAACCTACTGTCCCGTAAAGTCCATTCATGCAGAGAGTGCACAACAGAATATACATTGGTTCATGGAGGCTTTTATCCAAGATGATGGTCGCAATAAGACAAATATTTACCAGCCAAATTACACAATAGCACAGCAAAGTGAGAGAGAAGAGGGTAAACTGGTGGTTCTTCGCTTCATTTAAACCTGAGAGAAAAAACATTGTTATCAAAGAAACATTATTCATCATGGTTCTAAAAGTGTGTGGTACCTCAGTCACTCACAGCATCTGGTCTCTCATCCCACTGTTATTAATATCCTCTCTGACTTAACCAAAACATGAGGTGGGATTTCAAATCAGCCAATTAACTCTCAGAAAGAGGTCACCTGTTTTTTCAACATGCTACACTTAACTTGTAGCAATTGAAGCCTGAGCAACACATAAATTAAACAACATACAACATCGATTGATATTTTTTCAACCAGATTTAACTTTCATCCTTTGAAATAAAAGAATTTGTTAGGCACACAACATGAAGACTATACCATACCATATATAATATGCTCTATGTAAAAATTGACGAGGTTATTTTAAAGATCAGCTCTTTGTGTGGTTAAAAGAGCACATGAAATTTCAAACCAAGTAGGGCTATTATTTTCTTTCACCATTTCATGAAATTTTGCTTTGACCAATTCAAATGCAGTACAAAGCATTAGCCAGCAGATGTCCCTGTGCTGACTGGTTAACGACAGCACAGAACTGTCACCCTTTTAGGCTGCAAACCAGGCAGTCTCGCCTGAAATGACAGACAAAGGGGTAGAGGAGAGGGCCATTTGCCATCCAGTGCAGATCAGGCAGTTATGTAGAACACTCCCTGAAAACAATAGAAACAAAACTCAGTTATGGCACAGTGAGGGCCAGTGTCATTAAAAAAATCTTCCAAATAAACAATCCACTCACATCATCATTTCTCAAAGTTTTTCACATTAATTGATTTATTTTTTCCTTTCAGCTTTGTTATCTCTCAATGTGCAGTTGCTACGTAGCAAAACAGTCACACAGACATCCAATTGTGCACTAATGCAAAACTTAAAATGACATTCCAGAGTACATCTTATAAAGGGATATGTAGAACAAAGGCTTTGTTCTAAGGACTTTTCTGAGAGGTGCTTGCAAATGTTCAACAGTATGAGTCATTTTACAGCTGACTCTAAATTGTCCGTAGGTCTGAGTGTGAGTGTGAGTGGTTGTTGGTCTCTGTCTCTCTCTGTGTGTTGGCCCTGTGATGGACTGGTGACCTGCTGAGCTGGGATTGGCTGCAGCACTCCCCGCAGAAACGGATAAGCGGTAGAAGATGAATGAATGAATGAACAGTTGAGATGCTATTTAACAGAGCTCGCTGTGGACAGGTTCATATGGACTGTTCCTTTTAGAGGAAGTTGTCCGATCAAAACTGACGCCAATGAATATCTATTAGGCTGCAGCTCTACGGTTTTCTGTGTAGTAAATGCTTTTTTAAAAACTTGAAAATAAATGTCAAAGCAACATATTTCAAGGGCTATACATCTATATTTCCTCAGAATATGAATTCTTTGTAATGTATATAGCTATATTCATGTTGTTGGCTTCATCCAAATTTTAATAAACTGATTGCAAGTCCTACTATTTTAAATATCCTCTTTTAACATCTGTCTCATTTCCAGCTTCTGACCTGTACAATTTATGACAAGTCAGTTGAAATTGTTCATAAACATATTCTAGAGGTGAGCGCTCTTGTTTACTATTCCTGCAGTAAGCTATCTATTAACTTTTATGTGAATCAGTTTGGAACTAAAAATGTAAAAGACAAGATATACTGTTACATCATTTTAACAACAACTTAAATAGTTAAATCGACTTTGCCCCACATTTCCATATTTAGAAACATTGTACATTTTACTTTTCTATTGTTTATGTTGCTTTTCAAGAGTTCACTTCTAATGTCACTGCATGATTCCACATCTTTCCTTTCAGTATAAACTAAATTCAAGAACTTGAACATTTTTTTGTTTTTTTGTTCATTTGTTTTTTTTTGGGGGGGGGGGGGTAAGTTTTGGTAAATTTGGTAAATTTTAATCTGTGTATTAATGGACTCATAACAGGGGGAAGAAGTAGAAATTCATTTGTCATAAGATTATTGAGATCTTGATATATCAGGTGACCTGAATCTCCTGTACAATATATCTAAAAGGACGCTTATACCAAAAGCTACAAGTGAGATTAAATTTGGAAGACATGCTTGCATAAACCTTGCCTGATTTTCTTTGGATGACATGGCTGTTTTTAACAGATACATGTAAGACCAAAAAATGACCAGAAAAATTCCAAAATAAAACACAACATTAATATATGCGACCAGACTATTTGCTCTGGGTTGGATCGTGAGCAAGCCTGAGTAGTTACACAGTTAACACAGTAGATTCTGTGTATGTGTGAGCCACATAGCCTTGATCCCAGTAAGGTTGCCATGTTCATTAACATACATTAAAGAGGCAAGAACCCAGAGAAAAACATCAAGATGTGGATTCTCTGTCTTCCCATAGCTGAATGGTACACTGGAGGTTGACATATTGCCAGATACCTGTCATATGCCATTTGAGCTACGATTAAAAAATCACCGCAAACGGACGAATGTATTTCAAAGCCCTGTAGCATAAATCCAGCATAAGAAATAACATGAGATGTCAGGAGATCCAAAAACCCAACAGTTCCATACAACACATTGACGCCCAGGTTGCACAAGAAGATATGCATCGGCTCATGGAGGTTGTTGTCCATTACAACGGCGACAATTAGAGCAATATTTCCCTACAGAATAATCCAATACCACAGTAAGGTCAGCAAGAAGAGGACAATTCTTTGCTCCAATGTAAAATGTAAGCCTGAGAGAGTAAAGAGTGTGACAGCTGACACGTTTTCTATCATTTGTACATTTTCCTGATTTCAAAGCATAAGCTCTGCCTGTTTCACCACACAAATCTGCGTCACCAGCTGCTGGGGTACCAGAACTGCTCATTGTATTGACGGCATTCGCAAAGGTTTGTCCTTTTTCTGAAAAGCCCGGCCAACCACTGCAATGTTACAGTCATTGTGGGTGGGACCAAAAAATCAAAAATTAAAACATTCATATTTTATTTCTAGAATCATTTTCAAGATACCCATAGATTCTTTATACAATTGATAATACATAACATAAAAATGTAATAAAAATAAAGAGATAGAGTATTGATAAATCTTTGATTAGCGCGATCAGAAACTGCAATGCAGACACCAGAGGCAGGAATAAGGTTTACCACTTTATTTTTATGTGATTTCTCTTTATTTTTATCTTATTTTATTTATAAATCAGTTGCAGAAGTTGGTGTCAACAACTGATGATGAACAGCAGGGGCAGGAAGTCTGGGTCCCTGTTGTGGGTGGTGGGGGTAAGACATTGCCATCAAATTCTTCAAATGGAAAAGAGCAGTTTGATTGTGATGGCCAGAGTAAGAGTATAAAACAGCCAGGGAAGCTGGCATCTTAGGATTGACCTTTGAGATAAAGAGACATGAAGAGGCTCAACAACATAATAGGTGTCCTTTCAGTCTCTGGATGAAGTACAGCCTCTGTTATAGTGGTAGAAAAGAGTAATATTTGGAAATTGTGCCCACAACAATGAGCCACTTGGGGAAAGGAAGCGGGTGATCTGTCAGCTAGAAAGCTGCAATCAGTTTTTTCCAAGGCAGCCAGGAAAGAGCAACCCTTTATCCACACCACTCAGAGCCCAGCTCATAATCACCACTGACGTGCCTGGAAACCCACCACCCCTTTCCCACATACAGCCGGAGCTGTCTTATTACAGAGGCCAGAAAAGCCCAGACAGGCTGTGGTGAACTTTCAGAGACGTCGGTAGACCAGACAAAATGCTGTATTTATTGTCCGTTTGTTACACAGATTCTTACACAGTTGAAAACCAAAGGCTTGATTTTTTGATACAGGGAAAAGTGTTTCACTTGTCTGAGGGAGCTTAAATCAATGTCTTAAGAGTTGTACTGAGAATAGACTTCTAACGCATCAACTACAAGGTAATTGTGTGGATGAGTCAAAAACTCCCATATCGGTATGAAGTGGATCATTTGCAATTACTTTATTAATGTTAGTCATTATTATTCCTTACACTGTTAATTACACCTACTCAACAATATTCACTACTGTTTTAAATTATGACGTACATGCAGAATCTACACATGTAAATGTTGTTGGAATAAAATTATGCTAGATAATAGTGTGGTTTAAAAACACACAATATAATACTATCCAACAACAGTCGAATCACCTAAACGAAGCATATAAAATAATAATGAAATTGACATCATCCCTAACATTTTTGAAATGTTATTTAATCACTGCATTTTGTGTTTCTTTTTACAATAAAAATAAAAAATGCATATCTTCAATTTATTGCAGATCTTTTTTTGTAATTAGAACTGTTTGCACAATTTTATCATGTGTGATCCCAAAAGTTTTTTATTTCATCAATCAGTAATAGGTGAAAAATATTATACCGCAGAAAAAGAAGCTGGCAGAGCCGTACAGAGAGTTAACAGAAAGGCACAGAATGAAAATATACATGGGCTCATGTAAAGTTCTCTCTCGTGACTCATTCATTCATCTTTTACCGCTTGTCCGTTTCCAGGTCCTGGGCAGTGCTGGAGCCAATCCCAGCTCACACTGGGTGAGGGCGGGGTACACCCTGGATGGGTCACCAGTCCATCACAGGGCCAACACACAGAGACAGACAGAGACCAACAACCACTCACACTCACACTCAGACCTACAGACAATTTATAGTCACCACTTAACCCAAACATGATCTTTGGATGGTGGGAGGAAACCAGAGTACCCGGAGGAAACCCACACAGGCACGGGGAGAACATGCAAACTCCACACAGAAAGGCCCCAGGCCTGGAATCAAGCTTTCCATTTACCTCATAGACAGTACAAGAGATGGTTTGACAAATTAGGAAAAATCCACAATCAGATGCTGTTGTTAGTTTCCTGCCTTTGATATGGTGCTGAGCCAAACGAGAGACAGGGATTTCCAAACCAATAAATGATGCAAGAAAGTTATGATAAGAAATATGTCATTTTAATTATTCTTGATAAAATTATAGAAATTAAGTTAGATTAAAAAGGGTAGGGTCTCAGTTATATTACCCATTTAAACACAGAGAAGTTTAGGTCTCACCGCTCCTTCCTCATGCTGTCTGTGTGTGGTGGTTGGCAAAAAAGTTCAGTTTGCACACTATCATGCAGTTTTGAGCTTCTTTTTGCACTAACTGATAGCACGGATACAATATCAAGGCATTATTCATCGTGATTAAGTCAATGGGATCAATTTCTCTTTTTCTAAGACCGGATACTTATGAACATGTCTGGAGGATTTTCAGCACTGGCAGCTTATACACTCTCAAAGCACTTAATTAAGTTTGGGACATGGTAGGGCCTTCGTTTGTGCTCAAAACAGCCTCAAGTCTTGCAGTACGGATTTCACAAGATGTTGGAAACTTTCCTTTAAGAGTCCATGTTGACATGATTGCATCATATCGCTTCTGCAGATTTGTCAGCTACTCATTTGTGCTGCCAAATTCCTGTTTGACTGGATTCAGTACTGAAAAGATTGTTCACGCTGGAAGTATATATTAGACAATGGTCATTTGTGGACACAAGTTATGCACATGATGAGCAGAAGTGATCAGAGCTGAGAGTGCACCAAGAAAACATTCCCCACCACCATTCACCGCCGTTACTAATATACTTCAGCCTCCGGATGGATTTCCATTAAATCACTGATGGGCAGGAGATGCCCAGTGCTATCAACGGTTGACTTTTTAATTTTTGTTTTCTATTAATGATACATTACTGTACTTATTGAAGTATTGATATTCCCTTCAGCATCTGCTTAGTGTTAGTACTGAGCATTTGTAAGTGGTAGTAGAAGTAGTTGAAGTGGTTGTTTGGCTTATTTCATGTTGAGGTAGCCAGGCATAGTCATTGTGTTACCTGCAGTATATTCATGTTAGCATGCTGCCAGTTTAGAGAAGCAGCAGGAAGAACGGGGATGAAAGCTAAGAGTTGTGCTGCTGTGCACAAACAATTAGAAACACTGTACTTCAAACACGATTCCGTGAGAAGCAGTCCAATAATTCCTTAAATGTATGCTTCCTGTAGCGTTTTATCTTCATTTGAAGACAAAAGGAACCTCAGCATTTTCTGATAGGGGGCTCAAAAGAAAACCAGATGGTTTTGAAGCCATGTGATGCAATCCTTTGCGTGGTCTGCAGTACACTTTTGAAAACAACCATTCATACACGCATACACTTGAGTGATGCAAGGTCAATATAATGACTTTTATTAGTCCCTCAGCCCTGGACGCTAATGTCCACACCTGCTCCTGACATCCCATGTGTATCTCCGGCACCTGATGAATTATTGCCCCTTCACATTAGCCGGAAATAAGTGTTTGCAAAGATATGTATGTCTGTTTTATAAATACAGCTGCATGGCACGGTTGTTCTAGACAAACTTCCCCTTGGAGACCATGGAGTTATCCTTACTTTTCCTTAAAAACTCATGAATAAAATGTAGTTATATTGGATTAATACGGATTAAACTCCACTCCACCTGTGTAATGTTTGATGATGTCACTACCATAATGAGACCCCATGGGACAGGATACTGTTCACCTTTGTTTTCCAAATGTTAACAGGTCAACAGGTCATTATCTCTGTCATCTCTCGAGAGCAATTAAACACACTTTGCTACCCTGGAGGTCCATCCTGGGTAACCAAACATAAAGCAAATGTTTTTTTTGTTTAGCAAACAGTCAAAATAAGGAACAATAAACTTTAATAAATCATACAAGAAAATCCAATCACAATGATTTGGGAAAAGAGCGTGTTTGGAGTTGTAATGGTATATTCCTGCAGCAGTTTTAAGCAGGGATTTGGCAGTTAAGGGCAAACCTATGTAGGCAGGAATTGTTGTATCAGGTCAAAGTTAAGATTAATAAGTCCTCTTTGTTTCGGATGGGGGACAGCATTGTTGTGTCCCCACCGACTTGGAAATCCAATGGCATGATAAAACAATTGTAACACCTCTGTTAAGTTACCCTTTACAGGATGAATTAAAATCTGACCTGTTGAAAATGTAAACATTTCTTCCAAATAGCGTGGAAACGTTTCACGTTGAAATACAATTTTGTTTCTGGTGGAGCTAGAATTTTCTGACAATCGTCTGCCTGTTACCTATTAAAGAGACTGAATTACCCTGCAGGAATTGGAGTGGGGAGTTAATTATTTGCAGGAGAGCAGAGTGTGAGCATGTCCAGGCAGAAATCACCAAAGGAAGTAATAAGAGATAAGCAAGAAGCAAGTTAAGAGAACAAGTTTTTAGATGATACAATAGGCTTAAAGCAAGAGAACAAACCAAGCAACCGAGAGTGAAGCAAGCAGAGGCCGGACAAAGTGATCAACAGATTGTAAAGAAAAGACTGAAAACAACAACAAAAAACACTACCATGACATACCAGCTATTTGAGGGGAAAGAACATGCTTCCATATACAATAAGTATCGCTTTCCAGCTCCGGATGAGGTCAAGAATATTATTCTGCAATATCTAGATGAAAAGGTAAAGTGTGTCCTGTACACTGTTATCGAAGTGCATATGATGTATTCACTAATGCATTTGCTGTATAAATTAACAAAAGAGTGTATGAGAGAAAAAAAAAATTGGAATGATTTAATACATTGACAGCAAGTGCTGCATATTTGTTGACATCCTCAGATGGGACAGCCACATGAGCTGGCTGTGGATCTGGGATGTGGAACAGGTCAGAATTCTCAGCTTCTGGCTCCACACTTTAGAGAAGTGGCGGGCATTGACATCAGTGAGTGTCAGCTGGAGGAGGCCAAAGCTGTGCAGGGATACGAAAACATCAAATACAGGTAGGATGAGGAAACTTTGTGTTCTTGCCAAAAGTTAAACAAGAGGATCTAATCCATTCTAATCTTTGTTGAGTGTGAAGCTGGAGGCATGGGCCTGTTAGCTTAGTTGAGCATAAAGAGTTTAAAATGAGGACAAACAGCTAGTAACAGGACAGTAACGAAATCTGTGTCAGCAATACTCCGAAGTCACCCAAGAAAAACTAAGCTGGAGTCTACTGGCATTACTTATATAGTCAGCGAGAGATGTGTGTAATCACTATGTTTTCAAATAGCTCTCTGGCAAGAAAGTGAATACAATGTCAGTCCCCAAAGTATCTCCCAAATAATCGTACAATATGAATATTGCATGCAATGTATATGTATATAATGACCATATACAATGCCCAATACATCAATGACACAATGGACATGGTCGCATCTTTCTCATTACCTATTTTTCATTGTTGTAGCACTCTTTCAACTGTTTTCAAATCTGTTAAAAGGGTTTGGTGGATGTTTGAATAAAGAGAGATAAGCAGTTCCAACCAGTTTCTCATGACCTTTAACCTTTAAAGAGGACAGTTGGATGATGAGTGGGTCAAAATGTTGATATAGCTACTGGTCTGATAAGTAAAATATGTTTGGGGTTGTGCTCTCTCTGTCCGCTGTTTGGATGTACAGGGATGATCTGTCTGTTGCTCTCACAGGAAGGGGACAGCAGAGGAGCTTCTTTTTGCGGACGGCTCTGTTGACCTGTTGGCAGCAGCATCAGCAGCACACTGGTTTGATCCGTCGAGATTTCTGGCTGAGGCAAGTCGGGTGCTGAAACCCCGGGGCTGTATAGCTCTAGTGGGCTATGATCCTAACACCAGCTTTTACTACCAGAACTGTGGAGAACGACTCAGCCACATCTATGAGGGGATGTGTGTAACAACTGACTTTTCTGCTGTTGCGGTTTCTACTCTCAGACTAAAAATTTGAAGTTGCATAGATATAACAATCTTCTTCAGGGTTTTTGGAAATTACACACATTTTCTTTCTTTCTGAATGTGAATCAAAACACGGTTACATATCAAAAGGCTGGAAGCAGGCAGAATCAGGTATTCTGGCTCCGTTGGGTGTTCAAAAACAACAATTACCACTTTAACCAATGAACATGTCTTGTTTACCATAGGCATGAACATATAATAAGTAGAACAAGTCCATGTGTTTAAATTTAGGAGCTAATGCTAACACACTTTCATGGAGTACATTTCAGCCTCGTGCCAGGCTGATTAATAAACATATGTATTGCAGACCCTCTGACATTAAGGCTTGCATATATGCAAAATATTTAAAAGCACACTAAGGGAACAAAGTTACCAAAATCATACTTCGTTTCAAATCAAACAATAAAACTTAAAAAAATATCAACCATAGGAGAATGGAGATCCAGGCCGAAACAAACAAAAGAAGAAAATCACTGGGCCAGCCACGCAATGGGCCGTTGCAACCAGCTATCACCCTCTAACCTATCACAAAGGGGAAAAGAAAAAAACATCTAATCCTAATAAACCAAAGAAAACTGAAACTTGGACTACCTGTGATCTGGTAGTCCTGGTCCATGTTCCAGGCCTATAGGAAGACAGACCGTCAGGCTGCTCATGACCTGCTGCTCAACACTCAAAGGAGGTAGCCTACACACAAAAATACAAACCCAAACACACGCCACCATATTCAGATATACTGTACACATAATCGTGTGGGTCTTATATTCTTCTTCTTCTCCTTTCGGCTTTTCCCTTCAGGGGTCGCCACAGCAAATCGGTTGCCTCCATCTAAGCCTGTCTTCTGCATCCTCTTCTCTCACACCAACCACCTTCATGTCTTCTTTCACTACATCTATAAAGCTTCTCTTTGGTCTTCCTCTAGGCCTCCTGTCTGGCAGTTCAAAACTCAGCATCCTTCTACCAATATATTCACTATCTCTCCTCTGGACATGTCCGAACCATCTCAGTCTGGCCTCTCTGACTTTATCTCCAAAACCTCTGATGTACTCATTCCTGACCCTATCCAACCTGGTCACTCCCAAAGAGAACCTCAGCATCTTCATCTCTGCTACCTCCAGCTCTGCCTCCTGTCTTTTCCTCAGTGACACTGTCTCTAGACCAAACAACATCGCTGGTCTCACCACAGTTTTGTACACCTTTCCTTTCATCTTAGCTGAAACTCTTCTATCACACATCACACATCACACCTGACACTTTTCTCCACCGGTTCCAGCCTGCCTGCACACGCTTCTTCACCTCTTTTCCACACTCTCCATTGCTCTGGACTGTTGACCCTAAGTACTTAAAATCCTCCACCTTCTTTATCTCTTCTCCCTGTAACCTCACTCTTCCACTTGGGTCCCTCTCATTCACACACATATACTCCGTCTTGCTGCGGCTAACCTTCATTCCTCTCCTTTCCAGGGCAAACCTCCACCACTCTAGCTTCTCCTCCACCTGTTCCCTGCTCTCACTACAGATCACAATGTCATCTGCAAACATCATAGTGCATGGAGATTCCTGTCTAACCTCATCTGTCAGCCTGTCCATCACCATAGCAAACAAGAAGGGGCCCAGAGCTGATCCCTGATGCAGTCCCACCTCCACCTTGAACTCCTCTGTCACACCTACAGCACACCTCACCACTGTCTTACAGTCCTCATACATGTCCTGCACCGCTCTAACATATTTCTCTGCCACTCCAGACTTCCTCATACAATACCACAGTTCCTCTCTGGGCACCCTGTCATAAGCTTTCTCCAGATCTACAAAGATACAATGCAGCTCCCTCTGACCTTCTCTGTACTTCTCTATCAACATCCTCAAAGCAAATACTGCATCTGTAGTACTCTTTTTTGGCATGAAACCATACTGCTGTTCACAAATGCTCACTTCTGCCCTTAGTCTAGCTTCAACTACTCTTTCCCATAACTTCATTGTATGGCTCATCAGCTTTATTCCTCTGTAGTTGCTACAACTCTGTACATGTCCCTTGTTCTTAAAAATGGGCACCAGCACACTTCTCCTCCATTCCTCAGGCATCTTCTCACTATCTAAGATCCTGTTGAACAACCCAGTCAGAAACTCTACTGCTACCTCTCCTAGACACTTCCAGACCTCCACAGGTATATCATCAGGACTGAGTGCTTTTCCACTCTTCATCCTCTTCAATGCCCTCCTCACTTCATCTTTACTAATCTTTGCTACTTCCTGGTCCACAACAGTCACCTCTTCTACTCTTCGTTCTCTCTCATTTTCCTCATTCATCAACTCTTCAAAGTACTCTTTCCATCTTCCCATCACACTACTGGCATCTGTCAGTACACTTTCATCTCTATCCTTAATCACCCTAACCGCCTGCACGTCCTTCCCATCTCTGTCTCTCTGCCTTGCCAACTTGTATAGATCAGTCTCTCCCTCCTTACTGTCCAACCTAGCATACAAATCATCGTAAGCCCTTTGTTTGGCCTTTGCCACCTCTACTTTCACCTTACGCTGCATCTCCCTGTACTCCTGTCTACTCTCTTCAGTCCTCTCAGTGTCCCACTTCTTCTTAGCTAACCTCTTTCTCTGTATACACTCCTGCACCTCCTCATTCCACCACCAAGTCTCCCTATCCACTTTCCTTCCAGATGACACACCAAATACTCTCCTACCTGTCTCCCTGATCACATTAGCTGTAGTTGTCCAGTCAACTGAAGCATCTCCTGGCCATCCAGAGCCAGTCTCAACTCCTTCCTAAAAATCATACAACACTCTTCCTTTTTCAGCTTCCACCATTTAGTCCTCTGCTCTGTCTTTGCCCTCTTCATCTTCCTCACCACCAGAGTCATCCTACACACCACCATCCTATGCTGTCTGGCTACACTCTCACCTACCACTACTTTGCAGTCACTGATCTCCTTCAGATTACACCGTCTACACAAGATGTAGTCTACCTGTGTACTCCTACCTCCACTCTTATAGGTCACCATATGTTCCTGCCTCTTCTGGAAGAAAGTATTCACTACAGCCATTTCCATCCTTTTTGCAAAGTCAACCACCATCTGTCCTTCTGCGTTCCTCTCCTGGATACCAAACCTGCCCATCACCTCCTCATCATCTCTGTTTCCTGCACCAATGTGTCCATTGAAGTCTGCACCAATGACAACTCTCTCACTTCTAGGGATGATCTGCATCACTTCATCAAGGTCCAACCAGAATTTTTCCTTCTCCTCCAGCTCACATCCTACCTGTGGAGCATACCCACTAACAACATTGAACATCACACCTTCGATTTCTAGCTTCAGACTCATTACTATATCTGATACTCTTTTAACCTCCAGAACATTCCTAACAAACTCCTCCTTCAAGATAACTCCTACTCCATTTCTCTTCCTATCTACACCATGATAGAACAACTTGAACCCTGCTCCTAAACTTCTAGCCTTGCTACCTTTCCACCTGGTCTCCTGGACACACAGTATGTCTACCTTCCTCCTCTGCATCATGTCAACCAACTCTCTACCTTTCCCTGTCATAGTTCCAACATTCAAAGTCCCTACTCTCAGTCCTAGACTCTTGGCGTTCCTTTTCTCTCTCTTCCTACGAACACACCTTCCTCCTCTCCTTCTTCGAAGAACAGTAGTCCAATTTCCACCGGCACCGTGTAAGTGAACAGCACCGATGGCGGTTATTGTTAACCCGGGCCTCGACCGATCCGGTATGGGAGTCATAGATTTGATTCGCATGTTTGATTTGGCAAAAGTTTTACGTCGGATGCCCTTCCTGACACAACCCTCTGTATTTATCCGGGCTTGGGACCGGCACAATAAGGCACTGGCTTGTACCCCCTTGCGGCTACATTCTTGTGGGTCTTATATTATAATCCAAAATTTTGCCTTAATTGATCATTTTATGGAAGATTAACTGTTCAAGTGTCTTTTTTGAGCTGGCTTTAATGCATAGTGAACGAATAAATCAGTGTCTGCACTGCTCCACAGGTGTCTGGAGGAGATGGGGGTCACAGACTAATCACAGTCTGGAGGAGATGGGGGTCACATGTCTTGACACCGAGATAGAGTGGGAGCTGGAGTATTACTGTGTATTGGCATCAAAACCACAATGATCCTAACTATCAATACAGCATAGGTTTTTAGAGGGACCAACACTTGTTTGAGTATGGTAATAAATGGGAAGTTGGAATTTGGAATTCATGAAGTTCAAATATAATCATGCACGTGTTAAATGTAGATATTCATATTTGTTGGCACTGTCATTTTTTTGTGCAGGCTCATATCCTTATCTTTAACCTTTTATCACCTGAAGGAGTTTTAAGACGGGCTCACATAAGATGAACCTGTGTGTGTAGTTATCTTTCAAAAGATCAGACTACTAATGAATTCATATCCTGCCTATATTTGATTTTGCTGGGTAGGTTTCATTTTGCATTAAAACTATTTCTCAAAACATTTCCCATCCCACAGATGATCCCTCTCAGGCTTAAATGCACACAGAGTTTATGTAACTCTGAAACATAATTTCTTCTGAAATTTAACATGCCTTTCACTGTTGTTGCACAGAAGGGGAGCTTAAATGCTTTGGGGTAAATGAGAAGTCTAGTTTTTTTTTAAGCCAAGCTCAGAAACATGGCGTGGTTGGTGGCCCATTTATTTGTTATAGGTGCCTCAGTGTGCTGTCTTTATTCTCTCTTATGTCTCAGCATGCTGAAGGCAGCTTGGTGCCTCTTTGTACTGTTTGTGCATTGGGAATAAAGCTAAAGTAATCAGTGCTTACTACATGTAGAAATTGAAAAAAGAAAGAAAAAAGAAAAATATCGATTCACGTCAATAACCAAAACTCAGCCATTAAAAGAAATACAGTACTTCGTTTGCAGTTTTTAAAAGACTATAATAAACATATCAAATGCTATTTATTGCTAAATGAGCCCAATGTTATTTAAAATGTAAAATAATTTTGCAAAAAAAATGCATCTTAAGAGTCAATATGATACTCCAAAAATATAAAAGTCACCAACAGATCATTTTTGATTAGTTTTTACTTTTAGCTTTTTGCCTGATATAATAGAAGGAACATTTTAATGTTTGACTCTTAGATAGTCAAAAGTTACTTTGTAAGAGTTTAAGTAGGTCAATTTACAGGAAGGAAAACTTGCCCATGTAATGTATTACTAGTTATCATACTCAAAACCAGTTTATTTCTGATTTGATTTTCAACACAATGAGTTTTGAAAATGAAATGAACCCGACTGAAACTGACTAATCCGGTAATAAATGTGTGATAATTTGGGATTGGAGCATGTTTCAGTTATTCAGAAGAGTAGGTTCTGATGAGCAACACATCTTGAGATGTCAATCACAAACAACCTTCAGTTAATGAGTACCATGAAAAAAGTATGAGAAACTATCTGAGAGATTCAGACAAAGGAAATGTTAAATGCCTCAGTAATACTTCAAGCGTACACATGCCTGGTTACCTCCCCCACACCATCATGCTCACCAGGGGGGTTTCATTGGTTCTGACAGACACACATGCTATCAAGTGACCCTGTACTTATGGGCCTTCTTTGTTAGACCTGGATTTCTATATATTACAATAACTATGGATTAAATTGAGCTTTTTTTGCACTGCCGTACATGAAGGAGAGTTGCAAATCAAAAAGATATAAAATTATTTTTTTTGTGCTGTCCCTTTAAACACCCTCATTGTCAAAAACACCACATACCAGGGAAAGCAATGAGCCCTCCTATTTCCCAGGAACACCACTGTTTGCCTCTTGTGTGTGTTATTGTGTATGTGTCTGACTGCTGGCAGAAAGGAGGAGACAGTTCCCTCAGTGTGGGTGTTTGCTCCTTTTATCTTGTTACCCACATGAGGATAGAGTTCAGTAATCTCTTTATGAAACTTATGATAGCTCTGTTCACTGAGGCATCAGCTGGCAATGGCTTACCGCCTGTTTGAGGGCAAGGAGCATGCTGCTTCCTACTGGAGGTACAGGATCTCTCCATCTCATCATCTCATACAACAAGTGCTAGACTTCCTGGAAAAAAAGGTAAGTTGGTGGCCTCTGTGTTATTGACAAATGTTGAAACTCTTTCACTGTTAGTAATGATGTGATTTGTTGTCAGAAAGTCCATTCTTTTGAGCTGGCAGTGGACGTGGGTTGTGGCTCAGGACAGGGCACCTTGCTACTGGCAAAACACTTTGTTTCAGTGGTGGGCACAGACGTAAGTCCTGCCCAGCTGGAAGTGGCTTTGGAGTATGCCAAAGAGCCAAACATCACTTATAAGTAAGCATGGATTTCCATTTGAGACACCAAAGAAACTCAAACACAAAAACCGAAAAGCATATAGACTGCAGTCAGGGTCCTTGCTTGTTGAAGTCCACATTTTTCTTTGACTACAGAGAGTGAGAAAAAAAAAACAACAACGACAACAACAACAACAACAACAACAAAAAACATTACAACTGGGAATCTGCTAAGCTCCTTTTGTTGAGTCTTGGCCAAAGTGGGAACAATGTGCCCCTTGTCGGGTGAGGCCCTACTGTGAGAACCACACTACAGAGTGCACTGTCATTAGGATAAGCTGATCCTCAATTGTTTGGCTATAAAACATCAAGAAAATATATAAAAAAATTTATACTACTGACACTAGACTATGGTTACCTCACCCAGTGTAAAAACATCTAATTTATTTCTAAGAATCCATGTCCCTGTCAACCATCCATACTATTAATTATAAAAATTTTGTTGCTGCCTCCCTCATTAATTTTCAGCATTTATCAGTTTATCATAAGTGCAGAGCACCACTGGAATAGAAGCAACAAGCAACAGACAAAGTTCAAATCAGTCCGAATGGGTCAGAGTTGATGACCCAGAGGATATGGAAAATACAAGTGCAATGAGTTCAACTGTCCTCCGTCACCACCATACACAATGTATTCTTCTGATCCAAATTTCTCTTCACCAAGTAGAGTCAGGAGTCTGATTTGGTCAATGATGCTGTTGCTTTCCAGACAGTGTGTGGCTGAGGAGCTGCCGTTTCCTGACAGCTCAGTGGACCTGGTGACAGCCATGTCTGCATTCCACTGGTTTGACAGGCAACGCTTTCTCCAAGAGGCCCACAGGATCCTGAGGCCCCGTGGCTGCTTAGCTCTGCTCAACTACACCATGAACATGGAGCTCAGCTACCCCGACTGCTGCTCACACACCCTGAACCAAGTCTGCAAAGAGGTATTTACCGAGGTCATTGTCAGGCACTGATACCCACATCTGCACCAGTGAAAACAGAACATTAGGTTTTCCCTTACCATTTAAATAATTATTATTAATCAGGCAAACTGCCTGCACTGCCTATACTGGTTCCAAATTACCGGCAGAGATCAATCCTGCTGACACATGTACTAGAGAAACCTTGTCTGACATAGACATGGCCAATATGGTCCTCCACCTGGGGATAAAAACCGTTTACAACTAATTGTTTGTCATATACTGTTCATATGACATGTTCTATAAAAACAGAGAACTGCACTGCCCATCTGCCAGAGGCCTGCAAATACAAGCTTTTATTCAGATTTAAGATAAACCTGTACTTTTCCCACTATTTTAAAATCTCCTGTATGACCAACAGACTGAGTTCATGATAATTTAGGCATGAAACAATAAATATTTATCTTTTTCACACTGAGGAAATAAATAGATATAATATAAACTAATCACCATCTCATGATTAACGGTACAACTAGTCTCCCTTTAAAATCAGACAAGTATTGGAATCAGTGATACATCTACTAAGTCCTTCTGGCTTTTGGTGGCGTGTACAAAAGAATCAGCATCACCCACACGATACCATACATTTAAACGGGGACTCCATCATCATCATCATCCTTCATATCCCGTACCTAAAGTGCATTTTTTGGGTGAAAGAAGTCATGACTTTGACTCAAAATGAGCAACACAGTCATCTCTTTACACATTAACACTGTAAAGTTCACATGGCTGCTTTCACTTAAGTTACAAATCTCTTTTAGCAAAATTTTGGGAATACACTTATACCAGCATGTGGAGATGGAGTATAAAAATATACACTAACTTGGAGCTAGGTTCTTTAAAGATTACTGAATAAAAGCCAATCGATTGCTGACTAAAACACATCTGGTTCATGCCATCAACTATGCCACTACGGAGCTGGTGGAAGAAACTAATCTAATGACTGTCTCTCTCATGTCTGGTCAGTTTTATGCAGCATTACAGCCATATCGCAGTCGTCATCTCGGTCCCAGCTCTATTGATTTATATAGGGGGACATATGAATCCCTCCCGTATCCTGAAAAGGAGTGGTGAGTGTTATATTTTGTTCATTCTGTTTTTGTACATGTATGAAACCCAGATAAATGTTATTTTCTTCTGTCAAATTATTTAATGAATTTTTAGGTCTCCAGATGTAAGGCAAAGGCGAAGTAAAGTTCATTATCATTTGGACAACTGGACTAAATTGGGTTTTTCCTAGCCCAATGTGTAGCATCAAATTATGTATAAATATACCAACACTATTACTACTATTACTATACTATACTACTATAACTGATTACTAAAGATTTTTGTTATTTTTGGAAAACACTTTGATTTCAATTTTGGTTGTGCTGACACATTTCGAAGACACAAATCTCTGATTGCCATGTATTTGAGATAATATTGAAAGATGTATTTGTTCTTTCCTTTTGTCCAATTAAAAGAAAAATGCCATTTGTTCAGATTTATTTTTGTAATGTATATGTTTTTGAAGGCAAGAGTGTGTGTGGGTAAGAAGACCCATGCCTCTGTCCAGCTACATGGGAATGGTGGAGTCTTTCTCCAGTTATCAGGCTCTGCTGAGAGATGACCCACAGAGGGCCACCAATCTGTCCAAGGACATCAGACAAAGGTAAATTCCTCATGTATAGAGCACAGTATAAATATATATTCATATATATATATATATATATATATATATATATTCAGTCACAGCAGGCATTTGAACAGCTAGATCTCAGGTGGTTCTCAAGTACCTGATCTTTTGGCCTGTAAGAAGATAAATCAAATCAAATCAGATTTATTTATATAGCGCCAAATCATAACAAAGTAACATCAAGGCACTTTACATATAGAGCAGGTCTAGACCAAACTCTATATAAAATTATTCTATAAAGAGACCCAACAGATCCCCCCAGGAGCAAGCACTTGGTGACAGTGGCAAGTTAAGTGTCTTTCTGGACACTTTTCCCCTCATTTCTTATTATAGATTGGTTGGTTGGTTAATTTTTTATTTATTTTTTTCCTAAATGTTGTTCAGTGGTATTTTTTTTCTTTGTTGTCACTGTAAGATCAAATAAATGTAGTATTTAAATGTCTGCAAAATTTTATAGATAATAAATAATTAATTGATGTAATTTATTATACATGTAACTTTATTTTTCTGTAAATAGTTAAGAGAGGGGTGCCCTTTTACTCTGCTCTCCAAAATGTCTGTGCATGGCCTTGAGTAATGCCAAATTAAAAGGTAAAGAAGCTTGTTGATTGCATTTGAACAAGTGCAATGGACAGATGAAAGAAATGAATCCACGGTGTTAATGTTAATATGAAACAAAATCCAACATGTTGGGGAGTGTAACAGCGACAGCATGTTGTCCACCGCTCCTCTCTCCAGGCTGATGTCCATTATGAAGGTGAGCTCTGCAGATACAGAGGTGGAGGTGGCTGTGAAGTATTTCTACCTACTGGCCTGCAAACCAGAGGAAGCCTGACTCCTGCCAACATTCATAGAAACCTGCACTGTGTGTTGCTGCCTCCGTATTTATGTACAAACAACAAGTTGATGTTTAGATGTTGGAGAGCTCCACAGAATAATCAGCTGCAACAAAAATTGCAGTGGTATTAATTTTCTCTTTAATATCTTCCTGTAGTGGCTGTCCTTCATTCATGGTACAAAAACACTGTAGATTTACAGCATATATCTGCATTATATTATTCATGTAGATGGGAAGTGTTTGTGTGAAGGTGTTAGGTGAATACTGCATGACACTTTACAATTGAAAATGATTTCTTATGTCTAATTAGTCTTTTTCAAATGTCTTAGCTGTTTGACTTTGTGTAATATAAGGAGGGTTTGTTATACAAAATACCACTAGAGGGAAGCATTTGATCAAAAGTCAAATCTTAATGTGACCAGTCTAGCAGATGGAATTTCACACAGTCATAGTCACTATAATATTTATCACATAAAAACATGATGTAATATGTATTTGTGATAATGTCATGCTGTATATTGTTTCACTATACAAGATTCCCACTTTCTTAATTTATCCTGCAGAGTGACTGCGATGGAGCAAAAGGGATTTTTCTTGGTGTCAAAACTTAGACAGCTCTTTCTTCTTCCTGCTCCAAAGACAAGCCAGGGAGAGAATGTGACTGGTCGTAATCCTTAGATATGGGCATAAGAAAAGTAAGTAAGAAAAGTAAAAGCATAGCTTTCAATATTATGCTCTTTTAAAAAGAGTTTGCAAATGCCAGTGAATAAAAAATATTTATATGTCCAAACCATAAGTTCAGAAAAATCATCATCATCAGGAACATACATTCAGAGGAAGGAGGGAGAAGGGAGAAGCTGAGGAATCTGTAAATCTGCCTGTAGCACTGAGAGACCACAACTTTTAGCTCCACTGTGTGTTTAGTGGAAGACACAGCATTGAAGATACACTGTCATTCCCAGTAACATTCAGAGACAACGATGATGATGATGGTGCGAAGAGGAAAGATGCACCTCATGATTCATGGTTAATTTCAATTAGGACAGACTGACTAAAGGTGATGAGGAACAGAGGGTGAGGACAGTTTGATTGGAGATATTCAAACGTTGACAGTTGAGTTGGTGAAGGGGTGGAAGTGAGTGACAGCAGAGGGAGAGACAAATTGGAAATTTGTGGGATTACAAATGATTTGCCACAGTGTCAGGTCGTGATATGATGAAGACGAGAAGGAGACAGTGGAGCTCATAGACAGCAGGACAGAGTAAAATTGGAGGTATGCATAAGGAAATCATCTTTCTGGCTAAAATTTCACTAAATTTCATTTCAACTAAATCTGAAATAAATACCTCAGTGTATGATCTCTCACTCTAGGCAACAGAAATCATTTCATGTGATTTGCATCCAATATTTTACCCAATGGTTTATGTTATCATGGTTTCATATTTCTCTGCAACATGTCAGAGAGAGGTCTGCTCTTCATTGTTTCCTATACGTTTTCTTGTGGTTGGCCAATGGGTCAATATAATCTTGTATATTTGTGTTTGATTTTTTTTTTTTTTTACCAAAGCTCATCAGCAGAGATAATTATAACACCTGTAGTCAGTATTTGTAGAATAACAGTATATTGGTGCATGGTCAATGTAACACTATATAGTTGTAATGATTTTGTGGTGAAACAAGCAAAATTAATCATTTGTTTTGAACCCTGTTACAATGAAAAGACAAACATTTTAGTCTACACTGTAGGTATTTAGACAGATTATTATCTTTTTGTTCCTCATACGTTGCTCAAAGATAGAAATTATCAAACAGACTCAGGTAGAGTTTTCTGTCAGTATGAAGGGTAAAGAGGTGACTGTGAAGCATAATGAAGCTAGAAAAAAAGATGTCAAATGTGCCTGATTTGCCAAACTCAGCAGTTTGCTACACTCTATGAAAGCAACTACCATGATAAATGATCTTGGAGACAAAGGAGCAGAAGTCCTGAGGAAGAGGAAGTCAGGAATGCCACAGACGTCTTTATTGGTGATTTCAGAGGAACGATGACACAGGCTGAATGCAGAGGTATACAGAAGCCTGATGTGTTCAGATTCCATACTTAATCTTTATGAGGGAGAATCATTCTCAACATGAAGCCAAAATAACATTGGCTGCATCGCTTCATCCTGAACCTTTCAATTAATAATGAGTCATTGCAATTGAAAGTGAGTGTAAATGCAACAATTTTCACTTGACAAAGGTGTGAACACCAACAGCTGCAGATTTCGTTTTAAGTCTTTGACTGCTGCAGCTCTAACTTCAACTTTAGGTCATATTTCTCACAAATGAGCTGCATCAATCCATCTCCTCCTAGAAACACTCACAAAACAAAAAATCACATTCAAATCAAATTAAAACAAATCAGATTAATTTGTATAGCGCCAAATCATAACAAAGTTACATCAAGGCACTTAACATATAGAGCAGGTCTAGACCAAACTCTTTATAAAATTATTTAAAGAGACCCAACAGATCCACCGATGATCAAGCACTTGGCGACAGTGGCAAGGAAAAACTTCCTTTAAGAGGCAGAACCAGGCTCGGGGGGGCGGCCATCTGCCTCGACCGATTGGGTTGAGAGAGGGAGAGAGAGAGGGTGAGAGGGGGAGAGGGAGAGAGAGCGAGACAGGTGGGGGGGTGCAAAGTTGGGTAGAGTAGGGAGAGAAAGAGAGCAGGAGGAGGGGATATTCAAACAGGTGTAGGCAGGAACATGATGCTGTTCATAGGAATGATGCTGTATGGAATTCTTGAACATGTGGGAGCAGCAGGCATTGCAGGAACATGGGATGGTGATGATTCATCACCTGCAGGATGAGGACAGGGAGAGAGGAGAGGACATGGGAGAGACAGAGACTTCAGGAAAACATGGTTAGTAAATTCAGTACACATGTTTAGAACTGAGAGAAACAGGGATTTCGGAGAAACATGGTTGTTGGTATGTTGGCGCATGCAAGGGGGAGAGAGAGAGAGAGAGAGAGAGAGAGAGAGAGAGAGAGAGAGGTGCTCAGTCCTTCCCCCAGCAGTCTAGGCCTATAGCAGCATAGCTAAAGAGTAAATGACCTTTAACTTTTTAACTATAAGCTGCTGGTGATTTACTGTCATTTCTATGTTTTTGTAAATAACACTAAGATACTCCCTACATTTGTCCCTAATCTTTTCATTGTTGGAATCACACACAACCCACAGTCCATCACAAAGGATTATCGAACAAAGTACTTTACAGCACATTCAAACAAAGGAAGCTCACAAGATTTAAACACGAGTAGCAAGGGGAAAATATTCAGCTGTTAAGGGTTTGTCTGGGGACATGAAAAATTTGTACCAAAAGAAAATGGACAATATCTCAGGCTCAGACAGTCACTCACACTCGGAGTGAGCTCTCTGGCTTTACTTAAATACTGCAGAGTGAGTTGGACTGACTTCAAATCAAGTTAGCTGTTCTCTCAAACAGTGAGCTAATGTGTGCTGTGTTTGATATAAAGATGTTTCCATCTCATCAGTCGAAGTGGAGCGTGTAACATCACTAACAGGATCTGTACCGAAGATAAAAGTCTGATTTTACCATAAGAATATGCCAGTATAAATCTCAATGAATAGCACATATGTATATAACAGTGCAGCGGAAGTAAAGCAAACATGCTACAGAGGGAGTTAGGTTTAGGACTTGGATTACTAGGATATGTGCATTAGTCATGTTCTTGCAGAGAAGTTTTTCTCTTTTAAGGTGCGTACACTCACATCAAAGTCATGTGGTCCAGCAGGGAAAGCAACGCCCCTGGTGTATGACTTTGCATCTACAGTGCATGATTAAGATAGAACCCACTGGAGCTTCTGTCACTGCTGTTGTTGTCTCCGTCTGATTTGAATTGACAGGCTGATGTGACTGTAATGTACATAACCTGCAGTTGGTGGTGCCAATGGCTGAATAGTATATAAGTATTGACTATTTGCCAAAGATCTGATGCAATGCAACTAAAGAGAAAGGCCTATAGGTAGAACAAGGTAGCAGGAGAAACATTTCAGATACACAATTTCCTCCAAAATCATATACTTGAAAGGATCAGTCTGGGTCGCTCTACTTGATGCAAATGCTGGGATCATGGAGACTACGCTTTTTTAAGCAACTGAGTTTTATCGGTAAAGAATGAGAGAAACTCATCCCATGACTCAGTGGATAAAAGCTTCTGGGTTGCTGACACAGAAAGCTTTCTAAGCCTGTCTACTGCAGGAAATAATGCCTTTGTGTTATTATTGCTTTTGGCATGATCTTTGTGAGAAGAAAGACCTTTCTTTTTTAAGCTCTAAATTGAAATTACAAAGCATGTCTCTATAGATAGCTATTTGTTTTAAAACTTTAGCATAGTGTTTCTTAATTGAGGTTGGGAAGTTTTGTGTTTGAGGTGCAGGGCTACATCTGGGTATTGCCTCTGCACCACAACAAAGAACGGCCCATTAATAATTAACTTTCCCACCTGTTTGAGTGGCATCCTTCTGCCTTGCAAGGATGTCTGTGTACCCAGACCAATCACATCTCATAAAAAATTATGTTTCTGCTATTCACAGACAGTAAAATTAAAGCACATCTAAGTATTATTTGCAAACATTAATAACCCTCACATGCACCCTTACTTCTACTTTAATTGTAGTTAAAGCATTTATATAACTGGCTTCTTCCATTTTGTCACAGCTCAACAACATAAAAACTCCACTAAAAAGAATATAGACGTATTCTTTATCCTTGCTTGACATCCATTGAATAACAAAAGCAAAGCGAGAAGCACACGTGGCAGCTCAGAAATCCTGAAGGCCGACAGCTGTCTAAACAGATAAAGATTAAAAAAAAAATATAGTCACTCACTCTATGATTAATAGTCTCCTCTTTTTAAAAATCTTCATCTAAGCAGGCAGGTCAATCAAAACCATGTTATTGTTTACAGTGACATCCCCCATTGCCCATAGTCTGTATCAGCTGAATCACAACTAAGTCCAAGTGAGCAGTAGGGTTCCAGGTTTCTTTTGTGTGAACTGCCTTTTGCAAGTGTACATGAGTGAAAGTGTGTGTATACATTTCTTCCTAAGAATTATGTTGAAGCCATTATATATGTTTATCTTGGTGTATTTAATTCATTATATATGAAACTGAAACTGACTGTGAAACGATCAATCTATTTTGTCTTTTCCATGTAATCACTTAAGATGAATGAAAGAATGAATGAATAAAAAACTTTCATAGTTGGTCATATCATCTTACACCTTGTTCTTACTATCAGACACTATAGGACACAGACAAGAGCATAAACACTGCTTTTATTCCACAAATATTGAGTTTTATCTGATTTCCTTTGGGTTGTAAAAATGTCCTTCATTTATTTGGTAACTTGTGTGTATATAGTATATATACTAGAATCTATGGGAAGTCTGAGCTAGTGTGCTGTAGATATCATTGAGGGTCTTAAATCAGTGATAAATGAAAATAAAAAATATGATTAGTTATATTAATGTTTACCAGAAAGTGACTGTTAAAAATGTACACACGTTACCAACATTTGCATGACTGACGTTGCGCTTCAGACCTGAACACACTGGAACTGACTGGAGCGGAACCGTTTACCCGCTGCCGTGTCTACGCGGACGACAATAACCAACGGCATTCGCTGCACTTCCGTTGCCCATGACGCCGGAGTGAAGTTGTGACAGCTGATTCTCCAGCCAGTTTAAATCCCCCCAGTCGCTCCAAAACCCTCCGCTTTTTCGGATTCACGGTGGGACGTGCCAGCGACAGTCTCCGCCCGGAGCTGCTGACGGCGTCTTGAACGGAGGAGGGCAGCTCGATTATGTTGTAGCACGGAGCGCTAGCTCTGAGACAGCAGGTGAGAAACACCGCTCAGATAGCACTCGAGCTAATAATGGCTAGCACTGGGAATTTGTATGCGACCACAGATGTGATCTGTGGAGATCTAAAAGGTGACATTTGTCCTTAACCTGACCCACATGTGCAGAGAATAAGCGCCGAGCTGCACGGAGCTGGGACGTTAAGTCTAGCTAGCAGTGATTAGCCGCGTTAGTGGTTTGTTATTACGGTCAGTGACGAAGCTCTTAGTCAGAAAAGTGTACAAATGAGCGTAAATCCCATAACTCGCCTCCAATCCCGCAAAAGGTGTTTTCCGTATGGGCTATGTACTGGGTTTTGTTTATTTTCTATTATTAGACGTACATTCAGGGGACATCTGCTGAACTCACTGCGGTCATTAAGTTAGATAAAGTGCACTGAGGTCGTGTGAGGTTGTGTGTTATTCGACAACATGACCGTGGATAAATGAGACGTGTGTAACCCAGATTGTTAGGACAGTTATGTTTGATCTGTATGCAGTTTGGCCAACAGTCAGTTACTGTCAGTGACTGACAGCTGAGGCAGGTGGGCGTTTAGTCGGGCTAATGTGACACATTTCACTGTTACCTGATACTGTAGCTCCAGTGTCTGCTCCTCCCTACGACCTCTGGCTGACACCTCTGGATACAACCGGTGCTTCCACAGAGGCAGTCAAAGGCTTCTATCTGTCTCCCAGTGTAACGCACATTTAGTTTACCTTTAGTGTATTTGCTATAGAAGTAACCCTTTGTGACACTTTACATTTTAAGAATAATGTTTGTTTTTGAATTTTTATGTCAAATTTTCCAGGTTGCTAGATGGTTGCCTAGAAATCCCAATTTAGGCTTTAGATGAACCAGTTGATTAACTGTACATTAATTGATGCGTTTTTGTTAAGAATAAATCTGTAGTGTCTTATACATTTCCCCAATTTTACAAATTCATATAAAACAAATGGAACATCACAACTTTATTGTGACTAAATAAAAGCAAAGACTCCAGAAGCAGTTCCAGAAGCAGTTCCATTGGAATGTTATTCAGTTGGAGACTTGTTCCTCATGCTGTACATAACAGTTCGCTGCTGCACCAGCATCGAAAGGAGAATCGGTAGGAGCATGTCATTTAAGTACTCTTTTGTTTTCCCACTACCTTGCCATTACAGTGGGTTTGTTGAATATTAGAGAGCAAACGTTTTCTATGGGCTAAGCTTTCTTTGGGACATTCAACACAAGATACAAATTTTAAAAATCTTTTTTTTGTGAAACTCAAGTTCTCCTTTTCCTACAACACTCTGGATAACTTCCACTCAAAGCCATAAAAGCTAATTTATGGCTTTCGGATGTAAATGTGAAAGCAGTGCCAATTTGTTCATTAATTGAAATATCTGGCAGATATCCTCTGGTGGTCCTCTGTTTCGTGTCTCTAAAATCAAAGTCTGAGTTCATCATGCCTGTTAAAAGCAGAAGGTCAGACTTCGGCACTTTAGGATTCACTGCTTACTCCTTACCTGTTGTGGAGAATGGGCTGTTGTGTAATGGAAAGTTCCTCAATTTATCAGTAAATAATCTCATTTACAAGGCTATAGCTCAACACTTACAATGTTACACAATTTTTAACCTGAGAAACAAGGAGTCACTTGTGCCAGTGTCAGAGTCACTGTGATTAAACTGTGCCATAGTAGTCATGTTATTTGGTAAAGCAAATGTACTGTGGTAAGGAGTAGACCTAAACCTAATAATTTCTGTCCCTTTCATTGCTTTACTGAGAGTAAGAATGCGTGTCTGCTGAGAAGCTTATTGGATGTGCTCATACGAGTTTGATGTGAAAGATCCATGGATCTGTCTTTCATAAGCACGATCGAGCTTTTGGTCTTGATTGTAATTTACCTAGAATGTCCCATTTATTGGGCAGTATAGTGGTAAGTGCTGTTGGCTCACAGCTAGAAGATTGTGGGTTTGATTCCTGGAACTGGGGCCATTCTGTATGGAGTTTGCATGTTCTCCCTGTGCCTGCACGGGTTTTCTCCGAGTACTCCGATTTTCTTCCACATGCATGTCTAGGCTGATTGGTAACACCAAATTGCCTATAGGTCTGAATGTGGGCAGTTCTTCATCTCAGTCTGTCTCTGTGTGTTGGCCCTGCAATAGACTGGGGACCTGTCCAGGTGTATCCCACCCTCGCCTGGAACATTGCCTGGGATTGGCTCCAGCACCCCCCGTGAACCCTATGTATAAGCGGTAGAAAATCAGAGAGAGACTCTTTTGTGTTTTTTTTTTTTTTTTTTTTTTAATACCGTTCAGGTTGCAGCATTGTTGCGGCATTGTTGCAGCATTGTTGCAGCATTGTTGCAGCTTTGTACGATTATAGCAATGAAGTGCAGCGAGGTCTGCAGGCCCCTCCCTAGAGTCAGAGCGCTCAGGCGGACAATCTCTGCACAGAATTCCCTTGGTCACATTCCCCTTCCTAAGCCTGGTTAAAGGAGGAGGGCTGGACTTGGAGCTCTTAAAAAACAAACTAACAAACCAAAAAAATGTTGTAATGTGGGTCTAGACAAAGTATTAAAGTCATGAAGTTATTTTGAAAAGGGAGATATTTCTAAGCAGGTGTTTGTTCAATTCTGCTATCTGTAATTGGTTCTTTAGTCACAATCAACAGTTTGATTGAAGTGTGACATGAGAAAAACAAGAGACATCAACAAAAGAAATTTCACTTGTAGGTCTAAACATATTTAGGATGTATTTTACTCACTTTTCATCTCACCCACGACATCAATCCTTTCTCCTACAACATCCATTAGAACTACATGCAAGATTATTTTGTGGGTAATATCTTTAATTATTAGTTATTAATAAATATTTAAAATCTGTTTGTTTGGAATACATGTGCATTTTTCCCCATCTGTTTTCCTATGCAATAAAAATTTATTGTCTATATGATCGTCAGGCTTTTGAGCAGCAGTGCAGTGCAACGTGGGGCAGACCGAGGTAGATCACAGCGACAAAGCCATGCTCACACTGGCCAGTAAACTGAAGAGGGACGACGGAGGAAAGACGGGCCGTGCCTCTGGAGCCTCCGACTCCACCCACAGGGTCTCCATCAGGGACCGCCTCCTTACCAAAGGTACATAGGTCATTATCCACCTTATCAATTTCTTCAGTTGACCTCACTCTTTTATAGTATCAGAACCAACTAGGAATATTCAGCAAGGTTACAGCTAGTTTCTGCTTCTAAGCATAAATACATTAATGACACCAGTTCAGCTCCAGATTTTGGATACTCTTAGTGGCAACCCACCCTGAATTTACTTATTGGTTTATGAACTGTAGTTTTGAAGCATTGAATTTTTAAATTGGCTTATGTTACTGTGTGTGGTTACAGTCTGTAAATCACACAGTAGCCATGCCCTAATGTATTCCTTGATTTATGATCAATTCATCTATTATTTAGACCATAATTAAAAAAGTGAATGTCGTATTGTATTGAGCAACTCTTGAAAGCAAAGACTGAAACCATAAACTAATTCGGGAAATGTTTACTGAGATAATAACTCAAGTAAAAAGTAGGGTTGTCTTTACATATACTTCAATACAGACTTCTATTTACAACCACTGGAGTTGTCGCCTGGTGTTTATTAGATAAAACGCAGGCTTAAGGCTCTTTAGCATCGGCTTTACCTTACAGCCCCAGAGTGTACGTTCATTGATATACTATGTTTATGTCTATGGTTGTAACATTTAGATGTAAAATTGAATACATTTTATAAAATGTGGCAGTTGCTGTCAAGGATTTGCTATTCATAATATTAAAGAGTCAGAGTTAATTCATCCTCACTTTGCCTATTTCCTTACTGGTGTTACCATCTTAATTGAATTCTTCTTAGACCAGATAAAGTGATGTAGTTCAGTTACTGCTGCAGAAAAGAGCAGCTAAATGTCTTGGGACAGACAGTGTAGGCCAGAATGTATATTTAAAGAGGGACACATGAGAATTTAGGAAAATGTATTTAAATTGTGTATGAGTTCTTGTCCTTGATGGATGTTTAGGATTTTCCTGCTATTTCCATGGCACTGTTGCTACCCTCTATTTTGTCCTCTACAATCCGTTTCTCTATGCCCATGTTTTTGCCCCTGGCTCCCTGGGGTTTTATTTATAGCTTCCTCCTATTGCCTTGAGATAAAGCTTCCACGCACCTGACTCCTGTCACCTCCTTTAAATTTCAAAGTGTTGCCCTTCTCACATTTTTCTTATCCCTTTATATTTGCTTCAGTCTGCCGATTACTTTGTTGTTTTCTTCTTTTCAACATTCTTTCCTTGCATTTTACTTGTACAGTAAGCAATTAATATCATAAGTAGAATTACGATATCAGATTTACAGTATTTTGTTATTACTTAAATTGAATTAATACAACTGTATGATTCTGTCTTCATAAAACAGTTGATCCTCTAACTCTGATATATCTGATGACAATTTTATTAAGTTAGGTAATGTTATACTGTATGTATGAGGTTTATCAAGATATTGTGTTGTTTATCATCAGAGTGATTCAGATATGGATTCCTTTTTAACTGGTTCACCGTTATTTGGTGTTCTGTCCGAATGTGGGAGAACCAAATCTTATAAACACCTTTCAGTATGACATCTGAGTGACTTTCTGTTCTCTGTCTTTGATTTAATGTGTGAGTTTTTGTTTTCCAAGAGGCATTGGAATATATTTGCTTGGTCTGATTGGTTTGGTGCCTATAAGGGTGATAATTACAAGTCAAGTGAGCTGGCGCTGGAACAGCACATTAAATTGCTCAAACCGAACATGAATGGCTTTATTTTTGTTCTCACACACAGATATGAGTTCAGCACAGTCTATCTTGCCAAACCAAAAAGAATCTCGCTCCCTGATGGGATCTTAGTGGTGTTCATCTTTCCTGCGCTTGCCAAGGGAGCGTGACTGTTTTATTATCTCTCAACCATTAGCGACCATTAGCTTTTAGAGAACTGCGATAGCCATGTGAAATAACAATCTGAAAAAGTAATGTTTAATTAATAAACCATGTACCACTGAGATCCTCCGGGTACTCTGGTTTCCTCCCACCGTCCAAAGACATGCATGTTTGGGTTAATTTGTGACTCTAAATTGTCTGTAGGTCTGAGTGTGAGTGTAAGTGGTTGTTGGTCTTTGTCTGTCTCTGTGTGTTGGCCCTGCAATGGACTTGCGATCTGTCCAGGGTGACCCCGCCCTCGCCCAGTGTGAGCTGGGATTGGCTCCAGCACCCCCGCGACCCGGAAACAGATAAGCGGTTGAAGTTGAATGAATGAATGAACCACTGAGACAAGGAGACACACCTGAAGCCACAAATGAGGAATTTAACTTCGGTTTTGGTTCATTGGCTCACCATTGAGAATATCTTGCCAAATGCAAATGATCTTTAGTTAGAATGTCTCAAAATGAGGGAAGGGAGGGAAAGACCTGAGATTTTGCAGCAGCTGGTCATGGAGAAGAGTTCTTGCTTGGATTAAATGCCAGTTACTGGGTTAATGAAGCAAAACAGAAACAGCCTGCTCACTCATAGGGAGCTCTTAATTAGTGGAAACTGCTCTCTGACCTCCATGTGGAAGGTTAAGTGGGGAAAACACCCCATGAGAATAATTAAAGTACCTAACATCTCAAAGAATACATTTGTATAAATGACATAATCCCTAGCATGTGACAACAGATCAACAACATAGATTGAAAGTCAGAGACACTGGATAAATTAGTTGGTGCCATTGTATCTCTCTCTCTCGCTCTCTCTCTCTCTCTCTTTTTTTACAGTTGAAAAGATCAGAGGTGTTAAACCAGCTCACACAGTGTGTCAACAAAGAGAAAACATAACAGACCACCTGAAACTTTGCCATAGGGCAAGATCAGCTAAACAACCCCGGTGTCCGGCTGGTGTTAGCCAGACTTTTAGACCTGATGATGCCCTCATATTTGGTCCTCTTACTTATTGTTGTTATTTTCTCTCAACAGAAGTTGCAGAACTTGAAGCCAATCTCCCCAGTAAGTACATTGAGCACCCCAATACACTTCAGTCATGGACTTAAATTAGTAATTCTTTAGACTAGTAGAGTTAATTACACTTTTCCATCCATCCAATACTTAGATTAGCATTTGTTCATCCTCAGATGTTTCCTAATTAATACATAAAAAAGACTGACAGATAAGTAAATGCTTTAAGGCACTATACATATTGTCCTGGAGTAGGTCATTTCTAGCAATGCAACTGTGGCCAGATAATTGTTTTGCAGTAAATGTTGTCAAATGTTGATTCACTATTTCACTTTAAATGTCACTTTTGCATTTCATTGATGTGATTTTGGATTCTTGTGGGGGTTTGTACCAAATAAACATGTTCATTTACATCTGCAGATGTTGATTTGTAGGTAAGGCATATCTGTAGCACCACAACGCTTCATTTCATAAAACTGTGAATGTACGATTGCAAAAATAAACAAAACAACAATTAAAACAAAAACATGAAAATACAAGGAATTCCCTAAACAGGGCTTTAAAGTGGTAAAGGGGTGGTGGGGAAACCGAATTTTGGATAATTTTAGGGTATTCCAATAGCGATACCCATGATAACCAGGTATTTGTACTCAAAGATTCTTTCAATGCATGAACCATTTAATGTTGTAAGGGAAAAATGATTAGAATCAATATTTTTAACATTTGAAAATAACTAATTTGATGTTATCTGCATTCAGAACAAGTTTAACTTTTAGAGGTGCTGTTGGAAGATCATTAAATGCAAACTGCAGTTAATCAGCAGATCATTGTTCAGAATCCACTGTACAATAAATGATTGTATCATCAGCATAAAAAATGGGATCAGCAGTTTTTCAGTGCAGAGGTAATATCGTGTACATACAAGTTAATATAGATTGGACACAAAATCGACTCCTGTGGTACACCTTTAGAGATTGGTTATGGTAAAAAATGAAAATGAACTGCAGGTTCTTCTCTTATGAAAAAACAAAGACTGCTGAGACAACATTGGTGAGAAAGAGTTGTGAGGAAAGCTTTGTGGAATTAAGTTACTTTACCGTCAATGAAACTGTTCAACAGTCATCAGATCACTATATTTACAACAACAGTGATGACATGTGGCCTCTAAAGACTAATTTTAATTTCCATGAGGCTTCAATGCTGTGAAAACTTTTGACTTGCTGTTTGATATGATTAATGTTGGTGATATTTATATACGTTCTAAATTAAACTATGTTTAAAAATTAAATTGAACTTATATTTTTTAAATATTTTACCAAAAAGGCAATCTGCACTGTGTGTACAACCTTGTTATGAATGTGAAGATATATCCACTCAATGTGTTGTAGAACTAATAATATGATATAATCTCAAGTCATGCTGTGGGAAACAGCATGACTTAAAGTCCAATATGAGCACAATGTGAGACATCTGTTTCCTACTTGTAAAACAAAGCTGAGAAAATCCTGAGAACATGTTGGCTTTTTGCAGACTGCCTTGAATGGTTGATGATCAGATGAGGCATTGAAATGTGCAGCAGCATAGCCACAACAGATATTATTTGTATTTAAACATATACATTTATTCCATCAGCTCCAAAAAGTGCAAAAAAAACCCCCCAAAAATAAATGATTAGAGACACTATAATGACATTATGTTTCAAAAGCAAGAATAAAAGAATGGAGAGGAAAATGAGGCAAAACTGAAGGGAAATTATACTCTCAAAGTTTGTGTTGAAGGAAGGCAACCCTACAGGGATGTAACTTTGAGGCTCAAGTGAGCTCAAGCCAAAGTTCTGCACTGAGGAGGTGACACATCAAAGATGGTGGGTCAGCTTATGAAAGGCATTTTCTTTCACACACACCCCCATAAAATACAGGAAGAATAAATACACACAAATGCACACAATAAACTAAAGGACAAACAGCAAAAGAGCAAAAGGAGGATCAGTTCAGGATATATACCCCCAAAGAGTGACACACTCTGTTATCTTTCCACATGTTAATAAATTGTTATGTAATATTATTTGATACAGCTGATGAATGCTAAAGACATTTCTGTTGGTCTGACTGTATCTCAACACTTTCTCATTAATGAGCCACTTTCCACAGTAAATTCTTCTCATTCTGAGTTTCTGTACTGTTTCTGTTGATTCAGTATTTACCCTACATCAATAACATCCTACAAAATGTGTCTTTGATTTTGGATATCGTCGTTAAGGTACATAATGAAAAATCCTTTTAACATATGAAAATGTTCAAAAAATGATCTTCCCAGTCATATCTTGAGTGCAGTAAATGTCCTCGGACACCAGGGGGGAATGTGGGGCCACATGAAGTCCCACAGGACCACTGTATACATGGCATAAAGTAAACTCTGAAATCTGTGTAGTCTCTAATCATAATGTCCCTAAGAAAGAAAATACAATATTCATTGAGACATGAGAGGGCTAGACGATATTCCACCTCCATACAGCTGCTTTTGGCTTTAACCTTTTGACTCTGATAATTCATAGCCCCATCTACTTTGTTGTGATGCAGGTACATGCAAAGCCAGTTTCCCAGATGAGGACAAGCTGCATTATTTTCAGCTGGCAGTGTCTCCAGGTAAGAGAAAAAGAAGAAACATCCATTTCTTTTATTTAGTTCTTGCTTCAGTATTAATTTTGATGATGACTTTGTCACACCAGAGTCATATATGATGCCATTTTGTTTTCCATCTTTACTTTGCAAATATTCTTCACTCTTGTTACAGCAGTAGCTCTAATGTTGGTCTAGAGTTAAATTCATCTACAGATAGTCAAATTCACTAGTTATAATATAGGATTATAAAAAAACCATTGTAGATGCCTTAGGTACTGGGAAGAAAAAGAGCTAATGAAGAGTAAACTGCTATGACGAGGCAGTGAGAATCCTATTCTTAAAGTCACTGTGTATCAGAAACTAGCAATGACCCAAAGGAAGAACTTTTAATTCAATCCGCCACCGTCTTACTCTACCACCTTACATTCAAACACCATGTTCGGAGTGTATATCTGTGTGAACATTGTGGAAAGGGCTAGCAAAGTGATTCGAAGGCTATGTTTCCCCTGAAAGTGTCCCTCCAGTCTCATCTGTATTTCAACATTTCTGCTGCACTGTCATTATTCCCTCAGTCCACCATGCTTGCTCAGCAGTGTTCCCAGCTAAGCGCGCTACCTGTCCAATATTGTGCAAACCCAATACACCGGTGTTGAATTACCCAAGTCTCTGGAGGCTCCCTTTCCTCTCACTCCCTGCTCTTTATCTGTCTGAACACACACTGTCTCTTAGCCCACAAGCTCAGTGTCACCTTCTCATTTCTGTCATTTGTATCATGTGGCAATCTGTCTTCATCGCTTCTCTGAACACGCACAAGGACATCTCCAGAAAGACTGAGATAAAGTTGAAACACGACTTTTTCTCTCTTGGTGTGTGCGTGTTTGAGTAAAGGAAGAGCTTGGTAATTTGATGTGGATGAAAAACAGAGAGAATCTGTCAATTATTAAATCATTTTTGGGAAAGAATATTTTTTAGGAGAGAAGCAGTTTTGTAAAATGTGTGTATTTTCTACATTATAATCATGATTTTTATTAGAATTATCTCCCTGCTGCTTGGATTCATCATAGTTACAAAGTTATGTTGACAATGTTGACAAAATCTGCAGAGAAAGGAAAGGATAAGCAATTAGAGAAGAGAATAGATTTTGTGTCATGTTCTTTAAGAGGAGCTTGAATACTCAAAGGAAGACTCGCTTTGTTGCTCCCCACCCCCTTTTTCACTCTTTTCTCTTTTGCACTTTCATTTTTTTTCTTCCCTTGTTTACTCTTTTTATTCCTTCATCTTTCCTTTTAATTACTCACTACAAGCTCAATTTAACATTGAGCAGGGGATATCTCTTCATCACTTGTCATTGTTTGTGGCCAGTGGTTTTAACACAGGGGCCATATTACTATACAGTCAACCCTTATACTTTGCATAATCAGAATGCAGCAGCACATCCAGAACACTAGTGGATATCTCAGTAAACTTGTGCACCATGTGTGTGATGTCTGATGCATGCATGCACCGGGATTCTCTTAGGATATTTCATCAACACTATCCTTTTAGTGGGCTCATTTCCTCTGTCCGGCTTTTCTCTCGGCTAGTACTGAGAATTATCTAAAAAGCACAAATAAAATCCAAAAGTACACTTACTTTCTTCAAAGTTGCTTCATTTTTCTGTTCTCATATTGTGCTGTCAAAACAACTTTTGAAAATTGCAGCGTATTTCGTAGGTTCTATCTACGCAGATGCATCAGTTTACACCACAGGGAAACCAATTGTGCTCTGACAGAAAATAAAAAATGTAAAGGGAATACGCCTCAGGACACAGGTTGTCTAATATCTCTTACACCCAAACCAGCATGCGGGATATTCTTCTTGACTTAGCCCATAGCTTGGAGCTTATGGAAGTTCTTCTTCTCTTTTTCTCTTTTTCTTCATTCCCTGTGTGTCATTTTCTGTTTTTGTTATCTTTTAAGTGTCCCATTGGATTGGTCGTCAACGTACAATGGATGACTATTATTCACGCTACAAGTAACAGTGATATTTATGTGTTTTATTCACAAAAAACAAAACACATTGTTTCACATAGTATTTAAACAACAGAATGAAACACACACATTCTACACATAAATCAAGCTTTTGTGAAAAACATGGTCAGTCCATTTAAGTGCTGAAACTGTAGTGATGCCCTTAATTTGTCTTCAAGGGGCTCATTTAGTTCTGTGCTCACAGAAGATTTTGCACACACAGATATTAAAGTTTAACAGAACAAAAACATATGAAAAAACAAACAAACAAACATATGTTCTCAAAGACAAAAATATTAACTTACTAACTCTATCATTTGATTTTGTTTTTTGGGACATGTGTGTTGAAGGCATCACAGCACCAAGACTGTCTGAAATCATATTATTTACACTCAACCACCTGATTTAATCAAAATTTAAACTGATTATTTCATATTGCCTAATTTGTAGTTGTGTTAGTGGTTCACTTCTCTAGCTATTGACCAACAAAATATTCCTTAAGTCAGCTGTCGTTCAGGTTTAAATTTGTTGAAATTTTTAAATTTACATAATTTTTCCCATGTACCAGCTCCTCACTGTGAACTCCCTGTGGCCCCACAAACTCGTGTCTATTAGGAAATGGGACAGCAGCAACACTCTGGGGTGAACACATTTTCACATGCCATTGTTTGTAACAATAGAGATACAGTAATGAAAGAAAAATAAATCTCCTAAAACTCTTTGTTTTGGATGTGTAGTTTCTCCGCTTGATGAACATGGATAATTAACCTATTGTGCAAATTGTTGTAGTAAGCTGCAGTATAAACAAAACTCTTTCTACAGCTGCCAGCAAGAGGTGGCAGCCTTAGTGTAGGAATTTTTTTTTTTTATACATAACTATCCCTTGTGGACAAAAGAATATCTACACCTTTTACAGTTATTTATATCTTCTCCCAGTACCAAGAGAGTAGAGTGACCTTACATTGTCTTTAGAGTGCAACTGAAGGCCACATATTTCTGTCCCAACTTGACCCAAGTATAAGAAAGTAGGAGCAGAGCCAAACCTGAACCAGACAGACATTCTGTTTTTCTTGTTTAAACCCGACTTTAGCATGATGTTGGCATAAACTGAAGGGTTGAGTTTGTGTTTCCTGGTTAGTTGCTATTACCATGGTCACAGCTTACCTATCTACCCTCATTGCACATGCAGGCATCATTGTAAATAACTGGGATTTTTTTAGTCCTGCTGTATCAGACACTTAAATGGTTTGTTCTGCTGTCCCTTTGTATATTTTAGCAGCTCTTCATTAATGCAAGTGTAGCACAGCACACAGCCACCATTACCCTGTTACAGACAGTGAACCTGAACACATAATGTAGGATAAGAATATTGATTAACATTTTTGATACATTTTTGCGATTAATTCCAACATTGTGTCTCTGTCTTTCTTTCATTTGAACATTATGATTCGCTAACAAATTAGCTCTAAAATGTATTTACCCATTCATCATTGTTATTTTTAATTATTATTTACCTTCTAGTTTGTGTTTATGTGTGTGTGTTTTTAAGCCCAGCGTCTGGTGATTATTCCATGGCAGTGAAGATAGCCATGAATTATTTATGACCACTGTTAGTGAGTAGATCGCTCCGTCTTTCCGCTTTTCTCTCTTCTTTTAATTAGTTTTTTCCCTACACTTACCCTCTTATTCTTTCTTTAGTCAGCTGTTCTTTAGTTTCGATGATGTTGTTCTTTGATGTTGGTGTTTGATTTATAATACAATTAAATTGGACCTGTCCTTGTTTCATTGAATGGAATTAGCAGAAGTTTAGATTGCTCTAATACAAACGTCTTATGTCACATTTTTCAGGGTTTCACTGTTTGAGCAAAGAGAGAGAGAGAGAGATCTTCTTGTCTTTTGCTGGAAACACAAGATATGCTGTGTGTGCATCAGGGTTGCATTGATGGATCTGTTGTGGAAAAACATGTGTCCAGTACAGGCCTGCTGCACCACTGCTACTGCCAAATCTATTTTTGCACGACATCTGAATGTTTAGTTAATTTATAAATTAACCTCTGATTTATTTTTGTTTGTAAATGTCATCCTCTCAAAATGCAGCTGCAGAAATTGTTAAAGCATATATATATTTAAAATATTTTTTCATGTCTGCCACATTCATCAGTTTCACACTGGACAGAGACAGATTAAGTGTCAGTTTCGTTCTATATTGCTAGTATAATATCAAAATGGCAACAAGTCCGCAGGTCAAGACACCACACCTCTAGATCACATGATACAGTTGTGATCCACTTTAAACTATTATTAAGGGTTGGCGAGATGAATACCCCCATGTTTCACAGCTGCTACACACGTGCAACAAATCCAGTTTGTCCCCGACCTTAGTATGTGTACATAAACCCCCCCCCCCCCCAATTTTAAGTTTGGTTGATACAGTATTAAAACAGCAATGAGATAATTTGTTGTAATTTGCAGTGATCTATAAATGGACTGCTTTTTTTAATACTATCGTAGTCTTAACAGGCACTCAATCCACTTTAAAATGGAAGCGGCATTCAGACGCAATTTGGTTAGCACATGCCCCCCCTTCTACCATTCACAAATACTCATATACTGACAGAAGAGCCATCACAGGCAAATTGGGGTTCAGTTTCTTGTCAAAAAGACTTTGATGTGTGGACCAGAGGAGTTAATGATCAAAGCATACCAACATTTGGATCAGTGCTTGAGCTACAGTTTACAGTTTTATGTGAATGAGGTGGTTGGAAATGTAGTATAGATGGATGTGTGGGACTGTGGGGGCATGAGCTCTACTTTCAGTATGTAGCCCACATGCACTGTGACTGCTACTGAATACTCGCTGCTTGTCAGCTGACCACATTCCTCAAACATACACACTGACACTGTAAGGTCATTACATGGCCAATTACCAAGTGCTTTCCCTTCCTCACCAGGCACCATCTGTAGTTCAGTAAGAGGTTCAGTCCACCTCCGTGAAAAGATGTATGTGCTTTTCTAACTCGGTGGACACGTAAGGTCATAGCAGAAATGTAAATGTCATCAAAATAAATAAATAAATAAATAAATACAAATGAGTTGGACAGTGTGTGGTTTTGTAGATACACAAACAAGCCCAAAATGTCATTCAACTATGAAGATTTCATAGAAATTGAGCTTATGTGTTGCCTTTGTTTCTGTCTACTCCCTATGAATGGGTATGTCTTTGTATAGATGTCTAAGTTTGTGCATGCTGTAATCTGAAATTATGGTATGGAAAGGCATAGGCTAGGTTGAAGGCACTGTTATGTTTGATTTACAGAACGTGGTTGGGTTGAAAAGGTCACGCATTCTGCATTTTTTTCCCATAAAGAGATTGAGATTCACTTTGCTCTGTTGATCCTTTTATTTACTCTTGTGTTACAGATTGATTGATCAGATCTGAACTTGCCGATGAATCCTGCCTTTTGTTATATTAAGTTTAGATACAACTCCCCCCTTGACTGCAAATCAACATCGTCATTTCAAACTGTTACCTGGATTACGGGGAAAAAAAAAAAAAATCATTTTTGGCCTAATTTGTCTGACTCATTTATTGAGCTAGTCACTTTTCCTCGGCATTGATGTGATTTTATTTTCTTTTGATCAAACAAATTTGCTTGCCAAAATGCAACAGACATTAGTTAGAAAGGATAGAGATGTGTGACTGAATGCAAGATTGTTCTTGAACACATGCATTTGGAGAAATTATGAGCCCAATCAAATCAAATCAAATCAAATCAAATCAAATCAGGTTTATTTGTATAGCGCCAAATCATAACAAAGTTACATCTGAAATTAATCAGAAGGGGAAAGAGTCAGTTCTAAATTTGGTTTTGATACATCTTGAGCTTATTTCTCAGCCCTAACCTCCACCTTAATTTCAGTGAGTCTACTGTGTAGGGGCACCTTTGCTCCTTTCACAACAAGCTCCGGTGATTAAATGAAGTGAGCATACAGTTAGAACAGATTTCTTTCATTTACTCAGGGGAAAGTCTGAAGATTGGAGTTAGCAGATATAGATATTTCGAGCTGCTCCCATTGCCATTAATTTTTAAACTAGAATATTTGTGGATCCATTGGAATATTTAATTATTTGTGGTTTCATTGTTGTATCTGGTGTTTATTTTAAAGATGATGATTGAATGTCTCTCTACAGAAAGTTTTTAACCAATGCCATGAAACACATGTGTAAACGTTATTGTAAACCATTTTTCTCAATGTTCCTTCCTTTCTTTTCCTCTAGATGAGGGATACTACCAAAGTGGAAGGTTTCAGTTTGAAATAGATGTTCCCGAAGCCTATAACATGGTGGTAAGTTGCGTCTAATGTGTTTGAAAATGTGTTTTCAAATTAAAGTAGCCCCAATTCTCAAAGCCCCTTTAATAACATGTTGCTTCCACCCTGAAGCTTTAGTATCAGTAATTTGTATATACTTTCCATTCACAAAACTTTCGAATCCCTTTAATTCTTTTCACATTTTTTTATGTTGATTTTTTTTATGTAAGTACAAACAAAAGTATTCTTTATCAATTTACACGCTATCCCATGATGACAAACTGAAAAAAAGTTGAGAAAAATTTGCTAATTTATTGAAAAGATAAATATTCATAATCACAGAAGTCTTCATACCCTTTCCCGTGACATTTAAAATTTTGCTCAGGTTTATCCTGTTTCTCTTGTTCATCTGTGAAACAAGTACTAGTTAAAGTTAAAGAAAGTTGCATACTGTTTATATTAGGTTTCTCAGCTGAAAAAACATGTAAGAGGGGGACCAAGCAATGAGCATGGGTCATTGCAATTGTTAACTTTGACCAAGAAGATGCTTTTGACTGGCATCGGTGCCATGAAGGCCAGATCAGTGCAGTGCTGCAGTAATTTTTTTCTCTCTGAAAATCTCTCCTGTCTCAACACAGTATCTCTGGAGCTAAGCCAGAGAGACCACTGGGATCTTGTCATCTTTCTTACCAGTTTGGCCACATCTCAGTCAGTAGGACTGAACAAATACTTTACCAACACCTACTTACATTTTGCAACTAAGACTTATATGCACTTACTTTATGAGGATTTTTCATACCAGCCTTTTACTTGTAATGTAACAAACAAAACAGATGAAATCCCTCTGTATGGGTTCTCTATTTTCATTATGCACCTGAAGGCCTGGACCTTTTTATTATGAATTAATTTGACCTAATAATACCTCGAGTGTGACCCCAGCCGATTTAATGTAGCGTTTGGCATCAGTAAGCATTATGTTCTCGACTCAGTCATGCACGATTGCCCATCAAATGGTGCCCATCATCCCATTACTTCCCATCCCATCAGTACAAACGAGATGAGCAGTTGTGATCAGCCACAGTTTCTATTGCATCAAGTTGTCAAATAACTGACAGTTTATTGGGATACCTTATGTTTATTGTTGATAATATTGTCAATGTAGCAATGATGAATAAAATTATGTTTTTGGCATCTTCAGCTCTTGCAGCAGCCCCCTAACCCTCTCCAGGCAGATGCTTATGTATCCCAGTTTGTCATGGCTGAATATCCTCCATAATGGGCTGATCTTGTGTGTCCTCAGCTCTCATAGATCACTCCCTTGATCTATTTGCCTCACAGTACAAATAAGAACGTTGGGCCCGCCTTCAAAATGGAGGACTGGATTTATTTCCATCTCAAATTGAGGAACGACCAAGGATGGGTACTGCTGTGTGCTTGCAAATTAGTTCCAAGATGTGAGCATATTAGAGACCCTTCGAAAAGTATTTGCTACTTTGTGCAAAGTGAATGGCTGTGACCAGACAAGGCACAGGGCATTGGCTTGTCCCTGGTGCATTGAGAGAGCACAGCAGGTACAAATGAAACAACATGGAGCTGTCAGACTTCCTTCAAGGTACTGTTCTCTTGGACAGAGGCATAAAGTTGTCTATGTCGCATTTACAACTTAACTCAGTTGACATTTACATTGACATCACCAAAGTGAACTTAAGTGCTGAAATGTTGATGTAAATCAAGCTTTTTTTCTACCTGGCTTGAAATTTTCCACGTCTTTCAGTTGTGGAAGAAATGAATAATAAGAAAATCAAAATGTGATGTTTTGTTTTCAAGACAGTTGTTGATCACAGACAGTGATAATATATTTCTTTTCCTGATATGGAGAAGTTCACTGAAACCTGCTTTGACAAGAAGAGAACAAGTTTTCCAGATAGCTTGGTAGGCCATTCAAAGCTTATGGAAAGAATAATACGGGAACAAAATGGTATATAGAGCATTACAGTAAAGATGCATTGGTGTATGGAGGAAATCTATACAACCTCCTTCTCCTGCTTTTATCCTTTATTACTTACTTGCTTTCTTCTTACTTTTTATCCATCTCTGCTGCACCGTCAACCTCTAAGGTTATTATATTTTTTTCAGCAGCCCGTACGGCTCTTGCAAGCGAGGAAAAACACCTCACAGCTCTGTTCTTTTGTCTTTCAAACCACTTCCTTTGCAATATGCTCAGATTCACTAAAGCACACAGATGTACAATCCTTTTTATTTTAAATCTTGGTGTGCATTAATATGTAAGGCCAACATTAACAGATGTTTGTGTGAAAAGTCTGAACATATCAAGTGTAATATTGCATCAGAGGCAGACTTGACAGATTTCAGCAATTTTCAATGAGGCAGTTAGTCAAGAGTCCCTTATTTTTAAAGACAGTACATGTAAAATAAGAAGAGCAATTCATCTTAAATGTATAGGTGTTATAAAACATGAAAGCTGTCTGTTATTTATTTGTAAATGAATTAAACCAGAAGCCCCTCAGCCTCCTCCAATGTGAACATTGTAGACAAGTTAAAAGCCCAAATACATAACGGGATATGAGGAATAAACACATACGAGGGGGAGGCAAAAGTGTTCACATTGACTGAGTGAATAAAGTAAAAAATACATATTTCACTGCTCACAGTAAAGAACATTGTTGAAATGTCTTTCTCTGTTCAGTGCATTTATTACCACATCAGAAGCTTTTTAATGACCTGGTTCCATTTCATCTGCTATTTGTCTATCTATCTGTGAGTAAAGTGTTGCATTATAAAACAATTGGTTTGAATGAAATACTTCTGTCATTATGGGCTACTAAGTGTAGAAGTGCAAAAAGTCAGTTTCTGAAGGGACTTAATGTCATTACAAACATCTAATTACTCTCCTACTGATGACAACTTGATGTGCTCTGATTTCATTCTGTTCGCTGATGCGGAGCTGAGGCTGAAATCTCAGCTTGTAAAGCAAGTTATTTTTCAACAGCAGCAAAAGCATTTGGTCATGGGCCTTTACACCTGGTGTGAATACATATTATTTTTAATTAATAAAGAAAATAAATAATTGCATTTCCTGTTCTTCACTTTTTTGGCTTCTCTCTGTTTGGTACTCTCCAGCCTCCTAAAGTGAGATGTCTCACCAGAATATGGCATCCCAACATCACAGAGAATGGAGAGATCTGTTTGAGGTAATGTTGCTTCCCATGACTTCACCTCACCTTCGTAGCTTTGTCATCTCTATCACAAGTAAGGGTAAGGATAAGGGTATTAGTAATGAAAATATTTTTGTATAAGGTAGTTTTTTTTTTTGGTCTTTTCTTTTCTGCAGCTTATTGCGTGAACACTCGATTGATGGCACAGGCTGGGCCCCCACCAGAACATTAAAGGTAATATTGCTTTTATCCAAAAGTATGTACCTTCTTAATATGTTTCACTCTTAGACTGTGATTTTCAAGAAATTGAGTAGTGTCTAAATTTATCATATAGTAGTTGTTAAATGGAGTCTGTCAATAAGCCACTGTCTCTGATGGCTTTAAAATCTGTTATCATTTAATTTAACCATGTGAGTCCAGACAGGGCAGTGCGGCGGCATAGTGGTTAGCGCTGTTGCCCCACATTAAGAAGGTTGCGGGTTCCGTTCCTGGCCCTGGCACCTTTCTGTGCGAAGTTTGCATGTTCTCTCCGTGCGTAGGTTTCCTCCGGGTACTCTGGTTTCCTCCCACCGTCCAAAGACATTATGTTTGGGTTAACTGGTGACTCTAAATTGTCCATAAGTCTGAGTCTGAGTGGTTTTTTGTCTCTGTGTGTTGGCCCTGTGATGGACTGGCGACCTGTCCAGGGTGTACCGCGCCCTCACCCAGTGTGAGCTGGAAATGGATAAGCGGTTGAAGATGAATGAATGAATCTGAGTCCAAAAATTATCAACATTAGCTCAGATGAGGAGCTAATAGATACTGGATACATGGATAGAAATGATGACGTAGGTCATAAAATATTAAATAAAACTGAGCCCTTTGTTCAAACTGTTTAGAAATAGTGACATTTAGAGCAAGGACACCCTCTGCTCACTCTGTTAATGATTTGACTGAAATTATGTTTGACAATGGTGGGAAATTGTTTGTGGTTGAATGCTGGAGCTGTTATGACTTGAACATCCACTGATCTAGTCACTTTTTGGTGCTTGTCCGCAGGGACTCTGGGCTAGATCACCATTCCTCTCAGTCTCTGTCTTGCAGTGCCCTTGTAGTTACAAAAAAAATAGTCCTTACAAGTGGAGGAACAGAGTTTATTGTCCAGACTGCCCTTAAAGTTATTTTGACTATCTGTCTTGTCCTTAAGTGGTTCCCTTTTACGTCGAAGGTTTAATAGGTTTGTGTTAATCCAGGCTCCTCCTCTCCTCTCTCCTTATTTCTTGTGTTGTGTGCACACATTTCCATTAACTTACCTGACATCACTAGAAGCAATTTTCTGCTCTTGTGGTACATAATTGAGAACATATTTCACGCGATAGAAAATTGTCAAGCTAGATGAATTTATTGTGATGTCATCATGACAACATAATTTTCTCCACATCACCAAATGAGAAAATTAAAGTGTAGAAATAACAAATTGTCAGTCAGGTACCAATTTGTGGACAGATCCAATATGTTTTCACCTAGCAAGTTACAGTGAATAGGATCTGTGTTTGTTTATCAAAAACAACTGGTTGTTCAATTTTAATTATACGGTAAATGTTAGAAAGAAAATTCTGAGTATAGTTTTTGGAGCAACGAGAGCAAACCTGTTTATGTGGCAAGAGCTGCAAGAACCTGAGAGGTCTGAGGATCCACCAAACCAAGATGGGCTGCACAAGGAGGAAGCAAGTTGAGCAATGCACGGAGGCAGTGCCCAGCGCTGTCCCTGGTGAGACGGAGAAGAAGCAGGACCCGGAAACACCCCACAGTGTCCAGAACCTCCAAGCTCGGCATGCTGTAACTAGCAAACCACCAAAACACTGCCAGGTTTTGTGGCCTGCTGCACACAAGAGGACTGAGTGGCGCCAGTTTGACGAGGACATTGACGCTGCCCTCGAAGCAACATCATGAGGGGCATTGGACCAGCAACTTCAATCAATGTGCACCTTAATCATCAGCATCCGTGCAGAGAGATTTGGCATTAAACAACCAAAAGCCAAGAACATCGCTAGGCCTAATTGGCGTGGGATCAAGACTACCCAGCTCAGGAAAGCATTAAAATCTCTGAAACAGCAGTACTGGAAGGCAACAGAGGAGGAAAGACCAGCCCTTACAGAGCTGCAGAACATCCTTTGGAAGAAGCTTATCTCCCTCCGACGTGCTTAGTGGCACAGAAGAAAGGGCAGAGAGAGGGCTCGTAAGCATGCTGCCTTCATAGCAAATCCATTTGGATTCATTAAACAGCTGCTAGGGCAGAAGCGGAATGGGACCCTTGTATGTCCTGAAGAGGAAACAACCAACATCTCAGTGACACCTACAGCGACAGCAAGAGATTCTTGCAAACCGGCTGACTGAGTTCCTCCTGATGAATTTCTGTATTGAAAGTTCAGTGCAGAAGGAAGGAATTCAAGGCATGCCAGGCTGTTTAGAACACACAGCAGTGGTCACCCAGCTGAAAAACCGAGACCTGTCAGTTAACTGGCTTGACCTTGCCAATGCATATGGATCCATACAACACAAACTTTTGACTACAACTCTAATGACATACCACATTCCATAGAAGATCAAGGAACTCATACAGAACTACTACAGCAGTTTCAGTCTGAGATTCACTTCTGGAACAACATCATCTGGGTGGCACCGCCTAGTGAAAGGCATCATCACTGGTTGCACCATATCAGTGACGTTGTTCGCCCAGGCGATGAACATTCTTGTCAAGGCAGCTAAAGTGGAATGTAGGGGCCCTCTGTCAAAATCTGGAATTTGCCAACCCCCGATACAAGCCTTCATGGACAATCTTGACAGTCACAGCAACATAAGTGACAGGATGCTGCTGTCTCCTTCAAGGACTGGAATGGCTCATGATAGGGGCAAGAAAGGCATTCAAAACAGCCAAATCCAGGTCCCTGGTCCTGCGGAAGGGGAGAGTGGAGGACGGGCACCGTTTCCACTCGGATGGAGCCCTAATTCTATCAGTGTCCATGAAGCCCATAAAGAGCCTGGGGAAGATCTTTGGGCCACCCTGAGAGACACAGCAGCAGTCCAATCGACGCAAATGGATCTGAAAACCTAGCTATCGGCAGTGGACAGTTCAGGCCTCCCAAGGAAGTTCAAGGCATGGATATATCAGCATGGTATCCTGCCAAGACTTCTTTGGCCACTGCTGATCTATGAAGTCCCAATCACCACCATGGGGGATTTCGAACGAAACATCAGCCAGTTTCTTCCAGGTGACTGGGTCTGCCAAAGAGCCTGAGCAGCATTACCCTTTATGGGCACACCAACAAGCTGCAGCTTACTTTCACTGGCCTGACAAGGAGTTTACAGTCCCCAGAGCCGGGGAGTTGCTACTTTATAGATACTTATCCGACACCAAAGTCTCCCCTGCAGGCATCACAGCCAGGACTGGAAGACGGTGGCGTGCACAGGAGGCAGTCACAGAGGCAGGAGCAAGTCCCCTGGGAAGATCAACTAGAGGAGGCCCTTGAGCAAAAGAAGGCCAAATACCTCGAGCTGGTTGAGGCCTGCAGAGCCAACGGATGGAGGGCCCGCTGCGAGCCGATCGAGGTGGGCTGCAGGGCATTTTCTGGGCAGTCCCTGCACCGGGCACTCAGGCTCCTTGGCATTAGAGGGGTAAAAGAAAGGAAAGCTACCAAAAACATAATTGAAGCAGCATAAAAAGCTTCCAGGTGGTTGTGGATCAAGAGGGGGGGATTCATGGAGGCTGCTTGGACACAAGCCACGGACAGATCACCCCCAGCTGGGTCGCCCAGGTGAGGGTGTCTGATGATTTGAGACCTGAAACACCCCATGACCCTGGGAAAATAACAGATGATGTGTCCAAGCTGCAACTTCTAGGTGTTTCCATTAACCTGGTCTTTATTAATAATTGGTACTGTATGTGCAGTGATGACTTTCAGAGCTTGCAAAGTAATGTGCCAGTGTAATCCCAACTTCTGCCAACAAAGCTCTCTAATGCAACTGTGTTGTGCTTGATCATGGTAGATCTTAAAATTAGAAAATTTTAGGGCTGAATTCCCTCATTACAATAAAATTTCTACCATTATTAATGTTCCTTGGAGCAGTGCTTCTCAAAGTGGTGTTTGGGGACACGCTGGGGTTGTTGATGCAGTTTTGGGATGCCACCAAGAAAAAGGGTAATAATTAATTTTTGCCTTTGGTAAGTAACCCAATAACAGAATGATAATATTTTGGTCAGGGATTTCAAACACCTTTTTAAAATAAAACATCTGAAGGCTAAAATCTTATAAGAAGGGGGATCCTGGCACAACACATTTTCTGCCTTAAAAATGCTGACTTAAAAGCTAGGAAGGAGAGAAGAATGGCTCTTTTTTATGGTTCAGTGGGAAAACAGTCAGTGTACCAGGAGTTTGGCTCAGAAGGAGGTGTAGTTAACCTCCTCATTATTCATGTTAGTTTTTCAGGCAGAACTTGCAATTAACCAAAGTTCATGTATCAAATGATATAATTAAGAATGGAAAACTGATCTTCAAGATAGAAATGCACCAGCAATGCATCTTACCACACCACATTTTAAGAACATCATAGGTATACAGATAGGTGCAAGTGTATTTGCTATTCAAACAATTTGGGTGATGAATTGGATGTAAAAGACCACATCAATTTGAAAGTACATAAAAACGCTTTGTGCCACTTTGCAAACTGGTGTAAGATGAGGCCTAAGTCCCATACTGTGCCATCGTATGTAAACAGCGAGAGAATGTCTTCTCTTCTTCTGGCTTCTATGCATCTTATGGGTTTAAGCTATCAAATCTGTAAGCAAGCTTCTGTTCAAATCTGTTACCAAGCTGCAATCATAATCAAGTTTTTGTGGTTAGATTTGGAGTGGGGAGAGAGGTGGTCCACATGAAGAGAGATGATCATACAACCTTCTTTTTCATTTACCTTCTCTAGATTTCTTTCATGCATGACAGCATTGTATGCCTTAAACAGACCTTTATTTCCTGCTGCTAAAAACGAAACAGTCTCAAGATATAAACATTTTGTTTACATCACGTCCTTCTGTTTTTGATGATATTTGTGTTCTTTTACCATTTGAGGCTCTTCATTACATCGACTATCTCAATTTAATGGAGACAAGTTAAGAAATGAAATTGATTTCCATGTGTAATTCAATGAAAGGAAACTTAAAATATGAAATTTATTATGATAAATGAGATTTTTTCCAACATTACATTGCTCAGGAACCACACAACAAATACTTGACCTTTTACAATGTACTCAAGTCTCTGTGCATTCTTGTTGTTTTGAATGAATTTTCTCACTGGCCTTGACAATGAGGGAAACAGCTTTGCATACATTGTGAGTGCTTATCTTTGATTGTGTTTACGTTCATGATAACAATAATAACCAGTGAGTGCATATTCAGGCTTAAGAAACACTCTCTCTGGAAATTGTGTGATGCTTCACTGCACACGTACATGAATCAGAGCCTCTGTGTTCTGTTCGGTGTCAGCATTTGACAGCCAGCTGCAGAATTAGGCCAAAGTCTGGAGCTTTGGTTCTTGTCAAATGTGTAATTCACTTTAAACTTAACCCACATTCATAAATCCATTCAAATAAACAGTCAGTGTTTCTCAGTCAAATTTGTTTTCAAGACGTTTACCATTTGACTTGCTCTACATTCATCTTTAGTGGCAGTTGCAAAAGCAAAAATTTATGGGCTCATTTTAACTTCTCTGCTGCTGCTGGTCTGCTGAAACAACACAGTTCTAGTATGAAGCCTGCAGTCACTGGTTAGTTACCCATCTAGTTTGTTACTGACAAAATGAACTTTTCCCATGGGTTATGTAGTTCATATATCAGAATTAAACCAGTAGTGATTTCCTAGTTGCTCACAGACAAGTTTGGCTATTTAGTGTTTTCCAGACCATCCACCTGTCTACCCGGTTTATGTCTTGACAGACAGTGGATGTTTTTCTCTTGGGTGTCTGAGTCAAAATGAAATGCAGTCTGTCATTGTTTACTGAAAAGTAGGTGTGGTGGTGGTCATAAGTGTGAGAGTGGTTGGGAATGGGCTTGTGTGTGTCAGCGGATGTCACAGCAAGTGCTCAAAAATATGTGAGAAAATGCAAGTGCAAAAGCTGTGAGTCAGAGGATTGTGTTTGGTTTGAGTGGGTGATGCTGTCCCTCTTCACTGGTCACCTGTCTTCTGCATTTCAGCCCACACACACACACGCACACACACACACACACGCACACACACACGCACACACTCACACTCTCACACTCACTCACTCATATACTTTTGTAGTTATGGCTCACAGGGTAATTTCAGAACAATGTACAGTTACAAAAATAATCCTGTTAGCTTCAACACTGTTTAAGAGGCTCAGCTCAGTATGATGGAGTGCATTGCATATATAAACTTCGAATTGATCCTCCATATGCTCGTTGTGTTCTTTGCTCTCTATCATCTTTTGATAGAGAAATAATCCATGCACTGGATTAAAGGTTCAAATCTTAGTCTGATAAAATAAATTACTACATGTTCAGTGGCTTCAAAGAGTATTCAGATTGACACTTTATTGTCTTGTAGATTGGATTATGAATAAATTCATAGCCAATAAACACAACTCACAATGAAAATACGTTTTTAGATTTTTTTAAAATCAAAAACAGAACTGAACTCAGAGATTTGTCGTGAGTATCATGTTTGCCTTAATTATTCTTGATAATTGTTTTTAGAATCCAACTGTGGCAAACAGATCTGAATGGACATAATATCCGTCTATATAAAGTCCACAACACACAACACACAACACACCATATGTCAGGGCAGAAACTAAGCCATGGTCAAGGAATTCCCAGTAGACCTCACAGGTAAAATTGTGGTGATTTATGGACCGAGTCAGTTGTAACTAGCTATTTCTACAGCTGTGACTACTCCCAGGAGCGCACTGGTATGTATAATAGTGCAAAAATAGAATTTTATTTTTTACGTAGATAAATTTGATGTGCTGCTGTAGACTGGTATGTTGGAGATGCACAACTCTCAAGGGGTTGTCTGTCCAGCCAAACTGAACAACTGGTCAATAACGGCTTTGGTTATACAGGTGTGCAAAAACCCAGCCGTCCCCCTGACTAAGCTGACTAAGCCCTCTGAGGTGATGGGAGAACCCACATGAAGGACCACCATTTCTGTAGCATTACATTAGCCAGGGAATTATGTTAGAGTGACTTCATAGAAATCACTATGAGCTAAAGTCATCTGACAGCCCACCTAGGGTTTGAAAAGCTGCATTATATGACTGGATGGAGAATGAGGCAAAAGAGCATCTGCTCTGATGACACAAAAACTGCTCATCAGCTGGACAATATCCCTACGGTGAAGCATCATGCTGTGGGGATGCCCCTCAGCAGCAGGGACAGGGAGGTCCTAAGGGAAAGCGCACTTCAGAGCCAATGTGACACGGCTTAATGATGCCTTTCTACATGAGGCATCATTATGTCATGTCACAAACCTTTCTACATAACATCAACCTGAATCACACATGATTGAATGGGAACTCTGAAAGCATTGACATGAATCTGTCCCAGCTGACAGCACAATGAAGTAAAGCTTGCCTTTTTACTTGGCCCTTGGCGGCGTTCTTTACTCTGCTATATCTTGTCATCATGACACTGCTGCTCATAATCAAATTTTACCATTCTGTTTTAAAAGTAGTAAGCAGGGGATAAAGAAAGTCCCAAGCTTCAGAGTCAAGAGTTAGTGTTAGGGTTTCTGTTGTTTCTGTGTGCTGGGCCCTGAAAATTGCAATTACTACCAGACCTACAATAGAGTCATCTTGTGGATGCTGTGGTGGAGTCTCATGGTTCTGAGGGTTTGCAAACTTAAACGAATGTAAAGGAAAATGATGTAAACTAATCATAATAGTATTGTAAGCTGATGCTGGGACAGCAAAAATTCCAGATGGTTGTCAGAGGAATTAAAATGTTTCTCAAATTCAATTTTGTCTAATTGCAACTTAATTAGAAACAAAGACATGCATTTACAAATATGTTCCTCTGTTACCATTTGGGGCCATGGTAATCATCAGACTAAAATAAATTGAGTGGTTGACATTGTCTAAATTTCTGTCATTTTCTCATGATTGTTCTAAATAAACTTCAGATGAGTTAAGGACAGAAAATTCTGGTTGGGTCAAATTGTAAACTAAACTGGTCGTTTGAGTTGCTCACTCAGTTTAACACACTTAATTTTTCTGTGAGTTGTACTACGCTTCCCTGTCTATAGTGAATATTTTAACTTACATTTGATTCTGATTCAGTCTGACTATTTGATCATGAATTCTTTTTTGTTTATTTCTTCCAGGACGTGGTCTGGGGATTGAACTCCTTGTTCACTGTAAGTTCAACCTTTTCTGCCTATTTAACATGATGTACATGTGCAAAAAATGACCGTAGTAAATGACGTTTACAAGATTTAGGGTAAAAACCTGCAAATATTGGTTGATAAATAGATGAGTCAGTTGAGAGAAAATTAAAGTTAACTGATGGTAATTACATTTTTAAAGCTTGATTTCTATATGGTTTGGCCATGGAGTGTTGAGACAAAACCAAATGTTTAAAAGACATAATAATAAAGAGCCATTTCTCAAAGTCTTACAGGAAAAAAGATGTGAAATCATTAACAGACAGAAAATCAGTTACTCCCAAAAAGATTAGTTCCAACACAGATCTGATTAAGATGGCCATCTTATATTTCTCTTTACAGGCATAACAGCACCATCATTTTTTTTCTAAGGGGAAATAATCTTTGTCATTATAAAGAACTACTGAGATTTTAGGGAAGATTTTAGGGAGATTTTAGGGAAAAAACAAGAATATTTCATTGCAGGTAACAGGTACTCTGGGTTTAAGATTTTTTTTATTTTTATTTTTTTTTTTGAGAAACTTAAAATACATATTAAAATTAAATGAGGCTCAAAATGGGCTGATTTAGAATGCAATGATGATAATCTGCATTGATGCATAGTAATGCCCTAAACCTTACCTTTTCATCAGGAAACAACCTCATAGGCCATCCTCCTTTTATCTCAAAAAACAGTCTTGCCTCAGTTGTTGTGCATAGTGTCTCCAAGGCAACAGTGCAATTATGCTGTTTCAGAATCCACGGTGACATTGCAGTCAGTAAATACTGCTGACGTGGGCAATAAAATCACAAAACATTGGGTATTCTGGCCATTGTCTTTTGTTGAATGTCTTTCTTTTAACTGTTTTCACTGCTTTCTTGTCTCCTCTCTTCTGCTCTGGTGCAGGACCTGTTGAACTTTGATGATCCACTGAACATCGATGCTGCAGAACATCATCTGAGGGACAAGGTTAGACTTCCCAGTTCCCACTTGCCCAGGGTCATTCTAACTTTATTTTTGATTCTTTTTTCAAGACTTAAGTCATTGGTGTGAAGATGATTCACTTGTGAAGCCTCCCCATAGTGTCTCACATGTGCTGATAGGTTCCATAATCATATTCATAGCCCGGCTCTTGTAGATAGCCTTCATAGATAATTTACTTAGACAAGACACGCAGCTGCTGCTGGAGCTACTTTTTCTGCTACAGCTATTAGTTTTGCTGTGTGTATGAATTGCTTTTTCGTGTGGAATCATATGATGAGTTGAGAACTTTGATCAAGTACAGCAGGCTGAAGACAAAGTGAATGCTGCTGCGTCTTTTTGCACTGATTAGGGTTGCATTCCAATTTCGTTCCAGCAGAAGTGATTTTTTTTATTTTTCACCCTTATTCAGCGTCTATGCCGTGGTATAGAGCCTGCCCTATTAGTAGGGGTGTCAGAATTTCAATTGTAAATCCAATACCCATCTAAATGACATTACAACTTCATTATCAAAGATGGAATGGAGAAAGTAGGCACACCACTAACATCATGTTAAAGCAATGACTCTTTCCAGTAAGTGAGCTTTCAGTTTACTGGTAAAACAAGTTATTTTATATTATATTGTTAATACGTTTTTTAAATATGTGTGATTGAAGTTATGATTGTTTAAATGGGTCATTTCTCACAGCTTCTCATACAGTAAATACAAAGAAGTCTAATTTTTACTTTAGGAAAATTGATTAATTTAGCTTAATTATTAGAGGCCTAAATCTTAGTGCCTAAGGAAAACTATATTTTTGTTAAGCAATTGGAAATGAGTTAAATTTGTGCAGTAATACTCAGGAACTTAGCCTCACGCACTAGTAGGATCTTATTTCCATGTAGCAGAAACTTTACTACTGCATTGCTTCTTACATATTCCCATTCATATAGTTCTTCCAGTCACCATCAGCACATTGAACTCATGAAAGCATTTAGAAGTGTAATCCTCAGGCTATCTGTTACTGCCGTTTCCTTCGTACTGCCATGCAATTAATGTTGTGTTGATGCCTTTCTCTGCTGCAATTTAAGAAGCTTATAAAATTTACAAATCATTTAGACTGAGTGGAAGTTTGCTGTCCATGCAAGTGAAGAAGATAATGCAGAGGAATGTGTTGTCATTACCATGGATTCACAACAGGATGAAAACCCTTGGTTATCTCAAAAACAGAGAGGTTTGCCTGCAGGGCCTGGAAACAAAAATCATTCGTTCATTCATCTTCAACCGCTTATGCGTTTCCGGGTCGCAGGGGTGCTGGAGCCAATCCCAGCTCACACTGGGTGAGGGCGGGGTACACCCTGGATAGGTCACCAGTCCATCACAAGGCCAACACACAGAGACAGACAGAGACCAACAACCACTCACACTCACACTCAGACCTACAGACAATTTAGAGTCACCAATTAACCTACACATGATGTCTTTGGATGGTGGGATGAAACCGGAGTACCCGGAGGAAACCCACACAGGCACGGGGAGAACATGCAAACTCCACACAGAAAGGCCCCAGGCCTGCCCACAACCTGCTTATTGTGGGGCAACAGCGCTAACAAAGCGCTGGAAACAAAAATCAAACTCTGTCAAAATGATGGAAAGCAGAAAGTGTGGAGAGAAATAAGGGAGTAGCTCCTGATCTAGAGCCACCACCTCATTTGTCAAACATGGTCCTGGTCTGATGGCATCGCCTTGTTTGGTTGCCGTAGAAACTGACACCCATTGATCATTTCACTGCATATGGTAGCAACAAAATGAATGAGGAGATGAACAAGAGCATTCTGTTTTCAGATTAAGGTGGTGGTGAAGGATTAATCTTAAGTATAAACCCTTCAGTTTCCAATCAGAATCAGGTTTTAGTTATCAAAAGTATGTTTTAATAAATGAAAGATGAATGTTTTATTTTTGCAATACTGCATATAAATATTTTCTTCAAAGTTTTGCTTCTGCTTCACTGTGCTGCCATTGCTCTCTTGAGGCACAACAACTGAAAATACAGTCATCCAGCCATGACCCACTCCCACTGACCCAGCCTCCTGTAATCAACTTCGGCAGTGTGTGGGTGGAGCTCTGGGAATTTGTGTGTCGGTACACATGCATGCTTATGTATGGAGATATGTGCATTTGTGTGTGTTGAGGGGTTTTGAAGTAGAACTCCTCTGGCTGCTCTCTGAATGCATTAATAGAAAAAGTAGCTGAAAGGAAACAGCCTCGTGGGCAATCAAGTCTTTTTTTGTGTGTGTGTGTGTGTGTGCAGTTGGTGATGGTAGCATTATACTACTGTTAGTTGATAGTTAGTTTTTGTGTGTGTGGATAACACTAAAATGGAAGCCTCAACTTCTTGAAAGAGAAAGCATGGGCCGTTAACTGCATGGATTTTGGACCCTAGAATATTTACTGTAACCCTGAAATCTTACATTAATATAGGTGGCTAAGGAATATTGATTGCTATTCTTTGGATGTTGAATATTTCCGATTCAAATCTATCTTCACTTATACACAATTAAATGTTGATTCATAAACTCCTGAAGTCAGTCTTTAAATACTGAAGGCAACATTAAGTCTAAGTAATTGGTGTGACACTTCAGATTTAAAAACTACAGCGATGAGCTGCACAAAAGCAGTCACATGTAAGATGTGTAAGAAGAAGCTGTGTGTACTTAATGTTTCACACTGTACTTGCAGAACTGCAGACACTAGCAATGCATATAACTTACCTATCCGTTCATTCTTGAAATAATTATGTATGTAGTGTATTGATGTAACTGCTTTAGGGCCCATTCTTAACGTGACTACTATAAACTCTATAACACTAAGTGGGTGGGTAATTGGTAGAGTTTTATGGAGTCAGAACAGTCTCATAATTAATGAACTCTTGCGGGGCTTTTCATGAATGCACATACTTTGTTTCGTAGTTCTATTTCGGACTCACTAATGCACACAATCTGTTTCGCAAATACACACGCTTTGGTTCTCAAACATAATTTGCAGTAAACTCGTAGTTTAATTTCGGAAATGCACGCGCTCTGCTTCACAAATGTAATTTTGACGCACATTTGATGTCATATAAATTCACGGCGCATACAAATTGCTGATTGTGCATTAACGATATCTGTATGTTGAATATTGAGACTGACCTGACGCCGCAGGTCAACCAACGTCACCATTGGCTGATAAAGCTGTCAATCAAATGTATGTTTCTGATTGATAGATTCATCAGCCAATCAGGTTTGTTTGCTTTCAGCCAATCATATGGCTCCTTACATTTCTCCACACACAAGCATGTGCATTCGTGAAAAGCCCCGCGAGAGTTCATTCTTTATGAGATTGTTCTGACTCCATAAAGTTTACTCCATCAGCTCATTCATATCAAACTAACACTGCTGTTGAAACTGAAATATCTCTAAGTGAATCAAAATTTAATCAAAATGGGACTTTGTGGATCAGAATTAAATAAATTCAGGAGAAACAGGATCCAAACACTCTGTGACAGTTTTAAATCCTCAGGGAAGTTACTTTTGCCTAGATGGATATAGATATTGATCAATATTGATATCATGGAAAAATCTTTAACTGTTTTTTTTCCTAATCTGCCACACAGTCAAGCCTGGAGCCAGACTGTTTGAATATTAAGCACAAAGCCCATTGTTTAATATGATAATGTTAAATTGATTTCCTGTGTGTGAGTAACAGAATGGGTCTTGGAGGATTTGTGACCAGCTTTGGAAATCACATTTTCTGTGGTCCCCCTCTGCATACTAAATGATTACTGATCAGTTTGATAGAGCTCTGAGAGAGCTGGCCTCTAAGGTGTCAAACAGCCTCTTACCTGCCAATAGGCAGTCATGTCAAATGTGTGTACACACACACACACACTCATTATCTTGCTGCTGTGCGCCTTATCAGCTCTCTGCCCATGAATAGTGATGACTGTGGCCATGTTAGAACTTGGCATTTGTGATCAAAGGAAGAAGACACATCAAGTTTGTCTGAGTCATACGATGCGAAAGTACTGCAATCTGCTTTTAATTTCTAATTCAATTCTTTTTGAATTTTAGCTGTTTGCAGCCTGATAATTTGCGCTTGCTTTTACAGTCACACTGAATCCTTTCCATCTCTAGGTTTGAACAGATGATGCATGCTGTGGGCGCTGCTACAATCGCATGTCTGCAGTTGTAGCAGCATCCTTACAATGGCCTTCCTAGTACAATCCTCCTCGACCCTGGTTATGAGGAAGAAAGTCATAATAATGATATAATGCCAGCCTGTGCAAGTGTTTACAAAGGCGTGACTGTCCTTCAGTATTATAAATGCAACTTTGGCTGACTGCACTAATGTCACACCTGATAAATAGTGGAACAGTAATAAAATATGACAAACAAATTTATCATCTATGTCACATCTAGCGAGGTCATTATATACAAAGTTGTGTTATACTCATGGAAGCAGACAATAACAACACCACCCTCACATCCTCCAGCTGCTGCTGTGCTTTAAAGAGTACGTAGCAATGTTGTGTAACAACCAGACAGACTCTTCTTGAACTGATTTAGTCAGGTTCAAGACTTGAGCAAGTATCTACACAGCTGAAGTGTGCTTGAAAAAGACAGTGAATTACTATGGATGTCCTAGTAATTACATTGAACCTTCTTTCAATTTTTATCATCTGATACTATTGAACTCCTTCATCCTGTTGCTCATATGGTTGTTGAAGGATAAACATCACTGCAGCGGGTTCTGTCACTATTAAACGTGTCTCCAGAGAGATTGTGGAATGCACGATGAGCGATGATGATTGGCTATGGTAGAGTAAAATTTCATGGCAAGACAATCAAGAAAAATATCCAAAAATAGTGTTTATAAACTGGAAGTGCAGACATTAAAATGTTTCCTGTTGATAATTTATTGTTTTAGGTGTCCATTTTATTCATTTAAAATAGATAATGTATAGATTTTATCCTAAATAATTCAGTAAACTTTGGGATTTAAATTTCAATTAAAAAAAGAATTTTTATTATTATTTTTTCAAGTAGTGGTACGTAAAAAAAACCTCAGTCACAATAGTTATTTTCACCATTAACAAGTTACTTTTACAATGCTTTAACTGAATTTCTACTTGCAAATACTTTTTGAGACTTGTAACCAGTAACCTTAACCAACTTTTTTAAAGTAACGCATCCAACACTGGTATGAGGAACCCTTTAATTTCAAAGCACAAGTTTGCAGCAGTTAAATCTCATCATTCATATTGATGAAGTGTGAAATTTCAGCACTCAGGGGAAACACTGATGTATGTAGGACTCGCTCGACTTTCATGTTGTGTAATTGAAGGCAACTGATCCAAGTGCTCAGAGCCCTTAGTTCAGTCCAAAATACTTTGTGTCATGTCTGCTCAAATAAACGAATGAATGCACATCAGCCGCCCACACAATGTAAACAATGAAAACACTAAATATGACATCTGGAATAGATCTAAGTCTGTTAAACATAGTTACTAATTAATAGATGGTTTAAACATTTTTGACCTTTAATTTTTTGTGAGTAGTGGGTGTAATTAAAAGAAAATTATTAGTTATCACATTAGTTATCTTTACTTGTGAGGTGATGTGTCGGGATGTATCTATTGAAATATAAAACTCTACAGACTACAGTTTGCCTTGACACCTCTGCATTCTCTGCATCCTCTCCATTCCTTCCCTCCTCTTCATTTTCTCATTTGCAGTCTCTTTACCTTGTACATCCTGGGACTTTGCTTTGTTTTCAACTTGTAGCAGATTTTAAGTGGAGCTATTGGTACCCACAGGGTTTCATTTGAGTCCCATCCCTCTGATGTTGGTATGCATTTGGGGTACCTGTCCAGATTGCTGGAGGAGAGTTAATTTGCCTTTGCAGGTGAAACACAGACAGAGAGCCAGTTTTCCGTGAGCCATTTTTTTCTACTTTAAGTAAGGAAATGAGGGACAAACTGAGGGAAAAAAAGTTAATTTGCCATTAAATTTTAGAGAAGATGATATCGAAGGAGTGTGACACTTGTGCTTCAGAATAATGTCAACCACCTTTATTGGGTATTATTTCTCAATGACCATTTGTTTTATTTCACACCAGCAAATGATATTGATCTACAATTCAAACTTGCTTTGGTGATCTTAATTGGGGTTTGTTTAAACTCTGTCAGTGTGTTAGTTCTGTCATTCAAGTTTATGGTAGCTTCAGTCAATCAAAATGGGGCCTCATTTTTCATCTTTATCTTTGCTTCCCTGATCTCATTGAATACTGCAAACCCTCTTCTTCATTATTTTCTTCTTCCAGGTGACATGTATGTACAGTATGTGGGCCTGTATAAGTTTAGTTTCAAAATTTGTGATTGTGGCTTTTACCAATTTTACAAAAACTTGGAAATGACATCTGGCTAGACACGAGTTGGCAGCATCAGATGAATGAGGGGTGACAGAAGGATAGACTTGCCAGATTTACAGGTGGTAGTTAATTATAAAGAGCACAACCTCAGACACACAGACGGACAAGTTCTGTTTTATTGTGTAAGATCTTTGCATATCGTTCCATCCTTTCTATGCTTGGTCTTTTTCCCCCACTGCCCAACTGTACTTAGATAGACCAAAATAGCAGGTTCACCTGCCGATACAGTCCATGCATCCAAAACACTCCACTTTGTACTTGCTTGTCCCATGAGAATAGGGCCTAGAGAGAGAGGGACAGGTCCATCAGCTTCAATGGGGCTGATCCCTCTGTGGAAAGACACTCAAACTCCTGTCTCAACCGCTGAAGTTTTTGTCTCTGGCAGGTTTTCAGCATTGCTGTCTGTCATTCCTGTCTACACACACACACCATGTCTATCCCCCCCCCCCCCCCCCCCCCTTCCCTCTCTTTGTATTTCTCCTCCCTCTGACTCATGTATTTTTTCACATTCTCCATTTGTTGCTCATACCCCAGTGGCCACACGGAAGCCCCAGCAATGGTGTGCGTGACTGACTGACCAATGAAGCTGTGCTTTGAATTAGTGCACTGATGTCATTGTGTGACACTCTTGAAATACATATGTTGGAGAGCAGGACCTACTGACATGTTGGCATTTAATGGCCTAGACCTCTACTGTGACAGATCTATAATTAGGGCGACAGGGGACACAGTGGGGGACTGAGGAGGACGGGTACAAAAGCATGGAAATTTGATATCCCACTAGAGTGCAGGCAGGACATCCACCATCCATTTAATCACTATTAAAAATGTCCCTGTACACCAATGGTAAAGCAACTACTAAGGTGAGAGATGGAAATAAATAATAAAAAGGCATTGGTAAAGTCAAACAGCTCAAGTAGAGGTAACTGTAGTGATCTGATAAAAACACCTATCCACACAAGTTCCATTTATGTAAAAATCATAAGAACCTCTATTGTTTTCTCATTAAATATTTGAATGGTCAAAACATCTACTCGCTGTCAGAGCTCCAGCAGTTACATTATGAATGACTTCCTAATACTGTAGGAGAAGAATGTTCTCTTAACTACTATTTGTGCTATTAGTGGCCCCATTTACAACACTTTCACTCAATACTTTGGCTAAGCAATGCACTTTAATTTATATACAGACTAAAGGAAATCTTTTCACAAAAGAGGAAAACTGCTGTACTCACATTAATAGCAGCCTTAGCTAAAAATCAACAAAGTTTTGTTTGCACTGTAATGTATTCTATCTGATTTATCAGTGAGTTGTTTGTAAGGTTCAGATTCAGACATAAGTGAACTAAAATAGATTGACAAGGTGCTCCATAAACAGCCCAGTTGTTTAAAGGGGCACAAAGGTGAATTGATGGACAGAACACAACCAGAGGAAGATGAGTGAGGTCGCACACCGAGGTCAGGTCAGAGGTAACCAGGAGCAGCAAAGGGAGGTTAGAGGGCAAAGGGATAGTGGTTGTGGGTGGAAAAAAGCCAAGCACAGCCAGAGAGGGCATGATCAAGGAGAGAGAAAAACATGAAGAAGAACATGCACAACCAGAGGGAGCATGAGCAAGGAAGGTGAAGTTGACCAGACATCGTAACAACATCAACATGTAAAGTTGACTCAGGCTTAAACTTGATATCACCTGATTGGGTCAAAAAGGAAATGCAAAGATCAAACTTCCAACACCATGTGTTATGTGTTTATGTGTAGATGTACTCTTCATTTATCATTGTCTACATAATGTTCAGGAAAACAGTACTGAATGTTTACGAATTTGTACATATAAATGGCACTTCTGGCTTTTCCATCTCTGACACTCTCCCTTTACCTCTCTTCCATCCAGGAGGATTTTCGGAATAAAGTTCAAGATTACATCAAGCACTATGCCAGATGATAGAAGCACTTACGTCAGCCTGCACCAATCAACCAAACCGCTCTACCTTGCCTCTGCTTATCATGGCTGACTCCCTGATGTGTGCGATTCAACAGCTGACTCTTTGGCTCTTACCACTCCTGTCCTCTTGACACCACAGCCTCTCTTCACCCAGTTGCAATAAAAAAACATTTGCAGAAACAAAATAAATCAAAAGGAAAAAAAAAAGTATGTTTAATGAAGGACTTGAATATAAGAGAAAAATACGTTATAATTATCCTAAACAGTTGAGTGTTACGATGACCACAATGTCTGCTCATTGTGACAAGCTCACTGAATGCCGCCGCCGCCTCGCTGTGGTGTCCCTGAGCCAGTCAGAAACAAGCCATGGCAACTAATGGCAAGAGATTTGAGGAGATGACGCAACGGCAAAAAAAAAAAAAGAAAAAAAAGAAAAAAGAAGAAGAAGGAAAAAAAAAAGTCACATTTAGCTGTTTTAAAATTTGATTAATCAAGAGAAATAATATCTGTTACTATCAGTTCTCAGTTCCAGTGCCTGCCATGTTTGTGTTGCTAAAGAGAAATGCATGAGTCCACAAACATACACATACATACACCCACACACACAGTAGCATCCTGTAGAAGAAGGTATGTACACAAGATTGTGCATATGCCAATTACCCACCACACACAAAAACTCTTAAACTGGACAGCCTTTGACCTCCAGCCACACTTGACAGCATGTGAATGACCCCATTGTCCTGTTTTGTTATTCTTCATGCATGTGTGTACACGCACACACACATGTGCCCGCGCATGCGCATATGGCCATACAGACTTTGTGTGTTTCTGTCTGAGTGGGATAAAGTACTACAACCACAGCCAAATGTATTGTACTGTTTTCAGCCTCATGTCCTCTCTGCACCTGTACTCTCCTCACTTTAGCGTTTTTGTCTTTCCTCCATCTGTCGCTCTGTTACACAAAACGCACACACTGACACAATCATCTGTTCCTTTGTACTTTTCACTGATGAGGTTTTGTCAAACTTACAGTGCAGTGGTACAGTTTTGCCTTGATCGCTTTGGACTTAACCGAATTAGGTTTAAAATGAAACAATGACCATGAATTTAAAGTACTGATTTAGATTTTTCTTTTTTTTTTTTTATTGCATCTGCAATAAATTAGCAGTGTGGGACCTGAAGCTTTGTTTTGTAATATGCACTAAAACAACTAACAACTAGTTTGAAGATAACCTGAATGAACCTGTAAAAACTTATCAGTAGCGCCCTGGTCTTTTTTCTTTTCTTTTTTTTCTTTTTTTTTTTTTTACTCTCACTGCTCCAATACTGTGATTTTTCACCCACAGAAGTTAGCTGTCCATTTTTTATTTTTAAATTCAACTGCTTTTTCTTCCAATTACGTTTTCAGCTGAAGCAAATGAAGCTGTGATGGGACTGACTTGAGTACTCGGGTCATTAGCAGTCCACTGTTTCACACAAACAATATCTGATTTTCATATTCAGGATCGGTGTCCTAAAATGTGCAGATTGATTTTTAAAAGCGCCAATGAGCTCCGCTCTTTTCAGTTTGCCGGGATTTGAAATTCTTTCAACACCCCTACAGCTGAAAGTCAGCACTTTAGCCGTGTAGGTATTGTTTCATTGCATCATCCAAACGTTCAATGGCTGCACTGTACAAATACTGGCATTCTGCGTACAGAGGCTAACATTAAGATTGTCCTTCTAGAAAGATTATAATCCTGGATGCTTCTCTTTGTGTGTGTACCCACTATGTTGGAAAAGTGAGCAGTGTAACTTGAGGAGGACAGACAACAAGCTAAGCAAAGTACAGATCAGGCCCGTGCGATATCTCACAACCAGTGAGTGTGCTTGATAGCTACCTGACTAGCTCTGTATATTGTGGCAGGTTAGCTTCCAGGAGGCTAAGCTAGCTCACAAAGCTGCTGATCATTCTTCACTCATTCATGTGGATTAGTCTGTTTGCTACAGTTCCTGTTTGCCAGTGAACCTGTGTTGGGGATGGTGTTCTGCTGCTGCGCTAACCAGTTTCTGATGAGGTTTACTGCACTGTGGGCTGGTGGACTTTACAATGCTCATTTCTTATGGATTTTGGCCATACAGTGCATGGCATGTCCACTGTGTGTGTGTGTGTGTGTGTGTGTGTGTGTGTGTGTCACCGTCAGAAAGGGAGAGATTGTGCCACCCGGTTAGCCAGTGAGCCTGTGGTTTGTGCGTTTGTGTGTGTGTGTGTGTGTGTGTGTGCGCGCCACTTGGCTCTGGCTAGCATTGTGCCTCCAGGTTGTTTGGCATCTCATCTTATGACTGTCACTCCATTCAGCTTTGTCATCACACTTCTGCATGAGGCAAAGTCTATGTAATCTGCCAGCGGTGCATTTTGCTGAGGATGTCAAAAATATTTTCTTGTAAGAATTGAACTTCTATTTTGGTGGTGTGTGTGTGTATGTAAAGACGTTAGTGTTTGCTGTGTGTGCGTGTGTGTATGTGGCAGTATGACATGTTGAAACGCTGTGACTTGTTAGCATGCTCTGCTCTCCTCCCGCCCCTCATTTCATTTTGTCATTCTGGCCCAGCTCTAATGTTTTTGTTTTCCTCATGAAAGTAAACAGATCAACGGACACTGTCAAAATAAATGGCCTGAGAAAATGAAAGGTCTGTTGAAAACCGGCTATTGCCATTGCCTGCTCATTTGATGCCATCCTGTGTTGTTGCAGTGACAGTAATTGCCTCCAGGATAAGGTAGCCCAACACTCTGTACTTTATCTTAGCCTTACTAATAATCTGACTTCAGCTGGTCGATGAACACCTTGTCATTGTCATATGTCCTTTAGTTTGGCAAGCAGAAGTGTTTTGATTTTCCCAGAATGTCACTGGGGAATGTCTCTGCTTGGGCTAACTCCATCTTTGGGCTGGAGAGAAGATTAACAACCTGTTTTCCATCAAATCTTCAACCTTTTCTTTCTCAGATTGTAAATCCATTTTTTAAGATATATTAAAGAGAATATAAATAAAACAGTGTCTTGTTTTGTCATGTGTATCTTTCACTTAGTTGATTTACTAGCTGCTTTGCAAGATAAAAGTTTCATTCAAATATTATTATTTGCCAATTCATTGTCATTTATTTGGTTGTATTCATTTAGTTTTTGAGATGTCAGGAAATTGCTTTAAAATGTCCATTGCATGTTCCTAAAGCCCAGTGATGTCCTTGGATTGCTTGTTGACGGTCCACACCATGAAGATGTCCATTAGGTTTATGGAGGATGTGGAGCATCGCCCTAATGTGGACAGTATGGGTTCTTTTGTTCACTCACTGTTTACTCCCAAAGATATGATGTTATTAATAATATAAATGAAAAGAAAATATTGGAAGTCTCATATATAAGCGGAACACAGGACATTTTTCACAATTCAGAATTCTTATTTGCAGCAAGTCATTGCTTTCTGTGCTGATCGGGGAAAAAAAATAACTTCAAATCCAGCTGATACCTATTTGGAGTCATCATTGCACACATTTATATCTTCTTTCAATAATGTGTGGCCTTTTTTTTTCTAATTTGAAATGATACCATTCATTGCAGGAATTATGAAACATTTCACAGATTTCCTCAGGAGCTTTTAGCCACGTGGTCTTTCCTTTCTCAGGCCCATGACCCATCTCTATGTAAGTTACCTGTCTCCTTAAGTGTGTCCATATATTGACTGGGGTGAAATTTTCCAGGTAATATGGTAAAATGTACCTATATTTCCTGCCTGCTATGAATATAGTAAGCGCTACCCTGCTCTCAACCTGACCAGAAACCCAGAGGGGAGCTGTGCTAAGCCAGGAGTGGGCTATGGGTTTATACTCAGTCTGACAACTGTGGGTAAAGAAGACACACCCAGTACTGATGCCTGTCGCTCACCTGAGCAGCGTGTCATTTCACCTGAATTTTTAGAAAATGGAATAACACACTTGGCCTGTGGCTATACAGACTTGGGACTGTCCTGTGTGTTTGCAGCTACAGCTATGAGATGGTTGAGCGTTATAAAGCATATATTTCTCTTGATGTCTTGCTCCCAGCAAGCCTACCTGTTGAACCTAAATACATTATGAATCAAGTTCTGTTTAACCAGCCTTGGCTCACTTAAGGTTAGCTGCTGTTAGCTTTAGTGCTCTAATCTGGGAGCTGCTGGTTAGTAAAAGAGGGTGTGGAAGCCTGAATCTAAACCTGTACTCCCAAAGGATGTAATGTAGTTAATCTCACCTACTGCCCACGTGAAGTTAAAAACATCTTTCCTGAGGAGAAGATGTCTGGAACGTACAGCTCAAACTTAAAATCTCATTAAAAATAGATACATTCTATTGGCAAGACTAAAGTATTGCAAAAGCTGATTTAGAGTGTTAACTTGTGAAGATCAGGTCTAATTGTGTATACAGTGCTGTGCTAAAACTTTTGGTGGTTTAGATGCCTGTTCTTATCCATCACACAATACCATCCAAGTGGTCCCAAACTGATTACATGTGAGCTCACAGCTTACAACGAGCCCAAACACAGCTGTTCAGCAGCAGATGGTCCCGGGAGTCAGTCTGTGATTAAATGAAGAGACAGAAGTCATTGAGACACCCCAAATTTTTCTGCACACTGCAGTTTGTGTCTTTATGAAAGGATTTATTTCATGGCTCATCTCAGTCACAATCAAAGATTATTATTATCAAAGGTTATTAATTTATTTTTGTTCAGTGTGACCAAAATCTGCAATTGGAGGACATATTAGTTCTCCTGAAAGCTGACAGGAGTGGTGCAGTCACAAGTGAATCACTGGCTGTCTGAGTCGCTGGTTCACTGCAGCTCCAAAGTGAAAATGTGCTGCCTTGGTGTGGAGCTTTTGCTACAGTAATGATATATTTTGGATTATGTAAAAAAAAAAAAACAAAAACCCACAAATGTTTATTTCACTCAGGCGTGCATACCTATGAATCAAGCACATATCACATTTTTCAGATCTTAAATAGAAATGTAAATATTTAACATAAAATGCCACAATTAAATCCTTTGCTTTGATGACTGGATACAGCTTCAGCAAAATTAAATTAGTCCCTTTTTGGAGTGTCAGTGCTGTCTCGTCAGTCTCAGCTACCTGTGAATAAGAGGCACTTTTTGGGTTTTAATGACTTGTGGCTATGACAACAGCTCCAGATAACGATTAAGCTGGCTTTGAAGACCTGAAAAAGACAGACTTCTGTCATATCATTATGTGAGCCAACTCATCTGCTTCTTCCTTTTTTTTTTTTTTTTTTCTTTCTGTCATCTCAGCGCAGCTGATTAAACTGTGTGCGTGTGTTGTTTATTGTTGTTGCGCTGTCGGGGTGATGTGTGTGTGGTGACAGGACCCCTGAATGATTCTCTGTGTGGTTTTATGAGGTTTAAGCTCTTGGCACATTCATTATCGACCTGTATTCACCCTGACGCTGGGATCTCATTATTATCTCATTTTAATTGCAGTTGGCCTCCTTCTGATTTCCTTCATTTCCATTTTTCTTCCCTTGCATTATTCTTTCCATCACTATAGTGGAATTATCCCTGAGTTCCTCCAGTCTTATTTCCTTTTAGTCATCCTCCATTATATTTAAATGCCTCACCAAGTTACACAACAAGCATTACTGGTAAATTGATTTCTTAATAAAGTGTTCCCTTGTAAGGATTGTTTCTGAAAATACTGTGTCACAAATGAATAACTTGGGATTTGGGTATTTTCCATCCATCTTCTGCTGATGCTACAGAGCTGAGTTGTAGTGCCACCAGACTAAACTGGGAGTTTTAGATGTCTTTCTCCCCAGGAAGGTTTTCCCAGCTCCTCTTGGGTGATCTCATAACATTCCCATGCCAGATGCGATATGTATTCCCTCGAGCAATTTCTGGGTCTATACCAGGGTCTCCTCGCTGGTAAACTTGCTCCAAAAACCTAACTAAGCAGGATGCATCCTACCCAGATGCCCCAAACATTTCAACTGGCTACTTTTGGGTATTTCATGAATCTATTTTAGATATGATTGAAGATTATTAGCAATGACAATCGGCCCTGAAGCTACACAACAAGAACTAGATCAGATCTCAATGGTTCAACTGTTCCTCAATTCACTGTATTGTGTGTGTGCATACCTATGCTTTTCCTCCCTCCTTCTGTCTGCATGTTTGTGCTAACCTGGTGGGAGTGCGGTGGAAGCTGCTTATTTCTCCTCTGCCTCTGTGTCTTACCTCTCCTGTTGCTCAGCTGTGTACAAATCATCTCATCCAACATGCTGGTGGATTCCAACCATCCCCTCATTTCTGCAGCTTTTCAAACACCTATTGGTTCTGACCAAAATTTCACTGTGGAGCTACAATCCGATGAGCAACCCAGGCAAAAAGATATCTGGGGAAAATAGGGAGCAGGTCAGAACTTCGGGAGGTTTATGTCTCAGGCTCCCTCATGGGGTCAATAGGGGGAAGCTGCTGACAGCAGGTGCAGAATGTGTTCATGATTGAGGTCTTGTAGGTTAATTGTCAGAACCTAGCTTAAAATTGCTTGGAAAAAAAAAAAAAAGAAGATACCAGCTTGTGATATGGTCCAATAATGTTAACATCGACTGATTCCAGAACCATTTATTTACCTTTTAGTTATTTTGATAGTTTTTATGAATTGAATAAATGCTGTTATTTATTGAGATTGTTTGGCTTTCTTGTATTTGAGATATTTGTTTTGAAATGTACCCAATACACCCATTGTTATCTTGTCTATGAACATTGTTGTATCATTAACAACACATTGTGACCCTCGGTCCCTGCAGCAAACCAAGGCAAACTGATAATAATGAGGAGAAATATCCAAAAATCACCAAAACTAATTAAATGTATCATCGGAAGACAAAAACTATGACAAAATAGATGTCTGCATTAAAAAACAAACAAACAAAAAAAACGGCAATATGAAGGATAGATGAAGAGGCATTTTTTTAACAAGCAATTTATTTCCTTGTTGAATATGTTTTCTTGCTGGGAACAGGCGCTATCCTCTGAGCAGCACTATGTTGACGCTATCAGAAAGTGGCCACCGAGACCAGACAAAACACTCATTCTACACTGCTGAGTAACACTGGCAAGATCATATTCAAAAACCTGTATTCACCTCTTGGGGTAAACATGGTAGCTCCCAGAATAATTTCCTGCACGAAATATCTCTTGTTCCGAAGATGACTGCAATGTTAGGCCTCTATCAATCATGTTACCTGACATGAACTACATTTAATTTACAGGCACTAATTATTTGAAGAGAAAGCAGCAACATGACAGCTATGATACTACAAAAACTACAGTATGTCTGAAACTAAATAGTAACAATATGAAAAATTAAACAAAAATTGTCTTTATTTTTTATTGAGGTGCCAAAGTTAAGGCTGCATTTAAGATGTTAAATGGATGGAAACAATTCAATTTCAGTAGAAGTCATAGTTTGACTGTGAGTCTTCAGTTGTGTCTGTTTTACCTGTAACCTTTGTGCATGTCGATGTGTGTCAGTGTGAATGATGTGTGTAGGCCTTCAGGTGAACACATATGCTCCACCTTGAGTGTTTATTTCAGGCTAAATGTCTCTCTGTTTGCTTTGTTCTGCTTCAAGAGCTTCCCACAGACTCATTACAGCTGTAGGAGGCATGCCATTGCACTCTGAGATTAACTTGGCAGGCTGCAAACAGCAACACACTTAGTCATGCCAACTTAAGCAGAAGCAGAAACAATGACCACTTCACCGTAATCAAATAAAGCTACATGTCCAATTTTGTTGCTTTGTCAAAACAGTGCAACGTTAATGCCACAACAACATGTGTATTTGAAATTCTGTTTTTTTTTTTTACAGTAACAACTTTGATTGTAGACGTGCCAATCACTCAAGTCACACTGATTGACATTATATTTGCGTTACATGGTGAAGCTAGCAGACAAAAACGACAGCAGCGTCAAGCTCCAGTTCTTTTTCACATACAAGCATACAGTATGGGGTTGTACTTAACAGAGTATGTTGCAAGACCACAGCGCCATTATACACACACACTAAAGAGTCTTCCGGACACCACACAGGATTGCATGGATTATATACAGTGACATAGTGCATCGCTTCCTGCTGAAAACACTTCAGCTGCAGTGTGAAATTGAAGCTAATCCAAACACGTGAATAGCATGGAGAGCAGGCAAATGCTAAACCCTAACTGGATCTGACAGCAAAGCAAATCTACCTACAGGTACAAGAAACTTTAACCTGAACCCTTCATCTGCATGTTCAGCCACTGATGTGCACAAAGGTTTAAAAAATTATATTACTTTTGAAACAGAGGCTGTTTTCCACAGCCAGCATTTCATACAAAGCAACCTGAGGGTAGAGGCTTGAATACATTGTTGTGAGTTCATGGAAAATTTCTTTGAATATAGATTCAGGGGCTTAGAGGTGAACACATGCAGATAAGTAAGATAAAAATGTGAGCATAAAAATTGCACCGAAAAAACACGTTCCGACTTTGAAGAACAGTTTTGCTTCTGTGTGGCAAAACTTAATTTCATGGACTGACTCAAGCATATCTAAGTTAAAACAATCTCCTAAATATAGGGAAGTACCTCTCACTGGTTTATATTTTGCTTCAGCTCTATCCTACATCAGTGACCCCCCCCCCCCCCCCCCCCCAATTACATGTCCTTGATGGGGAAAAAAATATCATCACAAATGAAACATCAGTATAAACATTGCTTCATGATGCCACCACAAATCTGACACTATATTCATTTTCCCGACGAATTAGTTATAATAAAGATCCCTTCACTGTGATTTGTGCTGAGAAAAACAGGTGGTTGGAATTTCTTGTTCCCCATCAGCGGACTTATACTGTGTAACACATTTACACTCTATTCAACTGACCAATATGTTGACCAGGCCAACGGATACATACATGAAGCACAGCTTTCCTCCCTCCCCCATGTCTCTTGAGACAGGCCGCAGTAAGGCCTCTGAGTGCAGAGCGTGAGATTGGTCTGATGAAGCTGCTTCATGTGTCCTCGGAACTAAATTGGAACTGGCTCATACAAGCTACATAGTATACGTGACTGGTAACTCATTTTTTCCTCATGATTGTTTTGCGACCATGCTACAATGGAAATCATTTTAGAGCGGGTTTATTATGGGGAAAATCAGCTAGCAGCTTTTAAACCTCAAGTACAAATGAAATGTTGTTTTACTCTTTTATCGAGCCACCCAAAAATGTCATGTATGTATGAATTGATCGACTTTCTTGGGCACAGCGTCATCTCCAAGGCTGCCTGCAGATTGAAATGTTGCTAGAGGTTCCGTTGGGAAATAGTGAACAAGACAGAAATACACCAAAGCCACTTGGGAACAGGAGAAGCAGAATTGTGACACACATAGAGAGTACTGAAAATAACATCTATTAATGTTAACCACAGACATCTGTGAATGACATTATGGCGTCTGTTGTTAACCTGTGGGGACGGCAGTGGGAAGAGTCTCTGACGTTAACACCCGTTTTCTCTACTTCTGGTTTTTTTTTTGTTTTCTCCCACATTCTCTTCATTTCCTTCTCCCAGCTGGTGACAGGACAAACTGTGGCTGCCGGAAATTCAAATCGAAATTGAACAGCATCAGTATTTGGATGCAGAGCTATTTATTTTCCTGTTGTCATGGAGGATTTTATTCCTTTGTTGGCTCACACCAACACATACTTTGTAGCTCTGCTGGAATCAAGTCATTCCAATACAATGAAAATACAACTAATACAACTTCACACTCTCAGTTAAGGCTACTTTACATTGCCTTGGCTTTGGACTGTAGACAACTGGGAAAGAAATGCAATATTAGTTACAGATCTTGCGATTTAAATAAAAAAAAATATATAGATAGAAGGATAGATTGATTGATTGATATTTTTTTATTTACTTAATTGAGCCCAAAGTGGGAAATTCTTAAAGACACCCAGCTTTCATATTACATTCATCGGTGGATTACTGTAGCCACCTCTGTATTTCATAGCGTGCTGTAGGAATGAATCCTAAAAAATGAAAGGAGATTGCATTTTAGTACTTTTGGTTTTTTTCGTGTATGCACTGTAAGTATCCTAGAATTTTTCATACAGAGCTTATATTTTGTGCAGATAATGTAAAAATCCCGTTGGCTTTTGGTCGAGGGAACCATCTGGGATTGATGAAAAAGATGTGCCTTCCCTGTGGCACTCTCTAATTGTCATTTTTGAATCAAGGTTAGGGGGAAAAAAACTCATACATGAGCAAGTTAACGAACCAAAGCGTTGGAGCAAAGACTGCCTTGTAGCATTTCTTTTTTCTTTTAATTGCTTTGCTGCAATTTCAAATGAAGAGTAGCAGAAAGTTGATGGAAGCTGATGACATGCCTCCGCTACATTTTTTTTTTTTTGGGGGGGGGGGGTGTTTACATGATAAGACTCAGACTTTTTAAATGCTTTGTTACACTTGTGAAATGGGAAATCTTGGAAAATAGAAATGTTTCTGTTGTCAGATGCATCTCACACCAATAACCTCATAAGCAATTTCTGAGGTCTGGTCTCATTTGGCTACTGCCAACATCCTCCTCCTCTACTCATGGGTCTTGTTGAATATAACAAAATCAGTGAATAAAATGTATATCAGAGGAAATTTAGTGGCGTGGTGAAGTCACTAAAGTGAAGTTTGAACTATAAAACAGTGAGAGACAGAGAGGGTTCATAACATCTTACCGCTCTGTCTTCAGGCAACTGTCATGTCAGGAACATTGTATCCCTCTTCAGACTCCTCACAAACAGACGGGCCATAATGGACTGCACCTTTCACTGCAGCAAAAGAGGTAAAAATGAACGAGGCAGGAGGTTATATAGCTCAAAGGCAAGATACAATCAATCCAGATGAAAATCAGAGTCGCACACAATCGTCAGTGTGTTATCCTGGCAGAGGCTGATCATATGAGCATTAGCATTATTATCTGCCTTCTTTTGAATTTCTCTACTCAAGAAGATAACAGTGAATGAACTGATTGCTCCATACATGTGAATGTCCTGATTCTTCAGCCACAGTAATATTTTGACCAGGTCAGCTCTCACTCGGCTGGTTTTCCCTCTGGTTGAGCACAGGTCCTCTGTGCTGTAGAGGTGTTGGAGAGAAAACTCATTTATGATTGTATATCACATAAGACAGCTTTAAATGTTAGTCATGGAAAAAAAAACAAAAGGAGTACAGATGAGAAAATTTTGCTGTAGTCTAGTTTGGCCCTGTAGTGTGAAGCTTATTCAAACCTGCACACATACTGGAATCCAGATATGACTATTAAGCACTAAATGTTACATTTAAATGTTAAACACATCCAGTGTTGGAATTACAATTGAATATATGAATTAACAGTTTGAGTGCATGCTGATAATTTTTTTCACTTCATCCTTCCATCTCCATCTACCCCTCTGCATTATGCTGCACACTGCATGATTAAGATTATTTAAGTTTGGCAGCTTGGTGACAGCCTGTAACATGATGTTTTATAATGTCGATATGTTAAACATTTAAGTTCATTTGAGTATGATTTGTGCCAATAAGACATAACTGATGTTCTAGCTTTCAACTTTCTACAAGTTAGTCGTAATGAAGAAATACTAGGAACAGTGTGACTGACCTAGATTGACGCATTTGATAAAATGCAGGCCTTTATGTGGTACAATGGAGTGACTCTGCTCCATGCTTTGAAATACATTATGATGTAGCAAAAATCAACATTTCTTCCATGCAATCTTTGGATGGAAGTGAAGCTTTAGGTAAGAAGAGAAAACTAATTTTACCAATGAACGGTACATTTTTACTCCTGCAGTTCTTCTACAGCACCCACTTATGAAAATGATAATGTGAAGAAACTTTGAATGATCTGATAATACCGTGCCGGTATGACCTGCGTTTTCCTGATAAGGATTATTATATATCACCACATTTGATTCACCTTTTCAGGAAAGCTTAAAATATGATTAGGACTAATCTGAGATGTAAGAACTGAAGATGACTGTCAAGCACTGTATAAAATTAATAAATAAAATGACTTATTTGTTTGACTTTCATTAGATTGTCTCAAAATATGTTTTCCTTGATGTAGTTCAGTGCTTTGTATTTGTAATATTGGCTAGTTTAGGGGTTTCTTTTGTCATTTTCATTGTCTGTGAGTGATAGTTTGATCTCTAATAAATCCATCAATCACAACTTATACAATTGATACATTAATCAGAAAGTGGTACCAAAAAAACTCCACTTGTTGCTAAGTGTTGGTTTACAGACAATAGACTGAAAGAACCAGTAAAATTACTTATCAATCTTAAACCTGATCGGTTTCAGAATCATTTTCATGTTATAATTTCATGTATCTGCAAAAGAAAAACTTTGGGGCATATATTTTAGACTCTTTATGCCTCCCGACCTCAACGCACTCACTGACCTTGGTTATCATATAATTATTAACAGCTTAGTGTATCGTTGTTACTGCCACAATATCTGTCCTTGCAGTCACATGTGGCGTTATCATCTGGATCTCCTCAGGTTGCCTTTCTCCTTCATAAATTATTCATCAGGGAGAAGTAAGTAAGTGTAGGTGGGAACAAGACACTTCTAAAGTACTGTCTTAAGTGTTTATCTGTTTCTTTTTTTGCAGCATCAGATCGTGTTTTTCTCCTCCACATTTGTAATTTGTGTTATGTGACAGTCAAGAAATGCCACCCAAACTCTGACATGCATAGAACATACACATTTCTTCCTTTATTTTTATAATGGGATCTGCTGTCAAAAAGAGCCTTTGACCGTCAGCCTTCACTGTGCGCTAACTGAAGGCTTCCCAGGCAGTTTAATCGGATGTGTGAAGGCAAACTGACAGGCAGGATTTTCAGGTGGATGATGGCATCACATGCTACAAAGAGTGAGATAATGACTGACACAGACAGAGCTACAGTTTAATGGGACCTCTCAGCACAAAGTGTTGACCGTGCTGGCCAAAGCCTGACCCACGATGCACACAGCACAAGTTCCATCATCGGAAAATACACTAAGTGATTATGATCTATTATTGGCTAGTCTCACACAGTTTGCTAACATTATGAACTGCACGAACCTACCTGAAAGATAGAGGCTAGCTGCCAGCGTAGCTGCCATTTATCATTTTGTGTCCAATGTCCAACTACGTTCAGCTGTCTGCAGCGAAACTTGTTTGAACGGATCGTACGTGATAGAGATGTTACTTTCTCTTCCTATTCCCTTTTTTTTTTTTGCAATGACAACACTGGAGATGTGAACTCTGGTTTGAAGCCACTGCACCCACTCATCCATTCATATTTAACACATGGCACTTTTGTCCCACCTGATCTCATCAGAAACATAAATGTCAATCCAGATAGTATCAGACAGACAGACAGTACAGTATTCTGACTTTTTATTGAACTTTTCTCATGATCATAGAATTTAAAATTCAATAATTAAAAGTCATGCCACAAAAAAAAGAAAAAGAAAAAAAAAAGAAACATTTCATAGCAAATTTTGCCCTCTATGTTCCTAACGCTTTTGGCACAAAGTACAAAGTAAGTATGTTAGGGAAATGTAGGTGTGTTCTAAAGTATGTTCTGCTGACGGTCAGGCTTAAGGTCAATGAATCCATAAAGGAAATAGAACAAGCAACGAGGAAACAGTTCACGTGACGCTTTACCATACAGGGAGATAGAAACGATAAATCAATAGAAACAGAAAAGGGCTACAAAACACAAACTGCGCTTTAGGCTACGGCAAGACTGAACAGTACTGTATGTTGGCTGACCTTAGGCAGTGCTGTGTTCTTTCTTTCTTTTACATTTTTATTTATTTTTTGTCTTTCTTCCCTTTTTCATTCTTTCAACACGTTATTGTAACTGACTCAACTGGATTCAAACCGACATTACCATTATCTTTGCATACAAGAAACAACATGGATGACAGAGGAGTTTGAGAGTAAATGATAAGAAGGAATGGAAGGAATTTTGGCTGGTGAACTTCTGTAGCCCTCAAATCTTAAGCCATGTATGTTTGCCTTCAAAGCCTCAGCTCTAACCGTGTGCTAGGTGTTAGTTTCTTGGAGATGGGGATGTTAGCTGCAGAACACAATATCGTCACAGCCCATCCAAAGTGGGGCTGTCATCCTTTCACTGCGACCATCTCTGTGCAGCAGATTCCTTCAGTCTTCAGTATTTTTGACATTGTTATCTCCTACATTTTCTTCAGCAGGTGAAGTGTCCCTTATGTCATTGAGCTACAGGCATGACAAGAGGTGAGGCCAGGGTGCCTCATATGAGCAAAGGGAATGAAAACTAACTCTAAACACTATAAATTAACAGGGGAACATTGATGTGATTCAATGAATATAATTCAATGTAATACACATTAAATTCAGGCTTATCTGCAACACAGAAACTTACATTTGAGGATTTTTAACTAGGTGGACTACCGTTTGTCTTGACTTCAACAAACATCCTGGAATCCACTGACAGAATAATCTCATGTTGTACATGTGTATATTTACAATATATTTCTATACACAGTCGAATATCCCTGGGCTCCTTTAAAGAGGTCACGGGAACAGTCCGCCGGTCATGGTTTGACATTTTGTTGCTGGGTTAGGGTTTGCTGTTTTTGTTGTTATGGGTGATGATTTCATGGTCTCCAAAAACAGTAAATTATTGTCTATATAGTATCATTATCATCACGTCCAAAATGATGCAGTTTTTCTTTTCTTTTTTTTTTATTACAATCCCTTCTCACCAGTCAGTATTGTGGCCCAGATGAGATTCAGATAAACAGTTCAGCTCCTCTTTGTTCCATAAAAATGAAATAATTCCAATATATGCTAGATTGAGCTGCAAAGGCTTCATATTGATGTAGATGCTTTTAGGCGCTGAAGAATGTGATTATAAATGTATCTCCTTCATCTGCTCCAGGTCCATAATACAGTGGTTCTGGTCCCAGTGAAACCCGTTCCCCATACAGTCCTTTGACCCTGGCTCACTCCTTCCCTTCACTACATGATTCCCTCGCTGCGTTTGCTCCTCCACACAACCAGGGCTGTCATAAGAAGGGTGATGAGGATGGGCACTACAATGAAGGGACCCAGGATGCGGTTCGGTGGGTCCCTTAGAAGCCGACCAGAGAGGGAGCAGTCGTGGAAGTACTGCTTGTGGACTCGGATGAAGAACTCGTCCACTAGGCGGTTGGGCCAGAAGCACTCCATCTTGAGCGCCACCAGGTATGTGCAGTTTGTCAGGTCACCGTAGATCCTGCATGTTGTTGACACAAAAGAAACAGATCGAGGTTACAGACCGAAGCTTCACATTTAATTATTTTGGTCATTCTTCTAGGTAGCAGGTATTTGACACAATTGGGTCCAGAGTTATCTACTACTCTCAGCAAACTGGCATTTCAATAGAGAGGCTTTGTCAAACAAGAACAAGATGTAAACATGTGATGCACATTAAAATGCAGACAGTATTATATACAGTTCACAGTAATATCCATTACATACACAAGGAAAATGAAAAAAGGGTTTGTCTTACAAATCCTAATTATAACACAAAAAAAAGACCAACATAATCCTACCCTTGAGCGTAACAGGGAAAACAATAGTTTGATAAAAAAAGATAAATAAGTAGGAGCCTGGACTCTGTTATCAGATTGTCTCGAGTGTTCAGGTGCAAAACACTTTACAAATAGAAACAAACAGTGCACACTGTACATGAGTGTTTGTTGCTCCATGATAAATGAGGTAACAACCCATGATTATGGCCAAGCACACAACAGACACAACTGTGCATATAATATGCTTCATAATAACATACATTTGACAACTGAAGTTCACTAATGGAAGAGCCAGGCTGCCCCTCAACAGTTCTGTCATACATGCATTTATTTTCATTTGAGACTCATTGTTCCATCTACTTGGGAAAAATGTCAAATTTTTATTTGAGGCCAAATTAATTTGATGTATATTTTTTATGTTTCGTGTTCACTCACATGGGCAGCATAGTGGTTAGAGCTGTAGCCCCACAATAAGAAGGTTGTGAGTTTGGTTCCTGGCCTGGGGCCTTTCTTTTGGGGAGTTTGCATGTTCTCCCCGTGCCTGTGTGGGTTTCCTCCCACCGTCCAAAGACATCATGTTTGGGTTAACTGGTGACTCTAAATTGTTTGTAAGTCTGAGTGTGATTATGAGTGGTTGTTGGTCTCTGTCTGTCTCTGTGTGTTGGCCCTGTGATGGACTGGCGACCTGTCCAGGGTGTACCCCGCCCTCACCCAGTGTGAGCTGGGATTGGCTCCAGCACCCCCTGTGACCCGGTAATGGATAAGTGGTAGAAGATGAATGAATGATTCACTCACATGTACAAAGAAATTAGTTTTGACTACTGAAGAGAAGTCTTCTAGACAAACCCTAAAAAATAGGGTTTGCTGATGACTGCTTAAATAAATCAACAAACTCAAATTAAACTACAGACTGATCTTTATTCTAAATACAATATTATTTCTTATTGATTTCTAGTTAATCAATTGTCATTACAAATTTAGTCAAATAGAGGCCTGAAAAACTATAGAACAGACACCCTGATTTATTATCACAATATCCAAATGTTTTGCCTAATGTAGCAAGAAAACAATTGCTAATTTACACACCAAGTAGATACAGGGCAACATCAGTATCCATTTTGGGTCATATTTATGCCCCCTGGCTAAGTTAAATCCAATATTCACTCTCGTTTTTAGCTCTGTGTTTGTTCCATCAACTCCCCAGGGAAGCATATTTATCAGCTAAATGCTCGACTGTGCTCAGCGGCTAGTTGGTAACTTTTATTGCCTGCCATTTGGTGCTGGGCGGTAGTTCACAGTGGATTTATCAGAGGCTTCTTTCAAAGAAAACAATTGCCTGCTGCTGCTGGAAATTCAGTTAATGAGTGCCAGGAGACTGAGATAAAAGAGGAAAACCAGAATAATGCTAAAATGCTTCGTAAACATTAAGAGAACTGGTGGATAAATCTCTGCGGGTTTATCCCTGCAAAGGACCCCTTTCAAATTACAAGTAGTCAGCTGACCCACTGTCAAAATGCAAACCTGATCTTGACTAAGGAATATCTGCTGTGCTTATTTTCTGTAGTTGGCCTGCTGAACATGTTTGCTTAGTATTCTAATAGCTTTCGACGTTACACCCCAACTCAAGTCTGTCTTTGTGAAGGTTGTGTAGATCTAAACTGCTCATGGCTGTTTGGCATGGGACCAGTGGTGCAGAGAGGCATGGCAGCTTCACTTGGCTCACGTTTTCTCTGTTTAGATGTGTTCTTTGTTCTTTTTTTTGCTTGCAAATACAAATCAGTTGGGAAAGAGGCAAAAAGAATTGTGGTCCGCTGTTGTTCTAATGAGCACTGAAGTTTGTGAGTCACCGACTTAAAGAAGTCTCTGCCAAGTCGGAACACGGGGGGTGAACGGTAAGAGGCATACTTGGTTACCAGTTCACCTCATTTGGCTGAAGTTAGCGTCAAATCAAAGCTGACAGCGCGCGTGTGTGTGTGTGTGTCTGTGCGTGTTCTTTCTCATGTACAATTCACCGCTGAACAAACTCTTCTGTTATTTTTTCTTAGTTTCTCTCTCTCACTCACTCACTCACTCACTCACTCACTCACTCACTTTCTACCACTTGAGGGTCACGGGGGTGCTGGAGCATATCCCAGCCTGGACAGGTCACCAGTCAACACTAACTAAGAAGACTACACTAAGAAACAGACAGTGACGAACAACTATTCAAGCTTTGATTTAGAGGGCAATTTAGAGTCCAATCTACTGAGACATGCATGTCAACGACTGTCGGAAACTTCTTGCTGTGCGGCAACAGCGCTAACCGCTACGCTGCCACATTGCCGCGCAGAAATTACTCAGCTTTATTTAACGGGTTAGAGAGTGAATCCACTTTTATTTTAGCATTTATGAACTGTTTGTGTTTTAACCTAGCTTTTACATGTGCAGGAACCAAGACATTAAGAATTGTTATAAGGCCTTTTTAACTATTCAGCGGCTATTGTGTTACCTAACACTGTGTATAAGGCCACAGGACAGATGTGAGTGAGTATTTACGAGGCAGACGGAACATAGTCGTATACATTATGCGTGTGTTTCCCATCATGTGTGTTTTTTTTCCTCCTAATTAATAAGAAAGAAGGCCTTAGTGGGCAGGAGGAGGGAGAAGCATTTAAAAACAGGGCTCGTGGATGTTGTATGTATGTTTTGTGCTGAAGAAGTGCGGCTCCAGGAATAAAAGTGTTCTAATGAAAATGCTGAGAAATAAAGCTGATCACCTGTTTTGCTATTCTTAGATTTCAAACAGAAAAGCTTCCACTCAGCTCAGTGATGGAAGCGTTTCATTTGATGTCCTCACTGTGGGCCACGTGGGAGTGACGCATATTTTCAGGTGTACCTGGATGCTAGAATTACTCTGGTTTCCTCCACAAGTGGCCGGGGGAAGTGTCCATTCCATCCTTCTGAAAATAATCCTACCAACAAATAATAGTTTATGATAGCTACATGTTTTATTCAGCAGGATAATCTTCATGAGTAGCACAGCAGCATAGTGGTTAGTGCTGTCGCCCCACAATGAGAAGGTCGTGGGTTTGGTTCCCTGGCCTGGGGCCTTTCTGTGCAGAGTTTGCATGTTCTCCCTGTGCCTGCGTGGGTTTCCTCCCACCGTCCAAAGACATCATGTTTGGGTTAACTGGTGATTCTAAATTGTCTGTAGGTCTGAATGCAAGTGTGAGTGGTTGTTGGTCTCTGTTGGCCCTGTGATGGACTGGCGACCTGTCCAGGGTGTACCCCGCCCTCGCCCAGTTTGAGCTGGGATTGGCTCCAGCACACCCCGCAACACGGAAATGGAAAAGCGGTAGAAGATGGAAGGATGGATAATCTTCATAAATGAACCACTTTGATCATTCTTGAAGCTTAAACACAATCACCTAATCAGGGCTATGAAGGAATTAACACCACCATCACATGACTTAACCGTCACCACCACTAAACTGCCTTGGTGTCATTCAGTTTAGTGCTTAGCTTTTCTGCAAAAGCCTTTCCTCTCACAAGTTATAGTTTAATAAGGTGTAGACAGGGTTTCCTGTTGGCATGATGACCTTAAATTCCTGAATAAACTCTGTCGTCACATATAGCCACTTGTTAGCATCCGGCTTTTTAATGAAATGTTATAGACTTTGTAGCATGTCATCAAAACAAAAACCCAATTAGGAAATAGACATCAGGATAATGGAACTCTTTCCAGGTTCAGGGATAATGTCTAATTCCTGCAGCACTATGTTCCTGATGATGGAGAAATGTGATTAGATGATTTCATCTGAACGTTGTGTCAAAAAATGTTAGGCTATGCTTTGTGTTCAGTGCTCTTGTGTTGGACAACTTTCAGTAGCCGTTTTGAGGCTAAAGTCTTTTGATAGCATCTCTGGGCTTAAAACAGCCCAGACATGCTGCTCTAAATACATTCTGGATGCTAATGTTTAGACAAAGGATAGTTGTGATGGATAAATCTACAAATAGGTGGCTTCCTGAAATAGTACTTGTTCAGTGTGTCGACCAAACGCCCGATGTGTCTACTCCAGGGTGGCCTCCTGCATTTAATCCTCAGGGTGGAGATGAGAAGGTTTACAGGGATGGTTTGTTTTATTTACACAGAGTATCGGGAGAGCAGCACACCAGGTTTGCTGTTCTAAACACTGATGGAGTTTTTCTCTGAATATTTATATCCTTACATCCTGCATACAGTCAGAAGATTTCTATTCAAAGCGATAAATATATTACATTTTCAAAAGCCCCAAAATAGCTGTAGGAGCATGAGAAAAAGATTTGGAGATCTTCTGAAGCTCAGATATTGTGAGATTATTAGATATTGTTTGTTCAAGTTTATAAGTGCACCTGAGGGCTTATAGCACAGCACTCAGTGTGAGCAGCCACTTCATGCTGATGTGCTTGTGTGTCTCTATTTCCAAAACTAAAGGAACAAACTGGAGGATTTTTTTCTGCTCTAACTTGCAACTTTTGTATTACTGGCTCTGTTGCATGTTTCTTTCTTTTTTCTTTTTTTTTTAATCTTTTATGGTCATGAAAATTCAGTGTGTTGTGATTATATGTGATCTGCAAATATTCATAAATAAAGGTAAAATAATATCTTTGTGAGTGCTGAAAGCCTGTTGCTTGTTTTGGAGCTCCGTCTTCCTCTTTAAGTGAAATAGACAGGGAGAGGTGGGAAGATCAGCACTTCACAGATAAAAACACAGAAATAGAGATGAGATTAAGACAGGTTCATTGGCTCGCTGACTGTATTTTTAATAATATGAGGCAGGAGGCAGGGGCATTCAGCTTATTGTACTTTGATCTGACTGCTGAGCATAGTTTGAATTAATAAAAGCTGAATGAATAAATAAAACTGACACAAAGCAAAGCCGCTTCACTGACATGAGGAACGACTCAGGGTTGTTCCTTAATTCCACTTAATTGACAGCCACAGAGCCAAAGGGAGGAAGGTGGACAGGCATGATATTGTAGTGCATACTGCAAAAATATTTGATAGAAATGAGGATTTCATGGTGCATGCCCTGGTCACTTCACCAGGACAGGAGGACGACGGTGATGTTCACTTTAACTGGAACCAGAAGTCTCCTCATCTCATGATATGAGCAAGGAAGCGGGTGCAGATTTTCTGTTTTATTTCCACTGTTAAAATAGCCAAATCGTAGGAATGATAACTGGGGGGAAAATGCTGTTGGTCTCCTGACAAGCTCTGAGTCATGTTACATTAAGGGAAAGTTCATATGAGCATTAAGTGCTTTGAAATTACCATGAGAGAGGTGAACATCTTGGGGCCGTGATGGCTGTGAGGCAGAGACTGAAGTGTTCAGTCTGACTTTGTGAGAGAACACAGCCTTTCCATTCATTTTATCAAGGCCATTGTGCAGCAACACTGTAGGGGTGTTGGCTGACGTGTCTTGGGTTAAAAAAAATGAATAAAAAATGAGCAGGCTCAACCTTTGCCCAGTGAATATTGTTATGACCTGTGGTCACTCGTTCTGTTTTGTGTTGACTGACATTGCTCTCTCTCTTCACCTCAGCCTGTGTTCAGATCAGTGTGTGTGATTGTCTTGGATGTGCAGCTGGCCTGTTCCTGTGTGCTGTCAGCTGATTGGTTGGGCTCCACCTGATAGGCTCCAGCTGAGACTCTCTCCTTCTCACTCCCAAAGCTGGTGGCCATGCGGTCGGGTGGTTTGTGTGTTTGTCAGATTTAGTGAACTAGTGTGTACTCTGTGGTGGTAAATAAGTTTAGAGTAAGTTTTGGGAGAGCTGCTAGCTGCTTTATATAATGAAAGTATGTAAATATGTGAGATCTACCATTTCATTTATCACAGTAGCAGTACTTAGGAGGGAGAAGCCCTTTCCTTTTATACTCTGTTTTCTCCTGTTTTCCAATTAGGAGTTAGGTTAATTTGTTGTCTTTTGGTTTTTCTTTTTATTTATCAAGTAGGGTAAGTTAAGGGTTTACCTTAGTTGTGTTTTGTTTGTTGTTTTGGGCATTGCTCCTGTTTGAGTCTTAAAAATAAATCTGCTACATGTTCTTTGTGGCTGGCCATCCTTGGGAGTGGGAAGAGCTGGGGCTTAAAGCGTGTTGTCGAGGCTTCCCCTAGACCAGGGACATAACAATATTCATCACTGCTCAAATACAATGATGTGCACATTTTATATTTTTACTGTTATTTTATGGTATAGGGTTCTTCTAAAGATTAAGTAAGTGCATTACCACAACCCCTTAACACCTATTTTCGCAAATTGAATGTAAGACTGTACCATAGAAATCAAAAGTTACGTGTCCTGTGATGAGGATTTTGTTTAATGCGTTGACCTGCAAAAAATCATAATCTGAATACATCTTAGAATTAAACAAACCAACTGCTTCCATTCAGAATGCAGCCAAGTATTATTCCCCCATTGCCAATTTGTGCGTATTTGATACATACCTCTGCTGTTGTGTGACATTGTTTTCAAAAATCAATTTCTCTGATTTCAACTTCCTCTCCAAAACAAAAAGGATTTTTGTCACCGTTAGTCAAACTAGTGAGCAACATCTAAATGTAATATGATCTGCTTGTCAAACAACAATCCAAATATCAGATCTGCTGTTCTTCCGAGGTTTTTAATCGTTCACGTTCAGCGAAGGATCATCTTCCTCTTTCTTGTGAAGCATGTTACAGAGGGGCCACAGGGGGAAACAGACACACTGTAACAAGAGCAGCTTTCTCGGTCAAATCTGCCAAGAGTTTTGATCAACAGTGACACTGTCATTATACTTATGTTCATTGTAACTGAGGGAACATCTGATAATCAATTCCTTGGAGAAAATGGGTCAGGAAACATTAAGGAACTGCAGGAAAAATGAAAATCAGTTTCATGATACACCCTGAGCAAGAAGCTTGTGGATTCATTTCCTGGGCCTGGGGCCTTTCTCTGTGGAGTTTTTATGTTCTCCCTGTGCTTGTGCTGGTTTCCTCCAGGTACTCCAGTTTCCTCCCACCGTACAAAGACATCATGTTTGGGTTAATTGGTGACTCTAAATTGTCCGTAGGTCTGAGTGTGAGTGGTTGGTGGTCTCTGTCTGTCTCTGTGTGTTGGCCCTGTGATGGACGGGTGACCTGTCCAGGGTGTGCCCAGGATCCCGTGACGCGGAAACGGATAAGGCGTAGAAGACGAGTGACCGAGCTGATTTTCTACCTTTTCAGTTTCTAAACATGTCCAGGCCCTGCATGACCTCCTCTGTCCCACAATTGTGAACCAGACATTGCCACCTTAAACCTGATCCCATTTAAGAATGTTGGGCTATCACCCAGAAAAAAAATCCTGTTCTATTCTTTCTGTCACTCTTAACTTTGGAGCACAAAGGAAGAGATTCCTCTATCTCAAAGCACAAAGACCCCCTAACCCCCCCAAAGAGAAATAGAAAAAGAAATAAAAAAGCAGCCAAAGCTGTCACAGCTGAACACATCAAAAACAATGTTCTTTTTCTTTCCACTCGTTATTCTACTCTGCATCTGCTTTTTCTCTGGGGGAGATTTCAGATTGTGCACAGTGAGTGTGTCTTTTTCTTTCCTAGATGAGGTCAAAAAAAGATGAAATATTATTGTGTAGTCAAGGAGATGTAGCCTACATTTTCATCTTGTGTTACATGTTCTATCCCCCCCCCGCTGAACCACACACACTTTTGTCTGTTTTCATAATCAGTGAACAACATAATGGGGTCTGAAATGTGTTTTGATGTAGTTTTTTTGTGCATCATGTGTATTTATATGTGTTTATGTTTGCTGAACGTGAATTACTGCAAGCATAGTTAGACCTGTGTGTATTTGGGCTTGGAGCGCTCTGTGTGTGTACGGAGCTGTGCTTTTGCCTTTGAGACTTTGTATATACAGTTTGTACATGTGAGTCCTGAGTTGTGTGTGTGTATCAATCTCTGTTTGCTATTCGTGCTGATATGTCACAGCTATAATGAGACAGATTAGATATGCCATTACACCATAACATAAAGTGCGCCTATGTTTGTGTGTGTGTGTGTGTTATGTCAGAAGCTCATTTCTGGCTCAACACAGTAAAATGATCCAGCTGAGGACTAAATCACACATATATGTAATCATGACAGAGTTGTGTGTTTTAGTAAAATGATGTATGTTATAAGTATTATTCTCAATGGGAAATTTCTATAGACTGATTAGCTTTTAACAAAGGCTGCTACATTTGCATGGACCAGTAGAATATTTTGTTCCTGAACACAACAACAACAACAACAACAAAAATCCAAATAAATAATTGATAATGAACACATATAAATAAATAAATAAAAAACAAACCTGTATTATTAAACACACTGTGTTACTCCTAAAGCCAAGTAAAAATACAGAATATGTTTTGATCTTTGTGAAATACGTTATTATCATTTGTAGATGGCTGTCTTCCACGTCCCCATCTGTAGATGACATATTGCTGTGATTCTCAGTGCATTATAGACACCGTCACATCAAGTTTGTGGAGCAGCCTGAAAGTGGAAGCAGCAACATGCACTGTGGTACTGTGTGTTCAAATTTGCAGAAATACACATACTCCACAATACTGTACACCTTATAGATCGCCAAGGGGTATGTCCTTGTTTTGAATACTGATTTGTCCCACATCAGATAAAGAAATTTGAATATTTATTCCCTAAACATTTGCTTCCTATACTGCTACCTTTCATTTAAAAATACTATATTATATGAAAATAGCCCATACATGTTTTAAGCCACTGCAATGGGATGCTCATAATATCTATTAGGCCTTAAGGGCACTAAGTGTAATAAAAACTGCATGTCTGATATTCATCGTGATCCATCATTGAGGCTGCTGTATTAGATATGATTGCTTGAGAATACAGATGGCAACTTCGGTAAATAATTTAAGAAGAGTTTCTAAACACAGTTTTGATAATGTGTGTGTCTGTTAATTTGGGGTGATTGTGAAGCTTGGTAAAGCAGCACTGGTGGTGGCGGGGGAAAGGGAAGTAATGGTTCACAGTAGGAGGAGGAAAATATTCTTAGGCTACTTATCCCAGATTCCTTTTCTGCTTCAGCTGAGACCCAGAGGGACCAATGAGTCCACAAAGTGAATATTTGCAGTATTGATGTAAAGGCTCAGAACAAGGAGTTGGCTCAATTAGAGCAGGGAAACACCCCTTGTTGTGTTGCTCCAAGTGCTCCACTGAGAACATGCCCCAATCAATTGGATGGGAGGCATATAAAAATTTGTGTTCTGTGTAAAAGCCAATATGAAACAAGCAACAAGAAGAAAGAGAAGAGGAAATGTGCAGATTTCTTCTTTCTCATAACTAATGATTTTTTTCATATGTGTTGGGGAATTTGTTCCAGCCATATCCATTCATATTCCACTTAGCTTTTTTGTGATTATATAGTGGGGGCAAGTTTCATTGCTGCGTGCAGTACGTTCGGAGGCAACGTTGTTATTTTATGATGAATGAAGCCCTGCATTAATTAATAGCAGCACAGTCACCACCAGGAGAGGGTTTGAGTTTATATCCAAACTCCTGTCTATGGTTCAGGCAGCAAAAGGTCTTTGGTTATAGCAACAGTGGGGTTGTCACATTAATTTCACTGCTTCAGTGTGTTTTCAACTGTGAACTCCTCTCTTACTACACACACAAGCTCAACTCAGTCTCAAAGTGGAGCTCTGTGAAGAAACTCAGAGCTTTAAAACTAGACCTTTTTAATAAAACTGAAATCAATATCAAGTTGATATTATACTGCAAAATTGAAAGTTTACATTCAATATTGACAAAATGATTTAAGTCATTAAATGTGCATTGTGTAACAGCTGTAGTCATGCTTATGTCCAGGCGCTGCTGGATGCCATCCAGTCATTAGAGCTGAAAAAACCCACATCAATCCGTTTTTTATTTCTGACTAGACAGAGCTCCACAGAAAGGGAACTTCAGATAGAGTTCCACACTACTGAGCTCAATGGATTTTTCTGGCCCGGGTTCGCACATAGCCCGATTTGAGCTCGCTCACAAAAGGGTTTTGAAATTATTACAGATGGCTGACAGGCATGCATGACTGACCGACCAAAATACCCTCAAACAACCGCACAGTGAAACCAAGAATCAGAGCTATTTTTAAACTGAGAGCCCGCAGTGTGAAATACAGAGGCAAGGGAGAAAGAAGACAAACAGAGAGAACAAGACCTTAATTAGGATTAATCACAAACATAATATTGGTCTTTGGATTTATTGGAAAATCCTTTGCACTGTGGTCTAATCCTCCTAGCTGGGTGCTAAGAACAAGCTAAATTTGTAGAATCGCTGGTTACATAACAAAGTCCCATCATGTATCTTATATAGAAATAAAGCTGTATATGAAATAAGCATTCCACATTGTAAAAGTGAGAGCATTAACACTCGTAATGACGACTAAAAACATGCATCCAGGCTTAAGGGATTAATTACTTGAGGGGGAAAAAAAAAAAAAACGACTTCTGTTTTATGCTACGATGAATTTTCTCCTCTAAGAACTTGTGTGATTTTTATGCTAAGCTACTGCCACACAGAACACATTAATGTAATGTGACACAATTAGCCAACTAACCCAGCAGACAGAGCGCATGGATGAGCTGTTACAGCCTACAGGATCTGCTGCCGCTGCCGAAGACGGCAGATGGATTACTACAGCAAGCGCATCATTCATAGACCCTATACATATTTATATCCAGCAAATTATCTCAAGTTGTTGATGTTAAAGTCTTGAGGAGGACATCAGGGGCAGCTGGAGGTCTTCCATGTGCTGTGATGGAGGTCTATCTTTCCAAGTTTACTTCTCTTATATAAAAAGAAAAAAAAAAAGCAAAAAAAAAAAACAGCTGACAGAACATCAGGAGTCAAATGTTCTGAGTTTTGGATAAAGCCACAGACTTTGGCTATATCCACAGGACTCCATTTTGTAGTTCATGTGTGTCCTCTGCCCTTCAGTGACCATGGATGTATGCGTTCATTTGTGTTCGCATGGATGCAGACCGTTTCCGATATGGAGCTAAAATGCTGTTTTCATTTTAAAATGAAAAAAAAAAAAAAAGTTTTAATGTTGCCTTTAAAGTATCTGTGTCATTTACAAGCATGTACACAGATCTTTGGCCAGCACTACGAGCTTGTACACCTTTTCCCCCTTTTCACTCAACTGTCAGCCAAACAAACTGCCCTCAAATATAATTTTATACTCCTCGTTGTGTTTTATACTCACTGTTGTAAACACAAATTCCTCTTCCAGTTTTCTTTTAGAAGAGATTTTATATTATAATGCAACATATTTTCTGCAGAAAAGATCAGTGTAGTGATATACACCTCATTATAAAAGGTGCCTGTTGGCTTGAAACAATTACACCGTCACTTTGTTCAGAGATGTCATTGGCAACAAATAATTGGACGTGTTAGTTGAATTAACAATTTGTGCAGCATTCTCAATTTTTCTGTCTGGCGGTTTTATAATTGTCTTATATTTGAATATAATATAGGTGCCAGTTATAGTAAACACCTCTTTCTGATGCAGTTTTTTATGGTCAATTTTCAACTAAATAACCTTACCATGAAATAGCTACAGTATAGAAGCTACGCACCATTACAGGTGCAGACTAAATTTCTGCACATCCTCCCAGTGTAGGCAGTGACCTGGGTGCCATGTGTATTATTGAGGAGTCTGTGACACTCTGACCTTGTGTAGCGGCTCCAGGGCCCCTGATGCTATGAAAAATTTAGTGAGCACTTTAACAGCTGAAGGGGAAAATATCACGATGGAAGAAAGAGATGGAGTGAAATTAAGAGTTGTGAGCCGACTGTAGTGATCTGCTGCATTATGGTTCAGACTGTGCGGTGTGCTGCTGGGCTGCCTGTAAATGGTCATACATGGCCTAACTCTTCAAACTTGATAGCTGCTTCCTCTGTAGATTGTTTGCACATGTCCTGATGAATCACAAACAAGACACAGAACTTTCAGAAGAACCTGCGGTCAAGTCCCTGTAATGTCATCTGACATAAACAGGAAAGACAAAATAAGAGAAGACTGCGCTTTGATTTCTTATAAAATGACAGATCAGAGAGACAGTTAGAAGATACATAATATCATAATTTTTTACGGTTTTTCAGGCTTTGACCTTTCAGTCATAGTGGAAGAGATGGTATGACACGCAGCAACGGGCCACAGGCCAGACTGAAACCCGGACTGTCACAGCAAGGTCAAAGTGGAGTGGAACCCACCCCACTAGGTGAAACTCTGTCACAAAGCTCACTGCCTCTGTTGGGATCCACAATAGTTTGGCTGTTATTTATTTCCGACTTCACTACAGCTGTATTTTAGGCACATTTTCCGTCATTTGTGTTTGTCACGACAGTTTTAGAGCATTAAGTGCGAATTTAAAATGACCTCTTAGCTCCTTCTGCTCAGTGTGTTGGGTGTTTATGTGCAACGTGCCAGGTTTTTACCTGCTTATATATTGTTGACAAAAAGAAAATGGTTAAACTGCCTTGCAGTCTACACAAATAATGTTCTGTTAATATAATTAAATACAGAATTATGACAGTTTTGAAAAAAAGAAAAAAAAACCCAACAACGAATGGTTAACATATTTTGTTCGTGGCAAATTTATATTCCCAATGAGATACAAATTGGATATATTTCATGCACTTGCAGTATTTGTTTATTTGTAAAGGAGACACATCTCAGTGTGTGAGTCATATTTACAATTCTACGCCTGTGGGTTAGTGCTCTGATTTGTAAAACACTTGCCAGCAACATGCTGGAAAATATTCAAACTTGAATGTCGATGGTTTCACGTTATCCTTTCTATCTCCGACTGAATGTTCAAGTCTCTGTCTTCCAACTGCATTAGCGCGCCTGTCAGATTTTCCATCTGCTTAGTGTCTTGTGCACACCTGCGGGCTTGCAGACCAAAATAATTAACGACATCCTTCCTCTGAGTTATTGCACAACTTAACCCACAGATCGGATACATGCACCCAAAGGGTCTATCAACAAAGCCCACGTGTCTCACAGCAGTGCCAGTACCAGAAGAATTTGATTAGTCACAGTTATAAGGTAGATGAGTGGCAACAAAATGACTGTGTCCAAGACACTCTACACATCTACACAGTTTTGAGAGTACCATATTTCTCCAAAGCTGTGTAAACAAATGTCGCAGTCTTTCACACTGTCTTCCAGGAACTGCATTTATCTGTTCATTTTGAAATGATTGATTTGGCTAATAATAATAATAAGTTTAGTCTGTCCTCTCCTGTTCAGCTAAGTGCTTCTTAGTCATGCTGAGGTTACAACGTACCATTAGTGTTGCTATGTCAACACCCCGGCCATTGTGGCTGAAAGTAATATGACAGTCCTGACATTACATTATACATTACACTGACTAATTGAGCTGCACATTGGAACTTGACTTAAACCTGACATGATAGTGAACGTTTATGTTTTTCTGTTAAGGTAAAAAATGTGTTCCAGTCTTTTTTCTCTTTAATGTAGTTTTCCTGTAGTTGTTGGTGCGCTCGTTAACTACAAGCACCTAGTTTGTAGATGCAAATGGCTTTTCAATCGGCACCAAAACTTTATTGGAGTGCTATATGAAGTTAATGTTGACAAAAACACACTATGCAAACTTTGATGTTCACTTTAACAAAAATGAGATTTTTTCTGAATTCAAAGCATGAATGTTATGGAGGTTTGACCTACTCTGTACCTGTCAAACTGACTACAGATGTATAACTGAAGTGATTCTCCGCTAATGGCTGTTACAGTAACTCAGTGATTAGCTCTGTCACCTGCAAGTTATTCTTTTGCAGATTGTATCATTGTATTTGCTTGTTTTTCCCTCCCACAGTCTAAAAATGTACCTGCTTCACCTCAATGGGAGTGCTTCAGTCCTGAATGGAGTGGTGAGTCATCCTGATCCTGCCTCTCCTATTTAATAACCAGCCATACACCAAACAATTCATTCTAGTGTCTCCATGCTCACTGGCAACTTCCTGTGTGAAACTGGAAAAGATGAGAGCTTTTGAACTTCACTACTTGCATAAGCCATCTTTAAATATGTTTGATTTCATTGGAATATCAAAAAATACAGCTTTGATGATCACCTACACCAGACAATCAAGATGACATGAGCACAGCACAACCCTGGGTGCCCCTCTCTGATGACTATACTAAACCAGGAAGACAACAGACCAGACAGGGCCCTGTTTTATTGTACACTAACAGGTTGTGCTTGTGAGGATATGTCTGATCAATATCCCAGCAGTTGGACCTGAGAAACATGAGTGGAAACAACACAACAGAAGAAGACGAACAAAAGCCAATTAAAAAAAACAAAAAAACAAAACAAGACACGAAAGCATGCAGCTGGGTTGGATTTCATCTGGAGCAGGAGAATGAAAGAAGTAGAACAAGATGTGACAGTAGTTGGAAGGAGAATAGGAAAGACAAGGCACATGGTGGTACAGTTTCAGACAGGACAGATGTCCCATTTTTGGACAAATGATTTAATTAAGGAATGTCACATTTGTACTCCAGCCTGTTTCTCTTTGAATGTATATTGGATGTAGGAACAGTATATTTTTGGACATGAGGAAAAAAAACACACACCAACATTTAATAATGTATATGCTGCAGTGACAATAAATGACAATTGGTCATTATTGGCAGGGTTGTACAACGCACATACATCATGAACTCATGAAAAATGGAATCATATAAGTGTGAGTAAGGAGTGCATTAAACATGATGACGACTGTGATCACAAGAACATCATTTATGATTCCACTCCTGATTTCTGACATTTCTCTTGAACAAGAAAGATTGACAGAGAGGGAGACACTAACTAACGAAGAGAGGGCGAAGGACGTATGAACTGCTGCTCAGCTGTGTTAAGAGCTTTATAAACTGTGACAGCGGTGAGTGACAGTTGAGGACAGGGGCGAGACCAGAGAGCCGAGGAAGCCGCCCTCCATGTGACGGACACTGAGAAGTAGGAAGGAACTGTGCAATCCTGTTCTGAAACACACACACTCATACAGTCATAAAGACACGCACACACCAAATGGCATTTCAGTCGATTTAGAAATCCCCAGTGACCTTTTGGCCAGGATGCAGCTTTTCCTTAAAGGGGGAACAACTGTCCTGATACTTGACCTTTTCTACTCTACAGAACCCTTTTTGACATTTCAATCTTTCTTTCACAGTGTTTTTGTTTTTTTTTAAATATACTTTTTTGTTGTTTGTTCTTTTGCTGCTTTTTCAGTCATTTGTAACATGGTAGACACAGAAATTTGTCTTTAGACTATTAGAACTATTTGAAATCTTAGATATGTTGAGCTTTGCACATGCAGTTGTTGTCCAGTTTGGTTGCTAAAGAGCAAAGTCTGTGGTTTGAGAAACACTACACAATGGGCAAAAAGCAATATTTTCTGTATTACATTCACTGTCAGGGCCTGTGCTAAAACAGTTTAAACCTGAGGCAACAATGAGAAATGAAGCTTTGAAGCAATTTAGCTTCTAGCTGCTGTTCTGTACCTCTGCAGTCCCCAGAGAGACAGAAATAAACACTGCAAAGTTATAATGCACGAGTACAGTGAGTCCCTTGCTCAAGTTAAAATGTTTCATAAAGATATATATTAGTGTATTAGTTATTTTGACATGACTGCTAAAACATGACAAATACATTTCAATGTATTTACTGAATTTCCGAATTATCAGGAAGGCAGTTGAGTTATTTAATAGTCTGGTATGAAAAGGCAGATTGGGACATTTGCATCAGCATTGGAGAAGAAGAATAGAGCTTTTAAAAAGCAGAGGAGCAGAAATGTGATGAACAATGAAGCCGTCGAACTTCAACATGACGTGTTATAAAAATGACAACATGCTTACATTTTCTGTTCTGCTTTTAAGCCTTGATTCTTAAAGAATGCCATTTGGTGTTTCCAAAGAAGTTATCTAAAGTCCTCCCTGTATTATATATTTTTTTGTTTGTTTTTATTTGCATATATTTCATTGTTGTTCTTTGCGCTCTCAGAGCTGACATACATTTGATTCTTTTATTTCTGGCTTTTGCTGATGACGTCATTTGTTATCCAAATACAGGCAGAGCCAGTGAGGTCTGATTTTAACCACTTGAGAGTAATTATATTATTTTTATTCAGCCAACTTAGTTCAAAGTAATGTCTAGCTGACTATCAAAGGCCCTAAACAACTATGCTCCTTTACCCAAATTAGGCACACAGTTTGGTTTTTCCAAACCTACTGTGACATACTTGGCTCAAGCCATGGACAGATCACTAAATGGGATTAATGGGCGCAGGCTTAAAGGGCCCACAGGGTCAGAGTCTCAGTTTAAAAAGACTGTTAGTGTTTCTTGTTAGGAAATCAAATGACCAGACACAGACACAAAACTACCACAAAAAGAGACAACGCAAACGTGAAGCGATGCAGTACCAAATGAGAGACAACACAACCACATGGAAATGCAGAACTAAAAGAGGACACAAAATGACAATGACACACAAAGGCAACACAATGACAGAGATGAAAAACTACCCCAAAGAGAGACCCCACAAAAAACCATCAGCACAGCCACAATTAGACAACAGAAGTACAAAGAGATGCAGAATTATTAAATAAAGACACAAAATGACAACAAAGACATAACACCACAACACAAAGAGGTGTGTTCTTTGAATCTGTGGCTCTTAGTCTGTGGCTTGGGCTCAAAATTGTATGAAAGCGTTACAAATGCTTCTCAGGAGTGCAGAGACAAAGAGAGACAAAAACCTGGTCAAAGCTCTGGTGTCTCCTGTAACATGGATATCAGCTGTCAGTGCTAATTACCACACATTCCAGAATGGGGATTTTATTGTTTTAAGTCATGGGAGGGTGTCGATTTTATGTAATTATTTCATTGCGCTAATAGATGTTCGGAACTGACTCTCAAATTGTAACAGCGTTTATGAAAACCATTGTCTTTCACAGTGAGTGCAAACATATTTGAGCATTCCCTCCCGTCCCTTTAAATTTTCTTCCACTCTCTCCACTCTCTCACTTTATTATACAGAAGGATTTACATAAACCTGTAAAAAAAACAAAAAACAAACATAAAATCTGACTTACACTGGATCAAAAAGGATGAATAAAGAAACATTTTTTGTTGTGCTTATAGGGAAGCACACTACGATCCCATTGCAGATTTTTTATGTTCTTATAGCATTAAAACTAACAAAGAAGAAGGAATTGCAACAGCCTTATGCAAAAAAGGAGGTTGATTTGTGTAAATTTAAATCTGAAGGAATTTGTGTTTGTCTCTCTTGTGTGTCTTCCTCTGAGTGTGTTTGTGTGCTCTACTCACTCGACTGTGTCCTCCCAGCTACACCATGTTCTCTGATCCAGCTCTTGCATGTCCAGTCTGAATTTGGCCAGACAGAACTCCTCGATAGCATATTCATAGTGGGGTCCACATCCCAGCGCAGACACACACTTAAACACTGCAAGAGGCCAGGTAAAGAGAAAGAGCAAGGGGTAAGGGAAAACAGAGGAGGAAGGGGAAAAGAAGAGAAGATAGAGAAAGAGAAGGGAGAGAGAAGAGAGCAAAGTCAGAGTAGGCCCTAAAAGTTTTTAAAATTTTTCACAAAATGCTGAATAGTAAAATCGAAGAATTGGGGTACCACTGTTTTCTTGCTTGTGCGCATGCGTGTGTTTGTGTGTGCATGTGTATGTGTGTGTGCCAGCCAGTGAGTAAAGCGTTATCATTACAGCATTACATCATTACATTTAGCACTGTCACTCACTAGTAAGAGGACTTATGAATTCCTTTCCCTCCAGCTATTTCAACATCTATCTTACCCTTTTATTATTATTATTTTTCCCTCCAGGATTCCTCCAATTCTTTTCTTTAATTGTGTATCTACTCCTCCTTTCTCTGGCCTCAGATAAGTTTTTGCCTCATGAGACTTATGGAGAGGAGAACAGATAGGTGCATTCCTTTGAGTATTTCCTTCTCATTCACAGTATCAATATCAACTGCATCAGGGTGGTGACAAGTACGTGTGTCCGTGTTTGTTTGGGACAATCCGGTTGGCGACATTTTGAAAATGCGTGGGGATGAAATTATATCATTGAGGATTAAAACGATTAAAACGATGCACGCAAAGATTCTGCCTCCTGCCGCGTGGGAATCAGATGGAACAGTTTATCTGCATGTCTGCACGAGTCTGATCAAAATCTGAGATGGAGACAACTTATGCATTCATTAGAGACGCAGACTGAAAGGAAGGAGCAGAAACGGGAGACAGAGGGAGGGAGAGAGATGGCATGTTTTTTCTGCAAATCAGATGTTGGTAACTTCTCCATTCTTTGTTACACTTACTCCTTTGAACTAAAACAGCAAAACAAACCTCCACCCAGAGTGACCCATACAGGGTTTTCTGATATTGGCATTGCTTTTGGAGGGTCAGTCATGTTTTTCAGTGGCTTTTAAAATTTCAATTTCCCCTTAGAACATGACAACTTGTGCATGACTCCAGTGAAGTTCAGGTAAGGCTAAATAAAGATCATGGCTATGAATTATAAACCGTTTTAAGGTTATAAAACAAACAAAAAAAAACGTCATGCATTTCAGATTTGAACCAATATCAACACAACTCCTGGATACTGGCCGCTACTGGAATTGTGGTAAATAACCACTGCTGTTGTTTCTCTGCTAAGGACAGCTTCTTTAGCAAATGCCTCTGTATGTTGACTCTGACTCAGAGCGGAAAATACTTTATGTGTCATACAAGCACAGTGTTTTTGATCCATCGCTGTACATTCTTTGCTTTTGTCTTCACAGGAGAGAGAGAAAAGATTTCTTCTACATTTTAAATTCCTCCATTAAAATTGACATAAAGAAAAAAGCAACAAAGTACATGTGAAACATAGACACAGTAAATAACACAATTTGGTGCATATTTTTTGGTGCAGACTGACTGATAATTGTTGTTGTATGTGTTACATGAGTCTCCTACTAAGTATACTCCAATGCCAGGCATAGTCCTGCTGAATAATTAGCCATTACTGACAGAACAACCGAGTTAACCCTAACCCTAACACAGTCAAACAAACCAGTTTCACTTAGACTAGAACCTTAATAAAAACTTAAGTTGAAATGCTTAAATCAGGTCAGCAGGTCTGACTAGGAAACCATGACTGTAACTTCTGATACTATTAATTAGCAGCTCAAAACTAACAGTGTAATACTGAAATGGGCAGAAGAGCAGCCATGAGAAAGGTTCAGTGAAGTGTAAGCATGGTGAGAAGTGAATGTAAAGAACAGTGAAAAATAACTTTCATCCCTGGTGGATGCAGAGCTTTAAACTGCATATCTGCATGATTCATCCATTCCACGTAAGAGGCCGGACTGAACTGCGCTAATGATGGTTTGTCTGAAAGGAGTTACACAATGAAGACAGCACTCTATGCTAAAATGTACAATTTTAGAAAAGAATGACTTTCTTTTGACTTCTTTTATTATTGCATTTTGTAAAACAGATGCACTAAACGGACAGGAGTGTAGCTTCAGCCTAACGAATTAAATTCTATTTAGCCATTTATTTCATCTATTTCAAACTAAACTAACTATTTCAAATAAAGGCATTCCCGTGCGAGACGCAGCTTATCATTAGGTTGTCAAACAGAAATTCAAACAGTGTAAGAGAAAATATCTCTGATTACTGGTTGTGTGGAGAATGCACTTTCATCTGCTAGGAGTCCAAAGGAAGAATATTTGTGGCTTGTCTCCCCAATCCTCCTCCTACTACTTTACAAAAGCTTACAAGGAAATATCCCAAATAGAAAATGTCTTTTTTCGCTCAACCTGAATCACCTTGTCCCAACACTAACACGTGTCTCTCCCTGTGACTGAATCTCAAGTTCCAGACTCCCTTCACACTCAGGTTGAGACAATATATCAAGGAGGAAACAGCATGAATATACACAACATCTTTGCGTTTCTACCTGCAATTGCTCATCAATTTGAAGCTGCACACATCTGGTCTCACCCACTCTGTCGTGATCCAACACCTCCCTCTCCATCATACTCATGGAAGCAGAGGCTAGAGGAAACTAATGTGTTTTGATGATTAAATCTCTCTTGCTCTCTCAAAATCTCTTCTATTTTAGTTCAAAGGTTTTTTTGGGAACTTTGTTTTTGTTGTGTTGGGATTTGATCCTGCTGATACTGGGTTTGATAGACTTGACTCAACTAATTCATCTCTGTTGCTGCTGTAAATTAAAGGAAGGTTTTAGTCCACTTATCTAGTTCAATGAGCGGTAAACTCATCCAATGTATACTCCAAGGAGATGCATAATTATTCTTGGAAGTAGATAGTGGGTGACTTTTGACCTTGCACATGCTGCCTCCTCTCCCCTCTCTGTGGTGACCCCCTGCAGAATGCATCGCTCAGTGTGAGCGACCTGACCCAGCAGACTGCTTCAGGGGGGTGTGTATTCTCTGTACATCTGTGTTTGTGTGTGTGTGTCTTGGATGGAGTTGGACTATCGATCTATTAATAGGATGTTTTGCTCTCTAATCATCATCACAGGAGAAAAACCTCATAAAAGCCCTTGCAGCAAGGCATACAGTAGGGAGTTGTGCGTTAGGCTCTCATCACCAAAGGAATTCCGCTATTCGCATTGTTTTCATTTTTTGCACAAACAGAAAAAATATCAGATAAATGAAAGAGGCAGTTACTGAATCTTTTCATTAAGTGTTTGTGTATGGATATTTGTGTGTGCGTATACCAGCTATAGATTTACACAGCCGATTCTAGCTGAGGTTAACTGAACTCCAGGTGAGTGCAAGCTGCTGCAGAAGTTAACTTGTTCAGCTGTAGGCAAAGAGAAAGCTCTGGGCTCATTTCAATTCAACATATGTCCTTAGAGGCTAAACCAGCATGTCAAACAATGAAGATAAACCAAGCAGAGTAAGCTGTTGGAAATGAGAGCTTTTGGGGTATCGATCTTGTGGCACTATCTGTCAGAAGATGAGCACTTTGACGTATCCAGGTTTTAGTGAGTTTTGAAAACTGAATTTAATCCTGTCTTGTGGCTGGAATTACTGTGTATACTTTCATTGTAGCCTACGATTATAATTCAAACTGCTAGTAGCTCAGCTTTTGTTTGTTAGTTTGCTTACTTTCATTTCTCATTAAAAGAAGTAACGTCATTCCACTCGGATATGGTCCTGCTGTTGTGGGCTGAAAGCTGTTCCCTTAAGCCTCCATGTTAATCAGAGCCAGGTTTAATGTCTTCAGGTTGTCCGTCGTACGTCCATCTGTAAATCTGTCTAAATGTCTGTCTGTATGTCCGTCTGCTTGTCCTATTCTTGTGAACTCAGTATTTATGTATTCCCTTGGCATAATATCCTCAAATTTGGTCCAAACATTCACTGAAGGGTGAACTGATTAGACTTTGGTGGTTAAAGTTTAGCGTCATCCTGACCTTCCAAACTTGTTTCAAGTTATAATTCATAAATTCTTATGTTAATTGTGATAGTGATAACAAAAGTTCAAATCACTGTAACTTCAAAACACTGCTGGTAATTATTCAATGCCATCCTCGGCTTCATGCACCTGAAGTAAGGCCAGAGGCTCCCCTTTGTCTACAGCCGTGACTCCAGACCAAATGTGCGAATCTTAATCACTTTCTTGAATGTCTTGAAGCATAATTGCATATGCAAAATGTGACAACCTCAAGTTTTTACACAAGGAAAAAGTGTGAAAGCAAATAATTTAAGAAGAAAGATCAACGACAGATTCAGCTTGGATATGAGTCTTTAAAGTGACTCCTGAGGGAGGATTGCAGATGGAGCACATGAGGAGACTCAAAGCAGGTGAAATAAAGGTCTAAATATAGACGAGGCAGGGGAAATGAAGTACACTTGGTGCAATTCTTCAACTCTATCTGTCTTTTTTCATACTTTTGGGACAGTCAATCTCAATTACTGCATGCAAATGATGCTTGAGAAAATTGAAATATTGCTTTTAGTATTTTTACAGAAATTTTTCTCATGCTAAATGAAAAAGCTTTTCAATGGGACAGTTTGACTTTCCGATGCAAGTCAATTTGTTTCAAAAGCTTTATTCAAATACGTGAATTTGAAAGTTGAAGTGGACTTTTGCCGAAGACAATAATCAATTAAAAGTGTAATGCTTGATGATGTCTTGATGAGGCGGGTTGGGGGCACTTTGAAGAGTTTCATTTGTGGCTTCTGCAGCAAATACTTTGCTCCTCAGTGAATTAAAGCAAGTACTTTGAGAAGAGTTGAAGGAAGGAGGGAAAATGTTCTTCGCCTGTGATACTAAATAATACCCTCCATTAAATCTCAATCTGGTGAATTCAGTTGTTGACAACCCGTCACTTTCACTACAGCAGGCCCTGAGGATGTGCAATCCATGGAGGCTGCACATCGTAACTTCTAAGACTTAAAGGATTTGCTGCTGCCATCTTGGTGCCAGATACCACAGTACAACTTTAGAGATGATGAAGTCGAGGCCTCAACAGGCCAGGGCTGTTTTGGTGAAAAAAAAGTGGACTTGGACAATACAAGGCAGGTGGTCATAATGCTATGGCTAACCAATGTATGACTACAGTGGTGTAGTAAAACCCCCATCAGAGGTGCGTGATCATATTCCCTTTCAACAGCAAATATCACTTGTCTATGTTGGAGGTAGGAAACTTTAAGTGATTTTAGTAAAATGTGTATGTTTGGTGAAGATTTGAGAGTGATGTTCTTTCCATATGTTACTTTTAGATGCTATATTTAATTCTGATCTTTTTTTTTTTAAATTAAGTTGTTGTTTTTATTATTCTGTTAACGGTCTGGTTTTATTGTAAACTGTAAATTGTTGCTGCTGAAATATTGTGGCCATTTGAACAGAAGCATAGCGTTGCGTTTGTTGTTGGTTGTATTTTATCAGAGTGTAGAATTTTTTAACAGTTTGACTTTGGCTTCAAAACAACAAAACAATTTATCTTACTAAAGTTAGTCTCTTAGCTGCTTTACATTTTTAAGTTGACTCAATTTGAGGCTCAAATTGTGAGCCTCCTGTCTCCTCGAAGGCTTGATGCAAACTGCTCTTTCACCAAACAAGCTGTAGCAGAAGCATTGGTATTAATTAAAATAGATGTAGTTTTAATTTTTTTCCCCTTTCAAGTGGTACAACCATACTGAACAAAATGTTAATGAGAGCAGAGTATTTTTAAATAGTTTAAAACATGTCTACAGTGGAACTTAAAATAAATCAGATATATTGGGCGGCATAGTGGTTAGCACTGTTGCCCCACAATAAGAAGGCCCCAGCCTGGGGCCTTTCTGTTTGTCTTGTTCATAGGGAGATATGAAGTGTTGTGCAACTATAGCTGCTAAAGTAGCTTTGAGTGATATAGGCCTGAATAAAGATGAGGAACTGGCCAAGGAGTTTTATACTTTTCAAACTTGAAGTCTTCACTCCCACCTGACAAGTGACTCAAGTAAAAATCACTTGAGGCGGTTTTTCAGACTTCACACAGCTTCCCTTGGGGGCCTCGGAAGACTTTATAAATATTACATCTGTGGTAGTAGCTATTTCCCAAGAGCTGTACACCCAGGCATTCATGTGCAAAAACAATCAGTCTGCTTATGTTTTTTGGCCTGACTTAATTGTGTAACAGATTGAAATATTGGTTGCAGCTAGAGATGCTAACAAGGATAAGTTCAAATCAAACTATAAAAAGCAGTAAATCCTCCAAATATTAGCCAAACTGGCTCATAAATAATGAGCTTTCCCCATGTATGCGCTGTAGCAACTGTGCTGGCATCACTGACAGACAGTGGAGTCGCTGTCAGAGTGCTGGCAGCCCATTGACTCATGTGGTAAAGTGTCTTGAAATTGTTCACACATTGCAGCCTAGGAGGACTCCTTCCAGTCTGAAAGTGACAGTGAGCCAACAGAAGCAGGCAGATGTTTCTGTCAAAGAGTAATTACGGAGCCAGATCTGATGGTGGCAAATGAACTGCTTCGTACTCTCTGCTGCTGTTCTCTCTTCCTCTTTTATCTCACTGGCGTCATTTTCTCACAGAATATTCACAGAGAAGATATCTTCAACTTTGATGGCCTTTGATTAATACATTTTGCCAGCCTATTCACCCAATCTAACATCAAAACGCCTAATTCCTTGACCTTTAAAGACATTTTACTCATGAATCATCTCAACTTATGAGTTGGTGGAGGAGACAGAGGAAAGAAAGGGTCTTTTACAGCTCAATTTAGACTGCAAAGTAACACAGGGTTGCATATTTTAAAAACCCACACAGTTTAGCTCTTCTGGTAAAAACTTGGTTTTTTTTTTTGATGTTCAAACTCAAGTCACGCTGTATGTGTCTAGCACCTTGAATGATTTAGCGTTGCCATTGAAGTCTTTAAATTTGGAAAACCAAAAAAATCAGGGCACCTCCTCATTTCACATCATTATTCAAGTCTGGATGGCCAAGCTTTTCACTGCATGCTTAGAGAAGTTAGACACTGCTTATGTGTGCAGATGAGACAGGAATCAGTCAACCTCCATAAGAGACAATCCCTCTGCCTCCTCTCATGTTGCTGCCTCTGCTCCTTCCTTTCCAATTTAAAAACCTACATTTTGATTTTAATTTTGCCACCTTTATACTTGATTTCAAACTTAGGACCAGTACCTCTTTTAAGAGTTGGCAATGTTGATACTGTTAAAAGTTGCTGCATTATTATGTCCTTTTGAAAACAACTGAGTGCATATTGAAAATGGAGCTCCACTATGGTTTAATCAGTTAGTCAATGGACTGATCAGTAAAACAGTAATTGCTCCAGCCTTATTGCTGTTGTAGGATCAATTGACAGGTCACAAATCCTGCTCTTGTGTGATTTCCCCCCTGCTCATCATCTGAGACATTCCTCCTCTGCTCATATCCTTATTCTTTAGCAGTTTCCAAATGGCTCTCCCAGTCCTCCACTATCCTCATTATAAAGTGGAATGTTAATTTGGCTGCCTATGTCCTTTGTAACTTCATATTTATCTTAGATGTAAACACAAAGGCATCAAACTTCTTATGTAACCCTCAACCAGAGCCTCAGGGCTTTTTAATTTCATGCTCACTTGGTAATCTGTCCTTGGTATAAATATCAAAGCTAATTTTATCATGATGTACTGTTAAAGAGACTTATGCTGTAAGAAAATTCCATTTGCAGTTCACTCTCCCAAGAGCCCAAGAACAATACAAGCACAGAAAAAAATATGCTAATCAAGCAGCCAATTACCCGAGAACTTGCAGTACTATACTTAAATAAATTATGTAATAACATAAGTAACAAAAACAGTCAAACAAATTTTTAAACAAAATTTTTAACAAAAATCAAAATGCCAACCAACATGGACTGTCTTGTGACATGCTTCGTTATGATTGTCATTTTTCCGACCTGTTTGGTGTCCGATTCTAGCTGACACCAAACTGATGACAACAAATTGACTACTGACATGTATAGAGCAAAATTTGATGCTTTTTACATATGGACACAGAGTGAGTCCTTCGTTGTCCAGGAGTGACGCATGTCTGATGAATTGGATGACGGAAAGACCGATAGCAGTGCATCAATTACTCTCATTACATCTTATTACAGTGTTACCTCCAGCGCTGTCACTCATGCGCACATGCTCATAAATGAATCCTGTGATTGTATGTGTGTGTAATTTGTCCTAACCAGACAGCTTGAGACCCAGTGGGTGTAAATAGACAGACAGAGAGAATGATATCCTTCAATTTGCAGCCCATGATGAAGTTTTCATCTCCAAAATGCGTCGGCTCTATTACCCGCCACAACGCGCGCACATTACCTGAAGCTCCATCAATAACACAGTGACCTGAGATGTCCATGAAGCTCAGGAATCCTGTCTCTCTCACACAGGTATTTTTTGTCTTGTTATTAAAACCAAGAGCTTTGGTGCAATCTGTCACAGCCTCTTGAGGGGCAGAAAATAAGCCCCTAAATTTGAATAAAGCCTAGAGCTAGTTGACTGCGCCGAACATCAGAGGAGATACCAGAAAAAGTGGCTGCATCAGCTTGTGCAGCGAATGTGCATTAAATAGGCTTCCTCTGAGTGGCTTTAATTTGGGAGGTTTTCTTCAACAGTTGTTTCAGCTAAGAGACGCTGAAGCTTCTTTTTTTTTGTAACAACCTCATTATTCTGCTTGATGTCAGCTTTATGATTTCACTTCGCGGTTTGGCTCCAACCATTCACCAGTGACCCTCTGACATTCGTGACATTCAACAATGAGGCTATGTTAGCTAGCAGACAACACTTTCACCCTGGATGAGTTGAAATTAGTTCTGCTTCATTGCAGCTGAGGGGCTGACCAGCCACAAGTTTGAGCAGCAAGTGTTAGCCTGTGGCGACGGATCCCTGCAGCCTTCTTCCATCTGCACTATACTGCAAAAAATTAGACACATCCTGTCACAAAAGAATGCCAAAAAGTCAGTCCAATTAATTTTCAACTACTGTTAAATTTATTATGAGGAGTTGTTTTAGCTGAAAACTCCAGTATTGTACAATATGATTTTAAATCCCAGTTCTTACCTCAAAGCTCTCAGTGACTAAGCTCCATCGTAGCTCAAAGAGCTAAGAGACCCTATTACCTCAAGAGAACAGATTTAGAGTTTCTAAGGGCAGAACAGGAGGAGAGCGTTCATCTGTCTACCTCCAAGTAAAAGTTCAGGATGGAGACAACCTCTAAAGTGAACATTTGGCTTAAAAGATAAAACTTTATTTATGGCTGGCCCTAAAACCATCTTTAAGTATGTTGCTCTAGGCCTACACTGATGGGGAGAACTCCCATTATCACCCTCCACCTCTCCTGATTTATGACAAACCTATGCATGGCAATGACTTTGTCTTCTCTCCCCTCTAGTTTGCGCTCCTCCTGTCTGTCTCTCACTGGGTCCTCATTCCGCAGGTATTCCTGACTTATACTGCTGACTTAATGTAGAAAGTACCAAAACCAAGTGCTTATCATCTCCTGCATGAAGTGATTGTTTAGACTGAATGAAAAACCCAAGAAGAAGCCGGTCACCTCCTCTTCCTGCCTATAACTGAGCAGAGACATACCCTTTAAAGGGTGTGTGGATAAAAGTAATTACCCAACAGTACAGAAAGAAGAAAGAGAGCTGGTGACCAAGTATGGTGCTGATGTGTATTTCTCATGACGTAAAATGGCTGCTGCTGCTGGATGTCACTAATAGTTCCTATCAGAGCTGGTTCTAAGAAACAGCACAGCAGGGGGCCAGAAATTGTTTCCCTCAGAGCTAAGGAGCTTTTTATCAGGTCAATCTTACCTGTACTTACCCTGTTTGCTCCAGGCAGAAAATAGCACTGGCAAACAACCTGCGCCTTGAAATGAGCTACCCAGTGTTGTAACCCTCGCCCACTGCTCCAATGTCAAGATGTACATTACAAAGAAGAGACATTAAGTCAGCAGATTGCATAATACAACCTGTGACATTCAAGGAAGCTTTAATGAATTCATGAAGTGACGCTTTGTTAACAAGTTTTAAGAAAGCAACACAAGCCTTGTGATGAAGCAAATTAATATTTGTGGTTACCTTTAAGTTTATCCAGAAACTGGTTCCTTACAGGTTATGTTAAAGGAGCCAGCTGCAGAGCCAAGAGATGCTGTGCTTAGATAATTCAAATATTAGTATTCATTCATTCATTCATCTTTTACCACTTCTCCGTTTCCGGGTCCCTGGAGATGCTGCTTGTAGCATTATAAGTAAATAATAAAATCAGGAAATAAGGAAGGCATAATATTTTTATTTCTTTGTTCTATGCTAAGCTAAGCCAAGCAATTCTTTGGTAAGAGAGTAGTATCAGTCTTGTCATCTAATTACAGGGATGAATTTTCAGGCATGCTGCATTAGACGGAGGGTTTTTTCTGCTGATAAATGTGGTCTCTTGACAGACGCAGGTGGTGCTGGCAATTGGAGGTGATTGTTGCTTTCCAGAGCTTCAGCCATAGTTGTGTTGGTTAGAAAACTGACCTCATTAGCAGTGATAATGATATACAGTATATTGAAGCAAAGCAAGAATTGGTATTAGAGTTACTATCACGCTGGATAAATAAAGATAAATAACTAAAGATGGATAAATTATCACATTATAAATTAACACTAGATAAATCATCACACACTTGATAAATAAGTGAAAATTGGTAATGAGCTGTCTGCTAACTTTGGCTGCATGGTGATCATTAAATATAGCACATTAAAAGTGGTGATGCAGAAACAGAACAAAGAAAAATGCTAAATTATGACTTTGAAGAAGGCACATACGCGTTGAATCAGCCAATTGTTTGTCATTAAAATTGCTTCATTAACTGCAAGTTTCCCAGCTTTGCCTCCATGAGACAGAATGGAAAAGCGTGTGATTAACCTTCCAAACACTTTCCTTTTTTTTTTTTAATCAAATAATTGCATTTTTGATTGATGTTTTGGTCTGAATGGTACAAATCTTTTATTCTTAAAACAACCACCTTTGTGGTTTGTGTTGAGAGCAGGACTTCGTTCGTTTGAAAAAGTTGAAATAATGTGACACAGTGGAAGACCAGTGACTGGCCTAAACGGGCTTTGAATGCACAAAATAAATTCAAAATACAGAGGTGTAGATGGGCATAGTGGCACAACAAGGTCGTTCTAGTTCATGAGATCAGAGAAGTGAAGAGGAAATTTGATGTGTTATTATTTGTTCTTATTAAAAATCAGATGTTGTCTGCCTTACCGGATGTGTGGGCGCCCTGCCGCCCCCACTGATTATCCCCATGTCACATTGCCTGCATCCCACACCCCTCTGACCCACAGTCATAATGCACATTAATTTACAGACAAAATAAGACACATAGGTTAAATTTTATACATCTTACTCACAGTTTTATTAATGTGCTGCATTGTTTCTGGTCTATAGTTACTTTGAGTGTTTGTCCTATTTATTTACTCTGTTATCTTTACAGTATGTGGCCTCCTAGTTTGGGGGTGTGGCAGAGTCAATAGAGGACCCAGTTGGTCCAGCTGTCCTGAATTCTGGGGATAATTAGTTGGAAGGGACCAACTGTGGCTGCTCCTGGGGAGATCGACATTTCTTCATCATTTCATTTTATTTACTGTTGAATAAGTTTACTGAGTTTTGTATATTTTGTACTCTTGTGTAGAGTATAATTTCTATTACTTATTTTCTCTAGCCTAGCCCTGTTCTATGTGTTCAGTAGTTGTTCCTGTCTACCCCCTGTTGTTTCTACTTGGTCTGATCAGCCGGTATAAAACCCTCTGTGTGTCATATGTAGTAAGATCAGTTTGTGTTCCCTTGGGTTGGGATTTGCCTTAGTTTAGATCTGCTTAGTTGTCCTCTTTTAAGGGCCCAGAACACTATTTTCATACTTTTTTTTTTTTTTTTTTTTTTTTTTTCCCCCTCCATTTTGGGTAAGTAAATGTCTTACTTTTCAAACTGAAAACCTGCGTTCTTGGTGTCAGTCTGCTTGGTCCCTCACACTGGAACTGAAAAGCCATCCTGAAGTTATCAAGCCATATTAAATGACATGAATTAGTTCAGGTAACAAGGCTCAATAATAAATGACTGCATGAAATCAGCCTGACCTGCGTAAGTAAATTAGATTTTTTTTTTTTATCGAGATTAGGCTTGAGGGGTTGGTTAGCAAGCCAATATAAAACCATTTTAATGAAATTTATAATGGATTTGGTTTTCAATAAAAATAGAACAAGAGGGAGAGCGTGAGTCTGAGTAATGGATTTGACAAATACCTCCATGAGGTGTGACATCCTACGATGTATATCAGAGACAGAACTATAGAGAACAGCGAATGTGGCTGAAACTTGCCCACTTTTTCATGTCATCCTCTCTATTTCTGGATCTAATTTTTGTCAGCTCTCTGTCCAATGAAATAGTAGAGATAAATGATTGAGAAGATTCATTATCATCTTCTCGTCATAGAGACAGAGTATTGTCCCGTGTGTAAAAATTAAAAATGGGATAGAGACAGAGAGTGGTATTTTTAATCAGCACAGCTCTTGATTATAATATTTGGTATCACTTTCTGGATATAAGGCCGAGCTGGTTCAAATCAGATACATAAACTTAACAGTGAAGCTTCAAACTGTGTGTAAATTTCACAGTGCAGCCCCCCCACTTCGACATTTGAATTTTCCTTGCTCCATTTCTATTAACTGCTCTGCTGAAGTAACTGATGACATTGATTCTGGCACCATTTAAGCTTGTAAGCTTGTGTTTAAAGAACACTAAAAAAAAAACACTGCAGGCTACATGTATTTATTGACCAGATCAAACTCTGCTTCTTTCTTGGTTTTCTCAAACTACATGTAAATCTGGGTCTGCACCTCTTGTACAGAAGGCAGTGGTAAATGTTCACAAAGTCTTTTTTTGATCAGCGTAGACCAGTGCTGTTGCCTCATAGCAAGAAGGTCCTGGGGTCAACTCCACCTTTCTGCGTGGAGTTTGCAAGTTTGCACGTCTAAGTTAATTGGTGGCTCTAAATTGCCTGTAGGTGTAAGTGGTAACGGTTGTTTGTCTCTATTTGTTGGCCCCGTGATAGACTGGCGACCTGCTCAGGGTGAACCCTGCCTTGCCTGGATGACCAGATGGGATTGGTACCCCCAGCACCCACAGTGACCCTGACAGAAAAGAGGTATAGATAAAAGATGAGCATTTTGATCACTGCCTAAAAATACCAGAAAGCATGTGGGCTTTTCGCAGTTTTATTAGAACAGTAATGGTTTCGTTAGTTTGGGTTTACCACTATAAACTTACGATACACATGAGATTTGGTACATTTTGATTATCTTGATTAGGGAGTATTTAACTACAACAAGGACAACAGTTGTTTAATGTTTGCATGTTTAGTTTAATTCTTTCTTTTTTTTTAATGGTTAGTCTTTTCTTCCTGAAACTCTGAGATGTCTGCTGAAGAGAGATTCAATGAAGATTTCATTTTCATTTTCTTCCGCATGGCCTGGCCTTTGTAGTTCTTCTTTTTCCTGTCCGTTTCACACAGGCTCTACAGTGAATACAGTGGATGTGCTCAATGTCCATCCCCTCCCTTTCACAGAAGCATGTACAGACACACAGGGTTGAAAACATGTTTCTCACACTTTTTAATTGATACAATGATCAGTTTCCGTCTCATCTTGACAGACGTCTCACATTTATTACAGACTGCAAACCACTCTGCCTACAATGACACACACAAACACATGCCTCTCCACCCCCACATCCATACACACTGTCCCCCTTGTGACATTTCCTGAATAAGAGGTGTGTGTGCGGGTGTGTGTGTGCGCAACATCTATTTCTGTCAAGTTGAAGCCCATCCATCACAGGCTAATCAATATAGCAATATAGCAGGCAATGCTTTCAGCACAGATAGCGGTCTGCCCTAACTGGCTCTCTCAGGTAATACTCCGTAATTAATGCAGATAAAAGACATAACTACTGTATGAGATGAGCTTCAAGAACGTTATCTACAAAGACCAGAAGGAACAAGCAAAGAGTAACCCTGCTGTGATACGTCATGATTTTTCAGAGGCGCAATTAAAATGTATTCTTTATCAGTAATCCACGTTGAAGATGAGCATAACAATCTATTTACATCCAAGTATTATTTTATACAGTCCTTCCACATTTCAGTTGAATAATAATCAAATAAAATCTCTAAGTTAGATGAAACATACAGAAGGCTGAGGTAGCCATCCTAATTATACTAACCAAAGTCAAAACCACTCTAAGGAAATTTGGCACAGAATTATTCCATCTATATATCAGCCGGAAGCAGAAATGGGTAACATAAAGCTGTGTTCTGAATATATGAAATATAACTATTCTGCATTTACTTCTGTATTTATCTGAATCAGTATGCAAATGAAGAACTATCCCTCTGAAGAAGATCTCTACCTCACAGCATGTTTATCTTAAGGGAAGTTTAGCGATACTCTTTTTGCTGATATCTTTTCAAGCACTGGTGAAAGGTTGAAATTTTCCATTTTGAGTAGAATCAGTGCCAAGTGGTTTGCCGTTATATTTTTCTATTTCTATTCATGTCTGCCTACAAGAGGAAACATTGATGGTCCCCGTTCTTTTAGCAGCAACATTATCAAGTTCATCAATACCTGTGTAAATGAGCAAATACCTGCCAAACTTAATTTACACACAGATGGCTCGGATAAAGTTTGAGCTCTGTTTACTTACTGTTACCGTGCTAAACTAAGACAGACACTGAACCATGATGGCAGGGTCTAGCTCTGGCCTCACAGAGCAGCTAGTGTGTATATAAACTCCTAAAATTGTTAAAATGTCCCCTGTCCACTCTCCACCCACTCCACACATTCACAAAGAAATAAAAAAAAAACCCAGCAGTTCACTGGTGTAAAAACCATCAAACTGAGTTAGACCAATGCTGTGTGAGGACATGCAGTTTGACCATAACGATTGGCAGCTTAAGAAAAATGCAACAGCCATATCACTTGGATTTCTATACACCACACACTGACAGAATCATGTCAATCGACATTTTGAAACACATTAGGAATCAGCCCTGGATTTGAGTGAGCAGTGAGGCCTCATTCAGGAGTTCAGTCTTAAAAGACAGCTGGAGGACACTGAAAGTACAATTCCATCCCTGAGCACCTAAAACACATGAAGTAACATCTTGAATTGGTTACCTTCTCAGCAGGTAGATTTGGTTTAAAAGTTTTTGATTGAGAAATGCTGGTGTGCAGTTTAGTGTATGGGGACAGTATGTGTGTGTGATGCTGACAGAAAAGGAGGAAAAAAACAAATGCTTAGAACAGCCAAAGTGACGGAATGTGTTAGAGCTTTAGAAAGAAGGGAAAGGCATGCACACACATAAACACAGACGGTGTGTGGCACAACCTTACATTTGTTTCATCGATTGGCTGTAATGAAAAGATTCATGGAAATAAAGCAGTGAAAAGACCTGTCTGCAGACAGAGTGAGCGTCAGAACAGGTTTGATTAGAGATGAGCAGAGGGCTGGCAAAGGCCCTGAGATGAAGCAAAAGGCTATAGCCCTTTGAGGAGCATTTATTAAGGGAGGGAGAAAAAAAGAAATCTGATTTCTGACCTGTGAAACTGTCAACACACATAACTAGGCCCATTATATATCTGTGTGCTGATTCTGCTTTATATCGGGCTGCTCAGTTTGGGTTTCAAGGCATTTTTGTCTCTTCTGCTTTTTTAATATTAGACCATTTCAGGTCACACTCAGGGTAAATTTGGGACATGGACAGAGTTTGAGTTAAGGAGCCACAAGGGGCTGCTTTTCTCTGCTGGGGGGAGAGGGGGTCTGGTGGAGCTCTGACAGTCAGGCACGATTATTTCACACCACATGTTGTAGCGCACAGCTCTTCTCTGAGAGTATCTCCTGTGTGTGTGTGTGTGTGTGTGTGTGTGTGTGTTACCACAGCTAACACTGTTGTCTGTCTGCCCTTAATAACTTGAATAGAGCACAGTTATCAGTAGGTTCATGCGTCTTGTGTAATGACTCTACGGAGGAGTGAATCTCTTTATATGCAAAATCCTTTTTCAACTCTTGTTTGGCTTATTTATGCTCACATCATCATTATAATCACAGGTTGGGTTGATCATCATCATCATTTGCAGCAGCAAAGTGAGAGACGTAATTTGTTAGCATGGTTGGTCAATGTCCTTCTTTTTATACTTGAACTATATCTGATAGCACAGGGTCTTGGGTCTTATGCCACCATCAGGGATTATATGAATTGTGGTGTCAAAGTTGCTTGTTTTAGCATAAAATATAATATATAATAATATATTTAATTAATGTCTGTCATATGTAGCCAACACACATATAAAACATCTTTTTGTTATTTTTTCAAAACCTCAACTGCAGGCAGCTTGATCTCCTGAAGATGAGAGCCACTCCTTTTAGGACTGTCCTCATAAGGAGATATATTCACAAAATGAATCTGATTTGCTGAAATTAGCCTGTGATAGGCAGTGATAGACAAACCTTATTGCATTGAGTAGTTTCCAACAAAACCTTCCCAGGTAGTTGTGCGTAACGCACCATCCGGCCTCCGTCCTATCAGGTGACACATAAATCGCACTAATTCATTCTAAACTGCGACATGGAGGAGCCGTTCCCCGATTTGTTGACGCTGTCACTCAATTATATGACAAGCCAAAAGGTGACATCTGATTTAAACCTTGACCTTTATCAATAATTTTCCATTTGGTGCCAGTTTTGATGCTCGGTGTTGGTTGATAGCAGGCAATTCAGAGAGAGCCAAATAGTAAATGAATTGCACTTATATTTAACTTTTCTAGTCTTTTGGACCACATAAAGCAATTTACACTACATGCCAGATTCACCTATTCATTCACACACACACACGGTTTCTCTGCTCTATGTATAGCACTTCTACTAGTATGCACTCAGACGCCAATGATACGTCCGGGCCGTTTTGGGGTTCGGTATGAACCCCCTAATCTACCCGTAATACATTTCAACTTCAGGTCACTCCATGTGTCTACAACAGGAAATATATCTGATGTTTTTGTCTGTATAGCTCACATTACCAACACCATTTCCCATGAGCTCTAGACCACAGCCTATTTCTCAGAATATGGACAGTGAACCCAAGGGACAATTTTTCAGATGTACTGATGAAAGACATGATGGATGAGACACTTTGCAAAGTTGAGTGATGTTGAGTGAAGCTGATGTTCAAATGCTCCCTCCCTTCAGTTTTTGGATCGACCTCTTGCCTTTACTATTGAAAATTTTTAAGGCAGTGATCTGAAAGTACTTTGAATTTTAAGATCATGACAATACAGCTCAAATATGTACGTTCAAATTTTACGTAAAAGCAGCAACTTTAGTGCAGAACGTGCAAACACACGTAGTGACATTCTGTAAGTGTATAAGGAATATCTTCAGAGTAATCATGAGTCCAAAAAGTTTTATTTATTTATTTATTTTTATTACCACCCCATTCAATTTCAATGTGAAAATTCACTCCATGATTTTGCAATCACACAGTGAGGTGATGGGTGCTTGACAGATCTGATAACAGCACACAGCACACGTCTCTCTAGAGAAGAAATGTTCTTTTTAAAATGAAAACTACCAGGATGAAACCATTCACAAACATGTTCGAGGCCAGTGAGCATATCCCTGTCTTTTCCTCCCTCGGGATAATGCAGAATGCCTTTGGCTTCATTCTGAAATAGCGGTAGTTTGGGGGATTAGAGAGCGAAAACTTGCTGATGGAAAACGGCCATATTCAGTTCAAGGGCTGATTAAAATGTTTTGGGTGGGAGCGAGTTTTGGAGGGCTGATGGTTGTCTCAGCCCCTGTCACATCATCGCCTGCAGCTCTGCTAAAACCAAAACCACTCATCCACTCCAATGCTGCAGTGGAGGACTTATTAAGTGGCCAACAGTATGAGTGGAATCACAGAGCTCCTGCTGCTGCTGCTGTATGCCTATCATTTCATTATTTTTATCTTGTTTTCCCTGTGACTGAATTAATTTGACACGTCATTTTCACTTATGTTGACTAACTGAGTTTGATCCTGACATTTACTGCACACTGCAAGAAAAAAAAAAAAATCTTATTAATTGTAGTTTTACACCATGATGCTGATTTATTTCTAGCTGGAGTTTAATTTGTATTTGAAATAAGTCAATTGTGTTTTTAACTTTGCTTATTTTTCAGGTATATCTATATCTTTTTGTTGCCATTGCAACACCTGCATGATGTCTGTGTGGGATTTTCCCTGCTGTGTGCTATAGGAGCATATACAGGCAGTAAAACAGACAACTATACATAATGTTGACGGGAAGAGGAAGGAACCTCTCGGTTGAACTCTCCGTTGTCCTGTTCTGCCCTAAAACCAAATTGTTGCATAAATCTTCTTCTTTCTCTTGTTTTGTCCAAGTATCTGGTTCGACACTGGAGACCCACAGGACATTTCAGAGGTTCTTTGGGGTCACATTCCTGCCAAGGGGGCCTCAGTATCAGAGTCTGCCTCGCTCTGTTTTTCTCTCTGTTGTTTTAAGAGTTTAATTAAGTTCATCTAAACCTCCGATTCCAGTTGGAGTGGAAATCTTTGAATCTTATAAATGCTGAGTGAAAAAATTTGACAAAAAAAAAACCCCAACTTGTCACATTTAAAAAATGTTTTGTTAGTTTCTATCTCATCAGCAGAATGATACTAATCCATCTCTGCTTTTATGCCAGGAGCACTTCAGAACCAGTGAAGAGCACATGAACTGCGACATATAGCTGAGATCTCCGTCTGTTTCAGTGAACATTATCTGTAATACAAACTTGTACAGAACAGACGGATGAGAGAAACAGAGACTGAAACCCATGTGTGTCTGCTTGGCATGAGCTATGGCTCTTTCGGGCTCATTAACAACACTGGCACACTTGCAAAAGTGGTGTGATACTATTTGACTGGAAGGGAAAGGAGGCATGAGGGGAGATGGGCAGTAAAATAGAGGAAATGTTGGGAATGTAATTTTATGTAACGCTGGAGTGTGTAGACAGCATGAAAAAACTGTGACAACACACTATACTGTCTTTTACCACAATCCTGTGGCTGCTGTGTGGGAGCAGAGGCCAGGCCTCATCTGCATAATGCACAATAGCTCAACTAAGGATGTGTCTTCTCTAACCTACAACAACTCTCTCTGCTCAGCTCTCCCATTGTTACTCTGCCTCGGTCTGTACCTGCGTGTCGTCATTCCAATCTTCCTCTTCCTCCTCACATATCACACCTTCGGGAGTTTTCCTCAGATGTTCAGATTACACCTGTAATCTTTTCATGCAGAGTAGAGGAGCTTCCATTTACATGCTTCTGAAATGGTTGGTTACGTTTTTAGGAGTTCCAGCTGACTGGCGCTGGCTTAGGTGGTACGGCAGAACTGAAGTAGTGATAACTTCAGATGATTCTATTAAGCAGCAATCTGCCCGTGAACAGGAATCACCTCTCCATCTGGGACACGTAGGATTTTTACATGCTTTTAATTATCTACAATTTATGGGAAAATGTGAGCTGATTTTAAATGTTAGATAAAAAATTGATGATGTTCTTATTTTGGAGAATGAGTATGCTGGTCAAAGTCAAAGGATTTATTAAGATACTGTTCTGAATGTGGGATGGATAAGACCTTTTACTCTGAAGTATTAAAGAATCAGTTACACATTTAAAGTCTGTTTGTATTTATGTTTTATTTTCATTTATTTTATTTTATTTTTTTTGGTAAACCTCCCACCACTAATGGAAGTTATTTGTGCTGTGTGCTTTCAGTGGGCCAGAGGTCAATATAATCAGGCAGGCGTTGCTGGTTGAGAGAAGAAAATTGTTTTGGACCATGGCATCTGACAGTGATTAAGTTTTTACCGTGTGTTTCGTTATTTTGGGTCTTTATTGGTAAGTAAACTATCCGTTGGAAAATTGATGTTTGGCCCGCTTTGCATTTCCTAAAAAAACTGTGGAACCGAATGAAGTGTGAGTAAATACAGATGACGGTTTTTGAACTGAAATGAGTGGAGTGGACTTTGCAGTCAGGTTTCCTGTGTCAAAACACATCCATCTAACCGACCGCAGGGGCTTTGTTTGATCGGCAAAAGGTTTTACTTTCATCTCTAACCTGCAACTAACCACTCTTTGTTTGGTACTCAGACAGAAACATTTCCACTGGGCATTATTTGCACAAATTTGACTGCTAGGCAGCACAGACAATGACTGTAGCCTCGCACTGACTCTGGGTGAGAAAATAACCTGTAAGGAACCCATTTTTCTTTTGGTTATTTTCTTACGGATGAATTTGGATTTAATTTTGCAAATTAACTTTGTATATAATTATTCCCCATTCTGCCCGAATACATCTTAAGGCCTGTCAGGAATCATTCAACTCCAGTCCAAATACAGCAATAAGTTAGAAATAAATCCTAGTTGTTTTTTTTGTTTTTGTTTTTTTTTTCAAGTCTGAAATCTTGAATTGAGTGTCAGTCAGTAACTCTTTGATTCAAACAGATGGTGTATTGATTGACAACTGCAGTGTGCGACAGCCCTCGCCCACCTGTCAGCAGACAGTGAGCGAGCCAAAACTTTAAATCAAACTTGGCAACACAACAAAACTTGGTACTGAATTAAGTTCAAGTAAAGGTTTTTGAGAAAATCCAAACAAAGAGTGAAATAGTGACATTAATATGGCAATCATGCATTGCAATGCATTAACATATGACAATTATTCACCTTCAAATGCTTCTATTGCTTCTTAATATAAAGAACTTGGTATGAGCTCTATGATCAAATGCAACTATCCAGATAACAGATCCTGTGTTAATGCCAGATGTAAATGTGCTAAATGGAGATTCTCAGCAGCAGAGCAGTGATAATTTCACCATCATCTGTGAGGTCAGTCTATACTGCTTGCTTTTACTTTTGCTTGTGGCTCAGAGTGCTATACATGGCTGCTTACTGATGTGACATTTATCGTTCTATGTGCGCCTCCACTTTGCCATTCGATCGTGAACTCATTAATATATTTATGCACATGTGGCCCCAACGTGTAAAAGTTTAACGGTGCGTTGCAGTGTTGGCAGCAGATGCATTTGAGGCTTAGGATGTCAATTTTTGATCCGTTTAAACGTTTATCGGAACAATTTACACATGTTTCTTGGGGTTTCAACATCTGTAGTATATTAATGGAAAGGAGCCTGGCAGCACTACTGCCATGGTTTAAGGCTTGAGTCCAACTGGGATTCCCCATTCTTAATAATATATGAATTTATATGGTACAATACTGCACCTGAGAAGTAGGTCTCCATCACTTGACATATGGCAAACACGTATCACTCACTGGATAGCTGGCTGAGGCAATACAAAGGCAGCTACACTCTTCTTTCTTTGTTCTTAAGTCTAAGGATGGTGTATTAAGTTAAATTTGATAACTTTATACCACTGATCTGCTCCGGAGCCGAGGGATTCATTCTTATTTCCCCATATACTTCCTGTATAGGTAATTAAGAATAATTTATCACACTCAGATTACTAGCTTCACCTGCAGCTCTATATATTGATACACAACAGCTTCCTTTGCTGCCATCAACTGTGTATTAGGTGTCTTGCTCAAGGACACTGCTATGACATGGGAGAGCCAGTCCGACTCACTTGGTTGTTTCACATGAATGCGCTCATATATGGCGTCCATGAGAGTTTGTACACTATTTCTTTTGTGTTTCATGTATGTGGGTATGTGTGAGACTCCCACGCGTCATTGTCCAAGAGTGAGTGCTGAGTATGACAGCCCATAACAGTGTGTGTGTTTGTGTGTGTGTGTGTGTGTGTTTGTGTGTGTGTGTGTGTGTGTGTGTACGTGTACGCGTGTGCATGTGTGTGTGCGTGCGCAGCTACTACTGAAGTGCTGAAATAGTTGTTGGCTCCGTGATGCCTCGCTAATTCCTCATATTTTCCACTATAGACAGAGCATGCATACATCCACACACCAGTTTCCCTCTCTCACACACAAACACACACACACACACACAGTGTGCATATACATTTTCACACATGCTTCACTAGGCAAGGCAACTTTATTTGTACAGCTCCATTCATACATTCAGCAATTCAGGGTGCTTTACAGAGTTGAAACAAAAGACTTATAACATTAAAAACATGACATCAATAATAATAATAATAATAATAATAATAATAACAATATAAATAAAATAAAATAAGTGTCTTTTTAAAATCAATTTCAAAAAGAAACTAGCAGTGCCTGAATGCTGCTCATTAGAGCAGAGGCATGACAGCAAAAACTGGGTTAAAGCTTAGCAAGTGCACAGCGTAAACAAACAACACGCACAGATCTATAGGAAAACAGCAGTCACGACCAGCTACAGCAAAGGTTAATATGGAGGGAAGAAGACAACAACAAACATGCCTTCTCCTGTTACCAATAGGGATGTGCTAATTACATCTATATTAACTTGGACACCACTGAATTTGACTCCTTATTGCACCTTATGATTGACATGCTGATATGTTCACATCTTAACTGAGCTGAATGAGCCTCAGTCACCCGTGCAGTGTCTAAGTATTATTTTCTGCTTCCTCGCAGATTTTGCGTGGAAATCTATGACTGGCAAAATTACATTTTGTAAATTATATGCTAATCTTTTGGCCCAGTTTTGGATATTGTGCGCAGCTTTGCTTAATGTGATTTTAGGCCCCCTCCAGTAAATTGGTAAGTTACGCATCATAAGCATCGGAGAAAGGAATAATCAAAAGAACAATAATAGAAGGCAGTACAGTGGAGCTCCAGTGTGTAGTTCAAGATGGAACAGATCCTTTTTCGCTTGAAACCGAGACTCAAGATCCCACATAGGAAGTTCAGTCATGTGACTTATAAGAGAGCATTTGCTCACATAAAAAGGCTTTGAAATCTTATCTTTATAGTTCACTGTAGCAGCACCTGGCGTAATGCTGCTGAATCTTGGGAATCTAAAGCTGTTCTCACAGAACAGATTGGAAAAATTAAAGGTCACAAGTTCAAATCCCTGACCTCACCATATCTGGGTGGAGATTGAATGCCACCAGAACTGCTCGCCATAAAATACCATATTTATTATTTAAATCCTGTGCATTTGGGGGAAGATGAACTGAGCATGCTCTTTTCAACAAATACAATCTAACAGCTATAATGGTGCAATGGGAGACGTGTTTATGCCTGAATATATTTATATTGTATACAGAACAAAAATAGAAATGCAGCATTTTTGTTCTTACCCCCCTTCCATAAACACCAAATATACACACACAGACACATCATGACAAAATGCTGGCACCCATTGTTGCGGCATTGATCTGGCTCCCTGGCCTCATATTGTAGCACCATCTACACAACTCCTCCTTAAGATATTCCAGTTCTTTCATAGCTTGTATAGTCACCTGACACTGTCATCCCCTGAGCATGCTTGAGAGGATCTGGATTAGCATTTACGACAGCAACATCCATCTCTTGCCAACATCCAGCGGCTGCACACAGCCACTGAATAGGAGGAAAATCCCATCAATCACAATCAACAACCTCAATAGCTCCAACCCCCTCCAAAATGCACATCAGTAGCCCAAGTCATACGCTTCAGTATCTACTCATTTTACTGTGAGCAGCCCTCAGCACCTGTGCATGAACAATTCTCTGCCATCAGCACCTTGACAAGCAAAGAGATGAATGATTATCTTGGCAAAGAAAATGTAAACCATCCATCCATCCATCTTCATCTGCTTATCCAGGGTTGGGTCGTGGGGCGATTTACACCAAAGAAAAAAATGCTTAGAAAAAAATCTTTCATCTGTAGGTCTACAGGACTTCATATCAGATACAGCGTAGAATCGTTCATCATGTAAGACTCTCCAAAAAAAAAAAAAAAAAAAAAAAGATTAAAAACACCTGCCTTCTACAATGAATTCAAGATCTGCACACTGCAAGTCTGTATTTGCAAAATACAATCCGGCATCTGCTTTCTGCAGAGGGTTCACGAAATCAAATGCTTTAACTTCATTTTCCTTTCAGTCTCTGAAAGTGGAAGAAATGAAAGATACTCTTTCAATGAAAATGCTCGTCCAAACACTCGCTGTCATCTAATTTATGTTAGCTTCAAATCAAGGTTAATAAGATTAGGTCATGCTTGTGGCTCTGAGAGCAAAGTAGCACTTTGAGCTACATACTAAAATCAGCATGCGTGCATGCTCACAGTGAATGCTAACAGGCTGATGTTGAGAAGATATAATATTTACCATGTTCACCATCGTGCATATTCCTTTTTGCTTATTAGCACTTAACACAAATTACAGCTATGGCTGATGAAAAGATTAGTTTATAATGAGACTCTTACTTGTCTTGTTTATTCATAACCATATTTAACCCTCCCCTCCAAATTATATAATTACTGCTTTTTAGAAATGTAATAGTCTGCATCATGAATTACTTTATTGTGGAGCAGTTGCAGTTTCAGATTTTGAATATTAGAGTTTAATAAGCTTGGTTCTCATAGTAAAATGGCCCGTTGGACAAACCGAGCATTTGGCCAATTTGTTCCTCTCTGGCATGTCAGTTGGATTTAAAGGCTGTCGTAGGATTAAGATCTGCCTATGAATGACTTTATCCACTCTTGTGTTCCCAGCAGGCCACTGGATTCAAACTGCTGACCCTGCAGTTATATGCAGTCCAGCATTAGAAGTTGATTTGCCTCCTGCTGCTTAGTGCTGTAGCCCTGAAGCCACAGACTGCTCCAGCTGAGCAGCTAAGTGGTCAGACAGCTGACCACTTAGGCTGAAGTAGTATGTCTCTACGCCTCAGTCACTCCTTCCTTAGCTCTTTGCTATAAATGCCAGTGTGTTACTATTTGACCAGTCTGGTTAGATAAATGTTTGGAGAAATCCCTTTCAGGTTTTTTGGTGGTTTGGACGTGACTTGCGTGCCACGAGTGCTTGATGTTATGGGCTTTGATCCTGCACACAACCACTTTGACGTGTTGTCATGTACTTTCCGTGAAGCAGAAATGCCGTAGGAAAAAAAAAAAAATCTTCAAAAGGAAATTCCAGTCTGATTCACTGGTTGAATAAACCAGTGCGACGGGCTCACTATGTCGCTGTTATGTAAGGTTAAATGCAATCTACGCAGCGGCCCAGAAAAATGGCCTGTAAAATCTGCTCTACTCTCAGTGAGGGAGATGATGTCTTGGATTTGGGGGATGTGTACTGTCAATGTGACAGATTTCATAAACTTTAATATATGGGCTGTATTAATGACTCTCACTCACTAAAATGAGATCTAAAATGTAAACGCGAATAGGCCTGTAATAGATCAGAGACACAAAGCAGAGGTCTAGTGGCGTAATTCATCGCTGCCCATACTGATGGTTAATGTGTAGCAACATGGTAGTAGATCATCATTTTGTATGTCCTCATCAGTTATTGAGGTACCATTACATTAGAAGCTTAGCTTGTTTCAACTATATGAATACTTCAGGTCTTGTTGACTCTGAGTTTGTGGCAATTGTGATGACTGTTATTGTCATTTTGACTGACAGATTCGTTGAAAGAAGACAGTTGTTTGTTTTAGAGTGTGTGGTGTTGGCTAAAAAGGGTGAAAGAGTTTGAAGTTATATCCTATCCTATACCAGAGACTGATGTTGCTGTGTTTGCAATTAAATTGATCTAAAGTTGTTTTTTTCTCTGTTTTGATTCTCATTGCATTCAAAATTGCTTCTAAGCGCTGGATCATTTAGCAGCAAAGGAGCCAGATGCTTTTCTAAATGTTGCTTCAGGCGCTTCAACTCAATTTTAACTTCGCACTGTTGTTGCCGGGGTGGGGTAAGCGTCAGTCCTGTCTGCAGTCGACTCACAGTCCTTTGCTGTCATCCCCTCTATCTTTCCCACCCTAACACACACTAACAGTACAATTCAAAATCATTCATCGGTGAAAGTGTTCCAGGTTTATGCAGTATCATTCAGGATCAACCCTGCTTGATGACCGGGTTACAGAAATTCAGTGGATTGTGAATACACACATGCACACACACACACTCACACAATGGGTGGCTTGTTCATTTAGCAAGCAAATGTGACAAGAGTGAAGGTTGATGTCCCTCAGCTTTAATGGTGGTGCCAAACACTTTCAGCACCTTGTACATTCCTCTCTCCTCATAGCCATAGACGAGGCGGGACAATTTTATTTGTTGTCCAATCGTTACTGGGCCTCTGGGCTAATCTTTAAATTAAAGTTAGAAGTGATTCTTCTATGTGTGCGCACATATTGACCAGGATGCAGTAAACTCATTTTGCTGCAGCTAACTGGACCACCCTGAATACCGAAGATCCTCACAGCAGTGTTGACTAAAGGTTAGGTTTAGGTTCATAGGTTTAGGTTTGGTTTGCAGAAAACATCCCTACTTAATGAAATGGTGCTGTCGCTTTGTCACTTGCTGCATATCTTTATTTATGTCCCTCATGAGGAAGTCAAGGTGAGAAAGGGGGAGGTCACTAGGGAGAGGAAGTGTAAGAGGAGACTTTTTTAATATTACACATCTAAAAATAAGGCCATCAAAGGACATGGCTACTTTTCTCAGCTTTTTTCTTTTTCATCCTTTCATCCCTCATTCACCATCTATCTAATTAACCAAAGTCCGGTGGGCGGGTCTGTCGCACAGGATGCGAATAAACACACACCATAAAACAGGAACAGATATATAGCAGTGCTCTCTGGCTTGTTAACAGGCTCCTTGCTCTCATTGTCCTCCCTCTCTGCTGATTTATAGGGATTCTTAAAAACAACCTCTTGAGGCTTTCACACCAGAAATATGTGGTCTTCTGTCCAAGCAGAGCAGAGACAACAGGAGTCCAACACTTTTAGAAAGTCCATGCATCCTTGTTCTCTAGAGAGAAAAGAGCTTAAGTGAGGACTGGGGCAAAAAACCTGCCAAATTATTGTTATTGTCTCTGGTTTTAATATCACAGACATCACAGACTACAACTCTGTGTTTCTGCCTCCCTGCTGCTCCTTTCTAAATCTCATTCACAATCTTGCCTTTAAAAGACAATCATGCCTGCTGGTTTCGCAGGATGTCAGCCAAGCAACCAGAACATCTCAATTACCAGAAAATACCAGTGTTTTTATTAAGCAGTCAGATAGTTCAGCACTGATGCAAAGAGCCCTTATCTATCCAAGAAATATGTAGTTTACCATCAAGAGGTCTGTATTTTCTCTCCTGTGTGTGACTTTTTTAAGGTGAGAAGACACTGGAGCTAAAGAATTGATGACACTTTTGTCGGTTTTTACAATTGTTATAACTTCTCTATGATTTTCCAACTCTTCTAGGCCTGTGTCTCATCTGCATGCTAAAAAAACAGACACACATTTGATTTAAAAATGTGATGTTTAATCTAAACCGAGGAAGTGGTAATGCCACCACTTACCAGCTTCTCACCATGCAGTCCTGGGACTTCCCCAAACAGCTTTAGAACCATTCAAATCACTCTCAAGACTCTGGCAACTCACACGGGACGTCAACATCTCCCAAGGTGTTAACAACTCCACAAGAGGTAAATGCCCACGCAAATCCAACTGCCTTCATATTGCACTTAGGCATATCATGACCTGCAAGACTGGGACTCATCTCTTTGAACTTGCCTTTTAGCCTCAGCTGTGGGCTCAATTCATTACTGTGAATTGAGCCAGGAGGAGGAGGACAGGAGGAATATTGGAGCAGCTGGTCCCAGTTGATGTACACGAGGCCTGTGAGTACTTTTTAAGCTAGACTTTAAAGACTTTATATCAGCAGGAATTATTCTGAATGAAGGAACCCCGACGAAGATAATTAACTTGAACTTTTCTTTTCTAGTCATTCTGAAAGAGGAATAAATCCCTCAATACCCGAGACTCAATACACCAAACTAACATCCCACTCACTCGTACTACATGGGTACCAAGCAGACATCGCCCCATAACCCACTAAAGTTGTAATGCAGTCTGTCAACTATTTTGATTGCCTATAGGATATTCATTGAGTCCAGTCAAATTGTTAGAGTTGCCAAATGTATGTCATGATATCCCCTCAGTCATTACTCAAAGTGTTTCCCTTTGGTCATTTGACTACAGTCTGGTGAGTTCCTTACATGACTGAAATATTTTACATGAATTCAAATTGGATCTTGAGCCCTCCAGTAAAAGGCAATTGTGTCAGTCAAAGAGGATTAAAGTGTCTCCGTGCCTAACCCTTCCTATTGATGGGAAAGAGTGAGGAGACTCTTTTCCCCCTTCATACATTTTCTACTCATTGGCCAAAAAAAATAACAGACAAAATTAGTGTCTGGGAGAACGGCAGACTTAAAGTTTCCTAGGTGGATAAATGAACTGCCTGGATGGGGATAATTATTCAGGGATCTTGGGAGGTAAAATTTGTTTGCAAGGAGAATTTATAAGACTTCAAACTTTGAAGCTTTTGAAAATGACTCTTCTAGATGGGACTGTGGTATAAAAGTAATGAGGCAACCTGGTGCTGCTGGGATGAGTCATAACTTTCTCTTTCTGTAAATATAAAACTCCTACATGAAGCCAAAGAGCTAAGAGGAAGTTTGCCTGAACAGCTTTGTCAGAGAGAATCACCGTGTGCATGCATACATACCACATCTATTTCCAACAAGTATTTGAAGTTTGTGTTTATTTTCTTTTTTTCCCTAAAAACTGCAAAATATAATTACAATTCTATTCAGCAGTACAGTGGCACTGAGAGCTCACACAGTGCAACTTAAGAAACACATCCAAAAAGTCAAAACGTCTTCATCAATTTGACAACACCGCCAAACACACAAACGCATTGCTGAAATCCCATAAATACTGTATCCTGGTTTCATTATTCACCCAGAAATTGTCCCAAACTAACTGAATCCACTAAAATTAAAAAATCTATAATCTTTTCACAAGTATGTAGATATTAATCATGTTCTATCCCCGTCCTTATTACGTAACCCAATATTAAAACAGAAACAATAACTATAACCCACCAACATAAATGCTTGGCATCCATGGTTTTAACAGGTGCAATTGGGAGGTGTGCTAAACATTAGAATAGTTGTCCCCCATCTTGAGGCAAAAGCCCATGCATTGTGTTTCCTGCCTGTGCTTGCACACATGTACATTCATGGGCTTTCCTGGTCTAGGCTAACAGCTCAACAATCTCTTACCTACAAGAGAGGGAGGGAAGTTAACATCGGGTGCTTCAAGGCTGAGCTGACATCATTAATCTCAGCCATTTAAGAGAGAAGCACCACAGCTAAAAGCTACAGAGATGAATCTCCAGAAACTAAGCGTTTCAAAAACTATATATCTTATGTTATATGTTGAATAATAGTGGTTCCTGCAAAACACTGTTAGTGTTTTTAGGTTAGCGATTCTCCAAAATATCACGCTAAGCTATTGTCTGGGCTACTTCACCCTCAAAAAGGAAAAGAATGTGTTTTATTTCAAAGCACAATATTAAGTTGACTGTGTATTAAACTGTTAAATAAGATCAACACCATCATCCTTCATCAAGTTGGGGGCCAAATAAGTTACAAAACTGTAACAGATTACATTTCGGTACTATTATTTGAATAAATAAGTATTTTTTTTTTTTATATTAATACTATAGCATAAAATAGAATCACTAGTGAAAATGCCTTTTTTGTCTTACTGTAGGCATTTGTCACTTTTGCAGTAGCACAGACAGAGCAAAAACCATACAGCAACATTTTGAATTCAAAAAAAAAAAGGAAAAAATATAATAAATATTAAATAGGAGCAATAAAAAAATTTACAACACAACGACAAAACAAAAAGTTTCTGGTATTCATTATATTTTGCAGCTGCTGCACCACATTTTATAGGCGACTTGTTTGCTACATCAGTGCACACAAATGGATTAAATATAGGGCAAACACTGGAAGATCAAAATGCCTAGCTGGTTAGTAACAGGAGGAATTAAAAGAATCAAGAATGAAGGCGTGATCTCTCCTCGTCAAACAAAAAAGAAAACCTTTCCATCACTTGCATTTTAGAACAAAAACGTGCTTTGCGTTGTTATGGTGTTGGGTGTTAGCTGCCAACAACTTTGATATTTTCAAGTGGACCATTAGCTGGGGAAAAAAAAATAATAAAATGGTTCCATAGCAAGCATAATTGCGATTAAGTGATAATAATTGAATATTACATCATTATTATAATTTTTTTTTTTTTATAGAAGGCTTGACTTCAAAATCTGGATCTAAGTCTTTCAAGCAGCCTACACCAAACTATCATACTTATTTACTACAGCCCATTCATTACTCCAGGATTTAGTTTCCTTGGCATTAAATGAACAATTTCACAGCAGTAACTGGAATAGCTGTTCTGTTATCTTCATACTAAAGTGTGTTGTTTCCATCTTTCCTCCAAAGAGGCTTACATCCAGTCTGAGCATATTCTTTCTGCTAATTCAGCATGTTAACACAAGTTGAGCAGATAACTTTAGGCAGATTTGCTGATCTGTATAAAACGAAAAAGCTTTTTTTTTATTTTTAAAGGAGAGTTGACTTGGAACATTATAAATAACTGTAGCGTTATTTCATGGATTATGAAGGCTGATAAATTAGGTCTTTTACAAATTCTGTAATATATTTTCACATTTCCAAATAAGGGAATAGGAAATAACTCAAAATCTGAGAAATAGTAATAGTTAAAGAAACAATGATACAAACAAAATGTGTTAATGGTTAAATAGTCACATTCGTGCTGTAGCCTTAAAATGTAACTACTGTTTACTACTCCTGACTCTTTATTCACATTTAAAAAAAACAAAAAAAAAAACACTTGTACATGTATCTGCCCAGTTTGCAAAGATGTCACAGAAACCAGAGGCTCTAAGATTCCTCCACATAAATTCATAGATGTAAAAAAAAAAAGAAGCATTTGTACCAACCAGTTGCTTCTCCCTTAAATCTTTCCCTATAGTAACCACCTCCACACTAAAAGTCCATCACTAAATCACACAGTTACTATTTCATTTAAATAATATAGTTTATACTTCACCACAGAACATCCACCACTAATTTAATGATAACTTTAATATCATGTCAAACGCACAGGTTAGGCCATTAATATTATAAGGATAAAGTTAGAGAGTGTGATAAGATAACTAGTCATTCACACCTATAGGGTGGTAAATATATATATTGTAGGGATTTCCCTTTCAATGGACATGAAGCAGAGTAACACAACACCTTTGCTCCCAAGAAGAGGTCAACCTGATTTTGCGTGGAGCATCTATTTTTAATGTCTTAAGATTTGTCTTCTAAAACAGAAGCAGTAGTGATGGAGCTAACTCCGTGGGAATGCCTTTGTCACACATAACAAACGCAGTCCGAGTGTGTGAGACTCACCTACAATGAACCAAAGGAGCGTGTGTTTGTGCAGAGCTGCCCCGGTCTGTGATCCCATCCTGTCGCTCTCACTGAGGTCCGCTGACTGAAGTTCTGGGAGGGATGCGAAGATGAGAGAACAACTTACTGAAGCTCAGAGTCTGTCGGCTCACACCGGAGGGAAATCCATGAAATCGCGGCCATCTGTTTGGACAACTCGCGTTAAAAACCGATGTGCCGGTTCCCGCTGTGCCTGAGCTCCCCCGGGTCCTCCTGTCACCGACCCTCTGTCATCCACACTTCACACATCCCTCAGCCTTGAACCCGGAGCCCTCTTTATTTATTTACTTTTTTTAATCCGTGGGGCTTTGGAGAAACCCCGGAGCGCGCCCGGTTAAGTACCTGGTGGAGGAGACCGAGGTGCGCCGTGCGTAACGGGAAACACCAACCGGCCCGGGACAGACGGAGACAGGGCTCAGTGTTCCTCTCTGGGAGGACACGATCTGTATCTGAGCTGAGGGGGGACACGGGACAGACCCAGAGACAGCAAATATACAGCGAGGGGGAGGGGGAAGTGAGGGTGGTTTGGATGAGGGAGGAGGTGCTGGACTCTGAAAGGTACTTTTCCATTGGTTCATCGGATACACAGCCTGCCAGCGGACAATCCGGCACATTTCAAACTACAAACTGTTGATGACTTTCTATAAATATGTCTGTTGTTACCATGCAAGGGAAACACCTGCTGTTGAGAGGGACAGTATTTCCTGAATCCACAGGACACTGAGGACGAAGAGCTGTGGCCCACCTGCGGTGCGCAAACGCAGCCAGGTGCGGTGGGGACTCTTCGTGTATCTGCTCTCCGACGGGATTAGAGGCGTCCCGGTTGTGCGACACCGCCATCTAGTGTTTATGGGGAGACCTACAGTGTTCACGCAGTTGAGGTTATGCACATTTCCCCAGATACCCAGATGCTGTAGACTACACACCCAACCACTCTGTCCATCATGTCATCTTTTGTGTTTTTGTGCCTTAATTATATTACTGGTATTTTACTAAAGAAGAATTGCTATAAATCAGATGAAGCCTTCGCTGTTGTGAGGAAAATTCAATTAGTTTACCACATTTCACTACAGCAAACCAGCAGTGTGCTGGATCTGGACTGTTAATGTACCATGTTGTTTTATTGTTTAAAATGCATTAGATTTCATAGGAAGTTTCTTTGGATCTTAACAGGAAACATCTCAACAACACAACAAACAAAGACTTGAAATACCATTTTTGTCCATCTGCATAATGTACACAACATGGCAAGAAAAATGTTTTCCTGCTGTAATAAAAGCATAGCAAACAGTGAAGGTAAAACTACAGCATAATATATAAAAGGTCTTTGTTTGGCTTCAGTTCACTTTTAACTCAGTGTGAAAAGGCACATTCATTTATATCAAAAGCCCTGAAGATGACTCATCTACGTGGGAGTATTACAGGAGTGTAACTTTAGGTAAACCTCTGCTGTTTTCTCTACTTTACTGGCAGATATGTGTGTGGCCTCATGGTACATCAGAGAAATAGAGAAAAGTTGCACAGCTAAATTGAAAACTGGGCATCATCAACGTCATCTCCCTGCTCCTGGCTTGCAAGTATCTGTTCTCAAGAATATTTCCAAGTGGGACATCTCTGAGTGGCTTCATGAAGAAGCAGAAAGATTTGGGGAGGGGGACAAAACTCAAGAAACATCAAAGATTAAGGGGGAGAATGTGAGCAAACCAAGGAGGAGGACAAGCAGTTTGTATTATCTGTACTGAACAGAGAGTACAAGGGATGAAGAAAATATGAAATGCAGAGCTCGGCAAATGCTGGGCAGGATAGTGGGAGGAGAGGCATTGATATTCTCATTTTGTCTTAATGTGTCAGGCAACAAACACAGCCTGCTAAGATTCAAAACCCCTGCATGCCTGCCTGTCTGTCTGCCTGTCTATCTGCCTGTCTCCAGGGCAACCAAGTGTAAACGTACAGCAGGAGGCACGCAGCACCAACACCGGAGTGGAGAGTCTGTTGAAAAGGATCAAAGGTTTGGTCTTCAAAGAAGGTTAGAGAGGACAAAAAGAAGGAATGTGAAGACAAACAAAGACTCAGATGAGATGGCATCACCACAGTAAGTGTATTTATTCTTTTCCTCATTTTAGCACAAATAATATTGGTGACTATCAGCAGTGAGGACTGGAATTAGCAATAATCCAGGCTAGAAAGGTCATTTATACTAATACAGTATCCTTAGATGTTATTGCTTTCAACTTGGTATATTCCACACTTTATCTATCTCGGCTGTTGCTCTGTTAGTGTGGCCACCTACCCAACCAGAGGTCAGCCTTCACAGGCTCATTTCTTATTTGCACACACATGCTCCTGCACAAACACATGTAAACTTTCACTGTTAAACAAGTGTGTTTAAATGAACAATGATGTAATGATGTATGACTTGCGATGATAATGTGAATGATTTTTATCACACCTCCTGTGCTGTCTCCGTGGGGACCTCTGGATCATTGGAGAGTTACATCACAGTGATAACATGACAGTAATAGTCACACAAACTCAAAGGTTACCATTGGTGCAGTGTTTGCAATCATTTTCATCTCTTTTATTGTTTATCATAATACAAAAAAAAAAAAAAAAAAAGAAGCACAAGTCTGGTCCAACTTCCTGCTCAGGCATAAACTTCTTTTCCTTTGGTTCACACAGATCTGACCTGAAACCTGTGAACTATGGAGAGAAGTGATAAGATAGAGAGGAGGTGGCAGGGTGTTGATGAGACGCTGAGAAGGGAGCAGCAGGAGAGAAATGAGGAGGGTTTGGTTGTCGGCTCTGGACGAGATGTGGATGGCTGGGGGCAGCGGGAGGTCTCTGACACAGAAGATGAGGAGGAGCAAGGATGCACTCCTCTTATCACTGCCTGTCGTAAAGGCAGGACTGAAGTAAGTTGTTGGTGTGTGTGTGTCTGTTTGTGTGTGGGAGTTTCAGTTTGGCACTGGGACATGTATTGCTGTATAATGTAGAATCAAGGTTGTGCTTTTACTTCAACATCAGTCCATTGTTTCTTACAGGTGAGCATATCCAAGGCTGGAAGTTCTGAATGTGTTTGTCTCTATATGTGTGTGTGTGTGTGTGTGACATATTTTTCCTCTCATTAACAATAACATGTTTACTGTATGTGAGATCAAATCTTTGTCTTTATGTAATACCTCTGCCTTCTCTATGGGAGCTAAATTCAAAACAAGCTCACGATTTATCAGTAACAGGGGACACACTACGCCATGATCCCTGGTGAAGCGACATAAGTCACAAACTGACAGCAGATATTTATCTAAATTTTTATGTTTGAAAACTGGAACACTCACGAGGTATCTCAGAAACTCTGTATATTAGTATACAGATATAGAATATGAACTGCAAAACATTTAGTTTGAATCAGTCCAGTGTTTTTCCTTTGGGTTTCATTTATTATTTTTCTGTGTGATGTTGTTCTAAGGCGGTGCAGCACCTTCTAGAGACTGGGGCTGATATCACCTTGTGTGACTGCAGCCAGATGACGGCACTCCATGTAAGTGCTCCTGGGCTCCAGCAAAAAGTGTTGGACTGGCTGCTAAGGCCTCATCTGCCTCCCCAGGCACAACTGCTGCAGGCCTCATGGCAGGGAAACTTGCACTCCTTACAGCAGCTACTGGTAAAGCTCTCTCTCTCTCTTTCTCACTCACTCACACACACACACACACACACACACAAAAAAACAAAAAAAAAAAACACAAACACAGTCAGGTGTTGGAGGATTTCCCAGAGGAGCAAAGGCAACAGAGAGAAAGAGCAGATTTTTCCTACAAAACCCCGACTGTGTATTCTGTATATGTTTCTCAGAAATGTGTGTTTATCAATAATTTTTTTTAAAAATTTATTTGTCTTTGCTCAGTCATTCATTTCATGGATGGATAGCCTTTTCTATCAGTACATGAGCAATTCTATGTGGAATATACTAGAGTATTATAAACTAAAACTTCAAGCTGCTAAAATAAGAAAAGCGTTTCAATTTATAAATTTGAACAGACACAAATCACAGCATCTACACATCGAGCTACAGGGAGCTGCAGATGACTTGTGCATGCATATGTGTGTCTGTGATGCCCTCCGTTCGACAGTGTCCCGTGTATTATTCATGTGTCTGCACCGTTCAGGCTCAGACAGGCGGGATGGATGTGAACATTCCCAACAGTGACGGTGTGACAGCTGTGATGCTGGCTGTTAGGGACGTCCACCTGTTTCAGAGCATAGAGACACCCTTACCGTGGGACCACAGACCTGTGGAGGTGGTCAAGCAGCTGCTACGACTCTCAGCGTAAGGACATATGTAGGACACATACAGCAAAAAACAATCTCTCCCTCAGGTACACCTCCAACATTTTTTGTTATGTTTTTCTCAACGGAATTTGCATCTTGAATTGAAATACTCAAATTATACTTAGTGCCCCAGCCAGGTTTAAGGTGACCTTGGCATCGAGTAATATGCTTTTGTTTAGACTGACACAACAACAACAAAAAAATAAAATGCTTTATAGTAGTAGTCATAGTACTGTATATCCAATGGGAACATAAAAACAATTTTTCATCTTTTTTTTTTTTTTTTTTTAACTTCCTGATTAGTGATCTGCAGCTACGAGACCACAGTGGCTGTTCTGCTCTGCACTACGCTGCCAACATCAACAGCCCTCTGAGGGAGGAGATCATTCATGTGATGGTCGAGGCCCTGAGTCATATAGGTACATACACATACACACACACACACACACACACACACACACAACCCCTTGATCATGGATCGTTTAGCATGGTTCATTGGACAAATTGGTTTCATAGATGTCAAGTTAGAGCTGCACTAGTCAATACTTTTAGATCAACAGTGGAAGTACTTGTGTTTAGTCTGTTACATGTACACATGAACCCACAGAGAATTTTCAACTCTGTGTTGTTCGGCTTGTTGTTTTGGTTTCATGTTTTCATTGCCTGCAGCTTTAATGTCATGCTTCAGTTGCTCTCAGCCACAGAGCACAGCTGTTTTCAGTGAAAATGCTTGACAAACTCACTGTACACTGCCCCGGGAGCTCTAGGAGACTTAAGTGCCTTTTCTACTGATCAAAAACTTGCTAAGACGCACTGACATCTGGCTTTTGTTGTCAAAGGTAAAGGCCACAATTAGTATTCCCACCTGGGCCAACTGACTCTGCAGTAGACAGATATATATCAGCTCCAATTTGATCGACGCTGATGTGGACACAACACCACATCTCAAGGAAGGCCGACAAAGGCCGGTCACACCTGCCCAGCACGATTCAGTTAAACCAGCATCACCTGAGCTGAGTGAGCTGCAGCCTTGAAATAAGCTGTAAAAATACAGAATCATTAATGGAGGCATCCACATGGAGATTAGAGCGATTCCACAGGAAGCAGGAGACGTGACAGATTGATTTGAACAGTTTGCACAACAACCAGCAGCTCGTTCTTCCTCACCTCCCCTGTCTGTGTTTGTGCATGTGAAAATGTTGGTGCTTTCACTTGTGTGTGCGAACAGTCTGAACAGAAACGCACACTCAATGGTCAAAAAATGTAAAGGGGGTTAATGGGCTTTTATTAGCAGGCTTTTGGGTATAAAACTGTTTGATAGAGAGTGGAGCAAAAGCACAGCCTCAATTTGCTCCATGTGTTCAATTGGTAAGAAGGTCATATTTTTTTTTACATAATTGCCTAAAATGACAATCTTATGTGTCTATAGCCGGTCTCAAAAAATCTACTTCTGCTTTAAAATTCTGACCTCAGTTCCAACAGTGCATGTGATCAGCCGTGGAGAGATGAGGATTATTTTCGCAGTTTGTTCATTCTCACAATCAATAACTATTGTAAGATGATTAGATTTATACAGGACACAAAAGCATTGGGATTTGTTAATGTAAGGCTTGGAAAAATATAACACAGAACCCGATAAAGTGAACCTTAATTATCAGTTCCATATGTGCAACCTTACTTAAGAATTAGCTTTCCTGCTGACTGTCTTTTATGTCATTGACTGTTGACTGAATTTCATCAATACTTGCTCACTGCTTCGTATTGTTTGGTTATTGATTCATTTATTAACTACTTGCATAACTGAACGTTTAATGCAAAAATAATGAATATAGCATGTAAAAATAAAAACCCACTGATTTATAATCTTCCTATTTATGATCCTGTGTAAGCACACACACACATTCTTTGTTTCTCTCTGTCTCTCACTCACACACACACACACACACACACAAACAAACAGCATACCACGTTCATTCATAATCCTGTTTTTTTTTTGTTTTTTTTGTTTTTTTTCCAGAGTAAAACCTCTGCAGTTGCATTCAAAGCCTGAACTTCTGTGGGAAAATGTTAGAAAGGCTTGTTTGTGTATGTGTTAGTGACCAGGCTGCTAAGAGCCCCAATGAATGTGTGTATCAGTTTGGACCAAGGATGGTGGTACAGATAAAAGGTGACAGAAGGGGGATGGACGAATAGTGATGGAACAAGCAGAAGGTTACAGGTTAAAAAAAAAAAAAAAAAAAAAAAGATATTTCTGACTTTTTTTCTGTTCTCTTATCCTCCAACTTGTGTTAACAGGACAAGGTGTTGGATTCAGTTTTTCTGCTCTGCACCTGTCTATCTCAATAGGGAGAAACAGTCTTTGATTGCTGCATCTTTTGGTGTCCGGAGAAGCTGGAAAGATTTAAAAGGATTTCTGTTACGTTTCTATTCAGGTGCTGCTCCTGCGTCACCTCTGGCCCTGGAGAAATACTCATGCCAGGATTTGGATTCAGACTTTGACATAGAGGTGGACATCGAGAGCCTTTATTCTAATCGTTCAGAAGCAACCTCCCCCACACAGACACACGCCCATCAACACCTACTGTACAGCCACACCAGGGTAAGTGATTAAAATCAAACAACTCTCTCAAAGCCTGAAAAATGTCACTATATATCAAGCAATATCCTGGCCTTTTTTCTGAGGAGAGTGTTTGTATTTAGTGACTCATGGATGAGTCACTAAATATGGATGACTCATCCAAATTTTATATTCTGCATAATGCAATTTCACATCACCAGAACAATATGAACGCAGCATGAACAAAACTCCTCTGATTAACTTTTAATGGCAATTGTGAAATCCAGGGAGTTTGTTATGGATAATGGATACATAGATGTAGGGATATATCTCAATATCAGGATTTTCAATATGTATTTTGTATTTTAGCATCACTGACTCCTGCATTCACCGGATTTTCTATATTTTACCGGCTTGTGTGATACAAGTCGGTGAAACATAGATACAGATGAAACTTCACTTAATATCCACAGAACCTGACCAACAGGCTCTGTGTTGTGTGTCTCTGAGTGCACAGTGTGACTGTGGCTCACAAGTAGCTACACTTGACAAACGCATGCAGACTGGCAGGGGGCGGTGACCCAAAAGACAGATATGTGGAAGCAGTAATTGGCTGTTTGGATAAGTGTGTGTGTGTGTGTGTGTGTGTGTGTGTGTGTGTGTGGAGAAGAGCTGGTCTGTAAAGCTGACACTTAGCTGCCATGCTAGTGTATTGTGGCGTTTCTGAAAGCAGGAGGCCACAGGCTGGGCAGATGGGTAGCAGGACAGAAACAGCCTGTGGTCTGCAGGGAGAAGCTGCAGCATACACATCCCAATTGACTGATATACTTGGGAGTGTACATGGGAGTAGTAAAACTACCAACATTAAACTTAATACCAAGAGTTTACTTTGAATAAACCAAAACCAAATTATTAAAATGACCTGAGTGCTAAACAACCAAGAGACTTGGATCTAAACCTAAAGCTCCATTCTAGGAGCTGTGAATGTCACAATTACATCAAATGAATTACTGGCCTGTCATTTAGAAACAATTCTTTTGGTTTTTTGGTTGTTTGTTTTGGTAACATCTCCTCTTTTAGAAAGTTTTGTAGAATAAGTGAGAAGAGAGAAAATTAACCTTAACCCAACTTGGAATATATAAAAAGAGAATTTCTTGCAGGCACTGAGTCGGTCTCAGGCTGCTATTGCAGTGCTTATACCAGGTTTAGGTTTTTAACACTGGGACATATATAATCAGCAAATTTGCTCACTTGTGGTTCTTTCCAGAAAGAGCTGGAGTCTGCAGGGAGTCAACCTCTACCTGATCATAAAGATCTCATGCAAGGTAAGAAGTCTTCCACTGACTCCTGGTGTTCAGGTGGTTTTACTGGATGAATGTGTTTAGTCAATGTATGAAACTGCTAGCACTTACTTTGTTGTTGTGTAGATAGAGATGTATTTGTGTTGTCCTTGTCCTAGAGGAAAAAGGGGCTGCAGAGCAAACATACCAAGGTGATGTGGGCAATTACTTTAAAGGGATACATTTTTCACCAGTTTTTGGCCTTTTCAAGTGACAAATTGTCAGCCTTATCCCATATAGACCTTCAGATAAAATCACCTTCCAAATGGAGGGCAGGGAAGGAGGCATGACAGGATGGGAGGGGTCTCAAATACAAAACTACCACTCAGCTGAGCTTGCTGGTCTTTTATGTCAGCTGCAGCAGCATGGCTGAGATACAGTCAAAGTGCCACAAGGAGGAATAGACAAATAGAGAAAACAGACCCAAAGGCAGAATAAAGATGTGGAGAACAGGAGTTAACTAATTCCCTTTTGAAACCTAAGCTTGAAATGGGAGCTGAGACAACCAACGGACTCAGAAACAGGTAATGCTCTTTTCTTTGTACTGAGTGTGGATTTTTTCCGGATAATTACTGGAAATGTATATTTATACATTATATTTGTGTGAGCACCAGATGATGTATAAAAAAGACAGGGTCCAAGTTTGCTCTCACTTGTATGTGCTCATCAAGTTTCCTTCTAGTGTGAATTGTGGCTTTGAAATCTGTAAAAAATAAAATTTGAGTATCTAAAATACCTTGAACTTGAAAAACCTTAGAATATATATATATATATATTTGGTATAAATGAGGCTGCAGCCTATTAAACTGTTGGGACAGAAGTGTGGTGCATTTAACTGAGCTTCACTCTGTGCTTTAGTTGTTAACACTGTGAGAATACAATGTATTTATGAATGGTGGGTGTAGCTGTGTGTGTCTGTGTGTTTCTGCAGGAGATAAGGGGATACCCCTCTGTCTCCAAAACACCATGGAAACACAGAAAGACATGAGACAAGCCTACCAGGACACAGGGAGAGGAAGCAGGTTGGCTGGATAAAATCTCCCAATCTTTCTTTCTTTTCAAATGTAAGCTGTAAAAGAGGAATATTTAACAGGCTGATGGTACTGAGCTGATAATATTAACAGTGCTGACACACATCGACATCTGTTCAGACTTAACATACATAGATACTTTTTGGGTGCAGTTAACACACATTGCCCCCAACACACTCACTCTCTTGTATACACAGCACGCTCTCTCCCTGGACGAGAGTGCACGAGAGCCTTTTGCTTTTACACCAACAGCAAAGGAGTGTCCTCTCCAGTTACACCCACCTGTACTCAGGCACCTGTACCTTGGTCCAGAGGACAACCTGTTCTACCCAAACAGGTTAGAAATACAGAAACGGAGGGGGGGGGGGGGGGGGGGGGGGGGGGTTGGGTTGGGCTTTGGTGAATCAGCCCATTGTCTGCAGTGCAGAGCTCTCAGCACTGAAATAAGTCCAAGCTCTCCGTGAAGAATAAACGTCTTTGAGCTGCTCTCTAATTTCATAGCAACAACTTCCTGAAATAGAGAAAGACAGGAGGAAAATGAGGCCTTTTGCATTATCTTCAGGGAAGCGCAAAGAAACAAAACTCGGAGGCATTTGTAATTTGTCTTAAATGATATTAAGACAACACACACACAAACAACAAAAAAAGTATCAACGGTGAGACCAACCTTATAATCCTTCTCTGGCTTCCTCAACAGAGGAAGTTTATCTCTGCCAAGTGTGAGCAACACCCCCAGACGCTGGGGTCACGTAGATCCCGCTCCCTCATGTGGATTGCTGATTACCAGGACCCCCTGTGTCCCTGTTTCCCCCAGACACAGGTACACAATGCAGCTGGACTCATTACTGAGACATTAAACATTGAATAAGAAACTAATCAAGAGCAGATATGGAGCCCTTTGCCCTGAGAAATACTACCAGATGGTAAAACAAAGAAAGTGACTTGTCTGTATTTCTTGACATACTCGTATGTACAATAAACACAACATACATCTGTAACAGTCCCAAAAAACCCTAACCCCACGTGTCTCTCACAGGCAGAGGACAAAAAGTGTGGTTTCTGTGTGCCCAACTACCCCTGGGTTCCTGTCTGTGGCTGAGCCCAGCCGGCTCAGCCAATCAGCCCCCAGCATCATGGAACCACTACTGTGTTCAAAGGCTATGATGCAGGCCAGGGTACACATCCAGACCCGTATGTAGACATGCAAAAAGCAGAGCATCACTGAAAGAGTTACAATTCATGCAGCACTTATATAACATGAATATTCCAAATGATGCAGTTTCATATTGTGTTTAATAAAAACTCTTTATTAGTACTAAGTATTTGTGTTGGATAATGACACCTGTTGTTTTCATTTCTAATATCATTCTATTTGCAGGATTGGGTGCTCAAGATACTGTCAATGAACAACAGGTGATTTTCAACCAATTAACCCTTGATATAAACAGATATAAATCATCTGCCTTGCTATATTGATGATTTGTGTTATCATGCCAACCACATCCACCGAATTATCATCAATGTCCTTTTTTTATACAGTCCTGTAAGGGTCTGCATTCCCGAACACCCAAACTGCTGGCTCCACTTAGGAGTAGGCCCAGAGACAGTACAGCTCTACCAATGCTAAAGCACCAAGTTCCCCTGAAGCCCATCAGCCAAAGCCCCCTTTGCTCTAGGACCACGCTATGGAGAGATAGACCGTCCTGGGGCAGCCAACATGCTGCCCCCCCCACTACTACTAAGGGTGGCAGTGAGGAGAGCGGATCCAGCAGCAGCCACAGCTCCATCGATCTGGAGGATGATGAGAGGGATATAGACGAGAGAGCCTCAGAGGACAGCCATCTGAAGTTTGTTGGTGACAGGCTTCTGCAGAATTCAAAGGAAGTGAAGTCTACTGAGGCTGATTTGGTTGAGGAGACAAAGCAGCCTTTTCAACATCAGTCAAGGATCAGTCATATTCCTCCAATCAACCAATCAGCACAGAACCTGGATGGACAGCCTATCAGTCATGATCATCTTGGCACTAAAAAAGCTAGAAACTCTCACTGTGAAGGCAAAGCCACCAATGTGAATTATATAAGAGAGCCTGTCGATAATCAAACATTTACAAAATGTAACAATGAGAAACAGATTGTCATGGTGTGCCATCATAAAGATGCTGTGAACAATGAAATGTCAGTCACATCAGGTCCTAAAGACAAAAACCATGTGGGAAGTAACACAGAACCTGGAACTGACATTAGCGGTGTAATTATATTTGATATGAGTAATGACCAGACTGATGGAACTGCATTTTCTGACAGGAATCACAGAAATGACCTGCAGCACATTCAGCAGGCAGAAGAGACCATTAAAGATTCCTGTGATAAAGACACTCAAGTAGATAACCCAGTCATTCACAGTGCTGAGGATGCAAGGTTTTACCTTCACAGCGGTGCTGTGGGGGAAACTCAGCTCATTAATGCAGCCCTAAACCTTCCTCTGTCCAATATTGGTGCCAATACAGATGAGATGATGCTGAAAGCCCCAAACTCTGCCCGGAACAAAGAGAGAAGAACCAGCACGAGCCGTGAACTAAGAGCAAATAATAAAACTAACAAATCAAACTCCTTCAACCTACAAGGACATCAAGACCCCAGTATTTGGAAAAAGTCCAAAAAGAATTTGAAGTACTCTTCTTTATCCACACAAGTGGGGGATAAAACCAGGAAAAGCCCTGAGCTAATTATCAGTGCAGAGGCCACAGCCAGTAAAGTCAAATCAAAGCTTAAATCGGTAAAAGGGGCTCATCGTAGCACTGACACCCAGTCGCCACAAAAGAAGGTTATCAATCATCCACAGAGCAAAAGGGCCAATCTGGACAAATTGAACAGCAGCAGAGCTCAACCTCCAGTGAGGGAGCTGAAGAGTGCCCAGCCGCTGAAGAGACTCAGTGTAGCAGGGATACCAAGGTCGAAATCTTCCGTGGACTTCATCACCTATAAAGATATGTTTCAGCAGATACAGAGCCACAACGAAGGCCCAGCCATCTATGAGATGTTTGCAGGCCCTGTCTATGATAATCTTAGGGTTTCCAGCTCCTGTGAGAAAACAACGGACAGGCAAGTGCAATCTGCCACATCTAAGAAGATCCAACAGCCCTATAAAGTCAAACACAGAGCCCTGAAACAGCCTCCGTCTAAGGTGAGGAGAAGCCCTGGGGAGAGCATGCAGGTTTCAGTGAAAAGCAAAGCAAGACTTGCATCTTCTAGAGCGAAACCTCACCTCACACCCCTATCAAGAAAGAGCTCTTACACAACGGACAATATTCCCAAACAGGAGACTGAATTAGTTCACAATAGTGCTCCAGAAAAGGCTGAGGATCATATATTATCCACCATAGAGGAGGCTCATTCAACACATGGCTTTAAAACATTCAAATCTGATGACAAAACACAGACAACGCCAACAATTACACCTCGTGCTGAAGATTCTCATCACATGCTGATGAATATGCAGGAGATTATTGTGAATTCACCAAAAGGAAACCCAAACAGACCACCAGTTCCCGAGTCCATGTTACAGCGTAACACCCAACAGCCAAAGATCAACACTTGGACATCCTCCAGCAGCAGCAGCCACACCATCATGTCACCGGTTTACCAGAAGTTTCTAGATGAAGTGGGAGATGGGCCGCTCACAGATGACCTGCTGCAATGTCTGGCTGAGGAATTGATCTCGCTGGACGAGAGGGATGTATCCACAGGCCTGTGTCCTCAAAACCAGGAATCAAGCAATAAGGAGTCCAAGAGAGAAGATGATACTGGATCAATAGCAAATATGTTTCCCAAGGTAAATTGTTGGTTAACGTTGTTGAAAGATACAAACTTAAGAAAAAAAAACAGCGTCATATTAAGAAAAGGCCATGATCATTTGCTACATAACTGATGAAAACATTTTGAATGTCTACTTATTCAATCAGGGACTGTAGTAGGATAGTCTTTTTTTGGTGAGAAAACAGGGGAGGGGTCTTCTAAACGTATATTTTCTTTCAACTTCTATTTCCAATATGTAGTTAATTTTGATGCACAAACAAACATACTGGGGTGAGTGGTGCTAATGTGGGGTTCAGGTTTTATTGGAAGTGTTTTCAAACTGCATTTCTTTTTTTTTTTTCAGGTTTATGCAAGATTTGAGTAATTAAGAGTAACTGGTTGGTTTTTGATTAATCCTCCAATAAAGTGTCTCGCACACAGTGGATGATGATCTTTTATGCACGTACTTTACTAATCTGTTGAAAATGTAATGGTTGAAATAATAATTCTTTGTTTAGAGATTTTCAGGGAACCAAATTTCACGCCTAAGTCCTAAAAAATCATAACGATTAGTGTGAATATTACTGTAATCCCACAAAAGCCCTTTCCAGTGGATAATCTGGTTTGTGCTAACAAACATTGTACAGTTTCTTTGACTGAGTTTATCTGATTGCAGGTGATTTCAACAGACAGCGGATCTCTGCGAGGCTCAGGAGGGGCTGTAGATGACGTCATCACATGGACAAAGGGTGAGGTGCTTGGCAGGGGAGCCTATGGGACAGTAAGTCTGAAGGTTTTAATGTACTGTTCACCAATTTTACCATTATAAGACTCTCACATAAACCCTGAAGTTCTTTTGCATCCTTTATTATTCCCAAAGTACTGTGGCTTAATCCTGCACATTACTTCAGCTGCAGGCTCGGAGATTAAACGAATGACCTGTTCAATTCTTATTAGGTGTATTGCGGCCTGACCAGCCACGGCCAGCTGATAGCTGTGAAGCAGGTCAGTCTGGACAGCTCTGACCCCGATGCCGCAAAAAGGGAGTACAGTCGTCTGCAGGGGGAGGTGGAATTGCTTAAAACACTGAGCCACAGCAACATTGTGGGCTTTTTGGGGACTTCACTTTATCGGCATGTGGTTTCAATCTTCATGGAGTACATCCCAGGAGGATCCATTGCTAGCATCCTTCACAGGTTAGGATGATCTAAAATAACTTGCCACTTACCCATTTGAAGTATCTGCATAGGGACAGCCTCAATCCTGACAAAAACTACAGAGCAACAATAAAAGGTCTCTACAGTTACTTTTAATACACAAATTGTTCTTGTCACTGCCCTCAGGTTTGGTCCTCTGCCAGAGCGAGTTCTGGTTCTGTACACCCATCAGATCCTGGAAGGGGTGGCCTACCTTCACCTGAACAGGGTGATTCATCGAGACTTGAAAGGAAACAACCTGATGCTGATGCCCACCGGCATCATCAAGCTTATAGACTTTGGCTGTGCACGGCGTCTCAGTTGCTTGAACCACTCAGCAAGCACCAGTGGAGACCTGCTTAGGTCCGTTCATGGTACACCTTACTGGATGGCACCAGAGGTAGCTATGGAGCTCTTTCAAGTGGTCCTCTGAGCACTACCGACTTACCAGCTTTTGATCTATTCTGATGATTTGTCATCCACCTTTTAGGTTATCAATGAGACAGGATATGGCAGGAAGTCAGATATATGGAGCGTAGGTTGCACAGTGTTTGAAATGGCCACAGGGAAACCACCACTTGCACACATGGACAAGATAGCTGCCTTGTTCTACATTGGTGCTCAGAGAGGGTTGATGCCTACCTTACCAGATGGGTTCTCAGCTAATGCCAAGGATTTTGTAAAAATCTGCCTAACAAGGTGAGAGCTTTTATTTGGTAAAAACGGATATGCTGTGTGAAACTTGACTTGGAAACAGACTTCTGCACATATTTTCTGTGAATGTTTGTGAATGAATCCCCTAAATTTTCTCTTGTTGCTCTCCAATCCAGAGACCAGAGACTACGGCCATCTGCAGACCAGCTCCTGAAGCATTCATTTATCCCCAAAATGGAGACTGGAGTGAACTCTTCGGAAACACAGAAGAACTTCTGCGGTCACCCACAGGGACACCGTGATTAACAAGGAATTGCGCTAAAACAGAACATTTTTGAGGTGAAGGGGGCATTTATTCATTTAATTTAGATTGGTGAATCTTAACACAAAGTATTGTTCAGTGATCCTTGGAGGGCATGACACTGACCCCGGTGATCCAGCAATAGTGTCAGTGTTGGGAACACAAGGCACTAGGGGATGTGCCCGAGATTTTTCTTGAAACTACGAGGCTGAGAATGTAAAAATATAAAGAATACATCATTCACATTTGAGTAGAATTTTGCATGGCTTTATGTAAAAAGCACTTTTCTTGATTGAACTAAAATGACAGATGTCAACCTTCTGTTACTAACTTCAAATGTGCCAATCGTATTATGAATGACATAATTTCAAATTTACAGTACAGCTCTGTGTGGGTCGGGTGTATTTAGGTTGTGATAATAGTGAATAAACCATTTTGCATTATATATGTATGTATAAACAGGATAATCTTCTTCAAAGTTTCAGTACTTGAAGTATGAGCTATCACTTCCTGTCAATTTTCCTGATGAGTTATTGAGGAATTGTGTTAAACTGGTAAACTTCAGAGACAAACCAGATATATTACTATCAGCTACTGCGCAACCATTTCTCCTCAAATTAAATCCAAAAATGAGTCAGTTTTCTTTTTAAACTCAACATGCATATAAAGTATGTGTAATAAGTCGAAAGCAACAACCAGGACTTATAATGTTTCAGGATAGTGGCAACTTTGAAGTTTATTTGTAATACTGAAATGAAAAGAAAAACCAATATAAAGAGTGGCTTACACTCATTTCTCCCCAACTGCTGTTGCTCTGTGTCCCCCATTGTAAAATCCCCAACAAGGCTACAAACAACCCAGCTTCAGGCTTCTTAGGTATTTTGCACACTCCAGAAATAAATGAGTAACCTGGTCAAAAACATAAATAAATAAAAAATTAACTGGGCCATGTCAAGATTTTAGAGCAATGGCATTTAATGAGCTGAACTAATGTATAGACTTGTGACAGTTACATGGCTGCAAATATAATTCAACCGATTGGGTGAAACTAGGAACAAGCTTGGCCACGTTGTAGGTTTTCAAAATACGCAGCAGGTCATCTTCTATATGGCATTAGTCACTGTTCTAACAACTGCAGCTGGAATGAAAAGAGCCAATGTTTTTCCTTCTCCTGAACAGTACCCTGTTACTGATTGATTGAATAATACATGTATCCCTTTTATGGGTTGACATCTGAAGGGCTACAGCGTTGTGTCATGAAATAATATCTGATGCACTTCAAAATGAAAATGACAATGTAAGCTTTAATAGCAAACTACTATTGTCCTTGTCAGGGTTTTTTTTTTTTGAGGCAAAACCTTTGGCATCCAGCTTAAGGTCTACTTAGAGGTCCAAAAAAATAGTTCTTGGTACAAACTTGCATCGCTCTGATGTGACTAGTAGGCTGTGTGCCTGTGTTGAGAGCATCCAATGACACTTCCTGCGATGGAAAAGCACAAAACAGCACCCTCTGTAGGAAGATGTAAGAAGCACACACCACTGGAATTCTGCAATCATTCACCCCATGATGCCAAAGTGGAAGATCAACAAAATAAGTCTTTTATAGATATTATAGTTATCTTGTTATAATTACAAGCAGCTCCAAACCTGAGTAGTCATAGAATAGCTTTTTTTTTTCTTCAAACATACAAAAACGTATGTACATTTATCTCCACTTCCTGTAAACAGTAAGTAAGTGCTCTCCTTTTAAATCCCTTTGATGATTGAAACATGCAAATCATATGCACAGTACTTAAGTATAAAAAGAAATAGACAATAAAGTAATTGAGGAGATGAAATTTTACATCTAAGGAAAAAAAAAAAAATTGCATCCATCAACATTACTAAATGGAATGCCAGCAAACATAACTCGAACTCATCTCCAGCTGGCCACTGGCTTCCTCAATTCAACTGTAGAAATGTGATTCAGTTCAATTATTAACACTTAATACTTTTGTTTCCCCTTATGGAGATCTTTAAATATTGGGAAAATTCCCGTATGATGGAAAGACGCACACAATCCTTCCTCACCACATTCCCACCAACCAACCTTTGCACATTCCTCAAGGCATTTCAGGAGGAAGGAGAACCAAGCAGCAATTCAACACTAACAGAAAAATAGGACTGAGCATCAAAGTCCAGAGATGTGACAGTCAGGAAGCATAATTTTTTTTGTCTAGTCTCTCAGAAATTGAGTAGTCCAACAATACTTTTCATGTTTTTGAAGATAAGTTATTCTGCCTTTAAGTAAAGGGTTTATCATGACATAAAGAGTTATTTTTCTAGGGCACTTGACAAGGAGGTGAGCATAGTCTTCAATGTTTCAACTGTGGGTAGTTTGAAGCCATTTCCATGTGCTGGCCATATCTGCAGAGGGGTGGACTCAATGTCTCTGCTCTCCCACTTCATGTGGCGATTCACTAGGAGGAGGGTACTGCTGAGAGGTCCGCAGCCCACCTGGGTGTGATAGGAGGGAGGAGGAGAAACAAGAATAAGGAAGAGGAGAAGGAGGGAGGGAGGGAGGGAGGGAGGTATGGAGCGGGGTTAGCCAAAGAGCTGCAAGCCAGATGAGACACACTGCAGAACAGGAGAGGAGCAAAGGGGAGAAAAGGGGGAAGAAAAAGATGAAGTACCTGCAGCACCAGTGCCACCCTTGGAGATTTTGCTCACTTTGGAGCAAGAAGTGGAGGATGAAGAGGGAGGGTGGTGGTTGTGGCTGCCCTCTGGGTACACCCTCTTGCGTGATGTGGATGAAGACAAAGAGCCGGATCCTGGAGGAGCGAGTGTCATCCCTTCCATGTTGACCAATCCCGGGGTACCTCGTAGCAGGGCCCCACCACCTGGGCCCTCAGGACCTCCTCGCCCATTGCCGCTGTTTGTGTGAGGGTGACTGTGCTTGTGATGGCGATGGAGGTTGTGCTCCGCTCCACGATGTTTCTCCTTGTTCACCAGTGGGCTGGAATGTTTACTCTTGTTGTTGGTGGTCACCATGCCTTCATCTGATGAGCTGTGACAGTCTGATGATGACACTTTTATCTTCATCTTAAGCTCATCTTTAATGGGTTGACCACTTCTATCCAGCTGGGAGCCGCCACCCGACCCAGGAACAGCCAGGCGAAGTTTCAACGAGCTTTTGTCCCGTTTGTCAATGTGATGACGTTTATCTTGGCCTGAAGTTGAGGAGGAAAGAGCTTTAATTTTCATTGGGGAGGCAGTGGTGCTGCCATCACCACAATGGGATGTTTGGTGGGGCTGTGAATGTTTTCTATGGTCTACTTGGCTCATAGACGATGGTGCATAGGTAGAAGAGGAGGAAGACGACATTTCGCAATCCATTGTGCCCCCATGCTGCTCCTGCCGGCGTTTTGGCCCAGAGACAGCAAGCTCTGCAGCATGTTTTTCTCTGTATTTGTCCAGAGACAGCTTCTGAGCTGGAGAAGGTTGTGGTGGATGAGGCTGAACCGGTGGAGGGTATGCAGGCAGAGATGGTGGCTGATGTTTGCCAACTCCACCCCCACCAGCTCCTTTTTGTTCCTGTTTGACAGGGATGAAGTCTAATGTTTTCTCAGTCTTGTATATTGGTGGATGTTGGAGCAAAGAGGAAGTGGAGGTCTGTGAAGACAGTGTCTGCTCTTGGATGGAGATGCTGAGGGGCTCCTGTTTGATGCAGGCTGAACTGTATCCTGCTTGGTTCTGTTTGCCCTGGGGCCATTCACTAGCAGGATTGTATGTGCCAGCCATGGTGTCCAAAGAAAGGAGTGCACCTGCAGGCTGAACATTCATGGGCATGGTGAAGGTGGCGCCTGCCTTGGAAAAGCTTGGGTTGGACGAGGACATTCCAGAAATTGAGGCATCACCTTGGTCTTGGAGCATGGACGATCCGGCAAAGGAGTTATCCATCAACTGGGTGCTCTCACTTTTAGGCTTTTTGGCAGCTTGTGTCGCCTATAAAGGAGAGGAGATTTGTGAGACTGTGTGGAGTTTAGTTTTGGTTAGCAGTAAGCTCTCTGATAGAGGTCCAAGGGGTACAAATAATTCATGTAAAAGAATTTGTCTTGCAACTGTTAACCCTTCAATGGTAATAATTTTGCCACAAAATTGTCAAGCAGGTATTTGCGAAAACAGGCATGAAAAAACGGTATGTTTTCAGAACTTCATTTTGACATCCAAGCTTTTTGCTGGTTTTTTTAAGGACCACTCAATTGTACAGAAATGTGTCCTACCCTCCAGTTACGTATCCTCTTTAACCGACTGGGCGTCTTTTCCAATATCTGCAGGAACTCGTGAGTCAACTCTGCAAGTAAAAGACCTTTTTATTGTCTGCTGCTGAACTTACACAATGCAACTATGTCTTCTCTCATTTTTGTAGAATATGAATAAGAAACATTTTAGGTAAATGCTTACAAAACAACCAAATACAGAGGGTACAATAAATGTATCTAGATATGAGACATAGCAGCATGTTAAATTCAATACAATACATTATGGCAAAGTAAAGCATCTTACCATCAAGCAGCTCAAGAGTGACAGAGCTGTCCACGTACTCCCACCAGTGTTTCCCATCAGTAGAAACTGGGATCTCCCAGTTAGACCACTTACACGCCAGGTGGATGCACACACAGGCGATCACTGTGGGCTTGTACTGGAGGCAGAAGGTAGTGAGGTGGAGACTGTGTGGTGGTATGCAAATGATGAGTGTGTGCAGTGTGTGTAAGAAAGTGAGTATTTCACATGTGTGAGGGCATCGGAGCGAGTTAGTTCAGGCCAGGTGTGGTCAGGATTGGTCCCACATGTGGAGAAAAGAGAACAAGAAGGAGCAGATAACTTTAATTTACTGGTGGCATTGATTGCAAAAGACAGGCCACAACTTGAGTATAGATATGCAAAATTCAAAATTCTAACATTGGAGAGCTTTTAATGTCAAACTCTGGTAACAGTATAGGTGACATCTAACAACATTATAATTAATGTCATAATAAAAGACAGAATCCCTGTGTGAGGTGAGCATTTACTAACGATTTATGTTTGAAGTAATTTGGTTGGTTTTAATTTTGAAGAATCAAAACTACACTCAGGGAATTGGTGGGGGGGGCCACGTGAAGTAACTATCTGTAGCATGCCCATTGTGAAACACACTGAACCCTGAGGCCACCCATGTGACAGTTGCATATTTGCAGTTCTCCTTCTTTGGACCTCGTTAACTGGGATAAATATTTAGCAGGACTGCTGCCTGTACACTGAAGTCTGAATACTAAAATTAAATATCATAGCTGACCAATAACTCAACCACATCATCTTACATCAATAGGATAGCAAGAGTGAATTAAACATTCATTTCACAATCAAATTAACAAACCAATAGACGAAGGGCTACCATCCAAGTATTGAAAGCTAAAATGAAGACACAAGCTGCTTTTTAACTCCCCTTTTGGTTTTTGGCTATCAAAGTGAACACAAGTTCATTTTTGGAGACCCAGATAAATCAGTTAATCAACTTAGCATTAAGGCTTTTTCCATTCCCAAAGTGGCAATGAACATAATAATGCATTCGTGATGAATCAAAGATTCTAATGGGAAACTTACTCCATGTTGCAGCTAGATTTGTCAGGATGAGCATCCTTAACATTTTGGTAAAAGCTGGATGGTAACCTTGTGCAAGTACGATGTCTGGAGGCTGTTCTGCCACATTATAGTGACTTCAACCAAAACAAATCAGTCACAGCCAGCTCTTTTGAGCATGTGGCTGATGACTACACTAAAAACATATCTGCCATTAAATCATACAAAGAACTTTGAGTCTTTACAACTAAATTTAAATAAATGTTTTTTGAGCTATTTTTACAAGACAGTTGGTTAAAGGTTTCATTCTCAAAAGTACTAAAACCTCTAACATCATTCAGTCAGCATCCAGACATTGTCAACTGAGTTGGAGAAGTTAAATACATTAATACCAATTCTTTTCCACCACTGCCTACATTAAACAGACCCTTTAAGGACCCAGTTTCCGTTCTAAAGGTGATATCAAGAAAGAAATCTTTTTCTCACTTAATAATCCATAAATCACCTAATGTACTTTGATGTAAACAAGAGATAATCGATGGCTTTGGATACTTTACAGGTCCTTAATGGGTCACAATTGGATTTTTCTCTTCACATCTTTTACATAAAATGATGTAGAGCAAGAAAAGAAACAAGCAATATTGCAAAAGTTGAAAATATCTGAGGAGATAAAGAATGTTGAAAAAAAAAAAAAAAAGGGTTTGAAAAAGAAAATGTTAAAAATGAATTTGCGGTACTTACCGGAAGAACCTCTACGAGAAATGTTTACATCTGTGAAATCTTTAGCTGCTATTCAGGCTACCAAAGTGTCTTTCTCTTTTAGAATTATGCACTTTTTCGCAACCAAACAAACATGTGGGTTTCAAGCGCACCACTACACTTCACATCTTGCATTCAACCCATCTGTGCCAACACATGGTCCCTTGTACAATACACCGCACAGCGGCTGGGGCCGGTAACGCTACATGCCACCCTGTCCCGCTGCCTTTGAACAAGGAAGGGGAGCCGCGGGGGAGGAGACAAGCGTCCCAACAACCACCAGCGCAAATAGGGCCCGTTGGACACTGAAAGGGTACCCTGCATTACAGGAAGCTATGGTGTGCAGTCAAAGTGCAACAAAGGAGGGGCAGGATAACAACCTGTTGGTAGCCATGAAATAGGAAGTCTGTGCCAGATCCTTGCTTGCTGTAAGAGACAGAGACACAAGAGAAAGACAGGCCAAGAAAGAGGGATTACTATATATGGAAGGCAAGGCATTTTTTTTATCTTTAGGACAGAGTGAAAATTTGCCTTTTAAGAGTTAATTTTCATTGCACTGATTAAGCCAAGACGAAGACGGAGAAAACATTTGGCACAAACATTTTGTAATTTTCAGTAACTTTGCTGATTTTTCTTAATTTGGTCTGCAGGAAAAGCTGCCAGATACATCAATATTATCAATCAATTGCTTTCAGTGTCACTTGATGATCAAATCATCATATTACAAATATTCAGATTAGCAAATTAAAATACATTTAAAGACATGTAACTGACGGTTTAATTAAAATTAGGAACAAAGTTCAATGTACTAATGACCAGATTAAATGTGATTTTGTACATATTAAAAATGTGTAAAGAATAAAGAATAAAAAAGTTTCTGCAAACCTCATAGTAGAATTGAAACATTATACTCCAATACAAAATTATTAAAATCCAGTCTTCAACTTGGCCCAATAAGTGTCCAGAAATTTATGCTGTTTATGTGCTTTATCGTACAATAAACTCAAACGGTCTTCAAAAAGGCAAAAAGAATAACGTGTGTGGTTATGTTAAATCAGCAAGGTTTTCACCCCCCTCCCCACCCATATCTGGTGGGACAAACAACACCAGAGGGCACAAAGAGCAAAGAAGGAAGCCTCTACCTCGAACTAGCTGGGAACATTTCACCACATCAGTGTGTGGGTGATCAATAGTAATTTCAAAGCCTGGAACAAAATACATGACAGGTGAGTTCAACACAGACACAGTTGGGAGGTGACATGTCATTTTACGATGAAATGTACAAATGCACTGAATTTCGAGGTTATTAATTCAGATTCGATAAAGGTACCTATATGTTAAATATAAATAGCGGAATTTGATGGCAAATTTTTTGTCTACGCTACAAATTATTATAAATTTAGCGCAACCAATTCAGTTTTGCTCACTTTCATTTGATATTCTGCAGTATTGAATGTAATCAATCTGCGAGTAAAAATTTTGGTTACTGCAAAATAAAATGTTGTACAAAAGTGAACTCGCAATCAAATTTATAAATTATTGTTAAAATTTCATACGACTTACTCAATACCATGGTTCATACCTACTGTCAGCACTGATAGAATGACATGCCACCTTTACATGATTTATTTAAAAGATATACTTGATACGATACCCATACAGTAGCTGATACGTTTCAGTTAACAGGCTGTGATGAATGTGATCGGTGTTAAATAGCACTATTCCCTTACTAATAATGACAAGTCAATGATAATGATCATGATAAACAAAAGTGCTTTCTCTTTCGCTCAAGTCATCCACTCCAATCACCACTACTTACCCAGGGTCTGCAGCACTATGGATTCAAGTATCACCAGCTCTTGAGCTTGCTGGAGGTATGCCTGAAGTTTGATAGACAGTCATTACAACACAATTGTAATGAGTCTATTAATCTATGCCTCTAACAACTGATTTCAAATGGCCAAAACTCCAAACAGAGAGGCTCATTTTTACTATTAATGTCAGTTTCACTAGGTGCAGGTGTTTGTTGCACACCAACAGCAGGCCAGATGTCTAAAAATAAGACCCTTTGCACAGGAAGAGGGAATGTAGCACAGCCAGCTATACTGTACAGAGGGAAACCATGACCACTGAGAGGAGAGAACTGGACAGATGTGGAGAGGGAATAAAAAAGACAACATTCAACCATATAATGTGCAGAGCTTCCTGAACTTACATTACTTTTTGTGTCTAGAGGTTGTTCTTGGGGATTTAGGCAAGCATGTGCAACTTTGATCACATGTTCGAGTTTCCGAGGTTGCTCTTCCACTTTTGCAGCCAAGAATAAGGTGGTTGGAGATATTATCTGTGTGAAAGCATCAAGACATTTCAGAACGGACCCAATCGCCCTGAATGAGTTCTATTCCATCAGTCTGCCCAACATGTGATTACAGGTTGCAAGCCAGTAATATTATGTAACAGGATACTTACATTTCTGTGGAATTTGGTGAAGGAATGGTGCATATAAAATCTATGCATGTAAACAATGGCTGTATTAATTGTTAACTGAGAGCTGAACGAAAGGGAGGTCAAGGAAAATTCGTAGTCATGATTGATTTCATGAATGAACTTAGCGATATGCGACTTCATCGAGCCGAAGCACATCGATGAGGGATTCATGTGCACAAATACACCATTTTAGATTAGTAACGATAAGCTAGAAAGATGAACCGACAACAGTTTAGCGAGTGAATTAGCTTTAAGCTAATTATACTAGAGCCATATATAAAATAATATGTCAGATAAAAAAGCCATACGCCAGTTTAGCGAAGCACATGGGTATTTGATTGTTTGTCAAACTGAACTATAGCGGATGAAGAAAACAAGACTTGGTTTATTTTAGTGGGCAAGTGATTAGCAGCAGCTGCAAACTAGCGGCCTATCCGCCATCAGCCCCCAGATGGCTAGCTGGCGTGCTACATTAGCACACAGGTAAACGTACGCGTATCTTATCGAGATTCAATCTGAAAACTTATTAGTACAACAACATTTCAACCAATGCGAGTATGCAGGTGAAAAAATGCTCGCCCCTAACCTCAGCAACCCGTTTAAAATACCTTAGCGCATTGGGCCCGCTCCAACGGTTAGCGCCATGTCTGCTTCCAGTCCGGCTGAGGGGTTTAAGTTTGTTTACAAAGGATACACGTTAAGTCTCTGACCCATATCTTGGATCAGATTCGCCGCTTGCTGTCGGTAGGAGAGCTCCCGATCTGGTTCTACTCCACATCGGCGGGACGGCGTGGTTTCGAGTTGCTCCCGGGTGAAAAACCACTTCGACGAGGATCCCCGGCACGCCGCCATTGCTCTCCAACGCTCACTGGGGGCATCGGTGTAGCGGACGTGACGACAATGCCGCGCTTCTTCGTTGGTGAGACTGGTGGTGCGACGCTCAACACGCTCGATTGACTGCTGATTGGATTACCGGCGAGGTAATGGAGAAAGATATTTTATAATGTGTTAATAATGTAGTCTTCTCTATTTTGGAATGACATTAATGAGCCAAGCAGGAGCCAAACACACCGAGATGCTAAATAATTCTCTCAGTGAATGAATTGCACCCAACCGGGTCAGCCAGACTGATCTATGCGGCAGGTCACAGGATGCCCTTATTGACTTTGTGGCCCCCTGATAATTTGTGTGGTTCATGGTTGACATGTCCAACCGGATGATAAGATATCCTTCCCGCTCAGACATGGCAGGGATGGGATGGGAGTCCATGAGAGCAATGAAAATGGAAGGCCTCTCCATCCATGAGACCAGAGCTTGGAACTACTGCCAGCACACCAAAAGTTCCTTGTGGGAGAGCGACGTTTATACAAAAAATAAATAAATAAATAAAAAATGTCATGGTTTGATTAACTTTGGAAGGTTTTCTGACCACTGCAACTGTGAACATTGTCCAAAAATTAGGCCAAAAGTTTCTCAAACACTTGGTGTAGGCCTACGTGGTCCGAACATCCTGCAAAAACCCCTTGAAACAGACCACATAATACTGCACCTTTTCTTTACAGATTTTTTTATTTAGCAATTCAAGCTTATTGGTTTGTAGCAAGTGATGTATTACATTAAGAAGAGAGGAATGAGGATTAGTCTCAGTAAGATTGAATAAAGAAATGATTATTCGATTGTAACAACTCCATCCTGCTGGGTGAGCCAGCCTCATGGGCGTTTACAGTTCTGAAAATGTGTCTAGGTCATTGACTGACACATGACACAGACCACAAGAACATTTTATTTATAACTATAATTACAATTTTAAATGATGATTTAACATAATCTTAATTAAAATATAATTGTGATTTAGGGAAATTATTCCTGCGTGTTATCAGTAACAGCTTCAATTTTCCCTCTCAGAAGTTCTTATGTTTTATATTGAGTTAAAATAAATAATATTCACAAAATAGCGATAGAAAAATACTTTATTATAACTAAACAAAATTAACTTGCATATACTATCCACGCTTCAGGGTGCTTTCTTTCATCCAAATGTGCATATCTGAATAAATCTGTCACATTAAATCACTGGATGCATTTCAGTCGTTACTCAAATTGCTCTCGTTTCAGTCCCAAAAATTCCAGTGCATTTCCAGCGAGCAATTTATCCTGGAGTACAAAGAAATAAGCATTAAATCATATAGGAAATACTGCACTTTAAGACAAAAAAATTGCTTGTACGTGATTGATACAATTTAGCTTGCAGAATTTAAGCCAGGTCTCTACATCAGAAGGCCTAACTACACTGAGTCCCTGACTAGCCATTTCTCATTTGCTATGTGTTTTAAAGTGAATTCACAGCAGCAATGCATGTTCTTAATCTATGAGATGGAAATATTCTTACCTTTAGAGTCTCATCAAACTGATCCATTGACTCAATCAGTGATCCAGGTTGCAGCTCACCCAGTGGAAAAGGATAATCCGTTCCCAGCATAACTTTATCCTGAAAGAGAATTCAAGGAATTTAGAAAACTATTGCAATATTGAGAACATAGATAGTATTTCTGTCAGTTTAAAGGACAGGAACCGTGTCATTAACAGAACCACTGTTAAAAATAAGAGTTCCACACAGAAAGGAGCCCTGTACAACCTGGTATGCAGGTTGTTTGTCCAAGGTTAAAGTGGTGTTTCAGAAATAACTGCTAATGCACTCAAATCACCCATGTAGTCTCCATGGTCTGTTCTGCAAAGCAATGTCTTATATGTCTTATATAAATATATGGGCCCTCTCTGACCACCAATAACATATGGTGTGTGTTGAATGAATGAAGCTCACTCTTCCAATAACATCAACAAGTAGCTTCAGAGCAGTGGGATCATGAACTAAGGAGTCAGTGTAGAAAGAGCCAAGGTATTTCCGTGGGCAGATCTTGTTGTCGACTGCACACAGGTCAGGACGGACTATATGCCCATGGTCAATTCTGCCAATGGTGAATGGGAAAGATCCACCTGTAACCAGATGGACAAGATACTGTGCTTTTAAGGTCAAACAACAGTAGGAAGTGCCATACACACATACAGTGAAAGTGCCTTGAAGGATGTATGTGAAGTTCATAAGCAACACATGGTCTCTTCTGTACCTCCATGAGCAAAGCAGACTTTCAGTTTGGGAAATCTCTCGAAGACACCTCCAAAAATCATTGAGCAAATAGCCATGGTGGTCTCTGAGGGCATGCCTTTATGACAGAAAGTACAATAAAATATAACGTATCTTTTCATAATTCTGGTGAAATGACTTGTTGCAAACAGCGGATGTGGGTTATTATCCCAAGTGGCAAACAAAATGGAGCATGCCAGGTCACCACTGACCATAATTAAAGCGCCGCAAAAATCATGGGAAAAGCTTAGAAATCAGCACTGTGTGGGTATTTTAAGTGGAAGTACAATTATTTGGTTTTAGTGGGTTTATTGATTATTTTAGAAAATAATACTCATAATGTGACAGCTGTGCTGTTACTGGTGTCAGTGTTACTGTTGGTTTATCGATTTTTCCTAGGCCATCTCCCTCACCCACCAGCCAGGGCAGCCAATACTTAGCCATCCTCCCATCAGTCTGCATGTCCCATGGGTGTACAAATATGGAGCAGCTCAGCTCCTCGGCTGCCTGTTGGGAGAACACACAACAAGATTTCTCTATGAATTTGCACATATTACAAGGAATTCTTGTAATATAAGCACACTTCAGTATGCAATGACTCACAGCATAGAAGGGATAGAGTTCAGAGGCATTGAGGTCCCAGTTGTTGATGTGTGAGCCAATCTGCACCCCTGGGAAGCCCAGCTCCTTCACGCAACGCCTCATCTCCAGAATGGCCAAGTCAGGAGCTTGCATGGGCAACGTTCCCAGACCCACAAACCTCTTAGGGTGACTATGCACTGTCTGGGCCAAATCATTATTTAACATGACACAGAGATCCAGTGTGTCGTAAGGTTTGGCCTGCAAACCAAAAATAGAATTAATATAGGTAATTACATTAGCTGGGAAGCACTTTAATCATACATGCTTCTGAGTGTTGATACCTGGAAAAACAAGCATGGCAAAATAGCTACAGATAAGCCATCATGGTGCTGCACAAAAGACCCTAAATGAAATTGTTGTCTTTTTTCAGTGGGGTGGATGGAGCTCACATTAAGTTTGGGCATAGTAAACAATGCCATAAAATTTCAGGCACTCAGCAATAAAACGTGACACTGTGGCTGCAGTGTTTTTGACCTGTACTCACCCAGTAACTGAACATAACAGGAACAGTAGAAAGGGCTTGAACAGTCACACCTGATTATCAAAAACAGAAGGATTGGTCATTAATAAAATGACGAGGTAGCTGTAACACTTCTTTGTGTCTCTCATGTCTGTAATTGTACCATGTTGATCCATCTCTTTCATACGTGCGCTGGCATCCCAGCAGTTTTCTTGAATCACCCGGAACAGCTTTCCATCCTTCATCATCTTTGCTTCACCCTGTTATACAGTATTAACACCAGTCACATGTCTGAATTCAATGACTGCAGCATATATATGCACTGTCCCTCCAATGTAGAGTCAGGACACTTTGGCAGGTTTATTGTTCTTGTTGTTTGTCATTTCACATTTAGGTGAGGTGACATTTGGATTTTATAACATTTCAAACTGGGGCAGCACGGCGGCATAGTGGTTAGCACTGTTGCCCCACAATAAGAAGATTGTGGGTTCAGTTCCCAGCCTGGGGCCTTTCTCTTCAGAGTTTGCATGTTCTCCCAGTGCCTGTGTGGGTTTCCAATGGGTACTCTGGTTTCCTCCCACTGTCCAAAGACATCCATGTTTAGATTAATTGGTGACTCTAAATTGTCTGTAGGTCTGAGTGTGAGTGGTTGTTGGTCTCTGTCTGTCTCTGTGTGTTGGCCCTGTGATGGACTGGCAACCTGTCCAGGATGTACCCCACCCTTGCCCAATGTGAGCTGGGATTGGCTCCAGCACCCCTTGCGGCCCGGAAACAAATAAGTGGTAGAAGATGAATGAATGAACATTTCAAAATACAGTACAACCACATGATGGCAGCAGACAGCTGAGTCATACTTTAACACATGAAACATGTTTTTATATATATTTCAGACCTAACTACCAAAAAAATCTGGTCAGTTTATCACCCCTGTTAATGGCTGCAATTAGCAAACTCTCATCTTGGATGTCACACTTTGACTTTGTCCTCTGAGTTCTTGCTTTCAACACTGGCAACAACAATTAAACAGCTGCACATCACCTGGCCCAGCTTTTGCATGTATGTATGTGTCAATGTGACACATTCAACTATTACTCCAAAGTTAAAATGTTGTCTTCTGCAAAAAGTTCATTCGCCATACAGCTGCCCGACTGCTCTGTGTTCTGTTGTGTTGCCTCCGTGTTTGAAGGGAATCTCTCTGCTGACGCAAAGACAACGTGCTGAGTTCTGCAGCTGCTCACATAGCCAGAAGCAGCCCGACAGGTCCAAAGGGTGTGGTGTAACCAGGAAGAACCTGCTGTGTGCCCAGCATAGCACACAGTACAATTGCATACATACTCATTTACCTGTGCCCTTTCTGTATGCAAACACATACACACACAAAACACACATGCATGCCTATCTGTCTCTCTCTGTCTCTATCCCTCTCTCTCCCTCTGTATTTCTAGATATCAATATATATCTAGAAAGAGAAAGAGAATACCTACTCACCTTGCAGTGATGGTGAAGCTGGACAAACCCATCATATCCATACCTCTGTAACACATGAAAAACGTAATTAATAAAAGTGCTGCAAATATTCACATAAACAAGCCCGGGATTTGGTGCTTTGATGTCCTTAGTGCACCTTCCTAAATAAATCCTATATTGATTGTGTTATCGCCTTTGCAAGGTTTCAGTCTTCTTCCTAGAAGACTATCAAGTCCACCGCCCTGGTTCAACAGAGTGAATGCCAGCTGTGTGAGTTGTTGACCCTTTTGCATACAAATGAAGCATCAAATGATTTATGTGAGCAATACAGTCGGTAAAGTACCATTACATATCAGCAGATCAGCAGAACTGTGCACTTAGTAAATAGATTTAGATATATACATAGTGAAGCTTGAGCTTTTCAAATAGCAAATGGGAGTTTTAGGCACTTTAACTTTGAAAGGTGTGATGTCTTCCAGTAGCTATTTCAATGGCAGCTGCTTTCAATAAAACAAATGCATGCCAGTTTATGGGGAGGGACGATTAGAAATTAATTTTCCGTTTAATGTCTTGGGAGCCCAAGTTTGTCAACAGCTCAGAAGACATTTCTTGTAACTAGGTTCTTTTATTGCCTTGATACTTGAGACTTCACAGCTTTTCCCCCAGTTCTATTCGAGTTGTATAAACATGGTTTTGAACTCATATTACAGCTTTGTTTGGGCTTTTAAAGACTCCGGGTGTAAAATATGGTCAGTGAATTTTGCTTTTCTGTGATTGATGTTGCCAGTATGTTCCAGGCAACATTACTCCTACAAATCCAAAATAAGTGTGTTTGGATGTTAGTTTGGGTGTAATTTCAATTTTTTATGTTTTCTGCGTTGTGTGAACTGTATTGCAGTATACAGCAGGGCCTTTCTGTTATGTAATCTACCCCTTTCTGATAGAAGAGGTGAAATGTACATGTCATGGAAAGGTAAAAGTCACAAAATTAGTATTTGTATGTATTTGAAGACAACCAATGATGTAAAGTAAGAAAGCTTGTATGCAATTGCAGGCCGTGCCTTCTGACCAGCAGTAAATGTGGGAAATGATTAGCTAAAGTCAAGACTCCACAGTGACAGAGACGTAAGAGCAGGATCAGATAAAGCCAGGCCAGAGCCTCCTATTGATTAAAGTTTAACCATCCGTAGAGGAGACAGACTTATGGAGTGAGCTGTTAAACTCCTAGCTGACACTCCAGTGGGAAATGTCTGCACATGTATTTTTGACTGCTGTATTTAGTAGCATTGGATTCAAGGAAAATCCCCATCTGACACCAAACAGATACAAAGACGTGTTTTTTTTAAACCCACTGAACCACACAAAATGCGACCTGGTCCATAAATTGTGTGCACTCAAGGCTGAGGCACCAGGCTTTTATGAAAAAAAAAAACAACAAATCAGATCTTTCATGAACTTTCGCTTACCTCCTTAAGATTGGGCCACTCCTTCGGTAAAATGTGATTGTGAATATCAACCTTCATCCTGGTGATTATCTCCAGCAAATTTGAGATGTCTGGTTCAGAGAGATTCCTTGCAATAAATGTACACACAGCCAGTAAACAACTCCTGTCCCTCAGCCTGAAAGCAATGACCGATAGGTGAACGCATGCTGGGACAGCCTTGTCATTTATTACCGAGTCTACAGACCAGAGTTTAGTAGAGGTTAGGAGAGTTTTGAGCTGGCTGGTTAACGTTGCCAATACTTGCCTCTTACTTCATTATTCAGTCCCTTGGTTCTGCTTCGTTTTCACATAAAAGAATCCTAAACTGACAAAAGAAACCACAAACTGATAAGAGTTTTGCATAAATAGTTTGAAATTGTTATTATTGAGATAAGAAAGTATTTTCCATTTTTCTGGGGATCCCAAAGATCCCTCAAAGACTTCAATTTGAGATTTAGGCTTCTCACCAACACAAAAACAAACACACGTGGTTTAAAGCAGCACTTTCACAGTTCTGAGGTAATTCCACTCACCTACACTACAGGTAGGAGTCAACCTCTGATATTTTGCTGACTGACTGACTGACCTGCTCATAACTTTGTGCTTTAGGGCCCCCTGGTGGTTATTAATGAAGCCAATTAAGAGGCAAAGCAGAAGCCAAGCAGGTAAAAAGACTGAGGTGTGAAAAGAGTTGATTTCTTTCAGCTTGATAACAGATGATCAGTGGGGCCACTAAAATCGAAATTAGAAGGGTCGTTCACCATCAATAGATATGTGTATTATTAGATACGTAAAATAATAAAAGCCATCCGTAGAAATAACCCATGACTAACAGCCCTTAATGAAAGTCTTTTTTTTCCATAACTTGTACAGAATTGTAAAATCATTTGGAGAAAATCCCTGTGTAATAGAGGACAAAGGTCTTTGGGTGTTATATGTAGAGGTCTTCAGAGGAGGAGAGAAGGACGAAGGGGAGGAGGGAAAAAACTTGCTGGCACCGCCTGCCAGATTCACAGCAGATCTCAGCAATTTATACCATCGCAGCATCTAACCCTAAAGTCTGTGTAAGTGAGTGAGCCGGACAGGGTGTTTACATCCACAGCTGATCCTCGCAGTGTAGAGTTTCACTGCTGATGCCGAAGAAATAAATCCTCCACCTCCCCCCCCCCCCCTCCCCTCCCTCCTATCTTCTCTTCCTCTCTCGCCATCTCTTATCTTCATCCCCTGCGCAACTGAGTCGACACCGGTGGTTTACAGGACGCGCTGGATGGCTACTGCACTTAACGGACCGGTGTGAACCTTTTTTTTTTTTTTTTTTTTTTTTAAATCTCCGTCTGCCTTCTGCCTTTGAGCCTGAAACTGCACAAAAAACTGCAGCAACAATGTCAGATCCGGTGACCCAAGAGTCCTACCCTGTCCCACACCCGACTATTATAGATCCCTGCCCGGCCACGGTGCGGAACGGCCAGTGCGCCCCGGATGGCTTCACCAACAACCACCATCAGCACGACAAACCCCCCGGCCAGCCCGAGCCCTTCACCACGGGCCAAGAGATGAAAATCACTGACAGTGTGGAGGGAGAAGGTAACTTCAATGTTGTTGTTTTTTTTGTTTGTTTTTTTTTTTTTTTAATCTTACGGATATGAAGGTGTGAGGGTTATGGTGGGGGGGGGGGTACCTTTGGGAGATGGGAGGGTTATTTTTAGTCTATGCGAGATATTTTTAGTCTTCTCTTACTTGAATAATTCATGATTGCCCTACATTAGCTGGATCCACATTCAAGCAAAAGTTGAATTCAAGGCTCTAAACAGGAAAAAAAGACAAAAACAGCTTCTAGAGACATTCATTCATTCATTCATTTAGAACAAGGGGGCCCCAACCTTTTTTGTGCCACGCACCGGTTTCATATGAAATAATGTGTTCACGGACCGGCATAGAAACAAATAAAACCAAAGTGTTTAAAAACACAACTCAGCATGAAGCTGGATGTATGAGCGGTGACCAAAGTGCTGATAAAGCGTATGTCTCCATGTGCAGAGGCAGTTTTGAAGGCACCATTGGCACATTCGCTGGCCTGTCTCCTCATATGATGCAGGGCTCGGAGTGTGAGAATCATCTGTATCAGTAAATCCTTATTTTAAGTAGGGTTTCTGATATCGTCTTTTAAATGCAGCTTTCTTTTTGTTGGAAGACGTAGGCTCTTCTTTTTCTGTCTCCTCATTGTCTCCCCTTTCCAAAGAAGCTCTCCAAACACGTTTGTTTTTACCCATATATTGCCAGCTTGTGGGCTTCATGTTTGATGGACCATATCACGTGACCGAGACGAGCGTCTTGACATGTGTCCAGAGGCACAGACGGATATAGCTGGTAATTTCTTCCAAATAAAACATCGTTGGGACTCTGATAATCAATTTTTTTTATTCAGTCTTTTTGTGCTGACTGGAACCAGCATCACTGATTTAGAACATTCCCAAAATTAGAATTGCTTCAGGGAATTCAATTGTCCATGCTTGAAAGCAGAAGTCTAATACTAATCACATGTATGTCTCCCTGACTCTCAAACATGCATTTGCATTTGCTGAACCATACCTTTTTTTAACCAGTATCATCCCATTCATCATCTCATATGCATTAAAACTTTGAAACAAAACATTCCACAGTGGATAACATTTATACAATAGCTATATGTGACATACTCTGTACTCTCTTTATTTATAGACTTTTAGTAGCTGTATTGGTTGTAATTTATGTTTATGTTTACTAGATATGCTTTTAAGGCATACCTGTTATATCAATTGGACTGTGCAGCTTTCCCCACACCAATGATACTGTGTTTGAGCGGGTCAGGAGGACAGAGAAATAGATACTGAAGAAAATGTCACCTTGTGCCCACCCAGGAAAAGATAAATACAAGGTCAGAATGAAGGAGTTTATATGTTCAGCATTTTTCTTCTGGTTAAATATGTTTTAGCTGTCTTGCTCCTTTAAGACAGTAATCAGTAGTAACATTGAAACTGACTGATTCTTAAAGGTTGTTGAACCCTTTAAGGGGTGCTCCAGGGAATCAGTGTGTCACACTTAGGTGAGAGACAGATGGTGGAAATGGTCGAAATCAAAGCAGCAGAGACTGAGCTCAGCTTTTAGCCCCTCACATGGGTCAAGTTCTGATACCACTGGATCCACTGCAACATGATAGCGTCTTTCATTAATTGCTCTCTGTCTGGAGAACATTGTTTTAACTCTACACTTTCATTCTGCAAGGTTTAAAAAAAAACAAAAAAAACAAAAAGAAACACTGCCTTCTCTAAACTCTAACAAAGGTAAATGTGAGCACATCACCATGACATCAGCAGTTATTTTCTCACATTTGATAAACACTCAGTCAACCATCAATGCCACTAAATTTACTGACATTTTTAACAAGCTAAAGCATTACTAACCGTGATTAGAGAGGGGACCTTTATGCATAAAATTGCTGGAATGCCAATGTAATTTGTTGTGTTCAGTGTACGTCACTTATTGTGAGGTAAATGAAGGCCATTGTCTTAAAAGCTGTGTGAGCAGGCATCAAGCAGAAAACTTTAATGGCACACGTTTTGTGGACACAATGTATTTCACACATTCAAACTTCCTTAGTTTCCCCCATCACTCTCCTGTTTACATAAATGTCCCAGTTAATGCTGTTGAAAACCTCTGCAGTCTCCCTATCATGGTCATTTATTCCATGTCTTTCCGCTTTCCTGCTAGTTTAATAACATTTTAGGAATGTCTGGTGGTACAACTGTAAGAAAGATAAGAGCAAAGATTAAAAAGATTTTAAAAAAGTATATTTAAAAGGTAACAATTTTTCTCTCCTTCAGTTTATTCTCCCCCCATGAGTATTCTATTCAGTCATTTGTTTCTGCTTGCAAATATGTGCACGATATGTGTGACTAGCCTATTGAACAAGATGCCCAATGGTAAATACTTGTTGGAAGCAAAAGATGTGACAGAGGCAAGTGTCAAATGAGATACTCACTCTGACACACACACAGACACACACACTCCCACAAGAACAAGTGTGTGTCATGGAGAACTGTGTGACATGATGTTGAGCACATGCCTCCTGTCTGATCCCTCAGCCAATGATCATGTGAGCAGTGATTTAACCATGCTCTTTCACTTCCCTCTCTGCAACACACACACACACACACACTGTTTAGCTATTTAAGAGTTTTAATCGACATTGGAGTTTGATTCAGTTTTAAAATCCATTTGGTAGCTGGAGCTGAGTATTTGAAGTGTTTGGAAAAATCCACTTCATTGACAAGTGTTCTTGCACTTCGTTAAAATTAATATTCATAGAAAACCACTGTGGCTCTTTCCATGAACAGAAAATGTCCTGTCACTGCTTATAACACATTGTTGGTCACAACTATGACCAGGCCAGCATACACTGGGACTTTGCATTACTGACCCACATACACACACACAGACTACGTCTGTCCTGACTCATGCCTTCCAGATGATATTTGACCTTGTTCAGGCACAAGACCTCTGCTTGTATTCTTTGAAGTTTTATCTTAAAAGAGATCGATTCTAACCATACTCATTGATTTCATCAGCATGTAGTAAAGAATGGATGCAAAAATGCAAAATATACACAACACTAAAGGTGTAAGGTTAAAGTTGAAGCTACCAGCCAGCAGATTCATTCATCTTCTTCCACTTATCCATTTCTGGGTCGTAAGGATTGCTGAAGCCAATCCCAGCTCACATTGGCTGAGGGCGGGGTACACCCTGGACAGGTCACCAGTCCATCCCAGGGCCAACACACAGAGACAGACAGAGACGAACAACCACTCACAAACCTTTGACAACAAAGTTTACCACACAAGCCTGTGAGCTCGACATTTTCGAGAAGTAATTTACTAATACATGCACTGTAACAGTCTCCCACAATTGCACATAACCACCTGAACCGAGCCATTGTCAGCTGAAATACTGTACTGCCTGGGCTGTGGAGGTTTGGCCACCTTTAACTAAACAGTTGGTGGGAATCTGGTGAGGGATTATTCTAGTAGCAGCATCATCTCCCTCTGGATTCTTTCTGCTCTCTCTCCGTCTGTCTCCACCCACACTAGACAGCCAGAGTAAGCAACATCAAGACCTGCGGGGCAGAGTGAACTGGCCACTCCAGACTGTGAGGAAAATGTGGAAATATGCAAAAGAAGCAACAGTCAAATAAAGGTGGCAGACTTGGTGTAATTACACCAGTGATTGTAGTGGTTCACTGTGAAAGGGTACTTTAAAGTTCTGCCCATGCCCCTGCAAAATACAAACTTTGGGAGGTCGGAGTTTGAACTCTACCAGGCAGCATAGTCATGCCAATGAAAATGCCACGCTTGCATTATGTTAAATGTACAATCTGAAAGCTTTTCGTTCAAACTAAAATTTTCAGGGGGACTGCTCTTCTTTTAAATATTCCCAAAGTTTTTTGGAATTTTTGGAAGTAAAATAGTACAACTCTGAGGTTCTCTTTTAAATCCAAAAACTGTTTGATTTGAAAAATAGACTATTATCGGTTGAGTTCTTTTTGCAAAATGGATTTCTTACTAATAAAGTAATCACATGACGTTGTCAGCTCCCGTTCAGCAGTTGTTTCTGGAATTATTCCCTTTGCTGTGACGCACAGTGAGAGAAAATTCCCCCAAAGCTCTACTTTTCAGAACATAGGATTTAGTTTTTCCAAACATTAAAAGACCCCTGTTTTTCCAAAAATTTGTTGCCATTTACAGTACAGCGGCATAGTGGTTAGCGCTGTTGCCCCACAACAAGAAAGTCCCGGGTTCGGTTCCCGGCCTGGGGTCTTTTGGTGCGGAGTTTGCATGTTCTCCCCTTGCCTGGGTGGATTTCTTCCCACCGTCCAAAGACATCATGTTAAGGTTAATTGTTGACTCTAAATTGTCCATAGGTCTGAGTGTGAGTGGTTGTTGGTCTCTGTCTGTCTCTGTGTGTTGGCCCTGTGATAGACTGGCGACCTGTCCAGGGTGTACCCACCCTCAGCCAATGTGAGCTAGGATTGGCACCCCCAGTGACCTGGAAACAGATAAGTGGTATATGATGAATGAATGAATAAATTAATAGTTGCCATTTACTGCTTGTTTATGAAACCAAGCTACAGCAATTCAAGAAGGAAACACCCACGACAATTTGTGGCAAGAATGATAACCATTAAAAGCCCTTTTGGATGCCAAAGTTTAGGCTCCTCAATATTACATGAATCTGCAGAGCCAGCCTTACATTTCATGATAATAGAACAGCTTCAGGCAATTCACAGTCAGGGCTGTATTGTCTGTGACTTCAGGCGAAGATTTTCAGAGTGTTGAGCCATTTGGGGAATGTATGTGGATTGTCTGTCTTTGTCTTTGCTTAGTGTGTCAGAAGTTAGAAATAAATTTGCATGAATCTCAGGGGCTTCTTTGTCCTGTTCATGTATTCTGTAGCAGTGAGTGTTCTCTGTGATGGAGTCTGCAGGTCCATGAAGATCAGTGTAGAATGTACAGAATCTGCCCCTGTGCCTTGCTTCATCTGTGAAACTGCAATAATATTGCTGTTTGGAACTCCAAGATGGAGACACAACCTTGAGAAATGCAGCTGTTTGCAAATTTACCAAATATTAAAGAGAGTGTTGTTCTTATCTAAGATCAAATAAGCACTTAAGCCACCCCAAAATGCCAAGGATTACACAACAAGAGCTTTATGTATCACAAAAAAAGAAAATGAAGGAGTTTTCCTCAACAACAACGTGGCTTTATGTGTCTCACCACAGGTCTCCTCGAGAGCAGCATGCGGCTGAAGCCCCATGAGGCCCAGAGCTACAGGAAGAAGGTGCTGTGGGTATCCTGGATCTCTATCGTGGTCATGCTCATCCTGGCTGTGGCAGCTTTCAGTAAGCATTTACAACACTGATTTATATCCACGTAACATGTACCAAAGTGCCATAATGTAACTTTCTTGGAATATTGCACCATATAGTCAGTAGACATTCTCATCTAAATGTAAATATGTACTTGAGTCATATTTTTTTACAATGATTAAAACGAGTTGCTATAGTTCCATTTGATATTTTTGGGACTAAATATCACAAATGCTGAATTTATACCTTTTTTTAAATCGTATATAAAAATGAAACTTTCAACTTCAACATCCTCAGATATTTGGTAAATTTGAAGGTTTTACCAGAAGATTGGTAAATTTCAAAAGCTGAGAATTGCTTGAATTTTGTGATATTTATCTGAAAACTAAAGCCTGGGCTGGATTTCAATGTATTTTAACAACTGTGTGTACAATAATTAAAAAGGCTAATGAAAAAAAAAACAGAGGGAAAAGTGAGATAAATTAATCTGTTGATTTCAGTTTACTGAGGACACATTTTTGTGTGAAAACCAGTGCAAGCAAAAAGTATACAGTAGAGTGTAAATATATAGAGATTGTGTGTGTGTGTGTGTGTGTGTGTGTGTGTGTGCGTGCGTGCGTGAGCATTGTTCACCAGAGAGCAGCTAGTTTTAAACTAGAAGAACACGATGACCCACAATAATATGAACCAATGAAACAGGGGGAGACAGCCCAGCTACTTGGAGGCAGGAAAAAAAGGAAGAAAGACGAGTGCAGGGAAGTGTAGACACAACTTCCTTCCATCAGACGTGCCAGCAGTCTCACGAGGATGGGTCAGGGGCATTGGGTTAGCAAATTAATATATGAATGCAATGCCTCCCTCCACTGTTGCTACACAGCATGGAAAAAAAGAGGAAGACAGAGAGAGAAGAGTGAAGAGGACAGAGTCAGTGAAAAGAGCAGAGACAGTTAGAGACAGATGGATATGGAGGTGTGGAGTGATGCTCTGAAAGGTGCAATGGTACCAGGGGAACGAGATGGGATGAGTCCTGGCAGTCAGCATAAGGGATGTAGTGGTTGTGATGGCTCACCTTTAAAGAACACCATGGTGCTGTTTTGTGCTGCCCATGGCCTAGTTTCTTTCTCTTCACCCTCCTCCATCTTTTATCTTTTGCGTCTTGTCAGCTTGTTTCCATACCTTCTACTTTCTTTACCTCTCCTCTATCTGTATCTGTATCACGCTGTCTCCCCCTTCTTTGCCCCGTGTTTTTCTTTCTCTGCACCAACACACTCCGTCTTTATTTTTTTTTTTACCTCTCCCTGCACCTTAACCCACCCTCGCCCCCACCCACCGTCTGTCTCAAGGTAGAAAACACAATCATTTATTCATTTATTTTCTATTCCCTCTGCATGCGGTCTGTTTTTATTGGTAGGTCGCCAAGCAGGGTAGAATTGCCAGCTTATTTTCTGCCAGATTTAGAAATCCAAATAACTAATTTCCTATTATTTGTCTACCACATTTAGTTATTTTCTGTTTCCCTTGCTTGCATTCCCGTTATCATTTATTTCAATCTGTTGGTTACTCCTACAATTGTCAGAAATATTACTCAACATGCTTCATGCTATGAGCCTGCTGGTGTTAGTCTAACGTCAGCTTTGTCTGCTCACACACTAGTTTGTGCTTTATTGTGATCCTTGTCGATCTAAGTGTGTTACCGCAGCATTTTTGATGTTTTTCATGCATGAAGTCCATGCAGTCCTACCACTGCACAATCCACTTTTAAAACACAAATGCGTGTGCAGGTGGACACATATGAACTAATTCTAAACTAATAAACAAATTTCTGCCTCTCATTAACAGGATCAATAAAACCTATATTAATCGAACTGATGTGTATAACACACTTGTGTACAAAGAAATGTCTGTTTCTGAGAGAGTGAGACAGTCTGAGTTTAGATGTAAATGTGTGCTTTTGCATGATGCAAGGAAAACACTGAATTAGCCCTTCAAACATGAAGGAGCAAGTTGGTGATGCTTGTTTACTTCGTTATTCTGAGGCTTTTTTCTCTGCTGCCACACTGCTGAGGTACGGAAACACATTAGTGGTGTTTCTTCACCTTTCAACATACGCTATATTGCTAAAAGTATTTGCTCCCCTGCCTTGACTCGCATATGAATTTAAGTGACATCCCATTCTTAATCCATAGGGTTTAATATGACCTTTAGCTTTCATTCTATACATCTTAAATCACAAGCGCTACAGCGGAAGTTTGTCTTGGACAAATAAACGATTCCCTGAATAATGGTTCAGTTGTCATCAGTTAACCCAGAGCAGTAAACTCTTAATTGGTCGTAACCCCCAAAAAATCAGTCAGAAAACTGCCGTTGGGTAGATTTAATATGTTTTGCATTTAATTCCAAAAGAGTCGTTTCAAGGAGTGTGGTGTTTTCCCTCAATTACCTCTTTTAGGCCCAGATGTAAAATGCCATGAGCCTCCCCTCCACTTATCTGCCATCTGCTGGAGGAAGAACCCATCGTTATGTGAAAAGATGTATATTCAAACTAGATTGCTATTATCAGATGAGCCAGGAATTCGCAGTGGATAATTTTCCCTGAGTTCTGATTACAGACACACAAACCAAATCACAGATAGCTCTTGTCACAGATAACTCTTGAGAATGCATCCTGATAATTTAGTAACTACTGCTGTCATTACTCTTGTTTTTTGAATAGAAGACAATGTTGACTAGCAGAGTAGAATGGGCTCATGCACTGGCAAACTGTTGGTATGTTAAGCTTTGCTGGTTAAACGTCTCATTCCTTGCTGTGTCTGTATGTGTCTTTTACAGCCTATGATTCAATGGCATGTGCTGAGGCTCTTTCTGTCATTTACTACCAATTATATAGCAAGTGGCAGCTAGTTTGTGTAAGACTTGTTGCTTCAGCAGCATGAGGCATCAATGTGTAGCATTTTACTGCTGGCAGGATGGAGACAAGGGTACTTCGACCTGTCAGGGATAGAGTGGGGTCAGTGAGGTGTGAGCTGCTAAGCATAGCTGCCTCTCTGCATGACTCCTATTCTCTTTACTCAAGGGGAAATAGACTGTGTAGATTCGCTATGTAAAAAAGAAAACAATTTCCAATCTATTGGTATAAGGTGTTGTTGAAGCATCAACAGTTTAGTGTGGCTTTACAGCTGGTGCATTAGTGCAGGAATACAATACATGAAGGCTGGTGTGAAAGCTGAAACTGCTTGCCTAACCCGCTTGTGTGATCCACTTTAAAGCAAAAGTCATAGTCCAGTAGGACATTTTTCATCCTGATTCAGCCACTCTATCTTTAGTGATCACAGGTTCGGCTGTCATCTTGACATAAATTGCTCATAATTGATTATTTCTTGAAACATCAGAGAAGATTCATAAAAACCACAAGTGCAAACATTAAATACTAATGATGCAGCACGACAGACACCAACATCGATTATATAGCAGCACTCAAAGATACCAATGAGATACCAAGATACCAAGAGAATGAGCAGCTAATAAAAGGTGTATTCATTTATTCTCTTTCATAAGGAAACTTTTCCACAGTGATTAACGATAGGTTGTCCTGTGCCTCTGTAATCTAAACTATTAACACACAGCGCATTAATGCTGTACAACACTGTCACAATAAATAGATCCCCTGCTATTTCCACTCTGAGAAGCTCCTCTGAGTGCTGCAGTGAGGTTGTCTTCAGTGTTTTTGCTTTCTCACACCAGATACTTCATTCGCATATTTCCCCTCCTGCACTGAGAGCATGCACATTAATCTTGCACAGACATGCATACATACACATATAAGGGTGCCCTCCTCGCATGTCAGCTAATTACATAGGTTGAGGATAGATATATACTTCAGGCAGTGAGGGCAGACATGTTTGCAAACATTTGGTGAGCTCATGGTTTCCTTAACTGAATAACAAGTGAAGGTGTAATCACTTACTTACAATTGTCACCACGACTCTTGTTTCAAGGATTTTATTAAATTATGATATGAGCCACAGTCTAATTTTAACCGTTAGTGACGGAAGTCTCCACTGGGAGTTTGCTTTGGTATGTGTGGTTGCATGAATCTGTGTATATCACATTTGTGTGTGTGTGTGTGTGTGTGTGGGGGGGGGGGTCCTTGTCCTGTAAATATGAAATCTTTATTAGACAGGGGATAATGTCAGAGCTATAAATCATGACCATACTGTTTCCCATTTAAGTACAATGTTCATTTTTCTTCTTCTTTAAGAGAAATTGTTCATTCATCAATGTTCATTGATATTATTATGAACATCTTGTACTACAGGACATGCCTGCATTTAACAAGATAACTTTTGGAATGAGTTGGCCCATGAGCAAGTAGCATATCTAATCAAATCAGGTTTATTTATATAGCGCCAAATCATAACTATGTTACATCAAGGCATTTTACATATAGAGCAAGGTTGGGTAGAGTAGGAAGAGAATGAGAGCAGGAGGAGGAGATATTCAGTACAGGTGCAGGCAGGAACATATGATGCAGCATGAAGTTCATAGAAATGATGCCATATGGAGTTCATAGAAATATGGGAGCAGCAGGCGTTGCAGGAACATGGGATGGTGATGATTCACCACCTGCAGGATGAAGACAGGGAGAGAGAGGAGAGGAGCTGAGAGAGACAGAGACTTCGGGGAAAACATGGTTAGTAAATAGTTACACACGAAAACAATACTTAGAAGTAGCTTCCTTCTTTTTCACTTGTGCCACCACTACAGGCACCTCTCAAAGAGATGAAATAATCAAGCTCACTGTCAAGTCCTGGTGCTTGTGTAATGGAGATGGAGTTTCACTTCATTGAAGCAGAAATAACTCAGTTTGCATAAATGGTGATTCTGTGGATATTTCTCTAAATGGAAGGATATGGTACAAATGTAATAGTAAAATGCAACAACAATGTCAAAGTAGCAAGCCTTTGAACAAGTGTGTGTGTTTGTGTACACCTGCAGTGTCCTGGAAAGCCTTGATGTTTAGTGGATACCATGTGGTAATAGAAGGTCTACTGCACAGCTTCAGTCATCTGTAGGATCTGGTGATTGAACATAAAATATGAGCACTGAAAGAGAAACACATTGAAACATGTGCAATTTGGTCAACGTAGCCAACAGCATGAATCTCATACTGAGGACTTCCCTTCTTGGAAAAGGGAAATTTCTTTAAGTTGTTTTTTTGTTTTTTTGTTTTTAAATTTCCTCATATGTAGAACTTTTTTAGAGAAACTGAACCCAATGATCCTCAAAGCATTTTGTAATGCTACCAAACCTGTTTGTTTACTTTAGGAAATCATCTTTTGCTTGAGTTTTGGCCTCAGCATACACTGCTCAGGCTGGTACTGACTTTTGAATTCTGTTTAAATGATTGGTCAGAGCTTACAGCTGTGCTTCCTTCTGGTTTTGATGTTGTTAATGGGCCAAAGTTTTGCTTTGGCCCATTAACAACATCACACTTACAAATTCCTTTATAGGTTTAAATTGATTATGTGATGTCAATGGAAATTAGTACAAGATAACTAGATAGGCTTTATTGGCTCAGATCAGGCAGTGGGGCAGAAACAGACAACCTCATCCATTCTCTTTTGTAATGTTACAGCTTTATGATGTATACATTAATTTCAGTCATAAGATATGACTTAAAATCATGTCTGCACACGAAGATAAGAGACTAACATTTGGGTTGAAATTTGTCCGTGCAGTCTATTTATATATTTATAGGTAATATTTATTGACGACTTGGAGCTTCCAGTTATAACAGCCAACACTCAACGTCGCCTTGAGGAGTTTTATTGATGAAGCCAGTGAAAACATTTTGCCTCTCTGCAGCATTGCAACACTATTGATCCCGTTCTTAAGAAAAAATGTTTTGAGAATTGTACAGGGGCAGATGCAGGATAAGAGACAGTTAATTTCCAACTGAAGTACAAGGTAGTTATTTAAATGTTTGTATCTATTTGATTCCAGCCCTAGACCTTAGTTGTCCACCATCTCTGCCAAATAAGACAAATAATATCAATAAATCTGTTGTTATTCTCAGAAACAATGCCTACTGTTAACACTTTTTTTGAAGTACTTCCCTCACACACTCTTACCTCACCGTTCATGTTTCAGGAATTGTGGGTAGGCATTTTTTTTTTATCAGAGGTTAGGAGCATTTTGTGTGTTTTGCTTGGCCGTCAAAAGCTCTCCATCTGCTGCTTAATTATAGGACAGCCTCTCTATGCAGCCTCACACCATCTTTTATCAGACAGCTCCACTTGTCTATTTTTAATCTTTACTGAGCCAACGGAGTGACGTGGTGCAGCGTGATCAGATATAAATGTCAGAAGACAACGTCTGTGTCTGAGTGCCTGCAAATGTGTGTTTTTTTGTCACACAGCATGACTGTGATGTTGTCCGTATTCCATTGCCGAAGATCAAGGCACTCTCAAATTGAATGACTGTCTGATAATCTATATTATTTACTGCCATTGCGGTCAGTGTAGTCACCAAATACAACTGCAGGTGAAGTCGTGTTAGGGACTTTGTCTGGATTAGTCCAAGTTTTGACCTCTTGGCATAAAGTTAGGACATTTGAGGGCTAGTAGGATACATCTTCTGGTGGATAAAGATGTTAACACAAAATTTCACAGAAATTCCTTGTCTAATAAAAAATGGAGGATGTGGCAATTGAATACTACAGTCTCTAGAGTGTTGAGAAGTTTGATCTGAACTTGGAGTTTCTGTGTTTGTGTTTGAACAGACATGTAAAGACAAATATCCCTCTGGGACAATAAAGTCTATTCTATTCTAGAGTCATGCTGCTGGCCTGGATATACACTACCAGTCAAAAGTTTGGACACACTTTCCTATTCATTTGAATGAGAAAGTGTGTCCAAACTTTTAACTGGTAGTGTAAAGTGGATGATCATCAGCATAATTTTCTCAAATTCAACAGTGCTCCTCCATATTCTAAGAAAACAACTCCACACTTGACTGTTATTGTCATCCTGGTGTGTAAAATCTGAAAAATTTTCCTTGAATGCAATCAAGAATACAGGGTAAGATGACATTTAAAAGCTGTCATGAGGACTGTAGCATGACAAGTTGATTTTTCAGCATCTTAACTGGAGCAGGACTGTAAATCAATGTTAACACCTTCTTTCTCACCATCACTGCACCAGTCAGTCCGTCTTAGTCACAAAGAAAAGGGAACTAAATCAGACAACACTTTTAACTTCTACTGTTCGCATTTTTCGTTATCTTATAAAAGGATGTTTTGAGGCTCGAACCTTGGTAATGGAGTCTTTTTGTACCAATGGCTTTTCTTGCCTTATGCATTTTGAAAACACAAAAGGCCAGCCAATGAAACTCCCAGCAGCCAACAGCTACTTCCTCTGTGATCAATGGTAAACTGATGCTTGCAATGGATCCATTACCAAAAGGCCCTGAGTTTCCGCTGGCTTGCTATTTTTTTCTTGGGAACAGATTACACTCTGGCCAGGGTGGCCTCAGGGAGAAGGGACTAGGAAAGCCTCATTTTCCCCCCCTAATGTGTGAATGTTTTATCGAGCCCTATACTGTAGAACTGATGAAACCTGTAAATTGTATCAGAGAAGGCTATAGGGGCAGCTGAAAGCAGAATGGTTCATGTCATTTATCTTCATTCCGCAGGGTCATTTACCATCTCCTCCTTCATCTTTGAAGGGAGCAAATTGGTGATGCCAATGTCAGCATCTCTTTCTCTGTCAATGTGCTTACAAATATGATTCCACCTTTCAAGGATTCGTCGTTGATTCAAGGGACGTGCGGTCAGGGGAGGCAGGCTAGGCAGAGCCACACATGTTATCATGAAAAAAAAAAAAAACAACTAATAATGATAACATAGAATTAATATTAATATTTAACCAATGTTCTGTGTTGTACATTTATTGTCAGTATGATTCCAATAATTTCGAAAATGTTTATAGACAAAATTGCTGAATTGGCGCAGGCCTGTTACTGTCTCTCTGCATGTTGCCAGTGTAATGTTGAGAGATTATATATCCTGAATTTCCACAGCCTGGCTAATATCTTTAAGGTATATGTCTGACATATTTAGTCTTGCTGATTGCACGTAAAACCGCAGTGAAAGGGCCCAAGGTGAGGCAGACAGCACTGTGCCACATTGAAAGAGATGTTTGTGAGCCAACGGGTGCTTGTTGCTGCTGTCCTCCTAAGACTTGGCGATAGGCGCTTATTAGTTAGCTATTTCCGGGTGAGTCAGGTGCACTGCAGTGGGCTGTTTGTTTTTATGTTTTGTTCCACCTGACTGGCAAAATGGAAGAAAGAGATACTATATCTAAGCTTAAAAATTTCTCAAAGTTGAACTTTATGTACTTGACGTGTGTGTGTATCTGTGAAGAATGCTGATGAGATATGAAACATAACAGTGTGTATGCTGCCAGTTGAATAGTGAATAAGCCACTCTTTTGGGTTCACTTAATTGTAAATCTGACTGTTGAAGGACTCAGTGCCTCACCAGCCATGAACCTCACCGCACGTCACTGAAACAGAGACAGAGATGGGGCAGATGTTGTCCCAGGGAAGGAAAGTTAAGCAGGGGGAGGGTTCAAGAATCGTCAGGTTGTAGAGAATAAGAAGATAAATGAGTGACAGGGGATGGTGAGGGGGAGATGTGAAAGCATGATAGAGCCAAACATGGTCAAGAACAAAGAAGGAAACAAGGGTTCATTTGTCTTTACACTCGGCCTAGCAGTTGAACCCAAACTGGCGAAGGGCTGCAGAACCCTGCTCAATATCTCTATAGTACCAGAAATATTGATAATGATGATGTTTGCTCTTTTGTTGTTTCTGTTGGAGAAGATATTATTCATGTTCCGATGATGATGGCAGATATTGCAGTATGTACTTTCAATTGAAATGATTTTTGCATTTTATTGTCATGGGATAAAAAACAGACAAACAAGCATTTTGTGCAATTTAATGTCTGGATAATATGATTTGTAGACCACCAAAAAAGACAAAAAAATACTCCATTAGATCATGACCATTCAATTTTAAAGCAATCCAATCAATGCACATGCATTTTGCTTGCAAGGTCTGTATTCACTCCTGTGCAGCTATGGGATGCAGTTTCTTAAGAGGTGAAGGGTCAATGTAGTTGCACACTCCCTGTGATCATGCAAAGTTTTACCAAGCTACTTTGTCAGCTGGGGGATCATTTGTTTTCTCCACCACTGACTCATAGTATTGTCTTATGAGCACCGAGCAGACAGGAACCCAGCACCCACTCATGCTAGGTTGGTATGAAAACAAACCCTCCCCTGCACACAACCCAGTCAAGCAGAGGAAGCTGTATGAGAGACAGAGGGAGGGCTGTCAGACAACTAAGCTGCAATTAGGTTAAGTTTAGATTTATAGAAAAGTCCGTGCAGTGGGAGACACCGGTGACAGGTTACCCACGTTAAATGGACTGTTCACTTCAGGTGAAATTGTATCGTCCTCTTCCCAAGTAACATCTTCCTGCAATTTGAACCTGAGAAATGAAAGTGTTTTGTCTTGATCTATCGAAATCTCCCAGGCAGCACTCCACATTCACAACCATGTTGTGTACACACACACACACACACACACACACACACACACGCACTTGAGACAGACTAATTTGCACTCAGTTTTCAACCAGCTCTCTGTGATGGCCACAACTCCTTTTATGGCTGACTGCCTGTGCATGTTTCCTAACAACATGATCCTTGCTGATAAACCACAAATAGATTTTTATTTTAACAGTCTCAGCAGTCTTTAGCAATTTAGCAGTCAGGATTTTATTTGCAAAATGTAGGGAGAGCAACAATTAAAATTACTGACTTACTCCGTAGTGTTTTTCCATTCAAGTTGAATTATGACTTTGCTCCTTTAGTGCCGTTGCCACTGTCACACATTGACAGGTTACCATGGGAGATTGCTGGTTTCTGATGAACTTCACCGTAGTAACCAGCCTTGTGTTACTGTAGGTGTGTGTTTGCATTGATTAACAGGAAGATATCAATGTCGTGCTGCTGTTTTTGTACCTCCTTCCTTTCAAATATCTCAGTGACATTCAATAAACGATCATGGCACACCGTTCTTACAGCCGGTGTTTTTAAAATGCCTAGCTGAAGATTTCCTACGAGTGCATCTGCCCCTATACACTCTCCAGCTTCCTAATTTCAGACAGACACAAACTGATACAATGGCTCCAATAAACAGGATGACGTGGAGGTCTGAGTAAAAGACAATAACTCGTATGATGAACTGTCAGAAAATCTGTACCCTCTCTTTTCCAAAAAACTAAGGAATCTGACGATGCTGCTCACATTAAACTAGGATATCACAGGGAACCGGAAATAGGAGGCAAGATTTTAGGTACATTGTTGATATTGATGTCAAATTACAGACACATTTATGTCAAACTACTGCAAGCTACCACCATCTTTTGTAGTTTCATTAAATGATGTGTTTTGGCCACTCTACCTCTCTGAACTTGTTGGTATTTGTAGTTACATAGATCTCGTCTGATGTTGAAAATGAAAAAGGGAAAATTCTGCACAAGGTGCCTGCATTAGTGTCACATTTTGCAGACAAACAGGGCACTTTTATCCAGTTCCTGTCTTTGGTGTTACTCTAATAGAAATTTGCAGCACAGAATCTAAGTGGATGGAAGTAGTTACTGGTCATGACTCAAATCTTGAGTCTTTGTGGCCACAGAGCTGTTTGAATGAGGGAAACCAGGCTGCAGCGAATGGGTTAGCTCGCAGTAAGCTTGATTCCTCAAAGCTCACCTTCAGTTCAATTTCTCAGAGGACAAACGTTTCCAGTTTTGTCTTCCCAGTTACGTTAAACACTTAGAATAATTTCTTCAGGGATAATGTGACACAATGTCGCATTTTATTCAGTTCCAACTATTTCAGGGACCTTCCTCAGCTACCAATCAACCCACTCATCACACATTTTTTCAACTGAGAAGCATATCAGCGCTGTCTGTGCCATTGTTTCCACAGTGAACCGTGATGAAACAGAATATGAATGCTTGTCACGGAGTGTGTCCAGAAACTCCTAATCCCTCTTTTTGGTTTGATATACAACTGCACAAACTTACATACACTAAACACAAACAAGCCATAACTGAGATAACTGATTTGGAGAGGCATTTCATGTGAAATCCTCTCATATTTTCCACTGACTTAAAGAATACATTATGGACACTGTTTCAACATCAGGAGATCACGAGGAGGAAGCACAACAATCAGCTGATTCTCTCGGATCCACGAATGATTAAAGTTTTGATTATATCATTAATTCATTGATTATCATTTCTGGAAATTCTTCACAGTTGCAGAACATCCTAATTGCCACTTTTCTTGTTTAATGGACCAAAAGTCATTTCATACAGTTTTATATATATATATGACACTGGTCCAGTCATACAGTGCTGCCTGTCCATTAGTCTTGAAGGATTTAATGAGCCTGCAGAAAAGGTACGTACTTGTACTGTCATTTATGAATCACTAGCTCTCATGGGACCAGTACAATCTGTCTTGTCTGGTCTTCGGTTTTGTACATGTCATCGTAAGAGAGCAGCGTGAAACCCAGAAATGCAAATTTCCAATAATGCCACGCAGTCGACAAAAGGTCACAAGCATGACTTAACATTTATAGCCATGCATGGACAGATGATACATTGGAACCACGGGCATTACAATGTAAAAGCTCACCTACTTCTCTTACACAGGAGCACAGGAGTGTTGTTTTTGACTTAATTGAATTTCAAACTTTTGTTTTGTTCTGTTTTTTGTTGGTCATCATTGCATTACGAGGAAAAGGCCCTATCTGACCCTTTGAGCAGATGAATTCCATAAAACAAAGTAATTAAAATTTCTAATATTTATTAACTATTGTGGAATGGCAAACAATGCAGTAATTGTATGTGTTTGACGGAGAAGATAATATTTATGCTTCCCACTAGGCACCCACATGATCTTTGTGTGCGTGCATGCCCATTTATGTGAGTGTTTCGGACATCTTCGTCTTTATATGTGTCTCTATTCAATTATGTAGAACAATCTCCACAGAGCTCATTATTAATCTATGGAGGAAATGTTTTGTCTTCAGTGTTTCAAAGGAGACTGCTCTGGGAATTTACTCTTTGGCCTTAAGTGCATTACACAAATGCATACATAGTCACATTTATACATACCAGGATTCAAAGTACTGTACAAAATATAAAATGCACCTGCACATATCACTCTGTTTGCAACCTATCACAAATTTCCCCTGTTTACATTCTTTAGATGTCTGCGTACTGAATCCGCAAATGAATCCTCACCTGATTTATGACTGAATCAGCACCTCCTAAAAGTCAACAAGGCAAAGGCCTAAAGCGAATACTCAATACGCTGAGCTATGAGACACAGAGGAGTGGGTAGAATTTTTTTTTGCTCACTGAAATTGCAGCTGAATAAACTTGCAATGTTTCCAAAGCCCCCTTTTGAGTGGTTAAAAAACCATTTAAGATGCACTAATCATCTGACAGGGGAAAAGCTACAGTTGGCATTTAGGCCTGGGTCAAAATGACTCACCAGTAAAGTTTGCTCTTTTGTTGGTTTCTGTTGTCATTGCTTGGATTGCATCATCCTCCTCTTAAACAACAGAAAATGGCTTTGGGAAGCTCCAACTCTGAGGCAATTTGTGACAAAACGGTAACTCCTATCAGAAAACTGAGCAGACGTTGAGCGCCACAACGAGTTCCCGAAGCCATGTGTGTATTTTGATGTTTCTAGGATGTAAAATGTGGACATGAGAGCGATTTAAAAACATATGAAAAATGTGGAAGGCTCTCGTTCTCTCCTGAGAAATTTACATAGAAAGAAGTGGGAAACACGAGGGGTGAGCATGTCCTTTAGAGGGGCAGACATCAAATTTGGTTTGTCTGACTGTTAAAGTAGACACATTTTTCAAGAGAGGACAAGAATCTCTACTACTTTGGAGAAAATTACATGTACCTCAAACTATGTGCCGGTGAGGGCGATTTACAATTTCTTTTTCGATAATCATCAACTCAGCCACGCACTCTAACTTAAGATCGTTCCACTCTAGATTTGAACATTCCATGCAATACACACACAAAATTATAACATACAGAAACACTAATGCTCCTGAGTGTGGCTCGCTTTATTACTCTAGCATTGAGGAAAAATATTCTCTGATTGAGGTGTTGTAAGAAAGTGATAGCGAGATGAAGAGAAGCTGCTGACTTTCTGGGGATCTCAAATGTGTGTTCATGTGTTGCAGATTGGGTCCTCATTGGTTCAAGGTAAACACTGCAGATACATTTTGGAATAAGTTCTACTAATTACCGCCCACTGTGTACCTTTCAGGGACTGCTGGACATGTTGAAACATATCAAAGCAAATAAATTAGTTTGGCAAACAGTAAAGAGTTTGTATTATGGTCCTGACAGCAGGAGTGCTGACAGACCCAGAAGAAGTACTCACAAAACCACACTAAGTGGTTTGCTTTGCCATAATTAAGAGGGGAAGGATTAGGGGTGAGGAGTGAAAGTATTCAAATGAAACACATACTGCAGTTATGTAGCTTTTTATGTTGACAAAAACATTTTGATGTGTTTGTATGTGAAATAATGATAGCTGAAGACATCAACAGGACTGATGTGATTCAGCCTGACATGGTTTACAGATTATGCTCCCAACTGTGACTGTAAATCACATCAAGGTAATTAACTGCAGCTATACAGTTACACATAGTGAACATCCGCTACCGTGGAACTAGAGAGGAGCCAGGAGAGGTCAGGCTGTTTTTGCCATGAAAATCTCTGTGTCTTTAAGTGCATCATCATGCACCATGTGGAAAATTGACTTGGGACCTTTTCGGCCTTTGTACAAGAGAGAATTAAATGTTAAATGATATATGAACCGTAGCGTGAGCTGCTGTCTGAAATAAACAGGATCTTACTTTCCAAGGTTTTCAGCAGCAGCAGGCAGCCCTTTTCATCAACCTTACACTGTACCTCCAACGTAGATGAGGTGCTTGCAGGAGTTGAATTAGTTTGACTCTGGTTGGACTAGTTTGAGGCTTTTTCCTGTTCTGTGGGCAAAAACTGGGACACAAATGAGCTAACTCCAAAGAACTTGTTCTGGACAACTTGCGACCTTCTCCTTCATTTCCCCCCCTCTGAAATAAGCTGTTTTTATGTTTGAGGTGTGCCTGATCTGTCTCAATTTCAGCTTTGTTCAGATTTCAATATAATCTTTTGATTATTTTAATGACCCTCCTACACAGAAGACTACAACAGCTTGTTAACCCAGAATATGAATGGATATGATTTTTTCTGCTTATACAGTTTGCATCAGGACAAAGAGTAAAATCCACAGGGATTCAATTAGATCTTGTTTATGATACATTATAATGAGGAGAATTATTCTGCACTTTTAGGAAAAAGGGCACTGGCAAGGTGAAGAGCATTAACTTATTATTTGTGATTATTTATAGAGATTACATTGTAATTGATAGTTGATAATATGCTGTATATGTACAGTCAAGAGTCATTGGTTGTATTGTTTAGCTTTTCTATGTCATTGCACTGAACTCAGTTACTCTATATTAGGTATGTGGAAACCAGAGAAGTGAGAATCACAGCCAAGTCTTCTTAAAGCAAATCATTCTGTCGCTCAGGCTGCCAACACTAAAATCTCATGTGAATGATGGCACTGGCTGTCGCTGATGGAACTTTCACACAACAGCTGAACACTTTGAGAGGATATTTTGTGTGCTGCTAATGGATTTCCTCATAGCACTTTCACATTGGTTGCCACAAGATATTATTTAACTAGCTGAGTCACAGTAATTCTCCCTGATGTGAGGGCATTAACAGAAAATGAATAGTAAGAAGATATGTCATTGATACCAGCACATTTATGTCACTGTTGGCTTTTGCTGATTGTGATTCATTCCTAAATGTTGAGCACTGAGTTCAGGGCTGTGATTAATAACGAACCCTTTGTGAGAGCTTGTGTGTTATCACTTCAACAAAGACAATAGCATCTTAGTCAACCAATGATGCTTCTCTCTCAACTAGAAACAGCACAGCAGCATAGTGGTTAGCGTGATTGCCTCACAGCAAGAAGGTCGTGGATTCAGTTCCTGGCCTGGAGCCTTTCTGTGTGGAGTTTGCATGTTCTCCCCGTGCCTGTGTGGGTTTCCTCTGGGTACTCCGGTTTCCTCCCACCATCCAAAGACATCATGTTTAGGTTAATTGGTGACTCTAAATTGTCTGCAGGTCTGAGTGTGAGTGTGAATGGTTGTTTGTCTCCGTGTGTCTCTGTGTGCTGGCCCTGTGATGGACTGGCGACCTGTCCATGGTGTACCCCGCCCCCACCCAGTGTGAGCTGGGATTGGCTCCAACACCCGTGACCTGGAAAAGGAAAAAGCAGTAGAAGATGAATGAATGAATGAGAAACCCTAAAGTGAATACAGTGCTGGAAAATGCTTGACTTCTGCTGGAGAACTGCTAAAACGTTACCAGAATAAAGTTCTTTAAAACTTCTGGGTGCATACAAAGCGTTATTTTGGTCAGGCATGTGCACATCCCGCCTTAATCACCACACAAACCCAGCTGAACCCCCAGTGGGCAAACTGCTCACAGATGGCACTTCTCTCTGTGCCAATCCATTGACTGCAGCCAATGCATGGGTGGGCATGAATATAGATCAATACTGCTGGGCTACTGTGAGCAGAGAGGGCCGATGGAGCGAGGACATGACAGAGCCCACGAGGCAGGTGCTGAAGTGAGGGAGGGTCAGGAATATCGGGAGTTGATCTAAGAAAGAAAAAACAAATTAAGGAGCAAAATGAAATGCAGGGAAATAGATAGTGAGCGGTAGGGCAGAGAGGAAGATAATCAGTATGGAGGGATGATTAAGGGGGAAACTAAATTGGGGTGAAGGAGGAAAATTGACGGGAGGATGAAGATGACTGCAGCAAAAAGGACGAGAGAGAGAGAGAGCAGGAGGGGTGGAAAGACAAGCATGGTTTCTGTTTTAGACAACAGGCAGAAACAGTAGGGGACCAATAGGGCCGTTAATGGGGCTGGGTTGTGAGAGCAAAAGGGGGAAAGGAGGACATAAAACACAGGGGGGGGTAAAAGAAGGAGGCAGGAGGGAAGAGGAAGGGAAGGAGAGGTGAAGAATCCAGTCGGGTTTTCCGCAGGGTGTGTGCGCTGCAGAGCTGAGCAGTAGGTCCTGAATTATTAAACACAATATTCAGCAGGTGAGCAAGCGGCTGCAGTCCTGTCAGATGTGTCTGCTGAGGAGGCAAAGGTTGTGCATGTGTGTGTGTGTGTATGTATTTGCATGTGTGTTTTGGGGTTCGCAATACAGCTTATTCTTCTTCCTTAGTGGTCTTATTTTGGAATGTTGTATGTGCAATTGACTGTTGCTTTTATGTACTGCGTTGTGCGTCTGTGTGTAGTTGTAAGAGCGAGTGTATGCCCATTGAGATGCTAATGAGGAACCAGTATCCTGAGGGCTTTTGTTTTAACTCCCTGCTCCGGTGGAGAGCAACCTGAAATTCCACTAACATTTTGTTCATGAGTTTTTACACACAATTACTCCCCAATGACAGTACACTCACTCCATCTCACAGAAATGGTGTTTATATATTACAAAGCTCTCTTCCTCAATTACGGTGTGACAGGAAATGTACCCTCAGGTGGACTGTGTATCAACCCGAAGATTTTCAAGGACTGAAGCAAGATATTTATGTGTGGCCTGTGGTCAGTAGCATGGTTTTGCATCCTAAATCCCAAGCTCGTCTGGGAGTGACAATTCTCAACGAATGGATTTTCCACCTACGAATTTCACAGCACCTCGCAAAGTGGAGGAGGGCTGTTGTTTTCCACTGGCACCTTGCTGTACAATTTCAGCCCAGACAGCTGTATTTTGATACAAATCTTGTTTGGGCCAGTTTTAATGATGCATAATTCCTCCTCATTGCCTGCTCTCCTCCTCCCGTGTCCCCCTCCGCCACTGTATAAACCTCTTCCTCCTCTCAGTCAAGCTCTCTCCCTGGCCTTTTACTTACTTGCTTTGTTTACTATTCCCTTCACATCGTTACATCCCGCAAACAGGAAAATCTCACACAGAGCAGAAATAAAATGAGCCGCATGTGTACTAGACAACTGTACTTCAAACACTTCTAATCCCAGCTGTCATCTTAGGCCCATTAAGTGGTTTTCTTCAGCATCAATAAATGCCTATTGGGAGAGTTTTTTCAGAGCACTAACACAGATGAGTCACCTCGATTAGATGGGAGCTGAGAGAATTGCTAATTGGCAGCCAAACATGGTGGCTCTGTAACTTTCTCACCCTCTCTCTGTCTTTCTCTCTCTCTCACCTTTCTGTTTCTGCCGCTCTCTCACCCACAGTTACTCTCCATCCCACTCTACTCGCTCTGTTTTTCTGTCCATCTGTTGCCCTGTCTACCCCTTTCCCCATCTCCCGCCTCCTCGTTCACTCTCTCCCAAATTATTCCTTTGGTGCTTTTGGTGTAATCTAGTTTCACATCCCTGAATTTAGCTCTTGCCCCTGAGGATCACAGAGGAAGATGTAATTACATTTCAGTTTGGCGGCAAATGATTCCACTAATTCGATAAGGACTATTTTCATACAGTCAGCAGCAGTGATGGTTTGACGGATGGTAGAGAAGGAGGCAATCGGTGTAGACCTTGTCTGTCTGCACCTGTCAGCACCCAAGGTCCCAAGCCATGTGAGCGTTGACAGCTGCCTTTAGTGAGATTTAACAGACTCATGTCCTCAGTAACATTTCAGATATGTAGGTATAAATTTAAGGCATTTGTGGTCATTGATTATATGGAGTCAATAGATAGAAGAAGCAGAGCCTGAACTGGCACCACGCTGACAGCCAGATTGTCCTGGAACTAGATACTGTATTTGTTAGTTGAGCAACATCTAGCAGTAAATGTGAAATAAGAGGCCCTGAACCTTGATGGGCATTTGTCATGATGTCTTTGATTCTAGCACTGATGATGAGAGCTCATGCCAGTGATTGTGTGTTATTGTGACAATACAATCACTGACTGGCTTATTTCCTTTTTTTTTTTTTTTTTTCTAAAATGAAATTAATTAACATCTGTGGAGTCACCAGGAAGTGATTGGTCGGGGGGGCATGGTAGCACAGCTGTCATACAACAGGTCACATCCACATTCCCATCTGTGCTTATGGCAGCAAAAGCCCTTTGGTTAAGCGTTAAGGTGTCTGAAGTCACTGCATTCTGCATTAAAGTGGATCATAGCCCTATTTTCAAATACAAAAAAAAAAAAGTCTGGTAATGCTGTAATAACTACTAACACATTTACCACTAGATCAGTGTAAAGTCAGTAAACAGTCCTCTGAAGACATCTTAATTATATTCATTACAATTCAGAATCAACTCATTTGTGACTTTCCATATATGTAAACGAACATTTCTTAAGTCAATAGCGAATGTAATCCTCTGCCCATATGTTTGTATTTACAGTAGGTCAAAAGGAAATGTGTAACATGAGACAGACTGTTGGGCAACAAAAGGATAAAGGCCTTACAGGGGATCAATGGGATAAATTTTAGGTCCTACAAAGAAAAATCAATCAACTTCTTGTAGTTTGTAAATTGATTAACAGTGCTGGTGTATTTTGTCTAACGTCAGATTTCTTTAGTGTGTGTGTGTAGTAAGATTAGATGATTTTATCTCAGACAGCCCTTATATGAGTAGCCTAAATGCTTGTGCGCGGTGTGCTGAGAGTGTGCAGGTCCCCAACACTCTCAAAATCTGCTCTGGAATTTCTATCCAAACAGAAACTGCTTCATCTGTCCATATATCTTCTGCTCATAATCAGTGCCAGGAGAGCCTGAGGGGTGGGGAGAGAGAGAGAGTATGGGTGTTAAGTGTTGGTTCCGACCCTGGCTCCTGCATAATTCCCTGATAATTAGGGTGTCACTGCTGCCAAGTCAGAGCCATAGCTACAGCTACAGCAACCTATCTGACTAGACTATGAGGAACAACACAACAGAATCAAATAGTATGAAAACATACTGGTGTCATGGTCTGATGGGGGTAGGAGTATGACATCTCATGACAAATGCAAAGAACTGAAACAGCTGTGTCAAAACGCTAGTTTCTGTGACAGGACACGCTTACACAAACACACACACACACACACACACTGCACATGGAACACAATACCTGAGTGTTTCTGCTTTCTTGTGCTTTTGCTTTTTCTCACACATCCTCACCATTGAAACTTCATTCTCCCTTTTATCCTCCTTGATCATCACCTGCTCTTCTGTCCTCAGCCTCTGCTTCTCCTGATTCTCATCTTGTTTATCTATGTTTGGTTTTCTTTACTTTTTTCACACTTACACTCACCCAATATTCAACGTTTTAACTGATGATATGCTGCCCGTTATCAAACAATATTACGAGAAAACGTGACGCTGAAGTTTCAATGATAATACAGTCACAAGGTAGAGGTTATATATAAAGGCTTTATAAAAGCAGTACACATGCAACCTGGTGAGGGCATGTTTGAGTTGTCATAAGTAGGTTTGTTTTGGTAGGGTTAGTTTTCCCAAAGGTACATTTGTTGTGCAAACAGAAGCGAAAACAAGAATGAAGACAAATTGTGGGAGTAGAATAAAAAAAACAAAACAAAACACAGTAGTACACATATGAGAAGAGGAAAAGCTTAAGAGGTCATTACAAACAACTTAACCACTCACTCACTCACTCATACACAAATTTAAAGTGCACTGCGCTGGTGAATTATATCATCGTGTAACTAAGCATAGATGCTCTTATGTGCAGGAATATGGTAGTTGAACTGTTAAACAGTGGTGAGAATATTCAAATTATAGCAAACAATTAAACTTATTTAATTTTATACTATAGATATTTTCTAGTACAAGCTAAATTGCATTCTTCTACTGGACATACAAATGATAATCTGCCTCTAATCATTCAATTCAAGTTTTTATGGGTCAGTGCTTCTCACCGGCTGGCTCAGCTCTAAATTTTTTTTTTTTTATCCAAGGGTCTCATGGAATGTAGACGGTCACACATAGCGGCTTTTACATCCAAGAGCCAATTATCACAGGTCAAAGCCTACCACATCACTGGATGTACACACTGAAAGATAACACAGAGTGCCTTTGTGTTTAAAGAAAGAGAGAAAAGACAGGAAGAAAGAACCTTTATCTGACATTTTTAAGCCCTCATTTTCACCACAGCACTGGCTTGACCCCTCTGCAAGTGGGAAATCCTGGATATGGTTTTCCCCGAACAGAGCACTAAGCATTAAAAACTACCCAGCAGGGACGAAGAGGGGATTATGGCTCTCCAGGGCAGATCCCCAGAGCATGGTTAGCCAAGGAGCTGGTCTCTAAGGTCTAAACATTTCCACTAAACAAATAAGCACAAACTTTTTGTGTATGTACACATACTCATACAATCTGTTTACATGTATGAGTTGTCTGGTCTTTCTGACCAGACAACTGGGCCATTCTCAGCCGCTCTGCATGTATTGATTGAGACCTGATTGAAAATAGGTGATTTCCTGATCCTGGTTTGGTCGCTCCTGATTTTAAGCCAAAACATCAGCAGAATTTCACAAACAATTCATGCTATGCACACTCTCTACAGTCTTAAACATTTTCAGTCGAAGTAATGCACAGCAGCAATGCAATTAGGCAAAAATTTGTCTGACCTTTCTCCCAGTTTTTGAGTGCGATGTGTGCTCATGCCAACAAGTGGAATAAATATTTGCTGGATACGTTACAGCCATCAGAGAATCCAAATGTAATTAGTTTTAATCATAAATACAAAAATCTGGATTATTTCTCTATTATAGCATCAAATGGATTACAAGTTATATTCTCTCTAAAGACCCTGTAATAATACAGTTATTGGCTTTAAATTTCATGAAGGCTTGAACATGACCAGCTGGATTTTGCTGTAGATTTAGAGGACTGTGAGTGATTTTAAAGTCTTTGAGGAGACGACTTAAGATCATTTCTTATCCACATACATATTTATGACTAAATAAGCAATTATCTAAGTTAATGTTTTTTTTTAAATACTGCATATGGCATAGAAACAGGAAGTCGCATCACTCATCAGGCAATAACCAAGCAGACAGTTCACTTCAAAACTGTGCTTGTGTTCATATTAGCTTTGACAAAAATTGATTTCTGTGTGAATAAAGCACAACTTTTGGTATTATTCACCTGTGACCAAGAAAGCCATGTAGCAGAAAAGCCCCAAAAAGAGCAGGTTGCCTGCAGTGTCACTGAATTCATGGTATTCACCAATAGCTGTGCAACAGTATGCTCCCGAATAAATTTCAACCTTGCCAAACTAATAAAAGAAAATATGCCAAAATGTCACGGCACAGGTACAAGAGCAAGAGAACTCACATCCTGCCTGATGATATGAATCTGGTTGTTGAATCCATGTGAAAGCTGGCACGCTCTGTGTTTGGCTCAGTGTCTGGACCACACAGATGGGTCAGAGGCTTCAGAGAGTCAACTCAAACTCTGTGTGAGAGAGACAGACAGAGTGTGTGCGTGACAGAGAATACAATTGAGGAAGAGGACAAACACGAAAAAGCTGGAGACTGCAGGTCACGGTCTCCACGACAGAGTAAGACACTGAGACGGCATATGCGTGTACTGTATGCGAGTGTGTGTGGGCAGTCATGTGTTACACAGCCAGTCTGACAGCAGCAACTGTCTTGTATCAGGGGTCTGTCTGGTACTGTCGTCTCCTCTCCAATTCCTGTAACTCTCTAATTTCACCTTCTCTGTTTCCTCTTTTTTTCCTCACTGTACTTGTCTTTTTATGTAAATAGCTTAGCTGAAGCTGTTTTCTTTTCACAGCCGTGATACTGTGAAGAAATTATAGATTATTGTTTGTATCAAATGCAGATTGCTCTTTTTCTGGCAAAGTCACACAGTGAGGTGTGAATCAGTAAGAGCCAAAAAGGCAACCTCTAAAAGAAATAAAGAAAGAGATATAATGAAATCAGGATTGCAGGGTGTGAAAGAAAAGGACACTAAAAGAAAAGATTGGGGTGATGAAACATGCAAAGCACAAGCGAGAGGAAGAGGATGAAAGCTCTCTTGACTTCAAACCAACTCCCTGCTTGCCCTCAAATCTCCTGTTACCATGGTGACTTAACAGTCGATATGGTGTCCCCTGGGACTCTGTCCTGCGAACACAGTGGGAGGAGAGAGGAGCACAGACACAAGGACACCAGAGGAGAAAACTAAAACAGGTAGACTAGACTAGGACTGCTCTGCAACAAACGTATGCCTGAAATCTAACAATTCAGCTTTAAGAAGGTTATTTGGAACAGAAAAACTGACATGTCTAAGTTAAGTTATGAATGATGGTCAAATATTGTGTGTGGCCCAGATTGGCACAAATTTGTGTGGAAATGTTTTTATATTGATATCTAAAACCTTGCTCTAAATGAAAATATGGAAAGTATTTTTATATTAAAAAAAAATGGATCAAACAAAAATGTAATGTGGAAGGTATTGCTCAAATAAACCCCACGGATGTCGCCCAACTGGGATTTTGCAACTTTTTGCACATTATTTGGGTTTTGCTCTTTCTGTAGCTTAAATGTTTTGGTTCACCGCTGTCATGAACCTTATTAACAGACACAGAAATGAGATGTGATGAAACTACAGACAACAGATGCACATTTAGCAGCTCAAGAGCTCGATAGTTTTCTCATTAATTTGTGGCGACCAAATTGGAGCTTAACTGTCAGTAATTATTGCACTCACGTTCATCAATTATTATAATCAAATCTTTAAATGAGTGTGAATACTTATCTGTTATATGAATAACTGTTGAATGTGTAATTAAATAACCATTTGGCACATTAGCCAGGTCAGCTGAAGAACACTGGAACATATTGGATTTGAACACTGATGAATGGAAGCATTTCATTTCTACACAGTACTTTGATAGTGCTACTTTCTTCAGATGTTTACACCTTCCACAGTTTTATACCTCAAAATGTATAAAACTGTGCCTTGTTTGCAAACTCGCTGCAGACACTGATGATTTCATGTTGTCATTTTGTCCATTGGAGCAGCATTTCATTTTGGAATCTCTCGTGTCAACAAAGACATCACACTGAAACACCTCATTATGAATGCTTTACGGGGAGCATATGATGCTCAGCAGCATGTTTGGTAAAAAACATAGACGTGGAAATGAGCACATGAAAAGTCAGAAACAATGCAAATTAAAGCAGAAAAAAATCAATGACATCTCTTTGTCTCTCTCTCTCCACAGCTGTATCATTCATGAGACACAGTGCATCAGCCTTTGGATTTGCTGTGAGTTTCACTTTCCTCCTTCACTCCATTTTCATTGATTAACTGGTCATAACTTGGGTCTCAGTGATTTATTAACAAATACCAGTACTGAAGTGTCATCGGCCCCTTTGTTTCCAAGGAAACGGGGCAGAGAGCAGCACAGGTTCAATGCTAAAATGCCATGTTTGTTCAACAGATCATTAGGCCTTTACCAAAATAAATCTCCTCAGTCCCTCTTATTCTTTAGGGGAAGTAACTGCGTGTGATAAAAGTGAAGTGTGAATGAAATCATCTAAGCCACTCAAAGAAAAGGTGAAATATTATAAACCACTACCTTCAGTACTAGCTATCTCTTGATTAAAGATTGGATTTTAATTAGCAAATGCTTGGCTGTTAATGGCAGTTTTAATAAAGTATTGGGAAGACAGTACATGGGTGGTAGATCACAGCACAGCACTACGATGCTGGGAGTTGACATTTTTTTACAGGTACACTATGTGTCTTCAAATGGAAAAGATAATAATCATGCTATACATTGTGATATAGCTCCAGGGGAGACAAGACTAACTTTCATCTTACGTTAGTAGGGTTAATTGAAAATTGAAGCCAGAGTCATAAATTAGGTTCATAACAGTGTTCATCACATCCAGTTCCCTGTGGCCGTCATCCTCAGTCTCCCATCTCAGTCTCAGAAACCGATGCTTTAACACCACTGACAAATTCCGAATGACAGCTGAATAATTGCTCAAAATATCTGCATATTTCCATTTTCTTCTTTTCAAGTATGAAATGTACTTTTTAAAGGTCCCATTCCACACAAAAGATTTCCATGTCTATTTTATGTCAATTGCAACACAGGTCTTGGTTTGATACTTATACTATGAAAATATCAAAGAGCTCAGTCCACAGGGAGAAGCACAAAGCCTGTTTTCAGAAAGAGAACTGACCTTACAGGACATCTGCAACTTTGTGATGTCACACCCTAGCTCTCATGGCTCCCAGCCACGAACCCAGCCCAGCTCCACCATCCAACCCTCAGTTTCTCTGAGTGTTTACTTGACATCTAACTTTCATTTGATTACTCAAAAAGCCTGAGAGAGGAGACACAAAACTACACCGAGATGGTTTTTGGTGTGTAAAACTACAAATATATCTTTTCATGGATATAAATACTTAAACTAGAAATGTAAAATGTGGGACCTTTATGTTACACAGGATTTTCACAGTGCTGGTTAAATGTTTGTTAGTTTCATTTGGAACACAGCAGACAAAATATTGTTCTTGACATGACATGTAGATGTGATGAGTTTAGTTGTAATGGCACAAGAACTTTTTTCGCTGCTGATATTTTAAAAATCAAAATATATTTTGGTGCGCTGAAAGCAACATGTATTCCTGCTACACAACAGAGAGATGAATTACACTGCAAATTCAAAGAGGAGCTTTCCTATGTCCCAACTATCTATTATTCCAAAGTTATAGTGTTCTCTCTTGCATTGTGTGACTTGGTTTCTGTTTCTGTTGTAGTTTGAGGCCACTCTGGACATCCTGTCATCGGTTATTGTCCTCTGGCGTTACAGCAATGCAGCTGCAGTGCACTCTGCGCACAGAGAGTATATGTGAGTACAGAAGATTGCTAGTTTGATGAATAATAAATCTGCACTAAGACATGTGTACACATTTCTCTTTTCACCTACCTATGTCACATGTATATTTCCTTTCTTCTTTCTATCATTCATCTTGCACGATTCAAGATGCATATTCAAAAATCAAATCTATCCATTGCGTTGTTTTCTGATGCTGTAAAAAAGAGTGTTTACAGGAGCGGCGGTATTATTTTTAATATTCATTATCGTTGATTCAGTGGCAAAGACTGTGATGCAACAAAAGTTTATTTTAATGTTAATGCTGTGAATTTAGCATCTTCTGTAGTTGTTGAAAATAAAGAGATGTAGCCTCCAAGAAAAACTGGAGACAAACAGATAGATGATAAAGGCAAAAACCAAAAATGTCTGTCTGTGTTGGGCCACTGAGAGCAGCCAGAACAGCTTGAATGTCCACAAGTCTCTGAACTCAACTGCAGGGCTGAATCACCATTATCCCCAAAGTTGTGTTTTTATGATAGTGGTGAAGAGTGCAGCCTAACACATCATTTCTCTGTATATATTTATTTTAAGAACGTGCTGGATTTATAAATGGCAGTGGGGAGATGGGTTTGAGACTTTTAGGACTCAGAAAACCTTTTTTGGTGTACTGAAAAATATTGGGGGGAAAAAAATACTTTATAGATTCTTTTGAAGTCTAGAGCAGAATAAAAGATAATAATAAAACTTTCAAAGCGGCTGCAACATCATCTTATAACAGCACCTCTGCCTTGCTCTGAGGTGTCAGAGACAGATCTGACCAACCACCATTGATTTACACACATACACCAACATTAACAACTCAACTGTAGCAGCAACAAATTTGAACAAATACAGATAAAGGAATCACAAACATATGAAGTAGGATTGAGGCAATGCATCTCCCAGAAGTGACCCATTTGTTGAAAACTGACAGAAATCAGTGTAATCAAGATGATGTAATAATGATTCCATTTAAAATGTGCATTACATACTTAGACAAGAGGGAAAAAAAGATCCAGATGCAAAGGAAATAGAGAGATAGATGATATTTGCACCCTTTTTAAACAAGCGATCTGATTGTGTTTTTGGTTGTAGATGGAAGTGATGAGTCGTTTCCCTATTTTACTTTTAGTTGTGTTGTCTACAGGTAATTGGTTCTCTTGTCCCATTTACTTTTTTAATACATGCACCTTTAATGTTTTCTGGAACTCCTTTTTCTGCCTTGCCTCAGGCAGAAAAAAAAGACCTGGGGTCAGACCCAGGTCACTGTAGTCGGACTAAGCTTTTACAGCATATGCTGTACTTAAAATTTAAATTTAAATTGTTTGAGTGTGACACAAAATTTGCACTTTTTTGTGATTTGTGGAAGTTTTACTATGATCAATCACCATATTATTACACCTGTCAAAACAGTGTGTCCCTGTTCTGTCGTGAGCTTGATGTGTTCAGAGGAAGAAAAATCCATCATGTTCAACCACCCTCTTAAATCATTCACCTCAATATCACGTCGTTTTTTAAAATCAACAAATTACACCGATACCTCACAATCCCTGCTGCAGCATGAAAAAGAAAAATGATCACTATACAAATGCAGGAAAGGGAAACAACAACTTGGAGACAGTTTTAAGCTCTGTGTGTTGCTGCTTGGCAGAAACTGATGTAAAACCTAACACCTAATCTTCTCTCTGTCTGCCTATCTGTTGCAGAGCATGTGTAGTCCTTGGGATTGTGTTTGTTCTCTCCTCTATGTGCATCCTTGGAAAGGCAATACATAACCTTGCAACCAGGATGCCACCAGAAGTGGTAAGACCGAGTATACATCCACACACACTAACCTCCCAGAAAGAATTCTGCTGGTAGTTGGAAATATTACACACAAGTACAGAATCTGTGTTCAACGTCAATGCAAAGATTGTTTGATATGTCTGTAGTTTGGTTAAAACTAAGGATTCATTCAGAAAGTTCGCTCCAGTTTATTCACATTCTGGAAGGCTAGGGAAAGAAATATATTTAGAGGCAGGTATACAGTGTTGTTTTAAAACATTTAAACTGAAGTCTGACTGTAAATCATGTGTGTTAAAAAACAATACCATTCTCATTATTTTGCAGAAGCAAAGATTCACATTTAGCAGTTTTGAGTTTCTTGCTGGGCAACACAGCAGCAGAGTGGTTAGCACTGTTGCCCCACAAAAATAAGGTCACGGGTTTGGTTCCCAGCCTGGGACCTTTCTGTGCAGAGTTTGCATGTTCTCCCCATGCCTGCGTGGGTTTCCTCCCACCTACCAAAGACATCATGTTTGGGTTAACTGGTGGCTCTAAAATGTCTGTAGTGTGAGTGGTTGTTGGTCTCACCCTAACCTAGTGTGAGCTGGGATTAGCTCCAGCACCCCCCTGAGACCTGAATATGGATAAGTGGCAGAAGATGAAGTAACAATTTTCTTGCTTAGGTCATTGCTCATTTATTTATTTAGTTTTGTGCTGTACAATTCAATGTTAAAAACTTGTGGCTGTTAAAATGTGAAAAATCTAAAGATTTCTCACAGAGCCACATGGAAAAGATACAACTCATTAGCTGCTGGGCATTTCCAACCATGCAGTGAGGCACACTGGTACACAGGTGTGTCTGAGTTCACGGCAGCATGTAACTGCTGTAAAAGATGAACACAAAGTGGACCTGGAGATCCATATTGGCTTAATTTGAGTCAGTGCACACACATACAGTGCATTTGTGCATACAGAGAAGCACACGTGCGCACACACGCCATGTATTGTTGTGAGCTATGTGTCTTTTTTTAGCGCCCTGCTGTCACATTTTTGATGTCAGAGTTTTTTCAATCACGCCACCTGACATTTGTTCAATTTTCTCCTTCGACACTGACACGAACACATTCTTTTTTCTTTTTTTTTTTTATGTCAACACCCATCTTCCTCCACCTCTCCACCTCTCTCTGGAGCTGTTGAGAATGTAAATAAGTCCCCAAAATAGTCTCTCCTTCAGCTCCTCCGTCATCTCACTGTTTAGGGAGTGCCCATGTCATCCATTCCAGTTCTCCGCTTTGAAACCTGCTATTTGGCTTGTAAATGATTCAACCCTTACCATCTGTCTGTTTCACTGACCAGTAAAGCCAAGACACAAAGAAAAGCCAGATTTTTACACTCCAAAAACACTCAGTTCTCTTACGTTTTGTATTATGTAGCTTTAGAGCTTTAAGATGAACCTCTTGATGTTGTCACAGAGCCAGCAGCACTCCCAAAACCCAAAAATACCTTTACATTGCAATGTTCATGTCTTTAAGATAAGCATGGGTACCAGACCTGAATATTGAAACAGCTGTAAGCTGAGGAAATTTGATATTTGGGGGACCATTGCCCCCTATCAGTTTTCCTGCTGTGGTGACTTAAAGTTGCATTATGTGTGCCACATCACTTTTCATTTCTTTAACAGGCTCTTTATCTCCAAAAAGAACATGAACCATCTATATGTCAGTCTTACCTTATCAGCGGTGATGGGATTTCTTCAAGTTCTATAGTTCCCTGTCTCACTTTGATTTTAATTGTTGCTGGGTGAGATAGCTCACTATACAGTGCTTCTGTCCACCAGTTTTATACAGTATACTGATGGGTCCGTAGAGTGTGCTGATATAAAGTATTAAAGAGTGTCTTCTCCTGGACCACAATTTCAACAATTCCAAAACAGTCCATTAGACTTGCTGTGTAGACCGCAAATTTTTAATAATAACAGTTTGAATTGTTATTATCATATTACATCTATCTCAACTTTTTCCTCTTGCTGCTGTAAATTGACAAAACCACACATAAACACACACAAACACACACACACACACACACACACAAAAAAAACGAGAGAAGATGATGACTGCTGTGCTGTGCTTAAAGAGTTTTGACAGGTTCATTGAAAGAAAGTGGGAAACAGCAGATTAAGAGTCCACTTAGGTAAGAGTGTTGATATCCATAGTAATATAATAGGATTTAAAGGAAGAGATGAATATGCAGAGATTGAATGTGAGTATATAATTATCTGTAGTAGGCAGAGCCTCAGCATTTTCTTCTTTTCAGTGCATGTTCGCGTTTTCATTGAAGCCACATTGACCACAAATCCAGAGAAATAGAGCCGAGAGAAAGACAATAAAAGCAAGTTGAGGGCAGCTGTGACTGTGTTTGATGCTCCAGCACCATTATGTTAATAAGTGATGTGGGTGTTGGATCTCAGAGAAGCCTCCTGACATAAGTAAGAGCCTGTTACTTCTGCCTGTCTGTGACATTCTCCCTCCTTCTTTCTTTCTTTCTTTCTTTCTTTCTTTCTTTCTCTATATCTCCTGCAGTATTTCACTCCCTTCTTTGTTCCTTTGTTCCTTATTTTCAATACTATAGGTATTTGTGTTTTTATGCATAATAACCTAATCTCTTTTTGGTCTTCTCTCATCTCTTTGGTCTTCATTCAAGGTTAGAAGGGAGAATCATACCACAATGGACCGATTTTAGCATCTAACGTACTACATATAACTGATTGTTGGCATTTAGCAGCGATCTCAGCCTTCTGGCTCTGTCTTTTTATGTAAGATACTGTCACTGGCTGCACACTGTGGCTGGATTTGTAGACATACTTCATCTTTCTCTCTGTCTCATTTATCTCTCTCTACTCTCTTTCCATGCTACCCCATTCATTTTTTTTTTTCCTCTCTCACCCCTCACTCTCCCTCTCTATCCTATCTGGTTCATCATTTCCTTTGGTGCTCCTTTATCATGATACCCATGCTCTTTCTCTCACCTCTCCCCACTAGCTCACCAAGCCTGCCTCCCTCCATTATTGTGTCTATCTTTACTTCCCTGTCTTTCTTTTTCTCACTGGTTTGTAAAAAAAAAAAAAAAAAAAGGAAAAAAAAGACATGGAGGTCTTGATTGGGCAGCAGTCAGAGCCGATTTATCACACCAGCAGTGATATACTTATTTGCTCAGATTGCACAGTGTGAAAGACAGTTTGTGTGATAGAAAGAGCCTGACAGAAATGACTAGAAGTTGAATCCGCAGTTCTGCAGTCTGAACACGATGTTTCTCTGTCGATAGCGTCAATCACTGAATTTGCTTCTCTGGTTTTTGTCTCTGAGAGATTTCACTGTTCACCACTGAATTGACCAAAATGAATAAAATGACGGTACAGTGTACTGGGCTCAATATTCCAAAGATATAGTCAGAGGGAACAGGAAATCAGAGATCCCGATTCCTGTCACGTCCTGGGTTGCTCTTCTCATGGCAGGCTGTCTGTGTTTAAAGCCTGATTAAACACTGAGAACAGAGACAGGCTCTCTCTGCATGCAGGAGAGAGAGGAGGCAACATATTAAATGTATGATGTAACACAGATGAGATTTCTTTAATGACAAATAATCAAAATAAGGAATCATCTGTAAAGAACTGAAAGGGATACCTCTATTGCCACTTTTAAATACAAATATCTATGTAACTCAGGTATTTGGCGCTAAAAAGGGAGCCTGACTGAGTAATAAAGGGCTCATGCTATTTACATAGCGAACATTTGCTCTTTTATTTTAGGCTTTGGATTCTTTTCTTTCATTTCTTTGCCTTTGCGACTGCTTATCATTTAGGTTTATGGGGGGTTAACAGGAGTCGAGATGACTTTGGGCGTGGACAGGGTACACCCTGGAATGGTTCCCAGTCTACAACAGGGTTGACACATAGAGTCAAGCAACTTTTCATATTCATGTTCACACCAATGACAATTAACTGTCTATTAAGCAAACTAGCAATATTTGTATGACACTATCATCTCTATACAATTGAACACATTCCAGTGCTTCCCTTTGCATGTTTGCAAATTTCTGCTAAACATCCCACAATACAATTTATCATGTAACATTGATGTGAAATGTACAGTTGTGCATCTGCACAGTTTTCAGTGAAAACCGTCTGCTGTCATGAGTTCCTGCTTTACAGTTCATGACTGTGATTACTGTGATCTTGGAAAGGCAGATTTCACACACACTTGTTAACACTGACTTTAGCCATGGCTCTGTCTGGATCTGTTAGCAATATAAACACAACATAGAGGTTCTTGTGAATGTGCAGATGCTTGAAGTTAATCAGTTTAGAGCACTTAATGAATTAGCTGACTGACAGATGATTAATTGCCATAACATTAGCCAATGAATCACTGAGGTCACAATCAATGTGATAAAGTAAAAATCGCTCCCAACAATGAGTATTAACTTGTTGGTTTACTTTATATTGAATGGAAAGAAAAAAAAGTAGATCCTCTGAAACAACTTGTATTATCATTGCCATGAGTATTGCCAAACACAGTGTTCTTAAGCTAAAACCACATAGTGTTTACAATTCATGTCTTAATGAACCACATCCATTAGACACTCCCAGTGAAAGGGAAAACATAAGTAAATTTAATTCACTAAACAGGTCAACCTCCTATGGCAGCAACATTTTCAACCAGTCCCTTACAGTAGCAAGTATTTTTGGGTGTTCTTTAGAGAAAACAAGACATTTCAGAAATCGGGAAAAAGCAATGAATTAGTTCATCGAGATAAAACCTATTTTTCACCCGCAGAGGAAGAAAAATCCTCCAAAGACTACAAGAGGTCGCTTGTACTTATGTATTTGTAGTTACACCTCTTGGCATTGTGATCATTTTGAGAGCAGGCTGAGAGAGACAAGATTACACCTATTTGTGTAACCGAGTTCCACACTAAACATGACTGTTTTACACTGGTTTGAATGTTGGTGTAGGTGGGTACAGTCATTATATTCCACTCTCTCTCTTCCTATTTCTCCCTTATCTGCCCCTGTCTCAGTTCCTCTGTTGGGCCAATTAAGACAGAGGTTCTCCTGGGTCAACTGTTGGTTTCTGCCGAGTCTGTTTGAGACTAAAGTTGAAAAACGCTGCATTTAGAAGCATCAGCTATACAACCTGAGGTTGACACACCAAGTCAGTTATGTATATTTAATTATTGGTGGAAATGGCAGAAGTCTTGTGGGTCATTGTGTTTCTGATGATCTTACCTGTCTTTGTTTGTTTGGTTGTGTTTTCCTTTGCCTCTGTTGTCATCAACTAATGTATGTTTTACCTTCCCTCTTCTCTTCTTTCAGGATGACTTCCTCTACAGCGTGTCAATTGTGAGTGGATTCATGTGTGCTGTCCTGGCTGTGGCCAAGTTCATGTTGGGAAGAGTGCTGACAAGTCGGGCACTTATCACTGATGGTAGGACACCACTTACACACACACACCACTGTGACAAAGTTGAATACCTAAAATGTTTGCTGATAAATGGCCCAGAAGAGGAAGTTCTTCCAGGCTACTATATATAGTAGAGAGAGCGAGATCATTAGATGGCACCCAAACAAAACGAAGCATGAACAAAGCTAAACTTTAATTCAAAATTAAATATTTGCATTACAAATCAGCTGCCGAATATTTCCAGAGCTGATATGTTTAAAATGTGTCCCAGTAATACTGACACTCTTTTACAAACAGTGATAGAAGTTATGTTCATTTTTGTACTAAAGAAGATTAGCAGCTAGTGCATAAATATTTTCAGAAAAAGAACTTTAAGCATCAAAAGCATAGGAACTCATTCTGTGGAAAAAATTTAGATCTTTTAAATTTTTAAAATTAAAATCCTTCAGAGAGTCATCATTAGATTTGCATTAATAATATGTGTCCTTTTTAGTTCACAATTTATTGCACTAATATATAGCACATTCATATGCTTATTATACATGTTGAGTTTAAAAGTGAAAGTGTCCTATATTTCAATCTGGTAAGGTGGTAAAGATGTTACAGTTAAGGTAAGAGTCTATGTCTGAGTGTTTCAGTGTGAGAGCTGAAAAAAAGGACTAGCTTATGACCCACTGCATAGTTGAACAAACAAACACGCACACACATTCAGAAACACACAGAGCTATCCCTAGGTCCCAGAGCACACACAGCATCAATCCAGTAAGCCTGAGGTTGCTGTTCTTATGGCCTGGATTTATTTCCCACAAGACTATGGACTTACTGCAGGCAAGACAATAACCCAGTATGAAAGCTCTCACACCAGGAGAAATGTAATTATGAAAGAATACACTGAGTATATACAGAGTAACTCAAGTGCAGTCAGCAGTTATATAATCTACAGCCATTTATAGTTTAGTGTAGTTTTGCTTTAATTCAAAGCAAATATTTTTTATCCACTGCCTGCATGCCAGAAATATAAAGGAATATTCCCACATTTTTGGAAATACACAGGTCAATTAATCCCACTTGGGAAGCCTGCTGGTCAAGCTTTTCTTTGCTTAGGATGAAGAGTGCAAACATGAGCAAAGAGTTAGTCTAGCTCTGTCCATAATCTTCCCTCTAAAACTGGAGTCCCCAGAAAGCCTCCTCCCCCTGTCACGAAACAGTGTGGCCAAACATAATTCTCAGCAAGAGAGTGAAGCATATATCTCAAAATATCACTAACAGACGTCTTAAAATGAGAGGATTAGTGAGTATGGTCATTTGTCTGTATCACTCATGACAGAGCAGACATATTCTCCTTCTTTTTTTCACTGCAGCATTTAACTCTCTGGTTGGAGGCATCATGGGATTTTCCATTCTGATCAGTGCTGAAGTCTTCAAGCATCACACTGATGTCTGGTTTCTGGATGGCACCATTGGAGTTCTCATTGGACTCATCATTTTGGCATATGGGGTCAAGTAAGGGATAGAGCAACAGCAGTCCTGGGTCAACATTTGTTTGTCCATTTAATTTTAAACATTTAATCATTTCTGTTATTATCTGTTGATTTCAGGTGTTATCCGTATTTCTATTAAAGCAGACTCTTGTACGAGCCTGACTGCAGTCGCATTAAGGCTTTTACTTTAAAATGTGACTTTCTGTCTTTTTCCACAGACTCCTGAAGGACATGGTGCCCCGTGTGAGGCAGACAAGAAACTACGAACGCTTTGAGTGAGATGGCGTGCGTTGTGTCGACTGGTCCAGCAGGTTCACATGTACACAAGCACAGCCACACCCACACACCTGGGTGCCTCCTCCCTCGTCTCTCTTTCATAAGCACTAACATACACACTTCATCTGCATATACATAGGGAAGTTACACACACCTGTTCTCAGACACCTACATAAATACACAGTTGGTGTATATTCTGTACATAGCAAACTCAAACATGCAAATAATATCGTCCACACACACACACACACACACTTAATTTCTGAGATAAAAGGACATCACTGAAGACTTCCTCCAGGATGAACAGGTGAATTCTTTTCCTCTCATCTATTTTTTTTTTCTCCATGAAACCAAATGTTTAACCAGCAAGAGTTGTTCAGTCATTCATTCGCTGCTGGTAAGATCACATTCACACATCTCAGTTGCTGATTTGTCCTTGTGGCTTCATCTGCTGCCAAGGTTGCCATAACGCATAAACGTACATCAAAATATTTATCAAAATAATGGAGAGAATGTACAAGAAGAATTTAAATCATGTTTATTTATAATTGTTTTATTTCTAATATTATATTTATAGATATAGATTTTTTTTCTAAAACATAAAGTGGATCCAGTTGATGCCTCACCAGCCTCCTCCCTTCAATGCAGTCATGATACATCCTAATTTGTTCCTGAGAGGATGAGGAGAGGAATCATAGAGCAGAGAGAAAGAGACTCAGACAGAGAACGTGCAAGCAGCGTACAGTCGATAAATGTAACTTTTTCGAACTTTTGCGAACATTGGTTGAGGTCAGCCTTGATCTCACACCTCTACAAATACGATCAAGCAGAAATGAAGGGGGGCAGGAGAAACATTTACCAGACAATGGTTCTAAACCTGTGCACAAGGTCTATGTTAGAAGACCTACTGTAATTTTTATTCCATTGTGTAGTCTGCGGCACTGTACTTGACGTTTACTAGCACATGCTTTGGTGTTTGTAGCCAATATTACAGCACACAGGGTGTTTAGAAGCTAACAAATAAATGATTTCAGGGTATTTAATCTGTTTTGTCATAACTTCAGCATCTGAATTTACATCCTGTATGTGTTCTTGCCATATGTTGTTCACTCAGTACTTCTTTGATTTGTTTACATACATGCACATACTGGTATTTTGACACATTTTTCACTGAATGCCTTTTTTTTTTGTTTTTGTTTTGTTTTGTTTGCACCTTTAAGCTACTTAAACGTACTAGGTTTTCCCATTCCTGTAACACCCTTTCATGCTTAGATAAATTAATACATGTAAGAACAATGTGTAAGTAAGCAGGGACGTTTGCTGTAATCCTGATATTTATCATTTTCTCTGTGGAACATTGTACTGAATCCATTTGGGGTACTTGTTACAATTAATTTTTTCCCCATCTCTTTTGACCTAAACATTCATATGGGAAAGATGAACCCTAAGATGAATCCAAGCACAATGACAAAGATGAAGTAATCACTGTTAATACCATTTATGCAGGGTGTTATTTGTTTCCTCCTGTGGCTCCTTACCTTCTTATTACCTATTTGTTCTGCATATTCCCATTGTTATCATCCATGATTAAGTACGATGAACAGAATGTAAATACAAACAACACAGTTTGTAAATATGTTTAATTCCTATGCTGTTTAGGTGCATCAGTAACAGCAGTCACAAATAGTCATAGTGCTACAAGGCCAACATAGCAGGCTTTCTGGGGTAGACAGCTCATAGTTAAAGTACAGGATGGTCTTTGTTGCTATAAAATGTTTTCTCTATTGTGCATAAACTGTAAATGTTGCTTTACATATTACTGTAGATTATTGGTGAAATGAAATGACCAGTCTTACCTTATGTTTCTGCACTGTAAATCTCAGACTGGATGTAGGCGTGATTAGACAGCATTATTCAAGGCTCAGCTGGGTTTTCTCGATTTCATCTCGTGTCACTTATCGGAATGTGTGAGAGAAAAAAAAGCCGAAGAAAAGATAGAGAACAACCTAATGTGTGGATTGATGTCTTCCTGGAAAATACCATTCTCCAACCGAGTCATGTATAACTAGATGCATGAATTTTAATCCAATTCAGGAATTGATTTCGTACAAATTCAGTGAGATGGATCTGATTATAAATATACTTATTTAAATAACGCATGGTCTTATGTGTACACTGTTTAAGGCCTGGGTTCTTCCTGTAAATGTGAATCCATAATACTTGTGAGCCCCCTTGTGGTTTGAAGCCATGTGAGAAGAGAATTAATTAATGCTCAGCCCAATGGCTCCAGGGGAGAGAGTCTAAATTTATCCCAGGCATAAAAATGTTACAAATCCTTGGACAGTGAACTCTGAAGGGGCCTACATCCACTCTACACTGTAATTATCACCTGTGATTTGAGATACTGGCAAAGGTGCAAAGTTATTGGTGTTATTTTTAGTTAGATCGTGTGAAGAATAAGGGTTAACTAGAAAACAGAGTGTGTGAAGCTCACACCACTTCAACTCACCAACAGCACACTGATTTGTAATGTTTTCCCCTCTCTCTAATGCACAGATGACAATCTTTAAAATAACTTTTACAAGCAAAGCACAGTGTTTACATGCTGACACCACCACACAAGGCACAGAACAAACGCATTACAACTCTGTCTCAGTGACAGTGTACTTTACAAACTCTGTTGCTCATATGGTAGACTACTGTGTTTGGATAAACTGAAGACTCCAACGTCCTTTCTACCTCTCTTGTTTGCACTTTGTTTTATTTTTGTTCCACTTCTCTTGTGTACATTCATGCTACAGAAACTTCATCTTATTTCAATTATGGCCCTGGCCCCTCTTGGTGATTGGAAAGTCTAACTGTAATCCCATCAAATCTGTAGTTGTATTTGCATTTCACTATTTCACCAACCTTAAATGGGACTTTTCCCCTGCCTTGTTAAATGTCTTGACCCTCACTCTCCATCTCACTAAAAACACTCAACTTCTGAACATCAATTTATTGTCTGCACAAATATAAAACCTTACCCTAAATCATCATTTGAAAGCAGCTCGGCGAACAGTGCCAAATCACTGAGACCGTATGTCTGGTCTGTTTACATTTGCTGTATCTTTTAGCTGCATTGATAAATGGACAGATTGACGTTACTGCCCCATAAAAGGGATTAAACCATTCAATTTACTTAAATTCACAAAATTATGATAGCAATACTAACCACTTGCTCTAGGCTTTGCATGGGCTTATAAAAACCCTAACAGCTTCAGTGGTTAGGAATGCATTGCACGCACACACACACACACACACACACACACGCACACACACATACACATTCTGCACACATACAAACAAATAGTATTGTGTAACTGAAATGGCTATTATTTGTCTGTTTGTACAGTAATGATATCAGTGGTATTACAGATGACGTATACCCCAGTTATTTATGTAACAGAATAATGACATCTCTTTGTCAAAGAGCAAAGTTTTATTGATTAATAAAGTTTTATCCTGCTTATTCAGCACAGACACGTGAGCTTATTTTGAACATCTTTGAAAATCCCCCCTGCAGACTGACTAGGGATGTAGGTAACTGGGGCAGGTGTCACAAAAGGCAGGAGGTGAGCAGTTCAATAGCGCTTAGCTCCATGCCAAAACAAATAACAAACATAAATTTTAGTGAAACCACATCAGGGTCTTTTTTATTTTAAACGAATCCCTGTTTCCAGTCTGTTCGCCTCACATATAATATACGCTTGAGTGAACCTTTCAAGTCCCTGCAGGCCCTTTACAAACATAAATGGATAAAGTGTCCAAAGTAGTGAAGGGATTATTATGTATTAATTGATGAGACATATAATGTGGTGTTGTTATATTCTATTTCTATTACAGACTCTTGGTCCATAAAATGAAACCTGATACAAAAGACAACAATACACACAATCATCTTTATAGAAATGGAAAATCTTGTTGTGGTAACACAAGATTTCCCCCCAGGGGTAACATGCATATATGTGGAGTAATAGACTCCACATATACCCTATGTTGGCTTGACTTATGTCAGCTCTAAGTACTTATTAATGGAGGCAGAGTGGAATTAGGCTTCTTTAAAAAAAAAAAAAAAAAAAAAAAATCAACAAAAACAGGAGCTTGGTGATGAACTTAAATGACTCAAAGCAGAAGGATCTCAAGAAGGCTTCTTTATAAGGGGGTAAATGGTAGAGGGAAATGACACAGAAACTGTGAGAGAGCACAAGGTGAAGCACTTGAACGTTGTCATGCCCAGTATATACTACAAAATCATACGTAAATAAGGAAGATCAGGGCAACAAATCTTAAATTTTCCAAGAATTAGTCGGATATAAATGGGTAAGAGGAAGTTTATCAATTAACGTAAAGTTCCAAAGGAAAAGAATCCAAGTGAGACTAGGAAACAACTGAAATCATTTATTTGTTTAACAGTCTCCCTCTCCTTATCAGGGAAAATACTGAATTCATCAAGATTAATCCAAGTGTCTATAATGTTGGGTTTTTTTTTTAATAGTAGTTAGTAGTTGTTACACCTCCATCAATGCTGTTTCTGAGTGTGTTTTACAACACACAGAGTCTAAGACAGGGCTAGTAAGTACAGAGCTACAGTGATGGGAAGGGTGGTCTTCCCGGGGAAACCATCATCTTTTTGTTGAAGAGTTATCCCGTTCGGATGCAATACAGTGTATTTAAACAGGCTCCTCTTGCTTCAATCAAAATGACTCATAAAGTTTAATAAAATCTTGCATCCACAGATACAAACCAAAGATGGCCAACACTCAGAATGTTTTAAGGAAGTGACTGAGTCAGAACACATCTCCTCAGGCCTTGAGCTGCGTCTGTTAGAGGCTGAAGTCTTTATTGTTTTCATTATACATACAGTTACGACTGCACTTGTGTTAAACCTGTTATGTAATGTTCTTTGATATAACACTTACTTTACTGTACTGCTTTTTAGTTTCTGTCTTATACCTGACGTCGTGCCATAAACTCCAGCAGAAACACACACAACACTGTGGGGATAACTTTGCTGCACTGACTCATCAGAATTCACAGGTACACAGCATTTTGGAGAGTAATAAGTGAATAATAGAAAATATTTCTGTTCTTGCGCCTCCTCTCCCTGTTCATCAAAAGCTCATGCTGCACTGGCACAATGTTTCATTAAGTTTCATTAAATTGACATGTAATTTAAAAATTTTCAGTCGTAAGGAAGCTGTACCGCTTGTTTTTTTTACACCTCTTGTCGAAAGTCAGTGTGAAGACACCACATAGCCAAACTGGCTGCAAATAAACATTCAACATTAAGGAAAATAAGTTGAAATGCAAGAGTTGCCAACCACGGCAGGTGCCATGAAATGCATGTATTAATGATGTCTCTGCTGCTGTTTTAAAACAGTCCGACTGATTGATTGAGCAGGAGTTAGATACATGCCTTGCATAAGGCTATCTGGTCCTTAATGTAGTCTCTACAGGGGCAGATGCGAGTCAAAGACTTGTTTGACCTCACACAACTGAAGAGCAAAGGATCAGACTGGAGCATACAGTGTCTACTAGTGTGGTTGAAGGCCGGGAGCACGAGGTAACTGCCAGAAACTTCTGATGTCTGACAATCTACACTATAGCTGAAAAAAACAGGAAATAATCAACATCAGCTGTATATTAAATCAGAAATTTCTTTAATTCAAGTGGTGATGGATCATTTTAGATATGCAAGTGGACATGAGAGCTTCTGACACAACAGAAGCTCAGAATTTGTCAGGCTATAGAGATGTACAACTCATCCACCACATTTGGGTGATCAACCACTCACGTTGTTGAATGAGGGAAAAATAATCCAGGTCAGAACAACCTGTTAGACTGGTCATATCAATTCCCTTCAGTCCCTATCAACATTATACAACTAATTTCAAACAATAAACACATAAATAAATTTAAGGTAATCAGGATCCATATCTCTTGATTGACCTGTGCACATTATTACGTGTCTACTTACTTTACAAGATTTCTTGTGTTGTTTAGATGTGGGAAGAAGGCAGGTTCACATATGAGGCCCCTCCTATGGCATGCCTGTTTACAGGAAGTGCCTGGCTCGGCCTGCACCACCTGAAGTGCACTCATTGGTGGCCAGCTCACTGTATTTGAGCAGAGGTCCTGAAGCAAAAATGAGAACAAGATGAGAATATATATATATATATATATATTACAAAGAGTGATCTAAATTTCTAAGAGAATTATTTTCTTCCTCCAACCTGTTTTTCAATTAAGATGCTAACCCTCTGAAGCATTCCTTCACAGCTAAACTCATAGGGCAAGTAGGGCTCAATCTGAAAGAAAAAGTGAAACAATTGAAACACAAGTGGACTACAATAGCCAACTTTAAACAGTAGTATAATATTGTGAAGTGCTGTTAGGTACAGTGCAATTTTGGGGAAATAGGTAGCTCTTACACTTTCTTTACGCTACTTAACCCTGACCGTACACTTTGATTGAGTATAGCAGTGAGCGCTCTCTCCACATCTGTTTTGTTGAACATATCTACCATCCATACATAGGGTTCTCCTATGGCCTCAGCATAGGGATGCTGGGATGTCACCTACAGTACAAACAGATAACATGCCACGATCAGCACTTGATTCATTGCTGCTGATTAATTGTATTTGTGTTAAAATGACTTAAGCAAAGTATGTTTATTTTGACAAAGGTACACCGGTTAAATATATCAGTAGATCATGTGATTGAGAGACCTCTCTGGTGTTGGGCTTTCCTTTGAAAAACTCTGAGTTCAGACTGCTCTGCGGAGGACGTAACCTGGGATTCAGGAAAGCACAGCCATTGGCTAAGGCCTCCAGAGGGGCCGGGCCTTCATATGGAAAAGACAACCCAACGAAAACCTGCAAGAGATAAATGATGCTAAACTTATGCACTTCTTTACTGCCACCACATGGTGCCAGCCAACACCAATACAATAACTTAACACTCAGCTACTCATTAAGTCAGTTTACATAAAGCACACACAGTGAGGAAAGTCGATACCAACTTATGAACATTTATTTTGGCTTGGGTTTGAATTTATATAAACACAATCAACATTTCAAGCATATAAAATCATGCAATTACATCAATAATTTTCTTTGTTTGTTGCCAAAAATATGGACAAAGCAGAAATAATATTATTATTACTAATGCAATATTTGGCTTAAAATATGCAATTGATGCCAAAGTCAAATTAACTGAAAGGGAACTTGAGAATCGCACTTACCTTGCTCTCTCTCAGCAGTTTCTGTACCTCAGTGCCTTTGATAATGCCATGGTTTTTCACATAACTTGGAATTTGAGAATTATCGACTGTCCCATGGACCTCAAAGTACTTGTGGATAATGTCTAAATAAGACTCTTTACCCTGCAGGTTAACAGCAGAGAAAGCATTTAGTAGAAAATCATACTGCACCTCTCTCTTGGCAAGTTTAGGAAATCTGAGTGAAACACCTGCTGATAAACACCTTTTGAAAAGATCCAAAATGTATACACCATTGTATAATTCTCAACTTTACAAATTTCTGCAATGATCATGTTATTGTTACCTTCCAAAACATGGCACGTTTGCCATAGACAAGAGCCTGTTTTTTTCTCTGAGTAGACCTGATCTGCTTCTTTTCTTCAGAGGTCATATAGCGCTCCACTACAAATCCCAGGAAAGTGTTGTCTGGTGTGTGCGCTGATCACAGAATAGATAGCTTACAGTGAAAAATGTCAGATCAAGCAACAAACTGTATTGTGAGTCAGAAATTTTGCTGATGTAATAGATCAAGACCGAGACATACGGAACATGGTGTAGAACTGCACTGGGATCAGATTGAGGCCGCCAAACGGACCATGAAGGTTGTGCTTTTGGACCCAAACTGCGTGGTTGAAGTCTGGCTCAGTGCCAAATGAATCCAACACACGAAAGATACATCTGAACAGCAGACAGAAACATAAACTTGAAGTTTACACACAGAAACTGACTCTGACACCAATTACATAAATAAATGCTGAAAGGAAATATCATAAAAGCATGACACTGGATTGAGTGTAGTATGAACACACTGGACACACAAGCCATGTACAGGGGCAACTGAACATTAGATTAAAATTTGGGGGCATTTTATTCCAAACCCACAGGCCTTGGGTTTTCTGCTATAATAGTCTCCACACTTCAATGAAGGCTTCCTACAATCTGACTGATTTTTAACGGACTTCACAAGAAAATCGACAGTGAAGTTTCAAACTGATGCTGGGTGATAAGGTCTGGCTAACAGTCATGGTTCTGGTTCAGAAATAGGACGGGTTTGTGTTCAGGTCAGTCTTCTTACTCCACACTAAACTCTGAAGACACTCACCTGCCTTTTAGCTATTTAACTGCCTAAATAACAAAGTAAAGCAACAAAAAAAGAACACAAAAGTAGAATGTATCTACTAGATTGTTGTGTACGGCTACCTCTTGGACATACTGGATAATGTATGTAGAATTTAAATACTTCAATAGGTGAACAAAATCTGTCCATTTCAACTTTAGTCAAGAGCGCAGCTAAACGTACAGATAAAAAGAAAATAAACAAGTTCAGGTGAATATTGTCATCATGTCTCCCCTGCAAAGACAAATGTGTCATTGCATGCTGTTCCAAACTCACACATATCTTTTTTAATTAACACTGGCATTAACAGACATATACAAGATTTAAGAGTGACAGAAACTATAATACTTCAATTTAATCTTAATATTTATTATTGTATTAAATAATAATATTGATATTTCATTCATATTTCTATTTATCAGACATGGAACTGTAAAATCAGGAATCGATTATTTCACAGGAGAATTTCCCTCCTCTTTTCTATCATCATCTCTCCTTTCTGTCACCTGTGACTCCAGTTTCAACTATCTTCCATCTCCTAACTGAAAATCCGTTATCCCACCCAAAAGGTTTTTGATTTCTTCATTAAAGTAATGGAACATGTTGATAACTTGTCCAAGTAAATATTTAATGAAAACTCCAAGCTGAATGAAGTTCATGAATATTAGATGCCATACAGTTGTTAAATTCATCTTTTTCACTCATCTTCTACCTTCTACCCTATCCGTTTCCAGGTCACGGGGTGAGTTATTTAAATACTTTTTTAATCTAATTATTTGTTTTTGTTTCTCCATAACTGTAATAAATTAATTAGAGTTAATCCCATTACCCCATTAATCCCATTATAATCTGATTATTTACCCCCTAACACTGGCTGTGTTTCCTGGGCTACTCTTCGCCTCTATCCCATGTGATGCAATTTTCTTTTTAACTTTATATTCCTATCCAAAATTTATGGTTGCTTTTCCGCATTTGTATGATGTGATCAATTTTCTTTTGTTTATTTTTTAAAGTGATTCAAAAAACAACCAAAAGGGGTCAATATTGTTTGTTTGTTCATTGCTTGTATTTTCTCACCATTGGGACCCATCATACACTGGATTTAGGCGTCACAATGCACTTCTCTGCATTCCCCTGTTATTTCAAACCCAATGATGTCATTTAAAATGCAGTTCATCTTGTTGCACATCCCAGCATGTGAAAAAACCTGGTTTTGCTTGGCAAGGCCAAGCCAAACTCACAGAACGAGTGTGGTTTTCGATCCTTGCTTGTTTTGGAATTATCCCTTTGGCTCATCCTTTTTTCCACCTCTTCCTAAATCCTGTCTGTTGGTTTGACACTGGCCTGACTGTGTAAATAAACTTGGCTCTAGGAAGTTTTACATTGTTGAGTCGTGCACAGTCCAGTGTCCCCAAGTTGTGTCAAATATCAATAGTGATAATGATCATTTCCAGGACCTGGATCCTGATTCTCACCTGTATTTGATCAAGGAATGATTGAGTACTTTCTCAAACTGTTTAAAGCCAATAATATCAGTATAAATCAGGTCAATTTCCACTTTTGATTGACGAGGTGGACAACCACCTCCCTGAAGCCCTAGAAAACTGGAAAGACAGAAACATAAATTATTTTAACAGTTAAAAAACATTCCCCTACAGAAAAAAAAGGGCATGGCTCTGTGTTGACACTAACAGTCACCAACAAAAGCCTCGTTTCGTATGCATATGTACTCACTACTTGAGATCAGGTGTGGAGGCAGAAAGGTAAAGATTGTGACCAAGGATGTGAAGCGTGGCGATGAGGTCACTCCACTGGACTAGCTCCCCCAGCGGTCCACCACTGAAGGCAGCCTCTGCTATTTTAAAACCCGATTCATCTGTCAAGGCACCAGGATGCACCAGGATCTGTGGGGGGAGAAAAAAAAAAAAAGAAAAATCGATGAATGACGTTTAAACTTGTAAAACAGTTTTAACTGCATACAAAAATAGAACTAAAACAAACCAAAACTGTTTTGAACTGCATTCTTATCTGCTCGACTATAAAAAAGACTTGAGGCTAACATTAATAACTGTGCAACTCTATTTCTTTTCTTAAAGGAGAGTATACCATCCAGATGGTGTTATGTTTACCATCATCATCATGTTATCATTATCAAATGCTGAAAAACAATAAATAAAGCTGCTCCTTTATTGCTGTCCTCTGAATAAGAGCCAGAGAAATGGGGGCATGCTTTAGTATCAGTATTATGTCACACACTTTGTTTAAAGTGTGCTGCTGTCTACATCTGCCTTGAAGTAAAGACCCAGTGTTTGCGTACTACAAGAATGGGAAATTTGATGGGCATAGCAAGGGGAGAGGGCTCCTTACCTGTTTGGCTTTCCGCCCTGTGAGGTTATATTTGGCTGAGAGAGAGCGTCCAGCCTGAATCCAAATCTGTTCCATACTTCGAACTCTTTGATGAATCCAGCGGAACTGGACTCTGTTGTTCAGAGATGGATACAGGCCTTCTAAACTTTCCCGTACCACCGTTCGGCCAGCGCTTTCCTAAAAATTTGAATGGCCTACTGACGTTACTGATACATACAGGAAAATAACATGCAAACATGATTTCTTTGGCCTTTTCTGTACCTCAGAGATTTTGGCTTGCGATGAGGAAGCTGCTTTTCCTGGAAGCATGGGACACCAGGACTCTACCTAAACATAATACAGAAATATGAAAAAGCAGACACACTGATGTGAGCACACAAAGATTTTCATCTTTGTGCCTTTCCAATTGACTATGTCATGAGGTTTTCATGGGGCAGTGGGTACCTCGCTGAGGTAGATGAGGATGGAGCAAAAAGATCCATTCACTCCATAAGCACTATAGCACAAATCAGTCTTCCAATTCTCCTTCATCCACTGGGGCAACAGCAACAGATGACCAGAATAAAATAAAACAAAGCAAACAAACAAACAAAAACACATAGACGCTGACGATCAACACAATAATACTTCACAATAGGTACATCCAGCTCACAGTACTGATTAACAATTTCAGTGATACAGTAGCCATTACAATGGTAAAGAAAAACGATTACCTTCAATTTCTGCAGGCAGTCTGGATATCCTTCCAAGGGCGGCAGTGAGCAATCTTGATTGCCTTTGATTTCCCCATCTGAGCAGCATACAAAGAAAATCATATTTCTGTCACGTCTTGAAATTACTTGTTCAAAGCCTGAAGATAGGCATAGGGTTTTTGTTGAATAAGCCATTTCCATACGTGTTCAATTAGTGAGATTTAGTTCTGTAGTATAACTGAATTATTCATTAAAGACATATAGAGAAAGACATCTTATTTTTCACCGCTTTAGAAAGTGTTTTAATTTACAAGGACTCATCCAACTTATAGTGTACATAAATAAAATGTTTATTTGTGTTGCTCATTTGTTTCCTAAACCCCTTTCCTGCACAGAAAAAAACCACATAAATGAATAAGGAATGCCATGAAAGCCCTTTAACATGTCTGTAAAGTTAAACTTTCACAGTGCAACCTATCTCTATGTGTTTAAAACTTTGAGCTGGCTGCCCTTGTCTTCTTCTTTTCCTTTTGGCTATTCCCTTCAGGGGTCGCCACAGCAAATCGGTTGCCTCCATCTAAGCCTGTCTTCTGCATCCTCTTCTCTCACACCAACCACCTTCATGTCCTCTTTCACTACATCTATAAAGCTTCTCTTTGGTCTTCCTCTAGGCCTCCTGCCTGGCAGTTCAAAACTCAGCATCCTTCTACCAATATATTCACTATCTCTCCTCTGGACATGTCTGAACCATCTCAGTCTGGCCTCTCTGACTTTATCTCCAAAACCTCTAACATGTGCTGTCCCTCTGATGTACTCATTCCTGACCCTATCCAACCTGGTCACTCCCAAAGAGAACCTCAGCATCTTCATCTCTGCTACCTCCAGCTCTGCCTCCTGTCTTTTCCTCAGTGACACTGTCTCTAGACCAAACAACATCGCTGGTCTCACCACAGTTTTGTACACCTTTCCTTTCATCTTAGCTGAAACTCTCCTATCACACATCACACCTGACACTTTTCTCCACCCGTTCCAGCCTGCCTGCACACGCTTCTTCACCTCTTTTCCACACTCTCCATTGCTCTGGACTGTTGACCCTAAGTACTTAAAATCTTGCACCTTCTTTATCTCTTCTCCCTGTAACCTCACTCTTCCACTTGGGTCCCTCTCATTCACACACATATACTCCGTCTTGCTGCGGCTAACCTTCATTCCTCTCCTTTCCAGGGCAAACCTCCACCACTCTAGCTTCTCCTCCACCTGTTCCCTGCTCTCGCTACAGATCACAATGTCATCTGCAAACATCATAGTCCATGGAGATTCCTGTCTAACCTCGTCTGTCAGCCTGTCCATCACCATAGCGAACAAGAAGGGGCTCAGAGCTGATCCCTGATGCAGTCCCACCTCCACCTTGAACTCCTCTGTCACACCTACAGCACACCTCACCACTGTCTTACAGTCCTCATACATGTCCTGCACCGCTCTAACATACTTCTCTGCCACTACAGACTTCCTCATACAATACCACAGTTCCTCTCTGGGCACCCTGTCATAAGCTTTCTCCAGATCTACAAAGATACAATGCAGCTCCCTCTGACCTTCTCTGTACTTCTCTATCAACATCCTCAAAGCAAATTCTGCATCTGTAGTACTCTTTTTTGGCATGAAACCATACTGCTGCTCACAAATGCTCACTTCTGCCCTTAGTCTAGCTTCAACTACTCTTTCCCATAACTTCATTGTATGGCTCATCAGCTTTATTCCTCTGTAGTTGCTACAACTCTGTACATCTCCCTTGTTCTTAAAAATGGGCACCAGCACACTTCTCCTCCATTCCTCAGGCATCTTCTCACTATCTAAGATCCTGTTGAACAACCCAGTCAGAAACTCTACTGCTACCTCTCCTAGACACTTCCAGACCTCCACAGGTATATCATCAGGACCGAGTGCTTTTCCACTCTTCATCCTCTTCAGTGCCCTCCTCACTTCATCCTTACTAATCTTTGCTACTTCCTGGTCCACAACAGTCACCTCTTCTACTCTTCGTTCTCTCTCATTTTCCTCATTCATTAGTTCTTCAAAGTACTCTTTCCATCTTCCCATCACACTATTGGCATCTGTCAATACACTTTCATCTCTATCCTTAATCACCCTAACCGCCTGCACGTCCTTCCCATCTCTGTCTCTCTGCCTTGCCAACCTGTATAGATCAGTCTGTCCCTCCTTACTGTCCAACCTAGCATACAAGTCATCGTAAGCCCTTTGTTTGGCCTTTGCCACCTCTACTTTCACCTTACGCTGCATCTCCCTGTATTCCTGTCTACTCTCTTCAGTCCTCTCAGTGTCCCACTTCTTCTTAGCTAACCTCTTTCTCTGTATACACTCCTGCACCTCCTTATTCCACCACCAAGTTTCCTTATCCACTTTCCTTCCAGATGACACACCAAATACTCTCCTACCTGTCTCCCTGATCACATTAGCTGTAGTTGTCCAGTCAACTGGAAGCACTTCCTGGCCATCCAGAGCCTGTCTCAACTCCTTCCTAAAAATCATACAACACTCTTCCTTTTTCAGCTTCCACCATTTAGTCCTCTGCTCTGTCTTTGCCCTCTTCATCTTCCTCACCACCAGAGTCATCCTACACACCACCATCCTATGCTGTCTGGCTACACTCTCACCTACCACTACTTTGCAGTCACTGATCTCCTTCAGATTACACCGTCTACACAAGATGTAGTCTGGTATGGAAGTCATTGATTCGATTCGCATGTTTGATTTGGCAAAAGTTTTACGTCGGATGCCCTTCCTGACACAACCCTCTGTATTTATCCGGGCTTGGGACCGGCACAATAAGGCACTGGCTTGTACCCCCTTGCGGCTACATTGAGCTGGCTGCCCTTGTAATGTTTTATTTTTAGCATACGACAGTTTATTGAACTTTACACTGCACTGGGAATGAAAACAGTGTGGCGCAAATGAAATTTTAAAGAGGTTTAAAATTAATCTCAGTGAAACTTGAGCCAGGAAGATTATTTTCTTATGAATACCTTCTGAAGTCACAAGCACCATTTCCTGCTGTCCCCCAGTGACTGGGAGACAGTAGGAAATGGTGCTTCTTTCTCTCTCACACATACAGTAGTGTAAAGTCTCTTTACAACACTGCTGCTAATGCTAAGTTCTGAGACTTACAGTCTCCAATACTACATTACCAAGCTATCTCATGTTGCTTGCTGCTGCTGCGGATGTCTATTGTACCTGATTTCAGAAGTGTTTGTCACAATTGTCTGCCCTTGGCCACTTGTTTTTGCTGTTTACTAATAATGAACCAAGTAAATTAAAGTGACCATTTCTCAGATTTCTCTGAGAAGCAGAATCCCTCTGAAACTTATTCTGTTCATTTCTCTTTTTTTGTTTTGCTTAACTATCATAGGACTCTAAACCAACTAAAGCACAAAATGCGCAATAATCTCCAGCTAAAACACTCCCCCAAAAAACCATGATTTAGCGCTCTCCTGGTACCATTCACTGAAAGCGTCCAGCTATACTAGTGACCCCTTTTAAAAAATCTAATTACATTCATATTCATTCACCATTCATTAATATGAAATAAATAGCTTGTGGTGGTGATGTTAGGGAGGGATAGAGAAGTCACAAAGTATTTTGGCTTAACTGTCATTATCTATGTGTGATCATTTGTTCCCCTTTGCTGTCATTTTGTGTGTGTTTGTGGATGGCTTCCTGAAATCTTCCCTTTACAGTTGACTCTTTGACTTTGATATTTCTATTTGTTCCTGTTAAATTGACACGATAACAAGAAATGCTACAAACTACTTCATATGTGCTTTGTATTCTGGTCCAGAGGTAACACAACTGCTTGTGCTTTTTAGTGCTGTTTATCTATATCCTCTTTGAATTCATCACTTATCTATTGATAAAAATGTAGCTGCTTTTCTCTCTGTCCGCTTGCTCAACTTCAAGTTTTTCATTGTTAAAAGCAAGCACCATGTGAATACAGTTATCATTTTCTCTTTTATCAAGAGCTCTTTTACCAGTTTTGGGTGGTGGGGCCGCCTCCTCTGTTGTTTTCACCTGCAGCTTGAGGAGATTCTCAAAATGAGCTACTTGTTGTTGCAGATGGGATTTCTCAGAAAGCAGATTCTTGATCAGCTCATCCTTCACTTGTATTTGTATTTCATCTTTGTATTCCTCCAAAGAAGTTGGCAGAAGGATTAGGACAGAGAGAGTTGTAAAATTATTCATCTGCTTTGAATAACCTGTATCTGCATATGAAAAGCGGTTGAAGCACTCAGTCATGGTATGATCTTTCTTGGACTATTCAGTTATTGAATATTATCTGGGAAGACTCTTACTACACTTGGACATAGTGCTACTTGACTGAAAAAAAACCTCAAACATTATATGATATTTAACTGTGTGTTTCTACAGAGCTCACTCCCCCAAGCAGTCCTAGACTGCTTCAAATTGGGGGCAGTAAACAAGGTAGGTTGGTCACCTACGACTGGTGCTAATATGAGTGTTATTTCTGACTGTAAGCTATATTTGACTATATGCAAAATCTGTGGACTCAAAACTATCAAGAAAAAATTATAATTGTAATAGTCAACTGTCGCCATCTCGGTTATGCAGCAAAAGAGAAGAAATCAGGAACTATTACCGTTTAACCGTTAATTTCCATGCTGCTGATACAAACGGCACACAGATAAAAGTGCTCACAAGATGGTTGGCCAGAGTTTACTGTGGCACACACGAACATATAGAGGAGATAACGCATGAAGTGGAGTGTTAATCATTACCCTGCACGCAGTTTGCATTACGTTTGCTTGCTTGCATCTGGAATGATTTAACATCAATGAATGATGCAACTTACGAATGAAAATGTTACATTACTAACCGCATGAGAAGCCATTTCACGCCTCTGCAACAAAGCATACATGCACATCACTGTATAGTGGTCAAACTACTTAAATCCATTTAACTGAATGAGATATCCTGGTTTTGTTTCACCTTTCTCTCAGCAGCGACAGGTAAGAGACATATTTGCCTATGCATGACTGTGGCTTAGAAACACGTTTCCATGGAAGTACCAATCGTGAAAGTGTAAAACCACAAACAAACATGGGTGTGATGTGTCTTCTGAGTGACAGAAGTATGTACTTTCAGACATGGTATAATTTGCAATGACACTTTGTGTCTCAAGGGTAAATCATTATTTCCTTTTTTTTTTTTTTCATCTGACTCCTCTCATTCTGATGGTGTTCTTTCTCACCATCAGTCTTGGTTTTCCACATTTGACTGCTCCGCTTGTTATAACGATTCATGACTATCTCCTGGTCAGCATTGCTCTGTAACCAATTCAAATATAAAAGACATAGCATTAAACCCACAACCAGCATTTAACAAAAATTATTTTTCAACCATTCTGAATGTAAACACACACCAAACCAGAACAGGCTCCTAAATATAACAGTGTCCAATATATCAGTGCGTTAAAGCAAGTGTAAATTACAAAGCATGAAGGAGAAAGGTTTATTCATTTGTAGCTACCTCAGGATTTCTAAGCGCTTTAGCTCATGTACTGTATGTATGATGGGTTGAGAGAACACGAGGTGAATGGACAAATGAGATACAGACCAGGATGATATATGAGAAACTCAGACACCAGATGAAACCAATGCCCATCAGCACAAATGTTGTCCTCCACAGGATGCGCTTCATGTTTTCACTTTTCAGGTGGCACTAGATTGTGGGGGAAATGGTGTGTCCAATTTCAAACAAAAATAAATAATACATTTACTTAGGTACTGTGCAACAAAAGTAAAACATTTTTGTCCTGACTGCCAGAGGGTATGACTTCTTCATTACTTCCTTATGAAAGTGACTAAATTGAGCATGTAAACAGTTTATTAGGTCATTCATAACTTGCTTCTAATTGGAGAAATAATTTTTTTTTGTGACCATCCCCAGTCACCCTTTGAGATAGAAATATAAGAATAGTATTGTGGTGTGATGATCAAAAATAACCCTTTTCTTATTTATTGTCACACACAGAATTTTTTCAAAGAGGAATTAAATCCGCAGTAAGAATGAAAAAAGTTGCACACTTACCTTTGTTGTATTGACTAGTCTGCCCAGTATCACTGAATGGACTCAATAAAAAGCAGTTGTAAAGAATAAGAGGCTGCTGCTCACGGAACAGTGATCACCACACCAAAAATAATCTCTAACTGGAACTTACTGGTTGCTGCCCAATTCCACTTTGCTGGGTCACAAGGGGCTGTGGCATCAATGCAGTCGTAAAAACTCCGCGATATGATGCTTGTGGCAGCTCATTGTTCAAGGCAATGAAGTTGCTGGTCTAGTATGGTAAATAAAGCCAACCCAAATTATATCTATCATTTCTTACAGATTAAACAAACAAGATATGATGATCATTTAGACATAAAGGTGCTGGTGTGGCAACAATGATGGCTTTGGCTGTCCCCCAGCAGGGTGGAGAGCTGAGGGCGTGGTTAAAATTCCCAGGCTCTGTGGTGTAAGGTTGTCTTTGTTTGGATTTGGAGCTGAGGAATAAAGTTTAAACTAGCCTTCGCCTGTGGTTTTTCTCATCCTGCCACATTGGTGACCCTGAATTGAGCATGTTTGGAGCAGAAGAAGAGTCCTCTTTTTTGTTGAGCTGTAAGGTGGACATTATCAAAGCCAGTGCATTAAACACATTTAGTAACAACCACATTTCAAGCAATGAGAATGTTTTCACCTGAGTCCCCTCCTATGGCCTCATTGTATCCTGAATCCTTAATTTCCCTAAGGAATAAATTAGATGTCTGTCTGGCCGGCTATTCATCTGAATGGAGGCATCCCCCCAAAAACTGTGAGAGCTAAAATTATTTTACTGTTACTTGAATAAAAGTGTCACTGGAGTAAAATTTACTCCAGTTTAAATATCTTTAAGCATATCTTTATTAAACAGCTTATCAGATTTGCAACATGTTAAAGGTTTTTTGTTTGTTTGGTTTTTTTTTTTGGCAATAGACATCTTTGTTTAAAAATTCTTACAAAAAGTGCAGGGAGCTCCCAGGCTCAGCAGCATGTCTTAGAAAGTTAATTGAAAACTTAAACAAATAAATAGCTCCCTAAAGTTTTCTACAGTAAATAAAGTTTTCCTGAATTTCAATATAACTGAAATATTAATCTTTCACTTATCTTGGTTTTGACTTCAAACAAAAACAAAAAGTGCAGGGTGTTCCCAGGGTCTACTTATACATCCATGTACGAAACATACTTGCTCTCCGGACATTCTCCGCCGTGTGTGTGAGCACTGTGCATGCACAGCTTTCACTGCTGATTGGCTGATACACGTGCCGGCTCTGCGTGTAACCAATCAGATGGTGCTACGGGTGGGACAATGCCGGAGATAGAGTAGTGACAGCAGACAGAGGGGCGGGGCTGCATCAGAGCCAAAATAACCGAGTTTTAAATTGATCTCTTATCGGCCGTCGGATTAAAAAAAAAAAAAAAAAAAAGGCCGACGCCGATATGCGTCAAAATGCCGCATATCGGCGCCGATAATCGGTCGATCCCTACTCCTTAACCCCCAGACCTCAGCGCGCTCACTCCGCCCCGCAAATAGCCACCGACTTCTTTCCCCCAGGACCAAGACCCGCACAATCGGAGACTTCTTCTCGCCTGTGGAATACCCTCCCTGAACGTCTGAGGACACGACAGACTGTTGAGAGTTTTTTACAGTCTTAAAACGTTCCTTTTAAAAAAAATCTTGAAATGCCTAGTTATTTTCTGTTTTACTCTTGATGAGTACCACGTGATAAGTGATGATGATTGGCTAAGATAAAATTTCATGTTGAGTCAATCAGAGGCAGAGGTGGGTGGGTGTTCACGCATTAACCATAACCCCTCCCCGCACATACACACACACAAAACGACTGAGACATATGCAGCAATGATGAGTCGAGAGACTCAAGGGGCAACGTTTACAAACTAGAACTGCAGACATAAAAATGTTTTCTGTTAATAATTTACTGTTGGGTCTGTATTTCATTCATTTAAAAATATGTAAGGTTCCGTTTTCATTCTAAATAACTGAACACACGGTTGAATTTAAAATTTCATTAAAGGAAGAAAAATCAAAATTTTTAAAATTACTGGTACATTAAAAAATAAGTTGTAATGCTATAGTTACTTTCCCTGGTAAATAGCTGCTGCTACAACACTGTAACTCAACGACTAACTCAGGTGTTTTTTGAAAGAGCTAACTATAACTTCTATAACTTACTGCTTAAAAGTAACGTACAACTGACAACTTATGGATGACCTTTGGATTCCCCGATGATGGGTCATCTCCAACAAGGAAGTGAGCTTTGCAGTGTGACAAATTTAAAATGTAAAACAGCTGTTTAATTTGTACAACAAAAGAAAAATATTTTGATAACAATGTTTAAACTGTTTTCTCCAAATTCCATTCATTGGTTTAGAGAAAGCTTTGCTCTAAACTAAGTAAATAATGTTACAATGAAAAGAAAGAGGTGTGTGTTACGTAAAAGACACGTCACAGCCATTTAAAATCAGGGTATGGGTGTGAGGGCATAAGATGAGGAGGTGAAGCCATTACTTTTACACCTGCAGTAGCTGTTTAAAGAAGTTAAATGGGAGTGATGTGACTGTAACTTTTGATCTTTTACGTTCAAACAGTAAAAATGCTCTTGACAGTTCTGCAGCTGGTGATCCTGGTGACTCACAGCAACGCAGAAAGTAATCAAGATGAGTCAGGGGTTACAGTTTCATGCCCAGAATACCAGATGGGCTTTGGAGGCTCCTGCTATCAGTTAGTGGCCCAACGACAGTCTTTTTTCAGCGCTGAAGCTTGGTGTGAGGAGCGTGGAGGACACCTAGCATTTATTCCAAATGAAGACACCCAACAGTTCCTTCAGAAATATCTGGACCCCGAGGAAGACATGTGGCTTGGAGTAGCACCTCCCATCTCTCCAAAATCAGAATCTGCATCTGGTAAAGGTAAGAATAGAAAAATGTGAAAGGCAGCCAACTTCTGCTCTCTTCTCAATCAGAAATCAAGAGACAGAAGGGACAGAAAGTCTCAGTGTCCAATTTATTCTATGTTGATCCATGTCTTCAGAAATAGGCTTATACTCAGATTTTGATTATGATGCATGCTGTACTGATGCGGTTCCCATGGCTGCATAGTGAAGAAACAAACATAATACATGCAGCTTCATTATTTGACTGAGTGACTCCAAATCTATGTAAATATATGCGAAAGAAAATCAAAGACTGTTAGGGCATACCTTTGAGGCAATGGTACATATGTGATAACCTCAGATAAAATATTTCTTACTCCAAAGTACTATTCAGCTCAGTATGTTTCTTTGATCCTCAGGCGCTCTCTCTTGGCTGGATGGTTCACCCATCACTTACTCTAACTGGGGGAGCGACCCACAGCCAGGAGCAGCTTGTGGACACATCTTAAAAAACTCAGGTTTCCAATGGGAAGCCACAACAGAATGCAACAAAAAGCTTCATTTTATCTGCCAGTTTGGTACGTACTACACCAAATGCTACACATATCATTTCAGTGAATAGCTGCATGATGAGTTACCACTTTGTGTTGCTTTTGTATTTTTCCCAGAATCTGGGAGATTCATTGTGTGTGGAAGTCATCAAACAACTCTGCAGTGTGGTTCTGGTCAAGTATTGATAATAGATGGTGGCTTCTACGGTCGAAAAAACATTCATTATTGTCGGGCTGCGATCTCCCCACCAACAACAGCCACACAAGATCAGTGTGGCTGGGTGGACGTTGGAACATCAATTGCAGGTAAAACATTTTCAAATCATTCTGTGGGCAATCAAAACCGAGATAAATTCAAAATTATTTACTTTCTATGATGTATGTTTGTTGGTGTACATTTTATGATGCATGAGTGAAATGATGGATATCAGTTTCTCTTTCATCTCTTTTTACCTAATCCATCACAAACAGGAAAGCAATCAGATCTACACAATAACAGCTCCTAGCTTCACAATGCTTCCTTTCATTTAATCTGCTGAACTCACAAAAAAAAAATCAATTAAATGAGTATGAAGACAAACACTCTACATGGATGAAACCTATGATGAAATGAATGCATTTATGAAGGACAAAGCACATATTGTCTCCCTGGGACCATTACATGAAAGATCACACAATGAAAGCTTGAAAGCTTAATAGCCCAAAAGGTACATTAATGATATCCATCTATTTTGAGTAAATATTGACAAGCATAATGGAAGCAGACTAACTATAAACTAACTCATTCTCTCCAAAGACTTAGAGAACTAAAGCTGTCCCAAGCAAGCAATGGGTAACCATTGCATATCCTGCCACCAAGCTGCTTTATTCTAAACAGAGAAAATACCTAAATATAATGTAGTTTAACACTGTGGTTATAATTTTTTTTCACATATCATTGATCATTGATTGATATCACATATCATAGTTTGTAAACCAAGACTTGTTGTCCTTGTATTATGACAGAGCTACTTAGAACACTTACATTTTCAGGAAAATTCACTTCATACACCTAATCCGCATTCCACGAAATCCTGTCTCTTATGCCAATGATAGCCTAGTGAGTATGATTCAGAGGCCCAAACGGGTTGGATCTTGTGTCCTTGAACTTATTTGACCAGATAGGTGAGGGGAAAGCAGTAATGGCCATCAAACTGAGTATGACCAGATAGGTAAGGGGAAAGCAATAATGTCCTGGCTTCCAGATTGATTTCTGTCTGTTCCAAATTCCCCAATGTTTGGGGGGATAAAAAACAGCGGGCTTATATTACATTGCAAACAGGCCGGTAGAGGTTCTGCAGCTCTGGCCATCAAACTGAGCATGACCAGGACAACGCCTGTGTTAGTGTTTGTGGGTGAGTGTGAAGTGCTTTTTCCTGTGCTTATGTTAGAAACACTGCGCAAGTGCTGTCCATGAATGATAATGAAGATGAATACTGATGACTTTATAAATTAACGGTTGCGCAATTGTTGGATTATTAACATATTGTTAATATTTATAGTATGTGCTGTCTGTGCACAAACCATCCTCAATGGAACACTAAATATGAAGTAAGCCTTTATTAAGGATTCCATTAAATGATTGGTATTGCTGTGTGTAATAAATAGTTATATATGTGTTTTCCAGCTTACTGTCATGGCTGCCAGTCTTGCCAGCTGGCTGACATTGTTAAATCATTTGATGAACCCTGTCCTGAGTTGGGAAGCTACCTCTCCCTTGATTATCACTGCAAATATGGTCAGTCTCACTTTTTCCGATCAATCAATCAAATTCTAAATATCTTAAGTGAAAGAATCATATTTTCAACATTCAGTCAACACAAGTAAGTTTGATTGTTTGTCATCCCTTAACTCAACATCAAAATTCATTCCTTTACTCACCAAGAGCTACCTACACCTGTGGAAAGAGTCATCATTGCTAACTCTTATCTCTCTTACATTTTATCCCTTGTCCATCTTGTCGATTACCAATAACAGCTTATTGTAGCCTCCAATCTGCCCTGGAGATATAGTGACGCACTGAGTATATTATTACAACCATAGTCAACACCAAGCACTAGCAGCAAGTTACCACATATGGCAGCCTCACCCTGACTCAGGGTCATATCCAATCCTGTGTTAACAAACATGAGAATATGCTGATGGGGAGTGTGCTTCTTTGTTATATTCAAACCAGTCTGCTTATAGAATTATCCCTGCATTTCTGGTAATTTTTTCTCCTCAGGGCTCAAATTGACAGTGAGCGCTGTGGCTGCTGTTTTTGACAATATCACCATTAAGTGGCTTTTAACTTTATCGTCGGGGGATATTACCTGCAGGCTTAGGACCGGAGATGGCAGGGTGACATATCTGGACAGTTCAGTCGGGTGAGTACTGACATTCAAAGACTCACTATCTGAGTTTGAAATAAAATAATAATAATAATAATAATGTATGTCTTTGTATATATAGCATTTCCTCTACTTCCTCTAACAGTGGTGCCAGGGGCTTTTATTTAGTGTACTGCAGAGCATACAAGGCCTTCATTAGAAGGAAGGCTTACCTTAGAGAGGCAGGCTCTATTTCATTAATTCAGTGCTGCATACAGCAGCACTTTCTCTTGGTTGGCTCGTGCCCCTGACAGGTGCCATGTCTGCTTGCTGTGTGTGTAGTTGAAATGACGCATGCTGGTACAGGTGTGGGTATCAGATATCGCAGTGCAGGTAGCTACCACCTGATGTTCTTTTCTCGGAGGGAAAATAGCAGGCATTTATCCAAGAGAGGCTTATGTTTGTTCAAATTGCCAATGCACCCTGCTATGAGTAGAGATCTATCAGAATGTAGGCTGCTATTAAAGGAAATACGGTATGCATATGCAAATTCCACCCCATCATTTGTTTAACATAAGATGCTTATTTTATTGGACTTAAAGTATCTGCATTCATAGTCTTTTGGCAAGTACATTCACAGGGGCTTGCACAGAAGTAAATGCGCAGTTTTTTAGCTACAGTATTCATGAACTTATATATAACCAATAACCTGTACCATACACAAAACAATAGCCAGACATCTGATCAATAATATATATATAGTTTCAGTTATATTTGCATAATCAAGCAATAGTTCTATTTTCTGGTATGTGAGTGGAATTTATCTGCGAGAACAAGGTGAAATGTTCTGAATGTGCCTGTCTTTTCAGGTTGGAGAACATAATGATACATCAGTATATCTATCCAAGCTCATTTGTTGTGGCAGTTGAATGCCGCAGCAATGATACACACATTACAGCTCAGAGAACAATTACTATCCTCGAGCCTATCATGGGACTCAGTGTCACAGGTTGCTACTCTGGAAAGCTGTCATTTCATGCTAATTATTGCAGAGCCCTTAATGGTGGAGTTTTTAAAATTCAAATGGAAGTTGAAGCAGGTAGGTAGATGAAAATAATCCATTATTCTTCCTTTCAAATTTGCTGTCACAGCTTTAAAGTTTCAGTTTTTGGTGTTTAGTGTTTAATAATTTTCTGTTCCCAGATATATTAGTTGAATTTGAACACTTGCTCAGTGATGTAAGTGTTTTTCTTTTTACATTTTTTTTCCTCTGGAGGTTCAAATGTAACCTACAGAATCCAGAATGATGAAGTGGTATTGTCTGCTTTGTCTGTGGTCAGAGGAAATGTTCCCCATAACATTACAGTAACTCCCGACATGGTAAGGCAGCTTGGACCTGGCTGCCATCAGCTTGTCATGTACGCATCTAACAAGGTCACATTCCCTGATGTTTCCACAGGCCTGCAGGTAAATCAAGTAAATGTTCATAAAAACATTGTTTACTATCAACATAGTAATAACAAAAAACCCTCAATTTTTCAGTTTCCTTGATGTTTCTCTTGTGGCTGTGGTAGTGTTATTTAAAATACAAAGTACATTTAAAATATAAAGTCTGGGGTCAAGATTTTGATAATTTCATGAAGAAGTTGATTAGCAAATAAGCCCTCTAGAAAAGGAAATTAAATGTGACCTTTAATCATAGAATCATACCAAACAATTAGCAGCATATCTACAAACACACAAACATGGTGGATGAACCTCCATGCTGAATACAATTACATCCTGTTATAAGCACCAAATATTTTCCCAAGTTAACTTATTAGACCCAGCCTCAGTGACTGTTTTTCATACAGCTGCTATTACTGTGTTAAGGCATGTTTAGAGCTCTTAGGTTTTATTATTGCACTGTTTATCTTGCAACAAATAGAACTTTTCTTCATATAAATTAGCAAAATAAAAATAAACATGAAAAATACATGTGGCAGCGAAAAATGATTCACTGCATTTTTCCCATCAAAAAACTGTGACAGAGCAAATTTTTTTTGAATTGTTAAAACCCGCATTGCTTTAATTTACTATTCTTCTTTTTCAATGGCTCTGTTGGTGCATTCCCTCAGCAGGTCACAAATGGTACAAAACCAGGGCTCTGCGGTGCTTCAAACTTTCTTTCATTCATGCCGTTACCAATAACACAATGAAAAAGCCTGCAGTGAAACCACTTTATTAAGTTGATAAAGGGTTTTTTTTATTTTATTTTAGTTATAACAGGTCATTGTGCAGAGACAGAAATGGGTATGATGTTGTCAGGCTGCGAGAAGTCATCCTTCCCACTTTGCTAACTTTTTTTAAGACCTTCATGAGTCATTACAATTTGAGAATGCTCTCTCAATGTTGTCTCAGAATGGACGTTTAATGTCTTACTGTTTTCAAATTCTTAATATTCTGCAGGTGTGTGTTTTTGAGGAGGTAGCTGGGCTTCAGGCCTCTGTGTTGGCAGAACGGGAAGACCAGGCAGACATGACTGTTGCCGTCTCCCTTGAACGGGGATGGCCTGTGCTGCTCGTCTTCTCTCTGACAGGAGACAACTCAGTCTATGAAAGCAGAGAAATGAATGTGAGGAAGGGGACATTTCATCTCAAAAAACCAGCTCGAGGTATGGAAGATACAGAAAAAAGGTGGAATAACAGTGTATATCAATGATGTGAAACCCTTTGTAAGACTATTAGAAATAAGATGAATTAGGAACTTGTGCTCAAACCGATGTCTTGCTATAGGAACTGTCCGAGTCAAACTCTGTGCGAAAAATGTATTCTCGTCCCAGGAAGTGGATGTGGATATGTTTTCTTTCAGTATGAAGAATTCAGCTCGAAATGTTCTTAAAGACAATTACATCAGTTTAAAGAAGAGACAGGTAAAGTGCCTACAGTTTTCTTGCAACAGCATGAGTCCATTGTACAGAAAAATACTTCCCATCTTGTGTTTTGGATTATTAATAAAACCCATTGTTTGATTTCAGCAAACAAACCATATTAGAGTTGTCAGATCTCCAGTAGAAATCCGTACACCTGTACATTCAGTATCTAGTAAACTGGAAAGGCTCATGCTCCATGTGACAGATGAACCCAAGCTAACGGACGACGACGATGGTTACCATTGGACATGCAGTAAGGAACTCAGGTTTTTCACTTAAAATTTCTCAGTGAGATCAAGAATGAAACATTGTGCCTCTGCTTCAACATATTTTATCCTCTTTCTGATTGTAAAATTTTCGCAGGGATATTTTTTGAGCTGGCTAGGTATAGGCTAACATTAGCTCCAGCAGAGTACGTTTTCAGCAGCTAATGTAAGTCATGTCAATATAATGTTCTGCTCTAACACAAGCCAGTTTAACTGCATATCTTACATACCCTTTCCGCCCAGTGTGTTTTAGAAAGGTAACACAATGTCCAACAATATAAACTAAGTGTAAATTCTCTTTCATCAAATTAAGAGCAGGGCAGAGGCGCTAAGGTTATCTTAAACTCTGGTAGCATCAAGGAGAGGCCAACACGTAAAACTCTGCACAGTGCTAGTTTTCCTTTTAACATAACCTCATTTACATATATGCTCATCAGTTGGTATCCATAACTGTCACTATCACCACAATGTTTTACAAACCAAGAATTTGTCTTAAATGTTCTGTATGAGCCTATTGAGCTCATCACTATCCCTATATTCCATGTTGATCCACAGAAAAACCCTGTAAATGCCAAGGAAAATTTAATACACTGGTTTACACCATTGAAAAAAACTGTTTACCAGATCCTTTTGAATTTTATAAATATGATTTTAATGTGATCAAGGATGATGACAAGAAAAATAAGAAATCAGTATGCATCACTCTTACCCCGAGGCCTGGTAACAAAAGTTGGTTAAGGTAAGTGATCTTTCTGAAAAGAAATCTTTGGAGAAATAGGAATTAACAATTACAGTACTATCAATTATGGAATTATTCGAGGAACAGCTTGGTGGATCTGTTTGCATCCGCACTCATTTTAGAACAAAAAGTGTTTTTGTTCTTTCTTATTGAACATACTTTATATAATCATATGTACATATATAAATCACCAACTCAAGCAGATACATATGTCATCAGTAAACCAAATCTAAAATATAGCAATGAAAAAGTGGGTTATTGTACTTGGGATTGTTTTACACCCCAAATTTTACAAGACATTCAAAGACACTGATAGTGTGTTAACTAAAATATTTGTGTACTCCTTGTACCATAGTCTCAGCTGCATTAAAGGCTGTGACAGACAAAAAAACAAAAACACAGAAATTAAAATGGATTGCAAGAGAAAAGACTTGTGTTCACAAGTTGTGTGGAACATTGAGGACCCACATGACAGCAAAGAATGGCCAGTAAGTTTGATAAATAGATTTTGACTTGTTTAGGACCAAAAATCATATCCTGTCAAATGATAAAATACACAATTTGCAATTGATTTGACATGGATTTATATGTAAATTTATTGACAGGAAGAGACAAAGAATTGCTACGAAAGTAAGATGCAAAGGCCACTTATAGAGAAAATGAATGGTGGGACTAAATACACTGTGAAATGGCAGTATCTTTCCCTGGCAAGGTCTAAAAATGAGGATATAATTGTGGTGGTAACTTATGGTGAGTATACATTTGTCAGTATAACAGTGTTTAAGATTAAAATTTTCTTGTCAAGGTGAGTTTTGGGTTCCAGCTCAATGAATTTTCAATAGCAATGGCATGACAGTAGGACGGTAGCACCAAGGTAACGAACGGTTACTTAGGATTTAGCTTCAGTTTGAATTTTTTTTTTGTTGTTGTTGTTTATTAAACTTCATGAGTTTTTGCAAAAAGGCAACTTTATTTCTATGATACAATACAAATTATATGTCATCTTTTTATTTTTATGCGAAAGGTGGCAATCAACCTTTTTACTCAAAATACACCATAAAGACATCATCATCTACAGGAAAGCCATCTCCTAAACCAGGTGGCAATGATTCAACACCTGAAGCTGAAGACAGTGAAGAAGACACAACACTCACTACTGGTTCTGGTGCTACAGGACCTAACACATTCACCAGCAAACCTGTCACCAAGACCATTGCCACCAGCAAGCATACAACATCACCATTAACCACTAAGAGTCCTGGTAGCTTCTCATGCAGCATATCACCATCCAACGGAACAATCTTTACTGCTTTTAGTATAACTTGCAAGACTGTCAATCCCTGTCCTCAATGTTGCTATTGTTTTAAGACTGAGGGTAAGTACTCAACGTTTGCAAATTTGATCTGATCTCATCTGTTTAATAATGAAAGATTTAAACTGAAAACTAGTGTTTCACACTTTTTAAGAATTAATTGACTATTCTGCTAATTTAACCTAAAACCTTTATTATTGACAGGGAAACATTTGCGTTGCAGCAAAAAAAATGAAGTGAAATCCGTCTTCCTTCCACTTGGCAACAACCACTCTAACCACAAGCTTATAATAACAGCAACTGCAAAACATAAAAGCTTTGTCGTTAGCACTACTATAATGACTCAGGTTGGTCACAAACATGATATTTAGAATGGGCATGTCAACAGGACAAGTCCTAAGCTCTGCGCCTCCATGACACCACTGTAAGAAATGTCTTTTTCTCCTCAGGTGGAGGATTGCACAGGTGACTCTGAATCAGTTGATGGTCTTAAGGTGTCGCTGGACAATGGTGTGACTGAGCTGAAAAAACAAGGCCTGCTGTCAGGAGAAAGTGTGGGAGAAATTGTCAATACTGTTTCCAAGAAAATTAATGATCAATATAATGAAACTGAAAAGGTTTACAGGCAAAAGGTAAATCAAGATGACATATTAAGTGTCCTAAGTATTGAACCTATATTGATTATTGGCAAGTTTTTGTCACATGCTATTCTGTGCACTCTGCCTGTTCAGTATTACAAACTATTATACTACTATTAAGAAATCCTTGTATTCAGTCCAGACCACTTAAGTCAAAAACGTTATTACAATAGCTATTACAAATTTTGGATTTGGTAGTATGGCTCTGTTTTTGGGTTTCCCCTTCCACACTTGCGTGGAAAGCATGAGCCAAGGAGAGCACACCGCCCTGCCCTTTCACGAGCCACCATGGAACGCCTGAGCCAGGAGAGCAGCAGCAAAATGCTGAACAGTACAAGCACATGCATGACGTGCCAATCAGCTGCTCTTGGCAGGCCTAGTTAGGCGGGCATCCCTGTTAGCCAGAACTGGGCATATCTTGACTACATGGTCTGCCTGAACTAAACATCAACATCTTCCATATATCGTCTTGACGTATGAGATGTGTAAATGGCAATTTTACTTTTTTTACTTACCGTAATGGCCTCAAGTGCAGCCTGAAGAGAGAGTCACTGTACCTCTGCACCGCAATAGCAGTGCATTTACTGATATTGTACCAGTATATGAGAAATGAAAAAAGAGAAATTATATTAAAATCATTTATGTTCGTGAATGCTTTTGTCTGTTGAAGCTTCGTGAGGACATGCTGCACATAATGACTGACACAGTCACAAAGGTTCCTGTCAACAGCCCAGAAGAAGTTCAGGTGGTAGCTGGAAGTCTTACTGCTATTGTCCAGAGAGGCACTGAACTCAGCTCCTTTGCTCAGGTATGTTTAACTCCCCCACAGATAAAAACAGGGTATTACAGCAGCAATAAATCATTCAGTGAATCGCTGAATAACCAGGTCATGGCTAATTTAACTATAACTTGTGATTTATACGTGTAGGATTGTCCTTGATGACCTAAAATTGGTTAAACTCCTCAAAATTGTATCTGAGATTGTGTGATATTGACCTGCAGGAAGATGCTTCTTTATTATTTGCCAACCTGAGTGCATCTCTCCTTCACCTGGATCTGGACAAAAGTGAAGAAAATATAAAAGAAATATACACTGCAGCTAGCAACATTGCGGAAGGAATAAGCACTATTCTGAGCTATTCTTCCAGTGTGAGTCATTTAACCTTAAAGCCTCTGCTGTTACCACTAGGGTGTGTGATTTGTGTGATTTCCAAATGTATTGTGAATGGTATTTATGTCCCAGGAGTATTCCTTGCACCAAATGCCTGTTTCTCTGTATGTGAGGGTTAGTATTTTCTAAATGTCTCAATTGGTTTTCCATTTACTTCTAACCAAAACAGGCACTATATAAATTAGTGTACTACCAGTTTGTTTGTTTTTTTCTGTGCATTTTTACCTGTTTTACTGTCAGGGAATTTTGTTCAACTCACTGCAAATCTAAATGTTTGTTTAAATCTGCAGATGACTGACAAAAATCTCCCCTGTCATAATTGCTGTCTTACCTTTTGCAGAAAAACGTCAGTGATTCCCTTCTTGTTGCCCTAGACAACACACAGAGTGCACTATTGATATTTAAGGATCCTGACACAGAGCCAATTACAATCCAACAAGCCAATATTAGTGTTTTGGTCAACAGGTAAGTTCCACGTCAGCTAATGTACAAGCTATGAAGTAGACCGACAAGGCAATAGCTCAAGACTCAATTGATTTCAGACTTATGTGACTAGAATAATACCCCTCAAACCTGTGTGAGGGGAATTATTCTACGGTAATCTCATTTTGACATAGAGACAAAAAAAAAAAAAAAAAAAAGGGAAAAGCACTAACCAGGCTCCATCTGTAAATGTAACAAAATCCACTGGAGGCTGGTTTGTTTTCTGTTGTTTCACAGTCAGATACAATGATCTACTTTACCACTTAATCCAGTTAAAATCCTGTAAATCTTGATTCAAGGAATCAGTAAATTGTGCTTTTGCTACATAGCCAGTGTTAGCATTAACAGCTTTCACAAAGGTTGATTTGAGTGCAGCGTAAGCTTAGTAAAGATCAGCACTGGTTTTTAATATGATTGTATTTTCTTACAGAATGACACCAGGGAGATGGCAAAAGGATATAAATATTCCCAACAGTTCCAGCTCCACATTTTCTCTCCCAGATCTACCCTCCAACATATTTCCTTCAGAGGAACCAGTAGATATACGAGTAAATTAGGAAGAGTGTCTGATGCTAGTTCACTCAGTGACTCAGTCACATTTATTTTCAATCAGTTTCTTCTTTCTTTCTTTTTTTTTTTTTACTTTACAGATGTTGAGTTTAGATAACAATCCATTTTCCTGGAATGACAGAGCAAACATTAGTGGCCAGATTGCTGCGCTATCCTTCACAAAAACAGATGGCTCCAGTATCTCTGTGGAGAATTTAAGCAAGGAAATTGAGGTGAGTGCAGAGGCAGTGGAGCATCTATAAGAAGAAGAGCACTCACAGCATTAGTCTGATATTGTATCTATCTGTCTGTGTGTGCATATGCACACACACACTTCAAAAGTCTGGCAAAAGAAGTGTAATTTCTATTTCAGTGGGCTGTGGTGAACATATCTAATTTATGTTGATATTGTTCATTCTGGATTGGTTTTTGTGAATGGCTTATTGCTATTTTTCACACATTAAAAATGGGACTTTTTTGCCCTTAACTGTAATTGCAGTGAGTACTGTAAAAACACATCACTTGAAGGAAACCAGTTTTTTAGGACACTAAGCTGGAACTAAATGACTGTAAATTGATGAACACATACACTGATGCTCAGATACTAATTAAATAGAGTCATGCTGATATGACGCAGCTTGTGAGCCAAGAATTCTTAGAAGCAGAGGGACAAGAAATGAGGATACTAGAAAGCATGCTGACATGACACCTGTATGGATCTGTTCTCTGGCATGTTTCCTGGCAAGCAGATCCTATTGCCAAGGCCTATTGGAGAGCAAGTGGAAACCTCAGTTTTCAATCTGGGGAACTTTAGCACAACACTCATTGATATACATTCAACTGACTCCACGCTGGTGTTAAAGGTTCAGTAGCATGTTTTATCCCCACCCCAATTAAAAGTTTTTATTTGATTAAAAAGGAATACTGCTACAAATGTGTTATTTACATTTTAAAGATGGTACCTTCAAAGGATCCGTTACCCTTCAAACTGTTCCTTGGCTATTTGAGCTACCCCACTACAACAAATTATGTAGCAATGACAGAGATGCCTCACCAGGGAAATACAAAAGGTAATATATGTTTTTGCTAGTGCTGCAAACACTGTTTTTTTTTTTTTTATTTCTTAATGCCCTGAAGCATGACTTCAGTATTCTTGCACTTTTTCTGATACAGAGGAGAGATACACTTGGCTACTCGACCCCAAGAGTTTAAAGGGAAACACAGGAGTGCATTATCTTGTAGTGAGGCCCATTGTAGGTCCAGGTATAAAATCCATTAATGCCACTTTATCAATCACCTCATTCACTGCTGCATGCAAATTTTGGAACAAATCAACATTGGATTGGAGCGATACAGGATGCAGGGTATGTACAGGTGTTCAGTCTGTCAGCAGTATATACAGTGATATGTCCAAAGTTTTGTAAGAATAAATATGCTGTCTTTCAAGGTTGGTCCTCAGACCACACAGTTCATCACCCAGTGCCTCTGCAACCACCTCACCTTCTTTGGGAGCTCTTTCTTTGTCACTCCAAACCTTATTGACCCATCACGCTCTGCTGAGCTCTTTGGGACTTTTGCTGAGAATCCTGTGGTTGTGTGCTTTGTGGGTTCACTTTTTGCCGTTTATCTCTTGGTGCTTGTATGGGCACGACGAAAAGACATCCAAGATACAGCCAAGGTACTCACTATAAATAATAGATACTGTAGAGGGAAGATACCCAAAATGTGTTCTGTTTCACAGTTACATTACACAAAGAAAATACTGTATATTCTAAAGTCTTAAATGAGATATTTGCACATTTTTCTGTTGCTATAGAGCCAATTTTAACATTAATAACTATTTATAAGAGAAGTAAAATTCAGAATCAAACTTCATCCCTTTAGACAGCAACAGCTGTCTGCGCCAAACTCTTGTCTCAGTCAATCATTTCTGCTCTTCCACAAAATTAAGCACACAAACCAGCCAGCTGTGGCTTTGTCTCGTCACTTTCAGATGGTGATTCACTGTAGCTTCCCAACATCCCTGAGGATGTATTAAAAAAAATTACAATTGAAACTGTAGTCAAGCAACAGTCACCATCACCCACACCCAGCCAGAAACCATGTTAAGTTGTAGAGAAAAATTATAAATAACCCATTTCAGAAATTCATTACAACAAAATATCCTAACAGATTTCAACATTTTTAAAATGTTTTCTGTTCATTGGGCCGACAGGTGAATGTGACAGTCCTGGCGGACAATGACCCCATGGACAAGTACTGCTACTTGTTAAGCATTAGCACTGGCCATCGAAGAGGAGCCTCTACATCCTCTCAGGTAAATATGTTTTAGCTGGTGAAAAACTAGTGTCTTCACTTCACTTTTTTAACAATCTTCACAGCAATAATGATTCAACTGAGACAGCCAACACACATGTTGTCAGTTCCCTGTCCAAACAAATGTTACTCTGGGCTGTACATTTAACTTGTGCTGAAATACTTAAAATACTGATATTGGAAGATTTAAAAAAATATTATTAGAGTTTGACTTAATAGCCGGGGGGGGGGACAGTCTGCCTTCCCTACAACTGCCCACATTATATTCAGTTAAACCTTAAGTTCATTTATATTTCTGTTCAGCATACATTCCCATATTGCATTCATGCATATTTACTCATGCTTCTTCTGTTGCAGTATTCTCCTTTAATGTGGTCCAAACAAACTGTTTGCTCCAATGCATGCTAAGTGGTAATCGGGGAGTTTGCAATTACATCTTGACTCAGTAAAACATTATACCCACTTCAGGTTAAATCCAAATGACACATGCAATAGTTTGGTTCAGACATACATTTATTAATCCAACAGAAGTTCAACACATTATTGCTAACCCACAAACTCACATACTTACCATATCCAGTTCCATGGACTGACTGACTGACTAAAGAGTGATACAGGTGTTCAATGTTTAATTTATAGTGGGAGTGATGTCACTGGCCATACCACTCACCCGGGGGGGGTTCACTTATCGCTAAACATGTTACATTATTTATACAAGGAGTTAATTGGTTTGATGATGATTTATACTTACTTTGTTGATGAATATTATTGGCTGAATAGGTTTTGTTTTCTTAGTTTCAGTTCACTTGAGCTAAAGGTGTTGTTGTAGATATGACCTTTCCTGTAGACAGATGGTTTGGCCCATCTGCCCAGCAGACAGGTGAAGGCTATTTGAGTCAGTCTGCCTCGATATCAGGAGGGGTACACATGAGGTTGGGTGCAATGCTCTTGCAAGCTATGCCCTAAATGCAGTTAGACAGACAGCAGATCAAAGACTGTTTGCTTGAGAATTAAACTTGCAAATTTGACTAATCTTCATTTTCTGTTTTTGAAGTCACTTTTTTTTTTTTTGAGGCATTTTTGGACACATTTTTTGGGAAAATGTCTTGCAAGATAAAGAATAAACATTTTAATGGCAATTATTTGAGTTGTCATTTATGTGCACCTAGCCCTCATCCAGAAGAACTTATTTACAGTACTGAAATACTTCAAATACTAACATTGGAAGACAAAAAAAAAACCCAATACTATTCGAGTGTCACTTAACAATAGCTACATTTTTACTTTGGTTTTAATTTAAAAGGTTTTTTTTATGGATGGGGCTGCCTTTACTTCATAGATTCTCTTTTTTTTTTATCTTCCATTATTACCTTTGAGAAGTTATTTACCGGCAGATCATTCACGCTTCTTGTCTACTTATTTTCCATTCAGTTTCTGATAATAAGTACTTCATGCTTCAAACAAAAGAAATATCAATGCCTCCTTTTTCGGTGTTTTATCTTGCCATTTCAAACAGCCATTTTTTGTTTTGCCTTCTGTTTTAGAGCTTGAAGATAATTTTTACAAAACGGTTAGCCTTTTGGCTTAAAAACACAAAGTAAATCACATGAAATCTGCAGCAAAATCCAAAAAGAGTTTGCTACCGAGATTTGTTGTGATTTAGGTGGATATTGCAGCATTTGCACTTTTCTTTTATCCTACTGATTTCAGTATTAACTTTTCAATTCTGCACGTCACCTCTATAAATGGAAGTAAATTAGGTTTATTTATTTCTGTGTTGGACTCTTTTAGGTGACAGTAACCCTGCTGGGTGCTGATGGGAACAGTGAGCCACACCACCTGACTGATCAAAAGAAATCTGTGTTTGAGAGAGGTGCGGTGGATTTGTTCCTGCTAACTACACCCGTTGCCCTAGGAGACCTACAGGAAATCAGGCTGTGGCACAACAACTCGGGGAGGCATCCTGCCTGGTAGGCAAATACTTACTCAAGCTACTCAAAAAGAATAAAAAAATCATTTAAATGTATGTATTCAATCATTACTTTTTTATAATATGTATATGTCTATTTTATAATATGTTTTTTTCTATGTACAGCGCCTTTGAGCACTTGTAAAAGCGCTTTTACAAATAAAATGTATTATTATTATTATTATGACACACATTATATACATACACATTACACAATGTACACTTTTTTTTAAACTGGAACACTGTTAAGATATGAATACAGTATTTGTTGGCATAGTGTAGTTACATGTTATTGACTCATATAGGCTGCTTTCTCTCAGGTATGTCGGTAATGTCATGGTGCAGGACTCACAGACGAACCAGAAATGGCATTTTATATGCAACTCTTGGCTGTCCATAGACATTGATGATTGCTGCCTTGATAAAGTATTTCCTGTCTCTACAGAGATGGATTTGAAGAAGTTCAGGTGAGGTTAAGACATTGAAACACAAAGGGAGCAAAACTACGAAACACAGAAGCATGTCAGTAGGCTGAATATGAAATGCAAATTTTTCTATTGAATGATAAAAACATGAACTACATCCAAGCGAAATGAAGTGCATTAGCTGGTTTGGATCAATATTTCAAAAATGGCATATTTTCTCAAAGCTTGATTTTTTTTTTTTTTTTTTTAGTTGCATATAAAAAACAACAGAAATACAACCAACAGATTTCAACTGTCAGATTTTCTTTACACATTCGGGTGTCAGGTAGTTATGGAGCTATGCAGAGGTTAGGCTGCATTAAAACAGGCTGACAAGAGATTCCAATGGGATGCTAATCCGGCTATAATTGGTAGTACATTTATGATTAAAACATGTTTTATTTCATTTTAGTGCCTTTTACCTTTATTTTACAGAAATTTGTTCTTCATGAAAACAATTAAGGATTTCAGTGATGGACACCTCTGGTACTCTGTGATCAGCCGACCACCAAATAGTACCTTCACATGTGTGCAGAGAGTCTCCTGCTGTTTCTCCCTGCTGCTCTGCACCATGCTGACCAGTATCATGTTTTACGGTATCCCAACAGATCCCTCTGAGCAGACCATGGACTTCGGTACAACATGTTTTCATTACAACTCAAAGAACAAAAACTGTGTGTTATTAACTGGTGATGTTACTTTAACATATACTTATAGAAAATATAAAAATATATAGTTCTATATGGTCTTAAGGAGTTGACAGTTATTTCCTGTACAATGGTTTTTTGGAGGAAACTATTAGTGATTACTTTATTTATACTTTATTTACTTGTGGACAACAGAAGCAATCTGAGGTGCCCATCTTTACAGTCTCTTCTATTTCCCAGGTCACTTTGAGTTTACTTTGCAGCAGTTCATGATTGGAGTGCAGAGTGCCCTCATCATGTTTCCAGTGAACATCCTCATTGTTAGCATCTTCAGAAACACTCGTCCTTGGGACATGTCTTGTTGCAAGCATAAAACAAAAAAGCCAGATGCCCTTGAACAGGAGAAAACTTTGCAGACTCCCTCCTCACAGATTGCCACAGCCAACATAAATGTCACTTTAGACATTATCATCAAGGTAGGTGGACCATGTTTATATGCTGCCAGAGTGATAAAATCAGCTATTTTAGTTTATATATACATGTTGCTTCATAGAGATGAAAACACTTTTGCATTGGAGCATTTTCTTTCTTAGGATATCACAAGAATTGCCCATTCACTCTCCAAGACTATGAAAAGCAACATCCCCTGCACAATGTCAGAGTTTGGACCAGGACAACAAGTTGATATCAATGCCATCCTCTCTGTAGTAGAGGATTTCATCAAACAGAATAACAAAACCAGTGAAAGCGCACAGTCAAAAACTCAGCTACCAGGTTGGTTTTGCTGTAGATGATGAAGATAAATTATAATTATATTCTCTAATAAAAAGAGAACTGAAGTCCTGTCCCCTTTTCAATCAGATGTCTTTTCTCCTCTACTACACATTTTAGGCTTTCTGCCCATAGTCTGAGTTGGAAATGCACTTGCTGGTAAATTCCTACTATTCAGTTTGCTGCACTGTCTTTAGAGGATACTAAGATATTCAAAAGTGCTCTACTTGCAGCATAACAAACATTTTTTTTTATGCCAGATACATTATGTTTACAGTGTCTCCATCTGTCTAATGGTCCCATTTCAGTTAATCAAATATCAGGCTTAAGGGAATTTCCTCAAGCATAGATAGAGGCCAAAGGTAAAGGTCAAGGTCACCTAGCAATCTTGTGAATACATATCAGGTATGTCTAAAGGGAATTGTATTACATCTGCCACAAACATTCACCTGTGTTGTTCAGTCTTCACTCATCATTCATTCACTCTTCCTATCTAACTATACAGGACTGTATGGTAAGCTCATCAGTCAAATTTAAAATACCTGGATAATTTTTTCTGCTCCATTTTCTTCGGTTGCACATGATTTTACCTGATGTATTGCAGGATACAATTAGTCCAGTATATAGAGTATATATAGATAATATTTTCTCCATACATTCAAACTACAAAATGACAGACTCTCTATATGGTAGACTATATTGGAAATATTCAGTAATATTGTACATTACCATAGCGTCAGTGATGAACTTAGAAAAATATTGTGGTCAAAGGTCAGTGTGACCTCACAAAGCCTCCAAAATTCATACTGCTTAATACAAATATCTGAAAAAGTAGATTTGCAAACCTATTTCCTTAAGCTGACTGGCTGCTGGAGCCATATAACTCTGAGGCAGTAATTGTAGTTTTAGGAAGGAAAAAAAAAAATGGAGAAATTTCAACAAGACATCCCATGAGTCACATTAGGACTACCATAACTTGTAATTATTGCATTTTAAAGAAAAATTCTTATCATACTTAAAATGAGGAAGTGCACAATTTTTTGGTTCAAGAGGCACCTCTCCATTTAGCATTATATAGACACAGAAAGCATTTCGATTTGTTTGCTAATGAAATAGACAAGTAGAAGAAGAATCTGCAGGCAGTGCTTCACTTCCCTAAGCATAAATGGCTTTTTCTTTTGTTATTACTTTCACCAAGGACTTTGTGTTGTCAGCCGTCTCTGGTTTATCACGTTGCTCTTTGTTGCACATAATGACCAAGAAAGAACCAAACAAACCTCAACATCTTTAAAATAAACTTTGGCCAAAGTTTTTTTTTTTTTTCAAGAAGCGAATGAAGAGCAGCCCTAATCAGAGGAAAGGAAAGATGAAAGGAAGGGGCAAATTAGTTTCCTAAGAAAACACATTTTTAATCCAACCGCAGGTAAGGTTGATAAGTGACAGGAGCCACACTTTGGTGCAATAGTAAGGGCGAGCATAGCTGGTGACATCACATCCTCAGACAGAGGCAACCCCTGAACAGACACAGCTGAGGGAAATGCAAACATGGGTGATGAGAACATGTCTACATCTATTGTCCTTCTGGGAAATCCTGAATCCGGGATTCCAATATTCAGGGCGTTTTCACTCTTTACAAAAACAGTCTGCAGCAGTTGTACAATTATTGTCTAACCTGAGGCTAGCTGAGGAGAGTAGAAAGTTCACTCAGGGAGCCTCATTCATTTTCATACAAGAAGCCCCGACACGGGGTCATTAAAAGCATCGATGTCTGAAACTTGCAAAATAAACCAAATTGTGGAGAAGTAAACACTGACTCGTGTATGTGTGTATGTGTGTATATATATATACACACACACACACACACACACACACACACACACATATACATATATACATATATACATACATATACATATATATACACACACATACACACACACAGTGGTATGAAAAAGTTTAGGCACCCCTGACAATTTCCATTATTTTCATTTATAAATCATTGGGTGTTTGGATCAGCAATTTCATTTAGATCAGTCAAATAACTGATGGACACAGCATTATTTCAGTAGTGAAATGAGGTTTATTGGATTAACAGAAAATGTGCTATATGCATCAAAACAAAATTACACAGGTGCATAAATTTGGTCACGCCAACAGAAAAATCACATCAATATTTAGTCGAGCCTCCTTTTGCAAAAATAACATAACACTTCCTATAGCCTCTAATGAGTGTCTGGATTCTGGATGAAGGCATTTTGGACCATTCCTCCTTACACAACATCTCCAGTTCACTTAGGTTTGATGGTTGCCAAGCATGGACAGCGCGCTTCAAATCATCCCACAGATTTTCAATGATATTCAGGCCTTGAGACTGGGATGGCCATTCCAGATCATTGTACTTGTTCCTCTGCATGAATGCCTGAGTAGATTTTGAGCAGTGTTTTGGGTCGTTGTCTTGTTGAAATATCCTGCCCCGGCGTAACTTCAACTGTGTGACTGACTCTTTAACAAGATTCCCAGTACCAGCACTGGCCACACAGCCCCACAGCATGATGGAACCTCCACCAAATTTTACTGTGGGTAGCAAGTGTTTTTCTTGGAATGCTGTGTTCTTTCACCACCATGCATAACGCCCCTTGTCATGACCAAATAACTCAATCTTTGTTTCATCAGTCCACAGGACCTTATTCCAAAATGAAGCTGGCTTGTCCAAATGTGCTTTTGCATACCTCAAGCGACTCTGTTTGTGGCGTGTGTGCAGAAAAGGCTTCTTCCGCATCACTCTCCCATACAGCTTCTCCCTGTGCAAAGTGCACTGAATTGTTGAATGATGCACAGTGACACCATCTGCAGCAAGATGATGTTGTAGGTCTTTGGAGGTGGTCTGTGGGTTGTCTCTGACCATTCTCACCATCCATCGCCTTTGCCTCGCCGAAATGTTTCTTGGCCTGCCGCTTCTGGCCTTAATAAGAACCGTGCCTGTGGTCTTCCATTTCCTCACTATGTTCCTCACAGTGGAAACTGACAGCTGAAATCTCTAAGATAGCTTTTTGTAGCCTTCCCCTAAACCATAATATTGAACAATCTTTGTTTTCAGGTCATTTGAGAGTTGTTTTGAGGCCCCCATGTTGCCACTTTTCAGAGGAGAGTCAAAGAGAAGAGCAACTTGCAAATGGCCACCTTAAATAACTTTTCTCATGATTTGATGCACCTGGCTATGAAGTTCAAGGCTTAATGAGCTCACCAAAGCAATTTTTGTGTTGCAATTAATCAGTTCTAAGAAGTTACAGGTGTTCAAATCAACACAATGACAAGGCTGCCCAAATTTTTGCACAGCCTATTTTTCACGTCTGATTTAATTTCATACAACTTAATATTGCTACACTAAAAATCTTTGTCTGGAAAATACCCCAGAAAATGAATGGCATGCCAATGTGATCATTTTCTGTAAAGACAGAGTAAATTATTATGCAGCCTCAGAGGGGTGCCTAAACTTTTTCGTACCACTGTATATCTCCAGAGGGCAGCCATAGTGTGCAACCTGGGACAGAGATGGAGGGCAAGAAGAGCAACAAAACCCAATATCTCTACCTGCAGCTGTGTCGCATTGACAAAGAGCTGAGCCTGCTGGGATCCTCAGGTTTCCCCTCTCCACACAGTTACAGCCAGGCTCTGCAGCAAGTCCAGGGCATGAAGAGGTTCCTTGAGGATCAGCTCTTCACATCCAGCTGGATCCACCTAGATGAACCCACCCAAAACAAGTACACAAGACCCTCACTTAAAACACTTAGTAGTTTAGCATGTGCTAGTCTGTTATCTACAAACTGTATTTATTTTTACCTTGCAGAGAATCTTAAAAAAAAAAAATTAAAAAAAAATCACTCGTCACAGTTTCAAGCAGTGATTTGAAAAATTGTGGTTAATGCAATTTCATGTTTGTTTCCTTTGTAGCATTGGAGTTTTGAGGTGGCCAGTGCCACTCAATAATTCATACGCTTATTTGTCACTGTCATGGGGGGGGCTAAAGCTGAGATCAGGCGTGAGTTCACTCTGGGCTGGTCTGCAGTCCATAACAGGACCCAAATTACTGCCCTGCCCACCCACGAAAAGCATTTACATTGAAATCAAATTGCAATTTGGAGTGACCAAGTAACCTCACCTGCATGTTTTTGGGCTTTGGAGTAAAGCCAGAGAATCCAGAGGGAACCCCTACAGGCACAGGGGGGAACCTGCAAACCCCACACACACACTGCTAACCACTGCAGGGCAGTCCCAAAGGCATTGTTAGCTTTGTACAGATTTCACCTAGATCTCTTTGTTTGTTGTCACTCTTTGTGCTAATTGGCTTCTGAGAGATTCACTGTATTGGCATGAGAGTGGTTTTGAGCTTCTGTAATGTTGAATGATTTATGAAGGAATACACTGAGCGTAGGTACAATTTGCAAAACCACTGGGATAACCCTTTAAGGAACCCCAGAATGCAGCTCCTATTATATATAGAAATCCAAGGGCGGATCAAATCTGGGGATGAAGTGAGTGTCTGTCAACCTAATATTGTAATAATGCAACAGTTCTTCAGTTGTTGCATTTAACTGAATGTATTCCCCCTCTCCCCTACAGGTTCACTTGTGCAGACAGCACCGATGGTGACAGCGGTCAGAAAAAAAAGGGGTACTGTCATAAAGGACTACCCTGGTGGTTTATTTTCATTGGCTGGCTCCTAGTGATCGCTACCAGTGTTGTGTCAGGATTTTTCACAATGCTTTATGGTTTGAAATTTGGTAAAGAACGTTCCATAAACTGGTTGGTATCCATGATTGTCTCCTTTTTTCAGAGTATCCTCGTCATTCAGCCATTGAAGGTAAGAAAAGCAAATATATTTCATCGCTTATTTTTAGTTTAGTTTGTATACAATATTTATTAGTGATACTATAAGTATGTGCCTAATACCGTATTCAACTTGAGGTAAATATCTGTCTGTTTATGCCTCATATCACAGGTCTTATCCCTTGCACTTTTCTTTGCACTTGTGATAAAAAAAGTAGATGAGGAAGACTTTAAAAATGTGCCATTTGCAAGAAATGACTCAAATCTCGGTAAAACACAGACACACACAGACACACGCAGACACACAAAAACACACACACACACACACACACACACACATATATATATATATATATATATATATATGTGTGTGTGTGTGTGTGTGTGTGTGTGTATGTGTATAATATACAAATTTCAAATTTTGACTTACTGATCATCAACATCTTTCAGGTTTTGCAACCAATGAATACTTCTTTACCTGCAGGTGATTGTAAGGGCCAACACATACTCAGACGGGATAGAAATCTTTATGAACCACCTCCTCCTGCAGACATTGAAAAGATGAAGAGGAACAAGATGATGGAGCAGAAAGCCTTTGCCCTCCTCAGAGAAATTCTGAGTATGCTGAAGCTGATTTTTTTTTTTTTTTTCATTTGTGGAAGGAGAGAGGAAGTCTAAATTAACAAGATGAAATGCAATTCAAATGCTTTTTGATGGTGGAGTTCACCACAGCTCGCAGTGTTTCCTTCTTCCCTATTCCGCTTTTATATGCGTGTGATAAAATTTATGTGTGAGGACTACAAGTGGTGACAGTATCTGGGCTCACCAAAGTGCACTCGCTGCTGAGACCATTCAGCAATACTTATGTATGGAAAAATATTCCCACTTGACAAGCCCCAGGCTGCTGCTGGTGCCAGCTCTCGTACAAACACCCCACTGCCATGGTGAAGAGTGTCAAAGAGACTCATTACACGCTTAAAGCCTTGCTATATTTGTTCATGTACCTGAGTAAAACAGAAAGCCAGGCACATATTAGCCTTTTAGTCTGTGGTTACAAGGTTAGTCCTGATCCCTCGTGTCTTGGACTTTGGAGAGACTCTCTGCTACATTTTAGTCAGTGTTTTCTTCAACTCGCGGTCAGCTTATTTCCACTATTTCCACTATTCTTGATACATCATGTGCATGAACTGGTAAAGTTTCTTTAATTGTGATATTTACAGGAATTCAACACATGCTAAAATGTCTTATTATTTATGACATGAACTTGGACTTTAATTGGCTCTGATACACAATCCTGTTCTCACGTGAAGAACTATAATGTGTGTGTGTTTCAGTTTACTCTTGCTTTATGTGGATGTTGCTGCTGGTGGCTTACAGCCAGAGGGATCCCAATGCTTTTTTCCTAAATCAGCACATCCGGGACAGCTTCAGTGAAGGGATTTCAGACAGCATGAGTCTTGATGACGTGTTCAATTGGTCGAACACATCTCTCCTCAGTAACCTCTTCGGAGTTTACCCAGGTAAAAAAAGAATTCATTGTATGATAAGAACTAAGTCTTCTGAAAGATTTCTCATACTAAAATCCAGCTGGCATGAAAGTGCCAACTGGGTTGTTTAATCAAAGCGCTTTTTTCTGTGTCAGAGCAGCATGGAAAGCTCTTGCGTTTTTGATTACGCGCTGTGCATATTGATGCATGTGTTGTGCATCATTATTTCCAAAGAAAACCCCATTAATACATGAGGTCAAGTAAAGATAAATACAAGCAAGTTGAATCTGTTCAATCAATTTTAGGCCTTTTAATTTTGAACCTCAACATTACAAAAGCAGTTCTTTTACCATTAATGTACTCACCACTGTGAGGAAATTATAGTGTTTACAGCTGGTACAATTAAGTTTATGAACTACCAGCAGTTCATTACCTGCTTTTCATCAGGGCACAGCCTTTTCCGCACACACTGCTTAGTACAATGCAATTATTTACAGATAAAAAGGAAAAGATTTGTGTTTTTCTCTTGCTAGATCTAGAATCACTGTAGCCTACACACGCAATTTACTAACTTGGTTATTAACCTGCACTAGGGGACAGATTTTCTTCTGCCGTTATGATGCAAAGGCAGAATGATGGACTGTACACAGACCATTTTGCCAGCCTGATTTTTCTCTTTTCATAAAACTTTTAGTGTTATTTTTTTCTTTTTTTTTCTACATTTTCACATTGTCTGTGGGTCTGTCCCATTTTTTAAAAAACCCAATATTTCGCTGTTGTTCTTCCAAATCATCTTCGATGGCATACATTTTGCAGGAATGGTTGTCTCTGTATATTTCTATATGTCAGCCCTGAGATAGTCCAGGGTTCACCCCACCCTCGCCCAATGTCAGCTGGCTCTACCCCCCGCATAACCCTGGCAGATAAAGTCTATAGATAATGGATAAATGATTGTGTTAATAATGAGTCCTGACTTCATAGGTTATATAAGCCTGCACAGAATTATAAATCCTGACAGGTGTTGGAGGAATACAACTGGACCACTGTTGTTCTAGATTTGGTTTTTTTTTTGGTTTTTTTTTTCTTTTTCTTTATTGTAAAACTAAGTTACTGGGATGCCAAAAATCTGTTGGGATGAAAGCTGTTTAAAACATCAAGTGCTGTCCACAGCAGAAGATGCGTTTCTCTTGTAGTGTAGAATTAAATAACCATCAACCACAACAGAGGAGCCGAAAGTATTAGATCTTTTTAGTGATCCCAGCATCTGACTGACTTACTTCGTGTCTTTAAAGATGTTTCAAGACATGGCAAAAGCACTTATAGTCAAACATAGTTTCAGGCTCATATTGGACTTTGGCTACACTATGTTATCTCAAAAGGTAGAATAGCACAGTTGATTGTTTCCATCAAGGGTTATCACAGTGATCCATTGATTATCACTTTATTGTCCTTAATTTAATAGATTAAAATGTATTGCCAACCAAGCAAAAGAAGAAAACACAAGAAGTAGAGAGGGAGAGTGTAACTGTGGTGACAGTGATATTTGATAAGACGTGGTTTGTTAAAGAAGTTTGTGGATTGCTATTTTTCAGCCTTTCCCTCTAGCTTTGTAAACCTCTGAAGGTTCATATTACAGCACAACACATCCTAGCTCCTGGCAGTAATTCTTGAAAGAGTTGGTACAATAGTACTTTGTGCATCCCTGGGTCATCTGTCCTATCTGAGTTGGTTCATTCATTCATTCATATTCTACCGCTTATCCGTTTCCGGGTCACGGGGGGTGCTGGAGCCAATCCCAGCTCACACTGGGCGAGGGCGGGGTACACCCTGGACAGGTCACCAGTCCATCACAGGGCCAACACACAGAGACAGACAGAGACCAACAAGTTCTCACAATCACACTCAGACCTATGGACATTTTAGAGTCACCAATTAACCCAAACATGATGTCTTTGGACGGTAGGAGGAAACCCACGCAGACATGGGGAGAACATGCAAACTCCACACAGAAAGGCCCCAGGCCTGGGAACCAAACCCGTGACCTTCTTGGTGTGAGGCAAAAGTGCTAACCACTATGCCACCATGCTGCCCCACCTGGGTTGGTGTTGATTGAAATTGCATCAAAAAATATATATATACATCAATTGCATCAATAATAATATATTGAATCATTTCAGTCTAAAATGGCAGCCATCAACATTATCAAGTAAAAAGCACAAGTGACCATAACAGATAGTTGAGAATATTTTGTACCCAAAAGCAAAGTGGAAAATTCTCTGATTAAAAATTTGTTAGAAGTAACTGGCCGAATGAGTGACATAAAAAAATCCAAAAACAAACCTTATCTCACTTTCTTTCTGCACTGATTTGACTGAAATGATGTGTTCCAGGGTTTATCACAGATGGAAACTCCAAGTTAGTGGGTTTTGCCCGTCTTCGTCAATTGAGAGTGCAGAAAAACTCCTGTCAGTTTGCAGACTCCATGCTGCAGTTTGTACCTGATTGTCATGCACTGTACTCGTGGGAGGTGGAGGATACGGGCTCTTATGACAGTGGTTGGGACCTCTCGGTGATGGGAAACATCTCTACTGGCACCTCCAGTCCTTGGAGATATCAGACACAGGCTCAGCTCAGGGCTCACCCTGTCTGGGGAAAAATAATGCTCTACAGGGGAGGTGGCTTTGTAACAGAGCTTGGACCAGATATGCAAAATGCTAGCAGGTATCTAACATTAACAAACTGGAATTTGTTAAAGTTTGTTAAAGTATTTTTTTTGTGGTCTTTTTTGCATCTTTTGCTTTTTTTTCTTTTGTTCTATTGACTCACTTTAAGAAACCAGCTAAGCCAAAATATAATACACATTCAATGAATGTGTATTGTCAGTGACTCCTCAGATTTACTAAGTCTTAGATATGACAATTTTCACAGTGACAATACAATATGTTTGTTTAAGAATAGCTTTTGTTATTGCAAAAGACAGTTACAATTTTTTTGCACAAGTCAACACAGTTGAAATGTTCTTCTATACTTTATTCACAGCACCCTTGGGTATCTATATAAGAGTAAATGGCTGGATATGTACACACGGGCATTCTTTGTGGAGTTCACTGTTTATAATGCTAATGTAAACCTGTTCTGCATTGTCACTCTCCTGTTTGAGACTTCAGCTGTGGGTAAGTTTGACCCTCTAACTATCTTGACATGTTAAGGTAATTTTTCTGTACGAAATATGACATTATTATTACAACAACTATGCATATTAAAATAAACTGTTCCTTTTGGTTTTATAGGAGCATTTCAGTTCCGCAGTGAGCTGCAGAGTGTTCGTCTTTACCAGTCAACTGGTGGTTTTCACATCTTTGTTATGGCTGCTGAGATCATATACATGCTTTTTATCCTCTACTATATGTTCCTGCAGGTAAACACAACTACTACAGGATGTGATTCAAGTCAAAATAATTGCTTGGTGCTTTGCTACACATGCATCACCTGGTTATGAATTCAGACAGTTATTGTGGGCTTTCTGCACTCAAGGCTGACCTCAGTGTTCAGGCAGGTCTCATTATTCTGTTTATATGCCTCCTTTGAAGGCAGATTGCTGCACTACTACATTCTATATTTTAGCACTGAGTCATATGTAAATCACTGGATGGTATTTCCATCTTCATTCCATATTCACCCTTAATTTTGTGAGACAGCGATGTGTCGCTACATTTGCTTTGTTGCCCGTAAGGGTGTTACTGCGATATAGTGGGGCGTTAATATTATTTGAGTATTGAGTATGAGTATTTTGGTTTTAGGGACAAATTCATAGCAATATGGCAGTTTTTCTTTTATCACTGAACTATACAAAATTTAATACTGCTGGCTTTTTTTCTGTGTTGCATACCCTTCTAATGTTCCACAGGAAGTTTGGATATCAAACAGAATTAAGATCAAAGTTTCAAGTTACCTCAAAAACACAGATTTTTAAAGCACAGCCTTTGATTAAATGTTATTGATTGCTGCAAACGAAAACATTTTGCATAATATGTGTAATATAAATATATTATTTAAATTTTTAGGGTTTAAAAACAAAAAGTGAGTTATTAGTTACTGTTAAACCTTAATCCACACTTTTAAAATTTTATACATTTTACAAATGGTCCTTTTAGCAACAAACTGTTTTCTGACACATTTTGAATCAAGAAACCTTCCTGTTTTCATTTATTATGATTTTTTTCTTTTTTTTTCTGGAAGGGAAAATTACTTAAGCAACAGCAGTGGGCATACTTCAGGAATAAGTGGAACATTCTGGAGTTGGCTATCATTTTATTAAGCTGGAGTGCCATGGCCATCTTCATCAGGAGGACCCTGCTTGGAGACCGTGATATGGCCTATTACCAGAACCACAAAGACCAGTGAGATTGACCTTTTCCCTGCAGCTTATGCAGCTTATGTTTATTTCGAGCTGAAAGGGCATGACATAAAGTGTAAAGCCCCTGAACTTATGTAGTTAATGCGCATTGTTAGACTCATATGTTTTCTTTCTGATGCTTCTGAGATAGGCACTCCATCTACTCAGGTGCAGTATGATTTCACAATTATTTTGCAGTCATTGCTCCAATTTACATTTTTTGCTTATGCACACTTTGACTCCACTACATTTCATAGGGAGAAATGTATATAGTTAACACATTCTGCTCGTGGTTACGCTACAGAATAAGATGTCACATAAAAATAAAAATAAAAATCATATAACAAGATGTATGTATTGTTTGTAAAGCAAAGTTTCCTAACAGAATGTGTCCCTTGGCAAAAAAAAGTGTCCCGCTTATCACATTTCAGACTTGCTAGCAGTTTCTCCAAAAGGACCTTTGTTTAAACCTTTCAATAACAGTTTGACTCTCAAAGAGGTAACATCATGTTATGATCCACTGGATCACGACCCATAAGTTGGACTAAATGACTAAACAGTAGATCAATCAGCAATAAATTACTGTTTTGCACAAATGCATTCATAAAAGGACAATGCAAATGTTATTGTAGCAGGAATATTAGTTTACATGCGTCCAGTGCACTCTGCTGATAACATTAGACAGTAGGACTTTCTCTGGATCAATGCCAATCTGACAACTGAGTCAAAAATGGTTTAAGTAGGCAAGTCCTTGATTTAACTCCTGACAGGCTGGACTCACTCCTTCATGTCATTCCCCTTCTCTTGATCCCATATCCTGTCACTCTACACTGTGCAATCAAAAGAAGGACATGGGATGGTGAAAGGTATTGAGCTATATTAATAGCTTTACGTAAGCAAAGGAGAGTAGTCCTCTTGCCGCTGTTTATGTCTCACCTGTGTTTCCTGTGCAGATTTGCCAGTTTTTATGAGACCGCCATGGCAGACCTTATACTTCAGCATCTGATTGCCTTTCTGGTTCTGCTCACCACGGTCAAACTGTGGCACCTGCTCAGACTGAACCCCAACATGAACATGATCACAGCTACACTGCAGCGAGCCTGGAGTGACATATCTGGCTTTCTTGTGATCATTGTGATTACATTTCTAGCTTATTCCATTGCAGTAAGTGTCACTTCTATTTAATATTTATTCCAAAAAAATATTGGTGACTGCAACTTCCTCATTAGCAGAACTCTATTAATGTTGACAAATTTTTTAGATCAGCATATGTTTAAGCAATACATTATTAAAATGGCTGCAGTTATCCATTTTTGTGTGAGTTGTTCCCATTGAGGGTCATGGTTTCATTTTAATATTGTAATTTAGTCTTTACAGTACATATTCTGTATAGTTAAAATGCAGATATAGATATACTATTGATCTTTACTCCAAAGTTATCAATTTATTTGAAATTGAAAGCCCAGTAGACCGAAGTAATTGGTATTGCTAATCTAAGGGATGTGATTTTCTAGTGCAACATCATTTATGGCTGGAGGATATCCTCTTATCATACTCTAGGAGATGCCCTCCTTACCATCATCTGCTTGCAGATAGGTATTTTCAACTATGATGAGGTGGGTGAGATCTTTTCCTATTTTGCATTACAAAGTACTTTAGTATGAGGACCTACTACCAAATATCTATCTCTACAAAGCAGGGCTATGCTGTCAATTTTATCTCCCAATGACTAATGATCTCATTGATTCACTGTTTGCCAGGTCTTGGACCACAACCTCCTGCTTGGTGGATTACTGTTTGGTTCCTGCATTATCATGATTACATTTGTGCTGCTCAATCTCCTCATATCAGTGATCCTTGTGGCATTCAAACAGGAACAGATCCATCACAAGGTAAAACTTAGCAGAGGCCTGCCGTGATTTGAAGAGCCAAAATAAGTTCAAATCTTTGATTTGTACCGACAGATACAGTACAGGTTAAGTCAGACACATAGAGTGCACTGCTGTTAAGATTCATTTTATACCCAAACACAGAAGTCGAATGCAGAAAGTGGAGTTTGACAGGGGAGCCAGAAAGTACTGCGGCTATAATATTTTTGACAGATGGGGTGAAAAGCTTCAGGCACAGGAGACAGACAAGAGTCTGAGCCAGGTAATTGAACCAGGAAGTCCAGGAGAAGTAATCCCAGGCATGAAGATACACAGGGGTTGTGTCTAAAATCACTCGCTCATTCACTCCCTAGTCTCTATCCAAAGATTTTCTATACAGAAGTGTATACAGCAAATCCATCAGGGAAATGAGAAAACACTTCCAGACACTCAGACTCATCGTTTTTTCAGCACATCCAAAATGCAAAGTGGTATATATTGTATGGTCAGTGACCGTTGGTTGCACACTACTCTTTCATGGTGCATTTTGAGATAGTACATGTAGTACAGTGATTCTCATTATACATTTAGACAGCAAACTCACAATACATCAGACTAATATAATGTCTAATATGCTTTTGTCTTCGCTACTCCCTGGTGACCAAGGCCACGGAGTGATGGCAGCAAGTTCTCTTTCCGTGTTTCAAAGTGATACCATCTATGAAATGCATCTCCTTGACACCTCCAGCATTCATGCAACCCCACAGAGAAACACAATTTAAAACCAATAAAGCAGATTTGCCCAAATACTTTATTATGTAGGATTCCTACTGAAGCATTAATTCTAAAGGGGATGGATGTTTTTCTGAGAAATCTGTTGGGATGTACTCATTCAGGCTGAGCACTGTAGATCAGACACAAGGAGGATGCAGGTTTTCAATGCTAGTGCTGCTTTAATTTATATACATTAATACCCAATCATAAAAATGTAAAATATGTCATTTAACACAGAAATTATTCATAAGTAATTTTGAGATGTTTGAGATGTCCAAAATCAAGGTTCAAAGGAAATTCTTACATGATTTTTGTTAGGCAGTTGAGTTGTGATTGAATCCTCTCCTCCATATTTGTTGATACTTCCAAAAGGACTTTATCGTCTCTCCTCTCTTTTCAGCCCTCGGACGAGGAGGAAATTGTTCGACTGTTGCTGAAGAAAATCTGCAGTCTTTTTGGGATCAGATATAAAGATACATTAGACTCCCAGGGATCTGAAATGAGTGACAGCAGCCCCATGACCCTTAATAACAGCAGAATTCTCCCGAACAGTTCACTTAATTTCAATCATTTTGAGATATCTGACAACACAGCTAACACTTGATGTCACAACGTTATGATGTTTCATAATTAATGTGCCAATTTGTCAAGTTTATTATTTTTTGCTTGTTCCCTTCTGCGAGGACAGAGAGATGCTGTGCTGCATTGGGATCATGCTGTGGTAGATAATTATCATGTACAGAATAACACTGCTGTTAAGGATAACATATGCTAATTTGGAAAGCATACTTAAGATGCATGAAAATAAGGTCACGCAATTTGCTATGCATACAAGTTTCAAAGCACTAAAATGAAACCTGACGGTTTAAATACTCAATTGAAAAAATAACAAAATGATACAATTTAATTTAAATTTGAAGGATGTCTCAAAGCATATTGTGACACCTAATTTGTTCTTTTGTTGTAACCTATTTGTTCTTTTATTATATTTATATAACACATGTGTACATGTATCTATTTGTTGATCATGATATTTATTATATTTGTTTGGTCATTAAAGGAAAATGATGTTAGTTTTATTTCTTTTATTACTTTTGCTCTTAATGGTAACACTTTTAAAGTATTGTATTAATTTGTTGTAAACACAGGAGAATCTGATTTTCAGTGCTCTCAAACAAATGCTTATGTCTTTGTTTGTCACGCAAATGATAAGGAGCGAGCGTATAATATGGTTGGTACATATTATTCCACATATGGCATCCTGACCTGAACAGCATAGGAAGAAAATTAGAGTAGAAGAACAGCTCATATTGTACATGGCGGAACTGTCTACTGGTTTGATGCCATCTGACATACTGTAAGATGCAACAATGTCAGTTCTTTTCTTTCATCCCCAGAACAGAGCAAACTTCTACTGATAATTATAATTCTAGCTTCCTGTTTGTTTCAGAATTGGTCATGGTGGGATTCTTCCTATTATCCTGTCATCAAGCCCTTTATTGCTGTGGTGGACTGAAGACCTTACTTCTTAACAGTGTATTTTTTGTTTTGTTTGTTTTGGGTTTTTTTTGTTTGTTTGTTTGTTTTGCTGTGCTGCAATAAGTGTACTGTCTCTCACGGGGAGCCAGGGCCCCTGACCCGACTCTGGGCCCTGGTGATGGTCTCACACATATTTAGGGAATGCCCACTCACATGCATGGTTTAAGTTGCCAGCTTGTGTTGGGTCACATCATGAAGAATTGATGAATCCTGCCTAAAATGGGCTGAGCTGCTCTTTCATTACATCACTATGTACCCTGTCTTTGACTCAGCTCTTCCTTTGGGACTCCTTCACCTACCTGGACTCCCATCTTTCCAGAGATCTACACAGAAACCCTCTGGACTCTCTTAATCCTTAGTGAGGTGACAGGAAAAGCACAGGATCCTTCACTCCACCAGCCCCTACCAGCAGCACCTGCCTGCCACACAAAGATCACTGCACCCAATAAAGATTCACAAACTAAATTCCAGGGAGGGCTGGTGATGGTCACACACACACACTGAAATAATAAAATATTTAGCTGCAAGACTATAAGTGCATCAATCTCATACAATGTCGAGACCCTGTGGTGCTAAACTATGAGGACAAATGCAGACTTCCTTCAATTCAAATCCGTCATACTTTCATTCAATTTAAAATATACAGTGTACAGCACTGTGTGACCCCTACAGGGAGGGAAACCTACGCAGTGTAAAAGGTCATACTGCTGAACAAATGGACTATTTTGGTCTTCATTCTCTGGTTTTTCAGGTTCAAGCCAAGTGTCAGGCACATAGGGAATGCTTCTACAATGAATTTGATTAATCAATGTAGTCTGGATTTTGATCCTACGCAGTGTTCCTTTCTAGTCCACGTTTGTGTCATCGTACACATATGTCAGAGGGAAAATTGGGCCAGATGATTCTGTGAAAAGCGCAGTGACTCTGATGCCAGAGATTGAGGATCTATGTTTCCTATATGTAGGCTGCTACTGACATTCTGAGAATTTTATTAAACTTATTTTGCTGAGTGCCAGCAGTTCAGAGAGCACAGCACAGGAGTTTATTCAGGAGTCACAGTTTCATACAGAACAGCATTTTGTGTCTTTTCATGTCTTTGGCACTGTTGGTGTTGCATTGGCATGGAAACAGTCCAGAGGTAATAAATGTTTTGTTTGTCTTTGAAAGCCTAACATAGAAAAACATCTTCTGAATCACACTGTAAGTAGTGACTCTGAAGATCAGAGCAATAGGACAAAAAACAAGTAGCCCACTTAGCTTCCACACTTGAAAGTACTGAAAGCTGTTGACAATGACAACTGTATAAATACAACTAATGCCTCAGGGTGCAGTTAATAATTTGTCAATTACGCCAATGAAGTCAAGCTCTGTGTTTTAAATCATTTTATTGTTTACCATCAACATCAATGGTGGCTGCCACACGTTCATCCATTATATCATTTATGGTTGTACTTCCTGATGGAGCCGGTCCATACACACAGACCCTGTCCAGACTGGGTATTAACGTCCATATTGGATTACCTCATCACAAGTACAAAAGTATGAATGCACTCAAGATGCATTTGGGATGCTTTAAAAATCTGATCAAGGTGGTCATATTCTTTTAGCAGTGTGCCAGCATCCTCTGCCACAGTTTAATTAGTCCCAACACAGTCTTAAACAATCAGTTAACCAGTTTTCATTGAGCTTTGCGTTCCAGTCACAAGGTGAGGTGTGACTCTACATCATCATTTTCAGTCTGGAAAGTGTCCCTTTCCAGACTGAAACGCAACTCAAGTTTTGAAACTAAAACAGGTCCGGCAGCAAGCATAGCAAAGGTGATGCATTTTAATATCAAAATGCGTCAGTGTGGACTCAGCTGGAGGCCGAGTGTTTGTGTTTCGCCAGCTTCGCTTTACATTAATACAAACTAACATTAGTTGGATGGGATGGAGGGCAGTTCATGAACACATGCTTTGGTAATACACTACCAGTCAAAAGTTTGTACACACTTTGTCATTCAAATGAGTAGGAAAGTGTGTCCAAACTTTTGACTGGTAGTGTATATCAACCAAATTAATTAGTTGTGAAATCTGTGAGAGGTTCTGAATATTAGCCTTCATATTTCTTTTACTCTGCGTACTGCCTTAGAAACTCTTTTGAATAAGTATTGAAAATGTTAGGCTCAGCACTTATTTCTACATTGACAAGTGCCAGAGGGTTGCTTATTGGAAAGAAAAGTAGTTATTTACATGAATGGACTATATGGTAAAACAGTCCTTGGATTGATAGAAAAATAGTTGGCAGACGTTCTACTCAGCAACTGCTGTATCAACGTGAAAACAAAAAAATTGGAGAAAAAAAGTAGACTTATTTTCTCAGAATTACTTTGCTGAACACATCACCAGACATGTTTTGCCTCAAACCGTTGACAAGTTGATGTGAAGCTGCTTGTTTTATTTGTCATTCCTGATGCTGACAGACTCATACCGGAGGACCCAAATGCAGCCACCAAGGAGGCAGGCAGGAACGGTGAATCATCACTCACAATTCACATCTGAGCACAGCATTTCTCATAAATGTTTCGCTTATGATATCTAATAATATTTTGAAAACATAAAAATTCAAAAGGGTTCAGCAATTTGAATAGAAGATAACTTTAAAGTCACTCAGAAGTGCCCTGGTACTGAGTGGGCTTCAGCCTCTGCAGCTGAAAACCTCAACATCCCTGCAGTACTGAAATTTTTGTTCCCCTAATTTAGTATTTTACAGCAGCAGCAGAAGCAGCGGTGTAAACCACACGGCAGAAAACTTGATTGACCCCATGAACTCCCTTCATTTACTTTTCATTACCCAGTGAATCCGAATCAGAATATTCTATAAATCCTGCATCGCAATTAAAATACAGTTAACGGCTGTGTGCTGTACTATGTATTTGAATGTGTCTTCCTTCTGGAGGTTTCAGATATAAATGAATGCAGATTACATTTTAAAATTTTAAAATTGCATTATACTTAATTAACTCAGTGGAAAAATTATTACACTTTTGTAGTGTAGCTGTGGTGCCAAGTCATGAAGTCAAATTACATATGATCCACTGGGAGCCTAATATCATCCATCATAATTTGTGATGTCTCTGTGTTTGCCAAATGAAAGATCTATTCCTATAGAGCAACCTTTCCTTGTCAAATGTTTATTCATTTCATATTATTTCCACCACATTATAGCTGCGAGTTATTATTGCCACAGTCCTCTTCCTGCGGAGCTCGTTTTAATGTTCCGTTGTGAACACTCATTCAGTGTTCTGTTGACTCAGTTCTTTAACTCAGTCACCTCACTTAGTGATTACATACATTTACGAAAAAGCATTTATTAGACTGGCAATTTTATATGACGTTCTCCATGGATGTTTCCAGGATGACAGACAATCAAACACAGAAGAAGTGTAAAAGCTTTAAAAATGACCATTTCTCTCAAAAATTGTTTCCATGAACTGATATAATCTTCTCATTTTATATTGACTTCATTTCCTGTGTTTTTTAAATTACTTTGCTTGTCTGTCTACTCTTGCATATGCTTCTTTTGAACAAGAGTTTTCATACATGTTCATGCTTCTTTATTGTGAGTGATATTTGTGGGGCTGCAGAGAGGTGTGTTCCAGACATGAATGGTATGTTATTTGAATGGCTTTTGGACTTTGTAAACACCCCAAACCTTCAGCGATTCTTCTAGTTTGCCAGCATCAGGGCTGCTAAGTGAACCACTTCTGTCTCTGTGGTCTACATTTGCATCCAGAAATCCTTAAATGTGACAAGAAATCAACCATAACACTGGTCTCCTCCTTTTGTTTATCTGCACAGAATGCAAGAGGGCAAGGTCAAAAGCTGCCCTCAGTCATATTGATTATTGCTTATAAACATATAATATTTATATCTAGATTAATATTAAAAAAGAAACAAAAGCGTGATATTTTTGATAGCTTATCCACACCAATCAGATGAGATTTACAAGAGTCAAAATCTATAATTGAGAGTTGCAAATACATTAACTTTAGCAAAAGTTTAATTGTGGTTTTATTTTCAAACAAGGTTGCAACGCAATGCAGCAAAGTTAACCTCACATATCTGAGACATTTGGAAAGAATAAAGGATTTTCCCAGAGCAAATCTGTGAAGTTCTCATTATCTGTGTCAATGTTACAGACCAAAGGGCATCACCAAAGCATCCACAGCATCCGTGGTGGTCACAGTGGAATTTTAAGAAGTGTTAACTATACTCTGTCAGTTTCCTCATATTGTTATCTCTTCTCTTCTTGAAAGACTTCAGTTGGAATGTCTGCAATCCCTGCCTTTGCACTTCACCTTCTGCAATTTAGTGTCTTATGTGTCTCTCCCTTCATCTGTTACAGTTTTCACTGGCACTATTCTGAATATTTTCAGCACCGTTTCACCATGTCATCCTTCTGTCACACAGAACACAGTTGCTCCGATCGATTTGCCTCCTTTTGTCTTCGGCCCCGTATATTTTGAAAGTGAACGCTGAATCAATGTACATCCTTCACTTCCTGCTCAAATTGCAGGAATCCCATCTTTCCAGAGATCAAATTGTAGGTCATAGTGTGCAGTCTGTTGACGGCACACTATGACCTACTATGACCTACTATAACAACCAGGCTAGGCTGTACGATTGATATCCCACAAAGTGACAAATAAGTGTGGCAAAGACGATTAAAATCAATTTTGTTAACTTACCGACACATCATGAGCAAAATAACTAGTCGTAACACATTAGCTATCATCTTCACCTTGGATAGGCAGTGATATGACTCATGAGAACAGGTGCAGACAGGCACAGATTCATGGGTAACTAACTAAAGAACCAGTCCTATCAACTTTTGGAGAGTGGAGCAAAATGAACCCAGCTAGAGTTTACATGAGAAGAGTCAGTGCCCATCATTAAAATTGTCTAGTCAAGAATTCATGGCAATTTAGTCTGGAAAAAGAAGTAGGCCTTTGATTGAAGGAAACAAACAGAAATAAATGAGTAAATGAAGTGAATAAAAAAGCAGAAATCAAACTGTGTATTCCTTTCATGTTACAGTGTCAGCATAATGTATTCATATCCAGAATCAAAGGTAAGGAGAAGAGCTGGAGACCCAATTAGCCCTGAGTTGTGGGTTCATCAACGCTACATCTACTGTGTATGCTTGAAAGTCGAGATATCTCAGTGAGGTAAATATGAATCATTTGAAGTCAACATTATGATGGGTACATGGTTGAATTTGTCCTCTTTCTCAGTGTGTTGAGGACTTGAGGTCTAGTTGTGTTGCTTTAATTGGTGTGCGGCAGGGATGTTAACTCAGTTGTGACATCCGGCATGTGCAGAATTCGCCCTTCAAAGACATGAAATTGTATTAGTGAGGTCAAAGGATGGGATTTCTCACATACAGGGTACAAAGTATTACAGTCAACATCCAGCGTTTAAGAAAAAAAAGCACAGTGTTTGTTCTCCCGTTAAAAGAAGCTTCCGATGTAAATAAAATGTGGACAGTGGCACACAGAGGGATGTTCAGCCATGCACTGGTATGGCTGTGTGGGCCGCCGTGATAACCATTTCTCAATGGTGTTTACTTGCATGAAAACTTTGATGAGTGGGCCTGAAAGTCGTTGCAGCATTGGAATCCATGGAGCGAAAAATGATGAATGATGTTAGTCCTGGTGAGCTATCCTGGTGGGAGTAAAAAGTTACCTCCCCCCATTTTTCAGCAGGTTGGCTGATGAAGAGATGCTCCTGCAGGATCCGTTTTGATCTCATGCAGGGCCTTAATCACAGTTGTGAGGCAAATAGTGAGAAAATACACAGATGTAATTCATAATTCCCCCTGCAGATGAAGCGCTAAGTTACATGCTGGTTTTCTCTTTCATTACTGATACCCAAAAATACACCGACTTGCATCTCTCTTCCAAGATGTACACAGCTGATCCAAGACACATTAACTTCATCCAAGATATGAAATCACAGGATTCATGTAGCTTTTTCATGCCCTGCTTACCTGGTGGCAGATCCCTGATGATATTCCATGTGGACTATTGTCCTGCTGCGCTTGTTGCTTTTGTTTTCATGAACTCTGATTAAACTTTAATACTTAAACTCAAACACTATAAAAGAGGTGTACTTATGCTTGCTTGTGTTGCAACAGTTGATAACTGTAAACCCCTTCTCGGCAACCGACATGATAAATGTCGCAACCTCTTAGATAGCGCTGATGTGAAATAAAAAGGCTGTTGTGTTTGGATCCATTTTCATATACAGTCTATGGCTCCAAGCTTCGAAAGAGGACAGCCCAGTCACACCACTGTGACACAATTAATCAAATCAAATCAGATTTATTTGTATAGCACGAAATCATAACAAAGTTACATCAAGGCACTTTACACAAACTCTTTATAAAATTATTTAAAGAGATCCAACAGATCCCCCGATGAGCAAGCACTCGGCGACAGTGGCAAGGAAAAACTTCAGGCAGAAACCTCGGGCAGAACCAGGCTCAGGGGGGCGGCCATCTGCCTCGACCGGTTGGGTTGAGAGAGGGAGAGAGAGAGAGAGGCATGGGGGGGGGGCAAAGTTGGATAGAGTAGGGAGAGAAAGAGAGCAGGAGGAGGGGATATTCAAACAGGTGTAGGCAGGAACATGATGCTGCATGAAGTTCATAGAAATGAGGCTGTATAGAATTCTTGAAGATGTGGGAGCAGCAGGCATTGCAGGAACATGGGATGGTGATGATTCATCACCTGCAGGATGAGGACAGGGAGAGAGTAGAGGAACTGAGAGAGACAGAGACTTCGGGAAAACATGGTCAGTAAATTCAGTACACATGCTTGGAACTGAGAGAAACTGGGATTTCAGAGAAGCAGGTTGTTGGTATGTCGGCGCATGCAAGAGGGAGAGAGAGAGAGAGAGAGAGAGAGAGAGAGAGAGAGAAGGAGGGAGAGGGAAGAGGGAGGGAGAGAGAGAGAGAGAGAGACAGAGAGGTGCTCAGTCCTTCCCCCAGCAGTCTAGGCCTACAGCAGCATAGCTAAAGAGTAAATGAACTTTAACTTTTTAACTATTAGCTCTGTCATACAGAAAAGTTTTAAGTCTGGTCTTGCTAAAGAGTCTGCCCCCCGGACCGATACTGGAAGTTGGTTCCATAGAAGAGGAGCCTGATAGCTGAAAGATCTGCCTCCTGATTTACTCTTGGAGACTCTAGGAACCACAAGTAAGCCTACATCTAGAGAGCGGAGTGGCCTACTAGGACAGTAAGGAACTATGAGCTCTCTGAGATATGACGGAGCTTGGTAATTAAGAGCTTTATACGTTAACAGAAGGATTTTAAATTTTATTCTGAATTTTACCGGCAGCCAATGAAGAGCAGCTAACACAGGAGAGATGTGATGCCTTTTTCTAGTTCCTGTTAATATTCATGCAGCAGCATTCTGAATCAACTGAAGGCCTTTCAGATATTTGTTTGGACATCCAGATAGTAATGAGTTACAGTAGTCCAGCCTAGAAGTTACGAATGCATGGACTAGTTTTTCTGCATCATCTTGAGAGAGGATGTTTCTGATTTTCCTAATGTTTCTCAGGTGGAAGAAAGCTGCTCTACTGACTTGTTTTATGTGGGGGACAAAGGACATGTCCTGGTCAAAGGTTACTCCAAGGTTTCTTACAGTGGAGCTGGAAGCCAAAGTAATGCCATCCAGACTGATTAGAGGGTTAGATAGGGTTTCTCTAAGGTGCTTAGGGCCGAGTACAATAACTTCAGTTTTGTCAGAATTTAGAAGTAAAAGATTATGGGTCATCCAGACTTTATGTCTTCAAGACACGTCTGCAGTCTGACTAACTTCATTTGGCTTCATTGATAAATACAGCTGAGTGTTGTCTGCGTAACAGTGAAAATTGATGCTGTGTTTCCTGATAATGTTGCCTAAAGGAAGCAGATAAAGAGTGAAGAGGATTGGTCCAAGTACTGAACCCTGTGGGACTCCATAACTGGCTATAGTGCGTGAGGAGGAGCTATTGTTAACATGTACAAACTGATATCTATCTGATAAATAGGATTTGAACCACCTTAGTGCAGTTCTTTTAATGCCAATTTAGAGTTCCAGTCTCTGTAATAAAATATTATGATCTGTGGTGTCAAATGCAGCACTGAGATCTAAGAGGAGAAGTATGGAGGCTGATCCATTGTCTGAAGCCATTAGAATATCATTGGAGACTTTAACCAGCGCTGTTTCTGTGCTGTGGTGAGCTCTAAATCCTGACTGAAACTCTTCAAGCAAACCGTTCCTAAGCAGATGGTGATATATTTGGTTTGCTACTGCTTTCTCAATGATCTTAGACATGAACGGAAGGTTCAATATGGGTCTATAATGTGAAAGTGAATTAATGTGAATGTGAATATGAATTAATCTTCACATTCAGCCCTGAACTGGGTCAGTGGATAGTGGCCCCTGAATTGGGAATCAGCAATTGATAACTGTACAGAAAACAAACAATATTACCAAAGACCTTTCGGATGAGGACAGGTATAAGAAAGCTGCACCTCATCCAAATACTTAGTTGAAACCATTTTTGCTGCACCACTAGTGTGTTTCTCATCTCCACGTTATATATTTTCTTTCCCTTTTTAAATTAAGTGTTTGAAAGCAAATGTGTTGCTTTTCAGTGTGTGTGAATATTTATTCGCTAAATGTATGTGCTGAGTTGAGTGTCTTGGTGAGGGTTAAAAATAAAAATTCTCTCAGTGGAAAGCAGAATCCCAACAGCAGCTCTGTTCAGCATGCACACTGATAACGCATGCAACAGCTTTGTCACAATACTTCCTTTAGCAATAGAAGAAGTAACAGAGACACAAAAGTACTGGACCTTCAACAATAAATCCTATCTTTAGTTTTATGCTGTTGTTGTTACTTATATGTTACATGCATGCAGTGGTATAATTTGCAACATAGGCATAATAGAAATAATATTATTACTGATTGTTGTCGAGCCTTTAGTGCCATAAAGCATTCAAATGACATAGGGTTAGGTGCTTGGAGAAATGAACTGGTGGAGATAAAGACCTGTCTTGAGATAATATGGGATACTTTACAAGAAAGCTCATTTATAAGAAGCCATTCATTCTTCTAACTAAAAACCTTCAATAAACGGTCTTTTCATTTTTTTTCTGCCACAGTGTTGCACTACAACACAAGAGGTTATAACACGCTCTCTGGTGCTATGTCAGACTGAACGCAGCGGTGAGTCACTATCCGTAAACAATTAGGCAGGACAAGCTGGTTAGCTGCTTTCTCCCATTAGAGACAACTCATGCCCCAATTGATTCCTGTTGGGTATGAGGAAAAATGTGTTATTTACTCAGTAGTGGATGTTCAGAGGGGATGCTCTGATGGTTGTTCAAGTAACTGACTGCTGCAGGAAAAGATGGTCTTGAATAAAAGTCACTTTACTGGTATATCGTTAAAGTTCGTAAGTTAGTTCGGTGCTCACTATAATATAAATTTTCTCTCTACTTGTTGAGGCTAAATCTTCTGCAGGATGTAAAGATTCTGACTCGTGTATCCAAAGCTCAAAAATCCACATGAAAAAAGGAGAGGCAGGAGTAAAATGCGAGAAATAACAGTTTATGTATCAACTGCCAAAGTTACAAAATGTCTCCACATGGAGTCCTACAACACCTAGTTACTTTTCAGCAACCTACATCCCTCGCAAACTAAGGAAAATGACCGAGCTGGCCTACGGTCAGAAAAATGGAACACAGATTTTGCAGATATACAAGTCGATGCCATATAAGATGAAAAACATTACTTCAAATACTAACCTTACAACAAATGAAATGCCATTTGTCCTGCTTACAACGTAAACATATTAAATACTGGCATAAATTGGAATATTGAGAAAAAATTTGCAGTTACACATTATTCAAATAAGACTCAATATGTGGATAATATTAATGTACAATATGGCCTTAACACTACTTGTAGCACTTGATATTAATATTTTATAGAATATTGTATAAATTTTGTTTATTTCAATACAATTTTAACAAATAATATGTGTGTAATATGAGTGAAACTGAAGCTGTACAGTAATATCACAAATATCTTCATTTGCTCTTGGTGGATCTTGTAGTGGATGCATTTTTTCCCTTTCTTTCTTTATCTGCAATTCATTCGTCATTCCATCTACACCAGGAAGAGACAAAAATAATGTAGACGGGAAACAGAGTCATGCCAAAAGACAAGGTTATTACAGGACAGGGTATAAACTGACAGCAATTACTCGGCACTGATTGAAAGTCTGTGCGCAGAGTGGCAATTAAAGCTCACGCAGGGCTTGTTTTTGGTTGGAAACCTGCCACACTGCCATTAAAAACATGCCAATTTATAATCCAGGTTGTTAGGTGAATACAGCCTCCACTTTCTCTTTAGTGTTTGTCTCATTTTTCTTAACTAGTCCTGCCACCTAAATCATCAACTGCATCACTGTAACAACCTATAGTAGCATACATACGACTGTAGCCTACAGCATGAGACTTAACAGACACAGTACTGTATCACACTTTCATTTTTATGCTTACAAAGACACATTAACGCAACACATTATTGAACTTGAAGTGTGCTCAGGGTTTGGGGGAAGTTTGGATACCAAAACCAAAGCACATGGTTGGCTTTCACAAAAACGTGTGGATGAAGAAAATGGTTTCACATGGGAAACAAATCGTGTTCTCAAGCCTATCAGCAGCAGACAGTTGGCTAAGGTCCATCCCCTTATAGAGTTTATTAAATCACATATTAGGGCTGATAGAAAAGGGAAAAAGCACCCACGCTGGAATTTCTAAAGCCAACATGTGTGTTGATCTTTTGTGTCGTGCCTTTTTAAAATCATAGTTGTTGTTGACTTGTTTGGTTGTAAATTCTGTTTGAAGTATTGTTTAATGAAAGTAAATTGTTTTTTTAGTACCATGGTTTACTGTCTTATTTAGGATTTAAATTTAATTCAACTCCATAAGTATCATGAGGAGATTCCTTGTGAACTAACAAGTTGCATTTAGAGCCAAAAAGTGCTATTCACTCTGTTGGATTTCAGACAAATGCTGAATTTGCAGCATTTCATTAAGTGCCACTCCATACTCAGAAAATAACAGGAGCTTATTCTTTGCCCTTTTGTCAAGGGTGCTGTGTAAGTGGTGTGAGAAACACATTTGGAGATAATGGCACTGTTACATAAAATTTCATGAGAACATCCTTGATTATCAGATCTTTCTTTCATTTACATATTCATGTGTTCACCAGCATAAAAGCTTGTATATTTTGAGCTCCCTTGCTGAGTAAAGGTAAGCCACAACAAATTAATTCCAAACCCTCTTATATGCTCACAATAGAGTCCTGCATCTTGCACAGACATAAATTACAGCATGCATAGTAAAAATTATTAAAATTACAGCATGCATTGTAAAAAATTATTAAAATTACAGCATGCATAGTAAAAATTATTAAAATTACAGCATGCATAGTAAAAAATTATAAAATTACAGCATGCATAGTAAAAAATTATTAAAATTACAGCGTGCATAGTAAAAAGAAAATCTATATAGGTATAATTGCTATAACCATAAACAACTGCATTCAGTACAGTTCAATTTGGGTGTTATTAAGCAACAAAATGAGCGAGCTGATGATACATAGTAACACCAGACCCATTTTTTTCAGTTTAAGGCGTAAGGACCACATCTTTGTAGCTTTCCTCACATCTATGAGATCATCAGATTCCCTGTGTTCATCAGACTGCTTGGAGTCTTCCTGTGTATCTGCATTTCTGTCCTGAAATATATCCAGCAATACGTTCAGTTCTTCTGCCTCATCTCAACAACATCTCATCTGCCTCATTTGACAAGTTAACAATTTTTCCTCACAACTCTCTTTTGACCGACCATTACCTCATTACATTTGAGTTTACTTTAACTGACTGCACAGCATCGAGAAATAAATTTGGCTATAGAAGATGTTTATCTGAAGATGCTGTGGCTAAATTTAAAGAGAGCATTCGGTCAGCATTTGCAGCAATGCCATATCTAAATTCAAGTGAGGATTTCTCCCATATACAGGTTGATGACCTTGTGATTAGCACTATGGCCACACTGTGTTCAAATCTTGATGATGCTGCCCCTCTCAAAAAGAAAGTAATAAAACAGAGGAGGCTGGCTCCGTGGTATAATTCTCAAATTTGTGCCTTAAAGCAGACGTCAAGGAAATTAGAAAGGCGTTCCAGCAACTCGGAAGAGTCTCACCGAGCCTGGAAAGAAAGCTTAAAAACCTTTAAAAAAGCTCTCCGCAGTGCTAGAAGCTCATCTTACTCAGCACTAATGGAAAAAAACAAGAACAACCCCAGGTTTCTCTTCAGCACTGTAGCCAGGCTGACAGAGAGTCATAGCTAAATTGAACTAGTGATCCACTTAGCTCTCAGCAGTCATGACTTTATGGGCTTTTTTACAGATACAATTATAACAATCAGAGAAAGAATTCATCAGCTCTTACCTACATTAGACAATAATCTTCTACTGAATACAGCAACTCCTCAATCAACTGCAATGCCTATTTTACATCTGGAATCATTCTCATCTCTGAATCTCTCAGAGCTAGCTTCTATAGTCTCATCATCTAGAACATCAACGTTTCTATTATACCCAGTACTGACCAGCCTCTTCAAAGACATTTTTTACTTAGTTGAGCCATTCATTCTAGACCTGATTATTTTGACCTTATCTTTGGGTTATGTACCTCAGATTCTTAAGACCACAGTCATCAAACCCCAACTTAAAAAGCCAAATCTTGATCCAGATGTTTTGGCCAATTACAGACCCATATTGAACCTTCTGTTCACGTCTAAAATCATTGAGAAAGGAGCAGCAAACCAAATATATCACCATCTGCTTAGGAACGGCTTGCTTGAAGAGTTTCAGTCAGGATTTAGAGCTCATCACAGCACAGAAACAGCGCTGATTAAAGTCTCCAATGATATTCTAATGGCTTCAGACAATGGATCAGCCTCCATACTTCTCTTCTTAGATCTCAGTGCTGCATTTGACACCACAGATCATAATATTTTATTACAGAGACTGGAACTTGAAATTGGCATTAAAGGAACTGCACTAAGGTGGTTCAAATCCTATTTATCAGATAGATATCAGTTTGTACATGTTAACAATAGCTCATCCTCATACACTATAGCCAGTTATGGAGTCCCACAGGGTTCGGTAATTGGACTAATCCTCTTCACTCTTTATCTGCTTCCTTTAGACAACATTATCAGGAAACACAGCATCAATTTCCACTGATATGCAGACAACATTCAGCTGTATTTATCAATGAAGCCAAATGAAGTTAGTCAGATAGTCAGACTGCAGACATGTCTTGAAGACATAAAAGTCTGGATGACCTGCTCTATATGTAAAGTGCCTTGATGGAAATTTGTTATGATTTGGCGCTATATAAATAAATCTGATTTGATTTGATTTGATTTGAATTTTTTTTTTTTATAAATCTTTCCTGTTTTACTAACCAACCTCTCCACAGATGTTTTAATCATTTAATTTACAATCAATGAATTGGCTTTCTTTTGTAACCAGGCGTCTGTCTTGTTTCAGTTGTTGAATCTGTGTAATGTTTAAAGTAACCGAGGTGTTAGCCCAGGTTCACACAAGATATTTCCTGGGGTGAAATTCCCCAAGTGGCGTAGTCAAGTTCTGGTGGCTTCTATTCTTGTAGGCACTGGCACAAAGACATTATGTGCTATTTTTGATCTACAGTATACTGCAGCTTTTCAAAGAACACACAATGTTCAGGAAGAGAAACTGGATTTTCCTGTAGTGGCTTTTTTACTTTACATTGGCATTTCAATATCATGTATTCCACTGAGCAGAGCTTTGTATCTCCCTGTATGACTACCCAACAGGGATTATATTCGTTTTCCATCCCTGGGCTCCAATTAACCTCTCCCCCAAGACGCTCAACTCTGACAACCACAAAGTGGGGAGGATTATATCATCGAAATGAAGTGAACAGCACAGTGGGGGAGAGGTGGGATGGAATCTTAATTACACCCATAACCTTTAGATAGGAATCAACAGAGCATGCAGATCTGACATCAGCACTCTAGCTTAGCTTTGCCAGATGGTTATTGCCAATGCACAAACAGGCAGTATTTCTAACACTCAACACATCAGCAACAAACAAAAACCAAGAGCTTAAATACACCTTTGTTGGCTGTGAAACTCAAGGCAATAGTTATGTCTCATCCAAAGAAGTAATTTCAATTACTGTGCTCATCTCCAGCAGCTTTACACCCACAACCCTCAAGCAGTGCAAATTAAATGAAGCATTGTGATTTCACAAGCGGCTTTTGGTGACCACATCGGCTCAGATTGTGACTGCATACAGCTGGCTGGCAAGAGTGTAGCAACAGTTGCATTAAACCACACGCAGAAACACAAAGGCAAAATGAGACACAGTTTAAAACCATTGCCTGCTGAACAGCAGTATATAATTTGGCGATAGGCACAATAGAACAGGCGTCAAAATGGGACAGCAAATGCGATGTGTCATTCCCTTTGTTTTTGGTTTTAGTTTTGACAGAAACTTTTCCACACTTGACCCTGCTTCAGTGCCATTGTGATTATTTTAATGTCGGGCAAAGCTTAAAAACAGGATTTGTCACTTTGAAGGGCACATGAAATCCCATCATGACATCCCAGCTAGAATATATCTGCAAAGATACCTGTTGAAAATATTAAACATTTATTTGCAGTTAACAGCGAGGAGGGAGAAAAAAGATAGATGGACAAAGAAGCACATATCACAGTAGGTAAAACAACAAGCCAATAAGAGTTTAAAAGGAGTCTTTTCCAGTCTGATTTTGTAACGGCTCTGCAGCAGCAGGGGAGGCACAGGAATAGATTGTTTTTTCATAACAAGCACTGGGTCGAATTCACTGACAAACACGCATCCACAAAGCAGACATACAGTAAAACCATTAAGAGTCCTCCAGCCGCTGACAGTAAGCACAATAGCACATCATCAAAAATAGAAACTCTAATGTTTTCAATGCTGTTCTTATGAGCCATTTAAAAATGTTATTTTCTCCTGGTTGTGACCACTTTTTATGCAAGAAATGGCAGCTCTTCAAAGTAGTAAATGTACAAAAAAACTGTGCATGTGTGTTCAGTAGTTCTCTGGAGAAGTGAAGTCAAAAAGTTGCTTTATTCCATCAGGCGATGTTTCTCAAAATGCATGAATCATCATAATGTGAGCTTACAACTGAAAAGCGTGCACATTACATCAGTTCATCAACAAACTGATTTTGTCAAACCTAAGAGAAAAAAAAAAAGGATTCATCTTTCATTTCCAGGATGTATTCTCCTTTTACACAGATGACAGATACTCCCAATGAGATTAAACCAACAAAGGAGCTAGAAACTTCAGGAAAAGGCCAACTGCTGTGCTGACGAGGTCCCACAAATCTCCACACTCATGATTTTTATTCTGCAGCTATTGTGTGATCGGTGATGAAAGCCCTTACCATCCTCTATGTTTTCTGACTCTGGCTTAACATTATACTCAATTGTTAATGATCAATACAATAGTGGTAATTGCAAGCAAAGTACCCTTTCCTGGGAATACTGTAGTGTAATTGTAGTCAGAGCCACCAGTTTTGGACAAGAATACATTCATCCAACCTGTCAAAAAACCTGGTCCTGCCCTCAAATATGCATAACATCAGCTCATCTCTGCCCCAGTTAGCATAAAGGAGTACATTTGCAATAGAAACCAAAACCATTTTTTGTGCTGCGTAAGCATGCTTTTTTTATTTCCTGCTGTAAAGTTGGCTTTTTAAAATGAGTTATTGAGGACTGACTTTCTTTTGGAGACAGCCCATTTGAGGAACTACAGTAGCTGCATTTTCCCAACCTCAGATTTTCAGCCCAGTGGATGCTAATCACCAGATGGCACTATGGTGCTGCCCTCCTCCCTGAGGAAAGCATGTGTTTCTGTTTAGTCAGTAATTTCAGTTCTTTTTAAAATACAAATTACAGACATGTAGACATTTCCGAGCTCTGTGTCATTTCTAATCTTCTGAAGGTGATATACACGGAGAACAATCTAACATCTCTGCGGCTGAATTTGTGATGAAATTATTTATTTATTTTAGTATTCATCATTTATTCACTTCTATTTTTTTTTCCACTTCAGTGGGCTGCATTTTCTCTTCAGGACTTTAGATGGGACTTGACACCCCTGCCTTCTACAAATTATGCATCATGCAAACATTTTGCTTTGCAAGCAACACTTAGTCCCAAATAAGGCGGCACTGTGTTTCAGTGCCTGCATCTATGTATTTTTCCTTTAGTTGCTGCTAACTGGCCTTCCAATTCTCTAACGTATTCATGCATTAGTTCGTATTTCAATTTCTTATTCTTGGAGTGGGTCATGATATTTTCTTTACTTGAGCTTCCCTCTTCAGAATTTGAATTGCATGAAGCTGTGGTGGGTTGGCACAGTTCCATCTGCAAAACATTCCCCTTCTCTCCCAAGCCTCCAGTGGCATTAGAAAACTGCTACAGTGTCTCCTCTTCATCGTCAGCTGTTGCATTTATATTTAGAACAGTCAGATTTTCCTTTAGTGAGATATCGTCTACTTGCTTGGGTCCACTGTCCTCCGGTTCTTCAGGTATGGATGGGTCTGAGTTACTGATGACATAACCTGGGAGAGTGGAGTGCATGCTAATCACAGGGGGGCCCGTGCTGTGGTAAGCCCGACTTGAAACAAGAGTGGTTGAGCGGGTGGAGGGCCCAGCCCCAGCCAGGTGGGACTGACTGCTGGTGCTGTTGTTGTTCATGCCGACAACCACGGAGCCGTAACGGTAGCGGCCACAAACCACTGGGCCCTCCCACTCAAAGGCCAGGTTCCAGCGTGTCCATGTTTTCTTTATCTCTGTCTGGACCTGCAGGGATGGGAATCACAAAATAATATTACGTTTATATTTTCACACAGCAAAATAGGTGTCTAAGTTATCGTGATTTGGTCTTGCACTGTAATTTTAGCTTGTTGATGGTTTACACTCAATGCTAAATCTAATTTAATATAAAGTAAATGCAAACAATGTTTTTTGTTTGGTTTGTTTTTTTTTTTTTTAGAAAACACAGTAAAAAATTGTGAAAAAAGCATCATGACTTTATGGTAATCTTTGAAAGCATCACATTCTGTCTCAATCTCATATTGCACTGACAGGGAGGAAAGTCTCAACTCGCCTAAGCTCATTTTCCAGATCATAACCAAAATGCATCGGCTCAGAATAAAACAAGCCTGGAGAGCAGTTTAATGCTGCACACAGCTACAATTCAAAGTAAACACTTATGCTACAAAAAATGGACCAGACTCAGTGACTAACTCCCTAAACTTAACAACCTTGCGACTTGCCCTACGTGCCCTAAAGATAACTATATCTAGCTAGCCAGAGTAAGGTGTCGATTGTAAGATCTCACAAACAATCAGTCATTTTATTCAGTGGTAGTAACAAAGTGATGCACTACAGAGCTCCAATTGTCAAAGATTTGACAATTTTTGAACTTTGTGAACAGAAGGGTTCTGCTGAGGAACGGAGTGCTCCACAGGATTCAGAAAAATGGCGAATGGCAAAAAACATTAGGTGGAATACTTACAAGCATGCTGCATCATGTTTTAACTTCAAGAATCAGACCCTTGCGTGTATATTTGCTTTAGTTTTGTAGTGTTTGAGTTCCTTCTGTGTGATGTAAAAGAAAAAAACTGACCTCTCCATTGCAGTAGCAATAGATGATGGACACAAAGAAACCCTGAAAAAACAAGGTTGACACAGATAAACTCAGATCACAGTAAAATTCAAATGTACAAAAGGCATCAGATGACAGCCATGGTTTAAAAAATATCATTTGTATCTGAAATACAACACTAATACTGTCTTCCACTAAATAAAGATGATGAGGAGGTTTCAGGTCACCAAACATTATACAGGCTTTCAAGACCAATACCTTGGAGGTATAGAAGGGTTCAACTTTTCCACCCAAATATTCCTACGAAGAATAAACTTCTTTTTTTTTTTTTTTTCAAAACAGGGAAGATTCCTGTTGAATTCTTGTTGCATACGTCTTTGGCTGAAGTTTCAGCTTTAGCAGCACCACGACTTTTTTGCTAATTTAATACACGGTGGGTGATGTGATAGAACCTGTGAGATTTGCTTGTGCAGTCCAACCAAACTCCCTTAACTGGATAAACTGATCATGAACCACACTAGTTGGAGCTTACTTACACAGGCATAAAGATGGAATGATTTGGCATAAAGCAACAATATAAGAGGCGGTTGTGACTGTCACAACTGTATCAAACTAGGGAAACTTTTTTGTGGATAGACAATAGATAATGATGCTAGATGCCTATTTCACTTAGATTAAGCCATTTGGACTTCGTAAATGTCAGATCGATCTACGACTTCCACAAGGATTGGAGAAAACTGCAATTACTGATTCTTCCTGCCATAAATCAATTTATATCATTCACATATGCCACAGAGAAAATCTGATAAGATGATTTTAGCCCCTGGACACTTTCCACTCCTTTATGCCTTTCCACGATTCAGATATTCCTTGCACCGAACATCTTCATCTTCATCAGAGCAGTTATATATAACCATCAGTCGGTGTGTTCATTATAACCTTTTTTGTGAGAGCGCAAAAGCTCTTCATCTCTCGAGGTGTTGCAGATGGTGTTTGAAAAATGTCTAATAAATAACCTAATAGACTGATGAATAGGGCTCTTCTGTTCTTCCTGCTTTGCCAGGGTCCATTATAGCACATAAGTTTTGAGTGATGAATGCACTTGTGCCATCAATTCAATACTTTTTGACATTTCTAACATGTGATTTCTAACATGTGATTAAGGTACATCTTTGTGGAGATGTTGTGGCTTCAGACAGATGTGCTCACAGTAAGGTTGGTGGAGTGATAGATCTGAGGGGTTTCCGGTACACTGGGTGACAAACTGGAATTTTTGAACTCGGTTTTGAACCGACACAAACGCAGCTGTGGTGACTCCTATTTTTGGCTTTAATTGGCAAAGAGCCCTCTCACAAAAAAACCCATGTGGACTTTGTATGTTGTGTGCTTTGTCTGATTTAAGTGCTTGCGGAATGGGTAAATTCAATCCTTGTCAGATGATTAAAAATGTCAAACGCATCTTAGTTGCTGGAATCTGCCTCTTCCAAAAACTACGATCAGCATAACGGCATAGTGGTTAGTGGCTACAAGAAGTAGGTTGCGGGTTGATTCCCGGCCTGGGGCCTTTCTGTGTGGAGTTTTTCTGTTCTCCCCGTGCCTACGTGGGTTTCCTCCGGATACTCCGGTTTCCTCCCACCGTCCAAAGACATCATGTTTGGGTTAATTGGTGACTGGGTTTGGCTCCAGCACCCCCCATGACCCAGAAACAGATAAGCGGTAGAAGATGAATGAATAAATGAGTTTTGCACAAAACAAACATGATGCCTTTATGTATTTATTCTGTGTTCTTTAGTGCTGGTCATGTTTGTGTGAATAACAGATTTATCCATATGGGGATGCAGTCATTATAAATAATGACTTATGTTCCCTCTCCCTCTCTCCGGTGCGCTTCCTCTCTCTTTTCTCACTTATTCCATGAGAGAAAAGGGGGAGCTGCGGACACGCCTGACAGCCAGCAGCAGCTCCTTTCGCCTTTTTTGGGGGGGGGCGGTTTTCTTCTCAACCTGATTTAGAGTGTTGGGTTTTGTTATTTTCGTTTGGGATGGAGATTACTTGTAGTCTAGTTTTCAGATTCGGTTTTGATTAGGTTGAGTACATTTTTCTTTTGACAGGTAGGGGGATGAGTTAGGTGCAACGGCCCACTGCATGGCTGGCCCCGTAACTTCCCATCTATAGTTCTTTCTGGCTGGGATGTCCATCTCCATATCGGTTGTTTTTCTTTATGGTTGATTTGTTGAAAAATAAAACTAATGGTTTCTGTTAAACTAGAGGTCTTGACATCCTTGTCATGTTTTGGTCTCTGGGGTCTGTCATCTCTCTTTTATCAAAATGAGATGAGTGGCTAGAAGGTTGTTCTTGGTAAGGTTTACTTTTGTGACCCACTCTCCTCGCCCAGTTGAGATGGACAGATGCTTCAGGCATTAAAGGATCACTGAACGCACTGAAAAGATATGACATATTAATGCCTGTCAATCAAAGCAGCATTTGATGCCACAAATGAACAGTTACCAGTATAAACATACTCATTAGGTGGATAGAAATGTAATCTGGGAACACTAAATTGCCTGAAAGTGAATTTGCAAACATAAAATAGTTATACTTGTGATGGGTGTGTCTACTGTGCAATACCATAATGCCCTTTCATTTTATGTTAATTTGCCTTTACGCCACATCTCATCTCTCCATCATTAAACCTTCCAGCTGTTCATGGAAAAAATAATTACATATTCTGAATTAATCTAAGCACTGTCACAGCTAATCTATTTAGCACAGCAGCTGAATAAAATTATTGTGTAAACCGATTTTCTATTTCTATTTAGCTGACACATTATCTCCCATCTCAGTACGCTATTTGATATACAGGTGGTTGGCAGAACATTAGAGCAATTTAAAGTTGATCCAAACTTCTAAAACTGATTATTAGCTGGAAAAGGGGCCATTTTAGATTTAATACTATATGAACTAACGGATGAGTGGACAATGGCCATTTTCTAAGAATTTGAAAGAAAGCCCAGACTGAAAAATTACAGAGTTAAATCACTGGTAAGGCATCTACCCAAAATGAGCATGAGTGATGTAATATGTTTAACCATTCATGGCTGAGTTTCTGTAGTACAATTTGATTGGGCCCATCCATTTTAATTTCACCATGTGAAGGCCATCCACATACATTTTGCATTTGAAATTGCTAATATAAACCTGAAATATGAGAATGAATCAATTTCCTTACCAAACTGCTTCACTGAACAATGCGGCCTTGGCTTGTGGGTTTTTTACAAGTCTCAGTGAGCCAGCACGACATGACACACACAATGCAGCCATGTGATGTGAATTAGTGCATTAACAAAACAAAGCTTGTTGATGTGTGTGGAGTTAGTGGGTTAGGTACTATGAGTTATTTATTTGTTATGTTACTTTAAAGCCCACATGAATCTGCCAAAACAGTATAAAAGGTGTAAGATTAATGAGCTAAGTCAATGTATGAGTGAAATTTCACAATGTTATGCAAAGAGGTAATGTCACATGACTGAGATGAAGACAGGACGTACCTGAAATGAGTTTAAGAACAGTTCACAGTACAAACGGACCTCCCAGCTCGGCCCCTCAAAGGTATGAGGCATCCCCACAAAAATGATGTAGTGGATGCCAAACACAAGCACGAGCACAAGGGTGGACTTCGCCAGTTTCCTGTGGAAACACACACACACACACAAATATAGAGCTGAACTGCATCTGTGGTTATAGGAGTAAAGTAGAACGTATGTATAAGATATTCCTTTATTAGTCTTCATTTGCTGCCCTCCCACTTAATCTGGTCACTGCCACTCTACCAATGAGTCTATCGACAGTGTGTATAGCGAGATGCTGCTTTAGTATTTTCTGGAGTGCAGAGGGGTCACAGCAATGGCAGGTGTTGGCTAATTGAAATGAATTATTTACTTTCTCATTCATTTTCTTCAATGTCTTTGGAGAAAAAAAATAGGAATTGAAGCAACATGAGACATATCACCAAGTTGACGCTCAAATAATACAAAAGGACAACCAACAGAATCCAGTTTTCAGAAGAATCCAGAATTCAGTTGTCTGTTTGCCATGCTTTTTTTTTGGAGCAGATACTGTACAGCTCAGACCCAACAAGGAAATGTGCCCTTCTCAACAGTTGTCACAATATATAATACAGAAAATGAAAAGTTACTATATTCTATGCTACAATGTGTGTTTTCCATAAAGGATAGAGTATTAACTAAATCACTTACTTAAAGGAAAATAAGCTGTTGTCATGAGCAACTCCAGCATTGATTCAACTTGTACTTATTGAGATGTCCCTACACGATTAAAACTCTTCCCTGGGTGACTCAGAATATCAACATAGGACGTGATCAGACTGTGTCAAGCTGTCACCGGTCAATCTGGATATTATAATAGAGCTGCAGTGAACAAACCCGTCATCACATTGCATGGATGCACATATGTCTGTTCATTGGTGCCAAACCAACAAGGGGTGCAAAAAATGATATGAACGGATGAACTGAACCATGTTAATTCTTAGCAATGCTCCTGACAAGTGAGCTAATACATGATCAATGCTTTGTTTCCATGCTCACATTCCTTCTACAGACTGAGAAAGGTCTGGCTTTCAAACTTGTCCTTGAGGGAATATTATTTGAAAAGAATTCCACCCGTTTCCTGAGCCATGGAGGAACTATGTAGCAGTCCAATATTGACAGGGGAAAATGCACTTTTAAATCAAGAAATGGTTATGACTCAAGCTGCTATTTCCAAGCAATTTAAAGTTGAGATGTAACGCATGTCTTGTCTCAGCTTTGGAAATTCATATGCAATTCTGATTTGTATGCTTTCTGAGCTCCAGAGCTGCATTTGTTTTATGGTTTTGAAAGATTTTCAGCCCCATTTCTCAGCCATGTTTAATGAAACTTAAACATTCTAGCTGGCTGTTTTACGCGCATCCACTTGGTTTTGGTCAGAAGTTTACATACCATCATCACAGGAATGAATGTCATATTAACTTTTGAGCCGCCCATTTGAATCGTTCTTTTTCCAGGGTGGAATGATTATACAACGTACATCTTCAATGATTTTTAAAAAGCAGAATTGGGTGCACAAGTTTGAATTTATTTTAGATTTTCTCTAAATCCACACAGGGTCAAAATTATATATACAGGCTGAAATATTTAAATACATTCACCTATATCTTGAAATAAGTGGTGATGAAGGTTGTAGAATTTATTTTAACTTGACAAGGCCAAGCTCGATTAACTTCTCTTTAGTGATCATGATTGACTGCAGCTGGTAGTTTCTCTTTGCCAGCATAAAAAGCATTTGTTTGACAGCACTCACTGGATTGACTAATACTCATAACAATGGGAACTGAGTAAAGATCTAACAAGGAGAATTGCAGATTTACACAAGTTGGGAAAGTAATTTGATGCCATTTCTGAACCACTGCAGATTCCAAGATCATTAGTTCAAACAATTCTACGCAACTACAAGTTATTTGGATGCATCACCACTTTGAAACCAGCAAGGCTCAAGCGTGCCATGAAAGCCTGGTCCGTGGCAGTTAAATTAACTCTACAAATTCTGCCAAGAAGAGTGGTCCATTATCCAGCCAGCACACGGTACTTCCTGTATTTGTGGCAGCGGAATGCAAAAAAAAAGACACCAAATAAACAGGAGAGTGAAAACAGCTTAAATGATCATTGATGCCTTGCTGGCATCTTTGCTGCACATACATCAACAATGCAGCATTGGCAGGGCCATCAGCATCATCAGAAACTTGTGTGTATAAGAAACTGTTGAGGACCTTTTCAGGTTTCATCAAGGATGAGTTGAAGGACTGTACACTAGTTAGGCATGGAACACGTGTTTGTGTTTACTTTCTTTCCTAAACTCTGCATCTGTACTCAATGTGCTCTGTATCTAATTCATGTTTATACTATACATGTTTATAAATACTCAGCTGTATAGTCACAAGAAGGCAGGTAAACATAGAAACAGTAAATTAAAGTGTGGGTGAATAAAACCAAAAGCGAAAAACCAAGAAATAATATTGATTTCGAAACTACTGTCTGTTTTATATCATAGCTTTTACCTATTGATACATTCCTTCACTCTTATAAACAATGCATTGTGAGTCAATTTAAAACCATGTTCAAATACTTATCTGACTATTTCTACCTGTTGAAAACTTCTCTGCAACAATTTCATCCTTCTGGAGGGATGTTTGTGGCACTCTCTGGGAAATAAATCTGTTTTTTTAACCAGTCAAACTCCAGCAGTCTTTATTAGGAACACTGAATTTTATGTTGACATCCACAGATAGATCAGATCTCAGACAGTATGACATATGTCCCCTGCTTTGTTGATTTCACTTTGGTGATTAAACAGGAGCTCATTAATACTACCTCTGAGTAAAGTTAGACTACGGGCCTTCAGATTCATAAAAGCACCTGACAGACTAAACAGGCAGTAAATCAGTCAGTTCACTACCTGTACTGTTTCCTGGTGTCGTATCTCCCTGCGTTTGTCTCCCGAATTTTAGTGGCCAGGACTCGCACAATGTTCACAAACAAGACAAAGTTGAGCTGAAACAGAAGAAAAGAGATGGAAAAATTGTTATTTGCGCAAAAATGTGAACGACCTCACTACATATTCGCTTTTTTTGTTTGTCCCAATAAGTACATTTGGTTTGCAGCAAGAGTAATCAATCTTAATCACACAGACACATTTAACACACAGCCCAGACAACACCACATAAAGAATTCATTAAATCACCAAATATTGCCTCTATGCAGGTTAAGCCTTATTCAAATGACAGACAGATGCTAGAACAAAGCTCTCTTTATACTGTTGAATCATCAATCATTTTGGGACTGAACTTTACTGCTCCTGACAAAAAATAAGAAATTGTTTTTAAATAAGCCAAAAAAGTGATCAAAGGATCTCTAAAATCTCACTTGAAATATATGGACTTTTTTTCATATTGGAATCCTAATTGATATTGTTTGCTTTAAATTGCAAAACATATTGATTTACAACAACAGGCAGCATTTTCAGGTCGATATGTCATTTATTGAGTGGCAGTAGATTCATTTTGGGGACAATAGCAAAAAATATATAACTTTTTGCCAAGCTATGGGACTTCTCAATTAGCATCTTTGAAAGATGCAAATTATATGCCAAGCTCCTGTGACATTATGTTAATTTACCACATCTGTCCTACATGATCAGTGTGGATGGGAGAGGGCTGTGTTGAAATACAGCAGGATTTCTCTACTGGCTCATGATTTAAATAGTAAAGCACAAGGATTTTGTGCATTGTAATTGGAAGATAAAAAGTATGAAGGAGAATTTGACCCAGGAATTTTTAGTAATGACCAGGTTATCAGGACACAATCAAAACATGAGTATTTCAATAATTAGGGAGTGCAATGGCAAAGTGTTGAATAATGACTGTACATAAATAAAGAGTCTCCCTCTGTCTTCACTTTCTTTATTCAGTGGTTTCGTAGCAGGTTCCAATATTAACATGTTTGGAGATCCCTGTTGTTTATCCATTTTCTTAATGTGCACTGGCGACAACTGTCATTTGAATTAACATATAAATAACATTTATTCCAAAACAAATCCTCATGTAGAGCTCAAGTTGTACCTTTGCAGTTTCTGTTTTTAAGTCCCTGTGGAGTGTGAATACGCATAAAGTGTGGAATTTAGAAGAGGAAGGGGAAGGAGAGGAAAGTCAGCTGTGTCATGGAGTTTCCCTGCTCAGTCTTAGTGCCTCTCTTGATGTAGCGCAAAAACCTACAGCATCTGTGCTGCTGCTTTATATGCAGAATAAACTCAGAGAGCGTTAGAAAAACATACCAACTACCAACTCTTATTACTTTTTTTCTGCAGTTTAGGGAAGTTCAGAATTTTTTCCTAAACACACGACACACACAGCACACAACACATTGTGTTCTCACTTTGCCTCTAAGGAAGAAGTACCTCAGGGACACTGCAATTGTTTATTTTTGTGCAGATAGTACTAAGCTTTGTTCAAATAATTTTTCTTAACATTGCCCAGCTATAAGAAGTCATTAAATTGCAGTTGTGTAAGAAGGGGATACAAAAGAACATGATTAATACACACTTAGCATATACAAGCTGAACCAACAGGACCAAGGATGGAGCCTTGTGAAAGCCAACATGAGTTCTGAATTGACAGCGAGGCAAAGATCAGTGGTTATCTTGAAAGATCTCTTTTTTACTAAGAAAATCGTCTGTGTTGTGCTACTAGCACCACTAATACTAATATAATATACAGATAGCAAATATGTTTCACATCCTTACCCCAATGGCCGTCAGGATGGGGACCTGGTATATCCACTTAATGTTCCCAGCACTCAACTCCCAACATCTGCAGTTCACACAAAGACACAAGATGACAAGCGAGAGGACATGACGTTGTTGTAGAAATAGGAAGGAGCAAAGCAAAGATGCAAAGGTGGGTGGCTATTACCCAAAAGACACCTGGAGGTGCAGAGAAAGATCAGCCAACAGAGCAAACAGTTAATATTAATGTGAAGTAAAAGGAGGATCGGGATAAGATTTTGGATAGAAAATAATCTGAGGCAGAATGAAGAACAGGAAATCCTTAAAAAGCGAAAAGCAAATGGTAAATGCAAAAAAAAAAAAAAAGAAGAAGTTAAACACCAAAACCATTTTATAATTTGCCTAAATGGACTGAAAATTCCTGTTTTTTTTCAAATGTGCAGAAGCTTTATAATACAATTTCTTCCGTCTTTGAAGAGGACTGAACCAATTACAAAGGTTCGATCGATGGTTACTGGAGTGTAACAAGGAGCCATATTTAACAGCAATGCCATTACATGAAAATAATCAACGCTGAACTTCTAAGATTTTTGGCCAAAAAGCAGAAACATTTGGACAGCATTGCATGGCACAAGCATGTATACTTGTATTTTACTCATTTTATCGATGCCAGAAAAATGAAGTACGAATATTGCTTTTCTGTGTCTTTTCATGTGTTTTTAACCCCGTCCTTTAGTACCATTCACCTTTTTTTTTACATGTTTAACCTCTAATGTGAAAGAAGATGAGCTAATGCACATAGGAGTTGTTCTCTCACCTCACGTCCGCTAGTGTTGCCCTGACGATCGCCCACACTGCCACAAAAACAGCTGGAACACCTGAAATAACAGAGTGAGCAATGAGCTGCTTGGTCCCAGTGACATCATATACAGTGGTTATTTTACCTGATTCATGGCCAGGTCACATCTCACTATGATAATGAATCTACTATAGATCATCTGCCTTCAAGACAAGAGCCTTCAAGGTAACTCATTTGCTTTTTGTTGGCATCGGTCTACTGACTCTGGATGAGCATTAAATTATTGAGTTGTCTCACCTACTCTTTACTCTATCCTTTGGGCGGTGCAGTTTGTCAAACATACAGATGATTTATGGAAAATTTATGGAAAATTTTCTTCTAAATCAGAAACAGCATCTAAAGAATGAACATCATATTCTAGTGAAGAAGACTTGAAACTAAAGACTGGGACCATAAACTCATTAGGGGAATGAGCTAATAAGTTCAGTTAAAACACATTCAAAAGATTCAGACTCAAAACATAAAAGCCAAAAACTCAGGAATAAACAGAATAACAAAAGGAAACATCAAGGAAGACTCAGGAGAGACTTTACATCAAGATGGGGCAGACAAGGACAAATGAGATAAAATGCTATAATGCCAGAAAGTGAAACATCTAATAGCCACACAACTTATGTAAAAATAGAACAGGAAGTAATACATACAAAGTCCTTCAAATATATCTGTGCTATGCTTTACAAGCAACACATGAGCATATAATGCATGTTTAAACATGCGCCAGTTTCTGGATAGAAGCCCCCCATTACCTACATTATGGCACACATAAAAAGACACATCATTATAAATCTGTCTCATCTGCCAGCACTGGCCATTAGTTGTATGGATCTGCGATTCATTCCAGCAGCACTATGTCTACAATGCAGTCTGGCAGTGGGTTGAGATCAAGAAGATGTGAACTTCAGTAGAAGAAAATTGTGAAAAGAGACAAGAATTGATGCTAAACTCAGTTCAGGGATAGAAAGATCTGACTTGTATTGATACACCAGTGATCACATGCAACTGAGGAATGAAATCAAGATGCTTTGTCTCTTGCTTCCTTGCGCTGATAAAGTCCAATCCATTAATTATTGTAAATATTCCCCACTCACTAATTAAATATTTCAGGTTACCAAATGTAGGTGAGCAAATGACGACTGCAGCTGCACAGCACAGATTTACAACAAACTCGGGTCTGTTGTGAGGATGGTGGTAGTAGCGCAATTACACACACCAGTGAACTTTAAATTTAAATATTGGCAATATTACCGGCTTTTTTGGGAGAGAGGGACAACTTCTTGCAAAATTCTCGCCACAGCAGAGCTATATTACTGACATGACTGTTGTTGCTATGACAGTGAGACGGGTTGTTTTTTTTTACAGCAGGACACGAATGCCAAGAAGATTTTACCTTTGTTGCATTTGTAAGTTGTAATAAAAGTCCCCTTTGTGAAACATTAAATCTTTTTTTATTGTGCATATTATACAAACTGTATTTTGCTGCACACTTCAGGGTTATAAATAATTAGGCTCGGCGAATTGCATTGCATCACTCCTTTGCTTCATCATATTGCATCGAATTGCCATGTGTTGAATAGGACAGCAACGCGATGGCGGGATGAATCATATTGTGTTTCATCAGTAGTTGCTGCTTATATATCGTTAATGGATCAGATTGTTGGCAGTGGAAAGAGAGACTTTAATAAGACAAGTAAGAGTCAAAGCTTTTCATTTTTAATGATATAATTTCACCAACAAAGATTAAAATAATATATAGGAGGCAAAATGTATTGTAGAGAAATATGCTAAGAGCCAATGTGACTGAGCGTGATCATGTATATATAAATGACTCCATATTCACAGTTTAGAAATGTGATAGAATTCCAGGGTTTTATTAGTATTATTATTATTATCATTAAAATCAGCAGTAATATCAATGATGAACCAACCCCTGCAATCTAAATGTAAATAGCATTTCATCACGCTTAAAATACCTCATCTTGATAGACGTGATTGCATAAAATTGTTGATGTGGTTTTGCAAGAGTCATTTCTTACAGTAAATTTCACTTCCTTCTATCATCCTTCCAAATCACAGTTACAAAGAAAGAAGATATGCTCTCAGTCTCCATTTATGTTCATAAACACTGCCCCAAAGGCAATCGACAGGGTTTTTCCTCCACAATCCATCTTGCAACAACCATAAATTTACTTTATATTTTAAAAAATGATCTAAAAATGTTGTGATGGTTCCTCATTATTCATTCAGCAAAACAGTACTCTTAATTCTGGTTGACTAACCGAACGCTGAACCTCAGGTTATTATTTGTCACATGTAGCACTTTGGTCAAGACCTTAATTTCCTCTTATGCCCCTGACACAACCAGAGAATATGAATGACCCCATGTGATTTACATATGTGAGGGCACAAAAGCTGTTACCATTGTGTTGGTGCAGAAAAACATTAAGCATTATGTCATATGTATGAATTCATTGTGTGATTGTGTATTTAATCATAAATTAGCCTTGGTGTTTGTGGCTCTTTCACAAGCTGACACAGTTGGAGGATTATTTCTATGGGTTTATTTAATGATATTGCATCATTTCTTTGGAGTTATGTGTGGTATAAGAAATGTGGGGGGGGGGGGGGGGGGGGGTGTTTTTTTGTTTTTTGTTTTGTTTTTGTTTTTTGCTTACCCCATCCAATGAGTGTGAAGCCCCAGAGGTATTTCGAATCTGATCGGAAGGCCATGAAGATGAGGCTGTGAAGGTAGAGGCCTTCTACAAGGATCCAGTAGTAGTTGGTGGCCAAAAAATAGATGAAGAGCAGCACTGTCAGTTTGCAGCCAATCTGAAAATCAATTAATCAATCAATCAATGAATAAAAATAAGAGAACAGAAGTACTTTTATCATATCACATTTATAACAGCTATTAGCCTGTGTTGTTTAGTTCTTCACCTGTGTTAATACATCCGTAGGGGCTACATGAGAGTAGTTTATTCGATATAAACTTAATCAAATTAAAATGATTTAATGCAAAAACCTTTCACCTATTCTCTGGTAACATGTGTTAACACTGTGTATGAGAGAAAGAGTCAGGAAATATGTTTTTTGTGGTGTGTATGATACACACCACAAACAAAAGGCGCAAAATGTTGGCCAAAAACTATATATTCTTTACCCACAGACAGTGGAAGTACCACTGTGTATTATAATGCATGTGAAGGGGTTCGAGACTACAAGACTGTTTTGAAAACAGTTTGTGACGAACAACATCAAAACAGAGTCTCGTTCAGTATTTATTGTTCGGTGTCCATGGAGTCTTAACTCATCTTAAATGAACAACTGAAAATGATTCAAATGCAACATTCAGATCTCCATTCAGAAAAATTGACTGACTCTCAGTGTGACTTCAGTTAAACCAATTGGAACAATAAGCACGAACTCAGTACCCTCAGTGGTCGCTGACTGTATTAGCTGTCAGACTTGGACAATTAAATGATCCCAGGGGGACATTTGTGGTAGCGCTATAATCTCAAAGAGAGAGATTAAGAAATTAAAGTCTCCCTGCCACAAAGGAGCCACAGTTTCAACGTGACAACGGTCACCATCTGAGTCAGGCGTTTTATTTGTCAGCAAAGAAAGAGAATCATACAGCATTTTAACAATATTTTTTATTCATTCATCTTCTACCGCTTATCTGTTTCCGGGTCATGGGGTGATGCTGGAGCCAATCCCAGCTCACACTGGGTGAGGGCGGGGTCACCCAGGACAGGTCGCCAGTCCATCACAGGGCCAACAAACAGAGACAGACAGAGACCAACAACCACTCACACTCACACTCAGACCTACGGATAATTTAGAGTCACCAGTTAACCCAAACATGATGTCTTTGGATGGTGGGAGGAAACCGGAGTACCTGGAGGTGTAGTGGTTAGCGCTGTCTCCCCACAATAAGAAGGTTGTGGGTTCGGTTCCAGGGCCTGGGGCCTTTCTGTGTGGTTTGCATGTTCTCCCCGTGCCTGCGTGGGTTTCCTCCGGGTACTCTGGTTTCCTCCCACCGTCCAAAGACATCATGTTTGGGTTAACTGGTGACTCTAAATTGTCTGTAGGTCTGAGTGTGAGTGTGAGCGGTTGTTGGTCTCTGTCTGTCTCTGTGTGTTGGCCCTGTGATGGACTGGCGACCTTTCCAGGGTGTACCCCGCCCCTCGCCCAGAACGTTGGCTGGGATTGGCTCCAGCACCCCCCGTGACCTGGAAAAATGATTAAGCGGTAAAAGATGGATGGATGGATGTACAACTGAGAAGACAAGTGAGTAAATCAGTTATTACGTCCACACACAAGGAGACTAAGTTTACCTTTAAAGTGAGGCCACTCAAAGCACTTACAGCATCAACTACTGTACTCTGTTAAAGTTACTCTGGCATTGGATGTACTGTAGGCAGAAAGATTAATACAAAAAGCCGTGGTACTTACATACTGAGATTTGCCCAGTGATGCTATGCTAACTGTCTCTAAACTGTCCAATAGGTCAGAGTCAAAATCCTGTAATCCAGCACTGTAATGGACGACTTTGTCCTTCACAAATATGATGACTGCTCGTAACATGAAGGAAACAAACAGGTGGATGTGGATGTAGTTTCTGGTGCAGTGAAGACGCCTGGCAAGAAAACAAAGTAAAGTCATTGTTAAATTAATGAGAACATTTGTGCACATTTACTTGAGTGCCACATGATTACTGTATGGGGCAGTAGAGGCTGCAAAATACACCAATTATTTTTCCAGGCAAGTTTGTCAGTTTACTCATTACTTGTGAGCTAGTGGACACAACCAATAGTAAACAAGCAAGAGATATACATAGACATGTCGACTGCTGGTGAAGAGTATATGTCCTAAAACATAACAAACCTGAAGTTACAGAAAGACTCAAGACGTGTATCACCTCACTCTTTAAGCCTGAAAAAGAGGAGCGATTCCTCTGATGCAATAGAACCTTTATTTCTAATAAACGCATGACAAAATGGCCAACTAATGATTTTACTTCCATATTTTGGCATTGAAACCTCCCATTTCTTTCTCTACTCATCTTTTATCACTTTAACTGTGGTATCATTGTTTCCAAAAGTCTGCATTTCTGCCCATCCAGACTAAAATTAAAGAAAACCCCAGCAGTTTAAAACAATGAAATAAGAGTGTGGGCCTCTTCATGATTTGATCACTGTAATTTTATGGTTTGAAATTAGCTAGGCTTCAATTAGGTCTCCCCCCTCCTCCCTGTGTTCTTCCTCTGTCAACTGCAAAAGCCACTGAAGGAAAGTCTCTGTATTTCACGGCTCTGATTGTTTTTCCTTTGTTTTGTCCTTTTGTGTTCCGCTTCCTATGGATGTGCTTGCCTTCACTTGTCTGTGGTTTCTGTTTTTGTGTCTGATTTCACTGATTTCTTGTCCCATAAGTGGGAGATGTGTCTTGAGCTGATCCCCCAGCTATGCTGCTATGAAAACAACACATAAAACCTATACAAACAGTAGACACTACAGCGATGTCTGGACCCGAGATTTGCTTCTTCCTCAATAGCTGCTAAAGTTTCACTGACGTGTTTTTTGTTAGTTTGTTTGTTTGTTACAGATGCTTCAAAATAATTGTTATTCATGACCTCACCAGGGAAACTGTTGTTTCCTGAACTCATTGTGTTGAATCAGATATCCTTAGTCTAATTGCTGACTGTTGTTTTCAAAGGTCGATGTGCTGTAACTTTTATTGGATAAAGCTTCAAACTGACATATATATGTGTTTAAATCAGGTGACAGGTTACCCATCAATCATTCATCTTCTACCGCTTAATCATTTTTGGGTCGCGGGAGGTGCTGGAGCCAATCCCAGCTCACATTGGGCGAGGGCGGGGTCACCCTGGACAGGTCACCAGTCCATTACAGGGCCAACACACAGAGACAGACAAAGACCAACAACCACTCACACTCACACTCAGATCTACAGACAATTTAGAGTCACCGATTAACCCAAACATGATGTCTTTGGACGGTGGGAGGAAACCGGAGTACCTGGAGGAAACCCACACAGGCACGGGGAGAACATGCAAACTCCACACAGAAAGGCCCCGGGCAGGGAACCAAACCTGCTTAAAAGTTATTTAGATATATTGTCTCTCCCTGTGTGTAGGTCGGTGAGCAGAGACAGAACTGAGCCCCACCAGCAGCATTTCATCCTGTAACCAAGGTTTCTGCAAATATTCCGCTCCATGAGGTGTCTGCTCTGTAAGTATGCCTTTCAGCTGATCTCAGCTCATGTCCTGTTAACCTATCACCTCACTTCCATTCTGCCTCTCTCTGCACACATCTCCAGCCCTTCATCCTATCAGCCCTGCTCATCTGCCACAGACCCCTGCTGTGCTGAGACACCTCATCCAACAGTCCAGTCCCTTCTGTCCCTCTTGTCTCATATTTGAAACTTTCCATGGTGGAAATGACAAAGAACGCGACCACCTTTCCACATTATTCCTATTCACTGATGTGCTTCTGTCTTCATGGGCTGTTTCAGATGATTTTTTTTTCTGCAAAGAAAAATCTCTTGTCCTACCTAAAGTATCCAATGATGAAGATGGCCACAAGCAGAGAGCTGAAGGACACGGCGTACCCGATGGTGTACAAGACATACAGTCGCTCAAAGAAGTCTTGCTGTGAACAAAGAAAAATATTTAAGTTTAAATGGACTCATTGAGTATACACACACATCACCAACAGTATCTTGGCAAAAGAGGATTTCTTCCCCACAGTTTTTTTAGGGGTAAACTTATTTTGTATTCTTATTTTGACCAGTGAAGATAAAAGAATGACACTGAATATCCCTGAAGGTGAAACTGTTGCCAATACTGCTGTAGCAGGTACTCAGTTTCTCTTCCCTGTAATCCTCTGTGAGTGTGAATAAATGCATCCTCAGTTCACAAAAGGGGCAGTGGATAAATAATAGATATAACACCAGGCTATTTACCTCTGGAGAAGGTGGAGGAGGCCAAAAACATGGATAAAACATGAGTGAAAACTCAAATTAAATAGAAATATTGTTCTGTATCTGCGTTTATACATTTTTAGCATCTTCATCCTTGTAGGACTTTATAATATAGCCTTGTTATATTATTTACAGTCTGTTCCTTTTCTGTTCTGGCTTTAAATGCAAGATTATCCTGAACAACAAACGAACCGTTTCTCTCCCTCCCTCCCTCTCTCTCCTGCTCTCTCTGTTGTATGTCCTTAGATGTTCAGCTGCAGGGGGAAGGTGCTGGTCCCATGGGTTGTCTGTGGGGGCTCGGTGTAGCTGTGCAGCCTAGATGGTTTTACTGGTCACTCCATCCTGCTTTGGTCCTGGTCACCCCTTGACAAGGGGTGGAAAGTTGATATGGACATTGTGGCCTTCCAGGGTGTACCCGGCCCTCTCCCAATATGAGCTGATATTAGGATTTGGATTGGAAATGGATAAACGGCAGAAGATGGATGAATGAATGAATGAAGTTGATAATGTTTCAGGAGTGAACAAGCAAAAGAAGATGGGAGCTTCAGGGAAACATCCCATGCATCCCGTGGTGTGCATTTGAATCTCAACAAAAGAACTACTTTGCACATGGTGTTTATATAATATGAAACACACATGGCTGTTTGGGATCTCATTTTGTTCTCAAAGAATACAGCTGAGTACCATGTTAGCTCATGAAGAGATCCAGGGGAATTCTCATCTTTGATTGCGACATTTGCAGAAATATTCACCAAATAAAAACAGATGGGAATAGCTTGTTAGCTAAATCAGCAGCAGCTTAGGTACTTTATAGTCATACGTACTTTCTCTTCCTCGTCACTAGGCTGAAGGAAGCGCAGGCACTCTGAGTAGTTGGTCCACGTTTTGTTCCAGCGGTCCACAAACACCCAGGAACTGTTGGCATCACACTTTCTGTAAGCGTGTCCTGTTGACATATATTGTAAGATGGTTTTGGACACTCATGCAGATGGAACAGGAGGTTGATTTTAATACAACTACCCTTTCATACTGGAGGAGTTTCATTTGACATTAAACACCCTGAACAAGTAATTTATCTTATTTTTGGCTGATCCCACCTTTTTTCAGGACAATGTGAGGTGGGAACAGTTTGTTATTTTGACTTGTCATGCCAATAAGTCTATTTATCTTCGCATCTAACGTTCCTGCAGTCTAATTCTTAATGTTGGTGATGTTTTATCTTGAAAGAAAAAAGAAAAACCTTTGTGATTGAAGTCATAGATATAAGACGGGCAGGGAACCTTAGTTACCAGCCCAGGGGAGCCACGGGGCCAACAGATAAGACCATCCCAGTCCGGAGGGCACACTTCATCTGCAGTCAGAAGGACAGGAAGCCAAAAAGTTTATAGTTCTTCAAACTTGCCATAAAAAAAAATCAATTGCGAAAAGATGACTACCAGGAGCTAAAATGTTTCTTTTCCATTCACAATATTTATTTAACAGGGCGAGCTTTGTCAGATCTCTAAACCAAAGAATGTGGAAGCAGAAGATGTATAAAGGTGTGTAAAGCCACTCTGAAGATGTAAACCAGAGAAGAAAAGAAAATAACATTATACATTGAGAAGAGTATATGATCAAGTCATGGGGTAACAAACAGAGCTTTAAGGAACCTAATAGGACTTACTAAGTAGTTGTTATTAGTGTGAGGGGGTACACGTTCAGTTTCTTAAAATGTACCAAGTTCATAATAAGCACATCCAGCAAGTAGTATTTAGGATAATATCAGCTGTTCCTTAAGGAAGGAGAAAATTTAAGTTTAATCACGTAGGTAACTAGCCAGAGGTCATAAAATCTTCCACATATGGTTGTCATGTTGGCTGATAAAATGGATGTTTGGCAAACTACAAGTGAGACATCTGCTTTGTTTACTTCCATTAGAAATCGAGGAAATATTACTAAATGTGCCAAGATTAGAGCTGTAAACTGCTGGACTGCAAAGCTTTACAGTTTATGTAAAAAAAAACAACACAACAACACCTAATTTCATGTAGTATTTTACACTTAACACTTAAGTCCTTCAGTGTGCATTTTGTACCTGTTGTCCCTGAGCCAGTGTTGGAGAGGTTCTGGTAGCACTGCAGTTTGATTTCATAAAGGATGTACATCTGCTCCTGTGCAGAGAGAGGACCATCAAACTCCATCTGTGGAGCACAACAAACTAGATCAGATCCTTCAACCCTGTATACAGCACAACGACATTTTGGACATCTGGCCACACCTCACATAACACATTACACATACTGCAGTCACTGAAATAAAGCCCTGTGCCTCATCCACTCTGACCTTCTACGCAAGAACATAGCACAACTGCTCTTCCCCCAAAACATATTAAGCAGGATTATATAAAATTAATATGGAGGCTAGAGGGCTGTACAAGGAGATTAGGAGACAGGAAAAAAGAGCAAAGTTTTAATTACAGGGCTGGTAGAGGGCGAGTTAATTTTTCTTGGAAGTATATTTATGGTGTGTAGTCACAGACAACAAGGTTATGCATGTCAGCGGTAGTTCATAAGCAATACCTTCCCATCAAAGAAATAAAAATGCTGATCAGACTGTTATGAAGAACATTTCCTCCATGATCTTTTGATATTCAAATATAATGATGCCTGCAGGTAAAAGCACTGATATCATCTTTAACATGTCAAAGGTGTGAAGATGCTGATTGTGATGTGCGTTTCATGTCCATACCTTTCTGCACAAGCTCTGTTTAATCAAATCCTGACAAAAATAAAAGCAAACATACAACATTGTGCATGATGTCTGCAAAGTCAGGAGGGAGCCTCAGCAGAATATCCAAAAGGATCAATATTAGAAAAACCCAAAAAAAAAAAGACCCTTCAGGCTGCAGAGTTAATCAAAATATAATCAAAACTGCAGTATTGGAACATCTTAGCTGTGGAGTGTATGGAGCAGAGGTCTCCAACTCTGGTCCTGGAGAGCTACTGTCCTGCATCTTTTAGATGTTTCCTGTTCCAGCACACCTGATTCAAATGAGTGGCTCCTTATCAGACCTCAGCAGAGCTTGATGACGAGCTGATCAATGAATCCCAATTGTAGTAATACCGGTACAGGTGAAAATGTCAGGCAGGATTTAAAATGCTAAGCATGATTTAAAGTTAAAGTGTGGAGTGCTGAGTTGTTGCATAGTGTAGTGTTTTAGCCATATTGTTGCACAGGCTAATGTTTTTAAGCACGTTGCAGCAGTCTTTTTACAGCCCTGGGGAAGAAGCTGTGTTTGAGTCTGTTGGTGCGGGCTCGCATGCTTCTGAGCCTGCCAGAGGCGGGTGAACACAGAGTGTCCTGGGGGGGTTGTCATTCAGGATGTTTGTGGTCCGCCGGAGGAGATGGCTTGAGTAGATCTCCTCCAGCCTTGGGAGTGGGGAGCCAACAGTCCACTCGGCCATCTTGGTGACCCGCTGCAGTAGTTTTCTCTCTGGAATGTGGAGGGGTGGAGCTCACTCTGAGCTTCAAAACTGCTCTTAAAAAGTATGTGGCTGATATCACCCAGGCTACATCCATCTTTATTTTTTCATCCATGGTTTCACTTGAGACCTGTCCAGGGTGTACCCCGCCCTCGCCCGGAACGTTGGCTGGGATTGGCTCCAGCACCCCCTGTGACCCAGAAATGGAGAAGTGGTAGAAGATGGATGGATGGATGGGTGGATGGTTTCACTTGACAGCAAGAAATGTCCAGCTACAAGTTGCAATGGGAGTGATGAATGCAAATGGCTGGAAGGTAAACACGCAGGACTTGCATAGAGAAGCTGTTGCACTTTGGGTTCAAGCTGTCACAGGGGCGAGGGTGTGATTATAAAGAAAAATTTTTATCTTGGTAATACACCATTCAGAAAAGGCTTTTGAGCACCTCCAAGCTATGGGCTGTGCCTTAAAACTGTTTTTAAGTTCCAATACCCATAATACTTCACTGACACTGAAAATGTCAGATTCCAACATTTTGCTTTGTATAGGAGTCCAGTTCAGTCAGCTAAGCTAGGTGTACTTTAGCTCCAGCCATCTGACTTGCTCCACATATCCACACTTTGTTTGATTATTCAAATGTGATGCAGTGCTAGAATCGCAGTGCAAAGTCACAACAGGTAAAAGAAATCAAGGAAAATTGCAGGAACAAATGGCAAGACGTTTAATTGACACTGATGCAGCTGTACAGGCTGCTGTAAGTCTATTTATAGAGGTAACAACTGCCATATGACCTTATTATCAGTGTGAAAGACTAATCCTTTGGTGTTAGTCTTAGATTCCAGGAAGACAAATGTGCTGTCATATTAAAATGTGTGTACCTGTACCTCTTAACCTTTTATCTTCACTGAATGATGTATGTCGTTTTTTTTGAAACAGCAGGATGGACAGATTCCATAGCAAATTTCTCTGCAAGGACTTTCAAGTATGTTATCTTATATCTTATTTGGAAAAAGCCTTCCAGTGATCTGAGAGTCCCACAAAGGATATATTGGTATACACTTTTACTGTTTAAGATTATGAAAATTATTTCTAAATCAACCATAAAACCAGACTTTTTTCTTTTTAGATTATTCAAAATATATTTATTTATGATTAAAATGACTACACTATTTTATTTTCATCACTAGTTTAGTCCAAATGTGGCAGCAGCACGTCTGGTGTCTGTGGGTGCTGTCCATGGTGCTGATACACCGAGGAGAATTCAGCGTTGAATTCAACAGGATGACAGAGTGATGACCATGTTGCAGATTAAACTCCACTCTGAGCTACTCAGTGAACACACATCCTGCCAACCTGATATTATGCCTGGCATTTTTACTCCACTGAGGCTCATATTTCACTTGTTGTACCCTTGCAGCCGATACTGCCAGAATCTAGACATTCTGACTTAAGCGTATTTGTCACTCAGAAAAACTATTTGGTTTTGTTCCTTTAAGAGCTTTGCACCATATTCCATGTTAATTAATACTCCATGATCTGTAAAGAATCCAATAGAGACAGAGCGTAAGACAAACTGACCGACAATGGCTGGCCGGCTAATACAACTCCCAGATGAGCTCCTGAAAAGTCCAGCTTATAATCAACACAGACAGACTTCCAGCAATGCCACTGCTGCATGAGTTAGCTAGGTTACAGGTTATGTAACAAACAAGTAGACAACATACCATGAAAGACCATAATACAAAATGAAATGGGTTCAGGGTAACGAAATATAGTATAGATATATATATGCATATGTGTGTGTGTGTGCGTGCGTGTACAATAAGACATAAACAATGTTCAATACACTGAAACATGATTGGCCATTTGCACATTTGTCTAATACATCTAATATTTACCAATAAGAAACAGCCTCCTCTACAAGCTGTGCACACTTGGATGTGTGTAGATGGGGGGGGGGGGCAATCCATTTGCCCTGATGTCCTCACAAAGCTAGCAGAAGGCACATTATACAGTGAATAAATCTTAATTCCTGTTGTAGCCTAAAAATGAGGAAACATACAGCCAACATGGTGAAGATGGAGCAAAGTACAGTGTCTAAGCCCCGAAGTGAAGAGAGCTGTTGCTGCATTTTATGGGAATATGACATCTATTTTTTTTTTTTTTTTTTTTTTGATGATTCCTCTACGATATTTTTTATCTCAATATACTGACATTAAGTTGTTTTTTTTTTCCAACAAGCTCCGGGGGAGTACTTTTACTATCCACGACTTCAGTATTGTTACAAAGGGTAGCCGTCGCTGGCGTGCAAAAACAGCTGAAATGTTTCTCACCTGAGCGTCCACCCACATCCAGCAGAGAGAAAAGTTCATGAGCATTATCCACCAGAGTGAGTTCATAGTTCCTCTGTGAGCCGTCATCTCCAGCAGCGTCATCATGTGAATTCCAGCATCCTCATGCTTCGGGTGAACATCCGCTCTGCTGTGGACGTATCCCTGGATCGAGCGCTTCACATTTTCTACAAAGTCTCATCACAAGTTGTCCAGCGCATGGAGGGGGGGGTTCCTGGGCTTCCTCAAATGTTTAAATCCACGTGTTCTTTCAGACCCCCCTCAGTTTCTCAGAGGTGGTGGAGAGGTGGACTGACTATCGCTCTGTAAGTGGCACAGTCTGGGGGGAGCAGGAGTCCTTCGGTACGCGTTGTGGCGCGCAGAGGGATGAGCTGTGGACCTGACCCTCTTGTGGTGATAACTTTTGTAGGTCAGCGTTTGCGCTCTCTGGAGCTCAGAGTGAGTAAAAGCTCCAAATATCCGCTTTATACGACTCCACACCACGTGACTCCGGGAGACGCGTGACGCGCGCTGCTGGTGAAGCGGACAGGACGGGGGTGCATTTGTTTGGGTAGCAGGGTCTGTTTGCGGGTGTGTTCTCTTACCTAGTTTGCTTGTTTTTCTAAAACAGGCTCTGGAATAAATAAAAATGTTTTGGAATGATTGTTTTCATTGTATCTTGGTTTTGATCCAGGACTGTAGCCAAAGGGGGATTTATATTAACTCACTGGGTTAAATTTTGAGATTTAAAGTTATGCATAATTGAGGCCGTAGCTGTGAGTCATAGGGCTGGGTCATATTGTTTTATTTATATTTTAGGGCCAAATAGCTTGGGAGGTTAGAAGGAGAACAAGAATGGGAGGACAGAAAACAACAACAGAAATGGAAACAAAAACATTCAGCTAGAAAGAGGGATTAATGGCTGGTACCACTAAATGTGCATTGGTAAATAAGTAAAAACACCAGAAGACGCAATAATGGAAATAATTGTTTATGTTGTTTATTAATAACTAATAGTAACTAATGCAGCAGCAGGTTCAGAGAGCAGAAATGGTTCAACTCCTGCAAGATGAGCACAGAAGGAAAACTCTGACTGAACAAACAAAATTACTGGCACGTAATGGTGTAATATACATACACAGGGGGAAACAGAGAGAGAGAGTCAGAGAGAGGTGCTCAGTGCATCTCCCCAGCAGTCTAGGCCTATAGTAGCATAACTGCAAGGTAATTAACTGTCATAGAGGAAAGTCTTAAGCCTGATCTTGTAAGTTGAGAGAGAGTCCCGCGCCCCCACCCACCCGGACTCCTACTGGGAGTTGGTTCCATTGAAGAGGAGCCTGATATTGAACCTAAAATACGTTATTTCAGGCCACTTAGTCAGTGGCAGTGGAAACAAACTTCTATCTCTTTTAAAAGTTGATAGTATGAAATTCTTGGCAAACGCTATTGGACACATCAAGCAGATGGAACAACAGCAGGTAGCTGCTTTTCCTTCATAGTGTTTCATACTGAGGATGAAATGAAGACCAAAGACTCCTCTTAACTGCGCATATTCAGAAAAACAGATGAAAATTGCTTCCGTTTCAGTTCCAGTTTAACAATCAATACTAATATTTTGACAAGGCAGGCTCCTCTGTACTGTCCTGTCAGCACCACAGCTCGATTCAAACTCTCAGACTACCAACTCAATCAAGTAATAAAAAATTGAAGTAAAATGAAATTTGTTGTAAACAGTTGGAAAAATGATTGGTGCTTACAAAATGGCAGGAAATAGACCACCATGGGAAGCAGCAGAATAAAGTGCTTCCAATATGCAGGACACCACTACCAGGAAGCTGTAATGGTGAGAAGGAATGGAGCTTGGGGATGGGAGGTCTTTGACATAATTGGAATATAATTGCAATAAGTTGCAATTATAATTGAAATAAGTGCTTGTTTGCTGAAGGGGCAGTTGTGAGTTGCAGAGGGAGACAACAATTTAAAAGTGAAAGCATGTCCATGATCAGTTATGGACAAGTCATGTTGTGTGTCAGTGAAGACAGAGACTGGGAGATTTTGAGTGTCTGGCTTGTGTAGGAGGGCATGTGCAACATATGGTTATACTGAAGTCATGTGCCCATGGTGTGTTTAGCTTATAGTCTAATTTTTCAGCATTTTGCCTCTGGCGAATGTCGGCTTCAAAAATAAAACCAATTCGTGCTGTTTATTTTGCTGAACTAGTTGTGTAGATTTGATACTATTTTGTTTCTCACTGAGCTTGTTTTGTGTATTTATTCAAAAGCCTGGAATTATCCCACTGACCTTTTGTAAAATAAACCAGGATCAGATTCACTTCCACACTTTTTTTTTTTCTGTGACACATTTATGCTTTAATTAACTTGTGATCTACAAAGGGCATTACAATGGATTACACCTCCCTTATTGGTACATATTGCCACGCTTTGTTACATAGCAATGCTGTGTTAATTCCCTTTAATCCTTCTTAAAAGGTCTGCTAAAGTTTAGCACAATTCATATGTAGGCAGAGCCTGCCCAGGGACTCACAATGCATGCTGCCACATCACACTGTTTCCTTTTGTGTAGTTATTAGCAGCCATTTGTCAAATTGCATATGAATGCGTGTATGTGAATAAACCTCATAGCATTATATTACCATTGTAGCAGTACAGAAGAGAGACAGGAGAGAGGAAAAAACTACTATTTGCAGAAATTGAATGAGAATCTGGGAGTATGCGCAATCTACTGTGTGTGTTTTTTTTCTGCTCACTTAGTGGAAAAGCTCAACTACTACTTATCTATTTATGAGTTGTCTTCAGCATCACATAAAGGCATCCAGAGAGCTGGGCGGGTTTCATCAATCTTTCCTTAATTGATGGGAAGCTAGCACATGTCCTTGCATGAAACCCTGAAAAAATTGATTGCCAGTAGCTGCTTCCACCTCCACCAGGCAATTATATTGGTCTTTGGCGTGGCTTGTTTGGTGGTAAAAGGTATTTGAAAGTATCAAATGCGAGAGACACCAGTGTGATTACACAGAAAGACATAAGCTTCTCTCACTTTAAAAGTAGTGGCAGTCTAATAAAATAGGTTTGGAATAAAAAGAAAAAAGTAAATAGTCACATTTTCAGAATATCAACTCCATTACATTCCCACTGCAGCTGTGCTGTTTGTGATGTTTCATACTGTCCTTGATTCTCAAACATAATAAAGTTTGACTTTTGAAATGAGTTAACTCATTAGGGTGACTATTTGAGTCACTTCGAAAGAGGGGAGAGGTCATTGCTGAGTATTTCCTGTCATTGTTAAAGCCCTTTAAAGCGTTTACAGTTATCTCCATCTTGTTAAAGTATAGGTTATATATTGTGTCTTATTTTGTACCTACTTTCAAAGCTTTTAATTTGTTATATGAGTCTGAATTGTGTTTTTGTAGCGTGCGTTATGTATTGTTACGTTGGAAGTCAAAGAGAGGGTAAATTTATATTATCCTCAGCAATCTATCCTCAGTGACAGAAACAAACTCTTATAAAAATGTATTGACAAGTAAAAACTGGAATTTATAGTATAGTATATCAGTATTCCTTGCTATGACACTTGAATTAACACTTCTGAATGGACTGCTACTGTGTGCATATCAGGCATGGTTGGACACAAGACACAGTCACACCTGCCCAAACAAGTTCAAATGACATTTTTATTCATCACCTCGGAAACATTTATTCACTTACTGCATCATATTGTAAAATAACAAGGGTGGTGTATCTGTCTAGTACAGACAAACTCAAAGGCAAATGTGTTGCTTTCCTCTGAATGATGGAGGACGCCCAGTGTGACTGCTCTACTGCTTCATTTCTGAAAGTTGATTGTTGAAGAGTTGATTGTGGCAGAGCCGGTAAGTTGTCTTCCCAGTATGCAGTTTGTTTTGTGGTGACAAATTAGCCAGTGATCATTATGGCAGGTTGGTGAAAACCCCTCTGTTCTGTGTCACAGCACAAATGCATTTTCTGAGAGGGTGTGGTACATAACAAGAGCTGAATGGAGTCTTATCTGAAAAGAACATGCTCCGTGAACATTTTACAGCGTAAATAACACTTCACAAGTAGTCCAAGTAGTCTCGATGCTCATTTGAAGGCTCACTTTCTGAATACAAGCTGTACATATTTTTCTGTGGACTGAATTTATTTTAGAATTATATCAAAAAAAGGCATTCACTACCACATTGGCCTTTAGGTTCTGTATCTTTGCGTAAACATCAATATCAATGAAAGAAAGGAATTGTTCTTATCATTTGCAACTGCACTGAGATTTTGAAGATCAAAATTAAAAGTAACCTATAAAATAATCTATAATAATTAGTCCAGTACTAAATGTCAAATGTAGTTCAACAGTTTAACAACAATGCTTGAGGTATAAAATTACTGACATTTTAATTCTCCTGCTGGGCGCCTGTCCCCCTCGACCTCCCTCCTCATTAGACCAATTGTCCTCCACTGGCCTCTCCTGGGTTCGTGCTCTTCCTCTGAGGTTGGGGACTATTTGCAAATTTTCCTGCTCCCCTTTTTATGATTATTATGACATTATTGTTATTTTTCCATATTTTTTCCTTCCTTGTATCTTGTAACATGTTAATCCTCCTCTATATGCGAACAGGAATCCTGGTCCTTCTGGTCTGCTGTCCAATCCTCAGACCTCAAATTCAGAAATCAAATGAGACCAGATTGTTCCTTGTAGATTCCCAAAAGACTTCAATGGCAAAAGGAGGCCACTGCCAGGTAAAAGGTGGATTTAAGATAATGTGAGACCACAGATACCGTACTTCCTCAAATGCTTTCACACAGATTGTTTGTAATTCAAGTTTCCTGTAATATGAAATATGCCATGGAAACCCCAGAAATGAATGGTCATATCACAGAAATTATGAAACTGGACAATTAAGTCAATGGTAAATAAAAAACTGTAGGGGATTAAACCAAATTAAACAGGCAATATACAATACACACAATACAGGTCTGGTTCAGGCCACTTTAGTTTGTTTAGTTTGATTAGCAGCCACAGCTATTTTATTGACATAAAAAATTGGAACACTAAAAGTGTTGATTTGATTACAGGTTAAAACCACTGCCAGACATAAAATGTCAAGTTGTAGGTGGCAATTAGAACAGAAAATTATTCACTTTTAATTCATGCAGATTGATTGTCAGCAGTTTTGAAAACAAACAGATGTAGGACTTGAAAACCTGAAATTATTGCTCCATAATAGGCGAGTCAGATGTTTCATAAGCTCCAAAATGACAATATTATTCCAGCTATAAAAAGCATGTACATTAGAATTTTGAGTATATAAAAGAATTCAGATATTTTTGAAAAAAGAATTTTAATAGTGTTACTCCATCTTTATTTTCAGTTCAATCAACCAGTTGTTGCAGTTGTAATATAATGTCATATATGTTCAGTATAGATGCTACAAAATAAAACAAAATAACATGCTACAAAGTATATATTATAGAAATAAAACCAATTACTATGACATTGTGTAAACTGTAATTATAAAAATAAAAGAGACATTAGTGGGAATGTGGTTTTGATGAAAGTAGTAAATTGTGACTTACATATATAATTTGGAGAAAGCAGCAAGTGACTTGTAAAGTGAATGTTTTAGTTTTGAGATCAAGTCAAATACTGGACTACAACAGGGATGAAGAAAGTCCAATCAAAAAGTAGCCTCCAGATTTCACAGCTTCAGGCTTCTCCTCACATTTAATTGGGTTTTGGCCCACAGGCACAACCCAGTTAAACCCATTGATCTTTGTATAGGCCTGTAAAGATCAATTGTCTTTATGGGTGCACTTTATATTCACAACATTTACAATGTAGCAGGAGTTGGCACTCCTGCTACATTAAAAGACAATCTGATAATGGATTACTTCCTTAAAGTGTTGTCTGTTTAACTAAAGCATTTTAGTAATACTTGTTTCTTTTGTCCATTTATTTTGTTTTTTCATTCATTCACTCATTCACTCATTCAATTCTACTGCTTATCCATTTCCGGGTTGCAACGGGTGCTGGAGCCAATCCCAGCTCACTCTGGGCGAGGGGCAGGGTATGGAACCCGCGACTTTCTTGTTGTGAAGCAAAAGTGCTAACCACTATGCCTCCATGCTGCCTTTATTTTGTTTTTCTATTTCCTAAATATTTCCATATTATTACTATACTTCAGACATGAGAGGTGCTTACTGAGGCGTGAGCCCATATCAGCAAAAACTAAGTTGCACTATGAAGAATAAGAACACAATTTTCTTTATGGGGTGATAAAAAAATAAATAAAAAAAAAACTCTTTAATATATTAAAAAGGGAAAATGTGTTAAATGAAATTGAAATAATTTCTCCAGAAACCAGTCTGGAAACAGGTCTGCTGAAGCCCCCCCCGGGGCAACTTTCGAATTAGTTGGCCTCGTGTGTGACACCGCAGCTCAACTGCCATAATCAACCTACACTGCTTTAAGGGAACTCAGACGTCGTAATATGATTTGGAGGTACAGTGGGATGGATGAGTCATTGCTATCCACTCCTCCACATGTGTGTTTGGCTGCGAGCTTGTCATTCTCCCGCAGCGGTACAGCGTTGTGAATTTTTGTGTCTTATTTTGTGTTCATGATCCTAAAAACAATTAAAAGCAGAGCAGATTTCTTACCCATTCTGGTCTCACCAACTGTTGGATGGAATAGCACATTGATTACAGATGTTTATGATGATGACACCTTGAAAGTCCTCATGCAACTATTGCATCTAGTATACATTTGGTCAGTCACTCCGTTACAGCATGTTATAGTGTGAACAGTTATACTCCCTTAATTCCTTCAGCAGCAGTGTCATCGTCAGATTCAACTGCAGTGATCCTTCCACCAGACTGAACCGTGCTTTGTTTTTACTGCTAATAAGAAATGTCACCATGGTAACACACACCATTCAAACAGGGTTATAATTGTAGTGGAGGTAGGGTGACCCACCCACTGACCAGGGGTGATTATAGTCTGTAGTTAGTGGGTGCACTCCTCTACTGGCATCATTAAAGTTGATGTTATCCTCCTCTTGAAGCTCTTGGAGAGTCAAACCTACAGACTTATGAAGTGGGTTGCTATAAGCTATATATGAGTGCAATACATAAAGAATATTGTCACATCCTGCAATTTCAAACTGTGTAAAATTCTTTCCAGTTAAAGCACCAGGAGACCCAGCTTCCCAGTCAAACTAAGGCGGTGGCTTGCGGAGCTTAATTGAATGTTGATGTGCAGCCTCACAGAGCTGATACATGGCTTATTAAGGGAGGAACGCTGGAATGGTGGTCAGCATGCAAACAAGCTGCAATCAAGAAAATATGAAACTGATTGATTTAAGCTGCACAGCCACTGCTACTCCTCTTGCAAATCTGAAATACAAAATATAAATACATTGAAAAACATAAATGGGATCGGAATAGCTGAACTGTTTGAATTAATGAAGGGGTTATTGATTATAAAACCATCTGGCTGACTTGAGACAATTTCAGCAAGAGCGACATAAATAAGAGCATAAACAGTTTAAGGCCTGATTGCTGCAAGGTGATAGAGGATTTCTGAAAATATTTACATGCAACAAAGGGTTGAAACTTGGAATCAAATGAACCAGAGAATTAGTCTGGATGAAGTAGAGCTCTTGCTGACATGCACAAATACACTCTCACTGTCTCTGGAAAAGGAGCCTTGGCAGGGGTTTTTGGTGCATACTGGCTAGCTGTGAGGACTGCAGTATCCTGAAAACTGAGTTCATCCGATCCTGACCAGAACAGAGACAGCTGGACTTTGCAATTGTCATTTAAAAAGTTACACACAGGGTCCCACAGTATGTATACACATGCGGAGTGACATCATGGCAGCTGAGCAGCAACAGCTCTGTGTGTGTGTGTGTGTGTGTGTCTGTCTGTGTATTTGTCTACACTTTTAAGCCAAAATCACGTAAGGAGTGGAATATAGCGGGAGTACCTGGAATGAACTTAAGCAGGCAAAATGGCCCTACAAAACTGTATGAATTGATCTGTTGATTCATTTGATGCCAGCTTTTAATATACATAGATGTCATTTTAATACAGCAGCAAAGGGTGAGTAATTAGTGAGGTGCTGCCCCCTCGTGGTGAGCATCTCCAATAGCACTCTGGGGAGTGAAGAAACTTGAGGATACACACAAAATGTGCACGTCTACATCCTGTTAAATCCTCTGATGGAAATTCTGCTGAACATTTTAAAATCTTTCCTTCTAATGACCCTCACCGGTACTGCATAGCCTACACTATAGTGATGTTCCTGAGAGAGGGTCTTTCAAGCTGACTTATATTTGTACGTATAAATTATTGAACTTTATGTAACTAAGTCATTCACATGGTTTCATTTGAATCACCACTAATGGCAACAGTTTTATGCCTTCTCTTAGTAGGGTTAGGGTTACACCTGTTGATATAAGACCTTTCAGCTCACAGTGCATGTCAGAGCAAATGAAAATCATGAACTCGAAGGAACTGCCCGAAGAGTTCAGAGACGGAATAGTATCAAGGCACAGATCTGGCCAAGGTTACAAAAGAATCTCTGTGTGCATTAATGAGGGGAAAAAAATCTTTGAAAAATGATTTTAGCAAATGGCTGCAATGTAACAGAGTGAAAAATGTAATACTTTCCGTACCCACTGTAAATCAATAGCAGGGATGCAGTACCTTTTCAGTGGCTGCCTGCTTCACTTCCCTGGGGAGCTGAAATCAATGAGGTGAAATGGAGCTTTCAGCGCTCTCTCGGTGTTGAACTCAATGGGCCTTGACAACTCTGAAGATTAATGAAGGGAGCTTCTGCTGAACAAGCAAGTTTGAAGTCAAAACACGTGTGACCATGTTCACCGTGGCAGTTGAACACAGCTTTGATCACAGGCTTATTCAGCTGTGAGTTGGTGTGTGGCCCTGCAATCTGACATCATATTAACATCTTACAACAAAAAATAAAGGTGTCACACAAGTAAAGTCACAATACTTTATTTTTTATTGAAATATAATCGAACCCTGAGGCTAGATAAGAAGGCCACAGTTTGTTTGTGCCTCGTCTAGCTCCTCAGTCTGACACAGTCAGTTTGAACACAACAGACCTGTCCAAAAACTTACATTACACAACTAGTGTGACTACTCCAAATTTGTTGTTGTGGTTGTTCTTGTTTTTTACACGGCCCTTTTACACACTGATGGAGTTTCAGGATATACACAACTCAAATCAGTTGCATAACCCTATCAATATTTGGTCTTTTTGTATGCTACCTCTCTTATCAGTGAAAACAGAAGTGTTCAGTTTGGCTCACATATAATCCAGGATCAACTACATAAAACCATCATATTACATAAAATCAGCAGGTTTATTTGTACCAGCCACAATGACTTATTCAAGAAAAGTAACAAGAACATGGTCTGTTTCCAGGAATAGTTTGGGAAGGATATGTTCTTGCTTTCTTGGTGGGAGATGGATGATAATATTGATACCATTCTTATGTCTGTGCTGCAAATATTAATCTAACTGGGAAGCATAGTTTGGCAATGGCAAAAGTTAGGAATCAGGGAGAAATATCTAGCCTAGCTCTACCTGAAGGTAAGAAAGACTCCTGGGCATACACCAACCTAAAACTAAAATTGTGCTGACAGTAATTAATGAGCTTGAAAGGTGCTGGTTGGCTGTTTGGGTGACCTTTCAGATCATTTTCCCTCCTTATGCTAAGATAGCCTGTTGGCTTCATATGTAGCATATGAAGCCAACAGGTTAGCAGATAGCAGATAAAAGAGTGGTATCAACTTTCTCATCTGTATTTGTCATGACAGCAATTAGACATATTTCCCAACATGCTGAACTATTACTCGAAAGAATTTCACATTGCAGAATGAAACACATTGAAAACTTTTCCTGCTTTGACCCTTGAGGTCTTCCACATGAGCTCCAATAGCGCAAGTCCTCCTTTTTTCCTGTAGCTCAGGAACAAATGCAGTTTCTTTGTCTTGGTCAACAAAACATTATAAGTCTCTTTGTAGGAGTTTTCTTCATATATCAACGAGTCTCAGTGAAGCCAAAAAGAAAGATAGGAAATAAAAAGAAAAAACAGGGGAGTTTATTTTTTGGGATTTTTTTTTTTTTTTTTGTCCAGGTCTGGGACACGCTGAGGTAACAGACAGTAATAAATTATTCAGTTGTTTAAAAAACACTTTGCAAGAATCATATCAATAATACAAAATGGTATCAAACATACATGATGCAACATTTTCATCAAACACATTGTTTTTTGTTTGTTTTTGTTTTTTATTTTCTCCCCCATGATCCATTATCTGTTGCGTCATTGCTCTATGATCAGCACTTCAAACTTTTCAGCCCTGCTCTGGAAACTCTTGGTGAAGTCCCTTTAACAGTAGATGGAGATTGACACTGTATTCCACCGTTCGCTTCGCTGAGGTTGATTTTCAACTTTCATGCTGAGGTCCAGTTGTATGCCAGTCAATACATGAGATCTTTTCACGCTTAACTTTCTTAATTCAAAACTGAATAATGTGGAACTCTTCCTGTGATTCCTTTCAAATTCACTTCGACCTTCTTTAGTCTCTGTCATAATCATCTTCAAGGCAATAGGCATACACAGGCACACAGGGCTACAGCACTCATCAGCTAGTTGCTTGTTTTGTTGTTTGATTTTACATTCATATCAGTCTGACCATGCCTTTCAATTCACTTCCAGATTTGAACAGAAAACAACATGCCAATAGGAAAGTCAGAAATTGTATTAAAAGTGCAAAAATGTATTCCTTCAAGAGACAGTATTCTTCCAGACAAAGAAAGATTTCCACCAAAACTTTAGTGCGTTAACAGTACAAGCCATTTCATAGGTTATTAAATGGTACATTCCTATCCAACTCACGTTTACAAACATGAAGATACTGAATGTTTTGTTGCTTTGAGTGTGTGGTTTTCCTACAACTAAACACAGTCTGTAGCTGGGTTAACATGGCTTTATCTGCCTGGTCCAGCAGTCCCTCTCACTCTGATGTATCCCTAGGGCTACAGTCCACTGTATATGTCCCCAGTCTGAAGGCGTATGGTCCTTTACTGAGCGCCATTCGTCTTAAGCACACAGTCCTGAATTAATTCAGTGGTGCAGTCTGAAAAGCCCCTACACTGAAATAAAGTGACATCACATTATTTTGGTTAGTGGCCAGTGCAAATCAGCTCCTTCCACCTGTTTCAGGTTTGAAGCATGAAGCTTTCATTATATCTAATCTATTCTATTTCATTAAGAATTTCCTATAGACCCTTTGTAAAACAGCGTTGACTGCGCTTACATCACCACCTATAATTAGATTTATTTATTTATCACAAATATAATCGTAGTTTTCAGTTTTTAGATACAAAAGACATGGAAAGTAACTTGTGTTGAAGATTTGGTTAAGACTAAAAGGAAAAAATAATATATACAGTATATATATGTGTATATATATATACATACATATATATATATATATATATATATATATATATATATATACATACATATATATATATTAGGGCTATTGTTCATTCAGTTCTGATGAAGACTGCACACATCATGCCATTGAAAATGACTGAAAACACAATCTAAACCAAGAATAACTATTTGTAAAGTGGCTCTGATGACAGGTATTCACGGGAAAATACTCCTGTATGAGAGTGTCTGTAAACATGGCTGCTGACACCTCAGTGTTGATAAAAACCCTGTTATGTTGACATTTAAGTGTAACCACATACAGAAACCAATCTTACTCTCTTTTACAACTATAATATTTAAACACTAATTCAACAAGTTGATATGGCCACAGCATTCACCTGTCAATCAGTATGACACATTTTCTCAGCATCATGTCACATTTCTTTCACTTGCAACAACGCATCCTAACATCCCTCTGTGAAATGACATCTCACAGCCAGACCATCACCTAACCATGAGGTACACACTATACTCAGAACTGCCAGTTTGCTTATTGACAACATCGCACAACATCTAATTTCACTATAGGAAAAAAAATGTCACTGCTCTTGTATTCATTCACTAGGCCCTTATGATGTCCACACAACAAAGAATAAACACAGAATACCTATCTAGAGATCACACAGGTTCTTTTTTCAGAGGGAGAGTCAGAACAGAAATGACCAACAGATTGTGGGATGTTTGTAAAACGTGAGGCGCCATTTTGAGCGCCTTCCTCCCCTTTACATCCTCCAGTCCCAATATCCAGGTGATTCTGATATCTGTTGTTTCTTCCTCACAGTCTGTCTTCTTGTGCCACGTTTGATGATGTTTTCAACAATTACATTTGATTGAGAAATAGTTCTTACACACTACTGTTCTGTGTTGAATACAGATGGGCGGGATCAAAAGATCTTCAAAAGGGACCATAGATTAAGGAAAGGAGGAGATAGCTCTCATTCCAAGGCTTTGTGAAGGGCTGAGGGAACATCAGTTCAATATTACAGATTCACTTGTCCTGGTGTTCCTCTGGATCCATCCAGCCCTTCAGCGATGACCCCCCTCCCTTTTGTGCTCCAGTAGCTAACCACTGCTGGGGAGTTCCCTGACATCCAAAGGTATGTTGGTGTGTGTGTGGGTGTGTTTATGTTGAGGATGATAAAGTAGATGCAGGAGGTCACAATATGGCGCAGTGGAACCTGTGGGAACCTGTGGAACGTTCTGCTCTCCACTTCATCTTCTTTTTCTTCTTCTGGTTTCGCTCTGGGACTTGTTGTCTGTGCATGTGGAGAGAAAAGAAGAAAGCAGAATCATTAGCTAACATACACATACTTAGAAATAAAACAATCCAGCCACAGGTATTCTTTGGGCTGATGATGTTCAATTTATGAGAACAGTTTATTCAACACAGTGGTAATTTCTTGTAAACAATTGCTGGCTTTGTAAAAAAAAGAGGAGCAGACTCCATCTTGGAGCACCACTGCAACTAGACTTCCTAACATGTTATATATTGTGTGTCTAATAAGTATATTATAAAAGCAACACATTGTGGTTTTCTTGGTGGTGTGGTTTTCTTCCTGGGGTCAAGTTAAGATAAGCTACCTATACCCACATGAGTGGCACTACCAGTCGTCTCTGTACTTTTGCTACATGTTATTTTTGAATCCCAGCAGCAGCTATTGTGTATAACAGTCACAGTGGCAGATGAGCCATACTAGGCTTAGAGCCTGTAGATTATGTGATACATAAAGTGTTCAAGGCAGCCAAAGTACAAAGAGGAACGACAGTATCTGCTGATGCTTCACATTGGTTGTATTTTAATCCCACACCAATACAACTGGCTTCCTATAGTCTGACCACAAGAGGGCAATGATTCATCAATCCTCAGTTTAGCCTCAATAAAAAAGAGAAAAGCATTTCCTCATGAGTCAGTTACAGAGCAAGCATAATCACAACGAGGACTCTCCGCCAGTCTATTGTTGAATTTTTTTTCAGAAGCACATTGGAGAATAGTCTTCTACCTCTATGTATCTAATAATAAGCACTAACATACTGTAACATGAACACTTTTTGCTTATTGGTGCTTTCAGCAAGGCAAGGCCTTAAAACTGGATACGACCACATACAAATTATGGCCATGAACCAAATTCTTCTGAAATTACATCTGTCAGGACGGGAAATAGCTCTGGAGTGTTTTCTTTCTTTTTATACTCTTCCTTAAAACGAAATCACTACCCTCACATCCAGTGTCACACTCTTTAAGTGCCTTTGACCTATCACTAAGTGAAATATCTTGTGGAACTTGAGATTACTTTGCTCTCTAGGAACACTTTGACACATCTTGCTGCAAGTGAGCCTGTCCTGCATTATTTGTCTGCATAAGTGAGTAAGACAGTTGTGAAGCTGAAATTACCTTATAACACGGACCAGCTCATGAAAGGCTTTGTCCACGTTCATTGGAGGATCCTTAGCACTGGTTTCAATATAAGTTATCTGAAGAGGCAAAGAGAAATATTAAAAATTGTAGTTTCCTACTTACACACCATGATGAATCTGGTTGAGTAACAAGATTAAAAAACTCTTGGAAATTAAAGGAATTTACAGAATACAGTTAGTAGCATGTGTGACCTTAAAAACAATGTGGGTCACAAAGTTGTCTGATGACATGAAACTGAAAATCAGATGATTACAGGATCAATATAGGTGAAAAGACTTGAAATGTCCAATCTGCCCACAATCAATACTTCCATCTCCCCCCGGACAAAGACTCAAACTAATGTCACAATGCCAGTCTGCACATATATAAGCTTTGCTTCTTCCATCCCCTTCCATCCCCTTTTCAAACTGTTGTTGTTTGTTTGTGGTTGTTAAATTGTTTGTTATCAGTGGTGTCCTGTGGATTTGTTTGTTATGTTGCATGTGTGGTATCATTTTGTTTGGTTTGAAATGAATCAATAAAGAACATGAACACTACAATCTGCAAAATGAAAAGGGGCCCTGCGATCTATAGTGGAAGTTAAGATACACAATAATAGAAAATCTAAAAGAAAAAAAAAGCAATGATATAAGAGCGAAAAAGCAAACTCAGCAAATCTGAGAATGGACGGTAAGGTTACATGGCTGCATGGTACTGAATCCAGTAAACACAGAATTATAATCAAAAGAGATAAAGATACCCCTGATGATACCCTAAAGTATAACATTACACACACTGACGGAAAACTATAACCCAAAATTAATACCTTCCTTATGGGGTCTTTTCTTCAATCGAGACACATTTAAAGTGTGCCCACTGCGTTTGTATCCATCTGTATCATCCAGGTGTTTAACATTAAGTGCTATTATGTTTGGATCTTAGAGCTAATAGGTTGCTCTAACATTAGCTATAAGACACAATGGTCTAGCTTTGGTAAATGAAAGAAACTTCTCTGTGAACAATGATTTTTCATCACTACCCTTAGGCTCTGTAGCCCACTTGGGCATATGTAAGAACTTTTGTTTTAAAATCTGGTTAAAGACATGAACAATAAAAATGCAGGAAGCGGCCAACAAGTTAAAGATTTGCACTAAGGAAAAGGGTTACCACTTACACTATGTTTTGCAGCCATCTCTTGGCCCTGGTCACTAGCGACCTTTCTCAGATGGACCAGGTCCACTTTATTTGCAACCAGCACCATGGGGAAGGCCTCCCTGAGAGAGAAACACACAAGTGACACATACAAACACAGATACCATTTGCATTGCTTTTAAAGAAGAAAGAATGAGCATCAAGTCAAAAAGAATTTGTCTGGTAGGTGTCAGGTTTCTAAAAGCCCTCAATTTGTGTAAGCTACAAAGAACCACCAAATATGGACAAACAGCAGTTTGCTAACTTCTAACATCTATTTTTGTTCCATCTGAAGCTAGCTTTTATTGGTCGTTGTCAGTCACAGCCTGGGAACAGATACTTTTTGTCTCTCACAAATGACTTTCACAACACAACAGAGTTGTTTTGGAAAGAAATTTGACATCCTGTCCAGCTGGCCTGCAGCTTCATGAGGCTCATGCGCAGCAGAGATCCTGGGCCATTTCCTTAATTCCTGATCCTGATCTTTAATCATCCTGGAATATTCAACAACACTGCAGACTCAGCCATTTCTGCTGAGTCAACAAAACTGTCCTGACCAAGTCGGAAAATTGTTATAATTGTTGACTGTAGTATTTTAGGTGTAATCCCTATTTTCACCTTCCATCTAATCTGTTAGATAGTGAATAACCATGACAAATTTTGCTTTGATTTAGCTGCAACCTCTCTGATGAATGACATGCTTCAATGAAGCTGCAGCATTCTTGGCTCATACCAATTTCCCTGGTGAAAACAAAATAAAATATGAAACAAATAATAATAAAAAATTAATAAATAATAATAAATAATAAAGGAAGGAAAGACACAAGTACACGTTTTTAAATCTAAAGCATGTATCCTAAAAAAAAGGGGAAGTTAAGCAGATGTCATAGCATATCTCTCATTTGTACTAATCAAATGAGGACTTGTGTATAAATATCACACTGACTGGACAGGTTTAGCGGCTCATCGCTTTTTTTTCTTCTGTAGAGAATAATAATCAGTTATGGGTTTATGGTGTGTGCTGCCCAAGACGCAACCTGTTTGAATTGGGTTCTCCGGGCTAAACTTCTTGATTTGCTTGTTCTCTTTTTTAATTAAGTCATGAAATTGCAAAGTTGTCAAGTAATTTGTCTTACTTCAGTTTTACTTGAGTTGAGCAGCATGGACCTACCTGTCTTTGACCCGTAGTATGAGTTGATGGAATCGGTCAACGTGTTCAAAGCTGGCCTTGTCTGTCACAGAGAAGACGATGAGGAAGCCATCTCCCGTCCTCATGTACTGCTCTCTCATCGCACTAAACTCTTCCTGGCCGGCTGTGTCCAGCACTGGGTAACCAGAGGGACACAGACGTATTACTTTAAATCATGCTGCTGAACACCCACATCGGCAGAAAATGCTGACTTTACCTTTATTCTTTTTATCCTAGAACCTACACAACTGAGTCAATAGTGAAACACTCCTAACAGAGAGAATTCTCATTTTTCAACAAATTTTTCAAAATTTCCTACAAATATAAACCAATCCTACCTTTTACTTAAAACTTTTTAAATGAAAGTACATTTTCAGAACAAGAGGGGTTTTTTTGTTTGTTCAATCAAATCCATCCACACACTTTTAAAATCTGAATAGAGCGCCCCTTTTACATTTTGGTGCTAGTGTAAAATAGTGATCTTTAAGCAAGGTCCATTTTCAGTCCTCAAGTACCCTTATATATCTATAGTATCAAAAAAGTTTTGACCCAGGAAGAGGTGATTCGCTGTCAATAGTTGACAGCAAGATGGCAAAGGTATACACAAATACTCCTTCCTGCTGTAAAACTTTTTAAACTGGTTTTCTAATTATTTCCAGAGATTTATGTGTTTCTGGAAAACTCAACAGATTTAAAGGGATGAAAATATAATTTCTCCCACATGCAACCAAACCATTACTTTTTTCCAAATGTTATTAATTCTTCCAATTTCAGAGCTTGTTCAATGTAGAAAACTATAGTGAATGTTCACTCATTGGCCAATGATGGACATGTTTAGCTGAAGCCATGAGGAAAATGAAAAAGTTGATGAGCATGAACAGAAAGGACCATTCTTTGCTCCTGTCTGCTTCATTTCAGATGCACATAATTTTCTACTCACCATCCAGTATTGCCCACTGCCCATCTATCTCTGTGTGTTTGAGGTACGAGTCCTCTATTGTGGGATCATAGTCTGGCACAAAGATCTTCTGGAAGAATTGGATGGTGAGGGCGCTCTTCCCAACACCACCATCCCCCACCACCACCAGCTTATACGTTGGCAGGTTGTCACTTGGCACAGCGCTGGTTGCCATGGCTACCTCTACAGTGGTGGTAAAGGTAGGAAGTAGGCTAGTAGGTGGCTGATGTGACACGCCAGGCTGAAATGGAGGACAGAGAGGGGGGGGGGCAAAGAGATAAAGAGGGAAAATAGAGAGAGGAGGGAGAGAGAACCAGAGAGAGAGGTGTTAAGGTTCTTTGTTGCAGCTGCGTATTTATCACCATGGAGATAACAGACCACAGCTTGGAGTTGTGGAAAGCAGGACGATGGAAACAATATAAATAAGAATAGACAAAGAGTTAGCAAAGAGTTGTGCTACACAGGTAGCATTCATTTTGATTTCATTACTTGGTTTGCTAGTGTGAACGTAAATTAAGTATAAAGATTATAATAATGCATGTGCATGGTAGACAACAGCATGCATTTTATCAAGGGTAAACCCAGCACTTTATCATGAGTAATTTTATCAACAATCCTTTTAACAATAAAACTGAGCTTTTTGAGACATCTTGACTGTTGTTTTTCTTGTGACACAAGCGTTACTGCTTTACAGCGCACTGAGATGTCATGTATTTCTACAGTGACCTCAAAGCAAGTGTTAACCACACAAAACAATATTACCGTCCTGCTTAATTACATCAAGTCTAAACAGTGATCAACCCCAACTGAGCTGTATAATTGAACTAACCTGGTAGGTTCAGCTTCATGCCCTTGAGTTGGTTTGGTGTAACATGAGCCTCCAAACCACTGCTGTATTCCTTTTTCTTACTTTCAGACAGAGTGTCACTATTTTCTGATCCACTATCCCAGAATTATATAGGAGCTGTATGTGCTGTCATAAAATACTGCTAAAGCTAACCCAACATTTACTCCAGCCTCTATTTCATCTTTAAAGTTTCCCACTCACAAACCACTAAGGGCTTTTATTATGAAACAGCTAAAGGAGATGCAGAATGATCCTTCATCAAGACTACATCTGAATGCGATCGAGACAAAAAAAAAAAAAAAACACCCAATAGAGAAATGAACATTTTCTGCATTTTTTAACTTTTGTAAGCGGACAGAATGATCCGAGAAAGAGGGTACAACAGTGTTTCCATTCAACAGTACAATGAGGCCTGTAGGCTGCAAGCCTTATTGCAGTGTACAGAAAACAGCTTTCAGTTTGTCTGCATCACTCTTTTCACAGTCACTTTAAGGCTGAATATCACAACTGTGTGGAAAAGTGTGGAAAACAAGATTTCCTGAGTCTGTTTGGGCTAAAGTAACAGTAGCTAGCAGACTAATGACATGTAGTCTCCCTGTCCCACTGAAACCACAGAACCAGGAGAGAAATATGATGGATCCACTCCACCACAAATGAATAACTCTAGTTTGTAATTATGGCCCAATGAAAACAAAAATAAGCATCTTTCTTGATATGATATGATAGGTTTAACAGAAGAGCAAATTAAGTAGTGATACTCTGTTAAAAAGATCTACTGAAAACATTTTTCAACCATATAGCTATAGATATTATCACATTTTCATGATTATCACATAGATTCAATATGTTGCTCGCATTTTATATTTACACCACTGCTGGTTACAGAGCTACAAGAGAAAAATCGGAAACAGAGAAGTGAGGGAGAGGAAGCAAGGTCACATGAGGATAAAGTTACAAGTGTTACAATATGGTGTTGAATTGATTCGTGAACGGCATTATTTTCTGCTTCCTGTTTTTGACCAGTAAATTCTTATTTCTCCAACTGCATCAACTTAGGATTTGTGTATCCAGACATAAAATTCCTAAATCAAGAGTGACAAACAATGGCTAATGGCTAATGGTTACCAATGGTAACGCTGTTGTGCAACATTTTTATGGTTGGGACCACAGCAACACAAAGCACATTACAGTTTCTTCCCCTACTCCAGTGATCAATAGTTATTAAGAGAGATCAATGGTGAAAAGGCAAAGAAGAGGAAGAAGGCTGTACACCTGAAAATGGGAGGGTAAACAATTCATGACTTTTATTTAAGAAAAATCAGTTTTGCAAATTTTAGAGCAAGGTCAGGACTGAGACATGAAGCTAGTGATAGCTGCTGGAAAACATTAGTGCGATTGAGTCACAGGCTAGCAAACCCCTGATTCGTGCATTAGCTGAGCCAGTGATGAAAGGGACGTAAGTGAATGCCTGGGTGAAACATAACAGAGCAGGAAGACAAAGTGGTGGGAGAGGCTCAGTGGTTTGCTTTCGAATCTCATACTAGCACTAAGTTAATTTCCATGAAATACTATGACAATACATGTACGCAATCAGTAGTTTAAATGATACGTTTAAAACATGTACTTATACAATCATTGCGTTCAAACAAGCATAGTGTTACAAATCTGAATATAAACGTGATCTATTCCTCCTCACTGTGAAAGCTTCAGATTTATGATTTCATTAAACTGTAGCAACTGCCAAAAACACACACACACACACACACATTCACTCAGTACTAGCATAACACCCCCACCACACACCCACACATCCATTCCTTCTTCATCCACCAGGAAACAGCTGTCAGCTGGCCAAAGTCCATCCTTTCCTGACCAGCACAATGGAAGGAAGGAAGATGTTTCCTTCCTTTCAAAATCCAGCCAGCCAATCAATCAGTCTGCAGCAGTCAGCCTGCCAGGTTGGGCAAAGAATTTCTATGCTAAATTCTTGATGTTAAAAAACTTCTTTCGTCAGTTACTTGGCTGTCTGTCACGATGTCACGGAATAGGTGTCTAAGCTGTTTTCCTATTTCAGAGGACACTGTTTTGGACTGATTTTCAATGCGATGCAGAGAAATAGAAACACGACAGCTTGAGAAGCACCATGAAATCACAGATCCAACCACAAGTTGTGGTTTTCACACCAGTGATGCATGGCGTGGCCTTGCTGAAGCCAAGCCAGGTCACAACCTTGTTGGGTGTGTCAACAATCGGTCGGGTACACAGTTCTCTGAAACACCACAGGGCTCATTCTTTCAGACTAAAATAATCTGCAAACACCAGTTTAAACCAGATTTCCTTTGGGAGTGAAAGTTTGCTCGAGGAATTTTTCCTATGGGTCCAACAAAGTTAGTCATTTAACCAATGCGGCAGGCTATATGGCCTTACAAACCCGAAAGTTTCAGCAGGCCAACAGAGGCTAGGAAAAATTAGTGTTTGTGAATCCGACTCCTCCTCTTAGTTTGGACCTTCCAAACACATCAAACTATACTTTTCCATCAATGACATTTGAGGGGACAATGGCAAATCTATTAATGTACTGTATAAGCACAGGGCAGCCATTTTGACAACAATGCTGAGCACTTACTTTGAATACACAACATAAGATGTCAGTTGAGTTATGGATCAAAGGGGTAGATAGGATCCAAGGATGTACTATTTATGATAGACCTGAGCTTTTTCAGTTTAAATTCACCCATCAGCTGCACATTTCCAAAACTAACCTGACCAGAATTTCTCCATCCATCGCTGCTACATTTGACAAGTGGAAGTCGAGTGTTATGAGCCTACATCATCTTTTCTGTTTATTTCCCAAGCTCAGAAGAGTTTGACATTTTTCATTTGTATGGCAATATATACAGCAGACTGCTCTTTGACTCTTTCTTTCACATCACAACAAGCCCTCAGGCTTTGTGATGTGAAAGAAAGTCAAATTTCACTTACACAGTCCCACAATCATATTGGAGCCAAGATAGTGCTAAGGCTAACCCAACATTGGCCCCTGGAATTAATGATATATAATAATCATAATTTTAATCCTAAAAATTATAATAATAACATCATAATGTACTACAAGTATTGTCATCCATATTCATGTCTATTTATGGCACTTGGTGTTAACTATTTATTGTAGAGGCCTAAATGCAACAGCGCACAGATTGGCCTTGATTCATAGGGATGCCAAGATATTTTCCATCACATCTTATGAGAGACAAGATGTTTCAATCTATCGAAAAACATAAATAGAGTTTTTTGCTCCACTTTATCTGTACTTATCTGTCGTTATCCATTCAAACTGCTAAACGCATGCTGAATCATTTTATATTTTGTTTCACTTGGTTGCTCACCTGAAGACTCGACAAAAGAGGAGTATGAACCAGTTCTGTATACTGTCAGCTGGAAGCACATTTGTTCACATGGACATTACATACAGCATTGCTGAAGCCGGTGTATGTTGAAACTTAAATGAGTCTTCACAGTGACTCTATAAAGGCTCTCTGGGTTCTTGAGAAGTAGCTAGTTGCTGTCCTGGGAAAGGATAAAGGCACTTCCCTCTTCACATGGGAACAAGGCAGCAACATAACTCACAGAAGAGGAATAAGGGATATGGTGCACACCCCAGTCTGTACTGTAACACTGATATCCACACTCATGGATGGTTCAAAAGAGGGTTTTAACGACAAGGTTTATAGAGTTCACCAAACCTGAAGCTGCTGACATGTCTCAAACTGCGCTCAGTTAAATAAAACACATTTAAGTAATTTTAAGAAATGCTTGGTATATTTATATGAAATGCTCTAGTAAAAAAAAAAAAAGAAAAAAGAAAAAAAGACACAGAGTAATTTTTCCCCAAAGGCTAAAACAATGACTTTCTGGAGAAACTCTGGAGTAAGTTTTGTATATTAGTAGAAGCTGGGTTCTGCTTCTTGTCATGAGACAAAAGCAATAATTCAATGAAAAGAGGCATTAGTGAACTGGGGAAAGCACAAATGGGGTCCAACATTTACATAGTAATATCACTGTTCTCTCATTCTTAATTTTAGAAAAAAATGACACAATAATAATAATAATAACTGGATGATTGCCGCACAAAATAATACTTCTAATAGTCATAGTGATTTGTCCTCCTGTCCCAGAGCAAGACGGTTAATTCCCAGGCCTGGGGCCTTTCTGTGTGGAGTTTGAATGTTATCCTTGGTTAAGTAGTTGCGAAAGGAATGAGATAATACATATTTTCACACAGATTTAGTTTGCATTGAGATGTAATCTTCCCACCTGAGTTTTACTGTATAGTCTACTGCCTGCACAGTAAGACTCAATACATTGTATTCCGATTCCTTTAAACTTTCATGGGGTATTTTCTGTTCATTTATTACGGAGAAATTATGTATGTGAAGTTTCCCCTCATCACATTGCTCCAACGACAACAGTTCACACCCAGATGTTCAACACCCTTTGCAGTATTTGGCTCATAGGATGAAGTCAATATAGTTAGAGAGATAGTTTCTACAGCAGGTCACATGACTGTGGTTCATAACCAGTGACTCATTTGGCAGTGTACAGTCTAAGAGCACTGTTTGAGATCTCATTTAGCTATAAACTGCATTAAGGCGTTTTTTTGAGAAATGATCTCCAGCTGCCATTCACACGCCATTCTCACACACACACAATATCAGCATATCACACATGCAATATGACTTACTGGGGGAATTCTGTACTCAGATTTTTAGTTCATTTACTCTAATGGATTACTAACTTTAGTAATTTACTTATTTGTGAATCCAACTCGATCATAGGATGTCAGGAACAGACAAAAATCGATGATACTGAATGAATAAGTAACTGTTATGTGTGAACAACTGATTTACAGTTGGGAGAAGGAATGAGTACAAATTAGGTAAGAATACAATTTCATCTCAAGCTGGAGGTCTGAAGTCTAACAGTGTTGGAATTAGAACCTCTTTAGTTGATTGTGAGGTAGCTAGCTTAATTTCTTATACATATTGGAGACATTTCTGACAGTCAATCGAGGGCAAACAGAAAAGGCTTTGCTAATTGACTAATACACACAAAATAGTCTTTGTGTTTCCAATACAATGGCTGGGAAATAATTTAATGCGATTGCAGTGGGTTGTATGGGATGTTACTGTTCTGTGCTGTTCTGTTTTCAAAGTACATTGCTTTATATATATATATACTTGTATTTTTTCTATATCTGTGGTTGCTGCTGTAACGATGAATTTCCCATACGTGGGATGAATAAAGTACTATCTTATTTTTGATTATATTTTCATGACTGTTCATCACCGGTTTACACTGACTGGCCTAATGACTAAGATGATTCACTTTCTTCAGTTAACTTAACACAGTTGTAAGTCCAGTGATGTGATTGTAAGTGCCCAAAATTAAGATTCAATTCTGTAATGTTGATATTTCAATAATTATATAAACATGCTGGGTTTTATGTGTCCATGTGCATTTTTGATGGCAGTGTAAATCTATAAATCTGTTCACTCAAAATGGTCTTAATCTTATGGTCAAGTACTAATTCAATATATTCCCTTGGAGATGTTTGGTAAATAAATATTTTTATTTATTCATTCATTTTCTACCGCTTTTCCATTTCCAGGTTGCAGGGAGTGCTGGACCCAATTCCAGCTCACACTGGGTGAGGGCGGGGTCACCCTGGACAGGTCGCCAGTCCATCACATGGCCAACATACAGAGACAGGCAGAGACATACAACCACTCACACTCACATTAAGACCTACGGACAATTTAGAGTCACTAATTTACCCAAATGCATGTCTTTGGATGGTGGGAAGACACCGTGTATACCGGGAGATACCGGGAGTACCCAGAGGAAACCCACACAGGTACGGGGAGAACATGCAAACTCTGCACAGAAAGGTCCTGAACCGGCGACCTTCTTGTTGTGAGGCAACAGTGCTAACCACTATGCCGCCGCGCTGCCCCATTATTGTATATTGCTTATGGTAAAATCATAGCTAAATGACATGTCTTACACTGTTTTATATCATCTAGATTGTGGTTACTATTTTACTAGATATTTTGGATGTTGGTAAGTGCAGTAGCAGTGATCAGAGTAAAATTGCAGCTTCGATCATGTTTGTCATTCATTGTGCTCGCACAAACATTATAACATTTGCATAATAATAACATCTAGTAACAGTTTTGTTTTATTTCACTCTTTGACAGTTCTAACTGCACTTGGAATGTGGCTGAAATATATGTGAAAGACCATTTCTGAAGCCTCAGGACAAGAGAGAAAGTGCAACAAATTGCTTCTTGCAATGGATTTCTCTCTGTAATGATGTGAAAATATTACATTATCATAAAATCATTTAACATAGTGTATATCAAAAGGCCAGCATTCAAATGTACAAGTCTATGATAACTGGATTTGTAGTTACAGGGTTTTTGAGTGAAACTCCTCAGGTTCAAGCCCCAGATACTGCTCGTATACAAAACATGCATTCACAAATGTAAGGCAGAACGTGAGTTATCTTTAAACTCTTTGAAGTTGCTTGCTCTGTCCTAGGCCATCACAGGTGATAGGCCAAAGATCACCCATCATTTCTAAATCATTTTCACACTCAGTTGTTTTCATGTCCCAAGCATGCTTTTCTACTGACCAAGCTTTTCTCACAGGACTCCATACACCCAAGTGCCAATTAGAAGCTTTCAAGAATCAGTCTGGAATAAGCTGAATGACTAGACCAATACACCAATTCTCCGAGGAAGGACATTTACTGCTGGTCAAAGGTAACAATTAAGCTATTGGGAAATAATGAAACAGAAGAAAAAGTCACAGTCATTACTCTCAAATGCAACGTCATTGTCCTCATCATCATCACCAGCAGCAGTGGCAACAGCAGGTTTGACATGTCAATAAAGTTTTGACAGGCAGGTTTGTTCCAAAACAACCCAATTATATGATTACCTGGTGATTTCACTTTGCTGTTCATAGAGATTAATATGTGCCTGTGTGGGTGTGTGTGTGTGTGTTTCTGCGGACTGACTGGTGCTTCTGAATGATCTCATCCAGTGATTGGATACATGAAGAATCTCTCTGTTCTCCGTGTCCAGCTGTTAAATGTGCACTCCATTTCTCCCTCGGTGTGTACACAGCTGCTAAAGACACGGTGCTTAAAACACATCCACAACATGCAGAAGAAGGGCTTTCGTCTTCATTTCTGAAGGACTAAAAAAAAAAGGCAAACAACTGTATTTGTTTTCTCCCCAGGGGAAATTTTTTAACACACAGGCAAGGCCCTTATGTGTGTGTGTGAGTGTGAGAGAGAGAGGCCGTATGGAAAACCGACAGTAGCCGCCCCTGAATAACGGATTTTGGCTGTTTCATCTCTCTTGAAGTTTGCAGCAAAAATAAAAAAGAAAAAAAGAAAAATAAGGAATTTCCGCAAACGGAGTCCAGTAAAAGCCGCCTCTTGCTCTGACTCCTCGCCGCCCTGTCATCAGTCCAAACAGTGACAGTTAGCTCGGCTACACTAAGTTGTTGATATGCGGACAGTAGTCCAGGCTCTTTACATTAACGGTAGGTGTTGCCCCGCACCGTCTGTCAACGCAGACTCACGCATCCACGACCGCTTTGGTCCGATCAGAAAAAAAAAATCACTCACCGTTACGAGGCTCCGCTAACCGTGGACACAAAGAAGACGTCCTCACGCCGACATATTCCTCCTCATCGCTTTCCTCCTCGGCTCCAAGCCACCGCCGCCCTTCAGCCGCAGATGGGAGTGTACTCCCCACATCTGCGAAACAATACGTCGAGCAGCTAATCTTTGTATTGCAACAGCTGATGTTAAAAATAGAAAAACACCAAAGGGGTGAACGCCATTTCTGCTCGGAGGTGAAACTGGTGAATGTTGACTTTTGCGCTCGTGTTGCTGTGTCGGTCTTTAAGAGCAATTTTTTTAAAAACAGGTCAATTTTATTAAGTAGGGTATTTTTTCGTTTCTTAAATTCTGTGATCTCACGAAGCGGTACAGAAGTCCCCCGTTTGGAGAAATGGACTGTTCCCACATATAGCGGACTTCTTTAAAGGGACAGTCCTGACAAATTACTCCTGCCTAATTTAGGGGGAGTCAAACGGACTCATCCGAGACAGAATGAAATGTGTTTGTGTGGGGAGGTTTGTTATGTTTTTAAGGTTAGATTAATGACGTTTTCTGCCGTCTAAGTTACCGATAGCTTTACATATATAAAGCAACAGTTGGTTTTATGGTTTTCCATTCTGGTAAGATATTTTTTCTAAAGTTTGCAGCACTGAGGATATAACTCTCCTCAAATAATTGTGTAACTGTGTAATAATTGTGTAATAATTGTGTATTGAATGCTTTCGACTTAGTGTTTAGGTCTTCCTCATAACTAAAGTAGAACCATTATCACCTAATTAAACTAAAGAAGCCTGGTGTGGGTTACAATAACATGCCACAGCAGTCAGATTACACGATAAGAAAACAAAGTTTCTCACAACATTCATAATAGGTCTGTTCTACTCAAGTGTCCCAGTAAGTCAACAAAATGATGGGGAGTTTCACACCCAGGACCTTGAAGCTGAAACAGCTAACTGGAGTTTTACCATCAGTAATTGCATCATTTATTCTTGTGATTTTTCTTTTCCAACATGTCAAAATTCTTCTTGTGAAAACAGTCTTGGCATTGTCAACTTATCATGTATCATAAATATTCAACATGTTTATCTTGCATAACAATTCCACATGGTGTGTGTAATTCTTTCTTTTCTGGGTGTGTCTAATTCTCTCTTCTCTTTCATATGATGACACTGACCTTCTATAAACCTATTACATGTTGTGTGATGCGAAATATTATATATTGCACGAGAAGAAAACAAGCTGACACGTAACATGATATGTGAAACATAATTTCCTATGTGGTTTATGGACTCACATATCGTACATTTGATAGGTCTCTAATAACTACAAAATCTTGATCTCATAACTATGAATATGTATCTTGTGGTTCAGAGATGAGATCTATTGGTCACATAAATACAAGGCCTTGTTTCGCTTACCTTTTAAAATAAAAATCAAACTACTACTACCAAATGAAAATTTTTGATTCTATTCAATTAGATTCTTGAAAGAACACACTTTTTTGTTGTTCTTGAATTTATAGAAACTTTGTAGAAAAATCACATAACACATCCAGATGAAGTTTTCAGACATATTACATGCCTGAATGTGTATTATATGTGTTTTGGGGAAGAGCAAGGATAACTGAACAGAATGTATATTCATTAACACATCTGGACTGGTGCTTTTATGGTAGACAAGAAAAAATGCTATGTTGTCTGTTTGCTTTTGCTAGAGGTCAAAGAGTAAGATAAGGATCTGATCAATCAGGAGAAGGGAAAAGGTGTGAGTGCATATGTATGTGTATGCGCGCATGTGTTTCTGTGTGTGTGCGTGCGTGCAAAATGATTGAGAGGAGAATGGAAAGGAGAGGGAGCCTGGGGTTGTTTGTTATTGAGAATAGATTACGGCACTGGTGCTGGACGCACTGGAACATGTATCAACAGCATTATGCAGAAGCAAAACAGACCATCACTGTTTATTCATTATGAATAACTATTCATCAACTATCTAATACCAGATTGTTAAATAAATGTAGTCAAATGTCAAATATCAGATGATGATGAAACAGTGTAACTGACAGCAAAGGTCTAATTCGTCCAGAGCCTGCTTTGTGAACAACTTATTAATCACACACAGTAGCTTGTAGCTATACTTCCCAGAAATGCTGGTGTTAATATAATCTGAATATTAACTCCAAGCCACAGAGAGCTGCTTGTCAAGAAAAATAACATAAGCACACTACTGATATTCACATTACTGATAAATATTACTTTAGTTACTGGGAAATAAAAGTCCATTACCAGTAACAGTTTCAAATGTGTGCATACGTGTAGGTGAGAAAAACATGTGAAAAGAAAAGAGGTGAGTAATTCATTTGCAATTAGGAGGAGGAAGTTTGGTATGTGCTTTACCCCTGTAAATAACCCAGGCATTAGACGTTTTATAGCTCTTGTTAGAGTGACTAAGTGATGGGAATCGAAATGGCCTCACTACCCGGCACTTCCAGGAAGATCTACTGAGTTTAAGGCATATCTACATCAAGACTGATTATATACGCACCCATGCGCCAAGCATGCACATACACATACACAATAATTCTTTCCAAATAGGTTATGCATTTTTAAAGAAACATACAAATGAACAACAAGATGTAAAAATTTACATTGTATGCATATTGTATTTTTTTGGTTAATGGAAAAATACATTGAAAATACATTCATAATTAATGAACTCTCGCGGGGCTTTTCACAAATGCGCATGCTTTGTTTCGTAGTTGTATTTTGGACTTCACAAATATAATTTTGAGGCACACTTGTAATATAAATTCACGAAGCATACGAATTGCTGAATGTGCATTTACGAAATCTGTATGTTGAATTTTGAGACTGACCTGACGTCGCAGGTCAACCAACGTCACCATTGGCTGATAAAGCTGTCAATCAAATGTATGTTTCCGATTGACAGACTCATCAGTCAATCAGGTGTGTTTGCTTTCAGCCAATCGCATGGTTGACCTGCGACGTCAGGTCGGTCTCAAAATTCAACGTACAGATTTCGTAAATGCACATTCAGCAATTCGTACGCTTCGTGAATTTATATTACAAGTGTGCCTCAAAATTATATTTGTGAAGTCCAAAATACAACTACGAAACAAAGCATGCGCATTTGTGAAAAGCCCCGCGAGAGTTCATTAATTATGAGACTGTTCTGACCTTCTCAAGAAGGTCGCACGTTCTAACCCTTTATTTGTGGAGTTGGCATGTTTTCCCCATGGTTGCATGGGATTGCCTCCGGCACCCCCTGCGACCTGAAAACGGATAAGCGGTAGAAGATGAATGACTGAATGTATCATTAGTTTATAATTTTATATTTATCAAATGGTCTTCAGGGATAGTCTCATAAGGTTTTATAGTAGAATAGTGTTTGTTTTCCCTTTTATGTTTATTAAGCATCCCAAAGCTTGCCTTGTTCGATGTAAGGATCTATTGATTTAAGCCTTGGACAACTTGTAAGAAGCAATCAAGAGGTGGTGAATTGATTGACTGTGTTACTGATTTATTCATCCACTAAGAGGCCACTCCACTGGACTGGACAGCAAATTGATGGGATCTAGATTTGAAAATTGAGTTCCCTGTGTCACCTACATACTCCACATTTTTTTCAGAAGCTGCTGGTGTTTGCAGGCCAGGGTCAGACAGAGTGCAGCTCATGTCTGTCTGATGTAGGTGGAGGGCTAACATCAGGATGGCCAATGGCACAGGATACATTCTTAAATTATATGTTTAATTGTTTCGTCGCGAATGGAATAGCTATCATATCTATACTGTGTTCATGTCCACCATGTGAGACTTCAGTGTCAAGGATCATTAATCTTCAGTAATCTCAGTGTCTGTTTATCAATATTTAGCACTGATACACAGGATCCGTTCAGTATGTGTTTGTGCATCCAATGCGCATCATTGTCCAACAAATAGACTCCATCACCCTGAGGATACTAATAAAAACGTCTGACAATTCTGCCATTTAACACCTGAGTGCACAGACACATATGCAAATAAGTACCAGAGAGAATTTGGTTTGTTTGAATTTAAGTTTGATTTGTTACGTGTCTCCAGTCTCACTGCCATACAGTCCAAATGCCAAAGAGCAATAATAATAATAATAATAATAATAATAAAAACAACTATTAGAGGTCACAAAGACCAATATCCACTTTCAAACTTTGTTCATATACCCTGCTACCTGCATAATTCTTTACAGAAGGACTTGGTGATTTTGGTGTTTCAGACACCACGGAAATACTTCCACTCCATCAGAGAACTGGCACAGCTCTGCATGATGATATTTATGGCATATAAATGCTGTGAACAAACAATACTGCATACTACTGCAAAATACCCCTTTACACCCCCTTACTTTTTGAAGGTTGATAGCTCAGAATAGAATAGGGAAGTCTCCTTTTCTGACACATATATTACACAAATACACAAACACAAACACACACACTTCCATTGCCTCTTGCCTGTTTCCATGGTGACAGTAGTGAGCCGTTTCTTTCCACAAGGATCAGACCATCTGATTTGATTACAATATATATGCACACACACACAGCTTAAAGTGGTATGCTTCTCAATATTGTCATATTGATCTGTATGACAATAACTGCTATCATATTATACTTAGGGATCATAAGGGTATTTACCATCATCATTCTGCTGCTGTTGGCTGGATAATGTTAAAATGTAGTTTGTGTTGTCCTGATTGCTACAGATTAAAGGTTTTATGTGATAAAAGTGTAAGTGTTTGCAGTGTATATTGGAAATGCATGAGTTTCCATATTGTATTTTTGGGATGGTTAAGTTTTTGGAGCCCTTTGGTTGTGAAAGCCTTATACTGTTCCAGAAGCATGATTTGAGGTATTGTCAAGGGGTTATCATACTACTATGCATTAAAAAGTCTAAGACGCTTACAGTTTTCTCACTTGTGTCTTTAGTAACTGCACAACTTTCACTTCCTCTTCTAGCAGTACCGTGTGCAGACAGTCACTATTTTGTAAAGCAGATTGTCATTATGACTTTATTTGATGTCCTGTGGCCAGCTACCAACTTTATTTTTTTTCTCGTACACATACATTAACATTAAGTAAAAATAAAAAATATAAGTAATTAATAATTACTATTAAATAATTAATAAGTCACTAGTTAGGTTGTTGTTTTTTGTTTTTTTTTTTACAAAATGTGGTTTATTTTATATTTTCTTGGAGACTGAGGGGTAAGCCAACAAATTAAGCACTTGGTTCCCAATGATAACAAGCAAATAAATAAATAAAAACATTGTGGGGAATTATGCATTATCCTGAAGTACTTAATTCAGTTTTTGACAAATGTGAAATTGTACTACCTGAAATTAAATAATGAAATTGAATGAAATTAGGAACAAATAGCAAAGCAAGCTCTGGTTGGCTCCAACAGGTAAAGCTTCACCCAACATGTGTTCTGACACTGTTTGGAGAGGTCAGTCTTTCAGTGCACAATCGCCCCCATTTTGATTAGTGTTTTACTAGCAGACAGAGGTATTGCACAAAACCAATCTGTTATATTTTTGCTTATTATATTGGATTATTATATTTGATTGAAGGAAATGTAACAGTTATCAGAAGTATCTTTACAGACGCTTTCAGTCTGGCCACATGTAAGAGCTCAGCAGTTTGAGGACTAAGGTCGCTTTCACACCAGAGCTCTTTGGTCCGCTTTAAACGGACCAGAGTTCGTTTCCTCGGATAGTCCGCTTAGTTTGGGCAGGTATAAAAGCTCATACGAACTCTGGTGCGGACCAAAGAGGCGAACTCTGGTCCGCCTGAAAACGTGGGTCTCGGTTCGCTTGCAAGTGAAAGTGAACCCTGGTGCGGTTCGTATGCAGTGTGAATGCTCACCGGACCAAACACAGGACCAAATGTACGTAGCTCATTATGCTACCTTCATGTCCTATAGTAATTATGGTAAATACCAAAAACCGACGTCAAATTTGCTCATGAACACCCACTCACGTTGTAATTTCCACTGGAAAGCTGGAAGATTTTTATGACACCCGAGCTGCCGAGATGAGATAAACTTTGACCTTCCAACATGGCGGAGAGCAACGAAAGTATCGTGAGTGGTAAGCATTGCATTCAGTTAAAAGTTCTCTGCTGATGTTAGTTAGTTAGTTTGTAGCCTACATAATGCTGTGGCATACAGAACTTTAATAACATCGCCATTTAAACTTAGTGTCGTTTTTTAAAATACCGTATTGTTTGGTTTTACCTCCCAAGAGCAGATGCTAGCTAGCAGTCAGTGGAGGATAGCCTCCAGTAAGGTACTGTGCGGTCGGAGGCAATTTTCTCACGTGAATTTATTTGTTCTGTAGTGTACGCCAGTGACACCATGATATACTGGGACCAGGAGATGACCCAGCCCATAGCCCAAACTCTGTCAACGGGAAGGAGATGGAAGGTTGTTCATGGACCAGGATTTGCGTTTTGATGCATCCTCTTTTTGCTATAGCAGATGAATTAGGAAGTCTAAAACTGTTTTACCCAAGTAACAGGTCAGGATAAACTGTGGGTCCGCCATGTTTCACTTCACTACGACAACAAAAGCACTTGAACACAATGCACTCGTAATTTCCACTTCACAAATGGAAAGGTTCATCTTTCCCATACCACGTGAAGCATTAGTCCTTACGTGAATGTTTACTGTTGCTATGGCAACAAGTGACCGCTGAAGTTAGCAGTTGTTGGCTAGCTTAGCTCAATCGTCTGAACAACAATAACCCATAAATTCACAAATTGGCATATTTAAACAAAATCAACCACAACTATCAACAGTCACAGTCCTTAAACTCTGAGCTAATATGTTGTCACATGTTAAATTGTCAAAGTTAGAAGAAAAAAAACAGCTTCAATCCCTGATAAGCTACGATAGCATTATGGTAACGGTTGCGTTCATTTGTATGTTGTTAGGTAACGTAGCATTCCCTCAAATAAATTTCCAGGTCGGGAGGGAGGGAGGGATTTCCCCTCCTACTTTGTCCAATCGACGAGCGCCCCTTTCAACCGCGTGATGCTGCTCGGAAAGTTTGGTGCGCTTCAGAAATCACAGTGTGAAAGCAGAACCGAAACAAGTGATAAATGCAAAAATGTTACGACTTTCACCCCCCCAATCGAACCCAGTCCGCTTGGTCAGGTGTGAAAACGACCTAAGACTGCGCAGGATAAAAACAAAGAGTGTGATGTTCTGTCTTTACATGAAACAGAGAAATCATCTCAAATGCATGCATTCATTCATTCATTCATTCATCTTCTACCACTTACCGCTACCTCTATGCTGGAGCCAATCCCAGCTCACATTGGGTGAGGGCAGGGTACACCCTGGACGGGTCACCAGTCCATCGCAGGGCTATCTCAAATTGTTTCTACAATACTAATGGAAGGATTTATCTCTTGAGTGGATACACTTTGTCATTAATGGGTCTTTTTCAGAACTACGCAGGTCCCTGTACATTCATCTTAGTCCAAAAAAAAAAAAAGGACACCTACATTTTTTTAACATCAAAACCTACACCTAGTCCCTCCAGCCATTCATAATTTTTCCGGTCTGACCCTGGTAAAATCATAGTCTGTGAACACTCAATGACATGGAAAAAGAAGAAACACCATCATCACCTATGGCCCAATTCCAAACTGATCTCTACCCACGATCAGTTCACTTCTGAGTGTCGCTCCGAGTCAAGTTTCCCTTCTCATAAAGAGTGGAGAGTATCAATAGATTAGCACGCCCTATACGCACTCCCAGAATGAGGAAGTGTCACCATGGCAACAAATGGATGCCCTGCCATGGTGTTTTTTGCGTCATAGATATGTGTTTGTGTGTATATATGGTGGCGGTGCTTCACCAGTTTCAGTAAGTATAAAATAAAAGAAGTAGTTTGGATTATTCTGATTGATATATAATAGACAACGTGCTTGAATTTGAGGAAATGTGGGGATGGAAAAAGAGACAAAGTAATCTTTTATTTTATAATTTAACGCCACGCATGTTATGATTTTCTTTATTAGGGTGACACAGGTGTGAGTAAAAAAAACTGACAAAGTAGAAGGTCGGATCATTTGTTGCTTCCTCTTCCATTCTCCTGTTGCACCGTGCTTTAAATGAAGTAAGCCTGATGGGGGGGCCTTTAACAGTTCACTTCCACTCCGCCCTACTCCGCAGACGTAAGAGGCGGATGGGGCTCGGTCTGGGTTAAATCTAGGCGGCGATAATGAGCCCTACAGCTCCACCCGGAACCGAAACCAAAGACAAGAATCAAAGAAGGAAGAGGCACAGCTGAGATGGCGTCGGGCTGGTCGATCCCTGCCTCGGAGCTCTCCTGCCCGGTGTGTCAGGACATCTTTAAAGACCCCGTCCTGCTCACCTGCAGCCACAGCTTCTGCGGCGGCTGCGTGGTGCAGTGGTGGAAGACCAAAGGAGCCCGCCAGTGTCCGGTGTGTAAAGCCGTCAATCCTCGGACTAAACCACCTCGAAACCTGGTGCTGAAGAACCTGTGCGAGGCTTTCCAGCTGGAGGTGCTCTCGGGGTCTGTGTGCCCGCAGCACACCGAGAGGTTGAAGCTCTACTGTCTGGACCACCAGACCCCCGTCTGTCTGGTCTGCAGGGAATCGAACCAGCACAGGAACCACCGGTTCGTGCCCGCTAACGAGGCTGCGCACTTTATGAGAAATAAGCTGAAGGGCTGCCTGAACCCTCTCAAAGAGAAAGTGAAACTCTTTCAAGAACTGAAAGCGAAATGGGAGAGAGCGGATGAGGACATCAAGAATCAGTCTTTGGACACAGAGATGAAGGTCAGACAGGAGTTTAGGCTGCTCCATGCCTTCCTGCAGGTGGAGGAGGACGACAGGATCGAGAGTCTGAAGAAAGAGGAGAGTTTTAAAAGACAGGCCATGGTGGCCAGAATCGAAAGCTTGACAAGGGGGATCACCAGTCTGGAAAGTACCATCAAATCCATAGAGGAAGGGCTGGCAGATAACGACGTGTCTATCCTGTCAAAAGCCAAGAACTTGGTCAAAGAGGCGCACCGCCCCCTGCCGGATGACCCACAGCAGGCCCAGGGGATCCTGATCAATGTTGCCAAACATCTGGCCAACATCAGCTTTCATGTCTGGTGCAAGATGAAAGAGAAAGTGTCATATACCCCTGTCATCTTGGATCCCAATACTGGCCATGAAGAGCTCTACCTGTCCAGCCAGTTGGACAGTGTCAAATGTGGACCAAAGCAGCCTCTGGTTCCCACCCCAGAGAGGATGGAGCAGCACCGCTCCGTCCTGGGCTCCGAGGGCTTCAGCTCGGGGAGCCACAGCTGGATCGTGGAGGCTGGAGACAACCAAGTGTGGGCATTGGGTGTGATAGCACAGGATGCATGGAGGGATGGAAATGTGCTGTCCGGGTTGTGGATGCTGAGGTTTTGTCACGGTAAATTCACAGCATTTAGCCCGTCACGTTCAGCCTCCATCCTCCCACTGAAGGACAGGCCTCAGAGAGTCCGTGTCCATCTGGACTGGGACAGAGGAAAGCTGTCCTTCTCCGATCCAGAAACGAACACAATCATACACACCTTCACGCACACGTTCACCAGCAAACTGTTTCCATACATCAACACCTGGAGTGACCTTCCTCTGAAGATTTTACCTCTGGAACTGTTTATAACTGTATCAGAGCCTTAAGAACACAGCTGATAGACAAGAAAAATAGGGATATAATTATTAAATTCATTGATTTAGGTTTGTTATTCATATCAGCCTTTTAATTCAGACTTTTGTTATTACATCAGTTTTTTTCTGTAAAAGTTGTGAGAAAACTAATGTGATATGAATGATTAGGACTATGTGAAGATTTAACAATGTGTGCAATACAAAGTACATTGAAAATGACCAAAAGTCATGCAAGTACTCTGTTCTAACCTTCATGCTGTTAAAGCCAGAAACTGCAGAAATGTTAAGGCTTTCAATGCTCACACGTTATCAGGGTGTTATTAAAACAGGATTTAGGAGGTAAAATAATGTTACTAATGGGACATTTCTATCTGACCAAATTATAAGAATTAACCAAAACCTTGTTGCCCTTTGTCACCTTTGACAATGCCTTTTTCTTTATTCTGTCAACTGCTGGTATTTATTTACAGGATGGTGGTACCTTCACCAGTGCTCTTTCTGTAAAAACTTTGATAGGACGTATCTTGGTTTTTTTGTGAAACTGTGCCTTTGTATTCTAAATTTTATTTAAGATTTAACATTTATTCGTTACTGGAAACACTTGAAATCTATGTTCACTGTCAAGCCATGATTGCCTTATTAAACTTCTTCCACCTCTCCACGTGTAACACTTTGTTGAAACAAAACAATAAATAAAAAAAATAAATCATACACCGCTTTGTAAGAAATAACAAATAATATAAGGCAAAAAAAAAAAGGTTTTGTGGTTTATTATTACTCCAAAATTACTCCAAAAATCCAAATGTGGGCATTTCAATGTATTGTTTTAATGATTATTAATTATGTGGAAATAGACATAAGGTTTACATGGTTAACCTAATAAGTTATGTTCACCGAAAAACAACCTAACCAAGTATTTCTCTGGCATCTTCATTATCCTTTTAAACCAACAATTAGGGCATATGAGAAATTAAATAATTGTATTTATTTACTCATTTTTCAAACACTGCTTCAAGCTCCAGTTAGAGTGCTGTAACAACGTAGTATTCTAGTCGCTTCATTACATTTGATTATCTACATTTTTATATATCCAGTGCATATTTGGCTTAAATATCAATTTTACATTAATGCTTTCGTAACAGACTGTCGTAAAAGGGTCGTACGACAGCATTACGGCAGCCAACTCGCTTTACTGACAGGATTGTCTGTGGTCCTAACCGGTGTTACGCTACTGCCCTTATCAAGATGTCCAGAGCATGTGAGTGTTTAAAGCTGCTTGTGGGTTATTAAGGGTTTTATTCTTTGTTTTAAATTAAATTATAGATAGGTATATTTTAGGGTCATTAGTTAACGTCGCTGTTGGATATGGTCTTTGGTAATAAATGAATAAATATGGAAGTGGGTAAACCATCCTCCGTTAGCCTAACGTGTCAACCTTTAGTATTTCCTTAAGTTTCGTTTATCGATGTTTTAACGACATTAACCATGTAGTGATAACCCTCTTTGCTACTGAGAATACAGAATGTGTTTGCATTGAATTTCATGAAACCATATTTATGGATTTTATTCACTGGGTTTATAAAAATGTTTGAGCAGTTTGGTCAAAACCAAGCAGAGAGCTGTATGTATTTACATCTGTAAGATATGTTATATCCATTTATATATATTTTTCATTATTGTGTTGCCATATATCCATACGTGCGCCCGCTTATGTGTATTTATATTTGTCGTTGGATAAATGACGTTTCTCCATAGACTTTTCCACAAAAGACAGTATATGAGCTGCGCAGTGATATGTAAACAAACATCCCTGAAAGCTACTCAATTTCTTCCAGTTGTTATTTATATAAATTTCCCTATGAAATTAACCCTCAATTAGTGTTTATTACACCACACACGAGTTACACTTATAGACTGGACTGTAACAGTAACATAATGTATTGCTGCGTCAGCTATCATCATGTAGGATCACTTTCCCTTAAGTGAATCTGATCGAGTATGGTGTGCGATGAAAGTAGTGTAGCAGAGGCCAGGATGAAAGAGAGAGTATTTCTTCGAAAGGCCTCAATTGTTTTTGAGAAAGGCTCTTAAACTCTATTTAAATCAAATCAAATTAATTTAAATAGCACCAAACTATAACAAAGTTTCATTAAGGCACTTTACACAGAGCAGGTCTGGACCAAACTCTTTATGGAGTTGTTAAGGAGACCCAACATATCCCTCCAAGAGCAGGGACTTTGCGACAGTGGCAAGGAAAAACTTCCTTTTTGTTCCTACAGGCCTGGTATACTCTTTATTTTACCATCTCCCCATCTGCCCCTTCCACAGATCCTTCATCCTGAATTCAGCAGCTCCTAATCTAGACAACTAAAACGTGACATGGCGTCTCGCTTCCTTAAGTACACAGTGCTTCTTCAGAAGTACCGGACTCCTCTGCTCATTGCAAGCTGTGGTGGGGTCTTTGCAGCCAACATGTGCTACCATGTTTTACCTGATATATCCTACCGTCAGCTGTATCAGGCCTGGCACAAAGGAGAGCCAGTCACACTGTCCGAAAAACTGGAGGAAATGTTCCAGCAGGTAGTGTGTATACATATAAAAGTTTTGTTTGATCATCTCTTGTCTTTCCACCTTGAAGAGAGGTTTGATAGTACTTTTTGAACTGTGTATAAGAAGCAATATTTTTCATTAATATGCACTGGTATCATATGAATAAATTTGTGCTAATTTAAATATGATATAGAGAATACAGTTAAATATGCAAATGTTTTAACTTAATTAATTACAGCACCCTCAAATTAGAAGTAGGAGTATACCAATAGTGTCAAGAATGTAAAGTGAAGGATGACAATGTGCAGTGTAAAAAGTAACATAGTCCACATTAAAACATAATTGTTATCATTTGTAGGTGTTGGAGGATTATGGTATTAGCTCTACCAAGAATTTCTCTGCCTTCGCTTCCTTTGGGTTCCATCCGGTTGGCGCTGGGGTCCCTTGGCTGCCTGCCGGGGCCCAGATTGGCATCCCAGCAAACTTTAATAGCACAACAAATGACCCGAGTGGAATCACCAATCGCAGCATTTTCATCAATGGCAAGATGGTAGAGTGGGATAGCGAAGCTGGCTCTGCGCTAAAGGAGGCACTGACGCTTTCCCTTGAGGCACAGAAGTTTGCTGTAGCACGAGAGGTTGCCCGCTTGCAGACTGGAGGACCCGTTCTGAATGCAACTGTTGCACCATTCTGCCTGGGTGGGGTTTGGGTGTACAGCGTGGTGCTGAAGCAGATGTTTGGACTCCATGCTGGACCTGCGCTGTTTCGTGGCGCTGTGAATATTGTTGCGCTGGGCCTTGGTGCTGTGTCTTACTTCCTCACTTCAGATGCTGTCACCCAATGGATTGACTATAACTCAGACAAAAGAGCTGCAGGACTTTCACACGATTATGCCAAAGGAGGTGTGGAGTTTTATGATAAGATTCTGTCCAGAAACAAGACCCTTCGTTCTCTGATGGGCCAGAAGGGAGAGGAGATGTATGCACCCAGTGGGAACTTGTTTCCTGCTCACCTCCTGCAGCTGAAACACACTCCTTATACATCCAGGAGGGAAGGGATCCTTGCTCTGCTAAAAGAGGAGAAAGCTTGAAAAGAAATTGGAGGAGGGCGGATGTATTAAGAATGTTCAGGCCTTTCATGAATAACTAAAAAGCTATTGGAGGGATAGAAGGATCTCTGATCTTATTGGTAAAGTAAAAAAAAAAAAAAAACGCTCAAAGAATTTCAGAAATTTTCGGAAAGCAATCAGGCATCTTAGATGTCCTGAATGTTATTATATGTACCATTTAGTAAATTCCAAAGTGGATGATATAAATGAAAAAGAAATACCACTGGGGTGTCAAATTTTCTTTGGTGAGTGTGACTGGTGACTTATTTATGCATCAAATAAATTTTGGGTGAGTTTACAAATAAATCCTATTCTGAACATGCAGTTATAAATATAATCACATGCTACAAACAGATTTCTTTGTCAGACAGACAAAAAACAAAGAAGCATCTTTTTTTTATGGCCTTAATACAATTATAATCTGCTGGGAGTGATCAATCACAACAATCAGTTAAACAGTCATGTTTATCAAAATACTGCTTAATGAAACCATCACAGATGGTCAAAAATCTAGTCGCCTATCTGGTTTTAAATAATCCCAAAAGAACACACAGCTGATCTACTCCTTGACCTGCACTGGCTGTCTACTCAATACTCAGAAAAAAACACTACTGCACTGAAGCTTTATTGATGTCCCTCATTGAATTTTGGATAAAAGCATCTGCCAAATAAGCATGTGTAAATGAAAAAATACAAAAAACTAGCAATGCAGTTTCTAATAATATTTTCAAACCCACATTGTTTTTAAATTTTGAAAACTGGGACTGTTTATTTCATTCCCCTGACTATTTCTTAAGTAATTTCCCATGCACAATGTCATTAGGTGTGTTACCAATTTATCAAAGTCAGAAAACTGTCATTGAGGAAAATATAAAGCCAGAACTGTATCTTTATATACATCCAAAGACACCATAATCATTTTCCCTTTGCTCTTTCTGCATCATCTGTTTGTCCTTAGATGCATTACATCTAAGTCATTATTTTCTAACATCACTGTAATGAACAATAAAAAGATTCTATGCTTCTTAGCTCAGGTCTCAAAATAACCTTTAAGAGAGTCACACACTATGTACCCACACATCATTTGCATGTTTGTAGCTAATTTGCTTTGCGATAATAATCTTAATATGCAGTTTATGTTGATTCAGAACTTATCATATAGCACCCTAGTTCCCTCAGGTTGCCTGTCTGCATATTAACAAGGCTCAGACATGGTGTTTTAATTACATTTCTAATCTTGTATGCTGTGGGCTGAACTAAATATAGAAGCAGGTAATTAATAGTGTTATTGATAGACATTCGTTGACACTTTTTACGTTATTTTTCAATCTTAGTCCATTCCAGAGAAGTGGCTACAAAATGGATACTTCTGCTTTTTGTGTGTACAGTAAATGGGATTATAACCAAGGCACATCTGATAAAGTCTGGACATGAAACGTATTCAAACAGCAGAATGTTCTGTACCAGAACAGCTTGGGCTCAGTGCTCTCTGTAGCAAGTGTCCTCTCCTACATTTGTACCCTTGAGCAAGTTGCTATATTTGCTTCAGATCTATTGTTATGCAGCAGATTCTACGCTTTTGATTTCTGCAATCCTCATCAAGGAATGCTTTCTCAAATGCATCAAAAATATTTAAATGTTTCAGAACTATCCCCTTTTAATGAGGCCATGCTATATTAAAGACATTGTTGAAAAAAAGTTGTAAGAATATGAATGTCCCCATGTAGAAGATGTCAAAGAAGAAAAAAGCCTTGACTGAATTTTTTGGTCTACTCCATCAATTCCCTGGGTACAAAGTGGCTTTTGAGATCTACATACAACAACACTGGGCTTATTGTGTTACTGTTACTGCTCCACTTCATCTGCTTACTTCATTGTTAGCCCTACAGAGATAACTATACAAAATACCATTGTTGCATTGTAGGCCGTTTGCTTTTTGAAGCCACTGGGGGTCAGTACAGCCCACATTACCACTTTTATAGTGTGTATGAATTACAGGCCTATAGTTGGAATAGGTCTGAATGGAAAACCCCGAACAGGAAGTGACAGAAAAAACAGTTTTTTCAAAAACTACTTCTGAAAGCCACACCATGATAAGCACTCTGAAATTCAGTCTTTCAGCTATTCTCAAAATGAAATTAAGAGAGTTAATAATGCATTCCAGTGAAAACATAATTTTATTTGCATCTGTGCGTGCAAGTGCAAGTAATTAATGATAATAATGATGACGATAACATAATAATAATAATAACAATGTATATAAAACCTGTAATAAATATGGCGTTTACAATGTGATTCGGGACGCGAATCAGAGCAGAACATGTATGAGGCGGATTTAAACAGGGAAAATAAACAATACACTTCCAGCTGATTACAGGGTCAGATGCTATGCATGCACACACGAAATGGGGGATACCTAGACTATAAAAAGAAGATATAAATATATATTTTCTCTCTATCGGCTTTTTCCCTATTTGGGATCGCCACAGCAGGTCAGCTTTTTGACTTGCATGACTGATTTGGTGACAGTTTTTTGAGCCAGATCCCCTTACTGCTGGAACCCTCCCCATTTACCCGGGCGTGGGACCGGCACAAGCCTACCACTGGCTTGCATTGTGGCTGGGGTTTGAACCCGGAGCCTCTGCATGCAAAACAATTACACAATAAAAACATTTAATACATGATTATAAGGCCGTACAGTCCCACTGTTAGTGCCCGGCCTGAAAAAGACAAGAAAAAAAAAAACCAAACTGGATAGACATGCTGATTTAAGTTGATCCGCCACTGTTTTTTGGTGACCTCATTATAACAATGTAACCACATTTTATTCAAGTTGTTATAATATAATAGAATAGAATTCTATTCACATTCCAATTCGTGCTAACTGTAGTTAACACACTATCAAATCTCCCATTATTCAGGATGTAAGTTCGTGCCATCATATCTCTTTGCCGTGGCTCTGTGTGGCTGCGCTCAAAAACAGGCAGCGCGCCTCCTGCTCCGTGGCCCCGCCCCTGTGCGCAGGGTTTGCGCCATTACGTCGCCGTGCTGATCACCGCTGTGGTGCAAGGCAGTCCGGCAGACAGGCAAAGCAGCTGCAGAGACCGGCGGACGCTGACGACAACGGACGGGCTCTCGTTGAGAAAGTCCGAAACGCAACATTTGCCTATTCGGTGATTCGATGTTCAAAGATTTTCACTTGTAACCTTTTTTTTCCCGATTGCATTTTCTTCGATTTTACGCATGCGTGGGATTATATTTCACATCCTCTCGACCCGAAATGACTGCTAGTCGCCGTGTCTAGCCAATGGTTCCTGCGGGGGCTCCTGTCTTGTGGATTATCCGTCGTCGCCGAGCCAGTCGCATGGTCGAGCCCGGAGGAGGCCCCGCTCTGCTGGATGGATGTGTGTGAAGCAGCGCCGGACTCCGAGTACTGATGAAGACGGTGATAGTGATGATGCTCGGGTTTCGTCGGCAGTGCTTGAACTGATCTTGGATGTTCGGGCTTTATCGCCCCCACACAAACCATTTTCTCACACAGCTAAAATTATATTCCTTAAAAACTGGACGCCCCTGGAGCAGTTTATGACGGTAAGAAAAAGACCCTTGTTCTCGGGCCACCAATTTTTTATTATTATTATTTTTTTTTTACAGCCAACTGACGTTAGCTTAGCTAGTTTAGCGCTGTCACTTTTATCCAAGTTGCTGCCCCGCGTCGCTAAATTGACCAATATTGCGAAACACCATTGGGATAATGTTACTCCAAAGGGCTCATGCTGTTATTACACTCATGTCTGTTTGAGTGAGGTCTCGCACAAAGAAACAGAGAGCCCCAAAATACATGTTACTCCAACCTCAATAGCCAGCTCTTGTGTAGCTTGTTAGCTAGCGGTTTCCTAGCCCATTCAATACCTCAGCTCACTTTACGTAGCAGCGAAACAAGAGCTAATCCAGTGTGCGCAGTATTGGTTTACATTTAGAGGTTTATTGAACCAGTACAACTTTGTTTGGACTTCCCGCATTATAAAATTGCACATATATAATCCGGTTAAGCAGACCGTTAGTAGCTCATTCATTGAGCCGGGTACAATAAGCCCTTTAATGACACAGTCCAGTTGGCGTTCAATGGGACCAGTGCGGCGTCAGTTATGTGCCTACTGGGGCTTTAAATATGACATTGTTTCGTCATGTGCCGTATCCATTAATTAGGGATTGATGCCAGCAAAACGGTTGAATTGCAACATTTTAGTGTGAGTGTTAGACAGGGCTAATGGGATTATCCATCCCTGCAGCTCATGTGATAAATGCATAAACCCAGTTTCAAATCGTTCAGATGATCTGGATGGGCTTTTTCTGTGTCATTCATTGCACAGGGACTAATGAAGCCCCGTTTGTTAAACTGCTCTCATGAACGTGTCACATTCTTGAGATGTCACAGCAGAGGGGCCTGTATGGATCAGCTGCTTATTGTCTCCCGCATATAGTTTGCACGTGTATCAATTATTGATGTTTTTTTCTGGGGGGGGGATAAGCGGTAGAAACCAGCTTTCGTCTGCAGGCTGAAAACCTTTCAACTGTGTGGTGTTGCACAGTGGATGTGAAGGTTTGCTGCGATGAGGCGTCCTCCTTTTTTTTTTTCGATGACGTAATCCTCCACCATCCTTGCCACATCTTTTGGGTCGCAGTCGGTTCCTATGCTGCCTGCTGCTTGCCAGTCTGCTGCCGCCGCTGTGATCATATGGACTGTGCTCTGTCCTGTTTGTCTAGCCTCTCCACCTCTCTCTGGCTCTCTCTGGGCCCTTTAGATATCTAAACTGCAAAATGACTTCAGAGCCATGTCACGGATGCTTCTGAATGGGGTCTCAGTTAGGGAAGGAATCCTGAATGAAACCCTGTAGCTGGGTTTAATTTTCCAAGGCTTCACCTAAATCAGCAGCTCAAAAATGATGTGACTGGGGGATCCCTGGGGATAATGAGAGGGGTGGCACCGGAAGCCCCCCATGCCCCCTTCTTGATGGCATACTGTTTTTAGGTACATCAGCTTTCAATGAGTGAAATGATGCAGCGGGAATTGTTTTGACAAGAACTTTTTTGTTTGTCCTCATGTCTGAAGGAGTCCCCATAAACAAAGCCTTGATCAGCCCTGATCAAAATGACTTTGACCTAATGTTTGTGGCTCTTCTTGACCTTAATACATCTGGGAATCTCTGTCTGAAGCCGGACTACTTATCTTGGGAATTAGACCTGCTCTGTTGTATTTATTTAATATGGGACAACATTCAAAGCCCATATTTCCACAATATTTTATATCAAAGCTGTGGTATGATTATTTTACATTAGCCTAGACATGACTACCACAAAGGTACATGTCGTGTTGTTTTGCTTGTGCATTTGGTAGCTTTCTAAATGACATGTACATTTATAGCTCACATAGCCCTATAATGCCTGACCAGAGAAATAATGGACAGAAAATTATTATGTTTTTTTAAATCTTAAGTCTTTATTTGGTCCTTTTATAAAATGTAGGAAAAAAAAAAGAAAAAGCATATTTGCCTTTTTGTTTATATCATATTTGTTACATCGGGCATTACACCCAATTCAGGCAATAACAAAACCTTTTCTCCCTGGTCATCTTTAACATCTGTATCTTTATTTTTTCCCAAACATCTGACTTTTCAATTTTCTTTTATTTTGCTAAGGGGATGGTCTCATAAATGTATGTATAAAATATGATACGCACGGCATTATAAGGTTAAGACAGTTTTACCCCCCCCCCAAAAAAATCTAGGAAACTATATCCAAATGTGTATTTACAGTGACATACATTTTATGAGCTGTATAAATTTCTTCAAATGTTGCCATTCCTTAATTATTCAGTTTTGCCTATATGATTTTAAACGACCCATGCAATTTCTTTCCTTTTTTTGGTGTTGACGAAGCACAACAGAACCACAACCACAATATTTCACTCAGTTAAACTAAAGAGAATACAGTCAAGTTGTTTAAGCCACATTCATATATCATGAAAAGGAAATCCATCTCTGATAGCTGAAACATAGATCATGAAATAGAAATGCAGTCTGACCAATTTTTATTTTTGATGGATTTATAAATTCATAAATGAAGTGCTGAAGTAACTTGAAATTTCTTTGCTTTTGCTCTGTCCAAACCTGAAGATGGTGAAGGACTCAGCTGGTGAACATTAAATTGCCTCTGGCAAAGGCCCTGTTTTACTTGAACAGAACACCTGAACCCGCTATCACTGTGGCTCACAACAGATGTGTGTGTGTGTGTGTTAGACAAGGGGAGAGAGTTCAGATAGTGAAACGTGAGTGGATACAAGTGAGGAGAAGATATGGATCAAGGGTGGCAGAAGGAAGAAGTCAGGAGGAAGTCAGGAGGGAGCACAGGTGTGGCAATAGTAATTGGGATTAGCTTCACCTGCTCGCAGAGGGCTGTCGGATCCCATGGGAGCAAGCTTGTAGTCAGGTAGTATCATCATGTCAAAAAAGCAACTTGGAATCAAGTTTAACCTTGGATACAATTTGGCAAAGTGTTGGTTATTATTACCTGCAGCGAAAATCTGCATTTATGGTTTGGCAAAAAATAGTTCTTTATCTATAACTTTATGATTTTCTGTTGTTTCGATTGGAAGTGAAGCTAGTATTAACTAAAGAATAGTGTTTTTATGATGACTTTGTACTACATCTACATCTTCAGTGCTTAAGTTGATGGGTGCAAACATTAGACTGTTTCATTAGTGTTGATGTGCAAACAAAGTGGACATGAATTTGCAAACAAATTCATGTCCACTTTGCCATCCATAAACCTCTTATAACAATTTATCATTGTGCCATTCGTTATCCCACATCTATCTACACAGGTTTGACTGGCCCTAATCGTGGCAGGAGAGAAGATGTATGAAGATGCCTTCTAATTAAACGTCATGAATTGGCCCACATAGCAGAAGGGTGAAAGGTCAACCATTGTTCTCGCTTGTTTGAGAGGTTGAGAAATGTGTACACACTGTGGGAGGGATGAGGAATACAGAATGTTAGGCATTTTATGCTTCGATATTTTAAAAAGTGGTCAGTAGGTCTTGTACAAAATGAATGGATGGTGGAAATATATCTATATATCTATATATATCTATATATATATAGATATATATAGGCAATTAATAAGGTATTTTGGGACATGATGCAGTGTTTCCATTGTCTATCATTTGTGTCACAGTGTAGGAGGATGTCATCTTCATTCACTCTGAGACTTAGATGTTGTCTGAAGTCCTCACTTTCTGTAATTTCTTCCTCTCTTGCCTGATTCTCACTTAACTCTTTGCTTTGAGTTTCCTGCTCTTCCCCTTTCTCTCTATCTTTGTGTGACACCTTATTTCTGGTTCGTGTCAACGTTGGAAAGACACACCCTACCACTCAGTGGTAGACTGTCAGTGGTTATTCTGACAACTTAGTACTGGTGTGATATGGCAAGTGTTGGCAAGAGGACTGGTTGTTGGCTGCGTTAAGCAAGATAGACTATCATGTTCCATCTTTTACTAGTGGGCTTGAATTGTTGGCAGAAGTTTTATAGAAAAAAAACAACAACATTGTCTTAGTAACCTTTGACTTCAGTTGACAGAAAATTGCAGTTGCTTATCCACTGTCTGTCTTGTGCTTCTGGATGGTTCTTATTTTATCACCATAGCTGAATTAATTATTTGAAATTGAGTGATATTCATCTTTTAAAATTCCCTATGAGAGCCTTTTGTTTCTCTGGGAGACACCAAGCTCCTTGTGACCTATGTTGACTGTTGCTGACAGCCTGTTCATGTTTAACCAAGAGGACCAGCTGTCAGCCCATTCCACCCTAACCCTTTGGAAAGCTTACAGTCCTGTCTGCAATAAGGAAGCGTTGCAAGCTTAGCCATTGATAGGCGGCTCAGCCATTTAATTTTACAGTGGCTGCACACCAACCTGTCTGGTTCCAAGTTGCTTGTGATACTGTGCCATTTTATTTCTTCAATCTTATGCCTCTTGCATTACTAATTACACAAGGGTTAATTACTGCCAACAAGGTGCTTAAAATTGGAAGCACAATAGTTATCTTACATTTGGAAACATGCCTATGATTACACAGGTCTGTATTACTCACAGTCATATAAAGAGTAACCTTATCACTTCATCAAACATGACTGTATCTGTGGGGTTTGTAGCGTGATAGTCTCTGTATCATTCAGAAAGTAGTAGAGAAGATCTGCATGTGATTATTTTCTGCCTGTGAACGCTGGGACAAAAATAACACTGGCATTGTGAATTGTGTGTAACCGATTGAGGGTAGATTCAGCTCTGGCGAGAAAAAAATCCTTTTTTAAATTTCAGAATAAATTATGTTTATTCATAAGTAGACAGTTGATTTATTATCCTGTATCACAGTGATCTTTTTTATGCTTATGTAAGAAAGGAAGTAAAGAATCACTCAGCAGTTTATTTTAGTGGCACTTGAGTTTGTAGTGGTTTTAGCTCTTTTTAAAAATGTCTTATGCTCTAAGAATACCTTATGAAATCTTACTGTCTCTCTGGTATTGGCACATCTGAATTGTGTATAACTAATCAGATGAAACTGCATATTATGGTAATGGTGTTCTCGGTTAGCGGGCAGCCATAATAGTTTGATTAGCTATAACAGCAGGTTATTCAGCCAGAGAGGAGCTATTGACAGACCCCCTACTATACACGTGTACATACACAAACATACACACACATACACTGAACAGATGCTTTGAATTGACTGGTTACATTCAGGTGTGCAGGATTTGGACAGCAGCTTTGTGATTTGGGACCAATCAAGGGTGTAGCCCATAATTGGGTTTATCAATCAAAAAATGCTGAAACTCACCAAACTGAGCAGCAATGCTATGGTATGAGACATGACCATGAACTGGATGATCACTTTGATGGAGCTCCAGAGACCTGATGTGATACATCCAAAAGGTTGCTTCCACCTCATATATTAAGCTTTTTCTCTTGTATATATTGTGAGCTGTGAGACCTTAGATGGACAAGTGTGTTTTCACACAGGTCCAATCAATTTAATTAACCACAGTGAACTAATTTCACGGGACGCACCTTAATTTGATATGTCAGTTTCAATACATCTGCACCACTCTTAAATTCAGTTTTCAGTATCATTCATTAAGGGGAATTGAGTGCAGATTTAGTTTTTCCATCCATCCATCCATCTTCTACCGCTTTTCCGTTTCTGGGTCGCGGGGGGTGCTGGAGCCAATCCCAGTTCATTCTGGGCGAGGGCGGGGTCACCTTGGACAGGTCGCCAGTCCATCACAGGGCCAACATACAGAGACGAACAACCACTCACGCTCGCATTCAGACCTACGGACAATTTAGAGTCACCAGTTAACCCAAACATGATGTTTTTGGACGATGGGAGGAAACCGGAGTACCCGGAGAAAACCCATGCAGGCATGGGGAGAACATGCAAACTCCACACAGAAAGGCCCCAGGCCGGGATTTAGTTTTTATTTCACATACAAATTTTAACATGAGACTTCTGGAGCTTTCTGCACCTTTGTATGTTCGTTGTCAGTGATTATCAGTCACCTTTGTTACCAATAATCAGTATCTGAGTCAACTCAAAAAAAAACTGTATTGATTGACTCCTGCTCTTCATCCACACACAATATCTGGCTCTATCAAATCTATACCAAGCAAAGGGCTCACTGATTTTAGAATTGTTGTAGCTGTTGAACAATTTGTAGAGTCTTTCACATAATTGAATATACTCTATATTGGGTTTAAATTCAGTCCGTTGTCAGATGTGGACATCAGTGTCATCACACCAGGCCAGTCCTGAGTTATAGTTATAGAATCCTACTGGTTCGCCAGAATACTAAAGTATCTTTTGCTGGAACATACAATGAAGGCAAAGAAATGTAGGGTTTGAAAATAATATTGCTGGCATTTGACACTAGAGAAGTTGTGAATTTCATCCCTTTTGATTTTGGGGATTATAGAATTAAAAAGTGCTATTCTTGGACTTGGAATTCACAAGTTAAAACCTTACATTTTATGAAAAGTTATTACTAATTTGCTTTACTTTATGAGTTTTTTGGCAACATAAATGATGGCTGTATATATCTGTAACTTATTGTCCTGTATTATCTGTATAGTCTGCACAGTTTCTAAAAAGTGCAGGACTAGATTATTTCACAGAGCCAGAAGATAAAGATGGCTGGATGATGATTTAGAGGTTGGATTAGGACAGCATAACATAAAGTCATTAAAATATTAAAACAATTATTGATGATCACTGGGTATGAGTTGGTTGGATGGTCATTGGCTAAATGACCATCGACATTGGAGGGCATAGATGAAAAGGCTGCTGGACATGTGGGAAAACAGAAGGCATCTTGAGGTAAAAGATTACACAAATTACAAGTAAAGATTACTCCCAAACACTTTGTGACCGGAAAATAACTAATATAAGATATACAGCGCCGTTGTTTCTTGTTGTAGCAAACAACTCTCATAAATCTAGTCCAAGTTGGTTGATTTAATATTGAGCTTGGTCAATGAGCTTAGTCATGAACACTCTGTGCACCTTAAATTACAAGCATAGAGAATGATGGAAAAGAGACCAGGTGGGGTGATAAAAGTGATACGGATTTCTTTTCATCGACCATCAATTTGGAGGGGATTTCTCCACCTGGGATTTTTCCTGATGGAGGGTCCTACTCTGACAGTCCATTGTCAGTGAGTGTGTGAGAGCGTGGCAAGGAGGGGCTAAGCCAATACATGCACAGTTGTAAAATGAAAAAAAGATTTTACCCACTTGAAATAGTTTGGGGTCAGTGCTGATGTGTAGTGGACTGTCACAAATAAATCAGCTCCAGGGAAAAGCAGCTAACATTTGTATATATAATCTGTACTTTCCATGTTAGTAGTGGAATAAATTGAAATTTGGAACACTTTTTGTAGCTGTTTGCTAATGATGGCATGTCAAATATGCTGGCAAAGAGCTCAGATAGTGATAGTGATTGTTGAATTTAGACACTGTGTTTATCAGGAGGGAAATTACAGCACCAGAAATTATGTTGTCAGTATTGATAGCATTACAGTTCCAGGTTTCTCAGTTTTCAAATACTCCAGTACACACTCACTCATCTCCCCACCCCCACCTGTACACTCCTCAGGTATGTGAGTACAGCTGGCTTCTCACTCTTAGCTCAAGAGTTGTGCTGCAGTGCATGTTTTGGCCTGTCTTTACCTTCACTACCACCCATCACATTTTCCCACAAAATATTTATACAGTGCATGACATACACTTCTATGCACATTTAGACATGCATCTACCATTTCTTAAAGGTGCACAGTGGTGTGCTTAGCAAAGGGTTGTGGATCTATTGCAGTGTACCCATTTTAAGCTGTTGCTTGTGCAATCTGAGCCAAGCATGCAAGCGTGTCTCCAGATCCTCAGGTCTGTCTTTGAAACAGCTGTTTAAAGAGCCTTGAATACCTCAGAAGGTCAAAGGACACAGTTGCTTAAGAACAGTAGGTCAAAGCTGTAGATGGATGGTCTTCTATATTCTGCAAGGTCTCCATGAGAATTAGCAAGGTTGAACTGTTTTTCCTATCTATCATACAGTGAGATTACTTTAACATTCAGCAGAATAGGCAAGTGTCTTATCTGTGAACTAGTTTTAGGCTGTAGACCGTGTTTCCAGCTTTAGATAATGGCCATTTTGCAAATCAGTAGTGTTAATGACATGAGAGTTGAATTTTGGTTTCATCTTTTATTAAACTTATAGAAACAGAAGTGTGCATGTGCATTCTGTTTCCATGTTTCTAAACCTTTAGTTTCCTTGTTGCATGTTAATGCGACAGTTGACAGGATTTTTGCTGGAAGATCAACAGTTTACATGGTTAAGCCTAGTTTTACCCGCTGCTTGTTATGCTTGGAGATCTGTAAAGGAAATGCAAAGGGATTCCATATCCAACTAAAACAAGAACAGACAGACCAGTTTAAAAACACAGGACATTAGTGCTGTTGTTTTTTTTTTTTTAACACTGCTTTCAGTTTCTCCACTGTCTGGCTTGTTCTCCGCCCAGCCTGCCTTCTTTCTCGCCTTTATTTTATATTTACTGCTCTTGAATCTTGGTCTGCAATGACCAGCTTGTTCAAGACAACACTGTTTACAAAATTCGGACTTTCCATAATTTTCTCTGTTTTAGTCAACAGATGGGTGCTGAATGTAGATGTGTGTACATGTCATCACTGTGCATGTAAGATGATGCTATGAAAAGATCAAGAGGGAAAGGGGTCAACAACATGTGAAGAGATCTCTGGTTACAAAGGCTGATGGGCATGCTTTTTTAGGAGGGTGTGTCCACCCACGTGAGCTTGGATATCACACACACACACACACACACACACACACACACACACACACACACACACACACACACACACACACACACACACACACACACATTCATGCTCCTTTGTTGACACCTGGGCCTGCCCTACCCTTTCTCAACATTAACTCAGCCTGAGGACAGGGCTGATCCTTTCTCCAAGCAAACATTTTCAACAATAAACCAGCCCCCCACTTTTGACCCTAAAGTTTCATTTTATGCTCTATGCTTTAAAGGGTGATTTGCCAATTTATAACACAACATGGCAAATCCATGTTCTAATGGACCATTACAATAAATAACTGTTAAAAGTGTTTGAGTTTTGAGTGCTAGAAGCCAGTATTGATTCATTTCATATGTGAAACAGGGGAAAAACGGTGAGGGGTCAAGTGTTAATAGCAATGACACAATGCAACAACTCTCCAAACGTAGAATTTAAAACAAGTTTCTAGTGAGCAAGATATGAAATTAATAACTCAATGCTTCACTTTGACTGTGAGAACCAAATGCGACCATGAAGCATGTTTCAGCTAGCACTTGTGTGTTAAACTCTTACTTTGTGTGTAACCGGGTATAAATTGAGTAAGCTACATTGATTTTGTTGTTGGAGATGGTTAAATTAAACATAATTTAAATGAAAGCGTGTTTGATTGTCAAGTCAACATGCAAGCTTAACCATTATGTTATCAACCTGTTACTCAATTGATCAGTTTTACCATTTCTATGGATGAGGTAATGTACCTGTGTTTCTGGAAATAGTGGGTTTGCAGCAATTCTCAGGAGGAAAAACAAATTGCAGGCTATGCTATTTTGTGTTGTGAAGCACCATAAGTGTATGAGCTTAAAGAGTATCGGTGTGTGCGGTGAGAAAGTAACCAAAATGGACAGTCACAACCACAGAGAATCTCCGTTAGTGTGTATAGTCAGAGGACAGAAAGAATATAAGAAAAAGATGATTTTGTGTGTGCGTGCGCGTGCATGCTGGAGAAACAGGCAGCCTTGCTGCTATTTTCTGGGGCAGGCTATCAGGCAGGGAGGCAGCAGGGAGGGATAATAACAGAAGCTGTTACATTCTTGTGGTTTCTCTGATTTCAGCATGAGGCAGGGGGCTGGCTCTGGCTGACTCACTGCTGCTCTGCCTGCTTTGTCTCTATCAGCCTCTGAGCCAGTGTGCACTGCTAGCAGGCAGACAATGCATGACATTTCTTGGACACTTTAATCTAAGACGCATTAATTACAGTACCATGAATCTGCGCATATTTTAGCACCTCTTGCTCAAGCATCAACCTGGCAACAGATTAACACTGGCTAAACTACCATAGTGAGCAGGGGCAATAATTTCACTTTATAGCTTGTTAGTTCAGGTTTGTCCCCAAGGCTGTTTAACAGCCAGTTTTCAGATGCGGTAGTTAGGAATTTCCTAGGACTTTGAGTATCTTGCTGAGGCTAGTTGTTTCCATACAATTGCAGTTTATTGATTTTTAGAAGAGCTGATAAATCAACATTGCTACCTTCCAGGAATAGCAATGGCTATTGGTTGGAAGTGAATGTGATGCTCCATGTTCACTAACAGCAAGATTTCACCGAAGTTGTTTGGATTACAGGTACAAGTAGTTGTTCATTTTGCTGAAGATTGTAAATGCCACACCAATTCAGTGACTTCTGGACATCTGGAGTCCAATTAATCACAACCTTAAGGCATCTCATCAGAGCTGTCTACATCTTTAAAGTTGTATATAGTTCACATTTTTTGTTGAGAGGAATAAATAAAAAGCCTTGTGTATACAAATAAATTATAACATTTTACTCCATAGTCACATTTTCAACATCAAAACTGGTCCAAAGTTCACTCGCTAAATATTTCAACTCTTATACAATAACATCATTACTCTCAATCTGTTTCATTGGTTCATTTAAGCCCTCACTTAGGTCTGGGTTTCCACTAATCTTCTTTTGTCAAATCAGATTAATGCAGTGTGGGTCACCAATTTTTGAAACCTGGTTTGAAGCTGTTGTATATCAGCCAGTGCTGGAGAGGAAATGCCATCTGCATAGTGCCACATGCATAACCAGGCCTACATATGTAACCTCCGACAACTACAGCACTAATTTAATTCCACGCCAAGCACTTCATTTGGGTTTTTCCAAAAACTAATGTTAATGCGGCATACAGAATACATGTGATCAGCCCATCAGCCCAAATTTTATCACGTCTGTGAGATATATGTGGTATGGTCTATATTGTCCTAAGTCACAGCTGTGCTGTTAGAAGGCTCCTTTGTCGTAACGTTGACATTGTGCTGAGCTAACGGATGCAAGCTAACTGATTTCAAGCAGAGATAAAACTTTGAGTCAAACACAGAAGCATGCACCTTGGGAGTTTTGTACAAAACTGAGGCACTTTTTAGTGTATTAATGCAGACACAAAAAAAATTGCCTCAGCCCTTGCAAAAAAGATTAAAAAAAAAAAAAAAAAAAAAAAGCAAGAAATTGCTGCCTCAGTGTTTTTCACCAGCAGCTAACCTTATTTGCTACAATATGGAAACTTTGTATGTATGAGGTAACTATCAGGTGGGCCCACGCTTTCCTGTTTTGGCCTTGTTTACAGACCACAATGTGTTCCACACACTTCTATATCTTAATCCTCACCTCTTCATACAACCTGTGGTACAGAAATGTCCCCCAACACCTCTCCCACTCACATTCATTTTGTTATGTGAACTAGTTGAAAGATTCAGACAAGTTGTGCACCCACAGAAGCTTCCTGCTGCTGTCTAACTAGTAAATGGGACCAAAAATGCTAACATAATAAACTGTATTAAAAGTTTGTTATCTGTGTATGAAACCGGGAACTGGCAGAGCAGCAGCTGCAAATATAACTGCACTTTTCTAAAATAAGTCATAAGCGGACTATTGTTTCTTTCACAGAGATTAATAGGCTTTTGCTTTACCTCAGTTCTTTTGTCAAGTGTGGAGTTAGGCAGTTGTATAATAAACTCTATGCCTGGTGGTCACATTACCAAATTTGTGTTATGATTAGGTGGTTGTAGGAACCTTTAAGGTGTAACCAGATTTTGTCAGCTTCAGGGCTAGCTAGCTTCCCTGCAATAGGCTACACAGCTGCTAGGAGCCTTTCCACTGCTGCCAGACAGTGGATATTTTTGCCTGATGAGACCTCTAATGCCCACTTTTTAAGTTTGAAAAATTACTCAGACATATCGGATTATCTTTTTCCATTATCCAACGAAATGACCTTCTGACACTGATAATGTGTACACATTTTGGAACACGTCTGATCATAAACAAGGAACACAGTTTCCATGAAAATGACTTGTATTGCCTCTGAAAGATTAGACTGCTGGTGATAAAAGCTTTTCTGAGTATTCCTCAACTACCACGCTGCCTCTTTCTCATCTTAAATGTCACACCCAGTCTGCTTTTGTTTCTCAGCAAGAATGGAATATCCAAAGCTTCTTAGAAAAGGGCTTGGGTATGTGGAGGGAGACAGATAATGAAGGAGATGAGCTGAACTTGGATGAGATAAGTGCTGATCTGTTTCGCTGATGTTTTAGTAGTATACCCTCAACACCAATAGCTTTTAAGACAAGGAATACAGGTTCATCCTCTGGTTGCGGGGGATTAAATAAATCATGTAGCAATCATGTCTTTGTCAAATCTACCCTCTCTATCTCCTTTTCGAGCAGCCTGACAGATTTTGCTCTGCCCAAGTCCAGCTTTTATTTTGAGGATATTTATTATTAACCTGTCTTGGTCTGTATGGTTACTAGCGGCACACGGCCCACCAGTCTACATAGTGTAATGTAGCACTTCTTCCACTTTGAGTCGATATTAGTTTTCAAACTATTATCATGCCATCAGGTAATTGACCTATGTTTTAACCATTGCAACACTGTTTAATTTGCCTTTCCCAGGGAAAGTTAAATAATTATTTCTTCTTGACTGAAAAAAGATGTTGCCTTGAAATCTGCAACACTGAATAACAGAGCAGAATTCCGTGTTAGATGAGGCAGTAACCTCCAAGGCTGAAAAATGAAACTCACATGGAAGCAGTTCTTCAAATATCCACATGAGGTTGGTTTCAAAGTGGGGCATTGCACATAAACTCCCATGTTAAAATAGCCACCTTGATCTCTATCTTCATTTACAGTCTATGAGTGGAATATATTTATGACTTCTATATGAGCACAGTAACGCTTTCAGGCAATGCTAAAGCTGCTTTCAAGTGATCAGCATAATAGTAGTTATTAACACCATAATTTCATAATTGTTAATGTTTGGAGAGATGACGTTCTCCTGAGAAAATGTTTAAACTTTGACTTTCCCTCCTGCCTTTTCTAATATTAAAATTTATGACACAGCTGTGGAGCCTTATGTGCATGGGCTCTATTTTATCATTGAGAGACACTGGCTTTTTATACTCTGATTTGATAACTCTTTTCATACATGCATGTGTGGATGGATGGCCTTAAATCACAGTCGACTCACCACATATACAGGTAACTCCTGTAAGCCATAATAACTATTAAAAAGCAACGGTAGCCCATATCTGATCATCCATAAATATGTTTGTTTTGCTTCGTCTTTATGGTGTATGGCATCAAGGGAGCGTTTACATCCTAATGAAGAGAGACTTATTAACTTGCTGTTTATTGATCCTACAGGCTAAATGAGAGTAATTATAGAGCTGCAAAGAGATGCACTGAGTGAAACACAACTGTAGTTCTGACTGGTGGAAATTGGAAAATGTCAGATGAAGTCTAAATGAAAGTTCAGACAGAAAACATGGAACTGCAGATTAGATTTGAGATTTGAGGGGGCCTCTGTAGGTGTAGTTACATGTTTCTGTCAGGTGCTTGTTGCCCCAGCCATGTATCAGCTTTGCCATGCCCCCTAACCTAGTGGAGGGAGTGCTTGGTACAAAACACCTGGCCTCCCTGCTGGTGGGGCAGGAATGTGTAGGGCTAAAGTGGATGTGGGTGGAAATTTGCAGCGTTCTTAGAACCTGACCCCTGGTAACATTTAAAGGTGCCAGTGTCAGCAGGAAAAGGAAAAAAATCATGGGAATGTGCTACTTCAATCAAACCAGCATCCTTCTTTCTTTGCTTTCTGTGTGTTTTGTGTGTGTGGTTGTCTGTGTTTGTGTGTGTCCGTGTGTGTGTTGGCAACATTATGATGTATCCAGCCTTGTTTTTTAAATGGGGTGATGCTGTCACACACATTTCCAATCTCTGGGGTCAGTTTGAAATCCCTCAATGTTTCCCCTATTATATGGAAGTTTTGGTAAGTTATGCTTTGTGTGTTCATATAATCACTGTCCACCGACAAGTTAGAAAAAGTGGATATTCAATTTACCAGATTTTTGCCATTAAGGACCCCATTTACATCTCAAATGAACTGAGCTAACATAAAAAACAGTAGTTAACTAATTTACAAATTGCCACATTTTTATTTAAAAAAAGCTGTCACCTCTAAAGAGCAGCAGAGCAGAGGTGTACATGTGCTGTACCTGCTTGGTATAATAAAGCTCTGCAGGATGAGTCAGGGAAATGCACCAGATGTTTGTGTTATCTATGAAATCAATGCTTGATGCTTCCAGTAGTGTGCTGCCTCCTTGTTTGGTGTTTGTGTCTAGCCCATTGAATGATTCTTGTACTGGTGCACAGCACAAACTCACCACTGTGAATGAGTAATTGGAAGTGGAACAGCTAGAAGTTAATGTATTTGCAGAACGCCAGCTAGCTGTTACTTGCAGTGTTAAAGTGTGAAGGCAGGAGACCTGAAAATGTGGGCTTTCTCCACAACTGCTGGCCAACCACCACCATGACCTTTGTGCTATATGTAAATTCAAACAACCAGCTCACATGAGAAAAACCAAGGCCTGTTCATGTGTGTGTGTGTGTGTGTGTGTGTGTGTGTGTGTGTGTGTGTGTGTGTGTGTGTGTTTTACCTGCATGATTATAATCCCTGACTGGCCTGACTGAAGTGAGGGCCTTCAGTAACAGACGTATTGAACATTCATTAGCTGTTCTAATAGCAGTGTGCTCTGTTGTGTGTTTAATAGTGTTATTGTGTAGACTGGCTGCACCTTGAAGAGATGTTGTCTTGCAGCTTTAGAAGCACAGGCAGTATGACCTCTGACACCTGAACATGAAATGAAATTTCAGGCAATTCCTGCTGACAGGTTGTTACGAGCATGCCTGTGGAGGAAACACCGATCAGAGGCATATGCTTCTAGCCGCAGGGGGTTTCACAACATGAAGTTCTATAGAGGAAGGGGGGGGTTGTTGTCTCCCCCCTACAATGTGCCCCTCCTCAACCATTTTTAATCCTTATCCGTGCAGTTCTTAGACATAAAAATTGCAGTTAGAACCGAATGTAATGGGTTGATCACACTATAGACAGAATAATAGGTCTTAACAGGTTGGAGAGAAAAACAAACGTATTAGACTTTTCACAAGAGGAAATGCATGTTAGCAAGGTCAAGAGGGGAAGTGAGAGTTGAAGGAAGAACTCAAGAAAGGCGAGTGGGAAAATGGCCAGAAGGTGGATGGAATGAAGGGAAACTACTAGAGGAGATGAAAGGGCAGTGTAGCTATAAATGAGGATTGTTTGATAGAGTAACAGCAGTACAGACATTGTCCACACTGAGCATAGAAGAGACACTACTGTTACTTCCCATCATTACCTGCATCATTCAGTAGGAATCTCTGTGACAGGTGTTAGGTGTTTAAATGGCTCTGTGTGTGTGTGTTTGTGAGAGTAAATGGCTCCTTCTTGACACTGAAGACCATCATTTGCATAATGGACTCACAGACCATACTGACGCTTAAAGACAGGAAGAGAGAAGGAAAAGGGAGTCTTAAAAGAAGCTCCAGTGGAAATGGTTTCTCTCCTGTTGTTCAGACAATCAATAGGTGCTAGGAGATTTGGGTCAAGGTTGTGTGTTACTGTTACTACCAAGTCCATCTCCGGTTGTGTTGAACTTTTTCTACAGAAGACATGCTTCTTTGTCAAACTTAGGTGTAGATAGTAACATTATTAATCCCTACATAGCACAGCAGTCATTGCCGGGCCAGAACTACACCTCTTGTGCTTTCACTGCAAGTCAAAGGGGCACTATAAAGAATCAAAAGTGCACTTCTGTTATTAAGGTTATCAAAATGACTGGAGGGAAGAAGTGCGGACTTTACATTATGCCACTGAAATTCTCCCTTTCTTACATCTGCCCATTCATATATTAGGATAAATAAAGATGGGTTTTTAATATTTTCTAGGACAAAAATAATAACTTTTTATACATTTTTATTCATGTGTCTCTCTCTAACCTTAAGTTTACCTGATTTGACTCATGTGGCATTAGATTGCATAATGTGATGTCTCTGTAATAACTGGAAACCAGGTGTATCATCCCTGTTGTATAATCCTTTTTTGAACTCTAAAGCTCTAATTTAAAATTACAGCCTAAATCAGTCACAATCATCATGAGAAAATAAATTGTTATACAAGTTAATTTAATTCATTTTAATATTTTGGGAAATCTACATCTACAGGCACCCAGGTTAATGAATGTTAATTGAGGTGGTCTGAGTAGTATCTTTCAAAGTCTTGTATATTAGTTCAAGGACTGGATAATGCTATTACTACCTCTTCTCAAGGCCTCTTTGTGGGGCTGCATATGTATTCTGTGAGAGAAGTCACTTGCCTATTAGTGAATTGTTCACAAATATATATACAACACTGAGAGAAATACTTCTGATTCTTCCCTTTTAACGTGAAAGTGACTTTGCAGTGTCCTACTACAATCTGTTAACCTCTGCTGAGGCTGTCTAACTTATTTCTCTGACAAACTTCTACCTCGTTCTCACTGTGTGTAAATATTACTCAACACAGTGATGGTCTGAGTGGCATCACGTGACCATTGATATAAATCTAGAGAAGCTTTACCAGTTAAAACATAACCATAGCATTTAACACTAAATGCAATCATTCTCAATAAGTAACACCCTGGCCAACAGGTAACATTATGCTCTTCACTGCTTCAAAGCTGTAACTCTAACAACTGCACAAACAACATCCTGTGTAACTTTTAGAGCTGCAAAGAAGAAAAGATTTTTAGAAAAACTCAGATTTATCTATAGTTGTGGAAACTATTGAGTTTGTCAGTACATTATGTGGAGATGGGTCCGTGCATCGACTTCCACACTCATCACTCATATTTTTAGGCAGTATAGGGGGGCAATTCAAAAGCAGTATCAGAATCTAGTGTTGAGATGTGTCACTGTTGACAGGCTAGACACCAACTTAATTTTGGTTGCCGTTAAAAGCCTGCGGTTTCTTTTGTCTTGTGTCTAATGCTGTCTATAAAGGCATAGACCCAGTCATAAAACCAACTCTATAAATTGAGAATAGCTTTTTGGATATCAAGGCCTCCAAATATTGGCACATGACAAGCTTTTGCTTTTTGTTTTTGTTTTTGTTTTTTTTTTAAAAAAGGATATCTCCATGCAGTAGCATAAAAATCTAATTTCATATATTTACTTTAAAGATGCCATATTTAACATAAGCATGTTAGGAGGCTGTGAACTGAACAGGACTGTCTGGTATTTCTAATCAGGATTTCCCTCAGCTAGCAGAGGAAACTTATTCCACAGTGCTCAGTGACGTTGAAGCATAAATCTAAACATTTGTAAATCTGGCTAACTGAATTGTGGAACATTCAGTCCATGATAGGTGGGCAATCACTTTGGCCTCTCATAATGATTGTTACAATTGATTTGTTTAGTTGGATTTGAAGTGGACCCAATGTCCATAATGCAGTTGATCTGCTTATCAATTTAGTCCATGTTAAAGATAAAGGAAAAACAAACAAACAAAAGAACATGGGTTTTCACAACTCATACTTTTGACAATGAAGGCACTGTTTTAGACAGCCTGAACTCTCATTGACATGCTGTGAGGTTGACACATAGTTGTCCTTCATCTTTTGGCTCATACATTCAGTGACACTGGTTTTCCTGCTGCAAAGTCATCTTCTCTGCTCATTTCCCCCTGCTTCTTTAAGCAGATGCTTGTCCTGCATGGGTGGGTAGTATTCAGTCATGGCATCCATACTCATCAAGAAATGGATTCTCCTGAGAAATTTCTGGAAAAAATGTCAATATGTAGTCTCAAAGCAGTTTTATTAGCTCTGACTTTTCTGATGAAATCTCACAAACAAGTTGAATGTCAACCCTCAGAGTAGAAAACTGTCATACACTTTGGGCCTCTTGCCTCAAAAAAAAAACTGTACTGTAGCAATCAGACTACAAATGGCACTATATGACTTTGCCATTAGCTGGGGCCACATATGGCTACCCGTAAAGGAGGTCAAAGGTCAGTCACTGCCCACATTCCTAAAGCTCCAACCTCCCTGGCACCCCACCTCCCCCACATAGATGCACGTTAAATGCTTTGTTTCAATCCATCAGTTACACAAAGACAAAGAGACACACACGCGCACGCACACACACACACACACATAATGAACAGCATGCCCACTGCCTGCTGTTGTTGTTGCCCTACATAAAATAAGTCGAATTAAAGAGATCAATGGGCAAGGAAGGGTGAGGGGTAGACAGGAAGAAAGGAAGAGTAGGGAAGGGGAGGGGTTGTTGAAATCTGGGTAAAGGTGAAATATGGATGGACTTTGGTGGATAAATTAAACTGCCAGATAGAGGATGGATGAGTTTTCTGTGGGGGCACAATGGAAGGAAAGACGTGGAATAAGAAGTGTTGTTTTTTTTGTTTTGTTTTGTTTTGTTTTGTTTTTCCATCCAGGCTGAGAGGAGACCTTGGACTTGCTAGTTCAATACCAAGCGTACCTTTTTTTTGATGAAGGAATAATTACAATATTAGCTTGAGTCAGGCCAGGTCTGAGCCTGTGTCATCATGCAGAACTCCTCTCTGTGTAAAGTGCATTCTTCATCGCTGCACTCTTCATTTTAGCAGAAAGAGAAAAATCTCTATGACAAATTTGAAGTGACTTTTTTTCTCCTCAGTCATAAAACTCACAGCAAGCTGTGTGCTCTCTCTCTCTCTCACACGCATCTGTAATTGACCACCTGTTTGTTTGTGGCCTAGTTTATGCTTTTTGAAACACTGGAGCAGTGATGTACAATTCCTTTGGGTTTTCTAACTGCTTCTCTATTATTTCAATTATTCCAAAGCACAACACAAAGGGAAGACAAAAAAACCCTGTACCTGCCATGTTGTTCCAGCTTCTTCTGAAGAAATTAGGGGTATAAATAGAAGTGTATAGGGCAAATGAAGTTCAGTAGTTGGCCCATATTTGAACTGGCATAGGCTGTGGTGTCTGTTTTGTAACTTCTTTAAAGAGTTTGGTCACTTTAGTGTAAATGAAAACTGTAGAGAAAATCGTAGTTCAGTAGTTGGGATAAATTTCATCGTGTAGTTCTGTGTTTGTGTGTATACCGATAAAATGGAACAATGTGCATCTTGATGTTTATGTCAGATAACTTGTCTGTTTGCATGTGCATGTGCATGTACATGTTTATGTGTTGCACTAGGTGAGTTTATAAAAAGGGTGTGTATTCCTGTGCACAGACAGGAAGGTTGCAGGACTGTCTGTGTTTGCAATAGGCTGAGGGAACCAGAGGAGCCCACCAGTGAGGGAAACTTTTGGGTCAAGAGCCCTCATATTCACAGACACACACACACACAACACTTGTTTGTAAGCTCTGCTGACTGCAGGAAGCAATAATGGTGGCGTGCTTCCGGAGATCCGGAGGGTTCTCTCAGGGGAGTGTGTCTGTCCTGTCCAGCTCAGCAGAGCAAAATTGGAAAGAGCAGAGCAGAGCAGAAAATTATAAAACAATGAGAACAAAAAGCAGTAGAACAGAAAATTGTACAATTGGACAGAATAGTGAGGAATACAGGAGAGGCCAGCAGAATCTAGGGAATGCAAACAAAAATATTTAAAATTACCATAAATGACCCCATTAATGTAAAGTCACATGCTGAGGGGCTATATGCAAATAAATGGTTGTATAGTATATTGCTCTGGTCCATGGTCTTAAAAATGTGTTCAGCTGGATAAATGTATAAACCGGACAATACCAGGGAAGGCACTACTGCCTGTGGACTGTCTGTGTGTCAGAGCTCCCCATCATTGTGTCCCACTGCTCCTCTTCAGTCTGAGCCACTTTTGGCAGCGTGTCCCCTGGTCCTCCGTGCCTTCTGCAGGGCTTCATCTCTGCATCCCTTTCTGCTCATCCTGCTGGTCTATTTGCTTTGCTTCCAGAGCTGACAGTGCTGAGGCTGGTATTGGCATGCATGCATTACTGTGCATGGTTGCCTCTGTAATTGTGTGCACAGGCTGTCTGGCTGCACTAATGCCTGCAGTTGTTCCATTGGCAGAGTATATTGATCTCACTGTCTCATCTTGTATGACCAGCTTCACGCCTGGCTGGATATTGGCTGTGAACCACTGCACCCAACATTTCCTGTAATACAGCTCAGCTGCATTTCTGTGTTAGAAACCTGCTGCTTGGTTAGTACCTACTTCTTAAAAATTCTACCCCCACAACCAGGAAATTGTGAAGGGAGGTGGTAAACCCAATCTGATCAGCTCAGCTGATTTTGATGGATACTGCTGAATATAATCTTGTGAATAAACAACAACAGAAAGAAACGCTGCACTAATTAAATATGCATTGTGAAGCTATTCCTCTGCTCGTCTCCTGTGTAGGCTAATGTGGTGTGACCTTGTGACATCATCTGGGCCAACTCCGACAGCTGCACCACAGAGATGAGTAGAAAGCAAGAAAACATTGAACAAATCATTTCAGATATTTAACATTTTGGAGAGCTTTCTTGTCCTTGTTACTTGTTAAATCTGTAGTTATATACAAAGTTAGGACAGTTAGGTTATCTTGTGACTTTGCACAGACTTTGCTGGTTGTCCAGCAACCTCACTGTGGTGACAAGACTCCAAGGAGTCAATGCCTCCAGCCAAGAAATGGTCCAACACATAAACTTCTGTAAAACCAAAGTTTATAGATGTTTTTTATAGGTGAAACAAACAGCAAATATCTTTGTTAAATGTTCTTATGAGGTGTTAAATAAACAAATATTATATTTCCTCATTGCCAGTCTAAGCTAAGCTTAGACTTACCTTAAAAAGGTATAAAAACTGTTCCTATTTCTTTAGCTGATCACCTTGTTATTCATATTTTTACGCACTTCTTCAATAGAGCTGAGGTCAACAAGCTATTCATTTGCCAAGCTTTATCGTCAAGCACTTGATAGATTCACGTCATGCAACCAGAGGTGCAGCTCAGGATGAGTGAGAGAATTTGAATGACTACTTGATGAAAAAAGTGTCTGACATGATGAGATCCATAAAATTTTTTAAAAAGTGACTACAAGTTATCGGGTAACATGAACAAATATCACATGTCCTAATGCTAATGAGAATTAATCCTATTGAGATATTTTAAAAGATAAATACCCAACATCGACATCTGTCTGTCTTGTATTTTGTATTGCAGTTTTAGTAATACTACTCCTCCACAGTTAAAACAGACTGTACTCTCTGAGCAAAACCCCTCTTCATATTTTGAAGGGTGAGAATAACGTGTTATAGATCACACATCATGTAGTCATTTATAAAGAGTGCATATTGAAAATGCTTGTTGATGGAATAATTACATATGTTTGTGTGAAATATGAAAGTCTGGAAGTGATAATACAGGCTGTTGTGGCTATTAACAGTGGCCTTACAAATACATTTTTTGTATAGGTGTGCGTGTACATGCACAGTATGCACACCATCTGCTCATGCTCATGGGGCCTGTGCCGATATGCAGTGACAGCTCAGACATGCAGAGAGCCCTCCATATATCCTGTGTACACAGACAAAAGTGCTCACACAGCGCCATCGGTACAAATACAGCAGGTCTAGATGATGGGGTCATGACCCTAATGGCGTTATTTTGTCTCCTGTCATGGTGGATCACTGAAGAATAAAAAAAGCAGGAGGCGGACTGGACGTGTCTAAAACCCACTACAATGACAAATGTTGCTCAGGAAAATATTTGAGTTAAATTGTTGCTTCAGCTACAACAAGTAACTGGTGAAACTCAGTCAATAGGCATGGTTAAATGGACTTTTTTGTTTTCCGCTTGATTTATTGACAGCCATATAGAGCAGTTTAATATTTTTTACAGATAATTGCAAGCAAATCATAAACTATTCAGTAAGTACATATAAAACAATACAGATAGAAGACACTAGCATATTTTAAAGGTACAGCTGATTGGGGGGAGATTTTTTTAAAAGAAGCATCAAACTTACATTTATTAATACATTTATTTTCTTTCTTGCTGACAGATAGGAAATTTACTTGTATCTTGACAGTCTTGTATCTGAATGCTAAATATTAATCTATTGCCTGCAGGCAGTTTGTTAGCTTAACATAAAAACTGAAAGCATTGGCAGACAGTTAGCCTAGCTTTTCTTCAAAAGTACCAAACCCTCTGATCAACAGCTCTGCAGCTGATTGACACATTATATGTTTCATTTACTCAAAAGTAAAAAAAAAATTACACAGCACAGTGTTAAGAGTGTGCGTCCTTTTCTTGGCTGTATTTAGTATTGTACTGTTTACTTATTACTCTAATATTGCAATGTACCAAGTGGGGGAAGAAACAAACTGTTACATGAATATATAACATATTTATCAAACTTGAAATCACATTAAAAAAAATCTAAATATGAAAAAAATTACCCAATTTATATCTTAAAATGCAGTATATACCAATACCAGAATGACTGTAATACAACCTTTTCTTCTTGGTGTAAACTAAACTAAATTCAGGTTGCATTTGGGAAGGTTTTAATCAGTCACATGTGTCTTTGGTTTTTCTGTAAATTGCTGAGTTATTGTTATTTATTCCTTCTGATGACCAGACAGGGCCTTATCAGTTACTGTTCGAGCTCCCGCATTTGCCAACCAATCACGAGCTTTTCCAGCCAGACATATTGAAAAGACATGCTGAAATGATGAAGTGAGATTTCATCTGAAAAGATGAAACACACGTACAGAGTGTGGTTGTTATTAACATAGAGTTAAGCTTTGAAATAATTATACATCATTGAAACTGTTGTCAGGTGAAAGGACCAAATTACGTGTTGTGCTCTGCTTGTCTTGTGTATAATATGTTCAATTTTCTCATTTTGTGCTATCTAGTGAATGTTTTAATACCTGGCTGCTATGTTGTGAGCACATCTGATTGTGGGGAATTTCTTACCTACTCATTGACATTCTTTTCTAATGAAGCAGTCAGTCTCTGCTGCTTCACTGTGCTTGTACAGACTTGTGTTGCTGTGTGGCTGCCTTTCCTAAGGCAGCTGAGAGTACATCATGTCATACTGGACATTGGCTTATCATCAGAGGCCATTTGAGATGTTTTTTCAGATGTCACAGTTCAGACCATGACCCAATGATGCCTCTTTTCTTCTTATTTCCTCTCACTCATCGTTTCCCCCTCTCTGCTGTGTCTTTGGTTTGTTGCAGACCCTGGTAGGAGCGTGATGAGCGCGCGCTTCCGCTTGCCTGCTGGCAGATCCTACAATGTCCGGGCGACGGAGCTGGAGCGAGACAGGCAGCACACACAAGTTGTGTGCAACATACTGCTGTTGGACAACACAGTCCAGGCATTCAAAGTCAGCGTAAGTACTGCTCTTCTATTCAAGTCTCTCACTGTAATTTCTAATAATCTGGGTTAAAATGTAAAAAAAAAAAAAACAAAAAAAAAAAAAACAACAACAGCAACAAACTAAATGATGGAATCCAGTAAAGTGAAAAGTCAAAATGACTTGACTGAAACAGAAGTTACTTTGTTGTATTGTAAAAAAAGATACTTAATATTTAACAAAGTTTGTCAACCGAATACCACCCATAGCTTTATTATAACCAACATAATGAATACCCGAGAGGCACAGTTTATGCCAGAATTAGCACTCCCCCTTTGGTAAACCCATCCTGGCACATATAATTTATGATTGAGCATATTTTACAGTTTGTTGAGGCTGGCATCACCTTCATTGTCCATTGGAAATAAACCTATTTATAAGTCTATTAGCAAACAGGAAAACAGGAATTTCTAAGAACTATTTTGGCATATTTTAAATATGCCAAATTGCCAGGTTCCTAGTGTACTATTGACATTAGTTTATTTATTGCTAGAACACACAGACTCTCCTCTATCCACTTGTTTACAGAGTTGGTATGTAAGTGAAGCCATTAATGATAAATATTTAATACGTTTCCCTCTTTTTTTATTTCCACTCAAGATAAACAATAGGTTATGAATGTTCATTTACCCATGGCGTGAGAATTAAGCCTCTAAATTTTCATTAACCAAAGCAAAACCTCAAGAAAGAAAAACAGGAAGTTAGAGCACCAGCATTGCGCCCCTTCCTCCCTCTCACCCTCCCCCAGCTGCTCCCATTACTGTAAATTTCCCTTCAAATGCGCCTCATTTTAACTTTGGAGTTGGTGGGGAAAGGCCTGTGTGCCTCTACATGTTTGCAGGCATTTGAGAAGAAACCCACACTATATTTTTCTGATGGACCCAGAGCTATGAGTTCAGTGAATTTCCACTTAGCTTTACAATCATTCACATGCAGACATGCCTTAAGGGGACAGAAAGATGATGTATGTGAGTGTCTTTTCCATGGTGTGAATGTTAGTGTCACTTGAATGTACGCAGGTATATATGTGTGTGGTTTTGGGTTTTGCCCAAAGCTGGTCACAAGTTTGATGTGACAGGCGTTGTGTTCTAAGTTCATGTGACGACACAATTCCTTTTCTCTCTGTCTTTGTGCCTGTGTGTTTGATCAGAGTTGTGACAGTACGAGGCAGGAAATTCCCTGTGTGAGTCAGAAAATACAAATCCTCTAATAACATCCCATTCGTGTGTATGTGTTAATATAATTCCACAGAAAAGCACAATAACATACATAACATGACGCAGTTCAACAAGACAAAAAATTATAAAAAAAAAAACAAAACCCTTTTACGCTGTGAGAGAAGCAGGTGAAAGAAAAATCAGCACTTGATTTCATTTGATCTGTGACACTCGTTTTGCAGCTGGTATGTCTTTGATTTCCTGCTACTCTTACCACTGATCTTACCACCAAAAGCACCTGAAACATAAATATTTCCATGAATTCTGCATATAAAGCAAAGTTATAATAAGAAGCAAAAAACACTCAAGGTCACGGTGACTAAAACAAATGACCAATGGCCAAAAAACAGCTCCATAAATGTGCCATTTTTGAACAAAATAAAATGATAAATCCTGTGCATAATAAATTAGGTTTGCTGAGACCATTTAAGTTTTGTGATTTTCTTGGACACAGAAATAATAATTGTACTTGAACATCTACGGGCTAAGTTGCAAGATAATCAGGGTTATCCTTTTAGTTGTAATTGTGGATCTCAATCAGTCTTTTCTATAACATCTCTCCATTTTCTGTCTTTACATCCCTCTCTACAAATTTCTCACCCTCTCTGCTTCTTGCTCCAGACTATCCCCCCGCTCACTTTCCCTCCCTGCCTCTTGCTGAATGAATGACTCTGTCTCTGTCAGTATCTCTGACAGTGTCATTGATCAGACCCCTGCAGTAGCAGTAACTTCCTGGAAAGACAAGCTATCCTAAGAGCAACAATACTTCTATTGATCCTCTCCCTGGCCAACGGGCCTTGATTTTTTTTTTTTCCCTCTCTCTCTCTTTTCCTTCTCTGTAGCAGAGAGTGAAAATCCAGCACTTGCTTATTGTCATGGGAACCGCATCGTTTAGGGTGCGAGGGTTGGGTGGTTTCACATGCGAGCTCGTATTCATGATCCTATAGATGGAAGGTCTTTGGGGATTTGAAGTGATACCAGCATAAATCAGAATTAGTTTTTGCTCGAATGGCTGAAAGATGACAAGAAATTAAAAAAGCACAGCCCAATGCTGACCCACTGCCTCACTGGCAAAAAAGCAGGGTCAGAAGTAGGACTCAGAGTGAAGTGACAAATGCAGTAGTAACCATAGTAACCACTCAACACTACATAGACATCCTGCTATCTGCATGAGTTGTTTGAAAATCAAGTAACCCTTAATAATGAGCAAGTAAGAACAGTAAGGGGCAAAGGATAAATAATCCTGGAAAATGGCTTTTATTTTCTTCCGAATGAGACCTCTGAATGGGATACCAATGCAAGTTACGTAGGAGACAGATTTTTTTCACGTGTTGAAAATTTGAATTGACTGGTACATTTCCTCCTTAGATATAATGACATTCCTACTCCTGCAACAAGGTTCACACTTAAAGTCATATAAAAAAGAGACTGGGCTGTAATGACCTGACATTAATTTCCTATCTGCTTGTTCACAAGCAACACAAAAAGTTGGACTTGTCAAAGGTAAAAGTCAAGTTTTAAAGCAGTCAAAGTAAAACGAATTGCGGTGAACCTGCTTTAAGCACTTAAAAAAAAAAGAGCTGAAACTGCTCTTCTAAAGAAGGCAGTTTTGATGCCAACAGGAAAACTTCACTTTTTGCAAAACCTTACCATAATAAGACCAAAGTTCTTAAATGTTGAAAGTTTGATGTGTTTGTGTTGTGGAGTGGTTGTGGCTTTGCAAGTGTTTTTCTCGTTTAGCCATCCAGAAATAGAGAGGTGTGACAGTTTGCTACAGTGTATGTCTGGGTGAGATATAGTGCAAATGTAGCTGCTCTTAAGAGGTGTGTGCTGACTGCTGGAGGGATTGAAATCTTAAATCTGAAAAAATTAATTCTCCAAGGTTGGGCAGTGAGTCAACACAGTGTAAAAAGTCGACACAAACTGTGTTTTCTTTGGATATAGATATACAGGGCATTATAACCTTTATTAAATCACCCACTTTAAATACAGTTATATTAACAGGGGTCATGGATTTACAAAGTATTTCCATTAAAGTGAATTTTGTGTGTCTGTGTGTGTGCACTCTGAACACAGACAGAGGACAGAGGCAGATGTTAATGACTCCTTGGTGGTGTAGTTCTCTTCCTGTCTGGACAAGCTTCCTCATGCATATCTGAATTTCCATCACTCTGTAACACACACACACACACACACACACACACACACACACCATACTGAACTATGTTTCCTGTGGAAGGAGGCAAATAAATGTGTCACATTTTGCATTCTTTATTGTTTACCTGCTATTAAAACCACCCTGGGGTTTTCCCTGTTCTGCCCACTGATGATGTCTGGGTTTTTTTCCCCTCTGACACTATAGATAAACCCTAAAGGTCGGAGGGCAGCGACTTATCTGAGCTTCTCTGTCTGTCAGTCTCTCATAGTCTCAGCCAGTCTCTTGTGTGCGATTGCTCTATATCACTAAGTCTTCCTCTTCTGTCCTCACTCTCACGCACAGAGACACTATTACAGCCAATGGTATTACTTGACTGCACAAAGAGCATTTGTCTCACCCTAGCACGTACACACACGCACACATGCACACAAAACACAGTGCATCGTCAATCACTTCTTTTCCCTCTTATTTCTATGACTCTCTGTCTTCTCTTTAATTTTCACTCTCTCTCTTGCTCTTTCTGTCATGAGTCTTTCTATTACCGAATCCACTCCATGGAGTCTTTGCTGCTGCTGTTTTCTGTTGTGTAAAAGTACAGGGGAAGAATGTGTGAAATTGTGTGTCTTTGTGCATGTTTCTGGCTCAGTTTTAGCAATGTATAGTTATTTGTTCCTGCGGGGGCAGTGATCACACATTTGGCTGGCATGCTTTTAGAATACCAGAAGAGGCTAGCACGCACACACACGCACAACGGCATTGGTTTTCCTGGGAGCATGGTATAAAAAGTGCACAGAGGGCACCCACATCCAACTTGAACAGCAGCTTGATACAATGGGGAAGCAGTAGACACACACCAACGCACACTAAAGACTTTTGCAAAGTCTTTCAGATGTGAGTCTAGTCTTACATTGTGAATTGTTGTATCTCTCATTAAAGTTGGAGCACAAACAAATAACCGTTTGAGTGTTTTAAACACACCAACGCACACATAAAGACTTGCGCAAAGTCTTTCAGATGTGAGTCTAGCCTTACATTGCGAATTTTCGTATCTGAATGAGCCTTCAATTTGTTGTTGTCCCCCCCTGCCCCACTTATTTTCCCATATGACTGTTACATCAGACTTTTTGGACTCTGTCAATCTCTCAGCTTGTAAATGAAGCAGTCAGCTTGTTATTGTTTTGTCTTAAAAAAAACCCCCCCAAAAAAAACCAATCAGATGGTGTTTTTGCCCCTGGTTATCTGTCCACACTTTTTATATTCTCATTTTTATTTTATATTTAAGCAAAGTTAAAATAGTCAACAGGAGATCATGTGAGAGTAAAGCACAAGCCTTTTTTGAGAAGGTCTGATTTCTTTGACCACAGTACAACACAATGCGACATTTTAAAATTCAAAGCATATTTTCAGTAGTCAGCTTGTTGTTGATAGAAAACTCATGAGGTTTATTTATATTGAGATAATGCTTTAACTGGTTCTTGTTTGTTTTTCATCCATGAGAAAAATGATAGTATAGCTGCAGGGGAGTGAGAAAGAGGGAGGCAAGGAGCACACAGGGTATCAGAGTTGATTCAACAAGGCTTTGACAGCAGTGTATTCCCCTTACCACCCTCACACACACACATGCACAAACTGCAGTAGTAAAAGGCTGCTGGTGATCCTGGAGGCCTGCTATGTCAACATGTCAACCGTCAACCATCATTCCTTTCGTCACACACACTCAGACACACAAACACACACAGACATATGCAGTACTGTAAAAGTGCGTCACCAAAGGAAAGGGCAGACTTGGAGCAGCCTCTGTGTGTGTGTCTTTTTTTCTCCCGTGGGAGCTCTGGAGTTTCATTCTCTCTCTCGTAAAGTCACAGCTAGATCAGATGCTGATTTGTGCTCACCTTGTGGTCCATCAGTTTATCCCATTGCACTCACTACTCTCTTATGAAATGATGCGATGTTAATGATTAAAGAAACAATTCCTTTTTTTTTTCCTTTTGCTATTTTTTATCCCCCTTTTCATTCTAGTCTGCTCTGTCTTGTCCCTCTCAGTGGTTCTCAATTAGCTCTATTTAACGAAATTTTCTGTTTATTATTACAGAAATTTTCTTCACTTGTTTCATTATATAGCTGTGTAAGTAATTGCATATGTTAGGGATCCCATGATTCCATGATTTTATTAGTGTTTCACTACTGTTTATGAGTGGTAATCATAAAACATAACTGAGTTGACAATAGACATAACAGCTAAGATATTGAAAATTTAAAAGGAAGGTGTTTTTCCTCGTTATTTGCCAAAGCCATCCTCGCTGGAAATGTGAGGAACATGCTGCAGAGCTTGGTCTTTCCCATTTAGAGTGCAGTAGACTTCTGAAAGCAGAAGTTAAAGCATGTACAAGCTCATGGTAATTGATTTACCTGGAATTAATGACTGTCTTGGGCTCTTTCTCCAAGGGTTCCTCTTTCCACATCTCTCTCTCATTAAAGCTGGAGCACAAACAAATAACCGTTTGAGTGTTTTACTCTTTTACTAGAGTGCTTTGGATTTCTCAACACTTTTCCTCTATATGAAATTTCTCTTCATGACGTCTGTTCTTACAGAGTAATTCAAATTGAGTGGAGGCAGTTGAATCTTCATTCCTTAGCGGCAGCTTTTCATCCAGCCTCCCCACTAATGTCATGTATGATGAACTACATTTATTGTTAAATTTGAGATTTCTATTTATGGATGTAATATGACATGATCAGATACTTGGCAAGCCAATTGATGCTACTCTTCTGACTGAAGACATAAAGGTAAACCAGATAAACATTTAAACAGCCTGATATATAATCAGTATACTCAAGGGCTCCACACACAACATGCTCTTTCTGTTTTTAGTCTATACTTTTATGTTTGCCTTTTCCCTTACTATTCTAAGCCAGGATTCAATTCTTCTTCTTCTCCTCGATGCAGGAATAATGACTGAAAACATAAAATCTGCCCACATTCACAACAAATAGAACAGATAATCCACAGATGCAAGTAGTTGAACCTGTGATGATTCAATTTTCTCAGCAAGTATAAAAGGTTTTTGTTAGGGCTATATGACATCACTCATTTGTTAGGGAGTTGTCTGATGGTTTTACACAGTCACTGAACAAACCAAGTAGTGAAATCGATAAATACGGTATATGACAATAGCCTGCAAGCACACATCAACTTAATTTCTCATACGTGTTCGTCCTTGTGTGGTTGGAAAGATATTAAACAGGATGAATCACACATGAATCTTAACTTGATGAAATGCTTCTAGAGCAGTGCGAGCAGTTAAATAATTCAGGCGTCTGTGGTAAGAGAGGGGAGCTACTAAGTGTGTGTGTGTGGAGGACTACCACTATGCTTCCATCTTCACTACAACATCGCGCAGGATATGGTTTAATCGGTCCGTTGCTCATTCCCGTGTCATCGCTATGCCCTCTGTCACTTTTAACAGAGGAGTTCAGGAGCACTGAAAAGCCCAAGGAATTCTGCCTGGTGAGATTGGGTAATAAAATCTGAATTCATCCTCTATGTCATTCTCTGCAGAAGTCGGATCATGGCCAGGTGTTGCTGGATGCTGTCTTCAAACACCTGGAGCTGACTGAGAGAGACTACTTTGGCCTGCACTTGGCTGACGACTCTTCGGATGCACCGGTCAGTGTGATGTTTTCAGTTATGTTTAAATTGGAGGATGCTGCAGTTTCAAGATTTCATATAGTCCATTGTGTGGGTGTACTGGCTTTGAATTCACCAAAAGGTCATCTTTTTAAGCTGGCGCTTGTGTGTGTGTGTGTGTGTCTGTCTGTCTGTCTGTCTGTGTCTGTGTGTGTATGAAACTGGATGTGTTAATCTGTAGGAAGGCTCTGGAGATGCTCTGGGATGTGGATCAGTCTCCTAAAATCAAATATGTTCTATCTGTGTGTGTATAGAACTATCTAGACTCTACATTTATTGACAGTATGAGTATGTGTGTGTTTTCATGTGTGTGCCATGTGCACTGGGTTTCTGACAGGTATGCATGGCGTGTGTGTGTGGGGCGATTAGTGAATAATTTAGCATGTGTAGTCATGCTGTCGAACCGTTATGGTGTCTCTAAGTGTTTCTCAATTAATATTTTACAGCGCTGGCTCGATCCCAACAAGCCCATCAGGAAACAGTTAAAAAGTAGGTGAAATCCACAACACACTGCTTTCAATAACTATTCCGGTTCATGTTAAGCAAATGTTGGGATAACAAAACTGAACTGTTGTAATTTCTCTGTAGCTGAAGCCGTCGTCTAAAAATACGCCTCAGTGATGTTTTTTTTTTTTTTAAGCCCACCTCAAGCAAAATTTCCAGTCCACAATGAGTGTGATTTGAAATTTTGAATCTGCCAAAAGCAACATTTAAACTTCATTTCAACCCTGCTCTTACTTTTTGATAATGAGCAAAAGCATTTGTAGCATGTAGGATTAAGAAGTAGTCAAGTGCGATTTGCAAATCCTCCTCCAGCAATGATTGGACTGTACTTCAACTCTGTTTTGCCTCAGACTGACTCATTGAGGAGTAACCACAGGAAGAATAGAGAGTGAAGCATTTGTATAAATATAGGCTTTATAAAAAAAAAAAAAAAAAACAAACGCCCCCCGCCCCCCCACACACACATTTAAGTCAGCTGTTTTGGTGTGTGAATAACAAGAGATGAATATTTCACACATATACCTTTAAAGGACATTGAGGTCATCTTTAAATCTTTAAGGTCTTAATGAAAACATACAGAAAGATTTACAGAACATTAAAAAGAATGACAACTAGTGCCTTTTAAATCAAGCATTGGATTGTAAGACAAAATACAGTTGCCTTATACAGTACATTTGCTTTCTAGCCTTTGGGCTTTCTATCTATTCACTGCTCTGCCAAGTTGTATTTTATCCCTCTAACTGTTAATCTTCATTTCTTATAGGAGGGTCTCCCCATAACTTGAGCTTCAGAGTAAAATTCTTTGTCACTGACCCCAGTAAACTTCAGGAAGAATACACACGGTAAGGATGTTTATTTTATAAAGATAAAGATGGTTCCTGATAATCATTTAGATTAACATTCAGGATTATCTGGTGGTAAGGTGTTGATAAATATTCTCACTGAAACACCCCTGTAATATTATGAGAATCTGGAAATCCTGGTTCTGTTGATATTGAAATACATTAAAGTTCAATTTGGGTCAAAGGTAAAGAAAAAAAGAAATAGGCTAAATGTATCAAAATATTGAGGCAAGAGTAGAGAAATACGCTTGAAATACAAAATACGTTGATTTGAATGTTTCTATGTTTATTGCCTGTTTATTATAACAACTGGACTGCACAGCTGTTGTAAGGTACATTACTCCTAAGGCTCATTATGTACATGTTATAAAGAGTAAATGTCTTTCCACTTTAACAGTAATAATAAAATGGTTTTCTAAAATCCCTTTTGGGAGCAAACTGATTCCTAGTTTGAAAGCTTTTTTTCACTCACTTGAATTAGAGAAAAAAGGACAAACTGGCATGCTTAATACGGGGGCCAGAGTTCAACTCACAGTTCTGCAAACATAAGGTCAAACAACAAAGAGCAGAGGGGATATCACTGTGCCTGGTGTTTGTTACACCCTCTGAGCCATGGCCTTGCTCACTTTCCACACACATGTTTCAGCAAGCAATGAGCCTTGGATCTGGCACGCTCTTCTGGTGTATAGTATGTTCAAGTCACAACAAAAACTCTCCTGATAGCGTTGTGACGCTGCGTCTATGCATTGCTTGTGTCAGCAACACTTGGTTAAACAATGTTGTGAGCAGTAAGAACAGTTTTTACCCTCAAGTGACATAACCCCCCCCCCCCCTTCTTTTTTTTTTTTAACATGCTTTTGATGAAAGGCTTTTCCAAGGACTCATAAGAAAATCTGCTCTGTCTGTTATAGCAAGCAAGCTAATGGTCCCACCAATAAAACAAAGGGCTATGTTAAAATGTATTTATTTTATTTATAACAGGCACTTCCAACAGTGTTACCATTATAATCAGGGCGACAAACCTATGTTGGTTGCTTTAAGTCAATGGTTCACTGATCTGTCGTCCTAATGCGGTGTGTGGTTCTCCATCAGGTACCAATATTTCCTTCAGATCAAGCAAGATATTTTAACTGGAAGGTGAGTACCTCTCCCCTCTGTTTATTAGATGCTGAAGTATAGATATGCAGTGAAAATAAGTCTTGCTGCTTCTCTCTTTGTTCTTCAAGTAGTATATTAATGTCATTGATGGTGTCAGGCAGTTTTACATTTCTCTATTACTATTATGATCAAACATATTAATCTCTAGTCTTTGCACAGAGCTGTAATGTCTGTACATTGATCCGAAGCTGAATCATCTGTGTGCCTGCTTTATTTGAATATGTGTGTTTATGTGCATGTTCTTGCGTTTCCCAGATTGCCCTGTGCACACAACACAGCCGCACTGCTGGCGTCCTATGCTGTTCAATGTAAGTACTGCTCCCTGGATACATCCACTCCATAAAACGATGGAAAGAAAGGCAATTCATTAGGCCTCTCTTTAACTCCACACACTGTTAAATGTAATGACTGTGACTGCTTCAGCACATTAATATTTGGTACTCTGAAGCCATTACCATTCAATTAAGCTGTGTAGTGATAGTTGTTGTTACCTTCAGGGAGATAAATGTTCTATTCTCTAAATATTCTATTCTATCCTATATAAAGACTGCTCCACAATCATCTTTATGGGCCGAATATTGTGCAGAGTCAAATGGAATGGTATCAGGATGATGGTGATCAACGGTTAATTGCTACAGTTCAAAGGCATCAGCCATTTATCTCTACTAGTGTTATCAAATATGCAAATTTGTGAGTCCGTGCTTCAGTACTGCAGGTGAAGCACTGAAAACAGTATCAACATTTTACTATAATAGATACCGTAATATAGCAATACCCCTATTGCTGTATTAATGCAGTCGGCAACCAAATGAAAGACTGCAGCCTCATTTGTGGTGCTGTAACACCTCACATTAAATAACTCTATGTTAACCTAGCAGTTAGAAAACATCTCTGCAGCCCTATAGATCCATGTATATGAGGTGATGTTCAGCCTCAGCACTGATGTTTAGTGTTTGGGTTAAATGCTGACTGGGCCCTCCTGTCATCAGAATAATAACTCGTGACACTGGTGTCTTACTTGCCCTTTCTCTTTTACTGCCGCTCTTTGTTTGTACTTAAGCCTGTTTTTCCCTCTGTCTGTTTCTTTCTTTTTTATCTCTATTTAGTCTTCTTCATCCCTTTCTGCTTATCTCCCCCCCCCGCTCATAAACCCCCTCTTCAGCCACTTCCCTCTGCCTTCCCTTCCTCTTTCTGTCCTCCACCTCACTGGTGTATTTTGTGTGGAATTTGCTCTGCTGCAGTATATAGGTCAGAGAAGAGATTTGGCCCTAGACTAACAACATCATGACACGACTGATTTTCCACACACAGATACACAGTAGCACATACACACAAAGTCTGAAGCTACGTCCATGGTGTCACTTTGCTCAGTGCCAGCCCAGATTATGAAGATAAATGAAAAACGACTTGAAGCAGCTGTTATGCTGCTAATTCAGTTAGCTTGGCCCAAAGTGCCAGCGCTGATGATCACCCTAAATCCCACACCAAAGCTTTGCATTCTCAAAAACATCACATATCCCAAAACAGTAGATCAAAATTCTTGTTTAAAATTGACCAAATACTGTCTGGAAACCATAGCAACCAGTTCATCAGATATTAAGGCCATTAGAAAAACTAAAAAAGTGAAAATATGTTTTTGCTTCTTTATTTTAAAACAGTAGCTATGGCCTTTAATGTAGCTTTTCATTTTTATAACCATGTTACACTAGATAACATTTCTCTAGCTTTAACGTTGATTTTCATACAGTTGCATAAGGTTGCATTTTTTCATTTATTCGTATTTACAAGGGTGGATGTTAAAGCAACAGATATGCTGTCTTGTTTTGTGTCCAGTCTAAGTTGTTAGTGAAGGGATAGCGCGCACACACAAATACATCCACACTTGGGTTAAATTTCCCCACAGTGAAGATAAATCCGTCATCACAAATGGCGAGTTGATTATCTTCTTTATGCTTTGTTTGGTCAATAGCATCATTACAATGATCCTCAGCTCAAGCTAACCTCTCCCCACTTGGAGCTAATCAAGTTGTCAGGTGGGCTTGGTGCTTGATTGGCCTTAACATTGGGCATTGTAAGTAGTAACTGCGGCAAAAGATAAAAGCAATGTTAACCCAGCGTTGTGAGATATACACTATTGACTGGGCATATATTCCTCCCTGGAGCTATGTGCACATCAATACCTGGGTGAACTGGAATAGATTCATTGGCCAATAATGCTTAGGCTACCGGCTAGTGGGGCAGTCCAGGGAATACTTGAGTGAATTGATGCTTTTGAGCTTAAACTGCTTGCTTGTGAGCTAATAGCTTTGTGGATTCAACTTGTGCTCCATCTCTCTGAGGGCTACCAGATCATTTAACTTTTAAGGCTTCTTCCTGTTATTTTCAATCATTATTTTCGTCATCATTAGAACAGCTTTGTTTTTCATCCTGCTGTCTTTTGCTATTTTGAGTCACATTAAAGCCTCTGGCCATCTGTTATATAAAGCACTCATTTCATAAGTAAGTGGCCAAAATATAAATGGTAATCCTAATTGATCCATGGTTTCCACTACTGGTTTGACCTCTTCTTAAAGCTACTTACAATATTCACACGCAAGGGAGGGATCATAGTAAGATAAAAAGAGGCCTGTGCTGCCTTGTAGCTTTGCTGAAAATATGCAAAGACCTGTGGTAACACAAACTTTCCCACTTAATATGGTATTACAGCAGCACAGGAAGAGCACTCTGCTTTAATTTCCCACTGTCGTCTATAGGCTTCAATACTATCTTTTCATATGGTGCTTGCTGTGATGATGTCCTACCTCTCTTTCTCTCTCCCTGTAGCTGAGTTAGGGGACTACAGTGAAACGGAGCACAGTCCAGGCTACCTGTCTGAGTACTGCTTCATCCCCAACCCTCCACAAGACTTCCACAAGGAGGTCGCCAAACATCACCAGCAGCACAGGTATGTTGTCCATACATACTCCATACAGCTGTGATCCCACAAACTCAGGTAAAAACACAGAGGAACCAGCATATTTTTCCTGCCGTTGTTGCATTTCATTGCTGAATCACATTATTTTCTTTTTCTTTTCTCTCTACCTTCTCCATATATTTCTTGAACACACTCTCTCTCTACCTCGTCATTTTCTGTGTTCCAACACACAACCTCCGATTGTCCTTGTACCTCTCTCTCTCTGTCTTACTTTCTTCCTCCCTCTCCCTCCCTCTCAGCGGTCTATCTCCTGCCCAGTCAGAGTTTAATTATCTGAACACAGCACGTACGCTGGAGCTCTACGGGGTAGAGCTGCACTATGCAAGGGTAAGTCAGGTTTTATTTCATGCCTACCTGTCTGTTTTGGTAGTAGTGTGTGTGCATGTGTGTGTCTTGAAGACTGCATGTGTATATTTTGTGAATGTTTGTTTATACTTCATACTTCTGTGTCTGCGTTTCTTTTTCCCCTAAAACTCGTGTGGCCTATTCAGCATAATGTATCTGCAATCTCACTCTAGCCTTTTTGTTCCTTTTCCTCCTCCACACAAAGAAGATAATCTAGCCTACATCGAACTTCAGCAATTATATTCAAAATTGGTATCACAGTATTCCCATTGTGGGGGATTAAGCACTCATCAAAACAAGAGTGTACCTTAATAGTGAAATTTAAAAATATTTCTTTTGAATAGCTTTGCATAAAATATCTGATACAGCTCAAGATCTCTGCCTAATTAGTTACTTTAAAAATATAAAGCCTCACAAGTGAACATTAGCATTTGCCCCCCTCAGCTGTTAAAGGAATTAAAGCATGATTAAAACCAATTTTTAACCTCGTTCACATGTTTACAATGTGTTTTTTCTATCATACATCTGGAATTGACACTTGCTGCCTACACCGAGTCAGACAGCCAGGGGGGTTCATATTTCATATAACAAGGAACCAAACCTGTCAGGCCAAAAGGTTGTCAGCACAGTAAGCAATTGTTTACATTAGCATAGCTTTTAACACTGTTAGTCGCTGCCAGTTACAAAACTGACAAAACTGATTAATTACTGTACCTTTTCTCAAATGCCTTCTAGTTGCTAATTTTGATCGCAGTAAACTCTTTAATAATCTAAAAAAAAAAAAAAATTATAAAAAAAATAAAATGGTTTCATCAACCAATCGTCTTGATGCACTTGGCTATTTTACTTTTCAGTCTAGCATAAACAGTGGTACTGGGTTGGACATAAAACCAAATCCAGATTTTTCAATGAGGAAAGCATAGATTTGACTGATAATCCATCCATCCATTTTCTACCGCTTTTCCGTTTCTGGGTTGCGGGTGGCTCACTCTGGGTGAGGGCGGGGTACACCCTGGACAAGTCGCCAGTCCGCAGGGCCGACACACAGAGACAGACAGAGACAAACAACCACTCACACTCACACTCAGACCTACGGACAATTAAGGGTCACCAATTAACACAAACATGATGTCTCTGGATGGTGGGAGGAAACCGGAGTACCCGGAGGAAACCCACACAGGCACAGGGAGAACATGCAATCTCCACACAGAAAGGCCCCAGGCCGAGAACGATCCCGCGACCTTCTTATTGTGGGGCAACAGCGCTGCTGCCCAGATTTGACTGAAAAATCAATTTGTTGAGGAATGAGGTTGGTTTTGTATTTGTGTGAGAATCTTTTCACTTGCTCTTTAAAATTAAAGCATTAGCACAGAACTAAACTTAAAATGTAAAATGTTCATTAAATGTGATATCAAAATTTGAAAGTGAGCACAAAAAAGAAATCAAAGAGCTGCTCCAATAAAATATTTTTGATATTTTTAATTTGTTGAAAGTAAGTTTCATTGTCTTCACGGGGAGCGCTGCACATTTGCCTTGCACATGTTGCTTGAGTGTGTACTGGTACATCTCTGAAGTCAATGATCATTTGGAATAATAGTCTAGACATGTTGAACAGCATCTGCTTAAGGATGTGTTATTATTGGACTCTGGCTTGAACCCTTCTTTGCGTATTCAGTCTTGTTCTATGTAAATTCTTACTTCCCCCTGTGTGGGTTTCTTTGAACGTCTCTTTACCCTCTGCTATAGGTTTGCATCAAGTCTGGCATCAGCAGGATCCCTAATATTTTGCAGAAATGAGGGAGCCTGTCCAAAATTTCTTGGCTCCAGTTTATTTTTGTTATACTCTTCTCCCCTACCCACTACCCTCAATAAACACACTCTCTTCTCTGCTATTCAGGACCAGAGTAACACAGAGATTCTCATCGGTGTGATGTCTGCTGGAATTGTAGTATACAAGAACAGGGTACGGATCAACTACTTCCCATGGTGAGTGTAACAAATTGCATTTTTTTTATTGAGTTTCCAGGTCACTAATGTCAATCTGGCTGATATTCAAATATCATGAACCAAAAGTGTTTTTGTGTTGGTATCTCTCCTCCATTCTCATGAAAACCATGCGACATATATTTCTGAGGGAAAGTGTATAAATGTTGGCGAGTAGAGGAGTACCAAGTAGTAACCTCTGGGGGACACCTTAAGACAATACACTCCTCCCAGGCTCCAGCTAAACAGAAAGTTTAGCCCTCTGCAGGTTGGAAGATGAAATAGTAGAGAGAAATAAAATTGATTTTCTTTTTGACCGAGCATGTTCACCAGTAAACCAACTGCTGTTTCAGAGGTGCGAAATGCAAAAGAAGCATGTGATCTAATGTTCAGCAGTCTCTTGTACACCTCCTGGGAGCCCACAAGCAAGGTTGTTGAGAACCAGCTGCTTTAGTGAAACTACTCTGTGGCCAACAGAAAACCTGGCAGTGATCAGGTATGAATGAGTTGATCTATGTGGATGGCAAGTGGAGCGCGAAGACAAAAACTGCTCTTCATTGATATTATCCTATTGCAAAGAGGAGCTACACAGAGAAAATCTGAATCTTTATTGCCTTTCTATGGACTGAGCTCTGTAATTGTTGACAATGATAGAGAGCACTTTTGTCATTTCTGTCTTGCATGATTTCCCTTGATATGAAGAACCAAACTGTAGATGTCAGAAAGCCACCTCTGCTTCAATCAGCTTCACTTGAACAGCCTCCAGGAATCCTTTTATTTCCTGAGAACTCCGCTACATAATATTTTGGTAATCTCACATAGTGATTATTGACATGGCATATTACTGTTTAATCCTCAGATGATCTTTTCTAGAATTATATTTTTGATTCCACTAAAGGGATTCATGTTAAATTAGGTTTCCTGGAAATATCATGGTCATGAAATCTGCCTGATCCCCTTTTGTCATTGTTTTCCATTTTCTTTCAGTCTAATTCACTTTCTCTTATCACTCTGTGTGTCTCTTGCTCTCATTCTCTCTCCAAAGCATCAATTCTTGTAAATCTCCCATATTCTGCTGCTACACTGTGGGATGCAAAATGTTAATGGGTGCCAGAGGTGGGAGAGTAACTATTCAACCCCTGTAACTCTGGAAGATGGATTAACTCATGACACGCGTGTGTTGGCTTAACACACGCAGCCTGACCAAATGCACAAAGTACCTGGTGTACGTGAGCGTGTATATGGACATCTGTTTGTGCCTGACAGAAGTAAAATGTTTGTAGTAGAAGTAGAGTTGGTTTGTGTGTGTGTTCATATAGGGTATATGATGATTTTGACTTGGTTACTCAGAGGTTTTAGGCGGTGCATTGACTTGCATAACCTTGGTTTGGGTCAAGTCATCCTAAAGGGAGAAAACAACTAAAGCAAGATTGTGTGTGTGTGTGATCTGTGTCTGCGTCAGTGCGTGTATCAAGTCAGCTGAGCTAAATTTAGAGTGACCAACAGTGGTGTCCCCAACAGCTGTCCAGCACCATGTGTGAGAAAGATAGAGGGATGTATCATATCCTCCCAACAGTGCATCCATTGATTTCCATCTTTCCCTAGCCTCACTCCCTCTATATCTGCGCTGCATTTGTCCCTCTGCCTTTCTTCCTTTTTTTTCTTTAATATTTCTGTTTTTAAACTAGAAGGGGTCAAGAAAGATTTTGAGAGTTTGAAAATCAGAGAGAACCATTTAGATTTTTTTATTTTCTGCCCCTTTCCTATTTCTGTTCACAGCAGCCTGACAAATGAGCCACACTTAGATGGGGCATGACTCACACCCTGCTTAAGCGTGTGTGTATGTGTGTTTGTCCATGCAAGTGTGTGAGTAAGTATGTAAAATATATTTAGCAGGGAGCGATGAGTCACAGGAACAGCAGAGCTCTAGGAAAGGATTATATTTCTGTGCTGCTCATCAGCAGACCTCTTACTGTGGCCGTGCATGTGCAGTCTCCTGATTCGAATATTATTTCATACCATTTCTGCTTCTTCAGTTACATGACTAGATAATGCACAGATGGATGAGAAGGTATATGTCTCACGGAGCTGCCAGGAAACTCTGGCACTGTAACACTGTCATAACCCAGTCTCCCCCTCCAGGTCTGAGGTTAAATTGAACAGTTGATATGTGACACATAGGTCAAGTGATTTGAACTCCTGAATCATTGAGATGTGTCCTAAGGTAGAACCTGCCAGGCCTCTGTCTTCATTCGTGATCACGTCCACTCACCTGTATATTGATCAGTGTATGATGGACTGGATAAAGTATGACTTACACAGGCAAATTTTCAACTTGTGCATGACAAATTGGAAGTATCAGTATTTTTATTTTAACCTGTAAAATACTCATCACCTTCAGCCATTACAGATTTAGACAGTGCACTGTAGACTCACAGTCCTTAATTTGACTTTATGGTTTTTATTCCATAGTATTTAAAAATAGCAGGTATGCCTGATTCTGAAGAGTTGCCCAAGTCTGTGCTTTTACTTGTTTAGCGAAGTCTGTTGTTGAGCTCAGTAATACCTGTTTCTGCATGTTTGAGAATGAGACAACCAATCAGAGCTTTGGAGGTAAAGAATGTTGACATCAACCTCCTGCATAGCCAGAAATAGCAACGCTTAAACTCTATAATTTATTTGTTGTCCCAACCACAGCCATTAAATTATGTTTTAATGTTTCACATTGCATAGAATACTTGACATCATGTACCACCAATGATGGACTGGAATGAGGCTAACTAGAATATGATAGAGTATGATAAATTTCAAACTATATAGCCATTTACAGCCTGAAGCTGCTAACCACTATCAGTCAAAAGTTTGGACACTCTTTCCTGTTCACTTAAATGAGAATTTGTGTCCAAACTTTTGACTGGTAGTGTATTTTCTAAAAGAGTTTAATATTTTTCAGATCATGTCATCGGAATTGGATGCAACATTACATCAGTTGCACAGTGCACAATGACTCTACCTGAATATAATATACATCTATTTTTGACCACTGTAATGCCACTGGTTTATATACATGCAATAACAATCAAACCTTGTTATGTTTGATTGGCCATAGTCATGAGGAGGAGCCCTTTGAGCCTTTCAGCACAGCAGCATAGTGGTTAGCGCTGTCACCCCACACAAAGAAGGTCGTGTGATCGGTTTCCCACCTGGGGCCTTTCTGTGTGGAGTTTGCATGTTCTCCCTGTGCCTGCGTGGGTTTCTGCCGGGTACTCTGGTTTCCTCCCACCATCCAAAGACATCATGTTTGGGTTAAATGGTGACTTTAAATTGTCCGTAGTTCTGAGTGTGAGTGTGAATGGTTGTTTGTCTCTGTCCCTGTGTGTTGGCCCTGTGATGGACTGGTGACCTGTCCAGGGTGAGCTGGGAATGAATGAATAATGTTGAAGTCAAACAGTAGCAATGACATGTTGAATACTGGAACACACAAAGACAATTATTCTCTGTTCCTACAGTAAGCCACTTTATGTTCTAACTTTTAGATATTTAAAATAATAGATGTTTCCTCTTTTCAAGCATTAGAAAAAATTACAAAATGACCTTTGTGTCACGTTAACTGATTTTAATGTCACAGTTTTCCATTGGTTAATGGCTTGTGCGTATGTGTAAAAATGAAACTTTAGAGACTCAATACAGGTGACGTGTTCTCAGGTTGTGAAGACAACAGTTAGATTTTTTTTTTCTTTTCTTTCTCTTCCAGGTTGAAAATAGTGAAAATCTCCTTTAAGTGTAAACAGTTTTTCATCCAACTGAGAAGGGAGTCGGTAGGTACACACACACAATCACATGCACTTTTGACGACCACAAATGTCTATACAAACACATTAAATGGTGATATTTAATCAAAGTAGTCCTTAAAGTGGTGGAGTGCCTGGTTAAATAATATAAATCTAAAATAATTAAATTCATTGGATTAAAGTAGAGGATAGACAGCTGAAATGGTTTGCTAAGAGTAACAGGTACTTTACTCCCTGGAAACAGACTGAGAGTCGGGAGACGCTGCTGGGCTTCAACATGGTCAACTATCGGGCCTGTAAGAACCTATGGAAGACCTGCGTGGAGCACCACACCTTCTTCAGGCTGGAGCGGCCCATCCCTCCGCAGAAGAACTTCTTCGCTCATTACTTCACCCTGGGCTCAAAGTTCAGATACTGGTAAGAACCAAAGTCTCACTTTGACACTCATTGGGTTGAGAGGCTGAAACACTGGAAGGCTAGCTGGTGGATCTCATGCTGACTTGACTCAAAGAATGAACACTTAATAATTCATTGTTGTACCTCAAGTAAAAGCAGCTTGTTTGCTTTATGCCCTGCAACCAGTCTTTAAAACTTGGCATGAAGCTTTTGTGTCCATCTTGTAAGCATTGATTTTAGACCCACAACAGTCTCCAACGAAACACTGTTTTGAATTGATGAAACGCACCTTCTCAAATTTTCAGTTGTAAAGTGGACTTAGAATGTAAGATAAAATCATTTTTGTCCTTCTGCATTATTACATGTTGGCAACTTCCCTTTTCTTCTCTTCACTTTAAATAGTTTTTATTTCCTTTTCCTATGAGGCAGAGTGAGACATGAACCGAGAGTCTGAAGTCCTGTGATGCATTATTTAGCAGCACAAGACTTGAATGATGATGTTTGGCTGATGGTGTGTGGTGTGTGTGTGTGTGTGTGTGTGTGTGTGTATACTTGCCCTTGAGATTATTATTTACAACAAGGTAGGGCTGGCCAAAATTTGTATTATACATTTAAAAATTTTGGTCAAGAAAATATAACTGAAAAAATGTATGAGCATTGTCCTGTTATATGTCCATGTGCCTGTCTTGTACCACTGATGTTCAATAAAAAATGCAATGAAAAAAGAAGGGAAAAAAAAGAAAATATAACTGATAAAAAATTATAAACACTAAGAATGCCCACAACGAATATCTGTGCCGACAAACTTCTAAAAAATTTGTTTGCCAAGTCTGTGAAACTTGTATAATATTTTAGATATACAATTGAAAAGTGAAAAAGTGTTAACCTTTCATTTGTATTTCAGCCTTAATATACAAACCACTGACATGACATCACTGTCAAATCAACCAAAACCCAAGGCTTTGTCAATTTAGATATATTTAAATTTATTTTCAAGTACAATACAAGACTCTTTTTGTTTTTGTTTTTTTTTTGGGTTGTTTGTTTCTCTCTGTAGTGGGCGGACTGAGGTGCAGTCGGTACAGTATGGGAAGGAGAAAGGCATCAAGGACAGAGTATTCGCCAGGTAATGGACTTGTCTTTCTTTTTTGGTTTAATCTAACCACTACACAACTCAACAAGAACATAAAAAAAGAAATGTATCACTCACTACACATTGAAAGACTTACCTACCAATGACTCAGCAGCTGGACTAATCCATAATGTTCCTTGTGACTTTACTTCACTCATTCCATCAGAAGCTGCCTTCAGTCTCCAGCTCTCTACATCCCAAATTGTATCTTCCCTTTTTACCATGTCTTGAAATAGGTGACAAGACATACCCTTTACACAATTTTCAACTCTGAATCAGCTATCTCCTGGGTCTATAGGTGCCTGGGGCCATTAGCAGGCCAGGCGAGAAAATTTAATATTTAAATTAATCAACTTTGGCACAACCCCTCTTATGACAGAGGTGGACCATCTCACCCCACTTAACACATAGCTGGTATGTCCCAGACCAGTCTGAACCTGATATCAAACCTCCGTCCTCAAAACAGTGATCAAGCTTTGCAAAGGAATGGAGAATTTAGTGACTGTGATAGAATAAATTATTTTTAAATAGCAATATCTTACTAAAAAAGGGACCCATATCGCTGTAATGCCCAACTGAATGGATGTTTTGGTTTAAACAGGTCTCCCAGCAAACCTTTGGCTAGAAAGCTGGTAGGTGGAACTGACTGGGAATCTGTGAGCAGGAACAGCCTATCAGATGAGAGACTGGAAACCCAAAGCCTGCCTACTCGTTCTCCACCTGGGACGCCAAATCAGTGAGTCCAAGTTCCAGGGTTCAATCCAGGACACTTCAGCTTCATGTCACACTGTTATAAAGTGAAAATTTAAATTTAGTCATAATCAACACGAGGTCTGTTTAAACAGCTGTGTTGTCTGAAAAGGTTTGTTTAGTATTATTATTATTATTATTATTATTGATTTTTGTTGTCTTAATGGGCAGCAAAACAACTGCACAACAGACTATGTTTCAAGGGAATTGTTTCAGGACTGTACTGGACAATGTGTGTGCTACAGATTTGCCTAAGCAATTCTTTATTTACCCCAAGAGAACCAAAAAATAATCAACTAATAAGTACCTTTTGGTCCACTTCTCCTATTTTACAGAAGATTTTACATTAATTGGTTTAATGCCAGAGTTTTACCATTACCAGGGTAATACTTAATTATATTTTATTTCAGGGTTTTATATCTAAAGAAGAGAACACATCCATTAGCCGTGGACATTAGTAGTCCCAAGCATATTTAAAGGTAGTATTTCCAACCCTTCATCAGTTTTGTCTGGTGTGTGTGTGTGTGTGTGTGTGTGTGTGTGTGTGTGTGTGTGTGTGTGTGTCAGGAACTCACTGTTTGTACAAGAGGGCACAAGACTACGCCCGTCTTCTGTTGGCCACCTGGTTGATCATGTGATCCACGCTTCTCCCAGCCTACCTGTCTTTTCCTCCAATCACAAGTCAGCCTCCTCCACGCAGGCCAACAGCATCAGTCTGGACTCAACACCGTAAGTCTCACAACTGCTGGATGCTGCATGAAATTCAGATTTTCCTGGAGCAAGTCAATTCCTTATCACTCTCATTTCTCCTTTTGTTCTTTTTTCCCCCTTCATGGCTTCAGTCTGTTTTTGATGCATGTTTCTGTTTGGGAAAAATCAGCCTCTGACTTGGTGGCAGAGCACAAAATTTCACTGTAAATTTACTTCCCCATAAATAAAGCACACACCAGAAAAACAGCTGCCCTTTCATTTTGAAGTTAGATTTTACTCATCAGAGTTAGTGCCACTCTGTCTGAGTGTACTGCTGAGATGACTGCTTTTTTTAAATGTCTGTCTGTGTCTGTGGCTTCTCCCCACAGTTTACACCCTTTCCCAGTGTCGCTTAAATGGTCCCACTAGAAGGATGAGCCCTTTGAAAAACAGCTTGTAAAATTTGTTTGCAGGGTGGATTCGTTGTATTGTACAGCACTGAACATGTGTATCACACTGTAAAACAACTGGTGAAATGAACTAGTGAATTTCCACACAAATGCCAAACACTCTGAGTAAAGTGAGTCCTGATGGAGTTTTAAAACTTTATGTACAAGAAACGGACTCTTTCTCAATAACAAAATCCTCTTTGCATTCATGTAGCTAGAGGTTAGTCAAGAGGGGGAAAAAAAAGAGCTCAAAATCTAAAATGCATGTATGCTGTGGGTCTGGACTGGTTTGTGCTTGTGTATGGCATGCATTCTATGTTGACGCAGCAGGAGTGTGTGAGTGAGTGAGTGAGTGAGTATAGGGTTAGAGAGATGGAACATTTCTCAGTTTGAAATCAGAGTGGTTAAGTGACATTACAGTGGTAGTTCAGCTACCTACAAAGCTACATACACACATACCCATGCCAAGTTGTTGGCTCATCACTCAGTCACATAGCCAAAGATGAATAGTAACATTACCCATACATGGTATTTTATTGGCTGTATTTAGTTTATTCGACATAATAAATATTTGTAATACCAATTTCTGGTTATGTGTTCAAACATTGTGTTTTATGATTTCATAAAACATTCTCAAGAGGAGATTCATGTATGTTGAATTTGGGCCATGAAGAACAAGTATGAGAAAAGAAAGTCAAAAATCATGTCTGTGGGTAAACTGGACCTTTCTCATCTCAGATATTATGACTGACCTGCATATATACTCTAATAACCAGTTTACTAGATGTCATTTGTAAAAGTAAATTCATTCATTCATTCATCTTCAACCGCTTATCTTTTTCTGGGTCGTGGGGGTCCTGGAGCCAATCCCAGCTCACACTGGGTGAGGGCAGGGTACACCCTGGACAGGTCACCAGTCCATCACAGGACCAACACACAGAGACAGACAGAGACCAACAACCACTTACACTCACACTCAGACCTACAGACAATTTAGAGTCACCAATTAACCCAAACATGATGTCTTTGGACGGTGGGAGGAAACTAGAGTACCCGGAGGAAACCCACACAGGCACAGGGAAAAAACAAACTCCGCACAGAAACCAAACCTGATACCTTCTTATTGTGGGGCAACAGTGTTAACCACTATGCTGCCATGCTGCCCTAAAAGTCAATTGTTAAAAAAAAAAAGAAAAGAAAAGAAGAAAACTAATTCATGTTTTGTTTTGTTTTTTTCCATCTCTACTCTAACTTTTGTGGCTGTCGTTACTTACTTTGTTAACCTCATAGTCAATCTCAATCTAGGTTAGATGGTTTTTGCAACCTATGATTTGTTAAAGTAAGTAAGTAAATAAATAAATCATACATATTCCTCAATACCCTCAAAGAACTTCATAAAGTCATTTATAATCTGCTGTTTCCCACAATTTTATGATATGTTGGTTCCACAACATAACAAAACCATAACCGTTGGAAAGTCTATATTACATTCTGTTTTTAGCTGTGTAGAGTGAAAATGATCTGTTTAGCAAACCAGTACAAATGGTACAATTATACAATACAGTCTAACACAGCATTGCATCCAGCCGTGTAGTATGTTATGAAAAAATCAGTTTGTTTACTAAAATCAGGCCAGTTTCTTCAAGGATGCAGAGAAAGCCTCAGAAATTTGTTTAGTTCCCTTATTCCGGGGCCAAGGCTAAGATGTAGTTTGGTATAAAGCAACTTGCATATCCATTTCACTCATCTGTGTCGTGCTGGAGAAACTGAGGGTGTATAGTTGGCGGGGGCCTGCTGTGCAGCGCCTTCCTTTTGAAAGCTTGCCCTGCTTTTGACCCATAATAAATGTTCGCTTGCGTGTGTGTGTTTAAGACACTAAGTGGCACTGGTAACAGCAGCCAAAACAAAGGCAATACTCTTTGACTGGTACTCCCGCCTCTAAGGAGTGCCTTTATACACACACACACACACACACACACTCTCTGAAATTACTGGTTTTTGCCCTCCAAAGAGTGAACAATGATGCTACTGAAAGCCTTACCTGACTGAGTGTGTTGGACCATCCACATAATGTCTTTTATAATCTGGATGAAGGAGAGGGGTTTCTTCCTTCCTTTTGTAGCCCTTTTATTGAGGTTAATGCATTGTGACTAACACCGTGCTATTAAGCCTCTTTGTGTCTCGCAGTCTTACTCCTCTTCATTTGTTTTTCTCTATTTGCTTCCTCCTCATTCTTCCAAAGCTGACCTCTTTATCAAACAGAAAGGCTTTTCGTGAGATGACAAGTTCCGTCTTAATCTGTACCTGTGTGTTTGTAGCTTTAGTTTTTCCAATATCTTGGAAATACCACTTTTCCTTTAGCGGTGGCTGCTTTTTGTGTTGTATGAATTGTAATGATGTACTATATTGTGTTCTGAAGGGTACAGTTGTAGTCACTGTCTAGTCATATTATTTGGTCAAAAGATTTCAACTATCATTATTTGAATCATTACTTTTCTTATTTGTTTATTTATTTTTTGCTGTCCCTGACTCTCTCCCGCTCTCTTTCCCTTTCTCAGGTCCCCTGAGGGGGTAGATGGCCAGCCTCCAGCTCTGCCTCCCAAGCAGCTGAGCAGGAAGACATTGAGTCAGATCATCCAGGCACACTCTCAGCAGAGCCTCCTGGACAACCACCTCAATGAGATGTATGATGTTCCTGTCAATGCTGACAAGACTACGGTCAGTGTAGCAACAGAGGACACAAACACTCACACCCTTACAACTTTTTTTTTTTAAGAAATTGAGAAGTCTCTTTCCTTGGTAAGACCTCCCCTTTTGAAATTAAAGTCTGCAATTTTATATGAAAATATGTGGAAACTTCTAACAACTCAAAAAATGTTATTAGCAAAATTTTTGAAATGTCTCCCCGGTTTGATTTGCCTGCTTATTTGTCTTTAAGATTGTTAAAAAAAAAAAATCTCTAAGATGTTTCCTCCAGTTCCCTTATATATGATGCTTAAGTTTCTGAATCTACATTAATAAGTCTAAAACTCAAAGCTGTTTCCCTGTTTTTTGGTGTCTGACTGACCAACACATTTACTGTTTGGTCCAGCATCAATAGCTGTCATTTCATGTTCTGTACTTGTTGGAGGTGAAATTATGCAATCATTTATTATTATGAACAACTTATATCTGGGGGATTTGCATTTGTTTTGTTGCACATTTTTCCTATAATTGAACTTGTAATGGAGGATGAATTTAATGTATCTCTCTTCAACTGTGTGCTTCAGCTGAATGGAGTCGTCCCTCATGACAATTTGGTCCTGATCAAGATGAGACCTGATGAACATGGACGATTTGGCTTCAATGTGAAGGTGAGAGCTGATTCTAGTTGGATCATAACTGGGGGAAAAAAGTTTACAGATTTCTTTACTGTTTTGGACCATTTTTCCATTCTAACTATTTTCCAACAAATTTTTCTTACCTAAACTATGTTGTATGTAAAGCTTTCAGAAACTTTGCTCCTTGGCACAAATCATCTGCATCATCTAAACTCTTTGTTGTGTTATCTCCTCCGTAAAAAAAAAGAGGACATGGTGCAAGGTTCTTTCTTGTTAACTGGGGTTTTTCCATCTCCAGGGTGGAGCTGACCAGAAGATGCCTATCATCGTGTCTAGAGTAGCTCCGGGAACATCAGTAAGTTAGCAGCCACTTGTTCGAATATTAGTTCATGTAGGAAATCAAAAGAACAAACGCTCCTTCACAAATAACCTACATTTTATCATTTTTATATCTGCCACAGTTTTCTCTCCTCTGGAAACTTTTTATTCAACTGAACACTAGTTGCAAAACTATAAAAGTTCCAGGAAAATTAAAAACTGTTCACTTTTATTTATCTCACCTCCAGCTGTATCCATTCTTCTTTTTCTTTACTTCTTTTTCTTCTGCCATCGCACTTCCTCCTCTTTTCAGGCCGACTTGTGTGTCCCCCGCCTAAACGAGGGAGACCAGGTGGTCTTGATTAATGGGCGGGACATCTCTGACCACACTCACGACCAGGTGGTCATGTTCATCAAGGCCAGCTGTGAGAGCCATTCCGGAGAGCTTATCCTATTGGTCAGACCAAATGGTGCGTTGTTCTCATTGTTCAAATCAACAGTGAAATGTTTTAAACTCTTCCTTTCAAGTGTTGATATCCATTTCAGTGTTGTTTTACGTCTCCTCTCGCGGGCGACTCTCTGGCTCTACTAACAATCCAAAGAGAGGCTAAGAGCCTCTGACTTGCTGATCTCCTCTCTTCTAATCATGTTATCATATAATCATAAAGTAGATTTCAGCTAAACTCTCAGAAAAGCACTTTTAAGGGCTACCTTAAAGTATATACAACTTTTTTTTTTTTTTTTTTTTTAATCTTTTGGCTTTTCCGAATTTGTGATCACCACAGCAAGTCAGCTCTGCAACTTGCCTGATTATTTGGCTACAGTATTTACGCCTTACTGCCGCAACCTTCCCCATATTTCCGGGCTTGGGACTGGCACAAGCCTACCACTGGTTTGTGTTGTGGCTGGGGTTTGAACCCTGGACCTCAGCATTCAAAGCATGCACTCTACCACTGAGCTATTAAACTAAATTAAATTTTTTAGTGTCAAAGTCATTTCCTTTCTTCAGTCTAAAAAAAATCTGTGATATATTTGACCAAATAAGAAACTTCTATTCAACAGGATCCACTTAAAGTTTTCCTCAGTAGAGGGAGTTTTTCAGTTACGATTATGTGACCAAAGTATGGAACTTTATCATGAAGTAGTATTCAGTCGGTTCAACTAATTACCAATTTCAGTGTAACCATGAGCATGAATCTCCACTTTGTAAACACCTAAGTGATGCGAGACTAAATGTGTCATACAGCATATAGCCTATAACCTCTCCTGAACATGAGCAGCTTCAAGGAAAGTCAGAATCCTTGATCCTGCCACTGACCTCCTTATGGCTGCTTAGTGAATGATGCAAATAAGATCTCTTAATTTGTACATTTTGCTCTCTGTATAAATCATCTATATGCATTCTCCATGTAGGAAGATTGTAAAGCATTTCCTTTAATCAGCATTAGAGAAGCACGGAGGGGAGCTTATAAAGATGATGAAACATGGAAATTCTTGATGTTTTAACTGGGTCAAAGAGGGATTTGCACATTCTATCCTGTATTACATCAAAGCAGATATAAAACTGTATCAATACATTGAGTTCCTGTAATTCATTTAATTTTAAAAATAAAATAGGTGCACTTGTAGGAAATGTAGGTTAATAAGTAATTGAGCATAGATGACATGATGTGCATTGATGTAAAGTGCATCTTTATATCCGTTGTTACACACCTAAAGATAAATCAACTCACTTTGAGGCCTCAGCCTGTATAAACATAAATGCATACATAACCTGTGACCTATTTCTTCTCTGTTCTATCCAGCCATCTATGACGTGGTGGAAGAGAAGGTAGACTCAGAGCCAGATTTTCAGTACATCCCAGAGAAGTCCCTGCAGGACCCTGCCCAGCTAGACCAGCATGCTTTGAGGGATTCTATGGTCGTATTGAAGGAAGGCCTGACAAGTGGGGCCGTGCTGGCACAGTTTGATGTGAGGAGAGATCGAAATGAATTCACATTAACAGATTCACAAACTCGCACTTTGAGAACTTTTATGTAACATATTTTTTTCCTCCTCCATGCTAAAAAAACCTGCTGTCCCACATGATCTTCATGTCACAGTTTCCAGTTTGAGTGTTGTTATTAGTGAAGTGGAATGTAAATACAAATATCGCCTCGCACTTATCCAAATGCACAAGGCCAGTTCAACCAAATGTTTGTGAACAAAGTATTTTTGTTATTATGAACTCAGACTGTGCATAGTTAAAATTCACAAAGTTGGCAAAGTAATGGTTGCTACTTATTGATCTTCCAGGTACTTGAACATAAATCTTTTTTTCCTCACAGCAACTCTACAGGAAGAGGCCGGGAATGACCATGCTATGTGCCAAATTACCTCAGAATGTTTCCAAAAATCGCTACAGAGACATCTCTCCTTGTAAGTGACTGTACACAGCCGTTTCATCATTCCAGCTGGCTTGCGTGTTCAAATTTGAATGTAACATTAACCTTTGTTCTCCCCAATACACTCGCTCTCTTTCTCCTTTCCACCCGTTTTCTTCCTGAACATTTTTTTCTTTTTCCTCTATAAAATTCTATCTTTAACCCCCCATCCGCCTTTCTTCCTCTCTCCTGGCAGATGATGCCACGCGGGTCATCCTGAAGAGCACAGATGACTACATCAATGCAAATTACATCAATGTGAGTTTTAGCCTACTCCTTTCCTCTTTCATCATTTTATCAATATCACAGCATTTTCTCTTTTTGGAGCATGTCGGATGGTTTATTTTGCTAAGCCTTCAAAACATGATAAAACACTCTGATGGTTGTGTGCTGGTAAATTAATTAACCACATGGGCATTACAAGCAAGTGACACTAAGCCTTAATGGTTTGCTTTTTTTTTTTTTAATGAGCTAGGTGTTTGTCTTTTTGTGGGTGTTCTGAGGATGTCCGTACAAAGCTGCTCAGTGAAGGACATTGCATTTTTCCAAGGATGGATTTTGAAGATTTATTTATAGGTAGCATCTCTGTGGCTTAATTAATAATCAGCGTGAGCGTGAAGTACATACCTTCTTACTCATCTAATTAGTTCTTTATGTCCACTAATAAATTATTAGTCTATCAGGCATAACACATTCTTCCATCTATTGTGTGCCTTGCTAATGTACCCCAGTGCAGAGCCAACAGGAACATGCCGTTTCTTGCACATGTCACTTAACCCATTCATTTTGTTTAGTTCTTTGTAGTTATTCTCTCCAAAGTGCAGACCCACATCTGTCTTTGGAACTACACCTTCTTTGGAGCCTTGTCTGCCATCTTTTTGTTTCTCACATGACAAGATTTTGTTGTTTGAAAAAGGCGCTTGGGGTGCAAGACTGACAGCAATACATGTTAACACATAATCTAAAGACAATACAGTACATGTATTAGAAGATCGGCCTTGCTATTTTATGACTTAACATTGAATTATTCATATGAAGAACTTTTTGAATCAAAGAATTTATTTTTTTTTTCAACCTGAAACTTTGATTTCTGAGAGCCATTTTTTTATTCTTTTGTGTCTCATCATTTATTTATTTTTTTATGTAATTACACCAGGAAATTCAGTCAGTGCTCTTAAAAAATTGGAACAAAAGGCAAAATGAATCAGTATTAATCTCTTTGTGCATTAAACCTTGTGTTGCTGTGACATTCACTTCATGTGGGGATATTTTATTACAATTACAGTAGGTTACAGGTCTTACCTTGTAAGTGAAGCAGACCTACTCAAACTGCAGATGAACTGCTGTTAAGAAGCTTTTGATATATTATTTAGCCAGTGTTTGTACCTTTTTAGAAAAGTGTTTGGACACTTAGATATCTGCACTGATGAAAATGCACAAAGCAGATCTTGTGAACTGAAGAAAAGCCGCTGTAAAATTAGATCAATGCACTGTAATACCTCTTTATTTCAATGTCTTTGTTTCGCTGTAGATGGAGATTCCAGCCTCTAGTCTGATAAACCGCTACATAGCATGCCAGGGCCCGCTGCCCAACACCTGCCCTGACTTCTGGCAAATGACCTGGGAACAGGGCTCATCTATGGTTGTCATGCTGACTACGCAGGTCGAGAGGGGGCGGGTATGTAGAGGTTTTCCTCCACAATGTGACTTACAATTATATGTGGACCGCTGCATGTTAACAAGACATTGCAAACTCTTAAAACATATATTACAGTATATTGGGCTTTGTTGGATACAGCTCCACTGTGATCACTGTGAGCAGCACATTAGCACAGCAGCAACTGGAGCTCAGGTGTGTTGTGCATTGAGGCACTTTATGTAGTTGTAGGTCATCAAAGTTTTGCCAGGGTTCAGAGTCCATTGCACAACCCCTGTAGTTATGTGCATAAATCACAGGAATACAGACTAGGAGTGTACAAATATGCTTTGGGTGGCACTTACAGGCTTTTGCAAGTGAATTGAGAGCTGTTATGCAGCCCATGTAGATAGTCATTTTGAGTTTAACTCTCCTGGTAAAATCCAGGGTTTTCCTTTCATAGAATCCCAAGTTCTGATACTATGTGGGCTTGTTTAGATGCCATAGTAAAGACTCAGGTTACACTTAATTCTGTAAGACGCACATGGACCCTGCAGACAACTATATTTGTTAATTTATTCATTAAACAGACAATGTGAGGGACAGTTATGTCACTGTGAGAACAGTTCTTCTCAATCGTCAAACTATATGTAAGTAAAAAAACAACTACAACAAAAAACTGCGTATAACTAAACTGAATATTTTTTCTGTGTTTTTAGGTGAAGTGTCACCAGTACTGGCCCAACCCAGACAGCACCACCACCTATGGAAACTTTACAGTCACATGCCACAACGAAGAGGGCAACTCTGCCTTTCTGGTCCGAGAGATGACTCTCATGCACACGCAGGTAAACACACTCTCATCTGCGTTGCCAAGCACATTATGGTAGGGGTTAAAAAAAGCTAAAACCAGAAATGAAAAGAAGTTGATGTGAAGTCGGAAAGATGAGAAAGTGAGAGGGCATGTGCAGCTAACCAGAGCAAGTTAGAGAGCACGTGAAAGACCCTGGGACCAGTAAGAGAAAGGGACCAGAGTCTTGAGAAGGATGAGCTGCTGAGGACCCCGGAGGAGGTGTGTTGCCATAGTGACCAGTGTGGGCTGTTCTTTTTCTGGCTCCTGCTGCTGCATGCAGGCCATGTATTGGGATCTGGTTACCATGACAACCCAACCACCCCAGTCAGTCACACTGCTGAAAAAAGGGAGCGAGAGAAAGAAGAAACCAGACAGAGGAACAGAGAGTGGGATGATGATGGTTTGAAACACAGAAATGGAGACTGCAAGTTTGTTTTATTGTAATGTTGAAGCCTTTGATGCTTCCTGTTGCACTTCAACATGCCATGGTGGACTTCATTTCTGTATCTATTTAGACTGAAGCCTATTACCTATTTGTAGATAAAAATGGTGCAGCTAAATATTTGCGTGCATGTTTTTGTTGTAATTTACAATATGCCACATGTCATGCTTTAAGGAGGACATCTAATTAGAAATGAACTTTTAACGAGGTATGACATGCTCCTGCTGTTTCCTCATCAATTCCTGCTGTGTGTGTTTTCCTGATTTCTTCCTTGTGTGCTGCCCTTGTATCATGACCTTTTAAGTATATGCCTGTAGGAGGAGGCAATTAACATTCTCCTCTGCCTGTGATTGTTGCCATGGAGATAGATGTGTTACCATGGCAAAGTAGCGGGGCAGTATATGAAAGAGAAAACATAGTGGGTCTGAGTTGCACAAGATTTGGTGGTCAGTGGTTGTTTTCTGCTGTAGGGTGTGCGTGTGTTTGTGTAAGGTGTCATCACAATTCCTCTATGGGGTTCAGATCTTGTTGACCCTCATTTTCTGGTCATACAGTGCACATTACCTTTCTATACTTCTCTTTGTCATATTTTCTTTTAGTTACAAATGAACAAAGATAAGGTATCTGTCACATTTACTCTTAGCAGTATAGAGACACAAAATGAAAATTTTGCAGGACAGCCACAGAAGATATTATCTTCAGTATCTGTTCTATCTTCTATAAACTGGGAAGCAGCAGCATGCATCACCAAGTAGTCCAATGGAGTGGAAAGAATAAAGTCACTGTTTGTGATTTACATGTCCTGTATCATAACGTGTATTAAGGCTATAATTACACACAAAAAATATGGCAGCACAGGCTCCTTCCAGGACGCACAGTGCAGTGAAACATGTTTGGAGGTTACCCACGTGAAATTCTATAACCTGTTCCGGGTCGAGTATAATTAAATCCTTACGAAGCATTAGTCTTAACTGTGGTGAGAGTGAGTACTTTCTGTCTTCCAACATTTTCTGTTTTTCTACATGAAATGATAAAGTAATTGGTTTTCTTCCTACTTTGTGTCTGTGTTTTCAGAGTGAGCAGCAGAGAGAGCTTACTCAAATTCAGTACCTGGCTTGGCCAGACCATGGCGTTCCTGACGACTCCACTGATTTCCTGGACTTTGTCGCTCTGGTACGGACCAAACGGGCTGGTCAGGACCAACCAATGGTGGTACACTGCAGGTAATGTCATTCTGTAAAATTGTTGAACCATGATCTGTTGTTTGATGCAAGCAACCTTGAAATCTCTTGGTCCACAGTCTATGTTGCACTTATTATGTAGCTGAGCACTCTGTCATCTCTGTCCTGGCTGCTTTTTTTTTTCCAAGTGCGGGCATTGGTCGGACAGGGGTTCTGATCACCATGGAGACAGCACTGTGTCTAATGGAGTGTGGTCAGCCAGTGTATCCTCTAGATATCGTCAGGACCATGAGAGACCAGAGGGCCATGATGATACAAACACCTGTATGTTAACACATTCATTTGGCTGTCAGCTGCTCTTAACTGCACCCAACCATAAGCTAAAAGATCTCTCTTCTCTCTAACAGAGCCAGTATCGCTTTGTGTGTGAGGCCATCCTCAAAGTGTATGAGGAAGGTCTTGTGAAACCGCTCAAGACCGCTGTCTACCAGCAGAGAGAGAAAGTGAACGATGAGATGGATGCGGAGAAGAAAGAGCAGCAGAAAGCAGGAGAAGAGAGAGAAGAGACAGCAGTAACAAACGAAGGTGAGGCAGCTGTGGTCAAGTTGCTGGAAGGAGGGCTGGACGAAGAGGACGACGACGAAGAGGTAGAAGTGCTGGACGTGGGGGACGTGACAGGGGGAGAGGAGGAAGAGGAGGAGGAGGAAGAAGAAGAGGAGGAGGACGAGGAAGTGGAAGAGCCGAGCGTCGCAAGCGCCACCAGCGTGACAAGTGAGACCAGCGCAAACCCTGAGCCTGATCCTGCTAACCTGTGACATTAGACCCCTGGGGATCATAAGGGGTCACCAGGAAGAGGCTGGGTGGTTGGAGGAGAGAACAAAAGCACTGTTGCACTTTACGCGGACAAAAATGGAAAAAAGGACAAACAAATAAACGTGAAAATCATGGACAAGATAGAATAAAAAAAATTTTGAAAAAAGAAAGAAATTCAGCTGTGTTGACTAGGTACCATTAGGGGATATTGTATGTTCAGGGTAAAGAAAAAAGTATACAAAGATTGAGAAGACTAAAAGTAGAAGAGAATAAAATGTGGATGGGGAATTGCTATAGTGCCATAAGTATGAAGGGGAAGGGCTGCCCCTATGGATGAAAAAAAAGCCCCCCACATGCTTTTTTTTTTTTTTTTTTTTTTTTTAATTACCCAGAGGGTTGCCCTGTCCCCTTCTGAGCACGTCTGCCAGACGGACCTGCCTTTTTTTAGTGTCCTTTTAGCTGATAAAGAGATATACCTTATCTTTTGTTCCTCAGAGTATTTATTGTGTTTTAGTTTGTGTCAAACCCTGTCCACTGAACAAAAAAATAGTTGTATGTTTTGTTTTTATGAGTCTACAGCTTCATGCTTTCCTGATTAAATCTTAGGTAGTAAAGTAGTGTGATTCCTCTTCTTCTAAGTACTTCTTTATTTCTTTTTGCTTTTTGTGAAAAAAAAAAAAAAGAACAGTGATTTAATTTATTGTACTTGGTTTTATCTTTCTCGGCTTTCTTGTCTAAGTTTCTGACAGCACAGACTGATAGATGGACAGCTGAAAGCACTTTGTGTCTCACCTCTTGTTCAATGCTGTGGTGAGTTGGAGACTTCATCCTGCTTTGTTCTGTATTTTTGAGCTTGCAGCTACATGTGCTCTGAAGTGGCTGTTTAATGTTTTGAGACAGAGCTAGTTTAAAATCCTCAGGACTTGTGTTCACTGGTCACCTGTGATTACACACTTCCTCACTGAAAGACCTGGTAAGAGAAAAACTTAACTTTAAGATATGGTGATTATTTGAAATGAATTCAACATTAGAAAACAAAGACAATGTCACAAAGAGAGCTACCAGTAGTCACACGGTCTCACTGGGTTAGAATCAGAGCTGTTTTTCCACCATCATGACTGATGAAGCCAAGAGTTGAGGCTGAAGGAACAGTTTCATATTCAGTCCCCTCAACATTTAAATCTAAATATCTGCTCACTTCAGCTGACAGTCATTGCTGAAGTCTCCTTGACCCTAACACTGATGGCAAAGCCCCACCCAGTCTCCCCTCTAATTGGTTTCCCCTGACTAGGACGACCTTTAGTAAATGTCGATCCACTTTGTGCAACCCAAATATTTCTTTACATAGGATATCATACTAGAAGATGAGAAAAGAAAAAGATTGGTCTTATGATCTAACACCAGTATAATTAATTGGTTCTCAAAGCTGTAGGAATTTTATCCAGTCAGTATTTGTATTCTTCAAGGTTTTCTAATCCCAATCCTTGATTGATGAGTAAAAACTGAACTTTAGCTCCCTCCGTTGGTCTCCCTGCTTTTCTTTTTTCTTTTACGAGTTTTGTAACCTGTAAACTGGAGCAAACCCAGATGCCTGCTCACGTAGTTACAGTGACAGACTGGTGTGTCATTGTTGTATATGAGCAATCGATTGGGCCCAATATCATAACCAGTAAGAATAATTATTTGTTTGAGCAATATCCTTAGCTTGTACTTTTTCTGCTACGTTCCAGTGACCCTCAACTCAGCTTGAAACCTTCACTGATAAATTACTTTATCTTTCTGCTGGGCAATAGTTGACAGTTCAAAGAGGCAGCACAAACAGAAAATTCAACCAATTCTTTTCTTCTTACCTTTTCTTATTGATTTTTCCAAGTGGTCCTTCATTGTTTTAAAGCACATGTTGTGGAGACAAGATGATGTGTGATGATGGACAAGAGACTAAATGATGACTTGTATTTTTAATTCACAAACCCACCATCAATTTGCTTGTGTTTTTTTATTTTATTTTTGTCCAAGTACAGGTGAAACTGTCAATGTGATTTTTCTTAGTGGTATGAGATGGCGTGTAGCTTCTTTATAATTTGAGATATTTTCTTATCGGCTGCTTCAGTACCTGCTGTCATTGGCTCCTACAATGGATTTTGCTGGAAAAACTTACTGCTGTGTGTGTATGTGTGTGCGCAAGCGTGAGGGGGTGTGTGTGTGTACGCAGATATGTCTTTATCTATCTCTCTCTGAACTTCGCTGTCTCTATCATTTATGAAATATAGTTTGTTAGCTGTCTGGTCTAAGCCTGCTTGTTCGTAAACTGGAATGAAAGGTTGTGTCATAAAGCCATAAACCTAATCTAACCTGAGGGGAGAAAAAAAAGCAAAGAGAGGCTTCACGGAGAATCTTTTACAAGTAGGACAGAATCCTTGTATGTAAGACAACGATTCAAACTGTTCTCATTCCTCCCTTTGAAACAGCTGAAACATACTTTTGCCACATATAGAAGTAAGAAGAAGAACCTAGAAAGTGCTTTTCCTGTTCACTATAATTTTTATAACCATCTTCCAAAGAACTCCTTCTCTCAGGCAACATCAGTCACTTCTGCAGAGCCCACGCAACATCCACAGTCCTTTCTTCTCATTGTTTTCCCCCCATGCTTCCCTTTTGGATCATTATACATGGATCCCACTCTCTCTGCATGGCCTCAAGCTGAATGGCACATCTGAGCAGATTACCATGGTGCAGTTGCGCAGTTTTAAACAGCTTGTTTTCCCCAGGACAAACTTAGGCCAGCGAGTGAATGATTGACTGAAAAGCTGGTTTTTAAACTTCTTTTTATTTTTTTCTTTTTATTGACACTTACAAATACATCCAAAACCCAACGTGTGTGAGCTTATTGTCAAAAGAACACACCATTCAACCTCTCAGTGGCTTTTTTCCATCAGTTTTTGTATTTGCCATTGGGGCTAATCAAATCAGAACAACATCAAGTCAAAATCGCTTATAGTTCCAATTAATTAATAAAGAAAAAAGAAGACAAGACATTGGCGCTTCGGTGAAACAGTTAATAATTGATCAATCAGGGCTGCCAGATGTTTCCATCGGTCCAGCATTGAGCTGTCTGTGTTTTGATGTTGACACATAATTGGTACTGTGTGTATGTGTGTGTGTGTGTTCAGGGTACTGATCTAAGGTAGCTTGGAGGGTACCAGACATAGAGAAGGCACAGGTTAGCTGTATTTTTGTAAAGATAAAAACTGTTGTAGTTGGGTAGGGAAAGGACAGCACTTTGTAGAAAGCTTAGTGGCAGATAGTGCTACTGAAAAAAAAAAAAAAGAAAGAAAAAAGTTGGAGACATAAAGCATTGTTCAAATGAGTTGCTGATGATTTGAGTCTTTTCTTTTTAATTTATCATTTCTATTTTGTTGAAAAATAAGACACCTGTAGGGAACAAGAAAAAGAAAAGAACTCCTAACTACACAGTGCCACTTGTTAATTTTGTGTAAATAATACTAGACCATGTAAATACAATGTTGTATATGAAAAAAAATCTTTAAAATAAAAGGGAAAATCATTTGTGAGCAGAAAGATTTTTTATTTTATTATTTTTTTTTCTTCTAACTTTGGATGATTCAAATGTGACACATGCTGTGTATTTCAAGACTGCTATTTCAAAACATTTGTTTTATTTGAAACGTATTCTATAACAGCGAGTGTATATATAATGAAACACAAAATAATGAGAACTGTTTTATCGTATTATACCCTTGGTTAACTCCTACCTGTGTCATAAAAAAAAAAAACATTGTCCTCAGTTGCTTGTTTCTTTCTGGTATCATGGTTTTGCGGTGCTTTGGACATGTCTATAAGCTTGATTGTGAACAATTAAAGCTTGTCTCTCAAAGCATGGAGACGTGGCCTCAGATCACCTTGCTTTTCCACACTGTAAAAGTGAGGTTGGGCAATGTTAAAGTGAGCGGATGAGATAGACCAATGTTGAAGACCCCGATACAATCACTTACTTGCTTGCTTCCTCAGATTTTCATTTGGGAGATTTTACCACGGAGTGAACCCATTTCTCACATAAGGTGGCCATAGTGCTAGAAACTCACTAACATAATCCCAAACACACTGAGGCTTGGAGGTTTAGACAAAAGGAGAAGGAAATAAAAAGTTATGAGTTGTTATGAAAGAAATTATGGTTTTTAAAAGATACATTTCCTGTCTTTGTTACATACAAACCAATCTTAAACATTCCAGATGATTTTATAGATGTAGGTACGATAGCTCTAACCATCTTTTTTTATAATGTATTACCGAGCCAGAGGCCCTAAAAACTGTTGTGACAGCACATTAAAACCCCAAAGTGGAAAAAGATTGAATATGTTGAATTATCTGTATGAATAAGAGCAGTTTAAACACTAGTGGAAATATAGCTGGCATGCTATACTAGGATCAGATTCATAGTGATTGTGCAGAGCACAGGACACCATTTCTCAGGTAATATGGGCTAACTTTACTCATAAGTGTTTATCAGTCTATTCTACAGATAGCTCTTCCCAGTATACATACACAAACTCCCTGCCTGTTCAAACAAAGTATACAGTTTACTTATGCTTTGCTGCAACAAAATACATGTTTCACATTTTATTTAGCTGTTGGGTGAAAGAAGCTGGGTCTCTGCTTCTGGATTCAAGACACTTAAAACTGGACATACTTGTTTTATACATAGTTACTACACTCCTCAAGATGCTTTAAAAGCTTTAAAACATAACAAGAACAAGAACAAAAAAAAAAAAAGTTGTCTCAGGCAGCATTTATAAATCATTATTCCTAAACTAACCAGAAGGGGATGCTCCAGTCAAATGAAGATCGCTCCATGAATCAAATCCAGAAAAATCGACCTGAAGCCCATAAATGAAATACAGATGTTTCAAATGGCATCTAAGCCATTTAATCAACATTACCTTAATTATTTATATATTTGACTTTATACTTGTGCTTTTTTTTTTTGTCTGGGCCTTATGACTTATGAAAACATAAAATGTTAATAGTCGAAGAAAATATTGCATATGGATATTTTGAGGTTGTTAAAGAAAATGACGAAATGCTTCATTTAACTGAAGATCAACAAAAGAAAAGGACTTTTTTTAAAAAAAAAGGGTTTGTCGCTTTAAAAATGCTAATTGCGATTGTTGAGGATTTATTGTGACGTCACATCCTGAGAGCAGCTTTGCCTCATACTTTTTGTTAGGACTAGGGAGGAAATTCATCCCACAGGGGGGAACGAGCTGGAAAAAGACACCAAAACCAAGTTACAAACCATGGAAACGTACGAGGCTGCTGTTTAGTCGTGTGGATGCGAGCAGACATGTTTTGGCCGTGAATTCACACGAGGAGGTTTGTGTAAGTATCCCTTCATCCAAACGTCCGCGGAGCCTCAAGTTTCTGCGGAGCAAGTGTCTGTATGATCCAGCGCCCGGAGCAAAAGGCGGCGTTCGTTTTGGTGTACGGGGCACGGTTGCACGGTCGGAGTCAGGCGTATTGTATACGTTCTTTGCGGACGGTTAGCCCGTGCAATAAAACAAACAGACACCTGTTGCCTTTACTAACACCAGGTATCCCAGGCCTTAGCCGAACACAATTCAAGCTAGGAGCTCATGTTTTGGCGATTTCGTTTAATTCCAGTCTGTTTGCTGGTGGACTTTTATATTGCAGAGGGGTTTGGTTGCCTGGAAAGCTCAGTCCACCTCAGTCCATCTTACTCCACCTTTTGCTTGACCGGAAACGGAGTCTACCCCTGAATAGTCTTGTAACATTAGCTCACTATTTCGCCTGACTCCCTTTAACATCCCTCCTTCGTACTTGCCACTGTCATTTTTTATACTTGTTGTTGCACGATAAAGTGTTACCACATTTATAACATATATATATATATTAATCTCTGTTAATTTGACGTTAGCTTGTAGTTCGGTAATAGTAATGTTACAGCGCGCGGACTTGTTGCGGTTGCCATGGAGAATCACCGTAGCGTTAACAGCGAGAAAACGGAGTGTAGACAAATGGAAACACAAAGTTGTGTATTTTGACCTGGTGGCCAACATTTAACTCGTACCTGTGATTATCACTACACAGGCAAGTTAGGCTGTTAATCAATAACAGTACTAGCTAGTGCTATATTGCCCCCTGGACCGATAATGTTAGATATTAACTTATTTGAATTATATTTTTAATAAAATGATGTAGTCAGTAGTGATGTATCTGAAATTCAGTGACACTGCTAGTTAATTTCATCATTATTATAGATACCTTTAGCTCAAATTACAATGGTCTACACATCATACAACCACATGTTGTATCTGTCATTTGCCTGATATTTACTTGACATTAAGGCCTGTAGAAAAACCAAATGCTAAATTCACCTTTTTATCTATTTTTTAATTTTTACTCTCTATGATCCCTTACAGGTGTGGTACTGTAACCCTCCCTCTCCACCATCATGCTGAGTTTCCTGCGCAGGACGCTGGGGCGACGCTCCATCCGGAAACATGCAGAGAAATCCCGTTTAAGGGAGGCCCAGCGAGCTACGACTCATATCCCTGCTGCTGGGGATGCAAAGTCTATCATCACCTGCCGTGTGTCTTTGCTGGATGGGACAGACGTCAGTGTTGACCTGCCGGTAAGAAAAGTTTGAGCCTTTGTTCGCTCTTTATCTCTCTCTCTAAGTTTATGCCTTGGTGGCAATGTTTCTTTGTATGTTGGGAGAAAGACAACTAAATGCACTACTTAAATAAATGATTTTAACAGAATTGTAAATCAATAAACTTTGTCTTTTTACTGGATTTCTTAGTCTTCTCTTGTGTATGCGGTGTTGTGAAGAGGATAGTGCCTTGGTTATATCTTCTGTCATATCTCTATCCTATAGTCACTCAGCAAAAGAATTGTAAATGTGAACGATTGAAAGCAAAAGCATGTTGTGCACTAGTGACAAATGTATGCACATATCAGTAGCACAGTCCTTTTAAGGCCTTTATAGTGTGTGTGTGTGTGTGTGGATGTTGTGGTGTTGCTGATCACCTGTAATTCCATGATCCTCTCTGAGAACACACTGCATCACATGACCACAACATGTGACATACTGGGCTCAAATCCAATGGACAGAGCAGAACTTCTCTCTTCCATCCTAAGACTATCTCTACTGTCCTTCATCTCCTGTCCCTTACCTCTGTCTCATGCTATGTAGCATGTACATGTATGTAACTGACCCAGTATCAATGTGTTCTAAAGAAACACCAAGCCCCTGGAGCATAGAGCAACATAATGGAAAAATATGCTGAAGAGACTATCATTCCTCATTATTACCACATTTAGTTGTTTTTAATTCCTTTTCTGCAAAAAAAATCAATCTCGTTTTGGTTGGTTGGATGGTCAAATCCATCCTATCAGCTCAGTGTTGTGCGCATGAAGACGCCTGATCATGTTCTCATCCAGCCTTTCTTCTAGTGGAATGTAATTTGCCTGAACTCTGATCACTCCCTCTCCATCTCTCCTTTTCTTTCTTGCTTGAGCAGACATGGTTGCTGGGTCTTTTGCCTTTTGTTAGATGTTATTTTTAGATACTAATTTAATTTACAGTTTGAGTTAATTGGTTTTGCCCATGCTAAACTATGCTCAACCATGCCTTTAAAAAAATCTGTCATTTGCTATTGTCAACTTAATGCATTCTAGCAGGCAGGTAGCCTGGTGTTGGGTTTCAGATGAACTCTTTTGTATTTTCCCCTCACACAGATATACATAGCTTCTACAAACCCTTATGTCTTATCATCTGACTCCCTCTCTGTGATAAGGTCATAAGACAAACACAACAGTTAAGACCACTGCCTTGCATTTTACAGCTGATGTTCATTGTACTAATGACAGCATTACCAATGGCATTTCAACACAATCAGCCAAAAAATGTGAAAGAAAATACCTGATTTATTTAAAGATAATGTAAAAAAAATGTTTTAAGCCAACAAAGTCAGCGCAGATGTGATTTAGCTATATTTAAGCAGGCAGGCGAGAGTTACGGCATTGTTTGTTTGGTTTACCTCTTACAATGCACTGTGATTGTTCCTCTTGTCGCTTTTATGCATATACTCTGCTAGCTAGGTACCACAGGGAACAGAGGTGGAGCGGATTTGCAGGAAACATTGCAGGTTCCCATTATCAGTGGTACAGCTGGTGTTATCATTCAGTAAACAGTCTCTGTGAAAAAGTTTCTCTTAGCCTTTTGCTAATGGTCTGTCAGTGCTTAAAGTGTAGTTAACAGTCTCCAGTTGCTTGTGGAGGAGGATGGAATATATAAAATAAGTTAAAGCAAAGGTTCAGTGTCAATTAAAAAGCGTAAAGCTCCCATTGTTGTAGTTTTCAATCATGTGGTGTTGCTTTTCAGCTTTTCAATTGTCAATTCAACTTAGAGTGGCAGAAATGTGGGGGACCCCCTGCTAAATGGTGCAGTTTGTTTTTCTGTTTAGATGTTGAAGTGCTTGTAAATACACAGCCACAATGTAAAACTGAATAGGGCTTATTCACATACTGTGGCTTTCCAGCTGTGTGTGTCCCCAGTATGTAAGGCCACCCAAAGCTGTCTCCCAGGGATACCTCTGTTTACCAACATCTATGTCTACACAGCCTTATGATTCACATTCTTTACTCTAAATGTATTTACTTCTGGCTTTTCTCTTTATATTTGTCCAACCATTCACCACTCAACATCCCCTTACAGTGTCACCTCCTCCATCTTTCTTTTATCCTGTTGGTGGATTTGTAGCCCAGACAAAGGATTGAGCAGATGTGTGCTTGGTTAATTTTGGGAATATGAAGAAATAATGAAAAAAAAGGGTTTTAATTCTAATGAACTGACTGAAGAGTTGTACGAGTAAACAAATGCTGCATTATCTTTGTGTACTGCAGCAGCAATAATAGTGAGGAGGCACTGAAGAATACCCAAGTTTTAGTAAAGCTTTGGGCAGTCTGTGGTAATGGAAGCAAACTGCTGAACTGATAAAGTGGTCACCTTGTATCTGGGTAAGTATGTGGTATTTGCTGATTTGCACAAAAACATTTACATCCACGTGACTTCAGGCATGGTTGAGGACAGACTGTTGATTGTTTTATGTTATCCTCTGTAGTTTGAAAGAGAAATATGGCACCTGGTATAATTGGTTAAAGACTATGCTTCCCTTTTTGGAATGCTTAAAATGCAAGCTTTTAGAGTATAATCTAGTAAAGTCTGATTGGAGTGATGACTGTGTATAACAGTTTAAGCTCAGTTGTAACTTGCATATTCTGACTGATTCTGACATATTATAATTCTGAGTGTCTGTTGGAGCTGTGGGCTCAAAGGCAGTCTAAAAGACTGTACACAGCCAACCAACTTTGTGTTTCGGTGCCATGCACGCACGCACACACACACACACACACACACACACACACACACAATGAATCCTTTGTACTCTTCCTCACTGGGATATTGAAGGGGTTCAGGATGCCTTCTCAGTTATGCCAACTAGCATGGGGCCAGCCCCCCTGAGCTGCCCAGGAGCTCTCTTGGTGTGTTTGTGTGTTTGTGTGTGTGTGTGTGTGTGTGTGAGAGAGAGAGAGAGAGGAGGAGAGCAGTAGAGTAAGCATGAGTGTGTGCATGAGGGAAAGCTTCCCTGCACCCTTGGTTCTCTCCTTTACTTTTACATCCACTATTTTATATTTTTGCTTTTTCGCCACTTTAATTTGAAAATATATTAACTTAGTTTGTAAAAGAATCCTCGAAATACCCATTAAAACTTCCACCATTCAAGCACAAAAAAGTTTTTTGTGGGGACAAACACTGTTCATTCATGTTCATGTTGATAACCTTAGCTCTTTTGTTTTTCGCAGTTTTTAATGGTATGCTTGGGTGTGCATGTTGTGGGGCATCACGCATGCGCTTAAATGGTTGATTGTCTTGTGACTGTCTTTTGTATTGTAATGAGCACACTGCACCAAATTCCGAGCAAATCAGTTCCATGGTCATTAATAAATCTTTGAATGTGAAAAGGATGGTCACAGACTTCTGCAATGTTGCAAAATAAACTTCACTGATGGCATCAGAACTACTTTCTGTATGTTGCTCTGATACCTCTCTACTGTTTTAGTCTGGAGATACATGTCAGTTCACTTACATGGTTACATTGTTTCGTGAGTGACTTATGAATACGTTAAGTAAATATAGTGTATGTTTTCTACTGTAGTTTTTGTGAAGCAGTAAGTGATAGAACAAAAAGTTACCCAATAACTGTTGAGCCACAGAGTAGGTCATTTTAGTAAAAGAGCAAATAAGAAATAAATGATCAAAAATGAAATATTAGGGAGATTCAAGATGGACAGAGCAGAAAAAAGTCCAGCTGCTGGCTGATCTCGAATCTCCTAACACAGAACCAGATGATCACATGATGTGTTCAGTCACCCCACTTCACTCAGCTCCTGAGAGTCTGGGGCTCTTCAACCCCCAATTACCATGGCAACCCAGTCACTGTGCCTCATAGGGGGGGTTAGGTCCGTCTGTGTGTGTGTGTGTGTGTGTGTGTATAGACAGAGCATACACATGTGAGGGAGAGATCTCCCAGTCAAATGCAGATTACATGCAGTAACTGGTACGGCTTGGACAAAAAGGGAAACACCTATTCTGAATACTTGATGTTTATATTTTCTGTGGTCTCAATTCATATCCATAAAACACATGTACACGAGTAGTTGAACCATGCAAAACACGACTCAAAACAAAATTTTGAAGCAGTATGAAAAGAAATGCTCAACAATTTAATATTGTAGCAATTGTAACAATTTAAAAGCAAATCAATTGCTTGAAACAAATTAATTGATAATGAAAACAGTTTTTGGAATTTTCTTTTGTTTGAAATGCCTTTATAATTCGAACCAGTTGTTTTTGAACAAAGGAACGCTTTTTGGATTTCATTCTTTCAGAAGGCCTTCTCCTCTCTTTCTCTTGGAAGACAAATAAAACTTGGCAATAGATAGGCACATGTTTCGAATGACATTAGCCATAAAACATGGTCTGGCAATGAGTCCCTCCTAAATCCTACCACAGCAGCAACCATACCATGCACATTGAGACTGGAGCACAGTGGAGAAATAGTGTTAGTCAAAGACATTTAAGGTCATGTGTTGTTGCTTTGAAAGAGTAATTCAAATAGCACAATGGTGCATCATCAAGGCCACTGTGAAAAAGGATTGAAGTTTTGATTTCAGTGTTTCATTTTGACAAAGTGAGAAAGAAGTTAGATAGTTGGCTCCAAGCGCTCTGTCTAATTAGGCCTGTGTGTGGAAGCAATTCTTAAAAACTCCATTTAAGGTGACAATAAGATAAGGAAAGGGATATTTCACATTCCTGCATTTCTACCCTGTAAAGTAACTTTAGGTTTTAAGTCTCTCAGTCTCTTCAAGATTTTAACACATTAACCATCAATAGACTAACCTTTACTTTGTTGACTAGTACATTTTAATGACGATCATCATCATAAGTAGCAGTCCTTATTATGAAGTCTTTCAATTAGATATTTAGGTTTTTGGTTTTTGTGTATTTTCAGAAAAAAGCCAAAGGTGAAGAGCTGTTTGACCAGATCATGTACCATCTGGACATCGTTGAGAAGGACTATTTCGGACTACGCTTCATGGATTCAGCACAAGTGCCGGTAAGATTGGAAACGCACTGTAAACAGTAATCTCTTGTTATTTTATCCTCTTTACTTTAGTTTTTTCACTTCATGCCACATTACTGGATAAATATTAACAAAGTATCAGAAATATATTCTGTGGTGAAATTATCCGTGTCTGTTTAGTAATATTTTATTATGCTGCACCAAGCACTTCAGGCAGTTATTTCTTAGCCAGACTTTCCATTTCAGTCCAATTTGCTATTCACACATTTAGTGGACAGCTTGAGACAAAAACTTTCTATTTCAATGAATGGGCTAATGGGTACGGTTATGGGACTCTTGAGAGTGCTGCGAGACAGGCTGTGCTATGCCACAAAGTTATTTGAAGTCACTGGTCTGACACTGACCCTGTTCCTTCTCACTGATACTCAACGGAGGCCATACAAGGAGGGGGAGCTTGGGGAAGTAAAAATGAAACAGAAGGGATAAAGTGTAGAGGGGTAGATGTAGAGAGTAAAATGTGAGTGTGACTTGAAATCAAGAGCAAGTGGGTGAGAAAGAGAACTGTTATAAGGAATGTGGGGGAGAGTAGACTAGAGTGCTGTAAGTTCCTCCCTTATCTGTCTCTCTCTCTCTCTAACTTTCCCATGTACACTCACCTCAGCCACCTCCACTGCCTCTTCTTGACATTATTCATGCCTCAGAGAGCAAGAGTTTAAGAGGAATTACAGCACAGACCACACCACTGATTTTGATTTGTCTGTATGTATCTGCTTACAAGATTACAACCTTAAATAACTTTTTTCCCTTTAGATTCTTTACAGGAAGGTATAATAGTTATGGATGGGAAAAAAAGATGCTGTTGGCTAATAATTAGATGTTTAATATTAAACTTGGCTGTGCTGAAGATGCTGTGCTTCTTTCCAGGAAGGGATGGAAATATAATTTTAACATCAATTAAATTCTGTCTCTTGCATATCATCTATTCCAACTTTTCTGAAAAATTGGATTTTTAAATAATAAACCTTCTCGAAGATGCTGTGCTATTTTAATTGTTAATAACCTTCATGTTGTTTCAGCATTGGCTCGATGTTACAAAAAGTATCAAAAAGCAAGTGAAAAGTAAGTATACAAAGGCCCTGATTCAAAAGTTTTTTTCCTCTCTCCCTAAACATGCATATACTACTACTCTTTTTCCATATATTTATAATCATTATAATTATAATGATGTATTATGTGATGTTTTTTCATCATGATACTGTGTATTAGGGCTTAGACGATATGCTTTTGTCCAGATGTGGTTTTATTATATGTGGATGGCGATTCGATTTATATTGCAATTTGATGGTGTTGATTATTGCGATTTTCTTTTGATATTTTCCCAATTACAATGCACATCACATCAGTAAGTCAGTCAGTGTGACATTCAGCAGCATCATACTGTATAGATATAAAATACACTGCAAAATACATTACAATGAACATACATAATATTTATGAATGTATATTTCTTACACATACATCCTTTTTAAAGTAAAGTGTTTTTTAACTGTCCCTAGTATTTAAGCTCTGTCTGAACTGCTGGGCAGTTTATTTAATGTCCCATCCAGGATCCATTGGCTTGCTGCTGCAGGTCATATAGGTAGCTCCATTCTTAGCTGTGGGTGGTTGCAAACAAGAGGACAGTCATGTTGGTCCTATTACTGCAGTATGATACCTGTCCATGACAGATTTTGCATATATGTGTATATATAGCTTTGGTCATACCATTAATGCTTTGCTTGGCAATACGTGGAACTCAAAGTGCATCAATGCTTTAAAGATTTAAAGTGAAATGGTGGAGGTTGTATAACTGGTTGTTTAGAGTCCACCATTTTCTGCTTTCGGCTGCTCAGCTCCTGCTCAGCTCGCATCGGCTGTATCCTGGAAATTTGTATGATGTCACACTGATGCTGTCCGCTCCAAATTAGATGAAGCAAATTAAATTTAAATCTCTCGATCCGAGGGAAAATAATTGATTTTTAAAATTTCAAAACTTAGGTCAATTGTTTTGGGGTTTTTTTACCCCTACTGTATATATAACATTTGAACTGTTTGTGTTGTAGATAAACTTGACAATATTTACTATATTCAATCAGCTGTGATTTTTAATGTTTCCTTCAGTCGGCCCACCATACTGCCTTCATATGAGAGTGAAGTTTTACTCTTCAGAACCGAACAACCTGCACGAGGAGCTCACAAGGTAAGTTAAAACGCTCTTTCAACTGTAGCTCACTTCCCCTCCCACACTATTTTGAAAACCTCATGTAATTGGGCTTCTGGGTTTGTTTTCTTCTTTAATCTGTTAATGTCATAAAGTCCCTTTTTTATTTGGTCTTTACAAATAAGATGCTTCTTTACTGTTTGTCAACTTAGAGCAGTTTAGTCATTGTGCAATATGCAATTTTTATTTTTAGTAATTTGTGTTACTGGTTATATAAAAAGCAAAGCTCTTACAGTTTTAATTTAACTTGTTTAACAACTACTATTGAAAGCTTTGTGTTTTTACCTATTGATCATGAAATATATTCCATGATTGACTTCCATGGTATTCAGTGCTTCATCTTTGGCATAGATGGTTGTTTTTGTGTCATATCCAAGAGAACTGCAAAATTTTGCTATATTTCATCACTTTATTCAACTTTATTGTCTGTATTATATTTTCAGATACCTATTTGTGCTACAATTAAAGCAAGACATCCTCAGTGGCAAGTAAGTCATGATCCTGCATTTTAACAATTCACCTTAATGAAGTACTTTCCATGGGACGAAACCTATTCTTGAAAATGGTTCTTACTATCTTCAACATTAAAAAGCTTAAGCTCAAAGTGACATATTAACCTCAGATGCTTGATTATTGAGTTCAGGATAAAGGCTCTCATGTTATTCAACACATTCAGAGCCTGTGTCCAGTCTGATTGTTCAGAGAATAAGAGTGAGTCAGCTGCAGAGGATATAATCAGCTTATCACAGGATGAGAAATAATAACAATTAAACTTTCTTCTAGTGATCTCACAGCTGGCATGTCAACATTGTACTGCTTCCTCTACAGTAATTTTTGTTTATTACTGCATCTGTTATTTATCCACACAACTAACTTCTCTAAATCACTTGACTGGAACAATGTTCTGCCTCTTTTCATTAGCTCATATACCAAAAAACTGAATCCTGAATTGTGGCCATCTTATTTTAAGAAGCTTAATGGATTGCATGTCAGTGAACAGTATGGATATAATAATGGTGGTCTGAAATACATAAAATGCAGCTGTTTGTTTTTACTACAAAGACATTAATAATTTTGTACTTTTTGGGCAAGGGCTAATAGGAAGTGGAATGGACAAATAGGCCTCTGGAAAGGTCAGAAGGGCGGTGGCCTCTGTCACTGTTTATTCATTTTGCTGTCACTGACACTTACATGTCTGTGTTTTCAGGCTTGAATGTCCATTTGACACAGCAGTAGAGTTGGCTGCCTTCTCGCTACAGGGTAAGCACAGCAGGTATCCAGGATGCCTCAAACTTTGTTTCTGGTAGCTGCCTCCATCTTTGTAAGAGCTGCCGCTGCCATTACGGTTGCACAGTACAGAGTTGAAGAAATCAAGTGAATTTTTCCTCAGGAATGAATAAGACACCTTTTAAAGCTGGATTCTTTTTGTCCACATCCATTAAATCTTTTACAATGTTCCCATATGCCCTAAAGACATTGCTCATTAATTGTATGCTTACTTTGTAAGTGCTGAAACTAAAATAGAATCCCACCAAGGCACTCACCTGACAGAGCCATGTGCTCACAAGTTCAGTCACTACAGTGACCCTTCTGTCCCTGTTCCACGGGAATTTTCATTGATCTTTTCAAAGCAGTCAAGGCTGTCCCTGTGAATCACTATTTTCTTTCTGAGTGATGTCCCAGGCAGCAGTGCTGCGCTGGTCTGATGGCCTTTTACTACAATAAGATTGCAAATCAGTGTAGAGTGGAGTGGTGTAGCTTTATGTGGAGTGGTGGAGAATGACGGTGCAGATATAGTGGCTAAGATGTGATTGCCAATACTACATTAAAGTGAGGAAAACTCTTTAACTTTAAATAGAGCTTCAGCTGTGTGTTGCTCTTCCACATTAATAGGCTGATGGGCTCTTAGTGAGCAATAATTCATTGTGAATGAGACCTGGAGTTGCAGCTATGCTCATGTGCTCAGCTACAGAGATAAAGTAAAAGTATAGGAGGCGGCTGAAGTTGTGTGGACGACTGTTACAGAGTCACAGGAGAAACATGTTAGGAGAATGTGTGTATTAAGGCTTCCTTACATCTACAACTTAAAAATAAAACAAAGCTCTGTTTAGGATGTTGTTGTTGACATTTTTTCACAACATTTTGCTCCCAATCCTTTCTGTTAATTCGGTAGCATATTCCTTGTTGAAAGTCAATAATTGTGTCCCTTGCTTAATGGGATTTTGGGATTAAACATTAATTTAAAAGTTTAGAAAAGGATAGCTATCGATGATTCCAGAGCTACATAATTTACTTTTAAAATGCATTATGTGATGCACACATTGATGGGATTTCACCACTACCAAATATTAAATCGACGCACATTTAATTTTTTTTTTAGATGCATTAATTTTTGCATTTACATGAAAGATTCACATTGAGACTGCTGTTTCTTTCATTAAAGAAAAATTGAGTCAGAGGAGACATTTATGGAATGGGATTGCGTGTACAAACCCTTGGACACACACAGGCACACACAGTCACTGTGGGGTAAATGCCAGCTCATTAGTACTCCATCCTCTTCAGAGGCCCCCTAATCCAGTACCCTTTCTGTCTTCTCTGTTTTCCCCAGTTGAGCTTTCTCTCTCCATTTTCCTTTTTTTTTTTTTTTTTCATGTTGTTGGTTCACTGACATCTACTGGGACAGGAATAGGATGAGATTAACTTTTCTCTTTGCTATATGCTGAGGCTTTGCTCACAGTTGGACAAGCAAAACAGTGAAGAGCAGTAAATCGTAGTTTCCCACTATCTACCCAAACATTGCAAAATGTAATCAGTACCAGGACTTGAACAGGACAGGACAATTTCTCTCACACAGAATTTTCTCTTCAGACAATCAGAGATAAGGTTTTTCACTTTGTCATGCTTTTAACATGCATGTGCTTTCACCATGTTCCTATCTTGTGAAGATTTATGTTTTATTCCCGCCTCCACCTCCTCTTGTCTCCTTTTTTCACCTGATAAAATCTATGACCTCTTGTGCAGAGACTGATCAGTCCCTGACCTGATGCAACACAATGCTTTGTTCACAGCGACATGGAGGAAGGGTTTGTTTGTTATTTTGTCCATTAGGATTGCCATACTCCACCACAGTATTAGGCACCCTTTCTGTGGTCCTTGTCTTTCTTCCTCCTCTCAGGGATTGAAAGTCACGTCTCAGTAAACACAAAAGCATTATTTCGTCCTCATTTGAACTGCACACATGCACACAACTACAAATCTAAGTTTGCTTCTCTGTGTTTTCAGCTGAGCTTGGTGATTGTGACCCTTTAGAGCACAACCTGGACCTAGTTTCAGAATTTCGCTTCATCCCCGAACAAACAGAGGATGTGGAGCTGGCTATATACAACACATGGAAGGAATGCAGGTTTGCAGTTCAATAATACTGAAAGATGGTATGTGCGGGAAGTCCAGTAAACTCAACATTAATTCAAAAGAATGCATTTAAGAGGTGACAACGGATACCAGGTATATTATAGGTATAAATGGATCTGTATAATTATGTTGTTTGTATAATGTTTGGGGTTACTAGGAACACTGCCTTCCTCTTTCTTTTCATCCTTTCTGCATGGAGTTTCATTTGAATTTATTTATTGTGTTGTTTTCTGTTTATCATCCACTCTCTTCTTACCTCCTCTCCTACAGAGGTCAGACACCTGCCCAAGCTGAGATTAACTACCTGAATAAAGCGAAGTGGCTAGAAATGTACGGGGTGGACATGCATATGGTCAAGGTAACCGATACACTCTTTCTTGTTAGCTTGTACTGTATAGCCTCAATCTTCTTTCATATACATGTAGTAGTACATCAATAGCATAGCTAGGATTGTCCTTTCCATTTTTTTCCTGCCTCTCTGTACCTATCTGCTCTGCAGGCAAGAGATGGCAATGAGTACAGTCTGGGTTTGACACCCACTGGGGTTCTGGTGTTTGAAGGTCAAACCAAGATTGGCCTATTTTTCTGGTATGTTTGGTTATGGACCAATTAGATGAAATATTAACTTTAATGCTTTCTAGATTTTAATTTTAATTTTTTTTTTCCCCAGGCCCAAGATCACTCGTCTAGATTTCAAGAAAAGCAAGCTGACGCTTGTGGTTGTGGAGGATGATGAGCAGGTGAGCATGAGCCCACACACCTGCCATACATACTGAACTACAGTATATATGGTAAAAATTTATAACAAATGTACCTGCTCCACATTTCTCCTGTTGCAATCTCTTCCATAAGAAATCTCTATTACCAGTTCTTTGCAGGCAAATACAGTTTATATTATAAGCACTCTTAGTACTTTTTATGCAAGTGTGTGGGCAGAGGAATGTGGATGATGTCAGATTTAGGGTGATAAAAATAGGTTTAAATTGTGGCATAGTTTGATGGTAAAATGTTTAAATCTACTAGAGTTATATCTGATTTTGAAAAATTATATAATCACACAGTTTTTGCTGTTCACAACTGTGAATCCATGCTGCCCTCAGCATCCAACCCTTCAGAATTGCAAAATATTTAATATTAAAAGTGTATAAATTACTGCAGGCTGTAACTAAAGTGACCCACCTCATCTGTGTGCCCCAAAAAGCAAACCTGAAAGAAATAAACAAGATAAGGTTAAATAAAGTAATTGTAATTCAGGTTCTAGCCTTTTTACACTTTTTCTTTTTTTTTACAAATGCAAGAAGATCATGTAAGTCATGTTTGAGTCACTTGAATGGCAAGCTACAATCATACACAGACAAATGTACAGAGATTGTCTTGTTCATAATAAAAGAAATATTTAGTTTGAAGTAGTGTCCAATCCTTTAAAGAGTTTTGTACGAAATCAAAAAGAAACAAAGCTTAGTGTTGTTGTACCCAGAGGCTGAATAGGGTGAATATGAGAGAGGAGACTCTGTTTATGTCCATCCTGGAAGTCTGTGAGTGAGGTTAATAAAGAAGCCTGCCCCCTCTGGTATTTCTGGTATGCAGCATTCTCCTACACACGCACACACACACACAGCTTCAGTTCTCACCTCCTAGCTCTCTCTTAAACGATTATAATGTTTGTAATACTTGTTACCACTAGAATTAAGTTTGTATTATTACATAAATATATATATATTTTGGGAGTATCTGAAAATATTTGAATCTAAGGCAGAGAGAATTGCGTCAATAGCATTGTTGACACTGTGATACAAAATTGTGATAACCTTTAAAATATACATTTTAGATCTGCTGACAGAAAAACACACAAAAAATGACTTGAAGTGTTACAGTTTCTGAATGCATTGGAACTACTAGTCAGGCGAAAGAGACAGTGATCATGATAAGTGGCTAACGTTAGGCTACTTATATGTCCTACTTTGCCTACTATGCCTTTAGATAGACCGGCCATAAAAACAGTGTCCATGACTGAACTGACTAATTGAAGCTACTTCCTCTAAGGTTAGATTTTTTTTTTCTTTTTTTCTCATGGAAGCAACTGACAACTGAAAAACTTGGTAAATTAAGATGCCTCTCATCCTTTGGTTAGCATTAAGGGCTTGTTGAGATTTTAAGAGTTCTTCCCATTTATCGTGGCTTTATTTTACCTACAGAAGAATCCTGTCACCAGCTAGAATTATTTGTCTCCTTTGATATCGATTGGTAGTACTTGTTGTATTTTGTTGAATGTCTACAAAAATGGGACGTACAACTAAAAACCATTTAAGACATGGAGACAAAACAAAGAATTGTACAAAGAATGTAGCTATGATGGTGGATTGGCTTCAGTTGTAACTGGCTGTGTTGCTTGGCAGGCTTCATCTGGGCTGCAAACACTGTACACTTTTTTGTATACACTTTTTGAGCAACATTAATCCATGTTCTATTCCATTTGAAGGTGGTCAAATAAAATCCTTTAACCTTATACTTTTGACACCTTAACTTTTCTCTGTGTGACTGAAATCTAACCCCATGCTAATTCCTCACAGGGCAAAGAGCAGGAGCACACTTTTGTCTTCAGGATGGATCATCCCAAGGCCTGCAAGCACCTCTGGAAGTGTGCTGTGGAGCACCATGCTTTCTTCAGGCTGAGAGGGCCAGTACAGAAGAACTCTGCACACTCTGGATTTATACGCATGGGGTCACGCTTCAGATATAGGTAACAGATTGATGGCCTAGCCGATTAAAGGGTTAAGTATGCTTTTCACTGAGGTCTGACACTGGAATTTTTCCCCCTCCAATTAACAGGAAAAATTAATATCAAGCTAAAAACCTATATCTATATTAAAATCAAATATAGAACAAAAATTAAATGAGCTGGTACAAGTTCAGCCCAATCAAAGCACTGAAATCATCACTTAGCATTAAATAAAAATAGAAAATTTAAAAGAATAAAAATGCTGATGATTTAGGTGCTACAAATTTAAAGGCCCATTTTTGTTTCTGTACTGTGCATTTGAACATACCAACTGAGATAATCTTAGTGAGACATTCCTTATCATTCCTCTGTACATAAAAAAAAAAAACCCCACATGTGTACACACAGATACTTGCAATGGTACAAACCAGGCACTCAGTGTCAACATACTGCACTAGCCAGCTAGTTCCCCTCTCTGTGTGTTTAAACATTACCCAGTTGGATAAGCACTGGCAGTAATGTTGGTTTAACACAGAGGCTACAGGGTTTGTTGGTAATGGAAGGTTATCGCCTGGATGGGTCCAGAGTTCAGCAGGGGTCATCACTGCATCTGTTGTTTTTTGAGACAATGAGATTAAAAAGATCATTGAGAGAAATGTCTTTGGTATCCACTGAGCTTGCCTGCACTTGGCAGATTTCAGTTCAGGCAACAAATACAAGTCTTTGTAAGTATAAATTATTACTTTCTTGTCCATATGTGTGTGTTTTATGTTATCAGTGGCAAGACAGAGTACCAGACAACCAAGGCCAACAAAGCAAGGCGGTCAGCCTCCTTTGAGAGAAGGCCCAGTCGGCGTTACTCAAGAAGAACCATGCAGAACAGAGGTGAGGACAACACTCTTAAAATCGCACCCCTGCACTGCGCATGTGAATTTACCCAGTGTATACATAACACTTCAAACAATAGAAGTTTTTTAACCATCCCATAGGAAAAATATACACATGCAAGCATAGAACCAATACACAAACTGTCCATTAACCTTTTGAAGAAATAGAAATGATGTATACACATTCACATCCATGAATTCTTTGTATGTATTAAATTCAATTCATTGTCATCATATATCTGTACGAAACACTGTCTATTCTCTGTGTTTTCACAGGAGTGTTCAATCCACAGGAGTGAGTACACTAATGCTTATTTAACTATATGATTGAGCTTTGCCTGTTTGTGTCATGCGATTTATTTATTTTTTTTGTTATTTGTCATGTTGGACACAAACTGTGTTGTTGTATTTACTTTCTCTCAGAATAACACTGGAGAGACTTGCACTAGAAATTGCTTGATTGAATTCCCTATACATTTGTCTACAGTTTTTAAGGGCTGTTACTCAGTGCTGTGACTCACTCACCCACTCTCTCTATTCATTCAGTTTACCCATACAGCTTGTCTTAAATCGCGTTACAGAGGGAGCCCTTTTGTTAAAGGGATATGTGTGTGGGCTAAAGACATGATGTCAGTGGTAGTTTTAAGCCATCATGGGACCAACTGACTGAAAAGTATTATGATAATAAGCATTCCTATAACTTTACATCATACCTAAATTGGCCCTCCGATCTGGAAATATTACTGCATTTGAACAACAAAACCTTTCCCTGACAAATGAGTGTATAATGTTGGAAATGATGGAATACGGGATTGGCTCATACATAACCTGACACAAGTATCACCATAAAGATGTTCAAATTTTGCATCTGCATAATCCCAAAATGTATTCATATCAATATCAATTTCTTTTCTCAGAGTTCTATCTTCAGGCAATGGCATCAGCTCCAGCAAAGACAACAAGGTGAGCAGCTGTGTTTTTTAAATTCCTCCATCAAACTTTGAAATAAAACAGAACAGCAGCACTGACTCAGTCTCAGATAGACAGCATAAAGAAGAAATTTGTTTGTATGACCCCATACAGTTGGCTAATGTAAAATATGAGTGTTTTTCCAAACCACGTACTATTTATTCAACTACTTTTCCTTTCCTCAATAGCATCTTCTGTCTTTTTACCTTCCTCTTCACCTTTAACATATCTACTCCCTAACTTGTTTGTCTTGTTTCACATATTTCCTGTCTTTCTCTCACCTATTCAGGTTTCTCCGAGGAGAGCTCCCTGGTCAAGTGTGCCTGTGGTCAGCCCAGCAGCTACTTCTGCCTGTGGACCGATGGAAATTGAGGCACTCCCCAGAAGTCCTGGAGGAGAAAAAAGGAGGTCGGTACTGTACCTGGATAATTTAAATGTTCCATCTGGTTCAGTTCATTTCTTCCTCAGTCGATCCTATTTCGTTTCATCCTTTATATTTTTTGATTGTTGTAATACAATCTATCCCATGCAACTCTGAAGCAGCTTAGAAAATGGTTGAATATCACATAAAACAATACAATAACACAATATTTTTAGGTTTAGGTTGGGTGCTAAAAGAAGCTAGGTGTGTTTTTCTTGGTCTAAGGCCATGACAGTGGCTTAACATGGTTTATCTGACCTCTGACCTGGTGTTGTTGTGACCAGATATGGCAGGGAAGAAGGAAGCTTAAAAAAAGAGCATATTCATTTTCCCCTGTTTGCCCCTATACTGCTCCTTCCATGCCTGGCTCATCTGTATTATTGCATTTAGAGTCAAAAAAGCAGGCAAACTGAGAATAAACAGTTAACAGAGACAGCCATGATGAATCAGGAACGTTTGGCTTAGTAACACCTTTATGTTTAGTAGATTTGGTCATATGTCTCACTCCTTCCACTGTTTGGTTATATTTTTCCTTTAGTGTGAGTGGAAGAATTGGAAAGTAAATGTACTTGTGCATACAAATATGTATGCGACTTTCTCAGATATAAACCTGCAAATTTACCTGTGTGTTCCAGTATTAACATGTACTGAGGACTTGGTCTTTTCTCGAGGCAGGCCAGGTAGGTATGATCCAGTGCTGAATCTTGCCTTTGCTCTGACTTAAACCAATCAAACACTGTGCAGTGACAGGCTTTGTGATTCTGACTTTGGAAAATGTGCTCTCCTACAGTGCAATCATCTCCTGATTTTCTTTTTTTCCACTTTTGATCAGCATGAAAACCCAATCAGTGCAGGAAATGTTGGGATGATTTTTTGGTTGGTTTTTTTTTTTGTTGTTTGTTTTTTGGGGGGAGGGTAACTTCTGTTTGGCATCATGAATCAGTGATGTGGGGATTTCACCTTTAACGGTTCTGTTCAACAGTGTAATGTGTGTGAATGTCTGTTCCTTCAGTCATCTCATTGTCATATTGTGCATCCTGTAAACCAGCTGCTCCTCTTTAAATGCTTCTTACAGTGTGCAACAGCTTATAATATATTGGTGATGCTATGGCCTTGTCAAAAAATGTCAGGTTTTTATTGTTGAACCTTCTGAAACAGGTCACACTGGCCAAACAATTCTGGCTCAGATTTACAGCTCAGGTTGATCCCTGTTTCTAGTAAAGCAAATTTCTGGTCAACTCAGTAAGAGGATTGCCATTTCCATAGAGGAGGGGCGATATTGAAAACAGGATGTACAGGAATGATCTTGGATACGGCCAATGCATTGATGGCATGATTAACTATCACACTCATTTTAGGGTGTCCTCCTCTTATAGACTTTCTTCTTCAAAGGGTAAATTTTAATCCCTTCTCCATTTATTTTTTGCTTTGTCTCTTAAAAACACCCTCTATCCATGCTCTGCAGCAAAGGGCCTTTGATATTTTTACTTCTCAGTTAGTGTACTGTAGGTGTCCAAAGGTTAAGTTTGCCTTTGATGCTAATGTATGTGTGCAGGACCACTTTAATCTATGAATATTATCTGTAGTTTTTGAGGATTTGCTGTCAAGCCTTCAGGAAGTACTGAAATCATAAGAAAATGCCGTAGCAGAAGTACTCCAATTATTTAAGCAGCACAAGATGTTAGACTGAGATGACCTCGGATTTCATACCACCCTTTGTTTATACCAAAAGCCCATGGAAACGGTTACAGTACATTCAGTGGACACGAGGAGGATGCTTTGAATGAGAGATTCCTAATACTCAGACTAATCCCTGGTACTCTTCACCTTCTCCTCCTACATATTTCTCCCTTTCTTTTGGGTATTTCACTCTTGATTTTGCATGGAACACTTTATCTTCAACTGTTCTCCTGATAACATGAGCAATCAATGTCTTCTATCACTCTGTTTCTATAAATTTAGCAAACACAAAAGAGAATGAACATAGGTGATATAGTGCCATAAAGTTGACAGTATGATCCAATATTCACCTATAGAAAATGTGCAGTCAAAGTCTTTGGCATTATTGATTTGTTTGATTAACAAAAATAGTCATTGAGTTAGATTGGTTTAATTAGAAGCAGTTTCACACATCTGAAAAACTATCATCTATCAAGTACTCATTCCTCTTGATAAAATTTTATCAATAATCAACAATTATTCAACAATTATATATGCCAGTAAATATGTTCAAGTTTTTTAAATATTTTCTTTGAGGAAATGTAATGTTTTGTATTCTACTTTGTTTTCCTGCTCTTATTAACATGCCTCACAGCTGTCTTCTGCCTCCCTGTATAAACTGTCAGTGTTTTCTTTACCTGTTGCCTTTTCCTGCCCTCTCATTCCTCCTCCCTGAACATTAGCATAGATAAGGCTTTGGAACTAAAAAAAGAAAAAAGAAAAAAGGTGTACAAACAAAAACACATATATATGCATATGTTTGTGTTTGTTTCCCTGTGTGTGTCATTTGACCATTTGTAACTTGTCTAATTAACTTCTCTGTGAGCTGATTGGCTCTCGAAAATAAAACCACTGGCAACTTGATAAGCTTCATGGGTGACACCACCAGCCAGAGCAGACCTGGCCAGTTTATGCTGCTGCAACTTGCAACCTGTGATGTCCTCCAGTGGTTTCTTCTCATTGCGACTCTTTGGTTTAAATTTGTCTTTGAAGCAATCCTGTTTCGCAAAGCAAATCAAAATTAATTTGCACATTAAGGCAAATGCAAATGAATTACACGCCAAGATCTTTGTCTTTCATACTAATGTTATCAACTTTAAGTTTCTTCTAATTATCCTCCCCTGCTTTTGCTCCACTCTTCTTTTCCACGTCTTGGTTTTGGTTTACCTCCAGTCTCACTCACTCCCCATTTCTTGAATGTCCCTCCTGTTTGTCCACTTCCCTTGTCTTTCTCTTTTTTCCTACACCCTGTTGTCCTCAGGTCTCCTTCCCACCATCCTCCCAGCTCACGTGTCATCAAACCTCCCCAAAAGGAGTTCGACAGATCGGACCAACTGACAACAGTCTCCCCGTCTGTACCGACATGAATTCGACAGCAGATTAATAAATGGCAATGGTTCAGCAGTGACTCGCCCATGAAACACATCTGTTACTTTTGGTAGTTACTGTACCACGTGGACAAATACACGTGGTGTAAAGGCAAATATGCCTTAGTAACTGGAATATTCCTTAACAGAAATGTCCCTGTGCCAATTAATCATTCGAACGCCCGTCACAAACTGACACAGGCTTACTGTCCTTCCTTCAATTATCCAGTGACAATTCTGGAACGTTCATATCCTTTTCTTCCTTTCACTGTCTTCTCTCTTCCCCTGTCTCTCCCTTTTCTTGCCCTCAATACTTTCTTTCTGTACTTTCCCTCCTGCCTTCCTCTGACCTTCATTTCTAACCTTGTGGTGAAACAGGCATGTTCAGTTAAGATTGTATCAATGTGACGCTAGGAATTCAGCTCTTTTCTTGCAAGGAAACAGGTTACATAGTCCCTGGATCATTTCAACAAAATTTCATCTGTTTCGTGTTTTTGTAATCCATCAAGCACTGTTACTGTGTATAGTATGACTTCCATCAAATGACTTTTGTAGGATACTATGATTTTCTCTCTTTTATATTTCATTTTATTCTGGACATTTCATGGAGAAATGACCCAGCCATGAAGCTATTGGTTGGGTTTGGTTGATAAATCTGGGTAGAAAAACTGTTTAGTGAAACACCACCATACAACTGTTTCCTGTGCATGCTACTTATTTAAGATGATTTCAAAATATTTTTGTTAAATGTTTACAACGTAAGTGACCAAAGGATGTGTATCTTTCTGAACACTGTTTTTAAAATCATTTCAGAGAATAAAGGTGTGATTACTGTTGACAGAGAAGGGTCTGCAATTTGAAATAGCCTCTGTAATATGTGTTTGAGCTTTTTCACCGCTATAAAATAGGATTATTGGGTGTGCTTAAAATTTACTAATGTTCTGCATCCTCTTTTGTTGTCATTCAAGTTGTAACATTAAACTGGTAGTGGGCTGATAATTAGTTTCTGTTGACCATGAACCACATTATCAAATGAAATCCCTGAAGCAGTTCACTTTTTCAATGTGACAAAATATTTGCTTCTAAGTTCATAGTTTTAAATAATTGATTTTCTATGGACATGAAAACTACAAGTGTTTCTTTTAGAGCTTCCTCTGTAATTATATTCAGGCCCTCTGTGAGGAGAGCATCTGTTTTCACAAATTAAAGGAGATATGTAGTAAATTAGTAAAAAAAGAAATATTTAATGTTTCCTTGGAAGGAGCCTGTGCATTCTTAGTATGTGTTTCAATGCTTTCAACCTTCTGTTTGTGTTCATTGCCAACATGGAGGCTCTGTGTTTCCTTCATGGTTTACTCAAAATGGGAGTATTCATATATATTTATTGTGTGAGCCTCTGTACTTTTCTTCATATGGTGCTTCAGTTCTTGTTGTCTCCAGGCAGTGCATAGTAATAGATACTACTAATGTTTCACTGTGTCTTCAGGCTACAGAAATATGAGGTAATTACTAGGCTGCTGGAAGAGCTTTTACAACAATCCATGTAGCAAATGTTTTGCTTCAGGTTGGTGAAGTTCTGAGAATATTACACCACATTGTTTCCCTCAGAAGTTATTAATATCAGGGGCTCAATCTTCCTTCTGTGAAACTTTTCCTGTAGCTCTGGAGAAGAAATTTGCTTTTGGGCAGCGTTATTTATATCCAGGGCCTCCCTTTATGGATATGTCTTCGTGGAACACACCACGTTCGCTGCCATTGTACTCTCTTGTTATTCCTAATAACTATTTTATTTTGTATTCAGTGCATTGGATTTGTGATCATATCCAGAATCACTAAAGCACCTGTGAGCTTACATAACTTGTTGCTGTTTTTATTGTTATTTCAGGTAATTATTATTACTTACTAAATACTTCCCATATACAACAAATTTCTGTTCTTTTCATTTGTTTCACTCCATTATTGGGTTCATGGGAAGTTGGTGTTATTCCAAAATGTCTTCTGATATATCACCATGGAACAGTTTTGCCATCTTTGCAGAGTCCATTCATATCTTATGGATGTTGCCGGTAAGTTACACAGTTGGATAATCCTGAATTCTTCGGTTCCAGTTTTACACTATCTCTTCCATCGTAACTGTGTGTGTTTCTGTTTAAAATCAGCTATTGTTAAACCTCCAACTTGACCCACCACATCTTCATCTTGGTTTTCTCCATTGTGTTGTCTCTAGTGTACCAGTGGTTGCTGACCTGATGGAGACATGCATGGATGACGTCCTCAGGGCTCCTGTTGTTCCCACAGTGACAGCTACAGAGGAAGCTGGACCAAGCAATGCCTATGCCACAACCAGCGTAACAGCAGAGGATCCACTCAGCCTCAGTGGTGAGCCTCTTAAAAGTTTACCACAAAAATAATGCATAAAAACAAAAGTTGAAAATGTAATAAAAATATAAATTCTGAATGTTGAATATATAAGTTTTGGGTAAATTATGTATGTGTACATTTAAATGTATCTTTATGTGTCTTCAGAAGCAGCAGCTAGACTTAAGCAATTGGAGTTGGAGAGCAGTCCACTCCCTGCTACTCCAAGAAATAATGTCAATGTCAACGTGGCCATGAACAATCAGGTGTGTGTTTGATGACTTAACATTTGTACCAAAGCCAGCACTGACAAAGCCTTTTTTTTCACAGTTGCAGCCTAGTTAGTCTAGTGACGTATACGTGAAACTCTGTGAGAAAACTGCACAGACAGAAAAGGCAAATTTGTGTGACATATCACGATGTCAGGCTTTCTCAAAAGCATTTCAACAATTTGGCATATAGACAAGATGTTTCTTCTCTACTACAGGAGGATATGATGAAGCTCACAGAAAAGTGTGGTCTGAGCAGTACAGGGAGTAGTCCAGTAGTCACTCCACTGCGCCCCCCAGAGGATCTGAAGAGTAACATCCTGAAGGCACAAGCTGAAGCTGCTGCCCTCAAGGTGAGGACCAGTCCCTTAAACTGGACTAAAAGAAGGAGGGAGAGGAGTACGGACACCTTTGATAAAAGAGTGACAATGCATAAGTCACTATAGGGTTAAGCATTTTACTTTGCACTGCATTTAGATCCAGTGAAGTTTATGTCCACTTCCTAAATTGAATTAAATTAACATATCAAGTTAGTGAGCATTAAAAGGTTTTTAGAAAAACGAATGCATCTCGCTGTTTTCAGCATTAGCGGCTCCATATTCTTCTTTACAAGTATAATGACTGAACCTTCACTGAAACTAATTTAAGATAATTTGTGAAGGAAACGTTGTGAGATGGTGGAAGGACGCTCTATAGGAGATCCAGATGTCGAAGGCAAAAACATTTATTGAAGCTCAGTCAATCAAGGAGAGCAGATATGAGCAGTACAACAAGTATATTCCTCATGCAGCCACATCAAATAACATCTGTTCCTAATCCTAAACAGTAAATCTTTAAAATGAGTCACGCTGTGTGTACGATAAAACCCTTCTGTCCTAAGAAGCAATGTGTGAAAATCATGACCCTGACAGGTGCTACAGTTTATCAGGTGTTATGACTACACACCCGAGACTCATGTTGTCCTGTCTCTTAGGGTCTGTGCTGAGCCATAGTTGCTATGGTAACTTCCAATTGGGAGTGGGCAGCTGGACATTACTTGTATAATAAAAATGAATTATAAACCATTGGGTACAGTAAGAGAGCTATGAGTGTGACCTGGAAAGATGCATAGTATTATATAGAGACCTAAGAATTTCATCCAGATTTGTGTATACATCTCCACCGTATCAGAAATTTGCTGCCTGCCATAGTGGTGAGCTTGTAAGGGTACTCTGCTATCAAGTGAGCAGGAGAAGTATCTTTCTAAGCCCCCACTCCTAACACAGCAACCCTCTGTCTGATCATCCATCTACCTCTTTCTATGTAGGTCTCTTTGGAGGAACATGTCGTAATGGTTGGAGATAAAAATTGTAATTTGGAGGAAGCCTCTGCCAGGTATGACCTCACATTACTCATCTGTAGTTACAGAATAATGATGAATGGGGGAAAAAAGTGTTATTTTTTAAATGCACTTGTTGAGGGCATTTCCTCTAAATCACGACTCTGTCAGTCAGCACTGAGCGATGAACAGGAGAGAAGCCATTGTTGCTTGTGCTTCATTGTCCTGAAACTGGGCCTTTTCCCTCCTCCTCCTCCATCTTCCTGAGTCATACCAACTGTCACTGCACTGTCTGCCCAATCACAAATCACAATCCTTTCTGGTCGAGCTGATTAACCTCTTGAATATTCATGAGGATTATTAGCATAGCTCACAACATTACATCACCTGCAGCTCATCCCCATAAGCAAGCTGTATAGAGAAGGCAACCAGGTCCCTGACTTATGTCAGAGGCAGTAAATGGCCCAAACTGCCATATTAGATGAATTTGATTGAGGTTGATTAAAGCTTTATTTCACTACTTTAAAGTTGCCCTCTGCCCTCAAGATATGTGTTAAAAAAGACAAAGTGATTTATGTTTATAGATAACAGTTTTATAAAACTGTCACGTATAAGCTAATATAACGCATACCATATAAATATATTATGAAGAGATTTTACTCAATATAATTGTTTCAGTTTGATCCAGAGTCACGTTTTTTCCAATGCAAACAAAACTGATTATGCCATGCAGGTTTACATCCTGTGGATATTAACAAATGAAAAGCAATATGTGCTGCCTGTTTCCAGGTTGAAGGTGCGTACCGGACGAATGGGCAGTAACTCGTCTATCTCTGTCAGCAGTCGCCCAGACATCCAGGACTCCTGGGACCTACTGAAGCCAGCTTCCCTGGTCTCAGCAGTAAGGTCCAGGTCAGTGTGTTTGATGTGTGTATGCCCTACAAACACCTTTTTTGTGTTTTTACTTTGCATGTGCCCACTGCTTTGCAGTATATTTGTCACCCAAGTAAATTCTGTGATTATCAATATATGTGCTCACAGATAGCATGAGACTAGCATTGAGATCAGATTCGTCAAAGAAGAAATGCAGAAGATTCCTAAACCCTCTGAGAGGACTAAAATAGTCATTTTTACTGATTATACTCGATTAAATGAAGCAAACTGATGCAGTTCACTGTACCTGTAACTTTAAACTTACCTTGTGTAATGATCACATTCACTTGGCCTACTTCACCTGTTCAGACATTGAGACTAGGAAAGAAGAAAAGATCTATGGACCAAATAAATTGTTACTATTGTAGGCTGTGAATGCTACCCATTGACTTATTCTTAACAATTCAGTGTTTTCTCACAAATTATTATAAAAACTCATGTTTGTCCCAACAGAACATCAAATGTGAAAAAATCCAAATTTCACAGTGATAAGAGAAAAAGTTGGTCCTTCTCTACAGTCTTTGGTGACATCTGTTGGCATGTTTGAGTAATGCGTGCATGTTTTCATGTGTGTTTGTGTGAGTCTGGCTGCATTTGGTCACATGACTTGAGTTCTGCCTGGATACTGCTAGTGTCTCCGTTCAAGAAGTGTTTACAGTAGAATGACACAAAAATACAGACGCACCCAGACGCTTGACCAGACAATTACAAAGGCTGGCTGGCCTCATTGATGCATTAAATGCTTCAGCTATTCAGGCTGCTTTTCTTCTACAGTCTGGAGAGGATGGACTTCAACGCCACTCAAACCAAAGACTGTTTAATCACCATTAATCAAAAATCAGTCAATTATGACTAGAATTTTAAGCAATTTATTGAGCAACATTTCAGGATTCTCATATGGGGATTTTTTTTTCTGGGTCTTTGATCTGTTGGCCGAGCGACACATGATTATGTTTGGCTGTCCGCTTTGTTCAGGATTTTCTCAAATCATATGATCAAGAAAGCACAGGCAATGCACCGAGTTGAAAAGTACTGTACTTGTATAGCACTATTCTAGCCAATCATCAACCACTCAAACCACTTTATGGTGGAAGGCACATTCACACGCAAACGTAGAGTGCCCATACATATCGTGTTTCTCAACTATACACACACATTCATAAGGTGAGTATTTCGCTGTATGGCGTTTTGAAACTGGAAGAGCTGGGACTCAAACAACCAGAAGACCAATAGTTCTACCTGTTCTACCTGCTGAGCCACAGCCACCATTTCCAAATGTTTATTCCACCTGGGATAAGGAAATTGAAGTACATTTTTCAGTGTTTCTATAAATTATTATCTATTATGTAAAGCACAAACCAGAAGCTCTACATCCTCTGCTCATTTTTTTTTTTTTGTTGTTGTTGTTGTTTTTTTGTTTTTCTGCCGATCAGTGTGGAGAAGTTAACTGAAGATTTAAATCCCATTGTTCCCAAGATGCCCTCTGAGTCTGCCAGTGAAGGCATGGCACCAAAGGTAATTAGTTAACTTGATGCGTTTTCATTTTTCATAATTTCAGCTTCTTATACACAGGTAGAAATTGCTTAGTGTTATTTAAAATCTGATCTGAAGACTAAATATTATTCTCCTGTATATTTCAGTACCCTATTCAGCAACTCATACAATTAACTGTATTACTTACTATGATGAACTGTTACATTTTACATAGCCATCCTATTGTACCTCATGAAGGAAACCTATAAACTGCAATGACTGCAACCTGCTCCAGCAGCTCCTATTTGATTTGTGAGTCATGTTGAACATGATACGAACTGATTGATAGAGATTTTTTGTGTTCTTTTGTGTTTTGTAATTCTTATTGTGAAGTTCTTTCAGTATGTGAGAAAGGCCCATACAAATAAAATGTATTATTATTATTATTATTATTATTATTATCATTCTGATTTAGATTGCTGGTGTATTTCTGCAGGTAAAGGCAGAGGACGTTGACCTACAAAGCACCGCCCCACCATCTGACAACTTGATTGACTTCACCGATCCAGCTCCTGCAGTAAGTCTAAGATTTGTCATTCAGTCAAATCGTTTAGTTTGTAACTGTGCATCAGGCTTCGGTGACGTTGAGTAGCAGCAGGAAGGGCTTTTTGGTCATCGCAGGGCAGAAACCACCAACCATCACCTCAAGCTAAGCTCAGTCTAACCACACAACTGAATTACAACAAATCACTCATTCACTCAAATTTTATAACCCAGCCTGACCACATTCGCTCCCAGCGGCTCTAGTGAGCAGTCAATTCTACAATCAAGGAACTGGGTTAATGTAAATTATGGTTATCAATATCTACGAATGCATAGATACTGATAACAGAAACAGAGACAGAGAATTAACCTGTGGGTATGTAAGAGAAACTGAACTGAAAATCAAACTTTACTTTAGGATTTTATGTATTTCATTTGTGTGGAAACTAGGCTTGCAGTCAAATATCTTTCTTGGTGTGATCCGTGGAAATCAACCTGTCTCAGCCATCTTAGAGCAAACAAGGCTTGAATGCATAAATTCATTTGTTCACATTATCTTTCAGCTACCACCAGGGCACCAGCCCAAACCTCTCATCACACCTCGCTGGATCATTCCAACAAGTGCTGTGAGTGAACAATCTCTTTTCTCCCGCTTTGCTGTCTTCATGTCTGTCTCTTTGGTGTCTTCCTGGATCTTTGAGAAGTTTTTCAGGCAGCTCTGGTGTGCATGTCGTTATTTTTATTTCATATTAATTGTTCAAAGACTGCTGTCACTAGCCTCAGAATTTTATCTCAGCATAGTTGCTGTAAACCATGGCTGATGCAGATGCTTTGTAGAAACTGACCTTCCCTCCTTCTCCCTCATCCACCCCAATGCAGCCTCCTGGTGTCTTTACTAATGGCCTACTCGACCTCGACCCCGCTGCTAAGGTTGCCCCTCTTCTCCCAGCAGATGGGGGAGCTGCACTCACCCCAGCCCTCCCGCATCTCACTCGCACACACAACACCAGCTCAGCCAGGTAATTTTACTGGAACAAAGGAAGGTTGCTTTTAAAGTGCTATAATGTAGTGCGCTGACCCCTGGTGATCAAGTACGAGAATGCTTCCTTCAGCTGAAATCACAAAGCAAAAGCACTTTCTGATGAGCAAGTAAAGAAACAAACAGTGCAGCTGTCTTTGCACTTGGCTAAAATCTCTTGTAATTCTTCCTTGATTTTGGAACTTTCGGACTATTGGTGAGTTTACTTTGAGGCCTCATCGTTGTTTCTTTCTGTTAATCACTACTGCATTACTTCATTGAAAGTAAAGTCAAGCAGAACTCAGTGTTGCAGTGTTACTTAGTGAATAGTTTTGACTGACAGAAAGCTGAGTTCACAATGATGTTACGTTATTTAGTTATTTAGTGTTCAGTCTTTTATCTGAGAAACAGTGTGTTGTTTGTATGGATGGATGAAAGAGTTTTCAGAACCTGTATGATCATAACTATTTAATTATAATAAAGGTTTTGCACCTGTCTCTGATCCAGCTCTCCTACCTTACCTATGTCCCACAGCACTGCAGGTCAGCCGCCGGCCTCAGTGGATGGAGCCAAACCCAGAGGTCTCCTGACCACTGAGCTCTGATGACAAAATAAAGGGCCACAACCATTGTCTCGCAGACTGCTGTCCCACCTCCTCACATCAAACTCTCACCCTCCACACACAGAGCAGGCTGTTGCGGGTGTGCCGAACACTAGGGGAAGAGGAAAGCAGAAAGAAAGAGGCACCAGACAAGCACCAACACTGACAAACAGATTTGAAGTCTACCAATCCACAGTAGGAATTTGAGTTTTTCATTTCAGCAGGACATCAATATTAGTTTTTGTAAAACCATTAAAACATTTGGCTTAAGTATTAACATGTTAAGGATTTCTAACTTCTGAATTGTCTGTCTTAAGTTAGTGACTTGCTATTTATTTAATCCATCCAGTTGACCAAACCTCAGCTTTTAACCACCAGCACCGACTTCTTGACAATAAATAGTCACAGTTGTGTCTGTTCCAGAAGTAAGACTTTGAGGCCTGTGGACAAAAATCCTCAACATCATGACACTGTAAGGCACATTTCATAAAACCACTACATATTATCTTATGACACAAGGGGTAGGTTCTCCCTTTTAGCACTGCTGCTCCTCCACCACCTCTTGTTTTTGTTTTTTTTCTTGTCACTGGTAATGAAAAACACTGGAACCCAGCTACTCTGAGCTATTCAGATGAACAACACTGGATACAGGACTGTTAAGACAAGTCTGTGAAAGGTAGGACAGATAGAATCGACTTTTTTTTTTTTAAGTTTCTCTTTTAAGAGATAAACATGGCCTGGACTCTTAACATGATGAAGCAGGTGGCTGCGATGCTGTATTGTCCTTGTGAAGCTTTTCTGTTGCAGCCACTGGATATGAACACTACTCTGGATTATCTCTGCAGCTCTGGACCTTGAATTATTTTCAATGGATAATGATAGAGACAAAAACTTTGGATATTCAACTTTTGTTTTTAATACCCTGTTCTTATATTTTTCTCTCTGATGCTTTTCTCTGCCCTTTGCAGTACATTTATCTGTCTGTACACTTTGGTACCAGCATCAAGAAGGACAGGGCGTCACAAGTGAAGTTATGTCTAAAATGTGATCCACTTGTTAGTTTTCACTGGAATCCTCTACTTTCATATACTTTTTTATTCTTTTCTTTTTCGAATCCAAATTCAAAGTAATTTGTGTGTCCAGTTTTTTTGGCTTATTTAATGGGATAATTTTAGACCTATAATAGGCACTCTATGTATCAAGATGCTGTAGCTATTGCCCTGCCTTATGTAAATGAATGTATTCAAAATGTTTATTCTAAGAATGCTGGCGTACGAATATCTCACTTGTACAACTTCTCATCTTGAATCTGCATTTGCTAGTACTCTTTATAACTGGAAGAAAAACTTTTATACATGTGAATTTGAGGCCTAATTCTACATTATCTGAGTTAAGTTTATCACGTTGACCCTTAAAATGGTAGTTTTAGATGTTATGCATTTAGTGTTTTTTTTTTTACCCCATACATCATAACCAATGAGTCTGGACCCTCTTTCCAGTTATGTCTGTGTAGCTTTTGTGGGATGCTGATGTACAAGGGAAGTGACTGTTTTACAATTAATTCTTAGCAGCGACAGTTATTTATGCTACTACGCACTGTAATTGTTCAAATATTACATGTCCAAAAGTGTTTTAGCCTTCAGTTGCGATGTATTGTCAGTATAATGGCACCTGGCTGTAGATATGAAGTAGATTTATATATATTTTTTGAAGGTTTCGTTGGCAGTATTGTTACTATACGAGGAGAATTTCAGCATTACGCTGTTTTCTAATTACAAAACGTGTAGGAATTGTGTCACTGATCAAACTGGGGAAAACACAAGTTGTGACATCGCAAATGCATTTTTATATAAACTTTTTTTTTTTTTCCTGGAATACCTTGATCATGATTCAGTAAAGCTTTGCTACAGTAGGAGTTGGTTGTCTTTCATTCACTTTTCTTCTACGTGTTGAGATAATTTCAGTATCTACTCTACCCAGAATGACGTGAGTTTTTTGGGCATCTGTGCCTTTGTTATAGACATAGTGAGAGAGATGACTGTGGGTTAAACTCCACTGCTGTAGACGGATCTGAGCCTTACTTGTGTGCGCTCTCCCAGGTGAGCTAGTAAGGCAACCACAACTACCTGGATCACAGTTTGTTTGTTTGTTTTTTTTAAAAAGGATAAAACATAAGACATACTTTGCATTTCTGTTTAAATCCACCCAGCCTGTTGTGAGTAAAGCTCCTTCTGGGGTCCTGTGTAAAAATGTTTTCAAAGCCATTTATTCATGAGATTGTCTTCTAATAAAGCAGTTAGCAAAGTTTATCGCTTTGCAATTGCAAGCCTCAGGATTATTGTTTGAAGCACATCATCCAGTAAAATAAAGGAAAAACCTACTTGCCTTTCAAAACTAAATAGGAAACTCTGTAACTTAACAGGCCTGTTTAATGTCATGAAGACAGCAAATAAATTAATCGGACTGAATATATTTCCTCCTGTTTCGACCCAACCCATCAGGCCAGTAAATTCTGTTCTAGGTTCCAACACGCGAAACATATTTCATCTAGATGTTAAACGTAATCATTCCTGTGAGACGTGAGTTTGTTTTTCTTTTCAACAAACCAACACTGAGCTGAAGAGACTTCATCCAAATTGTTTGTATTTGCACATATAGACTCGCTACAGTAAGAAAAACACAGTTGTTGCTACTGCCATGGTTGTGTTGTGTTTAAATGTCCCAGGAAGCTGTGCAGTGTGGGGGAGAGAGAGAGCCTGCAGGGACAGTCCCATCAATCAGATAGTTTCTACTCTGTGTTGTTGTTGATTGACCACATGATGGCAGCACAGAACCATTTTTACCTCTCTTGTAAGCAGCGAGCCAGCAGATGATTGTCCTCCGCTCTACATGCACACCCATATGGCCGTTAAGTTAAAAATGTGGGCCCTCGTTGGATAAGGCTTCTCTGGGGCCGAATTCAAACACACTGTTTATGCCTTGGAATCTAAAACAATGTGTGTGAGAAGTAAACACATTTTTATCAACATATAGATTTATCTGATGTGTAATTAAAACTCAGCGTAAACACACTCATCACAGACTTAAACAGGATGTTGGTGAAAATGTCCCCTTGGATATAATTTGTCTATAAATCACAGTGTAATATCTCCTGGTTGAAGATTAGTGCTTGCTCTGCTCCAGAAAGTCTGTTAATCATATGCAATATGAGCGATGTTTGTGTCAGGAGGCTGGTGTTGTTTGTTGGAGTGGAATGGGGTTAGAGGAGTCTGTAATTGACAGCGAACAATCACAAAATGCTTGTCAAACAACTTCTCATTAACAGCTCCTCATTGTTTCATCAGAACAAAACATAAAGCCCCACCCTCCAAGGCGAGAGGAGAAAACCGGTACAAGTTTATATGGACCACCACTGGGTCCCTCCTTCCAAATAAAGGAAAATTAAACAAAAAAAATTAGTAAAAAAAAAAACAAACAAAAAAAACATGCTCCTTCAGGATTACATCACATTGCAAAACCTTCTATCGGTACAGCACAGGTGTTCCTGAACTGTCATATTGGTTTCTATTTTAAATGCACTAACTTGAAATGATTGACTGCGACTGGTCCTCGCTGCAGAGCAATACATAGTTGGACCATTATTAAACAGCAGAGCAGCCTGCAGCTCAGTAACTCAGCCAGGACTGCTCCTCTCAGCAGATGGGCTGATGTTCCCCCACCGTCCAAATGAATAATTGATTGCATACATGGACCTTATGTCAGGTCATGATTGCTTAAGCATGCTCAAAGCTCTGGCTGGATTCATGGAGATTATGCCCCAATGTCATCGGCTCAGGTCCAACAGAGAGCAAACAATACATCACTTTTCCTAAATCTTAATAATCTTTGACTTTGGATGTCTTTTTTTTTTTTTTTTTTTTTTTTTTTTAAATAAACAATCACACTTGTTTATAGCTTGACAACCAGCTACCTGATGTTAGTTTTCATTCTGATATGGATTCATTAATTTCACTCGGAACAACAGACCCAATTAATCAGACACAAATTAGCATAACTGCGGGTCAAGGTTTAATGAAATCTGCATAGAAAAAGTCAAATATCAGTATTCCGTAAACTGAAGCACATCTGTTTTCCACTAATGACATGTCTAAGGTTTTGGGAAGTAATTTGTTGTTGTTTTTTTTTTATAAAACTTCAACTTAGTGGCTTCAAGTGGAGCCATTTTTGGTGTTAGATGAGGCCATCGAAAAGACTCTAATGTTCATCATGAATTTATGTTAAATTTTCTAAAAGCTTTCGAATTGCCAAATAGTGACTTGTATAAAAATAAACATATATACATTTCTAAATGTCATAGATCACAAGGAAAAAAACTGTAACAAAACAAAACATCTGTATCAGCAGGGTTTTTGTGCTCCTTATTATAACAGGCAGTCAGTCTCGGTCAAATCTAGATCCAGATGAAACATCACGTGCTCCTGCCCTTGCATCTGTCTCCGTCACTTTGTCTGTTCAGTTATTTCCTGTTTCCCCAAATTAAACTGACCTTGAGGAAAAGTGTCATGTTCCAACAGATGAACAAATGGTGGAGCATATGGGCAGGAAGACAAAATGAAGACTAAAGATACTGTTTTCTGTATGTGTGTGTGAGGTTTGATTAAACCTCCAGAGAGCCGGTCTCTGGTGTACCCAGAGTCTGATTTCAACTCAACAGTTAAGTATGAGATGAGGAAAATGCAGCTCTCTCTCTCGCTCTCTCTCTCTCTATCACGTACATGCACACAAATGGGATTCTCTCTGTCTGTCATTACAATAAAGGCTATTGTGTTGTTTGGCTAGCTGCTGTAGGAGATAGCATTCTCTGACAGAGCATTTTCAAAAGAAGCTTATACATCTCAACTATCAAAATGGGTGTGGAGCCTTTTGTGTGTGTGTGTGTGTGTGAGAGAGAGAGAGTGCATGCGTGTGTAACAGAGAGCGTCTGGTTGATGTGGGCATCCCAACTCAAAGCTTTGAGATGATAAAGATGTGAGTGAATGGTAATTGATCCCTAAAGGGCTGCATTGTGCCAGTAAGTGTCTACTGTATGCATATGCAGTGTGTGTGTGTGTGTGGGTGGGTACCAGGTGAGATTGTGCTGTGCCAGATTCAGTAAAAAGCCTCATTATTCAATACAAGAACTGACACAAACACCCACAATCCTCTCACTCACTCATTCACTCACACACACACAAACACACACGCACAGTCTTTAATTGCCAATTTTCATGTCAGCAGTGTGTCTTTCTTCTGGAAAAGCTTATTATTTATCTGTCATGCATTTAGTTTTGTATATTATATGTTGCACATTGTCTATTATGCACCAAGCAGCTAGACTGAAGCAACCACACACATATGAAGGTGGTTGGAAACACACACACAGAGACAAACATTCACTATGTGCATATTGTTGCTCTGCTCTCTGAATAAAGCTTCATCTGTATATTCTTCCTGTGCTCTTATCACAGTACATTCTTGATTTCTGCCTCTTCTCCACTTCCTGTGTGTGTTTGTGTGCCGCAGGATGAAGTTTCTCAGCTTCCGACTTCATGTTTTATAGCTGATGCCACTTTTGGTCAGTAGACACAAGGTGTGAACTCAGTGTTGACTCACATGTCACCAAGTTATTATAACACGTGGATATAGCAACCGTCAGTAGTTGGGAGATGTGTTTGTGGCCACCTAATGAATACTAACTTTGCTGTGATAGCTAACGCTACAGAAAATCTCAACACAGTACAATAAGTCACGTGTGTTCAAAGAGCAGTCTGGACTCTCTGCTGTAGAGTTCTGTTTGTAACCCTGGTCTTTGCACCTTCACAGTTTTTCTGGTTTATTTGTTTTTAAATTTATCTAATTATTCGTCTTACCTGTCAATACGGTCACAATTTGAATAGTTTTACATGCATTTAGCTATTTTTATTTCTATTACTATTACAAAGTAACTACATATGTATTATTCCATGATACGTTCATCTTTATACCTTGTTTAGTTTGTTCCAATAAATATTTTTACATGCTATTATATGTTGTACAATGTGTTTTTAATGTCTGATACCTTCCTGCTGTAACATAAGAATTTCCCAGTTTGGGGTCAATAAAGTAAAATCAATCAATGACTATCTGTAGAAAATTGAAAACTAGACTACTGTGGGCTCCTTGCTTGGTTCTGGTTAACCAAGAAGAGAAATCTTGGAGAAAACCCCCCACCTTCAGGGCCCTAATAAAATAAGAGCCCAGCCTAATCTTGGATTTTATTTTATTTTTTTATTTTTACGTGGAAAGACAATTATTTTTTTATTTTATCAAAGAAGAGTTTTTTTTATATATTGATTGGAGCTGCTTTAAAGTTGCACTAATCGATGTCTTATATTGACAATGGACAAACAAAAATACAATATGTAATATAGTCAGAGTTGCTCATAATGACAAGACCACTGAAAATTGCTTAACTGCAATTCCTCTCACTCCTATGAAACTTGTAACTTTCATATTATTGTTTTAGTCGCTATGAGAGGTAACACCACTATTTTTGACTCATGTATAAAAAATGAGCCACAGAAACCTGATACCTGAAACAAGGGATCTCATCTCTACTTTCATTAGTGGCTACTTTCCAAGTAAATTAATGTGTATGTGGCGCTGACTGCCTCTAAAAAACCCACCTGAACCCACGTTATGTTCCTTACCAAATGACAGACTTCGACACTAACCGGTGAATATCTTCCCAAAAATCATCTTTGAAGGCAAAAAGGTGTCACCAACACATTTTGGGAGTATCACCAAGACTTCCACTTTGGCTCAGTAAGCCGCACAACCCAAACAATTCAAATATGGGCACCCATGTAGTCCTATTGAGGCAGCACTTTCCTGTGCTGTTTTCAATAGCTGTATTGAAATAGACCCTTCCAAATGTCAGCCTGGTCTTTTCAAGCCGTCCACAGTGACAAATAAGTGACAGAGATTCCGCAACACATCAAGAGATACATATGAATGAGACGGTCCCTCCCTGCAGAGGAGAGGGCTGTTGTTGCTGTTATCAGTATACCAGGTTCAATAGCTGGCCATGGATTGGGCTGACAGGTTTTGTGTGTGTGTGTGTGTGTGTGTGTGTGTAGAGGATTCAGAGCAGAGACCTGTGAAAAGTGTGTGTTGGAGAGCAGACAAAATGATTCTATGTGTTAAACATAAATAAGAGTCGGAGAAGGAATTACAGGGAAAGAAATTGAGTTCCAGGTTAGTTAGTGTGTGTGTGTGTGTGTGTGTGTGTTTGTTAAAACAAGAGAGAAAAGGAGGTGTGGGTGTCTGACAGGCAGACAGCTTGACAGAGCTGATCTGTGGCAGTCGCCCTCCTGTGTGTTATCAACAACGCCCAAATGGGCACTGCCAATCATCCCACATGCCGATGGGATTACACATCTACCCACCAAGCCAGACCAGACACACACAGGCAGCAAACACACACACACACTAACACCTGGCACCACACAACATTGTCTCCGGGCAAGCACTCAAGTACACACAAACAGCACACTGTATTGCTGTCATTGCCTCACTTACATCTACACACACACACACACAACTGTTTTATCCCCCTTCTCTAATAGTCACTTGTTACACCTCAGGCAACAACCAATAAAATTTTACTCTCCACTTTGAAATTCAAGAGGAATTAAGGCTTCTCGTTTTACACTGAAGTCCATATGCCACAAACAGCAAACTGTGTCATCCACTTTGACAGTATCTAATCAGCACAGCCCAAGGTGATGTCCTCAACTTATGTCTCTATCCTATTTCAGTAAAATCTAAAATGAAACTTAGAAAAGCATCAAAACTACAGAAACTGGAACAAACACATCTTTGTTATCGTTGCGTGGTCTTTGTCAGGTTGTCTGACTAATCAATCATAATCATTTGCTCATATCCAGCAGGCCGTGACATCACCCCCTGCTTTCTGAACCAATGTTTTGAAACCTCCATTTTGTAATTTGGCCATTGCCATCTTGTCTTTTTGTTTTTGTGAAAAGAAACCATATTTGGAGGAGAATGTTGAGCTGAGGAGGAATGAGACTTGGATCACACCTGCTCTGTTGTCTAAGATGATTGTGAGACAGGTCGCCGTATATTACACAGTCTGCTTTTTTGTGTATGTAGGTTTAAGCCACTAACACTCAGCTCTATGTTGTCTCTTCACTGTGGTTTTAAGAAAAGATAAAGTGAACTGTAGAGTTGTTGGCAATATTTGTATGATCAGGCCTCTGTTTAGTTTGTTCTGGGTCTTGGGTGTGCCGGAGCCAATCCCAGCTCACACTGGGCGACCTGGACCGGTCACCAATCCATCGCAGAGCCAACACACAGAGACAGAGACCAACAACCACTCACACTCACTCTCAGACCTACAGACAATTTAGAGTCACCAATTAACTCAAACATGATGTCTTTGGACAGTGGGAGGAAACCTACGCACGGAGAGAACATGCAAACTTCGCACAGAAAGGCCCAGGTGCCCACTATGCCACCGTACTGCCCTTCTTTACTTCATAAGAACTTGAAATACCCAAAGTACTTTGGGTACTTTGGCCTGCACATGGTATAAACCAAAGTAATGCTCAAACCTTCCAGCACAATTTCACAGTACTCCTGTCAGCTTTTTATAACAGCATAATTCTGATGAGTTTACAAAGCTAACATGTCAGCACTGATTAAGTAGGCATTAATAACCAAATATGTATAGATCATATAGACTGCATATAAAAGTGGACATGGACTCCAGGTCTGTAAAGTGAAGCCAGTATGGAAGAGGTTTAAACCAACATTCTGAAAATGAAGTCAGATTATATTGAGGACTATGAAAAAATAGCCCTTCTTCTCAATTTATTTATTACCTCAGTGGACATTTTCCTAACATTTTTATGGTCTCATTTCATGTTTTTAAGTTTTCATCATTATGACAAGGTGTTTTTTTACTATGGAAAAGAGACCATAAAGCAGGGTATGAGTTATGGCATGGCTACCATGTGACTGACAGACTGTACCACACACACTTTCTCCTTCTTGTAAAAAGTTGAGAAGATGACAGCCAAATTACTAACTTGAGACTTCAGTTCAAATACCAATACTTGATGTCCCAGCAGGCCGCCACTTGGAACAGAAGCATTACTATGCTATTTACAACACTTAACAATTGTACTGTTTGCTAGACAAATTGGAATGGACTTCATGTGTTGGCTATGCAGTGTCTGTTTTATGGAATGAGGTAAAGTCACACTGGAAGTAGTAGTCTCGCTGTGTCCAGCGCAGCAGCTTTTTCTTTTATGTTATAAAATAAGTTCCTGAAAATTATGTTGGCTGGGTAGTCACATACAAAATGTAAACAAACAAACAAATCCAAATTGTGACATAAAATTAAACGTGACCCAGTGAAGCCAGAAGCAAATAGGAGAGAGCAGAACCTCTTGCAGACCTGTCTCACTAGGAATCAAAAGGTGAAAGAAGGCAAATACACAAAAATCCTCCAAATTTCAAAATGCTACTAAAGAGGCGTTTTATCTTCTTTTTTCTTTCCCTTTTGGTTGAAATAGTTGTTGGCATAAACTCATAATAACTTGTTGGTCTGTCAGGTCTCAGGTCGCATAGAGCAGGTCTAGGCCAAACTCTTCATGGAGTTATTAAAGAGACCCAAGAAATCCCTCCAAGAGCAAACACTTTGAGACCACGGCAAGAGAAATTTCTTTTAAGAGGCAGAAACTTCAGAAAAAACCAGAATCAGGCAGAGCAGAGCCATTTGCCACAACAGGTTGGGCTGAGGTGCGTTTGGCTGATGGAGAGAGAACAAGAGCAGGAGAGGAAATACAAGAAAGAGGGAGTAATGGCTGGTACCGCTAAATGTGCATTGGTAAATAGTAAGTAAAAACAGCAGAAGAAACAATAATGGAAATAATAGTGTTTATTAATAACTAATAGTAACTAATGCAGCAGCAGGTTCAGAGAGCAGAGATGGTTCAACTCCTGCAGGATGAGCACAGAAGGGAAACACTGACTGAACAAAAACTTATTGGCACGTAATGGTGTGATATACATACACAGGGGGAAACCAAGAGAGAGAGAGCCTTAGTCACCCATAATTATGTCTATCGTTAATCGGGTGGAATAATGTAGATTAAAACATTTATTCCAGTTTGTTGGCATTTAGTAATCTCTTTCTATTAAATGAATGTGTTCATCCTCTGTGGTTTCTTATTGTGTTTTTATTCTTTGCATTGTTCAGATAACAATTTGTCAGCGCTTCCTCCAAATCCACATGTGTCCCTTGTGGTTTTCCATATCCCGGTTGCCACCAATGCATCTGTCACACCAAAAAATTGTTTCCATAACAACCGTTATTGAGACAGACAACTGCAGTCTGGGTCGAGCGTCAATTTACTCCAAGGGAAAGATGCTGAGGACTACGGATGCACACGGCACATGCAAATATTGCAAACACCATCGGTCACATTTGCTTAACTAAAGACGTTTTTCTTCCACCAATTCAAAAAGAAAACAATGATCAGTTGCTCATTACCATGTCTCTCCCATTATTTCCTTTCCTCTCTCCTGGGCTCACTCTCTGTCACTCGCCAACACAGACACACACTGACAAAAATACTAAAAAAGTGCATCACTTTCTTGACAGAATGTCAAACTGGCTAATTCAAGTTAATTAGCAAAGTGTCATTTTGTCTGTCTGTAAGACTAAATTTTGAAGGGTCTCTGTGTGTAGATGTGCCATAGAGACACCATCTGCTTAGACAACAGCAAATTCAATTATATTTTAAACTCATTTTAATTCCCAAAAAAAAAAAAAAAGACTGAAAAGGGGATCAAGGGTTCAATTTGTACCAACAGCTCATTAAAATATATTCAAGCAGTTTAAGTTCTTCATAGAGCAGTGGTTGAGATAAAAGAGCTACTAAAAAAAAAAAAAAAAAAAAAAGGAAAATGAATGTGGGTTGAACTTCAAAAAAAAAAAAAAAAAGAACAGGTAGAGACTCCTGCTCAACCAAGTGTGTAAGCTTAATACTCACCTTGACACATTCTGGTCTTTTTGAGAGCATGCAAATGTGAGAAGCGATGTAAGATACTGTAATATCCATGATAAGATTTACTTGAGGGATATATCTACACTTTATGCAAAGTGCAGTAATGTGAATAAATGAGCTACAGACCTCTGATCTTTGGGGGGGGGGGGATGATATTGTATGTTGACCTGACATAATTCCATCTAGTGACTAATTTCAAGCTTAAATGGAAATTGCACTTTCATAAAGCACTCTTAATATATTTGTATAACAATTTTTACATTTAACAAAACACAGGGACAGGGAAACATAATGTTGGAACATGACTGGCTGACTGTATGTTAAAATGGATGTTGACATCGTGGCTGAAAAGTAAAGCCATTGTTGATGTGCCTTAGACCTGCATACAATCCGATTGCCACTCCATTGGTTGCAAAAAGAAATGTGCTTGTATGGCAGTGTCAGAGAAAACCCACTGGATTTATCAGCTCAGAAAACATTTTCCTCGTCAGTTTACAGTCTCGAATGCTGGTTTCGAGCTTTCTTCAATAAAACATGCTGTCTATTTTTTTTTTTTATCATGTTCCCCATAACAGATAGAGTGAAGTATATATATTACAGACTTACAGACTGCGCCACACACAGTGACCCACCAGAGGAAGCACAGAGCAGGTCAGATCCACCTCCCTTCTCCTTAGCTCCACCTTCACCTCCAAATATGGTTTCTACTGGTTTAAAAAAAAACAAACAAAGATGGTGACAGCTGAATTAGAAACTGGGGGCTTGAAAATGGCAGCTCACAAACCAATGACTGATGTCACGGGTATGTTGCCACGTTTCTGTGCAATTTGCTTAATATCATTATAATCAAAATGTTTTCACTGCAAATATGATAAATACAAGTATTAGTGGCATATTTGACTCTTGTGACGCCATTTGAAAATACACCACAACAAATGAAAGTCCTGCTTTCAAAGTGTTACTCTTTGTGCAGGAAAAGATCTCCCCGTCAGTGTTTTAATATATGATGTAATATTCTCACTGCATTAATGTGTTGCATTTTACTCATGGGATGTAGGTAAAGACAGATGCAGGTCACCCATGGGTTTCTGAGGAGCAGATTTGTCCGACTTGCTCCGCAGCCAACTCGGCATCCAAAAATCGACACATCTTCAAGGATGTGTCCTGAGCTGAGACTTCAGTGCATGCTGGTTTAACAGTAGTGGCAAGTGTGCTTTTGTTAGTATCATTAGCTGGGTGTCTGTGCATCTTGCTTGAAAGCTAACCCGAGCCTAATTGATTTGCTGGCTGATGAATTATTTAAGAAACTAAGTTAACAACCAAAGTATGGTTAGCACGCACACCTGCTAAATTCTGCATGAAATACATAGACAGAAATAAAGAGCAGAGAGATAAATAAATAAATAAATAAAATGAGCTCAGTAGAAATTCACTTACCTCAGAGTACAAGAGAACAGGCTCCTCACTTTGATGAAAAGACTCCAAAAGACACAATCACCAATCACAATCAAGTGAGTCTGAGCAGAGAGCTAGCACTACGCTGGCCAACTGCACAACATGGCCGTAATAATAGATAACTTTAAGCGTTAGTAAGACATAAACGGGTGGTGTCTGTATAGGTGGTTCACTGAGGAAACGGTCTGTCAATCACACAGTAGCCACTTCCCTAATTCATCCCCTGCATTAAGATCTCTATTTCCCTCTTAATGGGACCATCATTTTAAAAAATGAACACCATGTTGTGGTGAAAAAGACTTGAAACCAGGAATTGAGACCATAAACTCATTGGGAAAACTGTTACATCTGCCCACATGCCCTCTACTTCCTAATGTCCGTGTGATTGTCTGACTAGAGACAGGTGTGTGAGGACCAGTCTGACTAGACACTCCAGCTGGAACTGTTCAGCAATCCACCGAAGCCTCTTTATAAGCTCTGCTCTGCTGTTCATGCCTTCTTCATTTTTGTCTTTTTGTTATCCTGCTTGGCTGAGAGTACAACTCTGGTTTTTGGGTTTATCCTGCCTCTTCGTGTTGAGTCTGCACTTGGGTTCAAACTGATTATTCAGTGTAACAGAAAACATTTATTGAGCTATTAATGCAGGTGAGAAATAGGGTCATTTTCCTTTAGACTTCAAAACATTCTGACTTAAGGCTTAAAATGGTTAAGGCACTGTATATACAGTTTATGGTACAAGGGTCTCAAGTGAGCATTAAAGAATTGAATGTTTTCTCAGTTTCATGATGGCTGTAGTTTAGTTTTCAGACTCTTGATTCCAGATTTGTAGATGTTTATGGCTGAGATCATTTGAACTGCTAGTTTATTCATCTACAGAAATGCATCTTATTCTATCTGCAAGGTTTTCACATAGTAAAGAGGAGAATTTTTGCCATTCACATTACTGAATCCTTTGGTTTTCAAAAATGAGTAGAGCTGAATCTGCTGGGAATGGAAGGTTGGGCAGAAAGGTTATGGTCTACTCATCCTTACACATTTTTATTAACCTGCGTGTTTACATTGTTGCCAAATATTTCTGTGGTGTTTCAATAAAAGAGAGAGTGTCACAGAACATGAAAAAGAGCAACAAGAGGATATTAATTATTAGATCCATAAAGAGGCTACAGACCGATGGGGAATGAGTCAGTGTGAAGTTTGGTTTATTGTTATTTCAGTGCGTGCGTATGTGTGTTTGTGAATCTGCACTCGCAGAAAATAGAAGCAATGTGCTTTGATGATTCAACACAAAAGAGGAAGTAGAAGTGTGAATTTGCTTGATTTTTTTTTTTTTTTTTCGAAGACATTGTTGTCCTTGTCGTGTGTTTGTTTCTGTGTTCAGATGCCCCAGTTAAAACTCGACGCTTTGTTCCTCAAACTAATGTGAGTCTGTGCCAATCTCAGAACAACATGCAGAAGTTTTACGTATGCAAATACAGTTGCATACAGTACACAGCGTTATTTAGGGATTTCAGAGTTCTTTCAATCACCAAGGCCAATGGAGATGGTGCAGACATTCAAATCATCATTTTGCAATTCCATTGAAAGCTTTTCTTATAATTATCTCTGCCGCCAGCTCACCTGCACGGATTTAGTCAATGCTTCATATCACGATTCTTGTGCAATCTTTTGTTTTTCTGTCGTTTCTATGAACTTTCCAAAAAAAAAAAAGCCAAATATATCCCAAGAAACTGGAACTTTCGTCAACAATGATTACATCAATGTTATTTACAGAACTGAGTTACTGAGGAAAGCAAGGTTTTTATTAGGGATGTCCGATATTAACTTTTTGCCGATATCCGATATACCGATATTATCCAAACACTTAATTTCCGCTTTCCGATATCAACTGATACCGATATATGCAGCCGTTTTCCCCCAAAACTATTTTTAGGTCACACCACATATCTCCTGTTGTGGAACTAACACATTACCTACTTTTATTGTGATGCCCCACTAGAGGCATTCCACAAATTAACATTGTCTGTACAAAATAAGAACACTACTTCAACTTAAGTTATGGAAAAGTGCCATATTTATTTTTAACATTTTGTCTCAAACAACAGCTCTTCCTGAGATCATCCTGACAATGCCCATTACAACTAGGACAAATCTGACTTCTTCACAAATTGTAAACAACATTGTACCTGTCCTGTACAACTTTGTGCAGCATTTAAAGTAAACAAAAATAACATGTAGTGTAGAACAGCCTAATATACTGAAAATTGCTCATTTCTATCAGGTACAAACAACACTGTAGGAATGACGTAATGTGCAAACAAAGAAAAAAAAAAAGATAACAGATATAGACAGACTCAGTCCTGAGCCCATTACATGGGCTAATACAGTCCCTGAAAATATAAACTGGGATCAGTCAGCTCTGCTAACGCTCCGTGTACTTCGGGATGGTTCTTCCTGATGTGAGCGATTAAATTTGAAGTGTTGAAGGACGAAGTCTTGTCTCCCTCTCGCTTGACAAGCGCCTTGAATTCATTGCAAATTGCATTTTTTTTAATCTGCAGGTGAAACTTTAAAAAAAAATTCCAGATCAGGGACATTTTGTGTAGCAACAAGTGAGCAAGCTTGTTAGCCACGATTAGCCACACAGTGTTGTGGTTATTTTGCCTCCAGGTGCGGTTTGATGAGGTCATCAATCGCGCGCCGGTAAACGTCTCGGGACCCCACAAGCGATTCCACTGTATTTGGCGAAACCCAGGCGGGTTTTCATTATCCGATAACGATTCTCACAGATATTACGTAATAATGCTAATATGGGGCCGATAATATCGGTAATATCGATATTATCGCAAATCCCTAGTTTGTATTATGATTTTGAAGTAATTTAGATACTAAAAAAAAGTGATGATTCAATGGTACTAACAACATTGTTTATTTGGGCTGTCATAACCAGCAGTAAAATAAATGAGATAAGAATTAGCATGGGCCTAAAATGTAAAACTAAAAAGTGTGTGTTTTGACGTGAGCTGACTTGCCACCACAGCAGTGATTTCTGTTTCTATGTGTCATGAAGCGCCTTTTGTCAGGAGGCTTAGCCAGCTGTCATTGGCAGTACAGGAAAGATAAACAAATGGACAGAAACCCCAGAATAAACAAGTTTTCTGCTGGATGCAGATACTATAATTTACATGAACTGGGGCTGTGATGGGGCAGCTGTAAAAAGGAACTCTGGCATTGTCAAAAGTGAGTAATCTTTTTAATTTAGTCAGTGTGTGTGTAATGGCGAGGAACACGCAGAATAGAGCAGAGTCAGTGGCATGTATAAAAATGATTGCCGATGTAAGGGCAGCCATTACATTTGGAGTATCCCTTACTGCAACATAGAGATTAATATTTAAGTGACTTGTAAAACTATTACTAATACAAACATACATACACATGCACATGGAGCACCATTTTTCTCTGTGTATATATGAATGTGATGGACCATGTGAGGGAAAAATACCTTTTTTCATTATGAAAATATAAATCAAACGTAAAAGTTAAACTGAATCATGACAACATTTTCTGTTGCCTTCTGCTGCAGACCAGCATCATTATCGAGCACTGTAATGACAAATGTTACTGACTTTTCCACAAGTGTCATCAATTACAGTTCAACTATTCGATGAGTTGCCATAAATCTTCTGAAAAAATGTGTGCTTCCCAGTGGATAGATCCTCCTGACACTCCTGATCCCCCGGCTCTCTATCATCAGGGCAAAGTTCCGCTTTGTCTAATCTTATGACGAACTACTAAACTGCTGCCATTCATTTTGTTTGGAACTTTCAGCTGTACTTTGTTTCGTGCTAATTATCTACATCTATCATGCAAACCATGGTAAACACCTGCTGACATTGTCATTAGGAGCATGTTGCCATGCAAGTGTTAGCATTTGACTGCAACACACAGAGATACTAAGATGGCTGATGACTCTTATTTGTCTTTTCTTCTGGGTTTCTTTTTTTGTATATTTTTCCAGTTTTGCAAACTGAAATCTGATCTCAGGCTTCTTTTATTCGTCCTTATTCAAAGTGGAATAATTCACAGCTCCCTTTTTGTGGTTTTATTGATGTGCAGGTATATAAAATGTTTTTGTTTTCTTTTTAGACTGACATCATATGTTTAATGGTTCACTAAATCCTTCTCTGAACTCCTCTTGTGCACACCCACAGCCACACACACATGTCATGCACCTATTCATGTGGTCAGGGTTGTGATCTCAGGCGAGCCAAGCAGCTTTGTGAATAATATTGATTCTCCATGGGAAAACTAATGAGTGGTGGACATGCCCACAGGCCGCAAGGGACACAATCCATTCCTTCACACTGGGCGTCTGTCGGGGTCTGTGTTGTGTCTGCCTGTGTGTGAGTGTGTGGAGCTGTTCGCTTGGTGCTCTGCCATATGGCCACTGTATCAGACCCCTCCTTTTTTTTTTTTTTGGAGAGTCACCCTGTGGTCCTGACTTTCTGTGCCCAGACGAGACCCGCTCATGCTGGGCCAAGAAGAAGGAACAGTGCCTCCCCCCAGATGGGAGAGGGGGAGGATGGATAGGGAAGGTCTGAAGGGAAGAACGACAGAAAGAGACAAGAAACGAAGAATATTAGTGAGCACGGGAAAATTTTGCGATGGGAAGGGAAAGAAAGTGGGTGAATGAGAGTGGGATGCAGATGTTAAAAGCAGCAATAGCAGAGATGGAGATGCTGTCAGACGGAGAGAAGGAACAGATTGAGGATGCCACACAGAAGAGAAAGAACTATTGAGTTGCAAAAAGGGGGAGAGGGAGGGAGAGGAGGAGGGCAAGATCAGGCAGACAGATAAGAAAGAAATGATGTGAAAAAGGAGTAAAAGAGGGAAATGGAGTGAGAGAAAGTGAAGAGGCCAGGTGCAGAGGCAGAGCAGATGGAGAGAAGGAATAGAGGGAGGGAGAGAAAGAGTGATGGCAGGGGGTGAAACACTGAGGGGAAAGAAGTTAATGTCTCGACTGTTTGTGTGATGGGGCGTGTCTGCTCCAACGCCAGGCCGCTTTTCTACAGGCTCATTTAAAGTGCCCTTTTTTTCCCTTTTTCTCCCAGTCTTCTCTCTCTTTATTTATTTCTTTTCATGCTTCCTCCTTCCTCGCTCTTTGTCACTATTTCTTTCTCCCTTCCTCTTGCTGGTTCAGTTCACCACACTAACAAGACAGTCCAACACTGTATGAAAATTGAATCAATGCAGCCGATAACCTTGTATTCATGGTTATGAGCAACCAGCTTAGCACAGCAAAATGTTTCATGAATTAATCAAATAATAGGTTTCAGAAATGTACCATTTTTACATCGGCTTGCATATGAAGGAATGTTTCCTGGACAAAAGCAATAATTGCTGTATATGTGTATGCGATGATTTAATCCTTCCATGAATTCACGTCTACACACACACATCTATCTGAACGCTGCCATCACAGAAAACAGTTGAAAGTAGCATGAACAGTCTTCTTTTCCATCACAGGGTCACTGGAGCGGCGCGACATAAACATAATAATCCCTTTGAGCACTGCTGGGGGACAGGATGCCCATATATGGAAGCGAGGAGAAAGGGAGGCGTGGCGGGCCCTCCAGGGCCGCGATGGAGAACTTGACATGGTGGAACGACTGAATTATATTGGATAGCCTGAGAACAGTCAAGCATCCAGACTCTTGGAATGGAGTCACTGTCTGGGGTTGGCGTACACACACACATACACATTAAAACACACAATCTGCTTGTGTGTCTTCTTTCCCTTGTTCCATTTCCCTCCCTCCACACCTCTGTCCATCATTTTCTTTTATTTTTAACCCATCTGTCATCCACGGCAGCTTTTGCTTCCTTTATTCTTTCTTTATTGGTGACTTTTCCTTTCTCCCTCCAGTCCACCCACTGTTTCCACCTCTGTGTTTCACACCTGCTAGCGTCCTGCGTTTCCGCCGGTGTCGGCTAAACACAAGAATGGTCAAGTTTCTACTGCAACAACTGTTTCAGCTTCATCGCACAAAAACTGCTATAAAGTGTCTTATGTCAGGAATCCAATCCACAGCAACACCATTTAAAATGAATGATGGTTACTGTTACAAATGTCCATACTGGACAGTAATGTCAGCAACACAAAATATATCAGTCTTCTCTCTATCAGACATGCAGTCCCACTGAGCAATGTATAACGTGAAGTCCAACCCTGTTTGCTGTGTTCACAGGCAAAGTTTCTACTTTGTGGGAAGTAAAGCCTGTTCCTCTGCCCAGACCTCACATGCAGGAAGTGAATCTGAGAAGGCTATCAGACTTCATCTAGAGGAAAGAAGGAAAAGTCTAAAAAACGTATGGGTGAACCCGCAGAAGGATCATAACTGTTGCTCGACTTGTTGATTGACTCATTAGGAGGAGGCGTCCTTCCTATACTGCTCCAAGTTTCCTAGTTGTATTGTAAACCTTGGAGACAAATGTGTGATTTATATGACTTGACCAGGAGGGAGGGGCATTTTGGTATAGAGCCGCTCACAATTTACAGAGCAACATGTGATGGTGTAAAAATATCCAGCAATTATAGATATTTTTCAAAATAATGAATCACACTGACTCAGCTTTATTACCTAATCAGATTCTGAACAGACACTATGAGCTTCATCCATATTGGAACAAGTGATTGTTGAAGGCTATTACTGCCTTTTCCTTGAGCCCGAAATGACAGTGGACTTTATGTGAACTATGAGAATGTTTTAATGATTCTGAATCTTTTATGAATCTGATTTCCATGATAAAAGGCAAATTCACACACATTGGGTCCTGGCCCATTGTACTTTATTTATTTATTTATTTTTTGACCCGAATGTGTACGATCCTTTGACTGTCATCATTTAACAGCAATCTCACGTCTCTCGTTAACTTGGTACTTTAATCATCCAAAAAATGAATGCAGCACTCCGAGGAGGTAACAACATTGTCCTACACGCTCCCCCAGTATCCTGGTGGTAATTTGGTGAGTCATTACCAAAATGAAGCACTTTGAATGTTGAGTCAGGATGTTTAAGAGTTTGAAATGATGGGTCAGACAGCGGCAGTGGCATTGATGTGCATTTCTTTCTGTTTGTGTAAGATTAGATTTGATCATTAAGACACCCTCCATCTTTCTTTTCACATCTTTACTCCATCACTCTCCTCTTCTCCTCTTTGCTCCTCTGCCCCGAAAGATTTTAAATGTTTAATCAGCAACTGTGGTCAATCATCAATCACACTGACACAGATGATTACTGAAGGCATGCAACGCACTCACACACACCCACACCCATACCTACTCACACACACAGTGTCAGTCATTACTAAACACCTAATGGACATGCAGCCAGGCATTGCCCTTTAAGCACTATGTCTATCATGTACACACAAATGCGCATACATACATTATATTCTCAATCACTCAAGCTCATTAGCCTTCTCTGTCACTTCATCTTCTTTCAGCTTGTTTCTCTTCTACTTACAGTCACTTATTTTTATTTATTTTTACCTCTATCTCTTCTTTACACCCTCTCTTGCCAAAAACAAAAACTTTCTCTTTATGGCATGTTTCAGTCTTCATTTCAGTCCTCCATGTCTCCTCCCACCACACATCCAGGGCATCATCCGCTGTAGTAAATCTTGTTCCCTGTCTGCTGAGGCTGATGCTGCCTGCAGCTCTATGCATAGTGATAAATGATACAATATTGAGCCATTGCAAAGTTGGGACTGAGATCTAGGGTTCTCATAAGAAAAGGGCCCGTGTTGCCTGTAGGGAAAGAAAGCCAGAGATCAGAGAGAGAGAGAGAGACTAGTGGGGGGGGGGGGGGTAAAAGTATGTGACAGCAAAAGAGAAATAAGAGCAGAGCTGAGGAAGAGGCGAAAAAAACACTGAAAGAATTAATGCAGAGCTAGTGAGAGAGGGAAAGCAAGGGTGACTGGCAGAAATAAGGCTCATGGGTAAATGTGTGATCATGAATAATTTCAGTGTGTTTGGCAAAGAGAAAAATGCCAGATAATTTATCTCCACTACAATGTAAAAACTACATTACTGGTCCACATATAGCGAGGCCAATGGCAGAAATAATTCATTTTAACTGGAAGAGCAAAATGAAAACATGAGTCTTACATTACTGGAAGAGCCAGCTGCAAGTCCAGAAAGTGTCAAAGGAGAATAAAGCTCATATTTTTCCATTTTAAAAACACAAGGCATATATGCATTCAAGGGGCCTCCCAAAGTGATACTACTGCTAGACTTGAGCTTGAATCCATCCTGAATCAGACTGGCAACTGAAGAAATCGTTGTGTGTGAATAAACACATGTAGTTTGCATGTTCTGCCTGTGGCGACATGGTCTCCCTTCATATTCTCCAGCTTCTCTCACAGACTAAAGACATGCTTTAGACAAGCATTAAATTGCCTGTAAGAAGTGAAGTGAGTGTGAATGGTCCAGGATGTATCTCACCCTTGTACAATCTTGGCTGGGATTGGCTCAAGCCCCCCTGTGACGGATGGATGAATGAATAAATCCATAGCGGTGAAATGTTCAGCTAGCAGTGACAGTAGAAATGTTAAAATGAAAAATTGTAAATTATGGTGATCATGTATATGCTATTATAGAAAAAGAGCTAACGGCAGCAATGGGAAAAGAGCAGATCTTTCTGCTTGTGGTGGTTTTCCTTTGGTAGTTTGGTTTGGATTCTTCTTCAATAATGAGACATACAACATGAATAATGGATTGGTCATATATTTCCAGTGCTTATCTATTGTGTGTGTACCTCTGCCTGGATTCACAATACTGGCCAGCCAAGACATGATACGTCCTTACAGGTGAATGATCAGCACATGGTTACACAGTTAAAGATAATTATATTAATTGATAGTGTTTGGTAGAAGCTTTGTGGACTGCAATCAAATCTTAAAGAAGAGATTGATAAAACTCAATGCTACAATGGCCTGAAGAGTCTAAAAAGTTCCAGCCTGCAAAATACAACCATAAATGTGTGATCTGAGGCAGAATTCATCACTTAACAGGAATTGGAGAGAACACTGTGTGTTCTGGATAATCATTGAGCACGAGAGGACAGAGGAAGGGAAGGAAACGAGAAGAGTGAAGGAAACAAAACAATAGAAAGTGTCTCTGTCCATCTCTAAAATATCAGCAACTTGGCTTGCGCAAAGCCATGTCGTTTTTTTATGGGCTACTTTTATTTTAAAACACACACGCACACGCACACAGACACAGACACAAGACACACGCACAGACAGTGAGTGGTACCAGTTTGTGTCACTGTTAGACACAGTGTTTAGACTGGTTAATAGAGCCACCTGTGGTTCTCTATTTGGGATAATGACACGCACACACACAGGCAACACAGGCTTTAACACTCATCTCCAAGTGTTTGAACAAGCAGGTACAGTATGGGTTGTTTTAAAAGGCACAGATAGACAGAAGGCTTTGTGTTTGTGTTGACTTATTGACAATAACCTACACTATGCACTATACACACAATATACAGTTAAATGGTGAGGTTGTCATCTCTGTGGAGGCAGAACGAGCTGAGCTGTAACAGAGAGAGAGTGCTCATTTAAAAGATGGTTGAAGCCCTCTCCCCCCAAAAAAACACAACAACAACAACAACAACAAAATACCTACCTCTCCAGTCTGCGAGGCCATATTTGTGTGTATGCAGCCTCAGGTGGTATATCTGTTGGTTGCATGTGGTCTAATTGTAGTCAGGTGCAACATAATGAGCTCAAAAACTCTCCAGGTACACTGCTGCAGGTTTGGACTAGCCTCTCTGCTGTAATTACACTGTATGTATGTTTGTGTTTTTATAAGCTATAAATACCATCACTTTTCTCTCCCCTGTCACCAAGTGCTTGGCCATTGTGGGAGCAGTTGTTATTCTCTCTATAATATTGCAGTCTTGATCTTACCCAGCCAAGTGCCTTGAGAAAATGGATGAATGGTTTGACTCTGTACAAATAAAACAGAAGTGAATGGAAAGCAAGGGAAGCTTATGTCAACAAATATGGACTCACATTGTCATCTAAAATTGCAACAACCAACCCATGACTGGATCTGGTCCTCTGGTCCAACAACAATGAGGTAGAAGTCGACTATTTATACTGTGCTGTTAAATGTGTCTGTCGCTTGGTGCTGGGCAGGTAGCATTCAGCGGGTTCATCAAATCAAATCAAATTTATTTATATGGTGCCAAATCATAAAAAGTTACATGAGCAAGCACTTGCAAAAGTGGCAGAAAAAACTTCCTTTAAGAGGCAGAAACCTCTGGCAGAAGCAGACTCAGGTTGGGCAGCCATCAAAGCTCTCTTGCTGAAAACATCTGCCTGTGGAGCAGGCCTGGCATAAGGCTTGGGGGCCAAATTGGTTCGAGCCAATGTTTAAATCAGAATGAGTTTTTATTTACAGCTGCACAGTGGGCCTCCTCAGGTCTGAACAGTTGTTGCTCAAAATCACCAGCTGTCACTCACTGCTGCATGCTGAGAGGAGTCTAAGGAAGGACTCAGAAATGTACACACATAAAATCACACTTGAAGGCACACTGAGTGCACTGTGTATTTCACACGCGCACACTCACAGTCATGCACCACGCTGTGCAGGTGGTGCTCTTGGTCTGGTAACCTTCTCTTAACTCAACAGGAAATGGATGAACTCCCCTACTCTGTCTTTCCTTCTCAGTCTTAGCAGATTGATAGGTGGTTCAGCCCAGCCATGTGTGTGAGTGTGTGAGTACAAGCTACAAAGAGACCTGTATTATAAATGCTCAGCGGGAACTAGGATTATGCTGAATGGATGGGTCTACCATTGCATGGTTTCCCTTGGGTCCTTAATATGTTAACCCAGTCTGTGTCATCTTCAGCACCAACAAACAAAGATATTTAAGTGCAACACGAGGTCATGCCACCCACAGAAATATTTTGATGGCTCGGCTGTTACTGGATCAGAGGGCAGGAGGTGGAAGAGGCGCAGAGCAACAGAAGACATTTCTGTGGAGTGGGCTGGACAGAATCATCTGCTGCTGTATATTATCAAGACCAGAGAGATGGTGACTGAAGACTATGGCTTCACAAACGCTATGCATTTTAGGAGAGGAATACAAGTACCTTTGTGTTACCATTAACAGTGGACCGCATTGGAAAACCAACACTGAAGCTATATACAGAAAGGGGATGAGCAGACTCTGCTTCCTGAGCAAGCTGCCGCATACTCTTCTTTGCTGGTGTGTGCTGGTGGAGCAGCACCGTAGCCGGTTACACCAACACACTCAATTACTGCTAATAAACTGCCGACTGGACACTTTGGAAGCTGGAGAGAAAGGCACTGAACAAACTGCTGTCTATCATGGATAATCTCGACCACCCACTTCCCCTCACACTGCATGATCAGTGGAGCGTCTTCTCCAACAGACTGTTACAGCTTTTCCATAGTAGGAACCAATACAGGAAATCTTTCCTGCCCCAAACCATAACACTGTATAGTAACTCACTTCTGTCTGTCAGACAGATTGAACTCTGAACTCTGTGTTATGACCCAGATCTCTGTCCTCCTCTCACTTTGTGCCTTCAGCGTTTATTTCTCTTAGTTATTTAATTATGTATCTTATCTGCTGCCACATTTTGCAGTTAATCAGTATCACTGCACATTTGCCTGTATAAAGCAACTGTATTTATGTTTTTTTCCTTATATTTTTTTTTATCTTTCTATTTTGTATAGTTCGCTCCTATAAATATTTTTGCATGACATTTTATGTTTTTTGTGTCTGACAACTTACTGATGTAACATAAGAATTTCCCAGTTTTGGATTAATAAAGTAAATCAATCTCTTTTTGATACTTTGTAAAAGCCCACAATGTAAAAACCAATTATTCAAACAGTATCCTCAGAAATGACTACTCTAACATCAGTAAAGAAAATGATTATTAGTGAAGACAAAATGAATGCATTGTAAGGATCATTTAGCACTAATTAAGATGATGAAAATTGTCAGATATATACTGTTCACTAATAAAATTTCTAAATAAAACACCATAATCCATGTGGAATATTATTTTTTTCTATAGAGAAGTAAAAAGAAATGTACTTTAGTGCAATTAAGGAAAATACCACAAATCTGTACAAAAGGATGAGAAAAACATCTTTTATTGTCTTTTTTTTCACATAATTGTTTGGCTTTGTGTTTCTTGTTTTTTGCCTTTATTGCACTGATAAAAAGCACAGTGGTACAAAGAGCTTCGCAACATGGAGAATAACCAATTATTCATGTCATCTTTTCTTTACCTCTTGTTAAAAATGAGCATGTTGATACACACACATGTGCTTGTTTGGCAAGTAATTTGTCAATCTCCAGCAGGTGATGAATAATAAACCTGTCTATCACCAGTTCAATAAACACACACTGCCCAGAGCCAGTGGTAAAAAGCATCAAACAGTGAAACATAAAAACATACTCTGAGACATACACACACACACGTGCGCACACACACACAGGAGAGCCACATAAATAACCACATTTAACACCCCTCCACATGTGCACTCATACACTCCGAGCTGTGATTGATGTCTTGGAGCTCTGTTCACATGTGAAGCCATGGGGACATTATTAGAAAATTAATGATGGTGGACTTTCATCCCTTAGAAGTAAAGAGGGCAACACGCACACACATGCACACACACACATTCAGGAAAAGCGAGGCATTATAAGAAACCTCATGATGACAGAACTGACTCGTATCATTACTTATTTTTCCTTTGGTTTCATTATGTGACATTTTTCATTACAAAATATCACAGAGCACCAGCTGCTTCTTTGTCACTCCAGAGAGTGCTGTAATAATGCTACAAAAAACAAAAAAAAACAAAGGCAACTATTATGGCAAATTGCAGCTGTCAGGTGTATACAGTTAATTCAGCTAAATCAGGCTTGTATACAGATTGACCACAATGCATTTTACAGTTCATCTGGAATGAAGTGAATAAAAGGAATAAAGTGCTTTCTGTTACTAGCCTGTAATCATACAGGCTGGAAAATCTGTGCCCAACCTGACAGCATCATTAAAGCTCTTCTTGCAGGTCAGTCAGGGTTTTCTCTTTATACCCACACCATCCCTAAATTTACTGAACACCAAGAGGTCTTTTTGGTTTCATCATGTAGCTACAAAACCACAATATGTGAATAATTTTGTATCATTAAGAGACTACTTTGTTGATCCCTTTTCCTTTAAAGGGATAACACTTTTAAACTGTTTATGTTAAATTTAGAGTAATTAAAAATTTAACTATGGTATCAGACAACACTGTCATTGGCCTCATATCCCCTGAGCGTATGTTTCATTGTCGTGTTTGTTTATAAGAAGGGATCAGGACTGCCTTTTTATCAGCAACTTAGCTCTAAAACTCTGTTTTAAAATTTTTAACCAGTTTTAAAAATCACCAAATGGGAAGGGTTTTCTGCCTTCTACCTGTCATGGTTTCATGGGAATTGACATATTTATATTTTCTATACTTTTGTTTACTGTATGCCTTGGGCAGGTTAAATATGATAACAGAAAATTACTGACAGGAATGAATTATAAGAGCTGGTTCCATTCAAATATCCTTGAACCAGGGAATGATGATTGATTAGTGATGTACAGTGCAAAAAAAATTCTGTATATACACCGATCAGGCATAACATCATTACCACTGAGATGTGAATTGAACACTGATGTTTTCTTCATCATGGCACCTCTTAGTGGATGGGATATATTAGGCAGCTCCTGTGGGGTCTTCCCGGTCTGCAGTGGTCAGTATCTATCAAGAAGGTGCAGTGGTGAACCAGTGACAGGGACAGGCCAAGGCTCGCTGATGTACCTGGGGAAAGAAGGCTGGCCAGTTTGGTCTGATCCCACAGACGAGCAACTGTTGCTCAAATTGCTGAAGAAATGAATGCTGGTTGGGATAGAAAGGTGTCAGAATACACAGTGCATCACAGTTTGCTATGTATAGGGCTGCATAGCTGCAGACCAGTCAGGGTGGCCATGCTGGTCCCTGTGCACCGCTGAAAGCACCAACAATGGGCATGTGAGCATCAGAACTGGACCACAGAGCAATGGAAGAAGGTGGCCTGGTTTGATGAATCCCATTTTCTTTTACATCACATGGATGACTGCGTGCGTGGGCATCGCTTCCCTGGAGAACACATGGCACCAGGATGCACTGTGGGAAGAAGGCAAGCTGGTGGAGGCAGTGTGATGCTTTGGGCAATGCCAGAAAGCAAAAAAGTGATTCAGGATTTGGTTTCTTCCCCAGATCTCAATCCAATCGCGCATCTGCTGGAACAGCAATTCTGATTGTCTGATCCATTGAGGCCTCACCTTGTAATTTACAGGACTGAAAGATCTGCTGCTAACATCTTCATCGTGGTACCAGATACCACAGCACACCTCAGGGTTTAGTGCAGTCCATGCATCACCGGGTCAGGGCTGTTTGGGCAGCAAAAAAGGGACCCATATATATACATATTATATATTTATTAAAGAGTTTCTTTTGAATAAAGGGTGTTGGTGATTGTTACTTGACAAAAGTGTTGGCCATCATCGTGTTCATAAGAAAAGCTACAATACGCCATCTGAGCGGCCTGTGTTCACGGCTGGTAGGCTCATAAAAAGGGTTGGTTTTAGCTGGTGAGTGTGCTAACTGAAGTAGAAGAAATAATGTGATAGAGGCAAGAATTCACATTGCTGTTGCTCAGTGTTTGTTCTGGACAGTTGAATAAACAGCTGTTAATACCAACATTAGCGTCATGTACTGATACTTAATACTTAGATATTGTTTGTAACCCAAATTGAACCTAACACAATCTTGTTCTGTTGTTTATTTTAGCTGCCAGCTGTGAACATGACCCTCATATGACAGAAAACATTGACCCTATCTGCCCGTTTGATGAGCTTGTGTGTCCCGCTCGTCCATGTACAGCGAAGTGTTGTTAACCAGTGTAACAAGTGTTGTTGGAAGAAATGTAGGGGTCTCTTTGTTTTCAGCATACTAATGACTGAACACTTCAATTGTCAGACTATTCGGGGCCACTGTTGCCCAAAACACACTGTTGACAATTTGGAAAAGCCAAACTTTGAAGATTGACCGTACTTGGCAAGGAACAGCAACGAAACACACAACAAAAAGGGAGTGGCTGCTCAATGGGTAGATCATGTGTGATCCAACACATTTTGACAGGTAAGCAGAAGCCTTACAGTAGCACAACAGTAAAGTTGGCTGTCTAGGTGAGGACAGGGAGGACAAAACGCAGGCATTTTGCTACTGGTGCCAGCAATAAACCCAGCAACACACAGACACAAAGAAACACACTTGTGCCACCTACACAGATGAAAGTGTTGGCTCTGTGGCAGATCACTGTGTGGCTCCCTCAGGGGACCCGTTCAGGGCTGTTGTTGCTATTTATGGAGTAAAGAGTCAGCAGGAGGAATGCCAGTATGTACTGTACAGTGTAATGTGTATGTTTTTTTTTCTTGTGTGGTCCAACATACACACAAACACACAATGCGAGTGTTTCCATATCAGAAGAGAGTGTGTGTCTATATGCACGTGGTGCCTACTTGAACATTTCTTCAAGAATTGTGTGTCACATTCACGCTGTGGCTGGAGTTTCATACTTTTGTACACACGCAGGCACACACACATGCTAACTTATATCCCGCTGAGAGGAAAAACCACAGCCTTGAATGGTTTAAGTGTCTTAATGTCAACAAGCAGCTCTAAAAGCACAAGTGTTTGTGGCTGAGCAGCCATTTTAAGATGAACCACAGGCTACTGAACAAAAAGACTGATATCATCATCACAGAATGTGTTGCCTGTAAAGGCAGCTGATGAAATGTTTTCCAAATTACTCAAGAAGGATGACACACAAAAGAAAAACAAACAGTCAAAGAAGATGCTGATGATTAAATCTTTCATTAAAAAATAGAGTAATGGAGGAATAAGGGAGGAAAGAGGAAATTTTTGAGATTGTTGAAAAGAAAAGCAGGTGAAGTAGAAATATTGGATTAGTAAGAAAGAGGAAAGCTCATTTGCCAAAACTGATTTTTCAGGTGGATCCCTCAGCTTTTGAATAACTTTTTAATTTGGCAAATATTCCTCAACAGTATAGAAACTGGCAAACAGCCATACACATGAAAAACCCAGAAATCAGAAGGCAATAAACCTTATGCTGTGATTTACATCAATCTTATTTGTACTGGTGTAGTGATTAAAAAAAGCCTTTGTCTGATGAAATGTAATTTGATTTCACAGCATGCAGTCAGCCAGTCCGGGACATTAGGAAAGCAGGGTGCTGGAAGCTGCCAAGACTGTGTATCTGCTCTTGCACCCAGCTGCCCAACCAGGTGGGTGAAGACATGAGAAAAAAAAAACACAAATGGATTTTATTGTCGGTAAGGACAAAACATTTTGCACTTACTTTATGCTTTCTACAAATTAAAAAACACAATTCAGTAAGAGGCTGCAGAGCATGCAAATTAAATTTGAAGCTCATTATTTCAAAAATGCTTTTCACTCCTGTTTCATACCTTCAAATAATTAAAGTATATCAGTTTGGGGAAATTAGCAAATAATTGACCAAATTGTTCGGAATAAAAATAATATTTTGATGGGCTGGAAGTAGGCAGTAAATATAAACAATAGAGATATAGGCAAAGAATGATGGGAGAGGGAATGAGGGATTATTGCCATTCTCCAATTTGGTTCCAGTTACTGTTCTTTCAGTCAGGTGTTAGGGTTTCTGGTTGAAAATGTTTAAAATGAAACCAATCCTGGAACATGTCAAAGAATTAAGTTATAGTGTATTTACAGTGTATTCCAACCAAATAATGTAAACGGTGTTTAAGAATGTTTCTTCATTGGACACTTGCTTCTCAAGTTAGAATTTAGACAAAACTGATAAAAATGTTAGTAACTGGTCTTCTGAATCTTGTGATTTGTAACCTAAACCTGGTTTATTTGTTTTGCTTTTTCTATTTAATCCCTTGGTCCATTTGCTGTGGATAGGAGGATACCTGTATTGATAATTTGGCTGGTGGTAAACTGAGTTTTAATCTGAAACAGTGAGTGTTTTTACAGTTTATCATTTGCCTTGTTTTAGAGAGATGTGTGTGGATAAATCAGCTTCCAGAAACCATCTTAAATGAATCAGGATGTCACCAAACACCAACGCCCTCTTTTGTTATTTTTTGGCAAAAGTGATATACTGTGCATTTTACCATGTAAAACACTTGAAGGTAAAACAAATCCCGTCAGTGGGACAGAGGTTCAACTGTTTGGGGTGGAGATAGGCAATCACAACAACTGTGAAACATACCGAGGCACAGAGTAAAGCTGCTGAACACAGCAGGTAATACATTTCAAAATAATACGAAAAAACCTAACAGTGGATTTGCATGCACAAATTTTTGTGAACACACAAACTCATGCAGAAAACTGAGGCCTGACTTCTTCCTTGTTCTTCTGTTATAGTTACCATGGCCATTAGAAAGCTTTGTCGCTTGAATGGAATGGAATGAATGTAACGTAACATCACTTTTTCTGAAATGACTGATCCTGTCACACAACTTATAGAGGTGTCCTACCAATAAAATGTTACCACAGGTCTTAATGAGGAGCTTACACAAAAAGGTTGTTTGTTATGAGAGGAAGGACTCCCTCAGGAGGTTTTGTTGCAAATTTTTACGTAATAAATTTTTCTTATTGCAGTTGTTAAATATTATGTAAATGTATTATTTGAAGTTGACAGTATATTAGGAATAATGATTCGTAATAGAGTAGCTCAATGTTTAATGCTATAATTGGTACTGACTTTTAAGCCACCAGCCAGCCGTTGGAGTTGCCTCTTGTCCAAGTACTGGGATAAGCCTTATCTCCCTTTGTCTGGGCAGGTAAAGAAATGGATGAATTGTTAACAAACACGAACAAACACACACAAACATACAAAAACAACCCAAATCACTATAGTTCGCTCTACTTTGTGCAACAGAGTATTGCCCAACTGCAGCTGACTTCCAATAAATACCAGACTTACCACATTTATAAAGGGCTGACTCTTGGTTTATGAGAGCTGTGTGTTAGTGTTGTTAAAAAAAAAAAAGAAAAAAAAAGAAAGAAACAGAGAGAGGCAGGAATGGAAAATGCATAAGTGGTGGAGCTGAGACAGGAAGAGTGCTATAACATCTGGGTAATGTTAAAAGTAATCTACCAACATACTCTCATCAAAACTTATGAGAATTTCTTAGAAAACAGTGCAAATTAGTTGATGAACTACTAAAATTACAATTAATTTATTTGCCTCTCTTTCTTTTAGTTTCAGTCTTTTTTCTCCAGGAAATCATCAGTATTTTACTTTTAAACAGGCCTGTCTCATGTGCTTCTTTCTAAATCTGTGTGTAGATGTAGGATAAGTGATTTATATCTACTAAGCAGAAAGTTAAAATCTGTGTTAGTAGGTTACACACTCAGCAAACGTCAACCACAGGAGACTTGCTGAAGTGTGTTTGCTGAAATTTTGGTGCTTGTGTTATTGTATAGCTGCACACATCCATGTGTATAATCGTGTGATGTTATGTCAAAGGAAGCGTGAGAACCGGGTCAGTCTCCTGAGTAGAGGAATAACAGTGAGATGAAGGAGCAGAGAATAAATGAGGGCAGGAGGGATGAGAAAAAAGAAGAAGAGAGAGGTGAAGAAATGCTGATGCAGGGAGATCACTGGCTCTAAACTAATTAGCGGGCTAAAACCAAACTTTAGCTAGTATAGAGTACAGTTAAAGCCAATTAAGTAAAGTGGAGAAGGTGGTCAGAGATGTGGGGCAGACCGTGTTTTAGACCTTAGAAAGGAAAAGATAATCACTAAATTCACTGAACTGGAGTTGTTCTTACTGGGGATACTGTCACACTCCTTACTTTTCACTGTGTTTTTCATAATGTGCACGTACACACACACACGTGTCATCTCGAGCAGTAGGGTAGTTATCGCAAAACATCATTATTTCCATGTTTAAGATGAATGAGTTGAGTGGGCGACAAATTTCCTGTTGTGATCTTCCAGTTAATCTCCGCCGGGCCTGGACACTGTGGTGTTTTCATAGCTACCAGTTAATTGGGAACAAACTTTCATGCCTCGATTAAGTGAGGAGAATCCTCCAGCATCGTTGTGCTTTAGCCTCTCACAGCACAAACACCGAACAGATCTGAGACACAGACAGTGAGGTGGAGAAACATGTATGAGACTCAAGGTGAGGGTGAAAGGTCAAACTGAGGGGATAGAATGGTCAGAAAAAAAGAAAGGACCAAGGCCAAAGAGAAATTTCGCCGTCAGGTACAGTCAGGTATTATAAATTAATTTCTAGAAATCAAGAAAATGTATAGAAAACCACTCTTAGTGCCTTACAATACTCCCTAGATTGACTAACACATTCAAACACACCCACAGAGCTCCGGGAGTTGACGTCACACTATCCCAGAATGCAACGTAAATCACTGCGCCACTATTTTGGCAGTAAAAAAAAGTTTTCGGCGGCTTTTGGATCTCTAAAACCGTCGTCATGGTTGACTGTTGCTGTCCACCAGAGTCCACAAATAGCCGAACTAAAAACAAAGGTAAATCATTTTACCGCATCCCTAACGATCCATAGAGAAAATATAAGTGGCTCAGCGCGAGAAAAAGAGTCCGGAATAGGACAAAACAGACCGAAAGATGGGACCCCCCCCCCGCCAATGGATTTCGCCTGTGCAGTGACCACTTCACATCAGGTAAGTTACGTTAGCCAACATTACACAATACAACGCTTGCAAACGCTAGTATCTTACTTATTTAACAGGCTATAATTACGATTTTTGATCAGTTTAATACTTAATAGAAAGTTGAATTAGCGGCCCTAAAATAGTTCGACGTTTGCTAAGCTAGCTAGCTAATAAGCCCGATTGTGTTGTTGTTGGTCACTAAAACGCTGGAGCATTTTCTACTTGTAGGGAAAAGAATGACAATCCGCTGTCACCGGACTTCATTCCTTCCATCTTCTGGACATGGCATGTCTGGAGAAGAGCAGAAGAAGAATGAGCTGAATTAAAGATTCCAGCATTTTAATTTACTCGTGGAAAGAAACAGTTAGAGCCAGTTGACTTGGGCAACACCAGATGCCTAGCTCTCTTAGGATACATATTGACAGAGTATATTTGAGTTCTTCGTCAAAAGTACAGTCTTGCAAAGTACTGTCCCCATAGTTTTCACTGACAGACAGAGAAAATGATGTGATCTACCTTGACAAAATTGTGAGCGTATGTTGTGCCCTTAAAAATGTGTCTGAATCTGTGGTACCCTTTCAGTGACAGTGATATAAATGAAGAGATGTAACTGACTACAGATGGGCATAAACTAAACTGAAAATAAAGCATTTTTACTCACACTTCTGTTGCTCGTGAGATTACCTTTGAAGGGAAACATGTTTCACAGGCCCTAATAATCAGATTGCTATGAGAATGCTACAGATGTGACCTGGGCTCGCCATCCTGATCAGAAGTTCGCATTCTGTTTCTCTCCACAGATCAGGCTGAACATCCACCCATTTAAACTGATTTCCACCTGACCAGTTATTTGTTGAGCTAATCCCAACCTCTTATATGTGGCAGGTTTGATATGACTAACCCATGTTTCATTGCTCTGTTTGGTTGCAGGTCTGGTATTTTGGTCTGCACTTGACAACGGCCCTGGGAATCAATGATATTCAGATACTTCCTTAATACCAATGATAGGGAGAGAACAACATTATTTAAAAAAGTTTATTCATTAAAATAAATTACGGGATCAGCTACAGACGACTCATTAAGCAGGCTCGCCACTCAGGTTTTTTCTTTCTTGGAAATTGATTCCTTTTCTGCAGCTGGGACATATCCACTGTTTAGGAATTTAGCATTAGCCTTAGCATCACCCAGGTGGGTGCTACACATTGGTTGTGATTAGGTGTGGACCCCTTCTCCCTCTCCCACAGCGCTTTGAACATATTTTAGATGGAAAAGCACTCTATAAATGCAATATATTATTATTATTATCATCAGAAAACGGTACCTAAGCTACCTAACGTTAGCCTAACTGGCTAACTGGTACACTGCCCATTAGCCTAGTTTTAACGTTACATAAAGCGACACTAACGCTTCCAGTGAGGATACGGCATTCTTTAGCTGGTAGTTTCCACAGCTGAAGGGTCGTTACAAAGCCAGACTGACCATTTGTAGCCCTCTTTGTATGCCCTTTGGGAGTCCCGTGTGTAGGACGAGGGCAAGTTGATCAAATAGTTGTATACATGTATATATATGTCCGGATACTGCAGGTCTGGGACGTCCTTTTCGGCGGAGATACTAGTAAAAAGCACCCCGGGGGCATTATACAGGTCAGTAATATTTCATCAGTTTAGTTTTTTTATGTAAAGACAAATTTCATCCGAGTTAAAGTGAGAAGTGAATTCAGAAGTCTGCGGCGCCGGTGAGACACCCGATTTGGTTCCCACATTGGAATTCCTGTTCCCCCTCGAACAGCCATATTACAAATCCTACAGGACCAACGCAAAACAACTGGTTCTACGGAAAGCGAAGTGGTACAAAACGATTGACGATTTGCGTGAGATTGCAGCAAAAATTTCCCTATTGGTTTGTATTGGTAAGCAATAGTAACGCTATACGTCAAAAATAATGTCATCAATTCGTCAGTCGAGAACGCAAACAAGTAAGCCAGCAGCCCATTTCGAATCGACTAAGTGATTCGGCAGTGAGGTTTACTTAACGTAGGCTACGCTTGCACAGCTAGGCTAGCTGTTATCTGTTTACACAAAGATTGACAATGAATGGTCTAACAAATGCATTATCCATTTATTGTTTCAATGGAAATAACATATCAGTAGCTTACAGATTTATAGTTGTGATGTGACGTACGTCCATGCTACGTACGTCACATCACAACTGTAGCACAGCCTGGTGCGAGGTTTGTCCCATTTCGCTTTCCGTACACCCAGCTGTGTTTCTATTTGCGTTTCTTTATTAAGTACGTACGGTAACATAGCAACTACGCACGGCTCATCAGTACATCAGCGTAAGGGGGAACAGGAACTGGGGAAGAACCAGATCGGGTGCTTCACCGGCACTAGCCATTTTCTGTTCCATTTACTGCCAAAATGGCGGCGTAAACAAAAGAAGTCACGTGACGTCCGGAGCTCCATTCACTAATAGAACAGCCCAGGGGCACAGTGGCATTAAGTATCTTACATACTGAACCGCTGAACTTCCAATGAATGGACGACCCTAAATTATTAATCAATGAAATGAACACCGACAACCAAATCACTTGTTATTTAGCCTTTATTAAATAATAATAACATTAAAAAAGAAATTCTTCTGTACAAAGTCTACAAACAACAGTTTGAGTTCTCTGGCCAGTGCCGTAGTTATGTCTTAATGTACGCTGCACTTGTGTGTGTGTGTGTGTATGTTTGTGTGTGTATCCATCGGGACAGAAGAGGTAATATGATCTGGACTTGCAAAGGGAACTTGAAAAGCTGAAGTTGAGCAGGAGAGAAACAGAGCGACAGCAGTTGAGGCAAATGTGTGTTTGTGTGTTTTTAGGGAAGCGAAAGAAAGACAGTTGTGGGGAGAGAGAAAGAATGAGCCAGAGAGATAGGGAGGCACTACAACAGAGCTCCAAGGCACTTGGAAAACAGTCCAATGACTCAAGGATGGACAGAAAACTCTCCATCTCTCTCTCCATTGTTCCCTTTCCCTCTGTCTTTCCTTCTCTCACCTGTTTATGATCTCCTTATTGTCTTTGTTTATGTGAGCATGACATGTTTTGACTTTTTTTCCTCCCTCTGCTTCCTTTGCTCTTTCAATTTACTCCTCAAGATGACAGCAGCTTGACCCCAATATATCAGAGATCCAGAAAACACAATAGAAGGCTTTCTAGGATCTACATTTCATCTGCTGTGGCAGAAAAAAATCATATGAAGAGGAAATCTGGTCCTTCAGTTTTTAAGATTTCTATCAGGATCTCTCTGTTGGTCTTTTATTTAGTTGTCTCTTTGCTTGTGGTTCCCTCCATGATGTGACTGTATCGCTCTTTCTCATCCTCTAAATGCTTAGAAGTTTGAACTTGAAGTCACTGCATTGACTTCTGATTCTTTACTATAACTACAATCACACTTTTTTCACCCCAGAACTTTACACAGTGTTTCTGTGTCTAAAAATAACCATAAAATTATGCTTTACTTGGCACATTTGCATCTGGCATTGAGAAAAAAAATTTGCAACATGAGAGTTTGCCAATATGTCAATAGAAAGGCCTACGGGAAGGTACCCTGTTGAGTTTTAATGCACATTTGCACTCATTAAACAGTTGTAAAGCATTTTACTCATAATTTGAAAACCTTATATTCATGTTTTCCAGCTTGCAGTAATCATCTTTTAATATATTATATATGTATTAACATAATATAATTATGCTTTTTGAACTTATATATTTAATATTTTATTCCTCCTTTGTAGCTCCCCGCAGCACATTGATCTGTGCAGTCCAAGGAAAATAAAGGTTTTCTTATATATTTTTTTCCATTGCTGAGAATAATTTTTGTTTCCTTTCACATAAACGGATCAGAGGAAATGGGTGCCATAATAGCAGATAATAGCAAAATAAAAATGTTGCTTCACAGTGCTGTTTATGGCCCAAAACTCTGCAAGGTACCTTTAAGTTCCTACCAAAAGGTTTTCACCTGAAACAAAGTAATGTCAGGAAAGGAAACATAATGTTAGCAAAACATTGTTTGTTGGTCCAGTGACCTCATGGAGATTTTGGTAAATTATAAAACTGTAAAAAATCTCATCGGTTATAGTGGTGTTCAGACATCAACAGGTTACTCTGAGTGATAATGAGATTTTTCATGAATGTAAACATATCCACACCCCTACCCTTCTTTCTTTCTGTCTGCCAAAATTTCTGTGTGTGTGTGTGTGTGTGTATGTGCGTATGCAGTCTTGTGTCTCCTCCTGTTTATCAGTTTCTCCAGCAGCACTGACCCTCCTCGATGGCTGTCCTCCGATACAGCGTATACTGTAGTTAGCTTAAGGCTCGATTGTGTGTCCAAGAAAGTCAAAAGTACGATTTCCATCCTCCTCGTTCAGTCATTCTTTCTCATTCTGTTTTTTGAGCATCCTTTGTTCAGGGGGTGACTAAAGATCGGTAGATAGAAGGAAGGATGATTAATCCATCCCGCATCTTTAAAAACCTTTTCAGACCCCCTGTGCACATACAGAGATCTTTGGCAATCCATAGGTTGCAATAAAACAATAACTGACATTTTGTTCACACAGTGTCTGTCCTTCATTTGGGCATCATACAGTCTGAAAAGCAAAAAAATATAGATATATATAACAAAGACAAACTCTAGAATACTGAATCTAAAGCACGACTCCATAACAGCATGTTAGATTTAGATAAACCTCTGATTTTCTGTCCTCCATCTTACTTTACCTTTCTTCTACTCTTAAAGATTGATAATCTGTAATGGAAAATGTGCCAAAATAGAAAAGGACTGAAGTAACAATTAAGACCATAGAGTCCAACACAATGCTAAAGAAAGTCTAAAAATGGCATAAGAGCTCTACAGGGCAGCTACAAACTAAAGCTGGCTTTTCTTCACTTTTTTTCCAAACCAACACGAATCTAAAACTGAACGAAAACAGTCACCATTACTCTTCTATGCCACTGGTTTCACAAAGCGCAGACCAAGGGCAGACAAAGGAGTGAGCAAGCGCCGTATGGCGGGCTAATGGACGTTTGAAACTCACAGAACTCATATCTAAAACTTTCAGAAACAAACGAAAAAAAGAAAATGTCCTTTTTCATCCTCTTTTCCTTCTTCGCCTTTAGAAATCTAGATTCTTGTTGAGTTGTGTGGTTGGATATCTTTATATACTTCTTTACGGGGTGTGGGAGGGGGTAGGCATTCACTTGATATGTGTTGATGTCAGTCAGGAGTACCCAAATTAAACGGTTTACTGGTGCTGAAGTCTCCATGAACAGTCAGAAGCTGGAACTTCATGATTTCTGCATGCTGTCTCTTTTGGCCACATTCAAATTGGAGCTCGTGAGGACAAATCTGACAATGCCCTTCTGCAAAGTACCAGCCACAGGTAAATGTTAATGAATTTTCCCATCATCATTAAAAATCTCATCACCAGTATTTCCACCCTAGACTGCGCTGTGTCATCTGTGGTCCAAATGCCCAGATTGTCATGGGTGCTCTAGTCCGTCTCTCTTTCAGCTTCATTCCAGTGGCTGGTGGGTTATATTCTATGGTAGATCTGTCATTCATATTCATTTAATCATTCCTTCATTCATTCACAGGCTTGTAGAATCGAGCAGGCTCTCTCCTGCAGGCGGAGGAGATATGGTACTGAAGGTAGGGGGGACGGGGTCAGATGTTCCCCCAGTTTAGGCCTCATAGCCTGTAAGGGGAGATCAAGATCACAAGTCCCACCCCGGCACACAAATAAGTGGGGAAACTTTGGGTTGATTGTTACCCCTTTAGAGATCAGAGCGAGGAAGTAACAGGATATTTGTCAGGGGACACTGGGGATTGAAATAAAAGCTAATAGTGCTTATTTTTCCTGTTTTCTTTGTCCAAACTGAGAACAAAATGATTTGCGGGGGGATCACGAGACATGTTTTTCCACACTGTTCTCTAAAGTTCTCCTCCTTTTCATGCCTCTGAGCAGCACTTCTGCTGGTTTATCTTTACTTTATGCTTGATCCCATCATACAGCTCAAAGTTGTAGTTCTCCAGCGTCGTGGAGGAGCGCGAGGAGAGCCCGCTGTAGGAGCATGTACAGTAGAGGAGCAGTCCGGCGCACACTGCACCCAGCAGGACGCCCAGAGAACTCATCACGATGATGGTGAGGAGGATGGGATCCAGTGTGTACAACCAGGCGTTGTCTTTGTCTTTCTCTGACACCACAGTGACGGAGGGTGGGTCCAGCTCAGAGGAGGGTGTGGAGAAGGAGGACGGCCAGCCTGGGAAAACATATTCTGAAAAAAGTAAAGAGTAAACTTCAGGAAACACTTCTACAAAAGAAAAATATATTTAAAAAAGCAAACAAAGAAACAAACAAAACACTAATGTACTCTGTGGTGAGTAAAGTGTTTGTTTACTGCCTACATACTTAACATTTAATATGAAAGAATATGAATGTGCTTTAAGCCTTCTTTCAAAACGTCAATTTATTTGGCTGCATTTAAGGCAAATGTCCAACGTGACTCTTATTCAAGAACAGACCATTCTGTTACCCACCACCCCAGTTAGTACTGACTTCAAAAATTAGGAAGCATAATGGAATGAATGACTCTAAAGGTGCTCTCTGGTGTGTTTGCTGTGAGTGCTGAAGTGTGCACATCTACTTAGTAGAAGCAGTCATGCTAATCCACTTAATGAATGTATATACATGAACAAGCAAATCCACAATTAAGTACTACATTCAGAGTGCTTTATAGAAAAACACACTGAAACACTGACACACACAGAGATGGAAGGCGTGCACACCAGACACTGACACATACATATATATATATATATATATATATATATATATATATACACACACACACACACAGGAAAGCAGTAAACAGTAAACAGTCTTGTTTAGTGAGGTAAAGGCTGAGTACTCTTCTGTGTATCTGTCAAGAAGCTGGGAGAAACAAGGGATAGTAACACATGGATGTGGGCACACACACACACGCACACAAACGCCTGGAAAGTAAACCATGATTGTTACAGACAGATGTTATTCTAGGTGCCCAAGAGGAAGCTGTCTGTCTCAATTTGTCTGCCATGGAACATGAAAGAGGAGGAGAGGAAATGCACACCAACATCCCCACATGCGCACGCAGACACACACTTTTGAATGCTCTGTTACATTCATCTCCTCCCTCACACAGTGAAACATAAACACACATGCACACACAGCAGAGATTGTCACTGTTGCCACAGGCTTTTTTCCCATGGAATCAAAAGTAAAATGAAGAGCCACAGGCATGCTTCAGCTTAAAGAGCAATTTCACCATTCTTTGTATGAGACTTGAAAAATAGCCAGTAGAGCCTGAGGCTAAGAGAAGAGAAGAGAAGGGAAGAGAAGAGAAGAGAAGCGAGGGGGACCATCTCACCTCCATTGATTGGGTGCTTGTTGTTAAAAACTGGATCGTTTCCGAAATCCATGGGCCTGGGGTCTGTTAAAAAAACACAAAGAACAAGTTTTTTAGTACCCAGTCTCCATCTCAAGCATCCAGTCAAGCTGGAGCTACTCTACAGTCCACATCATGTTGTGATAGCATCACTTCATCTTTTATGTTGTCAGCACACGAGCTACATTTGTTGATGGAAATCACACTACACAAATGGCTCAAGAGTGACTGATCTTGTTTAAACTTTCTAAAGAGATCAGGAAAGAGATTTCCAACAACACGTTTTGTTCTGTGCTCAGTCTGTTGAGGGAAAATAACTCAACATTTCACCCAGACTACATGCAAAAAGCCAGCAAGTTTCATTATGTGATAAGAATCAATGCTCTTTTATATCTGCTTAGAAATGAAAACAAGAGTCAAGAGATTGAGAGAATGAGATGAAAGATAGGAGAGAGAGATAGAAAAAAAACATAGAGACACAAAATGGTTTCATAGAAAAATATTACTTTTATTACCTTAACATTCACTGTAATATATATATTTTTTTATTCCAAGACCGTGAAATTCAACAAGCTAAAATATCACTTAATATTTCTGAGGCAGGCCGCAGTGCAAGGCTTTGAAAGGTTTGGAGGCTCAATCCTGCTTCAATTCAGTTTTATTCAAGGAAATTGCTATTACAATCCCCTGGAAAAAAAAAAAAAAAAGAAAAAAGAAAAAAAAAAACGAGCAATATCTGGGCAGCTGATAACCATTTATTGCAGGGGCAAAAGAACCAAAAATGCATTATGAAGTGAAACCATAATAGATATTCAAAAGATAAGAGGTGGGAAAACTAATTTAGCAGATATGAAAAAAAGATACAGAGACTCATTTCCTCAGTTAGGTAAGGTCATTTTTCTATGAGACAATTTCAACATAAGGCATCTCCATGTTAGAACATCTACAAACAGTCTTTAGAAACTTCCAGTACTCTTCAATCTGCAAATAATACACACAATGCTTTCAAATGAAGCTCGCTATCTGTGACAGAAACATATTTGCACGTGGATTAAAAAATAAAATAATTTCCTTGAAATTAAAGAAGTGACTTAATCGATCGTAAGTTGTTTAAAATTGAGCTCCAAAACCATTAACAGAGTAAACAAGAGAAAATGCTCGGTTCTAATTCAATTCAGTTGTTACAGAAGCCAGCAAACCTTTTTCTAATTGGACTGCATTTCACTCCAAGTGTTCGCTTGTTGAAATTTTTTTTGAATAGACATAATTATTTGATTGCAAGTCCAACACCTCTATTGGCTTTATCTGTTTCTCTCTTGTGCATCACTGTTTCTTTTGTGGAAGCGGAAGGTTGAGAAATACAGTATGAGTCAGGAGGACCATCTTTTAAAGATTTGGTGTTTGGTTTATATGGGCCACAAAAAGTCCAAAGTCCAAATAAAACAGTAATGTTGGTTTGAGCCGGAGATGAAAGGTTAAGCAGTTTACCACTGAAGGCTGGTTTCATTCAATTTGGACAACTCTATACTCATCACAGCTTGAATCAAAGCTAACTCGTGTTCACCCTTTGCAGAGGACAAAGATCAGAGTGATCAGTCTTAAATAGATTTACATCAAGAACAATCTTTCAGATTATTCCAAAATACTCAATAGTCATAAGAAGAAATCAAAGAATGAGAACAGCATCAATTCAATTAATGTAAATTACATCATCAAGGCAATTTCCAAAAACTCAATATAAAGCTGTACTTTACCCCAAAACGGCATGACAGCAAAGCAAAGGAGTGAAATACAGGCGATCAAAAAGACAAGACAGAAATCTGAGAGCATGCAAGCTTGGGGAACCATGTTTTAAAATGAAGCTGGCATTAGTCTATATATTAAGTTACCCTGAAGTTACTGTATTGGCCCTGAAACTAAAACACTATCTGCAAAGCTAAACATGGTTGATCCCAGTAATTCCACAGTAAATTATAACACTGCACAGAGGTCTGAAATGTGATTCTATAAACTTACAGCATAAATGAAGGCACCTCATTAGTCTTATGATTGTGTAAATGTACAGTCTCACAACAGACCATCCAGACTCTGTCAGTCAACTGAAAACACCAGAGGCATTCATTCATTCATCTTCTACCGCTTATCCAATCCCAGCTCACATTGGGTGATGGTGGGGTACACCCTGGACAGCTCGCCAGTCCATCACAGGGCCAACACAAAGAGACAAACAACAACTCACACTCACATTCAGACCTAAGGACAATTTAGAGTCACCAGTTAACCTAAACATGAAGTCACTGGACGGTGGGAGGAAACCAGAGTACCCGGAGGAAACCCACGCATGCACGGAGAGAACATGCAAACTCCACACAGAAAAGGCCCGGGAACTATGCCCGCGACTTTCTTATTGTCAGGCAACAGCACTAACCACTATGCTGCCATGCTGCCCAAACAACGGAGGCCTCAATGTTAAATGAAAAAAAAAAAAAACCAACAAAAAAAGAGCGATATGCTCAGATGCTATTTGGAAGGCTGTTGAACACTTTCTAATGATCCTGGCTTAAAGCCCTCAGGCTAGGATCCTGAGAAGAATCACCGTGGAGATCAGAAAGGAGATTAAAACTCCCTGTGGCCCCATTTTATCTCCACTCTCCAATTAGTTAAGAGAAGAATAAAAAAGGTTGGGTTTTTTTTTTATATATATATGGGCAAAGACATGGATGGGGCTTTGGCACTGTATGCAGTTCCATTGGGGGCCCAGGGACCTGCTAGGGTGCTTTCACTTATAATATTTCTCAAAAGAAACAGAGAAGGAGGAATGAATAAAAATAATAAAGATGGTCTGAGGGCTAGAAATGCTTACTGCAGGCTTTTATGAATGCAATCAGCTGCATTAAGTAATTAGAAATATTAAAGTGCTTCAAAGTAGTCTATGATGGAGAAGGAAGAGGGAGGTGAGGGAAAGTTGATTTAAAAGTGCTGCATGAAAAGATGCCAGCACATTTTCCAAATCTTGCAAAAAATGTGTTAGCAGGAGAGAGAATGAAGGCGAAAAGTGCAACAGTAGCACAACATAAATACAGTCATATATCATTTTCCTATTTGAATCTCGGACCCACATTGATTGGGTTACAGCACAGGGCTGCTAGAATGAGTCATATAATGAGTAAATCACAAGCCAGTCAATTGAAATGGAAGAGAGAGAGGGGAAAGGGGGCAGAAAATGGATACACAAGCACAAAATAACTAAAATGCTTGTTGACTAAAGCACAAAACTGAATTTTACGAGATACAGTGTAATGGAATAAGTCAATATGGGCGATATGGAGAATGCTCAAAAGTCTGATTTAATGTCTGGATCTGATAGCATGGTGGATTCTTTGCTAGATGATGTGAGCGACTGTATGTGTGCCGAGCATCTAATGTGTATTGCACCCAACTCACGGTCTATTCTGCCAAAAGACTCCTTTCATCTGCTTTTGTGTTTGCAACAACCTGCCCTCCTCCTTCAGTCCAAACCTGCTTCCCCGTTAGCCTTCCTCTTCGAGTAAGGAAACAAATCTATCTTTAGAAAGTATATAGAGCACTTTTTTTTTAACCTCTTTCATCTCACTCCATCTCTGGGCGCATTCTTTGGAGGGAAAAGGGGCTCACTTAATGGGCCCTTCTCCTCTGAGAGATTTTGCTCCATTCTGTTTCTGCTTCTCATTTTCTCTCCTGTGACTTTTACTAGGAAGATTTGCGATGAAGACAAGGAGTAGAATAAGAACAAAAATAAATAAATAAATAAATAAGGCTGGGTGATTTGGGCATTGACAAAATGATTTGGTTGTGGAGTGGTGTAGCACATAGCGCAGAGAAGCCCACAAAAACAAGTTCCACAGAGGAACGCCCAGTGTCATAGCCTCTTAGTTTTTGTGGTTACGTTATCATCCTTTCATGTCCTTTTATGTCCATCCTTTTATGATCATCTCAGTGAACAGTCAGAAACTAAAGTGTATGACTATTATTCAGGAGCAAATATAAGCCTACTGTAACATGTCTGACAAACAAGCTCTATTTAATTCACCACAAGCACATTACCCAAGTTATTTTTTAGAAGAATCACAGTAAATGTGAGAAATCATCAAACAATCAATCTAAATGATTATTAATAAGAAATGTGCTAATGTTTGTCTCAACATTGCAAAAATTATGCGTAACACGAACTTCATGTACTTCACAACACAGCATCATGTACAACAAAGAGGAATATGCAGTGTTAAATGCCAACATTTTGAAAACGTGGAAAGGTGAGTAGCGGGTGAACAGCTGCTGTGCTAGAATCAGTCTTTACTTAAAAGACCATAAAAGAGACGATCAGAAGAACTGAGCAGTGAGCTTGGATTAGCCATTTTATAGACAGCCTAGTAAGATGCTCACTGTCACAGCATATTTGGTTTCACCTGTTCAACACAAGTAAAACTGGCAACTTGGCATCAAAATGCACATTTTCTTTGTTTATGTTGTCATGCCAATTTACCCCCCTCCCCAACAAACAAAAAAAGAATTAATAAAGAAATAAAGAAATAAATTTAAAAAAAAAAGAAAAAGATTTGGACACATAATCCTGGATAACACGCAAAATGCAATAGGGTATGTCCATAAAATGAAATAAAAATTTTACGTTTTTTTTTTTACTTGCACAGACAAGAAGGGAAATCATCCCTGCATCTCCAAATACTTCAGATACAACTGATGAATGCAGGACATACGTGGTAAGATGTTTACTTTGAACATTAACAGACACAAGCATTGGGTTATCCACGAGTTCCAGGCAAGAAACTGTATTGATTCAATTCAAACTCTTATTTAACAGTGAGGCACGACCTCGTTCTGGAGGTGAAGAGGTAATAGATTTTTTTTAAAGCACAGAAAAAAAGGCATATCAGGATATGATGAAAAATGCACTCAAGATACCAAGTGGGACTTGAAAAGTCCATACATGTATATGTGTGTTGGAGATTTTTACTCCTTTGTATGTTGCAGTGTGTCTTTATATTTCCAGGTGTGCAGGATGTGATTTAAGTCGTCTCATCCTATCTTTCCCTTGTGTAAACCAGTCAGAGAACAGCACAGCCCCAATCCCTCGCTTACGGACCAAAGGAGCAACACATGTAGGATGTGTGGCAGTCTATCAGTCATGGCTGGACCGGCAGCACAAATTCTTCCTTTACCTCTCCCCTTTTCTGCTCTTAATCTGTCTCTGTCACTCCGAGTCTCTCAAAGGCTAGTGAACGAATAAACTGCAGCTTCATTCAGTCACAAAGAAATAGCCTCCTCTTTTCATGCACCACACATTGTGTCTTCTCTCCCTCCCTGTACCTGTGTTTAAATCCCTTTGTTGTGGGTATTTGGTATTTGGAGCATCCAAGCTGCAGACCAGAACAGGGCAAACAGACATATCATGTTCTGACATTGTAGAAGAGGAAAATAAGCTGTTACAATGCTGACATCATGCATGTCTTGTCCACAGTCTGTTTGTTGGTCTAAATGTGATTTCTCTGTTATTCCCCCTTATTTTAAGGTGGTGATGCAGCCACAGAAGCCAGTGTGCTCTAAAGAACAGCAAAAAAAGTTGCACAGTATTGTTCTCAGGCTCTGTCATCCGTTCTCCCCGGTGAGGGGTATTTATAAAGCCGAGAGCTATACCTCTCACATTGTTCTAGCAGTTCCAGCAAAAAGGAAATTCAGCAAAAGTGCATCCTGGTCAGTCAGGGAGATCATATGCAATAAGAAGTAGTGTTGGGGAGTCTCCTCGGTGTAGACTCTCATCAGTGAAGCGTGAATACCTCTGCTGATCATTCATTTCAGGGAGTTTTCACACCCTTTGATCTATTAATGCATTAAAGCATTCTCAAAAAATTGTATCATTCACATTGTCCATTTGTTTTAACACTGGGAATCATGGTTGTCCTCTTTCTCCAGTCTGATGGTGAGCATGGGTTCGAGACTTGACCCAGGACCTGGGTACAGGTGGTTTTGCTTGGGGCTGTGGATCAGATTATAACTGAGGTTTTGATTCTGGTAGCAGTTTTGGTGGGCTTGCTGATTTAGCTGCTGGCTGTTGTGGTACATCACTGAATGATGATGGCCACTGCTGGTCTTCTTGGTTGCCCAGTGGTACCGATGGCAGCACAGTATCACCGCCACAGTTACAGTGACCAGCAGCAAGACGGCACCGGCTCCCGCCAGCACATAGTACCAGTAGGCAGGGACGAGCTGCGCCACCATTGTGCCTATTGTGGGCTCCATCCCAGACATGGCACCCCCTGGAGGGCAGGAGGACACATTACTGGTTGGCTCGGAGGATTAGCGAGGCAGGCATGCAGACTGCATTGGAGCTGCTGATGGTCTAACTTGCTGCTCACTAAAACCCCCTCCCTTGCAATTTAACAGCAATTGTCAAACCATAACCATAAATGAGCACTGCAGGTCTGTCAAGCTTTGGATTTCTCTAGAAGATAAAGTGTGTGATTGTACCGAACCCTTGAAGGGTGTATTAAGGTGGACTCTAATGTTTTCCTTCCATAAAAATTCTGTTTTTGGATAACTTGCTTAGCACCAGCTTCTTGTACTCAGCTGCAAATCTTCAGAGGCCAAGGTACAAATAATTAAACTGAGCTTCCTATTTTCACAGGGGTGTGTTAAACTGGCATTATTATTATAAAACCAACTGACCCTCCACTGCTATACAAGAAAAATACTATTTGTTATTTACGTTGATAATATATTAATCGTGTGGATTGACTAATAGACAACGCTAGTTCAGTACAAGATAATATATAAAAGCCATTCTGTTGACTTCATTAAACAACTGTAATAGTTGGTGTTTCATCAAGCTAAACAGACTAGTTTTGTTCATATCTCATGCATTGTTTCAAGAAAATAAGAGATTTCCGAGCAGTAAATCTGATGTTGTCACTGTACACCACATAAATGCTGTGCAAAAATGGAAAGCTTGACAGGCTTAGCAGCAGTAGCTAAGAACAGTCCATAAATGGAGCAGTCAATTGCAGTTATTGCCTTGTTGGTCGACCTGTTTAACTAAACATAGACTGACATATAAGATCAACAGCAAGCAGAGAAGAAAGCATCTTTTGGATTTTCTGACTCAGTATCAAAACAAACACGAAGGCACTTTGGCTTTTGGACTGAATTTTCGGTTGATGCAAACGCCACAAGCATTAGCTGCACATTGACACGCAAGGGCTCATGCCATGCATTCACATTCAATCAGAGAATGCAAAGCCTTGATTACGCAGTGACTGCGCCAAAAGGTTGGGGAGTGTTAAGTGGTTGTTTCGTAGAACGCAGTTATGGTTATCAGGGCAAGATCAAGCTAAAGGGAGTCGAGTGGCAAGAAGAAAAGGCCGTGCAAGAAAGAGAGAAATTACAGGGGCAGAGTAAGGATAAGAGAAAGGCATTATTGGAAGAAAGAGTGAAATGGAATAGTGGTAGAAAGCGAGGGGAGAGAGGGTGGGAGGGAGGGGAAGTAAAGAGAGAGAGCTAATCCCGCCATGATATCTTTAATCCTGCATTAAAGGGTTTGTCTGAAACTTCAATACTCTGTCAACTCACTGTGAAAGAAACCCACTGAGAGAGAGGTTGTGGAGGAACAAGAGACCGAAAAATAAAGGGAGAGCAGGGAAAAATAAATGGAAGGAAGAAAGAAAGGAAGAAAGAAACAGGAAGCAGAGCCAGGGCAAGCACAGAGACGTTAAAGAAAAGACGAATAATGAGAGGACAGGGGAGGACGGGGAGGAGAGGTGCAGAGAAAGATACCGGACCTCAAGGAAACCACAGATCTTTTTCTTCAAGTTCAGATGTACTCTTTTAGGATTCAAAATTAGCTTTGATTGTGAAGCTTTTTTTGGGAGAGGAAAGGGATAAAAAGGAGGGGTGTTTTTAAGATCAGTGTTATTACAGTAAGCTGAAAAAGATTTCATGACTGGAGTGAAGTCATCGTTTTGTAAGTCACAAGTTCCAAGTCTCTCAATACGGACATCAAGACAGAAGTTCTGTCCTTAGCAAAGTCACCAACACAAACGTGTCAAAAAAAAGTCCTAAACAAGTCGTTTACAAATCATATAACTGCCAAAAACAAAGTCCAAAACAAGGGGTAAACAACTAATATTATACATTGACACAAATGCTTTTCAAAATAAGAAACTAGGGAAGGTTTCTTCACAAAACAAGTGCAACTGGACTTGGGCTTGAATGAAAAGTAGCGATCATATTATTTTACTCCGTTAACCACAACACAGAGCAGGGAGGTATAAAGTAAAATATCTGTTTTGAGTTTGTGTGTGTGTGTGTCATGAGAAATGCTTCTTTGGCTGAAATAATTTGAAATAATTGTTCACCCAAAATGTAAGATCTGTAGGTCACATTGTTCAGTTTCATTTAATATATTTTTTATAGCAGTTTTTATCACCAGAAGTCACTTTATGACAAATGAAGGTTATAAGTAGATTAAAGCAAAATTTCTCAACTCAAAGTCATCCATTACTCTTCCTCGTACTTCCTTCATTTATAAAATTTTCAATCTCTCACTTTCAATTTCTATTTAATTAACATAGTTTATGCCTTAATTGCTCAAAGCTCATTGCTCTCATTTTTATGCGCAATCTAACATTTGTTAGATTATGGGGAGTTTTGACATTTTCATGAAGAAAAACTGCTGCTTTGAAAGTTACCTCTTCACCCTCACTCTTCTGTTATCTAGGCATTTCTCCTCAGTGCATTCAGCCTTCACTTAGAAGCACTTAGCTTACTTTTCAGCATCCTAAAAGAGAAACTTACTGTTTTATCCTGTGGCTCCATCTCATGAAAACACATTGTGAGTCAAGAACCAACACTCCTGCCATGCTATGATGCCTCTACACCATCCAGCAGTCCAAGAGAGCAGTACATACTGTACTGGTTCACATACAAATCAGAGTCAGAGTCCAGAGACTTAAGTTTTTGGAGTTGAGGTCTCAGCTCTTGTTATTTTATTTATTGAACTGAATAAAACCATGACTTGCTTTAGTATCTGATAATACTCCGTGAATGTTTTGATCTGCTAGAACACTAGAAATACATGAGAGGCATAAACACACACACACACACACACACACATTCACACAATAATATCTGCGCACAGGTAACACCATCTCAGACCTATAAACAGATAGACACAGACCTGTGGACAAACACTTGTCTTGGTTTGGTTGCTATGGACACAAACTGAATGAAATGCAGGAACAATAATCATGCAGTTATTGTTTTGCTTTAGACCCCCCCCCCCCCGGTTAGGAAACCTGATTTCTTACAACCGTGCTCAAGGTACAACCTCAAAAAAATACGTTACCCATGTTATTATCATAATAGATATAAAACCCATTAAATCTGATTGACGTCAGTTACCAAATAAAAATCACAAAATAAGAAAATAACAAAAAACAAATAGCAAGCGGTAAATGGCAATATACCGCTTCTATGGTCGTCAGAGCAGTGAAGTGGAGTATATGCTGTATCTTAAATGAACTGCAACTTTAAAGGAATTCAGTGTCACAGTGAAGCAAAGTTTCCAGTACATTTTTTTTTTTTTTTTTTTTAAACACATGCAGTCTTGTGGCCAGAGTTTTAAGTCTCAACCCAAGCTTTTAAGGCAGGAGATCCAGTAGCATAATCTGCCTAAGCCCTTTTTTCATCTACTTTCAGGCTTGTCTGTTTGAGGAAGAAGGAAAAAAAAAAAAGATACAGAGAACAGAGAAACGGGAAGTTGGATGGAATTTAGCTCTGCATTTCATTCAGGTGGGATCAGCAGGATCTCACTGGAGAGGAGAGGAGAGGAGAGGAGAGGAGACAGAAAAAGGAAAAATAACAGAAGATAAAGAAAAGTAAGGATGGAAAAGAAGAGTGAAGGGAATACATGGAAATAGAGAAGCAGGGAAAAGCGAGGAGAAAAGCAAAGCAAGTGGCTGAGGGAGGGAAAAAGAAAAAGTAATGACACAGCACACATTACTCCATCCTTATATGGTTCTGAATACAGAGGGTGAGAGCTCGCATGTTGACAACAAATCACGATAGAGTAATGGATGAGGAGCGACCCTGCTGCTCTCTAAAATTAGAAAGCAGTGATGGTTGGACTGAGAGAGTAAGTTGTGTGAAATTCTTTTATTTCACACACGCCCAAAGAAAAAAAAAGCAGATGGAGACCGTTTAACCATGACCTGTTGGTTTTAAACTTCATTTCTATGTAACCTTATAAGTTGTTGACCCCCACAAAAATTTGGAAATGAACACTGTTTCAATAATTTGTGGGGGTTTCTGCATTTTTTAACGGCACACTTACACACCAAGAATTACCAACTGGATACCCGTGACGGATCACACAAAGGCAGTGTACACCATTAAAGACTTGAACCCCACCAGTCTATGGAGTGTGCAAATGTCCTGTATGCCTTGTTGTTACTCTAATGCTGTGGTGCTACTGTAGCAGCAAATTATCTTGTGTTCATGTGATGAAAAATGTCATTCCTTCCTGAGAGAAATCAAACTACAAATCCAAGAGTCTCAGCCCAGCATGCAGGGAGTCATGCTGAAACAATGCAAAGGATCCATTCCATCAAGTTGTCATGTTGTCACTGCAATTTTCTCCCACATATCAGTAACATCCCCCACTAACTCAGTCACACTGATTCAGAAATCCATTTTTATGTATCTACGGAAAATATACCAAAAGAATAAAAAAAAAAGAAATCTCTCGCAGGATAAATGTGGCTCCTCTTAGTATTATTTAGGAATGGATGGCAACATGTTAGACACTAATAGGGTTACTTAGGCCTGGTGCGGTGCTGAGAGCTGAGCTTAGCGACAGGCAGGGAGCACAGACATTTGTCACAGTAAGTACAAGTGGAACAGGAAGTAGAACTTACTGGTTATGCCAGGAGTTAAGGCAGGGAAAGGCTCTGTGAAAGACAGAAGAGAAATGTTATTGATGGTGGTTAGCAAATGTAAATGGGTGATAAAGCAGTGACTTACTTGCAGCTTGTAATATCAGTAGGAAATGCTGGTTAAACTACTATAATGTAAACTTCATTGGGTGATAAAGAACAAACAAAAATCAGCCCCAGACAGATTGAATCCAAATTATCAGTTGTGAGAATACTGTGAATGTGTGTGTCTCATTAGGTCCTTTTTCTGTTACAAAATCTGTTTATGCAGACTATAGATTACTTTACTGTCCTTTTACCACTTTATTCGTTTCCAGATAAGCCATTTGTAGTATCAAATACAGAGCCAAAGATATCAGTTTGGGATTTGCATAGTGTATTGTTGCATTAGTTGTTTGCTACATTTACCAAATACAATGTAAATGTACACAATACACATTTCTAATGACTTAACAGAAATACTGCACTTTTTATGCCCTTTAGGAGCGACAAGGATTCTTAAGTGTCGTTAACAATGGGGTCTGAAGGCAATCTAATCGTCCTAGGTGACATTTATTTTTATAAAATTGTGAGAAAATAAAAGCTTGAATGTGTTTTCTTACTGTTTCTCTCGGTCTTTACTTTATTGTTTTTGCTTGGTCATTGTGCGTTACTCTCATTTTTGTCATTCTACCTTATTGTCTGTCCTCACATATTTGTTTTCTTCATTCAAGGTTAGCAACCAAGATATTATTAGCAGCAAGGCATGCTTGGTAGAAAGGCCAGAATAAAAAGTTAGGAGGACAATGGATGAAAGATGGGGTGAGAAAAATAAGGGACAGTATAAAGAGAAGAGGAAAAATGAGGCATAGAATGGCAAAGTGGAGGCAAGTTAGAGGGTCATGGGAACAGCAACTGAAATTTACTTCTGTTTATTATTTTCCGGAGGATGTGACATCTATTATGAAAGTGAAAGGTAGAAAAACGTAAGGAGAATATCCAAGCGGCAGCATTGTGTTGAGAGAAGATGGTGAAAAGGAAACAAAAATGAAAATAAAAGGATGGAGGCTGTAAGAATGACAGAACAATAAAAAACTGTAGGTATCATATTAGATGATCAGTGTCACTTTGAAAAGTAAAATACGGAGAAGAAACGATGGTGTCGAACCTTACGTGTGACCCTCAGTCAAATGTACATAAAAAAATGTCAATGTACGTGAAGTTAGAGGTGTGTCAAACATTTTAGAAAACCCTTTCATCACTTATAGCAATTAATTCCATTTTTCCAACAGGGAAGGAAAAAAATGAGAAATGAGAGACAATGTAAAAGGTGTCGATAACAAGTGATAGAAGCCTTGTTGGTTGGAACAGAGACAGACTCTCTCAAGCGCTTAATCAAAGCAAAACTACAGTTTTTATTTTTTGTTGCTTGATGACTGACTCTTAGTGGAACACAAGGTAGGTCAGAAAGAAACAGGGAGTCAACCAGGGGTAGGGAGGTTGGTACAGGAAGACTGTAGGCGATAAAGAGATGGCAATATAATGAAAGATAGATTAGAATCATGCCCATAGGCTGTTTGTGGCCTACTTTCTTTTTTTTTTTTTTTTTTATATCAATTTTTTTTCTCTTTTTTGTGTGCACGTGAAAAAAACGAGAAACGGTTTATCTCCTCCACTTCTCATCTGCTCTCTGGTGAAAACAGCATGAATGGTGTAGTGTGAAGGAGTCGGATGGAAAGACGGGGAGCCAGACAATAAATGGTCAGGCAGGTAAACCACTGGCTTAACTTACGTGTACACTGCTCCAGCTCGATGCTGTTGCTCATGTGGATGTTGTCGATACGGATGTGGCCTCTGCTGATGTGATCAAAAAAACCTTCAAACACCACCTGGACAAGAGAAGAGAAGGGACATGTAGACGTGTCACATTAACATCTTTAAAAAATACACAGCGGTTGATGAACAATTATGGTGGAGTGATGAAAATTAGGAAATGCCTTTTCCCCAGAGACCCTTCAAAACAACACCTACCTGATATTCTTTAGGGCTCTGGGGCAGGATGGTGCGCCCCTCCCTCCAGTGGGGCCCCTGGTCTCCTTTAAGTGCCCATAACAGCGTCTCCTCCTGGTCGCTGTCCCTAAGGAGGACCCTCAGACTCCCTTGGGCCTCCCCTTGGAGTTGGTAGTAGAAGAGGAGGCACAATGGGCCCCGCTCTGGCCCCACTTCAGGGCTCAGGAGCCGGGCTCGCTTACGCTGCGTGTGGCCGCCTGCATCCAGGTGGAGGTAGTTGCCTGAGAAATCTGGCAGAAAGGAGAAGAGAGGTGTGATGTTGTTACATTGTCATTGAAATATAATTGAACAATTAATTACTGGCTTATAAACGGATAGATACTGATGTAATATGTTAAAACATATTTGTCTTTTTATGAACTGGTTGCATTTGATTAATTTAATAGATTTCACCTCAATGAATTTTATCATTAGTGACTGTGCTGCTGCAGAGAGTAATCACTGCTCACCAGTAAAACAGGCTCAGTGGACAGCATGATGTAGTAATGCAGTGGGATGTGGTTGTTTACAGTTTAAGGCATTACCAACATCAATCTGTGGCATGAGGTTTAACCACAAATGAGACTGCTATTTCATCATAGCTGCTAATGGCTATGGATACAGATGAACACACACGTATATGTACGTATCCGCACACACAGTTCAGCTAAACTGCTCTAATCGTTCTGAACGCTAGCGCCTCGTTCTCTTGCTCTCACACCATTATAAGCACAAAGCTTGTGTGTGAACAGCGAATCGCAATGTGTTTGTTTTGTATACGTTCCCCCTAAACTAACTCACTGTGCCCATATTTTTTTGAAATATTCTAAACTTCCTTTCTCTCTTCTCGGCCCAAAGAAAGGCAGTAAAGAGAAAGAAGGGGTTGTCAGAGTGAGCAAAGATGACATATAAGGGAAAGAGAGAGCGAGGAAGTAGGGGAGCACTATAGCTTTTTCCCTCACCCGACCAGCACCATAATCATTAGCTTGCTGCTGTGTTTGGCTGTTTGTCTGGTTTGTCTATTATGGCCAGAGAGTTAAAGCTTCGCTGGAGCTGCAAATAGTCTTTTTATCGACAGACAGACACTGTGTGTGACACCTCATAAAGAGAGAGCGAGAGAGAGAATGTGGAGAGGAGAAAAGACGAAAAGAAAAACAAAGAAAATATGGAGTATAGGTTGAGAATTAAGGGGAAAAGGAGTCAGTAAATCTATCTATCTATCTATCTGCTCACCTGCCTTTTCCCTCCCTCAGCTAAGACAGAAAAAAAGCCGTCAACCGAATTTGCTGCACATCCCACTTAATGAATAATGGATTTGGGTTGAGGTAACTCTGTTTCTTCCCTTGGAGGCAATGAAAATAGGGACCTAAATTACCGTTGCTCATTAAGTACAGTTAGAGAAAGTTGCAGTGTTTTTCTCTCTCTCTGTGTTTGATCTTGGCGAATGTACAAAGGGAGGGAATTAATTAACAACTCTCCATGGGAGGGATAGGCAGGGATGTAGAATCGGCTCTGAGGGAGGGATGGAAATGTGTATATGTTTGTGTGTTTGTGCCTGTTTGCATGAATGTCAATGCATTTGTAGGCATCCTTGTTTATGTTTATATCTGTGTGTTTCTCTGCCAGTCATTCTAACTGTGTCTGTACTTTTACGTGATTTGTTTGTATGTATGATTTTGTCCTTTTGCGTCCGTATTGATGTTTTTGTAATATGAGTGTATGTGCATCCTTCCCAAATGTGGAAGTACATTTCTCCATATATGTACCTACGCATCTTAAACTTTCCCTGAGTGCCAAAGGTTGATCAAATGGCAAAGTTGTTTCTTTCTTTACACATATCACATTGATTCCTGGTGCTGTTTTTCTAAACCGCCCCATTAATGATCCAGAGAACTAAAAGAATGTAATTTATATGGAAACAAACATTGTATTCGCTGCCTGGGTGATGATTTCAGAGAGTGGGGTTTGTATTAAGAGTCCTGTGAGTAGTTTGGTCCAGCTGCTAAAACACTAGTTTCATTTATGGGAGAAATCATGGTTACAATTAAATATGGAAAATAGAGGATGCTTTCTTCAAACAAGTGCTTTCTGTTATTGGAACATAACCATAAAAACACAATTCATGCATTGGTTGCTATGAGCAAATATTGTAGGCAAACTATGTGAAGCACCATTTTGCACATATTGTTTGCTCAGCATGAACATGTTGTAATTTTACAGATATTTTCATTTAATGTTAATTTTGGGGGCCTTTTTTGATTCAAACATAATCAGATGTTTAAAAACGTGTGTCCTAAATTACCAGTAAACCTACTTCTGTCAGCTACTTGCAGGTTGAGTGAAGCGGCAAAGACACTTGCGCTCACATGTCAACATGTTGCATGGTTACCAAATGTCCAAATAATAGTAGGTTAGTCCTTTGAATTCATTCGTAAAAATCAAATACCTATACCAGTTTTATTTAAGGGTTGATACAATTGCAGAGAAATCTGTTTGGTTCATGTCTTGGTGCACAGTATTGCCTTATGTGTCACATAACGACAGTTGAAAGCAAAATCAGCAGATGTGAAAAACTGATATCAAGCTGCCAGTTTTACTATCTTTGCACTTTTCTTTCAAACTCTCTCTATTCCTACTTTCCCTTTCTTATCAATAACTGAACCACTGCCAACAAGTGTAAAGAGTTTCCTTCGATGGAAAACTTCCACAGGGTAAATGATTTCAGTCTTGCTCTATCTGAGATCAAAAGAATAACTTATGAGCTGTTCTTGGGTTGGATTTTTTTCTTTAAAACCCTAAAAGGGCCCTTTCAGTAGCAAGGGCTGGGGATTTGATTTGCATTTGGAGACAGCTTCCAGACAGGGTGCCGCACTAATGTTGCTGTAAAACAAGACTTAATGTCATGTTGCTGTCTAACACTGAGACAGCGATGCTGCTAAATTAATTACACACACTCAAACCTGCGCACACACATTCGAACACTTGGGCACATAAGAGTGTTTGCAGACACACACACACACACCACAGACTCAGGCCGCGGTGTGATGTAGATCCTCGCCTCATGTCACAGCCCTGTCTGTTTATGAAAGAGCTGCTCAGTCAACCATAAATAGGAAGGCTTCAATAGATACAGAGGAAACCTTGGTGGATGGCAAGGTCAGGTGTGTGTGCGTGCCTGTGTGTGCGTGAGATAAACGCACACTCCAAATGTTTAATACAGTCCCACCTTGAGTGTAGGATGTGTGTAGGATGTGTGTGTGTGGAGCCTCGGGGAGAGCTTGAGCGCTAAGGCAGCACTTCTGTCAAAACCATCATCTGACATATCTTACTGCTTTGGGCCATGTGTGTGCATGTGTGTGTGTGTTTGTGCATCCTTTATGTATGCGTACGTACAGTACAGAAAATATGTGTGTAAAAGAGAGAGGCACAGAGAGTGGTGTAGAGATGTAAGTGAGTCAGTGAAAGTTGGTGTGTGTGTGTGCGTGTGTTTGAGTTTGTGTGATGGATAAAACAGTCGTGGTTATCCTGCTGGCTCATTAAAGGCAGACAGATGTGGAAAGAGGCATCGAGAGAAACGGGGGAGAGGTCAGCAAGGAGGGAAAATGCTGATCATTTTGATAGAGGGAGTGATAGGGCAGCAATGGAAAGAGATGAAAATTCAGAAATCATATGCTGTTGGGTGAGGTATGCAGATGTGAGAAAGAGAAAGATAACTTAAGAGGAAAGATAGAATGAAAGAAACATGGCAAACCTTTAAATTGAAAGATGTGGGTTGATGATAATAGGCAAGTAAAAGATTGGATAAAAAAAGGAAAAGGCAAGGAGGCTATATATTATACTATGCTATACAGAATATAAAGGAGCCAGCAAAAAATGCTCTAACCTTGAAAAAAGGAGATTAACTACAGAGGACTTAGAAGAAGAAAAACTCAAAAAAGTCAAAAAAATCTGAGGCAGAAGAGGAAAGGAAAAGTGAGATAAAAGATAAAACAGACAAACTAGGTTAGGGAAAGTGAAAGTGTTAAACTTTACAAAAAAAAAAAAAAACAACCCCCCAATTAAGTAATCTTAAATCGTCTTTAACCAGAGCAGAGTGAAATCCTTGCATCATAGTTGCTGACAGTGGTTCCTCCCAGCACTGGAATGTGTAATATTCCACCACAGGACAACTGCTTTGCTCTTAATTAGCTTGAGAAAGCTTTGTGCTGAGGGAGGTCAAACATTAAGACATGACAATGCTTTCTTTTCTGTGTTTGAGGAATGAGAAATATCCCGGAAATGGAATATGCTCCAGGTGATGAGAACTGATTTTGGCTCACCGGATTATGAAAACTAATGTTTAATTGGAGGTGAAGACCCGCCCAGAGAAACTGGAATCTTTCTCTGTAGAGATGTTAAAATGAGTGTCTGTGTCTTTACAGCAATGCTATTTAGAGGTAATCATCCAAAAGACTTCATGTTTATGTATTAAAATGTTTTCAGTACAGATTTTAAACTCTCTCATGCTGCACTTGTGTTAATAATGAGGTATAATTCGGGGGGGGGGGGGTTAAGTAGTGGGCAATGACTGTCAAGTTGATACACTGCTTGATGCTAATAGCACAATAACAGTAATAGTAACATTAGTAAAGTAGCAGACTGCTGACTGCTCTGAGACTCTGTTCCCTTCGTTGAAAAAGTAGAAAACACCATTTTGTTGGATCTGGAAAATGTGCTACTTCCATATGTGCATGTCGGTGGAATTGATTACCAGCAAAAGCAGTACTCACTGTCCGATCCCAGAGCCAGATCCTGTCTTGTCTCATGTGTGCCGTGTCCGGTGGCGCTGCTGCTGGCTGTGTGCAGGGACCAGCTCACACCTGACTGGGGATCAGCCGACCAGCCGCACAAGCTCTGCTCGAAGTCACACACGGCTGACAGGGACGGAGTGGTTGCTGCAGGACAAGAAAGACACAAAGACATGGGAGTATTTGCTTACAGTGACTGAAACAGATAATGAAGTTACCTGCTTCAGTTTTACTTGATTCAGAGAGCTTTTAGCACCCTGTCAAATAATGGCTGGCTCCTCTTTATTTTGATGTTTTAGGAGTGATTCCCATTATGTTTAAATGTTTTGGCAATGGCGGTCATGTACTATGACCTTTAAATAAACAATGCTGAATACAAATATTAAAGAGAAAAATTTCATGAGCAATTATGTGGCGAGAGAATGGGCTAGACAGACGAGTCAGAGAAGGGGACAAAAAAAAGCAACACTGCAAATAGGTTCAAATGAAGAAAATATTATCTATCACTATCAAACACATTCTCTACAATGTTGGTATTGATGACTGTTCAATCACTGGATTCATTTGTGTAACAACAACATGGATGAACAAAGAGCCTTCAACTTCTGTACTCCACCGTGCTAAACATAAACTTCAGTGAGGTCACTTGTGTGACAGTCACTGACCCGTAGCTGTTGAGTGACATTGCCAGTATGTGTGTCAATGTGTGTTCACGAGGAGGCGAGATCCTCTGACTGTGAGAGCTTATTTTCACTCAAACTGAGCTTCCTGTGGGACATTTGAATCCAACAGACTTCAAAGCCCAGAGGCCCTGCGGTGCATGGTGACATCATGGGTTTGACCTTAAGAGTATGAGTGTGAGCGCGAGCAAGAGCGATTATGTGTGTGGTGGATGAGAGACAGGGAGAAAATAAATGCATGTGTGCATGCAAGAAATCTGCACGAGTGAGTGTAGACATCTTGAGTGTGGGAGTGCTTGAATTAAGTGTTTGTGTGTGTTTGTCTGAGTACCTGGTCTCATAACAGCAGTTGTCTGTTCCACTCTGGAAATGGTGGGGGTCACTGTGTCGGGTATGGTGGTAGCTTCTGTCAAAAGAAAAAATAAAAAGGTTACAGTGTAGAACAGAATAGAATGAAGTGACGTGTCATAACACGTTTGTTACATCACACTTTATTTTAGAACATTAGAATGGGTTAATGTTCTTTAAACATGTTTGTTTTTTTTTTTTAAACCAGTGCTTGTGTGGAGACAATACTTGACTCACACTGACCAAATCTGAGCTCCGCTTTTTTGATATTTTCCCAGTTTCTTCTGCCACTGCTTCACTGAACACTGGGGATAGAGCTGTGACGTGTGGGCAAAGCATTATCTGCTAACTAATGATGTTCGTACACACGTCACTGTTGTTCTCCAGCACTGTGTGTTAAGGCTGAAGTTCATCACGATCTGGGCGGTGACAGAGCGGGCAGAGGTAAGGAGCTGGCACTCAGCTGAAGACTGGGCCTCACCACTCATTCTGTCCTCGGCAGGTTGGCACCCGCGTCACCCCAACACAAATGCACACACACAAGCACACAAAATGCTATGATGATAGATGCTGCACTCAATCTGACCTTGGTGCACAGCAGCATGCAACCAGTGTACGATAGATCAAACAGACACACACATACACACACGCACACACGCACACACACACACACACACACACACAGACACACGTCAGCAGTGAGGTATGTCAGTATAACCCCAAGACCTTCTGGTCTTAATAAGCATTTTTCTACTGTTGGTTAAGGTTCCTTAAATGTCCCTGAATGTTTTAGCAGCTCTCTCTCTCTCTCTCTCACACACACACACACACACTGGTGAAACTAAGTTGTATATATCCTAAGTGTGTGTCTATATATTGACATAAGGGAACACAAGATTGGTTAGTGTGGAACAAGGTTGACACCACAAACCTCTCACCAAATTATTCTCAGAAGCTACTTCTTTCTCTCTCTTTCTTTCTGGCATTTGTTCCATGCTCTATCTTTATTTTTTCTTTCTCCTCTTTATCATTCCTTCCACTCTGCAAATCCGACCGGTTTCAGTTCTGCCTCGCAAAACCCCAATCAACACCACAAGAAACTCTTTCTACACACACACACAAATACACAGTCAAGCTTTCCTTTCCTCCGTCTCTCCATCACAGAAGTGAAACCCTATCTGGTGTTGTTCCTGTATTACCACAACCGCAATTTTCTTCTCCATAACTCTTTCACTGCTTCTCTTTCTGTCATCTCTCCCTGAGGCATAGTTAGATTTCCACCCATGCTTTGCTCTTGTCCAGTCGCAGCTCTTTCTTTGTTAAGACTGTATCTATTTCTTTTGCTCTTTTCCTACAATCCCTTTCACTCCTCTTAACTTTTCAGGGTTCTCTCTGTGCTGTAACTCTGTCTGGTGTTATTTTCTGTCCTGTCTAACCACCAGCTCAGTAAATCTGAGCCCACCGTTGATTTACTGCTTGTTTGGTTGTTCTAGATGTTTCCATAACTTGCCTGGTGGTCGCTCTCTCTGTCTCTTACGCCCTCTCTGTCTGTTTTAGTGTGTGTGTGTGTGTTATGTTTAGTGTGAACTCCTAACCTTTGCCAATAGCCTTGACTTTTTCTCAGTGGCTTGGTCGATTTATTCCTCTAGTGTGTATTGTGTATGTGCATAATTTTATTGAGTTGTTTACATAGTCTGCTCAAAATGAAAGTACGCAGGATTATTATGTAAGCCCAAAATGAGTGGCCTCATATTGCTGTCCCAGCACACGCAGACACACGCACACATACACACACATACACAGTTAACCACAAAATTAGATATTAACATTGGATAAGTAGCTCCCAGCTGCTGACATTAAACTGTTTTAATTTGGTGCCCTTTACCTCTGTAATTAGCCCCCCATATGGAGGGGAGGGAGGTAGAGGAGAGAGAGAGAGAGAGTAAGAGAGAGAGATGAATCAGGGAACATAACCCTTTCCACCTCTCACCACCATTTTCCTAATTAGTGACCACACACAGTTCCTGTTGGCCTCCTATGTCTATCTCCATCTCATCTCCACTCATCTAATCCAATTCTGCTGTTTGTCCCTCTCCCCCTCTCCTTTCTTACTCCTTAGTCCTCTTCATCATCTATCCATCCATGAGGATCTTCACTGTAGCATTTGTAAAGGTCAGTAAAATTATTTACATGAATTAATTAGCAATCATTGTTTATTTCACATTTGATATTGTAGGTAATATATAAAACTTGTAAGTTTTGGAAATGTTTTTTTCCTTGAATCATTTTAGACTAAGGCAGGAATTGAAGTCATTGGTCTAAAAGAACTAAGAGTCTAACAGCTGCTGACTGCAAAGTGTTCCTCAACGACACTGTGTTAAAGCAACTTGTCATGACTCTCTAGCTCTTTCTCTTCCCTCACACACACCCCCACGCGCACAGACCCATATGCGCGCACACACGTACACACACCTCAAACTGAGAAACAGAAGGTGGCCCGAGTGCTCGTTGTAAACCTGCTGACTGAGCAGGGCGAGGCGGAAACAGAGAGGCGAAAACTGTTCAATTATGGAAAGAGCTCTGGGTATAAATCTACCTCTGTCAGTCTAAATAATGACTACTGACACAGTATGTGAGTTTGTGTGTATGAGTGTGTCTGAGAAAAAGAAGGAATATCGTCACTCACTATTGGTGACATGGTGCCTGCGTGGGGTGGGGAAGTTTCTTTTATTCAATGACTGTGTGACTGACTGACAGACTAAATGGCAGCATATTTGTGTAGCCTGGTAAATGTCCTATTTACTGTAACATATCTTACTGACTTAAAGGTTCCTTAATTTTGATGAAGTTTGTACTCATCCACTATTTACAGTACACCACTGAATAGCTTGATAAACCTGCTGTAAGCTCTTTCCAAATTGGGACATAGCAAATAGTACATGTTTGTACATTGCTGAGACTGTATGCTAGGCATTGAAAGGGTAGCTGACTTCTTTGTGAAAGGAAACTTGGAAACTAGTAAGTAAAACTGATTTTAGTCATTGAACTACCAAGAATGGGGCCGTTAAATGTTAAAAGTATGACATCAAATGAGAAGTAATGGTGGAAAACATGAGTGTTTTTGGATGAAATTCATGCCAGTAATCTGAATGGCAAATCAGACAACTGTACTTAAAAACCAAAAGTGCAGGTTTGATTTGTATCTGGCTTAAAATGCTAGACTAATTATGACTCCCTCTTCTGCAGATGAGTGGGTGGGAAAATGAGTTCTTGCAACAGGAAACTCTTTCCAGACTACATGCTTAATTAGCTCATTGTACAGTGAGCTACCAATAATAGCGGGCTTTATGGTAAGTGCTGCACTGGACCACAAGTTTTAATGTCTAGTAGACGGGGAAAGCAGGGTTTCTGTAACCCAGCAAAGTGTATTGGTGTTATAGACTAAGCACATCACTGTGGGTAAAAAGCCACCCATTACAGAGCATGGCTAAAAGGCAGAGCCATGAGTTAAACAGCTGAGACACGATAAGCGAAGATGCTCTTTATGTCAGGGAGCTACTGACAGTGAATTCCTCATTAGTCCATTGTACAAAAAAGCACCACAAGGTATGTGATTGTAATTATCACCTTAAGCGTCAAGCTAAGTGCGACAACAACTGAGATGATAAGCAGAAGCTGCTGAATGGCTAACTATATCAGTGAACCATAGTGAGCCACAAAGGAAATGACTTTAAGTGTGGCAAAAACTATTATGCAAGTACACCATTAAATTCTCTGGAAAAGAGAGACACAGCTTCTTCAATCACCGAGCAGCAATTCTGTTGACAAGGATATGGTTTCAGCAGCTTCCATGGTCCAATCAGTGCTTTTCTGGCAACATCATATTGCAGGTCCATTGACAGAATTGACATATTTTGTGGTTTTCTGAACAGGATGGAAAATACTGCTTTATCCTTATCCCACCCAAGGACGTTTCCAACATTAACAAGCATCAAGCAATATAAACAACTTAATGATCCACCGTGCATGGGCCGATGGATGGACGGACGTATTGATAGATAGGGAAAGAGAGAAAAACAGCAGCAGGAAGGCTGGAAAATGCTGCAGAAAACACGATGAAACATACCTAAATATTTATATTGGAAGGACATGAGTTTTTTTTTTTTTTTTTGCATACAGACATTTATAAACATACAGTCACCCACAATGAACCCATGCCAGGTGCTAAGTGTTTCAATGTGTGATATCTCAAAGGAGCAGAAGGAAAAGATAAACTTGATTGTCCTCCTGAAGTGAAATGACACATAATCATATATGGTTTTGAGTAAATGACGAGCTTCTTTGGCCTTGTGCTTGATTTCCAGGCTTGTTATGTTTGTTGAGACGCACAGGAACAGCCACAGCAGTGCAACAAGGGAATTGAAGCCCTTCTGTAGGGGGTGAGCTAGTGATTTATTTTGTCACTAAGGCGCCCCCAGTGCTCGACGTCATTCCTACTGCTGGTGTCTTGTAAAAACTCAGAACACTTATCTCTTCAGAAACCATGATTTCAAAAGCAGCTTGAAAATGTTACATGGTTGAGGGGGGATTGTGGGTAGGTTCTTACAGTAGCAGGACACAGGAGTGATTTCATTCTCATAATGGGAGTTGAGTCAAAGAAGGCACAGACAGGGTACGTCTGCATGATCTCTCTCCACAGCAGGCTCAGGCCTGTAAAACTTTATGAAATTAAGTATAATTCTTATTTTTAATTACAGTAAGCCACTCTTTTGTTACTTTTGTGGTTACTTCTTTTGTTAAGTTTAATTCATTTTAAGTTTAATTACTTTGGCTGAAACATTTATCAAAAGTGAAGTTAAACAATAATTATTAATAATGACTCAGTAACACTATATGACTAGCCCTGCTTGCTACCTGAATAATGTAGTGAATGACTGACCTAATCCTGGATTTGTGAAAGTAAAATGCCTGCTGTTGGTGGTGTTTACGTAATCCCATTGATCTCTGGGGGAGGAGGGAGAAAAGATATGAGGATGCGGAGCAGATCAGAGATATGGGTGGGTGTAACTAAGGACACATCCCACCAATCACATGAAAAAGTTTGGAGCTCACATGTGAAAGTGATCAGCAATGTTAGACACACTCACACAGACACACACACACACTAGGTTAAACTGGACCTGGCTGGAGACCTGGAGCAGTAGACCCTTTCAAACTAAGTCTGTGTTTGAGTGTATTCCATGTCTGACAACATCAACATGTCACTACCACAATGTAGTCACTGATACAGACTGTAATTCAAGTTATAAACTCACTGTTATATCTAACCTTTATCTAGATGTCGTACATGAAAATCTGACGCGGGGCGCTTCTTCAACAACGCAGCTTCACATTCATAAAAATCTACATTCAGAATGCGATTTCTCACTTACAACCATATTTTGTTGGACTGGCCACTTTGATTCATTCGGAGAAGCTGTTGAGAAATTTCAGAGATCCAAACAGGCACACAGTCAGTCATAAGGCCAACCTGTTTGTGATGTCAAATCTTTAAGTGGAACAGACAAAAGCCCTGAGCTTTGAATGATACTATCTACCAGCTGTAGTCCCATTGCTGGGTTAATCATTGCGGTTTTGTTGCAAATGCAGCATTGAGAGGTATCATTTGTATCCCAATCCGGTTGGCATTGTCTAACATTTCATGACAAGTGAAGATCTGTGATACAAAGAGCAGCAGTCGATGAATGAAAATACACAAAGCTTCTTTCTTTCTCTCTCTCAGTAACCAACCCATAACACTGTAGTTTTCAATGGAGATGAAAAACTAAGCATGAATTTACAAAACTAATGACAAACCCTTGTCGTTATGCCAAACAGGTGGTGTGTCTATGTGTGTGTTTGCATATGTGCCTGCCTGCCGACAGCTAGGTGTGGAGAAAAAGAAATGAGAGCATAGCAGATGTTCTGATAACTCAGTCATTTAAAACATCAACAAATCCAGCAGCTCCCTGTTCACGTCAAATAAGTTACAAGACTTAAATTACATGTTGCCACCATAGCTAGCGTGAATGATTAGAATGAGCCACGCTATCATATTCTGGCTTTTTGTTTCTGTTTTCGCACTGAGGGTTTTGGTGCAATAATGAGATGTTAAACTACATTATTGTGTGTCCCCCCCTCCTCCCCACAAGAACCCCTTGATCCGTAATTTTGGATTTCTTCATTGTAATTGGCTGCTGAGATTGTCTCTCCCATGTGAGGAAATTGTTTTGCAGCCCCAAAGGCAGGTCACTATGCTTCACTGCAAAGTATGAAAACAATACAGGGCCAGTAATGGAAAAGCAAAGTCTGTATGAGTTTGCCAAAGCTGATATTTAAAGGATATGAGGTTTCTGATTGACTTCACATTTTATTGTCTTTGTCTTAGTCTGAAGCAAAACAACCTTCTGCTGACTCACAATTACACTGCCTCTGTACAATATATTGTAATGATGCAGGTTTACTTATGAGAACTGTTGGAAGAAGGTAGCTTTGTTATAATGCTATTCTAATACTAATAAACTCAATAAAATGCAACAGTGATCTCCTCATTAGAGGGTCCATGTTTAGGGTCCACAGGAAACAGAGAGAAAAAATAAAGGTCTGAAACGAGCCACTGAATAATAGAAAGGCCCCCCTCTGATTGCTGCATCCACAGCAGACTGGTCTCTGTGTGTGTACGCTTCTGAGTGCCTTAGTGAACATGTGATTGCCTCACACAGCTGAAGTCTCCTCTTATTTATTCATCAGTTCGCCAAGTCAAGCCAAGACTAGGCAGGGCTGCAGCCTGACTGTATAAGCTGAGGGCTGAAAAAAAAAAAAGGAAGGGGAACTCCCGCAGCTCAAATTTTATAAAAGATGCAGGCCGCCCCTTTTTATGTGATGTCCACCATGGTGAAATAATCAGATAAAAAAAAACAAAACATGCCTTTTACTGTTTATGCCTCCTGCTCAGAGGAATAGAAAGCTTTAGACGGAAAAAGGAAAACTGCCTCAAAGAATTTGATTTGAACTCATTTAGAGGGGTGCTGTTAAGTCTTTTCCTGTATGACTGTATCAATCTTCCTGTCTGTGTGTGTCTATGCATTCTTGTGCCTGAATTTATAGGACTTGTGCACTCCAGTTATGTGTGTGTGATTACATGTGCTAATGACTTATGTGTAAACAGCTGTCTTCAGCGGAGTGAGGCTGATTCACTTAAATATCTCATCTTGTGTCACAACTTAGCACTAGTTGGTGAACACGGGCACCCAGACAAACACACAAAGAAGAGAAGAAGAAGAATAGAAACCAAGTCTTTTTTGTCTTTTCTTTGGTTCTGTTTTCATTGGCTAAATAACTGGTGAGATCATTCTCTCTTATTTTTTCATTTCATTTTCAATTTTCATTTCGTGTGGAGACAATTAAGAAACAGAAATTCAGCTGAATCAACTAGCTCGAAGCCACCAAGATGCAAAATAGTCTTTATGTGGCATTTAGGAATTTAGGATGGTAGCACAAGCAGTTGCTGTAGCGATCATGTGAATTGGGAATAAACTGCTATCATGTCTAATGCAAGAATTGCACCCAGAGGGAAAACATCTGGCATGCAGACACAGACAGCCAGACGAGCAGACAATCAAAGCAACTCCAGTAGCCAAGAGGTTGATCCGTACTGCGATCATAGAAATGATGGCTGCAGATAGGATGCATATGATGCTATTAGGTGCAATAACAAGCAATGTGTTTGAACAGAAAAAAACATTGCCAGTGCAGTCACATAGGTTAGAGCCAGTATGAGCGGACACATTAATTTCTTTTGGAAGGAAATCATCTGTTTCCATTCTGGGTAGACGACAGTCAAGGCAAAGCTTTGGCTTTTACTTTGTTGTGCCTGAGGGTTTCACATCAGTGCACTGATATATAGATTGTGCTTACTGCCAGTCACCTGGAAGTCCAACTTTAAGGTTTCCTCATTAAGGATGTCATTAACTGCGATAGATTAAATTAGAGCCAAGTTTGAAACCACAAAGTGTAATGAGAAAAAACTCTAAAATAGATGTAGAAGAAGTAAAAGGGCTGTAATTGCATATAATATAGCTCTGTCCACGCATTATCCTAGATAATACTACGTGATCATAAAACTAATCATTTGTTTTTCAAAGTAGAATGTCTCCCTTGGCAAAACTGTAAATCTCTATTATGCCTTTTTTTGGGGGGTCCAATGTATCCATGGTAACCTGTTCAAACCCCTGTTAACAGGGGAGGAGGCCCCTTCTCTTCTCATCATCACCAGACTCCTGCCTAGTCCTGGCACTTCTCGGATATATTGTTCCCTTCGGGTTCTCCTCTCCCCTCTCTCTTCTTCTCTTTCTCTCTCACATGCACATACACACAATTTTAGTGTGTGGCCATCAGCTGCAGCCAACACCCTACTTCATCTCCACTGGGAAAAGCTACGTGTCATTTTCTGTTCTTCTCTTCACCTGTAATACGTCACGACCTGACTGAAGCTATAAAAATTTAATGGCACACGGGGAAAGGAAAGGGGAGGAGAGGAGACGATAGCCGTGAAAGTCACATTTTTAACAGGTCTTCTTTCTCTAATATGTTCAGTTATGGTAAAAAAATAAAAATAAAAAAAATAAAAACATAATGCAAATACAGTTTTAAGATGGAGATAGTGTATTTGCACTCCGATTATATCATAGCATAGTGTAGCATATGAATCAGGAATAACACAACTTCAGTGGCAGGGGGTCTTGTGTCATTAGCTGGTAAATTTATGAAGCATATTATTATTGCTAAGGTTAAGCGATCAGTACAGACCTTTGAACGAAGGCCTGTTGTATTATTGAAGTTACTGTGCATCTGTGAATAATTTGCTTTCCACTGTCAACAAAAAGCATACAGTATATCAGTGACGTACTGTACTAAATACACTGCTAGATAAAGACATGTATAGAGTTATAGTTTGTATTCATCATTGTATACACTAAATAACCTCTCTGTATAAACAGCTGTTTAAATGCCAATCCTCAAGTAGAAAATAAATCAAATGGATTGGTTGAAAAAGAAAAGTTGATGTTTTGCCATCACTAAGAGAGGAACTGATGGACTGGAATGGAAAAAAAAAGCACAGTCTTTCATGGCACTATAGCTACATGCTATTCACATAATAGGCTGTGAACACAGTATATAACAAATACACAGCTGCCCATTATTAGTAAAAGTCCCTTGACCTAGACATGTTAATCCCTGTCCAGACATGTTGCAAAATCTCCTATAGAGTAGGATGATTAACATCACCCAGACAATGCAGATTAGTGAATGATGAGTATTTTTACAACAAATACTGTAAATGCAATATATATTTACTGCACGTGTTGGCTGTAAATACAAAAGCAGACATAAAACTATAAACAATGGTAGACTACCATACAAAAGAATGTGCATGCACGCGCACACACACACAGTATCACAGTGATTTTAATGATATACTTCAGCTGTGTGGTATTTTATGTCGGACAGATATATGAAGGATACAACATCCACTGTGTATCAGCCTGTTTATCTGTCTATTTCTATGTAGGTGCAAAATTGTCTCTGCCTCACTGAAAGTTCAACTGTTTGCAAGATGTGTGTGTATCTAGCCTTGTGTTATGGCTTACCAGGCAGGTCACACCCGAGGACCTCCATCCTCATACCAATCCCAGCAGGAGACCACCTCTCTGGAAAGACTCTGATGTATTGGGCCACTATCTCATCAAATCTGCGCACCTCAGGAGTGTCGTAGTGGCTGTTCCCTTCGAAAATCTGAGAGGAGGGAAGCAAAGGGATGTTGATAGGGACGTCATTTGTGTTGAGAGTTATAAGAGAACGTTTTCCTGTTTTCATTTCACAACAAGGAACAAAGTCAGATAAAACATTTCCCCTCTGGTAACAAGGATGTCTTCCTGTCGGTTTTGACATTCCTGACTTGAGCTCATGTACTGAACAGGAAAAAAATGTTATCAAATGCCAAATTTCTGTTGCTGGCTTTTTTAAGGTACAGTAGGTAGGATTTAAGGGGTACAAACCATGGAGTGGCAACTGGGACTCGTCAAGTATAAGAGCGGGAGAGTGGGTGTGAACACTGATACACCAGTTGGTGGCGAAGACAACACAGTGGGTGAGCTTTCTGAGGCAATTGAGAAACGTGTAAACAGCAGAGGCAATCAAATGTAGTTATTTAATTTCTCCGGCATTTAAATCTCGTTGAGACACAATAGGAAATTGGTAAGCCTGTCTTTCTTAAGTCATATAACACTCCTAATCAGCATTGTTTCCAGGCACAGTTTGACGTGTCATAAAAATAACAACAGAGGATGGGTTTCCTTTGATTTTCATGTAATTTTCTGAGGCAGCTTGCAGCAGCCTCTGGCAGAAGATTTATTACAAGCTGAGGACAGACTTGACTAAGCTAACACTTTCAAAAAAAAATAAAAAAAAGTGGGCTGTGAAAGTTGTAATATTGGTTTCATTAATTAAATTGTATCTTCAGCCTTCTCTATTCTTGGAATTTTAAAAACCTATGATGTATCTCCCAGGATGCTCATTTAAAAAGTCAGACAGATGAGAGAGAACAGGGTTTTAGCATCAGGAGGAAAGCCAGGCACTAAGTAGTACTATTAAAGAGTTTTAAGACAGATTTTCAGAAAAGAGAACAGAGTTTAAAGTGCCCTGTCTCACAGTGTGTTAGATTGCCAGCAGTGTTGGGTGGTGATGCAGGAAAGACATTTTTAATTAACACCCATGAGAGACAAATACAGCATGAGTGAACGAGAGGCTAGAGAGACAGAGGGAAGCAGAGAGAGACAGCACAAAGGACTTAAAGAGAAGCAAAGACGGAGGCTGGGTGAATGAGGAGTGAGGTGATTAAATTGAATTATTATCAGAGCTGAGGCTGTAATAAAATTTCTTCTTTTTTTTTGCTGAAAATGACGAAGCTGAGAAAGAAAGAGAGACACGCACAAAGAGGGAGGGAATGAGAAGGAGAGTGAAGAGGGATTTAGTTGAAAGACAGCTATAAATAAACCACAAATCAAGAAGAACTGACAGTGACAGTCGGAGAGAAGACAGTACATATGTGTGTTTCGGACAGTGTGATTGTGGTAAAGTGTGTGTGTTCCCCTTCTTTACCTTAGCAAACCCAGTCTTGCTGTCAATGATGTGGGTCCAATCTTTGCCGTTTAAGCTGTGTGCCAGTTTGTACTTTCTGACAAATGCTCTATTCTCCGCACTGGTGCTGCCCTCCAGCCCCCTGGCACCCTGGGTAATAATGCCACGCACCATCTTCGGCACACCAAGGTCCACCTACAACAGAATTAATATTGTTATCTGCGCCAAAATAACAAACTCCGGCACCCTGCGTCCGCTCTGAGTTTGCATATGACCAATCGTCTATTTTCAATTAAGCCTTGGAAGTAGATTCTTCATTTGGAACTGGATGTGCGGTGGTGTTGTTGTCCTGCAGTTTGCTGGCTACATCTTTGGATTTTGCATAATATTGATTCATTCTTTCAATCTTTTCTTTGATGTTGAAATGGTTTATTCCCCTAATATCCTCTAGTGAAACCTCTAGTGTTTGCTGAGACATAGAGAGAGGCCACTAACTAACAACATTCACTTTTTGATGGAGTAAACTGAAGCTCATCTTTATCTTCAGTGAGTTTTGTAATTGGGAACAAGGGACTAGATCTGTAGAACATGTTCTCTTAAAATGAGGTTATACTGACATACCTGTATCCACTCTTCTCCAGCTATGGGCTGTGTTGGGTTGGGAAACCAGCCCGACCGACTGGCCACCAGCCTGGCTGCCCCCATGGAGCCGTGAATGTCCCTCATGGAGGATGCAGAGATCTGGGAGTCAGGCAGCACCCCAGACAACATACCCTGCAGTTCTGAGCAGGGGGCATCTGAAGAGGACAGAGGCAAGGGAAGAGTATAAGAATACTGTATGTCTATCATTACATAAACTGATTGATTTGTGGGAAGAATATTTCTGTTAATTTTGCGATGCTACTATAATCCCTCTACACGGGGAGTGAATATTGATGGTTATCAGGCAGAGAGTATTTGGAAAATTTTGTTCATCTCTCTCAACAGCATCAAAGATTGAACTTTCAGCTGCCAAAAACCTTGGACAAACAAAATCTGATTACCGTGGGAAGACAGATATGAATTTGGTCATTTCTTGCATTAAAAAGAATGTTTGATCTTTCTTGAATAATTCAACCTACAAAGACTTTTTTGTTGACTCAAAATTATATAACGTTGACATAAAAGTTAACAAACAATTACTGAGGTGGATTTCATGTGTCTGGGAAATGAAAATGTGAAATGGAATAAGAAGTTATCAAGAAGGTAGGTATTTGAGTGAGAAAAAGCTTTGGAAGGAGTGTAAACATGCCAATATATGCCATTCATTTCGATTCTTTAAAGGCTATTGGATTTGCTGAATAAATGGCATTGCTGCATTTTTAAAAGATTTTCAGGAGAGAATTTGACTTTAGGAATCAGGAATAATTTGCCATAATCATTTAATGTCCTCTTGGAGCAAGACTCTTGTGTGATGGTGACACAAGTTGTGAAAACAAAAACACCAACTGCTGTGTTGTGATGCTGTAGCCCTTCTGAGCTGCTTTCCATCAACCCATTCCTGCTGCAAAGTTGATGCATAACTTTAACTGAGCTATCGAAGGGGATTCTCCGTTGGGAATCGAGCCAGAAAACTCCCAAACTAAGAAACTAAATGAAAGCATGTTGCACATCAAACGGATATGGTTTATAGCACTGACAAATGTGCTTTAGTCTTACAAGCTGCAGAATATACTATTGCCATAAATAAATGACAATAATAAAACCAAGGGAAGCAAACAAAGTGACCACATGGGGAGGAAAACAACGATAACAAAAAAAGAGAAGAGGAAAGATAAAAGGGGAGGATGAGGAGTTAAAGGACAAAGGAGCGATAAAGAGACAGACAAAAGGTCAATCAGAAAGATGGACTGAAAAGAGAGCGCGTGAATAGAAAGGGTGGGAAAGATAGAGGGAGATGCGAATGAAAAGAGAGAGAGAGCAGATTGACAGTGGAGGGTGACAGTGATTGATGGTGACATTCTACGGGGCTTTGTGGAGATGAAAGTTTAATGTTGTGACGTCGTGCCTCACTGTGGTAAATAATGAATCAACAATAAACAACAACAGCTTCAGTCGTGCCACATGAGCTCTGTCAATCTCTGTAACAGATCTGGAAAATGATTAGCCAGAAGAAAACTCTATTATTCTATTTTTTTGTTTGATGTTTGTTATTCCTTCATCTGTCTGCCTAGACAACGACTGCACTACAGCAGGCACTTTCATACAGAGGTGCAGTGGGAGTCAATGGATGTATCATCTCTGGAGATAAGAGCAGCAAAAATAGCCAGATATCACACACCAGCAGGAGAACCCTTAAAGGGCTCTCTCACACACATACACACACTCTAACACAAAGCAATATGTGTACCTGCACATAGCAGTTGCAAAGTCAAGGTCTCTCACACATGCTGAAATGGACTTGTTTTCACACATGCTCTTTATGTTCAACTCCAACCCACACACACGCGCGCACACACACACTGACACGGTGCTATTCTTGATAACAGGGTCACAGAAAAGCTGTAAAGTACAAGTCCATGACCTGTCCATTATACACACAAACAACTGCACACCATATACTATACAAGCCTGCTGAGAAAAATGATAAAGGTGGTAAAAATGAATGATTGATTGGTTCTGTGGGGCAAAAATAAAAGGAGATTAAGGGAGGAGAGAAGAAGGGATTGAGGAAGGAAGGAAGGAAGGAAGGAAGGAAGGAAGGAAGAGCTGAATGAGGCAGGGATGTCAAGGAGAAAATGAGAGAGGGGGCGAAAGGGGAGTGTGAATGAAAGCTGTCAGCAAAGGCAGAGTAAGGACAGAAAAAAAGCAGAATGTGAAGGAAGAAAAAACGGAGCAACATCTGAGCAGAGGAGAGAAGAGAGAAGAATGATAGGTAGAAAGTGAGAAAAAAGTAAAGGGAGAGACATAAATGTGTGATTTAAGTTAATGACATGTCACTGACTGACTGCTTTATGTCCGCCTTTATAGGCCTGTGTAGGGGATTATCGCACGCCCCCAGCGGTTGTGTTCATGGGTGTGCTTGTCATTATGTCTATGTGCGGGGGAAAAGAATAAAGAAAAGATACTGCATGGATATTAGCGGCAATATTTGGTTAGAAAGTATAAAGTTTCCTCCTCAATTTATAGAGATATTCTACTGAGAGTTTGGCACAACAGTTTGTTTTGCTCAGAAGCAACAAACTCTTGTCATCCTCTCCGCTCTCACAAAATGTCTGGCTCGTGATGGAGTGCTGACATTCCAGTGTGGCAGACTTCCTGGAAAACAGAAATGGCCAAAGGATGTGTTGAATGGGTTTTCAATGCTGAGGGTAGTGGGTAAAGGAGGGTGATGTATAATGCAATTTCAGATGTTAAAACAGGGTAAAAATGGGCACTTTTTAGAAAAGAACAGGCAAATTTACCTGATATATGCCATGTCCACATCCTTTCGCCTGCCTCCTATCACACTCACACTCTGGAACACACACATACACAAATGGCAACATATTGTTTTGGTGTGATTGTGATTTGTGTGGGTGCTGAAATAGCTCTCCTAGACAAGAGCATATCTGTCCCTCTCAACGGCCACTTCGGTGGCAGCAGAGAGGGGCCCTAACCTAATAATGATACAGGGGAGATGGGACACACACACACACATACATCCCGAAATGGATTGAAACTCTCTCTCTTTTACCATTTCTGGAACAAACACACACACACATACACATTCTAATTAAGTTTTATCTATTTATAGTATTGAGCTGATTATGCTGGTTGAAATCGTGTTTGTTTGCCAGGGCTGCAGATGAAAGGCGAGAGCCTGTTACTCTCTGATGTTATCACCCACACATCACACTCTAGTATTATTCTATTAGGACTGAGAGTGTTTCTTTTTGTGTGTTTTAGTGTGTGATGTGCGAGTGGGAGATGGAAAGAGAAGATATGTATATGAAAGAGTGAGGCCAAGAGTGTGAGTGCACATGAGAGTTGGTGTGATGCGTGCATGTGAAAGGCAGAGAAACAGATGAGAGAAAAGAGGGAGGAGTACGAAGAGAAGCACTGAATGGATTGATGGACAGACAAATTATGAATTATTTATCATGAGATTATTTGAATGAACGGGAAAGGAAAAGAGAACCTTTCACATTTGCCTGTTCTTTTCCTGGTAATGTTTCCTAAGAGTTATTTTTGCAGCGGCCCACCTTCAGACCTCCTGTAAAAGCCAATATATGACTGATATGAAACTTGGCAAGATGACTACTGTGTTTTCACAAGAGTGAGTCCCATGAGGAGGCTGGCCAAAGAAAAACAAAAAAACGTTGAAGAAACTTTACAAAACAAGAAAGTTTCTTACCCGTGATCTGACAGCCGTAAAGCTCGAACCGGAGCGCAATGCCGTTCTTCCACGTCTGAGGTCTAATGCGGACGAAGCGGGCCAGAACCAGCTGTGGGATCCGATTGAGAACGACCTCTGTGGCATCTGTGTTTGCATGGAAAACCTATAGAGAGAGAGGGAGAAGGGCAGAGCACATTTACTCATACTGCACAGGAAGGGCAGAGGGAGAGAAAGCAGGGTGCTCTGACTGGACACACATCCTCCAGGTCAACGAGATATACGACAAATCCTACATAAAATACACAAACATATATTAACAGTTAACAGTCTGAATTAGCTGGTATCCAAGGCAACAAACATTTATGGATTAAACTGACTTAACTTAATTTAACATGAGTTACACCATGAGGCAAATATTTATCCTCTGCTGCTGTACACATGGTACAAACACTCTTAATATAGTGTGTGTTCTCAAAGGAAAGAATGAACGCGCACTCTGAGGAAATGCGGTGTGTAATAAGCCAAGTGTATGAATGTAGGAAGAGAGCATCTTCCTCTCAGATCATCCTCTTCTCATGTCCTCTTGACTTAAGCACACACATTCACACATAGACACACACACAAACTAATAGAAAGTAAAATATCTTCCTTTTTCACGCACAGATAGCTCGGAAAAAACGCATAGTCACCCAGCAGTGTGAAGACACATGATGTGGTATACAGATGTACGCTGCTTCCAGAAGTTTCTCCCCCGCTCTCTCTCTGTCTCATACACAAACACGCATTCACGCACAAAGGCACACAGCTATATCTTTCCACCGCCTTACACATTGCTTTCTCCAATTCTACACCCCACAACATGTTTGCACACAAAATGATTTCCTCTGAAAACACACAAAAATACAGATGAAAGGAAATGAATGCCAGTGCCTATGGCCAGAAGAATTCTCTTTGTCTCTTGGCACCAAGACTTTATATCTCTGTCTATCATTCAGTGTCATCTCTGTTGGGCTCACTACAGGAAAACACAGCTGGGTCTCTTTCCCCTTTCATTTCACTTTCTTTGCTCCTTCCAGTCAGTCTCTTTATCTCTCTCTCCGTCTCTCTCTGCGATGCTATAAATTAAAAGGAGAAAAAAATCCATCCTGTGTTTCATTACAGAACATCAATAGCTGTTTTCCCTCCGTGTCTCTAATACTCTTTCTATTATGTTCCATCAGTGCTGAAAACACAACATAGTGTGTTTATTACAGTGAGAAGTAAACCTAATTCAACAGAGCCAAAGGCCTTGCAATTACTTGCTTGGGTAGTCATTTATAGATGTTAGCTCTGTTTTAGGTGTGTGTGTGTGTATCTATGTGTGCAAATTCACCATTTCTTTCGTGTTGTCAATCCATTAAACTGGCAGACCTGTCAGGGGTGACAGAATATGGATGAAAGTTGTTTTTGACTTGCAGGAACAGGTTGCTGGACTAGACATGAATTGAACCAACGACCCACTGGGTGTACAACATATAGTCAGCCTCAGTGAACTTGTGCCCTCAGAGTGGCCTTCATACCAGAAACTGCGACCAGTTAAATGATGGAAACATGCCCAAAGGCCCCAAAAGACTTAATTGGATTGTGGCAGCCAACTGTAATTACGAGTCTGAGTGTTTGCGTGTGTGTGTGTGTGTGTGTGTGTCAGTGTGTGTGTGTGTCGGTGTGTAAAAGTGCAATTATGAAGTCTTACTCTTAGGATTCGGGGGGCTGGCGGGTGCTTTCTGATTTCCCTTGGTATGCTTCACAAATGTACACACACACACACACCATTTATTTACTGTATGTGTACATATGTGTACATTCTTTTGTACAGTGTGTACATTTTGTACAGTCTTGATTTTTGTGTGCATGTACATTTTTGGGTATAACCTTGGTGCCCTTTACCAGCATTTACACTGGCAATGGACCATTTCTCTTTGTCTGTTTGTGTGTGTGTGGACTGTACACAAACTGTCCATGGACATAAATCTATTTGTTCTCTATTACCAGCTCTGTTTGGGGTCACCAAACAGAGTTGCAGCTTTACTTCAGCAGCTGGCTGACGCACAATTACACTGCCACTGCCGCAACTGCCGCAGTATAATCTCTTAAGTCAATTTAGGTTGTCGATTATCTTTCCAAAGAAGTGATCCAGAAGTGATCTCTTGGATGTTTTTAATCAATACTAAGCTGAACTCGAATTAAAATGTAAATATGCACCATGTAAAAAATATGCTTTTTTACATGGTGCATATTTTAACTTGCTGTGAGACTAGAGTTTTAATCTTCCTGTTTGACTTTATCAGCCCACATTGGAGAGATTACTTGTTCACCCTATCATTTGTTTATGTCTCCTGGGCAGCCATGTAATGACAGAGGGAGTTTAGCCTCATCACAGCAAATCAATAATGTCACCCTGTGAGTTTGAATAGATAATGTATTCAGTTGATAAGCTGATTATAATCGGCCAGTGTAGACTGGCTGTGTGGTGAGAATGTATGCTGAGTAGGTGTAAGGGGATCCGCATTCTGAGGCTTTAAAATTCCACCTCTCTGTCTAAAAGGCTTCAGTAACAATCAGCTAACGGACTACACCTTCAACCTTGCTCAAGTAATTATGTGTGTGTCTGTCCATGTGTGTTTTGTGCAGGATTGTTGCTGATCTGACGTTTCCACCTGGGTTACAAAACACAGGAATATGGAAGATGACACCTGGGTGAGCAGATACTTGACTTGACATCCCTCTTTCTATGTCTACACCCTCAGCTCTTTGTCACACATACACACTCAGAGCAGGGATGTTGTTCAACACCAACAGCTATAAGTCCATTGAAATGGTTCTTTATCTCTCTGAAGTTCAAAGGTCACAGACATGAAGTGAATATTGTTCTCTCCTTTACTCACACACGCCCCTCTCACTTCACAACCACACTGTGCAGCAGTCAAAAGGCAGCTGACTGGGTGTAGTGGGTTACTACAGGATAGAAATAGAGCATTATGAGGAATATGTTCAGCACAAGGGAGAGGGAAGAACAAGTGTGTGTGTGTCTGTGTGTGGTCAAGGTTGTGTGTGCGTGTGTGGTCATGTCATGGTCCTGGATGGCCACAGCCAGTCAGCTGGCAAGGACCAGTTCAGACACGCTGAATTATTCAAATGTCCGCCCTGTGTGTTTTGTATGTATGTGTGTGTGTAGAGTTATAAAATAGTAAAATGAACCCCTTCTCCTCTCATTTCATCACCGAGGACACGTGAAGACAAATATGTGCATACACACATACACACACACAGACTTCAAGAGGGAATTGATCTGACTAACCTGACAGCTGGTTCTCAATGTGTGTATGTTTGTGTGTGTGTGTGGGGGGGGGGGGGGGGTGAGATTACAGTGCACAAGTCTCACAAACCAAACCAAATGACACATGGCAGCCATATAATGTCCCACTTTGTCCTTTTCTTGTCTTTTACTTCTGTCTTCATTTGTCACAAACTCTTTTCGCCCATCGTCTTTCAGCCTCTCCTTCACGCCTGCCTTTCCTTCCCTCTTGCCTTCCCTTCTTCTCTCCACCGTCCTCCCTCTCCTCTGTCGTTTTATTTTCTTTCCCCTCTCCTTATATCCTTTTCAGGCTGTGTTGCTGAGACCTCTGATCTATCCAGTGGGACTTCTGGTCAACACCCTTGTCTGCTTTTCTCATTATTCCTCCTCTCCTCCCTGATTTTGTTCATCCATTGATCCCTTTTTCTTTTGCTCCTTGGTTCCCCTGTGAACATTTCTTCCCCCCTCCTGCTTCCTCCTTCCTTCACTCACTTGCTCCCCCATGAACCTCGCTTTACTCCCTCTGGTTTCCTCCCTGTCCACAGTTCACACCCTCCTCCCTCCATCAGTCCAATGCTTGACTGGTTGACCTTTTGCTTGTATTTTTTCTATCTTTCTTTCTTTACAATGTTTTTTTCAACTTTCCTACACTTTCCTTGCATCACCATCACTCTCCCTCCCTCTCATTCCACCCACGTCTCCCTCTTCCATCCTTCTCTCTCCATCCATCCTCCCTCCCACAGATTAAGGTGGGAATAGGAGGCTTTGGTCTTGGCTGTGGTCCAGCAGTGAAAGGTCCACAGACAGCTCTGCCTGCAGCAATTCAGCAGGGCTATGTAATGACAGTTGTACCACATTGAGCCTAAATGTACCTCAGCCAGTAGAAGGTCTCCAACTCCCCCAGACAAAGATTCAAACTGAGACAACATCATTTCTCAACCTGAGACCCAGGGTCACTGAAAATCTGTTGCTTTCCGCTTGTCATGTGGGCAACCTACCACAACCAGGCCCTCTGCCAGATCTGCTCACTGAATCACAGGACACTTTGAGTTATACAGACAGTGTCATTATTTCTTTTCCGTTCTTGTGTAATGCAAGTTCACAAGACCATCATGAGAGGATATGAAAAATGGCTGCTGTGCAGTAAAATGGTGAGATGCTGATAAAGAAAAACATAATTATTCATGTATAGAAAGAAAGATTTGGCTGAACCATGTGTTTTGAGTCGGTTTCTGTCATTTGTAATCCTTTCAGTGCAATGCAGGAGCAAATGCTGTATGAATATTACTTTTTCAATCTCACCAAAAAGTTTCTGTAAGTTAACATGTATTCCATATGTCCCATCTGGTTCACAACAGGCCTTTAATGACATTATCAAATACATTACAGATCACACAAATCATTGTGATGCTGTGTGACAGCAGTTTCCATGAGTGTGCACAGCAGCTGCTTTATTAAGAGTTATTCATCTAAGACAAATGTTAACACACAACAAAAATTAGATTGTAAACATACATTTGTGTGTGTGTTTGCTTTTATGTGCATGCCTAACTGTTCAGCGTGTGACTTAAGTTGAGGGCAAAATGTTGTGCTCTTACTTTTCTTTTCTTTATGTCAATATGGCTACTATTAATTTGTGTCCTCCTTCAATGCCCCTTGCTCATAAAACACTAATTCAACAATTCTTTTAGATTAACACACACACACACACACACATACATCAAACCCTCACCGTAGCCAAGCACAAAAAGCCATTTGTTCAAGAGGCATAAACTTGCCTGCCTACTTCATGATGACTTTCTCAGCGACACAAAGGAGGAGATGGAGAACGAGTGATGGACTGTCAAGTGAGCACAAGACTGGAAGGATGATGTGAGCAAAGACGTAAAGAGGGTGAATGAATAGACAAGGAGGAAGGAGCTGATGAATGAAGAGATTCTGTGATAAATAGAAGCGAAAGAAACTATGTGTGGAGACGCTTTGGACGGATGCATAAATATACAGTCAGTTCAGAGCTGGTTCAACAAGCTAAACAGAAAGGAGTTCTTTATATACCTGGCATCAGTTGGAAGCTCTGGTTTAGGAGTAAATTAATATTTTGGACATGACGCTGTCTTGCAGATTTAAGTTCAGATAAAGAAAAAATATCACCTGCTTACAACTGATCCCTGCCTGAAGTGATCCAGGATCTGCTCTCAATTATAAAAACTATTTCCTTGAATTATCCTGTGAATGCAGACACAGCATTTTGCACAACCAAACTATAAAACAGTCTGCCAAAAGATCCTCTTGGCCAGTGCTGCTGAGTGATTTATGTTCCTTTCTAACATAAAACACACACTCTCACTTATACCCCGAAAGATACAGACAGCCGGGGTGGCAAAGCTTATGCTGACTGGCCGTCTGAGGTGTGTCAGCTGAGAAGGGACATTATGCAACGAGATGCTGACACCATCATTTCATCATCAGATTAATGACCATCAGTCTCTTCACCTTTTTACCCTGCCTGCTCTTTAATTTCTCCCTCCCTCCCTTGGAAGAGAGGGGGCACCACAAGAACTGTAAATAGTCTGTGTATATGTGTATGTATATGAGTGTGGATTTGTGTGCAGGTACACGTGTGGCCATGTGTGTATCTGTGTGTTTGCAAGATAAAAGGGAAATGCCGTACCACAGGCTGCTGCTGATATATTCTAAACCCTTCCTCAGTGACACATATTCATATGCACATTCACACAGTCACACCACGATATGTCTCCCTTGGGCAGTCAGCTCTGCAGCAGCTTCCCAGGGCTACTGGGGATTCAGGAGGGGGATTATGGGAAGTGACACCCACAACTAGCCTGAAAACATCATCATTTATCCAGTTAAGCGTGTTGGACTTTTATTGTTTCATGGCCTGGTGTCAGCAGACTGATGCTTTTTGACTGACAGGGCAACTGATTATTGATTTAGCAATTTTTTTTTTTCACTTTCATTAAAACATGGTTTCTATGTTATTTTTTTTAAGACAAAAACATGTATTTTACTTTATATCTCATTCATTGAATGACCAAGATGAGTTTTCTTTTTAACTGTCAATCTGTCAATGAAAACTTCCTTGACACTCATTTCTATGTGTTCTTCTTTCTATCATACCCCGACTTATCCCATCTGCCTTTCGCCAGGGTTCCCTCTGTTTTATCCATCAATCATTTCTATGGGAGTTAGCTACAGCTATAAGCCTTATGGGATCTGCAGTCCACAGAAGAACCACAGATGGTTAGCCTGGATCTCCTGTTTTCTTCTTACAGCAAAAGAAGTATTTGAAGGTACAGTATGCATCTGTGGACGTATGCAGCATTAGTGTTCATAAAAGAATCAGGGTTTATAGCACAGATCTAGATGCGGCATCAGACCACAGGACAAACATATGTGACCACGGTAACAGAGGAGAACTGCTATGACGGGAAAAAGAGCAACCATAACCACTGGAATGCTCCTTTACTTAAATTGCAACCATTTTAAAGCCCCTCAAAACTGTCTGCTCCGTTTCTACCCGCAGCACACCCAGGATGACACATCATGCCTTAACACCTCTGAGAGAAAAAGCTTAGAAACCCTTCCAACCAGGTCAGCATGAGGTAGAACTCTGACCAATGAGTGCGTTGTGTATGAAGTAGTATGCAATGATGTAAGAAAATCCCACAGAACTTGGAGACGTGTGCTGATTCTGGCTTGTTTTTAAACCTTTAAATGAAGCCAATTGGACAGCAGTGGGATGGCTAGAATTGCAGACCCTGTTTGAATTTTGGGAGTGTGGTCGGCTCTTGCCACATATATTCCATCTCATATTTCCCACTACCTCTTTCATGTGGGTGCATGTCAAGGCGTGTGCGTCGCCTAAGAGCACCCAAACTTTCCTTAATTGCCCCAGCTACTTTGCAACCCAACCACAGGGATTATTCTTTTCCGCATATGTGTCTGAACCTACCTTATGATTCTTGCCAAGTCTGTAGACCATCCAGTCCTCACCATTGGTGCTGACCTCAAGCTTAAACGTGGTGACGTAATACGTCTTCTCAGTTTCCTTCGAAATGGCGCCCTGTGTGGCGATGCCTGTCAGCACCTTCAGAGTATGCAGGTCCACCTGTGGGCCAAGAACAGGTTTCAATAAAAATAAACACATAAAAAAAAACGAAAAGGAATGCAAAAAAGCTGATAACTTTCTCCGTTAGTTGGTATGTGAAGGAGTGTCTGGTGTAATTCAGTGGCCCAATAAACACAGAAAACATTATGGAAGAAAATTAAAGAAAACAAACACAGTTTCGGATCTAAATCTAATCCTATTTGTACATACATCCCCACAATCTCATGATGGAACTCCTGAAACATTAAAGGTAGACGTGAACTCACAAATGAGTTTATCAGCATCCATCTCTCTCACCTTCACCGCTCTCCTTTCCCGTCTTCATCTCCCTCTCTGTTTCCCTCCTCTGTTTCTTTCTCCTGGCAGATCGATAGCAATGACCTGGGGCTCATTTTAATTTCCTCCCATACAATAGCCATAATCACCTCCCCACCCTGATTGTGGATGCTATGCTACGTGTCTGGCATGCAGGTGGATGTGTCACTTGATACATGGGCATGGCTTTGTGCTCAGGATGGGGGTTCAGACTTCTTTATTTCAAGGTCCGTCAAGATGATACATTTGTTTTGCTCTGCAGTGCTTGAAAAGAGTGAATCAAGCAGAAAACTGTTTCCTTCTAAATCATAATAATGAAGTAAAAAAACACATATATTTGCAGTGCACTTGAAAATTCTGGGACCATTTTTATAGGCTCTGTGAATTTAAAGGAGCCCAATCAAATATATTATTTAGCAGAATATATCTTAAAACTATTATTGAGCAGCACCTGCCAATGAGCGCGGCTAGGCTGAATTTGACTAAATATTGAAAAATGCATTAATATGTAAGGATTGCATTGTTGGCAGCACAAGGGAAAATTACCATGACAGGATGTTAATTTCCTGGAAGCTTTTTGCTCCTGTGAAATGGATTTTTATTTGATTCATGGAGCTCGACATCGCTGAAAACCTACACTTTTCTTATGTTTAATATTTTTTGTTGACGGCTGGTTTGAGCCGTTCTTTATCAGACCTGCAACTGTTTCACATTTGTTAATTTCAATGACTGATACGTGCTGGGACATTGACCTGAGAAGCCGTACATAACAAAACTAAATTCTAAAAGAATAAAAACAGGGAATGCAGACAAAGCCAGGCTGCACACAAGTAAGGAGCAAGGATGAGAAACGCTCTACTGTAGGTTGTAACATTTATTCTCCTCCACTGGAGCTGTTGAAACCTGTAGATTAATCAGAACTTGTTGTGTGGGTGTGCGCTTGTGTGTGTACTTACTATGTATCCCACCGTGGTAAGGTACAAAACACCAAGGGAGGTAAAATACTACGTTTGTTATCTGTCAGTGACACAGGTGTTTTAGATTACTTACAACACACAAATACACAAGAACACACAGACACACACACAGGCCTGCTTAGGGCCAGACAAAGATCCACCAAGACAACTAATCAATAGTCCGGAACCAAGGAGAGGAACAGATGAGTAGAGGAGGGGTAAGTATTAAGGGAGGAAGAGAGACAAAAAGAAGAAGAAGAGGAGGATGCGAAGAACATACAAAAGAGACAAGGGGGTGATAGAGAGAGAGAGAGAGAGAGAAAGAGAGAGAGCAAGAGAGAAAGAGAGAGAGAGAGAGAGAGAGAGTGAGAGAGATGTGAGGTGAAGCTTCCCAGGAAAGAGTTGTCATCAATCACAGAACTGTTAGAATAATAGAGCCACCAGGGCTCACATCATCAATCTGCACCACACCTCACTGGACCGGGGTAGCATCCAATAGAATAGAATAGAACACATATGGAGAGATTTAAACCATGTGGCTCTTGAGCCCAACATGGCAACACATACATGCCTGAGGTGCATGGACACACACTTCAACAAACACAAAAGGACATTCAGTTACAAGAGACCACAGCTTGCCAGATTCAAGAAGGAGAGGCACTTTGGCATTTCTGACAGCTGGTTGTCAAGACAGGAGTTGTTTTACACACACATATATATGCACACATTAAATACACACACAAGCACATGAAGGGGCAGTGGCCTCTGCTAGGCGTTAATGAAGGGAACAGCTGAGAGCCTCTGGGGAATCCAGCAACCCGACCACAACACCAGTGAACCAAAGTGTCTCAGACGCACACCAGTAGGTAGTAGCTGTATTTCAAGCCAACTGTCAAACCAGATGTATGCAAAGATAAGATGCCACAAACAATAAAATCCAAAGTTAGGGGCTTTCCATGAATTGAGCAGATAATATAAGGCAAAAAAAACCAAACATGAACATGAACACAAATATAGAAAAAGCTTATCAGCAAATGATTCTTTAATGTTAGCCAATTTTGAGAGTGGGCTGCAGGGAGAGAGCCTTCAGCTGCACTGGAGGTAAGGCAGGAAGGAAGGGTGAGACTGATGGGACCTTGGCCTTGTGCTGCCTCTGGGCTGCAGTTTCCTTTCTGTATTTTTCTGGCCCAGAGTCTAACAGAACCGCTGCTTTTATTTGACATCTGATTTTATTTGACTATGTGCAACTGTGACATTGTTCTTCTACACTGGCATAGACATTGCTGTCCACGCACAAATTAAAACAAGGCAAGCTGCCTTCAGCTTCCATCTCTGCAGCCAGAAAAGCCATTTCCCACTGGAGCCTCAGTGGCTCCTGTTCTGTTATTAGCCTGAATGCTTCATCATTTCTACTAATATCTTAAAGGTATGATGGGATATTGAAGCTTTGAAAGGGCATGTTAGACCTTAGCTCTGCAAGAAAGTCTGGATGCAGCCTTTTCTTTTATTCATTTCTTTTTTTAAGTGTCATTGTGTCGGGAAATTCTAGTCTGGCAAACTAAGAATGTAGTCTTGCAGCTGGCAGTCCAACCCTGTCAGGAACTACTAACAATTTAAATCGCAATCTCCCAATCAGGGATATGGGACAATGATAATTTACATGAAAGAAACAGAGAAGAAAACATGCTGCTACAAAATATATGTTTTGTCTGTTTTCTTCGACCTTTGACCACAAAAATCTAATCAGTTCATCCCTCAGTCCTCATGAAAGTTATTGCCAACTTTAAAATAAGGAAAAAAATCTTTAACGTGTCACTGCTTGGTTTTAAGGGGGCACATAAGGGGTCGAAAAGGTTATGGAAGTGATAAATGAATCGCTAGCCAGCTATGTATTTACATATAGATTATATGTATATTTCATTCAACTCATATATTTTTCAATTACGAAGACCTTTGACAAAATACAGATGGAGAAATGACCAAGCCACAGCGTTGGTTGAGTTGGGATGGATGTGTGCAGCCTTCATCTTTTACATGTAGTGAAAAGCTGTACTTGACAAAAACATACCTGTATGTACTCCCGGTTGCTGTCTTCATTAGGTGTCCATGCATTGTCATGGTAATTGAGTCTGGCCTGTCGTGGCAGCCAGCGGTCATCATAAAAACTCGACGAGGCAGTGATCTGGTCATCAGTGATCTTCCCCGACTCCATTCCGAAGGCATTACTGCAATGGAAGGCTGGAGGGAACATATGGAGATTTAGGAGAGTATTCTGATATTTTCTTTTCTGTAAAAGTAGCACATTTTAACTCACACTTACTCTCGCTGACTTCCTTGTGCGTCATGTTATATCGAGCCGAGAAGCCATCTTTAGCCACAGCCATGTCCGTGTGGAAAGACAGGGAGAGAATCCCAGTAGATGACTGGATCTCAGGGGGAACCCTGGTTCCACAGTAACGACCAATCTGAGGACCCACTGTCAATCAAACAAGAATAAGGAGGAATCATCCATCTGTCCAAACTAATTTCTATGTGTCAGAATTTATTAGTTCATTTATTTGAGTCATCAAACATGAAGCATCTCACTCAAGCTGAAGTCAAGATGGTTTATTACTCTTTCATTCTTTTATCAATCCCTTCATCCTTCAATCCTCGCATTTGTCTACATGCTTTACTACTTGTATTGTTTTCTCTCCTTTCCATTACCTCTATTACTCCCTCCATCCACTGCCATTTGCTCCTTGCTCCACCATTTAATGTCACCATCCTTCGCCCCTTCATCTATCAATGCACCCTGTAGACTGGACAGGGTTTTACAATGTGTGTAAATCCAAGGATCTAAGTGATTCCTCTACTGTCTTCTTCTCTAATACAGCAACTTGTATATGTCAACACAAACAGATGAGTGCGATTTGGAGCCCTGGGGTGTATGTGTGAGGGTGCGTGTCTGTGTGCGTGCATGTGTGTGTCTGTGTGTGTGTGAAATGTTGGGAGCACAAGTAGGAGATTCATTGTGCTACGCCTTAACTCCCGGTTCACACACACACACAGCAAATGAGGAGGCTTGAGAGGGAGGTGGAGGAGGAGGAAGAGGCAGAGGATAAGAAAATAGCTGGCGATCGATCAGTGGTATTGATTTTTTTTCTTCCTTTTTGGAATGGGTGGATATTTGAAATAGGGCTCTTGAGCAAATAATGGTAATAACTATTTTCTCTACAGTGGTGGAGAAAACTGTAAGAAATGATTACTGATATCTGCATGGAATTCTGGCCAAACAAATGCAATTTTTAAGGATTTAATATTTAATACTTGTATTTTATGTACCATCATTAACAAAATTTTCTGTCTCCGTCTGTTTATGAATTTAATTTCAGGAGCGTATGAAGCTGGCAGAAGGCACATTTACCCGTTTTCTGACCTCTGCAAACACATATGTGGTTTCAAACAAACACACACAATTATACTGATGCCAATGGCTGCTTAAAAGTGTCATAATTTAGTATATGGATAAGTTACAGAGGTAAAAATAGATTCCATTCTGCCACAAGGCAAAAAATACATAAATGGGATAAAAGAAAAAACACACAAAACAACCAGAAATTATTAAAACTCTATTTTTCTCTCAAATCAAGTCGAAACTTCTAGTCTCTCGCTTTCACATGAAGCACAAGACTTTCAATTTGTCTTCCTCTAGCACCGCTACTTTGCCTGTTTTTGTTGTTGTTGTTGTTGTTTGTTTGTTTGTTTGGCTTTTTGGTCTTCTTCATTTTCTGCTTTAAATTCTGTTTAACCAAATCTTCTGAAAAAGGAGTAAAGATGCTGTGGCTATTTTGCTTTCAACCATCATCCTTTCCTTCTTCTCCTTCTTCCATTGCTGGCTTTTATTCCCCGCCTTGGGCTGGATTCATATTCATGGAATGGAGCTCTTCATACAGAGGACAGCACCATTGTTTGCTCTCCTTTGCTTGCTCCGTCTTTTGCCAGGCAATCTCTTAGTACCTTAGAAGATTTGCATATTAAGCATTTTTTTAGACTTCACATCATTATAAAGTATTTACTCCCCTCCAATAATCTACAAATAACATAAAGAAATAGCTGAACTGAAATTGTACAATATTTATTTTCCATGGTGAATCGCCTTCTTTTCTAGCACTACCTGCTGAACTCCCTTCCTGCTTTCTCCTCTCTTCCAATCCTCATCCCAAAGGCGGATGAGAAGTTTTCTGACCTTCATTTCCTCAGCTCTGCATTGTCTTTTCTTTGTTCCACTCTTCCCAGCAAGCGGAAGGCTTTTCACCTCCCTTCCATCGCTATGCTCTCTCTACCTCTTCCATTTCTTGAAACTCAATCCAAGGTCTTTGTTTCTTAGATGTGTCCTTCTAAACTCTTCCCAGTCCTTCGAGCAGCTAGACCAGAAATATCCCAGCTCTCTACCATTCCTCCTCTCACCTCCCCTCTTTCCTTCCTCCTCTTGGCAATTCCTATTTTATTTTCCCCTTGAAAAGTTCTGTTTTTTTCCACAGTAGGTGCCAACATGGTGCCTGTAAGCTTAAGCTTTCATCTACCAACGCATCGCTACTAAAATAGTTGCTTCTCCACCTCAGTCGATAATGATGTAGGCAGGGCAGAATACAAACCATATTCCCTTTGCTCCATGCATTGACTCATGAAACATGCTTAATGTCAAGATCATCATTATGAGTAGCTTTATCCAAAATTCTCACCAAAAAGGAAACAAGCAAATGGGATTCAACCAGCATCTCACCTCCTGGGAGTCCGTCCCACACCTCCAGCCAGTCGTACTTGCAGTCCCCCTCTCCACCTGGCAGGGGGTCATTCTCCAGGTCAAAGGTGAGGAAGCTGAGGGAGATATCCATGCTGGGAGGGACAATGATGATGAAAGAGCATTCCAGGTTGTGGGGGTACTTGTCAGGGAAGCCTGGAGACTCGATGAGACCCGTTGGACTGGTAAAGTTACGGGAACAGTCTGAACCTGGTTTGTAAACACGGAGACGTAACACATTTTAAGTAACGTACACTAACTTGAATGTGAGTATTAAGCAGTTTGAGGTTTGTTTACCTCATTACCCATAACCTTATCTAGAAAAGTGAAAAAAGTAAGCATAATATTTACTTATAATAGGGTATAAAAACCTTAGAAGATCCTTATACCTCAAACTAATGGTATTATTCTGGGCAGACTCAGAGCTGCTGTTTTTAGAGATAGGTATTTTTAAACTCACTGCTTACACCCAACTCAGAGACTGTTTTCTTTCGTAGACAGAATAGTTATATGAGATTCAACTCTGACTCCACATTATGTACTTTAAAAGCAGTTAATGCTATTTGTGGAAACATTAAGAGGGGCAAATACTTAAGGAACAATGGTAAATGAGAGTGATGTACTTTCAAAATGGCCACACAGGGGATAGGAATATGTCATACATAGCTGATTTAGGTTCCCATTTCAAATATAACAAGTCAGAAGTTTTGACTAAAGGGTGTGTCTAACATAGACATGTAGAATCTGAAGCTCCCACACAATGAAAGAGGAGTTATTTAAGAGGAGTTGACAGACACAAGTGAGAGATATAGAAAAATATGAGGGAGAAAGGCAGACATAGGATCTGTTGACAGCATCATGGTGGTTGTTACGATAAACTTTAGATATCATCATACATGCACACACACACACACACACACACACAGATACTGATGAAGAGGTAATCTTCATTTTTAAATTACTTTAAAACCCTGTCTATTAATACTCCTTCTCTCACACAAACACAGACATTGTGGCGTGACTGTGGTTGCACCAACTGGACCATTCCAGTCCAGTCGTCTGATCCATGTTACCATACACACACACACACACACACACAGAGAGAGAGAGAGAGAGAGAGAGAGAGAGAGTAAGCCTCTTATGATAACCCATTTCCCTGCAGTCTGTTTGGGTGTCTGCTATTGTGTTTGCATGCTTGAATGAGCAAATGAACAGAGAGTAAGTGTGTGAGTCTGTCTGTGTAAAGTTGTCAACAACGTGCACACACTGGACATATCCGGACAACAATTGAATTGAAAGAAGCTAGACTTAGGACTTAGGTTTGTCAAAGAAGACGTTTTGCCTCTTATCCAAGGGGCTTCATCAGTTCATAACGCATCGGTCTGACTAGTCCTAACCCTAACCCTCAGGCGAAACATCTTCTTTGACAAACCTAAGTCCTAAATTCAGTTGTTGGCTATTGTTGGACATGACTATGACCTGGATGAATGAGAATATACACAGACACACACTGGACATGTTTCAGCTGTGATGTTCACATCTGACAGAACAGACACATATCAATTTTGATCAATACAATCATTGACAATGGCAACTTACCAGCTGCCGCTTTAAGCTTGAGACCCAAAATGTGTTTTTTGATGTAAAGACATAACTGTATTGATTGTGTTTTGTAGGCACAACGGAGGAGTGCAACGACTGTCGGCGTTTTCCTTAAATGGCAGCTATAAACACAGTGTACGGCTGAGTCGGTGAGGCTCCAAACTTAAAAAAATAACAGTTGTGATGATTACTTTCTTGGGAGATCTCCATGGGAACAAGCTTGTTACAGTGAAACACTTTTGACTCAGTCAATCAGTTTGCCAACTAACAGACGCTGTAGGATGCAAACATATGTATGTGTCTGCCATTATTTTCTGCCAAGTCTTGTCTCTAATATTTACTGTCAAACTAATTTCTGTAGGTGTAACTGGGAACACTGACATTGTTTTTCCCGTCTTTGGGTTTTTCACACACAGCAGCGGTGGAAGGAAATACTTACCTCCACCTGTCTGCTCATTGGGGTAATTCCAATGTGTGTTTGCTGATCTACATATGTCTATGTAATGTGATCATCCATTTCTCCAAGAACTCTATTTTTAGTGTGATAGCGTTTGTCCATCTTTCCCCGTATCTCCCCTGCCTGTCTGTTTTTCTGTCCCACTTTCCTGTCTGATTTTCTTGTTATCCTGACCTTCTCCCTCCTGCAACGACCTCAGACTCAAACGAACACACATTCACAACCAAACACGCACTGCCTCTCATGGGGTACCCCCTTCGTGTCTGGCCCCCCTGCAGAGTGTGTAGCTGGATAGCGTGGCTCTGCGTGACTATGAGCATGTGGGTGTGGAGTGAATGCCTGACCAGTTCTGTTGCCGGCAGCAATTTTATTCCCTTCTCATTACTTCATGTTCATGAACATAGCAAAAACACTTTTGCCCTCCTTTATCCTCCCCCGTCCCTTCTCCTCTGTCTCCTCCCTCCCACTCCAATGCACGTGTCTACCCCCTCACTCTAATATTTTTCAAATCCAAAAAGTACTGCATCTGAAATGTCGTGGAAATATCCAGAGCTGCTTTGTAAGATGTTTAAAAAAAAAAAGCAACAGAGTTTCAAAGAGTTTTGGATATCTGTTGCTTTCTCTTTTGTACTTCTCAGCTTCTCTCTCCATTCATTTCTCCTTCCTAATTAAAGAGAGGGTGTATCCTCCACTTCTATTCTGCTCTTTCTTACGCCCCTTCCCTCCTTCTGTTCATTCTTTACTATCTTTCAATTCATCTTTTTTTTTTTTTTTTTGCAGTGGCTCCATCCCTTCTCTCCCACTGTCTCATTTCCTATTCTTTCCTATCCTTTTCTACTCACTTCCCCTCTGTTAGAAGGAAACACACGTTTCGTTGTGGGGTAAGGTAAGGGACAGAGTGTGTGTGCATGTGTGTGTGTGGATGTGAATGCGTTGCTGGGTGGATTTGGTGCTTGAGATTTGGTTCAGTGATCAGGGCAAGAGGAAAACGCCCTATCAGTGTGTGTGTTTGTCCAGCAACCTGGCATACAAACACTTTAATTCATCTAAAATGTGAGTGTTTCCTACGTGAGTATGTGTGTGTTTGTGCATAGATCTACTTTCATTCAACCCATCTTTCGTACCAATGGGCTAGTTGTCACATCAAACCCACAATTACTCCTCTCCCTTCCATTCACCAATCTCTAATGCGCCCACACAGTTAAGGACACATGCAGGGGAAACTTGACATACACCCACAGACACTCACCACAGGCCCTCATACACAGCTTACTGTAACACACTGCAAAAACAGAGGTTGGTTTTTCTATTCATTGGTTGGATTCTACCTCATTGTCACTTAAGTTGGAGGCCCATAGTGCCGAAACTCCTCTGACGTGACATCTCAGCCTCTGTCACTGAGTCAAAGCAGGGGCTTCCCTTTACAATAAACTCCCTGTTTAACCAAATGACTGCTCTGTTGCAAGACCATCCCCTCTTTAGCCACCAAAGTGTAATGTGCTAAAAGCTCCGACTTAGATTTACTTTTCAAATATTGTTTTTGAGTTTGATGTGTAGGAAAAATTGGGACTTCTTTGTGCTTTCTCAGTTTGCTGTGAGTCAAAACACCATCTACTGTATTCAAATATTCATGAATGAATGCAAGCAAATCTTTTCCACCAGAAAAAGTGTAATTTCATTTTCTTTTACATTACGGTTTTCACAAAATCTCCATTAGTAGGCGGCAGAGCGAAAAATCGCTTTCAGTCCCGTAAGTCGCAATGTGAGCAAAGCATGAAGACGTTTCAAAGGGGAACAACAAGAGTCGATTCAGTTCCTGTTTCAGATGTGTTGTGTTTTTCGGGGGATATCATGCCTCTGCTGTGCATCTTTTCTCACCACAGAGCACCTTTCACTCATCCCTGGAGCAGAGATGGATCCACTTTCCTCAATGGAAGCTGGAGGAGGGAGGAGCCAGTGCTCTGATTGGTTAGACTGTTTGTTAAACTGACTTGATGTGTCGTAGAATAGAGGCAGAGAGGAAGCGCCCAAAGGTTCAGGGTGAATGTAAACAATAACAGTTATTAGAAGAATCGCCACAAAAGCTTCCATATTACACACCCTGAGGAGTTTGTACGTATGTGTGGGTGTGCGCGCTCCACTATGTGACCTATTATCCATTTAGACCAAAAGCCCACAAGGTTAAAAATGTGATCTTAAGATTTGATCTCTGATGTTGGATTTAGGTTTCAATATAGGGGTAAAGGGTCAGGGTCCTCTTTAGTAACAAATATAAGTATTGTGTGTGTGTGTGTGTGTGTGTGTGTGTGTGTGTGCATCTTTCCGTGCAGACATCCAAGCTCTCCTGCATTTGTGAGTAACTATTAAGCCTGCATCAGTGCATTCACATATCTTAGTGTGCCTGTATGTGTGTCTGTTTGTGGGTGTGTGTGCATGTCTGGTGGGTTCTGGGTCACATAACAGCTGGAGGCGCACGGCCCAGATGGTAAAATCTGATTGGCTGCTGCATTCTGATGGCTGTGTTTGTATTGGCTGGAATTTTACTACAATAACCATAGTAACAAGGCTGTAAACAAAAACAAATAGGGCATGTGCTTTTTTTTTGTTGAAGAAGTTTGACTTGTTTTGTTTTGTTTGTCCAAACTCACAGATTTTGATGCTCTTGGTCTACACACATGAACTTTGTTCATGTGTGGGTATCATGATATTCTGCATTCTCATAATTACTTAGCTGTTCTGCCTGATCTACAAATGTGCAAGTGCATACTACTGTATTTCAGGGTCATGTTTCCAAAGGTAAACACGTGTTTCTGCATCTGTGCTTGTTTCCAGACTGAACAGACAGTAAATCTTTGAGAATTCCAGTAATTAGGACACCGAGAGTGGAAGACAATCTCCTCCAATAAGCAAACCCACAAACACACATATACACACACAGGCTGACCTTGTTGTTATTCAAAAACACAGACCGAAGTAACCGATGGCATGATGTCAAATTATTCTATCAATTGTGGCATTTATAATGTATAAATATTTATATAGCATTTCTGCTCTCAATGCCTTGAGAGCAGAAATGCAAAAATGCATTATTAACTTTGGAAGACAAACACGGTGCACTGTCCTGGGTCCTTGTATGGATTTAATAGAAGGAATAGACATTTAATATGATTTCAAAATGATACACGAGAATACCTGGCTGAGGTAATGTAGGTAATTGACTCGAAACTCAGTTTTTACACATTCATTCACATTCACATTAATCTTCAGAATAATAAGCCGAAGAAGTACAATGTGCTGAAAGGTGGAAAAATAAAAATCCGTGTGACATTTATAGAAGACAGCTGTGTTTGAAAGCTCTTCACTACAAGTGTCTCTGACCTTGTTTTTTTCCCCTCCCCTTCTCCGTATCTCTTAGTGAAATGCGGAGAAATATTTGACAGTGAAAAGTATGAAACGTACGAAGCGAGGAGGGAGGAGAGGCTTCCCTTCTTCTCCTCATAATTTTAGATTGAGGACGTACATACATAGACAGTTGGCCATGAGGCTATGCAGTATGTGTCACAGACACACACACACACATTCTAGTCACCCACACAACCAGACGTTCAGTTGCACTTTGCAGGATGACAAGATATTGTTAACAGTAGGGCAACAGCTTGAATGTTCCAAATGGCTCCATCATTACTGCCAAGGATGGCTGGACATAAACACACACACACACACACACGCACAGAGTTACATAGAAACAAACTAGAAGTTTGATTTCATGGAGGCACTCCACTATAAGCAGAAACACCCTTTCTGTCAGTTATGATGGTCTCCTATGAGGGAATTTCTCTAAATTGTTTCTCTATTAATATGTATAAATAATAATTTAATATAAACCATATTAAATGCTTTTTCCCACATTAACACAAAATGAATGTGTGTTCTGTGAGTTGAACTGTTGAAGCTACCTAATGCTTCTCCCCTTTTAGCTGCACTCCACACGTGCACCGTAAACTCCACTCACTGGGATCTTGCCAGGAGCTAAATTAGGAATAGCTTTCAGTCATACTTGGCCCCAGAAAGACTATTAGTATGGAACTATGGTTATAGGAAATATCAGAACTCCATCGACAATTTTGTGTGGTACCATTCTTGTATCATATCAAAAAATTCTAAATTGTGCATTGAAATAGACAACACTAATGTACTGATTGTAAACTCTGCATAATACTTGTTTTGATGAGTCCACTAGTTGCAACTGTAAATAGCAGCTGTAAGTACAGGGAGATGTAAAAACTAATTACTAATAACAACTGTTATAGTTTTTCATGTGTAATATGTGATAGTGTTTGACTTTCTTAAATCCAAAATCATCAATTTACTGTCTCATTCACTCTTTATGTCTCTCCCTCGGGTACTAGGGTGTGAACGCTGGCACCCTTGTTGCTTTAAAGTCGACCAGGTGGATTCTGTCAAGCATGAAACACACGCACACACAAAATCCCAACGGGCTAGTGCCAGCAAGTGAGAAACACAGACAACCGCACGTGTTGTGTTAGTAACCTCAGCCCTCTGTGTGAGTGTGTGTGTGTGCGCGTGTCTCAGGGGAACAGGGCTCAGGACTCAATTAAGCAGGCATGTGTGGAATGCTTTCAGGGGGAACGGAACAAGATGGCTGTAGGGCCAACACTATGCACCCCTCTGTCTCAGTCGCCCTTGATCTCAATTGGTCTTGCTTTGGCTGACCCACGGCACCGTGAAGGGGAGCCATGTCAGATACACACACACATACACGCACACAAAGTGCCATGAAGGGGAGAGATGTCTCGCCTGGACAGTCTAAGGGGCTCTCGAGGGTCCTCTGCTGTGCCTCTTGTCCCTTTCTCTGTGTCTCCCATGACACCGGGGAGATAAATGGGGGTTGGTCACCTAATGAAGCATGCCGAGTTGACTATGAGTAGCTTGTAATACAGTTACTAATAGCCCATTTGTAAAGGTACAATCCCTCTAAGTCCCGTTGTCTCCTAAGTCTGCTCAGTTACAGGTATAATTTACTCTGGAGAGAACAAAAAAACGTACATCTTTATTTTCCTCTTCCAATGTCACAGGTGAAATATTGAAATCTGACATAGCAACATGTGTTTTAGACCATGCTCATATCATTATATTGCTTTCAAACGTTGTACAATTTCCAGTAGGGACATAAATGCGAGTGTAATCATAGAGCAGCATCCACTTACCTGTTTTGAAAATTTCATAGCGGAGCGAGAAGCCCGCCCCTTGGTGGGCGTAGTCTGATACGAACTTGATGTGGAGCGAAGGGCCTGACGAGATGATCGGTGCGGGGGCAATGTTGCTGCAGTGTTTGCCCAGCAAGTCAGCTGACTCCGAGTTTCCGTCATGGATCTCTACGTAATCATACCTGCAGAAAGATAAAAATATTTATAAACACCTTCTACTCACCTCTCTTAGCCGTGATTGAGTGGAAATTCAGTCGCAGATTTGTTGCTTGAATAACACTGACATGTGTTCACATCTTATTTATAACTTCAATGGGCTTTTTTTGGTATTATTATGAATTCTTTCATCTGGTAGGCATCACATTATATTTGGCTACAAAAAGTTGCTAATTATTTCCATCTCAGCTTCCCAGGGGAATTCTGAAAGCAGAGTTCCTCTCAGCAGAAACATGGGTGGTCATTACAATTCAAATGAATGCAGCAGGAGACATTGGAAGTTTACAGATGGTGAAGGAGGAAAAGAACCACATGCATGAGGCAAAGTAGAAAGTAACACCGTAACTGAATAATCATAAGAAAGAAAGGATGCAAAACTACGTGCTCCCTTTCAGCTTACATAAGGAAACAGTGGTGTCATGTAGAGCAGCTTAAAAACAGATTTTCACTCTCACACAACAAACAGACTTAATCATTCACTTGTGATCTTTAACGTCAATATAGAAAAAGTGGGGTGAAATAAGCTTGATTGTATTTCGAAAGCTATGGAACACACTGCTTTGAGAAAAAAGGAGAGCCAAACAAAAAATAGGTGTAGATGCATGATGTTTCTCTGCTTTATGTTACATTAGGCCCAAAGCCAAGAGTTTATGTTACGGTCAAGCTGTGAACTAGGGATGAACCCTTCAGCCTTTGATACTAGAAAAGGATTCATGTAGAACACATGACTGTAGTTTACATCTTAGCTCAGGTCTAATTCAATAATGTTTATGATGTAGCCTGGAGGCCTTCAATCCACAGAGAAATTCACATTTTCCACATTGCATAATGGATTTAGAACAGTTCAATGCTTTCCTGCTTCTGTGGAGGTTTCTCACATTTTATGCCAACTGGGGACTGTGTTAATCCGTAACTGATCATGCTGCTGTTAAGTTAAGGAACAGGCGCCAAATCCTCTGATTTAAATGACCACACAGGCCACTCAACATGACCCATAGGAAAATACAACCAGGCAGGTGTGCCACACTTCTGACATGATGGTAATAATAATTAATGTGGGGTTAAAGTGGTCAGGTACGAAAACTACTCGGTCAGATTTCAGAAAAGATGAAATAAGCACAGAGGGCTGTTGGTGTCGTGATTGCAGAAATAAACATGCTATTGAGGTTGCAGAACAGTCATGGATTAAATAAACAAAACTGAGTTTCATTTTTCACACGAGAAACAAACAGCAGCTTCCCATGCGAGAGTCCGGTGTTTTGTATCCACTCTCATGTCTTCCCATTGTTGACTGTTTCTCTCCATCTCCCATCACCTGATTTCCTTACTTCCTTTCATATTTACTATAGCCACTGGAGGGTCAACGTGACAAGGCTAGTCTGATTAACAAGGATTCCTTAGCACACAGAGTTAATAGGAACAACCAAAATTTTCTCAAAGTGACAATTATACTCAAATTATCACATATGTGAACTACTGATAGCATTATATTAAAGTGTGCCAGAGTCTGTGACAAAGGAAGGTGCTGACTTAAGCAGTCCTTTTAAATTAGATAACATTTTTATTCTTGTTTTTCTCATGTTTTTTGACCCCAAATGTTTGGACCTCCCTCCAGAGCCACAGCAGGAGAGTTGCCTCTGTGTCTGGATGCCAAAGACACACCTGTCTGGCTCTAAAATAGCCCCAAAAATTCCTCACCAACCAAGACACAAGTGTGACTCAAAGTTAAAAACAATTCCAATTAGAGACTTTCTTCCAGTGAATCAAAACCACGAATGGACTTTATTTGCTCGTCCTTGGCCATCACATCAATCACTTCAACCACAGAGGTGTTAACTTCTCCAATACTGAGCTTTCCACATTTCTCAAAAGAAATTAAATGAACACATCTCAGACTCAAAAGAACCCACAAGGACTTTGCCATTTCCAGACGGAGGTTTGCTTAGAGTGCAACATTCATTTCCTTTTTCAAAACATCATAAGCCAGTGACAGAAGACCTCCCAGTCCCCCAGCAGATGAAGGTATCATGTACCATGAGGCGATAAAAGTAAAGCACATGGTATTTTGTTGCTGCTGTACAGACACATTAAAGATACGTGAACATAAAAGGGGTGTTAATCTTTTCACTATTTCCAAGCAGGCAGTCAAAGATATGCCAAAGCAAGAAGCCAAAACACACACACACATAGTATATACACTGGATTTGTCACTTATGTAGAAATTGCGTTGGCTTATATTAATTCCACGGGGACGTACTTAGTCTCAACCCTTAACCCTATAATAAATAACCATGTCTCAGCCTTACAGAGTTGGTTGTTCGACTTGTGGGAACCGGCTTTTGTTTTCGAATGGGAGGTGCATCTCTTAAACATGACAGCAGGAACACAACAGGACTTGACAGGATTAAATAAGTGCTGGCTGTTTTGTGCTGTTACAATCGTGTTTTACTCTCAAGCAACAGTTATGAAATGTGTGTTTATGTGTGTGCGTGTTCCGCTTACACTTCTTGTCTTGTAACAATAAGGAGGAATAAACAACAGGAGTGAATAAACTAATTCAGAGCCCAGCAGCTCTATGTAATGCTGCCAAATATACAAATGAGAACTCTATTGTCCACATTCACAATATAATATTCATATGGACTAACAAAAGAGTGTTTTATTTATTTATTTATTTATTTTTTACTTTAGTGCTCCCTTCATTTGTGGGCTGGGGCGCTGAAAAGGGGGGAAAAAGGAGAAGGATTCTAGGGGCCTATGATTGAGAGGGGTCCAGAGATGCCCCTAATAAAATTATAATTTATATAAATTATAAATTGTAAAGATTCTTTTCATGGGGCCCAAAATCCCTAGTGGTGCCCCTGTTTGTGCGAGAACTCATCATCTTCAATTGTGTCTGTTAGCGTGTTTGTATCTGTAAAGGTGTGTTTTCTGACAAGTGAGGGAGCTTGCAACATAATGAGGGTTACACACCACCAACTCTCCCATCATGTTTTCTGTCTAGTTTGCATGGAACTATCCCCACAGTTATGACCCAAGCTGTCACAGCACTGTGAGTGTGTGCGTGTGTTAGTGTGTGTGCATTTGTGTCTTTGTGCGAACGCTATGTGTCACAGTTCCTGTCATATTTTCCCAAGACAATGCTTCATCCCAGCGACAGATTCCTCCTCCTCTTTCCTGAAATGACAACTTTGTTTAATGGCTTTTCGTATCTGGACAAGATCTCTTTTTCTTTCTCTTCTTGGCCCACTCCTCCCCTGATTATTTTTTCAGTGTTTCACTTTTGATTGCTTTCTTGTTTTTCTATCCTTCTTTGTTTTCTTCATTTTCTCTTTCTATCACCGTTCCATTTGTAGCTTTCTCTGATATGAAGTCAGGCACATAACCAGTGGCCGAGAGCCAGTGGGTGGGAGGGACAGAGGAGGCAGAGATGGGGGAGCGAGGATATTAGGATTTGTGAATATTTGAATTTTAAACTCTATTTTATTAACAGCCTTGAAAGCGAAAGGAGAAAGAAAGAGAGCGAGAGGGAAAGAGTTGGAGCGAGGTCCACTCAAACCCATTTTAATGGGAAACACTTCCCATACAATCCATCTTTGTGTTTACTGTATTTTAATACACGTGTTAGCTCTTAACCAGTGGTGCTCCTTCCTAAATTATTATTTAATAGTCACAAAGTCACCTGACCAAAAAAAAAGAAAGAAAAAAATAGAGAGAGAATGGGTAACAGCTAATGCTGGACAGGACTGTGTTGACGTTAAAAGGGACTGACCATCCAAGGGTTAGAGTCGACAGAAATTTGGCTGCTTAGCTGCACAGTTGCATAGGCTGTGATCATGTTTAGGTTGTCTCACACAATCATTGTCCATGTCCACAGTGAATACCTGTTGTTAAGCTTCATCCACTTTGGAGACCAATTAGGAAAAGCCTTCGTTCCAGGTGCAGACACTTCAGTAAAATGAAGCCCAAAAAGAAAAAGAAAAGAAAAAAAATCTCAAATTTAGCCAGCAGAGTGTGAATGCAGTCAGAGGGAGAACATGACACTGTATTCACTCTGCCAACACCTCCCCATAGACAGATGGAGACAGGTGTCCCTCCATCCCTCCCTCCCTCCCTTCCCCTCCACAGCTCTGTGCCTTTAGTAGAAAGCAGAGAGACACACAGCTTCTTAAGTCAGCACATGCACAAAGCACCTGCACAAACAAAAACTATGTCTCGCACATAAACACACGGGTGCACACACACAGCCTGTGGCCATGGGCTCAGATGGATCTGTTGAAGGGTTTGAGGTTTCCAATCTGTCTCTGTGTAGGAGGAGCACCAGCTTCTAACAAACTAACAAAATGTTTAATCCTATCATCAGCCTCTCTCTCTCCCCCTCTCTTTCTCGCTATCTCCCTATATCTCTCTCTCTCTCTTCCCTAATACATTTCACTGAATCCAATCAGGGTTTAGAGGAGGCTTGCCATAGGGAAGCACAAAAATCCCAAATTTGTCTCTCCCACACTTTCCCCTGAAATTTGCTTGCTAACAAGCTGTGAACAGGATGTTTTTTCTTGCTTGCATGAAGCAAATGTTGATAAAATAAATTGTTGTTCCAAGACATGTAACATAGGAGGGCATGTGTGCAAAGAAGGACAAGCATTTATAACGGATCTGTTGCAGATATTTCTGTTGAGTTGTGGAAGTAGACTTAAACGGAAGATCTGGCATTATGTGAGAATTATTTTTGTTTGTTTTGGGGGTAGGTGAGATAGATAGAGAGAGCCTTTCTGATGGAAACCAAAGAAATAGTCTAAATACAAACCTTTCACCCCTTCTTCCTTCAACTCCTCTCTTCTACATTGGCCTTATTTGCCTTTCACACATTCTCTCTCTCTGTCTTTAGGTCAGGAGTTGTCCTCTTACACCTGGACATTTCTTTCAAACATCAGGGTGACACACACACACAACCACACACACACACACACACACACACACACGCACACACACACGCACACACACACACACAGAGGCACACTAAAAAAAGCTCAATGTTTGCAAGATTTGTAGCTCTGTGTGACAGATCTGACAACAGAGACAGAGCCTCTTAAAAATTATTAAAATATTACATTGTCATAAATTGTTTAAGGGCCAATCATAACTTGAACTAAACTGACTTCAAACTTAAGGACTCTGAGAATAACCGCCCATCAGCAGGAGGTCATTGAGTTTTAAATTGAGATTTATGTATCGACAAATCAGTGCTGACATAGATAGTGTTTTCTCTGCTTTTCCCACTATGATTATCTACTAATGCCATCTTGCTGTGAAGAAAGTGAATCGTGGGTTGCCCAATAACTATAACTATGACTGGATTCATGCATACACAAGTGATGTAGATGTGATTCTAGCTAAACTACTATGTCTGATATTTACAGCAATTTCTAGGGAAGTAAAATTGGACTGTAAAGCTCTGTCAAGACAAGAACAATTATGGAGGTGGTAGAGTCAGCCAAACCCTCTGACCGTAAAGATGCTTTCAGCAGCGCTGACAATTCCCAAAAGGCGTGACAGGCTGTAGTTCATGAGTTGCTACTGATCGCTCTTTCTTCCTCCTACTTCTTATTCTCATGTCTGTACATCCTTGGAGACAAAAGAATTTCAAATAATACACATTCAAAAAAGAACAAAAGAAAAAAGCAACCACTATGCAGCATAAGATAGATTAAGATTCTTAGGTTATTCATGTAGCTTTGTTCACATGCAGTCAGTTAAGCAAGCCTCTTGATCTAATTTATGCAGGAATCTGAATCAGAAATACTTATTATATATGTGAAAAACTTATTAATTCCCGGAAGGAAATTCAGCAAGAAGTCATTATTGCAGAAGCCTGAGTCTAGAATTGGTTTCCTGAATCTGTCAGGCCTCAAAAAAAAAAGTGTCCTCTTTCACATTGGCACCTAACATCACAAAACACTATCATCCACACTCCGCAGCTATAGTCTGTCAGTGAAGTAGTTAATAGAGAGGGAGGAGGATGACTGACCTCACTTTTATCAAGTAATAGGCCTATTACTGCTGATAGATGGACAGTGTGTATGTGTGTGTGTGTGTGTGTGTGTGTGTGTGTGTGTGTGTGCACGCATGCGTGTGTGTGGAGTGGTAGTCTTCAGGACAACCAATCAATTCCTCATTATGGCTTTAACACACATTGATCAGGGTCAGTCTTTCTCAGACACATCCCAACACACACACACACACACACACACACAAAACATGCACACGCTCACACTCATGATCACTGCAGAAACAAATATTGATGAGTGGACATTCAGTGTGTGTATTGGTGTGAATAAGAGAGAAAGAGAGAGAGAGAGAGAGAGAGAGAGAGAGAGGATTTCCTAAAATCCCCACCTTGGAAATTCCCAAATATTCACATTTCCGACTTGTGCTGAGGAAATGTGTCTGCCCTTCCAATGGGGTTAAAGTGTCTTTGTGATTATTCACTGCCGGTCACTTCTAACATTTTTGGAAAAACAATCAGTCAAAGCAAACTCTTCATATCTTTACTGTCCTTCTCATCTTTTTTGGATCCAATCTGAGCCAATTAAAGAAAAGATAACTGGAATATAACTGAAACTGTGGTGATGGCTATCAGTGTGTGACCCCGGCTGTTGGGGGTACCAGCATGGTTTGATTTAATCTGTTCATCTGGTGTAAGCACAGGTGAGGAGTTTAGATTTATCACAGGTGGGTAACTAAAGCTCAAACTGTCCTCTCTGTGTGTCAGTGTAGTAGCACTGGAGGATGCTTGTCCGGAAACACAGCTCTCCTGCTGTTGGAGTCACTGTGATGTTAATCCAAACGTGCAGGCAGCTGTTAAATGTCCACGGCTGGTAACCGAACATCCTATGTCACCCCTCATGTTCCTCTCTCTTCATCTCTACCCGCATCTTCTATTTTTTAACCTTCTGTCCTCAGGCTAGTGTCACATCACATCACTTCCCCCATTGCTCTTCTTCTGCTCATGTCCCTAGGACTTTCCCCTAGTCAGGTGTGATCATGTGATCAAACATCCCCTAAACCTCAAGCATTGTCTAGTTTCCAGAAACAGTATGAGTGTGTGAGAAAGGAAGAGAAGAGAAGAGAAGAGAAAACAGGCCTAGCATGAAGTTAAATGATTGATCGCGGCAAAGTACAAAGACAAGGTCTAAATCATTAGTGAAACCATTATCGTTGACTGCAGCTCCTCTGTCATATAAATCACTTCTTAACTCACTGCTTTACTCCACACTTATTGTGTAAGCCACATGCCCATGAGGCTGCCTACGTGCCTGTCTGCCTGTTGTGCTTACTTTGTACATGAGTTTATTTTAGAGCTCAAAAACACATTCACCTTTATTCCCTGATGCAAGTTGATGTGTAACCCTAGCACTGCGTGTGAGTGTGTGTTCCTCACATCCCTGTTACAAGTAGAAGGTAATTTTGGTGTGAACTGAGGAAATGGAGAGAGGATGAAAAAAAAGTGACAGACATATAGTGTAAGGATTCAAGTGATGGATAGACAGACAGGGGAGGGATAAAAAAGGATGAAGATGGATGCAGGCTGATGAAAAGTCTATAAATGGTAAAGAGAAAAGGATAGATGCATTTTAAAGGGTAGAAAGGAGAAGGAAAGGAAGAAAGGGGAAAAGGAGTGTGGCATTTGGCTTCCTGCCTGTGATTTTTTTTTCTCATATATAATGCTGAAAAATGATTTGGCCTATAAAAAAAAGATTGGAATACTGCAGAAGGAAGAGGGTGAGAAAGAGAGGAGGGAAGGAAAGGAAAGAAGGAAGTAGAGACAGGGGATAAAATAAGGGTGCCAAAAGGAAAGGTGATGAGGAAGGAGGCATGGAGGGACACAAGGTTGGGACAGAGTAAGGTGAAAGATCAGATGAAAGATGATAGATGGGGTCCAGTGGGCAGTGGTGGGAGGGTGGGAGGGGTGAAATGAATGAAGGGGAGAGAGGGCAAGGAGGAGGGAGAGAGCCAGGAGGAAAGAAGAGAGGATAGAGTGAGGAGGTAGCTGTCAGGATGATTTGAGCCTGCCCTCAGCGGACCCTGACGCTGCACTTTTCCCCAAGCAACTGTGTGTGTGCTTGGGTGTGTTTGTGCGCGCACACAATCGTTCTTTCCAGACACTCTAAATAGAGATCTTGCTTTCAGAGACAGAGCAGGGCAGTGAGCTAAGAGGAAAATGTGAACTAGACAGCCAAAATGCTACAAACACTGTAAAAAAAAACAGTTATTTGATCTTAGCTTTATTACATATTGTCATGTTTTAAACCACTTTTGTCAGATGAAGCACATAATGAAGATTCATATCCGTCACGATTGCTCAAAAACACTGTCAGATGATTGGGCTGTGTAGAGACTTGAGTTTTAATGAACTGAGTATTGTAGACCAATGTAAAAGCTCCCTCAGATGAAATATATAATACATTTCTTTAAATAGTAAGTTTCACTATTGATAGCTGGCATTAAGATTAAAAGCTGTTTATTCATCCATCACAAAAAAAGCTTCGGCCATTGTTGCATTATTGCAAGAGGTAAGAGCACGCCCTACGGGGCTACAGGAGACTGCAGAGCTAGCTGTTCAGCACGCTGACTTCAGTAGAAGTGACAGGAATAGAGGCAAAATAAGAGGGTTCTTCAGGACTGGCAAGTAAACAGCTGTTTATGCTAATATTAATTATGCAGCAACTTACAAATGGTTCTTTCATTCATCTTCTACCGCTTATCCATTTCCAAGCTGCTGGGGGGTGCTGGAGCCAATCCCAGCTCACATTGGGCGAGGGCGGGGTCACCCTGGACAGGTCGCCAGTCCATCACAGGGACAAACAAAACCACCAAAATAACTTTGATCGCCACTAACTCCAATTGAAAGTAGACGGAAAAAATAAAAAAGATAAAAGATTGTGGATGACCACACAACGCACACACATGCATCGATGCATTTTCAAACAGTTTCCTCTCGTTTTTATACTTGTCCATCAAGAGGTCTTGACCTGCTCAGTTTTGTATGGAAATGTATGTAAAAAAAAAAAAAAAAAAGGACAGATAGGGCTCTTGGGTAACAACTGAAAGCCAGTGACAGATCAGTGTGGTTCGTCATGTGATTGGAATGGGGAAGTTGCGGTGAGTGAGGTTTAACCATGGCAGTACTCATTCTAGCTGGGGGACAGGCTGTTTTTTTTCCTATCCCTCACTCCCTCCGGCTGCCTTCCCGCACTTAAATGGTGACCGAATATGAATGTTAATGAAATCATCTATCTCTGACCACCTCTCCATTGATTGTGCCTGCATATCCAGAGGAGTTTTTGACTAAATGCGATGCATTATAGATTACACATTACCATTTTAAAATTGCAATAAAGACTGTAATGGAAAAAACTGCTTCAATATAGTGACCAAATAAAACAACTTTCATCTGACCGGGGCATGGCGATTCTTAACAGCTGCTTATGCCTGAGTGTGCTGATCAATATTTGTATGAAAGTCAAATGCAGCTGTTTTTAAGTTGTAAAGGGACACAAAGATGAACAGCATTGCCTGTTCAGAGTGTAGTCTGATAGAAACATAGATCACTCCTTTGTCCAAATAAGATGAGTGTGTCTATCTTTGTGTTCTCCTCTCTCAAGAAAACACTGACAGCAGTTTTCTGTTTCCCCGAAGCTGTAATGTATAGGGCTATATGGACAACAGTCTACTGACCACATTAGATACATCTGATGAATGAAGGAGATTTTTTGAGATCTAAGACAGATGGAGGGAGAGGCATGTGAGATAATACTTGACAGACGGAGAGGCAGACGCTTTAAGGGGGGTGTGTGTGTTGAGGTTAGGGATGACAATCACCAAGCGACCAAGTACGTCTGCCCCACATGGACTGACACACACTCACATACGCCCTTGGCGTCTCCTCCTCGGCTTCTTTGCCCTCTGAACCCACAGCTATATTTCAACCACCCCCCCCGCATACATACATAGACACACATTCAGGGTGTTGGGCGCCTGAGAGCCTAAATAAGTCTGTGTTCTTGGATACTTGTAAATAACAGATTATTAGGCTGGACATTTCACCAACACTGCAAATATCCTACTCTTACAGGAATGATGTTGAGAATTGTTTTTTTTTTGTTGTGTTATTTTGAAAGGATCTTTGCTGAAAGGACATTTTTTACGTGTTTTAGACACAGTCCAGTCTTAGAATATAGAGCGACCAAAAGTACACAGTTCCTATATGCATGTGATTAATAAATCAGAGCCTGTTGTTTGTAGAGGTTCAACCAGACTCTCCAGCTGAAGGAAGCTACTAGCTACTTTAATGCATGTAAAAAATTCAAGGAGAAATAGGGAAAGACATGTATAGGAGAGGAAGAAAAGGAGACGTGGACCAGAGAGGACAAGAGAGCATCTCATGCATCAAACCTATCTGAAGATAAGAACTGTGGTGTGGAAGTGAAAAAATGACGAGGGCAGGGAAACAGACATAGTGGTATGTTTTGGTTTTTTTTTTCCACAGCACAGTGGGAAAAGTAAAAGAAAACAGAGCAGAGCATAGCAGGCCTTTTCAACCTTTTTACCCTTTCAACAAACAGCCAGCCAGTGAAATATTGATGCTTCAATTCCAACAAAGAAATGTCTGCATGATTTTGGTACATCAGAGTGGGGAAATTCACCTATCTATAATTGATACGGCTGAAACGTTAATAACTGGATGGGAAAGCACTGGAACAGAGAAATATCAGGGAGAGGGGAAAAGTATAAGTGTGTGCGCTGATATGTGTGTGTTCAGCTATTTGTCTGCACTCTTCCTCGTGCCAGTGTGTTTGCATGTGTAACCCCATATACTCATAGTGCCCATTAGATTCCACAGAGACAGCAGTCTGCTTTCATTTGTTGAGTGGATTCACAAAACGTGACAGGAGACTTCATGACTTATTAGAGAAACATTTTTTGGTCCTCCCCGACATTTCTTTTTTTTTTTTGTGCCTACAGTCTATGAGTCTCTGTTTGTAGGCAATGTTTTTTCTCTTTTTACTCCATTTTGGACTAAACCAGAAACCGTTACACATGCTGGTCCTCAGAGATATGTGAAATCGGGCTCTGCAAATAATTCAATTTTTCATAGAAAAAACAGAAAGGCTTTTACATTTCTTTTATTCCTTTTCAAGGCATTGTGTTTTCAATGGTGCTGTAATAACAAATGTTATAATGTCATTTACATTTATTTTGTTTTAAACTTTCTGACTGTTTCTCTGTCATTCCCCGAGCAATCTTAAACATTTGCTTGTGACTCCAGCAAGCTCTGCCAGCATCTTTCCATCATTTCCCAGCATGCCTGTTTCTTTGTCGGTCTTTTGCCTTTATCTCTGCTTGCTGTATTTTCATTTCATGTTTCCTAACTGCCTGCCTTTCTTTTAGTCTCAACATGCAACAAAGCGAAACAGCCAAAATGCCCAATGCTGGACACCAAATCCTCTAATCTATATTAATTCTTCCAAAGTGTGAAAACTGTCCCAGAACAGTAAATGTGTTCTAATTAGATTTTGATAATTAGAGACAAGGGACCAAGGGAGGTCCCACAGTGGTTATTATGGGATGACTATAGCCAAAGAAACAGAAGGAGAGTGGGCTGAAGTTCAACAAGTGAAACTCTCACACTGAGACATGCTGGTAGAGAAGCAAAAGAAACTTCACCTTTATTTCCTTTGTTGCAATCTAACTTCTAAAATCATTTTCTCTTCTAATTCACTCTTCTCCAAACCGATTCCTGTTCTCCATATTGCCCATTTTTGTAAAATCTATACATCCATACATCCTGTACCTACCTGCAATCCAGTTTCTCTATCTCAAAGTGTGGGTTGAAGTTGAGGACGATGCGTTGCGAAGGCTCGGGCGCTGTGATGACCCAGCGACAGTTCTGGTGAGGTGGATACTCAAGAGGGTAGCCTGGTGTGGTGATGTATCCGGCATCGCTTGCATCTAAATAGCCACCGCATGGCTCGGATGCTAGATGAAGAGAAACAGAGAGAGAGGTAGGGAGGGCAAAATTAGAAAATAAACTCGACTTGTTTATACAAGTTTGAACAGTCGATATTTTCCTTGGATTTGGTCCTTATGTGAAAATCTTTCAGTCTCTGAGAAAAATGCTTCATATTTTTCCATTTTAATAAATATGCACATTTACAGAGTAAGGTCATTGATTAATGTTTCTAAGTGTAGAAAAAAAAAATCCAAAGCAGGAGAGACAAGGGAAATCAGAAGGCAGAGGGAAGAAATCACGGGTCAAAGAGGAATTTTGCAGAATAAAATTAGGAAATGGAAAGCATAATGATCAGATACGCCTCCAGTAGCAATATGGAATATGGAATAACTTCCCTCACAAGGGAAGATGTAGGTTTTAAGTACCATCGGAGTCAGTGTTGTTTATTTATCAAGGCTGACTAGGAATATATTGACAGTCATTCAAACTAGCTTGAAACATAATGGTTCATTAAGCCTGGCTTGACAGACGGGAAAGGGGGCAACACAGATAAAATGCAGATAAGAGTTATGTTTGCAGAGACAGGATATGAGAAACAAAGAAGCATGTGTGTGTCTGTCTCAGTGTATATGGAGTCAAGATCACTGGAGTATCATGACGTGTAAAGACTCCATTCTGACCTCAAGACCGAAACACAGGCAGACACACACACACAGGCCTCCAGATGCCACATTTACTGTCACAGAGCGGATCCACTTGTCAGCAGTCATATGTCTGTGTCATGTCATAAACAATGCTGCTCATTCAGAGCTGCAGATGCAGCCTGACATAGATGGGTAACTCATATCTATGACACCCAACGGAAAAACACAGAACTCTGTTGTGCCACATCTATGGCAAGCATTGTGCATCACACAGGACAGCCTATTTGATTGACAATGAAGATTTATGTCTTGGGAGCTGAACTTCTTCATTGTTCGAGATCTGCAAAACTTAAGTTACAATAAGTAAGTAACAATATTAGACGAGAGCAATCTTGGTTAACACCAAGCTCTTCCAATGTTAAGGGACAGTTTTTCTCTTAACACTCCACCAATATAATGTCATTATTATCAGACGTTAATTGTAAGGCATAATGTCTTTCAATTCATTCAGTCAAATGATCTGTGGATTTGGTCCAATGAAGATGAATTTTCAGGTATTATTTTGGCATGATGTTGTCCAGTTTGGTCAAATAAACACACCATCTGAGACTGTGTCCTGCTTGCTGGGAAGCGTTTAGCTGGTTAGTGACCCCTGAAACTATTTCCTGTTTGGAGGACAAGAAAATAAAGTCATGATCACCCTGTTACAGTCGCTATTCCTGAGATTACTGTGCATGAAAAAAAAAGAAGCAAAAACATTTATCTAATAAAAAAAAAGATTATTTATTGCCACTGCTGAGTGGGATGCCATAGCCAAGTAAAACTACTCAGAAGAGCACAACATGTTTGAATGCTATTAATAGACTGTAACCCTACTCTGAGAGGAGCTAGACATGCAAACATTAATACGCATGCAAACGTACAGTATAAACAATTTATCAGATGCCATTTTCAAAACAAATTCAAGGAGAAGATCAAATCAACAAGCACATTGAAAATCTAGCATCTGCTTTCTAGTGTGGCCGCAAAATATGCTGCACAAGAATACACACTAACGCACTCAAGAACCAGTGAGGAAAGACTAAAGTGGAGGTCATATCTGAGCACTCAGCACAGAATGTGATTGACACGTTGGCAGCTATATCTGGTGTCTACCTCACACTGTCTGCAAACAATTAGTGATCATCCCCCCTCTATCTCCCTCTATCTCAGCCTGCCCCTCCCTCACACTGTGAGCTGTCTATCCTCCTATCTGTTTCCAATCTCCTTGGTGACATACAGTAATACAGGAATAGAGTTACAAGGCCTATGTAACCCAGCCAGGCACATTTCATCTCAGCACCACCTGGATTAGTGCTTAACCACTCTGGAATCTCACAGCAGCATCAGCCAAACACCACTTTTAGCACAACGCTTAGCTAAGTGTATGTAATCAAAAATCTGGGATATTCAAAGAGGCCATGCCAGAGGGAAAAATCAAAGATTGTTGGATGGCTTTAGCTGATTAATAAGCTGCTGCTCGAATTTCATAATGAATACTGGGTTTTATGAAATTCAAATTCTTTACATTAGATTCTGACAGAGAGACAGACACTCTGGTAGCAGTGGTGAAATTTTTTTGTTTTTTAGAGAAGACTCCTTCACCTTTCTGCTCACGACTGACTCAAGTCGGATCCTCAACCAACTGACTGGTGGATGAAGATTGGATGCGTAATATGTAAGTTATGTGTGTCATCATTCTCAAACTTTCCACAGAGAAGTTTCTGTAGGTGGTATTCTGTTCCTTTTTCAGACAATCCTCTTCTCCTCCTCTGCCTCCTCCTCACCTCTGGCATGCAGCCGATAAAGACAGCACCTCCAATTGTCTGATGGATAAGGCCGTTGTAATAGAGAGGCAGATGCTGTGTGTGTGTAAGGTATTGTGTCTGCTCTGCTTTAAGGGTCTATTAATCTCATCATGCACGCGAATAAAATCAGTCAACGATTATCACATTTAAACAGAAGGTGACGGAATTTGGTGCATGCATCCGCTCATATACAGTAGATAGATGATGCTGGGGTGAAGCTCATCAGTCATAATAACACAGAATTCCTGCAGTGATAAACCAAAATACACTTTATCTCTAAAAACAAGAGACACAACCTCCAGAGGTGAATCTATAGCAATGCTAATTCATATTCAGCACTCTAGCACATTGACCTGCATGCTGGGAAGAAAAAGTGTTGTGTGTGTGTGTGTGTGTGTGTGTGTGTGTGTGTGTGTGCTCCTGACAAAGAAGATGCTGAGTTGAGAAAAAGCCTGAATTCATGTCAAGAATCATCAAACAGGTAAAAATGTGTGTGTGTGTGTGTGTGTCTGTGTTTTGACAGTGAGGGAAAGAAAATGTAGTGAAGAGATCTGAGGTGTTAAAATTGCAGGGTTGAGAAGAGAGGAAATAACTGTTGGTGCTCTTAGCATTTAGGGGTAATTTTCCCCGCAAAGCTTCTTTTTTTAATTACGTTGCTCTGCTCCTAGTCCTCAACAAACCTGCCATGGCTAAAAACGTCACAACATCCTGTGACACTAATTGCAGAAACCAAAACTAAAATCCACCAGAAGGTGATACCTGTCACTACGATGACATTCTGACCCGTGAGCAGTTATAATACATGATTTTGATCTCACCTACATACCTGTAAACTTTTCTGACTGTGTTCCGCTCAGTGGTGACACTATCATGCTAATCACATCTGTCCACAGACATATTAACACTTGTCTAAGTAATCAGAGCCTCCTCTGTGGTAGCTTTTGCTACATTCAGTGTCCAGAAGCACATTTTGCCATGATGAGACACACACAGAGACTCACAAAGTGAAAAAAAAACCTAACTATTCCAACATGCTAACACATGGATGGTAAAAATAATATCAAAGTCAGAGGTATCCTGAATCATTCTTTTAGTTTGGTTGTAGGATGGTTAAACCTCAGTCAGCCATCTGCATATGTGGCAGTCCACCTAGATATACTACAATGTAAAAAAACTCTATTTGAGGCAAAAGTTCTACTTCATCACACATATACATTTACTTGTTGGAGTTTCTGGTAGTAAGCTACTGTTACCTACATCATATATATATTTGGGAAGTTAAATTTGTTATATCTTTCATAACATGTTGAATGTGTAAACTCTAAATTTGAAAGGAAACTAGAAAATCATAAACAGCAATTCTGACAAATGTAGTGGAGCAGTCTGAGTAACACAAGATGTTAACTCAAGTTAAAACATGTTACTCCTTGTTCTGAAGTAAAGAACTCAAACAGCCCAGGACCGGCTCTGCTTGGATCTTCTGCGGTGATGGTATTTCCATATGACCACCTCAACCTAAGTAGAAACAATAGCACCACATCAAAAAAATCAGTATTTCAGAGACGACACACACTTCCTTCCGCTTGACCCCTGACTTCTCACAAGATGACTTCCCTCTCAACCACATGCTGATGCGGTTGATAGAGGGATCTTCGGGTAGAAGTAGTATCTAAAGCACACATTCCCAACAAAAGCACAAATACAAACTGCTGAACATTGCTTATCCCCCCCTAGACATCAATGAATTTAGACCACACACACATACACACACAGGATAAGCAGCAGTAAACGGTGCTAAGCAGTCGAGCAGAGATGTGAGACAGGTCACTGCATTATTTATAGCCCTCCGCCACATTTAGTATTGCGCCCCTATATCACCTATTCAGCAACTTTTCCCCACATACACACACACACAGATGCACCCACACAGAAATGGGATGAAACCATGTACAGCAAAGAATGCACAGCAACACTCACACACAGAGGGGCAATACAAACAATCCCACAAAAAGTCACAAACGTAGAAAGACAATCTCTCTTCCACATGGAGCTGTTTTGCAAAACTGAACTAGATCCTTGTTTGTTAGCCCCAAATGCAAATTCCCTGACCTTGTTTCCAAGCTCTCTTTATAGATTCATTTTCCCTCTGTGGAGGCAGTCTGATCTGACTAAAGAAACACTTTTCGCAAATCGCAATTGATTTGCTAGGCTGAAGGAACTTTTGCTAATATGTTGAAGCATATTCTGGATTCATTTGACCTGGTGAGCGACCCTAATGAAAACATCAGTGGTTATGTGTTTGCACATGAAGGGGAGTGTGTGTCTCACCTAACTAACTCTGCAGCTTATTAGGAGGGAGGTTATCATTTAGCATATCAACTTATTATCCACCAGCACCGCGGCCCCAATAGTTAAAAAAGTAGTCTGATATTCTCATTATTTTGAACTTGCTGGAGAAAGGTCCCCAGATTCAATAATCACTCTGTTCACACTGTGAACATCTGTATCAAAGCCTGAATGGGGATAATGCTAATTTTAACATGGATTTCTGGGCTTTTTTAGTATTTAGAGTACACTGTATTTTCAGTAGGATGGCTTGCTTCCAGCCTCATGGAACACTCGCAAATTGCTACATTCTGTGTCGAAAGCTCTTGTATGACTTTAAAAATATGAGAAACAATGAAAATGCCAAGCTGAAATGTCTTCTTTGGATCAAAACCAAGGGGCTTTTAGTCATCGAAACCTGGGAAACCTCAGGAGCGGACCAAAGGAGGAGGGGTTGGGTGGGGGGGGGTAGAGAGTGAGCAAGACTGGGGAAGAAGGAGGCAGAGCAGGACGAAAGAAGACAAGTAATGCCAGAACATCTGTCTCTCATCATCTGAAAAGAGAAAGTCAGCAGCTCAGAACAGCTCACTGGACAGAAAATACAAGTCAAGCACACACACACAAACAGGTGGGGTTGTGCTTTTCTCCAGGTGCCCTGCATTAAGCCACAGTGGAAAATTACAGACAGAACAGAGTGTGTGTGTCTGTGTTTTTTGTGAGAGAAAGGGATGGCATAGGACTACAAAGAAATCGAAAAACAAAAACAAGTATGGGAAAATTGAGAAAAAAAAGACAAGGACTCAAAGAAGGATGAGTCTGTTACACGGAAAAAGAAGTGGCATGAGAAGAATTTTCTCATCTCAAGACCAAAGACACTCCCTAACCTATGGAGAATTGAACAGAAGAGAGAGATAACAGAGCGGTTGACTGGTAGATAGTGAGAAAGATTCCAGATCACCGACAGAGAGAGTAATAATTAACTGACATTTTAGAAATTATACTCAGAAATAAATCATTCCATCCAGTATAAACTAAATGACTAAACACCTGGTCTGTCCATGCCCTCGGGAACAGTGTCATTTTCTGATCTGACATCTCTACCAACACTTCCTGAACTGTCAAAAAGCTCTGTTGAAAAATAAATACAGAGCTCGTGATGAGAAAATATAATGAATGCTGTCCATCCTCTGATCTCCACCCAGAACATGAGTTAGCATTGGGGTTAACATTGTTTGCACAAGTTTTAGAGGCTTGAAAATTCAAGTAGCATAACAGAATTAGCATTTTAAAACTAAAAAGTATTTTGGTGATCATTGCTCTCTAAAATCTAACTTTCTCCTTCACATCATTATCAGTGGTGTGAGGGGTAAAAGGCTTATAGATGAAAAAACCAGGATTGTTATTTTTCAAAGATGAAGATATTCACGCTGTTAAATAAACGTGTAAGTGTTTTTCCTCACTTTCACACATGTTCCTTCCATGTGCAACAAAAAGAAACTGCTGACTGTTTTATAACCAACAGATTTGTCCCCTGGCTCTGGAGATAATTATAATTCATTCTGATTTATCAAGGTGCTAATTATGGAACAAATTTGTGTTATTCAGTGGCTGAGTCTGATGTATTCCTTGAAGTTAAGTTCCTTTAAGTAAAAACAGCAAAAGCATCATACTCAGAGCTGTACATTAGCATTTTAAGATGTATGAATGGAGTCATTCTAACAAGTTGTGTGAATGGACTTCCACTGTTGAGCTTTAGTGTCTTCCAGGCAGAGGAAACTAGGTTGAGGAAAACATAGACTGACAGAGTCACAAGGAACAGGCTGAACATGAATTAAAAAACAAAACAGTGACTGGAGTGAAACGGTAAAAGGTTTCCCACCGTCGTGACGTAGGGGTGAAAAGAGGGTGAGGAAGGTTTCTTAATCGGAGCGAGGGAAAACACTGTCATTGGGGAGGTGTGGAGAAAGAGACAGAGATTGCTATTAAAGGAGAGGTGAAGTGCCATGAAACGAGGAGAACAACAGGATGATTCACCGTGAAGGGAGAGTGAAAAAGTAAAACAACCTGTGGCCTTGCACGACACTGCTCTGGAGGGACTACTGAGGAAACAGAAGGCTTAGCTCAGTACACAAACTGTCCCTCCCACACACACAACCACACAATCTCTGTGTGCACGTTTGAAAGAAGTGAGGACAGGCAAATAGTCTCATTTGAAGGACTCCCATGATCTCCCTGCTCCTCTGAGGACATTTATTCTTTACAAAGACACAAACACATACACACACACAGATCCCCCAAGTCTCTGTAATTACGCCAGTCATTACCAATGGCCAATGAAGACACTAGAATACTAGCAGTTTGCTAATGACATGATAACTGTAATTATAACATCCTGCTGGACCCTCTAATTGTCCTTTCTCTTTTTTACAGACGGGAGAGAGGGAGAGAGGGAGAGAGAGAGAGGCTGTGCAGAGGGTTAATTGGTTAAATGTTTATTTGCTCACTGTTAACTCCGTCTCCGTTGTTCAGCCACCATTACTCTAATGACAGATGATAGACTAATGTCCTCTCATTTGACTCACAAATTAAAAAAAAAAAGAAGTTTCATTGCTAATTTATATGTATTTTCTTGGAATTTACATGCGCCTGGAAAGGAAATACAAAAGGGAAGAGCAAAGCAGCAGCTATCTGAATTGCTAGATGAAAAAGGAAAAACCTTAATCCTGAAACCTGGTGGAAAACACCTGCTACCTACAAGATAATTAAAATGACATCAGCCCCGAAGAAAGTCTCCAGCAAAATGTGTCATCTGCTGGAGATTCACACACTCTGTTGTCACATACATCCACTGAATCCAAACCATCAGAGTAAAGGAGACTGCATGAGGTGTTTTCAGTTCAGCCAGCAAACAAAGAAACTACCATCCATTAAAACAGCTCTGAAATTATGATTTCATTTCATTATTCCCAATAAGATGAAATACCAAACTTTTTTGTTTATAATTGGAATTAATGTATATACTCTGTCTTGGCCTGAGAGGCTGCTGTGTTTGACAAAGGAGAGGAATAATCTGAGTTGGTTTTCTGCAGGTGGCTCCACTCAACTACTGCTTTACACTCTGCTGCGTTCTGCTCATTTCACTATTGCCCTCTCAGCTCCTCTGTTCCTCCCTTTCAATCCTTCTTTCGTAGCAGAAAACACTCACGATACCTTGCACTGTCCACATCTTCCTCTTTTCCCCCTATTTAATACATCCCTGCTCATTTTTGCTCTTCACTGTTCTTGCTGCATTATCTAATTCAAAAGTTCACAAGACAACTAAAACATGTGTCACACCAGTCAAAGCAGTAGAGAATGAGAATGACTAAATAATGATTAAAAACAGGCTCAGAAAATGTCAAGAAAACATGGGAAATACACAGAAGATTCACTAACTGCCCTTTCTTTTGAAGCTGTGATATATATTTTCATGCTAATATTGAACATTCATTCACTTGTTGGCTTCTCTTGTTATTTGACCTGCCATACAATGTTGGTTTATTTTTAGCCTTTCTAAAGCAAGCTAACTAATTTCCATATGCACTGAGTAATTAACCATGGAAACAAATGACAGCGAAAGAATAAATGCAGTTGAATTCATGTTTTGAGAATAGAATATCTGTAATACAGCAAATCACAGTTTTTTGTCAAATGCAAAGTAATTACACAGAATGTGTTCGTGACACATGGAGTCAGTTCATTATGCACTAAGCTAGAATGGGGTATAAGCCCTTTGTGTGAGCACGTAACATGGATGGTTTATTTTATTGATGGCTTTATGACCCAGTCTATTGTAACAGCGCATTTAATTGTGACAAACAGACAATGTTGTTCAAGTTCTGTGGTAGCTAATTGATTTTTTAACAGCTTTTTGGTATCATTACTGCCACCTTCTGGTGGGTGTGCATATTCATGTACGTTCAGTTTTAATGTTCACTAAAGCAACCGGAGAAAAAAAATGAAACAAACACATTCAGTGAACCTTCAAGGGGCAACTGCAGCTGGCTATGATAAACACTTCAGACTAGACAACACCAAACACATTTGAAAGCTCAATCACACTCACGTAAAATTATAGGGTAGAAGGAGTCTTGAAATACTGTAGACCATGGAACTAACAAGTAAAGGTCAAGTGAACTCAACCTTCCTTCTTCTCTGGCTCATACAACCATAATGACACACTCACAACTGAAATGCATTCATTTGCACAAATAAAGACCCATTACACAAGTGGACTTGTTGACTTTGACCAAAAATCTGAAAAAGAAACTTCCGGCCCTCTGTTTCAGACATAGGTTTCATCTAAGCCATGAAAACAAAACACAGTTCCACAAGCTAGTCCTTACGGCGCGCACCTTTGGGCAACACATCCTACTTCTTGCTTACTTCTAACAGTGTGCATCGCAGTGAGCCTGTTTCATCAACCAGCATATTTCTGCAGAGACACTATAGAGGCAGACAGCTGGTCTTGAGTGGCCAATTATGTCCGTTTATCTCCCTTCCAGGCACAGCTGTGATCAAACGGAATGAAGAAACAGGATCAAACAGCGAGGCTAAAATCATTCTTCCGTTTCATTCACTCCTTTTTCCAGCTTCCCTCTGTTTCTCTGCCTGTTACTTCCTCCCACTGTACTTCCATCCACCCTCCTGTCTCTCACCATATATACACTTCTTAGTCTTGCTGTGCTTCCCTTTGCTCATCTCTCCGGAGATGACAGAGCAGAGGCATCTGTAAAAGTTTACTGCTGAGGAAGCTTCAGTCCTGCAGAGCCTACTGCTGAGCATGCGTCTGTGTGTGTTCCAGCGGTTCTCAGCGTACCAAAGGGGAGATCTGGAGGGGAACTCGATGGAGTCCCCATTTAAAACTGGGTCTCACCTTTTGTCAGTAATTTTTTGTCCAAAAAAATATTAGTATTCACGTTTTCCTAGAATAGCGGGTGGATAAGTATAAAGAAACAGATGATGTCATGTTTAAAAAAGGAAATTGAGGTGAAGACAGAACAAACCAGATTCTCTCATGTCATTGTAAAACGTTTTGTCCATCCAGCCTGTGAACCTTTGCTGTGCTATAAGGACCTCACTCAGCCACTTCCTCAGTAGAACTTCCCGATCTGGGCTTGACCTCAAACATGAGGGATTTGACACTGTTAATCAAATGACCAGAACAATCTCAGAAATACCATCGAGTCACACAAAATGCCAATTGTGGATGGGGAAAAAAAAATCGAGGTGCTTGCTCACAGTGGCCTGAACTGGCTTTCTGTTCCATCACACATATCCTCTCACATTTAAGGCCAAATGTGATGCAAAGAATGCCTTCACTGTGTACACTATCTGTACACTGTGTTTCTCCAAAACATTTGGCAGACGGGCCACTTAATCTAAGTCATGAGATCTGCAAAAGCCTCCTGAATAAGCCTTAAATCAATACAACCTATGAATGCACCGACTGCTCCACAGCTGCCCTTTTCTCAGTTATCCCTTTGTACTGTATGCACAAACACGAATGTATCTCAAAGCAGAAAGCTGCTCTTGGGGAGATGAAAAAAGTGATTGCATGAAGTTCAAAGAATCCTTTTAATAAACTGCTGTGAGAAGCAATGGCTCTGTGTATTAGGCCGATAGCTTGAGGTGTTCAGCTGTGCGGCATCAAGTCCAAAAAAGTGGGTACATTTTCAAAGTATAATTTCCGTTTTTCTTTACATAAAACGTATTTGTTTATTTAAAAAAAAAAAAAAAAACTTGTTCAGGTTCGCACATTTCATCTGCACGTCAAGCCCCCCCCATTCAGACACACCTGTAACCAAAGTGCAAACCGAGGCTACTGGTGTCTTGACCCGGAGTAGACATATGTTGGAGTTAATGGACTAAAATGCTCCTTTGCTGCACAGAGCATCTGGCTGCTTGGATCCTACTCTCCTCGCTGCGCGTAAAGATTGGCTGGACGCGCACAAAAACGAGCACAGGGAGCAGCGTTTACACGCGTTGGACCGGCGCGTCGAGCGGACCAGTATGGCTTTGTCTCTGGTAGCGGAGCGTAAAGCGCACATGGAGCAGCCTTTCTCACTTGGGAGCAAAGGTAAACTGGTATTTGCATTAAACTAGCAAATACAGCCGAGAGAGCCGGTCAGGCTGTCAGGCTGAATCCTCGCTTTTGAATGAAATCTGGGGGCTCCGTGAGACGGGAGCTGCCGGTGCTGGCCTCCGGTAGCAGGAGGCAGTAACCCGGTCAGATCTCGTGCCACCGCTCCGCACAGTATAAAGTGATCCGTAGAAAGAAATGACAAATGGAAAAAAAAAAAAAAAAAAAAGTAAAAGAGAGCAATCTTACGGTAAAACTGTCGAGGAATTTTCCAAGACTAAATCACAGTGACACATTAAGAGACAAAAGAAGCACGATAAGGTCACTGTTAACTACAGGGAGCTGCTGCCCCTCAGATCACTGACACTGAGACTGCTCCCCATAGGAATATTACAGGACCATCAGTGATTTTTCATTACTGGATGGCTCTCTCGAGAACAGTCATTGATTAAACCATAGATTAAAATGTGCAGCATATGGGTATGATGTTTTGTCCAGAAGTCAAAAATCAATACCGGTGGAAAAAACAACAACATATGTGAAGATCACTTCAGGTCAGAGCCACACCAGCAGCCGGGAGGAAGTTGAAGATGTTTACTGGAATGGTGACACTTTTATGTGTGAAATTATCTTGTCGGAAAGTTTTACCGCGCAACACCGGGAATCATCTTCATTGGAAAAATAAATCAGCCCAAGGCTGGGGAAAAAAATAACAGATTCTGTTCAGAATCAGTTTAAAGTTAGTCACTTTTTTTTTTTCTTTTGAAACACTGCTGCTGCGAACGCCGACCGATCCATATGAGTCCAGAGTAAAAGGTGACTGTAACAAGGACCTTCAGAAAGGTGGGGAAACTAATATAATCACAGGCCTTCGACACTGAACTTAATTGTTCAAATTATTTGAAGGGACATAGATGTTTTGGTGGAGCCCTAATGGTGCCTTCACCGAAATTGATTTTTTTACGCAGATTGGTTAGACTGGAACCTAAAAACTCTCCGAGGTGTGTCAGAGACTTTGGATTTGTGATGTTAATGGAGAAAACATCCCTTCTTAAAAAAAAAAACGCGGCTTGTTTTCCATTCAGCACCTACGTGTGACAAGAATTAAAGCGGGCAGGAAAAGTGTCAAACCTACCTCCTTCCTCCGCTGTGACTGATGGAGGCAAAAGAAAGGCCAGTAAACATCCACAGAGCCATATGAGTAAATCCATCTTTCCTTCTTCTTGTGTGGAGAAAATCCAGCTCTTCTCCTCCACTGTGGCTCGATTCAGTTTAATGTGAGACCTTTTCCACTATTTTCTATTTCTCTTCAAGCGCAACACAGCCGGTGCCCAAACTCCAGCACAGAAGCCGGGCTGCGTTCACGGGCTCTCCAGGAATATCAAGCTGCTTCAGCCACTCTGTCCGTGCGGCTCTTCTCGGTGTGCCGCTTGTTCTGCAGCCAGGACTGCTCTTCTTAATTTGTGCAAAAGAAAGAAAGAAAAAAAAAAGATCTGTAATCAGCGCAATTTGTCCAATAAAAACATTTTCAAAGACGCGAAATCCATTTCTGTGCTCCCAGCCGGCAGCAATGTCCCTCTGTCAGTCAAAACACGGGTGGCAATAGAAATCTGATCAACACAGTTGGGTGAGAAATTTCAAACAAAGTCAATTAGAAAAATTTAATTCTAAAAAAAAAAAATAACCAAAGGCTAAAACCAACGAGGAGGATAATAAATATTTACCCCGTTTAGTTTGATAAAAACCTCGGAAAACAAAAAGTACCGCACGTCTTTCGCCTTCGGTCCGGGGAAATACTCCAAAAGCTTTTGCTCTCACTCTCCAAGTGGTGCACTGACTTGGTAAAAGCACCTGTGACCAAGACTCAAAAATACTCTCCTGTCATTTTCGTGTTGATTACAATGTCCTGATTACAGTCCGTTCTTATATAGAGCTAAAAAAAACAACACGTGGTCTCCTGGAAGACGCAGCTCCGGTGTGCGTGCGTAATGCTGACCGGGAGAAAACAGACGCGCAGCCTCTCCGCTTCTCCTCCAACAAACTGAGCGTTTCTTCGCTCACGCACGCTTTTCTGTGTCCTCTCTCTCTGGCGCGCTCTCTCTCCCTCTCTTGTCCATGCTCGGTGCACGTCGCTCTGCCCTTCTCTCGCCTTCCTTCCCTCTCTCCCAGCAGCTCCGCTAGTGCGCACCTTCCCCTCCGCTCAGCGCCGGGTTAGTGGGCAGCGAGCAGGACTGCTCACTCAGCCCCCCCCCTCCCTGTCTCGGTGCGCGTGCACGCCGCGCGCGCGCGTGTATCGGATTACAGTAGGCATCTCGGCCCGCCTCCATATAGCCCCTCACTGATTAAAGAGCAGTTTCATCTCCCTCCCTCTCTCTCTCTGCCTCACCCTCTCTCTTACCTCTCCATATCTCCACTCTCTCCCTCACTTTCATTTTTGCCAAATTTCTCCCTGCCTCTCTCATTTCCCTCCAATTTCTTCTCTCTCTCTCACTCTCCATCAAGACACCCTCACCCTTCCAAATTTATTTCCTTCCCATCCCTCTCTTTTTTCTTCCATCCTTTTTCTTATACCCTCTTTGGCATTAAAGAGAATAAAGGGAGGTGGAAAGAAGAAATGCTGAAAGAGGAGGGTGAGGCCCACAGCACAGCTTTATGAGCTTTGTAGCAGTGCTGGGAGCTTTAAAAGGAACCTGGTGCTAGTTTACAGCATTACAGCTCAAACACCGGCCGTGTGCATGTTTAGAATAATTCAAAGATAAAGCAATCTGGTGAGTTATAATCAATTAATAATATTTTACTATTTAGCCCATATTATTATTTTTTAATCATACGAAACGGACCAATTTGCATGTCATGCAGATCAGTCATTGTGATAATAATAGACTGGCTTCTCCATGCGAAAATTCACACACAGCTTTGTACACACGCACACACGCGCTTCCTCTTTTTTTGCTTGCTCGTTCCCTCCTGGTAGTGTAGTGCAGGGAGGCTGCTAGTGGGAGGTGTGTTCTTTTGGTCAATGCAATCTAAAGCTCGTGGTCTGAAGAACAAACCAAAATTTGACTCTCGCTCTGCCTTCCCAGGACACACCCTGCATGTATTTGAGCACACATTTGCACACACACACTGGCCATAATGACACAGCTGGGTTATCTCATGGGAAGAAATTCCCCTTTTAAACCTCTTGTCTTTTATGACAGAAAGTGATAAGTCAAAATCTCTCATGAGCCAAAATATTTTTAAACCGATGCGCTTTTCTGAATACAAGCAAGCTCACACACTGTATAGAATCAAGTACTGTGGTATATTACCATTCATGGTCCTTATCACAGGAAAAGTATAAACAGACTATTTTCTAATTTCTCAATCAGCTTTACTTTGACTGCACTGGGCCTAATTACCAGCAGCCAGGTGAATTATCAATCTCAGTTCAACACAGTGACATCTGAAACATGGACACACACCATCACGCTCAGAAGTCCACAAACATCTCTCGATCTCTGAAAGTATTAAGATCTTTTCCATGACAGGTCCGTGTGTGTGCCTGTATGTGTGTGTGTGTGTATGTGTATGTGACTGTCACCCTTCTCATTCCTTCGGCCCTTCCAGTTGTACGACCTCTGTAACCTGTTGCTCTCTCCCCTCAGCCTGTGTCTTTCCACTGTAACTAAACCCACCCTGGCCCACTGGAATCTGTCAAGTGATGAGAGTGCAGAGCAATCACGTGTTAATATCAGTCTGATATTCCTCTGAGCTGCCAGAACCACTTTGCACAAAATTTCGAGCGTAGAAAACAGGAAGCTATGCTGCTCTGTGCGGCATTTAACTGATGTTGATGCTATTGCTCTTACTCTAAAGAACTCTAAAACTCTAATCCCAAAAATGTGAACTTGTTCAATGCTAATATAAGTGAGCAAATTCAATATATACTTTTGCAATGCATTGTTTTAAATTCACTCTGAGACTCAGAGCCCCCAAATTGGAGGGGCAATAGGGAAATGCAAAAAAAAAAAGAGTATCTTAAATCTTTGTTGGCACAAGCTGGCTGGAATGATTCAGTCAGGAGGGGAAGGAAAGCAAAAACCTCTGCGAAATTTCTGTGAATTCACACCAACGCACCACATGGACCCGAGCCTTCTGGACTTTCCCTTCACGCATTCTTTTGTATAACTTACAACAGTATGTTGTGAAAGTAGGATATGCTAATCCATGACACCTTTTCTGCTTGCCAAGAGGTGGACCGGGTTTCCCAGAAGTCAGTGCTGACATCACAGAGAGATTCCATTTTAAGGATATGGGCGGAAATGCATATTGTTGCTGCAAAGCTCAGACATCCCCAGAGTTTCTAGGTCACTGAGAACCACCTGCAGCGTTATTACATAAAAAACAATACAATATATAGAGATTGGAACATGTCACAGATACCCTGTTTCTCTGTGTATCCTATGTGTAAAATAAAAAAAATAAAATAAAAAAGACAATTCACTCCTTTCATGTCGCCACTTGCTAAATTGGCCACTCTGTTGGGAATGACAAGAGGCTCCTGGCTGTTGTGTGTAAGGATAAAATGGATCTGTCGCACCTCATCCGAATGTTGGTCTTCTTGCCAGTGTTGGAGCCTCCATGTGGACACAGCAGACCCTAAGCAGGACTGAAGCCTGGATGGCCCATATAGGGGTGTAATGAGCAGGTGTTGTTCCACTATTGTTTCTATTTGAGATAAAAGCTGGTTAGCATGCTAATTTCAATAGTAGAAGAGTCAAGACTTTGCACTGGTGTCGCCATCTGCAGCTGGAAAGTGTTACTGACACTGGCTATGCAGCAATTAGAAGTTGCAGAGAGCTTTAAGTCATATTTCACGTCAGTCATATGGTATGCTTCAGTTTGTGAATTAAGTTAGCATACTTGATTGCTGCATTGCATTAACACCCCCACTCCCGCACCCCTCTCTTTGCTACTGCTGCTCTTGCAGGACTGTGTTTACGTGGAAACGTAAGAGGCAGTGGAAACAGCATTTGCTTCAACGGTCAATGGGCTGCTAATATTATGTGTTTATATCTTGTTTGAATGCCTTTCTGACTAAGGTCACTTAAAAGAAATCTCTCCCTTTTCATCCCAGAGATCATTTAAATAGCACATGCTGTTCTGACTACTTTACTGTCACTGTCACCGCTAGCTGCTAGATTTTTGACACAGGGCATGACCCCCTGTGTACGGCAGTTGATGCCAAAGTTGGTGTTATTAACCTGTTAGAACACTGGATTCAGCGAATGAATGGAGAGAAGTAAGATACCAATACAATTAAGTAAAAAGATTCTGTCGTGTGCGTGTATGTGTGTGTGCATGTTGCAACACAGCTATGAAATGAGTAGAGGGTAAGGTGATCCTTGCTCTGCGTCAGGGGAAGAACTTGTCTGCTGGCTTGTCAACAAGCACTGCTCGCCCTAACTACACATCACCAACACACTGCATCCCCAGCCACTCTTTCACATTCATTTAATTTGATGAATGATTTTATTAATTAATTCAACAATGTAGACCAACTGCCCTGCGACCTACATGCTTCAAAATGCGTTTACTTTATCTTTTCTTTTTTCTTCAAGCAATGTTTGCTATTTACCTCCCTGCTGCACATTTCATGTTGATATTAAGAGGGTGATTGTTTTCTATGTGCACACGAAACTTTATTGGTTCAGGCTGCCATAAGTCTCAGTAATGTTAGTACATCCAAAGTAATCAGCCCAAAATGTTGTCAGCCCACTGAGATTTCCCTCGATCTTCATGATTACTGCTGTGCTGCCGCTTCCCTCCCTCCATCCATCTCTGAGGTTAATGGCACATGCAGAATGTGGTGATCTCAGAGGGACCGGCAGCTCTGCGTCCATCAGTCTCTCCTCACATCTCTACATCTGGGTGTTTGTGTATGCGTTTGCATGTCAGAGAGTTAAAAGATGTCTGCTTGAGTGCATAGTTGGAAAGTTTTCGGCATATGAGTGTTTTTTCTTACCTGTGTTTGAGTGTGTGTCTCCATCAGAGTCCAATGACACTGCAGGGGGCTGTGCTTTGTCCAGTTTTCCTCCACAGTTAGTAATGAAATATTCAAAAGTAGGGGCATCAGCATCAAATCATTAAAAAAAAGACATCACACACACACACACAAACAACTGAAATAAGAGAGAAAAATGGACTCACAGAGAGTAAACATTTATCTGACATCACCCATGGACTGATCGTATTTATCTGTTGCATAACAAATATTTGATCTCTGCTGTGGGTACAGCAGCACTGAAAACACTCAGTAATGCAAACATACACATGACACGACACGATGCACATACTCACATGTTCCCTATGGCCTCATCAATAAGCCATATTACTGAGCAGGTACAGCAAATTAGTGTGTCAACAGTCAACATGACCACTACGGAGGAAATTGCAGAGTGGAGACATGCATGCACATGTACACGCATACACACATACACACATGCACACACGCAGTAGAGAACAGATCTGTGAAGCTTTACACGCACTCAGAGATGCACATTTGCACAGACACACAGCCGCGTAAATGAACGTGAAAAGAAAGGCACACATGGAGTCAACAAGTCCAAGATATGATCCACCCACCCACACACACAAGCACTAAGAAAATGTATGAACCTGTATATTATGTACATGTCAGCAGGAAACTGTATTTGTAGCTTTCTTCTGTGTGTTTTGTGTGCATATGTCTCTGTAATTTCTGACTGCGGCACTGTGTGTCACTTTGTGTGTGTGTGTCGGTGTTTCTGTACGGGTGCACAAGTAAGTGGTGATAATCACAGTGCAGCCTGTGGAGACCGCAGGGAATCAACTCAGCTATTAGCAAGGACGCAGAGGTGATAGAGACAGACAAATGTATACACCACCACACCCACACAAAGAAGCACAAACGCTCACTGATACATTGACTCACAAACACAGTCAGTGTCCAGGGATCACCAGGGGCTGTCAGAGCTGTGCCCAGTCTATGAAGAAATGTTTGCTCTGTTTCTAATAACTTCATTGTTCTCTCTATCATCGATTTGTCTTTTACACTCTGCTCTTTATTTCCCTACCTTTAACTCTCTTTGTGCTTTCCCTCTTCCAGCATGCCTATTTTCTTCTCTCCCATATGTTTGATTTTCTCATTTTCTGTTCTCTCTTGCAACATTCTCCCCTTTGAATGTCTTCTGTTTCTTTCTCTGCGTGGCTGTAAATAAAGGAATCCTCCCTATGTGTCCAAACTCAGCTTGTAGCACAGCAGCTACTTCCTTTCTGTTGCACTGGAAAGCAGACAAAAAACTTTGTAACTACTCATCTCTACTCATACTTGTAAGTGTTGGCACTGAAACATTATCATGCATGTGAAATTGGTGTGAAAAAGATCCATCCAGTTTTCTGTTTTTAATGGACTACAATTGAATTTCAGAAAGTATGGACTGGCTTAGTGTTAATCATCTGTAACAGTAGGTCTTGAATTTATACACAGCTTTTGTTTGATACTTATAGAAAATGAGGTCTAGACATAGACTGGAACAGCAATTATATATCTGTTAAATAGCAGGCCATTGTGTTCTTTTGTAACTTACTTTTCTAAGGCCAGCAGTTGCAGTTTGCTTCAATGTCTAGATATAAATACATCCATATAATACACTACTCACAAAAAGATAGGGATTAGGCTTTCCGGTGAACTGTATGGAAAACGTCAGAAGTTAATGCTACAGTGATATTATATCATGAAAGTAGGGCATTTAAGTAGAAGCATGCAATGGTGGTTTCCTCATCTCAAACAATTTATTCAAACAAAAGCCAAAAACAGTGGTGGGCATACCACAACAAAAAATGTCAATGTCTCAATAACGTGTCATGTGCCTTTGAGTATCAATTACAACTTTACAACGACATCTCATGCTGTTCACAAGTCGACTTATTGTCTGCTGAGGCATGGCATCCCACTCTTCTTGAAGGGCGGCCCTCAGGTCATTGAGGTTCTGGGGTACAGAGTTGCAAGCCCCTACACGACGACTCAGCCTATCCCATAGGTATTCTATGGGATGCAGGCCACTCCATTCGATGTACACCAGCCTCCAGCAGCCAATCCCTAATGATGCAGCCTCGATGAGCTGGAGCATTGTCATCCATGAAGATGAAATTAGGCCTGTGTTGTTCATGCAGGGGCACAATGACTGCATTGATGATGTTATTCAGGAGGTATGGGCTTGTCACTGTACAATTCACAATGTGTAGGGCAGTTCTGTATTGAGTAGACACACCTGCCCACACTGCAACACCACCACCACCAAAGGCTCGTCTGGTGACAACACTGGCTGATGCATAGCGCTCTCCTTGACATCTCCAACATCATTGGCGGCCATCATTTCTGCTCAACGTGAATTGACTTTCATCAGAGAACAGCACTGAGGCCCAATGGTCCCTCGTCCAGCGTAATTGCTCCCTGGCCCATGCAAGACGATGACGCCTGTGCCTGGTGGTGTGGTCAGGTACCCTTGCAGGTCGTCTAGCAGGCAGACCACGTTGATGTAAATGGTTTCGAATGGTCTGACGTGACACTTGGGTGCCTCTCACCTCCCTTAAATGTGGCTGGAGTTGAGTGGCATTCATCATTCGGTTCCGCAGGGCACTGTTCACAATGAAGCGGTCATCAGTGTGGGGTGTGGCCAAAGGACGTCCACTTCTATGCCTTTCTGTGACTCTTCCAGTCTCTCTGTATCTCTGTTGCAACTTGCTGATGACACTCTAAGCTCAGTGGCCACTTCCATCTGAGAACATCCTATTTGAAGCCTCGCAATGGCCGAAAGCCAAATATCCCTTATTTTTTGTGAGTAGTGTATGACTACACAGAGCTCTCAGGCCCCTTTAGTGAAGACAGTTTTCCGATGAAAAGATCAGAACACTGAATCACCTTGTTGGTGGTGAAGAAAGATGTTGTGCTTTAAAAGGTGAGATGGAAGGATCAAGGTTTTTCTCAAAGGCTGTAAGCACAGATAGATGGGTTTTCTCACCTTCATCACTGTTTCTCAAGTGAATGGAATCAGTTGGTTTATATACATTGGGAGGATGTATTTTGTTTCAGTAGCTCACCGCCTGAGCTGAACAGACAGTGCTCGGTTTGGCAATCTGCAAACAAGGATGTGGCTTTTGTGAACTGGGTGCAGCTTAAATTATTAAAGGTTTTTATGGTGTTAGCAGAACAAAAATCATGCTACACTTACACAGGCAAACAAGCCGGAGCTCTGGTCTGATCATAAAAATTTATTCCTCTTAAGTTGATATCTTGCGCTTACATGGCTTTGGTGTGACAGCTGAGGTACTGTGTTTAGAGCCATCAGTCACTGTCTGACAAGATAAGACAGCTACAGTGCTGAGAAAAAGGGGAGAGGAGCAACAACCCCCATCCCCCCCTTTGCACACATTCTGCCCCCCACCCCTCTCTATTGTTTTCTTCATTCTTCTATTATTCTAACTTCAGACCATTTTGTTAGTCAACCCATTCTTTTCTGTTTAAGGCACTACCAATAGGATGTCAGCAATTGGAACTAACTGGACTTTAGTGTAACACAGTTTTCACAATCCACTACCTTCCAATTGCAGTCATATGCATGGAGGTATTGTTGAAGAAAAACAAAAGAGAGACCTGTTTATGAGCAACTCCCTCAACTGTAATGCTAGAAATAAAGAGAACGGGCCACCGGCCACCAGTATGCAGTGCTTACACACAAAAACATACATACACACACATATACTTTGAGTGACAGGACTCGGAAAATCTCTAGACCCTTGTCTAATGACATTATCAATAACAACGGCCTTGGGGAGATGTGAAAGTGTGTCCGACTGAGTTTTAGGAGCGGAGCCCTCAGGCTGCACAATAACAGCGGTTTTCGTTCCCAGTGAATCCCTTGTTGTGCGAGATGACATAAAATGATAGGATTATCAGTAATGGCTTAATCATGAACACACACGACAGCAAGACTCACACACACAAACACAGAGACAGAGCGGTCCCTGATCATGAATAGATGATGGGTCAGGAAACCTAACACTGATAAAGTGGCCTCTAACACCACAGAGGGCTGATTACATGGACTTTATCAGTGAGTGAGTCATGTTACAACATTTGTGGCTTCTTTCTTTCTCCTTTACTTACTTGTATGGGTGTTTGTTTGTTTGTATTTTTACTCCATTGATGCCGTGTGCATCCTCCTTCCTAATGCAATCTAAATTCTTAGAGGAAGCACTTCACTATTATATCCCAATCTTTTCGTTCAACTTCACATACAACACCTTCTGCTCCTGCTCCTTTCCTTTGTTCCTTCCTCCCCCTTTACTTCCTTCCTACCTTCCTTCAATGACAGTTTTTTCCCTCTTCCTTTACACCCTCTTTATGCTAATGTCGACTGCAAACACCTCGAAGTGATCTAGTCATCTCTTGGCATGCAATTAAAAGATATAATATTCAATGTGCAGACACACAAGCACACATGGAAGACTTTTACTATCACAGATAACTGCAGACTGTTTGAAGATTGTTTCATTTACTAGTGGATTGTTTTTTGAAATGATACTTACTGATAGAAATATTCAGCTACACACTAACGCCAACATGCTGCCTGCAGTGTTAATACAGCTCAATTCCAAGCTTTTCTATAGTTCATGTAAAGTACGGGTGACATTTCCATCCAGCTATAGGGAACTGAAAGGCAAAATATTTTGACCTTTATGTAACCATACTTATAGGATTGGAGGAGAGGATTATCAGCAGGAAGAGTGAGATGGCGAATGGAGGCGTGGAGGAACATCTGGATGAGGAAATAGCTTGGCCATTTTATCCCAACAGAAATTTATGAAGGGCATGGCAATCAATGGAGGGGTGAGACAGAACGAGGATACTGTAAAAGGAAGTACTAAGAAAAAAACTGTCAGTGGCCAGAAGAATGGTGATGGCATGTTGCTGCAAGTGGAAGATGAATTACAAATCAAAAAAGTGAGTTCGAGAGATGCATCCACAGCTTTGAAGGCTTATCCGATTCCTCAACAATCACAAGATAGGCAGCACATGTGTCAAAGTAATCTACCAGAAATATGTCTGTGCATGCGTTTGACTAGCCAAATTCAAGTTGTAATTTACAACCTCTGCCCTCTTGGACTTCCCCTGTATCCGTGTCCTGGACTCCAATAACATATTAACACAGTGCTATGTTGGTCTGAATTTGACTGAAAAAAGTGAAAAAAGAAAGAACAGAGAGCTGGATGCAGTCTGATATACCTCAACTATGAATATGTACATGAATGAGATCCGTTATTCATTCTGGTCTAATATAATGATGATTCACCCTCTGGCATACAGGAAGTTATTAGCTTGTTTGGAATAAACATAAGTAAGCAGAAGCTATAATTGCAGACACATAAAATAACTCCACCTACAGAAACCAAAATTTAAAAATGACAAATTTGAGGATTACCACTTTGATGATGTAAATTAAGGCGCGAGTTACAGGGGAACAAACGTATAGTTGTGGTTACCCATCTATTTATAGGAAGCACGGCGCGCAAGGGAGCAAGGACCAGAGGCAGGGGAGGGATATAATAATTGGAGTTACTTCCACTGAAAATCCTATTTTCGCAGTCTGGCAGAGATAGAGGAACATGTGAATGGATGGAGGACTGAGGGAAAGGGAGGAATACACAGTTACTTTGTGGGGAAAATCCTATTTCCTCTGTACGGTTCAGAGGAAAGGATAGAGAGATGGGGGGATGACGGGATCTCTGGCTGGCATGATGGATGGATGGATAAAACTGATGCAGGGATTGTGGCAAAGTGAATGAATGGAAGTGTTGAGTAAAGGGGGGAATCAGAATCACTGAATCATTGGAGATGGATGGATAGATGGATGGATAGATGGATGGATGGATGGATGGATGGATGGATGGATTTGCTCCAAGTAAAATCCTATTTTCTGCAGCTGGTAGATTTAGCATCTGGAGTCTTCAGATTACCATAATAATCTACCATGAGGAAATAACCAGATTCTGGACTCAGGGTGTGTGTTTGTGTGCATGCCTTGTGGCTGCATGTGTGCACATCTTTGTGAGTAGGTGTAAGTACACGAGTGTGTATGCACATCTATTTGTATCCCTTCGTTCAGCATGTTTCTGTGTCCGTGTGTGTGTGTGTGCCTGCTCAGCAAGGAAAGATGAGAACGGGAAATGAGGGGTTGCTACTTCGGCCCACAAATTTGATTTGGAGCTGCCGCTTCAATTAAATGGTTGACCGCTTCCACCACCAACCCCTCCCACACACACACACACACACACGCACGCACGCACGCACGCACGCACGCACGCACACACACATATTAGTAGATACTAATTGATTGAGGAGCGTTGGCTGATAGACAGCATCTGAGATGGGTGGAAGAAATGAAGGGGTCAGCAGCTGTTTCATTTCCCAGACCTACTAAAGGATTTTAACTGAACCCAAATGCACTCACTCAAACACACACACACACACACGCACACATACACAAGTAAAAAAGTGTGTAATGTTGTCATGTGGCGCTGAATGGCTTGATGATATGGAAAGACGAAACACAAGCAGACATACGCACACGTACTCATGGTAATATAATATTATACAAGCTTGACTAAGCAAATTAAGAGGATACACGCAGTGTTTACAAGTGCACAGGAAAAGGATAACACGGGGACATTCACACACATGCACAAGTACCCCCTGACCATGGGAGTATAACATGCTGGTGTCGGGTCACGTTTATATTGCTAACAGGCACCATGAGTGATCACATCTGATCATTAATCCATGAAAGCTGAAATCTGACTCAGATATCATGAAATGGTACTGATAGGCCATGGACAACACAGTGTAACAATGCCAATAAACTTGACAAATAATGCTGTTAATGAATCAATTCATTACTTAGTGCCAATAACAATGTCCAAGGGAAGTTGGACATAGAAGAACGTATGAATGGATGGAGAATTAAAGGATTGCGGATTACCAATGCTCAGTGAAGATTGCTGTTGCTACTGACAGGCCCTGAGAACGCCATACTTTAGCTGATGCACTTTACATTGCAGCCTGAATGCTGCTGTCGTTAGTATTCCCTATTATTGGTTTTACTTGATTGGTTTGTGTCATTTTCATTTAGTTGCTTAGGTTTCTGTAGTTATTTATTCTTAAATGTTAATTAAATTCAATAGTCCTATCTTCTGAAATCCAGTCTTAAATTACCCGAGACCTGAGTAAAACATTGCACACAAAACAATTTAAGACTATTGTGACTGTAGAGTTGCTCATTTGTCACTGAAGTTAAATCAGTGACAATTATCTTTTAAGCATAGGTATTATCACCCACTTTTAAAAGTATGTTGTCATCTCTGAGTGTACTTGTGTTATGGGTAACAACACTATACCAATGGCTTTTGTGAAATAGCCAATAAGCCACAGCGCACACTACACATCTCCACCCTTTTTCCAACATATAAATGCATTAATACAGCCATACACCTTATATCCTCTAACGACTCTCCTTCACTTTCTCATCGTTATTCGTCATGGTTCTCATCTTTTTTTACCATCTGTTTTACTCCTGTGCCACCTCTCTTCACCTCTCCACCACCATACCTCTTATTTCACTTTTCCTCTCTCTCTGATATTATATCAGGGTCTTAAAGAATTAAACATCCTTCTATGAATTGTCTTCAATGAAGAGTTCAGCTGAGACAAGGATGACATTAAACTTATAAAAAGGGGGGCGGGGGTCATGAAGATGGAAAATCTGCTCTTTGATGTCTTTGTGCTCAGCCTGGTTCTGAATCCTGCTCTCCACATGACCATGGTCAGGTTTGTGCATACACTATATTATGATCTCTTTTATGAGTTGGGACTGCGGGACAACCAGACTGTATTGTTTACTTACTGCGTAACTTGCAAATTCATCCCAGTTCACAAATGTAGGCGGGGAAGATATACATTGCCAAACTGATTACTTAGCCCTGATCCTTAATTCTGTCAGGTTCTCTTTCCAACTTTTAGTCTTTTCTATTTCCCCAAGCTTTGCATTTTTTGTGACGTAAAGGAGGAGTTTACTGATTTACTGACAAAAAAAGGAGTACAGACGAGAAGGCAAAGACAGAGGGACTCAATGAGGATGGAAAAGCTCTAGACTGTCTTAGAACAAAGCAGAAGGTGAAATACAAAGGAATTAATGAAGCAGTGTTCTCTCTCTCTCTTTCGCTCTCTCGCTCTTAAACACTCTCACACACACAGCCTCTGTATTTACAGCGCCATCGTTTTAAGGGTTCCTCCGTCACGCCACAGTTTTATGGTGCTGTCATAAAACAGACAAAAGACAAATGGTCGGTGAAGAATTGCTTCTGCAAGGGTCGTTTAGTAGTCACCCAGTCACTCAGGTGGTCAGTTAACCTGTCAATAAGGCAACCCTGTAATCAGCGTGCAAAACACATGGTAAGACAGTCAGCACTGTAATTCAAGTGGAACAAAATTTACTTTCCAGTAAAGCTATTTCACTTTTGGAAACTTCTCCAAAGGGAATAACCTGATGTTTCAGTAATATTTGAGAATATATGGAGGAGTTGCACCAGCACAACACGGAGTCACAAACACACATGCTACAGCCATCATCTGGTAAAACAATGATTAAACCATACTCCTTAAAGCTGCTTTCTTGGTGTGACCCCCAACGGCCACTCCACTGTTAAGACTAATGGGTTGTGACTCTTAAGTACACATGCAAACACTATTGTGATTGCTGTGAGAATACACTAAAATACAAGGTCTATCTGTCTTTCTCAGTAATCTCATGACATCCTGTACCCTTACATCTGAGTGAGCACTGGCCCAGTCACTGCAAGTCATCCATCCACCCTTTCATCTTGCCATTTGTCTGAGTCAAGTTTGCCAAGGAAATATGAGGACAGCCTGGCATCTTCACCTTCTGCTTGTGTTTACTGGCTCTTGTTAGCATGTTGGGAAATGAAGTCCCTGCATTGAGTTTTATAGTCTCCCTATGGGTTGTGCTGCCAAGTTCCCAAAATAGATTTAGCTGAACTCTTCTTCCTTGAGTGAATGATGCAACCTCTCTATCAGTATATCCATTGTAATGCACATTTGATGTAGCTCATGATAAAATTGGATTAATCCCTGTGGGGGCAGTGGTCACAGCTCATAAAAGATAGCTGAAAGCTCAGCTCACTTAATCAAATTTTACTAGTTAACATTCATTCTTACAACTTTGAAAAAATCATTCACAGCAATGGAAATGTTCACATTCATTTCATCAGTTTTTAATTTTTTTTTTTTTTTAACAAATAGTTTTTTCTCAGCTGAACCTCCACCCACCAATCCATGCCTTGCCCCTAACCACTGCCACAGTACTGTAAACTACTCCAGGATCCCAGACAGAGATTGAAAAGTGAAGAAAAACCAACATGATTACATGAATGATGTCAGTTTTACTGAGGTAGAGGAACTCTGTGGTTGTCGTCTTATCTCGTGCTTTCTCGATGATTTCTTGTGCGCATCAATAAGTCTAATCAGATACTTCGACCAGATGTTTTTCAAATTTGTTGATGTGTTTGATTTTCAAATTGAAGCACAATTTGGATTGAAAGAAGATGTTTTATTCATTGAAATTTGGACTGATATGTTCATAGAAGTTCAAATTCACTTACTACCTCGAAATTGTGCAAATTCTCTGCTGCCACCAAAAAACATCTTTCTTCCTCCAATGGGTTTTTTTATTTATTTAATTTTTTGGGGTCATTGGCAGACAGCGTTTTAGTGTTTTAATGCCACCATTTGGTGCATTAGCATTGTCAGCTCTTGCCAGAGTCAACTATGAATCAATGGTCAACAGTACAGCTTTCAATGAAAAAACTCAATGGATTTGAAATGATACATCATGCTGAGGCGTCTGGTCTCACGTCTAAATATCTGAGTGAATTATGTTAAAATAAAACTATAAGCCCATGAGCCAATCATCCAGATCATTCAAACCGACAGGCACAAAAACAACAGTTGAAACAGTCATTTTAACTGTAATGTTGCAGCCAAAGTAAACAACACAACCACAAGCAGAGTGTGTAAAACAGACAATGAAGTGCATGTATAGACTGATGGTATATTATTTGAACTAACGATTTTTTTTTTTTTTTGTTGTTGTTTTTTTTTTTTTTACAAAGGAAATGAGCAGTGTTGGTATCTCGTTCTGTTCATATCAGAAAAATTTATCACCAGTTCGCCTTCACTTGAGGTGAGATAAAATGTATTTAACATAACTGAATTGATTTGAACAGAATTGAATTTCAATTAATTTAAATGAAATGGCTGAATTGGGAGCAAGGAGAAACAAGCTCTCACCTCACAAACAGTCCATTACAGCACTCACATTATGTAACAGGCAAATTAACCCTGTGACCTGTTAGTAAAACCTATTGATACTTGACTTCCACTATTCACCATTCACATTCGTGCCACAGATGCTGTTCAGAGAAAGACAACCTAACCTTAAAAACATGGCAGCAGGTGTAGGTGAAGAGTAATTTTTTTTTTTGTCTTTTGAAAATGAACCAATTTTAAAGCAGCACTGTTATCAATCTGCCACTCTGAACTGTGGATCAGAGTCACAGTATGTCTCCCACCGTGAGCCTCATCCTCAAGCTGAGAAGGGGCCAAAACCTCCCTCGCTCCCCGCCCTGGCAAACCAGGTCCCAGCCCCATTTGAGAACCTCGCCCTGCAACCCACTACCTTCTAATCTTCTTTCAGCATGCAACCGGCACAAACCCCTCAGAAATGAGTGTGCAATAATGGTACGCTTGGCCGTGCTGGTGCTTTGTAATGTATACTGATGTAGTGTCTCACCACAAAAGAGGGTGTGGACTCTCAGCTCTGTCCCTTTCAACACTTTACCAAACAAGTTGTCATTAGGAACAGGTGTTCCCGACAGGTCCCTCCTTCACAGTATATGTCTGGAAAATGCTAAACAATTTTGTATTTAATGAAAACACAAGTTGAGAGACATGATTACATCGTAAAAAAACGTTAAAAATCTTGTATAATTAGACTGCAAAATAACAATATACTTGGCAGTGTATAATTCCTGTATCCCATGTGACGCGTTAGCATTGTGTGGGTGTTGTCTGTAACAGCCTACTATAAAGTGATGCCTTTAAGGGTACAGACACAGACAAACAAACACACGCACATACAGTTTGGGCAACTTGATTAGAAGTAGGCTACTTTCATGGCTGAGTTCAGAGAAGGAGGAATTGATGGAGTGCTACCTCTGTATAGTGCGCCCACTCACAGGGGTGAGTATGTCATTTATATTCAATCATTCAATCATTCATTCATCTTCTACCGCTTATCCATTTCCGGGTCGTGGATGGTGCTGGAGCCAGTCCCAGCTCACTCTGGGTGAGGGCGGGGTACACCCTGGACAGGTCACCAGTCCATCACACAGAGACAGAGAGAAACCAACAACCACTCACACTCACACTCAGACCTACAGACAATTTAGAGTCACCAATTAATCCAAACGATGTCTTTGGACGGTGGGAGGAAACCGGAGTACCCGGATGAAACCCACACAGGCACTGGGAGAACATGCAAACTCAACACAGAAAAGGCCCCAGGGCGGGAACCGAACCTGCGACCTTGTTGTGAGGCTACAGAGCTAACCACTATGCCGCCGTGCTGCCTATGTATGTATATACTGTATAAACATATAACCCATCAATTTGATTATTAATCTTATACATTTAAATTTATAAGATTATAAAATGTCTGAGGGAAACTCCAACAGACAACAGGAAGTGTGGATTATTTCTACAAATTTGAATAATTTTTTTTTTCTGTCAGCACTGTTAACTGAAAATTCTGTTCATATCAGGAAAATTTATCACCAGTTCGCCTTCACTTGAGGTGAGATAAAATGTATTTAACATAACTGAATTGATTTGAACAGAATTGAATTTCAATTAATTTAAATGAAATGGCTGAATTGGGAGCAAGGAGAAACAAGCCCTTCACAGGTGATGGAGAGTAAGTATGTCAGTGTGTGTGTGTGTGTGTGTGTGTGTGCCATTTAATGTCCTGTTAGGCTAATTTCCCCAACAGCCTCCTGCAGAGACACATTGTTTCATTTCAATATCAAACAGCCGTAAGGTAAGCTTTTTCCATGGCACACTAATTGTTGTAATGGTTTGTTCTTCTGTACCTCTCTTCTGCTCTCCCCCTACACTCCCCCTTTACAACCTCTCTCTCCTCTCCTCACACTGGATTATAATAACTTGCTCCAATCTTTCTTCCTTTCTCTTGTTCCACACACACACACACACACACACACACACAGAGACTTGTGAGCGACAGTTTGATGAGAAGTGCCTTCCCATTAAACAGACAAAAGGAGAGAATGCATCAATTAACACCCACTTACACACACACACACACACACACGCATACACATTTCTCGATGGGTAAGATTTTATGTGTTTGTCGGAGACACACAAACAGAGAGAGTGAAGACTGATGCGTAGACGCATCAATTAAATCAGTCACAAGTAACCAAAGTGTTCATCCTACGTATACACTTTATGTTGCTGAATGAATCTCTCATTCTCTCACTCTGTCTTTGAAATGCGTCCAGGAGGTATAGAAAGAAAATTGCCTGCAATTATTTTGTTCCTTTGCACACAAACTAAAAACAAGAACGTGCACATATTCTGTATAACATGAACTCCCAAGTCATTTCTCAGACACATAAATCAACAGGTGGGTAAAACATGGTGTTAAACTGTTATTTATCACAGCGAAGAAGGAAACAAACCAAAAACAATGTGTGCAGACTATAAAAAAATATTAATTTATGCATTTCTCCCTTTAACAAAAAATCTTTAGTGAGGAATTTGAACAATTTTTACACATTAACTCTCTGGCCTGGTTATTTATTTCTGGAGCACAGCTCAGTACATTGCCAGGCAACTACAGGCCTGCGTCAAAATGAGATACCACACTGCATTTGGCCTGTTTACTGTAGTTGTGTAAACTGGTGGTGTACATGTATATATATATGTGCTAATTAACACCAGTGCATGATTTACACAGATGATAAGTTGGACCAGAATACTGTACGTCATCCCTCTTCTTTCATTTGATGGTCTCATCATTATGAAAGCATCATCCTTTCCTGCTCCGGCATGCGCTTGCTTGGGCGGCCCGCCTAGAACACTGGGGGCTGCGGCATGCCACGTGGCTGTGGTGGCCCTCTAGGCTTGGTACCTCTCATCCTCCCACACTCAGGGCGGTGGGCATGGGGAGCCGGGGCCCCTGGCCCAACTCTGGGCCCTAGTGATGGTCTCACTCACATTTAGGGAATGCCTGCTCACATGCATGGTTTCACTTGCCAGCTCGTGTTGGGTCACATCATGAAGAATTGATGAATCCTGCGTAAAATGGGCTGAGCTGCTCTTTCATTCCATCACTATGTATCCTATCTTTGACTTGGCTCCTCCTTTGGGACTCCTTCACCTACCTGGACTCCCATCTTTCCAGAGATCTACACAGAAACCCTCTGGACTCTCTTAATCCTTAGTGAGGTGACAGGAAAAGCACAGGATCCTTCACTCCACCAGCCCCTACCAGCAGCACCTGCTTCCCTTCCCCTGTCCATCCTTCCACATCTTCTCTTTCCTTTATTCCCCCTTGTATTCACTGAGGTGTAGCACTGCCCTCCCTGCCACACAAACATCAGTGCACCCAATAAAGATTCACAGACTAGCTTCCAGGGAGGGCTGGTGATGGTCACACACACACACTGAAATAATAAAATATTTAGCTGCAAGACTATAAGTGCATCAGTCTCATATAGCGTTGACACAATGTAGTGTTAAACTATGAGGACAAATGCAGACACAAAATAAATAAATAAATAAGAGGGTGCCATAAATGATGCAGCCACTGGAGCTTTAAGGCATTTGGAAAGGCTATGAGTTTGGCAGGTTTCTGTGTGCATGAATGTATCCAATTACAAATGAGCAGTGAGTATACCGACAGCAGTAGCAGAGAGACAAAAAAACCGAGTGTAATCAGAGGTAGTACAAAAGAGAACACCACCGAGAGAAAAAAAAAAGTTTTGGCTCAGTTTCAAAGATCATATGAGTCTTCCTCAAAGAAGCTGCGCTCTCATACATGCACATGCATACAAACTAATCAAGACAGCAGCTCCAGGATGAGGGATGGCCGTACTGCACCAATCGTTTATATATCAATAAATCAACAAACAAATGAGCAGTGGAGATGTTTGCTTAGGAACTCCATGTTCCACTTCATCTCCCCAAAGTGGAAGGAAGAAATGGTAAGCACATACACACACACACAAACACACACACACACACACACACACACACACACACACACACACACAAACCTGTGATTATAGGACAGTTTTTCCAGGCCCGTCTTAATAAAAAGCTCAGAAAGCCAGTTTACACGGACAGTAACTGATCACTGTAATCATTCCTCATGTTCATACTGGTTGTGAAGCGGCAGTCTGACTTAATCAAATCATGTGGGTAGCTCATGGCGCTGCTAATGCACCACTGCAGCTCAACAAGAACACCCACCGTGTTGGATGATAATGTGTGTTAATAAAATGTTCTAGTAGCAAACCACAGGCATTAAGCAAGATCCTCTGTGTGCTGATGGCTGCCTCTTTGATAAACATAAATGACAATGAGAGGAACAATGAGAGGAATAGGAAAGAAAACAAATCAGAAATTACACACACACAAAAAAAGACAACACTCATTCCTGTTCTCCGTCACCTCCATTTTCAGTAATTTTCATGTCTGCGGTTGTGTCTGTCTTCTGTGTTTAGCCCTCTGTCCTCTGTGTAGATGTCTGCATCAAAAGCAACTAATTCAACTATAATCAGCTTAATGAACACACACACACACACACACACACACACACACATACACACAGGAGATACAAGCAATTTCCATGAAAACACATCCAAGTGTATTGTTATGCTGAATCTTTTCAAACATGTAAACACAGATATTCGTTTTCACCTGTTGCTTTGCATTTACATGAAACTTAATCCACACAAAGCCCAGTTCGTTTTTAAAATGCTGTTTAAAAATAAAAAAATGCATTCAACATCCTCGGACAGTTAGAGACACAGCTTGGTTACTGTGTTGAGACTGTCTGTCTGCCTCAGCAGATGTAATATTAAGTCCTGAAACCTGTAATCTTTCTTTCGGCTCAATATTTTTACTCTTGGTTTCCAATAAAGTCACAGCTCTATAGAAGTCCATAGTAATCTCAGTACTGTCAATATTAAGTTAAGCATCCTTAAGAGGATTCATTAAGGAGGACTAATGAATGGCGAATAGTCTACAGAATCACAATGTTTAAAGTACACGCCAAAGAGAAGAGCCCTCAAGCAAAGCCCTCGCTGAGGGCCCGCGCTTTCCATCCTGGACCCGCTGATGTCAGAAAGTCCCTGGACCTGGAATCGCAGCAGGCTGCAGAACATGCAGCAAACTAAACGAAGGTCATTGTTGAAAAGTTCTGAACAAATAGACACATCTACTTTGTATCTAACAGTGGAGTCACAAAGACCTGAAATAATTTCACTACCTTTCATTATTCCTACCATCTTACTGTAAGACCTGCTCTTCAAAGATGACCGCTATAAAAACCGACCACAGTTTGACGCTGGATTTTTAGCATTATTCCTGAGAAACAGGAGAACTGGGAGATGGGACAGACTACCAAACAACCTTTGAGTAGTCATGATTCAAGAATTGTCATAGGCATTGTAAGAATATGGCGGTTCAGACTGTGCAATGAAATTCTTGCTTTGTAAATCTGTCTTCACTCCAGACAATATGACAATATGACACCCAACAGTATGGACAATTTACAAAGACATATTGGCCAACAGTATAAAGAGCTAGGGATTATTACACAGTAATAATTGTGTTGTGCATGTGCATGTGTTATCATTTGGGGATTTCAGCACCAGTGACCTGATCAATTAGTGTGAAGTAGAAGAGGCAATATGCACAGAAGAGTTACAGTTAAACCTTCGTTTGATTTGCTATGCAAATAAATTATCCATAATTTAGGGTAACTATTTTAACACAACTAGAAAAACGAAAGTAATGTATTCCTTCATGATTTATATTCCTTAAGCCTGTAAGGGTTCATGAAACTAGTCAGAGGGGGTTTTCATGTTTCCATCCTTATTCAAAACAGAGCAAGCTCTGTTTAAGCAGACCCATCAGTCTACAGCAGTGCAGAGCACAGCACAACTGTGGATCATAGGTGTGTTTTGGGTCTCAAAGCCCCCAATGTTTTACAAATAGCCCAAGATCTCTGAGATTTATTTATCTACAAGCATATGAGGAAAAGTTGCCACAAATCTGTTTAGTCATTAGTCATTCAGCTCCCGCATTATAGCCCTAGAAAATTACACAATATTGAATAAATATAGAACACAGAGGCACGTTTTCATCCTCAGTGTCATTCAAGCAGTAGCTCAGCCATTTGGCATGTGCTCATTTTCTGTGAGCTCAAGAGAGAGAGCAATGGAGAGAGAGGACAACACATACAGGGCTTTTGTGGTAGATATAAGAAGATTTGTGTAAAACAGAAAGAATGAAGGTGGAAATGGGGCACAAGTAAGGCTAGAGGTGGAAGAGGAGGAGATACCTGGTGGCAGCAGCAGCTGAGTCTGGACATCTGAGTGACAGCAACTCGCCTACAAGCACAGAAACAAGAAAAGGGTTTTTTAATCTAACTCTGTAGTTATAGCTCAGTGTTTCTTCGATGTTTTTTGTCTTATGGCATGTCGTACATGTTATTAAAGCCATGTGGCATCACAGCCTGTGGACTACTGGTCTGCTAGTCTGTGCTCACAATGGTGTAAATGTGGAACATGAGCTGAACAGAGAAAGATGGTGATGACCTCCCTTTGCAGAATCCAACTCAGGAGACTCTAACCATGACTGATTTTCAATCCCTTCATCATCCTAAAGGAAAAAACTTACTTAGAGTGTGTTTTAATTCACTGAAATACACTACACATTACATATTTGCATGCTCACTAAAGAAGTGTGTGTGCATATTTAATGTATGACAGTGACATACTGTGACTCAGAGATGATATTTTAGGACTATTTCATTTATATCTTGAATATCATGATATATGATATGTGATCATGTAAACTTATTAATGGCTTGTGGGCATTTAAGGACACTTTGCAGGCATTGTTGTCTGATGCCTCAGCTTTGGTTTCAAGGAGACTTGACTTTTATATACATTTATGTCACTCAATGGATCGTTGCTGTTAAATATAAACATCCAATATTGTGACATTATATCCACTACAGGACAAAATACAGCAAAGACAATCACTTTCCCCTCAACTAGCAGTAACGCTCAAGTGGCGGTGAAGCAGGGGTCAAATCAATACTTTCTAATGATCATAGAGAGCATTAGAAGAGACAGTTCACACACCCAGCTCACTTCTTTAGGGTAGATTTTTGAAAAGTTGAATTTTTCCGGGTAAAATCTGTTCTTACTTAGTGTGAATTTAAAGCCAAGGGAGAAGGATAGTCTTCATTTCTCCCCTGATCTAGCACATGATCAGAGCTGTCAGCGGCAAAGCCTGGGTCCATGTGAGTGTTTGGCATAATGATACTGACACACAAACGCAAAACCCAAAGTACACACACACACACACACACACACAAGTGCTCACATATACTACTATATCCTGACCAAACCAAGGAAAACTGAATACAACTAAGATCTCGTGGCAACATCTACTGCTCTATTACACCCAATTATTGACTTTATCATCAGTTCTATTCAGCTTTCCAACTACTGGCACACTGACTTAAATAACGTAATGTTTGTGTGTATGTGTGCACATATGTGTGTTGGAGGAGCCAACACTACTGTGAGAGTTCTTTCACTGAGCCACTTCACAGAACAGCCTGTCAGTGTTGGTGTGTAACTGAGAGGGAAAGAATAAGGCTGGGTGTGTGTGTGTGTGTGTGTGTGTGTGCGCGTGTGTGTAGACAGTGAAAGACTTAAAGGCAACATTCAGACTTTCAGACAGTGTGTGTGTGTCGAGGGGAAGAAAGATAAGAGGCGCCACTAAAAGCTTCCTTACTCCTTACACCCTCTGTTGCTTGTTTATTAAACAGAGACAATTTTGTGTGTGTGTTTTTGGGGTTGGTCTTTGTGTGTGTATGTTAGAGTGTATGGCATCCTGGAGCGGGGGTGGGAGAGGAAGGAGAGCGAGAGAAGAGGGTGAGGAGAGTGATGGAGAGCGGAGGTGTAGAAGTCACTTGGGTGTCAAAGTGATGGAAGGGAGGAAGGGGAGAGACAGAGAGCAGCAGATGAAAAGAGGGACGATCAAAGGTCAAGTATGTGAGAGAAAAAGGAAGTGTGTGTGACAAACAATCCCTGATCTCTGTCTTTATTTCCCAACTTCTCTCAGAAATGCTTTGTTTTCCTTCCTCTGTCATGTTGACCGGTGTAACTGTCCCAGCTTGTCCAGCCCTCTGACCCAACCTTTTGTTTTTTTTTTTTTACTTGAAAAGAAATACACACAAAAGCAAATACACTTCCACAACCAGTTGAACACAGGAGTGTTGTAACTGCACAAACACACAACCGAGATCAGACTGTTGGTAATTGTGGATCTTCACTTTTGAGAATGAACTAATTGAAAAAGAAAGGGAGAGGAAATGTACAAGCCAGCCAATGCATAATTACCACATTCAACATATTTTTACAGAAAATTGGAAGTGATAATCTGAGATTTGGTATTTCAAATCAACGATAACAGTCATCCACACTTATTAGGTTTTGTTTGGTCTGGCAGAAATAGAAGACTGCTGAACTTTACAACTACAGCTGCTAGTTTTCCTTTTGAAAGAGCTAATGTCATATATGTTTTATATTTTGGCATCTTGCAAAGTGTGTTTACAGGCTTTTGCAGAAAACCTCATGGATAGGCATTGGGTTCAATAAAATAACACATCTTATTTAACTGCAATTTTACATCCAACCCTCTCTCTCTCTCTCAAGAGCGCAGTAACATTGCTTTTTTTTTTTTTTAACCAGTATTGGACAGACTCAATCCCAGTGTGAGGGCTGCTGCACTCTTCAGCTGTCTAAATTACTTTTTGTTGACTTCCATTTGCCATCGAAAAAATTCCCATTTTGTTGTCGTTGTGAACAGAAACAGTCAAAATGATCTGTTGAGGAGATATTTAAAGACCCAAGAGAGATGTAGCAACAAAACACATCACGCTAAAAAAAAAAAAAATAAATGAAAATAAAGTGGGACCTGCTTTTTCTCACTAGTAAACTCATTGTCAGAATTGAATTTGTTTGTGCTTTCACCCTCAAAACCACAGATTAAGTTGATGATGGTTAAAAAAAGAATCCAAAATGCTGTCAAAAAAACAATGTGGGATATAATGCAGAATCACATGCTGGGGCATAAATTGAAATTTCAAGTTAAATGGGAAAAACAAAATTAATTTCAACACTGTTGGAAATGTGTAACATCCAAACTCATTTTAGTAATTCAAGAATAAAAAAAATAAAAATAAAAAAAAGACCAACAAGCTTCATTGCAACCAAATGTTGATTGACCGCTGTGTGACTACAATATTTAATTTTATTTTTTTTACTGTATATTGGGCTATTGCGAACTTGATATTTGAATGTCTAAGCCAAAATACATGATTGGTCCTGGAAATAAAAATCCCTTGAAAATAATATAATCTCAAATCTGACTGACTCTTTCACTTAAAACTGCTCAAATTGATACGTGTTAAATGGCTCATCTAGCAATTTAGTTGTGCATTTAGAGGTTTTCAAGTTCCAAAACACTAAAGTCTAAAACTGCAATATCACAACTAATGTCTGAAGTGTGCAACAGAAAGCAATCTGTCGTGTCCAAACCAAGGTTCATCTCTAATACATGACAAACACCAAATGGCACTAACCTCTTCCTTACTCTTTGTGGGGAATTAGAGCTCCCCTTCAAGCATCAGTAGATTTGCTAGTAAATTCAATGCTACATCTGGACATATAATCAATAATAATTACCTGGTTACCCTGATTACTTAGCTTGAACACAGGCAGATAGGACACAGTGAATTGATGTATAAGCTTCAGTCATTGTTTGTTTGTTTATGGTTTTGGATGTTGCGTATGTGCGTTAATGGTGCAGGTAGCTCGTTAAGGCTGAAATGTGGTGTGATGACGCTCGTCATATACTGTTGTTTTCATGTATTGTGCTCATGGCTCTTTTTCCTCCCCTCCTCTGTAGTTGTGTGTGTGAGAGTGGAAAATTGGGTTACAGGTGTGCAGCTGACTGCCAGGTGGCCTGTTTGAACCAGTGGATTGGTGGACTGAAGTTTAAAAGCCGGATGACACCTTCCTTCTTCCTCTCTCTTCCCATTCCCAACCACCACGTTCAGTGTTTTTCCAAACTCATGTGTGTAGCTACAGGTTACTGTTGTCCTGCCTAGGTTGGGCTTGTGTCAGTGTGTGTTGCTAGCCGGTGAGCTAGAGGATAGTTTAAGAGTGTTTTGTTCATTGTTTCCTGTGTTAGCTGTGAGCATTTAAGTGTGTTTTTTTTCCTGTGAACTGAGTATATCAGTTTATAAATATCATAAATAATCTTCCAAAACAGTGTGCATTGGAAGTAGGGGAGAGAAGCCTGTTTATTTCGAAACCTTTTTCTCTTGTTTATTTAATAGGAAGTTTAGGTTCTTCTTTTTTTATAGGTATGTTTCGGGCCTTTTTGTATTTTGTTTGTTGTTTTTGGCATTGAAGCCAGCACTTTTATCATTTTTGATTCTGTAAAAATAAACTGCTTCTGTTATTGAAATTTTCATATGGAGAAATCTTTGCTTGGGAATGGGAAGAGGGCCTTACATTATGTCATGTCACTGGTTCCCCTAGGCCAGGGGCGTAACAGTGGAGATAATTGAGAGTCTATCTATCATTGTTTGGACTCAGCCAAAAGTAGATGAATCCTTACAGTAAACTGGATCTGAGTGTTGAGTAGAAGCAGTTGACAGAGATTAAGCAGAGTAGCTGAAGAAGAATGGCTCATTAATGTGTTTGTGTGTGTATTTATGATTATTATTCATGTGGAGTTGCTACAATACAACTGAGCCAGCTGGGGAGCAAGCGCTGTGCTCAACCTTTGTTGCCCTTCCTCATTTATTAAACACACAGAGAAAAGCATGCAAGCAAGACTCTAAACACACAAGCGCACACAAATCAGACAAATCAGTAATCTACCCGAGCCTCACACACGCAAATACATAACCCCTCGGACACCCACTGCCGTTAAGATTCAGTTTATAGCAGAGAGAGGCTTCCTCTATGCCTACACACACAGCTCATAAAGGCTACACCTACACCTACTACACGAGTACACATTGTAAAGTGAAGCCAAAGCAAAAATACTACAAAACAACACTGAATGTGTACGTGATCATTCAGGTAATACAGCTGTTCCTTTACTAACTTGCAGATGTGGGCACCAAAGCTGGACAGTCACAACGGACCAACCAGCACCAACAAACACACTGATGGACATATGTTGATAAGTTGATCAGTGTAACAGCGAGTAATCAATACTGTGTATGTAGATGTGTTTGTGTGTGAGAGACTTTAACTGCAGCTTGGAGCTCATTAATTCTCGGATAACTCAACTGCATCAAGAAGCTTTGCTTCAGAAAAGATGCTGATGAAGATGGCTATAACATTAGACGCAGCACTGTTGTCCCTGATTGTCACCAAGAGAACATTGATGTCAGCTCAAGTTAACAAATAAATATGCTAATACCAGTGCAAATGAGTTTAAAGCTCAGGGTTTGCATCCCTTGTTTGTGGTCTCTATTTGTATTGTGTTTTGAGAAACCTAACGCAGTCGTAAATGCTTTATGTTCGGTACATATTTAGTGGTATTGAAACAAAGAAACATAATCTACAGGAAACAGGGATGAGTTGTGTGTTTGTGTGTTTGAAATGTTTCTGAAAGTATGTGTTCAATTTGCATGTGTGGGCAGAGTAGGATGATTAGTCAGGAGGCAGTGAGCATGAAGTAGGTCAGCTCAGCTCCACAGTGAATGTAAACACAAATATAGAAAGGGCTCTCACTTCGGGTCAGTGGCAACAGTTATTGGGCTGCTAATCAAACTGTTGTTTGTCCTGCTCTACAACCCCCGATTGTAATGTGATGGATATTTCTATTGAATGAACTTTCTCATCACCCACTTTATACTCAAAAAAAAAAAAAAAAAAGTAAAAAAAAGTTTAAATTAAAAAATGAAATATAATCTCTTTGGTGAGTTTAGTCCTCACTACACAGTGTCTCAAAGAATATTGATACATAACTTTAATAACTGCAGAGGTTATGAATACAAGTACTGGAAGAGAAAACAAACACAGTCAGACATGGACACACTGAACTGAGCGAGAGCAAAACAATAGAGGGAGACAGACCCTCCACGGGTGATGAAGACTGTCTGGGGAGCTGCGCACAGTTCAATGAAGAGTAACAGTCCATGACCTGTCTGGACAAACACACACACACACATATGGATAAATACACAAAACTCTGCAGCGACATGGTAGTCCAGTCAAGTAGGACCTCATTATCACCTGGCTCTGATTTACACTGTTGACCATCCAAGAACAACACACACACACTCACTCAACCACAACTGCAGACACGCACACACTTGGTCCAGGCCCTGGTGTTGGTTAAAGGTTACTGGGCAGTATCTGAACCACATCTCTGGTGACCCTAAGCCTCTGAATGTGTGGGCTTGTGTGCATACATTTGCAAGCAATCCAGTGTGTGAGTGTTTGCGTGTGTGTGTACGCATCTCAAAGGACCCGCAAAACCTGCCCCTGCTATCGATACTCTGAGTGTGACATATGCCTGACTGACCAGCTCCAGGAAAGAGGAAATGAGAGGATTTGGAGTGTGACATTTGTGCTTGCCTTTAAGAGAGTGTATGGCTTTGTGCTTGTGTGTGTTTTGTGCGCGCACCATATTTCCCTGTCAGTCTGCGAGGTTGTACGGGTCAATGACTTGGTCTGTGTATAGTATGAGTGAGCAATCGAGCATTCACTCTTGTCTCTTTGCTTGACTGCAAGTGTTTGTGTCAGACAGAGAAGGTTCAGTGTATGTCAGAGCGGTGGCAAGTAACTCTAGCCAGCAGAATAAACTGAGAAGAAGAGCGATGAGGGTGGATGAAAGGGAAGGAAGAGAAAAAACTACAGGAAGGAAAGGTGGATGGTAGCTGAAAAGAAAAGGAGTGGTGGTGAGGCAGAGTGGTGACACGATAGTTTTCAAGAAAATCTATTCCATAAAATCCAATCTAAACAACAACCAATTAAAATGTCACCATACAATATTGTTATGTAATTATACTACTATTAAATGAAAGGTACCTGAGCTGACTTGGACCAGGACGTTGTTGCTCATAGTTGGGGCTTTAACTCCATCAGTGCATCCCTTAAGAAGAGAAGTAATAACTCAGGACTGAGATTGGATTGAAAGTAATTGGAAGGGGACTTAAATGGGAGGAAATAAAAAAGGATTGGGTAAAAGAGAAAGTCAACGCTCCATCTCCATCTAATTAAAATCACCTTTTACATCACTGCAAGTTAATAAAGAACCAATTAAGATCATATAATATACATTATTCTTAAAGGTTTAAAAAGAAAAAAAGTTATTATTTTGATTCAGAGCATTTCATTAGTTCTTAAATGCTCCAAATGCGACAAAGAAATAATTTTCATTGCTTTTCCATAATGATAACCACAAGAGCTTTTTCACTGCATTAACTGGGTTTTGTAATCAAAGGCTCGAAGCCGAGCCCCATTTTGTGCCTTTCATTCATTATTCTGCAGCACTTGAGTTAATTGATCTGCTCAGAGATGTAAGCTACTGTTTCTCAGAGGCAAACACGAGGTAAAATAAAATAAAAATCATCACAGCTCATTTAAAGGCGTTGGACCCCATCATGCCAGCTGCAGAGAAAATTATCATGGAAACATTTCTCAAAACAGCAACAAGTGTTGTGAAATGCCTTATTATTGCAAGCCTTAAGGAAGTTACAGAATGATTTCATAACAATAAGATATGAGAGAAAACAACTGCTTATACAACATTTTCTTGTTCCACAAAAGAGTGAAATTATCAGCAAGTTCACATGAGTCAGGAAAGTCTCTAACCTGCTGTGAAGACCTTGAAAAGCTGTCTTAGAGCCTATGTAAAATTTGTACTCTTTTGTACGGTGGCCCTGAGGGCTCAACACACTGTAACTCAGGAAAACATGCAAACAGACAAATCTGCTTAACTCACAACCAAATACAGAAGCTGCTGCAAGTAGCACAGCCAACAACAACAATGGTCGGGACACACGTAGTGTGAAATGAATGTAACTTCTAATGTCACAACAAGTGCATCCCAGGCATGTTGATCACCTAATTTGCAGCAGATGTTGTCAAACTGATGATGATGTTTTCTGGATTTGTTTGTGGTTATGTCTATTTTCAGGTCCTTTTTTTTTTTTTTTTAAGTTGTAGCATGTTAAGCTCTTTGGCAACTGCACTTTTGACATTTTGCACAGTTGGTGAAGATTCTCAAAGTTACAGCCTTTAACTAAAAAATGTTCACAGCATTTTCAGCATTTTGAATCAGTGTGGCTGCTGCTGTATTATTCAGATCTTTGTCCACAAAAAAGGGAAAAGGAGAGAAAAGAGACTGCAAAATGAGTGTGAAGACCAAAAGGTGAAAATGAAAATAAAGACTGAAGGCAAAAGATGGAGAGAAAGAAAGTGAAGAAAGCCAGCAAGAGTGACGGTTTCTGTGATGAATTGGTCTGGAATGAGAGAAAAGAGCTGCAGAAACCAGTGAAAATAAACTGGACTGCTTCTCAATTAAGTCAAATAGTCCACTTTCACAAGGCTGACATTTCAACAGTATAATGAGATACGGAAATCTGAGGGTCCTTCGGCAAGATGCACGTTCACCCAGGGTTAGTGTGTGCTTTCGCACACATGCGCCTAAAGGTGCACATGAAAACACACCAATGCTACAAAGAGTTATATGCATTACTCAGTTTATTTATGAGGATGCACGTTTTTCTTTGCATGTCAGTCCATGCACACGTTTGCACATGTGTGTTTATTCATATTTTGCAGTGCAGCCTCAGTCCTCGATCCCTCTTCTCCTGTCTCCACTGCGCCTCTGTGGGAGCATTTGTCTAAACAGAACAATCTGGAAAGCTTCAGCGGCCGGCCGGGGAATGTTAACAGCCTGCGTCGTAACATTACACTTACAGGAGTGTGTGGGCGTCTGCGAGTGTGAGCGAGGGACCGAGAGAAGGAGGAAAAAACGTGGTGAGAAAGAGAACCAAAGAAGAAGGCAAGGAGAGATGGAGTGGTGGAGTGTGTATGCTGGTGTAATAGGTTGAAAGAGAGGCACTGGCTTGATGGAGACAGAGAGATGGAAAGTGAAGGTTTGGTTTCCCTTGTGTGTGTGTGTGTGTGTGTGTGTGCGTGCATGAAGTGAGGAATTTGCAAAGCACTTCAGAGAGCAGGGAAACTCCCTCTGTGGTAATGTTTTAAGCAGCTAATAAACTCTCATGGCTGAAAGGGTGAAATTGTATCCACACCAGGTGAAAATAATTTCTCACGCTTTTGTGTTTAGATGTGAGTGAACGCACAAATTCCTCTGTATGTGTCTGTCCACTTGTGTGCTTGTACCTGCGTAAAAATAGGTGCACACTTGTTCTGTTTATGTGTCCTAGCTTGTTAAAGGGCTGTGAGAAGGTGTCTGGATAAAAGCTTGGCTCTGGGGAGATCTTTGTCATTTATGTTTTAACACAGAGCAGAGCCCCCGTTGAAAACATCCATCACATGTACATCAGCACACGCTCAGCAAAGAGTAACAGCCTACAAAAACAAGCCTCTTTAACCGAGCACATGGAGTCCTTTCTCTCATCCATACAAACCTGTTTCATAGTGGCGGATAGAATAAAGTACTGCATATTAAATATTATTTTGCATTTAGGTGCACATAGGTTTGAGTGGCTTGCTGCTATAGTTTTATCCCTACAAAGGTTACTTTGTTAGAGTTTCTTTGGTTTTACTTCTCAGAACTGGCACCAAGAAACACAAGTGTGATGACATTTTCCAACCACAAAGTCCTAGATCCTTTAATTCAAAAAACATCATCATTATCATCATCCGAAGGAATGATTCCACAATGAGAGCAACTGAGTTAGCATTTACACAAACAAAAGGACCTTTTGAATTCACTGGAAAAAGATGTTTGTTGTGTTATTTCCAGAGAATGTTCCACAAATTGCAAACGCCTTTTGGAAAAAGCAACCAGACAAAAACATGTATAAATATATAGCAATATAACGTGCACACATGCATGCACGCAAGAGAAAAAGTTGTTGTTAATTTACCCGTCAGGTGTGTTTATATTCCCCGTGTCTCTCACTCACTCTGGACTTTGTCTTCGCTCTGCATGTGCGTAAATGTATGGCCAAACATTTGAGATGAGAGTGTGCAAGAGGTCTGACAAATGTACATCCACATCAACAGACATGTACCAGCCACAGTGAACAGAGATACACTGCTCCACCATCATACACACATACACATACAGACACACACATACAAACACATTCTATTACAAGAAAAACTATTACAAATACCTACGCTTCCCAGTATGATTCGGTTAGTCAGACCCTTATAACGTTACAATATTCATTCTAATGAATAATGAACAAATCCCAATCGCTACAGAGCTTAAAAATGAAGTGACACAGAATAATGTCACACGTTGCTTGTTAGCCTATTTGCATTTCAAAATCATCTCACAAAGCAGAGCTGCAATGGACTCCACATTCTGGAAAATTAATTAACTCTTTGTTGATTCTAAAAATGTTTCTCAGCATCCTCTGAGCTCTTAAATAATTCTCTTGTGACTATAGTGCACAAAATGTTTTTCCATGGAGACATGTGTGTGTGTGTGTGTGTGTGTGTGTGTGTATAGTGGGGCACCGATGGATATTGTTTTTAAATACTTTCTGGAACCCACTCAGTTTCAAATGCTTCTGGCCTCCGTGGATTAGCTCCGTATCAGTTTCCATGAGAAATAGTGGTGGTCTTTCATCAGAACACAGACACCAAGAACGTGGTTTGGCACAAATCAAGAAGCTTTGTCACCGGTTTTACCCAAATTCATCAAAACCCCCTCATCCCAAAGTCTTCTCATACCAAAGCACACAATCAGAGATTAAAATTGATCAGAATAGAGACTGTCAACAAAAGAGATATCCTAACCTTAGACAGTACTCTAATAATTTCTTAGCATTTTTTTTTCTTCTTTAATTCTCTGTCAAATAATCAAACGTGCCAAAAGATTAAATCTTAGCAAATGGACAGACAAACTCTCGCTACAGTCTCTCTGATACAAAATCAAACCAATTGCACTGTGTTGGTCCTGGTACAATATTACTACAGCAATCCTCTCAGTCGATTGGGTTACAGTGGATGAGAACAGGATTTCACGCTGCAACTGCAGCTTTGTTTTTGAATTCTTCAGGTGGGTTTTCATCCAAATGTAGCAAAAGCTTAAGCTGAATTGGAAAAAGTTTTGCTAAACTATTCAGATTCATTATCGTTTCCATCGTGTCTGATGCTTGCAGGTTTGTGGATTATTCACAACTTTAAGGCAAAATAAATGAGCGAGTTACGTAAGAGGAAATATTATGAGGAAGCAAATTAACAACAGAGAGCAAATTTTTTTCTGGCTGTAAACATATTTATTTCTGCTGTAAAGATGGACATTTTAACGTGAAACACTAAATACCAATGTTACCACCTGGACAAAAGTTGATGATTATTTTTGACAGTCGAAGCTAGAGACAGCTAGAGACTTACCTTTTTGTTGGATTTTGTAAAAATTATTTCTTTTGTTTTCGTTTTTGCAACTGTCTTTTTTGTAATGTTAATTTCATGATCGTTTGGAAACCTTGCTGTTGAGGTCAAATTCATTCAAAAACTCCTGATTTCACAAAGTTGTACAAAGGGAGAGCCATGCTCTAATTCCCTTTCTAACTGAGCAGTCTTTGTGTCCCTCTGTTTCCACCCTGCCATGAAAATAATGAGGCCCATCTCTCTACAACAATAATTATAAAAAATAACATCTTGTTTTGTAAATAATTTATTTTTCATTTTTTATGAGCAAACAGTTCCTCAAGACAGTTAAACAGCCGTTTGCAGCTGTTTAACGGTCCTGAAAAAATGTCGTGAACTCAGCAATTTTATTTCTTCATGCTCCAAGAGCTGTATCCGGGAGTGGAACGAATGTCTCTATCATGTCATTTCTTCCACTAAAACTGACAGATAGTACCTTAAAGTTGACACTGTAAACTCTACAATCTCTCCATTAACATGAGTCAAGGTGTTTGCATCTATGCTTCTGAGAGATCACTATGCTGCAATAACCACAAAAGAGAGCAAATTTGTGCAGTCAAAACAACGATCGTAGGTGGGTTACTGTGTACGTGTGTGAGTGTGTGAATGAGTCAGCAGAAATGAACCAGGGTAATGAAGTCAGCGGAGGCAGCATCAGAATGAGCTCTGAGGTGACAATCAGCCCACACCTGGTAAGTGTGACTACCGTTCCTTAGAAATCAACGTCTACTACAGCACAACACAAACTCCCCTCAATTCACTGTGGAAATTTTACACCACCACCACTGTGGTGACAACAACAGCTAGTCTTCATCCTGTTGCACTCTTTATTCTTTTTAACTCCTTTATCAATGTTGAACTCGTCCTCTCATCCTTCGCTCTTTCCTAACAGATTCTCAGACAACAACCTAGACATGATCATGTGACCCTGACGCACGCTGGATATAAGACAGATTGTCCAAGTGTCTCTAACAATCCTTGGACTGTCAATTGTTTGCTTGGATTTACTCTATAAATTCATTTATTTGACATTTTGTACAATTTTCGCCGAACTGATACAAAGAAAGGAAGTAGGGGATAGTTACAGTGAGACAGATGGACAGAGGAAAGGAGATGACATTTGCTGGGTGCTGACGTGATAAACCCCTCTTGCGTTCCCTCCATCCATCCCTTCTTCTCTGGCTTTCAGTGCTCCCTAACGGTCTTCCAGAGGATAAGAAAGGGCTTTAGGAGAGAATCTGTCCCCCAGTTCTCCATGCCAGCACATGGCTCTCAGTCATGAGAAGATCAACTTATGGCACTACTAACAAACTGCTATCAAATTAATCTTATCAGCAGAGCTGGACCGGCCATCTGGAGTACCCAGAGCAGTGGAGTGATGGCACCAGGGTCTGTTAAAAAAAGCTGCTTTAACAAACTCTGAACCATTTTGGATACAAAGTAGTTAACAGAGTAACTTAAAATTCACCGTGAGTGACGGTATTAAACCATTGTCTATAGAGCTCTACTTTATTGGGTATGTAAAGGGCAGAGACTCCATCTCATTTAAGTGAAGCTTGTGCACACTGTGCACACATTCATACATCCATACATATACAGTATTTATACAGTACCAGTCAAAAGTTTGGACAGACCTTCCTATTTATTTGAATGGGGAAGTCTGCCCAAACTTGTGTTCATAACGATGGCTACAGAAATGCTGGGCTGAAATTAAATGCCAGTCGTAGATCATAATTTTCAAATCAGCACCAAATTAAATTCACAGTGTGATTTATTATCGGCTTTTGCATGAATGTCTTAATAAAACTAATGAAAAAAAAGAAAAAAAAAGAAGAGGTGATAGATTGGCAGTTTGACTGCACATAGAAATGGAAACAAGTGCGCTATATCATTCTCTCCTCACTTATCTCCATCTTTCATTCTCCTGTCATCTGTGAGCACTTCATCCTTTCGTGCCTCTTCACCGCGGAAAACCTTCCTGCCTCCTCTCCTTCGGTCCTCCTCCCTTTCTCCCTTTGTGGTGAAACATTTGGACATAATCATGACTCATATTTCACACATATTTATCCAAGTCCACTTTTTTTTTTTTTTTTTGTCTCCAGCAGCTTGTCTCACAACAAAACATGACACGGCTGTTGGTCTGTCGATGCTTTTCTAACTGCCTTGCACACAAATGAACTCAACAGTCTGTACCTGAATATCCTCACAGAAGAAGAGAAGAGCACAGGCTTTAGGAGTTTTATGTGCACTCTGCAAATCATTGGCTCAGGATTAGTAGCTAAATGGGCACATATTTGTGCATGTAAGTTTATACCGTCGCTCTCTTTCACTGTCCTTTGTCCTGCTTCCTTCCCTCAAGCCATTTAAACACAAATCCTAAACTACTGAGTCTATTACCCCGGACAGGGACTGTGTAAAGAGGGGGATGTATTTTTGGAAGATTATAATTTCTCATGTCATGCCCATCCTATCCCGTGAGTGACTGTAGCTGCTGTGATTTGGGCTTGTGTATATAGGCTAAAAGCTCCCCATGGCTGTGTGAGAAATGTGTGTGTGTGTGTTTGTGTGAAAGAGAGAGGAGAAGATGGCAAATAGGCTAATAACTGGTGGAGACACAAACAGGAGCTTTAAATGCAATGCATCAGTCAGCTTGAGCACTCAGGAAATGACTGACTGAAATGATGTACAATCAAATCAAATTTCAACTACATAGCATCAAATTATAACAAAGTTACTTCAAGTCACGAGCAGGTTGAACCCAAACTCTGGACAGGATGATTTAAAGTCACTGTTACGCTGTTGGCTCAGCTGAGCATACCTCAGTGACCCCTCCCATTCCCACATGTTGCCAAGATGGTGACTGATGGGTACACATAATGGACTGATGAACTTAATATAGCGAGTGTGAATATTGAAGTGCGTGATTTGAGACACAACATTTGTTTAAATGTCATGAATTAAGACTTTAAATTTTGGCGAATGACTTGGAAAAACCTTGGGTGGAAGAAATCATTAAAATATTATCAGAAAGTGCATGCAAAAATTGCCTTAAAAGCTAAGTGAAGAGCAAGCGAGGCTTGTTTGTTGGTGGAAACAGCACAGTGAACTACTTTTAAAATCTCCCCAGTTATCTCTGTTGATTAATCAGACTGTGCACTGACATCAATAATGGCTCTTTTCTCTGTTGAGACCTGGCACAACATCGGACAGGATGTGTTTCAGATTTTTTTTTTGCCATGTGCATCCTGACCACCATGGAAGACTTTGCCTCAGTTTGAATTAGGTCAAACAGTTTCATGATGAACTGGTGATATTGTTACATTTCAAATGGTGAAAACCCATCACTGAACCCCTCCTTTTCCTGCATTCTCTCTGTCTTTCTCCCTCACTCACCCACGCACACTTAACACACAAGTCCACTGGACAATGGACCCATCTGCCTGATTGGCAAAAAGCTAAATACATACCTGTGTGTTTTGCATATGAAGCGAGGAGGTGTGATCCCATCAGAAGTGATCACTAGAGATGCATTATGCAGCCAGGGATGAAGTGATCCACTACGAGCTGCTGGGTCTGATCAGAGCCCATGTCACCTAAAAGAAAATGGCCTCCTGTTGAAAAAAAAAAAAAAAAAAAAAAAGGAAACCACCCATAGGTCATCTGTACAGCTACTTCGTGAAGCTTTTAATTTGTCTACCTCCACAGCACAAAACCTTGAAATGACAGTTTGGCATTAGAGGTATCAAACAGCATCTGAGGGAGCACATGGAAGTTTGGCTATCTCACAGGGAAAAACAACAGCTGGCTTCATGGTCCCCTCAAAACCTTTCAAAGTAAAACAAACAGTCATTAACCGCCGAAAACGGAAGTCATGCTGATCATTGGTTGCATTTTGATTGGTTGACTGAGGGTAGGGCATGCATTATTCATGCGATCGAACACTTTCCTCCGGCCTGCAGCTTCTTTTCTCTTTATATTTCTGGAGTTTATTGCAGAGCCGACAGTAGGAAGATAACACAAACCAGGGAGTGCAAAAGAGAGAGAGGTCACACAAAAGTTCCTGATTGGGTTTGAACTGTCATGGTGGTTAAACACCAAGGCCACCATGCACCCCCACGGGACATGCATGTTTAACTAAAATATGCAGAATTGGGATCCTTGTGCCAATTTAAAATGGAGCCGATTTAGGGTAAAGGTGGATTATAAAGGGTTGGACTCAGGTCTGCTTTTCTGAGGTGTCACCTTTACACTAATGCAGCAGTTGGCAAAGACAGATGGGTACTTTTCACAGAGGTGAATTTGTCAGCTCATACACTCAGATGGATGTTGTTTAAACACATCGTTATTTTTGGTTATTCCTTAAATTATGATTATTAATTTAGAAGCACTTTATTACCTTGTTTTTTTTGTTGTTTTTTTTTTTACCTGGCTTTAATTTTCATTTCTCTGTGAAGCACTTTGGTCAAAATTCATTGTTTTAAACAAATTGATTTGACAGGTCATTTGTGCAATTAGCAGAACAGGTCATTTCTGCACGATTTGCTTTTCTTTCTCGCTTGGTCTGCTGTAATTACTTTTAAAAAACAAAAAACATTATTCACAAAAAAAAAAACCCTGCAAAAAAGCTAAATCGACAGATAAAACAAAACCAGTGTGGTCACAGCTGGTGAGTGACAGCTTCACAATTCCACATTTTCTTCCTCTAATTGAAATTTCATGTGTGCTTGTGTGCAGAGGTGGTGTCTTTACCACAGAATCAGGCTTCACTGGAAACTTTCAATAAATTATTTGCACTCATGGAAAAGCTGGGCCATTTTTTAATGTCTTGAAACGATTGCCAAGGCTGAGAACAGATAACGTAAAACCACATTTTTTTGTTTGGACTCCATTGCATCACAAGGTCAGAAGAGGTTAGAAAGATGCACAAGCTGCAGGAAGAGAAAGAAAAAATAAACAAAAACAAAGAGGACAATCATGTTGATGAAAAAATGAGTAAATGTTGTTTGGTGATTTGTAACTTTGCTGTGGCCATAAGGAAGGAGATGAAAGAAAAGCAGACAACCACTGAGGCAAATAAAACAACTTCATTTCCTCTTTGGAAAAAAGCAGCAGTTGTTCTGTCTTTCTCTCTCTGATGGTTGTCTTTTCTCCTTTCATCACGCTGTCCTGACAAACTAAATGCTGTTGCAGAGAAAGAATGTGTTTGTGTGAATTTTTTGAAGATGAGGAACACAAATGCTGGTTTTTATGAGTATATGTGGTGCCCATGAATCATACCAGACTCAGGGTGACTTTATTTTGAGATGAAAGGATTTTTTTTTTTTTCTGAAGAAATAAAACAGATAATAAGTTTTCTGGTCTTTAGAAGCTTTCAGTAAGGGGCATTCTTGGAAATACCTTCATTTAAAAACATGAAATCATATTAATAATAATAAAAAACCTTAAAACAGCTACGATGGATTAAGAGCCTATTCAAAGTACATAAAAATTATTTCTACTCAATTTCTATAACCAGTAGCCTATATTCCTATAAACAGCAATACATTAAATCAAATATTCCACTATATAAGTGTTACAATTTAAGGTAGTTATTTTCAGCTATTATTATTGCACCCTGCGCTGAATGCAATGTTATTTATCCAGATTTACAGTGTAGTTTCAATCCTCTGTGGCTGTTTGTTGTTGCTATTGCGGTAACTAGCGTTTGCATATGTCAGATGGTTTAGCGCTACAAATCATCATAACCCTCACATTCTTAGTCAATGTCTTGTCTAAGGTCAGATTAAACAGATTAGAAAAATAACCTTTCAAATCAATTAAGTTTTACATTAGCATTATGAGGCTGCAGATTTACCTCACTGCATATATCATTATGTCATTTTCTCAAACAACATTACACAGAAAGACACAACAAAGGAAACTAATCAACTATAAAGGGCAGACTGCTAATGAAATATGAATGTAAGGCAGCATTTACTCACCTGAAATAATCAAAGAAACACACAATACCCAGGCTGATCTGCACTTTACTGATTCTTGGGGTGAAGCTGAAGAACATACAGTGACTCTTCTGGCTGTTACAGAAATGAAAAATGCATTGAACCCAATGGGGATGTCTGTAAAAATACAAAATAATAGAATTGGCAAGTGAGTGTGCAAATGCACAGCATGCCACGTAGGCACATCTGTGGAGCCTCCAGGACTCTTTCTACATGATTGGTCTGGCAGCCGTGTTTAAAATACCTATCCTTTTTCCAAATGAACTGAAGAAACAAATACTAGTAAGTGTGTGGTACTATCCAAGCACAAAGTGTGTGCATTGTGGCTTTTTGTTCTGTGCTCCTGTTTGTGTGATCATTATGGAACCCACATAACAACACACTGTGCCACAGCCACTTCAGCTGTCTTAGAAAGACACAGCAAGACCTTTAAAGTCTATATTGTGTCTACACTGGTAAGATTAGTAGTGTTTTACTGTCCTTTGTCTTTGTTTTGTCCCAACAGTGCATGTCTGAATTTTGTTTGTGTGTAACTCCTGACTGCTCTACTGTGTCTTGGAAATCTCAGGTTGAAGTCAAATCATGGGACAATGCTGGAAAGCTGCTGGAACACAGCAGCGCACACACCCAGAGGTCCTGCCAAGCGTGGCCTAGTAAAATGTGGATTGAGCCTGGCTTTGTGTGGCAGGCTCAATCCAGGATCCAGTAAGAGAGACAGTGTGTGTTTGTGTGCTAGCAAGATGCCTCAAGGTTACTGTACCACAGTGTGTGTGTGTGTGTGTGTGTGTGTGTATGTGTGTGGGACGGGAAAAGGGGAAACAGCTGCCAGTGGAGTTTACCACGAGTCATTAATGTCCATAGGGGAAAGAGGAAATGTAATTTTTACACACAAACATTTAATAGGACACACTCAGTGTCCTTAATACACTGTCCATGACCCTTTCAGGATGTGAATCTTTGGAGTCTCACACACACACACATACACGCAACAGAATTCGCAATAATCAACACTTCCACCTGTGCTCTCGCTGCCTTTAGCATGTGGTCACCGGCTTGTTCCATCGTTCCCACAGCTGACGCCAAGTTTACATTTTATTGGGTTCAGTTAACTTAATCAGTAGCTGCAAACCTGTGAGATATAACGAACATTGGAAAAGTAAAAAACATGTATCCCCCCCACTACAAAAAAAAAAAAAAATAGGTCTTTCTAATTTTGAGATTTTATTAGTGAATCCCTGGACCATTTTATCCTAGTCAGGATGATAAATTGTTTAAATAAATATGATAAGGGGGGAATCTGGTTTCTGAGTCCTCAACCAAGACACTAGGGGTTCCACTCCGTTATGTTGACAAAATCTCCTAAACCTTTGAAACACCACGTACAGTTTCATTTATTTTTCTGAAGTAAACAAGAAGTGCTGAATGTGATTGTTGAATTTGATGACTTCATGGAAAATTCACACTTGGCCTCATGTATCACTTCTGCATATCACTGCTGATTCATACAAAACTAAACTGCAGCATCGGTTTCAGTCAACGATGATTTAAACTCACTAATGAACATAAACACGGTCAGTTTATATTAACATGATTAAAATGTGTATGTATGTGTGCGCGCGCATGTGACTGTGCCTCAGAAAAAACAAACCAAAAGTCACGATGTGTTCTGTGCTAGTGTGGTGGGAAGGGGGCTAAATGAGTCAGTGCTAATAGGATCTCATGCAACTTAATAACAAATGGTCAAAATTGATCTGATGACAGGCCATCACAAATAAATCTAAGTATGGGAAACACTGATCAGCCTCAGCTGTGACCAGTGGTGATGACATCAGCGGAAAGGCAGCCAAGACATTGTTCAGCTCCACTGTGTCAGCTACAGTGACGAACCACAGCCTGTTTTCTACTTCCTGTGGCATCAGTATGCTCAGAACAACTGCACAAGTATCCTGCGTGTTTTCATTTCAAAATGTCAGTGTTTCCAACATGTCTGTGTGACAGCGAGACTTACTCAGTTTACTCACCCAAACTGTTCTTCAGACAAAAGCTCACATCAGCCTGTGGACACCCTGTAATGCTTTATGAAAACATGGAGGGTTAGGGTCAGTGACACATGTGGAATACATTTCCTTCCTCCTACAAAGGTGCCGGTCCAGCGTTGGTTGGTTCCACCTGTGAACCTTTTAAGATTCGATTTTCTTTAGAGTCACCACAGTGCTGCCATTATGTCACTGTATTTGTCTGCTTTTAAAGAATTGCAGAGCAATGATGGACTAAATCACCTCATCACAAGTGCTGTTCGAGGCTACATTGGCATCCAAACTTTTTTTTTTTTTTTGTGATTTTCAGCATTTCCAAATTTTTATAAATGGGGCTCACAAAATTTAAGCTGGTCATGGTGGTAACAATACTTCTTCCCCCAGCTCCTGACATCAGCGTTTACTGGTTGTACACCATCGAAGTGTTGTAACCGCGCTCTAACTTCTTTCCCTGTCTGAGAGCTGATTCTCAAACGGCCAAAACCCCTGAACCTGGTTCAAGGTGACAGGCTTGCTCTAAAGTGGTCCTGTTATTGCCTTGGTGGAGAAGAGGTATTAAGAGGAAACAAGATCATAAATTGACAATGATTAATGACGATTTTTGAGAGGTCTGGCAGTTCCAAGGGCGGCTTCCAAACACAGTGTGTACATGTACAATAAGAAGCCACAGGAACAAAAAGCAGGCTGCCAGTCTGCCAGTAATAGCTCTGAATCAACAATACCTTGCCAAGCAGACACACACTCACATGTCCACGAACTGGCAGCCACTCATACTTGGAAATCCTAATTACAATGGCTTCCAACACTTATTAAAACTACTAATAATAACTGCTAATAATTACAGCATGCCAAACCCACCATGGGAGGGAGGCTGAAGCAATTACACACCCAGTCAGTCAGTGACCTGCTCGTACAGTCAGTCAGTGAATCCACCAGCCAGTTTAAAAGTCAGTCATAACCTTTACCAGAAATCCGGCAGCTGTCTGTCAGGAAACCGGCAGGGTTAGTCATAATCTGGACTGATTACACATGAATACTGGACTTTGGCTCTCCAAAATCAGCTGCATTGTAGTATTGGTCTACAATGTAAACCAGCAGCAATTTTTTTCTCCTCTTCTGCAGTTGATCCACTTTTGGCTCTATTGTTTTCTTTGGGTAGCTCAGCCTCGTATAAAGACCTGACATTATGTAGCCATTCCTGGGTTTGGAGAAAATTGATCATACAATAGTATTTAGATGTAGATTTAGATGGGAGCTAGATTATTACGAAAATCCTAATTAGATTGAGTTGAAAATCAAAAAGATTTGAACCATTGCACTTGAATGTGACAGCCTTATAAGTTTTGACTTACTGGATCTTCCACTTTCTTCATAAGACACATATTTCCTTGCATATTATGTTCTTTAAAAATGAAAACATCCAGTTTGAACTCTAGGACATATTTCTATCATATAGTCCAGTAAGGTGACCTAAAAACACTGCTGAGAGCAGAACAGTGTGCACAGCTGCCAAGTGTTAAGATGATTCTCTGAGATAAACGGAGTCAGCAACATTTTACCTGCACAGGTAAAATTCCAATGTGGAGGTAAAAGCACATCCTGTCATCTAGCCTTTCTTCCCTCTTTCCTCCTTTGATTTGGTCCATTTCAGTGACATGTTTGATCCAGACTGTGAGAGGAGTCCTTAAGTACACTGCCATTAATCTTGGGTAACCAATTTAAGCTTGAACATAAACAGCAGGATTTAAATAGACATTGTAATCAGACCAGTGAATGTTAAAAAAAAACACACACACACACACACACACACACAAACAGTTTGCAGATCCATACTGAACAGTGCACACAAAATAAACCTTGGCAGTGACTCCGGAGAATTTAATTACTTCCCTCTTCCTCTCCCCATTGGCTGAGAGGTCCAGGATATGCTAATTAAACAGTGACTGATAAAACATTCCCTTGGCCTCTGTGTCTCATTACTACTACTTCTCTGATTGCTGTCTGAGTCCAGCACCCACAGTGTCTGATAAATAAAGAAGCACCTTAAGCCACAGACTGTGACTAAATGCTTATTAATTGGAGGGATATGACCTAGCAGCCTGATGGCACTATGCCAGAACCCCCCCCCAAAAAAAAAAGAAAGAGAAAAACTTTGCACTGCAATCAGCACACTTTATCTCCTTTTTCTAATTGATAATTAGTCTTGCATTAATTTGGGGCCAACATCTATCTCTTATCACAAAAGGTACAATTTATCAGCTGCTTAAATGATAGTCTAAATTAGGTTGGCAATGTTAATGATTCACCTTGCAGGGTATGGGGGACATGAGGGAAATCATTTCTCCTGACTCATATTTAATTAACCTTAGCAGATGTGCTAGGCATGCATTGTAGCTTAGAAAAAGAACATGTGTAAAACATCTTGGGCATAATGTGTTTGAAAATGAATATTTTAATGCAAAAAAGATGTTATATACATAAATATAAAATGTGGGAAAACAATAGAAATCATTGTTATTGTTACAACATTATAAAATGGCATTTTTGGAATTTTTGGATACAAGCAATTATTAAAAATGCTATACTTCTACAACAGAGAGGTTATTTAGTTGGTTCCTTCATTCAATGGTCTCTGTAAAAAAAAAAAAAAAAGAACCAGGAGTACCAGAGCTCCCTTAAAAGGAGGGCTCTGGTTCGTACCTTCATCTTAGTCAACTCATCCTTTGATGTCAAAAACCAAGGAGTGACACACTCACACACACAGGGTGTTTCATATCTTTAACCATGCTACATCACAACATTGTGCTTGTCTTACCAAGTTTTTAGAAAAACCGACATGAACTGAATCTGTTCGATGAAAACTAAGCAGTGTACATCCTTGCTTTCAGTAGCACGGCATCAGTAATCAAACACCCTGTGGTGTACCCAACAAACACCAACCGTCATTAAAAAGAAGGAAAAACAGAAAATAAATGCTTGTGAAGAGTAACATAAGTGTTGCTTGTGTAGTAATACTAGAGGAATAACAGCAAAACACCTTCATGTAATGTTCACATCTCAGTATACTGTATACTGATCCAGCATTCAGACAGTTCAAAAGACATCCTCCATATTTATTTCCTCTTCATTCTGTCCTCAGAGAGTGCAAAATGTTTTGGAATGATTACACCAAAATAATCCACATCACCCCAGTGGATCGTTTTCTCTGGGGGTCCCTGCTCACTCTATCATATTGAAACACATGGGCTACTATTTGGTGTACACTATATTGGTTAAAGTATTAAAAATGACCTTTCGGACATGACGGGAGCCTACATTGTTATGCCATAATGGCAAGAGGTGCAAACATTTTAACTCAGCAGTGTCTGTTATTAGTTCTAACATTGCTTTACCACGGGTTTATTTGTTGTTTTTTTTTTACTCTTTTTCCTTTCAGTCTTTTTTTAAACACCATACAGTTGAATTCATAGAGACATTTAGAGCCTGGATGCCATTTATTGTGTGAACAACTGCTGAGTTTTGTTGTGTTTGAGGTATGATCACCTCTCTATTGCTGCATGCTGTTGACCTCCCCATCTACAGCAACATCAGCACTGCGCAAAGGAGTGAATGATTTGAGTGGCTTAGGAATTAATTTGGTGCGATTTCCTGAATGTTGACAGATGAGTCGACCACCAGTCCAATCCTTATCATTGTGTTTGCAAGCATGACCTTCACGCTGGTGAAAAAAAGTGATAATACCATGAAAAAGACTCTTAAGATACTCTTAGATATTTCTAAGTAATAACAAAGTCCCTACATTCAGCAGATACCTCCCCCCGACCCCAAACCACAAAACAGCTGCTGCCCAAAGTCTGATGAGCATTCATTCTTTCCTCTGCTCTGCTGAATCACACCAGTGTGACTTACAAAGGCATGTAAGTTCATGCATTGCATAATTTTTTTTGCTGGTTCTTCACCTCCCTCCATCACTACCTTGAATCTGTTACTCTCAAACTCAACTTCATCAACATCCCTCTTTCCTTTTATATGTCCTTCTTTGCTTCTGTCTGGATCCCTCATTCCTATTTTATTTTTCCTTCGGCCTAATTTCTTTACAGTCAACTCTGTCTCTCTACCTTCTGGCCTACATTCCTCTTTCTAATCAAAATCCAGTTTCTCTAACAAACACATGACATGGTGTCACATGGGTTCCAGTCAAATTACCCTAAATATTCAGCCCTTATTGGTATTTCTTCCTCAGTTTTAGAAAAATACATGAAATTTTCCAAATCCTGAAATATAATTTTGCAAATTGTATCTCATTGAAATGAATGCTGCTGAGCTCTGTAGAATGAAAAAGCTCGACTCCAACTCTTAGTCACACTTAATTGATGGTTAAGTAAGTGACTAAATTAATATACACCATGGTCCAGCAGTGAGAATAGCACTCCGATGCCCAATTCAGATTTCACCAGGACAGTGACGCCTACACCACCAGGTCACAGAGATGTGCAATGAACATCCTTCACAGCCAAATTACAGCTCATGTCAGACGCAGGAAACAAGGAGACAAAGTGGCTGTAATATAGATAAAAAAACAAACGCAAAACTATACCTCCCTCTGTCTTCATGGTTTTCTGCACAGTGTTCACATTGTAACACCTTAAACAACTTCACGTTTAGCTCCAAAAGAAAACAAGATTATTACAAACACTGGCACAAGACAGCACATTGTAGTGGTTTGATAGTATCAAATAACAAGTGAAGTTCTGCTCCTTTCCTGTATTAGAGTGAGGCACCGTTTTCACATAGGTCCTCATTCCCAAAGGAACTGATGTCAAGAAGCATAGTGGAAAAGGCAGCATTAAAAAGTTTTGGGTTGTGTCTTGCAAATCGCAAAACGATCATCTCGTTCTTAGCGGTGTTTCTTTCCCAAAGTGTAGACATTGATATTAACATAATGTGGTTGTCAGCTTGTTTTGTTCAAAGCAATGGATTATCTCTGAATTGGATGTATGATGAAACCAAAACTTGAGCAATAACTCCAGTCGTGGTGGAATAATTCACAGTACGCAGGTCAACTCCCTGGATTAAGTAGAGATGACTGTGAAAGTGTAATCTATGCAACTCTATCCTACATTCATTGGAAATAAAATTGTCAGATAAACGTCAGTCAAAAAGCGCTTGTTCAGTGTGGTTTGAAAGGCCGTTATCCCGAGATAACACTAACGCAGAATCAGTCATTCAGAGGACCAATGGCCAGGCAGGTTTCAGACTTAGAATGTATCTGGTCCTGAATGAGAAGTGTATTTAAACCTATCCTTACATTTTGGACATAGATGAAAGGCAGTCATAGCATGATATTGTTAAAAGCATATTATTACACTGAGAGATAATTTATACAGTGCTCTACTGTTGTATAGTGCACTTTAATTATTAAAATGCCTCCAATGGCTAAATAAAAGTTGAACAGACACGAATCAAGAGCACATCTGTACTTTCACAGGGATCGGCATAGTGGAGTTCTCCCTGTTTGGTGAGTTGAGACTCTGAGGTATAAAGACGAGCACTTCATATCAGTCACTGTACTTGTCCCCACACTCTTAATGCATGGAAAGTTTTTATTATTAATTTGGATGATTTATCAATTTCATCAATGTATTATTTTGGGAACACAGGATTCATTTGACTCAACTCACCCTCAAGAGGAGACTCAGAGCCCCACAATCACATTTTTGTAAACATGAAGTGCTTCAGTCATGAAAAGATGAAAAGAAATTTGGCTTCATCACACAGATGTACTGACACTGACAGGTGTTACTTATCTTTCAAACTTAAGGCTAAGCTAACATTAAATGTTATTTTTTGGGGTATTACTGTTTTGTCTTATTGGGGGAGCAACAGTAGTGAAAGTGCCAGTTACAATATGAGAGCGGGCAAAGATGTTAATGCTTTTAGTGAGTTATTTTAAATGGATCCAATTACCCGGGCCACTGACTGATTCTTGAGAGGGACAACTTAATAAATAGTATATGCTGGAAAGATTCAAAGCATTTTAAATGACTTTAAACAAAAAGACATAATGCTTTGTTCCAGCAACTTTTGTAATTAACCTGCTTGACCTTTCCCTGTATTTATATGACCATGCCATTTTCAACAGCACGCCTGGTTGATGAAAATGGCAATTCCCATCGCAGGATTCAGATGTTTGATAACTGTTTCACCAAATCAGTGAAAGTAGAAGAGCTGAACAATGAAATGTGAGGTTGCTTTTTTTCCCCATCTCTGGACCCAATTGGTTTACACAGCTGCAGTCATAGCATTCTTCTGTCTTGGGTTGGTTTGGTGTTGCTGTTGCTGTCTTCCTCCCTCCCCAGTGTAGCTGTACTGGTCTGGACTGGGATCCACCGCATGCCTGTACCGGTCAGACATGTCCGCACATTTGTCATCTTAGTTAAAAGCTACAGTTGTAAACTTTCCAAACCACCCCTTGTGAAGCAGAGACATACTTCAGACTTAATTTTACATACTGAGACCACATTGCTTGTTAAACTTGCAGAGCATTTTTCATATATTAAAGTGGATGTACGTTTGAAGTGTGCGATTTGTGAAACAAAAGAGGATTTTAGATCTCAGAATTTACCTGGGATCGTCTTCATCCACAAAATGCCCCTACCTGTAGCCTCCACCCCCAGTTCCACGCATCATAGTGTCGTACCGTAGCCCACGAAGTGGAGGGGTAGGAGACGGGGGGACATCCTGTCGCAGGGGCCCTCTCTGCTGGGAGCTAGGGGCAGAAAACAAGGTGTGGTCAAGTAGTGTGGGAAAGTGACAACACTTGAACTGGACAACAAAAAGGAATTAATAGTGTAAAAAGGAGAGACAGACATAGAGGAGTTTACAAATTTTAATCCCCCAACGCCAACTGACACAAATTTGCGACAAACAGTTTGCATAACAGAAGCAGCCCAGATAGATAGTGTGAATTCCCCCAATGCTGGTTTGTGCTTATTCGATACTCACCTATTTTGTTTCCTGTCAATGTTATGATTCATTCATTTTAAGTTTTAAATGAAAAGTTTGAGCTTTGTTTGAAATTAGATTAGGAAATAGTTATAATAGTTGGTGTTATATAGTCAGGACACTGAAAATAATTTTGTGGCATCAATAAAACTATCTCCATCTCCTGTGACGGGTAAATAAGTTTTATTACTTTTTCATTACTATTGAACATTATGGCCTGTTATCACAAATTTGCAACCTACCCAAATTTCTATCTATTTTATGTGCTATAGTCTAATTAACAATCTCCACTTAATTTAGCATCTCACTGAAAACAAAAACACAAATCCATCCATCCATCTTCTACCGCTTTTTCGTTTCCGGGTACAAAAACACAAATAATAAATGTTTTAATATACTTGTATAGAAATTCAGGGGTTAATTCTGACCACTCTGTACATCTGAACTGACGTTAGAGGCCGACTTCTGTGTGTAGCATCATGTGTATACACAGAGCAATAACCCTGTGTTTAAGTACCTTGGATGAGGGTAGTATCCAGGGTCACCTGGTCGTGGGTATTGCTGACCAGGAGGGTAGCCAGGATAAGAAGGAGCAGTCTGAGCATTAGGGTTAGGATAGGGAAGCGCTTGAGGGTATCCCTGTGGGGCCTGGGGAGGTCCAGGATAATGACCAGCCCAGGGCTGCATGGGGTAGTCACCTGGCTCCAATGGACCCCGTCTGGAGAGGAGAGTATAATTTGAAAACAAATTATGCCAGATGAAAACACCAAGTAAAAAAAAACTTAAGCCAGTTTCTGAAACAATTTTCACTTTGCATTGCAAAAAGGACAAAAAGTATTTAATGTGAGCACCGTCCATTTAGTCCAACATAAATTTATGAGGACAATCAGTAAAACAGACATGATTTTTTATGCATGATACGGCTACATAGATCCTGGTTTAACCTCTTGGTCTGCTGGTAATTACTCACAATAAAACTAACCACTAACACTTTGTGAAAACAAAAACAGAATTTGTTTATTTCTGCTCGGTCCATGAACTAAATGGCTGAAATATTCATGAAAATCTGCTAAAATGTATTTGTTTTGCACTAGAGAGAAGCAAGAGAGAGAGGGAGAAGCACAGACAGACCCACACACACACAGCCCTCAGCCCATCCCTGCCAAAGATCACATAGCAAATGGAATATAAGTGACGTGTGGTAGTTTTAAGTAGGCTGGGCATCAGTTAACATGATGCATGCAAACACACACAGCTGTGGTAATCCAGTCCTGTCCTGTTAATAGATATCGATGTCTTGTGCCCAGTGGAAAGCAAGTACACAAACATGTGTCATTCACATAGCTGACATTACAAGGTATTACGTTTTATCTCTCTGTCTTTCTGTCTCTCTTCATTTGTCTAGATTTGTCTCTCTTCCTATGTCTATTTACTCATCTGCCTCACTGTCACTCTCCTCCCCATTCTGTCCTTTGAAATTTTGCTTTAGCCTTAATCCTTTCATTTTTCAAAGCAAGCTTATTCATGCTTGTTTGCATATGAGAATAAATGTTTGTAAAATGTGTTAGTAGTTTTGATTCTGTGTATATTTACTCATTGGCTTAGTACATTTCAACATGATGTGTTGCCAGCACTTTTGTTAAAACCAGCAGAATCATGTTAGTCTATGCGGATGTCATTATGATACTTATCACTGATATGCAGAGTTGAGTGGGTGGGGCTCCACACCCCCTCAACCAATCATAGAGTTGACCTGTTGCCTGTTGCCTGGAGATAATGGGAATGTGCCACAGAGACAGACTGACTGAGGCAAACACTGATTTGTGCATAAATACATACACACACACACACAGATACACATGGAGTGTTGGGGGTCTCCCCACTGACGCCTGTCTGTGGCAATTTGGGTGGTCAGCGGTGGAATAGTGTCTAACTACTTGCATGCCAATCATGTTTGGGATGTATGCTCCTGCCCTGTGTGTGTGTGTGTCTGTTTCGTGAACACATTACATTTCTGCTTCTCTGTCAACTCATCTGTCATCTGGTTTTTGACTTATTCTGCTACATTTATTGTAAGTCCCTCTGAGCATGAGTCTCAGATTCATGTCTCAAATGTCTCTCTTTTTGACGGCCACAGCCGTTTTGTCTGCTCCTCTTCTGTTTGAGAGCCTCCCAACATGTCAGCTTGCCAGCTGCCCCGTCTGTCCGTGCGCCTGCCTGCTTTTTAGAAAGTTTTATGGCTACAAGTCTCCCTGCCAGCCAGCCTGCATGACTTGCTCTCCACCTCTGAGCCCGTATACCTGTGTCCATATCAGTGAGTCAGTCTGTCACTCAGCATTTGGCCCCTGGCCACCATAGTGTCACCAAGGCAGAGATAAGATGGCTAGAGAGGTGACAGGCAGGTGATGAAGGCTGGGCAGAGTGGAGGAGAGAGATGAGAGGGATATTAAGTGGGGAGGAAGAGTGACAGGGAAGTGTGAGGGGGAGATGTTGATTAAAAACCATGATAAGAGAGTGGCAAAGAAGTGAAGAAGATAGGAAAAGGAGCAGTAAACAGCAGGGACAAAAATTCATCTGTAAACAGCAGAAGCTTCTGTTAAAAAATGCTTCACAATGATTTATTGGAGTTCCAGGCTTTCAAGCACTTGTCAAATTAGGACACAAGACTTCACTTCTCTTAAATGTAGCCCTGTTATGTTTTTGGAACAAACCTGTAAATAGAGATAAAATGAAATGAAGCAGCAAGGATGGTGATGATGATGAGATAAGCTAAAAATGATGAGGCGGTGGAATGGACGAGAACACAAACAACGAAGCAGAAAATTAAAACCGAATCATGAAAATGAGATTAATGTGAAAAGCGATGAGAAGTCAGACGTACCTATACGACGACGAAACTAGACTCCAATTCGCTCTTTACTTTTCTATGCTTTGGTAACTTTGGTGGTACCAGTGACTAAGTTCTGCACTGGCAAGTATGATTAACGAACTGGTGCTCGAAGGTCACTTATGGTCTACTTAGATTTCAGTGATGCCCCTTCTCTAAAGCACACTGGCCATCTAACAGGGATCACGGGAAGTCAACTGGAAAACATCTGGGAAATATTGACAATTTAATGGATCTCCAGGAGGAGTAGGACTCAACAGCTGCTGGATGAAATTTAGAATTGAAATAAAGGGGGGCGGAGGGATCACTCACTTTTAATCATCTAATTTATAGGACAATTAAGAAGGTTGTAGATGTAACTTTATCTTTTTAATTTACCTGGGCTGAAAGGATTAGCTGATTAAGGAAATGAAATAAAATGAATTGCCCGTTGCTGCATTTTACTGTTTTAAACTATTGTAGACTGATTATTATTATTATTATTTTTTTTTTTATTATTTGGGTTAAATTACACATGCAACTTAAAACAAGTCACATCAGGCATTTTTCTTTTCAAACTTTCTTTACAAGTGAAAAGATTAATTGATTAATTAACAAATACTATGAATGTTGAAAACAATCATTATTCACAGGCCTAGATTCTTATGAGAGTTTCCATATTGCATTTGGAGCAGATATCCAGTGGAAATCTTTTGGGAATCTCCTGTAAATCCGTTGGCAAGTTTGGAATTCTCCCTTCAGGAACCCAGAGAGCTCTGCACAGCAGCTGGGGATTACAGGGTAATGAGGATGGAAGCCATTACTGGGGCGCACGCACACACACAAACACACACACAGACACAAACGGATAAGCATACAGTACGTGACGTGATACTGTTGCGTAGACATATACACACTGAGAACCTCAACATTTTCCCTAAACACACAGAGCAAACACACTTAGCTGAAATGCAGTGCTAGCTCCAAATCACCCCCTCCCAAAGCCCACATACACTGAAGGAGGCAAATTGGCACACAGCTGGAGAGGAGTTAAGACCAAATGAAGTGGCTGGTGGTCTGTGTGTGTGTATGTGTGTGTGTGTGTGTGTGTGTGTGTGTGTGTGTTTGTTAGCGAGAGAGAGGGATAAAAACTAAGAAAAAGGATGTAATGAATGAGAACAAATTCCCGGCACATGCAACAACTAGTTTAACATAACAGAGTAATCAAACCAAAGTGAAAGAACTGAAAAGGTTTCAGGAAAAGAAACACTATGGCAGACTAAGTTTGAGGTGAAAGTCAAATATGTAATCCATGTCTATGGATGACTTCTTTAATATTGTTAGGTATGGAGATACTGCACTTATGGGTTGGAAATTTGAAAGGATAATTGGAAAGATTTCTCTGCAGGTCTGACAGTAATTGAGAGTAATGTGATCCTTTCTAATTCTCTGGTATTTAAGAGATTTCTGATGGATTTCTGAGGAAACAATGAGTTGTTATATGTCCTCTGCACCTGCCCCTTTCTCTCATAAACACACAAACTTTCACTTACTCTTTCTAAAAGAGCTGGATACAGCTGTTATACTAGTAGACAAACACACGCACACACATCCAGAAACACACACATGCACACACAGCCATATATCATCCCAGCCCGTCTCAGAGAGACACAAATATTTTAAAGAATGAGGGACAGGATGCAACGTTGTAACACAACACATTAAAAAACTCCTGAGAGCCAATGACAGCCACATAGCAAATGGATTGTCTCAATAAAACTTAACACTAAAGCACAAACACAGGAACACAACCTCAAAATTAGAACAAAGGAGAAGTTTCAGATGAGAGAGAAGGGGCTATAGAAGGTGAGAAAGAAAGGGGGGGGGGGAGAAGAGGGGGAGGTAAAGAGTGATATTTAAAATGAGTGTAAGAGGAGATAAAGTGCAGCAGTTTAAATTCAGTTATCTTCTTTATGAGTCTTCTTGGAGTTGAGCCCTCACCTTGGGTTGATATTCATTTAAAACCAATTCTAGATCTGAGGTTTGGAAAGTACTTCATATATTCAAATTGTATCCACTGTGTCAGATTCTTGTCAATGAGAGCCACGATATTTTGACAGGCTGGCAATAACACAGATGAATAGCTCAAATTGTTCCACAACTTCTGTCGTAATGTCATTTCGAGAGCCACAGTAGAAATGGAGCTGCCATGATATAATGTCCCTGGAGTTAAACTAACTTTAATTTTGTTTCATCTTCCTAATGTGATACTTCGTTATGAAGCTTTAATCACAGCAACATCACAGTCCAAACAATGAAGCAATAAAATCTGAAGGGAGAAATAATGAAGGCTAGAGAAAATGTTTTCTCTTCTATCTAAGGAAGGGAAGGTAAAAACAACAGTCTAATCTATTTATGTCACATCCTGGGGTTTTGCCAAATTATACTTCATATTAGTTTCGAACTGCTTAGTGAATTTGTTTGAACTTACTAACTTATACATCAAAATGTGGTACATTATAGCATCATAAAACTGATCTAGGATAGAAAATCCTGTTCAAAATCTTTAGGGTTTATTTTTAACCATTTTGTGACAGAAATGTGATATGATTTTCTGATTGGTGAAGGAGCAACGATACACCTTGTTTCATGTAATCTTGCATATCAAATGAGGACAAAAGGTAAACAAATGTGCTGTTTTTGCATGCGCGACATCATTATGAACTTCGAGTTAGAGCCTAAAAACATTAGAAGAGTTTCAAGGAAATTAGACGTTGCTCATTAATATGCACATTCATGCTGCAAAGTGCTTGAAAATCCAATTATATCACTTGATCCTTGGGGGGAATCCTGAAATGTAATTATGAAGTTTCTACCACTTTGTTCTTCAATACTATGTTCACTAGCGTCGGTCCACACACAGAAACCCAGGTGCCAAGGCTACCTTGTGTAACAAGAACAGCAGTGACTTTGTCAGGCAGGCAGTTTAAAACCATTTTTAGGCATCAAGTAGGGAGGTACGGCTTCCAGCGTGATTGGCAGTTGCCTTTGTTTGACTAAGTAAAATTAGTCTAAGCTCCTGTGTGTGCTCACTGCACAGGTACAGTATGTGGCATCTGGAAGTGTCTTAACTCAGAAGTGAAAAAACAAGCTCTTAACAGAACACAGCCAAGTCATTAAAAATGGCGCCTGAAGCAGCAGAGAGAGTTTTCTGTTTTATTAAGAGAAGCCCAATAAGACACTAAGCTGTTTTCCTACTTATGGTTAAGTGGTTACATACTGTGTGTCTGAGGCTATGTGTGTGTGGCAGAGATGGTATTCTGTTGGTTCAGCTGTCATTGTGGTTTGCATTTATGCTTGTGCGTGTGTGTGTGTGTGTGTGTGTGTATGTGACCTCCCTTGCCTCCTGACCTCTTGAAGTCACATGACACTCTACCGGTTCCCACCAAACACTTAGGCGATGGAGTCAAAGGTTAAGTAAGGGTATTATCAGCCAGGATTAGGTGGCATACCAAATAGATAGACATAACATTCAGAACTCTCCAAACCATTTGGTGAAGTTAACCATTTGGTCAAGGACTGGACCATTAGTGACCTTCCAACTGCAGTGGCAGCAAGAAAAACTTTAAGTTGGATCATTGTGCAGTGATGAGAGTTAAAGCCGCTGAATTCAGGATCTTTCAAAAAGCATTTTATAGAGGCGGATGTTCAATACAGCCCTCACATATACATGTTATCTCTTGGTGATGTCTAAGCAGGATTATGAAAAAATAGGGATCAATAATATATTACCAGGGATTGTTTTATTAACTAAAATGAAGAGGCAATCTTTTGGGTCTACTGATTTTGTGTTGTGGTCTACGTGCAAAAGATATGTATGAGGTAGACTGGCCAATAAGGAACAAACAGGTAAAGAGCAGACTACTAAAGAATCCTATCTTCATCTGTATTCCTTTCAAACATCTAACGAAAAAAGGACAGAGAGAGAGCAGATGAATGTGAAGAAGATAGGAAGTTGGTGTAAATAGAGAGGTGTGTCTGCAGAGGGCTGACCCAGTCTCGAGAGGCAAAAGGGTGTGAGGAGGAGAAGGAAGGGAAAAGACAAGAATGAGGACAATACCTGGAAAGAGCAAGACATGGGTTGTCTCTAAACAATGAGATGAGAAGGACAAACAGAAGGTTTTCCAAAAAGCTACATTAGCTGTGGGGGAACAAGAGGCTTAGCTGTAGAAAAGGCTGTAATTGTCAAAAAGAAAAAAAAAAAACAATTCGAACAAGTTTGAAGAGGAGGACAAGGAGAAGACAGTGAGGTGGAGGGAAATGAACAGGAAGAGAGAGTGTTCAGATTTGAAAGCAGTAGAAAAAGAGATGATAAATTGCACTACAAGTAGAAGAGACTGAGCCTCCCCAATGGAAGTCTTGTGAAGCTGAGAAGAATAACATAAAAGAGGGAGAAAGAAAAGAGCAGTAAATGAAAACGGGGGAAGCTTGAAGCTGAAGAGAAGAAAAGAATAAAAAAGCTAGAGAAACAAGTACTGCCCTACAGAGAGCTAGCACGCTGAAGGTCAGCATCTGCTGAGAATAATACACCCTACTTTAGAGGGACACACACTCCCACATGTTCATATAGTAATGTTTGAATGAAAGTGAACACCTTGTGGGTGCTTCTGTCTGTTTTTGTCAATAAAGTTCTGTCAAATATGATTATTCCATGTGGATATCTTGATTTGCAGTATGACCAATCCAGGAAACTTAGATGATTACATTCCCCTGTGTACGTTACACACAGAGAACGGAGTATGTGGCTATCAGGGTTTGAATGTGTGCGACTGCGAGTATGAATACAGAGTATTTAAGAACATGGCTGAACTGCTAAGAGAAAAAAGAGACAAAGACAAGTGGGAATGAGATGAAAATGACCACAGCAGGATAAAAAGAGAGCAAATGAAAGGGTACAGCAATAAAGCAAAGGTAAAAGAAAAATTGAGAGCAAGGAAACAGGAGAGAACCGAATTAAAGTGCTTAAAATTTAGATAAAAAAAAAAAAAAGAAATCTGTGAAAAGAAAAATAAAGACAATACTGACAAAAATGAAAATTAGATGGAAAAAGGACAGAGGAGAGACCCATTAGAGGAAAGTGAGAGGAACTGAGGGATGAGGGCCTTCCAGATGGTAGGAGACTGTTGCCTCGGAAACACAGAGAGGGCAGAACAATGGGGATTTGGAGTGGTTTTTCGCTTCCCATCATAATACGGCCATGCCATTTGGAAACCGAGTGACAAAACTACAGCCAGAAATCAGAAACTGACAATTTACCCCAGACGGTTGCCCAAATAAATAAATAAATAAATAAATAACCCCGAACATGTCACATGAGAGATGAGCTGATGGATCAGAAAGATGCTCTATACGACTTCATCATCAGTGTCCTTCAGACCCTTTCTTCATGACATTGCAACTCTTCTTCCCACTTTTCTGTTAGACACGAGCTCCACTCATGAGTGAAGAGTGAACATGAATCATCTTGAAATTGTCCTGTGAAAATTGTCCTCTATGTCATGCTGATGGCAGGGCAGGGACAGTAATACAGCGACAAGATAGAAACTGAAGAGAAAAAATGTGTCTGCAATGTGAAATTAGATAATTGAAAAAAAACTACATCATCTTTTTGAATTTAATGATATACTATTTTAAATAATTTCTGGAAAGAATGGAGCAACAGTATAAGACTTCAGGCTGTGTCACAAAGTAACTTCTCTACAATTATTACATCAATGTTTAATATTTTTTGGAGAAAAATTGCACCTTACACGCTAAATGGGTTGAACACTAAGTTCAAAGGAAATGATAACCTTGTTACAGAGAGAACTCAGAAATGAAGCCTTATTAAACGCTGCCACATCAGCTTTTTGATACTTAATGGTGTAACAGACATAAAGACAGACTAATCACATTAGCAGCAAAGTGGCTGCACCTTGTGAGCATCTGAATGAGCCGTGTACATCCATACTGCACAAAATTAGTCAAACTAAAGGTGACATTTAGTTATGGGAGCCTCATACATAACCACTTATAGGCAGTGTAGTGGGTGACTTCCTGAAACATCATGAAATTCATTACTGCTAACACGATATCCCATATCCCATTCAAATAGCTTCCATTATATCACATCTTGAGCCAGTAAGGTTTCCCTTGACAAGATGTAATAGTTTCAGGCTGGGGACATTTTGCTCCACGCACAGCCATGGGATACAAATTGCTGACAGAATTACAATCCTGCAATAGACAGTAATTTGATACAGGAGGAGTTCTGCAATTATACTTGTAGCAGGGCCATTCTGTCGCATATCCATAAATAATATGTCCTCATATGTGAGGACTTTTAGGAAGGGACATACAGACATGAGCACAAACTCCTCCGCTTTTGTGTGACACCTAAAGAAAACGTATGGTTTGTACATAACAGCTGCTATTCCTCTTTCTACCACTGCCACGTTGACAATGTTACTGTTAATTTTCAGTTTCCTTGAAAACATACAGTGAATTTTCAAGTTTATTCATGAAGGCATGACATTGGAGTTGCAGGTAACATGTATATGTTCATTCACGAACTCAACTGCCATAGCCTAGCTGTTTTATTTTAATGTCAAACCCCCGCCTGTTGAAGTAATCCGAGCTGTTTCCCGTTTGAACAGATTCATAAATCATCATAACAAATTCATGGTGCTTTCTCTTTTGAATCAAAGAATTTGACATGGGCTTAGTTTTGTGCACACTCTCATGCTGCACCTCATGGTTTTAGTAATGGGGAAAAAAGAACTTTGAACAATCACACAAACAAACATAATTAGAATTTTACTATGTAATATAACTTAGAATTTAATTTCTTAAAAAAAAAAAAAGTTTTAGCAGCAGTGCAGGGACAACAGATGGTCATTAGGCTGCCACCAGATGTGATCATTGCACAGCTGCAAATGTTGAAATTTATAAAGCACAGTCCATCGTCTTCTGTCAGAAGTATGCAACAACATCCAGTTCCTTAATGTATTTCCCACACATCTGATTACTGACGAACTACTGTGAAGCACAGGCTGCCCTGAATAAATGCCAAGTTCCTAAATGAAAGGAATATTGAATTAGTAATTAGTGGAAATAAGAATTTTGATTTATAACATTATGTGCAAAGAAAAATGTTCTGTCTCCATTGCTGACTACTGAAGATAAACTTAATTGTTCAGGTATTATTCTCACAGAATGAAAAATATATGCGTGTAAATTTCACAACGTGTTGTAAAACTCCTTAACTCCACGTGAGCACAGTATCACTTAACACCACTTCAACTCCAAAAACCTGTTTAACATTCGCCAATTGGGACCTGAAAGAAAAATGTCCTCCCTCACCCCCGGATCCTGACTTATGAAAGCATTTCATACCCCTGTCATGCCGGGACCCACTGCTTCTGCAACACATTATGGGTTGTAACCTAGCATTTCAGAGTCCCTGATGAAGATCAAAGCTGAGAGCAGAAGTCTTTAAAGCAGCAACGGGTGAGCACATTAGAAACACTAGAAGCGAGGAACAAGATAGGGTAGAGAGAGAGTAAAGGAGAGATGGGGGAGGAGGGGACGCATGATCCATGAGAGGCAGGGTCTTTCTACATCCCCTACATGCCTAACAAACGAACAGAGTCTCGATGAGTCTGGAGGCTTGCAGGAAAACAACTGGACAATGGGCCAGTTTGTGCGAGAGTTACAAAGTGGTCTGGGAAACTCTCAGGCCTGACTGGGAGGTCTCCTCAAGAGAGATGGAGGGAGAGAGACAGAAAGAGAGGAGGGACACGTCCATTTCATTTCCCTACTCAGCAGGGTGAAATGATATTCAACAATGTCCTTTTCACCCCAAATTTGGAGAGAATGGGAAAGAGTGGAGAGAGAAGAGAGCCAGAGAGAGAACAGAGAATAACAAACACAAGGCCAGAAAGTAAAGGGAAATAAAGGAGGGAGTACAACTAAATGAGACACACGGCACAGTACGACATCTGCTTTCTAATTACTAATCATCTAATTATCATTATAATGAGGAAGTGACAGCCTTCCCAGAAACCTGAACAAGAATTCCGATTGGCTCTTTAAATCCAATAAGAGTAATAAGTAGGACAAATGGGAGAGGGTGTTTGACTAATCCAATTGGGTCAAGACAACGTTGGGAGCAATGGACAGCTGCTGCCAAAAGACATGTTTGGAGACTAGAATCCTGTCAAGTCTTCAAAACTGAAATATGGGCTAGTGGAGAAAAAGGGTGTCGCCAAACACTGGAAAAACACAGAGAGGGGTGTGGGTGGGGTAGGGTGGTCTAGTTTATTGATATGACTGGGTGAATTATATCGCTCCATGTAATCCAATTTACCTATTAAGCTAGTTTCCTTCTTTTCTATCTCTCTTGATTAGATTGTTAAGGTCGATAGTTGTGCCACAATGTAACACTGTTAACAGTAACGCTGAGCCTGGTGTGTGCTGTGTCGACCACTGACTTTATATTGTACTTCTTTTCTTTTTTTTCTCTCTCTCTTTTGAATTGGTTTTTAATGTGAAGATAACTGTGGGAGAAAACAGTCACGTCTACATGTATTTGACTGGGTGAGAGAGAAGGGGGAGACAGAATGTGTAAATGGGTCAGTAATGGCACACACATGTTAGGGGCACAACCTGCTCATGCTGACCATGCACACACTTTGATAGCCATCTAACGACCCCGGAATGACTGAGGCCTGCACACACAGGTGCACGCCCACCCGTAGTGATAGGCATGTATGCATTCAAATCACTGAAGTTATGTCAAACAGATGTACATTTACTCTCATACATTAACCCAAAATTAGAGAGCGGTTTCATGCCATGTAACCACATGTCTGGGTTTGATTCCAGCCAGGAAAGTTATCTGAATGTCATACACCTCCCTCTTCTTTTCCCTCTCTTTGTTGCAGGTTTTTTTTGCGCTGTCTCCCAGTGCTGGGAAAGTGTGCTGTGTTGTCATTTGGCTGTTTTTAAAGCAACAAAACGTATATATTCCAATCTTAGTCTTAAATAAACTAGGATGAATGTCTTTGAAGGTTTAAAATTCAAATTCACTGACACATGGGTTGAGGCACAGTGACACTTCGAGCTTCAAGCTCATTTCAAGCTGGGTCCCTTGTTTTGTTATAATAGACCAGAGAGAGAAGGTGAGATGGAAGAAGAATGGTGAAATACAGAAATACAGAGAGAGGGTGACTAATTTGTGGGATGGGTGCGGGTAAATTCAAGAAAATGGCAGTGTAAGAAGACCTTGGGAGGATTTGAAGTGAAAGGACGTGCGGTGTTGTGTCTTCTCCTCTTTCCTTTGCTGTGTTGTCAATGTTCCTCTTCCATGAAAACCCACACCTCTCAGCTCTCAAGAGAAAAATACTTTAAAAGAGTAAGAGAGTTAAGGGTGCTATTTTCTGCATTTTGAGCACAGATCATTAAGTAGAGAATACAAGAGCAGGTGAAGTACTGGATGTTTGAATGGAGCTGCTGATGGACTAAGATCACCTGGAATAAAACGCTCACTGAAAGCGTCCGCATTAATAAGATGACATCTGTAAGACTGTTTTATATATACTACATGCCTGATACTTAGCCAAAACATTAATTTAGAACTAGTGTATCTGCTTCTGATAAATCAAATTAGAAGCAGAAGCCAAATACTCAACACACCCAGAATGAACTCCTCTTTAGTTTACGTAGGTGACATTTGCTGACAGTATGTTAGGTAAAGGTTTCTGCTTTAGGCAGGCAAACATCATCCGCTTCTACTGGGTCATGTTTTAATTTTAGAGCCATCAAAACCTCTCGTCTCACAGTAACAGCATGAATACACACTCACACACACATACACACACACACACACTATGTACATACCCAGTGCTCCAGTTAACTGATTTTGAGTCAAATGTGCAGTATCTGACTAAGCAGCCCTCCAGCTATTTCTGGACTCACTTGGAAATAATATGAAGACAAACTCACACATGCACGCCCACAAACACAGCACTTCCAACACACATCCAGGTATACAGCCATGTAGATACCAGATACGCACAGCCTGCCAGCTATTTCGGGGCATGTGGTGAAATAATATGTTTTCATAAGGTCAACAGGCTGGATGCCGTTTCCAAACATGATCTTTGTCTGACTCTTTAGACACTGAAATATCTCAAGATCTCACTGACAGCAGGGAGAGGGTGAAGTCAGAGATGCAGGGGCAGAAGGAGTGGAGGGAGATATCCCTTTCAGACATAAAACATTTCTGGGATAATCCATGTATTTAGTAACAGCTTCTTGTTTTACAGATCAGTGCGTTCAATGAGGAAACTTTCCTGTGGGCTTCTTTTGGGCTGTAGTGCAATGCTTTTTGTTTTCTTTTTTATTCATGTATATATAAAAACAAAACGAATGTACTCATGTAATATGGTTAAGTACTAAAGTGTTTCTTCAGAGCTGAATGATCTGCTCGAAAGTAAAGTTACAGCTTTTAAAGCATCACATCCTGGTCTTGATTCATATGATGTATGCAAGAAGGTCCCATGTAGGAAAGCTGACATGACTCTTTTAAATTACACTTAAGACGTGTAGAAACGCTTCAAAGGCGTTAACAGGTCAGAAGACAGAGTAACCTTTACGGAAAAATGACTTGAGGCCCTCAAACATGAGGCCAACATGTAAAATTGGCAGCATTTACAGATTACAGTGCACGTCTGAAAGTGGAAACAGAGACAGGGTGTACTGTATGTGAGTGTGTGTGTGTGTCCAATTTCCCAAGGCTTTTCAGATACCACAGCCAGACCTCAAAACTATCATCACTGTTCTCGCTCCCATCTGCCAAACTCATCACCCACACACAGACACACACTCTCTCTCACTCACATGCTCACACGTGCACAAAAACGCACGTGTGCACACACAGGCACGCTCAAGCGCACGCACGCACGCGCACACACACACGCACACACACACACACAAAGAGGTGTGAACTAACCATCCCTCAGCTTTTTAACTAGGGTGGGAACCTGGCTATAAACCTTCTAACATTCAAAACTTCTGTCTGTCATTCCACTTACTGACTTCCTCTCTCTCTCATTCAAACATGCACAAACACACAAGCAAAGAAACAGTTGTTGTTAGTTTGTTAGTCTGCGAGGCTGTTGGCAGTTAAGAGGAAAACAGAATGAGGTGAGAAGTAGTTGTACTTTTGTACTTTTTTTTTTTTTTTTTAAGTTTACTGAATTAAAAAGGGACTTAAATGCAAGAAAGATACATCTAATTGTTGAGAAGAAAATTGAGTGATAAGAATTAGAAGAAACGACTATAAGAAATAGGAAAATCAAGAGATGTAAAGATTTAGAGAAGCTGAGGAGAATATTGCTACTGAAAACTGAGATTATGAAAAACAGGGACTTTCCGAGGACGGCTGGAGATTGCAGTTTGCCTTTATGTTTCACATTGAGGTCTAAATATTTAAATTCTCAGTGAACAGCTGTGTCTTATTCATATTTCAGGAAATTTGTAAATAAACTAAACAACTAAACACAACTGTGGCTGTCTAAGGACAGAATATGTCCCTGATTATTCCAGAGAAGCCATCATCAGACAAATGGAAAGAATGCTTCAACAATTGATTAGTATACTCAGGAAGCTGTTATTGTTCTTGTGTTGGCTAATGTTGGTAATAATTCATGCTGTCGAAGGAGGAAAACAACAAGATGCAAAGAGCAGGGTCACAGAGATAGTCAGAGTTTCCTTTAGGGACTGTCCACAACAGTCTCCCCTGTCTCCTAACTTGCACAGTCAAATCAAATCAAATTTATTTATATAGCGCCAAATCATAACATAACATTCAAGACACTTTACATATAGAGCAGGTCTAGACCAAACTTTTTGTGGAGCAGGAAACTAGAAAACTCTATGGTAATTACTAGGGATGGGCGAGTACACCACTATCTGTATCTGTTCAACCATCTACATTATCTGTATCCGTATTCGTACTCATAAGGGGCGGGAGTTAAAGCGGAAGTGGGCGTGGTTTATACAAAAGTTGTATTTTTAAGCCTGAAATTGATATGGGTTGATCAGAAGTTGCTATATTTATTGTAAGCCTCAATATATTTTTATTTACAGCTTAATTTGTATCACACCAAGGTAAGAAGAGTGAGCTGACGGGAAAAAAAACCTGACCCGGTGAAGAAACAGCGAGAATGAGAAACGCGACGCGGGCTGTGTGCAGCCTTGTCCCTTCACACAAGCACCGCTTCTGTTACGAATCAAGTTTTTACCCCCATAACCCCATAAGTGGGGCAGGTTCGAAATGTCTGGGTTATAAAAATCTATTTTAAAATGATGATGTAGTAGTGTGGATGTAGCCTAACTTTTTATTGCTATCAGGTTAAGTGATGATCTTACTGGGGGACTTAATCAGGTAGTTGTAAATATCGATGTATGTCACCTCCGGCCATTCAGTGGGATCATTTCTCCATAAAAATGAAGGCAAACAGAAGGGACAATGAGGAAGACCCACATATGTGAGTTTTTCATAGTTTTTTTTTCTCCGGTACATCTAGCGTGTTAAAAATATTCATCTGACATGTTGAAATAATTTTAAGCTAACTACTGGACAGTGTTTTTTAAATTGTGCCGCAGATTGTTTTCCCCTCCGGTGGGCGTGGTTATCGGAGTATAACGTGTTGCGCTCTGTCCTATCACAGGACGCCCTGAGGAGGATTTTCCTTCAGCCCAAGCATGGATATTGACTCGTATTATTCGTATGGTACTCATACTCGTCAAAATTGGTATATCCGTACCGGCTCAACCCTACTATTTATGTTTTCTCAATATATGAACAGTTTCATCTTCAAATAAATACCATCATCTAGCATGAACTTTGCAGTTTCAACAGAAGCCAACTGGACACCAGTATCTAAGTGACAGCAGCTTATCTAGTTGGCGTTTTATGATTCAGAAAACAAGTTGCAATGCAAACCCTGGTGGCAATAAATCCACTATGAGGTCTTTATACTGTGCTAATGTGTTGGAAATTATGTGTCATGTTTCCTACAACTTAGAAAAGCTGTTGCTGAAATTAAAGACTTGAAATTTGTAGCCCCAGTATTTTAGCAGATGTTTGAAGATGAAAGACGAGAAAAGAGCCACAGCTAAGACACTCATGCTGACTTTCAAAACTTCTGATTGTGCATAAGCCAAAGTGAGGTTGTGGTGGGGGGAGCAGGACCAGGAGTCAGGGATCAGTTTGCAGCCGCAGTCTGAGTGTGTCTTCCCCAGGGAGAGGATAAGGTGAGTTCCTGTCTAAGGCAGAGGCCGCCAGAGACACAGAGACGGGCAGGAAAGACTTCAAAGAGTCTTCCAAGAGAAGAGAAGAGAAGCGAAGAGAAGAGAGAGAAGAGGTGATGCTTGCATGGAAACCTTCTAGACATCCTTATGAAAGAGAAGAAGAAGCAATACCTTGGTAGGGAGGCATACTGGCGTTCCACCTCTTCATAACGCGGTGCCAACCGAAGATCTGTCCCTCTGCCTGGCATCTATGAAAGACACACCACAGAGAACACAACTGATTAGTTTCTACTGTTTTGATATTTTTAAGGACATGTCTAAATTACGCATTGCCCTGCATTAAGTACTAATGAAGTTAAACACTGTGAACCTCTATATGTGTAACATGAACCCCTCGGGTATTATTTTTCTATTTGTGTGTCTGTTGACAAAGGCTACTCATTAGGGATTTAGTCAGAGTTTCAGGCACGCACACACACAGAGCCACGTCTCATCTCCACCTTCAGGAGGGGAGAAAAAAAAAAGATTAAGTCAAGCTGCTGACAGTTCAATCTTGAGCACATCCTCTCTTACTCTTCATCTCACTGCTTCTCTCACTCTCACCATCACATCAAGTTTTCTCTCCTTCCACTTATTCCCACTCCTCTCTTTTTCCTGTTGCACACACACACACACACACACACAAACTCAGAGATTATCCCAGTCCCCACCAAATGACAATCTCAATAAATACATACACATGTGCACCCACACACACTGATATTTACACATGCCATTGTCTTTGTAAGACACACTTAATAATGTAAATGAGACTCATTTCATTTTAATGCAGAGTGAGAGAGTGACATATATGACTCAGGGTTGAAGCTCTGCTGAACTCAACAAATAAAAATAACTCACATGCTGCATTATATAGTCCCTTCAGGAGCTGTGTAATGCTAACCCATCACATTTGGTCTATCCCAACTTTATCACTGCAAATAGTGTTTTTTTTTTTTTTGTTTTTTTTTTTACAATACACATATTTATCTGATAAAATTGCACAACAAATAGCAGTTTATTGACAGATCTTTGTACATGTGATAGGACATTACTATATACCACCAGCACATTTGGCCATAATGTCTTTTAAAAGTAGTACTGCATATTTCCACACAGCCCGGGGAAGTAGCTCAGTGGTAGAGCGCATGCTTTGAATGTAGAGGCCCCGAGTTCAAACCCCAGCCACAAGGCAAACCAGTGGTAGGCTTGTGTTGGTCCCAAGCCAGAATAAATGGGGAGGGTTGCGGCAGGAAGGGCATCTGGCGTAAAAACTGTCACCAAATCAATCATGCAAGTCAAACAGCTGACCTGTTGTGGTGACCCCAAATAGAGAAAAGCTGAAAGGGGGGGGAGATACAAAAAACTGCATATTTCCAGAGAGGGGAAAGAGAAGAAGAAAAAAAAAAAAAGAGATCGGAGACAGCAGAGTAGGGGGAAGTGTGTGTGGGTGTGTCCAACGTTCTGAAGACAAAAGGTTGAAAGTTTTATAGAAAACTAGGTTCCTCTTCTCTCCTTGATTCGAGGTAATGCCATCACTGTATAAGGTATAAGAGTTAGATCTTACAGACCACATCTTTTCCTCTCTCTCTGCATTCTAGGAAATGATGCCAGGAGGCACATAAAACAGATTTGCTGGTCCTGCTTTCTTTTGAACACCTGCCTTTATAGCACCAATATCTCAGGTGGAGAGACAGCGGGATATTAGGAGGGGAACAGAGAGGTTGGAGTGAATGAGAAGTAAATGAGTTGAGGAGAGCTGGTGAGGGAGATATAGAGAGGAGGAGAGAGATTATGAAGACATTCAGAGGTGGCGGGAAGAGGAGGAGATGAGAGGTGAATTATAAAACAAGGGAGTGAATGGGGTGAAGATGGAGATGACAGTGAAAGGGACATTAGCGACAGGATTTAAACAGGGTGTTAAAAGTGGTGGTTGGAGATAGAGTGAAAGGTGAAAGATGAAGGGGGAGTCACTGCAACATCTGGTGGCAACTGAGAGGTGAGAGAGATGACTAAGGAAGAGAAGAGAAAACAGAGTAATGACTAGAGGCGTGAAGAGAAAATAAATGAAAGAGGGAAAACAGTTTAAGTACTTTTGACAGTACTGTCATCAAGGATAAGGCTGGCATTATTCTATATTTTGTCGGCTGTCAAGAAAGCCCATGAAATGTGCAGCTTCAGTCTAAAAACAATTTTAAAAACAGGTCATGAATACGTAGTTATTTTTCTTTAAAGGGAACAGTAATCTATTAACATACCTGCATTTGCCTAGGACAGTTTTTAGCCATGTGCTTTGTGAGTCTGGAGAAAGCGTATGGCCAGGATGTCCTGTGGGAGGTGCGGCGGGAGTATGGTGTGACGGGGTCACTTTTGAAGGCCATCAGATCCCTATATACCCAAAGCGAGAGCTGTGTGCGGATACTCGGCAGTAAGTCGGACATGTTTCCGGTGGGTGTTGGCCCCTGCCAGGCCTGTACCTGCAGATGATGTGATCCTTTTGACACAATCGGCCTTAAATCTACAGCACTCACTGGATCGGTTCACAGCTGAGTGTGAAGCAGCAGGGACGAGGATCAGCACCTCTAAATCTGAGGCCATGGTTCCCAGTAGAAAACCAGTTGATTGCCTACTGCAGGTGGGGGATGAGTCCTTGCTACAAGTGAAGGAGTTCAAGTATCTCAGAGTCTTGTTCATGAGGGAGGGAACTCTGGAGGGTGCGATTGACCGGCGAATCGGGGCAGCTGGTGCGGTGCTTCATTTGCTGTAACGGACCGTTGTCATGAAAAGGGAGCTGAGCCAGAAGGCAAAGCTCTCCATCTACCGGTCAGTCTTCGTTCCTACCCTCACCTATGGTCATGAGCGATGGGTCATGACCAAAAGATCGCAGATACAAGTGGCCGAAATGGGTTTTCTCAGATGGGTGTCTGAGATCTCACTTAGAGATAGGTTCAGAAGCTGTGTCATCTGGGAGAGACTCGGAGTAGAGCCGTTGCTCCTTTGCATCTGATTAGGATGTCACCAGGGTGTCTCCCTAGAGAGGTACGGCTGCCTCATCCAACTGGGAGGAGACCTCCAGGCAGACACAGGACCAGGTGGAGAGATTATATCTCCTCACTGGCCTGGGTCAGCCGAGGTTGCCGGGGAAAAGGAAGCCTGGGGCTCCTTGCTAAAGCTGTTACCCCAAAGACCCAACTTCGGATAAGCAGTTGAAGATGGATGGATGGATGTTTTGAGGCATGTGTGGTATGTGACAGTGAATTATACTATAGTGCCCATGTTAATGGTAATTCATTCATTCATTCCTTCATCTTCTATCCCTTATGCTGGAGTGTTGTTGCCAATCCCAGCTCACATTGGGTGATGGCGAGGTACACCCTAGACAGGTCACCAGTCCATCACAGGGCCAACACACAGAGACAGACAGAGACCAACAACCATCCACACTCAGACTCAGACCTACGGAAAATTTATAGTCAACGATTAACCCAAACATGATGTCTTTGGATGGTGGGAGGAAACCAGAGTACCCAGAGGAAACCCACGCAGGCACAGGGAGAAGATGCAAACTCTGCACAGGCACAGGGATAAATCAAAATTCTTTAGGCGCTCATCTTTCGAAAGGTAGTCAGATTTCACCCTGACCCTCCCAGCACAGACACTTTGACAGGGACGATGTGGTGTGGTACTGCTCAAATGTGCATGAGTCTTTGTTTGTCTCCATACATACCCAGGGATCAAGAGCATATTACTGTATAATGCACCATACTGAGCAAACACAACCATATGAACATATACTGAACATGCATGTATGCAGAGAAAGTGTATGGAGAGCAAGAAAGACATATCTGTATCTGACCACTGATCACGCACACAGACAATGAATCGTGGTAACTCTTATCTGAAGTGATTACCACAAACAGGGACTTTGTCCTAATGAAGTAATACATCATTCTTTGTGCTTGTGTGATACAGATTGGTTACCTTTTCATTCATCGATCCAGCAAGATAAGTTAAGCACACAAATCACACTATATTTAAAATGATATATTTCAGTGAATCCCACTTGTGCAGTCTGCACTGTAAAAACATTTTCAGGATGAGGTGACAGAACGCATAAGGCTCTATTGAGAGATCCTTATAGCTGAAAAAATAACAATCCCAAAAACCAATCAGCCACTGGCAGTTTGTTTGTGAGCGAAATTACTTCCTGACTACAACTACAGCTGCCTGTATTAGTCTGTGTGTAACTGTGTGTAGCTGTGTGTGTGTGTGTGTGGGTATAATAGATAGAGAGAGACAGAGAAATGTTAGATGTTGGTAAGTAGACTCTCCGCATTCACCACTATGACAGGAGTACAGTTCAGTGCAAACAATATGACAGCTGGGCTTGTGCGGGACATACTGTACACACCCTCTCCCACACACACGTTTTACTTACGCACAAGTACCACCATGTGCATGCAATGTTTTCTCACCAAACATGCAAAGTCTTTATCTTTCAAGTGCAGCTACTGTTGACATATACACACACACACACACACACATGTAGCCTCTCTCATGCACACAAAAAATACACAACCTTCTCTCTCTCTCTCCCTCTCTCTCTCTCTCTGTCTCTCTCTCCAGTTACACACACACAATTTAAACACACTCTCTCTCTCACTGACATAGAACTGTGGCAGCAGTGTAACCCACTGGTTGGGGTAATGGTCTAGTGAAAAACCATTTCACGGCATAGTGAGCAGAGGAGAGGCACGAAGGAGAGCGTGGAAATCAAGCAGAAGAGACTGATACTGAGGGGCGAGGGAGCAGGAAACACACACACACACACACACACTGAGAAACTGTCACAAACACACACACACACACACACACTTACACAGGCACACACTGTAAGAGAGGCTCATCTCTCTCCTTTCAACAGACCCTTCAATTTACCCATAAAACACACCACCCCATCACTTTCAACACTGACATACACACACACTCAGTCTTTTCTCCTCTTCTTACAGTTTTTTTTCTTTCTTGGCCTGTGTTACACACTGTGCACATACACACACACACACACAATGGTGCAAACATCCTTTTCACTCCAGCTGTTTCCAGGATTTCTGAGGGATTTAGATCGACATGGAGTATTTGGTAGATGCATGCTGCCTTGGTGAGACCACTTAGCCCAAATGTGAAGTGACTCTTTCTCTTTTTTTGTCCCCTCTCCTTGAGGTTTTTTGATGTCTTTTTCTCAGCTCCTTCATCATCATCATGTTCCTCTTCCTCCTGCTCTTGTCCTCCCTCTCTCCCTGTCTACGCCCCATCTTTCCCTTTCATTAACCAACTCTGCTAATTGAAATAAAGGGTTCCTCCGAGTACTTTTAACCTCCCCCTCCTACTCCTAGTTAAGATTTCTTTTTTTCCTCCTGTACCCTTCATGATGTTGTCTTACTCCTTCCTTTCGATCAATCTACCACTTGTGACTAATTTTACAACTCTCATCTTCATGCTCTCGTTCATCTTCCTCTATTGTATCCCCACTCCAATTATCTTGATAACCCCCCTTCCTCAAATCAATGAAGACAAAAAAGAATCGGTCACATGGAGGAGGTTCCCTCTTCTACAAACCCCCATCCTCCTCCTTCCATATGTTTCGTTTACCCTCGGCCCACGTCGTTCTTTCACTGCCAATGCCCTTGTCTCCTTCCGTAAATCGATAAAAAAGATTTTTCTCCCTTTCTGTCCTCCCTCCAGAGTGCCCCCACCACCCCTGTAGAAATCAATGAATAAGGGAAGGCTGCTCCTAATCTGTATCAGACATATCATTCTGCTCAGCCAGCACTTTGAGCTGACTCAATTAAAACAGCTTTGAAAAGGCTACTATTCCAGTGTGTCTGTGTTGTACTGTAGCATGTGATATAATTAACCCCTTGTTCCCTGAATTTATTTACAATTGTGTAAAATAAAAAATCAAGCAGATGCTACATTAACTGGACATTGTTAATTTGACTATCGCACATTAAATTAATATAAATGTAGGTATGATGCAAAGTAACAACAGGTAATAATGACCGGTCCTATGACAAACCAGCGCTTTCAAAAGATTCCTAGGTATGTATCAAATATGCACAAACAGGCATTGGGGAATAAACAAGGCTGCATAGTGAATGGAAGCCTGCCAATGCATACAGCAATGACAATAACCATTCCCGTGATGAAGTGCATTTCCAAAGGTGGTGGTGTGAATTTGATTTCTCGTGGCGTGAAATAGTGTATCTGAAGTCTGAACTTCAACTTTGGGAACAGAGTGATGTGTCTGGTTTGTAATGGGGAAAAAAAGGTTAGAGCCAGAGTGATGCTGCCGTTAAAAGAAACTATCAAGGGTCATAGCAGCTTTCTCACTTTAAATTTTAGGCGCGTCAACATTAACTGTGAGCCAAATTCTAAACTGAAACATTGGCTGCTTTAAGTCTGTATGCTGGAGCAAAGATGACCTACTCGAGGGGGAAAACCCCAGTCTGTGCCATATTGATTTTTAAAAACTCGGTTTGCATCTATCTGCTACTTGAAGAAAAACAAAGGGTGGACTTCATTAGTGTATTGCTGAAAAGCAAAAACTACAAAACCACTCTGGAATAATATTGAATGATTATGAATTGTTAATAGAATTGGTATATAATATATAATAATATATCTAATATAATCTTTTAAAAACATGAAATTTATATTATATTATTTATTCATTTCAGACAGTCAAGGTTTAAATCTTTGAGTGAAGATCATACATACAGTATATAACCCCCCCAATCGCACACACAAATACACACGTCATGTTTTTAGTAATTACAACCCCGACTGCTATGAGTTGGATTTTGTCACATACTGAAGTTCCTTGCTGTACCCTAGATGTTTTAATAGTGATGGAAATACATTCATACAAACCAGAATACATACATATACGGCAAAAGGGAGACTCCACACTTACCCATCTATGTGCATTTAATAGAGTAATGTACCTTATTAATGAAAGTGATATTAGTAACATATCCTGTCTGTCCCTGTTTCTGACTATGTTCGGGCTGGACACCTATCAGACAAGTATCTAACACAGGTTGCTTTTTCTTTTTTAATTCCCTTTCCAAACTCACATCAAATTTAGCTTATGGCCTTCATAACATCTCTGCAGTCCATATGCAATGAGTTGTGATCCCATCCACTGTCACTAAAGCAATAAAAAACAGGACGACAGAGCAGAACAAGCTCATTCACCCAGCTCTTCCTCAAAACACCCCATCTTTCCTGCCCCCACTTCTAACCAACCATGTACACTTCCTTCCATTCACTTCTATCCCTCCATTACAGCACCGCAGTCTTCATTTATTTTCCTCTCTATCTGTTCATGTGATCGTGTACACATCCATCCATAGTAGAGAAAATTAATTGCAGGTGCTCGTGAAAGGCCCTCCATTTTCTCCAGCTAACAACTACAGCCTCTTAACAAGGTAGCACTAAAGGGAAGACATTCAACAAGCATACTGACAAAAAACAAAACATGTTGATTCACATTCAAATTGCATCCAAGTTCACACACACGCCTCACACACACACACACAAGTCACAGGTCACATTTGAGCGCTAATTTGTTAATTTCCTATACTGACTGACCAAGCCACCACTTATTTAACCCCGATTCGATTCCTGATTGGACATTGGTCTTCAGTCTGAAACTTTGCCTCAAAATTACCTCGTGACAGACAGCTGTTCTAATGAGGCCTTTCTTATGCTTATCATTCCTCTGAGGACTTTTTAGTAACTAAAAAAGGGACAGTCTCTCTGCCATAGTCATCTATGGTGCACCTTTTCCATCACTTTATCTGGAGTTACAAATGTATCAGCATCATAAAATGGTAGCTTGACAGAAATTTGTCTTTCATCAGTGACATCAAGTCTTCCTTTTAGTAGAATACTTTACTTTCAGATTAAGTCAACTCTCATCTCATTGTTTATAGAGGAATCGACAGTCAGCAGATGGTTATCTTAGCACAGAACACAGGAACCATGGAGAAACAGCTACCTATAGCTAATTAACCAGTGTTAATCGGAGGTGCAAATCAAGCAGCTGCATGAAAAGAAAAAAAGATTTAATAGCAGCATAAAACACAGAGACATTACAGGTAGTAATAAATTTATATATAAATACATATACATAACTTACACATAAGTTATTGTTAAATAATTGTAATAAAATTAAGTAGCAGCACGAATGGTCGTTGTACTGTGTTGGTAACAGGTATAATAAATTGTAATTGCACATGAGCAGCTTGGTTAATAGTGGTGACCTTCAGAGTTTCACTGAGTTTAATATGCTGATGGCTCTGGGGAAAACCTGCCTCTAAATCAGCACCTACACTGCAGACATAAATCAGGAAAATCAAAATAATCTCAATTATACCAGGCAGATGTTGGACCCGACCAGTTTTGAATCCTCAGAAGTTCGTAGACGAGTAATAAACTTTTGCCTGTAGCTGTTTTTAATAATTTTTGGACAGAGCCACACTGTTTCCAGTCCTAATGCTTACATGGGATAAACTAAGATAAAATAAGATTGGCTAACCATTTCTTGGCTGTAGTCTAATATTTACCTAACAAATGTTATCAATCTTAATCTATTATCCTATTATCTTGGAAATGAGCGCTCTCCCTAAACTCTTGAAATATAAAACCAAATGTGAAGTAAACTTTATACTTGAATTTCAAAAGCTACGCTTTCCCCCTTTCTCTTAGTTTAGGATTAAAATCAATTGGATTGTTATTCGCCTACTTATAGCATCAGGAGACATCTTAAAGTAAATCAAAATATGTCTACCTAGGTTGTGTTTGTTTGTTTACTTTGACACAATAAGAGCTGTGGGCGGGACCGTGAAGTTTCACAGCCAGGAATCTCAGCACCTGGCAAAGTAACCACTGAGCCACTGCCATTGATCAACAGCCCTCCACAGACCTCCGCAGACACACACCATTTTGTGCTGTTGGCTTGTAAAATGTCAGTTCGCTCTGCTGAGAGACAGAGAGTGGCAGCCAAAAGAGTGAAGGTGACAACAACAAAAGTAAGACACTGAGACAGAGGCAGAGGGAAATAGTGAAAGAATTAAATAATCATGAGCAAATTTGTTTATTTGTTTACAGCACCAAAGAAACAGCAATATCTTTATTCACAAACCCCCCCCTTCCTACTGAAATGTCAGCAAAGCACTAGAATAAAGGGCTAAGCATTAGGACTGGAGCACAGTTAAATGTCACAGCGCTGTTGAGCCTGTGGTACAATTAAGACCACAGAAGGTCAATTTTCCCCAAAGCACGCAGCTTAGAGCATTGCCCATGAATACAGCGATTAATGCTACTTAATGCAAAGCATATCCTGTTAGTTTAGCGTGGGTCTGGGAGTGGAAAGGACTGCATATTAAGTTTGCCTGTGTTTGTATGCATATCAGTACGTAGACCTATCAATCAAATTAATTCCTCTTAAAAAAAAAAAAAAAAAGGCATTTAAGTTATCAGGCACGCAGCATCCAGCGAACCGGTAGCCAGAACAGCATATTCACACAACTGACAAACGTAGATTTGTTTCTTCCACTTAGGATGACATTGCAGTAACTTATGGTAATTCCCTGGAAATGTACCTTAACCTTATAAATGACCACTTACATAAATAACTTCAACCATTAGCATAACCTGAAACCAGCTTTTGGCTCAGTTGTTCAGGAGCAAAGAAAATAAGAGCCACTGTTTCCTTTCAGCTTCGGTTGTTCGGTGGTTTAATTTCATAAAGACTAATGTACTCTGTACATCTTCCACTTTGAATTGCGGAAAACACACACAGAGCAGCGGGGCCTTTCTGTGCAGAGTTTGCATGTTCTCCCTGTGCCTGCGTGGGTTTCCTCCCACCGTCCAAAGACATCATGTTTGGGTTAACTGGTGATTCTAAATTGTCTGTAGGTCTGAGTGTGAGTGTGAGTGGTTGTTGGCCCTGTGATGGACTGGTGACCTGTCCAGGGTGTACCCTCCACTTCACCCAGTGTGAGCTGGGATTGGCTCCAGCACCCCACGCAACCCAGAAACAGATAAAACGGTTGGAGATGAATGAATGAAAAACACACAAGAAAGACAAACCCCTGGTTAGGTAAATCTTTGCATCCTAATGTATAAAAGAGAATCACTGCATTTGTGAGGCGGAGCTTGTGTAAAATCTGGGCACTTATAAAGATCTGGAAACAAAAAAAACAGAGGATTGATTTAATAACAAGTTTAGCTTTTGAATTCATGCTAAAAGTGACATTTCTATTTCAACATAGTTCTGCCAGCTTCTAAGACCACAAATACTAAGCCAGAATCATTGGACTTAGACCGCCTGTTTGGGTGCTCACCTGACAGCTTTCACAACTGCTGCACTGTCCTGAACTAATGGACAAATGAACCAGAGATTGCTTAAACTACTTGGAAAAAGTTGTAAAAACGATTTTTTTGAGAGAAGAACCCATTTTGCTGATAGTGAATGGTGAAATGTGACATTACTAAGCATATTACTGGCACAGTACATTTCATATATATACATTAGATATCTATCTATAAGAAAAGAAAGGGAGGAAAATATAGGCTAAAAACGAAAAAGAGCAAAAAAAAAAAAAGAAAGGAAACAGTTAATGTGGTGAGAGAGATGGGGATAAATAAATGATAGTAAGAAAGAAGGTAAGGCGATATTAGAGAAGCTAGGATTAGTCCCAGCTGCAGAGCCTTTGGAGAAAAACACACAACAACACACACTTGCAAATATGAACACACACATGCCCTAAATCTATGCGTGCACACATTACCACAATAGAGTACATATGCATGAAATTAAATCCAAACACATACAGTAAGAGAATGTAAATAAAAATTAGAGAAGGTACAAAACCACACATACAGTTAAAACTATTACACATATACACAAAAAAGCACACACACAGGTTTATCCAATCCTTAGTGTTCTTAACAGTTAAGCGTGTCCTTGAAAGTGCAAGGCGGGGAGCTGATAAGAGGACAGAGAGAGTAGGAAGGAGTTAGGGTGATGGCATATACAGGGACAGGGAGAAGGATGAGGAGAAGAGGAGCCGAAAAAAGTGAGGCTAGATAATTTGGTTACCTCTAAGCCCCCTCCCTGCCACCCAGATAGTATATCCCTCTTCCTCTATCCTCCCGCTCTCCATCTGTGTGCCTCACTTCTTGCCTCCACCCAAAACTTCTCGACTTATAAAATTCCCTCTTTGAGGATTAGGGGGAACAAAAAAAAAGGTGAATTCCAACGAAGACTGAGAGAGTGGAGGAGAGAGAAATTTGGGTGAGTGAAAAGTGATGGGGTTAAAGGGGAGACAATTTAGCACACGGAGATGTAGAGATGAGGGGAAAGAGGACAGAGACTGCAAAGATGAGAGCAGGAAAAAATGTTTTACCCCCATTGCCATTTTTAGAATGTCAGCACCTTAGGTAGGAAAATCTCTGCTGGGTATTTGTGGATTCTTGTGGATTATTTATTTATTTCACTATGATATCTGAAGAGCAGGACTTAGCATAAGAGCATAAGCACATAAGAGCAGCACAGGCACCTCTCTACTATGTACACCTGATTGTGTGTGTGTGTGAGAGCGATAGAGAGAGAATGTATGCATTTGCAGAGTATCAGGCTGAAAATATAGGTTTGTACATGTGTGAGTGTGAGTGTGAGTGATTGTGCAGTGGTGGGAGCAGGTGGCTACAGTGGCAGGTTAGATGGAGCAGTAATAGGATGACAGTGACACTTTCTCCCTCTGCCTCCTTCAGACTCTCTTCCTCTCTCAGATGATTGGCTCCAGGGTTAGAGATGGCCAGGCTGCCTTTCCATTTTTTTCCCCCCTGTATTTCCTATATTTTTATGTCGTCTAATCTCATCAAAGTCTTGACCTCTTCCCTCCTATTGTCTCCTTTGTCACACTGCTCCAGTCTCAACATGTTATATATCTTGTCCTCTCTGTTTTTACTTTGCTCTTTTCCTTTCGCATCTCCTCAGCTTTTCGTCTTTTCTCATTTCTTCTGACATCCCACCATTTCCATCCAGTCTGTTCAGGTATGACTGGGAGGAGACCCCTCCTCACACCCTCACTCCTATCACAAATGCACCAGGAACTGCCAATATATTTTATTACAGTGACTGACGCACTGACACAAATCCTGACTCTGGGATGGGTGGGATTTTTGCTATTAACAATATGATACAACGGACTAAGATAAAATAGTTAACACACAAAGATGAATTTGTCTATTTCAGTAAAAAGACAAATTTCCACTTTGTATGTATTATAGACAAAACATTGCAAGCAAAGTAATGTGTGTTGTTTTTTTTTGACTGCATATGTGTTGTGTATGACCATGGACATGACCAAGCATGAAGCACACTGAGCAAAGGGGAAAAAAGGAAATGTAGAAAATGGAGGCAATATTTGCTTTTGTGCTGGATGACATGGTTTGAAGAGAGGCATAAATCTACTTGCTGCACTGGTGTTTTTGTTGTGGTTGTGTGGCCCTGAATACATGCACACAGGGACAGATACACAAACCCACATAGTGGTGGTCTCTCTTTGAGTCCTAAAGGTAAGGTCGTATATAAAGGTAATATACATAAATATATACAAATCTAAGTCTTTAAAACTTAAGTCTGACCCTTGAGAAACCTTCTTGTCTCCAGTGGTAAATGTTTTACAAAAACAGAGCAAAAAAACAAACAGAAAAACACACAATGTACTTCATTTCACATTGTTGACTTGACTGATAAGATGTGATAATGAAAATATTCACAGGGAATAGTCCTTTTAGAAACAAAATTCTCCAAAATCCTGACAGAGATGTGAAATATTACTGGGCAGTTTTCCCTTCGTCTGACAGCTGTGAACTGGCTGAAGGGTCAGATATTGCATTTAGTACAAGGGTGGAAAGTGTCATTTATCAAATATCCTCTTAGAAATAGAGATGGACAATTTATTGCAGACACAAGCAGTCTGCTGCAGATTGGTCAGGATTAGACTCAGTCCTAGTCCAGGTGGGGGGTGGGGGGGGTGGAGGAGGAGAAGATTCAGAAGGAGGATGGGTAGGAAAGAATGAGGAATGAAAAATGTAAAGAGAGAGCAAGACGGGGATTAGAAACCCTCTGAAAGGCAGTCACTTAATTTCCTGGCTTACCTGGCTGTGATTATCTCTTGGGTGGGAATGGAACGATTGATGTCCTGGGACCAGACTAATCCTTGGTGACTAACCTCCACCTCTCATTTCCCCTGGATTAGCTCACTCCGCTACTTAATAAGAAGTTAAGGGTGGACAGATATTAACCCACAGCGAAGGGGAGAAAGATTGTGTTCTCCAACTCTGAAGACTGTTCTTACCAAAAAATGGCGGCATTTGCCGTTCGCTCAAACATCTAAAATGACCTATTTCTACATTTCTTTACAAAAAACTCTCGTGGCTTTGTGAGTTCTGAATTAATATCTCTGAAAAATGATATTGGAGTACGTTTCCCGTTGTTATAGAGCCAGAAAAACCTCATAAGGACAAGACTTTTACACAGAAGATTGCTGTTTGCTTCCCAACTGCTCCCACCTGCAAACATGGGATTCTTTTAACTGCGACCACAATCCTTCCCCAGCCTTAACCAAACACTGCAACTCTCAGTGTTGCTAAATTGGAGGAAAAAAAAGAAAGGCTTGATCTGTACTCAGCTGTTCTGATCCAGAAATCACAATGTAGGAGAGGAACAAGCCATGTCTTCAGAAAGACAAACACTAATACTGATACTTCAGATGGCATGTGTCAAAATACATGTGTCCATCTGACCAGCTGCTTCCCCTGTTGCCTGGTCAGTAAATTAGGTTATTGATATCCTGTACATAGAGTGGAGAAAACTACTGAGCTGTGCAGATGATCAAGAAATGATGTTCATGCCGCAGATGGGAAAGTTGGCGAGGCTGTGTGCTCTTTGCAAAAAGCTTTTGGCTCACATATTGTTTCACTGAATCATTCAATAAAGTGTAACCATCATAAATTATTTAATAGTTTTGAAACTATGTGACTCCGATGATAAAGATATGAGATCAGGAAATGCTCAAATGCTGTGGATACCGGCCCATATGATAGTGGCCACAGCCGCTATCATATGGGCCAGTATCCACAGCGGAGCCTCTGGAACACAAATTATGTAAAGATTGGAGGTACTGATGTGAAATGGGGAACCAGGGAAAAAGAAAAACAGAAAGTAAAAAGCAAAAACATTCAAAAAAATGTTAAATGGAGAAAGGAAAGGTAAACAGTGCAAGTTGGGCTTAAATCAACAAACAGTAAGTAATGAGGGCAAAACAGGATACTTTGTTCTGTTCATATGATCATTATCTCAACATTGTATAAATTGAAAAGATAAAGAAAATTCAAAAGTCTACATGCACAAACAACACATACACGCACTTCTTGCCACATAGATACACACTGGCTTGTCATGGTAACTGGCTAGCTTTGGCTTCTTGCCTTGTTCAGGCTGAGAAATTGGTGAAGCTGAAGGTGCCTCCAACTATTTAAATCCTAATGATTGAGGGTCATTTGCAAAGTCACACAAGAAGTACAGAATCTTGCAGCTTTCACTGATGCATACTTTTATATCTTTAAAAAGCTGAAAATAAAAATTTTGGTTTCACTCAGTTTTTTTTTTTTTTCTGGGGGGGAGGGGGGGCGCGCATTCTTTCTTCCCACCAGGCTTTTCTCGAGGGGGGAAGCCTGAAGTGTTGCCAGGTTGCCAGCCAATCTGACCAATGACATGTCACTTGACCCTCCTCTCAGCCAATGTCCTGTCTCCAACAACCGGCTGGGCCCCAGCTGGCCAATTAGCTCGCCTCTTAGTGTGGACATCGGCCAATGAAAAGCCCCAGGAGACTTCTGTTCATCTGAACTCACAGATGGGCGGACAGAGAGAGAAAGAAGAGGGAGAGGGAGTGAGGACATGTGTGTGTGTGTGTGAGGGAGCGAGAAAGAGAGAGAGCAAATGAAGGACTTGGCCTGAATTCCCAAATGCTATTGAGACATCTTCACTGAAGGGGTTGGCTGGTTTTGAGTTAGCAGTTGGAAATAAATCTCTCCATTTAAAAAGTGACCAATGGGAGAAGTCCTCTGCTACTAGAAGTAAAAACAAGGAAACCAAATTGTAAATCTGCCAAATTTTGAAATGAAAACCACCTATACTTGATATTGTAATGCTGCAGGACCTTATTTCTGATCATTTGAAAAAGCACGGCACTCACGTACATCATGTGTGCTTAAAGTTGACCCCATTTGAGTTTTTCTCCACCCAAAACTAGTGCAGTGCAGTAGTTTGTGACTGATCTTTATTATGGTTACATTAAACAGACAAGTTTTAGCTCCAACTCAGTTTACTTTCTTTTCTTAATCACTTCCCTGTCTAGCTTTGCTTTACTTTAAAACCACTAAAGGATGGCCAAGGGAGGCCAGTGATTTCCTGTCCATTAAGCCTAATTTAATGAAGAGCTCTTTCAAATAAAGTTAGCAAACTGTGAAATTTTGAGTATTAAATGGAAAGGCCTCAATGTTACTGGGTCGGAAAAAAATATCAAGTGAGCTGTATGGAGAAAGTACTACCAAACGCAGTGGAACTTGAAAAGCTTTCTCTGCCTCACTAGTTACACTGATTTGGACTGAATATTCTTCCAGTACTTTAGCACTATGTCTATTTTTTATCACAGAAAACATTAAGCGAAACTGACTTTCTTTCAGTCAGCATTTTAGACAGCTGTATTGATGTGCCACAGTTACATAAGCTTGCCCTCTCTCAATATCTGTGTGTGTGACTTGAATTTGCCCTCTTTTTCTCTACAACCCATAACTGAATCTCTCCCCGACACACACTCCCCCCCCCCCCCCATTTTTTTTTTTTAAAGATAGTGCTTGGAGTAGAAAAATCTATTTCAGTTGCATTTTCAGTTTTCTGTATTGACCCAGCATCGAAGTTCATCTGTGGTGACAGGGGAATACATAAGAGAAAAACAAATGTGTACAAAATTTGAATCTTTACTCTTATATAACTGGTATGTTTGTATCAATAAATGTATATTAAAATGAGAGTTAAAAAAAAACAAAGAATTTATCAAAAGTCAATCCGGTGTATACACATACTTAGACAAAGCTTTGTGTATGTATGTATGTATGTATGTATGTATATATGTATATATGTGTGTGTGTTTGTCTTTTGGCATCTTTTCAAAGTTTGGAGAGAAATCCTGTGAACTTGGGCTTGGATCAATCAGCTCACATGCCATTGAGGGAATGTGAGAGAGTGTGAGTCTTTGTTTTAAAAAAAAAAAAAAAAAAAAAAAAATGTGTGTACTTCACCTGCTCTACACACACAGCATGGTTATTTTTTGTTTAGGTTCTGTGCTTCAGAGGATTTAATGGAATTAAATAATGCACATTACATTAAAGAGCAGCGTGTCAGCTTCAATTTAAGCAGGTTTACTTTGATAACAGTGACCTGTACCTGAAATAAATTGCTCATTATCACCTAATTCTATCAATTTATTTTAAGTACCCCCGGATCCTGGGCAGAAATGCCCATCCACCCTCACAACGCAGGAGGACAGTCACGTCGTCACAGGGGCAGAACTGATAAGGTGAAAACTTTCATTCCCATTCCTGTTCGTGAACGCAACCAGTAGCAGAAATTCAAATTAATAAATAAATGTTGCAATGTCTTAGCTGCAGGGTTTGCTGATAAGTCATATAAAAAAATAAAAAAATAAAAAAATACACCCACTCTATCTTTAAAGCATTCAGCAGGAAGTTGTTTGTGCTCCTGATGTTCTTCAATATCTTCCTCTCCTCGGATTTTCAGCACACCCTCTCTTCACTGTATGACTTTAAATTGACTCTTAGTCTCTCACACCCTCTCTCTTTTGACACTTGAGTTTTCTTAAAACCACTCTTATTTTGAAACTCACTGACTCTTGTGACTGTATGTTTTTCAATCTGTACCCGTCCCCCCCTTTCCTCTCCAGCTCTCAGTATTTCTTATCTACCAGATGACTCACCATATTTCAGTGTCAGATATTTCTCTCTCAGAAGCTCAAGTGCTGCATGCTGCCTTAAGAATCGTTGACAATCTACAAATACACACACACAGGCACACACGCACGTCCTCCTTCCTCACTGACACGCTGACAAAAGTGTGCAGACAGTGTGCTCGCAGGTACACATATTCGACATATAGAGGTGTCGGTACTCAGCAACACAGCTGAGCCAACAAAAGAAAAATGTACACACACAAGTGTGTGGCAGTTGGCTATCTGTCCTGTCCACAGTGCGGTGGCCAGTGGTGATAACACTCTCCATTGGACCAAAACTCATCACTCTTTACACACATACCTGGACAAGGCTTTGTGTGTTTGTCAGGATGTTTGCCTGTTGGCATCTTTCTCAAAGCCTGAAGTGGAAATCATGAGAGCTCAACAGAAATCAAGATTTGATAAGACGTAAGGCTATGAAGACCCATGAGCTATACCTGAAGGAGAAAAAGAAATCACATACATACATACATACACACACACAAACAAAAAATACACAAGGACACAAACACAAAGCTAAACACACAACTGTGGTCACAGCTGCAGATAGGTTTTCCAAGAATGTGACCTCTACATAGTAAACTGTATTATTTGAACCGTTTCTGCCAACAGCAGTGCAACAAGAGAGGCTTTCACGCTAGATTACAGGATCATTTCTATTTCTGCATGTGATATCGATATGGCTCTTTGCTGGATATGCTTGGAAGCCAAATGAAAACATATGCAGGGATTGAATCTTTATGAGCACTTGCCATTTTGTGTATATGCATATTTGTGGATTTATGAATTGAAAAATCTCTAGTACACCCGTCCTTGTCTAGACACATACTAAAAACATGACCTTTTACATGTACAGCCCAGACAGTTAGACATGTTTTGTTCTTCAGGCTCTGAGCTGCAGCAGAATAATTCCAATAGAATAATACAATTATTAAGCAGACTTATGTCGGGATAGAAAGAACTGAGTGTGAAATAACCTCTGTTAATCACATGGAAGTGTGTACACTTCCAATTATCCTGTCATCTTTAGGGTGATATTGCCTCACTGTGGTTTGAGCTATAGAAATGCTTTGCAGCGTCTGTGCGTCCTGACAAACTTGTTTGTAATTGTGATTTGTCCGTGTTTGTCCAGTTTCAGTTTTCGCAGTCAAAAATAAATAAATATATGTATATATACACACACACACACACACAACCAGTCAAAAGTTTGAACATATATATATATATATATATATAGAGAGAGAGAGAGAGAGAGAGATGGATTGGTAGATACAGACATACCTAAAAATTCCTTTTGGCTTGAAGAAGCACCAAACTTTGTTTGACCATGTTGCCAAATGCATGTTTTCCATCCATCAACCCACTTCTCCTGTGTAGGACTGTAACTGACCTGAGGCCTGTGCATGCCTGTAGATTGGTGGAATGTGGACAGGATGGCAGTCTATGATGTGACATTCACAACCATATTTCTACCAATATTAAAGGTAAAATTATGACTTTAAAGTTGCATTACCCAGCCAACATGTCTGGTCTGTGGGAGGAAGCTGAGGCACACATTGCCACATCAGCTCCTGATATGACTTTTGAGGCCATGAAATTATGCCTCAACACTCACCTGAAGAAAACAGATTGGCTAATCTAAAGTAGCCATGCATTTAGTTAGAGAAATCCTGTTTAGAGAAGGCTCCTCCTGCTCACCTTGTAGCATGTTCTCACTTCTAGTGTCTCTGGTTGGGATGTCAGCACTGCAACATTTTTGTTCTTATGTCCTTACAACAGAGGCCTGCTTTTACGTTAGATTTGCTCTAAGGATCCATGCATGTAAAAAACAGATTAACAGATTAAGTCATGACTCATGATTTAATGCTAAGAAAAAGACAGCACTTCCTGCTGCTGTTTCACATTAAACACTTTCCAATAACAAAACAGAGAAAGCCTCTGTGAAGTGGTTACCAAAAGTTCAGGCTCATTCGGCAGGGTTAGGCATCGACTGCTAACTATTATTGAGGTTATAGGTTCTAAAAATGAAAAGATGAAAACACTTCTTTTTGTGGTGTCCGGCAGCTGCAACTGCGTGTTTCCAATTCTAGCAGACCACAGTATATTGAAGTGAGGTTACTGGATGATACACGGACAGTTAAATCATGGAATTAAAGCTTCTCCAGCGTTTCATGTCACGACCTGAACCCTGGGATTCAGGCAAAAACAAATTACAGACATGGTCACATTGGGACCTAAAAAAACCACAGAATCGCTCAGGATATTACCCCAAACTTTATGAGGCCAGACTACAGGGAATCATACATGTTAAAAACAGATAATAAGTCATGACATGTTGACTCATTCTGCCCTGCTGGCAGCAAGAAGACACAAATCACAGAAGCTAGTGAGTAAGTCTAATGATGTGTGTGTGTGTCTAAGACAAAGCATGTGTATTCAGACATGCATCTATACTTTTCAGTTAATGTGAGATCATGTGCTCAGTCTTGTGTGCAATGTATGTTTTTTTTCGGGGGGTGGGGGGGCGTGCATGTGTCTGAGGTATGTTTTCATCATTATATTCCATTGTGTGCGTGTGTGTGTGTGTGTGTGTGTCTCTATGAAAAGTTCAGTGGTCATCAGACCAGGCACCAGTCCCAGACAGCAAGGTCAGAGTCATTCACTAATCATATTAACATTCCTCCATAATGAGCCAATGCAGAAGTCTGCCCTATTCAGTCGTCAGTCCTTTCTACCCCCCCCGTGTCTATATTTCTGACTTGATCTTAGCTACCTCATAACTTTTTTTTAACTGCTGTGTCCATCCTTGGCCTTCAACAGCTCTCTCTTTTGTTGACTTTTACTCCTGCAGGTTTGTTTTCCTCTCCTTCTCATTTTCCTCATCCTCGGTCATTCGCTCCAACTGTCTTTTCATTTCATCAACTTAAATCCCATCTCAGCCTTTCTCTCTTTCCTCTCTCAAATGACTTGATAGCACTAATTCATTCCTGAAGGCACATGATTATGGGCAAACATGACCATCTTTTACAAAGGGCTGTATTTGAGTAGTTCCATTATGCATTTGCATACAAATATATATTATTTGAGTGTAGAGAGCTATTTCAGTATTACATCAAACCACCATGTACTGTACAGCATCATTATAATAAAACTCCACCTTTCAACTTCGAGTTCGACAATTTTTTAAAATGTGAATAAGGTTTCGTTATTAGTTGCCATGGTCATTCTTATGTTTTGCCTTCTTTTGAAACTTTATTTGAAGAAAGAAAATACCCGACTGTTTGTTCTCTTTTCTCTTAGTTCAGTGAACCGGAGACCACAGGCAAATTGCACAAAAATAGATCCACCTCTGAACCTTGCATTAATGCACAAAGACAGAAACGCGTACATTTCCTTTTTACTGTAATGGAAGCGCTGCACACAACAAATAAAAAAAAAAAATAGAAATCATAATTTCAAAAATTCCCAGAGAGTGTGAACGCAGGCATCACTTCTCTTCCCAGAGTCCACATACCCAGTCTCTTCAACGCCTGTAACATGTCTAAACTTGTGGCTCCTCCACCACTAGATCTGTCAGTGAGATGAACGACAAATGCAACACAAACACTGATTGTGTCACATTAGGGGGATGGCTATTTATAGCATGTGTGTCAATAATGAATCCCACCTATGCATAAAAAATAATTTCTCTGTCTCAATCATCATTATTTAACATCAAAAAGATGATCAATGATTAATTTATCCCACTCGTAATGAAATACACTTGGGTACTCTCTTCTCACAGCTGAAAATTAAATTAAATCATTTCTCCCTGTAGATAGAAAAGTTATTACATAAACCGTTATCAGATTGACTTTAATCAAAATTTTAACAATTGTTGTGTAGAATGAAACAATAATAATACAATCAGGCAAAACACTTAAAGAGACATGTCTTATTTTATGTTTAATCTCATTCTCATGTCACCTGTGTGTATGTCTGGACAGAGAAGTGTGGGTGGTGATTGATTGAAAATTGATGGTTGATCATTTAACTTTTGGTTTTCAAATGTAAGGTTGGTTTAGCTGGTTTTCTGATATTTTATAGACAAAAGTGAGAAGATAATTGTAATAAAATTGATGCTAAAAGTTGCAGCTTCAATCATTCAATCAATCATCAGCTTTTCATTTTCCTCTGTTCAGATTCAAAATAATAATACATTGACAGAACCTCTGACTTTCTCTCCTTCAATTTGAAGATAAGTTTCAATGTTGAAATTTTCCTCCAACCACAGTCAGATTATTTGCCTTTGTTATGAAAGAACCTACTTCTGATCCTGAAAAAGGAGCAGAGGTCTGAGGGTAGATTTTCAATAGTTCAGAGAGAAAGCGCTGGAATTAAGCTCCAGGCCTGTCAGCACGGAAAGTCTTACAGCTGCACTGTGTTGCAAGCGTGCACCAGAAGTGTGGTTACTGTAGGTCAGCCTTGTGTTGTCTTAGACATTTTTTCTTGCTTAGATGACGTGTGTGTGTGTGTGTGTGTGTGTGTGTGTGTGTGGTAAGGGAATCTCTATCAACAGCAGCTTTGCTTCTGCTGCCAAATCAAATGGAGCTTGTGTGATTTGGCTTGCACCAGTCTGACTCAAAAGGGTTATGAATTTGGCATGATGATTTGCATGGACTTTCATTTTAACATCATCTTTAACTCATACACATACATAGATAGACATACACACACACACACACACACACACACGCACGCACACGCACACCGACAATCAACGGCGTATTGGAAATACTATTCAGGTTTATTTTCGATTTTCTCAGTTACTGTACTTCAAGTACTGTTACAAGACTCCACTGTCCAGCACACATAAATGTAAACACCCACCCACACCTACATGCGCACACACACACAAAATCTTGATCAGTTGTGAGCAGATTAATAATTTTTTTAAATTATTAATTGTTCATTAATTCATCTTCTACCGCTTATCCGTTTCCGGATTGCGGGCGGTGCTGGAGCCGATCACAGCTCACACTGGGTGAGGGCGGAATACACCCAGGACAGGTCACCAGTCCATCACAGGGCCAATACAGAGAAACAGACAGAGACCAACAACCACTCACACTCACACTCAGACCTACGGACAATTTAGAGCCACCAATTAACCCAAACATGATGTCTTTGGACGGTGGGAGGAAATCAGAGTACCCAGAGGAAACCCACACAGGCACGGGGAGAACATGCAAACTCCACACAGAAAGGCCCTAGGCCGGGAACTGAACCCACAACCCTGTTATTTTGGGGCAACAGCGCTATGCCACCGTGCTGCCCTGATTTAATTGTTAATGCCTCCAAATCTCTGACAATGAGTCAGTCGTTAAGTGCCTCAGTGTGAAATATCTGAACATCAGCGTCTCTCCATTATTGACTTGGACAGTGAGATGATGTATATCGTATCATTACGTGTGTGTGTGTGTGTGTCTATTGTAGAAGACACAGCTATGTGTCTGGGTCTACTGAATCGGCACTGATCCCATCTTGTCTGACTTGAGGATTACAAACTTCTGACCTGCTGCCGGGAGTACTCCCAAACAATGCACACACACACACTCACAGTCGCATGCACAGATAAAGCAGTGGGAAAATGTTAAGAGAGGGATGAAGGCAACGAGAACAGGTAAAAGAGGAGTCTCGGACTGGTAAGAGTCAGAGAAGAAAAGGTCTTCCTTGATTTTTCCATCCTATACAAAATCTTTTTAAGTTAAGACTTTACACTTAAAAAATATGTGCTACATAATAAAAACTAAGCTTGTCAAATATAAAATATATCTGCTTGCTAATTTTCTGGCATTTTCCTTTCCCTTCTCACTAGTTAGTTTCTCCATCGTGATCCCTCCTTTCTGGCTCCCAGTTGTTCTGGACCATCAGTGTGAGCCCATTTTCCTCTCTGTTCCATTAGATTCAGCACATTTGTACCATTCCAACACTCTACTTGTCCTTATAAGGCCAGAGTGAGTAACAGCACTGGGATGAATCCCATGATCACACAGGAAACACCACAGTTTGACTGCAAAGTGTGCTCGTGTGTGCATCGTCATATGTTTGCACGAGTCTATGTGATTGTGCTTGCTCCTTTAGGGCACTGCCGTCTTTATAACTCGTGCATCGACAATTCCTACCCAGTTGATCTTAGTCATTCAGATCTTTGCTCAAAAGCAACCTGACAGCCTGACTGAATCTTTAATTAGTCACGTTTAATTTCTTTATCCATCAGTCATCCTTGTATTGAGAAAAGGAGTGCAGGTCACACCCTGCCGCTGATGGAAGAATGCTGGTTATTCAGATAATAAATTTACGATGGAAGTCCCCAGAGATGCCAAACACTAAACCTTATCCAATTTGTGCATTGGGTAAGGTTTGTAATGAGATTCCATTGTTAGTTGAATCTGTCACCAAAGTAAATAAAGGGGCTTTTTTTTTTTTTTTTTACAAAAATGCCTAGCGCATGGAAAATCCTCACAGTCAAGAAATGAACTGTAAGTTAGATATACGTTCTTTACACATTGTGCGTATTCAGATGGGGAGGGAAAAGAATACGATCAGAGCAATTTTAATAGCACAAATATGTTTTTACACGAGCAATGCTGTGGTTTAGTGTCAGCACTTGGCAGCATATATGTGTTCCTGTACTGCACGTGTTGGCATGCTGGCTGCATGTGATAATGTGTCTTTTATTTGTTATAGTTTGGACTTGTTCTTTGTTATCTTTGTGTATGCACATCTGTACATACTTGTGCATGTGGGTCCATATATGCTGAATGAGCTAAAAATTACATAGTAGACCCCCTCTGATATGCACTGCCTTCAAATCATCAGATTAGAAATGCAGTCAGTTGCTGAGGTGTGCGAGTGTGTGCGCCGCCAGCAATGCAGTCTTTGGTGATTGGGTGATGTGGTGCAGTATATTGCAGTGAATTTATGGTCACCCGAAGCTGCCATTAATAATGGAGACTGGAGAAATATGATCTTACTTGGTACAGGCAACATACTGCAGAAAAACTCTCATTTTGTCTTTTCTCTCTAATTTCTAAAATTGCTGCTGACTGGGATTTCAACAGGAACAGTGACTTAAGTGGTTTCTGAATGGAAATCGGAATGGGAACAACATTAGTACATCATGTTGAACAATACAACAATTACATAGAGAGGGACACCAGATAGGTTGCAGTGCATACACCTCTCAACACATAATTGGATGCACATCATAGTTCATTGGGGTAAAACTAACAAGGATGTGGAAAAAGTGAGAATGTTCTTACCCAATCGCGTAAGTTCATATGTGGCATAAACCAAGAAAATGGTACAGGTCTGAAAGCTTGAACTCTACAGAGATTGGGCATCAGGTAGATCTGTCATACTGTGGGGGGACACTGCAAATCAGTACAAAACTGATCTGCATCTGTTCATCAAGAACACCACATGAGGCAAGATCTTTGAGAAGAATTGCATCCATCCCTCCAGTTAACGTCACACCTATAGAACTGATAGCAAGGAGCACTGAAGCTGTTCTGCTTTCACGTGGTGGCCCAACATTTTGTCTCGCATTGTCAATCATCTCTGAGCGTATGAATGGGTGGATCGATCAATTATCTAAAAGAGGCAAAATGAGCATTTCATCTCCCAATGTCATATTTAATAGAGTAAATATTATTAGAGAGGAAGAGAAATAATGTTGACCCATGAGAACTATGAATATGATTGAAGGAAAGAGAGAATGAATGGAGAGAAAGTTAAAAAACATTCATTCATTCATTCATTCATTCATCTTCAACCACTTTTCCATTTCTGGGTTGCGGGAGTTAAAAAACTATTCTATTTTTATTTTTTTGGAGCAAAAACAATTCTCTTATTCCCGTCTGTTGTAACACAGAGCTGCACAGCTACAAGGTATATTGCAGTCCCTTTTCATTAATGGAGGGTTGGGGTTCGATCCCCTGCCCCTCCACCTATAAAGCACCTAAGGTAGCACGCCTATTTCAGTTTTATAATGGCTGAAATCACATGAAAAGTTTCGAGGTCACAAAGGCGAGGGTTATATGTGTGTGGAAAGAGAAGGGTGAAGAGGTTTTGCCTGCCCCTGCATAGCTGTAAAATGACAAATATAAAGGTCTACTGAGCACACCTCCATGATGCGGAAAAAATCTTATTTTAGAGGCCCACATTTATAGCATTATTCTGACTGAACAAGTCTCATTCAAGCAGAAACTGTAATTGGAATTATTACCCATAATGGCTGATTTATGTGATTTTTATCAATTACCACCAGCACAGGCAGAGAGAATCAGACAGTGACACTTTTCTGGTTGGCTAGTTAGTTTAGTTATATTAGGTGGCCCTAAATAGTCCAGGACATGGACAGGGTGAATCCTGACTGTCAGTTTTAATCCGAGACATGAGAATCAAAGCTTTTTTAACATTTAGAGCACAAAGTAGCCAAGTCACATAAATATACTAAACTCCCATAACTCCCATAAAATCAACAGCTGACTGAAGTCTACAAAGTCACAAGATGTTAAGCATCTTGTTGACACCTGTTGCTTGTTTTTGTGGGATTTTTACCTGAACAGAAAGCCATGCTGAGTTCCACTGAGTCAACGTGTCTGATCTTATCTGGAAGGATCGATCATTCATTCCTTTAAAATCAGGAGAATGCACATTGAAAAGTCTGCTTATCTAATGTTCACCTAACCCTGAAATGCATTCCACTCAGCTGTACAGAGTGTAAGTGTTGAAAGTATTGCTTATATAATGTTATTCATGTAAATCTGTGTAGGAGGCAATATTAAATATTTAAGCGAAAGCTACCGGTGATCGCTGTTATGATCATCAATCACAGAGATCATCGTCCATTGGCAAACCTTTAGAGACATCATCTAATACTGATACTTAACACTTCTGACAGCATCTCCAGCATGAGGTCACATTATTGAAGGCAGGACATACTTAGACATTGTGTGAAATTGTGTTTCAGTAGAGTCAGACTATAAAATAATCAAGAACTTTTAGCTGTATGGATGTAACACATAAGATTTCAAAGTGATTTTCTATTTTATCTGCATCTTTTCCACCAAAGACACACTACATATTTACAGCACGTACATTTAGACGTCCAAATTATATTTTCACTAAAAATATTTGCTCATTAACTTTGCAGGACACACAGTGTATCATGGGCGTCAAAGGAGTATATACCATAAGCTGTCACTACAAAAAAAAAAAAAAAAAAAAAGCTATATGAGATCCCGCATCATCAACACAACTCGATGAGAAGATTTTCCCACAGATTACAAGTTTTGCAAATAATGGGAGCAAAAAAACAAAAAATAAAACACCGCTGTTGGAATCAGAGCCCTCACTTCACTTTACTCTGCACTTCACTGTGCACTTCAAATAGAGAAATACTCCGCTGCTCTGTATGGGAAGGAAAATCTGTGTTCACTGTTAGTCATGGGTCTCAGTGGGTGATACTCATGACTAATGTCCCCATATACATACATATTGTGCTATGACGGTGAAAATGCTTTCTGTCTTCACCCAGTCAATATTCTGTCAGTGTGTCTAACCTATTTGAAGCTCTTCTGAGGCCGTGTCAACACCATAAGGTCGAAAGTTTAGTGGAACTATTGTTTTCCACATTACGGAGAATAAACAGACTTGTTGAAGTCAATTCGAGGTCTTAAAATGCAAGGTGGGCTAAATTAACAGCATATACTGTTATGCTGACAAATGTAAGTATGTCTTTTATATAAATTCAAAACGGGCTGTAAAATGTGCATAAGCTGGTGGGTCAGACAAGTGTGGAAAGAGAAGCGATTTCACAGTAGTCAGTTTAAAATTAACAACAACAAAAAAATGAATATACAATAAGAAAGGTTGTGGGAATATTGTGCTGGGATTTTCCCCAGTTCTATTGTGAATCACACAATGGCATGCCTGCCTCTTGATGGTCATAGTGACAAGGTTAGTGAGGATACTGGAGCCGTTCAGGGACTGAGTCCTTGAACCAAAGACAAAGACAATTCCAGAAAAACACGCACACAAACACACAAATCTGGACATAGCTCTAAGAGTACAAGGATTTTAGTTTTGATCAACAGGATATGATACAAGATCCTCTTATAACTGTACATGTGCGACATTTGGAGGCAACACAGATTACCAAATGTGTCATTGTTACAGTATGTCCAGCAGCATTTTGCCATTTTTAATGTTCTGTGCCAATGGCAACAGGACTGAATCTTTTCCATGTGTATTTCCCTAGATCTGTTAAAGGCAATTGTGACATCTGCTTTCAAATTTTGTCTGCACATGATTATTTTCACAGGAAAGCACAGAAAAGGGAGGCTTCTACATTAACAACAGTTCAGGGAAAACCATTTTCTGTGTGCTAAGGGACACTGTATGCTAGGTTTTGTTAAATATTCAAAAGTCTTAATTTTCTCATTAATTGGATCATTAGCACCTGATTCTTAAGGGTAAAACACCACAGTGCAGTTACTCTGAACTTACCTTATCGACACCAAATGGTTGGCAGAAGTTAAAGTGAATTTTTCTCGGTTTTGGAGAAGATGTGAAACACATTACATCACTTGACTTGAATGATTGCCACAGTCTAAACTTCAGAAGGACTGCATGCGTGTATGTGTGGTTCTTTATGTGAGTGAAGGGGAGCTAGAATATCAAATTAGTAAATAAAAACCTTGTGATTGCCTCGTTGGATTCAGTTCACTCCGAATTCAAAGCTTCATTATACAGAGAGAACATTTTCTCAACTGGAAAAAATAAAACACTCCAGGGAACAGCTGGTGGAAAACACACACACACACACACACGCACACATCCATACAGTATCAAGAATGGATGGGGAAGCAATTGAGACAGAGAAGTTTTATTTTTCAAACCCACAATTCCCAACTCTTAGACTTTTATCTGCTGGCCAGGCCACTAGGACCTTCCTCTGAGGGGTTTGTGTAACCTCCCCAGCTCTGTGTACGTTCTCTTTCCACACTGCAGAGATGTACAGATCACTTCAAACGGAAATTCCTTCTAGGTAGCAATAGGACTGTGAATGTTTTCTTCAGTCAAAGTGTGTGTTAGTCATATAATATACTGGCTACCTGGCCAGGGTGTGCCTCACCTTTCACCTTTTCAATACACACTGGGTTAGTCTGCACAAGGTTGCTGAAGTCGATTCAGAAATCACATCACAATGGATCACAAAAACCCAATAGCACTTATACATCCTTCTTCAGTTTGCAAACTGGCACAGCTGTGCTATTTTCACTTGTTAAAATTTCTAATGTTTGCCTCACAAACAAGAATAAACATAAACTTCAAGGTCTGCTGGCATCGCAACTACTCATATTTACTTTTGCTGCTGCAAATACGTTGAATTTCTAAAGCAACGAGTATTAGAAGGAGGGCATAGCCATGAAAACTGAGAAATTTGATGACGGTACACATCACCTATGAGACACTTTCAAATTCAGACTAGTTTACCAGAAAACTAGACCAAAAACAGAAGAATGGAGATAAGTGGTCTGACTCAGGATCTTATGATTTCCTGGACCCCTGGCAATGAGTCCCATGAGCAGGTTTTGGATTCTTTCCGACCAGTTTTAAAACCAAGAACAGTTAGTAACAAAAATGGGAAAAAAAGAAGAAAAAAAATCTCTTGAGCAAAGCACTTAGTCCACAACTGTTCCAGTGACTATAATGGCTCCTATGTCTGTGGCTTTACCTCAGGTGAGCACATTAGTAAAATAAAGTAAACAGATGCGAAAAGGAGCATAAGAAAACTTTTTATGAGGGTTTTCTTATGTTGAGCAGACAGCATTGTGGTTTGAGGCTCTGTGCTATTTTATTTTGCATCAGATGACAAAATACCATTGGGAATTAAATGACTGTAAATGAACACACATATAAAATTCTAAAGTACAATAAATAAATAAATAAATAAAATTTTAAATAATAAACACTGTACAAAAGCTTTTCATTATAATTGAATCCTGTAAATGCTGTGTCACAACGCCCACCACAAAAATTGCCTTCCATGCCCTCTGTATGTGTGTAGGATTGCGTGTATGCATGTGCATAGGACAAAAGCTACAGCACGCTGTTTAGTTTCCATCTCCTTTAGGAAGAAAGTCTGTTGTTGTCTTCCAAAACACATACATAACAATCCACAAGCACACAATGCACTCACTTGGAAAAAAACTTGTGCTGTGGCTTTTGATGCCTGATAATTGTTTTAAGGCAAACATAATTTTGCTAGCGAAGACAGCTAACCCATAACCATGAATCAGTGAGATGTTAATGGAGCCATAGGGGGACAAACACAGGCACACACTCAGTATACTGCGGCAACATTTCATGAAGAACTCTCTCCACGTCTCTGTTTTTGTTTCACTCTCTCGACACTTATGCTTTTACTTTCCATAGTCATTCAGCAAGTCCTATGCAAAATAAAAACATCTTAAGGAGAACAAACAAACCAATACAAGTGAAGTTGAATTAGTTTGCCATCGGCTCACCTCCATAACCATTACTTCTCCTTCTCCCCTTCCAACAGAAAGCCAGTGAGGTAAATAATCACCTCTGCTTTAATTAATAAATGCGTCATCCTTAATGAAGGGGGCTTATTAGGCCCCATGGCAACTGCTACTGGTCTGTTTTTCTTTCGATTTTTTCTTTTTCCTTTTTTTAGCTTTCCAACTTCAAACTAAATTTCCACCTCTGAAGCATGCTAATTGCTCTCGCTCTCTGCTTTATAAACAACCAAAAAAAGTTTTCTCATTTGAAGGCAGAACGCAGTGTAATGTGCGGCTATTGATCGCAGGATAAAGAAGATTGCCCCGAGCTGGTCAGAGACCGAATGACTTTCAGATCTGAATTAAAGTGTAGCAGGTGTATGTTTGGATAAGCCAAAGGTGGTACAATTCTGAATCACTCAGTGTCAGCATTTTGTTCCACAAAACTAACTCGACATCACATTAGTGCCCCCGGAACCAAAAATAAATCTAAAATAAGATATTGCGTAAGGATGTAATATAAGGACCAAAAGCACTGCTTTCAAATCTCTACTTTTGTCTGATCAACAGTCCCAGACCAAATACAAATGTTCTGAAGGTATCAAAGAGTTCAGTCCATGGAGAAATGCACACAGAACCCATATTCAGAAACTCCGCCTTTAAGTGAGCTGTCAGAACTTTCTCAACTTGTGATGTCCATACTTCCCAGTCACTGCCCTTAGCTATCAGTTACTGTATGCCCCCCAGCACCACCCACCTGAGGCACATGGACCAACCGTCCAACCTTGTCTCTGTTGTTATGTCTTTAAGAACACAGCAGTAGCCGGTCATCCCTGACCTGTCTATTATTCCAACCCTCTCTGACTCTTTCTCCATCAACATTTCAAATAAAACACAGAAAAAGCTTAAAATATGGGACATTTAGAGCAAGAACCACAGACTAATCAGCATTTTTGGATGGAAAAATTGGCAAATTTTTAAACTGCATAATAAATGACATGAGAAGAATTTCAGCTCAACTACAGTTTGGTAAAATGTATGCTCTCTAGGTCTGTCTGACTAATGTTAAAAAGTGAAAGGCCTCTAATTATTACTCAGTTATTATAACAGCTGAGGCCCAGAGGTGGGCAGCTCAGGCTGAAGGGGCCTGTCCTCACCTGGACTCAGCTAAACAACAGAAAATTGAATGAAACAAAAGTTAAAAAACAAGTAATTAGTTTATTTCACAGTTGTCCATTACAATGTCAATGAACTTCTTAACAGCTATCCCCCAAGAGCCAAAACAACAACTATGTTAGTGTGTACAGCAAGCCACTTTTTCCATTCATGCATGGACTTGGTGATTACATTTAGAGCATCATTTTCTGCTATGGGGGTTCCTGCAGCAGCACTGACTGCTATTGTACTCACGGAATTTTTTGGAAGCTTTTTTTCTTTTGCAACCCTGAGGGCTCGAGGCCTGGTGAATTTTAACTCCATTAAGTAATATACATGCATATACACCCAAGCGTGTATGCTTGCTATAATCTCCTCAGTATTTAAAATGCAAAGGTTTTTTCTGTTAATCTATTATCATAAAATTTTAGTTTAGTGAAAATATTAACGATCCAACTATAAAGAGATGCCTGTCCTTATTTTGGATTTGTGTTTTAAACATAGCAAGATGAAGTTTGATAATATTGGGAAACAGAGTAAAGCTTGTGTCCAGCTGGGCTGAATTGAGGCATTGATGATGGTGCAGTATTAAAGCTGTGATATGCTGCAATAAATCTGTTCATTTATCAGAGGGGATTCATTTCAGGTCTACAGTGAAGACCTCATTTGTTTTTTGTTTCAAAACAAAACTGAAAGCTTAAATGTCAGTGACTAGAAGAGGCAGGGTAAGGCAAGATGTACTCAGTGAACTAGGATTTGAAAAAAGGCAGGAAGCAGAAACCAAGAATTCTGTGTTCCCTGAAAAGACAAACTCTACTCAATGGCACCTTACTGCATCTTTAAAAGAGTGTGACTAAGATTTGGTTTTGTTAACAGGAAAGGAAAAACAAATAGCTGTTCTTTGCATGTGTCTACATTATTATGCACTACATGTCTCTGCAGAGTTTCAACTTTTACTCATAATAACTCATTAATAATGTAGACTTTTCATGACATCAGCTCTCAGTCTCTAATTGTTCTCTTACAGGTTTATAGGTCGAGTGAGAAATAATACTGTTGTATAAATAAATTGTGCCTAAACAAGTCAACAGTGGAAAAATAATACAGCAGAGCCTCATCAGACCTGGAAGAAACAAAGTGGCTCTGTGGTTAACTGTAAAAGATGTCATACATTTCAAATTTCTCCTTCTCTGTTAACAAGGTAACACATTTAAACAACACGACTCGAAGTTGAGACTTGAGGCATTACGGGGAGATTTCATTAAGAAAATAAAAAAAGCAACGTGCAGCAGTGAGTAAGAAGGAACATATTGGTAAGAGTTAGGATGACCAAGTGGTGTGGCAAAACAATGGCGCTGTCAGACAAATAAAAATAAAATCTGATCCCTAACAACATGTTTATAATCGCAGTTAGCAACAGCTGCAAATGATGTCATGGCAGGGTGACACATTGGTACGGGAGGTGAATTCTTGTTAGCAGATTAATCACATGCCGTCATCACGGCACCACAGAAGTGTTGTGAAGTCTTTTTAGAGCATGACTCAAGCGGCTTGGCTCCAGCAGTGAACCTGTGAGGATGTGTCATGTGATTCTATGATTTTAAAAACTGTACCTGCAAGATGACGAGCTACTAAAACCTCTACTCATCTCCCCTGTGTCCCATCCTCAGTGAAAAAAGGATCATATCAGTCCTATCAGCTCAATGCCTGCAGGGGCCATTCAAGTCAAAGAGCATCTTGCCACTGACAGCTAAAGGACATCAATCACTCAGCAGTCCTAATAAAGGTGGTGGTTCACACAAATTCTCTGTGCGTGCATATACACTGTACTGGTTTGTATAGACACACACACACACACACACACATGCAGTTCTCATAGAGACGAAAGCAGGAGACGGATAGACAGATGAGAAGTTTGCACCTCTTTGTGTGCTCTTATATACATACGTCTGAACATGTATGCCTGAGCTCCTTACCCTGTGTGCATTTTCCTGCCCTCTGCGCCGAAGATCCAGCTCATCGTAAGGTGGGACCATTCCTTCCCTTCTTGCTTGTTGGTACTCTCTCCTCAGCTGCTGGATTCTGTCCATACTGCCACACACACACACACACACACAGAAAAACAAACCAGGGTAAACACATCTATGGGTGAATATAAAGAGCTTTCAGGCCCTGCAGGTTTGTGGATTGAGCCAAAGCCTCACTGAGTGCTAAGAAAATTCATAATTTAAAGAATCAGGACAGTGACTGGTAACATTTTGCTAAATGAATACATCTTTCTTACAGCTCAATCACATTTGTAACAGTATGAAACAAAAAATTTTGAGAGCTCTGACACCAACATGACATAGGTGTGTGTCAGTGTCAGCAAAGAGAAGCCATTTGTTTACTTAAATAGAAATTTTCTCAACATCAGTCTGCAGAGGTTTGACTCCAGAAGTAAACACTAGACAGACCCAGCTGAAAACATGCATTCATGCAAGCACCCACTCCAAACGCAGGCACACGCGCTCACACAGATCAATCTCTTAACTGTTCTGACTACCTACATCTATAGCAAGGTTTCCATGTTTTTTGTTTTTTTTTTCTTGAGCAAAAGGCAAGAAAACAAAAACATCAATCATTCCCTGAATATTCTTTATCTTTGTCAACAGGGGAAATATGCAGCGTATCAACACTGAACCCTTGGCAGCCTTGTGAGTCATGCACATAAACACACACATCCACTAACCCACACATAATGGAAAATGGAAAGCCATATCATACACATATGTTCCTGTATGCATCATTAGAACTGCACCGGGCAATTTCATGAACTAAGTTGGTGGAAGGAGATAAACACACTGAGTTCAGATGAATAGCAAAAGACTACCCCCATGTCTCAAAGGCACTCTGTCAACCATGCCACCTGCGAGGTCATGCAAAACAGCCAGCACATTTACCTATAATGCGACACCGACTTTGGTCTGTTTTAGATTTGTGGGTATTTTATTCTGTGAGCCTCCCCCCCTTTTTTTATAATAATCTTATGACTGTACTAACCTTAACTCTGGAGTAGATGACTGTACTGGTAGCCTACAGTTGGGATTCTCCTAACAGATGTTCTGCTCAGGGTAAGAAACTCTGAAGGTGCTCAGAAAATGATCATAAACGCAGCAAACGTACAGCTTAAGATATGATCTATTTTCTATTGTTGTTCAGACAGGCGTCTCCCCTGGTTCAGTAGTCATTGTACGTGTTGCCATTCATAGTGACTCAGAGTCTATAAACACTCAGAAAAAAAGATTAGCCAAGAAAAGAGAGAGGGGAAAAAAACAAAAGACACTTTAGTCCAAGTGGGTCCAGCCATCGAGACATTCCACTGTGGTGATGGTGGAGTGGGGAACACCAAATAACATACGACCATCAACAATGTAACAAAAGGCTTAGCAACGTGATAGACAATGACGTGGCTCATTAGCAGACAGACTGAAAGTGGTGGTGGGGGGTAAAGTAGGTCCCATTGTCCAATTATTACTCATGGAACCTTCACACAGGCACAGTGACGAGACTGAAACAAAGTGAAACGAATAGGACCTGTAACTGTAAATCCCTCAACAGCGATACTATCCTTAAAACAAAGCCCTTATCACAGATGCCAATACAAATTAGCATCAGAATATAACACCAGTACACCAATCAAGACCGCTTTTTAAAATCATGCCAAATTCTCCAAAATAAATTGTGAATTCCATTCAGTGTTTCCTGTTTCTCTGTTCCCATTTTCCCTTTATACCTGTTTTCCTCCTTAGCCCTGGTCCTTCATTCCCCCTCAAATCTTTGAACCCATGAGCCCAGAGAGCTGTGAAAATGAGTGTAATATCCACAGCTCTGAAAACGCATTATGCCCAGTCTCCAAATTCACTGCTGGTGCAGGAGTCAGATAGTGGAAGCTGCATTTATGTACAGTGTGCCCTATATCAAAGAATTGTGTATCTGTGTGTATTTGTGTTTGTGTGAGTGTGTGTCTCCACACCATGTTTTAACTGCAGAGCGAAAGAAAAACAGCTGTGTCAGCAGTAAGACACAGTAGCTACTAGATTTGAAGCATAGTGAGATTAGAAGGTAACTGCACTTTGTGACCGAGGAAAAAACTTTTTGTGGTTTTGATTGTTCTGTCACTGTGTTTCTCTATTCTGTTCAATTCCAATATTTCATTTTCAGTTTCATTTTTTACAATTCCGTTGATTAGTTTTATTTAGAGGACATTCCATATTGTTGCTGTATTTTATTATTTTATCATGTGAATAAAATTCATTAGCATCTTTTTTCCCTGCCTATGGAATGGCAGCACCCAGAACAAACATAAAAACTTGAATTTCCATGACAAATTGACTGCATGATGAAAGTACATTATGGCTCAGCTAAATGCTGGAGTTTCCCCATTGGCTGGTTCCTCTTTCAAAATAAACTGGAAACAGATTCCCTCACTCTTTCTCTATCCATAAAAGTGAGTTGCCAGTAGTGTTTGTCCACAAATGGCTTAGGTGTGACTACTGTTCATCTTTAGTTCTACTGCCATTACTTACATTTGTTTTAGTATTCAACTACTTAGTCAGTCTGGATAATTTAAAATAAACTAACCCTTAGCCGTACAAAACTGTTGACTTTTCATTTGTAGTTTTTTAATTAATATGTATTGTATTAACAATTGATTGAGCTACACAGGGGCTTCAAAGTCCCAGAATGTGAGACCAACAGATACACCTTGGGGAAGCTGGCACCAACCATGATGTTATCACATACCAGAAATAAACATTCACAGTTATTGCTAATCAATGCTGCATCCCACAGCTTCCCCTCATCTTGCTGTGACACTCCTTTCCGGCCCAATGTGCTCCAAACATGCACTGCTGTTTCAAATAGCCTTAATAACATTATAAATTGTCATATCCAGCAAATTAACACATCAGTTCTGGCAAAAAAACAAAATCTCTGACTACCAAAATCTAATCAGTTCATCCTCAAGTCCAAGTGCATATTTGCAACAAATTTGGCTAAAATGATACTGAGATTAAGTGTTCATGAGAATGGGCTGGGCCAGTTGAAAACAGTTATGCTGGCCCACGATGCTCTGGTCACACACAGGTATTCTCCTCTGGTTCTTCTCTATCCTATTCTTTTTTTGGTCACCTCTTTCTTTGTTATGCTTTCTCATGTTTATTTGTCACAGTAGAAATGATTTGTGCCACACGATACACAAGTCATGCCAATATGCACAAACGCACACCCTCACCCAGTGCTCTATTTTATTGACCGAGGGCCTGGGAGAATAGGGTGGTAAAGTGTACACAACATCCATTTTATGCCTGCAGACGCATGCACACACATAAACAAGAACTTATAAGTAAACACACCCTCACACACAAAGGGTACTTTATACGATTTATAACTCCCCGTACAGGGAGGAGGGAAATAAATATGATAAACAGACACACACAACACAACACACAAACACACTAAAACATCTCCATGACCACATACTGAGGAACTGACGGAGTTATTGATTAGCTTTAGAGAAACAAGTGAGCTATAAAAAAAAGCTGAATTGTATGACCTTACGTTTTAACTACCGTTGTGCTCATTAAACACCACTAGGATTAATTCATGTCGTAGCAGCCTCATTGTTCAAAAACATATCAACACTTTTGCTTTAATTACCAATACTTTCCCATGTCAGTCATATACTTCACTAATGTTTCAAAGTAAGAGTAGAGGCTTCCTCCAGAATAAACTATGCTTTCTCTCTCCCTCTCCAAATGCAGGTATAGACACACACACACACACACACACACACACACAGGGAGAGAGAGAGAGATCAATCTCTTGCTCTAGCTGTGTCACACCAATAATAATTCTATAAATGTTTAAAATCAGAATCTGAACCACAGCATTGCTGTTAATAATGCTGCTATTAATAATTGAGGGGTTTTATTCCATTACTTATGCCCTAAAATTTATCAATGTCCAAAGTAAAGGAATATGCTCTTGTCATTAAAGCCTATAAATATTTACAGGACTGGTTAAAGGACATGCTATTTCTTTCTTAAAGTTATACACCTAAAAAATAATATACTGTATTGTGGTTTTCTTTAAATTACTTTTTTTGTTACCTTGCCATGTTAAAGCAAGAAAGTGGTCAAGTGTTGAAGACAAGATGAAGTGTGGCATGTGTTCAAAGGTCATGTATATTTGACATAAATTTTTAATGGCATAATTTGAGATCTGTCATATCCTGTAGTAACACAATCTGTTCAGAAAAATACACTATGCTTATGTTTAAATCCTGTGAATGATTTATTTCTTCAAAATGTAATGTCCCTGTAAGTGTAAATATCTTAAAAAGGCATTTTTAGCCTACTGACTTTAGGCCTTGTTTAATAAGTTCATTAATAATTTAAATGCAGAAAGATATGGCAAATCCATGACTAACACTGGTCTCTAAAGGAAAACAGTGATTTGCCACATTGGTCAGGATATTTTTTGGACATTTTTCCTCCTTTAGCTAAATTATTAGAGATGTAAACCAAGAAAGACAAGCTCAGATGAAAAGATGGATATTAAAGGGTGAGGAGGAGACAAAAGCTAAAAGAAGGACAGGTCAAGGGAATGCTTTTAGTGTTCTGTAACAGATGACTTTGCGCTGAAAGGTTTCATAAATCTGACAGAAAATGACCAAGAAACAGTCTGTCACGCAAACAGAAGCACACCCAAGAGTGCTCAGTCGCACACATACACAGCTGATCTATAGCCTCCTCTTGTACACAAGGGAAATATGTTACTCAGAATCTTGGCTCAATCTGATTTAACACATCTACAAACATATGTGTGCATGTGAGGGTGTGTTAGAAAAAAACACAATACATAAATATGTAAACGAAATGGGTGAAATCATTGATATAATATTGTCTACAGACATCTCTTTCATGGATAGTTGAGTCATACAGTAAAGAGGATAAAATGTTACCCAGTTGCAGAGCTTTTAACCTTCTGAAAAAAGCAAAGTAGTTAAGTCAGGTATCCTTTCATTAGCGCAAACACAAAGTCATGATAGCCATTTGTAAAAATCGATAAAGCTTGAAAACCTGAACTATAATTGATTGAAAAAGTTTAAGAGATGGTACACATTTCATACAAATGACTCCTTTGCCATTTTCAAAAAAGTAGGAAATTTGTGACTTTGCATCCTGTTGATGCTGATCAATGCAGAAAACAATAACTGGGGTTTTTTTTTTGGGGGGGGGGGTTCTTTAGAAATGTGTGAATTACACACAGCTGTCTCTCCAGCTCAGTTAATGATCAGCTTTATTGGGATGAGATCTAATAAGGCAACGACCTTAAAACCTGTTTCGACAAAGATGCAAATTGCATGAATTAACTTAATGATACTTGATCACTTAATTCAATTCAATGTCAAACTAATATAAAGCTTTATGTTCTTGCAAAAGAGAAGGAAATAATGAATATTTTCACCATTTGACATCTTTAATGAATAGTCTGGTATAAGTCAGTATCATCTTTTGGCAATGACAAGACTGAAACCACAGTCGATTAATAGTACCGGAGAACAAGAGAGGAAATGAAGCTTAATATTGACTGATGATGACAAGCGGGAGTCTTTTTCTTTCCACACGTCCACAAATGACTGCTGATATGCTTGTGTGTGTGTGTGTGTGTGTTTTCCCGAGTGTCTAGTTGTAGAGTAGAGGATCGTTATCAGACCACAGCAACAGACACAGGTCAATGCATTATCTCTGCCTCTCCTTGTGTCTTGTATCTGTCTCACTCAGCTGTTGCAAACACACACACACGCACACTGGATTACTTGCAAATAAAAACAACTTCATCAGTATGAGTTATTGTCCATCATCCTGTTGCATGGATATGAGCTTTCCTGACATTACTGTATATGTTCTATCATTTTGACATTGCTGTGATGCATTTGATACTTTTTTTCCTATCTCGGGGAGTGTGAGTCATTTAGGGCAGTAAATATTCACAATTCTGTCACTTTCTGCCTTTTCAATTTCTCCCAATTCCATTCAATCCTTTCTCACCCTCTCGCCTCCTCCACAGTTTGCACAGGCAATCATCTCTGATGTCATTTCCATGCCTACCTTGATACCGTCCATCTCTCATTCCCTCCCACTCCATCTTAATCTCTTCATCATCTGCTCATCTCCATCCCCTCTGCCCTGCCTTCCATTTCCCGGCCTCATCTCGCCCTTCATCATCTTCCTCCACCTAATCTTCCAAGCTTCTGCTTTGCTCTGATTAGCTGACATCTCCACTAATGAAGCTTGACAACAAAAGATCACAAATGTTGGCAGGTGGGTCAGAGGGGGAGGACGGGAAAAAATGAGGAAAGGACAGGGGGAAAGAGGGTGAGTGAAAGAAACACTTTGTAATATTCTACAGTTTTGTGTGTGTGTGTGTGTGTGTGTGTATGCGTTGGGGGGCAGCACGTGTATATGCTGTCAGGTTGCTCTGGTGCTCTATAGTCCTCTATGGGCTAACAGGAAGTGACATGTGTTTTTAAAATGCAGCTGACAGAATATGACACTGCTCCTTACACTGCAGCGTCTAAGCCCGGTGAGTAATTAGCGCTCCGTCGACTGCTGACATCAATCAGACGAGCTGTCTAAATGCCTGCGTGCCTTGGAGAGACACTCACATTGGCAAAGGAGGCTGGCATCCAATCGTGATGGCAGTCATCGTGTGAGTGTGTGCACGTGTGTGCGTCCAAGTATGTTTATATTGTACAGATTGAGAATTGTCTGGCATAACATTAGTTAGACAAGGCCTCTTTTGTGCATGCACATGTGTGTCTTCGTTTGTGACAGAGAGGGGAGCGCTACATGTGGTTAACTGGCTGGCATAAAATCACGGAAGCAGGCTGCCTGGCTCAACATCCCTCTTTGACGTTAATTGCGTGCGTGTGCGTGTGTGAGCGTGTGCTTGTGTTTGTGCGCGTCAGGATGCCTATTTGCCTAATGCCTTTGCCAACCACATAAGCTGTAAATGGCATTTTGTAAAGCTGGGTTTACACTTGATGGTAGGGGTTAACAGCTGTCCCATCAGAGACACTTCTGACTTAGGTTTTTTGTCCTAGTTCGGTGTTGCGGAACAATCACCATTCTTGGGGTATTCCTGTAGTTTTTTCTCACCACAGACCAAAGAGACGTTACAGCTTTGGCCACAGCCACATATCAACAGATTCCACTCTCTTTCCAGGAAGTCTGAGCCTCTCCAGCTGACCCTTACTTCACCTGAAACCATCTCTCTCACCTCCCATGCTGTCTTTCTAACTTTCTTTGCTTGCTATAAAAGTGTTTGCTGGCTTTGTGGCCCACAAAAGTTTTATGAGATTCAAAAAAAAAAAACATAACAAAAAAACCCCAAGAACTTAAAACCTAAATATTTTCAACCAAACTTCATAACTTCCTCACCCAACCCAAATGTATTGTCCACTCTCCAACACAAGCTTTCATCTTGTCTCTTGGTAGAGAGACAATTTCAAGGTTATATGGAGTGAAAAGAAAAAAATAAAAAAGAGGTACATATTTGCATTTAAATCACAGAAATTTTTGCCAAATAGGATCTGAGTTCTGAGACCTACTACATACACATAGGAAACAGCGTGAATGTGTTGCTTAGTTACAGTTTGTTAATACTCAAATTTCAATTAAGTTAACTTTTTAATAAACCGTACTAGATGAAAAGGGGGAAAATAGATATCTCTAGCAATTTAAAATAACATTAAAAACGCACAAAGATAATTCTGTCACTGAGTGCATTTCTTTTGTGTCTTTCTGTGCGTTCATGTGCTGTCTGTCCTTTTGAGAGCCTGAGTGTATATGCCCATATGTCGTTTTACCGCGTACGTGCCCCATTGCAAACGGATGTCCTTTGCATGGAATTTATTTTTCACTGAGAACTACTCGTGCAAAGACGAGGCGGAAATCATAAATGAGAGGAAGAGAGTGCAACAGGGGGAAAGAGAGTACTAGAAAGGGTCTATTGACGGAAAGAGCAAGGGGGAGGAAGACGAGTGCCTCTAGAGAGCTTTTCCCTATTAACCAAACTGAATCATGCGCTTCGAGTCCGGAAAGCAAACACTCTGGCCCTTTTCTCGTCTACCAGCCATCACTTGTCCCCCCTCCACCTCTTCTCATTCCTCTTTTTTTACCCACATTCTCTACTTTCAGCATTTCGGTTCTGTTCATCTCTTTATGGTTTTCTACTTTCCCATCTCCTTTTCTTCAGTCTATTGGGGCCTCTCAGACTCGGACATTCACTGACCCCCCCACCCCCCATCTCAAGAGTGGACCTGTTGAACCTGTTGAATTACCCCAAAACACCCACTTAGCCTGTCGTCGCCTTTGAGTCCCTTGCTAACTCTTATTTTCTCCTTTTTCTCCCCTTTATTGATCCACTTTTCTCATTTTGGCAATTCTTTGTCTCCTTTCAGCCAAAAAAATTTGGATCCCATATTGTCTCTTCCAAATCATCCTCTTCTTACATTTCTTTTTTAGTTCTAAACATGCAGTGACCCATAATTATTATTTTCTTGTTCCTCACCTTTGTCCTCCCTTTTCTATAGTCTGTATCCTTCTCTTCCTGCTTTTAGATTTAAATCCCCTCTTTTCTTCAGTACTTCAACCCATTAATTTGTTCTTTTGGACTCCAAACTCACTGAGTCTCTCTTCTCCATACTTCTCTTCTGTTTCACTGCATCCTGTTTTTCTTGCTCCAACTTCCCCTCCTCTCTCTTCATAATCTCATTAACTTTCCACTTTACCTCCCTTCAACTCCAAAACACTCCAAACTTCTCTCTCATATCCGTCATGGTCCTTCAATCCACCTGCTTCTCTCAGTTTTTAAATTAGCTGAAAATTCCTCGCTCCTTTCCAATTTCAACAATAATGCTACTCTCTTTACACATACATGAAGAAACACATCCTTCGAAAAACAAGACAAAACATTTTCAACATAAATCTGCCCAACCATTTATGTAGAGCGTGAACACACAGTTTTAACAATTTAACTGAGTAAAACAGTAAATTAAGAAAATTGTTAAAGAAGAAAAGACAGACATTGTTAGATATGCATGTATTTTGTTGATGTGTATGTAACACTTTCACAGTAATATATGAGCAATGAGCCATCACTGTCAGTACAATTAACCCTAAACAAAGGCTGTTTTAAGATGGTATAGCTATATATATATATTTTATAATGTCAATAATTCAGTTATATATATTTTTCTCCCATAAAACACATCATCCAATGCTTCAGAAGGAGCAGAATCATGCATAGAAGCATCGGATCACACACACCAAAGCCCCCTCCAAGATTAATTACCTACAAGAAAAAATTGATGTGGAAAACAGCAGAACCCACTAAAGCTGCATTTGTATGTTAAGAGTGGAAGATAAGCAGTATCCATTTTATAGGTTGTTAAGAAAAAAAAAGTATTACATGTTTTTGATAGAGAGAGACAAAGATGGAGCAAGACAGTGGAAGTCTCTCTTTTTGGTAGTCAATGAGCTGAGAAAATGTCTGATTAATTAACATGGAGGAAAGAAAGCCTCTTCTGTGAGTGGCCAAGCAATGCTATAAGCACATCTCCCAATCATGTATGGGCTCCCTCTACGTCTCTCCTGGTCCATTTCACTATTTTGACTCGTAACACACATTTGTAAAGTGTATTCTTTTTTTTTTTTTTTTTTTGACCATGTAATGTTTGAAATACGTTGAGAGCTGTCTAAACCTAAATATGTCTGAGACAATACAGCCTACCTTAGAGCTGTGTAGACTCTACACTGTCTTTATGAAGCCTTTTAGCACCCTTACCAATGCAAATGCAAACTGCAAAAGTTTCCCCCAAAATGGCTTCCAGTGTGTTTATCCTCCAAACCCAAAACAAACAAAGGGGAGACCGTACAGTTGTTATCAATCCAGCAGAGGTTTACTCAGCTTAATAATGACAACTGCACTGGCATGGAATAGAAGCAACTGATGAGCTGCCATATTTTTGTTCCCACATAAAAAAATATGACATACAACTCAGGTCATAATACAGCAGAGTGTTATCTGTATTGTCTCTAATAAGGAGCTATGCCTTCTCATTGTAGGATGTTAACCAAATGCACTCTAGACCTTTTGATTTTTTTGCTTTCTTTTTGTTTTTTGCGTTCTACTTTCATGAGCTTCATTCATGTGCAACAGTAGCTCTCCTTCTCTCTCTCGAGCTCCATTCACTCTGGTCTCTCCAGGCTGATTGTTTTCTAATTAGTGGAGTGCCAGAGATCGTGGTTGTTATGGTAACCTGTAAGGGGCCCTTGGAAGGGTGAGGTGGTGATGGTGCCTGGGTGATGGCAGGAAGGGGGGCCCACTCAAGAAAACGGAGGACAGCACTCATTCAAGACTTAGATGGTCACTTCAGTAAATGGACCGTTTGTGTGTGTGCGCGTGCGCATGTTTGACATCTTAACTACCTCAGTTTTGTACATGCACCTAAATGTGTGAGCACACAAGAGGTGGAAAACGGTTCTGGCGAGATAAAGAGTGAAGTCTATACAGTGAGTGTGTCAGTGTGTGTGTTTCCATGCAGAAGGTGGGCAAAGAATGCTGCTCTTCACTTCAAATCTTCTGGAGAGTTCTTTTGTTTGATTCATTCACTCTCCCACTCTGGTTCCCTTGGTACTTCCCTCCCTATGGAGGCAACTCAGGCCCTCACATCTGCCCATCTGTGTGCTGACATGGAAAAGAAATTGGTATGTCCACACCAAACTAACAACTGTAAAATGCATCTTTTTTTCAACCATGCTTCAGCGCTCTATTTACACTTATCTGACTTTAATAACCCCCAATATCTCAGCCTGTTTAAAAAAATCTCTGGTGTAGACAGATGTCAAGACAATGATATAAATCTGTTGTTTAAATGTCAATGTAGGTGATCATGCAGTAAAAGTCTCACCATTCCACTGTCCTTATATGCACTTGGAGAGATGACATTAGCAAAACAACCTCAAAACACTTGTTTAGCATCAAATTGAAAGGGCTAGCTAGAGACCCAGTGCAAAACAGAGAGAGATCACAACATACTATAGGAAATCATTTGAGCAAAGAGACAGGTAGAAAAAGAGTGATAGAAAGTGAAACATTGAAGTATTCTTTAAGATGGATAATTACATTTTGGCTTGTTTATCTGAGTAACTGCAGGAGGAAATGTCTCTGTGCTTCTTCAAAACACATCCATGCTTTTGTGTGTGTGTGTGTGTGTGTGTGTGTGTGTGTGTGTATTCTTTACCAAATGTGTGGCAGACCTTGCTCTGTGCATGTGTGTTCAATGGGTTTACTAAATGATACATAACTGTGCTGTGTGGTTAAATAACTGTCTTCCCTTAATAGAGCCATTTAAAGCAAAAAATAAAAAATAGGAATTTAGCCTCACATACCATTTTATCATTCACTTTTAGACATTTTCAGACCCCACACGTTGCTGTCTTTTTTTTTTTTTTTTTTTTTTTTAATACCAGGCTGAAAACACTGACATGATGTTTGAAATTGTGTTATGGAAGGCTATGTGCAACATTGTTGTATATTTGAACAATTCACTGGAAAAAAGGTGGCAGCTTAATTACATGAGGCCTTCTGTGTTCATGGAAATATATAAATATATTAAATGTAATTATTCCCCCAACGTTAATCACAGATATGACAGATATTCATATTCAATTCAGGGCAGGTAGCACAATTTAAACAAAACATCATATATATTTCAGTATACTGAAACTGTATGATTTATTGATTTAACATTAGTGAACAAACAAGGAAAGCATAGACACTTCAAATACTTAAAATAACTTAATCTAATAGCAAGTCACCAGCAAGGAACTTAAAATGAGCTCATTTTAACGGTTCAGCTCATTTTAATTTGAGCTGAACTTGCCAATTTTTTTTTGATCAATCATACAACAAGCATTATGAAGTGCTGGTCCTTTTACTTGCTCTTTATGTTTATTAGAACAGTGCAGGACACCATAACACTAATAACTATTAGGGGTGTAATGGTATGTGTACCCACCAAAGATATTACCACGCTAAAGCAAAGCAGAACTACTCGCCACTCCTTGTTTCCTCTGGGTGACGGAACACTATCACAATGCCCCGTATGTTGTTGTCGAGCCATCCTAGCAACCTTGTTTAGCATGTAGCACAGACCAGCCTCACTGAAACAAATTTGAGTTCATTAATCTAACTAACGACCCAGTCTAACGCAGAGCCATCTGGGAACTCCTTTTAGAACCTAGTGTTAGCACAGAGGAGCATGAGGTTCGTATTTCGTGTTTTCTATATTGAAGAACTAAGCATGTGAGTAAGACCGAGTTTATTTCAAGTTGCATAGTACATATTTTTATTTTCCTACCTAGTCCCAGGCATGTTTTATCCTTTGTTCAAGGAATTGTGTTATGCTTAATGTTTTCACAGTTTTATGTTTTCAATATGACAATATCCCTTTTTTTGCATTTTTCTGTAACGAATATGTACGCAACCATGAATTCAAAACCAAGGCAAATACCGAACCCTGACTGTAGCATACCATTACACCCCTAATAACCACAAAGTGTTTGATGAAGAAACGGCTCTGGGTTAATCTATCTCGCAAATGATATCGTATTAATGCATGTCTCAAAATGCTGGATGATTGTTCGGTTACAACTTACAATTCTAAGTGTATTTCTGTTATCTAGATATTTGATATTTAAAATATATTTCAATTATTTCGTTTTTTTTTTTTATTATTATGAATAAGGGCAATCAGAATTGGAATTGATCAAATCAAACAATCCATTTCCTTGTATTGTTTGTTTTTTTGAGGCACTTTTGGTGTCCATGACTTGTTTTTTAACTCTTATATTCAGTCTACATGTTGCATTTGTATGCATTATTTTTGGCACAGCATTACTCTTAGTGTGTGTGCGTTCTGTGTGTTTGCTGAGGTGCTGATGGAATGGACTCTATAGGGATTTTGTTTATCTTCATCTCCCACATGCACACCTCGGCTCTTGCTGCCCTTGACGCTCAGTAGCACAGAGTCATGTCTACACGGACACCGCTGACACACTACATTTCTTTTTTAGGCACCATTGATTACCGTCAGCCAATACGTGGACTGTGTTCTGTCTGCATCATCAGGTTTCAGGAAGTGATGATAAATGAACAGTGCTCTCTGCCAGCACTGCTGTGGCCATGGACATGGATTTCCAAAATAAAGACATTTCACAGCTTACTGTAGTTCCTTTAAGGAAAATAAGAGATGGCGAAATGTAGTAACGAAACATTGAATAAAAGAAACTAAAGAGCCACAAATTAGTACAGTGTCAATAATTTAGATTGACACCACCATTTTATTAAAGCTCAGTCTGGGTCCATTTGAGTCATTGATCTAATTCTTTAAATATATTATAGGATTGTTTAATAAATAATCTTCTTACTGTCTTTGGATGTGTGTGTAAACCTAAAAATTGTTCTTAAAGCTGCATTTTCACACAAGCATACTACATATTGATCATTAACAAATACAATTTAATTAGAACAAATTTGTTATATAGTAGCACTGTGAAATAGTCTTTACGTCAGGAACAGGGATGCCTAACTCCTTATCTTAGTTTTATTTTTGAAGGAACCTGACACTGTTTCTTTCCTGTCTTGTGTGCGTCTGTGTGTGTATGTATGCATCTATATAAATTCATATGTATCTTACAGAAGTTTAACCTCAAAGCCAGGGTCAGGACTTTGCATAATTAGATGTTATTATGCAGGTAGGAAACCATACGAGAAAAACACGGAATCAGAAAACATATCTGTGAAGCCTGCAACTGTCCATCAAACAGGTATACCTCCCCAAATGAAGACAGGTTCAGAAATAAGGTGTCTGGCCATGTGTGTGTGTGTGTGTGTTTGTGAACTGGTGGATATATTCAAAAGTAAGTGAGCTGAGACTGATACAAGAAACTGGGAGGAACACATTGAGCCCTGTGGAAATGTCTTTCCTAACACACACACACACACAAACACACACGCACATGCAATATCTATGTAGTGGGTGTTTGAGTACACATGCTGTCATACTGAAGCTCAAAGCAGGCAAAAACAATTCAATCTTAACTTATTGTCTGTCTGTCTCCATCTCTCCATTTCTCTTTTGCTCTGAGACACACACACACACACACACACACAGGCCTATGCCACAAAAACTTGATTTTGGAAGGAGCAGGTTAGAGAAGAAGAGAGGAATATGAAGCATCAACAAGGTATTATTTCAGTGTAAATCTGAAGAGGAGATGGGGAAAAACAGGTGGATGAGAAGGGAGGAGCAGTGGAGAGATATTTGTCATTTCTCTGGGTGAGACTTATGTAGCAATATGATTTAACTACAAAAAGCCATGTGGTAGGTGAACCGGCATGGTGCCTTTGGTGCTGAACCTGACTAGGAACCCATGGGCTCAACTAGGGGCCTGGTTTCAGGAAAGGGGCCAGGTTAACCAACCAGACAAATCAAATCTAAGAAAAAGAGAGCCTTACCTGTCATTGGCAGGACCTGGAGGAGATGTGGCTGCTGCTGCTCTTGGTTTATTCACCTTGGCATACAGTCTATCAATGTGGTCATCAACAGGGCTAGCTCCAGGGTCACTGGCATTATTTCCATGCCCTGGAAAAGAAGATGGGCTTTGTGGAGAGGAGCTATGAGCATGGGTGTGCTGGAGTGTACTGTAGGGAGGGGACTGAGATAGCGGTGGCGGTGGCATTGAACCCATATCTCGTTCCCTGAAGGTTTGTATGCGGGCATAATTGGGGTCTGCATCATCATCCTCAACATCTGGATATGCAGACACGCCCCCACCACTGGGGTGGTCTTTGGAGTGGTGCGCACGCAGCTCGGGATGTCCTGCCTCAATTCTGAAATGTAAATAAGGAGCTGGTTAAGACATCTACAAATTTGGGATTAAAGCGTAAGAAGAGTAAACATTAACCTTACACCAAAGTATAATCTGTTTGCTTTAGTATGTTGATGCATGTGTGATTGTGAGACAGAGGACTGAGTAAGGATATGGCCTACTGAAAAAAGATAATCCCAGTAATTGCACCAGGAGTCAAAAGTTCATGAATGACAAGCGTGGAGCAGAGAGGGTTAGAAGGAATGGATAAAATGACGAATGAAAGGCAACGAAAGGAAAAGAATGACAGAGTTGTTAATGGATTCAGTGATTTCAGTGGGTTCAGTGAGAATGATGAGTGAACAGTCATCTGTTATCGAGGAAAAAAAATTGTCACAGAATTTTCCTCAATGGGAAAAGAAACAAAAACCTACTTCGGATATATATTAAAAAAAAAATAAAAAATCAGAGTCTGAGCACACAAATTCATGATCGTCTCATCTCCCCACCTTTCTCTCTCCTCTCTCATCCTCTCAAACTCATGATCACTCAGAATGTCTGACTTCTGTCGCTGCAGATCTGCTTTATCCTTCTTCTCCTCTTTTTTCTTCCCGAATCTGGACAGAGAAGCAGTGATACAGAGAGACATGTGAAACAGTGACAAAGGGGGAGAAAAACATCATATGAAAATAATATAACATTATGAGGTACTGTCGGAGCAGATGAGGCATGTACGCCACATTAACACCTTCTAAATCGTGCACATGCACACACATTATATGTTAACAGATTTAGTCAGTTTACGTATTAAAATATCATGACACAGCTTAATATCACTTCCAGCCAGTGGGAACAGGAAGATTTAGTTCACTGTAAGCAGCCGCCATACTGTAAGTAAACACAAGCTTACAGTTAGACGTGAAGCCTTTTTTCTGAATTGGCATTAACATGCATCTCAGATGAACCAATTACAAGTGGACTGATTGATTTGTGGCAGCCTAACACAATATCGACATTGACTGCTAAATATTGTTTTTCCAAATGTTTTTGCAACCATGTATGGGTATAACCTCATTTCACTATTGAGCTATACTAAGAACGTTGATCAGCTCAGCCCCTACTTGCTCTGCTGTTCCCGTCTTACTGTCGCTCTCTAACACATTAACAGCTGCCCCATCTGTGACAGTCATAAAAACAGACCCACATTTGTTCTTTTCAGTCATAAATGATGTATGCGTATGTTTATTTGCATATATGGCTGGGAGATGAGATTCAAAGGCCACTCTAGATGCATTTTGGAGACACTCTGCCAAAGCCAGTTAAGAACTGATGTACTTACAGCTCATCACATGTGATTGGATCAGCCAAGATCCATGTGAATGCCATGAGATGGACTGCCTTGCTACCACCACCCTGTAGTTAATTCTATAGTGAAGTCACATTCCGCCTTAAATACTCCCATAACTTAATTGCTCGCCCCCCTCCTCTCCACCTGTCCCTTTTTTCATTGAGATGGACAACACCCCGGCAGCTATGCAGTGACAGGACATGGTTAAGTGAGACAGTCAAGCCTGCTAAATAATTAATATATCCAACCTGCAAACTGTGATCTTATAACACACCCTATGTTTTATTTGTTAGCTAATCTTTTGATATCAAACCCTTTTGTCTACAGTTTCAAGTATCAATATACCTCTCTGTGCATTATTCTAAACAACATTCAGGGTCATTTTAAAGTGTTGAATGTATGAATGTATGTTAATAGTTGTTTGAGCATGCACATTTCTGTGATTTCATGCAGTTTAAAAAGCTGTACAGTGCAGGCTGAGCTGTTAACTTCATGCGGATTGGTGAAGGAGCCTATTCCCCTCCTATAGAGTAGCACTCAATGGGCAATGAAGGGCTCCAACCATGTGTGTGCATTAACAAAGTGCATGTGTATTCGCCTCACAGGGGACAAACCTCCCTCTAATCACTGCTACCTCCGGTGTTAGAGGCTTACCCTTTCCTTCAACTTGCTTCCTTACCTTCACTTACCCCTCTTTCACCTTCTCCTCCTGTTTTACCTCAGCATTCTCTCCTTCCTCTCATTACCCTCGTTTCTTTCTATCCACAGCTCACCTTGCCTTCACCCCTTCATCTCGCTGTCTCGTTTGACGTTTTTTTTTCTTTTCCTCCGAGCTATCAAACACTTTCCTCACTGCACTTAAGCTTTACCATCCCCTCGTTTCCACTTCTCTGTGCTGTCATTTTCATTTCCTTTTTTTCACTGAAGACTGATTACTGAAGACTGAAGCAACCACATGTAACTACAGAACGTTTACATACATACAGCAGCAAAATGGACCAGAAAAGAACTGTTATGGAGATATGACAGCAGCTCAATTAGGCCTACTCTCTCTGCAGACCCTGGTGATATTGTTATTACTCGGCTATATGCATGAATATTCACACACACACACACACACACACACACACAAGGACATAAAGTCACATTTCACTTAATGACAATAACATTTGTTATCTATAAGCACTACAAAATAAACTTGTATTAAACAGACAGGATTTTAAATTACACAGCATCTTAATGATATACTGACCAGGAGTGGAGTGCGTTTCATTGTATTCTGTACCGAAAGTGTGTTTTTATGTGCGCATGTGGTCTTTTGTGAAGGGGGCTAGTGTTAAAAAAAGGCCACGCATTTAAGTTAAGATTAAGTTAAGATCGCCGCATAGCAGGGAAAAGAAATGGGTAAATAAACACTAAAAAAAGACAAGTCCTTTCCCCTGCCTCTGCTCTCAGGTTGAGCAGAGCAGGGTCTGAAAAAATATTCACTTGGATCTATTTGTATTGGTAACTGCACATATAAATAAATTAACAAAACAAAACACACACACACAAAATATACATACAGGCAGAATGTCCATGACACATTTTACAGTTGCAACAATATCACTTGAGTATTGTTTCACAAGGTATATTAGTTAGAACACCTGATTTGCAGCCAGTTTAGATGAATACATTACCTCTTGTTCCGTCATTAGAGGGAACAGAATGATGACTCCTGAATATTCATGACCTAACACCACAATCTGTAAAGCTCCCTCATTTGCTTGTGAGAAAGATTTCGTTATTAGAATTTCATGTACAGGTTTCTTAAAACTTCCATCGGTGTTGGAAAAGGTGGAGGAAAAAAAACAACAACATTCGACCTTTTGAAATCTGACAAAGGGTCAAGAGTACTGTCAAGTTACCAACCAAATTTGAATAAATAATTTGTAATGCCACAAAATCTGTTGTAACAATACATTCATGTCATTTCCTAAAGGTGAGAGTGCAAAACAAAATGAGACAACAGAAGTGGAGTAAGTAAAACATTAAGGATCGAAGACGAAGCCAGGTTCTGACAATAAACACCTACATACACACACTGTATATTCACATTCACCCAGACAGCCTATTTTGAGTGATGAACTGTGAGCAGAGGGCTGGCCCACACTTTTGCTTCTGAATGGTACATGAGGTGAACCAACAGCTGACAAATGAGTCAAAAATGGGTGCAAACATCTGTGACTCTCACTTCACCCATTCTCTCTATTCTTCCCCTCTCCTCTCCTTCCCTCCCTCTGCCATTCCTGAGACACGCCTTCCTTTGCTATCACTGGTGACTGGATCCCAGAGGGAACGGGTGATGGACAATTGTGCTGTGATAACAAGCGCGCACACGCGCACATACGCACACACACACACATACACACAGGCAGGTATACACTGTGCTGGGAAGCAGACACACAGACACACACACACACACATAGATGACTGGCAGGCATGACAACAGTCAGTGACACACCAATGACTTCCTGTCATGATTGGCAGCTGGTGGGTCCTTCCCCACTTTCAAGCATGTGCTCTCTAATTATGAAATAATGACAGGAAACGTCTGGTCAGGAGACAATTTTTTTAAGCTTTTTCTTTCTGCATAAAGAACTGAAAAAAGCATCCTTTGACAAATTTTGTGTTGCTTCTGGCCAAATCCAAACATGTTCTTGGCTTTTATGTAACAGAATGATATGATATTTTTTAATAACTAAAAAAACTAATTATGGATTTCAGAATATTGTATTTTAGATCTGCGGCACTGACAAAATGCTGATGAGTGTTTCTTCGGTAAAAGTTGTATTGCTGTCTCCCACATGATGTATCAGGTTTTTGGGACATTTTCCTTATTAACTTTCATTAACACACATTTCACCTCTTTCTGCAATTTCAGCATTTCAGATAAAGCAAAAGTAGTGTTTAGAGAAGCTCGGCTTCCTTACCTATAACCTGTAAAGACAACTCGTGTGAACAAACCGATTAATCCGACACATGCCCACAAGCCCAATTTTGCTCTCTGCTTCCTCTAACAACCCCGAAACACATTCATACATTTTGCAGATGATTTTGATGTAATGGAAAGCTCCACCAAACAGACAGACTCCTGCAAATGATAAAAATGACCACAGCAACAAAGTAAGTCAATTTTCAACCAACCCTTTCATCCATGCACAACATGCACAAACTGAAACACACACACACACACACACACACACACAGGCGTACAGTGTGAGCTGTCTTGGGCTAATAGGCCTAGCATGGAGCTCAACCATAACAGACCCCACAATGGAGGTAGTCAGCCCTAATGGGCCCCACCGTCGAGATGGGCTAATAGTCCCAATGATGGAGCACTTAAAGTCTAACAGAGGTGCTGTATTATGACCAGCTGGAGGGAGCGGAGAGAGGGAGTGGGAAAGAAACTGAGGGGAAAATATATGGGAGGGGAGTGTAATTATAGGCATCGATAAGAGGCAGAGGAAGGGAATTAACTTAATGCTTGTAGATGATGGTGATCTAATTGAATCATCAAATTGTTGAGACTTAATTTCTTTTAAAACTTTTATTTTTTGATTTTCTGGCTAAATTATCCTGCTCTCAGTCTTTGAAGTTTTTAAGGATTTCTATGACCCTCTAAATAAAATTTTCTTATGAAACCACATAGTTCAGCTGTCAGCACAAATTTGTGTGCATATACATGCACATGGACACATATACAAAGCCATGCACACCAAACAGAGCAAATGTGGGCTGGAGGGAGGTGAGTACAGTGGTGCATGATTAGAACTAGGCATCTGACCATGCATGTATTATCATGCATTCTCATAAATTCGCACCAGTTTAAATCTGATAATGAATAGCATGCACATGTACTTTTCAACACAGCAACATTCACATAAACAAACTGGCAAGAACAGCGTCTGTTCCTCTTTAGTTCTGTTAAACCATGTCCTCTTCCAGTCTCTCCTAACTGATTAAGATATTTTCATCTCTTGCTCTGAGCTTGCCACTCACAAACACACATATATATATAAAATTGTATGGACCTCAAATTATAACTCAATCATCAATTACAAACATAATTATTACTATGAGCTGAGACTATGCTTCTTGGGCTCTCAAGTCATCTGTGCGGGTGTGTGTACGAGCTTGCATGCATGCATGCATGCACGCGCGCACACACAATATGAGACAGAGGTGTGCCAGATTTGTTGGTTGAATATCAAATCTCAGCATTCAAGCAAGAAAGAGAGGAAATGCACATATCAGATCTTAGTGGGTCATACTGTAAATGCAATCATTTGGGGGTAATACACATAACCCCCCCCAGCCCCAAACACACAAACACACACTGTGTCTGAGGAAGATTCACAGCAAACACATTCCAACTATACAAAAACCATCTGACTGTGTGACCAATCATGTTTTATCACCATATAAATATTCATAGTAGAATGGCTTCCAACGTGCTCACACACACGTACGAGCGCACGCGCGCACACACACACACACACACACACACAGAGGCAACTCTGATTGGCAGGTGGCAGCAGTTCAGATGACAGAGCCAGCTGTCAGCTTAAAGGGGATTTACAACAAATATTCACAGTCTAACTCTAATATCTGGGTGAACAGTGTGAAAGAAGCATTACAGTAATTACATTTAACTTTAAATACCTCTACACTTACTCTTCATTTAAGTGAACAGCTAAATTATGACACTGCCTTTTTGGCCAGTATATCTTAAATTTGGAAAACAAGTGAACAGAGTCACACTACAGGATTATAGGTATATTAAACAGATACCTGCATTGATTTTAGAGCTGATGTATGGATAGAGATAGAGATGTCGAATGTGAGAAGAAACATACAGATAACATTAAATACTGCTACTGTAAAATCAGAAGTATTTTGAAAAAGATGGACTGTCCTGACTTGTGCTGCCCTCTCCTCCAGATCATCAGTACAATCAGAGTTGGCCTTAGATGAATGTGACAAATTGGCAGCTTGGCATAAATTGAACTGTGCTGAATAGCACCCATTTGACTTTTCAGTCTCCCACTATTACATGCAATCAAATGGAGATAGGGAACTGGAGGAGGGGGAGTGGACAGAAAGGAAAAATTGAAATGATGCAAAGATCGAGGGTGGGTGTTACAGAACCATGACTAAAAAGGGGAAGGAGAGAAAAGGCTGAGATTATTGCTGTTCTCCAATCGAGACTCTTATGGTGATGAGAGATGGGTTGTGGAGGAGAGGACTAAATACATATCTGGGTGTATAATATGGTTTCTTGACACACTTAAGGAAAAAAGCAAGGGGGGAATTGGTGGTTTGATGAACAGATGGATGGAGAGCTAAGAGCAGTGAGGGAAGACTTGGTTTGATTAAACTGGAAAATCCACTACTAATACAGTTTGAACATATCTCCAAGCTAACATAAAAGAATTGCATGTGGAGTGATTTTGGGACAGAAAATGAGCAGGAGACCACAGAGACTGAGGCAACATCCACGCCAGAAAAGTGAAAACTAAGAGTGTGTTTGACTGCCTCGAGTGAGGGGGGCTTCTTCTATTGAAACATTTATCTTTTGACAATGATTACAGACCCTTCACCTTTTCTAGAAAGAGGACCTCTTTGACCTATTGTAAAATTGGTGGTTATTACCTTAATTCATGTTTTGATATTTATACTAATTTCCCATGTAGAGTAACTTTAAATGCTGACAAATTAACTTAAAGATATTGAACTCTAGTTAAGATGGGATGTTCCAGACCTTGAGGAAGGGCTGAGCAATAATTCAAAATCAATCATATACATGATAATTTTTTTTCAATAACAGTGATGTGGGGTTTTTTGTTTTTTTGCATTTTTTAAATTTCCGATAATTTGATATTCGACATATTGTTTACAGAATCTGCCAACGACTGATGTTCCTTACAAGGCTCTGGCCTTAATTCATTTCATTTAAGTTGAGCAAAAATAGCAGGACACAACAGGTTACGTCTGTGCGTCCTGACACACACCACAGACATGCAGCCAGTGCTCAGAAGTAGGCTCGGCTCCGACGCATTATGTTTCAGCTGCTAAATCTTTACATGTGACTCAATGACTTTCCACAAGTCATAATAAAGCAGAACAAATAGTTGATAAGAAACTAATTCAGTGGTGTGGAAGAGGTATGGCTATAGAAAATTGGATAAACTTCAGGTTTTAGTATGCTGCTAAATGTGCTGGAGAGAACCTGATTAGGAGCAGGAACACATTAAATCCACCCACCGTCTGAAGGTGTTCACCTCTACTGAATAATCCGAGGGCCTGAGAGATGAGGCACTATAGAAGTTTAAGACAGCCTGTCCCTGAAACAACATCACCACCACCCCAAATGTGCATTTTTTCTGTGTTCAGTAGCAACTCTGAGCAATTCTCATATTCTTTATTATGGCTGAATGACTTTTGCTACACTCTATTTACACAAGAGCAAACACGGTGGCAGTGGCTCAGTGGGTCTGAGCCACTGAGCCTCAGAGGGTCACCGGTTCACATCCCAGCCTGGACAACGAAATGTGGAGTGTGGACTAGTGTGTGTGTGTATGTGTGTATATACACACACACACGTATGTCAGGTCAGTGTGTGTACAATGACGATAATAAAGATTCTTCTTCTTCTAATCAGCTAATGAATGTTGTTCGAAAGATTGAAAGATATTAATATTGACACGCTGAGGTTTTTGTTTATTTGACAGTGATGTCATGTCACATTTCTTGTTCATAATTGAAGGCTGAATTAGGAAAACAAAAAGTGAACTCTGATTTACTTGTAAATACTTTAAATCTAGAATATAATATATTTTTATAGAAGTTTTCATAGTCAAATTTTTCATGTACAGACATTCATTGTGGGCATTCTAAGTGTTTATATATTTATCCGAATTATAAAATTTTACCAAATTTTACCAAAATTAAGAATTATATTGCGATATAAAATTTGGCTATATCATCCAGCCCTACTTTAGAGTCTTCATAAAATGCACAAACCTTAAACTGCATACTTAATTCAGCTCTATAACAATTACACATTTTCTTCAATCATTATCACAAACAAAATGTCACCTTTAGTCAGCAGCTAAAGAAGAGAGAAGCTTATTAAATGTGTTTTGGCTGAAATTGGCCTATCAGAGCATACCACTAACACGTCAAGCATCTCTTATCATAAAAGTGCCACAGTCCCAGTGATGGATCACGTTTGTGAGTAGGGGTTAAAGTATTGAGGGGTTAAAATGTTTTCTATTTGTGTGAAATCAGTATATCTGCAAAGTTTACATTAGGTTACATAGTAAGTTCATGCCCTTCATAAAAACAGCGCTGTCGCCATGCAGGCAATTCTAGTTTATTTGAAAAAGATTCATGATGCAAATGCAATTTAATGGAAATAATCTTAATTCTACTTGCAATCATATAAATAATATTGCAAAATGAAATGGGGTAATCTTGAAAACAAACTCTTTTTTGAAAGTTGATTTTAGAAACACACCCTGAAAAATCCTCAGACCTTGTATTAAAGAGTTTGCACTTTTTTGCCATTGGTTGAAAACTCTTTCATGCAAAATAAAATACTGCTAACAAAGTTTTATTGATGTTGTTTGTTTGGGGGATGTGACCTTGTGTCAAGTATGGGCAAGCAAGGACTTTCTTCCATGCTGCAAGGTCTATCTTTCCTTTGAGGCTTGAAGAATTGCATTACAAAACAAAAAAAAATATATTTCACAAATTTAGGCCATGGAAAGAAACTACCATTGATGCTGCATTTAATTTTTCAATAGAACTAAAAGCAGCATTTTTTGTAATGATGGGATGAAGTGCCTACTGTAAACTGTGGGCTCTCAGGAAGATCTCACAGGAATAGAGACAGGAAGGTCTGACATGAAAATAAAACTACAGAAAAAAATGGATGAGGAAAAATAACATTCAACTTCACTACAGAATATATCAAATAGCTTTATACATCTATCTCGCATAAAGTTGAATCATAGATTCTTGGTGGGCTTACATACAAGGAGCCTTTTACACAAGAACATTTGTAGCCCCCATTTGTCACTAATGATCAGGGAAAGCACAAAGCTGAGAATGAAGAAAAAAAAGGTGGAGAAAAGGTTGCGTAGTTCAAAGAGAGCATTGAACCGGCTCAATTAGGTAACATTAGTGCATATCAGTGTAAATGCTTAATATTTCACTGTAAATAACTTGCAATTCTGAGATATAATTACTGTGATAAAATGTGGCTGAAATCTGGACGTGTTTTTCTGGGTTCTGGTTCAGACAGACTGCTCTTGTAAGTGGATTTTTCAAAGACTTCAGCTTTATTTTGTAGCTCAAATTGCAAGTGTTTTTCTTAAGATATGCATCTATGTAATGGTCGTTTGAAATCCCACTTTCAGAAATAACGCAGTGAAACCAACATATTAGGTACAGTAAGTATTATGGTATAATGTACTCACTGTTCACTAAAACACACACTCTCTGTGGGCTTGTACCTCATTCACAGTGGAAGATATTGTGTTAAAGTTAATCACCCGAATTACACAGATAATTTTTTTCTGATTTTCGTGAGTGAAAAAAAAAAAAAGTGTTCATATTTGGGCAGAATTTTTTTCATGAATGAAATAAGTGTGCAGAAGTTGTGATATTCTTGATCAAACAACACAATAGGATTTCTGTCAAGTACACACTGGTTGATGCAGTGATAAAAACTGTGACCTTAGGTGAAGGATGGGTCACCTGACCGGAGGGTTAACTTCTAAATGATTGGTCTGTGTAAGTGTTACTGTAGTTATCATGTTGACATCATCTGAAGTCAGTTTATTCTAATGTTAATCATTATTTGATTGATATTGAGACTGAAAATGTGAAACATACAGAGGTAACATGAAAAGTGGATGCATGTGACCCACCATAGAAACCAACATTTTTCTTCATCACAAAAATTTGTTATCTTTCTTCTAAAATGAAGCTCCATTAGACACATGAAGACTTTAAGAAGTCACATGGGTAAAAGATAGTGCAGATACTATGTCCGAATTTCAATGAATACAGACATACATGCTTGCATGCATGCATGCACGCACGCACGCACGCACGCACGCACTCACTCACTAACTCACTCACTCACACACTCACACACTCACTCACACATACACACACACGCACACACACACACACACACACACATTTCTCATACAAATAAAAATACATCCCTACAAAGGCATATAACTTTGATGACAACTTCCCTCTTTCTTTCCCCCACACACACACACACACACAGTTGCTCACCTCAATAGACCAAATCCTATTTTCCTGCTCTTCTTTTCTGTGTCTTCAGGATCGTCTGCTTTCTTCTTCTCTTTTCCTTTCCCTTTGTTCTTCTCTTTCTTCTTTGTTTTCACTTTCTTTTTCTTGTCTTTTTTGCCTTTCTCCTCTACCCGATCCCCCATCCCCTGGCGGGAGGAACTACTTGCAGGGGTGTCCCGGCCTGAACTTGGCTCCGAATCATCATCTAAGGGAATAAAAGAAAAAGAGAAGTAGAAAAGATGAGCATTACAATGACTGGTGGAAGAACATTGTTTTAAAAAACAGAGTCAGGGAGGCACTGTTCAACTGGCTAGTAATCATGTTTTCAGCTTGATCAGTGATCCATCATCAGTGTCAGATATATCAATCCTAATCCATTTAAATATATATCACAGCTGCGCACACATTACAAAGTTGCTGTCAATAATAGTTTTTAGAAATAGAATCAGTATTGGCCCAAATCTGACACACAGGTCAGACTTTTAAAACAAAAAAATGGGAAGTTACCAGGAATATTGCACATAGATGATATCTTACTGAAAGTAGTAGTAAAGAACTATAATCAATTGTGTCCATCAATGTAGAGTAAAATCAGTGAAATTCAAACTGATCATGGGTTTATCAAAAAAAAGTCCATATACACACAGACACACAATGCCACATCTCCACAGCGCATCTCTTAACTTTACTTCAAGGCGTAAACTGTGATGCCTCATTACTTCTCCAGCAGATTGGAGCTCTGGTCTTGAATATCAATGATCTCTCACTCACTCACTCTCTCTATCTCACACACATACATACACACACACACACACACCAGTTGTCAGATTTCATAACATAACAAAACCAAATTAGTTACTTCAATTGAGATTTTACTTTGTGTTGATCCTCACCTCACCTTTAATTACAAAGACTGTCTACCAACAGGATGGAATATAATTGTGTGTTGTGTGTATGTACAGACAATGTTTATTTCTGTGTATGCGTTACTGCCTGCAAATCCACAACCTGATAGTCCTATCTGTCATTGTTAATCCATTCTTATTGTCCTGCATTGTCCTCTAGGGTCTTTACAATGTAGGGCGTGCAAGGGTCTGTACACCCACTGAATCACGTAACTATTAAAGCACAACCAAAGAGCAAAATAAAATTATATTATATAAAGCTGACCCAATATACACCCGGGTCCCACAGACTGTGTCTGGCCCACAGAGCCACACCTGGGTCGATTCCAGCTGTTATCTTGCAGTATTGAATAACAGCTGGGAAATCTTTTGTGAGCATGCCAAAATTGGTCCAAAGTAGTGTCTGACATTCATGCTGCATATGGGCCAGCAGATTTGGGCTGTGGCACCAGGAAGTATACTGGCCCAGAAGAAACACAGTCATAGGCCAGATGTCTATCGATATGTGGTACCAACCGAAAGCAAAATTGGATGCTAAATTTGCAGAGAGGCTTTGTGTGGAGGTGCACCGTAAACCTTTCCAAGACAATTAATTAAAAAAAATAAGTACCCCAGAAAAGGAAGCTTTTGCTCCTCTTGTTGTGTGGATGATACCATTTTTATTTTAGTCAAAATGCAGACGTTTGGATATGACCTTAGAATGAGGAGTTAAAAACTGAGTGTGATCACAGTGGCCACAGCTGTGACCTTTTTAAAATATGGAGGATCATTTACAGACATTATATTTTGCCTCCACATCTGCAACAGCCAGAGATAGAAGCAGAGTAAAACCTTGGTCAAGTCACTGTGACCTCACATATTGTGGCTTTGGCCTCTTGAATGTGCTATATCACGACCACGTTTAATTTGCTTAGATATGGCAGCGAATTTCACATGCACTCAAAGATAAACTGATTGCTCAAAGGTCAAAGCTCAGAAAAAAAGTTTTTGGTCATAACTCAACTAATTATGACAAAATTAACTTAAATGTAGAAAGTTAGGGTTGTTCATGGCAACAGCAAAATCTCTCGACTACGCCCTGTGTTTAGATGTGCACAGATCAGTTTGTCTTGTTTGTCTCACACAGTAATTTGCTATACCAGGATTGGAAGGGGCTGTAACTGGTTGTGAGTTAGAGCAGCCCATCAGTACAGTTTAATAAGTAAATATCAGAGGATTTGCCAGAAAGCACATTAGGTAAATGAGCCAATATAAATTTATTATTGGCTTGTCAACTCATATAAAGTCAATCTATAGGTTGTTTCAACAAAGTATAAGCATTTTAAAAACACAGCATAAAATCTCTTCTCTTGTAATACAGGAAGTTGTATTTGTCAAAGGAAGCTTTTAATTCACAGGGTAGAATTCTCCATAAACCACAGATTCCAACATTTCTAGGGAAGGTGTTCCAGGAGGGCACACAGAGCAAACAACAAAGAGGAAAGAAAGAGACACAAATGAAACTGATGTGCAACAAAACATCAGAGGAAATGGCAACTGTTCACCAGTAGAATCCATCCCAGCTGACTTCAAGACATCAAAGCCTCTGTTGACTGAACAGTGCTGAATTCACTAGTATCTGTAGCGCTGCGATGGAAAAATGTAGAAATGTACAGAAGGAACACAGAGAAATAGAGAATATCTCCAGTATGTGCAGCAGGGGACTGTTATCTGTCAATTAACAGAAGCTCTCAAAGTGTTGAACATTTAGAAGGACGGTGACAGATGTGGCCACTGCGTGTGTGTGGTGTTGACATGCCCTATTAGCCCGATCCTGTGTGAGAGTAGTGATCTGAAACAGCCCAACTCATTACTCTGCTGGTGACTGATAAGAGTTTGCTGCTAATAATACAGCTGGGAAATGAAGTGCACACCCCCACCCCCTCTACCTCCAGTGGAACAATACCATTTAGCTCCTGGATAAATATTTAAGGCTAAAGCCAAATTCAGCTCTGAATCACATGCATCCTGCCATGAAAGGCAGCTGAATTGCTTGATATGTGTTGAAAATTTGAGGGATGATGTCACAGAAGTAATCTATTTACTCGTGGAAATAGAGGCATATGAAGAAAAGGATAGAAGGAAAGAGAGAACACAGCAAGTGACTGGCATGAGCATCCAAGATTTTACTAAACTAATTTTTGGTTTTTTTAGACATTTTTTCAGGTATAATCAGCAAAACAGCACACATTCATACACATATGCCCCGGGACTTTACACCATTTTCACGTGTCTTACCTTCATCATCTTCAGGTGGCCCATCATAGGATTTATCAATGGCTGCTCTGAAGCTCTCGTTGCAGCCTCTTCCCCTGACCATATTTGGGCGAGGACGGTGGAATGGGAGGAGCTCATTTTTTCTGTTAACCTCTGACATTGCCATTTGTAGACTCTCCAACGAACTGGACTTCTTCAAGCCAAGGGTAGGGCCGAGTTCCACTGGACTTGATGCAGCTGAAGAAGTAGATGGAGACACAAAAAGGCCGATATAAGAGTCTCATTTTAAATGTGTATTTTTCCATTTTTCCAAGTCTGATCAGGCTATTAAAGGGCTTTAACTGTGTTGTGCCATGATTTGATTGTGTTAGAGCTCCTGTGGAGACTGGAGACTGGGAGCTGTAGACATGGAGCCAGATAGACCACGACATGGCTGAATTTGGGACAGCAGAGCCAAGGAAAAAAATACACTGATGCAGTTAACTATGCTGTTGTTGAGTTTATGATGGATGTGAAGTCCGCTTCACTGTTAGTGGTTCTCCATCCATCACCTCAAGTATGCCTTGAGAGATATTACTGAGGGAGGGATGCAGCAGAAAGGATGATGAAGAGGAGGGAAATGTATGAGAACACAGAACAATGGCGGCTCTCAAGCTTCATGATTTCATTGCCTTCATCCTCTGCATTACACATTGTGCTACCAAACAATTGTTGCTATTCCAATACTGAAACTCAGACAAAGCTAATGCAATGTTGTCTGCTTGAGATGGACCAAGTTGCCTATTGCAATGTCCACACCACTGGGACAAGGACTGCTTATTGTCAGTCAAAACATGGAAAGAAGGTAATGTGCATTTCCAATTTGGTGTGTTACCTAAAACGATGAGGACACTGATGGCAGGAAAGATGTAGAGAAAAGAGATGCTAGGAACGTTGACAGGGAGAGAGCAAATTGAGTTTCCTCCATGGAATTCCATGGTGGCAGAGAGGAAGACAGAGAAAAATGATAAGGAGGGGAGGAAGGCCGGGCGTGCTGCCAGCTCAAAATACTGCTAATCCTTACACACATGCCCACACACACACACACACACACACACGTATTTTAGATGACTTGCTGGCTCTAGCTTGTCGATATGATGCCACTGTGATTCATGATAGCTAAACCTGCATCACTTTAGCTAATGATTCCCTATACACACATGACCGCTCTGTGTGTGTGTGTGTGTGTGTGTGCGCGGGTGTCTCCTCAGACCAAACAAGATGAGAGGACTGATGTGACTTCCATATCTATTTAACAACCATTAAGCAAACACACACTCACACACATAGAGAGTAATAACACCTAGAATGTATGCACATGAATAATTTAAGGCAGCGGCTGGGTGAAGAGATGGACAAGGGGCCATAACTCCCATCCATAAAGACAGCCCACATGACACTAGGATGCATACTGAAGCAGTAAACATACATACAGCACAACAAATGCTATGTGATTATTTTATTTTGAATCAACCCTGGATTGATGATGAAGATTTTTTTATATGGCCACAACACAAAAAGTTTTCTATTGTTTGCGTATTACAGACTATGATTAATTCCACACAGAATTTCTAAACTCTTTGCAGCTGCACAGGCATTTTGACCAAGCAGCAAATGTTTTGCTTAAATGATAGTATTCGCACTATGTTAGATGTTTTAACTATTAGTCGTAGCACACATCAAAGTTTGTATTAAAATGTATAAATATATCACCTGTCGCACATAAAAAAAGAAGAGCTTTCATCTTGGCAGAGGAATAAAGATCATGAAAAGAGATTATTAAATACATTAGGGAGTGTAATAGCGATGGACCTGATTATTAACTATGTAATACCTTCATCAAAAAATCCAACATATGTATTTCCATAAGTGTCACAGGGTTACACTTGATAAACCTACACTATTGTGGCAACAGCCATGGTCCCTCTCTCCTTTGTGACTTCCCTTCTCTTTCCCCCTCTGTTGTGCTTCGTGTTGCTCTCTTCCCCTTTCTCTCTTTCGCGCTCTCTGTCTCTCTGGGTGTGGCACTTCCCTGCTGCTTCTGATGGAATTCACCTCCACATATCAGCTCTTCAGTATTTGGACCCTGGTCTTCCCTCTACTCCCCACCAGATCATTCTGTTGATTCCGACTGTTCAATATGCTTTTGGATTAATCCTGTTTTCCCCATGCTCAAGGTCTCCAGTTCCTACCAACTTCTCCATCCACTAAAATTCGACCCCAGTCTGAACCTCTGCATTATGATATGGAATCCTTTTTCCACATTCTTGGTACATTCGCATTTATGCATTAAAGAAAACCCCTATTTTATAACTGCAACCTTGAATCTGTGTCCTGCTTTTGGGTCCTCAAGTTTATCCCTGATTATAACATACACAGAAGCATCTGCATGTGTAACGACCAGTGATAATCAAACTTATAGTTTCATGAACCTTAACCCTTTATCAGGCAAGTGACTATTTACTGGTCACTGGTAACTCTGCGGAAGTCACTTCCCGATAAAGGTTTAATATAGCTGTGTAGATTTTAATGTCAGTCTGAAGTGAACTAAAATGAAAACTTTATTAGCTCCTCCACCAAAGAGCAAAGCAAGGGTACAATCTATATATATATATATATATATATATATATATATAGTTTTTTTCAGGAGACAGATTTTAATTTCTAGGGCTATATTTAAATTGCAATGTTTAAATAAGGGGGACAAATTCCTACTTTGACAGCAAACCCATAATTGGAATTCACTATGGAAAGCAGATTTGCACTGTCTGTAACATTTGAGCCAAGGCTAATGAAGGCATAAATGAACACAGAACAGTTGTCCAGAATCTTTGATGTATTATTCCCTTTATTCACACTAATCAGTCTTCCTCAAATTGTTCAAGCTGATGTTTGCTGTCACCAACAACATTCTCAAAACACATGAGCAAAAAAAGTTAAAATAGCTTCTGACATTTTAACGTCTGTGACAATGAACTCCTACATACTGTTTTCATGCTTAAGAGACATGTATTGATTCATACACATCAGTGTTTACTTACTCACTCTGTAGATTAATGCATCCATATGTAATATGTGAGAAAAATCCTTCATTTAAACTCAATGCCAGACTGCAGGGTCAAGATTCATTTCCCACTGGGGGATCACAATGTTTGTGGGCAAATGGAATCAGTTTAAGAAGTCTGATGGAGCCTGTGACCTCCAAGTCCAAACTTGTCTGATTGCAGACGCTTGGATTGTGGGATGATATAAATTGTGTTAAAAATAGCTTAGTGTTGTGCTAGGTTATCAGGGAGCAAACGCACGCAAGCACGCACGCTTGTATGCTTTCATGTCCAAAAACGTACTCACAAACACACTGCTACACACAGTATTTTGCTGTGAGTAGCAGGATTTGTGTCATAAATGTAATTACTGCTGTCCAACTGTAAGATGATAGAATTAAGCTGCTTTTAAAGAGATAGAGGGAGTAAGAGAGTGAAAGTGAGAGTGAGAGAGAGAGAGAGTGAAAGAGAGGGAGAAAGAGAGGGCTTGATAAGCAGAGAAAAAAAAAACGACATTGTGAAAGGTTGCTACAGGAAGAGACAAAGAGAACAAGTCTGGGAATGAACAACAGAGGATAAAAGTGACAAGAGACAGAGAGTAGGAGAGAAGTAATCAAAAATTTAAAACAAAACACAATGAGAGAGAACACTATGCTATCCCAAGGCTATTTTGTTGGCAGGAAGGCAAAAGGCTATTTTCAACATTACACCAAACAGTGGCGTAGCTGCAGTATATCAACAGCAGCACCCATAAAGAGATGCTGCTCAATAAAAAAAAAAAAAAATAAAAAAAAAACAGCTTGTTTATCCGTAAAGAGAATAGTATTAATAGCACTAACTTCCCTCACTGTCCCATCAGTGGAAGTCCCACTGTGTTGAAGAAAAACATCACATCTTAGTCAAAATATTTCACTATACGACCCAGCATCATGCCAAATGAATTATGAGAGTGTCCTCTTAATGCACATGAAGTTTAGCAGGCATCTACTCATATACAGGATGTGATGCATAAATAACAAAGAGCCATGTGAGGAAAATTACATGTCCTCAACCTGTGAACAAATGTAAGAGACAGGAGTTAGTGAGCATGTGTGTATCTGCTATAAAATTGAGAAGAGAAGATCATTCCTGGAAACTACTGTTTCTTGTATATTATATATATGAGTGTTAATCTCTGGGGGGATGACATGAGGCTTTGCTATCCCTCAGAGTTTCATATTAATTGAATGGGCATCATAAACAATAAAAAGCATGTGACCTCATCTTCAGTTCCATGTCTCAGAGCAGCATTTAATGCTTCCCTCTGAGCTTGATGCAGATGCTGCAGCACTGAACCACAGAAATTAAAAAATTTAAAATAAAATACTAGTAAATAATAATGCAAAACTAACTTGGTGGACTGTTTCCTGACAAACCAGAAGCTATTGTCTCATTTCAATGTCTGTAATGTCACAATCATGAATGAACAGGTTACCTTACTGTGTGAAGCTATGAAATGACAAGATAAAAAAAAAAAGAAAAAAAAAAGAAATGTAACAGAAGAGAAACAAAAGTCCCTTTAATATAATAACAGTTCCTGTATTAATCCTAATGTTTCAAAAATTGTAAATGATGCAAAAAGCTAAAAAACAGCCATAACCACGAGACTGAGTACTATGAATCCATCTGCTTTGTCAATCCCTCCTGGGGGCAATTTAGTCCTCAATTACAGATTCAGACATTTCTAAAACATAAAATAAAGGATAGTACCCCCCAAATCAATATTGTAGCCTCTACGTTGTTCCTTTCTGTTTCAATTGGAAGCTGACTATCTCTAATGGTCTAGTTTTTTCATTCATTCATCTTCTACCGCTTATCCGTTTCTGGGTTGCAGAGGTGCTGGAGCCAATCCCAGCTCACACTGAGTGATGGAAGGGTACACCCTGGATAGGTCACCAGTCCATCACAGGACCAACACACAGAGACAGACAGAGAATAACAACCACTCACACTCACACTCACACTCAGACCTACAGACAATTTAGAGTCACCAGTTAACCCAAACATGATGTCTTTGGATGGTGGGAGGAAACCGGAGAAACACACACAGGCACGGGGAAAACATGTAAACTCCGCACAGAAAGGCCCCAGGCCTGGAAACCGAACCCACAAACTTCTTATTGTGGGGCCTAATGGTCTACTTTTCAAACTCAATTGTTAAAAATGATTAACTTAACAAATGTTTATTTCTGTGTGCAGTTGCAGCAAATTTGCATTCATAATTTGTACTTCAACAAAAAGGAGCTGCATGGGGTTCTCTGTGGTTATAAAGGGAAGCCACAGTTATGAGAGACATCACGTAACTGTAGAAATGTTGCATGTATACAAGAAGGGACATGCATTCAACAGGCGTACAAAACTGTTCCAAAATGAATCCATCATGGAATGAGACGGATTGATCCAAGACAGTAACAAATGGCCTACCTTCCTTTGTGTTTCTTTCTCTCTTTCAAGCATCGTACAATGTACAATACAACTAATGTCAGTGGTCGATGTGTGAGGCCTTATAGAGATGAATGGCTGTACCAGTTAGAAACGACAGCACTAACCATCTCCTGATTACTGCTCACCTTTATTGGCTTACTGGAAGATGGAGACAGGGTCAAAGGCCATTCAATATAAAGAGAGGCACAGAGTGTACACGCAAACACCATGACATTTCTGTGTGTGCTAAACACAGCAGACAGAGGGAGATACATTGTGAAAAAATGACATGTGCAGGGAAAAGGTATTTAAGAGCATAAAAAGTGAAGATGATAAGGAAGCAGTTGATGCCGAGTTCAGGTGCTGTGTGTGTGTCTGAGAATGGATACAAAAGACTAGCGTGAGGCACAAACAAAGATGTGCTGCTCTCCTTGTGGCAAATGAATCCATCAATTCACATCAGCCTAACAAGGTGGCTTTCAGGTTAATTCCAAGGCAAAGTCTGCAAGAGCCAAAGAGACAAAGAGACAATGAAAAGCTGAAAAAAAGAAAAAAGAGAGAGAGATGGAGTGTGAAATAGAGAGACAGAAAGGAGGAAACAGACGGGGACATAGAGAGATCTAGTTTTGGTTGAGCCTGCCTGTGTGTGACTGTTGTCAAAGTCAAAGTTCCACTAGGGAGAGATTCAGACAATGGACTGCACCAGTCTCCCTCAGCATCACACTGGCCCCCTGACACACATACACACAGACACACATTTTCAGAGCGATGCTGTTCATTCTAAGCTCCTCTGTCTGTTTGTAAAGTCTCTAAGCCTGAGTGGCGTTGGCAAGAAAGAGAGTGAGTCACACAGAAAGAGAAAGAAAGAGAGCAGGTGATAACACAAGGACATACAACTACAACATGAGTGGACGGGCATATTGACGACAGAGTATTTTTACTTGGGTACATCCGTTTGTAGGAAAATGGCTTCACGTCTTCACAAGTATGGATAGATGAGAGTCATTCCACAGAACAAGACTATCACATCTTTTGGAAGCATCTGTGTTGGGAGTTGTGCGACTATTAAACGCTCTCACACGCATTTCAAGAACCCTGTGGCATCACTGAGGACGTTCACACATGCTCCCTAGATAGAAACACACACACTTTTCCCTGACAAGCTTTTCATCATGCCTGTGCCTGTCCATTGCTCACCATTTATTTTCATAAGAAGACATCTCTCCTACATTGATTCTAAGACACAAACACACAAACACACACACACACACACACACACAGAGAGAGAGCTCCAGGCTGTCCCCATCACCAAAGGAAAACGCAGCAGGAAAAAAAAAACAAAAAAAAAAAAACAGCTGCAGTCATTCATTTTATGTCCCGTCAGCAGTATTTGAATATGTGTGTGTGTGTGCGCACGTGCGTTCAACTGCACTGTCCTATTTAAAGTGGTCTGTGGAGAGAATCAGTCCACACTTAAGAAAGATAGATTTATATATTCTGTTTTCACTTTTTTTCACCATGACATAGTTCACATCTGCATTGTATATTTCGACAGTGATTTGAATATCAACTTGGAATTTCATTTGAAGCATCTTCTCTCCATGCATTTCATGTTTCTTCTACCACAGCTGATTCGATTTATTATCTGAAAGATCGGGCTCCTATTTCTTTGTGCCACCACAGAAACAAAAAGCATTACTGACCACAACACACACATAGACACACAAACAACTTCTGTTAAGTAGTGTTTCAAGTTTCGCTCCATCAGTATTATAATATTGGAGTTTTGAAACAGAGACCTTTCCAACTACATTAAAAATAAGCAGTTTAAAATTTACTGAGGGGAATTACAGAATTTGCTCTATGGCTGCCTTCACACAGGAAATGTATCCATTCACAAAGGCACAGTTAGTCACACACACCCGCTCACTTTCAGGGAAGGTTTCCACACACATATACACACACATACACGTATCCTATTTCCATCACTTTGCATCGCAGATTCTACAAAATCATTCTATAATGTGACATCTTCCAAGGTTCACATTTTCCACAAGATGATGGAGTCTTTCCATTAACATACATTACCATAGCCATAGTAGTTGTGTGTCTATGTGCATGTGTGTATATTTGTGACCGTTGGTTTCTCAGGGCGTGGAGGGAAAGACCACTGCTCAGTCATTGTCTTTAAAACTGCTCACTTCCCAGGACCCCACCCCACACTCCCCCCTCCCTCTCTCGCTCTATCTTTCTCAACAAACTCCAGGCAGCTGTCTGACATCCCAGTGCGGGTTTTTTTTGGAAGCTGTTCAGTAATAAAAACTACATTAGAACAAAGGAAAGTGTGTTGCAAAAAAAAAAAAAAAAAAAGAGGAGGGGGGGCATGGTTTCCAGACACATATTCTCTTTAACAACTCTCTGTGCTATGTGGCATTGTAAAACAGGCGACAGGTTGATATGCAACAGGTACAGAGAGGCTTAGCTGGACAATCAGCTGGCATGTTGCTGGGGAAAAGACAGCTAAAACTCAAAAGAATGAAAACTGGGGTTGGATTTGCAAATGATAAAAACAGGTTTTCACTTTGCTTGCAACTTTCAGCTATCACTTCAAGTCAGGACATTCCAGGTCGGCTTAGATTCACTGGTGACGGAAAAGGCAATAGTAGATAAATCCATACATAATAATTAACCAACAGTGCTTTTTGCCTGTCTTCATCCAAAATTTCAATCAATAAAAAAATAACAGGCCAAGGAAAAACCTCATGAACTGTTTTTATTCCGCAGGATATACTGTGGATAAGTGGTTTAAAAACAAGCCATAAACTGCAGTGCTTCATGGGAGAACAGGAATTGTAAGGGGAAAATCTACCAATACTCCTTCATATCAAGGCTAGACAGACAATTTAGTCTTCAAATCCATTCACAAGTTCATCCAGCCAAGCCCCAAAACGTTGCTGTGTTGTTCCTGCTACATTTCAAGAAAGATCTTCTTCGTCATTCACTACACTCAGTCATTGAGAAACAATGTGATTTGCAGGTCCAGGCACACAAAGGAGAGTGACTGCAAATGAGGCTGATTTAATTTACACCTGAAGGCAGTTTCTAGTTATTTAAGATATATGTTATATCAAGATATTGATGTTACAATCATCTCAGAGTGACACCATTAATAAAAGCTTGACAAAAACATAAGCAGATGTTCAGATTCAGTTTACTTATAAGAGTGCTTTGTTTTGGAAACCTAAAGGAATACGCAGTCAGAGTCTGAGATGTTAAAGTTACAGTGTTTGGATTTTGTATGTTTTCCTTCAGATGAAACCTTTTTTTGTGGCTTTGGATTTAAAGAGATTTTCCCCTCACCTTGCCCTTGCCCACACTAGGATATCATGCACAGAACACATTTAACCATTCACAAGTCATGGGTCTGACAGTATGCTGTCTGGATGACAGTAAAACTTAAGTTCCCAACCCAAGATGAGAAACTAGAGTGCAAGAGACATTTTTTCCATATTATATTATCATAGGGTTTCACTGTAATAAAACATGTGCCAAGCATTCTTTCCATATCTTGTATTTTATGTGCCAAATATTGCCTTTCTGGTTCCCTAAAAAATGCTTATGGACCCGCTACACAAAATTCACTGCCACATTAAGTAAAACTGAAGCAGAGCAGAATGTGAAAAAGAGGCTGGACTGATTGACAGGAATAAAGTGACAGACAGCAACATAGACACACATAAAGTAGAATCAATCAGTGTGTTCATGCATTCAAGCAATTAGAAACAAAATGGGGGAAACCTCAAGGCAAAGCGAAAAAGAAAACTTTGACACTAAAATTCTATAAAACAGTGTGTGTGGGCTACTAAGGTGAAAGGTTTTGCAGCATCTGTCATCTTTATTTCCCTGAGCTCATGCTCTCCTTTTATATTAGCGTGTCCTCTTTTGTTCTAGCTCTTCCCCTCACTACCCCTTATGAACATGCTTGTATGCACTTGTCTGTAAGTGGCCATAGGCTGGCCCTTGTCTTCTCTCTCCAGTACTTCTGCAATTCACAATTTCATTCACACTTCAACTGGACAAATCAAGGATTAAGATATGTTGATAATAGACAGAAAGGGGTCAAGTGCATATAGGGGACAGAAGAAGCAGGATGCAAAGGGAATTAAAGTGGCATGTAAACAGGAAGTAAGAGACGAAAGGCAAAAGAAGGGAAACATGGCTTTAAACTTTGTGATGAATTGGTTGAAATGATTGCAAAAAATGTTTCCTGACTGCAAAACAAAAAAACACAAAAATGGAATAGAGCAGCAGTGTTTGGGTGTGAATATGAATCTACTCTTTCTTTGGTTATATTTTATTTACTGTGGAAGCAAATCATAAGTCAGTCAGACAAACATCCTGTCTTCACATTTTGCATTGAGTTCCAGTTTAGACAGAGTGCAACAAATTGTACACAGTTACAGAAAACTGAGGCTGTGGCTCTTACTTCCATTTTCTTGATTTCCCCTCTTGAGGTCAGCTCAGTGGGATACTTTTCTCCTATGTAACTTTGCCGTCTTTTGGCTCTATTTCTTGTAGACAATTTTTTTAAATCAAGCTGTGGTTGGTAAAATCTTTGTTTCAGTGTCCCTTTGTGTCTTTGATTTGAATTTATGTGCTGGTGTAGGATGCACCTGTGATTGGCTTACCTCCAATGTTTCCAACCAGGGATCCAACGTTGCTTTCATCTGCCACTAGAACAAAACATACACCTGTTAATCTATATACACACACACACATTTAATTCGTTGTTGTTTGGATTACTTTTCTCGATTTCAGTATAATCAATTTTTTGTGTCGAATCTACCAGCTGTGCAAAAAATGTTTTTTAACCCCTAAAAACTTTTTTTGTTATTTCATTTCTACTTCCTACAACTGCCTCAACTCCTCCTCCTGTCTCCATTATTTTCTACCACACTATTATTCTTTTTGTCTCATTTTACGAGATGGCGCAGTAACCTCTCCTTTTCTCTGTGATGTTAAGTCAGCTTCATTGAAACTGAAGTAATTTCCCTTCTTCCCTTCTCTTTCACTTCATTTGTCTCCCTCGTTTCCTTCAGTCATTGGATTTTCCCTTTTCTCTTTTTTGTTATGCTTTATCCTATCTTTTCATTGTCATTTTATCAACACTCTCTCCATCCAGCAGAGATTTTCTCCGTCTATTCCTGCTTTGCTTATTGTTAATCCTGCTTTCCCTTTCTACCTCTCCCCCAGTCCTTCTGTTGCTTTTCCTCACCCTTTACATAAGCTACAAATCACCCCAGTGGCAACAAGAAACACATTGACTAGTAGCCAAATACACACACACACACACACACACACACAGACCACAAAACCCAAGCAGTAACATGGCTTCTCACAGCAAATACTTCTATAATGAAAACCAAGCCTGAAGTGTAATTCTAGCTGCATGTGTGTCTGATGGCATGAGTCTGCGGTGAATCACTACAACTGCTTTAGCAACCCAGTAGTTTGTGGATCAGTGTGGATGAGTGTGTGTCTACATCAGCAGATTTGTAAATGCCACGTGTGTGACACACACAGAGAAGGTACCAGCATCAAGATGTAAAGGGCTGTCATTAAAAAATAATCGAAGCTGAACCAAAATGATTATTGTCACATATCCCAATTTGATTAATTAAAACAACTTACGCAGTGAAACCTGTGGTGACAATCTCTGACAGAGACAAAGGAGGAGAGAGAGTGAGGAGGACAGTGAGAACTAGGGCAGGGAGTTCATCATTTCGAACCCATTTTAAATTATTGTTAAATGTTTAATTGGACTGGCATAGAAAATGAAATCAGGAGAAATTAAATAAAAATGAAATTATGTAACAGACCCACAAATGAAATGCTCAGAATGCTTTCTCTGTCTGTCTGTCTATTTTGGGCATGGGCATGGACTCATTGATAAAAAGTACCAGAAAGGTAGTAGTAAATGTTTTGAAATATAGTTCCAATGGTGCAAAAACTAGCACAGATCTAATTGATGCTTGGAACATGCACGCACATGGACTAATTACACATTTTTATCAGGATTATTTTCAGACAGTGCAGGAGGGTTGAAGACAGTAATAAAAAGCTGCCGTTTCACTGAAGAAAGAATCCAATTTGCAAAAGCAATTCAAAAGAAGCTTGTTGTCCTGTAGTAGCCATAAACTGCTATTTCACCTGATTTTGGACTCCACGCATCAATTTGTAATTATAATGTGCCTCATTAAAAAAGCAGCTTTAATAAAGGTATATCTTTACACATCTTCCCATCAAAATATGTCTCAAGCATACACCTGAGGACGCAAGTATCCCTGTGTGGACCATCTACATACAGTCTAATTAGCCAAATCTGATTTCCAAATGTGAAAAGCAAATATGCTGATGAGGAATAGTTTGCTAATTGTTGCTGAAGTTAAGCTTTTTCATAAGGAAACCAGGTAATGGTTCATATTTTACGGTGATTATAGCAGAACATGAGGCTCAGCGTTTTATTGTTTTACTTCATGTTTGACTCTATAACATGCCCCCTGCTCCGTCACAAACTAAAACCTTGTACTAAGCTCATATACTGCATGTGTGTGTCTGAGTGTGTTTATGTTTCTCTCTAAACAGCCCTTTGTTAAAATTAACAGAACATCTTAGAAATCATAAGGCCAGGCCTAGGCCAGTCTAAAGGGATAATATTTATCCTCAAAAATGGAAGGTTTTACTCTCTAAACTATTTCTGGATATAAAACAGCTTGGTAATCTTGGTTAAAGCTTGTTCCTCTACTGTCAACATGGAAAAAAGACAAAGACATTTGTTAATAAGCTGTCATTACTGCTGCTCGATGGTTTGGCAATGAAAACATGCCGTGCCATTCAAGCAAACAAATTAAATTCTAATTTGTTCTTCACGCATTTAGTGAAAATTAAGTGTGTAAAAACACAAAGGAGGTGATGTACAGATGCCATCAGTCTATTATTCCTGTAGAAATGGATGTATATATGCTATGCTATGCTATTCAAAGAGTCTCCTGCCCTTTCATCTCATCTTCTTACGCATACACAGTCAGCAGTGCAGCCCGCTTAAGGAGGAGGAGGAGGAGGACTGAGGGAAGTGACATTTGAAACAATAAGCTTTTGTTGTGCTTCTGCATCCACTGTCATATTACACAGATGTATGCACGGGCATAGACATAACTACACACATATTTCTAATGCTGTCTTTTTACCAATCACTGAAATGTCAGTGAACCCTTGAATCCGACTGTCAGTAATCAGAGAGCAACAGGTGACAGAGAGGTGACAGGGAAAGCGGGATCAGAGTGGATGCAAAAGTTGCCTTTCTGACTTGCTCTTACATAAATGAAAGACCATAATGACTCTGAATTAAATTCTGGTGACAAACACAGTGACTCATTTCTCACTTTCTTTGTGAGAAGTTAGAAAAATAACAGAGGGAGTGTTTGGGTGTAAATATGCAGCCTGCCATTTCTATAGTTCTTAAATATCACCAAAAAAAAAAATAATAATAATAATCACAGCTAGGCCCAAAAAAAAGTTATGTATTTTCCGTTTTTTTATCCTGTTAACTTCCTCTGTCTAACCTCCGATCTACATCCTACTCAAAGATACAGGTCTTTCCCTGATAAGGACTTTCACTTGATAGTAATGGAACAAATGGGTTACATTTCTGGGTTATGTTTTAAATATTAAAACAATCCAGACTTCATTAAAAAATTTACAAATGCTTCTACAGCATTGTGCTGCATTGTGTAAGCGTACACAGAAAGACGTTATTGTGCTGATCACGCCAGATAATAAGATAAGACATTTCCCACTCCTGGTACGAACATAAAACAAGACCATACAAACAACCACGTGCACAAGATGGAAACCTTTTTTGACCAATGAGCGTACAGGGCTCCCTACCTAAACAGGCAGCTGTGACTGTGTGTGTATGATGCATTGCAAGTCTGCACGGTGTGAGTCCGCATTTGGCTGTAGAGAGCATGCTAGTGGTGCAGCAGCCACGTATCAACAGGGGCATTTAGACAGATGTGAGGGTAAGACGCATGCAGCCACCATGCAGAGCAGATAAACTGAAAAATGGCCCCACCAGTGTGCTGCTGGTTCTGAGTCGTACCCAGGTCCATGCTCTTGGAGGCTTTTACATGCTGGAACTGCCGCTGGCCTTGGTTTTGGCTCTGGTTCTGGCTCTGGGTGGGACTCTGGGGCTGAGCTGGGCTTGGGATTCGAGAGTTTTCCCTAGAACAAAATGACAATGCATCATCACAATGCACTTTTGCTGAGGTCAGCTTATTTTTTGTAAGTAATTTTTTTTAAACCCTAGGATCTGTTATTAGTTACTTTTTTTTTTTTTTTGCTTTTTAATTTTTCTAATTATGATGTAGGTGCCCGTGACCCAGAAATGGATAAAGCGGTTGAAGATGAATGAATGAATGAATGAATAATGTAGGTGATTTTATTTCTCTTGTGACCAAAGAGACTTTTATGCATCATGCAGACTGGATGCAAAAAAGAAGACTTAAGACTGGTAGTCATGTATACATTGAGAATATTTAATAAAGAAGATAATTGTTGTGTGTTTTAGTTTATCATCTATTTTACATTATTCATGATATACATGAACACAAACCTTTCCTGCAGGTCGTCGCGTCCATACAGCTCGCCCTCCTCCTCCTCATCCATTTGGGAATAACTCCCATTGGTTACTGAAAAGCCAAAAAAAAAAAACGTCTGCATAAAAGACGACGGTTGTGATGATATGATGCAGCCAGTCAAACAGAGCTTTAATAATCAGTTAAAGTAAATAAAAAATTTTGATTACAATAAAATTGAGACATACCAGAATACTATTTCTCCAATGGCCATCAAAATCTATGTCTGCAGTTTGTTTTCCATGTCACATAGTTAGTCAAGGCTGATTAGATCCATCATAGTTTCCAAAAGTCTGCTTTTGCCTGTCCAGACTTAAAAATGCTGCAGTAGTGTTGGTGCCAGGCGTAAATGTAACATAAGTGTTGAGTTTTAAAACTTAAACCAAACACAATCTGCTGTACTCTATTGCCAATATAAGCCGACTCTATAAATGTTCAAGAAACCAGCCATACGCAAAGAGGTAAACTAAAAACAACAGAAAAGAGAGACCTAAAATCATTTGAGATTAAAAACTAGAGAGAAGTAGTGACAAGCAGAAGAGTCCCACAGAGGCAGATAGACGAACGTAGAAAAATGTAAAGGAAATGTAAAAAGGATGGGAACGAATCATCAAATGCAGCCGCTCTACATCTGCAACTAGTGCAGATGTAGAGCAGTGATATGGCTGCGTCTGCTTGATAAGCAAGCTTATGACAACTTCATACACAGACATATAATGCATACAAGCACATTTTACATACAGTCATCACTTCTCAGGGTGCATAGCTGCCTCACAACACATACTGAGATTATTGCCAAATCCTCAAAGTGTGTCTTTATGTGCTTGCATCCGCACATGCGTAACTGAAAGCTGAGACGTCTGGAGTTAGAGAAGAAAATGGCAGCGTCTGAAGATATCACTCTCTCTCATCTCTATCTGTCTTTCTCACACTCCCTACACTAATCACCTGCTTTATTTTTCTTCTGCTCCCATTCTAGCAATCTTCTGATATTTTGGCTGTCATTTATCTCTCCTTTCAGATCTCCTATAAATCATTTTATCTCCCACTCAGTTTTCAGCTTTTTTTTTCCCCACCCTAAACTTCCTCCGTCCTTCTCCTCCTCACTGGCAGCACCTTAATCAACTGAACTGTCAAAAACTCATTCTTCTTTCACCTCACACACACAAATCTGTTCCCACTGACTCCCACTATTTGAACTGAAAAAGGCATTTGTTGTGTGGCTGAGAGATGAATAGCAGTTTGCATCAATAACAGATATATGAATCTGGTTTTTTTTTTGCACTCAACTTTTTCCTCCTACCATCTGTATTTGTCTACACTGTCTCTGTCTAATCTCTCTCACTCCATCACTTGCATGCTTTTGCCCTCCGAAAGGAAACCATTGATCAAGAATTACTAACAAACTAACAACTAACAAATAAATCCAATGATCTGTTAATGCTTTGAAAAGGATCCTGCATCGTTATGCTTAAAGGTTTCTGATGAACAGAAAGTCTACTTTGATTGTACAAAGCTTACAGAGAACCACTGAAGCTCTTATGTAACCATTTTACAGGCTGATGAGAAAACAGATCTAAATGTGTAAAATCACTAATAAAATTATGGAAACTTCTGGGTCATTATTGGGATATTTTAATACCAAAATAACCACTTAATTAGAAAAGGTTGCATAATATCTATCTGCAATTAGACTAGATCTGTATTATATTATCTTATTTCCTCCTTCTTCTCAGAGAGAGTGGGAGAGATAAAAAAATAAAAAGTAAAGAAAAAAGAAAAATAATAGAAAATTAAACTGGTGGTACAAAACATCATGTGATGCAGCAATGGATGGATAAGCCATGAAAGAAAGATCTATAAATGGAAAAATAACACATCTGCATAAATACATATGTACGGGATAATTAAGCTCAATTAATTTTTCTGCAGAGGAGCACGTCGGTGCAAGAGAAAGATTGCTCCATTTTAATTTGGGCTTCAATGCCAGATAAAATGGATCCAGCATGTGATATAGTTCATTAGGAGAGTAAAACACTGTCAGCAACTTTACAGAGCCTGAGAAATGTGTTTATTGTATACAGACAAACACATATGAATGCTATCACACACGCTAATGTGCATTTGTAAAAGAGACTATGGCTGAGGTGAATTTGAACTACAAAGTGTATTCAAGGTCAAAGTTGTTCACCATTCAGTGTAAATACACACACACACAACTGGCTGTTTGATACTGGCCAAATATCTTCGAACTAACACAGACACACAGACACACAGGCCATTAACACATTTCCAAACAAGCAAAAATATCGGGCAAACATAGAAAAACAAAACTTAACAGGGAGTAACAACCACTGAGCACAGTACAAGCATGGAGCACACACACACTAGCACATATATAGTAATAATACAAGGGTGGGAGCAGTTAAAGCTACTGAGACAGAGCAATATGAGACACACAGAACCAAAGTAAGTCTCTAACAGGCTCTAACAGGCTGAACCCAGCAATAACAAACAAACTGAACAACCTTGAGAAACAGGGGGAGAAAAATAAACCACAGTAAGACTGAGATAGAGAAATGAAAGAGAAAAGAGGGACAGAAGAGCATCTAATTAAAGCCAGACTTTAGATGGCAGTAGCTGTTTTGTTTATGTTTGTTTCTAGTTTGCTTTATCATTCATGATTAAACTTAATAATGCAATGATTTACTGAACACACTGCTAATGAAATGAAACTAAAACATGTTTTAAGAAAGAAAAGTTGAGGCACAACAGTATGTCTTAATAGATTGCATAGTATGCAGTGCAGATTGGTAATACTATGATTACAAAAAAACTTAATAGCAATTGTTTTGTTTTGGTTTAAACTTATCGCCGTGCTGCAATGCAGTTCACTGCCCGAGCTCTGTCCTTAAACTATTTAGTGCCTGTTGCCAAAGTACAAACAGATGTCAGTAGAGCAGAGTAGACTAAAATCACTTTGTTCCGTCCGCTTGGCCTGCACTGTTTTGCGCCAACACAAAACAAAAGACTTGGGACCAATACAAATGTTTTAAAACCATCATTTGAACAATATTCTTATGTCATGCTGACCAACCAATGTGAAAGCACTTCACTCACCATTAGAGGTATACAGAGCATTGGTCACCATGGGGGAGTGAATGGGGACGTTGGCCTGACTGACCAATCCTGTCTGACCGTTGGCTGGGATCATCATTCCCGACATGCCGGAGGAGCTGTCAAATGAGCGACTGGGTGACACACCATGTTGATCCTAAGACAATATCACACATGAAACATTTAGTTTCAAAACAAATTTAATACAGTCAGATTCTAGACAGGCGTGGCTGTAATTATGTAAGAGTGCCACTGTCTGATGCTTAGTTTAACTGGAAATTAAGTCTGTAAAAAATACACATAAAGAGACATGAATTAAATATTTGATAGTTGTTTGGTAAGTTTGTTGATTTTGTTATTTATATATTTTAAAATCAGGATGTTTTTCCAATGCAAAGTGGTCCAGTATGTGGATAGCATTTAAAGTGAGAGATGACTGCATCCAGTGAGGCCTTTGGAGTAGACTATTCAAACACAAATAGATGTCAAAACATTGAATAAAAGAGGGTCTCTCAAAAGACAGTGGAGGGTCAAGGTGAATAAGGGGAGCTCATTTCCCATGGCCCATCAGGTTCCTACTAACTATTTTCAACGCTCAACACTTTTATGTGTGTATTTGTGAGTGTCTGAGTGTGTGGCAACAGCAGTAACACTGACACCTATTCTCCAGAGGGAAGACTCTTTTGGGGAGCTGGAATAATCAAAAAAAAGCACTCACTCCACTGTTGATATGTCTCTTTTTGTGCACATTTCTTTAAGAGTTTGATTTGCATTTATTTGTCATTGTCAGTTTGCTTTCAAACACATGTATATGTCTGGCATTTCAATGGTACGGCTCAGGGTACTTGTGTGTTTCTGTATAGAAATCCTTTCTGATCACACAACAGAACTGTGTGTAATAAATCCTCCTTGTCACCCTCCTCTTGACCCCCCCCCCCCCCCCCCCCCCACTAGCAGCATCAGATCCTGTTCCCCGCCTAACCTGTGCCTCCTTTTAAACCCGGACACATCACTCTTCAGTATGTTAGAGGTCCTGAGGGCCCCTTCCCAACCCCAGCTCTCTCCCACACACATCCCATTAACCAATGTCACGGTGCCATCAGATTACCCTTGAAAAAAAATGTACACCTCTTCACACATCCAATATGTTTGGGGGTATAAAAGTATAAAGGCATAACTGATGGATACAGGCAGAAATTTTTGAAATATTCCTACCATGATACCACGGAAACGTTTTTTTTTTTTTTGTTTTTGGTTTGTTTGTTTAACAGGGGATAATTCGTTTTTTTGAGCGGTTTTATGTTTTGATTGTTGATATTCTATGGATAGTAAGTATAATGAGTGCTCTCAAAAACAGGTGACTTAATTCTTTCATGTGAAATATATCACCATTCGAAACTAACTTTGTCAAGTGGAAAATTGACAGTGTGGAAAAAAGCTGAAGTTTTCATGTCTCAACAGAAGCAAACGGTGTAGTTTACAGAGGTGTTCTTTCAGCTCTCATAATTCTCTACCTCAGAGCAGTTTGTGGTTCTTGCCAGGGTGTTGGCGAGCTAAAAACAGAAAGAGCAGATTGGTTCCTCCACAAAAGATTTTGATTGTTGCTTGGAAACACCTAGAATTTCACTCAAAGGGTGAAGGAAAAGTTCATATAAAAGTCAACATAAAAGTTATTCCATCTAAGTGTTTTCAACTTAAATATAGGATTTGCAGGAATTTGTAAAATCATTATTTTCCATTTCTGAATGAAGATAAAGTAAAACACTGTCCATTTTTACATTGTTATTTTTAACAACATTGATAATGATGAGTGCCAATTCTCCAAATCCTCCTCTATCAAAGTTGAAAATTCAGATATTGTGAAAGAAGTACCAGATTATAGCCTTGGACCCTGTTAAAGAACTGTACTTATTTATCTTGGAGAGTATTTGAAGAGTTATTGAATGAAATGAGCAGCTGGATAAAGTGAGACACTGAAAGAGAACTGGCTGCAGATGAATACAGTGAGAAGGGAGTAAGAACAACAGTAAAGGGCACATCCAAGAAAAAAAGAAAAGAAAAAACAAAGATCAGAGGGGGGAAAAGCAAAGCGGTCCACTTCTGCAATGTTAAAAGCATCAATACTGAAGCCGAAAAAGGTGCACCTTAAAAAGGCTTTTAAGGTCCATTCTCTTATCTATCTCTGTTTTGTATTCTAGTCTTTTCCTCTCTTAAGACAAAGAGAGACATAGAAGCATCTCTTTGATGTTCTCGACCGCTTTGTCCTCCAAGGTATTGGTAAGGGATTCCCTGAAAGCCCAAGCATGCCTCTGTATACGTACATTCACTCTCAGATGTCAGTTTATTAGGTACACTTTAACCTTACACTAATGCACGCTAATTACAATAGCCATTGATTAAACTTCACCTCTGCCACCTAGATCAAATGCTGAGAATTGGTTGAGGTATTTCTTATATTTCATTTACCCAATTTCAACTTTCACTCAAGGCAGATTAATCTTAAGACACACAACTAAACGGCATAAATCTTGTGTGTTTGTTATGTTTGTACTTGAAAATATGAAGCAGGGAATGTATGTGGCTCTTTTTCCGCTACCAGCTGACCATGCAACAGGCCAGTCACACACAAGCCAAAAACCTGGCCTTGTACAGTATGTGCAAGGGTACAAACATTCACCAGAGCAGTGTTAACGGCATCAGATGAAAGGCAACCCAGATCTACATTTTTTTTTAAAGGAATAAAGAGAGATACAACTGGGTGAACAACACTGTCTCACGAACACACACACACACACCGAAGCTCACAGAGACAACCACACAAAATATGAATAGCTGAAGTGTAAATGCTCTTCTGGTGCTGCTTGGTAAGAGCAGCGAAGAGAGCAGGGAGACTAGTTTCAAGGATGTGTAGAAAGAAGCAGAGGCAATAGGCCACAGGAAAAAACCGACACTACTGTATAGTCAAGGAGAGTCAGAAAAGAGGAGAGGAGCTATACAATGAGGAGAAGAGGCATGCCTGTTTATTTTCTTCGTAGTGAAGTAACATGCACATGATCTCACTCAGAAGGTAATGACACCCATTCTGGTGCCCTAACCTCAATTTTGGCTTTGACAATAAAAACACATTCAAGTATACTGTCAAGATTTTATTCATTGTGTCTTTAACCTTAGTTTATCCGTTAAGCTTCACATAAGGAAGTGATATTTTATCCAAATGAATCCACTGCTCTTCTTAATCTATAACTCAACTACTGTTTGGTCTTCAAATGTCTAATTTTACTGAGCAGCTGGATTTTTTTCCTCATCAGCATGTTCCTACTACATATTATAATAAACGGATAGCACATCCAATCACCCGCCAAATATTTTCTGACAACCACTGCTCTCTCACAAACAGTTTCCAACAAGGCTTTTCCAGATCAGGTTATAAAATGTCAGCAAATATATAAAAGCATGTTAGTTCCAGGCTGATGACTTCACATCTTTGTGTTGTGTCCAATCAAATGTCCAAAACTCAATCCATAATCACACAAGACAAAGAAAAGCAGAATATATTTACCTGAATATTGTTTCCAGGTGTGCTTAAAAATAAAATAAAACATCTTGATTGGATATCAAAGTTTTGGTCTATTATATTTTCTGCTGACCAATTGTTATAATCAAGTAACTGTTAAAGCTCTAATAGCTTCTAATGATTATGGAGAGCAATAACACATTAACCAGAGAGATTTTGTTTCTCTTAAATTTTAGGGCCCGGTGGTGACCCTCATAAGACTGAGTGTGTTTACCTTCACAGCCCTCAGGACCACTAGCTGGATGGTCCCTCTCACATTTCCCTCCTGTGACATAGAGCGGCGGAGCGTCTCCATGGCCACATGATTGGAGCGTCCCAGAAGCGACTCTCCATTTACAGCAACCAGCTGGTCATTAACACGCAGACGTCCATCCTGTGAAACATTCAAGTATAGAGTGTGCTGAGTTTCCAGATGCACTGTGGGTTCAGCGTTCTATAAATGACTGGAGTTTGTTTAAAAAATGTGTCCACACAGGCATGTATGTGTCCTCAAGTGACCGGTAGCTTGATGTTCGATCTTACAAATACCATCAGCTGTATTTATGTTTCTGTACACTGTGTTTGACATTCTGCTTTCTTTCACAACTAAAAAAATCTACTGTGCCCAAACACACTGCTGTACACTACACTAGGCACCTCTCTGAAGAAATACTAGCATAAATTGACACACACAGGCTTGAACACACTGTCAGTTTTTTGTTTTTTTTAACGCCTCCACTGCAAACCTCATCCCATCTATTCAAGTCTGTCTGCACAGGTAGGTGGATACATGTGTGTGCAAATCTCCTTGTCTGCCTGCCTGTTTCCTTGCCTGTCGCTTATCTGCCTCTCAGTGGTCTATAACATATCAAGCGTGTCCTACAAGTAAGAAGTCAAAGATTCAGTCCAGCAGAGAAGATACAGCTGAAGTGGTAACAATACCTCTCTCAGTTCCAGATTTCTTCAAGTAGTGATTATTTTTTCATAATGGTTCTCTTCATTCCAAAATTGAAGTTTTGAATTCTGTGTCACTCACTGTTATTGACCATTGGGAGTAAACCTTTGGCTATCCTTCCCACCATGGGAAAGGAGCACTTATTCTTACATGGGAGAATTAAAACACTTGAAATGACAATTTCTGTTCAATTTTGCGTAAGGCCTGCTTGAGAATATTATGTCACCTTGTATGCAGCCCCTCCATGTATAATGGATTTAATAAAGATTCCGAGATCTTCTCCTGTCTCTCTGGACTTGTTTCCTTTGAGACTGACACCAAGTCCCGCAGAGCCAGTGTCGTTTAGAGGCACTTCGTACATCAGCTGCTCCTTCCCACTCTGTGAAACAAAGCCTGGTACGTGGGACAGCTCTTCCTTCTGAGGGATGAGAGAGAGTAATGGAAATGGAAGGGAGAGGGGTGAATGGTGAGGTAGAGGAGACACAGGTCAGTTCATTGTGCTTGAATAGTGTCCAGAAGCTAAACTTAAAAGCTTTTCCATTTGAGAGAAAGCATCACAGGGAGCATTTCAGATAAATTTTGCTATGAGTGAAAAAAAATTACAGAGTTTATTTTCAAAAGGGAAAAAAAAGAAAAAAGGCATTTGGACTGGCTGCTTTTATATATCTGGCATTTTTCCTTTCTGTGCTTTGCAATATCAAAAATAAATAAATAAAAAAATGGCCTGCGCATTTTCAAGAGGTAATTGGAGAATAGAGCAAACACAGAGAGCCAGAGAGACAGAAGTACTGAGCAGAGGCAATACAGAGAGAAAAGAAACACTGTAAAACAGAAAACCAGCCTAAATTTATAGATGAAAAATGACTATAATAAACCAAGAAAGATGGTGGAAAAACATCAACCAAGAGGGAGATATAGATCAATAAAATATTAGAAACAAAGAAAGTGAGTAGATCCCGTTAGATGAAAATGTTTGCTTGAACCTTGTGAAAGCTCAGTGGGAGGTAGCGCTGTTGCATTACATATAGATTATGCTTGACGGGGTATGACAAGTTAAAGGCATTTAATGAGAGAGCATTTTTTTTAATTGTAAATACATAAAGACCTCCAATAAAAACTTTTTCTAGGGAAATCTTAGATTTTAACTGGAAAATAAACAGTTTTGCATGAGTCATTGTATTACATTATATTACGTTTTTATCAGCCATTTGTATTTACACCACAAAAAGAACTCGGCCAAACTCAATCTAAGTATGGTTAATTATTTTAAAGAAGGTCTTGAATAAAGTTACTGGATAAAACTGTGTGCAGCATATTTGGCCATTCTGTTTCATAATTTCAGATGGACAGTGGAAAATAGTATAAACACTGTTTCTTGAAACCCAATTGATGAGGTATGTTTTTGGCATTTACAGGTTGAATGTATTCTTTGACGTTTCCACATCAAAATTTTCAGTAATTTTTTTTTGTGGCGGTCCCTGTAATATGACTTGTGTTCATGTATTATCATTTATGTACAGGGATGTCCTGCGTGATTGTGCTTGCCAGGAACAGTTTAATGAAAGTCTGTCTGTGTCTATGTGGTGGTATGCATACATGCATAAATTCAAGCAGGGTGTGTGTGTGTGTGTGTGTGCGCTTGTTTGCGTGGGTCAGCTGTGTCAGGTTTAGACACTGTTTGTCTGTGGGGATTGTAGGTTTAACAGCGCTAAACCGACACAAAGTCCTCTAGTCTGCAGAAAGTTGTTTTCCCTGCTGGAAAAAGTCCCCCAATCAGACTGAGTGTTCAGACCTGATAGGAAGCTCTGTGACCTTGGAAAGAACTTCAAAACCCCAGAAGAGAAATGTTAGCTACTTTCTTTGTATAATTACAGGGAGAATTCATTAGTCACTGAGGTTCTGTCCAGAGTAATGTCATGATTTAGCAACTTGTAAGTTCCCCTGAAGCGGCTACAGTCTTTTATTATCTGATTTAACCTCCCTGCTTTGTTTTATTAATTTTTTTTCTTGTACTCAGCATGGGACATTACCAATGCTGGAGTAAATTTAGAACAGAGGACGAGTGCTGTTTTACTGTAGAAAAGTTTGAAGCAGCAGTTCTCAGCTCGGGGGTCAGGACCACCCACAGGGGTGTAAAATGTTTTATGGAATCTGAGAAAAATATGCAAATATATGTAAAGTTGTTTTTCTGGGTGATGAATTCAATTTTCCTGTAAAACAATGAATAAACACAGCCCCCAGGCTTCCTCTGATAATTTATCAGACAACAGGCCTATGAGGAAAGTAAAAAGATAACAAAAAACTGTCCAACCTGAGTGCCCTGTGACTTTTTATAACCAAGTGAATAGAGGACGAAACCTGCTACTACTCTGTGGCTGAACTCAGCAAAAAAATTAATAAATAAGTAAAATAAAAATGCCAAATCAAAGAAGGCCTTTCTATTACACTCACGGGAATTTCTTTAAAATGCGCGCACACAAAGACACATACACACAGGAGTACACAAGGGTGCAAACAATTTGTATTGTAAGTGCACACTGTAATTTCATGGAACATTTCTGTTATTTCAGCCTCATTGCTATGATTGGTTATATCTGTGAGTAATACTAAAACAATAAACAGTGATGTGCTTTCATGTATGTGTTTTCTGTTTGTGGCTATAATGGTTATTTTATCTTTGCTACATAAACTCTATCAAAGGTTAATGCAAAAACATTTTGCATAGATGAGCCCTCTCATGCTGGTCATCCAACATTTCAGCAAGCTGTCACAATGATGGATCAATGAATAAGATGTTATTTAAAGGATAACAGTCTGTTGGTGTTTGAGAGCGAGATGAGTTGTTGTATCAGACTTAGCCGGAGAACCGTGCACAAGAGAAAAATGTAGAGACCAATTATGTGAAACTGAAACTTACATACACTGAGAAAAGGGGGAAAAAGAGAGAAAGGTGAAACATAAAATGAAAAAGGAGATTAAGAATAGTGATCATAATTTTAGTTAGCACGTGAATGAGCATTATTTGGGTATGGTTTAATACTATGCTGCTGTAAAATCTGCAGACCCTCTGCATTTGTGGGTAAGAACACCCACTCTCAGAAACATGTTATTTTAATGAGTGCAGCTCGCAGATGCCCTTCCACTCGGTCATGCAGAGATGCTGTGTATGTTTGTCTGTGTGTGTGTGTTTGTGTGTGTAAAAAGCCCCATGCTGTGTGAATGAATGTCCAAGGATTCATTTTACAAGGCCAAACAGTAGTAGCAGTTGTGCTTCAATGCAGCAGTAGATTTGATAACATGTGCGTGCGTGCGTACACACACACACACACACACACACACAGGTGAGTAATCCTAGGAACAAAGCCTGACATTATAGGCTATTTTTCAGACTTATGAAAACAACTGTCCTTTCACTGGCCTCTCAGGACTGGCCCCCATTGTCCAGTCCTCCACACCCTATAATAATGGTCAAGGTAAAGGTTGTAGTGGGACAGCTACCGACCGCAATCTTAGAGTCAGTAAGGACCACATACAACACCAAAGAAAGAGAACGAGGAAGAGGACAAGGGGACACAAATAAAAAGACTGAATAAATACATAAACACAGGAAAAGGGTGAAGAGAGAAGAGACTGACTGATAACAATTTCACCATTGGTCAACGTCATGTGACTGAGGTGATGTTTCCCAATTAGTAGTTGCTCTGACAAATTGAATTCTATTAGGGGTTAGTTACAGCGTTCAGTGTTGCCTGTTTACCACACGTTTCTGGATTCAAAGACATCCTGGGTAGAGCACCCCAGTGGAGCAAAGCGCAGGCCCAAAAGTCTTTATTTACCCCAGAGAGAGGTTTTTGTTCATCTCCCCACACACTGATATGTTGTTGTTGTTCTTCATAATTTAAGATTGTCCTCATTTTGAGCTGCTTCTGTTATGTTAAAATGAATACATTTCTCATGAACTCAATGCTTCCTTTAACTAGCATTAACCTTTAACTTTCAGATTAAAAGCCCTTTGGCATTACAGTGGAGATTAGCCCTTTATCTGTTAGCATTTGATCAACTTTTATTGTTGTGCTGTTGTGCTGCAGTAAGGGTATTGTCTTATTTCTGGTTGTTGGTCTTTCTGCTGTTTATTCTCTTGCTGTTTTACCATAACAAAGGTGATGCTCAGTGAATTGGAAGCCCAACTTCAATTCCCTGCCTCCTCAGAGTAGCTACGACAGCTGGGTGACTGCATGTAATAAGAGGTGCAACCCCAAGCCGGTTCACACCTATGCACAGTCCATGTTAAGGGTTAACATGTCTGTGGGGAGAGCACTACAGGGGACCAGCCATATTGTCCAGGCGATGGAAAGGCACTGATTGGAGAAGGGATACAGACGCTGCATACTCTGCGGCCAACACTCCCCTGTAGTTAAACAAGTGCAGTGCTTGTGCCGTCCCTGTACGCTCTCCTCTGGAGCGCTATATTAAAGGTCACTGCATGCAGGGTAAGCAAGCCCACAGGTCCAGTGAAATCTACAGCAGATGTTGGCGGCACAGGATTCCTTTTCCGAGGCTACAAGTGGTCACGGGCCGTCACGTTGTAATATGGGACTGTGGTGTGGGCTGGGCAGCCGTCTGTTCATGTGCCGAAACCCCCACATGAAGACCAAATTGCTTCTTGGCAACAGCTTGTGAATTATAGCTGTTGTCTTTGGACTTTAAAATGAATCTTTTACAGAGAATGCCAGTCTGCTCTCGGTTATTATTTGATGACATTTGACTGTAACTGGTGGATGTGGGAGCACAAGCAGATATACCTTTTGCTTTTAAAGAAGTAAACAGGTACGGTCTCAAAAGCTATGGGCTTGTGTATACCTCTACACAAGAAAAACTCTCTTTCTAAACATTTATGTTAACCAGAAATGCTGAATTCCTTACTCTACACATGTTCTATCTATTTTAGGCCCAAACATATAATTGTGAAATATATTTTTTATTTTTACTCACAAATTCATGGCATCAAGCCATTGACATGAAATTTCTCATAACATTTTGTGCCTGTGAAAATGCAGACTTTCAGTGCTGACATTTCCATCTCTGAATTCAAGCTTTTAAAGGATGTAAAATGAAATTTGTCATTTGTAAACTTGTTTTTTACAAAGGTTAAATAAAACAAATTAAATGTGTTAATTAGTGGTTGTGAGTCTTTGTGTCGGCAGATTTTTTTTACTTTCACACAGAGACAGGTCACTTTCACCCGATTTCATTCTTAAACACCAAAATTAACAAAATATCTGTGTCAATGTTCTTCATCTGCCTCTTGGTAAGATAGAAAACAAACCCATTTCCCAAAATTCAATTCAACACAAACTTCAAAACAAACTGTTGCACTGACTCCGACACAAGCAAAGGTTTCGTTTGTTAAGAATGAGAGCACAAGCTTACTCCGACAACACCCCATGCTGATCCCAAGTGACTTGAAGCCACAATTGAAATGTATGAACGGGAGTTGTGCTGACGGCTTTAAGGCACAGCAGCAACTGTAGATGATAGGATAATGAAAAATCTAAAACACCTTCAGCAGAGAGATATGAGAGGAGACAGAGAGCCAAAGAGAGAGGGAGAGAGCGAGGAAGAGAGACATGATACCCCTTTCTCCACCGGGATGATGGCAGCTCCTGCAGAGACACCAAGCTGCCAGGGAGTTTGTGTATGCGTGTGTTAGTGTGTGTGTGTGTGTGTGTGTGTGTGTGTGTTCATACACAGGTCTCTGAGGGTGTAACAGATGGGGGGATCTACTGTAGTGATTCTGTGAGGTCACATTGGTGACGATATTAGCGAGATGTAGCACACACAAAAACAGACAACAGACTGCAAAGAAGTGCACAGACGTGCAATGCCTCACACAGACAGTGACTGCAGTGGTGACGGATGGGGAATAATCTGAATGAAGAAACTGTTCAATAAAGTTGTTTTGTTTTGAATCTGCTCTGTCACCAGCTGCCAACTGTTTAGTGATCTGTCAGAGTGTGTGAGGAGCATCTGGCACTAAGGAGAATGTTTCCTGGTGTGGAAAAAAGAGGAAGGACAGACTGGAGACTGTCTTACAGCTCATCAAGTACTGGATGCCAAAGGCAGAGGTATACAAATAGCCTGATGGAATCACACTTCAACCTTTCATTCAGTATGAAGAGTCAGCGTGTGTTTGTGAATCGTTCGTATTCATATACTCAACTGGCTAATTTTTCACAATATATGCTTTTGTATTCATGATGAGCTAGATGGAAAGGAATATAGTGTGAAATGTGTAAATTATAATAATTATAGTAATAATAAATTTAATTAAATATAGTATCATCTATGTTTAATAATTTGCTTCTTATATTTGATGTTGATGTGATATTTACAAGAAATTAGTGTCAAAGCTGTAGTCAACTCAGCAGGTGGATGTACACTTGTGGTAAACTATTGTGGAATTGAATGTCGAACAAAAAAATGACTTTTAGTGTGTGTGTGTGTGTGTGTGTGTGTGTGTGTGTGTGCGTGCATCTGTGCGGGGGTGAGTGCATGTGTGTAGAGGTGGTGTAATGTCTTTGTTCAACAGCAAGCACACACTTTTGCTGACAACACCAGATGGTGGGCTAAAATGAGACAACGGAAGAGGGGGAGGGGACGAAAAACAAGATCCTTCCATCATTTCATCATCATCCTTCTGTTTCTTCTCCATAAACATGACATAAACCTTCTTATCAAATCATTAACAGAACTGTCATCACATTGTGGTTTATACTTATCTTAAAATGCTATAAAATGTGTTGCTGTGCATAAGGTTTCATGTAAATTGATCATCTCAAACTCATTACAATAATCAATAAGAAATAAGATAATATAAAACAATACACAAGGATTTGACACAACCTATTTTGTTATGCTTTTGGAGGGAGTAAAAAGCTTTTGACCAATGAAGATGTGCAAATGGAGAATTCATTTTCAGCAAAATGAGCAAAAACCGGATATGAAAATATACATTATATTTTATTAATATGTTTTAAATATATATAGATATTTTTAGTCTTCCCTAGGCAATGATGACACACAATGCCTTGTCCGATGAGGTTTCCATTTGAGGATTTCAATTTCAGGGCCTTTCCCTGTTTTGTGAATTTATGCTCAATATTCATACAAAAAAGTGGGGTGGGGTGGCATCCAGCCATCTAATCTAGTCTCCCTGAAAACATGATTACAATTCATCATATTTACAGCAGCAAAGTATGTGCAGGTATGCACGGTAAACAGACTTTCACACTCATGCCCTTGGTTCCCACCCAAATACGAAGAAACTGCAATGAGCATCAGTACCAATTCTGTATATTTCCTGTACTTGGTTGGGATTGAGCTGTCCCAAACACAAGTGAGGGTAAAGGTCAGATTTAAAAAAAAAAAAAAAAAACAAACTTAAATGTAACATCTACATCTGTCTGCACATGGCTGTCTTCTGTGGCAGCAGGAGGTCTAAAAAAAATTGGCAGAGTTGTGAAGAAGCTTTGTGAGAATAATGTGAGAGAGACATCGCAAAATCCTGACAACACTAGCTTGTGAGGTGAGAGTGTACTTTAAGGCGTATGCTTGATTTTGAGGTGTGAGAATACAAACATGGTGGGAAATTCTTTGCTTTAATACACCTTCAAAGCATCTCTAAGATTTGATAGCCTCTGCTTTGTATCATATTCCAGTCATGGACATACTTATTTGAAAAATGACAAGTGAGAGATTCAACATCTTTTTAAAAGGTTAAACAATGGTGGTCCTTTCCAAAAGTGTCTCATGTTACAATGGGAGAGTATTCTGATGTCACATTGTTGGTCAGGGTTTAATAAAGTTGTTGCTGCAAAAACTACATGACCATGGTTAGAAAACAACATTGACTGATACTTATGTATGTCTAGCCTAGAGGCTAATATCCTGCCTGTGGCATGAGACAAACTGTAGAGGACAGTCATTATCTACACCACCAAGATAAGAAAAAATGATGCAAAAATACATGTGAAATTACTGCATGCACTGAATTTTTCCTAAAGGTCAAATGCCCCTGTACTTTTGATAAACTGAAAAGCTTAGAACAGTTTTGCTGCCAAGACATATCTGACCACCTCATTTTAGCCTCACCTCTTAGCCTCAACAGTCACTCTCAGCAGCTTTTCAGTAATACACTATTCCTTTTTCCTTCACTTTATGCACTTGCTCTTAAAAACTGTGCTGTTGAGAAAGGTGAAATCTACTGGGTCATCCTGCCTGCCTGGAGGAGAGGATGAGGACAAAAGAGAAACAGGAAGAAAAAGGCAGACACAGATAAGTTTGTCGTTTCAGATACCAAACATAGCACTAGAATTATCCCCTCACATTTGTATGCCTCCTCCAAACCAGAAAAGTTGCAGTAAATATGGACACAATCTCTCCTTCTTTAGTTACAGCATTGAGTCTTTTAGCAAAACATTATGATGTCACAGTCAATTTGACATATGACCTTTTGGATATAAAATGTCATCACTTGATCATTTTATGCTATTAGACATAAGTGTTAAATGGTGTCATAATTCTTAAATTAATTCATAGGTTTATGCCAAAAATGTGTTTTGTGACTTTTGGTGGCCTTGGCTGCACCCAGTGTAGAGGCATAAACAGTGCAAAATGTTGAACAGCATCAACACACACACACACACACAAATGCAAAAGTCACTCCAGAAAGGTGTTAGTGAATTATAGCAGTGGTGTTAGAGGGTTTGTAAAATATTTCATCTTCTTTCTTATCACAAAGCACCAAGTCCAGAGCAGATTCCTTGTGAGTTTTACCATTTTATGGTTTGCAATTCCTCAATCTCAGTATCTGTACAAACACAGACATGCATGGGCGCACACACACACACCACAATGATGTACTTAGGCTAGGCTTAGACTGCTGTAGAGAATCTTCAGCTCTCCTATGTAATTAATCAGTACGCGCTGTCAACTGCAGTGTCAAACCATCCATTTCTCGTTGACACTTTATTTTCAGGTGACGGAACTAGAGACTTATCAGTCTGTTTTTTAACCAATACCTCTCTTTCATACCGTTTTCCACCACAAGTGCCCTATCCTGCTCTGATATAATACACATTCTTAGTCGTTAAAATTCAGCAATATCTAATCTGGTAATGTGACTTGTGTTAGAATTACAAAACCACAATAAAAGCTTTTATTTTTAATGAAGAAATGATTACCCAACAAAACAGGAGGGAAGAACTAAAAACGCTCTCCATTAGCATGGCTAAACTAAAGACCCATGTCCATTTAAAATAGTTAACTTTGGAATATAACAGATAACTCAGCCTTTGAATTTGATGATGCTGCACTGAGTGTGCCAAGCATTGAAACAACACATTTCATTAACAATGCAAAATATGTTTCAAAACATGCATGCACACACACTATCAAATGTGCAAAGAACACAAGTGCAGAAACCTATCCATACACGCATGTACATACACACAAAAACCAGCAGTGTCCTTAAATCATCAGATGGTTTAGGCAGCTCTCAAAATATACAGAGAGAACAATACCTTTCCTAGGGGGGGAAATGTTTCTGCCAAATTTGTATGCATAAGAAAAACACTCAAGCAGTTCTTGTCTTGCCTTGAATGAGTGACTTCAACTCACTGAGCATGTGTATGAAAAATACTGAACCATGGAGGTAAGATTCCTGATGTTTTGTCCAGTACCAACAGTATGTGGTCCAGTTTTATACAAACTGGTTTTAGTGAAACTGGCAAAACATAAAATCCACAAAATACTGTCTGATTAAATGAATAAATTTAGGATGCTTCCACACCTAATCTGTTGTGAAAGCAATCAGTCAAACTGGTGTGTACTAAAAAAAAAACAAACACTTTTTTCAAAGTGGAGTCTGGTGAGATGGTGTAAAAGTAAGGGAAACAAGCTAAGTAGTTTGTAGTAAATAGTTAACCAACTATTGAATGTTCAGGAAGCAATATTGGTCATATGAAAAAATTCACTGGGCAACCATGGTAACACATACACCTGTCATCTGGAATTTGATCAGAATTTGAGATTCCCCATGAGGGTCCTGATGTGGGATTACAGTCACAAAACGGCTCCAAAGAGTGACCTGTCATTCTTCATAAGAGTCTGCTTTCCCCAGTTAATAACAACAATCCACCTGGGAGTAAGAAAATATCATGATTCGCTCCTGCTGGGAATTGTCTACCCAGGACACTTTCAGGATTTGTTTGCTGTGTAACAGTAGGTTGTGGAGAAGAAGGAGGAGTACTACTGTAGCCCTATCACATAGCAGTGATAAGATGATCAGGGAAGGTATTCAGCAGCATCAACACTGAAATATCTATGGTCATCACAACAAGAGCAGAGCGATGGAGTTCAGACATGCACTATGTTGAAACTCTGGACTAGATTCAACACTGCAAATGATCCTAAATGTTAACACATGTACACGCACATACACAGCACATTGCTTCCCTTCCTGTCTGTAGAAAGAGAATTTCCTATGGGGCTCAGGGTCGCATGCACATTTGTGCGAATGTGTGTGTGTCGTACTTTCTGGCAGCTGTTGAGGAAACATCAGTCGATAAGAGCAGACAGAGAAACAGGAGGAAAATAGACACAAAAGGCAGCATAAAAGAAGGATAACCCACAGCGATATGAGGAAAACAAGAAAACACCCTAACTGAGTGACGGACTGAGCGGAGCCAAAAACACATAAAAAATAGTGGTATTAGAATATAAGAAAGTAAGACCTTGTTATTTCTCTTTATTTAAGTGCACCAAAACGAGTGACAACTCAAGAGTTGGGGGGAAAAAATTAAAATAATCGACAGAGCAGCTGAAACTTTGTTCAGGTAGGAAGTGCAAACAGCAACATGCAACAGCACTATCAGAAAAAATATATTTAAGTTATGTGCCCCGACAGTATGAAAACGTATAGAGCTCTAATTAACTCCAGTGGATTCAGAGCAGATGATCATGCAGTCAGATTTAAGGAAAAAGCACAGAAAATAGAACAGGTATGAAAAAAGAGGAGTTTATTAATAACAACAGTGTTGTAATTCTGCAGAAACAAAGTGGCAGTGGCAGACCAGCACAAATTTTTAGCCTTTACAGTGTGTTCATTCGCGTTAACCAGAATGGAGTAATCAAACACCATAATGCATGATTACTTGGCAAGCTTAAAGCTAAGATTTCATCTTACATCAAAGTATATCATCAGCTAATATCTAGTTAGTCAGCTGGTATATATCAGCTAATTCAGAAAAGCCTTTGTTGGTATATATGGGTAAAATCTACAAACAGAAACCTTCCTATAGGCTTCTTAATTGTGAATCATCCAGACAAGCCTGTTGATTGGACCAAAAATTGCATTATTAGAAAGGATATGAGAGGTGAAAATTACAACTGTTGATATAGTTGTGTGGCTACTTCAACAGAAGAATTTGCAATAAAACCATTTTCTTTAAGACCGGTTACTGACCCACTCCCTTTCATTGGTTTACAATATAGCATTCTTACCATCTCTCTGGGCAGGAACATGTCTTCCTGTCGTAGGATCACTAGGCACACACTCTCTCCCTGCCGCGTGCTGCGTAGCATACACACCAACTCCTCTTGGCCCACACCTGTGATGTCCACGCCGTTTACCTACACACACACACACACACAAGGGCAAAAAAAAAAAAAAACAAAACACCAAACCACAAGCGTGACTATACATTTTTAGGTTATTTTTCCCTTTCCCTTTTGATTTGCAAAATGCTAAGTTACAGTGATGATGATTATAATTGTGCAGGTCTCAACAATCAGCTGCTTTGTACCTCCAGTATGCGGTCTCCAGATTGCAAGCGCCCATCTTTCACAGCAGCTCCACGTGGCAAGATGTTTTTAACTAGAATGGGACCAGGACCATGGACTGAAGAGTCTCTAGTTACCACTGTGAAACCAAGACCTTCTGAACCTAGAAACACATATACAAACACACCCAAAAGAATGTGATTTAAGAGTTTAGGTACAATGTGCAAGCAACACTAACACTCCAGAGTCACTGTCAAAACACAAAATATCATATGTGGTTGTTAACTCCCTGTCTTGTCTTTGAGGCTTTTTGAGGAAAAAAAAAAAAAATCTATCCATCCTCACAAGCGCACTCATGCACATGCACATACACACACACACGCACGCACACACACGCACATACACACTTATTCCTGAAAACTTCAACACAGTGCTGTTGACTCAGCTCCCAACTACATTCTCTGAGTCTTTATATAAATATATAAAATATAAAGCTTTAGTATACTGTGTGTATGTGGCATTTTAAACCCTTTGGCCATAGCTGCTGTTACAGTATCTGCAGGTGTGAGGGTTTTATAAAAATGGGTTCAGGTGCAGGGCAAAGAAGAGGGAGAGAAAATGAGGAAGCAATGAAGTAAAATTAAGAGAGGAATGAGCGTAGCACAGTGGAAATGATCTGGAAAGAGTAGTGATGAAGATTAAAATAATGACAGGTGCACATACAAAAAAACACTCATGCACATTCACACGTGTACAAAACGGCCACACAGACAGCGAGACTGGTTGTGTTTTATAGACCTCATTTAGTCCAGTCTCTTTAGCGGAGCCAAGTCAGCAGTTTGGTCCAGTATGAATTTATATCAGCAGAAATGAACAGATCAATAAAGACTTAATAGACCCTGAAGAAAGGGAATCAAGGAGATGGAGAGAGGAGGGCTGAGAGGAAGGAGAGTGAGCCAGAGAACAGAGAAAGGAATATTTATAATAATAAGCACAATGCTGTGCATAGAGCTAGAGACATCAAGCGGGTAAATTATCTACATTCCAAAAAATGACAGAGTGAAAGAAAAAAAAATTGCAGGATAAATAGAGATGAAAGAATAGATGTGATTCCACAAACTATTTTAGTTCTACCTGAATCTGCATAACCTCATCTGACACACATACAGCAAAATTTTAGTTTTTGTACACCCCTAAGGCTGGACTTTATGTATATGGCATCAGAAGGCAGAAGCTCCACAGCCCTCTCTCATTTTCACAAATCTGTAAACAAAATAATATATACAGAACAATGCTCATGTGAGACTTTTAGAAAGAGTTTTTAACACTGTGTGAGGGAGGCGCTGAGGCCAGACTCATCACCTTTCTTTAAATCGATCCTCAATCTCCTTCCTCCTCTCTTATTGGTCACCAAGCTGGAGAGGGCTGGACTATTCTTAAGGGGGGGGCTCTCACTCCTCCCCTTGGGGGTCTAGGTGGAGAGAGAACAGCAATCAAGTCATTTTTACAGACCTAAATGCATTAAAGCATAAGCGTACAAGAAAGGATGTCCACACAAGTCTAACTATTCAAATGGACCATTTGCATATTTCAATTTCTCTAGTTTGTCACATTCGACTTGCATCATTTCTAATGAGTAGAATGTTCTGTGCACTGTGAAATTGAGCTATTTCCTTCATAACACATATGAAAAAATAGAGTGAGGTGTTATTTGTTAAGCAGACTAATAAGCTATTACACAAAATTGACCACATATGACTAATTGTTAATGTTATCCATTTCCCAAGCTCTGATTGCATCTGGAAAATTATCCAAGCACAAATTATTCAAAGTAATTGTGAAAAGAAGGCATCAATATATAGTGTTAAACTTGTATGAGCTGTATTTTTAAGTATGAAGGAATTATGAATAGAAAAACAATGCAGAAGAAACAGTGTTCCAACATCTTCATTACAAATTTACCCTCCCCCACCAAAGAAATCACTCTTAAAAACCATAAATGAGATAAGATGATATTCAGCTGTTGCTAAGTAACTATTGCCTCTCTGCCAGCTGTTGCTCAAATGTCAGCCATGTCACCATGGTGATGCTGACACCACAATTGCATATGGTTGCAATGGGAACCAAGTTATAATAACGTGGGGTTAATACTGGTTCTAGCTAAATATATCCTGAGCCATGAGCCAGAAGCTATATATTATGTCCAAAGGGTCGGTGGATCGAGTGAGATTGGAAGAGGTTGCTAGGCTTGTATGTGCTCTAATAAAACCAGAAGTTTATCTGGAGTCAAAGTAGCAGAAGTTTGAACTCTTTTTACTGATGCAAATCAAAGTGAAAGTGACTTCACATCTGTTATTATCATTAAAACCCTAACTTCTTGGCAGCGTGGTTAGTTGAATGGTTATGCCACATTATTGCCACGTTAGGGGTTTAATTCCGATCAGGGACCAATGCTGCATGTCATCCCTCTCTCTTTCTCCCTGCTTCCTCTCAGCCTCTCTGCCACTGATTGTCTGAATAAAGGCACAAAAGGCCCACAAAATTAATACTTAAAAAAAAAAAAATTTACTTTTGAGCCCATCTTAAATACAGTAAGTAGGATTTAGGAAAACTGTTTGAGAAAGCTCACAGATCAAGTTATCCATGTGATCCGACTTGGAGTAGAGCAACTTACAGGAGGTTCCTGATTGGGGCCATCTTCTGCCAATCGTGTGGGTGGAGTCTCTGCGCGCTTAAACACAGGTTTTGCTTTGACAGGCGGCGGCTCTTTGTTCTTTGTTATTCGGGGGCTGCTGTCAGGACCAGCACTGTTGCCAAACAGCTGACCGATTAGACTCTTCTCATAGCGTTCTTTGTTGAAGGAGGGAACTACTTCCAAGCGGACAACTGGGGAATGCATTGCCTGCCGGAACACCTCCTGGGCTCTGGGAAAGTGAGAGATATATAGGAGATACATAGCGGGAAAAAAGTATTGCTCAATTAGAGGGTAGAGTTTAAAGTGAGATATGCATCCTCCATATTCATACTAATAAAGCTAATAGTCACAATTGCATACACTTTAAATAGTTATCAATCTCTGATAAGAAGAGTCATTGTCAAGTTATAATTGGGAGAAATATATAATAAAAGATAACAATACAAGTCTGATTACAAGTGACAAATTAAATAAAAGTTAATTGTTAATGAATATAAATGGGGTGTCATATTTTTAGCTTAAATATCTACAGATTTTAAGTGATTTGTCATTTCCAATAGTTAATTATTTTCTTTGGCAATTTTTTTTTTTTTTTTACTGAAACGATTAGCTGCTCTCTTTAATGTGAGATATAACAAAAACCTGTTCATCTCTGTCACCATGACAGAGACTTTGACAAAGTTTGATTGATGACATCTGGACAGTGTTCAAATGTATGAGTGATTCCTGTGTTTGCCACACAGAGCACACTTTGTCTTGCAATTAGTGACAGAGAAGCCTCTCATGTTACAGCAGCAAATAGAAAAGAGACCCCAGTTTGATTCCTGATTTGCTGGACTCTTTGCTACTTTGCATTTATAATATTTCATTTTCTGTTCTGTCAATAATCTTTTGAATAATACATCAAACAACAGTTTTCCATACAAGCACACCACTGTACTACTGTTGTAGGTGCCATGTTGCTTTTGGGGATGTCTGGGATGTGGTCCATGAGTTGTATTTTATTAGTTAAGTGGTCTTTAGTGGCCACAAAAACTTTGAGAAACGCTGATCTGATATGAAGTTTAGATGATACAACTGAGTTTCTTGGTAGGCCCATGGTCATGATACACAGGATTTTGGTGCATTTTATGCCGCTTGTGCACTTTTTTCTTTTAAGAGATGGCTGCATATGTGAACGCCATTGCAAGTGCTTATTTGTGACGTCTAATGTAATGTCAATTCTATGTAAATGTACATCTGTATGTAAGTTAGGTTTGTGTTTGTCCTATAAAGCAGCAGATATTTCAGAAATATGGGTGGTGGAATCAAATCAAAATTCAACAGTTCATTAAAATACATTACAGCGTCTTGAACAACACTCAGAAATCGTCAAAAATATCTTCATATAAATAAATAAACATTTAGTTATACAACATTAAACACACGCTTAGAACTCATGAATGTGCCATTTATTAGCTGTGATCGCTGTGTATACTTGAGACCTATCTCGATGAAACAGCCAATGGTTTCTTCTGTTGACCGTGTTTATTTTTATTTTTACTGAGCTCTGGACAATACAGACAGAAGATGCGACAGAATGATGACATCTGTGCTAAAGGCCATTATGACCTGGTGATCTATAAAAAAGATGATTTTGCAGACAATTAGTTTCTATCAAATTATGTTAAGTATGTTAACGGGACCACTGTGTCAGAAGAGATTGGTACACACCATCATTCTCCCCAGATAACCAATGGAGAAAATCCAGTTTATTTAAATTTGATTGGATTACACTCCTATTGTTTCCTGGCGAGATTATTATTACATGTAATGATCATAATGTTTCTGTAACTGGAGACTATTGTTAGAAAGCATGTATAAAGGATATGCAGGTTTTAATAGACTAGACATGTAAGAATAGTATCAGATTGTTATAATGTGATGATAATCAATCCATTATTTGATCACCAGAGCAAATAAACTGTGCTTTATTCTTGTGTACTGCACATTTAAATTCACTGGAATTTTCTTCACATTTAACATACAGTACTGTGCAAAAGTTTTAGGCAGGTGTGAAAAATGCTGTACAGTAAGAATGCTTTTAAAAATAGAAGTTTTAATAGTTTATTTATTATCAATTAACAAATTGCAAAGTGAATGAACTAAATATAAATCAAAATCAAAGCAATACTTGATTTCAATATATTATTCTATTTTTGAAAGCAATCTTACTACAGTATACAGCACTATTTCATACCAGCCTAAAACTTTTGCACAGCACTGTACATTGAGTCATTGAGTCTGTTTTAGACACTGTGCATAAAACATAAAACTAATGTACCCATTATACCTGCCATTCTATACTAAGTGCTGAGTGCCCCACTGATATTCCCCCGCATTTAAATGCAACAGCGAACTTCATTGAATGATGCTGTAGGTAAGAATGATCTCTAAGAGGGTGTCAGTCTGTATGTGTGTGTGTCTGTTTAGGGATGGGTGGTCATCTCATCTTCATTCTTCTCACACAGGATTTGCATATTAATACCGTTAAACACATTAAGCTTTCTAAGCAAGTACTTGTGTCACACCTTGCTCAATGACACTTGAAGTGATTTTCATTATACTGAGACCACAATACAGTACAATCACACTAGATGTGAAAACCATGTGTGTGTGTGTGTGTGTGTGTGTGTGTGTGTTTGGATCATTGTGTTCAGATGATATCATTGTTGTCCCTGATTGGACAACGTGTGCAGCTACATTTGTGTGAAAAAAGATATTATAATCAACCAGGCTACCTCAATACAGCTGCCAAGCCGGGACAATGGTAGTGTGTGTGGCTGTTTGTGTGTGTGTGATTGGATATAACACTCACGAGGATCAGTGGCCTACTTGCACATATTTCACTGGACCAAGCTGCACATCTCAATACACCTGCCATGAAAGAACAATACTGGCAAGCCTGTGTGTGTGTGTGTGTGTGTCTGTGTGCTTGAACAGATATTGAGACTGAAGAAGATGCAAACCTGAACATGGAAAAAAGAACAAGGAGTCTGCTCTGGTGCGCACGTAATCACAATTAAACCTGTCGATGTTAAGAAATAATGTAAATTATTCATGCTCCAAGAATTGTCATTTGCCTACATGCAGGACATGTGTTTTACACTGAATGCCTACTGCTGACAAACTGTATCTCTGTGCATGTATGTGTGATTTCTGTGAGCATGTATGTGTGAACTGGTGTTTTTGAGAGTGAGTATACACCTGTTTTGGAACAATAGGCACAAAGCCCCCCAATGATAATCCCTTTACCTACAGTGCAGCGTAAAATACTTCGCATATAATCTTATTATCACACTGAGCAATGGACAAGTACTGTTGTGTGGACTACATTGACGTGGTAATGTGTGATAATCATAGTAGCATCCACATCCGTCCTTGTCATTTTTGCAAGTGTGTCATTTTAATGATTCGTAATCATGTTACATTTCTACTCTACTCTTATGTTAATGTACTTAAATGCTACGGCAAGCAAAATATACTAAAATGTCTGGTCTCAAATTAATTTTGAACAAATCTTACTTTGAGGAATGAGATGGAAAGTGCAGACACACAAAGGCCAGCTTTAACTGCCACACACACACTTTTTTTGCTGTTCCCTGTGATGCCACTACAACAGTGATTATACAAGCCCTCTGTCAACGAAAAGGTAAACAAGGCATGAAAAAAAAAGCACAGACAGCAGTGAGGAGTAACAAAAGACAGGGAAGACTTAAGTCCAACAGGTTTTGTGCATGAAGCCCTTACTCTGGCACACACATAACTTGTTTTTCTTAAATTTTTCAGATAGTGTTAAAATAAAATCTTAGTGGGTGGCATCTGCAACTGTAAAGTAACTTAATTTGATGATAAAATCTACATTGAATAATTAATACAAACTCTGGTCTACTTTTAATGATTTTTTTTCTCTGTAGCAGTACAGATAGGCAATTCAGTTTACTTTAACTGGTCTGGGAAGAAGGCTCTCATCTCCATTAAAACATTGATAGATTAAAGTATTAGCAGATAAACTAAACTCCTGCATAGGTAGGCATCTATGGAAGAAGGTTTTTCTATTTTTTAATGCTGATCTAATCCTTCATAATAAATAGGGCCGGCATGCCTTCCTGACGAATACTGAGTGTATAACGTCCTGTGCATATTTCCCGCTATGTATATATTTATTTTATGACTTAAAGAAAATGTGAGAACCATTCTAGCACCATGTAGTAACATGATCATCTCAAAAACTGTACAGAAAGTTACATTAGCTTGATATCCAATTTTTTTGTTATTGAATTGACTGAATGATTGAATTGTTTAATTTCAGCTGCTTAGACAACTGTGTTGAACTCACTGGCTAAATGTCTTGTCTATCAGGTCGGTGTTGTTTATCTTGACTATGCACTCGTCCTCTTGAAACAAGCCCTCCTTTCTGGAACGACTCTCTTCCTCCACTCCACGGATGAACAGACCAAGAGGCCTAAATTTGTACAGAGAGAAAAAGGGAGGTTACAAACTGCATATGCTGTTCAACATCATTTCTTAAGTTTTTGTTATATCTTTGTACACATAAATGGCAAAAGCTGAGGGCTGAGAATTTGCCAAAAGAAAGTCAAATTCCTCAGTTTGAGTGCACAGTGGTCAATAAGGTTAGTGGATAACAGGACGTGAGCGTGCGCGCACACACACACACACACACACACACACACACACACAGAGTCAGGACAGACAGGTGAGAAGGCATATGCATTTACAGACGGAGAATAAGATGGTAGGATGGAAAAAACAACTCTGGTATTCTGAGTCCAGAACTTCTACCATTTCCGAACTAAAAAACCACTTAACAAAGCTGAAACGATGACAGCGACACAAAAAAAACTTGAGCTCCAAAAGGATGAAATAAGGTTAAGAGGTGATAGAGAATATGGTAAATGGTGAAAGATAGAGGAGATGTTCAGGAAGTTGGGAGGAGGGGATTGAGGCATACTGAGCAAGAGAAGAAAAAGAGAACAGAGAGAAAGAACTGGGGGGGGCTTAAAGAGGAGATTGGTGGGGTCAGGTGAGTCATGAGAACAGCCATAAAGTTCATCCTGCTTTCCTTAAGGAAATCTCCATTCCACTGTGTGACTGTCACACACCCAAAAAAGAGTCCTATATTGCTGTGCAATTTTTATTCCTTTTCTTTTTCAGTCTGTGTGTGTGTGTGTGCGCGTGTGTGTGTCCCAGTTTTGTATGCTGTTGCACAAGGGACCAGAATTTCTGGTCAGAAGTGCAGAACAGAATTACATTAAAAAAATAACTCTGGGATGTACTGTTGCTTGGAAACAGACAAGGCTTTCTATGGTCAAAGGGTAGAATCAGACCTTATATAAATATCTATCCGTTCTTGTGTGCACAAAACTATGTCACTGAGGGTGTGAATGCACTCACCGTCCACTGAGTGATGAGCAGTAGGGAACCACATGGATTCCCAAAGGACTGTTCTCTCCCAGGATCTCCACTGTTCTGGTCAGGCTACACACATAACCACACCGCAAACATCAGATTAGTAGGAAAAAAACATTACATTAATTCAAAATCAAATACATAATAGGTGAAGTTGAACTCATCTATAGTCATGGAAAAGTTGCAGATCTTAGCATACATACAAATCAGGCATGACAAAGAGTGTTTACCCTCTGGAAATAAAGTGTTTTGAGGTTTGGGGTTTTTTTTTTTCTCCTTTCATCAAGTCGACAAGAGAACAACAGAACAATTTTTTCAATGTAACAATCATGATTATGGAGATTTTGGTGATCTGGTAACATTGAAATAAAACGTTTTGATATTTTGTCAACTATATGCGTTGCACCTTGTATGTATCACCTGTTGCCATCAGGCTGGTGACTTATTTTGAGCTCTCGACCCTTAGTAACTTAACCATGGATACATGAAAAAAAAAATAATAATAGAACCTAGTACTTTTATTTCATGAATGCAACAAACTACAGTTCTTATATACATATAATAAGTGTAATGAAATTATATATGCAGTCATTTAAAATAGGTTTTGTGGCTCCAGGTGGTTTTTATTTAAAAAGGAACAATTGAGAAGGAAAGGGATCAAAGTTTAAATCACGGGATGTTAGAAAGATTACACAAAAAACCTTGTGGTGCCACACAAATACAGACACCAGAATAGAAACAGTGCTGAAAATATGTCTCCTGAGGTTACGTTTGAAACCCACCATCTTAGATAGATATATCCCTTACCAGGGAAGCCTTCATTGTGCTAAAAATACTCTTTTTGTGAAGTATTTAATCCATGTCTGTGAACCCAGCCCTTCGAGGAGGAGATACCAACGCTCTATTCAAAGTCAAAAAAACTAAAGACTGCTCTGTGTGCGCACACGCGTTTGTCAAAACTTTTTTGTGCTATTCATCTCTATGGGTTTCTTCCTCTTTGAATCTTTCAAAGCCTCTGTGTAGTTTGGATTAATCTGCTTTACATTCTGTCTGTGTTTTAATGTGTGTCTTTGTTTGTTTGATTAGTTTATCTATCAGAACACAGCCATTAATCCTCCCCTGACCTTCTCTCTGCTCCCTGTGTGTGTTTTTTTTCTAAGTGAGTTTATCTGTACTTAGTTTTTTTGCTCTTCAGTTCTACCCTCCTTTCTCTCTCCCTCCCTCTCTCTCCAACTCAGTCTCTTCTCGTCTCCCTCCCTCTCTGTAGAACATCCATCCCTGCATCTCCATGTAGTACAGTACATGTAGATAGTAGTACAGATGCTGATAAACTCCAGAGAGAGGGTGGTTGATGATGGTGGGAGGCAATGGGGGAGAGATGCAAAGTGCAAAAGTAAGCCCCTCTTGTCTATTTCTCTCTCTGTCGTCTCACACAAACACACACTCACACGACTGATGCTGGTTCATCATCACTCAGCAAATTTGAGTTAATCCAAACAATAAGAGACAAAGGACTTCAGGAAAAGGGAAAAGAGAAAACACATAAAGGCAAGGACAGAGGGAGAAACGTGGGATGTATGTGGGGAGGAAGGCAGCAAGGGAGTAAGAGGGGGTAAGCAGAAGCAGAAAAAAAAGACAAGGCACTGGGAAAGTAAGAAGGATCGAGTTAAGAGAGAAGAGTTACACTGTGTCACAAACCTAAACTGTGTTCAAGTACGTTCTGTATTGACATTGGAAAAGTGGCTTTCAGTGCACTCAAAACAAAATATATACAGTACTATATACTGTTCCTATAATATATAATGCACAAAAGAGATGGCAACCTACTCTCAGTCACAAAGAATAAATGAATAGGGGGATTGAAATTGGATGTGGAAAATTTCCAGAGAGCACCTCAGAAAATGAAACAATTTTGGAAAACATGACAACACTCTCTATGCACCCTCTCCCTGCAGGAGTCTGGTGGGTGAACAGCAGCTGACAGCTGGCCAGTGGCAGTCAGCTGGTCCCCCTTCTTTCCTGAACTCAACCTTCTTTGGTTTGAGTTGTACTTTTTATGTTTTTGGGTTGTCTACTTTTCTGTAAAGGGAATTCCCAAAATGTGGTTTAATCATCTGCATGGACTCGAGGATGAACTGATTAGAATTGACCGAAGAAATGATGAAGGAAATATGAGTTAACTTGCTGAGCTTCCAGACTTTAACTTTAAATCTTCAACACTTTGCTGACCAGACCAACTAATTCAATAGATGGTGAAAATTACTTGGAACAGAATCAGAACGGAGAAGGGGAAGAAATGCAGAGGGATAAAAAACTGTAGAAAATACGGAGGGAAAAAGAAGGAAGATTGGTTGAGAGGGAGGTCTGTAAGCAAGATATACTGAAGTGAAGGGTGGAGGAAGCATTGAATTAATTAAACAGGGCAAATGAATAGCATTAACATGAGAGGAAAAAATAACATCCACCCTCCCCTCTATCCCTTCCTGCTGTTGTGCCTCTGATCTCGAACGTTCCCACTAGAATGGACACACACACTTGAGATCCATTTGCATATGCTTTTTTAAATCTTGTGTGAGATGCTTGACAGGCTGCATCAATACAAAAAATGAACTGGGGGTGAGAGACAGACAAAACGGGTGAGACTTGAGAAGGAATGAGAGAGGGAGCGAGATACGAGAGAACGAGAACGAGAGAAAAGAGAGAGGGCCAAACACGCACACACAGACAGACAGAGAGAGAGAGAGAGGGAGGGAGAGAGAGAGGGAGACGGGGAGGGAGAGAGAGAGGGATAAGAGCTGAGAGAGATGAAGAGAGCAGGTGTTCTCTTTATTCGCCTGCCACTTTACTGATCCTCACTATGAAAGACAGAAACACAGAGGAGAAATAACAAAAAAGGAGGATGTGCATTACCAAACCACTCTTCGTCTCAGTGCATCTCACCCTCTCATCCCTTTTCTTATTTATCATCTCCCTTTCTCTCTAAGATGGCCTTCAAAGTGGAGAGCACCAGAGATGTAGAGAGTAAAAGGAAGGTAAACAGGTAAAAACGCATAATACTGCTTAAGATTAACGTATTCAGTGGCTCTTTGATGAATGAATGTGTACACAATTTATTGATAACAAGCACATTAATGTCTACGTGTACTGCATTAAAACCATTTGATTACAATTCATCTATTTTTTAAATTTGAGTGACCAAATACGGAAATGATTCCTTTATTCCTGAATAGGAATAAGGTATGAAAATATGCTTCGATTATCACTACAAACTATATTATGGGTGCTTCACACCATTTTTATACATCACATCTTTCTGGTCCGATTTATATCAAAGATAATTAAAAAAAATTGCAGGCTGGTCATTTAATATTTGAGATGATCAGTTGGAAAAAAGCAGAACAATTCCATTTCTGCTTCGATTGTACGCACCCAATCATGTTTTCACACATATTAACATGTTTGATCCAATGAGATTCGGAAGATTACATTTATTACTCTTACTTTTATTTCTTCAAAAAAGTTTTGTCTTCATCACCATTTTGAGAGTTCAAGATGTAAAGAAAGATTTCCTGCTAGATATTACTTTTTAGTAGTTAGTATAGCAGGTGGCCAAGGTGACGCAATAGCTGTTTAGGACACATAAGGTCAAAGCAGACAAGTCCCCGGTTCAATTCCACCAGCCAGAGTCTTTTTTGCAAGTCATTCTCTTTCTAATGAAGGTGTAAAACTGCTAAGTATATATATATTAATGGAAAAAATTTACGACCAGGGTGATTATAGGCAAATGAATTAGTTTTCTGTTTCTGCTAGGACAGTTCTGTCTCTCTTGTCCAGATAAAAGTTTTGATGAGTTGGGCTGAATTTTTGTTTCCTTATAAATATATTTATCACAGTAATGATTATATTTTAATCAGGTATGAGATATATAGCTAAACTGGTATATAATACAATTATATTAAGTCAGTTCAGCGAGTTAACAACAACTGTGAATGAAAAAACTTCACTGTGAGCAACAAAAACATATTATAACAGCTTTTTTTCCAAATGATTTAGCCGCAGCCTCTGAAGATTATTATATATTGTCTGTTTAGTACTGAAGAGAATAGAGAGTAATAATGAAAGAACAAAGAGAGAGTTTAACTGCAGGTCTGCGCCACGTCAGAGTTGCTTCTGCATTGTGTTTATACTGCTGTAAATATGAACAGAAAGACTGAACAAATGACAAACAGGAACAAAGCTGGAAAGGAAGAAACAAAAATGGTTGAGATTACAGATGGACAGGTACAGAGTGAAACACACACAGTCCTACTAACAAACACACCAAGTATCTCATTACCATCACAACAGGGATCCTCACACTGGAATTAGACAATTTGGTCTCAAAATGACACATGAATAAACTCAGTTATCCATGGAAACCTCCTTCACATCCAGTTTGTTTTATGCACTCAGGGAAACCTATTTACCTTTTCACCTCTTAGCTTCTAAAACACCTCCAACACAGAGCCTTATTTCACAAAGAAATACAATATAGTGCCACTTCTATTTGAATAAACCAATTTACATTAAATCTGTTTCCCCATATAAGAATGACATTTTTGGTTCAAAGGTAATGACTTTTGTGGGGAGCATGCTATGTTCAAAGTTAAGATAAGCCATTACTGTATTTATAGGTGTAGCTTCACATTCACAACGCACAAAAACATACGCACATTTATTTAACGTATGCTTTACCCTTCTAATATTTATAGCTACATTCCTCTACTCATTTTGGACTTTTTTGCAATTTCAAGGATCGTTTCCCCAACGACCACAATAACCATTACATGACTCTTACATTACTCACAGCGGAGATAGTGTGTGTGTGCTGGTGTGTGTACATGAGAATTTATGTTACTAAGGCAATGAAAAGACTGCGAGAGTATGCATGTCAAAAAGAATGACCTTTATAATCACTGCATTAGATTGTGTAGTACTGCATTGACAGATAAAAACCAAAAACTGTCCAATAACTCAATTTGATTCACTTGAATACAGATGTTCCGTCTAATTATTATTTTCAGAATATTTTTCCCATTATTAATTGAGGTGACAGCATTAGGTATTGCAGTAACTCAATGACAGATGATGATAATTCAGTAGACATGAGAAAGATTATTTTAAGTGCCCAGACTTTGAATGGAGAATATGCCTCAATGCAGTATCCTATACTTCCTTCTTTAATTTAATAAATGAGCAATAAAATCATACTACTTTCCCTTCTGTTTTGTCTTTAATCTAGTCCGGCTGTTGTTGCATGTGGTGCACGCCAAAATATGGCCAATCACATCAAATAGAGGGAATTAGAAATCAAGGCTTGCTACTAATAAAAACATCTAACTAACTTCCTGCAGTTAAAGTCTCTATTAAAGGAAGCATGGTCAAATGAGTGTGGGTGAGACAATACATGTGAATGATCTAATCTCTGTCTGTGCCCCCTGGGTGCAGCTGGTTGCTATGGAGAGAGACTACAACAGTGAAGGCTCAACATTGCTCTAACTCTCTGTCCATGTTACAGGTTAACTACATATTATTTTGTTTCAGTGTTTATGAATTAACTGCAGATTAATTACATGACCATGATGACCTTCTAATGTCTAAAACAGACTATTAAGTTCTCCGTTCACAGAGGTCAGTGTTGCCAGACACAGCATCACATTCATCAATGACGTAACTGCCACTTTCTCAAATTTATTGCTGTGGGTTTGTATTCGTCATACTAATGCAGACACTACCCATGGTTCCAGTGGCACTAAGAGGACCATTTTGTGTTTTATTATGTTTGGGATAGACCTTTGGGCTATATCAAATCATATGGTTCCATTGAACGATGTGTGCTAAAACCCAACATAATAAAACCCTGGTCATCAAAGAGACCAAAAAACAAACAAACAAAAAAAAATAAAAACTGAATCAGAGGAGTCTATTATGGTCTTATTCATGTTTGCAACATGTATGAAAAATGTCTGTCGTCGTTTCCCCACACCCTCCTACCCTACACACCACTAACCAAACACCCACATGAACATGCACAATTAAAAGACTCACAAGAGAACTGCATTCTGCATCCCTAACACTTAATTAAGCATCAGGCGTCAGGCATCAGGCATGCATGTGCATATGCACATGCATACACACACATGCAAAAAACACATGCAAGTCTGTTTGCGGCTCTTTACTTTTATCGTGTGAACGTGTGAGTCAGTGAGTGTGTGCATGCTTCTGTATGTGTGCATGACCCTGACCCCGTTTTTGCAGTCTTTTGTAGTGTGCTAATGATGGAGCTTCTTTTCATTAACTATATCTGTTGGGGCCTTGATCTGGATTAGAATACAGCTTTAATGAAGAAAAACTAGGGCAGAAATACACACATAAACATCAATACACATGAATGTAGACAAACTTACACACAGAAAGAAAAACAGACTGCGTAAAAACCATCAAGCTACAGTCATATAGCTTTTTTTAGATTATTTAACCATACTGAATTTTGTAAACACATTGATTCAGCAAGTGAACAAGAAACAGAATGGAAACATAGCACAGCAGACGCCAGTACAGGAGAAGCACACAAACTGACCTGCCACTGAAGGTGTGTTTGCCTTGGGCTCGGTCCACCCCTGCAAGCCTCTCCACAGCAGGACTGGCCGCCTGCAAAGAACAGACACAGAATTCCTTTCAGCTTAGTCAGTGATTGGCATCTGGGAAAAAAAAAAACAATACAAAAACAGAACAAAAAGCTGCAACAATGCTGGAGCTGTCATTAAGTGCAAGAATTAATGGAAGGACAAATGACAAAAAAAAAAAAAAGAGAGACATTGTGGATATTGGGGGACATGTGGAGTTCTAGTAATCAGTAGTGTAAATAAACATAAAGCCAGGAATGAGTGAAGTGGAGAACTTAAAGGATTCGCCCTGTTTTGACTATTTAATACATTACATCCCATATGAAATCCTGAGCTCAACAAATACCTCTTTTCAGTTAGAAAGACAAAGGAATATACGATTAAAGGAACTAATGAGTGAAGGGATGAGTGTAGGAGCTTCTAAATTGACGGATGGATGGTGTACAAATAGCAATTAATATCTTAAGTCAAGACGACAGTGTTGTCAAGCAATAACAAAAACACTGTCAACGGGTATGGCAACTCCGAAAAGGAGGAAGAGGTGTGAGAAAGAACCATGTAAATGTGAGCCAATAATGATTCTATACACTCTGTGTATTTGTGAGGACACAAAAAGGTGAGGTCCGCAGGGACAATGTCTGATGACATGTCACCATGTGACAGTGAAAGAGAGATGAATTAGCTAATACCCGAAATGAACCATGAACGTCTTATACAGTCAGACACAAGAACCCTGCAATAAATCCCAGCTTTCTGAAAATGTATAACATTTTGGACATTCAGCAGTACTCTGCAGTTTTTAGATACTGTGAAGAAGTATTGCTTTATTCTCCAAGTCCTTTTCCCAACATTGGGCCAGGGGTGAGTCATACTGAGGGGTGCTTTTATCTTTTTGTAACTCCTTCCTCTGATTTTATGATTTTATGATCCATGCTCTAAGATGAATCTGGAACACTTGCCTAGCTCACATTTCACCTGCAGCACACAGAATACATCACGATGAATGTTGACTCCTCACACATCAACTATATCCACCAACACTCTCCTCTGATAAAAGAAAGTCTCAAAGTCTGTTTTATAGATGAATTTTTTGTAAATTAACAAAAAACATCATATGGGAGATGAGGTATCTAGAGGAGGTTCTGAGTAAATATCAGACCTTTATCATCACATCTGAAGCTATTGTCAACCTTATGGTGGAAATTTAAGTTTAACTTAATATTTAATTAATTTAATAATAGTTAATAACTTAACTTTATTCACACCAAAACTACAACAGATGAATGCAGACATTGGAATTATTAATGTATGCAAATGTATTTTGTAGTCTACAATTAATAACACATTGTAGAAATTTGTCTGCAAAGTTTCAAAATGCATGCTTTTTAGAGGCTAAAGTTTAAATTGTATGTAGAGCACTTAATATTTCATACATAAATGATCTTTAACTAAATCTGTGTCTCAGATCATCTGACAAACAGTCATAATCTGCATGTGGATAGTTGAGCTCATGTGTGCAGTGATCGTGTGAGCAGACACATGAAGGTCAATATGGCTCAACGTTAGTGGTAGGCACTAATGGACTCTTAACATGGCCTTTAACCTTTGACCTTTCACCTTACTGCCATCTGACCTACACCACCTGTCAGTTGGAAAAGGGGGAAGAAAGGAGAGTAAAAGAAAAACTGAGCAAGACAAATGAGGAATGAGGAGAGGAAATATAAGAAAGCTGTAAAACTGTGAAAGGAGAAAGGTGGGGTGAGATGTCAAATACAGTAAACATGTGTCTTAGGTTTGGCTGCCTAGAAATCAATTAGTCTGGTCTAGATACACATGCTGTCATGTGAGCTTAATTACGAACAAGATGACAGGTAACATTAATTATCCTAACCCCTTTGCCATAACAACAGCCACTCTTACATTAATTGGAAAATATTTGGCGCTTAAACGTTTCTCTCATTTAATAAAAGCATTTTGCAATAGTCTTCCCTCTCTTTCCCTCTCCTTTCAGGAAAGCTACATGTTAATTATAAAAGGCCAGCAACATACGTTACTTATCAAAGGCTAATTTCAACGAGTTAATGAATCTGAACGTATAAATGTGGCTCATTATTCATACTGACCTCCCCATATCAAGGACTGTACAACAAACATGAAATCTGTTGAATAGCAAAGTAGCTCTATATTGAAATTTTCTTAAAATAAGCTTAAAATTGAACATCAATGTATTCTCAACTTTTTTATATATATACTTTGTTACTTAAGCCTTAAAAACTAATATTTTAGCAATCAATTGTACAATTTTAACAACTTTGTGCAGTGTGCAGCAACCAATATCTGAATTACTACTGCTATGGTAATGAAGACTCACAATAACTTAATACTATTAACTTTTCCCAATATAAGCAGAAGGCAATATTTTGGAAATTTAAGAGTCACATTCTGAAAGCATTATTGAAGCTGTGAAACTGAATGGAGAATATAAAAAAGGAAAATGAAAAATTCCAACATGGTTATGTTTCAAAATTGATCAGCACTGTCAGCCAATCAAGGCTTTTATAATTATATCAAAAAGTAAAGTAATACAAACAGCCCCTTTAAGACGGACGTGTCTATACATGCTAAAAGTCTCACGAGAAATAATGACTGAAAGAGCTGATGATTTATTTCAGAGGAAAATAAAGTCTAAAAGACAAAGATTTATTAGAAATACATTGAGGATAACTGTGGGATAAAATAATACATTATTCTGTTGACCTCAGACAGCTCAATCAATACTTGCGAACATTAAAGGCCCACCAAAATCTGAGATTAGAATTGCAGAATTTCCATTTGAACCCCAATGATTAATAATCATGCCATGAATTACTATGCTTGTAATAAATGGTCAGCAAGCATTTACCCTTTGCAGGTTCAATCTAATAATTGCTGAAAGCAGATAAAAGCAGTAAAAAAGAATGAACTATTAGTGAGACTACTAATTAGTGAATAACCAATCAGGCTAAGTGTCCTCTAAAAACACTCCCAAAGTGAGTATGATAAATTAATAGTAATGAATGCAGGACAGTTTTTGCCTATGTGCATGTATTTCTAGTGCGTGTGCATGTGTGCGTGTCTATATAAAACTGACAAACATAGGGTAATCCATCCTGAAATATCTCTTTGCGGATGTGGATGATGAATTGAAATGAATGTGTTTTGATAAATATCAGGTCAAAGGGCCAGAGAGATGAGCAGGGAAGTAAACAAATAATATTCAAAATATAGCATCATACTATTTTCTTTATTGTCATATGAAATCATGTTTAGAGTATAAATGGCATAAACTCTCAGATCTTTGTATAGCCCATTAATTTAAGGACAAAAATAGCATAGGACAATGTAACATGTTCTTTGTGTTTTTAAATGGGGTTTTCTGTTCAAATTAAAGTTTGAGGAAAATTTTCTCCTGTCCACCTGACAGGAAACTGACTCTGGGTCAGAGGTCACTGTGACGCCTCAGTATTAATGCCACAGTTACTGTACTAAAACTTATAGGCCTTGAGACATTCGGATGGTTTTCTGCTGATGCTACATTTCCTTGTTTATGGTTTATGAACCAATAGCATAGTGGCACATCCCTCTCCAACATTTTATTCTTCTTCTTGGGATCTAGAGTTATCTCTTCAGCATACAACACCATACTCTGGGGTTGCTTCCTCAGATTTAAGGTTACATTGGGCACGAAAAACATGTTATGAATCTGCCTTTCTCCTTGATGCTTCACACTTCCATAAGCATCCTCAGTTTAAAACATCCTGGATTCTCCCACTCTTTCTTCACCACCTTTGATAAGAAATTCATTAACAGAAGGCATTACAGTGAATAAATTAATTAATTAAAGTGTAAATAAACGCAGCCATATTGTAGGTTCAACATCTTCCTTCCTGAAGTACCAGTAGTGTTGCCTGGAGAGAATAGTGAGTTTCAACACCGGTTTATTGTTTAGCATATGTTAGATTCATTCTGCTTATTTCACAACTATGAGTTCAGCTTTTCATTTGCAAACATATGCATAAAGACGAGCACAAAAGGTGTAAACACAGAAAAGCAGACATATTAACACAAAAAGGCTTCAAAGATCCACATGTATACAAAAATTATCACTGACAACATGAAGAGAGGGCGCCAGGGTGCCTGGGTGCAGGTGCACACACATCCAGGTAGCATGACAAAGAAGTACTCAACAGCTTTATAAGCCCCAGTAGTATTCTAGGCAAGGACAAATACTCCCCCATGATTAACACGTTGTAACTGGCCTGAAACCTCATGTATGTGTATGTGCACGCATGCATGTATGTGTGTGTAGTAAGCAAAAAAAACATAATAATAATAATAAAGTGAGAAGGACAAGAGTGATTTTGCAGCTCACTGTAGTCATTTGTGCCTGGCATTTAGTACAGAAGAGCCACACCGGTGAATCTTTCTGGATTGGAATTAAGTAAAGACAGGGGACAGAGAGTAAGAGAAAAGACAGAGAGAGAAGAAAGACAGAGAATTACTGCAAGGAGAGTACTTTCTACCCTTCATCGCTCTCACCAAAAGGCCAAGTGACAATTTGAACAATTACCCGGAGCCATTACCTTTATCTGAACCTGGCTGACTGAGAAGAGACAGAGCAGCAAGCGACTAAGTGTGTGTGTGTGTGTGTGTGTGTGTGTGTGTGTGTGTGTGTGTGTGTGTGTGTGTGAGAGAAGACATAGAAAGATGTAAGACATATGGGGAAGAAAAGAGAAGAAAACATAAAGATAAGTTTACTTTATTTACAAAGGCCACAGCAGGCGTGAGACAGAAACACGTGGACACAGGAAAGATGGGTGCCACACGAGACCATTAAACACACCGGAAGATGCAAGGGACATTAGTTATCAATAGGAATTGTGGGTGTTTTCACACTTAATTTGTAAAGACTGGAGTAAGCCATGTAATTTATAAATGTTAACAATTAAAAACTGAAACACATCTCTTAATTAATTGCTTTTGGTGTAATAATAGTAATTTTTTGGTAACATCAACAAGATGTCACAAGAGAGGAAAAAAACACTTTAAAAAAACTGCCAAACTCAAATTTATACATCAATATACCCCTCCGGTCTGTGTTAGACATGCCTAAGTAAAAGTAAAGTGAAATGATTCAGAAGTGGACGTCTGAGCGGGAAGAATCTGATTGCTGTCAGCTTCAATGTCTATGAAACTTATAGAAGGTATTCAGTAGCAAATTTAAGTAAAGCAAAAGTGCTGTCATGCAAAATGGTCTTATTCAGCATTCTTTACAGAGCGCAAATATCAGAATACAGCAATCACATTTAAGACCACAATGGCTTCCTGGAGGTAAAAGGACCATAATGACATTTGACATCACTTCACCATAATATCTTTAACACAATCAGAGAGATGGGATGCTCCAATAAAAGGGTGATAGTGACTAAGCAGAATCACCCCTGCTGACTGTTGAGGCTACTGAGTCCTTGACTAAAGTTCTTCAAGAAGCCCCAACTAAGCTATCTCCACCTCATGGTTTTTTGTTTTTTTTTTTGGTGCTGTTTAGCTTTTTCGACCTTAGCATGAGGCTATCGTGGAGAGTACTACAAACTTCATCTCAGCTGGCTAGGTTCATCACCCGCATTTCTATAATATGTGAGACTGCACATGTTAATTCAGCTTATCCAAGAAATCTACATTTACACCGAGGGTCATTTTAAACTACAGCAGTGCAACATACATTCATGGGGTAGGACATGAGTATTTCAACAGATTCCTCCATCTTAGATTTCCTGTGTTTCCTCCAAGGTTCAAATTTTATTTTTTATTGATCCCACTAGGGAACACAGAAAAAATATCCCCAGTGTGCTGCACGCCACCAAGAAAAAATCTCCCTTGTTCAGATGGTTTGCAATTAGTCATAGGAGACTAAAATTGGAAAGAAAAAATCTAAACTATAATGCCAAATGCTTCAAATAATGTTAATAGCTATTTATTGTAACACTGTCTACAAGCAGCAAAACCAGGAAAGTAGGCTTAGGCAAGGCAAAACGTGGGCTGTGGTTATGCCATATGCTAGTAGAGAAACTTTAGTAGCTAACATGAACTGTCCAAGAAACACAGACACAGCTGTTGTAGCTGAAATCATATATGAGCATGCTAAAGTTCAGGCAGACCAACGGATAAATACCCAGTTGCACACAGTCATGATAAGCTTACTGTGTAACTTAAACCCAGTAATATTTTATATTGGCAGCTGTGAGTGATGGCTTGCCATGAAAACAGAGCTACGATGTGAGCTCAGAACAACACGGTCCACATTCCTCAGCTTCCACTCACATTTAACCAGGAGAGCTGAACAGTTTAGTGTTTATACGTATTACTAGATTTACACCCAGATTTGATAACATGCTTGTCCCACATCAAAACAGACTGCAGGCCTATTTTTGCTGGATATTGAAAATTGTTGATAAGACTTTTTTTTTTTTTTTAAGTATTGTATTTTTTAAATTTTGCATGTTATATAGTCAAAAACAGTGGGTAGATTGGCTACCTCTGAGAATCAATCACATTCCACAAAAGAATTGAACCTTGCACACAAGTTGCTCTACAGGGAATACAGTGAGGGTAAAAAAGGATGTTTGTCCAGTGAGTGATCTTAAGGGAACAGCCTTCACCACCCAAGAGTCCAATCAGGCATGGAGTTCCTTTAACTAGTGAACTTGAGGGATTTCTGCTGTCCAGCGATCTACAGGGAATATTTAACAATAACACTACCATAACAAGTCAGGGAAACTACATATCTATGTAACAGGTACTCTAATATTTATTAACACAGACTTGTGTCTGTGTGCATGACTCATTAGTGTCACTGATGTAGTGAAAACAATTGTATTTTTGTAAAATAAATATAAGAAACACCACCTGAGAATATGACAATAATTGGTGGCTAATGTTGTGGAAGAGAAGGAGAAGAGAGAATTATAAGATTTTAAAATGGAAATAAACAGTGGGAATATAGCACAATGTAAAGTTTACAGAGTAAATTTGAGAGATAAAGATGCTCATTCTCAATTTAAGTTCACTTTGGGTTCAAATAATTGGAAAATAACATCACTGAAAATTATTATGTGTCTGTTTTAAAGCTTTCACAATAACTACACACAGATGCTAAAACTCACTTTTATTCCGGTGTTTAATGTAATTTTAAATCATGCTGGATTAACACACCTGCTGCTTATAATGATAAAGCAAATGTAGTGCATACACTTAACCTTTTTGGAGATTTAGTATTTACACAGACCACAGAAAGAAAACTGAAGATAGGGGATGTAACAGCAAAGGGAAAGAGACATGCATAGATATGGAGCAATTAATTTCAAGGTTCAAGAGGTAATAGGAGATGCAGCAAAAAACATATATTAGCTTCAGAGGAGAGAGAACGGACAGCATGGATCGGCAGGTTAAACATGAGGTTCTGAGGTCAAAAGTGGAAAAGCAGACGCTCTCTTCATAAAAAGGAGTGGAGAAAAGTAAGAAGATGTAGAACATCGAGTTTTCATAGAAAAAAATACAAAAGCTTGACCTACAATTAAAAAAAGCCAAATTATAAAATTTTAAATAGTGATGATGACTAATGTAAAATAGAAAAAGTGAGGTGAAGGAAAGGAAGAGGGGGAGGGGAAGCAGCAAGAAAAAAGAGAAAGGAACAAGTGTTTGCCCTCTGCCCTGTCGAGATAGGCAGAAAGAGGATGAAAAGAGAGGGAAAAACTTTGGAGTCATTCGTCGTTGTTAGTGAAGTCTGATGTGACAAAGTGTGACTGAATTAGAAAGAACATAAGGAGACACACAAGCACAATTTGAACTCCCCCATCCCATGCATATTAAAAGATTCAGCACAGCATTCAATGAACAAATCTGAGGTTTGTTCATTGAAAATCTATTGAATTCTTCATACGCTTTGGACAGCATGTGGCATATGTATGGCATATCTGTCAAAGGCTTTCCTAAATAAATTAAAGGCACAAGACAAACAATAATCTGAGAAGGACTAAAGAAATTTGGCACATAACATCTCTATGCTTGGCCTTTTTGTGAACATTTATGAATTTGCTTCCAAACACAAAAACAAAACAAGAAATTGTATTTAATATCTAGGGCAAAATGAGGCCCTTCCAGTTTATTACATACATAGTGGGCAGTAAACTAATACCTTTACAAAACTATATCAACAAAAAAAATATTAAGTTTGTGCTGGGAATGCTGCTGGGGGAGAGACCATAGAATCACTAAAATCAAAGTGTTTACCCCCTTGGGAGTCTTAATTTGCTCAGCAATCTGCCCGTTAGATTACAACAGCAGAAAACCTAGCATCTATGAAGATTTAATTAAGTAAGTCAATAGCTAACAGAAGCAGACAAATTTATATGAGCACGCAAAAAATAATTAATTAATTAAAGAAAGGGGGAAAAAAAAAGACAAGAAGACAAAATGTTTGGTCTTTCCAAACTAAATCAACTTGTGTGTTCAAGTTGAAATTTGAGGTAGGTGTCCTAAAAATATTTGTGGATTACAGAAATCATTAACAGTCAGCTAGCAAGACACATCACCAGTCACCACACCACCTCTTTTTTGGACTCTTCCAGACTGCTATATCTTTTTAAGAGTATTATAACTTTGTTACACTTTTGCACTGTGAAGACAGCGAAACACTGCACAATCTGAAACAAGTCAGCAACACATCGACTTTTACAGGTGGCTCTTATTTCATAACCATTGGATCATACATGTTGTCATCATTTGGCTTTGGGTAATTTTGCGTGTTTTTTTAGGCCGAAAATAGGATTGGTGGCCTTAGGAACACAGGAACAATGTGTGTTTCAATGTGTCTTTCTATTCATTGGCGTATGTTTCTTACCATCTCAGTGGTGTCTTCATTGAGGGGAGGTTCAGTCTCAGTCAGCTGGGGGCTGAGGGCTGAGTCACTGCTACTTCTCACCAGCAGGGGGGTGTCTGTAGAAAACACAAGAAAACAAAAACAAATTAGATGTGGAGGTACCTTGCAGCATCCTCTTTCATTATAGAAAAATTATTTTGTGAGCATGATAATGTGCACTAATTATTCACTAGCAGAGACACAATGCACATCTACAGCATCACACATAGTTGAGACCAGTCACCGCACTGCTTCGCTACACCAATGGCGCTCAAACGTTTCCACTTGAAGGACCCTTAGACAGACACATTTTTTGACCTAAAGTTTGTAATCAGTCGTTAGATGTCATCAACTGAAACAGTACTAAGTTCTGTCCTTGTCTTAATTATGGACAAAACAACAACAACAATAAATTATTTCCCTATTTGCTACAGACCTCTGGTACTCTTTCAAGGAAACACTAATATACAGTAGACTCCTGCATATGAGCATTTCATTTAAGAATCACAGTAAGTTATGCAGTTTGGACAAGTTGAAAAAGCTTATCTGTATGGACTGGATAAGTAGAGATAATGTCTAAAGCAGATGATCCACAACCTGGAAATCAACCAACTTACCCCTATCTTTCTTCATAGCAGCTACTTACATCAGGATATTGGTTACATACTACCAAATATATGTTTATGTTAAATACAACCATCAAGAACTTTGTAAATACAGAAAAAAGATGGCCAAAGTTTGAACTGCAAAAAAATGATTAATAATGCTCAAAATCTAATGAACTTTATGTATAAAATTTTGTTTTCAGATATCTTTCTTGTAACAAACTGCTCTTCTTTATATCCAGCTATATTTTGAGGGTCTGCTCTTTTGCCTGGGGAAGAACCAGAGGAACTTGTCCCTTTGTTTTTACCTGGGCAAAGACACTTGTCACCAGTGTGATTGCCTCCCATCAGGCTGCTAATGGGAAAGAGGAAAAAATAACACTGACAAAGAACAAGGCAAAAATGGTGAGAGTACAGAAAGGCAGCATCTGCTTCCAAACACATACAGACACTCCCACATAACTGTCATAAAATCGCGGATGTTATTTTGATGGAGTCACAGTTCAGCAAAATTCATGTCTAATAATAATTTTTTAGATGACAAGATACAGACCCTGAGCTAGTCATGCCACACTACATACAGGAGTTTGTGCGCGTTCCTCTGCGAAAACCGTCAGTGTGACGAGAAAGAAAGAAAGAGGGAAGATTAGTCACTTTTGTTCTTCGGTTGACAAATTGAATTTCCAACCTGTCATCATAATGTAGCCATGACCAGTCCAAGACATGTCAAAGTGTGCCTTCAAAGACAGACGAGAACATACCAGTATTCATCATAAGAAACTCATAGGCTGTTTTAATTAGACCCAAATGATTATCATAAAGTTAGATAAAGGCAGGATATCCAATGGGCAATGAATGCATATAAACACTACTGTGTCTGAATGTGTGTTAGTCTGAGTGTCTGTAGTTTTTACAAGACAGCAGTGTCTAAAACTTAATTTTAGCCCAAATTAATTAGCTATAGAAGATTTGATTAAATAATAGAAAAAGCATTTTTAAAAAGTTGTGTCAAAATATCAAATAAGACATTTGATCTCTTTACAGAAGAGTTAAAGATAAAAGATTAACTCCTTTTAATCAATCAAATTGATCAACACAGCCTGGGGCATTTGCAGGTTTATGGGTATATCTGTTGACGAGTATAGCAGCATCATTACAGGGCTTGTTCCTGAATGCTGTTTTTGATGTGCATGGCTCAGTGTGATCCCCATTATGTGTTTAACGAGCAGATCTGAAAGCCAGAGTATGTTGAGGTAACAAACTGATTTTCATGCGTTCTAATGGCCAAAAAGTAGCTGATATGCAGATGTCAGTGCACATGTAGGAAATATATGGTGGTGTCTCATAAGACCATTGCATGAAATCATAATTTAAGATAAGCTGATGGATAAAGGGGGCAGCACGGCGGCATAGTGGTTAGCGCTGTTGCCCCACAAGAAGAAGGCCGTGGGTTCGGTTCCGGGCCTGGCGCCTTCCTGTGCGGAGTTTGCATGTTCTCCCCGTGCCTGCGTGGGTTTCCTCCCACCGTCCAAAGAAATCATGTGTGGGTTAACTGGTGACTCTAAATTGTCTGTAGGTCTGAGTGTGAGTGGTTGTTGGTCTCTGTCTGTCTCTGTCTCTCTGTCTGTCTCTATGTGTTGGCCCTGCGATGGACTGGTGACCTGTCCAGGGTGTACCCCGCCCTCGCCCAGTGTGAGCTGGGATCGGCTCCAGCAACCCCCACGACCCGGAAACAGATAAGCGGTTGAAGTATGTTATCAGTATGATCTTTGTGGTACACTCCCAATCCTCAAGTCTACCATATCCATTCATAGGGCCCATCAATCTATATATACATTAAGAACGTTGTCATGTTAGCTTCTATAGTTCCACTGGGGATAAAATGAGATAGGTGGTGGTGAGGGTGGAGGGTACTCTAAATGAGTGGACTACTAAGAACACATGCCAAATGATATTTGTAGGGTCATATATTGATTCTCACAAAATGGACCCTTGGTGCTCTTAAGACTGGCTGAGGAGTATAGAGTACATCAAAGCTAATCAATTCATCTCTTCAAGGAAAGGCAATGAAAGGGGGATAAATGGACATTGGACAAAAGATACAAAAATGAGAGAAAGAGCAGGTAAATGGATAAGAAAAAAAAAGTAATGGACCAACATGCACAGATAGTTAATGGGCATGAAAAAGAAAATGTACAATGGCTAGATTTAAAAAAAAAATAATAATAATAACTTGATAAAAAAAACTGCAGCAAAAGCTATCATTGAATGCTTGACCTAGAAAATGCACTACTTTGGTTTGCTGATTTTTCTTCTGTGGATCTGAATATTAGTAGCTTTAATCTATTAGCTCTTTTTAGATAAATCATACCGAAATTCCTCAAAATCTTTCTGAGGTTGTAATCTCTTGAATGGCTGATCGTTAACTTTTTTCAGCCATAGACCTGACCAATTATCTTTGGCTCCAATGGAAATGCTATCTACTATATGCCTTATGTATCTTTATGTATCATTCTCAAGACATGCGCAGAACTTTGAATCTTGATTTTGCTGCTCATCTACACTTGAGAATTCTTTGTTGAGACAGCAGTGTGAAATATAATTTAACAATTTTATAGCCCTTATTTCCTAGCAAGTTAAGAGAGTACCTGGTCAGCAGAGATACAGAGAACAGATGAATCAAAGGGGAAATGAAAAGGAAAAAGATGTAATAAACAACTTGGAGAGACAAACTTTGACATTATGATGAGAGTGAGAGGGAGACAGGTGGTTAGAGTGAGGGGAAAAACAGTAGACAGTAACAGAGAGTTAGGTCTGACCTTCCCACATTGACAGTGATAGTCTCCAGAGCTCCTTTACTTCTAATCTCCCATGACAGTCACACATTACAACTAATCTCTGCTGACAGACGATCATACTAAAACAGACTAAACTTCCTCTCTTAACAGTGTTTGGATCTCACAACTAAAGCCCCGCACAATTCGGGAAGGTCACACAAAATGAAATGTCAATGCTGTTATTACTGTCACAAGTCAAGCTACAAGTATAGATGCAAGATACAAGGTTTTTGTGTAATATATCGGTTAAAGTGGAAGGGAAAATTAGTTTTGCTAAAATAATCTTAGATGTAAAATTGTGCTTATTATTCTTGTCCAGCTTTGGAGACTTTCAGCTCAATTAAGTGCTTGGCATCCTTGAAGATGACTGAGAAACTTAGCATAGTATAGCATCATTAAACACAACAAGAATGGAGAGCAATGAAACTTCCTGATTGAAGCACCTAACAATAGATGGATGGGTTTTATCACGCATTATTTGTCATATTAATGACATTTTGAAAACAACCTTGACAGGTTATGTATAAATGTCAAGCACCCAATTAGATGGATGCCACAGAGCACCACACAGCAAAGCAGATATAAGGTCTACAATTCATAACTGAAGGAAGTGGAATCGGTCATTGGACATTAAAGTGGGAGGTAACTTGTAATGCAAAGGTTTTTGGTTAATTGTGTACGTACAATCCATCACCTACGTGGTTTGTTACATCACGGCAAAACAAAGGTTTGACAGATTACTGTGACAGATCTAAGCCATCTCTTACTCAGAGCTACAGTCCCTGAACTGAACAGACACTTGAATTAGAGTAAGACAAAGAGGAAGAGATGAAGAGATAGCTGAAGAAAGGGAGAAAAAGACCTGAGTGGAAGACAGAAAGAGAGGGACAGGAGGAAAAAGGAAAGGCCATGAAGTTAGGTATGGTCCAAGTAAGATTAACCAGACACATACATCAGTTTTTGCTTCGAGGCTGACAGAACACATACACTTCCTGCCTTCTCTTTCTTCTGCTTCTCCTCATCCGATTCTTTATCATCCCCATCTTAGTCTGTATTTCGGAGGCAACGCTGCCAATGTTTGAGTTGTGTTCATCTTATTTTCATCAGTATCTCAAAGAAAATGACTATTACAGCCTGGCCTTTGTCTGTTCTATATTTCAGAAAGCATTAAATTAACATCCTTCCTACAATGTTGTCTACCAAACATACAGTATCTAATTAGCCATTACAAAATTTCAAACATGTACTTTTGAATTTAATAAAGGTGTCTTGACTGCTATCCTTGACCCGGCAGTCAGGATCCTTATCACAGCTGAGCCACATTGAACCAGTTTTTTGTTTAAGATCACTTACGGCATTGGCCTCTTTCTGCACTGACCTACAGGTTACACTTAAAGACGTAAAATGGTTCCCAAAGGTCTTTTCATTGTGAAGTCACAGGAATGATTTAAAACAGCATTTAAACCATAAGAAACGGAACCTTGTCAAGAGAAAGTCACAGTCTAAGTATTAGAGGAAATACTGAGAAAACTTGGATTTCTAAGTATTTAATCAGACACAGAGTACTTGTGTTTGCCATACACAAGTACTCAGCCTTCAGAGTCACAATAATTGGGACAAAATTTTGTGATGCAATGGCAAATGCAAGAATCCAACTGATGTTAACATCATTGCTCTTCCTCTACAGAGCACAGAGCACCTACACTCAGCAAACACCATATTAGGAATATCATACTAGTAGTGTACAGGGCCGCAATTTTCTTTCTAAACAGTCTCTATTCCCTCAGCTCTTCTGGGGTTCTGTTCTATGTAGACAAGACTGCATCACATCATTTCTGCAAATCTGTCAGCTGCACATTCATGCTGTGAATCTCCCACTTTACGCCCACCCGAAGGTGTTTGATTGGATACTGATCTGGTGATTTTTGCATTATGACATGCTGTATTATGCTGGAAATAGCCATGAGGAAACACTAAACTAAGGTGATAAAAGGATGCACACGGTTAGCAACAACACTCAAATGATGATGAATTGGTATTTAGAGGCCCAGAGCGTGCTGAGAAAAAAAAAATCTTCACACCATTGCACCATAACCACCAGCCTGGACTGTTGACAAAAGGCAGGTTGGGTCTATGGATTCAAGGTGCTGATGCCAAATTCTGATTCTACCATCTGCTGCCTTAGCAGAAATCAATATTCATGAAACCAGACTGTTTTTCTCAGTCTTTAACTGACCTGTCTAGGATTTCTGTTCCGGACTGATAGGAGCGTAACCTGATGTGGTCTGCTGTTATAATTCATCCTCCTCAAAGTTTTACATGATGTGCATCCTAAAATGCTTTTCCGCTCAGCTATAAAGAGTAGTTTTCTGAGTTACCATAGCATTAGCCAACAAGGGGTTTTTATTTACAGAGCTGGTGCCCAGTGGATGTATTCCCCCCCACACATAATTCTGACAAAAAATCTTGAGACTATTGTGCAAGAAAATCCCAGGAGATCATCAGTTTCAGAAGCTCCCAAACATGGTTGGATGTTTTCAGTTTGAATTTTGAGGTGAGGATTAACTTAACATCCTGATAGGATAACTACATGACTGGGCAGGTGTTCAGGTGCATCTCATAAACTGCTCCGTGGATGCTTTTCATAATCTTAACCACAGTACTGTGGCTTGGGTGAATATACTGCAGAAATGAGGGAAAACATATTCTTGTAATTTTGAACCACTTTAAGAACAAATTTTACATTTAAATGCAAATATTACATATAAATACAAACACTAAGTAATGAATGAATAATTAACAATATAATGTGGAAGATCTCCTGTTGAAGTTAAAATGTGAAAGTTTAAATCTAGCTGTGAACTTTCAAAGTACTCTTGTACAAACCATAGATCTGCAAACAAAGATTTCCTTTGATTGGATTTTTGCAGTTGAAGTGGATGGAGCAGCTATTAATAACATAAAGTGTGAAATGACTTACTGGACTTGAGCGCTGAGGAATTGACTTCAATCTCTCCTCCTGCGATTGGCTGGAAGACAGAGAGCTCAGATTGGTAGAGTTCAGGGCTGGGAGCAAGGCTTGTGTTTGCCACACCCCTCTGCTGGGCTTCCTGCTCCTCATACACCGCCATCAGCTGAAAAAACAAAACGGGGAAAAATCTATTTTTTATATATATATTTTGGTCACTATTTTTATTTTTATTTTATTTTATTTTTTTTTTCATCCTCTATGAACACATCGTTTGATCAGAGTAGAACAGCAGAATTCCAATTCAATATTCTTACTTAACTTGACTCCGTCTATTCAGGTTTACTACTTTCTACTCTTCTCGGTCTCCACAGAAAAGCTGCTCCAGTTTAGTTTATAACCATTGTGTACATTGCAACTGTTGTCCTTTCTTGTTTTGTAGAGTGAATACAATTGAACGACATTTAGAGGTACCATAAATGATATTCAGTAATTTGAGAAGAACTTGTATTTGTCAAGAGGTCCTCTGTAGCAGGTGAATGTACATAAAAAGCCCTCAGATCACATTTCTTCAAATAAATAACAAAACAAAACCTACAACAGGGTATTTAGAAAAACTGAATGGTTGTGTATGTTCGCATACACAAATTGCAAGTTACCTTGTGGATGAGGACGCTATAGAGGACATCCAAGGAGCCCAGCATTCCTTTGACAGAGTGACAGGTGTCTACTGATTAACAACTGACTCCATCCGTGTCTGGCCTTTGCATGTGTGCACCACCCAGCTTGTTCCACCTGTGTTATATAGTGGAATCCCTGTCTATTGAGTATTGCACTGAGTCTGCGTTTAGCCTAACATAGCACATAGCTTGTCAACACAGTGTTCTAGGGGCCTCCATGCAAAAGCTGAATGGACCCATATGAGCATGTGCATGTCACATCCATAGTGGTCAAGGGTATAGAAAGGGGACTTTGCCAGTAAAGCCAGAGGCTTCCTGCTAAACTGGAACCCACAAATGGCTGACATACTGTGTCACTCACGCATACACACTAACATAGACACAAACCCTATAAATCCACACAGTAGCTGTACGTTGGTGCACTATGGCAGGAAGGCAGAAATCATTAAGCAGACATTACAAAAATGCTATTCTAAAACAAAAATCAATTGTCAACATTTTGGACTGAAAGCTTACACAGGTGCTGGTAGTCCAGCCACACCATCTTTTTCAAGGCCAACCTGATAAATTATGGAGATTTTCACTGGAAATTTGTAATTGGGTTTTTGAAAAACTGGGATCAACAACAGCAGAAACAATCTCTATCAGGATAGTTTACCATTTAGCTTAACTAATAATTACATAAACTTTGACTGTATTTGAACCACATGGTCCTTTAGCACTTACAAAATGCAATTGTATGCAAAAAGTAAAAGCAAATAGCTTTACGTTATTTTGTAGCAGTGTATACTCAGGCATATAGTAAATTTAATTTTGCTATCCATGATTATGCTGAATTCACTGTTTTGTTTTGATTTTGTTTACATTTTTGATTACTTCAAATTCGTGTGAAAAACGTTTAGAAACATTTAAAATAGAAAAGCATTTTTAATTGTCTTTGTGAAGATGTGAATATAATACACTGTAAGTGCACTCTTCTACAAGCATAACTACATAAATAAGGCAACATCGAGCCTTTTATCACACTTTTCTCACCATCGCATCAAGTGTTCAGCCCAACTGACACCTCTCAGTTACTCACAAATTCATGCTCTCTCATACGCCTTTCTTCCATCTCTCTAACAGATTCTCTGCTCAAAATTTACCTTCAAAACTATTTTTTTACCTGCTTGTTGATTTTCATCCTTTCCCTTTCCTCATATCCTCTGTACTTCATTCACACAGCTTTCTGACACCTTCATGCCCAGAGTCTCAAGCCTTGGTTTAGCTGCACAATAGCATAGTATAATAATTCTAATTTTAAAAACTGTTCACATTATACTACAGTTTCAGCAAATATGGCTATTGGAAAGAACCAAAACAAAACTAAAAGTTTCCAGCTAAGCACACACAGAGAAGGTTGGAAGAGATTCTTAAAAAGGAACATCTGAAAGAATGACAGGGAAAGAAATGGGTAGACAAATTCAACATAGCCTTGCCAGGACTCTTAAAAAGGAGTGTTGGAAATAAAGACAGCAAGATGAGACAAGGGAGGACTTTGCCTATGTTCTTTAAGACAAGGGACTCAAAGACCTGCCAAACAAAATGACACCATAGCCTGAGCAAGAGACGGAGAGGGGGAGGGGGAGAAACAAAGGTGAGACTGCACGGAGTGAAAGCACAGAGAAAAAAAAAGAAAAAAAAAAAAAGACGGCCACGGAAAATGTGAGAGACAGAAGCTAAGAGAGAAACATAATGATAATGAGGGGGACTGACAGAAACCTCAGACTTACGATTATCTGAGAGTTTAATTATGTCAAGTGCTACTGCAATGATGTGTCCATTTTCTACAAAATGAAAAGTTACAGGCTGCCAGCAGTGGTTCTATTTCTCTTACACAACAACCATTTTTGCTATCATCAAGACTAGTGTTACATTGAAAGCTTATGATGTAGATACCTATATTTTTGACCCTTGGAGTACCAAGGTAATTGTTATAATTGCCACTGCACACAGGTTACTAGTGTGTCTCTACATCATGCTTTAAAATATACCATGTTATCTTCTCATCAGCTATCCTATCAACAAACTAGACAGATTTGAAGACAAAGATGGTAATGAACTTGTTTTTTTTCCCCCCATTTTTCAGTTTCATCTTACTGTCAAAACACACTTTGGTTTGATCATGTTGCTGACAACCTCATGAAATGCCTTTATCCATCTGTAAGCATAAAAACCTTTGAGGTCAAAAAATAAAAACACAGTGAGCAAAAAATAAAGCTTGATTCTGGCTTAATTTAGTTTTAGAAAGATGCACCAAATACAGACTGAATATGGCACAAACCGTATTAAAACACAATGTAATACATGCCAGTGTCCAGTTCTCATCTTGGGTTAAATATGGGTTCAACTCCTTTACTACAATGCTGAAGGGTTAGAGAAAATACAATGTATGTAGCAAGTAAAGTAATGTCTGGATATGGGGACTTGGAACAGGAAAAGGACTAAATTTTACTTTAAAAGTCCTCAATTGTGTGGTGTGGTGCAGTGTACCTATTTGACCAAATTCTAAAAATATCTGCTTTGGTTCAGTTTTCCCATCAAGGTGTCCATGTGAATAGTTTAGAGACAGAAGAGTCTCTATTATTTATAAAACTTGTACGGTCAATACAAGCTTTACACAGGTAACCCAGATCAAGGGGAAGCTAACAGGGAGAGACTTGAAGCGTCTTCATGTGGGTCCACATGTAAGTGATCTTTAAACATCATGACCTGAGAGCTGGGATCAACTGACGGCTTAACGTAACAAATTACGATCAAACACTCAGACAAAATTACCCTGATGTTGAGAATTTGGATCAGTTTGGGATTTCTCCGTGTCAAATTTTCACTGACTTAAGTGCTTAATTTACAAAGTTAGTAACAAAGTTTTCTATAACCCATTCTTCTTAACTGCTAGGTTAAGACCGGAGTTTGGGTGTCTTAATGGGGGGTCAATAACCATTTTCCTGAGGTGGTCATTGCTCTGTGACCAATGAGAATTAATATTGAACATATCATACTAGTCAAATTAACTGACCAAAGAACTGCCCGTCCTCTGGCAATGTGCCACTAAATCAGATGTTTCTCAGATCAAGTAGAGAGGTGTAAGGACTAAAGAATACTGATTGATTTGCAGTCTTAAATAGTGCAATCATCACGACCAAATCTACATCAGAAAAAAAATATATTTTTTTTTAAATTAAAAAAAAAAAACCTCTTGTTTCAAGAAAAACAACTAAAACTTATAAAACTTCTGTAGCTAGAAAAGCAAAGCAATTGCCTAACAGACATTGGCTGCTGAGATTACATCAGAGACTGAAGAAAAAGCTGGTATTTAAAGATGATCTTAAGAGGGTATGTGCAGGAATCCTGACGTTGATTTCAATACCTTTTTTAGACTAAAGACCTTCTCAAAATATTTTAAAGACCTCACTGCCACTTTTAATCTTCAACTCTTCTGAATTTAAACTATTCACAGGGACACCTTGATATTTAATATGAATATCGATCAGAACTCATGGTACGGGCCTCAGTTCATGGGAGATTTGACAGTGTTTATGCCCATCGAGGCTCCGCTAACCTTTTTGCAGTACCTAACCTACTTAACCTATTGTTTAAACTCATTCGTCTCCAACCAGGAGTCAAAAAACATTTTTCCCCCTGATTGGACCCTGAGTCAGGTCTCAGCTAAACTGGATAAGACTTGATGTCTTGAAACTCATGTATACTAATAAGGATGATTAAGACGAAAAAGGAAAACTTAAAATTCAAAAACAAATAAACAATGATTGTTTAATTAGTCCTACCCACACAAGTGCTACAAAGTGAAACCTAAGACTGACTTAAAGCACTTAAAATCATTATTTCATCATCCAATATTAATATACCGGACAAAAACATGGCCCACACGGTCATTCAATTGCCATCTGTCATCGTCTTTTCATAGAGAGCTTGCTAAGAGCAATAAGTCTGGACTTGTTTTAGGCGGCAGTAGGGCTGTCACCATCATTAATTTTTTGTTGGTTAATTGCCATACAAATACTTTGCAATTCACAATTTAATTGTCATTTTTTGATGATTATGACTATAATAGTAAAACCATAAAAATTGTTTAATAATACACATACACCTTATGAAGAAGAACAGCCATTTATTGTCATTGAACACTGGAACACATGAATAAAAATTGCATTTCTGTTTGCCTTTTAGGCTTTTGAAACAAAAACTGCACAGGGCAGATATGATATAAACAACTGAAATTTCAAACTATCTTGAATAACTGAAAGTACCAGTTTGTGACACTAATTCACTACTCTAATGTACCATTAAGCCATAGCCGAACAAGAAGACAGAAAGAATTTATGTAATTAAAAGAGCCCCAATCAAACCTCAAACAGTGGAAAACAACCTGGAAACAGCTATGGAAATATGACATATCTGTTGGTTTCATTCAGCTGTTTATATACAATTGAATTGAAACAAGTTAAACAATTAAGCAAAATGCTGAAATGATAGCGATCAGGCAATCATGTCATAATTGTGACAGATCTAGAGGGCAGGAAAATCGTGAGGCTATCAAAATCGAAAAATTTCTTGGTTAACTTAAAAATAAAGAGTGCTTTTTATCCAAATTATGTAAAATGCAATACACACAGTGTGTTCTGTTATGTACGGTGTTCAGCAGCTTCTAAAGTGCATGTGTAGGAGGGGGGATGAAGAAGTGCAGAGTTGCTTCCTATTATTTTATTAAAATTAAAACAGCACATGAAATTGAGAAGGGTAGATTGATAGCAGTTAAGGTTTTAAGTGCATAAGTTGGGAGCATTACACACACACACACACACACTATATTACCATTTTTTCCACATCATACCCTTTTTAATCGGGTCGATTAAAGCATGATTGATTAGTGTAGAGTCAATCAATAAAATGCTACAATCAGCCAAATGCATGAGCATACAAAGCTCAGACAGAGCATAGAAAACAATCTTTAAATGTGCTTAAGCTATCTGTACATCACTGAGCTTTGATTTCCACTCATGACCACTTACCATAAAAAAAAAAAATCTATGATGTTAAAGTCTGGTCGTGCTTGCATGTATGTGTGTGTGTGTACACACTGGCATTTAATGCCATCAGCAAAGGCAGCTTAGCTATGACCAATGTATCACAACAGCCTTAACCATAAATTTAATGTCTGAGGTGGCAACATATCATGCTGGCTGTCCATCGTGTTAAGTGTGTGTGTGTGTGTGTGGGTGCCGGTGTGGGTATGCCTATGTGCATGAGTCAGGACATGCCATATTAAGGGTTACAAAGAGCTCAGTTGGTACTGGGTGTAAAACACTTGAGGCTTGAGTAAAAGCACAAAGTGAAGTTAAATATATATCTTCTATTTTCCTCACTGGAAATACAGTAATTTACTTTAAGTTGTTGTTTTTTTTATTTTAAAAAGGAATAATTAATAAACTTGAATGACCTTAACACAGTAACAAATTGAGGATAAAAAAAAAACCCCATTAAATACCAGGTCCAAAATCACAAAGCTCTTACTCTAAGGCAACTGGTGTTCATAGGAAACCAGCTGTGATCGCTCAGTGACACACGCACACACACAAACATACACACAGAGTGGATAGACTGACAGCACCACCTAGCTCTTCACAATAGTAACTACATCTTCAGTGCAACTTCAGGTTAGGCTGCCACTGCCCCACCCCCGAGAACATAAAAAGTTGCAAGGAAAACAGTGGCTGCCTGCCTTGTGGTAGATGGAGAATGCTTAAAACGCCATTCTTTGTGCATTATGTTTTTTTTTCTATGTTGCTACACTTTACAGCCCCAGTGAGCTGCTTTCTATCAGCATGTCGTCATTGCACTTTTTACCCTTTCTGATGTAATGCCAAAGTAAAAAGAAATGTTTTATGTCTCATGACATAATTTTGATGCTTTTTGTGCTGCACCCATAAAAGAAACCCAGAGTAAGACTGCTAATGTTGCAAGATAAGGTCATTTGAGCCAGCTCTGGATAAACCCAGCACGAGAGGTAGCTTTTAAAAGCCTTGCACATTTCTGTGTGACGCCCATAAAGATAATTGTGCAGATCACAAAGAATTTGAATGAACCCTGAGGCAGGTCAGCTTTCCTCCACTAGGCTATGTACAAGTTGGCTTTTTCTTCTTTCATCAGCAACTATTCCTGCTTAGCCCCATTTTCCCCTCTGGCTTCACCTTGCCTCCTCTCCTTTTGCTTCTACTCATAACCCCTCCCTTCGCTTGCCTATCCTCCTTTTGGTTACTGTTGTGCTTCCTCTCCTTTACCCTGCCTCCATTGCTCTGTTTCATCTCCTGCTCCTGCTATCCCTTCCCTCTCCCAACACTTCCTCCCCAGTAATCTTCTCTGTAGGTTCTCTGCTGTCCCTCTCTCCACTCTGGGCTGTAGTGGCTCCTTACAAATCAGCTGATGTAACTCATCATGTTCCAGCACTTTGCTCTATCGGATACACCCACAAACCAACAAAGAGCTTATCGATTAACAAATGAATCTGATACAGCTACACAAACGCTCTCAATCTCTGTACCGACTATTTAATTCCTTTGTTTTTCCTGTTCCTCTCTCTCTTGTTTTAATTACTTTGTTATGTCTACCTTTCTTATGGAGAGAACATGACATCAGAGAAACAAAAATCAACAGCAGCAGATTTATGCAGATTAGAAAACACATTCACCACAGAGGGATGTATAAATATACTATAAAGGAAATCATGTATATCTTGTATAAGAAGACAGTGACAAAAAGAGCCATGCACACACAAACACATCTCTTACTATGACCTCTGCTGCGATTGATTCATCGCAATGGTGATCAATAAAAAGGATGGTGTTGTCTCCGTAGGGAGACAACACCATCACCTGCTCAGCAGTTTTAACTGTGTGTGTGTGTGTGTATATTTGTTTGTCTAGGTTTGTGTGCATTGGTTGACCCTCTATTGACCTCGAGTCACTTTGCCCCTCAGTAGAACATGAGATATTCAGACAACACAGACAGGTTGAATACAATGAATGAATGACATACTGTGAGGAAGGTAAAGCACAGATGTAAAGACAGAGAGGGAGGGGGGCTGCTAGATAATATAGAGACAGACAACGCACAAACAATTTAAAATGTCAAAAGCAGAGCAGCCTCCATCCATACCAGTAGTGCAACTGCTTTGACTTTGTGAACCTCAGACAGACAGAACTTCAGTGTCTGCCACACAGCCAAAATATAATGACAACTTCTGTGTCCTCAGTTATGCAGATGGTGTGCGCACGTGTCTGTATTCAAATGTGCATGTGTGAGTGAATGTGTGTTTGTGTCCCCATATTCATATATGTATTTATGCTTGTGCATGAGGAAGTGTGAGTGAGTGTGAGCGATAACCATCTACCATCACTTCCCTGAGGCTGTGTGTAGACCACACTTGGCCATATGGAACAGCATTATGGAGACACACAGCAGCACAGATGGACACATTCTGTGAAGGCCATATTCCCAATGATCCAGGATTAGCCATTTTACCGACAGCATTCACAAAACAAAGGAGCCTATTAACTAGAGAAAACTGCACAGGCTCCACCTGAGAAAAATAAGGTTGGAATTTTTAACTACCTTGTGATTCCATTACGAATAAGCGTGCTACATTCTATGACAAAATGGTTATCGATACATCTTGAAGCATCACATTTTTCATGCATTAGTAATCCGCAACACCCATCTGCCAAGGGATTAAGAATGGAAACTAGCTGTGGCTATAATCTGGCATGTTTACTAGGGGTGTAATGGTATGTGTACCGAACACACCGAAGATATTACCACGCTAAAGCAAAGCAGAACTACTCGCCACTCCTTGTTTCCTCTGGGTGACGGAACACTATCGCAAAGCCCCGTATGTTGTTGTCGAGCCATCCTAGCAACCTTGTTAAGCATGTAGCACAGACCAGCCTCACTGAAACAAATTTGAGTTCATTAATCTAACTAACGACCCAGTCTAACGCAGAGCCATCTGGCAACTCCTTTTAGCATCTAGTATTAGCAAAGAGGAGCATGAGGCTCATATGGCGAATGCGAGTGAGAAGCAATATGTGTATATATTTCTGTCTGTCTCTGTGGCGATATATATATATATATATATATATATATATATATATATATTAGGTTCTAGGTTATTAGGTTAGGTTATTAGGTTTATACCTTGTCTTTAAATCAGACAACAAATCTACAAAGTTACCAACATTGAAGCTACTTTATTTAACAGTAAATTAACTATAACAATTGAATCCATAAAAATCAAATAGTGTTTTTATTCCCAATTAGCCAAAGATGATTTTGGGGTTGAGGTCAGAGCTGTAGACTGGTCAAGCTTTTCCAAAACCCTACTCCAAAAAAAAAAACAAAAAAAAAAAACATGTTTACGAAATTTGTATGATGGTGTTCTTGTGTTACAACCAAAAAAAAAAAAAAAAAAAAGGGATATATTTCTTTCTACAATTACAGGAAATGGAAATGAAATCAACTTCATCACTAACCATTAACACCAACACTTTCATGGTTTTAACTTTGACTTAACACTGCTGTACAGAGGTGAGAGTCAGGCGCGATAAATCAAGCTCTCTATAGGCGAATCCACATTAAATATTTTAATTTAAAACCTTAAACTAGAAAAGACATGGCCATTTCATTTACAGTCCATATGTGAATTTATAAGGAGCCATACCAAACAAATATCACATGACCATTCACTTAAACTGCAGGAAAAGACAAAAAATGGCCAAATGAATTGGCAAAGAGTTTGGCCAAAGATTTTTTGCTCAGGCCAACAACAACCTATTACTAAACACAAGTATAAGGCAGCCAGGGTCTTCCATTTCCATTTATATTGATATCTTTGGAACTTTCATATGAACAACAAACTGCAGCAATGCCAATTGAATGTCTTGGTGAAGAGACTGCCTGAAAATTCATTCATTCATCTTCAACCACTTATAGTGTCCGGGTCACGGGGTGTGCTGGAGCCGATCCCAGCTCACAATGGCTGAGGGCGGGGTACACCCTGGACAGGTTGCCAGTCCATCCCAGGGCCAACACACATAGACAGACAGAGACCAACAACCACTCGCACTCACACTCAGACCTACAGAGTCACCAGTTAACCCAAACATGATGTCTTTGGACGGTGGAAGGAAACCAGAGTACCTGGAGGAAACCCACGCAGGCACTGAGAGAATGTGCAAACTCCACACAGAAAGGCCCCAGGCCCGGGAACCGAACCCACAACCTTCTTATTGTGGGCCAACAGCGCTAACCACTATGCTGCCGTGCTGGCCTTGTCTGAAAATATGCATCATTATCTATATTTTCTTTAATTTCACATCCTCTCCCCACTGGGTTGGTGTTTTACTCCACCCTCGAGTGCAACCTTTGAGAACGACTATAAACACATCCGAATTACAATGTGGTCGGCCAACACATCTTTAGAACTAGTTCTAAGAGACCATAAGCCAATCCTTAGTCTACAGCTCTAACGTCCCCTGATAGCTCATTTATCCAGCCTTCCTTTCCTTCATCATCCTCTTCCTTTCCACCATCTTATCTCATTCAGCTGGCTCTCCACATAACAATGGATGTCTGAGTGGCTTTTGAAGTGGGATTTGCTGTCTGTTGGATGTGAATGATTAGGCTACACACGTACACACAACACACACACACACACACACACACACACACACACACACACACACACACACACACAAAATGTTCTCACATATATGCAAACACAGTTTCACAAACATATACACACAAAGGGTTTTGATGGTTGTTGTTTGAGGATTAAAACGTCACCACACAAAGCATTAGTATCCATCAGCTGACAGTCCAAACCCCAAATCAATGTAGCAGTCACATACACATAAGTATATTGGCATGGAAACAGAGTTTAAAGGATAGATTGTATCAATCCTACAGCAACTCACGCTTCTCCTTATAAAAATTAAAATTCACAGAGAAAATTATTTTCTGTTTATGATCCTGTTTTTTTTTTTGGTTTTTTTTATGGTTAGTGATAAAATACGCTACCCCTATTCCCCTCGGACCTTTGTACTTTTAACATGAAACATGTTTGGTGAAAGAATCATTGTCCTGTTCTACACAAAGGATTGCAACTACACATGTCTATAATCTGTAACCACATTGGGGATTATAGGGTTAATTGGTGAAAGGTTGTTTCTTGACCCTTCCACCAGCTTATCTGCTCCAGAGCTAAAAGAGAACAATCAATCTTACCACTTCCTTCAAACCATGCAAGGTAAAAGGACTTTCATCGCTATTAGCCCTTTGTACTAAAAGAAACACCTATTTGCTTTTTACAACAATTTCTGTCCGTTCAAAAACTGAAAAAAAAAAAGATTACTTCATCCATCTCCCTAAACCAGCATTATTGTTGGTTCAATCAGTGTCCTCAAACACAGGCTAATGTTGCAAAGCTAAATCACACATTGAGTACTTTCTTTGTCCCACGGTTCTATTTTACCTCCTTTTCGAGGTGAATGAGAGAAATTACATGGCACCTACTCCAGGAGCTGATGATCTGCTAGTGTGTGTGGATATGCGTGTGTTTGTGTTTAGGGGTTAGGCAATTAAATGAGCCTGTTGTCATAGCTCACACATACAGGGACAAGTTCACTCTCACCACCAGAAACATTACTCTGTCAATGTATGTAAATCTTTCCATTAACTGCTGGTAGAGTTATTTATTTGAGTGTGTGTACGTCTGAGTGAGCAATGACGACACATGCATGCATGATAAATCTCTCTTGAACAGACAAACAGATCCAAAGGGAGTGCATCTATGGAGAAGCTTTTCTTTTCAAAAGGTTGGTCTAAGATGTGGTCTTTCTAATATCTTAATGATTGAGGTGAGGAGTGAAGCTCATAGCCAACAAAGAGTGATTACATTAGTTTTCCTAACAGATCATATCATCTTTTCGCAAAACCATGAATCAAATTTATCTCAGCACTCTCAACAATGTTTTGTGCACAAATGGACAACACACCTCGACCTGAATTACACACCACAGGTTTTGCCATAGGACAAAGCAGCAATAGTTCCCAGCTGAAGTTTCAAACTAGCTGACAATCTCTCAGGTAGATTTAAATAATTTCCTTGAATCAGCCCGAGGCTTGCTGCAGTAAATGGCTTAATATCTTCAAAGATTTAGACAGCTTTGACTTTAGCCTTTTAAGTTATTAGATCAAGCAGCAAATTATGCTCTCTCGGTGTAATCATAATGAACTACAGTATGAGACTGGCAGGTCTTCAGAGGTTCAATTTCAGAGATTTTTAAGCTACCTGTTTTTTCATCCATACAAATCTGCACACTGTCATAATGGCAATGGATTTGACCGTTCTCATCCAAAAAAATTACATTTTGAATGAAAATATTTCTTATGTCACATTTCAAGAGCAATCAGTTTTTTTCACTGAACCACATCATCTGACATCATTTGGATGAAAAGAGGTTAATCTTTATCGGAAAATTTGGATTATGTTGAATGTCTTTCAGTAACTTGACATGCTTAAAGTACAACAATGTTCAGACTAGAGCCCACCCAATTTATCAGCGTACCGATATAATCAGCCCATATGAGCTATTTGCAGATTAACCAGTATCATGTGTATACTTGTTGATTAAATGACAATTAAAAACTTAGGACAGTTTGTCCTCTAAAGGGCACACCCCAACTTAATTTTTTGAACCACATATACAAATGCCACAAATGACAACAATCAACTGAGCTAATCAGAGTCAAGCATGGTGGCCCACAACAGAGATCACCTGCATCAATGGGAAGTTAATACATTACTGGGGAAAAAAAAAAAAAAAACAATCCCCATCACTTCTTCTCCTACTCCAGATGAGCCTGACAACAGTCCTGTCAGCCATGCCTGGTTTTGCAGCAATAATTTTAAAGCCCGTACCATCAAACATCAAAATTATGTTTTACATCAGGGTAGTTGAGGGGTGTTACAATGCTAGGAGCTTATACTGCTATCCATAGCTAAATGAGGTTACTCACAAAGCTAGTAAACACATTGTTTATCAGCAGAAGATTGCTAGTTTTAATGAACAGTTAAACTATAGTGTTTTATTTTATTCTGCCAAAACGAAGCAATGAAAAATATACCTGTGACTCATATTTATTCTTAATGTTAAATAAGGATACGGAATGAACAGTCTCAGCATTAATTTCATCTGTATTTGTGAGACAAGGATAAAATGGAGCATTACCATTGCAAATAGTGGGACAGGTTAGCAAAAAGTTCAAGCCAGACACAGTGAAGGTTTTTTTGTTTTTTTTGTTTTTTTAAATGGTGGAGAGGTTTTGTGATTTAGTAAGAAATTTTTAATATATGTATAATGTTACTTTGTCCGGGCACAGGGACAAACAGCTGCAAGGACATTGGATGGGAGTGAAATGTGAGTTGGACAGCAGTGAAGGAGCTGCTGTCTACTGGATGTATGGCTTCACATCCATCCCAGCATAAAGAACACACAGACGTATGCAGGCAGTGACGGGATCAAAAGTTATAAAGTAATAAAGTTCCTTATCTTAATTATATCTCACCTGTTTTTCGTCTAATGTTTTGACATATGGCAAGTGGTGTGGGAGTACTTTACCAGAGACCCATCAGGTACATTGATGTGCAACATTTGCACAACCTCCACGAGCCAGGGATCTGGCACCAGCTGAACAATTTTTTACGATAAACCATGTTTATTTTTAAACCGTATTGTGTGTCCTTATTTTGGTGAGGACTCTCGAACAACTACACTTTATAAATATTAAGGAAAAATCTTTGGTTATGGGTTTCTGAAAAAAAAAATCTAAATATAAAAATGAATACCATTTTGATTTTTGAATATATCATTATCGATTTTTAAATCCTCAAATACCAAAATCATATCAGTCTTCAACAAAACTGTATCTGTTGGGCCCTAGTTCAGACATTTCATTTAGAATTTCAAATGTGTGCCAATACACTGACATATTTTTTTATTTTTATTTTAAGATCTATGTTACCATACATTTTTGTACCATGTTTATATACTTGACTCTATTTGTGTCAGTTTACACAGTCGGAACCACACACAGGCAGACATCTTGGTAAATTACTTTATCCATTCCCAGCAACCACTACATTCAGCCACTTCATTAAGATAATTCATCAGCACAATGAATCCAATAGGACGCGGACTTCATAACAATAACAATTAGTAACATGCACACACAATTTCATTATGCGATATCATGGATCCATCTATTCTTGGTGGGTCCCAGGTGCAGCTGTGTTTCCTTAATTAAGAGCCAAGCTCCATGAAGACCATGGGCTTCTCCATTTATTACACTCATAATTAACCCTTTTGCTCTCTCTCTCTCTCTCTCTCTCTCTCTCTCTCTCTCTCTCTCTCTCTGTCTCTCTGTCTCTCTGTCTCTCTGTCTCTCTCTGTGTGCGCGTTTCATTTCAATCACTCTGTCAACCCCTTCTATCTTTGCTTCAGATCAATCTCCCATGTTCTGCTGGCTGGCTCCCTCATGCTGTCACCTCGTGCCCATCTCAACACTGTCACCATTAACCTAACATTTGTCTTTATTTCACACTCTCTTCCACAGTTCTTTAATTGCCAGCCTCCCCATGACTTTCATTTTATTCACTCTTGCAATTAACCCCTTTCTCTTTTGCACCCTCCTGCTTCTCCTCCTTCCATATGATCTTACAAATTACAGCTATCGGTCTTGTTCTTACTCTGGCTTTTTGTCTCATCCTCCCTTCAAGCATCCTCACCCTCTCTCGCAAACGCCGTTACTCAATTAACCCCTGTGGTTCCTGTCTAAGGGTCAACTGGTGTGTCAGTTCTGGATCAAATCGTGTGTGCCTTTGACAAATAAAGACTTCACACACACAGACTTGACCACTAAGGTGTGACTCCAAAATTATTGGATTCATTAGTGCGAATGATGGGAGAAAGAGGTAAGTGGTGAAGGTGAAGAAATGGGGTGAGGGAAAGTAAAGAGGAGGAGGAGGCCAATACATTACTGGCTACTATTACTAGGCTAGCAGAAAAATCCAAGGAAGAGTTATTGCGAATAAAGAAAGACAAAGAAAGAGGAGCCCAATACTGGAAAGAGGAAAGAGACAAAGACTGATGTTAGCTGTAGAATTATGCCAAGGAAAGAGATGTATATGAACTCATTGTTTGTTTGAGGTAGAGTTAACTAAGATGCAGAGAGAGTGTAAAGGGGAAAGGCATGAGGGCAAATGGTTGACAGATTGAAAGGAAACACAAAAAGAAAGAGTAGTCATGGAGAGAGGGAAATAGTGCAGGGAGGATAATTACTGTAAAGAGGAAAAGTTGAGGTGGAGAATTGATAGAATAGGGGAATGTGGTGATGGTGAAAGGGACCATTTAGGTTCATTATGGCTGAGATCTCAGTGTTTTCTCCTCTTTATCCTGTTGTAATGAGCAATCTCTTTACGTAACAGAGATAATGATACACGAGCCAAGCCTGGATGGCCTTTAGGAAAAATTCCTGTTAATTGGAAAAACCTGAACTCCCATGTATCTCAAAACATCAGTTCACTGAAGTGTTTTAGGCTGTAATGGCAGACAATGCAATTTGTATCTAGTTATCAGCAAACTGGCACCAAGATGAGAAGAAATTAAGAAAACAAGTATTCAATCAATAACATACAATGTACTAACTACATTGCTTGAGATTGTAAGTCAAATTCTTTATCATGCATTTCATTAAAAACTTCAGCTATATAGCAGGAAGTGTAATATGATGAGTTTTTGTCCAAGCCTTTAAGTCCAAGCTTTCACTGAACTATTCATAATCATGCATGTATGTGTGCATGCACACACATGTATATACCCACCCAGTGACACAACGACAAGGATGTGTGCATTTAGCAGATGGCTGGTGGTTAAGAGTGTGTGAGTGATAAAATCTGCCCACTATTCCATCGCCTTGTCCATTATTCCACTCCACTGCTTTTGACAAGGGTGTGTGTCTTTATGTGTGTGGGTGTGTGTGTATATTTTTGTGTGGAGCTTTCATCTCCATCTATCTGTGTCTAAGTGGAAACCATCTCTTCACATCACTTGTGTCGTAAATGAACAACATAAAATTTAAACCATTAAATTACCACATAAAAACAACATTTAATTGAGTTTTGTGTAGTCCAATTTTATTGTTTCTACCCGTCATGTGTGACGGGTTATAAGCAATCAAACTAATGGAACATTACAGAACTATTCAAAATGTGCCACATGAGTAATATTGTATTACCCATCTGTGTGTGTGATGAACTTAAGCATGGCATGTCTTTACCATAGGAAGCTAGGCAGCATCAAGGCTTACGTATGAAGTCATTGTGTTCCTCATTAGTTATGTGGTTGGTTGGGTGTGTGTGTGCGTGCGCGCAAAAGATAAAGAGAGGAGGTGATGCTGATGAGTGTCAGCAGCATTTGGAAAGATGATTAACTGAAATCACACACACACACACACACACAGAGAGTACATTCTCCATTAAGGTTTACAGACAAATAAGATTTAAGACCAAAGAAACCTCCAATCATGAACATATAGCCTTTTACTCTATCAAAAACAGAAAAGATAATATTCACCATATACTCACGGACACTGTAAATCACTGCAAAAGATACAACCTAGGAAGTCATATATCACTAAAAGCTGATACTTCAACACACACGTACATACAATATGCAGATACATTAAAGGGTGTCCTGTTAATATATGTTGACTGTCAGTGTAGACTGATATATGTGTCACTGTACGGCAATTTAACAATGAGGCCATAGCCTCATCAAATATAATTCACAATAGCTAAGATCTTAGCACCTGAAGAGTAGGTTTATGGTCCATCTACCCTTCTCAAGGACTACCAGATGCACCTTAATGCGCGCACACACACACACACACACACACACACGGGAACCCATCAATGAAAATTAACATATGTGATTATTATATAAATAAAAATGTCAGATTATATTAGGAAAATGAAGAAATTGTATCCAAGACATACCTATAGTGCATGGACAGAAGGTTTTATGGCTCTTGTACCCCACTGAAGGACTGGGAAGAGCAAGTACAAACATTTATATCGTGGAAGTGGCCTCCATAGCAGTTTTCTGTTGGCCCAGATACATTTAATGAGAGAAGACTGATTTAAAATTTAATTTTCCTTTTGGTATCATGTTGGCTGACTCAGTGTTACAAGGTCATATCATGCTACAATGAGGCTTATAAGAAAACAATTAACTATTATTTCACAGAGTTTTTTCTCAACCTTTGAAATTGAGATTTTTTTTCTATTTAAAAAAGGTCCCAGGTCAGTTATTCCTCTTAGTATCAGCAGTTTTACAGTCAGTTCAGTTGCTTCCCACTCTTGTAACTTACATTGTTTCTCTTTCGGAAATAAGAATTTAGTTGTTCTGAATGACTCGGATTGCATTAAAGAAAACAGATTACCAAACTGAAATAACCCCACAAAGCATGCCTTTTTCACTGCAGAAAAGGTACACCTAAAGAAATATAAACAGGTTTACACATATTCCATATATTCCAATTTTTTTGTATTCTGTGCATACACACACCCACTACCAGGATACCCAGGAAATGAAAGCAGCATAACGTGTGAAAGCAATAAGCAGCACTGCTTTCTTTAGCGGAAGGTCAATATTATTCTCTCCAGTTGGCCACTTGGTATGAAGAGCAGAGGGGTCAAAGGTGCCAAGAAGACTGTTAGTATTATGTGGCCACATTGTGTGTGTGTGTGTGTGTGTGTGTGTGTGTGTGTGTGTATGTGTGTGTGTGTGGGTGCGTGTGTGTGGGTGAGATGAAATGTGGATGAATATTTGTCCTTCCAGTTTATTCGCTTAACCTTTTCGAGCTGACATCCAATGTGAAAATGAAGATATGTTTGAATTTGATTGCCCTGACTGATATGTTGATAAATATGATTAAGACCGGCTGAAAAAACCAAAGGGAGATTAAGATTATGTTTCAACAAAGTATTTTATCTTTATTGGTCTAAAAAGGTTTGAGACAAAATCGGCTTTTACCTTTTGCAGAAATTGTAGCATGCCTGTGAATTGAGGCATTCTTTTCTCTAAGCCCTGAATTTTATAACTTAATTCAGTTTCAAGATGGAGCTCAGACACAAGGTCTGGTACAAACACAAGCACCATTACCAGACACCTTGGAAATTTGATACTAAATAAAACTAAAAATCTAACCTATAACCTATAATCACAGCAGAGATAATGAACAGGCAAATTAAAAATACCAGTGGAGACCATACGTCTTGAAAAGTTAAAGAGACAATAAATTTTTTCTTAAAACTTGATCAAAACTCTGCTACAGTAAAGGAAAACAATGATACTGGCAAAGCTTGAAAAAAAATTCTAATTTATTAGCACATTAAACAGCACTAATATGATTATAAAGTGCAACACACAGATTCAAGGTGATCAATGAGATTTTATATGCAGGTCTGCTTCATTTAACTATTAAAGTTTTTTTAAATTGCCTGGGATTAAAATGTTGCAATTAAAAATGGACTGCTTCAGAGGCTTCCCACATAAAGCTCTGCTCCTCAATATGTCTGCATGTTTTTCTAATCCCTTTCAAGACTCATTGTTTTGATCTGGGTCATGGTTCAATTAATGTTGACATGTTATCCAGGAACACTCAGACACGCACATGCTAAATGCTATGAGAACCTTATCATTAACCACATTAATGTACAAACACACAACTTACACAGCACGTACAGAAGAGCCCAATCGAATACTGCTCGACTGCCGGGTGTCTATTGTCTTCATTATCTTGTCACACCAGAATAAGCTGCTATGAATAATCATATTGCAACTGCATCATCTTTATGAATCAATAGTTTAAACACAGCTGTGTGTGTGCATGTATGTGTCATTTTTGAAAGAGAGGCTGCAGCTGCAAACTTTCTGTCAGCAAGTATATTCTGCACAGACTTAATGTACATGTCATTTATGATGAAAACTCTAGTGGAGGATTATGGGGCATTATGTGTAATAACCCTTCCAACAGGGTCATAATTGCCCCATTCTGACTGGCTTGTGTTTTTTTCCCTCAAAATGACAGCACTAAGCTGGTGAGCAAAGAGGAGGTAGGAAGGAAAAGGAGAGAAATGGGGGAGGGGAGAGAAAAAGAAGACAGACATGTACAGCAGTTGTGGAGGAAAAGGAAGAGGGAAAGACGATGTTAAGTGACAGTGTGGAAAAGGTTGGGGAAAGACCAAAAGATGGCTTATATAGTTTGTAAATTGGAGGGGTTAAAATAGCCAAAAAATCATTGATGTGATAATTATAATACATGCATACATTTTTCACTTACTCCACAGCTGGTGAACCGTTACGAAGACGAAAAGACTTTCTTTGTCTCTCTTTCTTTGCCCATCACTTCAGCCAACTTTGCTTACAAGCAAACTCTATGTGCTCTATACCAATCTCTGTACTCCACCTATCCTCCTTCTCCTCCATGTGCACTGCTTTTTTTTCCCCCCATTCATTTAACATCCTGTTTAGAGTAGGGCTGAATTATATGGGAAAAAAAATTATTTAAACATATTGTGATAGCCAAATCAGTCATGAGTTTACTGAGAATTATCCTTTTTTTAATTTAAAAAAAAAATAATAATAATAATAATAATAATAATAATAATAGGCATCCAGCGTACATTATGCCAAACATCCGTAGAATATGATACGTAGACCAGGCCATCTCTGTATCATTACAATAAAATTACATTACATTTATGAAGACAGTGTGATGGATTTTACTTTTATCAAAAGAATTGCAGCTACTGTGATTTGAACATTGCAGTTGCAATAATATTTTGGTTCATTATTCAGCCCGTGACTTACAGTACTATAGGTTAAATCTGCATTTAAAGTTTCACCATCATTTTAACAATTTGCATAATCAATCCTCATACCTTTTAACAATTTTTCATTCAAACAACTCTCTCCTCTATAGTCTGTGACTTAGCAAGGGTTTGCCAAATCTGTATCACAGCTTACATATATATTCAAAGTGTACATACAGACATACAACAAGAAACATCTCTCTCTCAACTTAAACGATGTGTTTTGACCCAAATAGAACAATCAGTCCAACAATTAATTGCCATGTAAAAAGCTAGACTGAATCGTTGCTAATGACTAATGGCGAAACGAATATGATCTGGCTCCATTATAAATAATACAACAAGTTCACACAATCAGTGATGGCAGTAATCAATCTGTAAATGATGCAACATTAATTTGGCCAAATGGCTTTTTCATGTGCATTTATGTGTCCCTGCACATTTAAACAAATAGTACAGCAGCCCATGATCATAATTTTTTCTCATTTTTGTGGGCCTTTATTTGATTTATCTGGATCAGGAACTGTCGCATCCTGCAAATATTATTAATGTCTTCTCATGCTATAAGTTACAAAGGGAGTGCTCAGACTGGAAGACAGACATAACTGAGCCTGTTTTACAGAGCTGCATCTGTTAGCAGCAGCAGCTTGTGTTATTCACCAATGATCAGCAAATTATTCATGATCATGGATCTGGAGAACTGTAGTGTGTGAGAGCACAGAAGGGAAGGAAGGGCCTGCTGATAACATGGAACCTGCTCTGAATAATTTCCTCATTATCAAAGGTTTGGCTATTCTGTTAATTATTCTAGTATTGTAGAGGCCTTTAATTATTTTAATTTCAGTTTAACCAACAGATGACTAATTTCAAAGGATGTGATCTGGGCAAAGTGGAAAAGATATTTTAATTTAAATCATTAAATCAGAAATAATAAATATAGATGTGCAATTAGAATTTTTTTGGGAAGATCTTTCATCAAGTTTTGATTAAAATGTAGGAAACAGTAAGACGTTCAGATGGGGAAAGACAAGAAGAAGTACACTTAATTTAGAGCCAAAAAAAGCCAACACAGGTTATATTTCACTTCCTCATAGCCAGACACATCCTCAGCGTGTTGATACAGGTCATTGTCCGCGGCCATGGCTTCACACAATAGCTGATTTGTGTCATTTTTTTTTATTCAACTCTCCTTTTTCAAATGCAAAGTCTATCATCTCATCTTTGATATATATATATGTACAATGTCTTGATCTTGCATATTCTAATGCTAACTTACATTTTACGCTCTGTCCTAACGCACAGACGCCATCTGTATGGACACTGTCTCCATCATGCTCCTACCACCCACTGTCCAAAAATGATGGCAACAAGGGCCAAAAAACAGAAAGGAAAACAGAAGGACAACAAAGAAAGTTAAGAAAAGCAAGAAAATTACAGCTTTCATGATATATTAAATATATAAACAAACAGCCTGATTCAAGAAAATTACTAGTAGCTGGCAGGAAACATTGACACAGACACGTGGGAGAATACACAAACTCAAAGTCCACCAACTCTTCATCTTAATGTCTCTAAGTCAGACCGTTTCAGGTTGTTTCATCTAATCAGACAGACAGACAGACAGTATAATCACTAGACATGTTTAAAGTTTGATCGATTCAAAGTGTATTCTAACAGGATTTAAGAGACAACTTAAAATCAGTCCTCCGGCAAATGACGCCATCGGGGCATTACAGGTCTGACTCGACTAGATTTCTCTGTGGACTTAGTCATTGGAGGAACACAGCTATAGCAACATGATGTGAACATCAGAAGAATGATCTGTTAATTAATATGCTGTACTGCATTTTACTGTATATTACATAGTACTGAAGAGAACCATCTTAATTTTACATATTCTCTAACTTCTGTTGTGATATCTGCTGCAGAAAATGATCAATATAAAAATGCCTTTAAAAATAAAGAAGTACACAAGATATCAATATTTTTTGAAGAGGAACCAATAGGATGTCCTGGTAGAATGCTAATGGTATTTACATCTGAATAAGGAAGGAATATAATCAAACCACTGGCGAGGTTCTGTGCATGTGTGCATCAAGCAATCAATAGGTTAAAAATAATGACTGGCACAATCACCCATGATCAAAGCTTAGCACACAGAGAGCGGCCATAGTTCCTGGTGAGCCTTTGTTCCATTAATTTTTCCACAGAGGTTCTTAAAATATTTGTTACTAAACAGTTGATACTAAAAAGGAATTACTAAATCTGTATAATATACTTGTGAGTGAGTATTTGAGATCACAGACACATGCGCATACTCGGGTATGCGTTGGGTGCAACAGTAAACAGAATGAGACAGGTACTGTAAATGGATGATGACTGAAGACAGGTGTGCAACCTCAACAAACAATATTTACGCTTTACACCGATGTTTGCAAAGAATGTGTGTGTGTATGTGTGAAAAAGATTGATCAAGTGTATTTGATATTGATAGCAAACAGCAATATCATATAGGGCAGCAGTCCCCGTCTCCATTACCATTACCAGTTAACCTTTTAAAAAACTCTCTGTAAAATCTAAGGCTCTTTCTGCAATACCTACACGAAAAATACATTAGGAATTACACTTCCAGCCACACAGAAAATGCTGATGGGAATCCATATTTCCTGCTTACTTTTCATTTTCTTTGGCATAAAGCTGTGAGTGGGATTGAAAAACAACATGCAAGGGAGACATTAGGGTAATGGAGAAATGGCTTGGGGTGGATGTGTGGTTGCTGGTCTAAAGGTAAACTTGAAAACCATACAGACAAAGGCTTCCTCACAGCTTTTGTATCTGTTTTTTCGGCCTTATATCCTGCCACATTAACGTGCTCTCAGAAAGTATTCAGACACTTCACACAGGGATTCCTCAATTGAATGTCTGTTTATTCCCAACAACAAGAGTTCATCAGGAAGCAGAGCCTTGATGTTATCTGATGCCTGATAAATCTGGTGAATGTTGCTTCTTTTTCATTCAAGATGGCCAAGGTACTAGAATGGAGTGTATTTGTTGGGTGTAAAAGTTGTGCAAAAAGCAGTGATGGACAAAAATATTGGCAAACTAACACTTCTGTCAGATAACGTACCACTTCTCCCAGAAAATAATCGCAATTACAAATACTTTCTTTTGCATTGAAGCAAAAAAGCCTAATCTTATTATATTCCACACAAAACTACAAAAGTGGACTGGACAAAATTATTGGCACCCTCGTCTTAATATTTGGTAGCACATCCTTTAGGATGGATAACTCTAATGAATGGCTTCCTGTAACCAAGAATTCGTTTCTCACACCTCTCTACTTTAATTTTGGACCATTATTCGTTTGCAAACTGCTTCGGTTCTTTCAGATTTGACGGGGGCCAACTACTGAGATCTCTCCACAGGTGTTCTATGGGATTCAGGTCTGGACTTATTGCCAGCCATTTTAGGACTCTCCACCACTTTTTGTTTCACCATATCTGAGTGCTTTTTTAAGTACGTTTTAGGTTGTTGTCCTGCTGGAAGGCCCATGACCTCTGATGTAGCCCCAGCTTTCTGACACAGGGCCCAATATTGCGCCACAAAATACTTTTTTTTTTGATCATGACTATTTCAAAGGCTTCACCAAAGGCAGTAAGATGATTTTAAACTTCTGCCAAAGTGTATCCAGGTCATAATTGGACCATTTCAGTTTGTTTGGGGGTTTTTTTGTTTGGTTGGTTTTTTTTCACATTTTGTTATGTTGCAGATTTATGCCACAATAGGAGTCAACTTCTGTTCCTTTCACTTGGTAAAGCATGATTTGGAATAGCACACATGTATTAAGTTCTAAAATCTGACAGCATATCAGAGCAAATATCATGTCATGGAAAAGAAGGAACTGGATGCAGAGCTAAGAGACAAGACATGATTACGCCAAGGCACAGATCCATGGAAAGCAACAAGAAATTCTACTACACTGAAGGTTCCCAAGAAGACAGGCCCCTTTGGGAAACAAACTAAAGTTTGAAATAAACAGGACTCTTCCAAAAGTTGGCAGTTACATACTATTGACAGACCAAAGCTTTCTGTTTCCATATGCTTCCAGTCTTTGGGCTAAGCTAAACATTTCCATGCAAGATGATGAAATCTTTTCATCGGAGACAGATAATGGTAAGCATCCTTCCTAAAAAAGCATTTGGACAATTACACGTGTTTTTCTCTTCAGGCTCTGTACTACAGCAATTTCAATTATAGCCCCTTTAACACTCCTCAACTTGCAAGGGTTCAAAAGTATTTGTCTTCTTTGTTTCTTGTGCAGCTGTGCGTTGTTTAAGCATTAGTCATTAACCATTATTAAGCATTACAAGAGGTTTAACATCCTTGACTACCCAAGTCAGTCATCTGATCACAATCCAATATAGCCACAGTCCACTTGCTGAGAGACCAAACTAAAGACAGAATAACAACACAACAAGCAAGACATGAAGGTAGCTACAGTGAAGGCTTATGGTAGTTTGCAAATGCTTTTGTTAATAGGATTTTTTACAAAATATTTTAATGTGCCGGTTTGGTTTCACTTCATGTGTACCTGTCCATGTACTTCTATATCCCTGAACACTGAAGATGATTTGTTTAAAGATTTATATTTTTCCATACTGTTCTCTTTAGTAATATAAAACTAATCACATTAAAGCTAAGACTTGGCATGCAATAACTATTTCAAATTGAATGTGTTGATGCAAGGGAACCTGAAGTACAGTAAATGGCAACTTTTGGATCTAGACAGTAAGTGATCTTTCATCATGTTGTGCTGCTATACTTTTTGTTTGCCGTCTTTAAGATCTTTGGGACTAATGTTCGTTCATAAATTGAGCACTCTGTTCCCAAATGCATCACTTGACTATATTTCAGAAATGGATTTATGAAACTGTATTTTTGACCTCTGCTCCGTCTTCAGCAGACCTCAGAAATCTTCTGGGTTTTTTTTGGGGGGGGGGGTTGTGGTTATAAACCTAAAGCCAGGCAGTCTGAGTCCGCCTGCAGTAAAACACTCATCTGGGATTAGAAGCCATTTATTCATCTCAGCTCAGTAATACTATGAGAGCCTTGCCTCAGAATCCAATGAATATTTCACACTTTCATTTCATATGCAATCTCTGGTGCACAGATATGTGTATTGCTGGATATCATTCTGTACACTTTATTTCTCCCCATGTGTGTCTCACCATGTGTGTGTGTTTTGTGGAATTGGTTTGTGGCACTGTATTTGATAGCAGTATGAAAATGCGTATTTTGTGGTACGCATGTACATTTATATTTGGTTGTGTGCTCCAAAGTACGTTTTGTTCAGTTTCACTAAATTCACAGGATGTTATCAAAAAGAAAATACTCCTGCCCTGTGTAAGTAATATGAGGTGAGAGAGTTCAGGATACATTTGGAAAATACCTGTCCATATATGGCCTTCACAAATAAATACATAAACACACAAATAAATGAAGTTACATTTACTACAGCTCCAGCTATGATACAGAAACCTGCTAAACCAGCTTTATCTACACAAAGACTATTCAAATGATCCAAAGCTTATCTGATCTTTACGTCGAGCCTGACAAACAAACTTCAACTTTTATGACGACAATTCACTAAATGCTTCCCTAGTCCTGTTCACAATGAAAGTGCAGTGCAACGTCTCAGTCGTTGGTCACAGTTCCCCTAAGCTCTTCAGAACATTTCAGCATCTTGGCATCAAAGCCTGAAATAATTCAACACTCACTATAAATTTTTCCTTTGATAGGTCTTACCATGTGCTATATAAAAATTGGCACCAACTGTAGCTACCTCAGTGGCATGTGAAGAAAACTTAATCTCCATAGCAACAGTTCAAACCTCACATCTGGCTTTGTGCCAGCTAAGGACCAACTGCTGTAGAAAACCTTAAAAAGGTGCATATTGGCAGTGCCTAAAATGCTTGGCTCAAGCTCACCCCACTATAGAAGATATTGATAAATTACTCTATGGAGCAAATTGTTAACCACCTAATTAGCATCACACTGCAACTGTCAGGTGCAATAAATACATTTATTGTATCTGCAAACTTATTTTCAAATTCTATAAAATATATGGCGTTGTATTATAGTATTGTCAGCTGGAAGTGTTCTTGTTCCATTGTGGACAAATTTGCACACTTAGAATTCATACACTGGGAAAAAATGGCAAAGAAAGAGGAAATGAATGAATGAAGAAATTTTCAGTCATAGCAAATCCTTTTTTTTTTTTTTTTTTTTTAATAAAGAAAACAGATCAAGAGTGCAGCTCCACACTAACACCTCTGCATAAAAACAACACTACACATTACGAACATGATCACAGTGACACAGGCCGTGTGGCAACTAGCCAGCTATGGAAACAGGTCTTGCTGCTTGCTGGATCTCCAGAAATGGCAACAAGCCCCTAAGTCAGGTGCTGGTCTTCTAACTCTGTTTTTGCTCCTGTCACTGAGTTATATGGCCCCTGGGCTCAGGCTTATATGTCATGTAACCCCCCCCTCAGTTGACAGACATCTGAGAGCTCATCAGGAAAATTCAGCATATCATTTTAGAAAAAATATTTTTAAAATGATATGTGGGGATTTTTTCATAATGAAGATAGTCCTATGTCACTTTTTCAAAAGATGCCACTATTCACATTGTCAGGTATAGTCAAAATATTTAACATAAAAATTATTTTTCATTCAGCTTTTCAGCTTTTTCCCCATTCAGCTGTGACTGTAACTAGAGACAGAATGATAAATATCTTCCTTATGAAACCTTAAAATCAAAATGTGTATTAAAAGAAAGATTATTTTGATACTAACTGAGGCTTGAATCCCACTTAAGAAAGAGTGATCATTTCTTCTCAAAAGGTTCTTATAGCCCCAAGAGAAACTGAAAACTAAGGAAACTTTGTTCTTAATTAGTTCAGAGTATCTCCCAACAAAGTGCAGTATTTATTCATCCTTAAAGGCATACAGTGTGAGCCAACGACAGGGAAGTATACTGTACATCATATTTTCTAGCCAGTAGGTTCATCCACTTTTACTAGCAGTGACCTAAATTAAGAATTCAGTTCTCCATAGGACATGGACTCATTAAAACACGTTGATGCTCTTTTAATGTGAAGAATCACCAAGAGAGGGCTCAAGATTCTTTTAAGGTCCTAAACCATGGTTTAAAAAGCCCTTCATCTGGGCCATTTATCACAATCTAATAATGCCAAAATCTTTGAAAGGGAACAAAAAACACAAGACTTTCCAAAGGGGAGAATGAAACATGACATTTTCCTCAGGGAAAAAACAAGAACTAGGATTTATATATATATGGATTGAGCTGGCAAAATGAAAAAGTGAATTGCTAATGACACTGCCTAACGCTACAGGCAAATTAAAACCATTTCCCTTTTTGAATTTTGCTTGTGAAGCAATATTCTATCCAAGGAAGTGGCTTATAGGCCACTGCAGTTCAATACTGTATAGTCTGAACAAACACACACATACAGCCACACACAAAATACCCACTCAAACCCTTTTACAAGCACATATACCTTTCTGCATGCACACACACACACACACACACACACACTAATTAATAGGTATAAATCAAAAGGATTATATGAATTATATAAAAGGTATCAGACAGGATTTAAAGGATTAAATGGTTGACTTAAATTCAGTCAATTTGCAGATCTGTGGAAAGAACAAGATCTGCCTGGCATTTGTTTCCATTCTTTATGGACTGTTGGTCTGGACACTTTTGCTTAGTCACAAGCCTGTCTGCATAGTCTGCTGACTGTTGGTTATTCAGGAAAGAGGCCATTTTAATCAATGAATATTAAAGTCAAACCTCTCACATTTTAGTTCCACTGCATGGGTATTAATTAAAAAGATAAACTTTACATGGCTGTTAGTGGTCAGTTTGATGCCACACAAACCTTTGAACAGGGTCAATGTTTTTATTGCAGAAGGTAAAATAAAAAATAAATAAATCATTTAGTGTTACATTATAAGATTGAAAGCAGGATCACACACAAAACATTAAAGGACCCAAAGGGGTTCTTACCTTGTCCTTGTCTTCAACCAGATCACTAAGAGTATCGTCGGGGTCCAGAATTCCTCCATCACAGTATTCAACATGGTGAGTCCGGACCAGGAAATCTCCTTCCTACAATACAAGACAAAAACCATGTGATCAAAACCTTATTAAGTGAACAGACCCATGATCAATTGATCACTCTCCTGACTTACTGACACGCTTAAAATAGTCAATGTCAGTGGGACTATTCATAATTGTTTAACTAAATTAACTGGGAGTTATAGAGGCCTTAAAGGTAAATTTAAAAACAATTGAGTTGACATATAGAAATCATATGGGGCATTGTAATTTAGCATTTATTGTCACATACTGCAACATTTTCCCAATCAGAAAAAGTGCTGTACTACAATAAGTCTGTTCACTTTGTGATCACAATCCAATTTGGCCACAGTACAGTGTGTTGGTGACCATAACACATTTTTGCATCCATTCATGCAGCTCCCTCTGTTAGTCTCCCCTTCCCTCCCCATGTCTGATCTCTCTTTTGTTTCTTTCATCCAGGCATTTTCCACATTTTTTCTTCCCTACCTTGTAGAGATTACAAGTCCAACTTGGCCCTTTCCCTGTCCGCTGTGTTGGGTCTGTGATTAATGACATCTACACTGCACTGGACAGCTGACTACATAGAGCTGGTTGTTGAACAACATATTGCAACAATACACACACACACACACACACACACACACACACATCTGCACACACAGGCACATACAAGACCTACACACAGCCTTAGGAGAGTTATGAGTCGAAACATTTCAGAGTGGTGCTCCATTAAATCACTTTTTCAGGGTCAGGTGCTTTTCAAAAACTCTCATCAGGGAGGGTGTCAGATGGAGCGAAACACTCTGTCTCTGGATATCACTGTAGGTCTTACACTAAATTAAGAGCAACTCTAGAGCAACAATCTTTCCAATGTATGACTTACTTACTCACATTTCTTATGTGTGTAAAATAGTTACATTGAACCACATACAGTAAATATAAATATAATTTGAGCTTTGAATGGTCTATATCCAACAGCTAATTTTTTTACAGAGTGTAGATATGTGTTATTCCTATATTTACATAATGTTAGTTTCATAAATGTGTTATTTATATCTAATATTTAACTCTGTTCTTGCTGCTTTGGATAGTGTGTAACCCAAAGTATTTAATAAGAATATTTCATTCATTCAGATCTAGGATGTGTTATTTTAGTGTTCCCTTTATTTTTTTGAGCAGTGTATGATTCTGAGTTAAACCATATTAGTGATGGGTACTGATCTTGAGTACAGTGCATCAATTATTTTAAGTTTAATTTAATTATAGTTTTCTTTCAGTTTGATAATTTATATGAAGCTGGGCTTTGATTTCTCAGAATCAAAAGTAGGTGTAATGGAAAAAAAAGAATAACTGTCAGAGCTGATTGTACCCTTCGTTGGAGTCAACCTGTCAGTCTTTAGTCCATTCTCATTGCAACACAAGATACAGATATCATAAAAAAAGACCGACAAGGGGGTGATGGTGTATTCACCTAAATGGGAGAGTGGTCTCACACTTGAACCTTTTTTATGATGTCTATATTAATTTTTTTGTTCCAACTTTTCTTAATAGTCTGAATATAACAGAAAAATAAAAGTCAGTGTGTTAAGACTATTAGTAAGCAGTAAGTGTTATTCGTCACCCTTTAGTACCATCTGGTATCAGCTGATAAGTGAATAACCTTCAAAAAGGATTGTTTTCTTACAACATATTTCAATGGTTTTGCAACCATCACTGTTAAACAAGACTGTGACTGTTTTGTCTCCTTCTTCCTCTCCTCCTGCTGGAATTCATTGTTTAACTTATTTTAACACGGGTTTGGCTGAAACCCAGGCCACATGCATGAGAGCCATTTTAAAACATTGCGTAGTACCATTTTCTCTTTTGCACAGTGTTGATCTTCTGTGAGCACTATAAATCAGGGTTTTGCAGGGTTATTAACTCTGGGTCAACACACAATATTTTTATGATTACCAGAAGGAAAAATTTGGTTCCAAAGTGTCATTTCAGAATTTTTTATTATTTTTATTTGTATCCACTGTTATTACCACTTGGGCTTCAAAATAATTTGCATTATAAATTTTATATATACCGGTTTTACTGTCAAAGTGCTCAGTCCATCTTCCCTAAAAAAAACAGGAAGCCTTTTAAGAAACAACTTCACAACTCTTTTCATTCTTTACAGAGAACAGGACAACAAAGAATTAAGGGTAACATTTTCAGTGACTTGCTTATGCTGGACTGTTACTTTTAATCTAATCATCTATTATGTGATTTCAAAAGTAAGAAAAATGTATCTTATGTCAACAAAACCTTAGCTGTGAGGTCCACATTAAAAACTGAAGAAATGAGCAGCTGAACGGGTCCCTGCAGTTCACACAGCAGACTATACAATGTGCTTTCATTTTAGTTAATATTGTGTTTTTGGGGTGCATAGTTTCAAACAAATTACCAATTGATCTAATTACCACAAACCACTTAACAAACTTGGCACCTCAGGACAATTTGCCTTCTTTGCCCCGTTAATGATATGAGTAATCCAGCTCTCGAAACCAATTTTTTTTCTTAAGATGAATTTTCTGCAAAACTGCCGCATTATACTTTTACAATTACAGTGGTAAATTGACAAAAATCCATTGACTGTATTTAATCGCTGCATTAGTCTTTTAGTCATACAATCACAAGAGCAAAGGGGTGTGTTTCCCCTTTATGAACTGAACACTGCCTGTAGCTGTCAGAAGGGTACATTATTTCATCATTTTGTGATTTTCTCTATTTGTAATGGAAATTAGTTATAAAAACACAAACTAAAGCTGGGTGATATGACCAAAATTCTATATCACGGTATATTTCAGAATTACTCCGGTTTCACGGTATTTGATGATTTTGTTTTGTTTTTTTTTTCCATGCATGATTCAGTGTTGACCACATTTTCCACTGATTGAGAGAAGATTTACTGCATATTGGCTAAGAATAGCCTATTCCAATCCATGGTCATGACTATTGTGCATTGTGCACAAGTATTAATATCCTACAGGTTTGCATGGCCCCACAAAGTGCTCTCCATTCGTCTGTCCTTTAGTTTTGTCGGTTTTACCTGATGGTGTGGAAGGTGCAGATTTTAGTTTCCTAGCTACATGTATGAAGTTTGCAGCAAAAAAAAAAAAAAAAAAATGCGTGAAAATCAGTTTAGTATTCAGCTAGTTATGTTTGATTAAATGCACTGACAGATCACTGCGCCTGCCAAACAGATTACAGAGTGTAGCAGGTGACTGGTCCAAGATGGTGGCCCCACGGCTCATCAGCGCAAATAGGCAGTAGCAGTCAATGTGGCGTCTACTTTTTATATCTGTCCACCACGCTCAGCAACTCCACTATATTTCTGTTCAATGCGTGTTTATCGGCGTAGCAATGAAAAGGGTCCCCTGTGAAACAATTTACCAACGCGCTGCGTTCCGGACATGTTTAGGCTATTTAAACCGGTGTTGCTGGTATATGAAAAATTCATATAACAAATATGAAAACCAGTTTTCGGTACAAACTGGTATACCGCCCAGCACTACAACAAACTAAAGAATAATCATTACATACTGAACTGGTTTATCAATGAGAGAGAGAGAGAGAGAGAGAGCGAGAGAGAGAGAGAGAGGTCTGAAAAATTTCTTTTCAGGGTACATTTCATTTTTAAGATTTTAAATACCAAATAAGTGAATTAAAAAACAAGTTCTTGAAAATAATTATATTATGAAGCACTATTAAAAAACTAATCCAAGCACCCAATTCGTGGATCAAAAGAAATTTAAAAAAAAACAACTACTTTATCATTGATGATTTTACGATTTGCAAAAAATATTATTATTTCAACCCACTCAATTGACAGGATTGGATTATTTGAACCATTGTCATTTTTCGCTTGAGGAAACATTGCGCACTAATTGATTTTTTTTATACAAAAAAAATATAATAATATTCTTTGATTCCAACATTACATTCATTAGTTTTTAATAACATACTTTCTCTTTAAAACTGACCACTGCAGATGTAAACCTGGACACAAAAAAATTTTACTGTAAACTTTAACTTATTTTTTAAAGAAAACAGTGAAAGTAGTGGTAAAAGCAGAACCACAACATCCAGCAGCCTCATTCCTTTGATGACCAGCTGTTTCTAGGTCAAAAGCACCCTATGATCTTGTTACAGTAGGCAAGCCATACAGCTGTGAGCTAAGAAGACAGCAGGATAGAGGGGTAGAGCGATAAGAGCAGTGAAAAAAGTCATCACATCTGATATTCATGGGAGTGCATGAATAATATGTTGTATTTTTGGGAGCTATAGAAACCCTGTACCTTTATATATCTTAGAGTTTAGTAATCTAGAAGGACATTTAGATTTTGTAAGACTGAAGATAAGAAATGTAAACAGGCTGATCTAATCTGAAAATCAGGGGCTTAGCGCTTCATGCAGTGCTTGATACTACGACAGATAAGCTTAAATTTTAGGTATTTTACTTTCAGGACATGATCTACAAACGAGTTAATACACTATGCAGCTTAATTCATGTTGTTAGGTATGCATATAGCTCCCCAACTCTCCCACAGCCAGCCTTTTAAGTCTGTCAGCTGACACAAGCATTTGTTATGTATTCTGCTGTCAAAAAAACTGAAAGCAGTGCAAAGAAATGGTTTTAGCCACATCACAAAACACTGATCAAGGGTTGATTTAAAGCACACTCTGGAGCTCATGCTGTCTCCACAAAATGTGGCAGGCATCTGTTCCATACACTTAAAACTGAACACTGCATCAGGTTCAATCTAAGACAATTTATATTACTACCACTAGATAAAAACTGAGAGGTCTGAAATTATCAAATAAAATTGCTGGAGCCCCTCCCTCTCTGTCACACAAACACCATTTTGTCAAGACAGTGAGTTTTGATGCTGCATTCAATTCTGTATAAAAATAACAAAATCTTAGTTACATTGACCTTTGACCCCACTGTAACAATGCTTGTCTTGTTGCCAACAGCAGTGCCATGGTAACCATTCCTCATTTCAACTCCTTTCAACTCCTTTCAACTCCTTTAGTCTCCTGGTTTGGTCATTTTACCTGCACCTTACCTGCAAATCATGACAATGTTAACTTCTTAACACTGTCTGGCGAGCATCCTTTTTTATGACTAACATGGCACATTCAATTATAAAATTTACCAATTTTAGAATTCATCTTCCAGGCTGATCTGCACAGTATCGCTTTCAATCTCTCACATTAATGGTTAGCTAAATGGCAAGGTCAGGTCATGTCATTATCTAGTTTTGCTAAGTGTGTGCCATTACGTCTCTAACTTAGAAAGGAATAAATGGAGAAATATGAATAACACTAGAACAGGACATATCTGAATAGAATAACAGGAAAGAAGGGAACAGAATAGGATAAGTGTTCAGACTAGATCAACAAAGTCCTGCAGAGAAGGCAGCACGCGACTCCTCCTTTCTCCTCCCTTCCTCTCAGGAATAATTGCTTGTGGTCTGGCACACGGCCAGAATTCTTTTATGATTTTATCAGCTTGTTCAGCCACATCAGCATTCCTCCCCTGGCTAATGAAACTGAGGAACACACCCACAAAGGCAGGAACCCTTTCAAATACATCTACCTGACAATTGTGCAACTGCACAGAGGCATACTGTAACATAACACATGTGAACATATAAAGATAACACTATGCAAAATAGTGACGTTGTCTTTTGACATGCAGAAAAATATACTAGCACTTAGAGGGCACTTACATTTTTAAAAAGTGAATATAGATACTTATACACTCATGAGATTGTGTAGGATGATATTACAGATATACAGCCTTCATCTTAGTGGAGACTAACCCTGAGGTCACACAAGCATCCATAAACACACGACACACTTGTCTGTTTACCCAAAGGTAATTAAGAAGTCTGTCAACAAGCTGATGACTTCCTGACAACTCCCCACAAAATAAAGAAAAAAAAGAAAAAAAAAAAAAAAAACACACACACAACCCATCCACCCCACACTTCTTTTTGACTCTTCCTCTTCGCCAGCTCTTCAAGCCATTTACCTTTTTGAATTCAGCATCTTCGTTCTGATTCCTTCATAGCCTTCTTTAATTCCTCTCTGCTTCATCTCCATTTGTATGCCCTCTATGGTTATATTATGTTTTCTCTTTTAATACCATTTCCATTCTTTTTTACCCTACAACAACTTGTGCTCCATGCTTTATATCAGTCAGGAGTAATGGCTCTATATTATAGCTTTCCCTTATCCATTTTAAAGAAGTAATTACAGATCATAGTTCACTTGAGTTAATTGCCACCCACTTCACAGAGTACGTCAGAGAACTAATACTGTTACATTAGTATACAACTTCTCACTTTAACAGCTTTCCTCCATTGAGAATACTAAAGTATTGGCTATGAAAGTACAATTCTTTTGCCATTCCTATTTAGTAAGTGCATATCATCCACAGTGTGTAGCAGGTATATTTTAAATTGTTAAGACCCTTAAATATCGTATGTGAACTGTATACTACGTGCTTTAGCTAAATTCAACATTACGTTTTCAGCTTAGCATCAGTCACTGAGCTCTGTCCAAAGAAAGCCCAAGATTATATTTGTGAAAGACTATTTAGTATTTAATGACATGAAAATGAAACTTTCACAGAGAAGAGCTTTGCACAAGCTCAGAGTCCACAGAATCCTTAGAACAGACTTTTCCTTGCATTAGTATGACACAGATGTAGTGTATCATACATATTAAAATATTCCCATTTGTCTATTGCCCCTTTGGAGCATCACTGTGTAACACAAAAAACATAGATATGGTAATAAATAGACTGAGAAAAAAAAAAAAAAACAATGCATCTGAATTTTTAAAGAAATCTTCTCTAAAACCTAATTTAAGACAAAAGCTCAAAGATGCCAAACTTAATTCAAGCTCACCAAAATGTAGCTTTAAGCCCTATTTTCAGTGTGGGCTCCTCCTAAGCACCAGTGTGGGAACTCACAGCAGCTGATAAATGGGACAGCTACTGTTAGTTAGCTACAGTGGTTGCATGCTGGAACACGCAAGATAATAAAATGTTTTTAATACAAGCAGCATACTCACTAAGCAGGATAAAGCATATGATGAGGAGGGGGGAAAGTGGGGAGCAAGAAAAGAGGGATAGACAGACAGAAAGTGAACTGTCTCTGTGACAATTTAAAGATTTGATTTGCCTTGTCAGATGAGATACTGGGCAGATCTATAACATACACATATCTAACACATATCCTGGTTTTCTAATCTTGGAACACACCAACAGCCATAATGACACAACCACAACAACTGATTAGTATTCCAGTAAAATGAGAGGTGGAAAGGAAGCCAAAAAATACAAATATAATAGAAGAAGTTGGGATGACATGAGAATTAAGGAGAGGCGGAAGGAACAGGAGGGAACACAAACACAGGGAAGACTATTTAAAAGACCAGGCAACAAACAAGCAGAGGACTAATGAGGCAAAATTATCAAGAAATGGGAAGAGCAATTAATGCTTTAAAAAAAAAAAAAAAAAAAACTGAAAATACAAACAAACACACAAAAAATAAAATATAGGAATGTCAGAGAGAAGGACAGATTGAGGAATGCTGACAAAGCTGTGGGAAGAGAGAAACAAAATAGAGAGTGAGGGAAAGATAAAGAAGAGGAGCCGTGGGAGAGCAGGCCAGCACACACAGTGTGCATGTGCTTAACAAGGCATTTCATTCACACAGACAGGAAACCAAGTATATAAACACAGAGAGACCTAATCGATAGAGCAGGGAGGTGCACCTTTACACACTTCACAGCTGCAGGAAAACACTGGAACTCCATCGCTCAGGGAACATTAACAACACCTGAATGTCACTGCATTTGTGTAAGATTGGAGTAGGCCTACTCTGTAATGGAATATGAGCTTTTCCTTTTTAAAATCTATTAAACTTAAAATACAATCCTGGTAATAGTTCAGTTAGGGCTGTAGCACTCAAATATTTTAGTAATGGAGTATTCTATCAAAAATTCTATCAAGTAATCAGATAAAACATAATTTGTTTAGTTAAAGAAGTCATACCCGCGACCTGTAAACGGATAAGCGATTGAAGATTAATGAATGAATGTAATTCATACAATGTTTGCTATCAAAAGTAAAACAGTTGTTGCTCATTGTGTGTCTGAACTTGCACTGTGAAAAACCACAAAGCTGACTGAGATGAGATTCGCTTTTTAAAGTATCAAAAGTAAGGCAGACAATAAAATAATAAAAATTAAACCAAAAAAAAAAAAAAAAAGACAAACAGCCTTTTAAGTTGTGCAAATTCACTTTCAGTACAACAAGTTTCAACATTCACAGCTCAGGCATAACATAGGCCTTTAATGTCACCTTCTTTAATGTGTTGTGGCATTTAGGGGGCAAAAACAAATGAAGAACTTGGAACAAGAGTCCATGCATGCATAGTTTTACACATTTTTGTTCTGAGTGCTTTAAACCAATGTATTCATGAGAGAAGGCTACACCTCTTAAAATATCTCTCTCTCTCTCTCTCTCTCTCTCTCTCTCTCTCTCTCTCTCTCTCTCTCTCTCTCTCTCTCTCTCTCTCTCTCTCTCTCTCTCTCTCTCTCTCTCTCTCTCTCTCTCTCTCTCTCTCTCTCTCTCTCTCTCTCTCTCTCTCTCTCTCTCTCTCTCTCTCTCTCTCTCTCAACATGTGTGTGAGTAAGTCTTTAAAGGAGCATGTGATTCCAATGTAGAAAGGTGAGCATGTCAACATGCTCAGAGGTGAGGCTTGCCCTGTGCTGTTGAAGTAAACTAGCTCCATCTTGCAGCGTACACACACACCACAGAGTTATCTTTGCTCTTCAATTTATAATGATCCCAGACCTCCAACATTTTGTCATTTTCTCCTAACTGTTCCTTCACTTTCCTCATTGCCGTTATCACTCTCAGTAGCTTCTATTTTGCAGCCTGCTCTCACTTTTATATGCCAAAACACCACCAAATGTCTCTTGTTTTTAATTTTCATGGCCAGCTTCTCACTTCCCTTGCGCTGTGTGGGTTACGTAAGCACGTTGTCTAAGAATTAAAAGTAATCAGAGTGAAAGAAATAGAAAGAAGGTTTCAAAATGAATTAAAAGAGGCCACAAGGCAGAGAAATTTTCCTCGAATTTTTGTATTCAAATAACTCAAGTTACTCAATGAATCGTTTCAGCGCTAAAAATCTGTATATATCTGGTAGGTGTTTGTTTGGTCTTAAATCATTGTGCACAAAATTGTTATGACCAAAATTAAGAACTTCATTAGTGTTATCCATTGGGTGTGAATCTTTTGCTCACACTGATGTTATAAACTGTAAATTCATTGGTGTAATATTTGTGTGGTTGTGAAATATTAATATCACTTATGATTCTGAAGGGCATTTCATACAGTTAGATGTCGCATAGTCCCACAGTATCCATGTTATTCAAATCACAAGGTAACAAACAGAGTTGAGAGTACACAACCATCACCTGCTAAAAGCTGACATTCTGATAAGATGGCATCACCACAACTGAGCCCATGAGAGAAATACAGCACACTAGCTGGTCTCTATTTCAATTTTAAATATTAACCTAAATCAGCATTGCACATTGCTTCTGCTTGTACCAAGTTGTCTATGGTGTTAGTTTAGAAGAGGGCAGAGGCATAACAAGTCTCACAAAGAAGGAACAGAAGGTGTGGGAGGAACTGGTCAAAAGAGGAAGAAGAGTTCAAATGACAAAGGTGAGGGTTCCTGCTATGTGGAGAGTTATGAGAGAAGTATGTACTAGTGAAAGAAAAAGGATAATAAGGGAGAGGAAACCTTTGAGTCGGGAGTGGTGCAGGCAGATGAAAGGAGATTGAGAAGCGAAAAAGGTAGCGAGACAAAGAAAGAGAGAAGGATGGAAATAATGAGTGCATCTCAAAGCACTGTCTTGATGTCTATCTCACATAAACCAAAAAATACACACACAGCTTAAACATCTCTCCCGCAATCACAACTGAGGCCATCTATCTATATGACTGGCGTGCTCTTTGAATAATGGAGCCAATATGAAGCAAGTCACTGAGAAGATTTGGTCGTCTGATGGGGTCACAGGGTTCCTGTCCTAAGAGCAAGGCAGGGAATCGACAGCAGTCATAAAGGAATCACAAGAGGGGAAGATTTGCATTTTACACTCACAACTTAAGTGGAAAAGAGCCATGCCTGCTATGGTCTGGACCGTCACAATTCATATCAGACATGCTTTTAATTTTTTATGCAGAAATTATGGAGAACTGGACCTCCTGGCTTCATCTAATTTCCCAAGACTTTAGGATGTGAAAATCATATGGTCCTTTCATGATATAAAAATGACAGAGCATTTGATTACTCTTTTATGACTTCAGGGAAAACCTCAAATATTATGAAAACCCTCTTTCATGAAAAGTTATCTTTTGTCTTTCCTAAGTCTTTCAGGAGTTCATGAAAATCTTTACACAATATTACAAAAGTACTTCTTACAATTTATAAATGTAGCTAACTGGTGGTTTAAAGGTCAGGAAGACTTAAAAAGAGATAGAATAAAATTTGTTCATGCTTTTCAACACGTTCTTGGGCACACTGGTATCAATGTCAATGAAGTGTTATTCCACAGCTGCAATTACTGCCACAGAAAGTTTAACAAATGAAAAGCAATTACATGAAGAAATTATCCATCGTAATTATTGTGTTGGGGTGATGTGTACAAGGTGAGGTAATTTTGAGATGTCCTCAAGTGACTTTAAGAAAGAAAGAAAAAACAATATTTGAGTGCCCAAGCATATTACTTTGTATGTCCTAATTAATTTGTGTATTGTGCAAAGAGTGGTTGGTTGAAATGATAATAATAAACACCTTTCCCTGGATTTGGAGCAACTGCAACAAAACACATAGTTGTATGTCACAACATTTCCTTTTTCTCAAGAGGCTAATTTCAAACATGCCAGGTTGTGAGCAGTACCTGTTCAAGAAGTTTTCTGTATCGCTGCGTGGCTTGCTGGATGAGGTCCCTCACAGTCCAGCCCTCCTTGCAGGGCACCACCACACCAGTCTGCCCAAAAGTCACCGTCACCTTCATTATAGCACTGTCCACTTCATCCAAGATGAGGGCCAGGAGGTTATTAGTGATGAACAAAGGTGATAATGACGCAGGAAGGCTCCAATCTGTAGAATGCCCCCCGGAAAATCTTGATGATGAGACCAGGAGACCAACCAGGAAAGGTTAAATTAAAAAAAAAAAAAAAAGAGAGAGAGAAGCAATAAGTGGTTATGGGATCAGAAACTGAAAAATACCATCAAATCAATGTTACACGGTCTGAATAACTGAGACAGATTGTCGGCTTGTCATAATTAATCTTCCTATAAGACTGTCACTGTCTGTCCACGCCATGTCCAAAGTAAACAGCCCCAGCCGATGGCAGGGGTGTGTACGTTTTGGCAAAGCACCTCAGTCTTTCCCTGTCACAGTGGCTTTGTGTGGTTAAACGAGAAGTGTGCGTGTTGTCATTTCTCACACAAAGTTAGCTAACGGTTGTTAAGTTGGCCTGACAGAGGAAAGCTGTCTGTCTGACTAACTGTCTGCTAGCTCCAGTTAGCTCAGAGTCATTAGCCTGATAATATAACCTGGCCCGGCTAAGACAGCGAGCCAACTAAGAAAGCGTTCATATTGCCACAAGGATAACATATCCTGACGACCTTCTCCGCCACAACAGGTGACATGTTACAGCTGCTTTCTACCAGCAGACAACACGTACATGAAAAAAAAACTTTCACACACAGTCACCGAGCTGAGTGCCTCGCTAGCTAACGTTAGCCACCTTAGCTGAACTTTGGAGGGAGGGATGGAGTCGCTCGGGCATCATTCCACAAGTTTTCTCTCTCGCAAGTTTTCTTTTTCTTCCCTCGAGCGGTCAGTAGCATCCGCTTCGTCACCGACACACAAACTACGGCGACGTCGAGCTTGTTTTCATATTTTTAAAAAGAGGGGACAAATTTAAGGAGCAGGGAACGAGTGAATTAGAGCGCGTCACCGTGTGTTGGAAAAGTTTGGAGATGCCTTCACTGCCGTCTGCTCCTGGCCAGTTCCTGACCAGCTCCTCCGCCGCTTGTTGCTGTCACTTTCTTAAAGGGGCAGCGCTCCAATTCCTGAAGCTTTGCTGAAGCGCAGAGGTGATGTGCCGTTCATGGTCCCACACGGTAAGTGTGTAAGTACACTGCTCAAAAAAATAAAGGGAACAGTTAAACAACACAATGTAACTCCAAGTCAGTCACACTTCTGTGAAACCAAACTATCCACTTAGGAAGCAACACTGATTGACAATCAATTTCACATGCTGCTGTGCAAATGGAATAGACAACAGGTGGAAATTATAGGCAATTAGCAAGACACCCCCAATAAAGGAGCGGTTCTGCAGTTGGTGACCACAAACCACTTCTCAGTTCCTATGCTTTCTGGCTGATGTTTTGGTCACTTTTGAATGCTGGCGGTGCTTTCACTCTAGTGGTAGCATAAGACAGAGTCTACAACCCACACAAGTGGCTCAGGTAGTGCAGCTCATCCAGGATGGCTCATCAATGCGAACTGTGGCAAGAAGGTTTGCTGTGTCTGTCAGTGTAGTGTCCAGAGCATGGAGGCACTACCAGGAGACAGGCAAGTACATCAAGAGACGTGGAGGAGGCCGTAGGAGGGCAACAACCCAGCAGCAGGACCGCTACCTCTGCCTTTGTGCAAGGAGGAACAGGAGGAGCACTGCCAGAGCCCTGCAAAATGACTTCCAGCAGGCCACAAATGTGCATGTGTCTGCTCAAACGGTCAGAAACAGACTCATGAGGGTGGTATGAGGGCCCGACGTCCACAGGTGGGGGTTGTGCTTACAGCCCAACACCGTGCAGGACGTTTGGCATTTGCCAGAGAACACCAAGATTGACAAATTTGCCACTGGTGCCCTGTGCTCTTCACAGATGAAAGCAGGTTCACACCAAGCACATGTGACAGACGTGACAGAGTCTGGAGACACCGTGGAGAACGTTCTGCTGCCTGCAACATCCTCCAGCATGACCGGTTTGGCAGTGGGTCAGTAATGGTCAGGGGCGGCATTTCTTTGGGGGGCTGCACAGCCCTCCATGTGCTCGCCAGAGGTAGCCTGACTGCCATTAGGTACTGAGATGAGATCCTCAGACCCATTGTGAGACCATATGCTGGTGCGGTTGGACCTGGGTTCCTCCTAATGCAAGACAATGCTAGACCTCATGTGGCTGGAGTGTGTCAGCAGTTCCTGCAAGATGAAGGCATTGATGCTATGGACTGGCCCGCCCGTTCCCCAGACCTGAATCCAATTGAGCACATCTGGGACATCACTTCTTACTCCATCCACCAAGGCCACGTTGCACCACAGACTGTCCAGGAGTTGGCGGATGCTTTAGTCCAGGTCTGGGAGGAGATCCCTCAGGAGACCATCCGCCACCTCATCAGGAGCATGCCTAGGCGTTGTAGGGACGTCATACGGGCACGTGGAGGCCACACACACTACTGAGCCTCATTTTGACTTGTTTTAAGGGCATTACATTAAAGTTGGATCAGCCTGTAGTGTGTTTTTCCACTTTAATTTTGAGTGTGACTCCAAATCCAGACCTCCATGGGTTAATAAATTTGATTTCCATTGATAATTTTTGTGTGATTTTTTTTTTTTTTTTTTTTTTGTTTTTGTTTTTTTTGTTGTCAGCACATTCAACTATGTAAAGAACAAAGTATTTAATAAGAATATTTCATTCATTCAGATCTAGGATGTGTTATTTTAGTGTTCCCTTTATTTTTTTTGAGCAGTGTATAAGCGTGGATGGGGGGAAACATGGCTAAAAGATGGATCCGTTCACTTTTCAACGCAACGTGGTGGACTACACACACCTAAACGTTTTATGTAGTAGTACACTGAAAATTATTTCAGGGTCAATGAATTACCTTTGACAATGAAAACATCCATCACTTTAAAAAGTTGATTGCAAATGGGTCAACATACAAAGCGATCATGGCATTCACATGGAGCTGTGCTTCTGGCTACCTGTGTAACGAAATCCATTTTTTTCCCATTTTTTTGGTCCCCACACCAATAAGATGAAAGATAGTTTGGGTTAAACACTGAGGATAACTCCAGAGTTAGTGTGTTGCTGTCACTTGATCCATTATTCATTAATTCATTCATTTATTATTCTCCTATTGTGTTAAGGAAAATTGTCCGCTGTGAAAGACAATTTATTTCCTCGGGTTTAAACAAACAGAAGTGTTCCACTTGCGCTGAAGTTTTCCCTGTATTACCTGTTCTTGAAAATTAGTGTCATTATAGTGTTATCCAAATGCCAAACTGCCTGCCAAATTTGTATGACATCAATAAAGCCACCTCTGCATAGCATTTTTACTTTGGTGCTCTATCTAATACACTTCATTATAGATTGTATAAGGTCACCGTATAACATTTATTTCAATGCCACATACAACCATACCCCACTTTTAAGCTTTTTTTTAATTTAATCTAATAATACTACATTATTTACTTCAAATCATTCACTGCTGCCTTGTCAAATGTTTACACCAGAATGAATTACCCCAAAACAGACACAGCCATTAGCCGGACTGATTAGCAGTAATTCTAAATGTTAATAGGAACAACCAATGTTAGGTAACCTTTGCAGAGCCAAGAACAGGCACACATCAACTGTGAGTGGATAGGCTACAAATAAATGTCACAATAATACACCAAACATCAAATTCAAACATGTAATCAGATCCTTTGAACTTCAAGTTGGCACTAGTTCAGCATTATAATGTTGAAGCCAACAAAAATACTGTATTTACAAAACATTTTGGCTTTTCAGAGTTTGGTTCATTTACAAGGAGGAAATCCTTTTTTGGGAGGTGGAGTTTGGCTTTGTAATTAGCAGATCAAATGTATGCATGTGTATGTCTCCTAATTGATTTCGGGTTTAGTTTCTGGGTCACTGAATTCCATTGCTGCTAATGAACCCCAAGGGAGGGGGGGGGTGTTGTGCATGCATGCATTTTTTCTCGTTTCTTTCCCTCTTCCGTGAAAGTTTGAAAGTTAGAAGTACATTTGAATAAACATTTAGGATGTAAATGGTAAAATGTTTATATTGACAGACAGGTTGAAAGAAAAGGAAAGTAAAGAAAAACCATATTTAAATCTTTTCTTTAACACTGTGACTATACACTGTAAATGTAAAAAAATGTGAATAATTTTAATAATAAGGACTATTAGTAAAGGATATTAAAGGAGTATTAGTAGCTTTGATAGCTTTTTAGTTCATCCCCAAAAAAATTTATTTATACATGTCATTTGTCAACATCCATTCAAACTTGATTTGATCTTTTTTTATTTCCTCAACACTGCCAGTAGAGGACATTTTGACTTATATAAATGAAGTTAATGATGCATGCTTCAGTTCAGTTTCTAAATCGCAGTGTTCTGCATGCTTGCTCACTGTCACACTATCATGACTATCTAGGACTCTTGAATAAAACAGAGACATTATTATTCTTAGTAACAGCTGCACTTTTCTTGCTATGATAAATCAAAATGTGTGCTGTGAAAAAGACCAATAAATGAAACCAATTCCACAAAGTGAAGAAGTCTAAGGTTGTAATGGTGGCCAAAATGTAACACAAATAAGCCATTTTCCCAGTTCAAAGCATCCTCTGAGCCAAATTATGGAAAATTGGAAATAATTTATTTTACAATGTGATAACAGATAAGTGTAAATAAAATTGACTCTACACTATGCTAAATGGGATTAACAAATGTATGAAAATAAGGAGCACATAGCATATACTACATCTTGTAATCATAGCAATGAGACAATGAAAAGTGTTGAGGAACCCTATAAGCAGCTACAGCACTAAACTGGCTTCTTATGTAGTGTAGACCAGTAACCACCTTGTCACAGTACACATCCAGTGTGATGTATAACAACTGTTTCATGTTACATTTATTCTTTCACACTGATGAAGAAAGGCAACAGACAGTAACAACAACAGAATGTCGCTATGGTTGCAGCAAAAATCTTTACAGTACATAAACAAACAAAAAAAAAAACAGCATCCAAAACCGTTCAAAAATATTTGAGCTTTAAATATAATGTAATATTGATCCATGACACGCACACCATAGTTGACTTTCATTATTGGTCCCCTACAACCAATCTTATTCCAGCTGCTGAAGGTTACTGCTTTTGTTTTCTTTTTCTTTTTTTTTTATAACAGAGGAACACACTTATGCTCAAAATGTATCCATTTGGTCCATATGGTTGGTCATTCCCTGTCCTCAACCCATATGCTAACCTTAGCAATGCTCTGTGTCATGCCTTTTCCATTATGCACTGCTATGAATCACAGCAAACATGCTAGGATGTGAATGCTGCCCTGCTGTTGGGCCAGGTGCATCTTTACTCCAGCAAACAATCACTGTGCAGTATAACATGTTCTGCTATCGAAAAACAAAACTAAGTAAAAACCTACTAAAATGCAGGACAGCAGATGTTCACTGTGTGAAGCTGAAGCGTTGGAACTGGAACCTCTAAACAATTTACATGATCACATCATATTCCCCCACTCTCTATACTCACATATACACTGTTTTATTACAGCTCTGTTCCCAATGAAATTTTGATTTTACATGTTTTTCTGTTTCCGTTGTGGAGTTTGGCCAATTAAGACTACATAGAACCATTTTCCAAGCTGCTGCTAAATCCTTATTTTATAAACCAGGGAATTGTTTGATAAATCACCTGAAACATTGGTTAAGAGACAGACTGTGCTGTGATTCATCTATATTAACTTTAAAATGATCACGCAGGGAGAAAGTTAGATGTGACAGAATATCCACAATGAGCCTTAAAATTAACTGCTTTATGAGACTGGATCAATAATGTAAACACACTGATGGATGCTAGTTTAATTACTCATCTGAAGTGAAGGCTGGATGGAACAGAAAGGGGCAAAGGGTAAGTTGTGTGCTGATGTGTGTCTGTAAGGAAGTGAGGAAAATCTGAGGGGGACCTGGAGGACAGTTGTGGGGAGAACAGGAGCAGCTGACTTGGCTAGAACAATAACACAGGAGACAAGATCCAACTAAGTGTGGACCTGAAACAGCTAAGTATTGGTTGGACTCACTATCATGAAGTGTACTGCTCACCACATGGAGTGAAACAACAAGCAGGCAAAGACTGGAGAGGAGAACTGGTTTCTTAAACAGGAGGGTATGGCTCATGGGAGTTGACGTAATCTTGATCAGGTGAGTTGGCAGGAGATGGAAGACCACGCCGGCCACGGAGTAGGGGAAGGGAAAATACAGAGAAGCACAGAGAAAAAAGAAGACTATGGGCCTTATTAAGGCCAGGTCTTTATTTCTAATTTCCTCCCTTTGACATTGTAAGTGGTAATACTGGTGATTTAGTCTGAGGCCTTGATTTGCCATGTTATAGTTGCTGGAATGTGCTTTAATGCTAACAAAGCGTTTCCTTTAATCGTTTCAAATTAGAAGTCGTCAAGCATTTCAGTGGACAGAAACCTTTAATTTCCTTACAGGATTTTTATTGCTGTGCTGCATTAATGCATTCTTTCATTTCCCATTGCTGGTGACTCTGTTGTTTAGAAGCTATTTTCTACTAGTTTCTTTAACTTAGTAGTTGCAGATGGCTTTTCTTTCTCCCTCCCACTTCCCTTGGTCTCTCTGTGTGTTATGTTAAGTTGAATTATTCTTCTGCCTCCTTTAGTAATGATGATACATGCAATGAAAGGAGTTTATTTGCTGTAATGCAAGTGAGGCTCAGGACCACTCCACTTCCCTGCAGCTTCAGAGGAGCCAGGAAAGTTGAGTATCTGGCTGATTGCTTATAACTAGAGGTGTGTTTTTGGCATCTACACTATTTAGTCATGTGGCATTCAGCTGATCAATGGTGGAACTACGATAAGTCAGTTGGTCAGTCAGTCATTGCAGTTCAAAAGTATAACAAAAAACAAGTAGACGCTTGCGTAACAAGCATGATGGACACACACACACCTACAGTAATGTATATTCAATCTCTCTATCAGTCGGTGCTATCAAAATAACATTTATTGCTGTTGTTAAAGAACATACCTATATCATCCACATGCCAGTAACGTTTCTAACTTACTGTTAGGAGCCTCAGATCAATATATTATGAAAGGCTTTCAGAGTTAAGATGTACAGGGGGGCACATCTGGCATATGAGAACAGGGGGCCACACACACATTATATCCACAAACTCACTCATTCTCAAGTCATTATTCCAGGGCAGTCATTTAGCTTGATGTCGATGTATTATAATGTCATCAATCCAAAAGCCTAAGTGTATTTCATAGAACAGACTCCCTGGCTTTTATCTTTTGGGGTGATAACATCAGATATTCAAAGTTGGACTACACTGCCTCAAATAACTGTGTTATGAAATAAACTCACATATATTCTCCTCCCAACTCTGCGGTTTATCTCAGTTGCATCAAACTTTTTAGCCTCTTTCAGAATCATTGTTTTGATTTTTCATTTTCTGACTTTGCTACCGCTGTTTAATCGTCCTTTTTTTTTTTTTTTTTGTCAAATAAAGCCACTATATGCTACATTGTCAATGTTGTTTGTACACCTTCATTTCAAGTTTCATTGTGTCTGTTTCTCAGGTAAACAGTAGTGAAGCAGCAGGGCAGTCTAAGGTACAAAAAGCAAAATGTTTTAACGCAGAAATAGATTTAAGATTATTCATCATTGTGTGCATATGACACACAGAGTCTTTATGAACTAAGATCAGTTATGTAAACACACGGCACAGTTGACAACACAATAAACTTATATTGTTAATGGCATTTTTGTGCAAGAGCAGATTACATTCTATTAGTGTCAATGCCTTCCTCATTTAAAAACTTTTATTTTGTGGCACTCAATACTTGTTTTCATTTTGCTGTTATATCCTCTCATTACTTTATTTGCTATGTGTGGAACTATAAAACTCCAGAACTCGTAAAGTATAGCAAATGAATAAATCTAGCCCAGACTAAATGACATACCCTGGCACTCAATATGTTATATGCAATTGAAAAAAACCAAAAGATTTTTCCAGCACCCTGCAGACTGTCAATATGTTCTGAGACACACACATACACACACCCACATATACTAATAATAGTAGCCAGGGATGTCGATCATCAATGCTTCATGCAGAGAAGTCTAATGTGTCACATTCAGTATGAACTGGCCCTGTACTATGTAGTGTAGTTGAAAAAAAGCATTTATGCCTCCCCTGGTAATCCTGGACTGAGAAAATTACTATGGAAATCAGCACCAAATGGAACATGTTTGCTTTATTTGTTTTCCTCACTGCAATGCCTATGTTTTATTTTGAAAGTTATTGGCATTTTATCATTGGTAGCTTTCCCTAAAGGTTTTATATATTCTAACTGTAACTGAAAAGCATGCAAGGATTTTATTGACAAAGGAGTGATTTAATTATATTAGTCTGAGACTTTTTATGTGACTTCATTACAATGATCTGATAAGTTACTTTTAATTTACAATCCATAATGTTTCGTCAATAGCACTTTGTAATGTTAACTTTTCTTTTAAAAGCTTATCTATATGCTAATGTTACTCATTAGCTTTCTGTATTTCATTTTTTCTTTTTCCAACATACATCCATTTGATATGTAATATATCAGTATTTCATATTAGAATAAGACCTGGGCCTGTGATGAATTTGACCACTCCTTCTGAACTCAACTCTAGCAGAAAATGTCATATGAAAAAAGAAATAGCACAGATATTTCAGCATCTTGGAAAAGATAAATGAATGTCTAACATTTCACTGTAGAAAACAGCATAATAATGCAAAAGAAACAACACATGAGCAAGAAAAACAGAATGTGATGTTGAGACCACTAAGAGTTGGAGAAAACAAAACAATGGGGCAAAGTACCTGACTAGAAACACAAATGTGAAAAGGCTCCTTATCAGCAATAACTCAACAACCCTTGAAACAAAACAATGACTTTAATTTCATAGGTTTAATTTTACAGGGAGTCTGAGGTACTAATGCCACTGTGTAACATTTCCAATGAACATTACTGTTTTTTATTATTCACCCATTACCAAACATTTGGACGTTGTTGTCTTATGTGTATAAATCAGAGAATCACCCAAGATGACCAACATCCGAACATACAGGCAAAAAAGCTGCAAAAAAGAACAACAACAAAGAAAACAAAACTAAACAAAGCATTGAACACTGAAACACTAAAAACTTCCCCCCACTTCATTTTCTACCTTTTTACTTGTTAAGTAACTTTTCTGATTCTGATTCACAAAGCTAAATTTGTTAGCTTTGTGAATTCACATTAAACATGTAAAGCAATCAGTGAATATGTGTCATATAAAAATGACAGTCACATTTACAGTCTTTGACATCAGCTCAGAAATAGACTTGGTAAAAAAAAAAAAAGTCTCTTTATTTCACACCTTTCAATCTGGTTAAATAGAAAGAGAGAGAGGATATAACGAAACACCTCGGAAAGTGAATTTGTGCACACACAAACACGCACACATGCACACGCCCACACACACGTGCACAACTACATATACTACACACTAAACCTGGGCACACCTTGGGTTTGCGTCTCACCTTCTTTCTTCCATATGCGCGCGCGCACACACACACACACACAGACACACACACACCTCTGGCTAATAGCTCAATTAACACACTGTCACATCAAAAAATGTGAGCTCACTAAATCCACCTGTCTCCAAGGGGGATAGCAAAGAGGGAGAGAGGAAGTAATTGATACTATATTCTCGGGAAGCTACTTTGAAAACTAATTATGTGTGTATAACAAGCAGAGAATTATTCCGACAGCCTCTGAAAGCTAATAGTTGTGAAGACAGGGAGGTGTGTGCGGGTGGGCTTGCATGTGTGTCTCTCATCATGTGACTGAGCTGTAATCTCTCCTTTCAGTTGCAATACATGAAGACAGCCCGTTACTTAAAAGGGAGTATACAAGTAAAAAAGTGATTCTTCAGTTATGGGTATTTCACACCAGGAAATATACAGTGGGGATTTGATCTACATTTACGATTATGGGAAAACTTGGATCAGGCTTTTATGGGCGTATTTGAGGAGAAGCTGGCTGGACTTATTTTCTGATACATGTCCAAAAAGTCAGGGTCAATCAATACACTCACCCTCACTCACACTGTTCCAGTGTTAAACACAGACACTGTAGGTTAATGTAAGTAGCATTCCCCAACTATAGAGCATGTCTAATACATTCTATTTCTGAATTAGGTTGTGTCAATTATTGATAAACAATAATGCTATCTTGCTTCAACTCTTGTGTTAAATTTCAGCATTCAGCAATCTAATGTTAGCCAGCTGATAAGTGTGGCTATTCATTCACAATATTGGCTTGACATTTAATTATCAAAATAACAACTGAACAATATTACAATCCATGGGTGCTGACTTGCAATATTTCCTTTTAAAGTTACCTTATGCTTCTGTTTCACTACATTTCAGAGGGAAATGTACTTTTTACTTCACTAATTTTATTGGTTAAACAGGCAAGGTACAGTAAGGACTGTAACATGTTTCCTTTCACACATTTGTGCAAATCTGAAGAAAACTCAATCTGTTTTTGTGATCACCGGGGCATTGGTCATATTCACAATGCATACGCACTTTCTATTCAGAAAAAAAAAGCTTTTAAGCTTTTGATGCTTTATTTAGCTTTTTTCAAATAGATTTCATGACTAAAATAGAAAGGGGATGTTGCAATCTAAAACCACGCTAAAAATGGTTTTTAAATGACACTGGACTCTGTGGTGCATAAGATAAATCAGACTTTGGATACATGCACAATATTTATAAGTTGGGGAAATTAATTTTTGGTTTTGTTATGTGAGTAGGATTTGTTGACAAAATGGAAAATCAACAGTCTGCTTCTTTAAATCAATACAGTTCCTTAGTCCAGTAAGAACTGGATGCGAGCAGATGAATAGGGTGATGGAATGGAAAACGGTCTGACACTGAATTGGATTCAGAGGAATTGCAGACCAAAGGAGCAGCGGGTTCATGCACTCTATCTCCTTCCTCTCCCTTTTACAAAAAATATGACATTTCAATGCATGCAGCAATTTAAACTCTCTCTCTCGTCTATGAAAACGTCTCTAAATGAGCGTCTGCGGAATTAAGGAGATCACCCAGAGATTGTTCAGTCTGTCGATCTCTCTCTCCCTCTCTTTCTCTCTCTCTCTCTCTTTTATCTTCTCTTTCTCTGTCTAATACAAAATATAAGATATTATCAATGCATGAAGCAATTTAATCTCTTTCGATTCGTTCTCTCTCTCTCTCTCTCTCTTTCTTATGAAAATGTCTGTAAATGAGCGTCTGTGAAATTAAGTGGGAGATTGCTCTGTTTTTTCTAAGGTCACTCTCTCTCCCTTTCCCTCTCTCTCCCTGCTTCTGTGATCAGTCCATTTGTCAGAGGTCAGACTTGCTCCCATCGGAGAGCAGCAATCCTGCCTGCCAAACATTCCCCATTATCGTATGTAAATTTATTAATTACAAACCCATAACTACATCATCCTTATACTCTGATCTCTTTAATGCAGCCATACACACACACTATAAAACTTTCTGCCTTCATGCAAATAAAAAACAAATAAATAAATAATTGAATATACAAGCATTTTATGTCTGGGGCAAATCCTCAGAGACAAATGAGAGATGAGGGAATGGAAAGTGAAGCGGAAATATAACAAGAAAGTGCAGATAGAGAAACGAAAAGAAAGGGTGAGCAAAATGTGTTGGGTAAGAAAAAAATCGGGGTTTAAACAACAAGGCGATGAATAGAAGTGATGATAGCAGACTGACTGACTGCCTGAATGAAATCAAGGTTTTTCAGAAAGCAGAATAAGATGCAGGGAAAAACATTCTTTTGTTATGTTAAACATGCCATCTCTTTGGAAATGTCTTGGCCTGCTTTATTCATCCCAACATTGTCATTATGAATAATAGCAGAGATTGACACAGAATCTTGCTTTGGATTAATCCCGAAGCAGTTCAAAGGATTTTACACAAAATGCACTGTTTTGATGTCCTTAAGCAGGAGAATGATATGTATTTGCACTTCTACATATACATCTACTGTAAGTGTGCACAACTCTTAAGCTCTCTTATTAATGGCAAAAGTTGTGAAAAATCTGTCATTGTGTGCTTCCTCTATACAAGTGGCAAACTCTCTTTTAAATACACTGCGTACATTGCAGAGGTTCAGTGCAATAAAGACACAAGTCATGTATCCTTCACAAGAATGTGTTCATAGGCGATAGACTGCCTCTGTTGTAGGCACCAACACTTGCATGCTATGTTTTTCCAAAAAGGTAAGTTAAACTTAATAGTCACTTTGCCTTGTTGCAGCATCTATCTTCAGGAATTTTCTTTTGCCTAACTGTATTACCATGGTAAATACAGTTTTTTATTATTCAAAATAACAAAGAATTTTCTGGCATTAAACCTGCAATATTTAATTTTTGATATTATATCACAATATTGTATATTAATGTTTAGTAGTAGGAACAAATTATGACTGCACAAAAATGCCAGTGTATCCTGCCTTGGCAGTACTTAATTGCAGACAGAAATATTTAAGTGTAGCTGGTAAACATAGAAGAGTATTTAGCTGATGAAGTAGAATAAATATGACATTAATGTTTATTCATTGGCCAGAAACACAACTCCAAACAAATACTAATGTCGTTTTACAGGGTGGCGACACGTCAGTTTACAGTTACAGTTTGTCCTCTCCTTCTCTAACCAATTTTTCTTTTGTTTGAAACCATTTTTAAAATGGGAATGCACAATATTACAAACTATCACTGTTCATGCAAACACAGATCATGTGGCATTCATACACTAGGCACGCATATGTCAGTGTAAACAGAGAGTACACTGTCTATGCTGCCATGTCTAACAGTAATAAGGAAAAGTGAAACCAGAAATATGTTTTCTTGGACCAACAATCAAGTAGAACTGAAAGTAGATTCGCAGTGGAAAATATAGTTATAGTATAGCATAAATAAAAACATATTGATTATGATGTTATATATTGTCATACACACACACACACACACACACACGCACACAAGTTGAAAGGCAACAAAAAGTCAACACAGTTGTTTCTTATACAGTCAAATTCGCCTCAAACTCAAACCTTTATGTAAGCCTGTATCATAGAAATCAGAAGTTACGTGTATCATGTGATGTGGATTATGTTTCTGTGAAAAAATTAGAATTTGAATACATTTTAGAATTAACCAACCCGCCGCTTCCATTCAGAATGCAGTGCAGATAACGTATTTAATCCCCCAATGCTGGTTTGTGCATATTCAATACATACCTACGAACCTTTTGGAAATACTGCTTTCTCATGGGACCGCTCATTATTGCCTGTTGTTGCTAATTTGCATCATAACTAAATTTATATTTATTCAATGTACTGTAGCCAAATTAACATGTCCAGTTAATGTAGCATTTGCTTGAAAGCAAAAACACAAATAATTAATTTTTTATACAATTGTAAATAAATTCAGGCATCAAGGGCTTATTAGTAAGGTGTTGGGTGATAATATGCCAACACAACAGCTTCAGTGTGCCTTGCTAATAATTCTACAAGTGTCTGGACTTGATTCATTTATTGTTCTGATGATGGTTGCAGAGAGTGCTGTCACATCATTATCATACCCATTAAGCCATTCAGCAACCCCTCATGCCTTGTAGATTGGCACGTTGTCATCTTGTTCATTCTATCATCGCTTCACCCAAAAAACTCCTATCAGTTCGCATAACCTTCACTCTCTATAAAAGTGCAAATTTCATGTCGACACTAAAAGCAAAGGCTCTATAATAGATCCCTGTAGAATCCCAGTGTCTGACAAATACTGATCACAGTATCAACTAGAACACTTGTTGTGGGAGTCAAGTGATACACTTTCTGTACTAACAGTGTGTAATGTTAGCTGTTAACAATATGAATGTTAAGTAAATAAAGTCTGAAACAAAGCCTGCTATTAACTGGTTGTGTCTCTGTGTGTGTGTCCATACACTCAGTGGAAATGGGACGAATTAAGTATTAAACCACAACTTTAAAATCAATTAATTCAGTCTGTTAGGCCAATTGTATTTGATATGCTAGTAAATGATAACACTGAAATCAAATATTAATTCAGAGTAAACACAAATTTCTGCTACAAAAAGGACCAGACTCGGTGACTAACTCCCCAGCCTTAACAACGACCTTGCGACCTGCCCTACGTGCCCTAAAGATAACTATATCTAACTAGCTAGCTAACTAGAATTTAAATTGATTCTCAACATTGTGAACAATTATTCAGGGGAATCTTGTGTATTATGGTAAGTACTCCCCCTTGTGTTTGGTGTGATAAAATTTATTTTCAAATCTCCTTCCTCTTCTCCTTTCAGTTAACAAACATGAATCATTCCTCATATAGTTGTACTTCCATCTGAGAAAGACTGATTTCACATTTTTTCATGCATTCATTCATCTTCTACCGCTTATCCGTTTCCGGGTTGCATGGGGTGCTGGAGCCAGTCCCAGCTCACATTGGGTGAGGGCGGGGTCACCCTGGACAGGTCACCAGTCCATCACAGGGCCAACACACAGAGACAAAGACCAACAACCACTCACACTCACACTCAGACAATTTAGAGTCACCAGTGAACCCAAACATGATGTCTTGGGTAGGTGGGTGGAAACCGGAGTACCCAGAGAAAACCCACGCAGGCACGGGGAGAACATGCAAACTAACCACTATACTTTTCTGTATCCCTTCCCCCAGTTCAAACATTTTGAAGAAAAGTAGCAACAGACCAAAATATAAGGTCTACAAGATATATGTGTTAGCACATTGCTATGAGTAGGTATGAAAATAAATCCACATGAAATTATATTGTGAATACTATATCCCCATGGTGAAAGAGTCTGACCTATGCAGAAAGAAACAGGAGGGAAAAAGAAAGGCATGGAAAAAACCCAAACAGAGTAAAAACATTCAGCAAGCAAAACGGAGAGCAAGGATTCAAAGAGAAAACACCAGCAGATCTATTTATTAGAACAATATTTTCATAGACCTCTAATATAAAATTCCATTCCTCTGTTCATTATGGCGAAATAGAAGCCTCGAGTCCACAATGTCAGAGATAATACTGTGTGCCTTGTGAAAGTGAATAATATATGACTGGCCTCAGACTGTGGCACTCCTGAAACCACAGAAAATCATATCTTTCTTCTTCACAATGCTTTCTCCAAATTTTCCTCCCTCACATCTCTAACTTCTTCTGCAGTTTATATTTTATGTGTGCGTATGAGGGTGCGTGCCTTGGTGTGTGTGTGTAGTCGGGGCTTGATAAGTGAACTTTTTAGCCTATAATGGGGGGTAAGCATGGAGGGAGACATCGCAGGACTCTTAAATTGAATTTTCAACAGGCCATGGTTTGTACAAGTCACGGTGCTGAAGGAGGGAGAAAGTATTATTGTGAAAAAAGAAGAACTAGAAGAAGGAAAGGAAGTAGAAAAAGAAGAAGAAGAAGAAGAAGCAATGGGTAAATGACAGATTATAGTGGTATTGTATTGAGAATGAAAGAATTAAAGAGAAGAGCATTTTATTTGGCATTCAAGTTTAATTGCCACACACAAACAGACTGACCTTTCAAAGGGTTCCATATGTTTGGCCATGTGTTCTATCCCCCTCCTTTCTTTTCTTTCATGTCTCAGGATCATTTTTCTTAAATCATCTTAAAGTACAGAGAGAAAGAAAGACCTATTGTGTGTACCTGTGTTTTAGTGTGGCCATTTTGCACACAGCAGACTTCACTGACAGGTGCTGCAATTTTAAGGATGGCAGCATGAATGTTAATGCTGCATGCGATCAATATTGTTTCTGGGAGTGTGACCCTTTAACCTTATCGAAAGCAAAGAGCAACTAGATTTTCTGTAAAGCAAATCAAACTGACATTTTCCCTGCAAGTTTTCTGGATGATGGTGCACTGCACATTAGTTAAACATCAATTTAACATCCTACAACAAATACTTATCTCAGTCTGTTTCTGTTGTCTTTCTTAAAGATGGGAAAAGTGTTTCTGAAGTGAGACGTGATATTTGAACTCAACAGAAAAACCTTCACCCCTACAGAAGCTCCGCCCCTCACATTCATGTATTGTAACACATCTTAAAATATAAACATCATCCAACAAATGAAATGTGATTCACACAAGAATAGAATTCCATAGACAACAGAATCAATCCCATCTACAGTTAGTGGTTAGAGTTTTTTTCTTTTTCTTTTTCTTTTCTGTGTGTAATGTAGATTGGACGTATGCTAAGAAGGAAGGAAAGCATTAGCTGGCATAGCATTTTAGTATTTTGAATTATGTATTCCACCAAATCCAATTGTAGTAAACTTGTGTTTTCAGGTCTGGGCTGTAAAACCCTTTTCAGGTTGTACAGAGGAGGACGGTTAACACAGCTGATACAGTTAACAACAGCAAACTGTTGGTGCAATTTCCCATAGCCAGTGCAACAGCTGCAGACACTAATTAACCACTTAGGGTTGGTCATGACAAACAGGACAAAACAATGCACACACATACAGAGGAGCTGTGTCTCCTGAAAGCAAGAAGGTTCTGGGGTTAAACTTTTTGGGCCTTTCTGTGTGGAGTTTACAAGTAAGGTTTCGCTCACAAATATTGTCTTTTCTATGTCAAAATGGCATTGACCTGAGACATTTGGAAGGATTTGGGTTTCGTTTACAACTTCAGACCAGTAAAATATCACCATCAGCTGTCATCAGTATACTACATCAAACTGACATTGACATTAGATGTTGTGATGACCTTAGACATCGGTCATCCAACATACAACCAAAAATCAACATTTACATCTGTTTGTAAAGTAAAAACAATCTAGTAGAGGTTAAATGATTGCTATTAGCTGACATGTCTATGCATCAGTACTTGTGTTTATGCTTGTGTGCCAGGTTTTACATGTTCATTCACTCTCTCTCTCTCACACACACACACACACACAGATAAAATGGCCATATGACCTGTGTGCGCAGTTTTAAAGACAACATAAGAAGTTGCTTGGATAGATAGATAGATAGACACTTTATTTTATCCACAGGGAAATTCTTTTGTTACAGCCGCATTAACAAATAATACAAATAATAATACAATAATGCAAATAAACAAATTGAAAGGAAGAACAAGTGAATAGCCTACAGTAAGCATAAAATATAGACATAAGGATATATACAGATTTTATACATTTACAGTTGTTGATACTGTTGTTGAAGCATTCTTGCAGTGCAGTGAACATCAAATGTAGTTTACCAGGAAGGAAAGACTTAATGTATCCGTAATAATCCATCCACCATCAGAAGAAACTGGAAATCCAGTTTATCCTGTCATTTTCATCTCCCCTTCATTATATGTTTTTGTCTGACTCCCCTTCTTTACCCTTTTATGTTCATGCTAAACTCTTTCTGTCCAGTTAATCTGTGTTTATAACTTTTTAAATATTAGTCTTTTGCCTTCCCCTTTCAGAGGTGAACTTCCTCTTGCTGTGCCATGCTTATATAACAATGTGTCCATTCCTGGCAAAACAAATCAAATGTAGGTAAAGAGAAGTGGGATATTAGGAAGCAGATGAATAAAATGGAAGTAAAACGATAAGAGATAAACAAGATGTTCTAAAGTTCCCTTGAACAGAAAGAATGATAACAAACTCAAAGCTTGATGGAAATCCAAGCTTTGACAGAGAAGGCAAAAAGACTATTATTATTATTTTAGTATCGGGTGTTTTCCTTTGAAGAAGGTTTGGTCCCATTTGTCCTCGGAGAGAATAGTTACTAGCCTCACTGTGACCTTTCAGATTGTTTTTCATCCGCCCTTCTCCTATTCTTTATCATTAAATATCTCCTTTTATTTTCCCAATCCATCCCGCCATCACTTCCTCTCCAACATTCCTCATTTTGAACCCATCCCGTCGCAACAAGAGCGTCTTGCCATTCTAAATAATTTCATTTTTTACTTAAATCTTTTTTTCCTTTTATTCCTTTCTTTTACTCTCTTATCCATTACTTCCTTAACCCCCTCTCCACTACATCCTTCCTTCACATTTTTATCATCTCCTACTGTATATTCCCTTATGAAAGGAAGTTTGAAGTTGGGTGTGAAGCAAGCTGAGCCATTAAGCCTGCAGCTAGGACAGTGTGGGCAGGTAGAGACAGGATACTGAATACTACTGCTGCTCTATGGAAGTCAGGATGGCACTTTTATTTAACTACAGGGAATGTTTGTGGATTCTCCACTGCATTCAGCAACCCTGGATGTCAAGAAGCTGCAACAATACACTGAAATACTGTAGACTCTGACATTATGGTTAATTCCAGGGTGTTTTCTTCTCCTTTTTGAATTTTAAAAGAATTTGGGATTGCTGCCTCTGTGTGACAGGCAAAAAACTGAGGGTCTGAGGGTCTCAAACAAACTCACCATCTAAATGTGTTTGTTAGAGTGTGTGTGTGTCTGTGGCAAGAAGGGCAGCAATGTTAGCGTAATGGAAAAGATGACATTTATCCCACAAATTGCCTTGAAGTCAGCAAAATAAAATCCAGTCCTGGCAAGAAGGCTGTCTGGTGAAGGAGAAAGGGATTCTGTGAGAGGAGACAAGAGAAGTGGAGAGGAGGCAAACTCTGACAGAACAAAGAACAGTGCTTTAAAGGATGCAAGACTCAGTGACAAAAAGCACAGCTTGTTTTCTCAGCTGGAAAGCTAGCAGGGTGGTTATGAACACAACTAAATTGTAACTGAAAGGCTAGATCCCGGCAGCAGCTGGGGATAGATGCAATCATTTGCTGTGTCATTATGAAATATTGTCATGCAAAATAGGTAAATCCTGCCAGATGCCCTGTAAATGCCTTGGAAAGGACATATTTTTATTACTCTCCAATCAGCTTCCTGTATTGGGATCAGTTGTATGTTGTCAACAGAAACACTGTTACATGCTGAGACTGTCCTGTAAAAAGCGTACTCATACATTGCCTGCAAAAGTAAGTTATTACTGCCCTATAATTATGGGCACATAGATGAAGATAAAGTAAGTGCTGGTTGTTGTTGTCGATTGATGGATTGGCCAAACACAGGACCATTTTCAATGGGAAACTGAAATCAATGCTTTTTCATTTATCTGTTCAACAGTTCAACAAGTGTGTGTTAATAACACCAGAGGTCCTATCTTTAAAAAGGCACTTATTCTAATTCATTCCATGATTTCTTTCCGAAATGGAAATTGTTTTTGTGTCAAACTCTAACTAAACCTTGATCATTATACAACATTAGCTACATGTTTACCATCACCATGATGATAACACACGGCCCAGGATGCCTCCCGTTAGGCAGTATATAAATTGAAGGAGTTGTTGTACATGCTATAGGGATAAGACTGTGGATCAACATTAGATGTTATATAGTACACACCCAGATGCTGGAGTGAGGCTGAGTTTAACACATTCTGACAAACTTCAGTGGGTGACATGATCATAGATTACTATCTTTGATCCATCCAATCTGACACTATTTCCAAATGATAGACAAAAGGGAACACCCACAGGATGGTGGGATATTGATATGAGACATATAAGTGTACAACTGTGCGAGCCAATCTGCGAGGCAGTGGTGCAATGGTGCCTTGGGTTAAAGGCTATGGTCAACACATTAATATGAACACAGTGATGATGGAAATTGTGTTAATGTTTAGCGGCTAATGATCCCTCTCTTTGTTCAATGTTCAAATATGTCCATATTTGCTGATCAGCACTAAACACAGTATGCAGATGAAGCGCATGGGAATGTATAAATGAGTCCAAAGAATTACCCTCTGGATACCACAGAAATCATTATCGATTTCATAACACAATTGCTTCAACATGATATTAAAAACTAGCACTAACCCTTTTATGTTCCTCTCGACCTATTCGGTTTGTGTGTGTGTTTGGGCATGTGTGCTTCTTTGCAGGGGCATGGCTCCTCACCAGATACCTGAAATATTTAGATCCAGGTTCCTCATCCGCTCTTTGCCATATTGTCTACACAGGTACTGTGGTACTGCCTGGCTGCCCTACTCTAGTGAGTGAGTACTTCCCCTGTCTGACTGCCTTTTCCCTTCGTCCATGTGGCAGTTGCTGTTGCCTCTTCTGTTACTGCAGCTTTCTAACCAAAAAGCTCCCCTCTTCCCTTCCTGACTTCCCCTGCCTTATGCCAGCTCCTCGGGTTATCGTTCTGTATTATCATACATCTCAATAAAGACTCTTGCCCATTCTCTGCCCCCTGGTTTGATCTGCTTGGGGTTCCAGTTGCAACAGAGTCATGAGCCGTAACAGAACAATCTGGTTAATATGGACATCGTAGATTTGGACTCTCTGTATCAGAGAGAATTAGAAAGAATTAGAGTCCAGACGAAGGCACTCCTGGAAATAATGGAGACCCATATATTTATCTATTTATAAACACAAAGAGTAGGAAAAATTAAGACATTGTAAAGGTGTTCTAATGTCCCCACCTTAACCTGAAGTTCTTTTCATATCTACTTGGCTCAAAAGACAGTTACCAAACCGTCCAAAAAGTCAAACCAGCATCAGTCAACATGGGTGAATTTGCTGGAAACCAGAAACAGTAGTTGATTGTCACATGTAGTTTTTGGTGATATTACACATCTGTAGCACTAACAGGTGCAATGAGCTGCATTATGCACGAGATGGATGGCTGCAGAAAGGACCTGATTTGCCATCAAACTCTAATTGGTACAAAGATGCAGCTAACGATCGTTAAGCGACGAATGATAGCCCCAAGCTAACTTTTCTCACTCCATAAGGATATAATACATAATTCATAGTGAACAGCTGAGCAAACAAGGACAAAGAGAGAGAAAGAGAGAACAAGGGCAAGAACCGAAAGGATGGGGAGGAAGAGGGCCAAGGAGACTGAGAAGTGTACAAAGTGTCTCTCTGGACGTAAGTGTTGGGTGCATTCACGAGCGGGTGTGCATATCTCATTCTGGAAGCATGAGCACACGTGTGCACTTTTTGTGTGCCTGTGTGCGCACGTTAGTGTGCTATTTGGCAGGCCACTCGGTGTGTGAAACAGTTATTGAGGTGACAGTGAGCCCGTGAGAATAGTTAGCACTGAGCAGACACACACCAACACTCTGACGTAAACACACACATGAAGACAAGCACACAAGAAGAGCAGCTGTTGCTAATTAAAGATTCATGCTCAAATTCCTGTGAAAACTCAATGTGGCAATGAACGCTGGGGACAGGAAGGAAGGAGAGAGGGAGAGAATGATAGACAAAGAAGATGACGGAGACATGGTGAGAGGAAGACAGAAAACGATGGAGACAAGCGAGTGAGAAGGCGGGGAGAGAGGCGTGTGTATGTGTTAATGCTTCAAAGTGTCACATTTTTCATCAAAGCTTTTAATGGATTGACGATTACACTTGGAACGTAATTTCCCCTAAAAACAAAGGTATAACACTGCACCTTTTTATTAGTATAAATGAGCTTATGATAGTACATCCCTCTGAGATTGTAATAGCACTGCAACTGGGCAAAAGCCATGCTAAAACTGTAATAACATTACCACTGTGTGATCACAGCAACTCCAATGATGAGTCGTGTGATTAAACATGTTGCTCTCAAGTCTCAACTGAAAAATTCTGCCCACCCTGATGTGATACAGTGGTGCTAAAATTTACAACCTAAAGGTCCATGAGAGATTTTTACGTGCACAGTTTATATTGCATTGTTATGTTCTCACAATTAAAGAGGATCCCAAATAGAAGAGTTCACTTGGAAATCTAAAAAGTGTTTGATAGCATCCATGTAAAGCATGAGTTAAACACTGGTCCTTTTCAGAACAGAAGATAGGGGAGGAGCCTCTGAAGTATGGACACTGTTGGTGGAGAAGACTGCAGGAGGAGGATGGAGCCTTTCAGTTTCTTTTTGCAAAACCACAAGAAGCTCAGGTGCAAATGGGGAAGATAGAGTTACATGATATTAAAGGAACAGCATCCATGGACCAATTTAGTAATACTGCTCAGATCACAGAGATGTGAGTTAGCAACTGCAGGGAACTTTGGAAGCAGAAGTTACACAGAAGCTGTTATGGTTGGCAGAGGATGACTCAAGCAGAACCAGTGATGGTGCTGGTTTACAGGAGGACAGTGTGGTATATCACCTCAGACAGATGAACAAAACATAGGTAGCACAACAAAGTGTTATACTCAGGGCTCTTGTAGAAGTCACGCAGACGTGTACTCAGCCTTTCACAGCTCTCGAGCTCAGGCGAATGAAAATCTATAAATGATAGAAATAATTTAAACTGCATGTTTATTGTTGTAAGAGGCACTTTCATTCAGGAGTGAAATATTGTGTCATACAACCATAATAAGGACTTTTGTGACAGTAATGAAGACTTGTGTACTTCCTCTGACACATTTCCACGTAAATTGGAACAAAACATAGAGAGTCTGTTAAAAAAGAAATGGAATTAACCAACAAGGATTTTAAAATTTTCTCCTTTGCCATTGTCTATGTTTTGCTCTAACGTTATGTGTAATCTTAATAGCCTTTTCTTGACATTTCCAGGCAATCAATGAGTACATGTGCCTGGAATTTTGTGAATTGCCTCTAGTGTGTCAGTTCTCACAAAGACAGGGAACTGCAGGATGATTAGTGCCACAAAGCACTGAGGCTGTTTAGCCGGATTCAAACATAGAGTAATACGAATATAAGTACATGGTGACATTTGAAAATGCTGCAGTCAGTTACTTTGTAAAATGACATTTCACTACATGTACAAAGAGGAGAGTAATTTTATTCACCTGTGTGGAATACGAATGTATTGTTTTTATGTAATAAAGTGGATTGTGGGCATTTTAAAAGTATATGTCAAAAATATTATTTCTGAAATTAAAATAGTAAACACAAGTAAAGATGGAATTGAGACCAACGTATAATAGCATATGAAGATAAGATTTATTTTTTTCATTCATTCATCTTCTACTGCTTATCCATTTCTGAGTCACGGGGGGTGCTGGAGCCAATCACAGCTCACACTGGGTGAGGGCGGGTTGCACCCTGGACAGGTCGCCAGTCCATCACAGGGCCAACACACAGAGACAGACAGAGACCAACAACCACTCACGCTCAGACCTACAGACAATTTAGAGTCACCACTTAACCTAAACATGATGTCTTTGGACGGTGGGAGGAAACCGGAGTACCCGGAGGAAACCCACGCAGTCACGGGGAGAACATGCAAAGTGGACAATCACACAAAACACCCATTGGTACAGCAAATAAGTTAAAACAGTCACACAAACACAAATTAAGTAATATTGTCTGGAGATCCTCATCTTTTTCCTGCATCTTTGTGTCTTCTATTGTCAGTGATTTAAAATGTGCCAGTGTTGGCTGTAACTGTGAAGCAGCTGCAGCTGAATAGGTGTTGAGGTTGATTTAGTGGTTAATTGACATTTCCCTTTAGCACTTATGTCACAAGTAAACAAAACATTATGGACTTGTCTGGTAGGTACTGACAACTCCTTCCCATTTGACAATATATTTGGTTAAATACCCCCAAACTACTGAACAATGACATATTACCTGTATTCCCTGCATTAATGTAGACTTCCATACTAAATCCTTGTATTTGAACCAATAATTCTTCCTCTGTATGTGTGTCTGCATTAGACAAAAGGAAAAGATGATGAAACCAATTCATATTCTTATGCAATTATTATTATTTTTTTATGTAAAGCGCAGGCTGCTGTGTAATTAACTATGGGAGTGTGGTTTCCATAAACAAGCAGAACAAAGGCAGACAGAAATTTACAATTAATAATTCTGCCACTAATTAACCAGTAATTTATCTCCAACATGTCTTGACTAATCTTTAGCTTCCATGCTAATTGCTAAATCATGGAGTAACAGATATAAAGTAATTAAAAAAAAAAAGTATGAATGACAGAAGAGAGAATGTGATGGATATAGATGAAAAGTAAAGAAGAGACAAAACTAAAAAGAGAGCGATTATGGGACTTCCAGGCCTATAAGAAACAGACTGGGCAAACAAGCTGAAATAAAATAAAGTAAAAGGAGAACAGCTTCATGAACTGCTGATGAGCTGCCTCACATTCATGATTGCAATGCAGCAGTTATATGGGTGTGCTGGCTTCACACACTCCTGTTTGCTGACTTTTGCTTACAACTTGTACTAGTCAGATCTGCAAATGGACAGCCTGTGAAAACGACAGTTGGAATTCCAGCCACATTAAAGCCATTTCTGAAGCCCTTATAGTTATTTTTTAAATGCCATTTCAGTGGCTCCCTCACTAATATCATGGCAACATTACTCAACCCTATTTGGTGACTTGGCTGTCATAATCTGGAGTCTTTCTGCTCCAGCTCTGCACTTTTGTTTGATTTGTGATTTGGTTTATGAACCTGCGGGGGCTTTAATGGAAGAGACACACACTCTCTGATCCCCATTATCTACCTTCTGCTGCAAAGAGAGGCAGATAAGAGGAGGAGGAGGAGGAAGAGAGGGAAGAGGCTAAAAATGACGACCAAGTCATCCCCCTCGTTGTCAAATCTCATCAATGAGGGGCAGGAGGGAGAGGCTGAGGGGAAGACAGGAGAGGGAGAAGGTTTGCTTTTTCTTTATGAATTCAAGATGACTGAAAATAGTGGGATGGTAATGATAAACTGAGATAGACAAAGAACAGAGAGAGAGTGATTTACCAACAAAAAGAAAGTAAGGGGTTACCCATGGAGAGAGAGGTAATAGGAAGAACAGGCCAAGTCTCTGATGTGTATGTGTGAGAGGATGAATGAGCTCGGTCAGCCTTCATAAGCCATTGATTTACACAATCCCAGTCACCACCTAATATTTCATCTGTGCTACATTTGCGGTCTCCCATCTACTGAGGCCATGAGCCATTACTGATGGCCAGGTTCACAGCATGGTGGCCCCCACGGAGTAATGAGATCGAGAGAGAGGGAAAGTGGGAGATGGGGACGGCGGTAAGGAGGAGGAAGAGGAAAGAGTAGAGGACAAAAAGGGGGATAATGGAAGGGAAAAGGAGGATGGGGATGAGGGTTGGATGGAGGTTTCTCAATGCACCATTATGGAGCATGAAAAGGAGAAAATCAAATGGACAAAAACATCTCAGAGATGGGCTGAGAGAGCATGATTGAGATGGGGGGTTGAGTGCAAGTCCAGGTAGAGAAAGACAGAGAAATATGGAGGTGAGATTGCTATTCCCTAATTATGTCCCTTTTCACTGTCAGGGAGACAGATATAAAGCTAATTCGACGTGCCCTGCTTCTCTTCCCTGTTCTTTTAATTTTTTTCTAAAAACCTTTATTCGTTTTCTTTACCCTGTTTCACATAAGGATGTTTTCACGACACCGAAATGAACAGATGGCAATATCAGCCCACAAAAAAGACACTTTGGGGTTGTTATCACCGTGACAACAACCTCCGACCACTCACACAATGCACTTTACTTCTACTTTGTCAAAGACAAAGCTCCATCTCCTTTTGTCTGGTTTGTTCTTCCTTTATTTGTCCATTCATCTGATTCTCATCACCCTCCGCCTCCCTTTGGATGTTTGCTTTTGTCACACAGGAAGCAATCAGTGGTAACAAGTGGATGCCCATAATCCTGCATCTATGCAGCCTTCAGCTGCTCAAATTGATCTCAAAATTGAATTGGCTGCACAAATCTCAAGTAAAAAGGTGCCTCTTTAATGAATATCATGAAGGGGAACCTAACACAACATACAGATTTATCACAAATGCAAATCTGTACACACACATCACCATTTTGTGTACTTGAATAAAGCATGAAACAAAATCTTACCACCCTACATCAACAGCCCTGTAATTGGGGCATTTCATATTAAAAAGCATATTACATTGTAACTTTACAGTACAGATAAAAATCTCAATTATTTCATCCTGATTATATTTGATTAAGTCTTTCTCTCCACACAGTCAGAAATCGCACAATCTTATTGAGGGGGTAATTTCCTACTTCAAAAGCTAATTAAGCCAATCAGAGCACAAAGGACTGGCTGTAGCCATGACCCAGCATTGCACACTACATTTAGCAACCCAGAACTGCTAAAAAAGACAACGTTTTCATTTCCCCTTTCTGCAAGCCGATTTATTCCCTTACTTTGCTGTGAATCTTTCTATCTACATTCCAAAAAAGTGCAGGGTTGTCTGCGTATACACATTGTTGGGTGAATTATGCTGGATGGGTTATGCATGCTGGGTCAAAGAGGCTTAAAAAGCTGAACACCTGCTTGGCTTATTTTGCCCAGCATCAAACTTCATGGATCACTCTGGATTAATCGTTCAGTAAATATGGAAGATTAAAGAAGATTAAAAATTAAACCTAACCCTACCCAAGTAAAATATAGTAAGCAAGCAAGTTTTGGTAACACTTGGTTCCTAAAGTCCTTTCAGTGTATATAATATAAATGTGTATGTCATCATGGACACTGGGGATTTTTTTGTGGTTGCTAGCTGGTAAATTTTAACACTTGCTTAAACTCGCTGATCACTACACCACACCAACGAACTTTTTTAAATTTTACTGTTTGATGTGCAGCAGTTTCTTGGCTTTTTTGTTCATCTGACTTTCATCCGACTGTCCTGCTGCTTATAAGGTAAACTTAGTTAGCTAATACTACATACTCAGTGTTATCTAGCAACTCTGTGGTTAAAGTTTATGTCAGCTGATATCAGGGTACATTTTTTAGAAATGGGTGGGAGTGTTAGTCCTTATGAACCCTTAATGCTGTCAGTTTGGCTTCATGCACTTCACTGCATGTATGCCATTAATTTCATTTTAACAGAAAGAAACATTTGACTCTGTATATTTAATGTAAATAATATTAAGGTTCCTGCTCAGGTTACTTTATTTGTACCTGTAGTTAGATTTATATTGCAGTCATATAGGATGATGACATCATTGTTACACATTTACACAAAAAACAATGAAATGTAGTATGAAACCAACACATCTGAGCTTACTATAAAAACGCTTTAAAAGTGCTCAATCTCATTAAAGTAAGAATAAAGATATAATCAGTCAAAATTTTATTTTGACATAACCTGTAAACAATAGGTTTTCAACTGAACTTCAGAGCAAAAACAAACGAGGCTGAAGTGATCTTCAGTTTTTCATTGATGGACAAAACACAACAATGAGGGACTGAGAAGCGGGAGACATACAGAGAAAATCCAGGACAGGAATGAAGAAGCTCCTTGGCGTGATCTGGCTGCAGCACCGGCAAACAGCATCACGGAGGCAGAAAACACAGTAAAGCAGGGACCAAACAACAAAGAAGGAAAAACTGACTCACTGATGGTCAGAGAGTACCAGTTGAAAATAAGCTGACAATTAGCCAACAGTGGATGAGGAACCAGGATCTACATACTGCAGTACAACCGATGAGGACAGGTGTGCCAGGTACCCAGCGCTGTGGCCGTGGCCCTGCCAGGAACCACACTCACACAAAGACATAGGGGGGAGGAAACAGGCACAGACAAGACAATTTATCGGTGAAAAGTAAAATTCTGTCTATGCCATTGTAATTTATTAGAACTCCTGCTCTCAACCATCAACCGAACCAAAACATTCACTGTGATAAGAAAAAGACAAAAAAGGCAAAAGAAAAGGAGCAAAATGAGAGATATGTGATCTCGACTGGAAGCCTTTTGCAATGTTCACTTTTTACCACAGTCTGGCACACCACAGAGAACTATATAAATGAACTGCAAAGTTCTAGCAAGGGATAGCCCCTCTGAAAATGCCCAGAATGAGTGGCAGGATGCTCTGAACATAACTCCATCTTGCCATCGCTGTAGGAACAGTGGAACCTGAACGAAGGCCTCTGATAAGCCCAGTGGGGAGGAGATTGCTCTGTCCCTGATTGGATGATTATGGGCTGCGGGGGCTCAAATCAGCCGTTTTCAGGAAGAGAATGGTTTGGCTAAGTGGATTTGGCCCTGTGTACCCCGATTGAGTGTGTGCGTTCTCGGCTTGTGTCCTGTGTTTATTTCAGCGTTTAAATGTGTGTGTGGGAGCTTGTGCTCTTCAATGTATGTATGTATTCAGAAATAAGTGAGCCCAGTTCATTAATGACACATTTACAAAAAGGAAAAGAGCAATGACTTAAAAACCAACAAAGAAAGGAGTGAGGCCAGGAACAGAACTCTCAGACGATTGAAAAGCAATTAGAGAGAAATTGTACTGTGGAGAGAAATGGGAATACCATGATGTGGATCAATTTGCTTGATTACTTTCTGCATTTTCTCTTGTTTTTCTGTTTTGTTTGATATAGTGTTTCTAATAATTGTTTTATTTGGTGTTTTGTATATGGAGCCTAGGGAGACTAGTCACTGACCACTGTATGGATGCTTAAGGAGATCCAAATACAATCAGGGAAAAAAAATCTGATGTTAGGGGGAGGCTGCAGATGGATGGATTGGATGATGTGGCTATGGATGGACAAGGGAAACAATATGAATATAAGGAAGTAAATGAAACGAGAGAAGAGAGGTAGAGGAAGAGTTGTGCAGGTGTGAACAAAGACCAGTGGTTATTTTAGTCAGGTGGGTACCCATGACAACTGAAGGACTGAGGTGTGTGTGTGTGTGTGTTGGTATGTGTGTTATCAAGGATTGTATGCACTGTATTATATACTGTACTGCGGCTGCATCTGTGTGTGCTCAGCATGTTTGTTCTGTGGGAACTGATGGCCGCAGTGGTGCCTCGTTTTGAAAGAGCAGCTTTCAATCCAGCTGGGAACCATTAAAATGATGTCTGTCATGTTCATTTTTCATAATTTGCATCTGAGGAGACCCTGCCGTATGAGCGACAAAGACACTGATACACAAAAGACTGGCAGGACGAAAAAGGCACGAGGCACATTTCTGTACATTAGAGGGTTCAGTCAAGTACAAAGTGTCATTGTATTTTGTCTATGATCTATTTTCAGAACCACAAACTGGCATTTCTCATTGTAAAGAATTGTCCATTGTATCGTTATGCCGTTGATAAGGGCTAATTATTCCATCCTGATTATATTTGATTAAGTCCTTCTCTTCACACTCTCTAATATCACACAATCTCATTGAAGGAGTAATTTTCTACTTCAAAAGCTAATTAAGCCAATCAGAGCACAAAGAATTGGCTCTTGCGATGACCCAGCATGCATGACTTTTAATTATCTAAAATTGCAAAAAAAAAAAAAAAAAAAGTTTTAATTTTCCTGTCTTGTCTCTGTGAGCGGCGTCACAGTAATGTGGGCTGATAATGTGTTTAATAAAGTCCAGCAGGACTTTTGGATTAAACCTTGAAACCTTGATTAGATTGTAGTTCTAGTACTGTTAGGCTACTGTAGAAGACGAAGTGAAGTGAGACCTCCATAAAAAAGGAACGACGAAACAATGAGGGGAAGTTCTCTCACCAGATTTTTCCCTTTCTTTTTACTAGTTTGCCAATGTTTCTTATATCTACATAGATTTTAAAGGTTTTGAAAAGTTGGTATTTCTATTTCTATAAATAAAACAATGACTTATGATAAGGGGCCATTTGCAAAATTTCTCATTGTGACACGCCTGTCAAGATTTGAATTTGTTTGAATATCACAACAGTTTGCATTGATCCATTGTTATAGCCGTAGACTAAATCATTTGAAAGAAATGTTTCAACACAGCTTGCATTGCACAACATCACTGAAGCCTGCCAGTGAGAATCTTGTGTTCGCCCAAGCACATCGCAATGCTCAGTATAAAGTCAAAATGGCCAACAAGTCCCACCAACATGCATAGCAAATAAAAGTTCAGGTCTCAGGAGGTTAAGCAACGAGGTGATCGACACTTGACATTATAAATCTCACTTAAAAACCCAATTTTATTCTTTGGCCTTTTACATCTGCTGTTTTTAAATGTGCTTTATAAAGAATTTGACCTGAATTGACTTTAATTAGTATCTACATCAGGAACCTGGTGGGCTTTCCAAAGCCAAGAGTTAGTATAAGATAATGATGATGATGATGAGACTGATCAATAATAACAATAATAACAACAACATGATAATATGGCTTTCCTGTTGACTTTTCACTTTGTCTTTTTTATGTTATTACACTGCACTGATTTAAAACGGTATCATAAATGTGGCCATCAAAAGTGTTTTTGAACTATTTGTATTTATTGCAGATTCATCTGTCAATTATTTATGAAATTTCAATCTGAAATATTGAAATATGCCCTCACTTGCTTTTGTTAGTTTAGGTCAATCTGGCAGTGACAGTTGTCATTCTGGCTGGTGAAAGTGGCAGTCATCAACTAAAATTGAGACGCCTGCTTTTTTCTGTTGCTACTTGAAATCAGGGAGCCATTGTTTCTAAAATTACCAAAGAGAATGTGGCTGCATATCATTGAAAACTGTCTACCTGCTAAACTGGGGTTGAAAGCTTAGCAACAATAACCATGGGGATGGTAGAGCTTAGTGATGGGTCAGCAACATGCCTGCCATTTTGGTTTCCTTTTATAGCTTTAGACCTAATTTTTGCCTAATTGCTGTAGATTTAGATCATTTAGAGATCTCTGATCTGGGGAAATTAAGAACAAGATGGGTTTTAGAAATGTTTGAATTAATATTTAAGATCATAAGCTGCTGCGTTGGCTCATTATTGTGATGACTATGTCTCCATCTCCTAAGACAGACTTTGTGATGATTATGATCATAAAGAAGAAGGCATCATATGTAAATGCTGATGTTGTACCATTCTGTTCCATGGTTTCTCCTCTATTTTGTTTATCAGTCCCTGTAGTTGTATGATTTTCAGCTTTTTGTTCGCAGGGGTGTTTATGTGCCTGATGTGTGTGGGTGTCAGAGTGTTTAATTTTCAACTGCGTGTCCTGTTCTTTTCTTTCGCACAGATTCTTCACAGTAAACATCTGTTCAGTCTCTCTCTCCAGAGGAACAGTGGACTCAGTGCCTACTGCTGTGATTCCACCAGCTAATGAGACTGCATGACACAAACACCCTGTACACCCTGTACATAGCCCTGTACACACAGAGGCACATTTCAGTAATCATCTGCACGTCTAAGGCCCTAAAGGATTCAAAAACATACTTTATTGAGGGGTGGGCATCACATGAATCAGTGCAGTATATGTTCTGCATCATCAATGCCATCAAACTAAAACGCCAGTGCATTGTGTCTAATTAATCACATGTTTAACAAACCGGTGAAGTTGCTGAAGGGAGGAACGTGTTACTTAATCTGTTCAGCTGTGAAAAATAGATCATAATAAAATAATAGAAAAATTAAATTTGCTTGCTTAAGCATTTGACTGTTTAAAGTTTAAAGTGTCTGCGCTATTCATTCTGATTACGTTACCGTAGTTTGGTGGATGTTCAGTGAGCTTTAGACATTCTTTTGTAGACCATTTTACATTCAAATGTACCCTCGCCTATCAAAGTAGTGAAGGTGGTCTGGACATCTGATTACAACGTCTCCCTGTGGGAGAATATCTTGGGGGCAGATCCTGAACACACTGGAGGGATTTATTGTCCCATTTGGATTTAAAATGCCTCAGGGTGTCTCCAAGAGGAGCAGGAGGACGTAGTAGACAAAATGGATTCAAAGACCTGGATGAGTAGAGAATGGACTGATAAGATAGAGGTAATAGAGGTACATAGATGGCTACACTTCGTAAATTAAAGCAGTAAAAGATGCTAAATCAAGTTAACCACAGTGATTGTGCACTTTGAAAAATGAAATTTTATTGCTGGGGAATCTTTCATGTCTGAAATGAGTGGTTTTCTTTGCTTCAAGTGTAGCTGTTTGGGTTGAAAGCCAGTTTAAGGCATGTCAGAGAAATATAGAAGAACAATGTTGGAGACTTCTTTGGATAGAAAATCCAAATTGGATGAATATCCCATTGGAGTAGATAAAAAAGTCAGTTGATGTAGGGGTAGTTATAGGAGTCTGTCTCCTACACTGCACACCACCAAAGCCATATGAAAACGTACTGAGTACCACATATAGTAAGAGTCTAAGAGCAGTTGTCCAGTGTAGCAGGACATAGCACAGCTACTGCATGATTGTTCACACGAAAAATAAAGGTACTCAAGCTGTTGCGATGTGCTTATGTACATAGTCATGAAAACTTCCCATCTGACCTAAAAACAGAAAGTATAAAAGAGGTCTTTGTTCCGGCTACTTCAGTGGTTAAAATGCACTGATCACATGATGTTTCTTTATATTGCTCCTGCAATATTTAGCATGGTATTGTGTCTTTCTACAAAACATTTTGTTGAGTTCAGGGGTGCCATTTAAAGTCCGACATGCTTCATTAGTTTAGTTTGACCATTAGATTCACACTGTTGCAAGTCCATGTTGTCAACCGAACACCTTTGACCTTAAAAATACAACCTAAGTGATTTTGTTTTGTTGTGGCATTTGCCAGGAACACAGGGAGTAGGAATTGAGCTGCTTTCCCTCAGAACAATAGGCAAATATGGATCTATGTTAGGGTTACTCTGTTGATCAAATATATGGGCAATCATTAATAACATGATATTAAAAAAGTAACATCTGATGTGGAATAAGTCACAGTCTGTTGCGTTAAGGTACGTCAATTGTGTAATCCTGCATTAACATAGGAACTTGTCCAACAAACTGTCAGACGTCTTAAAGTTACAATATCTATAGTTCATCTACTTTTTACTGTTTTTTTCTTTACTTTTACAACTTACTTTGAGATTTCTCAGTCCTGCTTCACTTGTATAAACATCCTAAAATATTATACCTTGGAAATACTGCTGTCTGTGTTGCCAGGCAACAAGTGGCTAAACAGCAGACAAGAAGCTCTGATAGCTTTGCAGGAGTATTAAAAATCCTGGACCAATTAACACAAAAAATTATCTATGTGATTGTTCTCAGGTTGTATCCATCATCAGATAAGAGGAGAAACAATGGTGTATTTTTTTGCAACACAAAATTTATCATTTTACAGTGGTGGATACACATGCACACAAAGCCCGACAATGCAAACTACTGCGCTTGGGCTCATACCCTGGAAGGACCCTGAAGGCTGCTGTTTCAGTATATGTAGCAATTCATTTGTAGTCATTTGTATTGGAGAAGCCAAGTATATGCATTTCTAGTGCTCAATATAAAGTAATAGTCTTCCTTAACAGGAGCCTCAGTCTCTTTATTCTTCTTTTCACACTTCATTCGACCACAGGCCGCCATCTTAGCTAGTGGTAACATTATCACTCCTCTTTCCCCGTTCTTGCCCTCTTTCCAGGATGAATCCAATTGGATATTCTGCACAAGTTTGAACCACCGATGACTGCAAACACACACAGACAACATATTTAAATTTCACAATGTGGAGAGTTTTTTCAACCAAAAATGGAGATTACATTTATTAACATATTTATTGTTTAACTCATTGAAACATAATTAGCAATGAAGGCTCTTTAATTCATGGAGCTGCATCAGCCTCTTCCCCCTACACACTGTACATGCATATCCGTGATAGGTTCCTCCACCCATCTCTCTCTCTCTCTCTCTCTCTGTGGCCGAGCGAAGGTTAGAGTGGAAGTGAAGCACTTAAGCACCTATGCCTGCCAATCACTCCTGCCATTTTGGCTGAGGGGAAGCAAGTCCCTGCAGCCAGGTTTCAAAATCATGTGGAGTCCACATACTGTTAGACATGTATTACACCTAACCCATGCTGCCATCAGAATAGATTACTAGAAGAACATGTAAAACCTACTGTACATACACACAGACATCCCACCAGTCCAGTAACTCCTAATCCTTTTACACGCAGGTAATGGCTTTACACACATATTGTAAGCTATACACACTTCCCAAAAGGATACACATGAAATCCTCACAATGGCCTACATATGTTATGGTATTGCAACCTTACCATGGCAAACGGACAGTGCCACAGCATGCTTACCTCCCTTGTGAATTGTCCACTGTAATAGTCCAGTGGTACAGTGTGGCATACAGCCCAACACTAGGACTCCAAGAAAATATAACCAATGTCCAATAGTCTTCTCCTAAAATAAAACACTCTTTTACTTTCCTCTCTTTGTGAGTTTTTCAATTGCACTTATGGACAAAAAAGTGAAAACAACACATTACATTTTGCTGGAGGAGCAGTGAAGTAGGGGGCAGGAACATTGAAGGCCATGTTCCACTTCCACTCAGCCTATGGTAAAGGGCTGAATGGAAGTGGTGGGCTCAGCCAAGTTCATTTCCAGTAAGCTTCTATTGTCAGGGCTTCAAAAAATCTGAACTAGTAAGCCATTTCCTACTGTGCTACTTTTTAACGACAGCATAAAATATTCATAGTGTATTCACTGACTGCCGAAGTAGGGAAAGTAAATTTGCAAGTGGTCACTAGAATTTAGGGATGTTCTATAGTTAGATTGAAACAAAGAGTCAGATTTTATCATGGAATGTTCCTTTGTTGAATGTGTTTTACCGAACAGAGGAGTGAAAACAATCTGGGTCATGACTATAAAGAGGGGTTAACTGGTAAAAGCCCAGTAGAAGTTCATTGTTGAACTTTTATAGGCCATTTTTTGACTTGTTGATGATGGACCAAGTTCTTTCTAAACCCAGCATTATTACTGCCTTTATTGTATTTCTGGGAATGGCCCTCTGAAAGGGCAAAGTGAGGTCTTACATTGGGTCACTGTACTCACCCAAACAGGAAGTGTGTGATTTAACAAACTGAGCAGTCCAAGTATTCACGTAGGTGTCCATTATTCAACTCGATACATGTTGGTGGCAAAAGCTAAAATAAATACAGTGGAATGATGATAGGAAGGAAGTGCAGGTTGAGAAGGGAAGGAAATATCATAGGACCTGCTGAAATACTGCTGCACTTTGAAGCTGACTATTCAAGAGTGCCATCTAGTGTTGAGAGGTGGAAGCACTGAATATGTTCAGTCTTGGCCCCTGGACCCAAGTTTATTACATATACTTGAGCAGAATAGGAGCCCACAGAGAAAAAAGCATATAACCCCATTTTGAGTCCCTGAATAATAGTTGAAGAGACATTGATGGAAATGTACTTTGTAATATAAAGTAATTCTGAAAATTTTCTTTGGTGTTTTTTTTTTTCCCCCATAGTGTTATTCCATTAGCTGAAATGTGCTCTGAAAGAACCCCCTCTCTCTACATCCATCACTGGTCATTATGGCATCTTAGTGTAATTGCACTCCCCCTGTTGTGCATGCACACTCGCCAGTCCTGAATGCCAGCAGTAATATCTCTGGTAGGAAGAGAGTGAGAGGGAGGGAGGGAAAGGGAGCGAGTGAGTGAAAGAGAGAGTGAAAGGGAGAGAGAGACATATGCATACCCAGCTCATTTCCACCGCCAATCAAATTACCTGACCCAGCCGCAATACATCACTGCCAAACTGTTTATTAAACAAAAAGCCATGATTAAATTATTAATGACAGAGATTAATTAAGACCCAGTGCACCTCACATGCACAATCATACTAGCAAAACATGCACGTTCAAAAGCTAGGGGTAAAGCACACACACACACACACACACACACACAGAACACACACATAAATCCATACACCACATGCATGCGCCGAAGTGGGGAACTCATACACAGACACACAAACACACAAACACAAATACCATTAGTCGTTTAGACACATCTGAAGCACACAAATAGACGCACAAACACACAATATGTTACAATGTCTGCAGCACAAAAGGAAGTGGGAAGGGAATAACCTGATGTATGACTTTTGTATGTGCACAAGATACAGAAAGGAGCGTTTCCTGGCTGAATAAAGAATAAACAGCATCAACACAACATCACCCAAGACGTTAACAAGTTCATTTGTCAGCAAACTTTTCTTGATGTTACCATTAGGGTTTGTTTATGGCTATGCTTATGCTGCTTTAATGGTTTGTTAGGGGTAGCATCTGTTGCTGTTCAGGCTCAGTGTGCTTGTGTACGTGTGTGTCTATGTGTGAAATTGTGTGTGTGGAGAAAATGAGTTCTTTGCAGTATGCTCACTTCATCTTATTAACTCTTTCACAGTCTCGCTAAGAATTATACTTGCAAAAATGTTTTCATTGATAAGATTGTGCCCCTGGCATCACATTCATCAACTTTTCAGGTTTTATTTATTTATTTTTTGTTCATATGAACCATTCAGGAGGCAGATGCAATCAACCAGCTGGTTGACTTGCCCAGTTAGGGCACCTAGGCAGGAACTAGCAGTATTATTTATTTATTTATCTATTTAATTACTGGAATTTTCAGATAAAACCTTAGAGACAGTAGAATTCCAAACAATATTTCAAAAATGTATTAATTTATTCGTAAACTTAATCTAAAATGACTTAAATCATGTTAAAAAGGCAATATGAACTGTAATATAAGAGAAATCCAAAAATAAAATTTGATAAAATAAACATAACACAATCTAATAAATTAATAAGAGATTAATCTATATAAACCATGATTACAGTCAACTAAGGTTATCCATCTAAAGAACTGTAACTATGGCTACCTGGTGCATAGCATGATGGCTATAACAATACTATCTCATACCATATTAAAAGTAAATATATTTATAGACATGCCAATTTTAAGGTAAAAAAAATAGATATTAAAGAAAAATAGAAAGGAAAGTGAATATTACCACTTTGAAATCTCAGATGCTGATTCATTTGATGACACAGCTGTTTCCCGTAAATTGGCAACTCAACCATGTAGTCACATACTTTTTCACAAAGGATTTGGAGCTTAATTATCGTTACAAATCTGGTATTCAACAAAAATACGACTATTATGGGGCCTACAAGATGAAATCCTAAAATATCTTTATTTACTCAACTTTTAGTGTCACTTGAAGACATTTTTCTGAAGTGCAGCGTCACGTAAATTCACTTCTGTTTTATTCCTGGCTTTCAGGCGGGATTATCTTATTTCACACCCTGTGGATGGATTCGGTATGACCCCCTCCATTGGGTGAAGGCAAAGGGGCCAAACAGCCAAAGATAGATTTTGCCTAGTTTTTATTTCAGTAATTTGATCACGAAAAGAGGTCAACCTTGCAGTCACAATACCCGTTAAAGTATTAAAATTGAAATATCAGCTTGTATTTAAAAGCATTGACTGAAACCTGAATTTGAGCCTTTTGCGGCACGTTCATTGCATGTACATAACCCTGCAGTGTTGGCTTAAAGCTACAGTTACAGCCATATATGCATATGGGGGGGTGACATACAGCACTTCTAATACGATGAGAAATAGTCCTTCTATTGTTTAATGCATCAATTTGTGAATGCTCTCTTGAAATCTATTGTTTTTCTTGGGAATCGTGTATGCTGGCACGAAGGCAACAGCTACCTTTCTTGGTTGAGCTGTGTTCACCATCCCCAAGAACAGAATCAGAATCAGAGTCAGAAATAGTTTTATTGCCAGGTATGTGTAAACATACTAGGAATTTGACTCCGGTGTTTCACACTTGGACAAGGGAAAGACAGAAAGAAAAAAGAAAAAATCAAGAGGAAATATATATATAAATATATATATACAATGAATATACATGAAGTATTTGCAGTGGAATATTGATATGGAATAATGAAAAGGAAATCAACTTTAGGTTGTGTGACTCTGTGTGTACCACTGTAATCACTGTTAAAAAAAAAAAAATAAAATAAAAAAATAAAAATAAAAAATGTGCAAACAAGATGCACAGTGGAGGATTTCTGATAGCCACACTGACTACACCATTCAGTTTATGATAAGGGAGATGAGATGCACAGCTCAGGATCGGTCCCAGGGCAGACCAGTAGACACCAGCTATAAAAAACACACTAACTTTAAAAGAATGGTAATGTGTCTGCATGGGTATAGTGTGTAAAACAGAGAGTGAATTTGCAGCGTGAGTGTCAATGTATGTGTATAAAAGAAAAAGAAAAAAAAAAAGCTGAAGAGGCCAAAACAATCAAACAGTATCAGCACTTTATGGTGGAGAATACTATATCACCGTGACAACAAAGGCAGTAAAGTGCTGTATGGCGCTGTAAAACATTGTGTGATTCTGCAGTGAGATGATCGTTAGTGCAGCTGGTTAATTGCCTGGCCACTCCTCTCCTGACACACACACACACACACACACATAAATGCAAAAACTCACCAATGCATGCAACACGATAAACATGGGAGTGTAGCGACGTACATGTGTGTGCAGACAACAACCATACATATTCATATAGCTATTCCCCAAAGAAACCATAAAGATGTGTGATGGATGAGGGTGGAGACTGTTCAGTATAATCAGTCAAGGAGACACGGCAGCATTCAGATGCTGCTTGTTGTTCCAAGACAAATTCATCATGCTACAATTAGTTTGCAAGACTTCAACCCTGCAGTCACTTTACCGATGCAGCCCTTCGTGCAATGTCCCTGGAGTGTTTGCCTGTATGGCTCCCATCCCAGGATTTTTTGTAGTAGTATCATCACATGAAATTTAAAACCTGAACATAAATATAGTGAAAGCAGAAGCGGAGCTCTTAAGAAAAACCTGTTGATGTTTGAAAACCACACCATTTAATAGTTTTTATGGCTTATGGCCACATGTAATGTGAAAGGTGTCTCCAGGTGTTGACATTACTCTATGGAGATTTACAGTGTCCTTGAACTCGATGTTTTAACTCTCTGGCTTGCAAAAATACTCAGTGCATCACCTACCCAGCACCACGTAGCAGAAAATCAAGGGAGCGATTCTACATAGTGGAGCGTTGAGCAGTTTATGAGTCAAATATTTCCCTCAGCAGCTGGTGAATATCAAGAGGAGAGTTGAAAAGAGACTGAGTTATGATCAGAAATGAGACACAAAAGGGGAAAAAAATCTGTGGAGATTTAACGCGGGCAAGCTTTAGATTTCAAAACTAAATTTAAAGTGAACTGAACTTCAAATGTTGAAGTGATCCAGCTGAGGTAAGTGAAAGACAGAATAGCTTGTGGAGTAGAAAACCTTGTCGCTGGGGAAGTATCATTAAAGGCACATACCCTCTTATGTCTTTTTTTCCATTTTGCTTCTGATTTGAAATTCTCACTTCACCTGCACAGTTACCACTGACACTCTTTTTCTCTATGCCAGGAGGTGCAGACTAAAGAGGCAATGAACACGGTCAAACCACGAAAATGGATAAATTACATGATCCCTTACTGTTTTGAGTATGACTACCCTCTGCATCATTAGTCTGTAAAATAATGCCACAGTCTTGATACGTTTTCATCCAACTCTTATGTTATATCGTCTGAATCTTGTAGACTGATAATAAATGTTTGACTGCAGGCTTCATTTAGTTTGTTGCCGATTTTGGCAAACTGTGAAATTCGTTTCAACATCACCTCTCCTTGCTCAGTGCACTCAGTGATTCTTTCAGCATCATGTGTTAGAAGACACCCAACATGCTTCATGTAACCAAACCCTAAGATAACACAGAGAAGCACATAGACAAACATAGCCAAGTACTTCCATATGCCGGCCTGTGTATGCATGTGTATGTGAGTAAGGTCTGATATGACTAACATATTTGCAAACAGGAGAATGCGTGTCAGACTCATAAAAGGCATCGGTCAACACTGTGCATGGTTTTCCCATTTAAGCGAGACACAGGTATATGTAGGACAAACGGCACCAGTATGCTGTGGCCTGTAAATCAGCCAGGCTTATGTTAACAGTAGCAAGAGGGAGAAAAGTGTGTGTGAAGTACCATTTGAATTGGGGAGAGTCCTGTTGAGGAAATTGCTAACTTCACTTGCATGTGCTATATGCAAGTGTTTGGATCTGAAAGTTCACTGGCCTCGTGTTTTCCGGTATGCATGGAGGTGTCTTAGTCTGCAACTCCACTCTCTGAAGGGGTGTGTCCCATTTCAGGGGCTACATCCATCGAAAAATGCAGACAGCTAGGGTGTTTCTTTTTCATTAGAGACCACTGAAGTTGGGCCAAAATAAACTAGCCCGGCCAAGAGAGGATTTTGACTTGTATAAATAGCTGTCTTTGACCTTCGCGAGGACATCAATTACATGTTTTTTATCACAAGAATTTGAAATTTTAAGACTCTTGGTTTGAACAATTTCAACATTAGAGCTGAAAACATTACATTACATTTATAATTGGGCTCTGCATCAGTGCTGTTTGGTTTCATTAAAGGGGTGTAATGAATCTTGGAACAGGTTGGGACATGAAGGATACCAGTATTAGAGACTTTGTTGCTACCTTAGTCGTACCACTGTTGGTGGCCAGGAGACGAAGCCTCTGAAAGTTACATTCCCTGAACAGAGCTCTGGACTACGGCTGGTGACTGTGGTTCTTGTTCCACACCGGTGGATAACTACTACATGTGATGCTCACAGAGCTCACAGAGTCTGCAGAACAGAACAAGGACCACTGTGCAGTGGTAATTAGCAGGCCAATAGCCAACAATAGGCTAGTTAGCAGCAAATGAACTTCTAAAGTGAAACAATTTTCATAACACAATCTGTACGATAAAATGAAAAGATCGTTTGGTAAAGTGGGATCGTCCATGATATGAGTCTTAAGTCCAGCCCAGCATTGTGCAGGGTAAATTACAAACACCAATTAGTCGGTCATATGGACTATTTTAGTGCTTATTTGGCAAACAATCTAATCAACATTTTTCTACTGTCCCTTGCTGTAGCGATCTTGTTTGTGCTCTAGGTTTGCACATAATCCATCTGTGTGCAACAGTGTGTGCAGACAATACGCCTGTGTGTCTGTGTCAGCCAGTTTATGGCCAGTCAGCACTAATGCAGGCACTCACCGATAATGAGTAATGAAGGGGCATCAATAACAGCCATGAACGACATATCTGACAGGACAGCTTTTAATAATGGCCACCGTCAGCAGAGCCAGACAGACAGACAGGTGGAGAAAAGGGATGCAAAGAAGAGATGCCAAAAGAGATGGAGCAATAAAGGAAAGGGGCAGAGGGGTGGAAAGGGGAGCGGTGATAGAGATAGACATCTAAAGATTAGTAAAGAGCAAAGTAAGGAGAGGTGGAGTAACAAATAGAGACAGGAAGTAGTTGGAGAGAACAAAGTATGGCTGGATCCATCCATTCATTTGTCCACTATCATGCCCATTAATCCCGTGTATAAGGACCAGAACTGAACCTTTTTTGGTGTGCACTGGGTGAGTCAGGACACACTCTGGAAGGCTAACCAGAACCCCCGCCGTAATACAACAGTACCAACAGACCATCATACTAATCCTGTGTGATTAAGAGCATACCAGGCATAAAATCAAAACTCATTGGCATTGTCTCACTTGTATAAATGTAAACAACCTTTCATCTGTAATCTTTGTAATCTTTGAGGCAAGATAGTATTAAAAACCAAATGAGGTTGGAAGATATCTGGCCTATACAGTCAAACTAAGGTTGGTGAGTCTCTGTAAATATCAGCCAAAGATGAGTAGAGGTGACGGCAAAGATGTCACATTTGGACAGCTCATGTCATGTCTCCTTTGTAAGTGCACTTCAGCACTTTAGCCCCGGGTTTGCATCCAGAGTCATGTTTGTGGTTGGGTTTAGTCACAGTACTCGGTTTTAATGGGGATAGATGCACAGCAGCATCAGCAGATGTGGTCTGCTTGACTCATGTAGCAACATGCAAAGCACCAAAGAACATTAGGAATGTATTGTACTATGCTGCACCTTGAAAAGGGGCAACAACTGCATTTAAATCTGACCCAAAGATCTCTGGACCAAGCATCAATGTGTTATTACTTGAGTTAATATCTTTGCTTTTGTTTTTTTTTTGTTTGTTTGTTTGGACAGCACGGCGGTATAGTGCTTAGTGCTGTTGCTCCACAATAAGAAGGTTGTGGGTTGGTTCCCGGCCTATGACCTTTCTGTGTGGAGTTTGCATGTTCTCCCTGTGCCTGTGTGGGTTTCCTCCCACCGTCCAAAGACATCATGTTTGGGTTAACTAGTGACTCTAAATTGTTTGTAGGTCTGAGTGTGAGTGTGAGTGGTTGTTGGTCTCTGTTGGTCTCTGTGTGTTGGCCCTGTGATGGACTTGCGACCTGTTCAGGGTGTACCCCGCCTTCACCCAACACGAGCTGGGATTGGCTCCAGCACCCCCGCGACCCGGAAACAGAAAAGGGGTTAAAGATGAATGAATGAATGAATGAATTCATGTTTGTTTGTTTCTTTTCTCTGTGCTTTATTTAAATTTAACAAACCTTACCTTGTTAAACAGTATTTAAGTTAATTTAACCTGTATTAAAGATGGCAATACTTTCATATATTGTGAGCTGTAGATGTGCGACTTTTTTGAGATTATCACATAGAGAGCGAGCCTGGCTATTTCTTGGAAGCAGCACATAGGCTTCTTGTGTAAACTTGTTGGTCAATTCTGGCCAGCACAGAGTGTGCTTCAAGTACTGAGCGGGAGCCAGACAATCTTATCTTAGTTGAGCATAGGGAGTAGAAGGTGAAACAGCTTGGCTTGGCTCTGCCCAAAGTTTAAAAACTGCATACCAGCACCTACAAAGAATATTTCTTCATAAAATACTGCTCATTCTCTTTTAATCCAATCCTGCTCATAAATATTTTAAAGAATACGAAACTTAAACTTATTATGATCACATTGAAAATGACATCGGCATTAATGTAGTAAAGATTTTGTGACATATTGATAATTATTCTGTAAATATAGAAGATCGAGAAACCACTTTAATTTCCCTCATAGTCTGTGGGAAATGACTCAGCTTTATAGAAAGCAAACCCAAAAGCAATTAAGACCTTTTGCAGTTCATCACTGAAATTGAATTGTGTGATATACAAGCCAGTCATTATTAGCTGGCTGCTGGGACAGTGCCAGACACCAAAATATGCGTATTTTTTTACAAATAATGAAAGAAAGCAGAGAGAAAATGGATAGCGCAATTTTAATTAGGCTAAGGCAATGTATTATGTTATCATGTGTGCCATGATAATAAGGAATACCCACGGCCAAGCAAGTATAAAGTTTCTAATGAATGGTATGTCTATTACTACCTTAATCAGACTAATTTCACACAGCTCTGGTTGACATAGAAACAATTCAATGAAAAAATACTCTGCAGACTTGGGAATGTGCATCTTTTTTTCTCAGTTCCTGGTTTCATGTTTTAATGAAAGATGCCATGTGTCTGTGAAGCTATTTCTTTTGGTCGACTGCGCCGCAGACTTGAATTTCAGCACAATATGCGTTTGATGCGTTCGCACGATGGATGGATAGTGATAGAGCCAGACAGACGGACCGACAGGGACACAGGGAGATAAAGGCTCCATCTTCCGTCTTACTTAAAATGTAAATGGTTATGTTGGGAATGGTTAGGGCTGCACCGCTAACGAGGCACATTGGGGTGATAGATGGTGCTTTAATTCTGAAAAGGAATTGAACTACAGGCCTGGGAAACATTAGTTAGGTAGCATGACACTGTTCCCATCCATCTGTGCCTCACCATCCTCCCTTTCAGGTCTCCTTTCTGTCCATTCTATCACCTTGGTTTACCATTAGTAAGACACCATGTCCTGCCTCGGACATCTAGCTATCTATTGTTTCCTCCCTCTATCGAAAACATTGATCACGCTTTTATTTTAAGACTCTGCAGTTCATTATATTTTTCTAAATTCCCTTTTACAATAAATCCATTAGAATTTTATTGATACAGCATGGCTTTACAGCAGGTATTGTGGGTGTGTTTGTCCCGACTTTGCTGCTAATGGAAATGTCTCAACTGTTCCCTAGATTACAATGAAACTCTGGACACACATTCATAGCTCACTTGAGATGAATTGTTGAGACTTTGGCCACTCCCTCATTTCTGGTGTAGAGTAAAAAGTTTTAATTTGTCCACCACTTTGGTTTACTCACAAGACAAATGATATTTTCCTCAACTTTATCTGTCTGATCCGCTAAAAGTACTTGGATTATATTCTCTAGGGAACAGTTTAGGCTGTAAGGAATCAAGATGTATGAAAATTATGTGCACACTGTTGCATTTAATGATGATAACTTAAGTGTGAGGGTAACCCGGTATTGTTATTCATTTCATCATTCCTTCCTTTGCCTCATCCTTCCTTCCCCTCATCTAGCTTTCTTTACCGTCCTCCTGCCTACAGCATTCATCATTCATCACCCTGCATCTGACACGGTTTCATTCTTGCTGTGCACTTACCTTCTCTTCCTCCCCCTTACAACATATTATTCCTCACACCAACCATCCGGCCAGCCAGAGCGTTCCCTCCCACTCTAACACTTTATCATTTCTCTTTATCTCACCCTTACATCTCTCTCTCCTTTCTGACTCTCTGCGGCGGCACACCCAGCCAGACCCGCTGCTGCTATGTTACAGATTCATTTCTCATTTCTCCTCCTTTAAATCGTCCTTTCAACTGTCCCTGTGCACACCTCACTCTCACAGGTAATCAATTCATCCTTCTACTTTACTTTGATGCTCTCATCCCGTTTGGAAGCTAAATCCTCCCTCCTTCTGTTCTCCCTTGTCATTTATTCTTTGTCTTATCCCTCCATCCTGTCGTGTAGCTACCTGCCCGCCTTAAACTGTCCTTGTGGTCAAATAAAGTATATATCAGCTCTTTTTGATAGCACATAGCAATCATATTGCAGGTTCAAGACAGGTTTAGTCATAACCCAGCAATCTATTCCTCTCACTCTATGGTCAATCCATCTTCCTTTCTCTCCTGCCCTTCCCTGGCACGCTACCGCCTCTTCTCTCCTTAATGTTACACATGGGCCAGTGGCAATGCAATGATTGGTTTAAACAGGTAGTCTGTATGCATGGAGGCTCACTAAACTATATTAATGGTGCTCTTGTTTGTGTGTAGAACCTCTGCTGTCCTCTGTGTTTTTGCTTTTAGGCTCCACTTTCTTTATCACATTATTGAGCTCTAGTATGATGAGTGTGCAGTGCTCAGGATTCATAGCCAAGTGTGTATGTGTGTGGTCAGTGATGAGATTGTCTTCTCTGGTAATTCTGACTTTATACACATTCGTGACACAGTACTGTATGTATCTGTGTGTTGGGGCATATTGTAAGTGTGAAAGTATGAGGTTACGATGTGCATGCATAACTGTTTTTGTTTCTTGGCATTACAAAATTTAAGCAACTTGAAATGTTACCATCACCTCTTTGTACCATTCCTTTTGAAAACAACATGATGAGTTCAAGTTTTTTAAGGGCACCCTGTGGAAGTTTTTTGTTACCCAAAAAGTTTGTCACAAAATACATTGTAATTATCCTGGAGGACATGTACAGATGTTACAACTGAAACTATAGGAGGCATTTACTTTACTTACTGGAGAATTTGAGTGTCCTTATGCATTTGAGCGGTCTCCACATGGTACCTTTAATGGATCTATTTGTATGCATCCTCTGTCATCTAATGTGTTTTCTTGTTGGGTGGCATCTTTTGTGATTGTTTCTTTGGCCATCGTTGTGTTTAAACAAGAGGTTATAATTCTCTTAAACTCTTCATCCCTAGGCTAGATTGGAAGCTACAGTAAGCTGCTATTGGAAATAAACTAAATGAACCAGTGTTGGCTGGTTAGCACGCTAACGTCAGTAGAATGAAAGACACAACAGGGACAAGAGTTTACACTGCTTTCCGCAGTCTGACATCGTCAAGAATGATGATTAATGCTAAATTTGCAACATTTCTTCGAAACCTTTAACAGCAGTTAATGCCAAATTGGCTATTTATAGCAAAACTTACCCAAGAAACTTACACAGGAAAGAAGATAGAAATATATCTTTAGTATAAGTGTTTTAATAGTTTTTATTTCCATTATTATAGATTCGTTTAGGGCATCGGTTCAACTTGCCCACCTGTGACTTCCATAATCAATATGTTATCACTGATGTGTCATTAGCATTCCCAGCTGAAGGTGAAAAATCTAAATATTGTTCAATGTTTTCTGTCTGTAAGGAAGAGTAAATGTTTGCCAGAGGGTGAATCCAGTGTTTAAATCCAATATTTCCACTGAGTTCTACAGACACTGCACAAGCTTGCACAAAGAATTTTACGTAGATTCCAGCAAAGAGTGAGAGCAGATCTGAGTGGTCCTATCTGTGGACACACTGGATTCCCCTCAGGTTTGGAAACACTCTGCAAGGAAATCACGGAAAAGTCTGGAGTGGTGAAAAGTGAAGGTGTTGGGGTCACTATTGGGGCAACTGTTAAACTAAACCATGTGTAATGGAAGACATCTCTGTCAGTGAAGTGAGGCTCGTGGCTGTTAGTGTATGTCCTTGAGGATGAAACAGAAAGAGAAGACAGAGATTAAGCAAAAAACAGGCATATGATCTTTTCATGCCTAGTAAGAAACAAAAAGGGACACAATCTCTGACTGTCAGTCAATAAATTAAAGGCTAACTCTCAGCCAGTTCGTTGCTGCAGCATTTAATGGGAGGTTTCCTCTTGTTTGAGAGGTGAGCCAGGTCTTGTTCAACGCCATCAGCAGAGGACCTGCAAGATTTCTTCATCCAGTCGGATCCTGACCGTCTGCCACCACTGCCTCACCAGCTTGACCCCTGCACAGCAGCATGAGAAATGATGACACCCCTGACAGATTTGGGAATATGCTTCTTTTGTGGGCTAAAGGGCACTTTCTCCTCGAGGACAGCTGGGCAGGGGCCCAAACTCTGACTGGCTCCTCTGTGTGTATCCATGCCTTATTACTCCAGAGCATTATCCATCTTTCTGCTGTGGGCGTGCATTTGGGTGTGTGTTTCTAGGATTGTGTATCTCATCAGTGAACCAGGTGAACTGAGTTTATGACTTCACAGTTGAGAGCAGCATGCTCACTGAGCGAGGAAAAGAACAAGAAGGAGTCAGAAGGACAACAAAACAGAGGGAAGAATGAAAGATAAATGGAAACTGAGAGGATGGTTTTTCTCGTTGAAACTGTTGGTAAAAAAAAAAAAAAAGAAAGCTTGAGTTCAGAGTTGTATGCTCATTTGTGTGAACCACCTCCCACACACACCTACGCACATCTACACACACACACACACACACACACAGTCACAACGAGCAAGTGAGAGTCAAACTCAGAAAAGGCCTTTGATACGGAACTCATTAATAGTTTTCATCATCTACTTTATGAAACTAAAATAGGAAAAACACTTTTTTTAACCTGATAAAACATATACTAATGTATGATTTAAAAGTGTGATATGAGCCTCATAATGAATGTAGTAGGATTACTATATATGGAAAATAAAAGGTTTTTTGTTGTTAAAACTTAGTATTTGAAATCATATGGGCATAGCTTATATCAGTGAATGTATTTTTAACTTTCTTACTGGAATGCTCATGTTCATTCATTCTTTGGCAAAAACACGGCGACCTACTAACGGGCCTGTTGGTTGTTGGTGTCTCTGTGCTGTTCAACATTGCCACCTAGAGGTTAAGAAAGGTGTGACATCAGTGAAGCTGCAGTGTGGACAGAAGTTTCAAACCTTCTTTTCCTTTGTTTAAACAATCAACAAACTGTACAATCTGTTTTCCTGCTTCAAAGGAAACAAAAGAGATGATTGGACTTTGCAAAGCTGTCCCACTGAAAGTGTTTTAGCGGGGACTTTCTGGAAGGGGAGGTAGAGAATTGTGTGTGTGTGTGTGTGTGTGTGTGTGCACGTCATTTCATTCAGATACACAGTGCCTCCCACAGTGGTCAAGAATTGGACTAGCTATTGATTATCATCATCATTATTCATGGTCAGCTGTCAGGTCACAACACTCAAATGCAAACAGCAGTGAAAGCAGGGACACAACACACTGATGTACAACAGGCATTCAGACACACACACGTACAAACACTCATTTATTATTCAGTCCAGTGGTACCATAAATCAACATGGAGATCTATAAAGCCGCAAATTCAATCCATCATGAACATATTACCTTCTCTCTCACACACACGCAGTTTCCCCAGACTTTGCCTGATAAAGTAAGAGAAAATCCAAAATGATTTTGTTCCTTTTTCCACACTTTTAAAACAGAGCAAATAAAACTCTGTCCAAGAATTTAGTAATTCTTTGCAATATTAACTTGGTTACTCTGTGTTTGATTTCAGCATTAGTCTTCATGAAAGGCTGTGTCTGTTTCCATCATTATCCAGTCAATGAGAAAAATACTGGTTTTCCTCAGTGAAGCTTCTTGTCCAGAGAGTAAAGATATAAAGACTTAAGATCTGCAACCTATTTTCTACTCACATTAATATGAAGACTAAACCACAGACGCAGAACTACACACAAACACCAACTGTGTCAGAAAGGAGATGTCCATCAGGGCATTTGGTGTTTTCTCTCAGAGTATTAGTGCAATATTGCCTATTTCCTGTTTTGATGGCAAGTAATTTTTCAGGCAGACAGAGACACAGATGGCCTGGTCACCTCTTGGTGATGGTCTATGACTGGTGTGATTGCTGTGTGGTCTCTGTTAGTTTGTCTGCTTTTCTCGCTCTAGACCAATGTAATGCTCTAACCACCCACTTCCTCTGTATCCTGCCCTCTGCTCTCTGTGTTGCTTTATCACTTGGTGCATGAACAGGAAAAAAGGATGCAAGTTATTTTCATAGTTATCTCATGTGGAGAATGTCGGGTCAACATTCTGTGTCAAGTGGGACACAGAAGGAATGAGTCTTTTTTCGTTTCAAGGTTCAAGAAGACGCAATTGTTCATGGATGAAAAAAAAACTGTCAGTCACGAAGGTTAAAAAAACTATTTTATGATCCCAGTTGGCTATCTGAGTGAAAGAAGGAGACAGGGGAAACTTTTCATACTTGATAATGACACATATAACAGGATTTAGAAATAGACTAGAATATAAAAACTAATGAGGAAAAGATTTCTCAAAGAGATTTTCAGCACATTTCTACATGTGTAAAACACTGGAGAGGAAGCTGGCTGCAGTCAGAAAGTTCATCCTGGTTAAGTCGATAAAATAAATCACCCTTGTGCTCACGTGGTTACTGGTGAGAATGAGGACAAGAGAAACAGTAAATTTTCCATGTTTTTACAGGAGCACCACACCTACATGTCTGCACATCAACATATCCCCTACCACCCAGCTTTGGAAATCATATCAGTAACTGTAGAGGCACCTTAATTATTACATGATCTATCACTCATGAAAATACCATTAGATTTCCAATCATATGTGATAGTGTGGTGGAAGAAGTGCTGGCACAAATAAATAATAATACAGAAACATGTTCACTCACAAACACACACAGATTGAGCTAAGAAAGGAAAAGTAAAAATGATACAAATGTGCTAAAACATTGTTTGATATCACAGTCACCACTAAATAAAGAACAATCTCTATTTGATGAACTAATCTTCATCAGGACTGTGTCTGTGTGAAAGGTGAGTGAGAAAGCTGAATACTTGTACACTTGATGTTTTGCTTTTATACTCACAATTTTTTATTCACCTTCTCTACCCCAAGCAACTTTGTTCCGAGCAGTGGAGACAAATCATTTCAGCTGAAACTCTGATAAAGTTTATTCTGGACTCTGCCAGTTCTGCACCAAACAGACAAAGTTGGACATAGTGGTGCTCGAAGCTACTATAAGGCTAAATGTTTCCCTTAGCAAGTGTGGAATTTCCAGTCAGCCACAGGCGCCAAAGATGGTGTGGCACCATCTTTGGCGCTTTTGGTGGAAATTACAGGATCTTGTCCACAATTTTCCTTTAGCAAGACACAGGTCATCAAATTGCCACTGATGGCCATACCAGCACTTGGCATTGTAGGTTGTGAGGTAATCGATGGTAGGGAGCACAAAAAAACTAAAGGAAAATCCAATGTTGGACTTAGAATTGTGGGAAGCCATGAAGTGTCCAAACGCATACTAATGGAAATTGCGTTCACGTTTTTCATATGAGGTGATGATACTTGTTTTACTGAGCCTAACGGGCCAAAACATATATTATTCATTCACTCACTCATCTTCTACCACTTATCCATTTCCAGGTCGTGGGGGGTGCTGGAGCCAATCCCAGCTCACATCTGGCGAGGGCGGGGTACACCCTGGACAGTTCACCAGTCCATCACAGCGCCAACACACAGAGACAGACAGAGACGAACAACCACTGACCACCCACATCATATATATTATATATAATTACTCAGGTTATAATTTCTAATGTGAGGTTTGTTAGCTCTGTGATGGTAACACATGAACACGGAAGCAGGTGAGTCTGGTTTGACTTCGGGCCTGCTGGGCTCTTCGCTGTATGTCATTTCCCCTCCCTTTGTCCTCTCATTTTCTGTCTTTCAATGATTCCTATCTAATGAAATTGTGAAATTTCTCCCCAAATAACTTTAAAAATAATTCCTAATGCTGGATTAGTGCACAGCATTAGGTTGCATCACCTTTTGAACAATGACACAGTTAAGAGGAAAGAAAGAAGGGCGGAAGGAAGGAAGGGAGGGAGCTTGTGCTGTCTAGTGTTCTATCTCTTGAGGACCTTGACCTAATGATGATTTGAAATATGGCTACTCCACTTCCTCTGACTTGTTTCTCTTTGGCATCAAATTCTTTCCGCCAATTTTGTCTAGGCTTTTGTTTTCACGAGTTCCCACCTTTTGCTTGTCTGCCAATCAGCTTCAATCATTTCCGTTATTCAACATCACACATACAAACGTACACTGACATTCACACATATCCACCTATCATCACAGTCCACTAGTATGATGATCATGTGTCATCCCCGGTCTGATCGATCACCAGTTGTAATGATCAGGAAATGTGGATGATGGTCCCGCCCTCATTGATTATGGGTGACAGTTAAAAAGCATGGCATAATTCGCATTGACTGTCAGTGACAGTGTGTAAAAAATTGTTTCATTTATATTGATTAGCAATAAAAATATGTGGCGAAGATGTGTCATGGGTCCACAGCCCACAGCCCTCTCACACACACTTCTATCCATTATGTGAATGTGTGTGGCACAAGTGAACATGTGCTTCAAAGGAGCTTAGGAGCCCCATGAAACCCTCCACAACTTAAAGCATGAGAAAGTATCAATAGGGAAACATATTGACATATGGGGGTATCATGTTCGACACGCTCTGTGTTGAAAGGAAAGCAGCACTGAAGGTCTTTTCCCACTTACGTCCATGTAATAAAGTGGAGCAGACCAATAGAGCTAGTTCTTGTAATAATTTCACCACTTGCAGAAAAAAAACAAAACAAAACAAGATTTCTCCTCTTTTAATTTTTAAAGCCAGGGAGTTGAACCCTGGCTGCCTCCTGTAGGATTCACTGAGAGTTTCTGATGGTTTATATGGATTGTCTAACCCTAAAAAATTGACACTTAAGCCTGAATAAACATATTATTATCATTTCCTTTAGCTTTCGGGAATTAACATTTCAACAAGGCCGTCATTGTTGAAACATTATAGGAAGTGTCTAATCAAAATTAATTACAACAAAGTACATTGAACCCTGTAAAAGTATCTAATGTCTATGGTTATTTTTTTGTAGCTACTCCACAGAAATCCCTGCTAAACACTGAGACAGTGTGGTCAATGCCATATGTCCCTTGGTGACTTGTTCCCTATTGATCAAAGACTGAAATAGTCTGTGAAATTACTGCTTTAGGGTCCCAACAATATCACTGTGGCTGTTTGATATGACGAGCTTGTGCTGGGGAAAAAAAGATATAAAAATAAGCTTTTGGAAAGTAGTCTAAACTCTTTCCTCTATTGAATCATTGTTTTAATAAATCTTAGGCTGAATTTTAAAACTCACCTCAGCTAGGTAACATGGAAGAACACTTAGGAGTTTTATAGGTCCCTAACCACTTTTATTTCCCCACACATCTTATCTAAATAGTTTGGATCTGCTGATGTGAACATTAGTGCAGTACCAGTGATGGACAGCAACAAAGTAAATTTACTCAAGTACTGTACTTAAATACAGTTTTTGAGGATCTTTATTTGAGTGATTTATTTTTTGGAAACTTTGTACTTTTACTCCACTACATTTGAAAGGCAAATATTGTTTCCTTTTGACTCCACTAGATTTCTATGAAGAACTCGTTACATTTGCATTAGAGAATTGCATAAACTCCCTTCATGGAGAGGAAAGGTGATCAGCTGCAGCAGCTGTGCACCACAAGCCATGGCTTCAGCAGGCAATGGAGACAAAGCTGCTCCTGCTCTCTCTGATAGTCCATGGCCATACCTGAACTCCATGATTGGAGTGACAGAATTAAATAAAGATCCTTATTGTTTTACTTTTGTTATTTGTTAAATTTGGATTTGACATATTGCCTTCCTCCCAGCTGTGTCCAACCTGTGTCACAAGGTAAACACAGCCCTGCCTGCCTCTGATGCCTGTGAAAGGCTTTTTAGTGCAACTGGGTGCAGCTTCACTCCAAGACCGGGAAGAATTACTTCCCACAATTTTGAAAACCAGCTTCTGCTGAACTTAACAAAAACTTCCAATTTGAGCAGTAGACTAGAAGGAGGAGAGGAGAGAGAGGAGGATGGGGGAGAACGAGGAGAGAAATGCAGAGGAAAAATTGCACTTTTTGTACTGTTACCACAAATTGAACGACATGTCTTTGGCTTTAAGTTCAGTTCACAGAGGTTTTGTCACTGAGCCAAGAATTTTATTATAACTTATTTTATTTAGCATTTTGATTTTCAATAGGGGTAGTTTTCTTTTCATAAAAAGAACAAGATAATTACAGTGTTTGTCCTTTTGTCAATTTAGTTTCTATAGGATGTGCTTTTTATTCAGTATTTCGATTCAATCAAATCAGTTCATTCATGTATTATTCTTTGAATGTACTGTTTCAGGACACCTTGCATTGCGATGAAATGTTCTTTGAATACTTTTTAAAAGCAAATACTTTCACTTTTATTGGAGTAACATTTGACCAGGAGAATATGTACTTTGTACTGGAACTGTGTACTTGTTATTGATTTTAACGCATATATTTGTTTTTATTTATAAATATTTATTATGGGGAGCCCCTTTTTTCGTGATTTTTTTTTTTTTGTGTGTGACCTATGACTTGTCCGTGATGTCACTTCCTGTCGTTTCTCGGCGTTCCTTAATGAGCCGAAGTGACGGGGCTGCACCTGTAATGACGAATCGAAAAACGCTGATCAAAGACACGAGTATTGTTTTGTATATGTCGCACCTGTTTGATTTTTATTTTTTGGGAAACAGATGTTAGTGTGTATGTGTGTTTAGTTATGCACAGCACAGCACAGCGCAGTATAAAAGTTATCGTTTTAGGCTAAGCTAACTGCTATAGGTTCCAAAGGTCTGGTGTTTTCCCCTCCCACTGAAAGGTGTGTATGAGAGAAGGAAGTGGCTGTACTGATATATATGCAGGTAAGTGAGTTCCTGTTTATTTTTGTGAAGTTATGTTGTTAATTTTTGTGTTATTTGTGTTGATATTTTTATACATATTGTATGTTCATACAACTGTTATTGGTGTAATGTTCATCTGTAACACTAAAAACTGCGGCCAATTGGGGGGGGGGGCAACTTTCAAAGCAATATTTTATAACTATATAAAAAGAATCAGATGTACATGATTTTGGTTAAAACTGACTGTCGCTGGCTGCCACCGCACTTGCAATTACCGTAAGTTCGCGAATTTTGCGCTATTGGTTGCCAGCGGTTTATGAAAGCTGGGAAGTTGCGCCTCACAGCCAATATAGGGAATTTACGGTAATTCCACTTGTGCTGTTGCCGGAAGTGAATCCGTTCCTTCGTTGTTAACCGTTAACGCATTCTTTCTACACACAGTAAACTGCCGGGTATTGAAGGTTGTAAGTGTTCTGGAAAAATTAGCAAAAGCACAAAGAAAGGAAGTCCTGACAGGACACTTTCTGGACCGTTTATGGGTAAAATAAGCAAAAAGTCCAGGTGGACAATAGAAATCTTCGTTGTAGAACGGTTAATAGTATTGCACACTCACTCATTAACTCATGGTCCCAGAGGTACTGTTGCTATGGTTACATGTCGTTTAAAGTGAGCTCTTATGACTTATTTAATAACAACTATTAAATAATAGTTGCTATTAAATATTAAATAATAGCAATGTGGCCACAATCAACGCCAGAACAGGTGCTTTTGTCATATGTCAGTATTTACCTGCAAGGTGCTAACATTAGCTTCACATCAACTGTACCTGCAGAACTTCTAACCACTAATCTGAGAAACAGAGTGTATTACTGCTCATGAACAAATTATCCAATTTATAAGGGGAAGATTGTGATGCCCTTTAATTTCCCTTGTAAACAGATTCAGAACTGGTGGTACACGATCATTTAAAATGGAAACCTCTAGCCAAGAATACGTTTTTTCCTTTTTCCCAGTTAGAAGATTTACCTCTCACCGTTCGTTTTTGTTGACTCTTTTGTGAATCACGTACTCTGCTCTCCTGTTCACATTCCTCTACATTATTGCTACTGTACCCTCTCATTGCCCCCCTGAACTGCTCTCTTCAGTCCCACCATGCATTCTTCATTTTCCTCCTTTGATTTTTTTTTTTTCTTCTGTCTCCCTCTCCTGTGATTTATACGTCCACAGTGTGTTTTTTCTTGTTATCTTGATGAGAGCTCACACACACACACACACACACACACACACACACACAGTAGATGGATGAGCTGATGATAACAAAACCAGCCAGACTTCACTGTGAATCACAATCACCTTCAATCTGTGTGTCTGAATCCCTGCCCACTTCTTCTCTTCCTATGTGTGAATGTCAGGAAGCTCTGCTCTGCTTCACAAAGTCTGTGAGTGTCTTCTAGAAGTGTAAGTGATGGAGATAGCTTTTTCCCTGAAGGCCTGTATATGACTCTATGTTGGTGTGTGTGTGCAGTTTGTGTGTGTCAATGTTCCTGCTTAATATTCTCTTGGTCCCCTGGTGTTTGACCCGGCTTTCTGTTCTGTTGTGGTTTCATGTGAGCTGGAATATAATTCTATTTCCACTGCTGCTCAAACAAAACATGCACACACAGACACACTTTAAGGGAGAAGCCATCAGGGTGACTGGTCCATCACTCACCCTCACATAAGGTATTCAACTGCAGTACGTCAATGTCACATTGCCAATGGCCAAGTGTGTGTGCGTGTTTGTGTGTGTGTGTGTGTGTGTGTGTGTGTGTGTGTTTGTGTGTGTGTGTGTGAGTGTGTGTGTGTGTGTGTGTGTGTGTGTGCACGCGAACGTGTGAATGTGCATGTGTGCTTTTCTGTATAACTGGTGATCTGGCAGTCATTGAGGTAGCAGGGGGGAATACACTGTGGAAATATAAATCTCATAAAGAAAGAAAGAGAGAAGAATGGTTTTAAAGTTCTCAACAGAAGCCCACTCCTCTATATTTTTTCCAAATATACCCCAAAAAAATTATAATCAATGAAACAGTGTTGAAAATGTAAAAATGCCCTCAAGATTGAATGGGAGAAGTTCAGGCTCTAAGTTGGGCGTGTTTACAGGGGGGCTGGAGTGGGTGTTGTTCACCCAGATATTAGCCTTACCCACCCAGAGGAATCATCTGCCTATCCAATAAAAATTCACGCTCATACCATTAGAGCTATTATTTGAGCATTTATAATTTTCTGTAGGCCATTTCAAAGGCGTGGGTGTGCTTAGTCAGTGCTCCTCCTTTACATTATCACCAAGCCACGACACTTCTTCACACATGGTTAAGTGAAGTACTACATTTAAATTTCATCCCAGTACAGTATCAACATGAATCAGGTTTTCCAGAAATGTCTTAAGTTCTGGCAATGTTTTATTTTGCATTCATTTGCCCTAAACCCCTCCATTACTAATGACTTAATGGAAACATGGGTAAAACAGACAAAATGCCAATCTCCTCCATTTTACGGTTTAAAACAGTGTGTGTGTTTTTAGAGATGGTTGATCTAACCTGGAACTGGAAGTGATGGGAATCAGATGTGAGGACAAAACAAGGAGATGGTTTAAGTTGAAGCAGGAGGTTTAGGTTTATGTAAAATTCAGCAGTCATGTGACACAGATAAGGAAAATGAAGTTAATTAAAATATAACAGTGGAAAGAAGCCCACATTCGTTAAAGTGTGGTGTGTTAAACAAAGCAATGCTGCCCCCTGCTGTGAGAAGCATGCAAACATCACTACCATATGCCTCGAATTTTTTTTTTGCTGGTTAGTTTGCTCTTGATAAAATCAAAATTCATACATCATTAATAACCACTTAATATAAAAAAATACAAAATTACAGATAAGATAGATTACAGACTGCATAACTCTAAGATTAAATATTGATGAAAGCTCCTTCATGACATCTGACCTTTGTGAGAGAGATTTGAGCCTGCAGCATCTTGTTCTGCCCAACTGGTGACCAAACTCTTTATGCTCGAATTGTTCATTGTCTTAGACTGCAGTGTGTAGCAGAGCTATAAGAGCGCTCCAAATCATCATAGTAACCCCAGAAACGGTCACTGTGGCAACAGCAGTGTCAGGGAGGGAACTGTTGGTGAAAGGCTTGTCATGGACATATGTGATGATGGAGAGAGCTCCTGCGTACGCCTCCTCACAGGCTGGCTGGATCTGCTCCTCTGGGAGCAGGTGGCCGAACTGACCTGCAGCATCATTCAGTAAAATCAAATTATTATGCCACTACATTATGTTTGGCTCGGTACTGTATTGAGAACATGTTACTGAAAATTAACCTACCTTTGTCCCTCAGCTCAAAGGTATACGAGAACGGGATGCCAATGAGACGAGCCCAGTCACGACTTGAACCTGAGTTTGGATCTAATGGCCACGGAGAGACAGAGAGAGATGAAGAGGATGGATAGGTAGTATATTACTTCCATTTTAACTGTATGCCGTATTAGAAGGATGACTTATGAAAAAGCATATGACACAAATCAACAACATCTAAGGCAGATCAGCCATATCACATTCACTGAGTGAGAAAGCAAGGAAAAAGGAAAAACAAAAAAAACCCAAAAAGGAACAGGTTGGATCAGATCAGTGTGTATCTTTCAGTGTGAGAGTCTTACAAAGAATCTGTGGAGATGTCCCAACAGTGTAGTTCATTCCATGGACCTTCTTCATCTCTACTGCTGCAGCCTGGCCGACTGAAACCTGCAAAGTTCACACATAATGTATGCAGTTTTCACCTCAATCAGAAATACCTTATTAGTCCCCAGGAGATATTTGGTTTGTTACAGGTGCCCCACAATCAAAATAGAAATATTACCAGAAATATGTTCATACTTAAGTAAAGTACAAAGTAAAGATGAAAGTTCAAGTGAATTGGCCTATGGGTATATAAGATTACATGGAAAAATGAAAATATAAAGAGTGCAGTGTATGCAGATAAGTATTAAGTTTTGTAAGGTATAGCAGTGATCGAGAGTATTGCACAGTTGTTACTATTATTAATTAACTGTGTTTATTGCAGAGTAGGAGTCTAATGGCCACTGGCAGGATTATTTCTGTGATGGTCAGTGGCGTATCCTATTTGGGATGAGTCTGTGACTGAAAGATCGACTCAAGTTCCACCACTGTGCCTAGTGAAAAATTCATAGGAATATACACATACCAGCTCGTCGTAGTTGGGTGCAGAGATGTGTGGGTGGCCATATGGCAGGAGTATTAGCTGTCCAGCAGAGTGAATAGTGAGGAAACACAGAATCTGGTCAACCATCCTACCTAAATATAAGAAGAGGACAGCGGGACTAATTTCAGGAAGACAAAACAACATTGACCTCTTAAAGGTACAACCCCTAAGTTAATAGAATCAAAACCACAGCAGCACCTTAGTAATACAAAAAAAATATAATGTAAGGGGGTGTCATTTCTATTTATATATTTTCACTATTTTCACTTTTACTTACTGTGCCTGAACATGTAATTCACAACACTTAAAAAATACTATTCAGATTTCCAAAAAACTTGTATTGTTTTCTAAGTAATTTCATAGTTAGACAGTTACCAACAAAGTCCATCACAGCTTTCACCTCTGGTTCTGACCCTGGTGATGTCCCACAGTAAGTGTTTGAACAACTGTCAAATGACACACCTACAGCTGAGGAAAGAAACACCAGCAACATCAGTACAACATCACACAACTTTTAGTTAAAGTCCATGTTTAGAGAATGTGAAAAATAATTCTAAAATGTGAGTTTAATGAGAAACCTTCTCTCTGATGCTATATAATACCTAATTAGGATTTTTGACAGGAATGTGTTAACTCTTTGTCCTCTTATGTTGACTTGTGGATGTGTAGTCACATTGCACATGGGTAACTGGCTGTAGTGCTATCATGTTGACGCTATGCAACTCACTTCCCCAGTTGGCATTAAAGTTTCTGTTGAGGTCAACACCATAACAGCCACTCCCTCCTGGTGGGAGGGAACGAGATTTTCTCCACAGGCGAGTCTGCATAAAAAAACACAAGACTAAGTGTGATGTGACATAAGATTGAGACAAGTCACTCAGTAATAAAACAATAAGTCCACGTGTTGGCAGAGGTGTTAAGAAAGACTCACACTCTCATTGGCCCAGGTGAATATATATCCATCCACATTAATTACAGGAGTAACATAGATGTCGAGGTTCTGCAACATCTCTTTAAGCTTCTTATTGGTTTTATATGAGTCTACAATCTGAATAGAGGAGGGATTTCACACACACGTTAGAATATACTTGCATACAGAGGGCATGCATGAATAAGTGATGTCTGGTTGTACACGCCTCTTTCACAAACCACTGGCAGAAAGCAGGAGCAATCCATTCTCGAGCATGGATACCACAATCCACCCAGATCACCTTCTTCTCTTTGCCCTCAGAGTTTTCCAGTCCTAGCTGGAGGAAACGCACAACATTGCCTGTGGCTGATTTACTGTCATTTTATCATTTTACAAAAACTCTGAGAATAGGCTCTTGAGTGACAAAATACGTGACAATGACTGAGTAAAAATAAGTTTAAAGAAAGTTTTATAGCCATCTGTTCTCTACAATATTGTTGTTCATGGTTGAACAAATAGGGGAAAATGAGGAAAATGAGGAAGTCAGCAGTCTCCATGTGATCATCAAGGAATTAACACTTTGCTTAACACATCCCACTTTTTAAGACACATTTGGAAGGTAACAGGAAATGTTGTGAGCACCTTCAGCAGTGAAATGTTTCGTCCTTCAGTGGTGTGTCCATAGACAGCAGAGGACACCAGCTCTGGGTTTCTTTGCTCCACTTCCTCCATCCACCTGTATATCTGAGTTGCAGTTGAATCAGGGTTAGTTTATAATAAGGCTAGTTTTTCCTGGTCAAGATCCATCTCTACTTTGATAAGTGAAAATTTAAAATAAAGAACAACAATATAAGCCAAAAACCAATTCAGTTCTGATAAAATATCCAGTCCAGTGCAAACATCCATTTTTACATACCTCTTCCATGGGGTGATATTTGGTGTAATCATACTTCCATGTTGATTGTAAACCCCCTGCTAGACTGTAAATGTAAAAATGAATGGAATTATTATTACATTGTTATAACCACCAATATGCCTTTTACTTTACTGGACATGATATAAGAAACAAACAGTCATTAAGGCTATGAAAGAGGTATGAAACAAGTTTGGGTTGTTTTTTTTTTGTTTTTTTTTTTTTGGATTTGTCAATCATTAAGGACAAAATGAAAATGCTTCGATGTGGTCGTTAAGGTTGAACACTGACAACACTGTAGTTAATAGTTAGAAGTAAACTCAACACACCTCACCTGTGAGAAGTCTCTAAAATTCCATTTATCAGCACCAGCATACCCAATATCCAACAATTAAGCGTCATCTTCGTTTGCTCGTTCTCACTTAGACCTTTTCTGCAATTGTCCTTCCTCAGATCAGCTACAGTTTCTCTACCTGCTACACCTGCTGCTGTAGCACTAACACTGCTGTCACTTCAAGCACCAGCCCCAGCCCCAGCACCAGCACCAGCAGCAGCAGGCAGCAGTACATTTTGATGGGACAGGTGACCTTGTTGCTATGCAGACAAAATATCATTACCAACTATCTTTACAGTCTTACACAGCAGTAAATAAATGTCAGGTACGAGATACTATACTATAAAAAAAGTTATATAGTAACATTTATGAAGTCTCAGTAAAATTGTGTAAGTACATAACAATATCACAAGGTTCAGTAACAAACTTAGTGCTTGCTTCTTTATGAATTTATCTTTCCAAAACACTCCTAATGTTTTTCCTCATGCAAGCATGAATACAGGTATTGAAAAGTACAGAGCATGGAATGCACCGTTGTACAGAACCAAATTTAAAGTATGAACTGTGTAGTGAGCTTGTGTTGAGAAAACTATGCCTCTGCCACTGCATTCTGCACTATCAGGAGATGCTGAACAAATGTGCCATTCATCCCCTCAACTGCCCTGTGTGTGCGTTGTTGTCACCCTGTTTGGTCTCATGTGGATAATGTAATTGACGGAGAGTTCTCATTTAGGCCAGGAGAGACAAGGACAAAAGAGGATGGACATTACAAGTTAGCATATTGCTTGGATTTCTACTCGTGGATGTTTGCAAATAGGGACCTGTCAGAAATACTGGAAGAGACCTGTGTGACTGTAGTAGGATATATCAGGAAGTGCAGATATCCATTGTTTAAAGATTTTTTTAGGGGCTAATGGGTGTTAAATTTAGCATCTGCTGCTGTCACCACTATCTGAAACACAACCCAGAAGAAAAGAGAGCCATTTTGCGGTAAGACAAACCTAAAGTTCTGCCTTCGTTAACTGAGGAGTAAATCATTCTCAATCATGACTGTCTTTTGCACCAGTTATTTTCTCCTTCTCCTCAGCATGCGCAGCACCACAGCTTCTGGAAGACCGGAGCTATTATCTAGTGAGTCCAGTGACAGTGAGACGGAGGAGGAAAGCCTTTTTGGGCCGCAGCCTTCAAAAAGGAGCCTGATGGGCAACAAGCAGAGTCAAAGGGACGTTGCTGATTCACAGGCCAACACAAACATACTCCATGACTCTCCCATCTGGCAAGGATCAGACAGAGAGCTACAGGCTTATATCAGCATGAGAGACCAGGCTGACAAGGCTACTGAGGTGAGACAAAGACAAAATGTTAATGTTGCATATGATATGATGAGCACAAAAGTCAAATGACAGTGGATAACCACAAATGTCATTGATAAAAGTAGCCTATTTGTTCATACCCTTTCAAAAGGACATTTTCAGGGTTAATTCAAATGTATAAATGTGTTTTACAGTCATCGTAGAATATAAGAAGCATTTATAGCTACAGAATACACATCCATAACCATATATGCAGCATATAACATTCTGATTAGATGTAACTTGAACATATGATTTAATACAACAGTTCCCATTGTAACGTCATTTTTTATTCATCCAAAATCCAGCTGATTGGATGTTAATGAATGGAAATTTCAAAGAACCAAATATCACTACAACATGTAATAGAGTCAAGCTTTGACTGAATCCATAAATTTTGCATTATTTTTTGCATTTTCTGAAGTTCATAGATATCCCTAAGTTAGAAGTTACCGCGTTATCACAGCAAATTAACAAAACAGTGACCTAACATAAATCTCAACAGAGGCAGACTGTATTTATACATGTAAACATGCTTTTAGAAAACCAACACTTATACCGGTACAATATGGCACTAATGTCATTCAGTGAAAAACAAACTCTCTTTTTGTTATTTTTAGGTCACTAACATATTTGTCTAATCAAGGGAGAAGACATACTGTACACAGGTAGCTCTCAAAGAAGCCTTTGACTCGCATTAGCAAATGAACCTGACCTAGATTCCAAAACAACCTAATATGTATGTATCAAATTACCAGAAATCAACTTTGTGTTTCTGGAATAATGAAGAAAAGTGATGCAGAAGTCAGTTTCTAGGCTTCAGTATTTACCTCAGTTTAATAATTCAAGGTACCACAGGCACTCATTCAGAATAACTCTAAGTTATGGCTGACATAATGACAAACAGGATGTCTAAGTAGGTTTGCTTAATTCTTTCATCGGCATTTACTGAGGACAAGCAAGGAGGCAGTTTTAGCTGTGCACATGTGCGGCTAAAACTGTGTCTGTGTGTATGTTCTTTAACACCCTCCCCATCACAACTGAAAGCCTAACACAAACCTGATTCTGCTGCTGACCCCAAAACCAAGCTTCTCCTTTTACACACACATACACACACACTCCTGATATGATTACACACTTACTGTAGGCTGCTTCTTAGAATGAGTTCAACACAACTTGACGATTCCTTTAGTAGATCCCTCGCTGGGAATTATTTTTCGACTGTCTCTTTAGTTTATGCTCATTTATATACATATATAAACTAACTTTGCTCCTATGATTCCTAAACTGTTGATAAAAATGTTGGTGTCGCTGTTTTAGTGATTTTACTGTAATTCGCAAATTGAACAAGATCTATACCAATTGTCTCCAGAAGGGACACACTGGGACCATGACTTAGAGACTCTACCTATATACATCAGGAGTGCAGCTCAGTGAGCCTGACTGATTTCATTTACTGAGCAGAGAGCCTGACCCATCCACCAGAATAGTTCGCTGTAGGCTGTACAGTGAACATATTGTCTAATAAATGAAGTCCTTCATAGAAAAGGGGTCTGCCATTCAAACAGAACATTCACTGATCCATTCCAGTGATGTTCTTTTGATATTAGGCCAAACAAACGCAGAATGGGTGCATTAAAAGGCAATTAAGCACTGGAGGGAAAACTAACCCAGTAAATTTAATAGGACATTACAGTGTCCAAAGAGTAAAAATCTATGAAATGTCAGTGACAATAGTATAAGGTTTTGAAAGACAAAGCCTTTTTTAGCGTGCAAGGTTTTTAATAGAACAGGTCTTTTTCACTCCAAACATTTTGACTTGTCAAAGCTGTGATAGCTCAGATTTTACTCACAATGTTAACAGTCACTCTAATCTGTTCAAGTGTTGCATTAATCCACGAGAGTGTGACAACGACTCTACATGTACATTACCGGCACTTTGAAACTGAAGTTGCGAAATCAAATTCAGCCACCATTATGCTTTTTTTTACACCAGTCTCTTTCCTGCTGTGGCATGTTAAAATGAACAGCGCAAACAACAGAACTAATATCAGGGTCATTTAGATGTTAATAGAGCAATGTCTGTTGCCTATTACTCGCAGACAGTATTTGCATTGTAGAATTGTGTGCTATGAAGACCTGTGAGCAACAGATGAAATCAACCAATAATTAGTGTTTATATAGTGCTGCGTCTACTTCTTGCATGACAAGGGTGGTATATGTTAACTGAATATTAGTTTGCTGTCTCTACAGAAGTCCTTTCCCCCTTTGCTACCTCCACCCTTTACTTTCCACACAAATATAAGAAATCTTTTGTTCATTTTAAATGTTTTTTTTTTTTTTTTTTGTATATTTTCCTATAGGAATGGGAGAAGCTGAATTATGACATACACACTTTACGCTATGCTAGACGAGAGGTGAGCTCTCGATGGAGGAAGATTTTGCTACAGCTCGGTGAGATGATTCATCTGCTTTACTGTACTGTGTTGTCTTTATCTCAGACTCTCTTGTGTTTGACTTTCCATCTGTCTCTCCTCAGGTTATCAGCGTGAGGTGGATGCTCTGCTGTGTGTGAACAGACAGAGCCAATTCAATCGAGATCAGGAGCACAATAACAGTTCTGCTGAGCTGTTGAAACAGCTGCTGGACCACACCTCTCTGTTCCCTCCTGGGACAGGACCCCAGAACAGATACCTCTATGTCATGGTACTCACACACACACACACTAATATGACCTGTTTCTTTTTTTTTTTCACACTCCTCATCCTCCCCCATCTTTCTCTTAGGACTGCCTTGTGTCACTGGACAGTGCTGAGGACTTTGTCAGACTGGCCAAAGAAAAATATCCCAAGAAATAACACTGAGGCACAATGACAGAAAGAAGAAGACATAAAGGCTTAACGTTTCTAAAGAAAAAATTTGATTGACGCTGCACAAGTAAACACATAATGTGACATACCACATACATTTAATAGTGTTAAGGAAAATTAAAACACCTGCTATTCATCATCAATCAATCAACACACTACATAGGTAAACAATCTTTGTTTAAACCATTTGTTTTTTTGTTTTTTGGTAAGGTATTATAGATCGCAGGTCTATTTTCTGTCCATATTAAACATTAGACAGTCCTGTAAAAAACATGCCATTAACTGTTGACTCGTGAGTATAACAAATTGTACTTTTTTGGTGGCATTTTTCATGCTTATTTTGTCACTAATAATAATATCATCAGGACCTGGAGGCATTCTCTACTTTGGATTTGTTCTGTTTGATACTGTGTTGGCAGTTTTGTCCACATGGTGGAAGCATTTCATCATGATCCAGTGTGTTGTACTGGAGGAAAAAAATCCTGGGGACTGAAATTCACATATCTTACTCTATTAAACACAATAAATAGTCTCCACCCAGTGTTAACGCAAAGAAAATATTCAGCATGTGGTCATAGAGAGTAATGTGTACATGGAAGAACAAAGTTATGCTAAGAAATTTACTTTTAAATGTACTTTTGCTTATTTTTTGGATCAAAGTGGAATCCTTACAAAGTCATACCATTTTAGTATGAGAATGCTGTATTTAGGGGTTCATAAAACTTCCAGGTCTGCACTCTCTGAGCAGAAATTCAGAATTTGTTTACTATACAGATAATGTCTCTCTGCATGTACTGCCTACACATTGAATAGCACGCATCCATTTACTGCACTGCACGATCTTCAAGTTGAAAGTCTGTGAGAAATTTTCATACGGTTGATGATTGCAGTATGTTGTACACACGATTGGGCTCTCCTGCACACATACACAGAGAATAGGAGAATTTGCTCTGACCCAGATATTGTTGTTTCCAAGGCCCCATCCCAAGTTTGGGAAACAGATGTGGCGCTAAAAGAAGGGAGATGGTGGGGGAGGGGAGCAGCAGCAGGAGAGGACCAATAGTCTGGCAGCACTGAAAGGCATTGTGCTTGCACCTTTTTCTCATTATACCTTTGAGAGTGTGCATGTCCATTTTAGGTCATGTAATGTTGACATCATTCCTTAAATTTCATTGAAATATTATCACAAAGAATAAGTGAGACAAGTGATCAGTGCGCCTATTTCAACAGAAATGGGGTGAAAAGTGACATGAAAGATATAACAAGGCAGATGGAAAAGATTAGAGAAAAGAGAAACACATTCATTATTAATATGTTCACTTAAAGGATCAAAAATCTCACTCGGGACCTCAGTGCCTCCTAGGAAGCAGCACACATGTACTGTTTTGTGTTTGCAAAAATGCCAAATCAAATCAAATGCCAGTCAGTGGTCTAGGCTGCACTGAATTATGATCACTTACTCAGGGCCATTCACTCTGTGAGTCCTGCTTCTGGTCAAAGATTCCAGTGGGGTGTTGCCCACACACCCATTTAGTGGTAAGTGATGGTTTTCTAGTCATAGCTTTGGGTATTATAGTTTAGCCACTTGGTCGTTATTCTTTCCATCTCAACATTCATTTACATACAGTTCATTTTCTTGTCCAGATAATGAGAAGGCATAATTTTCTTGTACAGATGAAAAACAAAGCTACAGCCAGAAAACAGTTAATGTAAAAAGGGAAATGGCAAACTTGCAACAAAACACCTAAATCTCTCCACCAGTCTTTCTAAGGCTAATTCATTAACATACTATATTCTGTTGTTTAAATGTCAAGGGAGGGACCTAATACAAAATCAGGTCATAGGGTAAGAGTGTGATAAAAAATGGATAAAAAAACAAGTTATTAACCTAGCATTGAGAGAATAAATGCTGCATTCTGAATGGAAGTGGTTTGAAGTGAATTTGTGGCAATCTGCGTCAAGGGGTCAAGAGCAGGGACCCATGACTCATGAGTTCAGGACCTGTAAGTTTATGTCTAGATACAAAGCAGTTAGCCATGGTGACTAATAGTTTACTTGCAGTGGTTTAATGTCTCTAATCAAGGACTAAAGTGCCATTTGGGTTGAAAGGTTTTACAGTTGAATCCACTGACTGGATTAACAGATACCAAATAAACCTAAGTAAGAATTACTTGGTACAGATTTCTACTCATCCTTCTGTAGACTAAACATACTTAGAATAGTTAGTCCTTAAGTTTGTGTGTTTCTTTAATACATTAAGTTTTTACAAACAGGAACCTTTTGATTATACACTGAAGCATGAGGATGCAATTAAGTATTAATTCCATCTAATTCCATGACTAACAGACAATGCATTCTGTTACTTTGGCACAAAGCTGGTCGACACACATTGCCATGGAGTCTAGCACTTTTGTTTTTGTTTGCAATTTTTCCTCTGGTTCAAAAAATACATTTAATCAATGCTTTGTTTTATGACTAGATGTGGACTGTTTGCAAAAACTGATTAAACTTCCATCTGCATTGACTTTTTGTGTTTAGAGAGATTCACACAGAGATTCCGCTACATTATCATTAAAATGATACACAAATGCCCTCGTCGTGTTACCCCCAATGGCATCTTCATCTGTGCTGCTTCTCACTTTTGGCCTTAAATCGAATCAAATTAGACATCAAATACTGAAATTTCCATTTTTAAAAACAGACCTGGAAGTTAATTTGGTTTGTCTACCTGGTTAGTGGAGGTATGCTCATGATGGCTTGATTGAATACATTACCCTTAAAATGAAATGGCAATTTAAAGATTCAATTTCAGTTCTACTGAACCAGTCAATTTGCACTGACAAATACTGTAACATAAACACTGTTTGTAACGTATGCTTAGGAAACTAAACAAATAAACCAGACTATGGCTGTGGTGTGCTGACCTGTGTAGTTTTTATGTTTCTATGCCATCCTTACTAGGCAATCCAATGTGGCAAAATCAATAATGAAACCACAATAATAATAATAACAATATCAGTGGTATCATAGTTGTTATTATTCCCCTGAGTAGAGGCTGATCACTTTTAATGAAATGTAAAGCTTGGTATTAATGCACTGGTTAAATATAGCCTGGTCTAACAGGAGCATGCAGATTGAGACCAGTAAGGGGTCAATGATTGAACCACAGAAAAACCACATGAGAGCGAGGCGAGTCCTTCTAAGACAACAGAACACTACTACAGCACTACATGTACATACAGCAGATGGCTTCAGAAAGCCTTGGGGCAGGGCAGGGTGTGTTCTATAACATGTCATCAGCAGCGGATCAGTAATTACACAATTGCACCGATGCTCTTAAAATATCCACATTTATTCCCCTCAAACTGAAGCTGATTAAAGGAGATGGATGTGATTCCCTCAATTTAGGACTGTGTATTGTTACTGTAATTGTTATTCCTGTGACTGTATTGTCACATGGCCTGGGAAGATCACTGCAGTGTGCCGCCACCACCTGCTAATAGTAATTTCTAGATAAGTTTATTAAGAAAGTTTGAACTATAAAATAGCATTAATCTGAGACACCATACATCCACATTTAGCTGTGTGTATATGTGTGTGTTCGTGGGTTACACCATTCGTGGTATTGAATGTTTAAGTTGTCTCACCCAGCTGTTGGGGCCATGCTCCACACCCTAACCTGCCAAAAACTCCTTTCCACATATGTGGATGCATGTGTGTTTGTTTGTGTGTGTGTGTGTGTATATATCTATATATATTCCCATGTGTAGTGTCACTGAATCAACTAGCCCTCTTACAGTGATTATAATAAGCTTGTCTCATGGCAGCTAGATGATGGATATGATAATGTATAAGACAAGCAGTGAACACATTCATTTTAGACATATTGCTCTTGCTATTCTTTTCACAGTCCTGCAGCAAAAAGGAACAGCGCTACAGTCTCTTGTGTGGATTGGGAGGAGATCTAGTGTAATTTATATACGACTTGTGTCCTGGGATACAGAGTGGAATCTAAAAGAGATAAATACGTCATGAAAAGTTGGAAAAGAAAGAAATTATGTGCACAGATTCTTTTTGTCATCCTCATCACCTCTCTCCTCCTTACATGGCAGTCAGACAGTGAATCATCCCCCATTTTGTTCACCTGGCTGGGCTTTCTGTCAACACTCATCTGATGTTCACTCTAACTACATGACTTGAAGCCGTAACCACAAATCAGCCAAAAAGCTCAGACCTTCTTATGTTCACAGTTCATTTGACGCGAATCAGAGGCTGGATCAGCATGTTGTACTGAGAACTTGCAGACCTCATCCATACTGACAAAGTAAGAGTCTTCTTTTGTTGTGACAGACTCTCCGACGGTGTGTGATGTCATGTAATGATGGTGCAGATGGAAGAGTTGCTCTGCTTTTGTTTACAGAGCCAGTGATGTATAAAGACAAACAAACAGGAAGCCATACAAGGAAACGCACACAGATATAGTCTACATATGAGGTTCGTCTGAAGCCTGTGTTAAAGAGATCACCGCCCTTTGTGTGTGGATGTTTAACATCTCAAGGGTATTTAGGTGCCACAGCTGGGAGGTCAATCAAAGCAGAGTCCCTCCATAGAAATAGAAACAGATCTGGAATACTAATAGAATCAAATTTGATTCCATGAATCTATCTACCACAGGATGCTCAGGCCAGAGCGCTGACATCATTTTCTATGTCCGTCTCTTTGGTTGACTTTCCATCCTAGTATTTTTTTTTTTTTTTTTTTTCTAATTATGATGTACCAAACCTGAATAACGGAGTAAAGTACAGTAAAATATATACAACTGGATTCAGATTAAACATGCAATTTTTTGTCATTTCACTGCTGTCTGCCAAGGAGACAACTATTGCATTAAATGTTGGTGTGAAAGCTGAGCAAACTGAAAGGAACAGTTCGAGGACAGAAATCAACATTTCCCTCAAGATTGGAATCATCCTACATTTCTCTTATCATTGTAATATATTTATTTTGAACGTTTTTAGTGTTTTACCCTCCTTAACCCACTGTGTTTTTAATCATTTTAGACAACAGAAATTAACAGCAAAGAGGAATTAGCTTTGGCTAATGGCTACACGTATGGTACCTTCTCAGCACCAAATGTCAGTTCCATGGTTTTGCTCATCAGCTCATCAAGGTATCTATGAAATATAAACACAGACAGAGATACACACACACACACACACACACACACCTCCTTCTTCTGTTCTGGTTCTGAGATTATTATATTATGCTGCCCATTTTAGCTGAGGATGTTATTGTAAAAAACCCACACCGACTGTGGGTGTCTGTCCTTCCACTCTTTATAGCCCTGTCTGCGGACATCACTGAAGGCAATGACATTACGTAATATGTTTTGAGACAAGAAACCTGCACGGAATAGTTCTGAACTTTCAGTGACCTTAGGTATTTAATTTTTATGAATTGTGGTCCATACTGTCCACTCAGCGGAAGAAGGTTTTGGGATTGAATCTGCTAACTGGCTGCAGTCTTCCTCTGTTGAGTTTACATGTTCCTTCCTTGCCTTCCTGGGTTTTCTGCAGGTACTCCACCTACCTGCCACAGTCCAAAGACTTGCCACTTATGTCAACTGGCTTTCCTTATGTGCCCACAGGTGTGACTATTGCCTTGAAAGCTTGGTCATCATTGTATGCAAGCCCTGCTCTTTCTACTATGTACCCTGCACCTGCCTGACCTCAGCTCGTATTGACTCATTCGCCACGAGGTAAGTCATGGAGTCTCAACTTTGTTAAGATGAATATGTTTGGCAGTCTCCCCAAGACTGCCAAACATCAGGATGATTCATCAGTAGTGATGTCTGATCAAATTTCTGATAATGTGTCTGTTGTCTGGATGCTTTAGTATGTTGCAAAATATAATTACTGTTGATTAACTGATTTATTTTACTAAACTAAATTAACTTGCCTCTGTGTTTTTTTTTGCCTTCAGCACTTCAGCAGAGCCAGCCCTATGCACAGGAATTTCTGGGACTGAGTGAGTAACCGACAGAGTTCAATAATCAAGTTCTACTTTCCATTGAAGTGATCACCAGTAAAGCTCCACTAGAAAGAGACCTCTCTCTGTGTCTACTCTCTACTGTGGTAAAGAAAGAGTGATCATCTCACACAGAGACATAAGTAAACGCTGTGGTTACAAAATCAGCATTTTAGCTACAGAGCAACAGATCATATACAATACAATGATGTCAGATGTTTATAGTGGTTGCTAAACAGCTTTGAATAAGTTCTAAGTTTCTGAGATTCCTCACAATGTTCTCACAGGGCCTGAATGTTTGAAATTAGCTGACAGTACATTTAAAATCTAGATGACTGTCAATATGTATTTGTCTGCAACGCAGCATTTGACATCAACTGTAATAACCCGAACGTTTCCTCTACCTGCAGCTGCATTAGTGGTATAGCTATATACTCCCAGAGGGACTCACTTTAACAGTAAAAGAGCACACACACACACACACAGAGATACACACCTAATGTCAGACATCTGCTACTGAGGTGATTTCTGGCCAGCGTCTGTGTGTGTATAGGTATGGGGTATATTTTAGCTCAGGGACATTGGGATATGTGTCTGCCTGACTCTGCAATCTCCACTTTCTGTGACTCACCGCGCAGAAATCCACTTTGGTAGGCCTACACACACATGCACACCCACCCACAGACACACACACACTCATATACAGGCAGACATGACAAATACTGGGCTTCCACTATTATGAGCTCATTGAAAAACAGCTGCCATTTGCTCACAGAGGTCATGTGAGGGAGAAAGCCTCATATGTCTAACCTCCTTATCTGACCCTATTGCTGTATTTATGTCTATATACACTCTATCTTCATCTGCATTTTGTAAAGAGTAATTCTGATTTAGGGAACTTTGGTAACCACGGCTTTCATTTAAATTTAGCCAGATCTTAAACCACTTAACTTCAACTGAAAGCCAAAAGTGGGTTTACCTGAAAAGCTGCTATATGAATAACTAATCTGTTTTAATCTTCACTAGGAAGCAAATAGTTAATTTTTCTATTATAACCCCTTGAGTTGTATAAACCATTAATATTTGCATACTTTATATAGCTTAACTGCCATGGCATGACCGAATAAATAAAAAGGATTGTTGCCATGACAATTTCAACTGCTGAGTTGAACGTGGCAGCTAAATCCTGTTTTTCTTTTTTCTTTTTTTTTTGTGTTTGTAAACTTGTGTTTGTGTGTGTTTATGTGCGTGTTTGCCCTTTAGCATGCATTTCACTTGGCTTAGCATCCTATCTCATTCAGAAACTTTGCCCCTCCCTTCCTTCTGGGAGAAACACACAGACACACACAGACACACACACACACACACACACACACACACACACACACTCTTTTCACAGTGCGGTATGGTTAAATGATAGAGCATGAGTGCAGCAGTGGTTAGGCAGAGAGGAATGGAGGGCAATGAGGAAAGTAAAGTCAGCTGCTTCAACACGGAGATGGAGAGGGAGAGATACTTAAACCACACCTAGAAGCCCATGAGGAGAAGTAAATAGATGCAAGGGGAAACAAATTTTAAAGGGCTCTTATGAACTTCAGATTTCAAACCCTGCTGTCATGTGCAAACCTCATGACTGCTAATTTCACCTCCCCAAATCCAAGTCCACCTCGAGTTGAAAGTTCATGTCCAAGGTGACTTTTGAAAACCAATGCTTAAGGTCTTGAAGTCAGCTCCATGATTTCAAAGTGATGCCTGCCCTGAATTATTATTTATTTTTGTTCTTGAAAATAGGAACTTAAAGTTGAAATATGTTACTTTTGGTGTCCAATAGCGTTGTGGGGGACCAAAATGGATGGTCCAAATGGACACAGGTTAAATATAGCTTAGCAAAAGTTCTATGTCACAAGAACCGCGTCCTGCTGTCTCTCAGCTCAGCCATCCCATTTTTGTCCCCATCCAATTACAACTTAAGCAACAAAATCTATTTGTATTTTATCAATGTTTACAGTTTACTGGCATTGTGTGTAGCTGTAGTGATGGGAACTTATGTGAAATCCCCTTTTTACATCTCAATTGTCTGAAAAAGTTTTTTTCTTTTCTTTTTTTAAAATTTTCTTCAAACTCCATCAATCTCTCTCTCTGTATTCCTTCATACTTAACCCCCCTCCTCTCCACTCTATGTGAACTTCAGGCCATGCTGATATAAGACTTACGTATATGAAAACCCCCTCCAATGACCCACAGTGGGATGGGAGTTTTTAAGACAACACAGCAAGGGAGTCTTTGGTTTGTTATTTCTGGCTATGATTCATAAATCCTCTAGCATCATAGATGAACCGTGACTGGCTCTTGGTCCCTCACAAGTCTCTCATGTTCTCACTGACGCCATGTTGGACTCAAACTAAGTGAAGCTTGAACATATTTAACTGGAAGTAACATCAATGTACAAAACTGCTATATGATTGTGATTAAGGAGCAGTCAAAAGGTCTTAGATGAAAAACTAAATGGTGGCTCATTCCCTGAAGCTCTTTAGTTCAGTTTGAAAGTTGCTAAAGATGTCATTCTTTTCATCATTTCTCTACACACTCTATATCAAAACAGTCTTTCTTTAAAGAAAATAAAAAAATATGAATATAAGGAAAGGTGGTAGGCCTCATTTAACTGACTCCATATCTTCACCTAAAAGGCTGATATGGAGGAGGAGGAAGGAGAGATAGGGGCAGACGGAAGATGAAATTAGAGAAGAGATGGAGGAGGAGGTGAGAGGACAGGAGAGGAAGTGGCTGAGGATAAGATAGGTGTCTGAAAAAAGAGGGACAGAAAGGAGGAGGAGATGAAGGACGTGAAAGACGGGTAATAGGGGAAAAGGGGGAGGAGGGGGGAGTCTGATATACAGATTGTGCATAAAAAGCTTGTCTGGCAAACTTCCTGCCCTGTGACGAGGGAAAAGCCGAGCTCAGCCTCATGCTCTTTTCTGCTTGCTCGGACAAGTTGCCAAAGTCAGCTGTAATTCAGCTCTCCATCTCCTTTCTTTTCCTTGCATGGCTAATCATCTCATTTCTCTTTTGTATCTGTGCCATCTGAAAATGGAGTCCCGCGAGGGCTGCATGATCATTTTAGGTCAGCCCAATTATACTCATTAGGGGCGTTTACACTTTCTGTAACTGGCTCTGTGTGTGTGTGTGTGTGTGTGTGCATCTGCTTTGTTAAAATTTGGTAACTTGTTAGCAAAGAGTTTATTTCTTAGTAGCAGTATGTTATGTTAGAAACTTGAAATGCAGAGACCTGCAGCAATGAAAATACCTTATAATATGGACGGCCATAGAACAGATTAAAGGAAAACAGTGAGCCCTCTCTTGTGAAAATTTCTGTTCTGGTGAGAGTCTCTGCCATTTCCAGAATATTTAAAGAAATTGAAAAATACATTCTTTACTGTAGTACCTTCATTAACATCAGTGTGTTTGTTAGAGTGACAGTGGGAAGCGCAGTCAGATTAGGTTTCAATTAACATAATGTCTGGGGTACGGAAACAGTTTGCCTTTGTTTATAGATGAAAAGATTAAACCGAAGAAAGAAACAGGAAAAATCAAAAGAGAGAAATCCTGAGCAAACAGGAGGAGACAAGTACATTAAAAGGAAGATACAAGATAAAACTTGAAAAAATTAGGGCTGCGTCTGCTCCTCTTCGACATGAAGAAACTCTCAAAGGAGACATGTATTTTCTGCCTAGCAACCCCAGCTGAAGGTTAATTGTGTGGTTATCTTTTCCGCTAATGGTCAGCTCGCGACATGATGTTTTATTGGATGACGCATACACATTTACACACACACCTATAGGCATTTCAGCTGAAGGATGGACAAAAACACTGAGGTTCTCAGATCAACTTGGATCATCTGGGCACTTAGGAGAATGAAAGTGATTCAAGTTAAGAAGAGGAAGAGACAATGATTGAGAGAGAAAGAAGAAGAATGGATGGAGAAAAGGGTGGGGACAGTATTTGAAAGAATAAGAGACACAATAAGAGGAAGTGCAAAATTTTGATAAGTTGAAGTAACCAAGACAAAACTACCAAGGTCCTCCATGACCCTGTTGCTGGTTAGCACAGCTGGTAACTGGTTCACCTATACCCCTCAGCACCAAATACTTTTGACACTATCCAGAGGGAGATTTTATATTTGTCTATTTTAGGAGAGAGAAAGGTTTTGAATCAATTTAAATATAAAGAGGGTGGGAAAATAATCAGGAATTAATTGGAAAATATTATCTGTGTTTGTTTCAACAAGAAAAACTGTAAGTAAGTGGATCACACGGAGGGCAGGATGTTTACCAAAAAGTGCATGAGCTAAAGAAGAAAGAGGAAAATAATTGTGAGAAAAGTTAATGTGAAAAACAGTGTGACCAAGGCTGGGAAACTGGCCTGGAAAAGGAGAAAGGAAATTCTTTTCTGAAAATGCCACTCAGGATTAATTCTCAGATTAATTGATAGCAGTTTCAGCAAGTCAAGGCTAAGAGTGTCTGCTGTCTTCAGCATGGCACCGCATAGTCACCCTTGTGTTTTGCCTGTCGTGGTTGTACACCTCTTCTCGGAGCAAAGAGAAAGCAGTATATTCACCGATCTGTGACTATATTGTGTCTGTAAATGGAGGCACATGTCAGAGAAAGCTGCAGTTAGGACGCTGCGTTCAAGTATAATTAGCAATATGCAATTTCAGGTGTGTAGCAGTGTAATGTGTGGCTACACAAGGCAGCATGGGCGATGTGACTGAAAGTAAAGCAGCTCTTTAGGTTGTCTTGGTGCATCAGGGCCCTTACAGAAATACTGCCAGATGTAGAGCTCCATTTGGCGCAGGCCATTTCTCTCCATAGTGTGTGGAAATCTGCATTTGACTGATGAGCTGATTTGACCATCATCACATGTGGCAAGCCTCTATGAAGATATCACAGTAACAGTAACCTGTGCTGAGCTTGTTCATTATTTTTCATTCTTTACTGTTTTAGAAGAGTTTTTCAGCCTCTCTTCCTCAGACTGTTTGTACAGCCACTGTTTTGTTTTTATAGTCTATTTCAGGGCCACACAATTGCACAGTGGGGGAATTTATGTTTAGTTAATCCACAAGTATTTAAAGGTTACTTGCGACTACAACAGTGGCCATTGTGAAGTTTGACAGGGTTTGCGGTTTTCTTTTTTCATTGGTGGAATAATGTGAATACACCACAGTTGGTGGGCAAAGCCAGAGCTTTGTTTTGAATGATTGCCTTTTTACAGTGGACATGAGTTGTTTCAGAAAACAAAGCAATAATGTTGCAATGCCTTAGGCATGCACACATGCCCAAGTACACACACAAACACCCAGTGCAGCAGACTATATGTCCATCTATGGTGGGGAAACTGTTCCCAAGTCGTCAGAACGTGATACAAAGCGGTGAATCATGGTTTCTTTCTCCTATGACAAAAAATTAACAAACAGACTTTTTTTCTTTTGTTCTGTCCATACTTGTGTCAATTCTCAAACTTCTGTGATGGTAACGCAAAGATAAAAAGAAGGGATCGTGATATATATTGGGTCAATCCCATATAGTCTTTTTACTGAGCAGCAAACTAATATCACAAGATGCTGCAAAACTAAAAACACACCACAGTCTTCTTCTATGTCATTTCAAGCATAAGTGGATTTAATTATAAAATTGAAATGCTTTTCTAAATTTTCTTTTGATCTATTTGTCCTATAGTGTAGCAATCACAGATGTGTTACAGAATTCAGTAGTTTTCCATTTGGTAATTCATGGGCCACATATGTATTTCAAAATGTGTGGGGAATAAGCAAACCAAGCTGAGCCAGCAAGACTGAAAGACAGGTTGAGTAGAACAGGAAAATGAATCCGTTTATGTTGCTTAACAGGGAACTTTGCGATGTTTAAAAAACAATAACAAACATATTTTTTTCCCTTTAAGTTGCTTTTATATTTGAACTTACTTGATGTAACTGTGTGGTTACAACATACTGTAGGTGGAGGAAACACCAGCGGTGTGGGAAGCTGTGGGAAGTCTTAAAAAGCGAGTCAGTGTTAAAAGCTGATAGTGATGGCTTTTTTTGGTCCAGTGTAGCTCCAGTTAGCAATGAATGGACTGAAACTGTGTCATTTTGCAAGAAATGCAGCTCACCTCAATGCAATTATGGCAATCAAGTCACTTGAATTTTTAGATGGTATAAATAAAAGATCAAACTGAAACGAAAAAGTGTAAAAAGACAGTCTATTTGAGTGATCTGAGGAGTAGGTTTGGATATGAACGTCTTTTAGTTTCTTTTACTTTCACCTTGGGCTGTCAGGGGTGAGCGTATGCCATGGTTCAAAATTACTATTTGTAGCTGTACGCGATCATGAGGAGTCTATGATGTGGCATTTGTCCCTTCTCATTTTCCTGTCTCTCTACACCACAAATTATCAGATGGATTAATAAAGAGCTTCAGCAGAATGAGCTGCCTGCCCAAAGTCAAACAGTAACTCTTCTGTTCTGATAACGGAGGGGATATTTGGGGGCAGGTCAGCGCACAGCATCAAAAGAAATGACTGGATTTATCTGCCTGGTTCAGTGGCCAGGTAACAGAGGCTCCTCTAATAATGTAGCTCAGACATGAAAGGAACCAAAACACACACACACGTTACTTTCATGGTGCAAATTTAAATCCTCTGTCCTCAGCAAAGATCGAAGCCAACAAGAATTTAACTGTTAAACTCTGTTAGAGCACAAAGACGACAAGGCCTGCTGTCATATTTTTACCCACAAATCTTTTTCCAATTATTACTTGATTAACTCCCCATTTCCATCCCTCCATTATTCAATTCTCTCACGGTTGTATTCATTTTCTCCTTTTCTCACCGAAAGATTCATTTCTAGCATGTCCATAAATGTGTTAAAGTAACTGAATATGCAGCAGTTTCACAGTCAGTGTAGTTTTTCCAAACACAATACTCACTATTTTCATATGAGCAGATAAACAATCGTACGGTAGATTTACAGAAAACCAAACGCATGGATTAATTGAAGTTAGTTTACCATGACCCCCCCCCCCCTCCTCCTCCTCTCTGTCTCTGCCCCTCTCATTACATTCAGGTTGATGGATTTCCAATACTACTGGGCTTTCTACTGCTATAGAGCCTTCTGGAAGTGTATGTGTATAATTCCCAATGGTTTCCATTCACTGGTTTCCACTCAGACCAAACTGAGTCAGGCAGGCTATGATGTAATACTCAAATTGGGAAAGCACTTGAAAAAAAACTGAGCTGCATTTTTTTTTTTTTTTTTTGTACACTTATTTAACAGACAAACCTCACATATGACTTTACTGTCCCAGCACCATAATATCAGAAAGTGAGACGCTCATAAATGTCAACGTGATTAAACGAACAGTTTACTCATATTACACAAAAACATTATGTATTTTCTCACATACTTTTGAGTGATATCTGTGTAGATATCTGCTGTTTAGTTTTATGGCTCCACCCACAGATTATAGAGATTAATTCATTACATTTTAAAACTCCACCATTACCCAAAATAATCCACACAAGCCACCACCAGCTGTTTCTCTAGGAGCTATTTCTTTGAGAGAGACTTCCTCCAGTATCACGTGACTTTCACTCATGATATAGATGTGGTATATTTGCTGGAATTACAGTGTTATATTTTAAAATAGCTGTTACACTGAGCTTTGAAAGCAACGCATCTCTGATTGAAAATGGTGTCAAAGAATTTACATTCACTCTCCCCAACCTGTACCAAAAGACATGCGTCATCCATCCCCTCCAGCATCTTCCCTCACACAACACATCCTGAAACTGAAGCTTTTTTTTATTTTTATTTTTACTTTTTCAGATCTAGCAAAAAGAAACGCAACTGAAATCAGTCCACTGTTTATCCTCCCAAGTTTTACTGAATCATTTGCTAACTGCTGAAAAGCTTTACTTTCCCATGTGGCTGGAGGATGGAAAACATGTGACGTGAGAAAGGAAGATATTCCACAAATTTGGTTTCACATCTCAGGGCACAGCAACATACACTGGCAATGATAGTTAACTTTGCCCCACACAATAAAGACATACATGGACGCACATGCAGCTGCTCCCAAACATCTCCATATGCAGTTATATACCTCTAATTAGAACATGACTGTCCATGACTCAAACGTTTGAGGAAAGTAATCATTTCCTAGCTCTCCCAACTTTCCATGCCCTCTGTGCTTTGTAACTGTTTTACTAGAATTTTAGAATGACTCAAACAAACATGATGCCCATGGCTGATTTCTGTTATTCTCCCTCTTTTGACTCTTTTCTCTCTGTCTAAATCTTTCGCGTTTTCTCTTTCCATTCATCCATCTAGTCTGCTTCACCCCCCCCACCCATTTCCTCTTGGAGCTCTCTATTCTGCAATCACATCTTGACTATGAAATTCCTCACCAGTGTTGTGGTGTTACTAAGGAAACCAAAATCTGAATCTCCCTGGGTAACATGAGATTTATATCATCATGAGAAAACAATCAATAGAGGATTGGTGAAATCCCAAAATTGACTTACTTACATTATATATACCACTTTTATTATTGTAACAAATTTGTAATATATGTAAAGAAAAAAAAAGTTAAAAAATGTTTGTATTTCTTGCATAACTTGTGTTTAGAAACGTATGTACATATGCAAATAAGGATGGTAAATGTCTCCAGGTCAGACAGGGGGCCAGCAGGGACAGCAGGGTCATTGTCTGGGCTCATTCATCACTTAAGTGGTCCAAAGACTTTGTCCATCGAAACCACCAACACATTGGTAACCCTTTTGACCATAACAAGAACTTCACAAACCATAACAACCAACACATAGAACTAACGTCTAGCAGACAATTGCACTGAGGAGAAGGACACCTAGTCTGTGAACCAAGACCCACCAAACCAGAGATTGATTTGTGTTCCCAGAACAGTTTCAGACACAGAGCCAGACTTATGAAAACAAGCACTTCTGCCATATATAGTGATGAACCATCAGAGAGGGCTTTTAACTCTTTTACAGCCTGTGCACATAAAGACAGAAAGTTTTTTTTCCAGAGTCTGTGTCTGAACTAAAAACTGTGCATTATTAGGACCAAACCTGAGACTCGATTAACAGAATATTTAAGAAACGGTATGCACAGCTTTTTGTCTTTTCCTACACCACAAAAATGTAGTCCTTTAAAAATAGCTGTCTGCAAATTCTGAAAAAGCATGATATCGCTCTAATGGCACTTCCCAAAAGAAAATGTCATGAAATGTTGAAATCTTGATGAACAAAATATTACTTCCATGGAAACATGAGCTCCACCCTCATGAAGAAATGTAGTAATATGATCAATAACTTGCATTTCAGCATATATTATATAAATGTTTATAAAACTTAATGTTTTGTACTGCTGTTGGATTTAATTGAGAAAAGAACACATTTCTTCAGCAACAATAAGTTGTGCAAAGCCCATACATGTCAAAAATGCTGCAACATACACAAGTCATGAATTATACCAGGATGTATAAAAATCGCTTTAACATCCCTATCTGATGTCACAGCAGCAAAAATCTTGAAGGTTATTCCCTTATCATTCAATCTTGAGATCAGCTTAATTCCTCTAACAATTATTTCATACTCACTGAAGTTGATACCATATCATAGATAAGATAATCCTTTACTAGTCCCTTTATTAGAAGAGGTGGAAAAAGGAAGAAGTTAAGGGGAAATATACAAATTAATATATGAAACCAAACATTTTGCCACAGATATGTACAAGAATGGAAACAATAGTTATGTCACAAGAGGTAAAATTTACATCTGCTGCAAATCTAGTATTTGTGTACTAGGTGTTTTTAAGGACCCATAGATGGCCCTGGGGAAAATAGGATGAAAAAAATGTACCATTCACATCTGTCATCTGTCTCTCCCTCTTTCTTCCTAACCCACGCTCTCTCTCTCTCTCTCTCTCACACACACACACACACACACATGACCATACCCCCTTGTGTCTCTACTTCCTCCTTTCCAGCTTTGGTTCCCTGTGGGGGTCGGCAGTCCAGCGCATAATGTCCTGTCACCAGGAGATAAACCAAATGTTGCAGTGATGACATCATCTGTGTGTTTGTTTAGAGAGAAGGGGGGGTAGAAGGGTGAGATGGAACGATGTGATGAAGGAAGGAGTGGGGATCGGGAACAAATTAGGAAAATGGGGTGGTGAGAAAGGCGGCCTGAGATTAGGAGAGAAAAAATAAAACAGGATGCTTTCATAAACGTTGAATAAGCAAATTTAACCCACTTTGCCTGCTCAGTTTGTTTAGTCCACAGTATGTTCACTGAATAACCAAACACTCACAGTTTGCCTTCACTGGCTGTTTGCTTTCAGAAGACAGCTGCTTAGACTATGGATGAGCTTTTCAATTAAGTATGTCTTACATCTGTGTATTATCTTCTTATTATTCTTGTAACAGACACAAATGTATCAGCTTTTGGTTTTTATGTTTCACAGTCAATAGTCATGAAATATTTCTGCATGTGGGGAACAAAGTTCAACAGCAATAAAACTAGAGTTGTAAAGTTTTCTGTAGAAAACCCATATTTCAGTCACTGACTGTTGGTGTTGTTTGGGATTCCAGATAAAGTCAGTCACAGTGATTTGTGACTTAAAGATATGCACCTCCTGGTCCACAGGCACATTTTTTAACTTGCATAATCAGAATTTGTCACATAGAAACAAAAGATAGGACAAAAATCCTGACCGGGTTGATGCATAGAGCAGGGGTTTTCATAAGCAATGCAGACATATTAATGGGACTAACAGTAAAATGAGTAGAGCTCATGTATATTAAGTTTGCTCAAGGTAACCTAGCTTGTGCAACAGAAGTAGTCTGAGTGGCCACACTGTAAGAGTGGACCAAAAAGTCTCAATTGAGTGTAAGAGCAACCAACTGGAAAGTGCTACACTTCTCTGCAAATGCAAAAAGTGAGAATAAAGGTAAAAAGAAAACAAAAAAAACCCAAGTCTTTGCTATGTTGACACTGTTGTGCATACAAGGCTGATCATCATAGGCAGCAGACATGACTGTCAAGATTGCGGGATTAACAAAGTTAAACGAATTGTCAAAAGCAGAACCAAACTAACATGGTTGAAACAGCGTTTGCTTTGAGATTTTAGGCTTAGAACAATAGAGCAGTGAACCAACTGGTCTGTTGCCACATGAGATGAGACAAGGTTGACAAACAACAGCCAAATGGCAAATGTCACAGTCTCCATGTTTAAAAAGTGAAAAACAGTGCTAATTTCCATGGCAACAGCAGCGGACATGGTCATGAGGTGTACATGACACACTCTCGGGTTTTCCGTCCATCCATAGCCATTCAATAGACATATGAATCACTCATATCTGTGGTGTTCTGTAGCTAATGGATGTGGAGGTGGTTTGAGGCCATGTAGCTCTCACGTTCTCTTACAACTTTAATGCACGTCACCACAGCACATGGCTATGACTAAGGTCATTCACAGAGGGGGCAGACATCAGGCTCTGTAAGGGGTGGCATTTACCATCTCTCTCATTTGGTTGAATAAAAACGAATTCACAAAAGAATTTTTTGAAGCACATGCAGGCTTATATACGTATATCTATACACATCCATCCAAACATACACTGTCTCTTTCTGCACTGTCACCACTGATGAACAACTCTAAATGTTATAAGGCCAGCTCTGTGAACTGAACATCTGTGATCATGACAGTAGCTGCTGCTGTGGTTACGGAGCAGATAAAGTATCATAATTTTTCCTCTGTATTTCCACTGTATTCCACAGTGATTCATGCTGCACCATAAACCAGGTCCAAACAGTTATAAATTCTGAGACGCTTTTCAAGATATCCCTGAAAAGTGCAGAGTCTGAAGTTCTAATCACTGCATCTTTGCTCAGACTGTGACCTCATCTCCCTGGGCAGAGGGAGGCCGGAGGAGGATGAGGAGAGGGAAGCAGGGGGAAGGGAAATTTGGCATGTTTTTGTTTCATTTTGTGTAACTGGAGATTTTTTTAATAAGGCACATGTAAGAAATCCTCAAGGCAGCACAGCAGCATAGTGGTTAGCCTCACAAGAAAAAGGTTGCGGGTTTGGTTCCTGGCCTGGGGCCTTTCTGTGTGGAGTTTGTGTGTTCTCCCTGTGCCTGCGTGGGTTTCCTCCGGGTACTCTGGTTTCCTCCCACCGTCCAAAGACATGCATGTTTAGGTTAAGTGGTGACTCTTTGATTGTCAGTAGGTCTGAGTGTGAGTGTGAGTAGTTGTTTGTCTCTGTCTGTCTCTGTATGTTGGCCCTGTGATGGACTGGCGACCCCGCCCTCGCTCAGTGTGAGCTGGGATCAGCTTCTTCACCCCCCGCGACCCGGAAACGGGTGAAAAGTGAAGTGTGACTAAAGATAGATTAAGTTTGGGGAGGATTAAGGCTTCCAGCACTCTACAGAGGTATAGGGGTTGTTGAACTGAATGTAAATCAGCTCCTACTCCTCCATTTTCCCCCTTTTCCCCTTTGGCCAAATTGGGAGCTCCCACTGCTTGCTCAACAGGGACAAAAATGTCAGTATGCTCTGTGGCTACTGACCAACGTATAAAACCTAACATTTCTAATTTTACGATTTAGGAAGTGTCTGTTAAACTGTGGTGTGCTAAAGAACGAAGTGAGTGGTGATGTATTACTGCCTGAACAACTGGCAACATGCAAAGGGCTGCAAACAGGTATTTGCCTAAGCTTTGATTGAAATGTCCACAAACACTACCTGCTAATTGATAACATGTCCAGACAGTGTTTGTTCCCGCCTTCATTTTCCCATCATCCATGCATCTATGAATTCATGATGATAGATGACCATGACCAATGACCTTGCAAAGGCCTGATCAGCGGACTGCAACAGACAGACCATAAAATTATGGAAAACAAGGCTCAATGCTCAGATAATTGTTATCGGTCTTGTAGACTTTGAAGGAGTGGACAGAGCACTGAGACAAACCAGAACATTAAAGATGTGTGAGGGGGGTCAGATAGAGGACTGCAATAGATTTAAAACTGGAAAATACCGTGTAAAAGAAGGAGTATGTAAATGGGTGACATCTTTGGGGCGTTAAAGTGATGTGTCAGGTGGCCAGTTATTCAATTCTGGGTCAACACACTAAATGATGTTAAACTACAGTATGTAGAGAATGTACAAACCCCTGAAGGTAAAACAAAAGACGAGATGAAAAAGAAATCGAGGAACATTTTTAAATGATCTGGGGAAGGAGTCAGACAGTAAAAGCTGAAAAAAAAAATACAGCTAGCAGCTGTATAGAGACTTTGCAGCTGTGAACTCTCTCTTCACCCCACTTCTCTTTCTCAGAATAATCATCCAGAATGAGTTGTGTAATGCAATCAAAAAGTTACAATATGATGTTCACACATCAGCATTAACTAACCAACTCCCCAAATTACTCAACTTTCTGTTCACTCTAATAATTTCCTCGCACTTTCCACTTAACTCTCCCTCAGCATGTTAGGATTATTCATACTTCACTCCAATCTTGAACTCAGACTGAAACCAGAAATTTTCATGCTTTGCTTTTACTTTCAACTCTCATCTACATGCGCATTCTCCGTCCTCTCCGATTTTCCGAAACAAGATTGCAAGTTGCATTCCCATGAATAATCTGAGCCAGTGTCTGCAGTCTGTCTGCTAAATCAAACTAGAGGCAAAGATACATATTTTTACCTTAATTCACATAACATGTATTTACGACAAGAAACTTTTGGAGCAGCTCTGCTTTTTGTGACCACATTTTCCTATACGTCTCAGGGTGTTGCTATCTCATACCCAAGTTAAGTAGAAATAACTACAACAATTCCCAGTGTGAGCCCCCTGCATAATTGGCTTTTAATAGCCAATTACCAATTAGAACCAGTAAGTTTAACCGTAAGAATGTGTGTATATTTACACGTGATACCACAGCAGGCAGTTAGCTTGCACAACCACCAGATAATGGCCTTCAACTGGGATTTTCATCATCCGTAGTCACATCAGTGCAGTAGCAGTGGTGGTTCATGATGGTGACCACAGGCGGGTGATTTCAGCTTGGGGTAGGGTACTAATGTAAGAGGGTACAGAAGATGAAGACCTGTTGTGCAATGATTAACCTCACTGTGTTGACTTCCACTCATTAAGTATGAGATGATGAAAAAATCAAAGAGCACTGCAAAAAGCCACCGCCCAGTGGAAGGACTGGTGGTTTGCACTTCAGTTTTAATGAACCAGAAGTATGTCTCCACCTCAGACCAATAGAGCAGTATGACAGCATGATACATGATGTTTTCCTATCCTCTGCTACAAGGTCCGCAGTCGGTTGCCCCTCTGCTCCGCAAATTTTCTGTTGTCATGAGTTCCCAGTTCTTGTTCAATAACAAAACATTAGCCTATCGACGACTCCATGGACAGTGAGGAATTTATTTAGAGTGTAACATGACTGTCAGCAGTAAATCTGATGCCCTCTTCACCTCTTCACCTCTGTGTGACATCGACATTCAACAAGCATTTACAAAATGTCCATGTTCAGATAAATGCAATTTGAAATGCTGAGGGCGAGGAGGACTGAATGAGCAAAAGGAAAAAAAGTGAGGATAACTATTACAGAAAGGCATTTTCTAGACAGTCAGATGGATTAACCGATTGCAATGGCACTGTAGCTCTGTAACTACAAACATATGTGGAGCTTCTTTGCACAGAAGTGGCCTGAGCATGGGCCAGTTTGTAAAACACAATGGCTAAATGCAGTGTTTCAGGTACCCCACATCTCTTCATTTTTCCACCACATGGCCTGTACCCAATAACAGCTATATGAATCTTTGCCTTTTATCTAGTTTCTGTCTGGAAACACACACACAAAAAATCTTTGACCACCTGTTATATTTTGTCTGCATGCCAACATGATCAACACATTTCCCACCACACATGAGACAGAATGTAACAGATGGGTCCTCATGCTATGATGTATTTAAAAAAAAAAGTAAGTAATTGTCTACTTGTGTGGAGCAAATGTGCAATAAAATAAACAGTTGAGGTCGATGTCACGCTACAGCAAGATGATGCCGGCATAAAATCTCTCTAACACCTTGAAAATGTCTCTACATGCCGCAGATTTCCCAATGCACATAAAATAATCCCCATGGGCTCATTCAGAAATCCTGCCGTCATGCTGAACCACGGTGTGATTGACTTGATTTGGCTGACAATTTATCTGATTTACTGCAGCAGCAGATGAGCTCATGACTGTGCAGGAGAGATTTTTCTTTTTCACATTAGTCAGAGCGAAATCAGTTTTGGACATGAACTAAATATCAAGTGTCAGTGGCAAGCCATTACCGCAGTCTCTCATCCTTTCTCTGGGATTTTCATGTTTTCAATTTCTCTGTCTGTTCTGTTTGTAGCTTTAATTCTAATCCTATTGATGTTATGGATAGATATGCCTTTTAGATGAAGTCCAGCTCATGAGTCAGTGCTGCTGGTTGAGGTGTTATACGGGTCTGATGGCTTCAGGACATCGAATCTCCTAAACTACTCAGGAGACATCAGCTGCTGGAGCTTTTCCTATGGCCTGCCAGATTTTTGTAAATAGGATAGTGGTATTTTACCTTGTTAACAGCAGTTGTGCCCCATCTGTATTGATGACTTTGTTTTCTTAGACTGCAATAAAATGTCTGGGGACTTTTCTTTTAAAACTTTGCTGATACATTCACTGATTTAAAGACGGATTTGAGAGAGACAGAGACTGCTGTTTGTTATTTAAAAGAAATTCAAGGACTCATCATGCATGAGTGTTTCAGCCCCCAGAGGTGACTAAAGCCATGGAAGGGAATTACAACTCATGGTGGGTGAAAACAACCTTGTCATTTGGCAAAGCAGAAGCATTGGTAGATGTTTCCATTTACCAAGTGGTCATCGTTACCAATGCAGGGAAAAAGTTGCTGAATAACTCACCCAATCTATCATCAGACTAAACCAGCCACATTATTCCATGTCAACACGGAAGAGAAGAAAACTCAAGGACAGAGAGTGCATATCTTTCATTATGGTGTTCAAACTGGACAGCCAGAAAAAAAAAATAGTGACCTCGGGACTTGCACATTATAAAAGTCAGCTTGTATCACAGAGAAATCATTTTTAATAAATCCCCTGGACATATAAACACTCTCCAGACATTGAAACTTTAGGCTACTGGAGATTTTCCAGACACTGACGCCATATGACCCAATTCCTGCAGCTCAACACCAGGACTGTGTTAACACTGATAGGCCAACACACTGCATAGCATCATTGACCAGCATTAGGCTGTTCTGCTTCAACTGACGTGAAGGTGTAGACTAACAGTAAAGATGCAGGCCCCTATGGATCTGGGGGGGGGGGTCAGTGAACTGACATGATATCAGCGACATGTTCCCTGTTAAATGGACAAAACACATTTGTCTTAATTCTGCAAAACACATAGCTTGAAGCACAAAGCAATTGAAATCAACTATGAAACTCTTCAGGCGCATTTAAGTCAACATTAAAGTCATAGGGGGTCTAAGGTGTGTACTGATGAGGGCTTTCTGGATGAGAGGGCAAGGCTGCACCCCCTATTCCAGTTACGGTCCTCAGACTTTAATATGCAAACTGGTAGACTGACTTTAATTTGGTATACAAACAAGGCTTCCTGTGGTAAAGATGTGCAGAGTTTGTTTGCCTCAGGTTTCGTGGGGGACAGCCGCGGTATGTTCAGTGGAACCCATTTAACCTCCTGACGAGCGCAAAAAAAAAATAAAAAAGTTAATGTCCTAATATGTCCCCAAACATCTTCGTATCGTAAGACCTTGGGTCCTCCTCTCTTCTCCACGCTGTGTGAGCAGTCGGTCTGTTTTCGTCGGACCTCCCACCTCCGGGTGAAAGCCATGCCCAGATAAATCAACGCCTCCCCCGCTCCTCTCCTCTCCAGCCCGGTAACCTGCACAGTGAGGCCGCCGCAGCAGCCCGGAGAGGAGCGCACCGAGCGCCGCACCAAACACCAGACTCGGACTGGAACCGAACCCTCTCCGTCCCAGGAGACAGTGAAGAAGCGTGAGGAAGGAGCACCTGTATTATCTGTGAGCAGTGGAAGAGCAGCTCTCAGGCGGCAGTATGTCCGGCAGCACCGTCCTTAGGGTGCTGGTTGCGCTCTGCATCGGGAGCGCGGTGAACGGCATGCCCAAAGGGACGCACAGGAACCGGAGACAGGCGCAGCAGCATCATGTCTCCTCAGTGTCTCCGGGTGAGTCCTCAGTCTTCTGACTGATTTGGTTTGGGAGTAAATGGGGAATCAAGCCGGAATCCAGGAGCAACCAAAGGTCATTATAAACTTCTGAGAGCAGAGACTAAATGCATGAGAAAATGTTACTTTGCATTTTTTTTTTTTTTTTGTTTTGTCCATTCTGTATTTGCAATTAAAACAATAATTTGGAATTTAGTTTTATCTGAAATTAAAATCTAATTTTAAACCACCAAAAATATTTTTGACCCTTTTAAATAAACCTTTGTTAGAGGATAAAGAAATAAAAACAAACTGACCCCCATTTGAAATCTTTGAGGAAAAAAAACTTACAGAAAAGAGACGTGGATATGTATATATGTGCGTGTGTATGTGTGTGTGTGTGTGTGTGTGTGAGAGAGTGTGTGCGTGCGCAGTGTAAAGTCATGAGATGTGAACAAAGAACAAGCCTGGTGGGGGAGAGAAAGGGTAAAAGTGGATATAATTCTCCAGTGTGTGCAGCTGATTTACTGCTCAGCCTGGAGGCCCTTTGAAGTGAACTTAACACATCCACAGTCAGTTTCACAGACATCGGTGAAGTCTTGTCCTACAATAAAATGCGTATTCCAATGTAGGCTTTGCTTACTTTGGTTTACATTTGTCTTTGTCTCTCAACCCATAATACTGACCTGTGTGTTTTGAAGTTGTGGTTACTGCCAGAGCAATTTCCAATGGCTGCGTTTGTCTTTCCACTTTGAAAAAAAGGACATGGTAAGCAGGTAGAGAGTTTGTGGGTGTGCGCGGGTGGAGTGTGTTTTTTTTTTTCCCCTCTCCCTCACATTTTCCCTGCACAGCGAGTGTTTTGGAATAAGTGCAAAGGCAGGGTTGCTCTCTTTTTTATGAAACCTCCTGCTGCTAGAATCAAGCATGCACTACAATCTAATCGGTTTCCTCTCACCCCCCTCCTCCCTGTCAGATGGTTGTGTAGAGAATGGCCACCTCTATGGCGTCAATGACCAGTGGGAGCGGCCATATTTGGGTGGCACGCTGGTCTGTACCTGCCTTGGAGTTGCCGGCATCAAGTGTAAAAGCAAACCTGAAGGTGAGTTTGTTTGTCATTCTTTGCGTCCTTTGTCCTCAGTCCCCTTCAGTAGAAGAACAGACCTTTTTCATCTGCTTTTTTTCTTGCAACAGAGGAACGGTGCTATGATAAAATCAACCAGCAGTACTACACAGTGGGAGAAACCTATGAGCGACCAAAGGATGGCATGATTTGGGACTGTACCTGTATTGGATCTGGGAGGGGCAAGATCAGCTGCACCATTGGCAGTAAGTGCGTTTTTGCCATTCATTGCTCTAAGCCACACACACACACACACACAAACCCCAGCTCATGTGTCATGTCCTGCATCCTAGTCTGCCAGACTGATGCCAGTAAACTGGTTAATCTCCATATTCTCTACAGATGATTAACAACTGGTGCTGTGCAGCTGTTTGCAGTTAGCTGGGTGGTTAGATAATGAGAGAAATGTCTGAGTGTGTGTTTCTTTCTCTCTCTTCCTTTGCTCTCTTGCTGGGAAAACACACATAGAAATAGTCCAGTTTCTCTCTCTCTGAAACCTTCTTTTGTCTCTCTACGCAGATCGCTGTCACGAGGGCGGGGCATCTTATAAGATAGGTGACACCTGGAGGAGACCCCATGAAACGGGAGGCTACATGCTGGAATGTGTCTGTCTGGGTAACAGCAAGGGAGAGTGGACATGCAAACCTGTCGGTGAGTCATTCAAACAGTCACTGATGGACATATGACTGTGGTCACATTACTAAGCAATTACTCACTGATTTACTTGCTGACTGAAAATTTTGGGTGATTGAATGTCATTTGTTATTCATTCGTTTTGTTTTACACTGAGCTAAAGGAGCTTTAACATTTACAGCTGTCTAGTGTTCCAGTGTACAGCAGCAGAGATCATTTACAAACATCATCGTCAAAGACTATATTTGTTTCATTGTCTTCAGAGTTTGTTTTTTTTATTCATACAGAAACCTGGAACAGTGAAAAAAATCATAGTTTTTAATTGATTAAGTGTATGTTTCCTGCAGCTGAGCGTTGCTATGACAACTCGGCGGGAACATCCTATGTTGTTGGGGAGACATGGGAGAAGCCGTACCAGGGGTGGATGGTGGTGGACTGCACCTGCCTGGGAGAAGGAAGTGGACGCATCACATGTACCTCTAGGAGTAAGTGTTAACTCAAATCATCCCCTGTCAACTTCTTTATTCATCTTAGCAGCACTCTGTCACAATGCTTTAATTAATGTGCATTCAATATTCATCTCTTTATATGAACAAATGTAATCCTAGCTGTCAAGAAGAAACAGGGAGAGCCATTTCAGATAAACCTGCTGAAACTCACTAACAGGACTGAACTGTGTTGAACAGTGTTGCTAGTGATCTGTCGGAGGATTTCAACAAACCATGCAGGAAATGTTCACCAGTTGTGTTTCTAATTAGAGGCATGACTTGAATGCTCAATGGTTTCGTCTGATGTAACAGATGATAATGAATGTTATTCCCTCTTTGCCTGTTGTCACATGCAAGTCTTCAGGGTGGCCTTAGAGGCTTTTTAGTGGAGGCCATCAATAAAGTCTCATCCTGCATGTAATCGACAAGTTAGTAACAAAGTCACCGAAGCACTAACATGGAAACAGCTGGAGGCCAGGAGGAGTCATTCCCCACAGGACTGCAGCAGATTTTCATCTGAAGGCTTTGACCGGAAAAGCCACAGCGACGTTTCTCTGTAGCTGTGTCGTTATAATTTATTCCAGTCATTGTCTCCTCTTTTAGACCGCTGTAACGACCAGGATACTCTGTCCTCCTACCGTATTGGAGATACCTGGACCAAGACAGATGCCCGAGGCCACCTGCTCCAGTGTCTGTGCACAGGAAACGGCAGAGGGGAATGGAAGTGTGAGAGGCACGCCTCACTTCACACCACTGGCCTGGGTGAGAATTGATAACGCCCCCTGTTTTCCCCCCTCTCGCGCTTTGTTTGGGGAGAGGAATGCACACCAGAGACAGATGCTCTGAGGAGGGAGTGATAAGAAGTGCCAACTGTCCGAGTGTGGAAGTGAGAAAGATGTGTGTTGTAACTCATTATCATGACCTCATGAAAAGAGATACAATGAGGAAACGGGGGGTAGAGAGGAAGGAATGAAACATCGGAAGCTTAGATGGAAAAATGTGCTTCGAGTGGCTTTAAGTGATTGCAGGGTGTTAAACAGGAGCATATTTCATAAGACTGCATTTTGTGTTTGTTTTACGGTACAACTCATTGAACAGCAAATTCATTTTGATTTGAACTAAGTCAAATACTTTGTCAGCTTTTTCTATACACCTGACAACATAAAACATTATTGCATTATGATAATACCTGACTTACCTCCTATGTAACGTTTTAGGAACTGGCTCTCGAGTGATCACCAATATCCAGCCTACCGTCTACCAGCCTGGTGCTGTGGCCGAGCAGGAGGGGCCCTGTCGGACAGATGCAGGACTGACTTACTTCATTGGCCAGCGCTGGATTAAGACCCAGGGAACCCAACAGATGATGTGTACCTGTCTTGGTAATGGAGTCAGCTGTGAACAGTGGGGTAAGAGATGTTTTGCTGCCTTCACAAATTCAGGGAAATTAAGCACCCCTATCCCCTGTCAGACCTGCATGTTGCCACATGATTAAAGATATTGATGTGTTTGTGTGTTTTCCTGTTTTCATCCAGATGGTCCTGCTCCAGTGTATGGTGGCAATTCAGGAGGCCAGCCCTGTGTGTTCCCTTTTGTCTATAAGGGCAAGACCTATCACTCCTGCACCTCTGATGGACGCAGCGATGGGCAGCTGTGGTGCTCCACCTCCTCTGACTTTGAGGCTGACCAGAAGTATTCCTTCTGTACAGAGAAGAATGGTGAGCAGATGTGTTGACCATCACTAAAGGTGGAAATCATCAAATGCCAGCCAATGACTTGTGAAGTGAATGTTTGGGTGTGTTGTATGTAACATCATGATGTTGATATTTGAAGATAGACAGTCATTTTGCTGAAAGAAAGATAGATGATTTAGAAAAGGGTAACTATTATAACTTAATAACATAGTTTCAGTGACTAGTAATGAAATTTGAGTGCTGACAGGTCAAAGTGAGTGAAAGCTTTCTTTCTCTCAACAGCGATCGTGACAACACGAGGCGGTAACTCTAATGGCGCTCTGTGTCAGTTCCCTTACATCTACAACGGCCGGAACTACACTGACTGCACTGCAGATGGGCGTAGAGATGGCATGAAGTGGTGTGGTACCACCACAAACTACGATGCAGAGCAACGTTTCGGGTTCTGCCCCATGGCTGGTATGTATGTGGGAGAAGAATCACCTCTTTTTTGAGCACATCAAAATGTTACTGACAAAAAGTCAGTAATATTCCTTGACAGCTAAATGCTTGAGATTATATAAAAATCCAAATTTTCATTTTCCAAGTCCCCACCACAATAGGAGACAGATGTTTTGAGTTCTGTGTACTTCAGTTCCCACAATTATATAATTTTACAAGTTAAAAAGATCTCACTTTATGTGTTAAATGGCCAAAATATTTGGAGCATCCTTTCATATATCCGAATAGCAATCAATACATGCTATGGCAGGCCTGCCATATTACTGACCAGCTGCAGGTCAGCGGGAGGGGGAGCAGCTAAAGTGATCAGCTCAGCTAATTGCAATGTCTCTCCCAGTCTCAAGTAAAATGTATCTCCGCCCTGTCTGAGTTAACTTGGCGTTTGTACTCTTTGCTGTCTTTTCTTTCAGCAGTGAAAAGATTTGATGAGTGATTTTATTTAATTTGCATGAAAGCTATTATAAGAGAGACGTTAAGGAGGAGTCAGATCTGATGGCACAGACACAATCTCATTTACAGTTCTTACACCTTTATGTTTAGCAAAGCCAAATTCACATAAAATCACAATTCACCTTCTCAGAAGTGTGTTGCTGTGTTGCGTAGGTGTTAATTAGATCTCCTTGGGTAACAAAGGGGGGCTGAAGCCAGTGGAACACTGGGGGGTCATTGACAGTGCACTAATGTCTGTGATGGTAATGATGTAATGACCGTTCGATCTGCTATACAAAGAGTACAAAGCATGAATGAATCCATGGGATTTGATAAACATTGCAGTTTTATTTAGGAACTACATAATTACGGTGGCTAATCATAGTACGTCAAAGTAGAGGCCAAAGCCTCCTAATACAGCCACAGCTGAGGCATTGCAACAGATGTGATTCACTGCTGTGAATGTCTTCAACAGAAGATCCAGAAAGACATAAATCCAGGGGAACACTGGGCATGGCTTCAGTCATGTTGGATAACTGAAGCAGATTTGTTGGATGGTGCGAACACAAACTCAATACAGTGTAATGTTGGGGCCATTATGAAACAATATCCACAAATAGAAGGGAGGGTAACTCAAAAATATAGCTGTCGACACCAAAGTAGAGTTTGATGGACTTTAAAGTAATAAACCAGTAGAGTCTTTGGCAGCAGGCTGTGGAATTTGGATAGTACAAACTGCAAATGGTTACAGGGCTTATCTGAGATTTTCTTATCTTTGAATTCTGGGAAAAATGGAGCGCAGATTTTTTTTTTATCTCATAAGAATTTATTCTTTGAAGATTTTTTTTCCCCCATTGGGCCCAGATAGGATAAGGTCTTTTCATAAAGCTCCTGCCCTGAATACAATACGGATCATGTTGTCTCCTGAAGTTGGTACATGTAGACAGCCTTGTCAATAGTCATTTTTATGGTTTTTGTATGCCAAAACAAATTTTTATGGTTATTTTCTAAGCTATCCTTCATAATTCTTCTACAGTTCACTTTTACTTTAGTCCTTGGAAGCAACTTTGAGGTAACACCCTGTCGTTAAAATACTTTGTCAAGATTTAGCAAGGATAAAAAGAGTGTTGATGCCTTTTAGTTGGAGAAGTTTGTTGTAAACTCCAGCCAGTCGTGAGCACAGCAGGGGGTCTTTGATATTGACATTAATGACTCCACAAGGATTGTCAAAACAAACATGGCTATTGGGATGTTAATGGTAAAATTTAAGTCTGGTGTCTGCCATGTGCTCTTGGAATGATAGGGCAGTGGTTTCCAGCTGTGAGCCAACATCCAGGGTCCACACCTCCATTATACAAATGGCACCATTTACATGATTACATCTACTCCATAATTGCACGTGTCTCTTAAGCTCCAGGAGTGGGCATGCTTTACACCAAGACAAGTTAAAGTTTAGCAGTATGTGTTATTAACAGATCATTGGCTTTTGCACTTGGTTAAAGTCTTGTAACACACTATCAGGTTGTTATAAAACAGTTTTTCCTGGGGTGTTATTGCTTTAGCGTCCACAGCTGTTTGCTTCACTGCCCAGCCAGTTAAGTTTTAAGTGGACACTTTCAGAGCTTAAATTGAACAGGTGGTTAAATTACCCTTAGAAAGTAATGATTGCTGCTAGAGAAAATAGCGTTGATGCTTGTTGGCTCTCAAAAAAGATTGTTTTTTGCACGAAACAGAGCAAGATTAAAGATTTTCCATGTCCAGAAAACTGAATGATTTCAAATTGTGGAAAGCACCAGATTGTCCATCAGGTAATGACAATGAGGAGCAAGCACACCCAGACAGAGTAGCCTCCAAGTGATGAATCGCAATTAGGAAAGACTGTTAACCAGAAGCCATACCTCACAAAAGCAGTGTTCAGCAAAGACTTCAAAGAAAATTCACAGTCCAATATTTTGTGAAATATGAAAACTGTTTCACTTTTTAGATGAAAAACTGGTTGGTTTATGTGACGTGTTACATTTAGCGCTGCAGCCCAATCACATCATTCAAATTACTACATTAGCTTTTACCCTGGAAGCCACTGCACATCTCAAACCATTTCCGAGGACCTTGACTGCGTTACACCATGACCTCAACATCTCCACCCCCTTTACTCTTGCTCCATCTTGGTTCAAACCAAGTCCAAAGTATCTGTCCTTCCTGGAGCCAGATGTTCAGCTATGGCATAGAAAATCCCTGGCTGGGCTCCAGGACATCAGATCTGCTATCTATCTCCTACTCCACCTCCTCTCCCGTTATGTAGAGTTCAACAGATTCCTTCATTCCTTCATGCATGCATATCAGTTTTATCTGTGGCTCTACTTGCTCAACTGTGGCAAAGTCAGTCATTTAATCTGCAGCCATTTTTTCTTTCATTTTTTAAGCATTTTGAACTGAAGGACTTTGTAAGATCTGCTCTAGGAGTTAAAATATCATGTCAAAATCTTCATTATTATTACTGTCTTCATTATCATTATCCACTTTCCCACACAAACAATAACACACAGGCAGGTCTCTGCTTGCCCCATCATCTACCTTTGCAAACTTTTTATCATTTCCTGATAAAAACCACTCTTGTATATACTGGAGAGCATTTTGTGAACACCCACATCCATTCATACACACAAGGAAACTAAACAGCTGTTTCTGATGTTTAATTCAATCTTTGTTCCTATACATACAGGTGTTCTGTGGTGGTTGCATCTTCAGCAGCCTTGTGTAATAATTACAGGGTAGAGTCAGTGATATCCCAGGGCAATCATTCATTATTATGTGCCTGTTTTTATTTTGCACTTGGTATGCACTGTTTGAGTTGCTAGGCGATGTGTTCAAATGTGTTGGATGCATACCTGTGCACTAGACAGTTGGATGGGTTAGATCGGCTTGTGCAAAAATAAAGTGTGTTCCTGTTTAGACTTGCGGATATGGATAGAGTCAGACTAAACATAAAAAAAAAACCCGGATATTTTCTGCTTTTCTAACTATGTGGTTTTCTTTTGTTTGTTGTAGCCCATGAAGAAGTGTGTACCGCCAATGAAGGGGTGATGTACCGCGTAGGAGACCAGTGGGACAAACGCCATGACGTTCTTGGTCACATGATGCGATGTACCTGTGTAGGCAATGGTCGTGGAGAATGGAGCTGCGTTGCTTACTCCCAGCTGAAAGGTATGTGTGTGTGTGTGTGTATAACAGCAAGACACAGGACAAGTTGACCAGCAAGAGAAGTCATTAATTCTGTCCATGCATAGTGGAATTATTCCAGAGTAATATTAGACCTCTATGAGTGAGGAGGTGAAAGGTCATGTGTGATATTCCCTCACCTGCCTAAAAGGCCAGAAGTGAGCCTGCACACCTGCACTTTATGGGGCCTCAGTTGCACCTGTGGCGAATGCATACCCCCACATTCGCAGAAACACAGACACACACTGTGCAAAAGCAGACATTTAGAAAAGAAGTCTCTTTTGTGCACTACATATATATATGCAGGCCTTGTGTATACATATCTGTGTCTTTGTGTGTGTTTCAGACCAGTGTATTGTGGATGGTCTGACGTACGAGGTGAATCAGACCTTCACCAAACAACATGACGAGGGATACATGATGAACTGCACTTGCTTTGGACAGGGGCGTGGCCGCTGGAAGTGTGATGCCATTGGTAGGTTTACTATGTTGCAGGTTTACATAATAAAGGCTGTAAAACTGAATTTCACTGAATGTCCTTAAACCTTACTCCCGAACTTAGCAGGGGCCTAAATTCCTGATTTCATGTGACTCTTCCCTCAGATCAGTGCCAGGAACCAGAGACAAGAGCTTTCTATCAGATTGGAGAGTCTTGGGATAAAGTCATCCATGGAATCATGTATAAATGCTACTGCCATGGCAACGGCGTGGGAGAGCTAAACTGTGAGCCTCAACAGTCTTACCCTGGTAAGATGCTAAATTTGCATATAAACACAAAAAATATTATATACTCATCCTTTACATAAATCCTTTTCTGTACTGGTCTTGTTTCTGAGACTCTTGATCATATTTCAGTCCCAGCCCATATTGTGTTATTGTATCCAGGTGATGTTTTAAATCTTTATAGAGTCAGCCTATATGATAGATATCATTCAGGGCACAGGAAGGATGTGTTCACGACTGCCAATGGTGAATTGAGTTAATGTTTACAAATTGAGCTTCATTTCTTGCAGTGAAAAATGTTTATCTAAGTCACCACAAAAATGAGACCCTTGACTTTGATGTGAAACAGACAGAGATGGGGAGGGGGCTGTGATTTCCTCTTTTACAAATACACCCCCCGCTCTGAGCCTTTGTTCTTGTTGGTATGTGGTCCACTCCCTGTGCTGCTGTTGCCACAGCTGTACACAATACCATAGTACATGTGCATGTACCTCTCCCTGACATACACACTAACCTACTACAATTTAACAGTCGTTGTGGGACAGTTTTCAGTTTTTGGATCTTAACGATCATGTTCAATTAAACCCAAGGCCTTAAATTTGAAGTCTTTAGCTGCATCACTCAGAAAAGTATCATGCTTCATTGCACAATATTATATGGCCATGACAGTTAAGTTACCTCATTCCTAATGACATGAGATTAAGCCTGCTGAGATTGCATCGCTACATCAGAAATCTTTCTCGCTTTTTCATCTTTAAGAAGGGACTGAAAGTCCCTCCTCCGTACGCCTGTGTTCCTACACAGCCGGTGGTGTTTACTCGTCAGCACTTTTCCTTCGTTCTCATTACAACTCACCATGTTTTGTTACACAATGTGCAATTTGTTCAAATTGCAAAGTTTTTTTTCTTTACAGTTTTCCATTGTTAGTGTTAGATATGACCCCTGTTAAAATTTTAATTATTTCTGCTTGTCATATTGTATTATGTTATAATTGCATCCTGAAGTAAATCACCATCTAATGTTGTTTTCTTTCCCCTTTTCCGTAATTCATGGCAAAAAAAAAAAGATAAAGAAATAGCAATGCCAATGTATAATGTGTTTTTGTGGTTTACATTCACTACTTGGAGCAATAAAACCTTTTAACATATCCCACTGTGAACATAAATATGCCAAGACAGCTCCGGGCTGTGGAGTCTAGAAGACAACATGTCTCATGTAAAGGAACATTTGTAGTGTTACTTGTTTGCTCTGTGTACAGAGCAGGTTGATGGGAGATACAAAATGTAGGTTAATATTCTGCTGTAAGTAGCCATAATGGAAACCAGCTGTGTGTGTGTGTGTGTGTGTGTGTATCTGTGTGTAAGAGCATACTAAGATTTAAGGGAAGCACAGAGCAGATCCAGATTCCTAGTCAGTTAACTCTCTTGGTGAAACTGCCATAAAAGGTAAAAATGGCAAACCCAAGTGAGGGATTTTTCTAAAGCTTTACACGTCTCTCAGATTTGGCCCTAGATTGATAAGATCTCCTAAAAAATTGTTAACATCTATTTGTTTGGGGTTCAATGTATTCATTTGAAGCCTTTCTTATTGTTAAGATGACTAAGATATTACTTCCTTTTACTGTGATCCCTCCTTATCATCATCTCATCATGCAACTGCTCGCATGGAGAATGACTGTTGTGTCTATGTTTGCAAAGTAAAGGGGGGTGTTTGTTCTTGTAAACTACACAAATGTGTGTAAGTGCATAAGAGGCTGTGTTTGTGCGTGTGGGTACAAGTGTGCATCCTTTTTCATGCACGTCCCACATCTGATTCTGTGTAACCCTTCCTCGCCAGCGGCCTGTGGGTCTGTAATAGACAGTAATTGGTCCCAGATTGTTTTTGAGGTTTGCGTATCTGCTGGCAACTTCTGGTTAACCAAGCCACTTGCTCAGTAACTTTGATTACAGGTCTGTTATTTGGAAAAGTGGTTAGAAAACCCCAGTTCTTTATAGAAGCTACCAGTTTCTATCAGCACAGCTTATGTCAGGATTCTGTTAGTCACTTCTGTTTGCATTAAAGATGATTCGATACGTCATTTTTCAACCAGCACAGAGGCACTACTATTAGAGTGCAGGTGTCATTTTTTCATTTTGTGTCTACTAACCTGCTAAGATGCATTTATTCAGCTTGTGTGCACTGAGCATTGCCTGGCGTATGTCAGTTGTCAGTTGCAGTATGACACAGTACACACGCTTGATCTCCTATTAGCTACAAAAGCCACCAAGTATTTCCAAGAAATCGACCAACAGACAGGCCCATCTGTTAAAGACATCTGTTTGGCAGCCTGTAGTGAGGCTGTAAGGAGTCTAATTGAGCTGAAACCTGCTCTTGTTGCAAGAAGCAAAAAGAGTCCATGCAGCACTATCCAGTATATTGGATTAATTTTATGATCAGCTTTGCTTTTACAGGGGTTTTCAATTCATTGTTTTCACATTTCACATTATCATTTATATTCTATGTTAATACATAGCAACAATTCTTGTTTCTTTTCTTAGGTGCCTTTTTTTTCTTTTCTTTTTTTCTTTGCCATATTCTTTTGTGTTATTGAGGTTCTTTTAAGCAGAGGAGTCATAAAAGAGTTTAATTACATGACATAATATTAAGAAGATTAGTAAGAGCATTTAAAATTTCAATTTTCACTGTAGTTAGTATGTTATATATCCTTGAACTTGTAAAATTACCACTAAACGCTGCTCTACTAAACACAAACTATTCCTGTAGCGCAATTCAAGAGAACAAGGAGGGAGAAAAAACAAGGTGAAGTGAAGAAGGAGGAGAGAAAGTGGGGCTGGTGAAGTCTGTGAAGGAATCTCACAGCGACATGCTATTTTCTTTCCCCACTCTTTCTTTTTTTCTGCTCAGGAAAATCCTGTTACACAGTCATACTCACTCACTGTAATGTAAAAGTACAGGTTTTTGAAATTGTAGAAGCTATTATGTTAGAATTTCTTTATTTTGGTGCTCACCACTGCAATTAATTAATGAAATATTGCACATTAAAATCATCATCCTCATGCGATCAGTCCATCTCTAATGTCACACAATCATCACGTCTTTGCTGCACAGAAAAGTGGAACTGGCCTGCTTATCTGTCTCTTTGTGATCTGTGTCTCTCAGGTGGTCACCGTCCGGTCCAGGTGATCATAACAGAATCTGGAAACCAGCCCAACTCCCACCCCATCCAGTGGAACGCCCCAGCATCGGCTCACATCACCCAGTACATCCTAAAATGGAGAGTGGTGAGTTCCCAACATTAACAAAGACCTGATTTCTCCCCTTGGCCACCCCCTCGAGACCTGAACCCAAATTCTGTTCAACATGCTGACTGTTAGAACTCCCTCACATCTCTTTTTTCTACCACCCTGCAACACAGAAAAACAGCCAGGATGGCTGGAGGGAGGTGATGATCCCTGGTCATCTTAACTCTTACACCATCTCTGGTCTGAAGCCGGGCATCACCTATGAGGGTCAGCTGATCAGCATTCTGCGCTATGGACGCCAAGAGGTCACACGCTTTGACTTCACCACCAATTATGGATCATGTGAGTGAGTGTGGTGATAGATGTTGGTGTTCTGCTGAGCCTCAAAACTCTCTTTGACAGTATAAACTGTGTCCACATTGTTTGGCTATTTCTTCCATGTAAGCCTTTCATGTTTGGATGTTTCTCTTCTGCGTGGAACTGCACTGGTTTGCAGAATATCGAATGCCTGGGAAAAGACTTACAACATCATTAAAGCGCAGTTTTCTCTAGAATTTCTTTTGGGTCCATAAACTCCACCTTGAGCAGGAAATCCTCTTTGATATTTCCAAAACTCTTTTGCCAGAGTATCTCGGCCAGTGTTGCCAGTGCTGATCTCAGAGGCAGCAAGTAGCCAACACCAACTTATTTTCCATCTGTGGTTCCTCCATAGTGGCTACATCACAAGGCGAGACCACCCAGCTGCCGCCTGTGGTCGACATTTCAGAGTCAGTGACTGAAATCACCTCCAGCAGCTTCGTCATCTCCTGGGTTTCTGCCTCCGACACAGTTTCTGGTTTTAGAGTAGAATATGAGCTCAGTGAGCATGGGCAGACCACTGGACAACCCATGGTGCTAGGTAACTGCAGACGCACGCTTACGCATGAATGCGTTTGCGTAGCGACATTCATATATTTTAGCTCATGAATGAAAACCAATGTGGTGATACTTCATACATTTGTTTCCTGTCAGACCTTCCCCGTACAACTACCTCAGTCAACATTAATGACCTTCTGCCTGGGAGGAAGTACACTGTCAACGTCTATGAGGTGACTGACAGTGGGGAGGACAATCTCATCCTTACCACTTCACAAACCACTGGTAAGTAAACACACAGTCACAATTCCTGTCCTCTCCGATATTCCGAGATTCTAAGATGAGTCCTGCTATGCTGAAATATGGTTTTCAGTATAGCATAGATACATCAGTCTAATAGATACATGAATAAACTGATAAGTGCTAAAACAAAGAAGACAGTAGTTATAATTTTACTTCTAATACCTACCACCCGTTTTCTTTACAGCACCTGACGCTCCCACTGACCATGAGGTGGATGATGTGGGAGAAACTTCCATTGTCATCAGCTGGGAAAAACCACTGGCTCCTATCACTGGTATGTCCTGAAAAACAATTCATTATCATTCATTATCATCAACTCCACTGCAGGAAATTGGATCCTCTGTCTAACCTCTGTGAGCTGTATGGTCTATTCCTCCATGCAGGCTATCGTGTTGTTTACACGCCGTCAGTGGAAGGTGAAAGCACAGAGTTGATTCTTCCTGACACAGCGACGTCTGTGACCCTGAGCGACCTTCGACCTGGCAAGCTGTACAACATCAGTATCTATTCCGTTGAGGACAGTCTGGAGAGTGAACCTGTCTTTGTACAGGTGAACACTGCTGGAAATCCACTGCCAGGTAAGTGACTGAGATGTGTGCAATGAGAGAGAACTAATCTGTCTTTGCACCAATTAAACAAATTTATATTTAAGCCTTTTTTTTCTTTAACATCTGTGTACCTACAGGTGCTGGTGGTATTAACCAGCATTGTCAAAATAACTGTAGTTCAAAAACATCAGGACAGAACTGCTGTCAATGAAATTTTGGATGTAGGCTGTCTGTACATCTTTTTTCCCTGGGCACAAGTGGTTGGTCTCCAGTGACTGAAAATGCGCCCAGTGGGTGATTTTGATCCCTAAAACCCCACCCTGCTCTGCTGTATGATCTTATGGACTTTGCCTGTTGCTCTTGTCAGAAACACATGGTCCAAAATCAACCTGCTACTCATCTTGTGGCCTATTTAGTGATTTATGTCATAGTTTCAGCCCAAGTTTAGAGTTTTCCAATGGAAAGTGAAGTCATCGAGTTCACAGCTGTTGCACTCTCTTTCTGCTCAGTTGGAGTTATGTAAAAGTTGTCAGTCTGCCAGGTTGAACACGCTGGAAGGTCACTGTAGCAGATGCTAGAAAAGTGTCTCTGTGTGTCTGTCTGTGTGCGCCTGTTTGTAGAGTCTAATATAACCTACTTGAGAATTTGTGCTGCCGTCTTCGGATAGATGGAGTTGTCAGAAATTGCCAGATGTGCTATATGCTCACTGCAACAAGCATAGTTAGCATATAATTCATATTATATGTAAACTGTTAAACTCAAAAGCTTTACTCTTCCAGATCAGCTGAAAGTTTCAGTGTCAGGCCATGGGCCATGAAGAATGGCCCATGGCCATGAATGGCTAAACCCAGAGAAAAGTGCACATAAAATTTTGCATTTACACAGTACAGAGTCCAGACTCACACCTTGGCTGAATTCTACAGTATCACAACATCACGCTCTTAACTAAACCTTCATTTCTTGTTGTGGTGAATTATGGGACCTCAACTCATGAATGACAGGATTTCCACAGACTTACCAACCTTATTTCTAACAGCTGCATTAGACTTATTCCAGCTATTCAACAAGAGACTGGCCATCTTACATTTGGGATTTAGTTTTTGTGCTAAAATAAATTGACACAGATTTTCACTCTTAGTCAGGATAGAGAAAGGGAAAGGCATTAAGACAGCTGAATTATGGCAACCCACACTGGGGGACCAACGTTCTTTGGGATCAATGGGAGACCATGTGTCGACTTATGTTAATGTGAGAATAAAATGATTGATACTGAGTTTGTTTTTCCTGTTCACAGACGAAGTGGCTTCTCCTACAGACCTGCAATTCTTTGAGGTGTCGGATAAAAAAATAGTTCTGACCTGGACTGGGCCAAGCAGCGAGGTCTCAGGTTACCGCGTCACTGTCGTCCCTGTTGATGAGTCGGGTTCTCCACAGAGGGAGATGACCCTCCCTGTCAGTCAGAACTCCTACATTGAAGTGACGCACCTGCAGCCAGGAACACTGTACCGCTTCAATGTCTACACCATTCACAATGGAGAGGAAAGTTTACCCCTTATTGGAGAGCAAACTACCAGTGAGTTTGACAAAAGCTTAGTATATACACACACACACACACACGAATTTTTCCACAAATTTACTTTTTGTAAATTTAAACTAGTATCTCCCTAAGAGTGCATGGTGTGATGAAAATGGTTGTAAAGAAAAATATGCAATTTGTTTATTTTGCTATCTGCTATCTCTTTTGTCAGAGCCTGATGCTCCCACAGATATCCACTTCGCCAACGTCACTGACGACAGCGCTGTGATCATGTGGTATGCCCCCCGTGCCAAAATAAGTGGCTACCGTCTCTTCCTCTCTACGGAGGGCTCTAACCCCAAGCAGCTGCGCCTGCCTTCTCGCCTCACTCAGTACACGCTCCTCAACCTGAAGCCTGAAACGGAGTACACTGCCACGCTACATGCAGAACAAGACAACACAGTCAGTGTAGGAGAGACTGCGGTGTTTACCACTAGTGAGTGTCTGAAGCAAATACAAATTAGTATAAAGCCTTGTGGTCACTTTTCCATGTGCTCAAACAACTCATACTGTGTGATGTTACACCACAACTGATCATGGACACACCTGTGCTCTCTCTGTGTGTGTAGACCCACCAATGGGCAACGCTCCTCATTTCAGCACTGATGTGACTGACACATCCATTATAATATCCTGGACTCCAGTTCCCAGCATTGGATACAAGGTACATTTACTCTTAGTTCATAACATAAAATATTTGTTCTTTTTAAATCCTGCCACACACTTATTCCTAAATGACCTTGTTACTTAAGATTCCGAAACCTGCGTTGTGTTATAGTCCCTCTCTGACAATTATTTACCTCCCCTTGCTGATGGAGACCAGATTCCACTTATTCTTGGTTCACTGCAAGCCCCTTTGGAGTTAGCTAACATGGGAACTACAGACCTCTAGGATAAATGTGATTGGTCCAAATATGTCACACCACAGATGTGAATGTTCTGCCGGCTTCCATGTTCTTGGGAAAACATTGGCCTTCGACCCTTACCTCCTGTAGCCCCAATGCATGTGTTTCTCTCTCCTCCGCCTCTCTGACTCTGTGTTCATTTATTGCTCAGTTGACAGTACGCCCCAGCCAGGGCGGAGAAGCACCCAGAGATGTGACCTCTGACTCAGGAAGTATTTACGTTTCTGGTCTGACTCCCGGAGTTGAGTACACCTACAGCGTCCAGCCAGTCATAAACGGCCGCGAACAGGGAACCCCAGTCACACGCCGCGTTGTCACACGTAAATATTAACTGATACATTTTGAGTGTCAGCGTTTTTTCTTGCCCCCTGTTCATGCTGTACCTCTCATGCCACTTTGAAAAACGGTCTTTGACTGCTTTTTCCTCACTTCCTCCCCAGCTCTGACTCCTCCCACTGATCTTGACCTGAAGTCAAACCCCGGCACTGGAGAGCTCACTGTGCAATGGAACGGAGCCAGTACACCAGGTAAACACATGTTCGCATGCCAAGGTGTGATTAAACACAAATTAACAACTACCACTCAGCAACACCTAAGTGTCAATCTCCAATCTTTTCAAGACATCACTGGCTACAGAGTGACATGCACACCCACGAATGGACAGCAAGGAAACAGTGTTGAGGAGTTTGTGGAGGCTGGAGAGAATTCATGCACCCTAGACAACCTCAGTCCAGGAGTGGAGTACAATGTCAGCGTTGTTACTGTGAAGGATGATATGGAGAGCACCCCAGTATCCACAGTCATTACACCAGGTAGGTTAGAGGAGTAAATCAAGGAGTTTTGAATGGACACAAAATGTATTCCCTGATAGCTCTATGTGTAGACTAGATAATGCAATTATATAAATTTAGAAAGTTTCAACACATAATAGCTCCATTAGATCACGGCTCTAACTTATCACCAGCAGCTGAGGGATGATGTAAAAACAGCACTGACTGTTTTGCTTTATTTTCTGGCTATATATTAAAAATGTTCAATGGAGACGCTTCATTGAATAACGGCTGAAACCTCACTAGATGGTAATATATATCAGGAAAGGAAGCCCTCGGCTGCAGTTCTTCCAATGTTGTGATATACTGAATATCCCAACTTGCTGGAAGTGGACAGCCTCCTTCGTTGCTCATCTTAACCGCTCCTCCTACATGTCTGTCTTTTGTTTGTTGTTTTCCACTTCCTGCCACGCCTGTATCCGATTCCTTCCTTGTCCCTCCACCTTTGCCTCTGGTTTGGTGTTTCTGCTGTCCTTTCCACTAAATCCTACCCCAGACGTGCCCAAGCTGACGGACCTCAGCTTCGAGGAAGTGAGCGACACCACCATCAGTCTCCGCTGGACGCCGTTCAACACCACGGCCATCACCGGTTACAAGATCACAGTGGTGGCAGCCGGAGAGAGTGTGCCCATCCTTGAGGAAACTGTGCTGCCAGGCACTGGTCAATACACTGTCTACGGGCTGGAGCCTGGCATTGACTATTACATCAGCGTGGCCACTGTGACGGAGAATGGCGAGAGTGAACCCACCACATTCACTCAGCACACCTGTAAGATCATGTTTCCCACTGAAACCAAAAGATTTTCTCTGTTGATAATATAACTCACAGCACATCTTTTGACTGGAAGTGTCATTAATTTATGAATTACTGTCAGAAGAGTTTGTTCTTTAGATTTGTGATTTGTGCTGGCTATTAGGGAGTCATAAATCACAGTGTGCTGAGCCTATATAATGTGAGGCGGTTCATTTCAGCTCTAAGACACGGTCCTTCAAAGCAAACCTTTTAAGTTGTTGGTGTAATTGCTCTGCATGCTGTGCGTGCTAATAATCCTCTAAGTATGCGTGTGTACACGTGTGGACCGTCTGGTTTTAGTTGAGGGGATTTATCATACTGAGGCTCATTTTGCCCCCCAATGCAAACACTGCTTGTTCTCTCACTTTAAAGATGTCGTAAAACCTCAGACAGGGAATTACACTGACACACACACTCATAAAACAGACTCTTCCCTTTCAAAAAGAAGATAGTATGAATACCTCTAAATCTAATTTCTCCCTTTACTTACATTTCTCTTATCACCTTACTCTTACAGGGTTGCAATTTTTCTCACCACATTAAACTTGAGCAAAAATAAATCTGAAAGCACTATCTTGACCTTTTGAATCATGCTGCACTTTCTCTTTTTAATAGCTGTACCAGCCCCCACTAATCTGGGTTTTGGCCAAATTGGAGCTGACACTATAGAAGTCACTTGGGACTCTCCCGCTGTCCCAAACATCGCTGATATCAACAGCTTCCTCATCAGGTACATGCTTGACCTCTTTTATTTTTGACTCACATTTGTACAGATTTTTTTTTCCAGAACATTAAAACACCCAATACATCAGAAATGAAATAATCAGCGCTTTGTTGTTGGCTTCCTAAATGTTCAGGTACCACCCCATTGATGATGAAGATGATATTACAGAAGCCAGTGTAGGAGGCAGGACTAACAACGTGGTGCTAAGCAGTGAGTTACATCACACACAAAGACTTGACAAAAATGTACACTGAAACACAGCCAACTACATTTGTGTCCTGTGTGTCCACAGACCTGCTGCCAAACACAGAGTATCTGGTGAGCGTGGTATGTGTTTATGAACAGAAAGAGAGCTCACCTCTTGTCGGCACTCAGAAAACTGGTGAGTTTTTACCTACAGGAAAATATCAGTCCAGAAGTAAGATTTTAATATCTAAAAGAAATGGCTCTACATAGTTGTCTCACACAATTTCCCCTCATTATATTCTGTATTCCCTAACCATCCTCAGCTCTGGATTCACCTGTTGGCCTGCGTTTCTCTGAGATCTTCACCAACTCCTTCACCATCCACTGGCTCGCTCCACAGAGCAAAATCACAGGTTACCGTATCCGTTACCAGATGGTCAATGGAGGGAGGTCTAAGGATGAGAGGCTGCCCCCCTCCAGGAGCCACTTCACCCTGACAGGGCTCATTCCAGACACAGATTACCTCGTGAACATCTACGCAGTGAGCGGGAACCAGGAGAGTGAGCCACTCAGTGGGAAACAGAGAACGAGTATGAAATCCTAATTCAATACTTTACAATGCCACTTACTCATCATCTTGGTGCCATTGCATTGTTTAAGTACTCTTTTGTGTCTGACTTTTCTGTCTCTCTCTTTAGTCTCTGATGCACCCACAGACCTGGAGGTGCTAAACTCCACCCCTACCAGTATCATTGTCCGCTGGGACTCCCCTCCTGTTACTGTGCGCTACTATAGGATCACTCATGGAGAATCAGGTGAGATAGTAATAATGGCTCAGGATACTGGTCTTAGTTTATAGGAGTTACCAGTCAGTCTATCGGTCTACTGATGTTTTAAACACATTTTTGGTGCCAATCTTTATCCAGGAGGTCACAGTAATCCCAAGGAGTTCACTGTCCCTGGCTCTCAGTCCACTGCCACAATCACAAACTTGAAGCCTGGTACCGACTACACTATCACCGTCTATGCTGTGACCGGTAGAGGAGACAGTCCCGCATCCAGCACTCCAATCTATGTTACGCACAAAACAGGTATGAAAAACAGTGCATGACAGCATTTCAAACAGATTTAACCCTTTTCTAGTAACTGATCTGTAATTTCCACTCACATCTCCAATCTCATGTGCAAGGTGTCGACACTCCCTCTGGAATGGAGGTGACAGAAGTGAAAGACAACAGTGTCACAGTGAGGTGGAGCCCTGCCCAGGGCCCAATCAAAGGATACAGAGTTACTGGGGTACCCAGAAATGGACTTGGGCCATCTTTTACTGAGGTGGTGGCTCCAGGTATGCAACCAAAATTAAGCACTTTGTTGAGGGTTGTTTTTTTTTTTGTTTTTTTTCAAGATATAAAGTTTGAAGAGCTGTAAACTTATATCTTGTGTATTTCTCCTCAGTTTATGAAAGTTTCATTCATATTGTCTTTTTTGCATAATTTTCCATCTTTTTTCCAGATCAAACCGAGATTACTTTCTCAGGCCTAATGCCCACTGTCGAGTACGTTTTGAGTGTGTACGCTCTTGGCCAAGATGGAGAGAGCTCTCCAATGGTGGTGAATGCTTTAACAAGTGAGTTTACACTTTCAAGCTGACACGAATAGAAAAACAAATCATCCAGACATCTCCCCCTACAACACCAACCTCTCCACCCCTTCTCTCCGTTATTCTCACCTTTTAGATGTAGACCGTCCCAAAGATCTGACTTTCTCAGATATTGACTCCACCTCACTGCGGATCTCCTGGGACAGTCCAGAGGGAATTGTTACGTCTTACAGGGTCTTTTATTCAAGTCCAGAGGAGGGTGAGAGAGAGCTGCGTCCTGCTCCCCGAGGTGATGCCGAGTCCACTGTTATTTATGGTCTGCAGCCTGGCACTGAATACACTGTGAAGGTCATTGCCCTGCATGATGACACAGCCAGCACACCTCTGGTTGGCACACAAGCTACAGGTACAGGAGCAAATAAGTTTTAGATCTTTTTTTATTTGAAGTAAATAACATTAAGGAAATAAGTGAACAATTTAATTTAGAAACCATTCTTATCACTGTTTCTCCTTCTTTGCACTTTCTTGCAGCCATTTCACCCCCCACCAACCTCCAGTTCTCCCAGATTAGCCCTACCTCTTTCACGATGCGTTGGGCTGTCCCGGGCCAGGAGAACCGACTAAATGGTCTTACAGGTCTCACAGGCTACCGTGTGGTGGTAAACCCCAAGAACAAGAGTGGACCAACCAAAGAGATCAACCTGGCTCCACACACCACTCAGACACACATCTCTGGACTCATGGTGAGTAAAGCAGTGTAAATCCGTCAATGAAGGACTTGTGGTCTTTCTTATCATAAGTTAATGCTGGTGCAGAGAGAAAACTGTCCACATTTATTTGCAACAATAGCAAACAAACAAACAAAGAAAAAAGTCAAATGTTGCCTGACTATATTTGGATAAATTTTAGCAGATTGTTTCCTGATTGTATGTCCCAATAATATAATTGGGGAGAATTGCTTCTTAGAACACAGGAAATCTTCATGAAAATGAAGCATTTTAAGCCTAATTGAAATCACATTTAGCATGTGCAGTGCCAAACAAAAGCATGGATGTGTGCAAATGTACTGATCATTGCTCTGAGACTAAAATGTGGATAAACATGCATAAACATGTACATCAGTCGTGATTGCAGCGGCAGCCAGTATACTTAAACTACATTCAGTAATGATTGTGCAGCTACCTCTCAGCCTGATGTCTAGTGTTTTCTTTTTTGCCATCTCCTTTAGGTTGCAACTACTTATGAAGTCCATGTTTATGCCCTGAAAAACTCGCTGACCAGCAGGCCAATCCAAGGAGAAGTCACCACTTTAGAGAGTGAGTCTCCAACACAACTCATATTCTACAAAATGTGTCTTCATAAATGAACACAGTGATGGGGCATTAGTGTTTCACTAAGTTCCTGCCCTGTGAAAAGGGTTAGGATGTTGCCATCATAAAAACCATGTACAAACGTTTTAAATTTCTGCGTCTAGTTGTTTTGTTATTACCCCTGACTTCTCTACCCTTCTTTTACCTAAAGATATCAGCCCGCCTCGTCGTGTACGTATCTCTGATGTCAACGACTCTTCCATCACGCTGACCTGGCGCTCCAAGACAGAAACCATCTCTGGCTTTTTGGTTGAGGCCACACCGACTTCTTTATCCACAGATTACATACCCATTCAAAGGACAATTGGCCCTGATTTGCGCTCATACACTATTTCAGGTACACAGATATGAGAATGTTAATACACAGAATCTAAACCAGCAGCTGTCAAGAGTCCTTGAGAATTTTTTCTTCTTTTTTTTTTTGCATTTATCTACGCACAATCCCTCATGAGGTTGTTGTCTGTCTTCCCTTTAGGTCTTGAGCCTGGGACTAATTATAAAATAAACATCTACACACTGAAAGGAAATGGACGCAGTCCCCCTCTCACACTGACTGCCACCACAGGTAACCATTCACTCTATATTTTTAGTCTCAGTCAAAAGTGGTACATTATTTTGACCTGTAACTACTTTGCAGAGGGCTATAAAAATTTTTTCTTGCTATGCTATTGTGAAATTGTTTTGACAATTGTTTTGTCTATCTCTTCCAGCTAAACCAGTGGTCATCCCACCCACCAATATCCGCTTCACTTCCCTGAACCCTACCAGCATTTCTTTCACCTGGGAGCCATCACGAAGCCCAGGGGTCACTGGGTATTATGTTACCTACGAGGAGGCCGGTGGCTTGCCCCGGGAAGTGACGCCCAGACCTCACGCTGGTCAGAGCTATGCCATGATCAGTGGTAAGGGAGCAGCATGAGATTTACTGTTCACAGATAAAATAATTGAAATGTGATGTGAATTTTGATGTGTATTCTTTGGTCATAGGTCTGAAACCAGGAACAGAGTATGTCATTAAGATTGTTGCACTGCAAAATGCTTTGAGGAGCACACCTCTCGTGGGCAAAGCCAGAACACGTGAGTAAACACATCGAAACACAAGTTTTTTTCTTCATTTTGTAGCTTGTAGTTCAAAAATATTTCAAATGTTAGTTATGGAAAAAAGAAAAAAGTACACAGTTGGGGGATATTTTCTCATCTCAGTGTTGAATTTCTCTTTCTGATATAATTCATCTTAGTTTCAAAACATAGTTTTTCATGTTCATCATTACAGTAAAGTAGTGATTGTCATGTTAACTCTTATTTCCAAGAGAAGACATTCTGAAGATTAACAAGTTGTAGTATTTGCTACACTGCCTGTAGGTTTGAGAGCTACGCTACGCTGACCCCTGCTGGCTTTATCCTCTACTAATAGACTCACATAATTCAGCCCCTGGCATCGATTGATAGTTGTGTTCTTGAGTACATATATACGAGCACATATACTTACATAAATTAATGGTAGCTCTAGGAACAATTGACCCTGTTTAGTTTTTGAGGGCCTTTACTCTCAAGTGGGCTGCAGGTAAAGTGCAGGAAGTATCACTATAGTGTTATCATAGCCAGATATCACGTTTCAGTTTCCTTAGCATCAAAAGGAGATTTCAGTCACCTAAAAATAAATCTGCCTTTCCATCCCAGATGGTCACTCTAGTTATATTTACAAATCTTAACATGTGTCAGTCTGTGTCTATGGGTTACTGCAGCTTGTGGGGCAGCTGTCCTGTTAAGAGTATTACAGAAAAAACATGTGTGCATTGGTTTCCTGTTGGTCATATAGTAGCATAATGGAAACATAAACTCTTACATACCTACTAAAAATTCAGCTGGTGGAGCTGCGCATTTGCTTTGCCTTGCTTGCTTCTAACAGCTAGCGTACATATTTTTGTTGTCTAATCAGAGCCAGCTACAGATCACCTATTGGTCCCTGAGCTGCCTCGGCTTCCCGTTCCTCACCGACCCAGCACTGACATCTTGGATGTTCCAGAGTCCTTCGATGACAAGATGTAAGAGCCAGTATGATATTGTTAATCTATAAGATTATTAACTAGACTCAAGAAAGCTGAATTGAAAACTCAGATTTCAATTCTGTCTAATATTTCTCAACTTCTCTTTTCATCTATGTGTAGCTTCAACTCCAACCATGTGCACTTGACTGGCACTAGTGGCCAGAGCCAACCAGGACAGCAGGGTCAACACATCTACACAGAGTACCAGAGCCTAGGCCCCAATAATGGACTTTATCGCCCCCATGGTGGACCCAAAGAAGGCCAGAGACCCACCCTCAGAGAACCCCTTGTCTATATTCCTGTTCCCGGTCCTGATGGAAACAGAGTACCCTTGGTCAAGGTGTGTGACACTTACATCTGATTTGGCTTTCCAAAAATTGTTTTTGCACATTACTGTTACATTCACAACAGTCTTCTGACGGTTCTCTGAAATTTCCACATTTCATTTGCACTTGTTTAACAGTTAGAAATACAAGACTTTTTATGTAATTTATTTTATGTGAATTTGCATGTTTAAACTTGGGAGTTGAGGTTTGCAGCTGAAATCTAAATACACGGCCACAAGAAACTGTACTTGGAATAATCTGAAACCACTTCAGTGTAATATATACTTCAGCTGTGTGTTTCTGTGGTTATACCATAGAAAAACTGTAGTTATAGTAAATGATGTTTATATTTTACATTATCAGAGATATGAAACTTGATCTTGGGTCTAACACATATTAGCTGTTGATCCTTAATGTTGACATAAATGTACCTTCCTTTTGCTAACGTAATGACCAGGGAACAGACACACACAGGAGCCAGCAGCATCACAGTAAAAATATGAGTGCGTGGTAATATAAGGCTGACATCTAAAGGATATTGCTTGACTCTGTTTGTACTGTGTGTGTTCAAGGTGAGTGAGGGTCCTCTCCCAGGGCTCGCTTTTGGTTTCCCAGACAATGACACAGAGTTGCCCCAGGAAGCACAGACAATCACAACAATCTCCTGGCAACCCATTCCTCAGACCTCAGAGTATGAGGTGTCCTGTAATCCCATTACAGAGCTGGAGGAAAGGGGCTTCCAGGTACACCCACACCCACACACACACACACACACCCACACACACACACACACACACTTACTCCTAGAGATGTAAAGAGCACTTATTAACTTTGTCTTTTTCTGTACAGATGCGTCTTCCTGGTACATCCAACAGTGCCACACTAATTGGACTAACATCCGGTGCATCCTATAATGTGGTAGTTGAAGCCATGAGGGGCGGGGCTAAGGAAAAGGTCCTGGAGGAGGTCGTAACTGTTGGAAATGCTGGTATAGTACATCAGATTTTTTCTTTTATCATAACCAGGTTAAGTTTACTATATAATAATATTGTATAAAAGTAGTCATAGAGGGACACTATCAATTATGTTATTATTAGTGTTTTAGTATTTATTATTTAATAAACATTACATTTTATGTACATGGTGACGTTAGAATAAACTAAACCATATCTCTTAGTCTTTTTCTTAACATATGTTTTCTTCCATCGCATAGTTCCTGGAGACATCCCCATTACCAGCAACCAGGATGTGTGTTATGACACATTCACACACACCTATCATGAGGTGGGCTCAGAGTGGGAGCGCATGTCTGAGACGGGCTTCAAGTTGTGGTGTCACTGCCTTGGCCTGGGCAGTGGCCATTTTAGATGTGATTCTTCCAGTGAGTGGCTTAATAACCCCATCCCAGCATGCTTTGCAAACATCCATCAGCAAATCATAGAATTAAAAGTCAAATAATTCTATGTGATTTGTTCCACAGGAATTTATAAGAGGGAGTTATGAAATGCTTATATCAGATAGCAAACTACAAAGACTTGCAAACTGACACAGGGTTGTGTCTATATACCAAAACATTTAGCATCTTCCATCTTGGTCTTGATATGTCAGAGGCACTGTGTGTGCATGACGTTTTAGGATGGATCTGGACGGCCAAATTAGCCTCATATCTGAATGGCAAGCATTTTAAATTCTTTTTTTTCATAAACATATTATAAATTCCTTTGTTGATGCTGTGGAAAAGCCATAGACTTGTACCATTCATTTTCTATGTGCTTCAGCATGCAGTAATAAGATCCCAGCATGGACAGCCTTCTCAAAATCTCTGACAAGATTTTATGCACAAATAAATCATAAAGATAATGATGTATTGTTTGTGCGATGTATTACATGTTATCGCCAGTAACATAGCTGAAGCAATTTGTCCATGCGGGCCTCTCTGCTATCTCTGTCAACTGTGAAGAGTACACAGCAAGAGGACAGAAGGCTACAATCTGCTAAACTGAGCTAATGAAATTCAGTTTTTTGTATTGTCTTTACAGCTAACATGACAATACCAGGAACTGAGCGCATCACCCATCAGCATAGGTTTAGGTCACCACTCTGTGTGCCTGTACAACTGGGACAATTATGCATTCAAATATTGTCATGTCATTTCATGTGGTTTGAATCGCATTGTATTTTGCAATTTGCAATGAAGACGAATGCGTACTTTTAAGATAGCATTTATACAGACACTGGGATTTATTGTGTGGAAGTTGTTGTATTGGAATGTTGTGAAACATGGAGGAGGCAGGATTTATTTACATAAACTGATGAACGTCTTACATTTCTTCCTTGTGTATTTCTGTTCTTGCTCCCTTTCCTCTGTCTCTCTCTTGTCCTTTTTCTTCATCTCTCTGCATCTCCTCTTCCAGAATGGTGTCATGACAACAACAACAACTATAGAATTGGTGAAAAGTGGGACCGCCGTGCTGAAAATGGTCACATGATGAGCTGCACTTGCCTGGGAAATGGCAAAGGAGAATTCAAATGTGAACCCCGTAAGTGCAAACACAAGACATGCAAAAATGATCCATGCTGCCCCCCATCCCTACTGGTTCATACACAGCTTGGGTTCATGCTATGGCTTACATGATTTAATCATTCTACTAAAGTGATGTTGATCTTTAACATGTGACCATCATCCTCCAGATGAGTCGACATGTTATGATGATGGCAAAATGTACCAGGTGGGAAATCAGTGGCAGAAAGAATACCTGGGTGCCATCTGTACCTGTACCTGCTATGGAGGACAACAGGTGGGTAACAAGCAGAAACTCAAATGGAAACTACATCCAGAACTGCATTATGGAAACTTTGTGGCCTGAGTTATGTGAATATTAATCTCTCTCCTTCTGTAGGGCTGGCGCTGTGAGAACTGCAGACGGCCAGGAGGACAGACAGATGTGGAGGCTGACCTCCTGCAGCCTGTTAACTCAGATGTCTTCGACCGGTACAGAGAAAATGCTCTACGCAAACTGGTCAGTGTCCCACAATATGTTTCACCGATAATAATGTCTTCTACTCCCTCCATTGCATTGCATTTTCAATTACATGTAAAAATTCAGGGGAAAAAAATCAAAAGAAACAATAATTAGTCAGTGTATATGGATGTATAAATGACCTTTACCAGATATATCCGTTCAATTTCATTTCGTTTTTTTGTTTTAAAATTTGGTAATATGAATTAAACTCTGCAGGATATTAAATTCACTCACCTGCTCTTTCAACATTAAGCAAAAGCCTAGTTTTGCTAATTAGCATTTTTTCGTTGACTTCATAGGCATTGCAATGAATCAAGTCAAAACTAATCCTGCCATCCTGTCTATTTTTTCCTCTCTTCCCCCTCTTCCTGCTGTTCCCTCCTATCCAGAACATCCAGTGTCCAATTGAATGTTTGAGACCAGAGCTGTTTGCAGATGCTCACAATCCCTCAGAGTAGAGAGAAGAGCGGAGCTTGATAAAAGAAAGAAGAAGGTGTGAGACCCCTTCTAAGGAGGAAGCCACCTCCTAATTTCATGAGGAGAAGACCTTTCCATTACATTTGTGCCTTTAAAGGTTTTCCCAGCAGCAAATTTTAGTGCCTTAAGACTTTTCCACACCAATGTCTGTGCCTGTTCAAGATCCGTCCAGCTTCACACGTTGGCTGAGATCCTCTTTTCTTCTGCAAAATAAAAAAAAAAAAAAAGGTTTCTTCATTAGATGAATCTTTGACACAAATCTGTCGGAGCACAAATCCTGCTGCTTTATCACCTCAACTGCGTACCCCAAAACACACACAAAGACATCCGATGGAGCTCTGTTGTGTCCTTTTTCTGTTGCATTAGTACATTCCATCACATATCTCTTCCTTTGAAAAAGACAAAACACAACACTTCAAGTGTCCGTCCCTGGTCATACTTGTAGCCACATTTGTTGTAATGCCCTTTTGAGTCTCACTGTGATTAATATATATTCAGAGGACATTTAGGTAATGTCAGAATGCTTTTGTGAGTCCTTAGACATTTCCAAATAAAAAAAAAAGAGTTTTGTTTTACAAAGGATGTCCAGAGGCATGCTTTTCATATTTTTGCAACTTTTACAGTTCCTTTCCCAGCATGGATGATCAAGAGAGACATGACATTTAGACAGATTTGCAATCAGATTAATTTGACAGTTTTATTAAGATCAGTCAGAATTCTTTGAAATGAAGGGGATTAGACTTGTAATGCTTGTCTCTCTGTGCTCAGCATCCTTTTATTTTGATGACCCAAATAACTGGTCTGACAGATTTCTCTTGGATCACAAAAAATACTGAAATACAAACTTTCCTTAAAAAGATAAGCACTGTTACTTTTGAGTTTGTATTAAAACATTGCTATTATCACTGTGTAGGCTGTTGAAGTCACCATGAATATGTGATTCTATGATCTGTAATTTTCTGTAATAGTGTTTTAAAAAGTGCATAAGGTATAGCACCTGTAAAATTTATAAAGCCAAAGCTGACTGACCAAAAGTTGAACTCGTATTTCAAAAAAGAATGGGAAAACTCATCATTATTTCCAAGTGAAATGCATTTTAATTACATAAGTGTTTGTATTTTTTTTTATTCATTCTTTTATTTATCCCTTTTTATTCAGGAATTTTGTTCAATGCTATTTTGGGGTGTACACTTTATTTTTTACATGTTTTTATGTTGTTGGTGCCAAACTCTGAACTACTGTGGACTGAATCTTTTTAATAAACTGAAAAAAAAAAATCAGATAATGTCGTCAGTTTTCTGTTGTTTGAAAGATATGCATCAAGCTATTTGATTTTGCACTTTGACTCAGTGCTTACCCCTTTGCCAATTCAGTATGTTGTCCTGCACTTGACTTCAATCAGAATCAGCAATTACCCTGCAAATAAAGATTTTGGGCTGCTCATTTTGTCTTCTACTAGCTGAATGATACCAATGAGTTTGCTATACTGTATATGCTTTTGCAGGTGTTAGTTTTTAAAAAGGTCTGGGGACAACTAGACTCATTTCTGTATGCATACATAAGCGCATCTTTCTGGACAGTATACTTCTTTGGTTGAAAATAAAGAAGACTGATAAAGCACCAAGGCTAACTCTGCAACATAAATGTCACTTCAGTCAATAAAGAGTGGCACAGTGATTAGCACTGTAACCCCAGTCTAGAGGAGACAAAAGGTGTGGACGAGTTTCTTGCCATCTTGTAAAGTGAGCATGGGACAAAGTCCGGCTATATCCCTGAAATCACTGCAATGTAAATCCCTACAGTTTATTTAAAACCATTTTGAATTCATCTGGACCACAAGTTCAAATTATGTTAACCTAAATCCTGTAAATATAGTGCTGAATGAAGGCTGGGGACGTTTATTCTGAAAGAATGGGATAGGAAGTGGTATCACTGCAGCTACATGGAAGAACCACATGGAGCCAGAAATTAATACCTCTAAAAAAAATATTTTCAGTCAGATGGACAGTAACGTCTTCGGTCCTTTTAGCTAATTTCAACTAAATCTAAAAATTAACACAATCTTTTGCGCCCGTTTGCTCCTTCTGGGTCAAGAGGTGGGCAGGGTGAGAAACTGTTGGATTTGGCGGAGGGTCTTTGGATTTACTGTCATTGGGGTTTGTCAGGGCTAGGATTGAGTAGTGGGAAGAATCTTTGTTTAAATATTGACCGATGGCCTGTATAGGCCCGGTAGAAAGATATTCTTGCACTATTCCTCTCAAACTCCGATAGGATGGCAGGGAAAGAGACGGATAGTGACAGCAGGGAGCATAGTGGGGTAGATGAAAGGAAGGACAGCGAGCGGGTGAAGTGGTGAGCAGGGCAAGAGGAAGGAAGGGAAGTGGCTGGAAAAGAAAGAAAAATGAAGGAGCTAGTGCTAGTGTTAGCACAGGTAGATCACCGAGTGCAGGTAGAGAGGGTGGGGTGAAGGATCTGAAGGCAGGATTACTAAATGTAGTGACATTTGAGTGAGAGGGGGGAGTGAAGAAAATTGATCCAATGAAGCTAACAAAAATTATTCAAGGACAAGTTGGGGAAGTGAAGTATGTGAAGGTTCTGGGTGCTGTGGTGCAATACTGAAATGCAGATGGAAAAGGCAATGGAAATTAGTTGTGTTGGAAAAAAAAAAAAATCAAGGTGTCCAAAGTAGTAAGAGCGGGGCAGCAAAGAGGCTGTGGATGCACGAGGGTAATATCTGGAATACCTCTGGGTATGGGGATGCAGGAATTGATTGAAACCATTTTGATAGAGTTTCAAACAAAGGTCTGTCCAGAAGAACTGTTCTTTGGGTTCATGAAATACAGAGCCAAGGAGTTCATACCAAAGCCAATGAGGTGCTTGAATTGTCAAGAGTTTGGGCAGGTGGCTAAAGTGTGCAAAGGAAAGAGAAAGAGGATGTGCCACGTGTGATGGAGAACATGAATATGGGAAGTGTGGAGAGGGGGGTGAGGCCAAAGTGCTGTAGTTGTGGGGGGAATCACAATGTTGGTTTTTAGGGTTGTGAAGTGTTAAGAAGAGAGGTGGAGGTGCAGCAGGTTAGATTTAAAGAAAAAGTGTCTTATGCTGAGGCAGTCAAGATGGCTAAGGAGGAAAAATGGGCAAAGAGCATGGACTAAATAAAAAGTAAATAATAATGAGTACAGAGCAGGAAGTTAAAAAGAAGGTGTGGATAGAGGAAAAGGTTGGTGATTTTTGTAGCCGGAGTGATTAAAGCAACAGCTGAGGTCAAGTCTAAAACTGACAGGATTCAAATAATTGTCAAAGCAGCAGTGCGACATCTTGACATGGTGGGTTTAGGATTGGAAAAAGTGAGAGATGATCTAAGTGTGCAGGCTAGTCAAGAATCCTGTTTGGGTTGATATTAATAACAATTTTAATACTCCAATGGAACGCAAGCAGTTTGATATCTAATGGACAAAAGTTTAAGGGATTCCTAGCAGGGGCGGACTGGGGCAAAAAAAGAGGCCCAGGAATTTAGTACCTGACTGGCCCACTCAGGGGCTGGGGCGGCAAATAATACACTTCTCACGTCTCAATATCTATATTATCCAACAATACCCACAAAAAAACAATAAAACTGACATTAATTTTAATGTTGATTGATGAATTAGCAAAGTAATTAGACAGCAGAGCAGCATTTAGCTCACCAGCTTTAAGGAAAATACACAAGAGATAATGTTGGATCAGATGCTCAGCTATTTTATTATTTATTTAGCCATGTTGATGTTGGCTAATGCCACTGAGCGCTGTCTGGCCCTAGTCTACACACAATAATGACGTTTTGAGAGCCAAACTAGCCTACATGCGTTGTGCTAGAAGTTAGCAAGCTAGCCGAATAATGTTATCACATTAGCCTACAGCCGACTCACCTGAGTAGCATCCCCCTCCCGGTCACGTTGTCCCCCAGACGGCGACACGAGAGCTGCAGGTACTATTGCGGATGCTGCAGATGAAAATCCTGCTTGAGAAATATATCTGTCAACTTCTGACACTTGGCAGCGCCTGCCTTTTTCTCTCTCTTAACTTTTCCGCTCCTCCTTTGCGTTTCTTCTCCATTTTTTCCAGTCTGATTGATTGATTGACAGATGCAGAGGGAGGACGGGACCGAGGACCTCGGTCTTCAGCTGTGATTGGCCAACAACCCGACGACCGAGGTGAAAGGGGTGTGACACACCCGTCACATTTGGGATTCTTGGCAGGGTGCTTGCTATAGAAAAAGAGTTGGAGTATGTGGTGGTGGAAGTGTGGATGTTAAAAAAGAAATTGGTGTGTGTGAATTATTATAATCCTGGTAAGGGGGTGGAGTTGAATAAACTTGAAAAAAATAGAAGGACAAAGACAATCAAGTATTATGTGGTGTGGGGACTTCAATGCCCACAATACCTTGTGGGGAAGTGAGAAAACTGATGCTAATGGGAAGGTAATAAAACAGTTCTTAGATGAGAGGAATTTAGTTTATTTAAATGATGGAAGCAAGACAAGACTGATGTGAATTCAGGAAAGGAATCTGCAATAGATCTTACTCTGGTTTCAAATAATATTGCCCACATATATGATTTGAAAGTGTATCAGGATGAGACCATGGGCAGTGACCATTATCCAGTTTTATGTGAGATAAACATTAATGCAGAAGTAGACAGAGGTGGAAAATGGGTATTAAAAGGTATAAAAAAAGCTCGGGCAATAGTAAGAAAGACAATAAGACAAGCAAAAAAGAACATATTGGAGGAAATTTTGTGACTGAATTGGAAATACAACCCCAGTAGGTGAGATATGGGGGATGATAAGAAAGATGGGAGGGGACAGACGGGTGTGTACTGGAGTAGTGAGAACATCACCTGTGTGTGCCCTGCAAGTGGAGCTGGGAGAAATCCCAATGTATTTATGCACTCTGCCCCCTCAAACTGGAGTTTGAGGGGGCAGAGTGATATTCATCCAACTAAAAAGCTACTACAAACTTGCTGGGAAAGAGAAGGAACTGCAAAATCAAGTTTTGGGTGGATAGGGGACACAACAGCAAGAGAACTGAGGATATATGGAAGCACCAGAAGGACATCAGATTACTTAAGTGTATATTCAGTGGAGTTATATGCTATCTGGACGGCCTTAGAATGGATTATACAAACTAAAACGAAAAGAGCCCTGATTTGTAATGACCCAGCAGGAGCTTTGGTTAGTCTAAAAATAGGTACATCCCGTAATCGTCAGGATCTGGTGTTCAAAGTAATGGAGATACACTCAAAAGTTGTGAGAGAAGGCAGTGAGGTCATATTCATTTGGGTCCCTGCACACATGGGCATTTTTGGAAATGAAAGAGTGGATAAACTGGCTAAGCAAGTTGTTAAAAAAAGAAACAATAGACATCACAATGAAACTTTTTAAATCAGAGGGAAAGAATATTATATGGAAAAAAATCAATGTTGAGTGGCAGCAGTACTGGGGTCAGGAAACAAAGGGAAGACATCTTCATACAATACAAAATAGAGTGGGTATTGAGAGATACAGAGGAGGAAATAGAAGACTGTTGGTAACAATGAGTAGAATTAGGACACAGTAATTTTTAGGACACTTTGTATCATTTGAAAACATCCAACTGGTGTGTGTGATATCTGTCAACAAGCTTAAACGATAGAACATGCTATTATTAATTGTAGGAGATATGTCCAGGAAAGACGGAACATGTTGACAGGGATGGCAAAAGTTGGACTGACAGGGACAGGTCTTAAAAGTATTCTTGAGTGTGGTGAGAGAGGGCAAGGCCGAAGATATTTATTTGAAATTCTCTTAAGAACAGGATTGATAAGGAGAATTTAAATAATGACTATAATTAGTTCCAGTAGGTGGTAGTAATGTAACTAACGGGATGCCAGCTGAAGAAGAAGAAGAATGTGGGCGGGGTGAAGCTCTGCCAAGATGGCGACACGCCTGACGACGGCGGTGGAATGCCCCCGGAACTGAGCGTCATTAAACGGAAACGACGTCCCTCTTTAAGTATAGTTTGTGAGGCGGGATTTGTGCCAGAACCGCGGTTGGAAACTCAAATATACGAGAGAATGGACAGCGTGAACTTGGACAGTATAATCTTGAAACTCCACGATGTGGACGCGGTGAAATTTGGGGAATACAAGCTGAAGAGCGGCATGATGGCACCCATTTATATCGACCTCAGGGTGCTCGTGTCACACCCTGCCCTCATGAATCAGGTAAACACGTGTTCCCGTCGGTCGGCCTGACTTCACTTTAATTATAACATTGAATAACATGTCCTGTACTGCTGAACGGCCCGCTGCAACATTAAACCATCTATGGCCATGGGCCGTGCTAAAATGTCGGCTCTCTGAAAAGGGATTAGTCCGCACGCGTTAACCAACGCTCGCGGGCTTTCGCTTGACTTTTCTGCTGCTCGGTATCAAGTTTGTGAAAACAACGAACATGGCGACATATGGGGAAAACTAGTAATGTACTATAAATGGTACAAGTACATGGAAGCTGATAAAGGGACCCTCGACAGCCACAGTTGTCTGAAAAGATCCATGTAACAGTTCTAAATGTTGTGGTACTGTTGGTATAGTGACAATAAAGTTCATCCGTTCAGTGTGCAGCTTTTCCCGTTAACAGCAAAACTTCTGGCGTTAATGACAACAACAACAACAACAAAAGCAAAGCGAGTCCCAGAAAGGTGGGAAAACCGCTGCCTTCTTGCATTAAGGTTATAGTCACATTTGAGCTTTGTCTCCCACAGCACTGCTGGTTTAAAACCTGGTTTGCACCCAATGTTTTGTTTGTTTTTCTTCAGGTGGCAAGTCTCATCTACCAGCGAGTGCAAGAAGAGGGTTTACAGTTTGACTCGGTTTGTGGGGTCCCATACACTGCCCTGCCTCTGGCCACAGTTATCTGCTCCACACATGAACTCCCCATGCTCATCCGGCGAAAGGAGGCTAAGGACTATGGTAGGTGGGAAAGTCTGTCTTATCCTATGGCGTTTATAACAATTCTGAGTTTGCATTCTTCAGTAAAGCCCTAGAAAGTAAAAGAATTGCGTTTGTTTGGATTGAAAGCAGATAAGGATTGCTTTGTTGTGCAACACTATATCTTTTGCTGGTGGGTGAGTGCACACTTCATACTTCATACTTTAAGAAGCTGCTGTTGCACTGCAACATGATTTGTAAGATGAATGAGACGATGCACAAAAGGCTGATTAACTTCAGAGTCCTCAGTGGCTGCAACTCGTGTATTGTTGGCATATAACAAAGTTGGGGAAATTGGCTAAATGTAAAGCTACAGTCACCCATAGACAGTTGGGTTTTTCACTTGCCACCAAAACACGTGGTCAATATGTAGATGATTGAATCAAATGTGAATCTACTTATTCAGAAAACTCTACTTTTATTGAAAACTGATTTTGCTGTCAAGTGCAAAAGTGACAGTGAAGGAAGCAAAGTTCCTAAATTTGTCAAAAAATGGGACTGATTACCTTCTTCTCCTGACTCTGCTAGGAACCAAGCGTCTGGTGGAGGGGTCGTTTCGTGAGGGGGATTTATGTCTGATAATTGAGGACACTGTGACCAGTGGCAGCAGCATCCTGGAGACTGCTGAAGTTCTCCACAAAGAGGGACTAAAGGTTCAGTATCAGTCTACAGTGGTGATGAAAATGTTACAGTGATCCTCTATTAAAGGGCAGCTAAACAGAAGATTCCATTCAAAAATAGTAGTCATCCTGGAGGTTGTAACATCTTTGTTTCATGAAATTTTTATTAAGGTTACAGATGCCATTGTACTAATGGACAGAGAACAAGGAGGCTTGCCAATGTTGGCTTCACAGGGAATCAAGCTCCATCCCATAATTACCATGTTCAAGCTGCTCAATGTGCTGCAGGCCGCTGAACGCATTGATGCCCAAACTGCTCAGAAAGTCCACAAGTTCATCAAAGACAACAACACCTTCAGGTAGAGCTGTATAGCTTTTCAATTACAGCAAATAGAACGGAAAGTTGTGTGTGTGTTTTGTTTTGTTTATTTTTTAAAAATGCACCAGAATCTCCCAAAGTAACGTTTGTAACTCAACTCCTTAAGGCCCAAAGGGAAAGAGAATTCCAGTGAGTCTCCTGTCTCAAAGAAGCCATGTCTGATACAGAACCTGGAGCTGAGCTATGCAGAAAGAGCAAGTCTTCCAAGTAGGTTTTCTTCCACCTTAGCCATATGTATTCGACAAAATGTGTTGGCAAAGCCGTATCCAACTTTGAGCCAAATTTTAACCCAAAGTTTAAAGTTAAGCATTTCATCTGCTCTTCCTACTATTGTTTGCAGATGTCCACCCATTGGCATCAAAACTTCTGAAGATCATGGAAGACAAGAAATCTAATCTCTGTGTGTCTGCTGATGTGACCAACAGTGAGGAGCTTCTCCAGTTGGCAGACTCTGTAGGTCCTAAGATCTGCATGCTCAAGACACATGTGGACATCCTCAAGGTATGATTGGAATCATTCTGTTAGTTAGAAAGAGAACCCTGTCAAGACAATTGAACTGATCTTTTTGTCATATCTGCTAACAGGACTACACAGAGGGCTTCAGCCAGAAACTACAGGTGTTAGCTGAGAAACACAACTTCCTCATCTTTGAAGATCGCAAGTTTGCCGACATTGGGAACACAGTCAAGCATCAGTATGAAGGTAAAAAGATGTAGTGTCTTTTACTTAAGTTCATTCAAAAATGTTATCAAACGAATATTTTAAGACCTATATCTTGTTGACATTTAAAGTAACCACATATATGTTCCCCAGGTGGTTTGTACCAGATCTCCTCTTGGGCCCACATAGTGAATGCTCATGTGGTGCCAGGGCCTGGAGTGGTGAAGGGTCTGAGTGCTGTAGGAAAGGCCTTGGATCGAGGATGTTTGCTCATTGCAGAGATGAGCTCCCAGGGGTCACTGGCTACTGGCAATTATACAAAGGCAGCGGTACGCACATGTCCTCAGGCTTTTCACTCTAAGCTTTTCCACACTAACAGTGGTATTTTATCTCTCCAACACAAATATTTTCTCTACACTACCACACCTGAAAATAAACACAACAGGACCATTTACCTTCACCTGGCATACACATGCTGGAGTAAACAGGCAGCATGTTTTGTGTGCTGTAGTTGGTTAGTTGCAGAAAATACTGCAACTGAGAGCTGAGCTTTTTTTGTTTTTTATCCGAAAATGGCTTAGCAGCATTCACAAAAGTCACAGTAACACAGCACAAAGCTCCAGGGTGTTGTACATGTAAGCTGTAATAGTAGCAAAACTGATACATTCTAAAACAAAAAGTACTGGATTGGATGTACCCAAGGTTTGCTCAAATGCCATGTTCACAAGTTTAGCTCTTACTGTTACTTCTGTTTCTTGTCCTTACAGGTAAAAATGGCAGAGGAGCAGTCGGACTTTGTGTTTGGCTTTATCTGTGGTTCTGCGATCAGCAAGAGGCCAGAGTTCATCCACATGACCCCAGGGGTGCAGATGGAAGCTGGAGGTAAACCGGTTGCTTTTTTATCCAAACTTCATGGCGCTTGCCTAAACTAGTGGATTATTACAGGAACAGTCCTGAAATACACACACAGATACATATGGATTCTAAACTTTTATATTAATCTGTGGTGTTCAGGAGTTAGTGTGTGAAACTTTACTCTCTCTTCTTGGCATCAAACTACAAGAAATGCAACTAGGTAAGAATGCTGAGTCATTTGAAATATAATATAGTGATGCACTTTTCAAATTGATTTGTATAAACATTTTCACTGTAATGGGTGTAATGGGTCTACTTAGAAACCATCATCTGTGTCATCTCTGCCTGATGGAGTAGACACACTTGAATCAGTTCGGTTATACACAAAAAACACAGGATGCCTAATGCCTCATGGTTTCCTCACGCTATCTATCAGGACCCGAAGTGTGTTTTATGTGTGATACTGCAGTAACTGCCTATTACGCTTTGAGCATTTCATAACACTTGTGACTTGCAATTTAGACTTTGAACCTAAAGGGTCTTTTAGATGTTAACATGCATGTTGTGTAAGAGACTAAAATCTTTAACTTCTGGAGAAGGTGACTCAATTTGATAGCAGAAAGGTGATATCAGTCCATTTGAGTTTTGCTACATGAAAGCGTTATCTTTCACACAAGGACACAAATGTCCTCAAATCTAAACTTTAACCCCAATGGCATTTTGTCAATACTAAACTTGAAAAAGTAAACGTATATAAAAGTATTTATAGCTGTAATGTCAACATGCCGGTGTGAATATTTTTGGGCCTTTGGGGGGGGGGGGAATCTGCAAATTTTGATGACACTGAAAAGTCAAAACAATTGACAGAGCCAACAAAGGCTTTCAAAACTCTGTCCTCTGCTTTTATTGTGGCTCATCTTCAACACATGGTGGTGCTGTGGTGCTGTAAAGCACACCAGACTCTAGTTTCTGTGGACTGACATTTCCCAGGTTTTCCCCCTTCTATACCCCGCCTCAGTCATGTGTCCCATATGTGTGTGTCTCTCTTTACAGGTGATGTGTTGGGCCAGCAGTATACAACCCCAGAGGAAGTTATCCACGGCAAAGGCTCTGATGTCATCATTGTAGGTCGCGGTGTGTTGGAGGCTGCCGATAGGCTGAAAGCTGCCGAGTTATACAGAAAGTCGGGCTGGGATGCATACACAAAAAGACTGAGCCAGAAGGGTCGTTAAGAGCTCAGGAGTGGCATCTGCATCAGCACGTGTAATTTCAAATTTCGAAAAATATTTCAATAAGTTCTGAAGATGAAGTGTGCACATAATAAAATTATATGTACATGTGCATCTATGCGTCACACTGCCAAATCAAAAAACACCTGTACCAGCCTAACTATGTAGTTTTCGAACACTTGCAAAGGAAACCAGACAAGACTGGGGAAAGCAGACACTTTGTTGTTTGGATTTCTGTCTGTGTCTGAATTTTGTTTTATGACCGAGCTGCTCTGAATGTGTGACTGAACCTTTAGATTCCCTCCTACTTATGAGCTGTGCAATTTGACAACTCCTCCTCTCAGGTACTTCTCACTAGCTCTTAAATGTTTTGGTTTGATAGGTAACTAAGGGTTACCTATGACAACAATTTTTATCTAAATCAGTTTTTCTAAGTCCATGTTTTTCTTTGGTTTTCAAAAATAGTAACCACATTTGAAGTCATTCCACTGACAAAGACCATCACTAGCAGCTGAGGCGAGGTTGTCACTAACCCACAAAATTGTGTGGGTGTGCATAATACTTAAATTTTTTTGTAATATAGTTTCTATGTTGCACATCCCTATTCACAAGATTACAGGTATACTAATGACAGTCTATTTAAATACTCCCCCCAAAAAAAAGGCTTAATGAGGCAACAGTATGATTAAGTATATTATCGAACAACAGCTGGATGGATGATGGGGTTTAAAATACTAGTGTTTAGTTTTTTAATTTGAAATTGTCATGGCTTTATTTAATTTAAAGGTCAAGTTCAAAGGCTGGCTTTTGGTTTACCTGGGTTATTACAGTGTCATGAGATGGTTCTTGTGACACTTCGTCTGATTTCAATCTTTCTCATTGCATTTTGTAGTCATTCTTTTGATTAATGTTTCTTTGGAAATTGCTGACCCAAATTAATCATAACTGTAACACTTAAGTTTGATGCCGTTCATGTTGGTAATATTATCCTAGATGTTGCTTAATTCTTTGAAAAAGACATTAATTCAGTTATAGTGTGATGGTCAACGAGCGCACAGAATAAGTTGAGTATACACTGTTGGCTTACTCTGTCCAAACAAAGACTTGATAAACGACGTAATTTTGTGACGAACATGGATGTATAGACTTGTCCTCCTATAACAGTTCTCCAGCTAATTTGCAGTAGAACGACTTCATGGCAGTATATTCCTCCTTGATTCAATGTGTAAATATGAAATGTCTTCATATTATTGTCTTTGAGTTTCTCTCCATGCAGTTTTCTTAGTGGAGATGCAGTGTCTACGAATAAACTAGCAGTGGAAAAGCATGTGAACCTTTTGGGGTTTCCTTACCATAAAATATACCTACGATGTGATTGGCTCTTCATCTAGTATACCTACAGTTAGGAACACCTTGTACATTAAATAACAAAAGCCCAGTCAAGAAACCAAACTGGACGAGGGATGGACATACTCAGACCCTGTGGGTTCACAAAAGTCAATCTTACAAAGGCAGCCCAAAGAGTTGAGCGCACAATCAGACAAACTTTATAAATGGCTATGACATAGTTCATAGGGTGAAACAATACACCAATAACCCCACCGAATGAGCATCAATCCACTACAGAATGACTCCAGACGAAGAAAATCCACCTGTTGGAGTAACCTGATCAGAGACCAGATCTTAGTCCAGCAGACAAAAGATTTTCTTGGAATATGGCTGAAAGGATTACTGCTGAACATTGTGCAGGTCTGAGCAGCAATAGTCCAAAAGAGCCAAAGGGGATTCACTTGGTTGTTTTTTTCATTTTCTTTCACTGCAGTAAATTTTATTTATGGTCGCACTCAACATGGACCCAGAAGACTAGAACTGACCAATTAATGCAGCAAACCCATTCCTTCAAAAGAATTCACAACCTTCCACTCACCAGATACAGTTAATATAACCTAATACTCTGTTGTTATGAGACATTAAATATCATGGGAAGTTATGGTTGACCTACTATAAATAGTTTTTTAATCTTATAATTTAACATTGATAATCCTATAAAGAATGTATATTTAAAGATGTATGACTTTTGGACATACTGTAAAACTGAGTGGTGTGTCAGGAAATGTGAGAAGGTGCACATTTCTTTGTATTCAAAATGATTTTTAATGCAGTGCAATGTAGACTAAACTACACTTAAGATCCTTTCAATAGTTTATCACTAAATGCAATGATATATATATAAATATATAGAAAAGTAGTTAAAATGTAAAAAATAAACAGAAATCTAAAAAAAATTGCCTACATTAATCAATTTGACTGCAAAAATATAAGTAGGTTTTATTTTTTTTACTTTCAATTGAATGAGGTTAAATATTCTGTTCCATTTTTCAAACATCCTCTATGTTCCTTTTTAGTTCAGCAGAGGTGAGGCTGTTAGTCATGCCTCAAAAACTGGCTCCTACACTTCCCATAATGCAATTCAATAGCTGGGCTATTATTAGACCTCCCCTCCCTATAACATGCTTCCTTCTTTCCCGTCGGTCTAATTTACAAGAAATCTGAGCCATAATTCACTTCATGCTATGATGATAACAAAGCTTATTCTGATTGTGATAACAGCATCTTATATTCATCCAGACTTGACAAAGTTTCTCCCCAGCTGTTTTCTCCATAAGAGCAGTACCACCCATCACTGCTGAACTGACCTTTTTCAAACTGCATGAATGGCCCTTAAATTTCAATTTTGCTACCAAAGACAGCTCATCCCCGGACCATAATGACACAACTCCTCTGACTGGCTGATGTAAAGAGCAATCCCTGTTGGCAGATACAGATGTAACGACAATTCACTTTACAGTCATTTATTTCTCACACCTGATTTATGTAAGCTCACCCATACTTGACCAATTATTAAATCTCCAAATAACCCAAAATCCCTATGATGTTCATTTGAAATTCCTAAAATACACCGATCAACTCTTGAATCCTGATGCCGTAATTTCCCTTTTAGGTCAAATATGCATGCAGTAGTATGTATAAAGTGGACTAGATGGAGCGTTCAGCGTTTGTTTCTTCCAAAAGTTGCTGGGCGAAGTGAGTCACCCTGCAGCTGGAAGTCATTTGCAAGGTATATGATATGGAAATAATGCCCGAGCCGACGCTGAATAGGACAGCTAAGTCAGGTCGACAGGTAACGACGTTACAATGAGCCTTTATACAGGCACAAAGGTCAGACTCGTTGCCTGGCACAGAGGGAGAGGGAGGAAGGGAGGAAGGGAGGAGGAGGAGGGAGGGGGGCGCTTTGGATGGAGGAGAGGGGCTGGTAAGAATAATTCAAATCCCGTGTGTGTGTGCGTGTGTGTGCCGCCTACCCAACACGCACACGCACCCTTCCCCCTTTATGTCAATATTGGATCAGAGCAACGCACCGTGCGACAGGTGTCTGTGCGCGCCTAGAGGATCCTCTCTGCCGTTTTCATTCAGGAGGTGGGGAAGAGGGAGGGAGAGAAGCGATGTAGAGGTATAAAAGGTGTATACCTGTCACCGCCAGCACACATTCTCTGCGCGTAAAAGATGGGCCAAGCCTGACCAAGGTTGTGCACGATGACCTTTATTTCTCTCCCTCTTCCAAAGGTAGGATAAATGCCTTCTCTCATCTTGTTTTTTTAAAAACTCCTGTAAGACTTTGCCTCCTCTTGTTTGTCCTAACCTTTCCCATTCTCCCCGCAGAAGGTTGTGTGATGGCAGGGGAGCCAGCTGTTACGCACTCGGCACGTCTCTCCTCGGACCTCCGTGATTCTTTTCACCCTTTGTGACTTTTTCATGTCCGTATTTGCTTCACGTTGAGCCTCACGTTCAATACCTGAAGATGAAGTTTTGTTCGTTCGGCTCGCGTTATGCAGGTACGGGTTGGCAACTGGAAAAAGCACAAAGTTGGGTTTTGGTCAGGGAAGAAGATCATTATTGTCAGCAATGTCAAACCTAAATTCACACTAATGATTGTTTTGATTTTTAATGGAAGGCGCCACATAGGTAAGGCCAGATGTTTCTGCAGATGGGCACAAGTGAGACTAATGCTTAGAATGAAAAACAAAACGTGAACTCAAATCTCCAGGGACATATTTGTAAGCAGTGAATTTAGAATCTAGACTCCGCAACAACATAGCTAGTTAGAGACTGCAGCACTGGGTGTGGAGAATATTTCAGTCAGCAGGTGAATGTATTTGCATACAGGTGGTATCAGGAAAGGCACCAGACAAAGCAAAGGCAGCCTTGGACCAACATGTTGCTTTACTTGTGGAGTCCCAATCAAGAACTGAAACAGTCAAAACCTCACAGGCAAATTAAGAGTTGGTCTCATTTGTGTAGATTCTTCTGCTCATGCTGATCAGAGTAAGAAAACCTGAAAAAAGTTTGCAGCAGGTGATGTCATCAAGGCTGGACGATCCAGCTCCAGTCCAACGTGTAATTTTCTTATTATTACTGAAAAGGTAAAACCTTTTGAGTTTAAGCCTGACTGTTCAAGTCAAGGGAACGATCACTGATAGTTCAGGAAAGTGTTTCTAAATCTATTCTATCACTGTTTAGTTTTTGGTCGGTCGTTGTGTTCCTCCTTAAGTGCCTGTTTGAATTGGCCCTCATACCTTATGTGCTGAAAAGGTTGACATTTACAATCATAGGGATGATAATCACCGAGTCTCCCTGTGGAGCTTTGTTTGTATGATCATTACGCCACTGACACATTCATGATGACAGCATGTATTTTCCACTGGGGGCCTATTCATTACTGTCCATCTCCTACGTCATGAACTGAGGCTGCAGGCTAGCACCAGGGAGCAGAGAGATGGGCTTAATGGGAGGTTATATTAATCATTAACTAAACATGAACCACACACAGCAGACATCTGATATGGGCCATCTGTCATTTGGATGATATAATGTAGTATTAAGCCATTTTCCTTTGCTCCTTTACCATTCATTATTTTTCACTTCATGTTTTTTTTTTAATCCAGGTAACAATAAATCGATGATTGTAATACAAGTATGTTATGCTTCTACCCCATTTCCAGTTCTAATTTCAACCTAATTGGTCCAAAAACAAGTGAGACTACACCCTTTGCACCCAGTAGGTAGAAATATGGCAATGATACCCAATGTTCCAAAACACAGTAAATGCATTCCTGCATTTCCTTGAAGAAAAACTGTTTTGTTGCCAGTTTAAATAATTTAAATAATAATAATAAAACAAAAAACGACCATAAATCATCACCAAAGGCTAGTTCAAACCCCCTTCCTGTAAAGTCATTAGAAGCCTTACCTACATATGCAACATCAGTGACATGAGAGTCAAACACAACCACGCTCATCTTTCTCTGCTTGAAAATTACTGGCCTTATCATCATTTTGGCCAAAAATCCAACATGACATTTAATCCAAAGCGTACATATTGAATATGCCATCAAACAGAATGACATGTATACTGTCATGTTGAGCACATGATGCACAAGATAGAATTTGCAATACATATATATATATATTTATTTCTAAAATTCTATTTCTACTTTTTCTCTTCCACGCAGATTATTCCCTTCACATTCCCATCATAAAGAAAGATACACATTTCCCATAGGTACCATCAAGATACATTATGAAAAAGCCAGAGGCAAATAGGAGAGCCTATTTGCCTCTGCTTGAAGCTCTTGTCAATATTTGTTTAAAGCCAGGGAAGGGAGAACTCACACTCCTCAGTATCCTGGTTACCTTGCCCCAATTCAAAACGACTGTCCCAACTGGTCCTGCTGCTGCTACACCCTTCAAAGCAGCTGCAGGAGCAGCATAAGCTGAAAAGTCATTTGTTCTGGACTTAACATGGAGCCGTGTGCTTGTTCTCTGTATCAGTGAAAAGGCTCCAATGATGTCATGTGGGGAAGCTTGGCCCCAGTGCAGCAAACATTTTGAAGCATTGAACTATATTTCAGACACCCCACAAGATATGGGAAATACCACAATGAATTTAATGGGGATTTGGTTTTCCATCTGTATGTGACATCAGTGTAGAGTCTAACTAGTTCATTATATTGGTCCTCAAAATACCTGATAACATACTGATTTAAAGGCCAGGGGAGCCTAAATCCAGGACCTCGGCCATGATGTACCATCATAGATTTGTTTAAAAGAGTCTTAGCTGGAAACTAACTCACACTGCAAACATGTCAATTTTCTTGTTTGAAACATTCATCAGTTTTATATAAACAGAGCAAACAAATGATATTAATGCAGGGAATAGTAAACTATAGAATCTGGGAATGAAACACAACTATATATATATATTTTTACCTCTGACTCTCTTAAAATAAAATATATTTTTGTCTTAATCTTCTCATTCTGTTTCAGCACATTATAATTCAACTCTTACTGTCTGAGTTGCTTTGTGGTATCCTCTAGTCCCTTTGATGAAAGAGTTTTTCAGTCACAAACTGGAATGACAAAGGATGTTGTATGTGTAAGATACTTGTTCATATAAAAAAAATGTTCTCTGGTACAAACCCATTGATTGTGTGCTATTTAAGTAAAATAGGAATTCCTCCATCTGCCCCGGCTGTGACCCTGTGAACTCCACAGGTACACACTGTATCAGCACCATTAGGACCATTGTTTGTATCTGTACAGAGGGGACTTGATTACATTTGCTGTGCCTGTCAAACTGTTTGGTGTAAATGGTGGCGCAAGTGTTTCCCAGAGCCTGTGTGTGTGTGTGTGTCTATGTGTGTGTTTGTGCTGCCTGTGGGCTGTGTCCTGTTTCCTCTGACAGTTACTGATAATAAAGAGTCATGCAAATGCCCAAGGCCTGCTCCTGCTCCTGGTTGGCTACTCTGTCCCTTTGTGAGGATGTCCTATCAGTTGTATGTTGTGCTTCTAAGCACTTACAAGCACCTTTTAGAAAATAATTCAAAACACTCCCTGCAAACTGCAGCATGAGTGTCTGTGGATCTACATTCACTCTCTTTGTTTCCTGAAGGTAAATTTAGCTGCTTGTGTGTCAGCGCAAAGATCAGTGAGGGCAAATGGAGGTGGTACAAGCAGATGTCCTGCTCACATCATCCTTACCTGGATTAGTCACCATGGTAACCTTCCACCTGAAGGAGGGCATTTATTCAGCGCAATCTGTATGGCTGTGTGTATGTTTGTTAGCATGCACATATACAAACAGTCAAGGGTGTGTGCTTGTGTGTGTCTATGTGTGAGTGCGTGTGTGTGTTTGCTTGTAAACACGTTTGTGTGGAAATGTATGTGCAGGTGCATCCTCTGACTATTCAAATAGCTCACACTGACCCAGAACACAAGACCTCCCTCAGAAGGTAACACCTCTTTTTATTTATAAGATCGCTGATCTCTCTCTGCATATCAGATAAACATTTATATTATCAACGCATCCCAACTCAACAAATCTCCAAGAGCTGGAAAAAATATGGACATTATCTCATGAAAGAACAGGCACATTGCATCTTTTCATGATTATATCAAAATCACTTGCAAAACATTGTGTTGCAATATGAAGCCATATTTCAGAAGGATGAAATAGTTAGTGAATAGACAGCAAAAGCTGTTTCCCAAGAATTTCTGGGGCATGAGACAAAAAAATTAAACATGTAAATGATTGAATTGTGGATGCTAAAGCTTGACGGAGGAAAACAAAAGACAGAAGGAGTCAGGACTCTGCACATCAGAACCTCTCCAGGACCAGGAGAAACTGTGAAGTCCACTTATCTTTGCTATATTAAGCTTTTTATTGTGTTTGAAATGAAGAAAAAATCATAATGGAACAGTTTGCAAGACTCAACTTAATGTTCTGTGACCATTCGTGACCATGCAGCACAATAATCACATCATGCCATCTGAACCATTAGACAGTCATCATCCCTATTAGTTTTCATTTAACTGCCTGATGGAACATGCTGGCAGATCTTGGTCCTGCTTCAAACATGAAGGTAAAAGATGAGGGTCAGATCTATGATGGATTAGGATTAACCCTAACTCTGTCCCTCATATTAGCTGCTTTAGCAGCTGTTAGCGCTTTACAAACACACACTGAGGCAGTTATTTCACAAAAACTACACATTTAACAATCATATTTACTTCAGCTTTACACTTTCCTGGCAATGTTGTACTACTGATTTCTAATTCATGTGCAGAGGTAGAGGGTTATAGTGTTGCTGTCTTCAGTGTGGTAAATTAATGGTAGAACAACACAGTTTATACTAAATGTGGAGATGGAGAAAAAAACAGAGGTGTCACATGACCAGCGACAAGAAAATAATGTGTGTGGGTTTTTTTGTTTTTTTTAATATATACAGGAAGATAAGGATTCAAAGTACAACTGTACTAGCTCTGTACAGGACTACACTATCCCTGACCGATGCAAATCCCTGTATTTAACAGGGAAATAAGGCCTGCAGTCTCTCTCTCTCTCTCTCTCTCTCTGTGTGTGTGTGTGTGTGTGTGTGTGTGTGTGTGTGTGTGTGTGTGTGTGTGTGTTTGTGTGTGTGTGTGTATATGAGCTTCCAGATCTGCTATAGACAGATGAAAGTCCTTCTTCATGCAACCATTCACAAAGACACACACATGTGGAAGAGCATGAACACATTACACACACACTCAACACACAACATCTGTGTATATACAAGCCTGTTGTTTCACCTGCTCATCACCTGCTCTGGGGTTAAGCAGAGTGACACACACACACACACACACACACACACACACACACACACGTGTGTTAAGAGAAAGACAATGAATAGGTTAGCAGAGGACAATGAGAGAGCTGTTCAGACAAGTAAACAGCCCACGCATGCCCTCAGGTGGAACAACCCCCCACACAAAAACACACACCAACACACACACACACACACACGCACACACACATATGAACTTTCAGTAGATATCATGGCTGATTACTGAATGTTAAATCTGTTATACAGTCGCAATCAAAGGTTTGGACAAATTTTCCAGTTCACTTGGGTTCAACTGTATCCAAATATAGGACTACTCTATGTAACACTAATGCACAGAAAAAGACCAGGCCTGTTTCACAGTTCATGTGTGTTTTGCCAGCCTCCAGCACCTGGAGTGTAATATACATCTTTGCCACTAGATGTCACCAATGATGAAGGAAAATCAAAAATCATCACTGGCTGTTGTTGTAACAGTGATTTTAGTGAAGAATATCAAAACATGTGAGAAGAAATAACATAACAAACACAACAACTCTAACATAGCAAATGTCATTTTAAAACCATTACTAGTTTAATAGCCTCCGGTCAGCAATGGAGATGCAGTATAATAATAGTTCCTGATGTTAATCATATAGTTTATTCTACAAATGAAAAGATGTCATCACAAAGCAAATAAACAATACTAATAACAAATAGTAAAGAATAAGAATGAATGAGCGAAATGACTGACATGTCACATCATTTACTGCCCCTGTTTGCTAACAACAACAGGATTCAAACTACAGTACTAGAGTCCCCCGAGACTTCCATCTCCACAGAATATTGTGTTTTAAATTGAACTTGGGATGTCATAAAAGCTAAAGGTTCATACAGGGTCTATGATGTGTTACACAACATATCTAGATATGTAGATATGTAGATATCAAAATGTATTCCAAGAGACTTGTTACCCCCTATTTTTCTTGTTGAAAAAATAATTATTCCTTCTGCTTCTCCCTATAAATTACCTTTATTTATTTTATTTTTTTACATTCCAATATTTCTGATATCCTGCCAGAGATATGATGATGCTGGGAGTGTGTATGTATGGGAGCCACAGATGTGGCTTGTACACCATGTTTCTATGGATCCTAGTCATAAAGTGCAATCCCTACGGTACTTTTTTTTACTATAGTTGCTCCTTTTTTCCAGATCAACCTTTGGAAAAGGATATAAGAATGCCCTTCCGATGACATGTAGTAATTATCACTGTGTGGGAAACCTTGGGCCCTTTTCCCATCTCCAGTTTTGGATCCAGTTTACCTACACTAGAGGGAGAGAGAGAAGGGATCAGCTCCCAGAATGTGTCTATTATCCTACCACACCAATCAAACTGTTGTGTCAGTGTGTTACCATTGTATAGTCCTCAGTCAGTTTACCACTGAGTACGGCTGCCATATTGATGACTAAGTCAGTTTGGGGCTCTGAGGACAATGGCGCTGTGGAGCCTCCACAAAGCGCGAGGCTAATGCTCCCCTTTCAGCGAGGCCGTTCATCTGCTGAGTGTGCAAGGATGCTGGGCAAATGGAGTGGCGTAGGTCCAGGGGGCCCAGCCCTATAAAAATGCAGGCGAGGGTCTCTTCCTCGACATTGATTATACTGGATCTGTCCCACCTCAGTACTGTCTGTAAGTATACCAACACACTACCTCAGACTCAGCTGAGAAACTGCGGTCAGGAGACAGCTCTGTGTACTGGGGTGGAGCCTGACAGCCACCAAGATGCTGCTCAGAACTGAATTATTTGGTAGATAGACTGCTATGGATGCACTTTAAATGAAGACTGATTTGCTAAGAGAAAGAACATGGAAGCCACCTCATACTTGTGCTTTTAGGGTGGCTTACACCTCAGCTGACATTTCTACAGGAAAAACTGGCAAGATAATGCCTTAGTGGTGTGCTTGAGTTCGACCTTACACATACTAACATTGAATTATTTTAAAATGTACTCAGTTTTAGAAATGAAAATTCTGAACCCAAGAGACCTCTGATTATATTGGCTTTAAGCAGTCAGCATTGCTAACAGGTGTTTTATGCTGTATGTGGTTTGCTGTTGTGGAAATAGATTTTCTGCAGAGCTGCTTTACTTCAGTCACAGGGTCCAGTTTACTGGCGAGATGTTCTTGATCTAATTGATCCAAGATTTTAACTTCCAGTGACTACTCTGAAGAGAGACCTTAACAGAAATGGCCTTCCACTGTGAAAGTACAATAATACTCCCCATTGAAATGCACTAATGTAGCCCACATATCTTGTTTACTTGTTCTTGTCTTTCAAAGCAAAATGCAAAGATTTTTGGTGTAAGATCATCAGAACACTAGAATCAATTTGGTGGGTCAGAGGTTAGTTAAGGGACGCAGGAAGACTGGGCTCTTAAATTAATTATTTAATTATAAATAATTATAAATAATTATTTAATTAGTCATTTCCGTCCACCTAACATACATTTTTCACAAACTTCTGCACTCTTCAGTGAGTAACCCCTAAGGGAGAAGCAGCAGCCATGAACACTCAACAGATGGAGCAGATGGGCCAGTTCAAGATCACAGTCTGGGAGGAGGAGAACTTCCAGGGAAAGCGTTGTGAGTTCATGCTGGAGTGCCAGAACATCATGGAGAGGGGCTTCAACAAGATTCGCTCCATCAAGGTTGAGAATGGACCGTAAGTAGATAATATTCGCGGTCCTTTGGATCTCCTGCTGCTCCCTCTTGTTTCTTTTGCGCCCCTGGTCTCCTGGTTTCTATCAATGGTTAATCTTCATCTCTTGACCTCTCGATTTTACATGTTGTCTGTGCAGATCATGATCAGACAATTTGTCCATTTCTCTTGCATATGGTACGAGGAATAACTTGAGAGAATCTGATAGAATTGAGTCAGATTTTACTCATAACCTTATAAATGTAAAATTATTTTAAAGAGGGAATGCCTGATGTCATACATTGTATGAGTAACATTGACAGTTAGTTGAATTTTTCCAGTGATGGCTTTTAGTCCTCATATATTTTATCAAACAACACGGTTCTGCTTAAAAAAAGAAGGTGAATAGCTAAGAGCTATTCAACAACACCTAATATAATCAAATTATTTATCTTGAAAACCTAATTTCTTCTGCTTAACAAAATATAATGAAAGCACACACGACTCAAATACCAACTCTAATCAACAAATAGAACAGGCTAAACAGCAAAAGCCATAAATTACAGCCTACGGCATTATTTTGTTGCCAGTTGGCATGCATCATTTGCATGTGTATGTGCATGCATCCAACTATGACCCCTTTTTGATATGAGCTGGCTGTGTGCAGCTGCTGGCTGAGAGCCAGAGTGTCTGACTGACTGAAGATCAGATAAAAAGGCCTGGGTGCAGCAGCAGCGGCAGCAGCAGCAACAGTATCTAATGTTTACTTTGTGCTCCAGGCACAATAGAAGCTGCATGCTGGTTTTACAGGAGGCCATTCCGTGGGTGTTGGGCTTTACTGTTCTGCTGAAAATGAGAATTTTAGTACCGTTCCACTGGAGATGCTTGTTTATTGTGCGTGTCTTTCAGTAAACTTGATTGAAACATTTTTCTCCTCACCTCTGTCCTCCAGTTGGGTTGGCTATGAGTACCCAGAGTTCCAGGGACAGCAGTTTATCCTGGAGAAGGGAGACTACCCTCGCTATGAGGCCTGGAGTGGAAACAGCAGCTACAGAACTGAGCACATGCTTTCCTTCAGACCCATCAAGTGCGCTGTAAGTTCATCTTCTTCTTCTCTCTTTTTTATTTATTGGTCGGCCTCAATAAGACTTCCCTTCCTGAACCCTAACCCTTCACCTGACCCAAGTACGGTTTACCACATTTAATCGCAGCTTTAGCAATGCCCCCATCTCACAAACCCACCATCTAATTACATCTAAATATGGATATCAGTTACCTCACCAATACCTGCCCCAGTGTCACCATGTCATTGCAGCTTTTCTCTGTCTCCACAGAGCCACAGTGACAGCAAGGTGACCATGTACGAGTGTGAAGACTTCCAGGGCCGTAAGTTTGAGATGTGTGATGACTACCCCTCCCTCCAGGCCATGGGTTGGTGCAGCAAGGAGGTGCCTTCTATCAAAGTCAACTCAGGAGCGTAAGTTAACCTCAACCATGTATGGTGGTCTGCATCTGTCTCATGTTTTCTATTTCCCAGCCCTCAGTCTGAACTTACCTTACAGCCTTAACTTTTACTACAACACATGAATCATTTTAGTCACTTTAGTCACAGACTGCTGTGAAATAGTTTGATGCAGCAAAAATGAGAGGTCAGCCAGCATATTGGCCTTTTAGGGTGTAATGTGGAAGAAAAGAATAATATAAAACAGTAAGTCTGGACAGATTGTACCTTCACCAACAAACTGATTATTTACTGAAGTCATCACTTACATTACCTCTGTAATGACTAATTCCCACCCTCCTCCTCTCTCTGCAGCTGGGTGGCCTACCAGTTCCCTGGTTACCGTGGCTACCAGTACATCCTGGAGAGAGACAGACACCAAGGCGAGTACAGAAACTACAATGAATACAGCACCCAGGCTCACACCAACCAGGTGCAGTCCATTCGTCGGATCCAGCACTAAGCCCTCTGCCTGCCTGACCCGACCAGAAAAAAAAAAAAAACTCTCCCCAAACCCCTTTCTCATCTTGAACCCTGGACAGACCGCTGTCACAGAAAAAGTAGATGGACAAACTCTTTCTATCACTCTGTGGCTCTGCATGTATGGATCTCTAAGTACCTACTACTTCTATTATGCTAAAGCATGTCCTTGAAATAGGAAATAAAGGCTTTTCTTCAAAACTAGAGACTGTCGGACTTCCTTTTTCTTTTCCTATTTTTTAATTACGTGATTTTTATCTATCGAGTTCAATAAATAAAAACCAAATGTCAGGAAAACTGGCTGCAGTTGAACGGTCAATCATTGTGTAGCCTTGGTTATGATGGTAAGTCATGCATTAGATGTAGCAATTCAAAGTAAGAACATATATTCTTTTTTAAGCTCTGTGAATCAGAAACAGGCTTCGCTGTGTATTCATTCGATGGAAATATCCAGGCCTTCAGTGAACATACATGGAAAGATTTGATTCTGTCAGGCTTTAGGATGTGTAATGTTCTTCTTGACAGTTTATGTTGATATTTCCAATAAACAAGAGCACGCAATCACATTTGTTTCTATTATTTGTTCTCCAACTGTTACTGAGCAGAATTCACCTGAATAGCTGTCCAATAGAGTGAACATGTATAAAAAGCTACAGGTGATCTTTGGAAGTTGACAAGTCTGCAAAATGCAAGCAACATCCATTCCAAGTAATGTTCTCTTGCTCTCGTCTGGTTTGTAGCAAACAATATAGACTAAACTAGAGACATCATTTTAATGTAAATTAAGGATGGAGAGCCCCTCTAGCTGCTCTGTGAAAGAGGCCAGTGGAGATCATATGAGAGGCAAAATATCACCTACATAATGCTTTTAGTTACTGCTCTTTATATTCACTGTCTACGGTGCTGAACCCTGCTGTAATAACTGGCCTGTCAGACAAACCACATTAGAGGCATATTACCTCAAAGACAAACATGCTAGATGCTGTACTAATTATCACATGACTTCCTTTTGCCACTTGCCTGTGAAAAACATTTCCAACTTTCCATGAGTGACTAAACAGGCCTGTTTTTACATTTGTGACCATGCATTTGTCAAAACTTTCAATTATTGTCTTTAAGATTTCTTAACAAAAATATAGAGGAAATTTGAAATCTATAAAGGCATGTTTGATACTTAATAAATAAATAAGATTCAACAATTTCTTGCTTTTAAGGACGATGATAGAGTTAATGTCAATAATACTAATGATATTAGGCAGAGCACTGATTGGTTCATCCCAGATGGAAGCCATTGATCCTAAACTTTCTATGTTACCCTTTTAACATCGTTAGGAACCAAACAGTGGAAGACACAGAGGTCAAACAGTAAAGTACAATAATCATGTGAGATTTCAGTTGTGCCAACCTGACGTCAGAGCAAGGCCCATACCAACAGCACTTCATATGAAAAGTCTATAGCTCAGCATTTGTTTTGTTTATTCCAATGTGATACCATTATGTTTATCGTTCAGCCGCATGCCGGCATCCTGGAGTGTGTTTACCTCCACACACTCCTCCTGTCAGTCCAGGACATGGGATTCCGTGTTACACACCCCTAAGCCAGTACTGGCTCATAGTCCCACACCCAAAAAAGCAGGATCTTTTAATAAATGTGTAACTATGCACACACACCTTTCTCAAACATATGTTCCTATGCAGACTGATTAAAGAGGCTGCACTCAGTCCTGAGAAGTAAAACTTGAGCGGTGTAGTGAGGTGCAAGCTGGGGAACTTTGGCAACACAGGTCATATCTCCAAGGTAAGTTTAAGATCTTACAGAGCAGCATTGCTATGAATATAATGATAATAAAATCAACAAGTATTGATTTGACTTGAATCTTTACTGTTATTAAAGTTTCTCTTGAATTTATAAACAAGTTAATGATTAGGCAGTGTCTGCATGAAACACTCTTTAGTGGCGATTTAGGTTTATAGATATGTGCAAGACTGTCATGCCTTCAGGTGGCAAAATTCACCATTAGATGCTTAACTCTATGTTGATGAAAATGGAAACTGCCCAGTTGAATAAGTTGAAGAAGTATTTCTTTATGGAAATTAACCAAATTTGTGCTTTTCTGAAACCATTTGTTTCTCCGTTCTTTCCACCGACTGAAGCTCACCCACTCCAGATTCATCTGCCTCTCCGTTAGTGGATACAGTCTAGCTTTCGAGGCTTGTTTTAAGTTGCCTGCGACTTGTACTTGGACACAGGCAGCTAAAGCAAGTCTGGGACGCCAGAGACACACCTGCAAGTCTTGCCCTGAGGATGTGTTGCCATGTGAGAAGTAGAAAGGCTGGCTCTTTGTCCAGGAAGAAGGAACTTGCACGGGAAATATAATTTGAAATCTGCATTTAACTATTACGCAACATTTTGTCCTTTTTAACTGAGAACAAAACTCTAAGAGCCAAATCGTCTTCATAGTCTCATGCAGCCTGCTTTTACATTTATGTGAAATTGTAAATATATACAGCACGGAAATGGACAAACTCATCAAATTTATACATTTAAGCTCACCTCAGCCTCCTGTACTGCAATTTTTTTTGCACTGAGTTTTTCTTTGTGCCTGTAGATCTAAACAGATGATGACTGATTAATATGACATTTAATTTCATTTTAGTCAATATAGATGTCTAGAAGTAGCCTTATTTGAATGTAATGGTAAAGTTAAGGGGTATAGCGGTTAGCGCTGTCGCCCCACAATAAGAAGGCCACCGGTTTGGTTCCCGGGCCTGGGGCCTTTCTGTGCGGAGTGTGCATATTCTCCCTGTGCCTGCGTGGCATTCCTCCTGCCGTCCAAAGACATCATGTTTGGGTTAATTGGTGACTCTAAATTGTCCGTAGGTCGGAGTGTGAGTGGTTGTTGGTCTCTGTTTGTATTTGTGTGTTGGCCCTGTGATGGACTGGTGACCTGTCCAGGCTGACCCTCGCCCGGAACGTTGGCAATAACCCGGAAACGGAAAAGCAGTAGAAGATGGATGGATGGTAGAGTTAAGATTATAAGACTCTCTGCTGGGTAAAAATATTGTAATTCCCTTGAAAGATATCCACATTTCTCTTTTAAATTAACGTACACTTCATTTTTCAGCTGGTGAAACTAGTTGGCAAACTCAATAGAAGACTGCAATGAAATGTACAAATGTCAGTGTCACTGTCAGAATGTTTTATTCTCTTCTTATAGGAGTTTTTTCAAATATGAATCAAACGGGGAATGCTTTCACACCCTGCTTTTATTCCAGGATTTGTGAATCACTCATAAACTACTCTGATGTATTTTTTCATTTACTTTATATTGCTTTAATCACTCACTGTTGTTTGTGCAAGGGTAACTGCAGTTTTCATAATAAAAGGCTCTGAAATGCAACTATAGGCCAGCTGTTGAAATTACGTGATGTTGATTCATGCACAAATAAATATTGAAATGAAGCAATCATTGTGTTGTGGGAGACTTCTGTTGTCCAATAAATCAAGTTTTAATGATAATACTGATAGTGTGTAGGTAGTAACATGTAGTAAAAGGGACAAATATGGTGCGATAAGCCCAAACCAGGCAGTATAGCATGAGTCCGTAATGCCCATTGGCTTGACACAGTCCACTGCTTCTTCAAAAACAGAAGAAGAAGAAAAATATGAGCTGCCAGGATAACGTCAGAAGTCATGGTTTTAAAGTTACAACCTCATTACCCTCAGATTGAGGCTATTGCTATAACCCTAAACCCACAAACAGAAGGTTCAGGGGATGAAATGTTCTTGTTTTCTCATGCGCACTGACGCGTGCTTTTCAAGGTAAATGTTCTTTTCCCAACATGAAATAGGTCTTTGTTGTTTGCCCAGAGGTAAAGAGGCGGAAAAGTGAGGAGGATCTGAACTGGTTTCCATGTCAAACACTTCAATTCACCATAGAAACTCAGATCTTAACGTGGAAACTTTATTAAACTGCGATGGTGAATTGATAAGGGCCGAATTTCTATCGGCCTCTTTTTATTGTGGGCACCAGGCGGGCTGACAGAGGTAAATTGCTCTTTTAATTAAAGCAATGCACCAGGGGAAATTGCTGTCTGAATATTGTCTCAGAGATGGGGGCCAGTGACAGTTGCCTGGAAACTTCAATCTGTCCACCCGCATTTATTCCAGATCACAGTTATGAGATAAAGTTTAATAAAAATCGTTTCCTCCGCCACCAACGAAATGAAATCCAACCCTTTCTGAACAAGTGAACACAATGAGACAGGACTGCGGAGGAAACCTCATGTTCAACATGTATCTCTCAGGTTCGTCCCTCTGTCCTGTAAAGACTTATACAGAAACAGCCTGTTATGGTCTAATTCCTCTAAATTCTTCCTTGCGTCGGTTTCCAGAAGCGCTGATGCTCCGTCGCCTGGGCAGAGCATTGTTCACTCTTTTCAATCTGAAAGCCCGTCTGCTCTTTTGTCGGAAATCGGAAATCCTTTTTCCTGGACGCGTTTCCTGGCTCCTCGCGGAGGAGACCGGGGAGAAGACACGCTTCACGCATTAGACCGCAACCGGACCCGGGACACAATGGGATTTTCATCAGTTTCCACTTTTGTTGAGAATTTGAAACGAGATGTTTAATTGTTCATCTGAGTTTGAATCGTTTGCTCTGGCAAATTTTACAGCGATTTTTTTTTTTATGACTGATGCTGTTATCCATTGAGAGATAAAAAAAAAAAACTCTATGTAAAACTCGATTAAAAAAAATCCATCTTTAAAGTGTATTATATTTTAGCATTAGTTCTAGTTTATTAGAATATTATTTCAAGTAAACCCTGGACGCAAGTGGATTTTATTCTTGCCCCAGCAAAACAAATGATTAGTTTCACCCGCGAAATGTGAAGAACAGGCCTGAAGCTGTTTGAGAATTCTCCAGACATTTTGTAATCTTATCTAAAACAGGTTGGACAGACAGCTGATGTTGAAGATAAAGATGATGATGAGAATGTGTCTTTTTCGGTTTCAGATCCAACAGAAAATCTGTTGAAGGACAGCAAAGGAACATCATGGGGTCCAATAAACACTGGCGTACAAAAAGGTAAGAGGATGGACTGGGTGATTGTGTCAGTCTCACACAACAGGTCACACATTATTTACAGTTTAAATCATTTTCACAGTTCTCCATCACAATATCAACAATGAAATAATAAAAAAAGGCCTAAACAATAAACGAACTGATATACGTTTGGACATAGAAACAACAGTGACATAAAAGTCAAATTTAGAACAATCAGTAACATTTACTACATATATATAAAGCACTGGTAATAAATTAAAATGTTTTAAAGGCTACTTGAAGGGAATAAGTAAATAATTGTCTCATTCACAGCTACGAAAATATAATCCATAAAAAAAATATATTTTTTTAAATTCACATTCTGGGTTTACAGGTGCAGTGTTTATTATATATATATATGCCGGTGATAAACCGATAAAATAGATCAATAAACCAATAGATTTATGGTCACAGATCGAAGAAAACGTAAATACTGATGAACCAGAATTAACTAATATAAATCCCCACATTTGTTATTGGATAAAGCCGAAGTTAACACCTCCCACAGCTGGAGAGGCGCTTTAAAAAATAAGAAAATACACATTTTAATGATAATGATAATAATAATAATAATAAATAAATAAATAATAATGTTTTAAAGATACTAATATCTATAAAGCGGGCATGATACGTTTAATGAATTATTAATTCGACGAATAATGATGTCTACAAGGGGTGATATGGTCATTTAAAAAAAAAGAGAAAATAAAAATATGCTTCAAGAAATAAAATAAGATAAAATAAATAAATAAATAGTATCCAGTATCCAAAATCTATTCAATAAAAAACATGCATTTGCAGAGGATTCATTTAAATGTGACGTGGACATATGAATCACATAAAATATGATTTTAACAGCATAAAACGCATTCTTTACAATTTGACTCAAAGCACACAATATAATGTAACATAATATAATTATGTTTTGTTTATTCATCAGTAATTTGCCTATCAATATCTAAATTGCTGCTAAAATGTTAAGTGAGGCAAAATGCTGAATATTTTACTGAACATCAGTGAATAATGACACTTATTCTGATGATATGTTTTCATATCATTCATCACCGGTACTCGTTCTCCGCCTGGCCCATGAACCGTGTGTGTTTGTGCCGCAGGCAGTGGGCAGATCCAGCTGTGGCAGTTCCTGCTGGAGCTCCTCTCCGACAGCACCAACATGTCGTGCATCGCCTGGGAGGGAACCAACGGCGAGTTCAAGCTCATCGACCCGGACGAGGTGGCCCGGCGCTGGGGGGAGCGCAAAAGCAAGCCCAACATGAACTACGACAAGCTGAGCCGGGCGCTGCGCTACTACTACGACAAGAACATCATGACCAAAGTCCACGGCAAGAGGTACGCCTACAAGTTCGATTTCCACGGCTTGGCGCAGGTGTGCCAGCCGTCCACCACGGAGCAGGCCATCTACAAGTTTCAGGGGAACTTCTCCCCGATCCCCTTCTCCGGGATTTCCAAACTGAACCTCGTGGCCCCCGGCGTGGGGCCGTCGGGTTTCTCCTACTGGCCCGGCACCCCGTCGGCGGCCCTGTACCACAGCCACAACCTGCAGCCTCCGGGGCCCTTCGGCACCGTGTCCCCGTCCCACATCAGCTGCGTCAACAACATCAACAGCCTGAGCAACATCAACAACCATTACAACTGACTGTTCCTGCCTCTGTCACACAGACTGGGAGAACATCACCCCCACCAGCCATCATCAGCGGGCTGTAGAGGACAGAGAGGCCGGCTGTGGTTGTGTACAGGTGAAAATACGGTTTGATTTGGTTCGTTATTTACAGACACCATGTTGTTTTGTGAAGGAGTCATTGTGGCCTACAGATAACGGAAGACGCTCAAACGACAGGTGTATGTAAAGTAGACTCCTAAAATCTTGTACAAACAAACTGATTGTTTTTATTTATTTATTTTTTTGCAAAACCAACAGCAAAGATTTTTTTTTTTTTTTTTGATGGACATGTAATTAAACCAGTCAAATAACGCACAGTGATTTGAGAAGCAACAATTAACTTATATTAAAATTTGGCCATTAAAAAAAAAAAAAGAAAAAGAAAAAAATGTAACATTTCCTTATTTCTGCCAGAACCTGTTAAATTAAATAACACCGATTTCCGGCTCCATGTGGGAGACCTGTCTTCATCATGAACAAATGATATATTACTAATGAAAGATGAGCTGTCTCTTTTATCACTTTCAATTCTCATCCTTTTTGTCCTCTTTCCTGTTTCTCATCCTTTCCTATTTCCACCTCTGGGTTTGATTTTGCACACATATGTGTGAGTACCCTGAAGAAGAACTCATGCTTTTACTGGACTGTTGGCGCCACCTGATGGTATTTTGAAATAGCCAAACACACGCTGGACTAAATCTTTTTCAGTTTTACTAAATACCATCATCACTATACAACCACCATTATATCACCTGGAAGAGTCACCTTGAATGTGTTCTGTTTTTACTTTACTCCAGACGTCACCATGAAAACACCCATCAAAGAAAATACAACCCCACTCACTTGCAATAAAAAAAAGAAAAGTGTAGAGTTATTTGTGTGGCATAGGCTGAAACGTGAATAGTAACAGAAAACTGCGAATCTTCGACATACTCTGTAAATACTGTAGGATACGGACTGGCTCAGGCTGCTTCTTAGTGACTTTGAAGTGAATTACAGTGCATTCATTCACAAATGCTCATGCAGCTGAACTTACTGTACCGATGGAAAACAAGCGAAGTAAATAAAAACAGACTTTTAAGAGCAAACCTCTTTGTCTTGAGTTTTCTGCTGATGTCCTTTTGCTTCATCCATCCATCCTCCACAGTGCTGTTGGAGAGTTTTCTCAAATGTGCATATTCCGTGATGTTTTTATTCATGGAATAGACATTGTGTCAGTAAAGACACAAAGTGAATAATAGGAGGGAATACATACTGTTTTACACAGTGTTGTCATGTGGTCCCACTGGTTCTGAATTTCTAATATGAACCACCTCATTAGATATTAAATTAAAGTTTCAGTGACTCCTTTTATTTGCAAATAGAACAAAAAAAAAGAACAAAAATGAAGCAGATTCTACAGATTTAATAAACTAATAATAACTAACTAACTAATAAACTTCTACTGATATCCATATGCTAAGCAGATGTGTGCTTTGGTCAAAAATATATTGTTTGACCAATATATATCATACACATATTGTTTTTGCAGTGACACTGCTGAAGAAAATAAAACTACTTTCAGCTGTAGGCAGTCAGAATGATTAAAAATCAAGTAAAATTCACATTCAATGTCGGCCACCTGTGCATTTTTATATTTATCTGAGTTGAACAAACAGCTTGGTGGTCTCTAAAGTGAAATTGTATACACTTCCAAATTAGAAGGGTTTAAGACACAGAACAACAATACCAAATTCCACAAATACCATATTTGCTGTATCACATGGGAATATCACCAGTCATTATTCATTATCTAGTGCATTGCTCCTTTCTACATTTTTCCAAAGGTGGTGTAGCATATGGCTGGACCGTACTGTGACATGTGCCTTGTCAGCCACACTGTGGCGCCATAACTCTTCCACATAACAACACTGCTTACACAAGCAGGTGAGAACAGACTAATTTAGATAATTTATTGTAGGACAAACAAAGTCTATAGAAATTTAACATATATACATCCAAGAGTTTGTGTGTATGTGTAATGATGAGAGAGAGAGAGAGAGAGAGAGAGAGAGAGAGAGAGAGACAGACAGAGAGAGAGAGAGAGAGAGAGAGAGTCACCCATTCACAACAACAGTGCTTATGTGTGTGCCCTGCATACTAATAGGAAAGACACTGCTGTCTCTATAGACAACTAAATCAGTCTCTCTCAAAACACACACACACACACACACACACACACAGAAACACAGACGTGTGTATACTGTGTTATTGATGTCCTGTACACTATGTGCTTGTTATGATATAGCAGTTGAAACTCCACGGGGATTGAGTGACTTCCACATCACGGTAATCATCACAGTCTCCTTTGGTCAGCTACTCTCCCTCTAATCTCCTGTGCCTGTTGTTGCTGCTAACCAGCACTCATCCTCTGTCTTCTTCTTGCATAACATACTAGGTGGGTGTTTTCCCTGCAAGCCAAAGGATTAACAGCGTGAACATGGAAGACTAAGGAGTGAGAAGAAAGCATGAGAAGGGGGAGAAGGAGGAGGGGCAGAAAGAAATAAGAGAGGAATATTTTTGTACTTATTTTATCCAGCAAAAATTATGAGATGAAATTTCTATATAAGTTGTAAAATAGCAAAAAATTATCTTGTGACATTGTCAGCAGCAATTCACTGACTTCAGACCTAAATCTTATCAGGTGTTTGGATGGTATCCTTGTTTAGATATATTCATATTGAGGCTATCAGTTAGGTGACATGGTGGTACAGTGGTTAGCACTACTGCCTCACAGCATGAAGTTTCAGAAAGGCTACCTTGTGTGGAGTTTGCATGTTCTCCCGAAGTTCCCTCCTGGTGCTCCAGCTTCCTCCCTCATTCCAGAGATCTGCATGTTTTGGTTAAGGTAATGTCAGCTCAGATTTTGCTCCAGTCCTCAAACTTGCCCTCAGGACCTTAAGTACCACATGGAGGTTTTTATATCTTACTTGTTATTCCAAAAACAAACACACAAAGCATGCCACATTACATCACCGTTTTTCATATCAAGTCCTACACTTTGGAATTTTCTGAATGAGTTTTCAGTGTCTTCTTGGAACTGAATGATTTCAGTTCATGTCAGCGTGGTGTAAAATTTTAAACAAATTTAAGATGTGTGAAGGAAATCCCTTACAGTGACCAAGATGACCAGATCAGATATGCGACAGCCAAGAGGTTATTGCACTGTGTTGGATTCACAAGCAATGGGCTGTGCGGATGTGCTGAGGAAATGAAGGTGAAATGGACATTATGAAAAAGGAAAAGGTTTTCAGGTTGGCATCAGCGGCCTGTAACCTTGGAGCACTTCATCATCAGAGGAAGGAATCTGAGTTAACTAAGCTGAAAATCTACCACAGGCAAAACAGAGCATACAGCATATGAGAATGTCAGATGGTGTGAGGTAAAGGGGCAAATCCATGGATACCATTACTCCAACCCTAGATATTTAAAAATAACTCCCTTTTACTGTATTCGCTCAAATTTCATTATATTCTGGAACATATCCAAGGTCTCTCTGTCTCCACAGTGCACATAATTACTGTTGCTGTTGCTGCTTTGTGTGGCTTTGTTTGAAGTGTTGCAGTCACTGAGTCATTCGTCCAGCTGGAGAGTGGAGAGTGGCAATCAAGGCTCAGCTAAATTAGAACATTACACCTACATGGTGCTCAGCATTCTCAGTAGAGCTGAGAATAGGAGGCACAGAAAAGAAGGAATGGGGACGGGAGAGAGACTCAAAGAGGGATGGTGAGGACTGAGAGAAAAAAAGGGATGACCAATGGATTTTACCCATTTTATGTCTGGCCAGACCTACAATATGTCAGGGGGAAACACAAATGCAGCTCCATGAATAATGGTTTCATTCAACCTCATATTCACCCTTTATGTTTCTGATGTGAAAAAAAGTCAATGAGCTACACGTCCATCCATCTTCATCCGCTTATCCGAGGTCAGGTCCTGGGGGTAGCAACTTCAGCAGGGAGCCCCAGACTTTCCTTTCCCCAGCCACATCGACCAGCTCTGACTGGGGGATCCCGAGGTGTTCCCAGGCCCAGGGGCCTCCTCCCAGCTGGATGTGCCTGGAACACCTCCCAAGGGAGGCGCCCAGGAAACTCCTGACCAGATGCCTGAACCACCTCAACTGGCTCCTCTCAATGCAAAGGAGCAGCGGCTCTACTCTGAGCTCCTCTATGAACTACACATGATGAGGCCAGTTAAAATATTGTGACATCAGCATTACTGAAAATAAGTGCTGTGTTATTTTGAAGGGTTTTAGATATTGCCAAGAACTGCTGCATACCTCATTAAGATTAAATCTAAACCTAAAGAAGATTTAGAAAATTTCTTTCTGTAGGAAATGTGGCACACTGAAAATAATTTATAGTCATTTTATAGTAAGTCTGTTTGTAGTAACAAGCAAGAATATCCTCACCTACCTATTATTCAGCTGTGAAGGTGATAATGGAATGTCATATGAGCTATGTGTGGATTTAAAGTGGCCTAAATGTTGCAAATGAAAATGAAAGTTTGAAGACGGCTGTTTGAAATGTTGATTTCTCCATTTAGATAATGGTCTTGGATGGAAACCCCTCTTCACTTTAAAATCCAAGGTCAGATTTTGTATCTTACATAAAATTAAATGGATGAATAATCATGCAGATTAATGCAGCATGAAATGATTCACTGGTAAATAAAGAAGGGAAAATAACAATGAACACTGTGTAGGTGTGTGATGAATGAAGGAATTAGTGCAAGGCTTTGCCTGTGTTATATCACGTATAACACCTTGAATTTAATTACAAAAATGGTGTTGTATGTCTGACGGCGAAACATTATATAAGATATACAGAATGTAACATGACAGGAAAGGAAGCACATCGCTCTGTAATGGCTGCAAGATGTATTAATGACATTTTCCCGCTAAACCAGTTTCATCCTGCTGTGTAAAAGTGGTGACGGCTTCTCACTGCAACCTGATGCTGAAGTAATCTAGTTAAAGAGATTAGAGTGGAGGTTATGTAGCAAGACAGGTAAAATAGACATAATCCCTGTGGGGTGTTTACGCAGTTGGCCCAGATTTGGCTGTTTTTCCAAAGACAGGTCTGTTCCAAGACAGTAGAAAATAAAGAAAGTAGTTCAAATAAGGATGGAACAGATTCTGGTAAAGATCTTCTGATGATCTTAAAATTCCAAGATTTCAAATTCCCATTTTCTTTCCTGGTGGAAAGATAAATGATTCTTTATTTGAGTAAATGTACCAATAAATTGAAAAAGAAATTACAAGTCAGAGTTCTACAATAAGAAAAAGAACAGATTGATCTGATGAATATTCTTCAACCATCAAATACTGGCTCTGCAGAGAACTGCCCTCTTTCACTGATATATTTTTATATTGTATGACATTATAAGATGATTCATACTGATACCTTACTGCATAAACAGCCTTTTATTACTGTTGCATGTTGAGGTCTGTCACTTTTAAGTAAATAGAATTTAGCATTTTAGGATCGTAAGGTAAGAAATGGAGACACAATATGAGGAATTCTTTCCTTCGCGTCTCAAACAGTTATTGAAATGAAACCATAAAAGATGTTTTTTATAGAAATCATTCCGCAACAGCCTTAATTGGGGTTGGCAGACAAAAATATTCAATAATTTTAGCTGTCAGGTGAATTTAGAGGTCAATCAAAAACACTTTTAATCTTTTCATGTACTGTGGTTATGTATTTGTGCTTGAACAATGATGTAATATTGTCTTGTCTTTCATTGCTGCTGAGAATTACAGAAGAAAAAAACCAGCAGGAAGGAGAACCGCAAGACAGGTAAGCCAGAAAAGATGGAGAGTCGTTGGACGTGGACACATGCCTGCACTGACAGACATTCACAAACACACTGTGTGCCCTGCACTATTGATCACCACGGTGTGTATGTGCTGTGCAGTTGCTCAGCCCACACTCAGCCAAACACAGCTCACTTTGTCCAGCTCTCATTCACTTACCTACCAGTTACTATAGAGACACGGCTGACAAGAATGCAGAAAGTGGGCTGGCAGATAGAGATGCGTGAAACCTGGGTTGAATGTTAACAACGAAGAGAAGAAGGCTGACAACACTGCACTGACTGGGAGGCTGTTACATAACACTGCTGCAGGATTCTGCCATGAAGTCAAGCTTGGTGGACCTGGATTAAAAGAAAAAATGAAGAGATTTGACAGGAAAGCTATTTTCACCATCACCAACATGATGTGATCCTTTCCACTGTGTCCCTTACCTGTGTAACCTCACAGATCAGCATCTGCAAAATCTATTGTCTGCTAGTTCCCATGTAAAAATACATAAGAACAAAGATTAGGGGCACAAATTCAAAGAGAAATGGATACTTAATGCTGTTTACAAGAGATCAAGGCAAAAATATTATATCAAAAATTGTAAATGACTGACTATGTGGCAAGAAGCAGCCTTCTGGCTCCTTAGTTCAGGGAAGGGTTTATTCTTACAGCAGCTGCAGTTTCAAATAGTTATTTCAGACTGAGGAAATAAATGGTGGATTGATCTTGTTTTTTTGCAGAATTGGATGCATTTATTGGCAGTAAGTGAAATGAATGAAATCGTGTCTGCATGCCCCCTCTTGTTCCCTCCATATGCTCATATTGTTTTATTTCTCAATGTCCTTGTTCCATTTTCTTTCCAACCCTGCTACCGCTACCTACTTCCCAAACTATTTCACCCATGTTCCCTTTCTGTCATGATCTTTATTATTATTTTTCTTTTTGGTAAATGTTGTCTGCTTTACTCCATTTTTGTTCTTAAAATAGGTGCTGTATTTCCCTATAAGACTAACAGAGACAGAGAGGGAGGGAGGGAGTGAGTGAGTGAGAAAGAGGGGAGTCACAGACAGTTCTGAGACTGCAGCAGATTCTAACCAATCACATGAAGGAACCTTCCAGCCCATGTGTCTTATTCATAAAACTCTCATCCAGTACATCGTCAACATACACTACATATGCTGGGCACTGGGTGATCTTCTGAAACTTTGTGATCTGTTTTATTAACTAATATTACATTTATTTTTCTTCATCATTGTCAGAAATGAAGTGTTAAGAGCAGCTGAGCAGAGGAGCACATACAGATTCTCCTTCATTTTTGTTACAGTTGACTTTCTCACTGTTTAGTTGTCTGTGTTCTCATTTCTAATGTGACCCCAATTTCAATTTCCGGGACACGCAGATAGGATACCTAAAATATCCTTTATATGTGTCAGCATGCTTCACTGTCCTCTGTATACACCACAAATAGTTCAACTGCTTTCATTCTAAGGATGTAGCATAGCTGCTTTGTCATTTGATTAGCTATTTGCTTGTAGCTCCATAAATCTCAGAATAATGTAAAAATTTCTTGGAGGAAACCTTCTGATCTGATGAGAAGAAGGGGTATTTTAGTTACCTTTATTTGGTGCAATAAGGACGTTGAAATAGGATTGTGTGGCTATGTGCGGGAGGTTTGTTATTTCTCATTGCTTTGTTTTTCACCTGCCCTCTTTTTGGTTTGGAGTGTGTACGCCTCCTTCGTAGTTACTCCCAAAACCTTTTCATGTAATAATAAGCTGACCTGATGAGTTTTAGTTTCATGGCAACCGATGACAGCTCAAGAGTTTCAGTCTCATGGCAACCTCATGGCAAGCGTATTCGTTATGGATTTTTTTCTGTTGCATAATCACGTCTCAAGGACTCCCTTCAAAACAAGGATTAGTGGGTGTATGAGTGGATAAGAGGCTGTCCATATTAATTACGACTTCAGCAAACTGCACTGGTACAAACCTGGGATGCAAGCATGTGTGTGCATGCATTAAGCTGTATAAAGTGGACACACACATAAACACTAGAAAAATACAACACGACAACGATACAGACCAGAGATCCTACATACATTTGGATTTATTTCATCACAGTCACCATAAACAATTACTCATTGACCTTTTATTAACATATATAGAGTGGATGCGACTGTGGCGCAACACCACAAAAAACACACATTTAAATATTACTTTCCATAGTTGACATAAAATAAAACTATACAAAAGTTGAATTCACACATGATCATCCTAAAGCAGTGACAGTAACTGTGAACTTAATGGCAAACACTCCAGCGCCTGAAAGGAAACACCGGCACATGACCACTGTGTTATATTACTGTGCAAAACAACAAAGGTTTGTTCACAGCTGTGCAAAAATAGCAGCATTATATTCCACTTTCCAAACGATTAATTCACAACACGACATCATATTGATCACTTAGACTGACCCCTATACTGATTGCTAACTGTCACTTTTTGTCCTATAAGTTTGGTTTCAGCGTTGGAGTCAAATCACCTTTAGCTTATAGAATCTGCGAATAATAACACAAACTGGCATCTCCTTTCACTTACTGATGAGATGTTCACACTCAGCGTTTACATGATGAGGAAACATCCATCTGAATAGATCAAACTGAAAATGAATTGAATCCAGCAAAATGAGGATCACAGCACATTCTAAAGAACAGGGCAAAAAAGTCATTTGAACATTAAGCTTTGTTTGTTTTTGTGATGCTTGAACTATGGCATTTACAGTGACCTTCCAAACAGGCTGAGGAAAAAGAAACAAATTTAACATGTGGCATAAGTACACGTAAACCACATCGTTTCAGGACAAAATCAGTTCAAAATTGGCACATTTTTGAGATTTAAAAAACAAAATCTCTCAAAAAACTGTACATTCAGTCCATCCAGTCTTTAGTTGACTATAGTTGGCCTCTGCAATATGTTGCAAAGCAATACATTACAGATGCCAACGTGGATGCAGAAGTCATACATAACAGAGGCCTCAGGTTGATTATGTTGTTCTACAGTCACCTGTAGACCCTTTCAGTGCAGTTTATCACATTCTAGGGAAAATAATCCCTTCAGGATTTTCCCCTCATGTTCAATTTGAACCAATCGCCCACCTGCAGGTACAGTACTACAGCATCACATTGACAGGTGACAACAAGTTATTCCAATTCAAATCTCAGGTGTTTTCATAACATATTTGTTCGTGTTTTTGTTTTTTGTTTTTTTCTTATATCAACAGAGGAGATGAAAACACTTATATTCCAACCAGGTATTAAAATAGCCATACATAGGCTCTAGCATGTTTTTTTTTTTTTTCTGTAGGACGAACCCTTTAGCATCCAGTCAAGGTCTGTAGATGGTAACATGCTTTTGAACTATGATGCCCATAGAAAAGTATTTACACTTAACAACAAGCAAATGTCCCTGTAAGAGAACGTGGTCCTGGTGTCTGTTGCATGTCGAACAACTTAACTGACCTATCAGCTGGCTGAAACTTTAAAAAGCACAATATGCTATACACCTCTGCTTGGAAAGCGTAGGCTTATGTGCTGAAGGTATACTGGTCCTCTTGAGCCACACTTGGCTCTGTTGTGGTAAAGTGTAGGGGGCGGGGCAGGGGGATGGGGGGTGGGTGGTTAACGGCTGCTCAAGTCAGCACCTCGGACAGCTCCGCCTCCTGAGTCCTCACAAACACGGATCTATTCTGGTCCTCCCTGGAACCTCAGCTCACTGCGACATCCACTCACTCACCCTGAAAGGAGGCCGGTCATGAATGAAACGGGGATTTGAGTGTCACTTACAAGGCGATTTGTACCACGAAGTCAATCCCTGCGTCACTCAAAGGGACAAGACAAAAGAGGACACTAAACCATTGGCATGCAATTTATGAAATCTCCTACACTGTAGCCTAAACACCATACTGAAGTTGTTGATCACGAGAGAGAGAGAGATAGAGAGACATTCAGCCCACAGGTCGGGAAACCTTCAGCGTTGGCCCTTTCGCATCAAAACCACCGTCGCGTGGTTCTGCAAAACAGAAAAAAAACGTCTTATGAATAAAACACCGGACGAGTTGTTCATTTCCCATCTCAGCGATCCAGGTTTGAGTCGCTGCTGTCTCGTTGGTTTTTGAGGTCCTGGAAGACCTCGGTGAAAAAGTGCGGGTCCGCGTTGAGCTGCAGCATTTTGGAACTCAATCTGTTGATGATCCGGAGCGAGGTCTCCCAGAAAACGTCCTTGTTCGACTCGATCATGAACGGCTTGAGCGGGTAGGAAATCTCATTGCCCATGTAGGAGTAGGCGAGGTAGAGGCAAGTCTGAAAGGTGCCCTGCAGCTCGGCCGGGCTGTCGATGCTGTCCTCCACCGTGTCCTGGCACAGCAGGTACACGAACACCACGTTGGCCGGCGTGATGAAGCCCTGGTCCTGCCAGCCCTGCAGCAAAAGAGTCCGGTCTATGTTCCGGAACCAGAGGATCACCTCCCCGCTGTTCAGCTCTTTCAGTTTGTAACACCTGCGGCACATGAAGTCCCCCAAGCAGCGCAGCAGCTCTCCGGTGGAAGCCTGGATCACTATCCGTCTGGGCGACACCAGAGACAGGCTGCTGGGCTGCTTCTGGACCGAGCAGAGCCTCCCGTTCTGGACGCCGGCCTCGCCGTTCTGCGTGGGCACGGTGGGCACCGGGACCGGGATGGGCGCTTTGGGCTTCTTCTCCTCGGTCTGCTGGGTCTTCCTGATATTCTCGTTGTTCAGCTGGGCCACCTGGCTGGACGGGGGCTGGCCGTTGGACGGCTGCGGGTTTGGGGTCACTTTCTTGGCGCTCTTCTTGGCGGAACTGGCCACCAGTTTCTTCCAGGACAGAGAGACGAACATCGAGTGGCGTTTGAGGCTCTTGTCGTTCTTCAGTCCGTCTCCCGCAGCTTCGGCGTCCATGATGGACGCCTTCTTGGACGCGGGGGAGATGGAGAGGACGGTGCCCATGTCTGCGGCAGAAGAGGAGAGCCTCGGAGGTGTGGATGCTGATGCTGCTGCAACTTCAGGCTCTTCTGCGCGGTGAGAGGCGGTGAGAGGAGAGTCACGACAGAGACTGAGGCTCCATGGAAGCGTCCCCTTCCTCCGTGTGGTGGCGCCGAGACGAGCTGGATCTGGACCGGCACTGATGCTCTGTCGGCGGCTCGGGCAGAAGCTGCGACACGGTCCGCCGGCTGATGAGTGGCTCAGACCGATTCATGAGTTTGAGCGAACCACAGAGTGCAGCCGCCGACTGACAGCGGAGCCAGCCAATGAAAGAGCCGATCGATGATCCAATCACCACGGGTGTTGTTTTTAGGTCCGAGTTTCCATTTAGAGTCTATTTATAGGTTATGAGGCACTTGAGAGCTTCAGGTGCCATTTCTCTCCTCTTAGTCTTACTTTGGAAAATTGGTCCTGTCCTTATTCCCCCTCTACCTCTGACGTTGCTATGATGCTATGTACAGGACTTGTTTATTGACTTCATAATCTGCCTGTAGATCAGAACTACATATATTCTGTTTGAGTTTCACTCCTGGCAGCCATTGATCCAACTAAAGCTGTGACATATTATTCACACTCCCAGAACAAGTAACAGAAAAAAGGAATAAATAAAAAATTCTCCACCTCATCTAAAATCTCAATACTTTAAAGTGAGTCAATCTAACTGATTTCCAAACATCTGAAACCACATGAGCACTTCATTCTTCCCTCAGTAGTTATAAAATGAAAGAATGTTCCCTGGAGAATTTTTGGAGAGACATCTGCACAAAGTATTTGTGCCAACTCTGAGAGAACTAAACTCAAAAATCTTCTCCAGAATGCATAAATGATTAGCTCCAGTTATTCCCTGCCTGATGCACGTCTGATTTCTTCCTTAATTAAACGCCTGTTTAACTCTTATTACTGAAGAAATATCAATTAGTGATTCTGTGGAGTAGGACACAGTAGAGTGCATAGCAGGTTGGAGGAAAGTCTGTGATCCAATTACCTGGAGCTGAAGTGGCATCTTCCCACCAGTTGCATGACTAACCTACTGTCTGATCCTTCCACTCAGCATGAAATGGAAACAGTTACAAATAGCACTGAAAGTCTAACACCTACGAGCCACTGCTATGGTAATGAACGATAGCTTAGAATTAAGATATTCCACTCTGAGTTTTATATATGAAGAGAACATTTAAGGTAAAATGAATCCTTTACCTTTATAATAGCCTTTATTTTTTTCAGTGTACAGCATGTGGAATTTGACTTCCAATGCCTGCTGGGATGATGCATAGTAAGACACTGTGGGGCCAGTGCCAATGTATTGAGCTTGGCACCACATACATACAAAGGTGACGCACAATCCTGCAGCATTTAATCCACAAAGTTTTGTAAAAAGGTAAAAAGGTGTCCAACAAACCATTCAGTTTTTATTTGGACGATGAGATGCAAATATATTATCAGGAACAATATGTCTGGATGCAAAGAAGACACGTATGGATACACAGGTTAAATCAGATCTTGTCCTGTCAAACTAATATAGAAAAGGTCAGTGGTCACATTACTAGTAAATATTTATTTTTTATTCTACATTAGAAGTAATCCACCATAATAAATTAGTGAATACGTGTACATTTGTATCATGATACATTCATTTACATATTTCTCCGTATACAAAACCACCATCACGTTTACCACCGCAGATATCAACAGCATACTGTAATTATCATCACCAGTGTTGTATAATAACAATCAGACCCAAATTCACACATCTGTCACTGCAAATAAAATGGCTGTTACACCTGTTGAAAGTGTAAACCCAAGAAAATGTGTTGAGATATATGACTGAAGTACGAAGGTTATCCAAGACAATCTTCTGCAAATTCATACAAAAGATGAAACTGCGCCAAAACTGCACCACCTCTTTTGATCATGCCAATGTTTGATCCAACACATCATAAATCAGACGGCGATCAAAGGAAATTCTTTCATCACAAATCAAACAAAACGCAACAGGATGTAACAGAAGAATAATATGAATGTATTAACCATTAAGGATAAAGGTTTTCTGGCTCCATTTTACATCATTATGCAGATTCCAAACAAAAGAGATGTCCAAAGGATTAGGTGGATGAGGAGGGTTAGAAGAAGAGGACAATTGCATGTGTTTTTGTCATCTTTCCTCAATTCTTTGTCGTCTGTGTTTCCATTTTTTAGTAGATAGTTTATTTTCATTGTTATAAATTTGACTGTGTATCATATCATTGTGCAAATGCAGAGTTAAAAGATTGCATGCACATTGTAGATATGCATATACACATATTGCAGTAGCAAATTCAATAAATCAATTGTAAATTGTATAAGTTACTTGCTAAAATAGATGAATATCAATTTAACAACCAGTAGCAATCTCACTGCTGTGTGCTTAAGCTACGAAAAACAACATCAATTTGTGTTAAATCAAGTTAGAATTTCTGGCTGCTCACTGAAAAGGAAGCGACAGAAACCGAGGGCACACTATCACACAAAACAAAACCATCTGTGAACAGTACCAAGAGTGTAAGAGTGTGGCTGCTAATGTAGGCCAATTCTCTGAGAAAAACATGAAGATTCTTACTATGATATAGTAGAATTTCCACAAAGTTTTCCACAAAGACAACCTGATAAGTTTGTTTTTTTCCCCTTTCTGTTTAGCAAAGTTAAAGAAAAGGACTGAATGAGGAAAGAGGTAACTGACGGTAGGAGAAAGATTTGTCATGCATGGAAGAGGCTGGAGGAGGAAGAATAGAGCACATGGTTTTAACTGATTACTTGTGCAGGTGAGGCCACAAAGACAGGGAAGGAGGCAAGAGTGGGACTGAAGGTGGACAGATAATGTTTAATTCATCTATTTGTGGATTTGTGATGTTGTAGCAGTGACATAAATCATAAAAGTGACAAATAAAATATAGAAGGCATGTTGCAAAATAATAGACACAAGGTATATGGCATTAGGCATATTGCCTCATTTATTCAATGGTAACTGAGCTAAAAGGAAAAAGAGGAAATTTATATATTGTATATATATGATTTTTTGCAGGGAGATTCTTCCACAGTGGATCTATTTTCTGTCTTGGTTTCTTGGGGTGAGTTTGCCTCCTGGTGGTGAATCAAAGTAAGTACTACAGAAGAAGCAGTTTAGACTGTTCTCTGAATTGTTCCTATTCCATTCTTTGTTACATTAAACTCATCCGACTCAAACACATTCATTTTTGGCTCCCCACATTTAAATAAAAACACTCTACCAACATGACATCATAACAGTGTGCTGGAAAAGATATTTCTTAAAAATAGATTGAAATATATTTTCATTCGTAGTGCTTGTTTTGTTTCATATGTTACAAGTGTGTTGTGTTGTGTGATGTTAGATGTAGTTTTTCATTACGTGTTTCAATTATTTTTTGCCAAGATCTTTTTGTGATTTAATTTCTAAAGCTTTTAATGAATATTGCAAATCTAGTTGTCCAAGCAGTTAGTTTCAAAAAATTCAACGCAGAGATCCGATTTATTTATCTTTATTTGGGCAGCAGCCAACATGGTGGACTGAGAGAGTTTCAAAGCTGGTTTTGGGGAGCTTGATTAAAAATTTTTTCTTTAATATATATTTTGAACAACATTATCAGTCAAATGTGAAAATATAAATTAGATTATGAAATTGGATCATGATGTTTTAGAGAAAAAAAATTAATGAATGCCTAAAAACGGACCAGTGTCTTTTCAAACAGCTGATGAGTCTTAAACAAACTGTCAGCCTGTATTTGGGGCAGACAAGTAACAAGCTGACCACCGGAGAGCATCCACATCCAGGCAACTACAAATCTGCCCAGACTGTGTGGAAATATTTTATCAAAATGGTGACGTTTCCTGTCAGCAGGCTTCTTCAACCCCTCATCCTAACATTTAATTAGTTATAGTGAATCTGTGGGATGATATATCAGACAGAATGACTGAAGAGAGGAGGGCTGAAGGTTTCTCAGACTAATATCAGCTTTAGTGACAGAATTCTCCTGTCATCTAACTGAGGCTCTGCCAACATGACAGCGGGAGTGAGCAGCACTCACAGGAGAAAGATAAAATTGGACTGTATTTAAATATTAGCCCCGGAGGGGGTTGGAGAATTATATGAGACAAACAAGTTTGACAACTATTATAAAACAATGAGACCTTCTTGTGAGATGCTTATTTGGTTTGGATAACTAAATCACTTTTAAAAAGTTTTTGTATTGTTTGGCTTATCTCCTGCATTTGCCTACACACACACAATGTGAGAAATGATGTATATTTAATTACCTAAAAAGAAAAAGTAGTGAATTGGAAGAATAAAAGAAATAAGATGAATTTAAAAAAAATCACAATTTCTGTCTGACTTGTGAGAGCAGTCACAGGGAGACCTTTGCGTGTGTATGTGTGTGTGCATGTTGTGCAGATCAAATGGAAGTAAAGGGATTGGGTGTCTTGTCTTATTGAAGACAGGTCTGTCAAAGCTTGTGGGAGAGATTAGCATGGCTGACATGGGCAGGTGAAGACAATACACAACCTAGAAAGATCAGTGAGCAGTTGGCAGGTGGGATCATACAAACACACACACAACAGAGAGAGAGAGAGAGAGAGATGCACTTTCAAGCACACACTCAGATGAACAGGTGGGTCACTGTGAATGTCACAGACTTGTAAAAAAGGCTGCATCTTTCATCTTGTCCGCAGCTGCATGACCATGGACTTGCTGATAATGGAACCACCCCCTTGCGCACACACACACAAACATGCACACACTTGCCAAATATTCACATTTTTTCCATTACAAAGCAGGACTGTCAACACCACAGAACGGGGCTGTTCATAAAAACTGTTAGGGTTTCATTGAGAGGAAGTATCACAAGTTGAGAAAATAAATTTGTGTATGGTCACTTCCCATCTGTGCTGCAGTTATGTGGCTTTCGTGACATCAAAATGTCATGGTCAAGTGCAGCAGGTGAAAGTAACTCAGTCTTTTACTTTAGATTTGATCTACTTTATCTACTACATGCTTCTAATTCTCCATATCAAAGAAGAGCACTTCTTACTATGCAGATGCTGGGTGCTTTGTAGATAAATTAAATGTAAGTTAAAAATTTCTGTTTTTGCTAATGTAACAGTGCCATAACAGTAAAGCAACAGAATCTCTATAATGATAATTAATAATTCAGCATTACTTTTGATTCTTGCCTTTTAATTTTTTACTCTGACCTTTCCAGTAAATAACAAATTGCAGACAGTTCACTTGGAAACTGGAAAATGCTCATATATGTACATATATAGACACATAAATATCTTGTCTATTTGACATTATATACAGTGGCTCTGAGACCATTTTCCCACGATGGAAAGATTGCTGTGTTAAAAGTCAATGCATACTAAATGAAAATAACATGTAATGGTATAGTTTTTTTCTGCGTATGCTGTATTAATGACCGTGTATCCGTCAATGTGATTGTAAAAAGCACTTCTTTGAAACAACTTTCATTGTCTGTGTCAACATGGACAAGCTGATAAACGTTCCTTGATAAAATACAGTTCCATGGTGAGCGTCTCCCACCACCATTGGTAGTCTTACACTTGGATACAAGAGCAGTTTTGTGCATTAAAAAACATTATGGACACCATCTTTGAAGCAATAATTGACAAATGTGATTTGGCCACCCTGTTCAGGCGCATGTAACCTGCGACAGCACAAAAGAAGCATCTGGCATTAACCCCACCTGCAACTTCCCATTGAATTATGTAACAAAAGACAAAAACAATGATATCAAAACGAGGCTTTAGTGCTGTACTGAATCAATCAAACACAGCCAAGTGATCAAAGACTATGATCTCTCTCTGTCTCTTTCACAGACACACACACCCACACACACGCGCGTGCATGCACACATACAGGGAGAGTTATGGATGGATGTAGGTCCTTCCTCTCAATTAAAACCAGCCTGTAGTCCTGTCCTGTACTGTTGAGGCTCACTGTTATAAATACAAGGGATGTTAAGCATTCAAATGCTTTGATGCTCTTATCTGGGTCAGTCAAAAGGCAGATGAGGACATGCATACAGTCAAAGCTCAATTTCACAAGCAATCTGAAGCATGGTTTAAACGCTCAGAATCGATGTCAACTGATGTTGAAAACAAAAGAAGACAAATGTTCTGCAATTACTGTCTGAAAAGGTGTAAACAGCTAAGGTATGAATTCATGGGGGAAAAGAATAAAAGAGATTATAAAAAATGATTATGTGTAAATAATTTTAAGCCCTTCTTGAAGTACAGATGATGTTTTCCACACAAGCACAGATTAGGGGACACTACCCTCCATACCCACCAGGCTGTGCCCTTGTCTCGGAGTTGGGCAATATTTTGCTTGTATAATAGTCAGTCCTGTGAATGTGTTTGAGTTGTGTACGTGTACTTGTGCACAGAAGTGTGCGCATGCAAAGATATGCATTTATAGACAGGGCTTATCTTAAGTGGCCAGACAGGGCACATGCCCATGATAATAGGATGATAATAATAACTGTTGATTAAAAAAAAAAATAAAAAAATAAAAAAACAAAAAAACAAAAAACAAGACAGATACGTAATCTCAGTCTTCTACTTTGAAACTAACACACATACACTCTCTCTCTGCTTGTCATCAACCCTTGCCCTGGATGGCATGCTGTCCAGTCCTACCAACACCTCTTTGTCCTTCCAAAATAAACCCTTCTCATTTCTCATCTCCTCTCCTGACTTGAAGATCCTGACACAAACTGACCTACAAATAACACCACCTAGTACGAGTAATTTATAAGTCTTCGAATAAATGTGTTTTCTTGGTATAATCCACCCGGAAAGCATTTATTAATAACAAGCCGTATATATCCGCCCCAAAGAGACCACTATAGAACATTTTCAGTGTCATACTACACATCTTGTCTTGGAGGCTGCTGATAACATTTTCCTTTTTTTTTAATGAAGGCAAATTAGACCCAAAATGAGATAAACCTCTTTCTCCCCACCGCTTCCCTTTCCCTTTGGCTGAATGGTACAGTATAGAGGTTGAGGTTCACACGCAGGTTCAAGTCCAATCTGTTTCTCAGTTGGAACAGACCGGAGCGCTGTTTACACAGTAGAGAGATTCCTGCTCCATAGGAACAGACAGTGAAGCCTTTGATGCTCAATAGGAGCTACTGAAAATGAACAAGAGGAGGACAGAGGGAGAATATGGTCAAGGAAAGACAGAGATTAAAGTGATGATGACCTTCCTGAAGTAACCTTGGATTGCTCCACTTGGAAGGATCACAAAATATGGGTAACAGATGTTTTATGTTTTTGTCTGTGGGCTTGTCATGCCCACAGGGCAGAGGCACTGTGATCTGTCCTGGTTTCTGTGGAATTTCTGTGAAAATTTTATATCAAACAGATGAAAACAGATCATTATGCACTATATGAATTCATATAAATGCCACTGGTTTTATTGAGCATCCCAAATTCATTGAAGGATAACCATGAAAAAGCATTTAAGGTTGCAGGTGTGAGTCCAGCTCTACGACCATCAGCTCTTCAAAAGCACAAAGATAATACTCCAGAAATCCATTGTAAATGAAACAAAAGTCAACTGCCCAGCAAGCCTCAATGCAAATAGGCCCTCTCAGCTCCCCTCTTGCCTCTGGCTGTTGTATTTTCTCTGAGCCAGAGACCAGGGAGAGCTCCAAAGTTCTGCGGCTGCTGGCCAGCTGGCTGATACATTTCTATCAACTGGTGGCTATCTGACTTCCCCTCCCTCCCACATCCTCCTCCTCCATCTTTCTCTTCATCTCACTGTTACAACAGCACAAAAAGAAAAAAAACGAAAAACACAACGAGATACACATGCACACACACAGAGACAAATACTGCGTGCCTGTCAATGTGAATTATAAGGGACCTCCCCCCAGTATGATACCATTATTGTGAAAAGCATCATGCTTGGGATTCAGATTTCTTTCCACATAAAACAGTTGTGTAACCTGTAATAATGGGGATCAATTGCGGATGGATGAATTTCGATAAAAAACATGCATGGATGAATACAAATTGTGACATCTTGTGTTTCAGTTGTACTTCTGAAGAGACCATTCGTCTTTGATTGGAGAGAGATAAAGTGCAGATGAACTCATGACAATCTATACGACCACATTACGTTTAAATGGCAGCTGTCCCTGGAGGAAGGCTCCATATGTTATGATTTCTGGAGACCACAATGTATGCATAGGATCCAAAACATAATCAAAGTACCCAGAGAATGCCAGGGACCTTTCAGACAGAGTTGAGGATTTTTGGCTGAATCATCTGACATATGTGAGAAAGGTCCAGTAAATAGTCTTAAGTCTTAACTTAGCAGAGAAGATACAAACGGGGTGACAGATGGTAGAGGTAATGATATCATATTTCAGCATTAGTGGTAAAGTTTTTAAAATGACACTTATAGTTTTGCATATCAATCCATCAAAGTTTCTTAGTAAGGTGTTGCTCATCCTTGAACTTCCAAAACAGCTTCATTGCCTCCTTCTAATTGATTTTCCTTGAGTGTGACCTGTACTGGATGGATGAACAGCAGTCAAGACAAGATATCTAATTGTTTGGTGTTTTGAAAATGCTCCTGTCCAAAATATGTTTTCAAAATCTCCCTTAGATGATCAGTTGTGTTGATAGACTGTGCTGGATTGGTGACCTGTCGAGGGTCCCCCCTTGCCCATAGCTGTGAACATTCATTCATTCATTTATCCATTTCTGGGTTGTGGGGGGTGCTGGAGCCAATCCCAGCTCACACTGGGTGAGGGCGGGGTACACCAACAACCACTCACACTCACACTCAGACCTACAGACAATTTAGAGTCACCAATTAACCCAAACATGATGTCTTTGGAAAGTGGGAGGAAACCGGAGTACCCAGAGGAAACCCACACAGGCATGGGGAGGCAACAGCACTAACCACTATGCCGCTGCGCTGCCCTAGCTGTGAGCAGTTGAAATCAAAATCTTTCCATACTGAACATGACAACAGAGCACGGATATCTCCAATTCTTTTGCTCATTAATCCTTTGGGTGAGCTGTAAAACAGTAACTGATTTGTTTTGAATGCACTCTTATTCGGGTTTTTTTAATTTAACTTGTTGGCCTGCGTCTGTATGATTATTATCCTCCTCTTTCTCAACAACAGAGGGCAGCATTACATCTTTGTTTCCTGTCCTCTGTCTTTATTCTGAAAGCTGGAACACATGACATCAACCCCTGCATTCTCCCCTGTGAGTTACCAGAGTCCTCACCCAGGGGTAAGGAGTCATCCAAGGAAAACAAACCAAAGCAACCAAAAGGCTCTATTACTGGAATGTGGGTTAGTTACACCCACAGTGATCTGCCATCTCCTCAACAGGTGCTGCAAATATGTGGAGGACAGTTTTCATTAGTTTTATTCTACTCATCAAGCCTTTAATGGAGCTCAGTAGATATATATGAAAGTGGTAGGAAAAAGTGACAGATTAAATAAGCTTTAAATGCCTGTCAGTCAGCCCTTTTGCTAAACACTGGCAATTTTATTATTTCTATCAGATATTAAGGACAAATGAGAACAAGTTAGATCTGATAGAAGCTACATTCAACAAACTAAAGCTTAACCTCTCTCACATCAATTATGTTTAATTTGTTGTTTTTGTGCGGGAGTGTCACATATCACATGGTAGGCAGAAACACAGACTAGCTTAGCAGACAGATCACACGGCTACTGCTAATGTGGATCTTGTTATTGCAAGGGCACCCAGAGGAGCATTTCAGCCCCACAGTGGGCCTCCCTCACTGGGCCGCTATCGTCCCACATCAGCCCTGGGCTCCTTGATGTGGTTTGGGAGGACATGACGGGGCCGAGCGGGGCCCAAAGTGATCAGTCGCACAGTAACATCTGAAACCCATTTCCCCACAATTAAAGAGAGAGAGAAACTATCAGGACCAAACATCGCCCGTTTCCACGACATCCAGTCAAACATTTGCATCTCTGTGTGTATGTGTGCGTCTGTGTGTATCTGAGAGAGCTTTACCTCCCCACCACAATCACTCACAGACACACACACACACCTCCTTTCCAACCCTAAACAGTGACAGAGCATTTCCAAATGTGTTTACTTAGAAAGAAAACCACTTGCCACCAAAAATGAGAAATATCAAGACTGATACAGGAAGGAAACAGGGAGGAAGATCTTTCAACCAGGGAAGAGATGATAGATGGAGCAGTCAGAGGGGTCAGAGGGCGGCAGCAGATGGTGTCAGGTTAGTTTTTTTTTTTTTTTCACACATCTAGTATCATATAAAAAAAGCTGGCACCACCACAGAGAGAAAACATGAGAACTCAAACACAGAAGGTCAGTTAGATGATGTCCCGTCTGTCCACCGTGTATGTGTGTATATTCACATAAGTAGGCTATGCGTGTTGAGTTGCTCCGTCTGGATACTCATCGGACATCAAACACAATAAAACAGCGAGTGGAATGGGGCTGATTGCTATCTCCAAATGTAATCAAACAATTCAAACCACTAAAACACAGCCGCATACTCCCTCGCCACTCTCCATCACACACACACACACACACACACACACAGGCACACATGTCCACAGATCTCCTCGTACTCCAAACCCAGAGTAAAGGATGCAGTCTTCCACCCCTTTCTCAGTGCCTCCTCCCTGGTTCAGATCATTGGTCATGATGTACTCGCCATGTCCTTGGCCCAGGATGTACGGCACAGTCACAGAGTGCTGCTCTTTGCTGTGGTATCAGTGGTCTGCCATTTTACAAACATCCTCCAAGAGAACCTGTCAGTGAAGTTCCTATCCAGTCGAGCCAAGAACTGCAGCTTCCCATGACCCTCAGCTTTCATGGGTTAGGTTGACCTGCAGTGAACCCAAAGATGACCTTTAAGAACTGCTCAAGGTTTTTGATCAGTTTGTTTGTTATGAATGAGGCATGAATATGATAATATCAGGTCTTGTAGAAGGCTACACATCATACTCTTCGGATTCTTTAGGTTAAACTGCCCAGCACTCTCTGATCATCTTTGGTTTGGTGGCTTTCCATAATGAAAGGTGGATGCAAAGAGGGAGCTACAGAAGCAGAGAGAGGCTTTCTGATAACTTAAAATGCCTTGATCAGTAAAATGGGGATGACATCTGACACTGAGTGGGGACTAAATAACATTTTGTGGTCGGAGAAATGCTGCCAAAGATCATTCTTGGTTCAGGAACATTGGATGTTATAGGTTTGGGTTACTGTTTCAGGTTTGTTGTCGGTTTTGCTCCTGACAAAAATATCTGAGAACATCAGGCTTGGCCGTATCTTTTTTACTGCTCCATTTGAATAGTAATATTTTGTTGGCTCACACATGGTAGTAAATTACTTTTGTCACAAACATTTTACACTAACAGTAGCAAATGAGAGTTATTGCTCTGTTCCCAGTGTCTGATGTACCCCGGAATTATATGGCACATAATGGGAACAAGGGTCCCAAATTCCCCAGGTATTCTCCCTAGTTTTATCACTTCTACATAGGTGCTCGGAAGGGACCTTGAGATTATCCATGGAACACTGATATGCTGAAATATGAGGAGGTTAAGTGGACGAGGACAAAGCCTGACAGAGAACAAAGTGAAGACACGTAGAATCACAGAGATAAAGCCAGAGGGAGACAGAAACAAACCAGAGCTAGGGTTAAAGAAGCACAGAAAATGTAGAGAGGACTGTGATAGAGTGGGAGAGACAGCACGGACTGAGAGACACGAGGGAGTGCCAAATCATTATTGTTAGATTCTTTGCAAAGACAAGCATGTTCTAAGTGTCCAGGAGTGAGCGGTGCTTTCACTGGCCTTTCTCTGAAAACACCATCACAGGGAGAGGCATTCCTTAACCCTTCACCTTTTGTAACTTGGCAAAAACCAGCTATCATCTCCTATTGCCTTCCTCAAGAGACGGGAGGGGAGCTGACGAGCATGACATCAATTTGTGGCTGGGGAAAATCAAAGCTCTGAAAACAGCAAATCCAAACTAATCTGTTATGGGTTTGGATTATGAGGTTTGCTTGAGCTGCTCAATGTATACAGGTCTGACATTTTTTAGGGATAATTGAGATACAGTAGAATCAGGAAGGGATTCAGTGTCACACCCACATGTCGACCTACGCACTGCTGAAAACACATGTGCATACATTATGCTCAGACGAATAAAAGTGCTCCAAAAACATGTACTGTGGGTGAGTCTTAAAGAAAGACACTTCTTACTTTTCCAAGGTAAATTAAAAGGCTTTTATTGTCTTGACGTTATACTAATGCTGGGTAGCATCAAAACTAGAAGGTAGGGGAAACAGAAATTGACAAAATTCACAGACTGAAACTTCTAAATTAACATCATTCATATTTTTTCATTTGTCTGTTTGGCAATAACTTTAAATTTAGCATTTACATTTCAGTTAGCTTGTGTTTTGAATGTCCCATCTTCTTCTATCTTACACCTGTTGGCTGGAGCTTCTTGTTTACTGTGTACATGTAAGAGCTGTGCAGATCTTCTTATCCAACTTTTGTGAAAAAGCAAATAAGAGCATTTCAGAAATAATATTTTCTAACTACTGATAACAAAAGAAAAACCCGAGAGTCAGTATGTGGTAAGACTTACAACTACCCAGCAGGTAGAAAGAATCATTATATCATAATATAGTATTAAAAAAAATAATTGTTTTAGTGCTCATGTTACATTATTTTTCATAGTTAAGTTTTTATTCAAAATCTGTAAATAATTACAGTTTTTTATTTACAGCAATAGCATCATTCTCCCATGTTATTGTCATTCTCATTATAATATTCCAGGTTATTATCTCAGGTTTTTTTCTTTCATGTTGCTAAAGGGAACAGTTTGTCTTGGACTGATGATTTTTTTATATCTACTCTATGTTGCCTTCAAAATTTCCCCTTGAGGAAAAATATCAATTGAATTGATTGAAAAGAATATGAATCGAGATAGGAATCAGTTTGTAGGAGCTGTGAATCAATTTTCTTTGTCCATGGTGTTAACTTCTGCAGAGGGCCCCTTTTGCTAAGTCATATGAAACAGATTTACCTGGTCAGAGCAGGGAGAGAGGAAGAGAGGAGACAAAACCAAGCAGTAGAGAAGGGAGTGGGAAGGAAAGAGGGAGCAGGCAAGAGAAGATCCTCTGAGGGCAGCAGCTCTGGTTTCAACCAGCCACTGATGCTGACTGGCAGCCATGTCAAAAGCGAAGAAGTCAAACGATGCTGATTTTCAAGTTCATCTTTAGGGCATGTCAAAGTAAAGCTTATTATACATGGTTTTGGAGGCCCAGGAATGTGTAATCACACTAATTCAGGTACACACACACACTCACACAGACACACACACACAGAGACACACACACACATTGGTCATTCATATATATATATATATATATATACACACATTTTAGTGCTTGTCATATATGTGTTTTAACTTGAAGATGCATGGACACACATGGTAAATGATCATAATATCTTGACTGTCATGGTTATAATCCACACATGCTGAAGAGTGGATTAAATATAATTACTGCAGAGACATCTTCATCTGGAGATTACTCATGTGATGTAGAGTAAGTCAGGTTTAGACCTTTGTTAGGACAAAGGGCTCATAGATTACTGATCAGAACACAGGAAGGATGATCACATGTCCTCATTTCCTTCTCTATCTGAGGTCTTATACGGCTGTTGCAGATCAACTTCTTTTTAATGTTAGTTGGTCCTGGCTTTCTTTTATAAACTCATTATTTTCTTCAACAGCTGAATGTAGACTGGGGTCAGTCACTAAAAAAAAAAAAAAAAAAAAAAGGTTATCGTCCATCCTCTGCAGAGCTGTTTGCTGCTTTGTACTTGACAAAATAAAAAGCTGAATGTTTTCTTGGTGTTTCCAGACTGAAACCATCACAAGTTGCATATTAAATAGAATAAATTGAGGATACTATTTGGCAATTTTGTCTAAGGAGTGATGTGTGCACCATTTAAACAGTAGAACTGAATCCCAGAATGACACATGTTCTCCCAACAGAAATAGTCTGACTCTGTGTAGACTTGATCAATGCTTAGAGCCCATGCACATCCCATTTTATTTAATACCTCAATTGAAGTGTGACTTTATTTTTTAGAAAAGTAACATTATTTATAATATTACTTTGAAGTTTTTTCATTGGATGATAAAATACTTATTCCTTCTTTCCAAAGAAAATAATTTGCACAGCCGACATTTTAGCTGGGTAAACAGTCGGTAAACCAAAGCGTATCTCTTGCCCAAATCAGGAATCACACTACCTTTGCAGGATGACAGGATCTATGTTTCCTATAGTTCCTTCCCTCCTGAAGAACACAAGGACTCAGCGTCGGCAAGATCCCAACCATGAGAGTAGGAAAACCCATTTTTGCCTTTTCATTTCGTTTTTACTTAAAATGAAAAAATAACAAAGTCAAAGCAAAATCTGTTTTCTTTTAAACGCACACATAGACCAATGGTAAATCTTTACAAGATTGAAGAAATCACCAACCTTAGATACCTTAGATGAAACTTGCTATGGCAGGCTGAGATCATTTTTCTTAATGGCTTTAATGTGAACTTGAGTGACAGCAGCACCAAAAGGAAAAAGATTGGGGAGAGGAGGTTAGGTGGAAAAAGACAGGAAAAAAAGAAAGAAAAGAAAAAAACTAAATGTTTGTAAATTTTATTTTCCAGTGGTATTTTTTGCCAGGAGCCAAATTCTTGAGATGGGCAAAAAAACAAACAACAAAAAACATTTTCATGAAGCTGTAAAAATGCTCCATTGTGTTTTACAATGTTGCACTCCATTTTATGTTTGTTTTCCCCTCAGTGAGATGGACACCGCTGACATTGCATCACTTGCAGAGTCGGTCCTGTCTCAGTAGAAGAGAAGGCTGAAACACAGATTGAGTTGTTCCACTGCTGCTACACTGGTGTTACGCTCTCTACAAGGCTGTGGCATGAGCTGCCCACTGCCCATCCACAGCTCGTCCCAGTGTCCAACTATGTAAGTAGTTGTAGCTGGGCATGTCTTGACCTATCCCTGTCCTCACCACTGAGGTGTCCTCCCTCTCAGCAGCCTGTAGAGGGAGCAGTGCCCTGTTCTCTCGCTCCGTCCTGTCTCCTGACCACAGCTGGCTGCAACACCTGCACTCCAGATGTCCTCTTCTGCAGGAGAGCCTGACTTTAAAACTTTTTTTTCTTCAATACAAGTCTCTCTCTCTCTCCATCATAAAAATATGGCCTCCTTTGTGAGCTCTCCTCACCTTTCTCCCGTCACCTCTTCTGTCTCTCTCTGCCCTTCTTTTCCATGTCATGATTGTTTACATAAGTCTTTAATACGCCTGAGCTGGAAGCAAAGGTGAAGCGAAGGAACTGAATCATCACCTGGGGACGGAGTGCGAGAGACACAAGGGAAATTCTTCACATCACTCCATTACACCATTCCCGCCGATATGCCCTCTCCACGCTCAATATGTTTAACCACCTATGAGCATTTGTTTTTAATACCAATTCAGCAGCTATATACGCTTCAGCACCTGTGGATCATAGTTTAATTAGTATATTTTTCTTTGGAAATGAAAAGAAAGAGGGAGTTGCCACACACAAAAGTTGCATGAGTCACGAGATGATTCAGTGAAAAAATTGGTCTTAACTTGAATGTTAAGACCAGTTTCCTTTTTTTTTCACAGTGTCCTGTGACTGTCTGCTGTTGGAGTTTAATCTTTGCCCTCGTAGCAATTACCCCCTGCGTGTGTTTGTAGCAAATCTGCAAACATATGGCCTTGCCTTTGAAAACAGAGTCTCTAACCCCAGAGAAAAGATGACAGAGAGGGACAGCAGGCAAAAGAAAGGGTGAGAGAGACCTAGACATCGGACACTCACTTTCGGCTAATGTTGGAAAACTCTGAGATGCGTTCTCTAAAATCCTTTCAAAAAACTGCATTGCTATATTTTAACAAAAAGAACATGAGTAATTAAAAAAGTGAGTCAATGAAATTGTTTCAACAGATGTCGATGCTTTGGTGTGCTGGTGTTTTTGTTGTATTTTTAGATTTCACCAGATTCTTAGATATTAAACACAAATAATGGAGTGCAAGATTATATTGATTTTTTTATTTACTCCACCGCAAAATGGCACACATATAAAGGGAAGCAGAAATGGCCGAAGGGAAGGCCAGGTCTTTAATATTTGTCAGGAGAGGGAAGCCACAGGGAGGGTGTTTCCCTCTGGCCCAGGGGCCGCTGCTCTGGTGACCGCTGCCTGCCTGCTGGGGCTGCCTGCTAGCAACAATGTTTGATCCCAAGAGCCCGAGATCCCTGGAAAAGCTGAACTCTATTTGCCTGGGTTGGTTGACTTCTGGAAAGAGAACAGTCAAGTCAGCAGCGGATTGGCCCCGATTCTGTGCAGCTGCTTGGAGAGCAAACACCACGAGAACCACTCAAGGAACCGCTCGGGGAACCGCCGCAGCACCGCGTGGAGAACCTCGACATGTGTCATAGCCACAATTTACAGAGTTGTGTGTTGTGAAACAGATATATGATACCACGACACTTAACAAAGTTATTTTGGAAATGGTATATTAGTCAAACCAACTATGAGCTTGGCTGAGGTAGTGTGGAGTTTCTCATTAAAGCCTGCACTCGGCTTTCGTCCACAGGCAGTTGCAGTAATTTCAATTTATTTTCTACACATCTCGCCGCCATGTCTTTAGGTTTTTTTCCCAACGCTACAGAAACATGACATGCCAGAGACTGCACTCTTACCCTGTGAGTACGCTGTTTAGGCTGACATGGATGGTGTTACTCACTCAGGAGTAGGAAATGTTCACATGCTTTAGAGAGAGTCATGTTTTATCAAGTTAAATACTGAATGCGGCTGTTATTTGGTTCTCAGTCAGTCATGGTTTCAATCCCACTGGCCTGTGGTAACAAAAAAAAAAAAAAGCACCTTCAAAAAGACTTCATTACTGAACCGTCTTTCTGTTTCTGTGGTTTCAACATGTTTTCACGTATATTCTGCAAAGGACTTTACGTCCATGTTACTCTTCTATATTTCTGTTCATTTGTGTTATAAATTACAGCTAATTGCTTATCAGGTGTGTGTGTGTGTGTTTTTTTTTTGTGTGTGCATATGCGTGTGTTCACGTAGTTTTTAAAAACAAAAACAAGTCAATCTAATAATACAGAGAGAGAGCGCAGACATCCTGAGATGCCATGCCCATCTCTGCCACAATGAACACAAGCTGTACTTGAGTCATTCTGTTGCTACACAAGACAAAACAACACAACGAAACAAAATATGGGCAAAAGAATGGAATGAATTTAAGATATTAATGAAACCGAAATCAAATCAGAACTGTTGTAAGACATTAGTGTGATAATTCCTTGTAGGATCCAGATAGGCCGCTGCGGCGCATAGGTTTTCAAATGCAAGTCAGAGCAATGAGTCATATAGAACATCAAATACTTATATTAAGACAGAAGGAGAAATCCACAAGCACACAGGGAATGAGATATATTCCCCGAACGATTGATAGTGATGGCGGTGTACCATTCAGGGCTAGCAGGGCAGCTGTTTCTGGTATCTGGATCAAATATTCCCAAGCATTCGTCATGACACACAAACACATAATGATCAGTATGGCCACATCAGCCCCTCAGAAATCCTACTGTACACAGACACACACACACACACACACACACACACACACAGAGACGGTTCCCAGACTTTCTTGGTGATGCGTGGAGCTACGTGCCCCCGTCGCCATGTGTTGAAGTAGCGCAGGGGCAACCACATCAGGGTCTTTTGCCCCACCCTGGTCACCCACAGGATCCGAAGACAAACACAAACACAAACACACAAACAAGCACACTAACACACTTGTTTTCGTAAGTCTTTTGTTACACAATCATAATGCGAATGAACAAAGTATGCAAGTACAACACAGACACCAAACCTTTTTTATATATATAAATACATATATATATATGTATGCAAATACAATCACAGACCACATATACACACAAAAACACACACCCGTACGTACACATATACTCTCAGTCTGACCATACACATATGGAACCATGCAGGGGTTCAAACCAGTGATGTTTTTTCAACTCACATTTTTTCCTGGTTTAATCTGGTTGATGTTACTGTGGTTTGGGTTGGTTTTAGAAATTTTTGGAAATGTAAAAACATGCCATGGGAAAGGAATGCAGCCAATGTTGGAAGGCAGGAATGAAATACGTTTTTATAAATATTTAATGAAAATTGTTTTTGTATATTCGGCTGTAAACGTAGTGACAAACTCTCTAATGCCACACTTTAGAACTTCTTTTATCACTTTCTGTGGTACTCTGTACTTTTTCCATGTTCATTTCTTTTTGATATCACAGCATTTAACTTCCATTTATCTAATTAACCATATTTATTTCAAAACTACAAAGTTTGATTTGCGACCCAGGGTTTCCTAAACCAGTATCAAATGGATATTGTCAACAAAAGATTAACTTTGAGTCATTCTTTTCCAAAAACATTTGACTTTTTCTCCGCTAACTTTTATTTTGACTTAAATATACTTCTTTATGGGCTACATGTGATTCCATTTTCCAATTAAAAAACACACTCCCATCACTTTAGAGCAAGCTTTCTTGCAAACAATTTTGAAGTTTATTTATTTCCTATAACTTTTATGTCCAATGATGTGTATGATCTGTTATTTAGATATAGAAAAGTGTAATTATTCAGCATCACATTTAGCCTTTGCAGATGTTTGAGCACCTTAAACTCAAGCTTGCCATGCCTGAGCTCATTTTATGAAGAGTGATGGTGACCCTCTTTGACCTTGCACAGGACCTGCAGGGGTCACACCTATTAGAGTGGTTATAAACTCTTTCTGGTTTTCTTTCTGTCTGTAATTAAAGCAATAAATTACCTGCCGATGGTGGCAGGGTGTTAACGGCAGCTTTGTGCTCCTGCCTTGGGGAGTAGATAGATCGCTTGTTGACAGTTTTTTTTAAATTTGTAGTTATTTATGTATATACGACATTCACATGCAAATGTTCATCTGATGTAAAATAAGCTCAATAAACACATTTGAATACACGTCTTTTTGTTTTATTTCCTTTGGTTTAAATCCTTAGGACATGATCACAATATATCCCTGTCATTGGGATTGGGAGGAGAATCCAGGAAAGAAAGAAAACAACTAAAATCTAGAAAGAGTACAAAAACTGCAGATAAGAAGGGATTATTTATTGTTTAAAAGGAATGCACTGATTTGATGAATGGTTGTAATATTTTCAATTTATTTATTTATTTTTACAATTTTACCAACTTTTCTTGCATGATTTCATAGACAGCAATGACATGAAGATTTTGCACTAAGTATTATGTTTGTGTTAATATAAGCTTTGATTATTAAATTGGAATTATGATATTTCCGCTGTACAGTCAGATATATGTTGGCTGGCAGCTCTCCTGGAACAAAGCCACACTCCAGTGACAGCGCTAAATGTGAGGAGTGAATTATCCGTTGACTTAATGGAAATATTGACCAAGTTGCCACCGTCTCACCCCTCACTCTGGACCACTTGTCCGCTCGATAAAACATTCCTATGATACAACATCTGCACAAACACATACATTTTCATCAGCGTCTCTGTCTTGTATGGTTGCTATGGCTACAAATGGCCATGATTTCAACCTTGACCAACCCTTACACATATCCAAGAACCAAAAACATCATGATAACCAGTGACTGTATTTTTCAGCTTAGTTTTTCTTTCAGTGCTCAGTTCAAGTTCAAAATGACACGAGAAAGTGAGAAAAAAGATGGAAAATATGCTAGATGTTGGCTCAGAGCTGGCATTTTCCTCCAAATTTTCTTTTTTAATTGAAGGCCTAAATGAGATCCTGTGATTCTCCTAAAGTGTCAAAACGGAAACAGATAGATAGTAAACAGATACTTTGTTTTCCATGCACAGGATTAAATCTGCATTATGTTATGTAATCTGGTTATAGAAAAAAACTGAAGTGCCTGAGACCACTTTGGATTTTAGTCCACCACTGTGACTTTCTTTTTCAATAATGTTTCCATGTATTTCTTTTATGAGTTATGATTGTACTTTACTTTTTCTGCAGTCAACACATTACTTGCAGGTAAATAGTATTCCTTAGGTGCATCACTAACTTTCAGAAGTACAACTAAATTGATCCATGTTCAATAGTGATTAAAAGAACATACAGGGCCAGTGTTGGTCATGAGGATCCCCTGACGTCAGAGCGTGGCTTCACTGTGTTTGGTCAACAGATGATCAAAGCCCTTCTTAATTACAACTGTTATCTCAATCAGAAGCTATGAGCTGGTTGTTCAGGTCAATATCTGTGTTTGTAAAAGCAGGTCAAAAAAAGTTCCTGTGAGAAAAGACTTTTTTAGATCCTTCCCTTCATCACAATCATCTGGATACAATTGTGTCATTACAGCCGACTCCTGTCTGTGGATGAGGGATGCTAAATACCCTGACGATAAGGCCTCAAAGCTAACTTTTATTTTCTCAATCCATTCCCTACTTGACTCCCTCACTCTCGCCTGCACCCAATCTCCAGAGCCACACAAGAAGCTTTGCGACTACAGGAAATAAGGCTCTTCTCGTCAAGGCAAGCAGTACTTTGTTTGACCTTTGACCTCACTTTGTGACTAGCTCATGAATGGTGACTCAACACAGACACACACAAACACTTATCGTAACTCAAAGCTCTTTTTCCCGTAACATTTTCAAATAAATGAGAAGACTTGCAACTGTGTATAACAGCTAGACGTGATGGATGTCGTTGGGCAGCTGCTGGGCCTTTACTGGAAAGACTAATGGAAATCACCTGGTTTCAAATCTCTATATATTGTTACTATAACACAACACACTCGTTCCTGAAGGGCAGCATTATAATTCCTGGAGAGTAGCTTTGAAAACAGTTTACAGAGCTCCAGCCTTGGACCAGAATGCCTGTAATTTTCATTGCAGCGAAAAGAGTGAGGGTGTCATCTCTTCTTCTCAGATTAGTAATTTTAGCAGAGAAAATGGCTCAGTTAACATCATTGTTATTGTTATTCTCATTTTCCATCAGTATGTTACGATTGCAGTGTTGACTTCATGCAAATATAAGCCTGTGAACATGTGTGTGTATGTGAATGTGGCTCATTTGACAAATAATCTTCGCTTGATCCTCATACGTGACAGCTACTCATTCACCTGATGTGGCAGTCAACCCCACCCTATTATTTCGCTCCAGCAAATAGCCTTCCCCGCTACTAACCTCTTCATCTAATCACACCCATGTTATTACTCCGTCTGCCCCAAGAATCAAAGACTTTATCCCACATGCAGGGCAATTTATGGTCAACTTAGATGTCTTAATGGCCAGAGAGAGTTATACTGAGGACACAGTGGACATCTTATTGAGAAAACAGCGGCAATTGCTCAGCCTGTCAGTTTTCAGGAGGGGTGGGGGCATGGACAGAGCAAAGATTTGTTCTCTGCAAGGTTTCCTTCAATTTTTCAATCTGGCATATTTGGGAAATACAGCCTCATTGATGGACACAGGCTCACTGACTCACTTTGAGTCCTGAATAGTGGTTTTAAAACCACGGTCGTAACCATTGTTTTTTTTTTCTTTTTTGTTGCATTCAGTCAACAATATATATAATTTACAGAATGTGTAGCTATGAAGAAATTTGGAAGAGCACACTGATAAATTATTAAGTGCTTTATAATGACTGTAAACGCTGACTCATCTCACTTTGATCATTGGTAGTGTAGCTCCTGCACAAAGGGTATGCAGAAAATATTATATTCAAAGGTTTTATTACTTTGGTCTTGCACATTTTAGATGGGAATTATTCAAAAGCACAAATTCATTTGAAAATGACAAATTTGTACCATGTGAACATTTCATATTGCAAAATGTATTTATGCTTTGGCTCACCTTCCTCTCTCCGCAGTAGCTCAGACTGCCACTGACAAACAACATGTGTGTGTGTGTGTGTGATCAGTGGGATGGGGTGACAAGATGACTGCTTTGATCAGATCATCACCTCTTATGAGCAGACACAGCTGCCCATGGTGTTGTAAGTGTGTGTGTGTGTGTGTGTGTGTGTGTGCGTGCGTGTGCATTTGCATTTGTGTGTGTGTGTGTTTTGTAAGATAAAGACTAATACATGGTATCAACATGTGTGAGAACTGCTTTTTTTCATTGAAAACGACATACAGTGCTCATCCCAGTGCCACGTTTTCAACTGCGTGGGTGGTGAAAGTGAGGTCATGTAACAAACGTGTGATTCAGCAAGAGCTTATCAAAATATCATGGTGCATGGAGCATTTATCAGGAAAACCGCAAAGGTCTAAAAATAAAGCATATCAAAGCAAATTAAGGCATTACCTAATCAGGACTAGATATGCTTAATTTGCTAATAATTGATGAATTGTTTTTTAAGTCTTTTGTTTTTTTCATGGTTCTGTACGTGAAAATGTAGGGTTCAAGAGTTATGAATCTGCATATTGTTCTGATCATAATATTGTGTAACCACATACCAATGTCTCTGTTGCATTTTAAACACTGTCCTGAATGTAGTATGATGCTGTTGGAATAGGGAGTACTCTCCGCGGTGCACATGTGCTGCTGCTCATGGGGTTTAACACTACACACATGATCCTAAGGCCTCAATTTTACAATGTGTTGTCAGCAACATACACATGACAACTCATTTTATTCAGTCCTTGCTCAATCCGTAAAGCCTAACTTGATGTTTTATTTGTGAAGCTGCTAGATTTCAAGGTCTACACTTTTTCTCATATCCAGTTTATGCGTTTTGGTTTTTTTTACTTTGTTTCCCTCCTCCACACCAACCTGAAGTTATTTGGTAGGTGTTAAAAATTCTACGCTGTAGCAGTTTACTTACAAACACAAATGTACGAGAGGGATCTGAAAACGTGGCACCCAAAAGTTGCTCAACGGGCCACATGTCGTAACACTGTTCGTGGGCTAACATCCTGCGGCCAAACTGATTGAAAGCATGTGCGTCCACACCTTTCTTTTAGCTTCCGGACACATGACTGGGATAAAATAATTGAATCATACAGCTCAGTTAGACTGACTGGACTTACCTTGTTAGAGCCCGTTCTTTTTTTTATGATTATGTTTGTGCTTCATGTGGACAGAAGTTGCAACACTTACCAAGGTCACCATTAAAAAAAACAACAAAAAAAAAAAACTGCCACATGGTCCTGTGATATATCTTTTGGGCTTGGTTACAACAATAACTTGGCAACAATTAGTCAGCACAAAGACATGGATTGCTCATGTAAACACGGATGAGACAAAGTTTCTTCCTAGGATTCTCATAAATGGTGCACTAAAGCAAGCAGCTCTTTAAGAAACAAGCATTAAACATTTAGCTTTTTTCCCTTAGAGGAAATCTGCAATGCAGCTCTACCAATCTGTAGGTAGTTCTCACAGTTCAGTCATAATGAGTCTTTTAGGTCTCTGTTAAAAACTTTTTGCTGCCACTGCCAACCCATGGAGATGTAGACCATATGACAGATATTACCCCACTTTCTTTATATAGACCTAACCCTGCCTTGCCCTGCCCAAAGCTTTTCCTCACCGTCCCAAACCCAACAAGTAAAAAAGAGAGAAACAAAAAGAGAGAGATAGCCAGAGTAAGCGATAGATAGAGTAATTAATAAACAAAAGGTTTTCAGAGAATGACATAGTCGCTAAAGATGGCAAGTGGTGAGATAGCTGAGGGAGAGATCAGAGAAGGGGGGAGAGATGGACAGAGCGAGTCTGGATCTGAGCTCTATAGAGGAGGAAACCGCAGAGAAAACCTCTGTGGCCAAAGCATCCATCATCCTCATGTTACGGCGATGGGAAGAGATCGCTGACCTCACCAGCAGATGTGCAGCCTGCATGCTGGGCTGGGCTGGGCCAGCCAGGGTTGGGCAGGCAAGAGTTGGACTGTTGAGTTTACATGTATATTACCATCCTAGAGTTTGAATTGGTTATCCCGCTTATATGCCTCTTGTGCTTTTTATGTTTATAATTATGTGGTCATTTCAGTGGTACACTAATGATTTAATGGACACTTAGCACAGCACTCTGATGGAAGACACGATTATGTCTTTGGTTGTTTAGGAAATATAATGTATGGGCCATGTGAGAAGCGTGGCAAGCTGAAGTCATTCCAATACACTGCACCTTACAACAACGAGTTATAGCGAACACATCCTTCACAATCAGTATGGTGATCCTTTTTTCCTGTGATACCCACTAAAGTTTTCATGGTTACATTTAGTACACACAGATCTCTTTAATGTCATGTTGAAAACCATAGTTTGGGTTAAATATCTCAAAAGATAAACATTGACGTGAAGCATGAGACTGGAAGCTGACTTTTTCAATATTTAACCAAAAACCACCACCTTACTCTAACCTTAACCACGTGTTTAAGTAGCCTCAACGTAACCACATGTGGGAGTCAAACTCCTGTCAAGTCAAGTCGAGCTGATTTTATTCTAAGAAATAAATAAACTTTTATGGGGAAAATGTGGATGAAACCTCAGGAGGAGTATGAGAGGAGGGATCCCTATTTCAGAACAGATGGAAAGATGGAATAGGGCAATATGGTAAAATTACTGTCGGAACAATCAGGATGACAAAATTAAAGATTAGATAGTAAACCAGGTGCTGCCAAAGAGTGAGCCTGAGCCTCACAGCCTCCTCTCTGTCACAAATCCCTGGAAAGACAACAGGCTACACAAACACTCAAGAAGCAAAACTCAAACGCATCGTTAACACTAAATGGAGAAAGGGATCATACACACTAGGGAAAACAGAAACAGAGGAAAAATGCAGACAAGGAAGAGAGTGACAAGAAGACAAACAGCCACTAGTCTAGATTGATGTGCATTTGATTTTATGTTAGAGTTTAGATACTGCTGTACATAATTATCACAGCCTGCCCAAAGATGAGTAAGTTATCACAGCAGTGCAGATCTGTGTAATATCTGAAGCACAGTCAAGATGTTTGATTGGCCGCTGATGGCCCTGCGTCCAAAAAGCAATGAGACAATGATTTTAAATAAAAAACAGACAAAATTATTATAATGAACCATTCCAATTATAATGTGAAACTTTTCAATGTCTACATAGTTGGCGATGTTTTATAAACTACTTACACTACCAGTCAAAAGTTTGGACACACTTTCTCATTCAAATGAATAGGAAAGTGTGTCCACACTTTTGACTGGTAGTGTACGTGCTTGGAATTTGAGTCATCTGTGTTCAAAATACACTTTAATCAAACTTCAAGCCAGGTTTCATAATTGTTCAAAGGTCTCTTTCAAATGTCCCTGCTTGTGCACATTTCCTTCAACCTCATATGTGTCTTCACATCTGCTGTTCTTTCCTGCCTTGCCTGCAGCCTGCATACAATGTTATTATATCTCGCCCTTCCCATTTGTTTTAAAGTCACCTTGTAGCCTTTACCTCCCTCTAGCTCTCCCCTGCCTCTTGATCTCACCCCTCTCTCCTGCTTCTCTACGGGAAAGTCCCCAGAGTTCTGCAGTAGCACCGGGAGCTGTAGCAGCGGCAGAGTTTGGGTCATACTGGTGAGGGGAAGGCACGCCACTGGCAGCTGGCCTACCACATTAGAGGACTTTGGTGAATGCATGTGTGTATGTGCATGTATGTGTGTGCTCACATGTGTGTGAGTGTATGCATGTGTGTACAATAATAAGCGCCCTGCTGCCTGTTGGTCACAAGGCAGCAGCTGTTCAGGCCCACAGATTAGAGGCTTGCACTGCACTGGATGCCCTGAGTGAGTGGTTAGATGGATGGATGGATGGATGGATGGATGAATAGATGCTGAAAGTTTTGGAATCATTCAGTAAGCCATACCCATCTCAGTTACAATCGCTGCACCTACCTATCATAAAAGCAAAGAGTTATCCAGTGGTAGTAAAACATACTGTTATTACTGTGTCTTTGCCATTTACATATCCACTGAAATGCAGCTGCAAAAAGGTACAGTCCTTCTCTGGCATCATAAAAGTGTCACTTGGAAGTCGTCCTCACCACAAAAACAATAGCAATGGTTATTTGCTCAAACGCTTACTACGCGATTATAATTATGCACTGTGAATGCCCTCTTATAGTCATCTGAACAATGTCTAAACGGTCTGCGCTAGGTGCAGAGTGCAGACTGATGTCCACACACAAACATGGAACATGATAGTGACAGTGAAGAGCTCTAATTACCTTTAGAGACATCATTTTCTCATAACTCATAACACATAACTCAGTCCGAGAAGCTTTGTTGTTTGGTTTCCCAAATGGGTTTATTTAGCTCTGAGTGTAGGTTGTTGGTTCCACTGAATAAATACAATTTATACAAATACATCTTCAACCATTTAACATCACAAATAGGATGACTGCTTACTGTACCAAACCCTTTTTTTGACATTTGATATCTTAACAATGGCTCAAATTGCAGGAGACTGTGTGACAAAGATGGATCCTCAAAAAATAAAACAAAAGAAAATTATCTTCTTTATCGGAATGCGGCAATAAACATCATAGCTTCATGTTGACTAGTGTTTCATTTTTGTTACCACTTGACACAAAGACCCATTCTATTCCACCTCCACAAAAACACCTAAACAAGGTGTAATTTCAGCTAGAAGAATTTTTTGCCATATCAGTAAACCATCCCATAGAAGTTCAATAATAGAATTTCTTTATACATAACAGTATAATTACTTTGGAGTTTTTCAGGTCAAACCAGGTAGTGTATAATTACGAACCCAACCTCAAGTATTATTTTTAAAAAAAATGTTTTAAATAATCTCAGACAGAGCAGTAAACTTTAATGTGTGGTGCAATTCAGTTAACGGTCAAATGTGAGATTGTTGATAAAAGAGCTGCTTATTGTAAATGCAAAGTGTGATAATGTCAGTGAACAGAAACAGACTTAGTGGATAATTTTATATTTGAGATTTCCTAATAAATGGAATATTACTTTTGGTTTAGTGCAAGGTGGGAGAGCATTGTGATAAAGAAAAAATTGTTCTGTGTGAGTGCGGAGTTTGCAAGTTGTCCCTGTCCCTGTCTGGGTTCCTTTGGAGTTTGACAGTTTCATCCCAAAATCAAAACATGTGCATGTTATGTTAACTGGTGACTGTCAGTGTGAGTGTGAGTAATACAGTAGACTACATGGTGACCCAGCGATGGATGGACTAATCATGTACCAGGATATATCCCACCTGAGCCCAATGTCAGCTAAAATTTCCTCCACCCCGTTACAACCCTTGATGGATGGATGGATAGTGCAAAATAATATACCTTGATGAAAGAGTAATTAATGCAGATCATCAGCAAACCCTCAAAAAGACACTTTCTTACCCACATTCATATGCTAATACTGCTGTACATGAAAAAGGTTTTAACACCACACATTAAAAGCTGATTCCTTTACATACGATTGATGTTGGTACATAAAAAGATTGATTCTTTCCAAGTATTTCTTGAAACTGGATTGTATTTCGATTATCTCAAAGATAAAGTTGACTATAAAGTCGAGCCATCAACAATCAGCTGCTCCTCAGCAACACCTTCCTGTATTCAGCAACACAAGGACCTCTGTAAAAGAGTAGGTGTGTGCCATATATCCCACCTGTGCATTAAATTTGTTTTAGGGTGGAATTCCCCTCTAGGCGGGACTCATCAGTCATATGCCAGAGAGGTATCCCCCTTGATCCTCTGTTGTGGTTTCTCTGGGTGAGATGAAGGCTATTGCTGTGACTCAGGGAGGCAGGCGCACTCTTAAATGCTCCCCCTTTGTGTCTGATCCATCTGATCTCTTTGTTCACTACACTCTGGCACGCGCATGAATGGTTATACACCAATACCAGCGAACAGATGCAAGTGCCTGCAAGCACACACACAGACCGGCAAACGCACACTCATGCACATGCCATTGGTTGATCCCTGTAAGAGTATACTCTTAATGTCATAACCCCAATAAAAGCGCAGCCATCCAGATGTCTGGTGTGTGTATCATTGCAATGGGTAGATCACGTAAGATGAATGCTTACCTGCTACATCAGAGATTGTCCTGAATTCCCTCACACAGATTCACACACGTCATCCAGCCAGAAGCTGTGATCATGTCAGTGGTACTGTGGTGGTGAGACACCACTCATGGCTGCCTCATACAAAAAGGAATGTTGTTCATTAGAGATCTGGTGCAGGTAAGGATGCATCCTGGTCAAACATTATGTCATCCTGTTGCTGGTGTTGAAGGAAGGGTGTGTTTCACACAGCTCTTTTCACGTTTGACACACAATGACATAAACTGTCTCACATACACAATGAATAGGTGTAATTTTACTCATGACTGCACCTCAGTAACATAATGACATAGTGTATAAATATACAATATTATTCGAGAAAAATACTTCTGGTTACCTGCTAAATGGGTTACTTAGATAATTTAGTTGTGAGTTTATTGCTATAAGAATTTTTTATTTCTGTCTTACAGCGAAAGATATGCAAATATATCAGTAAACCTAGACAAAACAAGATTACACGGATGAATATCTGTGTAATATGATGCAAGAGTCAGTGTCTCTAGTTGGTTGGTGGCTCAATCCCTGACTTCTTCACTCCACATGTTGAAGTGTCCTTGGGAAAGATTCTAACTCCAAATTGCCCCTATTATGTGGGTATGTGTCCTGTGTGTGCATGAAAAAAAGCACAGCATGAATGTGTGAGTGACTGGATGAATGTGGCTTTATTGAGTGTTAGAGATAAGAGAAGAAAAGTACTAAATGTGTTGCGCAGTCCATTTATTTTATTTCACTGTCCAAAAACAAAATGCAAGCATTCTTTGTATTACATCCATAAACTGTGAAATGTTAAAAACAGTTTGTAAACATGCAACATTTCAAATTCTTTGGCTCCTTCATGCAGTAAGTAACAAAATTATTGAAAAGGGTTTACCTATTCTGTTCTGATAGCCAATTTCTCTCTCTTTTTTTGTGATAATTGTATCAAGTTATTTTGGTTGTTGTTCTCATCGATTCTCTAATTTCTGACAACTTGAAAATAAAATAAACATAAAAATAAAAATGGTGATGTTACAAGAGTCACCACAAAATGTTCTCCCACTGTCTGCGTGGGAAACATGGGGAGAAAGACGACATGTTTGGGTGAACTGGTGACTCTAAATTGTCCGTAGGTCTGAGTGTGAGTGTGAGTGTGAGTGGTTGTTCGTCTTTTGTTGGCTCCAGCATCCCCGCGACCTGGAAACGGATAAGCAGTAGATGAATGAATGAATAACCTTACCAGACCTCTGCAGCCTGGCACCTGTCTCTGCTAAAGGCTACCAACAAAAGGCTATTCCAGTAGCATAACACACCTGAACCTTCCACTGAACAATCAGCACTGACTTCATACTGAGGGTGATGCAGAAAGCAGATTTTTGTAATGACCCCCGAAGCTGCATATTTACATCCCTTGATGTGTTTATCATTGCACTCACCTCTATTTTCCATCATTAATAGCGTATTATAATTAAGATGGGGCCTTTGCCTTAGGAATACTCGCCCTAGATGAGGCTTAGGTCTGATACACTGGGGGGTGCATCAGACCTGAGGGAGCTGCAGAGATACATACTTGGAAAGCATATAATATGTGTGTACATGCAAATATATGTGTGCAACCACACAGACAAGCTCACTTGTACACCCGCCTCCAGCATGGCAGGTCTGAACACTGTGGTAGCACTGAAGCCTTGGCACTCCCCTCTTAACATGTTCAAATCTGTCCTCATCTCTTCTCCACTTAATCTGCACCAGATCACCTCTGTATGTCACATCAAAGAGAGAAGGGAGGAGTGCCTGAAAGACAAATGATGCATTCTGTGTGTTCTTCTGTAATTTCACCAGTTATTTACTAATACGAGGTCAATAAAGTACCTCCATGTTAAACTGGAATGGCTGAGTGCAGCATCTCCAGGTGTTGGTGGGGCAGTTAGGTAGGCTTGGGCATGATATAGGAGTCACACCTGTATGAAACAGAAGGTGAAAGTGTTAAGCTATACATTCCTTACACGCTTCCCTTTAAGAAAAATACTTGGAATTTACTGTATGCTGTACAGATGCTAAACACCAAGAAAGTGTGCAGACAAAAGATTGTATAGGTGTTTATTGATAAAAGAGTACAAAAGTTAGTTTACTTGAAAAAAAAAAAAAATTAAAAAAAATAAATAAATATATATATATATATATATATATATATAAGCATTCACTTGTGACAATTACATTTGTCATCAATGATTTATTGCCTTTCTTGATGACAGAGGTAGTAAAGTAAGGTGATAAGGTGGTGCACATTCAATATACACAGGGAAATGAGCTGATGTGTGGCAATGGCAGAAAATAAAAGTATTAGGAAACATTAAGCACAATGAGGCAGGTGAACCAGATCGTTCAATGATGTGCTATATTCTGCAGACAGCATTGCCCTGCGGGATCATTGGAGAGAGAAAGAAGGGATGGACAGGGGGGAAGAATGCGAGGAATGAAGGGTGAACTCAGCTCGGCAGGTCTGTGCAGCAACAGCATGCACAGTGAACTCTAGGAAAGGTAGTAGAAATGGCCTAGGGACACAACTTTGCTTCAGCATCTCCACAAAGAACTTGCTACTGATTAACCTACATCTAATCAACTCACACACCCATTCGCTGACACTGTCTCTGTCTGAACCTTTCTTTTTTGCCTGTCAAAGGCCAATAATGCATCTGTCAGTCTCGACCGCCATGAATCAATTAACTCATCAATTGTCTTTCACTAACTCAGCCTGGTCAACCGATAGTGGCACAAATAAACTAGCCTGTGGCTCCTTTATCAGTATTTGTCCTTTCTTTTTGACACATACCATGCTCGGCCACTTATATTAAAGATTCACTGATTTCATTGACAACAATTCTTCAGCAGTTTACCACGCTGACAAGCAACATCGCAATATATGCAAATTTTTATGTGCTCTAATGATAGAGGTTTGCAATTGCTTGAATTGATTCGTGGAAATTTAGTTTTTATTTTGGAAACTAATGCTATGAATACCCTTTTACACTCATCATTGGTTTGTTATTTATATTACAGATATATCGCCATTATAGTCTGCGTTTATTAGGCTCCCTTCTTTAAGGAGATGATTTTGTGAGTCTGTTAAACAGCTTTATACTCATCTATCTAGCTATCAGCACTGTGATTGGGTGAGCCGCCATCTTGGATCTTTAGCTTTATTGATGTCAAAACTGAACTTGAATTTAAATTTAAAGTTTTAGCTGGAAAGCTATTTTAAATGTTCACATTTGGCTGAAAATCCTACTGACAGATGGACATCCCTAGTTATCAGCAATGCATAACCAAATATTTTCCAGTGAACATTTGGTTCGTGATGTACTGGAATGTATTAGATTAATGGGAATCGTGAGCTCCACAACTATTGAATTGCCATCGCGATGGAGTCGATAACTCTTATTATCATTGTGTTTTTGGAAACCTCTGAACTCCCTCCAGCTGCTTCCAGATTCCAGAGCGTAAGGTTATAGTGATTCAAAGCTTGGAAAGTTGGAGGAGACCAAAAACGTGACAACTTAGAGTTAAGAGTAATATGCTCATTTAGTCTTAAGAATTTTGTGAGTCTAAACCCAGATATTTAGCAAGTATGAAAACAAGGAGGAAACTCGCTAGTTTCTTTTTAAGTCCTCATCAAGCCCATGTCTACAGCTGAGAGTAGTTTTGGTAATGACCATGATTGAAGCCAAGGCCATGAAGATTTTGACCTTCATTGCAAAGGATTACTGGAATTCCTTGCAACATTGAACCTCTGAAAAAGCTGCACAATAATAACTATAACTGGGTCAAATGATCAATTGCTATGATGATGACCTCCCTCAACAATACCTGTATCCTAAAAGGGACATGAATCGGTCACATTTGCAAATCACATTTTGCAGGCAAAATGACCCTGTGTGCATCAAAGACAATTTAAATTGTCTATGATGAAGTTTACACAGTGTAACGTTTGTTGTATGAGCAAAGGCAGCTCACTAACTCAAGCTAAATAGTACTAAACATGCAATTTATCCTGGATCAGCCAACTCAGCTGGACCACCAACTCTACAAACAGTTCAAGATGGCTCCTTGACATTCGTAATCCTTTGATGCAGCACAAGTCACCAGAGAATGTTGAGGGCATTGCAAAACTACACATGAGAAATTACTCACAAATATAGTTGTTAGGTTAACCACTACAGATCTGTCTCTGAAGTGCAAAGTCTAGTCTGGTTCAGGACCGTGGGTTGCAGTCCATCATGGGTCACTTGAAGTAAGAGGTGGAGAGGAGAAGGGACATAAAAGAGCCCTCTGAAAAGCTTAAGATTAAAGGGTACCACTGCTTGTCCCTCGTTGTGTTATTAATGCCAAAATTACTAATTATACTGTCTCAGAAGTTTTTAAAGCTTGGTTGATGATGCAGCAATTTGACTTGTTTGGGGCAGATAACTGATCAAAGAACACCCGCCTGGGTAAAGGGGAAGGCTCAAGTCCATATGACTGCCAGCAGAAGAAAAGAGAGAGCAAGAGAGAGAGAAGAATAAAGAGTTTAGAAGAGGCTGTAGTTAAAAGATAATTTATTTATAAGCTTTATTAACGTGAAGTCAGGTTATTAATACAATAAATATAAACTGAATAAAAAAAAGCTTAATTTGAAAAATAAAATGTATTTTGGTTTTTTAGCAGCCTGAAATTAGAATACAACTAGAATAACAGGGTTCCGATGAACTATTTAAGGTGTACCTTTCTTACAGGAAATTTTGCAGTATGGCTCAACCTGGGAATGATCTGACAAATTGAACATGTTGATTTACCTGCCAGCTGCATTTTTTTATTAATTTAACTCTTGCAAAAGAGCAAGGCAACATCACTCTCCAAAACTTTTCAAATAACGTTTACATAAGAAAAAACATACAGTAGGTTGGATGTGTTTGCAGCTAACAAGATAACCACTTCTGGATTGCAAACTAGTACATTAAACATTATGTTATATATGAAATGACTGTTAGAGTGTGATGTCCAGAAAGCAAGTCTGGCATCAACTTGTCTCTCTCTTGCAGTCAAGAGTTCTACGTGAGGGACATTGTTTACAGGAACATACTGCCAAGGTGAACTTTTGTGTGTATTTCACTGCCTATCTTTCAGTCTATGCTTTTCTTGTTTTCTTTCCTTTTCAGTTTGGCTTAGCTCCTTATTTCTGAACTCTGCTTCCCCCGAATTACTATGTCACTGCACTTTATTTTTCTAAATTTCCTGAATAGCACAGCATAATTTTCTCCCAAAAAAACCCACAACAACAAACAAACAAAAAAACAAAAACAAAAACACATACATGGAAACAACCTGAGATGCACCGATACAGACGTCTGGTTCAGTCAGCCTAAGGGAGGATGATTTCAAATAATATGTTAGTTTGTTTGTTATAAATGTTAGCTATATTTTCTGTCCATCAAAAAACGCAACTTGATATGTATTGATTCTCAATACAATATCAGTGAATAATGTATTGGCAACGTAACACTGTCATAATGCATCACTTCTCCCAGAAAATCATTGCATCAATCAGTGGCCTCCTCTAACCATGAATTTGTCCATGAGTTTCTCACAGCTCTCTACTGGAATTTCAGACCATTCTCCTTTTGCAAACCTGCTTCAGTTCACTAGCAAGAACCACAATATGTCATTTGAGTATTTAATGATTTCAGTGGATATTGAACTTGATGGAAAGGTGTTGGAGAATTGGTGGAGATTGATATCTGGTCTGGCAGTGTGGTTTGGTTGGGCAGGAGAAGAGTCAGTGGCTGTCTCAGCTGGACTCTGCCTGAGCTGGACACTTACCCCCCAGAACATAGAATTAGATGAGGGAGAGGAATACACTGCCTTGAGTGGGAGGGGATGAGGTTAGGAGGATTAGGATGCGAATGAAAGGATGAAGGCATGGATGGGTAGGGATGAGGAGGGCGGAAGACAAGGGTAAGGGAGGGTGGGTTGAGAAATCAGAGACAAACAGAGCAGGAAGTGGTTTAAGTAGGGTATAAGTAGGTTTGATAGGTAATTAGGGGTCTGGTTGAGGCATGGTTTAGCCTAAGTTAACCAGTTAACAACAAGTCTTTCAAATTTGCCTTCGCTGCAAATGTGTTCTATTCCGGTATGGACTCATTGACAGTCATTTCAGGACTATCTAACACTTTGTCTTTAACAATTTTTGAACGCTTTTTGAAGTGTGTTTTGGGTCATCATCCTGCTAGAAGACCCATGAACTCTGATGTAGACCCATCTTTCTGACACAGGCCCCGCAGTCGTCAGATTTCATGATTCCATTCACACAGCCAAGGCATCCAGTGCCAGAAAAAGCAAAGCAACCTCAAAACATCTGTGAACCTTCACAATGTTCTTTTCTTTGAAGGCCTCATTTTGTTTTCTGTAAACAGTGCCATCATGTGCTTTACCTAAAAGCTCTATTTTGGTCTTATTCGTTCAGGTATGTCTTCAAGGGGGTCCTCCTGGTTGTCCTACTATTCATAGGTTTCACGTGACGTCACGCTATTGTGGGAACGCCCCCCTGGAGGGCAAAAGACGGTACTTCCTCTGCCTCTTCGCTGCCCGCCAGCTACTTTTTTTTTTTTTTTTTTTTTTTACTAGTTTTGGATTAACTTTTTACCAAAATGCCGGATAGTTGTTGTGCAATTGGCTGCACAAATGGACGAGGAGACAAGCCTGGGCTGTGCTTTTACAGCATCCCGTCTGAGAAAGAAAACCCAGAGAGGAAGAAATTGTGGATATGTGCCTTAAGAAGTGCCTCCGTCCCTGGGGAAGGCAAAGAATGGCAACCATCGATGTAGACGTGTCTTTGCAGCGAACATTTCATCAAAGGTAAGGTTAAGCTCTAACTCTAATCAACACTGGGTATTTTAATTATTATATTGTCAGTCATTATGTATTTACGTATTCGTTCCGACGTGGTTCGCTTAAGTGGACCTATGCACCCAACGCCAATGGCCTTGCTAATTAGCGGTTAGCTAACACTAGCCGATAGCGTTAGTTGAGGGGAAGGTTCATTTTCTGTCTGAAAAGAGGGTTTTGCGAGTTTGCACGCAGTGTAAATTTGGTGAAAGTTCAGATGATATTATTCGTTAAACATCGCCGAATTGGAAGTCTGGCAGGGACTTCTCTGTTTTAACGGCTGGAATACGGCGATGGGTGCCGTGTATGGCAAGGGCCCAAAACTTGCAGTTTAATCTTACATCTTGTGTTTTCTTCTTTAGAGAGATTATCTAAATATTCGTGGCTTGAAACCGTTTGGAAATTGACAGGTTTGCGTTGTTGTTCTCCGGCGTTGTTTCCAGTGTTATCCGCCATCTTGACCCGGTTTTTTGCCCTCCAGGGGGTCAGCGCGATTCACGTGACTTAAAACTATGAATAGTATCCTGCTTCATTCACATGGTCACAGATGGTGTGAGCCGACACTGTTGTACAGTGTGCCTGCAGGTCAGCTTGTTTAAAAGTCGATCAAGGTTTTTTATGGACTATTCAAACAATCTTTCATTGAAGTCTTCCTTCAGTCTTTCTCTTGCATCCATGTCAAGGGAGGTCATCTATAGTGCCATGGGCTGGAAAGTTCTTGTTTTAACTACTTCTCCTTTTCCACATTTTTTTTTCTCAAATCCTCAGACAACTCTGTCAACTCTGACAACTCCCCACCATGTGCAGGGTGGTACACATAGACACACATCATAAAGGTTGAGTGAACCCTTCTCCCTTGTAACTGGTTACACGTGTGATTTCTATATTGCCCGAATCTGTTACCTGCCACAGGTGAGTGGCAGGTCCATCACATGCTTGAAATACAAGCTTACACTTTTGAAAAGATGCCAGTAAGTTTTGTCCAGTTTATTTCTGAGTTGAATAAGGTTAGGTTTGGCCTTTTTTCTGTCCTGTATTGTTTTGCTTAATGCAAACAAAAGAAATAACCAAAGCATTTGTAATTGTAATGATTTTCTCAGAGAAGTAATGCATTATGTAACAAAAGTGTAAGGTTGCCAGTGTTTTTGTTCATGACTGTATATCTAATATTCACCTTGTTTTTGGTTGATTTTAGTCTTTAGCAACTACTCAGGGAAATATCTTTCTCTTTAGCTGATAAATGCTCCATTTCACCATCAGTGAGTCTCTGCCTCTCTCTGACAGTCTGTGTTTTTTCACTGAAAATAGCTGCCTGCTCTGGCTGAAAACATCATTATGAGTCAACCTGAATAGTAAAGCTGTAGGCCAAACACAATGAACTGAAACTCGATACAACAGCTCTGTATTGCTGAGGCTACTTTAATACTGAAGTGATTAGTCATCACTATGAGCGATTTCTCTCTCTCAGTGGCATATTGGTATCCCATTGTCAGTGAAACAAAAATTAACTTCCCGATATACAGCTTTAGGATAACTAAATGTTTTTTCACCAGACTGTGTGCTTACAGATTCTGTACAACAGGGCTGATGTGCAAATTTAACATTACACATTGTCAGAAAGACCATGATTATGAGAATAAAATCTAGGCTTAAAATTGGATAAACTTTACAATGAATGTAAGCATACTAGGTAAATTTCTTTGTAATGTTATGGACTGCCTAGCCTTCAACATTACACATTTAATTGTGTTGTATTTGTTGTTGATTTTAAATAATAAACAAAAACAGAATGACATTACTGAAGACATGCATGTTGTCTTGCTTATCAGAGATGCCTCATCATCAAGTCACAATAAAAAAAAATTATTTCTTGGTAGATAAAGTATGAATAACAGCGATCAATACTACCATGCCACTTCAACCTCTTCTCATATAGTAAGAAAAAACTGAATGCATGAATAAATAGTGGATGAATGTATTTGATGAGGACTTTAATCATCTGTATTCTCTTCCCTTTATGTGGACATTGGTACAATGGGTGGGAAAGGATTTTCAGCGGTTTAAAAGCATGCATGACAGATGAGGAAAGAATGCAAAGATAAACCAAACATAAATGGCACATTAAGTACATTCCTTTGTTTGAGGGCAATAATCAAGATATCAGCCATCTTCAGATGTGTTTTTGACTCTAACTGGGGTCAGATCTTTGAGGTTATAGGAGTAGCTCCACATTTTGGGAAGTATACTTCTTTGCTTTCTTGCCAGGAGTTTGGTTGTGTGATACCACTCACAGTTTTCGGTTAAGCAGCTCCAGCCAGCAACCTGTTAGCTCAGCTTATCGTAGAGGATATTTTGCGAAACACCTCAGCTGGCTCTGCATACAGGTTGCACAATCCTTCTGTTACCTCTAAAACTCAAATATTAAAATTAATCTTATTACATAACTAATATATTACATTACGTAATACATATATTTCTGGCAATCATTTTGCTGTCTCCTGCTTTGTTGAGCTCAAAGTACAATATTTTAAACCACCCCTGGGCTGTTGGACCAAAGGGGTTCGACCTCTTTCATATATAGTGCTTCTTATGGGAACATGCTTGACCCTTGCTGATCAATATTTTAGGAAATTGCTCCTTCTGTCACTCCCCAGCTCCCAAGATGACTAGGATGTAATCATACCATGTGTGTGTGCGTGTGTAGGGGGCTTGAGTGAAAGTGAATCAGTCAGCAGGCCCATCTCATTCCCTGTCAGGCTTCAAGAAAGTGGAACTCAAATCCAGTAAAGCAAGTGGCAACTTGGGTCGAATGGAACATGTTGCAAATGGTGTTAAAAGCATGTACTTGCTGGCCTCCGCTCTGAATAATTAATGTGAAGAAGCCCACAAAAATGATCCCTATTTCCTCTTTGATTCTTCCCTGGTGGAAGATGGCATGAATTAGTAACATGGATCAAACTGCTGTGTTAGTGCAGATCAAGTATTTGTAAAGAAGCTGAAAGGACTATATACAAGAGAGGTCCTATGAGATAATATGGATGTGCCTTGTATGTTCCCTGTGAGATAAAATTTTAATGTAGACTAGAGCAATTCTATCAGAATGATGAATTAGTTATCTGAACACAAGGCCTATCTTTAGTTAGATATGTCTTCAAGAGTTTTGAATCCGGGAAGCTGACTTTATAAAGTTTATCATGAAGTATTGGGAATTAAAAAAAAAACAACTTCAGGAAAATCTACTTCAATTTAATTTAAGGCCAGTGAGTAAATTAGTCAACAACAGATCATTTCAAACCAATTTAGTCTCATATTGTTGGTTTGCTTAAGATAATTGGATTAAACTATCCATTTGTGTGGTCTCCTCTGATCTTGGTTCAACCAGGGCATCTTTACTGGTGTGGTACATCTAAAATGGTAGTTAGGGGCTGCAGTGCTTTCAGACTTCACAGTAGCATCCATTTTAAGCAGTCCCTACTGAATTGGAGAGATTGGTCAGGAATGATTTCTTAACAGTAAGCCATGTTACAAAAAGAAACCATTCAGTCATTAGTCTGCTATAAAACTCTACTCATAAATTCATAAGAGGAACAAAAAGCTTCATGGAAAAACTGCAGAACCTGCAGAAAACCAAACATAGATTTAGTTGCATGATGCTCTTGGTGTCCGTGGCAAGACCTGGTCCAGCATAAAACATCTACAGAGTTTTAGTGAGCACTGAGTTAGCATCTCCCTGGTGCAACCAGGACACTGAAGTAATATCATTAAAGCTTAGTGATTGTAACACTCTACTGTATTGTATCTGCTTGACTTGTTGTTTGCTGCATGTGGCATGCACACACAGCAGATGGATTACACTTATAATGCACTCTTCAATGTTTTTCTCCTGCATTTACTTGTAGGGACTGGTCCTCACATTTGTTCTTTTCAACCCAGCCTTGAGGGAAAGGCAAGTAGAACATTTATTCCTCATCAAGATGTAACAGCTAGCTGCCTGTCTGTCTCCTTATCTTTGGCTTCCAGCATGTCTTATATTTTATCATTTGCATACTCTGTAGACTGTAACTCAGCCTGATCATCTCTCCATCTCTGCACCTTATCACTTTCAGGAGAACATTGGCTTAATTAAACATAGTAATGGCGTAATTATTTAGTCTCTCACTTTGGTCTGTGGTTAAAATTGATTAAACTCCTAACCTAATGTGTTTGGCACAGATGCACTAAAACTGATCCATTCATAGCTGCAAGTATCAAACACTTCTATGCACAAATGTTACACACAAAAATATGCAGTATGCAAGTATGTAAGTAACTACAGGGTTTATACTAACTGGTCTTTTGCTTGCAGGAATATGCAATATGTGAGGATAACTTTCATATTAAAATTGTTTCTTATCAGTCATCTGAGAAAACAACAATATCAATGAAGTGATCCTGGATAAGATTAATGTAATGAATGTTGATAGTTTGTTATGTGGGATCAAACCTGTCATTACCCCTGGGACAAGCTTTTATTTCAAGAACTGAGAGAAACTGCTGGTGTATTTAAAACAAAAAGGTTAAAGAAGATTTATAAGGTAATGCTGAAAAGCACGTCACAACTTGTTGTTTACATGCATAGTGAGTGTCCATTGAAGCATCATTGCACAACAACCTGAAATTGTCCTTGAAATCAGTGTCCCTGAAACATCAAAGAATGTTTAACTAATGATGTAGACCTGCAAGTTCATGCGAAAGGGATCATAACACAATAAGTCTCATTCAGCGGCATAATGTTGTTTCAGCTCAAATCTGCAGTCACTTTGGGACTTGCTCTGTATCAAAATAACAGCCACTGTTCAAATAAACCCAACACACAAGCCCAGACCTGATGTTTCTGACATTCACAGGCAAGAGCTATTCTCATGAAGATAAATGTTTCTTTTTTTTTCCTTCTGAGAAATCTAATATTAAACAAGTATTTAACAAGGATTATAATATCTGTTCCGGCTCTCAAGAGTTATATGATCACTTGCCATTGTTTTTTTTTTTTTCATCCAAGGTTAAATGATTAAAAAGAGAAAAAAACAGGAGTAAGCATTTTATTAAATTCAGCAGAATTACTTCTTTATTTCTTTACATTAGCAAGGATAGGCTCAACTTTGACTTACCTGCCACTGAATCCTACTGCTGGATGAGCCTAGCAGGGATGCCTGAGCAGAAGTAACTCAACCTTGGCTATAGTTCGTTGTCAACACATACATACACTCACCCTCTCAGTTAAATGCATGTGCCCACAAAAAGGAACACACAAACTTGCATAAACAAACACACATGGTGTTCTCACCGCAAGTACACATCCCCACATAAATTATTTATACATGTAGAGAGGGAGATGAAGAGTGTTCACTTAAATCAGTGCAGTGAAAGATGCACTGTGCATGTTCAACTCAACATACAGCTGGTGCTGTAGGGGAGGGGAGAGAGAACCAAATAAGAAACCCTTTTTTATTCCCTGAATGTAAGCAGTACGTTTGGATAAGAATAGAACTGCATGACTCTGAAATAGCACCTTTTTACTGCACATCTGTTTACTTTGAAAGTCTATTTCTTGCATTCTTACACTTGACATGGTGACTTCATCACTTCCCTCGGGGCACAGAATATGTAAGTGAGTAAAGACACTCAACAGGATCTCTCTCTGCACGCAAGCAGCAACTGGTAAGGGAGGGTCTCCATTTGACCACAGACCATGCAGTCTTATCTGTGATCTGGTCTGGGTATATCTCAAAGTTGCTCAAAAAATATTTACTTAGTGTAGAGCCCAAAATAATTACTGTGATAACTGTGTGGGCCAAGTATTTAAGTGAGGGATTTTTAGTTGTTCTTTCACCAGCCATCATTATAAATTTTGAATTTGCCCAAAAATAGCATGTTTTTAGGTTTCCCTAACCACCAAATTAATCTGGTAATTAAAAAAAAAAGTCAGCCAAGTCAGCATGTTCTTAAACCAGCTAATTTAGAAACAGAATCAATTTAGTTTAGAAACATAAAATTTCACATATACAAAGATAATAACAAAAAGAATACCAAAGCATTAAAATGGTTCAATAGGCCTGGTCACCTACTTCATGGGAAATGTATACAGGACATATTGGAAATGGGATAATGGGAGCTGCATTTGGAGCTATGATTTGGTGGGCTCCTTGTAAATTTTGCAGCAGCAGCAGGTATAGCCCAGAAGTTACATCAAGTATTGACCTGACAGCATTGAACTGTCTACTGAAGAACCAATACCCATTTTTCTATGACAAATGCCTCACCAACAACTCTGAGAGGCAAAGGGCTCCAAGATGCTGTAGGAGGCCTTGCTATATCATTCATTTATCAACTATGGTAAGACTTACACGCCAATAGCAACGTGCTAAATGTTGTTGGAGGAGTCTTGCCACAATCCAACTATTGATTTAATTCAACAAAAACTGTGAACAAAGTGTAATTATTCAGATTTATCAGCATCATAAAATCAGCCAAATAGCATCTGCTTATTTTTGCAGATCATGAAGTTAAGGAAACGTTCTGCCTTGATTATTTGCATTCCTTTAGTCTGCAATTATCCACATATCTAAAGTAAAGGCTATGATTATTGTTGTATGATATTCATTGCATATGGCAACATTTTCATTGATTGTTATTAAAAATTTATATCTTCAACTTTAATTTAACTTGATAAAAATGGTGATGGTTGTGATGTGCTATTAAACTGCTTTAGTGGAACTGTGACGAAGCTGATATTCTTCTACCGCTCCAAAATAATCTTTATACAAATAAAAGTGATAGGTGTTTCCCCATGAGGTATAAACTGAATAAAACTAATGACATTTTAACAAGCATAAATATACTGAAGTATATGTGCAGTGACAGGAAATCATCATCATTACTGTGATGATGAGAGCTGACTTGTGCGAAAATGAACAGAAAACGACTCTCTTAACAAATCCACAGTTTTCATGTTTGTTTGTTTGTTTTTTTTTATTATTTATCACATTTAAGCCCCATTTCAATATTATGGTCTTCCTTTGTTGTCTTACAAATATTAAGTTATCCACAAAAATAAAATAACTTAGATAATAACCATATTAAAACATAAAAATACATACATAATTACATTTATGACAAGAAAAATGCATATTGCTGATATTTTCCCAGAGTTTTCCTGGACACAGTTCTGTATGTGCAAACTACTTATCAGAATCAAAATAATCTGTTAGACTGGAAATATAATCCCAGATTTTTTTTCTCCTCTGCTCTTACCATAAAAACATATTTGCTTGAAATAAATTACACTGTCTGATAAGGAGCCTCGATCATACAAGTTACTTGAGACCAAATATGATCTTTAAAATGTGCATAGGCATGAAATCCATATCAACTTTGTATTTTCTGTACTTTGTAGTTGACATCAAAATATCTCCATTGCACACATCTAAGACTTGTGAAGAAGGTGAGTGTATATATATTACAAGAAGCTTACAGTGGCACACAAAGTACATTGCATCACAAAACAAGAAACTTTGATTGATGACATTTAAGGATGTTTACAGTGTGAGGAACTGAAGCCTGTTCACGTGCACTCAGTGTCCTGAGGCACTTGAAGTTCATTGATGACATTTTTTGCAGCATTATAATGTTTTATGTATTTACAATACAGCTGAGATCATGACAGAGATGAAAACTGTATTTGTTAAATTAAGGAATACTGTGCACGCTGACAGTCCTCTAACATTACATACTACACAGAGTTACAGACCACACATGGTGCATTTTGGATCATGATAATGCAGGACAATGGGCTCTGCTGCCTAAGGGAGGCCTGAAATGTAATTGTACAAGCTTGTGTCACAATGATTTTCAAATATCATTACAAAATGAATATATAGTGTACAATGATAGTGCTTGTTCTTTGTGCTGTTGAAAGCAGATTTGCACGAATTTTATTTTGACATCCTCCAGTAAAGGAAAAGAAATGTTTTCAATTAATTTGTGTGGATCTGATATGAAGAATTCCAGGAAGCACCACCAACAATCAGATCAGCTTTTTGAAATGCTTGATTGGCTTAACTTTCGGCTGACTCAGTCTGCCTTTGGCCTTTTATATCGACCATGTGAATGTATTCAATGAGAAATGTCATTAGTTTTAGCTGGAATAGAATTATACACACAAAATAATGTTATTGACCGAGTGTCAGTTGATTCAGACAAACCTCTGTTATTATATAGGCGTACCCCGGTATTTGCAAACCTACACTAAAACTGAAACTACCTGTGAATAAGGCATGAAATCCTGAGCTGCTAAAAATGTGCTGCGCTATGTCCGATCGTGTGCGTCATGAATCCTGATGTATGAAAAGATCTAAATGTAGTATGTATTAGATTGAGGCATAGCAAATGCTGTGTAAGTGTGTTGACACTGTAAATTATCATATTGATGATGTATGAGTATGATCCGTGTTTTGGTTGGCTTCCCCCCATTTTTTTTTAAGTCTCATGCGACACGCACGTCAGCCTTTCCACCATATATATTGCTATGCTATGAGGCAATATTATTTTCTTTCTGCATGCAATCTACTGTTACTGCTACTCTTAACCGCCTCATGGCTCGCCTGAATCTCACACAGCTGCGTGCCAGTCCGCAAATGCTGATGAAACAACTGTAGTCTGTTGCTTTCAGAGCTCAGATTTCAGATTCAACTGATATAACTGTGTTATTCTTTGTCTCACGAGGAAAGCAGTAAACATCCGAACTTTGGGGGTTATGGCAGCTTTAGACGTACGCTGCATGTGCGCACTCTTTACCAACGAGCACATCTGTCTTTCTGCTGGCTCAACTGCTCAACACTCTGTCCTCGCTCTTCTGCAAAACAGCAGTCCACCGCAAAAAAGAACGGGGGCACATACCTTTGTCATATTCCCCATTCAAATTATTAGTCTTGATTTAAAAATGTTTCTTTTTCTTTGTTTTCTTTATTAAGTCTTTGGATGCAGGTTTCTTCATTTACAGACACTGACCCACTCTGTTATTCTGCACTCTTCGCAGACCACATAGCAGCACCAGTGAAACTTGCAGTTGCAGCGTTCGCTCCGTGTCTGCTGCAGGATGTTGTGGCCTCTCCCGCAGCACAGGCTCTCACAGTTGTCCATGCCAGGGCTGGTCTTGTTGCAGATCCGGCCCTGCGTGCCAGCTGAGTCCGACCCCAAGTCCCGCTCACAGAAATCTGGCGACTTTTCGAAGTAGACAAGCTCATTGATGCTTGGCCGTCGCCGATGTGTGTGGTGGTGGTGGTGGTGATGGTGGTTGTTCTGATGATGGTGATGGTGGTGGTGGTGGTTGTGGTGGTTGTTGTTGTGGGAGTGGTCGAGCTGTCCGGTGTTCCGGTTGTGAGCCTTGATAAGCGTGGCGATGTGGAAGCGCTCTTTGAGGATTGAGCCCACCACCCGGAACTCTGGGGTGACTTGCCAGCAGGTCTTTAGCTGGCAGCTCCCTGATGTCCCATGGCACTTGCATTTCCTTCTCATGTGGTCGAGCACCACCTGCCAAAAACAGAGACAAGGACAGACAAAAAGAGAGAGTGGGATGGAGGGAGGAAATGAGCAGAAGTGAAGGAGTCAGAGGAGGAAGGGAGAGGAGAAATGAGAAGGATTAAAAACTTTCTTGATCACTGGTGACATTTTGAATTTAACATATGAGTCCAAGGAGCTTCGGGATGCTTGTCATGTTTCAAATTGCACTGGCTTAACTAGTGTTTTTCTCTTCTAAAGAAGCTGCTCCACTGAAGACATTGGTCTCACATTTTAAAAGCCAGGTGGTCCAACTCTGAGCTGTTTGTCAAACATAGTCAGATCAAATAACACAGATGGATGCAGGTGTTACTCAAACATATCTCATTGTCATTATTCATTTCTTGGCAGCAGAAAATCACTCCAAGCATGACCCACATGTAGTGGCACATTAAGTGTTAGAGCATTACAGTATTTACATATTTTCACTGTTTTGTGGGTTAATGCTGGGCCAGTGAGACCACATGGATATTAAAATTTTTTTTTTTTTTGTTTTGCTTTATTATAGAGTAGGAATCATCATGAATTATTGAATGAAAGCCAATTAACCAAACTAGTTGGGCTTGTTCCTGTAATGACACACTGTAGGCCCTGATATGTGAAACGACTACACTCTGTGAAATGTAACTTTTATATAGGGATTAAAGGAATGGTTTTTAATGTCTACAGTACATCAGCATGTATAAACAAACATAAACAAAGTGTCCTCTCAGAGCGTCATCAACACTGCAGGACCTACCCACTCTTTGTCAGTGACCCACACACAAATAAACACATGAATACACAGGTACATCCCAGATGGCATAAACCCTGTCCGTCGCAGTAATGTTCCTCAAGGGTATGTGTAAGCATGTGTGTACATATGCATGTGTGTTTGTGTGTATGTGTTCATCACTCGTCAACCCTTCTAAACTTTAAGATCCAGTTACCAACAGGAATACAAGGCCACCCAGAGTACTGACAGATGCTGCTGCTGCTGCTGCCCCTATCAACACATACACACCCATACACACACACATGCATAACATTTGTGCAGTTAAACACATTATGAATGAATGAATGAATATGTGAATTTCGATACATTTCAAAATAAGACGCAGTATGTAAAAACATAAATAAATAAATAATGACACAGTAAACTAACAAAAAAAAATTCTAATTTCTCAGTTATGTACCCGAAGGGGTGTAGGCTGAAGCAAAAGCTTATGTACACCTCCCCCTCTTTACACGGTTATCAAACCTGTCACAACAAAAGCAAAGAAAAGAACAAGCACAATAGTCTAAAAATAACAATACTGTGTCAGTAGACCTAAATTTCCATACTGTAACATGAAATTATATTGTTTATGTTTATTGTTTATTAAGTAATTAAATCCAACTAATGTGCAACATAATTGAATATTATCAGGACAGTTGTCCCCGTTCATGGACACAATGTTTTTTGACGTTTTTTTATATCTTTGGTTTGTCAAAGCATGTTTGTCATGCATGTGCTACGAATAATGCTGCTCTCTCCAGATGAAGATGACTGTCACCAACAACTTCATCCACACCAAGTAAGATCCAGACAGCACACATAGCTGAATAAACAATTTAATGGGATTAATACCAGTTATTTTCTTTAAAAAAACAAAAATAGAACAAAAGATTGTATGTGGCTTTAAGGGTGTATAAAGAGCAAAAACAAGCTGTCATGCATTTATTAGTTGTAATAATTCTTTGAAGGCAAGGTCAATTTGGACCAATGCCAAAAATCACATATTCCACTCTATTTCTGTTTCCATGTTTGACTCAACCCTTTTTAAGTGCCAGGAGCATGTATAAAGATAAAGGAAAAAAGAAAAAAAACCTTGCTCTATCATGAATGAGCAAAAAGCTGAATGAAAGAAGGAAATTGTGATGAGTGGAGCTACTTGCCTCATCTGTTTGGAATGAGCAAGTGAGGAGCAAATGATGTATTTGCAACAGAACTGAAGGTAACAAACAAACCAAACCAAACTAAAAATGAAATGATTAAATAAAACAAACAAACAAAAAAAATCAGGTTGCTAAACCTGTGGTGCAGGAAAATTATGACACATCTAAATGATTAAATGAATAAATTTGGATGTTCTCTCTCAGACTTACAGCACATCAAGGCAATGCAAAGTTCATGTAAGTATTTTTTTTTTCTTACTTCAAACACATATACTGTCTTTTTAAGTATATACTGTTTATGTATCATTTGACATATGTTTATCCTACTATCTCTCAGCAAAACTTGTCAGCACTGTGGAGCACAAAAAAATGAAATGTTTGGAACTGATACTGTAGTTTTAAATAATTTAAATGCTATTTTCTAAAAGTTTTGCAACAGAAGAAAAAAATACATACATATTTTCAGTCTTTTAATCACTGCATGTTTTGTCCATTACGTTTGTTAGGATAACAGAAAGTGACTGAAAAAGTTTGCATTTCAGATAAATATACTTTCTCTGTAACTGAGAGTGTTGAAAAGAAAGTTTAAAGAAACTGTGATCCGTGGTGAGGGGATAGTAGAGGCTGTAAGAGTTTATAGTAAACAACACCATAATAGCTCAAACAGCACTTGCACTGAGTTCAGATTGCAGTGTTCAGCTCAGTTTTTACATAAAGGCAGAGGCAACCCCAGAATCACAAACGTACTGGCCTTAAACACAAAGCAAAGTCTGTAATCATAAAACGTTCTAACCCACTTAAACGTTAAAGAGGCAAACTGACCAAGGAGTCATAATTGCATCCACATTGCTACTGTTTGATGGTATTTTCACAACAGTATGAAAGTTTCAAAGGACAGTAACACAACAAAAACTGTGAAAACGTCGGATGTCTAATGACCTTTATATTGTTGCAGGCAAAAAAAAAGTTCTGGGATTTTATAAACGACAGCAGCCTATTTTTTTATTTGTATTAGAATGTAACCTGTTCATACGAAAACTCCAATCGCCACAAAACCATTGGTTTCCACTAGTACAACACGTGGCCTCCATACATGGTTTCCATGAACCAAAATCCAACTGACCATTTGCCAAATCCCTCCCTGAAACAGAAATTGTCTTATCCTAGTTTACCAAACATAGCCTGTCAAATATTTCCTGAAATATGTCTATTCTTCCAATTATGCAATAAGACTCATAGTCAGTATATAGCCATGTATATATTGCATATTATGCATATTTAACATGCTTAAAATTTTTAAGTTGCTGTCAAGAAATGGGAGGGCAGCCATTGAGAAGTGTGAATCGAATTTTCCTCTGAACTCAATATGCCATCATTACCGATATTAGTGTCACTATCAGTATGAAGTGTGTATGTACGAAGCCAAAGGTTATATTTCCCCCTGCTAATTATGGGTCCTATACAAGGATATTGCTATATCATAGAAGTGCGACGCAGCCAATTAGTTTTACAACCTGTTGCCACTCAGTTGAAGTCCAACCTTTTAACCACTGACAATGTCCTTAATAGCTCTTTAGACTTACAGAGATCTGCCAATTCAACATGAAAGGAATAATAGAGTCATCCCTTTTTTATGGTGGAATTATCCAGATAAATGTGCGTGTTTGTTTGTGTGTGTGTTTGAGCATGGTGAATATTCTTTTGACATGCAGTTGAAAGGCAAACAGGTACAATGCAGACCCTTAATAGGAAAAAGGGAAGCCTTCTGCTCGTGCTATATTATTAGAAGTGGTCTGTCAGTATGAAATGTCAAGTGCTGATCCATCTGACAAAAGAGCCAGAGGAAAAAGCAGTTAAGAGCATTTTGTACAAGTACACTACATATAAATATGAATCATCTAATTTATTTTGACATGAGAGGCAGCGTAGCCTACTGGATTTAATTCCAACTGACAAAAGTAAAAATGTTCAGGCAAAAGTTGCTTTTAATGATGAGTTAAAGAAAGGAATGGAATCGAATGAAAACCTGACCTGAGATTATTTACATAGAGATTTACTCAGATTTTAGAAGGTTTTTAGTTTTGTTGATCTGACATGATGCATGATGCAAATCCCTCTGTCAAACACATTGGTAGTATTTTTCCATATCTCAATCTCCAATCAGTCTGCATAGATGAAAGGCTGTGATTTTCTGGCTTCTACCTGGGGCTATGGTGTCTACAATACTGACGAGAGAGAGAGAAAGAAAACACAAAAAAAGTGTTGTGTGTCTGTCTCTTTGTCTGTGTTTACAATATCCTACTTCAGTTCTGTGGAAAAAAGGATAGGTGACGCATGTGATTTATGTTCGCCCTCTCATAGCTTTCGGGAATGAGCCCTAAGGATGTGGAGGACAGGTGGAGGAGGAACTGTGTGGGGAAGCTCAAAGTGGGTGGAGGGGAAGGGAGGAGAGAGGAAAAGAGAGAGGAAAAGGGAATGACAGGAGGAGGAGATGATCTCTGGATTATCTCTTTGCTGTCCTTCCACCACTTGATAAACAAAGGCTGTTTGTGTGTCTCTGTGAGAGTGTGTGTATGTGCTATTGCAAATCACCTGTGTGTCTACATTTTACTGTATAGGCTCAGTCCTCAGCCATCTAGATTAAATTTACAAAAGCTGTGATTGTTGTGGGAAAGGGTAGAAGAAATATACAAAGATCCTAGGTCTTACACAGCCTGAGTCACAAGTTATAAAAAGCGAGCTTGAAAAACACACTTTGTATAACACACATTAAGCTAAAGTGTTGCATAATGTGTAGAGACACAGTTGGGGCCCGGAGATGGGGTTTGAGAGGAGTAAAACAGGTCAGTGTTAAACTGTGAAAAAGAGCTGATGGTTCTGAGATGAAACAAAAATCTTGAGACGCTGGACATGAAGCTGGAAATTTGCTAATATCCTCTTCTCCACCACTTGTATTTTGGCTCCCACTGCATGTAGCTACAACACAGAGATGTACGTACAGCACAACCAATGGTGGACCACGGTTAGAGAAAAACATCTGGCAAGTTTTAATTAGCTTCGAGAGTGAGACAGAGGCGTCCATAAAACCACCCCAGAAAGATCAAACGCGACATGTTGGTAGCAGATCAGGTCTGCAGGCTACACAATACAGAAGAGTGGGGAACCGAACGACGTATTGAAGTAAGGCGGAGAAGACTACTGTGCAGGAAAGAAGAGTGATGAAATCAACTCAAGATCAGAGCTTTGATGGCACAACCTAATGTTCAAAATGGGTGCATTGGTTGAGTGAGGTACAGTGGAGCGAGCACAGAGTCAAAATACAGGAAACATGAGGAGAGGAAGTGATGTGATGGCATCGGACATGTTTCATGAACCACAAATTTTATTTGTGGTATTTGACAACCGGTAGTTTCATGTGCCAGATATTGGTTGTTAAATACATTGTTATATTAGTAATATAATACTGTTTCATTTTTCACGTTTTTTTTCTTTGTATTAGAAAAAATCCATAGCACACTATGTGCATATATTCCCCTTGGCAATAGTCAGTTACTCAACTGATTTATTTATTCACTCAAACATAATGGGCAGTTTCTGACTGGCTGTGCGCAAGTGGAAAATAATACAGTATGCCAAAGGTGAAGTGTTACCACACACCTGATGATTTTATCATCCAGACTGAATATCCAGATTTGACTGAGTCAATAATGAATCAGTGGCAATGAAGACGTTGGTGCTGACGTAAAGTTTTTTTTTTTTTTTTTTTTTTTTTTTTTGAGGAGGGAAACTCCTGCAGCTTAAATAACAGCACTAAGCAGCAGCCAATGAGGACTTTAAATATGCTTGTCTGTGCTTGTAACACCCTTATATAGCCTGTAACATACAAATGTATTCCATTGTGAGCAATGCCGTGAAAGTGTATGATCCTCATTCCTGGCTAATCACAAGATGAGAAGTAAATAGTTAACATGTTGACTATATAGTGGCCCAGTAGTTGAACAACCTCAGTCACACATGATCAACTACATACCCATATAATTTGTGGTTTATTTACTTTTTTATTTGGTGCATTGAATTTAACTGTTGACAATCCTTGTGTCAACTCCACCAAACACATCAAGGTAAATTCTAACCTAGTTTGTATTTGTCCCACAGCCGACCCTCCTCGCTGATAAACTGCAGAGTAGTCTGCATGCTGCCGTACGTTTGTCAGTTCAAAGACAATCTACTAAAGGACTTTTAAAGCCAAGGCGATATCAAAGCACACAAACAAATCCCAGAGCAGCACATTAAGCCCAGACATCACTTTAAACAAATCAAACGCCTTGCTTCAAAAGAACAATTACACATACACAAATACACACAAGTACAATGTGTACACAACACAATGACATGCAGTTACTGAGCAAATGCCTATCTACAGTATACAGCAAGAACTATACTACATTAGATAATGTGTGTGCAAGTGTGTAGTATTTACTCAGTGTTAATTGTGCACCATGTCCACAGCTCTCATTCAGAGACTCTAATTAAATGTTATTACCAGCATAAGCACTTCCACCTGCTGAGCTTTTACTGTGCAGCATTTGCGTGTATTTGTGTGTGTGTGTGTGTGTGTGTGCATGTGAGTAAAAAGGAAGGACAACTGTAAGGACAGAGTGGCCATGAGTGTATGTCTGTAAATGTGTGCACATGTATGTATGTGTTGGTTTCTGTACAGTGTGTGGTGGGTCAGATGAATGCTCTGCCGTTGCACTGCCAGGACTCAGGAATGCTCTGCACACCACTGATGATATGAGCTGGCCTCTGAGGAGCACAGGACCAACCCCACACTAATGATACTATTTTCGATCAAACACACTTCGCTTTTTGTGTGGCTTCTGAATTATCGTGAATGGGCTCCGCAGAGCAGTTTATCATCGCTCAAGGGTTAAATTAGGCATAAAAGGACCTCGAAGTCTCACTATTGCTGGTTTGGATCAAGCTTAAGAGGTTCCTGCTCAAATTTATTTTGGTTTAAATAGCTTTTACAGCATGTTCTGTTCTCTGTTGAAGTAATGCTGTGCCTTAACATAGACAAAGTAGGTTACAGTACAATACATTGTAAATTAATATATAGAAGCTAACATAAGACACAAGTGAATTCACCTTTTGCCATGACAAAAGCAGATATCAGATTACTCTGATAAGAGATTATCTGATAGGTTAAATTATAGCCTCAGATGGGTTAACACATTCAGTTGTTGTGTTTCTTTGGTACCAGGGGAACAATTACCAAATGAATGAGAGCAGCCAGCATTTTGGGCCACACAAAGATTGTGCTCTACGCCAACGCCGGAGATATCAATAGACCATTCACAAGCCAATCCATCAAATGAAAGGGTGTCGGCCTGTAGAGGTTTGGGCAATTTCCACGATTCTGATTCGAACCAGCAAGCTAAAACCAGATAGAACCGCACTTAACCATCACCATTAGTCATAGTAGATAGTGGAGGAGCATTGTTTTTAACAGTGTGGTCATTTCACTTGCTTTCCACCTTCTGATATATCGCTGCAGATGAAGGCGGCCTGGATACTGAAAAGAGGCCGGCCGTCCTCTTCAGCTCCCTATTCTGAAGTTTATCCACAAAGCCATGCCATTATATACAAAGGATTTCATACTATACTGTTCTCACATATTCCCTTTCATTCTGAAATACATTACATTTTGAAAGATAAAATGTTAATAAACGACTACAGCAGTGAAATTATTAACGTAACCCTGACCATGATTTGGAGCAAGTCAGAACAAATGTCTAAAATATTCAAATGATTACTAGTGTTGTACTGTGAGTTGCCAAAAGTATAAATGGTTTACAATAGGGTGAGAATGAGTTGAAATGTATAGTTTCCTTCCCGTAAAAGGGTCACACCATCTCTTCTTACTCCCCTGAAGTCAGGCCCTGATGGTAAATTGTAATTACTAGAGGACGCTTGCCAGTAACACGACTGGAGACTCTTGCATAGCCAGCACTGTCACCACCTGCCTGATAAACAGACAGGATTCAACAGAACCTCGGCATAGCTCTAAGCTCTGCAACATGAACATAAGGAAGCGTGCCAAGCATTTGTTTTGAGGCATGCTCTCTAAGCGATTGAGAAAAACGCTCAGAGAGAAAAAAGAAAGAAAGAAAAAAAAAAACTTGGCCAAGAAATTTACCACCCTGGTGAAGTGTCTCCATGTCATAAGAAGAAACTTCAAACAAGTACGCAACCCTTTAAAACTACTCTTACTGCACAGTCAATTAACTACTGCACAGTGAATGGAAAGCAGAATTGTGCATGTTCACAGAAAAGCTTTGCAGGATTTGAATTACTTGGCTTATGAATTTTTCAATATATATATATATACATGTCATATACATTTTTATCAATCAAACAATGGCAATGCTGAACATATAGATATTCCTAACTGTTAAAATTATTATTATTATTATTACTATATTTTATTTCATTTAAATTTCTACAAGTTAAGAAGCAGCTGCTAAAGCCTTTATCTTTTATATGTATTGTTATTGATATGCTGGCATGATGTGTAGATAAACCTCCTCTCAACAATTTTCTATTCTTTTGCGCGTCCTCATTGTGGAGTAGTATTTCAGCAATCAGCCCTGCTGGAGCAAAGTTGGTGGAGGCACAGCAGGAGAGGGGGAAGAGGGGAGGGAAGGAAGGGCGAATCTCTTTCTACTTTCCGCCCCGGTGTTTGAAGTCTAAAATCTTTTGCAGGGTTTTAAACATCTGTTTCCAAACTGCCAGCAGCCACTAATTAGGGCTAAAAACAAGACGGGACGTCGTGAGAACCCTGGGGTGGGCATGAGGCGACATGCACACCCGCTAAAAACCACCGCATTCCTCTGCTTAAAGAGTACTTCTTTAGAGGGGGGGGCAGGGGTTGGAGGGGAGGAGCCAGGCGTGGAAAGGGGCGGGGGAGGCGGTGGGCTGGTAGGAGGAAAGACACACGGGAAGGGTAGGCATTATTTTGAGGCCCACCTGTCAGTGTTTTCTGTTTGATTCGAGGGGTTATGTCTGTATGTGTGTATGTGTGTGTGTGTGTGTGTGTGTGTGTGTGCAGGGTCTTAGAGAGGTTTTGTTGTGGCTTTCTGTCCTGTTTGAAGTCGTGAAGGTGCATGGTATTTTACAGCATAACAGCTCTGCAATGACTCATTAAATTTTGTTTCGTTCCTTCCTCCCTTTCTCTGTCCCTTAGTGTCCTCTCTCTCTCTCTCTCTCTTTTTCAATCTTTCCTCTCTCACTCTCCCTCACTACCATGGTGAGATGTAACGAGTCACTTAAACCCTCTGAGAAGCTTTACATTTTTTTTTACTGTATGCAATCAACGCCACCTAATTTCATCCGCTAATGCCCATGAGAAATATCTGTCAAGCTAAGTAAATGAGTAATTTGAAAAAGTATAGAAGTATAGAAGTGTACATTCACTTCTTTTCCCATCACAGCTGGGAGTAACAGGACACCACACAAGTCAGCAGGCAGAAGACTTCAGCTTTGAACTCTACCAGGGTCATCGGGGGTCATCAGGCTTGTGTCAAAATGGTCAGGATTGCTGGGTATCGTTTAGTCCTGCTGGTCGTAACCAGAGTCTGTTCCAAGTTAAGAGGTACAAGCTCTTTGATGTTGATGATGAAGAGTCAAAGTTTTTCTTGTTCGATGGATGCCTCAGCTCACTTGGTTGAAAATCTGTAGCCTGGCACAGGTAAATTTATTGTGAAGAGCCTGAGAACCAATTTTTAACCTGTCCTTAAATCTTTAATAGATGAAAGTGCAAATTAAAATGAAGATAAGTAGTGCCACAGCTACTGCTGTGCTTCTTACAGTTTAAAGGGTGTGATAACATATCCTCAATTTGAATGATTGATTCTTTGGCATATCACCTGCCAAATGTTGGAACTGGTTTGGTTTGATAAACTTGTTTTTAATTTATACACTTATGCATCTTTAATACTAGCCCTAACCCCTCATGAGCTAAACTATGCACAACAAGACGTGAGCAATGACAGATTAAGAAAAATATGTTGTCCTTTGCTAACTGACTTCTGTGCCTGTTACTGTTTTATAATATATCATGCACTACATGAGTGCTGTATAATAAAAATGCTACCTGAACAACGAGCTAATAGACAAATCGACATCTGTGTCATCACCTTTCAGTGAACGGTTATTACTTAAAGTCAGTAGTGGCAATGATATATGACCATCACCACATGACATTGTACGTCTGAGGTTGCAGCTATTGAATTTGGAGTTAGTAGCAAAGTGAAGCTTGATGATCAATGACGCTAACATAGACTAAGGCTATGGTTCCATCTTTCTCTTCCTGTGGCAGCTTTTTGAAAACTACTAATACCTATTTTACTATTTTATTGTTTCAAATTCACGCCTGCTCCCTTTTAATGCCATTTAGGAGGATCCCCTGCTGCAAAAAGACACACTGAACAGCACAAATGGACAAATCAGGATCTAACCTAGGATGCTTGGATATGAGACAGTGTTTCAGTCTCAGCCATCCTCTAAGAGTCTAATTTGGGGAGCATGTGGCCTCAAGAGGTAGCCATAGTAAGAACAACATACATGGCCATATTGTGACCCTGTATGTTATGAAGTTCCACACCTTGGTCACAACATCCAAGCAAAAACATTAGGACCCAAATTACAAATTATTCCCTTTCCTTGGCTCAGAAAGTTTTTCCTATCCATGTCCTGTCAGCCCCCACTCAAAGTTTCCACCCATGTCCACATCACTGTTGGGATTTATGTCACCAGTTCGACGTCTATAACTATTTCTACTATTACAGCTACTGCAAGAAGGCCAGCTGTTGTTGAATTCTGCTGACGCGTTCCACATTTGTGTTTTGTCTGCATAATCAAGGAAACCAGAAGTAAACTGATGGAAAGATACAGGCCCAAATTACTCTGGAGGAAACTGGGAACAATGAGCAATTTACGGTCGCTTCTTGTGTCTGCTTCACCACAGAGCTGAACATCATCAGGCTTATCACTGTCATTCACATCTGTCTTTGTTACCAAAGGAACATTGCTTTTGGAACTAGTTTAAATTACACCAAGTTTGTAAATTTTATTTTATTTTTTAACATATTACTCTGGAATATCTACCATAAATATCCACAATGTATCTATGTTTTAATATCATAGATTTCTCAAGTCTGCTTCTTAGATCAAGATTTTATGGCTCTGCAAATTTACCCTTTTTGATGCCCTGACTGTTCTGACACACTGTCCATGACTTGATATGTCATGGCCAGCACACATCCACAACCATAACAAAACAAAGATAGTTTAAACGGACGAATTCCCCTGTCTGTGACATCATGACTTACTTGAGGATATTTTAAATTAACAGAGGGTTGGAGTTTCCCTGAAGAAAAAGAAATAATAAAATCATGGAAATGATAGATTGGCACAAAATTTTAATTTTGGATACCTATCGAACTGGCCACAATTTAAAAAGCGAAATCAACCACTTTAAGCCAGCATCACTTTTTACCTAACACCATCATTATCAGTAATCATCATATCATATCAAATCAACCACAGAGTTTGGATGGATTTTTTAAGTTCCTTCAGAAATACAGTACTGTATGTGTTACTGCAATCCCCCTACCTAAAAGTTGATTATAATCTACTGAACCTGTATCAGTCCTCTCCTTGTACGCATGAATAAATTGTTACAGCAACAAGTGAACAGGCTTAAACCCTTCATTATTATGTTTTTTTTCCCTCTAAGTCATTTTCCAGGAAAAACAACATTGTATCCTCTCTTCAGCAACAGTATTTGAGCTGGAATTTCTACAGTAGTAAAGTGTTTGTATAAAATACAGCTGTAGTACAGTGTTTTGATGAATGTCACAGTCTGATTCAAATTACTTCCAAAAAATGAATTCACCGTTCTTATTTCTGTAATACTTGAACTGCAGAGTACGTTACTGCAAGTGGAACTCAAGCAAAAACCCTCCATCTCTGCCAGCAGAGATAAAAAACAGTGTAACAATGACAGGCCACTGTTGACCGAGCCAATTAAATCAGATTGTGCACTATCATGTTATTGTTGGCTCAGTAGCTCTTAATCCATCCACTGTCCACCTGTTTTACTGTGTAATAAAATATATAAAAGATCATGTCATATTTACATTCACAACAGAGAGAGATGTTTTACTCCTTTCATAGGTTTATAGAATAATAGGGGGACAGAGTAAACTCAGATATGTAAGATATGCTGCAACAGCCAAACCCCAAGCAGCTGAAAACTAGAGCCAGTTACACCAGCTGATTTTAAGTTCAAAATAAGTCCAGTTCTAAATGTGTGTTTGCTAAGTGCAGCATTATTGTACACATGATTAAATTAAAACAGGTTGTACCACACACACACACACACACACACACACTGGTTGTTATGCCGAGAGTTTTTATGAAATATTTACCTAAGCAAAACAGGTGACATGGAATAGATTGTCTACGTCATAATTGTGTTATGTGATTGAGTATTACGGGTTTAACTTTACAAAAATTAGACTTATAAGTATATAAGAGGTTGGTTAACATCACACTGATAATAAACTTATTACTACTGACTAATTTCTACATGTATTTAGACAAAAACCCATCAAAGTAACCTTAATTTACAAACTATAAAGGCCTGCCTTACCTTTTGTGCCCCTCAAACTGTATTCTTTTGTTATGCTAGTTTGTAATGCTTCAGTGATTTCCTGTTATTGGTCTCAACTGGATGACTTTACAGATGTTTCCAAGCAACCAACTAAGTCAACCACTGCTTTCAAAGTGGCTGCTAGTGAGTAAAAACCTCAGACGGACTTTAAATTCTGATTTAGTCATTTATGGGTCGCCACTGCAAACCACTCCTGACAAGTAGGCCAAGCCCGAGAACCAAAAACACTTACATTTCCCATAATGCAGCAGGATAACAATTTTTCTTAGACCACCGCTGCCTGTTACATGTACCTCTGTAACCATAAAAGTCTTTTTTTTCCGTTTACATCAAATAGTATCATCTCACAAGTAAACACCACAGTAAATACCACACTGCTTTGGTGTGTGCATTGTGTTTTGCACAAAGGAAAATTGTGAAGTATAGGATTTAGATCAGGTCATACATGTAAACTGTAGATACCTAATATAGTTTACTTTAATCTAAATACAGTGAAGCACAAGAAATAAAAGCGGTCATAGAAACAAAAGCACACATACAGTCACATACTCTCACTTCACACTCACCTGTCTTCCAACTCTGTTATTGTGCAGCCTCATACGGGCATGGATGTCTTTGTAGGTCTCACGGGCATCCAAGAAGTCCCGTGAGAACTTCTCTCCGAATTCCACATCGGGGCTGCAGCCACCCCACTCCCAGGAGTCCTGGGGTCCTGGGAGGTCAGCGGGGAAGTGCTCCATGACTCCGTGTACCATACCCTTCCCCCGGTGGATGGCCTCTAGCTGCAAGCGGTGCAGTTTGATGCGAAAGGCCTCCTCGTCCCCTCGTCGCTTCTCATCACAGCCACATGCCTTTAGTTTACCCATGGAGCAGGCGTTAGCCACTGCATGCACGACACCTGCTGCTGCGATGGCATATGCAAAGGCACTCTCTCTAAAACCTGTCAGTGAGGAGAGACAAAATGATGTTGGGTGTTAAGATATAACACAATGTGAAAGTCTTGCAGTCACAATCAGAAAATTATATTTGAGAAAAAACACATTTGTCGAGGGAAAAAAAAGGATGTAATTAACTGTACCTAAAGTGACATAGGCTTTGAAAGCTAGGTAAGATATGACGACTGGTTGATTGACATAATGGCTAAGTCAATGTTTGGGAATGTGCTGTGTTTCTTTCAAGAGGCCGCGAGGCATTAGAAGAATTATAAGATGGCTTTTATGTAAAATGATAAAACATTTTCGATAACCTGGAGGCAGAACATACCAGTGTGCATGCATCATGAACCTGTTAGGTAAATTAAGAAATTGCCAGGTAAATGGATAATGCAGGATGACATGTACTAGTTAAAAATCCAAATTCAAATGGCTCCAATGGCAGTGCCGCTTACATGTAATTTTTTTTTTAATTATTTTATCATCTGTGGTGCATTTTCTATTTTTAACGCAAGTAACATCAGATATCAGCAAAACTATTTAAAAAACTGTTGGATGAAACTTCAAGATGTAAAGTGTTTTTCCCAACTCAGCTAAATGACCATGACAGAAATCTTTGACTTCTGTGTTAGCAACTACCACAACACTTAGATGTTTACACTTTGGTGCACGTTTTGTATGATACATTCCCAGTACAGCTGTAATAAATGAGCTTCTCCTATTTTGATAAGGATCCTCATAAGAATTTATTCAAATGTTTACATCTACACATGCCAAATCCCATAAAACCAAGGGAAACATCTGGGACAATAGCAATTAAGTGTTCCAAACACTTACGTGCGTCATCTCTATGGACCTGCTGAACATGACCAGACCCTCACCACTCCCATCAGAGTAATCACAGAGGAATCATGTGCTGTTACTAAACAAGGCTGTCTTCTTCTGTAAGCTTTACAGTTTATATACGAGATATTCAGCAGTAAAACTCACAGTTGTCTACTTACATCTTTATAAGTGAGCAGGAAAGGAATTAAGTAGTTCCTGAATTTGCAACGCAGCATTAAACTACATTGGATGCATTTCAGGCTGCGTACGCCGCCCTCCATATTTCAATATTTCTGTTTTCATTTCATAGGCTCCGGGTTGACAGGCAGACATGATCAACTGCTTACTTCTCTGGCTCAAATTGTTGTTTTATTTGTTACTATCATTTGGTATTTTATATTGAGAATGGCCAAACAGACTATGTATTTTTATCAGAGGGCTGGATTATCGTCCTACGGCTGCTTTTACCTTCTAATCACCTCGGTGTCTGTCTGTGTGTACAGGAGGTGGTTAAACAACTATGAACATGTAATATCTGTATATGACCTGTGATGGCTGTTGCCTTTACAGCTAAACACCTCCCATTGCCCTTTAGAAAGTCCAACTCGCACGCGGCAATTGTAATGAGCAAGTCTGCCACAACTAAGCAGTAATTGAGAAGAAGAAGTATTTTCTTGGATCCCACTGAATGAACATATTCACCACATCAACGGTGATGTATATATCTGTGACAACAAAACCCACGTCCAATTGTAGAATTTGAAATATTTAAGGAAGAAGTGACAGCAGCGTTTGTGCTCACACCTCTTAGGTCTTTGTCAATGGATATCAGCTTACTGTTTGCGAGCTACCATCATCTTCCATAAAACCAGCCCCACTTACTTTCTTGTGTAGAAAACAGTGAAGACTCTAATGGAAACTTGTAAAGAAAACATGAAAAGAAGCCACTTAGGGGTTTATAGCGTATTGCTTGAGGGGGGAAATAATTCAGGCAGCTTGTTGGATTCAAATAACAAGCTAACAACTGGAATTGCCCGTTTTTAGCAATGTTTGATGTTACTTCATTATTGACACATTGAAACAGAAATCTACCCAGACCAACTGACAGTCTGTTTTTTTCCTATGCAAACACTTAAATACTCCTCAGTGTGGTGTCACTATAGCTCAGTATGTCACTCATCACACTACCTTCTTACAAAATGAAATGTGTCCATCAAGACGAACTGCTTGTCTGATGTGCCATCTTTTTAGTGAGTGTTTGGATTTCCGTATATTTTATTTCCTTTTCTTCCTCTTCTACCGATTTTTTTTTTTTCTTTTGATTATGATCCGTCCTGACAGAAAGGGTGCAGGTCAGAAAGGAAAGCTGCTACGCAGGTTTACTGCTGATACCTTAGAGTTATTAATTCTTCATCCATTCATGTTGGGCTGAAGGCAGATAAAAGCTACTTTGACTCACTATCACCTCTTGAGGTAAAAAGTGGTATTACCAGGCAGAATTAGCAGAGGCTAGCATGCTAAAATAAGTATCCATGCTAATGGTATTTTTTTTTTAACTGAAACACATGTCGTCTGCAAAATGCAGACTACGATGTCAGATTATAAATCTAGAAGCTACAAGTAGTCCTTTGGCCCAATATTATAAAAATGAGTTGATTATTTATAACAAAAAATGCATGAAAAACTTACAGAATTGCTGAAATCGACTACATACTGTGGTCTTAGACTTTTGGACCCATTGTGGATAATTTGACTCACTAACTCCAACTTCTCTCCTCTAAAACCTTAACTTCCACAAGGAGGGGCGAGGAATGGCACTTAGGCACATCCTCATACATAAAAAGCCTGTTTTAGCTCAAGTCCCACTCTGAGTGGGGCTCCCCGACCCAGTCCCCCAGAACAAATCAATCTAACAAATAATTCACCGTCTGTGGCACGCCTGGCTGAACTGATGGCAGAAGAAGTGGCAAAATGAATTAAAGATTCAAAGGAAACTGTCACTTTGTGTTACAGAAACCCACTAAACAGGTTTATGCTTTTGCCACAGAGAGTTGGGAAAGTGCTGAGAGCAAATTCACAAGCACTTGCACTGGCAAGGGAAGTAAAAGCATTAGGAGCAGCCAGTGAGGGAGGACGCAGACAGAGAGTGAGAAGAGGAGAGAGATTCTCCTATTTCTGTCTATCCATGTCTCGCCTGACAGCGTCTTTAGCCTAGTTTTTAATGCAAATTAAACTGGAATGAACATGGGCCCGTAAAAGTTATGACAGAAACATCCGGTGAGAGATCCAAGGCTGAGCCAGAGAGGAGCAGCATCCAAGCAGTATTTTAGGCAAAGCAAGCTTAACTGCATTGCATCTGATATCTTGCTCAATTTCACTTTCACTAGGATTATTAAAAGTCATAGCGGATATGGTGCCTCACAAGCTTTTTAAAACATAGACAAAGTTATTGCTATCACTTATGAATACTCCTGTTTGGTATCAAGTTTACAGGCTTTGTGTGATACTATGTTTATTTTACTAAGATCAGTTAATCTGCACACTTCCACCCAATCAATGACTGTAAATCTTTCACCACGAAAGTGTTGCCAGTAGCTGCACGCAATAGTGGCCACAACATGTTAACCTCTGTCAATTTTTTAGATTCTGTTGAGCAGATCGTATCAACATGTGACATATGAATCATCCAATTTTTAAAAGGTTGTTTATGTCAGTGGTTTGGAGTTTCTGCACCTGAGGGAAACCAGGGATGCCAGACAACTAGCAACTGCCTCTACTAATAATGATAAACAGCCTTTCAACAAGTCAGCCAGGAATGAAAGCACATCCAGAGATGTGTAAGCATATACTGTAGTTAAGATAGCTGAGAGGTTTCTTTTTTTTTTTTTAAGTTCTGTTGCAGTGACAGGAAATAAATCCTCAACGAGGGTTATAAAATTAAAGTTTCCTGATTATACTGTTCACAGATTAAGGAGAAGATACATTTATGGGAAAAGCCCTACAGGAAAAATCTGACACAGTTTATACCAGTTAGTTCTCTTTTGGTTGTTGTTCTTTTTTATGATGGGGGGATTCCATCAACAGATTTTTACAGAAACTTGGTTTTCAAAACTCCAAACCTACATTAGCACTTTGCTGTTATACAGCACCAAAGCAATGATCAATCTAAAATAAATGATTATGTCAACCAGTGCACTATATTGCAACTCTCAGGTCTAATTTCTCAGCAATTCTTAAAATCTGATCTGAACATTGGTGTGATTAAATGGCAGTTTATCTCAAGACTCAAACTACAGACCACATTGTCTGTCATTCATCCATCCAGGTGCTCGGGCTACTGAGAAATTGATGCTTGTTCCAGTCAATAACTGTGGATGAGTCTATCTAAAGGTTTCCCGACTCTAAAGATCTTCTTTCATCCTTTGTGGCGGACTTGCAAAGCTCCAAGCACTACAAAGCGTCAGAGAAAACTGATCTGCATGAGGCTTGGTAATCTGGAGGTGACTAACTGCTTTTGAAGTTACCTGCCCTTTTGTATTTGTTATTGAAGATAACACTGTGCGATGGTTGGAAAATAGACACCAGTCTGCAAGTCACTAAAGATAACTTAACCATTTGGGGGACCGTATTGTTTGAGATACCATTCAAGAGTTGTAACTAAGGGGAAAATGATCTGTTTTTATGGGCTTGTTTGAAGAATTACAGTGTATTATCCCAACGCCTGTTTAGGACATGTATCTTTGTGGCAGCTAATCTTTCTAAGCCTATCTTTTCAAGGTAATATATTAAAGTGTGTTTGAGAATGAAACCACAGCCTGTTTGAAGACCAAACTTTGGTGGGTTTTTTTCAGCAGGTTGCCTGTGGTTACATCTCACCTCTGTAGCCTAATGTACTTTGATTCACTCATTCATCTTCTACTGCTTATCCGTTTCCGGGTCGCGGGGGCTGCTGGAGCCAATCCCAGCTCAAACTGGGCGAGGGCGGGGTACACCCTGGACCGGCCGCCAGTCCATCACAGGACCAACACACAAAGACACACAGAGACGAACAACCGCTCACACTCAGACCTACGGACAGTTTAGAGTCACCAATTAACCTAAACAGGATGTCTTTGGACTGTGGCACGGATGGACCCGGATTAAACCCACGCAGGCATGGGAAGAACATGCAAACTCCACATAGAAAGGCCCCAGGCCCGGGAACCGAACCTACTACCTTTTTGTTGTGTGGCAACAGCGCTAACCACTATACCGTCGCGCTGCCCGCCTAATGTACTTACTTCTACAAAAGTCTCTTGTAGCCAATAAGAGTCTGGCAAGTTTTCTAACCCATTCAAGAAAAAGTCCCTATAAGACAGGCAGAAGCTCAAATGTGTCCAATTAACATTTAGAGCAGGCCTATCTGTTTCTTGTATATTTTCAATAGTAAGCAGAAAGCTGACCTCTTTTAAAGACTATGCTGTCATAGGGTATTTTGTTTCGAGTCTCCAGGCTGGAGCAGTTCCAGCGGTGCCCTCGGAACTGGTGCTGGCACTCGTGGATGGCAATCTGGATTCCCTGGATTGCTGAAGCCGTCACATCTGGGTTACGCATGCACACCTCCAGCTGGCGTCGTGTCAGCCCAGGCAGAGTGAGACACACTGTGTTGGCATTCAGGATTGGGTCAATGTTGGGGAGCCTGAGGCCCAAGATTTCATTGGAGTCTACCCTGAATGGAGCACACAGGTCAGGTTATTGACAAGGCAAACATATGACTTATAAACCCCTTTGTGTCATACCAACACCCCTACAGTGCCAGACAGGCGCCTTGACTTGATATTCCTCAGTACAGTTGATTGCTTTAAAACCTCAATGATACACATAATGTCGGTTAATGCTTGTAAAACCATCTCCAGATGTTGACGGAAGGGGAAATGCACCCACAAATCTATTTGTTTTTTTGTTTTTCAGATTGATTTCAGTTTATGGTCCTGCAAAGTTATCGCCGCCAAAAAAAAGAAAAAAGAGAGAGAATTTCTTGGCTAAACAGCCAATCCTTATTGATGAGTGAATAATATAAAATAGCTCTGGTGTCCTGTGGGTGATTTTACAGGAATCTCTCATTTAAGGTCTCAGAAGTTCTAAAATTGCAATACTTGCTGAAACATTTGCATTTAGTGTTGATTTGCCCAAATTCAGGTTCGGATTTCCTCATTAGCCCTTTGAATTGATTGAACTGTACAAGATTGGGGGTATGCAGTGGAGCAAGTCAGTTGCAGTGAGGAGGAAGAGAGCTGCACAATGGTGAACTACTTTAGTCATAGTGACCGTTTCACATGCACACAGGGAAAGTAGCACCTTACATGCACATTAAAATCCCCACCAGCAAATATGTTAACATGCAAACCCACTTAGTTTTTAGGTGTAAAATGTGTCACTTTACTCAGCTTCTGTCACCTTTCAATCATGTAATCATTCAGTAATTCAGCTGACAGTAGTCAGCGCACCTCACTACTTCACAGAGAAACAGTCGCAGCAGTAAGCAGGAAAATGTGGGCTGCTCTGATGATGGCTAACGAGCTGAAATGCACAAAGCTTTTCTTTTCATTATCATTACAAGAAAAAACACAGGTTGTGTCAGTGTTCGTAAGACTGAGACAGTGAGGAGTGTGCTCAGCTTGGGGCAAGCACACACACACACACACACACACATATCTGTAAGCACATACTCAAGCACACCTTGACATGCACATGCAAATATCCAGGTGTTGAGAGGCATGTGCAGTTTTTGTCAATAACTTGTGCACGTTTCCATTTTGCAAACGTTGACATTAGAGAGACTCACTCAAACATTCACAAAGCACCTTGTGCTCTTTCTGAAAACTTTGGACCCAAATCATGACATTGAATCTGGCTCTAACATCAAATTTTCATTTGCATATTAGTATCCTACTTCCTTAATGGCATTTCATTTTGAAGTGTCTGCCTTTGATTGCAGTTCAACTTGTGTTGCTACCTGTTACGCTTTGAGAGTAGACCTGTTTCAACAGTTTTGTTTCCAAAGGGCAACTTTCTGCATTGTTTTGAAATGATACAGTAGATAATGACTAATAGTAAAAGTTTAGGAAAAAAAACAACCCAAACGTGTTCTTTATATTCTGCACTTTTTGATTTAATTCGTTTGCCTAAAACATATCAGCAAGAATAAAGTGTCTTTTCAACTTTTACTTATAAATATAAAAAACTAACTTTTATATTGTTAAAGCTAGTTATTATTTATACACCATTTTCCTACAGCTAATACTAATAAAATAAAGAACCAGTGTGTTAAAATAAAGCAAAATAAACTTTTTTTTTTTTTTTTGGTTAAAACACTTCTCATTTATTTCTACTCACCTTTTATCCAAGAGACAGATAACCACCAAGATGCATGTAATTCTGAGCACTGGGTGTCCCATTTTGTGCATTGTCATTATGAAAAAATAAATAAATAAAATGAGGTAAAAAAAAATCTAAATAAAAATGAAGAAGTTTTATAAAAAAAGTTAAAAGCCCAATATTCCGCCTAAAAGTTATGGGAGGACAAACCGGGAGAGGGAGGTCAGGTCAGGTCTGGCTAAAAGTTGGCTGGACTTGACAGCTCTGACTAACCCGAGTCCAGATGTGCCAGCCAGCGGTGGGGCAGTCATTCAGGAAAAGTTTCATCAACCCTCTGAGCGCACCGACCGGAGGAGGCTGCTACGAGTTTGAGCAAAATTCAGTCTTTATCAAACGCATCCGTATTCGCCCCGGTATCTCCGCCAAGGACGAAGGCTCTGCAGCCGCTTTAACATCCGACGGACACACAGACAGAGACAGAGAGGCTGATCCAGGGACGGCGCTCTGCGAGAAGTCTGCCCGACTAGTGATTTTTCTGTGCGCACCGATCGTCCTCTAAACTGCTGCACTTAGCGCATCGCCAGCCCACTTTTTTTTCTGCGTCACTCTGGGAGCAGGAGAGCACCCGGGGAGGTCAAGTGCCTCGTTAAAGCAGGAGAGAGATCCTTTTAGATAAGAAACCAAAAACACTTGCCTGAGCCCACTGTGTGTGTGAGGGAGAGCAGTTTTTGTTGTTGTTGTTTGTTTGTTTCTGTTGTTGGTGGATGGGGATTATGATTATGAAGTGGAGGAGGATTTAGAATGACTTTATAAACTTGTGATTGATGATGATCATGATAAACAAGATGAAGATGAAATATATTACGGGGTTTCGCCTGTTCTATTCTCAAATCAAGCCAAGAGTTGGATTGTGACCTTTTTGACACCTGCACCTACAACAACATTCATTTCCTGTTGATTTGACCAGAATTAAATCAGCATGCTGCTGTTTTTCATAGAGTTAAATTCAAAAGAGACTTAAAAAAATGATGAGTCTAAGTAGTAAATATCCATCTTTGAAGTTCATAGCATGGTCCAAGCTCCAGAACTACTTCCCACAGTGCATTTCTTTAGACCCTCCCATAATGCTAACCTCTGTTAACATCATTAGTGCACATCAAAGGCTGTATGATATTAATCATGTCAAATAATTTGGCCTTGTGTAACATCAATGAGTTGTTCTTAATATATATATATATATATATTGTCAGAGGTTAGTTTGCAACATTTATACACTAATTTGTGCAAATGTGAAGACCCCTTTGCTTTCTGTGTAAGAAAAGATTGTATTGGGAAAAAATTAAGGTTTGTTAAAACTGGTGCCTGAAGTTCTCATTGCTCTCTTACTTTGTGTCTGTGTGTCATGGCCTTTAATCTTATGATTTAAATGGCTATAAAGCAAAACAAAAAGCTCCCTTGTTGATGAAGACCACATGATATCACTCATCTCAGTGCTTTATGAGTAGCTTAGAATAAATATTCAAAAGCCACAAATAAAAAGGTTTTCCTCACCAGTGGAGGGACGGGAGCATTCTGCCAGCATGGAGTCACCAGAGTTGTAAAACACTACATGAGTTTAGCATTCAGACGCAATTAAGTTGCTATACACAAATTTAGAAGATCAGGGAAACAATCCCACATCAAATTTTCTCCCAGAGAGATTTATCACAGCTCCCTGATCTGAGAGATTTGCCAAGGAGTGTAACTTTGTGCCTAATTATTTCAAGGCATCTAAGGAAAGCAGGCTTGTTAGTGGATTTTGTGGGGTTTTTTTTTTTTCCTGACACTGAACTCAGTTCTGCTGCAGGATGTGTTGCATGCTGTCATCCCGATCTTTCTGTTCCTCTTGTCTCTGTAATGGCTGATAATGACATTACTCTCAGTTCCTCACAAACATGACTCACTCATCTCTCCAATCTCTTGACTTGGAGAATCAAAAACAGCAGCAAAGAGGACTACTGTGACCCAGTGAAGCAATCCCATAAACCAAATTATAAAAAGGTGGTAAAGGCGGTTTTCCCTTTAGAGCAAAAAAAGAAAAAAAAGTCTGGAAGATATATTTTTCTACCAAGATGAAAAAACTATATGTTAGTCATAATGAAGATGAAAATGTTATGGTAAGTTAGACGTTAGTATGTAAATTTTCCCATTATTAAGTCATTGTATCTCTAGGAACTGGAGACCATTGGGGATTGTAGTTCAGTGTTGATACAAAACATTTCGGGGGTAATGAATTAATTTTTTTCAGTTGAATGACAAGTGTAGGTCCCAGCAGGCAACATGGCTTTTTTACAGGAACATTACATATTCATGCTATGGACCTATTGCACATTACCCATAATGAAAAAGGATATTGAGCACACACTCATGCACATGCAGACACATAATACACACAACCTCCATCTGGACTGCAGTCCTCTGCCATGAGTTAGGTCTGCCATGTCTCTTTTTGCATTCATCCGCTCTACCGCTCTCTCTTTGTCTCTCTCACTCACTCACTCACTCTTTTGCTTACTCTCCCACAGAGACACATGCACACACACCTTTAATCGTTTCCCATTCTTTACTGGAAAGTATGCTCTTGTTCAGTTACATTCATTAACAATGATGTGGGAAACATTTCAGTGCTAGTCTCAGATCAACTTGACTCCTGTGCCTAGAGACATAAAGAATTTATTTTTGTTAAATGCTCATGCCAGGTTCATTTCATGGCTCCCTATTTTGGGCCTAAAAGTTTTTGTTTTAATATGATTTTCCTGTAGCTCTTGAAACCTTTTATTATTTTTATCTCGCACTGCTCACTCTCACTTGTTCTGCTACACGAAATATGAGCTGGCTGAATATTTAATTCAATAATGAATGAAAACACAGAGTTTTCTCTATGGTGTTGTTATTTTTGTCGAGTTGCACTGTCTGGTTCAATTGAAACTTTATTGTCCTACAGGGAGAGACACAGCCGAGCTAAGTTTTCACAGTCTAGTGGCGAGTGCCATGTAAACACATTAGGTCATACTATATTTATGAATATGTAGTCTATGGTCTTGGGTTTTTGGACTGTTAACTTTTAGTGCTGTAGTATAATGGAACAGCACATACTTAATACTATACTAAAATACACCGAAATATAGGATTCTATCTTCAGCCCTTTTCTGTCTGTCTTCTGTCAGACAAATCCACCTTTAAAATTTTAGGTTCACGTGGCACTTAAGGCTTTAATACAGTAGATTTGTCATATGGCCTTCGTTTTGGACTCAACATTGAGTCTCCTACACCAAACCATCAACATTCTTTTAAAATGATCTTTACTTCTAATAAATATGAATTATTTGTCATGCAGCCTATATAGAGCAAATTCAGATTACACGCCAAACATGAAGCTATATTCATTAGTATATTACCTTCACCTTGCGAAAATACAGATACAGCTGGTAAAAGACTAGCTGCTAAACTTTTGCATGATTTAAAGTTTTCATCCCTGAAACAGATTTAGTAGATTGATTAGAGAGATTTAGATGTGATTGTCCAGATTTTGGTACCTTTTCCTATATTTGTGCAAAACTAGTAGACGATCAGCACACAGACATGAGAGTGGTATTGATCTTTTCATCTTCGTCATATGTCTTCTAATCAGCAGACTGATCCTTTCTCTTCTGAACTCCAAAGTTCAGCTACATTGCTGCTTTTGTTTCGTTCATTGAAAACCATGGTAACTCTGGTCTGATTACGTCTTTCACACTTGTAAAGTCATTGATGGTGATGGAGTATATTACTGCCCTTTACATTATAGAGGGTCCTTATTGTACTGTGATTTTGCTGCGTTTTATACAGAACAGTAATCCGCTTCTATTAGCTTGGAGCAGCTCCCCTTTATTCCCATTAACTTTTTAAGATTGGTTTCACTGTTGCAGAAATAGCAGAGTGGATGTCATGGTTACTTTGACCATTTAATGCACACACAGGACTGTCATGAGCCCAAACCACTTTTACTCTCAACCTGGGATCTCATACAGCCTAATTTAAGCAGAAGGCCTAGTGATAGGATTTATGACTGGATGGTAGGAATAATTACATCATGAAGTGCTTTAAAGATAGCTTGTGTCTATTTAGCTAAATTCCCCATCTTCTCCGTCTTCCTATGCGTCTCCCTCATCTTACCTTTCTGTACCTCACTTTCTCTCACATTGGCCAAAAACACTGTGACAGTACACCCTGCAGTATATTGACTAACAGCAGTCAAGTCTGTCATACCCTCACTCTCTGTGTCTCTGTGAGACAGGAGTTCAAGCGAAGTTCATGTTTCTTGGAGAGTTTTGGACTGAACAGACGAAAATGAGCAAAGCAGAGGAGAGCGCGGCAGAACAGAGGTTAGTCAATTACAAGGCTCAATACTAGTAACTAACTTCTAACAAGCAAATTCTTGGCTCTGTCAGCGTGTGTTTGTGTGAGTCGATGAGACAGAGGGAAGAGAAAAACAGTGTGGGTGCATGGGATGTCAATGAGCATTTGGTGCGTGTATGTTTTTGTATGCTGGGACACATGTTTTGCAAGTGATTTTGTGTGAAATGTGGGGAGCAGGCAGGGCAGGACAGTGCAAAGGAAAGGACAGATGTACAATTACACTGTAGGGAGCAGGGACAAATGACAGGGCTGTCGGTTAAACAATCAGCATACAAGATCAATGGTGTTTATGATTGAAGTGATGGTTTGGAAAAGAGAAAGTTAAGAAAACATACTAGCATGAAAACATTTTTCTTCTGCCCTCACTGCCCCACACTATTCATATTGTTTTCTTCATTTCACTCCTTTTACACATTTGATTGAAATAAAAATATACCTTTGCATTGCTTTATTACAGTGCAAATAATTTTGAACGAGCAGGTATGTCCTCACTTTGACTGACACTAAAACTGTCTCTCATGCATTGTGGTCCCGAACGATCAGTCACCTTTTCTCATTTAATCTTTCTCTCCGAAACTTACACCCACACATGCCATGCTAGAGTGCAGATCAATTGTTTCCTGCACCTTTCAGTGCCAGCAACACATGCATGTTATTAGAACTGTCTCAAAGTTGTGTCTCACTGTCGTGTATTGTATTTGTGCTGCAAATGTGGTTTTAATCAATTAACCCATCTTCATGGGGAATGAAAATATCCTGGGGCTGTGAGAACTGGCTTTATTTTGGATGATTTGAACGATTCACAGAAGGCACAGAGAACGCATGCCTTAGGGGAGGTAAAACTTCTCCAAAGATACTTTAAGAAAACAAGCACCAAAGTGGGATGCTAAACTTCAAGTGGGTTGTTTTGGGGTTTTTTTCTCTCTTTTTTATTGTGTGTTGATTGGAAAAGAAAATATTTCTTTGGTTGTATTTTTGGAAAAGGGAGCAAGTGAAGTTTAATCTACGAGCCAAGGTTTCCGCCGATATTGTTAATTTTAACAGAGTTAATGTGGAATTTTAAGAGTCACAACGATGCATCAGTTAGAAATTGTTTACTTCTCTCAATCCTTCAGAAAGGACAAAAGCTCTAGCAAAGTGAAGCACTTGTTGAATGCTGAACACTTGCAACATTTTTAACAGGTTTTTATTTTACATATTTTTCACCAATCTGTATTTTAGCCATATTGAAATAGTTGGGGTTCAGTGCACTGCTCAAAAACATCTCCATGCTTTTCATGCACTTATGTGGGTGATGTGACTATGTATCGGATTTGAGGCCAGTTCATGATCTTTGCAGAACCTCATTCCTCTTTGACTGAAATGGCTTGAAAGAGGCTTGAAACAAACCCCCGATTCCTGAGCTAAAACTGTAACCCTAACCAAATTAACTCAACGCGATTGTTGCTCTGCCGCAGTTGTGCACAAATACAGAGTAGAATAATTAGATAAAAAAAAAAAAATACAGAAACTGAACTCCAATGTGTATGTATGGCTTTGCACACACATAAAGACCCTCATGCAAAGTGTTTTTTCTTCACTGCCCCACTTACCTCTGGGTATCTCTAGTTGGGGATGATTACAAAATGTTTGCATGCAATTGTTGTCTCAAATTGTTTGTGTGTCAGAGTCTATGTGTCAGTCTGAGAAAATGTTTTTGTGTGCGTGTGATTGTGGAATTAAGTGTGGGAAGTATTCAAGGTAGCAGACGCAAGCGATCCAAGAATGTGTTTACAAAATCTTATCATAGCCTCAGAGCAAAATTACCATAGAAAGAACAGTTGGACAATTATTATTCGGGTTACTTAGCTAAAAATGGCTCACATACGATGTTAAGCACATCAAGCATATCAAGCATTTGCCCCAACACAAGCAAACTTAATTTAAATATTGCACTTTGGCTAAAAATCTAAGGCAGGTGAAAACAAGCCAAATAAAGGAAAGTTTTAAATAAAATGTTATCCATTATTTTATAGTGACTTTATTTCGCTTAATTTTTTATTGATTTCAGTTTATTTTAAACCCCTGTAAAGGATATTTAATATGTATTGTGGTATTAGTTATCACTGCCATTATTTCTCTTAGTGTAGCCTGGTTGGGTGGAGGTGTAGCGTTACAGAAAGTCAACTTTCTGCTCCAAGGACGCCATCTTGTGTTCTAACACTATACTGAATAGCTCTTCTCTGGGATTGGAGTCTTTACACCGTTGCAGCTGCTTGGAGCCGAGGTGAAAGTTTTATGTTGAGTGCTGGGACATTATTGTTCATTCATCCTCTTCTTGGGCAAATGGGAAAAGATGCTTTATAAACTGATCTTAAGTTGCCAGAGCAAATGAACATGTGCTTCAGCAAACTGCTTGTCTGCTTTCCATCAAGAAATTTCATGACTCTTGTTGTACAAACAACCTTGTTTATTGTCTCAGTCCTAAGGAGAGAGAGACCTGCCCTGCCTTCACACAGGAACAGATACTGAGCCAAAGCAGCCACAATAGACAGCAGGCCCCCTTCCATCTCCCACCAACCTCTGGCAGCTATGTTTTCACAACCCAAGATAACAGAGAAGATGGTGGGGTAGTGGGTGGGGGGTTGGAGTTTGATAAATGACAGAATGTTAAGTAAGACTGTGTGTGTACGAGGAAGAGCGCGAGAGAGGGATACTCGGACGGGGATAGGATTCATCCCGAGGTCATCTCAATGTTTATCCACCCACAAAAATAATGTGGGTCAATGAGTGTTTCTCAAGGCAGCAAGTGTTGTTTCAGGATGTTGCAATGATGACAGGTTCCTCGAGAAGAGCACTTGAATTTTTCTCATATGGTATATTCCTCTAGGAGAAGGAACATTTTGCCAAAATACATTTTAGGATGCAACTGCCCTAGCAGGGCTTTATCTATACTGCAATTCATCTGGCTTAGCCCTTAATTCGCCTCGTGTTTAGGAACAGACTTGTGCAAGATAAGTCAAATACCCCTGATGTGCTTTGTTGTACAGTAAATGTTCCTGAAGGGGCCTAAGGCGAGCCGTACCTAATAGGGCAGAGGCACAGTGATGTGCACAGAATGGACTATTAAATCTCCCAGCAGCAGCAGCCTTGTTGGGTGGCCTGTGGAACTTAGGCAGCAGCTGAGCCATCACCTCCAGGGCCTGCATTAACTCTTAAAGATCACTGTCTCAAAGTTGCGTGTGTTTAGCGTGTGTGTTCACACGTGTGCAAATGTGAGGATGTGCATGACTCTATCTCAGAAGCGTGATAAATGACACTTTTAGCGGACATCTACTTAAGTAGAAGACATACAATTCCTGCACTGATGCTTTGTTTCACTCTGCCTGTCTCTGTCACCCACTCCTGTAATTGCAGTCATTGTTATCAGATGATTGGTATATCCCAACCAGTCGAGGCAGATGGCTGCCCCCGCCCCCGAGCCTGGTTCTGCCCGAGGTTTCTGCCTCTTAAAGGAATTTTTTCCTTGCCACCGTCGCTGGCAAGTGCTTTTTCTTGGAGGGATATGTTGGGTCTCTTTAACAACTCCATAAAGACTGTGGTCCAGACCTGCTCTGTGTGTAAAGTGCCTTGATGTAACTTTGTTATGATTTAGCGCTATATAAATAAATCTGATTTGATTTGATGAAACCCCACACAGAGCTGATCTCTGGATGTGCCCTTTATGTAAGCAACATCTCACTGCTAGATTGATAGAGGATCGGAGAGAGAGTTCACACAAATGGAATAGCATTATCGTGTCGGGTTACCACTAAGTTCTCCTTCTGGCTCTCTCTCTCTCTCTCGTTATCTTCATCTCAGCCTCTGCCTCCCTCCATTTCACTAATTTGTGCTCCCTCGCTGCTCATTTCCCCATTTCCTCATTTCTCATTTTTATATAATCTCCTGTTGTTTTTGTCCTGGTGAACCAAGACATGGTGGAAATGCATGGTAAATAGAAGTTGAGGACCACCAGGACTCCGCTGTATGAGATAGGAGATGGCGGAACCCTCTTCATGTGACTGATCTGAGGTAATGACAGTCAGCAATGTAATATTATAGAGCCTTTTACATTGGCCACTCTTCATTAACGCTTTGTGTGAGGCTGCGTTTGTGTGTGTAAGCACAGAACAGTCAACGTGGGTGGAGACAAAACTCATCTCTAGTGGGGACGATGTTGCATTCCTCAGGCACTATTTCCCTCCATAAGGGACACATGGAAAAATACACCCATTGTAACCTGGCCGTGCACTCCTATACACACACACACACACACACACACTGACTGACAAAGACAGACACATGCAGCCGCATACACACAGATGTCGACAGGCAGCTCTATTTATACCAATGCTACAATAAATCTATCTGCCCACTTGTCTATTTTCTCTGGCTTTGCCCATGCTGCAGTGAATGCCTGCAGAGCTTAAAGGAAAGAGAGGAGAGGAGAGGAGAAGAGACAATAGGGGAGGAAAGATTAGGAGAGGAGAAATGAGCTAGTGGAGACAGAAGGAGATATGTGTGCATTGGCATTTTCCTCTTCTCCTCTTTGGGCCTACCTATCATGTTTTACACAAAACTGCTGGCCTGACTGCTACACACCACTCTGCAACAAATTCCTGGAAAATAAGAACTTGTGGCAACTTGTACAGCTCAAACTAATACTAGCCAACTTTTCTTGCCACCCCCCTGACGTTTTTTCTCATTTCTACAGCATAAATACCTCAAAACAACACCTCTTTTTGTTGAGTGGCAAAAAAAAAAAGGATCTAATCAAGGCAGAGGCGCAGAGAGGATTTATTGTGATCTAGTGAAAATCATCCCTGAAGTCAAAGCCCAACTTGGCCTGTGATACTGACACAATTTTCTGGAAGGGCTCCAGGGGTAAAAGTGATACAAGATTATATGAGATTATACAGTATGTTTCAACAGGCTGAAATCTCAGCTTTTTGCTGCTCTTCCTCACAAACATTTAGTAAAAGAAGGCTAATATTAAATATTTTCTACCAGGAAGATACTAAAAGTATCATTCATAGCCCAAAGTAACACTGTAAGATCCCAAAACTTTTCAAAATCTATAAATTATTTGCTTGTGTGGATATAGCTCAAATAAATATAACCACATGTACAAAATGCAGGCTCATCACTGCATGTGTAGAGCCTAACTTAGATATGGGACGTGAATCTATATGAAATTCACAAAAAAACGATTTTTGTTTGACTGGAATTTGAGAAACAAAAAACACAAACAAACAAACAAACAACAACAACAAAAAAACAGCACATGAAAAATGATCACTTTCAACATTTATGTTTAATGAAACTGATGTGTAACATCCCTGGTATGAAATGATTTCTGTAGAGTACAACAATGCAGAGCAGACTGAAATCTAAAGCAAAATATGAAAAACAGCATTTAAATAAATGACAGTGGAGGAATTCTGTGACATGTGTTGCACAAAATGTGTTGAATTATTCAGGTGTCATCCATTACATTTTCAAATTGTCAAAATTGACAATGCCTTTATGGTGATATCAGAATAACGCTGGAAAAACTAAAGCACTTGGAATGTTTTTGATTCAACACAGATAGCTATTGAAATGGTTTCAGGTTCACATCACTTAACAGATCAGAAAAAAAAGTAGGCTACACAACATCTCTGGATAATGTTCTTGAGTGACTATTCTACTACAGAGATTATAGCAACAAAACTGCCCAGGATTATGAATTTTAACATCACCTCAGCAAATGCGTGATGATGACAAAAGTCGTGCTGATGATAATAAACTAAAAAACCATGGACATTACATTGTACACAGGAAGTTACCTCTTTTCCAGAATGAAATAAAAATTCTGTTCGAGCCCCACCATGCAAGAAAGCACGTGCCCTCTTCATTTGTGTGTGTGAGTGGTATATTTGATCTTATTGCTGTCCCAACTGCATTTAGATGGCCTTTTCATTTTGACCCTTCAAAAATAGAACAAGGAAATTTTTAGGTAGGTCTGAGTCATAACACACATGATGATTCTGAGTCCTCAGGGGTAAAATACCATCCAAATTGAAAACTCACTCAAATGCAAACAACAAGTTGAAGCAATGTCATATTATAGTTTAGTATACTCACTGTGTATTGTCTGGTAATAAAACTAAAGTGTAAATGAGATGACATGATAGTTTTATAGGGAGCAAACTTCCTGTAAAACTGAACAACAGATAAAAGGTCTTGTCTGCCTCACAGAGAGACAGAGAGTCAAAGAACTGTGTGCTTTTAACAACCAACACAATGCAGTTTAACATCAGGCAGCAATTTAAAGATATATCAAATGTACTGTCCACTGACGGATATGGTGAGAACTGGCCAACCTGCACAAACACATAGTCACACATACTTCTCTCGCGCACACAGACACACATATACTTACATTATCAAATGAAAGCTAACATTGAAAGTGCATTATTACATTAGCCCTGTATATCATAACAGATAAACACAATACATCATATACATTTTCTTGATATCAAACAATGTCATGTAAATACAGGTTCCTCTTATGGTTTACAAGAAACAGCCAACCTCACAAGGTTTTATTGCTAAACTATTGAGGAAGTCCACGGCAGCCGTCGCATCCAAAGTGCTTCTGAGAGAGATAGGAATGAGTAGTCTTGTTATCATGTCTTTATATAAATAACAGTCTTTGCTGGCAGGCCAAGTCAACACCTGAAAAACAATGTGCTGACAGGATTCTTCAAATATGATACTGTGATGCTGTTATACCATTTTCCCTTTTTGGTAAATTTTTGATGCAGTAGCAGAAAAAGAGAAGTGAGAAACAGCATTTTTTTGGTATTTGGTTAGACTGATGTCAAAAGTTTGCAAGGTCTTGGGATGGTATAACATAAAGATGCTATGTTTAAGTTTAGTTAAAGATACTATGCTTATTTCATGATCCATCCATAGCACTAGGAAAATGCACAATCAAGTGCATCTATACACAATGATGCCTAGAAGTCTTTGGTTTGACATTCACACTAAGTTGTTGAACTGGCAGCGAGTGGAAGAGACACTAAAAAACTATGGTCATAGTTTAGCTCCTCCCATTTTATGGTGTCCTTTTTCAATTAAATGGAAAACACAATTTTTCACATTCTTTGGTCCTTTTTTCATAAACAAGAAGAAAATAGGTAGTTTAAAAAATATATCATCCCCTTTACCATTGAATCCATCTGGTTTTGTCTTTCTGTACACTTTGAAGTTTTGGCCAGCACCTCATGTCAGGAAGTCAATCACTATTTGAAATGGAATATATGGGGGGCGTTGTCTGTTTGTCATTGGTGCAAAAATGGGAACAAAAGGATCACCAGGAAAAATTCCAAACACTTTCCTTCTTTCTCGCTAACCACACTAAAGCAAACACCTAAAAAAGTAGCAGTAATTATAATTAACCATGTCATACTGATTACTCTCAACCTCAGTTCGTCAGTTCATCAGTGACAGAGACTAAGCTCTTTCCGGACCAAGCACTTTTTGCACTGGACCACACAGCACCAGTGGAAACGACACAGACAGTTCTCCTCAAACACCACCGTTTCCTCCCGGTAACCACGCTCACAGCACAGCAGGTCACAGCCGCTGATGTCCATGGCTGTGCTGTTGCACATGCGGCCCCGTGTCCCCAGTGAGCCTGTTTTCCGGTTGGCAAGGCAGAAATCTGGTGACTCATCTGAATATATCAGATCTTGCTTATCTGGTGGCTTTATGTTTTGGCCGACAGGGATCAGGGTCTTGCCGTCGTTGCCACCCATCACCTTGGAGGCGCCGTTGAAGCGCTCCAGCAGACGGTCTCCTACCTCACGGAAATGAGGCATCTTTTTCCAGCAAGTGCGCAAAGTGCACGAGCCCGACAGTCCATGGCATTTGCACTCTGTCCGCATGTAGAGCTTTACTGCCTGTGAAGGAGAGCATGGGTTTAGGGGTTTGCATGGTGGGAGAGAGAAAAGGGGCAGATCAAAATAGAGAAAGAGGAGGTTTGTTAAACAGTAAAAAGGAGACTCTATTAACCTTGTATGCTAAAGTGAAGCAGAACTGCTTTTGACAAAAGACAACATCTCCTAAGAAATAATTTATTCTTGTGGTTAAGTGATACATCACAGACGAAGCCACCAGATCGCACATACATACAGACACAAACTCAGACACACATTGATAGATAGGCCAGATAAAAGCAGACGCTATTCAGAAGGAATTTAACTCCACAACCCCCCTCTCTTTCCATGTTGCCTTAGGCCTTCCTACATCTAACAAGCCTTGACAACAGATCATTCACTTATACTGCACATAATTAACCCATCACATACTCTCAAACACACATACCCACACACACACACACACACATATGCAGACAGACAAAAAAAAATTGCAAAATGTGTATACAAGCACAAATGCATGCACAGACTATATCCCCCAATCCTCCTCTCCTCGCTCTCCTCCCTACCTGTCTTTGACCCCAGCTACAGTGAACTTTGTGACTCTGGGCTTTGCTTGTGCGTGCATCAACATCTCTGCAGATGGGCGGAACAAACCGAGATCGACAAAACACTCACAGCTAAAAGTAAATGTCATCTTGGAGATTTTCCGTGCTGCACTATAAATTAACACAATTAACTCGTCTGAAACGCTGGTAGGTGTGCATTCAAGCGACAAAGAGGAACTTTAAATTTGAGCGGCAGCTGTGGAAATGTTAGAAGCTACCTGCCTCGGAGGCTTGAAAACAAAATGTGTGGCACGTTCATGTTTTTGTGTTTGAGAAACCTGATTCTTGTCAGAATATCAACTTACAGCGCTACACAAATATGGCCGGGGGCGATGTCTTTTTCCTTAGCATGTTTGAGGAATGAAGAATATTCCAGAGTAGTACAACATCAGTAGTGGTGTTTTTTTTTTTTTTATGTTGCAGTTATCTATTCACTTTTTATTAACTCTACCCATTCAAAATGTATGTCTAACAATGTTCCCTTGACATAGTATATTTATTATATATTCATTCCCATATTAATTTACAGACTACTTCTTACCAGCCGCCCAGCCTCATTGTTGTGCAGGTCAATGAGTGTCCTGATGTCGCTCTTGCCTCTTCTCCTCTTGGCATCCATGAACTGTTTGGACTTTTCATAACCAAACTCCACATCATCTCCACAGCCCCCCCACTCCCACTTGACTCCATCCCCAGAGGAGGAGGATGAAGGAGGCCTTGGAGGTGCTCTGTTTCTGGTGGCCTCGCAGCCACACTGAAGCAGGTCTCCCATACTGCAGGCCTGGGTCACAGCGTGGGTCACCCCGGCAGCCGTGATGGCATAGACAAACGCTGTCTCCCGGATATCTGAGACAAAAGAGACAAGAGGGGCTCCAGTTTACTGAAGTTTTCCTTGTACACAAAAAAGTCACCAAAATAGGAAAATTATTATATCAAATAACACAAATTTAATGATGCAGAGAAATTAATGTATTTAAGGACATTATTCATAATCTAAATGTTAAAGAGAGAGTTAGAAATCGGTTTTATTTCAGTATTTTATTTAAGTTTAATATTTTGAAGGACGTGCCTAATCGAATAGAGGGTTCAAGGTTTTCATTTGATCGTGTCAGTACATTTGAATGGTTAAAAAAACCACATCAAATTCAGCTATTTGTTGATTTTTTTCATTGACTGCTCTTTCATCATCCATGTCCTGTGAGTTTCCATCCATCAATTCATTTGGACTTCCGTCCCTCCATCCAGTCAGTCAGCCAGTCACTCACTCACTCAACGTCTCAGTGAAGTGGAACTGGATGAAAATATCAAGCGTGACTGGATTTCTAGTTCTGGGAGGGCGGCTTATCCTTTCTCTCTGACCGGCACACACATACACACAGTCATGCACTCACACCACAGCTGCTGGTTTATTTTGGGTGCAGAGCTTAACACTCACTGTCTGAAGGCATGTGCAACCACAACTGCAAATTGATTGTGCGTTCTCTCCAATGGCTGCAGCATCATTTTTACCCTCGTCCGAACATATCTTTATCCTCAGTTATTGCAACTATTGTTGTTCACTCCACAGGAAAAGAGGAGCTTTGAAACAAGCTGAGAATCTGTATTGTCTGAGTGTACAAAGCCTTACAATTGTTGCTCTGGGGCACAGAGCTCCAAAAACGTTGTGTCCAAAAACTAGCAAAGAGATGTAGACAAGCAACTCCATTACAGTGAGCAATGTGTTCCTTAATTAAGATGAATGAGCACAGAGGAGTGACAGACGTCCCTATTCTTTACACCTTCTTTTGCACATACAGCCCCCTCCAAAATTACTGGAACGGCAAGGCCAATTCCTGTGTTTTTGTGGTTGACTGAAGACATTTGGGTTCAAGATCAAAAGATGAATGTGAGACAAGACTTCCGAATTTCAGCTTTTATTTCCTGGTATTTACATTTACATGTGTTAAACAATTTAGGACATACAACCTTTTGTATCAGACCGCCCCATTTTTAGGTGAGCAAAAGTAAAGGAACAGATAGTCTTAAAGTAAATAACATTTAATATTTGGTTCATAACCTTTGCTTGCAATTACTGCATTAAGCCTGCGACCCATTGACACCACCAAACTGTTGCATTCTTCATTTGTGATTCCTTTCCAGGCTTTTTCTGCAGCCTCTTTCAGTTCTTCTTTGTTTCAGGAGGTTTCTCCCCTATTGGGTTAAGATCCGGTGATTGACTTGGCCAGTCTAAAACTTCCCACTTTTTTCCCCCTGATTAAGTCCTTTGTTGTGTTGGCAGTGTGTTTTTCAGGTCATTGTCCAGCTGAGTGATAAACTTCCTCCCAATTAGTTTGCTTGCATTTCTCTGTAAATGGGCAGAGAAAATAGTTTTGTAGACTTCTGAATTCATTCTGCTGCTACCATCATGAGTTACATCATCAATAAATATCAATGAGTCTGTTCCAGAAGCAGCCATGCAAGCCCAAGCAATGACAGTACTTCCACCATGCTTCACAGATGAGCTTGTATCCTTTGAATCATAAGCAGATCCTCTGTTTCTCCATACTTTGGCCTTTCCGTCACTTTGGTAGAGATTAATCTTGGTCTCATCAGTCCATAAGACTTCCAGAACCTTCCAGAACCTTCCAGAACTTTTGCAGCTAATATCTGTACTTTTTTGCAATTTCCAGTCTAGCATTCTGTTTCTTACTGCTGATGAGTGGTTTGGATCTTGTGGTACGGCCTCTATATTTCTGCTCTCAACGTCTTTTTCGAACGGCGGATTGTGATACCTTCATGTCTGCACTGTGGAGGTTGTTGGTGATGTCACTGACTGTTGTTTTTGGGTTTTTCTTCACAGCTCTCACAATGTTTTTGTCATCAACTGCTGTTGCTTTCCTTGGCTGACCTGTTCGATGTCTGTTGCTCAGTACACCAGTAGTTTCTTTCTTTTTCCAGGATACTCCAAATTGTTGTGTTGGCTATGCCCAATGTTTGTCCAATGGCTCTGATCGATTTTCCTTCCTTTCTCAGCTTCAAAATGGCTTGCTTTTCTCCCATAGCCAGCTATCTTGTCTTTACGTTGGTTTATCCTTTTTAACAAGAAATCCAGTCTTTATAGTGAAACCCCAGGCTAAAACCAAGTGTAGTCATTCAGAGGTATTTAATTTTTAAACAATCAATCTAAAAGACAACACCTGTCAGTCACATGTTCCAATAGTGGGCTCAAAGAAAAGGTGGTATGTCCCTAAAATGTTTCATGCATCTAGATGTAAGTACCATGAAATAAAATCTGAAATTCTGAACTTATATTCATCTTTTGATCTTAAACCCAAATGTCTTCAGTGAACAACAAAAACAAATCAATTGGCTTCGCCGTTCCAATACTTTTGGAGTGGACTATAAAAGATGAAACATACTGTAGTTCGTTGTTCCCTACCACATACCCTACCTTTGGTGTATTTAGTATCTGATGGAAATACATTTGTTCTATTGGTAGTGTGTGCATTTAGTAAATTTTTGCATATTCAACAATGTATGTATGTATAGAAATGTATTGCTTGACTCTGTTTCATTTTGGGTAAATGAAAACCTCACTATGACAATCAACCTGTGACCCTTTGGACCATCGAGTTCGGTCCCTCACACTTGCATTCACTGTCCTACTCTAAAGCACAAAATATCGGTTAATCCACTACCGAAAATAGTCCTGAACAAATGCACCATTTATTCCTTTTTTAATGATGCTGGCTTGCCCAGCTGTTCAAGGAAATGACAAAGCCTTTTAAACACGGAGACATCAACTGTTATTTGACAGATTTATGTCACAAAGATGTAAAGACATTAAATAAATGGATTGGAGATGATGGGAAGTAGAAGAATAGCCACTTGTGCAGACATTGTATGAGTGTGGGGACTGAGCACAGGACTTTTATTTCTAAGGGCTGGAAGGCGCTGAGTGTGCAGTCACCACCATTAACACTGCCAACTCCATATCGCATGATTCAGTGAATGGGATTCATTAGGAATGGTAACACACACACACACACACAGAATGGATGGCGTGCGACGAAACCTGCACACCCCAGCACGCCGTGATATCAATACCAGCTGTAGACCCCAACACCCAGAGATGGCTCCGATGCAGGCAAATTTGTATAAGTTTGTGTGTTTTTAAGTGTGAAATATACTGTTTTATACATATTTCAAGCATTTAAAACATATCACAAATTGTCTGTTTGTAAAATGTTCATTTTTTTAATGTCTTGGTTTACATTTTGTGTGTGTGAAGTATGCGTACTGTATGTGTGTGTGTGCATGTCCTTGTATCAGCTCAGACAGACCACACCTTACTGTTTCTGCTGCTCAGCAGAAAAGATTTTCAGGAGCAGCGACAGACACAAATCAATATGTGTAATCTTGAAAACATCCCAGGGTTTATTTAAAGACACACAACACATTATTAGAACAATATGGTGATAATAACACAAGCTGTATCCAAACAAGCTGGAAGCGTCTCCAGATGTCCTCAGATGCACCAGTGAAACACTGCATTTAGAAGAGGAAGACAGCAAGAGAGACATATCATATGAATGAGTTTAATTTTATTAACCCATTTTATTTGTCCAAGTTTTGTTATCTCCTGGTAAAAAACAAAACAAAAAGAAAAACATAAAAAAAAAACATGATTCCAAAAGATGTCAGCGACTTCGAGCAAAATATGATCCCATGAAAAGTCGACAAAGAGATAAGTCAAACGTGTAAAAAAAAAAAAAAAAACCACCCAAAAGAGCACAGGAAAAGGAAAACGAGTGAAGAGTATTGTAATGCGTAAAAGAAGCTATCAAAAATCTGATGATTTGAGGCACCGTGTTTCATATTTTCCTTGGAGACATGAATTCCAAACAAATTCTCTGCCACGGCGGGTGTCTGGGCCTGTCTACGTCTGCTTCTAATTCCACACGTCCCTTATGCAAGAATTAGCCCATATTCTTTTAATACTCTATAAAAGGAGGGGAATATAAGTGAACCCTGTTACGGCCAATCTGAGACAATCATCTCTCAGCCCACACGACCTGAGATTAAAAAAAAACAAACAAACTTTAATGCATTCTCATAATATCAAGTGGTGAGTCTGTGGACTGTGAGATGAGGAAGCGTCAAATGAATCCTCAAACATCTAGGGTCATGGACCTATAATCTCAGGTGTATGGAATGAACACTCATCTAGTAACCTGAAGATTACATTTCAATTGAAATACCATGTTAATAAAAATTTACAAAATCTACATAATCCATTGATTATATAGATTCTATACTGTTTGTGTCATCATCTTAAAGAGCCTGGAGCCTTGTCTCACGCACACTGATGACAAATCTGATGGGATGTGACCACAGGCAAGGAACTAATCAGGAAGCTGCAAACAACAGCCATTTCATTTTCCATTTTCTAAGTCAACTATTAATATTACCTGCATTGGATTATTGGAGGAAACTACAGAACATTAGAATTTCTATTTAATGTAAGTTAAAAACAAAACAAAACAATTTCTGCACGTAATGTTTGGGTCTTTTTTCAATCAATCTGTTCAGGATTGGGTGCAGACTATTCTATCACTATGCCACCCAGGAATAAGTGCTCATATTTGTAAAATCCATTTATACACCAAGAAACTGGTCAAAAACTAGACTACAACAAAGACCCAACCATAACCAAAGTTTTGCACAGGTTTAGCACCAACCCCACAGGAACACTGATATCAGAACACAACAGTCTGACAGGAATTATTTTATACATTTCAACCCCCTGCCAGGTTTTTGACACAAAATCACATATTTCAAACACCAAAGGGTGTTGTTTCTTATCATTATGAAATGTGCGAGGGTGTAAACATGTGTGTACATGTCTGTATACCTGTGTGTCTGACAGGATTGATGGCTGGTTTAATTAATGTGCAACCTTTGTGCAACCCATAGCAAAAGTCCTTATTTATTCCACAGCAGTACAATATTGCACAAACGCATTCGTACACACAATCTATCAAGACCTTCAAAGACAAGCCGCAGCATCCCTTATGTGACTGCCAGCATCACAGTATGCTGGCTGGCTTGCGCTGCCTGTCATGACCGCTCCAGGGTCTGTATGTTATTTAAACACAGCCGAGATCAAGGAAAAGAGGATAATAACTACCATTTAATGACAAGAAACCAGACATTCAACCTTGGTTCGATACTGACAGTTTGTGAAAAGTTCATGTCCAGATAAGACAACATTTTGATCGCGATGCAAAACAAGTTGTCATTCGTGTGTCAACATGTTCATTCATTCACACTTTTGGCAATAAACGTGTGAAAAGGTTGGGTTTCAGTGACACTGCAAAATCATCTAAAACCCCTATTATGCAAACACACGCACACAAACACACACACAGAAGTATTTAACTACCTGAGCCATCGAATGACACACGAATATGTCTGTTATTTCTTTTCAATATAGCTTCCATATGTGATGAATCTGTGCAAAACATTATCAGGAATGAAATACAGACAAGCACACGTACATATGTTAGCTATTCACATTTTATCATTTTCCTCCACTGGCTAGTTGCCGTCTGTTTCTCGGTCGGACACACATGTTGACATGCAGCACTTAAGCTACAGAGCGAATCCCGTCTCTGAGGAAGGTTAGCTAACGAACGAAGCACATAACACAAGGGCAACAAGGTTTATGTTTGAATAATTGCTGAAGATAGCCTGGAGATGTTTTTGTTGAGTGGAGACAGAAAAAAAAAAAAGGTTCAGCTAGGTTGGTTATACTCCAGACCCAAACACCCTGTGGCTTTGTTTTCACTGTACAGTTAGGAGGTGTGTGTTGGTGTATCATCCTATCACATAAAAGACTAAACAGGGGTCAGTGAGGTTAAGTAAACCACTTAGAAAGAGAGTGCATTACATAGAAAGGCCCTTTAATTTGACATTTGGTGGTAATAGTTCGTGATAAACAGACATTAAGAGCAGATCCAGGTAATTGACGACAAAGACTTCAAAACAGAGGAGCGCTTTGGCCTCTTATCGACAGGCAGGAAGTTATGATTAATTGCTAGTCTTGTCTTCTACTGGTAGATTCTTGCTTTGTTGCCCTCTCTTTTTTTCTTTCTGTCTTTCTTAATCCAACTTTCCATCTAATTTACTTTCTTCTTTGGTCTCTTTTCTGTTAGACACTGGCAACACTGGTATTGCAAACCAACATGCAGTTTCAACTGCATGAAGTCCTGACAAATAATTTCATCTTTTTTGATGGTGGAAAAGAAAACTGTGCTTGTTAGTGTAGATGATGTGCTCAAAAGCAGTCTCTCGGTATTTAATTATATGATTCAGGGGTAAAGGATTCTCAGTAAAATGTATTTTTGGTATCAAGAAGTGACTGAGTCATCTCAGTATGTGATCTTTGTTTTCTGAACAGGTTTGAATTTGAACACATTAGAGCTGCATCTGGAAATGTGCATTTTTTGGTCAGCACAGAAAGTGAAATTTTTCTTCTTACCTACGTAGTTACAAAGTTGTTCTTCATCTTTATTATTTTCAATGCAAGAACGCTGTAACAGCATTGTACTTTTTTAAGGAATTAAAATTTTAATATCCTGTTTGGCTACAAATTTGTCAGAAATTTTTGAAAAGTTGTAAAAAAATAAATAAAACAGAAGATAAAAAAAAAAACAACAACAACAATCAGCCTGTTACATCATGGAAAATGAATTAACCATAATTCCATGTGCCACTTCCTTGTGATGGTAATGACAAAATTTCATCATACCCATCCTCCCACAGTGACTCAGAATGGGTTTAATACATGTCTGACACATTTGTTGTTGTGTATTAATATGGGCTACAGCCAGTTAGTTGGCTAAACACACAGATAAAGGTCCTCTGTATTATGATTCAAAGAGGAGACAGGCAGGTCTCTATGAATTTAATCATATAAAAGAAAAGCCAAACAGTAATTGCAGAAGACCTTGCACTGACCCAACATCAGTTATATTACAGACTTCAAAGGAGCCTGAGGAAGATGTCAAAAGATCTTCAGAGAGATCTTAAAAGAACAGGCAATCTTAGCTGATCACTTCATGCATGCCCAATCTGATGAAGAGGAGAGTCAGTCAAGTGTGAATATGTCTGGTCTAAAATACAACAGCTGCCCTTGTCTGTTATGCTGCCATCAGACAGAGATCTGACCTCAAGTTGATGTAAGGCCGCCGGCTGCGGTCATGAGGTCATGGATTCAGATCCTAAGGCACTCATGGGCGAAAAATGGGTCATGAAAATGTTATTGATGTTTTTTTGTTTTTTTTTTATGCAAGCAGTCAAAATCCTATGCAAAGCAAAGATGATTATGGAATTCAAGAATAAATCCAATTGCCACGACAGCTCTGATTTGTTTGATGGAACATCATCACAGCGAACACTTATTTAGTCAACTCATACCTGTGTAAAATATAAACGCGAAATCAAATACCAAATATATGAATAAAAAACACAGTTACCATGGAAATCACTGCACACATCCAAGAAACTGTCCTGCACATAAACCCCTGTAGCACCACAAATTATCATATTTCTTCTTCTCATTTTGCACAGATTCAACAAATGATATATAACATGGTGAGTGAGTGGATTTTGCTACCAGACTAGCTGTTTCCATTTCCTGTCTTTACTCTGAACTTACTAAATCACTAATGGCTCTTTATATACAGTAGAGTAGAGTGGACAGAAGAGTGACTAATTTATATCCTCATTGAATTATATGCAAGATGCATACATTACATGCATTTTCCAAAATCTTGAATTATTGCGCAAGAGGCCATATAAAAGGCACAGCATACACCATAACAGAGGAAAAGAGCAGATGAGCAAAATGACACAAATCTAATCCATGCTGCACAAATCCCTCCCTCCATTACTCACCTTGCTGCAATACTTTGCCAAAATACTTGTTGTGGCTGGTGCAGTTCCACCGGCGGTACCTGAACTGGTATTGGCACTCCCGGACACCCAGCCTGGCTCCTTTGGCAACTTCACTGACAATCTCTGGCTGAGTCTGGCACAGCTCAGCCTGCTTCCCTGCCAGACGCTTTGCCTTCCTGCAGATACTGTTAGGGTCCATAACCAGCGGACTGCCCACCGCCCTGCAAAAAGTTTAAAACAACGTTAGGGGAGACAACAATTTCCGAGTCACATGACAAAATCAGAAATTTAACCACCCTCTTCTTTTTGGGCAACACCTGTTAAGTGAATCACACAGTAAACAATGTGGCTGCGCTCATCAGCAGCCACAAACCAAATGCAAACTAAGTTTCTTTCTGCGGCTGCTACGCCTGCCAACTCTGCCCACCACATCTCAGCCGTGGCGACAATGTGCCTCTTGAATAGGCACATGTGAGACAAGAGAGCACAGAGTTTCCCAGAGGCATCTCCTGACGTCACACTCACAGTCTGTATTTTGGTATTGGACTACGCTTAGAAGAAGTGTGTGGTCCTCACAAAGTTGGAAGTCGCACAGTTGGAAGTCTCTTAACAGACAGCCCGTTTACAGTTGATCTTAATGCTAAGTTGATTTTGGTGAACCAGAGGGCAGACACTCTAGATTTCCAGATGATACAGCTTCTCTGGAGATTTTTGCAGCAGTTAAGGACTTCAATGCTTAAACCACACATTCTCCTCGAATCAGCCCTTCTTAAGACCTTCCCGGAGTAAAACCATCAAAATGAAACTAAATATATATTACAGCAAGGAAGAAAAAAATATTCTAATTTACATTTGCAGCAAGATAAATCAAGCATGCTCTCGTAGTTCAAACATTTAAAACATTAAAGTGTAGAGTATACACACATATATTGTATTTGATTAATGCAGTGTGTGGACCTCCTCAATAGCTTTGACAGATGAGTGTATATAATATAGATAAATAGTTTATTCTAACTCGTAATGGGAAAGAGAGGTTTGGCTCTATAACTTGCCAGTTTCTGTGGCCACTTCAGTGGTATAACAGTAAAGTCGCTTTATTTCCATTCTTTCCCTCCACTTCTTGCTTTAGCTATCAGCTACTAATACTCTGTGTGATGTTAACTCTGTGTACATTCAATCCCCAATTCTTACTCTCCCTTTCATTTACTCCATGACATCTGCTGAGATTCGGGGATTTTTGGTTCATAACTGATCCATAACTTTCCCTAAGAAATAGGAGTCCGATGGGTTTAGCGGAAGGGAGAGACAGTAAAGGACTATCTCATTCAACTTTCTGCGTGTTAATCGCCCTCCCTGATATCATTCATCTGTTTCAAGAGTTTGTTTTAAGAAGCAGAACAAACACTCTTGCCCATGTCCTCCTCTGGCGGGGTGATACAGACTATGACACACACACACACACACACACACACACATGAACATTCATCCTTGTACACTCCCTTCCAGTGTTGATGAAGCTTTTGAAAACCAAACTATTTTTATTCTAATATATACCATGACAGACCGACCTGTCAACACATGACTGAATGAAAACATGATTTATTGTGAATCTTGTGTTCGCTGAATAACAGCATAGAGTAAGATAAGTAAGAGCCAAATCCAAACATATACTGTTATCACCAGGTACCTTACAGAAATGACCATGGCTTTATAGATCACAGATGTGGTTTCCTTCAAATTTTTATTATTCATTCTTCTCTGTGAAGATTAGGAGTCACCCTACATCATCCTTCAGGATAAACACAGTATAATGTGACAACCTGAAAATTACAGGAAAAAATATAGAAAAATACAATTGCACACGAGCACACTTGGACATCATGCACCGGAGCATGCATACACTGCACAGACACACACACACATCTGTATCCACACTCCGGTGACATCCACTATTGCATTTGTTCTGTGATTACTGAGTGTATGAAAATATTGCTATGGAAACAATAATTTATTTATCCATACAGGTGTTCAATGTGTGTAGTGTGTGCATTTGTCTTTCTTTAAGGGTGTACTGTATGTGTGTGGCAGTCACACATAATTAGATCATACAGACTGTCCGTAAGTGTTAATTACCAGGTATATGTATGATACTTATCAACACTCACTCCCTCTCAACAACCGCTTATTATCTACCCACTACCACCATGAAGTGAAGGGTGCGTGTGTGTCTGTGTATCTTTGCACACATCAGTCTTACATAGACACTTAAACTGACGTCCGTGCATGCCAGTGTATTTATTTATAAATGGTAAGTTGTTTTTTTTTTTTTTTCTGAATGTAAGAAAGAGAATTAATGTGTTTTGCCTATGTGTGTGTGTGTGTGTGTGTGTGTCTGTGTGCGTACGCCAGGGGCAGCTCACAAAAGCCAACTCTGTCAGCAGCTCACAAAAGCCAGCCTGGTTTTTATAATGGGAGGTGTAGAGTTGTAAAAGGAGTGAATGTACTGGATGGAGTTTTGTTCTGAGTCCTGTATCACTGTCAGGAAAGAAAAAGAGAGTGTGGAAGTGAAAGACAGAGACGGTTAGACGGTGTCTCGCACAGAGAAAGTTTCCTTTTGCTCTTTTTAAGCACAAAATAAAATACTGCAAGGAGGTCTGGTGAAAGATGACCAGCAAGACTGAAAATCTGATGGAAGAGTAGATCTATTACTAATATTAATCCAATTTTAAAAGTTATGCACTTAGTAATAAACTCTTTCTTTGTAATGTTTCTCCTCAGGCATTAACGCACCCTCTATTGTACTCCACAAAAACATGCAAACCTATCCGTAAAATGCTGCATCACTATAACTTGTATTTACTAATTGCTTTTGTGTTTCTTTTAAGAGTCACATCATTTTCCTCCTCACCTCAGCTGACAATCTCAGTCTGAATCATCACTTAATGTTGGTTGACAGCTTTGTGTTAATCTGCGATGAGCTGTCTTCAATAGAGGTTTGGAGGTTTGAGCATGATGAAAAGAATGGCAAAGGGGGAATTAATCTGGAAGGGAGCTCAGGTGGAAAAATCACTGGAGACATACCCAAAAATGGGGTGTGTTAACTGGATAACAGGATGGTTGTAGGTACCCAGCATTCTTGCCCTTGTTTGGAGCAGTAAAACATTCAAGAAAGGAGGTTTAAAATACAGGATAATTTATCATTGACTCCAAAAAGTACAGACATGAAGACAATCAGGGACAAGGAGTGTTAAAAACAACTTGTATGGACAAAAAAACAGACAGGAATACATCATTTATCTATGTCACAGCAGTCTACAGTCTACTCTTTCTCTTTTTGTTCTAATGTGTTCTGTTGTGTTAACTGTATACTGCTGTTGAGTTCAAATCCTGCAGGAAATGTGCAGTCTTAACCCTATAAAGCCTGACCAGAGAACTAATGGACAGAAAATTCAATTTTTTTTCAACCTGACGTCTTTATTTGGCCCTTACAAAATGTAAAAAAAAAAAAAGCATATTTGCCTTTTTGTTTATATCATATTTGTTACATCGGGTATTACACCCAATTCAGGCAATAACAAAAACTTTTATCCTTGGTCATCTATAACATCTGTATCTTTATTTTTTCCAAACAGCTGCCTTTTTCAATCTCCTTTTTTTTATTTTGCCAAGGGGATGGTCTCATAAATGTATGTATCAAATATGATATGCACGGTGTTATAGGGTTAATTTGTCGGCCTCTGCAGCCTCAATGAAGGTAAAACTACTTGAATGAGTGTTCTGACTCTACTGCCATCTTATAAGCTCAAAAATCGCACATACACACATGCACATTTATCCAAGCAGGTGCATTTGCTACAATGCAAACCTGCACACAGATAAAAAGCCTACATACACTTGTGAGAGGAAACTTCAAAGTCAGACAGTAATCAGATCCTTCCCATGCAAAGTTCCACTGTTCCCCAGTCAGTCATTTATGGAACAGCTCCTGAACAGATAACAGATAACACAACGCACCAACAAGGATGTGCAGCCAGTGATATTATCAAGGGCTTTAAGGAAACTCTTTCTCGAATGAATAGTTCTCGATAATGATAAAATCCCAAAGCATTCACGGGGTCATACAGGGAGAGATAAAACAAGTAACGAAAATAACCAAATCAAAAGCACTATCAATGCCGTAGCAGATGGTCCAAACCTGAACTAAAGCTTTAGCTTGTGGCTGCTTTTACTGCTTAAAAAATTTGAGATCTTAATCTTAATGTTTTTACATTTATTTGAAAAAAAAAAAAAGTTTGGACAGAGTGTTTTTCATAGTATATTTGCAAATTGGGAGAAAAAAATTTAAGCTATTAAGAATAGACACCTTATTTGGTGTTCTCTGGGCCCAGAGGTGAGTCAGAAAGAGATCAGACATGAGCGCGACATCAGGTTTCATAAAGGATTGCACAGCACCATAGATGAAGTGCTGTACTGTACAGGGCCCTTTTTATCCCCCCGCCCACAAATGAGTGAATTTCATCCGTCTTTAATCCCTCAAGTATGTTGGAGATGAAGACAGTCACGACAAGCGCTACTCTGAGACGCCAGAGTGAAACTGAAAAAGGAAAAAGAAAAAGGATCAAATTAAGACAGCAAGGGAGAGGTGGGAGAAATGTTGGGGGGGGAGTTTAAATATGAGATAAGGAGGAGATATAATGACATACAAAGAGATAAGCAAGCTGATAAAGAAGTGGGGATGTAAGTCAAAATGTGTAATATATATATGTGCAGTCCCAAACTAATTTTGAAAATGGATGGGAAAAAATTTAGAATGTTCTCTGCTGGCGTTCCAGACTAGTTCAGATGGTTTTTCACCTATGACGATTGCTAACATGAGTGTTATTTTTGAATGGAAACCATAATGTTGATTGTTTCATGTTTTTAACTGGCCCTAAACTAAACCATCGTCATTAATGCTGCATTTATACTTACGCCTGTACTTTTTTAAAATTATTATTATTTTAGACATTATTAAACCATAAAATGCTCTTTCCTCAGGTATTTTCAATGAAAGGAGGATATTTGGCATTAGTGGGGCAGTATTTTGCCCAGAACCAGGCCTGGTCTTGGAGGTTCTAAACACCATCAACATTAGCTTTTCAGCTCTCCTGATACTGCAGTCTAGGACATGTTTAAACATGCCGTGTAGTTTTTATTTTATTTATTTTTTTCATAAAACAGAGGGGTTGAGAACAGTGAAATCTGTTATCATAAAAAGCTCCAATGCATAATTTGTAATGCACCAAATTTAAACAGTAGCAATAAAGTGTGACCAGCAGGAAACCAACACTAGTAAACCTATTTCATAACAGGAAAAACATCCAAAGTTTGTTCTGCTGTAACAACAGTGGCACACCCAACAGGCCAGACAGCCAAAAGACGAAAACTGTTAAAGAACAAGTACACACCGATGACAAGGATGTTGAAGGGTGCAAGGATGTGCCATTTTTGAATCCAAGCACGGGGATATAGAATACTGAAACTACTGTACAGTCGGCAACTAAAATAAGGACCAACATTAAAGTACCAAACCGTGCAGTTTCTTGAATGCCCATTTGAAGCTGGCACCAAAAGCAGAGTTCCCACATTAAAATGAAATTAACATGTTTACAGCCAGGTAGATAACGCAGTGTTAGCCTCTGCAGATAATTTCCCCCTTGTTGTGGTTAACTGACTAACAGAATTTGTGTGTCTGCATGTTACCACAAATTATCAGGTATCAGAGTCTAAGATCACCACACATGGATTATTATCTTAACTTGTTGACTAACTAAAGAGCCGACAAATGAATTAGCCTTGTATTAGTCTGCCAGGGGGACACCCACTCACCCAGCTCCGCTGACAGCACTAAAAGGAACATACGCTGGCCACAGACTTGAAGCAGGCGTGCGGAGAAGTCTCGACAACAACACTTGTTTTCCTGTTTTGGGATTAGCTAGGATTTAGGTGGAGTCAGGCACTGCCAAGATGGCAACAGCAGAGCAGCCCACTTCGATAATCAAAACCGCTCTCCAAAAACCACATGTGGCATCATGGGGGTGCAAAACAAGCCCTACATGCGATCTACATTAGAAAAGGTGTGACTAAGAAGAGTAGCATCATTTTACTCAGAATAGGTCAGTCAATGTAATTAATAGCAAGCAAAGCATTTGTTTATTGCAGCTTTTTAACATGAATTCACAAAGCAAACAGCACAGTTTTTTGTGATATTCTAGCTACCGAAAGCAGTTTTTTTCCAGTGATGACTGTGTTTTAGTGGATAAAAGCGATTATGTAATTTCATTCCAGCTAATGGTAACTTGATTACTAATTAATCGCGCATATATTTATGTTCGTATTTTGATGCGTCTGATTAAACCAATGAACAAGATTCCAGTGTTTTTAGATTTCTATGAACAACGTCATTGTGCTAACAACACATTTACAGTTTCAGTCATTTTTCACAAGTGGACGCAAATGGCCGTCAGAATGACAAAATTTGCCCTATTTTATTTATTTATTTATTTTTTGTAGGAAATCTTCCTTGCTCACAGTTGTAGTCAGGATGATGACAGCTTTATGCACTGCAGCTCTGTAGGGCAACCAGATCCATGACACTGAAAGGTAAAGTTAAATCTCCTTTAGAGTGCAATGTTACATTTTGTGCCAACTCGTTCTCTGGTTACAAAGACATTTCAACATTTTCGTGGACTATTTCGTTCTCTGCTGTGTATATATTTCAGGCACTGGAATACACGGCACCATGAATGTCTACAGAAATGCATGCTTGTGCACAACTGCAGACACACACATAAACATGTTTAATTCAGTTCTCTGCCTGATGCCAAACCCACATCATCATCTAATCTTTATCTATACCAATCTCCCTGGTCCTGATTAGACATCTAGCTTTTCAGACTAGGAGTGGAGGGGACAAGATAAGATCTTTTCCAATGAAACTCTCCTCTGGTAATGGTGGCAGTTCTGCTTATGTAGTGTGTGTGTGTGTGTGTGTGTGTGTACAAATATGTTCCCATATGACTGAATGAGGACATTTTTACATCTCTGAGTGTATGTTAAATAGATTAACCAGGATCCACTGCTTCAAGATGTATATTTGTACTGACATACACATAAACACACAAAGGGGAGGACTTCAACACACACACCACACTTACAAACCCACTGTGTGTGTGTCATAGCCCCAGTTTGGCGGACAGCCTGCCTGGAACGTGCCACAGGCCCACAGGTGCACTCTCACACACACGCGCACACATACATGCAAACACACTAACCAAAGCTGGCCCTGCTAAGCACTGCAGTCAAAACCAGTATAAGAGAGCAAAGGCATTCCTCACTCCTCTGAGTCTCTGAGTCGTGCTCTCTGCTCTCAGGCCAAATGATTAGAGCACTCTAATCAGCAGAGGCTCTGAAAGGACAGCTATCTCCCAGCATTTCATCTCTGCCAATGTCTGTCTCTCCCTGCAGCACTCTCTTCCTTCAGCGACAACCTATCTATATGATAGGTATTTTCCTTCAAAAGACAAGTATGGCTAAAGACAGATAGAGATAGAGCCATTCAAGAGGAGCTTGAGTCTGAGAAAGGGAGTTGTATGATGGTATGTCCAGCAGCTTTCAACAGAGAGCATCATTGTCCTGGCAGGCTTGGGAGCGACCCACAGGTGTGGCTTCGCCCTAGCTGCACCACAGTTGGGCACTGTGTATGTGTATGAGTGTGTCAGTGTGTGAGTCTGTGTATGAATATGTGCGTATCGCGTGTCTGTGTGAGTGAGTGAGTAAGCGGGCCAGCAAACAAGTGAGTGAGTGAAACAAGATGACAAAGTATGTCATTGGGAATAAAAAGGAAGCAGGTGTTGATGCGCTTCATCCACTGCAGCTTTATTTCAAATAAATGTCCTGAGTTCTATACAAAGTACCATCAGTAGGACGGTGACACAAACCTTAAACAGAAATGGGAGACATCAGGTAAGTAGAGTCAGAGGTAGATCTGAAGTTAAGATCTCTCTGTAAATTCATTCATTCATTCATCTTCGACCTCTTATCCATTTCCCAGGTTGCGGGGGGTGCTGGAGCCAATCCCAGCTCACTCTGGGTGAAGGTGGGGTACACCCTGGACAGGTCACCAGTCCATCACAGGGCCGACACACAGAGACCAACAACCACTCACACTCACTCTCAGACCTACAGACAATTTAGAGTCACCAGTTAACCCAAACAGGATGTCTTTGGACAGTTGGAGGAAACCCACACAGAAATGGGGAGAACGTGCAAACCCCGCAGAGAAAGGCCACAGGCCAGGGAATTGAACCTGCAACCTTCTTGTTGTGAGGCAACAGTGCTAACTACTATGCCACGGTGCTGCCCCTCTCTGTAAATTAACCCCCAAAGTATAAAAAGGTTGCTCTGAGAGCATTAAAGCACACCACAGATTATGGTGGAATGATTGATAATGGTTCTTATTAGACTTAATATATAACATTTTTAAAATCTTACATTATAATTTGAATTGCTTAAATCCCTGACATGATTTCAACAGATTTAGCTCAACTAAACCAAGTGTTTGAAGGCAGTGTAATAAATAACTTATCCCTCCAGGGACATTGTTTTTCCCCTCTTTCCCTCCACAGCTGGGTCAAAGCACGGCGCAGTAACAGATCAGCACCCTCTGGTTAATCTGATTTAGGGTGTCCATACTAGGACACCTACATAGTACAAATGCATTCTTTTTCTTTCCAGTTTGCCTCATTAGCCACAGTATTCATACTAAATACTGAAGCATTTCAAAAACACTGTAGGGTGGATATATATCAAAATTACAGCCATGCATTTTGTGTGGATGGGAAAAATAAGTTTTGGAAAATGATGGCAGTTTGGAAATTGTGCAGCAGTAAAGTTAGGGAGATAATTAAATCAATCTCTATGTATTCATTTAAATGACAAAATTTGATCACACACTTCATTTAATGTCAAAAATTTTCTGATTACAAATTTGTGATTTGATGCGTGAAGTGCCAATTCGCCCTTGTTCTGTTTGTGAGGCAAGAGAAACGAGAGAGCAATACGTGATGACAACAGACTTGGCTTACTGTAAAGATGTCATGATCAAGTGCAGAGGGTTTAACCAGCACAGTAACTCCGCTGTCCGTCCCTCTGCATCTGTATCCTAACAGATGTGGAGACATATCCTCTAAAGCTGCCAGTCCATCTACCAGGCATACAAGGACATACAGTCCACTTACACAGCCTCTGTGACACTACATCCCACATTGACCTTGACTGGGCTGTGAATGAATAGTGGGAGGATTCGCTGCAAAGAAAAAAAAACACAAAGCTTCACATTCAAACACTGCTACTTTGCAGAAAAATGTGTGTGTGTCTGAGAGAGAGAGAGAGAGATGGAGCAAGAGGGAGATGAAACACTGGATGATTGGATGTTGTCTAATGAAACGGTGCACACAAAACAACACAAGCACCAAAGACAGACAGACAGACAGACAGACAGACAGAGACCCTCATGTTATCAGCAGATCTGCAGGGGGGTTGAATGTCTGTCTGTCCAACTGTCACACACCTTGCAGAGCTGAGCCTATATGGATTGTTTTATGATGACATATCCACTGTGCCTAGAGGGCCACCTGACATTCCTTACTCTAACCCCCCACCCCACCCACAGACACCCACACACACACACACACACACAGCTCCACGACCTCCAGCATTTTTCTCCTTCTCTTTGTATTTCTGCAGGCAATGAACAAGAGACACCTCTCTCACCTCCCTCTACTCCGTCTTTTTCCTCTGCCCCACTTCAGCCTCGTTTTCTCCCAGCACCTTACCCTCTAGAAAAGATGCAGCTAAATGAACTGTCCACTGACCTTTCGTTACCTTGTCCAGTCAACGCACATTGTGCTTTCCACTTTTCCATAGTGTTCAGTTTTCACGGAATTTACTGCTTATCAATTTTAAATTAATGTTGTTTAATGCAGCATATGCAGCATATATATATATATAAATGAAAGGTACAATATTTCCAAATTTATACAACTCAGGAATATGCACTCCTGTGTCTCATTGCTGGTTTCTCTGATAGCTCTTCTGTCACATCCTACTGTTGGTTTAACATTTACTCAGTTATGATGATGATGATGATCATCATCAACATAGGTGTCTTTGCACCACTCTCTGGAGATATATCGGGGCCAGTGTGAATCAGTGTGGATATAGGTGAAAAGCCGGTAAACTAATGGGATCGTGGTGCTGCAGATAAGTGTAGGAAACACGATTACGCCCCATGTTTGTGCAAAATGAAATAACAAAAAAAAAAAAAACAGCCCCAGGTTGACAAGAAACACAGAGACATAAAACACGTGGTAAATGCACATCACTTACCACCACAGTCCGATGATATTGACCGGACAGAGCAGGATAAAGAACAGGGCCAGTTGGATCCGCGATAGACGAACCGTCATGTTGAACGCTGCAAATCCTCAAGGAGATTTACCCCTGCAAAGTGAAAAACCCGACTCAACTCAGTCAGCACCGAGTCGGATTATTTCTCAAATACATAGGAGGTCCTTGTTTTGTCACGGCGACGACTCAGCACAATCTCACTGGAAACTGTCTGTCAGCGAGAGCGCAAAAAAAAAAAGAAAGAAAAAGAAAGTTCATCATCCAACTCCTCCGCCGCCGGGCGCATCTTAATGCGCAGCGAAGCTGGTCAAGAGGCTGCCAGAGAGACGTCCGCTTCCAAAGGTGTGGTTAACCTCTTCATCGTCCTCCTGTTCCGTCCGTCTCTGCTCCTCACATGTTTTTTTTTTTTTAAGCGCAGTCTGAGGAGGAGAGAGAGGCGACGGAGCGGCGAGGTCCTCCCAGAGAGCGGAACAGCGCGCCCGACAACAGCTCCGGTCTTCAGGGAAGTTATAGACTCTCTGCTCCTTCTTTAAAAAAACAATCAAATGATTTTAAAGATCAATAAGAGTGTTGCTCATAAAAATAAAGCTTGATCTGTTTTGTTGTTTTTTGTTTTTTGTTTTGTTTTTTTGTCGGTCGTCCTCTGAGCGCTCCGAACTGACGCACCGCTGAACTTGGCCGGGCGGCTTTTGGGAGCGCACCGGCTGCAGGTAGCTAGAGGAGTCCGTGCGCAGCAGGCAGGTCTGCCGAGCTGTTTGCTTTGGATGATGGAGGGAGGGAAGGAGGGAAGGAGGGAGGGAAATATGCGCCCGTCTCTCCTTCCACCTTGGTGTGACGTCGCTCCGGGCGCAGCGAAATCCTCGCTGTCACTCAGAGAGGGAGAGAGAAAGAAAGTGCAATTAGGACCCAGTTCAGAGAGGAGAGGGGGTAAACACAAACACACACACACACACACATAGGGAGAACATACTATGTGTTTATGATGAACCAGAAATAAAAGTCAGTACAGGTGAGGTTCCACCTCTCTGATGATTGTGCCAACGGACTGGCACAGTCTGCATATAAACACTGTAACAATGACAAACATATAATTTCCTACCAACTCCTTCTGTGTGCGAAAGTCGCCAAAGTTTAGCACCTGTCCAATAAAGAGCCAGTAAGCAATGTTCTGCGAATGTGTATGTGCGTGTGTGTGGGAGGGAGGTAGTATTATCACCTGCCTGGCCAAGGGCATATCCATTGAAATGCAACACCACTGTACTGTAGTCGCCCATAAAAGCCCTGACACCCGACTTCGTTCCACTGCAGTGATGCAATCAATCACGAGTGTAACACAAGGCAAGCTCATCCAAGTCAAGACCCGCTGCCTGTTACCTCCTTTTACTAAGGCACCAACACAGGGCTGGTCATCTGTGGCTTTAAACGAACTCTCACTCCACCCAACTCTGTCTCTAACCTCCAAACTAAAGGCTGACAAAGACAAAAAAAAAAAAAAGTACTCATATTTTATTCAAAGTGTAACTTTTGCTCAACCTCAGCAAAGTCTGGCATGCCTTGGCAGGTTTCATTTGTTTATCCAAACTTCATTTGAAATGTTTTTGTGTGTTAGTGGCTCATAGAAAGGTTGAAACCACTTGAAACGAATCCACTGAAAACACACTGTGCTTTGCCTTCCATTTTCGCTGTAGTTACATCCACAAGTAATGCAATGTCAGAATGTGTTACATTTTGGTCTATAATAAAATATTTTTAAAAAAGATTTTATCAGACACGATTTATCAAGATAAAATCCTATCGCATGTTGGTGATCTGATTTCTGTCAGTTTAGGAGTCCTTAATGTGAAAACATTTGAATTTCCATTCTTATAGAGCTTATAATGTATTCCCTGCAACTTTCTCTCAAACATTATCACCATTCATTTCCCTTCAGCATGAAAAACAACATGTTCAGAGTTGAACTTTACTTGAGATGAATCATCACATTTAATTTAACGTATCACAGTGGGTAATACAGCTGAAAATGTGAACTGACAAACAGGAAGATACTGTGGTAATGTGCCACTTGTTGTCTTGTGAACTACAGGTAGAAACGTTTGCTTTTATCGTTTTATGAAACATGCACGTTTTTCTCAGAATCTCTCATCCAAGAGGCCTCATCAGTCCACTAAGAACTGATGAGATGAAATGTCTTCAAGAATCTACAATTAAGCGCAGTACCTCTAGATTCAACTTTCTCAGAGAACTATGACCTGGATGATGGACAACTTACACAGACTACAAGCACATTTCCATGTTTTTGTCATAGTTTGATTTCTTGAAAACCTGGCTTGGTCTCTGATGTAAGAGCTCTGCATAAGCATATGAACCTGAGTGAGTTTCATATCAGCCTGGATTGTTCAACACATTATATGTACGATTTCTGATACTACATTTTAAAATGTAACTTTTGTTCCAGTTTTGGCCTCATGTCCAAACACATCCCCTTTCAGTTTCCTCAATACTACTTTCACTTTGTGCTAAATGATAACAGAAGACAGCTGCTCTAACTGCTCTCCCTTTCTGCGTGATTGAAATAGATTTTACTATTTGTGTCTCTCAGTTTATGCTGCCAGGTGAATGTATGAGTTTGAGGGATTCTGTTTTACAGTAAGACCTTGAATCAATGCAAACTCTGAGGTCGCTTGCACAGTTCGCTTGGAAGAACAGGTGGAGTTGTTGTTCATGTGTCTCAATTCAATATATTCAGTTAGATTTCTCATAAGACCAAAGAAGACAAGTTTAACATTTTTCTGACAGTCATCTCTGACATTTCAGTGTGGAAGGCTGATCATAGGAAATATGGCCATGAGTCAATCCATCCACAATGTGACGTGATCAGTTTCTCTTTAATTCCTCTTTAAGCTAAAGATAGGATGAGGGGCCTGGCTGTCTGCTAATCAGATGAATGGTAGCTACAGTATTGGACAGTGATCCAAATCAGTTGCATATAAATAATGCTGAAGAATACCAGAGACTTATCTTGTGATTACTGTTCTAATTTAATTTTGATCCATATTTAGTTGCTATTGCACTTTCTTAGAGTTGTGTCGCTAAAATGTCCATACTGCAAAAGAGTAAGGACATACATTTGCAGAACTAACACTTAACTGTGAATACTTACTGAGGAACGAGAGAGGAAGACATCAGGAATGATCTGATAATTACAGTAGCTATTTTTAAGTTTTCTCTGCTGCTGATCAACTTTTCTTGGTCAGTGCAGTCAGTGATCGTGAGCAGCACAACTTCTTCAGAAAAGATTGGAGGCTACAGTGAGTCACTATAAGAAAAGTGATAATATAAGGTCATAACGGGCCGGGCTAGCTGCTTAGCATACTAACCTCAGAAAAGGCATAAAAACAAGGTAACTTTGGAATTACACGAAATGTTTGGATGTGTAAAGAGCTGTTGATGCTCATGTTGCTAGAGTAAAACATACAAATAATGGCCATTTGATTCAACATAAATTTATTTCTCAGATGGACTATATTTTGTGTAAAGCCGTGTCCTGCTATCTTAAATAAATTAAAATATGATTCTTTTGCCATTTTGCTGCCAGGAGCTCGTTGATTTTTGCGTTTGAACCGACCAGGTGAATTTCTCCTCCTCACTCATAACCCATTCTGGGATGTGGAGAATTAGTGTCCTGCTATGTTGTGATGAGTCCTTTCTGAATTCCCATTATTGTGTGAACTCTTCAGAAGTGATGTCTGCAGTATCTGCTGTTCCTTAATGTGTGTGAATTTTTACTTTACCACACACTTCACTTCTCTGTTACTCTACAGAAATAATGGACAGCTGAAAATATCTTGCCAAAGACAAAATAAATTACTTAAATATAATCATAAAACTATCCACTCTGTACTCTACTATACCATATTGTATTAAACTGCAAGACACCATACTATTTTTATGAAACATGCTATGTCATTAACCTTTGACAGAAGATACTGTGGGGTTGTAGCAGAGAGAAGTGAACTGTGCAGAGAGTGCTGCGCTGGTATGTCAACTTGCACCAAGCGTAGCAAAATTAGAAAGTTATGAAAATTGAGTTATCTCAATAACCTATAAATAACTGCAGCAAAGTTGTGAGGGTAAATATCACACTATGTACTGGCTGCGCTCTCTCCACATTCATCTTTCAGCCACCTTCACCTCATTTTCTTCCCTCACCACTTCCCTGTTTCTGTGTCTCACTCTCCCCCAATTTCTCACTCGTTTTGTCCCCCTCTCTGCTGGATGAGTGTGTTTTGTTAGGGAGGGCTTATTCTTCATACTTGGCTGAGGCTTTATGGACAATAAAGATCTGATTTCAAAGTCCGGCAGGGTGTTGGGCCTGGGGTCTTGGCTCACAGCTTTAGTTGCCTGCTGGGAGGAGACACTGCACAGCCCCTAACCAGATGGCCATCAGCCCACATACAGTAGATTCATATTATACATAATGTGTATTGTTCAGATTCTTAAATGGGAGCAGCTCCACGCTTCACCACCACGGTCACTGAGTTGCACTGACCTCCACAAAGTGCCTGTTGGGTTCAGAGCTGTAATACGTTGACATTGTATAATGTATGCACTCTACTGCTAAAAACAAAAAGGTATTATTCTTAAGACAACTGTAACAGAAAATTTTGTGTAACTTTAACTTACAGACAGTTACTTATGCAGCACGACGGCATAGTGGTTTCCCCACAACAAGAAGGTTGTGGGTTCCGTACAGATTTTGCATGTTCTCCGCGTGCCTGTGTGGGTTTCCTCCAGGTACTCCGGTTTCCTCCCACCGTCCAAAGACATCATGTTTGGGTTAACTGTTGACTCTAAATTGTCCGTAGGTCTGAGTGTGAGTTGGACTCTGTCTGTCTCTGTGTGTTGGCCCTGTGATGGACTGGCCACCTGTCCAGGGTGTACCCCGCCCTCACCCAATGTGAGCTGGGATTGGCTTTAGCAGCCCCCCCCCCCCCGCTACCCGGAAACAGATAAGCGGTAGAAGATGAATGAGTGAATTATTACTTTATAGTGCAAAGGAATAACAGTCAAAAGAGAAATGTTGCTAATCAGTAGCTCAAAATATTCACTTGAACAAACCAAACAGAGGAAAAATTCATGCTCATGTGGAGTGGTGAGCCGTTTTAATTTCAGTTTTTATACTAAACTGAGTTTAAAAAAAAACCCAAAAAACTAGGTGACTGACTGCTCAGTGCAAAATCAGAACATAAAAGTAAACGGTTCCTTGGCAGAAAATTGTGAGTCACTTGAGTCTAATAGGCAAAAACCGTCAGTGTGGTCCTGTAAGGGGTTTATTATCTTGTCTCAGCCTTTTGGCCTCAGAACAACAGTGTTGGACGATCAGTCTCTTGTCTGAAGACACCTTAACAGGGGAGATGCTTAGGAGCTGGAACCAAGGTTTCTTAATTTCCCACCATCCTCTTGATCCCCTCGTGATGAATCCATGTTGACTTTAAGCAGCTTTGTCATTAACATGGAGTTCACATGTCTCAGAGGGAAGATATGTGATTTGTCCATATATAAGACATCTGCGCAGACTTAGATCAGAGTTGTACAGGAGAACGCCCTGATAGATACGGGAGCGTCATCCAGAACTACAAGTGGTTCATTTTTCAGTCATGACATTAAACTTTACGATGTTAGTTTTGATCCACAACATATTGTGTAGTTGAGGGAGAGAAGAATAGCAGGAGTGAAACAGGGGTTTCTTCATGTCATGAAGGACTTGTTGGACTTGATCTCACAGGCCATACCCCATGTGTCAGATCTTTTTAATGTAATCCTCATGGTCCTTTTGGCATCCCTCAATTCCAGCGCTTTGTGCATGGGCATTTTCAGTCATTACATTTCATTTTACACTGGTATAAGTCTGATCTGTATTGAAGTTTGTTTCATAAAATGCTCAACATTTAGTTTCAAGAATGCCCTGAATATTGCATTTTAGTACGTTCTATTTCATTTTAAATTGCTTTGCAGACGGCAAAAATAAATCAGTCACCTACTGAATGGATTGTCACGAAATGTTGCACAGGAATAAAGGTCCCCAGGAAATGAATGCTTTGACTTTGCTACTCAGCATCACCATGAGGTTTACATATTTGGCTTTCAGTAAGATATATTGATCACTGTTGGATTGATAATTAATGGCATTTGATACAGAAACTCCTGGTCCCTAGTAGATGAATTTTCATAACTTTGGTGATCTCCTCAGCCAAGTCACTGTCACTTTGGATACTGGAAAGCTGTATTTTTCTCTATATTGAGTCATGCTATTGGGAAATTTCATATGAGAAAAAAACAAAAACAAAATAAGCAATTGATTGCAATAACTCACGGTCTCCCACAGGTCTGTCATTGACTGGACTGAGAGAGCACTGGTCCAGGTCATGAAGTGTTGTCCCCCTCCCTCTTCCACCCAGGAAAAGCTAACAGGCCTAACCCCTGTCCCACCACACCTATCATACACACGCTTTACACACATTCCCCTTCTCACACTGCTTTCATCTGGGCGTGAAATGGATTCCTACTGTCTGCCAGAATGCACCACCTATCTCTGGATGTGTTTCTCGTTCCCCCCCCTTTTTCTCTTCCCTTTTCGTTCTGTTTTCTATGCCACACATGTGCCCCTTTGTTTCCATAGAAAAGTGCCTCACCCACACCGAAAAGTCCGCAAAACACATTCCCAGGCGATTATGATCAAAAATGATTAGAAATCCTATTGGAGCTAATATTTTATATGACAACTTGAATTAGATCTAAATCAGAAACACATGACGGCCCTAACCTTTTTAAAACAAACCACAGTCATCCCTGGAATCCCCAGGAGAAAGGCATGTTCATAAAATTCCTTCATAACTGGCACACACACACACACAGACATTCACACAAGAACACACACCTAAAGTGTGAGAGAGGTTGTAGTATGAAATATTGATACCTCTCGCAGCCACATGATTTTACATGTCCAGAAGCAGAAAAGACTGTTTTCAGAGAGGAAAGAACCAAAGTTATGCAAAATTATGGTCTTGTTACAGCAAGTAATGAAAGTAACCCCTGTTCCAAGCAACTGCTCCTCAATGAGTATGGCTGCAATCTGTCAACAAAACCATAGCATAATATGCTGCGACTCGGATATATCCTGCTTTTTCTCTCTCATACAGTTGGCCCGGTTTCGGCTCGGTGACCCTATCATAATTGAACACATATTTGGATCATAACAATCTGCAGAAACTTGGAGTGGACCAGATGACCAGTGGTTTGGGAGAATAAATGATGCGTCTGCAGAGAGCTGACGATAAGGGGTTAAACTGGAAGGTTCCAATGAACCAGGTACTTTCTCTGGAAGGTCTAACTTACATCAGTTGAACTGCCAGAGGTATTTGAATTGTTCAAGAATCTCCTCCTGCAGTGCTATATTTGTACACAGACAAAGAGTAGAGAAGAAAGCATGTAAGTATGGTGCCTTGTATAGTCCTCAAGTTTTTGCCCTCAAGTTTGGCAAGCTTTTTATGTGACTGTTTTAATAAATGGGTTTTTGTGACCTCTTTTTAGAGGATTATTTCACTGCTTTAAAAGTAGAGCTGTGAAGAAAAGGCCAAATTCAAAACACAAGACTGGAAACTCTTACATTCTTAGTTCACAAGATGAATTTACAAGATCAATTCTAGCTGCATAAAAGTGCCCGAGTTTCCTTTGCATCTAATAGCTTTGATTGAATTTTTACCCGGCAGAAGAGGGTGAAATGTAACGAGCTACATTTAAATAAGAAGTGAGGCAGATTTTTTTTTTTTATGATTATTATTGTACAGGTTTTACATTACTGTATAATCTTATACACTTCATTTCAGAGGCAAATATTTCACTTTTTATTCCTCCACAGTTATTTGACGGAGATAGTTTCTTGTGATCAAAGTGCAGAAAGATGTAGTGCGGTAACACATGGATATGATGGACACACAAAATCCACATTCATAAAATACAATGCATTTAATAGATTTAACTGCCCAATATAAAAACTCCTCTCTTTCTATGAGTTAAAGCACTTTTTACATGTTGCAGCAATTCATCAAATTACACCGTATATAATGAATCTATAGATTAATGCTGGCAGAGGCCACAGAGTGGCCTACTTTAATTAGGGACAAAATAATGAGAATAGCTGTTTAAGTTTGCACCCAGGCTGATACCCACCCAGAGTTCTTACAAGTTTGGCATCAACTTCCTCTGCAGCTGATGAGCCTGAAAATGTTTTGATAATTTTTCATATCTGGACTGAATCTTTGTATGGTCCTTAAGCCCTGACAGGATACCAGATAAGCAATTGAGACTTTTCTGAAGTTTAATGTGCTTGAGTGTCGATATGAAAAACTACCAGACTTTCCTAATTTCCCACAGAAGTTAACCACTTGGACTGTGTCTTTAATGCAATAGCAGCAATAATTTTGAGATAGACAGGGACAGAGTAGACGTGTTCTCTGAATGCGTCACATCCATTTGTGACTAATGATAACATCACTGCTGGACTTTTGATTATTAGATTAGATCTGGCCAAAGCTTAGTGTGATGTTGTTCTCACACACTGTGTGTTTGTGGGTACATAGATCGATGTGTGTACTGGCATGTGTTTCCACTGTGTTAATAACATTTTGTAAGTTTCCAATGCTTTTGCCAGTTTCTCTGAGTAGCACACAAAGTTCTCCCTCTTTATGGCTTTTTTAAAATCAATAGTTTAATGCAAATTTAAAAGGTGTGTGCTGTCCTGAAGTATAGGATGAACTTCATACTTATTTTATGATTATGATAATGAAATGTGTTGACCTAACTGCAGAACTTGCATTGCTTACAAACATGAATTTTTGCCCGAGGCAGTCATTCTGCTTGTTTAAAGATCTACTACAGCAACACAAATGTAAATATTTCCATTAGCCAGACTGACTATTCAGTGTGATACATCAGCATTACTGGCAGAACAGTAACTTTATTATAACAGATCTTATCTAGTCTGCCCTGCTCACCATTTGAAGCCCTCAGTATCCTTACGCTTTCTTCTCTGTCCAACTTGTGTCCAGAGGGCTTGTGGTGTTGCCGCTTGTTTGCAAAATGATAGAGGGGGAACAGCCAGATGGGCAACACACACAGTCATAGACACACACACACACACACACAGAGATGGCTTATCAGATAGAGGGAGGTGACTTCTGGATCAACCTTAATACACTGTGGCTCACGAGCCACACACACACACAAGACACTCAGAACAGACAGAAGTAAAATCCTTTTAAAATAAACACGTTTTAATATCGACCTTCTGAAAGTCCATACCAGAAGGTTTCGGGAACATTTGTGTGCTTGTTGAACTGCGGGAGCTTAAATTAACTGTGACCGTGATTGCAGGCAAGATTTTTTCATCTTGCCTGCAATCACGGTTAATACAAGGAAATAACACTGAGACAAGCATTGCAATTAAACCCAGGGCATACATGTTTTATATCAGATAAAAACCTACTTCACAATCCAGTTCATTGCTGGTCGTGTTTTCTGTTGCAGTTATTTGTCATTTATGGCGGGACACAGCCTGAGACACACAGATATTATTGTTTCTCTTCTGTCACTGAATTGTTTGGATGGAGTTGAGCTCAGCTGTGACTGAGGGCAGCATGAACAGCGAGGCTGTTCAGTTCCTTTGCGTCTGGCACCATCTTGTGGGAACTGCTTACAGCTAGGCACTGATGAAATGACCTCAGATCAAATTAAATCACTCTTAGCTGTGAAGGCTAATGGTAATACATACCTTACAGATGCCACAGAGCCATGTGACTTCACTTGAAATAAACGTTGAATTTAATTTAATTTAATAATGTGAATCGAATTACGAAACTTTTCAATTTAGTTGCAAACATTTGTGTGGTTCTGTTTGGGAACAAATTAGGAAAGTTGGAACTTGGCACCCACCTGCACTAAAGACTTTATACACACACACACACAAAAAAAATTAACTATCATCTTTGTCTAAATGACCAAATGAAAACTCCGACCAACCCTGTGGTTTGGCATCTTAGACACACAAAGACCTTGAACCAAAGCAACACTTACAGTAGAGAAACATGATAATTTCTGTATATCCTTGAGAGTTGATTATTACATTAAGTTTTCTTCATGCTTTGCAAAATACAACAGTTAAATAGCTCCAGCGTATTCAGACTGCTGCTGCTGGGATTCTATTCAGGTTTTGCACTGGTTTCCAGTCAGATACAGAATTGAATTAACATTTTTTATGAATAGTCCACAAGTCACTAAATGATTTGGGCCCTGAATATTTGTCAAATTTGAAATATATAAAAGCCTGTGAGATGCGCAGGAGCCCATCAGTTTGTGGTGCCAATGTTAAATTTAATCATTTCTTTCAGGCACTGTTCTTTTCACTGCTGAAACCAGCTACTGTACCAACATAAAACTTTAATCGAAGAAGCTGAAAACTCATATTTTTATCACTTTAATCAGGGGTCATTTAATGTGCTTAAAGCATAACAATGGAGGCATAATAAGACAATATAAGATCACTGGAAAAACTCATCAAAATAGATCTTTGTATGATAATGTGGTATACGAATAAAGTTGACTTGAATTTCTGAAACAAATCACTACAGAAACAAAACAAAGAAGTCGTGACTTTTAAGAACCGTAAATTTGTAATGGACACATACACACACACACTTTGAATCTGAACCAAATCGAACCAAATTATCACCACATTTCAATTCGGTGTTTATTATAACACATAATTGGAATATAATGTAATATTATGTATTTATACAATTATCACCAAATGATAATGAGAATATATTTGTCACTATGATCACCCTTTGAGATAGTTTTCAAGTTCTAACTGAACTGATCAAAAATAAAGACCTTTTCATTTATTTAAACCATCAAAAACATGAGAAAATACTCAATGAAACAACTTTACGGATCTATTTGATTTGGGAAAGATTATTTCCTTTACATGACAGTTTGGAGAGTGAGCTCTTTAAAATGATGCCATTAATGAGTGACGGCTGTTCTATAAAGATGATCGCCTCTGGATTGCACAGTCCTCCCTGAGGCTCCTTGTCGCTGACACACACTGACACAGACCGGAGCTGCTCGGCTCTGCTGGGCTCAGCCAATCAGAGAGCAGGAGAGGAGTGCGTGTATATAAAACACACACACACACACACACACACACACACACACAGGCTGCAGTGCGCGGTGTGGCCTCGGGGCGGCAGCACACGGACACACGTGGAGACTTACACAAGCTCTTACCAAACAGCGGAGGAGACGCTTCTGTAACGTGTTGGTGTGTCTCATGAGTGTGCTGTCCCTCTGAAGGTAAGCTGTCCTCCACACAGGACTCATCTGATCATATTTCATTCCCTTTCAGTCTAGATTATCTCGGTGGGATTCCGCCCTGTTTATTTGAAAGCCAGTTTGAGGTGTATTTGTGTATTTGCAAAGTTCTTCGATGTTTTTTGTGTGTGTGTTTGTGTGTGTGTGCGCGCGTGTGTTTTTGTTGTTTTCTTGAGCTTGTTTGTTGACTTGACAAAGTTCGCCGTGGTGTGACTTGTGTTGTGTTGTGAAACAGGAAGGGACTGTTGTTTGTAACACTGAGACAATGCAGTCCATCACCTCCGTGTGTGTGTGTGTCGTGGCGGCCTGTCGGTCCTCCTCAGCATGTGTCCCTCTTCATCGGATTCTGATCCGGGTCAGTCCAGTCAGGAGGATCCCCTACCTGGACTCTGTCACAACCGGTGTGCGTTGTTTGCACGGCGTGCGGGTGAATACCGCAATGGTCCAGCAGGTGAGTGCGGTCCCTCCCCCCGGCCCGTTGCTCCCCCCTGACAGGAGACCTGAAGAACGGACTCTCAGATCAGGATCAGCTGCTGACCTCTCTCCATACAGCTGGTACACCAGATCACAGTCCGGACCTGCTCTGGTCCACATCCGGTCTCTGTGTGAAGGGGGGGTGATGTCTGAGCTGTGCTCCAGGCTGGCAGGCCTCCCCAGCACTGACAGGGCAGAGGGACTGGCCACTTTACTCAGAACATGTGTTGAATTGGGCCTGGAAGTCCACAGTCCCCCGGTCCTCAGACTGATGGGGGAGTGTCGGGAACTGGTGTCCAGTGGGGGCCTCGGTGTGGTGCAGCTCTGCCACCTGGCCCAGGTGGCTCATGGTCTGGAAGGCCGCCGGTCAGTCCTGGTGTCAGAGATCCTGGACCACATCTGTGCTGCTGTGGAGGAGGACACCGTTTCCCCCAGCGAGGCCGTCACAGTCTACTCTCTGCTGGCTCTGTGTTACGATCCTGCCAACCATCAACAGGCGCTCATGCTGTCCACTTTGCACAGACACACACAGAGGATGGTCCACCGACTGGAACCCAGTCAAATCAGCTCCATTCTGCAGTCACTGCTGAAGTATCAGCAGAGTCAGGTAGGAAGGACAACCCCCCCCCCCCCAGCTTCATACTCTGTTATTTTCATCTGGAGGGGCACTATAGTTATAGATATTAGATCTATCCCACCATCTGTTAAGAGATGACATAATATGAACGCTAACATTGTGTTCCGCAGGCCGTTTCCCTGCTGCTGAGGCTGAGTGACAGGGCATCACAGGTGTTTAAAGCTTTCAGCGACGACGATGTCATGAAGGTGCTCTCTGCACTGATGATCCTGCGACAGCATCATAAGGAGCTCCTGGCTGCCATGGAGAAACACCTGCCAGGTGTGATTTAGTCAGAAATACACGTGTGCAACTCTGTGGATATATAAGACTGACAACAATGACTGACAATGTTCTGCACTGTATGTGTCAGGGAGGCTGGGAGAGTGTGATCCGGAGCTGATTAGTACTGTCATGGAGTACTGTCTGCTGATGAAGTGCCGCTCCGAGCCCATCTTTGAAGCCGTGGCTGAAAACTTTGTGCGCCACGCTGAGAAGCACACCACCCTCCAGATAGCTAAACAGATTGTTGCCATGGGGAAGCTGAACTACCTGCCACAGGTACTGTACATACTCCAGAGAATTTGAAAGAGTTTGTAGCATCTTCTCCTTGAACAAAAAAGAGCTGTTGTGAATAATGCATTGATTATTTAATGTTTAACACTACTTAAAGATTTGTATGTGGAGGACTCTATCCACTTGATAGTCAAACGAATAGTGGAAATTGTGGGATAGTGATTAAAAGAAAATCCATACATTAGCACTGATCAACATGTCAACAAGATGGTTCAGTAAATTTTTCATTTATTAAAATATATCCCCCGCGGTCCGACCCCGGATAAGGGGATGAAGATGGATTTTAAAATTTCATGACACTCCACTATACCACAGATTGAAATTACCATTAAAAACAGCATGACATAAAAAAAATAAAACATATGTTTTAATACATCTGATCCTCAGTGCTCCAGCCAGATGTTTAAGAAGCTGGAGAGCATTTTATCTACAAGGTTTTCCCAGTTCCAGCCTCGCTCCCTGATCGAAGTGCTGCACGCCTGCATCCACCTGGAACGCTTCCCGCTCAACTACATGGTTAAAGTCTTCAGTCCGTACTTCCTACAGAGACTGCAGGGTATGTGTAGCCGGTGCAGGGAGTGAGGCGAGCTCAAAATGTGGGTTCATCAGGAATCTGAGAGAATCGGACATTTTCACAGGCTGCTTTGTACATATATGTGATTTCATGATATTTGTAATAAGTTTCGTTCGCTGAAATGTAAAAATTCTTGAATGGGTGATTTACTGTGTTACGCATAAGAGGCAAGCTACCGAAGGTATGGAATTACAGCATGATGATGTCTAATCAGCAATGCAATGTCTTTATAAAATGTCCTTGATTGTCCTACAGTACAAGGGGAACCACTCGACAACAAGGCACTGGGACAGCTGACACAGCTCCATCTCGCCACCTCTCTAGAGTGTAAATACTACAGGGTGAGCATCATGAGCATTTTTACTGCCTAATCAACACCATTACTTTGCCACATAAAGTAATCCCAAGCAATGATTTTCATTTGTATTTACAGACAAATGATTCCAATGGACAGAATGTATTTTGCTCAATGTTTTTTTTTTTTTTTTTTTTTTTTTCTTCAGGGTCCCAGGCTGCCTCACTTTCTCCAAGTGAAGAAGTTCTCCTCTTTGGACCAGGCCTTTGAGACACCCATGGACAGTCTCCTGTACAGACATGTGAAAGGGCCGCTCACACGGCTGCTGGGGGGGAAGTTTTACTCTACCAACATCTTTACTCCCACTGGATACACTATAGGTAAACTGCCAGGATGCATGTGATATCTATGACGAAAATTGCAATTTAATATCCACACTGACCCAAATAGTTATGGTAGACAACATCAGTATCACCTCTGTTTGCTCCCATAGAGAACATGTTTATCCTGCTGAGTAACAGTTTATATTATTGGAACGTTTTAAAGCATTTCCCTTAAAAATTCAAGACGAATCAATCAAGCAGTTATGTGTTTTGTTGTGTATTACCCTCGTTGTCCTCATGGATGCAGTGTTGTTTTGTTTCTCTCCCCTGTCCAGATGTGGAGATATGCCTGGATGAGGAGGGGTACGTGCTGCCTCTTTATCAGTGGGATCACACATGTAGGAGGTACGAGGCTAGCAGATGCATTCATAGTACATTCTCTTCAGCACGTCAGTAGAAGATATGAGACTATGATATTGTGAACCAGTTGGCTGATTATCGTCTGGTCCACGTGCAGGGTGGCGCTGTGTTTGGATGGTCGATCGCGTTTCTGTAGCAACACTCAACACCTGCTGGGGAAGGAGGCCACGAAGAGGAGACACCTCCGAAGGATGGGCTATGAGGTGGTGCAGGTATGTCAGTAAAACGTTGACTTCTCCTTCATCCTAAAGCAAGATCTGTGTAGTAAGGACTTTAACCTTTTTTGGCCGCTGATCTGCAGCCTCCCATCCCTCTGATCCAGTGACAGCCAGGGCTGTAAATGAACACAGATGTCTATTTGTATTAAATGGAGTCATGACCTTTTCATATTCAAATTGATGAAAAGATCAACTTCACTCTGACTTCATAATGATCAGCAAGATTATTAATCATTCAAAGTGAAAAAGTAATTATTCAATGCTTTAACTCAGGGAGGGCGGATTGTCACCATTTTCCTCTGCCTTGGCTGAAAGGTGGAGGTAAAAAACTTTTAGGCAATATTTCTAGTTATTGGTCCTTTTTTTATTTTTTAATTTTTAACCAGTATATCTGAGGAACAGAAGAAAAATCCGTGATCTCGACCTCCTTCTTCTTGTTTCGTCTTACAGATCCCTTACTTTGAATTTGAGAAGCTGAGAACTCAAAAGGAACAGGTCAAATATCTCCAGAACAAGATCTTTCCTACAATCTTCAAGTTCAACCACAGAGCTCAGTCGCATCAAAATCTCAGGTCCTCAGTGACTTTGAATGATTGATTTTTTTTTTTTTATTTTTTTTTTTAATATATATATATTTATTTTATGGGAGGGGGGGGGCTATGAAGAGGGACATTCATTCAAGGAGAGAATGCATATGTGTAGTATTTTTATAAAAAAAATAAATAAATAAAATTAAAAAAAAAGCCCAGTTCCTACAGTGGGCTGGGTTAGTAGCTGGAATATTACTTCCCCAGGCAGTGATTTTAAATCTTATATTTGCACCTTAAGACCTTAATATTGCGGTCTCTATGGCTATAATAACATTAATTTCAAAGAGCTGTGGAAAGTCCTGACCTATTCCTGTTTTTATGTAAATTTATTATATTGTTAAATTACAAGATACTATTTATGCAATGTATGTAAATACAAAAACTGAAATATTGCAACAGTGTTGCAACATGCATAAAATAAAATCCAGTGTACAGTGCATAACAACTGTATAGCCTTAAGGTACAGTTAAAACTACTGACACATTCTCCATGTTACTCATTAACCTGCCTATGGTAAGGAAAATTTTAGACGCTAATACAAAAGATTGAAAAGAAAGAATAGTTTTATTGATTTTCAAACCTTTTTTAATGAACTAATGTAACTGCGACACCATTTATAAAATATTCATGGAAGAGTCTGTGAGAAGTCAACAGTCTTGTCAGGAGAAAATAAGATATGTCTCAGCAAGAGTGCAAGATACATGAGGGCAGGAGGGAGAGACAAATGAATAAAACTGTAAAGGACTAAATTGTTGGGTGGCACTCAGGGGAATCCAGGAGCAAATCATTTGTGAATGGAACTAAAACTAAGACAAGATGACAGCTGATCTTATATAAAAAGGTTGGAGTGAGATGGGACTCTGGGACTTTAGGTAGTTGGTGAGGCTTCAGATGACGTCCAGACTGTTTCCTTTTTGTGTTTTTCTTCCACCATGGTTCTAGACATCCTCCTGGTTCTAAAGACACAGAATACGTTAAACATTGTGTATCATATTTTATGTCAGATTCGTGCAAACAAACCAAAAAAAAATTAGAAGGCAGTATGTGTGAGATCAGTGTGTCTGTCTCCACCTGGTAGAGGCAGGTGGTAGGATAACGGTGCGTGGGTGTGCTGTAAGTTCAAGCTCTCCTCTGACAGCTTCCATCATCAGGTTCTGGAGGGTGTTCAGCAAAACAGTCTCACACATGTCATCAAGCACATGTTGAGTGCATGGTGTGCTGTTTGTGTCTCCCCACAGTCCCTCAGTCCCCTTCCTGTTGACTGTGTACTCTCCATTCAGTCCAGCCCTTGTCCCCCTCAGTTGATCTTGAGATTGAAGTTGCGGGGGGCAGTGAGAGGGAAACTTTTCTGTTGGCTGGTATGTGACAGGCTTGGAGGCCAAAGTAATCACAGACTCAACAAATGCTGAATCATCAAGTATTTCCCTGCAGAAGGAAAAGCAAACACAAACACACACGTTAGCATAACTTCTTGCCACAATGCATGTTACTTAACGGTAAATCCAGCCATTGCCTACGTGTCCCAAAAATGACACCTTATGTTTAACAAACAAGTTTATTTAAGTGAATGAGTCAGGAGGATGCTGCTTGTACATTGTATGTGTTACCTTAGCAAAGAGCTGAGTACGTGCACGTGGATGTCTTTCTCAGGCCGATGTGCTGGTCGAGACAAAATGACAGAAGCAGTTTCAGTTTTCCGAGGCTGGACTGACTGGAGGGGCCTGAGGAAGACCGCAGAGATGGAAACATTATTGCTTCAGCACATATAGTGGTGGTCAGTCTTTTGACATAAACAACACATTTTTAAGCTTAAAAGCTGTGTGTGTGTGTATTTAGCAATTTAAAAAGACATTTTTATGTAGTGTAAAGTGTTCTGAGAAGGACTTTACCGATAAATCGTGTTGAACCGGTCAGGAAAATGTGTGCGGTACTGCGAAAGCTTGTGGGACTGTGCAGTAACCTCCAGATGCAAAAGAGCAGGTTGGGGGGGCTCAGGCTGCTTCTGTACTTTGGTTGATCCCCGCTGTGCCCGCCGCTCAGCTCTTGTTAGCTTAGTACATATAAAGCCCACTGTTTGTGTGCTACTACATGCACAGATAGGAGGAAGCGTCTGGAGGGAGAATAAGACGTAGGGGTGCAGTCAAAATAAATCTCTGTTTTTCTGCTTCTCTATAAATCAATAAGACTACTATAATATTCATACACAAGACCAGACTTAAGATAGTTACAGCCAGTGCAGACCACCTTGTATTTCCTGAGTGGTGGCCCTTTTCTTACTGGAGATGTTTCGGGTTTCTATAACACAACAAATGGTGAATATTTTGGAGAAGGTTACATCATTTTTCAAAAAATATGACATTTTGTTGGAGGACCTTATTTATAAGATTTCTTTGAATTTCTGAAAGGTTTTTGTCCGTAATTATGAATTCATCTCGCTTTCTCTCTTCCTCCTTTTCCCAGCACCGCAAAGCCTTATGATACTGAGTAAGTGCTGCTTGCCGAATAACCTAAAGAGGAAGGCATAGAAAAGAGAGAGAATTAAAGTTAGAGAGAACTATATAGCCCCAAACAGAAATAAAAATATAAGTGAGTTGGAATATTGCTGCTTGATGCAGAGTTAAAATTACACTGGCCCTCTTGTGGTACCTGGCAGATGATATCTAGCTGGTAAATGGTTGGGTAGTCAGAAGAAGTGAAGGTAAGGACACAAAGACCACTCTCGTCTGGACACAGACTGCCTTCCTCCGGAGAGATCTGTACTGTCTGACACAACATATACAAACTCAATCCTTATCATGTTGTGTTAAACTAACAGAAAGATAAAAGCCCAGTTTTACACACAAACACAAAAGGGGTGAACTGTTTGTTTCCTTTTCCTAATTTACACACTAACATAGACAATTGTGCACAGTTTTCATGTACACCTTCCTCTACCTTCTCGTTGCTCTGCTTGGGCAGGTTCCACTTGTAGTGGACAGTGTCAGTGTGAGACAGATTGGTGAGGAACAGGATTCTTGAATACTGTGAGCCCACAGGGATGTTGCCTAGAAAGACACTGTCCTCAGACAGGAATACCACCTACACACAATCACACAGAGCAGTGTCAAATGGTAACAGGCATAAAGGCAAGAGAACTTACAAGGAGCAGACTGGTGGTATTCAGTAGAATCTGACTGACCGACTAAAAATAAAACATGATTATACATCTATATAAGTGTACGTATGTGTACTTGTGTACATAAGCATATATATATATATATATATATTAGGAAAACTCTCTGGGTTTAAATTCTAGTTTTTTTATTATTAGTATGTATCCTTTCCTTCTTTTAACATTTGTAAAATTGAAATCTCAATAAACATAATATTAAAAAATTATTTGAATGATATTCAACTTTCAACAGCTCTCACCTGCTCTGGGAATGGCACCCTCTGGACACAGGGTGCATATATCTTAATATCGGTGCAGTTAAGTGGTTTTGAGGAACTCTCAATTGAAGTATCAGATCCACATCCCTCAAACCTCACCACTGTTGATTCCCCACCCTGGATGTGGATTGGAACATCCATCTAAAGATACGCAAAACAGAAAATGAATATTAAGTTATTAAACACTGTTTAACAGCTGAATTTTCTGTTCTAACTTGAATGACTACAAGCCAACAAAAGAAACAAAGCCATTTGATGAAATGTGCTGCCTACAGTGAAACCAGCACAAAGTAGTTGCACTGAAAAGGACAATGGTAAGAAGAAAGCAGAAAGTACACACAACATGGCGAAATCCATACATGGTACATCTTAGCTTCCAGTGGAGAAAAGATCCATTCCAGGTTGGCAGTCTTCCCAGCAGGGATCTCTCCTTCTGGACTGAGGCAGCACAGCACTGGGTGGTTAAAGTTGTTCTTCTGAAGCTGTAACAACGCATCTCTGTCTACTTCATAATGAACTGGCACGTCACCAGCATTGTGTAATTCATACATCTGCAGGACAAAAACAAAGAAGCATTGGATTGTAACATTAATAGTCCAAAATATTTTTAATAAAGAAGAATACATTGAAGGCTTTATAGATTAAGTAGAAGTAGATAATTTTACTGGAATCCATTATACATTTCAGTTTACAGTAAACAAGCAACCTACACTGATGTAATGTAAAAGATATTAAACACACACCTGCCTTGGAGGATGGCATTCCCCAATAGTGACAGATGTGAAGAGATGTCGATTGGCTGCAAAGTGGAGATACGGTCTGTCTCTCTCTATAGTCACTCCATGGAAGTTAAGCTGCGCACATAAATACATCACAAGGACATGAAGTTAAACAGAAATGTAACAACTATCAAGACCATTCGTAGTTGTACATTAAGTTACTACTTTCCTTCAGCTTTAGAGCAGATAAAAGGGACAACTCTGGAGTAGTGCTACAAATGATGCAAAGGCAGTAAATATATTCATATGATTATACTCAAAGTCTTGTGTGCAAAGTGTGCATTTATCTGGAGTTATACCATACCAAGATCTCTCTGCCATAAGAGAGTTTGAACACAACAGGAAACCGATCTGTCCCAGCAAAGCCATGGCTATAAAGGCAGATATTTGGATTATTTGAAGATGACATGATTTGTCAACTGATACCTAAAAGAGCTGCATTCTGCTAAATAAAAAATTAAATCATATTTTGATTAGACTGACCTGTAGCTAAAATACACTGCCCTCTGCTGGCCTGGGTGCAAAGTTCCAGCACGAGGAGAAATGCTGAACAGGCAATTGTCTTGAACCTTTAAATGGCATGAGGTGATATTTAATATTTAGAAACATCATGTTTTAAGTTAAGGAAAGGACATGTCTGACCTTCATCTGGTACAGTTCTGTGCTGCTAAACTCTCCAGTCTCTGCCCAGTACTCCAACTCTATCTGTTGGTCCTCTGGAAACAAGAATGACCTAATGTTGAAGAGCAAGCCAAACAGTCAGTTGACCAAAGTTTAGTAAAAAGGCTATAAAAATTGGCTCTAATAAACTCTACTTTACAGTCAATCTGATTTTCATGAGAGAAAAAAATTCTACATGATCCACTTTTTATTCGAATCTGCTCTGTTACACTTCAAAGTAAACATAATTACATAAAAACATTGTTAAATGCAGTCGTCTTTCATTTTGGATAACCGTATTCTTTACAGTCTGTTGTTTCCTCACCAGTCGACTGGGATGGAACCAGGGTTGTGAAACATCAGCACAAACGTTGAGGGTTCTGAATTCAGAGAAGTGGCACAAAAGTTGAAATCCAACACAGTTTTGGTGAAGATGGAAGGACAGCTGCGTAGACTAGGGAAAAGAAGACACAATAAAGATATGCGTATGCCACATCAGTATACTGTCATATTTAAAACTGTATTTCTTTACAGTAATTGTTTTGATGTAATCACAAGAAAAATTGCATCTTTTACAACACAGTAAACAATCGGTACAAGGTTTAATTATTTCTATATTCTAACCTGTGCCTAGTTGGGGTTCGATAAGTGAGCTCTGCAGAGGAGGGGTTGGACAGCAGGTGCTTGTTGAGGTTGTCCAATGAAAAGAGTTTCCATAGGTGCAGCTTGCTGAGCTTGGCCACGCTGCCAGCACTGCACACATCAGTGACCTGTAGTGTGGGGAACACACCCTTAGCTCGCACTTCACACACAACCTGAGGAGGAGATGACACAAACCCTGGAGAGGGAAATGGATGCACAAATGATTAGACTTTATGAAATCATGGGAAATAGATAGAGAATATATATATTGGAGAGTTTGTGTATGTGTTTATATCTACCATTGGTATTCAACATCTGATATCTGATCTTCCACAAGTACTGGGTTCGCCTATGTGGTCTGACAGAGGCTCGGAGCAGCATTGTGGAGTGTGACGTAATGTTTCCTCTTTCACATTCCAGCTGTAGAGCTAAAAAGGCCAAAGAGAACATAATGTTTTTAGTAGACAACAGTGGTTCAGCTTTATCCTTAGTAATGGCCTTAGTAGTGGTCAGCAGTCTTTTTGTTACAGCTATAGACTCAAGATAAATCAGCTCCCTTTTCATAAATAATTTATGAATATCATGCACATTCTTACATGAAACTCAACAAAGAATACCAAAAAAGAGAATACCACTTGGTTCAGTCTCAGTTCCACAGATGAATTCCTCATCCATAAGAATCTGCTGTACAGAAAGATGAATGGACACAGTACAGGGGCTGTTGTTCAGCAGTGGAATTTCAATGGACTGGTAACTTCCAACCAGAACCTGCTCTAAATCCAGGACTGGTTTTTCTGCCTGTGGGAGAAAAAAAAAAAAACGTGTACACTGTTTGGTTCTTCATTCACTCCAAATGTCAGTAGACTTATGATTTGAACACAGACACACACACAAACAACAACTACACTACCAGTCAAAAGTTTGGACACACTTTCTCATTCAAATTAATAGGAAAGTGTGTCCAAACTTTTGACTGGTAGTGTACATAAACATAGATAAAGTCACACCAACACACAGTTATACCTCTATAAAGCCCTTGGACCCAGTGCCCATCACATTAAGGGTGAGGTGTGACTTGTTAGAGTCATTAGTCTGGACTGGCCAGAAGTTGAGAGCAGGCTTGAGCATGTATGTTTTCTCGGCCAGCGGAGTGAATGACCATGTTTGGACCTGTGATAAAATGTATAAAGACAACTGCTCAGTAACTGTTTTGAATAGGTTACAAAGTACTGTCTCAAGAAAAGAAGTGTACATGTGCTTCTCTAAATCTCTCACTGAGCTTTCATTCGGATGCAGTTCACCAGCATCTGGTTCAACGAAGAGAAGGTCCTGGTCTGGTTCTGGAATAGTCCATTGGAACCTATCAGAAGGGACAATCACAGAGATCCAGCTGTAGATGAGATTAAAGATGCTGGGATAGGGCCAGACTATAAACAATGCACTGAAAGTGTCAGAAATATAGGACTAGAATAGCAACACTGGCATTCAGCAATTCAACCAACCAACCGTAAAGGCAGACGAGTGAGATTCCTGATGTGGTGAGAGCGCTGTGTCCGTGAACCTACAGCTGTTGGCTGGAAGTATAAACTACCATCTCCTTCCAGAGACACACACAGCTTTTCTACCACGCTCACAACTGTCAGTTCCTAAAAGAGACAGCCAAAATATACAGACAGAAAAATTCAGCATGAAGAGTGAGATTCTCAGTGACAGTGGACTTCCCACTATGTTTGATACCTTTGAGTGTTTAGCTGCATTGAGCTGAAGCTTTATATTAAACCCCTGTTTAGGACTGTTTTCTGAGGGAGTTGTTCTGAGGGTGAGGATTTGGTGATGTCCAGGCTGGATCAGACCACAGTTAGGAATTAAAGACACTGGTTCTGCCACGGCAGGGTTTGAGCTGTGGTCCAGACAGAAAGTCAGTGGCAGGTCTCCATCATTCTGGAGGAGCGCTGTCTGATAGGAAAGAGTACCCAGGGCTGGAAAAGTCTATAAAGAATAAAACATTGTGGTTGTGTTAATGTTAAACAGTGCTACAATGTTCTTTATACTGCTGAAATACAAAGAGCCTTCAGGGAAAAAAAGCTGTCTGTTTTTTTTCTTTCTGAAGGGAGAGATGCATCAACTTTAATTTTATTGTAATTAATTCTGTTTAATGTGCAAATAGAAAAATGGGATGAAACACAGACTAAAGGAGACAAATAGACAGGAAGATAGAGCGGTACTGTAACTTTTCTGGCACTAGTGTCTCACCACTTGAGGGGGCTTCAGAGAGCAGCACGGGATGAAGTGCTCCTTGCCAGGCTGAAAGGAGTGGCCAATGACTCTGACAGTCACACACCAGGGTGGACACAGCAGTCCCATACCAATGTGATCCTTTAGAATAGAGTTGGAAAGCAGGGTAGGATATTATTTTTTTGGTATAAAAGGTTTTGGGATTTTAGAACTGCGCTCACAAAAGGGAGAGAGGTAAGATTACAATCATGAAGAATTTTTGACATAGTAACAGGAGACAAAAGCTAATACCATTTTATAGTATGCAAAGCACTCAAGTTGTGCCCCGTGCAAAGTGTTGAGTTGCTTTGGGTCATAAGTAACTCTAAATGAGGTGGTCTTCAATGAAGCCAGGTCACATGATGAGGGAGAGACAGTAAATGGAGAGTCTTGAGCAACAGTCCACACCAGGCTGGAAGAGAATTACAAGCAAGAAAAAACCAGACTGAAAAAAAAAACCAAACTGATAGTCTAGTTATTGAAGTTTGATATAGAGAATGTATGGTGGCAATGACATAGTGAAAAGCCTCAATCCAAGACAGGCACTGGTACCTGAGTTTCCCCCTGGTGTGGTTGATGATGGATACGGATTTAGAGGAAGTGGATGAATTAGACAAGGGGGAAGACATTTTGTGATCAAACAGGAGCTCACATGGCACCACAGATACATGTGGAGAGGATGAAGAACTGGAAAAGAGGGGGTCGGTGCACCCCAAGCAAATTTGGTAGAGTTCTTCCATTGGAGCTTTCGGCACAGCAGGACAATTCAGTCCACGGTTTGAATGCTAGAAAATGACAGCAAAACAGTCATGGTTAACCTGTGTCACACAGTGATGTCCGTTCTTTCAAGAAATTTAAAACACACAAATCTGCACATATCTCTGTGGCACTTTACCTCCTCTGGGGAAGGGTGCAGCAGCTGATGATCTAAATGTACATTCTTATCTTGCTGCATGACACTACAAATTTCTGATGGGTCCTGCCTGCGGTTCCACTGAAGCTTGTACAAAACCAAGTGTTCAGGTTTCAGTATGGCTGGTTTCTGGAGCTCTGAGTGACAGGTACCAATCAGGTCAAGAAATAGAGGGTCCTATAATGCAGATTAAGTAGAAAAGTAGATAGTCTAAATTAGTTCTGTGTTTTTGGTGTCGAGTGTGTTTACATTCCACACAGTGTGCATTACTCCTACCCTGTGCAATATGACACATGCCACTCTCCTGTAGTTTGTAGTAGGCTGCCCGGGTTTATAGACAGCCTTAAGTGTTATACAGCTTTGTGGGTGCACAGTGCCACTTGCTGGCTGGATACTGAACACACTGTGCCCACTGCAGTCAAGGTCCCATTGGTAGATGGCCTCAGCTGGAGATGAATTAACCAGCTCCACTGTCTGTATGACTGCTTTGCCTTCCTCAACACAGCCAAAGTCCACCACAGAGGAGGACAAGGAAACATTTGGACCTAGTTACAAAAAGATTGTTATATGCATATGCATCTGGTTTCACATATAGTGTTGAGTCCCTTCCAATTTTAATCTAAGAAATAAATTGAAGAATATGCTTATATGATAAACATTGATATGTCCTTTAGATAGGGTGAAACAGTGTATTTTTTATTGTGTATGTGTGCCGCTCTGTGGGTCCCTTACCTATACAACTTCCACTGAGTTTAAGCGAGGTTTCATTTAGTGCCCCTCTGCATTTCAAAGATAAGTACTCAACAGAAACAGTATCCACCAAAACAGGAGAATAGGTAACCATAACTCGTGTTGATCCACCGGGTGCCACCTTCCCACTGGTGACATCACAGATGAACTCTGATCCAAACAAAGGCATCCTGCTGGACTGTCGTGATAAGAAGAAAGATGCAGTTACCTGGAGGAGAATGTAAAAGAAAACAAGATGGTCATTTGGAGCGCAAACAAGTATTGGTGCTCTTTTGTCTGCTACTTACAGGAGAGGGGTTGAAAATATCAAAATGCTTTTGCAAACTTTTGCCAATGGCCACAGAACCAAAGTGAAGCAATAGACCCTCCTGTTCTTTTTCCTCTTTCGTAGCTGGATTTCTCAGCTGAAGACATGGGTACTTGGCTAAAAATAGGGATAAGAAAATAGGCAAGCGAGGAAATGCTTCATTCCAAAATACAAAGTCATAATGTCAACACTTATGGTATGTAAACCCTCTGATCAAATTTGCATGGATACATTTCATCATAAAATTAGGGTCATATATACTATGTATATATGTGTATGCCTATATATCAACCATTTTGACATTACAGACTTCAGACATATTTATGAACATTGAGAGCTTGTTAATTTTTTATGTTTTAGAAAAATGTTTGCTGGAATATACTCAGACAACAAATTAAGAGTTAGCTGTAGTCTAATTGTGTGTTAACAGCCAGATTATGCCGACTTTCTATAGATCTATTCTAGAAAGCATTATCAGATATGGAATCACTGGTTTGGTAACCCAAGAACAGAACTGAAAATCTGGCTGGTTAGCATGCACAAAACAGTGAGAGTTTATACAATCAGCCAGTCATGAAACAACCCACACAAGTCTATGCAGTTTATGAAGTGTCTACACATCTTCTGTTTTCTGAATACGAACTTCTCCCATCAGGAAGAAGATTTAAAATTCCAGCCTTCATTATGCTGTTCAACAATCTTAAATAAAAGTGCAATAGAGCAATGTGCAAATAACACACAGGCCCTTTAGCACTCAGTGTTTTTCTTTAAATTACTCAACCTCTTTCAATGTCTCAGTGTTGTCAATGTGAAATGTAGTCCATGTTTTTTAGGATATTTTATGTGTTACAACTGCTTTTGTGAAGATTTTTTTCCTGAGATGTGTGTTTTTTGTGAAGCAATGAAATGTAGTGCAGTGCCCAAGACAAAATTCCCTTAGGAGACTATGGAGTTTACTCTTACTCTACTACTAGTAATAGAGTTTGGTGTTTGGACAAAGAATAACAATTTACATTTGTATTGCAAAATCTGCTTCTTATAGGAATTGTTTAGGTAGTGATAATACCATCTCTTTTGCCAAAGCTGGTAAGTTTTAATGATAACATTTTATATGCAGCTGAATCTTTGGCTCTTTTAAACTCATGATCTCATCTCCACTGTTAGTTACAGTACCTAATGCCTGCAGCAGCACAGTGCAGCAGCTCTTCGCTTTATCCCCTTCTTCTCCAAACTTGCAATAGGCCTGTTGCTGGTACACCATGGCCTCTTGTGGCCTGAAGATGACAGTTATGTGACACTCCTGGCTGGGCTTCAACAGGCCCTGCTCAGGTCTTAGCTGGAACGGTGCTGCACAAGCCCACTGGAAGCATGTATGGAGTTTACTGTGGGAAGAAGAGTATGAGAAAAGTGAGTGAGACAAAGGTGAAAAAAGAAGCAGGAGTGAGGGATTGAGCCAAGATATGATGTACCTTGCATTTTTGAGCCTGAAAGTAGTGTGTGAGGAGTGTTGAACAGCACAGACTGGCAGCAATACAGAGTCAGGTACCTCCAGGGCATAACAAGGAATGATGGCCTGCAGTCGAACTTGGAAGCGGCCGTCTTTACCCTGAAACTCAATGCTGTCCTCATACTCACACTAGTGACAGTAGACAAATAGAAACATAAACCAAACACAGAGAGAAAACAAGAAGGAGGCAAGATAAGATTGGTCCTCTTTACAAGGTCTGCAGCTTAAGACTGCAAAGGTCTTCAGTTTAAAAATGTGCATCACTTTAAAAATATGTAAAGATTAAATGCTGTTTAGTTTGGTGTATGTTACCCTCTGTAGTGGCCTAAAGCTGATTGGGATGGAGAAAGAAGTCCCTGGACTCAGAACAATTATCCGTGGAATTAAGGTGCTAAAAAACTTTGATGCTGGAGGCCTGTTAGGGGACAAATGGGGGAAATGTTATTCATTTTTAGTTATAATCAGCAGGAAAAGTATACACCAAAAAACAGACTTGTCTCTTTTGGGCTTATATCTATATTCACAGCTGTGTCTGTGTGAGTTTGAAAAACCTGAAGATTAGCTTCTGCAGCTTGTTGTGAATGTTCTTTAACACCAATGTTTTGGTGAACTCTTTTCCTTGGTCCCAGTCCTCCCAGACCAACTCTGACTTTGTTTCCAGCCCGAGGGAGCAGCTTTTGCTGGATGCATGTGTTTGGTGCTCCCCTCCCTGGTGACTGGGGTGATTCCCCAAATCCTGCCAGGGGAGGTGATTTTTGGAAAAAAGACACAGATAAATGCCTTAAAGACTTAAAGACTCATTAATTGAATTCTTAACTTTTAAAGTTTTTTGTAGGGCTAAAACAACCATCAACATAAACCACCATAAACATACTGTGGGACTAATCAACAAGAATGAATGAGATCTCATGAATCAACATGTTTAGTTCATGTGTTTAAGGGCATACACACGATCCAATATGAACTGTGATCTATTTCATTATAGGTTTTTATGGCTGATTCTCTCTCTCTAAAATAGTTTAATAGCAGCAAACGTATTTGTGTTTCACATAAGAAAACATTTACAGTAAAGCCGGTGACAGCTTTATGATGAGTAGTAGACAGTTGTGACTCATGGACTTGCAGTGATTCAGGACTGATCACATTTAACACTTCAGGGAAACCTCGCTAAGCATTTGTTCCCAGTGGCCTGTTAAGCTAGTAATGATGCTAAACTGTTACTGGTCAATCTTTAGTTACTTTGAAATCTTCTCCAGCGACGGAGGGCAGCCATGTTGGGCCTGCACCTGCAGGCTCTGGACCTTGAGCCTCAGCCAACATGACTGGAAAGAGAGGGAAGGCGTTTTCACAGCTGTGAAATATGGAGCAACGTTGCTTACACACACACACACACACACACACACAGTTAGCGTTAACTAGCACAGCTGACGGCTGAGCAGACGGACGCTTCTGTTGGACTAAAACACATCAAGACCATCCTCACCCGCTTTAAACGTCCAACAGCACAGCTGGGTGATGAGCCGGGTCTCTGCTGTTTGCTCCTCTGACTTATTGAAACACTGTCAGAAGTCACAACACGGCGTTTGGTCGGCGTTTGCCATGCGTCCCCATGGCAACTCGCTTTTGTTTAGGGCACTATGGTAATTACTGCAGCCGGGAAGGGACATTTTTAATTCGCGAACGGGACGTAGCATGAGATCTTCCAGCTCCTCCTCATTAGTTTGGCTGGACAAACTCTTTGATTCAGTTTAACAGAAAGTAACTAAACCAAAAAGCTTCATCTTCACATTTTTTTCTGGAACAACATTAAACACATTGGCTTCTAAAATTGGTAATATGAAACGCTTTGGTCGATCAAAGCGGTAAAATGTTGAAAGAAAAAACAAATAATCCGTGTGAAAACAACCACATTTTATTTGGCTGTTATCCGTGTGAGGTTCAAGTTAAGAAACCAGGTTATTGGGGCTCCAAGTCAGAAGTCTGTGTGGAGGTCCCTATACTGGGATAAACGGCAATGAATTCATGGAGAATTCATTGTCTGATTAGATGAAATGTTACACAATACGATTAAAGACATGCACTAAGTTAAACTTACCAAAGGCTGACGTGATTCTTCAGAAAACAAGATATTTGGAAAACTAGTTCACCCAACAAATGTCAGTGCACAGCTCTGATATATATAATGACAAGTGTGAATAAATCTTGCATTCACTATGATACTGTGGACAAGGTGATGAGTAGAAAGCCCTGTGGTGAATGTATCATGTCATAGAATATAGAATATACATAGAAGTAACTCTTCTTATGCATCATGGATGTCTCTGAGCTTCATGCAGCACACAGGACGTTCTGACCTTTCCCATGAACATTTCTCTCAAAAAATATTTACTTTCACAGTTTTTCTAATAAATTTTTTTTATTTTTAGAATCCCCCTCTGCGAAACCAGCAGTGTTGCGCTTAAGGTGAAATATATTAAATTCTATTATTTTAAATTATATTCACAACACCAAGCTGAATATGAGAATAGTTAACAAAATACAAGGAAGTTGCCACATAAACAGTAAACTTCACATACTATACAGTACATGCAGTCATTTCTTTGTAGGTGTGGCTTTAACTAAATAAAACATGCAATTTCACAAAGATAATACCAAACAAAAATACTTATACAGACTATGATGAAAGGAAAATGTATGATCATATATTCAAAATCTACAATAACCTGAGTAGCATTTTTCCTGTCACACCATTATGCTCTATAAATTTAACTAGACAAGTCTTCATGAAAATAAGTTTCCAATATGCGTGGAATATTTGTGTCATATTTGTAACAGACTGGGAAGCTCGGATAATGTAACACTGACTCTCCTTAAAACATCTCCAAGAAAAATGTTCTATTTCTTCATTTACTCCCAACCTCGAAAGTGCTATTCCTGTTCTCCACCCCCCTTCTTACATTTGAAGTTGCATGTATTTTATGTAGTTTTGCAATATTATTACAATTTCAATTTGTTGTTTAAAAAAATCATGCACAGAAATGGACATTATAGACAGCATTATTTGTTGATACTGAAATGACAACCCTGATATATTGCTGCACTTTAAGTCATCACCATCATCATAACCAGGCTCAAGAAGATGGCATGATCCTGGTTGTGTCTAATCTGTTTTCATATTTAACAAAATGTGCAGATGTCAAAATTCCATTTTCTCTGTTTTTGGGACATCTGGATAAAGTTATGGCACAGTTGAAAGTCTATTGTCTTCTTAAGAGTAATGGACATAAAACTACATAACGCATGTTGAAATTTAGAACTATGGAAAAACCCTGCCTCTTGTCCTTGGGCCTCCCTCCTCCACTAAATAAGAGCTGTAGTTCCCCGCTGCCTCCACAGCATGCCTCATGAAACCCACAGAGCCCAAAGAACCTGCCCTCAGCACCTCTGTATCCTCTTTTTCTTCTTCGTCCTCCCCCTCTAGTTCCTCTTCATCCTCAAGGCTGGAGCTTTGTGAGTCACCCTGAGGCTTGTCACTGTGCATGTCCATCTCATTTCTTTCTGTATCATTCAATGGCATGGTCAGGCCAGCTTGTTCCTTTGCTTTGCGACTCCTCTTCCACTTCATACGTCTGTTCTGGAACCAGATTTTAACCTGGCGAAAAAAAAGAAAAATGAAAAATGAAATGGCTGTGTGTGTTTGTGTGTGTGTGTGTGCGCAGTGAGAAAGGAGAGTTGTAATATTGGCAGGTGAATTTTTCCCTCACCTGGGTCTCAGTCAGCATGAGTGAAGTGGCCACTTCAAAGCGTTTAGGTCTGGACAGGTACTTGTTGAGCTTGAACTGGTTTTCTAATTCCAGCAGCTGCTGACTGGTGAAAGCTGTCCTGGGCCTCCGACACTTCCCCAGCAAACCTGCCTGGGCTGGAGCTGAGAGGGGCAAAAACAGACAGGTGCCCATTAGTCACACTTTTTTATAAATTTTATGTCATTCTATAAGGACACAATGAAAGAACAATGCTCTTCAATTCTTATGCCTTTAGCAGCTGAAGAAAGAAAGAATATATATTTGGCAGATATTTTATAAATCAGTAAAATGAAATAAAATTAAAATCACAACAGTCTTGCAGTTTGGATGCGACAGACACTTGTTAACATTTATTGTCCTGATGTGGGGTGGTGGCAAGAGGATATTGCTTTGTAGGGGTAATAAACCACCACAGAGATATATTACCTTAATGAAAACACTGTAAATGCTATCAATTGATTAAGAGGTAGGTCTATTTCAAGTGTTACCTTTACCGTAAATGTTGCACTTTGGTTTTTTTTTAGATAAATTGTCCTAAAGCAACAGCATCTCAATGTCAAGATCAACACACAGATGGCCCTAGAACAACAGCGTGAACAGGTCTGTGGCCTTTAACCACAAAGGGGTGGACAAAAACATAATTTAAACATCTACATTCTAACACCAGTGAAACAAATGTATCCCATAGAATGACATGCAGCTAACCATCCACATTGTTTTAGACGTATGTGTGAATATAACAAGACTAAACATGGAGTTTTAATTCATTTTAGTATTTATCTGCACTCCTGTCTATATCAGTTGTTTTCTTTTTCGGTAAAATGAAAGAATACATTGTCATATAAAATATATAATGTTTATATATTCTATCAGCTGTGGACCAGATGTATTCAGTTTTATTTTGAATGTATGCACGGCAGCATAATTAAATGACATAGTGTGACTAGTAACCTTTCAGTGCAGCTGTATAATGAAAGTTTAGTGTCAGGCTTCTTCATGAGGGAACGTGTCTCACCTCCATATTCTCCACATCTGGGTAACATCAGCCCGGCTCTGATCCAGGGCTCCAGTGGCAGAGTCCCGCTCATCGTGGCCCCCTTCAGCTGCTCCGGATACGGCTGGACCAGCTGCGCAAAGCCAGAGTATATGAAGGCGGGCTGCTGGCCCCCAATGGCCCCCAGAGGGTACATGGAGCCCGGGTACATTCCGATGAGACCCCCTTGGGGCAGAGCAGAGAGTCCTGATTGGCATAAGTTGAGGAGCTGGGATTTGGGCAGAACTCCTGGAGGGGCCGGAGAAGAGCTGGCCGGGTTCGGATGAGGGGAGGGCGTCTCGGAGCCCCAGTTTGACACCGGACTGTCCCCGGGGCTCCTGCAGTAGAACACGGGGGACACACCGCCGCTGTCCGTCCTCTGCTCCGCGCCGTGAGCCAGCAGCGCGTCAATGCGGAAGTTTTTGGATTTCTCCATCGAAGCAGTCACTGTGCTCAGAGATGTATCTAATGGACAGCTGATGTTAATCTACCTGAAACTTTTTTTTTTTTTTAAACCAGGCTTTACGCTTATATTGTAAGTTTCAGAAAGACCTTTAGGCCGTACTTTCACTTTCTCTATAATGGCTGTTTCCTAAGCTTTTAAAGTTGAATGAAAATGCTCTATTATCTCTCTTCCTCCCTAAAGCAGCGTTTCCTTTCCGACCCACTCCAATCATGTAAAAACCACTTCACACACTCAGACAGCTCTGTGGGGCTATAAAGTCTGCTCTGTTGTGATTGGCCAGTGCCCTGCAGCTCAGGGGCAGGGTATCTTCTTCACACTCAAGGGTCACTTCTAGGCACTTGTGTACTACAAAAAACTGCTAAAAGTTTTTACATGAGTATTGTACTAATGTTTTTTTTTTTTTTAAAAAAAAGGTTCTAAATATAGGTTACAGATTTCATTGCTTCCTGAACAGTGTGACTGTTTCTTTCTCTTTTTTTTTACTGTCTGTTTTCTGTCTGCATTTTGACCTGTCTGAGGTGTGATTAAGCTGTCGCTTTCTCATTCTGTCACAAAAACACACAGCACTTTATAACTAGACTGGGTTAATTACTGTCGTCTCATTTTATCGAGACAATGAAGAAGTGCAAATTTTTACAACTAAATCTTTATTAGGTTTTATTGGTTTACAGAAAGCCAACAGTTCTTATCAGGGGCAGCTGCTATGATTATCGGTCATCACCACACCATGGAGCAAATAAAGGAGCTGTAAACTTCCAGAAGGCAAATTCATTTCCTCTCCCCGAAGACCAAAGCCACACAGAAACAAAGTGTGACCAGGTGACACAAATTCTGTAGTTTTTATTCACTCACTATACCAATTGTACAATCAAGAATCCTTTCAAGTCAGATACGTGAATATTTCTTATCATATGACACACAAGTGAGGAATCGCCCTGAAGCCTCTGAGCAGAGGGAGAGCTTGGTGTAACTGCTAAAGCCTGCATTAAGTGCACAGACATCAGCTATGGAGTGTGTCTTCAAGTGAGTCTTGAACTTAGAGAGGGACACCCCTGCATTTGGTAACTTGTTTCACCATCACAAAACAGCAGACCAGAACAGTTTGGACTGCTGGTACAACAGCTCCAGGCAATACTCAACAAACAGCAGTTTATGTGTTACTACAGGCACAGTGAGACAACTGAATGTACATTAGTCAGGGCGGGCAATTCAGTTTCCCTGCAAACTGCATTTACGTAGGCGACTACCACAGTTTGGTGATTTCCTACCAGTTTATACAGGACTGATAAGAGACGGTCGCAGGCCAGGGAACACAAACTGCTCTCACTTCAAAGACAAACGCACTAACACCTGCTGAACTACCCAACATATAAACCAAACGACCTGTGAGTTCATGTGGGTGTGCAGGCATGTGTATGTGACCATTCAGGTAAATGATTATCTGAGTATCATGATATGAGGGGTTTTTATAGACATGAGGTTTCCTTTTAAGTCATCAAAATCCAAGGCAAGACTTTGTCTAATGAAATCAGGAAGTTAAATAAATTCTGATAAGGTCTCACGCAACATAGGACTCATGCACACACAAAGGTAATGCACTTTGATGTTCTTTCTTTACAGTCATCTCACAGTAGACACTGGTTATAAATTTACAAGTTGCAACATCTATAATAACTGTCGCTCACAATGACCCATTGACATACTCATGTAGACATTAGTGGACCCATGAGTATAGAGATATATGGAATATTCAGGGGAAAGCTTTTCAGAAATGCGAAGGAGATACAGTGTCATGTTTCTCTTAATGTTGTCATGCCTTTGCTGACATATTGCATAAATCAGTGAAAACATTAAATTTATGTAATCTATGCATAAATGGCCTATTTAGAAATGGAAGCAATACAGTGCAAACTACATGTAGAACAAGATATTTTTTGCTTCATGGCTTAGCTCTACTTTCAAAATAACATTTGAGACATAAAATCTGTGATTTCAGTTCTACCCGCATATACAGTAGCGTACCATTTTTATCTGTTTTCTGTTAGTATTGAAGCAGGAGGACGTGATTCAATTGCAGATCAAAGGTCATTAAGTTCAACAGAGTATTATTTATGACAAAAGAAACACTACATTTGATGCCCGGCCAACAATTAAATCGAAAGCAACTGGACTTAGGTTTGTCAAAGACGTTTCGCCTCTTATCCAAGGGGCTTCATCAGTTCATAACGCACTAGTGAGGACTAGTCAGACCAATGCATTACGAACTGATGAAGCCCCATGGATAAGAGGCGAAACATCTTTGACAAACCTAAGTCCTAAGTCCAGTTGTTTTCGATTCAATTGTTGGCCGGATATGACCATGACCTGGATGAATGCGACTATACACAGACTACATTTGATGGTGACAAGAAGAGTCTTTCCTATTGCACAAGTCAGACAGGTCAGAGTAAAAAACAGTTGTAAACGCCTTCTGTAAAATAATTGATACTTGATCTCTTCTCCGTTAGATAAGGGAGAGAGAGGATATATCACTGTTAAATAAAGTTTTATGGAATATGATACTGTGAGCACAAATATCATATTATTTGAGATAAGGTCCAGTAGATAAAGACAAACCACACAGGGTCTGAAATTTCACACCAGTGACAGATATTATGTTGGGTGATATAACATAATTGTGATTTATGGTCAGATTACAAGATTAAAAACCCTTAACAAGAGAGTCTTTGTATTCATATAACCCGTACATATAGCATTTATCTCTTCATTAACAGATAGCAGCCATAAATCGATACTTTGTACAGCAATATACTCCGGTGCAAGGATGAGGCTGACTTATCTACGTTTGTCTTGTCTGATTAAAACATCAAAACCCTGTGATCAACGACATTAGAAGATAAAGGCTTCCATCTTCAGCAGGTCAGGAGTTCAGGCCCACAGTGTCCGACATAGATGTTTTAATGAAGTAGTGATACAGAAATTCGAATCATTTATATAGTTTAATAATATATAGTGACATGATATCGTAACCCAGGTACAAACAGGCCTGAAGTGTCAGAAAAGTATCTTTTAGCCAAAGTCTCACCCACTGCGGTGAGAAACAAACTACAATGGGAGAGAGCACCAACAGAAGCAGGGAGGGAGGCTGTTCAGTAAACTGTGTAGGCTAATTATTATGGCCAGATATATCTCTGTAGAATGGATATCTTAAGGAAAATAACATTTACATAAACTTTCATATGATCATTTACAGTCCAGATGTTTTTGCTAGTTGTCCGCCTGTACATCCTGTTTATATTGAAACCAGTACAATGAATTGATTCCTATTTTCTGTTTAAATATGGGTTCATATTTTTCTATTTCAAAAAATTTATATGTATGGTCCATATTTTTTGATTGTGTTGTTGTGTTGTTATTTACACTGTAGAGTTAAATAAACACTGATGGGTTTGTTTTGTCCAATTCTGAAAAATCTGAGTCATCTTAAATGATCTGTCTCACTCTGACCTTCTCAGTTTTGGAATTGTGTTTATTAGCCGATATTTTATAATAGTCACTTTAACGCTTGAAACGCTTCACACTGACACAAAAATATACCTGCAAAGGCACTCACGCACGCATGCAGACATGCATAGACATGAGCAATGATGCAGACCACAGAGTCAAGATAGGCAAGAAGAAGCCTGGGAGACACAGTACAAGTACTCAGGTCATTCCTCTTCTCTAACCACGTAAAAGAACCATTCATGTTGCCTCCATTCATATACAAATGGAAAAGAGGGTAAACCAGTGGGCGATGTCCATCAACCCACCAAAGTAAGGAGGCAAAAAGGTTAACACCATTTCAACATGGTGCAACGAACCATGGGAGTAAATCCTGAACACAAATCTTAAAAACAAAACAAAACTTTGCTTTTATTGCTGATGCAAATCTTCAGTATCAGTGTTTCTTCCCACATGTGGGCTTTTACTGATTACTTAACTCATATTTAGTTTTTTCCAAAGCTTTGCTGCTTGAGTAACAAATGTAAATGATGTGGATTACAAGGGAGAGTACATTAACAAATTAAAATATGACCATGCATCCCAGGAGACACTGGGGCAAGAAGAAAATCCCCCAAATTCCCAACAGATAGAGTATAATGAGACCTGTTGTTCTCCCTCTGTCTGTGCCCTTTTGTGGGATCTGGTCAAATATCTGCTTTTGGTTTCTATTGTTGTATCTATTGTCATCCCTCGGTTTTGCTCTGGCTGGCCTAATGGAGCGCAGGAATAGAACATTTCCTGGTTCAGCAGGGGTGGGTGTTCAGGGTTGCCAGGGTTCAACGCCGTTCAAAATAAGTTGATTAATGACAGCCGTCACAACTGAGACTGGGGCATAATGAGGAGGACAAGAGGGAGGAGTGGAGGAGGAGAAGAGGAGGGGAAGAAGGGCAGGTAGGGGGAGGAGAGCTGAGATTGGATGATTATTACTTAGAACAGTAAGCGGTGAGATGACAGTAGAATGAGATGAGGCTTCAGGGTAGAAGTGGAGGGAGAAAAGAGAGGAGGCACAGAACTAATTACACCTAAACAGAGGTCTGTGAATGAAAGGAGGAGACAGACACATGTAGAGCTGGTTAATACACAAAGACGAGGGCAGTGACGGGGCAGCAGAGTGCTGGCTGCACAGAACAGTCAAACATCTGTTGCTCTGTTGGACACCCGGCGCACTCCCCAAAATATTCATTACTCAAGTATTTCCTCCTTTAATGCAAGAATCTGCAAACGGACAAAAAAAACTTAAAAAAAAAAAAAAAAAGCCATCTGTTGATGTGTCTTCTACACAGTTCTACTTTTGAGAGTGTCTTGTTTTCTAGTTAATACATGAATTGTAATAGTATATAGGGGTTTAATAATATATGACAATATAACAAAGGTTGCAACTTAATTTTTATTTTTATGACAACATTGTGGATGGAACGATATTGTGTGAATTTAGATTCTTTTTTAAAGATTGTTCCAAAAAAGAAAGTGCTTCGTAGAAAAAAAAAAAGAGAAAGACTCACGAAAAGCCATAACTAGCAGGGCTCGACAAATTGTACGAAAATATTGTGTTATCATCCAGATCTTCTCTGAAGTATTGCTGCATAAAAACTACAATGGGAAAAAACTTATTTTCTATGGGAGTGCAGAAATGGTAAAGCACAAACCTCAGGAAGTGGGTGCAGAGATATCTGGGTTAAAAAAAAAAGGAAAAAATAAAGAAAAGAAAAGAATCACTGATTATTTAGAAACCCCTGTTGTTTTCCAGTGCACAAAAAGATTTTGGATGTTTGGTCATAAAACAAAATATCATAAAGTCTGGACTTAAAAGTAAAAGCTCAAGATCAACAAATTTATTACAAATAATTCTGTTGGCATTACACATTTTATGGCAATCCAGCAGTTATGAGGACATATCATTTTGAACAACAAAATGTATTCACTGAAAATCTGGATGGATGTGATTCCATCCAGTCAGCAGTGGGATATTTCAGCTTTGGCCCCAAACGGTCTGGACACCCTGACCGTTGGAGCACTCGGCAGAGTCCACCATCCAAAAAGAAAATACATTTCTATGATGGAAAAGTCCAGGAAAGCTGCAAGCAATTATATTTGACCAATGTGTCTTATTTAACCGCTTTGTTTTCTTGAGTGCTTGAACTTAAATACTAGTGAAGGGTGGACTGAATTACCTTCCTGGACAGTCTTTCCTCATCAGCTGCTCTTCCTCCTCTTACTCCTCTTTCTTTATCTGCATCTTTTTATACCCTGTTTGTTAAATCTCATCCTCATCCTTCTCTTCATACCCCTCCATCTTCTCAGAGTGAAGAGAGTTCAATTAGCCTTGTGGTCCATGGACACTCCCCCCAATCTATGTTTGTGGGGTTTAATCAGATCAGTTGTGTCGGTGTGTGTGTTTGTGTGAAAGGTTTAGGGGTAGGCGATAAAGAGACACACATTTCTTTGTAAATCACAGCACCTGAGCCTGCCATAGCATCTCCTCCTGTTTATTCCTGCTCTCCTCTCCCAGATGCACCAACACCTGATGCATCACACCTTTTTGGTATAGATAAAGAAATGAGATAGGAGAGCCTTGTAATCCTGGTTATGTGCGTGTAGTTTATTGGTTTCCAAAGTCCTTGACTGCACTCTGAGTCATGAAAGTTTCTTTTTAGATGCAGGGTGATTTATGACATTAAAGCAATTTGGTTAAGGAGGCAATGCAAGATCTGCCACCTTATCTTCAAATTGGTGTCTTGTAGCTCCAACCATGACATGTTCTCTTCCGGATTTTATTTAGAGATGTTTACTGTATACGAGGCTCATTCCTTGTTCAACCACCATGTTGTCTGCAGCCTCTACCTCTTTTATTGTAGTTTTATTACACTGACTAAAAATAAAATGTCTGTACGTGTCAGCTGATGAGATCAGTCAGTACTGTGGATGCTTCTGCTTGATAAGGTACAGACAGAAATGTTCAGCAGCCGGTTAGCGCAATAAGACCACTTTCTTTTCTGTTATAAAATATGAAAAACTTGAGGAAACATCAAGTCCTGGGCTAGGACGCATTCCCCCGTGTAAAACAACACACTAGTGTCACACATGAGCAGTGTTGTTCTTTACATGAGAGGCATGAGTTGGACAAAGGCTATCTGGAGGTTAACTGTGGAATTAGCTCTGCTTTAACCGGTTGTTTTGACAAAGGCGGGACTGACAGGCTTAGAGGAGGGGCTGTCACTGCTTGATATATGTTGTCCTATGCAGAAGATGGGATTTCATTTCCCTAATTGATCACTCCCTCGCCCTTACTTTACACCTTCTCCGGTTATTGTTGTGGTCCATACCTTCTGCCAGTGTGCCCTCTGTGATTAGTCTAGTTTAGCCTCTTACCATCCAGATGCTGCTTGTCTAATAGCAGTCTGAACGATTGAATTAGCCACAGTAATATGCAATGAAAAAGCAGGTGTTGAACTCATTAGCATTGTATAAACTCCATGATGACTCATTATCCTCACTGTTTCACTCTGCGTAGCCCGTGTGAAAGCTGAGAAAGAACCGCCGGCTCAGTCTCAAAAATGTGTGAAGGTTTACATGCCGAACAGCCATGACTTTTACCCCAGTTTCTTTCCAAGATCCCACGTCGTTTCACAGGACTGATAAGCACATGATAGCAACACTCACACACATGTCTGGTCGCACTGCTGCCTAATGTCTGTAAATGAGCACCTAATGATGTGTGTGTAGCTATTTGCTTATCCATATCAGTTCCACAGCTGCTTGCGTTCACATGTACATGCAGACACTCCTTCAGTTGCACAGATACGCACAGATATGATCAGCGCTGAGTAGAGATACAGTGATGATTTATTTTTTTACTTACTCAAATTTACATTACTCTTCTTTACAAGACAGAGGAATAGGAGAGCAATATGATTAAGCCCTCTGCAGGCTTCTTTTTTTTTTCATATTGCCTTCCAATTTTTCACTTTGGTTTAAAAAGAAATTGATCAAACTAAATCATTCCTCAGCACTTTGATCCATAAATGTATGGTGTTCAGAGGATTTATCATACTCACTTTGTTGAATCCCCTAGTCGTCATGTAGGAACACCATCAGGTAAAAATCTCTACCTTTCCACTATAGCTACAAGATGGATTGACCCAACATTTTGCACAGCCCGTCATAGCCCTCTGCCTTTGGCAATCGTCATCTCTTTTCCATGAAGTTTAAACATTTGCCTTTTGGGGGAAACCTCCAGAAATGGTGAATGGATGACCAAGCAATGCAGAACATGCATTCATGTTCCCATGAACTGTCATAACTTTGGTGACCACTTTCTGAACATTTAAGTTGGCGCTATTATGCAAGATACACACCAAGCGACACCACTCTCTCAGCAACCTTGACTTGAGCTTTGTATTTATTGCTAACTAGCGAACGTTAGGAAGCCATTGTCGGTTGTATCTGTATTATATGTTTAGTTAAAGTGTAACTGATACATGTTGTATATCAGTTAAAGTCTTTGTTCACATTGTTATATTTACCTTTCGTAGACACAGATAGAGCACATGAATGAAGTTATTGCTTCTTGCTTCATCCATGTCCAGCTACCCACAGATGGTGCGGCAGAAGCCCCTCTCACCCTCAATACTTAACGTCCCTCCTCCCTTCATTCTTGGCTACTGACGTGATAATGGCTACAAATTGATGAAGCCATTGAGTGTGCTGGTGACACAAGGGTGAGTGGGGACACAAACTCTCCACCACCCAGTAACACTCATTAATCAGACCTCCTACAGCCCCCGCCCCCCCCCCTCTAGACTGTCTGACACACTGCCAGAGGCAGTAATATAATATGGTGCGCAAGTGTGTGTGTGTGTGTGTGTCAGTGTCCACCCTGACTGCCTTTATTTTTGTCTCAGTACTTGTGTTTTTGTCTTCTATGACTGTGTGTTTTGCTCTAAGAGTAAAAGAGACAGAACGTCACTAAAAAGCACCTAAAGGTGTTACATTGGCCTCGTTTTGGCAGAAAAAAACAAACAAATAAACAGATAAACTGAGATGAACACAAAAGAATGACCTCTAAAAATAGAAATGAACCTTACTGGTCCTGTATGGAAGGAGGTGGATATTCATTTCCTCCAAATGGCACGTTGTCTTTTTGCAGTTTTCATTTAAAATGTAGCATAGATTTATGCTGAAGTAAATCAGCAGGCTGGTGGCCGTTGTGTTGACATCTACATCCTAAACTCTCTCACTCAATAATGAAATCAGCCTTGACACGGTGACAGTTCAATACAGTCAATACAGTTAACTAACTTCCAGCCCATACATACACACACACACACACACACACAGGACGTGTTCCTTCAGTATCGCTGCATCACAAAAGACCTCATTTGTGACCAAACAATGCTTTTCTCCCCTATAATAGACAAATACATCTCAAAAGATCTGATGTGATTCATTAAGAGAGTCATTCATTTCTGTCTCAGTTTCAGAAAAATACTGACAGCAGCTCCTCTAATTCAGAGGCCAATGTCATTATAACCAAAGTCAACTGAACAATAACTACAACTGGCACCAGAGGAGATGGTGTGACAGCACACACTGAGAAAGGCTTCTGATGTTACACATCCCAGGAGAAATATGTCCATGAAGCGAAATATATGCTAATTAAATTACAACCATAAAGCAACAATGTGACAATGTCTCATGATCAGACACTTTGTGTAGAAAGGAAGGTTGCATATGATAATTTCACCTCTAATAATGTGCAACATTAAATTAACGGCAGAAAGAAGGAAAGGTTGGGACAAGGAGAAAGGTGGGGGGGGGGGGGGGGGGGGGTTGCATTTTAAATTTACAGATTCATTAGTTCACACTGAACTTTGATCTTATTGACTCTGGACAGCAGTAAATTCCAGACCTGGAAAAGCCCATGTTGTATATAGGGGCATAAAATTTGTGGCTGCCTGAGCTTAATGTTATTTGGCTTATTTGGGATAAACGGGTTAAACATGCAAAACTTACTAGCCAAAAATAAATATCTTAAAGCTTGAGGAGTAACTAACTGGTGAGGAACTAATCTTTTGCATTTGATCTCACAGCCACATTAAATGGACCAAAATGACATTGTTCGGAGAAACTCACTGAGTTATTAGCTTTTTCAGTGTTTACTCCCCTCAGACCTCAGGTCAGAAAATCAACGCTCCCTCAAGACAGGTTCTTGTTAAGCCCACATGTTGGATTTGACTCACCCCTACTTCCTGTGCTGGATAATTACACCAATATATTCAATTCCATGCGGCCACTGCCAGCCACTTCAGGGCTATTTGATCATCCAAAACTCACAGGCACAAAATGTGAATCTGAACATAAAGGAAATACAGTCCATGGTATAGGAAACATTTAAATTGATTTGACTGAAAACAAAAATAAAATCAAAAAGGTCTTTTGCTATTCATGTTACTGGGGGGCCAACCTGCATGCAAATCAAAAGAGATGATTATTGATTCTAAGGAAGAATCGAATCATCCACTCTCCAGCCAGCATATGGGCGCCCTGTTCAAAGTCTTCCTGCTGGAGGCTTGTTAAGCTGTGTGTGTTTGACCTGAGGTGACTTCAGAGAATTGTTAAACTGGCCACAAAGATAGCAATCAGCCATACTTAGACGAGATCTACGCCGCAAAGGTGCAGGAAAAGAGCACAAGCCATTATCAGAGACAACACTCCAGTGGGCTGCTGTTTATCTTGATTGTTGCCGTTGGGTGTGTGCCGTAGCAGCATCAAGGCACACATCGCTTCTCAGACAGCATTTCTACCCAGGTAGTGAATTTTCAACAGTCAGGTAGCTGCTATGTATTTTTCGACTCATTCATGACCTGCTTTTATTTATTTGACTCATGCTTCACTATTTCCATGAGCAGAGGAGAGAGAGAAAGAGAGAGAAACTCAAGCCTGACTAATGCTCACTTTCCCAACCATTCAATAACAGGGGACCATTTTACTGAGAACAAACTGGGGCCATTGCATCTGTGTGTGTGTGTGTGAGAGAGAGACAGGTGTTATAGGATAGAAGTGCCACAACACGTCAGCAGAATGAGGAGGTGTAGAGTAGTTGTATCCAACAGCAGTGCCTCTTTTTGCTTACTGCTCGGTGGATGTGTCAGCTTGTGTGCTGCTTCATCCCTCTTAGACATGATACAGTGCTGTGGACAGCATTTTAATGTGGGCCCAGACAGATGCTGGTGCAACAACCCTGAGCAGGAGCCGGCGCTTTGTTCTGTAAAAATGAATTCCTTATTTGCTGGGCACGTTGTTGTGCGTTGCCTTTTTATTGTCAGCAGCTCCACAGTCCACTGAAGCGGATATTATTTGGAGCAGGATGTGAAATCCCCAAAGGAGAGTTGTCCAGTTGTTTACTTTTCCTTCGATCTGCCTGGTCACTACACAACACACAGTATGGGAGGCTCTGGGAGGTTTGGCTGTAGAAAAATCATAATTAAACAGTTCAACATCCCAAATTATTTCACATTATTTCTAAGTTGTACCTTATAAAAGGCTGTGAGTTGGGGTCAGCCATGTTTTCATAATAATAATAATAATAATGATAATAAGGATTTGATCAGTAATGACTGCACTATTTTTCTGTTAGACATCATCCTGCCTGTTTCTTTTTTTATTGTGATGTCATCTATAATCCACAAGAGGTCACCAAAGACTATTCAATCTCAGAGGCAGCGTGCCATGTTTCCCATTGTTCACCACTCGAGGGTTGTCACTTTGTTCACCTTTCACAAAAAAATGGTCGAATGAAAGAAGAATGCAAAGCACACACACACATTTTCACCTTGTTGTCTTAATATCCATCAAATCTAATAAATGGAGCAGATTTGAATGATGTTTGTTGTAATTTGATGCAGGATATCAAAAATCTCTTTGCTTTTGAGTGTCTGCTGTTTCCCTGCTATGCTGCTTTGATGGAAATCTGCTTTTCTGCTTGACTCGTTCAGGCCCTTCTGGAGACAGTACTGTGTGCTGTACAGTTCCTTTGCACTCCCACTGTGGGCTGAATATCCACAGGGAGGCTGGGACTCCTCCTTCCTTTCCCAGCCTGCCGAGCGGTGGGAACCGGGTACTGGGCAGCCCAAAATGGTTTGCTATTTTTACCACTCTGTGCACAATCTGAGGGCTGCTCCCGGGAGACCTGTTGCCGGCAGCTTTCCCCAAGCCGCGGAATTTAACCCTAGGACAGCTCTCCCCCAGATGTGATGGAAAACATCTGGCCAGCTGCTTGGCTACAGGGCCTGGCTGTCCTGAGCCTCCCCGTGCCGGCCAACGCCCTGTTCATGCAGCCCTGATCAAAATGATTGACCCCCTGGATTTTCAAATACATAATTCAGAATATCGTCTAACCATATTGTTTCAAATGTCCAGAATTTCTGCTTAAAAGAAAAAAAAAAAGTTGCAAAAAAAGGAGAATGATACACACACAAAAAGTTAGCACCTTTCATTAATATATGGTTGCAGAACATTTGGCAACAATGACGGTCTCTAAACTTTTGTTTCAAGCTCTTTTTAAGTTTACAGAAATCATTTTTGTTTTGACAGATTTCAGCTTTTTCCAGAGGTCCTCATTAGGATCAGGTCAGGATACTGAACCATTCTTTGCAGCTTCTGGATTTATGCTTTGTGCCACTATCCTGATGAAAGATCACGTTTTATGGTTTTGGTATTTTCCTCTAAAACCCTTTGCTAATCTTATGATTTCATCATCCTTGTGATCCATTCATGGCCCCAGTAACAGGACCTTAGTTTCTTGACCAGCAGCTCCACAGCATGATAGACCTCCACCATGTTTGAGCTGTAGTTAAGGTCTTCTTTTCATTGACTATGAGCAAACTGATACGCTGCACTCCCAAAGAGTTCTGCCTTAGTTTTATCTGTCTATACGCCAAAAAGAATGTAGCTTTTTTATGGAAGTTTTTGCAAATGTAAGTCGTGTTCTGGTGTTTTGAGTTTGGCCTATGGAGTGGTTTGATGTGTGGTGCATGGTTGGAACTGAAACCATCACTCCAGGTTGCTCCAGGGAAGCCTGAAGCTCTTACCATGTCTCGTGTGGTACTTTTTCCCTCATCTGCACCGACCGTCACAGGCTTCTCTCATAGAGTTTCCTCTAAGCATTAGGTTCTTTATAGTTCTATCAGTATTAAAAACTGTACCACCAGAGATTTCGGGGACTTTGATTACCAAACCACAGCGACATTTTAATTTAACAATCACAAGAAAAAAACCAAAAAACAAAAAAAATCACACAGCAAACAATCAGTCTTTTGTATGCAAAAGAACTATTATTCAGTACTTAATTCTGTTCTTGTTAATTCCGCACAGATGATTTTTTTAATTATGTTTTTATATACTCTGAGGAACAATTGATATGTATTAAAGTGAAGCCAATAATTATATCCACGGTTCATTTCCTGATTATTTGAATATATTATGCAAGTTTTGTTTTCTTTTGACAATAACCTTGGGCACTTTATTCAAATATTCTAGTTGAACATGACAAGATTTAATAATTTGCTGCACTTCAAATGTTACCTGCACACTCTGGGTTCCAAGGAAAGACTGTTCATTAGGCATGTACAAAAACAAAAATGTACTGCCATAGTGTGCATCCTTTGTTGAACTGATTTAGGATCAAAAGTGTTATTCACTGGGAAATGTGGCTGACTTGCAGAAATACATATAGCTTTTGTATGAATTAACAAGTATACATGAAGAAAACAATGCAAAGAATGTCACAGAATCACAATAATGACATCCATTTATTGCTGATTTTTATTTAATTTAAAAAAGATTACTTGTAAATGTTACATTGAGTTCTACTGAAACATTCCCATGTTGTGTCTCACAGCACAGGTTAACAATAGGCACACAAGAATGCAGACTCCATTTTGCAGTACCAGTCACTGTTTAAATACTAAACAGAGAGGAGAGTGAAGAGAGGAAGGAAGATGTCACCTTAGCCAAAACTGCATGGAAATGGTGCAGGAACAAATACATCAAAGGCAGACCTTCAGCTCAATGGTTCTTGTGCTTTGGGACAGCAAAAATTGATTTCTCAAGTCCCCTAGTTGTGTGTGGCATTAAAAAATATACAGGAACATACAAAGCAAGATATTCTGGAATTCAAAACAGGACAAGAACACATTGTTATACTCTCCCATAGCCTCCAGAAAATCTGGTTGAAATCAACAGTACAAATCCCGCTACCAGTACGTCCAAATACAGATTTTTATAGTCAACATACCAGAAAAATATATCACTGTTGCTTTTTTGATAATCCTATTTGGCTCATTTGTAAATATATGCGAGCCAATAATTTGATACCATGTACTAGGCAAGTTGTAAAAGCTGAAACTGGTTGATTTATTCAGATACATCAAGAATCTACGGTCACGTGTGCACTTAATATTTGGTCTTTCCCCTTGGAAAAATGCTCATCAGGTCAGAGTGGGTCAAGCACTAATACAACTCAAACTGCAGTGGCAAAAACAACCATTTCGCATACACCGCAATTAAAATTAAGATACTAAAGAAATCCTTTGTCCAAGCCAGAGCCAGAGCCTATATACAGCTTATTTTACAGTGAGGGTGACTGGTTGGGTCTCACTACTGTTTTTACGAAAAGAGAAAAATGGAGGCAAAGTGTTTGTTTATTGCGCGCGCGCACGCACGCACACACACACACAAAAAAACCAAAAAAAAACAACAAAAAAAAAGTATCCAAGATTTCACTCCTCACTAGAATCTGTATCTTAAATTAAGCCCGTGTGTGAAATTAGTTTTTTTTTTTGTTTTTTTTTTTGAGTCATACATGACACTATGGATTCATTTTACAACAGTGCATGGAATGAAGCTTGGAACTGGTCAAAATGGATATGTTGCTTTTGGAGGAAATTGATCACGTGCAGTGCTATCAAAACCGACAAAATATTGCCACTGCAGGTTGACACGGCACCCTACTCAAGAGCCTTTGGCTTTGATGTTGTCAATAACAGCAGTGAATGGGGGTCAGGTCACTCACCTACATGGTTTGGATTTGTACACGGACATGTGACAAGTCGCACGACCCGTTTGATGGCACGTAGGAAAGGCAGGTACAAAAGTGGTTTTAAAATAATCTAGCAAATTACATTTGACTCAACTGCCCACTGTGCTTCTTTTTTTTTCCCCAGAGAAAAATATAGAAAAAAATACATCATACAATCAAATTCATTTTCAGATCATCCTCTTTTGGTTACACCGAAGTGAAAACAAGTGCAGTATTTACTCTCTTCAGAGAAACTAACTCTGACAGGCCAAGCCCAAAAGTTCCCAGTTCATCTCAATTTTTAAGCCATATATTTTAAGACAGAGCTGCTTAAAAAAAGATGACTCAAGGCCAGTTGAGGCTGGAGCTTGTCAGCGTGTTCTTATTATGATATTTTCTCTGAAGACTGAGTTATCATACAGGCAGAACAATCATTATCAACATCACCACTGATATACACAAGTCTCTGGCAATCCACCAAGATTACTTTTTCCCCATCCACCTTTAACTCTTTACCCCAGTTTTACAAAACACCAGTGAAACATTTTTTAACCAAATTTCTGTGGCATGCAACCCATATGAGGGCTTTCTTTGCCAAAAAAAAAAAAGGAACGTGGTTACAGGTGTAGTGGTGCCATATAAAAACTGTTAAGAGACTGAAGGAAAAACAACAACACAACAAGCCGAATAACTGCACTGTCATTTTTGGGCTCAGGGTGGGCACTGGGGTTACAGCTCTCAAGATTTTTCAGAGTGGGTGGTGGCGTATCTTTGTTTAATCGCTGCCAGCCCGAGTGCAGCGCTGGAAGCAGAGAGGGGGGCCGAACTATGCCATCGTGGGCACCGATACCTCCAGCAGGCGGTTGTTCTTGCGCTTGCAGGACACACCGTTGCCATTCTTGGGGGATCCCTGGATGAATTTCACACACACTTTGTCCTGCTTGAACTGCACCAGAAACCTGTCACACAAACATTTTCCACACAATTAAGGCTACGTCCAGGTTGAAGCCATATCTCCTAGAACACTTTAAACGCTGCATGCTCTCTTACTCGTCTGAGATGTCGATGTTGAGCTGCTCCCTATCTGCAGATGTGGCCCCAATGCGGTAGAGTTTGGTGATAATCTCGATGAGGTGCTCACTGCTGAGTAAGAAGTCTCCTTTGACGGCTGAAGCTGACCCCTAATGTAACATAGCATGATGAAACTGGCATTAAAAAAAAAAGACATCAAACATTTCATTTCAAGTTAACATTGTTGTTTCCTAACAAATGAGCCTCAAAAGTATTATTTCCAAAAGTATCATTTTAATGAAGCCGTTTGTTAAAAAAAAAAAAAAAAAAAAAATTCATTTCTAACCTTCTTTGTTATTCTGTGCCTCTATGTGTGGGTGTAAACTGTCTGCCTGTGTGTGCTTTGTGCCAGCCAGGTGCCTGGTTTGGTTAAGAAGAAAAACTTAACTCTTGTAAAATGTTTACTTCTTGTGCTTCTAAATTAAATAATAAAAGAAAAAGAAAAAAATTGTTTCTTGTGTTTCGAATCAGCACTCAATGTGGCAAAAGATTTCCCATGAGCGTTTAACCCAACAGTACAGTTTCATTGTGGTAAATAGACCGAGTCAGTCTCACTTAGAGAAGGGTATTTTACTGCAGGCTTACTTTCACTGTGTTAGCAAATGTAGTTTAGTCTAACTTTTTTGTTCAGTATTCAAAGGTATTGGCAATATGCTAACAGCACAGCCACACAACTGACCATTGAACACTTCAGTTTCCCGGCAGGCTTTTGGGTCATTTGAATTAGAATTGTTAGAGAAGACTGACATAACTTTTCTGTCTAATAGATGTGGATCAAACTAACCAGGTCTCCCTTACCTCTTTGAGCTTGAGAGCAAAGAAGCCGTCACTCTGTGTGCTGACTGACACACTAGTGAGGTCTGGCAGAGGGACACTGGCCTTTACCTGGCCAGTCTTCTGGTCGGCCAGGACCACACTCTTCTTTGTCAGCAGGAAGAGTCGAGCTGTTCCCTGCAAATCAGACCAGAAGTGGATTGACCTGCTGTCATTCGGCCACAGAACAACATGTCAACATTATGGCACAGGCAGATGTAAACACTGAAACAGGTTTTCAATTGCAGTTTTACTATTGGCTCTTAAGTGTCTCCTGGTCTTAAAAATGGGACAGGGTGTGAAACAACATACACCTTTAAGGACGTGTCTGCTATTTGCTGGGGGAGAGAAAAAAAAAAAGAAGACTATTGCACAGATGGTACAAATGCACACCAAAACAACTTAATTGTTTCATGCTCCACTAGGTGTGTATGGAAAAGTGAGTAGGTCACAATGTATTAACGGGTTATATTTTGGATTTCAGCTCTTACACAAGCTAAATGGATGGTGAATATTGCGCCAGTAATCTGCCTTACCTTGCCATTAGCTCTGTTAATCTTGTTAACCACATCAGCCAGCAGAACTTTCTCATCCATTGCACTGTTGAGTTTCTGGTACTTGGGGTTCTTGCTGATCTCCAAGTAGTCTCCTTTGAAGGGCTGGCTCACACTGAGACAAAAGGCATTCATGATACGAAGTGGGAGAGTTATTTCATACCAGGCTTTTAAATATGGAGTACGATATTGATTAAACTACTTATCAAAAATGAAAAATGCTACTCTATGTTGCCTTACTATACATACACATGACACTCTTTTCCAGTGAATTTCAGGTACCTGCTTGGGTAGAGAGCCTTTTTGTCCTTGAAGATCTCACTTGCCTCTAGCTTCTCCTCATACACGGCCTTCCTCTCCTCTGTGAACTGGCTCCTGTATTTCTTGCACTGAACACACAAGAGAACATAAAACAAGGCATTTTCAGATTTCCATCGTATTCTAAGTATCACGATGTGAATCTTGAATGGAAGAGACAGAAAAGAATGGCTTTGGTTATGTGAGACTGACCCTCCAGAGATGGAAGATTCTGTGGAGCTGTATGTGGACTCCATCCAGGAAGAGATAAGGCCTCGCAGGCCAGTTCTTGTCAATGGGTGACATGGAGGGCATGTTGCTCTTCAGACCCAGAAAATACTTTTGCATCTGGACAAACGGACAAAATAAGAACTGTAAGTAAAAGGAATCCAGTTCAATTTGCTAGTAGAAAGGTATTAGATTATGTACATAGATCTATTTCTAAATAATATTTGTTCAACACAAAATCAACATAAACAACATTTATTCAGGTAAACATTTAAGGAAATATTTAAATCTATACTTACAATTCTCTGGATGGTGAAGTCATAGATCTTTTTGCCTGCATTTGCCCGGAAGAATTTTCTGTACTCTCTGCGGACCTGATACGGCAAAAATTAAATTAAATAAATAAATAATAATAAATAAATAAATAAAAAATGAAAATCGTCTCTTTCTTGCTTTGATATGAAACAGGAAAGACCATGAGTACACTGATAGAAGAATGGCAGCATACACAAACAGCACACTAGAATAACAGACATTTGGTTAGTTACAAACAATGAACTGAAACAGACAAAATAAACTCCAAACTGTTGAAATAACAATTGCTACACAGTAAATACTGAAAAGTCAGCGTTGGTTATGACAACATTATCTTCATGCTTCATCTGATTTGCGCAACCTGAGTTGTAAACAGGTGCATTATACACTGTGGGGTGTAAAGTGTCAATTAACAACAAATGACAGGCATGATGACAACAAATAATCACCGTGACCTAGAACACACACCTAAAGACAAAGAAATAACAGGTGAAACAAACACTGTTACACAAAACGAAGGTGGGTTATATGGGGTTAGTTGCACAGATACACAGCAAGCAGATAGAGAAAGGTGTTTAGAAAAAACAGATCAGAGAGGGACAAACTACTTTTGCCATGCTAGCCAGTGTCTGTTGGTTCACATTATTAGTGAAAAATAATAAAACCAACTGTTCCTAGACAGTAACTTAACTAAAACCAAAGAAATGCTGCAGACTGTTTAACCTCAAACAGATTTGCCTTTCTGATTTTGGCCATTTCCAACCACAGAAATTATTCAAATGAAAAGTTTTGGGGGTGGGGACTATGGTATATTTTGAGTACCCATGGGCTGGTTTCTTTTCCTTTTCTGTAAAATAAACTTTTCCCAATGTTTTGACACAAACAAAATTATTTTTACATCCATGGTAAGAGATGTTACAAACATCAAAGTTTGCATTTCTAGAAACCACGGTGCTTAACATTGGTTTGTCTTCTGCTTTGGGTGAACTAACACTTCAAGGAAGACATAGATAGAGGTATACATATTCCTCATAGCCACACGGATGGCACAAGACTAAAGTTGTACAATGGGAACTGGGTTACAGCTCCATTTTCAGCAAGTTCTTATTACTTTGCAGTCATATAGACTCATTTCAATTTTGTAATTCATAAGTGATCATCCTGATTATTGCAAGTAGGAAAAGTAAAAACAACTAAATTTGGTGAGTTTGCAACAAAAGTTGATCTAACATATAAACCAATTAATACATAATAACTTATGTCCCTGTGTAGTTAACCCCTGGAACTCTGCAGACATTTTGCCAGGATAATAGATAAGCTGTGATCACAACACTGGGCAGAGACTGGCTTCCTGAAGAGGAGTGCAAAGATGACTGAAGGGGATGAGGACGAGATGGGTTGGGGCTGATGAGTTTGGTGGCAGACTCTGATGAGCTGTGCCGTGGGGCTGGGAGGTACCTTGAGTCCCTGCCAGTAGGCCCAAATCACAGCGACAGCGTGCTTACGCCTGGCTTCTTCCTTCAGTCTCCTCAGCTCCCTGCGAGCCTGTTGAGGGGGTGGGCGGAAGGAGAAAGAGCGGGAACAAATGAAGCAAGAGAAGATGAGGAAGAAGAGGGAGACACTGTTTTGCCAGGTCAGCAAATGTCAACTACACACACACACACACACCACTGCACACGAGCCCTGTGTGTCCACGAAGAGACTGAAAACCTGCAGCTTCTAGAAACAAATATGACACTGTGGGTCATTGGAACTTTTATCAGGGGAAGGTCTGCAAGGGAAACAGAGTTGGTGCTTTTCAGTGGCCCTAATGTGAATGGAAAAGGAAAGGAGCAAAAGTCACAACTAGGGCAGCAGAGGTCACCTCAAAGAATCCAAACAGATCCATCTAAAAAGGACAAACAGTGCTGCAATTCAAAGAGTAAATATGCATCAGCTACACAAGATGGCAGAAGTCATGCAGCAGGAGTTGCAGCATGCAGTGGTGACGCATGGGCCTTGAAGGAGGAAGTTGGAGGAGAAAAAAAACCCAAACAAAATATCTGTTCCAGATGCGACAGTTTGTGTATTTGTGGGAATGTACCTCCTACGGGGAGAGGATTACCCAAATAACTTTGAGTCACTAAATAGTACTTAAATTATAAAGATTACAATTTCACCTGGCAGACTGAACTGTTAAAGTAGGCTTCAGTGCTAATTAGGTCTATTAGGATCCCATTTTTTCCACCTCAGCCTCCAGTGGACAACAGTTTGTGTGCGCCACGGTACGGTAAAGTACTTTAAAGTGTAAATAAAGGGTTTACAGTGAGATGAATGATGCATATGTTGAAGGTTTTTAGGTGGGGGGGGGGGGGGGGTGGTCGATGGAGATGGCAAGTCATGGAAGTCACGGCAAGTCAAAACCACAGGCTTCCCAAATACCTTGGTGCCCTGCCAGCCGGCCCAAATGACCGATACGGCATGTTTATTCCTCGCCTCCGCCTTCAGCTGACGCAGCTCTCTCCGGGCCTGATGAAAAGCGGTGGCAGTTGCGGAGGAGGTTAATTTCAGTGACAATCAAAACTTAATTGTTTCAGGAGAGGTACTGAGTGGGAGTGAGGAAGGCATCATGAGGAAACACTGACAAAAGACAACGAACGGTGTGAAAAGATGAAACAGTAGATGATTAACATTAACAACCCAGCAACCATTGGTGTGGTGCTCCTATAATGTGACTCCGCACATGTTATCTGTAGATTCATAAAGATGCTGACCAATAAAAAGCCATCATGTTTGCTGAGAGCAAAGTTCACATACAGCAGAGGGAAATCATTAACAGCCTCTGTTATGACTGACAATGGATATGTATCGACAGGATCTGCAATAAATGTTAATTGATATTAACAACTATCAATGTTATTTCCAGTAATACAGAAAACGGTACATTACACATTCAGACTACAAAACATGTACAGTGGCTTAATAATTCTACACACAGACTTTATAAAGTAGCAACATTTGCACCATCATATTAACCGAAGTATACTAAATAAAGGCTCCTCAGCATGAATTACAGTAAATAAAAAAATCCCATGTGTGGTGGCAACTGTACGCTTGAAATAAGTAGATAATAGAAGGGGGGAGATGGATTTAAAGCACCACCTTGGATAGACATCAAACATAAATTCAAATCATGTGAGTTATGCTTTAGGATCTGACTGGGGCTCATTTTCTTTCATATGTCTAGAAAGGTAGTTTTTGTTTGTAACCACAAAAACCAAACCGGCACAATGTGTTGAGATATTCCTACCAGTAACATCTAAAAACACAAAACAAGATGAGCAACAATGAGGCACATTATTCAGGCCAGTGGAGAGCAGAAGGACTGGGTTTCATTTGGGGTTTTGGGGGGGGGCTGCTACACTATTCACAGTGAAAATGGGACAGGACGTGGTGAACGGGGATGACAAGACAGCTGGGACAGCGACACAGTACAGCTGGGTGGAAATACCTTGGTTCCCTGCCAGTATGCCCAAATTACTGTCACAGCATGTTTATTCCGCGCTTCTTGTTTTAGACGTCTCAGCTCCATCCGAGCCTGGTGGAGTGTGGCCGTTAGGTATGGCAGGTAGGGGGATGTGAGAAGGAAAAGAATGAAGAAAGGGCAGTGAAAAAGGATTTGGGAGGGGAAAAAAAAAGAAAAGTTGCAGTTTTGTGATCAGGAAAAGAAGCAGGATTAAAGCGAAACAGCAGCAATAATATCAAGGAAAGCTTTGCTCAAGAATAGATTTTTTTTTTTAAACTGGAGCCATTAGGCAAGAACACTTCAAGTGTTTTAGAAAGGAGTACGATTTTCCAACACGAATTAAATGTCTGAATCAAAGCCAGGCTTATGCTTGCTTGAGGTAAATGCCTCACTCTGATATCCCTCTGCACTTCAATGCATCAGTACCTGGGTGCCATGCCAGTAGGCTGCAATGGTGGTCACTGCCTCTTCACATCTCTTCTGATATTTCAGCTCTCTTAGGAGTTTGCGGGCCTGGTGGAAACATAACAAGCAAGTACATATTTTATTTCTTGTAGCTTGTGTCACAGTTTCTGTACCGTGTCCTGCATTTCACTGTAAACAAAGTGAATTCATGGAGAGGTGCACACCTGCCATCCTCTGGTGTAAGACTGCACCACAGTGGTGGCGCTCTTGATCCTCTGATATTTCTTTTGTTGCTACAAGATGAAAAAAAAAACAAAAACAAAAACACAACATATTAGGTAAATAGCACCAGTACATTTCCGGCAGGTATGCAATTTTGAGTGCGTTTTCCTCAGAAGAACCTCACAGCATATCGGCGGTACCATGCTGCCACCACTATCTGACTCTTTTTCAGCAGCAGGAACTGACTCCGACACTTCCAGCCACGGTAGATCTTCTGAATGAGCATGGCCAGGTCATGCAGGCACTGCCTCCTCCTCTCCTCCAAGAAGAAGAGCTAAAGGGAAGAAAAGAGAATTAGCTACACGAGACAGCCCACAAGGTGATGCGTGTTGTTGAAAGCTGACAGGTATCAAGCTCGAAAGCAATTCCAGAAAGTACAATATGTTTGCTAAATTATTTGAGAAGTATAAAAACACATCAAAAACTTGTTCAACTTGTTATCTGGCCAATTACTGATTTTTATTGTATTGTGAAGAATAAAGTCTAATCTTTCTGCAGGAGAAAATAATCCTTTCCTGCTTTGGCTTTGAGAAATACAATAAAGTTATGAACTAGGTGAACTGAATTGTCCTTATCAGGGATCTGAGCCCATCTTTTGAATGACCTTCTGTAAAACAAAATAATATTTTGATCTCACAATCACATTGTCGCACCTTGGGGGGAAAAAAAAAAAAAAAGAACTTCTCTCATTTTTGTTGGATTTTATCTTGCTCTCAATGTACCCTATATGCTCGAATACCGACTGCCGATAACTCAGACGTTTCTAGTGAAGGCTGATTCTTGCTCTGCTCTTTCCCAAATCTTGGAAACAATTAATCTTGAGGTGGGGCTACATTGGATGAAAACCCCAAAGAAATATAGCCTGGAGACCTGGATCAAAATCTGCTTAACTGAACTCTATATGTAAGTGATTTCCCAGCTGTAGATATATGAGGGAGATAAGTTGATCAGATAGAAAAAACGATTATAGAAGAAAAATAAAAAATTCCATATGAATGAGATCATGTTATTCCAAGCTTTGTTTGGTCTTTAGTCGGGTGGGGAGAAAGTCCGTTCAAATGGTGCAGGCTTGAACAGCTGAAGAGCCTGCAAGCGCTGAGTAAAGACGCTCATTTCCCATGTTAGATGGGACGGGTAAGTGAAACCATGTGTTGTCAGAGTGGCAGTTACATGCTAATTGCCAAAGTGAGGGCTCCAAGTGTAGCCCACCCTGCTTTACAAACATCTTTCTGTGAGAAAACAAGGCAGCTGACTACACTGGATTTAATCTTTAGTTATACAAACACGTCTTCATCTAGTAGAGTCCAAAGTAGATATTAATACTCTGTGGAAAATGTACAGTTGAGCGATGTAAGGCTACTTTAAATTTTACCGTTCTTGGGTTCCTGATGAAGATCTTTGAGCGGCCATAAGAGAACTCATCGGCTGGAACCTGGAGGTCGGTCATCAGCACCTCCACTCCTTCTCTGCAGAAAGCCAGAGGAGTCAGAGGGGTCATCCAACGCTCACTTGACACATTAAGTGAAGACTAACAACATGCCCCACCTATACAGATGCATCCATAAACTTGGGATGCAAGAGAGAACAGAGTAGAAATCATAAGAGAAGTGAACATATCTGGAGAGAGAAAATAAGAAAACCTTGGATAGTTGAACAAAAAGATAGCAATGCATGGTAGAGCAGATAGATAGAATCAACGCTTTTATCAGCACAGTGGATGAAACACGCAAGTCTGGCTGATACAAAACGGAGCAGACAGATATGGTAAAGATGTCTCAACATGTAGTGGTTAGGAGAACGACTGGTTCATTTCCTCTGGTATGTGGCAAGACTACTGTTAGCTCCTGAAAGGACATAACAAGGGGATTTGTGTGGAATGAAAATAAAATAAATGTCCTTCAAAGTGTCATGCGTACATTTAGAGCGATACTAGAGCTTACATTTTGTTCAGTAAAGCAGATTATTTCCCCCTTTTGAGCCTTCGTTTATCCATGGAAAGTTATCTGAACTCTTTTCCAGCACTAACCTGCTTCACATTCACACAGCTTCACACAGAGTCACACCTGGGAGCTGACCACTCCAACCGCAGTCTATTAGTGCTGGTCAAAGTTATTCCACTGGGAGCAGTCTGAGGTTCAGTACCTTAGTTAAACACACCTGGGAGTGTTTCACAGTTTCCACACTCACAGAGGAATTTATTCTGGCAACTACCCAGCAAGAAGACCACTTCTTTGGTCCCCTCACCTCCCATGCTATCAGTCACTGCTTTAGAACAAGCCCAACCAATACCTTTCAGGGCCTCTCCAATGGGGCCAGGTCCGTTTGCAGAGCATCTTGTAGCGTTCCAGACAGGGCTCGTAGGCCTGACGGAAGGCATAGCCTGCTCTCCTCACGCGGACGTTCTCCATCAGGCCCAGATAGCGGACCTGATGCCGGACCAGCGACTCAGTGAAGATGTGGGATGCCTTCTTATCGTTCGGCTTGATGCACCTATAAGGTAAGAAGAGAGTGTTGTTAATACCAGCACTTGACTAATGTGTGGAGCTGATATCACTAAGAAAAACAAGATACGCGTTGTCCATTATTTTTGCTTTGATATGAGTAACAGGGTCACTTAGACCAAGATATTCTGGAGATTTTTTCTTTTCTTAAAGTATTAGTGAATGTCTTCCAGTTTCAAGACTTCTACTAGGCCACAGTGCAGCAGTGATAATGTAACTGACAATGAAGGTGATAAACTCTGTGTTAATGACAGGACTTGCCGGATGTAGTTTGGGTTCTTGGTCTGCAGGTTCTTCATCAGTGTCCCGACTGATGCTTTGAACTGGAATCCAGCAGTTGGTGGCCTCTTCAGGTTTACTTTGGAAGGGTTGCCCTCAGGGAAAAGCTGTTTGATGAGGCTGTGGTTGGCCTTGTACATTGCCTGTGACAGGTCTCGATATAACAAGTCATTGTTCTTGTCTACAAACCCCTCAACGCGGTACAGCACCTAGATAAATTGAATAAACACCATGAAGCATCTCCAGTGTTTTCCACAATACTCTTATAGTACTTCAACATAAATTCAGCATTTTGTTTTCTGCAGACTTCTGTATACACATCATAATTCATAGTACCTTGCCAGCATAGTGCTGGATGCGGAAGCAATTGTGTGGTAGGCTGTGGTCGTTGAGAAACTTTGAATTCTTGCTGAGGCGGCTCTCAAAGTGCTGGTGCTCAGCACAGATAGTGTTCAGTTTGTCCAGGAAGGTCTCATCGGTAACTGTCCCAGGCCTCAGGCACTCCTCATCCAACATGGCCAAGATGCCGTTTTGGTTCTGGCCATTATAAGATAAAGTGTTATCTTATAAAATCTTAGATAGAGAAATATGTTGGACATCGAATGTAAATTCGTGCTGAATAGGATGCGTGGTGTCGGAGCACCGGAAGACTGGCTTACATTCTCAATGAGGTCGCAGATAATAGCGTTGTTGAAATACTCAATATTGGTCCACTCGATACCCTGTGACAAAAAACATGATTGTTGAGGATATAATGGTGTTTCAATTTTTAAAAAGGACTAAGAAAAGGATTTTTGTGTGGTTGATGAAATAACACTCGTAGAGCTGCCTGTTTCACAACAATACAGAGCATTAAGAGTATATATATATAGATCATCATTGTAGTCTTTAGATGCTTGTCAAGCCTCCACAGTAAAGGGGACCGACAGTTTAAGGCAGAGCTGCTATGTATCGGATAGAGCACAATACAGAATACGATGGAAAATAATCATCCTTCTGTGCTTAAAAGGACATAATTGTTGTAGTCAATACAATTTATAATGCTAAGTAGCCTTGATGATGCCATCTATATATGCAAGGTTGGTAAAGTGAAAAGAGTTAATGCAGGAAGGCATTGTGGTGGGTCCCAAAAAAAAAAAAGTTATCCTGGATGAAGCAATCATGCCACAAAGCCACCTACAGTAAGGGTCTTTGGCAAGGCTCTCTGGTACAGACATAAAAAGGAATATTATTTTGCCTGGAGAACTAAAGAGACAAATGAAGTATATTATTCATCTGTAGTGTGTGTCTCTCACGCCGATGTAAAACCTTGTAATTTTTATAAACTGAAGTTGTAGTGCAACTCAACACGTACTTTAGCACTTAATATTAAAAAGTCCTAAAGGGAGCACATTTTTAGAGGTTATGGAACATGGCTTCAGTTGATGTAAGCGATGTGACATATATTTTTTTTTTGGGGGGGGGGGCAAAGAAGGTGTGGCCTAAACTGATGGGCAACTAACCAAAATCCTGAATAGTGGACCTCCCTCCATTTTCAGGACTGTGGTATTTTCCCATGCAGTATATTGGACAGTGGCCAGGAGTGAAATATCAATGGCGGTGGTGTAAGTGGAGGGAAGGGGTGTGGGGGTCAGCACTGCAGCATTCACACACATACAGCTTTGAAAACAAACAGATCTTAAAGGCCCACAACTGGCAGTGTTTGCTCTCATTGGAGTGAAGAATCACTAGTCCTAGAGAATCCACAGAGGGGGGACAGGGAGAGAATAAACTCGGGGCATGATGGACGACAGGCAGTATACAAGACACAAACGTGGTCAAAATGCATTTGGGACAAGGGCAAGAATGAAGATTTAGTTAGGGTAGCACAAGCAGTGCAACGGATGAGTGACACGACCAGGTTGCGCTCTTGCTGCGAGGCCCACCATGATGAACTGTCAGCACAGCAAATTGACTGCTGACATGTTGAATGATGTAGAAATACAGCTGCAGGTGAGAGAGTGCTACCAGGCCCACAGGCTAGGCTCAATGAGTAATTTATCCAAGCATCCACTCCACAGTGTGTGTGCACGCGATGGAAGACATGACCGAACTTACCTCTCTGATATATTCTTCCTGCTCCTCGTGTAGGGTCAGCTCGATGAAGATCTGCTGGAGCTTCTCATTGCAGTAGTTTATGATAAACTGCTCAAAGCTGTTGTCCTGTGAAGGCAGTAAGTAAAAAATAATTAGCTTCAGCTATTAATTACCATGTTATAGCCTGAAGCTTTTTGAACTCATTGTTATTCTGTGTTTAAGGAAAAAAAAATTTTTGTTGGCACCCATTAAAATAAGGAAGTGTATCACACTGTCAGCTGCATTAAGTCATACTTGTCTTCCGTGACTATGCTTTTATTTATTTATTTTTTTATAGATATATATATATGAAACATACATAAACTCAACTCATGTTTGCTTGATTCTAGAAGTTCGCAGGGTTAAGATTTTTTGGAGAAAGTCTCTTTACAACGAAACCTGCCTGCATACTGTAGGATCTTTAATTGTGGGCAACTGTACATTTTAAAAAGAGGTATACATCTAATAATCAACTTTAGGCACGACCCGCAGCTTCGTCTTCGATTTGTTGACTCATCACTTTGACAACCATCAAGTCTTTAATCAGTCTAGGCAGTAAACAACTGATAACCGTTAAACATGTACTTTTGATGACAAACCTTATCAGAAAACGTTCAAGTAAATTGTTACAGATTTCATTAAACATTAATGGAGCGTTAACCATTTCAAAGCTTCAACTCGCTTTTAATTCCTGCATTTCTCTTTATTGTTGTGAATTATGAGGACCGAGTGGTGAGTCAGGTTGTTTGGCAGTCATATTGTCAGTGGGGTTAGGTTACAACTGATTTCTAAGTACACAGCGGAGGTTAGAGGAGCAAGTTTAGTTATGGAGCTCAGAGTGAGGGACACAGCAAGGTTTCTCTGTTACCAGGAAATGGGACACATGGCCACAAGGAGATGAGTTATTAATGCTAAGAATTCATTTCCTTTCACTGAGAAACCAAGAGTTCATCTCCACCCAACACTTAGTAAAACACAATAGCAAATTTACACCCTAGTGGCAGCAGACTGCAGGCTGAAATATGACAGACTTGTGTAACTCAAAAATATCCTTGTATTTAATATTATCTGAAAAAGAGAATACTGGCCAGTTTTAATTGAATCTCATCAGCATTTCAAGAAATTCAAAATAATTACATTGCCATACACCTGCAACCTCATACATAGCATAATTAGGTTTTTAAATCACCTCTGGAGGAGCAGAACTAAGCATCAATGTAATATGTACCTGATAAAAAGGCAGTAGTTCAACATTTTGGCTAAGTTCTACAAAGTGTAAAAATTACGTGTTGACTTTTTAGGGCTGTTACAGTCTGTGTCCAACTACTTCCTCATCTTCCAATTATTTAACAGTCAGCACTTGCTGGTATTCATAGGACACAAAAAGTAAAAATATCAGGCTACCTCTCACTATAACATGAAAGCAGCACCACAGACTGCATCTTTTAGAATGAGCAGTATATTGAAACAACACCTTTGTAAAAAGCTGGGAATTAGTCAACAGAGGATTCATTGTAGGGAGGCTGTATTAGAAAGGCCGAGTCTTAGCTAGGTATACTGAATAAAGGGTTGACGGAATGTATGGCCTGATTCCCATGCTATTGTGATTCAAGGCCTCTTGAGCGTGCTTTCAGCCATGTAGCTATGCTGCACACCATGAGCCCTGAATTATCTTTGATGAGGAGCTGAATTAATTTGAGGAGTCTAGATCGCAGCATGCAAACTGGCACAGCAAACAAGCTGCTGCAGGTGTTACTTACTCCGTCCTGGTGACCCACACAAAACAACAGTCAGAGGAGAGGAAGGACTTGAGAGTGAGTGGGGTGAACAAGCATGATTATGAAAAAGACATGAACATTTAGAAATTGAGAAGGTCTGAAGGCATCAGGCAAAAGGGCAAAGAATATTTTATGCTATCATGTGTTTGCAAGCAGATACTTGCTGACATGCACACTGCTTATAAAAACATAATTTTGACTCTAATACCCATTTATATCAAGAAGTGTATTTTCACATTTTGAGGAGTGCATGAAGGCCACTTCCCTCAGTTAAATGCTGATTTTAGCTTTGTAATCATCTTGTCACAAAAATTGTTTCACCCCTCAGGGGGCAATAAACCTGAACTAATCTGAAAGATGTTTTATCAACCCTCACTTACTGTTGATAAGCCACTCACAAATACCAAAACATGTAGACAAACAACCTCAGGACGAAATGTTTTTAAATGCAATAAAATTGCTTGTGTGGTCTGATTTTGTCTTGTAGCTTATCAGAACAAGAGGCATGGCTTTTATCTGCCAGATGTCTTACCTCAAATATCTCAAAGCCATAGATGTCCAGTACACCCATGACCTTGTGCCGAGTTTTAGCTTGTGCCTGCAGGGAAACAGTATTGATATTAACAATAACAGAAATATAGGGCCACTTAGCATGTCAAATGAAAGCAAAATAATTGATTAAATCCTTTGAAATAAATTAAAATATATTGCCGACATCACTCACTTTAATGCTTTCGTTGATCCTGGTAACTAGCCAGCTAAACAGACGGCTGTAGAGATTTTTGGCAAGAGCATCCCTGGCATAGTAAGCCTGTTAACAAATAACACACCATTAGTGATGAGGTGACAATGATGACACCAGAATTCATATTAGGTTCAGCAGACTCAACATAAGAGAGATTTTGAAGAAAGGCCAGAGCTAGTACTTGTGGTGTGATCTTTCTGGGGTCAGCTTAATTCTCTGAACTGTTTCCTCTTATGTGTTTATTCGGACACCCATGTTTGGGGCATCCATGTTATATGAAGTGAACTCACTAACCTATCAAATATGACCTAGATTTGTATTTCCAGCAGGAATGCTTCTCATCTTTAATGGAGAAGTTTTCATGTAGCTTGTAGAGTCGGCAGTCAGTGGAGCAAGTGATGGGGGAGAAATGGTCCTTTATCTTTTTATGAGCATGTGTGTGTGTGAATGTGTATAAATGTGCCTTAATGTCAATACAAGTAGGGCAGAAACACATTAGTATAGCAGCTGGTGCTAGGCAGATTTGTAACTTTCCCCTCTGACCTGGGCCACATTCAGGGTGGTGGAAACTTTCTCCATCTTGGCCTCTACTGTACGGTAGCTGAATGCCCTCTCCAGCACAGACTGTTCAATCCCCAACAACTCACACATCTCTTTCAAATCTGCAAAGATAACAGAGAAAACAGAGTCAAGATCAACAAAAAATGCCTCAGGGGATCAGAAGGGGAAAGTATAATCTTGACCTTATGATTGCTTGTTGCATGAAGCTGTTAAAACAAGTAGGTGGCAATATTAATTTCTTCCAGTCATTATTCCAGCACTCTCAAATTCTACTTGTGTTATTTTATCTCAGTTAAGTAAAGCAGACACTGGACAATTTCAAGCACTTACGAGAGAACATTTACCCTGTTACAGATTTAAAATATATGGCACAGCAATCACACTAGTGGCATTGAGGGATGGCAAAAGGTAATTTCGAATAAATAACAAAAGAAACATGAACAACATGTTGCAGTAATCTTGCAACAGTCCAGTATCTGATGAGATACATTATATATTTTCTTGACAATGAGATGGATCATGCCGCTGTCATGCAGTGGAAATATGTAAATGGAAGATTTGCCTAAAGAGAACACCTGCAGGGGTGATAAACTAACACACACACACACACACACACACACACACACACACACACACACACACACACACACACACACACACACACCCTTCTTATTACAAATCATAAAACACAAGAATTTGATGAGGAGACTAGAGAAATATGGCTGCCAACAGGGGGCACTGGTTCAACATCAGGCCAATTGGGTACATTAATCACAAGAGTGTATAAATTCAAAATTATCCATTTAAAAATACAATGAAATCATGAACACAATTGATCTAATTGAAACTAAGCATCTGGTTCAGCTCAGTACTTTGATCCTTTTACAGCTGACCTTCATTTGATGATTTATTTGGACAGCTCACCGTTTTTGTCTTTGATGCGACTCTCGTCTGTCCCGTTACAGCGTGACTCTGGCTTGAACTCGATGTTGCCGAGCTTCAGCACAGCAGCCACCAACTCCAGCACCAATTGCACCTCATCCTCCATGAAGCCCACAATCTGCATGGCATTCTGGAAGAGGAAAATAACAAACAATAAGGTGTAAATAATGTGAAATTTGGAAAGACCATTTAATTTAGTGTAATTTGATGCTGTCCGTGACTGGGCCAATACCAGTTAATTAAGAGTGGAATATTATTGTTATCATTGATGGTGAATTTGAAAAATGAGTTCACACACAATTGTCATCTGTAAACCCAAATGATCTTACTTAAGAAATCACCCCCCAAAAGCTATATATTAGCGCACACTGGAACAGAGAAGATTGAATGAGAGCTGCTGCCTGTTTCCACCTTTAAATTTCATAATAGCAATCTCAAAAGACTGAGGCCTCCCCCCCAAGAGGCAGTCAAAACCAAACTAAGCAGGCATTACATAACTGAGCATGAAAAAGCAAAGAAATTCATGAAAATAAAAGAAAAAACACAAGTTAAACCTAATAACAAAGCGGCCAATTCCAGTCTATCAAACAAGGATGACAAGACAACAACTTTATGTAACTTTTTGTTTTCTTCTTCACTGTTCTTAAGTAAAATATTTCGGCTGTAACAGTGAAGGCCATGTGGAGGAACTCATTGTTTAGTGGGAATGTGTGATTTTGTTTCCGGTGGTGAAATGCAGCTGTATGGGGAATATTCTGAACACTCAATGTCGCTGATGAGAAGCAGGATGTGAAGCAAGTACAGCAGAATGTGACAGGACAGACTGAAAATGCCTGAGTGCAGCATGCTGCAACATGACTGCTAACAATAGAAACAGTCTCTTACAGACACAACAACCTATGTGTCACTATTGCTGTGGATGGGAAGTGGTGGCACTGCACATGCAGTTGAAATCCTGCATGCACATAGTCTTAAATTAAAAGGAAGCAGCTGGCTTTTCTTATGGATACAGATTGGTTTTCCCGTCTTCATATGAACCTGGAGTTGTAGGTTGTAGTTCCCTTTCATGTTCAATTCGAAGTTCACCTGGTTTTGTCACAGGTGGGAGGGGATCTGGCATGGATTGTTTTTTTAATTTATGAGAGCTGTCTTTCATAACCCTATTTACAGCCTGTTAGTTTTGTGATGTAAAGGTGATAAGGAAAACTCAGAGTCTCAACCCTCTGTAAAGGATTTTGATTAGCTTGGCAGGAGGCCACAAAGCGATAGCAGTGCAGAACACAACGAAAGAGTGCAGCACTGCATGTGATGAGTGCGTGTTATTGTTCATCTTCTTATGTGAGTATGTTTGTGGTTAAGAATTAGAGCTATATCGAGGAGTGAGTTTAAGTGTTGTTTTTTTTTGTTTTTTTTTTTTAAGTTCACCTCTTAATGTGTAGTATGCATACTCACCCTGACTGTCCTGAAGTTGGCCGCATCATCCAGCCCATTGACTATGGCTGAGTCCAAGCTCAGGTAGTTGTACTTGCTGAAGTCCCGGTGCAGCTTCAGCTTCTCTGTGACAAACAAATTATGTGGCCGTTATTGAAATTACTTATTTTTAAAAGCAGGTTGGCTCAAGATAAATCAAAGCCTTATTTACATATAATGCAAGTTCACACACCACCACACTTGGCTATTGCCACTCAAAACAGCTCCTACTCAGTGCATGTACACAGACTTTCTGCTGGGAACATAATTCTGAAAGCTGAAATACCCCTCTTAAAAGACCTCCTATCTAGTAGCAAAGAAATCTATACCTCTTGTGGGTGCATGCATCAGATTTTATTAGTCTTTGCATTAACTACAGCTGAATCAAGCCCCTCTGATGTGCGTGCTCTGGAGTCAATGACCATTACATTGTTCAGTCATGTTCAGGACATAAAACAATACCTTCTGCCCACAGCAAAACAAATAGAGGGAACAGGTTTCACAGCCTGTCTTTGTTCTCTGCAGTGTTTGTTAGGCAGGAAGACTAGGTCATTAATACAATGGCAATGTGTTCATGCAGCTGCAACCCTGCTGAAAAACGCTTTACATAGGATATTAATATAGTCAAAGGTTTGACGGGCACTCCAGAGGACAATTAAGAAGCAAACAAAAGTGTGATATTCAAAAACAACACAAACTGTTTAACACCAAGTCTGGTGTATGATGATTAAATCCAAATCATAAAGCAGAATAATGGTGAGTAGAAGTTTGATCCATTACTTCCTGTAAGCAGATACCTCTATACTCAGAGCCAGAAAGTATTCCAGGCAAATAGGCCAAATATATTGCAACCCCTAATTGAGGTTTGGCTGATAAGAGGGGTGTATTTGAGAGTTACAGTAATTCAAAACAGCCATGTCTTTCAGATCAATGGGCCCTTTAATCTCCAAGTCCATCCCCATGCACACAATCTAAAAATACACTGATGCTCCCATTCAGCTCCTAGTTCCAACATTTTTAAGACTTACTGAGTGTGTCATCAGAGGCTCCAGACAGGAGCTGATAAAAGACGTGGAAGTTCCTCTCTCCTCTTGGCTGTTTCACCACACGTGACTTCTCCAGCAGATCTAAAAGAGTAAGAGGACAACAAAAGGAAACAATGACACAGAATGGCAGAATCCATTTCCTAATTTGTTTTCCTAACCATAGGTTTCTGCAGTGGTTCACAGACGTAGACTAAATTAGTAAATCTAAAGCAGATCACAAGGACGGTCAGCCTGCATCTATATGGAGCTCAAATGGGTTTTCAGTTCAATGAAGTGTTCAAGTTGCCAACGTGACCAAGCCAATGTTTTGTGTATAAACACTACAGGAAGTACACTGAGAAGAAACCACACAAGTATATCTGACGTCAGCCCTTTCTCCCGGGCTCCTGACCAAATGCAACAGTACCTGATTAAAAGGAAACCCATCATCCACTCACCGCATTAGACTGAGTTTGATTTAATTAAAGACCAACTACAGAGCTCAGCAGCATCTGAGGCCGCCTGATATCCTCTTTACTGCCAGCCTGGCAGATAATGGCATTCATTTTGTCTGGTAAGAACATATCTTATTTTAGTAGATTTTACAGTTTACATTACACTTAAAAATATACACACATAAACTTAGACATTAACATAGCCGTGATTCATTTCCAGCCAGCTGTCAATCTTCACAAACTCTGACTCACTAGTTGGTGGGTGCTGAGAGGACAGAAGTGCTGCTGCGAGTACCTAACTAGAGAGCTCTACACAGAGACCTGGGGCTGTCAACAGTGAGCAGTGGATCAGGCTTAATGTGAATCTGTGACACCCACCAACCATGAATCACATAAGTGGCTCTATAAGAGCAAGCACATCAATAATACAACATCCATGACTGAGTGGCTGGCAGCAGCAATACAGAGCCTGTGATCAAAGACACAGAGGGCAGAAGGAAAAGTAAAACCACCTTCTTAATCCCATTTTTTAACCTTTATGTGGACAGTTTTTTGACACCATTCTGTCAGAAACAAGGCAATGAAGAGTCTCAGATTATTCTCACCTTCTGAGAACTGAAGTGACCTTATACCTTGCTTCCAGCCAAGTCATTTAGTCATCCTGCATTTGCTTTTAAAGGCCACAGCTACCCATTTTCATCCAGAACAGCATTTATTGCCTACTCTATTGTGTGCTTGTTTATCTAAAGCAGAAAGAACAGAGTGTCAATATAGGTATATTATCCTGTTGTTTTCTGCTTCGGGCTTCGGTTGTGTGGTCACCAATAATGTCATACCACTCTATAACTGCAAAGAATTGGCTTAATATCTATCTAGGAAGTTCTGTTGTAGGGAGGTCTTAGGGCTCCAAGGATGTACAGAGGAGAGGAATAATGAGCTTCCAGGGCCTGCAGGAACATCCTCATCCAGCTGTCTCGCCAGCCATCCAGTTCCGTCTGATGCAGTCACATGTCAAAGATGTTTCTTCACAGACAGTCCCTTGTGTTGGACTGACTCAGGCCATCAGACAGAGGTTCATTTGTGTCTTGGCCATCAGCCTCTCCCTTTGTTTCTGTGACCTCTGGCTGGGAAACCAGCACAGACAAAACAATGTGAATAGAGGCAAGATCAAACCCAAACAGGAGAAAAGAGCAAAGGAGAAAGTCGGTATGTGCAGAGGTACTTTTTGTTGAGTCTGAGAATCCGAGATTGGTTCCAATTGATCAAGCAAAAATCCTTTTTCAGGCTTTCATAAAACATGCAACTGAGGCTCATAAATTTGAAAACCTGAAAAGCTTCTTAAACTGCAGAAGATAAAACAGAAAAAAGTAGATAGTCCCTAAAAACAGGGACAGACCTGTCACACGGTGTACAGATTGTACACTAATGAAAAAAAAACAAAAAACAGTGGTTTGAAATTTTGACTTCAAGCAGAATATAAGATAATGAAAAATATGTTAACATTTAAAGTGGATTTACCTTTTCGCACATCCCCTCTGATGAACAGCAGATAAATGTTTAATAAGTCACAATATATTTTCAATGACTAACCCACATAATTTACTATATATAATACAGAATGTAATGTGAGTGTGTTTTTTAAATCCACTTAAGTGTGACAAGTCATCCTGAAACTGGGATACCTTCACACTGATATTTCATTGATTTAACTGTGTTGCTGTGACACTGGGAGATTAGACGTGTCAAAATTTAGAACAAATTTTAATATTATGTTAAAGAGTGAGCATATATAGTACGTGACATAAACATTTGGATATTTTTAATGGGCATTTTCATTTCAATATTACTCACAGTTACTTATGACTCCACCCAGAGGATCCCCTTTGAAGTCAAATTCTATGTCCATGTACTTTCCCTGTGGAGCAGAACATTTGCATTACGGCTGAACTGTATACACCTCTGTTACATGTTTTGAAAATTCTTTTTGAGCCAGATTCCTGCTATCTATGCCTATGAAAACCCATACAAAGCAACAGGGTTTGAAATCCAGCTCATGATTTCTGTTAACATCACTGACAATGTCTGCACACACCCATTCAGGTTATTGCCCCAGATGCCAATCATAAACAGAGCTGCTATGAAATAACTGGCCTCTGTGAAGGGAAAGCCCCCATATGCCAGTTCCTTTCTACTAGAGGCCTAAAATAAACCATCTCAGGCCCCCTCTTTTCCTTCTGTCTGAAACATGGACGTTAAAACAGAGAGTCCTGTGTGTTTGATTTTTTTTTCCTTCTCTGATGTATTAATAGCAAACAGGTCCTCAGAAGGGCCAAGCTCAACTGGTGAGTGGGCTCCAGCCAAACTCAATAAGCTTGATACAAAATAAAGTGACAGTTTGATACATAGTTTTCTGATAAAATGATGGAGCTCTGATGAACTGATATCAAGGAGGGGGGGCTTACAACCTTGTGTAGAAGTTTATGCCCAGGTTACCTAAATATAAACAGATCAGGGCCATAATCTTTTATAATACTCCCTGTTACAACTGCAAGTCCAAGCATTGACATGCATTTGTATGTACCAGCGTAGGCAGAAGATTTTATATACTGGGAAATCTAAAATTGGGACAGGAAAAGTACATTGGCAGTTAGCCTTCTAGCTGCTACTAGCTGGAATTACCAGTTTCCATTAGTGTATGAGGGAAGAGAAAAAAAAAAAAAAAAAAAAACATCTTCAGTCTTGTGGCATTACATCATGGGTATTCTGATACACTAGAGAGCTTTCAGATAAACTGACTCAGTTTATGAAGGATTCACACGTAAAAAATTACTCCTGTTACAAAACCACACATGAACACAAGCGGTGGTGTGACAGGAGTGATCTGATGTAATATCATGTAATAAGAGCAGAAACTGAAGCTGACTGCTGTGGCTTGAGGCCTCCCTCTGGCTTTGTGTCAATCTATACAAATTGGGATGTGAACACTTAATCATTCTTCTGATGATATCTCTGTCTTCCACAGAGAGAAGCATTATATATCTTAAACTGCCTCTTTCCCAAACCATTGCAGGTCATCGACGCAATCTGTCACATTACATACATGTGCAATATCTCACACTGAAAAATTAGCTGGAAATATAAACAATATGTGTTACTGTGTGAAAGGCACAAATTGGCGGTCTTCAGTGGCATTAATCACCCAGTCATATTGTTGAGGAACAGGAGTGTAGGTCAAAGGCTTTGTAATGTCTGCTGAATTTCATTGATATTTCCAAAACACTATATCTGGGTCCAAGGCCTGTTGCAGCAGCCAAGCCAGTGAGACGGCTTGTATACTGTACAGATCCATTCACTTAAATGCATGATTTATCAAGGGCATGTATCTACAGGACACATCATTCTCTGCTTCTTGTGAGCTTCAAACAAGTTTATATGTATAAACAGACTATTGCTCAAACCATGACATTGGTACGAGGACTGCTGTGATTTAGAAACAACAGCCAAGACCTGCAAAGTGAAAGTGGGAAAAAAAAACAAAAAACAAAAAACACAGCCAAGGACAAATGGTATATATTAATCAGATAAATTAATTACCTAATCAAAGTTTAGCATGTATTGGTTGTGGAGGGAATACTTACAAATCTGGATGAGTTATCATTCCTCACTGTTTTGGCATTTCCAAAGGCTGAAAAATTAAGAAAATCATGATGACACATCGTACTCAATGCATTATTATACTAATCCATTTAGTATAAAATTAGATAAAGAAAGACCAAAGCCTGCATAAAAATATTCTGAACCTTATTGGTGATTCTTAAAATTCTCCAGCTAGTTGTCAATCATATGGGGCCTAGATGTCTCAGCCATTTGTACTGATGAAGCCCCATAATTCTGTATGGCTTAAGCAAAGCACCAGGGCTTTCCAGGCTTAGAAAGGACTAAACCTTGTTGTCACGCTACATTCAAAACAAAGTGCTTCAATATGTGCTCATGCTGATAGATAAACAATAAACAGTCTTCAAACACAGTGTTGTGGGGAATGAAGTTTTGTCCGTGACTAACGTAAATGACTCACAAGCACATGTGCATATGCACAGTAGGCCTTGTGTTAGCTACATAACAGACTCTTTTAGAACAGTATTATCCAATCCTCTGTACTTTTCATTTGCTTCTAACTACTTTTCTACATTAAAGGGCTATTAATGTGTCATGCATCAAAGCACTATTAGCCTGACTGCTTAATTGCTGATAACAGCTGATTAATGTACGGTTAAGTCGATGGTTAATGTGAATGTGTGGGCTGTTGGTCTGGCACAATGGCAGCTGGAGGGCAAGAAGACAGAATAAGAGAGAAAGAGAAAGATAAAATGCACAAGTGAAAGAGGAATAGTATGAAAAGAAACGGAGGGTGACAAAGAATGAAACCAATAAAGCTTCTGAAAGAAAGCAAAGTGGAGAGTCACAGAGAGTAGGCATGACACCAATACACTGTGTGTAGCAGGATAATGATGCTCCCCTCTCCCTCTTTTTTCAGCATTAGGGCAATTAGATCGGCAGCAGTTAAACTCTTGCAGATGTGCAGGGTTTCTGCAGCAACTCGACCTGGGCATACAGCTTCATCACTCATGGGCATTTCCTGTTCACTGCCCCCAATTAAAATACAGCTGTCCATGTCCCCACCATGAGATGTTGAAACGAGACGTGGTGAGTGTTGGAGTGTGTGAATGCAGCATAAAGGGACTTGGCTAAAGGAAATAGCCTTCTCTACAGCATTTAGGAATCCTAAAGTTGTTTTTGCTCTCTGTCTGTGACATTGAATGTAAACTGTAAAATTTTCATTTTGAAGTGTTTTGGATTATTAGATCAGTTTTTCTGTGATGAAATATATTTTGCTGGTCAGAAAGCGATATGAAATATCACAAAACAAAAAACAAAAAAAAAGAAAAAGAAACAGAAAGATGCAATTCTCAGCTTCTTTTTGAGCAGCCTTTGAACTGCAACAGTCCTGTTAACTTGTTAACAGACTCTCTACAAGAACATCAGATGATCTAGTCCCTGAATGGCAGTGCAGCTTGAGTGTACATGGCGCATCACTCACCCTCCAGGACAGGATTGGACTGCAGCAGCTGTTCCTTGACCTTATTCACCTCCTGGCCCTTCCCACACACCGCTGCCACATATGACATCACCAGCTTACTGGCCTCTGACAGACACACATACACACAAATATATAATAGATCAAAGCTTTTGCAGGAGGAGCAAGTGTTACATGCCCGTACCCCATAAAATCCCCCCTTACATCATCCCCCTTGACACCCATCAGGACAGACTGTGATCATTCATTAGTCTGAGGTACAGAGCAGAGGAGAAAGCCTCATTATTGTGAACACTTCTGTTTAACACGATGATGATCATTATTGCATCAGCCTGACATCATTCAACTGACTCATTTTACTGGGAACCAAGGGAGAAACTTTACTTAGATCTCCAGAAATTATCCCCATTTATCCACTTCTCATGTCAAAAGCTGAACCGAGGCGTCCTGAGAAAGAGTGTGCGCTGTAAGTGAAACGCCTTTCCAAAAATCATTTTCTGCATGGGGAACGTGACACAGGCATCAAAAGCTTGTACTGTCTGGAACAAGCGACATCCTTGTAGGATGACTGCTGGCATTACAATCATCTCTCCTGTCCAGTGAAATGACAGTGACCCAGAACTGATGGTGTGTGCTGTATGCCAAGCAGGGATAGAAAAGAGCTCAAGAGTAGTCGGTGGAGCAGCCTGCTGATGAGCCAGGTACACACACACACACACACACACACACACACACACACACACACGTGCTCATACATTTTTATAAAAGGGAGAGGAGGGTGAGCAAGAGAGACACTGCATCATCACATTTTTATCTCACAGCATTGATAAATAAACTTCCTCTGTCATTTCTCACAGTAGAATTATGTTATGTCTCCTGTATGCTGATAATGTTTTGTCACAATTCCTAGATCTTGCAGAAGCCACAGCTAAACAGAGGCAAGAAAAAAACCCACAACCAGACGTGAGTGTCAATAACCCATATCGATGGGGAAGGCACGTTTTTGATGGCCTCATTCCACTACAAAGCTTCGGGCCGATGAGATTACTGAAATCCTGAATTATCTCCTCCACTTGGCTAAACAGTTTCTTGTGAGTGGGATAAAGTACACTCAAATAAACGCCAGCCCACTATGCAAAATATGATCTGTCACACTGTGTTGTACTTTTCATTGTTTTCTTCCCAGGTCTGTTTCTCTGTTATTGTGAATAACTGACACTGCATTTGTTAAAAATATTATGAGGCTTCCAGGCTCTGATGTTTTGCAGCCAAATTGAATTGTAACCAGAGCTCAAAGTGCCAAAGGTTACATTATCATTAGATGCTGTGACTCAGTCATACTATTGGGTGATGCTTAAAAAACAGAAGTTAAGGGTGAAAGCTAAATGCTAAACATGCACTCTGAAGAAATGCTTTTATTTATGAATACACATCTTCCTGGCTGTGTTAAAAATTGTTATGTTGCACTGCCTTTGAACACATTTCTTCCTTTCCTTTCCTTTGAAACAGCCCTCCCCTTCACCATTTGAAGCAAAGTAGTTCATTTCTTCAACATCCACCAACTTCACAATATTACAGGGCAGTGACACTCCAACATGCCCTGCAGTTCTGATACATGTCTGATATACAAGGCTTCACTAATAATAAAACTAAGAGTACCAATTTTAACATTAAAACTAAAACTAAAACACAAGCATATGTTTCTGTAAATATTCCAATGCAGATGTAATGATATGACATTAACTGGTGATATAATTATTTTTCCATATTGCTGCCTCTCTCATTAAAGCCACATGGAGAATTTTAATTTAAGCCAAATGAAGGCTTATCACGAATCATACCCACACAGATTACAACTTCCTAAATTTGTAGGTGATTCTGAAAACATGAAGTCTAGTCTCTAGTGTAGTTTGGGAAACATTAAGAAATGAGAACTTTTTTTTTTTCCCCCCAAAGATTTAAGAATGCATATCTGTGTCTCATCTGTACAGAAATATTTTATGAGTATAGGGGGGCCACTTTGTACTATTTGAGCTCTGCCAACTCAATACTTTTACCTGTGATACAGCACTGCCATCGAAAACCAGGAAATTCCATTCCTCTTGGATTTCCATATGGTATGTGAAACTGCTCCAGATCTTGGCTAAACTATTATAAATACCAATAGAAAAGAAAGAAAGAAAAAAAAAAGAAGCAGGCCCATGGGTGTAAACACAGCTGCCTTCAACATAGGCTACATTTAGTGTTTCTATTCCAACACTTGTATTAAAATTGTGAAGCTTCCATTTCCCACTTTACCTGTACTCCATGCACAGGTTGTCACACAGTTTCTGTCATGTTTCATAGACTATCATGATGTTCTCAAAAAAAAACAAAAAAAAAAAAACAACTAACATCAAACTGCCTTTTCAAGAAGGGAGATCTGATATGAATCTGCACTTTGGCAATATGGCTTTATACATAACAACCCTTATCTTACTGTGGACTTTGGAAATGTGTTTTGACTACACTTTAAACAAAGCACAACAGACCTGGAGACCTGAGCAGACAAAACGGTTCATTTCCAACCATCCTCCACTATGCTGAGTGACTTCTTCATCAGACATTGTTGTTGATTATAAAAATGTGCTTCTCTCCTTGGGTTTTTCATGCTTGGAACAGATGTGTTTACTGATATAAAATAGTCTTACTTCATTTGTGCCAAAAACATCCAACATGCAACTGTTGCATGTTGGATGCTGCATATGTGGAGCACTGTGATGATAAACGGTGACCTGGCTGTAGCTCAAATTTACTGTGGAATGAAAAGATGCTGAATCCCCCCCCCCCCCCCCCCAAAAAAAAAAAAAAAAAAGAAAAGAAAGGGCATTTGGCCTCCTACCGGTTTTCCCAGCCCCACTCTCCCCTGTGATAAGGATGCACTGGTCCTTGTCCTGGTCCCTGAGTGAACGGTAGGCCTCATCTGCCAAAGCATAGCTGGAAAACAAGGAGCACAGACATGAGCTCTCACATCACAATCACATGGCCTTCAAATTACATAATACACTTCAAGCATTTTCATGGATATTTGGAGGACACATAAAGGTAATGGGGCAAAATAGGTCCAGGGAAATGGTGTACTTTCATGTCACGCTATGTGGCGTCTCCATTAATAAACAGCACATGGCTCTATTGGAAATTACGCCGCATATGTCCGACAGCCACAGGATTGGACTGATTTAGCAACACTTGCTGGTTGGTGTTTGGAATTTGGCTTCCACAGTTTGACGATTTCTGCTCCTGCTACCTCAATACAACTACTGCACTAATGTAAAAAAAACAAAAAAAACAAAACCCAAAACCCAAACTGTTACATGCTAAGATGCCAATGGTTGTGCATGAAAACCAATTATTTTATCCTATAATTAACTTTCCCTAACTCTTTTGCTGTTAATAGAAAAAACATTTAATTTGAATTAAATCTGGAGTAATCATATACTGGCAGCTGTGTGAATAATGTAATTAGACATTGAAAATGTAAAGGAAAAAAAACTTTGGTGGTTTAGGGAAAGATAAAAGAAGTGCCTATTATAAAACGAAGCCCATTGTCACACATTCCATGACGGAGCAACAATGGGAAAGTGGAGCCGATTATTGCAGTTTCACCCCCACCAAATTCTAGGACAATGTTATTTGTTCTCATTATGCAGACAATGCCTTATGATCATTCGAAAGTAGGGTGTGGATAGTTCGAGGGCCATATCACAATAACTTTTTATCTTGTCTGGCACAGTTGTCTGTAATTGTGATGCTATACCCACAAAAAAAAAAAAAAAAAAGAAACAACAAAGGGTGAGGCTGCAGCAATAGTTTCTTTTTCATAGTTTCAGTCATGTATGGTGCTGCAGGAACGTGTTCCAACTTTCTCCTCCACCAGGACACTAGACTGCAAATTAGGTTGCTAGGTCTCCCGCCCTACCGTACTTTGGCTTTCATTACTCAGGAATTCTTTCCAAAGCCACGTCTGGTAATAGCTGTGATTGTGGGGGGAAATGTTGCATGTAGTGTCTCCCTTTTTGCCTTAGGACACAGTTGAACTGTCTTTGCTGTTGAGAAGTTCAGTGAGTTGGCTTGAGACAAGGTACAGTAGATATGAAAGAGTTTAATCTAAGACCTCCAAGAAGAGCTCTTTGAGTTGAGTCTAGGTATTTTAACAGGTCAAAACATGGAGTTAAGTGCTCATCAAAATGCTGAGCAGGATGGTGAATCTGTGCAGCCCTACAGGTTTGTTAGGCATTAATTCAGCCCAGTGCTGTTAGCTTTGAGTACATCAAGGGCTTAATGCCCTGCTTAATTATCAAGCTAAGATCAACATATTTAAATATTATGTTTCACATCAAGTACAGGCAAAGACAGCTTGAGGTAACTTTAGAGGAATGTATCTTAATAGTCTCTCCCCAGTGCTCCATTTGGTCAAAGACTCCCAGATCTGAGTCACATCATTAATCAAGTATTTATATGCACAAAGTGTAGTGGACATGAATGAAGGAAGCAATGTAAACTGATGCTGGTAAGGATTTTCTGATAGCTCTACCATGGAATATCTAGGTTAGTGTGGATATAGCGTATCCAACTCTGTGCCTTTTCAAGTAAAGGAAACCTCATCAACAGTGTTCAGTCACTGTAAGATTGAAGAACATCAAACTAAGACGCAGAGTTGATGTTTAGACTGCATATCCATGTGCGAGTGTTATGCAGGATCATTTTATTATTCTATTATCATTGATTGCAACTTCCAAAAACACACAAAAACATGGTGAAAAAAATGTCCTAATGTCTAAAAACACCCCAATCTTATTTTTGATACATGTACAAATGAATTAATGGCATCAGTGCAGCAAGGACCAAAAGTGGGAGCATATAATTGCATGCTGAACCAACACTGGCCTGCAATTTGAAAATAAACTGATTCCTCGTAAGAAGCCATAAGAGAGAGAGGGCAGAGATGGACAGCCAGATGAATGCATTCCAGCCCACAACACAAAGTTGCAGTTCAGACAGGCAAATGGAGCTCAGGGTTCTGCACCATCAGTACATCGTGCTGGACCTGCATATTCATATACATGCATGTGTGCGCGCTTTGTTTATATGTTTTTAAGGAAAGAAATACATGTTTACTGGGCCTCGGGGAAACACATTGAGTACTGCTGAGTAAATTTTAAAATAGCGGAGCCTTTGGTTGAATCAAACTTTTTTCTTTTGTTTGTGTAGCTAAAAGCTTCTCATTCTCCACCTCCCAAGTCTCTGATCACTGCACTGCCCTCACCCTCTCCATACACTACTCTTGTATGGATGGGACTTGCCACAGGACTTTACATCAGTGTTGAAAAGGGCAGCATTGCGCAGCAGATGTCTGCTTTGTGAAAACACTCCTGTTGCCTGACCTGATCCTGACAATGAGCAAACCATCACATAATTGTCTCACTCCAGGAGGAGGGAGACATGGGGATTGTACCAGGAGAAGGAAAGGGGTGGAAAATAGGAGTGGGAGATCCTTTGCCAGGATCTTTCCCCAATGAGACGCACACACAGAGCTGATCATATGAATATGAATAGGCATTGCATAATCACTATATGAATGGAGGTCAACGGAAACAAAAGGACCACACCTCAAACTGTGCAAGCGCAAATGACATACATATGTTTAAATCCTTTAGAACCAAGCCACATATACATCTGTATTTGTGTGGATAAACTGAAGAAAGAAAGACAAGGCAGAATTAGAAATACCCCACAGCACTGTGGCTACAACATTATGCTATTATTGGGACCATGAAAGCAGTGTGAACAGAAACTAATGAAGAAGCTCCAAGGTCACCATCAAAGGAAAAGGAAGCAGTGAATGAGGCACCAAAATCCTAAGGGCCTCCATGATCAGTGTGTGGCGCTGGGTGTGTGGGGGTTAGGTTGGGATACGGCCTTGGATCATAAGTGCTGCTTGGCAGCTCCCCTCACATCTGCCTGCAGGCTGTAATTTGGACGTGCACGTGGCAGTGGTGAACACAAAGCCACACTGACATGAGGTAAGCAGTAGAAAATAGTCTAGTCAGTTCTTTTTACTACCAACACTTGGTAAGTGGAGCACAGGAGGGGATGATGGGCTGGCAGTGTGTGATCTGAATGTTAAAATTGGTGTACTTTGAGGGCAGAGCCATCACACTCTAAAGTTGTGATTTGTATACAGTAATGGAGCTGTAATGTATGGGTTGGAGCAAAGCCCACCCAGCTACTAGCAGATGATAGGCCTTTTGTAAATAAAATGGATAACCCCTGTTCACTTTGATAATGCTACATTTGGTAGGTTTCTGTCGTGTGTGTATGCACTGGGGGCAGTACAGTAGCCTGTGATCTCAGCATGATGAGGCTCCTCCAAAGGCCTCAGGAAATCCGCCTTCCTCTGATGAAGCAGCCAAGGAAGGAACTCCTTCCTGATGCTCAACCAGGTGGATGAGTGGCTGGGGCAAAAGACACAGACACAGACACAGACACACACACACACACACACACACACACACAGAGACACACAGACACACAGACACACACACTTTCAGAGATTGATTGCAACGGCCACCACTGCTGTGGGTGGGCAGGGAGCGGATATGCACATGACAGATGTATCCATCTGTGGACACATTATGACATTGTGCTGCAGTAAAGACAGTTGGTAACAACCTAGCGAATAAGACAAGATCACGGTCACGGTGTTATGTTCAACTTATGAAGTGCAGTAAAGAATAGCTCTGAATCTCTAAATTAAAAGCTCAGAGTGAAGAACTGCTGCCACACCTCTCTAATTTCTTCAGCACTCACCAGAGGTTGTCTGGGATCTCTGTTTAATTACCCATTGATACTCCTCAACTCGTACATCAAACTTTGGGGGGGTCCAGGGCTTTAATTTACTTTACTGCACAGCAATTTGGTGTTCCCACAGCAGGGGAAAACACAGCTCCAAGTTGTTTGTCTGATCCTTGGAAAAGCAGGAAATAAGCATGCTGAGCAAGGTAGCAAAAACATCCTCCCCCCTTTTTGGGGGGGCTAAAACTTTCACAGGGCATTAAGCAGTTGACCAAGTTATCTCAGTAATGAATTTGAATTGAAAAGGGGTCTACATTATGCACAAAATCATACATCCTTGTGCTTTTGGAGACAGGACATTTGGTGGGGGGGGGGGGGATGAGAGAGAAAAAGGAAAAAACACATGCACACAAAGCTGCATGTGCACAGCCACAGAGAGGCTGATGGAAACAGAAGAGCAAGTTGTCTATTTATAGCTCCAAAACCAGTAGCTCTGTCAGGTCGGAGGACTTCCTCTCCTCATCCTGTTCTCCATGTCTCAGCTCTCCACTGTAGTCACATTTCTTGTCCTGTCAAGCTCAGAGAGGCCTACCATCCTCACAAGAGTAAAACCATCGGGCTGATTCATACAGGCAGTGGAGGCTCCTTTATTTTTGATGGGGATCAAAAAATATTTAAAAAGACAAATTGAGTGACAAATCAAACAGATAAAAAGGAGATTTTATCTCATCTACTACATACATTTTGCCGTCTAGTTTTTTCCTTTGTAATTAAGTAATAAAAGTTCAATCTTTGAGACTTATAAAGACATGGCAGTGTCCTCATACACAGGCGGCATGTTGTGTCTACTTTATACAAGGATGTCTACAATGCCCCCAGCGTGACCACGTGTGACTGTGACCCACTGAGCCCATTCAGACAACACACAGAGTCATTGTGGGTCTGACTGATTGTGTAATGTCACTCCCGCAACACCACACTGGTAGGCGACACCTTCTGTTCCACACTGGCAAAAAAAAGGGGAAAGCAAGAGAGTTTAAGAGGAGGGAATAAAATAAGCCAGAACAAACATTTCACAATCAAATATTAAAAGTCAAAGCTAAGTGTGAAATGGCACTGCTTCATTAACTGCTTAATAAGAGAATGATATAAGATGCATGTAGTTTGGCTACAACAAAGGTCAAAGCTTCTGACCTTTTAGAGCTGAACTGATGCAAACGCGAATCAAAGGATAGAAAACACAAAATTTTGGTGCAGAGGAAAAATAGAGACCAGCTGCAACAAAAAATTTCTATGCTTCTTATTATAACGAAAAATAATCCTTTTGATAATTTTGCAGCAATATAGCATCCTTTTTATCACAGCCCTAAATGATCCAACCTCTAATGACTGGCAAGATAGATTTCCAATAGCATGTATGGTCTCTCTCTCCTGCAAGAATGAATCCTTAGGGCCCCTAGTCTGGCTCCTTGGGGGGGGGGGGGGGGGGGGGGGGGGGTCTGGGGGTCGAATTTCTGCAGCCAACTGAATCCTCAATTCACACAAATCACTTTCAAATCTGTTTGACTTTATGTGAGTGATCACATGCTGCCCCTCTTTGACTGTAGTTCATGCAAAGTGAAAGCAGCACCACAGTAATACAGTAATAAAAGATGAGTTTGATACAGTCCTACTGTGCTAAAAAAAAAAAAAACAAAAGCAAAAAAACAAAACAAACAAACAAACATAGCCACAAAGAGCAGGTACAAGGGTATGGGTATAAGAGAATTAATTTCTTATAGCAAAAATAAATAAAAGTTCCTATGTGGGAATATATATGTATACATATATATTTACTGTTGAAAGTGAGGAATAGTAAACAACTGACGATGTGACAAACTTTTGCACAGTAGACATGAGTCTTATCCATTTTTCAAAAAGGTACATATGCAAGTTGTGGACACAAAGAGCTCAATACCCATTGTTCTGACTATGAATAGAAAGTTTACTATGGTTATTTGTTGTTCAGCAACAAAATAAACTTTACAAATATAAAATTTTGTGCCAACAAAGGTAAGGAATGACTGTTCAATGTCTAATCAATCAGGTGGATGGATAATCTCTGAAACCGAGGAATGCATAACTGTTATAAATACCTAATTGCTGCTGGGTTTAGTAATTTCAGATACTGCTGCCAAAAAACCCAAAAACAAACACATTCAGGTTGAAATAAAGCATAAATAATAAAAGAAAGAGCTCTTCAGTAGTGTAAGCCAATCTAAACTTGTATTATATCATATATTATACATACTGCAGTATTGCTGTCATTTTATTAGGGACAGGTAAAGGAAGGCTCTCTGAAAATTACAAACTACAAGGACTTAATTAGGTAAGTCAATGACTTTGCTTTATCCATTATCCAATACATTTGCATTTTATTTTTGGGTAAAGAAGTGGGTGGGAAAAAGCTACCCACACACAAGCCTGTAAAGTCTCTGCAGGTTGACCATGCTCAGTGTTACGCCGACACAAATGCTGGAGGACTCATTCTACCCACCTGAGTCAAAATGCCATTTCAACAAGTGCCCACTAAAGCCTACCTACATAGTGGTTCTGTGCTGCACCTTAGGCCTCCTTCAAAGCAGTAAGTTTTATATAATATTAAAAACTGTGATCTTATGGCAAGCTTGATACCAAACAACTGCAGCTGTCATAAATGGAACAAAAAAATTGTAAGGACTGTATTGATCAAAGAAAATGTTTCCATGCACAGAACATCCTACAGAGATGTTTTTTCGTGGATCTTATATTCTACCCAATAGTGGGAAACAGTGGGACACCAAACACGACTCCCCCCCCAAAACATCCATTTATTAAGGGTTTGCTGTGTAGACTGACTGTTTTAGGTCTGTAAAACAACTGTATTTGGACCGTTCATTTCAGCCAGGGTAACTCATTTAACCACAATAATAGTGGGTGAAATATTTAGACTATATAAAACAGCAAATGAATGCAGTATTTTGAATGCAAGATCAATACATGGCACAGGGACAAATGTGTATGGGTGCAATGTCCATATAATGTAATATTATATACAAATGTACAGTGTCCTCTTGTTATCTTTCATTCAATATTTTGAGTTCAAAACACTAAAAAAACAAGTGTCTTTTATCCTAATCCAGCATCCTTCCTTGTGAACCAGCATCCATTCCTATGTTTAAAGATCATATTCAATACAAGCCATACAGGTATTTGGGAATTTTGTAATGCATCATGTACAGTAGGTTCAAATTAGGTTTGGAAGCAATTTGATATGTTGCAATGAATGCCAGGAATATGAGTAATATACACAGGTTACAAATTCAAATTCAATGTTGCTTAGTCAAACATGCTGTCTAAGATATATAAAGGTTTAGTAACAATAAACATGCTCAGTTAGTGACAATCTGATATCATACTGACATAGTGGAGATGTACATACATAGTCCATACATGGAATGTCTCCAGCATGGCACTTGCCAGGCAGGCACTCAGAACCACTACTAAATTTTTCTCATCTTGTGTTTTTTATGGGTAAGGCAAAGCCAGATTGTTAAGCCACATTCATAACAAACTTATCTAATGTAGTTTCTGTGACTGCACAACCACAAAGGAAAAACTCACTAAAATATGTAAAAGGATGGAAGGACCAATCACAACTGCAAGTACACACAGCTGTCTACAGAAAACATGCTATGATCAGATTCTGTAAGGACAGGTCTATGAAAAAAAAAAAAAAAAAAATTTTTAAGAAGAAGGGAAGAAGGTTTTTCCAAATGTCTATAACAAAGTAAATTTTTCAGTCAAGCTATCATAACCATGTCCATGACAGCTGGAAGCCCAAACATACGCCTTGCACGGGGACTCTTTGTTCCATTAGCCAGCCGTGGTGCCCCCCTGTAACCAATGCTCGAGTGGCAATGGGTATTGAGCGCTGAGAGCATTGGGGGTCTCAATACCTCATTAAACATTGGAGAACATATTCTTACCCTGGAGACATGGGGCTGGCTGGCTGCCCAACCCCCGCAAAAAAAAACAAAAAACCCCACACACACACACCTTAAATCAGTGTCTGACTTGGGCAACTAGGAACATACAAAAGACGACATCAGGCCATCTGCACTGCTGTAGTCCCACTGTGCACAGAGAGGCCTCTGATTAGTTCAGTACTACATGTGGAAGGCATGAAAACACCTGCCAGTTAATGATAAAGTGCCTCATCTGGTTAAAGAGCATTATTTAAATTGGGTGACAGAATGATCAACAAGTAACTGAAAATGGCAGGACTGTGGTAATAGGATTAAGCTCTCCAGTTGGGTCTACATACATCATTACCTCAAAATGTTTCAAAATTGTAAACATTTTTTGAACTGGCCTGATTAATGGAAAGAGAAGCTGGTTTGATAAAAAGAAGCTTGTATAATACAGCCATCTCACACTTGTGATTATACTGCTGTCTATGTTTATAACCAAGCTCGCTGCCATGGTACTGGTTAGCTATTAGTCAGTAGAAATATACCTGAACCACGTATCATCCACTTAACAAGGAAACGTCTGCTGTCTAACTTTTCCACATTTATTAACATGTTGCATTATAACAGTCTCAGACCTGAGACTGGACCACCAATTAACTGCAATAGCACTAATTAAGATGGAGTTTTACAGGGAATTAATCCAACAACAACTTTACAGACAGTTGCAGCTCTCCTGCCAGCTGAAATGACTTACACACACACACACACACACACACACACACACACACACACACACACACACACACACACACACACACACACACACACACACACACACACACACACACACACACACACACACACACACACACACACACACACACACACACACACACAGAGAGAGAGAGAGAGAAAGGATAGTGAAAGACCAGGTGTCAAATACAGGAGCACCTGCACTCACTGTTACTAAAAACACTGCAGAGCACGTAGATGGCATTTAAGAGATGCTTGGACACACACAATGCAGCAACATTAACCAAAAGTAACATGTTTTGCAAAATAAAAACTTTCATATGCGATATTAAAATATCTAAAACCACAAAGCTCTCTTTTACATCTGAAAAAAAAAAAAAAAACAACTATCCACATCAAGAACTGGCTTGATTATACTTTGTACACAAACAATTCTGTGTGTTCTGTGGACAGTGGGCCAGTGACTGTTTTAGGCAGGGCATCGGTTGACATTTTGTCACTGTTTGCGTGGCAGTGAGTCTGACTAACAGAACACATTGTTGTCATAGAAAATAAATTTGACAGAGTGTTGCATGGTACCGTGAAGGACAAAGTTGTGTACAAAGCGTAAACCTTAAATAGTTGATGTGGATTGACACTGCAGTGTCATTCCAGTGTGTGTGCACACACACACACACACACACACACACACACACACAGAAGTGTAAAAGGGAGTTCATGGGTTTAGTAGTCATCCAGTATCAGTCTCTGATACTTAAATGTCAAGACTGAGTCGACATCGCTGATGTCCACCATTTTACCAAACCACAGAGTATATTTTTCCTCCACACAAGAACAGACCAATAGATCTTTACCTACCCTAGAATCTTCAGGCTTCCACAACACTGAGGTACTTTGACCCTGTCTGCTGCAACATTTTTTGAGTTGCTGATTTTATAACATTAAAGCGTCTAATGAGGCTCAGTGACAGGGAGAGAATGATTCCTGGGACCTCCTGTTATTACCTTAATTAAAGCCAGCCAACACTGATCCCGTCCGGCACTGGCCGGTCACTGTGGCAATAATGCTCCTAGCCACATGAGACTTGGTCAGGCAAAAAAGAGGATCACTATAGGAACTTTTTATAGTTGGGGATCATTATGGGCAATAGGGAGTCATCTCATCAAGATTCTGCATCATCTCTAATAAAAATTGATGAAGTGATAAATGAGAACTCTAACACAAAGATCAATGAAAAAAAAAAAAAGTTTAGTTTTCAAAAGGCATGACAAACCACGCATTTCAATCACATGCAGTGATGAAGACTCGCTCGTCTACTTTGATTAGCAGTCAAATGTATTCAAATTAAAATATATCCAAATGCTTTTCCAAACCACAAACTATCCAGCTGTTTTTTTTTTTTTTAAATGTAATACATGTTCTTAAATGCAATGAAAAAAAAAATAATAATATATCATCCATTACACTATCATCCATTTACACTAAGCCACATAATTTTCATACAACTATGTGTACAAACTACACTTTTCTTATACATTTTGATGTGTATTTGAAAAGTATATAGTAGAGAAACCAGTAACAATACAAATATATTGTTTCTTGCCTTTGTAAAATACACGATGTCGAAATCTTAAAAAGGTTTTGATTCTATAATGAATTTCTCAGCTTAAATGTTGTAAATATAACTATATAACATTGTGTCTTTTCAGTGCATTTGTAACTTAATCTGCAACTAAGTGATGCTGAGATATCACAGGGCCACCTGCACCAAACATAGAAATGAAATCACTGATGTGCTACTCATTCTTTGGTACAAAAACAGAGGCACTGACATGTATTGCTAAAAAAAAAAAAGATAGCATGACAGTCTAATGTAAGCCTTCCCCAACATGAAATAAATGGAAAATAATGGGGCTGAAGCATTTGACCAGACTTGGGTTTAACATTACTTCAGAACAATCAATTCAAAGCCACAAAGCTTGGTCCAGATGGTCAGACTGGGGGATTAAGATGAAATTTATGTAGAATGTTGAAACAATCTGCCTTTGACTGGCATTTTAAGTCCTCTATAAGAGCTTACCCTACTAAACAGGATTTAATCTTTACTTAAAAGACTAATGATAAGGTGATGTTTAACAGCAGAGACGGTGGACATTTCACTTGGCAGATTTAATTTCTTTATCATCATCACTATAGATGCAGAAACTGACATGATTTTAAGCAGAACTTGGATAGTGGCAGATACTGCACCACTTATTTACCTGTTTGACAATGCTCATATCTGGACAGAAATAAAGTTTATAAGGACCATAGCAACATTTTTGCATCGTCTGTCTCCTACAAACCCTTTGTGCTTTATATAAATTACCTTTTAAAAAGGCAAGTACTGGTTTCAGTTCATGTGAGAACTGTACGAAAATTATCTTGCAAAGACAAATGGTTATCCAACTGCCTAAATTATTGTATAGTAATGCAGTTAAGAGGCCATTTTTGATAATCCATGTAAATGTGGGCCTGATACAAAATAGGACAGCCCAGAAGTGAATAATTATTTGGTAACAGGAAAACAATGACAGTTGGTATTCTTTACACACTTCTGGTTCAGTGGAGCCGGTCTTTCCTGTGAACTGTATTTACTGTTTTCTGTGATTAAAATCACTCAGCAGGTAAATATGGACAGTCTCTTAAAACCTTAATAACTAGCCATGAGAAAAACTCATGGCTTGCACCAAAAGTCCCTACTAGTTAATTGAAGATAGAAGAGGAAGACACCGAAAAACAAAAAGGATGCAAAACAGTGTGAAACTGTGTCATGTCAGTTGTGTATAGCTGGATGTAGAGCCAAGAGCTTGCTTTTGTCTGTAGGGAGTATGTCTGTTCTGGAAGAAAGGCACTCTCTCTCTTTCAGTCTGTGTCTCTGAGGGGTTTTGCTGCAGCCTAGAGACACAGCAGGCTAATTGACAAGTGGTGGGCTTTGTTTTATCTTGGCTGCCTTGCAGAAATGCTGACTTAATGTTGCCAGTGGACAGATGGCATGTCATGGTGCAGAATGGCCAGCAGAAGCTGCATACGGACTCTCCACACAAGAGCTAGTGTCTCTCTGATCTCAGTCTTCCACTAGCCATCCACATTAATCATTGGATCCACAATGACAATGCTTACAAAGGTTTGCAGTACATTGCACTCTCAGCAAATTCGACACATGACAGCTCCTTCTAAATATATTGAACCAGTGTCTTGAAAAACCCTCTTGTCAAGTATCATCCTCACTGGCTTTTTAAAGCAACAAAAAATATATACATTTTACATGTAAAATTAATTTTAAAACCACATTATTGAGGCTTGAGCAGAGCATAAAAATACCAGCTTAAGGGTCAAGGTGGTTCTGGAGAGGATCTGGGAGGTGACTCACATGTGAGGACTAAGTTCATAGAAGTTTCTGTTGCGATACTCCTCCACTTTTTCAGGTGTGAAGATGGGCAGGGACCTGTAGGGATTCATGGAGATCACCACACTGCCAATGTATGTCTGGGAGGGGAGAAGAAAAAAAAAGAGGGAACAGTAATAGTGAATCTACATGACATTATCTCAGTTTTGCAAAGACAGACTACAGCAACTTTTCTCCCCTCAGTCCATCTTTGTGTTAATTGCTGAGTCATGTTGGGAGGAACTCTGCTGCTGTCACTTTCTCACAGCTGGGTATTCCTAATGCACTGTTGAGACATGGAATTTCTGAAGTGAAGCTGAAGACATGCAAAAGGCCAGTAAACACACAGTGCAAAAACGGTCATGCTGCTCAAACTTATGAAACTTATTAATTATTTCATTTTTAGTTATTTATTATTTGGTATTTTTGTGTGTGCAAGAATTCATGCTACCATGCTAATAAAAGCCTCAAATAAGCATTTAGTGTAAACAAAAACACCAAATTTCATGTTTAATGTCTTACAAAAAGAAAAAGAAAAAAAATTTATTACAACAAAACATTCCCCATGGAAAAAAAAAAAAGATTTATGCAAAATATAAAAATGTAGCATATCCAACTTGTCAGTTAATTCAAAAAGAAAAAATGGTAAACACTTCATTTCATTTAAGATCACCTTTATGTAACATTCACACAGCTCCCATTCTGCAGATAACACTTGTCAGATATTTTTGAAAGCGAATGTAACCAGCAATCATATTTATCCTCCTCCTACGTTCAAAACAGAGCCTAGATAGCACTTTCAAACATCAACCTGTAACATTTTCTTTACTTTCCATGGTAATGGCTGTTGCATAACCCACTCTGAGTCTAAGTGGAGTATGGCCTTCCCCTCTGGCAATACCACAACCTCCCACAGCCTCTCGTTCGATAACACACTGGAGGCTGAATGAGACCTTTTCAAGTGCAGAGGACGGGTACAAAGAGAAAGAGTGTGTACAATGTAGACAAAGTATCTTGTGTTAATGGAGAATTCTCTTAACCAAAAGAAAAAGCTGATCATCAAGAAAATTATAAATCCTCTGATGGATGAATAAAATAAAGCAGGTATTGAAAAAGTTCAAACAGCTACAAATTGAGGCCTTCTAAGGATTTTAAAAACCCAATCTAAACCAAAAAGTGCATTATCAAATAAATTTAATTAAAAAGGAAAAAAAAAATATATTACTTTGATGAATATAAACCTTTTGCTACCACATGTGGAACAAATTTCTTTTAGATTTGAAGAGCGAGAGAGAGAGAAAAAAAAAAGAAACTGTGCTGCTGTGGTCTGATGGGGTAAAAACCCTCCAGACCTTATGTATAAAGTATGAAGGTCTCTCAGAAATCTTTTGACCTTATCCACTGCAGTAAAAAGGTTCAGGTTACACTGTAGCTAAAGTTAAAAGTTAAAATTGTGAGGGGAGTCATGTCTCATCAGCCCAGACCAACACAACCACCATGCACACTGCTCCACCGTTTTCTTTGTTTTGCGTCTCTACACCACCAACTCCATCTGTTACATCAGTATCACAGCTGCTTGGATGACACACCACATGCCCAGAAGCAACATAAATTCATCCATGTTTTTTTTTTTCCTCCACTTCGTTAATTAGCTTTTAAGACATTAAACACACAATGAGTTCAAGACGTGTGAAAACTTGGGGGTTAAATGTGACAAGTCATTTACAGTCATGAAGACATGATGAAATGGAAATGGCAGGGCTTGACAGATCAGCTGGCAGGTTTAGGGAATATTACAAAAAAAAAAAAAAAAAAAAAAACCCACACACACACCACCAGCCACAACAGGTACAGATCAGGATGTCTTGGTGTGATCTGTTATGAAAAGGTGTGGAAGATCAGAACATCTCTTAATTACAACGCTGAGAGAACATCTTTAAGACAATGCCAATTAGTGAGATGACACTGAATAGCCTTATACAGTTTAGGTGTGAAAACAAAATGAAATATACCTGATCCTGCAAATCAATGGGGAAGGGTTTAATAAACTATGGGAAACACTGATGTTCTCAGTAATTCTTTTTGCTCAGTGGGACATAACATGCATTTTGTAGGGCGATTTTCATTCCCTTTGATTTTCCACTTAAGTTATTGGATACACGATGTGCTGTCCTGCTGGAAAACAAAGCCATGTTTCTTCTACTGTGAGCTGTCATATGATAGTTTGGGGGTGGGGGCTGGGGCCATTTGTAAGGAATGATGCCTCAGAGGGAAAAATCCATTCACATGCAAGGATTGTACGCCACAGATTTATTGGATAAGTATAGGATTCAGAGCTTTTCTTGGTCATCAATCTTGAAGCACAGTTTATGCCACCAAAAAAAGCTTCCATAATGAATCCAGAGACACACAATTTAACTTTCCACAAAATAGTATTTTCTTTTACTTTCACTTCATATGCAGTCAGTACTCGTCTTTAAGTAAAAGTAGAGCAAAGGTTTTCACCAGTATAACTTAGGTTTAGTCCTATCTTGTGCAGGAGTTTATATTACTTAAATTACATTAAAAGGCAGAACTTTGCACGTTAAAATATTCAACAACATTTAGGTCAGGAAATACACACAAGGGAAATATAAAGCTCTGAGGGCATCTGAAGAGTAAAAACACCATTCCAAATCCTAAGCAGGATCAGGGATGTAATCATCTCAGTTGGCATCTACAGCAGCCGACCTGCAGAGCAGAAGAATCGTGGACTGCGACAGCACTGAGCTCAGAACCAGTTGTCTGATGTAGGGATGATTATTTAACAACCCCCCCCTTTTTCTTTAGATATATAACCAGGCCAGCCAGCCAGGCTCTCCTTGTCCCTGAGCTCCGGATTTCATGCTTCATTTAAAGACATCATCTACATTCACTGATGATGTGATTTACCGATTGGCTGGTTGTTGTGGTATTTTGTAGCCAAAAGTAGAATGAGTGAGGAAATGGCAGAACAATAGAGTTGTGAAAAAAAAATTTATCTGTGGGTTTCCTTAGTAAATCCTTCAATAACAGCAACAGGACAAGTAGCTCTTCTTAAAGCAAATACATTTATGTTACACTGCCACTCAAATCACATTCAGCCCCGTTAGGAAATTTTTCATTATAAGATGCTGGACTTACGTAGATCTCATTGTGGTCAAAGCGTTTCTTCAGGTTTTCAAGGAATGAATCTTCAGAAAGGGGCTCTAGGAGGACCATGTCACCCACCCCAATCATGTTGTCTAGAAGTGACGTCTTCACCTCCATTTTGGCTGCAGGTGTCCCCCCCTGCAGAGGAAAACATCAGAAGGAATATATACATCACACATATTGCAAATTAAAAGTGTATCCTGTGGAGAATTTGGCCCACAGAACTACAAGGAAACATGTGTATCAGTCCCTGTTTGTTTTTATCATGCCACAGTGAGCCAGAACAGTCAGTAACGAAGAAAAAGCAGATGAATAATACATAATTTAAAAACTGGTTGAAGAAATCAATCAACTTAATACAACAAGTAGGTTGTTATTTTATTTTTTGCTAATCATTATTTTGAGGTCTATAGCAAATTTTTTGAAGACATAGTCTCCGATCAGAAAATAAACAGTCCTAAACTTAGCCAATACAAATAAATTTGGGGAAGGGGGGGGGGGGGGTTATGTTTTTACAGCAACAGTTTGACTCCAGGAAGAGGACCAGGGCCTTCTGATTGGCTATTTGGTCTTTTCCTTTGGCATGTGAGAACAACCCCCTGGCAATTGCATAACTGATGAACTTTGCTCTTGACCTCTCAGTGTCAGCTAAGCTTCAACTGGTTTTAGGACATCTTTTAAGTCAAAGACATGCCCCTGCCCCCAAAAAAAGAAGAAACACATTGCTTCATGGGTCTCTGTTGCTGCACTTGCTTGTTGTAGCAATATAATATTTGGGGACAGGGCTGGTGTACACCATGACAAAAACACTGCTGGGGGTGGCAGTTTTCAATCTACCATTGCCTCCCATGTCCTTTAGGGCAGTAATCCCATTGCTATAGGGCTGGAGATAAAAGAGGGGCCTAGGACACATTCAGGGCCTTGACATGGGGATTTGCTGCAGTAAAAACCCAATGTCTGCTGTTGGGACAGACTATCCATGCCATCCTCTATTGTTCACTGCTCATGTAATACAGATGTATTTTAAAGCCAGAAACAGAATCTGCTTTGCACCAAATGAAATTATTGCAAGGCTACATTTTTGTAATGCACTCAGATAATGTGACAAAAACACTTTCTGCATCGTTTAACCTCACTTTTTTTTTCTTTACACAGTGAATATAGTCAAAATACAGACAGTTTATGGTCAAACAGGTGACTCAGTAGGATATACAGTTTAACATTTGTGGACAGTTAGAAAAGAAAAGCTCCAACATTTAAGAAGAAAACCTTCGCTTTTGTTCAAAGCCATATTTTCAATCAACTGTCAAAGCAGCTTTTAGCAGCAAACTTCTTGAACAACAACAGCATGGTATTCCTGAAAAAAAATCCTGCTGTAGGCTTTCATTTCACTTTTTCCCTGGCCTCTGTTCCCCTGCAGGGCACAATATTATTGGCCTATAAAGGAGCTACCTTCATTGAAGGCAACACACAAGATCCAAAGCCACTGACTCCCACAAAGCTTTTAAAGGATGAGGAAGAATGTTGCAAAATGATTTATGGAGATTTGCAATCAAGAGATTTTAAATTACTTTAATGCTTCAAAGTTGCCAAGAGTTTGATCTTGACTCAGATGGATGTACTAAGCAGGGGGAGAAATATTTACTTACTTGTCAAGCCATAGTCTGCTGAGCTCTATTACACTGTACCCACTGACTGGTGCATGTGTTGGTCTGATGGCACAGTGCCAAAGCCTTTCCTGTGACAGCTCATACCTACCAGCTGCTTTGGCTGTCTGCAATGCAGTTTAAAATCCAGTTATTTCCTTTAAATTTAGTCACTGAGGTCACAAACGAACAGCAATCACCTCTGCGGCTTCATGCCATATGTCATCTTTTCACTGGAGCATCATTATGCTCCTGTTTTGCTCCAGCACGCTGAGGCACCAAGGTTTTTTTTTTGTTTTTTTTTTAAACTATCACTGTTATGTTTCCTTTAAATTGAATGTCAGTTTGGGTTGCTTTGCACATTTTACATCATTGGCATCTATCATAGTGCCACTAAGTTTATATTACATATTCACTGAAGACATAGTCTTGGGAGGTCGTTTCCATTTATGATCATGTTGTATCCGCACATTAAATGGATGAAATGAAAATAGATTTCTACAATCAGGTGTGCTGTATATCAATAAAGTCACATTTGGATTCAACTATTATCGATCCCTGCTTAACCACTGACCATCCAGAATATCAGATGATGTTTTCATTAGATGGCCGCAAACAAGTTTGGTCAGGTAATTCCTAAAAAATGAAGATCACTAACTAAAAGTGTTGAACTGGCCATTAGACATGCTGGCACAAATCCCGGTGGTTGGCTATGGAGATCGGTGTAGATGACAGCATTCTGTGTATGGACTGAGCTCGTTAGCCGGTCACAACTAGTCCTAGCAGTTGAGGTTATAGCTGAAATTCTTTCAAAGCACAACCCTACTAACAACCCAGCTACTGCGAATTTACTGCTGAACAGTAAGTGCATAGACATGCAAAGCTGACATTGCTGGGTGCTGGTATGACTAGTAAGAGTTTAAAAAGAAAACAGATGCTGAGGCCTGGGGGAGAACAGTAGTGTCCATGTCACTCAAGCGCCTTTGCCATTCTGACGAACAACATATTGCATCTGTCTACAGCCTGGGCGCAGGATGCCCTTAGCTTCTCTGCTGATAACCCACTACCCCAGATTTGGAACTGGCTTCCAGGCAGCCAATGAGACTGTCCCATTAATAAGTTGCTGCCTGCTGCTAAGCATACTGGATCCAGAGTGGGAGGTGGAGAGAAAACCTGACAGCCTTGATTAAATTTAGGGGATTATCCTCACTGCTGAGTGGTAGAGTGAAGGGGAGTAATACTAGTTCCGTTTTTGTAATTTTTAAAAACATAGATTCTTGTGGTTTGTCACAAAAAAAAAAAAAAAAAAATACACCAAGCCTTTTATTGTGGCTTTAGATTTTAAAAAGATTTTAATTTTAACACACTACATCAAAATGACCCTTGTATGAACCAGAGGCAAATTACTCTAAAACTGGATTACAAGTGTTCCCGATTTATCAATCCCTCTGATGCATTTTGCATCCATCACAGAGACTGATTAAATCCCCGTGATGGATGTTTAGGAGTCAGGCATCACAGGCACCCACGTGGTTGAACAGCTATTAATCCCAAATCTAAATCTCATGAATTAATGATGTGGCATAATTTATGGTCAAATGCATTCAATTTGTTGGCATTTCACCTTAACTGGTGACTGACTGGAACAGTGACTATGTGTAACAGATAAGAGTGGTTTACAAAGCATTTGAACCTGACACATTAAATGGTGACTTTCTGTGACAATAAAAAAAAAAAAATCTATAAAATTCTGTTGAAAATATGTCATATTTCATGTGGCTGGAGCTGAAAAGATATAACTATACTTTGAGCAGCAATGTTTAGCAAGGTAAACTTAATGATACCTATGACTGAAACTTAACTAAGAACCTTACCCACCAACCTCCCACTGGTGTCGTAGTATTTGCAGCATCATGACAAGGTCAAATGGGGCACACTGAATGTGAGGTCACTACTGAGTTACTGTTTCGAGCCTACATCAGAGTATGCCACCTGATTTAATATGAAAATGGAATTTGACTAAGATTACTGTGTTGTGATCAGAGCGACCAAGTTGCTTTGCTAACTGCAAAAAAAAAAAAAAAAAAAAAAAAAACATGCGGGAGTTTTGTAATGTATTAGTCTATTACTGATGGATGGGCTGGACGCAGCATGTCAAAGCAATTCACCAACAATATAGCAATACATGTTTTGTTTCATGCTGCTGAAACCAACCAGATTTACCAGCTATATCAGGATATAGGGTTAGGGTTTTTTTTCCCCCTTTTAAACACCATTAAATATACCTATATTATTTATGGGCCCTTGACTGAGGTCATGTGTTCCTTTCTGTCCTCGAGAAAGGAGAAAAGTTATCCAACCAAAAGGTCAACAACCATGCAAGCACTCGCACGCAAAAAATGTGCATCGGCGTTGTTGGGAAAAGAGCCAATAAACCAGCTGTTGTTTGATGGGATGCATGTTCTCGATTCAAAGGGAACGGCTCAGAGTCATTAGCGATTTGAAAATGGTCAGAATTTTCGTCATAGTCAATAAAGCAAGCTGGCAGCCGACAATGACATGTGGTCTGCGGGAAAGCAAATGGGCATTGTGTGAAATACAGAGATGATTGGTGCCCATCCACCTAGGGAGGGGCTGTTTGAGAAGACAGAGGCAAACAACTGCTGATAAAATCTATCTTGCAGTGTAATAGTCTGTAAATTCCCCATCATATCAGACTGGCATTGTCACAGGGCAGAAGAGTAGCAACATCACAGGCTGCTGGCAACGATGGAGATTAAAGCCCTCTCTGATGGAGCAGCAGTGGAGCACGGGGCTGTGCCAAAGAGCAGGCCAGGACAGAGGTTTAGAGGGCCAGAGAGCTAGCAGCTGCCTGGGAAAGTGACCTGGAATCCAGAGTCCTCAACATCGCTCCAGGTGCAGATCTGTGTGAGTGAGGCATGAGCAAAGACTGGCACATGGAGGAGAAAAAAAAAAAAAAAAACAAACAAAAAAACCCCACAAAACTGGCAGTCACACCACTTGCTGGCACACAACAGACCGAACAAACAGAGCATTTTTGAAAATCTTGCACTTAACGTCTGAGCTAATTACTTCTACCTTTTTTTAAACATTACACACTTTTGATAGCTAATAACTTAAGTGTATGCTATTGTAACGTGAAGATCACACAGATTGACCTTTGTTGGCTCAACAGTGTGTGAATTCATACCACAGAATTATAGTCTGGCTAAATATAAACCTTTAATCCAAACAAACATGGCTTGTTATTTACAATACAACTAAAAAAAAAAAAGCAAGGACATATCAAGACTGGTGGAGATCCAACACATGACCTTGAGCAAGTTGGCAAGATGACAAAAGATGAAACGACATCATATGCATTCATCATTGAAAAGAGATCAAATGACTGAAAAATTGCCTGATGTTTCAGGTTTAGACCTTGACAACATATTCTGTCAATGTCACATGAGCAGATTCAGTATTTCTGGGTTTATTTTATTTTATTTTATTTTATTTTTACTGTGATCTGAAGAAGGCTGGGCTGAATTGAAATAAGGTGACTGATTAGGTTTGAGCATGTTTTTTGTTTGTTTGTTTTTTTATATCATTGATTGGCTTCTCACAGTAGGCATTTTATAATCAGGACCAGTGCCACAGCATCTGTGCCAAGTGTTTGGTTCAAGAAGCTTGATGATATAGAAGCTAATTATTGTGCTAATTGCTGAACTGCTAGCAAGCTAACAGCTAACACATTATCTAGCTGGTTTGGCTCTGGTTGGTCACAATGGGTCTCCTTGACTCTGTTTTCTCTGTTTATGTGATGATGACACCTCTTGACATGTACTGTCCACTTTACACCATTTGGGTAAATTAAAATTTGTAGGAATAAAGCCCACTTAGTTAATAAACTAGCGAATGGTCAGTTAGCGTGTTTGTTAGCTCAACCAGACTGCTAATGAGGCAAACGTTAAACAAAAACACTTCTTCTTATCTGTGTCTATCCTTGTGTATGGAAAATATTGCACTCTGATGGAGTTTATACTCCGATAAACTAAGTTGAACGTGCACAGGAGCTATAAAACTACAATAACTTACTCTCCATTTCCTTAAAGGACAGCTCTGTCAAGACTGCCAATTCAGTCAATCGTCCAAATCCACAGGTCAAACTTACCCCAGGCTGAGCTTCATGTGAAAAATACTGATTAAGTCACTCCCCACAAGTGAATCCACTTATCAATCCACTTTTCCATCAACTATAGCAAATCCACTGGAGTGAACTGAATTAGCCACAAAATGGTGCAGTTTAAGTAAAACAAAGGCCCTGTTAATTCTAATGGTCTGTCAGCAAGTTCGTTTGCTCAGCTAGGCTGCTAATAAGATAAGAGTGACAGTGGGTCAGGGTGCATAAAACCAGGGCTGTGGCTGTGGAATAGCTAAATGGAATCTGATTAGCTTGATAAGTTTTGATGGATGATTATTAAATTATATGTATTCAAAAGCATCAAGAAAACCATGAAATCAAGTTTTCAGGCACTTTCATTTGTATGTATTTTCACAAGGGGAGCAGAAGATTCATGTTTGCCCCTCTATCTCTTCCGGAACAATGCAATGACACTGGTTATCTAATCATGCTTTAAAAGGATTAGCGAGGTAAAAGAGCTAAAAAAGGCATATCCAGGTTTCTCCCCATCATTATGGAGACACTGTTGGACACCTTTGGATTTATGAGGGTAGGATAGCTTTTTTCATAGAAGAAAAAACAAAAAAAAAACCTAACTACAGTATTTTTTCCCCCCATTCTTCATTCATAATGTTGAATAACCAGTAACAACAGCTCTAAAAAGTGACTTCATCATTTATCAGCTATTTAACAAATACCAAGTGGACAACCCTGCAAAGTTGCAAATTACTCACTATTACATGAATACACTCAAAAATTCCAGCCTCAGCACTGTCGGCACAACCGGCAGTGAAACACTTGGTCTGGCTTGGATTCACTTTAGTGAATGGAGAAAGCAGCTGTACTGGACTGAACAAAGAAACAGTGAGCTCAGTTAAAATGTACAGCATAATTACACCAGCTACTTGGGGCCATAAAGGATAGGAAGTTTAGTCAGTTGAGTTGAAAAGGTGGAAAATGTTCAGAGTCAGGCAACACAGGCTAAAATATTTTTGTCAAAATCATAAATTTGGGGACAATATTTGAGTTCTGCCCTTTCAACGCGAAAGACACAAAGCTACAGCAGAAAACTAATCATAGAAATGCTTTCTTAAAAAGGTTATTCATTTAGAGAATATTTGATGCTTTCTGGCTTTAGAAACTGTCTGCTGAAGGCTTGTTAAAGTCCACTCTGTGGATCTGCATGTGTGCCCCCCGTTTGCCTCTGTTGATGCAAGGCTAACACACGACACACGCCTCACTACACTAAGCTGCACGGGCAGACAAGTGCAAACACTATTCATCACCATGGCACTGGCTGAGGGACTTTGGTCCTCTATACACACCACATTAGACTATAGCAGTTCACCTCACAGTGTTCATGAAGAGGCCTTTGGCACATTAGAAAAGCAATTGCAAATAAAAAAAAAAAAAAAAAAAAACCACACTGGCCAACAAGCTCACACTGAGGGGAGCTACTAAAATGGCCAGCAGTCCCACACAGTGCTATCATCCAAGTGTGAGCTAAACGGTTGTTACTTTTTTCCAGGAGTCTCTCTACAATGCTGAGGGCTTACCACACTCTGCTTTTCAGTAGTGTCAGTAGTGCCCAGTCATGTTACATCACTGTTTGTTTGATCAGTGCAGGTAATAAAGTTCCCAACTGGTTTCCCAACGGGGACTATGGCCAACAGAGGCAGGACATACTGTAGAAAACCACGGAAAGAGAGACACAATCTTAAAAAAATAATAATAATAAGAGTTCTTATTTGAAGATGTTTGGATTTCAAATTCACAGATAAATTATGAGTTTAAAAAGCTGCAGGATTCAAAGCAATAATGACGGTAGTGACTTTGCATCTGAAGACTAATCAAGCCATTTTGGATATGTCATGGCTAAGTACTTTTGAAGCATTAACTTTTTTTTATTTAAAGGCTCATTGTTGAGTGGGGAAAAGTTAAAAGTCAAGGACTGATTTATGTTTAGACTTGTTACAATCAGCAGTTTCTGGATGATACAACTCAGATCTGAAATACATTCAGTTAGAAATGCAGTCCCACATAATTCATACGTTAATATTTTACATTCTGTAAAACTGATGATAAAAGCAATATATAGGTACATTACTTTCATCCAAAAGTAAAGTACACATTTAAAGACTTTTTATTGCTTTCCACAATGACTTTATGAAATTCTCCCGATAATACAATGATGTGCTGTGGTCTTAGCCATAGATTTATCTAATGTAATAGCAGTGTATTTAATATTCAAGTGTCAGCTTTTTTTCTACATGAGCCAAAGCTTTCTTCTTCCCAAATGGTATTCCCCTCTTTGTTTGATTCTAGACTGGATCCCAAAGGGGACCCCAGCAGATAGAAAGCAGCTCAACTTTGTCAAGGGGGAAATTTGGTATATTTCTCAAAGATGTGAACTGTTTTATTCATTCAGTAATTTATTCCACTCAGCAGCATTAAGGGCTCGGGGGAGTGCTGGACCTTATGCGCTCACATTTGGTTTAACCACTTCCACGGCTGACATTGATCTTTTTCTGTAAGTATCCAAGTCAGAGTAGACAATTCAAAGATGTATATACGTTTAATTAAAAAGGGGAATAGTGCTGTTTTACTCTGAGTGAACCAAGAGTGGATTTGATATCTTCCCCATTCATGGTGGGAATATTTAAAGAGCCTAATATTTACAGTTATTGTTCCTGTCTTGGCTGTGCACCAGCAGCAGATACAAACGGAGCATGTTAAACAGACTGAACTTGCAACAAGTTTGAGGCACGTTTCTGTCCTCAGCGCCCCGGTCTGCAGAGATTTCACTCTTAAATGACAAAGACTGCCCTGCAGCCCGCAGATGTAGGCAATTAGCGATCACACTTTTTCCTTTTTTTTTATCCACTTCGCTTAATGAGCTTTAGTCTGGGTCGAGAAAGATACAAACAGCCAAACTGGACTCGAACACAATCTGTCCTGCCAGTTTTACCCTCCGGCCAAAGACAGCTCGTTCACAAAGAAATAGAAAGATAAACAATAAATCCCAACCCCCTCCTGCTCGAGGTGAGGAGGAATGAATGAGTTGGGAAGCAGGCGGTGTAACGCAAAGAGAAAAGTTTTTGAGAAAAGTTGCCGCGAGTGCAAAAGTGGAGCCGAACAGAGAGAAAGAGCACGCGCTTAGAACATTTTCAGCATCAATCCATAAAATAAGAAGGAGAAGATGTCCAACTTGCCTCTTTCTATCTGCAAGATTTGGCCCCTCTTGTCCTAAATCCACTCTAGGGAAAAAGTAGGATCCCAGAGGTGATTCTCCAAGTTTGGAGCGGCTCCTGAAGCCCTTCCCCGCTGCCTTCTCTCTGACTCCTGTCGGCCGTGCTGGATGAAGCTGGACGTGACTCTCATCCGAGTGCCAGCACTTTGAATGGAGCTCTGGGTGGTTTGAGAGTGCAGGGTCCGCCGGGCGTAGGGAGCGGCTGGAGCGGCGTCACTGGGCTGGTCCAGCGTCCTCTAATCACCTCCAGCACGGCGGGGGGGTGGAGTGGGCTCTGATGCCTTCACATGTTGTGTGAATGATTGCGTTTCATTGTTTTTGTCCATAAGAAGCGCTCTTTATTAATTCAGTCATGATCATATATCACCCAACGAAGCATCAACCATTTCTACTGTTTATGAAAATACTCAGACAGCATGCATTATTTTTTATTTTTTTAACAGGGTGTGTTTCTCTTAAAAGTGAATGAATAATGAATTGTGCGTCGTAGAGGTAATGAACATTAAACACTCTGGCACTGTGCAAATAATGAGAAATATTAATCAAAACCTTTGTCAAAAAGAAATTAATATGAAACAAACGTGTTTAAAGTACTTTCTGGCGTTAGAAATTTACGAGGTGGACTGTAATGCGGCATTAAGGCTTTCCTTCAGTCCCACAGACAGACACACCAACCGCCCGGCAGCACAACACCCCCCTCCTGTGTTTTCACTCTAAATAGCAACGACCTGCTATTTGGCGTAATCATGCTAACTGGGGCTCCATTTTGTGTTGTCGTGGATTATTAAAACACATTTCCAAAGGACAGGGGACTAATATTGTTCAAGTTTTTTATTTTTTCTACTCATCTCCCACTCATTATCTAAACTACTTCAAAAGAACAAGCGGAGGTGGCTAATTACAAAAGTTGACTTTACATCAGTCCATGTTGCACAACAGGCAGAGACGGCTATCACATTGTATAAAATAGTACATCAGGTCTTAAAGTTAGCACAATAATTTCACAGATAACATTTCCTCACTTTTGGACAATACGTGAACTCCCCGCACAAGTCTGGTGACCTAGATAGAGTTGGCGTTGACGCGCATGCGCTGTTGTGTCTTCAACTTCCTTGTCCCTTGATCAATCGGAATTGGACTTTGCCTGTACTAGTTTTTATTTCACCGACTGTTTTTGCCCGCAAAGAGGATTTCGGTGAGTTAGTTTTTGCTTGATCTAACTGTGTGGATAGTCATACATTTAAGGTTACTCGTGGCACTGCGTCAGAATTATAAATCAAGCTGAGACGGTGTGAGCACTACCAGGTGTAGTCGGAAGTCAGACTTCAGGGCTGCCTCACAAAAATCTCCACTCATAAATCACAGTTTTATGTCATGTGCTCAGATCTGTAATATGTCTACTGTCGTGCCATTTCGCACCAAAACAAGGAGTACTGGTGCACAGACGTGCAAGTTACTGACTGCGAGCACGCCAGGTCCCATTTAAACAGATGTGACGTAGACAATGGAGATGTTGGTAATCTCAGACTAACTGTTAAAAACAGCAGCCAAAAATCATTATCTGCCGCCTTACTGCATGCTTGATTTTACACACATCCATTCTGCTTTATCCACTCTCCGTCCCTTGTTCAATACATGTATATATGTATATAGAGAATAATTCCACTGTAGAATGACTTAACGTTGTAATATCTTGGGTCACAAAGTCCTCACCTCCTAAGTAAAATGGATGTCCTTTTCTGTCATGTGCTTATAGTGCAGTTTTTCAGTCTTCTTTGTAAAGATAGATGCTAAAATATGCTCGTACGTGCATGTTCTCTTTCTTGTCCAGAGTGTTTTTTATGAATAATCAAAGGCAGCAGAAGCCGACGCTAACAGGCCAGCGTTTCAAAACTCGTAAAAGAGGTAAGAAGATTTAAAACAACAATCACATACTTGTACCGAGTATTTTGTTTGGATCGTCTTCAGATAGTCAGGTCCCAGGAGCCATTTGATCACAGACACAATATTAAAGACATTTTAATTGCCCCCATACAAAACAACGATAAGTATCTAGCCCACAACTATTATGTAGTAAATAAATGAGTATTGTTTTTGTATTGCCACCTAAGACTTAGCTCACACAACAATCAAACACCAGTATGTGGGCATAATCAATTTACCAAATGCAAACATAGAAAAAAGGAATATGTATAGTTTAATCTGTGTCTGTCCATGGCCAGAGTATGGCTTTGGGTGTGTTGTTTAGAAATAGAAGTAAGTGGCGGGGGTAAACTGATGGGGATATCGCCTTCTCAACAGATGAAAAAGAGAGGTTTGACCCTTCCCAGTTTCAGGAAAGTATTGTACAAGGTCTGAATCAAACTGGCACTGACTTGGAAGCTGTTGCTAAGTTCCTTGATGCCTCTGGTGCCAAACTTGACTACCGACGCTATGCTGAGAGTCTGTTCGACATCCTGGTGGCTGGTGGAATGCTGGGTAAGTAGCAAAACCCATCTACTGTCCCATTCTTAAAAAAATAGTCCTTCATTTTCATCATATGACTCTGCTCCCCTTATTCACTGAAGCAAAGTTGATGTCATGAGGGCAAATCCCCAACCCACAACCTAATTTCTTTATGTGTAAAAGATGCCAGATAATAGTTTCTACATTTTAAGGAACTTGCTTTTAATTTAAAAGTAAAATGGGACACTTTTCTGAGGACGTGTTTGCCTATTGAACAATGTGTACTTTGGTTTCACTGTTGGCAATACTCAATAAACAACCCCAAATAGTTCTTCTGTTTCATTCTATTAATGCACACATTCTGGAGAGCATGAGCTGAATTAAACGATATTAGAATAAAATGGAGAAAATGTGTTTGTTCTTTTCAGCCCCAGGAGGTACCTTGTCAGATGACATGACATGCACAGACTTCTGTCTCTTCAAAGCACAGGAAGACATGGAGACCATGCAAGCATATGCGCAGGTAAATAGTAAATGTTGCCCACTGAGCAGCATTATTAAAAGGAAGTTCAAAATCAGAGGTTTTCATCAGCACAAATAATGAAATATTGTTTGCTTTCCTTGTAGGTCTTTAACAAACTCATTAGGCGTTACAAATACTTGGAGAAAGGATTTGAGGAGGAGATTAAAAAGGTAGGGTTTTGTTTTTTTGTTGTTTTTTTTTTGTTAAAGCTTCCCTCACAAAATCAAGTCTGAATTCATGATCACTTATTTGAAAACAATATTTATATGTCTCACCTCGAATTCTAGTCTGAAGGACTGTGTTTATGTGTTTGCTCTCTGGCAGCTGCTACTCTTTCTCAAGGGCTTCACTGAGTCTGAGCGTAACAAGCTGGCCATGCTAACAGGAATTCTGCTTGCCAATGGCAATATCTCTGCATCCATTCTCAGCAGCCTCTTCAATGAAAACCTGGTCAAGGAAGGTACGTACTTCTCTGCCTTGGAGGTATGCCTATTTGTGTTTCTCGGTGGTTTGCTGAAACTACTGAAACAAGTAGCTCCAAAAAAGGGTTTGGAATCATCTTATACCTCCTTTTTTGTGTTTTTTGACTTTCCATTTTTAGTACCTCTTTACTGATTAAGTACTATCCTTTCTTGCACTCAATTTTTTCTCCCATTCTGCTTCCAACATTGGCCTTTAAAAAACAAAAAAAATAAAATTTTATATATATATATATATATATATATGATTTCATGATATGGTGCTGTCTACAGTTTATTTATTTTTAAATAGCACTCTTCTTAATGAGCTTATTTAGCCATGTTGCACGTTTACATTTGTTTGTTTCTTTTTCCTTTGGCTGTTTACTTGGCTCTTGTTTTTCAATCAATAAATACTTGCCCTCTCATTACCATATTTTTGAATGTAGTAAACACTATTCTTTGGCATTACAGTGACATCAGATCATTATTCACATTCATTCACAAACATTCAGGTAAATCTCCATAAACCATTCTATAGTTTATTATATTGACAAACATAAAAACGGTTATCCAGCTCATATATACTAGACTACCCTTGGAAAACTGGTGCCAACCCCAGGAGATTTCTGAGGCCAGTACTGATTTTTTATTTTTTTGACGTTGTTTGTTTTTTTGTTCAGACAGTTCAGACATAGGAATGGCCACAGGTAGGAAGCCATCTCTAACAGTTTGGGTATTCCCAGCACAGTGGTGTCAATAATTTTCAAATGGAAGAAGTTAAGAGCCACCAGGACTCTTCCTCGAATTGACAGTTAGGTCAGATTCAGTAAGCAGGCATCATTCTACAGAGCTTAAGAAGTTGTTTGCAGAGATGGGAGAACCTGCCACAGGGACAACCTTCTCAGAAGTCATCCATCAGTCAGGCCTTTATTGTAGAGTGATGAGATGGAATCCACTTTGAGCAAAAGACATATGAGAGTATGCTTGGAGTTTCTGCTTTTGGCTATATTATTTGCGAAATGATGTATAAGTGTGAAAGTTAGAAATGATAGAATATCTTCCTTGTGTTGTCTCGCACACAGCACAGGAGTTTTTTGCGTGGGTAAAAAAGAAAAACAGCTGCTCTGCCTCTCTTCTGCTCACCCAATATATCAATCAGAAAGTGAGCCATGGCTCTCATTCACAGAATGTTACTTTATTTTAGAAAGGCAATGATCAATGTGAAAACTCAGTGAGTGAACCAGTGGTGTAACTTTCTGACTGACCTGTATTGTGACACGATCACTCAACTTTATCACTAATTGAGATAATCCGTCATGGACATTCGTGTTTACCGGCTCTGCTGTTGCCTTCTAGCCCACTTAGGTCTTTCTTTGCTATGCACATGTATTTTCAGCGAATTTTCATTTTGTTTGGAAAAGAAGAAAATATATGCCATCAAAACCGGTTTTCTGAGCAACAGCCTCAGTTGGTGTATGACAATGATATTTACCTCTCAAGTTGGTGAATCAAAGCCCTTAAATAGATGTGATAGATGGAGGTCATGCCTGCATCACATTATAGGCCTGTCTCTGCTCACTAACCTCAGACTGTTTTGTTGCGTTAGAGATGCATATTTAATAAACCTGTGGCTCAAACTTATTTTATTGACTGCAGTGTCGTTTTTCGGGGCATTGATCCAAGTAAAACCTGTCTAATCACATCCTGTGGATCTGTGTTTACCAATGTGTTAGTCAAGCCTAGACATCATCCTGGCAGGTCTGTTACCAACAGCTGACTCACATTTTTATGCATTTGTTCAGGGGTTTCTGCATGCTTTGCTGTAAAACTCTTCAAATCCTGGCTTTCTGAAAAGGACATCAACTCTGTTGCTGCCAGTCTCCGAAAGGTTGGCATGGACAACAGGCTCATGGTGAGAATTATATCTGAAAAACAAAATCTTATCAAGGTTAAATAGGCTCTGCTTCCCAATACAAACAGTGTGTTTTGTGTTGAATAGTGTGTCTGTGTTGTCTAAATAAGACTAAAAATAAAATGAGTCAGCAGAATTAATACTGTTGAATCTCATTACAATTAATGAACAAGGCTTGTCTTCAGAAAAGGGTCTGTTTCAATATTTGATTGTCTGCCTTTTCAGGAGCTGTTCCCTGCAAATAAGCGCAGTTGTGAGCACTTCTCTAAGTACTTTACAGATGCTGGGCTCAAGGAGCTTTCAGACTTCGCCAGAAACCAGCAGTCCATAGGTGCTCGTAAGGAGCTGCAGAAAGAGCTTGAGGAGCAGATGTCACGTGGGGACCCCCTCAAAGATGTAAGCCATGTTACAGTCTGAGTGTCTTTTTACATGGAGTGCTGCCTTAGATGACAACGTTGAGGATATCACTGAAGATTTCTTTCTACTTCAGCTTTACTTTAGCTTTGGTTCGCCCACTTTGCTAATAATATGTTACATCTCTGCTTTTGGGCCTAACAGATCATCGCCTACACCCGGGAGGAAATAAAAAGAAACAACATCTCAGAGCAGACGATGATTGGTCTAATTTGGTCCAGCGTAATGAGTGCCGTGGAGTGGAACAAGAAGGAGGAGCTAGTCACAGAACAAGCCATCAAACATTTAAAGGTGACACTTGTGTTATATCGCTCTGCTTTTCCACTATCTTGTAGTAGCCATGGCAACAGAAATGAAGATGTAAGGGAACAGATGTCACTCTTCAATCAGGGGTATTTCAAAATCCAGCCTGCTGTAGGTTTTGAATTTAGCAGAGATATAATTTATTCCCTCACCCAAACCCATTCCACCAGTGAAGAAGAAGCAATGGAAGAAACCATAGAAATATCTTCAACATCCTATTACCCAATTTTTTTCCTTCTTACTTTCTCAGCAATACAGCCCACTGTTGAAGGCTTTTACCTCACAGGGCCACTCTGAACTTACTCTACTGTTGAAGATCCAGGAATACTGTTATGACAACATCCATTTCATGAAGGCCTTCCAGAAAATTGTTGTACTGCTCTACAAAGGTATTTTTATGTATGCAAGGCTCCTTTCCCCCTTGCCCAATCCTCTCAATGGGGAAAATAGTTTGTGTTGTAGTGTGGGGTTTAGCAAGCTTTGTTTTTCAGCCCCTGCAGATACTATCTGTGTGGTTAATGTTATGTTTAATTGGTTTTTATTTTGTATACCCTTTAAAGCGGATGTCTTGAGTGAGGAGGCAATTCTGAAGTGGTACAATGACGCCCACCTGGCTAAAGGAAAAAGTGTTTTCCTTGAACAGATGAAAAAGTTTGTTGAGTGGCTCAAGAATGCAGAGGAAGGTAAGCACCTCATTTTCTCCTCTGTCTGTTCTGTCTTGTTTTTCTCAGTTTTTTCTCAGCTGTAGGTTGCCGAAAACATTGCATGGTTTTGTGCTTTATCTCATTTGTGCAGAACAGCAAGCTAATTTAACTGACAAATTCACTGTTTGTTTTGTTTTGTTTTGTTTTTTTCAGAGTCCGAATCTGAGGAAGAGGAGGCAGACTGAACACCAATGGCTGTAACTACCATCCTGATTTTTTATTTTCGTATAAACACAAGACAAGTTGTAGTAGAATGATTTGTTACAGAAGTCTGTTTATATTGCTTTTTTCCCCTTTTCTATTCTCTACCTCCTTATATCTTGTTCAAATGTAATGGAAGGGCTTTAATACTGTTTTTCTTTTATCAGCTTTTGGGTCATATCAATACTTGTACTCTGATTTATACGCTTCAGGAGCTGGACACACTTAGCTAAATAGATTTAAAACCCTTTCATGTATTAAAATGGGGCCTTTTCTCTCTTTGTGGAGACAGTTCCTTTTAAAATTAGCCAGTTTTAAGGCATCTTTCAGTTGTATTTCATCATGGATCTCATACTTGCCAGAGGTCTATTAATGTAGCCATGATATCAATTCTGAATTCATTTCCAATTTGTAGACACTGTCTCCAATATCAATGATGGAGCTGTATTGTTTCAAACAGGTAATGCCCCATAAATTGAAATGTAATTGTTCCATATATCTTATGTAACAGAACCATTTAAGCTTTGTGGGGTTTTTTCTTTACTATACAGTTTTACTCTTTGAAATAAATAAAAATTTATGGTTTTCATTAATGCTCTATTTTTTATTACTGGGTATATATAGCCTAAGTACTTCACAAAATACAAGGTTTCTAACGCACCAGGCACAACTAATATGACCAATTGGGGATAAAATAACCGTAATATGATGTAGCACACATTTGCATTCATGTCGACACAGCCAATCATATGGAAAAGTTCTTCTAGGAATATGGGGAAATCCATTTGTTGTGTCACAGATAAACTTATGCTCCCTAAAAAGTTTTCCATTGGTTGATCTCTATCCTCACCTAATCAAGTAATCAAGAAAGGCAGTCTGGGTTGCGTGACCTGAGGTGCAAACAACAATCTCATTCTCTTCGGTCCTATCCCACTTTAAATGGTAATTATGGTTCAGTCAAGCATGCAAAAATGTGAGTGAGATGATGATTCGAGATGTTATGAAAACGGAGGTCCATGCACATTGATTAGGCCAAGTCATTTTACAAACCGGGAAAAAAAGACTTCTCATTTTAATGGAATCCAGCAAACAAAGGCTGAGTTTTGAATATATTTTTAACCCAATTTCTGTCTATTGATGTTTAAGTATCAGTTAACTTCAGTTTGGTGTCGATACTTTATACCCCTAGAAATCTGAACTCTAGACAGGACCATTATCTGTCTGTGTAGGTGGGATCAATTCATGTATTCTGGAGTGTTTTCTAAAGGAGAATTATTTACTTCAGCTATCATACAGTCACCTAGACCTTGAATCAGTGAGGCAGTGAAGCAGTATGACTGAATGACTGAATAGAATGGATGATTCACAATGGACCAAGTCAGCATGCATATTTCAAAGGAATATACTGTACAATAGAGCACAAAAAGCATTATCGACTGGTAATCAGTTTCACTTGGTGCCAACAGATGGCAGTAAGTCCTTAAGAGATGTTTCCTCCCCTTATTAAAGCCCTCAAGGGTTTGAGTTGAGCTCAAATAGAAAATGCCATTTTGAAGAAACCAGACTAGAAAGTAGTAGACACAGGCAAAACTACAAAGTATCTGACACAAGTGTTGTTGTTTTTTTCTGCCTACCTGCCCCAGGAGGATTTGTTTGCCTTTTGATTTTATTTGGTCACTCAAAAGAACAGTTTAAGAGAAGAGTTTGACATACCAGCAAGGGGAAAAATAGCTGCTTTGGGTTAGGTGTGTGAGCCTGTTTGCACCTTTACATGTGTGCTGTGCCACCTGTTATCGTGCAAAGCATTGGCAATATCGTCTTGGTGGGGCTGTTATCTGCTTGTTTCCAGTGCTACCTGTCTTCCCACAGCAAGGATAGCTTCACTCTGTGTGCCATGCTGAACAGGCGCTGAGCAGAGTTGCACATTGACGAATGCTCTCACGTAATGAGCTGCACACACTATGGCCTAGCACATCTGTTTGTTTTGTTTATCTGCCATTTTTTAAGAAATTGCACATGCTTCTGGGCTCCCTGGGGCTTTTTTTTTTTTACAGCTGTGTGTCAAAACATGCCAAGGTGCTAAAAAAAAAAAAAAAAAAGTTAATAAACATACCGTAGGAGACATACTTAAATCATTTAAGTACAACAAAGATGTCTGCATTGATAGTGACTTTCCATACATGTTTTGTATCTATCTCTTGAAGCATTCACAATAAAAATTACATTGTAATCTTTTACATTTTTTTATAGACAAAAAAAAAAATGTCTCCGAAAAATATAGAACAGAGCATTGACTTAATTTATTTTGGAAAATTTCTCATTTTGACTTCGAGCTTGAACTGAGCAGAGCGGCACAGTGTGCCAGGGAATGCCAGGGGAGTTGTGGAGAGCAATTATTCTGGATTTCACACTGCAGCTTTGGTCAGTAAACATGGCTCAGACTGCAATGCAGAACTCATCTGAATAAAGCTGTCAGAAAACAGAGACAGGGCAATGATTCTTTTGAACACGTAAAGAGAGACTTGAAATAATTACTCAGTTTTCAACAAAAAAACACTACCCCCTACTGACAATGCCATGAGGTGCGGGACACAAAATATGCAAGTGATATATGTTTACTTTGCATTTCAAACAGCATTGTGTTTCAGGCCAGTTTTTTTTTTCTGCTCTGCTGCTTTTGCATTTATGGACAACCCCTCTAATGCAGGGCTTAGCACCCAGGTGATATATGGAAATGAGGATCAACATGATGACTCACTAAATGCTGCCAATTTGTCCTTGGATCAACTTTTGCCAAACATCCTAAAGCAGTGCAGCCTTCCAATCCTGATATAGTCACAATATGGACACCTGAACACCTCCTTGACAGGAGGTAGGAGCTAATCTCTTAAGGACTTAAGAATATTTTGGCTATAGGCTCAGCGCTACTGTTGTCTGTCAGCATTCCCCAACTCAGCTCATAAAGGTATAGCTGCCACCCTCACCGGCTTTGTCTGCAGAAGGAAGACTGCACATAGCTGCTTTTTTAATGTGGACTGGAACCATTATTCTCACAGTTATTCATCATGTATAATACTCCTCTTTCAAGGCAGCTTAATTACAGATGACAGCTTGGTTTGAACCTTTTAGACCTTAGCCACTGCCTGAGTGATAGCTCTGTATATTCTTTGGGCTTGGTCTCTCTATCACTTAGTTCCTGTCTCTCATTGGTCCCAGATGTAATTTTTTAGAATTCAAATTTTTAAGACTGTTACCTATTGCCTGGATAATTATATGTAATGCAGAAGCAGAACAGTAGATACTTTTTTTCTTATATAAAGTGTCTGTTTGTGTTTATCACAGCTAAGCGACGATGTTACCGTGATAAGGACATATATATGAAAATGAAATTGCAGGCAATGCTGGCAGAATAGATTATTAAACCTAAATAACAGAAAGTGGGTGAAGGAGGTGCAGCTACTAAAATTAGAGTGTCTATAATGCCATATTGCAAAGGTTACATCAATCAACTACCTCAGCTGAGATAGTCTTAATAATATTACTACTTTTTTTTGTCTACATTTCACATTTCTGCCACAAAAAAAATCTGTTTTCTGAATCCATTCATTTCCAAAAAACATGCCAATGAAAACTGAGGGATGAAGGCAGAGATGCAGCTGGTCCCTTGCCTGTTGCAACTCTTTACATAAAAAAGAAAAAAAAAAACCTGACCGCTGAACAATCACAATGGTGACTACTACAAAATTGGGTGAAAGGAGTTCTAATGGAAAGGGTGAAAAGTGTGAAGTCTGCAGACAGGATTCAGTGATCAGGTGGTCACCACAGCCACAAATAAGAGTGTCTTCACTCCCTATAAGCTCCCCTGCCAGCTTATGGGGACCACATTGAGTGTGTGTAATGGCCTCGCTGTGAGAGTCCAGGGATTTAGCAGCAAGACTTGAGTCAACACTGAGGCTCATCACAAACATCATTACTTTCCCTCTGCTTGTCCCTTTCCCTCTTCAGTGGCTGAGGTCTGATAGCTATGTACAGAGGAGTGAGAACAAAGGGATGGATGGCCTAGTTTGATAAAGAATGATCGACTGAAGAGCAACTATTTACTAGCTACATCCTTGTCTCTGGGTCCATTTTATAGAAGAAAAAAAAAGGTTTTAGTGCATGTTTGTGGAGCAGATGTCATTACCATCTCACCTGCTGCCACTCTTATTTCTTTATTCAAGATTTCCCACTGTTAACAGGCCACTGCTGGAGGTACAGTGACTGCATTCAGATGGAGTGGTGAAAGGGAAGGGGAGGGCACTTTGACAGAGCCCACATGGGAACACAACAACTACATCACAGCACTTTGGCTGTGACAAACCACACTGATAACTTGCAAATGGAATGAGTCTAAAAAACATTCTGCATCGCAGAATGCATCGCAGAATGTTTTTTAACGAGTCTCCCTGAAGTGTGGCATAATGACTGTAACTCTGGTATGGAGCGAGAGAGCGGGAGAGAGTTGGGTCTGCATGCAACTCTCAGCTTTCTTTTGCCCATTTATGCACCAGTGGCTCTGGGGACTCAGACAGGCTGTGGAAAGACATGAAAAAGCCTTTACAAAACTGTTTGTTTTAGTAAGAAATGGCAGAGTAGGGAGGAGGAATCTGCTTAATATTAAATAACTCCTTTTTTTTTTAAGTAGCTTAGCAATTATTTAGAAAGCATAACAAAGACTATTGATTTTTTTTTTTTTTTTATCAAATCAAGTCAGATTTAATTATATAGCGCCAAATCATAATGGCGTTACATCAAGGCACTTTACACATAGAGCAGTTCTTGACCAAACTGAAATGTAATTAAAAATGTAATTAACACAATATCAATAAAGGTTGAGTAGGTAAGCAGAAGAAAAAGCTTCACACATGAGCGTTTTCAAGACTCTTCTTTTGTAAAAAAATAAAAAAATAAAAAAATAATAATAAGCTTGTGTGAAAATTTAACTTAGCAGCAGTGGTGTTCTACTGCTGCTAAATCTATTGCTGCAAAATGTTTTTCTTGGAAGAGGAATGACCCATTGTGAGATGACAATGCTATATTTGACACTGATAGGTTCATTTTTTTTGTAAGACAGTATATCACATTTTCATAATCCCTTAACAAGGACAGGCAGAATCAGCAGAACAGACAGGAAAAAGCTCAAAGAGTAGATTTAAATATAGTATGAAAATTATAATTGCATCGGGCTTTGGTGATGACACATAAGTAAAAGACTACTTGTTTGGTCATTCGACCATTTAAATCAGATCGTCATGTAGATTAATTACACAAGGACATGAAACCGACCTATTTTAAATGGAGTCTTAATTCTGAAGACCAACTGTAAAATTCCAAAAACATGAACTTACAAGTGCCTGAAGTATAGGCATATTTTTAAGAAACTAGTTCTTACACTCAACAGAAACAGAAACTGGAACAGTGAAATGCTCCCTCAAAATATGTTAAATATATGAAAATATATGATGTAATAATCTGCATGTATCCTTTATTAAACCCATTTTCATCTGCTATGCATTAAACACCATGGTTTATATTGCAATATTTCAATTGAAATATAATATATTTTGTAGCCTTTTGTACAATAATTGATCATTCTAATTATTATGAACATGCGATTGAGACTAATTTATAACTGATTCACCAAAACCAATTCAGCAAAGTTACAAATGCTGTAAAGATATTGTATGAGGCCAAGAAAATGTAAAATCTTTCTGATCAGCGGCATCTGCATCGGCTGGATGAAGTGAATTATCTTGTTATCACTGTAACATGTTTAGCACACACAATGGATCTTGGTCATTTGAACACACTTAAGAAGCAGCAGAGTCCACTAAAGTGTGACACAGGTAACTTGAGGGTGTCAGCAGAACTGAGAAAACTTCAGAGTTATTACCAAAGAGTTATAAATTCTTCGCAGCAGAAGTTATAAGATGAATTCATCACAACCTCAACATAGGTGCAATACCATGATATTATATAATTGTGTAAAACACCAAAGTTCTGTTTGAGATACCTTTCTATAATTTCCACTGTTAAAGTTTTCAAGATATTTTTTATCCGAACACCTGAACTAGCACTTAGATCTTTTTCAGGCAATTTGCTACTGTAGCAAGCTTTGTTTTGAGATGTCAGCACCTCTAACATCCTGTATAAACCCTGCATATCACTAGCTATAATCCAATCTCTTGCTGTAGCTGGTTGAAAAGTTTTAGATGGTATATGGTTATTTCAATTTTTGAAAATAAATAGTTTTCAATCGGAGGGCAAATATCAGATAGTAAGGCCTCAACACAACATTTTGAATTCATTCAACTAGTCAACACCAACATCTGATAGTAGATTATCATTGTTTTTTGTATTTAATTTCATAAGTTTCACGTGGTGAGCCGGACTCAGCAAAAAACTAAACACAGTTTCTGCTGAAATATCAAGAGAATTGTTTGTAAAGCTTACAAAGAGGCGATGAGCACTACCTCATAACTTAATCATAGAGTACTTGAGAACAGCTTGACTCTCTGCAAACCTGGCACATTTAAACCTGCAGCAGCTACGCCCTTGTGTGAGTGTTGCTTGAGTTATGTAAAATTATGAAGAGTGAAATTCTAGGGGAACGTATGTTATTACAAAGTGATAAAAAAAAAAAAAACAGCAGTGAATCCCAGTTGCCTGTGTGTACTGAGGGAGTTTTTCTGCAGCCTGACATTACTGACTCACACCTCTGAATGTAGCACTGAGCCTTCGGCTTTATAGGGAAACTACATGTTGACACTAATTCAAAGATTTCTGGTCAGTCATATTTATTATGAAGTAGAAGAACAAACTCGGCCCCAGGTCGCGAACTGAACCCGCAACCTTCTTATTGTGGGGCAACAGCGCTAACCACTATGCTGCCGTGCTGCCCCCAAAGACATCATGTTTAGGTTAAGTAGTGACTCTAAATTGTCCGTAGGTCTGAGTGTGAGTGTGAATGTGAGTGGTTGTTGGTCTCTGTCTGTCACTGTATGTTGGCCATGTGATGGACTGGCGACCTGTCCTGGGTGTACCCCGCCCTCACCCAATGTGAGCTGGGCTGGCTCCAGCACCCCCCCGGGACCGGGAAAGAAAGATGAATGAAAGAATGAATTATAACAAACTGCAAATTTGCAGTTTAGGTTGAGAAGGAACCTCCATTAATACATCTCATTTCATGTGAGTATAAAACTTTGAACTGACACTTGTTGAATAGGGAAACTAGTGCCATGACAGCTGTGGACTTTACAGAGAAGGATAGAGCTGGAGTTTTAATTCTAGTGTGAGTTGGAAGCCAGTACTATATTAGTTAGTAAATTAGTAAACAAAATCTTGCATTGGCAAGCCAGGCATTGTGAATAGGAGAAAAAAAAAAACTTAATCAGTTATGCATAAGCACAGTTGTTCTGAAATTACTCATGGCTTCACAAATCAAAGCATGTTCAAAACACACAGAAAAAACCAATTTGCTCAGAGGTGTAAAAAACTAACGGATGGAAATGCTCTGTGTTGTTCACACAATTTTCATTGTTTTGCTTAAATGCTTGATTTCATATGATGCCCCAGGTTTGGCCATTCATCAGTCGGGACTGGAAGGGCTGGAGCCAATGCCAGCTGACAATGTGCAAGTATGGGGGACACCCAGAAATATAGATACATACAGAGACAGTCGTACTCAATGTTCAGGTCTATGGGCCACTTAGAGACTAGTCACCAATTTTTTGTGTTTGGACTGTGGGAGAAAGGCAGAACACCTGGAGAGAACTCACGCAGGCTCAAGGAGAACAACAACTCCACATGGAAAAGCCCCAGGCCCTCTAATCCAGCCCTCTCGCTGTGAGGCGGTGGTGCTCTCGACCATACCACTGTGCTGACTGCCCCAGGTTTGTGTTTGTTTGATATTTCACAGAATCTAGACAATAAGGACATTTTGTCCTTGAGATGAATGAGGATAAAAACGTGTCCTTATTGCTTTCCCCTTTCAAAGAAAGAACTGAAGACAAATAAGATAGGGAGGGAAAGATTTTAAAAAGGCATGCCAGATTTTTGTGCTGCAGTTCAATAGCTGGAATGTCTCCATAATATGTCAGATTAGAGCATTTTAACACATGAGCTTTTCTACAGCACATAAAATTAACTATGTACTTTTATTTAACTGGATCCAGAGAGTTAATATATGGTTATATTTAATGAATAAAAAAATTCATTTTCCCAAACTTTGATTCCTCCACCATTTTGTGCTGTTTTTTGGCTACCTTCAACTGGACTGAGGCATTGGCATTAGCATTACTGAATTAAAAGAAAAAGGTGTTGAGGTATTGCAGCATATTTTTACAAGCTGCCCCTACGGCACACATGAAATACAGTTTAAACCTGTGGTCCGCTTACAGTATCTAAAATGTCCAGTAACAACAATATGACCAATAGGTCATTAGTTATGGGAGTAAAATTGCAATACGTTTTGCTCCTCGGGTGAAAGATGACTTGAATGGGTTATGTAATACATTTGTTGTCACATCCAGGACTTTTTTTCACACAGATCTGCCAACCTGTATGCCTGTTTGAAGAGAAAGTACCCATTTTAACAGCAAAGTAATCTGGTACTATTTGTCACTCGAAAGTGCACAAAAAGCCCAGTGCAACTTCACATCAAATAGAAACAAGTAAAATAAGAGGGCAGCAAACCAGAGCACTGGATTTTTTTCCCTTGCTTGCATTACGCAAAAGATCATAGCAAATGATGATGACTAAGCAATGTGTAGTGTCACTTTCGAAGAAAATAATTTGAAAATGCATATCAACACCAATAGATTTTATAATCAAGTTCATATGAAGAGCAAAGACCACATTACTTTGCAGAGGATAATGTGGGATTTTGAGTTTGTGAATTAAGTTAGTTAGTTAGTTAACAGTTTTTTCAAAATAGCCCATTTTTTTCACCACTGATTTCAGTTTTATTGCCTGTGTCACAGATGTTCATACAGGAATGTTCATATTAATACGAATTATTGGAGCCAAACCGACAATTGTAATGAGATAACCACATCATGGCACCCCCAAATTAAAATAAAGCTAACTGCATGTACAGTAGAAATTTGTAGAATTCCTGACCAGGAGATATGATCATCCCTCTGGAGCTCGAGACTGCTTCACTTATCCATTCTGCACAGTCTGCAATACTGATAGTGATATCAGTCCTGAAGGACAAGCAGGTAATAATTAGTATAAAAGGATACGCATTGCAAAGGACAGGTGTATGTTTTGGCAAGAATATGAATTCTAAAGAGTAAAATTACAACAATAAAATTAATAAAGTATGTTTATGTAGTATATCCCAATTTGTTTTGAGAGGAACTTCTGTGGTAACTAATATAATAATAATAATAATAATAATAAAAAGGTGGACATGTTGGACATGTCTTAAATAACTAATGATTTAAATACTCCAATAAAGGAGCACACCATTAAGGAGCACAAATGCATGCAGATTTTTCCGAGAGGTGTTTCTTACCCCTCCATATTTATTTTTATTTTTCTAATATCCATCCTTTCATTTTTACATATCCTTGAAAAACACATGGCATCCTGAAGCATTTATGAGGGTAGAGTTTTGGATGGGCCCAAAGGCACATACAGACTCAGGGGGTACGGTTCAAAGGTTTATTACAGGCCAAAGGGGGAAAGATGCCTGGCAATGGAGGCAGAGAGATGCAGGGGCGGGTAGGAGCAGAAAGGGGCAGTCAGGGGCAGACAGGGGCAGACAGGGGCAGGCAGGGATAGGCAGGTGAAGCGAGGTCCAGTTTGAGGTGATCTTCAGCTCCAGCAGCAGGCTGGTTCAGGCATGGGGAGAAGATTTGGCTGGTTGAACAAAATGGCGCTGAGTGGATGGAGAGCTGTTGAATATAAACAGGACACAGGCACAAAGGCTCTTAGATTATGTACTATAATAATGACCTTGAGGTCCTCCAGCTGCCATTTAAATTGATGAATTTGATCCTGACATGTCATTCTAGGGACACTACGGACACTCAACAGGAGAACTTTTAGCATGTTACTTAACTCCCAAAATGGAGACTTCGGCTGCTGGTAAGTACAATGGCATTAAGAGTGAGTTATTTTGGAGCTTGTGTTTGTGGGCCTTTGCTCTTTTCATAGTACAGACAGTAAGTGTGTTATTCCACTTTAACTGACTTGTATATGCATGTGATATTCAAACATCTTTGCCTCAGAGCATATACTCACTAATATTCAGACAGAATGGATATCAGCATACATGCAATATTTAGACATCCAATACTAAATTCTAATAATAACAGATAATAAAAATTAATTATACAAAAAGTCTGGATCAGCACTTGGGCTTCTGTTGCCGCTTGTCCCATATTTGTGTATATTTTATTATCACTGAGCAAGACTGCCAAGTTTTGCATGCTGTAAGAAAATATATCACATCATCACAAGATATCAGTGTCTCAGGTTGCATGGCAGCGGATTGCCTGGTGAAGCGCATGACACCAGGGCTTATTCCTATCTTTAGTAGCCTATGTCCAAGACCAATCTGTGAACTTTAGCTGCATGTCACCACATCTCCCTCATCAACTTTCTTGTTTCTCTGTTGCTGGGGCGGTCAAAATGGAGAAAAAAAGGTCCTGCATACATACAGATTTTTCCCATCCAATGCTGCAGGTGCCACCCACGTCCAAGCTGCTAAAGAGCAGACCACACAGTGTGAAATACTCAATTTCTCTAAACAGTATGGCCAGTAGTTTAACGAATTGGATATTCCCCTCTGTAGTTTTTAATATATTACTATTTCTTCTCAGAGGGTACTGCAGATGGTAGCTACCTAATCAGCGCTGTGACTGAAGAGAAAATCACCATGTATTTGCATCTCATTACATTTTGAGGTGAGGATGTGCTTTATGGACACGATAAAGGTCAAGGTCATGGCTTGGATAAGGGTGAATGTTAGGTTAATAAATGTTGTTAAAGTTAGATTAAGTCTTCAGAAAACAAATTTAAATTGGTCTTTAGTTTTGATGTCAGAATAATCCAATCCTGATGATTTATTAGATTAACGCTACTCCCTGCTGTTTAATGGGTAATCATTGAGGGCATAATATTAGAGATCCACTGATTAAAATGTTCTTGGTCCAAGTTTCTGTCCTGATTTTTGAGATTCTTTGAGTCCCTCGTTCACAAATACAACTGAACCCACACAGATAGGATTTACACCATTATGAATTTGATTTACAAATCATAGAGATTCCCTGCGACCCGACCCCAGATAAGCGGATGAAAATGGATGGATGGATGGATCCATCCATCCATCTATCATTGCGTCAATGACGCAAGTTACAACACAGTTTTTTTTTTTAGGAAAGAAATAATAATTACCCAAGAGCAGTGGGTGTTGATTGCCTAGAGCCCCCAATGCCATGTTGTTACATTAAAACTTAAGAGCCACAACTCGAGTTGACTTTGTTCTCTTCACTTTCTTGTTTATCATTCACCAGGATTGCATCCACTGAAGAAGAATACAGAAAGCAGACCTGGAAATCTTCAGGTTTTATGTTTAAACCAAAACAAAGGCTAGAAGACCACACGGCTTATTTAAGCTTGAATACAAAACTGAGGAAAAGATAATTGGCACGAACAACATCTGGAGATGTGTTATGGTTGTTTTGTGTGATGTAGCAGTAAAATATTCCTGATTATATCTTCTACATGAAAGCGCACTGGCTGAAACAGTAATGAAGGATTTAAAATGTGGAAATATCGGAATAGCTGTGAATTTCATGTCTCACTGTCTTGTTTGTGTTTCATTGTCACTCAGTAATATCACAGAGCATGAAAGTGGGATGTTTTCATCAAAATTATTTATTCATGTAAGTATCTTATCCAAATACAGTAGGCAGTCCTTGTTTTCATACATCATTTACACTGCAGAGAGCTGATGCAACCGAACAAAGGTGTCTAGAACTCTTTTATGTCAGTTTATCCATAGGATGAGTCTTTTGAATTAGAGCAACTGAAAGCTGGGCAAATATATGAGAGCATGAGCAGGTATGCAAAAAGCCTCTGGGATACTGAAAAGACAGCTGGACTAAATCATGTGATTGGTGTGTATAAAAAAAAATGAGCCATATTTTAACAAAAAAAAGGTATAACTGTAACACAAGCAGACACGTGGAACAGAGCAGAAGGCTCATTAAGACCAGGTAAAGATAAGAACTGACCTGACTATAATGAACCTGGGACAGATGCAGATTACTATATATGATGGGGGATTGCATCGTGTTCAAGCATAAAAAATTTATTTTTTTAAAAGCTATATCTATAAATTCAAATAAAAAGATGTTGCCATCATGAACTGCCAATTCACTCTTATTCTTTTTAAATAAACTGCAGCATACATACATCTCTGGCTTCTTGTCTGTCCGGCCGGCCGCTCATGTGTTAGCTCCCCCATTGTCAGCTAAAAAAGGGGTTAGCACCAAGGCCAGAGAGGGAGAGACTGACTGGGCTGTTTGTCAGCAAGAAGGTTACATTGATGATCCTTGTTTCTATTTATGCTTGCCCATCCACGCATGACTTTAAGCAGCCAAGTCATTAATTTACTGAGCTGACATGATATCAAGCATTTATCTTGAAATTCTCTTGTAAAGCAAACATTTAGTTAGATTTATGTTATTGCAAAATGAAAATTAGCATTGATATCTGTGCTTCACTGACAACTGAATGAAACTGAACATCTTTGAAGGTCTCTTTGCTTTGAATTATGAAAACAACACATCCAAGATTTTTTTTGTTTCCACCGACTGCTAAGAAACTAGAAACTACTAGAAATACCTTTTAACAATTTATGCATTTAACCTTCATCACATTAAAATGTATTAAGTTAGAATTCATTGAGAAGTGAACTTCTAAGTAAAAAAAAATTAACTATGTAAAGCAAAGCAAAATAATTCAGAGACTGGTATGAAGCTCTGGGTAATGATCTAATCACTGGCTCTAAAGAAAGGTAGTCTTTTTTCCTGAGATGCTGGCAGGTGAGCGATATGAACTGTAGAGAATAATATCATTTCTGAGGATGAAGAATGAGCTGGAGATATAAAAGATGCAGTGAATATCCTCATCAGCCAGCTTCTATAACTCTATTTGAATAAGTGTTCTTGGACCAGCATCAATTAATATATCAAGCTTGAGTGTCAGTGGAAAAAGAAATATGTTATTTTATCATTATTAAATACTACATTTTAAACGGACTCATTACAACAGTATTAATTAGGGCGCTCATTGAGGCAAGTTGTGGCAAGTGCTGTCTACTCAAATTCAATTTGACAAAAGCACATTGTAATGTGTGCATTGATCTCAGCGTGTGTACAATGACAATAAAGCTTCTTAATAAAGCTTCTTAGCTGAATAATTCACATGATGGAGGATGGGCCAGTCTGTTTCATTTCATACCCAAGACCAATTTTTAAAATTATATAAAATCAGCAAATCTCACTTTTTTTTTTTTTCAAAATTACTGAGGATATACATTTTTTTTTTCCAAGAACATTAGTTAAATGACTTTGAAAATTTGACATGTGGGAAAGGGTCATAGGGTCCATTTTTACGTACAAGATAACTAATCTCAGTAACTGGCACTGATCCCACCACTGAGAGGAGTAACATGTTGGCTTTGAAAAAAATGTTTTGTCTTGTGTCAGTATTCCAACTAAGACATGATCGATAAGGCACTAGTGTTTATCTGCTATTTCAATTTTGTAAAAACAATAGATTAGCATTCAGACAAACATGGGAGCTCACTTTGATGACAAGATTATTGGAAGCTGCATCCAGCTGCCGATCTGCCAAGTGCAGCATGTAAAACCTCCAAAAAACAGAGGAATCAGTCAACTTAAGTGGGTGCTTATTGGTGCTGGTGGCTATATTTTACTTTAAGAAAGCCAGATATTGCTCTCAGTTTTAATGCTAAATTAAGCTAACCACTCCCTGATATCAGATCTGCAATACTTTTTTAACTCTTTTTATTATTTTGTTCACATCCTCTAGCTGAGAGTGTTATGCTTTAGTTTCATTATTTTTTTAAAAACTCTTACCAAACAGTTTGAGTGGCAGGGCATCTCATGGCACCATTCTACTAAAAACTCTGGCTTATAAATTCTGCGGCCTGCCACAAATCTTGTTTATATTTTCAGATTATCACTCTGTCACCACTTTCAGAGCTTCTAGCACTCTAGCCAAGATGCCGCAGCGCACTGTGCAGCCAAACTTTTGATAATTTATAGCAGCTTGATGCCAATGACATCAAGCCCACAAGCTGACCAGCGTCAAGCTCAGCCACAGTTTTTCTATGAGGGTGGCAGTAAAACTCAAAGTATTAAAGAATAAAAATAGATGAGGAGAAAATACCACTGCGTTGGATGACCAAAGGTTTTTAAGTTCTGGGTTAAATTTGAACTAGGAGGCTTTACTTTAATAGCCCTAATGCAGAACATCTGAGGAATTTTATCACCATCTCAATTTTAGTATTTGGTAGGAGTTCAAGTGGTAAAACAGTACTACTATCTTCATCTTTAATTGGCTATTTCAGCAGTGAGATGTTTTTTTCAGTCATGTTTACTGCAAAACCACGGTTCCTCTCTTTTTAGCATGCAATAACAGATAGAGAGACCGAGAGAGTACACTCAGGTCCGCTTTACTGGAATCAAAGCTTAGCCTAAGTCTACTGTAATCCCTCTGTCTTGAGCCATAGCAGGCTTGTGAGGCCTCCTGTGCTTGTGACCCTGCTGTTTTTATGCCAACAGATGAGAACCTTCTGCCATGTAAAGTCATTTAATACTGTTAATGCATATCTGTGTCAACGATGATGCTTGGAAAAGTGTTTGCTCACTCAGCAACACATCTGTTGAGAAACCAATGATTACTGGAAGGTCAAACGGCAATGAGTGACACCAGCACCTGCCTCAGGCCACAATGTGCATTGTAGACGCAAATTTTAAGAATGAGCTAAGGTAAGCGTAAGAATATATAAAGAGCAAAAGTCTTCTCCAGTTGTTGTTCACTTTGGCCATAACAATACTCAATTACACAAATTGGGGATCACTACTAAGTCAGTTTGTGTGTCCATGTGCAAAGGTAATGTCCTTTGTCTGGGCTCCTGCCAAATCTGACACTGGCTGTCATGGTGGTGTCCTGCAAATGACACTGGTATTATAGATAATTGGCTGACTCTCTGGGGAAGACCTGTTCTGATTAGCAGAGACAGCATACATCCCACGTTGGATGGAGCAGCCTCAACATCAAAACCTCAACATGACAACACGGAGTGGAGATCAGGAGGCGGATCTGCAGCCTTCCATTAGAGCTTTCACCCATTTATAATCCCACAGAGACTGTGTATCAGCACCACCACTTAAATTAATTAGATCAAAAGCAAACAGCAGTTAACCTAATTTACCTACCACCTACAATAACAACAACAAAAAAACAGACACCTCAATATAAGATCTTGATTATCTAATGTTGCATTAGTAAACTATCTAATGTCAGATCATCATAATCATGTATCTTCTCTCAATGAAACCTGGATGAGTCACTGATTCAAATAAATCAACTGTCCCCACTCTTATTTATACTCACATTCCTTCATGCACCTGCCAAAGAGATGGAATTGCAGCCATTTTCTACCCAAACCTATTAATCAACCCTAAACTTAACCTCAATCATAACTCTTTCAAAGGTCTGATTCCCCGTATTTCACACACAACCTGGAAAACACCACAGCCAATTCTCTTTGTTATAGTGTACAGTAGTGTGCTCCTGGCTCACAATTATTCAGTAATAATTAAGTAGCCTAATGATAGTATTCAACTTTTATCTAACCAAAGATAATTCATATGTTGGCTAATAATCTCATTAAAATGCTAAGATACTTGGCACTTACAATGCTAGAGTTACAAAATCCTCTATTGTATAATTCCCGCAGTGAATGCAAACGTCATAAAAACTTGATAGGAATTCACATTTCGAGAGAAAGTTCGCTCAGTCCAAGCAGATGGTCTTAATACATGTGGGAAAGCCCTCTGTAATGCAAGAGAAATCTGTTACTTATCATTAAAGGAGAAAAATAAAAACAACTGGAGATCTTTTTTCAGCATTTTGGCCAGGTTAACAAAGATTCAAAGCTTTGCTGATCCATGTTTTCCCCACAGTGGTCTGTTATGTTGATCTTTTTCACTGAAACACTCAGCACTCAACAGTCACAGATTTAGCTCCAAGTATAGGCACTTTAGAAACAATTGAACAACCTGATATATATGCTTCTTAGACCAAACTCTAACCAGACTGCTTAAGGATGTTTTTACCTTAGTTAGCACTGTCTTTATTAAGAGGCTACGTGTAAGTTCTTTAAAGTAGCTAAAAAAAAAAAAAAAGAAACCCTCTTCTTAAAAAACTTATTCTTGATCAAAGTGGTTCAGCCAACTATACTATACTTTATATCTAGCCTCCCCTTTCTCTCCAAGATCCCTCGAGAAAGCAGTTGCCAATAAGTTATGTGACTTTCTACATTTTGATAGTTTAGAGGAGGATTTTCAGTGGGGATTTGGAGCGCGTCACAGCGACGGCACTGGTGAAAGTTACAAACAGCATTATAACTGTCTTTCTACTTGTCTTGTTAGATTTCCATGCTGCATACTAAGTGGATTTAAGTTCTTTTTGGCTTTTCTTTTTTTCTTTTTTTTTCCGTCAGTAGCTGGAAGAGAGGCAGACAGGAAAGAGGGAGAGGGGAATGACCTGCAGCACAGGACCCCAGCCAGATTGGAACAATGGACACTGCAATTTCATGGCACACGCTCTAAACCACTTTACCACCAGCGCGCCTAAGCTGTATTAAGTTTCTAGTAATTGTCTTTCACTTGGTACATGTTAAAGATAAATCTTCCACGCACATAAAAGTTGGACAAAGAGCTCCATAAGGTTCTGTACTTGTACCAGCTTTATTCCCAGTTCACATTCCAAAAGACAATTTGTGAGATAATAACCAATTATATTATCAATTAGCTGAGATGAAACCAGTCAGTGAGCTGGACTTTAAGGACATAAGGACCTGGATGATCTGCAATTTTCAGCTATTAAACTCAGCGAAACAGAATATATTGTACTTGGGCCCCAAACACTACAGATGCTAATGATATAATTACTTTATGTGGCATTACCCTGTGCTCTATTTCCATTAGGTAATCTTAGCATTTTATCTTTGATCAGATAAGATCAACATGTCAATGCTAATCCCAAATTTGAACATTTGACAACTGTACTTAATGTTAGTAACAGTAAATTTGGTCTAATACTATAAACCACAGAGTTCTTGAGGGAGCAGGATGAACTATTGTTGGTTTAAGTTGTTAGGCATTAATTAGCCTTTTTCCATCAGTCTGTGAGCAACTATGATCTGATTTTATGCAGCACACAGCATGAGACAGCAAACAGAAGGGTGTGGGTTACCTTGCTGAGAAGTTGGAGATATTCCATTACTTCCTGCAGTATTTCAAAATGGTCCGTCAAGAGGTGGCAAAACTGACTGTACCCTTGTTCTGAGCAAACACGCTCACAAAAAGTTCTTTACATAATAAAAATCAACTCATATTGTGACACTTACCTTCTAATGTAAAGCTGCTGCTGTGGGAAATGCTCCATTTACATTAGCAGCAATTCAATGCCGTATTTTTCCTCAGACTGTTGCCACAGACACCCAGTTGATAAAATTAAAATATTAATTTAATGAGTGAGCCATGTCCTACCTAATTCAAAGGTGCATAATGATTTAACAGACATTTGTAGAAATGAATATCTTGGATATTGCTACATTAATTCCATCTGACAGCAACACACACATAACAACAACAGACACATATATCAGTCTAAAACAACCAGTCCATGCTTTTGTCACTTTTAGGCTGGACCATCCCAACTCCTCATGGTCACGCTGTCCTGACAAGTGTCTAAATACACTTCAGCTGATCCAGATCTCTGCTTCACATGCAAGAACTAGGAAAAGAAGGGAAAAATTATTTTCCCACATTCTTTCCTATACTTCCTCCCTGTAAAATCCAGGATAGAACTCCTCATCCCCACTTTCAAAGCCCTTGATGGTCAGAAACCATCAAAGACTTAAAAAGTTCATAGCCCTCTCTTCGCCCACTGGTACACTGCATGATGGTAGAACTAGTTTGTAGCCAAGAGGCAGCTTTAATAACTGTCTCAAAACTTTCTTTCCTGATGAGGAATTTCCTTACTAGGCTGCCTGTGGACTGAATTCCTATGTTCTCCTCTCCCTCTGTCTATATGCGGTGATATCTCATTATCCACTACGCTCATATGTACAATAATAATTATTATTATTATAATTTGTTCATATAGCTCAAGCTCCCTGCGACCCTGACGGATAGGCAGGGTATATATGATGGATGGATTATTATATGTCTAAACAGAGTTTACATTGTGATAGGTTGCTCCAGCCCTGTTATTGTTCATTTCCAAATATATTTTTTCTAAACTTCAGTGGACCGGGCTGTCCAGCTGCATTCAGTATCTACAAATAAATAAAGACAATCTGACTGATTTACCGCATACTAGTTTACTAAAGGAAAATTACAATGATCTGATATGGATTTTAAAGTTGGAGGCAGTGGAATAATTTAAGACACGGTTCTCAAAAATTTATAGTATAATAATGTAGAATTGTAAAATATTGTTCAGAGAGTAAGATATAAGAGTATGGGAGAGGAAAACGTAAAAAGAGTTGATATACTGTGGCCAGTGTGTGAGCATAAAACAGCTCAAAGGCACTTTGGAATGAGGCTCTAACCTGAAAATTCTCCCCGGAAGTCGATAGGAAATTGTGCCGTGCATTGGTCTTATGGAGCGTGACAGCAGGGTCTTGATCCTACACTTACAGTCTTGATTTAGATGGACTGAAGCAACCCAAGGTAAAAACCCAACAAACAGGAATTACAAGGAATATCATACTGGCTGTGCACATCAGTGATGGTGGAAGTGATGTCTTTTTTCTGGAATACATATATAAAGAATGGTAATTAAAGTTTTTCATTTGAATGCTATGAATAATGTCATTTAACCATGTTGCTTTCTAGACATTTTAAACTGAGCTCATTCCTCAGAAGGATTCATTTTTCGAGTCTGAATGATAACCTTTGTCTATTGCAGGCAAGGATGTTCAACAATATTGAATTTGTTCCATTAAAATAAGTTGAATTATGCAATGAACACTATCAATATTAATTTATTCTTTATCGGGCTGCTCATTAGGTTTGTGGTTTCAAAATAGTTCAGTCACAATGGAAGCTTTAAAATCTTCCCCCAAGTCGCTTATTGATTTTTCATACAGTACACTACAGACTGAAGAGAGAAAAGACTACAGCGAGTTTCAGAGTTCGTGAACCTTTAAATGTTAAACAGTGGGAGATACTTTGGACTCATATGGTACCCGAAGATATCTCCCACCAAGCCCCTCTCTTAAAATCAAGCGTCTGGCAGATTTAGCATGATAGGTGACTTAGTACACTGTCAGATATATTCTGAATAAGATGCTGTGAAATGGCACCAAGTAATGATTGCGCTTCATTCTTCTTTAGGCTTGCTAGTAAAGTCTGACTAGTTGCAAATAATCACCTGGATTTGGAAAATGCTAATTTTTACCTTCCACACAGATCTGCTGCTGTGTGCCTCTAGGGTCCACAAGCTTGAAAGAATCACAGAAGCTTCTGAGCGAAGTTCAATGGTTTTACTTTACCTCATCTCTCACAAGACTTTCAATGTACCTGCTTTTGGCCATACATAAAGGAACAAGTGACAGGAGAGGAACACAACAAAAATTCATTCATTTCTCAACTGCATTACCCCGTCCTGAATCCCGCAACAGTCAATTTAATGATGGTTTTTGGGTTGTTTTTTTTTCTGAGCTCACTTGGAAATGGAAGGAAAGTGTAGGAGAATGAGGTGGTTTACCTCAGACCCAAGAAAGGAAAATGGTCATTAGAGAATATGCAGTAACGATGCAGTAGACAGCAGCTCAGTCTATTGGAGTGACCTGAGGAACTGCAATGGTGAAAGCAGAAGGCTGCAGCAGGTTTCAGCCTTGTCTCCTGGAAATTGTGTTTATGTATCCCGAATATGTTTTTAAAGAGACTCACAATGGATCCTATATTATACTTTTGGCGTTTTGGAAATGTTTCTAATGAATGGTATGTCTGCCCTGTATTTGCTCTGTGTATATTTCGTATTAGAATATTTATCCTAATCAGAAAGCACTGCAAAAACTCTGAAAACACAGCAACAAAGTACAAAAAGGTCAACATAATTTTCTCTGTCCTGCTACTCACTTTGCAAAGTGACTGCAAATTTTAGACTGAGAATGGAAGAAATGTCTGAAATAATGAGGTGATATTGTAATTTAGTACATGTTCCAATTAAGCTCACAAAATGAAATATCCTGCTGAACCCAGGAAATATGTGCAACAGAAGTAGAGCCGATGAGACAGAGTGACGACTCAACACACAGCACTGGAAGAGTCATATTATCATTGGTTGCATGGACATGACTGGCTGTTAAGATACAGTGTGTGGTTGACCCAATGTTGAGGGAAAACATGGACTGAACGTTAAAAAGGAAAATAAATTCAATCTGTGCTCTTTGCCATCTGTAATCAAAACCAAACAATCTCACAGAATACACACCGAAACAGCACAGGCCTACAAACAGACACATATATCACACATAACATTTCACATTCAGAACACAAATGGTATTATGATTCTTGTCAGAGCACAGTTTTGCATTCCCTGTTAACACGGAGACAAAGCCCCTTATACTGAAATAAATCTTCCAAGTCATTTCAGTGTTGGACGTCTCTTGTATGAGGAGATAAGCCACTGTGGCGCCCTGTGTTCCCTATCGCAAATATGTCTTTCACACATTCACAGAACACTCATCTTTCCTGTTGAGTTGGACCCTTCCTCTCTCATGTCAGTCCTCCATTTCTTGGTGTGTTTTCGCTGATTCTCCACAATTAGTTTTGGCATCACCCTATTACTGCCCAGACACATCTATCAAAATATGTGATATTGCTGTATGTTCCCACGCTGAATGAACCAGTCAGCAGGTGGATGTTGTTCTATAGATAGCACTTTTTCTTGCAGTTAACACTTATTCTATTACCATACAGAGCTTTACTGTACATTTCGACATTGGCTGAAGCTCTCCCAAATCTCCTTTCAACTTCCATCAGATTTCAGGCTTCCAAGGATGGTCCTGTCCTTAAGCCTGTGTCTATGAGGGTGCATTTATTTTCTCTACTTTAAATTCATATCAAGTTTTGTTATGCATCCCAATTGGATCTCTTTCAATTGAATGCAGTGAGCAGTGTCAAAGCACTGAGAGTCACATAAATGCACGTATTTTCTTGGATTGATAATGAAATAACAAATAAAAAGCATTTACTGATGAGTAAACACTATGTTTGTATTTCCCCATTGGATACATAAGTGTGTTTGTAAAAGCTTGGATCCTACAGACATAATTTCTTCTGATCATTTAATAAAGTTGTTTGGTTAATTTACTTAACTAGGAGTATCTGTTTGATTTCATTCACTTTTCAATGAAATGTTTCCTATGCATTGTCAGCAGTGAGCAGATGCCCCTGGTTCCCTTTTAGGGCATCTTAGTATATACTTAGTGTCTGTAACTCTGTGATTGCTTTTGTAATTAAAAAGCTTTTCCTTTTAAATAAACACATCACCCCAGTGTTCTCTAGAAGTGATTACATGCATTTTGTTCCCCTTCCCCAAAGGTTACTCTGTGTGGACATGCAGGTAGACCTACGGTACATTCAGCAAATTAAAAAAGTTATTAAATACTCCCGATATTTTCCTCATGCTTCGTTGTATATAAGGCACCTTATGTATGTTTGTCCAAGACAGTAATATTCACGCTATAGTTGATGAATAATTTGAAATATTTCAGCCTATGGTCTGCAATTTTCTAAAGGTTACATGCAGTGCAGATGCATTTTTGTGCAGAATTGTAACAAAGCTGGCATCATTTTAAAGGTTAGACAATATATAAGTAAGGTATTAACTCCTGAACCCCTGCAAATAAAAGCTTCCCCTCAGAGTGCCGTCTCCGCGACTGCAGGAAGCAGTTTTGTTTTTTTTGTATATCTAAATAATTAAAACAAATCGAAACATGCTCATTCAAAGGACAAACCTAGAAAAATGTAGTTAGTACAGTCTACTTGCACCGAGACAAAGGCTTTTACTTATTCTGCACACTGATTCTGGGAGATATTATAGCGTGACTGTAATGTGCAATAAAATACGATCGGTGGCTGTTTGAAAGCATATTGATTTATACTTCATTGTAACTGCTTGGTGACATATTGTAAAGACGGTGCTGACAAATCTACTACCTGACTACATTTTGTATTTCATCTGTGTACAGTGTGTGGGATCGTTTAAGTGCCTCTTCCTGAACCATACCTCCTATTAACAGAACGCTGACATCTGCAAAAAGTTATGCGTGTACCATTTAAGGGAGGGTTGAGAACTGTGAGGCTGTGCGATTAGTCAAGAATAAGAGCCTGAAGTTTAATTAAAGTCATCAGGCAATTAGGAGCCAGCACGATAGTGCTTTACAATGCATTACAGACTTGTCCATTACTCAGGCTTAATCAAAGAAGTCTCTCCACTGATGTTATGAGCTATAAATGCTATAACAGTATATGGGTCAGCCATATGGCGACTGTTGTTGAAATAGAGCGTTTGTCAATTTATTCTAGACCTATCATCTATTGTTTGCAGTTCTTTTTTCGTTGTTTTGTTGCTTTTTCTAGAGCATTTGTGTTGCAAATAATTAGGTTGCACTGCTATATATCAACCAGAGGTCCGGGGAGGGAGGGTTCTCTTCTAAAACAATAACTACTGTCAAACCACAGAGATTAGATAAGAGAGGGACAATTAGACTGTCCGATCAGAGAACTCTAATCCATATCCCCTGCAAGAACGCACCATCCAGTTCGACTCCAGCTAATCTTAAACACGCAGTACTCAATGTCAGATCTTTAAATAACAAATCTTTCTTAATTAATAGTTTGATTTCTTCTTACAATCTTGATTTTATATTTTTAGCCAAAACTTGGCTCGACGAAAACACAGCTAATGTAGTTTTAATTGAGTCTCGTCCACCTCACTTCAATTTTGTGTCTGAAACACGACAAAACCAGAGGGGTGGAGGTGTTTGTGCCATATTCAGAGACAAAATACTCAGCCACAAATTGTCATTTGGGGATTTTCATCATTTGATTATGTGTCATTCAAAATAGAGCTAAAACAATCTTCCATACTTTATATCACCCTCTACAAACCCCCACAGAATTGCTTTATTGACGAGTTTAATGAATTACTTTCAGTTGTGTGCACTGATTTTGACTGTTTGGTCATTACAGGTGACTTGATTGTGCATGTGGATGTAGCCAATGACAGGCACACTAAAGAATCTCACTGCGGTCCTTGAAATATTTGGTCTAACTCAGCATGTGACTGAGCCCACCCACAGCAGAGGGCACACTCTGGATGTGCTCATTACCAAGGGTGTTACTATCTCAAATGTGAACGTCGTCAATGTTGCTTTATCTGATCATTTTTGTGTTTTCTTTGACTTGTCTGTTACACCCAAACAGGTCTGCAGTTGTTCAAGGAAGACTCATAAATGACAGCACAGGGACACAGTTTATGGAAATGATTAGGTCTGAAAATACCCCGCGTTCTAATGCTGATGATCTTTTCAACTCTTTTACAGCAAGTGTTTTAAATGTTTTGGATACCATTGCTCCTGTCAAGGTTAGAATGGTTAAAAGTCTCGGTCAGGGCACAGAAAAAGGAATGCCGGAGAGCCGAAGGGAGACGTCAAAGCTTCAGGTTCATTATGAGATTTTTAGAGAAAAGTTATGTGTGTTCAACCAGACGAGGGAGAGTTATTTTTCAGAAATCATCACAAACTGCAGTAACAACTCCCATGTCCTGTTTGCTTCAGTAAACAGATTAACAATCCCTCCAGTTTCACTGCCCTTAGACCAAATATCTACATCTAAGTGTAAAGAGTTTGCAATTTCTTTAATGACAAAGTTCAAGGAATTAAAAATGCAATAACTTCCACAACACAAATAACTACCCTGCATCCAGCTAGACACCTAGAGACACATTTCACACCTGTCACTGACAAGACAGTCAAAGAGATCATCTGCAGTCCATCAACGTGCTGCCTTGATGAGTTACCCACTAGATTTCTAAAGTCTGTGCTGGCCCATATCAAACCTACCATTCTTAGCCAAAGTCCTGGAAAAAGTTGTATACCAACAACTTACTGACTTTCTCCTGTCTAATAGTGTTTTTGATACTTTCCAATCAGGCTTTAGGCCCCACCACAGCACTGAGACAGCTCTGATCAAGGTGACTAATCATATCCGCCTGAACACAGACGCAGGCAAAGTCTCAGTCTTAGTTCTGCTGGACCTGAGTGCTGCCTTTGACACAGTTGACCATGTGATCTTATTACAGAGGTTAGAAAACTGGGTGGGAATCTCTGGTACTGCTCTGAACTGGTTCAAGTGCTATCTCGAGGACAGTACTTTGTTGAAATTGGCAACTGTGTCTCAGACCAAATGGCTATGACCTGTGGGGTTCCCCAGGGGTCAATCCTTGGACCCCTATTGTTTAATCTGTACATGCTTCCATTAGGCCAGCTTATACGCAGCTATAATGTGTCCTACCACAACTATGCAGATGACACTCAGATCTACGTGTCACTGATGGCAGGTGAACATGGGCCTGTAGATACACTCTGTCACTGCATCGAACAGATCAGTGTGTGGATCCAAAACTATTTTTTCCAGTTAAATTCAGACACAACTGAAATAATTGTCTGTGGCCCACAGAAACAAAGAAAAAGAGTTATCAGTCACCTTGAGACTCTCTCTCTAAAACCTAAGAATCAGGTTAGAAATCTAGGGGTAATTTTAGACTCAGACCTGAACTTTAACAGCCACATTAAAGCAATAACATCAGCAGCTTTTTATCATCTAAAAAACATTGCCAGAATCAAAGGAATAGTGTCTAAACCAGACTTGGAGAGACTAATCCATGCGTTTGTCTCCAGCCGGTTAGACTACTGTAACGGCCTGCTCACTGGACTCTCTAAACAAGCTGTAACACAGCTGCAGTACATCCAGAATGCTGCTGCTCAAGACCTGACTAGAACCAGGAAATACGACCATATTAGTCCAGTGCTCAGGTCTCTGCATTAGCTTCTTGTCGCTCGGAGAATAGACTTTAAAACAGCTCTGCTTGTGTACAAGTCTCTTCATGGTCTAGCACCAAAGTACATCTCTGACATGCTAGAGCCATATGAACCATCTCGGGCTCTGAGAACCTAGGGGAGTGGTCTACTGGTGGTACCCAGAGTCAGGACTAAACATGGTGAGGCTGGGTTCCAATTTTATGCTGCTAAAGTCTGGAACAGTCTTTCAGAAGATGTGAGACAGGCCTCATCTCCGACAATGTTTAAATCCAGGCTGAAAACAGTTCTATTTAGGTGTGCATATGACAACTAAAAGTATTTTCTCTGTGCTTTTTTAGCTTTTAATTCATTCAATGATTATTTTATGTTTTATGTAATGATTTTATCTGCTTTCTTGTAATTTTTTGTATCTGTAAAGCACTTTTAATTACCCTGTGTACAAATTGTGCTCTATAAATAAACTTGCCTTGCCTATATAGGTTTACCTTGATTAGCTAAGCTCTTAGTAAAACTCATTTCATTGGGAAATTATTATTGACGCTTTGATGGAAGATTTGCTGTTAACACTTGTTTATTTATCAGCTGCAAGAAAAAGTATTGTTCTTGACATCACTTCCCTGTAGGGCCTTTCTAAACTTTTAAACCATGGCGTAAGTATCGATGGTCACCATGTATCCATGCTTGATAGATTGCTGCAGTGTGAAGGATGAGGAGCATTGATCTTCTATTGCTTGTGTGTGCCAGACACAGACATGTTGTAATGGAAAGTGAAAGTGGAGAAGATGAAAAGTAACAGATGAAGAAAAATGAACTTGACCAAGTACATAGCCACTGTGAGACCTAGAGTTCATTGTAATGATTTAATAGTGTCAATATTTATTACTGTAGCTCCATTAGCACAGAGTGTGGGTCATTAATAAGTGCAGAGCCACAGCAGATAACCTTCACAATCACGGGCAGTTCTCTTTAAATGGAATATGAAAACTTTTTCTGCTAACAGGCATAAAAAATTTGCCCTTAGCAACTGATGAGGTTCTGACATTGAATTGAAAAGCTTTTCTCTTTTTGTCAGTTGCTATCCTGTAGCTATAAAAAAAAAAACACAGCATGCTATTACAAAAGCTAAAAATGCCTTTGGCTTGTTGGTCATACAATAACAACTAAATAACTTTTAGATTTGTATACCATCAGAAAGGTTACAACAATTACATTCACATTCACAATTATATGATCGAAATCTACAAGCTATTTTTCAGCTGACTGACTTGGATATAATTTTATTGACTATATTTATTCAAATGACTGGAAGACATGAAAGTTGTGGGATGGTCTCAGTTGCTTGTTAGTATATTTATGGTATACTTTTGTCATTAATATTCTATACATACGCCAGGGTTATGATTTGTACAGCCCACAAAACACAAACCACAGCCAAGTTTAACCACAATCGTGCTGTGGAAAATCATAACAAAACAATGGATTAGTGGATGTGATCCACTGTGTCCACATTTGTGAGTTATTATGGACGCCAACACCATGTAGCATGATTCTGGGCTAAACCCACATAGACTTTGTGTCATATAAATATTAACAACTTTAATGCGGGAGTGTTACCACAGAACAGGATTATACAGTATGAACAATCTGTTTGTCTTGCTGTGTTATTGATTTCTTGTCTTTACCTCAGTGAATATCAGTAAGCAGATGAGAAAGCTCCTGTTGCTGTTAGCTATTTTCTCAGCTTTCGCTTTTCTTCTGTGCTTGTCGCGGGGATCACTTGTGGTTCGATTAATTACAGGAAAGAAGTACTCGGATTTTTCTGGTGTCCCACATACTCAAAAGTCTATTGCCGTGGGTTTCCACTGTAGGTTTGCTCCATTAATGGCTGTGTTGACACAGCCTATGTGCTCGGTGCTACAAATTACTTTCATATAGCAGTTGAGCTAAATTTGTTAGTAGTTGTTTGGAAACGCATTAGTTTCATGCTAATGAATGAAAACGATGAATGAAATATGAATACCTACAGCATGGTATGTCTAACAGAAGTAATGGCTGTGGGCATATTTGCCTCTATAGTTGATGGTCTGGAGTTTTTCTCACCAACAAAAAAATGTCTCCTGTTGAGGGTAATTTTTTTATTATGGTTATTTTGCTCACATTCTTATTTATGATATTGGCTTTATGTAAAACACATGAAGATAAATATAACTAATTCACTGCTTGTATTAGAATAACAAGGTGCCAGTACCCTAAAGCAAAAAGGCTGGGTACATGAACATGTAGGGTTTGGGGCCATGAACTAAGTTATTAATTGCGGGGTACATGTTCGTAATTTGTCATTCATATGCACAATTTATGAATAAAATATGAAAATAAACAACCTGCGGGTATCCGTGCAAACCATTTAGTAATAAGAGTATTTCGAAGGTGTGAGCAGAAATCCAAGAAGTTTTCTCACAGCTAAATGCAGCCACATATTGTATCTCACAAAATCACACCTTGTGTAGCGAAACACCTCTTGTAGCATAACCCCATACTTCATATATTAGCATATGAATATTTTTCATTCTGTGGCAGCTTTATGGTTCTTTATGTCATAATTAAATCAAACCACTGAACCTTTGCTTATTGTTAATTTGACAAATTCTCGGGGAGGTGAGAAGCCTGGCGTTGCATACACAAGCAGCAAGGGTGTCGAATTGTTACACAGGGGGGTTAATCAGGGCTTTGTTAAATGTGCGCAGATGATGTGCTGGGATGGCTCACAGACTGATGGGACTTATCACGTGTGTCCTTGATGTTACATCCTGAAGCTAATCCACTTGTGTCTTTTGTCTCAAAGAGTTCACCGCCAAAATCTCAACCCATTTAAATGGAAATGACCTGGAGATATACACTGCAAGCAAATCGGAAGGTAAAGGATTGGATGCATGTGAGCCATATTTCCATCGACATCACAGCGCAGCATATAGACTATAATCCTTTTTAGTTTATCTGATTCCCATTCCACTACAGTGGCCAGTGTTGTGCCACAAGAAAAAAGGCAGCCACCAGCAACACAAAGTGATAACTTAAGTAGTATAATAGTCGATAAGCCCTTCTGGCATGGCTGTCACTGTTTGAAGATGTATCTGAGAGTATTTTGAATAGTTCATGTTAGAGGCCTGAGGCCACAAGTTAATCAGCGTCTTGCATCTCATATGGCAGCAACCTGCTCTGACATGTTCATTAGTGACAACTTTCCCTTCTGGCTGAAGTGCCAGACAGCTACAGCAAAGGTGAGATACTCCAGGGAAATATGTGGGAAACTTCCTAGAGCTCGACATGGCTTTTGATCTTCGGGGATCATTGTTATCTATTGTTCACTCTCATTTACTGGCACTCGATGGAGATAAAAGTGAAGCTCCTCTGACATCCTCAGTACTGACAGCATCTTAAAAAGGCCTGGTTCTACTGTTCTGTTTGACTTTCTACTAACTTTTCAGTTTGATATTTTTATTCCTATTATAGGTGGTTTGAATATACAGCACACGGCATGTGGATGGTTGGGCGGGTTACTTTTTAGGATATAGCGACAACAGAAAAAATAAACGGGGTAAGGAAGTATGATATTGGGTCAGACTTCTTGTTTTGTTTTGTTTTAGTTTACAAGATTACTTCAAATAAACTATAATAAACCTGTGAAGTCAATTTCCTTAACATCAGAGCTCTTTAAATTACATGGAGCCAAGATGGATTTGTGCATGAAAACTGAAAGTGATGCGAGTTTTCTATTTGAATGCCCCGGGTGAGCAGCTTTGATACGAATGAATGAGCTTCTATATTTAGACGTTTTATCCTGTCCACTGTCAGATTTTCTTCGTCTGTGACTCGAGATACGAGGTTGGGAAATAGATGATCTCTCCTGTTACTGAAACTGCCCAGAAATGCAAACGGCTGATCCCAGTGATCCCCGCAGAGATCACTGCTCATTTTAATCAAGGCTCCAAGCCACACATGAACAAAATTTTGGAACTCTAGACATGCTGACCTTTTATTGCATAGTCATTCTTGTCTTGTGCTCTTAAAGAGGATTATGTAAAAGCCCTCGAGACCGACAGGAATTAGCTCTTAATTAAAGTGGCTGCACAGTACAATGTCCAGTCCCCATAGCTGCAAACCTTTCCATTGAGGTTGGTTGCAGAATTGTACAATTTTTAGGTGTCATGGTTCAAAACAGGAATTATCCACCCAAACATGCCGAATTAAAGGTCAACTGAGCAATACTTCTGACATGAGACTGTACAAGTAACTTTCCATTCATTACTCTTGACAACTGTATGTGCTGTACCATACCCCCATCATGCCAGCAGCTGTGGCACATCATGACAGGCCAACAGTCACTTCCTGATACCTTACTTTGAAGTCTTAAGAGTAGAAAATTGCTTGTGTTCAAAGCATATCAAGTACAAGGGCTCAGCATTTGCAAGGAAGTTGCCGAGTCCGTGTTTCACTGCCACTAGTTTGAGATTTTAAAGCCATTTTCGGTAACAAAATATGTTTGTGTTTCTCTGTGTCTCTTTGCTACTGTACTGTGTAGCATGTCCAGCTCAATAAATATTTGGAGTCCGTGTTCCAGTGATGACAATTACTTACTGACTACCCCCCTGCTGTTCCAGAGACTTTGCAGACCCAGGCCAAATCAAATAATACAGTACATTGGAGCCAAGCAGATTACTAAACTACCAATGTGAGTGCATGCACATATAGCAAACATCAGCAGAGACAGCACCATGAAATAAAAGTTGTTTCCAACTGTGCAAGCATATAGAAGGCAAATCATCTTGTAGTGATCATAAATTCAAAACAATTCAAGCTTGCCAGTGCAGGTTCAGTATATTGAGAACAGAATTTATATTAGCTCAGAGGATGAATAGAGTGGCTTCAGTGTAGTTAGTCAATGCATGACAAAGTTGGTACTTTGCATTTTAAAGGTCTTGCAAATGATTTGAATTTCATACAGTATAATGAGATGTTCATGAATTGCATCTGTAGTCCATGCAGTACATATCAGGAAACATACAACATCAGATGAATCTGTACAAACGAGAGTGCAATCAATGACTTGGATTGAGGAGAAAAAAAAACAAACTGCAATGTAAAGCTGATCCTTGATGTGTACAAATAAATTCATCTGTGTTTCGGCATCAATGTTTCCTTTATTATTATTTCATATTATTTTTGGTAAAATGTTAGAAAATCACTTCTTTTTCCAGACCCTGTGACATACACACACTTGTGTCACAGTATTTTCTCAGAGCCTCTGGAGCCTGGCTGCAGGGTTTTGCTCCTATTCAGCTACAATTAGCATCTCTGCAGTGAGCCGCTCATGGTAGAAGATAAGAATAAACTCACAGTTGACATTTCCTCTCCTCCCAAAGGTGGTGGATGGTGTCAGGGTCAGGGCTCTCTGCAGACAGGTCAAAGTTTTCCACCCCTGACTTACTCCTGAAGTACACAAAAACTAAACAGTCAGGTGTAAATATACTTTTGTGCTTGTTTAAGCTGAAACTCTTCTTGGGTGTTTTTTGTTTGTTTTTTTGTTTTTTTTGTAAAAAAAATCATGATCCTATTAAATTACAAATGGTTACAACCAGTGTGCAGAAAGCCTCCCCTGTGCTGTTCTTTTGAACACTTTAGGATGAAATATTCCTTCTAAAAAATGCAAAATAATTTTACTTTACAGACAGAAACGTGTTTAAGATTGATATTTAAAACAATTTGCATTCGTTAATTAAGTTTTGTTTACTTTGTCTGAGTGCCCCTAAATCCATAAACATTTATTTATTTGTTGAGATTCAAATGGTAATCGATTTTAATTCCGATTTCATTTTTGAAAAAATCTCTTAAGAAATTTTTTCTAAACCAGTTAACAGCACCATGGAAGCAGAGCTGCTGTGTGCTGTGTGGGACACAGTTGTATGAGCAACACAGAGTATAAGTGCGAAAAATCCACACAAACATACTAAATTTTCATTTTCACTTACTGCTCAGAAAATATGTGCCCCACAGCATTTCCCCAAACAACTCCAGATGGCATAACAGGAACGTGTGAGGCATTCAACATTCAGAATTATATGAATCCCAGGCTTTGACAATCCCTCTGTTCCTGTTTCACTTTATAACTCATCTGGATAACTTGCTCGTTTCATTTAAAGTAGGTGACATATGCTAACACAAAAGCCAGCTGTAATATATGCGAAATTACACTGCAGCTTATTCATAGAGTAACACATCCCTGCATAGCTCTGATCCTTATCCAGTGGTCATTGTTAATGTGGACGGTCTGAGGAACAGAATGTAAAACAAATACAGTTTTATGGAGGAGGGGAAAAGATGTTGGCAAGTATTCACTGGAAGCTGTACCGACAGCGTGTCAGAAAAATGGGGATAAAATCGTTGAGTTGTCAGATTCCCACCTGGTATAACATACGAGGGAGGAAATGAGCTTGAAATCCTCATAAACCAAAAATGCAGCAGTCTATCATCGAAGTGAGATGAGAAGGAAATGTTTCATGCAAGGTCACAGCGAAGCAAATGTGACATTAAAAACAGCTCAAGACGTTAATTCACTCTAAATGTGCCATTTATATGCCATGGAAAACTTACCTGACAATATATGCCTGGAAAAGCTTTGTGCAAAGGTCATTCTGAAGTTTCTGCAGCAGCACTAGAAACTTTCAGAGGCATTACTTCATCACAGCGTTAAGAGTAGACATCAGAAAAAAGACAGTTCTCGGCAGTGTGAGGAGTCTTTCCTTGGCAAAAGCTTGTTTCATATTTGATCTGCTACTTGTGAAGACACGGTGGCTTCTAATGGCTATATACAGTGCCAACTGAGGCTTCATTTGTTAGGATGCTTATTTTATACTCCCAGAACAATTAAGAGTCAGGAAGTGTAGCTATTTATGTAGAAAACGTCTTCTCCACCTTCCAGACCTCTGTAGTTTGCCAGAATCTAATTGCAATTGTGCTGCAAGGTGGCTGTGGAAAATTAGACAGAAATTTGACTTCACTTGCTTTTCTAGTGCACTGATCAAGTGTGTGAGTCCCACCCAAGACTTGTTGATCTGTCATGGCTGATGGCGCCAGCAGTGTTCGAAGACGTTTAACTGTGGAGGCAGTCAGGTGTGAGGGGCTGGACCGGGATAGTCTGGCGTGTATGAGCAAGACAATACCTGACCTTGACCTCGCTGTGTGAGCTGCTTGGCAAAGAAAGGGCTCCACTGTGAATGTAAATGAAGAGCATGCACACAGCCGGAAAACTGAGTCACCACACTGCATGGCTGCTTCTTTGGCATGCTGCTCACTCCATTGCTATAATCTAATATTACCCTTGTTGTCTGATAACAGGATTTCAGTCCATAAAAGGATGTGAACAACTGCATAATTTTTGCAAAGAAAGAAGAAGGCAGTAGGGGGGCTGAATGATGGATGTAAACTGGGTTTTTAATATGGTTTTAATCTGTTGTCTGTGGAAACAAATGCAACTGTCTCTGCGGCCTGTAGCAAAACTTTGCAGGAGGCGCCACACCATTCAGTGCATGTAAGTGCATTTGTCAAAGGGTCCCCGTGCTACAGTGCTAGTGTGAGGTCTTACAATGCAATGCATACAAAATGCACCGAGCTTGATTTAACTGGTGCTGTTTGCATTTATTCTTCCAAATTGCTGAATTTGTTTGTTTTTCTGAGCTTCTCATTTGAAAAGCCCCTTTGTGAGCCTAATATGAACACTGGCAACGGTTAACATACCTCTGCAACAATATACATGTGAAGACCATGCAATGGCACTCAGTGACCGTTAACTGAACTCTAATGTTGCTTATTTGAACAACTCAGACTGGTATGAAAAGCAGCTCTGAGTTATGATAACTACTGAAATATTTTGATCAACTCAATGTCAGTGAGAGATTGCAGTCATTATTAAAAAGAAACCAATTTTGACTGCTGGATGGAGCTGGAATCCAGCTAGTATACTTCAGTACATAACTGCAGCGATTATGTTTTGGGATCTGGGAGCTTAGAAAATGGGGGTACAGGGTACAGAGTACATAATGTGACTGAATGCATCCTGGGTCAGAAGGCACCCTGCTGCTCTGCTGACATGCTGTTTTGGTATCATGGCCTCTGTGTTCAGGGTGAAAGGCTTTCTCTTCTAGAATGTCAGTGTCACATCATCCCACCCCCACCCCCCCCTTTTTTTCTTTTCTTCTCAATGTGCACGTACTTCATTTGAAGAAATGACTGGCACTGTCATTTGTCCAGAGAGTACAGCCATAATTTTCAAGGCCATAAGAGGTAACTTCAGTGGGATGTTTTATGTGTTTGAGCACAGTTGCTGTTTCTCTGATATAAGCAGTCTTGATCGTGTGTATCGCAGCACAAATGTTGCAAGTGCAAGAGTCATGTAGTGTAGAGAGAGGATAACAAATTGGCTTTCATGAGGGAACATAACTACTTTTTATATGAATCCCCTTTCAGTAAACTGTATGCCTTTAAAATATACTCACTGTCACTACAATTTATATCAATATGTTGATATGACTAATTTTGACTTGTGAAGCCCAAACAGAGTTTACAATTCTACATGTGAAAAGTTATTTCTATTTCCGCTCTAAGTTTTTATCAGTTGCTCAGAAAATTGTGGCCAGCTTTATTGTACAAGAAGACAGAACACAAGCTGACCTGCTTACTGCTAGCTCGTTTTCTGAGCTTTTTTTTTTCTATGCACAGCAGACAGATGTGGCTGTGTGGATATCATGCTGTCATGCTGTGTCACTTAACCGGGGGAGAAGGGAGCACTGTGCAACTTGTATGCGTTGTGTAGAGGCAACCTGTCCTGGGGGAGACAGCAGCATCCTCAGAGAACTACTTCCAGTAACTGTAACTTATTCATCACAATAGTGCTCAGGCTGTGCGCTGCTAACTTTAATGCATATTTCCTGTGAATACCAGAGGTTTTAAATTGGATAACTGCACCCAGATTTAAGACCCTCTGCAATGAAAACTGTATTTTTACCTTGAGAGAGTGACATGTTGCAATAGCACAACACTGTGGCAGCCATTGAAAGTCAGAAGCTAACAATCAGCAAGAAAATGCACAAAGATGCGAATAACATTAACTGCAGATTTTGGTCACAACAAACTCGTCATCTGAGTGTGAAACATGTGGCAGAGTCTCGCTGGTGTTTCCTCAAAAACAAGCCATCTCCTGTTTATTTCCATTAGTACGGTAACTAACACTGTGTCAGCCAGTGCCAGTTATAAGATAAGATAATTAACTCTGATCGTGTCGATACATATTATAGATGTTTGTTGATTTTGGTCATAATAAATTCAGCATCTCAGTTTGCCTGAAGATCTAATATGTGGTTGTGTCTAACTTAACATTTCTTCTGATAATCAACTTCACTTGCCAACCTAGCAGAAGTGGCGGTAATGAGTGAGGCATAGAGCCTCATCCAGATTTCCGAATTAGGCTCTCAGAATGGTTTCTTTCTCTTACTTTCTATGTGGGAAAACACGTTAAACTAGATATTCGCTTTAGCAGAATATTTTATATGTGTAGAGAAGAAATTTACAGCATCCTATTTTCAGTTTTAGAGGATGTGATTAAAACAATCTTTAGATCATACTTCATACTTTACTGTAAATGGTTATCTGGAATGCAGCACACACTGCAAATTTAACAGATTATGATTAATTTTGACAACATTGGAGAGAAGAACGATTGAGAACTGTTGCGATAGTAAACCTGTATGAAAAGAATATCATACAATAGTACAGAATTTGCATGGAAACAACCAGTTGCAAAGTATTGATTACAACGTGGGATTAAGATGGATTAAGGGCATGATTTAGAGTCATACTTCCACATTAGAGGCACGATCCAAGTCTTTAGGGGAGAGATGTGGCATTTATTTTTTCACTAGAAAATCAATGTGTCCTGAATCTAAAGTATAGCAACAACTACAGGATGACATTTCTGCACTCAAAGGTGGAATAGAAGAGCTCCTTCGGGTTTTACATTTAAAGTAGATCTGAAGATCCCAATGCGAAAATGATCACCACAAAAAAAGAAAGACAATGCAGTATGACAGATACCAACAGACATAGTTTAATGGGAGCGATGCCAAAGTGGTATATGAGTCACTTCCAAGTGCCTTACTGGCCAGTCTGTAGATAATTCAGTAGAATGAAATGCAAATTATGTGCGATCTCAAAGCACATTTTATGTCCGACCATCTATAGAGGCCTGAATTCATCTCACGTATTTGCACTATTTCAATTTTAATTTTACATGAACATTTAAGTTATATTAGAAGAGCTTTTCCATTTCTTATTACACTTTAGAGGTAATTCTGAAGGGAGCAGAGCAATTTGAACTTCTTCAATCTAGAACTAAGAAACCATGGACCTGGGACATTTTAATGCTGCACCATCAGTTAACAGGACATGCGAAATATTTAAGAGATGATGACAAACTGATTCTGGTAAATATATGTGCTTTTGTGTGTGTGTGTGTGTGTGTGTGTCTGTGTGGGGGGGTACTGCATACTGCATACTGCATTCATCAGCCTAGGCTCATCACCTTGTTAAAGCAGTGGAAAAACAGTTATCTATCTGCTCAAAGCATATGCCATAATATAGAGCCTGTCTCTGTATCTCAAATGTAAAAGCTGTAACTAATGTGGACTGTTTCTGCGCAATTGTGCCATGAATCATATTTTGAGCTCAGGGTGCACTCTGGTACACAGGGGATTAATATATCTAGCAGGAAACATAACCACGAACAGCCTGAAAAGTTATTAGTACAATTATAGTGCATCCTAAATCTTGTGAGCAGCCAGTGAAGAGAGCAAAGAATGAGTGGGATGTAATTCTCATGGCTTAGTTTAGAACAACAGCATATGAGATTTATTACAGTCAACAAAACATTTAACTTATTTTGGAAACACAGTTCTCAGCTGAAAGACATGCAGCACACGCAAAACACATCTCAACAGAGAGAGAATGAAAACTTGATAGTGAAATAACAAAAAAAAAAAACAGGAAAGAGAAGAGCTCAGCTTCAGGGATATTTGTACATGTCATATATGAACTGGTTTAGGGCAGAAAGATGGTGACGTACTCAGTTATTTGGCTTGTGAAAAGAGCCAGTCGTGTCCTCTTCTGGCTGAGTCACAGATAGGTAATTCATCAAGTTTAGCATTAGCGAGAGGGGGAAGGCCGTTGTCAGGAGAGGACATTGCCATTACATCACTGGATGTATTGGAAAAGTCAAATGAACACAGCTGACATTAAATTGAAAGTTAACAGTATGTGACTATTGCTGCAAATATGAAGGCATTATAAAGGGCTGCTGGGCAACCAGCACCACTTTGGCCAAATAATATCACAATAAGCTGTCAGTGCTAAATTCAGTCCAAGTATTACACGCCCAGGGGACAGCAACTCCCTTATGGCATAAGCACCTGATTAGGCCTTCAGTGGACCATGTCATCTTTGGTGTGATATAGTGGTGTAGACTGTAGACTAATGGGAGGGGGGCAGTTTGTCTACGTTGCATCAAACCAGATTTTGATTTTAAATGAAGCTGTGCAGAGCAAGTTGGCAATGTTTTGGGGTTGGTCTGAGAAAATCACTCCTGCCTCTCCTCATTCCTTACTGGACCAGCTATACTCTGTGATGCTACATTTTAGAAGTAAAAGCTTTTCATCAAGCTAGACCTAAATTTAGGAGATCTCAACAGGAGTGCTGCTATATTAGGAGTTGTTAAAAAAGATGCTGATCAAGTGGAGCTCTTCAAAAGGAAGGGAGGTACGTTGAAATGCTTTCCCATTAAAACATTGCTCCGTCAAAAACATGAAAAAAAGCCTGTCCTGATTGAAACGGAGAAGACCTTACCTCTGTACATTAACGTGCAGATAGAAGTTCCTTGGTGAAAACAGAAAACATCCCCTGCTTGACTAAGGATATCTCATTTGCAGTCTTACAGCTATATTTTATTTATCTTATATTACAGTGGGGTTGTAATATTTGAGAGACAAGATCCTGCTACATTCTATTTTCCAAGATGGATGGCATTATAGAAATTAGAAAACAGGTTGCATGCAAAGAACATAAATAGAGTAAAAAGTGTGCGTGGACAATGAAAAAGGTCTGGCTTCAGACGGCCTGAAGGTTTTAAACATCATGGTTACCAAAGTGCAGACATGCATCAGACAAGGCTGAAAAGTTAATTTTATACACAGCTGACCTATGATTTTAGTTTTGCAGACTGGCTTGTCCACTTATTAAAGAGCACATGTGCTGCAGAAAAGAACAGCATGTCCTCAAAATATCTGTGATGTGTAGACATCACCCCACTCTCTGTCAGAATTGTCATTATTTCGCTGAAAGAAGTCCCACTATGAGATCTCTCTTTTAATTCTTGGCTAACATCAACTGATGGATAATTCTGTCCCAAGTCGCTACTAAAAAAATAGCACTGTCTGCAAATCACTGATAGTTGCATGGATGATTTTTACACTCTTAAAATCATAATATATCTGCGGCATAATAATACAGTGAAACAGGTATGTTAGATTGGCCTCCACTGTCGGGTTTGAGAAATGTAACCATTTGTGCTGTATAACAGCCCCACAGGCTGGTTGCTTATATTTCAACGTTCTGCCGAAATGAAATGCCTCTGGAAAATCAGCAGGGATCATTAATCTTGAGTCACTGCCTCCAATCCAGGTTGGTAATTTGTATTTTTTCCCCCTTTTGACGTAGTTTAAATGTATATCTCTTTCGATGATTCACCCACAGCTTCTTTATTAACCCTGGAGCCTATAGACAGTACCCAGTATAATAGAAGCATGGTCGCAAGTGTGTACATGTGTATCAGCTATTTACAGTAGCAGTATCCTTTCAGCAAAGATCCATCCAGACCTGCCAGTAACGTACCTGGGGAACATCCATTACCATTGGTTGGCATTGTAGTTAAAAAAAATAATCAGGAAGTCTGCAGGCAGTAAGGGGAAGTTTCAATTTCTATTCTACCAATAAACCCATAAATTGTGACATTGGTTTTGAGTTGGTTGTCCTGCAGACACAGGTCACCCAGCGACTTGTAAAAAACATGATTTGTGTTCAAAAATAGGATCCTGCTGGATTTTTTGCCAACATAAAATCTAATTTTATAATAAATAATTTTATATGAGCTCCTTTACTAAGAAAAAAAAAACTTTCATTCACATTGTAACAATCTGGGAAAAATCCCCTTAACCAAGATGGCCCTAAATCGATTATCTATCAAGGCCAAACTGAAGAGCATTTGTTTTTGTCAGTTTAAGACACAGATGATATTTGGTCTACTTCCCTACATAAAGTGAAAAAGATTTGCTTACACAGACAGAAAAGTTTCCACCAATCAGTATCCGATCGACTATCGATTTTAGCAGTTTCAGCATTGCTTTTCATTAATTGGCTCACACGAGGCATAAATATTAAAAAGAGTCAAAATACCAAACTATTTATGCATATTCAGCAAGTGATGAACAAAGAACACTGTGGCATTGTGTTGGTTTATACTGTAGAAGATATGACCTTTACACTCTGGGTAGGATCACAGACTACATATTATTTACCATTAATTAGCTGTCATGCTGTTTACTAGCTAACCAGTTCTTTGTATAATGTTACTTTATCCATGTGTCTGTGTACAATTATAATGGGTGAATGGTGTGTGAAATGACTTGCGCTGATGAGGTCAACTCATCTTTATTAAGCTATGTTGTTGTTTATTTGGAGGTTTTATTGTTTGGCTATACGGGGCTTGTGAAATGAGCTGTAAACACAATATACCGACAAATCTCATCCTATTATGGTAAATATGTTCGTAAACAATTTCATAAATAATATAGAGCAGGAACAGAGCAACATTAGGCTTTATTTTGGTGTCATTTCATTTCAATAACTTTCCTGTTTGGTTCAGCTCCACCTTGTCAGAAGAATGCAGTAATCTTAAATTCTCTTCACTACATTCACCTAATTGCCAGCTTCGTAATTTGGTGCTGGTAGTAGTCTACAATGTGTGTTTCCTCCCATTTTGCTGCCCATTGCCTCAGAAAAACAATTAATCAACACCAGTGATTAATGTGATTATTTGGTCAAATGTTAAAAATATCGATTAGTGCATCTTTAATTATGTCTTTAGTCCGCCGAAAATCGAACACAACAGTTGGTGTAAGAGGGCGAGTATTTGATTATTGATTTTGTTAACAAGTGCTACAAGAAGAAGCTGTTCTACAGATTATATCTTAGTCTGACTTTCAATTCAATTATGGCAAAAGTTCTGGAAGTTTTATAAAGTTGAACTGTTGACGGCCTTTTGTTTTGATTAGGCTGTGCTATCATGGCCTGTTCAGGCAAAGAGACGGTGCTCTTAATGAAGCCTGAGCAGAGGACGTGGATCCTGTGTCAAAATAACTTCACGAGGCAATTATTCTTCCCTAATTAGGTGAGAATTTGCTTCCATACATAGAAATAATTGTAGGTGAGAATTCATAATTTGATGTTATGCATCGTAATTCGAAAATAATTCAACTTTGCCTGATCAAGTTACAGTAATATAGACAGCAAAGGGAATAGTTTGAAATCTCTTTTTCACATTGAAGTACAAAGCAACAGGATGAGATAAGCTTATACAAAAGAAAAGCGAGGGTGATAACCTTGGTTCTTCCTGCCTCTGTGTCACTGAAATCCCAGGTTACACATACATTTGCCTTGACCCCACGAGCCTCTATTTCATTCAGTGCATGTGACCCATCTGCAGAAAGTGCTCAGTGTCTCTGCATTAATCTTCTTTTATTATTATTTTTTTACAGTTCCAGCAATAAGCTCTAAGTAATGGAAAACTACACCTTGCTTTATTCAGAAACCGAAGGGTCCACCACCAAGATGGTAGAATGTGAAGTAAACGTGCGTGGTGTGCGAGCGGCAGCTTGTTACAGCAGCTCCCGGTGTGAGTTATTTGTTTTTTTCCAAATTCTTTTCTTCAATTTACTTTTACTGGTTCTCTTATTTCTATTTGGTCCGCACATGTCTATATTTTATACTTATTGCAGGCTATTCTTTTGTTCTTTCTTTTAATTTGTTTATTTGTATTATTATTTGTGTTATTTGTTAATGCTGCTGTAACAAAAAAATTCCCTGTGGATAAAATTAAGTATCTATCTATCTATCTAATCCTTAAAGCTGTGTTCTTTACACCAATAAAATCATGCTGATGGCGCCTCGGCAGCTTTATTAAACACCCAGTTTGTCAGTTTGGATTTTTTTGCTTCCTTGCGTGGAGACATTTGGCCATGTATCAAATTGTATATTCAGGCTGGAGGACACAAGTCATGCAGCCCCTCAACAGGGGAGTTTAATCACTTTGTGGGCTTTATTAAACATAAGGTCTGTTCCACATTCATTCGTCATCGGCCAGAAGTATAGGTCAGGCAACATAAACAATCACAGAAGGTAATTAGGTGCTGCTGGAAAAACCAGACCAAACACAGAGGTTTGTTGCACTAATACCAGTAATAAAGATATCAGTGATTTCTGTGGGGAAAAACTTCATTTTCTTTTGGCCTCACCTATTTCAGCTGTGGTAGATGTCTGTTTGGCAGTCTGAGCTGCCTACTACAACTTCTCTGTCCTCTCGCTTTTCAGAAGTCTGCATTATTCACTTCTATTCATACATACTGTTTGAAAAGGTAAAGACTGTATGGTTATTATTCTTTTCGTATGGAGCAACCTTAAAAATGTTTATATGCTACACTGTTGCTGAAGGAGCTCAAGGACTCAGGACAAAAATATACTGCTTCAACAGCAGTATTATAAGATGATTCTTACCTTTTTCAGGTGTTTGCATGTATGCCACAGCATTCAAAGCATCATCATCTACACAATTATGTGCTAGGTGGATGAATTTCAGAGAGGGCTATCCTAAGTAGGAGAGAGCTGAAGTACACTCAGAACAACTGTCTATATGGGACCACCAACTGTTTTCATGTGGACCCCAACAGCTGTTCTGGATGATGATTTTAACATCATTTAAATTTTTATTCAAATCCAATCAAACCCAAAGTATCTCGCTCTCTTTCCAGTATTAACTTTTTAACCAGAGGCTTCCACTTTTCATGTCAATGAAACTTGTGTTGTGGGAAAGACCAGAATCTACTTAAGCGCCAAACCTTCACCTCTGAAACATTTGGTGTTAATCAGTGCAGACAGCACTGAAAGTCCAAAGCAACCTGTGTTCATTAGTCACACAGGCCAACTGATGCAGTGCAGCTGGAAGCTACATAACGCTGGAAAGTATCAGTGATGGCAAATTCAGACTGAGAGGGGACCTCAGAGGAAATACTTTATGTTACAACATGTACTTAGCTGCATGTTGTATAATTGAACCAGTCTAAGTAACTTTATTTATCGCTCCCCCTCATGCAAGGTTACGATGTAAAGTGCTCCACATTAAAATGACCAAAAAGAGATCAATAAGTAAATAGAAAGAAGCTGATATGAATTATGACTTGCGCACCGGCTGGAGAAACACAGTTTTGGCAGCTGGACACAGGGATTGGCTGGTTTTCTTCTGCTGCGTTGCTGGACTGTACCAGCTGTAATGTTTTACTTTGTCTCCCTGCCACCGTGCTAAAGCTGCTTTACTGCTGCTGTGGTGCGCATATTTCCCACTGTAGGACATGGCAATAAGGAACATGAAATTACTTTTTACCAAGAACTGAATAATCAAGACGCCAGGGGCTAGTCTTAATTTGCCTTTTGTTAACTTGTGAATAACACTGAATGAAAATTTTGAAAATAGTTAAGCTGGATAATGATGGTGTTGGGTGAAGTGATGCTCAATAATGATGAGAGAAAGGGGCGTTGGATGCAAAGTTGAAGCCATGAAATTATTAATTAAATTTCTTTCAGTTCATTAAAGCTGTACTGTCACGCAAAGCAGAGTTGTTAATTTTGTTATTGAAGCATCTGACGAGACCCCATCTGAGTTAGTTTAAAAAACACTGAGGCACACGTGGAGCCTCAGGCAAGCGGAGAGGGAAAGGCTCCGTTTTCTCACAATCATTGTCACCAAGTAAACATATTTGCTTCGACTTTATGTCATCCAAGTCTCTGTTCTTGTCTGATCATATCCCATCTTGGCTGCATGGCTAATTACTGCCGCTTTTCAACATCTCACCATAAGCTATTTTTGCCGTTTCCTAAAAATGTGGGGTTATTAACATCTCATTTTAAATGAAGTTCTATATATATTTCATTAATGATATAGGCCTATTTTTTACTTTATATTGCCATTTAAGTTTTTAATTATTCCCCTATAAAAACTTAAATCTTTTTCTACTTCTACTTAAGAGTTAATTGGCTGTATGACACTTTTGTTTGATGACTAAGAAGAACAAGTTAAGGGTACATTCTCAATGACTTGGGTTGATTTCTCCTTCACAGCAAGACAACACACAAACCAATATAAAACAAGAGAACAGGAAACAATATACTTGCTCTGCAGGCGACTGTGGACTATTACAGATTATTATGACAATCTGTTTGGTGTCATTCACTATTCATTCATTCATCTTATACAGTTTATCCATTTCTGGGCCGCGAGGGTCCTGGAGCCAATCACAGCTCACATAGGGCGAGGGCGGGGTCACCCTGGACAGGTTGCCAGTCCATCACAGGGCCAACACACAGAGACAGACAAAGATCAACAAAAACTCACACTCACACTCAGACCTACAGACAATTTAGAGTCACTAAATAACCTAAACATGATGTCTTTGGACGGTGGGAGGAAACAGGAGTACCCGGAGGAAACCCACACAGGCACGGGGAGAACACGCAAACTCCGCACAGAAAGGCCCCAGGCCGGGAACTGAACCTGCGAACTTCTTGGTGTTGTAACCACTAATCCACAACCTTCTTGTGGGGCGACAGCGCAAACCACTTACCGCCATGCTCCCCGTCTTTCACTATTCAATGCATTTAAATCAAGCCATTGCACCATAGCCAGTCTGTTTAACACAGTATTTGCAAGTAATGGAGAAAATATTCTCTATTCATGAACTTGCTCTTTATTGATTGGTGCAGCCTGCAGTGTTTTAAAGCAGAGGAGCTGGTGCTGAAAGTGGATCTGAAGAGGCTGTATCATGTCCCTAAAGCCATGCTGGCTGTTTGGATTGGAGAGAGAGTGAAGTTAATTGGGAGAGCTTAATACTATTTTTTATGAGGCTGGGGGGTGTATCGCTCCCCTCCTCCCTCTATGCATATTTCATGATACCTGTTTTGTTCATAGAACGAAAAGAGGAACATCTGGATCCCAGCTCTGGTAGCTACTGCAGTGCTGTACAATGTGGATTTATCTAAACAACTAACCCTTACATTGTATTTTCTATTTTTTATTTGCCCTCTTATCGTAGCTGATGTACAGTTTTGTGACACAGCATGACATAATGAACTCTCTCATGCAGTCATTATGTATTTTTTATGTCAAATAATAACTTAGCTATTCTCTAAGTCTAAGTCTTCATGTATTTCAACATATCCCTGAAATATGTCAAATTCAAGCGCAGATAAGAATATCAACAGGGGCAGCTATCACCAGCAATACTTTATACACGCCACTTGAACAGCTATTGTTGTTTTCCAATTCACTTAATGTTGAACTAGAAGAGTGATGTCAGAAACGTAACAGGAGCTACTGTGACAACCTTTTCCCAAAATAGACAGTTTTATTACCATAATAGAGACCAGTCAATCTGGAGCTGAACCCGGAGGGGATTGCCACATGTCAGGCCAGCGACAGACTGGATGTGATTCTAATTGATTTCAATGATTCTGTCGGGTTTTAATCGCCACAGAAATGGACTGAAAAGAGGGGACAAGTGTGTGTTTTTCTTGCTTGAGTTGCCGCTTTTGGAAAGTCGGGGCACCGCTGTGGGACTCAGTCAGATTTGCATCCAAAGGGGTTATCCAAGCGCAGCAGAGTTGAGGTTGATAAATTGAAAAAAACATCGACACCATGTATTCTTGCATGAACTCACCTTCCAGCAGACATGCAATGTTTTTGTGATCTTCAGAGAGCAAGGCTAGCACAATAGAACATTAGTCCCATATGAAATTTTGCTCAAGTGAATGACTTCCCCTCCGAATACAATTCATTTTCTCTGTATCTTCAAGCCTATTGAAAAAAAACCCAATATTTTTTAAAGTATCATTCCTGCCCCAACAGCATTAGAGTATACATTTCTTTCCTCTCTTAAATGTCCCATACTTTACACTTTTCATATGCAAAAATGTATTGAAATAAAGTTCCTCTATCAGGCTTCTCTTTTAAGCTCTCATAACATATGCATACAAAAGTAACTCACTACCTCTTTTCTGATTGGTCAACTGTTTTCGGAGTGATTGAATAAAAACAGATTGCAGGTAAATGGCCAGAGAAAGCAAATCCTGCAGGACAGGACGGTGGGTTCAGGTGGGGCTGGGCTTTGGACGAGGCTGAGGGCTGAGACTGTTTTGTTGTGCCATCACAAAATTACAAAGACCCTGTCAGCTTGTTTTTATGCTTAGTTTTTAAATATGAGTTGCATGTACTCCTCTAAAGACTGAGCATTTTAATATTTTTACGGTACCATGAGGCCTCCTGTATAATCAAAAGAGACATAGAAATTTCATTTAGTTAAATAAAGGACCTTTAATAGTTAAGTAATTAATGATGGATAAAAAACCTGGACTCAAAGCATCAATGATCCCTTTGAATTCAGCTGTTGCCCAAAAAATGTGTTGTGTTTTGTTGTTTTTTTAAGCTTGTATGCTCCATTATCTAAATGTGTACTGTATTTGTGTTAAGAGAACATGTTTCACTGGCTAACACGAGTAACCGCAACAGGGAATTCCTGTTGCACACCCTTTTTTTTCTGCATCCCACGCCATTATCACACCGAGAGTTTTCACTCTGCAAATTACTATTCTTTTCATCCTGGCGTGAAGTTTTTCTATGTTTTCTGTTTCCAGAGCTTTTTAATAAGAGGACAGTTGGCACCACGGTCTGTCACCACTTTGTGTTGTTTCACACGAGGTGGTGAAGTCCCTGACCAAACAGCCAGGGCAAGGCAGACAACGCCTCCGGGTCCCTGAGGAGGTCATTACGACAGGGGAGAGCAGCTCAAAAGTGCTGCAAGATGGTCAGCAGAGTGACAGCAGGGGAGATGTGACACAGTGCAGAGGAAAAAATATAAATTGGAAAGTGCTGAGTCGAAATAGATCTTTAAAATTTTTGACAGTTTGGGATGGTGCTTGTATCGGCAATCCACCAACTGCACAAAATATGAACAGAGTAAGCCATCTGTCTAAACATTACACACCATAAAAATGGAAATTATTATGAATTCATGTAGCTGCAATTAGCCCAGAAAATCTCTCTGTGTGTTATATGCTTTGCAAAAATCCAAAATATTTATCCAAAATATAATTTATCTGTTTTATTTACATATACAATGGACAGATTCAAAGCCAAAATTCAACCTGACACATTTGGCATCTGTAAACTTTGGCATTTTCAGTAGGGTATAACATATGTCAGATATAATTCTGTGAGTTTGGGCAATGATTAGTAGACGAGATGATGCATGCAAAAAAGAGTTTGCATGTTCTCTCAGTGCCTGTGTGGGTTTCCTCCGGGTACTCCGGTTTCCTCCCACTGTCCAAAGACATCATGTTTGGGTTAATTGGTGACTCTAAATTGTCTGTAGGTCTGAGTGTGAGTGTGAGTGGTTGTTGGTCTCTGTCTGTCTCTGTATGCTGGCCCTGTGATGGACTGGTGACCTGTCCAGGGTGTATCCCGCCCTCACCCGGTGTGACCTGTGATCGGTTCCAGCACCCACCACAACCCGGAAGCAGATAAGCAGTAGAAGATAAATAAACGAAGAAGATGATTCTTAAGATACAGGTTGTTCTGGACAGGTCAAACTATTCGTGAAACAGAAACAGGTCGAAACAGACCGTGAGAGAGACTATCTGATTTTGTCATAGCACTCAATAGCAGCCAGAGATTTCAAAATGGACAAACCGTCTTGTTTTTTTTGTTTGTTTTTTCACCATTCAAAAATGAGCCAGGAGGAAATCGTTTGAGACAACTATTGTGTATTGAGTATTTTTGATACAGAACATTGATCCTGAGATCTTCGTTAAAGTTTCATTCATGCCAGCAGCAGACTGTGGAGGTATTGATTTAGTTGGGCAACATAAAGTAGTACCTCAGCAAAAGAAACTGTCCTCATCAGAAAAGTAGCAGTATTAGTGATTTCAGACACTTGAACAGCTTCATGTTTTTAACTGACAGAGTGAAATTGTCACAGTCTGCCCCTGTCTCTCACCCTGCTCACATCACACCTGCTCTGACTCAGCTATCAGCACACCTGTAGCCCATTCCCTGCAGCCAACCCCAGTATACATTCACCAGCTCCATGCTCACTCCTTTGCCATGCGAGACTTTCCAGCACTCTTCTGCCTGACTTACCGGTACCGACCCAGTCTGCCTCCCGGTAAGTCACCTCTGCCTTTGGTCCTTGACCACGAGTTCTGCCTGTCCCTTTTTTTTTTTTTTTTTTTTTTTTTAAATTCCTGGTTGCCAGGGGCTGTGAGGTGCTTTTTCCCAGCCAGAGAGCCGTGTGAGTTTCACTGTCTCCTGCCCAGTGTGATTTTGTGTATGAGTGGCGCTTCAGGACTAGTCCCTTGGATTTTTCATCCCTGCTCCCTACCAGACTGTCTGCCTGTTCTGTTTGCCTCACCAGTACTGAACTTTTGCCTGCTCTGGCCAAGTCTCCTGTGGTGTTTTTTTTTGTTTTTTTTTTTTTTTAAAAGTGAACCTCTCATTGATCCTGTGACGTGTTGTACTGCTTTGGTTACTAGATGCATTGACATGGCATCTCCAGAGGGGAATGAATTTGAAGACATTGTAAAGGTGATATGTTATCATGCTATCATTTTCATCTTGTTTATTTAAGGATCTGAACTCAGCATTAATGTCAAAACAGTGTTGGGCTGGAGACATCTTCCTTTATTTTAAAACATGGTTTCCGTTCTCTCCCAGTCCACTTTTGTATTCTAACCATTACCATCCACTCTTGGATGAGGTGAAACTTTTTCAAAAATCTACAACTAAGCCCAGTTGGTCTAGATTCAACTTCTATGCGGATATTACTGTAGTTTCGGTTGCTATAACTTAATCATGCAGGTGTCAGATCAGACAGTTACTGCAGATATTCAGTTGGTACTTTGGGTCTAGCGGCTTAGCTATGAAAGTCCAGGGTTAGGGTTAGTAGTTGAGTGACAGTTTTGTAGAAAGTTGATATGAAAATGAAGTAATTATATTGAAGTATTAAACAAACAACGAACCCTCCAAACTGTGCTGAAGGGTTTTAAAAAAAAAAAAAAAAAAACAACAACTGAATAAAAAAGGGGTAGGGGAGACTAAAAATAATTCAGGGCTCCTCTTGCAATAAGTTTCTATCACCAATGACATAATTTGAAACGTGAGGTCTGGCAGGAATTTCAAGTTTGAAGGCACTTACAGTGTTAAATATTCATGGATTCATCTCATATTTGCTCACTTTTCCTGTCTTATTAAACTTTTTGCAGCTTTCTCAGGGGAAAGCTCTGTTTGGCAAGACAAGCGAAAACACATTGATGTGTGAAATATTCCTGATTTAGCAGCTGCTTGGAAACACTGGCCATTAGAGCCACTGCAGAGGGCAGATACAGCTGTAATATTTGTTTCAAGGGCATTAAATTTTTCATACACTCACTGCTGTGTGTGTGTGTGTGTGTGTGTGTGTGTGTGTGTGTGTGTGTGTGTGTGTGTGTGTGTGTGTGTGTGTGTGTGTGTGTGTGTGTGTGTGTGTGTGTGATGACGACTATTGCATCTCCACGTTTAGTTTTTTTTTTTTTCTCTGCATTGTGTGTACAATCAATATTTATTCATAAATTTGTCTATTTTCTATGAGCGTAGGGCATTTAAAGCCACATAACACAATATGAATGATATTAATATAAATCCATAATTCAGCTTATTATTCTAAAGCTTTGAAACATACATTCTTGCTCATATTAGTGGCTCCATGCTGTTTGCTGTGCTATCTTTGCTCATTGCAGACCATTTGGACAGTTGTTGTTTAAACAGTGAAGTTCAGTTATAAATTCCTTGTATGAATTTAAAATCAAATAAAATTTTATTCTATGGCCACGATACAGCACATATGAACATGCACTTTATGTACAGCTGCTGAATTTCCACCATCTATCTTGTTCATGTTAAACAAGCTCACATTTTGAGCCAGTAGTTTAATTCTCGGCTAAGAACAGAAAGAGGCTTAGCTTGAGTGCACCTACAACCCTTTACAGCTCAGTACTCTGCTCTTGCTATTTTTATAACCAAACATTACATTTGACCCAAACATTGCGACGTTTAACTCTGATTAACTAAATTAACAATTATAACCATATCATCGTCAATGCTAGATGACCGAGCATTTTCCGTCCGATTTCCAAGGTGATAAATCAGAGCACACTGCAGCTCCCAGGCAACTCACCATGCAGCCTGCAGTCCTCAGGGTGACTGCTGGCACTAGCCAGTCCAGAGGATACAGGGGAAACACCAGAGGTGGCTGAGCTGTCAGAGTCAGAGCATCTGAGAAACTCCTGCCTGAGGAGCTTTGACTAGCAACAGCTGTGTTTGAAAAATTCATCAATCATTTATTCTTTCCATTTGCATGATGTTTGGTTTCAGTTCATTGCTCATTTTGAATAAATACAAATTCACATGTATTTAACTTTTTTTTGTGCAATTTACAATGATTTGATTTATAGTAAATAATTAAAATGACAATCATTGTGTTATGAGAAACTGCATGATATGGTTTGTCTTTCTTTAATGGCTTTGAAGGAGCATCCTAACGTTTGCTGGCCTGCCAACCCTTCATGGCTGTCAGATTACGTCCTGGGTGCCCTCTCCTGCGGTGATATGGAATTGAATTGTGGTTTAGGGATTTTGTAAGAAGAGATTGCTCAGTTGGTCTGGAGTCACAGACTCAGGTTCCTTGATACTGCTATGCCTCCTTTTTGCTCTTTCAGCACTGCTCAGAGATGTTGACTGTTTTCTCTGTATGAGCAGAAGATTCTTCTGACAGTTTAGATTTGGCGGACAGACATATGCAACCTCGTTTCAGCAGGAAATTACAGCACTGTTGTTGATGGCTGTTCTAAAGAAAAAAGGCCTTTATATTCAGAGAGGCAAGAAAGCAAAAAGCAATAACTGAATATTAAACGGTCCGTGGGTGAGGTGTGTATGTGTTTTATCTGTTTTACTTTGCAACCATGAGTGAATTGTTTCAGGGGTCAGGAGCCATTTCACAGAGTGCCTAACCCTATGTTTCAGGGCTGTGTGATTTCTGACTTTTTACCAGGATTTCATTTACAAAAAGGGCAGCACAGCGACATAGTGGCACTCCTGTTTCCTCCCACCGTCCAAAGGCATCATGTTTGGGTTAATGGGTGACCCTAAATTGTGTGTAGGTCTGAGTGTGAGTGGTTGTTGGTCTCTGTCTCTGTGTGTGTTGGCCCTGTGATGGACTGGCGACCTGTCCACGGTGTACCCAGTGTGACCTATGATCGGCTCCAGCAGCCCCTGCGACCCAGAAACAGATAAGCTGTATAAGATGAATGAATGATGATTTATTTACAAAAGCAAAATGGATTTGTATCAAAAGTAAATTAATTCCTTTACCTTCTTTTTCAAAAAAGAAAGAACTGCATACAATAGACATGAAATACATGCATTTAAATGATATAATGGCAGTTGTGAGAGTACTATGAATAAATAAATGTTGAATTTCTAGAAATGAAATGTCACAACTTCTGATCTGAGCTTGGATGGTTCGTTTAAGGTGATGCGCTCAAATATTTACAACTTGTGCATACTGTTTCATTTTGAAGAAGGCACACATCCAGCTTTCTCCTTCAGTGTTTCAAAGGCCATGTCTTTAAAGTAGAAGTGTGGATTTACCTTCCAGTTATCAGTCTGTCGGAATGCATTTTGAAAAATGTATCCAAACACAAGGACAAGCACAATTTCTCGCATGATTGGGGGTGGAACTTATATTTTGAGGCTGACTGAGAGCAAATCTGCTCACATCCACAGCAGTATTAAACAAATCAACATACAAACCCGAGAAGTGCAGCAACGCCACTCACCCCATGAGAGCGACGATGAACCATGTCTTTGTTACTAAAAATTTAATGGCCCTGGAACAACTCGATTTTAAAGACCACGGACTGTGAAAGATATAAAGCCCGAAGTGTGGCACATCATGCATGTCCATTGAAGGTATTCAGCGCCTGAGGTTTTATGTCTTTACATACAAAAATAAATAATTCTGCTTTTTTTTTTTTTTTTTTTTTTTTTTGTTGTTCCATTCTGCTTCGCCCCTCTGCATGGTATTAATGGATACAACAGACAGTGTGTACAGGTCAATTACATAAAAGGCCACAGCTTAGTTTCATCCTCCATGCATGTGCCTTTGTACTGAACTGTTCAAAAAAATCATGAGGACTATTCACAGCACTTTCTTTTGCTGAGGTCCTGAATATCTGTGCCCTTTATGAAAGACAAGATGCCCCGTAGCTTAACCAGCTAGCCTGCAGAGTTGGGTTAAGGGGGTATGACAATAAAGTGTAAAGTTCTTGGTGCTGATAGAGCCGTGCTGTAAGAAAAGAGGAAGCTCTTCATGTTTTTGTCTCCTTGTTTCTTGTCTTTCTCATGTATGCGTTCTACCACCAGCTGCAGGATATTTAATTGTAGTACTATGCAATCTATAAAGTAAATAAGAATGAACCCAACTGTGCAATATGATGTTCAAACATAACAGGATAACCTCTTAAAACATTTGGATTGTTAATTATATAAATAATTAATTTAAGAATTTTAAAATTGAGACTATTTTGATCCAAACCATCCAGCAACTGTTCATTGTTTACTTAATAATTCTTTAATAATATATCAACAGTACAAGCACAGACTCACCCTCAACTCAACATTGTTATCCCTGACAGTTCCAGCCTCAGAACATTTAGAGCTGAAAGCACTTTGTAAACTTACACGCACACATACTTTTATAGCAGTAGATGATTTAAAATAAATGGGACATGGACCAATGATAAAGAAGGAAAAAGGCATTTTGCTGAGGATTTATAATGGACAAGCAAATGCTTTCATGCTGTCATGTAGTTAACTGTGATCGCTGTCAGTCTGTCACTCTCCCTGTAGTTATATTACTTGACATCTCTGTCTCCCATGGTCTGCACTGTTGACAGCTTAAATCATTCAATTATTAAAACATATTTAGTTCCAATGAGACATGCCATAAAACACCAGCAGGACAGAATTCCACTCAGTGATGTGCTTAGAGTGGGAATGAATGGACAGAAATAAGCTGATATTGTGAGTATAAACGTGTTAGCACGACAGCACAGCGGCACGCTGAACTCCCCAGTTGTAGAGTATAGTCATCTGTGTCATATGATGTCATCTGTTACAGAAATAGGCTTGAAATGTCAGAGCCAATGATGTTAAAGATGGAGATATGAAACCCTCTGAATGTCAATGAGGGATGATTGCTGCAGTGTTGCGTCAAATTGATGTGCAGTGAATGAGACTGTTTGAATAAATTTCATTCTAGGTGTACAGGGCTGTTAAGGAACTGGAGCCATTCACAATAACGTATGACTCTATTAAAAACTTATTTTCCATTTTTTTGGGGATTTAACATAGTTTTGGTTTTGTATATGAGCCTTTTGCTCATCATACAGACTGAGCAAGCTGTCACTGGTCTTTCATGTCACCAAACTCCACCATCTCTTTTTTTATATATATATATATATATATATATATATATATATATATATATATATATTCCAAGCTTCTTTCTGTTTTCATTGGATGACTTTCTGGATTGGCAGCACAGTGGCGTAGTGGTTAGTGCTGTTGCCTCACAACAATAAGGTTGTAGGTTCACTTCCTGGGCCTTTTTGTGGAGTTTGCATGTTCTCCCCGTGCCTGTGTGGGTTTCCTCTGGGTACTTCGATTTCTTCCCACCGTCTGAGACATTATTTTTGGGTTAACTGTTGACTCTAAATTGTCTGTAGGTCTGAGTGTGAGTGGGAGTGGTTGTTGGTCTCTGTCTGTCTCTGTGTGTTGGCCCTGTGATGGACTGGTGACCTGTCCAGGGTATACCCCCCCCCCCCCCCCCCCCCACCCAGTGTGAGCTGGGATTGGCTCCAGCACCCCCCGCAACCTGGAAAATGGATAAGAGGTAGAAGATGAATGAATGACTTCTTGGATTGAGTGCAATGTGTTAGTATTGTGGAAGATTGTAGAGGGCGTCATTCAAGTTCTGATGTAACTTGCTGCAAATATGATGAGGAATTATTAGAAGGCTCCATGAAAATGATTTTCTTCTAAACTTTTAATGGCTCTGAATAATTAAGTAACTTTAAATACCTGCCAGGTCTCATTATAGTCCACGTTCGCCCTAAGGTGACTTGGTTTCTTTTCTCCCTCTCCCTCTCCCTCTATTGTTTCCTAAACAATTAACATCAAATATTATGATCAAACGATCAGCTATTTTACTTCCTGCTTTTAATTTTACTTCAATGTCTGTTAATCTCTTCAGTCAGTCCTTGTTTTGATCACCTAGCTTAGTTTATTTTATTACAGTTTTTGATAGTTTCGGGCTGAATAAACAAAACTGTTGTATATGGCAATTTCACCTCCCCTGACAATGTTTTTCATGATGTATATTAATTTTCACCAACACAACAGTTGCCTTTATTGCCTCCACTTATTCATATGTTGAGATGCTGCTGCCGTTTGTAAAAATGAAAGGCTTAAGAGACTCAATAAAACATTGCGTGACTACGTCATGCCTGTGGCTCAGTATTTATGGAACCATGTTTCTTTCCATCTTTCATTTGAAACTTTGTAGCATCGAAAGTGGGACTTTGACTGTGTTTCCTTGACTTTGCCTTCACTTACGGAGTGTTTGGGGTCCTGTGGCTCACTATTAAACTGTGGAAGTATAATTGTCAGATACTTTTCCTTCAAACATGGTTCTATTCCTAATTAAAACCCAATGTAAGATTTAATAGGTATTATTAAAAACAGGTATATGAGCTGAGACTGAAATGTTGCTTGCAGAAAGGTGTCGAGTACAAAAAGACATATCTATTGAAACATGTTTTACAGCTGGGGTTTCTGAGAGCCCGAACAGAAATAAAGTTTCAGTTCCTGTGAAAAATGTCTGGAACATACTGACAGTTCATCATGTCAGCTATGCTAGCTGATGCTATTATACTATTAGAATAATAGTATTATGCAAGATATTATAAATGACATTTTTCAAAATGATTACAGAAAGAAGGCTCTACAGATCTATAATACATTAATCAGCGACAAGTTTCAACATTTACATATTTTAATGAATTGGGATATAAATAGCCCCAATATATGTCACAAAATCTCTCAAATCCATCTGGAAAGTGTCGGCAGAAAATTAGAGCAAGCATCTCTGAAACCCTGACCTCATGTTCGAACAGAATAATTCAGTTTAATACTAAGAATCATGTGGTCCTATATTTTGAAAGGTTAACATTCACTGACTCTTTAATTAGCCAGGTCCCGTGGGGTGGAAGCTGTCAGAATATTTCTGTTTTCACTTATTTATGTTCAAAATGCTCTTGGCTTAAATGTCAGACAAGTGAAAATGTTGCTCAGCCCCCTCTCCATTGCGGAAAGGGGCCAGTTACATGAAGGAAAAAAAACAGCGGAGGCGCCAAGGAGCTCATGGGGTGAGCTGGAAACTGAGCTAAGACTGCTGGTCATTACACACTCGCACAGTAGGATTTTCTTCTCCACAATGGAGAACACAGTCTCCAGACAGTGGAAGCACATTTGCTTTTTCATATCTTGCCTGTTGTAGCCTTAGGGTGACTGCCTCTTCCCCTGCGGTTCAGGCTGGATCTCTATCTGGGAGGAAATGTTCCCTCGCAGCCAGGCATGACGACAGCATGGGGAACACAGAGAACAGCCTGCGAGCTCAGCTCTGATGAAACTGAGGAGACAAGTCTGTTTCCTTTCTTTGTGTATATTTTAATCTCCGGTTATGGCTGGAGATGTTTTCCTAAGATGCTGACAAAATGGTGTTTAAATCTGGATTTTAAATGCTCAGTTTGTTTGCCATAATAAACGTCAGTCTGCTTGGTTGTACTGTGTCACAGCAGTGAGCAGAGGGTGAAGTTCATTTTTTTTTTTTTTTTTTTTTTTTTGTGCTCTGCTCAGCAAGCACTTTACTATATTATGAAGAAACAGACAAGGCGTTCACTAACCAAGTCACGCTTTGCATGCAGACAAAGTGCAGTTACTACTGAAGCCGTGGATTTGAGGGGGAAAAAAAAGGTTTGAAGTTTTTAGGCTGAATAGCAAAGTGTAATTCAGATAGAAAGGTTGTAATGCTTTCATTTTATGTCTTTATGACATTTTATCTCTTTTTTTCAGACACTGCACTCTGCCTTAGTCTAATCCTCAGGGAACGCTCAGACAAATTGTAGCATCTAACGGCAAACTGTCTTCTCTCAGCTTTCTAATCCATTGAAACTAGCTTGATTAAAAATGATTTAAGATGATTTAATGAATAATCAAAGTTTCTTTTGCGTTGCAAAAGAGATGAGAGACACAGGTTATAACAACATTTTTATCAAATATGTTGCCCCTACAAACTGCCTTTTCTATGGAAGAATAAACCTGAAACTGCAGCGCTGCTGCTTGGCACAGTCATGAGAGGGATCATTTCTGCAGGTGTCATTAAAATCTACCAGATGATGTCGACATTTATCATTGATGACAATATTCTAAAACCCTCAGGCAGCTCTCACATCATACACACAAAAGTGACACGCTAAAGATTTGCACAAAGAAATTGAAAATGTCTGGCAGTTGTTGAGAATGTGCTGCAAAGGTGTCGATTCGACACTATGGTAATTTTTGAACGAATGGTCTGCCTTGCAGATGTCGCAGTGTTTTTTGTCATCGTGTCAAATGACTTGGCCTCAGAGGCCCAACGAAACAAAACTTTTTGTTTGAATCTGTGAAAAAGTCAAAATGTAGTTCACACTAAGGCAGCCATATATATGGTCTGGTAAATGATTCAAAACCAAGAAAATCTGTGCGCAAGTGCCATTGTTTAGGGATAATTGTGTCCAGAAACAAAGAGCTTACAGCACAATGATGAATGTGGATGCTCTTTTTCACTGACCCAGTTTAGACCCAGATGTGAAGGTGATGTATAAAAGGTGTTTGGGAGAGAGGAATAAAGCACTGGGAAGAGGAGAGAGAAGAAAACTGTCTGGATTTCCCCTCAACATTTTATTATTCAAGTTTATTGCCAGTGTAAAATTATGACGGCGGGCACATCATCTTCTTTCTTTCTTAATCAGCAGCAACTCAATAAGTGGATGGGAATGCTTTTTCTTCCTGGGATTATAATATATCAAGAAAGATAAGGGAGATGGGGTTTAATGATAGTTATAAAATATTAAAAATGTAATGAGTTAGAGCAATGAATTATTGACTAAATACTGAGCCCTGTGGTTCTAAATAACAAAGACTCAATATTAGACTTTTTAAAATATCTCTGACAGCTAGTTTTGGGGTCTATTCTGCTACTGAATTTCCTTTCCTCAATCTGGTGTGTTTTAAATTATCCAGAGAGAGAATGGAAAAAAAAAAAAAAAAAAAACTTTCATATTTAAGGTCAAACTCTACTGTGGTGGCTATGTTTGTCCTGTTTGGATCAGCTGGGATCTGTGAGGTCCACAGACAGTCACTGAGAGTCAATGATACATGATGCCTATAAGGATACGGGGTAATTGCCAGTTACATTGAGAACATGACAAATTACCTCCAGCCCAGTGAGGTCCCTCAAGTGAAACAGGCCGCCATGAGGTCAGTCTCAGGTTAAGAGTGTTATCAGCTGTTGACCTTGACTGTTCACTCTCACTTGTGCATTGCAATGGCTGGCTGGGATTGAAGCACGAAACATGAATGCCCATTAATAATCAAATAGAGATAGTCCAGGCCTTAAGTAAGAGAACATGCAGACGCCTGCATGTACTGCTTCGAGCCAGCTGTATATTCCTTCGGCATATTTTACACTAAACATCTATCAACCGTACTTTTAAAGTGTTTTTGCTTTGATTTTTAAAATATCTGCACATTACTAAAAATCTGAAGACGCAATGAAGCTGTAACGCACATCCAGGCAAAAGTAGGACATAAGACAACAAAACCAGAAAGAGACATTTTTCTATTTAATTTTTGTTCAAAACATGTTAATCACTGAAGTTTGCAGGTGCTGATTTTGTGAATGCTTGACAGATACAGGCTGCATCTGTTTTTCCCTTCTTTCAGCTTTTGTACTCAGCTTATTAATTACTGGTGGTAGCTTCATGTTTATTGTAGAGACCAGAGAGCATTATTGACCGTGTCATCTAACTGCTGGCACAAAATGCATTTCCCAAAATATCCAACTATCCCTGTAAGGCCTGGTTCATGAGCTGCACTAGTGTCTGCAGAGTGCTATTTATTTTCTTGGAGATAAATGCCCATATGACTCCAAAGATATAACAGCTTAATCACTTCTAGTTAGGTTTTTTTTTTTAATCCTTTAATATTTACGGAGCTCCCCATCAATAAAAAAAAAAAAAGAAAAGTAAATACATTATTTATTGCATTATGTATCCCATCATTCATACAGAAAATCACACCCTGTGACATTTAACTAAGAAATATGAAAGGAAAGCTTTTTTCAATGACCCATCAATATTTAATTTGTCCACATCAAATTTGCTTTTGCAGCTCATATTTTTAGATCAAATTTGTTATGCCATATTTCAGTGGGTGGGGCCCCATGTGTATCTAAATGGAGAATGTGTTGTAAGGATTATAACTTGCTAACTCCCTTGGTCTTTGCTTGGCTTTACAGTGGACTCCTACGTGGTAATGGTTGGTGCTATTTTAGACAAACCATGGGGGATGTATCTATTTTGCATTAAACCATTTCATTCTGACAACCCTCCCTTGGCTGCTGACAAATACAAATTTCAGAGGCTGAATAACAGCATGTCTTATATGAACATATTTGACAAGAAACCACAAAGTTTTTTGGAATGGTGTTTATAGGATGAGGATATCCAGCTGTCTCAATCTAATGACATTTTGGTCGCTACTTAAAACATATTCAACACATCACAGCTCTAGCTCACCTTTTTTTTTTTTTTACAAGGTGGTTATACAGCCGAGCCTTTGAAATCGTATCCTGATCTATATATATCTTGCACAGTCTTACCTTTCTTTGTGTAAACAGGCAAACGCAGGACCACCGAGCCTCAGTGGGCTCAAGAAGCAATTATTTGGAAATAGCTGCACTGTTACAGGTTGAAGAAGGGATGTTAATTACCTTAGTGGATACACAAGATGCTGCCTTTTCCTTTTCTTTTGTTCAGTTCAGCTCTTTATGGGCTAATTAATTATGAAACAATACACAGGTGATCCATCTGAGAGCAGGAAATGTTCAAACCTTTCTTCTTCCTTTTGCATGTACACAATAACGAGGAGAAGGTTTTTTATCATATGTCAGAGTAGTTTACATTATTCCTCATAATGCAAAGGAAGCTTTTAATGGAGCATCCAAAAGACAGAGGGCTCAGCTCATGGGAATAGAGTCAGTTGAAGCGTAGACATCAAAGCAGTTATGCATTTCTGAGAAGTCAACAATTACGACTTGACTTGAATTTGATGGTTTTCTACTAAAAAACAAAGGTTTCCACACATACTGAACCGGGGAGATAATGACATTAAGAGCACAGACCGTTTTCAAAATAAAAACAAATGGAAAGAGGTTCTCATGTGGGCACCCAGCAATGCTGAGTCGAAGCAGTCACTGTTGGTGGTTTCTTTCACTCGCCATCAGGCCTGTCGCAGGGTGAAAAAAAAAAAAAATCCATATTGAGTCTATTCACTCATGACGCTACCATTCTTCATAGATCACTCTTATTTTGCTCATAATCGCAGCAGCACCGTGGGAGAGCAGCGGTGAGTCAGAAAAATCTTGTCGCCAATGGAGAAGAGTGCTCTCCAACTCGCATGTTCCACTTAAGCGATGGAATTTAAAACTTATTTTGCAGTTGAATTGCTGTGTTATCCCCAAAGCAGTTACTGTCAACTTAACTGAGATGAAACACGGAGAGGGGTGATGAAAAATGGATAGAAATCAGTGTAACTCTCGACATCCCTTTAGGCCTCATGTTGGACTTGAAGCGTCACACTGCAGTACTTTTTTCTTTGCCCCCACCTCGGCTGTGAGGTCAGTCATACTGATCTCACAAGTCGGGGGTTCTCCTCTTGGGTTTTCATACATGAGCTGTGGGCTTTTAATTTGGAAACATTACATTCTCACACATGAATCTGACATTTGCATTTAAGTGTGTTACCATTTCTGTTTTAAATTAAAAGGAGAGCTTAACTACCCTCAAAAGTGATTGTCTTTTTGCACATACTGGTACAATATTGTTTCAGTGTTCAGTTGAGTTGAGTGAATTATTTTACTAAACACAGATGATCTTTATTTAGGCTGATACTGAGGAAAGTCAAAGCCTTCTTATCCTATTTTATGAGGTTTGATAAGCTGGTTGGATTCAGCTGCGCTGAAAAGGGACTATTTAGTATTGTCTGTCAGAGATGCTGTTTTTACAGATGGCTGAATCCACGGCAGCAATCAGTTCTTGCAAAAGGAAATGTGAATGTTTTGACCAGGATGTCAGTGTCCAGCTGGTTACGCTGTGCCTCCCTTGCATGTTTCCTTCCCATGGACATGTCGCAGCGGTCCCTTCTTTCCCTTTACATCTTCTCATCTCTCTGGTGCTTTCAGCTGAAGAAAGCAGTCAAGCTTTCAAGTCTTTCATCATCACACTTCTTTTTGTTTCTTGGAAACAAATGCGATTTTGAAACCCAGAATTTTGAAAGGGCTTCACAGCTATGACACTAATTGCTGGTGTTTCTGTTTTTCCTTGAAATGTAGGAAACGGATGGTTACTGATCCATTTTCTGTTCTGGACTTTTTAGTGAACATATTGTATCTTACAGGCTTTCTGGCTTCTCACAGAGGAGCCCTTGTGCAGGCTGTTGGAGAACAATATTGACATTAGCTGCACATTTTTTGCCAAAATGCAAAAACAACAAATCTGTCATGATTGTGGACTTTAGTTTTTGATTTTGTGTTTTGTTATTTTGGACTCTTGTGTTGCGTTTCTTCCAGTACGTACACCTCTCTACACACCTGTCTTGTGTTCCCCCTCGTCAGTCCTGCCCTGCTCCTTGTGTTTTTCCCTCCACACTTTCCTCCACACCTGCCATATATTACTCTCAGTTCTGCCCTCCTACTTGTGTCTTCCAGGCCAATCCGCCCCCTGCCTGCCCCAGTCTCCTGACCTGTTCCCTGTTGTGTCATTAGTTCAGTTTGTATTTAAGTCTTAGTTTTCTGTTTATTCCTGGTCGGATCCTCTGTTGTGTTCTGTCAAGTTCAGTTCAGTCCTGCATCTAGTTTGCCTGTTGCCTTTTGTACCAGCCCTGAGTACTTTGGCTTTTTCATTAAAGTTTAATCTCCACTTCACCCTGCTGCCTCTGGCTCCTGCATTTGGGTCCTCACTCCTGCATTCCCGTGACAAATATAATACAATGATGAGCAGTCTAAGGACTCAATTTTAACATGTACTAAGATCACCAGTTACCAATCCCAGTACTGATTTGTTATTTTGACAGTTTGGCTGGTTGACATATCTTTGGCTCCAATAGGACTGGAATGTTCTTGGACAGTAATTTATCAGTTCAGTTCTTTTCATTTAATGTCCAGTAGAGACAGTGCTCAAGAGGATGGCAGCTTAACATTAGAACCAACTTACAGTAGCCGGTTGGATGAGTTGTTTTATTGCTGTTGTGTCTTAGCTTGTCACCTACCAGCAGGCATACATGTATATTCTGGATTTATTCAGAGTTAAAGGGTTATTGCCAACACGAGGGCCAAAGCTAACTGTTGATGGCTAGCAGAAACCTCCAAGCTGTAGACTGGCTACAGTATTTCACTTGCTATTATTTCTAGGTTTCTAACATACAAAATGTGACTTATTGCTGAAGGCTTTACAGATGTGTAAAATATACATTTTTATAGCCATGCCTTGCTGGTGCAGCACTATGTCCCCAAGTCTCTCAAGTAGGTTATATTTTTTCCAAGGTTTTATTTTTCTGTCACATCACACCCCTTTTCTCTGAGCATGACCCAGTGTGTCCTGTTTCAATCGCAGAAATCTACCATGAATGCAAAGGCTTCTATTTTAAAACATTATACAACATTAAAACAGTATTTCAATTTCAACTTTTTTTGTATGTGACCTCAATTTTGCTTTGAAACATGTCACTGACTTTCAATGCTCCAAGTGGGTGCTTGCCAACAGTCAGTTCACATTACTCATATCAGTCTCATATTACCTTAATAGCATGATATTAATAATACACAGTGTTAGAAGTGTAAAAGCCTGGGGCTCACCGCCAATAGAGCTGACATAGCCTCTTGGAGGAATGCTGAAACCATATGAAACCTTCTGAAAACGATACAGGAAATCTAGGAATTCATTAGAAGTAAGACTGACAACTTAAATTGGTATTGGTAAGCAAATGGTAAAAAAAAAAAAAAAAAAGCAGGTGCTCAGCTGTTACTATCCTCAAGACCAGCTGTGAAATCCACTCACTGATGTAGCTGTGTGTGTGAGATTAATCTGCTGTCTGTCCTTTTTAGTCCTGGACAAAAGAAGGAGAGGCTGGGGCTTCTCCTTCTCCCTCTGTCATTTGTTGAAAGGCCGAAGCTCAGCCTAGAAACTGTCAGGGAGATGATGTGCCCCTCGAGGCGAAAATGCCTCAGGGAAAATGCAGCTCTTAATCATTAGGGACCCAGTTTCCCTGGCAATTCCCTCATTGTTGCATGCTCACCTCACACTGAAGAGGTGTACAGGGGTCATCGGTTTTGTGCACAGCTGAACGACTACAACTCACAAACACTTGAAGCTAATTTATGTGACAAATGTTACTATGTGACAGTTTACAAGGTAAAAATGGCATCCGGAGAAGGAAGTTGTGTGCGCTGTAACACAAAAATACAGGCAGTAAAACTTTTTGACCCTGGTGGGAAATGGATGGGCAAGAAAAAGAACAATGTTCACATATTCAGTACATCTTTCCATTTATTCCTAATTTTGAAAAAGCCTAACAATGTCACACACTAGTGGGCACTAAATGAATATAAGCTACTGCATACCAGGGTATCACAATTAGCAATAACAGAAGGTTTTGAATATTGTGAATGATAGAGATGTCATGAAATCATTTAAAGTCCATGTAATTCAATTAAATTTGCTCTACGCGTGAACATCAGATACTGGTAGACTATCTTAATACACATGACTACATAACAGCAGACATCTGTTTGTGTCCGCTGTGTTTGTGGTTCGTGCACTGTTTTTGTGAAAAAACATCTTTATGGACCCCTTAACTACATGATGTAATGGCTCTGAAAACCATATCATTAAATCCAGTTACTTCATGCACCATCTGCACTGGTAATTTTGCCCTTTCTGTTCAAATTGTACAAAAGAGAGTAAAGAGATGTATTGCGATATGTGGTACCAGTAGATTTAAGTAACCAATTACAGGGGTTACTGAAAGGCTCCCCTTTCCTCTCAGCATGGCATGTCGACAAAACATGCCCAATTGGAAAATGACAGAGGGAATCCATCTCTATGTTGTCTTCCCCTTCGATTATGAGTGTAAAGGAGCAGTAGGCAGCCACTGTGGGCTACTTTAGCTGGGTGCAGAGAGCAGCTAGGAGGATGATCATTTGTTGCCAGTCAGTCAGACTCCAGCCCACACGGAGACAGGAGGTGGGGGAAGGATTTGCTGGTGGCTTGAATTTAATAGATACGCAGTACATGGGGATTTCTTTAGCACTTTCTGAATCGAATAACTGACAATTGAGACTGAAAGGAAGGAAATGGTCAGGAAATAGGTGGCCAAGTTGGGGTAAAGGGCAAAGAACTGATAGGGAGGTCATGTAAGATGATGTTTACACCACTTCAAAGCCCAACTGTGCATTCTCTTATGTTGTGTCTGGTCTCAGCAGGACAGGTCAGAATATTTTTATAATGTGAAATGTCAGTGAGTTCTGCTGAGCCCACCAAACCTACCAGGCTTTCCAGTCTCACACAGCACACATGTTTTTTATATTGAACCATTACAGACTCCCCATTGAAATTTAGTATAGTTTAGCTCCATGTTAGCAAAGCTCAAATAATTTGTCTGTCTCCAAAGGTGTACCCTAACCTTTTTTTTTTTTATACCTGTATAGTGCAGGCATCCTACCCAGGGAAAGAATAGCAGGCAAATTTATGTACAGAGCAGGCAGACGATTTAATCTTGAGAGTTCAAACATACAGGCAGTTACGAAAAGAAAGCAGTCAGAGAGGAACACAGGCATAAACCGAGGCCCAAAGCCAGGAAAATCAGGGGAATGCATGAAGGCGGATAAGCAGACCGTCTGTGAGCACAGGGCAGGGATGTATCATTCGTAGCTGATTATTGATGTCCATTATTAGTGATTATTGGTGACCAACAGGCGTGACAGGGCTGGGTGAGGAACAGACAGAGATAAGGGAAGCCAGGTGACTTTGCTGAAAGGAAACAAGGCAGGAGGGAAAAGCCACCCAGAGACAAATCACATCTACTCTGCCTCCATAAACAGCTGGATTGATTAAAATATAGGCAAGGTAGCTGCAGACAAGCTGGGCAGCTGAAAAATGTTGCTGAAACAAATCTGTAGGTACTGTAGTTAGTAATTTAATTGTTCTTCTGGATTTTGGCGTTTTTGCACTTCATACGCACTCCTTATCTTGATTTATGGCCTACAACATAACAGCCATTCATCTTCTACCGCTTACCCCTTTCCGGGTAATCCCAGCTCACACTGGGCGAGAGCAGAGTACACCCGACAGGTCACCAGTCCATTGCAGGGCATACACAGACACAGACAAACAACCACCCACACTCACGGACAATTTACGTACAGTCACCAAGTAACCCAAACGTTTTTGGACAGTGGGAGAACATGCAAACTCGGCACAGAAGGGCCCCAGGAACTGAACCCCTAACCTTCTTATTTGTAATGGGGTTGTTTAGGAACCCAAATACAGCACAAACAGCGACAGAAAGTTGGTAATGACCTTTATTAGTGACCACAGCAAAAAAAACAGACATAAGCAGGAACAAAGAGCTTTGGGGAATATCCCAAGTTCATGGATGAGTTCAGGGGTCTCTTGTGTAGAGGTATAACCAGGGCAGGGGAACAGATCAGAGCAATAGATGCTACCTTGAACTCAGTGGAGGGTAGGAGAAGGTAAAGAATCCTCAAGCACAGCTCACCAAGCAATTCCAGGAAGACAGGTTCCAGAAACACAGAGGCAGAAAATGTGGTCAGGCAGTGTCAGCAACAGGGAGTCAGTCCAGAAATGAGTGCTGGAGAGTCTTGCACGAGGGCTAAGAACAACCTAGCAACTGGGAGAGTGTTCAGCTGGAGTCTAAATACAGGGCTCGATTGGTGGAGATGAGCTGCAGGTGGGTGATCAGGTGAGTGAAGACAGGTGTGTAGAGTAAGGTCATGGGGGGGTGTGGCTTGGCAGGCAGAGTTTGGCAGGTGAGTGGAAAAGTACTGAATGTGGAACTGGGTGACAGAACTGTGACATTATTGTGGGGCAAAAGGGCTAACCATTATGCCACAGTGCTGCCCTCCAACATAACAATGTTTGTTAACTCAGGATTTTTTTTTATAACCAAACTCCTGTAAATCTTAAGTCCTAATCTCAGCTGTACAGGTTTGATGCTTTATTAGCTCGCTAACATGCGAAACTAAGATCATGGATATGTTGAGAAGACATTTTGAGAATGTTAACACAACATTGTAGGCATGCGAAGGCTACAACGTCAGCCCCACAGAGCTGCTAGCATGACTGAAGCTCTTCTGTTCTTTTGTGGATTTAGTGCGCAATTATTTTATTCTGTACTGAAGTGCTAATTTAACAGTCAAGATTTGAGAGAAAAATTATGGTACCTCAAAGTATCTGGCTGGTTTAATATGATTAAGTTAGGGGCTCCATTTCACATGTTCAGACATTTACATGAACATTTACTCATTTTACAAATGATTTGCAAATGAGTGACGTCAACATAGCTTCAGTGTAGGAATCCTTGATCTAAGTACTAAGTCCTACACTATAATACTGCACACATCCACAAAAGGTCATAGCTTGAAAAGTGTGACATGACTCAGAGACACAGCATTGCAATTAACTTTCATTCAGAGACATGCTAAAAGCCAGGTAGAGGTGAATAGCGTGAGACTAAGTCAGCAAATGGATATAGGTTAGGAACAAGCAGGAAGTCTCACCAAGCAAACAAGACAAGGGGAGCAAGCAAAAGACAAAAAATGGGCAGTGGTTCAAAAACTGTCAAGCAGTAAAGAAGGCTCAGTGCAAAGGGGGGGGGGGGGGGGGGCTGTGCAGCTACAGCTGGGAGGGCGTTACAGACATTCTGGTAAAATACATGTGGACCAGTGGGGATGTAATGGGGGAATGGGGAAAACGTGGGTACGTTAGTGTGACGGAAAAAGATGACTGGAAAGGCAGGAAGGGGTTACTGCAGGGCAGGTGAAGTGATGAGGTCTGAGCAGGCAGAGGCTATAACTGAATGAACTGCGGCAACAATCTCACGTCAGTAACTTGAATACATCATGCACAGACCATGAACACATCCACAGCCCACAGCTGGGACTGGCTGTTTGAGGAAAAAAAAAAGGACAGACTGTGTAAATGATTCAGCACTCATATGTGTGAATAGCAGAAGGCAAAAATTATGTTTTTCACAGACAATTTGAGTCATCTTGTGAATAGTATATAAAATGATGAGTAAATGTTTGATATCCAAATGCAAATGTACTAAATTATAATTTGAGTAGATTTTTCGTTTTTGTTTTTTGTTTTGTTTTTTTATTGGTGTCTGATATAGTGGTGGGTGCTTGTTAGCATATATGCATGTGCATGTTAGTGCATGTGAATCACTCTTCCAGTGCTTCATTGGTGTCATTCATCCACAGGATGCCTCTGGAGAGGTCCAAGGCGGAATTCATTTTCTACTTCGGCAATAATGGTCTAGCTTTACCGAGAATGAAGGCCGCGTGAGTTATTAAAGGGCTTCACTTTCACTTGAATATGGCTTTTCTGCTTTTACATGTGGAAATAATTTGATCTCTGTATGTTACCTGTTTCAGTAAGTATGATAATGTTAACAAGGTTGCTGTTATCTCTATCATGAATTTGCTTAGTCAGTGTTACTACTGCTAACTGGCTCAGTGCTGTCATTGCATTGTTAGCCTGACTCATTGGTTGTGTGTGTATTGTGGTTTGGCTCTCTTGTATAGGGAATATACAAGTCTATGAAGTTGATCTTGTTGTGTATTTGGCGACCACTTTCAGTAAACGTCACCATCACGTCACATCTTGCAAACTGCATGGGGGAATAAGTTTTGTCACCAGTTCTGTTTACTTTTGTCACACGCAATCAGTTATGACAAAAATTCACACAGGTAACCATTGGTAGTGGGAGGTGGAAGTTGTGTACTGACTATGTAACTATCATGCAAATGGACAGCATAAGAGTTTTCCCCCATGAGAGGTTTCTGTGATGTTTTGATTCTTTTTCTGCCCAAAAACTGAAATGTGTCTCATTTGGTCGATATCAGAATCCAAGCTGACAGCTGCTGTCTTCCATGAAAGGGCAATATGCAAACCTATTAGAGCTACCTTTCAGACCTAGCTGCCACTCTCAGGAGTCTGAATGTAAGTTTGATGATATTTTTCTAATTGTCAACGGACCTGTTAAAGGCCTAACACAACAATGACTTAATCTTACTGACACTGTCTGTCTATCCAAGGTCTAAAATAACTTTTTTCCTTGTGCCCCAACAACCAGTTGTTGTCCAAAATGATTCCCTTATTGCCATAATGTACACTTTGAACACTAACTGTGGACTTGGTCACCAACATTTAGTTCCTTTTTGGCTCAGCTTCACCTTAATTAAATGATCTTATTTTCTTTGAATTAATTTTACAGTAAAAATCAATTTTCTTTGTTAAGGTCATTTATTATTAATCATAAAAAGTAATTATGAGAACATTTTTCTTATTTGAACATATTCATTATTGTGTCAGCTCATCAAAATACTTTGCATTCACTACACTGTGTTGGAAAACAAATGTGTTTGGTTTGTGCAAGAATAATAATAACAATTAAAAAAATATATATTTAAATTACCCAAAACAAAAACAACTGGGCTTCATTTTTTTAGAATTAAAAAAAAAAACAAAAAAAAACCCAACTAAAATACATCTCACCCACTCACTCATTTTCTGCCACTTATCCGTTTCCAGGTTGCATGGGGTTCTGGAGCCAATTCCAGGCACATTACAGGTGACTAAAATACGTATAAATGGAAACTATGCAAAACATGTTTCATGTTGTTGATGTTCATTGACTAAAATAGTTGTAAATTCATTTTAATCAGTGGCTGTCAGTTGACCTGTCAGTTAGATGATCAACCCATTATGTTAGGAGCGTGCTGGTTGCAGTATAGGCAGGGATTAATCCCAGAGCTCTCAGTCGAAGAGAGAACATCTTTAGTTTAGCACCAGTCTTTGTCTCAGATGTGGAAAACACTGAGCGATTTTGATGTTAAAGATTGTTTAAGCGATCCATGTTTCATAAAGCTCACTTTAATTCAGTGTTAGATTTGCATTTATGTTATAATAATGATTAATGTTGTTTATTGGAGCGTTGTATTTTGTTTTTTAAGAGAAGCAAGTCCAACAGCCCGCTGAGAGATGAAAGTGGACAACCCACAGCAGAGGTAAAGAAAAGCTTTGCTGCACACTATAAAGGATTTATCCTTTAACACGGCCTTAAACAACTGATTTGGGCAATTTCTTCACTATTAAACTTAGTTTTCAGTAGAATAACCGGCTGTGTTTGTGTTTGTCTGCAGACCTCAGATGCTGACTCGCTGGGGAAGTAGTCATTGAGATGCTGCAGATTAAGTCTCACTGTGTCAAATTAACTATATATTTACAAGTCTGGACTACTGATGACAAGGGGGAGCAGAGTAACTGAGAGTGTTTATCAAGCCCTGTCAAAGTTATAGATGGGACTGCAGATAAGGTTAATGAGCTGGTAGAGTTCAAAGCCCCTTTTGACGAATAGGAGGATACAAAGAGGACAAGACCTGACCAGAGTTGTCCATTTTCATTGTCTCATCAGTCCAGGCTGTGAGACAGACACTGGCCAACCACAAGTCAAACTAAAAATAACAAGAGTAGGACTACATATCGAACCTCAGTTCTTTGAACTGAAATGTGGCCTGCCACAGACAGCCCGGTTTGACATCTGGTTGGTTTTTCGACCACTGGGACATTTAAAAGTGTAATGGTTGAAAGGAAGCTGCCAAAGAAAAGACATGAGGTGAATATCAAGAAGGCACTGTATATTACATACATTTCACTAAAGCCCCACCCATTATGGATTGTACTTATAATTCATTTTCTCTTTTAAACAACCATCCATCCATCCATCTTCTACCGCTTTTCCGTCCAGGTCGTGGGTGTTGCTGCAGCAAATCCCAGCCCTCTATTAAACAAATGTGTAAAAATTTCAAAAGCACCTTTTACTTCTTAAATTTCAAGTAAAAAAAAAAAAATATATATATATATATATATATATATATATATATTTCTAATGCTGATAATGCATATTGTTTTGTCACAACTCTAATCATAATAACAATGCAGAATGATATAAATTTGATTGACTTGGAGGCAGTAAGAGATGGTGTGGCGTTCAGTGCCTGAGACAGCGATTTAAATCAGGTATAGCAGCCAAACTATCAGACACACAGCAAACACCAGAAAGCAACAGGTCCTATTTCTTCTTCAACCACTCCCTAAAATTCAGGAACATTGTTAATTATAGGATTACAGAAGGAAAGGGAGGCCGGTGGTTTGATGTGGCTTACTGTTTGACTTCCTCCTGACAGTTTTTCTTCCGTGCATCAAACCAAACAGACACCCCATCGAGGATCATCTGGCGTTCAGGATGCAGAACATTAACAAGTAACACCCCACAGAAAAACACACATCGCAGGATGTCGAACATCTTTGTATAGCATTTGCTTTTTTTTTTTTTTTTTACCAGTGCTGCCTTCAAAATAAGAGCTGCCCATTCTTTCTTTTGCAGCAGACTGAAAACATCTTAATATAAAGTGGATGGTTTAAAGCTTTTTTATGGCAAATGTATCTTAGTTATTTCTCTTCTAAAAAAAATCTATCTGCAGACAACAAAAATGTTTTTTCCATTACATTTCTTCTTCTTCTATTTTATGTTTCATAATGTTTCATTGTGCCATATAACCTCTTTGTCATTTGGACGTGACCACACTGGAATTAATTTGAACCATCCTGCTCTGGTCTGTATTATTTGTTGAGATCAGAGGTGATTTAGTGCCTCAGTGTTGGTGACAGGTCAAGTCCTATATGCTTACCTGCTATTGATAAAGAACTGAATTTTTCCACATTGTTTGTTTTAATTAATGGTTTGAGGTATCACTGACAGCTGTGCTCATTTTATTCTTGATTTGTCCAGCTAGTGTAAGAAGAAAGAAGCCAAAAGGGAATTATAAAAAGCTAAAGACAAAGACGAATGTTAGCCCTGGACAAACATGCTAACTGTTCCTCAGGACATATTATTAACCTGTAGCAAGAATGCCCAATGAGGGCTCCTCTGATCTACCGTATATATTATTCAAACATTGTATTGCAAAGCATTTCCAATTGCATAGTTCATAAGAAAGGATATAACACTTATCTAGTGTTGTTTTCGATCCATCAACTTTGTTCAGAGTTCAGATGATGTGGCATAAAGGTTGAGTGCAGAGAGGGAATGTAGAGAAGCAACTTCCAACATGGTTGACTTTTTCTTCAGCAATCCATCAATCATAGTAGGCCATTAGGTGTGGCAGCAAGCCACAACCACAAACTGTCAGTTTCCATAAATGCTATCAACACAGCTCATGCAAGATAAACAGCAGAATGAATGAGGGCATGAGAGGACAAAGTGAAGACAGCTTGGGGGGGCTCTGTCGAGGCCCTGCTGGACATGACAGGGTGCAAGCGGTCATCTACAGATAAAGACTATGAATGATCTGCTGCCACTGCCACTTCAGATGTGACACAGAGATCATGTTCTCTATCAGGAGTTCTTCTTACTGCCTTTGCATGAATTTCAGAAAACAGATGGCGCCTGTCTGTACACTTCCTGACTGATAGCAACGATGCAATTCAACTGCAGATTCAGTTGTAGTATTACATAGTTCCAGTTACTGTTTCTAAACATTTCCAGGAAGCAAAGCTACTACAGAAATGGAGTCCATGTTTTACTTTAATATCACTGAGTCAAAAAATGACTTCTCAAGGCAAGCTAATTTATCTAGTAAACAGAGAAACTCATAGGCTAAGATTCCTAGTGCCTCATTCATTCATTCATTCATCTTCAACCGCTTTATCCGTTTTCGGGTCGCAGGGGGTTGCTGGAGCCAATCCTGGCACTGGGAGAACATGCAAACTCCACACAGAACGGCCCCAGGCCTGAAAACCTTCTAATTGTGGGGCAACAGCACTAACCACTATGTGGCCGTCCTGCCCATTGCTACTCTTGTACTGCTTAAACAGATCTTTATTACTGATCATTATATATATATGGACTGGTGACCTGTGCAGGGTGTACCCCACCCTCGCCCAATGTGAGCTGGGATCGGCTCCAGCACTGCCTGTGACCCAGAAACGGATAAGCAGTAGAAGATGAATGAATGAAAGAGTAGCAATGTTGAGTTTTCTGATGTACCTTTATTTATAGTGTGTATACTTAACATCTTTCAGTCCTGACAGATAAATACATTTGGAAGTTTGGATATCTACCTAGCATTATCCCAACATTATTCCAAAAGTAATAATCATAAGAACTGAGAAACTGAAGAGCAGGTAGGATCAGGGGCTTCACGAGGTCATCATCTGCTATCAGTGAAGACTTTGAGGAGCTTCCTCTTAGCAACTTAGCAAGCGACTGTTTTAGTTAATTAATTTCATTACAAATTTGGTAACCTGCCAGGATAATGTAAAGCCATAAACACACATGCTGTCTCACTGCTGACCTGCAGGGCATTTTGTTTCTTACCTGCAATATAAAACACTCATGCGTGCAGGGGACAAGAGAAACAAGGCAATATAGGAATTAATTGCACTCAGCGTGTAACCCAGCCAGTGTTGCCCTATTATAAATAAGGCTGTGCCTTTCCAGCAGATCATTGCTCACTAAGTCAGAAGTTGTTATTATAAGCAAAAGTGGGCTTTCTCAGCTGCACTAAAGGCTTCTAAAGGGGCAGTGTATAAAACTCAACACTTTCAACATTGTTTCCAAAGCAGAAACAAGCATACAAAAACTGATTGCACTGTAATTAGATCCATACATCAAGCTGAAGCTAGTGGTGAAATGGCCCTTTCAGGCCACCATAAGGCCAGATAGGCATGACACACCTTCTACATCTTGTAATTTTTCCTACTCTTGATTGTTTGTGCACACCATGGCCCACTCCCAATCTATCCCCTATCCACTCCCTCTCCATTTGTGTGTTCTCACAGAGCTTCCATGTGTGTACAGGTGATAATCAGGCAGGAGAGACACTGACTGCCACTGCTATTTTGCTCTGGCTGAGGGTGAAAATATATTTTGCCACAACATCATTTGGTATATATATTGATGGCCTTCCCTCAAGAAGTACGAGTGAGTACGCTTGGTGCGGGTTCTGTGAGTGTAACCTGTGTTCTCCCTGTCTGTACAAGTGCTACAAGGCTGGTGGAGGGTCAGTGATAGAGTTCCTCACCTGTACTTAACAGGTAAAGAAATCACATGTTTGGTGGTCTTCCTCTTTTGCCCTTTTTCTCCGTTTGCATGCATTCTTTTGTCAGTTTTTACCTACAGTGTGAGTGTGTGTGCAACACTCAGACTGCATGTTGAGTACTCTTTCCCAGTAATTTTTACCACTCACTCTCAACAACTACAACCGTTTATCCCTGCTGTCTTTAACTAGCTTAAATAGGCTTGATAAATTTTTAATACCCTGATCAATTGTTTTAGCAATATGTCAATAAATAGTGATCTCATTAGAAATCTTTGTCTCTGCCCATCACTTACTGTCTCTTGTGTCATTCTAACAACTCTGGCTTTTTTGAGTAAAGTGTTTAAGACTCGACGAATTCAACCTTCCTGGTAGGCCACATATTTGAGAAAAGCTTTGCCAAAAGTTTGTTAAACAGAGAATGCAAGTACAAGCATTTCAAATAGAAGGTATTCCATTCTGCAAATATATTGGCTACTCTCTATCAAATGACTATAAAATAACCAAAGAGAAGTAGCTCCATCCTTCAGAGACATGCCCTGCACTCTAGTTTGGGTCTTTGTGGAAAATGATCATACTGCAGCAGGATAAGGAACCTGGAAACACCTCAAATCTTTAAAGAGCTTCTCAGAGACCAAGCAGTCTTTGTCGTTTCACCTAACTTAAACCTGAAAACATCACATTCAGTTAAATCACAAGAAGCTTTTTGTGAAGGCTTTATCACACTACGCTGGGAAAACATGGATAATCACGTTTTGAGACCTTGCCAGCTGGAGTGCACGATGTCATAAATCAAAACAGATATTTGGAAATTCATGGACATTTTTCAAAGATTCAACTATTCACTCAAGTTGTTAAGATCATTTTATTGTTTATTCAAAATCTGTTAGGATGAGTGGATTCCAATATAGACAACGTATACTGTATACTTTTTTGGAAATATCGTGAGTCTTATTTTTATATAACTGTGAAATGTCTACTCTAATATGATTAATGAAAAGTCTCTCGCAGTGCATTTCCACTCACAAGGCTTCTTTGCTTTTTGCCTTGTCTTTTATTGTAGCTTTTCAGTTTTGTTTTGTTTTTCTAATATATGTTTGATAAGACTGCAAACATGTGACATGATGGAGTTTAGATGGCACGTAAGAGAATTGATCTGGAGCTCAGCAAGCAATTATTAGTGTAGAACCATGGTGCATATCAATAAGCCCTGGCATTGAAGTAAAGATCTGTTCCTGCGGCTCATGGTAATAGTCTTCATTACGAAGCTGTTTTGATGTCAGTACCTGGGAGCTCAGTGGGGGGTACAGTTTCCAGATCACTATCATATTTGATTTTCCTTTCTGATTAGAGGAAACCAATTTCTGACCCTTCCCATAGGCTTGGTGAAAACATGCAGCATGGTGGATTATTTTTGTTCCCTGTCACTTTACCTCTAAACACCAGCAACTCCTTTCAGACTCTCTCTTTTTCTCTTATTCTCTCCTACTGTTTTTGGCTATTTTTCTCTCCATGTCAGAGCTGAACAAATACCCCGTGTCTTTAAAGGTATGACAGGCACAAAACCCATACTGAGGCAAGTATAATGGCAGGTGAGTCTTCCACAAGGACATCTAAACAATAATGCTATTCAGTAGCCTTACTGAGATGTTGCTAGCCAGTGCTGACAACGTGGAAAAGGGAATTATTATTTCTTTGCTGAGTAGAGGCTTTAGTTTCAGGCTGATCACATGGAGCATACTGGATGCCTCCCTCTACTCCCCCCTACCCCGCTGCTACAAGTCACATAATTACCTATTTAGATGTTGCTGAAGTGGTGTGTGTGTGTGTGTGTTCGTTCCTGTGTGCAAACTGGCCTGCTGCCACAACTTGTGAAAAGAAGCACCATGAAGTGGATCTGTCTCTATGAGTTAAAAACACTGAATGGCTGTCATCCAAGACCAAAAAAGCACAGGACGCTTAACTATCACAGCCACAGAAACAGATTCGCCCTCTGACATTGAATTTTTTTTATGTTGTGGTTGCTGCTTTTAGGAGTCAACACTCGGCAGCCCACAAATTTTATTAGTGTCTTGGTTAGTTACGGTGGATCTAATCAAATGCTGTCATATTTCTGCAGTTAATGGGCACTGCATGGAGGCTGCTGAGGTGAAGGGCTTTTTTAAAGGTCAGCTGACTCACCACCAATCATGACCCCCCTCAGCTCTACCTGCCCACACCTCTTACATCTCAATCATGGATGGAAAGTGTGGCCATTCATTAGCTTGGTATCCAGCCACTGTACCTTTCATCTCACCCCTCAGGTACCCACTCCCACACAACTGCTGTCCTTTCCTTTCCCATCCATCCTTCCCCTCCTCAGAAGAAACCCCACCCCCCTCCACGAGATGTACAGTGAGTCAAGCTGGTGGGAAAGTGTTATTGCTCCCCTCCAGCTCACACACACACACACACACACACACACACACACACACACACCAACTTCTCTGCTGCCTCCCTATCCTATCTTCCTCCTCCACGTTGGAACCATTGCACTCCACAGTGTCTCCTGGCTCTGACCCGCTCTCTGTTTTTCTCTCTACTGCCAATCAGTGGAGCATTTCTCACAAAGCTACTCCTGGCAGCTAAGAATGACAGTGAGCAGGATTGTGTGGGGGCATGCTTTGCTATACCTGCACACGCACATGAGCAACAAAGCCATGCACTAAGCTTAGGGCGGCACCAAGGTCCCCCCTTGAGGCAGAGCTGAGATTGGGTTCATTATTCAGTAGGAGTGGGTTCCAGCTGTGAGAGGAGAGAGATGGCAAGCTGCTCTGTATGTGTTGTGGCTCCTCCAACCCCTGCTGTCCACTGGGAACCACCATGAAATATTCCAAAGGAGAAAGTCTAAAACTGTCCGATAGACGGACGGACTTTTAGTTTTTTGCTTTAAATGAGCAGCTAATGGTGGAGGAGCTTTGTTTCCACAAGGTTTAATTTTTAATGTAAGATCACATGAACATTCTTTTTTATTTGTGCTTTTTAGGTTGTAATTCTACAGTGTCATCACAATGAAGATATATGTGTATGTGTCCCTGATGTGAATATGATATACACATGAAGAGTCACTTAAATGTATTTTCTATGCATCTCTAGATGGCAGTAGAAAGTTAGATATCTCTAGATTGCCTACCACTAAAAAGATTGTGTCTTTGACCGTGCATGAGCATGTGTCTGCTTGTTTGTTTTCCCTTGAGGTTGATAAAGTGTGTTGGTATAATTTTAAAATTAGATTTAAACATAAAGTAATAATAGAAGGAAAAAAAACATTTTTTTCAAAATAGTCTTGGTGTTGTCCTGCTGTTCTTCACTTACAGGACCAGGGATTTTCATTCACTCATGAATAAATACAAATTGCAGAAGCGTCTCCTAGGTTTTTTTTTTTTTTTTCTTATTCACACAAACGCAATAAACTTGAAATTGCTTTGTTGAAATTGTTCCTGAAGCAGCTTAGCACAAATGCAGGAAATGGCATCAGAGCAACTCTGTATTTATGTGAATTAAATGTACGATGTTCATCTCCTCTGTGATGTGCATGAAATTACACTCAGGAGCAATCTTACAGAATAATATTTGTTCACAATTAACATTGGCTGTTGATGAACCTCTGTATGTAGGAAATAAGTACCTAACTAACTACAGGCAAAAAATCCATATTTAGTAGATGAAAAAGAAAAACATACTATTGTTCTACCACTGCCATACCACTGCACACTGACAGAGAATGAGCTCTCTTAAATCAAATTGTACAGTACATCCTGTCGAAACACACAAATGAACTAGCTCTATCCTCACATTTCCTTCACAGAAAGCAACAAAGGTGCAGTTTACGCTTGGCTTTTCAAAAATTTCCAGTCATTTTCAGCATGATGAGAGTGCAGTGATTCATGTGGCAAATGGCCTGTCATCCCACTGCTTGATTAACAAGCAAAGAGACCCTGGGGAGCACCCGTGGATCCTCATCACTTTATAGTCCTGGCAGAGGACTACACTCACCCTCTGCAACAACATGGAACTAACCTCTGCTCGGTGCCTTGTCTATCTTCTGACTAATAACTGTCAGAAGGAACAAAACACATGTCAGACCTAATTTTCCAAACGATCTTTGCTCATTCCTTATTTTCAAAAAAGAGTTTGACCTCTAGAGTCAGATATGTGGAAACACAGTTGAGAACAATGCCGAGGCTATAAGTTGAGGCATAAACTGCAGCTGTAGCATTATTAACTGGATAATGAGGCTTCAACAATGGCAGGGTCAAACAGAGTCAATAGCCGCTGCTAATTTTGGAAAACAGCCACACCATCCCAAGCCAGAGTAGTGAAGTAAAGCCAAAGTGCGAGAAATGGCATGGTGAGTGGCAGTGATTGCTCACGTCAGTCATTGGGCGGAGCTCCAAAGGCCGGAATACAGCCCACAGAGTGTCACTTCATTCTGATGTACAACCCAGAGTTCACATGGATTGTGTGTTCTGTAGCTCCATGTCAGTGTGTGCTCTTGACAGACCCCATCCAGTCCTCCATGTCAGGACCTGTACCGCAAGTGAGTGACACGCAATGCATGAGCGGCCTATTAGGCTGCCCTGGCCTCTGCCATTCAGTCGGGCAACTGCCACTAGCTCTTGATTCCCTCTGACACATCTGCACTGAAGCCAAAGTAGTTGGACCACGCTGAGCATTACTCTTACTGACAGGTGCATGCCTCTTTTTTGCATAGCAACACTCAAATTTACCATAGGGGTGTTAAATTGAAGCTGATGTGATTGTGCAGACATGGGTGGGTTTTTGTAATTAAGTGTAAAGGTGAGTAAACTGGGCGGAACAAGCTCACCAGATTCACAGTTTTCACAGCTGTAGTGTTAGTGCATTTGAATCATTCAGGACAATAAGTAGAGCACTTTACAAATGTCTGAAAATGAATGTTGTATTTCAATCACAATGTAGTCAGTGTGTTTGCAATGGAAAAATACTGTCTGCTCTCAGCATTAAAAAAAAAAAAAAAATGAAAGCCTCTTGAAATTATTCATTTGTTTTTTTGAGAAGGGAAAACAGTACAATCCTGGCACCAAGGAAGAGCAAATATTTTGAAAAATGTCCTTGACGAGTTCCTCATTCTTTGTGACAACTCAATAATAAAACAAGACAGATTGTTCTGCATGAAAGTTGGGCGTGTTGCCATCTCATCTAGGATACATTTCTTTGTCACCTTAAACAATGTTTCACCTAATGAATTTATAACAGCGTTGCTGGACATTGCTGCTCATATTTGAGTGGCACTAACAGCTCAGTTCATCAGTGGAACGCAAATGTGTTGTGACATCATAAGCATTTAGCAGACAAATTTACATAGCATAACTCTCAATGTCTTCCTCCCACTGGGTCCAGCAACAGATGTTAACAGACTATTTCACGATTTCTTTATTTCTAGCTTTCACCAATTGTGTTTAATATTTTATCTGAAATCAGATTGTCATTGTTAAAAGCATTAAAAGACTTTAAGTCAGTAAATTAATTGGAAAAATATCCAACCTTTGGGGTCCAAGAGCATTTCTAGAGGATTTTAAGCCTGAATCATTTGTAGCGGTGGTTTGTGAACAGCTTTTGCAAGGCTGCAAATCGCCATTTACTTGCCACTCACCTTTGACATACCTCTCCAATCCAGGGGAGAGCACAACAAAGATTTCTCTTTGTTTTTACTGCAATTGATTACCGCTGTAAACACAATTGCCAATCACTTGCATAAGAGCATATAAGCATATATATGCAATTATTTAGATAGATACATAGATGGATAGCATATGTTCTTAAGCACAACCACTACCAAACACGAGGAAAGAATATAATACTTAAAAAACAGCTGGTAAATAGATTGTAACTCAACCTATGAAAATTGGGCTACTGGGATATAACATGATGTTCATCAGCAGATATTTGCTCAGTTCTTATAGAAGTGGAGATGTTCATTTGTCAATGTATGACTTTTCAGTTGTGACAGTGCAATGTGACAGTACATTCTTCAACTTGAGAGCGAAAACTGTATCAAGGTCATGAATGAAAATTTATGTGAAAAGCCTGACTTACATGCTGTACTTGAACCGGTTTCCCACCACTCTCAGTGTATTCTAACTACTTGTAAAACACTGTAGCCACTCTAGCCGTAGCTAGATTTGTTTCAGAAAAATAAATTGATTTACTGATCTGATAAGAAGCAATGCCACTTCTGCATGTCACTTCATGACTTTTTGTCCAGGCCACCAATATTTTATATTTTTTTGGGGTATTATTTATTTTGCTCGCTCTCTTCTCCAATCCAGTTTTTCACATTGTGCTGAGCTAAGGTTTACCACACTGCTCAGATGCAGCATCATTAACAAACAATGGAAAACATCATTCTACAGATTCTTCTACGTTGGTGAAACAACCTGTGGACACCACCGTCAGTGACTTTGGCCATAAAAGCAAGCCATGGTACATAGACATTTTATCCACAGACTACAATAACAGTTCAACAATGGAGACAGTCCAAGAGCTTTTTATTTCATGGCCTTAAAAAGTTATAAAAGACAATAAAAAGTGAGTTTTATAGTAAAAAACACAATTTTGTATATATTTTTATTTGCACCAATCCCCCCAAAACCCAGATGGATAGATGGTATATCGTGCGTAACCACAGAGAGTTGCACTTAAATTTGGTTGTACAAACTTTACAATGACAATAAGGAATTTTACAATAACTCACTTACGATATACATGCTAAATCACTAAAAGCACTAGATAAATCTATTGGCACACAATTTCAATTGTGTCCATCAGTAGTATAAACATTTCGTGTGACAAAACCACACAACCTTTCTAGCCCTCACATCAGAGTTAAGTCTGACTAAAACATCTGTATCTCTGGAATATTTGAGTTTCCCTCTTTGTATCATAATACGTTGTGTATTATAATAACTCCAGTCAGTCATTTTGGCTTCAAATTGTTTTGTATTACAAGACTTAACCTGCCGGAGCATTATGAAAAAATGTTTTGCACATACAGCATGATTTTCATCATTAGCATGACAGCACGTCACGTCAACAGCACTTCTTTGTTATTTCTCATTAAAAGATGCATGAGAATCCAGACTAGAGCAGAGATTGCAAGCTGCAAATGTTAACCAAGGGAATGTTTATCTCAGATCAGCATCTGTTGAGTCAAAGGCCTTTCAATTTTCTCACTCCTGTTACTTTGTTACCTTCTGTTGACAAAAAGGTGTCATAAAGGAGGTCTACAAAGGCAGCACCTTGGATGACTGCTTTGAGCATGATGGTCTATGTATTATATGCTTTTTATGACAATTAAGGTAACATTAGTGAGTGGATGTATAGTCAGCAATGTGGGAAGTAACCAGTTACAACCAACTGTAACAGGTTATGTTTATCATTAAAATGTAGTCACTAATCTCTGTTTTGGATACATGGGAACTGTATTTTACATTTTTGCAGACAAAACTGTGTCAGATAGATGTAAGGTATGATGTAACCCTAAATTCATTGATTGACTCGAAGAGGTCATCAGATTGTGACATTTCTGCAGGCCACACACAGACTAACAGTTTGGTTTGAAAAAGTAAACAATACAAAGAGTGTATTACTTTTATTTAAAAAAAAAATGTGACAGTTATATTAGTTTGGACAAATCAATTAGAAATCTGTAATCTATGAAATTTCCTAAATACATTTCCCAACACTGATATTCTTTCATAAACAACTGGTGATAATAAAGCCGTGTCCTAATATAGTCAGCACCTGAGATGAGTGAAGCTTCATATTTGGCTATTTAGGAATGCTGTCTTGAATTATTGTCATGTAGTGTACAGTAAGCAGCTGTCCCTGCTGTTTGAGATCTATACTAAACATCATGGCATTAGAGCAGACTTGTGTGTGTGGTGCAGAGGGGGACAGTCCTTGGTGTGACTGTAAACAAGTCTTCCAGCTCAGTTGTGTCTAATATCATCATTTGCACCCTTTTTGCTAATTGGCCAGATTTACTGGCTGCAGCTTCTCCTGCAGGATGTTTCTGGAGCTCCTTGAAGACAATGGTGAAAGCTGGGATTACTCATTCCTCATCCTGTGACTTTTCCCTCCCAAACTCCCCCCCCAACCTCAGACTGACACCCACCTTCCTGACTGAACAGCTAACCCTTCAGACGAGCTGCGCCACCTTGATGGCATTTAATCATTGAGAAAAGACAGGAAACGTACTCATTCTTTCTCCCACCCCGCCTTCCCTCCGTGCCTCTGCCTCGCACTCTGGTCTGTCCCCGGTGCGTCTGTTTCGCCGTGCGGAGCAGCGGTGTGCATGTGTCGGGGGAGCCGGGGGAGAGCTGCACTCTTCTGCGCGCCGCTTCCGCTGGACGTCGCCGAATAACGGCTCTCGATACCCGGCTGGTGGTGGTGGTGGCGGCGGCGGCGGCGGCGGTGGTGGTGGTGGAGGGGGAGACTGGACCCGGACCAGGAGCAGGAGCAGGAGCAGGAGAAGCACTGTGGCTTCTTACAGCCGGCTCTCCGAAAACATGTCCGAGTTTTTCCTACTCGCCTTTCTAGCCCTGTTCTCGGGATTATTTCCGTGCGTCGAGCCTTCGACAGTGTCGGACGAGGAGAAAGGTAAGCTGGAGCCGGGCCGTCGGGAATGCGCAGTCCGGTGAAACTTGGCACCACGGGCCGTATTTAGTGCGGCTCTGCCGTGACGGGCGCCAAACGTTGTGCAGGTGCTGGATATAAATCTCTGTTTTTCTATTCATCAGTCACAAAAGAGTCGATCACATGAATTCCGTCGTCATTTTATTCAGGCCAGTCTGCGATGCCTTGGAAGTGCATCTTTATTTTAATTTCATTTCATTTTATTTATTTATTTCATGTCATTGTTCAGGATGTTCAAATGTTGTATCCCGGCTAATAAATCACAAGTTACAGTGTCGCCCTCACAATAACTCGTTTAACTCGTTCTGTGCATGGAAACGCAGCTCTTGCGCTTGTGCATTTTCAGGAACATTCTTCCTGGCTGTTGGGAGCCCCGGGTTGGTTCACTGGCTCCGGCTCTGGCTCTGTCTGCAGGCGCGTAGCAGCGATATCTCACAGTGCAGCAGGTGAAAACATCCCTGCTCCAAAGTGCGGTCAGTCCCCTCCACATCAGCTGCTTATCTCTCTCCCGGGCCATCGCGGCCACGTAGCGCGGAGACGCGGCTGATGGAGACTCATTGTGCACGCTTTGGCCTCCAGAGCTGTGCATCAGTAGTGATGTCAGGAAACTGGTTTTCTGAGCAAGATACTGATTGTTGCATCTGTGAATCTCGTCTCTATCACACAATTCTCCGTGTCCAGAACTGAGTGCTGTCAGAGCGATCGCCCCAACATCAGCAGTCTTCTCTGCAGGTATCACAGTGGATGAGACGGACATTAAGGGGGAAAAAACAAACCAAAGTCACTTCACCTATTCGACTCCTTTGTGAGCAGAATAGAGTTGAAGCACAATTTCGCTTTTAGTCTTTCTATTCAACAGCTGCATTCTTAGAGGGCTGCATATCCTATGTGAAAAGATCCAAGTTTTATAGTTTGTAGTCTAACGGTATGGACCCGCAAATGAGGAAGAATGAGTGAGATAGGTAATTATAATGAAAAATTATTTTTTGGGGATTAAAATTAATTCTCCTTTTTCTCTAAATTCAACTTTTTGTTTGGCTCAAAAGACATGCTGACGCATGTTATTGGCTACAGTGTAAGAACGGTAGCAGTCGCATGAAGCTACTTAAAAAAGAACAAGAAAGCATGACCAATTGCTTTCATTAAACATAATGTAATATCAGTTGACTGCATGCCTGGATGTTGTAGATCATCCACTTCATTCGCCCACCAGACTGTCATACCTGCCCAGCTTGTGAGACCATCCCAAATGTTACCAAATGCCCTCCCAACACAGCGTGGAAAACATGGGCTTAGAGTTCACACTAAGCCAGAAGAACACTATTTACCTCTCTCTGAGCATGAAATGAAAAGATAAATTTGTTTTATGAAGTCTCCTGAAGATGCCACTGCTCTTAAAGGTTCAGGGACACCCAAATGAAAATTGAAGAATTATATTCCATCATATTGTCTCATCTGGGCCAGTAGAATAATTTTGAAATGCGCTAAGATATACACGCACCTTTAAACGTACATGAAGGTATGTGCCACTTTGTCTTTGTGCCATTGCTTTCCTGCCACTCTGCGTAGGCACTAAGGATAAATGAAAGTTCTTGTAGCCGGGTGTAATTGGATGGTAATGATAATAGCATTTCTTATTTCTTCCAACACCAAAGCTGGTTGTTAGCCTAATTAGTTTGAAATTAATTTGCTTTGTGGTAGCAGTGTTGTTACGTTGCATGCCAAGTAGTGAGTCAGTGGTTTTCCCTGCATGAATCTGAAACATTTCCAGAGCTCATTCATAGAATGGCAGTGTCTCTTTGTGAAGCCTCCACTCTGTTCCTCTCCTTATCACTTGTGTCCATTTAACATTGAGCAGGCTGACCTGTCTGCATGGCATCCAGCATGGCCACACACTGCTGATTCAACAAACAAAAAACCTGAGAACTTTAAAAACATGCCATTGCTGCCTCTTTAGTCAAATTTTTTATTTATTTATTTTTTTGTTGGGGCAGTGACCTCAGTGTCAGATAAGCATCTGAGACAAACAACTCAAGGTTGTTTGAAATGTGTACCTCATTTAAAAGATGATAGTATAGTGGAAAGCAGAGATAGGTCAATGCACTGATGCGTTTCATTCTGCCTTTAAGAGCTAATTAAATGAGATAGTGAGATAGTGTTACTGAAGTGTATGTGTTTTAGTGTGTATATGTGTGAGTGCTTCAAAAGCCATCCCAAGAAATTTACATGTGGAAGTCCATTTGTCTCATGTGCAATAAGGGGATCAGTGCAAAGGATGAAGTCAAAGGGTTTTCTAAACTTACAAATTTTTGTCCCTTTTCATTTACAAAGAGTCACTACTTTTTGAACATAATTTCCAAACATTGGGATTAACAGACAGTGCCATAGATAAAGTGAAGCTCTTGGAAAATACCACACTGTGAATATTTCACTGCTTAGTAAAATAGAAGAAGAATAATTGTTGGTCAATCCAGCACTGTATGATACAGAATTTGTTTATTTGTCCCATTGTTGTTGCTTTACTGGGAACCATTCAATGCTTTGTCTAGTAAGATTTATAAATGATGCTGATTCATTTACATAACATCTAAGGAGATACTTTCATATAATTTGTGATTTTCAGCACGTGGGAACAGCATCATAATGTTCTCTGTTGGATAAAGAGATATCTGAAAACAATTCAGATAATATTAAATATATTCATATTGCTTTATGGGAAATATAGGATCCAGCATAAAGAACTTCATTCATACAGTAACTAATTACATAAGTAACTACTCCAACTACAATTACTAATATTACTACTACTAATAGTCATAAATATTTCTTCCACTTAACTTTCATGGTTAAGTTGTTCTGATGCTGTTGAATCTCTATGTAATCACAGCTGGCCTGTTAGTGAAACAGCAAGGGGCTTCGTGCTGCAGTTCAGGGATTTGGACATTAATAGTCTCTGATGTCTCATCAGTGACTGTCTGTAACTCTGCTTCCTTAGTGCTGCTGAGTTAAATAAATGTTCATTCTACTTAATGTCAATGTGTATCCTCACTCGTTTAATAGCTAGCTGGAAGGCAGGAAATTGGTCACTAAATTGCAGTTGGACATGATAAATTGTAACCAAATGAAGTCTATGTAAATCACTTTTGCGCCACGAAATCAAAAATTCACTCAATTTTACATAGAGTGAAACATTCACCCTAACATGAGTTTGTGCTATACGAAGAACACTGAAGATCAGGGTGTCGTTTTTACAGGAGAACTGCTGAGTGGTGGTTAATGATTGACCTTCAAAGGTTGGACTGAATTCTGTTTTCATAGCTGTTTTACGTCTTTTTCTGGAAAGCATTAACACAAAATGAGCTCGGCAGCTGCAGGTCTTCCTCTGTTGCTCGATTTTCTGTCCACATCCTGTTCTGACAGGGCAGCTAATGTGCCCACCTCAGCAAAAGGTGATCCTCAGGATAGAGGGTGGCCCACGCATACCAGGCTACTCTGTCTTTACCCAGTGATTGAAGTAACCACATGTAAGGTCCAGCTAAAGCTGGTTCAGAGAGAGTAAATAAAGTCATTATTGAGGAAAGGATGAAAGGGCAGGTGGCCTTAACAGAAGGTGATGCAGTCAGCACTGGACTTGAGAGTCAGCGGTGGAAAACCTGTGGAGTGGGCAGCGACTGGTGTTTTTACTGGCATCACTATCACATAAACTGTACTTCAGGCATTTTTGTGTTTTTTTGTTTTCTGTTTTCATTTTGCGTGTGTGTTCTGGCTTAAAAACCAGATGAGTCATGAGAACACCCTGCCAGGCTGTGTAGAAGGTCAGCTTTGTACTTGAGTAGATGAAGCTCATCTACCCCCCCCCCCCCCCCACACACACACACACACACATTTACTCTCATAACATTTTATTCATCATTACAGGTACCTGAGCTTTGGCTTAAGTATGTTTTCAGACAGCACTGTCGCAGGATTGCATTCAGTCTTTTACTAGCTATGAAAAGACATTAAATAAGCTGACACATCTATCAGGTGATGTCAGTTAAGTGTTGCTGTCATTGAGCTCTTTTATCTGTCTCATGGCAGAGGTGAAGTGTGGCCTCAAACTACAGGAGGTAGGAGTTAACAAACCCCCACATGTCACATTTTAGTCTGCAGCATGGTAGTGAAGCCCAATCCTAAAGAACAAAGTTATTGAATGAAGCCATTGGATTTTGATAGTGTCACCTTTAATATCACCTCTCACGGTCTTAATGGCCTGCAATTTAATCAACAATGGATTGGCTCAGGTTGTGAAAGCCATCAGCTGTAAATTGACTTGTGGCATTGATTACCAATGGAAGGAGGAGCAACGTTTTTGACCCACATGATCTATTTGTGTTGATGCTCTGGGAAGACTTAATTATGTGTGTGGCAGGGGGATTCATATTAGATTTTTTTCACAAATGTTATATCGTTTAAAATGTGAATAATAAATCAATAACATTACTTAAAGAAGCCCCATTTGCTGAACTGGGCTCAGCAGTACACTGGACGGGGTGCTGGATTAAAAAAGTATTGATAAATTATTAATGGAATAAAGCACAACACTTTTATTGCCAAATATGCTAATGAAAACAGGGCTTATGAAGGCTGTGGTGGGATAAAGTACCACACTCTTAAGTTAAGAAGGAGGTCATTATTGGGTGATGGATAAGACAGAATGCATCATAAAAAGAAATGTAAGGGTGATGTAATGTGCTGCGTAAAAGGGAAAAATCATACGCTCATGCACTAATAAAAGAATCTGCTAACAGATCAAATAAGGTCAGGTTTGAGTGAACATACTTCTGGAAGTGTCCCAAAGGGTAGGAAGTGTCTCCATCTCGGGCTGAAAGTCTGTCTGTCAGTTTGAAAGGTTGAGCAGGAAGGTGAATGGACGCAGCACGCTGAGGAGATGCCGCGTGCTCAGCATGTGCAGCAGGACTGGATCCTTGTTCTGTAGATCACACTGTCGATCTTACGTGGCTCCTCTAAACAGAATTAGACTGGCCTGCATGATCTGCAGCTGTAGCCCTTGTTTTTTTCATTTTCATTTCATTTGTATTTTTTATTTTGAAGAGATGGTTACCATATACAGAGTGATATATGTCTCAATAATTCACCTAAATTCGAAGATTGCAGTCATGTTGCCAAGTTTTCTCACCATGGAAATAGGTGGTGTAGAAAAATGTTTAAAAATAAAGAGAAGGGAAGCTGCAGCATTTTTGTCACTATCTTACACAATGACCCTAAAGTGTACGGGATAGTCTGTTTTATTACTGATGCCTGTTGTGTATCCATGCAAAAAGGACAGAACTACGTTGATTGATTAGCTGAATAGTTGTTATGCTGCTATTAGCATATCAAATCCTCTTTGTGTAAGTGTTTTTCTATTGTACTGTACTTCATTGTAGTTCCCAGAATGATAAAATAATATGGAAAATGTTGCGTTAGCATTATAAGCTGTCCAAGTTAGCATAATTGACTGCACTGGTAATTTAAAACGGATTTCAGGGGTTGTCATTGTGTGTGCGTGAGTGTGTGTGTGTGTGTGTGTGTGTGTTGCTGCTGAAGAGGTAGCCATCATTATTGTTGTTTTTTGGACAAGCTCATTTCCCAATATTAAACTGCAAATGCAGGAATCCCTTGCTTAGCATATGAGCTTCAGTGTGCTAAGGCAGTGGTCCAGTCCCAAAAGAAGCATGTTGATGAATAATACTTCCACTTTCTAATTCATCATTCTTGTAAGTAGAGAACATTTCCTGCTACTGTCCATACCAGACACAGCAGGATTTAATTTAGGTGAATAGACTGAGGATGGATGCTCTGCTAGTCTCCCTGTCTTGCTTTGTGATTGAACGAGATAAGCTCAAAGAAACTTCACTGAAAAAAAAAAAAAACTGTTTCCGAGGGTTATTTGCAGAGTGGTGGCACACGCCTGAAGTTAGGGGCTTTGGACTAAAGGCAGTTGCTCAGACAAACTGGATATTGCAGGCAGACAATGACCAATCAGCAGGTCAGAGGAGCTGGTGTCAAGCCCCGAGTGGCAACGGAGGTGCCAGAGGACCAGAGCGAGGGCCGCTGAAGCCTGGCTGGGGACTCTCTCTCCCAGCTGCCACCTGGCACAGACTGAGGGCTCAGGGCCCCATCATGCAGACTTGGCTCAAAAAACCAGAACAGGGGAGGGATTCATCCATCCCCCAACGAGCTTCATTCAGCAGACAAACCTGAGGCCAGTTGGTGATGCTGTGATGTGTCCTTCTTAAAAGAGAAATTGGTGCACAGAGTAATTAAGAAATATTGAGTCATCGATGTATTTCATTTTATGTGCACCTCTGTAATAATCTACAATTTCCTTTATGGATTTAAACATAAAATGCTTAGGGAGTAATATCTAACCTCATAACTGGATGTCTTTGGCTGATTTGTTTTTCAGTCATCCTCCCAACCCATTGCCTTTAAAAGACCGAAAATATACTTCAGCTATTAAATAGATGAGTATACGAAATGAAATGATGTTTAGAAAAGATGCAGAGCAGATTCTTATGTAAGATATTTAAATGATCCACAAAATATTAAGCTCTTTTTTTTTTTCTTTTTTTTTTCTCAGCCCGTCAGCCTATTGCAGAAGCAGTTTACACTGTATGCCATACTCAGCGGCTACACACAGTCGAACACATGTGCATAAACAAATCATAGTTTTTTTAGAACAAATGCTGCACCCTGTCTGTATTGTGGTGGCCTTCCCTAGCCGAACTCACTGGAGTCCAGTCCAGTTAGATGGAGAATAGAAAGGGAAATTATTGGCAGCATTTTTATTCCACTGTGCAAGCAACGAGTGTCTACATCAAATGTGCAGGGAATATATTGTCAACAGCTATGAATTTCAGGGGTGCACTTAGAACATCTAACCAGTTTTATTCTTTCAATATCAATTTAGAAGAGTCAGTCTAAGTGTATGTCAAAGCATGACTGTGTACTAAAAAAGGTTTCTGGGCCTAGAATATTTGTGAGATTGCCACTAAGAATGAATAATTTAATGCACTTTGATGGCATAGTGCATGAAATGAAAATCAAAGATGAGACTGCACTACTGCCCTGCTACCTACACCTGCAGCAACAACGCAATTCACTCTCAACAGCTGTGATACTGTTGGCCCATGAGGGTTGAGTTCAGTCATGTGGAAGCACTATTACCGAGTTACTTTGTGTTAAAATTAGATTGCCAAATACATCACCACCAGCTGTCATCAATCTGATTCAGTATGATTCCCTAACATACTTCCTGGCTGCTATTGATCTCTGGTCCCCACCACACTCCCCTCTCACATAGTGTTGGATTGGGAGTCCTATTAACTGTGTTCCCATCAATCACAGTACACCCATGTTTGTTTGTAGAAGTCTGATACAATTAGAGCGGTGCTCTCGAGCTCATGCTATGTGGTTTTCTTTCATTCCATTTCTGGCATCAGCTGATTTGAAATTCACAGAACTGCTCCCTTCCTGCATTAGTGATGTGCTTCACTGCTGTGGAGCAGAGACCAGAGATTAAGCACTTGGGCCTCAAACATCTTGGCTGTCACAGGTATCTCTCATTGCTTGCTGCCTGATAAGGGTCACATATTCCTGAAGAAGGCTTTACCAAGAACAAAACTCCAGAGAAATGAAAGAACCAACTTGTATTTGCTGCGATTTGATATGTTTCTCTACAAAAGTACATTCTTTTGATTGCTGCTGTGGCCTTGCATGTTTTATCTACTGAAAATTTCTGCATATTTTTAACATTTTTCTATTTCAGGGTTGTTATGCCTGCTTTTGCATGCTCCGCAGTTTCCCCTGTTTTACAACACCTGACTCTTTTCAGTTTAATTCCTAAATATAACTCTTCCTTGAGACACAGAAGTCCACAGAGAGCTGCCAGCACGCTACATTTATACATTGTAAAGCTCATTCCCTTTTGAGTGACATTACCACTTCCTGCCAAAAAGAGGCAACACAGGACAGGTAGTCTCTGGTTGTAAGCTTTTTGTAGTAATCCACTTATCATGAACAAAGAAAAGCAGGAATTTTATATTATTTTGTTTATTTATTAGGTTTTTTTTTTCCTTGTAAATACACAATGAGAGCACATTGACTAACACAGACAAACCACAGTAGAGACCAAAGTAGGAAATATGCTGTCAATAGATTCTAATTGGAGTCTGCTCATTTTGTCTTCCCACTTTTCATAGTATTATGTGATCTTTTATTTAATATTTCATGGTGATTAGTGCTGTTGGCTCACAACAAGAAGGCCGCGGGTTCGGTTCCCGGCCTGGGGCCTTTCTGTGTGGAGTTTGCTTGTCCTCCCCGTGCCTGTGTGGGTTTCCTCCAGGTACTCCAGTTTCCTCCAACCGTCCAAAGACATCATGTTTGGGTTAACTGGTGACTCTAAATTGTCCGTAGGTCTGAGTGTGAGTGTGAGTTGTTGTTGATCTTTGTCTGTCTCTGTGTGTTGGCCCTGTGATGGACTGGTGACCAGTCCAGGGTGACCCCGCCCTCGCCCAGTGTGAGCTGGGATCGGCTCCAGCACCCCCCATGACCCAGAAAATGATAAGCGGTAGAAGATGAATGAATGATTTCAGATGGGTAATAGGATTTCATAGTTTCACTTTTGTTGAAAAAAGCTTCGCAGTCTGTTTATTATTTACTATTAATTCATCACTCTTCAGTGTTATGTTTCACACAATGTGCATGTATGAAAATCCGTTTAATATGTTTGATGTAAGGCAAGCAGAAGTCATTAGGTATAAATTGAACTTGAGGCAGTCATTTAATGATATAAAACTGCCAAGTGAAGATTGGAGAAGAGTAGCGTACGACTAATACATCCGTTAATGTCATCACAACATGACAGCTAAAAATTCCTGAGGTCATGACATGATGCAAATGCCCCTGATCTGTGAGACAGGAGCATTTGCATTATTAGACACAGACACATTGTTTTGTGTCTGTGTCTAATAACTAATGTGAAGAAACATGTAGTTTAATCATTTCTATCACAATCAGTTTAGGAGACCCATAACAATGCTCTGTGTTCCTCCTTTTAAACATTCTTATTATTTGAAGGGAGACAGTGTTTGTGTGTGGAGTGACCGAAAATCATTTAAACTTTGACCAAATTTATGTGATCCAATAACTGCAGGCTGGTTTGTGTTGCGATAGGGCACTTGTGAGGTTTATACGCTAGATGACTATTGTCATTATTGTCTCATCATACGTACTCAGTGTTGTGTTGTTACTGTTTTAATGTGCACTCACTTGTCAGTCTGGCTGTCTGTTCTCTCTCTCATGGTGTGCTCCTCTTCTCATCAGCCTTTAGCAGATGAAAAGCAGAGGCATAACTCTAGTTAAGGAATTTTTGCAGTTAGTGGGGCCAAATGAACAAAAGACAGCAGAGACTGGTGCTATTAAAGGTAGTTTGGAGGAATAACAACATGGTCAAAAAGTGCAACACCCTCCTAGAAATGTTTAATTAGAGTTAAGCAATGCAAACCTCGTGCTGAGGTGACATATATGTTCAAGTGCAGTAATTATGGGTGCTTCAAAACAACAGCTTGCATGAGGGTTGTTTGGTGGCATAAGTGTGATAACTGTTGAGATGGTGTTTTACCATGTTCGTTTGCCTCTGAAGTGGCAGTTGGAAATAGCCTGTTTTGATGTAAAACCAGGATTTACTCAAGAGCCTTTCTGTTTAAAAAAGGTTTATGTTTGATGACCACTTTTTTGTTCTGAATGTTCAAGCTCTTGATGCCTAAGACAGTTTTTCATAATAAAGCCAAGGTGGATACGTCCCAGCAGAGACAACACATCTGCTCTGATCATTAGAGAATCACTTCACCATCATTAATCAGGATATGTCAATTGAGGAAGTAAATCACTTTTTACAAGAAAGTAAAGTGATAAGCATTGCAAATAGACACGCGGACCAGACACACTTGTCAATTTCAATTAGTGACTTTGGCTTTTGTAGTTTAAAGTTTTCTAGCTGTTTTTGTTTATTGGTTAGGGTTATGTTTACACATGTAAGTACAATAAAATGTTCATTATAATGTTTGCATTACAGAGACATAGAAACGAAAAAATACAAACATTCTAAGTTAATCTAATATGACCTAAATATTAGTTAGAGAAGATGTAATTCAGTCTGAACTCAGTCCGTACATAGCTGCGACAGAGTGGGTGTAAGACCTTATGTGAACTTGATGTGCCAGTCTAGAGCACTGACATCTATATTCACAAGGCCCATAGAAACACACACAAAGTTCAGGGGAACTATTTTTATTCAGTTTGAAGCACTATATTAGATAAACAACATTAAAACTGGATAGTAGTAAACAACATGAAAGATTTAAATACCATTTCCAATCTTCCAAACACACAGATTATTACCAATCCAACTACTGTATACACTGAGCATATGCACGCCAGTGTTATGTAAACCCCGTCACCAAGGCAAATTACTAGAGCTTGTTCAATTACAGTGTTACAAATAAACACAAGGCATTTTATTCTCTGATCACAAAGGATAGACAAAGGCAACAAATCATTATGAGTATGATTTTTTTTATATAAGACTGACAAGAATGTATCACCATTCTAAATATAATTCATTATCTATAAATTGCAAGCACTCCAAAAATGAACAAATGCCTTTCCTCTGAGCCAAATATTTGGTTGCTTTTGGAGAGCAGTAAATTCAAAGCTGTGTCAAATGATGAGGCTGACCAATAGATACAATGTTGACGCAATGGTGATTGTTCTTCAGATGCTTCCCTCCTGTTATTAACCTCTGAGATTGTACAACAATGTGCATAAATGATGTGGGACATCATAATGGCAGTAATTGGCCATGTGACTCTTCCCCTAATCTCTTACGCAGAGGTAGAAATTACCTGACAAGTGGTTCTATAACTGAGCGACCTCTCCTGAGATGCAGCTCACTACAGCAGCACATTAATTGTGTTGACAGCTGTGTCTTCATGTCGTGGGTCAAGTCTTCTCTGTAATGCTCTTTAAAGTGACAACAACACATGAAAAAATTATCTCTAAAAATAAATAGCTCTGCGAAAAGAGCTGTCATTATCAGTAGAGCAGGCATGACATGCCAGTTTTCATTTTTAGATACATTTCTATTGACCTTAGTCTTGTTCAGCTAACCAATATTTTCATGTCTGACTCAAATTTACCTCAATGCTCTGATTCATCATTCATAATGGTTGATCAAGACAAGGCATATCTGCTCTCTGAAGTCTTTGATGTAGTAGCTACGATTCTGAAATGAAGTCAGAGGAGACATTTCTCAGCAGCCTGTGTTTTCTGAGTGCACCACTTTTTCGATTTGTCTGCCATCACACCAAGCTCTCTGACACAGTTATCAGAGGTCAGGCTGCAGCATCTGTCTACCCGAGACACTCCTCACACAGGACGTGTCGCTTATCTCTGCGGTTACAGAATCCCTGAGGAGGGACTGGGGTGATGTCTTTGCCAGAATTGAACTTGTCAGACATAATGTAGACCAGCACAAAGGCTTAATAGATATTTAAAAATAGTAATGTAATTGCAGTGTCAAATAGGGATGTACTGATTCAATAAACGAGTCAATATTGGTAGAAGCATTTCCTAAAATGTGGTACCATTTCTTTAAATACCATTAAACAGTCATCGCTTTTTCTCTAGGTGTACTAACATTATTCTATGTGTAGTTCAGCCTTTAGCTATCTTATACATGGGACACTGATTTAAACAAAGAAAAATCTTTTGTCTTGGATCAGTGTATGTTTGAGGTAGGAGGAAAAAATGTGGGATCAGTGGATCCCTGCTGACGAAAACTGTAACAGTGGTAATATAAGAGTATTGCAGATCTTACCTCTTTGATAAGACTCTGGTTTCATTTTCAAAGATATGAAGCGGAAAGGAATAAGACTGATGTTGCTTTCTCACTGATAAAAAAGAAAACATATTGCACAGGTCATCCTGAGTATGAGAGATGCTTATGAATGTGTTGCCTCATAGTTGAGCCTTGTTGCTCGCACTGTGACATGAATTGAGTAATTCTATAGAGCAGTTTCAGAATATGCAATATGCAATCTGCCTCATGTGCAACAGAAGCAGAGCTCCTAGCCTTCTCATCTAAATTGCTACGAAGGCCTAAATTTGGATGCTCATTCAAAGCCTTTGAGTCTCAAGAGAGGATTTACATCTGCCCAGTATTTTGGTGTGCCCAATTCCAGTCAAGTGTTTGCCAATGCAGTACTTATTTCACGTTTGTTTTGTGGTTCATTTTGGTACATAGGATTTTTTTGCCATGTTCAAATTTTTCATGATCAGTGCGATCAATTTAAAACTCTCGAGTTGCTAGTGTAATATTTAATATGTGGAAATTCAAAACCTGAGTATTTCTGTTTCTGAGATTAAAATGCTGTCATCCAAATCCAAAAGCGTCCATCTGAAGCAGTGTTATCCAGCCAGTTTCTTTCAGATGAATGCTGGGACCTTTTTGCACCTTAAAATCTTTCATTTCCATAGCTGCCTCTGTGTAAAGGCCTGCTGCAGGCAGTGTTTCCCTGTGGAACACAAGCCCTTCATTATTAAAGGCCCCTTGCTGACCATCCTCCACACTTCTGACCTAATGACTTTCTGGAGAGTGGAGCTGCAGTTTAAAGCTTATCCCTGTTTTGTTTTCTCCCTGTGTTCTTGTGGAACATCAGCCAAAGTGCAACATCAGTTTTTTTACACAAAATGATAGGAACAAAATGGGATTGCCCTGCAAGTGAAATATTGATGTGTGTCCTTACAAATGCACTATAAACTAAAGTTTAACTATGCAAAAGGCTACAAGTGTCTTGTTAGAAAATGCCCAATCATCATTATGGATTCAACATGTATTTTAATGAAGACTTCATCCTATCCTGGAATTCAAACCAAAGGTTATGAATACATTTATTGGGATATTGATCGGGTTGGACAAAATAATTGTACTGAAATAAACCACAAATAAATAAATCTTATACTCAGATTCTATAAATTAAATTTTTGTGGTATATTTTTTTCTGCTTTGTTCAGTTCATGATTTCTGCTTCATAGTACATTCATATATAAGGTAACACTTAATACTTAAGGTTTTTTTAATGAGTATAATTTGTGTATAAAAGCAAAAATCACATTTCATGTAATATTTTGTTTTGTGTTCGTACCATGCATTAGCAGGTTGACAACAAATTGCTTTTCAAATATAGGCTGCTATTTGAAGCCATCAGACCAGTTTCAGTTATTTTGCACTATAAAGCTAGTTAATTGTTCACCTGGAGAAGGCCTTCCAACACTGCCCCTGAACAAGTATACCCTGCAATAATCAATTCCTTAAGCAGTGTGTGTAATTCCCCAAACTGTGTAATGAGACATGCCTGGATTGTATTTTCTGTGGCAATTCTGCACAAATTTACACAGGAAGCGATAAAACAGAAACTGGAAGTGTTCTAATGTTTATCCCATATTAATCAATATGTCAGATTTTTCTTGAGTTTTGTTTTGTGACTTCCCATCATACATCAAGGCAGTCTTGTCTTGCCTCTACATTGAAACAAATAGCATTTGGAGCATGTAGTTGTACTTGAAACGACCGGTAAGATTTTGATTTGAAACATGGTGTGATATAAAAAGAAAGATTGGATATCAGAAACAGTCAAAATCAAATACAGTTCAGGTTTTACCCTCAAACTACATATAGCATTTAGTATTCAATTTTAACAAAAAATAACATCACTCTTGAGATCCGTTTTCTGACTGAGCCTAAGTAAAGCAATTCCCAAGAAAAAAAACACAGAGACATCCAAAGCCTTTGCAAACTTCTCAAACCAAAATCATGTAAAATTACCAAAGAAACCTTATTCATGCAGTATGTAACAATACCCACTGATACCTAAACTAAAATGAAAGTGCAGATGCCATAGGGAGGAAGAAACAAATATATTTGAATATCTTCTGACTTTCTTTTGCAAATATTTTATTATTTTTTGTATTATTTTGCACCTCTCCATTCCATAGGAATACTTATTTCTTAACAGGTTAACACTTAACACATCAAAATTAAGTATGATATTTTCTTTAGTTTATTTAGTACATGCATTTTGAAATGCGTACGTATAATGCATGCATATATTGTTTGCATATAACAAAAAATATACATGTATACATACATATATATGCACATTTTCAGTATATGCATGCATTTCAAAAGAAGTTAACATAAATAGACTGTTGACAGCCGAACAAACTGTCTCGAAAAGAGAGTGTGAGAGAGAATATGTCTGACACTGAATATAACAAATAGAAATGTACCTTTATTTGGACTGTTTTCATTAGACATTAAGTTTACTAGATTTAAAATAGCAGCAGACAAAGTTCACATCAGTTACATTGTGGGATTAGAGAGTCTAGTGACAGGCACAGCTAAAAATGTATCAACCACAGTGACAAGACTGGCAGGGCATCTTGCAAATAGAAAATATTTGCAAATCAAATCTGCTCAGCATTCTGAAGGGAGCTCTGCATTTTTTTTTTTTTAACTATTTAACCAAGGTTTGCTTTGAACCTGACTGAAGCCTGTCTTGTCTGCTTTACAGGTTAAATTTACACCTGCCCATCTGAAGTTGTTTGTGATAACATTCATCTATTAAGGCTAAGCAGTAAGCCAAAAACAGGCCCTGTGCTTCAGCAGTTTCAGCTCCATGTGTGTTTGTATTTATGTGACTGATTGAGCGTGTACAGGCGGAGCTTGATTGACATTTCTTTTTATTGTACCTGTTAGGGTGGGACAACAAACTCTTCTCTCATTCTTATTGGCTGATGTAGTCACTTCTTGGCCCCGCCCAACTGAGCGGAAGTCTAATCTGCCTATGTAATTAAAGTCACCTGCGAATGTACGTAGCCAGCGAAATTTTAAAAATGTCTCGCTGCTAAGGATGCATGTTACACTTTATTCATTTAGTCTTTTTTATTTCATTTATTTTTTGACCAAGTACACCTTTTTCTTTTTTTCTTTGGAAGCCTGGGTACACAAAATATCTCCTACTTCTGTCGAACGTGGTTGAATGGTTGTCAAGCCGTGATCAGCAGACCCGGAGCTACATTAGCATTCCTTTGGAGGGAGGTTTGACTAATGTAAGTCCAGTATTCATATTTATCAAGTCTTTATTTGGCTCTTTTCACTTCTGATGAAGATATACAGTACGTATTTTCAAATGTAATGACTTCCCAAAAGGCACCGCCGTTAGCTAGCCAGTGCTAATTTCCAACAGCCTTATAGTATCTGCCAAAGCTGGGGACCTTATTTGCTAATTAACGTTCGTTGATGTTTTTTAGCCGTTAGCATTAGCTAGTTATTAGCTGTATTGTTTGTTGCAGGGAAAGAAAGCAGGCCTTCAAAATCGTGTTAGGGAAACGGCTATAACTAAGTTATGAGACTGGTGGCTCTGAAGACTCAATCCTTTAGCTACAAAGCCTACAATGGACTGAAAGAGGCTTTGCAGAGTTGAGATATTTATCTCTTGGTTTGAATGTTTCAACTAAGTATGTTTCCTTGAAATAAATACAACCAAGCAACAAATGAGTGTTGAGTAAAGAAATGCAGCCAGCTGTTCCCCACTGTTGACGATTTTTTCCGCTCACTGTTTGAAAAGCCCTGCACCACATGGTGCCCTGTCCATTTGAGCATTTGTGTGTGTGCCTGTAATGTAGTTAATAAGTACTGAAGTTGAAATCAAATTCTGTTTAATGTCACTATTAGGCTACCTTTCATGAAAATACCATTTGTCTTCAGTTTTATCTGCAGAAAGGATACTCTGCTGTAGTCTTTGTCCCGCTTTTTAATTAAAAGAGAGCAGTAGAGTGTACAAGGCATCTTTTCCCCTGGAACTACACCATTCCATTTCAATAGCTTGATGTGTTTTGCTAGGGACCTTCACGTGGCATGTCTGACACACAATGATCATAGACAGCAATCATTTCAGGAGAAAGCTTAAGCTTTATTTTGTCATGATGCTTGTTTCATATTTGGAACTGCGGTCATGCTTATGGTCCATGCTTTTAATGTAAGCTGTTTTTCATAACCTGAGAAATTTAAATGATATTTTTTATTTTTGTTTTCCAACAGCCGTGGTTGTTGAATTTGACCATCAACATTGAGATGCTAATATTTTGTTATAGGTTGAACAGTTTGTTATGTGCATGCGTTGGTGTGATCCCTCCATGGGCTTTGAACTGTGCTTGTAAAAACCTCATAAGTGCATACGCTCGGTAGTACACTCGCTGTATTGTATCATTTCCATAGGATGTGCAGTCAACTGTTAATCTCACCAAATGACTCCGAGGACTAGGTGAGGGGCATTAGAACAGCTGGTATTGAGCTGTAAAGGACGAAACTAGAGAGTGAGAAATCTCTTTGAAGACGCTGTTGAATCATTGTGGAGCATTTCAATAAGCCCAGAGCAGCAGGAGACTGCAGCGTCTCCATCCAACATGGTCAGATATTGGTGCCATATGTGCAGCAGTGATAACGATAAACATCATGCAAAACCCTGCTGCTGGCATGAACAGTCTGAACTTTACACATTTCTTTGACTAGGCGATATTGTTTTGCGCTTTCAATATGAGCATTACTTATCTGCATTTCTATGAAAAGCATAAAACACTAGCCCTGCTGAGAGGATCAAAAACCCAGTCACTGAAATGCCAAACAACTGTTGTGTATACATACACATTGTTGGCTTTTCTACACATTTCTGGTATTTTTTATTTTTCTTTTTTTAATCCTTCCAAGTCAGGTCATTTATAGAAGATGAAGGTCATTTGAGAGAATCACTGAGCTTCATGGCAAGAAATAACATCTGAATGATCCTCAGGCTGCAATATTGACAGAGGACTCATATGACCATCTTCCTGGCTGACATAAGCCTCATTATTTCCAGTGAAAACTGACAGAAGTCAGAGATGGTGGTATTTAGCTCTTGGCTGTTTGCTGCTTCAGGAAAGTGAACTCAAACAGCCCCCCCCTTTTTTTTAAATTTTTTTTTTTATAGTGGATGCCTTGTATATAAATGAAATTAGTGCAAAGAAATAATAATAGGAGCGAAACTTGGTGGTTTCAGGCTTCCTACCATGGTCCAAAGACATGCATGTTTAGATGAAATGGTGATTCGGTGAGTGAAAATTGTCTGCTTCTAGGGCAGCCCAGGGACAGTTGCAACACTTTTTGTGATTTTTACTTTATTTTTTATTTTTGTTTGTTTTTATTTATATTTTTTTCTCCAAATAAATTGAAAACTATTTATTCTAGAACAGCCAATTTGCTATAATATAAACTTTAATGTGGCATCTAAAAAACATTCTATTTAAGTGGTTTTATGAAATCTGTACGACCTACCCAGTGTACAGGGATGATTGTACCAAATGCCAGATATGGTTGTAACATGTTTAAAATACAGATAATCAATTACAATATAATCTTTTTCAATTGAAAAACATGAGTTATCATTCATGTTATTGTGAATATTGCCATATGATTTGGCAACTACCCTGACTGATTTGGTCAGTTTTATTTCATCTGAAGCCCTTTCCAGTAAAAGGAAGTGAGACCTCCCAGTCTATCTTTAGCGTGCTTGCAACAAATACAAGTTTCCACTGACTATTAACATGCAACTGATTATCATTAACTTAACATGCAATCTAGTTTATATAGGCCTATTAAATAAGCTTGTTGTATATTTTTTTTCAATTATGTAACATTGCCTTTATCTTTTTTTAAGAATAATGAACAAGAACTGACATAAGATAGAACTGTGCATTTTATCCCAGTAACTGCCTATCTTGTTTGATATGACAGACTTCTTATGCAGCACAGACAGAAAGAAAAGAAAAGGTCCTGTGAAGATGTTGTCAAGCAGTTGCTAGAGTAAACAATGAGCCCCTAAAGCTATGGTGTTATATTTTGTGATCAAGCAATGCAAGGGAAAAAAATTTAATGATTGTTACAGATCTATGTTTTTAAAATGAAGGAATGAGAGAAAGAGAGAATTGGCATGAAAGTCACTGACTATATGGTTCAGGGATGTTGTAGCAAACCATTACAACCTAAAAGCCATCAAGAATGTCTAGATATTAAATATAATTCATTTGCATGTGGTCATTTTTGTAGTTTGAAAATAGAAATTAATACATCCAGCTACAGTATTTTTGGTTGGATAACCTGATTATGCAATATTGCACCAAACCTTAATGGAGTAACTAAAAATCTTTTTTCAATATTTGGTTTAGAATTAGGATGTTTCAATTAAAAGTATGCCAAGTATACGATGCCTTGTTAACATTTGTTTCGTAGAAACTACAGTTGAAATTCAACTACCCATTTTGATTTTAGCATCTAAATCATGCTGTTCTTTGCATTTGTAAAACTCTGACATGTAAGGATTTTTTTTGCTACATCTGAAGGACTCTCAGTATTTTATTTATTAATTTTTTTTAAAGACTGTGTAGGTGTCATACTATTATTTTGTCATTTTGACTGACTGGAAGATGACACATCTTCCTCAGTTATGTTTCATGTTTATGTTAAGTTTCATCACATCATTTTTGGCACCAGAATATGCCAGTGAAGAGCCTCACTGGGGCCTTGCCACAGCATCTGGCTTACAACTCTGTGACTATGATGGGATTTACTGATTAATGTTAATGTAGTCCCAGAACCCCTCTGTACACCAGTGTCCTGTTGCCCCTCCCAACCAGTCCTCACCGATGGGTGGGGGCGGATGGCCCGGCACAAAAAAATGGAAACCTGTTATACTGAGCCAACACGTTCAGTGTGAAGCATTGTGTTTATATTTAAATGGTGCCAATCTCTTGCTTAAGATCAACCATTATCAATTTCATCGAGGCCAATATAACTGACTGAGAATTTGATTTTCGTAGTCCAAACATGATTATGGTGGGTCTTAGTGGGTGTCATGAAATGCTGATTTGTTTCAGGTTGTTGAAGCTGGAATTCAATCAAGTTAGAACTATTGATAAAGCTATTGCCTTTGTTCTGTGGAAATTGTGCTTCAACAGCTTTTGGCAATGTTTCAGCAAGTAGTTTTAAATTAGAACACCAACATAATTGGAACTAATTTAAAACGGTTGATTATTTTTCTTTTCGAAGAGAGATTTTCCTTTCAGTCAGCCACAGTCCATATCACGTTACCTCATAGGAAAGTTATTTTTTTTCTCACTGCACTGATCTGCAGTATGAGTTCATTTAAGATAATGCATCATTAAAAATGGTGTATTACTTTTGAGTTGGTTTTAATATCACATAACAGAAAAACTTTTTTTAAGATAATGACAAAGGCTATTTTATCTAAAAAAAAAAGGTTTTTCTGTTATGTGATATTTAAACTGACTCATAAGTAATACACCAATAGTCAAGTAACATTGGATAAAACCTCGCTCTGGTAGTTATTTGAAAACTACTTATATTGACCAAATAGGCTCTAGGTCTAAATAGTCCTTCTCCGTCCATCATTACAGTCTCCTGTGCTTATCTAAAGGGATTTGGTAAAATCTGACATTGAGCCCTGTTGCAAGAGGTCCCCAGATTATATGCCTTAAGGACAAAAGCAGTTGGTTAGGATTTCTTTAACGTATACTTCAAGCCAAGTGCATGTTAATCAAGCATTCGCACCTGTCTAAAACTGTTATGCTGTTTCTCAAATCTTACCTTAACATCTTGACAATTGGAATTTCTGCTCTTGCTTCACTGTGAACACATTCATGAAGGCATAGCAATTTACATTGCTTTAACTTTTTGCGAAGCCTCATGGACACACAATTTGTTAGAGCAATATCAAGGGTTTCTGAGGTTGAATAAGAATCTTCTGTTGATCTGGATATGCAGTAATTAAGTTTGATGTTGAATTATGTTTTTGACTTATGGGATTCCAATATATGGTACCCTAAGGAAAATATAGATGGTTATTTTTGTTTTTGAAAAAAAAAAAAAAAAAAAGCAGCACAAGGTAAAGGTTGGACACCCCATTACATTTGAGTTCTTAGGTAACATGAACCAAAGTTCCAGACCTTAATTAGCTTATTGAGCTAATGACTTGTTTACATCCCTTGTTGGGAAGGGCCAGGAGATGCAGATTTCAAAGCTGAAAAAATCTCCAACTCCTCAAACTTGTCTCTAAAATTTACAGCCATGGGCTACTCTGAGCAACTACCTGGCATTCTGAAAAGTAAAGTAGACTTTCTGAAGGGACTGCTTGTTGGACAACTAGAAAGGCAAATACAAACCACCATTTAACTGCCAGACCTTCAGCAAGATTTTGAAGAATCTGGAGTGGTGGTGCATTGTTCTACTATGCAGCAACACCTGAACCCTTAAGGAACAGTCAGCAGAGGAAAACCTTTCCTCTGTCCTAGCCACAAGTTTACTAATCAATATCTAGACATATAGCCTGATGCATTTTGGATACATGAAGACAAAATAAAACTCTCTGGCCACAATTGGCAAACACATACCTGTGATCAAGTGTGTGTGCGTGCCTTCACGTGCATAGTAACAATGTGAAAAATGTCTGGTCTTGTGGCATTTTGATGAAGGTGACGCTTGTTACTGTAGGTTACATGATCCTAAAAATGGAGTTCATTTGTTGAATATGATTAATTTCATGTCATGCTGATCAGTAATAGTAGATATCCTTTTTTGGACTAAATTGGCCAATGGACTCACTGAAGATGTCCTGCAAGGGCTGCTATTAGAAAATAGATTTTTTGCCATTGGTTTTGAGGGTCACAAGCAAAATTTTTGTGTTGTGTTATGCAGCATGTCACAGTGTGCCTTGGGTGCAATTCTGTGCAATCATAGTGACTGAGGCATTTCAGTGAATGGCTTCTAATCATGTCTAATGTTCACTTTAAAGAGTCAGACCTGTATCTGTCCTCCATCACAGAGGGTACGCTTTGCTTGTATCGTGTGTGTGTGTGTGTGTGTGTGTGTGTGTGTGTGTGTGTGTGTGTGTGTGTGTGTGTGTGTGTGTGTGTGTGTACACATGTGCGTATGTGTTTGCAAGACAGGGCTTGATAGCAGCCCATCTGGCTTGTCACCAGACCATGGAACTGAAACTCAGACTTGGAAGTGCTCAGATGTCTCTTCATAGCTAGGTCTTTAGGTGCATGACCTTATTCCCCGTGACATTTTCAGCCATTAATCTGCAGGTTGGGCCAGTATTCACTTTTTCTCTTAATAAGCTTAATTTAAGTGTAAATATAAAAACGGATCAACTGCCAAAATAAAATGGTATAGCACTGTGGTGTTTGTATAAAACACTGTTACCAGTATCTGTAAATGAAACTGAAGTGTAATTTGGGTTATAATACAGAGGTGTACTCAAAGTTCTTGTTCTTTTGTTGTATTATCATTAGTTAGGAAAATGTTTAGCAATAAACATTGCTTGACTTACGTAGCCCTACAATGGAACTGCAAACTGTCAAGGGTGTTCACTGCTCTCCCCTTGGTCAGCTGCAACAGGCTCCAGCACGCTCCTTGACCCTGCACAGATAATTGGTGTAATGTATAAGGGAAGGATAAATGATTTTATTTTATTTTTTTTGGCATGTGTCCCATATTTGTAAGTTTGTCCCTAGCCTACTGACACTGGATAGTCACTCACTATTGATTTGCTTCGCAGTAGAGGGCCCATGTGGCTGCAATGTAGCAAAAGATTGAGATCATTTTGACGGACTCTCTATGTTTACCTTAAAATGAGCGCTTCAAGAGGAAAAAAAAAAAAAAGTTTAAGGGAATTTTTTGAGGCTGGCAATATATCCTCCACTCATTCTGATTCAGTCTGTACTCTAATACAATAAGATGTCACACTGAAAATAACATGAGCTTTACATCCAGCGTTTGAAGGTTCTTGTAATTTATGTTCCACTGTGAGATTTATGGCATTGATTGCAAAAAGCAGCAGTCAACTAATGTTGCCAACAAGAAAACAACTAACATGAATGACACACATCTCATCATTTAAATACAAGCTGCCACTTGGAGGAATAGCTAAAGCAGCTATATCAGGAGATATTTGTATGAACATGTGCTACGAATCCACAGACGCAATATAAGACTGCATTAAAACATTATTTATTTTTTTTTGTAATCTTCATTAATTTAATGTTTCTTTATGGAGGCAGCATGATCATAATTTCTTTTTTAAAAGGCTACTCCTTGAGTTATTAGACTTTCCTTTAATGAGGGAATTATAAACTGAAGTTAATATAGTCCCCCGTTACCCAGGCAAAAAATAAGGAGCCATAGTTTAGTAAAAAAACAAAAAACAAAACAAAAAATATAAAACGAACACTGAACATTTTAGCAGTCTTCCCAGTATTAGAATTATGGATAATACATGACTATGAATAAATAAAATAAGCAAAAATCTGTTTAACAAAAACAGGAAATGGCACATATGAAAGATATCACTTTACAATAGCATTACATATTGGTTATGTATTTTCTATCTGAATTTTTCAAATGTTTTTATAAAAAAATTAATTACATTTCAAAATAAAGGATGTGATTACAAAAAGTATTACATTTGTAGTATATTATCAAGAACTCTACCAAATCAATGTATTTATTTTAGTAGTAACTTTTTTCCCCCCATGAAATTCTTTATCTCTTGGAACTGAGTGGTTTTCAGGAAACAATAGGGAACGTATACAAAAAAAAAAGTGTTTTGACATAAGTTTCACTTCAAAGTTGTCAGAAATGTCAATCTCTGTTAAAGGGCTATAATCTTCACATCACCGATTACTTATGCCTCTTAGCACAGTATCGTAACAGAGCATAGAATAATTATCCTGACAGTTGTTAATTTCCCTTACTACTGACCTTACTACAGATGTATTTCAAACTTGTAGTTCACATTCAACCCTTTAATCAGTCATTGTAAAGTTTTACTGCAGTCTGGATTTGGAGGAAGACTGTTGCTGGTGTATTATCACTTGCAGGAGGAAAAAAAACCGCAAACCCATCAGGTTAACCAGAGATAATAAGCAGATTTAGGCTTTCATTGGTGTAACGAAAGGTTAGGACTGACACTAAAAATGTACGTGTACTTACAGCTGCACTTCAGTTGACATTGCTTTACCTTGAGCAATAATATTTCATAGATCTGTTGAGGAACTATCCAAGGCAGTCATTACAAGCTGCTCCTCTCTTATCAAAGCTGGTTGAAATTGCATTAATGTTTGCTTTCTGCTCAGTTTCCATCTTGGTGTCAAATTGCACTGATCTGGTGTCCAGCAATTGCTGGTGATGTGTTTTCTCTGAAATTGTGAAATCAATGCTGCCACTGGAAGACTTGAATTCCAAACATCAAAGCAATTTCTTTGCATAGGCCATTTCTTTTTGTGGAGGTAGCTGTTGTAGTTGTTAAACATCTTTGTACCAAGCATTCAGGCAATTGACACTCCAAAAAGACAAAATATCAAATTTTATGATCATGTTGCTCTCTGCCATCTTTTTTGAGCTGTAAATCATGACTGTTTTCAGTTGTATGATAAATGGTAAATACAATGACCAATTGCATTATGTGCATTTATTAACTGTTTAGCTACACCTTTAAAATTCGACAAAACTTTCGTAGTTTATATTTTCATGGAAGAAAAAATGTATTTTCTACGCACTCTGTCCTTAACCAACATTAGGTCTGCAATTTCTTTTGGTGTAGGTGAGGCATTCAGGGCAGAAAGAAAAGCCACAGTATTATACTGTATACCTCCAAATGTTACAGTTTCTCGTCTCTTTTTCTGAAATGAGTGTAAGCTAGAAACTAAATTAATAATGAACAAAGTTGGTTTTAGGTTTCAGGACCCTGTTCTCAAAGATGTCACTTTGAAGTGACTTTGCTCAGGTATTGAAGTACCAAGATTGAAGTCCTACTTTGTGTTGGCGTGAGGAATGTCTGTAACCATTATGGAAATGTGTTTGCTGCTCTGACTTAAGTTTGATCTTTAGGGGCAAATAAAGGGTAATTTCTAGGTAAACTCATGTCCAACAAGTAGCCTCTTTATACTGTATTTATATTAATTGAAACCAAAATCTGAAAGGGAAATTATTTAACTCTGGACATTGAATAAAAAGAGGATGTGCAACACACAGATTTTCTGTCCCGTCTGTTGAGTGACATTACAGTTTCAGTGTGTTTAAGTACTCGGAAATGAGATTGTTCTGCATCTGTTTTGTTTTGTGCAAGCTAATAAAATATGCATCAGCTGGATGTTATTAGGAGCCCTGCTGATCGATACATGCGCCTGTTTTATGAGAATTCTCCAAAGAGAGGTCTTGTCAGTCTGTCAGAGATCATTAGTGAGACTGGCAATATGATAGATTGTGGCTCTGATGGGGAGAAATAAAATTAGGTAGGCCTGACATTAACATTGCATTGCTCATTTTTCATTTGTCTCATTGTTATCAAGTCATGTTGCTGAGAGAAACAGGTTCAGGGAGGACAGACTACATCTTTTCCATTTTTTTTTTTCTTTGATGCGCTTCCCTTTCATGTTAATCTTTAAAAATTTTCTATAATTTTAAAATCTTTTAACGAAAGTATCACCATGTGACTTACTACAAACGTGGGCAATTCCTCACAAGAGGAGGCATTATGATGATGTGTTGGCACTTGGAATACAAACATGTTGTGAAGTCGTGTCCATTTGATTTTTGGCGACTTTCAAACCAGTGAAATACAGCCTTTTTTTTTTTTTTTTTTTTTTGTTAATTGCATGACCACAAGCTGTTTTTAACTGTAAAAATGTTTCTCTTGCTAAAATCTGACATTTTCAAATAACCTGTACAGTGAAGTGTCCAACCAGTCTTCTGTTAGACTCTTTTGAACAATACATCAGTGATGAAGGGATTTTACAGGAAAAGCTGTTCTGATCTCTCATTATAGATCTGTTTCTTTTTTACATCATGTGGTGGCAAAGAGATTTGTCCCTGCAAGCCAGTAGTGTGAACATGTCTCATAGACAAAAGCTGAAGTTTGGTAAAGGCAGAGGAGAGCAGTTTTAATTTTGATGGTTGCACATTGACAATAAGCCTGTGATCATTGATTGCTGGTTACAGCCAAAGCATGTGAGGCCAGCTGTCCTTGACTCGGCTTCTTATGAGATCAGTAATGATATTACATCTTATGGCATAATGTGACAGCACCATTTAGTGTGGAGACTAAACTTGCTAAAGTGTGAAGAGGCAGTAGTGGTAGTAGTTAAACAAGCAAATTATACAAATTGATCATATCTGGATAAAATCCTCAGTTAGAGACTGAATATCACTGTAGGAGTTGTTGGGGATAACTTCAGTGGATTATATTAGACATCATACACACCAGATCAAAATATAATAGAAATGCTTAGGCCTTGATGCACAACTAACAACAAACTATGGAACACTTTATTTACCAGTGTTGGCTTTGAAGACGTTTTGTGATCATTTAGCACTTAATCATAAATTTGACAAAATTGTTATTTTGGCATTTTGGCTGCTTTTTAGAGATTAATATTGTTTCCACCAAGCTTAAAAAATTCCTATTATAAGCTTCGTTTAGAGTTCTGCATTTTATAGTTGGATATTTTAACCTGCCGGAAAGGGTTTTTGTGTATCAATTGCGCATGATAGTCTTTATATTTCAAAAACAGAAGAATACTTTAAGTCATGTTTTCATACACACAGGAATTTCACCTCTGTATTCAAGCCATACATACCAAAAGCAAAGGCAGGCACAGCAGCAGTCCAGCCTACTGGTTGCTAGAAATCTGCTAAAACTCTCTTGGGTTATTTTAATTAAAAACACATGACATTAATTTGAAAAGTAAACTAAAAAATATGCAAAATATTTTGAGGAGCAATTATCTTATCCACGTCTTTTGGTGACCACATATACAAGGTGCAGTTTTAGGCAGGTGTTGGCAGCTTGTGTAGTATGTACATTTTGTATAGTTCCGTGCTGAGTTGTGGTTAGGTGTGTGTGTGTGTGTGTGTGTGTGTGTGTGTGTGTGGGCTGCATTTAAAAAAAAAAAAAAAAAAAAAAAAAAAAAAAACCCAACAAAACACAAATGGGCTTAGGCAAAGGGGGAGAGAGAGAGTGGGAGAGACCAAAATGACACCCTCTTTTAGACTGGAAAAGGTGACTTCCAACATCAGGACTCCTCCCTCCAGGTACCTGCTGAACAAATGCAAAGAGTAAACGGCCAAGTAAAGGAAGCTAAACCTTAATCGGACTGTTGCAAATAGATTACAATAACTGTATAAACTTCTGAAGTGTTACTCTTGAATCACAGTGATACCCTTCTGATAAGATTGCTAGAGATTAAATGAAATAATGCTGTCGTCTCAGCAGTCCTAGATGGGCCCCAGTCATGGATGAAATGCATTATGGATGATCAAGTTGTAACTCAACTCAATTACAACATGAATGCAGTATAATACAGTAGGACAATGAGATGGGTAGTTGATTGAATTTAGAAGTTGTTTGAGGGGAGAAACAACTGCTATCGGATTTCCTGCCAGACTGGGTGATCATTTAACAGTGGGTGGCTGCTGGTGTTCAGTTCAAGAGACCTCCAATCTCATCTTGCTTAAATTGACGTTTGTCTGAGTGAAACTGCTGTTAAGTAAGCTCATATGATTTATTAGGGTCTGTGGCAGAGATTAAAAGAGGAGTGCATTGCTAAGCCCTTCACTATCTACTGTATCCACAAATTTGTATATTCCTCTCAGTTAATGGCATCCACTGTCTGCTACCATTGACCTCCCAGACATATGGTTATACATTGCTGAAATGCAACAGCAATGTTTTCAGGAAAGTTTTATACTTTCTTGTAACTTAATTAAGATGGGTTGTTAATTTACATATTTAGGATGTTATAGATATAGTAATACTAAACATATCAGTAAGGTACTGTATGGTGGCTGTGAAATGTCACCGTACACCAAACACTGCAATGCAAATAAAAAACCTGAGATGCAAATAAAATAGGAGCAATGCAAAAGAAAAAGCTGCATTACGAATGGAAAGGTGGGAAGGCTGCAAAAAAAAAGTGTGTGGTCCAATTATATAATCGGACCGGGTTACTAAGGAGGAGAAGCCCCCCCCCCCCCAAGAAAGGAAAAACAAAAAGTGAAATGGTGTTTTATGAAACTGCTATGATGATGATGAACTTCTTATCAAACCTGATGCTAAATGGCCAAACTATATATATATATAAAACATATTGCAAAGTACAGTCAATTGAAAATAACTGTTTCATAAAAACAGTGTTTCTCTAACCTCCTTTTCCTTCCCCTCTTCTTCTTATATTTTCCCTGGTAACATGAACCAATTATATAATCTGTAATGGTCCACACACTTCTGTTGTTAGTTTCTTCTTTTTTTTTTTTTTTCTTAACATCAAAACTTTATTTGCATCATAGCTTATTGATAAGCGTTGTGGTGTTTGCATTGCAGTGAGCTCTCTTGGCTACTGTAGTGAAATGTTTTAGTGGAAAACAAATAAACTACTGAAACATCAGATCCTGCAAGAAAGATATAGTTTAGTACAGAAAGAATCATGACATAAGCTAAATATGTGTTCTTGTAGTTGGGTTAAGGGTAGAATAGAAATGTAAGATTGGGTTGCTTTCTAGAAGAAAAAATCTGCACTGCTAGAAAAAGACTGATCAAGACCAAATTAGCATACAAGACACCTAAAGGTGTGAATGTGTGTGCCTGTGAACAAAAAATAACGTGTGGTTGTCATTGAGATGTCAGGCTTTTGTGCCACAGATTCATCTCGACAGCAAGGACGAAAAGAGTGAGAGTCTGTGTATTGAATGATTTGCAGAGTTTCTGACAATTAAACTGTAGCTGTCAAGCAAAAGAGAGGATTTGGATCATGAGAGATGTCTGCTAATGTCCCTATGCGTGTCATTCCTATCTCTGTCTGCTGTGCCCCTTCAGGCTTAAATGGACAAGCTTTGCTTGCACCTGTAACAACTGTAGTGGGCAATTATGCTATCGCAAATCCATGTCTGCTATATTTTACGGCTATCTTTTAATTGGAGCAACAGGAGAGTCATTTTCTACTAGGGATGAAGGAGATGTGTCTTACCTGCTTTCAGCTTACTAAGAATAGAATGAAATAGAATAAGAATCTCTAGCTGTCTCTGCAATGTGGTTTCACCTCTAGGCCACAATTTTAATACTTGGGAATAGCTCTCCCATTGAGGTTACTTTCATTTCACAGGCATGATGCTTCTTTTGTGCTGGCCATGCACTATAGGGATATAAGATTTTTCAGCCTTGTTATTAATGGTCCAGTATTTAAAAATTGCAATCACATTCCTGGAGGGCTTACATTAATCATATCAGTAAAAATGGTTGAGTCCAGCCATATGAGTTTTTTTTATAAGGATAAAATTTAGAGTTAAAGTGATGAACGAAAGAATTGGGCTACAGTTTTCTACTCTGTCCTTGTAAGCAGAAGAAAACTTCCCAAGAGTTAACTGAAAATCAATTCTAATTGATTTTGCCAAATGACATAGTGAATTATGCATAACTTTTTAATTGGCTGTTGGTTGTGGAATTTCATTTGTGAATGTGACGTGAAAGATGAGGGCATGTTGTATCTTGCAGAGGCAAGGCTGGATGATTTCCAGAGGTCATACAGCTGAACAGTAGGAAGCTCACTACCTGCTGTGCTGCCTTTCTCGTACCACCTCCACTGCCACCCACCCCACAATGCCTCATGATAGGAGCCAGTTTACCCTGAGGCCAATAAAAGGGACATTTACCACATGCTCATGCAGCTTTGCTTCTGTCTGTATTAATAGCCTTAATATAGTCGCCCTCCTTACAATGAAAGCATTAGAAAGGACATGTTTTTGACCTTTAATTGGTTATCCGAGAAATGGTTTAACAAGAAAGGCCAGGATATATGTGACTAAATGTTGCAATCTTTTATACACTTTTTCAAGTTGATGTGATTTCCTATCCAAGTCAAAATGATTATTTGGTTTTGTCTTTTGCAATTAAGTATAATAGCAATTAAATGACATTTCTCACTCTTTTCCACATAAAACAGGAAATCAGAGGAGATCTGTTATGTCATGGAAGATCTGCAGGTGGTTGACTGAAAGCCATACTGAGGCTCACTAGTTAGATTTAAAATAGATCTATGGTTTTAGATTAATAGTTTTGCGATGGTGACATGTCATCAGATTAAGGCTCATCAAATTGGTTTCAGGGTTTGTACCCGTTAAACATCCCAGCACAGACAAGTTGGCCTCAGACTTAACTACAGTAATATCTCTTTAAGCTATCATTTAACAGTACTGATATGTTGTGGCATTGCAGTTGCAATTAACACTATTATACTTATTACCATTACTGCATAATGATAGCTGAAATGCAAAACCTATCTGCAGAATCTTCTGATGGATGGTGGATTTCACTATGGATGATGAGAGCAAGGAAGGCTGCTCATATTCCATCTGTCAGTGAGCAGAGTGCATTTTTCAGATAGAAGGTTTTGCGTTTCAGCGATTTAATGTGATCGCTCTTTATCTCTCACACTCCCTCTCTTTTCTCCGTTCAACCCAACCCGGAGAGGCAGATGGCCTCTCACCCTGAGTCAGGTTCTGCTGGAGCTTTCTGCCTCTTTTAAAGAAGTGTTTCCTTTCTGCTGTTGCCAAGTTCTTGCTTTTTGTAGGAATTGTTTGGTCTCTGTAAATGGTTTCACTAAGCAGTTCTAGACAAGCTCTATTTGGAATGTGCCATGAGATAACTTCTGTTGTGAACTGGTGGTGTAGAAATAAAATTGACCTGACCCAACATGTATTGAGGCACCATCACTGCAAATGCTGCCTAGGGTTCATACTCAGTGACATATATTAGGTGGGCTGATGCTGAGAAGACAGCTAGTGGCTAGACACAATAGGTTGCCATGTGGCTACACTCATCATTATGCTTGACGTTGATGTTTTCACCCCTTACTATTGTGACTGTCTGTGAGGCAAGAATGGGCCCTGCATAGTATACAAAATTGTCTTTCTATTGGTAAATGGCAATGTTCTTTTGTTTCACTTTATACTCACATGATGAATAAACAAATGTCAGGACACAAAACCACCGTCAAGTGATTTACTTATTGTAATCAGTTCGGCCCAGACAGATCTGGATCACTATTAAAGTTCCACAGGAGTGGACATGTGACAACACTGAAAAGGCACTTTTCCTTTCACTGGACAATTTTGCACAAACTAGTTTTGTACTGTTCACCTGAATGTATTTGTGGGACAACTCCAGTAATATACAATCACCTTTGGCTAAACCGTACCTGTCAAATGAGAAAACAAAATCCTTACATATGTTGTGACAATTGGCCCAGTGAATTCCTTTAAAGAGTCAGTAGAAGTAATTACTGCACTTTGGTAAATCACTGCAGTGGGCCATTTACAAATGCTCAGTCTTCTAAAGCAAGTGCTAATATCAACTGCAGTAAATGGCAATTAACAGACCTTTTAAAGCTACTTCTGCCTCAGCTAATGAGCCATTAGCTTTTCTTTTGCTAAATGTGTCTTTGGGCTAGCAATAGCTATCTTGGTGCATCCGTATGGCAATAGTAAAGAGATATCAGAGTTTGGAAAGGGTAAGTTTAAAACAAATAGCCATTGTTTTATAAATTGACTGACTGCAGTGAAAGGTGACATAAGTGTGTTAAGATGACTGTTGTACAGTATCAGAATTGATTTAAAATGGAAAAAACTTGTGGTGGCTTCAAATAAGCTTGGTGTCTTGCAAACTTGGACACTAAGTGAAACCTAAATGGATAACTTATGGCCTACTGATTAAAAAATAATTAACGAAAGGTTATGTCCTGACCCCGCTCAAAGGCCAAAAAGCGTCATAATGCAGTATGAAGATAGAAATGATATTTACACCATAGTTCAACAAAGACAAAGAAACAAAGGACAAGAATGATTAGTGGTCATCAGTCCAATCAGTGGTGTGGGTACATGCGCTAAGCAAAGGGGCAGCCTTATGGGGCCCTGCTGTTTCAAACATCAACAATCTCCCCCAGGACACCACCATCTTGAACAATCAAGACAACAGAGCAGAAATCTCTCGGGTATTGATTAATTTTATCAGAAATTGTAGTTAAATTGGAAACTTTCTTTGTCGTCCATTTTTGAGACATGAGTTGCAGCATCTGTGCATTTGAACAGAGTCTCAGTTGTCTGTCAATGCAATCACGTTGTAAAATTCCAAGTTAATTTTACAGGAAAACTTGAATACTCAACTTATTTTTGGACAGCAGTCTCAATTAGTGCTATAGTGTTCAGAATGTTTCTACTCTTGATATTCCTGCCTCCATTGTGTCAAACTTTTACAGATAAATGTATTATGTAACCATCCAGATGTTCATCTCAAATACAACAAATACCTTTCTCTTGACACTTGTTTTAAACTGCACTTTACATTTTGTGCATTGAAGAATTTTAACAGGAGTTTCAACATAGAACAACAGAAGCTTTAAAAGAACAATGTTGGGCTACATCCTCAAGCAGCTATTCTATCAATCACATTGTGATTAGATTATCTGTGTTCATGTTAACAAAGCCAGTGCAACATTTAAAATAAAAGTCAAAAGACATAATTTCTATATGATCACTTCATTTTATTCAATTTTTTTGTAATGCCGTTACAAAAAAGTTATGGTGTTCCAAGTTGACGTACAAGAGCGCAACCATTTCACATGACTTTGGTTGCTTTTAGTGCTGTCCGTAGTGCTCAACTGCACGTTGCTTGCTTTGTATGGGGTTTTGAACCTTCTCTACTGACCTTCATTGTACTAATGAGTGTATTAAAGGCTCATCACTTCCCCAGCTTGCCAAATATTGTATACTCTTAATTAGCCTTTTGACTATTTGATCCAATAGTGAATGAAATTAACCAATTAATTTTTTTTCCCCAAAAAGTCTCAATGACACACAAGCACAGTTAATCAATTTACAATAAAAACTGATTATAGTTTCTCAAACATTTATCCACTGGAAATTCCAAGGTAGCAGGCTGATCACTTTATAGCTTTAAGTGTATTTAGCCACCACAAGGGTAAGAGTTCTTAAAAATGAAACACTTAATGAAGTAATCCTTAACATTTTTATGATTGCACCTTCTGCACTATTCAAAAATATTAATCAGAAAATAACACTGGTTAACCAAGGCTTGTAGTGGGGGCATTTGAACTGTGATCTCCTCATCCTCCTCAGACATTATCCAGCTGTAGGGAAAGGTTTCATTAAGATTTAAGCTTTATTTATGGTTCATACATGTTGTGTAGTATTTGCTGGTTTAGGTTTAAGTTTTGCATGTGGTGTGATTGCCACAAGTTGTGAGGTGTGTGCCATAGGCTTGTGCCAGTCGACAGTACTACATATATAAAAGCATATCAGTGATGCTCATACTTTGACCAGTTTACTGTCGGTGAAGTGTTGCTTGTTGTATGTATGGTTTTGAAAAACAACACGTTAGTTGGTTGGGTTTCAACCTTTCATGGTTTTAAATACTTTTGGAGTGTGGGAGGGCCATGAATTGGCTGTTTCTGTGCTATCACTTAGGGAATCAGCAAAAGAGAGAGGGTCATGCGTGGGTCTTAGGCAGCTCCTATTTCTCTCACAAATAGGGTGAAGTCCTTCTTGTGCTGCTTGTGGCTCCATCTTCAACCAAAATGGTATTTGTCATCGTTGCAAGTACTTAAAATATATTTGGATTCAATTCAGTTGTGACATGTGACTTTTTTGGGGGGGGTCGGGGGATTGTTTCTTTATCATATACTTGACATGGTTGTATTCCAATAAGTGATGGGATAATGATATTGATCTATTTCTATGGCTAAACTGAAAAATAATTTTGCTGCTATCATCTCAGATCGAGAAGATCAATATCCCTAATGCAGCAAACATCAAGATTACACTGCAGTGATTGTGGAGACAGTGATATCAGATTGTTTGGAAGCCCAGAGTCTGGGTGCTTGTTTGTATCTATATGGAGCAACGATTTAGTGGAAAGCCATGATGAAACATTTATGCCCAAAGCAGCCTCCAAGTGCCAGCTAGCCTGCAGCCACACCCGCAAGGCACCAGTGCACTCCTTTCGATATACCCGAGGGATTCGCCCAGAGGTGTGACAAGTTTATTCTTCTTATATGCTGCCGCAGTATGGCAATGGGTATAGCTGCTGGTCTTTAATAATAGGAAATGGTCCAATCCAGTATTGGAAAGAGATGGTTTTCAATGACTACCTGTTTGCACATTAATCACATTGTATGCGAAAACCCTGTGCTGTAAGACTGTGCATTAGGAAATGTGATAAAAATTTAACTAGTATGAATAACAGTGAAACTGAGATCATAGACTTAAGGCGCTTTTCCTCTTTTCAGTTTTTTAAAACTGATTAACTGATTAGAGGAGTGTCTACTGATTTAGACTTATATCCACTTTTTTATTTATTTATTTATTTATTTATTTGTTCCTTCTTTGGAAAAGCATAGTTCTGGGATCACTAAATGAGAAACAAAAATAACATCCAGTGGACCTGTTGTGTTGTGCAAATGCCTTTTGACTTTGGGTGCATTTTTAACATGTGACCTGAGACCTAAAGCACACGTACCATGGAATAAACCCTAAGCCCAATGCTCTTGTAGAATAAAGAAAAATGAATTTATGACATTTGAAAATATAAGTCTTAATATTGAGCAAAATCTTGACTCTTAGATATGAGGTTCATTTATCTGCTGAGGGTTGTCATATGACCAATTATCATCTAACATAATGAAATAAAAGGTAGATGCTTTAATGAGCTCCTATGAAATCAGTTTAAGTTAAATAGAAGGCTGTTGTAAACACTCCATTGGGTTTTTGGGGACAGTTTACTAGATGAAGTCTGACACAAGGGTAACAGCTAGTGAGTTCTCCACATCATGGGTGGAAGTATAAAGTACAGCTGTTTGAACTAGCAGACTGAGAGTTGACCTGCATTCTGCCCACAACTGTTGGGTTTATCCCACACAGAGGTTGATCTCATGGTAGGGAACTGACTGTTTCTGCTGGGACATCACTTTATTTTGCAAGGCCATGGTGAGCAGTTTCATGCATCATAATAATCTGTGGATCCGTGAAAGGCCAAGACAAAATAAAATCACCTAATTGGTAACAAAAGGGTTCCTATTATTGTCAGAAAAATGAATTCCATTATATGGCTGCATTTTGATGTCTTGGATGGTACAATCCTCACAGTACTGAAGCACTGCTTATCAACACAAACTTGTGTTGTGATAACTCTAATCGTCAAAAACAAGACTTTTCCAAGTACACAGAAAACAAAAAGGAGCAGTGTATTTACAAAAGCTGTTTTATTACTCTCATGTCTCCTTTTAGCATTCTCATAATCTTAAATGACCTTCACTTGGTACTTATCATCTGTAGCTGATTACATCATACAAGTGAGGACTTGTGAGTTAAGATAGGCTTAACTCTTGTACTGTGCAGCAGAAATTGGTAATTTTGAGTTGATTGCAATTGACTTAAATTTTCTATTACTACTTTTTTAAGCCACAGATAAATGCTATACGAATAGCAGCTAAATGAAGCTGAGGGGGAGCAGAGGAGCAAATTCACCAGATGATTCTCCAGGGACAGCACTACAAGCAATTTCTATCAGAGCATTATCACATTGTCCTCATGAAAATATTAGCTGTATTGAAACTTTGTCTATATTTATTTTCTGTTTTGCGTGCGTACACAACAAACGTTTTTTTGTGTTAGAAAGAAGAGCAGCTCCCATGATAATCTAATAGTAGTACTGTTAATAATGTAATAGTGACACATGAAGGGCACAAACTGGGACCTAATGTTTCCAGAGTTTAAAGCACAGAGCAGTTTTTGTTACATTTAAACCATAATGTTTAGTGACCCTGGGTATGTCAGGAGATGATATTGAATGAGCTTCTGTAGATCCTGTGGAGGTTGTCACATTTTCATTATTCTTAAATATTTGATCTTTTGAAAAAAAATGTAATGTCAGTTTGATATTTGAAGTGGGACTGTATTGGTGAGAAGATGTCACTTTATCAGAACCCCTCATGTTCCTGTGGAGGGAATGTTCATGTTTATCAAACTGGGCCGCATGCTTTATCTCAACAATTGGTTTCATGTTCACATTCGACCTGCTCTACCAACCCCATTGCTCATACCATGCAAAACTGTACAAATGAGTCATTTAGCAGTGAATTGGAGTCCCTTCAGCCCAAGAAAAACATTCAAACAAATTTGTTGTTAGCCACGAAAAACAATTATTCTGACATTGTCACTTTAGTTTCAGCACTTTGAGTTCCCTCACAGGACTAGTGCAGTTAGAGATTAACTAAAACATGCTGAATACATTAATTCTAGACCTCTATCATTCTATTTCCACCCATCCCTCTGAGGATGCTCATAGCTAATTTGCCCTTGAAGCTACATTTTCCTTGTTGAGTCTGGAGGGCTTTTCTTTCATCTCAGCCTTGCCTGTGCTGCACATTTGGAGTATGGCTGATGTATGCGCAATGAAAGGCCAAATGAAGCTTTGCATGGAGAGAAAATTGGATATGCTGTCATTCTTATTGAGGAAGGCATTATTTGTAGCCGAAGGATTGGCTGCTGTGCTTGGCAAGCATTTCCCATGAAGTAGAGAAGCATCCATGATATTCTCTTGTTTTTCTGAGGGAAATGTTTCTACAAAAGTAGCTTCTTGTTGTACCTTGATTGCCTAACTCCTTTGGAGGGTTTTTTTTTTTTTTTTATATATACAACTGAAAGAGAAATCACTTTAGTGATAAAATCTATTTAACACCCTACACTATGCCTTCAGTGCTATGACTATTTCAAGAAAAAGTTATGTGAAGAATTAGAAGTGCAATTTTAATATAAATTTGAAAAAAAAAACCAAACCATACAAATCAAGATACTGAAGTCTTTCAATTAATTTATATGTAATAAAGTGGATTGAAAAGAGAAACTATTCTTAAACAATCAAAAGAAGCATTAGTACAAGGCAAGGAATGGCAAGGAACCTGCTAAAATCCATAAGTAGTTTGAAAGTAATTTACCTTGTATTTGCAAACATCAGATGGGTTTGTGTAGATTGATGGGCTCTCCCAAGACCTTCTCAATCTGATTTTTGCAAAACATATCAATGAAAATGATTACAGGTCTGTTTCAAAACTCCTTAGTCCATTGGGGCCATTGTCCAGAAGTTGAAGGAGCATCACTCCATCATCAACCAGTTGTGCACAGGAGCTCCTGGAAAGATTTCTGACCAGGGAGTCAGAGGGATAGTCAGAAGAGAAGCCCAAGAGCCACTTTCTAGCAAGTGTAGGTTTAATCCAATTATTGTGTTCTACAAGCACCTCATACTGAATATTAGTTGCACAATCAAGTAGTATTCCTATAAACTGATTTTAATCAGATTTTTGTTACAGTTGAGAAGAAAATGGTAAGTGCCCTTTTAGCCCCTTCTCTCCAGAATGGGGTGAAAACATTTCAACCAGGAAGACTGGAAAAAAGTCACCTTGCCTAGGGGGAAAGAACTTTTGCAGTTTCTGGGATGCCGTGGTATTTGTGCTGAGGACATGGAACTAGTGACTCATGCTGGCTCAAGGCCCCTGGAGGCTATCACCTGCAGATGGCCATTTGCCCATTGGTGTAGAGACTCTTTGACTACTGGTGCTCACAGTAAGGGCCTCATACATAGAGCAGGTGGCACAAACATGTTGCCAGTGGGGACGTCTTTCTTTGGCATCGGTCCTTAATGGACCTCAGAAAATATCTACCATGCATAAGGACATTACTGACTCCTGACTTAGTACAGTAACTAGTGTGAATATGGGTAGGTGATGCAAAATGGACAAATGACTCATGGTTTAGAGCGCCAGCTGCAACTTAGCCTTATTCTTAATTTACTAATACAAAATAAATGAATAAATAATGAATGATTTTGAGCCATTCCTCATGTTAAACCAAGCTGTGTCCGCATAAAGCAGATATATATATTTTTTTGCTCCTCATTCACAGAAGTTTTTGAGGGACTCCCTTGCAATATTTGATAGCTGTAGATGCTGCAGTGGGCTGAAGTGCAGATGTGTGAATCCTTGTTGTGTTGTGTGGGGTTATTAATTGAGAGCATCAATAACAGGTCCTTTTTCTCTCTGTCTCTTTTGAGGAGAGCATTCATCATATGAGGTCAGTGTAGCCAGGCAAGAAAAAATAGGGCAGATTTGGTCATAGTGAGCAGGGTCTGGCTGAAGTGGAAATCTCCCCTACCCTCACAAAAGTCACAAAGTGCCATAACATCAGCCACACTTTAGTGTGAAATTAGTACAGCATGTTTCTGCCTGTGGCCATGTGCATGGGTGACAAATCCAATCAGGCATTAGACCTGTCTTACCCCCCCATCCTTTTTTTGTCTTTGCAGATTTTTGGTAAGACCTATAACTGTAATTACAAAATGTAGGGCCTGGAACACGATGAAGATTTACTAAGTTGAGATTAAATTTGCTGGAAATGTCTTCACTTAAAAAAAAAAAAAAGAAAGAAAGAAAAAAAATGAAGTAAAAATGTAAACTTATCACTTTAGCGTGAGATGTTAACCTGTTTCAAAGAAAGTGTTGGGCAAACTGGGCAAAGTTTTGACAGGATTTGGATATCTAACATTCTCAAAGAAGACGCAGCCAAAAACGCTTGCACTAACAGTGTTAATACACTTGTCAAGACCAACCAAAATCTAATTACTGGTACTGCATTATTCACATTGTGCTCACACATAATGGAAACATTAAATCTCTAGTATTCCCAGAACGGCTATTAACCATCAAGCCAATGCTACGCTACCAAGTGCTGACTACCAAAACATACTCTGCACAAGGGTGTAATCCACCCAGTTTCCTATCCATTCAAAAATGACTTATTATTTATGTTATTATTTATGTTATTATTTACTTATTATTTCTTCTTATTTATATAGATGTTTAAAGTCCTTATTTTATTTAACTAAAGTCTATATAAGTTAAAAATACTGGATACAATATTATATAAATAAACTTAACTTATTATGGCACTTTCAAATCTCTTTTTTCAGTCTCTTTTTCTTGCTTTATTAACAGCAAATAACAATATGGTGAATGTAAATGAGCTTGGCTGTGAGATTGTTTTAATGGATCTGGTGAACCCACCCAACATTGTCCCAAGACACTGATTAATGCAAATTGTTCACTTCACTCCATTCCATGCACCATTCACACAACCCTTATAACAGCTATAACCTCAGTCATTCGGTTGTTAGACTGTAATCCAAAGCACCAATTAAAACCCCAATTACAAAGCATCAGCACTGACATTACCTTTCAAGTGTACATCATTACTGCTTTGCATAGATCTGCAGGGATGTTTGTGGCTGTGTTTTGGCTTGATACTGAAAGTGTCTGCAAATTACTATGAATATAATGATCTTTTTTTCCCGCCAAACTTGGTGCTGGTTATTCAAATTAGTTTATTAATGATGCACTGATGCTGGTCAAGATATTGACAACGCACTCATGTCATTCAAGCTTCCATTTAAAACTGCAGGTAGAGATAAATGCAACCAGATACCATTACAAAGGATGTAAATATGAAGTCTCTGGATGGCAACAGGGTGTTATTGGGTGTTTTTGTATTTATATTGCTTGGCTAAATCTCTGATATCATCTACACTAGAATAGAACACAAAAGCTACAATTCTAAGAAAATCATGGCTAGCATTTTATTTAATTGCAACTTCAGGACCCATCACTATCAGTGTGACCAAATGATGAAACTAATCATGGAAAAAAACAAAACATAACCTTGACCTAGGTGCTGAGTTTAACATAAATTGTTCATTATCTAATCTATTTTTAAATTTTGATAGTTTGCAATGCAGAGGGTGTTTTGGATTTACGTTGGCCTATTATTGTTTTAGTCTAAGTAAATCTGATTACAGTGTGATGGGATCCTTCCTACTCTTATTTTCTTGCAGGCTTTTATGCATGTGGATTTGCCATCTGTCAACACCAGTCTGTCTTCTATTCACAAAACACTGCATATTCCATGTGTCTATGGCATCAAAATTTTATATACATGCTTCACACACACCTGTAGTTGTGTTGGGGACCAAAGGTTTTATTTTCATTTTCACCAATGTCCTTACCAGTACATTTCCTTGTTCAGGCTTTACTAATAAAACATACTCCCATTTGGTGTAGACTGGGAGAGAGGGATACAGCAGCTGCACTGGTTTGTACCACTTCACATAGCTTCCCAAATCTGAAAGCCAAAGTTATTCATTAAATGAAGTCATATGTTGAGTCTGGTGGCTCCTCACCTGTTTCCTGTGCAGACAGAAAACCAGACCTTTGGTGAGAATGAGTCATGGTTGCAGTGAATGTTGGCTGTGATTAAATATTACCTGAAGGACTTTTTTTCTGAAAGGTTTACGTAAGACAGTTCTATGTGCCAGAATCATTTAGACTGTCAGCATATGAGCTGTAACAAGGTCTTTACATCTTGTCCCTAATGAGCACCATTTCCACAGCCTTTCATTAAATATGTATCAGTTTAAATTCAGGTGTTGACATTATGTTGCGCTGGGAGTTCATGGAAGAATGTTATATGCTTGAACTATTCTATATTGAACTGAATCTGCTACTTTGAGCCATCTCATATGACATCATTACTTTGTTGTTTAGGCACAATCACCTACTAGCAGGGCATGCCCATACTCACTAGTATTCCCTTATATAGGTATTTATTTATTTTAAACATTGATCAACTTTAAACATCAATTTTGAACAACTGTTTGTCTGCTTCTACCCACCCCACATTGCCCTGCATTGCACTGTCATAGCAGCTGTGTCTTGGAATAGCAAAAGCCCATCCCTTATTCAAGCCTCACAGAACTACTATCATGTACCTCAGAAAAGCAGCTGTCAAACAACCCATGGCTTACATTTTGACATCTGTGACAGCAAAGCTTTAAATAATCCCATGGAGGGAGATGATGAGATGCACACAGTAAATTCATATTTTATTGAAACAGATGATGTCAAGACTCCACAAAGTTTTGACTTCTGCCATTGTGTGCTATTTATGCAGTTTGCAAATTGCAAAAGTTGGCAAATATATTTTTCTATTTTCATGGTCAAATGCCATTTTTCTTTTTTTTCTTTTTTTTCCCCCCCAGGTATTGTTTAATGTTTGTTGTGGTAACTTTTTGCCTTAAACATAGAACTAAGTATATAATGTAAAAAAATAACAACTGTATCATGCTGTCCTCCAAACTTTTGAGTGCTATTATAGTATTTTTCTGATGGCCACTGAGTGAATAAGTTGAGTACCCATACAAGTACAAAACCTTTTTGTCATCTTTGAAAGGTTGAAAGCCTTTCTCCTCTTTTTCGAAAGGAGGCATTGCCATCATTTGTCTTGCAAAGCTTGAAAGCTTTTAACTTCTTCCATGAAAGAATTGCAATTCATTGAGCATTAAGCAAGACAAGTGAAGTACAGAGGGAAAAATCATGCCTTTGCACCAGGAGATGGGTTGAGGCTCTCCCTTTAAAATGAGCGCTATAGCAGACACTTTGACTGTCAAAAAGGGGCTAAATATTTGCTTTTCTTGTATGTACATAAGTGTGTCAGTGTGTCATTGTTGGCCTTTTGATAGACTGTATGCCCCTGAGACCCAGGATAAAACATCCAGTTATACTTTATTTTTTTCTTCCCAGTTTGTATATTCAATATTGACTCAAAAATTGCACCTTTATTGTGTTTATCTGAAAATGCACCTCCAGCCCAAACAGTGTAAAAATAATAAAAAAAATTATAATTTCCTTCGCTTGATGATCTCTTCCTCAGACTTCCTCTTGTCTGCAGTGAAAATGTTAATTGCATCTCCTAGTGTGCATTCAACAAATCAAACAACTGTTCTTTTTTTTAGAGTTTTATCTATTTATATTTTTGTTTTATTTTTTTAAGCACCTGGCTTTTTTGGTTCTTATTACACAGTGAAGTATTGTGGCATAATGACAATATATAAATGGTGTTAACTGAGTCTGTACATTTTAACAGTTATAAATGCATTTATTTAGAAGAAAATAAATTTTTGGTCAGTTTAATTTTTTCTTTTTAAAGGTTAATTGTTCTCATTCATTAACTCACGCTAGGAAGTTTATACTATATCAGTAAGCTATGCTCTGTTGACAAGGTCATGTACCTCATTCAAGCCCACATAAAATATTTTAAACTAAATTTTTTTGATCACCACTGTGTTTACCAATAAGTAAATATTAAATATTATATACAAAGGTAATATTTTTATTTAAATAAAATATATTTTTATCTTTGCGTCTGTCAAATTGGAGATAAAGCTTGTTTCTCCATAGTCAGTCAATAGCTGAATCACTCAAAATCTGTACTCGACGTTGAACCTAAGCTACATTTGAAAATAAAAATATTTAGATTTTCAAGAATTTCTCTGGTTAATACTGTCAACATTACCTGGTGATGCATCTGTGTTAACAGGCTATTCCTCTCCTTTGGCTATATAATGACAGATTTAAAGGATTGCTGCTCCCACAAATATCTTCTGTCTGGTGTCATGACAGTTTGTTACTGTTATGTGAAATACCCCATGGTTACTCTTCATATATTATTAGAGGCTATAGTGAAAAATAAAACTACTTAGCTCATTGGGACTTTACCGTAGCCCGGATTTTAAAGTTACCTGATAGTATGAGTGGCCTGATAGATTTAATCACAAAATCTGTGCTATCCTGTGTGCATCATATTCCATTTTTCAGATATAAAGACTAAAACACTAAATTAAGGTGTCCTCAGATCTGCTCAGTGTACTGCTGAAATTGACTCATACTACTTACAAGTACCTTGGGCGTTAGTATGGCAAGCCTGGTCAGCTCACTCCTTATAAACTCTTTGTTGTTGTTTCTAACATTTGACAAAATGGGATCCTCACATCCCAGTTTGTTGTACAGTGCTTTGCTGCAGCATAATTAATCTTTAATTTTGTTGATGGGTAAACTGTATAAAACTCCCAAAAGATCACATTGTAAGTTGCGTGACTGCCCTTTTCCCATTGCTTTTTATGAGAAAGCATAATTGGGGCCGCACATATTACCCTAAATCACAAGTTGTTGACATCTTTATTAATTGGCTGTATAAAGGTCATATACCAAGTAATGAAGCAAGTTATGCATTTCCACCACAACTGGACAACATTTTAGGTCATTTGGAGCAGAATGGTCAGACTTTTGTCACACATAATTACAATAGTGTCTGAAAAATTCCATCTTTTACATGTTTAATACTGTTTTGCATGAGGCTAATTGCTGACTGTGTTTCTCTCTGGCTAATCAAACAAGATCATATCATGTTTTCTGTTCAAAGAATCATTTTCATAAAGAGCCTAAGAAGCATATAAATCTTGTTGTACTGTATTTAACAGTACGATAGTGTCATTAGTGAATTTAAAAATTGGATTAACTGAATCTGATCATGAGTCTGACACATCTGTGATTACATGGCATGCGCTCTAACCAGCGCTACCATGATCTGTTTTATTTCCAGCACCTCGTGGCATGAATCATTGTCAGAGATGTCACAACCATCTTTTTTCCTCACTCTTGATCAGTGAGAGAGGTGGAGATGTTTAACAATCTCCCATTGCCATCCCTCCACCTTCAACACTGGACTCACCAAATTGATTTTAATCAGGCAATAAAGTAGATCTGATCCTCCCTCTGTTGACTCACTTTCATGCCCCAAAGGGGCCGGCCTGATCGACTTTTTTTGATGGATTTTACCAATAACTGCCTATAGCACTGTTCTCTACAGAAAATCTTTCATTTTAGTTGCTTTCAGAAAGAGACTGATGCGGTGTTGGTGTTTTCCATGAAATTTCAGCAGTTTATTTATTCAATACTTTGATCCTTTAATTCCAGTCTTCCTGAGCTGCTCAAGAGGTAAAAGATGTGCAGGCCTGAATGTGAGCGTAAGCTGCCGCCTACCCCATAATATCAGCTCAGAAAGATCCAGCTGCACCAAAGTGAGGCAGATAATCAGTCTTCTTATTCTCAGAGACCTTTATTTATTTTCACCTTCATATATGTAGTCATACCTGTAAATATCTTATTGCTCTGAGATTTACATACTAAAAATACTGTTTGCACTGGTGTTCAGACATTTTATGGAGATGAGCAAATTCAACTATGGGACACTTATTTTAAGATCAGAGTTACTGTCTTCTCTCCAAAAGGGGGTTAGGCACTATCTAACAATTGTTATTTTATAAACTAAATCTCTGGTTATCTCAGAGCAATAACAATAGATTTCATCTAGTCTAATAATCAAAGTAAAATTGTGTTGTTTTTTTTGTTTTTGTTTTTTAGTCTTCAAAGGGCTGTAGCACTGGTTATGTTTAACAATTTAAAGTGTTCTGTTTTCCTTGTGTGCTAATTTTTTTCACAGTTTAACTGTTAATGTAGTATAATGACTGTACTATAAAAAGTTGACCAATGTTTATACAGCAGCGTACCAGATCCTAAGGAGAGTCGTGTGTTTTAATCAATGAAATCAATCAATGAAAACTAAACAGTTCTACCACAATCGTTTTATTGTCCCTTGTGCATGCATGTTGGTTTTTTCTTCAGATTGCATTTAAGATCTGAAATCCGTTTGGAACTGGCAGCAATGAAAAAAATTCTACAGAAAGCCTTGTGAATCTTGAAAATGTATCAGCGTAAACCTTCTATTGTACTCAATGTTCTTTTTTTTAACAACATGTTTGTTGTTTAATAAATGGTCATAGGTTGTATCGAAAGCCAGAAATTCCTCAATATGCCTTTAGATTCTTGGTTTGATTCAGGATTCTACAAGGCCTCACATATAAGCCTATAATAAAAATTACATCATATGTCTGCAAGGCTGCCCTTCTTGTCCTGCAGCTTTAGAGAGGAATTTAGTTATTTTCTCTTTTAGGAAGTATTAATGGAGTAAGATTAGTCTTTGCTTCAGGCCAAGATGTTGAAAGCACTCTGTTCTCAGCTTTGTTTAACAAGTAATGTGTGTTGCTTATTGTTTCCTTCCTTTTGTTGGACCTACAGCGGACATTAAACACACTTTGCACCCGTATACACAATGGCACGTTAATGTATAATTGATGCGTAACCTGAATGCTACATAGTTGAACTTTCAGTGCCATCTCAAAATTAATGTTCAGGAAGCTCAATGCACACTTCAGCATGAACAAAACAGTCTTTGTACAGCAAAAAGGTACAACACTTTATTTTTATCCTTATAGAAGCATTCTTTCATTGTGTTCAATTTCAAATCCTTATTTATACACACATCCTGTAATTGTAATGTAAGCTGTTTATTCACCATGGATTAGGTTCTGACTTCCAGTGTTAAACTATAAAAGCCAAATTGTAATGAACTGCATTTTTTTTCTTTCAGTAGTGTTGATAGAACTGTATTGCCAACATGTCTAATCTAATCATTGCTATCTGAAAGAGCCATTGGAGGGGGAAAAAAAATCATTACGTGTGCCATGAGCTATCAAGCACAACTGAAAAAGGAACACACACACAGCATCACCAGTTGGTGGATGGATTACAAACTGAGCTCATCAGTAAACATTAGGACAGTAACTACAACTATAAAGTCCTTTTTTACACAGAACTTCATTTGGCCGGGACCAGAGGTGTTTTCAATAAGTTGAAAACGGGTATTAAATTGTGATAGAAAATGCTAAAATAATATCTCAACACTCCACATAATGCACCACAACAGAATGGTGCATTATCGACAAAAATAGAATTATATCCATGGCTGGAATTTCTTACACCGTTTGGTGTATAAATATTAATAATGAATGTAGCTTTTTATTTTGCAGGGTCAAAAGGATACATGTGGTTGTAACCTTATAAATGCTGATCAATCTATGGAATAGTGGCATGATTTGTGGACCAAGTTTTATATTGTTTTCAGGGATCATGGCAATTATCGATTATGGAGCACCAACAATATATCTCGACATACAAAACCTTTACCGTGATGTCTTGACTGAAATGAAAGCTTTGCTAAAACACCACTGCAATGTCTGTGCCAGAATTGAATGCACCTTGAACTGAATTCAATAACTCTCCCTTAGCCACCTCTTTGAGAAATATAAAGTAAGGCAAGACATTGTGCTAAATGTTGAGCGTATTTTGTCTGCTGATAAAGGAAAGAAAACTGAAAATTTCCTAGAATGCAGTTAATCAACCCAAGATGTTAACAGTTTAGTCTTCAGTGCTTAGTGGAAATTAGATTGTATTATTTATCAATATAGCTTTATTGATTGGACTTAAAATTTAAGCCACTCAGTTCAATTATGAATTATCAGTAACAAGATGGTGACAAAATAAATAGTAATGGTGAGTCTAGACAGACTCAACACATGCAGCTTGAGTTTGATGTTAGTGGTAGATCAATTCAGTAACTTTTTGTATATTTACAAATTCAGCTTTTAGTGCAAACGTGAAGACTGGTGTTAGCCACACTCCTCACCTTGCTGATATTTAGTGATTTCAGTTGGGTTGTGTGTGGGTTTTCCCATCATCCAATTATCTTTTCAGGAGAGTATTTAAACTACCTTTCCTATGTTGACTCATGCAACTAGACCTCGGACCTCTCCATCACCACCTTACCATTGTCAAACTCAGATTGGCTTAAATCGATAAACTCAAAGCCAAAGTCTTCATTAAATAGGGGTTTCAGCACCTTATGTTCATTTCCTGAGTGGCATAAAGTTCTTGGGGAACACCAGCGTAGTGATTAGTGCTGTTGCCCCACAAGAAGAAGGTCGCAGGTTCGGTTCCAGTGCCTGGGGCCTTTCTGTGCGGAGTTTGTATGTTCTCCCCGTGCCTGTGTGGGTTTCCTCCAGGTACTCTGGTTTCCTCCCACCGTCCAAAGACATGTTTGGGTTAATTGGTGACTAAATTTTCCGTAGGTCTGAGTTTGAGTGGTTGTTGGTCTCTGTCTGTCTCTGTGTGTTGTCTCTGTGATGGACTGGCAACCTGTCCAGGGTGACCCCGCCCTTGCTCAATGTGAGTTGGGATTGGCTCCAGCACCCCACGTGACCCGGAAACAGATAAGCGGTAGAAGATGGATGAATGAATAAAGTTCTTGGTTCGAACCTTCATTGTTCTAGTACCCTTCAGTGTGGGGTCTGCAAGGATTTCCTCCCTCCAGCTGTGTTAATTTCTTCTCAGAGAGCTGTATGTCAGCTGTTAACTCGGAATTGCCTGCACACATTACCACAACTTCCAAGAACTGCCTCAATGTGGTTTAGCTTGGTTCTACAACAGTCTTCACTCTATTAGGGGAATAAACAGCATTTCTCCCAAAGATATTCTCTCATTCGTCACTGTAGGTGTGAATGTATTTCCATCACATGATTTTGTGATAGCCATAGTCTGTAACCCATACTAGCAGTTTTAAGGAACTAGTCGGCACTTTATAGCCAATTTTATTCTCAAAATGGCATTTTAAATTAACCATAATGTAATTTTAAATATACTTTGAGCACACTTACTGTACTTCTTTTGTAATCGTGGACACATGAAAAGGACAGTACAATACTCCTGAGTGGCATTCTCTCCAGTCTTGGTTTAAAACACAGTTTAAACAGTTGAACTGCTATTGTGGCTAAAAAGTGCATTTGTGGGGTTGTGTTGCCATTTCCAACGGCGCAAGGCCGATCACATCTCTGTAAGCTTACTCCTAGCTGTGCAACTTTGTTGTATTCACTGGGGAGTAAAGTGGGAAAAAGTTAAATAGAGGGCAAGTCTTTGTTAATCTCATGCTTCTTTGGCATGGTTGCAAACTATGAGACAAATGTGACATTAGTAATGCAAAGTGGTTTATTACATCGTATAGAGTTAAGCCAATGTGCTGTTAGCTGTTTTTTGCCAGGTTGATGGTTGTTAAAAAAACAAATAAACACATTCTTACAGCTTATTTATCACAATTGACAATTTGTATTTTAAATTATGAACTTTTGCATAGCATTATTTGGTGAATGCTATTTTTTTGCCACTCAAAGTCGGAGATTTGTGGCCCCCATATTTGTTATTCCATTTGTTATTTCTTGTTTACTTACCTACACAGAATGCTGTGTGTGTGTCATGTTGTTGTTCTTCTGCACATGTGCGTCACATCAGGGCCACGACCAGTTCAAGTTAAACAGCTGCAAAAAAACCTCAAAACAAAACGAAAAACAAATCTGGAAAGACATCTGAATTGAGAACTAAGGGTTGTAATGTGAACGTAGTCTTTGTCACTTTTTAAAATTGTGAAATTAATTGTAAAACATCTGCTAAAAATCCCAATAATGTTCATCCCGAAAACCTTGTTTGTTGAAGTTTAATTTGCTTATCCCCTGAGAGTTTTAACATGGATATGCTGCTGACGGATAGTGGCCAGCTCACTTGGTGTCTGCAGTGGTACAGAGGTGGACAAAGAGTGGATGTGATCCCTCACTATGACAGCTCTCACTCCACTCTGATAATGCAGTTTAATCTGGAGGCTACACCTAAGGCACTGACATGCCCCACCAAGGATCAGCTGGCATTGGACAAACGCACTGGAAACCTTGACTGGGACTTCACCCCTGAGTGATGACAAAAACCCTGTCTGCTTAAGCAGCTATTACTCCACCTGATTGGTAATCATGACATGGAGTGAGACATAAATCCCTCAGACTGCTGGTGGTTAAGATAGAGGTCTTTGAAGGAACATAGTGATTAGGTGACCTTGGATGGAGCATGGAAAGGGGGCCAGGCGAGGAAGAGGCTTGTGGGGGGGTGGGGGGGGGTTGTTCTTGTTCTATTATTGGCAGTATAATGACACATTCTCATGCAAATGAAATTCACACACAGAGGCTACAGTCAGAGAGAGAGAGCAGTTCATAGCCCTTAAAAATACGTTGAGTGATTTCTTAATATATGTAACAGTTACTCTCAACAGCCTCATCACGCTGAAGCATACTGTATTTTCCATGCACAGATTGAGATGTCACTCATGGCCCACATTGTGGTGTTGTATGAAAACTGTGGCCCCATAATGCTAGTTTAATGATATTTTGCTGCGACATTTACAGGAAGAGCTCTCACATTGTGATTAAAGCTGTACTGTTGCTTAGCATACTTTGCAGAATGTCTGATGATGCAAAAACTATCCAAAGTTAACATTTACATTTTTATTTACTAGGAATTGTAAAGCACATTTACTCTGATTTGAGCTGTCGTTAAAGTGATGACTTCTTTCTGCTGATAACCCGTGTGGCATAAGTTTAAATATGGCTATGCATAATCATATGGCTGGGCAACAAAATGATTTTCAGTTTTTAGCAGCCATCTCTGTAAGGTACAGTCATAGGAAGGGGCTTTCATCCAAGTCCCAATAAACAAATTCTAACTTTTAGACCCAAAAGAACAATTGGTTTTCAGTTAGTTTCCCTGGTATGATAGAAGGCCAGCAGGTGCAAGCTTTAATTGTTAATTTACACTTGTGTTATCACTTGGTCAAATTCAGGAATAATTAGTCACACTCGGCGAGATTTGTTGTGACAGGTGGCATGAAATAATAAGATGATAGGTCCATGGCAGAGAAACATCAAGCCATATGTTTGTGGAAAAAAGGTAAAGAATAAACAGATAATTTTTCTCTTGGTAAACTTTTAATCAAATCTGAAAGTTTGCTATGAACATTTATGATCAATTTGATTTCCACAATTGTTCATCAAGTACAATAAATTAATAGTGTTAACTTACTTACTTAAAAGTCATGCACTCAAATTGGTCAAATAAGCCTCGTAATGTGCTCCCTGTGAATGTAATGTGCTTTAAGGTATTCCCTTCCATGTGGAGTGAAAGGCCAGTAAACAGCATGCAGCTTAAGATCAGTCTTATGAATCATTCATTGTTTTCTGGTGTAGGGATTTATGCCAGGGAGCAGGAGGCCATTCTATAATTGTCTTCTGAAACTTTTCATATGGCACTTGCTTTCAATAATTTGTTGACATGCCCCTGCTGTTGTAGAGAAAATAAAAGTGACCTCGCTCTGTGGTGAAGGTCAGCCAGTATCTAATGAAAGTCCCGAGTCTTACAACATTGATTTCTTACCCATTTCATGGCTTGAATTTGAAGTTGTTCAGTGTTGCCATGAGGGGGTGGCCCCCAGTATGAGCTGGAACGTTTCCTGGAGCCAGTTGTACCTCAGATTCTGTATACAATTACTTCTCTCTCTTAGTATGTCATTATTTTCCCTTTCTCCTTCTTTGTTACAGAGCCCCCTTTTCTGTGCTGCTTTAGTGAGTATTTTTTTTTAATGGAGAATTCCTCAAAAGATTTTTCTAGGATCTAGAGGGAAGATGAGTTCAAGTGCACCAGGACTGATGTGCACATATAATTGTTGGCATGCACCCAGAAGTGTTGTGAATTTCTGAAATCATTCATCAGTCAGCAGAGCCACAGTACTCTCTTTAGTCTCCATATTCTGATCGGACTTGACATGGATGGCATTTAGGTCTAAATACCACACGGCATATGTCATCCCTCATGATACACTTGTGATAAAGAGTCATTATGCAGGTAAGGCATCATTGAGATGCAACACACCACGTTGCATCTTTTGGCAGATTAAAGATACGAAGATTAGGACCGCATTATACTGTTATACTCAATAACCTGCTTAGTTTGGCTCATAGCCCTATACTTATCCATTATACTTATAACCTCGAACTGGCCAGGACACTTGTTCTGTTCTGACTGTGTGACAGTAATGTGTGTGTGTGTGTGTGCGCGTGTGCATGCGTGTGCTTTCCACCTTTCCATTATAATGTAAATAGACCATACTGTTGGTATGGACTCAAATTATAAGATGTTGAACTTCTAAAGTGGTTGTAGTTTGTAGTCGTAAACCTGCAAAATTAAACATGAGAAATGTAAGTTTGTACTTGTTAAATTGTAATGGTAATAAATGGTCAGTTTCAATCGATTGAACTTGTACTACTAATTTCCAAAAGCCTCCATTCTTGCATCCCAATATTTGTGTCTGTATATGACAACAGAAAAAACACATCCATGTGCATTAAATAGACCAGTCTGTAAGTGTGTCTTTTTTTTAGTGCTTGCACATTGCAGATATTAAACTTAACATTCTCCTTTCTTTCCCTGGTTTTTGGGTGACCTTGAACTTCCTGAATAGGTTTAATGGACTATCACCTCCCTGTTAAGCTCACGCGCAGCTTTCTATGTAAAGCTGAGCAAGTTGAATGGGCTGGAAATAGTCTCAGTGAGAAGCAGTTCTTTCCTAACCTGCAACTGCAAGATAGGTCTGACTTAGGAGTATTCTCAGATCTGCCTTTTTTCAGCTGTACAACATAGCTAATGTTTAATGCTCCACTTTGAGCTGTGAACTGCACTGCTGCTTTTACAACACAGGTTTTGTTTGAATATGCCCATGGCTTATGACTTATCCACTGTACCATATTGTGAACTGTGTGTCTGATGCAATTCAGAGGATTGTAATGCCTTCCTGCTTTGCAGCTTATGTCACTGCAATATAATATTGTTTAGAGAGATAAATGACGACCTAAGCTCTCATGTAATTCAGAGTTTAATAGGAGTGAGTAAATAAGAGAGTGGATGCAAAAATTGCAAAGGGCAGGATGAAGAAATTTGTTTTGCTGTCCTGGTTGGAGTTTACTGGTCCAAAAAAACCCCCAAAAACTTGATCACAATACATGCTGTAGGGACGTCTGGCTGCTTTTCCTTCAGCAGGTTTGGAAAATATCTTCCCTGTCTGTGTGACTCCAAACAATTCTTTGTTCCTCTGAATATCTGGCACATTTCAAAGGCTCAATGGCTTTAATGAGCCACAATGTTGTGCCAGTGGTGGCCCTATGAAACTCATGATAATGTGCCCGACTGAGTGCCACTGTGTGTTTCCTACTGTTATGATAATGGCACCAGTTTGGGTTGGTTTTTTTTTCACTCACTGAAGGTAGCTGCTGCTTTTTTATTTGCTATTTCTGTCATCACCACTCATTTGATGTTTGTATAGAACTGTTGGTAAAAGGCATAATGCGGTGTAATACTATACCTTATGGCACCTTTTTTAATGCAAATACGGGGATATATGGAAAAGGAACAAAAGCATGATGAGATGTTTACTTTTCTGCAGTTTGTCTCTTTAAGGTGCCCCACTGGCTGCAGAGACGGTAGAAGAGGCTGCTGCTTGAAGCCAGGAAAGATTAATTGACACAAGAGGTCATATGCTTGGCTCATATTTGGCCTCTTAGCTTTCAAGGTGAAAAGAGGTAGAACATCAATAGGAAACTGGGCTGCTCTGAGATCCAGGGGCAGTTTCTTTCATGGCTTCCATCAAGAGCTGACGAAATGGCCCCTCTGTCACAAACCCTCTGCTTTTCAATGGTAATCAATTCAGCTTTAAAGGCTTAGGAGACATCCCTTTAGAGACTTCAGCAAGTTGCCTCTGCCAACCTCAATCCCAGTATGAGCATATTGATTTTCTGTTATTTCTGTTATTTCTTTTTAGTTTTGTTGGTCATTAATGTCACAATATTGTGACCATCATTTTGTTTTTTCTCGTCAAATTGCACACAGTCTGTAATGTTAAGTATTGTGCTGTATGAATATTAAGTTAATGTTATCAGTTTGCATTGAGGAAGATTATGAAACTGCGTTGCTTAATGATAAAGAATCAGATTTGACTACAGCCATAAAGCTTTTCTTAGAGCTAAATGTTGTATATTATTACAAAGTTAGTAATGTTTGAGAAATATTTTGTATAAAACTTTTTAATTCTGTTTCTGTTCCACTGTGAAAAATAATCATGGACATGTTCCTCTTGATATAGTTTTTTTTTTTTTTTGTCTAATCTGCATGACATAAATTCATTCTGCGGACGGTTGGTAGTTTTGGTTTTAAGAATGAATTCTAAGAATGTCCCCTTTTAAAACCTGAAGAACTCTTTGAATATTTCAAAAGCAACGTTGATTTAAATTGTAAGATTTCAGATATATTGCATGAGTGGGAATAGAAGAGGTAGAATGGATGAGATGTTTGACCTTTTCAGATTTGTCCCTGGGTAGTGAATTTGCTGGAGGGTGCCAGGGCAAAGAGCAGCAGTGCGTTGAATTATCACTCCCACTGTTCAAATGCTGCAGACCTGATCCCCCACTTGCTCCACTCCCACCACTAATGGGTTAGGAACACACTGGGGAAAAAAAAATATGAAGAAAGTGAGTGGGAGGGGGAGACCCAGCCTGTCTGATTGTCTGTGAGTTAGGCTTAGAAACGAATTACAGTTTTTACGTCGAGGAAATGTAACGACAGGTCACTTTTTGGCGTCAAAGCTTTTGCAAAATCTTATGTCATTCTCCAGAATGATCGAGCTGAGTCTCTGACAGCTACCGGCAGGAAACATGTCAACACGCTGACGGATGCTTGCTATACTGAAAGCCTATGATGACTTTTTAGTTTACTGGGCTTTCAAAGAACTCTCCCCATTTCACCATTGAGTGAAAATGCACACCAAGGAGGCAAAGAGATAAGAACAAACTTGCCATACTGTTTTGTAATCGTTTGCCAAAGCACAGAGGACATCATGTCTTTGTTAGAGAGAGTAGCTGTCAAAATCATAATGCTTGGGCAGCATCTGTGTCTGCCTCTTTTGGTGCAATTTTAGTCTTCTGGAAAAAAAAATGTATGGCGTCCCACTCTGACAAAGAACTGTTGTTTTCAACATGCATACCATCAGCGGGACGTACGCTATTAATAGTGAGCGGCACTGCTTTGCATATTTCATTTACATTGTGTTTTACATGCTACCATTGCAGATGGTATGATTCGTTTGTTTTTGACAATTTCTCATGCATATTTACTGAACGTGGTTTGAAAGAAAGTCCAAGTACAGTACAGCCACTACCTATCTTCCCACGCTCACACTCAAGTTTGCATCCTGCACATGTTCTCTGGGGAAACATGGGGTCCACCTGCTCACTGCCATCACCTCATGCTGCATTTTTTTCTGTCTCTTTCTCCACCTTTTCCTCATGACATCCAGAAACCATCCTGTGTGACACAGGGGAGTTTAACTGTCACGACCAGACAACCTGCATTCCTAAGGTTTGGCTTTGTGACGGCGAGCCTGACTGCCCTGACAACTCAGATGAAACTGATCAAACTTGTAAGTCACCCATTTCATCCATTCCTTACTAATACAACACTGTCATAGGAAATTGTGCCACATCGCCTCATGTACCAGCAAGCCTCACCTTAATGCTGTAAGGACCTGTGCTGTCATATATTAAGTGTAGGCTTGAACTTGTTAGAAGTTTGTGGAGTGCTCTGTCACAGAACTGCTACTGTGGTCATTTAGAAGACATGAAACACACTTGGATCATACTGCCCATACCTTGAAGCTGCCGACAAACAAACCGATACATGTGAAGAATATAGAAAACAGGAATGTTTAAAAACATATTTAGGACTTAAGAGAAAGGCCAAGTTGCGCTGCGGGAACAGGATCTAATAAGGGGAAAATGTTGATGCATCTGGGATGTACCTCGCCTCATAGCTTATGTATTATGGTAAGGGCTGCAGCCCCCTGAACACAGCAAAAGGCTGGGCAGATAGAGAGAGGAGGAATTTATGTTTCAGGTGATTTATTATCAGTTATTTTTACTGATTTACAAAAACAACAGTTTCCAGTATTTGCAGTGGGAACCTATTAAACACACAGACATGTAACCTCAGTGTTTGCTGCTGCATTGTTCTATACCATTAGGTATAATATATACTCATAATAATATAAATTAAAAAGCAAATAATAATGCTTCAAGGGCATTTGTTTTAATAGATTTGATTACAAATCTACAATTTTAGCAGGCCTGTTACCTACACTAGGACCTATGGATAGCTTACCTTAAGGTTTAGTCAACATTAGCACATGTCAGTTTGGGGCAAGTAGCCTCAATAGTTTTGGGGCAAGCTGTCACATGTGACAACCTATCTATAAATAACTATCTGAAATTTAAGAAAAATCTATATACACAATGAGGTAGTTGTATTTTAATTTGTTGATAATTCAATGTGACAAATTCACCAACATAATGTGACAACTTGCTTGCTGAGGGGCAAGCTTTCACAATCGTGACTTTTCTCTTTTTTTTTTTTTTTTTGGTATGAAATTTCTACCATTATTATGTATTGTGCCCATTCAATATTAGGAAGAGTGAAAAATGTGACAACATACCTCGCTCTCCCCTACATAACATGCTCTTCTTAAAAAATGTTTACCATTTTGGTTCTAAGTGCATTTTCTCATGATATTTGAAGAGGCCAAGAAGACTCTTGGCTGCTTCTTAACTCCCAAGGTCAGTTAAACAGCTAGAGCTGATTTAAAGCCTTTTAAATCATGAAGTACAGCACTAATCTGACTGAAAATGTGGTGTTATTTAGAGTGTTGTATCTTTTGAAAAATGTGTTTGGCATGTAAAACTGCAGTCGTCTAAACCTTCAGTTGCCCTTCAGTTTGTATGTGTGATTATTTACATGCATACGGAGAATAGATGTCCTGTAATGTTAAAACAGAGCAGCAGATTTACATTATTAAACTTAAATTAGCTTTAATAATTTATGAGGGGAAAAGACAACAAAACCAAATTATTAGCATTCACTCCAAGTTCCTCATCAATTTGAGGCATTGGGTATAATTAGGACTTTATAGTTTTCGCAGTGACATCTGTGCATAAATTGACCATGGCATGCAATAATTATCAATCCCCAACAGCACATTTATCAACCAGGCTACTTGTGGGCGAAAATGCTTGTTGCAGAAAAAGATGGAGGCCTTAAAGCCTTACGTTAAATTGATATTAAATGATACTTACTACATTATATAAGAATACATCTTGTGATGTATGAATACAGTAGTTTCCTAGACTCCATTCACACTGGGGAAAAAAACAACACAACCTTGTGCCCTTAGGTACATAGAAGTGGGGCGGTAGATAAGATGGAAGGACGGATACTCTTTCCTCAAGACTGCAAAGGCAAAAGCGGATACCGTGCTGAGCACTGTAGCATCTTTTCCCTTGGATGCTTTGTTGATGAAGGGAGTTGAAGGTTTTGCTCACTGCTGCCTATATGGCTTCTCCTTTAGTAGCTTGTGATTCCTATATTAAATGTCTGTCATCGTATGATTTTTTTTTCTTTTGTGAGACTTTCAAAGGAGCACTTTCAAAGGAGATTTTACACGTAGACTTTTTTCATCATTAGGAGTTTTTAAGCCTGTTTCATAAAACCGTTGAATCATTCATTCTGTATTTCTGGAGAAGCCATATTTTGGTAGTTTGATCCATTCTGAACTAAGTCGTAATATCTTAACCTGTGCTGTTAGGGTCAGTGGGTTATTGAATTATTAGTGGGTAAATATTAGATGGTAATTTTTAATCTGTCATCCTTAAGATGTCAAATTTCTTGAAGATTGCTTTAACATCTTAGACTGGCAAAAAATATTTTCTAAAAAAGAAACTGTTGTGGATTAATATTTCAACCTAGAAAGCATAATCTCTACAGGGGCGTGATACTGTAAGGATTTGGTGCATAGTATTATAATTCAAGTTTTACATAAATTATCTTAAGGTCATATTTAGTTTTGTTTGTAAAATCATATACCCAACTTGGTGTTAGCAGCTAATTTCTTACATCATCCATGATTGGTTCTCTCTCCGCTATGATCTTTCACTGTCCCTTTGTGAAAAATTTTTTAAGCATAGTAGATATAATAAGCCGTGGTCGCTGTGGGCCATGTCGCATAATCTCCAGAAGGCCATTAATTATCACTTCAATTAATGTTGGCGCCATTTTATTTACAATGCCTGCAGAAAGACGACCTTGCATATTTAACTATGGAATCTGGCACACTTCATTAACATGGATTATGTATTGATAGAAAGGGGAATTTGATCAATTTTGCCCTGCAAACAGGACAGGATTGGAATATGTTCTGCTCTTTTAAATGGAAGCATGGGCTGAAATAACCTGTACAGTAAAAAAAGAAAAGATGGGTGCAATGCACTGAATGCAGTTGTAAAGGAAGAAAATAAAACACCAAAAAATTTCTTTGTGGTGCAAAGCCATCAGTACCTTTATTTGATTGTGAATATTCTGAGGATGATACAGTGGAATTTATTATCTTACGAAGGAAGACTAGCTAATACATTACACAATGTCAACTACAAACATAAAAATGTTGGTGCTGCTGATGGCCCCTCTCTAGCCTCCTCTGGCTTGGTCACGGAGATCTAATCACTGCATCTTCAGAGCCTGTGGGGAGAAGGGAGGGAAGGTGGCCTTGGACTGCAATATCTCAAGAGTAGAAGGCAGCCCTGGTTTATCCGCTCAGCCAAGGGTCCCGCAGGACAAGACAGCTGACGACAGTTATTCAGGGAGCTAGGAAAAGCAGTCTGTATCCACCAACGGCTAAAGTAAACTGGCAAGTCTCCCAATTATTTACCAGATATTCAATTCTGTATGCCTTTGCAATAATACCTTTACTGTGTTATGGGCCTAAACAGCATCTTGTGTAGTGACAGTTAAAGTAGAAAGATTAAGAATTTACCTAGAACATGCTAATCATATTCTCAATTTGTGTATTATCCTAAAGTCTAAATGTCAAGGCTATCTGTGGGCATGCACATCTGTTATTAGTTGTGTATATGAGATAAAGTGGGACTGTCATAATTTATGTTCTCTAAATATATCTTCCAGTAGAATTGAATATAAACTTTCAGTTATAATGACTGTCAGCATGCAGCCATCTCCCTTTGTTGATACAGCATGCTTGTAAACAGTGTTTTAGAACTTAAATCCTTTGTGAATCCTTAGGGAAAGGATTTCATGGACTTCTCGCTTGTCTCAGTAGTGCTGCCATAAGAATTTGGTGGACATGGAGACCAGTGAATCCTCTGATTGAATTGTCAGTCCCAGAGGAAAAGACAATAAAAAGGGTCAGCAACTGACTTCAAAAACATGGTCACTGAAACATTGTTTCATGGTTGTAGCTTGGGTCGACCCAGTGAAAAATGATGTTGATCTTGGTGTTTTCAAGGCACAGGGGAGAGGAACTGCACAAAGACAGCTCTCACAGGGGTTCCTCCGCTCATTCCCTGTCACCTGCAGGGGAGGGCATATCTCCCCATGCTTTCCTTTAAAGTCCTTAGCTTCTTTGTACTGAGCTCATTGGTGTCCTACAGATCTTAAGAACAAACTGCATGACAAAAAGAGATGAAAGTCTCACCCATGGCACAGCACACAATGCAGCATGTTTATTGTATACTGTAAATGTACTACTAAGAATATTCTACATGCCAATGAAATAAGAATCAGCATCTTTATGATATCTTATACATCTGTACATGCAGCGTCTGTCCAAGCTTCAGTTTAAAACTGGAAACGTCTTGTGCGTATTTGGCATTATTTTGTCAGCTGTTCACTTATACTGCTGTTTGCTTTTTTTTTTTTTAATGATGTAAATTTGACTTCATATCCAGTACCATTAGCCTTTGTATGCTGTACATTTAACACCAGTGAAGGAAACGCCATGCTATATTTTGAGGGGCAGGAAGTAAATGCCATCAGATGTCATCAGACTTTACCTCTCAAGGTTATAATCATATTAATCTTTCAGGTACATAATCCTTTCCTTAGCTTAACCCTCATCTTATTTTGAGTTAGAGCTTAGAAACAATATGAAAACGATTTAGAGGTTTGTGCTGACTGAATTTGCTGGTATCAGTTAATCCAGTTAATGCTGTCACTTTTATCTATTTCCCCCCTAATGTCCTCCTTAATTTACTGTACTTGAGTCTGTTTAGTCTGTGATCTCTACTCCATCCGACTTGAATTAATTCATGTTCACTCCCAGCAAACCTGGCAGTATGGATGACTGAAGCACAAACCCTGAGCCTCAGCTTGAGTGGTAGATAGTACCATCCTTTGACAGTCACAGCATATATGTTGAACTCACATTGCCATTTGAACATCTGGAAGTAGTTGACAATGTCCTTTTTGAAGTACAGAGAGTATTTGGTCTGTCTGTGATGAGGCTGCAGTAAAAGTCAGTGTGTTCTGTGCTGCCTATCAACATCCTGCAGGGTATTTTATCTGGCAAGTGCCATATTGAAATAAATGTATCGCAAATGTGTCTAGTTCCCATGAGAATTGGCACCAGTAGGATGGAGGTTTAGGGGGTAATGTAGCATAGCACCTTGTTATTGAGCTGAAGGACAGGGCTTTTTGCATTATATAACATTTATTTTCCTTTCTCTCCATCTCCTCTGAGTTGTAACCTCTATGTTGACTCATCAAAAAAAAAAAAGCTGTTATTACAAACGCTGCTGCATTAAAGCACCACTTCTATATATTGTGGTACTCATTTACTGAGTGCTCGAATTTTTGAATGTCTAGGGGACCTTACATCAACATGATTACACATACTGCTGCCATCTGAAACAATGATCTTATGTGAAAAGCTCATGTTATTGGCACACTTGAAAACATTTAATGTGACTGAGTGGAAATGCAAGGACATACATGATCCAAACATGATCGAATAAATAAGGACCTGAGCACTCACCTGTGTGAGAGCCCGATTGCATCTGTTGCCATTATTATTATTGTTCAAGGCAATCTTGAGGTGGCTTCTTTCACGACCCAAACATGCCCTGAAACTTACAAAACTTGGTCAATATGTCAAGAAATATTTGGTATTTGATGTGTTCCAGAAAGGGACATTCTGAAATGGCTCAACAGTGTCACATTGAAAATTTAGAAACTTGAGCCCCTTGCTCAAGATTGATGTAGACAAGCGAAAATCGGTACACATGTGTAACATGGCCACGTGGACAAAAAAACTCTATTGGACCCATACCCTAACTCCAACAGGAAGTCAGCCATTTGGATTCATCTGTGCGATTTTGGTTCAACCTATCCCAATTCCAGCCCTTGTGCTTTAACAGAATCCTTCTACAATTTTCATCCAAATTAAATCATGTGGTGCCATCCCTGGGGAAATATTTTAAGATCCAACATGATTGGGTACGGGCGAATGTACGGAGCTCTAAATTGCACAGGGCTGCGAGGGGCCTGTACATTGCTGCTTGGAGCTGTAATTCTAATTGTTTCATTCACATTAAATGTTTAAGTTTGCTAACAAAATAACCAGTGAGCTTTCCCAAAACATCATCAGTGACACACATATATATATAGTTAACCTGCCTCACATGTATTTTGTTTGCAGCCATCTTTTTTTTTTTTTTTTCCTGCAGCCACCAAAGGCTTTAAAATAAGACTTAATTTACATTTTCTCTCCCACTCTACATTTGGTACAGAACTTATGCACACCTCCTAAGGCGTGTGCCATCTGTTTTGGGCTGAGAGCAAACACAACAAATATTGTATGTGTGTCTTTGTGCTTCGAAACATTTATTCCCATGAAGGCAATAGGCTTTTTAAGTCTCTTTGATTAAGACTTTCTCTTCTATCAAAGTGCAACGGAAAAATCATCCACTCTGCCCTTAACGTATAATTTGTTCCTATTCACTCCACTGCCTGCTGCATTGCCCCATTTTTGCAATTTAACACATTTCTGGGTGTTTAAGCATTTGTCTTAGGCAAAACCATTTGTGGGAGAATGAAGTTCGTTGCCTGGTGGCAATCTTGCACCCTCAACATGTTTCATGCATGTCAGAAGTGATGCACTAGGAGGGGCACATTATTGCTCTGTCTGCTCTCACAGCCCAAAACTCAGCAGTTAAACTGGAATGACACATTTTTTCTTTTGTATTCCCTCCTAGTATGAATACTGTAACGGACAGCATCCCAGCCTGTCACCCGAAGAGCCACGGAAAAGAGCATATTTTATAAACTTGACATGCTTGCTGTCATCGAACCAGTGTGACATTAAAGTACTAAAGTATGCATTATCTCCCTGCTGCTACAGCAGAGAACAAAGCATCATGCTAATATAAGATTTAACTTAGAATGCGGGGAGTGACACGCATTTACCACAACACCCAATGAGAATAGTAGCTTGTGGCTTTGCTATGATGAGTGCTGTTGGTCTCAGTTATACAGTAGCCAGAATTTCACTCTCAGTGTGCATGAATCAGTGACATTGGCCTTTATTTATTTATTGATAATGAATAATGGATACTCTAATAGATAGTGAAAGGAATGAGCTAATGCCCTCTACTCTAGCCACTCTATAAACATGGTCATAGTCCAATGATTATTTCAAGGGAGTTGGGTCAGTGCCAGAGGATATTTAGGGAAAAATACACGTCCTTCCACTCACTGCGTGCATTATACTTTAACCATGGCCTTCATTTAAGATATACAGTCACTACTCTACTTATAAACATTTATTTTCCGAACATTCAGGGATACCAACAGACAGAGCCACAAGTTAAAATTGTGTTCAGATCACTCCCCTTGCCAACTGTGAGCTCAAATCTTTTTCTGTGCGGCTCTTCTGTGTAGTACAAATTTTGCTGCTACCCACGCCACGCAGCACCGTAGCCAACGCCACCCCAACATCACAGTTCTTTCTACTTGTGTTAGCGCTGAGACGTGTTCTGTTATGAACGAACGACTTGCATGCAATTCAGGATACGAATGGCCGTTCGGAATTTAACTCGTTCATAAGTTGGGGAGTGTCTGAATATGTATAATCTTACACATAAATAAAGGCAAAGGTTGTGGCTTTTTTGCTAAGTCTATTTTAATTTAATGGAAAAATCCATAGCCAATTGATGCAAGAGCTCCTCCATTTTATTGTAAAGACATGGTTGGTTCATGCTGTCATCCACATACAAAATTAAAAATGTATTCCCTCACCTCCCGCCATCAGATGTGGCCAAATATTGGCTCTTGTAAAGGCAACAAACCAGCCAAACCAAGACAGTTTCATTAGAAAAGATGACTATAGAAATAGTATGTACAAAGAACCTACAGTACTGATTCTTACAGAATTGATCGAACAAAAAGCCATGACCTTTGCTTTTTGTATCGTCAATGTTTTCCTTTTTATATATGGTCTTTAACGGCATCAAGTGAATTGCAAACTAAATGTTTGCCATTGCTAAGAAATGACCCAAGCGTTTTTCCTCACAGGCTGTCCATTGACAGCTATGGTTGGGTTTTACCTTCTTACTCTGGACTTATTCATTGATTGTAGTATATGTCCAACAACAGCCTTGTTACCAGAAGGCTCATCATTGTAAGGAGCCCACGAACCACTGACTTTCACTGACTTGTGTATGTTGTGGAGCTGGCATGGAATAAAAGTGAGCTAAAAGTAGACTGAATATTGAGCTGACATTCATCAGGTAGTCAGTAACACATTTCCAAATAAATGCATGAATAAAATTGATGTTTACAATGTTAGAGGATGATGGTGTTTATAGGAACATTGCGTTTAAAAAAAAAAAAATTTGAGGTTGCCTAAACTGATAAATAAATCTATTCATCACTACGGTCACTTTACCTTTTAGTGTGAAAGTCGTCTTTCAGTCAACAATACAACACTTAATGCAGGGGATCCTAAGATAATATTGAATCAAGTTGGGGTCTATGAACTTTGTGCCTATTAGAACATTTGTTACGTTGAATCTGTCAAAGAGCCATTACCCTTTACCATCAAATAGACTGCATTGGAAGCTACACAATACAATGATTCTAGGAATTCATCACAACAACATAGAGGAATGATATTTAAAAAAAAAAAAAAAAGTCCAGACAAACCAATACATCAGAACCTCATTGTAGCAATAATGACATTATCACAATTGGGTATTTGTTTCGTTGATGAAAGAATACCAGCATTGAATACAACATTGTGTATTTTACTCCTAATGAGATCATTTTCTCAGTGAATATTGGTTTGAGCCTCTCTGACTACAATATACAGTATGTATTATTCATTTGAAGCTGGTCCCAGAACAATTAGATTATAGCATTTGCATAATGGTCGGTCACAAAACTATCTCTATTGACTAATTATTTGGTGTTTACCAAATGATGATAAATTGGCCTTTTTGCTGATTTTTGTGTAGGCTATCTCTGAAGTGCAAATACAGTAAATAATGTTCCACAGCTGCTTACTTTCCTCTGTTGGACTGATGCATTGACTTCTTATTATATAGCAGAGCAAGGATGTCATGGATGCCAACATCTGACTTTATTTAACTGCACACTGGTAGCATTTAGATCTGATTGGATATCATCATTTATCATCATAATTTATAGCCCATGTTAAGATATACATTATTACAATGCAAGTAGAATGTGGCATTTCCATGAAGCTAATCAATGTCAAACATTTTCCTGACTTAAATGAGATGAAATCTACTTAAATATTCGTGACATATATAGCTAGTTACAAGTAGGGGAAATGCAGCAGCAGGTTTTAGCCTATATCATGTTCAAAGCAGTAAAATGGCAGGAATGGAACACTTTCCTCGTCACAGTGGATCCCAAATTCTGAGTGACTCCAGACAAGAGGCTAAAATCCAAACTTTTCCTACCAATCAATCCAAATCAAAACTTTCTACACTATAGTACTTGATGGTATACAGTACAGGGCAGCACTGCGGTGTAGTGGTTAGCAATAACAAGGTCGCAGGTTCGGTTCCAGGCCTGGGGCCTTTCTGTGTGGAGTTTGCATGTTCTCCCCGTGTCTGCGTGGGTTTCCTCCGGGTACTCCGGTTTCCTCCCGCCTTCCAAAGACATGATGCATTGCAAAGCATCTGCATTGGCATTGTGCTGTATTCCATCCATCCATCCATCTTCTACCGCTTTTCCGTTTCCGGGTCGCGGGGGGTGCTGGAGCCAATCCCGGCCAGCGTTCTAGGTGAGGGCAGGGTAAACGCTTGTCAGGTCACCAGTCCATCACAAGGCCAACACACAAAGACAAACAGAGACGAACAACCACTCACACTCACACTCAGACCTATGGACAATTTAGAGTCACCAGTTAGCCTAGACATGCAAACACTAGCAACCAGTTCTGTGGTCCAAGAATAAATTTGTGAAAATAACATTTTAAATGTACTTTTTCTCAAACTGCTGTGAGTGACAACAAATCGTTTCATATGTAAATTTAAACATTAATATTTGAATTGGCTGTTATGGCAATGTAGCTGAATGTGTTGTCATGGGTCAGACAGCAAAATAAGCTCTTATGGCAAAGTGTGTTATCTCAAGTGGATATAAAGGTCACACAGTAAATAATTATTTTAAAGATCACTTCATGTCAAGACCCCTGTGTCCTCTGAAAAGCTGTGACTATGATGGCCGGGAACTCGTGTTTACTCCATTGCACTTTGTCTACATTTATCTGTGTATTTAGTTTCCATGGTACCATTGCCAAATACTTCGGATGACAGATGTTGTTCATGACAAGCAGCAAGATCAGTACTGCTGTCACACGTCCAGAATTAATCCAAGGATTGTTTGACTTTGCGATATCAACATGAAGCTGTGTACAAACAGTACATATATACACAAATCAAGCTAAAAAATTACTCATCTGCAGTACTGTCACACAGTGCTTATAATATTGTTGCTTTCCATCCTTTGCTCAAGTTAAGCCACAACATCAATGCCTAGATATTTTATAATCCAAACATCCTCAAGCTTTAAGCATGACATCAATAATGACTTCACCACGGACAGACAGCAGGGGTTAAGTTAACATGAGCTCTTGATGCTTTAGCTCAGAAAACCCTAACTAAACTATATATGCCTTTTACACTTTATATAGTTGTTCTTCTAAACCTGTGACACCTGTGTCAGATTAATGAACATATTTGGGCAACTTAAAATCTCTCAGGGATTGTTTTGTAAATTGCTTGACCTTGAGTTTTGTGCAGGTTAACACTACCTCATTATGGATTTGTCAGGCAAAAATATAAAATTTAATACAACTCTAAATTTTTCTCTCCACTGCTGTGAGAGTGAAAGGAAACATACAGTATATTCTCCTCTACCTATGCAGATAAATTTGTTATGACGTAAAGGGCAATGTGTCAAAAGGCTTGTCATTATTTGCCCACAGGCAAAGTAGTTGCACCACAGCACAATGCGATGATTGAAAGCTATTGCTGTCTCTGCTGTTTCTGACATTTTGGCTTAGGTTCAGATTTGCCAAAATGATTTTGCACTGCGATCATGCTATACTCTTGCTCATGATTGGAGATTTAATAAAGAAAATTAGGTTAGTTATAAGGTAATGCTTAAAAGATTTAGTGTGTACATGTCATTGTAATTGGGGATTCATAGTGAAAGCACCCAATACCATTAGGAAGTCATAACAGGAAGTCTAAATTGGCATTTCCTCAGGTCAGACATAAGGATACACTAATCAACTTTAACCATAAATTAAGAAGAGGAAAGAGTTATTTCAGAGGGATACAATGAACTCATCTCTGTAGAAGTTCAAGGATCTTGATGATACATTATTTATAAAAAAAAAAGAATAAAATCATTATTCCACACAAACGCCTCTAATTGTAAGGTTTATCCTAATGTGAGGCAAGCCTAAAGTCCACAGATTGTCAGAAATTAAAATGGTTAATTCTCTGAAGAACATGAAAAACGCACAAACTGTCTGCTTCGCATCATTTTAGCCTCATCATAGTTATCAGGTGAACATGCATATTAACATGTCTTTAGCATTCAGCTCCAACCATCGCTATGTCAATGCAGCCTCGTGGTTAATATGGCTGTAGTGTTCACCACAAGCCCAAAACAAATGGGTTGTTGAATAATTCTGAATTTTTTTTAATGAGTAGAAAAGCAACACAAACCTTTCCACCCGTCAGTCCAAATGATGTCTGGCCTCATGCCATTCTTTTAATAGAAATGAGATTTGTATGCACCAGAACTATAATACAAACATGAGATTGCTTGTGACGGTTGCAATATTACATGCAGCATTTAGACTAGATATGGATGTTTTATTTTAAATGTGTTATAAAGTAAAACGTTAATAAATATTGATGTAATGTGTTTCAAGCTTTGCTTCAATTCACATAGCACACTGTAATTTATTTTAGCTTACCAGGGGAACATCTGCCCTGGACTCGAGGTGTTGTGATGAAACTGATATTCACCCATTTCATCTCAGGACATTATTCATTTATCAACCCATTACTGGGATTGCACGGTTTTTAAATAAAATAATTGGAGCTGTATACACCAGGCATTATCCAACGAACAGGGATCAGCCACAATTTATCTATTTTTACCTCTTTTACGCGAGTCTGCTCAAAATTTTAACATTAAGAGTTAGCCTGCAAAAGTATATTACTGTACTGTGTCTACACATCCATAAATATAATCAAATAAATCATTGCATATTACATTTCAATGCAGCGAATAGTAATATTGTGTATATGCTTCTAAACTGGGCAGCACGGCAGCATAGTGGTTAGCGCTGTTGCCCCACAATAAGAAGGTCGTGGGTTGGTTCCCGGCCTGGGGCCTTTCTGTGTGGAGTTTGCATGTTCTCCCCGTGCCTGCGGGGGTTTCCTCCCACTTTCCAAAGACATCATGTTTGGGTTAATTGGTGACTCTAAATTGTCTGTAGGTGTGAGTGTGAGTGGTTGTTGGTCTCTGTCTGTCTCTGTGTGTTGGTCCTGTGATGGACTGGCGACCTGTCCAGGGTGTACCCCGCCCTCGCCCAGTGTGAGCTGGGATTGGCTCCAGCACCCGCTGTGGCCCAGAAACGGATAAAGCGGTTGAAGATGAATCTTCTGAACTTGTTCATCATTACCGTTGGCTTTAGGGAGAAGTCATTACCAGAGGATAGCATAACTATCAGAGGATGTGTAAAACAGTCTACTATGCTGTATATTCAACTTTGGGCAATCATCCAACAAAGTACAGTAGTGGGGGAATTGACGGAGGATTTCTGAGCACCTCAGCCGTTGAAAGACCATCTGTGTACCCCTGCATGACGGATTAGAGCTACTGAATATTCATGCTCCTTCCCTCCCCTGATCACATTAGATTAGAACGCATGTGGTGAGAAAGCAAGGGGAAAGGCTGACAACACAGTTGTGTTGTCAGACACCTTTACAGCTGTGTGTTAAATAGCATATTTGCCAAATGGACATGTGCCATAGAGTGGCACTAGGTTGATGCTCTGCGAGAATGTCAGTTTTCCACAGTGAATGACGTTTTCCTTTATATTTTGAAACTTATGACAGTCACACGTAACCTTAACCTTTAACCCCAAACCAGATCATTCTTATCTAATATTAACATCGGTTTATGGTATTTTTACCATTAAAACTTAATTTATGAAGATAGTTCTTATAACACAACATATTTATATACATTATAAATTATCTATATGGATACGATCTATAGATGAAAATTTAGAAAACCGTTATGTTTCTAATATTGCATTTTAATGTAAAATACTGCATATTTATTTCACAAATAAATTTATATTTGGAGCTTAAAAGAACCACAGATATCAAAAAATCCATCCCAAAAGCAAAGCTCAAACTGCAGCCAAGCAGACAAGGCTGCCAATTTGCTCATGTATGAAATATGAACTCTCAGAGACAAGGTCACTTATATTTGACTCACCTAAATGTAGCATAAAATACTATGAATTACTGAGGTTTTCAAGATATAGCCAAGATAAATTTATTAAAGCAGAAGATCTCCTGTCACCTTTTAGGGCAATGAAATGCGTGGGAGGAGAAACTAATATGAGTCATTATTATGTCAATACAGACTCACGCCTACTTGTCCACATACCCCAAAAGTAAATCAGCACAGTATGACAGTCCTCTTTATAATAGCTTCCTTAATTGCACCATCTCTTACCTTACAAAGTAGAAACAGAGGCTGTGAATAAGTAATTATCCAGTCAAGATGGTCGAAGTGTGCTGGGATGTGAATTCTTATGGGTGGGAGAACTCAGGAATTGTTACAGATCCCATCATGCTGGCGATAAATCTTCAAATTAAGTGGCTGCAATAGCACATTGGTAATTGATACCAATGTAGTTAAGGTGGAAATGTGACACATTTACAGTGGTGGTGCAATGGTCAGCGGTGTTTTATGTGCTCCTGTGGCTGCCACATGAATGAGGGTCACCTATGTGCCTTATGAATCCTTAAGCAGCTGCTCTCTGCAGTCAGGGAGAGTCGGGCAGTTTATCAGACTTCAACCCAATGTGGCTGCAAAGCAGTGCGGTGATCATCTGTGTTGTGTAAAGAATAATGCTTTGCAGTCTAAATACATTTGCATACACAAAGGTTCTTCCCCTTCCTATAAAAGTGGTCATATCAGCACTTGAGCAAAGGCACTCAGAATTACAGGAAAAAGCGTTTATCTGCAAAAAAATGTCAACAATGTTGACAATGAAAAATGCATTTCTTTACACAACTTCTTTTGGTCTTCACATGCTGAAAAAAAAAAAGATTAATGGAGTTCATTTAACTTTATACATTGCACTGTACTTTGATTGTCAATGTGACATAAAAGATTTTCAAGATTTATTTTTTCTCCCCCCCAATTTCAGGTGCACAGGAGATGGTGATCAGATGTCCGCTTAATCACATACAGTGTGTGGGGACAAAAAAATGTATTCACTTCAACAAACTTTGCAATGGGGCTAGAGACTGTGAAGATGGCTATGATGAAGGAGTTCACTGTAGAGGTAAGAGTTAAGGATGCTTAATATCCGAATTTTTTTTGCCTAAGGTTTAGAACACATAAATTAATTAGTATTCTCATTATTATGATAACTAATTAGATCATTCTCATCTTATTTGGATTATTAAGATTGGGGATTTTTTTTTTTTATCCATTAAATCCGCATTGTATGTGTAATTCATGTATTCATGTGTGTTCTGTTATAATAGGAGCCTAAGTTTCATTTTGCCTTTCACACAGATGATCACATCTATGCTGTAATGCGTCTAAATTTAACAGACTTTATGTGCAGTAATAAAAATGCTAATTAATTGTATGGTGGCTTGAGCTGCCACTTTCAAACTTTTGTGGTTAAACTGGTTGCCAAGGTGACTTTTCATCATCCTTTCTGTCAGAGTAGACAGGACACACAGCAGGACAGTAACACCAGGTGTTGTCGTACACAAGTTTTTGTTGTTGCTCACATTTTATGCAGCTATAGCAAGCTGCTATGGACACCTGGTTTCTGTGATAAGCGGCATCTGAATTGTGACTGCTATTGTTTTGGCAGAACATTAGCCTCTGTCTGGCAGAAACCATGACCTCTGTTGACCTGTAAGACAGTTAAAGTCAATTCGGGCTTCATCTTCATGAAGGAAACATTACCCTCTAATTCATAGCTCTGAAGGGTTCAAAACATGTTTGTTGGCCAAGATCAGAGAAGTTCTGGCTCCAGTGTGACACTCCCTAAGCTAATACTTGATTTGATAAATTTACTTGCTGGACAGCCTCTGAGAAGAGAATGGGATTAAATTGGTATTGAATGAAGTGGAAAGACATCATAACAGGGTGCTATGTAACTGCTTTGTTTTAAAAGTTGCCTTTGGTAATTTATAGATCATGCCATCGATAGACCAAGGAGAAATTGTTCATGTACTTGTCTTGGTCCATAAACAGGACCTTGGGTTTATAGAAACTGTAATGTAACTGGAGCAACATGCATTTGATTCCCTGCACTGAAGAATTTCAAAATCTGCTGAATTCTGAGAGGTCTGCACGTGTAGTTCAAACAGAGAGTGCAATAATTTCTTCTCAAGTTTAATGAGAAGGCAAATTGTCACCTGAAAGAAAGACTCAAGTAATACCTGGTTTAAAAAAAAAAAACCACACGCAGGCTCATATCTTCCATTACTTGTCTTAAACTTCTCAAGTGTATCAATGCAGGCAATATAGACGGAGGTAATCGATGGACACTGGAAGAACAAATTGACAAACATCCTATATAAGCCACAAGATCGAATTTATATTAAGTAAGTTAATAGAAAGGAATCCCTTAGATTCACAATATGATGCATAATAATGCATAATCCTCTTGTGACTTTTTAATTACCCTTTTTGTCTTGGGTCCCACAAAAAAAACCCCAAAACGGATTCGACGCTATTGTAATATTCTGCATCTAACTGGGAGTACAAATGACCATCAGGAGGCAAGTTGCAGAAAGAATTTTTGTATATATAGAGGTCTGTGAAAATGCCTCAACTTCTTACTTGATTTATTGCCTCAGTAAGCTTTTACTAATGAGTTTATGGTCTCAATCGCTGGTTTCAAGTCTTCTTCTATACAACATGATGTCCATTTTTCAAAAGAGAATGGACTAACCTTAGTATGCATTGGGGCGTGACCACTGTGTGATTGACAGACTGTACCACAAAAGGGTGACCAGCTTGACAAATGTGATTGTATCTCACAATTAGTTCTTAAAGATCTCCTGAGATGTTAGTATGAGATGTAAGCATCACATTTTTTAAATGATTGAGCATCTAGACTTTTCAAAATTTGTTCTGTAAATATGTTAAGGAAAGCTTCTGTATGTTGCACTAGTCCGTGGTCGAATAGAAGATACAGCTACAGACACTTAAGCTCTCTCTTTCATAAGGGTTAGAATGTCAGGTATTTTAAAGTATCTGAAATCTAAACAGAATTCTAGAAAGCTAAATCACAGTTGCGCAGTGACTTTGAGTATTATAGCTAGGCTTTCAATTGATCAGCTTACCTTACAGAGGTCTTATTTTTCTTTACTGAGATTCCCCCTGCTCATAGTGTGTTATATAGATTTTCATGCATCTAAATGGCCTAGAGTCACAGGGCTCAAAGTTCACACAGAATGGAGGCACACTGTTTCTCACTTTTATGAAATGCCTTGCAGTGAATCAAGACCTTACCTTTTAGGTCTATTGAAGTCGGTCTGTCCCTTTGTGGTGTGGTGCCTATCTGAAACCTGCAAATCCCTTGCAAGCTTGACATGTTTTTATGCAAAGCTTAGCACATAACTACTTCAAATTAAAGGCTTTCTTTAGTTTTGTAGATTACACGACCATGTGTTTTCACTTACCTGGAGAAATCAACTTCATTGTTCCCTCCACTGCTGTGTACTGTGAGACTGCCAGTTCAAGGAAAAAGATCTACAGAAACAGTGATAGTCAGGCATTTCGTTTTTACAATGGTTATTTCTGAAAAATAGGAGAATTCATTCTTAATGTGGCCACAGCTTGTCAGTCAGCACTATTATTGTGGATCTGTGGTGTTTAAATGGGTCAACAGTGATCCGATTATATTAATGAGAAGCAGGTGGCAACACACACATGGATATAAACGCTTAAAACTCATTCAACACCTTCACCTTGTTATTCTTGGATAAATTATCCACATTTTAAACGCACAGTATATTTTTCTGTAATTATAAGCATTAAATTAAAACTCTTCAGGTTTACCAGATTCACAAAGCAGGCGGAGCCTCTACCTGAGAAGCAGTTGTTGAGACCGACATTCTGTCTGTTCTGTCTGATCCTCCGTTTTATTTATTTTTATATATATATATATATATATATATTCTATATATATATGTGTGTGTGGCTTTACTCCAGAAGTGTCAGTAGATAGAAAAATTAAAGGGTTTTTCATAAAAGTATTCAAGTGAAGCCAAACAGCTTAAAGTGAGCCATGGGTGGAATGTAAGCTTGCCGTGTTATTTAAATGAGTCTTGACCTGAGTAACATTAGATATCCTTGTGAATGCTTTGTATAAAAAATTTTAGCTGTCTTATAACAATTGATTTACTCTTGCTTAGTCTTCAATAGCTGATCTTTTACTGTACATAAGGACTCCTGTTTGTTGAACTGTGGGTCCACTACCTTGTAAATTGTTGGTATATATTTTCTGTCAGTCATTTCATGCATCCCTTGTCAGTTAATGTGTGACATGACACCTCTCTTCTGAAGTCTTTGAAAAGACAATATGTGATACGTAAAAACATGTTCTGAATTCTAATAATGTGCCTCGTAATATGGCACTGCAGTCAGCTCTTTAAATCCTTCCTAACCTAAAGCTGTAAAAAGAATTATTCTTTCTAAAAGAATACATTAATATTGTCAAAAAAATATTAATTTGTTTTCTTTCTTTATTTTAGTTTACTTCATGTAAATGATAACACATTATGTTTTGCCAGCCTTATGCTTAAGTGTACTCAGGGACACATACTGTATACTTTATGCTCCCACATGGACAGACTAAACTCACTGGGAAGCAGGAGAAATTGAGGTCACTGAAAAGAAGTTTTAGACAACCAGCTGGGTCTCTTACAAAACTTTTTTCCCTCCCTTTCCTGCCCACCTCTTATGAATATACATGCTGAACATCCCGAGAGGCATTGATATGAAGGTGCCCAGATGGAAAACCACTAAACTTCTTTTAGTTCACCTTCAGCAGACTTGCTCATTCTTAATCACAGTCTTATTACTCTGCTGTGGGATCTCTTAAGTCTCCACTGCTTGCATTGAGTAAGACAAATGTCAGACTTAAACACAACTCGACTTCTGACGACCCCATGTTCCTCATATGTTCTTGTCATTGAAGTCCGTCCCAGAGAGTAAACAAGAAAGAAAATCTCCTCCAAATTAACTTCTGTTTAAAAACTCAAAACTGTTGTATTGCTCTCAAATGTAGTGTAATGCTGCTGAGTTGCCACCTATCTTATCTTTATGTGAGCTAATTTTCTGACTGAAATTCAGATTCATTGATTGATTTCACCAATAGATTTGGGTGACCATTAAATGTAACTACAGATATCACAGCTATTCACTTCTATCATTTAGACAACACATTAGGAAGCATTATGGTATTTTTATCCCTGACTAAGCTTGAGCCACACAGTCACATTCATCATCAGTAACCTCATTAAATAATACCTTGTGATTGCTTGATATTTACTGCGAACCCAGTCTTTTTATTAATGGTGAATGGAAGTGTGGAACAGAAAATGTCATACTTGCACAGAAAACGGGTCAATTTCAATATCATAAATGGGACACACACAAAACATATAAATCATGCCTGTTAAACTTCCATCTTTATAAGAATGAAGCCTCTAAAGGTAGCTCAGGCAGCATGATGCACCTGACTCATATGCTGCATACAAATATCTAAGGAGCGCTTCTCTAACAGTGTTATGTTTAAGCTGTTACACATGTGCTCCCTCTCTCTGAAAGAGCTGCTTCACTGCTCACAATACAACCATAGCTCCCTCCATTATTGCTGGCACTTACTATTCCATTTCATCCCTCTGTAGGCTCTGATTCTGTTGTTCCCCAGTAGGGAAGTTTGCTGCTCTCTGATTTCTCCCTTCTCTCTTTGTTCTAAGTGTGTTATCTTGGGAAAAAATTGATCAATGGTCTGTATCGACTATCTAATATCTACTCTTGTCTGAAGTTGTTTAATGTAGCTTTACTAAGCTATACGTTGCCTCTTGTTCTTTTATCTTTAAAATATATACATGTAACATGATTTTAGCAGCAAGGGGGCTAGTGGTTAGTGCTGTTGCCCCACAACAAGAAGGTTGCGGGTTCAGTTCCCTGGCCTGGGGAATGTGAGTGGTTGTTTGTCTCTGTCTGTCTCTGTATGTTGGCCCTGCGATGGACTAGCGACCCGTCCAGGTTGTACCCTGCCCTCACCCAATGTGAGCTGGGGCTGGCTGCAGCACCCCCTGCAACCTGGAAACGGAAGCGGTTGAAGATGAATAAATGAACATGATTTTAATGCTATTTGGCCCACAGTTTAAATCACATAGAGACATGGATAGATTTTCTGATGGCTCTCCTATGAAATTTTCTCAAAAATTTTGAGACCTAAGAGCACTTAGCGACTAACATAAAATTCATGGACCATTTAACTCCCCCAAGATTCCTAAAACAAAGACCTACTGCTTCAGTAGCAATGTGACAAGCATGTGTGGAAAAATGTCGCTTGGGCTTGTGCTCTTGTTCGGGGGATTTTAATGGCACTTCTGGACAGGAAGATGCAGACAGGGATCACAAAGATGTAATACAGGGATCACAAATAGGACACTAACTGCAGAAAGTCCAACTGACCAGCTGGGATTTGAACTATTGTAGTACTATAGCATGTGCTCTATCTACTCAGCTATTGAGTTATCCTACTTGATGCAGCTTTCACTGTGTCCCTGCATTATCATAGGTGATGCCATGTATTTAGCATCCAAATGACCTGTTGTGCCCATAATGACAGAGGTTTGTCAGAAGTAATTTGATGACTAACATTAGATTTCTGTGACAGAGCGACTACTGACAGCAGCTAAGCACAACAAATTAAACTGTCCCTGTAGATTCAGTATTAGATGAAAAATGTGCACTGTAATGTCTAATGATTCGGGTTTTGACATAAAATAAATCTGAATTAAAAATGAATTTAGCCTCCATGATTTCTGAATAGGTTTCTGAAGAGTGGTTTGAAGCTCAAAGTGGGCAGCTCCATGAGTACCATTGTTCTCTTACTTCTCTGTCCAATCCCAAGCTAGTCCAAAAATTGGCAAATATTTGATTGTGGCAAGCATGTGCTCACTCACCTGTCACTCAAAACCTTCTTAAAATTAAAACAGATGTGAATATGCATCTTTATACCGTTGTTTGGAAGGGGGTAATAAACTAAAAAGACCAAAACCGGTTTTGTACCAGGCTGTAAACTTGTTTATTTTTTCTGTATAGTTGGTAGGCATTTTAAAATGCAATTTTAAAATGCCTACCATTTTAAAATCGATTTAAAATCGATTAAGCCTCAAGCAGCTTTTCAGCATTTCCATGTTGCTTTTTCTTTCCCCCGGGGGTTGAAGTGGGGGTTGTCCAAATTCTTGACATTGTTTGATTAGACTTTTATCCAAAAAAATTCTCTTACACAGCATTTCTTTTTATAGGAAAGCATCGTGAAAACACTCAGGATACCAAGAAAATACTAAACAAAGTTCAGGTGTTGACCAAAACCAGCAGATGAATTGACTTGTCTGTCAGTGTTGTTGCTTCTAGTATGAAGTAAAACACTTACTCATGTAACACTGCCCCTAATATCAGTAAACCTTTGGCATTGGCATCTGCCAGTAGTAAAATATAACCTTGTTCAAAACTGTTTCTGATACTCTTCCATTATTTTGTTCTTTTATAAATGGAAGATATTCTCTTACCCATACTGACCAAAAGAGATCATATACTGGAATGGTTATCATGCTGCCAGTCAACTAATAGTAGTTATCTAGGATTACTTCTGCTTGCAAGGTAGCATGTTTTTGTTCTTCAGTGCTTGTTGTTTTATCCCAAAGCTCATTGGAATGAAATCCTTCCATGCTCCTTTATGATGCGCAGTATAAGGAAGATTATACATCCACTTGTCCTTTTGCAACAGAACCTTTTCAGTCTTGTTAAGATTCCATCTCTCAACGAATTCCTTTAATCCTCTGATGGCGCTGTTTAGTTACATTGCAAATGTTAATTTACTGATTTGCGCTTTCTTGCAGATGGAGCATCTGAATGTGTTGATGCAGGAATCTGTGTTGAGGGAACAGGCTATTTCCAGATAAACAGCTGCGCCAGCATAAAGATAACACCACAGTTTTTTAGACTACTTCTTCCTTGTCTTATATTGATTGTGCTGAAGTAGTCCATTGAATCTTGGATAAAAGGTGGTAATTTAGGAGCAGCCCTGCTAAGTGATTCTTTTGTTCTCCAACCTTCACAAGAAAAAATGTTCGTATCTTCCAGACTTTTGGAAGATGTTCCTTTTTGAAGCATCGGTGCAGAGTTGGTACGATGTTGAACCAATCTGCTTTTGACCCTTTTAAATGTCATCATAAGACCACTACAATAATCAATGAAAATTTTGCTGCCATAATTTGATGGTCCTCTCAATTTCTGCCATGACTGCACTCAGCTCCTATCAGAAATGTATACGCTCTCCCAGTTATGTTAGCAGCTTCTAGTTCAGGGAAGCTCAGAACAGTCTAACACAACAAGAATCTTGGGCTTTTTTTTGGGTGCCACATGCCACAATGTAGTAAATATCAGACCATGGCATTGAAATCATCGAATTTCTGTAGACAGCTTAGATTTTCTGAAACCTTTGTTGTAGATTGTGATCCTTCCTGATCTGCTGTAGGGTGATTATTTGTCATATTAATTATAGATGTAGCAAAAAAAATGTATACATTCGAATCACGGCTATTTCTGCAGATATGATTTTTTTTTTTAAATTGAGTCTTTCTTTACATCTCATGTTTAAGCCCTAACATTTCTGTAAATGGCATTTTGTTGGTTTCTGCTCACAAACTCCTACTTTGTTTGAGCAAGAACAAAATGAGCATGAGTGTGGAAAAATAAATATAACTGTTGAGGAGTAATTTATTCCACTTGCGCTACCTTAGTTGAAGCATTTGTGCACATTTGGATTTTAAAACCTGAAGGGAAAGAAGAACCTCAATAAGCCCGCTGTTGTTTGCACACTTTATATAAATGTTTAAACTTGAAGATTCGATTATCACTCTGTGTGACAACAGCTAATAAAATCGAAAATGGTTGAACACGTCTTATCGACATTAAAGGTGTATTGATTGCTTTTCTTCATGTCAATCATGCATTGAATATTATGCCAGAAATCATTCAACCATGTTGGTAGCTTAAAGACGAAGTAGAGATGAAAAAAGAAGAATTTTTGGGGTTCCTGTATTTGTGATGCATTCACACAGAAACTGGACAAACTTGACCTGTTATATTGGATAGCTTATATTGCTTTCACTGAACTGCTGGAGCTAAAAACTAACATAATGACCTTTTCGTAGCCTAGCAGATGAGCTTTTCTTGACCTCTGCTTGACCTGCAGCTTTGCCTCAATGAATGTTTCCAATGTGGCTTAATTTGATCAACACAAAGAAATTGATTCCACACACAAACTACTTGTGTTCATTCAGGTGCTGCTTTAGCCCACACAAATTACAACCCATAGCTCTCATGAAGTCATCTGATATGACTGACCTGGATGGTTTCATGTCCTCAGCATAAGAAAAGCTTTCATATCTTTTGTGAATGTATCTTAACTGCGGTATAACTTGTGTGTGGACATGATGCAGGTATACTCTAGTACTTGTAGTATCTCAATCTGAATAACCTACTAGCACCTAGCAAGAATACTTTTTTTAATTAAAATCAAATTGAGAGATTTTCTTTGTTATGCAGCCATCATAGAAATGGTTTCCTTACCAAAGGGGAGTTTGAGATGATGCTAACTATTCAGACTGTTAAGGATATCATGTGCACAAACTGCTCGTCTTCCATAGCTATTTTTAATTTCTCTTAATTGTTATTTGTTGCTTTTCATTCATGCATGTGTGTCACTGAAATTTGATTGTGAATTTCATGAACTACCTATCCTGGCCATGTTTGAGCAGCTACAGTATGGTCCATTATCTCTTCTGTTAATAACCTCTGTAATATACATTCATTTGTTTAATTCCACATCTAAATGGACATTTTAATCTCTCTTTAGATACCCCATTTGTTGGTATAGGTTTGTTTCTTCCTGTAGTCTGCTTGTCCCTCCTGTCCTCTCTCTCCCTGGTCCATGTTCCTGCTCAGTTTCTGCTGCTGCAAAAGTTACCATTAGTAATCATGACACACTACTACTCATTTCCCATTTTTACATCTTCTGCTAACAACCCTCTTTTCACCTACTGCTAATATTTACAAGTGCACATTGGGTGCTACCAGGCTTCAAGCACTATTTTCATTCGTAGGTTTTTCTTGCATTTTTAATTTTGTTTTTTTTGTTTTTATGGCATATTCTCTCCCCCTGCTCTTATTCTCTGTCCACTTCTCCTCTGCCTCTCCTTCATGCTCTCTATCACTGCCTCTCCCTGTCTCCTTCTCTCCCCTCTCTCTTTCTCTCTCTCTCTCTCTCTCTCTCTCTCTCTCAACCAAACCAGTCGAGGCAGATGGCTGTCCCCCCTGAGCCTGGTTCTGCCTGAGGTTTCTGCCCCATAAAGGAAATTTTTCTTTACCACTGTCGCAAAGTGCTTGCTCTTGGAGGGATATGTTGGGTTTCTAACAACTGTACAAATAATTTGGTCTAGACCTGCTCTATATGTGAAATGCCTTGATGTAACTGTTATGATTTGGAGCTGTAAAATTGATTTAATTTGATTCACACCTAAAGTTGGAGTTATGCCACCCCTAGTTCTTGTCAATGTAACATTTTTTTTTCTTTTCACTCAAAGCAAACAGCCTTTGAAAAATGTAACCTTCCCATCAACTCTTTATGGTGTGAGCTGGTGATGTCCTTGTCACAGTGTAGACATAAATTGTTTTTCCCTGTTGTAACTGATGGAGTGGCAACACTTTGTGCTGGTGGTACTGCTTATACAGTGGTGAAGCTACTCCAAGCTCTAGGTTAAGTTAGAGTATTTCTTTTCTCTCCATTAAAATGTTGTATATATTCCCAAGCAATAGGTAAATAATAATAATAATAATAAATAAATTTTATATAGCGCCTTTCATGAAACCCAAGGTCACTTCACAATAACAGACAACCACAAAATCACATGACATGACCAAACAAAAAACACAACTAGCTGGGAAAGGCCAGCAGGAAAAGGTGCCTCTTCAGCTGTGATTTAAAAGAGTCCAAAGTTGGTGCCTGGCGAATCTCCTGCGGGAGCAAGTTCCAAAGGGTGGGAGCTGTCGCACTGAAGGACCTGCTACCAAAGATTCGCCTTCTGGGACGGGGAATGGAGAGGAGGCCCAAGTCTGTAGACCGCAGGTTCCGGGAGGGGTGGTGAACATGAAGGAGGTCTTTAAGGTACTGAGGAGCAAGGGTGTGCAGAGATTTGTAGGTGAGGAGGAGAAGTTTGAAGGTCATCCGGCACTTAACAGGAAGCCAGTGCAGTTGTTTGAGAGTGGGGGTGATGTGCTGCTAAGGTTTAGTGCGAGTGAGAACCCTGGCAGCTGAGTTTTGAACATGTTGAAGACGTGAGGTGATGAAGGCGTGTATGACAGTCTCAGCAACAGAGTCAGGGAGTGAAGGTCGGAGTCTGGAGATGTTCCTGAGGTGGAAAAAGGTGATGGATTTGATGTGACTGTCATATGAGACAGTGGAGTCCAAGATGACATCCAGGTTGCGAACTTCAGTGGATGGCGAGATCGAGGAGCCATCAACAGTGAGGACACAATCTCCAACCCCACGGAGCAGAGTCTTGGGAGCAACAACAAAAAGTTCAGTTTTCTGGCTGTTGAGTTTGAGCAGGTTAGTGTTCATCCATATTTTAATTTCATGCAGGCAGTCAATGAGGGAATGCGGAGGGAGCTGGGCAGAAGGTGATGTGCTCAGATAAAGTTGAGTATCATCAGCATAACAATGGAGGTTGCATGAAATGCTTGCTTCAAAATATTCATAAGACCGTGAGCCTTCCATCTTTGTCAGCATCATCCCCTGTTTCAATAATATCATGTCCAAAGGTGAAAAAACCCAGCCTTTCCACTCTGAAGAATTTCCTTTTAAGACCCTCATATTCAGCAATTAACTTAGCTTCAGACTTCAGCTCTACATCTCTTGGGTGATTCAAATGAACAACCACTATGTCAACCACTATGCCATTCACTTTGCTTAACATTCCACTAGAAACCGAAAATCGTCATTCAGTTTTTCAGAAGTTTGGCTATCTTCCCATGACAAGCAGTTATATTGTCAATATTTTGAAATTCCTTGCCGAGTACCACTGCTTTTGACCAATTTCTGTTTTACTCTAGAATCAGTTCATTAGGCAAACCTTTTTCAAAGGTCTGAAATATCTGTTATATAATCTCTTGATTATCATATTCCACCATTAGTAATTTCACTCAACTGCATTAAATTGAAAGTCCTTGCCTTTTTTTAGATTTTCGCTTCAATTCAGTTCAAAAGTATCTTTCCATCATTTTAGACACTGTGCCTCCTGTGAGAATTTGCCTTCCACTTATATCTTAGCAGGTGGTATGTTCAAATTGTTAAAAGGATGGGAATTGTGGCTTTTTAAGTTGCTGCTTTTGGTTGACATTCTTTGTTTGATTTATTGGCAGGATAGTTTTTAAGTTAATTGTGATATTTCAACATTTCCTCCAGCTTGAAGCATGTCATTATTTTCTTATTTCCCCCTTCGAAGCTGATTGCTGAAAACGGAGCAGTGCCTAGCGTAGATCTTTAAGATCAATTTATGAACTTCAGAGAATAGTTTTTCAGTCTTCAGTGAAGTCATGGGGAAATGTGAAATTAACACGAAAATCCATGCTAAATATCACCAAGTAGGGATTGGACAGACAGTACATCAGTAATAGGAAAGAGTGGTGAGGAGAAATCCAATGTAGTGGGAAAGATGGTGGCGGTGATTTTAAGTGCCTTCTAGATGGACTGAGCAGGTGCACCCAGTTGCACTATTGGCCAGAGGGCCATCACCTGTTATGATTATATAATTTTTACCCCCCCCCCCAAAAAAAAAAAAGTTTTGACATTGTTGTGCTTTCTTGTATATATTCTAAAGCATCAAGTTGAAGGGCACTTATAATCTCATTATATTCAATACAATGGCAATAAAACATTCTAATTGCAATTCTAATCACAGACCCGGTGCTTTAAGGACCACTCTGTATACATATGTAGGTCATTCCAAAATAAGCAATCAGTTCTTTACATAAATAATATGCCTCATGAGAGATTCAGGTAGGTAGCAAGTAGCTCAACACCTAATATAATTCAGAGTCTCTCAAGTCTCTCAATACAGTTTCATGATTACATTATGTAATATCATGTGTCAGTATTACAGCATGTATTTTTTCATGGATGACGGGAAAGCGTACAGTAAGTTGGTGATTAATTTTGTTCTAAACTCTGTTGGTCATTTGCAATATTGGTTAGGAGAAAAAGCAGGGAAATATTTTCTTAAAATTGTTTAGTCAAACTGTCAGTTTCTCCAAAACTCCCTTTCTAAAGAAGCTAGATTTGTGTTTGGTAAAGAACACAAAAGTAAAGACTTTTGTTTGGTAAAGACTGTCTGACACATGAACTGTGATAGTTTATAGTCCTTATAATTAAGAATCCATCTCGACTGCAACTGTTGACATGATCTCGTTGTTTTCATATAGCCTTGGTTATCCTGACAAAGGTGTGCATTTGAACATATCTGGAAGGCAGATGTTGAACTGAAAAGCAGTTGTAACTTGGACTTTATTCAACACAAATTCTTCAGTTTCTTTGATGTCAGGTTGTATGCAGAACTGTACCAAATAGCTTTTTGTATAGCAGTTTGTGATGACATATTGGGTTGGACTCAAATTTTCATCCTGCACATTTCTCACTCATTTTAACAGCAAACCAATAGGAAGAAATATTTTCTAATTGTTGTTGAATGTTACTGATAAGGTGTGGAAGCCTTTGCTAGCATGCTGTTTTGACAAGCTCTCTAATATATTTGGTCCCAAATACACAGATCAGTCCCTGCTATATAAAGGTATTCTGAACCTTAGTTCAGTAATTCTGTTTCTACATGTTTACCCTCTGTGATGAACATGCTGATTTTAGCTATTGCAGAATCTGAATTATTGTTATCTTCTGACTACAGTTGCTGCAAAATTACTGAGATGGAATGAATTGTCTCCTGGCTTATCTTCTTCAACAAACACAAACCATAATTGTAAGAATGACTTCTCATAAAAAATTTTTTGTAGAAAACAATAGTCTACCGTTTATTTTCATATGATGAAGCCTCTGAGAAAAATGTCAAACATGCAGCTACCCTCCCATAAATCTGTTTGTGAACAACATTCAGTTCTCTCACTTGATTAACTTTTCATGATGACATCTCAACAACAAACATCGGGTGAAGGAGTCTGTGATGAGTGATGCTCTTTTTCCAAAACAAGTAGCCGTTAATACAGCTCACAATTTTTTTTTTCTTAGTTTTTCTCAGTAGGCTGAAAATATGCTGCCAAGTGGCCTTGTAGACTTTAACATATTAGCATATTTATTAAATTTTTGCCCCTCTAATGGATGGAACATTTGCAGTAAGTAGTCGAAAGTGATCGCTTTCCTCTCTCTGGTGCTGCACTAAAATGTTCGATGCTTTTACTCTGTTATTCTGCCTCACTTCAGACACTTTACAAGAGAAGATGAGGGTGGAATCATCAATGGTATTTAATTTCTTATTTCAGCTTTTGATACGGATGCATGTGATGATTTCAAGGTTAATTTCCAAGGCATTTCTCTAAGAATTCCATCAAGCTCATCTAACTTTGAATTCTGTCTGATTTTATGTTGCTGTTTGAGAAGTTGAAGTTTCAAGTCTTGTTTTCCTGGTAACACTGGTTATGATTGAATGCCACTACACACACAAACAGAAACGCAAACAGCAGACACTGGCAATCAATATTTCATGCATCTTGCTTTGTTGTTCCACAGTCTGGAAAGATAATGTCACTCATAGCATTACTTTTCCTAATATGAGGAAACAATCTGGTGTCATCATATCCTATTACAGCAGATTTTCTTCCTCAGGAGTGGTTAGAATTAAAATTTCATTGTTTGCAGGAAGATTTTTCCACCCACACACATGTTTTTTCCAATATTTAAGGGCATGTCAGAAGCCTGGCAGTGCACCAGTTCTCAAATCACTCAGCAAATTGTGCTTTGAGGGATTAACAACATTTACTGTCACATTTGAGTCCTAGTTTGAGCTACAGGATTACGTTTTTTTGAAACGTCCATGTGCATGTAGCTCTCAATTTCTAGGGAAAATTATACCTTCAAGACCATCCGGACGACTCTGTCACATCAAAGCTGACATACTTAAGCCTTTCAGATAACTATCAAAAGGCCCATCAATACATTGTGGCACTGAAATCAAAGGACATCTTATCAAAATAATATTTCCCTGCACACAACATTTGAATGTTTGAACTCTGTAGAATACATGCCCCAATTTCATCATTATGGAATCAATCTTGTCTTTTTTTTTTTTTTTTCTAACCACCCAGAGGATACCAATCAGAGCTACAGACCTGGAGGATGTTAATTGTCTCATTCATGGAGTGGGAAATTCCACTCATTTAAGGACCTTGTGGCAGCCATGGATGTACCTTCTGTGTTGGGTGTGCATCTTGGTTGGTCCCGCACTTAATATGGGCCTTGACTACAAATACAGTTTTGGGGAAAAGTTGGCTATTCACAGAGAAAGGCCTTAACCATCTCTAAAGGGAAGCCATAATTAGGCCAGATGGGGCAATCTGACTGTTAGCCTTGAGTTAGTCTTTCATTGCCCATGGTGTGGCTTCTCGTTTGTATTGGCAAAGAGACAGGGCTGCTCTTACCAATCATTCTCTGCCATCTGTGTGGCTGAATGTGAACATTTTGAGAAACTTTTGCTGAAGTTGTCAGCCATAATGTGACATTTTGTTTGACTGATGCTGCAGAGGGAAATTTATATCCCAAATGAGCAGAAAAAAATCTGTTAAACTTTAAAAAATAAAACTTTTAAAAGTTAAACTGACGATTGTACCGGTTGTTGTGTTTTTGTTTTTTTTTTTGTTTGGTCTAAAATAATATACACTCCGATAAAGCTTTTTCTATTGTTCAATAGAAAAGAATACCGTCTCAGCTGCATTGTTTTTCTGGTGCGTTGGATTGATTCTAACACAACTGCACTGGTCCATCATTTTAATCTTGTCCAAATTTAAATTCCAACCAACCAATTAAACCAATTTAAAACGATGTTATGTCTTAAGGTAACCAGACAAGGGGTCAAACATTGCTGTCTTTGTTTCTTTAGACCAGATAATCTCTGTTCTCATAGTCTGGTATTTTATGTGACTTTAACTGAAGACAGGCTCACATTGCTTGAGTTTTGCTCTGATGTGTGCTGTCAGCTGAGACCTTTATATAGAAAGGTACATGAGCTTCCAAATCATGCCCAATCATTCAAATTTACCCTGGGTTGACTCCAGTCGAGATGTAGCGGGAGAAAACGATCTTTTTGATTTTAAAAGGCTCCGACATAAAAATGTGGAAAGAGGCCTGGATATTTTGAGTGCACTGTATTTGGATATGTTTCCATCTCTAACCTGTCCCGCATTATATCCACAATTATCCTCAGTTTTAGTGAATTTTCTGATGCTTTTTTTAATTTAAATCCCAATGTTTTTTAAGTCAATCTTTCAGTTTTTCTCATGGGAAGAGGTGCTTCTCCTTCCACTTCATTTTTAATTTCACTAAGTTCTGTTCTGATCCTTGGAATTATGCGCACAGATTGGAGGAACAATTAGCAGACTCTGGCATGTTGATTGTCATGGGAAGCAAGTACTTGGTTTACTTCATAGAACTGCCTCAGTCTTCAGTTAGCTAATTGAAGGGTTTTCAGACTGACTTTAACAATTAACACTTGCTTCATCACAACACAACATCAGCTAATGGTCTATATCTGCACCAGATGCTCTAGAATTGAGATGTTGGCATTCACTGTTAGGGTTGTGTAGTTTTGTAATCCTGTTGTCACCCTCTGAGACTAATTACTCGATGGCATTGTTGGTGGGATTGAGTGCAGTTTGGCTGTCTCTCTCTCTGTTCTTTCTCGGATACCCTGATTGATGGCAGTAAGATGACAAATCTATTGTATGGTTATGTCAGATCAAACGTGTCACCACAAACAAAACATTTATTTAGGTTTAATGATCCTAGCATTCACAGCAAAACCCCACTTTGCAGATGGAGGTGCATACAAACACATCATTATTACAAACATTGACTATATGTTTACTTTACTTTGGCAAAGGGATAAGCCATCAGCAATTGCCCTTATTGCTTATCACTGAGATCATCATCTATCTGCAAAACCCTATTCCCCATGCAGATGCTGACTAATAAATGAAAACCAATGTTGTGAGCATTGTCAGATTTTCATGGCTCTTTACTATTTAGTACATATTAATGTGTGGCGTCCTGAAGAAACATACAACCACAGTGACATGAGGCTGATGGCTTACAAAAAAAAAGTTATATATCAAATTTGCCTACTTTTGATATCATAGTCAGCCAGAAGCACAACTATAGGCCCCCTAAATAACACAAACGTCATAGCATAACCGTAACTTTTTGCCTATTACAGTTATTACCTGAAAATTACAAACAACAAAACAAATACTGATTGATATTCAAATTTTTTGAATATCATAGTACAAAGCTACCAAATGCAACAGAACCTTAAAAAAAAAAAGCACAATAGCCCGAACCATTTTGTTGATACATGCAATAATAGCGAATTACTCTGTAGTAGAAAACACTGGGCTTGCTGTTTTAAAATGCATGTAGAGCCATCCTTCAGGTTGACTAACCTTTGACTGCATATTTCAATAATTCAAACATTTTACAAATCCCAGTTTAGGAAAATGTGAAAGTATATTGGATGATTACACACGGTTACACAGTTGTTTATTATTTTATATATCTTTGTTCAACAACTCAAGATTAACTCATGTTTCTTCACTTCAATTACTATTACATTGAAGGTGCAGTCTAACCTAACCCTATGCTTTTAGAAGCTAATTGAACAGATTAATAATGTATTTTTATTTGATTTAAACAGATGTTTTTGAGAAGTTGATGGGTGGTTGTGAGTTTTGTGAAATGCTGAGGAAATGATAGAGGTGTACATTTTATTTGATATTATATTTATGAAGTGCAGAAGATGGTTTAGAAGGTGAATGTCCATCCACTAAAAGGACCTTATTACTCATATGGCCTTGGGTAGGAAAGAGAAAACAGCAGGTGTTGTCTGGAATTGGAAGTGAGCTGTTGCTGTTTGCAGAGAAGAAAACATAGCCTGTGTTTACATGGGTGCACTCCCCCCCCCCCCCTTTTTTTTTTAAATACTAAAGAGAATAGGTTTAAGATCTAGCCTCGTTATTTTGAGTGTAGTTGGACTATGCTACAACAAATGTCCTGTTTCTCAACTCTGTGTTAACAATTTGTAATTCATGGCACTCTTCCCTTGCCTTTGTAACTTTTAGAGTTTCCTTAACATTTGCAGGAGACTGTCTTTGGAGAAAACATACAAGTCATTTGTCAGGGATAAGTATCATAGTATTTTGTTCCATTAGTGCCATTATTTAATAATATAAAGAGATGTAGCATACATGCAGACCATAGTATCAGCACTACTAAATGCCCTTTTATTGTTTCATGGTCTTAGAGGTCACACTTCACAGATATGTGAAAAGCAACAAACAGGCTCACTGACGACATGCAATCCCTAAAGCACTATGTGTTTGCCAGGAGGGAAAGCTGATCATTTGGCGTCTTTAAACTGATATAAGGATTAGTTTTGTTATCCTCAGCCCGGCATGTAGTCATTTTGCATACTGCTTCACAACAGGGAAGCTTGCTAGTTACTGTTGCCATGTGATGAATAATAATGCACAGATCACATGGGGTCTTTACACAAGCTTAAGGAGTAAACAGAAATGGTTGCATCTCGTTGGTTTTTGACCTGCTCAAGGGCCAGCGATTTAAAAAAAAAAAAGAAAAAAAGAAAAAAGTAATTACTACCCAAACACAACGTTCTAGTTGACATGTGAAATACAAATTTGTCATAAAGATTGGTAATTTGCAATGTTTTTGTTCATGTAGACATGCTAAAGGGTTTGCAGATGTTTGTGTTTCATAGAGAATTAAATATACATTTAAATAATACATGATTTGGATCTGAATTGGAACAAATAGATGTCAAATTACCAAAGTTATGTCACTATTCCAGAGCCTTCCTGTTAATCCATGCCCTGTCTCAGGTATTTATGTGAAATGAAACCCAATTAATCTACATATTTATACTAAGTTGGAGACCGTGCAGTTACAAAATGAGGCTTTATTTCACATCGAAACTGTGGAGCAACCATACCATAGCAGCCCACCAGTTAGGGGCAAAGCCATTGTCTTTCTGTGCTTTGATTGACATAAGGTACATTCAAAGTGTATGGAAGTTCAAAGAGGCAGACAGATTCTGTTTTAACTGAACCATCCATCCATCTTCTACCGCTTTTCTGTTTCTGGGTCACAGGGGGTGCTGGAGTGAGGGCGGGGTACACCCTGGATAGGTCACCAGTCCATCACAGGGCCAACATACAGAGACAGACGGAGACCAACAACCACTCACACTCACACTCAGATCTACAGACAATTTAGAGTCACCAGTTAACCCAAACATGATGTCTTTGGATGCTGGGAGGAAACCGAAGTACCTGGAGGAAACCCACACAGACACGAGAACATGCAAACTTCGCACAGAAAGGCCTCTTTAACTGAACCATACCAGAAAGATAGCATGATAATGTATCTACTCAAGCACACAAAAATTTTATCAGGAAGCAGTTCTCTGCCATTCTGACCATTTTCAACCTTTGCCGTTGTTGTAGCTATCATGATGGCCGAGTATATTCTGCCAGAATCTCACTCCTATTAACCCCTAAGTAACATGTTCCTCCCTTGTTCACAGACAATATTGTTCGAGGACAGCATCAGATAGAGATTTTCAGCATGCACTCAAATGAGCCTTTATCTATTTTTCTGTTAGTTACCACTTTTTTTCAGCTTCAACATTTTGTCCTTTATGGCTTGATTTGAACATAACTTTGAAAATACCTCAATGAACTCTTGTGCTACTCCATAACAATCAGTCATCCTGATGAAAGAAACTAGGACAGTATGGTCAGCAGTACCAATGAAAATCAACGCAGCTATTCATGTCATTCAGGTCCTGTTTGTTTGTATGTAAAGAGCAAACTGGCAGTATCCTTTTACTCTGTTAATCAGTTTCTAAGGAAAAGGTTTTTTCTGCTTCATGTTTTAAATTTATTTCACCCCTTGAAGGTGATTAGTTGTTGAACATGAGTAACTGAACAGTATATGATAAAATAAGAGATAGCAGTTGTATTATGTTATACCATAAACATTGCCACATTATATTAGTACATTGAAAATGTTTTAAAAGTGAACCAACAGACTGTCAAATTTATTCTCAGAGGGTATCATTTAAATGGCGTCATGTTAAATTGAGCTGAAAATTCATTTTACAATTGAATTGAGAATGACAATGGTGTGTATTTTTAGAGTGCTTGTGTATTTTTTGTATGTATGACAACAATATTTTAATATGTTCAAATAAACGCTCTCCTTAAATAAAGTACAGAGTAATGGAATGAGCTCCTGATGCATAGTAAATTTACCAGGTTCCCACAGAAGTACACAGAATCAGTACGACAGCTATAGATGTCAGCACTTACTTTTAACTTCATGCCCCTTGTAACACTGTCTGAGATTTAGGAAGTTGAGTCTGAGAAACCACATTTGCATTCTGACCTCCCCATCAGCATTAGCATTACCTTAAACATTGTCTGGCAGCATTGAATTTCCAGCGAAAGCATATGAGCAGATGCAAATTAGAAAAAACATAAAGTTGAAGAAACATGGGTTTATCACCAGCGGTTATATTAATGAAGGAAGCTCTGCCCCAGGAACCAGAACATGCAAGGACAGCTTTGTGCAGGCTTTAACAGCAATATTTTAGCATTTTTATGTCCTTTTTTTAATTTGGCTGGTAATTCAAAAGCTTCCATTTCTTCTCGCAAAAATGCTTGTTTTCAAGGGGTACCCAGGTCTAGTTTAAATTGAATTTGTTTGTGAAAATGTCTCCAAGCTGCTTTGTTAAAACTTTCTTTTTTTTTTCTCAGTTTAATTCTGGAGTAGTTTATATCACTAAGCTCTTCTAAGGTGGTTCCAAAGAAATGTGGTATTTCTCTGAACATGAGCGGCATGCTCTCAGAAATTTGATCTCCTTTGATAAATACAGCCACATGAAAATTAATGCAATTTTTTTTTTTTCTGCCCATGATAGAATTTCATTTATTTCAACAAAACAATTTGAATTTCCATCTTGATTGGGGGGAAATACTGTCAAATTTAACTGGAAAACCTTAAGAGTTCTTGTAAATAAATATAAATATATCCTTATGCAAAAAGTTGTGCACAGAATAAACGCAGAGGGATTTTTCCTCAAAAAATCCTGTATCCAGATAATGGCATTTCTGGAGCGCTATGTTCAGTTTTACTCTGGGTTCATTAACTCAAGGCTCTTTGCTACCCCAGAATTGTTTGATATCTAAGAGCCAGTGAAAAGTATTAATAATGATCCAAGCAGGCTCCCCCTGGTCAACAAGGACTAAAGGTGACCAGGCTTTTACTATTTTAATACCTCTACGTTTGCTCGCTCTCTATATCAGCTCAGAAACTGTTTGCCCCAAAATGAATTCTGCCATTTTCCATTCAACCCTCTGTCAATCAAAACTCTGTGGGCTATATGAAAGCGAAAGTTCACCACCTGGGTCCATCTCAAACCTCTCTGAAGGTACTCAGGGTAACAGGACTAGTGTTTGTGCTCAGACATTGCTTGTGGGTGGTTGAAAGACATTTCTTTTTTATTTTTAAATTAAAGATCAGACAGGACAGCATGGCGGCATAGTGCTTACAATGAGAAGGTCCCGGGTTCGGATCCCATCCTGGAGTCTTTCTGTGCGGAGTTTGCATGTTATCCCTGAGCCTGCGTGGGCTTCTTCCAGGTACTCCAGTTTCCTCCCACCGTCCAAAGACATCATGTTTGGGTTAACTGGTGACTCTAAATTGTCCGTAGGTCTGAGTGTGAGTGTGAGTGATTGTTGGTCTCTGTCTGTCTCTGTGTGTTGGCCCTGTGATGGACTGGCGACCTATCCAGGGTGTACCGGCCCTCGCCCAGTGTGAGCTGGGATTGGCTCCAGCACCCACTGTGACCTGCAAATGAATAAGCGGTACAAGATAAAGGAAATAAATGACTTTACTTAAGATTGCCAACAGTTAAGAAGTGCAGTTGTGTGTTTATGAATGTGTGTCAGTGTTTCTTGCATACTTGCTGGTCTGGCTTGTTAGTAAGCGGTCACATATTTCTTTTCTGTCTTCTTGTTTCCTTTCACTATTAAATTGTTGCAATGATTTTTAGTTGACATATTGCTCACCAACCAGAATTGACTGATATTTATATAGGAATCTTGGAGTCATTTTTGATCAGGACATGTCCTTTGTCCCTCATATAAAATAAGTCTCTAGGACAGCCTTCTTTCACCTACACAATGTTTACAAAGATCAGAAACATCCTGTCTAATGAGGATGCAGAAAAACTCGTCCATGCATTTGTTACCTTTAGACTGGTCTACTGTAATTCATTATTATCAAGATGTCCCAACAATTCTCTGAAAAGCCTTCAGCTGATTCAGAACGCTGCTTCATGAATATTAACAGGAAGTAGAAAAAGAGATCACATTTCTCCTGTGCTAGCTTCTCTTCATTGGCTCCCAGTACAGTTCAGAATAGAATTTAAAATCCTTCTCCTAACGTACAAAGCTCTTAAAGACCAAGCTCCATCATATCTCAGAGAACTCAGAGTTCCTCATTGTCCCAGGAGGTCACTTCGCTCTCTGGATGTAGGCTTACTTGTGGTTCCTGGAGTCTCCAGAGTAAATCAGGAGGCAGATGTTTCAGCTATCAGGCTCCTTTTCTATGGAACCAACTCCCAGTATCAGTCCGGGGGGCCGACTCTGTGGCAGCTTTCTAGATCAGGCTTAAAACCTTCCTTTATGACAAAGCCTACAGTTAAAAAGTTAAGGTTTCATTAGTCTTTTTCTTTTAGTTATGCTGCTATAGGCCTGGACTGCTGGGGGTTGCACTGAGCCCCCCCCGCCTCTCTCTGTCTCTATGTGGCTCTCTCTCTCTCTCTCTCTTCCTCCCCAATGCATTTACATTACATCATTATATGCTTTTAACTTAGTTTCTTCCTGTAGTCTTTGTTTTGTCCCTCCTGTCCTCTGTCTTCCTGTCCCCATCCTACAGGTGCTGAATCATCTCTGCTTCATGTTCCTGCTGCTACCTGCTGCTGCAAGAGTTACCTTTAGTTACCATTACACATTAATACTCAATTCCCATTGTAAACTCTTCTTCTTCTCCCCCACTGCTAATATTTACCACTTCACATTTAGAACTACCAGGTTGCAATAACTGTATGTTTTATTTCTATTTTCCATGGCATCCTCTCCTCCCTCTCTAGTTCTTTCTCTATCCCTCTAACGAGTCCCCCCTCCTCTCCTTCACACTTGCTCTCTCTCGCTCTCTCTCTCTCTCTCTCTCTCTCAACCCACCTAGTCGGGGCAGATGGCTGCCCTCCCTGAACCCTGTTCTGCCTTAGATTTCTGCCTCTTCAAGGAAGTTTTTCCTTGCCACTGTCGCCAAGTGCTTGCTCTTGGAAGGATATGTTGGGTCTTGTGAACAACTCCATGAAGAGTTTGATCTACACCTGCTCTATGTGTAAAGTGCCTTGATGTAACTTTGTAATTTGGCACTATATAAATAAATTTGATTTGATTTGAAACAATCCAAACTGCATCATCCATCTTCATGTGTGAGCCAGCAAGAAGTTTAGATACTGTAATGAAAATCAGACCTCTGATAACTCAGGATTTTAAAATGTCTGATCCACGATATCACAAAATTCGACCTCTTCAAATCAAAAGCTAACATTGTGTTCCGTTCAGATGGACATGATAACAGAGGCCTTGACTGTCATTCAGTTTCCAATATGCTATTGAATTAAATACACTTGTCAAAAAAAGATGTTGTCTGCTGCTGCAATATTTCATAATGTCTTGAAATGGTGAGCATAGGACAAACCAAGGATTATCAACCCATTATCTTTTGAGCAATAAGTTGACATTAATTTATGTTCAGCAGTTGTATATCAATCTTTATGCAATTAAAGATTTGTTTTGAGGCCTACATAGCCCTCAGCTGCCATTTATCCTGCTGAACATTCATCATGCTACAATTAGCTGCCCTTTGTTCCTTTGTTTTAAAGATTAGTGCTGTAGAGTGTCGTCACCAAACACAACATTCAGAAAATAGATGAGAAATGACAGTGTGGCCCTCCCTGATGGCTGCTTCCATTCAACTTGTCAAATGGTGACTATACAAGTCAAGGCTAGTTTTAAGTTTTAAGTAAGTTTTAAGACTTATTATCAGAAGACATCTTTTGTGTGGTCTTGATTTATATGGAAAAAAAAAATGTAGGCACTTTTTGCCTCTGTGGTATGTGATTGCTTAACCTGGCTTCACTGTAACAAACAATTATGCACGGCTCACATGTTTATACCATGTCCGATTGAATATGGAGTGAGTGATTTTTTTTTTTTTACTTCTTTTCACAAAAACATATCATTCCATTTTTGAAAAAAAAAAAAAAAAAAAAAAAGAATAATACAAACGACAAAAGAACACTTTCCCACCCTGTGTCAGCTGGAATATATTTGCTGAATAACAAGAGAGCTGTTGCAACCAAAACAGCAGAGAAAATCAAAAAGTAATTTCCCAAATCATAAAGTAATTTCCCATTCCACCTACTCTTTGATTCCCTTTTCCACCAATCGTCTCTTTTCCTCTTTCCCCCTGCAGAGCTCCTGTCAGCCTGCCATGAGCTCCGGTGCCGCTATGGCTGTGTCATGACAAGAAACGGCACCTTCTGTTTCTGCGCTGACGGCTTTGAGGTCGGTGAGGACGGAACAAGCTGTAGAGGTAGGATTCTGCAGGGCTGGTGGGGGCCTCCTGAGTTGGATCCCTTGCTGCTTTTTCTCCTGCTTCCTCACACCAATCTATCCTCCTGCCCTCGGCCAGACTTCCTTCAGTTGAATAAGCACGAGGTGCTGGGTATATGAGAACCATCTGTCTGCAGGCAAGGCCTCATGTACAGTGCATTACACTCCCAACACACAGGCATACGTAGGCATATTGTACAGAGAGTACACTTTCTGTGTCTCTTCTTCTTCTTCTTTATGCTCTCCTTATGCACCTCGTTTCTGACAGCCACTGAGGAAGACAGGATTTTGCTGTCAAATGTGCCTTCAGACTTCAGTCTACAGTCTTACTTCGACTCTTGTACATAACTTATGCCAACGACATGGCATAAAATTTCATAATGGTGCTGGAGGAAGAGGTTTAACACAGTAGCAGCGCTTCCTCAGTTTGATCATGTTTGTGGAAAATATGAAAGAGACATTTATTGGGTATTGCAGCTCCAAAAAAAGCTCATTGGGTATAAAACTAATTATGCGTGACGTGCCGGAGTGAGGCCACATGAAGTAAACTCTATGTATATGGTCATGTTTGAGCACTCCTAATTTGTTACAAATGACTCTCCCTTTTTCCATAAGATCACGATGAATGCGCCATGTATGGTGCATGCAGCCAAACCTGTACGAACACCTACGGGTCATACAGATGCAGCTGCACACAGGGATACATCCTACAGCCTGACAGAATATCCTGCAAAGCCAAACAAGGTGAGCGGCACACTCGCATCAGGTAACAACATAATCTACATAGCGTGTATGTTTCATTTCTAATAATAACCAGGGAGCAGTTTTTTTTTTTTCAGCCATAGTAGAATTCTAGCTTATCATCACCAGTGTTAGAAGGGTAAGATTAATGGGTTTTAAGAGTGACCACATCTATCTCCCATGTGGGAATAGGTAAATATGGTCAGGCCAGGATAATGATAAAATTAATGAGCATGAGACTTTAAGTGGGAGCAGTCCGGAGTATTTTGTGCAGTGACAATGCCCAACGTCACCCTGATTTATGTTGATGCCTGATACTGGTAACAAATCTGTCCCAGTGAGTAAAACAGCCCACTTAGAAATAAAACAACCAAAAGAGGTGCTATGTTTTGGTGGTCTGCACAAGTGCAAGCTTAACCTTGTGCAATATATATTTGTGTCATGCATTCAACCTTAAAATGAAACAGATTTTTTAGGTTGTTATCAAAGTGGCATATTTGGGTTGAAGCTAGCTAGAGGCCCAAAACACCTAGCTGGGGAGAACACCACTGTTGCAGCTTTTAATCAATGTGACTGCTGTTCTACCAGGAATAAACTGAATATGATTACCTATAAACTTAACTGAACCCAATGCTCACATGCATTAATATTAATTTAGCAGAGAACGATAGTGGTGCAGGAATAACTATTGAGTTGATATCAGTTGTAAAAGCTTATGAATATAAATTTTAGCTCAGATAGAGCCCTCTAAGGCCAGAAGATGAGGAGCAGCAGGGTATGAAAAGCATTAACATGTTTATTATAGAGACCAAAGTTAAAACTCAGCAGCATAGTGTTTTATTTTCATTTTTATTTGTGTGGAGAAATCTCGATTTAATCTTTTGTCATTTGGCTCAGACTAAAGTGGATCGTATTATATGGTGTATAATCTTTTTTTGTTATGAATGTAACTCAAAACAGTAAATTGTGCATTTCTTTGGCCTATGAAAAGAAAGTCAGTAGATCAGCTGCGTCAGTGTTTGTGTTCCAATAGTTTTTGCTCAGCAGTGGAGATCTGTGGCAGTCGGGCTGAGGATCAATTGTTAACAATAGATAATAAAAAATGTCAAATGTTGGCATTCGGAATTTTCTGAGTAGTAGACTCTTAAGGAAAGGGTTTGCTGTTGGTGCAACATTAGCTTACAAAATCAGTCCATTCCTTTATCGACAGTCTGGGTAGACTGCTATCAAAAAAGTCTGGTCACTGCTCTAGCTAACCCTCAGTATGGGAGCAAAACTTCAATTTGACTTCACTTGAGTTTAACTTGGAGCAAATATCAGGGAAGAATCCTTTTCAATGATTGAACCACATATGAGAGAATTTACATGGTCAATTAAGCCCATAAAGCAGTTTATCTCAGTCTCACCACCATGGATATAGTCCAGCTAGCAAGAATCCAAGCAGGTGAAACTGGCTTTAATCTTCCTCAATTGTTTAAACTTAATTTCTTTTGTGTGTGTGTGTGTGTGTGTATTTTCTTTCCTCTAGTTTTATGTGTTCCTTTTTGCTGTTATTTAAACCCATATTTGGAAAAAAATTCCTTCTATTCCTTTGTTTAATGTAATCTTGCTTTTCCTTAAGGCCTCTTTGGTCTCTTGACATTTCATTAGTAAAAATAAAAAGTAAAAAAAAAATAATCCATGTTTTCCCTTTCATTCCAGATCCTGGTGACAGTCGTCCAGTGCTTCTCATCGGTGGTTCAGATCGTATTATCATCACCCATTTAAATGGAACAGGCCTCAAGCCCCTTAGGTCTTTGGGTTTAAATGGAACACTGGCATTGGATTTTCAGCACAAGCAGGAAAGTGTGTGCTGGGTCCTGTCTACAGAGTCCTCTGGGCAGCTCCGCTGTGCTGAAACTAGGAATCTGCGTGGATTCACACGGGAACAGGAAATAAGAACACAACAAAGTTTGCAACGTATGTTTTCAGTTGCAATATAATTTTTTGTTTCCTTATTTGATAGTTGAAGGATTACTAAACTTTCACCTCAAAATAAAAGGTAGACATGATGGTAACTTCGCTGATGTATACCTCTCTGTTGCCTCTCCCTCTTTCTCTCTCGCATTCACGCCTGCAGTCTCTGGTCATTATTTGTGCTGTTGATGGAAATTTAAACTTGGTTATGTGTGCCATATGTCTGCTCACAAAACTCTCATGCATGCTAAACCAGCTGTGCTACTTGCACAGTGCCCTACAAAATTAGTTTTCTGTCTAGTCCAGATTTTTCACAAATGACAATAATTGTGCATTGGTTTTGCTTGTTTGCTGGTCATGATAATTTGAAACTTGGAGTCAAAGCCTAAACTGTTGCTGACATTACACTCGAACCCAACATCCATAGAATGCCACCAAATTTACAAGCTTAGTTTACTGAGTACTATTTACCCTTTAAAATCTATTATATGTTATCTGTGGCCAACACCAGGGCTTGACAATATTTTAAAAATACTGAATATGTTTAATTGCAGATGTTTCTTTAGTTATTTACAAAAACCCAGCATTACAAACATGTGTCTCAGAGTTGAAAGATGTCAAAATATGCATTTAATAAAATCCAGTGTATTAGCTGTATCACTTGAGGTGAAAAATTGGGATAAAAAAAACATACTGTTTCACACAAGCATCTAAGTGTGATTTTTCTCATTGCAGATGTGGAGCAGATGGCCATTGATTGGCTGACTGGAAATTTCTATTTTGTTGATCGGGTCAGTGACAGGATATTTGTCTGTGAACGTGGTGGGGACACGTGTGTGACCATCCTACAGCTAGATCTACGGAATCCTAAAGGCATAGCTCTGGATCCTCTAATGGGGTGAGTATTCTGCATTTCTGAAAGCCTCGTAAGGCTCATTTATCCTCACACTTCGTTTCATGGAATCACAAAAGAGGAAAAAAGGAGTTACAAAGGAATTGCTGTGCATAACAATTGATGTGTCTAGATGAATGCTACAGAATTACAATTAAGGGTTTTAAATGATTCATTTTCCTTCATCTCTGCCCTTTTCTCTTCGAGCTGAGTAATTTTGCGGATAGCTGTTGATTCTTCAGACAGCTTCTACTTTCTAGACATTCATTTGTATTCACTGATTTCACCCCACATCCCTCAATAGAAAATGCCCCAGCAGGACTTTTCATTATAGGATTTTTGTCTCTGTAGAGATCAAAAAATAATGAAATAACTGGATTAAAAACTATCTGCACGCTGCTCTCAGTGAGAACTGAAACATTTACTGCATGTGATTTACAGCCACATGGCTCATAATGCTGCAGAACTTATGTTAGTTTCTTAGCAGTTTACTGTGTCATTGGACATAAGCACAAAACTGCCAAATGATTTAAATAAATTGAATGCACCAGCTGTACCACAATATGAACCATTTATCAGCACCTCCGTTTTTTTTTTTTTTTTTTTGGACTAATATATTTTGTGAGAAAAATAAAGAGCAAAGCAATTATATTAGGACAGAAGGACAGGGAGTTCAGTGTCAAAGCAACTTTTAAATAATTCATCTTTTCTCAAATATTCACCCAAAAAAGTATAATTTTTTTTTTCTGTCATACAGTTACAGTACGATGACCTTGAAACATTAGCAGCAATGAAAGCATAACTCACTGTATATCAATTGTGTCAAACTGCTTACATAAAACCAACATAATATGTTTTGTTCTTTTTTTCCTAACATACATTTGAAGGATGAAGCTAAACTACACACTGCATTTTGAGTTTAGAACTCATTCTTTATTCAGGAGCTTGTGTTAGAACTGTAAACAACTGGGTTAATTAAAGAAATTTGTTGCTGGCTTCTTATCGACTTGAATAGTTTGGATTTGGTTGGCAGTGTCTGTGTTCTCATTAAATAGTGGTCACCACTGGAAAGCAATATGGCTGATGATAAATATAGTTCATTTTCAAGTTTCTGATTAAACTGACTTCATATGAATCGCCTTAGTTAAGTCTTTTTTTCACAGATGACTGATAAACACACAGGCACACACACATCCCACTGGCTTTCTTTGTATAGAGATGTGATGGCCCACAAAGGAGATGGACATGCAGGCTGCTGTCTAGATTGACTGTATAAGACGTTTTCCAAGGCTTCTCCGTGACTCTAATTGGAGAGACATGGTTGTTTCTGTTTCTGGTTTCCGTTTCTGAAAAAGTGAGCCCCAGAGAGGTCTGTCAGCCTGGAGCAATGAAGTGAAAACAAAAGAAATCAAAGAGGTGATATAGGAGCACAGCATGAGGAGCAGTGTTTATAGAATATTTTCTGGTTTGGAACTGTGTTTTTATTGCTATTTGGCTTTGTGCTTCTTATGTTTAAGTAAAGACATTTTACCTTTGCTAAAAGAAGTCCTTTGGATGGACAACCCTTTCTTCTTTTATGGTCCATTTGCTAAAATTTTTATAAGCAGTACAAAACCCAAATTTACTGAGAGTCTCATTTTAATTCATGCCTATGACAGGAAAGGATGTAGTCTGTTTTTGAAAACTCAATATAATCATGTTTGGGAAGATTAGTCAAGCCTGGGTAATATAGTGTAGAATATTCACTAGTGTGTGTTGATCAGTGCAAGAATCAAGATTGCATATTAGTGTTACGCCACTGAGTCAGCCCTGTGTCCCTGGGAAATTGTTTTTCGTGTACTAGTAATTGTCTTACCAAAAACCTTTTTAGGAAGATGTAATTGCTACCTGGATTACATTCTTACATTTTTTTTTTTTGCCACTGACAGTTTGCCTATGGTGTTACATAAATGTCTCAACAAAGTGAAGTCTTATGGGAGCCATAAACATCTGTATCAGTTTTCATGTAAAGCCATCTCTTAGTTGTTGAGATGTTTTACTAAAAGTCACCTCTTTTCCATTGCACCTCAATAGTGGTGCAATAGAAAGAGTCAGGGGATTACAAAAGGTGCCCTGATTCATTGGGCTTTGTGCAAGAACACGTTCAACCCTTGTCTTGTAGTTTTCGTTTTTCAATTGCTTTGATGCAGTTCACTCACTAGAAACATAATTATCATTTTTTTCTCTTCCCAAGTTAATGTTTCTCATTGTGTTTTTAATTTTTTTTTTCAAGTCCCAGTCACCAAAAGATCTCAACTGCACTAACCTGTCGAAGATTGATAAACAACACTAAGTCACCGAAGTGTGTGAGATAATGCCAGGGAAAAAAAAAAAACCTGTAGAAACTGATTAGAAGAAGTCCTGAAAGAGCTAATTGAACAAAGTCAGTAGTCATCTGTCACTGATGTCATCAGAGCTGTTCTGTATTGTGACAGAAACAAACAGGGAATGAGGAAATCACTCCAAAGCAAAGTGGTGTGTGGCTGATATAGGAGCAGATCAAGAGTAAAGGAGCCACTGACTTACTGAAGTAGAAATATTGTAGCGTACAGTAGATGTTACAATGTCAGGTGTTATAACAGAGGACCATGCTGAACAGCAGTTTGTATAAAGACCTGCCAGTGATAGAAGTTTCCTAATAGCTACTAAAATGTATGAGCTGCTGTGATGAAATATGCCAGTATGAATTATTAAATCCGGAAAAAAAAAATAAAAATCTCAGTAAATTGCCAGGCTTCAAAGGTGATATGTTGGACAGGACATTCTTCTCATTAAGTTTGTATGGATCTCAACGTTTATTTTCATCCAATAAATTATTGTATCAAAGCTATTATAGTTGAAACAATTAGAACTTCCCCCATGTGAAGACAGGCAGCCTGTCTGTTCATGACATTGTAAGACAGTTCTAGACCACCTGTGCACTTCGTTTGTACCCAGTAGAAAAGAATTAATATGAGAAAAGTGGGGAATGCCGTTCTTCAAAACTGCTTGTATGCACTACTTAACAGCTAACCTATTTTGGATGAATGGTTCTTGCAGAAGGCCCATTACCCGTAGGAATTTAAATCTGCTAATGGTGTTATTTGACAGTTTTCATTCATTTTTATTTTAATCCTTTGATGAAAATGGCAATCACATTTTGTCATCTGAAATGCATTAAATTTAGGATAATTGTACTAAACGAAATACCAGAATGTTTGTAGTTTGATAAAATCTGGGTTTGCTTTAGGAGTGGGGAATGACATGGTGTTACCAGCGTCACCAGTGCCCCAGGCACATGATTTTAAGTGTTATGACTCAAAAAAAAGCCTTTATTAAGGCAAATCTTAAAATCGAGTACAAAAAATAAAACTTAAAATCAGATATTTGCTTGTCTCTAACGATCAAGTTTTCTGTCACTGGCAGCAAAGACATTTTTGCAAAGAATAGTACCTGTTTACTTCCCCAGAGGCAAAATGCCTGAAGCCACTCCCCCACACCTCAAAACACTTTTCTCCAATTGGCTTACAAAAATGGGGAAAAAAAATTCTCTGATAGGCCCTATGTCCAACTTGTCTAGTTTTTGTAGTACGTTGATGAAACTGTAATCTACATTTTATTTAGTGTTTGTCACCATCACTTCATTTTAACAGTTCCAGTTTGATTTTCGTCATTCGTTGACAACCATTTTGACGAAAAAATTTTCATTCCCAAAGTAATACTGTCACTTAGCACAGTTACAGAATTTAGGCAGAGTTACGATTCTCTCAAAATAATGACGAATTTGCAGGGAGACTCTTTAGGAGCTCCAGATTTTTCATTTCTAAACAGCTTTAGACTCCTAACATATCAATTGTAAATTACAACAGAATAAAACTAACTGCTGCTAAAGCACTCTCAAACTAAGGGAGAACGTCAAAGTTGCTAGTATTTGCTGAAAGAAAACACTAATGCAAAGATGCTCATCATTTTAAAGGTAATGGTTTAATTTTCTGCAAGAAACATCATTATTCCATGTTGAATGTTGCATTGTATGTCCATCAAAATATGGTTTGTGATTGACAATTCAAGCATGTTGTATTTCTGTAATTTAAAGAACATACTGAAAAAAGTGATGTTTCCCATTACTGCTGTATAAAATTGACAGAAAGGCAGTACTTGGAAGAAAAATAGCTCACATATGACGTATAGTATATAGTAAAGCTCTTCTGGTTACTCAGTTGGAACAGTATCTACATAGTTTTCTGTATCACTGAGATTGTTGCATTGTGCATTTTTATCAGGGATGCTCAGTTCTACTATCCAGCATGGATTTCATTGCAGCTGCAGATTTAAAGTATAACATTACCACTGTCCTGATCCCAGAAAGCTTTCATTTGTATGCCACATGGAGGTGCACCTGTTTGGGGAGCAGGGTTCCTTGCTGACGCTGACAGTTTTTCAGCCCTGCCTGATCTAGGGTTCAAAGGCCAGCCCGTCTCTCCCTTGACTTGACTTGTGCAGATTAAGTTGGCTTCCCACTGCTCTCTGGCTAGAGCTCGTTATCAGTGGAAGCTGTTGGAGCTCTGTTCTTGCTGTGCCACAGTAAGACAGCATGACAAGCCCTCCATGTTAATTATTGTATGTGCAGGCCTTGCAATTTCACCAACTTAAAGTGACAGTTCATGAGTTTTTTTATTTGAATTAAATAATACTTCAGTTACTGTGTGATATTTTTCAGAAACAAATAAGTTGATATAACAACTTAGTTTGTGCTATACTGGTTTCGTATGTCTTTGAGCTGCTTCACAAGGCCTCTTGACGCTTTCTCTTATGCCCCTAAGTATCTCCAAAATTACAGTTCCTTGTACTACTGTATGTATCATAGAGTTGCCTCATTGGGTGATTTAAAAACATGATGATGTTTAAATCTATGTGCCATTATACACCCCTCATGTGTTTCAGTTTATTTGTATTTTTTTGTACGTTATCTGTTGTTTAAATTAGTTGTTTAAGGTTGTGTGAAATCAATGTAAACATCACATATCAAGAGTAGTTTATCAATTTGAATGGTTGTTGACAAAAAGACTCAATAAAAATTGAGATTTATATGTAATCTGTTAATCATTGGGATATAAGTTGAATTTAGTGAAATACTTCCAGTGATGTGTTTCAGCACTGAAAGAAAAGTGTCTTATATCTTTTAAATTGTTTGAAAGAGGACCCACTCCTTTGGCTCCTCTTTCATTTCATTTTGTAGGCAGATAGTAAACAGTTTGTACTTGAAATGAATGGGCTGTAGTGTAAGTATATTAACTGGATTGGGTATATTGGTAAAACAGATTCAGAATAATACCAAACCAGGTGAATTTCTGAAACTGGTACTGGATATCTGAGAGGCAGGTTTTTATTTTATTTTTTTCCAGTATGCACACGACAGGTGTGTAGCTACAACTGAGAGAGAAGGCAGTTTTAGGGAGCTCTGGTATATCTCATTTCCTTTCCTCCAGAGATAAGTACAAGTCTGGTACTGTTGTGACCAAATCAGGGTACTGACTGGGGATAAAATTTTGCTGACATAACCACTAATCTAATATCAACACCTTAGCATAATTAGAGCCTGACAACCTAATCAAGTAGCCTGTCTTATTAGAATGTGATCTCGCATGTGTAATCTGTCAACTTGTACTGCGCAGTTACAGATTCATTAGGTGCAGTAACTACTCTGTAGCAGAATGTTGGTGTAGAGGGGAAAAAAGAAATCAGTTATCTTTTATTAAAAAGTCAGAATTTTCTTAACTTCATTTTTGTCAATCTCTCTGGCCTCACTTATGCTAAATATACAATTAAGAGAGCGAAAAAGGATACACATGCAACAAAAAAAATATCCATAATTTCTGAATCACAGTACCCCTCTTTGTGGGCACAATTTGCCAAAATGAGGTTGGGAATTTCTACTTTCAGTGTTTGAGCTATGAAAAATGTAGTGCCATGGAATGTTATTTGATTAGAGCATAACATTAGACTGCCTCACATATAGAATGAAAAGCAGAAGAAGTATGACTTGCACTGCAGTTTTATGGTTTTGGAAAGATGTGTATTACTATTTATGACTATATTGTAACAGTCTTACTACAGCTCCACTTGCACCACTTAAACATGGACAGCACATGGAAATATGAAAAGATTGACAAACCTGCCAGACCTCATTATGGTTGCAAAGCTTATGGTTGGATAATCACTGCTCAGCTGAGGACCAGTGAATTGTTGCCTAAATTACATGTTCTGCTATATCTGCAATTTTTTCATCTTCATCATCCCCTCATTAAATTTCTTGAGGTAAAAACAGCATCACACACATCCACAAGCAGGGATAATGGGGTCGTGTATATTGTAAGGTAAAGTATCTGGGTGCATAATGTTAATGTTATTAAGTTAATTTATGTTCAAGTTGTTCTTTAGAGCAGCTGGTACAAAGAAAGACGGCCTGCTCTAAGTATAAAATGACAACAGCCTTAGTAGTATTAATCATGTGAACGCTCCTTCTGCAGGATGCTTTTCTTCACTGACTATGGGAATGTGGCTAAACTGGAGCGCTGCAACATGGACGGGACCAATCGGACCCGACTTGTAGATTATAAAATTGAGCAGCCCACTGCTGTGGCATTGGATGTGGTCAAGAAGCTGGTGTACTGGGCAGACGCCTACCTGGATTACATTGATGTGGTGGATTATACTGGCAGGAATAGGCACACCATTATCCATGGAAGCCAAGTGAGTATCACATTTCACTGCTTTATTTCTCCCATGGGCTCTACGTCATAAGCAACTATTGTGTACAGATGTCAATGGGATTTTGAATAGATCTCTGCCCCTGATCAGCAGTTCTCCCATCTTCATTTGAGAGAATTGTGAGATTGTGTAATCAGAGGGTGTTTCTGGTAATTTTCAGATTTAGGCCACTATGCTTTATCACAGCAAGACGAATGGTATTCTTCACATGATTCACTCTTCCTTTCCACAGGAAAAATCTTTTGAAAAAGTAATGGATGATGGGGGGGGGAAATACTTTCTTCTAAATGACCTTTTGAGAGCTTCTATTCCTTTTTGATTCATTTCATTATGGATTATGACTATTCATTAAAGAAATCTTTCAACCAGTTTGTATTAGCTGTTAGCTTTAAAAAAAACATGCACCTGGAATACATTATTGTGTGTCCAGGTGTCCTGTCCACAATAATATCTTCTCTGAGTTTGTGGCCTGATTAGACATAAGATCTTCATGGAATTGCATCCATGTAGTCATAAACACCCAGAAATATGATAATATGCCTGACAATGCATATTTATTTATTCCTTCTAATGTTACACTTGGTAGTTAACATTAGGCGTATGTGTTTCAGATTATAAACCATGTAAATTCAACAAATATTACTTCATGAATACACCTCACTTTCTTGCGGGCATCCCTTACCCTTTATTACCTGCAAGGATGAGCTGTCTAAATTATGTCCGTCATTTCCTGTGTTTGTAGATTTTTCCTTTTCCTTCCCCCCCCCCGTGTCGTAGCGACCAAACTTAAAATATTATCATTGTTTAATGCTTGCTCAGCCAATTGGTATCATCCCTTGTGTAATTTCTGAAAGTTCTCTCAAATTTGACTCAATGTCCACAGTGAAATGTACTCAACTAACTCACTGGACTCTCCAAATATTGTATGCATACTGACCATTATGGTTAGTATTAAGTATGAACTTCTCATCTGTAATTACCTCAATACCTACTTTCCCTTCTCATGGGTTTTTTTTTTATCTGGTTGTTTCTGCCATACCATTCAAACAGCAAGCCTCAAATATCACACGTTACACATAATGTAGGTTGAAGCTCATTATGTGTGCGTCCTTTGAAGCAGTTCATGTGGGGGGAAAAAAGGTGAAAATTCCATAGAGTAATAGTTGAGTGTTTTTGTTTATTTACTCTGATGTTTGTTTCTTAGTACCCCTTATGTTAAGGTGGCATCCAGTGAGCTTAGGTTTATTTTTCATTAATACAGGTCATCTAGGCATGTTGCTAACTGTGTGCCAGCCTGATAAATGTAGCATGGAGGCTGTGGTGTAAGGACCAGTACCTTCCCTGTGGAGTCTAATTTTTGACCCTGTTTGGGCAGCCAAATGTACAGACGGCCCCCCACTCTCACCCACCTTCTCATACTTGTGATACATTGAAGGAAGAAACTCCTCATTCATTTATTTTTCTTGTTTTCACTGTATTCCTCTGGTGGTTTTATTTATTTTCAGCGTCAGGGGTGAAGAAAAAGGGGACATGAATCTGCCTTGTTTTTCAGGTGTCGTACATTTATGCATTAGCTGTGTTTGAGGACTACATCTATGCTACCCACTCTGACCCTTCCAAAGGGAGTTCCTCTGTGGAGCTGCTGCAAATCCACAGGTTCAACATCACAGCAGAGAGCACGACACTTGTCAGCCTGGGAAATACTAGGGGACTCCGTGTTTACCACAAACTCACTCAGCCAAACGGTAAAAAAAACATTTTCTATATAGGTCAACAAGAGCAACGTTGTGTCAAGAATGGCTCACAAGCCTGAGTCTGTTTTGGCGCAGAAGCAGATGATGCTAAATTGGTGTGTAATAATTTTGCTGTCCTTTCTGCCCACAGTTAGGAGTCATGCATGTGATGTGGATTCATATGGAAAGCCAGGCTCCTGCTCCCATATTTGCCTTTTGAGTGGCAGCTACAAGTCCAGAACCTGCCGCTGTCGCACTGGCTACAGCCTAAGCTCAAATGGAATGTCCTGCAAAAGTCAGTATTGTGCCTTGAATGTAAAATGATACACAATAGTGCATTTTAGTGTATATTCTTTATAATACTCATTTTGCTTCCATAAAAATCCCTTTTATAGGGACTGTTATTGTTAGTTCAGTGCTTTCTTTTTGTCATGAATAGGAATTCTGTCTTATGCATGAAAAGGACGTTCTACAGCATTGTTCTCTTTGATATTGACATGGGCCTATAAAGGTCACATGTTATATTAGAACTCAGGGGGTACCACACATGCATCAACCTGACGGTGATAAAGATGAGGTGGATGAAGGCCCATTTGAAAGTGACTTTCCACTATCGATCTGTCGTGATCCTGATTGATTATTGTCATAATGAGGTTTTAAGTTTGTCTGCATTTATTTTCTGTTCTGATCAATTGCTGGACATTGTGCAGTTGACAATAAAAGCATAAGATCAAATTGATGACACAATCTGAGGGCAAACCATGTTTCGATTGTGGAAAAGAAGCACTCAGAGGCTTGGGAGGACACGTTTGATTTATTCCCCTCTCAGAGATGTTCTGATGACACCAGCTATCTCTCTCCTGCTCATGCTTCCCCTCTTCCTAAGTATAATGAGATTAGGTGCTAAATGGTAGTGCTTCTTCATACACCACTCACAGTGGGGTTTGATATCTGGGTCTCTTGCAATGTATAACAGTCTCTTGGGTAGTGAGGGTCTCTCCCTCACAAAATGATAAATTGAAGTGAGGCATGTGTGGTCCTCACCCCCAACATCCCATTCTCTTGGGTAGGGGCTGAGAGTGAGGAGAGGTCTGCTTCTCTCACTGGAAGCCCTCCCTCATTCCTACTCTTGCCTCTCTGGAGGATCCCAAAGGGTTCGGGTACATATAGCCCCCTTAGTGGCTGGCGGGCTGATGAGAAGCTGCCTCAGCTTTCCAGGCCTCTCGTTTTGCCTTTCTACCCAGACAGCATGTTATTTTAGATCATAAGCAGTGTTCACAGCCAAAGTAAGTATTACCATTGTGTGTTTGCTCAAGCATTTTCCATTTCTTACTGTTAAGGCAGCATTGCAGCAGGAGTGTGATTGAGGAAGGAGAGTATAGTCATTGGCACTGATTACCAGCTCCATTAAGGTGAATGGATGGCCTTGGCTGTTGCTCACATATAAGAACAATGTGGCTAGTAAAGAGGGTTTAATGCTGGGTTCAGCACTGATGAATTAGGCCAATTAATTAACAATAACAGTAAAAAGGCTCCGTCCTTTCCTGCCTTGTAGAGCCCAAAAACAATCTGTTCCTGTTCTACGGCAAGGGACGCCCCGGCGTCATACGAGGCCTAGACATGAACATCAAGTCCAGTGATGAGCATATGGTGCCAATCGAAGATCTGGTTAACCCAAGAGCCATCGACTACCACACAGAACTGGGACACATCTACTTTGCTGACACGACCAGTTTCCTTATTGGGCGGCAAAATATTGATGGAAGCAACCGAGAGACAATACTCAAAGATGGTAGGTCTTATTGTGTGTTTCCCTTGAGTAAATTCTCTGGGTTGAACAGGGTACCTTATAAAAGTGATTCTGCACTTTCTCTTGTTTTTTTTTTTTTTTTAAGCATATGCTGTTGACGGACCACTTTCACTTATTTATTTTTAATATAAACAACATTTTGCCAATAATTAAACACCACATATTTTAATATTAAATATATCTGATGCCATTGGATAATATTTGTGTATAAAATATAACTCAGTAAAACAAACGTCTGCACAGTGTCCTAGACGCATTATCAGCAGAATGTTGTTTATCAGTCTTTTTCTCTCCGCATTAAAAATAGATATTCCTGTTTGTATATCAATCAGTCATCTTACCGCATAAAATTTTCATAAAGGTTATTATTCTGTACTGATGATTCTTTCTTAGACCTTGACAATGTTGAGGGAATCTCAGTGGACTGGATTGGGAATAATTTATACTGGACCAATGATGGCTACAGGAAGACTATCAGCGTCGCCAGGCTTGAAAGAGCCTCACAAACCAGGAAGACTCTGTTGGAAGGGAATATGTCACACCCACGGGCCATTGTTGTCGACCCTCTTAACAGGTCAGGATAAAAAAAAAGAAAAACACTGTCTATGCTTTTGTATTGCTAGTGGTATGGGTACTGTTAAAAATACAGATTCTACAGATAAAGTTTTTGCACCAACAAATTCATTTTGCATGCCAGTCTTAAATGGCAATAAATATGACATGTTTTTCAAAATTTTTTTGCCCAATTGTAATGTAAATTATTCTTTTAATCTAGCCAACAATCTGATGATGAACCATTAAGTAGATGAAAATACTTTGAATAGTTTGGCGGGGTACTACAGAGTGATTCAAGACTGCTGTCTTTTCACAGACATCGATACCACTTTGCATCAAATGTTAATCCTGAAGGTCATCTGTTTTGGCAGACATCTACTTTGACTGATAATTAGACTAATCACCTTTCAAAGGAAATTGTGTAAATGTGGGCTGCTATCCTCAAGTAAACAAGTACCAGCAGCTGAGAAAATCTGAAGCAATATGCCGTTTAAATAAGCTACGAGATGTGGCGGACTTTTGAGACAGAAAATTGTGGCTCATCTTGTTGCTTTAACCCAAATGAAGAGCTACTAGCTTGTTAATCACAATAAACCAGTTTGATAGCTGTTTCTTAGTAGTGCCCATAGGTCATCTCTTTGGTCTTCCTGTGCAGGGTTATATGTGGAGGATCCCACCAGCAGAGATGGCAATTACCATATAGAGAAGATGCTGCAAATCTCAAATTCATTGAGTGTCTTAAGGATCTTAAGGATTAACACCTTCAGGCTTAAAACGTATTAACACGCCAAATCCATAGCAGTCAGAGATTAGTTTTCAAGCCTCAACGGGGTTGTGTCTGTTGTCTGAGCATTTTACTATACACTGCTATTTCACTGCTATTTCACTGCTATACTGTAGGTAAACAAGGAACCAAAACCTTTTCATTGTTAATTTTGATTTATTCTTATTCTGCTTGCCTCATGGCCGCATAGTGTTCAGCGCTGTAGCCCCACAATAAGAAGGTTGCGGGTACAGTTCCCGGCCTGGGGCCTTTCTGTGCAGAGTTTGTATGTTCTCCCCTTGCCTGCGTGGGTTTCCTCTGGGTACTCTGGTTTCCTCCCACCGTCCAAACACATCATGTTTGGGTTAACTGGTGACTCTAAATTGTCCGTAGGTCTGTGTGTGAGTGTGAGTGATTGTTGGTCTCTGTGTTGGCCCTGTGATGGACTGGTGACCTGTCCAGGGTGTTCCCCGCCTTGCCCAATGTGAGCTGGGATTGGCTCCAGCACCCCCGTGATCCAGAAACACATAAATGGTAGAAGAAGAATGAATGAAATTCTTTAGCTTAGCACTTACAAGTTCCCTCTATCTCCCAACCTTGTGCTCTCTCTTGCTCAGTGTGTCTTATTTTTAGCTTTTTCTCTGCCTCCTTAAGCGATAAGGGTGCATGTAATAAATGCTGTCTATTTGCCTTAATGGAAGCAAGGCTCAGTGAATTGGCAGCACAAATCCTCTTCCCTGCAGCTCCCCAGTAGCTGGGAAACAAGGGTGGTAAGGTGTCTCTCTGCAATCAGAGGTATTGCCCTCCAGGGAGGCCATTAGTAACCGCTAAGCAAAAAACTTGCAGATCTGAATAGAATGCAAATAGAAATATGAACAATGGGAAATGAAGCAACATGCTAACAACAGCAACTTAGCATGACAATAAAAGTCCTATTAAAAATACAGCTAGAGAGCTTTTAATTTGGAATGATTACAGGAATTGAGTTGGTATCAACAAAAACTGCAGTAACTTTTGTAACAGCAAACTACAAGCATCTAAAACCGAGAAAGATAATGTGTTACTTTTAACTTTTAACTATGGCATCTGTTTTTTTCCCGAGCCATTATGTGGTTAGAAAATTAGGATTCTAGCAGTGTAGAGCAACGACTGAGTAATGGTATGGAAGTTACTATGTAGTCGTAACAGGCGATGTTTGTCACCATTTCAATCTTGCTTCATTGTCTGTAAACAGAAACATTAAACATGTAAATGAAAACCGTTTCATTGGGAATTCAGCTGTGTTAAAATAATCTATTCGTGTATGAGTGAGCACTGGGAGGAGAAGATACACAAATTGACACAGAAACGGGGAGAATACATAAAAGTTCATAACATCAATTACAGGAGTTCCAGAATGTTTTTCAACTATCCTCAATTTTGCACATTGACCATATTTGGTCCAACCATTAGGTTTTACCTAAGCTTGATATCCTCTCTGTTACCAAAGTGATAAGCTGGTGGGGCCGCTGTGCAAGAAGAAGAGACTTGTTGTTGAAAGGGGTAAATTTATAATTCTGCAATGCCACTGGCATGTCATTGCAAATATTCTTAAAATTATTATCATATTTTCATATATAGATAGATATACAGACACATAGAGATGCATCTCTTTAGGAAGCAGTGTGAAAAAGTGAAGACAAAGGTTGAGTGCAGCAAGATGCAGGAGAGATGGCTTTCAGGACAAGACAGAGACAGCACAAAATCACGAGGCCAGGACAAACCTCAAATTTAGATATGCCTTCAGTGCCTTTGGTGACAGAGTTGTACATGATATACATGTTACATTGGTGTCAACTGTATAATGAAGGCATATGACATTTATGATGTTGATTTGAGGGGAAAAAAACAAAAAAAACAAAACAAAAAAGTAAGCCGCAAATCTATGCCCCAACATAAAGATCAAGCATTAAAACGGCTAATATGAGAAGGCAGCTTAAAACCTTTGAGGCTGTTGAAAAAATGGGTCGCTGTCCTTCATTTATTTCACCCCCGACAGACAAGATGTAGCAAAAAGCATTAGCGTATGAGGAGAATATCATGGAACCTTTTTGTAGAAGGATTAATCTCTCTCTGGCCCTCACACTGACAGCAAAAATGATTTGAAAGGATAGTTTTTGGGTTCTGTGAGAGTTTTCAGTGGCCATTTGATCTCTATCTGTAACAGGAAGGTACACAAAGGGTCAGGTGAAATAGAAGAACATCTCCAACACGTTTCTTAAATGCATTTCACAACCTAATTTTCTGCTCAGTTTACCTTCTTCAGTCTGTGTTAACATGATAAGGACTGCTAGTGTCAGCTAAACAATATCACAGGACGCTTTCTTTGCTGCATTAGGAATCTGATACATGTATTCGTATAAGAAAATCCACACCTAAATAATATTTGAGTGCTGCTTCACTCAGTTTTGCTTATGTCTGGGTGCCTGGATGAGTGTGTGTTTGACTGCTGTCAATCACTCGCATACAGTGTGCAACGTTCAAAATTAATTATTTATGAATACATTTTTTTTATTAAGGACTTCACAATATGTCTGAAGATACAATAACAGTAACGCATTGCATTGCATGAAAACAAGGCTGCAACAAATTATTACTTGTCTTTTAATCTCAAGGATTTTTGCTTTTGTCTATAAAATGTAAGCCATTTGTGAAAATGATCACTGTTAAAACTAAACTAAAACTAAATGTGTTTAGCTTTGTCTTATCAACAAAGGTAATCAGGCATATGGCATAAGAGTAAAAATAAAAGAATCTCTATATCCATATCTGCATATAAAATATAAATTTATATGTAAATAAAAATGAAACATTATATCAGATCCTCATTCAGCACAATGGAATTGACTGGAAGTCAACATTTTGTTTCAGTGACAGCACAACTTCATGGTGTCCATCAGAACATCTAATGTGTTTGTGTCTGAGTGCATGTGAGTGTGGGGCATCACTGAATAATTCATTATGTTGTAAAGATGACTTCAAGACAGAGAGAGTCTTCATTCACCTTCATATCCCATTCTGTTTCATCTTCTCTTAGCCAGCCCTCTATCATTGATGAGAGACAGGGGGCCACATGGCTCAGTCAGCAACACTCAAACAGAACAAATCCTCTGGGCATGGTTACTAGAGAACAGATCACGTCAAATCATTGACCCAATCATGTTTCAAATATCGATGGCCCACTGAGAGAGGCAGTCTGGGCATACACAAGATAAAATGAAAACTCTTTTTGTTAGTGGGCAATATGAGGCTTCCAACTTTTCCTTGATGAGCAGTCAAGCAGCACTTTAACTTAATAAGCCTGAATAATTTCTTAGGTTATCATGCACCCTCTTGACTACGAAACATACTTGATTATTTAGTTTCACATGTGGGAAATCTGGATCCCAGTTTACTTTTATTGCACTTGAGAGCAATCTTTTCAAGATATTAAAACAGGTTTTCTAAAGGAATGCTTACTGTATGTTTTCAGCTGAACAGGTTGTGCTGTCACAAGTGTATTGATGAATAAGAGATCAATGCAGGAAGCTGAAGGATAGAGCATCAACCAGGAGGAGGGACAGACATTTAGAATGAAAGAACCTTTGGCCTATTTAGACATGGCATTGGCACATGACCTGAGTGTCCCAATCAAAGTGGTCAGGTCTAAGTGCCTTGCTGCATATGCAAATACAAACGGTGGGTCCATTTTTGTGTGTGAGAAAGAGAGACAGGGAAAAAAAAAAAATCCCTCGACCACAGTTATGCAGTGAGAAATGGTTTTACCATTGAAATAGTTAAATATTTGTTACATTATGAAGTGATGGAGCGATTATCCCCAAATGTGTCTTGTGTGCATTCACACCTAAACTTGGAGCTGTCTGCAACAGACACCCAAAGATATGAATACCAGTTCTGGACAGGACAGTCATTTGAATTGGAGATTGGTGTTGTTCTAGTGTAGAATGATGTGCATGTTCTCTTTAAACTATATTAATGCCTCTTAACTTTTTTTTTTTTTTTTAAATTGCTGCAATAATTGCTGTGTACTGTACTGCTTTGTCTTATAGTTGGATGTACTGGACAGATTGGGAAGAGGACGAGGTCAATGACAGCATTGGGCGGATAGAGAAAGCATGGATGGACGGATCCAACCGCAGAATTTTCGTCACCTCTAACATGTTGTGGCCCAATGGCTTAACTCTCGACCACGGCACCAGCACCATGTACTGGTGTGATGCCTACTATGATCATATTGAAAAGATTCATCTCAATGGAACAGGAAGAATGGTGAGTTTGTATATGTAACAATTACATAAAGTAAGTACATTATGGAGGAACTTATTAATTTAATAGAAAGTTCAACAAAAGATGGCCATGGGTGAAATCCAAGCTCTCAACTGAATGACTAAATATACACGCTGTAAATTTTAATGTCAGTGTTGATAGTTCATACATCAATACATGTTAACCAAATACTGAGAAAGACAAATCATTATCTAAAAAACATGTCGGATTTTTTTCTGCTATCTTTTCTTTCAAGGTTAGATTTCGGTTTTTTTTTCTGTTTTATTAGAAAATATTTTGAAGAAGTAACATGAATCCTGCTATATATTCATGTACTGTCAGATGAATTTCATATGAAAGTAACAAATTGACTGCAAATTGGAATATCCCTCCAGGAGTCAATCCTTCAGTGTTCACAGATTGTCTAAGGACATTTTGGTGCCTGACGCAAGACTTTTATAGTCTTGTTTTTTTAATGCTAGAATATCTCTAAAACTTCAGATGTACTTTGTATAAATTCTGATTAACTAAATACCAGACTGACAGTAAGACAGTAGAGGTGTTTTCACCGTCTGAAACAACTGCTATCTCATTTTGTGCACTTAAACTGAAGCTTTCTGTTATTTTTATATAGTTTGTTGTTCAGTGAGACATCAGTATACTTGCAGTTTGTGAATAGAGCATTTGGCAATTTGGCTGCAAACATTTCAATTGAGCTTGGATCCATATTTTAAAATTAATACATTTCCCCACATGAATAACATAATGTTAATTTTAGTGTAGCTTAATTATTTATAACCAAGGTTTTGTATATAGTGAATGAAGTGTTATTCATATGCTGGGTATGATTTATGTTTATGTGCATCATATTTTAATGTTTGCCGGAGCCATAAGCAACCCTGTTACTCACATCTGAGTCTTTCATCGTAGGGAAAGTGGAAAAACTGAAAGTCATGAGAGACAGTCACAAATTGTGTAACAAACACTGTGTTTGTACAAGTAGTGTCAGTTGTTAAGTTCAGTGTAAGCAGAGATTTTTAAAAAACGCATGAGGTGCACAGGACATGTAAAATGAAATCCTGAAGAGTAATTACAAAATACTCTTTCCACCTCTTGCATTCCTGAATTTCCAGGTCTTCGGTGTTTTATAGTTTAACAATGATACAACTTTAATCTGCAAAGCAGTGACATGATTGAAAACCACTCCTCTTACCACATTAACTGCCAACAAAACATCCCTTCATCCTCAAATGCTCCTGTCAACTGGAGCTGTACAGGGACATTAAGCTAATGAATTATTTGCAATTGCTATTTAATCAATGCCAAGATTCTAGCAAACATTATTATATGCTGACAGTACTATGTGCATACATTTGTGCAAAGAAATTGAATCTCATTTATCATTGACTGTGATCAAATCATATGTGAGCAAGTCAAAGTTCAAATATCTAGACTATGTTTGAGACAGATTTTTATACTGCTAGTGGTGTCTCTGTAGCTCTCCTAATCCCTGCATGATTGCTACATGTTGCAGGTGGTGTACAACGGAAAAGAGCTAAACCATCCATTTGGAATCTCCCATTATCATAATTTCATTTTTTGGACGGAGTACATGAATGCCTCGGTCTTCCAGTTGGATCTCTCTACTGGCGGTGTCACTCTGTTGCGGAGTGAGAGACCACCGCTCTTTGGCCTGCGTGTCTACGATGCACAGAGTCAGCAAGGTTGGCTGCTTTCCTTTCATTTGCTCCTCATCCAGTGCCAGTGAACCATGGCTTCCTTAACAGAGAACTTGGCGGTCTTGCACTGAATATAGATTGATTGTGGTCTTCATCTCCAGATATATGTAACCCCTGCACAGCTCTGGCTCCGCTCTAACTGGTTGTAATTCATACAATGTATAGAGACAACCAGTGCCAGTCAAAAGCAGTTGACTGCTTCCTATTTTTCTAAATATTAGTCAAAAGTACATAATTCAACTTTTCAATGGTTCTGAATTTAAAGCAAAGAAACAATCAAATATTGGAGAAAACTGAACTAAAACTCAATTACAAAATGTAATCTATTTATTTATTTATTTGTTAGTTTTTTTTACTCATCCAGAACTTGAACACACTCAGGTGATGCTTATGCATTTTAAATCAAACAATCCACCAATACATGGCTGTTGAATTTTGCCCAAGAGGGTTTGGAATTCATCAACAAAAGCTGAGCCTTGTGTAGGGATTTTCAAGGCTACATTTACTTCCTTTGCTGCAGGAAGGATTGCATTCTGTTATTTTGTGGTGAGCAAAACCTTTCTGTATTTTTACTTGGGCAGAATATATCTTACTGGTGGCTGTATCATTGAGGGACATTCACTAGACTTGAGCTGCTTACTTCTCAACAGCATTTGGGTGTCTTCAATCTTTTGACTGATATAATTCCAAATTGGGGGAAATTCTTTTGGAGCAATAGATTGATCAGCAATGAAAGTCCTTTTGAATTCACTTGGGGCTCCACTTTATGACGTCAAATAAGGTGGCAAAGGTTGCAGAGGTATACTTCTGTAACAAATGGTGATGCTGTTAGAAAGCAGAAAAGGACAGATGGGAGAAGCACTGGATATACCTGACAGTGGAGAACTACATAGGCATCCACAGCAGGCATTTCTTCTGTTATTCCATGATAAACATGGAAAAAACAGTGCTCTGGCAGAATATCTATAATTAGGGAAGATTGGCACCATTACTCTTAATGCAGAGAAACATAATTGGACCCAGCACAGTGCTGTGCTTTAGGGTTTCAGCAGGAGTTTGTTTCATTCCTGAGACAATGATTTTCATGTTAGAATTTTAAAGATGTAGATTTTGAGAGGGGAAGTGCTGTGTCAAGTATATGATACTGATAAATGGTCAGCTACTGTAATTACAGTATAGTTCACACCACACAGAGTTTCTACTGGACATTTCTCCATTGTTTGTGTAGCTGAATAGGTTAATTTGGTTATCCAGTCCTCTGAGAATTACTGATTCTCTCTTACAAAACCAGAAGCTTTATCTCATTGGCTCAGGCACTGCCTTTACACTCTGTGTTAAATGAAAGTGACAAAGGTGCCTGATGACTTAAATGTATATGTGACAGCGTTTTCATTTTTTTCCTTTCAGTGGTTGTCAGTTTTGTCCAGAAAGACAAATTATTTCCCCAAGAAGGATAAAAATGTCAAATGTCTTTATTCCACATCGTTCACAATAATTTACTCGACATGTAGTTTTAGATCACGTACGATTCTTGGTTGTCGCCCTAAAAAAGGCCTTTTTATTAACAGTGTTGGGCAAGCTACTTGGAAAGTGTAGTGAGCTAAGCTACTAGATACTCTAACATTAAATGAAGCTTAACTACATCAAAGCTATTACCCTCAGAAATGTAGCAAGCTAAGCTACAGCAAAATGAAAGTAACTAGTGCAACTACATCCAAGCTTTTTATGAAATTGAACCAACTTCATGCCAAGTCAGTGTTATCTTACTGATCAATAAAACTCAGTCAAACAGATACGCAGGCAAAAAAGTTAAGTTCAATTGTTTACTGAACAGTGTGCTGCGCTAACTCACAACACGACCAAACCACAACAGCAAGAATGAAGACTGCTTCAAACAGTCACAACATGGTCGAAAACGTACGTGTGTGTGTATATGTATGTACACTGCAAAAACTCAAAATCCTACCAAGAATATTTATTTCTAGGCAAAAAACAAAACAAAACTCATTACACTTGAAATAAGACTATCCTAAAAAAAGTAACTTGTTTTTAGACAATTTTCACTTGGAATAAGTACAAAGAATCTGTCCATGGAGCAAGTTATTTTTCCTTATTACAAGCAAAAAAAAACGTTGCTCCATGGACATATTTTTATACTTATTTCAAGTGAAAATTAGCTTGAAGTATTTTTTTTGAAATGTAAAAAGATTTTTTTTGACTATAAATGAGACATATATTCCAAACACACAAAATAAACAACACAAACAAGCAGAATGTTCACATTATTTTGACTTAATGCTGGTCTATGCTTTTCTCCTCATCTTATTGATAAACACGCAGCTACATGTACCAGTGTCATCATGCCAGCGTCATGCAGAAGTGCCTCTGTGTGGTAGGAGTGACAGTTTTATTTCAGTCTGTAACAGAAATCTCTGGCTCGTTTGAGCTTCAGAAATGATTTTGTAAATGTAGCTTGTATTGACGCTACCGCGCTACGTGATCAATAAAAGAGCTTAACTACTGAGAAGTTACTTGATTCAGAAAACAGCGACGCTACCACCAAGCTACTAAGAAATGTAGTTAAACTACAAACGTCTGCTACTGTAGTGACGCTACTGCCCAACACTGTTTATTAATGAATTGATTTTTTATTTCAAGATTTAAAGTGACTCCAGGACCTTTGCTGTTTAATATATCAAAGAGACAAAACAACAACAAAATCACATGTCAAGGCCACTTTAGGTGGCTTTAGAAAATGTAGCACTGAAGATGTAAGACACCTTATTTGGGATCTATTCTTTCAGGTGACAATGCATGCAGTGTAAATTATGGGGGCTGCGATACCCTCTGCCTTGCCATCCCAGGAGGCAGAGTGTGTGCCTGCGCTGACAACCAAGTCCTGCAGAACAACAATGTCACCTGCACAGGTAGGAGGACACAATGAATCAGATAGAGCAAGATCTTGTCCCAGTATACTGTAATCCTGGGTCCATCCCTTGAGACAAGGACCAACTAATATCCATAGCTATGCACATGTAAATCTGCTGATATACAAATGAATAAAAGTGAGAAAATATCCCAGTGGTTTTTTGGGAATGCAAGGCAAATCCCAGTTGTTATGAATTTTTTCACATAAGGCGATGATATGTTATTAACATGTTTTATGTGCCATTATATCTATGCCAACTATTTCCCCTAAACACATACTTCATAGGATGGCTCTTGTTGATTTCCCCCCCCCCCCCCCCCCCCCCTTCACACCACTGTTTCCCCCAGAAGCCTCCAATGATGGTTTAGACCCACACCGATGTAAAAGCGATGAATTCCAGTGCCATAATCAACGCTGCATTCGGGCCATGTGGAAATGTGATGGAGATGATGATTGTCTGGATGGAAGTGATGAGGAGAGCCACAGCTGCTGTGAGGATCATAAAATTTGTTTTAAGGCCAAAACACAGCATGCAAACACATTTCATATACAGATGAAAAAAAAACACGCATGTATGAAGATACAGAGCCACACACTGAGCAGGGAAAGCCCATGTTTTGCTGATTCTTTTTCTTTTTTTACATTTTTTCTAAATGTCTTTATTCTCTGCTCACTCTTTTTGTTCCTGTTGAGATGTTTTAGCTCATTAACAATGCATTCTTACAAACTCTGTGTGAAACACTGGAAACCAAATAATTTAATCTAACCTGGATGCGCATGCTTGTGGACTTTTATGTTTAAAATCAGAAATTGTAAACGCGCTGTGGTATTTTCCTCATTCTGTGGGTGACATTCCAGTTTGCTTTCTCCCAACCTATTATTAAATTAAAGTTCAGCTGATTGAAACGATGCCTGTGATACAGACAGAGGCACAGGATGATTAGAGAATTTAATCTGAACAAAGCCCTGGTCTCAGTGTGGCACAGTGTGAGTTATTTCTGACCACCGCTGCTATCTTGGGTATTAGGCATTATGACACCTCAAAACCAAATGTAATTTTTCATTTACACACAGATGTGTCACAGTATCCCAGAACTACACAGAAAGGTGCTCACGTTAAATTACTGTGCTTTGGGGCACCAATGGCATCGTGGTTAAAGCATCCACCACATAAGTGCGAGGCTGCATAGTCCTTGTTGGCAACATTGGTTCGGTTCCAGCTGGTGTCATTTACCACATGTCATCTCCAGTCTCTCCCCCCATTTCCTATCACTCTTCATGCTGTTTAATCTAATAAAGCCAGAAAAAAAAAATCTTCCAAAAAAAAAAGAAAAAAAAGAATAGAGAAAGTACAATTTATGAGTCGGGTGGATTAATGAGTCTTAATGGTCAATGCGTAATTAGAGTTAAATGAATTGACTGAAAAGAAAATAAGGAGCTTGGCTGATAGCTCCAGTGAAGGATATTTTGTGAAAGTGGCTTTATATATGTAAAGCTACTAAAGCCACATAGCAAAAACACTTAAATGTGATGTGAAATTGTTATTGACTGTCAGTTAAAGGACAAACTGCAATGGAGAAACTTGAGCTACATTTTCATGACTAAAGAGACTGTAAATGCTTAGTTAACCTTAATATTAAGGCTTCTCTGTTTAGATTTTTTATAGTAAAAATGTGTGCGTCTGTGTGTGTGTGTGTGTGTGTGTGTGTATATATATATATATATAAACGGCAAGGTCTACTGTTACACCATTACTTTTTTTTTTTCTTCTTGCTGTCTGAACTCTCAGCAGATAATCACAGTTGTCCCACTGATCACTTCAAATGCAGCAACAATCGTTGCATTCCCAAAAGATGGCTCTGTGATGGAACCAATGACTGTGGTAACAATGAGGATGAGGCCAATACAACTTGTACAGGTATGTATTATACCATTTTATATTTGTGTGTATCATTTGAATATAAAGGGATACAGAGGAACCAGCTCTTAGTCATGATCTCTGTCCAAGTCACATTGATCGTTAAAAATTGATTATTATTATTATTATTATTATAAAGGTTTTTTTTATTTCTTGGTCTGATCACCATCTCCCAGGCTGTTGTGTTTTTATTGCATGGTTTTAAAGTAATGAAACCGACAGCATCACAATTTTATTTTTGCATAAAACAATATAAGCAGTGGTTCTCCCCAGGACTGTTGTAATTGCTCAGTGATCAGGGTGAAAACATTACACCACAGTCACTTAACACATCTGCTGCTGTGAGAGATATGGGACAACAATTACAAAGTTTTAACATCCCAGAAGAGGAGCAGACATCAGCAAGACATCATTCAGGTGGTTTTCTATGGCCACGCAGCATGTATCTGACAGCCCATCAAGCAACAACATGCATCCAGTGGCCTGTAGACCTTCCATCGGATCTCTGTGATTGAGTGATAAGGAGTAAAAGGATGATTATTAGTTGTTGTGCACATCTTGCATTGATAAATGCACATTCGATTGAATTAACTCTCTCCTTTCTTATTATTTAGCCCAGCCCTGTCAGGTCGACCAGTTCTCCTGCCAGAACAGACGATGTATACCTCGAGCCTGGAGCTGTGACCGGGAGGATGACTGTGGGGACATGTCTGATGAAGTATCATGCGGTGAGTCATATGGCTATTTACCATGTGTCACTCTGTATGGATTTGCTTACTTCTACTATTTGCACTGCTCATTTAGGTCTGAATATAAACTAGTCCAGCTGAGAATGATTTGATTTTGATGGTCAAAGATCAAGGCATCAACTTTACATTCATGTGAACTTGATATATTAGGAACGCTCCAAGAGGAAATTGTGTTGCATCTCTTTTGTTCTAAACTTTCATTTGAAATCAGAGATGAACTGAGCAGATTTTGGCAGTCAAATGTCAAGGTCATTATGACCCATCAAGAGTCTTTGGCTATAACCAAAGACTTTGGTTAATAATTCATAAACAAATGACTACACAATTTAAGCTAAATATCTAATAAGATAAAATGAAGAAGGGATGGAATTTTATGTGAACTTCACTGACATCATTATGTTCTGCAAAAACACTTCTAGCCATTATTCAATGCTGTAACTCACAAATGGAATGATGGTGACAACCTCCTGAAATATTTAACTGCTTTACAGAGGCTTTGGTCCACAATATCTAATTCTACTTTTACTGAGCCACAGATAGGGTTGTTAATTTGAAATGAACACACTTATTATGTCATAATTAGTTTGTCTTACTATATGAGGTCAACATGAATGAGGGAGATTTAAAGCAACAAACGGGGAAAGATGTTGCACTTCTTCACTAACAACAGGCGTGGCTAGAAAAAAGTTTTTGGGGTTTTCTATCTGTTCCACTGTCATAGACTTTAAAAACTTTCATTCCGCACTGCACTCTAAATATAACTTTCATCATTATGGAGTCCACTGTGCCAGACCAACTTGTTTCTCCTTATTAAAGAGAAAAAATTGTGTAACAATTACGTTGAAGATGTTTTTTTCCTTTACAGAATGTCCTGAAAAGCACACAGATTTTTTTTTTTTTTGGTAATTCCCACTTGACATTAAAAATTTCCTATGACGAGGGCTTTTAATGATAAATGAAAGCCAGCACATTTAACACACCTTAAGCACTTTTTGCATATGCAGATTTAAACATACCCTCATTCTAAGCTTGAAGGATGACAACATCTTAAATCAAACATATTTAATTTCAGTGTCAATGTTTGAATGCTGACAGTAGCATTGACCTCAACGCATTGCTGTCCCCGTGTTATACCAACAAAGCCAATCCAGTATATCAAGCCAGAAACTGCTCAAACAACAGTCAACTAATCGTTTTCTGTGGCTATATTAAAACAAGGTATTGAAAAAGTAACCGAAAAAAAGTAAATCTAAAAGTAAATGCAATAATCATAAAAAAAAACTATTTTTGGCAGAATGAAGCTAATTCATGCAAATGGTTTAAAATAAATAAAGAAATAAAAAATTTGCCCATGTTGGTTGGTGCATCACTTGCTGAACACTCACTCTTTGAAAATAATGCTACTCACAGCTGCTTATCATTTGTGTAACTTTCTGTATACTCTGCGAGTCTCTTCAACACACATTACTTTCTAAGTGAGTGACTTTTTAGAATTGAATTATTGATGCTGTGTTCTTTGGACTCAGAGGTAGCTCACTAATGGCATCATCTTAGAAAGGTGCTGAGTAAACTGCATATTTTTATACAGCAGCTCACTGTTCTTAGTGGTTTCTAAGTGGTACTATAATCTGTCAGCTTCACTTAGAAAAAGTTGCAGGCTGTGTTTATTAATCTTCGTAAACATAATGGAAGAAAATACATGGCACACCATGATGGCCTGAACTTCAGGAAGTTCTTTGAAGTTGAATTTAACCTTTATAGATGGAAAAGAGTATTTGGGGCTCTAAAATGTGTTTTCAGCAGAGAATGTTGAACTGGATGAATTACCAGCACACATTTAAAAGATGGGGGTAAAGCCTTAAAGATTTCCCTTTAATCACTATTTGTAGTAAACCAGCCTTTTATAGTGATTGATGTTTGCCAAACGCTGCACTGTGCTCGCCCCAGCATCCCTTTTGTATGTCCTAAGCTGCTTCAATACACAGTCACAAACAGCCAGGGTGTAAGCAGTAATTAAAGTTGCTCATGCTCTGCTTCATTCAGTCAAAGTCAAGCTGTGCTGCAAAACATATTCTCTCCCATATTGTTGTCTGAGCTTCCTCAGGCATTACTTCTCTATAGGCACTCTACTGTGCAGCTTTGGCAGCTCACTTAGCTTCAGTGGCACTACTGTGGGTTTTAGAACACCTGAAACTCAGTGGTGGCCGCCTTAGAGATTGATGCTAATTTGGATTTAGTTTGTCAGTAGTTTAGTAGTTGTCATGAAGTGTCTCATATTGGGCTCTCTGCTCATTTGAAACAGTCATTATTTATGAGGACTGGTGTTTCATTTTTAGCCAAGCTCACTGTTTCCTTGAAACTTTCATTATTTATGGATGTCTGTGCTTCATTTTTAGTGAATGTTAAATTCCAACCAGTCACGCACTGTCATCGAGGCCTAACACATTTGGTGGGAATGTAGAAGACACTTGTCTGATAAAGATACAGCATGTCTTCGTGGTAGTGCCTAAGGTTTTCCAGGCAGTAGCAGTACTGTAGATGCCAACAAATCAATTCATATGAAGACTTGTATTTCATACCCAAGTCAATAAAATCCCAGACATCCAGTCAGGATATTTGAAAAGTACTCTATATACAGTATCTTAAAATCAGAAACTGGCATTTGATGGGAATACAAATGTTAATCCAATGTGAGTAGACCACAAAATGCAGTAGAATCAGTAAACCATCTGTACAATATTTTATGCTTTAATATTTAGTGGAGTCTCCTAAAATGCAGTAATGGATGCTGGATCATATATTGGCTACCTATAGAGATGTAATTTGCCTTCATCAAATTACATTATCAAATTAAGTTAGTGAACTGTATATAGTTCAACATCACATACATGTTGTATTGGTTGACTGGCCCAGGTAAACAGTAAAAAGAAAAAAAAGAAATCTTTCGCCAGGATTCACAAGTAAACAGATATAAATAAATAGAAGTGAAAAAGTGGCCCTGCATATTGACTGTAAAGTTTCAAACCAAGCCGGTTAGTTTATTACAGTATTCAAATAACATAGAAGACAAGCATTTAGAAATACAGATATATCGTTTGGATTACAGACCCTGATGACTCATCATGATGTGGCCATTGGTTTAAAATTTTACCCAAAACATCAAATGTCATTTGCAGAATTGCAATTTCAGTATGCCTTCAAGTTGTTTTGGACATGTGTTTGATGTTTACCTTTTTACTAACTTTTTAAGCCTTCCCCACATGTGAGCCCCTGACCCAGTTCAGCTGTTCCAATGGACGGTGTATCACTGTGAAGTGGCATTGTGATTCAGGTAAGGACAAGAACAAAACTCAGAGTTTGTACATTGCTGAATTGGTCTCCTCATTTATCATCAGTTTATGTTTGTGTGGGTCTGGCTTTCACGAGTGTTTGTGCGCATGCAGATGATGACTGCGGAGATGGCAGCGATGAAGTGGGCTGCATCCAGTCGTGCTCCAACACCCAGTTCCGGTGCTCCAGTGGTCGTTGTATCCCGGACCACTGGACCTGTGATGGTGACAATGACTGTGGAGACTTCAGTGATGAGAACACAACCTGCAGGGGCGGACCAGCATGTAAGGCTGCTAGCATTACCTTTTAAAAAGCTGTAAGGCACTGAGTCAGATTCAGTGTATGCAGACTTGCTCATCCCCTGCAGCACAGGAAGAGTCTTGTTATTATTCATGTTTTACACCAAGATATTAGTACTATAAAGAAACTATAAGATAGGTATAAGAAAACTATAAGATCCCATTATACAGTATGAGAAGGATACCCTCCTTTTAAATTTCATGAAATACTATATCTGCCTTGCCGCAGAACTGAGTGCCATCACCTTTATCAGGTTGGAGTTGCCCTGAAATCAGTTTTAGTGTGCTAATGATTTATTTGCAATTCTAATCAAGGTTGAAATGTATGTGCTGTAATTACAAGTTCAACAATTAGTCAGCTTGAGTCCAATAACTTTATTTTCACTCTCACATGTGACTAATCTTATCTAGTCTGGCTGGGGGAATTCTACCATCAGGAGTTGAATCATTTAATGTAATTACCACAGAAACCTCATGCAAGCTCCCAGAAAACTCACAGCTCACTTGCTTGTCACTGGAATGCGTAGACGATTCATCAAACCGTTTCCTGATGGGAGCTCCAGGCTTCTACACTCCCCCGTGTCTGCTTCTGCTCTCACCCCAGGGAGGCGGATCTGTCTTAGCTTTGCGCCGGCTGTTGAGGAAATGTTTTTTGGGTTTGACTTTTACACATCAAGCAATCGGTGAATCAGATTCAAAGCATCATATATAATGAATGCAGATTATTTGAATTAATCTATAATGCTCTTTATTATGAAATAATGTTGATTTCTGGTGGTGGTGTTTGGTTTTGAGCATCTTGATTATATATGATCAATATATACCAGGGATGTTAAGAATGAATCAACTGTTGATTCAATGTGGCTAAAAAATGTAATCAGTTAAATTTACTGTTGAATAATTGACCATTCTCACTCCTGACGCACCTGAACACAGCGCACATGCAAGAGCACAAAAACATGATGCGGTCAAAATGGAGTGCAGTGTGGGCACATTTCAAATTGACAAGTGATGACAGGAGTCAATCCCAGCTGGCATCTTGGGCCAGGGCGGGGCCAACCTGGACAGGTCGCCAGTCTATTGCAGGGCCATCACATCGAGACATAGAGACCAACAACCACTCATAATCACACCTATGGGCAATTTAGAGTCACCGAACCCAGAACCTTCTTGCTGTGGGACAACAGCTCTAACCACTCAAAATCAATGTACAATTTAGTTATAACAAAAACCATTTTTTTGGTTTTCCAAATCCATTTTTTTCAGTATATTGTAAACAATATTTAACTTCTTATGCTTGAGATAGAAAGATCGTATTGTTACCCAGGAAAATTCAGGCTCTTAAGAAAATTGCTACTTACCAATCAATAAGGTGGTGTGTGTGTGTGTGTATCCTATCATGATTACAGTATAATAAAATATTGACAAGACATTGCAGAAAAAAATAATGTTTCTTACATCCATTTAACATTCTGTACCATAATCTGATATCTCCAGTGACTCCAATACACCTCACAATCAGATACAAAATATTGCTTGTCAGTTCTTATATCCGTAAGGAAACTCTATGAGAGAAAGATATAGTGAACATTAAAAGAAACAGAAACATCCTAGAAACATAAAACTTAAATGCTAGAAGTGAAATAACATCCCTCTCTGGACGTGACTGACCTATTATGGCTGTCAAGTGTCCTACTTAGAAAAATAAATATTTGTAAACAATAACAAAATGTCCTGTGAAATAGTTGTATACTTTAGTTCAATACAATTGTGCCTTTGCCCATGACAGTGTGCTGCAGATACGTGACAAAGTTGTTGTAAAATGACTTTTGTTTCAGTGCTGCCACCTGTGATTGAGTGCAGTGAGGAAGAATTCCACTGTGTCACAGATGGAACCTGCATCCCTGAGCGCTGGAGGTGTGACGGAGACAAGGACTGTGAGGATGGAAGCGATGAAAAAGATTGTGAGGGCACCAAAAGGATGTGTGACCCTAAGGCCAAGTTTACCTGCAAAGATACAGGTAGTAAATGCAACACATTGTGCAATGATATAATGGACCCAAGAAAAAAAAAGTGTTTTGACATATAAATAGATGGTAGAGATGATGAGTTCTCTTTACTCTAAACAGGCAGTCAATAGATAATTGATACCTGTGTAGAAAACGACCTATGGCGTTTGTAGCATCTGCTTGAAGCACAATATAGCACAATGGCAGTGTAACTAAGGAAGGCATAAAGAACAGTGAAGCGCAGCATAAGCGAGAGAGAGAGAGAGAGAGAGAGCGAGCCCAGTTAGCTGATTGACTTGTTGTTTCAAATTATATAGAAGATAAGATGTTATTCCACTGTGTTTGTGGGTTACATAAAAGCACAGCTCAACACAATCATGGATTTCACCTTGAATTAAGCATCATTACTTTCACTCTCACATACAGCGATTCCTTATGAAAAACAAATGTAGTTTATCATCTTAGCCTCTCAACAAATTAAATAAAAGATTATCTTTCTTGAGAGAGGGGGGAAGTATCTTAATCATTTCATTAACATTTTAATATCCACATTTATGTATCTTTTTTTTTATCAAATTTACATTTTTATAAATTAAGATGAAAAAGAGCTTTTTCTTCTCACAAAAACTTTGTTTTGACCGATCTCCACTGTGGAGCAGCATGGTCAAATTTGCATGTACAGTTCTTGTTCCAACAGTAAGGAGATACCATTTGTAGCATGTTTAAACTGGCCATGTACCCAACCTCACTGTCTGTGTTTTTTCAACAACCAGAGGGAGAAGGTCAGAGATTCTTTGCTTTGCTGTTTTTAGTGCTACAGCTTTCCACTCATCCCTTGACAGTATTATCAAGAATGGAGGTTATGCTGCATGGTGAAGGTTAGACCATGGTTGGTTAGACCACATAATTATTATTCACAATATTTCTGCAGTGTCACATCCCTGTTCGCTGGTGCAGTTTGCTCTGTTCTCTCCAGAAGTACAAATTGCCCTTTCTAGCGATACACAAAAAAAAAAAAGATTTATGACAAGGAGATAATTAAAGGGTTCTCATCAATTAAAGGCCCATATTCTTTTTTTGTTTTTTTAATAAGAAAGGAACTTTTAAGTCTAATCCAAAAAAAATATACATCTAAGTTTTAATTGTCAACAAACACCAGGAGGCTGGAGCATCTCTGATCATACTAGTAGAGGGAATGATCAGGCAGTACGGTTAGGATTAGGGGAAGGCCAGCATTCAAATACTGATAAAATGATGAGATGAAGTGTGGAGGTGAATTCCCCCAGAAGTGCCACACCCAGAAAAAGAAGGAAAGAGAGCAGCCAACACAAAACACAACCGAGGGGGAAAGAGAGGGGAAAAATACAAGGGAGTGGGCTGATAATGGTTGAGGCCATGAAACTTTTAGCCAAAAGCATTAATCTATCTATATCTTATATTCCAGATTATCACATGTTCATGCATTACATTTGGTACAGTGCAATGCTTCAAAGCAGTGCCAGCATTTTTGAGTTCGAAAACAAAACCATTTACAAGACGACAGTAAATATGAGGTTATCTGCTTAATGTAGCAATGTTGATAACGAGCAAAGTTTCAAAAGAGCGATACAGAAAAAACTCAATACAACACTGATGCTTGGTATGTTGTTTAAAAATAAATCTTTCATCATGCTAAGAGGAGGGACAAACCTAAATAAAAAAAGGCACTAGCTCTGTAGGCAGTCCATCTGTGAAGTCCATTGCTGAATTAAAGATGAAACTTTTAAATGTTTGAGCATTTCTATGTTTGGAAAGAACATAAAAAATGTATTTCCTTCTCAAAATAATAAGTAACAGTTATCTTTAATAAACTAACTAACTAACTCAGAAGTACTTTCTTCTGCTCCTCTTCTCTGAATAATATAATAATTTATCTTTCTTCATCTAAGCATATCCTTTCTTCCACTTCTTGCAGATAAACTCATTAAACTTGTCAGGTTAAAGATTTACTTTGCTGTATTTTTCAATCAAGACTTGTCAATTAAATTTTACAAACTATTAACTGCCTTGTGTTACTAAAAACATGGATTTTGATGATATTTCAAATCTTGTGCCTGAAGTGTTGTTCATATTTTACACATTGACAAAGCTTCAATTTCACATAACATTTCATTTTTATTTGTGCTGCTGTGCAAGCATGACGTTAGACATATAGAAACACCAAGAGTTAAATGTAAATGTTGTGGGACTATATTTTTGTAGAGCAACTGGAAAAACTTGAAAGTGGATATGAAACCAAAAATACACAGACATGCCTAAACACACAAGATATATGTTCCCTCAGCAGTCACTTCAGCTTCCCATGCCTGTTTGCACTGATCCAGCATCAAGCACAAACCAGTGGGATCTCAAAACCCTATGATGTACATGTAGCTTTGATGGAAAAACTGTAAATTGTAATGTGCAGTGATTCATGCTTCACCTGGGACAGTGGAAACATGATGATACATCCTGGTATATGTATTGTTTTCATTTTGCCTCCCCCAGTAGTTCACCTCTTTCTAACTTGCACAGTGTGGAAATTGCAAATTACACTGTAGTGCAAGTATCAGCATAAGGGCTATTGATCTTCAGTGGATTTCTTCATTAAGTTGAACAATAAGCACAGAACTGAGAGTGTTTGTACTTGATTGAGGCTCTGTAATGTTTAATCTTGGGCTATGACTAAGAAATTGAACCATGAAATGTCTAATTAAGAGTGAGGGGAAAAAATTTAAGCACTGAATTTAATTGGTAAATTTCATATAGCTGTGGCAAAAACATTTATTTGTGATCTAAGTTCTTTGAATAGAAGAATGAACTGCAGTAAAACGGCAGAATTGGTTATTCTCTAATTTTTAAAAACCTAAATGAGTTCATGTCACCTCATACGCCACAGGCAAATGTATCACAAAGAGCTGGGTGTGTGACGGGGACATTGACTGTGAGGACCGCTCTGATGAAGAGTCCTGTGAATCAGCTGTCTGCAAGCCCCCCAAGTACCCTTGTGCAAACAACACTTCTGTCTGCCTGACGCCTGATAAGATCTGCAATGGTAAAGTGGACTGTGCAGACCGATCGGATGAAGGACCCATTTGTGGTAATGTCTTCACATATTATTTTTCTTATTTTGTTTTGCTGCATGGAGCGATAATCAGTGCACCAAATCATCCATAAAAGAACAGTAACATGAAAAGAGCCATTACTCTTCAGGGAAAGACTTTCCAAAAGATTTTGGAGGCTCGGCACTGAACTAGCTCAGTCAGTGTTTCATATCATTGCAGACATGTCTGATGGGGTTGAGGTCAGGAGGCTGCACAGACCAGTCAACTTGTTTCCCACTAAGCCTGATAAAAACATCCCAGCCAACCACTGTGTCTGAACTGCTAATGTGGGTGTGGTTATCAGTGGCAGACTAGGCTGGACAGCCCATACTGTACATCAGATTCTTTTAAGTGCATTGTCATATTGAAACAATATGGCCTTAGAAGTGGTGTATCTATCCCGGACTCCAAGGTGCGGGGAGGTAGATAGACCGTGATAGACCAGTGAAAAGGACTAAGCAAAGTTCGAGAAGTTTGTTACTGTTTTGATTCTTTTGGCAGTAAAAACATGAAAAACACTGAAATCTGTTGTTATCAAAATTCAAGTTGACCGGAAAAGCTGTTTTTCATTAGGAACTTTTTATAGCCACATTTCAAGCCCACATGGGGTGAGTGTTTGATACTTTAAAGATTTATTTTGACTGAAAATCACTTTTAAGTGGAAAGCCCAAGAAAACTTGTCAAAAATAATGACTTCCGCGGATTTTAAGGTATTTTCGACACTGCAGTGCTCCTTTTGTGTTTGAGTTCTTTTGATTGCTATTTCTTGCAAGTACTGAAATGTTAAGTCAGTGCCATTGTTTTAAGGGAAAGTAAAGCAAACGGTGACAAATAAATACGGCATCTTTACATTGCAAATGAAAACTAAATCAAATTGCTCTGAAACTATTTATGCAGTTGTAGCATTCAGTTCCTCATATTTTACATTAGATGTGCCTAAAAAATGGGACATTTTTCTGCACCGTCACAGGTTGGAACAGCTTACCTGCTGAAGCACCTCATGGCACCTGTGTTGAGGCCTGTCTAAGATGTTCTCTTTCTTGATATTCAGAGACCAAAAAGGCACAAATGAATAGTTTGCCTTCTTAATAATTGTAACTGTGTAAATGTTTGTCCATCACCTTTATAGAGAGAAGAATTTTATCTTATGTGACAAAGTCCAGCCATCTATACTGTTGCGGATGTAAACACGGAGGCTTATTTACCAGGACCCTTGTTATTGTAGCTGAAAAGAGGGCTTGTGCCTTCTCATACACTATGAGGATGTGTTTGGAAAGACCTTGATGATCTGATTAATTTGCTCCCACCATTGAGAACTATGACTAAGTCTATTCCTTCCTGCTTGGAGAGTGTGCTTGCCCACAAGACACAAATCTTAATCACAGTGGGAAAATGGAGGCTCTTTATGCTCTTTATGCACAGTTATGCAATCTCATCTTCATTGGATTATCATACACTCTTTGACTTATGATCTCTAGCTGTAAGTGAAGTGTAATCCTTCAGACCTTTTCTTCAAACTGTTTTTTTGAAATTAGCACCACATAGATACTACAGTTATTTTCCAAATGCAGATTTAAATCCCATTCAGAGTGTTTGTTCTCTCTTTACCCCAGACATGTGTCTTGTAGCCAGAGGGGGCTGCAGCCACCAGTGCACTGTGGCTCCTGGGAAAGGCGTTGTGTGTTCTTGCCCCCCTGGGCTTCATCTGGACTCCAGCAACAAGACGTGTGAGGTGGTAGACTACTGCAGCCGTCACCTAAAGTGCAGCCAGGTGTGTGAACAGTACAAGACCACAGTGAAGTGCTCTTGTTATCCAGGATGGATGCTCGACCCAGACGGAGACAGCTGTCACAGCACAGGTAACAGACCCCGGCTTTTTAATGTTTGTTTTATTGATGCTGTTGGTTAGTCGTGATGCTGTGTGCCGTGGGCTTGTCGGCTGTAATATTAAATTTAATCCCAGGGCATAGTACTATATCCACATTCATTGCTTCTGAGGTAATCATTGCCATTACACTGCCTTCTTGCATTGTTTGTACCTTTTTAATGAAAAATATGAGTTTTAAATGTTACTTTTATAAATATTTCAAAAGATTCACACCAGAGAGACTTGGGGGAAAAAAGCGAAACAAACAAACAAAAAGTTAAACTACAGAATTGAAAGGTTTTTTTGTTTAGGCCTCTGAGCGTTGAAAGCACAGAGGGGTGTTCTGAGGAATAGTAATACATGGTGATTGTGAATACTGTCATGTCAAATTCAATCAGTTTCAGATCTAAAGAGACATCTGTGCACTGAGTTCTGTCGCTCTCTATCTGTTCTGACAATGAGTGAAAGAAACATTCTCTTGTCCTGAACCCCTAGAGATGTGTCCTTCCACTTAGCGGTTCAGAAGTTCACCTTAGGCATAATCTCACACAAACACAAATTTTATCACATTATAAATTCAAAATTCCTGCTGTTCTCATTGCTGTCATTGAATAAACTGTTTGATGGAACTGCTTGAAATACAATAGTTACACACACATGCTGTAGGGTTGTCATGGTCAGATTTATGGACCTCGTTTTGACTACGCACCTCTATTTCACTTCAAGATGGATGGCAGTTGTAGCTCTAATCGAGCATTAACGTGGGAACAGAATACACAATTTTCTCTGCGAGCCGATCACAACTCTACAGCTTCAGCATAAATCAAATTTTGCATACAAACACAAACAATCCAGTTTCATATTGAGAGAGGTGTTATTGGATTCTTAGTAAAGTTCTGAGTAGAGATCTAGTCCCTGTTTTCTTTGTTTGCTTATCTAGGTAACAAAATATTTGTTTGGTGGCACAAGTACAAATCTTCTCTCCTATAGCAATGTAGCAAGAGTAGTTACAATACTGACTATGTGTCATTGAATCAAGGACACCATTTTAATTGCATTTGTGTGCAAACTGTTCTGTTCCCTGAAGTATTGTTCAGTCTTGAGTGCTGTGAAGATAAGGTCCATATTTGAAAGCCCATGTGCATGCACAGGGAGGGTTTCTGTGTGTTGTTGAATTAGTTTAAGTGTGTACAAGTATCATTGTGTGACTTTTAGTTTTCTCAGAAGCTGAGCTGTTCTGGAGATGGAAATGGTCTGACTGATTGAGCTAAGCCTCAGTTGGCAAGACCAGACAAGTCGAATATGTGAACACTGATGCCAGTTTTAAGCCTTGTTGCTAGATTTAGCCCCTTCTTAAAGACTGTGTGAAATCTATTTCCCAAAAGACTTTCAAATGTATCTACTTTTTCAGAAAACGGAAGAAAGGAAATGTGTTTGATTCCCAAAGTATTTGGTAACAAATTGGTTTGGCTATAACTGATGCATATAAATTTGGACTACATGGTGGCAAACACATGTCCTTGACACAGTGGATGGACAGAGAGTGAGAGAGAAGGCAAGCTGACTACATAAAGGTCAATTGTGTCTATTCCCTGGGGATTTTACTTGATATAAGCAAGCAATAGTATTTGGAGCGAAATCAACCAAAGTAACCTGATTGAAATGAAAATGTTTTATTTTTAGTCATTTCTGCATAATGACATTTTTAGCTTTTTGACCATTTAATGTATAAAAGTTACATTGTTTGCAGCATAAATTTGGACATGTCATTATAGAAAAAGCACATGTATTGACAAAATAATTTTTTCTCTTTTAGTCAGACATTTTTTTTTTTAAGCAGCCTTTAACTACAGATTTACTCTATCTGATAACAGTTATCTGTAATGTGAAGCACAATTTTTAGGTTAACAAGGCAATTAGATCCTTTGGTATGGCTGGATGCATTTTAAGAGCTAGTTTAAACAGGGTTCTTGTCTTTTTCATTCAGCCTGAAATCTATTTATTTACAGAGAAAACTGTAAATCATATATAAGCATAATATACACTGATATGTTAAACATATGTTGGTGCTTTAACTAAAAGTCAGAATTTAAAGGTCCTGGCAAAGTTCCTGAGACTGTATACGTTTCAGAATTAGTCAGCCCAATGATGTACTGTGATCTTGCCTCTTAGGCTCCAGCAAATATTTGAAGAGAGCAGAATTAGCAATACGTATTTATATACAGGTAGATACTTGTAGGCAGTTGCCTTTTTGTGTATGTGTTTATTGGTGTATGTTTGTATGGTTGCCAATATGAACCATGACTGCTCATCTCATATCTCGTTATTACCAAAAATTGGATAAAGTAACCATGCTATGGTTAAAATATTCCGTGGCATTTCATTATGATTTTCCTCAAAGTCTCGCAAACCACTGTCAACTAGATGATTTATATGAATTAATCAATGCATTGATCTCAGCACGCTTGCAGAAAAGAGAAAGAAAATGTAGCGCTTGTTTCCCGTCTCTTCCCATGACCAGATCCCTTTGAGGCTTTCATCATTTTCTCAATCCGACACGAGATAAGACGAATAGACCTTCACAAGCGGGACTACAGCCTGTTGGTGCCTGGGCTGAGGAACACCATTGCACTGGACTTTCACTTTAATCAAAGCCTGCTATACTGGACAGACGTAGTGGAGGATAAGATCTACAGGGGAAAGCTCTCTGAGTCTGGTGGTATGCACACACGCACGCACACACACAAGTTAACAAACTTTTGTCATATCTCTAAAGACCACAGTGGTTTATTGGTTAAAGAGAGTTATGTTTTAGAGGTGATAGCATTGTTTTACTGTACCATCTTTACACATAGTCACCTCTGATACACTCACTTGGTATTGCCTTTCCCTGGAAATATATGTCACATTCACCAAAGTTAAAATACTGTTGATCCAAAAATCTTTATTTGTTACAGTACAATATTTCTCCTTCGTAAGATTATGAATCAGGCCATCACTCAGTATATTTGTGGGTGGCATTCAATGTATTTTCATGCCTTTATTTACCTCCATGGAGTCGAGGGATCCCCTGTTGGTTCTGTCTTTTTTACCTTTTTGTGATACACATAAAGCCTCAACTTCTGAAAATAGTTGTTAACAGCTGGATTATAAATATTGTGGAAGAACCTCTTTACCATAGAAAGCAATTTTATTTATATGAAAGATTTCCTTTTTTGAGTTTCCTCATCTGCTTTGATAACATTCTCCTGAGCACTGTAAATTGACACAAACCACTGCTGCTGGTTGAATACCTTGTGAGTTATAGCCCTTTTCCACTGCATGATACCAGCTTGGCTTAACTCTGCCTTTTTTGTTTTTTTCATCAGGTAAATTTATGGCTAATACCTGACACATGATACTTTTGAAATAACCTCCTGGGGCTCCAAGTGAAATAAGGCAATACTAAAAGCTGATGTAAAAACGTCTGATTGATCAGAGAGAATTGTCACTAGTGTGTCATTATTGTGTGAGACAGGATGTGATTTGTAACAAAGGTTTACACTGCTCACTGTACACCATACTGCTACATTTCTGCTAGTTAGTGTTGCATATCTTCAGTACAGCAACCAACAAAATTAGGCTGTGAGGAGGAGCAGATGTTTCTCTGTTTTATATCCCTTCTATATCTCCATTGATCATATTTGCCACGTTGGAGGTGACATCATGATAGCTTTGTGCATCCTCAGCATGTTCAGGGGATACTATCTGCAGTGGGGAAAAAAGAAAAGTATCTGGTAATGAAAGTGAGTAGAGAGAAAACACTTTCAGCTCTTCATGGTCATTCTAATGTGATGTTCTGGTATATGTTGTTGTTTCAGGAGTGACAGGGATTGAGGTGGTTGTGCAGCATGGCCTGGCCACCCCTGAGGGCCTGGCTGTGGACTGGATTACAGGGAAACTGTACTGGATTGACAGCAATCTGGACCAGATTGAGGTGGCGAAACTTAATGGAGATATGCGCACAACTCTGATTGCTGGAGGCATGGAGCATCCACGGGCCATTGCTCTCGACCCAGGGCAGGGGTATGTTATGCACTGACTCCCACATACAGAGATTGCTTGTAGCCCTGCTATCCGTCAGCCTCTGAGATTATTGGAATAAAGTAAAATTACAACCTCCTTGTGTTTCTCACTTGTGCATCTGCTTTGATGTATGAAGACGTCTGCTGTGTTGAGGGCCATGAATTCAGCAGATATAGAATACATCAATAACAATGTAGTGCTCTCCATTCCAGTAATGGCAACTGATGTAGGTAGTACCCCTCAACCTTTCCCTCACTTTGTAAGCTTTACTTCCCTTCATTCTTGTTCCCCTGGATAGTTCTTCTTGAAAACATTTCGAATAGACCTTCAAATAAAATACCCAAAATATGTTTTGTTCTTCTTTGTTCATCATTCTTCTCAGACCATTTTTCAAAATCTTAGTCGTTTACCCTGTTGTGATGCATGTAGGAGAGTAGATTTATGCAAGTCTCTGAAATTATTACTTTTTCTTACATTTTGTGAGGAAGTCATTAGAGGAGATGCACATGACAACATTTTATAGAAAGTGCTATTATAATTGAGTTTGTTAAATTAGGTTTGTGAGTCTGCACTATCATATTCGTTCCCCTCTGTTACTTCTTACCTCAAAGAGTTTGTTTTGCACTGTATAATAGTTTAGAGCTCTGTCATCAGAACATTTGAAATGAAAGTGAACTGCCTTAACAGAGCAAAATAAAAAAAAAATCATAATCACATCATACTTGAGACAAATAGAACGAGGCAGGCCATATATGTTTATTGTGATAGCTTTTCTTATGAATTGCAAACTTTTTGCTGTAATACTGTTGTAGAGCTCTTTTCCTATCTTCATATTAAGAATCATACTTCAACACATAACATTATGGTATAGAGTGAGATAATTTAGGGCTAGCGATAAGAAATCTGTATTCAATAAATTGTATGTATGTTTGCTTGTTTGTGTGTGTTTAGGAAGCGCTCACTAAGATTTATTATTGTATTTATTATTTATTAAAATGTAACATCATTCTTAGGCATATTGTCATATATAAAGCTGGTGTTTGTGCAAGATGTTATAGTTGGTGGTGTAGTTAGTTATATGGTTTATGTCGGAATTCTTTTTTGTAGTTTTCTGACAGAGATCAGCTTTAAGTTTTCTGAGTGTTTGAATTAGAGTTAGGTGCCATAGTATGGCAATTCAGTCTTTTAAATGATCTTTGATAGAAATTATTCCGCCTGTGTTTGTGCTAGCTTGGTCTATTCTGTTTTTGATAGTGCATAAGAATCAGAATCAGAGAGAGTTTTATTGCCAGGTATTTGTAAACATACTTGGAATTTGACTACGGTCTTTCTGTCTTGGACAAGAGAAAGACAAAAGAAATAAAAAATAAAAAGGAAATATATATAAATTGAAATTAGAAATATTAGAGATATTTGTAGAAATAAAGTAGAAACATTCGTCTTCTTAGTTAGAAGTGGATGTGCTATACAAGGGCAAGTAGACTTTCTGAGAACAGAAGAAGCATTCAGGTTTCGAGGTGAAACATTTTCAAAAAAGTACGTGAATAATAGAATTTTTACAGATATAGGTAGGAATAAGGGATGTGTGGGTAGGCAGCAGGTGAGACAAACACGAGAAAAAATAAAATTGAAGTGTAAATGAAGAAGGGTTTTTTTTTTGTTTTTTTTTTTTTTAATCTAAATCAGTGTCATTTTATCAGGGCTAATTAGCTGTCGTGATTTTCATGCCTCAGTGCTGGCAACAGCTGTAGCTATGTGGCATTATGTTTTTGAACTGTAATCCACTCCACGTACATATATCCATCTCTCAAGCTTCTACCTGTTATCTCAAGAACACCTTCAGGGAATTTCTTCAAATATACCACAAACACTCAGTTTGTACTATGGAGTATTTGAATGTGGTGGGCGAAGGTCAAAGTCACCGTGACCTCACAAAGCAGGTGAATGTGATTGTGAAGCCTGTGTGTGTATTGAACCTTATAGTTAGAGATCTGTGAGTGCCGGATTGGACAGATACAGGACTCTGGAAGCAATTTAGGGTTTGATATTTTGCACAATCTGACTATGGCATGTAGACAGGAGTTTTGGATTGAGCCAACGGCACTGACAGTACTGCTGACTCTATTGGGGCACAGGGAAAACAAATGTCTCGAAAGCACTGTTGCTGAATTATGAAGCATTCAGATGAAACAGACATGGACATCTGATAGGACTACAATTGAAGTACATCAGTAATAACATGTTGAACACATCACCATGAAGGTAGCACTATCGTATTTTAAGTCTGCCATTGAAAGGTTTTTGAGGTGATGTTAAAAATTGGGCTGTTAAACAATTACAATTTTTAATCAGATTAGTCTCATGGCTGCTGTAGATTCATTTTGATGAATCATGATTAATATTCATTCACTGTTAGTTGTGTTTCATTTTGTGGGGGCAAAAAAACTCATGAATACTTAACGTGTTCATTTATACCAAAGAGCAGATGTGGCATCCAAATTGCAATTTATAAATACAAAAAAGACAATAAAACTACCAACCACATCATATTTAGAAACCATTCCTTTTCTTTCTTTTTCTTTTTTTGTAAGCAAATAAATATCCACATTAATGTGGCCCTCTTATTCATCTTTAAGCCAGCTGCTGAGACAGACTTGTTTATCGGAGAGGAGAGCTGACCACTTATGTACAGTGTTACCTGGAGTGGCGAGATATTTGCGAGCCAGCATTGTCTGCTTTTCATGGGCTCCTGAATGAGCTGACCACTAGTGATGGGAAGGTATCGATATATCGATACTAACACCCAACTCATTTGAGTATCTCCTACTCTAAAGTATTGATACTAATTAATAAATGCAAAATAAAAGCACATGCATCGCTTCCAAATCTTTTATTGTAACTTACTCCAGTGTTTTGGGCCCTCTCCAAGGGACAGTCCTGCATACTAATGCTTGGCTTTGCTTTGTACTGTCGGCTGCTATCTTGGATAGAGACTTATGGCAACTCTGCTTGGATAAACATCATTACTGTACTGCCCGATATGCATCGCCAGAGACGGTTTTTTGGGAGGCGGGGGGGTTTGAAATCCGCTAATTGCATTAAAAATTTTAATCTAATTATTCATGCAAATTAATTAATTTCGATTAATGCATTGATTTTTGACAGCCCTAGTTAGAACGAAAGAAAGAAAAAATATTTTAAGTTTGAAAATTATATATTCCATGCTCAACAATTAAACTCATGCAAAGGTTTGCAGCCCCAGTTTCATTTTAAATGATCAACAAGAAATAATGAGAGTTACTTGGATGGAATTTATTTAGTTATGGAGGATAACTGTAATTGTCCTTCTTTCCATAAACTCAAACTAATAGTATATTCTTTGAATTAGGTAAACACACAGTGAGAGGTCAAAGTATTTCACGCCAACTAATGTCCTTTTATGGATGAAAATTTAATCAGTATGCAATTTCACAAGCAAATGTTGTAATTTTATTAAGTAATGGTTAAACTGTGCATGTCATCGGTTTATTTCTGGTACTTTTTTACGCCCCCGCATGTGCAACCATGCCCATATATTTTCTTGAGGCTCTCTTTGCAGAATATTGAAAATAGAAAGTCTGCATTTTAACAGAAACATAAAATGTTTTGAAATAAATCATTTTTGTTTGACTATTCAATATTTCTTTAGTATATCATGTATGTAAAAATTGTTGCCTATCAGTAGCTGCTTTAAGTCAGAGACATGAGTTATGCAAGCGGAGAAAATACTTAAAAAATGTAAGTACATCTGAGTGGTGTAAGTAAAAAATATTCTTAGGTACAGTTCCCAGTAGTTACAGTAAGTCTCTGTCCTGGCCATTCACCTCATCAAACACAACTGTCAGCGTTTGGAGCAAACAGGTGGTGAAGCCGCTGAAAGATCATTTCCATGCAGCTGTGCTGTGACTCTACAGGTTAGTTCAGGAACCTTGATCCAAAACTCTGGGCTCCAGGCAGGATGGCCAGACACTTGATGCATCTGAAACTGCCAGCTAATTTAAATTCACCGAAACTACCATGCACTAAACCCAAAATTATAATGCTTCTTTTTTTTAATATGAAATATTTAACAGAATGTAGCACACACTGATGTTTGTAACTTTTGTTCTGTGGATTGTAGACCTGAACTTAATAGTGTACCGTGCGTGTGTGCGCGCGCGCGCCATTCAACTGCCCAACCCCACTTCCCTTGATATTCTGTTCAGAAATTATTTGAAATAATGAAATATCTTTGACTAGCTTCTTCTTGTTGCTCTGCTCCTCTCCTGATGTATGCAGTTTATACTGAACTCTACTTTTATGTATGGGTGAAAGCACAGATGGTGTTTGAAAAAAAACAAAAACAAAAAAACCCCCAAAAAAAACAAGAACTCTGAGTTCACCTTGCAGGATCATCTTGGCACAACTCAATATTTCAACAGATGCTCTCCCAATGTCTCTCAGGTATTTTGAATCAACAGCTAATTATAAGTCGGGCCTTCCCTTATGTTTGACTTGTGCTCTAACCCGCCCCCCCCAGTCATACAAAGTGCACTGTTTGGTTAAATTTTGCTACTCTTGGTGGTTTCCACATCAATAAACTGCATACATGTATGAAAAATGTACAAATTAAAACAATTAAGAGTTTGCTTTTATCAGAGATTAATGACAAACTAATAAACTATTAACTGAAATGAGGATTGTTGGCCTTTTTCTAACAAACCACTGCACAGTTGAGAGGATTTATACACTCCATTTTTCATTTATTCATTCATTCGTTTCAAGGACCCCTTAAAACAAAATACACAATGCAACAAATGACCTCTCCTTAAATGGTGCTGGTAAAAGATAGATAGGCCAGTGTCGAGGTGGAAGTTCAGGGACTCCTGGGTGTCTTAGTCTGCGACAAAAGGGTAATATTTATTTGTACTAAAATTCCATCCATACGTAACACAATGACAATACGTATGGTTCTTTTAGTCATGGGTGTGGAGCACTTTTTGTAGTAAAAATAATGCCGGACACAACAAAATTAACAAAATAGGTTTTCTCACTTAACTGAGAGCCTTAATCTGAAAAATTTTGAAAACCGGTCCAGCTGGTTAGCAGGAATGGTGTATGTGTTTAGCAGAAGAATACCACACACTAGATGTTCATTTCTAAGAGTAATAGAATATTGATTTATCAATTTAACAAACATGCAACACTCAGAGTAAACTGTAAATGATGACAAAATATGTAACAGGAGTAAGAATACATGTGCACTCATTTAAATGATGAGAGTATTGCAGTAATTGCATTATAGCATGCCAGGGTTTAATATTATCTTCTCGGGAGAGAAGTATTGTTTATTGTGATATGGATCCATTTGGGTCTGAAATAAAAGGATAATAAATAATAAGTAGACCCGTGTTATGTTGAGTAAGGTAAGTACACATGACAATTCTGTCCTACTTTAGATCATGTCAACAATATGGAACTGGTTTGTTTCATTAATTTAATCCCATTTCAGAAACAATATTTCATCTGTCTGTACGTTCTTATGCACTGAAATGTCTTCAAGGTTAAATCATTTTAAATCTTCAGTGTGGCCATCCAGGGCATCAGATTTGTCCATATTGTTTTCTGTGCAGAGATTTCCTACAATCCTTAACCGTGCCATAGACTGCACCTGTGTGAAAGCAGTCATCAATTTTACAGGTTTTCTCTTTTATCATCCACCTTAATATGGACATGGCGAATCATACAAAAAAGATGAATCGTGTTCTCTGCTGCTGGTGTGCTGCTAGTACATCTCATTAGGCGCTTACTTTGGATTAATGCTACTAAAAATTAGCCAGTGGTTGTATACTGTGGCCAGTTTTTTTATTTCAGATTAAAGCAATACCCAGACATTCCTAAAAATCAATTTAACACTCTTAAAAAACGAATAATCTGCTCATGCACTCTCTCCTATAGTACTCTTTCACATTTGGGAAGATGTGTACATTTCATGGCTGTGCAGAGTAGGATTAATGGGTGCTTTTGGTGGCTAAAGATGCATTTCCATTCCAGGGCAATAATTCTAATCTAATTACTTGAATCCACTCAAAGGAGTGGGTCATTGATCAGGGAAGCCTTATCAAGTGAATACAGCTATTGATCTGGACAGGGATATTTCTTCCTGACACTGTTTTGTTGTTGTCAGTGAGTGATTTAAGCTTGAACACCCATTTTCTTCCGCATTCTAGCTGACTTTGTGGACTAAATCAGGAAAGAAGTGATGTGTGATGGGTTGTAAGTCAGATTCAGGATGCTGTCAGTGGTCACACCAATGACAGTGTTCATTTTCAGGCCTCATTGAGCTGTGAAAAGTCATAATAAAACAGATGGCCTCCCACTTTAAGGCCCGTCACAGATGTTGAGGGTTGCACTGGATCACCGATGCTGTTCTTGGACAGTCATCACTGTCGCGGTCTGTGTTAATGCATAATGTCACAATAGCATTAGATACGCAAATTCTGTGGTTGCTGTAGAGGAGTGATGTCAAACAAGTGGAAGTGCCTTACAAATTGCTGTCATTTTGTTTAGTATTGCTTTTCCTTCCAAAAGTAAACAGATTATGATCATTTGTAACCTGCTTTCTGGTGTTTCTTCAAGGATTCTGTTCTGGACTGACTGGGATGCTACTTTCCCCCGAATTGAGGCTGCATCAATGAGTGGGGGAGGTCGACACATTGTGTTTAAGGATATGGAAATAGGCGCCTGGCCTAATGGACTGACTCTGGATCATCTGGAAAAGAGGATTGTCTGGACAGATGCACGGTAAACCATTATAGTTTTAATGTATGCAGATGCATTCACACCTTTTAGAACTTTTAGCACTGTAAGGTGTTATTCACTGCAAATTCACGCTTCCCTGAGTGAGAAATTTTACCTTCAATCTACCAGTAGGCATTTAATAATAGAAGAAGTGTATTATTTAGTGATTTTAGTACAGTGGCCATATTTGATTTTAAGTGGGTCTTGAACAATTTAACAGTTTCATCAATGCAGTGAGTTGCACTTTGATCTGCCTACCTCTGCTGTTCTCTCTCAATGTATTTGAAGAGCAGTTTAATCTTTGATATGACCCTGTGTGTTGATCTCTTTTGAACAGCTCCGATGCCATTTTCTCTGCACTCTATGATGGTAGTGGGGTTATTGAGATCCTCAGGGGCCATGAATACCTGTCCCATCCCTTTGCCGTATCTCTCTATGGGGGTTATGTGTACTGGACTGATTGGAGGACGAACACTTTAGCGAGAGCCAATAAGTGGACTGGGCAAAATGTCACAGTCATCCAGAAGACAAGTGCTCAGCCTTTTGACTTGCAGATCTTCCACCCCAGCAGGCAGCCCCAAGGTGAGAACACTTTTTCTTGCTTCACTGCTTGAGCTGTGACAATCATAGAAAAGGGACAATTTACTATGTTAACTAGAGTGAGCTCTGTATATAATTGATCGATTTCACATATATAACATATTCCACGTGTTGTGTAATTTTGAGTGACATCTAGTTGTAATCACACATTGAAAGTACAAAGCCTTATATGGATCATTTTAAGATCCTGAGATTTTTTACAAGACAGAAACATTGTACATAAAACGCAACACAGAAGCCTCTTCATTCCTGTGCCCCTGTAAATTTGGTTAAGCACCACTTAGACAAATTCTGACCTTCACTCAGTAAATTCTGAAGAATTATCAAAACAGAGCAGGACAAGAACTATAATCATTATTTTAGGCACTTTATTTTTAGCTGGTGCCTGTTAAGATTTTGAAGAAATGGACTTTGAGCTTATGGTTCAGATTTGTAATATCATATCCCATTATACTTTGTATGTAAAAAAAAAAAAAAAAAAAAAAAAAAAATTCCATATGGAATTTCAATACAATCAGTGATTGACTGAGGATACATTATCAATTTAAACAGAAATCAAGCTTATGTAATGATGGGAGAGAAAAATAGCATAATGTAATTAATTTCAGCTTCTCCGTCAGCCTTCATTTGGCCTGTCAATCAGTGAGCATGTGTCTAAATGAAAAAGGTACTCATGCGGAGAATTAGCTTGCTTGAGTTAATGGTACCTCTGAATGTGTTTTTTTTCCTCACCTTCCAAATTATTGTAATTGGTTCATACTACTATATAATTTTTTTTTTTTTTCCACTGGATGTGAATAATGAAAGATTGAAAAACACATCCACTGTTGAATAATTATGGCATATCCAATAATCAAGTCAGTTAGTAGTATGGATGTCGTGTTTTGATGACAGGAAATACATAAAATAGTTCTGAAACTTCATTAATATTCCCTATTAATTTATTTTCATTGAATGCTTCTGAATCTGTACGTGTCACAGTTGAATGTGTAATTAATTTTGTGAGCAGGCAAGCAATCCAAGATTCTGACCAGAAAAAATACATGTTGATGTGCTGTCTGACAGAGGGTCTATACATGTAAGCAATTTTTATTTGATATGTAGAGCAGCTTGTAAGATTTTGTGCCAGGCTTAAAATTAATGGCATGAAATCTTTTTTCAATTCACTTTATCATGCTTTTTTTTTCTGTGAATTGGTTGTTTAAATAGATTTTTGCCTGATTTGTTAAGCAGATTCACCAAATTAAAAGATTGGATTATGGATCATTGTGGCCGTGTGTGCCAAGACCAGCTGACTGATGGTTCAGACTCTACCCCAACTGCCTTTTTCTGCATTGCCAAGATTGAAATGTATCCCCTTCAGCTTCTTTGTATGTGAGGCACCATCCTTAAATGGGCATTATTACGGTGGTAATCGCGTTTACATCTATTTAGTGTTTCCACTGCTTCTTCAGTGTGTCACAAGTTAATTTATTTGTTTCCTTCCTGTATCTGCATTCTTTTGACTGTTCACTATAGATAAGTATGAGCAAAATGGGACTGCTTTTCCAAAGATGACAGTAAGCATGTCTAATCCGATTTAAAGGAGCTCAGCGGTGGGGTGGGTGTGCGGTGTGTGGTGTGGGGGTGGGGGTGGGGGTGGGGGTAGCATTTACACCAGGCTATCATCCATGAAGGCCTTCAAGCTGTGATGCTCCACTAGACCCCAAACTGGACCAGAGAACAAGAGAGGGGCAGAAGTGATGAGGACGGGTGAACTGAACACTATTAATATGCTTCTTCTCTCAAGAGCTACTGAGGAGGTGAAGCTCTGCTCACATTTAAAATATGGAATGTAAAAGTACCAGTAGTACTGCATAGCCCTAATTTGACTTTTTAGACTTATCTAAGAAGAATAAGGAACACAAAGCAGATCTTTTTACAGTTTGAACTGTCATTATCACTGTGTACAATGCTTTCCAGAATCAATACGTTGTTTATGCAATTTAGAAAATGCAGCCATTTACAGTCAGACGAACATTCAACGTGTCAACAGTCTTATCAGGACAAATGTAACTGCACAACAAATTTAATTCTTTCAGTGGAAATAATCACACATTAAATTGTATTAGCACTACAATGGGCCTTGAATAGACTTTTTGATTAAAATAAGCATTTCTCCTTATTTTTAGAGGATGCCACTATTTTTCACTATTTTCTAAATGGAAATGTGGCATAAACCTTGGCTCCATTGTTGCTGCCTGTCATCCCTCAAGAGCATGATTGAGGTGAATGTAGTGTTGCGATCCCTCCCTATTAACATACAGAGTCAGCTGGGTGCTGTTTCCTTCTTACAGCGATAGAGGAACATTTTCTTTCCTAAGTAAATCACATTTGTGCAATGCAATGTGGCTCTCCACTATGTTGGTTAAGGCACCCAGAAAATGAACTTCAAATGAGCTTGTTTGACATGAATCATCAAGAGTAGATGGAGAAATGGATGTGTTTGATGCATGAAATGTGATTGCAGAATAATGGAAAATAACTGAACTGTGGCTGACTTTCTTTGGTTTTGATGATATTATTTGGTGGCTACTGTAGGGTATACTAAGAGTTTGTGGAAGCTGATCCAAATGTGTTCCTTTTTAAATATTACTGTGTGCTGTGGCTTTAAGCTATTTACATGTAGCATTAACCTGTTATTGTTATAGAAGGGTAAGAGCAAGTGACACTCTCGCATCCTTGATTTGTGTGAGGTGACTACAAGCAAACAAATTTATATATTTTTTTAAATTCATTTTCATATGTTTTGCTCGTTAGAATAAAACTGATCAGGAGACTGACTCAAACTTTAAGTTCCATTTCTCTTACTTGAGGTCTGTGAACTTATAAATAAATCAAATTTTTCATGCAACAAGAAACAAATATAGTCACTGCTTTCATCTATTCCCTCTTTGCCAATTTCTTAGTTACATAACGAGACAAGTCTGTAAGTGTATGATCAGACTCCCCAAGTTTTCTTAATTGTGTCATTTTTTGTATTATTCTTTGGACCCAATTCAGTCTTCCTCTCTCTCTGACCTATCTGTAATGCTGCCAATGGAAGAGTTCTTATTGTTGCCCATTCCAGTGTTCGTATGGAAGATTGATCCAACTCAGCAGCACTGAATTCTTATATATGACTGGTGTATTTGAGAAGAATCTAAATTTTCTCTGCACCACAAATAACTTTTACCAGACTATTGATTTGTTTTAAGTGTTAACAAAAAATGTTTGAGTAATCCTTGAGTCAGACCACTCATACATTACATTCATATATATTATTTTTGACCCAGGCTCAATCTGCAAATCAGAATTCACTGTCTGTGAAAAGAGTTAGGCTGATATTGATGCATTGGTAAATAACTTTAATATACCCTGTGCCTTCACTTGCTGCCAGATAACTCCTTTATAAAAGTGGGATTTAAAAATTAAAAAATTGAAGATTTTTACCTTGGCTCGGTGAGGGCACCTGTGAGTTTGAAAGGCAGTCCAGATTCCAAGGTCAAAGTAGATGAAGGAACTTGTTACTGTAAATTATTTTCCAGATTTAATTGCTGCTCTCAAGCCTTATCCAAGAACTCAATGCTATTTATCAAATTTTAAGCCGATCTGCTATTAGTTTTTTATTGCATCAGTTTAAAAAACTGACAGTATCAACTTTGATACTTCTTTCTCCCACAAACATCTCCTTCCGGGAACACGGCCCTTCAAACATCACATTCTATTTTTTGTTGACAGACTGGTGGACACTACACCTCACATGAAACCATCCTCTGTGCGATTGATGTCATTCATGTTGTTTTCTGAAAATAAGGAAGTGCCAGGAAGTACCTGGCCACTCAGTATAACGAATTCTTACTTTTCACTGGCTGTGTCCCTAAATACTTTAAGACTGCCTGTGTTGAGCCTCTTCTCAACAAATCTGGCATTGATCCCTCTGTCTACAATAAGTTAAGACCAGCTTCAGTGTACTGCCAGAATCCTAGAAAACTCTATCTCATTACAGCCCTGGAAGGCCTGTTAGACAACAGTATTTCTGAAAGAAATTCAGTCAGGGTTTTTTTAACAATCTAACAAACTTCTTGTGCGTCCCAGGAACCTCAGACACAAACTTGATATTCTTTGTACAGATTTAAAACCACCTCTGTAATTTCACCAAAGAGCTAAGGTGACCTGCTGTGGGTTTCCAGACACCATTCAGTATGGGTATCAGTGTTTTTAATCATCTCATAAGCATAATTTTAGTCATGATTTATTTTACGGTCGTACCCAAACTTTTAATTTCTGTTTATTTTCTTTGCTGTGTAAAATAACTTTCTAGCATTTTTTTTAAGATTACACAAAACTTTACCACTATATTTCAAAATTACTGTTCATCCAGTCCATATTCAATATTTGTCCTTGCCATCTTTAATTGCTTAGTGTTTCTCATTGGTTCCCTTTTTCTTTCTCTTTTCTCTCCTCCATTCAGCCTCTAACCCATGTGAAGAGAATGATGGACGTGGTCCCTGTTCACATCTGTGTCTCATCAATTACAATCGCACTGCATCCTGCACCTGTCCACACCTTATGAAACTTTCAACCAACAAACAATCCTGCTATGGTGAGTGTAAATACATACTTTAATTCTTCATGCTTCCTTCTAGTTCTGTCATCACAGCAGAAATATGGGGTGATGTCTAAACGGCAAGGAGGATATTTTGATTTTTGTATGAATTGTGTCCATTTTGACTGACACCAGCATTTGACCATTGTTATCACATCCTCGTCTGGATCAGAGGAAAAGGTCAGCAAAGGAACATTTTCTCAGTTTTTTTTCCCTTTATCATCTTTCCAGCAATGAAGAAATTCCTCCTGTATGTGCGTCGGTCTGAAATCCGTGGTGTGGACATTGACAACCCTTACATAAATGTCATGACTGCACTAACAGTACCAGACATTGATGATGTCACCATGGTAGACTATGATGCTCAGGAGGAGAGGATCTACTGGGCAGACATCAAAACTCAAACCATCAAACGGGCATTCATTAATGGCACCCAGTTGGAGACTATTATTTCTGCAGGTGGGTGTATTTAAAATATTTATACAATATGCAATGCAAGCTGTCTGTGACATCATTATACATGATGATACATGTCACAATATAAAAGTAAAAACATTCGTCATTTGTTGAAGACCATACTGCTCATATCCCTTTCATATATGAGTTGCCAAAAATTTTATTGAGCTCATTTGCATTATAGTTTTGTAAAACATGCAGGCTTAAGAGCTTTTTTTATGCTCTTCCTTACAGACATAGTGAACTGTCGCTGCCTGGCTTTAGACTGGCTTTCCAGGAACTTGTACTGGCTCAGCTCTGAAAATGACGAGTCGCAAATCAATGTGGCTCGCTTTGATGGGTCCCTGAAGACTTCCATCATCCACGGCATTGATAAGCCAAGGTGCCTCGTAGTGCACCCTGCCAAGGGGTAAGTAGATTAGAGCGGAGTGCGCACTTTGTCAGTACCTGACTTTCAATGCATAGCAGCAGGAAACCCGATGACAGACCTCACCTGTAGAAAAGAGAGATCAAGGCCTTGCTGTAAAGAGTTTATGTTTTACAAGGTTGAAATGTAGATCTTTACAAAGCTGTTGGGTGGAACATTTCTTACATTCAATTTCCAGTTATAATGAACAAAACCAGAACCTTTATTGATTGTTCAGGCCTCGTAACATGTTGTACCTACCTAACTGGATCACTACCCCCAACTTTCCCACACAGGAAAATATACTGGACAGATGGAAACACCATTAACATGGCCAACATGGACGGGAGCAACGGCAAGGTGCTCCACCAGAATCAGAGGGATCCTGTAGGTCAGTAGATCTGTGTACCTCTCATTGAGCTTTGCCTCAAGCGTGACTAAGTGAACTTGATAGTAAATTACATTTGTTTTCAAGTTTAGCAGTAACTGTGTCCCAATAAATCAAGGACACTTGATTTGCCACTGTCTGGAGGAATTTGTGAAAGCCTGTTGCAAACACCTTAGCATCACAAAGCAAGAAATAAAACTGAAGGAATTTGTCAGTTTTTTTTTCGTTATGGATTCAATTTATGGTAATTTAATTCAATTAAATTTGCCAGCATCAACAGCTGTGCCTCTGCATGCACCACTTTGCATCTGTGTTTACTTTATTCCAAATTCATTTGAAGTAATTCCCCTATTTGACTTTAATTTGATGACGATAACCCAATAAAGGTGTTTACCTAAAAGTTGTAATAATTTTGTTTTGCCTTAATCTGTTTATTTCCATGCATGTACAAGCACTAACTTTACAAGCTGACTCAGATGTGATGTTTCTGCCTGCTTTGACTTTTTCCACTGTTCCTTTCTCTCTTATGTCAACAAGAGTCAGAGTGAACATCCAGCCTTTTTAGTGCTGTTTTTATGCCAGCAGCCACTGTCAAAAAACTCTTTAAGTAAAAGTGTTAAAGTGTACTGTAGGGCTTGGCAAGGTCATGGAGTCTACCAATGTTGGCGTTCCTTTGAACCCCAGACAAATAACACAAGGGTAAATTGAAAATACACATTAAACTCTGTTTACATTTTAGCAATTTGAACCACAACGAAACCCTTTACATTTCAATCTAATTTTAACGGGAGTGCTCTCAAATGTCCTTCAAGCAGCTGTTGTGAAGAATTAACCTAAACAGTAGGTTTGCAATAGGTGTCTAACAGACAGGCATGTTAATTGGCAAGCAGTCTGAACAATGAACACTGCTTATGGATGCCAGTTGGGGAAGTGAGCCACGTATTGTGATTTTGTTGGTGTGAGATTAAATTTCAGGGGCTTAGTTTTCAATAGATGTTTATATGACAATATTGAGGAAGTTGGATTGTTTTGGAAAATTGGTTGTTAATTATTTTTGAAAGTTTTATATGTAACTATCTTTAGCCTAACTTGCACACCACAGATTTTTGCAATGAGGATGTTCAGCATGATTCATTCGAACCACTGATTAGTCAGAGCTGTTTGATTTGGATTCTTTTCTACTTGCCCATAATTGAAGCCTGATGAAAACAATCAGCACTCGTCTCTGGTAGCTGCGTCTGTCAGCAATCCACATAGCAGAGAGGACTGAATTTCACTGGCTTCATTTATGATTATGGGATCAACCAGGGGACACGACTAAATTAATGATGCGTTGTGACTGTGAGTCTGCCAGACATAAATCCAACACATGGTGGGATACAGTGACTTGTTCAGGGGCCCACGATTTAATTGCTATTGCTTCCCTAACCGTAGCCCACCATTAACAGGAGTATTCAATGAAAGACGATGATGTAAACCAGGCAATGGATTTAAAAGCAGTTCTCCTTCTGTGCTCATTTGTGTACGGCTAACGGTGTTAGAGATTCCCTGCCAACATCAGATAAAGACACACATAATAATAGATAATAACCATCAAATTCATAGAAAATGTACCAAACAAGTATTTTTGAAATGTGTGTTTCTTTTTTCTTTTCTTTTTCCTTTTTTTTTTTTGCATTTACACAGAAAATACAGTATTTATTTTGTCATCAAATAGAACTTTTTTCAGGATAATCTTTGTTTACTGGCATCTCTAAAATTACACTTTGATGATTATATATACTATTTTCACTTTTATATATATATTCTATGTCCTTTGCATGTGTTTGTATGCAAGTTTCTCTGGTGATGATAGAAATCCTGCTGTTTTGAAGTCGAGCTCTTATTCTGAGGCCCTGTTCAGACCTGCATTAACATGCATCTTGGGTGTTTCAAGCACAAGTGGACAGTTCCAACTATGTCAGTTTACATCTGACATTAAAATATGTTTTGAGTGATGACTGGTGATTGGATGTCTTAGATGGAAATATATGGAAATAAGCATGTATGCATTTTTCTTTTTAGCCAAATCCAACTATGAGAGATGGCTATGTTGTTAATTAGTTTGAGGGGGAGAAAGCAAGAAAGATAAAGGGGGAGAGATACAGAGACTGAGATAAAGATAGAGAAGGGTACTGGGGGGTTAGACATTTAACCATTTCAAATAATTTTCGAAACCCTGTTGGAGCTAAGAAAACTGTCCAGGGGATGTCTGTGTCCTGTGCTACATTGTAGAACTGCCCACTCCTCTGTTTTGTTCATAGTACTAAAAGAATGTGGCCGCATGTGACCCAGACCACCTTTGAATGTGATGTGAGTGGTTGAGATTCAATTTCATCTTTACTCGGGGGGGTGTCCACACGTGTACCTCAAACTGTGTCCACTTAGGGTTGGATCATCTGAGATGGATGTAAATGCCGGGTCTAAATGGGGCCCTAGTGATGCCTGGCACAATGATTACTAATCAGCTGTCCTCTCTTCACTTGTATTACTCTCAGGTCTCTCAATAGACTACACTGCCAACAAGCTGTACTGGATAAGCTCGGCCAATGGCACTATCAACAGGTGCAATCTGGATGGCAGCGGGCTTGAGGTGCTGGAGGCTCTAAAGAGGGAGTTGGCCAAAGGCACAGCTCTGGCCGTGATGGGTGAGTGGAGCTTGTCACAAGTGCATCAGTTTGCTGTTGGGGATTAGACAGTGTGTGGAGGGTTCACAAGTTAACCAGTTAAGTGGCTGGGGCTATAGAAAAGAGCTGTTTACACAGTGGAGACAATAGATAATTAAAATGCCACACAGCACTAATTGATGATTGATTTTTTTTTTTTCCTGGCTTTCATAATGAAAAGGGAGGAGGCTGTTCATTATGTCTTGATTCTTGGCATCAGGGTTGAATCCAGTGAGCCCCGTTCTCTATCAATTCATTTTGGTTTAGAAACCTCCTGAAATCTTAGTCACAGCTTGCTCCTATATAGTGTGCAGGGTCAGGCTCGTCAACCGTTCATTAGCTGTTTTGTTTTTTATATACATACAAGCTGCCAACAGCAACTTGTTAATCTAAATTAGTTCTTAACCATCAGTTTAGCCAAACCTCATTCTGGCAATACACCACCAAGGTGTGCAAAACTGATTAAATACCCTATACCTTATACCAATTAGCATTAATATATACTGTACTCTATTTTGTAGGGACGACACAATTTAATTTATTCTTCTCTTTTTGTTTATTTTTCATATATATATATATATTTTTTTTTTTTTCTTTCTTTCTTTCTTTTCATTATTATTATGTTGGGTTTTGTTTTGGGTTTTTTTGTTTTTGTTTTTTTTTTCAGAACGTAATTTTGATTTTAAATCAACTTACTTCCACTGGGTAGCAATCGTGCAACTAGAAGCTTCCCAGTAAGCTATGCAAATGCATTGTGCTTGCCAAGATTGGTAATTAGAATGGAGGCAGACACATTGAAAAGAGCTTGTGTGTTTGTGTGTGGTTCAAAGTGTAATTTTTATTTTTTCTAATTAAGAAAAAAAAATCAATTGTGTTGTCAGGGTGATAATATGTTCTTGAAGCATGTTGTGGATCATGGCAAGTCTTTGTTTCCTTTGTGGTATCTGTCACAATGTGCAGAGAACATTAATTGCCACGCTATGGGATAACACAGTACCTTCACATTAGAATCCCATTTATTTGGGTAGCTTTTAGCATTCTGCAACTCTTAACTACATCTTAATAATTTTTCATTTCATATTTATAGGATTTTCTGTTCTTTCCACAACAAGCAAAAATAGTGAAATGCAGGTGTCGCTGACAATTTCATGACATGTTGCGTTAGTGAAATAGTTAAACTGTAGAATGTACAGCGATGTACCATTAATTTTATTAATACATCGTTGAAGAGAGAAAATTCATGGTGGCTAAACATGGGATTTAATGATATTTTGACATGCACAGATAATAGCAACCAATGGATTTTTCTATTTAAACTTAAATTCATCCAATCATGAAAGTGTATTCAAGCTTTAGACCTGTTTAATGATCTTTGTATGGTGTGATTGGATTCATCTGCCATTAGTATACATGCTGATCTATCGAGTGCTGGAAGTACACACAATTATTAATTAAACTTGGTGTTCTATAGGAACTGCATTCCATATGTCTTTCATTCCTTACCAATATTATAAGCCTAGAAAAATTAACAGTTTTCATATAGTATCTGATAGCACATAATATCACTCTGTGTGCTACAAGTACTCACTAAACTACTACTTAACTAAATGTGTATATTTCAGACTATTAACACGAACGTGACTTAACAACATTGTCTTCTATAAATACTGTTAAAAGAAGACATTTAATTTACATTTAGCCTGACATCTACAGCCAGCATTTAAACCAAATCAAATCAGATTTATTTATATAGCGCCAAATCATAACAACGTTACATCAAGGCACTTTACACATAGAGCAGGTGTAAACCAAACTCTTTATAAAATTATTTAAAGAGACCGAACAGATCCCACTATAGTTTATTTTCTGTTAGATATTTTTAAGGAGTTTATTTGATCCCAAGATGTTGACCACCTTTGCTATAAACCACCGAGTAGATACTTGAAAATCTTACAAGGTCAGCTGAAAAAAGGAGGCGTGGGAGAGGCCAGCAAGACATCAGCCAAACAGGTCATTTTCCAATCTTGAGTTTCTTTTGCTGTTGGTAAATTAAGTAGACTGCTTAGAGAGTAATAACCCACTGCAGATTATTTTTTTCTGATCTCCATGGTGAAAAATACAATTAAATGCATCTGCAGACCATTCACTCTGTTCATCACATTTGTTTTCTACATCTCTCTGTTTGTGCTTTGTCTTACTGGGTCAGCAAACTGTGATTATATTTGTAATACAATGAGTATTAGAATCACAATTTGAATGTGAAGATAGTTTAAATACATGTGCAGTCTCCTTGGCAGCCAAATAACTAGTGGTTGTCATCAGGTGAGCCAACCGTGGGGATTTAGCCAGTCAATTAATTACTGAGCATTAATCTAGCATTATTCTGCTCTCCCCTCTGGTGTGTGATCGGTTGGTATTTGAAGTGGTTAAGGTCAGATAAACGCAAGGAAAGCTTGAGATTTTTTAAGACTTGTAGCTTCTTCACATCAGGAGGTAAAGGCACGTAATCATGAAAGGGTTTTCCAAAGGTTATTTCTCTGCAATGAAAACCTGTGGAGTGCAGTTCTCAGAAAGGAATCAGATATTGTGTCTCACTGAGGTGCTTGTGTTTCCTTTAAGCTTTTTCATTTTGCATGCCTGTCATGAGGATTGCTCATGGTAGTTGTGAAAAGGTATAATGAAGGCACAGTTACTGACACAAGGTCGATCCACCCAGGTTCTAGGGCTTTGTAATAATTGGATTGGCTTGAGGGAAAGGTGAGGGTTTCTATTTAGAAGGTGCGCGTGATCCATCAGACTTGACTTGCTTGGAATGAAACGAGCAGTTGAGATGGAAATTGAATATGATGTGACAAAAACCAAACGATCACCGCTAGCAAGCGGTCCCCATGGCATCAAATTAACACAGAGTGCAAAGCAAATCTAGGTTTATGTGCCCTCCGAGGTCAAATGTTTTGTAAATTGCATGTAGACTGTCATTCTCACACATGGGAATTGGTCTGATTGGTGGAAACAAGTTAGCGTCCCATTGAACCTTTTTTTTTTTTTGGTAGTATGCAGCAGTTAAACTGTTCAGACGATTATCATGTGGTTCCTGCTCCCTGGCTTTGAACATGTTGCTTTAGAATACCATGATTACTGTTTGCTTTTTTGTTTGTCCTTTTTTTTTTTTAACTAGAATCATGTCCACCCCATTTACAATGTCTGTTTTTGGGTGGAGGGGGGGTTATCTGATTTTACTCCACTATATGCCTCAGTGATAAGTTGAGAGTACCAGTCATATCTGTAGTGTCTGCAGGAAAGTGCATTAACTCTACATCACTGATCTCTGCTAAGGTGGGTGTCGGAGGACACAGTGGTCGTGGTGGCCAGAGCATGAAATCTGAGGGTTCAAATCTGAAATCTGAGTTAGAAATTTTTCTTTGTTAGGTATGAATTAAAAATAAAATAAAAAGATGAAGATATGTTGCCTCAGTATCACATAATATGTAACAAAGTGAACAGACATATGACAGTAAGTCATTCAAATCGAAGTGCATAGGACAACCTCTGTTGGTCAAAACCTTTTCCAGACATCAAAGTTTCTATGTTGTCTGGCTGCAAGATGCACACATCATCAGTTGCAAGTGGGCAGAGTGGGGTATCCCACTCTTTAATCTCAAATCAGCCCAGAGAATGCTTAAATTATTCAGGGGTCTTATGGCATACGAGTGCCAGCATTGGTAGATTAGAGTGCCAGTTGGTGCAGACCGTTTGCACTTGGAATTGACGATGAAAGGTGGTGTTTGATTGAGCTGTAGTGTTTCCGAAAGCTTTTTAGCATCACAATATCATTTGCATACATTTCACAGTGAAGAAGACAAAATGCTGCAGTATTACCTGGAGAAAAAAAAATGGAATTTGCCCTGCACCACAATTTTACTTCATCTACTTGTGTGGCCAGATTTTGAAAGAAAGTGAAATTGATGGTTGCAGGTGGCAAACTATGGTGGGCAGATGAGGAATCAGCACAGCTGGGAACGGTTACCAAGAGAGATGGACGAAACCTGCTGATTTTGAGAAACAAAACGAGCGGGGTGGTTCATATGAAGGTGTACGACAGAGATGGTCAGAAAGGTAAGCAGGCCCACATATGGTAAAGAAACATGGCCAAAAAAAAGGAAGACGCACACTGCCCACATTTATTACCTTACTATTTACATTTTGCTGTTTGTGTATAACATTCAGGAAGAAACCCGTGCCAGATAAACAATGGAGGATGCTCACAGCTCTGTTTTCCCACTTCTGAGAACAGCCGTAGTTGCTCCTGCACAGTTGGCTACAACTTGCGTAGCGACCGCATGTCTTGTGAAGGCAAGTTTTCCAAATACTGCAGCTGCCATAATAAAATCGGCATTTAGAATTTCTTATTTATTTACTTATTTATTTTTACAAATATCTCCTTGACCTCTTTCTGAACCAATCTTTAGTGCATTTTTTGTCAGGTTACATTATGTGATCAGTCAATGCTTAGGTCAAAGGACATTCTTAATTTGTTTCCTTTGTTGGAATTGTAATACAACATTTGTCATTCTTCAGGTGTTGACTCATTTCTGATATATTCCATCCACGAGGGTATCCGGGGAATCGCTCTTGACCCAAATGACAACAGTGAAGCTCTCATGCCCATCACAGGAACATTGTTTGCTGTGGGGGTTGACTTCCATGCAGGTATGATATCATGCAGCCAGACAGAGAGGGATTTTCACTTTTTTAAAAGTGTTTAATTTTGGGTTAAAGACAGCCGATACATGTCCCTCCAGGAGTTACCATGTCTGATACAGTCAAATTTACATTTTGCTCCTTGTACTTTCTGATTAGAAGGAAGTTATTTAAAGGTGCTTAAAACACTTTGGTGTGTGGTTATTTGATGAACATGACCTTTAAATGTGAAAACTAACAGTTTAAATGGAGGTTGAATAGTTTAAATGTGGCTTTTTTAATCCAGTGATATTTCAATGAGTTAACTTAGAAGGAAGGTTTAATGTCTCACACTTTCACACGACAGACTCACAAAGGTTAAATACCTACTTTGACCTTGACAGTATATCTGCCCTATACGTTTATATAATGACTTTAGTTAGTGATGTAATGTACAAAGTACAAAGTGCATGAAATACAAATAATGATGATAAAAGAACCTTACAGTCAGCAGTAATGCCAACCCTACACTAGATGACAGGGTTCAAGATTTATGTTAACACAAGCACTCCGAATTTAAATTCCTAGTCATATTTCACACAATCAAGCAAGAGTTTCTGAAATATACCACAGGAGCTGTGGTTGAAATAATCCCATTTTCATGCGCGTTTTACGTAGCCGTGCTACAAACCTTTCTGTTCTGAATCCTAAAAAAGGAGGTAAAGGTCTTTCTTTTACCTGATTCTAACACTAAGAATAATGATCTGTGGGCTTCTGGAGTGCATCGTAGATGAATGGTTAAAAAGATCACATTATAGGGGAATCTCAGGCCATGAATAGGATGATGCTATTTCCGCACAAGCCTCTGAAACAATCTTAATACAAAACAATTCCCAAGATATTATATCAACTGAATGTACCCTAACATGCACTGGAAAGCATGAAGCCAATAGTTTGTTCTACTGTTTGTTACATCCCTCCTTACGATAAAAATAATAGATTTATTGCACAGACAAATGCTATGAATATACTATAGGCTGCTAGTGTTCCATATGTGTAATAGGTTTCTACTGATAGCATGATGACAAACGCAGTGTAAAGGAAACTGCATAAGCACGAAAGAAACTGTATACACACAAGGTGACCATAATAAGGATATGCAGCAATTCTTCTTAGAGAAAGAAAAACAATGCCCTGTTGGGATAATTCAGCATGAATGCTCTGGGTTTCCTATGTAGGTTCACAAAAAATGAAGGTAGTAAATGTAAATTTATACAAAGGTTGCTCAAACTAATATTTCACCGAGATGACTGCCAGAGGCAGAGATCAGCAGCCATTCCATCACTTGGCAGGAACTAATAGCTACAGTATGTTTTCTATTGAAGGCAAAAATATGATGCAGAACAATATTCACAACAAAGTGTCTATGTATGTGTGTGCATCTGTCTGTGTCTTGTGTCTTCATGATTGTTTTTGTCTTTTTGTGCATGTCTCAGGAGAACATGAAGCTTAAATTAAACCAAATCTATTTGTATGGCCAATAAGGACAAAAGGTCATTTTTCATTCATAGTCGGGTTGGTCATCCCACCATTTTGGACCAAAGTGAAATATTTAAACAGCTGGACCCACTCTGTCATCTAGTGCCATCATTAAGTCAATATTTGTCAAATGCTTATTTAACTTCTGTTCCAAACACTATAAAGAGATGTCTGAGCTACAGAACTATACTTTTTATACTTTCCTTCTGGCAGCAGCCAGTGTCAGATATTATGTTTTTGGCACTTTGTCTGGCTGTTTGGCTGTCATATCTGTCCTATTTTGTGAAACGCAATTTTTTCAAGTATTCACTTGAAGAAATTTCTTGTCACAATCACAACACACTCTGTGCCGCCAGTTGCAAATTCATGTTCTAATTATGACACAAAATAAGGAATCAATATTTTTTCATATCCACATGGTCAAATGTCATCTTGACTGTGACATAACAAAAACACTTGATCATTATTTAATTCTGTAATTCAACAACAGGTGACTGTAACTATATTTGCTTTAACAGGGTTAGTATCATATAATTCCATCATGCTAATATGTTAAACTAAAATATTGTAAAATTTTAGAATATCACTATACCTACTTAAAGTATTTTGGCATTCTCATTTTAAGTATTAGCAGGAATTTAGATCAAAGTGCTGGTCGAATGGCTCTGTACTTTTAATCTTGTAATTCTGATAAAATGATCCTTTAAACATGATTTTAGATGTATTCAAATTGTTTTAATTGCAATGACTGTCCTCTAAATAATTAATAAATAAATACATTTGGACTAGTCAGAAAAAATTACTCATAAAAACTATAAATACCCACTGTAATAACTTGAAGTATACAATCACTCTTTGTATTGAAGTTAATTATTGAATTTTACTGGACTAGGACTCTATATGTAAACTTTTCAATTCACTGAGTTCAGGAGACCTAGTGCATGTTGGAATGCTGACTGGTTTCTGTGTTCTCAGTTGTCATCCAGTAACTACCAAGAGAACCTGAAATCCTTTTTAAATCTGAACAACCTCATAGGTCTATCGCAATCTTGATATGCAACCTCGGCTCTTGGAAAGAGAAAATAAGCCAAATCCAAGCCAAAATTAGACATTGCCAAAGTATAGAACATGATTGCCAATCATCCTGTTCTTTGTGACTGTGGGCAGGTGAACATGCAAATACATTACTAAACCCTTCCAAAGGAAGCAGTAGATAGCACACGCGTAGCATTTACATGTCATTACAGACGCCAGGCTGCCAGAGCAGAACAGATGAAAGCCCTGGAGCTGTGTTCTGTCATAGGTGAGCTACATGTTAAGCATGTGAAGGCAACCGAAACAAGAACCTACAAATAAACATAAAACGCCCTCTAAACTCCTAATAACCTGTACAGAGCCCAACTGACGAGAGACGCAGTTAAAGACTGCACCATAAATAAATTACATACAAATGCTTATGTAACAGGGCTGTAAAATCAGAAGAGGGCCATAAAAATTTTACCAACATGTTTTGCATGAAGCAATATACTACCCTGTAAAATTTGGTCAACAATCTTCTTTCCTGTTGAGGCACTGTAAGTTAACAAAGAACTGTGGCTTAACTGTGTGGGAATTTTCGCCATCATACTTTATCGTCCCATACAACATTTGGTGAAATGGGCCGAGCTGCAGTAAAATGTGGTTTCATGAGCTACTTTGTTTGATGGTGTAAATACTTTTGTGGCATCATCCCTTTTTTCTCTTGTCATTAACTGTATTGTGTGTTTTGCAGGAAATGACACTGTATATTGGACAGACATGGGCCTGAACAAAATCTCCCGTGCCAAACGCGATCAGACCTGGAGGGAGGATATCATTACGACTGGGATCAGTCGTGTGGAAGGCATTGCTGTTGACTGGATTGCTGGTTAGTGTCAGGATTCCCTGTGGCTAGAATTTAGTACTGCAGGTTATCAAAAATAAAAGAATTAATATGAACAACTAGTTTCAGCATTAAGTGGAAGTTTTGTGTTTGTGAGATCATGATGGCACCATTTTGTGTCTTATTCTACTGAGGATCAATATACTTAATAAAACAATTTTCACATCTTTCTAATGCTTCTCTCTACACAGGAAACCTATATTGGACAGACCATGGTTTCAATTTAATTGAAATCTCAAGACTGAATGGTGCATACCGATCAGTGGTTATATCTGAAGGACTTGACCAGCCAAGGGCCATTGCTGTACATCCACAGAAGGGGTTGGAGATGTTTTGTTTTAATTTATTTTTTATTTTTTTGTTTCCATTCTCTCTGTAAAATGTTTATTGCAATCAGTAACATCGCTTTCAACAGTGATACAGGCTGCTAATAATACATTTGCCTCCAGAAATTGTGAAGCAAAAAGAGGTAATGGCTGCATTGTCCAATATTGAGTCATCCCATAAATATTTTTGTTTTGGTGTGTTGGCAGTAATACGAACAATGTTTGGCCTCTACCTTGCTTAAGTCATTTTGACTGTTAGTTTTATTTATTTTTAAAATCATTATTCTTTACACAATATGTATTTTCATCTGAGATAATGAAGTTTAATGTTGAACTTTTAAGTATTAGTAAAAGGGAATATTACAAGAAGTATTGGCTAAAAGTTGTATAATGACTTTTGTTGTTCTGTGATGGCCAGGTATCTGTTCTGGGCTGAGTGGGGCCAGAACCCTTGTATTGGTCGCTCCCGTCTAGATGGTTCGGACCAGGTTACCTTGGTTAACTCAGGCATCATATGGCCCAATGGAATTTCCATAGATTATGAGGTGCAGTTTCACACAGATGCACAGACGTTGTCATCAACCTCATCTGCCTCCATTCGCTTCCTACACCCATGCCTTCTACCTTATATTACTTTTTGCTGAAATATAACAGTGTGTAACCAGCTCAGCATGTGATATACTTTAAAATTATCCTCCAGGAAAATACATTATACTGGTGTGACGCCCGCACAGATAAGATCGAGAGGATCAACCTTGAGACAGGTGAGAGCCGGGAGATTGTACTGTCAGTGGCCAACGTGGACCTCTTCTCAGTGGCTGTGTTTGGGCCTTTTATCTACTGGTCTGACAGGTAATTTATAATTTTTTTTTTAAAGTGCACACATATGTATTGCCCTGCATAAGCCTGCAATATAAACCCATTAACCCTTCCCTTTGCAGGCCTCAAGAAAATATTAAGAACAACAGTTATAGCAAAGGTCACCACCATTGTGAATACTCCAGGCACAATTCAGTATTATCAGCAAGTGAATCTCTTTGCTCAACCATCTGTGAAATCACACAGTTAAATTCAGTGATTCTTTATTTCCTTTCATGAAGTTTTTTTCTGAAGCAAAAACATGCTGAGATGCAAAGTGTCAGTAGAGAAATGTTGTGAAGTGGATCATCCCATCCCCTCTTCGTTTGGTTTTGTTTTTAACTTGACCTAGCCATGACTTGATAGTCAATTATCTAATTCGTAACAAGGATGATGGTGAAAAGAAGCTGCTAGCTTCACTGCACTTTTATCCTCAGCTTTTCTAAAAAGCTGAAGTATCAGAACTGGCTGGCCGTCTTGGATTTTGTTTATCTTTCATTAAATTATATTATCTATTTTTTCTAACTAGCTGTCTCTCCAACCACTATGCTGCCAAAGTGAAAAGTCCATATAATATATATTTTTGCAAATAAAACCTCTTTGTGTTTTTTCTCTGCTGATATTGTTCAGGGCACACTCAAATGGTTCAATCCGTCGTGGCTTCAAGAGTGATACTAGTGAAGCTGTAACCATGAGGAGTGGACTTGGGGTTAATTTAAAGGGTGTGACAGTCTTCAATAGAGGCAGAGAAAAAGGTACATGCAGCAGTTTTACACTCTTATCAATTTTTTACTGTTGTCATTTTTGTTACCTGGCCTGTATTTGGTTTGGAAGAGCTTTTCACGAAATGCACTTTGTGTTGGTTACCTGGGTATTTCCTTATTTATCATCAGTATACAATTTATTGCACAAAGACAGAAAATTTCACAACCAGTAACTAAACATGTGTTTGGTTTTGAAGGCACCAACCCCTGTGCCAGGAGTAATGGAGGCTGCCAGCAGCTATGCTTTCACCTGGGCAGTGGTCGCCGGACCTGCTCCTGTGCTCATGGCCGCTTGGCAGATGATGGCTTTGCCTGTGAGCGCTATGAAGGTTATTTACTCTACTCTGAGAGGGCTATACTGAAAAGTATCCATCTTTCAGATGAGAATGACCTTAATTCGCCTGTCCAGCCTTTTGAAAATCCTACATTTTTCAAGAATGTCATCGCACTGGCCTTTGACTATAGTCAGAAGACAGCTGGGACAAACCGCATTTTTTTCAGTGATGTCCACTTTGGAAATATCCAGATGATTAATGATGACTGGACAGGAAGATCTATAATTGCAGAAAGTAAGTGAATGTTATGCTGTTCTTGCTAATCACATGTTTTTCGTCATTAAAAAGCCTGCCAAATATTGTGACCTCTCTGTTCTGAATCAGTGCAGTACAATGTGGCACAGGTAAGATTATCACACCTACACTGGAATTTTTTCTGTCTCATTTTCATGGAAAAGAATAACTTAGCTATCAATCTGGACAGCTATCTAAACAGCTAGGCCACTGGCTACTTCTTAGTTGCACTTCCTTCTGACATATATGTAACTCCAATGATATTTTTTATTTATTTATTTATTTAAGTTTTTTTATCTCCTAACTGCCAATATGCTCCTAGTGCATAGTGGCCCTGAAGTGGAGCAGAGCCAGTGTGAACATTGATCCAAGACTGCTGACATGCTGCTACAGATGAGCCATCATGTATTTCTTATTTCTTATTTTGAGAACCTTCTTATGACTATAACATAAACACAGCATCGATAGCTTTTACTTTTTCTACTTTTGTCTCTTATCATTCTTTTGTAAAGACCACATATTACTAAATCACTATGGTATAATACCTATGTTCAAAATGTTTTGCTGTTACAGAGTATATATTGGCTACAGTCCCTCTTTATTTCTTTACCAAAGTTCAGTCAGTCCTGTCTGGATACGCATGACTAGGTTCAGATGAACAGCAAAAGCCTCTGTTCTGCTCGGCTAGCACCCGCTACCATTCTGTGAAGTTTCCACAGGGAGCAGAGCTCAGCACCTTCCCACCTCCTCCTCACACTAGGAGGCTGGCAATGCTACTAATCCACTCCAACCCATCCCCCAACTCATCTCCCAAACCCCGCTGAGTGATCTTTCAGTTTATTTATTTATCATCTAGAACCATCTTCTCAACCATCTGTTGGGATTTGCAAGTATCCTTCACACCTTAGCACGTGTGAACTGTAAAATCAGAGTGTTGTAAAAAATTGCAATTAATCTCCCTTGTTCCAATTAGTTTATTTAGTGTTGAATGAAAGCAGCATGTCCTTCTAATCCATAATCTTTTGATCGAATGAACACCTTTAGGCAGTATCTAACCTTGCACTGTATATAAAAGCAAGACTCCCTCCTCTTCTCCTCCTAAAGTTTCTGCCTGCATCTCATCATTGGGAAAAGGTGAAGATGTTAATCATCCATATTTCCCTAATTAAACTCCTTGTCCCCCATTAATTACTCTCTCGCTCCGCCAACAATTTGTGAGAAAGTCCAAGCTGCCAGACGGCCTTTATTGCAAACTATTAATTAGTGATTGGCTGACTCAGTTAAAGTCTTAAGTATTCTAGAGTATGGTTTATGGGTTTTTAGATAAGAGGATACAGCCAAATTCTGTTGCATTGGCCACAAGTTCACCATTTAGATGAAATATGGGCTGCGTTGACAGATGACAGCATGCAAAAATTCAGGAGTCACAGAACAGAGGTTCACAATATTTGCCAAATGGTGCATGCAGATGTTATGATAATAACAAGAAAATGTTTACTGTGAATGCTGTTTCTTAAACTGATAAGGTTAACACCTAAATTCTTTCTAAGTGTGTACATCTTGAAAGCTAATCTCTTGCTTTGTCAAACAATGACCAAACATACTTACAGACACAATTGTTGCACATGAATGAACGCACACGAGAATCTAGTTCATGTAGGTAATCTTTCAAACACTATTTTCTATTGCATTGACTAACTAGATGATATCTTTAGGGTTCAGTAGCTTTGTACAGTGCAACCTTTTTAAATTCTTATAAATAAACTGTATCAAGAAATAAATATGCAACTTTGTGGCATTTTTGTGGTACCGGTGTACTGCCATTTTCTGCCACCTTCACGCTGTGTCAATATTTTTTCCTGGTATGGGATGTTCTTTTTTGTACGGTACATATATATATATATATATATATTAATGTACTACAATCATCCACAGGGAACAGTCATATTCATATATACAAGGATGAGTACATAGCAACTCAGCTGCACACATGCATTTATATATATTGCTTCTTCAGATTGTGTAATATTGAAACAATGGAGTCAGAAGGTCATTTAAAAAACCACTGGAAAAGAAGGCTACAGTGAATGATAAAATATGAAGATGGCCAGTTTTTCTGTCTGTTATCAGTGTCTCTCTGAAAGGTTCACTCCCTGTCTGCCACATTCTCGCACTAGTCTGAGAGGATGCAAAGGCTTTTTCATAGTCTGTCTTTAGGAAATTGGTATTGCAGTAAAAACATTCAGGTACTGACTGACTGTTGCATCGACAAATACTTTTCTGTCCAGTGTAGTGAGGCATGCAGTTATTTTCCTGTCAGTCACCAAGAAAACATAATCCCAATTCCAACACAATTGGAGTCTGCCATCTGTTACAAGCAAAGTCAGTATTTTTACCTAAATCTGCAGCATGTACAGTTTTTATATTACATTTGGGACACAAAAGAGGTTATCGATAAACTAAATGAACAATTTCACTGAATGAGACTGCTCTTTCTGTGTGTGCATGTCACTTTAGTCACTTAAACAACCAAGGATGGATGCCCTGTTGTAGACTAATTTGGCAGATGTATTTTTCATATGAAGGTCTTGCCAAGAGCAGCTCTAAAGATGAGTGTCCATCTGGCAGCTCTGGTTTTTCACTGAACTGAATTAGGCTTCATTGATTGCAACTTGAGCGTTGGTTCTATGTTTTTTTTCTTCTAGATGTGGGTTCAGTGGAGGGCCTCTCCTATCACCGGGCATGGGACACTTTGTATTGGACCAGCTCTACCACCTCCACCATCACCAGGCAAACGGTGGACCAGAAACGAGCCGGTGCCTTTAGCAGGCAGGCTGTGGTCACTCTTTCGGAGGAAGACCATCCACATGTCCTGGCCCTGGATGAGTGTCAAAAGTCAGTGCATTCTCTCATCATTTCACCACCAGCTTATGTATATCAATACTCACCGCCGTGCATTCTATAACTGTTTTAACTTATTTTGTTTTATTTAATGGTGCCGGTAAATATATACAATAGATTACATTAATTATGTGTTTTGAGAGACAGACAAGCTTGTGCAAACCTTTACTACTGCAAGGCATTACTCTCACATTTTCCCATTAAGTTTTTTAATGCACTTAATAGAGAAGGTCACTGCCAGAGTTATCACTCAGGGAGAGGGGGAAAAAATCACATCACTGCTGTTCTGTGCAGTTAGGACACATTTTAAGATCTTTTTCCTTGTCTATAAATCTATTCATTGACTACACTGTTGACATGCAGCCAGATATGGCCACCGTAGAGCTCTCTATGCTGTGCGCTTTACTGCTCACTGTAGTGAATGCAGTAAATCAGAGGACAGAAACATGAGCTGAGGTTTTTTTTACGGGTTCTGATAATATGTTTTTGGTTTTAGAATAAGTGGGATATAATTGGATGAAAAGCGTTGGGTTTTTGTTTGTTTGTTTTGTTGTTTTGTTTTTGTTTTTTTTATGTGATAGTGTAAATTTAGCCTTTTAATGACCACTATGCTTCAGCAAGGATATATTCATAGCTAAGATTTAGGCGCTTTATGTTGTCAGGAGCTACATTTTGAGACTTTATAAAGTACATTGTGTGTTTTCTACTCTATTTTCTTGCATGTTTTACAATTCTCAGGTAGAAGGTCTGTTCTAAACTGCAAAAAAAAAAAAAAATCAACAATTTGACTTAAGTGATAAGTATTGTTCTGTTTAAAATAGTGCTTTAGTATTTCTATTGCAAGTTGTTCAGATTGTGACCGTTGTGAAAAGAGTATCTTGCTCCTGCTGTTGGACGAACTAAATTAATTTCTTGACCTCAGACTATATCCTTGGTTTGCAATTTGGCACCATATCCATCCCACTCCAGAAACTCTGTCTGATAATTAGAATTCAAACTCAAGTGATTAATTAGCAGTCTGTGGCTGTGACTTCTGACTAGAATCCTTATTATCACACTAGAGTGGACTTCCATGACTTCATTACAGTACTAAGTGAAAGCCCTGGGGCTGAAAAAAAAATATCATGAATGATTTGAAAACACATCTAGCCCTTTTTTTTGATTATTTGTCTCCATACCTTTAATTTAAAACATCCACTGTCCATTTGGTAAATTGCATGTAAACCACAATACAAATTTTGTATTCATCTTCTGCTCTTATCATTTTTTTTTTATTCATATGCTTTCAGAAAAGAATATCATTTAAATGTTTTTATCACAAGCTGTATGCTGTGATCTGTTTTATCAAACTGAAACTCAGCTAAACTCTATCACTGATGAGCTCCTTTGGGGTATACAGTGGGTAAGCTGACAGACAATGGAGATCTTTGAGAGCTATGCAAGGTTGTTGATAACTGACATAATAATAGATAATTGCACATAGCACCATATAGTGTTTACAACAAAGACTTTAAGTGAACCAACTACTACTGATATGGAAAACATGAAATAACTAAGTAAATAGTAGAAAATAAAATGCACAGAAACAATGTCTTGGGCATGAAAATTGTTTCTTTTTCCCTCATTCTAATTGCTCTTTAAATGGCAACTCTGCTCTGAATTTCAGAACCTGTTATCTCACCAGACACAAATACACCACAGGTTTTGATTACACCAGAATTGACCTCTTCCAGCTGCCCCACAATTCTTTCCCTATGGGTGCAATCTCACTGTTGGTTTTATCTGCACTGCACAATCTGAAGTTGCCCCAGAAATAACCACCCTCTTCAGTGCATCCATAATTTTCCTATAGTTGTTGGTACGAACCTTCAATAAACCAGCAGTTGCTGATCTCAGTGTTTTTTGGCCTGTAGTTACTCAGGGAGTTAGCAATGTGCCTTCGTCTTTGTCATGTTGTTGGATATCTGAGCATACCTGTCTAGGTTGTTTCTTTATCAAGGATTTAACAAAAGCAGTTTTTTAAGGCTTCAGGGATGGATTGATAATGTTCAGGACATGACGAGTAACACTTTTAACCACCCACTTAAATGGGCATGGGCGAAGTGTTGAGTTTAAAAGCAAAGCTCAGTAGAAGTGACTCTGGTGAATTTCCCCATGGTTACCTCTTTTTTGCTAATGTTATTAACAGGTTTAGCGAGATTACCTGTGTAGAGCAGTAGTGCTCTAATTTAAATAATTTTATTACAGAACAAAAAGCAGACAACCCACACTGACAACAATCTGTAGTTTTATAGCTGACATCTAAAGATTAAATTGTAGATATATGTCACTTACTGTTAAAAATAAATAATTAAGAATTATACCGTACTTTGCTGACTAGTAATGTTTGTTTTTTCCATAACTCTTATAGCCTGATGTTTTGGACCAACTGGAACGAACAGAGGCCGAGCATCATGAGATCCACCCTGGCGGGGAAGAACATGAGGATTATTATCCAATCAGACATCCTGACACCCAATGGACTGATTATCGACCACAAAGCTGAGAAGCTCTACTTTTCAGATGGAAGCCTTGGAAAGATTGAGAGATGTGACTATGATGGATCCAGCAGATATGTGAGCATGAAAATAATAGCCCCAAGTAAAATATTTGGTCATGCTATCTTAAGCAATTGATTCTTTTTTTTTTCTCAGTAAATATATTGATACAGAACCATTATATATGCTGCAGACGCTTTTGAATTAAAGTGCCACATTTTTGTACCTTTGACCATCCCTATAAGTCAAGGAATGTTTTTATGAAATACCCAATGACTCACCGGGTAGAATCTATTTTTTTTCTTCAGTCTCTCACTGATGAAGATATTTCATTACAAAACATTTGAGAATTGAGGCACATATTCAGGGAAAGAATGTCAAATTGATCTACCCTTTTCTCCTGAAATGAAACAGTTTTTCTGTCTCCTGTTTAATCTGCCATGCCTATTGAGCCCCTGGAACATAATCCTCTATACAGCGAACAGGATATGAAACACCTCTTGATGTTCTTTCTGATATTTCATCTCTCGAGGTACAGATGGCTTCCTTAATCACAGAAGTCATTCCGTGGAAAAGTAAAGACGCTCACTCAGGGGACTTCTCGTTTTGTCCATGAAAAGTTGCATGCATAATGTATGACATCCAAACTGGATTTATATCCTGGATTTATATTTGTATCCAATGTCTGCAAAGGATTACGGTACAAGATGGTCTTTTTTTACTATAATTTCCGTTTTTCCTCAACATGACCTCTGCAGCTCATCACCTTGGTCAATTTTAATTAATTGCCCATATGTTTGCTGAGCCAGGTCATAAGGCTTAGACAGTCCTCACCTTTGGGTCTTCACCTGACCTTGCTGTAGTCCTGCTAATGAAGGCTTTTCAGTGAGAGTGCTCTGGGTGCAGAGTCTCCATTCCAATTAAAATGTGTAAATTAAACAGAAGTTGCTGATTGTCATCTTCAGCACTTTTTCTCACTGTAGCTGTGAAAATCTTGAGACGATCCACTGTATATAAGACGATATCTCTGGAGAGGGTAGCTTTAGGCTACCTGTCAGTTTAAAGTCTTGTGATTGTTTCACTTTTATCTTCAGTCACATGAATGTAAACTTGGATGGCAGTGGGATGTCCTTTAGGATACCCTTTCTCTTCACCACAGCAGTGCCATTACATGCTTCCAGTGTAGCTACTGACAAAGAAGAATAAAAGCTGTGGCATGAGGCCCCCCTCTCCCCGCCCATGCCATTTTGAGAGTGGAGACTCATGTCATTAATGAAAGCAGTGCTTCACAAAGGGCAGTGGAGTGCATGATAAGCAAAGATGTCAGTATGTTTACCCAAGAAAAGATGCCCTTTTCCCCATGGAGAGAGTAAATATGAATTGAAAGCTGTCGGCAGTTGAAGTATGATATTTGAATATTGTTGAGCAGTGAAAACGTGATAAGATTGAATGAAATATGTTCATATTTACCAAAAACATGATTTCAGCTCAAAAATAATGTGAAGCTGGCTGTAAACCTAATGTGTCCCAAATCAAATTTTCCATCAATATGTTCAATCCTAACCCATCTGTTGTTCCACTCTCTCCATCTCTATCTCTCACTTGCCTGATGGCCAGTTGTTTCTTCCACAAGCTGGGCTCCTTTAATCAACACCTGTCCTATTAATCCCAGTATGGCATGGGGCTAATGTGATGCTGCTTACAAGTCTGTCCCACTAATGGCTTAGACTACAGAGCTGTTAGAGGCCTGAGTCCCCCACAAGCTTAGAGAGTCCCACAAGGAGGAGTCTGATGGATTCCTGCCTCCCTGCCAATGACACTGTCATTTACTCCCCCAACATCTGGGTTAAGCAGTTGTGTGGGCAGAGTGGGTGTTGTTGATTGAGTCATTATTCAATCAACAATCCCAATCATTCTTCTTCACATTTATTCCTGGAGTTGCATGAAGAAAAAATGCAGTGAATGTTCTTTTCTGCCAGATCTCGAAAAGACGTATGGTCTGTGGGTGGAGGTGTGAATATTAACAGTGTGAAATATGAGTTCATCTAATGTTATAGCAGTTTTGTGAATGCCAGCAAATACAATAATTTACATAACTTAAGACTTGAAAAGCGTATTGGAAACCAGTCCTTACGCCAATGCTCTGCTCTGCAATTTTAGGTGATAGTTAAATCAGGACCTGGAAACTTCTATGGCCTTGCCATCTATGCAGATTTCATCTACTGGTCAGATTGGGCCCGCAGGTCTGTGCTGCGATCAAACAAATACACAGGTGGTGACACCAAGGTACTTCGAGCAGATATACCCCATCAACCAATGGGAATTATAGCTGTGGCCAGGGACACAAACAACTGTGAGTATTTAAACACCTGGAAATGAGGTTAATTTACCCTGCCAATGCATTCATGTGTCTGCAAATATTTGTACATTATGTCAATATCGGGGTTTAAAGGATTTTATACTGGATTTTTCACTTGTGCCTGTTTATGAATGCTAGTGGGGTATAGGACAGCAGACCAAAATAAATATGTAGGTGCATGCATTAATTACGTTATTACTACAGTTTGGATGGAGTTTTTTCTTCCACTGGCTTGATGTTTGAAAAACTTAAAAAAAAGAAATAAAAAAAAAAAAACAAGGAAAAGATTTAAAGGTGGTCTAATTTTAATGTACAAAAACACTGACAAATGAACAAGGTCTTATTTAGAATGGCTGGAAACTTAAGTTTCAGAGGTAATTAATATAAAAAGTTGCCTACATTGTAGAAGGAGTTTCTTCAGAGCCCTACAAAGTTTATTTTCAAAGCAGGACAAAGAAGTGGGTGTTAGTGTATCCTACGGGTTGGGGATAGATGCAGGAAGCAATGCTGTTCCTGGTTTTTCCCTTCATGAGTAATAATCACATCCCATAACCTGCAAGGGCATAGCAGCAAGAGCAATAGCGAATCTATATCATAATGTGCAGTGACCAGCAATTTATTCTTTTGATTTCTACATTAAGTTTTTGTTTTCTTTTCTTGTTATGAATACCTTTACTATAAACAATCATACAAATGGCTTTTCCTTAGCTGCCCAATGGGAGCAGTTTCCTCTCTGGTGGATAAAATAAGTAATAACAGAGAGCCTCTTTTAGATATGTATTTCTCTGAGCAGTTATGATTGATATTCCGCCAGTTGTCGGCTTAGCTTTTATGCATTTTTACTCTGGAGAGGATTTAGCGCTAACTTTATTTTCACAGGTTATGTCTGCATTTTGGTCATGCGGTTGAGTGCAATACACAAGTGTTACAGAGGTACTTTTGCACTTAGTACCTCAGGCACAGAAAAACCAAACATCTGTTACTGTTGTAAATTTCCTCCCTACCAGCAATTACACCTGCCTATGGTCAGTATTAGTGCAGGCCTTTGACAACAGAACTGCCGTTTTAATCATATGTTGACCATTAAATTAAAACTAAATGTAATTTCCATTACTTGAGGCCTTGATGCTGCCTTGAATAATGATTAAAAAAAAATCATACCCTATCAATGGCAACAAGACAAGTAGAATCTTCTTTGTCCTTTTTAGTAACTGGAATAATTACCAATGTTTTATCACAGCTCATTACATGAAGATCTTTCCATCTCGAGATGGAAAGATCTTCTTCTTGCATCAGAAATCTGAAGAAAAAACCCAAGCCTGTGCCTTCTCCTTGGCTGTTTTAGGGTCAATTCAAAGGTAATAGATTGCTGTACTAATAATATGCTACACTGAGTAACATAATATCAGGAAATGTCAAAGTTAAGCAATAATGAAGACAGCTCCCGAGATGTATTAAAAATCTAAATCTGATGATATCTGAAGGATTGTGTCGTATCATGGGAGACTAGTTCAGACCACTTATTAATTTCTCTTTGCTTGTTACTGAAGGTGAGCTGTCCCCATGCCGACACATGAATGGAGGCTGCGGTGACCTTTGTCTACTCACCCCGGATGGGAGGGTGAATTGCACTTGCCGTGGACAGCGTGTGCTGTTAGACAACAACAGATGTGTGTGTAAGTCATGAGAAGCATCAGATTCAATTAGACCGAGGTCAAAACTTCTAACCCAAAGAAGCTTCCCTGGTACAAGACATTGATTTTAATGGCAATCCAAATGGATTGGTTATTTAAAAATAATTTAGTGTCTCAATTTATATGCATAGGGTAACCTGGGTTCTTTACAAACAAGATTTTATTTGTAATGTTTACACAAACCTTGTGACATATTTGAATTGATCGTTTTGTATATAACCACACACAAACGGGAAAGCATGACCAGCTGCTGTCTCTTCCTCTTTGTCTAAGCAGTGAATCTGTAATGATTCCAGGAGTCATTGTCAATACTGCTCAGGAAAATAAAGCTTTAATGTTGTGCTACTTTAAGTTTAGGCAGACAGTTGAGAACACATTTGAGAGGAGTGGGATGTTTGTCACAATTACTTGCCTGAAGTCACAAGGAGAAAGAATTCTTAATTTGACACATTGCTGGTTGAATCGGAAATGCAGTGTGAGGATAGAACATAAGGTGGGAGGAGCTGTTCAAATGAGTGAATTTCGGCCAGAGTAAACATGGCAAGTGACTCAGACGAGCTGGATGGTAGCCTGGATGTCACCGTAGAGGACAGCAGACTTTCAGCTGCACCTTAGTTCCACTCATTACTAGAGGAAGAAGAAGCTGGGAGCTGGTCAAAGTCTGTAAAGGTGTTGTTGGATTGTTGGATTTTTTTTTTTTATTTATGCCTGATGACTGAAACCACTAAAAGTACTATGCTGGCATTTATCATTCGATCAGTTCACTACTGATACTATATATACTACAAAGTGGAAAGAGCTATCAAAGGAAAAATGGAATACACTACACTACACATTTTTTCCCTCAACTTACAGTATATGGGTAATGTAACTGTCAAACACTTTTGCAAATGCTGACCCAAAAGGCTAATGGAACACTATAGATTAATGTATGCAGTTTGCTAAATACACATACTTGAGCTTTGAGATTTATAAAGGAAATCGTGCCCCATGGTCATGGTTCATCACCCTTGTTGTTTTCTTCTGCAGCAGAAAATTCCTCCTGCAACATCCACACTGAATTTGAGTGTGGTAATGGAGAGTGCATAAACTACCAGCTAACCTGTGATGGAATAGCACACTGCAAAGATAAATCAGATGAGAAGATGCAGTACTGTGGTAAGAATCATTTCAAATCTCTATCTAAAGTACATATGCAGTCATGGCTAAACATATTGACAACTTTACGCTTCTGTCAGATAATACATGATGATTCCCAGAAAATCATTGCAATTTCATATGCTTTGGTATTCACATGTTCATTTATTTAGTTTGCATTAAAATAACAGAAGCACAGAGGAACAGAAGGAAAAAAAGCCAAATTTGATCCTAGCCCACACAAAATTTAAAAAATGAAGTGGACAAAATTATTGACACCCTCAATTTAATAGTTGGTAGCTCATCCTTTAGAAAGGATAAATGATCAATCGCTTCCTGTAACCAAGAATGAGTTTCAGAATCAGAATCAGCTTTATTGGCCAAGTTCATTCACAACATACAAGGAATTTGATTTCGGCAGGTGGTGTCACTCACGGAATGGACAGCAGCAATATGCTAAAATCTAAACATAAATAATAGAAAAAAGTATATACATACAAATATACACACCTATACAGAAAAATAAATATATACACAATTGGTGCAAAGTACACAATGTAGTGCAGATTGAATGAGTGTCCTGTTAATGTGAATGTATGACCATTCAACAGTGTAGCAGGTCCATAGTTTAGCTATTTACTAAGGTTATTGCTGTAGGAAAGAAACTGTTTTTGAGTCTGGAGGTTTTTGTGCACAGGGCTCTGTAGCACCTGCCGCAGGGGAGGAGGGAGAACAGTTTGTGTCCAGGGTGGGTGGGGTCTCTGATGATGTTCCCTGCCCTCTTCCTGGTTCTGGAGGAGTACAGTTCCTGGATGGAGGGCAGTGGAAGCTACAGTGATTTTTTTTTTTCAGCAGTTCTAACTGTGCACTGCAGTCTGTTTCTGTCCTGCTGTGTGGCTGCTCAACCACACAGTGATGGAGGTGCACAGGACAGACTCAGTGACAGCAGTGTAGAACTGGATGAGCAGCTCCTGAGACAGGCCATGTCTCTTCAGCTGTCGCAAGAAGTACATCCTCTGCTGAGCCTTTTCAGGATGCAGTGGATGTTCATCTCCCACTTCAGGTCCTGAGAGATAGTAGTTCCCAGGAACTTGAAGGACTCCACAGCTGATACAGGGCTGTTGTTGATGGTGAGGGGGAGCAGTGGCAAGGGCTGTCTCCTGAAGTTCACTGTCATCTCCACAGTTTTGAGCGTGTTCAGCTCCAGGTTGTTCTGGCTACACCAAAGCACCAGCTGCTCAACCTCCTGCCGGTATGCAGACTCGTCTCCGTCCTGGATCAGGCCGATAACTGTTTCTCACACCTCTCTACAATAATTTTGGACCATTCCTATTTTTGAAAACTGCTCCAGGTCTTTCAGATTTGAGGGTGCTTTCTCTGCTGTATTTAGATCTCTCCACAGGTGTTCTATGGGATTCAGTTTTTGGCACATTGCCAGCCATTTCAGGACTCTCCAACACTGTCTTTAACCATTTCTGTGATTTTAAAGTATGTTTTGGGTCATTATGACCTTTGATGGAGACTCAGCTTTTGAACACAGGGCCCTACATTGCTCCACAAAATAGGTTGATTGTTATCCAATTTCAATACCCCTGTGAGTGTAGAGGTTTTTGTTTTCCTTTTACAATGCATTTTATAAAATAACACATGAACATGGGGTGAGTGTGGAGTATTATATAATGATATACCTATTGACTGATTGTTGTCATTGACATTTCTTGCATCAAAATTGCTACTACTCTATTTAATATATTCATACATCAATCTGTTCAGACAACAGAAGCTGTAGGAATGGTTTCAGGCCCTGCTACAACCAGCGATGTGTGGCCAGCAGTCATTTCTGTGATGGGATCGATGACTGTGGGGATAACTCAGATGAAGCCTTCTGTAGCAGTGAGTCACAGCCCTTTGATCTCCTTTTCAATCTGTCCTGCCTCTGAGGCAGGATCCTTCCACACTAATGCTTGTATTAATACAGCAATGTTAAGCCACATGCTGTGCTAAGCCTTTACTATGTAATGAGCACCAAGATCATTAAAGTGCACAAAGTTGAAGTTGAGGTTCCCAACCCCAACATGTATTTTGTCTTTTCAATTAATTGTGTATTGTGCAGCACATCAATTTTAGACCTTTTACCAGAACTATGTTAAATTGCAAATTTATATGACAAAACTGAATTAATGATGAAATAATCAACTAAGGTTTTGTAGAGAAATCATATAGTTACTAAGAATTGATTGACTCCACGAGGACATAATATTATTCTCATAATTAATGTAGACTCACAGCTCAGCACTCGGAAAGGATTTCACATCTTCACCCCTGCATTTTCTTTTTAACGGGAAGTCAACAATAACTTTTGTATTGCCATTAAAACATTTAATTATAGTGACTTCTTATATACTATGAATAAAATGTAGAGGGGTGAAATGGCCTGGAACATTGGGCAGTAGCTGGTAAATGAAGAGAACCTAGATGCTTTTGCACATTAACTGTGCAAAAGGGGCGCAAGTGCTCTGCACCACACTAAGAGGATCATTACAGTCAAGACAATTTTAATAGCACAAAGAGTCCACCTGCACAGATACTGAAACTCATCACAAACCTTTTCCAGGCATGCAGTTTGCAACCATGACCTGATTTTCACCTCATTCACAAAGAGGTACTAAGTAGTGTTTTGAGCTGTACCTGTGACTGTGTGTGACTGATGTTTCCGTTGTCTTTTTGAAATGCTAATTGTCTCCTCCAGATGTCACATGTGGCTCATCAGAATTATCATGCAGGGATGGGAGCTGTATAGCCAGCTCAGCCTGGTGTAACCAGGTCATTGACTGTGCCGATGCCTCAGATGAAAAAAACTGCAGTACGTCTTTCCTGCCTTTTCTTTGCATTTCATTTACAAAGAAAATGTAAACACAGACATGTAGCCCCATCAGATCAATTGGATGCAGCAACTAAGATGTGTAGTTGTCACTTGGGTCACATTGAATGCTGCCTCACCTTTACCTCAACCATCACTGCCAATTATTGTGGTGCTATGCTTTGTATTCAGACCACACCGACTGCTCTCACTTTTACAAGCTGGGGGTGAAAGAAAAAGACTTCATCAACTGCAACTCCACCTCGCTGTGCATCCACCCCTCATGGATTTGTGATGGCGCAAATGACTGTGGTGACTATGCTGATGAGACCAACTGCCAGGGTGAGTACCCAACACACACATACACACACACATTTTCCCTCTGCATTCAGAGGCAGATCAAGAAAGCCAACTTCAATTAGAGAAGACTTAAGACAGATCTCATTTTCGGAGGTGATTATGACAGTGGGCTAAGGGATTCTGGAGCTTATATTAAGATGATGATCTCAGTCATCAGTAATGCATAAAGGACTGACTTAGTTTTGTTGTTTATCCCAGTTTCCCATGGACAGAAATGTGAAGAGGGCCACTTTGCTTGTCCAAGTGGGAACTGCATCTCCAGTGTGTGGCTGTGCGACGGCCAAAAAGACTGCGAGGATGGAGCGGATGAATTCCAGTGTGGTAAGCCAACAAATCTTACCTGTAATGGAAGAGCTTTTACACAATAAAATAAAATGATGTTTTTTCTTACTGCCAGCTTTGCATGATGTATTTGGATGCTCTAAACAATGCTGTTTGTTATTGGAAGGATATTTATTTTCCATTCGTAAGACGCTTTTTATTGTAATGTTTTGGTCATTTGAATAGATTTGGGATAGCAAGAAATATTATATAAAGTATATAAGGAAGAGACAGAAAGTCAAAAAATGATTGTTTATCATCCCAGAAGGCAATTTCTTTTGACTTTATTTGCTACCGCCTCAATGTGAGATTTCTCCAGTGTGTTTTGTTTCTTGTTTGAAAGTCTAATCCTATTCCTGAATTCAGAGTGAGGCTGGTGAGGACACACGTTTTTCCCTTTCTCTCTTTGAATTATAATATACAGCACTTCCAGTGTAACAATTAATTAATGAGCTGTCAGTGAGACGATTTTACTAGAGATGGAAATAGTGAATTCAATAGCAGGAGGAGACATACTGTATGAAAGGATTACACTTTACAATGCCAGTCCTTTACTTCTCTAACCAGAGGCATTCTTACTTGCTTTAATACATGCTAATTTATGCTGAGCCCAGAATGACAAAGCCACGATCTCACCAATTAAACAGGGGGACTATAATTAAGTCACGGTATGGATTAATATTATTTTCCCTCAAAACCAACATCCTTACACGCATACCCCCATGCATCTCATTGCTCTCAGCATCAAATTGACTGGATGCTTTAGTGTCCGTGGTCAGAGCAGCTGTAAGGCTTCATTACTGTCACATACATGTAAAATGTAATTAGATTTATGAAGTAGTCCAACTTCACACTGTCAAAACACACGCTGGCTCAAAGTAAGTTGTGAGCCTTTTGCATTGTCTAACTCACCTTAAGTGTAAGAAGTTAGGGAAAAGTGAAGTCATTACTACTTGTGAGGCTGAATGAGATTAAATTTGGTTCAGATTAAATTCTCATGACATTTGTAATCCACACACGCTACAGTTTATGGTTATGTACAAAACATTTGGATTTGGATTTGTCCTGTACTTTGATTTTAACAAAGTACAAGTACTTCCCCCGTTTTACTTTGTACTTTTCATAAGACACTAAATTAGGATGGTTAACACAGTGGACATTGTATCTGAATAACATTTGCATGTCAACAGCCAGACAGCAGCTTGTGTAGCTGAAGAAGATGATTTTTTTTTTTGCCTTTAAATCTAGGCTCTGGTGCTTTTGGGTTGAGAAGGAACTAATTTCAGGAAAAATAAATTAGAAATTAAATGCAACTTTACATTTTACATTTTCTGACCAAAATGCCACGGAACTCTTAGTTTGCCTGGCTTCTTACTTATGTGTAATTAAGCAGAGCCTTTGTTTGCATTTCACTTTGAACAGAGAGCACAACATTCTGAGTTTCATATTCACTGGCTCTTTCTCTTATCGGCTTTATTTTAGAAATTGTCCATGAATGTTGTTCAAGAGATGCATAACACATGAATACAAATACCATTCCTTTATCTAAAAATGCCATTTGCGTCTGTGTGATAACACTCCATGCTTCAAATGTGCTTATATCAGAAATAATATGAATTATGCCTCACTTCTTTGAGATGCTGCGAATAGTTGTTTTTTTTGGGTTTTTTTTATTGCAAATAGACAATATTCCTTTCCTCTCAGTTAATTATCATTTAAAAAGCTCCTGTCACTGATAATCAGAAATTTCGAATTCCATGATTAGACAAAAGTCTAATCTTAGTCATTTGTCGCTTCACAATACATAGAGAGCTTTTCTACCATGTGAAACACTACTGAAAATGAGACATGAAAGACTCTCTTTGATACATTTAATGTGCTGTAGACCTGATATTTTGCTATACACTTGAAGCAGCTGTTCACATTTGAAGTGCAAATTTGCTATCACATACAGGAAGTCTGGATAATCACAGTTTCCAGATTTAGCTACTTTGTTTATTCCATCCTTATTTTATATCACTGTATTAGTGCAAGTAAAGCTGAGTCTGACAGGATGTAAAGCTATGCAGTGAGAAAGACCCTGCTTCCTTATTGCCCTCCCACCCTTAGGAGATCCATAATTCCTTGGGCTGTGATCTGACCTGGAGCGCACTTACCCCCTTCCTTCTCTCAACACATCCTCAAAGCTCTGGCAGACTTTGCCAGGACTGACATCTGAGCGGAAGAGGCCACAGAACTGCTCTCCAGAGAGAGTGGGTGGCTCAGTGACTAAAGCTCAGCACTAATTACGAATATATCCACACTTTACACAATAGCTTCTGCACAGTGATCAGCAGCATACTCCTAGTTGACATACCTTTTTATCGTGTCATCCCTATTTCTGGTATTTAATTCTGTGTACAGTAACCAGGAGCATTTATAAAAACAATCCAAAAGAAATACTATGCACAGTCTTTGAGTTGCAGCAATACTCATGCGTGCCACTAAGCAGTAACTACATTGGCAAATATAGTCAGAATACCTCTTTCATTTGATAAACAGAATAAATACATAAAAACAGCAATGCCCGTTCTTGGGGTAGTCCAGATTTGTTGTTTCTTCTTCGCTTTGTTTGATTAATGGTATTGAAGTTCCACTGCCTTCTGCAGACTCATCATGCTTATGGAACCAGTTTGCCTGCTCAAAAAACAAGTGCATTGCAAAGCAGTGGCTGTGCGACGGAGAGAACGATTGCGAGGATGGCCTCGATGAGAGTGTGCAGATCTGTGGTAAGTGCCCTTTCAGATGTCAAGAGGAATCTGCCGTTGGTAAAAAGGTCACAGCCACTATAATACACATTACAGCTCCATGTTCTTCTAGCAGAGATGCAAGTGAATGGAAAGAAATAGAACAATCTTAATGAGACAACAAATGAGACCGCAGGAGTTTCTGATGACTGCGGTGGGCACTGAGGCAAACTGATTTTTCATGACTGAAACCCAAGAGAAACAGCTATTTCTATGAGCAAATGAAATGCGTACATGATGAATACTACAATGAAACAACAGTAAACTAACCACAATAATTGTTATGAAGATTGATTGGATAATTGCACTACGATGGGGTGCCAAGGAAATACTAATGAATTGGCTTGAAGGTTTCTAAAGCACAAGTCAAAAACAAGATATGCACTTTAGGTAACATGCCTAGCTGAAGAAAATGCACTTGTGCATTTTTGATTCTGTTTTGTTTTTCCTTTAAGAGCTCCCACATGATAAAGGACAGTATTGCTGAGGTTCTGCTGAATTCAAGTATCTTAATTGTTACTGACAATAGTATGACCATTATGTGTTAGCTCTACTCAAGGGGAACTTCTGCATAAGTAAATTTAGTTGGTATGGGTCATAAAGGGATATCACTGCGAGTCGTTCTAAAGTGTGATATATTCTGTTATTTCAGGTTGCATTCTTTGACTTTTTAAATAACCAGTAAATGTTCACTGATAAGATGACAAAACAAAAGTTGCTTCAGTTCAGCATCCTTTGTGACCAATTTTTCTCTGTGGTGCATTTGACCCATTGTATCCATTGGCTTTTTAAAGCTCCTGTTTCCCTCCTAGGCTCAGTGACTTGTGCTCCAGGACTGTTCAGCTGCCCTGGGTCATATGCATGTGTTCCAAAACGATGGCTCTGTGATGGTGAAAGGGACTGCCCCGATGGGAGTGATGAACTTTCTGCAGCTGGCTGTGGTAAACTCTGTTTTTCTAGTTCAAATTATTGAATTGTTCGTTGCAATTACAGAACTTCTAAGAAATCAATCCTTGATTGTAACGATAGGTCATAGATCATGAGACACACTGCGCACCTTGTGTGAATCTCTGTGCAAAGTTTATTTAAAGCAAGAAATACCTTCCGGTAATAGTGGGAAGTAATAGGAAGCTTTTGTACAGTTGAAGATCACCTTTCTATTTAGATTAGAAAACAAAGACCAGTAGATTAGCATAATGCTGTTGATGTTACACAAATACCGAGAGCCAAGTCTGATTAAAAATGTTTATTGAATGTCTTTTCGTGGATTAGCACCAAACAACACATGTGACGACAGCTCGTTTCGCTGTCGCAACAAAGCGTGTATCCCCCAGCGGTTCGTCTGTGATCATGATGATGACTGTGGAGATGGATCTGATGAATCAGTGGAATGTGGTAAGTATGTTTGTCTTAGTTTATTGTTCTTTACCCATGTCCTGTTTGAAAGGTGCAATGGGAAACTGTGAATAAAATGTGGTAGAAGATGAAATGTCAATTTAGATAAGACATTTCTACGACATGGTAATGAATCTTGCCTTGTGCAACTTTATTTATTTTCACCTAAAACCAAAGCTGTGTCACTGCCATACCTTGATGAAACTTGATGAAAAATTTAGTTTCTTTCTTTAGTCTATCGTTCCTGTGGATCTGAGGAATTCCGCTGCAGGGATGGCCGCTGTCTTCTCAGCTCTCAGTGGGAGTGTGACAGCTATGCAGACTGCCCTGACCGCTCTGATGAGCTGCCTCTCAACCTCAAATGTCTGGCTGCAGGTAAGACTGCTGTTTGGTTCTCTGCTGGATTCTCCTCCTCTGTGTCACCTGCAGCATCACTTTCCCAGGAAACTGGTGGGGACATATGGTACAAACAAAAGGTGATAGAACCAGGAGAGAATTCTTGAAAGGGATTAATCTGTTGATCTGTTGTTGGTCAAAAATTTCCCCAAGCTTTGAGGAATTGCAGAACATTGTGACAGTCATGTCTTGCTGTTTTCAGGGAGCTTGTGCAATGGCTCCTTCTTCATGTGTTCGAATGGACGTTGTATTTCTGAGGGGAATCTCTGCGATGGGAGAGATGACTGTGGAGACCGGTCTGATGAGAGGAACTGTAATGTGAATGAATGCTTGAACCGCCGTGTTAGTGGGTGCACGCAGGACTGTCAAGACCTCACTGTTGGATACAAGGTAAGTGACTGGTGGACTGGTTCAGGTACCTCAAATTGCATTACTCTTTATGATCTTATGGTGCCTACATTTGGTCCGTAAGCTTAATTCAGTCGGCTAAAGGTTGAACCAAGAAGTAGAACAATTGGAGAAATGTGGCTCTAAAACACTAGATAAACCACTCACTGTTGTTTGGTGTGCAAGCAGACACCCTGAGTGAACCCACTATAGAGTGAGTATTCATTACCAAAAATGAATCACAGCTGTATCTTCTACTTCAGGAAGTATGACAGCTTCATAATGTACAAGTACATTACATTACTACAACAGAAATTTTCAAGACTTCATTGCCCTATTGTTCTGAACAGTAGCATTGCTTACAATTAACTGGCACGAAAAACACATATCAATAATAGTGTAGACATGGATTATTAATGGACATTAATATATTAAGCCTAACTTTCCACATCATTAAACAGATAAAGATGGGTGAACACATACGTATGATTAGTTTTGGTTGGCGAATAACCTTGAACACTATAAGTGGAGTATAATGATATGCCAACAAAGGACTGGGCTCCCTGACTGTGCTGGGCGACTGTGGCGATTAATGTTAGGGTTGAATGCAGGTCAAGGCCATATTCAGCAGTTGTCAGACTGTGGTAGTTCAGCCTTCATCCCTGGATTTTTGCTCTCCCACTCCTACCACACAATGGTGTTCACTCCATCAGTAAAGTGACTGAAGGCTCAGAAAACCTCTCTTCCCTGTCATGACACAGGCAGAGCTAGACAGAGTGCACATCAACACAGAGCCTTAGACCATCCATTTGTGGCTTGAAAAGGGAGATCAGCCGAAAGGCCTTGAAGGTTGTAGCTCTGGAGAATAAAGGCTTTTGCTGTGGGTCCAGAGCAGCTGATTTCTTATTTTTGGGGGGCCTGATCACTGAATTGAAATGGAGGTTTTGAGCTGCAGTACTCTGTGTGTATCACGGTTTTGACAACACAGTGTTATATAAAGAAAAAAATAGAAGTAGTAACAAAACGTAGAACTAATGGCATTGCAATTTACCTGAATAGTTCAGTGTAAGTTTCTTTACAGCGAAACTAGCGCTTATGTCCCACATTTCCAGTATGCATGATCAACACTTGTTTGTTTCTTTCATTTGTGGTATGTTTATGATTAGTGTAAATGCTGGCCTGGTTTCCACCTGAAGGATGATGGGAAGACTTGTGTGGATATTGATGAATGCTCCACTACCCTTCCTTGTAGCCAGCGCTGCATCAACACTTATGGCTCTTACAAGTGTCTGTGTGTGGATGGCTACGAAGCCTTGGAGCGCAATCCCAATACATGCAAGGCTCTGTCAGGTCAGACTGATGCATTTTTTTTTATATATATATATATATATATATATATATATATTTTAATGTGTTTTTTTTTTTTTTATGATTGAACTGGCTGCATTTCAATCCTACTTGTCCACTAAGGCTGTGTGTTCCTTCTTTCAGTGGAAGAGCCTTTTCTCATTATGGCAGACCACCATGAGATCCGGAAGCTGAGTGTGGATGGCTCAAATTACACCATTTTGAAACAGGTATGGGATTTCAGCATTATCATTAAGATGTTGCTTTGGTAAAATATGATTAGTTAGTTCACCATTATCTGATCAACATCCTCCAAGGAGGCAGCAACAGATCATCATTATTTTACCACCTTGTGCTCCTGTTTAAATTGATAACCTCACCTGCCTCCTGTACCCTTTTTGCCAGCTATCCAGTATATAAAGCAATTGGGTTTAATGGCTCTTGTTTAAAACTTTTGAACACACACATTTTTGAGGCAGGTCGCTAAATGTGTAAAAGAAATGGAAGCTGTTGAGATGGAAGTAAAGCAACGTAATTGGGAATGGACCGCTTTCTGCTTCAGAACATTCATGACAAAGAATGGCATTTACAGTAGATGCAGAGATATTATATATTACAAATAACATGCGGCATTCAAAGTTGAACATATCTTTCAGGCTTTGAGAAAGATGCACTAGTGTTCAAACGTTTGCAGTGTGCCACAACTCATTCATTGTGTTACCATTTTTTTACTTGCTGAATGAGGCAAAGATGATGTTTTTCACTGAAGACTATGTATACCCTGAATAAAAGACATTCAGAACTGCTCAGTAAAACTCACCGTTGGTAGGTGAATGTACTGTATTCTCCAGTACACAGGCACATTTTGTGACTTAAATCTAAAAAATGGTTCACAAACCTATGTCTAATGCCCATCATGTTTTCCCAACCCCCCATGTAGGTAAAGACAAATGGCCATTCTCATTGGCAAAAAGCAAAATCACCATATTTATGACTCCATGGAAAAGCTATTTCAATCATTCCTAGTTCACCACAGCTGCTACGGGCAATGCTTGAATCAGACTGCTGATTGCCAAAAATGGCTGGCTGTGATTCACTGTAAATCAACCAATGGGTATTCTAGCATATCGTCTCACAGACATATTAACCTCCTGACTCAATGTGCTTTTGCTGTCTATATAAAGCACTCAGTAGCTACAACTCACTTTAACCACAGCATTTTGTCAGCAGCTGACCTCAAACCCTACCACTCTATTACTACCTAGTTCAGATTGGATGTTCATGACATAATGTTAATTTCAATGGAAATGATTCGTACCAGTAATGAATTGGTGGTCTTTTTGCATATATTTCCCCTGCCAACACAAACACAAGTGACTCATAATACTGTATCACTCCAAGAAATTATTGAAACCCATTCAGACTGTTTTAGGACATGCATTGTTCTGTTTTTTCAGTGTACTGTAGCTAATTAAAGCTAATATTTCAATTCTGGATTTAAAAGAAAATCCTTTACTGAGCTTTTTTTTTTTCATTTCAATCCATGATATTTCATACATTACTTAATAAGTAAATTTGGTTTACACAATTATATAACTTGGTGTTTTGGACTAATTTCTTTATTATTTAAAATTTACATGATTGGCACATTCTAGTAAATTGAAACCAAACCAGATAGTAAGATAGCAGTTCATTACTTTAGAAACAAGTCCCACTTGGAATTTGTCACAATTTGAATTAGTTGCGGCAGCACGGCGGTATAGTGGTTAGTGCTGTTTCCCCAACAGCGGGTTTGGTTCCCGGGCCTGGGTCCATTCTGTGCAGTTTGTATGTACTCCCCGTGCCTGCGTGGGTTTCCTCCAGGTACTCCGGTTTCCTCCCACCGTCCAAAGACATCATGTTTGGGTTAATTGGTGACTCTAAATTATCCGTAGGTCTGAGTGTGAATGTGAGTGGTTTTTTGTCTCTGTGTGTCTCTGTGTGATGGACTGGTGACCTGTCCAGGGTGTACCACACCGTCACCCAGAGTGAGCTGGGATCGGCTCCAGCACCCCCGCAACCTGGAAACGAATAAGTGGTTGAAGCTGGATGAATGAATCAATGAATTAGTTGCCAAATCGAAAAATCACATACATAAGAGTCATGCAGGCTTCAGCTCGACAGGTGATGTTTGTAGTGTAGAAAAGATCCCCCAGGACTCTTTGGCACATGTCTGTAAGGGTGTTGATGATCTGATGAAGATGTCTCAAGATGCCTGTCAGATTATCTGACACCATTTCTCGGCACCCATAACATCAGACAACAGGATGGGGGCACTTGTTTGGTGAGCAGCTCTGTCTGACAGACACTGGGGTCGTGTGATCATCACAAGAAACAGAAGTGCTTTATTCTGCTTTGATGGCTTTTGCTTTTCACTGGTTCTTAAATTCTTTGTATAGTGGAATCTGTGGGATAAGGGGAAAACCATCCATCTATACTGCTCTTGAAATAAATACATCATTGTTAGGTGTGGAATTTGATGATTTATTATTTACAACAATAATTATTACAAAATTTACATCCTTGTATACACTTGTTATCTTTCTCTCCTTTGTTCCCAGGGCCTCAACAACATCATCCACATAGATTTTGACTACAAGAAGGAATTTATCTACTGGGTTGACTCAACTAGGCCAAGTGGCCGAAAAATCAACAGAATGCGCCTCAATGGGAGTGACCTCAAGGTACAACAGGATTCAGTTGCTATGTTGTTGTGCCATATGGTGCCTTCTACCACCTCACCAACTATTAATTGGCTGTATTCTACTTTTATCTTGCTTCATCTTCAGCTTGTCCTGCCCGCTTCTTTCATTTTCAAGTGTTGTGGGCTTTTTTTATGTAATCATTTGTAGATGCCTTTGAAAAAAATAAAATAAAATTCTAATACCAAGATGAGTTACCTTTGAGACTGGTTAAGTGTTTCTGCTTAAGTGGCTCATTAATACAGCAGGTGATGGGCACCCCTTATCCTTTTATAGAGTTAACATGATGAACTATTATAGAAAGCCAACAACCTTTGAGTTTGACACCAATGAGTGCATTAGTAATCATGAAAATATCATACAATAGCTTTTAAATAAATGCATCAAGCTTATGATGAAATGATACTCGCTGTTGTCATCACAAAAATCTGTTTGGGTCATGGGATCGAAGCCCAGACACTGGGGACTCTGGAACTTCAGCAGAGCACTTGCTGAGCCCCCTTCCTACATCTCGTTAACATTGGGGTGTGGGGCATTAAGCTCATTCAGCTCAATTACTTCCATGGTCTCTATTTGAGTCACTGCCACAGCTTAGCAAGAAGACAAACTCTGAGAAACAGATCAGGGAGACTCTCACATCAGGTTAATTAAAAGAGTCACTGGTATCTAGTGCTATTACAACAGGATTAGGGAAAAAAAACAATTTCTTTGGATTTTTTTTGTACCACTATATGATTTAATTTTGTTTTTGCTTTTATTTCATATTGTTTAATTTTTGAATTTGACGGCTTACCTTTCTAATACTAATATCACTTTCTTAAATCATGGTGTGTGACATCCAAAGTTACATTTATGTCCTAACTGCTAAGCCAACATTGTGTTTTTTAGAAAGAAGGCTTGTGTCAGCCCAAGGTGAAACTGCTTGCAGTGACTGCACTGATCAAACATACTCTGCCAATCTTTATTTTTTGATGAGCCATATTCACAATTGAACCTTCAGTTCTAAACAAGGCTTTGTTGATGAATACAAAGAGATTGATAAAGAGAATCACAGAGCTTTAAGGACAGCCTACTCTTTTAGTAAGACGTATTTCTTTGCAAATAATGACAGGAAGCAAAAAAACGTATACTATGGGTTTATGTATCAATTTAAAAAGAAAAAGTTTAAGAGTTTGGCTCTATTTGCCAGCTAGCAAAATGATTAATGCAATTGCAAACTCACTTTCTACATAGCTTCCCGATTTTGTTTACATGACCTTGTTGTTGTTGTTTTTTTGTTTGTTTTTGTATTTTGTAACCAAGTTTCTCACTAAGATTAATTCACTGAGCTGAATATGGTTTCAGTGATCTTGAATCAACATTTAAACCGTTAACAGACTTATCCAGTGGACAAGTTATTGCAAATAAGCTGAAGTGGAATTTCAGAGCGCTTTAATGGTTGCACCTGTTTGTAATTACACTGAGGTGCAGCGTTAACACAGATAAAGTAGCGCAGTGTAATTTTGGCAATAATTTTGCATGGAACTACATTAGTGTCTTCACCTGGTCTAACCACCTATTACTGTGCTTGCAAATGTGAAGTTTGCCGCAAAAGTGCACAGGCCTCAAAGTCAAAAGTACAAATTTACATGCAATTGTCTCTACATTAAGTTTGGCAGTGCAGTAGCATTGAGTCACTTTGTGTCTGTGAGGAGTTAGACTCCTTATTTTTATATGAATGCCAGCTACACCATACATCAGCAGGAAGGGTTTGCACACTCCATCTGTGCGCTCTAATTTGAGAAATGTACTATACATTAATATTCAGAGGTCAAGTTACATTTATACATTTGTTAGTTATGTCTTTGAACACAGCTCCTCAGTCTCACACATAAATGCACAAGCTTTGTTTTTCCTCTCACCAGACATATGAGCTCTGTCAGATAAACTCAAATTATTTACATTAAGCTGGTAACCAGGCCCCAAGAAAATTAATAGGTTAACATTACATTAACTAAGTAGGGTGTTAAAGAAACACTAATATTTATAATGAAACAAAGACATTTACAGTCATACTAGTCATATGTTTTACTGACAATAACTAAAATGGAAATTATTTTATGATAGAAGTCACTGCTTTCTAAAAAAAAAAAAAAAAAAAAAGTTTGCTCTTACACAATCATGTACATGCATTCATTTCCTCTACAGACATGTTTTAAACTATATAAGCATACTTTGTACCAGGATGGTGGGTGAAACAATGAAAGATTAATTCACATTTGAGCCTCAGTCAGATATATAAGAGCGGTACGGTATTACATCTAAAAATGAACCCTTTATTTTCATCTTCTAACAATATATCTTGATATCATTACAATAAACTGTCGTCTTTATGACAACAGATAACAGATTTTTTTTTTTTTTTTTTTTTTTTTAATCATGTTGACAGGGATAAAAGGTTTCATTGGACAGTCTGTCTGTCTGTCTCTGAAGTTGTTGAAGCAGTTCCTCACTTTATCTGACACATTGTGCTATACAGTATGTGACACATGTAGCAAAACAAAAAAAGTTCAGATCATAAATGTCCAAGCTGTAGTTCCCTTTAGCTGCCTTTTGTTCCAAAGTGCATTTGTAGTTGTCACCATGACAACACAAGTTGACCAGAAAATCAGTTTCACTCATCACCAGGGTGATCATTCAAGTTTTGCATGTAAATAGGCCTGTGTCTAAAGTGGTTTGGGAAAAAAAATATATATATTTATATATACACACACAAAAGAGTCAGAACTAAACGCTGATTTTGCTCTCCCCGCTTTTCTAGATAGTCCACAGAACAGCAGTGCCCAGCGCTTTAGCAGTGGATTGGATAGGAAAGAATCTGTACTGGTGTGACACAGAGAGGAAAACGCTGGAAGTCTCCAAGTCCAATGGGCTTTACCCTACCATCCTGATCAGTTCGAGCCTCAAGAACCCCACAGATCTAACTCTGGATCCACAGACAGGGTAAGCATATTGCATAAGCAATAAGCATTAGCATACATAAGCATACATAATGGGTCACCATTACTGTAGAATTCACCTTAGCACTTTGGTGTTTATTAATAAGAATTTGTTTGACAGCATGAGGGAGAACAGGGAGAGTTACTCTTTTAGATGCTTAACTTGGAATTAGCTGGAGCAATCTTTCATCTGAGGAATTTCACTGTGTTATTACTGGTTTTTATTCCCATTGTGTTTGGCTGCTATAGTACATACATCAGAGAACTGTGCCATTTTTCTCACTAGGTATGTATTCTGGGTGGACTGCTGTGAACCTCCTCACATTGGCCGTATTGGCATGGATGGCCAAGGGCAAACGGTTATCATTGACACAGAGATCTATAGCCCCACTGCCCTCACTATTGATTATACCAACAAAAGACTTTACTGGGCTGATGACAACCACATTCTTTTTGCCAACATGGATGGCACCCAAAGGCGCAAAGGTGAGTCTAATGTATTGTACATACTAAGGAATAATTTTTCATTTTGGGAAGTTTCAGCACTCACTTACTTTCAAGGGTCACATGAGGAAATTTAAATATGGCACTACAAGAAAATGATGTCCAAAATATTACACAAGTAGCTAACTTGATAAATGGATCGATCTGGTGTGGTTGACTGATCAGAATGCAAAAGAAGAAAATTTGTACTTAAAGTGACACTTTGAAAGAATAGACCCCTGGTTTCTAGACTACATTAAACAGAACTTAATTGGGGCTTGACGTGGCTATTTGTCCATTTCCAGTGCCCTATGACCACATCCAAGGAGTAATGGCACTTACTTTGTTTGAGGACTTTATTTATTGGACGGATGGAAAGTCAAAATCACTACGACGTGCTCACAAGACAACTGGCTCACAAGCAATAGAGCTCCTCAACTCCTGGCAAGCCATCAAATCTATTAAGGTTTACCACTCCCTCCGCCAGCCTGAAGGTATGACATCTGACTCTGTGCCTCTGTGGTCACTCTGTCCTCCCATGCAGAGTGGTTGTTCCTGGCCTCTGTTGTGCTTTTAAGTAAAAAGTGGGTTGTGTAATGCAGTTTGAGCCTGATCATTTACTTTGGTCTTTCTGTATAGTACCCAAGCACCAATGCCAAATTGCAAATGGAGGATGCAGCCACTTGTGTCTTCTATCCCCTGGTGGGGAACACAAATGTGCCTGTCCCACAAATTTTTACTTGGCTGCTGACAATAAGACCTGCCTTTCCAATTGCACCTCCAGTCAAGTAAGTTACACTTCTCTACCGTCATGTATATAAATGTAGTGTGCGATTGTTGCTGCTTTTCTGCCCTGATCATTACTTTCCCCCTCAAGGCAAATTTCTTCTACTCTCCTGTGCTTTTCCTTTCTGACATGTACTGTAGGTTCTAGGAAATGGTTGTGTATTGATTTGGATGTTAGCTTTGAAGTGTAGTGAAGCTTAAACAGAGAACAAAACATTCTCAAATTCTATGTTAGCTATTTAAATGTTTTTTGGTCTGTATTTTCTTGTTGCACTAATAGTTTCGCTGCGGGACAGATGAGTGTATCCCTTTCTGGTGGAAGTGTGACACAGTGGATGACTGTGGGGATGGATCAGATGAACCTGCTGACTGCCGTAAGTGCCATGTTAGTTATCTGGCTTTAAATTAGTGATAAAGAAGTGCATATAACAAGTAATTGTTATGACTTTCTTAACAGCGGAATTCAAATGTCAGCCTGGGCGTTTTCAGTGTGGTACTGGCCTCTGTGCTCTTCCTCCTTTTATCTGTGATGGAGAGAATGACTGTGGCGACAACTCAGACGAAGCTAACTGTGGTAAGGGTAAAAATGTTTTGTTTGTAACTTGGACTCTTCTGTTGTTTGCTGCTGTGTTGAACAGTCTTATTTTAGCAAAATTGTTTTTCCCATCTTATTTTGTTGAAATGATCAATGGCATAAACTTTGAGTGTGTGAGGATGTTCAGTTATATATTCAGTGCTAAGTTGATTTATGGGTGACATATTGGAGATAGTACTCTATTGAAAGACATCATCTCAGGCTGGTTTTGACATTTTTATGCCTCAGAGCCAGTGACAGCCAGAGCTAGAGTCATCTTGTTTTCAGTTGTCAGTCCGTCAAACCCATTCTTGTGGGTGCAGTATCTCAGACTATCTTCAAATTTGGCACAAACATTCACTCAGACTCAAAGATGAACTGATTACACTTTTTGTGGTCACAAAACATGTTTTTTGATAATATGGACACAATGTATCTGTAATGTCTCAACTGAAATTCTTGAAGTTTGACACAAAACAAGGATGAACTGATCAGATTTTTTTTGTGACTTTTTAGCCCTGACTAAAAATGTAACTCAAATATTCTATTAAAATCTGGACAAACAAGGAGGTATTCTGAAAATTGTCTGAGTGCCAGAGGCAAACAACCCAGAGACAATTATTCTAGTTCATAACTAGCTGGCAGTTTAAAGACTTAATAATTCATCAGTTCTTTGAAGGAATATATTAACAGTGGATAATTGATAATGGAAAAACTGCTTAGTTGTCACAAAGATGTTTATATTAAAGCCAAGCATACACCAGACTTACTGAAGTAAAGGTTGTGTGTGTAAAATTTCTACCTACTGGCAACATTGATGTTTTCCTCTTTTTGGAACCTGGAAAAAATTCTTATTAACTACCCTGTTCATTGTCCCTTTCAGAGACATATATCTGTCTCTCAGGCCAATTCAAGTGCACCAGGAAACAGAAATGCATCCCACTTAACCTTCGCTGCAACGGTCAGGATGATTGCGGTGATGGAGAGGATGAGACAGACTGCCGTAAGAATCTATATTATTACTTTAAGACTCATTGTTCTAGAAATGGATACTAAGCTTTTAGCCTGGGAAGCTCATCCCTAGTGTAATCACTGTGTGTCAGCACTGCAGCAAAAACCTAGAAAAACCTTAAAAATGCACAATTTTAAGTTTTTTGATCATTTGTAAAGATATATTCTAACTGATTAAGATAAATCACCTTAATGATGCATTTTGACATTGTTAATTAAATTCTGTGCTTAGACAGAATAAGTAATGCCATTAACATCACATAGTCTTCATTAAGTATTCCAGAGGCAACCCTTGTTATGGCCTGTGCCTGTGAAAAGGGATTAGATATTGAATCGCATGGAGGATAAGAGCAGATTTTCTCTGCCATGATGTAACTTATTAGAATATCACACCCCATTCAAGTCTTTCAGACTGCTGCATTTGTCTTGCATCTGATTGCAAGAGGGGTGAAAGTGAGGGGAAGAGAATGCAAGAAAGTAAGGAGAAGAAAAAAGAGACAAGAAAAACTTTAATTAAAGTAAGGCTAACTACTTCACCTTTTTTTCACACTTCCAGGATGATTGGATGTGGTTTTGAATGTACTTTTGTAATGAACACAGGACTGAAATGAAAATGCTATCTGAAAGAATACAAATCTAAATTCCTGTCTACATGGAGATAAAGAGTACATTCCTCTTTACCCATATGTCTCGTCTCTATGGCTACAGCTGAAAGCACATGCTCCCCAGACCAGTTCCAGTGCAAGGCCTCCATGCATTGCATCTCCAAACTCTGGGTTTGTGATGAGGACCCTGACTGTGCAGATGGGTCTGACGAGGCTAATTGCGGTGAGTTTTGGAAAGCCACTTAACTATAAATCACACCACACCACTTATTTGTTGTTAAAAGGCAACAAAACCTCATTTAATCTGAATTCATTTTACACTTGGGTTGAGTCCTTCTACTTTCTGTCACTGCCTAACTGATGCCATGAAGGATAGCTCTCCCTGTCATCAACAAGAGCTCTGCATTATAATTTAAGTTTGCCTGGTTTTTCAGCATTCAACAGTCTCTAAACACACACACACACACACATACACTTCATCTAATTCACTTTCTACTCAATACAAAAGTTTTAGTTCAAAGCAATGTTATCACTACAGTAGGTAAACAACCATGGGAACTTTTTCTTCCTTAAAAAAACAAAACAAAACTTTCTAGCATTGGATCTTGTTTTGTTGACCTGTTTCTATAAAGAGCTAGAATACCTTGATCATGACCATATTTAATCACAAAAAAAAAGAAAGAAAAGTAATTGGACAGACTTCACTCCCTTGTCCCAACTAAAATGAGCTAGATGAAACTGTTAGTCCTTTATGTCATGAAAGATGATGCAAGCTTTCATTTCTTTTGTTGTCTTTATTGTGCATGCACTGTATTGTCTCGCTATTTCTTTCAGCCCTTTAGTCTTTAAAGCTTTTGCTTAGACTTAATAGAATAAAAATTTGGAAACATCTCATACCAACAAGTTTAGAACTAATCTACAAGAGTGATTATCTTTTCCCTTGTGCAAATTTACTCTCTTCATTACGCTTTTAATTTTGTAAGTGATAGGATTTATGCAAAATATATCTTAAATAAGCCCATTTTAAAAGAAATATTTTTACAAAATGTTACTGAGCCCAGCAACATTTGGGTTATAAAGTCTGTGTAATATCGTGATTGAAAACCAATGTGTTAAGGTGATAAATTTCAATGTGCATTACATACAAACATTTAATATCTTTTCCCTACAATTCACCCCCTTTTGTTATCGTATTAAAGATGGCTGAATTTTTTTCACTTTCCTTTACATGGCAATATAGTAGATTTTCTTAAGCCATATTTTTGTTTCTTAGGAAATCATATAAGGATATTCATATAGAAACTAGTTTGCACTGTTTGCTTGCCCAGATTATTATCTGCATCTGATTAAAGAAAATGTTTAGTATTGGCAGAGGAATATGCTCCACTGGGTGCCATTCAAGTTAATAGAGGATTCGTGCTTTGATATTTGATCCTTCACACCTCCCCTTAGCATATTCTCTTGTTTGTTTCATGTGAATGTTTTGGTGTTTTTCTTCTCTTTTAATATCTGTAAACTTGAGAAGAAGCCCATTTAATATTGCCCTATTACACTATATCCACTTTGTGTCGTTTAGATGTTTGACTTTCGCCCCTTGAACTGTATCTTCTGTAGTGTTCATCAGTGTCATCCATCTACTAAAATGTTCTCCTCACTTCACAGCACATAACCAGTATTGCAGCTTTGTAGATATTTCACTTTGAATTAGCTCACACTGTTTCAGGAAGTTTTGCTTGTGAGCCCTATAATAAGCTCCGACTTTGAAAGGAAATATAGCGTTTTTTTTTTCTTTTTTTTTTTTTCCTGTGTCACATCTTCTGTGTCGGGTAAGTGACTGAGCTGGTTCCTAGTGAATTGCTGCCTTGTGTCCTCTGCTGCTGCAGTCAGCTTTCCCTCCTGAATCTTTCCTCCCGCTGTCGTGTTGGGAAGAGATCCAGGCAGAATCTGCCACCCTCTTATTTAAGAAGCATCTCTTCCCTAACTGATAACAGCATTAGAGAGGCGATTATCCCTGATATTTTCTGCACAAAAATTACTTTTTAAATGGAGACTCTCAGTATGACTTTGACAGCCAGTAGTGAGGAAGTACTATCAGACCAAGTATGAAAGCATCAATTATTTTTGACACAAATAAATAATTTTAATCGTTATTTCTGAACATTTTTGAGTTAGTCACCTTGAGCTTGTGATTTATTTACTATCAATTTAAGTGTTAAAGGTGTAGAGTATTTTCAAACCTTGTTTACAAAATGAGTTACTCTGGACTCCTAAATTTAAAAATATTGTTGAAATATTCTTTCCCCAAATTCTCTACATTTTTAGAAACATTTCTCAACTGCTCTTATAACAGGGCATCTTTAACCGAAAACTATTGAGAGCAGGTTCCTCTCTAATTGGCATCTTCTCTGCCTCACAGATAATTCTTAAAATAATCAGGTAAATACATTTAAAGACAAAGACATGTTTTGCCGATATCCAAGCTAGGAACTGTAGTTCTGTCACAGCCTGAAAGAGATTACATTCTCTTGGTAGTTGTTAGCACTGGCAGAAACAAACACAATATGTTACAAAGCTGAATTCAAATCTGGTAGTGTTTGTTGTGTTTGGGGTTTTTTTTTCTTTCTTTCTTTCTTTTCTAATTTTTTTCATGTTTTCTGGAAGAAAGTTCAGTTTTGCCAACTTCCTGTCACAAATTCTGTTGAGGATGATTGGTAGCACAGTCAGGTATTTCATCTTACGGTGTGTTAGCCTCTTGAGTACAGACTGTGTTTTGAACTCGGCATCAGACCTGCTCAGGGAAACCCTGAGGAAACGATGATTACACCTACAAAATATGATAGCTAGCACTCTATTAATATTCATGCTCTTTGAAGCCATTTTCATCTTCATGCTTGTTTGCTCCTGATGAAAAAGATGAAAAGACCTGCGGACCTCATGAATTCCGCTGTGAGAATAACAACTGCATCCCAGACCACTGGAGGTGTGACAGCCAGAATGACTGTGGAGACAACTCAGATGAGGAGAACTGCAGTGAGTACCTGACTCCTTCACTTTCTGTCAGCTCAGTTTGTTCCTTTTTATACACTGTTTACATTCTCCATGCATCTAGGCAGGGAAGAATTGGACTGAAGACACCGACTTCTCTCACCACCATAACCACTCTCTCTCTCTCTCTCTCTCTCTAACAGAATCACAACTATGCATATACACGCGTGCAATTGTACACTCTAAGTGATCTTTCCCACTATCAAGTCAGCCAGGCTCACCTCTCTCTTTCAAGCACATTCTTATTATCTGTGCTATTTCTCAGAGTAATATGAAGCTCTCGCACTTTCGATAGCTACTCTGCAATTTACCAAGTTCCTATTCCCTTTTGTCTGGATACATATCACAACTTTTAGAGGATATCTTTTATTTACTTACCATGTGACACTGGTAACCCAGCTCATTAAATTTCATATCTCCCACACATTTCCTTTTTTTTCATGTGTGTGAAATTGTTTGTCTGCACAACATGTGATTGTGTGTGTGTGTGTGTGTGTGTGTGTGTGTGTGCGCTGACTGTGTATGCATTATTTATATAATTCTTCAGATATGTATTCCTCACATCTATTAATGTCACAAAATGCAAATAACAGCTAGTCCGGTGTTGGATAGCAAAGAATTAAACAGCTGGACCAACAGACAGAAAAGAGGCCACAAATCAGATTTTGTTGCAATGTCTCCCGGGAATGTCTGTTGCAGCCCAACTAAAAACACATGCCCTGAGTTAGCTAGCGGCCCATGATAACAAGGGGAGGGCCCAGACAGTGGATCTGATGCAGCTGTTAAGCTGCCTCCTAATATTGTCCTCAGGGACTGACTTGCGCTAAACAGCAGACACAGGATTTTTGGCTTCAGAGAGTATCTCGCCCCCTTCCATTGTGAGAGCAGTAATGAATGTATTTACATCCTGATTACTTTCTACATATCCAATACAAAATGACTCTAATTTGGGAAATCAATGGTTTTGCCAATGCATTAAAGTGTAATTGTAATAACTGAATATTTGGCTGATAACGGCATAAGGGGGTATCTGCTTGTTTCTAATCTGTGATGTTGGAAAAAGATTTGTTTGGCATGATTGTGTGTTTTGCGTCCTTCACCACTCAGAGCCAGTTACCTGTAACCACAAGGACTTTGCCTGTGCAAACGGGCACTGCATCTCTTCCCGTTTCCGCTGTGATGGGGACTATGACTGCTTGGATAATTCAGATGAGGTCAGTACTTGAGACACGCATAGAGTTTACTAGTAAATCAAAAACGAAGGCAAACCCAAAGAAGTGTTGCTAATAAGGCACAGAAATTAATAAGGCAATAAATTAAAAATAAACAATGATGCAAAGATTTATTTTCAAAAAGTACAGATGCCTTTAAATGTAAGATTATAAAGGGAGTGCAGAGAACAAATATATGCTTTAAACTTGTTAATTACAGTTAACCAAGCCCATATCATATTGTATGGGCTGTGTAAAATAGTCAGCAACTGATCCCAAAGAAATGTCTGTTACTATCTGAACTTGCAGCACATATAACGAATATTCAGCCAAAGGAAAGGGAAATGAAATTGGACGGGTACATTGCCACTTACAAAGAAAATAATCCCATTACTGGCATAATTCACTGTGCTGGTCTAAATCTCCTCATCATGGTAGTTACATTCCAAAACAAAGCTGGACAGAAAATATCACTGAGTTATTGTACCTTCAAATACACAAGTGTATAAAATATCTCATATTCAATTGGTTGTGAAAATCCTAATCTGCTATGCCTTTCACAGAAATGCATATCTGCATGACTGTAAATATGCTTGAATATCTCAATTTATAAAGCTTAACATTGCCATTGTAATTGTGCACTCTTAATAAGTGAAGAAATCAACTAAAAGCCTACTCCATCTACGGTATTATTGCATGGTGTAAAGAGATTTTTATAGGATTCATACAAAAATTGCCCCATCAGTGGTAATGATGCAGTTCAGTGCATAATTCAAGGACAAAGGCTTGTTGTTATGATTCATTACTCGTGTTAATTTATTGCTCTGTTCAACGTTTCCAAAGCAGTTTTTATATCTAATCCCTCCCATGCAAAAGTAAGTGCAACCCCATTAACCCTTTTCTTAACCCTTTCCCTCATTCTAGCTTTCTGGGTCAGTGCAGTCAAATAGTTTGAGGAAGAAAAGTTGTCTTTCAGTCAACAATGTAATACACAGTGGTAAATAATTTCATTTTATTCATAGTGGCCATCATTGAGTAGATTATCTCCCTTGTTATTGTGTATGCACTGCTGGAGTAACATTAATGTATTGTTGCACACAGTCTGATGTTCTGTGGGTTGACAGGAAAGTGCATGTGTTTCTCCTTGATTCAAGAATCACAATTAAAAAGCTGGCATTGTCTTTGTAAGATCCACAAACAACATGGAGTGTTGCTCCTCAAATGACGTGTAGAGAAAAGCAAGGAAATCAACATAATAAAACATATTACACAGATGATTTCCAATAAAAAAAAAAAATGATGAATTATAACATGTTTTTATAAATTTGAAGCAAGGAAGAATTAAATTTCCTATTATTCATATTGTTCACTCGGAGATCCTGTCCTAACCTATGAAAAATCGACTATCTCACGCTGCAAAAGTAATTGTTTGGATTTCCTCTTGTCTGCTATGAATAGAGGAAATTGTTACAGCAGTCAAATCCTACTTCCATTTTTTTAACCTCCTAAGACTCTGCATCCTCATATGATGCCATTACATTTTAGCTTTTCTACACCATTAGCTTCATTCATGAACCTTTTGTCCGTCATCTTGTGTCATGAAAACACATTTAACTGTTTAGTCTACAACATGGTCACCAGTTCCCACCAACCTGCATAACAAATAAAAACCTTTGGTCTCAAGGGGTTAAGTTCATATGGGCATGTTATTATTATTATTTTATTTTTTATTTTTTTGTAGATAAAATCGTTCACCTGTCCTGCACACTGTATGATTTCCTTATTGTGATTGGTATTGAATAGTATATTACACTATATTGTATTCATTTACAGAAAGGCTGTGAGGCACACTGTGCAGATGACCAGTTTCGATGTCACAACAATCTCTGCATCTCACTGAAGTGGCTGTGTGATGGCCAAGAAGATTGCAAAATGGGAGAAGATGAGAAAAATTGCCAGGGAACAGGTACGAAATCAATGTCCTCCAGTTTGTGAAAGAATTTTTGCAAACGCTTGTGATTTGTACTTCACAGTGCAGATTGATGCACGGATGTAGGTTGGCACCACCTCGAAGTCCACTCCACGAATGTTCACAGACTGAAGAGGGAGCTTGGACCTTAAGAAATCCACTATCATTTCCTTTTGTCTTTGAGGTGTTCAGCAGGAGGTAGTTTTTGTGACTCCAGTCACCAAAACAGTTTATCGGATCCCTGTATTCAGATTCCTGTCCATCCCTGATGCACGCTATGATAACACTATCATCAGAGTATTTCTGGGTGCATCATGACTCAAAGAGTTGTAATTGAACTCTGCTGTATACAATATGAACAGGAATGGCACCAGGACAGCCCCTTGTTCAGCCCCCATGCTGCTCATTACTGTCCTAGAGGCGTAGTTTCCCAGCCTGACAAACTACGGCCTTTCTGTTAGGTAATCTGTGATCCAGGAAACAAGTGAGGGGTTAACTCTTATCCCATTGAGCTTGTCTCAGAGAATGATGGATCAGATGGGGACTGGTCTCCTGGTCTCCTAAAATAGATTCACTCTACAGAAAGGGGCAGAGCCCCCTCTCTGTCCTAAGGAGGCTCAGATCCATAGACATCTGAAGAAAGATGTTGCAGATGTTTTACCAGTCCGTGGTGCCAAGTATACTTTTCTGTGCTGCAGTCTGCTTGGGAGGCAGCATAAAACAAAAGGATGCAGGGCAGCTGGCAAACTGGTGGAAAGAGCTGGCTCTATGATTGGAACCAAATTAGACTCACTGGGGTCTGTGGTGGAGCAATGCACACAGAGGAAGGCAAAAACCATTTTAAAATATTTGGACCTTCCACTTCGTAACACTGGTGGATCAGAGGAACAACAGCAGCGGAAAGTTAATCCATCTATGATGTAGGACAGAGAGATAAAAAAAAATCATTAATTCCCACTGCTATCAGAGTTTGCAGTTCCTTCACTGTTAGAAGATGAGCTAACAAACAGCAGAAAAAATCCTCTCTGGGGATGAATGAAGTATTTCTGATTCTGATCATCAAATCATCAAGATCATACATAAAAAGTGCTATGCTTTGTTGAAAATCAAAAGCTTGAATACCATTTACAAAAGTAAACTGTAGGTTGATCATTTTGAGAAATCTGAATACTTTCCAATTGAAATATTTTTTATATTCCATAAAAATTGACATTTTTTTAAATCATCATTACTGTGATTCCACAGTAACTGATAGAAAGGGAACACATCATGGAGTCTGGTCCTTAGTGTGTCCCAACATAGTCCTGTGTAATGTCATAGGTGATTACCATCTCCAGTCTGCATTTGTAATTAAAGCCGTCCTCATAACATAGCCATAAATCATACCGTATGAATTAATTAGAAAATGTTAATACATTAAAATGGTCAGGGTATTAACCTGCCCTTAATGACTGCACAGCATGCAAATGTCTGATAATCAATGGTCTGATTATCAGACATTTCTTCATTTTTTCTCACGTGCTTTTAATGCTAATGGGAAAAAATGCACTGCAATGCAATGAGATCATTTTAAGAGTTCTCTTTTTCGGTGGCCTATTGAGTTTCACAGTTAACTGCTGAATAAATACTGAGAAGCATTTTGTTAAGCAGAAGGTAGTACACTGTAAAATCTTCCATCAAAATGGACAATACTTTGTGGAATGGTGCATTCCAATAATTTTGCACTAGAGCAACAATTTCAAATAAGCAAGAAACAGAAAAGGTCTTATTTGACTTTCTAGTGGAGAAAAGGGGACATCGTGACTGATTGTACTGGTTATACTTTGCCCTTCCCCAGTAGTCCCTTCATGTTCTGTGAACGAGTATGTGTGTGCCAGTGGAGGGTGTGTGTCAGCCAGCCTGCGCTGCAATGGACACGATAACTGTCTGGATGGCTCTGATGAGGTCAGTATACTGTAGCTTTGCATGATTCAAAGCAGCATCCAAAGAAATGTATTTGTTGCCATATGACCGTAGTGAAGACCTGCTTGTCTGGTCGAATATTAATGTTTAAACACAATTTGGTCAATATTTACATTTTGTTTGTCTGCAGCTGACAATATCATCAAACTTCCTGTTTTGCTGGTTTATGACATGTGTTTGCTGACAGGTTGGCTGTGTGAAGGAGTGCAGAGAAGATGAGTTCCTCTGCTTGAATCGTGCACACTGTATTCCTCGGCGCTGGCGCTGTGATGAGGTGTTGGATTGCATGGACCACAGTGATGAGGAAAACTGCAGTCAGGGTACGTGTGAGTGTTACTGCTCATAAAAAAAAAATGCAAGATAATTGAGTTTTTGATCCCTGAAGGTAAGAAGTCATGTATCTCATATGTAGTTTCAAATCTTTTAAACTGCATTTATTATTATTATTATTATTATTATTGAACAGTGAGGTTAGAAATATATATATATATATAATACTTTTGTGAGGCTTGATGATCCAGGGCTATCTGTCATTATCATCTTGTCATAGACAGAGTTATATTCTTATGTCTTGGGTATAAATATATATATATATGCATATATATATAGATATATGTGTAATTGCAGGTGCCTTCTTCTGCCGGGCTGATGAATTTATTTGCAACAACACCTTGTGCAAACTTCACACGTGGGTGTGTGATGGCAAGGATGATTGTGGGGATAACTCTGACGAAGACACAGACATGTGTGGTGGGTTGATATTTTACATTCACAAGGAATTTTTTTTTTGACATTTGATGCATATTTTATAACCCTCTACTTTTCCTTTTCCAGGGAGAGCATTTCATTGTCTAACAAAAAAAAACATCTAATGGATGTGCCTTTCAAAAAAAAGAAAAAAGCATTAAATCTCGTGTGTGTGTGTGTTTTTTGGTTTTTTTATTTACAGCAAAACTTCCCTGCCCTCCTACAAGGCCATTTCGTTGCAGAAACGATCACGTGTGTCTGCGCACAGACCAACTTTGCAACAAAATAGATGACTGTGGTGACAACTCAGATGAAGAACAGTGTGGTGAGCACAGAATGCACAGAGTTAATATTAAATCGTGTATCAACCAAATATGGAATTACAATTAAAGCTATGGTCAGTTTATAAAAGAGAGTGGAAGAGTGACGCTCTATTATTATTTGATAACGATGCTCCGCTGATGTATTTGTCCTTGAACAACAGAGGCACAGACTTTGTTTCATCTATTTGAAAGTTCTGTCTTATCAGTGTAACATTAATTGGGGCAAAACCTGGCAAACTGTGAGTGCCGTTGTAGTTGGCAGTGAATGACAAAACAAGACAAAAAGACTAAATAATAAACTCCATAGAATTATCCAAACCAGATCACAACCCTTTTAGTATGTTGTTCTTCGAACAAAGAAACCCTCTTCAGTTTTTTTTATTGGGTGTGTTCAACTGTAAGGTTTTTTGTTCTTTTGTTTTTTCTTATTATACTTCTCTCTCTCTCTCTTCTCTCTGGTTAGTTCCATGTGCATCATCACATCATTAAAGCAGAGGATGCTATACTGACTGAAACATTTACATAATTTTTATTTTCAATCATTTTCAAATGTATTTTGTGTGTTGAAAATGTCTTTATTTACATATCAGGGCTTTACACACGAAATGCCTATAAATCTGTGTTATGTTTCCTCAACACCAACCTGCTGTGAATGATCACACACAGATGACAGGAAAGAAGGGGAACAAATCACTTCCCTCATCTTTTACTCTTTCATTCCTTCTGTCCCATATTCATCTTCCTCTCGCATTGCATTAATACAACCATCCATCTCTTACCTCAGTCCATTATTTATCACCATTGTATGCTTTGTCCCTCCCTCCATCCCTTCAATATAACCTTAATCCCATCATTCCCCCCATCTGCCTCTCCATCACATCGATCCTTTTTTTTGTTGTGCTATTGCTGAATATTCAACACTCATTTTTCACCAGTATTTTAAGATAGGAAAAATGAACAGTTAGCACATTTAATTTCAGTATTCATGACCAACAAGTAGATGCCAAAATATTTACGATACAAGATACATTTTAGGCTAGGATTAAAAGATTGATAAATGTTTTGTGGTGTGTCTTACTTCTTCTATTAGCATATTTTATTTTGGCAACAATTGACTGTATACTATAGAGTTAAAATTTAAAAAGGAAAATAAATTGTTTAATGTTTATTCTTTAGTAGCAGGTGATACTGGACATTGTTTTAGAGCAGTAGTATCACCTTGAGTGAGTTCAGTGCTTTAAAGGTGAGTGGAATAAGAAGTTTAAGACATTAATACCACTCATACAGAAGGATCATTTGAAACGGACATAGCATATGTTTGTTTTGCACTGAATGAGTTGGGTTATGAGTTGTTTTTGTACTGAAGCAGAGGTGCTGGTTGGACGACCTCGGCCATGTGGGAAGGCCGAATTCACCTGCAGTAACCGACGCTGCATCCCAATTCAGATGCAGTGCGACCTCTTCAACGATTGCGGGGATGGCGGCTCAGACGAGCAAGACTGCAAGGCCTGTAAGTGCAGGCCCTGTTGATTTGAGCAAACAGATCAAAGAAGTGTTCACAAGAGATGAAAAGTATCTGGTGTCCTCATTATGATATCAGGGAGCGCAGCAATCTTCTCATTTTTGATACGTTTTGTTATTTATGATAATATATGTGTGCTTATGTGTGAGATGTGTTTTGTACAACTATCATCAAGATGATGGGGGCCTCTTGGTTTTAGCATATCAAAAGAAGAGCACAGCAGGTAACTATGAAGCTGAGAACTAGTGTATAATCAAAGTCATGTGCTTACTTGTAGTTTCCAGTGGAGATGTATGTGGAAAGAAAACAAATCCATGTGGAGAAGATGCAATTTGCAACCAGACGTATTCAAATGCTGTTTGCCAGTGCAAACCTGGCTTTAAGAGGAACCTAAAGACAGGCCAGTGTGAAGGTAACATATGATCAGTTGCTGTCCTTTTACCCCTTTATAAACATTATAGGCAAATCATTTTCAAGGCAAGTTTAACTAATGGTGTCCAGACAAAAGAACTGAAAAAAAGAAAACAGTATAACAATGCTAATGTAAACAAGTTGTAAATTGCATAAAAAATTTTGGTGTCACGTGTAAAAAATATTTGTTGGGATTTAATCCAAGTGAAATGTCATTAGAATTTCTATAATAACTTTTCTTAAGCAACATATTTCAGGCTAAAGAAATCTCTCTTTTTTCAGAGATAAATGAATGTCTGCAGTTTGACACATGTCCCCATTACTGCTCAAACACTAAAGGATCTTTTAAGTGTACATGTGACCGGAATTATAAAGAGATCAATGGTAACTGCATAGCAAAAGGTATGGTCCTAAAGCTTAATATCAACATGGTATTTTATATTTGCTGCATACATGTTATTCTAGTCATTTGACTTTATCGTAAAATCAATCCAATACAGAACAGCATTTGTATGAATGCACATATGCACCATCTTTAAAATGTTGCCTAAAACTCAAAATGGATTTCAGCCTGTTTGACACTGCTTTCTCTTTTTACATGTTAATAACATTGGGCAGGGCCAGAAGATCGCATACTCTACATAGCTAACGACACTGAAATCCGAAGTTTTGTGTATCCGTTTAACCAGAGCCATGGACACAAAGTACTCACTCATATCGAGGACAATGCTCGCATCATCGGGATGGACACTCTCTTTCACCAGCAAAAATTTATCTGGGCTACCCAGTTTAACCCTGGTGGAATTTTTTACAAAGACTCACTTGAAAGAAGTCAAACTAAAACAAATGTCAGGAACATTGTGAGTATGTCTAACCTGTTACTTTTCAACAACATACAGTCGAAATTTATTCATATATATTTGCCAAAACTAACTAATATACTAATGTTGTCTGTTGCTAACTGTGGAAATTTGCCTGTTAAATATTTAGATATTGTTTGAATGTCATGGGCCTCGGCTCAAAGTGAATGTTGGCACACAAGAAGAGCGTCTGACTTTGTGGCTATAATTGGTTGCAGTGTTCAGACTTCCGTCGCCCTAGAGATATTTCTGCTGACTGGATCACAGGCAACATTTATTGGACTGATCACTCTCGGATGCACTGGTTCAGCTATTACACAGCCCACTGGACTAAATTACGATATTCAATAAATGTGGGCCAGCTGAAGGGACCAAATTGCACCCGCTTGATTACTGACATAGCAGGAGAACCATATGCCATTGCTGTCAATCCAGTCAAAGGGTAAGTTTTGTGCTGTTGTCCTACAGACAATTCCTAACACACATGATTCTGTGACAGTTGTGTAATTCTTTCAAAAATCCTGAAAATGTATTAGTATCAGTCCTACCAGAGGGATGAGTAGACGAGACATTAACAGTCACACTCGGCAACCAAGTCCTGTCCCCAGTGTAATAACAATATACTATAGTTGTTGTTGTATGTGTTGGGCTGACGTTAGTTTTTTCACAAGAAGATGGTGTCCGGGAGATACAGTATTTATCTGTCTGTTGCAGGATGATGTACTGGAGTGTAATTGGTGATCACTCCCATATAGAGGAGTCAGCCATGGATGGATCTTTACGAAGAGTACTCTTGGAGAAAAACCTCAGGAGACCCACCGGTAGGTATTTCCTTTAAAGTCCACTAATCATATTATTTTTGTATTTCCATTTTCTTCTGCTGTTAACTTTGGTACCCTGAATGTACCCTACGAACTTTAAGCATAAATGAAGAGTCCTTGGTCCTTCTTTCCACTTATTCTCTTACTTCAAATAGTAATGTTTGTTTCATTTTCATTTCATGAAAACAGGTTTAACAATTATTCAGGTGCCTACATATGTTTAAATGTATATCCGCTTCTCATATCGCAATCACCTACACTTTTGAAAGGCTGAGGCATGAGGATATAACCTGCAGCTTAGACACTTGCATCAGTTCATTGTTCATACATGATGACTATCGCTGATGGATGAAGTGATTGATAGTTATCTTAACTCAGTGGCTCCAAATATATATTATATAGTTTTAAATTAAATAAACAGACACCTAATACAATAACTTAAAAGAAAAAAATGTAAAGTGTGGACTTCCAGGTTATAAATGCTACCTTTGAATTGTCTCAACTCACCATCTCTGCATGTGTCCCGCTCGTTGGTGTGGGTATGTGGTTTGCCCACCTCTGCTTCAGATTGGCTGAATGTGAAATTTTACTCTACTTTAGCCAATCATCATCACTTTTTTTTGTCCCCCCCCCAAAAAAAAGTTTAATAAGTGCAGAAATAGTACAAATGTTTATGTATGTTACCGACATCACATGGTGTTGGTAACAGCATTGTAACGATGGCAACATTAATTAGTTAGATTACTTGTAGTAAAAAAAAAAAAAAAGTCACGCCATTTTAATGCATTGTTCCCATTACTGTGTACAACTATAGTTAAAAGACATAGTGTTTATACATTTTACATATACACTGTAAATCATTCATGCCATGCAGCCAGTGCCATCATAGTGCTGTGCTAATGTATTTATCTCTAAGGTAGAAGATTTCATTTGGTATCGATATACAACACAGTGCAAACGCAATTTATTAGTAAAACAAACTTTACAGCCACTTGAAATGTGCTGGGGTCTGTAGGGAGACACTTAGTGGTGATCTAGTTTTGAAGAGCTGCTTTGGCCTTCTTTAATTCAAAGGACCCACGCTTCGTCTAGGAGTTAGAAAGGAATTCATCATCAGTGGAAAATGCAAACCCATTTAAATACTGCAGCCAGGTGCTCAATTATCCAGTCAGACTTTTGGGAGAAAGCTAAAGTAAGTCATTGCTTTGAGATTGTAATGTGGTCATGCCTAAATTCTGCCATCTCATCAAAAGAGCAATATGATATGTCTGCTGTGGTATTTTTAACATAAGAATATTGACCATTTCATGTAGTTAAAAGCAGATCAACACAACAGTATAGTGTCTCCTCATCCTGCTGATCTGCTGCATACAGCTATGCTGACTTGAGGGCTTCCTGTATTGAAAAATTGCACAATGATTGCTGTGTAATTTGTCAGGTAAATAAATTTATTGCTTTCATTCTCCCACAGGGCTAGCCATTGATTATTTCAACCAACGTTTATACTGGGCTGATCCTGAGCTCTCACAGATAGGAAGCATGAGATTGGATGGCTCGGACCCTCTGGTCACAATCAGTGAAAGACACGGTAAAGCCAACTAGAAAACAAGGCACAGCTTCTTCTTTTAAACATATATTATTAGTTCTGCATTTCAGTTTCCTAATTTTTTTTTCCCCGTTGTGAGATACTACTGCATGTTTGGGGGGGTTCTTATATGGGTAAGCTTCTAAATATTGTGTATTAAGATCTATCTGTTTCTTCCTTCCTCCATATATGAATGCAAACTTCCATTATCCCAAAGCTATACTTGTTCTGAAAGAGTTACTTGACCTTATGTGTTTTCTCTCCTCTGCTGGGTCTTCAGGAATCTCCCAGCCATACAGAATTGATCTATTTGAGGATTACATCTATGGAACTGGACTAAAACATGAAGTATTCAAAGTCCACAAGTACAGAAAACAATCAGTGGAATTTTTCAATTTGGGAGTGGAGAAGCCAACAAATGTATTAATTGCTCATCGTTACAAACAGCAGGATGGTAAATTGCCTTGATAATCTTTTCTTCTCTTTAAATGTTGAGTTACAAATACTTTTGCTATGTGCAGATATTTTCCTTTGAAGAATGAGGGAGGAATTATATAGATTACAAAATTAGGATGACAGCCCAGAAAGATTATTATTCGGACGGTATTTATAGTTCACACATTAAGAATTGAATGTACTCAGGATTTCAAGTCAAGGCATAAATGTGACAATTGGCATTTAACCTTACCAGCTAACCACACATTCAAATGACCTTGAAACCAACCACAGATGTTGTCCTGAAGAGAGCTTTTTGCTGGGTAATTTGCAGTATGTCAGCTAGAGAAAGCTGTTTTACATACCAGTAATTGTGTATAGACCACCTATGTACAGTAGGCCAAAGCATTTCTAGTTTGATGTCAGAAGACCTTATCTCTTGTCATCTCTTGACTTATACCCTTGATAAACTGTGCTTGGGTTGAAGGGTTTTGCTCAAATCCAGTTTACAAAATATGTTTAACAACTGTTTTTAGTCTTTCTAACTGAAAGATGTAATTGAGGATTTTAAGTAGGATATTCAGTCTATATAGAGTACGAGACAATCCACTGTATATATATGTTTTACACCAAAAGTATTGTTCAGATAATGGGTCTGTGATTAATAATGAACGGCCAGATCAAATGATTGAAAATTTTAGTCTTCGTGTCATAACAAGTTTACTTTGATGAATTTGTTTCTTTAAAAAAGTACCCATCTGTATTTTCAAAAACAGTCAATACAACCATGTTTTCAGTCCACTATCCGCATGCAGTACAGTAACTTCAGTCATTTGTTACATCCATGGTTTAATGGTTACAGAACATCAAAAAGTCCAGTGTCAGTCAGTTTTTCACTTAACAGGCAGCTGTTCTATTCCCCAGAGACTCATTAAGCCAACCATGTAGTGTGTGGGCAGAAGATGTACATGGCTTTCAAAAAATGACATGATAGCATGATTTCTGGTATTTCTCTCTGGGCTTTTATCCTCATGTTCTGTGTAAGAAATCTAAGCACCAATTATATTTATTATTATTAGTATATGTACCAACACTAGAAACATGAATAACTTGACAGAGAAATAAAGTTTGTAGATAAAACTGTACCCTTTTATTTAAAAAGTAATTACCTCTGAATCTTTCTAAATCACAATTGCCATTCCCTTCTATCAATTCAGTTTTTATATAGTTTTTATTTGTTTTGTTTTTTTGGCTAATGGAGCTATGGTTTGGACAAAGTTGATTTGGCCTCTTTAGCATTGTTTAAGATGTCTCTTTTTTACTTTAAATCCTTAAATAATTTAAAGTTCTGATTTCCTGATCTTTTATAGATTACATATGCAAATTATCAACTGTAGCAAATCCATGTTTGTGGAAGTGTTTGCAATTTTGATTAATTCAGAGTCCGTTTTCATGTGATATTTTGTCTACCCACTACAGGGTGCAGTGAGAGGAGCACTTCAAGGTGCCTCTAATCAATTAGAAAGTACATTCCATAATGACTGATTATTCAGTCAGGACCTAAGATGTGTGAAGTTATTCAGATGCTTTAGCCTGATGCCTCTCCAGGCTTCAAGAAAATAATACCCTTAAAAACACAAATTAAAACACTTAAAAGTGCTGTATGCTGAGAAAGAACAAACAACCTTCTTTTAAACAAATGGGTCTTTCACATCACAGCCAAGACTGTTATCATTTTTGTTCTATTCTCTGTTGTTCTTTTTACTCTCTCCACAGCACCAAATCCATGCCTGAGAATGTCTTGTGATTTCATGTGTCTGCTCAACCCAACGGGTGCCAGATGTATCTGTCCAGAAGGGAAGTTACTGGTCAATGGCAGCTGTAGTGATGTTAACATCTCAGGTAGGCCCGTTCTTGCATTTTCATGCCACAGGTTAAGCGGACTGAGTCATTATCTTGTCCATTCTAGTTAATGTGATATCACAGTAACAACTTGAGGGAGTTTTGTTTAATTTGGCCCAGATGTCAACCTTGATTTAGCACAAATAGTCACTTGCAATCACACTTAAACTGATTAGATTTTGGTAGGCATAAGTCAAATATCACTTTGAGCTCACAAAACATGTTTTGGCCATAATTCAAGAATTCATCGACTAATTAGGTACTGATGACGTGCTGACAGTTTATAACCAAATGATCAAAATTCAGCCCACTTGGGAGGGAGAATTTATCATCACATATCCTGCAACGTGGTTGGTTGTCCAAGCTGAGTAATACTGGTTACTTTATGAATTAATGGTATCTTTCAGAAACAGTTTTACTCTGAACGGCACTAAAAACAAAATGATAACACCCCCTTGTCATTTACTTGAAAATTCAGGTTTACACCTCCTTGGCTGTTGTTGGCTGACATTAGCAGCATATCATTGTTTAAAGTGATTAACTGCTACTCACTGCTGCACAGTATATGATATAGACTTCTCTGTTAAGGTGAACTGTGCCGTCCACCGTGCGAAAATGGAGGCCGCTGCTTAGCCAACGAGAAAGGAGACTGGCGGTGCTACTGCTGGCCTGATTTTTCAGGCGAACGCTGTGAGGTCAATCACTGTACAGACTACTGCCTAAATGGAGGCACGTGCATGGGTTCACCTCTGGGTAAGTCTTCCCACAAAACACACTGTCAATGTCTGAAGCATGATTTCTCCATTAAATAAATGTAGCAGTGGAAGCATTGCTACATATTTAAGGCTGCTTAAGATCCACCCACTGTTTGGCTGCATTCACATTGACATTTAATTTTCTAGTCCTTTGTAATATTAGCACTATTAAAGTCTCTCAGTTATAATCCAGATGTAGCACCCATTAAATTTAGGTCTAGGCAGACCAAACATACTGAGGAAACCTGCCACTGCCACAGAAAGACAATTTTCAATTTAGAGTAACCTGCCCATTTCCTCCTGCACAATGACCCAATGCATGATGACATTCAACACATTTGTCTTCCTTTAAACTTTCAAGCTTTCCTCACCTCTGCTCAAATTTGCCCCATTACATCTGCCAGTTGAACAGTTTTGTCATAAATGCTGCTGTCAAACAAGCCTCAGATATCAACCTTCTTTCAAGTCAAGGTCTCCTTTCATGCTCCCTTGGGTCCAGGAATAGCCAGTTGTACCTGTCAGTTAAGTGAATGCATATGGCAGTGCTGAAATGTCAGTAGTGGAATTGAATCAGGATATAAATCCTTCTTGAATATGCAAAATATTGATTTATGTGACTGCATATCATTGTCCCATCATAGTCATCACCAAAAACATTATTTCCATTTGTTATTCTCAGAAAGAAAAAAGATTGGCAATTGTCCAATGTCCAATGCAGTTTGAACTGTACAACAGTATCACCCAATGTACTTTATGTTTGTAATTCCAGAGTCTGGAAGCCAGGTGTTTGTTTTTTTATCAGTTGTACGTCAGTGATACAAACTTTTATTTCACTCACATTTGATATGTTTCATAAAATTTGAGGTTTTGCTGTATTTGAGCAGAAATGAAAACAAATATGCGTCTGAATGAATGGCTAAAGATGAGCAAGGAAGGGATTATGGCCCGACAATTTTCTTCAAGTTCTCGCTTTGATGATAACAGGCATAGGATGGCAAATTTGCAATCAGTCAGCGGCTGGAATTCTTCCCTCTTCAATAAAAAATGTAAGGTGTCATTGAATTCCTTTTTTTCTGCCTTTGGTTGGGCTAGTGGCACTTAAATGGAAAAATTGGCAGTAAAGCTAACACATTCAAACACCAATACAAATTATAGCTCATGTTGCTGTTTGATCGTGAAATTAATCGGCAGCAAAACATACTTTATGAAATGATGAAACACGGAAAAAAATCCATTCATAGAATAAATAAATAAACTTGTAGTTCACAAGAATGAAAGCTGAGGGTTTTCTAGATGGGTGTAATCAGGCATCTCATTAATTTCTGGTGTTGGCAACAAGGAAATAACGCCTGTAACACAAGAAACAAGATTTAGTTGTCCTGCTGAGTGCCTGAGTGTTGTTCCTCACTTGACTAACTGCATCTCATCTGTTCAGTCTATGCAATCTCATTTCTTAAAAATAACTGCTCTGTTAAATTCACTCAGTAAGTTACATAGGAATGCCATATGCTGTACCATACAGTGCAGATTTTTGCGCTGAGTACAGTCACTGCTTGATTTAAGGATACATGAGACTTTGTATCACTCAACTGTCGTCCTCCATGATATTTTGGTCTCTCTCTGTCTTCTCCCTTGAGGATAACTCTGGCAATATTTGATCAAGGGATTTCAGTTGATGCTTTGGCCATCTCATTAAATATATTCCTTCAGTGTCACACAATACACCCATCCTGAGTGGCCATGAAGTTAATAAGAGGCATAATGAGGGCTCCACTGTTTAAATTCTATTCTGCTAAAGGGCCTGATAACAAAAATATTTTTACTATAGAAGAGCTTAGAAGATTTTCCAAACTGAAACCTTTTTCCTTACACATGATTTTTTCCTTTTCTTGGTTGCACCCATTATTTCTAGGGGGGGTGATTTCATTTTTGAAGGAAACTGGTTAAGGGACCACTGAGCATCTACTCTGTGTCCCCAATATGTTAGTTTGTGTTGTGATGACAAATATGTAGACTAATTTATTTTTACTTTCTTTTATAGAAGTCCTCTTGTCACAAATGCATATAAATTATCCATGTAACCTCATTGAGTGGAGGAGTGGCACTTGTATAACGCTATCTGGAAGAGAACGGAGAGTATGAGAGACGCAAACACCACCAGGCAGATTCCAAACAGGACACAGTAAAATCTGCTGTTTACGTCCGTTCCACAAGAGTTTGCATCTAATTCTTCAATACTGAACATTGACCATACTCAGTTGAACCATATATTAGATTTTCACAAAGTGAAATTCTATATATTGAATTTGTAAAACCACCACTTGCCAGGTAAAACATTTTAAAAAGAAGGCCCGAGGCCACATATAATAACATTTTTTATCCAATCTGACAGATGCGAATCCCCACCTGCACAAGCCTGATTCAGGTTAAGTGGTAAAAGTAAAGGGTGAACTTGATGCCTCACATTTAATTTACTAACAGCAAAAGCACAAGGCACATTGCCTACACTAGAGTTTCTGTAAAATGTTAATGAAACTTTGTAATTGCTGTGATGAGCTTACCCTTGCAGTGTACAACGAGAAGCATTTCAGAATGTAACACTAACTCCAGAGGTTGCACACAAACTGAAGATTACTGTTAGTCTTGAAACGACTCAGATATGTTCAATAGAGCTTTACAGAAATTAAAATAAGCAAAGAGCAGACTGCAGGAGCTTTAATGGCAGACAGAGCTGTCAGTTTAGAAATATTATTAACTCCAGCACTCATTGTGTTAACAAAGACATGTCTGAAGGGAAAATTGTCTCTGAACATTTTAAACTCAGATTATCCCTCCAACAGAAATCTGGAATGCAAAATTACCAAGTAGTGTGAACTACATGGCTATTGGTTTGTGTACTATACAAATAGTCACGTCTGTGTATTGTTGGCTTCTCTGACCGCCCACCACCCTAGCTCAAACTGGCCTCGATGCTTCTGCCTGTTCATTACAAGACAGTGTATGTCTTGGAAGGAAGTGGGAATGTTAAAATCTAATTTCACTGAAATACCTGCGGAAATTGTATTATAACCAAAAATAATCACACTCATTCTACTCCAAAAGTGCAATGGAGCGCTGTTTCTGCAGTGCTCATGACTCCATCACCAAAACGTCAGTGACACTAGGGACACACTCACATGTGCCTTATATTTACACATAGCTGAGACTTAGGTTAAAGCTCTCTATTTACATACTGATCTATTTTAGTCTGTGTTTTGACTAGTGCCAGTAGACGTGTTGACTGAGACATAAAATATTTTCATATTAGTAGTTGATTAGTAGTAGTGTGTGTGTGGGGTTTTTTTTTCATATTTAGGATGGCTCAGAGAATTATCAACTCATTCTGCATTTCCCCTTAGCTTTGAGCATCTCAGTATCATTCAGCTCATTGTTCTACATTTTAATCTACTGTCTTTGTTTGCTCGCAACCTTGTTTGCAGCTGCAACAGCTTCAGGGAGAAAAAAAAAAGCAAATTGAAACCTACCCCATGTTTAGCCTAGCACCAAAAGGCACGACACACACAGTCAAGGTTAGTAACTAGCTGGTGAAAGTATTGAAGGACTTAACTGCTTCTTAGCCAGACGTTTCCTCAGTGTCATTTAACATATAAAATATAAACACTTAAATAGCAATAAACTAGCCTTGACACATAAAGCATGCATTTGGTCATCAGGTTGAATCCATTCAATGATTTTATGGATTCATTGCAGTCAAGGGATGGTTTTTCTTCTAGGTGATTAAATGTAAGAGAAATTGGAATAAAAAAAAATAACAATAACCTAACTCTCTCGTGTTAAAGCCACTGATTAGGATGCTTCCTGAATAGCTCCATTAGAGATATTCCAGGCATGTCTGACGAGTAAGGAAACCATGTAAAGAGCCAGAGCACACTGGAGAAATTATATGCATCTTACGTCTAGCCTGGAACAATCTCAAATCCCTAGATGGACCTGGAGGATATAACTGAGGAAAAAGGTCATCTTAACTACTCACCACAGGTGCCAATCTGTGGTCACCTTGAACCACACATGAATATGTGTCTAAAATGATGGATGGAAGAACGGATCTTTACCTTTAATCTCACTGACGCACTATTTATTTTACTGCTTCTGTAGTACTGTTGTTGGCTTGATGACTGGGAGTATCATTTCCATACATCACGTAACTGTCATTGATAAATTGTAACCTTATATTTAAGCAGACTATAAAGGAGTCAGTTAATTGACAGCTGTGCTATGTAACTTTTTGCCATCCTTCTTGAAAGACCATTATTTTCAGCCATAACCGTGACAGCACTTAACTTTCTTTTTGTGTTCTACTGTTTGTTTTTGTCATATTCGAACAAAATCAGCTTAGCTGTCAAAGAAATAGCCACATGGATTTCCTGTTCTGCCTCAGACATTGGAAGAGCTTATAGATTATACGTTTGTAAAAAAAAGAAATCCCATAACAAGACATATGTTATTTGATTTATTGCATCCCTTTGTAATAGATCATTTAGAAGAATAAAATATATCCAAATTATACACAGACATTACTTATTAACAGGGTGGAAGAAGGTTTGTTTCTTCTCATGCTCTTTTTGTGCTAATATTTTCATTTCTAGGTAAGCCTACGTGCCGTTGCAATGTTGGTTTCTCAGGGCCTTTCTGTGAGAAAAGGATTTGCGACAACTACTGTTTAAATGATGGAACATGTGACATCACTGAGGGAAACCAGCCTGTGTGTCGCTGTATGGCAGAATACACTGGTGACCGTTGTCTTTACCGTGAGTCCTGTCATCAGTACTTGACAACACACAAGTGATGATTGTTATCATGCCTGCACATGATTGACATTAAACTTTGAAGTCTAGCCACAAGAGAAACTACAGCAAAGCATTTTAAAGGTTTGAAGTCACTTATTCTGCATAAGTTCTATAGAACTAAGCATTTAGAAGTCCACACAGCATGTGGAACAAAAACAACCCTCGAAAGTATTTTGTTTCTACAAAATCCACATTTGCCTCTATTTACAGATGAACAAAATCAAAATACTGCCATCAAATAACCTTTGGGTGTTGCTGTGCTGAGGTGATAATGCATTTTCTTTTGCAATGCTTTGACATAATGGGTCGCAGGAAAACAATTTCACCAGCACATCATTAGTATTTTCCTACTCTTGCTTGCCTGAGGGGTAATATGTTTTCATCTGTGTCTAAGATGTCATTTGATGTGGATAATTAAGTCCCATTAAAGCCCTGTACAATTCCAATCAAAACAGCTTAAACTATGTTCCCAGTTTCTCATTACACACTACCCCCTCTCTCTTATCTCTCTGAATGTGGAACAGACATCTGTCATCACTACTGTGTGAACTCCAAAGCCTGCACGTTATCTAGCAGTGGCTATGTGGAGTGTGTGTGTCCTGCCAGATTTGAGGGAAACAAGTGCGAGGTGGACAAGTGTCTTCGATGCCATGGAGCTCCCTGCCTCATAAATGAGGAAACAGGAGATGTGGTTTGCAAGTGAGTGCTACTGGTTATTCTTGTCTCAACTGCCCCACCCCCCTCCACTTTTTTTTTTTTTTAAGAACACTTGTAATTGTTACTAATCTTCATACTCCTCCTCACTGACGGAAGAAGCTGCTAGTTAGATTAACTGATTCATTAAATCTCAATTGTATTGAGTCACATACCCTAAAGCAAGTTTGGTTTTTGTAAAGTCAGTGAATTAGAAACTAGATGAACTCTCCCTTCTTACATGGATCATATGCATGTTTGGCAATATCACCAGTCTTTTTTGCTTCTTGTGAAAGTGTAGCCTTCTGCTTGTCAATGACATCCATTATTTCTTCACCCCATAGTTGTACAAATGGCAGAATAGCACCAAGCTGTCAGCTGTGTGACGGTTATTGCTACAATGGAGGCACCTGTCACCTGGACCCTGACACCAACCTGCCTTTCTGTCAGTAAGTCACTGCTTAATGGGTAAGGAAAGTGGGGAAAATTTAATGCTCTCCACTATTATTCACTCTCACTGTTTATATTCATGTGCTGGCTCTGTGCCCCAGAAAGCCTGGCCTTAGAAGCAGAACTGAAAATCATCACAGGATCCAACTTTCCTGCTGTAAGAACAGTATGAGATAGATGTTTTCCTCTGGAAAAAAAAGTTGAGGGAAGGTTTGATATCACTATGTGGAGGCCAAGCCATTGCAGGGGTCTGAGTGCCAGTACATCATCTTATGCTGTTTGACACCTCACTGCAGCTTAACGTTTTTAGGCAGATGAAAAAAAAAAATATTTCAAACCCCTTCAAAGCTTCCCCTTCCGAACATATCACACTGTTCCTCCTTGCAGTTAAGAGCTGATGTCAGGTCTCTCTGACTCTCTTCAGTAGTAGGTTTTTAGAAGTTTGCTCTCTGAAAATGAAGCTAAGATATGTCAGTGGTTGAACATTGCATGAAACTCAATGGCAAAAACTTGTAACGGACAATAGTTTGACTGGCAGACATGAGCAGATCACTGTGAAAGGGCTGCCCATAGATTAATACCATTTAGATAGAATCACATGAATTGCTGTTAAATTCTCTCCGAGGAGCAAATTGGAAATCCATTTCAAAAGCCAACTCTGTATTTTTTTAACTGCCCATTGTCCACTGTAGTTCTGTTAAAATTGGTGGCCCTCACTTACAAATTCCAGGGGATAGAATCAATTTCTATGCAAATGATCCCATCTTATTCAATGAGGTTAACGGATCCTGATAATGTGTTTCATCATTTGCTGCAAAGAACAGAGCTTATGTGAGATGATGGATATGTCTGTGTCAAAAAATCATAGCGTTTGACCTTAATCCTCTGAGTAAATGTATATTTCATCAAGTCTCCCCAAGTGGAAACCTTGCAGGGCAGAGATTCAATTATAATGATAATTCCTGCATTAAACATCTAAAAATGTTGAAGAGATTTTCAGAACACATTAGTAGCAAAGACAACTATGGTAAATATCCAAGCCTTCACCATCATTCACTGAAAAATATTCAAATCGGACCTTGTACGCTCATTTCCAGCTCTATATTTTCATTCTCCACAAGAGATGTTTTGCGCCATTTGGAATTCAAATAAAGTCCTGATATATCTCAAACTCCCTGTTTGAGATTACCCCCCCTTCAGGTGAGCTTCTGCCTGAAACATGCAGTATTAAATCAGGCCTCCTTAAGATATAACGTATCAGAGTGGACTGCACAGTTCAGTTTGGTAAATATTACTCAAATTTCGTGCATGCTATGTGACATGAACAGGAATGTATTCTTTAAACCACAGTAAAGTAATCAGATGCATTTCTTTCTATATATTGCCTTCTTAAAAGCTTTGTATGTGGCAAAATTTGCTACAGTTGGCTAAAGTCTAAATTGTCAATCAAGTGCAATGCTGCAAATAAAATTGTATTCTACTGCAGCTGAACAACTGCATAATGAACCAGCATTACTTGTTGTTTGTATGTTTGAGCACATTAATGCCTATAAAACTACTCTAGCAGAGCTTCGTGTGGTTGGCCTCAGGACATCATGGAACTAGTAAAAACTGTTGGAAAGTAAACACTCAGTGCAGTCTGATCCCTCAGCTTTCGTCTCACAGGGATTTAATGTCCACATCCAAGTCTTCACATTACATATATGCATGGGTGTAGGAAGCATTTAAAATGTCAATGGGACAATTTCATTGGAGGGGATTCTTCTCCAGAAAATTTTTACAATGTAGATGTCATTTCCTGTAATCTGGTGCCTTCTAACGGTTTTTTGACACTATGATCTGACTATAATGTGAGAGAAATGATGGGCACATTTTGTAATTACACCCAGAGGAAGTGCTTGGACCCAGATCACATATTTGTGGATATTAAAAAGGTGAAAGTGCTGTAAAAGGAAAACTTTTTGATTACTAGTTCAGAGCCACCTCTAGTAGCATTAGCACTTTTTCTTTTCCCACTAAAAGCGCCATAACTTAATAACTAGACCACTAGAACTGTGAGCGGCCATTTTGATCTTCAGTAAGTTAAAAAAGGTTCTGAACGTTTTGTCATGGCAGAGTTTGACCCTTAATTCAACTACGATGTGTCTGTCCACAACAAGCATCAGCAATGCCTTGTCTTTGTGTGTGTGTGTGTGTGTGTGTGTGTGTGTGTGTGTGTGTGTGTGTGTGTGTGAAAGAGAGAAGCAGTTGGCAGCAGTGAAAATATGGACTAGACTTTCATTGATTTATGTTTTTACTCAATAAACATGTGGAAGGGATTAGATAATGAAGCACTGACAGCGCTCTGAAAACAACACTTAGTGGACAGACCGATGTACATGGTAGGTGGAGGGGTCAAAACTAATAATATTAAAAAGTGGATGGGACTTGTCCCACCCTCATATAATGGTAGCTAGGCTCATGCATATATGTGACACAAAATAATGAAAAGGATAGTATGTCCTCTTTAAATGTTCTTCTATAAAAGCTGTTCAACTGTTAAATAGCTTTAATGGATTATGGAACTTGTGACAAATGATAATTACCAGATGTTGAAGTTTATCAAATACTTAACTACAGATGAATCCAAGGTGCTGTACAAGTAAAACTGGTCAAGAGCCAAGGTGGAGCGAAAAAACATTGCAGAAAAGACAAGGTAGACCAGTTTTGACTCAAATTGGGTCCTTTTAAGGAAAATTGGAATGAGGAGACAACCGTTTCTAGTCATGCCCTGAGGTTCACTTTTGTGTTCAAGAAAATGTTTTCTGACTTGTCATTGTTGAGTAGTGGGATACTATCTTTTTTTTTTTTTCTGAAAATATGTTCTTGATGTGCCTAAATGTTTTTTTTTCTCCTATTCTATTCCGAAATTACTTTGTAACTCTTCCAGACAAGAGATGACTCTGAATACTGCTTGCCAATAATATAAATACACCATTTAAAGTGTTTTGAACAGGTCCTATCTTTTACTCAAGTGAAGTGGCATGTTTTAATTATTAGAGCTATATAATCAAGTTGATAGTGTTTAGCACTCCACCATACTGTATTAATCACATTGCTGTGAGGTCAACATACGGAAGTAGGTTTTTCATGTAAAGAATTTCCTTTCACCCTTTTTGACAATTCACCACTTAAAAAAAGTATTTTTCACAGAGATACATTTTCATAGGCTTGAATTCATTTAACTAATCTGAAGAAAGCATCGGTTGTCAAACCGCAAAACAATTACAGAGAGCCAAAGTCATCATCAGTTCTGGGCTTTGGTCCACTAGCATCCTTAGGCTTAATGCAACTAAGCATTCATTATAAAGTTCTTCCAAGATTGTCAGAAAAACAATGTAATCCTTTTTTTTTTTTTTTTTGAGTTTTCATATTCTGAGAAAAACAACATCCACCACAACCCTTAAGTTTACAAATTGATGCACTCAACATGTAATTATGTCCACAGTACTGCAGTGTGGGCAGTTGCATCATCATAACTTGGTTTACAAAGTTATGTTCATAAAGTTGACTTTCACTCTTCTCTAAAGCCAGCTTATCCAATTAGTTGGGCAAACATTTCCCAAGCAGTCAGTCCTCCCTGTCCTGTTGTCTTTACAGACATGTCTGATCTAATCACAGTCCCTAAACTCTGTCAATCCATGATGTGTAGTCCCCTAAAGATCTCTAAAATAAAAATATATAAAAAACGACAATACAAGAACATTTTTCACTGCTGTCCCTGTCTAAAATTTTGCACAAGCAAATCTTGTTGTGCTGTTTACAGTACAATGACGATAAAGGGGATATTGATTTAAAAAAAAAAAAAAAAAAAAAAAAAACTACACCACAATTCAGATTTAACTTCAGCTCTCTAAATTACCACTTTTTTTTCCTAATGTTCTTGATTTTGTTTATGGGTTACTTCGAGTACAGGGCAGTAAAAAGACTGTTGACTGACAATATCTATATGATTGTTTTGGTTTTATGAAATTAACCCTATTAAACCCACAAATGTACCTTCTAAAAATCCCATTTTCTTTAGCCCCTTATTGCTCTGTGATAATTAAAGCCAGAGGAATACTGTTTTTTCTCCTTAAAGTGCAGAATCGGCTTTTTCTAACAAGCTCTGATTTGTTCGTGTGTGGCACTTACTTGAGTCAATAAACTTGAGATAGGTAAGATTTGGATCAGTCTAAACCTTTCTCTGGAGCTTTGTTACTTTGTTTCTATATGTTTCTCAGTCGATTCTCATCCTCCATCTTTGCTAGTGGCATCTAGAGTCACATCTCCACATTGGACACTCCTATTGGATCCCCTGGGTGATGTCACAACCCATCTGTGTCTAATTCAGAGTAATAGCTGTCGGTGGAGCCAAAGTAAATGGGATCCCTCTGGTATTTTTCTGATCTCAGAGTGAGGAAAAGTTGGTCTGAGTTTATTGTAGTGACAGAATAAAGACAGAGAAACTGGGACAATAAGATATTTAGACCATTAGAGGCTTTGGAGCTGATTTTTACAGGGAGATGAACAAAAGAACAGCCATGATTACTGCTCAGCTGAATGAGCAGAACTGGTGTATATTCCTATTACAGGGAACACAAAGCTTTACTGAATAACCTACAGAAATGGCTGACTTTGTGTCAGTAAAAGGCAGAGCACTTACTTGAAATGTTTAAAAAAAAGATTAAAATCCCACCTTTATCAGGAATAACACAAAGGCAAAGTGAAATGGAAAAGCCTTTCTGTGGGTCTAAAAGGGTTAAGAGAAAATAACAGTTTGTTTTTGTGTCCAGTTTTTATTTGTTTTGTTTGTCTTACAATCATGTACTTTATTTCTGAAGAAAATGCACACCTCAGAGGTGAGAGCACTGTAACAGACTCTTTCTTTGCAGATGTTCCCCTCACTTGGTGAGCAATGAAGTTGACTTATCTTAATATTATTTATTTGTTAATTTGTTTGATGCAGACACAACATTGACTTATTCCATTTTATAACTGAAGCTGCTGAAGTCTCCAATCATCAAGCAGTCAACAGTTCAACAGTATACATTCTCTGGGCCCTTTTATCACTCCAAAAACAATGTTTTGCAGCTGCACGTCAGGGTTCAAGAACCAACGTTGTGATGAGCTGGCCAACCCCTGCGATTACTTCTGTCAGAATGAGGGGATGTGCACATTAACAGCTCTTAACAAACCACGCTGCAAGTAGGTCCCTCTCATCTCTCCAGCTGTATTCAGAGCCCACTCACCCCCTTTTTCCACACCCCCACCCCAACTCCATCTGGCTTCATTTCAGCCTCAGTCCAGTACAGTACATGGGCTCTTTGTCACAGTGCTGCCTTGTAGCAACTTGTTATGTAATAAGTGATAGAAAAAGTGATGACCTGTCAGAAAGTAATATCAAAATTTAAAATATTTTACAGTTGACTGTTTTCAGAATAGGCTGAAAACCGTAAACTGTAAAATAAATTGATGACATTATGTTGCTGTGGGATTATTTTGATAGATTAGGATGATTTTTTGATTCCCTTTGGATATATCTTATTCTTTCCCTTATGTCTTTATGTGAGTAGTTGGCACAAGCAATCCAATGACCGCCTGGATTATTTCTCTGTGACTATCCTTATGTTGGCCTTTGGTGGTGGCTCACCTTGATAACAGCACCCACAACTGTACTTTCTATTAAGACTAGACTGAATATTTTCTCTCACATTCCTCTCAGCGCCTCTTATAATAATGATTGAAAGGTAAAATTACTTTGTACTTTGAAATGACTGAGTCTCTGAGATCTCATCTCTTTTAGTAAAGAGAGTTGGCCAAAATGCCAAAGAAAGTACCTCCCAACCTCTTTAGGAATGTCACTAATCAAATGTAGTGGCCTAATAAGCTTCTAGGAACAATTTGACATTTTGAGAAATAGACATATTTGCGAAGAATTACATGAAGAGATCAAGGGCAAAATACAAAAAGAAAGCCCCCTGTAAAATTGAGAAAAATTTCTATCCTCTGTTATTATACAGGTTGAAAAAACAAGATGTAACATGTAAGACAGTTTAGACCTCTATGACTTAAGGCAGAACGCTTTTTTTTTTTAATAAATAAATCTTTTGACAAAGCCTGACTAGTGCTATCCGGTCTCTCTGCTCAACTTTGCCGACTTGCTGCAGACGGCAAATTAATTGTAAAGTTGGCAAAAAAGAAAATAAGTGAAAAACCCAAAATGATAAATCCTTTCTTTGGGGACATGTTACAGGCAGTACTCACAGCTGCAGCAGTGAAAGACAACAGAATGAAATATATTTATTTTTCGATTCATGTGAAACTAACATCCTTTTGAGCACAACTCTCTCTTATATTGTTATATTTTGAGCAGGTATTAAATTATATGGCATTTATTACATAATAAGTTGCTGCATGATTCTGTACCTTTGCTGCCCCTCACTGCCACCCCTTCACCCATCTCATGTGGTCCTCACACAGCACACAGAGACCGGGGGGGGACTGAAATGTGACACTGTCTTTGTGATGTCGGCATCGGACTGTGCATGGTGTTAAGTTGAATATGTTATTGACAGTCAGTAAGTATGGTATACCTTAGAAGGCCGAGTATCTCATCTGTAATTGATGTTACCTTCAACATAGGTTAAGAGAATTTATTAATCTCATAGGGAATTAGTCTTTTCATGGTTTATGCTTCCACAAGCAGATCAAAGTCCCTGTTGTCCCCAATTTCCCATTAAAATTCATGCTGCTATGACATTTCGTTGGAGGAAGCAGTGATTCATTCCCTACGTGTATGGGGCTGCATTCTTATATTTGATAGCCTGATGTTCTGATTGTTCGAGTGCATGTAATTCAGAGTAATTTTATTCTGTCATCATCTGGTCACACCCACCAAATCACTCATGCTTCACAGACCCATCTGCGTCAGTCGTGTGAAATTAGATATCACTTCTCTAACAAGGGTCATACATCACGCCCATCGGAAACCATTGGAGCACGAATGAGATGACGACTTTTTGCCCTGCTGTCATCCTTTGATTTTTGTCCCACAATGAATAAATTTACACACACTGTGTATGCGCACGATATGTATACACATAGTGCTCTCTCTGCAGGTGGTGTTTGTTTGTCTTGGATCAAAGCACTTCATAGCCAGTCTGAATCACAATGTGTTGTATATGTAAGCCACAGTCACATCATACTGTAGTTCACTATGCAAAGGTGTTTTCTCAGCAGCCTTTTCACTACAAAAAGTATGATAAAATATTTATGCTCTCCTCTGACCTCCTTCAGATGTTCAGCCAATTGGGCAGGAACTCAGTGTGAGAGACCAGCCCCTAAGAGCAGCAGATCAGACAACACCAGTGGAGGTGAGAATGGGCTCTATGATAAAACTTTAAAACTTCCTCTGTAAACAAATCTATGTGAGTATACAATACATTAATACACTCAAGGTGAATGGTTACTTGATCATGTAAAATTATGCCTTTTTTCTTGCGTTCTTACTGACAGATTTCTACTTAAAATCCAGCACCACAGTTAAACTTAGCCATGATTGGCAGGCCAGCTCAAGAATTACTGAACTCCATCCAACCTAACCAGTTTGCATTATTTGAACAGGAAAGCTCTCCCAGGTTTATCTCATTTGAGTTGGAGGAGCTACTGTTGCCGGCCCAAAGCTCAGTGATATCGTCTGTCTTAGATTTAATTTTAGGAAAACCCAGTGGCCTCAGAATTACTTGAATTCTCCATGGCACAGATTCAACAAAGTGCTGGAAAAATCGAAAAATTGACATGATAGCATCACACAGTTGCCGCAAACCGGCCGCACATCCATAATGTCAATGTTCATTTCCCCTAAATCTGCTTTCTTGGGTTGAGGTGTGGTGACTGTGGTGGCCATTTGAGCACAGCGAACTCATTGCTATGTTCAAAAAACCAGTTTGAGATGATTTGAGCTTTGGGACATGGCTGCACCGTGCTCATCATAATGCCTGGACATGATCAGCAACAATGCTCAGTTAAGCTTGGGAGTTTAAACAATGTTAATTTGCCCCCATCAGACGAGGCCATATTTTTCCAGTCTTCTATTGTCCACTTTTGGTGAGACGTAATCTGTTTCCTGTCCTTAGCTGACAGGTGTGGAATCTGACAGGCGCCTCTGTTGCTGTTGCCCATTCGCTTCAACATTTGAAGTGTTTTGCTTTCAGAAATACTTTTCAGTACACTTGGGTTGGAAGTAGTAGTCATTTGAGTTACTGTTGCCTTTTCATCAATCTGCCCACCCCCAGCCCCGCCTCCTCCCTCCCTTCTGCTCACTGGCTGTTTCTGTAAACCCCAGTGAGTTGGGTTTTGTTTTTTTTTTTTCTTTCTTTCTTTCCTTCTTTCTTTAGAGATCACAATTTTCTTGAAGTATCCAGGCTGGCACCACAAACCATTGCACATTCAAAGTCATTTAAATAACTTTTCTTCCCCACTCTGATGCTCAGTTTAAACTTATGCAGACAGTTTGACTGTTTTGACCATGTCTACATGACTCAATTCATTGAGTAGCCATTACGTGTACCTAATAAAATGGCCAGTGAGCATATTCATACATAAATATATATACACACTTCCAGAATATAGATAGGTCATTACCAAAGTTTTCATTTGCATAAGAAGGACTGTACAACTGCAGCCACGTCAGCCCAATGAAATGAACCACATTTTCGGAGCCAATTTTGCAGCCAGCATCACTACCCTGAATTTTACTCTCTTCATTCATTGTTCATTGTTCCACAACATCTCACCTCTGTCTGTTCCACAGGAAGCATAGCTATCATTGTGCCTCTGGTCCTGCTGGTAATCCTGATTGTAATGGTGGTAGGAGGCGTTTACATCTGCAGACGGAGGCAAAGGTAAGTAAATAAATAAAGAAATAGAAATATGAATAAAATAAGAGCCTTCTAAGCAGCTACACATGACGAGAGATCCAACAGCAAACGGCTTTGAAGATGATCTTTGATATAGAAATGAAAAGTGTTTGTTTTAGTTGGTTCTGCAGGATACCTGACTCCTAAACCTCTGCTTAGAAATCAGCTTTTAGGTCTGCCCAGTGTATTAATGTACTTACTGTATGCCGGATAGTGTAATGGGATTTGTTGTGTGTAACAGTGAGGCACTCAAGAGAGTGTTGACCTGCTTGTTTTATCATGATAATAATGGCTGGTTCCATACACCTTAGGGGAAAACGCGTACAGAGGCAGCCGATGACAAATGGTGGGATAAATGTGGAGATTGGTAATCCGTCATACAACATGTATGAAGTAGACCATGACAACCATGCAGACGCAGGCAGCTTGCTACGACCCAACTTCACTCTGGACCCTCACAAGGTTGGCACACTGAACTGTACATTAAACTAAACCAGCACCTGAACAGCAAGCTAATGCCTGACATACGTATGAAAAGGTTTTCTCTTAGCTTTGTGGTTATCCAGAGCAGCATTAAAACAAAGTATTGACTTCACCCTGACAAAAAAAAAAAAATTCCCCTTGTACCAGAAAAGTTTCTTCTGAAAAGAAAAAATCTTTTCATGAGAAAAAAGCCCTTTACTAATCAAAATTAAAGTTATACACTTTGTCGTGTGAAATGATTGATCAGACAGGTTGATGATTGGTCAAGGCTTCACCTGGTATTTGATTTGACATTTGCATTTGTGTCTTTAAACACACTTAATAAATTATGTAGTGTTTAAAAAGGGGGATGAGAATGGCTGAAGTAACCGGTCCTACCTGCTGCCAATCCTCACAACACCTGCTAATTATAAGAGTTGCTTGCCATTACTGCTAGAAAATACTGTGGTGATAAATAGTCTATCACACACAAATGATCCTGCAGTCTCCTGTGTTTAATTTAGTTAAATCTGTGCCTACGAATGTGAGTGCAAGAGTTTACGCAACAAACTTTCTGTACCTTGCTTATCTGATTTATAGTGAAGTTCTTTTTAATTGCAGGAAGGAGCATGGACACCAACTAACAAACAATTTCTCTAAAAAAAAGTTTTCTGTTATATTTTTTCCTTTGTTCCAGTAACTGTAGTAATGTCATGTCTAGAATTGGGATCCATGAGGCTGAATGAAATTAGGCTCAAAAAGATTTTGTAGAAGCTGGCTAGGAAACCCTACCCCCCCCAACAGGACGTTTCATTTGGCTGGGAATTTATTCTATTCATGGCCCTCAGCCCCAACTCTAACACTCAGCATAGCAAATGAATCATAACACCTTCACCAATGTTGTTCTCTAGCTCACCTGCTAGAGCTTCGAGCCTAATGCTTTTGCCTCTTGTTTTGCCAACTCTGTCATCTGCTATCATCAGTCCAATCTGGCTGTATTTTGAACAGAGGCATGCTTGCCTGAATCTAAACTAGCTTCTATATTCCACCACACTCTCTCTGTTTCTCAAGGATCCCATACTTACTGACAGTCTTGAAAAGTATGAGTTTTGCACATGTGGATAACCTGTGGACTTGAAAAGATGTGTGAATTTAACACATAAAGACAGACGGTGCTTGTTGTGTTACAGGGCTGGTGTGTAAAATCCAGTGACCCTCGTGCCTTGGGCATGAATAATGTGCCCAAGGAGGTAATCCCTGGACAGGTGACTTTCATAAATTTTCACTTCATGTTTGGGGAACAAATCATCCTCATATAGATTGTAGATCAACAGCGTGCACTGTGCAGTTACCTGGCAAATATTCTATAGTTGATCTGATTCTCTGTACCAAAGTTATGTTCATATTGAAACTTGAAGCCTAAAGTGAACAAGGTAACATCCACAGTCATCCAGAGCTGTTCCCTGCATCATTCTGTGAAATCAGTTATGACATCCACCTAATGTCAAATCAAACAGAAAACTGAACCCGCATGGCTTTGTGTTGAACTCAGCTACTTCCTGCACGTCGACATCTGCTATCTGTGCATGCCATCTGAGTGAATCTTGTGCTTCTCCTTTCATCATTTTAAACAGATCACAACTTAAATGGTTTTACAGCTCAGTCAAAACTTGATAACCACAGTTAACTTTCTTTAAGCTGCACATACATTTTTTTCTGTACTAACACTGGAATGAATACCTTTACTGTAGGTTTGTAAATCCAATATTTTTACACTACAGAGATAATTCTTACCTGAGAGGTTTTCTGCCAGTTGGCCTGCAGACTGGAGTCCTTTTTTTTGTTGTGATCCAAACAGATAGCAGTTGACTTCAAAGCTTTGTAGGGGGACAACATGTAACCAAGTGTCCAAAAAAATCTACTAATGCAGCTTTAAGGCTTTCACTGTCATCAGTTATCTAATCAAACAAACACTTATCCTTTTCTCTTGCCTTCCTATACAGCCCATGAACTACTCCAACCCCGTGTATGCAAAGATTTATATCGATGGGCAAAACTGCAGGAAGCCAGTCATCAGTATTGACGAGAGGAGAGAGCTACTCCCAAAGAAACTAGAGGGGACAATTCATGAAACCGCCGCATAGCCTAACTTTAAACTTTGTACTTCTTTTTTTACCACAGTGTACAATGTATAATATGAAGGAAGAAAGAAGAATTTTTCCATTTCCTAATGAGGCTCTTAGGTTTTACTGGTTTAGCATCAGCATAATGTCCTTGTTGGTGTGCTGAAGAGTTTTATTTTCCATTTTACTGTTTGCTTTCTAATGTTTGTCAAACTTAAGTTATACAGATCTATACTGTATACTATACGACACTGAAGTAAAGCTGCTGATTTGCAAAAACTTTATTAACACCATAAGCCACACGTGTGCACAGTTTAAACTTTAAAATGCAGTGCTAAAATTTGTACCCATATCTGTTTCTAGTTTAAGTGGAATATGGACATTGTCAGTTGTGAAGGTAATGAATGCGGTTTTAGCTGAACTTTTCTGGATAAATTGTGAGATGAATCGTAGAGAGGAGCTACATAGGTTGTTTCTAAGGTTGGTCTGTCTTTCCTTTCTTGTCACGTTACATTTGGACCACTGTGCTTCACAACTGAGAGGTGAAGCTTGATACTTTAGGAGGTTTTGCCCTTTTTCTCCGTTGGATATACCGACTGGATTTCCAGTGAACGCCATAATATCAAGATGATCTTCTCTCACACAGTATGTCATTTCATTGGTCTTCTGTCTTTTCAGTTTCCACTGATTTTAAGCTCCATTCATCCTGTTTCCACAGTAATATACCATATGAACTTATCTTTTGGTGAAAGAGATTGAAGCCCGCCTTGAATGTTCTCCAATCAGATCCCAGGTCCTGTACTATACACTGAAAAGACAGATACTGAATATCATATTTTTCTAGGTCACACATCAACGGATGGATTAAAGATGTAGGCAAGGAAGGGATTAACACAGCTACAGAAAAAGCCAATTAAGAGTTATTATAAAACACATCTGTTACTTCAGAGAAGGAAGATGATAAATATAAGAAATTTTATAATTTTGTATTTGATTTGTATGTTGTTTGGCTGCTTGTATTTTGAAGAAATGTACTAAATGTAAGTAATTTTTATATAAAATGTAAATCGATATTGAATAAAGGGGGCTTATTTCCACTTTGTGTCCCTTTCTCAGGCCACAGCAAATCAGAAAATACCCACAATGCCCTACATTAGCCTTTTGAAGTAGCTCACGCCAACTGTGCCAACTAAGAGTTTAGAGCAGGTTAGCATATAAGAGTCTATCAATATAATAATACCTTTGCATTCCTGTCAGCATGTTCAACTTGTGATCAGCCTGACAGAGTTGTTCTCCATGACCACTGACCTGCCAAGTCCATCAGCAGTGTGAGGTCCCTCACATGTTGCGAAGAGGACGGTGGCTTATGAGAGATTATTACCCTCCCTGTGTACGGGGACGTGAGTACCATTTGTTACCCAGTTGTGGAGACATGGCGTCATTGCCACCTCCTGAATGGTAATTCACTTCCTCTTTTACCTCCCATACAATGGCTGTCTCTGTAGACACTTCACCCCCTCCCTCACCATGGCAACCACAGGTGGCAGTCGATGTACTCACCTTTCTCCATCTGTCTGTGTGAGCCGCTGAATCTGCCCACACAGCCAGCCCACTGCATTTTGATTATATACAAATAGATGCCACAGTTTTCCTCAGCACCCACACTCAGCTTTTTACAATATATTTTAAACTTTAGTAAATTAATACACCTAAAAATAAATTACCTAACATAGTGGACTTTTTTTCATGCAGACATAGACATTGTGCTGAAGGCATTCTGTGTCTCACCAAGAGTGATATCTGGGACGTCAAAAGAAAGTCAAACACAAGTTTGTCAGTGCTGATCAAAATTGCTTCGCTTTCAACACGTCAAACTCTAATTGTTCAGTATAAATTTTCTGATGACTGTGAAATGATTTCCATTTTTTCTGCAGTATTCAGGGTTATCGAAGTTTACATATTTGTTTTCACAATATTCAAGTCAATTGCATTTGGAATATTTCCAAGGCTTTGACATGCTCAGAACTCAGTTATGGGAATCGTCTGCACAAAAGACAAGCATCTGAATCAGAAAAGAATTTCTTTCATCGACCAAAAAAAACCCAAAAAAACAAAAAAGCACAGTCTCTGTCTTCTGCCTCAATTTTAGACGAAGCCAACTCTGTGTTTTGTTTGTCTCTCTTATCCACACATCCACCTTCTTCTCCAAGACTCTTGGTTATTGTAGTAGTTAGCACCACACTGCTGGCAGATACCAACTGCCATCAGTTTGGCAGATGATAAATAAGTATCTTGGAGCTCAATGAGGAATATTCATCGTACTAAAAAGGAAATTTGAAATTGTAAAGAAGAAAATCTTTGAAACCAAAAACTTCTTCAAAACTTACAACTCTATATTTGAATAATGTAATTTTAACTGCATGCCCAGCGATATGAGGGCTGACAGAGTCATCACTGAGTTTGAAGCGGTTTAGAGCCATCAGTAGTTATAGCCATGGATGTCTCGAAGTTGTAGTTTCAGCAAAGTAAAATGCATGAAAATAGTTTTATACCCACAACCTGATATCACTGTATCAGTTTAAGTGCTAATGAGCCAGTTCCTAAATCCATTCAAGCAATTCTGATGATTTGCACATTTTAGCCCCAGTTACTGTAAATTACACATACTATACATTTGGCATTATTGCTGACAATATAATTGCATACAGTTTTATGGGGGTATGATGGTGAATACTTTGTTCTTTTGGGGGAAAAAAAAGCCATTGCAAAGTAATTCAGCTGAAAACATTCATTCAGTTAAATGCAGGCTCAGCTCTGATGACATGTCACTGGCCACTGTATTAATGTTTTTAAATTGTTTTTTGTCCTCTTTTACAACCCTGACACTGCTGAATTTGATTATTTTGTCCACTGCTCCTTTTTAACAGCAGGGTTTAAAGTGGTCTTTCCTGAATTGAAAAAATAACCATATGAAGCAATTTTTGAGCTGTTGGTTATAATGATAAACAAACACCCAAAGAATAAACCTCAAATAAGTATTTAACAGCACTTTGGGTCAAGGACACCATAATGCCCTTTGCTGAGACCCAGCTTGTTGAACTGCATTATTTCCAACAGTGCAGAATAATCTCTACTTAGTATGAGTCTCCTTTGTACGTATCCAAAATACAAACTTTTTTCTGAAACCTACTAGTAGACAAAGAGAAAAACTTCACAAGTGCACAAATAAGGAAAAGAAAAGGTTCAACAGTAAGACTTGAATGGAGACTCGTTTGTCACACATAAAGACCAGAATGAGTTGTCATTAGTTTTTAGAGCTGGAATCAATCAACAGCCACGCACCGTAAAAAAATGTGGAACATAAAATTTAAGGTGACCCAGTAATTACTCTTCAATTATCAGCATTGTATTTTAAGAGGTAATGGTTGACACCGGCAGTTTTTCATGGTAATGGCTAAATTAGTGAAGACATATACAGTGTCGTCGAGTAAGTAACAGGAAAGTGTTCTGGGATGTTGAAGACATTGTCATTTGCATGTTTACACATGAAAAAAATTTCATACTCAGGTCAGGAAGTGTACATCATAATAAATAATATTAATTATAATAATATATATATATATTTTTTTTTATCTATAAAATAATTTGTCTATACCGGATGTTAAATGGAGTTCACCAGTCCGACAGCCTCTGGGTAGAAGCTGCATTTGAGCCCCCTTGTTCTGGTCTTAAAGCTCTGAAGAAAAGAAGTACAAACTTTCTCTCTCTCTCTACACGAGAGTCAGAGCTTGTACCAGAGATCTCCTTCACATTTTCAGGCAAAGGAGATCTTCAGTACCACAACTTTAGAACTCAGTGGCACTTGAGGAAAAAAAATGAGGAAACAGCTGCTGGCCCACTCACTCTGCCACCAAAGTGAATCAAAAGAAGAGAAAAACAGAAATTTGAAAACAAGTACTGAACTAAGAGATTGATGGCATACCCCTCCCCTCAACTTGTCTATTGATTTTTTTGTCTCTTTTTCACTTAGCAAGCATCACCATTCTCCTGCATAAACATAAGAAAAACCCAGAGGGCTCATCTCTCGGACAGAATCAATAACAGCAGGAGTCGTATTCACATTATAAACAACAGGTCCTGCATACTCATCCTACAGTCTGTGCTAAGGAAAGCTGCTCATCGGTCAATGTGCAGTGAGCAGCAGAGAGACTGAAAGAGCACTGAGAGGAAGAATGGAGTGATGGAAAGAACTACAAACTTTGACTTTAACATTAAGAAATCAGCAAATCAGGAAAGACAAACAATGACAAGGAAAATATGATAAATCCAACTTCTGAGCCAATGATAATGGGTCAGAATGATCATGATAAATGGGATGTTCACTGGCACATCAATATTCCTACAAATCTTAATCCCTAAAGTCGCTGTTGAATTATTTCAGTTTTGTCCAAAGCAACAAACAAATCAACTTCACCTTCCATATAACCACAGTGCTCGTGTGCTTGAATGGAACACTTGAGGATAAATCTTGGAGTTGTGAGCCATAAGAAAGTAGGAGTGAACTTTAATTTCCTTTAATCCATCAAAGTAAAATCATTTCCTTCCTTGGTTGGATTAAAATGAACAGCCATCAATAAACTTTGCTAACAGAGCACATCTTACTGGTTCAGAACATTCTGTTCCCACACAGGAATTTAGTGCAACTAAGTCTATGTTCAGGCTTAATCTTTGTCAGGGAAAGTGGGCTTTTGCTTTACGGTTAAGAATGGTTTTTGGTAGCACTCCAACATGCCAAGAATGCCAAAAGGCAATCTTCAGGCCTCCAATCTTGTTTTATTACCCAAGAAACAGAAAACAACTATGAGCCCCAATTTTTTTTAATAGCTCCATGAATGCTGGCATTATATCTTTAATACAGTTCAATAATAAAACACATAGTAAAAAGAGGAGACGATCATATATCTGGAGGTTGAGCACAGACAGTAAACATCCTGACCTGGTAGAAATGGTTTAGGAATCACAGATAACACACTACACCACTATAGTAGTGCCACAAATCAGTTTTATTACCAAGCATTTTAAAGCGTCTTCTCTGTCTCCGTAAAATGGTCTCTGACCCAAAGAATGGATCCTTTGTTCTAAATATGTTGGTCAACAAGTCGTCGTATTTACATGCAGCAGGGACAGCTTGGAGTGGAGGATGTTCTGTGTCCTCGCAAACTCTGAGTAATGACCGGATTAAAGGGGGAAATGGGGCTGAATTGTAATCCCAACTGTGAAAGCTGCACTTTCAGTAAAGCTTGGCCAGTAAATCTGTGGGAGGGTCTACTCTGTTTGCCAGCTTTTATGTTTCTGCAATAGTGCTCTCAGTCCATGATCAGAGCTGCCTACAGCACTAAAGACCACATGCTGATGGCGGACTGCAATTTTTATCCCCTCAGTTCTGACACCTCGACAACCGTGTTGACTATGGGACACTTCTAAAAATGGATTACAAACTGCTTCTTGCAGAGCGAAAAAGAAAAGGAACAAAAGATAAGAGAACAAAAACAAACAAGACACAATCCTGGCCCTATCCTGCCCACCTCTTCATTTACATACATGAGAAATTCACTCCACTCACCTAGTTCAACGCATAAATGTCAGGATAATAACAAAATACTAGATTTGCATAAACATAGTTGGTTCTGTGGACTGTGATAGATCTATTCCCCCCATATTTCACTGATACTGTGGGCACAGTAGCACATTATGCATACATAGCATTTCCTCTGACACAAATATTACAACGGAAGTGTATGACATGGCCTATACCTTTCATTTGCTGAGGACATTAAAAAAAAAAAAAAAAAAAGATATATATATACACACACACACACACACACACACATATGTATGTATCTATATGTATATCTATCTATAACTGTCTATATCTGTATCTGTCTATGTGTATATGTACATATTGATGTAGAGAAGGTACAATCCTTAATGTACATACAATTCACATAAATTCACTATCTATGTAATCAACATACATTTTTTTCCTTTTTTGCAACTGAACATCAAATCTGTTCATCTGTCTCCTGGGGCCAGATGCACGAAACTGTGTACAAGATAAAACTTCCACTCCCGTACTCGCTTCAATGACATGATGAAAAATAGATTAAGTGTAGGTAAAAGTGTAGGTTGGATTGGAACCGGGAGCTCGTAACGGCTTGGTTTAATTTCATTGCTGGAGCTAGAGATGTCTACATTAGGTTTTCTTTAAGTCTGTAACCGATTAGTGAATATTCACAAAAAAAAAAAATATAAGAATGGAGGATGCAAAGAATTAAAGGAAAGAGGGCAGCACAGGGGTATAGTGGTTAATGTTTTTGTCTCACAGCAAAAAGGTTGTGGGTTTGGTTCCCTGCCTGGGGCCTTTCTGTGCAGTTGGTATGTTCTCCCTGTGCCTGTGTGGGTTTCCTCCCACCGTCCAAAGACATCATGTTTGGGTTAACTGGTGACTCTAAATTGTCTGTAGGTCAGACTGTGAGTGTGAGTGGTTGTTGGTCTCTGTCTGTCTCTGTGTGTTGGCCCTGTGATGGACTGGCGACCTGTCCAGGGTGTAACCCGCCCTCACCCAGAGTGAGCTGGGATTGGCTCCAGCACCCCCCGCAACCCGGAAACGGATAAAGCGGTAAAAGATGCATGAATGAAGGAAAAATGTATGAACTGGACACAGTTACAGCACATTTTGTGTTCGTAAATAATGCTTGTGTGGCAACTGATGGATATGAATGCTTTTTGTGTGCATGTATCATTTACACACAGGTTGTGTCTCATAGACAAACAAAATAAGGCCTTACCTAATGAATAGCTATCTTTCACCTCAGCCTCTTGTTACAACTCCTTATGTGGTAAGGAGACATAAACACAACAATCAAAAGAAAATGGAGTCAGCGTTCTTGAGCATAAAAAAAAAAAAAAAAAAAAAAAAAAAAGAATGTCATTAAACAGACATGGGAAATCACAAATGAGTTGAGTCACATCGTCACGCCAGTTATCAGGGAGGTGAGACAGGAAGTGAGGCAAGTTGGGCAAAACCCCAGTGTTGTTCAACCTTACTCCCCATGGCGTAGTATTACACATCACTAACCCATCATCATCATCATCATGAGTGCTCACCTTCCTGATAGATGCCACAGGTGGGGCTGCAGCTTTCACCTTTTGGACCGAGGAGCCCTCACCTTCTTCATCACGGGAGCGGTACAGCTTCATCATGTTGACATGGCACACTCGGGTCTGTCACCTACGGTCTGGGGTTTTGACAACGTAGTTGGTTTCTCTGAGCTTCTTCTGTATGACATAAGAACCAGAAAGTTTAGTGCAGAGGGCAGAGCCAGGTATAGGCAAAAAAAGCAGGACTTTATCTCCTGGTGCAAACGTAGGAGCCACTGCTTTCCTGTCATAGCGTCATTTAATTTTTTCCTGCGTAGAGGCCAGGGTATCTCTAGCCAAAGAACACCCTATTTGGAGACAATCTTTAAGCTTGGTGACGAACTCTGGAATACTCTTGACCTTTGTTTCTGGTACGACTGTTCCTTGAGGATCTTTAAAGGGCCCCTGACCACATGTCCGAACACTAGTTCAGCTGGGCTGAAACCTAGTGACTCCTGCACAGCTTCACGGGTGGCAAACAAAACAAATGCAACGCTTTCATCCCAGTCCCTCTGTGATTCATGCTTGCGCAACATAGACTTCATAGTCTGATGGAATCTCTCCAGCGCCCCCTGGTGTTCAGGATGGTAGGGGCTAGAGGTGACATGAGTGATCCCTAAGCTATTCAGTGCTTGAGCAAATACATTGGACTTGAAGTTGGTGCCTTGATCGGTTTGCACTACCTTTGGTAAACCAAACACTGAGAAGAACTTTACCAGGGCCTTGATAATTATCGGAGCAGTGATCCTCCACAGTGGGATGGCTTCAGGGAACCTGGTGGAGACACACATGATGGTCAACAGAAACTGAATTCCAGCCTTGGATTTTGGCAACAGTCCCACACAATCAATAATCACTTTATCAAATGGCACACCCATTACTGGAATGGGGCAGAGTGGATCCGGGGGAATCACCTGGTTCAGTTTTCCAGCAACCTGACATACATGACAGGTACGACAGTGCTGAACAACATCTGACATGAGTCTGGGCCAAAAGTAGTGTTTATGGACTCTGTCATAAGTCTTTGTGATTCCCATGTGTCCTGACCATGGATGGTCATGAGCCAAGGACAGCACCTGTAACTGGTAGGTTTTAGGCACTACAACCTGATAGGTTGCACAGTCTACGTCTTCTAAAGTCTCACCAGCCCAGCGATGCATCAACAAGCCATCATTGAGTATGTAGGCCACCTTCTTCTTGGCGTCCTCCTGTCCAATAACAGAAGACAGACACTTTGAAAGAGTTTTGTCACCTTTATGTGCTGCGATGAAGGCTTCCCGAGTGACTGGCAGCTTCACAACCATGGGACTGGAAGGAAAAGGCGTCACGTCAGCTAGGCCAGTCTCAGGCTGACCTTTTGACCTTGTCAGCACATCTTTAGAAGACTGTTGTGTAGCCAAGAAAGAATCAGACAAGTCAACTCCATATTTGTTTGCCTGGGCCCGTGTAACCACACATGCAGGAAACATGTAGGGAAGCATCTGTGCTGAATCAGTGTTCGAACTAGGGTTGTCCAGAACCTCCGGGACTGGCATAACCTTGCCCCCAGCTAGGTCGTTACTAAGAATGAAATCAATACCTTTAGGCAAGGCTGGGAGTACAGCAACCTGAAAACACCCACTGACCAGGGGAGTCTGGACATGAACATTGTGGAAAGGTGCAGATACAAAAGCCATTCCAACACCTTGAACAACTGCACTTGAGTTACATGAAGAGGTGGATGTTAAGGGCAAGATGCCTTCTCGAATGATAGACTGGGAGCCCCCTGTATCTCTTAGCATCAATACCGATTGCTGATCCTTAGGATCCCTGTGAGTGAAACAAGGCCCTTTAAAATAAATGGTCTAAAACAGGGGTCAGGTTGGTTTTCACTCAGTGACATTTGAATGGTACTGACACACTCATCAGCAGGCCCATGCCTTTCGGTTGTGGTGAGGTAGGTGGACAATGATGCTTACGCTTCAAAGAAAGGCAGTCAGCGATCATGTGACCCTTCTTGTGACAGTAGAAGCACTCACGATCTTCACGAGGAGATGGTGGTCCCTTAACCTTGTCAACAGAAGTGTGGTCAGGATCGGGTCTTGCTGGACGTGATACTGAGCTCCTCTCTGGGTGGGATGGAGATACGAACACATTGTTATGTGTTAACACAAATTCATCAGCCAATACAGCTGCTTTGGACAATTATGTCACCTTCTGCATTCTTCATTTAAGAATATCACCATCTTTTCTGATAAGACACTCTCAAAGTCTTCCAAGAGCATTAACTGACAAAGGGCCTCAAAATTGGTCTTGACCTCATTAACAGCACACCACTTGTCAAAGAGGACCCCCTTCTCACAAGCAAATTCCACAAATGTTTGTCCTTTGGACTTTTGATGATTGCGGAACTTCTGCCTATAGGCCTCTGGCACAAGTTCATAGGCACGCAAAATTACTTCCTTCAGCACCTGATATGTCAAGCTGTCTTCTAAGGGAAGAGACGACACAACCTCCTGTGCTTTTCCTACTAGCTTGCACTGAAGAAGGATAGGCCACATGTCCTTAGGCCAGTCCAGTGCTGTGGCGATTCTTTCAAAGGCATTGAAGTAGGAGTCAACTTCAGACTCCCTAAAAGTTGGCACTAAAGCAATGGTCTTGCTTACGTCGAAACCTTTTTCATGCAGGTTTTGCTGTGACAATGCGGGATTAGTAACTGCACGTACTGTCTGCTCAGAGGAGATTCTAGCCTCTACTTCAAGCTGCCGTAGCTTTACTTCTTTTTGGGGCAAAGTTGCAGGAGGAGCCTCATGCACACCACCCTGAGACGTAGGCGCAGCCAAAATCGCCTCCTGATCCTCTACAAAGGATGGAGCACATGCCTCATCAGGGGGAAACAACAGATGAAGCTCCAGCCACCTGCTGGGCTGACATATCAAAACCACTGAGGACCTCTAACTCAATTAATTTGTCCAACACAGGTTTCTTGATTTCCCTTTTAACCACCTACTTTTTTTAAGAGGAATTTTAAAGTGAGCTGCTATACCCAACAGATCATCAGCACATATCAAATTTCTCCAGAGTAGGATTATCAATAAAGTCTTGCAAACTAAAAACCATCTTTACTTCCACTAACACCACCACAGTGACTCATCAACTTTTGATTGTCCTTTAGCACAGGGAAAAAGATCCCAGACGAGCCCCCATTTGTGTTACGACTCCTTAAGTGGTAAGGAGACATAAACACAACAATAAAAAGAAGATGGAGATGGAGAGAAATGTTTTATTGACCAACAGAAACTATTTACATAGGAACACAATTGTGGAGGAGTGTGGGATGATTGTGCCAAATAAACTGAAAAACATACAATAAAACTAGCCCTAATCTGACACTGAACTCAGAAGAAAAACAAAACCCTGACTCTTATCTACAAAACAGCGCTGAACCAAAAATAAGTACAAAGGTAGCAACAACCCTAGGACCTAGTGTTTCTAGACAGACGAGCACTACATGAGTGAAAAGAATATACAGGGTACCCCAAACTTACCTATACCCACAGCTTTACTCCACAAACCTTTAGTTTTAACTAACAAACCAACACAAGTCTTTTCAGCACAGGGACCAACAACCAGCAGCTCAGGCAGTCAAAGAGTAGAGAGCCCCGAATCACCGCTGATCACCCTTTTTATACTGGAGCCTCTGATGATTGGACCAGCTGCTCTCCAGGTGTAGGTCAATCAGGCTGATGGCAAAGAGAAGGGGGAGGGGGAGGAGGAGACCAGGAGGGATATGGGGGGAGGGATCTGCCCTCTGACCTACCTGGCAAGTAACACTCTACAGCACTCTTCTGTCAGATGTCCCATCAGGCAGAGCAAAACCCTTCCAGATGGAGTAGAATGCAGCAGCCTGTCTGATTGTCGGATCTGCACGTGCCACTCCAATGCTAATCAAACCTGCACTGCTTTCCCATGGACAGATTGAGCCTCTACTTTCAGTCAGTCGTACAGCTTTCTTCTCAGACACTCTGCTCCTCCAGAGAACTTCCTGCACTTAAACACAATGCAATCGCAGTCTAAACTGTTGAAGTCCGGGTTATCCTGATAATGGAACAAGTCATTGAATGTGTCAGAGCCCCTCACCATGTTTAAGAGTCTTTCAAAGACCCATCTCACTTTTTGCACGATAGGCCATGTATCATAGGACCATCTTTACAATCTACATCACTGGAGACAGCTGATCATGTTAATACAAGTGAAAGGACTTTGAGTAGAGATTTGCTTCGTCAACTGGAAGGTTCTCACTGAGCTCTCACAAGTACAAGTCCTGGTTTGAACACCTATAGATCAATGTCAATTTGTTTGGAAAAGTGTCCTCATTTAAAAAAACAAACTTCAGGGAATCATAAAAAAAACAGCACTACAATCTCTATGACCAGATAATCTCTGAGCTGAAGAGACTTTAGCAATGAAAGAACATATTTTCCCGTGATAGTGAGTGACGGTCTTTGCATGGAGTCTTCGGTCACAATGTGAAAATAGCTTTCATGTCTCTATTTATTCTCTTCCACACCCCAAAGGCTCACTATCTGATGAGCTGAATTAGCGAGGAGAAGCAGAGGGAGGAAGACAACACACTTGTTCCCTACCTCAACAATATAGTCTGTGAGAGGGAAATGAAAGAAGTGGAGTGGAACTGAAGTGTTGCTGTACCTTATTTGTCCTGATATGCATGACAACGGAGACTGTAAACAGACTGAACACATCTGACCTATTAGTCACAGACTGACCAGCTCCACAGACCATTACACATGATGGATATATATATATATATTTATCCAGGCAGCAGGGTAGTGTACTCCTTTCTGAAAATGTATTCATCCAAGCAAGAAAAAAATAATGTTAACATTCCAAGAGTTGCTCAGGGCTCTCCATCCCTTAGTGCCAAATTGGCCTTTTGCTATCTGTCTGTTTGTGGTCTGATCTGGAACCTTTTAAGGTGGCCTGAAGTGGAAAAGCATTGGAAGCGTCTGGCAGATAATAAACAGGACTCTGCCTTAGTCACAATTGGCAAGGCTTCCTGGTTGCTGCAATAAGTGTACTACTGGTCTAAATCCACATCATGTCAGCGGCACAGGGCCTTGCCAGCTTACAGGAGGGAAAACCTGCTGTTGCAGCAGATGTTAAGGAAATAATATGTTCGCCATTTTCTCTCAGATTCCGCGTTGTTTGAGCCCCACAGCTTGGTAGTAAGCACCGCAGCTCCTGACCCTTTCTGCTGTGAGGGGAATGAGGAGTGACGGTCAGAGAAAGTTCAGATCAATTTCACAGCCTAGCATAATGGATACAAGATAATTGTGATTCCTGCCCATGACTCCACAAATTCATAGGAGTTGATGCACATATGAGTCTCTGGAGCTGCACTCCCTGAAAGCCCACTGAGTTTACATATTTTTCTTGTTCTCGGTTTTTAACTGTGTCGCTTCCTGTATTATTGCCTGTAGCTTTATTGCCACGAATGCCACGAAGATTAAAAGAGATTTTCCTTTATTTAAGAAAAGAAAAGATGTGAAGGGGAAAGGTGTCCAGGACTAGGACCCAATCAATGAGCAGGGAATATAAAAAGATACTGAAATCTCACCTGAGCTTTTCTTCCTGCATTGTAGCCTGCCCAGGAGACTGCAGCTTTATTTTGGTGGTACTCAATGTGGTTTGATTTATCATGTGTGGTGAGGGACAACAACTTCGGGTAATTGCAAACACACATAGCCAAGAAACATGATTTAAGTCACCAGCCTGCGACTGTTTTCCACAATTGTTCCAAACAACCGGAGGCTAACATGCTGAGAAGGCCAGCTACTGTTTTCCCCCTTTCAGTCATCCAGTTGCACTCTAGCAGACCTATTTATTTTCACTCTGTCAACTGGGGCTGAGCATTTATGGGATTTTGACAGTACTGTATGCCTACAAGTCATTCGATACCTCCAACTCCATTTCTTTTATTCACATAAAGGTTGGGATATTTGTGTTTAAAAATAATCTAAGGGAAAGTCCTTCACTGATATGTAAAGCAGTATGAAATGAAAAAAACACAAGTACAAGTACTTCAAATATATTTGCTTTGGAGACATACTTGAAAGCCATTTTAACAGAATTTAACTGCCCTCTCTTCCCCTCCTTCCCCCCTTTTCACCTCACACACACACTTTTCCTCACAAACTCTGTTGCATAAGTTTCAGTATAGTCTTCAAAAAAACTACAGTGATTTTGACTTTTACTTGAGTTGTTTTAAACATTTAACCTAAAAATTAACATTGCCCAAGACTAGTATATACTGGCTACGCTTTAAATATATGGAAAATAAAAATTCAATGCTTGTTCAGCAATGCACATTTAGCAATTGGATAGGATTAATATAAAAATAATTATACACATTTTCAAACATATTACATTTTTAGACCACCTACCTTTCCTTTAATTTGTATGTGTTTGTGTATTTGTAAGACATTTGTCATTGTGCCTCAAAATTTCTTCTTTTGTGTGAAATTCTGGGCACGACATAATTTCACTTTTCAAACCTTTGTTTTACTCCCCAGGGAGACCACAACCTTACTGGTTTGTTAAATGTGAAATTGGCCAGGTCAGCAGTGACTCACTGTTGCTTCAGGGTGGCCATCAGTAATTCTGCCCAAAGTGTGCATTTGGCAGACAAGTTGAGATAAGAGAAACATTAGATTTTTGGTTAATGGTTAAGATAAGATGAAATAACAAGTTTAAAACAACAGACAGTGTTCAAATTGGTACACAACAGGGAAAGATCCTGAGGTGTGTGTGCGCTGACTTGGCTCCAGTCTCAGCAAAAATGGTCCCTAAGTGAAAATCAAACGGAGCGATGACATACATAATTAGTACATTTCTAAACCATCTTGAATACATCACAGAGCACATGAAGCAAAAATAAGTTAACAACACTCAGTTACGGTTCATTACTGTACAGAAAAGTAGCTGTTTCAAATTTGTCATATTTATGGTCGCTTCCACATTTAACAGTCTGTGTTTGTACATGGAGATTTTTGAAATGAGCATCTATAGCAGGATTATTGGGAAAATCTAAATTTTTGATTTGGTCTTACTGCCCACTGAGGAAAAATAAAATAAAATTGGAAAACATTAAGTTTAGGAATGATTGAAAACAGTGGATGCAAATCAATTACTGAATCTATAAATGGCCAGCATCACAGTTCTCTATAAGTGAAGCCAAAAGTGAGCCTAATCGCCCTCAGCGGATGGCTGGAGCACAAATCTGGAATTTAGCCACATCTGTGCTAGCGGGTGGGATATGGGCCAAAGCTAGAAATCCAATTAGATGTCCAATGAACAGTCAATTTTTCCTATTGACAACGTCTGTCATTTTAGGTCTGATGGTCTGATGAACAAGTTTTTAGAATCCATACAGGGAAGAGTTCATGTCCACCATTTAGTATTCACAGTGCAACACAGTTGTTCTACAAGCTGTTTAATGCTGAATGAAACAGCTGCTGACAAAGTTAACTGCTCCACCAGTACAGTTCTTCATGTTAAGGTCAGAGGGCCCAATATGACACGCAGTGTACAGCAACGGCAAGGACATAGCAGAGGTACTTCTACCATCAGCAGTGCATGCTTGCATTGGTCTTAAATGGGGTGTGGTCAAGCACACTGTTGGAGCGTTACTGTCTTAAGGCAGGAAAAAGGGATATTCTGTTGACCAAGGCCACTCCGACTGTGCTGTTTGCTGTGTGTGTGTGTGTGTGAGCCTGGCTGATACTGAAGATGAGATCATAGACAGACACGGTATGTGGGTATCTTTGCCTGCTTTCTTTTTGTCATTGTAAATAAAGCTCTCGACCCTCATACCAGGGAATTATGAAAAGTGGGAGGAAAAGAGACAGAGTGAGAGAGAGAGCACTGCTAGCCAAAGAAGCTGTTTCTGTGCGCCACCCCTTCTCTGAGAGATATCCATTTCCCCGCAGAGAAGACGTTATTCTCACTTCCTGGGTTGTAAAAGGAATAGGAAACAGTTCTTGTTTCTTGTGTGTTATGACCATTCATTCATTCATTCATCTTCAACCGCTTATCCGGGTCGTGGGGTGCTGGAGCCAATCCCAGCTCACTCTGGGCGAGGGCGGGGTCACCCTGGACAGGTCACCAGTCCATCACAGGTCCAACACACAGCTACCACCTACAGACCACCTACAATTTAGACAATTTAGAGTCACTAATTAACCCAAACATGATGTCTTTGGACGGTGGGAGGAAACCGGAGTAACCGGAGGAAACCCACACAGGCACAGGGAGAACATGCAAACACGCAGCCTTCTTGTTGTGGGGCTATCCACTATGCCGCCGTGCTGCCCCTCATTATGACCAGTGACAGGTAAAGTGAATAACACTTACTATCTCTTTATCATGGCACCTGTTAGAGTGTGGGATATAATAGGCAGCAAGTGAACATTTTGTCCTCAAAGTTGATGTTTTGCAAGCAGGAAAAATGGGCAAGCATAAGTCTTTGAGTTTGACGAGGGCTAAACTGTGATGGTTAGACGACGGGTCAGATCATATTCAAAACTGCAGCTCTTGTTGGGTGTTCTCAATCTGTAGTATTTAGTATATAACAGAAATGGTCCAAGAAAGGAAGAGTGTTGAACCGGTGGCAGGGTCATGGAGGGCCAAAGCTCACTAATACACGTGGGGATTCGAATGCTGGTCTGTGTGGTCCTACCCAACAGACGAGCTCTCGTTGCTCAAACTCCTGAAGAGGTTAATGCTGGTTCAAATAGAAAGATGTCAGAATACACAGTTCATCAAAACAATCCAACAATGGACACATGGACATCCTTTTCCTTTTATATCACGTGGCTGGCTGCGTGATTGTGCTTCGCTTCCCTGGACAACATGGCAGCAGAATGCACAATGGGCAGGAGGCAAGCTGGCAGAGGCAGTGTGATGCTTTGGGCAATGTTCCGCTGTCAAACTTTGGGCCCTCCATCTGTGTGGATGTTACTTTGTCACATACCACCTACCTAAGCATTGTTGCAGAGCATGCACACCCTTTCATGGAAACGTTTCCCTGATGGCTGTGGCCTCTTTCAGCAGGATAATGCACTGTGCCACAAAGCAAAAAAGTTGTTCAGGAATGGTTTGAGAAGCAGAACAACAAGTTTGAGGTGTTGACTTGGCCTCAAAAGTCCACAGATCTCAATCCAATCGAGAATCTGTGGAATTTGCTGGACAAACAAGTCCGATCCATGGAAGCCCAACCTCACAACTTACAGGACATCAAAAGATCTGCTAATAACACCTCCATCTTGATATGAGATACCACAGCACACCTTCATGGGTCTAGTAGAGTCCAGGCCTCAACAGGTCAGAGCTGTTTGGCAGCAAAAGAGCGAACAACACAAAATTAGGCAGGTGGTCCTTATGTTATTCCTGATCAGTGTAGAGTGTGTTAAGGCTGGAACACAGTTTCTCCTGTAGACGACTACTGCATAGCAACACAACAGGTAAACTGAAGATACAGAAACTATCTATAGAGAATTCATCGATTAAATTAACAGCATCATACATCAATCATTATGACTGGTTAATTTGATTTGGTGGGGAAAAAAAAGAATGCTCAAAGTACTTTGAGTGGGGGCCTTAACCAGGAAACAAACATCTGCTGAAGGTCAACGGAACTTTTTTCCAGGAAGATGATTTTCCATTACAATTTAACCTTTAATTATATTTGAATTTAACCTTTAACTCATTAATCAATCATAATAAGAGCTATTTTACAGCTGCACTTCAAAACCTAAGTATTTCACCATGTTAAAACCCAACTTTATACCACCACCAGCACCATAACCCACAGGCCAGACAACAAGGTATGGCAACAAAGAGTTATTGAAAAGAGATATTTAGCATTCACGTGGGTGAATAGAATATTTCATCACACAGAAAACACCCTGTGGGACATGCCTTTTGCAAATGTGCAAGGAACAGAGAAAACGAAAACATGAATGGTTTTATGTTTTTAAGTTATGTGGCTGTGCTTGATTTGGCATTCAATTTTACTCACATCTAGCACAAGTCAGTAGGATTAAGAATCTGGATTTGTCTCCGAACCCTGGCTGGAGTGTGCACTAAATATATGAATGATATAAAGAATAGCTGCAAAGGACATGAATAATTTTAAAAAAAGTTAAAAAAAAAAGTATTACTGCACAATTCCTCAGTTAAGTGTTAAAGGTGTTAATCATAGGTAGCATAAACATTCAGGGGAGATTCTCTGCTTCATCAGACTGGATTTTAATTACTAAATTCTAATTATGACTGTTTGTACACAAAGCCCATGGCTACTTAATAGACTTTCCACAGTGGCATCAAAGTCACTGTGGTTGTGATTGTGTAATTCTGTCTAACACACAATTTCGGAACTAAATTTCTAAACAAGCATTCATCAGACTCAGGTCAAAATCTTTTTTATAAGAATTAAAATGAATCAATAAGTTTTGACTTTGCTGATATGTAATTTATATCTACGTTCATAGATATTATGATAGAATACACATTTTTTTGATGAATACTTATACTGACTTTGTATCTAGTTGAAGGGAAACACAAAGGCAATACCAAAGAAATTATCTCCAGCAAATGAAGCCATCCTCCTCTGGGATAAAAACTAATATGGACACATCCATATGGAAAATATTGTTCAGGGTCTGCACTCAAACTATATATTAAAATTAGATCTGTTGTGTTTAAATCTGATCCAAAGTGTTTGTGTGCATGAATGCACCACAGCATGGATGAACAAACAAATGATGTTTATTAAAGGCAGGGGATATAGTGGTTTATCAAAATCATGTGAATAATGTGCTTTACTTGGAGCTTTGCTCCATGATAGAAATCACTCAGTCAATCCTTCAGTCTGGTCCAAGTCTTCCCCTTCAAATTAACAATTATGTCAAATTTGCATACAGTAATTGTTCCTTTTAGTAGAATAACTTTGGTAATCCTTTTTCTTTTTTTATGCACCTGCACCAGCAAAACTAATGGCGTTAGCCACACCTGTACATGTTCTTACTTATGCCAAGGTTAAAAAATATTTAAAATTAAGCCTGTGTGTCTTTTCAGATTCATTCATAATATTTTTGCATGTTCTCCCCGTGCCTGCGTGGCACTCCGGGTACTCCGGTTTCCTCCCACCGTCCAAAGACATCATGTTTAGGTTAAGTGGTGCCTCTAAATTGTCTGTAGGTCTGAGTGTGAGTGTGAGTGGTTTTTTGTCTCTGCCTGTCTCTGTGTGTTGGCCCTGTGATGGACTGGCGACCTGTCCAGGGTGACCCCGCCCTCACCCAGTGTGAGCTGGGATTGGCTCCAGCACCCCCCGTGACCCAGAAACGGATAAGCGGTAGAAGATGTATGAATGAATGAACGATGTGTTTTAGCACCTTACTGCTTTGAAAAATCCCTTCATCAAAGCAACAAATTCGCTCTTAGCATCCTGAAATTACAGCCACATTTGATACACCACATTCATTATCTGATAATTTGTGCCATCTAGTGAGTGTGTGTCATTTCTTCAACATGGTTCATGTGCTTGTCCAAGTCCTTGGCCCAGGTAGTCTGGTACTGAAACAGCCGGATCAAGTGTGTTGGCCATGAATAAAATATTCTATTGGCAGAGTTTGACTTGTGGGTGCAGGTTCCACAATAGTAACCTGACTATATTTCTAAATTGTGAGTTTTTCTTTCTAACAAAATTCACAGTTTATTATGAAGGCTGGACAAAACATGGTTGCTAATTAAGAAAGTTACAACGATATCTAGCCAGCACAGGTTTTTCATTACCAAGCACTAATGTCCAACCACCACCTGCTCCTGGTTACTGAGAAAACATACGCACATTCTTTTTAAGGTGAGTGTTCAAAGCAAGAACTATAAACAACATTCTGCGTTTTTTCCTTCTTCTTCTAACAAGCTTGATATGTCAAGGTTTTTTGGCAAGGCTACAATGAAATGTCATTGCTAAGCCATGATGAAAAATTGATTTGGATGTCGTAGTTAATCACTGATATTGCTGTACAGTTTAGACAAGAGGCTACAACGACAGCAGACAAATTCTTTAGTAGACAGTACGGCTGGCATGACAAAACTGTAGTCTTCATCAACAAAGAACACGACACTTCTTTGTTTTGTGAATGCACACACAACGATTTCATGTTATTTTGGTTGTGAGTAAATTTATGTGGCTCAGTATGTCTAGAATATTGCCAAGTAGCAACATTTCGATAAAAACAAAGATGCAAAGGTTTCTTTCCCAGCGGTTTCGTCTTATTCACTGTAGTGGTTTCAGAGATTTGCTGGATTTCTTCTCCCAAAAGATAGAAACATACACCAGAAGCCAACACCATGGAGACTAAAAAGTTTACCAACATGAAGTACAGGGCCGAGGGCACCCTGGATGCTTCACATGTGAATGGATGCTGCCTAGTTTCCCGTTTTTAATTCTGCCTTGTGTTTAATTAGCAATGTCAAGAATGTCACTTGACATTCTCTGCCATAACTAAAAAATATAGAACAAATAATAAATAATAAATAATACTGATTATATGGTTTATTGGAGAATCTGTATGTAGAGAGATTTGATAGTAAAATTTAGGCTCTGCATGAATATTCACTCACTGTGCATGTATGTCATGATTACAATGCAAATATGAAGCACATGGATAGACATGAGTGTAACAATAGAGTAACAGGTTACAATACAGATTCTAAGCTCCTTTTATGAAGTATCGAATCAGTAATAACTTTAGCTGGATTTAACAATTGAGGTTTATTAGCCTGAGGATGGGCTTTGTTTAAGTCATAGAATTAAAAATTCATCATAAGAGTAGCATGGTAAAAATTTTCAAGCCTCAAATACTTGGAAAAAAGCCCTTTGAGGTTTCCAGCTCCCTTCCAGTGACCCATACTACCGTGGACTTCTAAGACCATTAGGCACTTGGCTTGTTAATGTGTCTGCAAATAAGGGAGGTGGTCTATTCACAGTGTGTAAAACTAACCCTGCTCTGCTAAAGTCTGCTGAGTCATCAGAAGGATTGGGAGTAAAATGCCTTGCAGAAAGACACATCGACTGCCAAGGATCAGAGTGCTGAGAATTCCTGTGATCAGCCTCTTACAGCCTTATGATTTGAGGAAACAAAGGTAGAGACAATCAGCAATGATTTCTTTACAGTGCTAATTTCATTCGATCTCTTTGCATCGCTTCCTTTGTTTCCCTCAGAGAGCAGTGTCTCTTATATCACGTTTAATTATTATGAAGTTAATGTTTTTATACAATAGATAATTCATAAAGTGATACGTGCTTAAGTACTCAGTAACAGTTAATTGGCTACATGGATCAGGGAATGAAGGAATGGGGGTGGGTCATTGTATGCAAAACAGAAATGCTGAACAAAGCCTACAAAAAAGAAGTTTCCCTATTTGGAATAACCAATAGTAAGAACATAATTAATTTTTTGAAATTTAGTAGGTCAAAATATAGAATGTAACTGTACCAGATACGGTAAAATATTGATTTAATCATGGTGACATTTTCTGATAAAATCATCAAATACCCACATTAAAAGATGTGATTTTTGAGCTACATTTACTGTTTAATGTCTTTATTTTTGAACCCATAACAATTGTGGGCAGCATGGTGGCATAGTGGTTAGTGCTGTTGCCCCACAATAAGAAGGTTGTGGGTTCGGTTCCAGAGCCTGGGGCCCTTTTTGTGTGGAGTTTGCATGTTCTCCTCCTGCCTGTTGGTTTCTTCCAGGTACTCCGGTTTCCTCCCACCATCCAAAGACCTCCTGTTTGGGTTAATTGGTGGCTCTAAATTGTCCGTAGGTCTGAGTGTGAGTGTGAGTGGTTGTTGGTCTCTGTCTGTCTCTGTGTGTTGGCCCTGTGATGGACTGGCGACCTGTCCAGGGTGACCCCGCCCTCTCCCCATATGAGCTGGGATTGGCTCCAGCACCCGTTGCAACCTGGAACCTGGAAACAGATAAGCGGTTGAAGAATGAATGAATGAATAACAGTTGTCTAATATTATATTACAAACATTGCAAAAAAACTCAAAACAAAACAAAACACCCTCAACTGCTACGTTACAGGCCATTATTTCAGGCAGGTGTTATCATATCATATTTACAATTTGATATGTATAATTTGTGATTTTAATTAGATACAAACTCAACATTTCCTAGAACCGTTTCAAATTAACAGCGCTTTGGTGCTTCAGTGGACAGAATCTTTTATTCCTTAACAGGGGTTTTATTGCTATGCTGACGTGTTGCAGTACAGTAAGCCTATTCATTCCTGGTGGCTGGTGTTTCTGTGTTTTAACATGCATTTCAGATCGGCTGGTTTCTTTTGCTCAAAAATAATTAAGTTTCTCTGCCTACCTCCAAGTCAGCTGCTCTTTTGCTCAGTTTGTCTTATGTATTTCCTCTGCCCCCCTTTATTAATTATGCAAAATGTAACTTAAGCTGATCATCTGCTTACTTTCTGCGGCTTGTGAATAATACCAGAATGTTACTGAAATCAATTCACGGAAAGGCAAAATGCTGATTGAAACGTGGCTGGAAAAGTGACCATCATAGAAAAATGTAGCACACAGTTCTGTCAGATTGTTTTCATACTGGTGGTTGTTGCTTGAAACAAACAGTTGCTTTCAATATTAAGGCTTCATATCATTCTATCTCTTTCAATCCATCAGCCCACTTCTGACTCTGCTAACCATGTAATAAAACTCAGTCTTAAAAGCCCATTAGAGTTAAGGACACAAATCTCAATTCAGGAAAGGTTCTGTCTGGGAAGCGGACTAATTGTCAAGGGCATTCAGTACATCTGAAGGCAAACCAGTGAAAAACTACAGTATGCTTGGATGGCATTAATTTGCAGGAAGGAAATGACTGCCTTGACACTGCACTGTTGTAGAGTGATTCAACTGGATCATAATGTTATGTGCCAATAACTCTGAAAATTAAGTTCATGGCATAATAGATAAATCTCATCCCATCATCCTTTGAGGATCAGTACACCACCTTGTTAATATTGAGTAAGCAGAAGAAGAAAAATGATCTTAATTTCCATACACAGACCTCGAGGCAGAGTGATTCTACATGTTTGTGGAGTATCAGATTAAAGCATAACATTCAAACATTTCAGAAGTCCACCTCGGTAATGGCTTGAATTGTTATTTATATCAGAAACAAAACCAAACCTCAGCAAAATGTAATGATACAGTTACTGCAAGCCATTTAGTAATTTAGTATTTTTTTGTGTTTTCAAAGTTTTGCCACATTTTGGTTTCAGTAAATGTTTCTCAATGTGTCCACTTTGGTCAGAATTGGATAGCTGTTAATGCAAAATTAGTCTGTTTATCTGTAGGAATACAATAACCCGTACCTGACAGAACTGTAAATGTTGGTGAGGGCATATTTAAGAACAAAAAAGAAAAAAGTAAATGCTTTGAAATTTTTACAAAGATATCTAATACAAAAGTGAAATATGGAAATTATGAATTTCGCCGTTAAGTGTTGTAAGTAAAAAATAAACATAGGAAGAAAGAAAAAAAAAAGCAAATTGAAAAGGCACCTACAAAGGGGGCCCCTGCTCCCACATCTCAGCATCCCCCAACTATACATATATATGTGTACAGACACTCATAAACATGCCCATACACAGGCACATACAACCTTAATTGTCTTTTTGACTAATGAGTGATGCCATTTACATGACAGAATATAAATTAATTGATGGGTGCTGTTTAAAAGCGAGGCATCATTCCTTATCTGCAGATTTATGATTGTACATACAGCACACAACGAACTGTTCTCCCTTAAATGTAAGTATATCACCACCACATTCCCCAAAAAAGAAGAGAAAAGTGTCAGTTGTTGCAACACATTCAAAGTGATGCTTACTGCAGTGCGAGAGCACATTCCTTCTACTCTAAACTCTGCATACCAGTTTCCAACAAATGTACCATATTTTATTTATAAATGATTAATGGCCGACAGTCCAAATATATATCCGATGCTTGAAGAACAGAGATGCCCAAGTTCCTTAGAAATTTAAGAAGGCATCTGTTAACAATGAATGCAGATGTTGAAATGTCGCTGTATGTTACAGTGAGGTGTATGGCTTAAGGTGGCTTTGGTGTGTCCTTTGGAAACTTCACATTAAATACAGATGGTGGCTTTCCAATGCACACTGACAAAATAATGAAAGTAAAACATTGCATCTTTGGCAACAATTTTACAAGGGTCTTCAAAGTTACAAAGCATGTACTTCCATTAGTTATGCTGTAAAAGGTACCCATGGAGTATTTACTTCACTTCAGTGGGTTAAACCAATGTATTTCAAAATCCATCATTTACATAAGGTTTAGACAAATACGGACATATTTTTTAAAAGGTTTTGTTCTTCTGGTCATCAGGGTAAGGAAAGAGAAATAGTGACTGTGTTGTGGTCTCAATTTAATAGTTGATACCCAGGTGAGTCATTGCTGGCACATGCATTCAACGTCAAACCAAATAGTAGTGTTGGGAAAAGATTTTTTTTTTTTTTTTTTGCCCCTATTTGAGCATATTGTGGAAAATGCAAAATATGAAAAAAGAGCACGTAAGGTGAACTCAAATAATGGCATAACACCTACATTTTCATGTATGCATTTATTGCAAGTTATAAATTAAAAGCAAAAAATAGGATGATGAATTATGTTACTGCTAATTATTTGTACTGGTTTGCACTTTGCGTTCTAAATATAGTCAGTATTATATATCACCAGTGGTCTCCTCAAAATGCACAGAGATAGTTCCAAACAAGCAATGCATGTCATAAACATGACAGATTTTTCTAAACCTTCTTCTTAGAATAATCTCATCAATTCATATACTTGCCTTTCACAGTTTCTATTTGCCCTTCTCATTTGTCTGTACTTCACAGTTGACAGGCATATGGACCGGCATGACAAAAAGTAAAGTCAATGAAGTCTTTCATCTCTATGAAGAACATACAATGAAGAACTGTTGTGCAATATGAGTCATTAGTCATACAGCGTTTTCCTTTTTTGAAGACCAACCAACCAATTTAATGCATAAAGTAAAATGGCTTTTCAAAATCTTCAAAAAATAACCTAACATAATTATCACCTAGGAATATAATGGGCACTAAACATTCTGACAACCAGCACTGCGTCAGCCCCTAATGAAGCAAGAATCCCACACAAAGCAAATGAGCAAAAAAAATCTTACATCTTACACTCAATTATTTGTTAATGGCATCTTTGTTTAAAACTGAATGCATGTTTTGTTATTAATATGACAAAACTAACATCTAAAATATTTTTACTTCCTTAAAAGACCTTGAGCTGCTCACTGATTTCCAACTGCAGCTGATCTGACTGTTTTGAAATGGACAAGATAAGGTAAGACAAGATAAGATAGGATGAGACTTTATTGATCCCGCTGCAGTACCAACTGTGAAGATACCCTCACTCTCACTCACTCACCTCACTAATGCTTATCCTTGAGGGTCGCAGGGGATGCTGGAGCCAATCCCAGCCAATGAAGGCAAGGACTGGGTACCCCCTGGACAGGAGGCCAGTCTATTGCAGGGACAACACACATAGACAAAGATGAACAACCATCACACTCCCACTCACGGCTTTGGGGAATTTAGAGTAACCAATCAACCAATGTCTTGGACAGTGTGAGGAAACCGGAGTACCTGGGGGAAACCTACGCAAGAATGGGGACAACATACACACTTCGCACAGAAAGGCCCCAGGCCGGGATCCGAACCCATGGCCCTTTAGCTGTGAGGCAAAAGCGTTTACCGCTTTTCAATCGTACTGCCCCCTGAAGATACCATTGTACTGATGTGTGTACAATTCCAGCAATAAATGAACCACAAACAGTTGAGTAGTGCTAACGGCTTTGTGACCTTAAGCTCTTCCCTAAATTTCCATTCAATGAGGATGAGTCCAGCTATTTGTCTGCCACGGTAACAGAGTTCGTTGCTATTAGTCCTCTGATTTCTGACCAATGAATTAACAAACTTAGTGACACTGTAGAATATAAACGATCTCATATTTGTATATGTGTTGTTTTAGTAATAAATAGTAAAATGACTGCACTCATATAACACCCTAACGGTTAAAGTGTACAGAGCAGTTGTGAAGACACTATCCATGAGAACTTTGAGTCCAGAGTCTTGTTTTAGGACACTGGGGATCGAACCAACCCTGAAATGAATGGAACTATTCTCTAAATCCTGAACCACAGATACCCACAAAAAAATGTCAATTTCAATTTAATTTCCCCCAAAGTTTGCACTGATATCCATGACCTTATCCCAAGAACTCTCACACAACAACTTAGATTATTTGTTAGAAAATTGTGTTTGCACGTTTGTTCTGCCTCCCTGTCCTTCAATTTGATTGTCTTGAAAATGACTCTTCTCAAAAACTGTAAACTGAAGGCTTTGTGAGCTTGTAAATAAAATCCATTACCACCATCAGGCCACCAATAGCAACATTTTGAAAGGGCACTGGATTATAGCTAGTGCTGCTATTGTGTTGAAAATTGACAAGATTTCTTCATTGAAAGCTGCATTTGCCATTACCATGGTAACCATGTCTCCTTTTAAATTGGGACTCAATCTTTCTGATAGAGAAAACAAAAATAAGCCTGATTATAATGTCAGTTTGCTGTGTGATATTGTTTTTTTTTTAATATATATATATATATTCAAAATGATAATTGAAACCATTTGTTATCAATGTCAGATGTCACTTGGCTCCATAAATACACTCGTATATTAAAAGCATGTCCACTTCAAACAACCAAAGGAAATGCTTTAGTTATTGAATGAATGAACTGACCATGAGGATGGCAATGATTTTCTGTACCAGTGATCAGAACCAATCTTCCTCCAAGAGGATCATGAACAGGTCCATAATCTCTCTGGCGTCAAAGATGAGGAGGACAGCAAAATATTTCAATTTAATGGGTTCAACCTTCCGGACAGTGAGGTTGAAAGCAATATTTAAAGTGATGTTTATCTTTGCACCAGGTGAGGTAACCTTTATAACCCCTGATGAAGACGACGTGAGCAAAATCTTTTTAATAAATCTACCATGAAGAGATTACACTGGTCCAACTAACTCTCTGATGGGTCTACACTTCAATATTGTGCCATATTGTTGGGATGCTACACATCGCTGGTGAGTTTTCTATACTTGCATGTTAATAAGGGCACCAGTGCACATATTATTTGCACCACTTTTGTTAGGGTCTGCTGTGCAGCACTTGAGGTGAGAAAGCAGTATCACCACTTGGCACTCTGGGTTACATTAGTTTATGATGGGCTGTCGTGATATTTTATAGTTCATTACAGATTTCAGGATGTTGTACAATGCTCTTTCAGTTAGGGAGTATTTTTTCCCCATTATTACGTTTAATACATTTGGCGAAGTCTTCCTTTCCAAAAGCTGCGGTTGCTTGCAAAAACAATTTTTCTGTGTCAGTAATTTGGAAACAATATTGAAATAATAATTAGCTTCCTGAGGTACTTGGTATTATTTGCCCCTTATCGCCAACTTCCCTCAGTTATCACTGTCCTGATCAAACATGTCTATCTTGGTTAAAAATGTAATAAGATATCCTGTCACAGTCCTTGCCTTTCACTATTTGGACGTTGTAAGAAGCAGAGGACAGTGCAATAGTTGGAAAGAAACTCAGCATGATAAAAATCTATAAAATGTGACTATATGACCTGTGCCTTAAATCAGGTCTTGGCCAAATCTCCAGCATCCTGCAGATTACGGCCCACTTTACTGGAGGTGGCGAGAATATTCTGGTTCCCGCCCTTCATGAAATTAAAATCACCTCCCTCAAAGGCAGGGGTGCCACGTAAAGTTAGCATTAAACTGGATTATTTATTAAAGACACCCATCATAAATGTTGAAGGCATATAGAAATCTACCTCAGATGCCCATCCTATGCCCCCCTTCTCCAGGAGCTGAACTATACAATTCAGCAAATGAGAAAAGATCAGGGCCTCTATAAAAAAAAATCAACTAAAGCCAATTGAGGATTAAAACCCTAAATATATCAATTTACAACAAATGTAAACAGATCCAGAGGTAAAGCTGTCGAAGCTGTTCCTTAATTAAAACAGGAAACAATGTGTCTTTACATCGAAAAAGAAAATAAAACTAACGTTAACAAATGTAATTACAGTCGAAGTGGGGGAATTAGAACACAGAAACATTTGCGATGGTTTTTTAGGGTTTGGAGCTGCTCCAAAAGCTGTAAGGCCGCTGCTCTCTGAGCCAGCTGATTGTGTTACTGACACATCCAGTTGGCTCCCTCTATCTCCAGCCCCATGATGTTGATGTTGAATAACTAATGTCAGGATGGGTATGATGCTGTGGGGGATGTTGAAGCTGGAGCAAATTAGCTCATGCTAATTTCATTTACTGTTACCTAACTGGCTATCTATTGTGTACACTAAAATTAAGTTTAGCCAGTGTGAGTGGGAGATAGATTTGTTTTTGCTACTTGGAGATGTAATGACATGCCAGTTAAAATTTAAGGTCGCCTAATTTAGCACCAGTGAGAGTTAATACATACTGTAATAATAACATTGTCAAATGCTGATTCACAGTGACTCCTGTTCACTCCTGAGGAAGTTTATTTAGGCTATTTCTTTGTCTGCAAATGATGAAGATGAACAGAAGAGAGTTAACTGTAACTTATTTTCGAAAATGTAGCTGGAGAATATGACCCAGGCTGAGTGTCAGCCAGAGTTTGCCTTAATATTCAAGTTAAAAAGCTATGCTTTCCACTGCATGCAGTTTCTGTGATATGCAATCATTTTAACGAAGGTGAAATAAAAGAGTACCAAGAAGTGTGTTAGATTATAATTTGGTTTCACCTATAGGAGTTCATCAATGAGTAGCCTGCAGTAATAAAATGTGATTTATCAACCCAGGGTGCAATTTCAGAATGACCCTGAACCAGGAAGGATTCGTTTAGATTCTTTACCTTAACACAGGCCAGGCAAGACAGCAGCACATGAAAATACACAGGTTATATCTAGAGTCTCTGACAGGCAGCTCTGGCATATGTGAGCAGGAAATGCAGAAGTCAGGCTTCCTTTTGCTTGAGATAGTTTGTAAAGAGAGGAAGTAAACAAATTGCAGTCCCGTTTTTCAATACCTGACCCAGAGAAGTCCAAATCTTTGAAGGAGATCAAGGGACTAGATATACTGATTTATTTATCTTTTGCAGATGCACTATTCTCATTTAAATCAATACACAATTAAATCAATTCACGACATGTATGACATGTATGTACATATGGCTTACCATGTGATATTCTTTGTGTTTTTTGGAATTTTATTGAGTCTGAAAACATTTTCAGATTAGTTGAGGATTCATACAGGAACATCTGTATGCATCTTTGAAATGTATAAAAGGCAGAACCGCCTTTCAACAATGTTTATCACATCATGTTTCCAGATATTACGACTCAGCAGTTCCATAATCCAGGTATCTGTAAAGTTTTTAATTTATTTTATTTTTTCACTTTTACAACAGAGTTGTGCAACTAATAGTGTCTTAACTGGCTTCATTGGTTGTTCCTGCTGCCCATTCTTAGCAGATCCATGGAAAGCCTCTGACTAAATGTCCTTCAGCTTTACCAAGACAGAGAACTCTACAAGCTGCTATAGCTCCAGCTGGATTCTGATCTGGGGTGTTTTCTCCATCTTGTGTAAGTAATACATTCTTTTCAGTACATTTCTGTTTTCATTAGTGAGCAGCCATGCAAACAGTGGGCTCCTGGAAAAGTTGACCAGTTTTCTAGTCATTGACAACACATGGAAAAGGGAGAACAAATTAAATTTCCTGGAAAGTATATTGAACATGCTCCTTCTTTTGGGCAAACTTATTTTTAGGATCCTGTGGACATTGAAAGGGTAGGATAGTTTTTATTTGGCAATGCTGTGTGGCAATTAATGTGTGCAGTAATCATATCTGCAGGTTGGAGGACGTACAATTTACAAATATTTTAATAGAACTTGTTCTTCTGTACTGTTGATGGATTAGCATATGTATATATACAGAAAAAGTACATTACATGCACAAGGCACAGGCCATGAAACCATGATGATGTGTCTGTTAACGATCACTGTGTTGATTTCACCATCAGAAATAATGTGATTTCCTATACCCAGCAAAGGTTTTTTTGCATGGCCATTTCTCTGTTTTTATTTTAATTTTTTTTTTTTTTTTTGCAGTTAAATAGAAAGATATTAAAGTCAGTCTTTGTGTTGGAACAAACCTCTTTTCCATTAGTAGGCCAGTCTTGTAGTGCAGAAAGCACTCCAAAGAAAAGGTTAGTAGCATAAAAGATGGACTAGTTGGTCAATAGTTCAATATGTGAGCTGAAAAGAACCAGACGGTGACTTCACATGGTGAATACAGCACTGCAGCTAGACTTAAACCATAGAGCCGGGAAAATCTTTGGGATGAACTGAATTGAGAGTGAAAGCAAAGTAAAATACAAACGCATTTGTGCACATTTGTGGGAACTTCTACAGTGCTGTACAAAATCTTAGTATATTCAACAGCTGAATGAATCAAAAATTGTTTTTGTTCCCTCTTTATTTGTTCTATGCATTCATTTCACATTACACTTTACACCATGTAAATACTGACTAATAATGCACTGTACACATATTTGTGTGGATTGCAGGTTCATTGCAAATTATGTGCTGCTCCACACTGCGCTGTTTATTTACATGTTATTAGTATTGAAACTAACACTATGTTAACAGTCCAGGCTTGAGTGTCAGTAACGAGCTGGGAAGCCTTGCGCTACATCACGCTAGAGTAACCTGCCACTCAAACATAGTAATGCGCTCCTGTCATCAGCACGTCATCTGCACTCTCCTGCTGCTATAAACCATTGGGGACTGAAATAACAGGAGTTCTGTCCATTTGCATATGTCCAATTAATAGCCAAATATGTATTTGAGTATGTGCTGAGAACTTTAAAAACATTACTAGGCAAAACAAGACAATGCTGCAACAGTTATCTATGCTTATCCTTACAGGGTCACAATGTATGCTTACCAATGTATCAGTGTGCAGTTTGTAATGTTTAGTGCTGTTTTTGAGTATCTTGAGTGACTGTTTCTGTTTCCCTTTTGAAAGAATAGAACAAAATCTTTGGGAAGAAACTAAGGTTTCTGTTCTCCTTTCAGGAAAGCTAAAATCTGACATTTGCTCAGTCATAAGAAACATCTGGTTTAAGGTAAGCTATCTCATTATATTCCCGAGTGTTTATGGCTGGTTTAATGAGCGGGGCAACAGTTAGTCAGATTTTATTATAAGTGTTTCCAGATTGATAGCTGTGTGTCAGACTGTTCAGGGTGTGTCACCTGCCAGTTAGCTGTAACTCAAAAGGAGGCAGACTGATGGGTTTGAAAATTGAAAATGTGAAACTGCTTTGGGATTTACGAGTAAAAAATACAAAAAGATGTGTAAAAATAACTGACTGACAGCTGAGCATTTAGTCTTTTTGTTTTTCTGTGGCTGATATGATTTTTTTTTTTTTGCCAAACTTTAAGTCTTGTGTTTATGCACAATGCAGGTGCTCTTAGGTGAGCAACCCTAACACTGCATTTCTCAAAAAAAAAAAAAAATTTCTATGGTCTGACAAAACACAAATCAACATCTATCACAAAGATGGAAAGAGTAAACTGAGAGTAATGGGAAAAAAAGAGATCCTGGTTTATAGTCACCACCTCATCTCTCAAACATGGAGCTGGTTCTGTTATGTTTGTCAAAAAATATATCCTGTGACACTGGACTGTAGGTCTTCTCATCCTTAGCATCACGTCTTTCAAAGAATACTTAAAAGCAGATACAATTCTGTAATTTTATACATTTATTATTAATGTATACATTTAATTGATCACATTAGCTAATATTGTAGTATGACAGACAGTAGACAACAATGCATTGTGATGTTTTTAATCATATATATGCACTCTAAGAAATGAAACACTGATTTTTAGATTGCAAACCATTTTTTATGGTGAAATTACAATAACTATATCAGGATCCGAGAGTGGCTCCCTCATTTCCCCTCTGTTTCTCTTTGTTCCCTCTCTATCTTGTGTCATGTTCATGTGCGTGTGTGTCTCTCTGTTTGTGTGTGTGGAGCTGGGCAGTGGGTCTCCATTCCTCTCACCTGTTCCTGGTCAAATGGTCAAGCCACTTAAGTCAATATACGGCCAAGCAGCTGGCAGCTGTGGGTTTTTACATACTTGACTATTGATAGACTTTATCCAGGGTGAAGTTATTGTAAAAAGACAGAGCTGGCAGTGTCACAACAGACACACCTGTTTGGTGGAAAGGCACTTGGCTGCTCACACTCCAAGCAAACTGTGTGTCATGTTTGCTCACAAATTTTTTTTGTGTAGTTCAATTACAGAGAATGTGATTTAAATAATGAACACATAAAGCTTTTTTTTTTTTTTTTTTTTTTAAGTAGTGTAAATGTGAAAGCCTGGTTAAAAGATGTAAAAGGGACATTTCTGTAAAATGTGATTTTAAAATATTTCTGTTCAATGTGGAATATTCTAATATTGATGAGCAATTTCATCATCCAAATTGTTGTAATTTGTTTTGTTGAAAATTGCTGACAATATTTAAATGAAATCATTTCTAGTTCCCGCGAAGTGGTTGAAGATGAATGAATGAATGAATAATTTCTAGGTGTCTAAGCTGTCATAAAACATTCTATTGAATTCTAAATGCATTTACTTGCTTTACTGTTAAAACTTGCATTCTTAAGGCCTTATTAAATTTACCTCAATTACCTGCAATTTTTTTTATTTTTACATTTAAAAAAATGGGGGGCAGGGGGAGGTGTGCTAAGTGTGGAACTTAACTATACTTTACCATTTAACTAATACAATTTACTTAGATTTACTTAAAACATCTCTTTACAATTCTTCGGATAAGTGGAAGATAGATGGATGGATCCCATTATAATTAGTTGTATATTCATTATTTAAATGCGTTTCTTTGGCACGGGTTAACATAAGCTGATTAAATATTTACAACAATTGTATGTTGGGTGTTTGTGTTCTCACTCATTATTTTGATTTTTGAAGTGAAAATAAGTAAATTGAACATTTTAGGCAAACAAAACAAAACAAAAATATTAAAATTAACCTTGCACTGTTGCTTTTTATTTTAGGAAAAAGCAAAAACAAATTAAGGGATTCTGCATCTAAGGTTTCACACCATTATTTTGCCTTCACTGACTCATTAGAACTTCTGGATTGCCAGAAGTGAGCTGATGATAAATTCTCTGACTCTGTTAAAATAACATCGAGTAGAGGCTCGAAGCAACTAACAGAAGATTTAAGAAAATGTAACTAAATGATGCCTACAAAACTGGATAAGCTATAAAAAGATATCAAAGCACTAGCCTGAAATTTTCTACATCATTTCGAAATGCCATCAAGGAATTCCTGTGAAGGGGAACTGTGGAAATCAGGACAAAACGACCAAGAGTCAGCAGAGGGAACCGGAAACCTCATCCAAGTCAGTTTCTGAACTCTGTAAAGCAGCATCCAGGTAAACCACAGTCAGTTTGGAAAAAGGAATTTAGTTAATGTTTACTTTTGTAGAAAAACAGGAACTAATAAAAGAAGACTTTACCAACTGTTAATCACAGGGATGGAAATTTTCTGCTTTGGGAATGAGTGGTACACATTCTGTTGAACAGAATGAGGCAAGAATGGATTCTGAATGCAAATGTCATATATTTGGTAAATAGAATGAAGCTGAAATCAGAACAGTGATCCAAAACAAACTCAAAAATACTACTGCAATATAAAATAGTGTACATAAAAATCAATGGTCTTGTGTCATTTGTTGGAAGCATAATAAGGTGAATATAAGATTAACATTTTTGTCTTGAGTTGCCTACAGTCACTATATCCTGGTGTTAATAAAGACATTTTCCTAAGATGTGAATAAAGTATTTCCATCTTAAATTCTAATCTCTTAAATTGTGAATTTCCCCATTTGAGGGCCTAATAAATTATTTTACTTTACCACTATGTATATATAACATCTAGTTTTTCATGCCAGCTGTTTAAATAGTGTAGTTACATGAAACTTGAAAATGGCTGATGTGATTTGCTAAAGCACAGGGGACCTCAAGAATAAATCACTGATATAGAGTTAGCTCAGGGAAAGGACTCAGACTTGCATTGTTTTGACAAAGGCTCTAACAGTCCTCAAATAGGTCAAGATAAGATGAAAGATAACCATGTATTAGTCCCTCACATGGCAAAGTTCACATTTTACAGCAGCAAAATACAAATATTTTACCGAAAATATAAGAAAAATAGAGATAAACAAGAGCAATGCAATTTCTAAAAATATATAAAATGTTATTAAACCAACATACATCATAGACAGTGGAATTGCACAGGAAATAATTGCATATGCCGAAGTGTAATATAACAAACAATGTCTGTCACCCTGGTCAGCTAGTCCTACTGCTACTGTCAAAATAATAATGAAAAAAAGTTTCACCTCCACAGGTTAATTAAACAGATTTTCATTTTTCATGTTCTCCCTCTGAATCTCTCTGCTTGTACTCAAGGACTCTACCATCATGGGGAAATACATAAGGTTACACACTTTATACCAAAAAAAAAAACCAAAACACAACAATAAAGACATTTTGCTTAACAGGAAACATTAGCTTCAATAATAAGTATTATTAAAAAAAAAACCAAATACACCAAATATTTGAATGGCAATGAACACACAAGCTCCTTTTAAAGCCCCATGTAGATATGTAGTTGTTTAAAATAAGAATGATCAGAGTTGTTTTGACAGTAAATATCTCTAAAATTTGGTCCAATGCACTTCCTGAAATGGTTAAAAATGACCATACTATTCCATGTCTGTCATGTTTATGGGATGTACCCTGGACTATAGTGGAAAGTATCACTTCAGAGTAAAACTGTTGGTATGATGTCAGAATGTCTTTTCTCTCTATGTTGCTGCTTGACATGAAAGTCACTTTAAAAATCTCACACAGAGTGTTTCTACTGGAGTCCATTAACTTGGGCGCTGCAAAGTAGTTTATGAAGCAAACCAGCCTTAGCTACTGGGTATTGTATCCGTAGGCACAGTCCAGTGTAAAAAAAAAAAACAAACAAACCCAAAAACCTCACCAACACACTCTTTTTATTCTGCTCTTATATTCACTGTCCACTTGTTGCTGGAACAATGCAAATGTCCCCATTGTGGGACAAATAAAGGAATATCCTATCTTATCTTATAAAAACTTTTAGTTATGTGCAGTTTTAAGGAAATAAGCCATCGACCAGATTAACCTCATAAATTGTAAGTGCCCTTCCATTAGTAGCAGCTGACAATTTTGCCCAGCCTGCTAATGGGTGCCTGTAACTGAACTCGGTCCCCTCAGTGAAATGCAAAGAAAAAAGTAAAGGGATTTCAACATTCCTGCTGTATGAAAATTACAAATGATATCCACTGGTGTCTAATTAAACCTTCATTCCAACTCAAACGCAAACAGACACAGTGGTCGCTGGTGTTTCCTGAAGGCTTGTAGCCTTCATTTTCGATGATCTCCAGTGGTGAGGCTCACCTGCCTATCAGGTGAGGTTTGGGATTGAGGCCAAAATATATCTTTTGGTAGAGCCGGAAGGGAAGAGAGAAAAGGAAAAGGAGCAATAATACAGTGACAGAATTACTCAGTAGTAATGACACAAGTGAGAGGATGGAAAAATGCTAATGGTTAAATATTTGCATTCTAATTATCTATATTTAGACATTTTAATATTCAATGAGCGTATACTTTCTTAACTGTAACTGTGATGGTGTTAATAATTTTAATCAGGGAGAATAAGAGGGAAAAGGTTTTAGACACTTTAAGTCATAGCTTCTGTTGCATTTACATATAAAATATCTGCAAATATAATTTCATTTGGTCACATTAGTGGTTTTTATTAAGTATGACAAAATGCAGCGCTTACGGATGAGTCTAAGAAAGGAAACTGAAGTCATGTCTACGCAGTCCCTAATTATTCTATGTATCACATACATATAGAACAACCTTTCAGTCATTCTAATCACAATAAAATGCAATTGGGGATGATTAATCATAGACAAGAAAGGGTATTAAAATGGTAATAAGCCTGATACTTAAAGATTTTGATGGATACCATTATTGGCTCCTGTAGGTAAAATGCCAGTTTTCAAATACTGTATCAGCCTGTTAAGATCCTCCTATCATGGGTGTCAATTAATCATCTTTAATTAATTTTTAATTAAACTGAGTCATCTCCCAACCATTTGAAAATCCTCCAAATGACTACTTAGGGATGGACTCTCCAGGGCAACAGGTTTAAATTATCCCACTCAGAGTCTGTTTCATCTTTGAACCTGAGGTCAGCACCACTGCAGAACATTAAGGTCTTTCATAGATATCCTTAAATTTGTCCTGACAAATGTTTCCCCTGAAGATGATGCATTATGAAAGATGAAAGAAAAATGGCTATCATTGGTTAATAGAGGATCCCCTGAGCTATGCAAATGTAATATGTCCCTGCAGAAAAGACATAGTAAACAATAGCTATATACATGTATGTTAGAGATATAAATCAGTTGGCCTGAATGTTAATGTTGCATTATTAAAAAAGCTAAACAAATGAAGCATAGCATTTAAATATTCTTTGAAATGGTACAGTTCCTGCCAAACTTCATTTGATGATCCACAAGATGCCCCTGGCCAGGGTATGTACTGCATGGAGGATAAACACCTAAATATCACCTATCAAAGAATATTTACCATTAATTCACAGCCACACTCCATTGAAAGTGCAGAATCATGCATTTACCTGACTTATGTTGTAAAACCTTATTGGCACTTAGTCTGCAGTCTTGAGGAGTTTTTGCTTTTATATACCATATGGCTTACTACCAAGAGACGAAAGTGCTGGCCTATTCCAAAAAGGAGTTGGAACTGTGTAACAAAAGCCCTGACTTATCGAGGCCTGGAGTCCTCTAGGTGTACCCAGGTATCTGACATCATCTGTCAGCAGGAGATCCTTTAAATCCTGGAGCTTGCGAGCTGGGGCCTCCGTGGATTGGACTTGAACTGGTTATTATTCCTCAAACCATTCCTGAACCATTTTTACCGTGTGGCAGGAAGCATTATCCTGCTGAAAGAGCCCGTTACTGTTAAGCAATACTGTTTTCAGCCACATGAATTCCAAGACTCAATATTTCTCAGCAGAATATTGACCAAAGCATCACATGGCCTCCACCCGCTTGCCTTCTTCCCATTGCACATAATGGAACCATGTCATCCCAGTCCCAGTTAGAGGTGCGCTTACAGACAGGGGCCCACATGATTTAACAGAGAAAACATGATTCATTGGACCAGACCACCTTCTTTTATTGCTCCATTGCCCAGTTTTGATGTTGGAGCTGTAGCAGCATTAACCTTTTTTAGCAGCATGAACTACAGAAGCTCCCCTGTTGGACTGAAGCACAAAGGCCGTCGCTTCCAACAGCCATTAAAAAGCCTTGGCTGCCCATGGCCCTGTCACTTGTTCACCGCTTATATTTCCTTTGCCTGCTTTTTGTATGTGCTCACCATTTCTGGACTCTCACGAACAACAAATTTCAGAAAAGGTTTCAGTCAGATTTAAACCTGTGCTTTAAATATCTAACACATTAAAAGGTGGATGTGTATAATTATTCTCACTATACATTCCAAAAGCACAACAAAATGGCATACTAACTACATAGTGGGCCATGTGGGAAGTAGTGCATGATTTTGATACCTGGTCTGTGTACAAAACCTACTATTTGGTATATATTATGGGTGTTCTGGAATCATATGTCAAATCAAGGGACTCATTTCATTTAAACCAAAGCGTTTGCTGCTGACTGCATCGCAGTCTTTAATACATCTGCCCACCAAAGCTTTGCTCTGAGCACAAGCATCGATAGTATCTGGCTGCATCATATTCTACTCCACTGTCTTTATGTATAAGGGCAATTTTTTTTTATTGCACTGGCTCATGTCTCTGAAGCATGAAAATCAATTACAAATTAATGTTACCACCTGTAATTATTCACCGTTAAAATTGTTTCCTAATTATACATGTGTAACGTCTGAAATTGTATCAGTTGTATCAGGTGTTTATCATTCTAATTAGCAAACTTCTGTAACTGCTTACTGCAGGTCTCAAATAAAATTTTCTTGGCACAAACGTTAAAATTTTACAGGGGTAACTTAATGTACTTTGTTACTTTTAACCACTGCCAGATTATAATTGAGCATTTATCGATAATTTGAAATGTAATGGGCTTGTATTGAGGCATATGATTAACAGTGTTCTGGTCTGTTTTGCTACATAGAATTTCTAGGCTTTTAAAATATTTCAATTCTTTTCATTTTTAAAAAAGTACCGTATATTTTTTCATATCTGTGACACAGTTGGCTGTGATATATATAAATATATATACATACAACTATAATGTTATGATCTATATCTAACATTATCTACAGGCGTATCTATATCATTACAAAAAGTTTTATTTAATGCTATTGGTATAATAAAAATGCAACTATGAACAGGTCTGTGTGAAAAACATCAAATCTCTACATCACATAATGAAGCCCTTCCCCGGCATCCTTTTCCATTTTTGTGGGGTATGGCTGAGTTTACACTATAACCGCGGTCACTTATGCTCCTCACAGAGTAAAACAAGCTGTAAATATAAGTGTGTGAATAAGCAAACACTTGATAACTGAAGACTTCCCCTAAGGCTCCATGCCTGCAGACTTTCTAATGGGAATCGCCCACCATTCATATCCATATAGATAATGGCAACAGAAACCCTAACTCCAAAAAATACACAATGAAAGAATAAACATATTCACATTAATGGAAGTAGCAATACGGAGTAATTTATGTGCATATAGCAGCCAGCATGGTGTCTAGGTTACTGTTATCGGATATCGTAATGCTTTGGGTTTGTTGATTTCTTATTGTGTAGTCCATCCATCCATCTTCATCCGCTTATCCGGGGTCGGGTATTATTGTGTAGTTTTCACCAATAATATGACGTATATACAGTACCTTTCTGTGGATTACAGGTACAGGGCAGATATTTGGAGGGCCCTTCTACAGAGTGGGTTTATTTACATGTGACTACTGTTTAAATTTGTGTTGTGTTAACATTCCAGGTTGGGTGACAACATCCAGCTGGAAGGCCACACACAACAGTAACCCTCCACTCAACATGCAAATAGTGCCAGTGTAATCTGCAGCTCATTCCCACTCTCCTGTTGCTAATACAGCAAAGCTGCAACACTGGAGGCTGGAATCAGAGCTCCATAGCTCTGTCCATCTGGAATCTCAGATTCCAATTAATAAACTGAAGTATATTTTAATGTGTGCTAAGATTTTTAGTAAGCTTGTAAAATAAAGAGGTTTTCTATTTGAGGTTCTCATGTACTCTTGAATAAAGACTTATTTGTCTCATTAAATTGTTTCTATGATGTTAATCACTTTGAGAATAATTGAAAGATAGATTTAAATTTTTAAATAAATGCTTTATTTAAGTTTTAAAGACACTGGAAATACAAACACAGATACAATCATTAAGACTTATGAAATCATTGTTCGAATATTTTGATTTACCAAGAATTTCCAGAAAGATCACATAATTCCATAATTTATTCCAAAGAATAAATAGTTGATTGTGCTTCAAAAGATCAAGCTCATATGAAGTCGAGTGAACACGTATAAAAGCTAAATAATTATTTGCTGGCAGCTTGAAAAGCCAGCCATCACAGAAAGTGGGTAGGTTCAGTCAATCATACAAAGAGAAGTAACAGCAGAAAAATGCATGCTGTCGCTCTCTGTTTCACTCTGTGAAAAGAAGTTTGAGAGAGTACCAAGTTTTTCACACTCTCTAAATATATTATTGGTTTTAAAAAGTAACAAAACATCTTGGATGCTCAATTTTACTGTGTGAAAAGGTGTGGGCAGGAGGAGTTGTGGCCTTTAGATGCTTTTCAAAGACTTGACAAACATGCTTTCTGCTCACGCTGGAATTGTAGTGAATTGGCATCTGTATATAATTTCTTGTCATGTCTGTTTTTGATGCAAATGGATTTGTTTTTTCAGATGTTTGGGATTGCTATCATTATAGCAGTGATTACATAAGACAGACCTCAAAATGTTGCTATCTTGATGTCTGAATGTGTCTGTACACTGGATGCTTGCATGCTCCATTGTCTTGACTTCAGTGTTTTATTCACAATCACCTTGTCAGAAGTTGCTGAGTGAACTCCTCTTTTGTGTACTATCCACCTACACCATATGGACTGTGGAAGGATGGCACGAAGCCAGGGCAACAATGCTGCTCAGTTTGTCCCCAGCTTTCATCTCTGTTCGGCTAAAATGCTGTCAGCTGCTGAAAAGGTTTAGTCAAAGATATGTACTGCACTTGTGAAGGACTCCAGAATGCTGTTCTGGTCTTTGAGAAGGTGTTTTAGTATTTGAAAAACAACAGTCACAAAGGTCAATACAATTCTGACAGAATGCCCTCACCCAACTCATCTCATCTCTGCTGCCTCTGACCATACTCAAGCTGCCATAAATTCAACAGAACAGCCAGTCTTAGAAGACAAAGCTGCACAATTATCTTTTTCAATAAAAAAAAAACGATGAAATATGATACATACTTAACCAGATACAATATACTGCAGTAAGCCAGAAAAATGCTGAGGAGCTACAATTATGCGTAATTGCCCAGTTTTCCTTGAGGCATGGTAATCACATTGATTTGAAGAGGGTCTTGAGTTTTGGCCTCTGTCACTGTTAACTGCCCCCTGGTGTGAACAATTACACCAGTGTAAAGGGGAGAAAATTAATCACCACTGGAGCTTCCTCCAGAGGTTAAATTGTTGAAGTTATTTTGTGAAGTTTGAAGCAGGCTGTTTATGCAGGCCTAGACCAGTTTGATGTCTCTCTGTGGGAGGCAGAGAGGATTATTCAGCGCAGCTGAACTGGGCCCGATGGGAGACTAATCACATACTGACTAAAATAATACGATGCGGGCACATTCACGGAGGCAGCAAGGCCCATTAAATAATAACAGGGGACACCTTCATTAGCGTGTGACTGTTTGTCACTCAGGTGTTACCTCCCTGTAATGAAAAGGGGAGCATGTCATGAATTTAGGATTCTGAAGCCTGCTTGTTAACCTCAATGTAAAGTTAATCAAAGACATTATGAAAGTCTTTTGAAATTTCATAAAAGCTTTTCTAGAGAAGAGAATATATGATTAAAAGGGGAAATTGCTCTAAAACCGAGCTTGTCAATTTCCCTCAGTTGGACTTCAACAAAGTTTGGAGCAACATAGCAAAAGTCTAAACCAGAGATTTCAAAGTTTTAAAAAATTTTTTCATTGTGGATAGCAGCGTATATGTTCTATAGAAACGTCAAAGTAAATCAAAATTTTCCTCTGTTTCCTTTAGATTAAATAATTAATGCTGAAGCCTCTTCAGTTTTATTATGTTCAAATATCACAATACTCCAATGACTGACAGTAACATACAGTAACACTCACAGACACACAATTGTTGTAAAGTAGTTTAGGTCTTACTTTTTCAATATAAATTTTTTGTCACAATCCTTAATCACAATGCTACATTTCACCCAGGATATTATAAACTAACCTAATCATGGGGTGAATTGCAACATGTTGTGTCTGGGACGAAACTGTGCATTTACTATTTGTGTTGTGGAGACAACACACGAGCCTTTTAGTAGCAGAAACATAAAACGAGGTCTAAGATACAGACAAAAATGTAAAAAATGTTACAACATTCCCTCTGGGTAAAAATTGTATCAGTTGTATGAATATGTATTAATAACAAAAAAAAGTAACCCTCTAAATAATTTCATCAAAAATCAAACCAATTTTAAATATAATAAATTTATATAATAATAAGTTGCATAAGTTTTAACAGTGTATGTACCAAATTGGCAACGTAATTGTCAGGGTCAGTCAGTCAGTCAGTCAGTCCTTGTGTCTTTGTGTTAGGGTCAGTTTAGTTTTGTTGTCACTTCCTGTTTTATTTTGAAGTCCTTGTCTTATCCCTGTCGTCCTGTCAAGTTTCCCACTCGTGTGATTGCCTTCCCTGCCCTAATGTGTTTCACCTTGTCCCATTGTCTCCCACCTCCTTGTGTCTTCCTAGAAATACATGGAAAAGATCACCAACCAGCAACAATATTTTAAGGAAAAGCTGTGGGTGAGTCACTTTGTCCCCCATTTGGATGTTGTTCGTCATAGACTCAGTGACTTTCTCCAATATACCAGCTTCCAACCCACCAGTTCTGAACCAGCCCCTGCCCACAACCCTTTCCTGGCAGCTTGTCTGGCCCTGGGAGGGCCTCGATCCTTGAACCAGGCCTTCAAGGCCGTGGCTCCATCCAGGCCAGCCAGATCCCCAGCCAGAGCCAGGCCAGCTTCCCAGCCTGCTAGCTCTGGGCCTGCGAGCCACCAGCCAGCCATCCAGCCTGATACTTCTAGGCCTGTTAACCGTCTTGTCCACCAGTCTCCTGTCCTGGCTGGGCCGCAGCTGCCCCCGATTCTATTTCCCCCGAGTCATCTGGCTGAGGTCGTGGAGTACCTGTTCCTTGGATTTCTGGTTGCCTGTAGTGATGTGTCGGTCGCGAATGAAACGGCTCTTAGAGCGGGCTCTTTGAGGTGAACGACGGGAGCCGGCTCCTGGTTGGGAGCCGCTTTTTTTTTCTTCCCCTTCTCGCTCTCACTTTTTTTCTCTTCAAGCCGCACGTGATTGGTCAATATGTGTGGTGTCGTCTCTGTGTCTGCACTGAACAGAGGGGGGAGGGGCGGCAGTTACACACACACAGCACACACGAACAGGAGAACAGAGGAGGGAGGGAGGCGAGGGAGAAAGAGAGCAAAGGGCCACAAGGAGAGACAACACGAACGGAAGGTATAGTTAAGAAAATGAGTGACAGCAGGAAAAGGAGTCAAATCTGGACCCATTTCAATTTCACTGATAACACAAAGGCAGAGTGTAGAGTCTGCAAGAAAAAAATTTTTATCGAGCTGGCTCCACAAACAACCTGCTCAGGCACTTGAGAACTGTCCACCCATCAGTGCAATGGGAAGAAAAAACACAAGCAGATGAACGTGATATTAATGAAGGTGCCAGTCTGTCTACTGCAACTGTTGCTGCTGATGCTGCAGTGTCTACAGCATCATGCAGTACACCACCACAACCACCTAAACCTTCAACCCAAAGCTCTATGAGACAGTTTTTGCAGAAGTCTGTGACCCCAGCAAGACAGAACACAATTGATGAAGTTATATTTTGTTGTGTTGTGTGTTTTGCAGCGATTCTGTGTTGTTTCACTTTAAACTTCTTTAATAGAAAAAAGTTAAAAGTTTAAAAAAGTTAAAGGTTCAATTGTAAATAAATGAATAAATTAAAAGTTAGTTTTTGTATTTTATAATTTATTTTTTGTAGCGCTAATAAACATATATAAATAAATAAAAACATAACGCATGTTCTTTTTTTACATTAGTAATTCATTTGCGCATAATTTTACATTATTGTTGGTAATAAATTAATTTAAGCAACAAAAAACAATCTGAAGAGTCGCTTGGGAGCCGAAAGAGTCGTCTCTTTTTAGCGAGCCCAGCCAAAAGAGCCGGTTCTCTAAAAAGAGCCGGAATTCCCATCACTACTTGCCTGGTCCCTCCAGTCGCCAGGTTCAGCTGAGGGCCGTTCTCCTGAGGCTGCACCTCCTGCCATTGCTCCGCCTCCCGCGCCGGCGCCCCCGCAGCCTTGGCTGCCTCCGCCTCCTCCGGAGCCTTGAGCCCTCGCAGTCTTGGCTGCCCCCAGAGCCTTGAGCCCCCAGAGTCTTGAGCACCCGCAGCCTTGGCCGCCGCCTCCAGAGTCTTTGGGCCACCGGAGCCTTGGGCCGGCGCCCCCGGAGTCTTCAGCCGCCGCTGCCGCCCCCGGGGTCTTCAGCCACCGGAGCCTGGCTGTACTGTAATGCCGCATTTTTTTTTCAATCATTGATTGAAAATGTATTAAAATTGTCACTGGATTTGCATTGTTTTTCTTCTTTGGTTTGGCAAAACCTGGGTGTAGATAAAATATTTGGTGTAATGCTGTATGATGTCTCGAACACAGTTGTTCATCTGACTTTGTACTGGCATGTAATGGTAGCTGCAGTGTTTCCAGTCAGTCTAAGAGCATGTGAAATGAGAATGAATGGACTCCTAACCTCCCTCTGGAGCCCTTGGGGCCAACACACAACAGTCACTGTGCCTTACAGCAGCAGATGGCCCATGGATATGGTGATGCATTCACAAACCACTTCGGTGTGACTACTGATATCAGTTTTTCTGCTGAGAAAATGGACCCTATCGTCCCTATGCATTTTGGTGCATGTGTTTTCATTAAGGAATGAACGGATCACAAAACACTTCCTGAATATTAGTTCGTACTTCAACTGAATGACAAATGAAAGAGCTCAAAGCCAATGTAAAGATGCGAAATATTTCAGGTGGAGGTAAACCCACAAAGACACCTGAGGACGAAGAGAAAGACAAAGTTTGGACTGTTGGAAATGGTATGCTGAAATGGATGGAAAAATAGTAATGCAGCCAAATTGAGCCATTTTTCAAGGTCGAACTAATGATCTTGATCTTTTAGTAAAAAAAACCCAGATGATTCCCTGGCTACTGCTACATTTTCTTCCCTGAGCAAATGGAGCTGATGGCATGGCTAAAGATAACATGTCCTCCGGTCTCCCTCTGCTAAATCCCCTCATCAATGTTTCACACACCAGGTTGTTAGGGAGGGAGCCAGGTCAAAGCCTTGTTAGATCTCAATCTCAGTCAATTTACACAGGATGACAGCTCAGAATGATACAATCAACAACCTCCTAGCACGGCGGCGTGGATTGCTAATTAATTAACTTAGCTAAGGCCCGACAAAGGAGAGCTTGTTTGTTGCCATTGTTTCATCAGTATTTAATAAATGACCCTGGAGAGAGAACAATAAGGTGCTGGCTGTAGCCGCACAAACTGGGGGAGCTACTGAAAATGTAAATGACTATGACAAAGTGCAGCTGGAGTTTTCAAAAATGCAATCTTTGAAGTATTTGCATCAGCTTTCACCTCGTATCTGCTGAATTGAAGACAAAGGGTCTGTACTACCCAGTGTGGCATTGTGTCATAGATCCACATTAGAAGCCGGATGGATGGAGGTGGTGTAGAATCCTCGCTGTCTCGTGGTCTGACACAGAGATAATCTTCCTGCCTTTGCAATTTAGAAACTGCAAAGATTCACAAAATTATTCTTCTTGGTTTCCAATAAGAAGAGCAAATTTACTTGATCTGCATATACTCAATACCATTCATTTGAACAGTTCTTGGTGTATCCCAGAATATGTACCTTTTCACAGTTTAACAATTATACCCTGTGTTTGGGGAGGGCTACACGTGGGGAGATTGAACCAGGAAATCAGCTTACTAGTAATTAGTTTGTCCATTTGGTTGCTGACAGTTGAACTGTTTAAATGAAAATATTACAGATTGAGGAGTCTTGCATTGCCAGCCATTAAACACCAGCCTGCTGATTTCCATCCCCTCCCAAAGAAACAAGTCCTCATACTAGTATCGTCCTAACTATCTATGTCACCCATTTAGCGAGGGATGAAATTCCATCTCCTCTGCACATTTTTCTCCAAAGAAAACAACCTCTCTGTGACGGAGATGTCAGACCTCCTGATTATCTGTGTAACAGTGCTTTGTCTGCAAGCCAAGGCCAATATTGTGAGTAATAAGGGGAAAAAAAGGCCTTTGAACAATGTCAGCTTGTTTCCGCAGGTGTCCACATTTTTTTCTCCTTTGAAAGACTCATTAAATTTATGCAAATGACATTGTCATTCCTTGAAACATGCAAATTCAGTCCTTGCACTAGGTTGTGGGATGAGTGCTCTGCAGGAAGTAAAAATGTCCTCGTAGCATAAATTGTGGGAGAACTTTGGGTCCTGTCAAGGTCCATAAATATTGTGTTTTAAACTTATTTCCTTTCTTTTCTAACATCATTGGCAGTTGTTTCGCTGCTATACCTGGCAGAGAGAGAGAGAGAGAGAGAGAGAGGTAAACATAAGAGAGAAGCTTGTAGCTTTGTATCTTTCACAGATGTATGGGTGTGCAAACCAACAGTTCTCATGTTAACCAGTCAAAGGCCTGCTATTTTGAAATAGGTCACTTGCTACACCCAAATGACCATGATTTTAATGTGTAAATATTTTGCAAAGAAATTTCACAAAGTTAAGTCTAGAATTGAAGCAAACAAAGTGGATATGCCACTCCAGAACCAAAACTGAAAAAGGATAGTGTGTTTTTTTTCTCCCTGGTAACTATTGCTAGCTTTTCACAGGTAGCAGAAATGGCAGAAAGCAAACAACCTGAGTAACTGTGGAAGTGCAACCAAAGAAAAATAGTGGGATTGTCGGAGACTACAAATAGGTGAAGAAGGAGAGTGACCATAAAAGCAGCCATTGTCTAGTTGGACCACAGAGAGGGCCTTTATAGAGACTGACAGAGCCACTTAGTTCTTTATATGTTTCTTTTTTTCTTGTTGTTGGTGTTTTTTTAGTATTTGGATATACTGGCCGACTGACTTTGGACCATAATATCTATACCCTATCAGTATACCCTATGGCCAGAGTGACAATTGAGAGCTCCAAATTGACATTCTGTTGTCCTGATTTCTTTTAGAGCCATCTTAGTGCATCCTGATGAGTACAAATATGTGTTTTACTTTGCTTTTATCATGGCAATGAGATTGTAGTTTTTATTTTGGTAGAAGTTTTTGTCACTTATTTAGCTGAGTTAATATTTTGTTCCTATTATTTTTATTTTGGTGAACATTCTCAAAACTTTGCTCTTATTTTTTGTGTAGTACACTTTATTCAATGTCTGCATAGTTCCATTTCACCTGTTGTAGCGGGGGGGGGTCTTAATTAGCGACACACACAACATCCATCAGTGACGTAGGCACAGCTTCCCGGCAAAACTTTGGAAGCCGTTGTGTTTTGGTGCTCTTCCTGAGTTAGCATGCATGCTATTAATCTGTTGGTACTTGAACTGTATGAAACGTAGTAATATACCTTTGTTGACACATTTCTGAATTTTTGTTGATGTTTAGGTCCGTAAGACGGCCGTTTTTGTGTTAAATCCGTCAGAGATTTTGCCCAATTTGCATGTCCTCTGACTCGCTGCAGGAGACTGACGGAGCCTATAGCTGTGTATGTGTGTACTAACTGCCCCTGTGTTACTTTCTATATTGTTATGTGCAATCATTTCATTGTGCACAGAAGTTCTGTGTCACTTGGACTGCATTCATATTGAAGTAGTAGTTTCTTAAAAGGGGATAAGGTTTCTCTTGAATATGTTTTTTTTTTGTTTGTTTGTTTTTACTCTTAAGAAATGCATACAATTGTTAAAGTGCATACATTTGATTTGCAGCTATGTTTTATTTATTTTTTTTATTATTTTTAGTTATTTTACTGGAAAAAACACACACACAAACTACTTTGGAAGCTGTTGTGATGGAGACTGACAGATCCTATAGCTGTGTACGTGTGTATTAACTGCCCCTGCGCTACTTTCTATAGAATAAACTAGATCCTGACAAACTGGTGTCCTTCAGCCTGTGTCAACTAACTTACAGCTGCTACACTTACAATGTAAGATATAATACCTTAAACTGAAATGTGCAGTATGGAGGATTTGGATGGTTGCTGCAGTGGTAGTAAACAGTGCCACTCTCAAACTTTCTCACCATCCACCACTTCTTTCTTAGCCTGTTGACCTTTGCTTAGCTGTTTGTCCTTTCATTCCTTCTTTTCCTGTAAGTGCAGTTTTTGTCCCCATCCCATCTGTGCCTTCCATGATCCCATCCTCGCCTCCAGTGTTGACCACACATAATGTATTTACAGCTAGACTGTTGATGCCTCCAGTGAAGCTCCACTGTGGCACTCACTGAATAGCACGTGAGAACATCTGCATCTTGCCAACCAACTACTATTCGTCTCACTGGTCCAGATCTGGAGGGTCTAGTGTAGCACCAGCATCTTCAGGCTTTGGTTCTGGCTGGAGTGGATACCAGGCATTTTCCCCAAGTTGAGCTCTAAAAATAGGATTAGACATGCTCACTGGCTTTTTAGTAAACACAGCGCAATTGGCTCACACTTATCTCTGATGAGCAGTCATGAACTGATGGTAAAGGAATGAGGAACAAAATTAGCCTTTAGAAAGCACTTCAAATAGTACATAGTCTCATGTAGCTCAGCTGATTTACAGCACAACCTTCATTCGTCTTATTTTTGTCAGGAATGGAGGTCACAGCTGTTCCATGCCATGTCCGTTGCCTGCTGGGCTGTGTACTTGTAGCTTTTGAGTAATATAAATTTTTAATGAGCTTCATAGTTTTTGTCAAAAAGGAAAATGTGGCTAACCTTTAAGCCCTAACTACGAAGAGCTACAAACTTTTAGTGGCCAGTGGGGCACCTGAGGTTGTGCAGATACAGATGTACCATTAAAAATGACATTTTTCTCATGGGTACTAAAAAAGCTGACATTTTCTTACAAGTACAACCCAGCACTTGATTTCATAAAATCACAGCATATTTTGTAATTCACAATCTAATAGTGATAAGAATTGAATGATAGGACATTATTAATCATTTGCAGTGTATAGATCTAATCACTTCATGAATCCTTTTTTAATTGTTATTGTGGATAAAAAAACAACTTGTGCTTGATTTGGCAGATAACATACATTTCTGAGATGTTCGAAGTATGACGAAATTACTTTGTTTCTTTTCTGAAAAGATTTGAAGTCAGCATGCTATCTTAAGTTTTTATTCTGTTTATACATGGTTTTAATCCCGGATAAATTTAGATTATTCATAGCCTGCCATCAGGTTCTAGCAAAGAGAAGTTTTAAATCAAATATTTAGGCATTAATATGATATGACTGACACATTTAATCTTTAGTTGTTAAGAAAGTGCGTTGGCATGTTTTTTGATGTCTGCGAGAGTGTGGTTTGCTTTGAACAATTCATGGTCAAATGGTTTTCTCCACAAGAAATAAGAACACGTGTAGTGTTATTATATTTTCAAACAAAAAATAGACAAATTGGTTTTGCTGTTCCAATCTGTGGTGAGCCATTTGTCCCTGTGCTGCAGTATTGAGCTACAGCCTCATTGCGTTCTATGTGACCTTCATCTCACACCCCTATCAAATTATCTCAATTAAATACAACTCATGCAAAAAAAATCACAGGGAGCAGTGTGCTCTTAGGTATGATCTGTGACCTAACAGATGTTAATATCGTTCTCTGTGCTATTTCTTTAGAAAGCTGTGAATAAATTACAGTGAATCTCAAGGTCAGGTGGAGAACAGCTCGCCATTGAAATTCTCTTGAGTCTTTGATCCATCACCTTGGGGAAATCCTTGAAAAATAATCTGGGGATCTGTGGCTTGGCTGCCATGACAGACAGTTACACCAAGTCCAAACTAATGGTCTACTATGGCAAGAAATCCTTTGTTGCCACATAATCTTTTTGTTCCGAGATAAGAAATTCAGATTTGACTCATCTGTCCAATTTGCAAGGCATATCGGATGCATTTTCTCTGTTGTCTTGGTTTTCAAAAATACATTCATTGTATAAGATTTCATTGTGTTGCCTCGAAGATTCCAGTCTGATGCTATAACCCATTGTTTTCCAGTCTTCAACCTTTGGGGAATGCAAATTTTCAAACTTTATCTAAAGCCATCCAAATGTCTCAATCGCCATTTAAACTACAATGATAAATACACTTTGTAAAAAAATTCTTCTGTTCACGTAATGACTTGTTCCTAATTTAGGTATTTCAACAAGTTACACAAGTTGATACTGCACATATCAGAGAAACACACATCTTTTTTCCACCAAAATTTCTTCCAGTACAATCTCTCCATATATATCTAGACCAAACTCTGACATCTTCACAGATATCTATTTAACATATAAACATATAAAATGTATCTTATTATTATCAGAATAAATTTGTATGTTTTTTATTATTATATTTAAACAAAACCACAATCTTTCCATAACCATAACCAAAGTTGTTTAATGGCCTAACCTAACCACTGATAGAATTTTGGTTTTAAATTCCCATGTCTTGTGTGATAATCCTAATGTTTGTACACCTCTCATCCACCACTATAACCATCTTATGTACTGGATGTTATTGATTAATGTGCTTATTCATTCATTAAGAACTGACTCTTAGTGTAACCAAGCCAACAATTCATTTTCCTACTAAATATGTTTGCCAAGACATAATTAACATAATTTCTGGGAGGTGGGACCAAAGCCGTCAACCATGTCACTGACCTACAGTCTCATCTGTAGAGCCATGTTGCTAGTTTGGCTAAAAACAGGAATTAATTTTGTAGGTAATATGGTGGTGGGCTAATAGGGTTTTGATACTTAACCTAGTTGGTCTGCTTTAGCCAACCCATCATGACATCCAATTCTACTGTAGCACTGACAGCTGCTGTGCTCCAGCGGGATAGCAGAGCTGACCACAGCCAAACCCTTTTCCCCTCTTTCCACGGTGGCTACACTGAACTGCAGATTAGAAAAGTATTTATTCGCTCAGTGTTCAGCTCTTAGTAGTGCAGTTGCTTCTACCTGAATCTCTGTGGTTTAATTTCCACTCCTGTGTTCCAGTTTGCACTGGATTAATCCTTATTTCACTTCTGGCCAATCCCTTCAAACCATAGCAGAGTTGTTGTTCTTGCTTACATAAGGCTGAACTTTCCCTACTGTGGCTGCGTCATACTAAAAGCTTTGTCACGCTGAACCAACAGGATGTTTTTGTTAAAAAGGTGTTGGAAATGCACAGTTTTGTTACCGTGTTAACAGACCCCCAGTAGTGATACAGCTAACATACTTCCCCTTGCTCAGATGACAAACTGCCCTTCATATGCAACACAGGACAGTTGGTTCTTCGGCATTGTAGCTTAAATAAATGTATTATTATTATTATTATTATTATTATTATTATTAATTTTAGTCTCCATAAACGAGGAAACTTGCTATACATGACAGCAAAACAAGTTAGTTAAGAGTCTCTGATTGCATAGTAAATTAAATGTCAAGGTTATATCTAAGAGTTAAGCCACTGGTGTACTAGGTGGTATGGCCATTTTAAGAGATACAGGAGTGAGTGTTCAGCTCTTTCAGCTCCATTTATACAGCCTGGCATTCAGAAATCCTTCTTTGCATATGATGACATTTATGATATGGCCTAAAGGGAGACTGAATGTGGAATAAGTAAAGTTATTGTACAGTTTCTCATGAGAACTATGTGTTAAGCCCCAACTGAAAAGTAATGAAAATATTCCTCCCAACATTTTTATGGTGAATGTAGAGCTTTGTGTGAAACTGGGGGCTGAATCAATACAGCCTCTCCCAAGATTTCTTCCATTCAAGATAACCTTATCCCAGCAGAGAGGGCACCTCCACCAAGAGGACTTGATGTGAATGACAAGGAGCTACAGCCTCTCCAAAGACGCTCGGGTCTTTTATTGCTGCCAGATAAAATAATGTATAAAAACACTCCTTGTCAGCCATTTCTCTGGCAAAATTCTCTCCTATTGTTATTTAAGAAAGGCCATTAGATGTGGAGCTTTAATATTCATTGCTAAATGAAAAATCATAGAGAAGCAGTTGTACAATTTAGACTTCAAGTAAGGATAAAACAACAGGGAAATATTTCAGGTATGATTGATGGCACAGTCACTTTCAAATGAGCTGATGTTTCCCTCTGCTCGTGGCTGTGAGTTAATGACATGATCAACATAGCATCACAGCTTTAGGCTTTTGTTGTCAGATCTCTGAGGTTTCTTTTTGTGTCTGCACTTTGCTGTTTTCTACTTGTTTCTTTTTTGAATTCTCAGTACCCCTCATCAATGCTAACCTTACCTTTGGTCTGACGTGAGCTGTGCATGTTTGGACTTTTTTTTTTTACCTGCCAACAAATGCGCTTCACAGGGAGTGTGTACTGCACGAGAGGGTCATGCTATCTCTTTCAGTCTCCCCTGTGCCCACTGTTCAAACAGCCCTGCTAAAAGATCAGCAGTGAGATGCCTCACTGGTAACGGGATAAAGTCTGGTCTGTTTGAACTTTCTTAAATACCTCATTTTCACTATCCAAAATGAGAAAAGTAGTTGTGTTTCACGCCAAAGTCAATGTAAATGTGTTTAAATGACAATTTGAGCATTAATACGATTTTTTTTTTCTATTGCTGTCACCAGTGAGAACCCGTCTCTTACTGGACTCTTACTGTGGTGTAATTACAGAATGTCTTTGTGAGGTGTGTACTTGTCTTTATGATGTCAACCCATTCAAACATGGCCTTATGTCTCATCAAGCTTAAGCCCCATCATATAGAAAGGTTGATGGTTTTCACTTAGGGGCGTGATCATCAGTAACCAATCCCTGAATGTGGCTCTTATCAGCGCTGCCCCCACCTTCTATTGCCAAGGGAAAATTTCTGCACTCACCATGAGTTGATGACCCTGTAATAGCTGTGGCAACAAAGTCTTCATTATGGTTATTGTCAAGCTCTGATGAGGAGGGCTGACATTTCTTTCTCAGGCTGTGACTTTCACAATGTAGAGGTCAATACCTGACACATCCCCGAGGAGGGATTCAGGAGAGGAGAAACACTCGCACAGAAATATCTGCTTCACCTCCTCTCACATACAACTTAATTAGAAATCCAACAAAGAAAGGCTCAGAGAAATAAATCTATTATCAGTCATATTCTATCAATAATTAAATCAATATGCAGCCAGAGGATGCTTATTTTTACATTTGGTCCCAAAGCACAAAGTGGGTTTTTGTACAGTTTCCTTTTGGGGGTTGCTGGGTTGTCTAATATCTTTATCTCTATAATGACCTGATGGATTTGCAACGTAGTGCTTCCTAATTTCCTGGACCCGCGGGATGTTCTTTTGCGCCAGTGTAGTTAACCAGACCATTGTCTTGTGTGGTCATTTAACAAGACATTCTGATGGTGAAATAAAATCACCACTCTCACACCAAGTCTCTTGAAGTCAGCGTCTCTTTACTCAAGCTGTGCACAGAATTTCACACAACAAAGTTATGGGAGAGGAGCTCCCCGAACAGAGAGGAGGTACAGGTTTTATACCCAAGATAGCAGGTCCTTTGACATCATACTACAGGACACAGATGATTCCCAAGGACACGGGTTCTCCTTACATCAACATAGTCCTAATGATATACAAGACATCTCCTGAACAGTGTCACCATGTTATTCGCTTATCTATGGAAAAAGATGTCTTTCTCTGTGTCCGGAGATAAACTCCTGCACCTAACTCTTTCTTCAGGAACACATTCCCACACCCCAGGTCAGAGCAAACACATAAGGTCTTTAAAGCATAGGAATACATAACTAAGAGATACATTCCAGATATATGAGGATACATTTTTCTAGAATTTGCCCCATTTATGAAATTTTATTAATTGAAATGTATAAAGCATAAAAGAGCACCATGCCTCTGTATCTGTGTGTGTCTGCTCCTCTCTCTCACTCTCTGTTTAGACATTCACATTTATTCACTCATAAGGACTTTATAGAACACCTTTCTGGATTGTCGTGGTCCACATCATCCCCTGTTCCCTTGCATAAAATGAACATAGTGTTCCCCATGTGGTTAACCTAATGGAATACCCATCGTGTGGTTAGATTTAGAAAAACATCATGGTTTGATTTAAAATAAATATATTTTTTTATGTTAAAAGACCTTTGTGCTTTTAACAATAGAAAAATACTGAGTTAAGGATGTGGAACAGTCATGAATGAAACAGCCATGATTATTGTTTTAAATAAAAACATTGGTTCCTTTCCGTGTCTTCAGTGCTATATTTCCTGATTTACGGTTATAATTACATGCTTTAGCGATCACCTGATAATAAAAAAAATTACTGTGGGCCATAATAAACTGCTTGCACAGATGTCATATGGCTCATTCTTTGCAATGAGTCTCATAAATGTGAATATAAACAATGTAGAATTTAAATGACTTACTAAGAAAAAACACAATACATTTCAGCAGATAACACTGATAGTAAACAAGGCTTGAAATAAGTAAAACTGCCCCAGCCTCTTTATTGCTTTAGGATCTGTGCATTTTGTTGTGCTGAATTATACTAAAATAAGTCTGAAAGTAGGGTTATAAAGCTACAACAAATTTTGTGTTTAGATAAAAATCCCCAATTCTTCATCCCTTTATGAACTACATCGTATTGGTTCTCCTGGAAATGTATTTGTATGTGGGTTACGGTTCCAGGCTTGGGGCCTCTGTGTGTGGAGTTAGCTTGTTCTCTCAATGCTTGTGTGGGTTTCCTCCAGGTACTTCGGTTTCCTCCCACCAGCCAAAGACATGCATGTTTAGGTTGCTTGGTGACTTTCAATTGCCCATAGATCTGAGTGTGAGTGGTTGTTCTTCTTTGTCTTTATGTGTTGGCCCTGAGAAGGACTGGCGACCTGTCCAGGGTGTATCCCACCCCCCCAGAACGTTGGCTGAGATTGGCTCCATCACCTCTCGTGACCCTGATGGATAAGCAGTAGAAAATGAGAGAGAAAGATGTTTGATAGGAGATAACACTTTATCAATCCCAAAGAAGATCTTCTTCTCCTGGACTACACTAATTTTCAGTAACAATACGACCTATAAAAATATAACATGTCTATATTTTTGTTAATGTATTCAGCATCATCAAATCATATGATAAGTAGATTATTACTAACATCCCTGCTAAATACTACACAATTACAGTTTCAAATTAAACAAGAAAAAAAAACCCATTCATTATTCCATAATGTTTCAATTAAGTCTCAAATCTAGATGGTTACATGAGATGGTACGTTTGGTAAAATTACAAAACAGTGCTTACATACTGGCAGAGACATAGAGACAAAATTCCCAAGATTATATAGCAAATTTAGCGGCATGGGATGATGAAAGCTAGGATACTGGGAACTGAGGCTGCGTCACTAAGCCAATCAGCATGTACGAAATCATCTGGGAAGACTAAGCCAAATTATCGGCCACAGAAACCCGCGATGTACCGAGGGATCCGCGATATTAATTTACATTGAATATTTAAAAAAATCTGCGATGCACTGAACCGCGATATAGCGAGGGTTTACTGTAGTCAACACGAAGATGGACATTACACAAAGTAGATTCAAGAAAGGGCTTGTGAGATATTAAGTTGGACTTGGAGGCTTCTGAAATGTCTCAGTCTCTCATTCCACTGAAAGCAGCGCCTGAGCCAATGAGATAAAGGCCTCTGCATTAGTAAGAGCCAATCAGTAATACTCTGAAGATACCCAGGCCAATTAATCTCTTTGGTGACATGAGCTTTGGAGGAATGGCCTGGTTAACTCCTGGTGGCGTGCTGAGTTTGGATCGAAACCCCACTGCTTTTCTTTCATCTCGCAGCAGACAAAACCATGACGTTCCCTGCAGCAGAGAGAACTTTTGAGATTTTGTCTCTGTTTGAAACCGTACCTGCTCTTTCAAGCATTGAAAAGACAAGCTCAAACCTCGGATCACTTCAACAGTCTTTTGAAGAATTTGCTGCCAGAATAATTTATGCAATGGGAGTATGCAGATACTTATGGCATCTTTTCAGCCATTTTTTATTCCTCTGTAGTGACATACTTTACCAACTGGCAGACCAACAGGTCTGTTCTCAACCCCCCGGTAGAGCAAACCTAAGGAGACAGTTGGGTGTTCTACATCCTCTTCCAGGTCTGAATGTCACACTTTCTTTCTTCGATCTCTTTTGAGACTGATGGGAGAGACTTTTAGTCGGAGAACAAGCAGCCTTATTACCCACTTTATTCCAGCAGACAGTGACTGAATCATTTCTGATTGGTGTTAAATGATCCGGATAAAACAACCAAGGTTAAATGAAAATAAATACATCTGAGTGCTAATCCATTGTTCAACATTATCCTCTCTCTACAGAAGAACAGCAGCACCTTCTTTTTTGAAAAATAGCGTGATGTGATTGAAATGTAATTTAATTTATAGAATGGAGACAATCACATACTTGAACTTGAAAGCACCCATTGAGAACATCTCATTTCTGGGACAGCTGTGGCTCCAGCCCATATTGCAGCAGAGATTAATGCTATGAACATCCGGTAATGCAGACACTGTTATTCAATGTGTTCTCAGTCACAACAGAAGGGTGGAGGAGGAATAATAAATCATTAAGACTTGTGGTTCGATACGAGACTACAGGTCTTTTTGTATGAAGAATGACTTTCACATAGAATACTAATTCAGAGAATTTCTATAAATGACTGCTGGAGAAAATCTGTGCACTTTCTGTTTGGTTTCAAATGTTCACTTGCTGCTTTTATGCATATTGCTGGATTACTTCTGAAAAAAAAAACAAAAACTCGGCTATGCCTGAGTGACATGTGATCTCAATTAGTGTATAGAAAATGATTACCTTACATTAATTAATTCAAAACTTCAACAAATAATAAGGAATGTCCAAGAATTTTCAATGTCATTCCTCCAGGGCATAAAAGGAGCCTATTATATTATTATTATTTTATTATACAATTATTCAGACTAGCTTTAAGGTGTCAGACTGTTGCCACTTGGCTGGCATCCAGCCTGAAGTTGGAGTTATAATTTTGCAACACAGAGACAATGTAAGCCATTAAATAGATGAACGCAGGTACTTGGTGCCAGTGAATCAAGTCATTATCTATGTGGCTGATCGTAAAATAGTTAGAAATTTAGAAAAGCAAAGCTATTGATTCATAAATATGATGCAAAACTTCAAAATCCAAATCTTGCTGTGCGAAATGGAAGGCTCAATTTTGCGGAATGTATTCCTCTTTAAATTCTGTGCTTCTGCACAGTTTTGCTATGACCTTGTTCTACAGACACAGTACTACCACCTCTTGTGTGCTTTGTAAAAGTTTTCCATAGATCAAAATCCCATGGTGTAAAAATGAAAAATACAAGAACTAATAATTAACCATGTTTTAGCTGGAGGCATCTTTTCAATAGTTTTCAAAGCTCTCTCTGATCTAAGAAGATAATGTTTTGGTTTTTTTTTGTCACAACACTCTCTGACTACCCTATGGGGTCTGTGAGGCTGTGTAAAGGTCTTACAGTACATTAACAGCACACACACACACACACACACACACACTTTCCTGTGTTTCTCTGAGTCAAGGTAAGAAATGAAAAGGCCTGAACTAATATTGCCTATTTTCCTACCAGAAACTTCATCATGGGGCTGCATAACAGGCAGTTTGCAGTTTCACATAAATAAGGACTATATGATGAAACATGCAAGGCTACTCTGGGGAAGTCCAAGAATAAAGATGTAGCACTGGAAATGAGTGCAATCCACTTTAATCCATATAACATTTATTTATATATTATACTCAGGAAATTAATAACTCTTGGTCGTCCTGTTCAGAAGCTTTTGATGAAAAGACCACCAAATCTTAAGTATTTCAAATCCCAAATACAGACAGAAATGCATTCAGACCACTGGTTTCAATGGTATTGGACACAAATGAGTCCCTGTGAGTAGTGGGTGCTGTGTGTTAAACAGCAATTTCAATGTAAGATTGGTAACTCGCAGCAGTCTGAAGACGTTTATGTGCAGATGCAGCAATGTTTTGACAGGACTAAAGCCCCCTGATAACAAAGCATAGCAGAACTGTCTGCTTTATTTGTCCATCTTGGGTGAGTGCATAATCCTGCATGTCTCATAGCCAAACGTGCCCCACTATCAGTTTGATATATGAAACAGAATGTGACGGGGGTGGGGGGGCAGGCATCTTGTTTTCATGCATTCAAGGCGCATACCCCTACAGTTTGATGCAGCTTGCTACCCATCAGCCCCCCTGTCTGCCTTCACACCATCCTGGATAAGACTTGAATCACAGAGGGGTCACAATGATTGAAGATCATTTTGTCTTACCATGTTGACTATGATTTGATGTGACACTGTGGAAGAAATGTACGTGTGTGTGTGTGTGTGTGTGTGTAGGGGATGGAGTGACAATGGAGAAAGAGACATAAATGGTGTTCAAACAGGAACAGCACCCTGTAGTTTACAGTGCGACCTCCGTTCTGCAAGGGACAGATCTTATGAAGAATTCACTGCAGTTAGAGAGGTATGTGTGTGTATGTATGTATGTATGTGTGTGAGAGAGTTTTGGTAGGGGTGGGGTCTCACAAAGCATTGCAATGATTCATCACTCTATATCAACTTTCAAAGCTAACCCTCTGTTCCTATCCAGATTCTGTACAACTCAGCATGCATTTAAGTTTTAGATTTGTCTTCTAACACTCTGCATCACATTGCTTGTAGACCATCGTGTCAGCATGTATAAATCATGGAAAAGAATTACATTAGTCAAAATGAATATTTGCATATTCCATATTAGTGCAGAGAGCATTATTAAAACTAACACACTGAGTCATTGATTCTTCCAGTCATAAATGTGATATCACATAAGCTCTTGGCAATAAAAGGAGCCATTAATATTTAGGCCAGTCAACCACTGTGCATAGAAAAGTCTGTGCATTTCGAGCATGCTAGATGTAGGCAGTCACTTATCATGTTCTGTGGCTAGAGGATTTACTTGTTGAAATAATTTATAGTGAAGTTACAATAAAATACATTACTGCAAATAATAGATGAGGAGGTGCAATTTCACCTGATTAATGTTCAGTTTTCTTATTGGCAGACTACCTCTTCCTGCGAACCGATGAGAGATGGGCACAAATTTGTTAAAGTATTTTGACAAACCTACAAATTTCCATTACGTGCTTGTTTATTTTGCATTATTGCTTTGGAAACGTTGAAGGCTGAGCTGTTACTCATTACATTATATTCACTCAGCACTAATGAATATATCAACCTCACTATGAAAAGGCAATATTTCATATACAGCATCAAAGCACTCATCAACTATAGACTCAAAAAGAGAGTTGTGTCAGTAGGTGTGATAGTGCCTGATAGTTATGTGATTCATGTAGAATGTTGGATATTAGCCATAGTGTTACTTGGCTTTATTGACAAATTCTAGACAAATTTCAAAGCTCAGATTTCAGATTACATTTTTTTTAACATGTCTTTATATCATGGTGGTTTCAGTAACCCCATGCTAGCTTTGTTAAGTGATCTCTATATAGCCTATACAACTTTCAGATAGGAGAGAAGACCAACATGTGATTATCGATAATTGCCATCTAATAAATCTCTGATACATGAATATGAATTTGAATGTACTGTCCTTATTGACACCATGAGGGTGAAATAGTTTGCTACTGTCAACAGGATCAATGCTAAAAACGAAACAAAAATGATATGTAAGGTAATTTATCATCGCAATTGCACTTTTTCACAAAAACCCACCACTGGGAAGGTTACTATCAGGAAAAGAGAAAGGTTCGAGTTGAGACACAGGGTAAGTAATCTGTGTTATTGCAGAAAATCTTCAGGCTCCAGTGACTCCCCATGTGGTTCTTGTGCTAAAAAAGAGACAGAGTGAGAAAAAGGGGAAAGGGTTAGACACACCTATAAATCTTTGAAGATTCTCAGTCATCCAGGTCATGTTTATCCAAGAAAGGTTGAATTGAGGGCAACTGGACTTGGCTGTTGCTTGACGACCTTACTCTTCCTGTTGAAGAGGGTTCTTCAGTTTTGATCTTCAGTCAAGTATCTGCACCCAAGTCCAGTTTCTTATGATTCAACCTTTCCGAGACACACAAGGATGGGATGGGATTATTTCCTTTCGAGGCTCCCCAAAATGGAGTTGTGGAATTTCATTAGTTGCAATAACAATTTTTACTGCTGACGTTTGTTGCTGCCCTGAATTAGTTATTGAATTTTTGGTTTGTGGAATTAGTTTGTACACACCACTTTGATAATAATCTAAGATTAATTTGTGTAAAGTAAATCATGGTGTAAACATGTATTTAGTGCTCAGGAATTAGTATTCTGAAAAAGTATTCTGATTCTGATTATTTAGTGCTCCTAACACTGTGTGACTATGTGGTATTTTATGTGGGCAGACAGAACTGAGTTAATGAGTGGGAAGTAAATTTGACTGACTGCAGGCACATGAAGCTGACGAGTCTGTCAAAACCCAAAAGGGCAAGATTATTTTGAGCCAAATTCCCACCTCTGTCTCTTAGCATGTTCCCGTGGCGCCACAATGCACCTACCTGACCCTGTAAAAGCAAAATTAAGAGCTGCTGATCAGCTAAAGTGTAAAAGTGACCAAAGGAGTATTGACTTTCCAGTGAATAATCATGATCTAATGATAATGGCTCTTTTTAATACTCACTGAAAATATGTATTTTGGATTCAGCATGATTCATAGACATTTACTGGGACTTCTCCTTTCTTTCATGCATTCATCCATTTATCAGCTTATTTGTGTTGGAGTCAACCCTGGAGGAAACCGAAGGAGGCACGGGGAGAACATGAAAACTTCGCACAGAAAGAGCCCAAGTCTGGGAATTGAACCTTTGACCTTCTAGATGTGAGGAAATAGTGCTAGCAACTATGCCACAGGACTTCTTATTGCTGGGTTATTTGAAACATACCTTGTTCTGTATTTTTCTATCTATTTTTTCAATGTCACTGGGATCCACTCAGAGTTCCTGACTTCATCACTGCCCCTCCATCATGCTACACTTACAGCTCCAGTAGGTTACTAACATACACCAACAAGATATGATACAGTATGTGTAGCAAGTATTCACTCAGCCACCTTTAACTCACAGCGGCACACCCTGAATTACACTTTGAAATTGTCATGAAGAGAAATCAAAACTGTTTTATTCTAGGCTGTAAACATATTTATTTCTGAGGTAAAGTTAATTTTTCACCTAGCATGTTTTTCCCCAGCGCCCACATACAGAATTGCTCCACCCATTTTAGCAGCTTCAGCCATTAATTAGATCAATTGAAGCAAGTCAAGTCCTGTTGTGACAACCACTTTAAATCTATTAACATTTAAACCGCTATGACACTCCAACTTTATCTGGTCCATTTTAACTGATAGCCCAATTTCCGAGGCATGTACACTAACGTTCAGGACACAACTCATCTGTCATCTCTGTAGTCAAAAGACTAATTGCTCAGTAAACAAGCCACAAATGTGTTGTAACAGGAGCTCAGCTCTCTGTTGAGGTGAGACTATGATGACAGTGAATCAATGGGCTTCAATAACAAGGCTCAAATTTAAATCCTCTGCATTTGTTAAAATCCCTGCTGTCTAAAAACAGACGTCAGTGACCCTTCTGTACATGACAGTGAGTGATACAGAAGGATTAATAGCTGCTTGCGTCTTCTTTGTGCTCATTGTTCAGTCAAGTTGAGGTGCCCAAACTCATGTGATGAACGTGTTTAAGATCAAATGGATAGAGATGTTGTGCATCAGATATGGAAAGTGGTTAGCATTATCTTTTAATTTTTATGCCAATGGCAGAATGGCGGAAAAGTGGTTAGCGCTGTTGCCCCACAATAAGAAGGTTGTGGTTTCAGTTCCCGGCCTGGGGCCTTTCTGTGCAGAGTTTGCATGTTCTCCCCTTGCTTGAGTGGGTTTCCTCCCACCGTTATAAGACAGATTTGGTGACTCTAAATTGTCCCTGTGATGGACTGGCAATTTGTCCAGGGTGTACCCTGCACATACCCCAATGCGAGCTGGGATTGGCTCCAGCACCCCCCGCGACCCGGAAAAATGGAAAAAAAAGTAGAACATGAATGAAGATGTTATGCCATATCATCAATCCAACCCATAAAGATAAGGGATTTGGGCAGGCCAGATTTATGTCTCTTAAAATTGTATTTGTTAGTTGGTGTTGTGTTTTTGATAAAATGTCCCACATATTTTACTGAAGTATATTCTATCTACTAATATTATGATGGAGAGAAAATTTAATAATCCTGTTGTCCATTTCAGGATGGAGGACAGCCCTCCAATACCTAGGTTACACAACGTAAAAAAATATTTCCCATAAATAAATATTCTTTAATATTGATCGGTAACACTGTAAAATTATTTTAAAAAAGTATGAATTACTTTACAACATGAAAATTCTAATTATTAAAGCAAAAATACAAGGAAATCTAATCTTTACTTAATGAGGCAAATCCTAAAAGATTGTAAGAGCCTAAATTGTGACCAAGCAGGTTTTATTCAGTCATACAGTCTGTCCAAACTTATGTACACTGCTCAAAAAAAATAAAGGGAACACTAAAATAACACATCCTAGATCTGAATGAATGAAATATTCTTATTAAATACTTTGTTCTTTACATAGTTGAATGTGCTGACAACAAAATCACATAAAAATTATCAATGGAAATCAAATTTATTAACCCATGGAGGTCTGGATTTGGAGTCACACTCAAAATTAAAGTGGAAAAACACACCACAGGCTGATCCAACTTTGATGTAATGCCCTTAAAACAAGTCAAAATGAGGCTCAGTAGTGTGTGTGGCCTCCACATGCCCGTATGACCTCCCTACAACGCCTGGACATGCTCCTGATGAGGTGGCGGATGGTCTCTTAAAGGATCTTCTCCCAGACCTGGACTAAAGCATCTGCCAACTCCTGGCCAGTCTGTGGTGCAACGCGGCGTTGGTGGATGGAGCGAGACATGATGTCCCAGATGTGCTCAATTGGATTCAGGTCTGGGGAACGGGCGGGCCAGTCCATAGCATCAATGCCTTCGTCTTGCAGGAACTGCTGACACACTCCAGCCACATGAGGTCTAGCATTGTCTTGCATTAGGAGGAACCCAGGGCCAACCGCACCAGCATATGGTCTCACAATGGGTCTGAGGATCTCATCTCGGTACCTAATGGCAGTCAGGCTACCTCTGGCGAGCACATGGAGGGCTGTGCGGCCCCCCAAAGAAATGCCACCCCACACCATTACTGACCCACTGCCAAACCGGTCGTGCTGGAGGATGTTGCAGGCAGCAGAACGTTCTCCACGGCATCTCCAGACTCTGTCACGTCTGTCACATATGCTCAGTGTGAACCTGCTTTCATCTGTGAAGAGCACAGGGCACCAGTGGCGAATTTGCCAATCTTGGTGTTCTCTGGCAAATGCCAGACGTCCTGCACGGTGTTGGGCTGTAAGCACAACCCCCACCTGTGGACGTCGGGCCCTCATACCACCCTCATGGAGTCTGTTTCTGACCGTTTGAGCAGACACATGCACATTTGTGGCCTGCTGGAGGTCATTTTGCAGGGCTCTGGCAGTGCTCCTCCTGTTCCTCCTTGCACAAAGGCGGAGGTAGCGGTCCTGCTGCTGGGTTGTTGCCCTCCTACGGCCTCCTCCACGTCTCCTGATGTACTGGCCTGTCTCCTGGTAGCGCCTCCATGCTCTGGACACTACGCTGACAGACACAGCGAACCTTCTTGCCACAGTTCGCATTGATGTGCCATCTTGGATGAGCTGCACTACCTGAGCCACTTGTGTGGGTTGTAGACTCTGTCTCATGCTACCACTAGAGTGAAAGCAACGCCAGCATTCAAAAGTGACCAAAACATCAGCCAGAAAGCATAGGAACTGAGAAGTGGTCTGTGGTCACCACCTGCAGAACCACTCCTTTATTGGGGGTGTCTTGCTAATTGCCTATAATTTCCACCTGTTGTCTATTCCATTTGCACAACAGCATGTGAAATTGATTGTCAATCAGTGTTGCTTCCTAAGTGGACAGTTTGATTTCACAGAAGTGTGACTGACTTGGAGTTACATTGTGTTGTTTAAGTGTTCCCTTTATTTTTTTGAGCAGTGTATTTTTGCATGGTACACTTACAACTTGTTTACAGTTATCCTTAGTTTAGCATGTGATATTTAATGTTTCTGTCCATCCGTTTTCTCCTCCTCCATTCAAGTGGCCATTGGAGCTGCAGCCGCAGGACTCTCCAGTTCCATTATGTCACTTTGTAACACCATCTTTCTCAGACTCTCATCCTCCATGGCACGCTGGTCAAGGAAGTGCAATTGCACATCAGCTTGTGTACCACATTATTGTATACAGCCTGCAGCTTGTTTTTATGTCCTTGGTTAAGTGAATGTCCTTGTTTGACACAGCTCACATACTTCCTGCTTAGCTTGAGCATAGAGGGAGACACGGAAGATGGTCATGTAGTTGAAGTCACTGACGGGTTTAAGTGCCTTGTAAACAGCCTTCAGGACATCACAGTCCTGCTATCTAGCTGTTTTTGAATCATGAGACAGGATGAGTCTGACTGCTGACACTCAGGAAAGCTCTGTGCTGTTGCTAGACCCCAGCAAACACAACATCCTTGTCTATTTAGAAAATCATTGATGTACTCATTGAAAGATAGTGATTGAAATTTTCCAATTAAACCTTAAGCTTCGTACATTTCCTAAACATTGTATGCTTGTTAACTTTGAATTAGTGCCACAGGAACGTTATGGGCTTTGCCGTAAGCTTTTGTGACAAGCTCTGATGCCAGAGTGAAGATTGAGAACTACAAAAGGATCAATTAGGAACATTTCTCACTAAAATTGATGTACTGCTGCTCTGAACTCTTGATTTTGTAATTTGCATGTCACTGTTTTTTTTTTTTTTAATAAAAAAACATATTTGGATGAGAGGGTGGAGCTGGAGAGGAGTGCGGGGTCTGATCGTCAGGCATGTCCTCTCCTGTGGTACATTCTGTCAGTCACACAGTACATGTGCCAACACATACCCTGCTTTATTTTACATTTGCCTCCAAACAGGACATTAATTACAAAAATGACCATCCTACAGTATTGAAACTGTTTGCTGAAACCATTAACTCTTAAGAATTTACAGAGGTAATAAATTAAGCGAGAAGCAGGGCCATTTTCACATAGACTTCAATATGATCTGACTCCTTTTTTGTAAGAATAACACGCACTCTTGCCTGAGTTTGAATTAAATCTAACTCAAATGGTCAGTTCAGAAGTGCTGAAATAAATACACTGATCAGATAGATAATTTTAATGTTGTGGCTGATTGATGTAATTCACTGCAGTGACTCGACTTGCTCAGCGTGAACCAGAGAGCTGTCAGACGCAATTAGTTGAGCCAAAGGAGTTGGCAAACCTAATACTATGCATTCTCTATCTCTTGCAAACAAACAACAAAAACAGTTCAACAAAAGAATACTACAGAATGGGAAAGTAGGCTCCTTTATTAAGAATAATAGAAGAAATGTTCCTTCAAATTAGCAATAGACACAATAAAGAAAGAACCACACATGCTGAAGGAAATGTAATAAGATGTTAGGAGTAACAAATGACATTCAGGCCCCTCTGGCAGAGATATTGGGAGCTACAACGTATGGGGATAGATGGGTGGGCGATAATGTCCTCCCAGAGGCCCCACCTAGCTTGGCGCCGAACTCTCCCCAGGAGAGAAGATAGGCTCAGTACACACACACAAACAGAGTAGAGTTATTCACCCAGGAGACTTCTAAGTCATACAGGTGAAACCACACATGTATCACTTCAATTTATCATTCTCACAGGGCAGGCTTTGCAAACACACCATAGCTGTGCTAGATTACCTGATGAAACATGGCCAGATCCTGGCACCCAGGCAGCTCGCTGTCCTTAGATGGCAAAACAGGGATTAAGTCATTGCGGTTTGCAGTAAGAGTAAACAAATGAATGGCATCAGTATGCTCCAGTGTGACACTGTTATCTCTGTTGTGAAAGCTGCAGAGTAAAAGCTCATTTTAAAATTCTAGACTCATACCAGTATCAGGTTTGCTCGCTTTCATCATGGTGATTTTAATTCGACCAAACCCACCGCATGGATTTTAGTGTTTAATTTTCAGTTAGGTGCAGTTGAAAACAATGGGCAGGTGGCCCACAGTAGCATGAGTTCTCATTTATTGGACAATATTACATTTTACTAAAGCAAAACACACACTGGACAAATGAATAGTCCGTCCTGCTACTGATGTAACAAAAAGTAGTACTCCCATTGAGCTTCATGTTTTAACATTTGCTTATCTGGAGATTCTGAAAAAAACAAAAAAAAAACCCCCCAAAAAAAACTACTTTGAAGAATGCAATTTCTGCTGCAGTCCAGAAGTATTGCATGATATGCATATATGTTTCTGTTATTTGTCTACCCCATTTATATCAGTGAGGCAAGACTACATAACTTTTTGCTGGGTTAACACAGAACGTTCATTGTATACAGGAGACATATCGAGGGTTTCTCTGTGAGGACATTGTTCATTGGTGGTACAGGGAAAGGCAGAATGTAGAAAATATCAGAGTAGTTTACAGGAATTTTGTTATATTTTATATTACTACAAACAGATAACTAAATATGTAAATGTAATGTGGTGGCCAGTAAATGTATGAAATGGTTCCTTTCTGTTGGGGAGATATGGATTTCTTTTCCAAGTAATAATTGATCCACAGTCTAATCAACATTGACTACTGTGATACTGTGGCTTTGATTTGTATGTGAATTTCCAGATCTAAAAAAGTACAGGTTTGAAACTGATGAGCTGAATATGCAAAACTGTGATTTTATATTTTTCTGTAGGTTGTACTCCATTATATACTTACTTTCAGGAAATGACCACATTATCCAAATTAATGCAGGTCAATAGGGTCTTGAATTAGGACAGAAACACAATTTTTTTTCAAGGCATGACTTTTCTCTAGTCACACACACACACAAAAAAAAACCAAAACACAGTGGCTGCTGTTGAGTATGTGAAGTGAGTTGACCTTGGCAAAGGAAAGATAACAGCATCAGTGAATGTGGATTATATAAAGACATGATTGAAGATTCAAATGTAACCAGAGGGTTAGCCCCTGCAGCAGAACTCACAGGAATTCAATATGCCTCTTACAACACCTGTGAGTGAAGGTTTTGATTCCTGAGCATGAAGCTTTATTAAAATCCTTTAAAGAATTCATGGTCTATTTATGAGCTTTGTCTGCGTTTGCAAAGGAAGAGTGCATGTGTCAGTTACATAATGGTATGTTCACATTTGGGTTGTATATTATTGATACATGATAATGTTTTATGACATTTTCAATGAGCAGTAATGTTTTTAAACAATGATAAGTACAGCATACACTCAAAGCATTTTATGGGGAACACTGTACTCATCCTGGGTGGTATCTTCTGCAATTCCTTTAATGACTTTCTTTGTGGTGTGGTTTTAGCAGGGTGTTGCAAACATTCCTTTGAGACTCTGGTCTACATTGACATGATTGCATCACTTTACTGCAGATTTGTCAGCTGCACATTCATGCTGTCAATCATTTTATTTAGGGGGTGAGAATGTGTCAAGAATCACCACCATTCTTCACCACCATTTCACCACCAGCAGCTTGGACTGATGATAGAAAAGCAGGTTGGGTACATGGATTCATGATGTTGATGCCAAATTCTGGCTTTACCATCTGCGTGCCTCAGTAGAAATCCAAAATTCATCAGATGAGGCTATGTTTCTCTACTCAACTGTTCAGTTTTGGACTGCAACCATGTTTTCCTGAGTGGAGACCAATGTGGTCTTCTGCTCTTTTGTAGCTCATCTCCCACTTGGTTTTGTGTGTGTATTTTCAGTGCTTTTCTCCTCCTAACAATGGTAGAAAGTAGTTATCTGATTTATCATAGCCTCTCCGTGTGCTCCAGCCTGCAGTCAGCCCATGGTCTTCTCAAATCTAAGAGAAAATTTAATGCATTTCACAGCTTCCACTGAATGGATACACTGAATTTGAACATGAACAAGCAGTTGTGTAGATGTTCCTTATCAAATACTCAGTACGTAATATAGTGAGATTTACATGTTCATTTTATAAATTTTCATGGTTAATAGCATGACAAGTTTAATTGAGAGAATTGACTTGTATGCTAACCTCTCTGGGAGCCATCACCTTATCGTGGTGGAGAGGTTTGTGTGCCGCTATGAACCTGGGAGCTGTGTTGTTGGGATGTGCTCCTGGTAGGGTCTCCCATGGCAAATTGCTCTCAGGCGAGGGGCCAGATAAAGAATGGTTCAAAAGACCCCATGAAAGATAGAGGAGGGAAGAAGGATACCCTGTCTGGAGGAAGCCCGGGGCCCACGTCTGGAGCCAGGCCTGGACGGAGGGCCCGTTGGTGAGCGTCTGGTGGCCGGCTCTGCCGAGGCACCCTGTCAGGCATGAGCCCAAAAGAGCAACATGGACACTCATCCTCCCCCATCTTGTGGACCCACCATTCATGCGAGAAACTGCTGGGGTTGGGTTGCGTTGCCACATGAGTGGTGGTGATATTGAGGAGCCTCGGTGATCAATACCTGGGCGATGGAGGCTGGCTCTGGGGACGTGGAACATCACCTCTCTGGTGGGGAAGGAGCTGGAGTTTGTGTGCAAGATGGAGCGCCACCAGTTGGATCTGGTGGGGCTTACCTCAATGCATAGCCTCAGCTCTGGATCCAAAATCCTGGATAGGGGAGTTTCCAAGGGCATTAGGCACCAGGCAGGTGTGGGGATACTCACAAATCCCTGGCTAAGCGCCACCGTGTTGGAATTTACCCCAGTGGAACAGAGAGGTTGCCTCCCTACGCTTGATGGCAGGGGGGGAAATGCTTACTGTTGCACATATGCAACAAACAGCGGTTCAGAGTATTCAGCCTTCTTGGAAACCCTGGCTGGAGCCCTGCATAGGGCTCCACTGGCTGGTGGCATTGAACCTGAACCTATGGTACTGGAAAGTAGGGTCCATCTGATTTTGAAACCCCAGATTGAAGAGGAACAGTGTGGATTTCACCCTAGTTGTGGAACAACAGACCAGCTCTTTACTCTCCCAGAGATCCTTGAGGCGGCCTGGGTTCAGAGTAAACACAAGAAACTTGTGCTACAAAAAATGGACCAGACTCAGTGACTAACTCCCTAAACAACCTTGTGACTTTCCCTATGTGCCCTAAAGGTAACTATATCTAACTAGCCCAGTGAGCAGTGATAGCTAAGATGTCTTTGGGGTCATCAGGTGGGAACCTCCTTTCACTGGTGTTTCGTCTAGTTGGTCCCACGACACCTCCAGGAAGCTAGACAGTGATCACTGGCGTCCCAGAGTCACCCCCCTAATGCCAGCTATCACCGCTCCTCACACCAAGACAACTATCTCAAACAGCACTACTGTCAAATACTCCGACCTTGCACCAACTGCACCAGTAAAAGCGTGGTGGGGATACAGACCCTGGTTTGGGTACGGGGTAATGAAAGTATAGAGGGTGCAGGAGGTGGAGGACGAGATACACTAGCAGATTCAGCAAACAAAACTCACCTAAACAGTCCTACAATTGGAGACAAAGACAAGCCAAATAAGCCAATACAGGCCAACTCACCTAGACTAACCGCATGGTCTCAGAGAGGCCCACACAGGCCACACCCTCCACTTAAATACACTTCCTCTTCCTGCATTTCTTCCTCTGCTTCTCCCCATGGTCTGTCTATCCTAAGTGATCCCCCTGCTGGGCCCCCAGCTACTATTACTTCTTCTAATCCAAATCCACTGACTGGATCTTACTGCCTCATCTGACATTTCCTTCACTATTTTCCTCACACTCTGTCCCCTTCCTCCTAAATCCCTCAACAAAGAGACAACAGACCTTGCTACAAACCCTCTACATCCTACTTCCACTGGACCAATGCTAACTTTCCATCCTCGCTGCTCCACTTCAGCCCCTAAGTCTGCATACCTACGCGTTTTTCTTTCATATGCTTCTACAACTGAATCCTCCCACGGCACAGTCAACTCTATGAAATATACTCTCATTCTAGTCGTAGACCACAAAATTATATCCGGCCTCTGTTTTGTACTGGTTATTTCCTGGGGAACAACAAGCTTTCCTCCTAAATCCACTTGCATCTCCCAGTCACTGGCATCCTCTAAGCTGCCTTGCCTCCTTGTTATCTTATTAACTTTCTCTCCCTCTTTAACAAACTGAATTGCAACTCTCTTTGTCTTAGACCCTCCTAAATTTGCCTGCCTCCATATATCTTCAATGCCTGCAGCTAAGCTTTTTAAAACCTGGTTATGTCACCACGTATACCGTCCTTGTGACAGACTAACCTTACAACCTGACAAGATGTGCTTTAGAGTTGCAGTACCTGACGACAATGAACATAGCGGGTCTCCATTTACCCAGAGTTTTAGGTTCTGGGGAGTTGGCAATACACCATATGTTGCCCCTATCAAAAATCTAATTCTACTTTCCTCCATACTCCACAGCTCTTTCCAACTAAACTTTTTCTTCCTACACCTTCCCAGTTCAACCACTGTCCCTGCTTAGCCTGGGCCACTGCCTTTGCACTCCTTAATATTTCCTCCTGTCTACGAACCTGCTCCACAACTAGCTTCCTCTTCTCTTTGGGACCTGCTCTACTCCACACTGGTTTGCCTGGGCCAAGCCCCAAGCTTCCCCGGCCTATTTGCACATAAACCACAATCTCTGTATGCCTAAGAGTTGCTTTCGCTTCCTGCACTGCCATTCTTGGATTCCATTTTCTCCCGTTGGTTGGGTTTGGAACCACCTTACTAACAACCGCATCTTTACTGGGAATACAATCTGCCAGTCCACATGTGCTTTGTGGATCTGGAGAAGGTGTATGACTCGATTCCCAGGGATGTTCTGTGGGAGTATGGGGTGAGGGGGTCACTTTTGAGGGCCATCCGATCCCTATATGGCAAAAGCAAGAGCTGTGTGCGGATACTCGGCAGTCAGTCGGACATGTTTCCGGTGGGTTTTGGCCTCCACCAGGCCTGTGCCTTGTCTCCGACTCTGTTTGTGATATTCATGGACGGGATTTCGAGACGCAGCCGTGGTGAGGAGGGGTTGCAGGTTGGTAGCCGGAGGATCGCATCGTTGTTTTGGGGGATGATGTGGTCCTTTTGGCACCATCAGCCTTGGATATACAGCGCTCACTGGATTACTTCACAGCTGAGTGTGAAGCAGCGGGTAAACTCCAGGTGGGGAATGAGTCCTTGTCCCAAGGGAAGGAGTTCAACTATCTTGCGGTCTTGTTCACAAGTGAGGGAACTCTTGAGCGTGAGTTGACTGGAGAATCGTGGGCAGCTGGTGCAGTGCTGCATTCGGTGTACAGCACAAAAAGGGAGCTGAGCCATAAGGTAAAGCTCTCGATCTACCAGTCAGTCTTCAGTCTTACCCTCACCTATGATCATGAGCAATCCGGGATCCCCCAGTCAGAGTTAGCCAAGGTTGCCGGGGAAAAGGAAGTATGGCCTCCTTGCTAAAGCTGTTGCCCCCACGACCCAAATTCAGATAAGCGGGGGAAGATGGACGGATGGATGGATTTGTATGTTAAATTAAAATTAAACTGCTATTATTACTGTCTACAAATATTCTGTTTTAGGTTCACATGTAAAGTATTTCTTTACATTTGTTTTCCTTATATCCAACAGCAGTGTCAATTATTATTTACCAAGGAGCAAGAACTGCACAATGGAAAATAACATAAAAAAGCATGAACTCGTCTAAGACTAGACCAAAAGACTGGATTTAGATTAAATCAGTGAATAATGGATTCATCAAAGGAAGTAATTTACTAAAGTTTAAGGTCCACTCCTCTATATTAAAATAAAACAGCCTGTGTACCAAATGACACAGGGTCGATTCACACCAGCATCAAACATTGTATACCCCAAAATCATGGGAAATAAAAAATGCTTTTATTTTCCAGCACCTCCTGCCTTTTAAAAAAATATTGCAATATTGTAGCTACTGTGGCTATAGGTGCTTCTGTGTGGTGATGCGAACACAGCACAATTCTATGATAAGGCCAGACTGGCAAAGAAGAAGCTTATTTAATCCATGCAAGACATACAGGTAAGGGAAAGATATGGTGGCCTTTGAACCTAAAAACCTGCCTTCCTGAGCAACTGAACTGTCATCATCAGCAAAAAAGTAAACTCCCGAAATAGGTAATGCTCCATACACTGCTGTGCATAATCACCACAGGGGCTTCTTGCACCTGACATGGAATAAACACTTGTATAGATTGATGTGTTGTTACAGAATGTGGCCGTGACGTTGGTATTTTTTGCCTTCTGGTGCTCTTTGCAATGACCGTCATTTGAGCATCTAGCGATTGCTAAAAATGTATATTCCCGCTGGGCTCAAGATGCTTACAGTGGATTTCAAAGTTCAGGATGGCTGTGCCAATGATCCTAACTGACACCATTAAAGCTAAAGATAAGTATTTCAAAAAAGCAGTATGCTTTCCAAAATGTTGAGGTTTTTCTAATTTGGGGAAATGTGAAGCCGTAAAAGCAAATGGGGGGTGATTAATATGCGTCTTTTCTACCTCACTCGACACAGTCATTCCCAAATTTCTAACGTTCCACTTCATTGCTCCAAACTGCCAAACCCTTTGCTCTCTCAGCCTTGTGTTTTCAGACATAGCTGAAGCCATCGTGCCTATTAGAGATGGGGGGGGGGGCTTGGTAAATCAGCCTGCTATGTCTTCGTATGTTATATCCGACATGTATATTATGTTATAATATATAATATATAATAGTAAATATACATGACATGATGACATGAAAGCTTTATAAGTAGAAACTGAGGTGTACCATAGAGCATGACATTTTTTTTTTTTTTTCATCTCTTGGTTGTGAAGGAAGGAGCTTTTATGCAGATGTTGCAGGCCACAAATGTACAACATTTCAGTGTTGTTTAAATATTCAACAAAGCCGCATTTTGTTGTTTAAGCACCAAAAGATGAATTGTGGAACTAAATACATTTTTATTTTTTATACATTAGAGCCAAATGAAATATGACACACATAGGGTGCTGGTTCATGATATCCGAAAGTACTAATACAGTAGACATATTATTGTGATGCTTATGTGTTCTTGCTTTTATGTTGTAGGGTGTGCTGCAGAGGGAGACTAGAGTAGGCTATACTGTATGAAAACATTGGTGTCTGTTTGCTGGGGTTGGATATCACTTGATCTTAACAGCCACACCAGCTTGAAGTAAAAAAAAAAAAAAAAAAAAAAACACTTCACACTGCCTCCAGCACTTCTCACATTAGCCCAGCCATGTCAAGGTCTGCCAGTTTAGCAGGTATCGCTTGTAATCAACATTGATTTGAATGAACAAAATTCCCTTTTCTCCAAGGCTATACAATTTTGTGCCGACTAACGCTGATCTTTGAATCTCTAATCCTTGAGGGAAAGGTCTAACAAAAAGAGAGAAAGTGCAATAATTATCTCCACTGGAGTTTTTTTCCACAGTTGGTACTGTTGGTGAGTAAGTATGGATCTTCCAAGCAAAGTTCACTCACGTTTTTATAAAGTTTAAAATTTTCATTTTTTGTTTGTGTCATTTTCTCATAATACAAATCAATCCCACATGGTCCCTTCCCCACAACGCCTCAAGTAATGTTTCACTCATTTCCGAGTGATAATTAACCTGGCACAAAATTTCCTTGCACTGCTCCATAGCCAGTAGGTCTTCACCTATTAGAGTTGTGAATTATTTAATGTTGCGTAGCCAAAATATCACCACATTATACAGTTTCCTAATCTTTTTTAAAAAAGAAATTATATTCCAAGCCAGGGCTGTTTCTGTGGGTCAACTGAAGCATCGGAAACATTAGCATTACACAAAACTAATCTTACACCAAACTGCAAATGTTACTTAATATGCTAATTAGCCATACTTTATCCATCTGTCGGACCTGCTTGCATATATAAAGTGTGGAAATTATTTGTGTCTTACTACAGTAAATGTGTGAAAGGTTTTTCGCCACTACCAGTTCATGTTATCATTGTAATTCTCATCTAACATCAATGTGTAGTGAGTACTTACTGATGAAAACATTGTATTTTGTGTTTAAATTGTGCATGTTTTTTTTTTTCTTTTTTTTTCTTTGCACTATTTGTTTACCCAGTCATTCACCCAAACCTTCCGTTGGTTGTTTTTCCTTTGTTTGTTTTTTTCAAAGCAAAACAATGCCACACCATGTGCACCTTTTCTTATAAACAGCCACATGAGCCTGTTTGCAGGAACATGAGAAATGTTAGTTGTTTTGTGGTTGAAGCCGCCTTCCAGCCCATTGCAGTATTGAGCTTTAATATTACATCAGTGTGCTCCACTTACCAAGTGTCAAATTTCAAGTATTAAAATACAGTCTCTTTGTGTCAGCACAGTATTTTGTTCTCCTTACACAAATGGTTATCCCATCTATTAAGCTGCGATTAAAAGCAGCAGCATTTCTGAATAAATGCGACTCAATCTTTTTTGGCTTTTTGTCTTCTTTGCGGTTTACTTTGTAAAGCTCTGTGCATTTTTTTTATATTTTTTTTTTAGCTTTGGTGTTGAGACTGTCTTTTTCAGAAAAGTCCTGGTTAAAAAGCATGCTCTGAAAGCAAGCCCTCTGCCTCTGCTTTGTCCTCATGACTATGACTGTCTGTCCTTTTACACTACCAAGTTGTGCTTGGGAGAGGGAATAAGAGGAAAGCGTGGGCTTTTAGCTGCTAATAATCGGGCCTGCGTCCTCTCTTTAAAGTGCTCTTTTGGGATATTACTCATGTTTAAGCACACCCTTTATGTGAAGGTAATCTAGCAAATAATACAAATTTTAATCACCAGTGAGCTCACCGTCATACGCACACGAGTGAATTCATTGGGGACTTGCTGGAAGGAGTGGGAGACTAAATCATGGGAATATTTTGCATGCAGAGGCAGATGCTCTGCATTTCAACAAGCGGGGATGGGTTAAGGGTTAAAAATTCAGGACACAATACTTACCCTAGATTTAGGATTTCACACTTGTAGTCATTAACAAAACCCAAGTGCAGACTTCCAATATAGCTTTTTGTCTCTTTGTTCCAGCAAATATGCTAAGAAGAATTAAGCTGATGAAATGCAATGCAAGCAAATGGTGGAGAGGAATAAAGTAGTTACAAGTTACAATTGCAAGTGTGTACGAGTAAACCGTTTTTCAAATACCATGGTGTGGTTCGTCCTTGAAAGTGTCCTTCTGTCAGAAGAGGGTATGTGTGAGTGTAATGCTTTGGGGGTTTCTGTCTGTATTTGACATTTAACCTACTGAGACTACACTGTTTTATCATCTGCCCTGTTACAAACCATGGCAAGTGATCACAGGTCTTTTAACAGAAAGGTGATTAGGATTGTGCCTGTCAGTGAACTCAGCCCCTCCAAATGCTCTGACAAACATTATCTCACAGCGTTCTTTCTGCTACCCAACTCTCACTCGAAAAAAAAATAAATAAATATATATATATATATATATATATATATATTTACATACCCACACCTTGATAAGGATCATAGACTCTGAGTAACACCTGGGAGGACTGTGACAGAAATTTGTGTCAGGCACCATATTTGCATTCCCCTATTAGCATAATGTAAGGAAGTAAAATCTAAGGGGCAAGGAGTTACACCCTAAGGACAATCCTCTCAGGTGGGGCCAAGGTTGGCAGATTACCGCACCAACTACTCCAAAGATAAAATGACTCCAACTGAAATCTAAGCTAAGCTTTAATTGATCATGACTTCAAAAGGAAATGGCAATTAGAGGTAAACTTCAAAGCCAAAATAACTACACAATTAAGGAAATGTTACCCGGAGGTTTTTTTTCTTCGGAGGCAGGTACTTGACAGTTCTTCATATTCTATCAGTTGAAGTGAGATGAGAAGAGTAGGCTGTGATCATTTCTCAAAGGTACATATCTAATGAATATAGTCTTTGTCATAAATGGCAAAAATGCCATCTATACAGCCTGGGATTAATCATGTGCAGTCACAGTGATCTGATGTGAGAGAAGAAGAAGAAGAAGAAGAAGCTGTGACAGAATAATTTTTGAGTTAGAGCTGTGCACTCCTGATCCTAGTCTTAGCATGCTAACATGCTAAAATTGCTACACTATCAGCCAGTCAATGTCTGTCAGTCAAGACTTCAATTTCTCATGACAATTGGATGCATTCTACATTTTATTTTCAGCCCCCTGACTTTTCACATTGCAACACAATGAGGTTGACCTTTAAGATGTCAAGAGAAATAACGTCACAACTCGAATTGCCATGAATTTGCTGCATTCCTTTCCGGTCAAGATCCACCTGTCCATTATCTATACTGCTTATCAGTGCAGAGCCACGTGAGGGCTGGAAGCAATCCCATCTGACATTGGGTGAGGACAGGTCCTCAATCTATTGAAGACCCAACAGATAGAGACATACAGAGACAAACAACCATTTTTACTCATATTCGTGCCAAAGGGCAATATAGACTCTTGGTATACATATTTTTGTGCTGTGAGTGGAAGCCTTAGTACCTAAAGGGTCCCAGGCCTGGGGTTCAAACCCAAAACTGTCTTGCTGTGAGGTGATTGTGCCGACCACTGTACCAAGACATCACTACCTCAGGTCACATTTCAGTTTGGTCACCACTTATTTCTTCAATGATACAACAGCTTCTGCTGCAGTTTTTGTTCTCTGATAATGAACCAATTTTAGCATGCTAACGTGCTATAATAAGACGTGAATGTAGTAAGCATGTCAACATTTTAATTGTGAGTGTGCTGTTATCCTGGTGTTAGAATTTACACTCAGTTGACTGCTGTACCTCATTTGCACATTTGTACTGCATTTTTAGTATTTGTTCCATGTTACCCTTTGTGAAATGTACTGCTACTGGAATTTGAATTTCCCTCTGGGATCAATAAAGTAACTATCTAATCTCATCTAATCTAATTACACTAAACATAGACGTACGCATGGCTACAGACTATAAATTGTGTCCCTTTAAACTCGACAACAAAGGGTAACATTCACAGCAAATGTAACTTAACTACAAAAGTGTGATTTATCAGGTAGAGACTATATTTGCAAAACACTTAGTCTGGCTTCAAGTTAATCTAGTACAGGATTCAAAACTGAATGCTTCCCCCTGCAGAAGGACTAGAGCTCCCATGTGCTATACAGAAACACAATGAATTATTATATTATGCTGAAACAAAGGACAAATAAGAAACTCAGTTATCACTAATCAACAATAAATTAAAAAACAACTCAATATTTTAGTTAACATTAAGCAAAAAGTGACAATTAACACAATGATGTGATTCAGTGTAAATCAAAAACAGTCATTAACGGATATATTGATACAAACCATTTAGTCACAATATTCAAATGATATTTCGTGCTCATTATGTTGAAGTTACTTCTGTACCTCTGGTGCTAACATGTTGCCGTAAAAAAACTCTTGTTAAACTCAATGTAAAGTATTAGCAGATTCTTTGAGCAGTAAATAGGCTGTGAAATACACACTGGTGGCTGCTGATACCCCTCTCTAATCTGCAGGGGTCTGTATGTGTCCATGTTGGCTTGGATTATCCACACTTTAGTTTAGCCAAAGGTCTGAAGATTAAATACTGCAAGTGGCCATGGGCCAGCAGACTTGACCTCTGAGGCCAATCAAAACCACACTCGAGTCCAGAGGCTCGCTCAGATCAAAGGAGATTTATTCCTCTATCCTACCATGGTTTAACTCAGGGGGCCACCTTCTAAACCAGCAATAAATCAGCGCTGCTCTTTGTGTGTAAAGCTTTGTTTCTTTTGGCTCCTTTATCTAATTCTTAATTTACTGTCAGTGAGACTTCAAGTTGGTGCATATTTGGGAATATCAAGGAATAGAAACAGACGGTCCCCAAACTATTCATTGCTCACAAACTTTTGGAACATTTAATCTTTCTAACATTTGATCATTTAATATTACCTTTGAGTCTAAGCCATATCTGTTTGATTCACAGGCAGTTGTGAGAAAAAAGTGCCAAAAAGTTTACCTAGATTTAAAGTTCCTGGTGCAGAGACTTTTACTCAAACTGTAAAGCCTGTGAACTGCGAGCCTCTTCAGAGAAACAATACATTCAAGTTAATTCATCATTACTAAAATCAAGCCTCTGAATGGTCAAATAATTTAATAGAAAACTGTGATAATTTTAAGAAAGTCATCCTTTTGTCTTTCTCTACCCATTGGCAAGTAATGTGTTCACAGACCAATTTTTAATTTGGCTGAAGAGTCTGGCAAGGTCAAGACACACACTGTGAGTGCTTATTTGGTGCATATCCTTTTTTGCCCACTACAAAGTCAAGAGAAGCTAGACCTCAAAAGCAACCAAGAACATACAGTGCAGTGAACTAATGTCTTCTTTTCAATTATGCAAATATGCACATTTTCCATTGCCTCTGTGCTGTTTAAAACAACCAAATGCTAAAATATTTGTATTTTAGCACTGATATCACGAAGAACACAGACAGCATTTACTTGGGCTCCTGTCACCGCTGTGGCATTGTTATGAAGAAGGCCAGCAGCAGTTTTAGGAAATTCAGCAGGCATACATCAGAGCATAAAAGATACAACAACCATATAGCAGTCAAAATTTTTATATTTAAAGTAATGGACATAATTAAGGCAGCTAATGTATGAAGACAGTTATGGAGATCATCATCCTGGCATTTGTTCCTTTTTGCAATAAAGTTTATTTCATAATAGATTCAGAGCTTACTACCAATTGCAAATCTCTTGAGAGTCTGGTTAGGTGATATTTTTAGCCGTGAAGAGGGCTGTGAGCAAACATGACTGGATGTGCAGATAAACACCATGGAAAATAATTTCACATAAATAAGTCAGGGATTCTTAAGGGCTCAGCTTGAGGCTTAGGTGGTATTTAGCAGGGGTTGGTGATGGGTGAGGTAGCAGATTGGGGAGGTGGGGGGGGCACTGTTGTCCTCCTTAATGTGTATTGGAAGTTTGAGGTTTGCCTAGACTGGAGTTAACACCTGAAGCTTTCAGTTCAAAGATGAAAACAAATGTTGAAAATAAAGCTGCTATGACATGTCAACAACTTCTTACTCCAGCTAAAGTCTAGATAACCTAAGCTAAGCTAGAGCCTGACACGGGCTGAACAGAAATAACCATGATAACTGAGGAAGTAAGAAGTTAGAAAGCTGCTGCCGTTTTCAGCTCAATGATGCTAATTCTGTAAGAAATAGTGTTGCCAAGAAGTAAGGCCTTTTCAAAGAATCAAGGTGTTACAGAGAATAACAAAGGCCCATGAATGAATCCCATGAGACTCAAGACACAGTAGGATTAATACATGTATTGGTGTTCTTAGCTGGAATAATGTTACTTTACACAGCTGAAATGAATGCTGATATCATGTTTAAATTGATCTGTAGTTTCGCTGCCTGATGTGATACTAAAGCTTATGGAAGATCAGAGAAGGTAGGTAGATGTGGTTTTACATTGGGTGGAATTGGAAACATATAGCAGGTGGGTTTGAAAGTGTGACATAGCATGGAGATGTTTCCTTTCTTGGTAAAATATTTCATCTGCTCGCATGTCAAACTGCTAACAAGCCATAGTGTCTTACCAATGGGTAAGTGTGCATGTGTGGTACACGCTGGGTGTAAGAGAAAAAGTACAAGCACACGGGAAGATGGATGAAACTAAGTTACACAAAATAAGTAAATAAATAATAATCTGCACATATTTGAACCATGGACAAATGCCTGGACCCTGAACCTGAAGCAGATGAATGGAAATCGTCTCTAACTAGTTTTATTATTCACACCTCTGCCCTCTTGTGACATTGAAATGTGCTAATGAAAAAGACTCATGAAAGCTTCAAGAGGATACCAATGCGAATGTATCTGAAAGAAAACAAAAATACATAATGTCAACTTGGGTTCAAAGTGCTGAACAGGTACATGTCCCTCAGAAATGTCTTACATGGTCTTCAAATTTATACTTGGCACATCCACATCAAGTCATGTTATGGTTGCAAAAGGGTCTTCTGCTGGAGAATTTTGGTTTATTATTTAGCGAAGATGGCATGTCCCAACATTTTCCACCTTATGGAGGAAAATTATCCAAATTACAAAAAATATGTTCAAATATAAATGAATATTATTTTTTAAAAGGTAATGAGTACATGTGTACTTCATAGTTGTAACAGAAACCCAATGTAGCCTATATTATTTCGTTATTATTATTTTTATACAGAGATCCTGGTATTGAGAACTCTCACTATGGTGCATTTACATGGAACAGAAAAAATGCTGGCATAATGCTGCCCCTGTGTGATTTTAGCAAGATAAAGTTCCATAATCAACAGTGCCAAATCAGTGATCCGTCCACTGACCATGGTTGTCAAAAAAAGGTCACCAATTACCAAAACATGAGGCACTAAAATAGTGGTTGCACCAGTGAGTGAGTGGCCCATGGAGGGGTCTTTGTTGTTCTCTGTTGCCTGAATGTGTGGCCCAGTATACAAGTTGGTACACTGCCAAATGAGCGAGAAGGGGAGATAAGACAGAGGAGGAGTGCAGTGGTATAGACCACAAGGGCCACACAACAGACCACCGGACAGCTGGTCCGCACCACAAAGATCACATGATAGACTATTGAACAGCTGGTCCTGAACCAGCAGTTACTACTGCAGGGTAGTCTGTTTTACATCACTAAGATGGCTACAACCCCTCTGCTCTTAAATCTCTGATGACATCAGCTCAGGGTTTAGGAGTGGGAGAGTTAGGTCCCTTGTACCTTTTATGATGACTTGTACTAAAGACACCATATTTCTTTCTTCAGCAAGCTTTGTAAAAAGCGGCTGCTATCCCTCTCTTGCTCTGAACGGAGGTAAATCAAATCATTATTGCTCTCCGGTCACATCTAAAACCTTCCGATAAACTCGATGCGGCAGGCGAGATACTGTAGTTAGGTGAGAGTGACATCTGTGTGGAACAGGTGAAGACCACGTAAAAGCTAACCAAAACAAAAAACAACACTGACAAGTTACTACTACTTAGAATTTATTGATTGGGCTGACAAAAACACTGACAGCACTAACACCAAAGCTCCACAGAGCAGAGGGTTAAGGCACTGGATTTAGTTAAAAATGAGATAGTATGTAGTAATGTGAGACTCTGCGCAAACTGTCACAATGCATGCAAAATGTGCTGTTATGAAGCCATCATCTTTTTATAAATAATAAATTCCAGAAAAAGATTTCCAAGCAGCCACCACTAAAAACCCTATTGCATAGAATAACTTAGCCCATTTGACAGTTTGTTACGATCATAATGGGGCATATGAGTGACGGGAAAATTATAGGTTGCCCTTGCAATCTTGCTGATTCTTCCTCAAAAGCAACTCTGCTAAAACCTTTTTGTACAATATGGATGTCAGTCTTGGTGCAATAAAGCAGGAAGGGGTCCCGAGGCTTGGGCTGCCATTCCATGACTCAAGCAACAAATCCTGAGTGTAATTAGCTTTTAAGCCATCTAAAAAGCCTTTTTCCCTGAGTGCAGCATTCAGATTTTGACTGGTATGATTAGTAGTAAAGTATGAACTGCAGATATACCCCTGCCGTCATGACTCAATGGAAGCAAATTTAACATTTGACATTGCAATAGCTTTGTTTGCATGGATTTGTCCCAAAGCTCCACTTTGATTCAGAGTAATGCTGGTGGGATTTGCGACATCAAAGTTCTAGCTAATTTTACTGAAAGACCATTACTGTACAAAAAAAGATCTTGAATATCTCTGCTGGCAGGATTGTGTGCTTCTTGTCAGTAAAACCATTAGGTAAAGTAATGTAATGACACAAATGGTAATTTGCCCCAAGATAAAGTACAAATATGTCAGGCCTGGCTCTCTTCCACAGTTTCACTCCACCACAAAATGTTACCTTGAGATTAAGGCATGAGACAGGGGCATTAAAATGAGTAATCAATCAACAACCCTGACAAATATTATTGCCTCTTGGCAGAAGAGCCTCCATTGCTTCGATCCTAAACCTCACCACAATGATACATCATCTATATGAGCTGCTTGACTAGTCACTAGCCAGCACTGTCAACCTGAATTTATAGAATTAAAAAAAAGGGGGGGAAAAAGGAAGAGCAAAATGCTTTGTTCCTTTCATCAAACCTTAAATGTCTCATTTTTTATTGAGGTGGACACTCTTCCACCTACTTTATTGGTTTCAGTTAAGCGATAATAGCTGAGCTACAAAGGTCCACTGGTCTCAGACACTTCAGACTACAGGCCACATGAGGAACCAACCACGGCTTTTCAAACACAGACAAATTAAACAGATGGTCTCTTTACAAATATTAGAATTAGAATCAGTCCATATATAACTGCCACACACCCCAAAATCACAAACACACACACACAATTTATGGCTTCACACATTGCCTAGATTAACATTAATCTTCTGGAGATTTACTCAAAACTGAATCAAAAACAAATACAAATACAATTTGCCCAACCCCAGCTTTGAACCTTTAGTTTAGCCCCTTGACATAGACTTGATTATGTCAATAGTGTGTTAACATTTGTGGATATGCACACACGCACCCACTCTAAAATAAACAAATTTTACTTGACGTCTAATTTTTTCAAATGTTTAAGGAAGGAAAGGAAAAAGGAGCTGACAGTCATGATATGTAACCACAACAAGCCTGTACGATCTTCAGGGGAATTATTCTCCTGGTGAAGGCAAGAGGAATCTCTCTTAGAATTTTTCTGACCTCACACAATGGAAAATTGCACAGCTGACAGAGAGAGCTGCGTTTCATTTCATGGTCTCCCGGTTACCACCAAGATGCCGCATAATACAATTTTCCTTTGTTCTTCTTTCAGATGTTCAGCTGCACAGTTCTTTCTATCCAGCTCAAATTTTCAAAAATTACAACTCATGCATGAGAAAATTACCTCTTTTAAAATTGTTGAGAAAATAGCTGGATTTTTTCCATCTTTTTTTTTTTTTCTTTCTTTATTTAGAAAATACATTGGTTCTGGTCCTCCTGTCTTCCAAACAACCTCACTTACCTGCAGTAGAATGTTTTGAAACCCATCATTTGGTAAAGCATTGCCTTTAAACCATTCTGTAATTTCGAATATAGTTTACAGTAAGGACTACAAAATCCTTTGTATCACTATATGCGTATTGTGCACCGATATATATCTGAGAACAAACACAACAGCTGAAGCCTGAATTAATACGTTTAAGAAGCTCTTTATCTCAATTCTCACAGAGGATTATGCGCAACTCTGGTGGGCAAGTGTGGTTAGTGAGCATGCCATGTAAACCCAGCTTCCTGGGTTTGAATCCAGCTAGGGAACTTTGCTACATGTCATTCCCCCCTCCCTCCCTGTTTCCTGTTTCTCTGGCAAATGCTAACTAAAATAAAGGCATAGGAAAGCCCCAAAAATGTAATAAAAAGCAAGATGATTATGTATGGATGTTCTAACACACTGGGCTCTTTAAACTAAAGCAGTCACCAGAAGAACATCAAAAGTGATTCATCACCTGCCTCTCCTGTATTTCTCAGTGTGCTTGAATGTGAATTAGTTTCAGCGAGAGGTAGAAGATAAAGGTGGACTCCTGTGAGATTAGATGCAAAGTTTGTTCTGCCCTTGGAGAGGCTGTGGAGTAGATGAAGTAAGTACAATATTTAGATAGAATTTGCAAATGGTAATACAATTCAGTAGCCCATGTGTAGTGAATGCAGGTTTAAGTGGCATAAAGGGAGAAGTGAATTGGTAAATCAAAACAGATTATGTTTGATAAATTTAAGCACCGTATGCTAGCGCAAAGCTGTCAAACTGTTTCCCACCGTTCACAGGCAGTGACATTAGCTGCAAGTGTCATACAGATGTAGTACAAAACACAGACGCAGGATCAGTGACAACGCACTTTACATTTTCAGCACTCCTGAAATGCTGAATAAATGTTGATGGAGAGCTGACCCATGCCTGACCTGTAATGCACAAATGCACAATGGCAGTGGAGAAAAAAAGAGAAAAAAAAGAAAAAATTCAGCTGAAATCATTTCTTTGAATGCAAATACTAAAATGCCAGCTATATCCGTGCACTTACATTTAATTTATTGTGTTCATATCTGAAGTGTAATAGTAATGTCCATAAAAATACCACAGAATGTTCAGCAAAGCAAAAAACATCCATCAGGTAATCAGAGAGGTTGTAAACGGTTCGTAGCAGATGGAAGTAGAACCCCTGAAATGTCAGTAACTATTGTCTTTTACTCATGGAAGCAGTGCAGGGTTACAACTACAGCAAGTACAGTGAGTCCATGCTGAATCGGAAACACAGTCCACAGACTGTGATGGATTTTCCTCACAGTGTGGTTTTAACGGTCCTTTCTGCTTCCATCGTTTGAGTTTAGTTCACTGTCTGATCTTCTCACTGCTCCCATTTTTGTCCTGCCTGACTTTGTGGCGATTTCAGTGACAACAGCGTATTAGTAGTAATGTTTGCAATCCTCAGCAGCTGCAGGTTGTATTTATTTATCACTAGAGTGATTCGTAGTTTAAAAAATGGACCCAAATTGTCAAAAATCTGGAAAAAGAAATGATTAGAACAACAGTGATTTAGTCAAACTAGCAGGTTTATGCACTTTAAGATAAAACTACAAAAGAGCTGGTTGTCACAGAGTGAGGAGACAATATGCTTTTGTCATGAATTTGCATTAAACAAATGCAGAACTTGAGAATTTGTCATTAATTCCAAAAAGTAGTTTCTGAATAATCACTAAAGAGTCCAATTAAAAACAATAATAATGATAAAAAGATAACTGTCATCATTATCACTATTACAAATTGGTCGTTTGAAATGAGTCTTCAGTGAAGATTTATTTTTTCAGGCTTCTTCCACAATCCATTTCAGGAGGTTTGAGAGACTGCACTACTTCATCCTCTAAGTAATTCTGTCAGACATATCTATATATCTGCATTTGTTTTTAAATCCTGCGGTGTGAACACATAAAGCACCTAACCCGTTTTAGTAGGTCTACCAGATACAAGTTCAAAACTTTTTCCAGCTTTGTGCTATTAAAACAATGATTCAATTAAGATTTGTCTGTAAAAACATCATTACAGCACAGTTCGATTCAAGCAATCTTAAGAATCAAATTTGTGATGGCACTGGAAGAGATGTTCTGGGGGTTGCTTAACAGCCAGCACTGAGCGACTGACTTTATTGCATTTGACTGCAGTATATTAATTTCTATGCATTGCTATACCTTGAAGCCCTGACTCTGTTTAACTCTGTTTTGACAGTGACCCTTTGTCCTATAGGCCTATTGGAAGTTTGCTCAGTCACATTTACTGACAAATTAGCACCTCAGGACACTTTTCCGAATGATATGGAATCTGTATTACATTTAAATGTAATTGAGACATATTCTCATGAAATTGTTCAAGATCATGGTACTAATGGGCATCCCACATACTATCCCTTTGGTACCTAGTCACTGAATCAGCTAGATACTCTCATTAGTTTTTCAACTTATTGAACTCTGATTCACTTTGCAGTCAAACTTGTACAGCAGACTTGAAAAATAGTAAGTGTAATTATCACACGTTGAACTCACTTATATTCCAGCTAATTGTATGGTGAGGGAAGAATGAAAGATGTCATGTTCTTCAGGGAACAAAATTAAATCTTCAGCCTGTCAATGTAGGTAATTGGTGATGATGAGCTACTTCTCCGTTGCTTACAACTTACCCAGTCCTCATTTAAATTCACCCAGAGCAAGATTCATCCAACCGCATCAGTCCTCAAAATGGAATGCTGTTTTTCACAGTCATTTACTATGATGTATAATCTCTTTATTCTGCAGGTGAAAACACTGAAAACAGTATGCGGTTAGTCTGTGTCTGTGAATGCTGGCAGGGTGTGTGAGAGAGCATTGTCTTTTCCTGCCAGCAATAGGCTAATCTTGACTACAAAGGTTTACGGGTACTCTTTTTCTCAAGCACCTGACCCCCAACCAGAACCTCCCACCTCTATCACTATGTCCTTGAGGGGGCTCTGAACAGTTAAAGCAGCCATGTGTTACTGATCCCGGTCTACGAACACGCAAGTGCTGTCAAACATTACTCAAATAATGCACCAAAGGGATGAGTGGGAAGTCAGACTCAAACAACACTGAGGAGATCAGAATAATTCATATTTCATGCAGCCAAGCCCTTCAGTAACTCATAGTAATGGGGATTAAGTAATGAGTGAGATTTTCAGCGTGTTTTCATGTGTTTTGGAAAAATATTAATATTCACTTACACCAAATTAAATAAGAGATCAACATTATTGCCCATTTCTTTAACCAAAGTTACAACACAGACTAGTTGCAGTTGCACATTAATTATCTTTTTTTTTAATCAAAATCTTGATTCTATTTTCACTTGGAAGCAGGGTTGGATTAATAAGCACCCATGATCTTAAATCAGATGGCATGTCACAGGAAATTTAGCATCTGGTACGGTATCAGACATGATTGCCTGATTTCTTTGAAGCTTTATGTGTGTGGAAATGGCTCAAAGGGTTCCACCAAAGTTTTTTTTAAAGAAAGAAACAACGAGAAACAGCAAAAAATGTTGTGTGCCCACAAATGTTGTGGGCTGTGCAGTACAGCTCTAAGTACAGCTATAATTACTTCTCTGTGCTGGAGTTGCCTATATGATCTTGCCAACCAAACTGTTTGTGCATATAGTAACAATTTAATTAGCTACCTACCGCATCCCATATTCAATCTTCATGTTCCCTGTGTAACCAATAACACCCCAGGCTGATAGACTACAAGCCCTGGGGCAGATAGAAGAGGTGGCTAATAAATTCAAGCTGAAACGATGCCAGACACAAGAGATCATCCAGCGGCTGAATTAAAGATGAAAAACATATCCATGTATGAGTTAGCAAACATAACTCTGCCGTGAAGGATTTATGGGCAACTTTTGGCCACAAAAAAATGGCAGAACGCCCGTTGGAAAACAGCTTGTGACTTACAATGGTTCACTGACTGCATATCAAAGAGTGGAAAACCTGTCAGGCCTCATCAGATGGATCTGGATTAGCTACCTGTGTATTTTCCTGGGGGACATTTATCGGACTCCACACTACAACACTGAAACTTTTAACAGCATCATGCAAACTAATAGGTGAAATGCAACTACACTGAAGCATTGCTCTCCCCCTGAGCCATGCCTAGAACCAGGCCCATACTCACCCTCTACCCTCCACACCTCCTGGTGACTCTGTTGTTCTTAATAAACATGTGCCTTCATTTGTTTAAAAAGCATGAAAAAGATTATCCTTGAATAAAATGCAGTCAGAAATTGCATATGCTGCAAAATATATTTGTTTTGGTCTGTTTTTATACAAATGTAATAGCATACAGGGCTGATTCAAACTCAGGAGCTATTCTTAATTTTTTTTTTTTTGTTGTTGTTGTTTTTTGCAAGACTAATCTTCTGAGATCTGTGAGGAAGCAGGTAAAGCACCATTGCCAAATGAATAAATGTAAATACGGTTGGGCAAATACTAAACCATGGGCAAGGTGTCCACTGCCTCTTATCATTCTATTCATAGCTATTGCCAATTAAATAAGTAGCCTTAATAAAGTTGTACATTTAGAAAGCCAAAAATATTATTTTCTCTGAGAGAACAAGAACTGTTGATTAAAGCGACAACCAGTTCCTTTTTACTGCCGAGATTTCATTAAAGTTTTTCTTTTTGTCTGAAATATGAATACATTTTTACGTCCATTTAATACATTTAAGTCCTTTTAGTTGACCAAAACTATAATCAGCTCACAGCTAGGTCTACAATAAAACTTTGGTATAGATTTAGAAAGTCTTCTGTTACAGTACTTCCCAAAAGATCACTAAAAGTCCCTGAGTTTTTGATCTGCTATAATGCCAGCCAACAAATCTGATCCGACTGATACCAGATTTTAATTGATAACGCTGTCTATTCTTTGTCATTGGTCAAGAACTGGAAACTAATGAAACAGTACCGCACCTTAGGGCCAGATGTAATAAAACATTGTTGCACAAAACCAACACCCTGCGGCTTCATGCGGTCAAGTGATAACACCATCTGCTACAGGAGCTTACCACTACTGCCATTTAAAGCTCTCACATCAGTATGACATATATTAAATACTCTGTGGGGTACAACTTTTACTAAGTTCATCTACAGTGTGAGCTGAATACAAAGTTCAGGTATTAATAACTCAGTTTCAAATAAAGTAGGTCTGCATAAACGTATTCTTTTAGTAACGTTACAATGACAGTCAATGTATTTTTGATATAAATAGGTCCAAATGTTGCTCTTAGCGTTGATAATATTATAATAAAAATAATAATCATTTTTATTGGCAGCAGAATGCTTTTGGTTTTCCATGTTATTCTTGAGACCATACAGGCTCCTGGAGCACTGAACTGAATTGTGTTGTCAGACATTCTTGATATTCTCTTTCATCCTGTGCATAAAGGAGTATGAACAAAAAGTTATTTCATCATCAGTTGTTTCCAATGTTATGTCCACTGCCCACAGTTTACCGATGGCGTCTAATAGATGTAATATTCATACTTAGTTTATCTATACAAAGTCCACTAGTGATTTATAGAAACAGGGGAGACACTCATCAGCATAGATATAAACCTATAAAAAAACTCTCACAACTTTCCTTTTCAAGGTACTCTCTGTTTTCCATCTTGTGCCATCACGTTCATGTTGATCTAATTTGTCTATTTCATAGAAAGGCATTCCATGTGTTGTACCAAGAACGGGTTATGCAAGGGTTATACACACAAAGACTACATTCACATACAAAAGTAGTCCCTTGACCAACATTTGAGATAATATAATAATTAAGACCATTGATCTTTGACTAATTACAGACATTCAATGACCACCAGATGCTTGTAAAAGCTTTTCTTGTTACCCTGTAGCCAACTGCAGAAAAAAAAAAAACCCATTCATGGGCTTTTTGCAATAAATTAGTCAAACTAATTAAGTCAGTAGGTCCTTTTCTACCAGACCATAACATATGCCTTGTTTTTAAGCCTGCAGTATTGCAGAGTGAGTGGAGAAAGTATCTCTGCTGATTTGAACTTGCGTTTAACAGTGAACCTGTTAGTTTCACTCTGAATATTTTTCATGTCAGCTGAAAGACTGTCAGCTCATGCTCAATTTTAGAAATGCTCCCTAGATCTAGGTTTCCCTCTAGCTCGTGCTTTTTCACCATCAGAACCCAGAGAATATCCAATCCATCACTGCAAAACTGCCTGGCCAGATCCTTAGCTCGATGGAAGTGAGGGACTTGTAGTCATTAATAAAGTTCTCATTAAAACAATTAATTTCTAATAGCACTAATTGTGTTTTTTTTTCTCCTTTAAATGTAGACTTCAATTCACCTAATTTAAAAAAAATGCCCCAGTGCCCTCAGCTTTAGTGAACAAGCTTGTTGAACTCATTTCCTCAATATGATAGAATAAAATTAATTAATCTATTCAAAAAAGTTACATATTTCATCATCTTTGCTCCCCCTTTCCTGTAGTTTACACATATTCCAACAATGTGGTTATTATTAAAACATATTCTCAGCTGATCACACTAATGATTCTTCCCATCTGCCCCATCCATGCATTGGCCTTTTGTGTGTATCTTTTGTTTAATTGTAACAAACTTGAAAGTACCATCGCTCTAATGAAAGCCAGCAGACTAATTAAAATCATTTTGAGGTTGGGTTTTTTTTTTTGTTGTTTGTTTGTTTGTTGTTTTAAATTTGTAATGTACTATGGTTGCACCGCTTTGGAGGGTCTGATTGGTTTTGTTGCATTACAAAATGAGGTGCCACATGAACATGTGCCAAAATGTTTTTTCAAAGTCTCATTAACCCTGTGACCCTGTGGTACTGTGATTATATTGAATCGTGGGCCTATGACATAGGATGCCACAGTGCTAAAATTGTTCGATGAGTAAACACTAATAAAGCTGTTGTTTTCAGACACAGGGCTATTCTCCTGAGAATAATCCCTGTTCCCTTTAACTGCAATATAACCCCTCAACATGTTCTTGTGATGTGGCATATGAAACATGACAGCGAAGCATGTTTTTGAAATGTATTCTGCTGGTATAAATGGCCTTTCGGCTGTAGAACAGGAAAATACGGCTGCATTTTAAAGATCTAGTTTTCTATCTTTAGTACTCGCTAACCTTACAGGTTTTGACTATAGACTTTCAAATTCCTTAAAATATGTCAGAGATGAACACAAAATGTTCTCCTGATTAAGCCTTATTACTCTTCTGTCTGACATAATTCATCAACAAAGGCCCAGCAGTAAAAAAGCGACTGATGTGGTTGGTGGGAGGTCTGAGCTCAAGCTGAAATTGGGCATTAAAGTGACACAGTCCATTGCTCCTACTCACAATATCCCTCCTTCCATCAAGGGAAACTCTGCGAGTCAGTACGATTAATGCTCCCAGGCCTTGACTTGCTAGTTCCCCACTGCTGCCATATCGTAGCCAGCAATAAGAGGTAAGAAAGAGACACAATTCAATTAAACTCTTGCTGACTTGTTTCTGTATTGTGTTAAGGCTTAATTGACAATCAAGTAAAAGTTATAAAGACAGTGTAACTGATGGTTATCTCAAAGATTGACGATAACGAGTGTAAAGTGAATTGAAAGGAGAGGTTCCTGAGAAATAGCAGTCCTTTTGATCAAGCTGTACACTGCAACCCTTCGCACTTCGCTTTTACAACTTCAAACGTCTGATTATTTCTGTAGTTTTGCTGTGGGCTTCTAATCTATTTCTAGACAGTCAGCCATTTCCCCGAGCAATTTTGGTGAAATGAACCTGCCTGTATTACAGTATATCATTCCGTTCCACTGTTGGCTCTGACAACAGTTTAGCCATCAGTTGTCCCTTCTTGAGAACTACTCATGCAGTGAGTCACTTTTTACACGCAACAGCTTTAGGAAAGCTTTAGAATAGCTGGAGGCTATTTAAAATGAAAGGCATGATTGTGTTAGATGTCTTTGTAGGCATCCAAACCTGCCAATGTTTCCTCCCCAGATGAGGTCAGGTGACCTATTGATGTGGATGGTGTTCATGTAATAGCAGTGCTTTTGTTTATCTCACACCCAGCAGAAATCTAATTTCTTTTGCTTTCTTGGTGATGAATTATGTTTATAGGAATGTGTGGAGGGAATCCATTATCTGGCTGTTTACAGTTCAGTACAGGAGAGAAATTGACCTCGACACCTTTGAGGCACAATAATAAGCATTTAGTGTCTCATAATAGAATTCAAACAAACACAAGCATAATATGCAAAAAGTCCTATTAGATATTACATTTGCCTTCTTCAGGGGTTTTTGTGTTTATGTGTAAGGTTTGAAGCCATTTGCAAAACTAAAATGGAAGTCAGGGACAAGATTGGAGGCACTATACTACCTGAACTCATGATGCACAAGATAATGTATATATTTTGACACACAGGGATTGATTTCCCCTTGCCTCATGTTGTCTTTCACATCTATAGACTACTCATAATTGTAAAAAGCCTATGTACATTCATTACATGTACGTTCATTCGATGTACATTCAGGTGCCTTTTTTTGTTGTTGTTGTTCGGACTTACTTTCCCAAGAAGCAACAGAGATTTTAAGGTTGGAGAGAGAAGGGAGAGTATAAAAATTCATTCTACCCAGTCAAATTGATGGCAAACCCCTCAGCGGCCTGCCATGGAACAGATGGTATTACAATATGAGGACAGCACTATTAACAGATTCATCCATTTTGTGCCTGTGTTGGGAGAGTATCACATCACTGTTGAGGGGTTTACTGAGCCAAAATTTTCAGATGGCCACTTCACCTTTCAAAGGGAAGTTAGGCTTTGCAGAAAAGACAGCATATATGATACATTATGTTCTGCCAAAGCCAAGTGGCATCTTATCACTTTGTACCCCATGTTGCCTTTTGATTGCTATCGAGGACATGATGTAGGAACCTCACGGAGAACAGTAGCAGAGTCCCGCTCCCTGCATCCACGCTTTGAAGACATGTATCTAAAATGAGCTATATTGGCATTGAGACATTGTCTGGGCTAAAGAAGCTCTGTGCAGTTTCCATTAAAAAGTTTGAAAATAATATCCCACTGTCTAATTGCACTTAATCAGTGAGATTAAGAATTTAATGGTTGCTTCTACAGTGAATGTGGAGATGACATGGTGGCTGTCACTTACGCAAATTATCCAAATGCAAAAGAAATGTGCTCAAAAGCTGTTTGCATTCTTTTGAAAGATCACCTGCTGGAACATTAAAATCAAAGGAAAAGTAGTGGGTGGACTGGGGATAATTTTAATAACGGTTATTAATTGCAGTAGCATAAAATTACCCTTTGTACATTTGCCTAAGCTTCTCCAAATATAGTTAAATGCAAAATATCAAATTAATAATTATGGTTAAGAATAAGTCTGGTAAAAAATGAGCAATATGAGATCAGCTCAATAATACAACATTTGTTAATACTGCGGTAAAAGCAGCTGCCGGCAAAAAGTTGTTGTTTTTTTTAATACCCACTAAACAAATGCCACCATATATTGTGGGATATTTGAACTTGTATTGTAAGTTATCTGGGAAGTGATAGATTATATTTTCAGTCTGAAAAAAAGTTGCTATTTTTATATTGCAAGAAGTGTTGGGAGAGAGAATACAGCCTTTTGTTTGATAAATACCAAGCTTGGTCTTGCAACATTACCCTACTGTAGCATAGCAAACAATGAAGAGAGAAAGCAAGAGGAAATGGCTTGTGTGGCTCTGTAGCACCATTAAAGTCCCTTTATTACATTTAATATTATATTTATTTTAAAAAATCTCAGCCAGGATAATTAATACAGCTGACCTGAATTATAAGCAAAGCCGAAACGTAACTAAATAATAAATATTCGCATAAAATCTTCTCTCTCATCACAGATGATCCAGTCACAGTGTTGCTGACAAGGGATTTCCTTCAAAATCAAGTTTGTCTGCTTGATTGTAAACATTTCCTGAACGCTCATTTAAAGCCGAAACAAGGGTTGTCTGCCTGCAGGTATACAGAGTTTCAGCACATTTAACAAAACAGATCTTTTGCACATTCAGTACACAAGAATGTAAAATACACATTTTAAAAGCAGGTGTGTGTGTGTGTGTGTGTGTGTGTGTGTTTGAACATGGGGAGACCCACATTGTATGAGATATATGAGCTAGATCAGGTCTCTCTCTGGAGGGCTCCTCATTGCCTTGTTTTTCTCCAAAGCTGCTGTAGGTCATAAATCCAAGAGACCAAGTCAGCTGTGAGCCAGACCCACGTTGAGGTTTTTTGCAGTGTTTAACGATAAGGTGCCTGTTGTTGTCGTTGCTGTGATTTGCTGTAAGAAGGAAATGTCTGATATCTACCGTGTTACCTGGGCTTTTTTGTTTCCACTGCAGTTGATCTGTTTGTGATAGTAGTTTAACAGCACTATTTGAAAAAGTTTAGGGTTATCTAGATTCTTTTTAAACTCTAATTTGGTTAAATATATAAAATATATCTAAATTCAACAATCACCCTTCAGTCAAGTGTGATGAAGTAGACTGCGGAGACCACTCGCTTTCTATTTTTATCTCCCTTTAATTGTTTTTATTAACGTTTCCTACTGAATCTACTTTCTCTCTCATAATTTTTGTTTGCATTGATTGTTATTCCCTTGTTGTTTACCTTGTGCACATTGGACGTGCTGCAGTCTAAGAATGAAAGTTATAACATCTCGAGCCCGCATTAGAAACTCGGCCAGCTTCACTGTTTGGCATGAAGTGCATTCTGGGATGCTTAGCTCCCCCACCTCCACACCTCCCTTAGGACCATCGATAAAACGGATGAAGCAAGCACACTATAGGTTATTTAATCTGTACTTGACTGGATGAAAAAGATAAAATTTAATAGTATTTGGGATGTGATGGATGACATTTCATAAGTCCTCAGGAAGAAGAAGGCTGACAAAAACACAGATGGATACTAACTGCTACTATCACTTTCCATTTAGCTCAGCACCACATGCTGAGCTCGTCCTGGCAACTAGCCTAAACAGTCCTAGATATTTTTCTCTTTTATTTTATGCTTTACATCTGTTCCTGCTCTCTCTTTCTCAAGCTTTTTGTCTCGCTCTTTCTCTTTGGTGACAAAATCTGTTAGGTGTGAGATCTTCATCTTGTGCATGATCATACTTTAAAACTCTAAAAGGAGAAATTGGGCTGTGGCTTGTTACCACATTAAAACATTATCTTACATAATCAAACATCAAACAATCAAACAATATGTGGATGTGTGATAAATGGTGCAGAGTGTCGCAGCCACATCAGCGGAGAGAACACAGAAAGTACCTGAAAGCTTCAAGTAAAGTTTCAAGAAAGAAAGGGAGAAGTGAATATGGATTTGTGCCACAAATGAAGATCTCAAAAGAACTGTGTGTTTTTTCTGATGGCGTCCACAGCTTCTTACTTGTATAACTGGATGCCGCCATCTAAAATGACAAAGAAACCCACTTTACCCAAAAGATAAACCTATCTGCTCTCCAAGGCTGGCACAGGTGTATTTCAGCATCATCGAGCTGTGCCACTATTAAAGACTATTAGTATAGCATTTGTACCAACAAACACAGGGATGTTCACAGGGAGGTGTACAATGTGCATACAGGTGTGCAATCATTCTTCATTGTGTGTTTTTATGGGCCCTGCTGTTGCCTCCCTGCGAATTTCTGCACTACTTGGCTCAAGTTTGATTCATGCTTAATTACTACAGCAGCAAGGTATCTACCTGTACCTGCAAAGGCATTTCAAGCTCAAGATATTAAGAATATGTGTTCTCGCCTGGATTTTATGGTCTCACAGGGTAATACTGAAATGGTTTATCACATACATTCCCACACAAATATATTTTAAGAATCATTTAACACTAAACTTTCAAGACTTCGGAAAACAAAGTTTTGGCTCTTGAAAAGAGAATTGAGAAATATCTTTAGGGACCTTAGATTCCAAACTTTTTTTTAGTCTTGGTTATTAAAAAGATAGAAATCATGCCCTTCTTCTTGACTGTATTGACTGACATCAAGACTACTGCTTGCTTACAGTTAGTTTATATAATTATTTTAAAAAAAGAGTCCTAGCAGAGCTTACTCATACCTGACCATTTTTTGTGACCCGAAAATTTCACTGATATTAAATTTTTCACATCGAATAATTACAGAAACAAGTGAGCACGAGGGTCACGTAAACCATTCTCCATTTGGAAAATTTAACTCAACAGTATCAGCAACAAGTTTTTTTGTTGGAGGTTGTGTAAATGTGTGTGCTCTGGATCATTCTCTGCATAATATTTGAAGCAATCAGCCTTCCATGATGATGTGAGCAGTGATGCTCTCTGTAAGGATGCACTTGGTCACAGATAGTTCAGGTAATGTGACATTCTCGCACTGCTTATGTCAGTTAGCCAAAAAAAAAAAAAAAATCATATTACACCTCTGGGCATGAATCCACCAATATTTGAAAATGGGCTTTGTTGTTTTCAAAGACAAACCACAGACGTGTGATAAAAAAGAAGGATTAGGGTCAAAGGTTGTCGCGAACTGGAATTAAAAAGGGAACCAAATTTACTTGGTTAACTGAATCCTATCAAGAATGTTTTAAAGGTCAATGGTTTTGTTGAATTCTATTTCTAAAAATGTCATTTATTCCAGTGGTGATCCCATAAATATTATGCTACTGGACATAAAACCTCAGAAAATAAGAGTTCTGTTAGGGCTGACTCAAACTACAGGAGTTTTAAATCTTATTTTTAAAAATTGTGTTGCTTTTCACACAAAAGGAAAAAACCTCACTGATGTTCTTCTCGCTAATCTCAATCATGCACAGACTACAAGACTTGAAAATAATGGCATCATACAGGACTGTATCAAGATCGTTGTACTACAGTAGATAGAAAAATCAGGGAGAAACACATCATACGATTTCAAAAGGTAGGATGTGTGGACTTTGCAGAGAGGAAAAAAGCCAGAAGCAGAAAGACAGATTAGTCTAGATGAAAATAAAAAATGTTTGGAGAGATGCAATCAACTCAGTCAATTCAGGTTGTCTGTTGAAAGTGAAATTTTACCTGTCACCCACTCAATGTTGTAAATAAGCCTTCGAGTGTTTGAGTGTTTTTCTGTCGGCTGTTATAAGATGAACGTTAGCCCGATGTGTCCAACACTTTTCTCCTTTGTTAGCTATTATGAAAGTGATGACACATTCCTGATCAGCTAGAGTCTGTGGGCGGATCTGGATGTTTAACGCAGGGTATGTAAAACCTGTTACTTTTAACATTTGTTTAGGATAAGAGCCAAAAAGCAGAGCAAGGAACAAGAGAACAAAAAGGTAAGGTGAGGGACCAGGCAAACAAACACCAAGGAACGCAGGTTTTCTATTTGAAAAATAAAGCACTTATTTACCCAAAAAGAAAAAGGGCATGACATTACTCAAAAACAGAAGTATAGGGCTTCTGGGCCTTTAAAAGAGATCAACTAAAGAGATCTGAACCGAGGCAAATCCCAACCTAACCTGAACAGAATTGAACAGAAACTGACCTAACTACAAACGACACATAAGGGGTTTTATACTAGCTCATCAGACCAAATAGAAACAACAGCAGGTAAACAGGAACAAACGCTAAACAACACAAAATGGGGCTACGCTTGAGAAAATAGATAATAAAAAAAAATATACTCTACATAAAGAGTCCAAAATATACATAACTCAATAAACATATTTAACAGTAAATAAATCAAATGATGAGAAGCTCTCTCTCTCTCTCCCCAGGAGCAGCTACAGTTGGTCCCTTCCAACTAATTATCCCCCAGATTCAGGGCAGCTGAACCAACTGGCTCCTCTATTGCCTGCGATACGCCCCAAACTAAAAGGCAACATAAAGAGAAGAGAGTAAATAAACAGGAAAAACACTTATACTGAAAAGATAACTAGAATGTGCACGCTACAGACTGGAGGCAATGTAGTATACTAATAAAACTGTGAGTATGATGTATGAAATTAGACCTATGTGTCTTGTTTTGTCTGTAAACTGATGTGTGCATTATGACTGTGGGGCAAAACAGTGTGGAGTGCAGGCAATGTGGTATGGGGGATACTCATACCTGCAAGGCGGCCATCACAATAACTTTATTACAAGGAGGTGAATATGCAAAGTCCTTCTGAGTGATCTGGTCTCAGAGGACTGAGTTCCAGATGGGTGGAGTGGGCTGGTGTAGGAGTTGACTAAGGGAGCTCAGTCAAGTATTACTGCAAACAAAGGTTCTTTCTCACAAGACAAAGATGGGCTGAGTGCAGTTACCACAATGGTTAATCGGAAGAACCAGCATGAGGGTTTGAATTCGGCGTATATGGCTGCAGGGGAGTAAGTGGCTGAATTGTTGGATCAAGAACAGTTGAGTGGGAGGCAGAGGACAGCAAGCAGAAAGAAACCATGTCCAGCTCCAAACACACAAACATGAAAATGACACAAGGGGGGGGACAGAGAAATACAGAGGAAATGAGGGCAGCAGTCTAGGTTACTGACATTAACATTGGGGTACCATACGGTGGCCGACAAGGGCCAAACGCACTGCAACGGCCGAATGTGTCTCAACAGCTTGAGGTACAGAAACGATGCAAATTCACAAACTCAAACAAAAGTCTAAACGAGGAACAAAAAGAGGAATGTGGTGCAAATGAAAAAACGTGCGGCAAAAAACAAACTTTTTGTACCTTGTTTAGACTTGTGTTTGAGTTTGTGAATTTGCATCGTTTCTGTACTTGAAGCTATTTTCTCTAACTGAGACGCATTCGGCCGGTGCAGTGCGTTTGGTCCTTGTCGGCCACCGTACTACCAGATACCAGACCTGACAAAGTCCCAGACCCAATTTTTGTTCCTTTTGTGAGCCATTCCGTCAGCTATTGTTGCATATGAATCCATCCATCCATCCAGCCATCTTACACCGCTTTTCCGTTTCCGGGTCGCGGGGGGTGCTGGAGCCAGCAGCCAACGTTTCGGCGAGGGGCGGGGTACACCCTAGACAGGTCACCTGTCCATCATAGGGCCAACACACAAAGACACACAGAGACGAAAAACCACTCACACTCAGACCTACGGACAATTTAGAGTCACCAGTAAACCCAAACATGATGTCTTTGGATGGTGGGAGGAAACCCACACAGAAACAGGGAGAATGCATATGAATGCAAAAGAAAAAGAATCTTGTCTTTCCTATTGGTTTATCAGAGAGCTGGTAAAAGCAGAATGTGAAACCGAAGGTGAAGAGAGTCATGTCCCTGTTATGTTATGTTTTCTGTTTCTTGTCACTTTTATCTCTATTTCCTGACTTATTATGTTGTGTCTAACCTTTACCTCATGTTCCACATTTGTATTGCTGTGATGTTAGGTTCCCTGCTCCTGTGGTAGTCAGCCCTGCCCCTAATGTGTCTCACTTGTCCTATACCCTCCTGGGGTATTTAGTCTCTGTGCTCCCCGTCTTCGGTGCCAGTTTACCTTTCTTCTTTGCAGCAAGCCACCTAGTATTTTAACCAGTTTTCACCCTTTGACCCTGAGCCAGCCTCATTTATTGTTTACATTTTGTGTAGCAACGTGGACAGGAATAAAGATCTTGACTCTGATTTTGAGTTTGCAATCTGGGTCCTTGCCCAGTGGATTTGATAAGTGTGGCATCGGACTAAAATGTTCTGTTGTTTGTATCCATGTATCAGACAGACCTGAAGTTTGATTAGATGAGGAGTAATAGAAACGGTGGCAGAGATTGGCTGCGTAAAGGTGAGTCTGAATTTAAGCAGGGACAGCAGCAGTGAAATAGAGAGAAATACGCAGTAAATGTGTCGCGGTCGTAGACAGAGCAGAAAAGCTATATCAACCTGAATTTAAATTAAACTATCCACTTAACACAGAGTCTTCCAAATGTCACAACAGTCCACCTTTGAAAAGCTGGAGAAAAATGATCAAATTGCACTTTAATCTCAAATGGCCAAAGAGTAAACTTAATCATCAGGATCAGTAGATGAGGAGTCTGACGGCTTTAACTTGGAAAAGAGACTGGCGAAGTAAGGCTCTGTTTTGAACAGAAAGTGGGTTTAGTGAGGGATTTGGCAAAGCTGGACTGAGCATTTTTACACTTCACGTATCACGTAGAAGAGGATTCTGATTTCAGTCAATTATTTCAGTCGGCATTTGTGTCTGGTTCACTTTACGGTCATGATTATGTTGCTGTAGTTTCAACTTGTTTGCCAACAAACTGCACTGCTCAAAAAAATAAAGGGAACACTTAAACAACACAATGTAACTCCAAGTCAGTCACACTTCTGTGAAATCAAACAGTCCACTTAGGAAGCAACACTGATTGACAATCAATTTCACATGCTGTTGTGCAAATGGAATAGACAACAGGTGGAAATTATAGGCAATTAGCAAGACACCCCCAATAAAGGAGTGGTTCTGCAGGTGGTGACCACAGACCACTTCTCAGTTCCTATGCTTTCTGGCTGATGTTTTGGTCACTTTTGAATGCTGGCGGTGCTTTCACTTTAGTAGTAGCATGAGACAGAGTCTACAACCCACACAAGTGGCTCAGGTAGTGCAGCTCATCCAGGATGGCACATCAATGCGAGCTGTGGCAAGAAGGTTTGCTGTGTCTGTCAGCGTAGTGTCCAGAGCATGGAGGCGCTACCAGGAGACAGGCCAGTTCATCAGGAGACGTGGAGGAGGCCGTAGGAGGGCAACAACCCAGCAGCAGGACCGCTACCTCCGCCTTTGTGCAAGGAGGAACAGGAGGAGCACTGCCAGAGCCCTGCAAAATGACCTCCAGCAGGCCACAAATGTGCATGTGTCTGCTCAAACGGTCAGAAACAGACTCCATGAGGGTGGTATGAGGGCCCGACGTCCACAGGTGGGGGTTGTGCTTACAGCCCAACACCGTGCAGGACGTTTGGCATTTGCCAGAGAACACCAAGATTGGCAAATTCGCCACTGGCACCCTGTGCTCTTCACAGATGAAAGCAGGTTCACACTGAGCATATGTGACAGACGTGACAGAGTCTGGAGACGCCGTGGAGAACGTTCTGCTGCCTGCAACATCCTCCAGCATGACGGGTTTGGCAGTGGGTCAGTAATGGTGTGGGGTGGCATTTCTTTGGGGGGCCGCACAGCCCTCCATGTGCTCGCCAGAGGTAGCCTGACTGCCATTAGGAACCGAGATGAGATCCTCAGACCCATTGTGAGACCATATGCTGGTGCGGTTGGCCCTGGGTTCCTCCTAATGCAAGACAATGCTACACCTCATGTGGCTGGAGTGTGTCAGCAGTTCCTGCAAGACGAAGGCATTGATGCTATGGACTGGCCTGCCCGTTCCCCAGACCTGAATCCAATTGAGCACATCTGGGACATCACTTCTTACTCCATCCACCAACACCATGTTGCACCACAGACTGTCCAGGAGTTGGCGGATGCTTTAGTCCAGGTCTGGGAGAAGATCCTTTAAGAGACCATCCACCACCTCATCAGGAGCATGCCCAGGCGTTGTAGGGAGGTCATACGGGCATGTGGAGGCCACACACACTACTGAGCCTCATTTTGACTTGTTTTAAGGACATTACATCAAAGTTGGATCAGCCTGTAGTGTGTTTTTTCCACTTTAATTTTGAGTGTGACTCCAAATCCAGACCTCCATGGGTTAATAAATTTGATTTCCATTGATAATTTTTGTGTGATTTTGTTGTCAGCACATTCAACTATGTAAAGAACAAAGTATTTAATAAGAATATTTCATTCATTCAGATCTAGGATGTGTTATTTTAGTGTTCCCTTTATTTATTTTTTTTTGAGCAGTGTATATAGACACCTAGTCAAAAGCATCACTTCTGCAGCAGTTCAGCAGTCCTCGCTGAACTTCTTGGCCCAATTGACATTGTTATTATTTGTTTTTCTTGACTGCTACTGGAAATCTGTTTTGCTGTTGATACTTGAGGGTCCTTTGCTGTGAGGTAGACAAAGCTCCTTTGGTGATGAGGAGGAGGTGTTTTAGCGTGGAGGGACTGACCTCATTAACCCAGTGTATTCTGAAAATCCTTTACACCTCACACTCACTCTTAACTGGTACTTGAGCACTACTGGTAATTACAAGAAATCTATAATAGGAGTGAAAACCTGGAAAATAGCTGCAGAGCACAAGTGTGAATGTTGGGACTGAGCCATACATTCCATTTAGTTGCATCAAAAATGCCCCTGGGTGTTCTGTGTCACATTACTAACAGTCTTTTGTTCAACATTTTGCCTGAGTACTAAGGGCAGAGCGGAAACTAACACAAAGGTCACCCTCAGGTTTTGCTGACTGGATGTGAGACTGTTAGAACATACAAGCCATCTATTATCTGTTGGCCATTGGCTTCAACAAAAAAATGTTACATTCTTTTGAAATCTCATCAAAATGTATTCCTCACATCCTCATGCTGCCGTTCAGTGGCCCACAGCATCTGATGAGCTCTGGACCATTTTTAAACATGCTTCTCTGAAGTTGCTACAGTAAATCTGTACATATTATTTGTTCGGCTATAAATAATGAGTACATTTTCAGTGCATGCTGGAGATGGCAATCTTGACAATGTATGGCAACTTCATTAACCCTGCACCATGTTTTGTTTTTTTTTTTTGTTTTTTTTCTGATTAACCAGAATCCCGCATAATCAAAATGAAGCTGAATCTTCAAGTTGAATAACACCAAAGGTCCTTTCTTTACACATCTTGAAAGATTTGCTTTGGGTTATTTTTTTTATTGTTTATTTTTTTTTGCATGTTGAAAGGGAATTGTTTTAGCTTTTTCATCTTTCTTGTGAAATTATATTCTAGTTCAAATAATCAAGGGTAAGGTACTTCAGGCAAAACATCGTCTGAATACATAATACCATCGCAATGCCCCAGAGATATCATGCAGAAATTTTTTTTGTGAAAACACACATACACAAAATAAACTAGGTATGATGAATAAGAAGAATAGTTGTTAGCAGAATTTTGTCCTTTTTAAGATAATTTTGAACTTTTGCTGTCAATCTCTAATCACTTTACCATTTTGCAACATTTTCTCACTAGTGAATATAGTGAATGGCCGTATGTGCACTTTTATGACATTTAAACACCTGCACTTTTTGCTGATTTTACATGCATTCTTTGCATATTCAGAACCCTTTGGCCATCATAGATCAGTAGGCGCTGTTATTGAAAATTAATGCTATTGTTCATCTTTTTACTGTCATAAAATCTCATTAAAATTTGAATTATCTAAGAAATATAAACATTTTGTACACCCAGATAATTGCCTGGATCAAAGATGATGATAAAAAAATGATTGATTTTTAATGATCTCGATTACTATCCGTATTCGCACCAAATGCAAATTCATTGCTCAACAGACCATAGCTATGTGTGGTTCCTGAGAATTTAAGGGGAAACGTTGAAAACATTACAAAAATGTATGCAAATTGGAGTGATATATTTTCTTGTGACGAAAGCAGGGGGAAAGTGAAGCCTCTTTAGTGGCAGAAATAGTTTAAAGCATCTTTTGACTGCCTATTTCTAGTTGTGCTCTGAAGACACATCACATCCCAATTTTGCACATCGGCGCCTGAATTTTTCATTACACCCTACCTGTTATCAACATATAGTACATACAGGTGAAGAATAGTCACAGATGGTGGCCCCCGTGGCTGACATCTCTGTGTACTCCTCCTGCAGCCAGATCGACAGAATTCGTAATTTAAGTTTGTTTGTCTATTTTTTTTTCAAGTTCCATGATGTCCATACTTCATATTCACGGTACTTTTACAGACAGTTGAATATCTTTTATGCTGTTGTGCCTTCATTTACTGCTGCTCTTATTGTTGTCACTGTATTTTAAATGCTTTTATTGTTACCATTTTTTAAATGCTGTTTTTATTGTTGCTGGCAAATTAAGGGTCTTTATGTTGTTACATGGTGTGAGGCTTTCATTGTAGTGTATGACAGACATCTATAGTGCATATGACAATAGAGATGAAGTTAAGTAAAAGCCATCGTCCATAAAATTCTCTTACAAGAATAGCACAGTATTTTACCAGTCACGAGAGAGCAACTGAATATCTGCATTCAGGGTAGCTCGACAAATTCATGCATTAACAAAAGAAAGTCTGTCAGTCATTAACATTTTTTTTTTTCAATCAAGCAAAGCAAAACTGTGATCTCATGTAATCTTATACAGTTTACCAACAGCAGGGAATAAACAACAACAATAAGGCGTTTGTTCACTTGCTGAGGAGTTTGAGGTCTGCAGCCTGTTGCCTGTGGCTCTACAGCTGTGGCTTCTTCTCTGGCCACTTCTCCATGCAAAAAATACTGAACCAGAGAAAGAATTAAGAAAATGATCTCATTTTGTATAAGCTCTGGCAAATCTTAGACTGTTAGAACTTGCCCTAGATTCATTTTGTATATGCGTTGTTGATAAAAGATTGCTGTTAGTACATACCTCTGCAATAAATGTTTAATCATAATGTATATACATGTACATTAAATGGTTAACAGCATAGATTCTAATTATTAGTAAAGAATATGATCTGGGTGGACATCATGTCATGGACACTGCTGGAGCTTCCTGCTCTTGACCCTCCTGCTGCTCTTGCACACACCCATCTGCTCAGCATCCAGTGAGCACCTACCAGCTTTTCCTTCCACTGCACCATCCGCCATCCAGCTGACTCGTTCTGCCATGCACCTGCTGTTGCTCTGTATTATCTGCCAGGTTGCCTTTGTTCTGTGCTAGCAGTTTGTGGTCCTGCCTGCTTGTATTCCACCAGTCTGTGTAACACCTTTTGGATATATGGCCCGTGCCTCTAAACCAGATTTTGCCTTTTACCTGATGTTCTTGTGCCTCTGCCTGGTAGTTTGGATTGTTGGTTTTGACCTCTGGAACCAATTGTACCTAGATTTGCCCATCTCTTCCATAAACCTTTCTGTATTACACAATTCCTGCCTCTGCCTTGTAATCTGTGACACATCACACATCTTTTTGATCCAGGCAACAGATCATGACAGGCTGCATGAAACGACATAATTCAAAACCAAGCAAATAATTCACATATCAAACAGAAGGTGGGCGAAGGGGACAAGGGGCAAGCTGGGTTTCCTGGAGGACAAAGATCAAGATCTAAGACAGCTCGAAGGAGGCACTGACAGCCAGGGGAGGGAGAGGAATCCCAGGATGGCCAATAGCCCTACATAGACCATTTAGCTGCCAAAGAGCCATACATTTCCCCAAGGAGTTGGTGGAGACTTATACAGAGTTAGAGGGAGCGTGAATTCTAGACTACTGTAGCACTGTTTGATTGTACACAAACTTGAATCTTACTGAATACAAAAATTGCCCCACATTTGCTTGATATGTGAAGTTCTTAAAAGACTGAACTCGGCAGCACGATGGCATAGTGGTTAGTGCTGTTGCCCCCCAGTTAGAAGGTTGTGGGTTTGATTTCCGGGCCTGGGGCCTTTCTGTGCGGAGTTTGCATGTTCTCCCTGTGCCTGCGTGGGTTTCCTCCAGGTACTCTGGTTTCTTCCCACCGTCCAAAGACATCATATTTAGGTTAAATGGTGATTCTAAATTGTCCATAGGTGTGAGTATGAGTGGTTGTTGGTCTCTATCTGTCTTTGTGTGTTGGCCCTTTGATGGACTGGTGACCTGTTCAGGGTGTACCCCGCCCTCACCCAGTGTGAGCTGGGATTGGCTCCACCAACCCCCGCAACCTGGAAACGGATAAGCGGTAGAAGATGAATGAATGAAAACTGAACTCATGACTAACTGAGTGTAAATGTCTGACAACTATAATAAACACAATTATACATTTCAATCTGTCGATCATAGCTCAGGAGTTTCTGATAATACAGCAACAGGGAGAATGATGAGAAATTCATAATGGCTGCTCTTTTTAATTCAGACTGTTTTGAGATGATGGTGATGTCATTTAGGCTGCCTTTCACCATCCCTTCATTCAAAGGGGAATGAGATTCAGAGTTGGGGTGGGGTGGGGTGAGGCAGCCTATTCTCATCTCACCCCTGTGAGATTAAAAAATGCTGAGTCCCAATACAGCTGCCTTCTCTGGGGAGAAAGCACAGCGGAAGAGGTTCATTCCCGAGTGGCTGGATAGTAAGAACTCCACCTTTTTATACACGTTATCATGAGCTGTCTGTCCTTTCAATCAGTACATATCTACCCAGTTCCATGACTCTTCTTGATTCTCTGCCTCTGCAAGGACAGGCAGCATCAATATTCTTTCCACCCACACTGCTTTGAGGGTAGGACCATTCCCCTTGAAATCAATTGAGAATTCTTCAGAAATCTAAAATTGGAACTCTAAGCTGTTCAAATGAGTAAAAGGCCACAAAACTTTCCATTATCTGAAGATTGAGTTTGTTCTGAACACTCCTAAAATCTGACAAGTTGCTTAAGTTTCTCCCGAAGAACCGTAAACGAATACTGTAATAACTGCCATTTGGGAAAATGTCTCTTTTGACTTCTTGAACCTATTTAACTGATACATTACTATTTTCTGGCTATCATAATGGCTGAAAGCTTGCTAACAGAAGGTCTTGTTTGGCATGACAACAAACATCATCAATACAATCTGCAAATTACAATATTGCTTTCTTGTGGTTTCTCAGCTTTGTTCAAGGATGTTACAAGGATGGGAGGATTGTTATGCCAGCTCTTAATGTTGTGTGATATTTGCTGTGAAAAACAGTTCAACAAAGCCTCTCCGGAAGAGGTTGTTCTGTTAAAGTACTGGCAGTCACTCATTTTCTATTCTTTTTTTTTTACTGCATGTACAAGGTAGGTGTCAAGTAGTTAGCATATTGTGAATATCTGTCTGTGAGAAATGAGTTAGCTAGGTCATGTGCTCGTTGGAAAACTGGTTACCGCAGCACTCACATCTTTTTGTACTGGGAGTCGGATGGGTCAGATCAGGAGCAGCAACATGGCAACTCCAAACTAAGAAAAGTACGAGTATCAGCGTGAAAATAATGCAAGAATAAAACTGTTATTCACTGTTTGAATATAACTTTGATTAAAGTAGAACAAAATTAGCAGAAGTCAAATTACAATGTAATAGTTGACACGATACTACAAATGTTTCAGTCTGCTGTTTTGGTTGTAGGTGCAGCTCGCAGGGCAATGATTATTACAATTTCAGATTCAACACATTTTTTCACACTTTTCAATATCTGAGAGGGACAATCAAAGGTTATTCCCAGGAGAACTGGATCCGAAAATCTATTGACTCCGTTCATTAGTAATTCAGCTACCAGCTAACAGCACCTGCAGCATCATTTCAGAAGACCAGATGAGAAAATCATACAGCTGGAGCGGTAATTCATGTCTTTTCTTTTGTGGATTGCCTGACAGCCCTTACACCACCTGTCACCGGGTGGGCTGTTATAGCTATCAAATACCATTTTCTTCTGCATGTGAATTAACCTATTCCAATTCAATATTCATCTTAATAACTGTATTCATCCTCAGCAGGACAATTAAAAAATGATTTCCAAATTGTCTGGTTCATAGTGCATTTCAGATTCTTTTTATATGAATAAAACTAAATCAGAGCAGCTATTGGAGTAAATATATTAAATGTAAAGTATGAAACATGCAGCGTCTCATTCTGTAACACACTGAAGCATACTCCTCTTCTCCTTAGTTTGGTGCTAGTCCATCATTTACATTTTAGGGTCATAATAGTCAAAAGGATTTGCCAACATAATTTTTTCCAGACACACCAGGTTTCCAAACATAGGTTTTTGCTAAATTTAACATTTTAGAAATATCACACATAGCCAGGAAATAATGAGAGAACAGTGAGGGTGTGCAAAAAACATCCACAAGCAAGAATCGAATTGAGGATGATGGGTCATGGAAAGACTTCCTATGTGTTAGTTTCTAGTGTGCAATTTCACCAACCTGCAAGTCATTCTTAAAGCAGGATTTGCTTTATTCTAGTGTGTCTAGTGTGTGTGTGTATTCAAAAAAACTTTCCCTGTTAACAAGTGGAAGAAAATGTAATACTCACCACCAGAGTTCACACAAGGTGCACTGCACTGTATGCAAAATAATCGAGAAATAATATCATTACATCAAAGTCGAGCGTAAAGGCTAATTTAAAGTGAAACTGCGAAAGATCTGTGAGGTAAGGTGTTTCACAGAGAGGGCAGATCAAATGAATCTAGTCTGCAGTAAAAAGAAGCAATCTGTCATTATAATGTACCCGGAGATATTTTGCCTCTTGTATGGAAAGTGAAATTCAGTTTTCTCAGCAAGTGAATTATCAATATTAAACGGAGGTACAGTAGCACATGTACAAAACTCTACAAAAGCAATGAATTAATAATGGAAGGACAAAGCTTGGTGAAAGTCCTTGAAATTTCCCTTTATTTTTTATTTTTTGGACACATGAATAAACTGTATCGACACAGTTATGTGTTCCGGTGTTGTCTATTATACTATAATTATGTATAGTCATGCAATGCTGAGCCAGGAGAAGGTGGATATCATACCAAGGACACTAGAGCAGACTGAAGGTGTTCTACATGTGCCATTACCTGAAATGACACTCCGTGTGTGCATGTGCGTCCCATTGACTTTGACACATAGAGCGATAAACTAATCTAATGCAGAATCAAATGGATCTATCAGCCCATTATAAATGCGAGCAGGTGCAGTATTGGGCAGATGTTGCTTGTGTGTTTGGTTCAGTTTGAGTGACCCACAACAAAGTGTTGTGATGCAGCTGTGAGACTAAGTACAAAACCTTTAATGAAGTTCTAGCAGATGTTTCTTTATTATATGTGTGTGGAAACAAAATTACGAACACAAACCGAACAAACTTTAAAAGACTAGTAACTGCACTGATGTGAGCCTTCCAACAAACTTCCTGGCAGATACTTAACTATGGCTAAAAGGAGTAACACAGCCTCGTCTGTCTGAAAAAGTACTTTTTCCAAAAAATTCTGGTTCACTGCAACATCTTCAACATATTAAAAAGACAGAACTGCACATAAGGTGCCAATCTGTCTGTTCTCTTTAATTATATGCTCTGTCAAATTGTCAATGATCACGCCTTTCAAGAGAAAAATTTTAAGTGGGTGAAATTTCTTTCCATAACTAGCTTTTAAATATTTATATCTCAGTATATGTGCTTATGGGATAATGCATCACTTTGTGGGATCATATTCAGTTCAATTGAGACCATATAATTCACAAAAACTTTCAAAAGGTTGAATATCATGCCATGAAAATGATCGAAAAACCTTTAGACAAGCAAAACATAGAGAACTCATGCATGCATTCAGTGTTCGTTCATTCATTCAATTTCTACCGCTTATCCATTTCCAGGACACAGTGGGTGCTGGAGCCAATCCCAGCTCACACTGGTTGAGGGCGGGATACACCCTGGACAGGTCACCAGTCCATCACAGGGCCAACACACAGAGACAGACAGAGACCAACAACCACTCACACTCAGACCTACGGACTATTTAGAGTCTACCGATTAACCCAAACATGATGTCTTTGGACGGTGGGAGGAAACCAGAGTAAATGGAGGAAGCCCACATAGGCACGAGGAGAACATGCAAACTCCGCACAGAAAAGCCCCAGGCCCAGAAATCAAAGCAACAACCCTCATGTTGTGGGGCAACAGCACTAACCACTATGCCGCCCCGTGCTCCCCTGCATTCAGTGTTACATCTTTGAAATTTGTCAAATAAGGAACTTAACAATAGGCCTATGTCTCTTGATTTCACTTAACATGTTATTGCTCATGAAGAGAGCATTTCATTTTGCTATTTTTGTTCTTGTTCAGCTCAAAAACAAAGTAACTTGCAGTGCAACAAGACCTGGTATAAATACAGTAAGTCTGATCGCTTGTGTTTCTAAAGAATGAGGAAAAAAATCAAGTTGGGACACTGAACATGCACCCCACTGATGGAATAAGTAAACAAAGTGATGAGAAATGGAAGTGTCCATTTCAGACAAGAAATAACACGCCACAGCAGTAATGGGTACAGCAGGGTTGTGTGGCTTGTGGGCAGGTTATTTCTTCCTTTGTTGGTTTTATGTTTGGATGCAGGGAGTGCAAAGAGAATTACCTGCTCATTGTTTGTTTTTTACCCAGATAATGTCTGACTCACTTTATTAGGAGATAAATGTTGTTTGCATATTCTTTTTGGAAAAAAAGGGAACCAAAGTCTATTCTGCTCAGTTCTGCGCTTCATAGAAGAAGAAAACACAAAACCTGAGTGCATATCTTCCACAATGGTGCTTAACGATGCAACCATGAGATCATGAAGTTTCTGATGTTAAAAAAATATCTTCAAGTTTTCAAGTGATCCGCTGAGTGTGTTTCCGCCTCTGGCCATAAACAGAGGCAAATTTAAATATGCAATTGCTGAAGTGTAGTAAAAATGTTGTGTCCATTTTAAAGCAGGTATTTTTTCCGAACGAGTGCAGACCATGGAGAGGACTGTAGAAATTGTTGTTGTTCTGCTGTGCTCACATACTCCTGTGACTGCCATCCAGCCCCCACTTGGCACTCTGGGTAATTGCTGTGGCTGCTTGTGCCTAAAATTGCTGCTGCTGAGGCTATTCATATCTGAAACGTGTCCATGTGCAACACCACTATTTCCCATTGGGCTTCGCTTATCTGTTTTGGTTTTTTGTTGCCGTTTTTGTCTTTGTTGGAGGCTTCGATGCCTCTGCAGCATTAAAGCTTGTTTGAACACTGTTCAGAAAACAAATGCAGCGGGTTAAATTTTCAGTTTATGCATCAAGAAAGCTCTTAAAAAGATTACTTACATATGAAGAAAAACAGCAGTAGGAGTCTCCTGAGCAGCTTAAGGGGTGAACTCTGCAGCTTAGAAGCCCTGAGGATATTTAGTCCTTGCAATATAAAGTTTATTGCAACAGTTGTGTGTCCATAACACAAAATCAACTGGAGAAGAAGAAGCAGGGAATTATAAAGGGAATAGCTTGGTGTTAGAAAATGTTTATGTATAAGCATATTCCATACAGGAATATGCTTTATTCAATAAGAGTTTTTAAAAAATGATTAACAGCTGAAGGGAATATATGTGAGCAGGCTTGATTTTACTACAGCCTAACAAAACCTTGTCAGGTTCTGTTTTTATCCCAGGAACAGTAAACAGACTGGTCCTTTGTACACTCAGAAAAAACATTTCAGTAACAATATCTTAAAGTGGATTCTTTGGGACAGCAGTAGCCAGTGCAGAGATCACAGAACTGGGGTAATACTTTACTTTCAGCTTTGTTTATTCTCTGGTAGAATGAGCTGTGGCTGTGTAGATGCTTTTTTAGGAAACCCAGATAAAAGAAATACAATGGTCTAACCTAGTGGAAATAAAAAGTGTGAATTAGTTTTGCCAAATCCTTTTAAGCTATATATCCTCTTATTCTTGTTATACTTATAATGATGTTCATGGGCTGGTTCTGTAATAGATCAAAGTCAAAGGGGGTTGAAATGTGAAAAATCTTTCAGCCTTCCTTCTTCACTAAGAAACTTTTGTCAGTGATTAGTAGGCAATACTATGGTCAATGTGTCAGGATCCATATGTTAATTTGTATGTATTACCCGTTTTATTTTATAGTCACTGTTCTGTTGTGTTGCTGTTAGTTTTACTTCCTGTTTTTGCCTGCCTCCAATCACATCCCGGCCCTAATGTGTTGCACCTGTGTCTCATTGTCTCCCCTCTCCTTGTGTATTTTAACCCTGCTGAGCCATGTTGTCTTAGTTATTCTGCATACAAGCTCTCTTGCGTTCTGATCTCTGTTTGCCTCCTGTGTATGACCGGTTTTGGTATTTTTGACCTTTTGGATTTTTGCTTGTTTGCTTGTTTTGGATTTTGACCATTTGTTAACTCCTGGATTAAAGAGCTCGCTTTACAGACTTGGTACTTCTCCCATGCTTCTCTTTTACACTTGGGTCCATACACACCTGGCGTTCACACAATGTATAGATGCAGTGGGTGAACCCCCCCCCCCAAAAAAAATGCTGATCAAAAACTGCTCCATGATAACATCACATTACTCTAAATTGTTTTAAGAATGGCTTTTCGTAGGCCATGTCATCGCTTCCCAGTCTGAGTGCAGCCAGGAGCGATGTGTTGCAGCTCTTCTCCTTCCCCATCAGTTACTGCCTCCTCCTGTCTACACACAGCTGTTTTCAAGAAAAAAATGCACCGTGAAAAACTTTTCTTACACTGTCTGCCTAACATCGGAGCTCTCACTGATAAAGTACTTAGTGGAGTCAACTTTGTGGGGATTCAAAAATAAAGCTGGCGGAGACCAAATTAGAGGTAAAAGGGCAGTGGCTTTTAGAATGTACTGCATAGGCAGAAACATGACTACTATGGTAACTGCTACGGTTGTGGTAAAATATAATTTTTTATATCCTTCAGTTTGTTTGGAGCACTACTGCTTCCTAATGGTCCAAATTCATTACTGCAGCTTTAACAATTTCATTGACTTTGTAGTCTTCACTTTTTTTTCTTTTTTGTTAACCAGTTTGATTCATTAACTTCATGAATAGTGTCCAAAACAGATCCAGGCGGATGAATATTCAATTACACTTGTATTTCTCAGGAACTTCCCCTCCTCATTAATCCCAAATTTAACCACCAAATGTAAAAATGTTTTTCCGATGAATCTTTAGACATTGGAGCGTATACACTGATTTCCCAAATGGGTTCAGGTTCACCGCACATCGTTGTTTGTTGATATATTTGGGCAAAGGCATCCACTTGTTTGTTGGCTATGTACTGTACATATTGTACATACTTCCAGCCTTTCTTTGAGGATATGGAGGACTGCACCTGTGTTTTTACAAACAAAACTACTGGCTAGCATGTGAAATAGATGGAAATGGAAAAACAAACAGCTCTGTCCAATATTTTCTTGAATTAACCTCCTACCTCTGTGGACCAATAGTAGGGTCATTTCTATCCAAGTTATTGATATACTACATACTCATATATGAATAACTTTGTTAAGGTTTTTTTGATATTATGATTTTATAAATAACAATAATAATATCAGAGAAAAGAAAATGTCATGGCAAATAAAACAGAAAATAAAAGACCAAACAGCAACTCGCTGACCCAATGAAAGCGGTAGCTTTTGTAAATCATCTACATTTTAGTGAAGCTATTCACCTTTAAACCTGCTGAATTTAATAGGAGCCCATGTAGACACATACAATACTTCAGACTTACCTGGTGCTTACCCATTCCAAAAAGGGAAAAACAAACAAAACTGAAAAGGACCAGAGCAGCTAGCCTTGTGAGAACAGAACACACACAGGCTGAATCTCAAAAGGAGAGACAAAGCCCTTTTCTTCTACTTCATTCTTATTTAATGCCAGGTGGCAGCCATAAAGGTCTGAAGAAATACTCATTGTTTGTGCTTCAGGGGGGCTTATTCTTTTCTTGAGCTAGGAGACTTTGATTTGGGTCTGATTAAAATTATAATCCAATCTGTAAAAATGTGTCTTTGTAAGCAGCCAGCGCAGCACATGCACTGATGCTGGAGTCAACAGCGACTAGCCTTATGTACTAAAATTTGCAAGCGCTAGATTGGCACAGCATACTGTAAAAATAATATTAAATATGTCACAATTAATTCCAAATTTATGAAAAAAACAAAACAAAACAGAATGTAAACATGGCAAAACATTAGACCTCTGTCTGTGAAATATATATCGCTGTCGTATAACATTAAAGCCTCCAGTGAGTGTTGGACTGTTACAGCAGCCAGGCTCCAGGGCTGTAGGCAGTGTGAATTTCTCTGGCAGAGCTCAGTGATTGGCACTGGATGGATGAGTGCTGCCCGAGGCAGTCCAGTGTTGCTGGATATCAATCACTGTTGATAAATAGCCCTCTCCCATGAAAACAAATGTCCCCTCTTTTACCACTGATTTAGATGAATCAGCCAAAGGACATCAATATCCAATTGTTCTGGCTTGCTTCCTCTCATCAAAGTACATCTGTTAGTCGTCTTTTAGGGGGAAAACAAATGTCCTCCAAAAGGCTGGCAAGCTTAAAATGTAATTTCCCAGCTAAATACTCACCTGTATAAAAATATCTCTGTGAAGATGGCAAGTCACTTCTTTCATGTGCTGGACAGCGATGTATTCATATCTCCTGAGTTATTACTATCTTAGACTATTACTGGCCTCTCATGCTAACATTCACACACTGAGGTCCTTCTTCATCGCAGTGGAAAAGCTGTCAGGGTGAAACCTAAATAGGTAATTATCTGACTTGGGTGAAGGAGAGGAGGAGTGAGAGAGGCCGCCAGCAGTTCCTCGTGACCAGCCGAAAATCAGGCCCGCTTTTCAGCCCAGGAATATTAATTGCGGTCCCACGTTACATCTGGGGCCTTTATCGGATCCCCTTGTTTTCCCAAACAAGGCAAGAGGAGGGCAAGTTTTTCCCTTCCCACATTTATCCATTGATTGCTTACCTAACAGGTTGGCATTTGAGAGGGACGCCCAGGCTTTAGTAATTCATTGCTAAACTGCCAATGCATTCTGATTTTATTTTTTATTTCTATTTATTTTATTTTTTTTATACTTGTCATGTTCATGTAAGTGTGTTTGTCAGAAAGAGAGAGAGAGAGATTGGTTGCCCTGTACTTATCCTTGCCTTTGACAAAATGAATAGTCTGTTTCTGGTGGCTTACTGCCCCCAATAGGCTGTAATAGTGAAAACCAAAAGACGAATGAGAACTGTTTCATCCGCCTCATTTTGTATTTTAGAATACTGGCAGAGCAATTTGCTGCATTGGATCATGACTTGTACACATATATACTGTATGTAGGATAAGAGTGGGTGTAAAAGTAAACTATAAAACTGTGCACAGTAAAGCCCATATATTCAGTCAATATAGAGCTACTCTATATCATATTGCAAAGAACCACAGACAGGATAGAATGAAGTCTCCAAATGAAATTACATACATAATATTGTGCTATGTTGCACATGGACATCTCAAGCGCAATCCTTATTGATCATACATCCCATCATCAATACTCCATCACAGTTGGTGTCTGTCAGATTTGCCTGAGGTCATACCAGCTGACCTCCTGTCTCAGTGTGGCTTGGAGCCTCTCCACTGAGCGGTAACAAATGATTATCCTCCTGGCTGCTCTCTGCAGTGCAGCTGAAATAGCCCAGAGTGTCCGTTTGCTGCTACCCCACAGACCTGATGGAGGGGGGAGGGGGGGTGACTGGAGATGGATTCCTTCTGTCATTCTCCACTCGGGCATTCCAGAAACTGCTTGAAGAGATGAACCATGTTTGAGTCCACGTCTTTAATTAACCGCACAGGCCTTTGCATTGTTCGGAGAGCTGTTACACTGCCTAATAACAGCCAGCAGAGAGACCTGAAAGGAAATAACTAACATTCTCAATTTGGAGATTCCATTGCATTGGAGTCCAAAACAAATGAGAGCACCGAATTGCTTTTTGTAAGGATTTGTAAGTATGCAAATAGCATTATAAGGAGTATAATGCTATGCAGTATGCAGTATGCAGTATGCGTGCGTAAGCCAGAGTGTCCCGTAACAATGAGAGGAATGCCAGAGAAGTGGGTCTCAGATGATTAAGAGCTGCCTCTTTCCCCAGGCGTCTTTGTCTCTAGAGACACATCATCTTCCTGATAGTTTCTAGGCTGAGCTTCGGCCCTGCGACAGATGACAGCAAAGAAAAGCCCAACTACTCTTCCTTTGTCTGGTTCAGGAGGGCAGGCTGCTGCATCTAGATTTATTTATCTTACAAATGACTCTATCTGGAGGCAGTGGTGTTTGACTTCACAGCTGAATGATTGAGAGGGTGTAGAACTGATCTGATCTCCACACTCTTTCTCTTTGTCTTTTGTGCTCTTTTTCCTATGCAGACACTTAAAATTCATGAAGCCTCCTTCAATTAGTTCCAAAACAGGTATTTTTCTTCACTTGCCAGCTCTCATAGAACATGCTGCTAATCACATTTGATCTGGTCTGCATTTCAGTTCCTATTCTATTAAAAGATACCTCTGTGTAATCAAGAAGCCTCTCTGTGTTTATGTCTTTCATTTCTTTTTCTTCAACAGACAAAAACATGATCTTTCATTTCCTAATTAACTAACACAGGGGCTTGTGAAGGAGAGAAAATAAAATGAGGCATAGATTGTCTTCTCAGTAGAGGCAATTAGCACCTTTTCCTCGCCTGCAGGTAACACCACAGGTTGCCGAAATAGCTGTTTTTCATTGTTGACCTGATGTCTCTTCTTTTCTTCTCCTTACCTCCTATGAAGACTGACCTATATGGACAACAAATGTCAAGTGTAAGGCAGAGAAGAGATGAGAGAAACAGCAGAGAGAGACAAAGGCAGACCAAAGCCTACTCTCAGGTCCACTCATGCAGGAAATAGAAAGAAAAAATAAGATTCGCTCTTTCTTTGTATGCTCCCCTGGAGAGGTCACCTGTTCTCAGAGCTACACGGGGAAAGCAGTAAGATGTACACACCTTGATACATATATTTTCCAATTCCCAACAAGAGCACAGCCTAATTATAAGACAGAATATTTATAGTTGTGCATGTTTAATGGGAAGAGTTGTGAAGTGCAAATTTCAGGACTCAGTTTCATAACTTGTGTCGAGGCCCTGCTGTACAACCTTTGGCTGTAGCTGTAGGAGCCAAGGCTGCGTATTTCATGCTGTCCTCTTTGTTCACATGCAGCAATCAGATGATGAGTACATTGGACACTGGCCATAGCAGAATTTGAAGGAAATTCCAACAGCCACAAACTGTGACAACTTATTAACTGGCTTGGCAGGCTTTAGGACTCACTGCTCAAAGCCCTGTAGCAATGTTTAGTATTTTTGGCATTTTCACATAGGCTTTAAAGTAGGATTTGGCTGCAGTAGATCTATTACTATGCAAACACACCACCAGAGATAATAATAATAACATTACAATGCCTTAATTTTCACACCTAGGACTCCTACTGTTTGGTTGTGTGATTAAGAGCCAGGGATATTGTTCTGTTCCTCTGAAGCTTTAAATCGCTCATCTGTTGTTGGGACTTCACTTGATGTCTTCAGTAAGTAGAGCATAAGAGCTGCCATTAACATAAAAGTTGACAGTCCTGCCACAGAGTTTTTGCCATCTATTTTGGTGTGTCAATCAAACAGCATGAGCAGTTTCTCATGAGATGGGCTGAGGTAACGATTTATGAAGACTGGCATCTCAGTTGATAAGTTGTACAGAGGGAGTGATGCACAACAGAGAAATATATTTGACATTCAGGCCATGTATTGCCATATTACAACACGCTTGAGTATTTTATCATATTAATGTTAGTAATGCTTTTTCTTTTCTTCTTTTTTCTAGCAGCAAGACATGACAAATATATCTTTTTAAGTATTTTCAAATGGGCTGATTGGGTCTGAGGGGGCTGACACTGAGCCTCTGGGATATGGTGTTGTGTGTCTTTATTCTTTGAAAATTTGCCTTTGATAACAGACTCTCCACGGTAAATACATACCAGTGAAATGTACACGGCCCCTTTGTTAGACCTTGCAGAAAGCAAGTACATACCCACTGACTCAAAATACTACCAAATCACGCTACTGCCTCTTTAACACAAGCAAATATTTCTTGGCTGTGCTCTTGATGTAGAAATAATGAGTTTCAATTATACCGCAAAAAGAGTCATTTTATACTCAGTTGGCTGTTCATTAGGTACACCTAACTAAAACTAATGCAATGTTATATAGCGGCCCATTACACCCATATTTCAGATACATTTTTTTTTTTTTACCATGGATTAGCATAACATTTTTTAACATCCATCCATCCATCCATCCATCCATCTTCATCCGCTTATCCGAGGTTGGGTCGTGGGGGTAGCAGCTTCAGCAGGGAGCCCCAGACTTTCCTTTCCCCGGCCACTTTTTAACATTTTCATTTAATTTATATCATTAACTCAAGATCATCATATTTTATGGAGCACAAACAACATGAGTAAACAAGGAGTAGGAGACGATGTGGCTAAAGCACATGAAATGTTACTTGAACAAAGGAAGAACATTCTTCAAATCTGCACCTAATACACGCATGTATTTTGCCTAATCCAACTGCAATAATAATAGTGATGTAAATATAAATGGTTTAAATAATGATGCATTTCATTATGGGATGTTGCAGAGCTTCTGGTCTGTGTCCAAGCCTTGCATAAAATTAATAACAGCCTGCCTTTACTTTTGGTTTTCATTTCCAGTTTAAGCTGCTTAAAATGGAACAAATATCAGATAGTATCAGGCTTTTTCTTTGAATTCACTTTGCCTTTAGTCCACTTGTGCAAGAACCTGTAACCCTCATTGCCAAGAAAATGGAGGACAAGCAAATCATGGCTGGTGCTGTCTCTCTCTCGGTCTGATGGAAAACTATTTCAGCACCCATTTGTGGAAGCAGATCAGGCAGACATTGAATGGCAGCAGTGATATATTGTCAAGATAACATTGTCCCAGGAACTAAACCCATGTGCTGAGATTTTGCAGAAGGCTCTCCCCAGTCCTAGAGCATAAATACTCTGTGAACACATGGGTTCGCCCAATTTAGGGTTGTTTTGGTGGTTTCTCCTCAACATTCTCTGAAATGCTTTGGTATCAACATTTCAGTTTTTTGTCAGATAGTTATTAATATTGGTGAGGTGAAAAACTGATTTTCTTTGGTCAGACATCTATAGTGATTCGGCCCATGTCTTCTGTGATCTTAGGGGAATAAGTAGAATCATTTTGGAGGGTCAACTTTTTCACCACAGTGAAAAGGAACCCAGCATAGCACACTTTTAATCCCTTTTAATCAAACATTTTAGTGTTTTTAGTGACAGTATCTTTTGTTTAACATAATGTTTTTAGTCTGTAAATTATGACAATGTCAGAAGTTTATAGGATTACTATTTTGTAGACCTGTTAACAATTCATACCTGAAATATGATAATGAAAGTAAAATATTTTCCACTGAAATGTAGTGTGGTACAAGTACAATGTCACATAAAATAGAAATATTCAAAGTACCAAAAAATTGTACTCAAGTATATAATTGTCACTCATGGATCCATCCACCTTTAATTTTTTTCTGACTCTTATTGAAGTTAGGAGATTGTCTATTATGTACAAGTAACAGGCTACATATTTTAAGACTTCCATCCACCAGCTACTACAACCTGCCTGGAGGGAGAGATCCAGGTATTTAGCCTGGGAGGGTTTGTTAACACAGACACTGATACCGGTTGGTTCATTAGTGCTCCAGGTTGTGATCTGATGCCTTCTCCTCTGCTCAGGGACAGCTTTTCTACTTAAACATGGATTGACTCCTTCACTTCTCTTTCAAACCATCCTTGCTGTCCAAATAGATATGTGGATGACACATTGGTGAAAATCAAAACCCAGGACATCCAAGCACTCACGGGACACGTCAACTTAGTGGACAAAAACATCTAGTTAACACGAAAAGATTTGTTGAGCAACAGTTCATCTGCCTTTTCTTGGACTGTATCGTACACATAGAAGAAGACAAGAGCCCTGGCGTCAGGGTTTACAGAAAATGCACACACACAGACCAGTACCTATTTTTCCTCAGACCCAGAAAAAGCTATCTGTTTCATGTGAGGAATGCACTGAACGGTACATCAGCGAAACCAAACAAACACTAAACAAACATGGCTGAACACAAGAGGGCCAACTAACCAGGACTAGACTCAGTAGTTTTCCTGTACCTACAGGAAAAGCGGACACTTTTTTGATTATAACAACCTCCAGATTTTGGACAGGAAGGAAAAGTGGTGGGAAAGAGGTGTGAAGGAGGCGTCTATATTAAAATAGAGGAACTATCCCTAAACAAAGAAAGAGGCCTCAGACACCAGGGCATCAGAGCTCAGGTGACTTTAACCCCTTTGGCCACAGTCATCATAGCAACAGGAAGCTCTAATGAACCAAGTGGTATCAATGTCTTTGCTAATGATCCCACCAAGTGTAAATTCCAGATTTTCTTCACAGTTAGTCAGAACTGATGAAGCCCGTTGTATGAGATGAGAACCATCTATCTCAGAGCGCTATCACCCGAATGACTGAGAAATAAACAGAGCTCATGATGAAATAATATTGTTTTTTTATTGCATTTTGAGCATCTTTTCATACCCAAATACACTTTGATACGAGAAGTCACAAATTTGGCCTGTTTTATTCTGTGTGTACTTTGACTTATGACTTACCTTTGAAATGTGCATTAAGAGGAATGCTCAAGGTCATGGTAAATCATCATTGTGTGCCTTGTGCGAACCTGCTGCCACCATATGCACCGAGCAGCGTGTAGGGACCAAAAGGTCTCAAAAGGTAATTTGTCAAATTCCTAAGTAACTAGCTTAAATTCCATTGAGACACCGTGTTTCGCCAGCATCTATTGGAGAAATTTCTCAAACTGCCAGGCTATAACTACACATCAAGGTGTACACTTGAGATCAAACGTGGGGTTCATGAGACTAACCCTTACACCACTGACCCATTATAAAGTCACAATCACAACACCAACATTTCATCCCTTGAAATAAATAGTCCGACAAAAAATTACTATCTTACCATCATCATCTTATTTAGAGTTACATGGGCAGATCAGCACCAATCTCATGTCTGTGTATTTCAGATTACAGTAGAAACAGAGGCCTCTTCACTTATATGTCATTTTTTTCTAAGTGTTGGTGGAACATCATTTGCGTAAATGATTTCGTAACATGCCATCACTATTTTTCACCCTTTATACGTGAAGAAAGACATTAAAATTGTCTCTTTAAAATTATTTGTACTACTATCACTGTCTTCTCTTACAACATTAGTTCACTGTGTGTGGCGGCTCAGTGAGGTAAAACTCACCTGCACATGCTGTGCTCCTGTTTTGTGACTTCGACAGTGTGTAATTATCATCCTCACTGTCTCACAGCAATATGAATCTTAGTGACTGGAGTGTAATGTTATCAGTCTGACCATTCAAACCAAACCTGACAAAGGACTGCACTACCGTTCAGGTCCTTTTCAAATGAGTAAGCTGCCCGGTTCACTTTATAATTGTGTAGTTAATAATCAATATGTAAATGTCCATTAGATTGTAATTTACATGAGAAATAAGATTATATAGATTGGTTAAAATTCTACACACACATATACACTTGTATGAATTTGATCTGGACAGACATGATCAAGATTTTTCAACTGAGAATATAAAAGGAGCTTATTGTACAGCATTTACTGTCAATCAGCTTTATTTATTTTGCAAATTTCTGTTTACCAGGCTCCAGCTGAGCTGTTGATGGCAGTAAAAAACACTACCAGTCCAATTGCAAATGGTTCACACATCATCTTGTGTTTGGAATATAAAAGCTCATCCGAGCTCTGATGGCTGCACTAGAATACTGTACTCTTTGTTTTGTTACACAATAAAAACCCGTTAATAAAAATACAAAAAAATACTGAGAGTTAGTGGGGAAAAGAAAAAAACTGTTAGCAAATCTGTGATATGTTTTTAAAAATAAGCAGCATTTAATATAACAAAAGAATGTGCACTAATTTTTGTGTGTATTTTCTCTTTTGAAATGTGATGTCATTTCTCTTTATCAGGAAAAAAATCATTTAAAAGCACTTAGATTAAAGGCAACACAACAGGCATATTTTTTGAGTCAAGTCTGTTCTCTGTTGCACAACAGATATTGACCAGCAGGTCATCTCTGGACTTTAAAGTGCTCTTCTGACCTGATGATCTCCCCGGGCTGAAGTACACACAGTATGTCAGCAGAAATTTCAGACACTATGTCGATAAGCTCATACAAATGGGTGGTGGACCTATAACCTAAGAGCAGTTATTGGTTCGTTTTTGACCAGGAAAATGATATACCTCAGTAGTTAGAGCAGGTAAAAAAAGTTTAGTTCAGCACATACCCCCTAAAAAAGTCTGTATATTTCATTTAAAAGCCATCACTCTCCCAAGCATCCCAGAGCATGTAGGTGCTGCCCAGATGCTGGATGGAAACCATCCTCGCTTCAGTCCCAGCAAGAAATCCTTCAGAGGCATTTCATTTTCAATTCTGCTGAAATTTTGTGTGGTTTGCTTTCCTCTCAGTAATGAGATACAAACTCTGCGTTGTTCCTCTGCTTCTTTAATGTCTTTGGTTTGGTTTGGTTTTTTTCCAAATTACCTTTGAAATGTTGCAGGAGCCAATGTCTCCTGTGAAAGTTTTCCAAAGCTCTAACAACATTAACCGGAACCAAAGGCACTAAAACTCAAGTACTTCAAATATCATTTGTGCAAACAATCACAACAACAACCTACATATCAGAAATACTTCAACAGTATAGTGTGTGGTCTCAGTATTTGGAATGTTATTAAAATAACAGCTTTTACAAGCTGTCAGTAAATTAATCTCTGGGTTTAACCTGAATAACAGGGAAAGGAACGTTTGCGAAATAAAAATGATGTTTTCCTTCTCAATTATTCATCATTTAAGTGTGACTTAAATTCTAGTGGTATCTTCATCACCATCAACATTATGTTGAATTGATTGCAATTATATACTGTTTACCTAATTGGCCAAGATGTTTTGGTGCTTATTCTTAATTAACACACGAGCGTTTAGTTTTATTCTGCATACACTCTTTGTAGTTATGTTTGGGCAACACAAAGCACTTGAATAAGGCCAAAAGAAAAAAAAAAAAAAAAAGCAGTATTGAACTACTAAAACCCAAAGTCTATTCTTAGTCACATTAATTATGATGTCAGAAAAAGAGTTTGTTAGTAAACAAAATCTAGGCAGCATCATATTTGTTCCAAGTCTGCCAGCCAATTTAAAATTTGTTGTTCATGGACGGACGTAGTTACTAAAACAGAATGATTCAGCCATTGCATATGTCTGTGTCTGTACTGTTTTTAACATCTCACTGGAGTATACAGTTGGAACATGTCAATGATTCAAATCAAATCAAAATCAAATCAGATTTATTTGTATAGCGCCAAATCATAACAAAGTTACATCAAGGCACTTTACATATAGAGCAGGTCTAGACCAAACTCTTTATAAAATTATTTAAAGAGACCCAACAGATCCCCCGAAGAGCAAGCACTTGGCGACAGTGGCAAGGAAAAACTTCCTTTAAGAGGCAGAAACCTCGGGCAGAGCCAGGCTCAGGGGGGGCGGCCATCTGCCTCGACCGGTTGGGTTGAGAGAGGGAGAGAGAGAGAGAGAGAGGCACGGGGGAGGGGGGGGGGGGCAAAGTTGGGTAGAGTAGGGAGAGAAAGAGAGCAATTCTGGATCGGCTCCCTCCAAATAAAATAGGAAATAACCCCTTTTTCAAAATCAAGGATTTAAAACAGAGTGACTAAAAACTTTTCATGAATGTCGTTACCACTTTGCTCTGCCGCACACTAAAAATGGAAGTGAAGGTGATACACCTGTTAACTTTCTACCCTTGCAACAGAAGGACAAAGCCCTGTTTTAAGAGCTCTGTTCCAGGGGAATATCTCTTGATCCTAATGACAGCACAACATCCAGGTGGTTTAACAGAAGTTTTATGTTACATCTTTATTGTTGGCACTGAAGAAATTGTATGCTTTTGGGCATTTTTTTCCTCATAGCTTTCAGATGGAGTGGTGGCAATAACAAAAAACCAGCTGTAGGTCTGATCTATCTGCCTGGGGGCCAAGACCTGATGCCGACTATAAACCCTGGGAAGAGTTGGATGGGTCAGAAGTACATGAGCTCATCTGGAACATGGCTCGGGGATTGACAAAGGAAGAGGGACCACATGTGAGCTGTAACTAAAAATGAGTTTAGTTGACATAAGTGAAAAGGAGGATTTAGTGTGCAACTGCTGGCCTCAGTGTATATGGTTCAGCCAGGCCTGACAAGCCTCCCTGATCACTCTGTCCTCTTCTGCAGGGGACAGGCCTGTCTAGAGAGGACTGTTGCAGTGGGCAGCAGAATGAGACAAGCAAAATCCCTTGGCAACTGAAGTAGGTATGCATCAGTGTTTCTCTCAGCTTTTATTTCAAAAATCCACCCTTTGTAAAGCCATTAGAAGTTACCAGCAGCTCACAGAAGACCATGACCAATATAGTTTGTGGTAACCTCAACAGGATGCTTTTTCTTTCACTTTTTCCGTTGAATAGCTCTTTATAAGTTTTCATTTATCAAATAGTAAGAGATCACCCTAGATGGAGCAACTTTCAGGTCCATTGCAAAAGGATGAAATAGTTCAGCAGGGTCCTGTTAACTTTTTCGTACCTGACTCTTTCCGCTGAGGATTTTTCATTCTGCAATCAGACATGAAATTACAGAGTTTTGTGCATGTGTGTGTGTGTGTGTGTGTGTGTGTGTTTCACAGAAAGGTACAATTCTTGAGGGAAAAAAAAAGTTTGAAATCAGATCAGCCTGATTGAACTGACAGCATTAAAACATATTGGTCAATGTAAACCTTTCACTGGGGAACAAACACCTAAGGTTATTACCTCTGGAATCTGATTTCATCTTTTCAATTCCTTATATTGTTTATCTTAACTATACATAAAAAAAAAAAACTGAATTCAAACTGACATCTCGCCGCACAGGACATGTTGATAAATCTGTTGCTGCAGTGGAGGGGAGACAGGTGTGCACCGCTGTGCCCAATCAGCCCAGCTGATTATCCTTCTGCAAAGGACCATCGGCAGAAGCGGCCCTTTGACAAGCGACAGAATTTGTGAGAGATACAATTAAGGTCTCAACAGGGAACCTGTATCTAATACACAAATAGGACTGTGGCTGGATCTCTTCACATATACACATTATGTTCAAGCTGTGGAATGGAAAGCTAACGTCGAGTCACATCAGACATCTTCATCAATTTATTTGTCTTGCTCAGATGACAGGGAGGCTGAATTCTTGGTTATTGCCATTACTTTTGGCATTCACTGTTCCAAAGTATTTTTCACATGCCAACTAATGAAATTGCTGAAGGATTATCTTTGGATTAATACACTGAAAAATGACAATGATTAAATGGGGCTGACGCTCAGACTTTAAGGACTTCAAGTTCAAAGCACAATTCTAGATATTCAAAATGCAAACAACAGCAAAAAATGAAGGCGGTATAAAACAATTAAGTTGGAGAACATAGTCAGTAATGTCTCAGATAATATTTATTTTTAAATTGTCTAACAATCATTGCAGCTGACTGCTTAGCTACAGGGCAGAATCGACAATCGTCAAGTTACACACGATCAGCAAGACAAGGATGAATGAAAATGAGCAGCATTCAGTTGTTGATGAGCCCGAGTTCTCAGACATTAAACCACCAAAACCTTTATCAGTCTAAAGGTCTAAAGGGGCTCAATCTCAGTCATCAGCTATTATTCAAACTGGAAGTCTTAAAATGGGTGAATTATAAGATATTTCCCAGTCTGGTATCTTTTTTAAAAATATAACTTTAGATTCGTTCAACATAATAATCATTCCTTATCATTATTATTTATGTCATACATTGCTGCACATATGCAGAATCAACACAAAACCATACCTTCATCCGCAGCTGAATGTGTAATTATAATGTCCTGATTTCTCTGAGAGATAAAGTGTCCCATCTCTACAGGAGGCAGAAGTCCTGGGGTCTCAATTTCATTCGACAATATCTAATCTTACCAGAGGTGCTTTGGGATTTCTAATTGGATGGGCCCTTAAAGACAGACGAGTTACAAGGAAAATCTAAAGAACTGCTTTTTTGGGAAAAAAACATCAATACAATATGTGGGTGGACGAAAAAGAGTAGGCTGAAATAGAAGACACAACTTACACCATATCTGGCATCCAAAATTAGTTTTGTAGGCTGCTGCCCGCTTAAATATTTATTTTTCTATTGTTTATTCTTACTGGTTTGATATTGCATATATTGCTTGTATTCTTTCATCAGGCAGCATTATTAAAAATAACATTTAAAAGAATCTCTTTCAAAGTGAATTCCCGTCATGATTTCTAAGTGCCTTGAAGACTGAAAACCAAAAACACATTTGCTGGAGTTGTCCGCACAGACGGTAACAAAGTTCAGTACACATATGACTTTTGATTGAAACGCGAACTCGCTATTGATAGATTGTGCAAAGGCACCAGTTCAACACACATTAGCAGCATAAGTCCATGAATATACACTGCAATGCAATGCAGCTGTCAAACACACTGCATTTGCTTTCTGAGAAAGTCTTTTTGATTGGTCAATCATCAAACTTCATTCTTCTTTTCATGCTGCCAATTCATTCAGAGTTGTTTTCTGTTGTCTCCAGTTGCGGTCATCTCCCTCCCTGGGCCCTGGCTTATTCTCTACACGCATTTGTCATCACTTTCCTCTCTTCTGTCGCTGGATTCGCTATACAGAGCAGGGAGACGCCACTCATCCCCACTGTAATGACCTCCCCAGACACCCAGTGAAACTGTTTGTAAATCCCCAGCAGTTTGTTGGAGGACTTTGCTGTATTAATAAAGACTCATGACACAGTGCAGTGTGCAGATCAGCCCCTTGTTATCTCAGATATGCCAGCACCCAGATGAGGGGTCATTAGCAAATGCTACAAAGGACGCTGCAGCAATGGGTCCCAAAACCTTTTGAGAGACTCTTTCGAGCACAGATGAAGTTTATAATTAACCTCCTGTGCGGAGACTATGCAGCAGTGACATCACAGAAGGTTCTGTGCGTGTGCAAGCTGCCAGCAGAGGAAAAGCATTTACCTCAGCCTCAAAATGGTCATTAAAAGTATAATGTAGGACTTTTTGGAAGCTCTCCCACCCGATGGCCCACATTGCAAAAGTGTGTCAACAGAGTCAATAAGCAAAAGCATTAATTGACATATGTCAGCGATGTGAGGTAATAAAAATAAAAAATGATTGGTGATAATATACAGCATTAATAAATTCAGCTCTATTTACAAAAATAGAACTGGGAGGCTTGCACTAGCTTTTTTATGTGGTGGACCAACAAATTACTGTCCATGACAAAGCGAGTCTGCAAGCAGGACAAAAACAAAAGAAGACTGAATTGAAACCATAAGTTATTCAGCAACAATTATCCTGTATGCACCGATGTTTATACATATTATGAGTAAATAAACTCAAACTCTATGTTTTCAGGCTTCCAGATTGAGAGAGCTGATATAGCATTAATCAATGTCACACTATCAAAATATGTCAACATGTTTACATGAAGCCATCCTAGCAAACTGTGCAGAAATGGACATGTTGAAACACCATGTACTCTATATGAATGGTTAATTATTCTCCAACTTGTTAAATAATTCCCCGTATTGTATATGAGTCGTAAACCTTTCCAGTTATTTGCCAATTGCGTTTCATTCTTCCACATTTATTAAATGTCATATTTCTTGTCAATATTTAAGATGTGTGTGGTGGGTCGATTACGTTTGAGGTAGCTTTCTCTCATCTCCTCTGTGAAATCATCAGTTTCACATATCACTATATGTTATTACCTTTATGTTCAACTTTAGATAGAATTTACACATCTGATGTGGTATTCATTTATGTTTAGTAGAGCTATGTTAAGCATAGTATCTACTATCCTCTCCCTGGTAAACTGGTTAGCATATATCCTGTGGCGACAGTGAAATGTGTCTTTTTCAATCATAGTGACATTATTTTCCTCCTCTAGATGCTGTGCCTGTTGTCTGCAATATTCAGTTTGCTGTTTGACATTGTGAATGAACCAAAAATAAGAAAAAAATCCATAGAAAATAATTGTGTTTACAGGAGTGGAACAGTAGAGCTGTCTTTGTAGCAACAAGCATTCGCCCCAACAGATGCCATTATTTTGTGAATGTAAATAAAAAATATAAATATAAATATAATAAATTGGAATTGAAAATTGTATGGTTTCAACTCATGTACGTATTCAGTTTGCACATACTTTTGAGGTATTAACGTCAATCTTGAAATAACTCAGGCAAGGAGTCGTATTCCTGGAAAACCTATACTTTTTAGTCCAATAAATGTCACTGTATCTGTTCCTGTAAAGCAAAGCATCTACTGTAGAGTGCATTTGAAAGGAAAATCAGCGTTCTAATGACACGCTTTCAGTAATGAATGCAAGTGGCCGAATGCTTGCACACAGCCTGAAAATGAAATTGGCACTTTTCTAGCAGCATTCCTGCCAGGCCTGACGACTTGCTACATCCTATTTAATCCGTCACACATAGCCATCATACACAACAGTGATGATTATGAAAAACGATCGGCATCCTTTCTGAGCGGAACCTGAAGACTGAGTCGTTGATTGAAAATAAATCCCAGAAAGTCATTGGAATGCATTAAAATCATTTCTGGCCTGTCATCTGCATGACATGTTGTAACCCATGCTGGCAAACACAGATTTACCAGCATCTTTGCTTAATAGTACTATCATCACTGCAAGGGTTTGCTACTGCTGCTAAAAGAAACTAAACAGAGACACTGTGCATTCACCGTGGTTTGAATTTGAAACAGACGATATCCCAGATGGTTGCAGTGGCCGATTTCCTACTTGGTTGTGAAAACTGTGAAAACGCTTTGATTAGAAGGAAATGATAATGTAGTGCTGATGTTAGCCCAAAATTTGCATAAGAAACATTCTGTAAGCTTGTAATAGCACTTTCATTGATGCTTCTCACTTAGTTCACTTGTTTGCTGCTTCTCTACCTGCTAACTACTACTCATGCTAATTCAGATGTGCAAATAGACACGTCAATCTTATTTTCTGCTGCAGATTCCTCCAACCCCCAAAATCCTGTTGTGCTGAGGTTGTTTATGTGTTATATTAAGGTTGTTTTAATTGTATATGTGTATATTTAGTGTATTAATGGAGATTGTATTATTTGGCCAAGATTATTAAATGCTTCACAAGCTTTCACAAAGGCCAGTGAATTTTTAGTGAAATGTGTCGAGATGGAAATGCACACCCAGGTTATTCTTATCAAATGTCAGATTCACCATTAAGTTTGGCCCCTTTGACATGAAATTCATCACCCATCAAGCAGCTTCCCTTTGGTGCTGGCTTTTATGGTTAGCATTATTCAGCTTTCACAGATTTTTACACTTCATTGAAAAGTGATTTAAAGACATGCAATGTATATGTTTACAGGTGTAAAAAAAAAAAAAAAACAACCAAACAAACAAAAAAAAACTGCTCAAAACTTCTGAGTTAACAGAGAAGCCAACTGCAACTCCATCACTGGGGAAGAGCACACACTCAGTTGGTTTAACCTTGGTATTTCCCATGAAACCCAAAATGCTGGTGTTAGGATCAACTGTACTCAGGTCTTTTCCTTATTCTGCTCTGGTGTTCACCCCCCCCCGGCTGGTTTTCTGTGTTTACGTCTTACCCTGGACGTGACTGAGCTACATTCTACTATACTGCCAATCTACTGCTACAGTCGTCATCGCTGATTGCCCCCCTCCTCCTGCTCCTGGAGTATAACCAGCCTCTCCCTCCAGTCTTAACCAATTTGTGGTTGAGCCCACAGTGGGAATATATTTTGCTGACTGAGCTTTTGAAGAATCATGTTGAGACCCACTGGTCTTTAATTTGTTTTCTTTGTGCTCTAGATTTGCCAGTCACCTGGTCCTGTCCAGTTTTGGTCCTCTACTGTACCTAAACCCTCGCCTCACCATCTCCTGGCTCTTGTGCCAGTTCTCTCCTGATCACATGTCTGGTTATGCTCATGAATATCCCAGCTCACTTCAGAAATCTGCATCTCATCTCCAGACCAGTTTTAGTCAAGTCGTCCTGCATTGTGGGTCCAGATCTGTTTATTTGAATACTTAAGAGCAGAGCTGTTCATTTGACTCAACCTGTTGAGTAGAAATAAACTCCATTACAATTATTAAATGATTTTCAATAATTTACTGTATTTATAAAAAGTCTTAAGTATTAATGTCACCGAGTGGGGATGTGTGACTGGCAGTGTACAACACCACGCTTTCTGTTGAGGAGCTATCCACCAAACAACAAATACCAGGGGAGGATTTAATATGACAATTATTTTATTATAAAAATATCTAAAAACAATTTAAAATACCAGGTGCTCTAAAGGCACAGTCTAAAAAGAGTCCAAACAAAGAGCTGATACAAACTGTCCACTGGTTCCACAAGTGGTGGATGGGGAGTCCTCCGCCAGCAGGCTCCTGTGCAGTGGAGGGCCAACAGCCTTAAGAAGAAAGCAACAAAAATATCCGTCAGGGTAATCACGAACCAGTCAGTCTCCAGTTGTTATGGGAGGTTTTCTTTGAACAAAAATACGTTTGGATGGGAAGAAATAACTATAAAAATAAACCACAGCAACTCAAGAGTCCAACACAAATGAAAATAATTTAAATAAACAAATCACTCCAAAGAATAAATTCACAGCAACTCAAAATAGGCCCAATCCAAATGACTGAAATTGTCTCTAATGGCTGATGGTAGGATGCCCAAATGGTGTTTCTCTTTTCTTTGTCTCGGATAGAAGGTTGTAATACAACAATCTGCAACGACAGCTAATAGGTTTATGTCTCGTTCAATATTTGGTTGTAGTGCGAGCAGAGGGGTACTTAATCTGGAGGAAGGGTGTAACGCGTCCCCACCCTTCCGCTATTATCCAGGGCCTCTCCCCTCGAACCATGCGTCCCCGTGATCCCTCTGGCGTGCAGTCGACCTGTCCCTCTGTGTGGCGGCAGCGGCTTCCTCTGTCCAGCAGCAGGTATAGACGTCCTCTGTAGGTACCACCTCTCTCACTCTGTTCCCCCAAACCTGAAGCAAGATGCCTCCGTGCTGCAACAGCCGTACAACCAGGATTCCTCTGACAGCGTCTGTCACCGTGCCCCGCCTGCCACCAGCTCTCCTCTGCTCTCTGCTCCCTCTGTCCATCTAAAAAGGGGAAAAAAAGGAAGAGCCCCAACTACCCACACCTGTGTCCTAATTACATGCCGCTGAGCATCTGAAAAAGGGGTGTGCCATCCAATTAAGGTCATACGCATATGCACACACCCCACCCAGGTACCCTGTGACATTAATGTTGCTGATCATGATCTGCCCTGGAGGGACTTTTTCTTTTTGAATGAGTTTGGACTTTACGTTTCGATTTCAGTTGGCTTTCAGTGTCATCCTATTTTATTTTGATGTTGATTTGCTTTTCATTCCTGTTTTGCTTCCTGTCTTATGGTTTTCCCACCACAGAGATTGTCTTCACCTCCCTCATGTGTTATACCTGTGTCTTGTTTCATGTTCTCCTTGAGTGTCTTTAACCTCTGTGCTCGTTGTTGTTTTTGTGACTTTGTCTTTGTGAATGTACCCCTGTGCTTCATGCTCCTTTGTGCCTAATGATCCATTTTCCTGTTTTGTCCATCATTTGGAAACTCTGAGTTTTGTTTTTTGGACAGATGAGTTAAATTTTTTCTCATGTTTGGAAGTAATTTTTGTTAGGAAATTCCCTTTTGTCTTATTTGGGTACTGAAATGACATAATTCTGACAACAGCAGTTAGTCACTAGTGTTAAATAGAAGGACTGTACATAAAACGCCAGGCCACTTTGGCCATCAGCCACTATTTGTGCCTCTCTTTTCCAGAACATTAGCCAGCGTTCAGTGGAGGGTTATTCATGGAGGTATTTTAAGACTTTTTTTTGTGTGTGTCTAAACAAGATATGTGTATTGTCAATTTAAAAAAAAAAGAAATTGATAAATATGATTAAAACTTGAAGATATTTTGTTAACATAACTTAACAGAAACTTCATGATCTCATGGTTGCATCGTTAAGCACCATTGTGGAAGATATGCACTCAGCTTTTGTGTTTTCTTCTTCTATGAAGCGCAGAACTGAGCAGAATAGACTTTGGTTCCCTTTTTTTCCAAAAAGAATATGCAAACAACATTTATCTCCTAATAAACTGAGTCAGACATTATCTGGGTAAAAAACAAACAATGAGCAGGTAATTCTCTTTGCACTCCCTGCATCCAAACATAAAACCAACAAAGGAAGAAATTACCTGCCCACAAGCCACACAACCCTGCTGTACCCATTACTGCTGTGGCGTGTTATTTCTTGTCTGAAATGGACACTTCCATTTCTCATCACTTTGTTTACTTATTCCATCAGTGGGGTGCATGTTTAGTGCCCCAACTTGATTTTTTTCCTCATTCTTTAGAAACACAAGCGATCAGACTTACTGTATTTATACCAGATCTTGTTACACTGCAAGTTACTTTGTTTTTGAGCTGAACAAGAACAAAAATAGCAAAGAAAGGATAAATTCAACACCTAAAATAATCTCTTCATGAGAAATAGTGTAGGCATACATTACATACAACATACATACAACATAGACATAGGCCAATTGGTAAGTTCCTTATTTGACTCATTTCAAAGATATAACACTGAATGCAGGGGAGCATGGGGCGACGTAGTGGGTAGTGCTGTTGCCCCACAATAAGAAGGTTGTGGGTTCGGTTCCCTGCCTGGGGCCTTTCTGTCCAGATCAAATCAAATCAGGCTTATTTATATAGCGCAAAATCATAACAAAGTTACATCAAGGCACTTTACATATAGAGCAGGTCTAGACCAAACTCTTTATAAAATTATTTAAAGAGACCCAACAGATCCCCCAATGAGCGAGCACTTGGTGACAGTAGCAAGGAAAAACTTCCTTTAAGAGGCAGAAACCTTGGGCAGAACCAGGTTCGAGGGGGCAGCCATCTGCCCCGACCGATTGGGTTGAGAGAGAGAGAGAGACACACACACGAGGGGGAGCAAAGTTGGTTAGAGTAGGGAGAGAATGAGAGCAGGAGGAGGGGATATTCAATACAGGTGCAGCAGGAACATATGATGCTGCATGAAGTTCATAGAAATGATGCTGTATGGAGTTCATAGAGATGTGGGAGCAGCAGGCGTTGCAGGAACATGGGGTGGCAATGATTCACCACCTGCAGGATGAGGACAGAGTTTGCATGTTCTCCCCGTGCCTGTGTGGGTTTCCTCCGGGTACTCAAGTTTCCTCCCACCGTACAAAGACATCATGTTTGGGTTAATTGGTGACTCTAAATTGTCCATTGATCTGAGTGTGAGTGTGAGTGTTTGTTGGTCTCTGTCTGTCTCTGTGTGTTGGCCCTGTGATGGACTGGTGACCTGTCCAGGGTGTACCCCGCCCTCGCCCAATGTGAGCTGGGATTGGCTCCAGCACCCCCCACAACCCGTAAATGGATAAGCGGTTGAAGATGAATGAATTAATGAACTCATAGTCAGACTGAGACGGGCAGCATGGTGGCATAGTGGTTAGCGCTGTCACCCCACAATAAGAAGGTCGTGGGTTTGGCTCCCGGCCAGGGGCCTTTCTGTGTGGAGTTTGTATGTTCTCCCCTTGCCTGCGTGGGTTTCCTCCGGGTACTCTGGTTTCCTCCCACCATCCAAAGACATCATGTCTGGGTTAATTGGTGACTGTTTGTAGGTCTGAGTGTGAGTGGTTGTTCGTCTCTGTCTGTCTCTGTGTGTTGCCCCTGCGATGGACTGGAAATCTGTCCTCGCCTGGAATGTTAGCTGGGATTGGCTCCAGCACCCCCCGTGACCTGGAAATGGAAAAGCAGTAGAAGATGGATGGATAGTCAGAATGAGCAGTATTACTTTTTTGTGATTTCTCATTAGATTATTTAAGGGGTAAATTTTGGCAGCTAAGATGATATATTAGGTTTCTTTTATTATAAATATCATATTTTATGGCAAAATGTAAGAGCTAAGATTATTAAAAAATCATCTTTGCCCCTGGTACAAATAACAGCAAATTTAAAAGCTGAGTTTAGAGGAGAACATATGGTTTATGTCAAAATAATATTCAGCCTTTTATGACCAATATATGAAAGCTATTGTTACTTGAACTCCTTTATAACTTGATTTTTTTTATATACATTGAAAGGCCAGTAAATACAGTTACATTTCAAATCCAAAACTGAAAACGTGATGACCAAATTTCTAAGCTAACATTACTGAAAATGTTGCATTTACTGTTGGAGGTTTCATCGTTTCATCATCAGACATCGCACAGCCCATGAAGGCTTTTGAGGCGGAAGATGCAGTTAGATTAGTCGTATATGTAGGTGTGTCAAACATGTAGTCTTGGTGTATTGTTTTATCAATAAATGTAGTGAAAAACTTTTTCCAGCTTTGTGTTAGAAATGTATGAATATTGAGTTGAATTATTATTTCGACTATTCAAAAAACTTAGTGGGGAAATATCCAAGAAAATTGTAACAGGCACTTTGTTGCCTGTAATAAATATAGATCACTTGAGCACCTGCCCCCTAAATGTCTTTTCACAGCCCTGATAGGAAACTCAGTTTAAGGGCTCACCAGAGTTTTTATCTTCTCACTAGAACCTTTATCAGCAATTTAATAACATTAGATTTGTGTTTAGATCTGTTGTGGGAAAAGGTCGTGTTGACTTTATTATATTCTAATAAACTAAGCTAAGCTTACTATAATTTACTTTAGAATCGTTGAGTTGTCAGTTTTTTTCTTTTCACCTCACTACAGAATTTCTGTAGATAATGCTGGCAGGTAAAATAATAATTTGATTTCATATTAATATCACATTTTATGGGAAGAATTAGCAGCTAGTATGACACACACATAATACTTTCCTACCAGAAACTCCTGCCACCATGAGTCATGCAAACCTTTGAAAGTACACTCAGACCTGACAGTTTGACAACGTCCTAGTGGGAAAATTGATATGTAAGTTGTTCAGACAAAGTAATACAACCATCTGGTCAGCTGCAAATGTTCTGCTTGAATCCTCTCAGACTGAGCTTCAGCCAGCCTGTGTGTGTTTCCAGTATATTCATAGTATCAGAAAAAAAAACAAGGACTATCAATCAGCATAATAACTTCAACGATGTGTTGACAGACGCAACAAGGCCATTTTTTTGGCTGTGAGGTAATTAAATAATAGTTTCATGGGCATTATTGAAGTAACCGTCTCCTTGCGGTCTCTTGTATTTAATACACTTAATATTGCATTTTACCACTGAACATTAAATATTGAAAAAAAAAAAACCTCAATTATTCAAAGCTTCTTTACTTGATCCTTGCAACAAAAATGTTGGCACTTGGAATAGGCAGAGCAAAGAAGAACAGAGCAGCGCCCATAGGCCTCATAAAAAGAAACATTAAGCCTCTCTAATTAAACTGAACCCTCCCCTTCCAAACTGCCTTCAAGGTTTTGGGAACATAATGGTGGCTCCCCAGGCCTTTGCTCAACCTGATATTGGTCTCCTGCATCAGCTACTCTCCTGAAACGCTGCAGGCTACGACAATCAATAAAGAGCAGCTTCATAAACTGGAAACATCTCCTCCATAAAAACAGTGAATGGTTACTGTTCCAAACAGGCTGCCCATGGTAGAGAGACTGGATTTCAATGCAGTAAGTGTGGGATGATGCCACAGGTAATCTTTACTTGCCCTAGTAGACTAACTGAATCACACAAATACCCAAGCGCAAAAAATAATAATGGACAAAGTGGTAATAAAGTACGCATACTGGGGCTCCAGAGAGGGGATCAATATCCTAGCAATATGCATTTTGTTAATGCACATTCAATTCATGATTAATACTCAGGCAAGATGAAACGAAAATCATAGGGAAGAGTGTCAGCATTTCTCAACAGCTTTTGTCATTTTTTCTGACTAATGACATTAGCTACAGTACAGCCGTGTAACTTCAAGGAAGCAAAACACCCCCAGAATCCGTGCTAAAATTGTTACAGCACTGAGTTTGCCTTCTCTGACACAATTTGAGCATTGGTGAAAGGGACATGTGACAGAACAACTTAAACGTGTATTTTTGCTTTAAACGAACCATTTCACTGGCAGTAATCATCAAAATAAGAGGAATATATAGAGCTTCTTCGAGAACCCCAGTAACAGTATTTTTTTTTTTTCTCTCTGTGATGTGGCTGTTTTTTGAAGAAACCATCTGTTGAGTAAGGACTTTTAAGTAGAAAATGAAATTACCTGAGCAAGAGGAGAGGCTAGAAAGCATCATGTCTTGTAATGTTCAAGACCGAAGGCTAACTTGTGCTTTTTGGGATATAAAGAACCACCTTAATAATGTGGGTCATGGGCACTCAAATCACTCTGCAATCACTTTAAATGCTAACAACAGAAATGTCAATACTTAGAGCAGGAACTCAACAAGTGCGAGGGTGAAAAGGTCATGAATATATCACCATGCCAAATGCTTCAATGTTAAAGTCGCTTTATCAATGTTGTCTGGGAGATTTGCCTCCAGCACGGTTAAATTACAAACCAGTGAGTGAGTAATTCAGTAAGTACAGAAAAATTCAACACTTGGGCAGATGATTTAGCCAGTAGTATTGATCAGTAACCCTATTAACCCCTTTTCCAGTGAAATTACTCCGGGTATCTGTCTCTTTTATGATTATTATGGTTTCATTGTGCTTGGGAGGAAGATAAATGTGTGTCACTCCCTGCTGTGACGTGCGAGGGAAGGGGATCCAATGCAGTGTATCCCTGGAGATAAAGTCTTCTTTATCAGGTTGCCTTCTCACCAGCTTCACATCTCCATGATGCCTCCATCTTTGCTGCTATCAGTTAATGAAACACAGTCTAGAATGTGGAGCAGCAATAAACCAATCTGCAGGACACACATGAAGAGCAGATGGGATTTGTGGACAGTGAGACACTTAGCCTTGGGGCATAGAGCTTTGCTTTATGATTTGATATAGTCTATATCTTTGACTTTACATAGCAAATGAAAAAAAAACCTAAATATGGTAATATATTGAATATATTGCCTCAAGATTTACTGTGTCACAGGCGTGGGCATGAAGAAGCCATGTTGCTGAAGTGTAAAAACCATCTGTAATTGAGTTGGCAGGAGGATCTCAATTTAAAACAAAACAAAAAAAAATAATAATAATAATAAAAGATATCTTGGGAGGAATATTCCCTTCAGGTGTCTGCAATGCACCAGTAAGGAAGGAGTCAAGCCCTGTGGGTGGAAAGGTGCAGTCAGGTTCACTGAATTCCACACAAGCCTATCAGTCTGAGTATGACTCCTCCTGAGGGAGTGAATCCCCCACATTCAGCTGTCTGCAGTGAGTTGTTTTTCTCTCTGGGGGTAATTTGTGGCAGCGCGTGGTGAGACATCAATTCTTTCTGACGTGTGGAGAAAATAGGAACATTTAAAGGCCTTTATTTGTCATCGTTTTTCTTTAGACAAATTTATTACCATGGTGGTCGATGGCCTTGAGACACCAAGCCTGGGGTTAGTGTATATCTTTTTCATGGTTATGTGAGGGGCCCTTTAGACTTCATAAATACAAATGTGTTTGAACTGCTCAGCTCACAAAGTGAGTGAAAGATACAAACCGATGCTCTACCTATTAAATTTGCTAAGCTTCTGTTGTACTTGGAGGTTTGCTGTTTGGTGACAACAGATATAATTGCAGCACTTAGCTTTTCTGACAATCATGTTGGGAGCAATGTGGTGTATGACACATTGGACAACCTGTTAATAAGCCAACTGGCCCGTGTGACAAATTTCAACATTAAGTGTGAGTATTGCTGGGTGCCAGTTAGCAACACATGGTATCTAATTTATTCATATCTTTGATTTTACAGCAGTTCCAGCTTGCAGCAGCTTTTTAACAGTTGGCAGCAAAGTTAAGAATGAGTACACACAGTACAGTCAGCTTCCATCTCAATTTGATTTGGTTTCTCACTTCCTCGCTTGAATAAATATTCCATCTGTCTGCACTGATCTCATCACCAACACTGCATATAATCCTCCTCCTTACACATCAGACTCTTCTCAGTGATGATGGTCGTCCAAGTTAGATGACATTCTGGGTCTCACCAGGGGATTCAAACACCACAGAGTCTTGAACGGCCTACAAGGTGACATTTTATTCCAAACACTCTCCTCCCTGCAGACTTCTCTGCTACCCACCCCACCCCCACATCAAGATTTATGCATGCTTACCAGCACCAATCCAGCCTCGCTTCATGCTATGTATCTTTTCCTGCCATATGTACAGATAATGCAGAGACACATAAGCAAAGCTGTGTATATGTGCACACACGTCACACTAAACACAAGAGACCTACAGTAAGGCTATCACACACAATCATGTATGGGTGCAGAAACGTACATGGAGATATAAAAAGATACAAAACCTATCTTAGGCAGACATATGAATACACACGCAGACATTCTCTCTCTCTCTCTCTCACCCTCTCTTGCTCACCAATAACTGAACAGGGTAGAGAAAGCTCGCAAAGGGAGTAATCTAGCACCAAGGAAAATGCCAAGTGTCTTATTAGTGGTTTAGTAGAGATGGCTGGGAATCAATGAGCGACCCCACTGGTCACAAAACAGTACTCCCAGAGACAGACATCATGTCATGCACTCTGCACTATCCATCATAACACACCCCCCCCCCCCCCCCCCCCCCCAAAAAAAGAAAACTCTTCCACAACTAAAGACCTTCTCCCTTTTATTCCCCTTCTGTTCTGTGCTTTGGGAGAGACAAGAGTGCTGCCAAGCACAGACACGAGCAACATAAGGAGTTCCTTATTTTCTGCTATTTTCCTTTGAGGTGACTCCTCAATCCCACATCCATGCAGCAGGCTTATATTGTTTAAGTTCCTTATTTTTTATGAAACACTTTTGACCACCCAAAGTTTTTTAAGGCTGTTTGTTGCCACATATCAAGTAAATTGTGTCCCTGTTTTGACCCTACTACTGTACACCAAAGCCTTAGTTTGGGACCATGGCAGTGATGCTCAATATTGACTGCCTCAGGAGTGTTCTGTGTAGGTCGTCCAGGTCATAGTTCTCTGACGAAGTTGAATCTAGCTTTCGATTTTTTAACAATCTACAACTAAGTCCAGTTGCACTAAATTCAACTTTGTCCAGTGCCTCAACAGTGGCTTGCAGCACTTATAAAAGACATAGAAATAATGAATAATAAAGAGAAGTAAAAAGGTATTTTACCTGTTATGTGTGCTACAGTACTAAAGTAAATCTTTAGAGCTCAGTTTCATATTGTGATTGGCTGGCAAGTGAGGTGGAGGCACACCGACCATCCTGAAAGACAGACACACAGAGGAGTCTGGGTAAGACTCTCATGGAGATAGTAAAAGCTTTATGACTTTTTTTTTATGGCATGACAAAGGTAAAAAGACCACCCTTGTTTCTTGTAGTTCAGTTGTACTGACCTCTCAATGCACGCTACATGGCAAATTCCAATTCTTTCTATGCATGTAGCACTTTTCTATCAGACACCCACAAAGTCACACACTGATTATAAATCAGGGAATTTTGAGGGTTGAGGTATTTTCCCCAAGGACACTTTGACACACAGCCCAGAGGAGTCAGGCACTGAACCATCAACCTTCTGATTATTGGATGAGCTACTTTCCCTCCTGAGCCACAACCTCCCCACAACAGGATATCACCCCATGCTCCCAAAGGCTAGTCCAACTGAGACGGATGGGCCTGCTGTCAATGTGTTTGTATAGGTGTGTATGTACGAGAGAGCAAGAGTGAGAGAGAGCGAGAGGGACAAGGAGGGACCTTGCAGATCAATATGCTGCACACAGCTGAGCAATAAAACATGACTTCTCCATTTTAAAGACTTTGGGATGGGAAACAAGGCTTCCTACTAGTACCTCTGAGTAGAGTGATGTCCATCTTATGTTTGTTTTTGTGTGTGTGTGTTTGTATGTGTGTGACTAGTATGGAGTATGTGATTTGTTTATAGTTATTATTACTGTTATAATAACTATAAATTGGAGAAACAGCTAGCCTGAGTTTGTACAAATTTCAGAAATATGACCTGGCATTTAACTAATAACATACAATACTTTTAGTCAGTGATGAGGCTCTTGCATATTTCTGAATAATAACTAACAGGCTCTAGCTATGTACTATGTACAAATATTATCATTATAAAGTGGTGATATATAATTTAAAATAATAAATTAAATTGTTAGACTTATGACTTAGACGCTCATAAATTATTTTGATTTATTCGGTTTTTAGTTCGATTTAGATTAGATTTAGTTCGGCCTAGATTACTAGACATGCAGATAAATGTGCTCCATTACTGTAGCTATAAAACTCCAAAAGCAGTTATTACGAAACATTTATCCACTAAAATATCATTCAATCACGCACCAATTTCTTCCTTCCAGTCAATTTTAGACATTCACAATGAAAAATCTCCCCAACTTGCCCATCATTGTGTTTGTTGCCCCAAAGTATTTCCTGCTCTTTTGACACTGATTTAAAGTCCGTTGCTCAACACATCCACCGTAACAATTTAATCTAGTGTGATCAATGAAAGATTTGCCAGAGATGTGGTGACAAACCACTCAAGATGCCACATTTTTTGTCTCTTTCTATGCCTTTTTTTTTTAATCATTCCCCAAGCTGTTTTGAACGTATTGAAAGTGCTGGGATAAACAAGGTTATTCCACATGAAAGACATGCAGATTGCATGGCAGCGGTATAACAGACAGGGAAACAGCTGGTGGCTAATGGTGTTTCCCAAAGAGGCTGCGTTTTTGACCATTTACCACATTGCTCTCCTTTTTTTTAACCAGTAACACTTTGACAGGGCGTAGCCTCATCACGACTCCTTATTTACCTGTATCCATACCTGCACTCACCCCAAAATGAGCTCTAAAATGCCAAAGTGGCTCAAGGGAACCATTGTTAAGTGTTACTCAGTAAAGCCGAGTCGATAAAATAGCTCTCTGTCAAAAATAGCCCAGCAGTTACTCTACTGACTGCTTTAAAGCAATAGTACACAGCTATATTGGGACAAATATTATTTCACACTGTTGTTTCATTTTTTTTGCCCGTGTAATTGGGTTATATTTCCATTCCATTCTCTCATTAATGTTCTCCAAATTTTCCAAATTGAAACCTTTCTTTTTGAAATGTCAGACCTGTAATTCAGGACTTTGTAGCTGCAGCAATGGCAGGCTTTAGTGTCATAGGATAAGGCACTATAAGCTCTGTACACCTAGATTTGGGAAATTTGTCTCGCACCTCACAGCAGATCCTCTTGTTGAACTGTGTTTGAGTGGGTGGGAAGAGTCCGTGTCACGTTTAGGTCTCTCCACAGATGTGCTATGACGTTCACGTCTAGACTTTGCCCGGGCCACTCAAGGACAGTCAGAAACTCGTCTTTTGGCTACTGTGTCCAGTGTTTTCTTGGCTGTGTGCTTCAGGTCATTGTCATGCTGAAAGCTCAACTGTTATCCCACTCTTTAGATGTATTGATCCTTACTTAGACTCTGGCCAGTCTCCGTGTCCCTGAGAGGTTCCCAGTAGCATGATGCTGCCACCATCTGGTATGAGTCAGGTGATGGTCAGTACCTAGGAGACGGGCCTCTGGGCTTCAAAACTTGATTTTTGTCCTGACATGCAGCATGAGTTATGGAGACATAATATAGAATATAGAGCGTTGTGCCTTTTGAAACTGTCAATTCAATTCGCCACCAGTCAATTCAGTGCAAGTTTAAAACTTGCACTGAGTTATAATTAAAGTTAAATTTGAGTTGGTGAGTTGGTAAATTACTGGTAATTGGGGAGAAGTCATTTTATCGACTGCAAACCAATTCTAATACACAATAAAAATGTGCTAAAAGTGATGTTATCTCAACACATATATAGGTGAGTAGAAATAATGACGCATAGCATGAATCAATCAAAAACCTCTTTCTATTACATGGAGATTTAGCCAAGCAGGGAACTTCTCACGATCCACTTAAAAACCAGATGTCTGTTAGTTTAACACAGTGGATCAATTTTAGGATCATAAGTAAAATCGTGTTACCTTGGTTCCTCCTCGTTGTCAATTCAGCCCTTCAGTCAGAAGTAGCAGTCGCATTTCTTTGGTTATCCTGTAAAAAAGTACCAGTAAAGTAATTTTATATAAATAAGAAAGTTTCTGGAAAATAGGTATGACTGAATATTTTCCAAAACCACCAATAACAGTAATAAAAAAAACAAACAAACTGAAGAATTCAAACCAAAGAGTTCCCTCAACCAACAGATTGTGTGTAATGAAAACATAATTTTACTGCCTGTGCCAATGATTGAAAAATTCTTACTTCCTGCAATATCCTGCCAACTTCAAAAAAAAAACAAAAACAATAGACTCCAAAGAGTCTTCATTCGAAAAACTCCTGCATGAAAGTCAAAGTCATGACACCTCCACCTGCTGACCCGGCCCTTGTTTCCTGCCTCGCTGGATTTAATCCATTTTTATTGAGATTTCCTCTTGCTCTCTTCAAAAAAAAAACGATCACTACTGTACTGGGATCAGTATCTGTGGACATTTTGTCCCCTTTAAAATTCTTCGACCTTTAGAATATGATATTTCACTACATAGCCGTGAACCGTGTTTCCTTCTGAACAAAATGATGACCCCAGCTGAAGAGAGACCTGACAAAAAGATGAGTAAAGAACGAAAGAAAGAAATTGTTTTCATCTGTATTGAGAATCTTTTGCCACCCCTCTTACCCTGCCTCAGGTGACAATGGGCTTCTTCTTCTTGCTATTTCTAATCAGAAATCCATCTCTGATAGTTAATAGATTGACAAATATGATATAGAGCGAGATCAGCTGAAGAATAAAGCTTCCAACCTGAGCAAAGGGCATTTGTTTTTCATCATGTTTTTGATAGTATTTATGGGGTTTCAGGCTTCCTTCTCTTTCTCTGTCAGCAGCAAATCATGTTATCATTTTTGAAACTGGATGGTAAAATACATTACATTGAATATGTACTTTCCTTATAGGTGTTTCAACGTTCCTTCCTTGTTCTCACAGATCTACTCATTCACATTTTGTCAAAATCACACTATTTTTTTCAGTTTTGCCTTTTGAACTTCTAGAAATGTCAAGTGGTACCTGGGAACATTGTTTATAATTTCAGCATGCTAATATACAATTTTATGCAGACAAGGATGACAGGGCCTTAATCAGTATTTCTTTCAGAGCTACGCTTTCATCGAAGTATAAGATAAGTGGACATTTTGAGTTTTTTCTAGTGTAAGAAAATATGAGGAAGACTCATCAAAATCCTGCTTTGGGGAACCTAAATGTCTTTCATGTCAGTCCATTTGATGATATTTTTCAGTTTGAAGCGAGAGAAGGAGAAGAAGAAGAAAAAAAAAACAAAAAACGGATGGACTGAAAAGTCAACATCACCATCCCTGAAGCCATGCCACGAGCAAGTCTTAAAAAGTGAAAACCAAAAGCACAGAGGTGACAAAGTCAAAATGACCTTCTAAGCCATACAACACTTCTTCCAGGTTGGAAGAAGTGTGAAGGATGAAGATGAAGATGAAGCACTCATCCCTCACATGAACAAAGTTTAATCCCACTATCTAATCACTATGCTGCTAATTCCCTAGCAGCACAGCTTTCTCTCGTGTGAGGTGAGGGGGAAATTTTTTTGTTCCGACCGCATCAGGACAACCTTTCAGTGAACTTTAAACAGAAATGTCACCACACAGACATTAAAGTGATCATTTGTGTTGTGTGACATATTATCCACGGTCAATGTGTTACCTGCAGTAGATTTGGGATGGCATGCTGCCAGTTAGGAAAAGCAGTCAGGAGTACCATCTGTGTACTACTGTGGATGGGGGGACTGCAGAGAAGACGCCCACCAAGGGCACCCTGGTAGCTCAACCAGTAGAGCACATGTCACAAACACTTTGGCCTAATTTCAGCAGCCCAGGCTCCAAAATTATCCATGGCCCATTGCTGTATGTCACATCCGCTTTCTGTCCCTGTCCCTCCTGTCTCTCTCATGGTGGTGGTCCCAATAAAGGCAAAAACATGGCAGAGAAAATAGATATTTCAAAAAAAAATCTATGTCTGTGTAAGGTCTATTTGACCTTCTAAATGTGTAACAGCAGTTAAGGTTAGATAAAAAGAGACTGAAAGTGTGAAGTTGATATCCTAGTTACCATGTAGCAGAACGACAGATAGAAATCAACATTGCAGGAGCTGAGTAGGTTTTTTTTCTTAAAGTCAACATAGCTTTTGGCTTTTTTTGATTGGCAGTGGCCTGGATATGGGTGGGTGAGTATCAAACCTTCCTCAGCAGGCTGCTATCGCTGCTGCATCTAAATTCACGTATGTCTCATATGCCACAGTACACTGCAGCTGACGCACATTCGGAATGATAAATCACTTTGGACATTAAAATCCAAGCTGGAACAGAAGGTTGCCTCAAAGTCCTAAGAGACCTGGATGGACAGCATTTTACCTGTGAAAGACCAATATCATATCTGAATAACTGTTTCATATCTAAGTTACACAAATGACCCATGGTTACATAATGACCGTCTAATTTTTAAGCCTGAGCACACATGGTATGTAAATGTTCTGCTTGTCAGCGTCCACCCTAATACCTGAGGGAGATTGCTATGTAGGTGTACAAAAGGCCATCCAGCAGCAAGGCAATCGGGAAACATAAAGCCTGCTGATTAGCATGGAGATCGAAAGTGCAGCTGTGGAACCAAACTTTAGTTAATCCCACAGCGGCTGGTTGGGTCAGCACCTCCCAAACAAACACAATGAGTGGTCACTTAGCAAGAAGCAGGACAGCATCCACTCACACATTTAATAAAGCGTGTAAAAAATAGATGGAATAGCAAACGAGTTTCCTCCAAGATAATTGAACAGCTGTAGACTCTAAATGAAGCTTGAGGCGATGTCTCCTACCTCTGAGAAACATGCTGACATGGCCGACAGCTCAGTCTTGACTTGAGCGCTTATTTATTTTCAAGTCGGTGCAAGACTTTTGGATGATATGTCCTTTGCCACACGACATATATCTCGCCATACCTGTCAGGCAGGTGTAGCGGCAGTACGCCCACAGCGTGAGGAGGCCCGCTGTGCTGAGGTTCCTAACAACGCACCCCTGTGGACCCTGAATTCATTCATCTTTAATGACCCACACACAACAGCATAATTTCCTGATGCAATCATTGCCCATAGACCTCATGCAGATAAATGTGAACAGTACTTCTGTGTCCCGCTGTTTGCCATTATAAATAGCTACTAATGAATCTTTACTCTCAAGCCTACTCATCCACCTTTGACATGAATTATGTGTTATTGTGGTTGTGAGAGCCTGCTGCCAAGAAACATCAGATGGTGTAATTATTGCCGCTTCCAGTTTAAGTTGCACGGCCCTTTGAGTTTGGAAAGAGGTGTTTGGGAGTGCAGTACGTTTTGGTCTCTGTCCAGTTGTACGTTTACGTTTTGAGTTATGTTTTGCTTCTGAAGACTAACTTTGATACTGTGTGCATCACAAAACACTTTTATCTAGTAATTTAACACAGATTCAGTTGGTCATTTGTGAGTCTCCCTGTTTGACCCACGGCCCTCCATGTAACAAAGTTATGATTTTGTCACATAACGCTTGACTAACAAATATTTTTTTCCTACAACATGAATTATGGATCCACCATAATTTCATCCACTGTAGGTGTGCAACAAGGCTTTGCCACATAATGCTGCTGGTTAGAGCTAATTAGTGGATATATTGATAAGAATGGTGAACAGCTTGCTGTGTAAAATGCTCATAGATAACGCTGTCACTTCAACATGTCCTGAAAAGATCAAAAGAACAATTAAGTGAAAATTGATAAGCTCTGACGAAGACTTGCACTGGTATCTCTCTTATCCTGTCTTGTAAAAAGGTCCACCAACCCTGACAGAAAATGTTTGAAGCTTTCTTGTCACCCTGCATTATGCATGAATGTAAGGGCTGACCGAAAAGCCTCCAAAATTTATTGATACCCTTTACTCTGTGTGGCTGGGGTGACAGCTTTGCTTGGAGTAAGAGGCTAAGCTGATCTGCTCCAGGGCTCAGCTGACAGAGCTTCCCTTAAATACAGTTGAAAATACGGTGACGCCAACACCCCTGATAATTTCGATTGCATGCAAATGACAAAGCAACAGCCAACCATGCCAGTGTGCATTAGAGCACATACATTTGTTTGGTTACTTTGCAACAGGTTGGTTGTGTTTGTAAAAAGATTTAATCAAGCTAACCACAGTGGATCGGGCCACAGTAATTACACTCTGACAATCAAATTAGACACTGCAGTTACCTGATGGCTGTACAAGGCTTTAATTGGCTGAGAGGGAAGGCCGCCGTATGTTGTTCTGGGTTATCTGCCAGTGAAGACATTAATCTTTTCTCTGTTTTCCGTCATCACCAGATAATAGCGTTGTGGTTAACCCTTATTATATAGTCTGTACAAGCAATATGTAAACATTGCATATATTTTTAAAGGAGGTGTGGTCATTGCGGCCTATAAAAGGATAATGAATATGTGATAGTGAATATGTGGTATAAATCATTCAGTTTTTATATAGTACTGATACATGCTAACTGGATGAGACTCACCAAATGATTAAAGGCAGGATTTAACAGAAACAAATAAAATGTGCCTTTGCCCCGCCTCACCTGCACAGAAACATGTTGTAACTTTACGCAGTTGTCATGTTTACTTCCCCAACTAATAATTTAAGGGCAAATATTAAAAAATAAGATATCATAAAAACAGTGAAACAGTGATTTGTTTATCCTGCAGTCTGTTTGAAGCTGCAGGGCCACAGATGGTGAGACAACTGAAGCTCAAGATGAAACACACAAGGTGTAAAACTGATCATTTAAATTCAAGGAATTTGTAATGTGTGTGGGTTGTTTTTTTTTCTTTTAAAGAATACTCAGCAATAATCTCATTATTATACTGCTTTCAAAATGGAAAGGTGGTTTTGTTAAAAAAAAAAGAAAAAAGAAAAAAGAGAAAACGACTTAAGCTATTTCCTTAAAACAGATTTCAGGGAATGCGTTTGTGATTAAATATATAAATTTCACATATTGGGATAATAATTAATGCAAATACTTACAGTGACATTTTTATATATATAACATGAAATTTTAGTCTTTCATTTAAAGGATACCATGTGGGTTTTTTATGGCACCCGTGTGGTCTGTCGTGACTGTCAGCAGATCTTTTTTGCCTATTCAGTGCAAAGTGAGTGTGTTTCAGAGGAAAGCTCCCTGTGAAGAGCAATGCCATACTGCGTTTACAGCAGCAATGACTTCAAAAACTGCTTATAGCTTGAATCACATGTGAAAAAGGACATAGAATACAAATACTTGACTGCAGGCACTCTCTATAGTCAACATTTGACTTGCTGCTCGGGGTACGTGGTAAGCCTTTCCTGAACTAATGGCTATTTAGGTAAAACAGTGTGCCAATTTTTTGTTGTTGTTTTCATAAATCACTGCCACGAAATATAGTTAGTATAACAATTTTGTCATTTAGTTGGTTATACATTTTGTTCCTGACAGGCTGATAGACTTTTCTCTATTGTTATTGTTCATCTGAATCAGGGTTTGATCAGGTCTGCTGGAGATGAGATGGGTTTTATTGGACACATTACCTTCAACTGTAAGAGCTCATGTCATGAATTGCATGGCATATTCTAATTCATAGTGTTTACTTAAACACCAAATCGGTCTTGCTAGAACAGTTCTTTCATTAATTTAAGGCGCAGTGAAGAGTTACATCAGTGTTTGTGTCCTCTGTGTTACCGAGCACAGGAGGACAGTGCTAATTTGTGCACACTGCCAGCCTCAGCTCAGACAATCCATAAACTTCCATGTTGATATGTGGGAATAAGAGCTGCATGTCCATAAAAAATGTTGCTTGTTTATGCAGCTGTTCCAAGATTTATATCAGGATGTCACAACTTGGATTTTCCAGATTTGGCTTTAAAAACTCTACCTTTTTTAACAAACATCAGTCAGGCATAATTAGGCCGCAAGTGGAACACAAGTGGGCTCTGACATTATGAAGTCTTTCTGCTCAATTTATAACCATTGAAGGAAATAATACTCTCACAGCTATTAGTATCTCATCATTCAGTTGATTCATTCAGTGTATGTCCTTCAGCATACAATTGAGAACACATTGGACAGACTAACTGGAAATACATCCACTGTAAGAGGAAGAGCCTTTACCTATATTATCAATGTCTACAATAACCAGGCCCTAAAGTGGGGGTTCCCATTGTCATAACTTCTAGTTTGGGTATCTTGTCATATTTTATGAGGTGCTGCTGATCCACGAAGAATCCACTGAGATATTATCCTCAAACTTTTTCATTTCTTTGAGGCTCAGCGATTAAAAAAAAAAGATGTGTCTAGTGTTTCAACATAGAAATTTATTTGGGACAAAAAAAAAAAAAAAAATTCTAGAAATTCATACCCCATTTAAGCACCTCTAGCACAGACATTTCAAAATAAAAGTATATCACAAAATGGTACACAGTCAAAAGAAGTGATTTCGAAAAATAGTATTGAAAATGGAATGTTTTTAACTTTATTTCAACCATTAAGAATTTATCTATTTATGTTGACACACAGATGTCATTTGTTACCTATTCCTATTGATCTGATGCCCTGGCAATTCATCTTGTTATGAAGAGATGAGCACAGAAATTGCTCCATTGGATTCCATTATACTCTTACCCACAGTGGCCTTTTATTTTTAGATGCACACAAACACACACTCACGTACCCATATATGCAGAAATAGTAATGAATATATGAAAAAACCATCTGCACCGAGGTTCTGCTGATGGAGCATCTGAATCTTTTGAAAGGGTGATTATCGCAGAGAAAATAGGGGGTGGTTCAAAAAGGCTTTCTTTCTTTCTTCCACTGACAATCAGCTGTTGATAGTTTGCTATTACAGCCGAACAATGCAGTGCAAGAGAGTGACGGGCTGATCTTTCAAAACAGCCCAGATAGGTTTGGTATCTTATTTTGAAGCAGCAATACACATGTTTATGGGCTGACAATGCAGTCACTGTAATCCAGTGTTCAACACAAGCGCTGTTCTGAAAGTGGCCAGCAACAATTTTTCTATTTTCGACTTTCCTAGGTCACCGTCGGTAAATATTTCACTCAACATGTGTGAGAGGGAAATTAAGTAATATTTTTTTCAGAAATGAATGTTATGAATGGTGTTTGGTCTTCCTTTGTTTTCAGTATGGTATGTGCCCAAACAGTTAATGAGGACTGTCCAAATAAACTTGTTCTTGATGTATGAATAAGAAAAACAAAGATTTAAGTAATGGTATTATTAATGCTGTTATAATTAATAGAAAAACAATCTGCTAAATAACACCCGATAAACATTTATTCAGTCAATAGTCACCACGAAATGAAGCCTGGTGGAGGCACAGTGAAAAGACTAATGACGCAGTAAGCAGCAAGCAGCAGGCTGAGTCCACAGAATACCAAGACTGCCATCCCATGGTCACACAGTGAACACGTCTGTCCTCTGAGACGCAAAATGCAGACACCAGGATATGGCACAGTCTCTAAAATTGGAGTTATTCTCTGTCCATTGCATTTATCTTATAGGTCGAGCACAATTCCACCGAGTCTGTTTCTCTTTCTGTATAATGAAGGACTGTGATGGTGCTTTATCACTTGAACATCCTCATCCCCAACATTAGCTCTGATATAATGAGGGTTACTCAGAGGACGGGGGTCCTATCCACAGAATGATAAAAGACCCAAGAGTGCGTCGGTGACACTGCATCGGTCATTAGCCTGGCTCACTTTGGCCTTTCATATATTTCTAAATAAGTGCCTTCCTGCGGGTTTAACAGACCACCTAATCTGCCTACTTAGAGGTGAAAGGGACAGTGGAAATCCAGAGAGGTGAGTGTCAGGCAGGTAAACATGCTTATCAGAGGTGTGACATGTCTGGCTTCTCTAGTGGAAATGTTGCCACAGGCTTTCAAACCTGGGTTTCACAGGTGATTTAAATTGCTGGGGATTAGTGTGTTTATGTGAAGCATGCAGGAAATGTGGAACAGAGAGTGCCATTAATGTCGCAGGTTTAAATTCCCTCATGTTTCTCTGCACATTCCCCTTTAAAGGTGAAAACTAAATTTAAGAATTCACCTAGTGTTTGCCCGTCTGATCAATACTTGTTAATATACAATTCTCTTCTTAAAAGAGCAGAGAAGTAAGAGTCTTATCTATGACGCTGTTAAGATGCACAGCCTGGAGCTGCTGCAGTACCAACAAATAGCCAATTGATTTGAGGACATGAGGGATACTAGAGGGTTGACAGCAAAGGGGACTTAATGCTAAAATAGTGCTGGAAAAGATGCACTCTATATTCCCGGGAGGCTATAGAAATATCACTGCGAATCTTCAATCCCGCCAGGATTACTATAGGAGATTTTAAAATAAAGCAGAATAAGGTCACTTTAAACTCATGTTTGAGTAAGAGGGACTCTGCAGGAATTGTGCAGGCATTTGTTCTGTTAAATGTAGTTCCCTTCCTGTCTGGATGTCAAAGGCAGTGATTCTCAGCATATCAGAGCAGGTTGGGGGGGGGGGGGAGCATCTTTCTCTTATTATCCACAGGTTAAACATTTTGAGAGTTATAAATAGTCTGGTAATGTAGTTAACCTAGATTTCACATTGTGAAATAAGTTTGACTGACTGTGGCCACCCCTCAGGGTTTAGCGATGACAGCCTATGACCGGTTCATCATGAGTATGACACCACTTAGGATGAGAATGTAAGGTTAATTTAAAAAAAGAAAAGAAAAAAAGATGGTAGTGTTTCCCTGTCGAATTGAAGAAAAGCAGGCCATTGGCATCCTTTCTAGATGGCAAAGAAACAATCATTGCAAAGTGAGTAAGTGGTGGGTTATTTGACTAAACTGGGACATAAATTCCCCAAAGGGGACAAGAAGTGGAAATCATAGCATTTCCCTTTATTGGTTAATGTCAAACTAACTGCACAGTGTCCCTTCATTAGTTGATGCAGGTAATGGAACTAGTTAATGAAGGGCAAAAGGTAGCAATTTTTGATGTCATTTCAGGCTATTTTGGACAAAATGTAATTATATGACCGTATAGTCATTAAACAACATCTGAATTGGAGATCCCTGAATCACCAATTGGTTAAAATTGCTCAGAGCAAATCTTCATCTCAGTGATGGCTTTGACAAACAAAATAACATGCAGTATTTACAAAGAAAAAAAGAAAGCATTTATTCAGCAACACTCTCACTTCAGAGAGGTAAAAGCACACTCACAGTATAAGAAAGTAAAAGAAAAGAGGACATGTTACAAAGAATGGTTTAGGCAGTGGTAGAAACATCTTGCTCACTGTATCACTTGATTAAATGGTTAAGGAGTTGGCGCCCCTCGAAGCTTGAGTCACACACACAAAGAGAGATTGTGTGGTTTTATTTAACATACAAACTGTACACACGTAATTTTGTTGGCACAAATTGCATGAGGTCCACTTCTTAGGTATTGGCATTCTAGTGCATATTGATCAAAGAAAGAATAGAAAAAGAACATCAGATTTGTTTGGGTTATTAAGCAGATACTGATTGAAGGAGCATTGTGGACCATAAATGTGATGATCACCTGGATTGCCAACACCTGCCTCACAGCATAGAACAAGCAAACACTTCAAATTCAACAGTGATGTAAAACAGGAAGTAATGTGCACTGTGAGAAGAATGGGCAAGGCCAGATTGCATGATGAAAAGCAGGTCTTCTCCCCCCTGTATATCCCTGCTAGAGTATCGACATCACAGACTCTGTTCACAGCTTCAAAATGTCTAACATTTTAAAATATCTAGTTGACTCTTTGTTTTTCTGTGATTCAGACTCACTAGATATTTAACTTTGTATTTTACCTCCTAAAGAACTACTGAACATCTCATGATTGATTTTCATGTAAGGCCTGATAATGAAACAAAATAACCCTGTTTGGCAACATATGTGATTGCACTTGATGATTTTTCTGTTGTCAGAAAATAACAAATAACGAAAAACTGGAAATGCAGCCTCAAAAATGAAAAGTTCTGGAAAAAATATTATAAGACATAAATTCCAACATGCAGAAAAACAACAGGAGTTTGGAGGCCAACAGCTTCACACAAGACACTGATTACGTATGACAGACAGCAGCATTAGAGTTCTTGTACATTGATGATCATAGACTCAAGGGGTCTACACTAAGGTAAAAAATATGCAGGTTAAGATTAAGAGCAGGTTAAGAAAGTAAGAGCACTGTTTACTCAACAAAGACTCAACAATTCTGGTGTAAAACGCACTGAACTAAAGTCAAAGGCAGTATAATTGCTGAGTTAAACAGTGCAGACTGTCTTTGAGCAGCAGAGTTAGTGTCAGTGGCAGTTTGGTCATTGGCTTACTATGAGCCATCAAGCACTGCAGTCCAAGTCACAGTCATAGTGGTTATCTTCCAAAATAAACAAACAAACCAAAAAAACTAAAAAAACAGATACTCAGATTTCATCTATTAAAAATGGCAAAAGTGGTTGAGATCGCTCTAGACACTAAACTATAACCAGCTATTAAAAAAGATTCAATTTAATTTGAATGACAATGGGAAGGACACTCTGCTTTGTTCCCCAACTTCACAGTTGTATGGTTGGGTGTTAAGGTCCATGAGGAGTTCAAAGTAAACAGCATCTCTCTCTCAAACTCTTCTTGTTCTTCTTGTTCTTTCCTTTTCCATTTTTGTCCTTGTTTTCTGATAATTTCTTGCCTCGTACTTCTCGCATCAGGTCAAAGAATACCTGCAGAGAAAAAAAAGGGAAAAAAAAAAAATCGGTTTAGTATCAACTTCATTAAGAACATAACATGCAAATCTGATTAAAAAAAAAAAAAAAAGATAAATCCTACATTAGAAAATACACCAGTTAAGAAACAGGTTACAACATAAGATAGGTCATGGATGCACCTTGTCAACGTTGGCTCTGGTTTTGGCTGATGTCTCTACATACTGAACGGCCCACTCCTCTGCTTTCCCCCGGGCCTCGTCCACGGATACCTGCCTGCGTTCCTCCAGGTCTGACTTGTTCCCTACCAGCAGGAGAGGGATCTTGTCCTCCTCCGCCTTAACCCGCAAGATCTGCTCCCTGCCAGCAAAGTAAAGAGTCTGCATTTTTAGTACATTCAGTATTTTTTTATTACCCAAACAAGTGAGTGATCTTTGTCCCTAAACCTACCTGTAAGCAACAATCAGTCACTTTGCTTACTCACGAGTTCATCAGCATCTTAAGGTGTACATGATCCTTCAGTGTTGGTGACTGAATTTGCATATGAGCCTCAGTATTTTGGTCATGCTGAGGATGAGGAGAAGCTGTCTAAATCCTATCAAAAACCTTCCTGCCATGGCAGAGCCACTGACATCTTCTCTTTACAAATATTACATAACGCTATAGCAAAACCATTAAAGACAGGGAGCGAGGCTGGTTCTTTTTTCTAAATGCCAAGCTCTTAAACAATCTTTTCACCTGGATTTGCATCCCTAATGTAGAATTTGGTACCGACAGTACTGAAATATTAAAGAACCATGCCTATTATTAAATGGCTATGTTAACTCTGTGTTCCATGGATACATTCATCAGCAATGTAATCAGACGAAGAACGATATTCATCACATCAGTGATGGTCAACAATAACTGTTTGATAAGTAACCAAGTGCCAATAACAATACAATACGAGTACCTGAATTCTGCAGTGGCAGTAAAGGACTCGTGCTCTGTGATGGAGAAGACAAGCAGGAAGCCCTCTCCGCTGCGAAAATAGTTGTCCCTGATAGCAGCGTAGTCCTCTTGGCCTGCTGTGTCCAGGATGTCAATCTGGACCTCCTCCCCATCGAGAACCACCTTCTTCCTGTAGCTGTCTGCCTTAGTGGGCTCATAGTCCTCCACAAACTGGTCAGAAGAGGATTTGTTTCAGCTTTTGAAGTCTAAAATACATTTTACAAGATGTATTTTCACGCCTAAGTCAAAGTGAGGTATGAACAGTAAACATTTGCAGCTAGGGATGCCCTAGAACTCTTTACACAAAACTTTATTCAACAATACATTCTAGTGTCAGGAATTTTAGACATTAATTCAAAAACTTCTCGTACAGAACATAACCCTTCTCTCCCTTTTATTACCAATGCTTTGCACATGATGACAATTCTCTGTCAGATTTCCACTATCCATCACTTTCACACAGTGTAGTATTAGTGCTACTACTACTACTAATAATAATAATACCAATAATAATAAAGATGCTACCGCCTCAAATTCTGCTTCAATGATGATGCAGGAATGAAACTACTACAATAAGCTTTTGGTATTCACAAGGTTTTGTCTAGAAGGCATCACTCAAAATGAACTAGTGATGTATCCCATGCAACACAAGGCCTTCTTTGACATAAGAAATGTGTTTTGTGCAAAACAACACACATTGATGCTAGGCTTCATCTGGCATGTCCCTTGATACCTGGCACACACCTCTGAGGCTGGGCTTCCTATAAACCATCACCACATGCAGCTGGTGTTTGTAGTTCCAATGGTTGAAGTGGAAGTTAAGGCATCCAATGGACATCAGACAGATGTCTGAAAAATGCCTCTGACAGGCTGCTGGGAAGCAGCGATAAACTGACACTGTCTCTGCTCACTTCTGTTGAGCGCTGATGTCACAGTCAGTCAATGTGGTCAAGGAAGGAATGGACTAGAGCAGTTTCTTTTCTGCAACCTAAACCTTTTCGTAGTTTTATAGCATTACTGATACAATCACCTTACATTTGTTCATTATTTTCTGAGCCAATGAACAACAACAATGAACATTTCTTACAATTGTATTATATTGGAAGCTTTGTGTTGGTGAGCCACTGACATGAAATTTCTACAGAAAGTCTTGACCATTTCATTCACCAGCTACCTATTTAACCAATCTGTATCTAGATTAGAGCACTGCTTTATAATAAAAAAAGGGAAATGGTTTGACAATGGGGAACGATTAATTGATGCTTACTCTTGAAACCCTTGCTCCTATATCCTTGAAACCCAAACAGTTTTTAATTTGTTTAAAGGGAGTGTGTTGGCTCACCTCATCATACATGAACTGCAGGGTGAGCGCCGACTTCCCCACACCTCCACTGCCCACCATGATCACCTTGTGCAGAACCAGAGAGCTCTGGTTTTTACCTTTGCTGGTAGCCATCACTGGATTCTTCTTCGTGTCTCTCTCTCACACATGTACTCTCACACACACGCATACACTTCCTCGCAACCAAACACTCTCTGACACAAGCTGTGAATGACAAAAGTGGAATCAGATCAGTGTTTACAGTAAATAAAACCCATATGTAGAAGTTATAAGTGCATGGACAAGTGCATTGACAGATGGCAGTTGTTACTTAACAGCTTTCACTGTCACAGTGCCAAGGCACTAGGCTTTGCTCCAACAAATCTCGAATCCTAACCCCCACCCTACCCATTAAAGTGCCAAATTGCCTCCTCATGAAACCTAGAACTTTATAAAGTTCGCCATCAAAAGGTCATTGTAGCTGATCAGTAGTAATGAAGCTATAATTCTCTGCTACAAGGCAGCATTTAGGAATGCATTAAAATGGGGCACCATGTTCTAAACTCCCTCAATAGAAGATAGACATCACTGGTCATCTATCTGCTGTATTATGGCCCTGCCCTCGGAGGGTGAAAGCTTAGACAGAATTACTCCACCTGACTTCACAATATCATCTATCTCTGTTGGAAATGTCTTTTCTGACATTCCAGAACACTGTAAACTGACTACACAGTAATCTCACATCTGCCCTGTCTTGACTTCCACAGCCTTTGTATGGACTGGACAGGAAAGAATTGCACACAATGTCAAATCTCACAAGGTTAATTAGCAAACAAGGATATATTGCAACCAAGATCAACTGCTTCTTTTCATTTTGGCTGAGGATGCATTGAGTGTTGATCATTTTCTCATTTGGATAACCGTTTAAAACGTGTTATGATATGATTGGACCATCATGATCATCCATTTAGTCAAAATAAGCCATTTGTATGTGAAAAAAGAAATTGTTATTGTGTTATTTTTCTACTAATGCCAAAAATCTTGTGTGATGTCTTGAGAATATCATTCTGGCATTTACAAAACCCTGCTGTCATTTAAGGCACCAAAAATGTAACAATGTTTCCTGAAGAGCAAAAATCTACACTGACAGCGGACCACCAGGGACCATACAATCTGTTAGCCCAACCTCTGGAAAAGAGAACTGTGATTATTATTATAAAGCAATGAAGGATATTTATTGTTGTGTCAGCTAACGCAACCCAAAAAATATTGGATATTTTGGATATTACAAAAAAAAAAAAAAACAAACTTCAACAATGAGCATCCCTAGTTTGGCTGTAATGGTGCATGGCATTAAAATGGTCTTTAAAACAAATATTGATGGCTGGTTTAATGATCATTTAATCCTTCAGGCACAGGTTCTGGCATTTTGCCTTTCATTGTAGTGGTCGATAGTTGAATGTCAATGACAGAAAAAAGTGACAATGCTCAAATCCTGTACATCTACATCACAGAATGTTTTTAGCTCTGAGACAGTTTGTAGAAGAACAACCTTTTTTTAATCCTTTTTTCACTCCAGCAGAAATCATTTCCTGCAGACCTTTATTTGCCTTCTGTATGTAGTTTTAGAGTGTTAACACCCCCTGTTGTTATCTGCTCTCCATCTTTTGCAATTCTGTTGATGAGCCAAAAATTGCAAAAAAAAAATCATTGTAAGCCAATAACCAGCACGTACCTACCTGCTATGTACAGTTAGCAGTTACCCGCTTGTATAAATGCAGACTAATGCCTTCGAGAAATAGAGCCAGGGTTGTGACAGACAGTTTGACTGGGTATCTTGAGCATCTCTGTCAAAAAACTCAATATTCTTGTTGTCATGTCATGGGGACAAACCTTCTCTTCCCACCTGTCTTGTTATTTTATCTGTAGAAAGACACATTCCCTTTCTCCTGATGTCCCCCTAAAGACTGAACTGAGCTGATTCATATTAATTCACGTCATATTTTGTATAATCAGATTCTCCCCTAACAGTAAACATTTATTATTGGCTTATACAGTGCTCACAAGACATGACTGGAGAGAGAACAGAAGATTGTGAGATTTCCAAAGTTGATGTGTCACATAAGCACACTAAAATGCCTGGTGTAAAAATAAAAAAGACTTCTTTGTGAATTTGCAGTCGCACATGAGCATTTGTTGACACATTTCCTTGCATTGTCCGAAACAGGGCATGACACTGGCATCGAATAACTTTCACTTTAATATGCAGAAGCTATAGTATTACAAGTTTGGCTGCTGAGGATGTGGCATCTTTGTTCCACTCTCTGTAACCAGGAAGAGAAGTCTGACCTGTGCTCTTCCTGCCTTTGTTATCAGTCCAGACCAGTGAAAGGGTAATATGAAGGATATCCATATAAACACAGACACTCAATGACAAACTCCGCCAAACTCAGCATATATGCAGGGGCAACAATTTAAATTATTCACTTATTACCCACTTCTCCGTGTGCATGTGCATGCACATTCCAATTGCATTAATAAAGTGATCGCACTTAAACTGAAGAACCAAGCTAAGAAAGGTTAAGCAAAAGAAAGTGCTTAGTGCAGACTTTCCAAAGGAAGTTCAGACATTTGGGAGGAAAGGTCTTGCCATCTTTCAACCAGCTGCAGTTCCACCCAATTTGTGCACCAGGTTAAAGCCGAGGGCATTGACATAAGAGGAATTAATATTTAGGCCTGACGCAGATATAGAGCTAGAATCTGCTTGGTACTGGTCCTTTTCCTGGGGTGAGAGATTATAGAGGATGGGGTACAACCTAACAATCCACTCTGGTTACTAAGGTCTTAAAATATAGATGATAACAGTACAGTGTGTGCACGACATGAATTCATTAATATTCCCTTTAGAGAATGGGCTAGTGGTGCCTCCCTGCTCATCTTAACACTTTGGCAAGGATGCGACAATGTTTACTAGGACCCACACCCGCGCAAATAAAAGATTACATCAACCAAAAAGAGAAAAAGAACAAAATGTTGATGTAACCTTGCGTTGCAAATAGACAATTTTCTTGAACTTTTCATGACCACAGATGTAATACATTCCTTAATAGTTTTGATTGATTTGGCACGGATAAAAATCTGTTGATATTCATTCGATCAGTTCATGGACATGAGCATGTTGGCTGGTGAACTCATGTGGAAAGTAGTGCAGCTGTCATTCTTTAGGTATAATCCACCAATGAACCCTGTTTAACTCAGAGATCAGAGTGTCATTTGAAGTTGGAATTGGAAACAAATTAACAACATCTTAGCATAGGCATAGTCTTATTTTTCATGTACTGAGCTTACTGTATTTGAAATCTGATGTGTATGAAAATTCAAGCCATCTGAGCCAAATCCAAAGAGAACCTGGTGAGTCTTCCCTCTCTCTGCATTCCACAGGTCATGGGGTGAAGGCATTTCCTATCCCCAGCTAATGAAGAAAACAGGGGCCTTCAAACCACAAGGATTTGAGGGAGACGCTTTGCTCCTAACAGCAATAGTCACACAAGTCCATCAAAACACACACGGCAGCCTGATGTGTTCTCAAAAACACATTTCCACCATAAATTGCAGGATGTAATGTCATTTAAGGGGAAAAACTGGTGAAATTCCTCTAAAAAAGTGTGATACTGAATCAACTTTCACAGCTTTTTTTTTTTTTTACACTTCTCTACTTTCCACCCCTTACTTTTGTTAAATCTAAACAGATCCTCCCTTGACACTTCTGCAGCCAAAAAAGCAAAGTTCCCAGAGTGATGCCCCAACCCTCAAATCAAAACTACTCCAGCAATTGTGAAAGGAGAGCTGAATCCTTAGATTCTGGACAGCTGCATATCTACTCAGTCATTTTTGTAGTTTGCTGTGGTCAAAGCAATATATGATTCACCACAGCCAGGAGATAGGGAGGAAAGAATGGCTCTTGTATCACCACAACAACTGGTATTCCAGATGCTGAGGTTCGTTTATCACACAACAATCAACAATGCATAATTTAAAGGCAAATAACTGCAAATACATAGCAGAAATGTGTTTAGTCAAGACAATTATCATGGTCACTGACAGTGAAGATAGGGAAATTATTCATCCTGGAAAGTCAGTATGCAGGAGCAAGGAAGAATTTTTCAAAAAGCACCCTACAGTGCATACTAACAACTCTTGGCCAACCGGGTACACAGAGGAGCCTTTGACAAAACTGGGCAGCTAAATCCTCTCTGTGCTACAATCCTCTCTAATTTAGCAACACTAAGTGGGAAGCTTTTTCAAACACATTTCTCTTTTGCAGCTTTTTTTCTTTCTCACTGAAGTGGAAATCATTGCTAAGGAGCAACTGCAATGTTGTCTTCAGCATATACATTATTATACAAACCTGTTTCAGCATGAACAGCCCAGATATATTTCCTTACCTCCTTGCAGCAGACACAGTATGCTCCAAATATTCATGTCTATCTCATTACCTTTGCAATCCATCAGACTGATTCAGGTTTGACAGAAAAGAGGAGTTCAGATCTCAATATGAATTCTCAGACAAATCCATTCCTTGCTGGTGACTAACTCCCACTGCCCACTACTCATCTCCAACCTGCAAAAAAATGTTTTGAACTTGCCTGACAAAAAGCACAACAGATGGAGTTAGAAACCACCTCTGCCATGCGAGGTGCCTGTAGTGCTGTTTAAAATTGGCGGAGATATAATCATAACATAATGACAAAAAAAAAAAAATCCCTCTATCCCTCTCCCTCACAGCTGAGATGTGTTCACGGGGCCCATGGTGCCTGTAAACTTTGCTCTTTGGCGCACTAGCCTTTTGACAGTCTTTCAACTCACTCTGCCATGCGATATTCCCATCTTGGAACAAAAGGGAATACTGTAGCTTGAAGCTAAACATAGACATAATACTATACTATGCTGTGAAATCCTCCCGTCTTTGTCACCAACTTAGACATAAATAGGCACACAGGAATACATTTATGGGCTAGTGCACATTCAGAGTGCAGGTGCGTGGAGTGAAAAGAAGCTGAGTGAAGAGGTGGTAATGATGATGAGAGGTATTTAAAACCTCTCAACTGCATATATCCTCTTGGCAGACCCAGTCTGTTCAGCTCAAACATGATAAAGTTGTGTTAGCATGCTATTGACTGTGTCAAATGAGAAATGACAGACTTGCTAATTAACAATTTACACTACATAATAATTATATTATAAATATTCAGACCCTTCAGTAAGCCACTTGAAATTTAGCTCAGGGATCTCCCATTTCTCTTGATAACATGTCTACATCTTGATTGGAGTGTACCTGGTGTTAACCTGGTACACTCCAATAATAGAGTCTACCTGATTCCCCTGCTAACACAAAAGTATTGTTCTCCAGCAGGATGTTTAAATGTCTGTGTGTCTAAGGTGCCCATAATACTGTCTAAATGAATTGTGCACAGCATGAATATAAGTTAAGATGACTATTAAAAATTGCTCTTTTCTTTCCTGTTCTTTCTTTTCTGTGAATGATATCTACATTAAGCAGACATAACAGAAAATCAGAATCCAAAATCTGAGCAAATCTAAAATCTATCTTACAAAAATAAGTTCCCCTTCTGTGGTCATGCAGTGTTTTTTTAAAGATTCAAAACACAGCCAAAACATTTAGCCTGAAGGCACAACCCCTGTGAACAGCCCCGCCGTTACAGGATGCCAGCAACTGCTTAGGTGGTATAGATGCATCAAAATGTTAAATTATCATAATGTTTTGCAAGCGAATATTTGCATAACTTGTTCCTCTTCTTTGTAGGAAATATTATGCACTATTCAAAACTGGTAGCATAAGTGCACTGTTCACAACTACTGTATATGCCAATGTATCATTTGCTTTCTTGTGGGGAAAAAGAATTCCTGTGGCCTTAAGATAATATATTCTCCCTGTAAGCAGAAAATTAGTTTTTGTTCGATTCAGATTTTGGAAGTGAGTTGATGACTCCCAAAAATAATCCAACCAGCAAAACTTTTGGTCAAACTTTTAAAGAGAACATGACGACAGGATTTTATCCTCGGTATTTCAACATTCATATTTTAGAAAAAAAAAAAAAAAAAAGAAAGATCTGACATGTACCTGTCAAACAAGCATGTGAAATTCAGCCTATATTCTGTATATTCTGTCAAACTTTCAGGATATGTATTAGATAAACAGAATCCTTTTCTATAGTAGTCAATCCAGATGAGAACAAGGATTTTTTAACTCCTAAGTCATTGTTCATATAGCGATTAACTTTAATATAGAAAATTATTTCTAAAAAAAAAAATTATTTTCTCCTCACTGACAGGAAGCAGACAACTGATGGTAGTTTGGTATGCACTTATCTACATCTCGATCTACTGCATTTAATCACTCCCTTTACAAGTCCAGTAAAAACTGGCTGTTGCCCTCCCACTCCCAACATCATTAGCTGATGGCTTTCTGACTCCAGTGCTTTTATACACCAAAACTATGGGTCCTTCTGGAACTTTGTCAGAAAATGAAGAACCAATTAGAAAAGCAGCAGGAGGTATTTCATATTAACCAACTGAATTCTGTGTGAAACAAGGGGAATATAGTCTTAGAGATTAAGTTATCATATTCTGATGAGTTGCAGAAGTAGGAAGGAAGAGCAGACCTAGCATTAAAAAATCCTTTAAGTGAAGGCAAAGACATGGATGAAGTAAAAGGATAAACATCCAGATATTTTCGACAGAGAAAGAGGAAGAACGTTGGGCCTGTTCAGCCTCATTCATAAGACCTCTGACGCCACTCTTTGCTACAGGTCTACAACTATGCAGACAGCTGTATTTGCCAGAGACAATCCAGCTGTGTTCTGTTTACATGAAGTGGCTTCCATACTGCCAACGCTGGTTAGATACTGACCTACTGGAGAGTTCGTATTTTACTTAAGTGATGAGTCAGGCTATTTTCTAAATAGTTTGAAACTGCAGTTTGTAAAAAAAATAATAATAATAATAATTACATGGTATGATGGAAAAAGCATTACTGATGTAGTGATTAAAAAAATACCACCCATTGAAAGCTCCTAGACAAAACAGCCCGCATCAGTTTTTAAAAATCTGAAGTTCAACAAGACTGCCAAATAATCCCCGTAATTGATTCTCTAAAAATATTGTGACTGTGCTGAAATTGGCCTTTAGTTGACAAGTTAATTATGAGAAGGTGGCTGCATGTCGTTCAAAATGTGTTAGTGGCAATTAGTGCAGTGTGATATTACTATATATAGATAGAGTGCAATATAAAAATGTCTACCGTACAATATAATCCCCTATTGTTTATATTGTAATTTCAACATGTGGGCTACTGGGTTACCTCAGCTAATGTAACTGCAGCAACGCTACTGCTTTGTGGTACCTAGCATTTTTATGTCACCCTGCAGAGGCGAAGAACACAGTGAAAAGAGAACCAACAGAACTCAAAGAGGAATTGGTGCCGAAAAGGGGGAACCAGAACTCAATGGTTTGGCTTTGGTTTGGATTTAAAAAGTAAGACACTGACCAGACAATGGTAATCTGCAAAACAGCAAGTCGCTACTAGCAACTCAAACAGAGAAAAAGTTGAGGGATTAAGTTCAGGTCAGTATTTAATGCCCTCCAAAACTTTGATGTTTGTTCACCTGCCATGCCCCGTCTCTGTCATGACATCTTTGAGGGAGTCCTTCGTCAACAATAAGAAATGGTTCACTTACCCAATTTTAAACAGGCAAATCAAGCAGTTTAAATACAGAGAAAAAGATGCTTAAGCCAAATCTTGTGAGGTCAGTCCTCAAACACTGAAACTGAGTGGACATGCTGTCCAAAATTGGAACTTCTTGAGACTGTTACCTCTGATAATTGGAGACAAAGTGCAGGACCCCGAAGATAATGTGCGGCGTTTACTTTTGCAGCTTTAGTACATTGTTGACCTGATTTTTGCTCGGCAAATTTCCAAGGGTCAGATTGCTTATATGGATGCTCTCATCTAAGAATATTTGGAAACCAGGAAGGCACTGTTTCCAGATATCAACTTGAGACCTAAACACCATTATTTGCGGCATTATCCAGGACTGATCCTGAAATTTGGCCCGCTCATCAGGCTGTGGACTATGCGTTTTAGGAGCAAACATAGTTACTTCAAAAGATGTACAAGGCATCTTAAGAATTTCAAAAATCTGTGTTTGACTCTTTCAGAGAGGCATCAGATGTTTCAGGCCTTTCTTTCTGCTGGGTTAGTGACTCCCCCAGCCAAATAAAAGATGGTTCACCATTTTACTCAGAGCTTTACAATGAGGAAGTTAAAGGCACTTTCCTCCATTTTGGCTTCACAGAAATAAATACAAAAATTCCTGTTGATGTGCAGTATAATGGGATACTTTACAGGAAGGGCCAGTTTGTTGTCACTAAGAATGATGATCAGTTGAGTTTGGTGAAGTTATCCTCATTCTTCTGAAAGAGGATTTGAACAATGATTATTTAAAAGAATGTATGGCTATAATGACCGGTCAAATCAAACTAATTTATCTGGCCTTTGTAGAAAAATTGGATCAAACACCTGAGTGGGGAATTATCAAGTAAAGAAAAAAATATCAAAATCAAAATCAGGCCCCAAGAGTCTGTCTCTCCCTCTCTCTCACACACAAACAGGCACCAAATTCAAGTGGAAAAAAAGAAGTAGAGTAGAAGAAGAAAAGTGTTTGCAGTCAATTCCAGAGTCTACACACTGATTTCAGACCTTGCTGACCATGAGTGTACCTACCAGTGATGTTGAGGGATGATAGGATAAAAAGGTACACTTGATGTTTTATACAATGCAGATATTTTGTTGTTGGAGTTACATTTCTGGAAGTTTTACAAAATGTATAGTTTAACTTGATAAACTGTCTAATACAGTGTGCACATGTTCAGCTTTACTGCACTTTTTTTGTACTTTAAACAAGTTGAGAGCTCAGAAATCCTGTGTCCTTGTTGAAGAAAAATTAATACAATTCTGGTTCAAAATTTGCTGCAGTGGTGTCTATTTCAAGCAGGCTGGTGAACTCAACAGACACAGAGTGGGTCTGGTCTGAAGAGTCAACAATGTATGAAAAGATTCAAACATATTTATACAGTAAGCCAAAGAGTCAACCAGACAGCATGTAAATCCTGATCAACTAAAGCAAGGAGTGGTTGTTGTAACGTAAGTGTCAGACAGGTTGCAATCCCAAGTGATTACAATGGGACAGGAAGTGGGGACATGTTCATCAGATAAGAATAAAAGGAACCAAAACAGGTTTAAACAGTAATGGAACGTTGGATAGGAGGAAGCCAATTGCAATGTGATGGTCAAGGTGACGAATCAGCAGTGTCTAGAAGGATCTGGGAAGATATGGGGACATCTTCCAGACATGACCTGCTGAGAGTCACTTCCAAATTCAAATAGTTGATGTTTATAACTTCACAAATATCAAATAAAGAGTTTATACATTTGAACATTTTAAGGTGGATATTTACAGTGGCTGTTTTAGTACATTAAGCAATTTGATAACAAAACATTGCTTCTTTCAGTGGTTAACGCCCCCCCCCAATAAAATCAGCACTCATTACTGTCACCAGTAGAAACTGATTTACTGATTTTTATGGGGTACTTCTGCCTAGACTTCAATATTTGCAGCAATTTCTGGGAATTTTTAAAGAATAAGATTATAGTTTATAATTTAAGACTGTTAATTGTCAAGCAGAAAACCGTCATATGTCATGGCACAAACTTTATTTTATATGGTATTTTGATGTAAATTTAAGTTAAGTTAAAGTTAAAACTTTTTTTAACAGTAAAATATGGAATCAAGCACAGTTTTGTACACAGTATAAATACATTTTTGTACCGTAGAAGAAGAAAATGTTTTACCGTAATTCTACGCTAGTAGTCTGGCAACCACAGCTGCCAGCGTTTTACCGTAAAAACAACTCTTATTTTTTTACAGTGCATATTGGGGAACAAATATGGACATAAAAATCCAAATTTTAAAAAATTAAAAAACAGTAATAGCAATAATTAAATTGTAAGAAAATGTGATAAAAGTATGACGACCTTAAAGCATAAGTTTAAATCACACAAGTCAAAACTTTACCCTGAGGCCACAAATTTCTGAGTTTTCTCATATATTTTTTTTACAGTATATAAACTGGGGAATTGAGCATTTGGCAGAGGACACTTACTGCAAGCTACGCTCGCGACTCCTGCAAGAACACCTGCCAGTGGTCATTTTTCAGTTTATAGGGCAACATTTCTTAAGTCAATTGAAAATTCATATCTATACCTTAGTAAATAGAATATATAAATCAAACAACATGCAGTTGGTCTCGGATGGTGCAACAGATCTTGGATCTCATCCACTATTAATGCTGAGTGTAATCTGAGATTTAATGTTGGAGTTTCACCGCAAGATACACTATGATTGATTCAAGCACATTTAATTACACTCAGCAGGTCTTCAAGAGGACCTCAGCAGATCAGTGGCTTAATATTTACAAACCTTATTATACAAGACAATAAGTAATAAATAATCCAGATACATGACACCATCGTATTTCTATTTAGTAAAGTGGAGCTTCATTACATATTCGACTTTCATTCACAACTACTTTCAATCACACTTATTCACTCTCTCTGATGAGCAGAGGTGATCTCATGAACAATAAAGTGAGTTAATCATTGTTTGCTATTTAGTCATATACTCTGAGTTTTACAGGGGAGGGCAGAGGGGAAGGCAGAGATACATCACCAAACAAATGCTTGTTCAAAGCTGATTTATGTGTGGGGTTTTTTTCTTTCTAACCTCTTTCTAACCAAAACCTTCATTTGAGCTATAATTGTATTCAGTTCCACAAGTGTTTGTCTTATGCCACATTTTTCAGATTTAATGTGCCAGTACTGCCAAATGTGACAGCAACAAACCAGCTTTGCTTGAGGGATGTATGGCCATCTGATGAAAGCCCACAAGCTTTGACTGAATAATCAATTACCCTTTCACAGCACTTAATGAATAAATGAAAAATGTGAACTGAAGCACATCCCTAATGCATATCTGAACCACAAAAATCTGTCTTCAACCAGTAGAAAACACTATGGGGGGGGAAAAAACTCAGAAAAAGCTGAAGTTGGATGATAAATTATATTTGTCATAACAAAAAATGTTTTAGTAATTTAATAACACTAATGACACCGAGTTACAAGTCCTTTTCCACTACTATTCTCAATTTCTCTGCCAACTAAAGAGTTGATAAGGACTGAAAATGTTACACCCATCAGCAAAATTCTGCATCAGTAAACACAAGAGTCAGAGCTCACACAAAACATGTGTACCACCCAGCTTCCTCACAGTACAGGATCCGATCCTCCACTGATAGCTGTCTTAATTATCGCCATGTTTAGATGTCTACTTTGACTTTTCTGTATTTTGACAGAGATCTCACCCTCAAAACAGGAACCAACATCCACCCACCCACCAACAAATCAAAGTGAAATTACAGAGTTAACATAGTAGATGAGACTGTGAAACTCCAGCATTACATCACAAAAATACCGATCGTGCCGAATAAAACAAGGATTAAAACAATAGCGCGTGTGTGTGTGTTTTTGTAGACTGTTATTACAGAAACAGGGCGTTATGCTGACAGTTGGGATTACACCAACGTTGCCTAAAGAAACCGTGAGCCAGTTTGGGCGTGTCGTGTCGGAAGGAAAAACTTTTCAGAACCCCTCGGGTGAAATGTCAACAAATACAGCCAAAACCAGTTCATTTGAACAACTAATTTAGTTTAACGCCGTCTGAAACAAACATTACGTAAAGTCAAAAAGTGATGTGAGTTCCCATAACTGAACCTGAGTTTACTGAGCTAACGCCTCCACCAGCAGCTGACCATCACCACCAAGGCTCAGAAACACGGACTTCGACTTGGACCACCGCCGCTGCAGCACACAACAGCAAGTAGACAGACACATTTAAAAGCACACTTCACTCCTATCATTGATGAAACTGTCCGACAGACCACTAATGAAAACAGCAGTCCGTCTGAGTCAGGCCAGTTAAAACGGTGACTGGTAGCTAACCGAAACATAACTTCACAAGAACGTTCGTCTGACGTTCACGATGATGTTGCTGCTCCACTTTTAGCCATACATGGTAGCTAACTAAAGCAAAACAATAACATTAGCAGACGTGTAGGCTAACTGGTGAAAGCCTACACAGTATGAGTATGGTTTTATCTTAGGCGCCCCCCCCCACCTTGGAAACGCTGGTTTGCTAGTCCTTCCTCAAAACAGGTGTGATTTTATTTATTTTATTTTTTTGTTGTTATTTCATTTGACTCTCTGATGGCCTTGTTAACACCAAACCACTTTTTTCAGCCTATCTAGACATTTCAGAGGCCTTACCACAGCAGGGGTCGTCTCTGTGCCCTCCGTTTGCTATCCTGACGGCCGCATCAACAGAGCATGTCGAGGGATTGACTCCCAGAAGCGAACCGCTCCTGCAACAAAAAGCCCCACCTTCCGGAAGTGAGCGGTGCCGACGACAGGATGTGACGACACCAACTCCACTCATTCAGCCTGTCACGTTAAGAGCTGTCGCCACTTTTTTATTTTCACTGTGGACAAACGGAAATAAAGGAGCTTCTATCTTATGAACTTATAAACCATTTGTTCCAAAAATAAATAAATGTAAAGATAAATAAACAGTAACCAAAACGCATTGTCAAGTAATTCTGTTAGTGAATTTCTGTCGACTCCATATTTCTATTTTTCAGCCTTCCCTTACTTTGACAGAAATGATTACGAATTGTTATTCTTATTGTTTTTGTCTTTAAAATGTAAATGAACTGTGCAAAAATGCTTATCATAAGTCCCCAGTTGCAGTGACGATGCAGTTGTAACGCGTATACACCTTTTAACAATAAAAGTATGACTAAAACAACCTTTGAGCTAAACTTAAACACTAAAACAGTAAGTGCGTCATTTGGCTTTCATTAAAAAAAAAATAAAAAATACAATGACAATAAAATTACAAAATCACGTGCACTCCTCTGTTCTACTAAATTCTTCAAAGTGCAATCACATCTGGCTCTAGCTGCCCTCTGTGAGTTATTGCCCATGAGTATGCAAGAGGAGCTCTGTATATGTGTTGTTCATAACAGTAAAATGCAGTCCAATAAAGCATTATCTCAATGGAGTGGAGGACAGTTTCTGTAGAAATACAGGAAAAGCTTTATTTCTCTGCAGGTTTTAGAAGAAAAAACAAACTGAAAAGCCGGGCACTGCTCTATGAAAAATGAATCTGAAAATAGAGCTTATTAAAGCTCACATACTGTTTAACAGTGCATGTGATGAACCCCTTCATTGGAATGCTGTTGTAGTACACTCAGTGACCCTGAAAGAGAATAAGTGAGAATAAAACATAATAGGAAGAGGATAGATGGTAATGGCACAACTGGGGGCTTTTTTAGGTCAGATTTACAGAGTTGAGTAAAAACTTGTCTCTGTTCTCTCCCAGCAGATTTTGTTAAGATGGGTAGCTTATTTAAGGCCATGGACATAAACAAGAAAATGAACATAATGGGCTGTACATGCTATTCTTTACTTTATCTGCTTTCATCTTAAGTGCATCAGGGGAATGATGAACATGAACATATACAACATGCTTCAGGTCCCAGCCCCTCTTGTGTATGACATTGGTGTAGGGCACATTGTGCTCCGCTTTTTATGCTCTGGAGGTTTTTCTCACATATATTCTTGGCACAGGCATAGAAAGAAGATATTTGTGATGAAACGTGTAGTTAAAGAATTGATGTTAAGAGTAAAACAAAACAACTTGTGCATGCATTTAGCAGAAAAACTGATATCAGAGTTCATTTCATGAGAATATTTCCACATCATCAGGATTTTCAAGTCTAGTTTCAAGTAATGTCCCTGTCATTCATCTCCTACTGCTTATCTGTTTCCGGGTCACGACAAAGACAGAGACGAACAACCCCTCATACTCACACCTACGGACAATTTAGAGTCACCAATTAACCCAAACATGATGTCTTTGGACGGTGGGAGGAAACCAGAGTACCCGGAGGAAACCCACACAGGCACGAGGAGAACATGCAAACTCCACACAGAAAGGCCCCAGGCCGGGAACCAAACCCGCAACCTTCTTATTGTGGGGCAACAGCACTAATCACTACGCCTGCCCTAATGTCCCAGTCTTCACATAAATATTAACCATTCATCTAAAATTTTGGTATAATTGCTGTATAAAATTATGTATTAGGGCTAAACATGTATTTTTTGCAGACAGAGTGACTTTGGCCTTTTGAAATCAAAATTTAATCATTACTGACTCCAAATGGGTTTTCACCAAATATGAATGGATTCACTGTGGGAATTACCAAGATACTATCATTTGCAAGTGTATTTTTTAAGGCCACAGAGGCTTTGATATTTGACTTTTAACTAACGAGAGTTGTTTTTAATTTGTCCTTGGTTGTTTGCAAGTGTCCAGTGTTTTGTGAGGTCATTGAATTTTAACTATCAAAAATATATCGCTTTTGTCCAAGTGTCCAAGTCCAAGTGAATGTTTGTACATTATCGTTTGCACAGATGGTTGGGTTTGTAATTGAATGTCGATGTTCAGCCAGCTAAATGAATAAAGCTGCAAACCAACTAACAAACTATCAATCACCAGGCTACAAACTGTCACTATGACCATGGCCTTTAACAACCAAAATCTAATCAGTCTGTTTTTATAATCCAGGCAAACTTCTATACTAAATTTATAAGCATAGTGATACTGAGATATTGTGTCCACAAAGCCAAAAGTATGTCTTATGAAGTCACCCTTGACTACCAAAACATAGCCCTTGACTCCAAATGAAGGCTTGTGCAAAATTTAAATATGAATGTGAGAGAGCTCTGAGGTTAGGTAATCTAAGCACAATCATTATATTCAACCAGTTAGACAGGATTAATGTGTCCACCTTAACCGAAGCGATAAAAACATTGCATTGGGTATACTGTTTATATTTAATATCTCCCTCTGGTCCTTATGAGGACTTTGTATTTTTTATATTGACTGCTTGCTTTTTCACTTCATTCATACATTTGGTAGAATTCAAACCACTGAGTTGTTGGAGACCACGATGATTAGGCATGATTCACCGAGTGGGGCTTTGTGGACTAATTATGATTTTCTTGCAGAAGTCTTGATATGACAATTTAATCCACCTCTGCTAATAAATGTTGATAACCCCCTTTGTCTAATGCCACACAACAGATAATGTTCATTTGCTCTGATTCCCTGCTGCTATTTCAAATGGGGGAGAATGAATGGAGGACAGCATTTTGAAAGCGTAGAACTTTCTCAGCACTCAAGTGAATGAGAATTTGTTTCCAATATCTATGCTACTATTCCAGCACTAGATCAGCTTTGTGGAACCATCTGTTTGCAATTCTGTTTGTATCCTATTAAAAATCTCTTGGCTGATGGAGTTGCACAGCTTTAAGCTCAGCCAATGTACAGTGCTGAAAACTTTTTGCCCTAGCCAGTTAATGATACAGGCACTGTAAGAAGCTGAAAACAAATAAAGCAGTCAAGACATCATAAACCTATCAGATTAAACAGTTCTGATCATTTTTAGCTGGCTGGTCTCTGCAGTTATTACTGATAGGTACTTGTCCACATTTTACATCTTACTGCCTACTGTATTGTTGTATTGTGCTGTACTCATATCAATTTATAAGGGGATAATGTTCAGTGTAAAGTGACTAAAGTTAGAAAATCTAAATATCACTTCACCTCAACAACATTCTGAGATATATACATAATCTCAGACTTTATCAACAGCCGGTACTTAATTAAAAGGAACAAGATCAAGGTGAGTGTTTTTGCATTAAACGCTACCAATTTAGCTGTATGGTGCCGCTTTCATCTCTACTAAGTAAATAAAACAGATACATTGGTTTTCTTTACTTGTTGTTTCACTTCTCATCCTTAAAGGAGACATGTTGACACGAGTTCCTTGAGTTTGCAGATATATATATATCCTTGTCTGTGCTCATCTAGTATAAAGATGTTTGGTAAAGACAGTCAAACTTCCATCAGAGAAAAAAACTGCTATGTGTGCCCATGTATGGAGAATGGAGATCTAACTGCTTTACCTCTGCGCCTTTCCTCCACTGGAGGTAACTGAAAGTCGACCCCAGGTTTAGATGAAAACTAGAAAGCACAGCAGCACAACAATGGGGTATTTGCAGACTCATGCACAGACAAAGCTGGCCGTCCGATTTTACAAAAAAACAAAACAGCACTGCACTGTTGTATTTGTGCAGATGGGACGACTGTGCTGCCTTTACTCCTCAGCGGTCATGGTTGCTATAGATGGCCAGACACCTGCGTGGTTTAAATTTGGTGGCACTTTTGCCTGCAGAGTTCTTAGACGTGAAAGGGTCTAGAGGTGAGACCACACTGCCAGTTTATTCCCTGCTCATACCAGCTCTCATATTCTTTGTTGGCACAAATTCAATTCTGGAAAATTTTATTTCAGACTGACATCTCTGCAACCCTGCTGAAAGCACAGTAATTAACAAGGTTGAGGAAGTCATGCCACATTTTGTGACATCCAACAGTCTGGAAATAATCATTGATTATTCTTTAATGCCACTAGGTGGAGCCAGAAATACCACTTCAGCCTTGGCAACCTGCCCAGGTTTCTCAATTTTGTGTCAAAACATCTCAGAAGTACCTGTTGGCCAAGGAATTTGGTTTCATGCATCTTCCTCTACAACTCAAACTCACCCCATATGGCATATGCAGTATTTCTTGTATTTTATTTTTCCTGTGCATACATCAGTGTCTGAAATGTCAAACTTGTATATATATATAAAGTTAGGGTTAACAGATATTAAATAATGGCTATAAAGTCACCTTTGACATTCAGTGATCTTCCTGTGTTGCGCCAACATCAGCTGATTTCTCTCACATTTCATAGCACCAAACTCATAATATGATTAAAACACTTGGTTTAAAATTCCTTCTTCTGGTATCAAGACAATAGCTACTGTTAAATCTCATCATCAGAAACTTCAGGCTGTATACATCCATGTTGTGAAGCTGTGTGTTGTCAGGGCTGCACAAGACTTTCACTTTTTAAGACAACTAATAGTTTTCCTTACACAATGCTATACATTGTTCTTTTTAACAGAGAGACAAATGTCATTGAGCTCAGCTGCAGAGTTATTTGTTTCTTTGGTCAACCCAAATTGTCTATGGAGGCGAAAATATCATCTATGTCATCGTGGCTGTCACAATGAGTAGTCTGAGGTGTTGCCTCGGGTGTAGTCCTGCTTCTTTGATGTCTGGATGCAGATAGTCCAGACATGGATAGCTCATTTTTCTTTCTTTGTCTCCTCTGGCGTTTCTTTTTAACTCCAGTTTTAACTGTTGAAGCCCTTAATCGACTCTTGAGTGACTGATATCGCGATTGCAGGCGACGCCTCATGGTGGCAGGTGAACGACAGGTTCTTGGTGCTGACCCTTGAGGAGATGCAGCCCAGCAAGCTTCCTGTTTGAAGCTCTTCAACTTCTTCTTGATACTGAGGGCAAGGACAAATTATATGAACATGCATTTTTGTCACAGTATGCTAAAGTAAGTACTTTTTTCCTGCGGTGTTCCTCTTACTTGTACCCTGCAGCCTCGAGGCATTTCATCTTGTGGCACTTCAAACGCAGGAAGATTAAAAGCCGTTTTTCCTTTTCCATCCTCTGGGATCTGCACCATAGGATCATTTCTTCAAGATGGGCTGCCATGTCTGTAAAAGTAGTGGCTTCTCTCATTTGTTTCTTGAACTTTTGTGTCTTGACAGCCTTATTAGATATCTGTGGAATGATTTGTCAATGCCAGTGTAATGATTAGACAGTACAATCACCTGTAAGCTGTTTTTAAATTGAATTTTCTGTAAATAAATATTAGAATAAATAAACGAAACTTTGTCACAAACCCCTAAAAATTCCCTGACTTTGAGAAAAGGCTTCAGGTCAGTGTCATGAATGATACCTGAAAGAGAAAAAAAAATAAACAAGAAAAAATTAAACTACAGGTTTTCTTTATTACAGCTCTATTATAACCAGTGAGATTAAAAGAATAACTCACACAAGTAGAACTTCCATTCAGGAGCAACTGCATTACATTTTAATTAATCTACAGTCAGACACTTGACCCTGATAGCTGAGTCCTCTTACTTTTCAATTAAAGTGCTTCACACAAAATACATAACAATGAATAAAGCTCTATACCTCTTTCTACAGCAACACCCAGGTCTTCTTTAAGCTTCCTCGTTTGTCCTTGACTTTTGACCCCAACAGATTTCTTTTTTGTCTGCTGCTTTCGCTTATGGTCTTTGGCATGGGAATCACACTTTGAGTGTTTGCTCAGTAAAAATGCATCAGGTGGAGGCAGAAATTGAACCATGTCTGCTGGCAGGGAGAAGTCTAAGAGGAAAGGCATGGGATGGGCCTGGGATACTTTTCTGAGGAACTCCAGGAGCTTGCTGTAGAGACTAGACAGCATGAGCAGGATACCACGAAACATCACCCTGATGGGGCACAAAGTCAGATGAATTTTGACCAAGAGCTTGTTTTAAAAACAAACACCTTCAAAAAAGCATTCTTATTCACAATGTTGACCTTTTATGAATCTTAATGCAAATCATCGTCATCAACATGCAGCCTTCAAAAGCTCTAACTGTGCTATTGCCCATTTCTTGCAGATGTGACAATGAGGAAAAACACTCACCAGAGACGACTTAGCATGCTGGTAATCACCACATTCAAGATAACAAACTCCATCAATTTCATCTGCTGCTTTGAGAGTCTGAAACAAATATCCATTAAGGGCAAGTCTCTGTGATGACTTAAAAAGGGCCCAGAGCTTTAAGTGTCACTCAAACATTTCTTAATTGCACACATTAGATCTTTACAGATTTCTGCAAGAAGACTCATCAGGAATAATCATCCAGATGTTTAATAAGTGCCACATCTGGAAAGGATACATGAAGGCTTTGCTGCAGCGATTTAATGTGCAGCTCATCAGCTGGGCGGCTCCCAGCACTTTGAGACTCAGCCACTCCAGCATGGGTTGACTGGGAACATCTGTCTTGATGCCAAGTCCTCTAAAAAACACACACACCCCAACACAGAAACTCCCCATAATCACTGTCATTTTCTTCTTTCACATCATTTATGTAATTTCCTACTATATAGCACTTGAGCACATAAGTCCATGAACTCATGAAATGATTGGATACACACTGGACTGCTACAACTCTTTGAGGCCGTTTGTTTTAATCCAGCTCATAATGTCTACAGCAACTTTCACACATCAGCAAACAAACACCTGCATTTTTTTTTCCCATTCGATTTTGTCTTGTGTCAAAATAAGGAGGTAAAAAAAAAAAAAGACCACATCAGATTGAATCAGTACTACACACCTTTGAATCCTGTTGGGACACAGATCCTTCAGCTCCTCAAGAGCAACATCCAGCTTCATGTCCTTCAGCCGGTTGACACATTGTTCAACCTGTGACAGATAGGACTAATTGTGAGAGGATGGCTGAGAGGACACAGACACAGTTCTTGCTGTTCTACTTAATGTTCTTTCTCAGGGAGTGACTACTGAACGACGACACCATCAGAATTAAAGCAGGTCACACATGCTACAGCAGCCAGATGTGGAGACTCTCACCTGCTTTAAGCCCCTCAAAGTTCTGTTCCCTCTGAAGCTGTTGTTTAGGATGTATAGGAGCTCGTAGAGAACCCGGATCTCAGTTTGAAGAGTCTCACTGCGGATTAGTCTGAGGACCTTGTTGTTTTCCGCCAACAGAGTTTTAACATTTGCATCTGCGAAACAGTAACAACACTTCACCCTTTCACATCCACATGGACGGGGGCATGTGAATGGGAAGGGGTGTTGTAATTCCCCACACATGCATGCACACACACACTCACAAACGCTTGGACTGTGAGGGTTCAGAAACTTGGAGCAAAGTCACACCAGTGTTACCTGTTGTTGGGCTGAACTGGATACGGACGCTGGAAACAGCGCCAGGAAAGGGGATGTTTACCCTGTTCCACGGTTCCGCGGCCATGCTGCTCTACACGCAAAAAAATCATGCGGAAGTCCGCCAGCCAATTGGATTCACTTACACAACGTCATAGCTGGTGTTAAAGGCACAGCGTACGGATTAGCGTTAGTTTGACACAGCTCGCTTTAACATCAGTGAGCGAACTCCGTCTGAGTCTAACGTGTTTGTTATTAGCAACTAGCTAAAGTTCATCACCGCTTCAGTTGCTATGGTATGGGATGCAATTATACAATAAATTACTGAATTATCAGAGTTTTTTTTTTACTTTATAGTGGGTTTGTTTCATAGTTGTAGTTGGAACACCTCGGATCTTTTGAATGAATAACATTACACAAAGAAAATGATGTTATGAATTGGATTAGCAACCTGCAGTACACATTCACCACATAAAGACTTCAATATTAACATAAGGTGTTATGTTAATTGTATAATTTTAGTTTTAAGAGTAACTTGTTCAGTCAAGAGTTAATGTCTCTGCTGCTGACTGGTCTGGGGTGATTAAATGCTAATTCAGAATCATTTTTTTAATATCACTTTTCTGTGGAGCTTTTTGGAAATGACCATCTGGAAACAAATGGACCAGTTCCAGGAGCTGAATGCCAAATGTGCTAAAATGGTATTTTGTCAGACATTAAGAATGTTTTTATGCTCTGCATATAAAATATCTGTTAAGTTGGCAGAACTTTCTGAACAGATGCATCACAATTTTGTTACCTTCTGTCAAAAATATGTTTTATTCAAGAAATACAACTAATCAAAATATGGGGGGGGGGGGGGGGGAAATCACATTTATTAATCTAGGTTCCTTGTTTTCTTATCCAGGCAATGACTTTTGTGTTAACTTCATCCAAAACAGACTCTTCCAACCTCCCCTTCACCGTCAGTCCATGGCTGCCTCCTTTTAGCCAAAAAACCTCAGCTTTAGCTTTCATTTCCATCACCACTCTGTCAAAAAGGACCTAAGTAAAGAAAGAAAGACAAATCTTTATCATGACATGTCCTTAAAAGAGATGCTCATTAATTGCACAAGTTGAGATATTTGATAAATGTAATACAGCCTATCTAAAATGGATGTTTTGCCAATGTTATACAATATAGTAAATAGCATTCAACAACACATACAATATTGTGTACATCAATTTTTAAAAAATATTTAATACACTGCAATGGTTTTGCAATTTTTCATCTCATCTAGAAAATGTGTGGGCAGCACAGCAGCATAGCAGTAAGTGCTGTTGCCTCAAAGCAAGAAAGTCGTGGATTCGGTTCCCGGTCTGGGGCCTTTCTGTGCAGAGTTGGCACGTTCTCCCCGTGCCTGCGTGCGTTTCCTCACACTGTGCAAAGACATCATGTTTGGGTTAACTGGTGACTCTAAATTGTCTGTAGGTCCGAGTGTGAGTGTGAGTGGTTGTTGGTCTCTGTCTGTCTCTGTGTGTTGGCCCTGTGATGGACTGGTGACCTGTCCAGGGTGTACCCCGCCCTCGCCCAGTGTGAGTTGGGATTGGCTCCATCACCCCCCGTGATCCAGAAACAGATAAGCAGTAGAAGATAAATGAATGAATGAATATAAAACTGCAAAAATATTGCAGAATATAAAAAATATGAAATTACTCAAATACACATAAGAACTTGAATCAGAAATACTTTATTAATCCCCAGAGGGAAATTCTGCTGTTTGGTAGCTTATCTTCTAATAGTGAAGGAACTGTAAAGTCGGATAGCAGAGGGAGTGAATGATTTTCTTTATCATTCTTTCCTGGATTAAACATTAACTGCAGCGGTTTCTCTGATTCACTTCGGTGTGATGAAGTGGATGGTCAGTGTTGTAAGATGATTTCTGCCTACCTCTGTGTGAAGTGCTCCACCACAGCCTCCAGTGAGTGATCCACTTCCAACCACATTTCCATCATAAATTATCGTTTAGTGAAGAGCATTTACTATCTGTTTGAAACTATTGTAGTGATGTAACGTAATGTTACTGATGTAACATTTGAATCCTTCACAGAGGCAGTTTAAATTTCGCTCAATTAGCTCACCTTATCACACATATTGTCCTCAGTGCCTGACACAAACAGCACAAACATATGTTCAGGCAGCCCCCTGAGATCTTCACTCCGCTGACAATAGGTGTGTGTCTGCCCGGGGGGATGGAGTGGGAAAGCCAGACAGATGACACCCTGCACTGCATCCTCTGTTTGATCACTAAGCTGCCTGGCTAAAGCTGCAGCAGCACGGCATCCCATTGACCTACCTGTGGACACATTTCAGAGACACAAAATCCCACTAACTGACTGCCCCAGTAGTGTAACACTTTCTATTTAAATGAACCCCAAATGAACCATCCTCTTTTTCCCCAAGGAAAAAGACAACGCTTCTAAGTTTTGTTTGGAGACTAATTTTTGTGAAACTTGATGTGATAATTTAATGTAATGCAATAGTTGTGTACACAAAGAAGACTACAAATAGTGAAAATAGTCTGTAAAAGTGGAGAAATCTGGAACTGAGAAATTAAGTCAACATGAAGTGCCAAAACCTGCAGCTGAAATGTCAACCATAGGTTTCTCAGGGCACCTGTGAAGCTCAGAGTGGGCTGCTCAACTGCAGCTGTGCCTCACTATTCCTAACTCCTCCTAAAAGCCTGGGACAAAATGGTTTGTCTCTGTTTTAAAGTTTGGTATTTTAAAATGGAAGTCAATAGGGTTTGGCTGATTTTAGTGGCCATTTGAGGAAATAAAAATCCATGTTGACTCAGCACAGAAATTTGTCCCTGAAATTCCTGTATATGTTAGTGCTTATAAGTTAGGGTGACCATATTTTGATATCCAAAAAGAGGACACTTGGCCCAGCCTTGAGATAGTAAAAAGATACATGAAGTTTACTGAAAGATGCCTTAGGATTTTAATAGATTTAAAGCATGCCTTCCTGTTTGGACAGAAAATTCTTTCACGTGAATTTATAAAACCCTCCCAGACACAACGTGAGAAGTGGACATGTCCGGGCAAAAGCAGACGTTTGGTCACAATTGTCATATACCTAACAGACATTAGGTATCAATGTCAGTGTCTTGTTAGTTTGCCTGGTTAACTAGATGATTTGTTGGATAAGAAATTATCCTGATGCTTGTGGGAGCTTTCCATTATCATGTAAAAAGTAGGCCACTACGCTCCCCCTAACTCTTTGACCATTTCTGATCACCAAATTGGTGGGAGGCAACTTCACAGAAACTAAGCCTATTTGGATGGTGCACATTTCATCTATCTATGAAATGAAATACGTAATATGTAATATTCCAATTGCTGCTCACCTCCAAAGAATATGTGCTTGAGGGTAAACTTCTGTAGTGATTTCATGTAGTCCTGGGGGGAGAGTGAGCACAGAGATCGTGGCTGATAAGAGTTCTAGTGATTTGACACAGGGATGAGCGGATGACCCGTCTTACCCAAACAGCTCGGTAGGCCTTCACCCTGTAGGCCAGGTTTAAACCTTTACATGTGAAACGGACACAGAGGAAGCCGGCTGAAGCCAGGGCGTGTGCGAGGGAAACCAGTTGTTTGTAGTTCATGTCTCCACCGGCACCATGCGTGAGAATGACCGCTGTGTGGACCTGTGTCCCTGAGACAGGGACACACAACGCTGCCTGCAGCGATTTGGGCCCAAACGGCACCCGTACAGTTTCCTGAAAGTACACAGAAAAACTACTCAAGACGAGTCCTGCAGCCTCCTACTCCTACGGGAAAGTCTACTCATAAAAGTACTCGATTCTCACCGAGATCCAAATGCAAACTAACTACAGCATCTGTGAATTAACAGCTTGGCTTGACGTTGCATTGGGTCTATAGCTGTATCTACCTCACATAACGTGATATTTACCTCGTCGAAGTTGCCCATTACAAGACGTTTCCTCTCGGTTTGCAGTAGAGTTGTGTTCACGAACGAACGGCTCAAGGGTGACCAGACATCCCCGATTTGGGCGAACTGTCCCCAAAATATCCCTGAGTTGAACGGAAGAGAACACAAACTCCAGTTATTACGGTAGCCAGAAACTAACGTGCCGACGTTTCTATCAGAAAGCATGCGCAGCACCCGGAAACAGAATAGGCGGCAGAACTGTTTACTCTGGTTGCTGCGCAACAGACCACCACGTGTTTTGGTTGGTGCTTTTTTTTTGTTTGTTTGTTTTGTTTTGTTTTTATTGGAGCCAGAGGTGACTGTGATAAATTGGTATTCTGACTTGGGTTGGGACTACCAGTTTACAGTTACCAACTTCTTATTGGCTACTCATTTTCTTTGATTAGCATGGTCAAAATACATGAACATGTAACTGCCCCTGTTATGGGTTAGGGTTATTTATTTACATACCTGCGATGGAATAATATTAGATGAAATCAAACAATCTGAGACAGAAATAGAATGATACTATTGATTATTTAGAACTTGTTTAAGAACCCCACATCAGAGGAGAGTGTCAAAAATAGTTGTTGTCTCTTACTGTTCCTCTCCACGGAAATCTTTAGTAAAAGGCGAAAGATTTACAAGAGATGATTAAGACTGAGATTCAGGCTTGTTACACTCGCGGCTACGCGCATTTCACTGCCGGTGTTTTATTAACTTAACGAGGAAACACGATAAAACAAACATACAAGTGTTTTAAACACGGACCCTCATGCCAATGTTACATTCGAACCCGTTAACTTTAAGATTTAAAACTTTTATTTACAAACAGACCTCGGGTTAGATCCTTTCTAGGTCTGACGTAAAGCATGATGGGATTGGAGTCTTGGGTTTTCAGGAGCCCGACCTTTTTCTTTCAATTAAATCTAAATGCAGCATGACAATCTTTAAAATAAATGCGTGATGTGAAAAACCTCAAACAGATGTTAACGTGCTTCATCACTGTAAAACAAGAACATAAAATAAAAGTATTGTGTTGTTTGAGCCTCATGCGGCCTCACATGCATTAATAAGTTAAATAAGGAAATCAGTCTGGTTACATACCTGCGGTGGAATAATAATGAATGAAATCAAGACAAACAATCTGAAAAAGACTCATGATATGGATGGTTATGAAACAGGGAGCACTTGTAAAAAAGACAACAGGTTATATACTGGTTTACTGTTAAAACAATGTTATTGTTAAACAAGCTTAAAAACCAGTATAATGTTGTGTTAGGTTCTTACACAATCACGACCAGTAGGAGAGTAGCAGTCATACAGGGACGTCTCTGTCAGTGGTCAGTTAGGTGTAACTTAGTAGCCAAACCCTCCAACTTGTATCTGAGACACCTCCAGGGAACATTACATCGCTCCATGTCCATTGTATGGTGACACAGTGCCATCTAGCGTTAACATTACACCACATCCCCCTTTACTGGAAAACTGAGGTGCAAACTGTAGTCTCTTGTGCAGTAAACCAAAATTCAATAACAGTGGACATTACCGATATCACATAACGCGAACAGTTTTTTTCCCCATTGCAGCAACACATTTGCATCATCTGCCTTTTTTTATTTAGAGAGAAGGAAAAGAACATCAATGAGAGAAGATGGATGTAGAAGTTAGGAGATGTCTATGACATAGATAACACGGAGGAAGAAAACGGCTTAAACCCAGGTTCTTGTGTACGGCATTTATTTAAACGTGTGTAAGAATCCCACATTCCAGCAGGGCGTCAAAAAATGTTGTTTCTCTTGTTGTTCCTCTCCACGGAAATATTTAGTAAAAGGCGAAAGATTTATGCGATCTGAAGAGAAACACGTGTTTGACTCAGTTTGAGGTTCAGGCTCGTTACTGTCGCGGTCATGCGCAATTCACTACCGGTGTTTAATGAACGTCATTAGTAAACGAATGTACGAAACCAAACAAAACAAATAAACGCTGTTTTAATACAAATTGTTGTGTAAATTTTAAGTTTGAACACGCTAAAGATTTATTTACAAACAGACTTCAGGTTTGATCCTTTCTACGTGTGACGCAAGGCATGATGGGATTGGAGTCTTCTCATTAAAATTTTTACTAAATACAAGATTCTGAAAATCTTTAACATAAAAGTGTGATTTGAAAAACCTCACACAGGTGTTGAACTGCCTCATCACTGTAAAATAAGAACATAAAATAAGACATAATAGTATAAAAAGTATTGTGTTGTTGGAGGCCCATTGGTAATTTATGAGATAAAAATGCAGCAAAATGCAGCAGAAAAACTTATAAAGTGACAGATTAGAAATGAGAGAAGTTGGACAGCCTGACTACAAAAGAGCGATATTTACTGTTTGGGAATGGCCATAGCAGATTTACCAAACAACTGCTACCAACTCCAATTTGATGCTTACATATATCCTGTTAATTTACATTTAGTTTTCAAATATGTGTATATATTCATTCAAAGTGGGGTTGACTGTTGTGTATCTGTGTATCATATATGAGGAAAAAAAAAAAAAAGTATATATATATATATATATATATATATAAAATGAAAATCAGTTTCAACATACAAAATATTTATTTCAAAAATTCCATAAGCAGATATTCATATCATACAATAAAGCCAAATTTTAAATTTTTTGGCAGTGCGTAATGGTAGGCAGGTGGGTGACTCGTCAAAATTCATCTTTAGCCTGAAAAAAACAAACAAAAGTTTAAACTGTAAAATTAGTAATACCTGAATTCTATTTAGCTGCTTCAGCTTCAGGTTCTTGTGTATGTTTGCTAATTTAAACAAAGAAGAGCCAGGGTCAATTTTATTGAAAGCCAGTGTTTTCCATTTTTGACAAGGTTTAAAATTTTGGCAGTGGAAAAACTAATTCCAGCTCATAACATGCATTATCAAAACAACACATAAACCTCTGTATTTCAGTCACTGTCAAAACACTTATAAGGTCAACGAGCAATAGCTAATTTTCACAATTCAGAATTCTGCAATATATACAAAACTACTGAAAACAAGTTCAACTGTAGAGATATACACTTGGGTGTGATTGAAACTTATCCCTTACCCTCGTCCTGTGGCAGTAACATGGAAACAGATCATCAGTGGGCTGCTCTACGAGCTCCATGCCCTCACGAACTTTAGGCTCCGTCACCTGGAGTTTGGCATACTCCTACAAGAAGGACACTCAACTTACAGAAAGAAATATGACAGCAGTATTTATGTAGTATGTATCTATGTAGTATCTTCTCTTTTTAAATCTATCAATTGATCTACCTTTGAAATGCAAATATGTTACCTGGAAAAGTTTGTAGTAGTAACAAAATATGCTGTCTCCCATAAGATGCCTGCGGGCAAACCGCTGACCTGCCAGTGCAATTTTCTTTGCCTAAAAAAGACAAAGAACTATTCAACTTGGGTGATTAAAAAAAAGAAATCTCTGTAACACAGACAAGAGATACTTCACAATAACAAAATGTCATGTTTATTTTTGCCGTGGTCACTGAAAATCTAGTGAATACAATAAACAGATATCATGGTATTTACATCTAAATGTGATGCAGTGTCCATTGTCATTATCCTTACCTCTTCATCATTGTCACGAGCCCACTGGATCTTTTCCAGCAGGTCTCCCAGGTCTGCCTTTATTGGTATGTAGTGCTCCCATGGTCGGAGCTCATTGTAGAAATGCTCATAGTAGCCAGAATCCTGCTTTAACACCACACTGTCTCCAGCCAACAAATAAGGCAGTCGATATGCTGCCACAGTTCCGTCAATGTTTATCTGGTACTTGTACTGGTGGGGGGAAATGAAGTTCAAATAAAAATTAACTGGCTTTTTCAAATCAGTAGAGAAATTCTACTAATTAAAAACATTAAGCTATATTGAATATTTAAGTGAACGCCTGTGAGTCATTCTCATCCAGCAGAACATCAGTAGTCAGCGGCCTTTGCTCTTTGCCACTACTTTATTTCAACCTTCTACCTTTTTGTATAGACTGGGTTCACTCAGCTTGTCTAAGCATGCTTGCTGGAAATACCTTCCTAAGGTTGTAAAACAATTGGTTAAAAGCCATAAGGAGCTGCAGAGTTAAGTCTTAACTCCTAGCTGTGCAATTTTTGCTCATTCTAACCACTTGGTGTTATTATTAAAGCCAATTTCAGTATACCCATCAACGAAGCATGTAAGAACCCACTTTACAGAATATGATAACATTTTTGAGGCAATACATTACTAACCAGCTATAAAGGATCACTTACCTTGAAAAAGTCAAAAAAAGACACATGTTTGACCAGTGGTCCATAAAGGCTCTCATCATGTTTGAAGAAAAAGAAATTAGTAAAAGCTGCATCTATCATGTTGGGGTGCGCCCTTGAAAGCTTCACTAGCTCCAGTCGCTCCTGCCGGCTGTCTCTCCCCCTCCAGAAGGCTGTGGCATTTTTCCTTGGCCACGGTGGACCCGAATTGGCCTGAACTGACATCATGTCCAGGCTTACTCTGTTTATTGGATAGACACTGTGCTGAATGTCAAATCTGGTGCAGTCCGGTTATTAGTCACAGCATCAAAGCAGCACACAGAAATGTAGAAGCCAAACAGACCAGAGCTGCTATGAAAACATGCAGTCATTATATTAAAAGCATGGATGTTCACACTCAGAGCAAGTTTCATGTCAGTTTATGAAAGACTGGCTGCAAATTGCCTTCATTTCTTCTTTGAAACAATTGTTGCTTCTTTGGATTGGCTCTGATAGAAAAAAGGTTTTCCAAATAAAAAGCCTATAGAAATCTTTTTTTTAGTAATAAAAAAAAACACAAAACTGGGCAAGGAGTAATTGGGGGAAAAAAAGTTTTGACAATATCTGAAATGGCATTCACTTCTTACCTGTCTATAATAATACGGTTTGACAAAAATCAGAAATTATGAAAGACAAAGACACGATGGGGCTCCTGTGATAAGTGAGCTTCTGTGGGGCTGCATATTGGCTCAGTCTAAGTAAAACAAAAATGGCAAATCCTCCTTATTGTGAACCTTCTCATATTTTTTCAAGTAGGCTAAAGACTTACTTGAGGAATGTGACAAAATATACAGAAGGAGGAACCTTTCAAAACCGTTACATGATCAACTGTTTCTGTCCTTTGGAAGATAGAGCTTACTTTGAGTAAATCTTTAATTTATCCATTTGTGACTGTTTTTGTGGATTGTTTATACAGTGGTGATTCACAGTGCTTACAGGTTGTGAGGGAGGCCTTACCTTCCCATTGTCTCAAGAACAGACTCAGTCAGGTCATAAGTTGGCATGACAATATCTCTGGTGTTGTTTGAGCCACACCAAGAAAAGATAGGATGAATGTTGTCAGTGGGTTTCCTCTTCTCCAAAGGCCAGTCACCCAGGTTGACAAAAAACTCCATATCAGGAAGCTTCACCTGGACACCACAGAGGAAAATTGAGAATGGACTTTGAAGGGAAAGCACTGCCCATTAAAAAATAAATTGCATCACATTACAAAAGCAGCATTGCTGTCTCTTCCTGCTTGGAAATGTATTAACTGCTGAGGACTTTAATTCTGTATAATCTTACAACCTCCGAATGAAAGGATAAACAGAATGTAGAAGTTAAAAGGGTCTGCCAGTGTCATGATTAATCATCAAAAGGTAAACGATAAATAGAAAAAGAGCTTGGTCTAGACCTGCTCTATATGTAAAACTTTGTTATGATTTAGCGTTATATAAATAAATCTGATTTAATTTGATTTGAAATACTAATCCCGTGTTAAAGAGTGAAATTGCTGAAATATTATGCTGGTGTGTTAATGTGGTAGAGGGACAACTTACCTTTCTGGTCAGTGACAGGAGAATGGCATCCATAAAGATTCTGAAACCTACATGTTCTCCAAAGGTTTTTATATAGACCTAAAGGGAATAAAAAGCTGTAAGATCATGAACACATCAGGAATAAGCTTTCACATTTAAATAGTGGTAAATGCGCTGCAGATTTAACATAAAGTCCGACAATATAACCTACAATAGGACATCACTGACAACTGAAAAATTACTCAGTGTTCCCAGGTAATGCTAGTACTGTGCGAATAGGTTTTCAAACATATCATTATCACAACAACCTGGATTGATGTCCACAGTGGTATTTTGAGAAGACTGTTCCCTTGAACATCCAGCCATTACACTTAACTTACAGGTGTGTAACACTGCCTCAGGCTATCCTGGTAGACTTTACCTTATTGTGTAACCCTAATAACTTTCAGGCTAAATAAATACTACCCTTTATTCCTATAATACCCTTTGGTTGGATTTTTAATCAATAAGACAAACTGGGAATTGGGTTAAATGTGGAGGCAGCTTAAGCTTCATTTTTTGACTGTTTTCTGAGTTGTTTCTTTGCAGAATCAGTTTGCCATTTCATCCGCTAAATGAATGGCACTTGCTCACCTGATATTGAACTGTTCATTTAAAATTTCTCTTTTTGCTGATTGTGTCTGCATCTGGTGTCAGAGGTATGGTGTACCTTGTTGTCTTTGATGGTATAATGACAGAGGCTTTGGCGCTGTCCAAACCGGTGAGGGATTTCCTGCGCATTACGATCTAGATCAATCGTTGAAAAAAGGGAGAGGTCCCTGTCTATCTGAGGGAAGAACTGAGGGCAGTGCATGTCTGCTTCCCATACAGAACCTCTGGGCTGTGGACAGTCACAGCCCTCATGGTAGACTGGGCCTGTAGAGGACAAGCACAGAAACATCACTCACTAGGCTCTTTATCTTTATCTTGCTCCATCTATGAATGTGCGTCACCTTTATGAATCACCAGATTCAGAGAAATATATTCTAAAATACAAGTTGTAGGTGCCTTGGGTTTTATTCTACCTTTGAGAATGAATGGTGACTGGGCGACATGCTTGCTCTTGAACAGGATGTGGATGTGAAGGTCGGTGTAGGTGGCATACATTCTGTAGCGAACCAGGAATGACCCATCCTGCCGATCCAGGACCTGGATCCAAATCCTAGTGAACTGTTCCACTGGAGAGACAATCTTCACTTCAAACGTATTTTCACCGGGCGATGTTGTCAAGCTGTGAGGGGAGGAAGATGTGAAAGAATGTTCCTGTTGACAGAGAACAGAGCTGGGAAAAGAAGTACTACACTGACTGATTTTTTTATTTCAAAAACCCTGTCCATCCTTTCTCCATCAACAAAGAAACAGACTGTGGAAGACTCATCATATGACCCCCCCCCCCCCACCCCCGAGCATACTTAAATATTGAAAACTGATAGATTTACTCTTATGACAGTCTGACATTTTCATATCTGTCTGTTTAACAGTTTCCAAAATGGGCAGGTAAAATAACTTTGAGCTTTATGTGAACAGCGCAAGCATTTAAGAGATGAGACATGGTAATGTGCAACTGTGCAATTCTTTTAACTGACTGTATTTCATTAAAAGGATATTACTTGTTGGACACTACAGATTGAGGAAATCAAAAGTAATGGTGAATGCTCTGTCTAAGGTAAAAGGTCTTCTATAATTTTATTGGTTTATTGGTTCTTTAAAAACATTTCTTTCCTTGTCTGTATGTTGAGGAGAATTGCTGTGCTGGCGACTTAACATGTATGTCAACACCTTTTATCACTTCAACCTTAAGTTCATCACAGATCGATTATGCCAAGGTAATAATAATCATATTATTGTTCTACTATTTTATTGCAATGTAATTATTCGCAAGATCCGTTTCTGATATAAGTTTATAGATCCATGATATTATAATGTCTCTTTCTGTCCAGACAGTGATAATGTAGTTTTTGAGACACAAAGCATGTGTGAAAATGAGTAAAGAGGCACAGACCCATGGGTAGGTAGTCTAACATCTCTTTGCCTGGAGCTCAGACTTTCATGTCTGATTTCTGATTATCGACTGTTTTAGCATTTAAGCTTTCTTAGTGCACCACACGTAGTCCACTACGTGTGACTTATTGTGTTCATGGCGGTACGGTAACAATGTTCTGCCTGTCTAACTTGGAATTAAGTTATGTTTTCATCTGTCAGGAGAGACAGAAACTATGACATCTGAAGAAAGACCCACCCAGGCCAAACTTTAAGAACTCCCCCCTCTAGAAATGACATTGGAAAATCGGTGTTATGCCACATTTGAGTACATTTATTCAGTAGCGGGAAAACAAGGTGTGGGTTTTAATTGGCCCTGCACATGCTAGTTTTCTTTATAAATACATACATTTAAAAAAAGAACACAAAATACTCACTGAAATGAACCCTAACAAGGACTGAATCGTTGATAGTTTGAGATTTGTTCAGGAAGAAGAGGATGCATTTTTACTCTTCATCAGATGAGAAAGACCATTTAAAAAAAAAAAATAATAATTATTAAATAAACAATTAGTTTATTTAATAAACTAGTTTCCTCTGGCTCTAACCCAGTCACCTTTTAACTCGCTTAAGATTTTCGTTACAGACAAAAATCCCTTATTACTATGCTAAAAGTGATTGATATCCCTGTATGACTCCCAAACGTACGATGATAGGTACGGCCCCTGAAAGCAGCACAGTTCCCCAGTTAAATGTCACTGGACGTCGGACGGACTGAAACTGATGTGGCGCCATGGCAGAACAAAGTTACTCACTTTCTCCCCGAGTTGTCCACCGCCTGTATGAAGAAAAATCGAGCTGGGAGCACAACGTTTGCCTCCAGTCCAGGTCCCCAGACCAAAGTTTTTCCGGCACTGGGAACCGAGTCCGCATAAGTCCCGGACAGTCGCAGCAGGTCCAGGCAGCAGGACAGCAGCAACCACGAAGCCAGCCGAGGAGACATAACTGTCCTGGGCCAGGGTCAGCCGGCTCCGCTCTCTTCCTTACAGGGTTCCGCTGCTGCGGTTTGACATTGCCGCTTAAAAAATATCCAAACGGCCACCAGACCAGTGGAGGTCTGCGTTAGTTTGTTTCTTCTGCATGCGGAACAAGTGTGCTCGGCGGCGGCCGTGGCAGAGGCCTGTGTGTGGCTAACATTGTGTTATTTCACACATGTCGGACTGATAACCGTTAGCTGCGTCCGGATTGTTGTACAGTTCAGTCATCTGTCTGCTGGGCAGGCGGGGGTCGGGATCAGATTGCGTCATGAAACGATCCTATTGGCCGCTCATCCCACCACTCTGGATTGGACCAATCCAATCCAGAGTAGGTGGGAATGAACTCCTGATCTAAAACCTGATCGCACAGGCACCCGGAAGTTAATTTGTGAAGCAAATCTATAAATTGATCTTCCAATTTTATAATAATACTCCTTTACAAAATGTCCCACATTTCAAGGTATAACGACAACTAATGTGTTGCAGCTGCCGTTTAATGCCATTTACATGCTTCTGGTCCATTTCACTGAGTTAGGAACCATACCAACCCAAAAATATTTTCAAACAGGACCTGGGGCCTTGGGGGGGATGTGCAGGAGCACCCCCACCAACAAATTTCCATGGCTGTTAGTGGCCTGAAGGTTAGCGCTGTGCTTCCTGGCCCCAGCGTACCTCTCACCCCCATCTAACTACACAGACTGAAGCCTCTAGCTGTGGTGAATTATACTAACATTAGTGCATGGGGGGGTTGTTTGCATTTGATCATATTTGTACTCAAAGGTCCAGTTTGCCCTTTAAAAACATAAAGCACAAAACTTTAATCAGAATTTTTTAGGAAATTATTCACTAAAATTGATTTCTTAATAATAGAGCAGCTTGGCAGCACTATGTCTGATAAAAAATGATTGTAAAGTAAGCCCCTTGTTGATAACTAAGTACATACAGTGCTTTCAGGGATCAACATGTTGTGTGACTTGAACATTCGGTGTGCGTGTGTGTGTGTCAGGGAGGCGGGGGGTTTTAGTCATGGTTCATCAAGTGAAGTCAGTTTAAGTCGATCTCAAAGCCACTCTGGATGTTGCCATCATGATGGCACAATAAAGCCAACCCTGTTTGATGTCAGATAGCTTCACACTGTGACTGCGGCAGGTCAAAATGGTTTTTGATGTGGAGGTCCTGAAACAAGAGGGTAAACATCCCTGCACATAACACATCATGCTGTACTAAAATGCACAAAACTGACAGAAACTGGTCTTTGTTAGGGACCAGTGAAACTGAACTGTGTACATCAATCAATGTTTATTTTAGTTTGCTTTTGCATCAACATATCTTCATTTTTTTTTGTCAAGTAATTTCTACACTAGTATAATATCAATAAGAACAGAAAGTGGTAGAATCCATTTAAATAAGACAAACTTTGCTGCCAATATTGAGAAAACCAGAAAAATGCCTTTTCAGGACAGTGTGAAGAACTAGAGTTCCAGTGATTTAGACAGAGTCAGAATACCAGATACAGTACCAGCAGTAACAGGTACAACATATAGAGAAAAATATCCCAAGAATGTCTTTATGTTTTAGCATTTTTTGTTTCACCTTTCACCCAAAATTGAACTGTACAGATAATATAAAAACCAAAAACATACTAACAAAACACCCTGTCAGTAAAAGTCAGATTTTTTGTTTGTTTGTTTTTTCAGTTATATTTTAGTTTTTCTTTCTGTATTTTCTCTGCTAATGATAGAACCGCACTGAGCACAAATTTCATTGACGGTAAAGAGATAGAAGAGATATTCATTTATTTTTTGACAAGTTTAAGACATCTTAGTCAACCAGTTCATGTGAAATTTCTGAAATCCACAAGGCTCCGCTTCTGGATTCCAGGCAACTTCAGTTTGGTGAAAGCAATTGGGTTTAAAGACCATTTAGGCTTTAACCTGACAGGAAGTAGACAGATGACTATCAATGCAGATTTACTTGTGTCTATTATTTTTTTGACTGTCAGCATATGTGTTGCTGTGTGTATTTTACGTGGGAGTAACATCAACGTTGGGACGCAATGCATTACATGTGTTAATACTTGTGTGTTTAAAGGCCTGACGTGTGTATCAATAATCCTGTTTAGCTTTTCAGATCAATTCAAAATACAGACAAATACACAAGTACTAAATATCCCCCTCAGTTAATGCTGTTTTCCCATGTCGTGTGTCTATTCATTGACTTGTACAACACAATCACAATATGATACACAACTATGTATCATGAAACATATGTTGTTTTAACATACAAGACTTCCATTGAGAGGCCTTCACCATCAAATATAGGACTGCGACAAGAGGATATAGTCATTGAGAACAATATTAAATAAAATAAAAAAAGAAAACATTTTTTCGGTCGAAATTGTTGCAAATGTTTTACACATGTACATAGTTTCTTCACTGACTCAACATCTGAACATCACTGAAAAAATACTGTTACTTCTCCTGAAACTTTAACTGATATACAACTCACAAGCATTTCAACAGACGTGATTCTTCCCCCTTTGCATTCCTGTCACATAGACAGTGGCAACCACTAAATGTAAAGCACTGGTTTAACGCTGAAAATACACAAACCACAACTTTTAAAGGACTGAGGTGAAGAGAAATGAGAGGGTGTCCATTTTTTATGCTTTAGCTGAGAAAAGGTTCACTTAAATCTTTGTGACACTCTTTCTCTCTGACACACACACACACACACACATACAATCTAATGGCTCACTTAACTTGTACATCTGACAAAGGCAGCTGAAGTCTCAAACAGTGAACCAATGACAACCAAAAATGTCAAAAAACCCCACCCTCATATATATTTTATTTTTTCAAGAAGAAAACTGACTTATATTACTTTAATAATTACCCCCAGTTGCCAACCCGAAGTACTTTTTCTCATCTGTTGTGATCAACAGGAAATGTGATTACTACTCACTACCCTTTAGCTCAGAGGTCTCCAACTCCGGCCCTGGAGAGCTATTGTCCTGCATGTTTATGATGGTTCCTGCTCCAACACACCTGATTCAAATTCAAATTCCTTATCAGACCTCAGCAGAGCTTGATGATGAGCTGATCATTTGACTCACGTCAGCAGGAAACATCTAAAACACGCAGGACCGGAGATGGAGACCTCTGCTTTAGCTCTTTGTTAGTTTACAATGAGTGGATTTACCCATCTTGTTTTTTTTATGGCACATGAATAGTATATAGATTCATACTATAGCTATAAACACACTGTGTCCAGAATGCACTTCTAACTCTTTCAGCCTTGCATGTCTCACACCAATCTTTTCTGTTTTCATACAATTGTTATTGGGGAGTGAGACATTTTTCATTATTGTTTTGATGATTTTGGAAGTAGCAGCAGCTGAAAAGTTTAATTAAATTTGCATGATTAGACTGTGCAGAGTTAAGTGTAAGTACTATTGATTTGTCCGCAGCCCAGAGTAATAGGTAAGATCAAGTTTCAGTATCATTCTATGTGTGTGTGGATAAAAAGCTAAATATGTGCATTTATATTGTGTGATGTAATATTTTATTTTAGAGTCTTAAAAAAATTTAATGAACCAATAAAGAAAATAAAAATAAAAAAGAACAAAACATTTGGCTTAATAGCAATGCAGGTATATATTTCCATTTTTATATTCAGTTTTTTGTCAGTATTTCAAAAAATATAAAGTTTTTCATAGTTTCTGTTGTTGGCTTACATCATTAAATAAAACTTCTATTTTTGTTTCTCCTTTTAAAGTAGCATGCTGCTTTTTAATATGGCAGTTGGATATTTTTAATAGTCATCCAGTTTTGTATCATGCATTTCTTGTTGGTTTCTTTTGAGTAACTACTCAGTGAGGTCCAGAAAACCCACACGCACACAGGCACGCGCGCACACACCCACACACAGACACACACATACCAGATATTTCCAGTCCTAGTTTCTTCGGTCCTTCAAATGTCGCCATCATCTTTCTGTCCTCATCACAGTGTCTAGACGAGGAGTTGGCCCGTCCTTGTCATTCATTTATCTGACAGTGTCATTCATATTAGCCAGTCCACAAGCCGTAAAGACAAAGTCACTCGAGTCTCTCTTTTGATAGCTCTCATTTGTAGAGTGAAAGTCCCTGTCCCAGCAAAACGCTCTCAACAGTCAAAGGGCAATCTTTGCTATTAGAACTGGTACCACTTCTTATCCTTGCACTTTAGCATCAGCTGTAAAAAAAAAATAAAAATAACAATAATAAATATATATATATATATATCAATATCATACACTTGATGTTGATTACAAATTAGATTTTATGGCCTTACATCCTGTTGGAAATTATTTCTTTGCAATAATTTCCTGGGTTCCTTAACATTTACTTCATTAAAAACTGCTCCATTCTTGTTTTTACCTCATGAGCGTGTTTGGAGAAGGTTTCTGCACTTGTCATCATGAGGGCAGTTCGTTCTTCCAGTTCCCCCAGCCTCTGGCCTCTTTCATCCAGAGCAATGCGGGCACGTGCAATCTCACCCACAGCTCCACTAGCCGCCACCTTCATGCCCTCCATCCCAGCCTGCCCAGGGATATGCTGTGCCAGGCTGCGGGACGCCTTCCCAGCTGCTGCCTCCCCAACTGCCGCCAACATCAGATAAAAGAAAAGAAAGTAATATAGATATTATTACCCTTTAGACATTTGGATTTGGCTCATTCCAAAGATTAATTTGATTATCAATTATCTTTAAGGTAGCATTAGCACATACTGGAATAAGCTTTTTCTAATTACAAAGAATATATAAACTAAATAACATACAGAGCTCCTCCCTGTCAACGGTATTAGCATTTCCTCCAAAGAAGCCCTTCAAAAATCCTCTGTTCTGGGCTTCCGGTGTTTCTATCGGTGTGAACAGCTCTCCTAGCATTTCCTGCAATGAATAGAATAAAAACAAACAAACAAAAAAAAAACCAAAAAAAAAACAACACAAAACCATATGTATATCTTGGTCACTTTCTCTCCCTTTGAACACCCTTGTGAAAACCATTTTAATGTACATCCATTCAGTATAATCAGTCTAATCTGTGTAACTGCCTTTTGCCTGCAGGTGGCACTACGGCAACATCATGGTAACCAGCTCCACTGACATCTGTTAGTAGTCAGAGTGCAGTGATGGGCTGAGGAATAAACATCTATGAATATTAATACAACCATGTGTAGATGCACATGCTTTAAAACATCAGAATAAGGAAATCTTATACACACAAACAATCAATCCACTGGAGATCAGACTACATCTGACAAGTGTGACATTTAACTCCAGTGGCTCCTGTGAGTTGTGGACTTCGCCGAGGGTGGGGATAATGTCACCTACTTATTATTTACTGTCAGTCAAGCAGACTCCCACCAATAAAGATTCATACTTAGAAAGGACTTTATGCATACATACACAATAAATGCATCCTCATTATATATATCCTGTAAACACATGTATGGATGCATTTAAGAAAACCAAATAGCAAAAGTATGAAATGTTGCTCATCAGACACAGTACACTAACACAGACAGACTGCAGTGCTGACCTGCAGGTTGTCACACATCTCCTGGCTGTATGTAATTCTCTGGATCTCTGTTGGAGAGCTAAGATAAAGTGCCTGTCCCCCATTGGTGAAGCAAAAAGTTCTTGCGATGCGCATGTCTGTCAGAGGCAGGTAATTGACATCCATCATTGGTCTTAGACTGGGCAAACTGGATGAGAGGGCAGAAAAAAAAGAGACAAGTTGGATACCAGGGACTTTATACCATGTCCCAATCGTTCTCCCAGAGGAAAGAAGGTTAAATAAAACAGGGCAAATTATTATCCAACCCAGCAGAATGCAGATATCCCTACATAGACAATGTGGTTACAGGCCACATTTTCTCTGTACTGAAGTAATTCTCGATTGTATCCAGAGCTATGGTACATTTGGAAACACAAAGACATATTAGCCCAAGTATACTCAAATTAAATACTGCAGTTTAATGTACTGCACCATGCACTTTACCTGTGAATCGGACGCTTTTTAAAAATGCGTCAAAGAAGGCACCCTCAATGCAAGGGGTCAATATTGTACAGAAGCAACTTTAAATATTTATGAAGGCCAAATTTTTATCTCAATCAATATATGATTAGTTCCCCAGTTCTACTTTGAGAGAAAAATATCAATTAACAAAGAAATATACCTGGAATTGAGAATCCATTATGACAGTTTGAGGTAAGTCACAATTATAGTTTAAACTGTGCAAAGACATCACACAAACATCTAGAGAAAACAAAAGTAACAAAACTTTGTATGTACCTGAGTGTCATGACGTGGCCATTGGCACAAAAGCAAGCCAGGCAGACACTGTTACACACAGATACCACGTCAGCTCTCAGCACAAAAGATGACTCTGTGATGTTGTGGACAAAGAGGCAAGACTGTGAGGGCATCAGGAATACTTTGGCCTGCCTCTCGGAGCACACTACAGCCAGATGTCCCTCTCCACAGGCGTCCTGGGAGGATGATGGTGAAAAGTGGACCAGCTTGCGCCTCCGTGGTCGGTCAGGGTCCTCAGGGGCGTTGAGGTCCCGCCAAACCTCGTGAGGACTCTGAATCAGCGCTCCCATGCAGTCCAAGAAGCCAAAGCGCAACACTGAGCCCTTAAGCATCAGGAGTGCTCCTGGGAGTGTTTGGGTAGAGTCAACAAAGGAAAACAAGGGAAGGGATGACATCTAAAAGGAAAATTTCGAAAGCTCCAGCAGTTTGTTTGTTCATCAGGCTGTGCACACAACACTGACTATAAATGGATTTAACCTGTAAACTGAGATTGAAAATTCTATTATGAAGGGACAAAGTGAGCTTAACAGTTAGCATAAAAGTTAATGTATTCAATTTATATTTAGAAAGCAAGTTTAACTTATCTACTCTTAGCTCCAAAGTAATCCATTACTCAACTTGTACTAGAGTATGCTGACACTTTTCTCAAAGACAACATTTACTGCACAATCAACTCTCCGCTCTCCACAGGGAATCCACAGGAACAAAAAACACATGGGGAAGGTTCAGTGATACTAGCTTTTCTGTTTGGAAATTCTTCTTTGGAACAGAGTCTGTGACCTTCCAGTAATAAGCTCACTTCTTGTTGGCTTAGTCTCAAGGGAACAACTGCTGCTACAAAGGGCCTGGATTCTGGGTTCAATTGATGTTTTTACACTGAGAAGGAGACCTTTTTCTTCTCACACAGCAGGGCTTCTGGACTGATAATGCATGTCTGAGTGGCTCGGTTTTGTTTAATCATAGTGCCAACACACAACAAAAACTATCGATGAGCAAAGAGTGAAGTTCAAGTTAGGGTATGACAAAGGCCCATCAAAGTTCCCCATGCATGACAAATTTTTCCTGTAATTGAAACTAATGAAGGTTTAAAGGCCCTTTTGTAAAGAGCAAAGGAGTTAACCTTTCAAATGCCTCTCACACATCTTAACACGGTGCCCTTAATGCCTCGGGAAATTAGCTGCTATTATTTTAAAAACTTGGCTCTGTGTCAATACTGCATTTTCTAATTGGTCGATATGGATGTTTTTATGTCAAACACAGGTGGAGTTGAAACAAAAGTTAATACTTTACTCAGAACAATGTCCTGGGTTTACAAAGTGAGTGTATGGCGTATCATTGTTTGGAGACTAATTACTCACATCGCAGTCATGTGGAGAACAAATGGATTACAAAAGGCCAAATACTGTACTTGGAATATATTGGTTTGATCATTTTCATATGTAAAATACAAATAAATAATGGTAAAATTATATGTATTTTTAATGTTTTGCTCCTTAATGCTTTCCTTCTCAATTTCTGGTTCATACAATTGCATAATGTTTGAAATTCTTCCACAAATTGATATTTGATATTGATATTTTTTAAAAAACTATTAATGTACTCACCAACGTATACCTGAGATTGAAAACATTCATTTGGAATGAAAAGTGAGAGACATTAAAAAAATCTCTGTTTGTGAAGAAAAATTGGGTGCCTTATTATACTTACTAAAAACCTCTGAAAGATACATAACACCTTTGCTGTGAAACCCAATCTCATCAGTCCTTACCACTGGGTCCAATTGTGACAGGTTCATCCATCCTCTCCTCCTGGTCTGTGGGGATGGACATTGGGATGAGCAGGACCACGCCTAAGCTGGTACCCACCCACAAACATGGGGTGGGAAGTGCATCAGTCTTGCGGCCGTAGGACTCTCCAAACTGCACCGTGGTGACTGCCTCTTTGGTGTCCCGGTCTATGCTGGACACACTGGAGCTTCGTGAGCGGCTGAAGGAGTTTTCACGACTCTCTGTAGTAGCAGCCACGAAACACATACGTACAGCACACGCAGAAACAATGAAAGAGGACAGAGACGTGTAACGTTGACAAGATAAGGAGGGACAGGAAGGAACAGATGAGAAAAAAAAGAATAGTGTTTAAAAACAGATATTTATGGAAAGAGAAACAGAATGGTGCAGGGGCACTGCAATGTGGTGGACTATAAAATAAAAAAAAAAGGTATCTTGTAAAGAGTAATAACAAGCGTAGGAGGAAAATATTCCCAAAATCGAACATGGTTTGTCTGCAGCTTGCGTGTCAAGTAAAACACTGGAACAAATAGGAAAATGCCTCTGAGAAGAGGTGACACAGTTGTCACACAATACAGAGTGAGTGACAGAACAGGTACCGATTTTCACAACACCCTCCTGTGTGTGTGCGCACACTTTTGTCTGTGCTAATTGAGAATGCACTGGTTTTGCTCACTGATGAGATTCTATTCAGCAGCTGTGTGACAAACTCAGATACACAACACATACAAACGCACACTCAAATGTTTACAGACAGAGATACAGAAGACTGCACACACAACAGTTGAGCCAAATTCAAAAACTCGAACTCTGAGTTCTATCTATTCAGGTCCTCCATTGTGTACTTAAAAACTCCATCAAAAAGTATTTCTGTATTGCTGCATTTGTGAATTATTCACAGCCTGGCAATGTGCAGTACTGCATTTCCAGCCAAATGTTACACAGAGAGCAGACTTTATATAACAACTCCAAATGGGTGCTGTATTGCCAAAATGCTGACAGCAAAACACACACTGTGCACTGTTACAACAATCTATCACCCTGCTCCTACACCTCAGGACAAGAGCAAACACTTTAGGAATGTTTTAGATTAAACAGAGCCATAGGACGAACTGACATACTGACATACTGACTGACTGACGGATGGACGGACGGACGGACGAATGTATAGCAGTCAGCAGTACAGCTGGGTTTATGGCCAAAGCCCTCTTACCTCTCTCACTCCAGCTGTAGGGGCTGGTGGTGTGGTGTTCGTCGTGGGAGTACATAGTGACTCCGTGTAACTGCTGAAGCATTGCCCTCCTGGATGCATAACCTATTTATCCACCACAGACCAAACCATAGCCGGCATGACCCACAGAAACAAATACACAAAGGTGGGCCCCCAAAAAACACACAAGATAGACAGAGGAACAGCAGTTTAGAGAATGAAAGAAAGAGAGAATGATGCAACTGAGTGGAGAGACTCCTTCTAGAAACACAGAAAGAGTGTGTCGCTGATAAAAACAGGCTGCTTGACTATGTTAGCCACACAACCTCAACTTGCACATCCATCTTCTCTCAGAACACATTTTCAGCTCCGTCCTCTCTCAGTACTATTTGGTCCCAGTTGGTGAATAAAGAGCTATTGTACAGCACTGTTGCACAACAAACAAAAAGCCAAAGTAAACCAGTTTACAGACTGGTTACCAAACTGTTGTAAGGAGTCAAATAAAAAGCGTATTTTAATAAATAAAATAAAATAGGTAATAATTAACAGTACTACAAAAGCTAGCACATTTATTTGTTATTTGTTGTTTTTTTTTTATATCATATCAGAGCAGTATCAGTATATTTAGATGATTAAAGCCAAATTCTGGTATTGTGACGACACTGCTGTGTAATGCTGGCAGCCACAAAAGACAAAATAGCCTTTTGCTGTGAGTCTGGAAAGCTGCAGTTCAGTTTAGCTGTGTGTTGCTGGGGTATGTTTAAGCTGTGTGAAAGAGCCTATGGGGTGCTGGTTAATGAAAGTTAGACACAGTGATAGTCTGACAGGACATGGGGACTCCTGGGGCACCTTCACAGGGAGCTAAAGGCAGGCAGGGCTGTGTCAGGGAGGTTATAAGGAAAAGCAGACAATCTGGAGAGGTGAGACAGACAAAGTACCAGATTTATACAGTGGTACATGCATATACTCCCATACACACTTTAGAGAGACAAGAACAGACACCTGCTGGCTGGGTATAAATGACTGTTCAAATCTATATAACCCATGATCATAAATTGAGCTTTCTGACTACTTTTGCTTTAAATACACATACATACAAATGTAAAAGATGGATTGTGGACCCTGTACTTAATTGAGCAGTAAGCAGTCTTTGATCTAAATAAGTACAATTTTACCAATAAAAAAGATTACATTTATCCTACTTGATATACAAGATTCTTTTTTTTTTTTTTTTTTTTTTAAATCTGGCAACATGGTCATAGGAATGTGTGGGTGCATAAAATACAGTAGTACAGCATTGTCTCTTAAGTAGTACCTTAAATCATACCTTCATTGAGTTTATAGGTTAATTTAAGGGTTTCCCTGTGTGTAGGTTATACTTCATTCTTCATTAAAGGTTTTAACTATGAGACAACACCTCTCTCTATACAAAACTAATTACTTGATAACACAATCATTCAATGTTATAGATTTTCCGGCTTTTAACAAGGCACTACCAGCTTTGTTACCATGTCAACCTAGAAAATCTAACTGCCACACAGCTGTATCTTAAATATTTCATGGATGTGCTGCCTAATTGTTATATCGGGTCTGGACATGTTTACTGTACAAGGAGTCTGGCTTTCCCTGCCATTTACCTCCTCTGTCTTCTTTCCTGGTATGGACGCCCCCTTAAGATCGGCCTCATTTCTCGCACCACTCATTGATATTTAATTATTCTAGTGATCCTGCTGGCTCTTCACTCTGGTAACCCAGTGCAACTGATAAACCACAGTGCCAAAGGTAGTCAGCAGTCAGGGAATATATAACAGCCTAACAGTCTGTTGGAAAAAAGTAATTTCTCACCCATGAGAAACATACATTAAAACATCTGCAAGCTTGATTTATTTTTTTTTAACCTTATTTCAACTGTGGTACATGGTTTTAGTGAATTATACTGTGTGGTGGGTTAAATATTCACTACATCCCACAGTATTCTGTGTGTTAGAAGCATTAGGATACTTCACAGCAAGCTGGTGATTATACAATATCTTGTGTGCCAAGTTGACCTTTTGGTCAAGATAAAAGCTTGTGATGTCTCCACATTGGGGAAGATTTATGCACTGACATTCAAAGGACTCAGTAGACAGTAGACAGGTGCATCAAAACTGATTACCAAGGATGTCTTTGAAATAGAGGAGAATTTAATTCGGGTCAAATAAAATGTAATGGTTTAAATGCACTGGGGTGTGTACAAATGGCTGAAAAGCTTTCATTCTTTAACAGTTTGCCTGTCTAACATCTTCTCTCCATTGAAATGCACTTGCTGGAGAAGACAAAGATCCTCCTGCCATACTTGTCTGACCATGTTCGATGCTGGACTCTGAAGACTATTGTAAATTAATTAAAGCCAGACTCACCTTCCCCAAGCCATTTCAGCACTATTCAAGCAGGAAGACTTCAATCACAAGAGACACAGAGGCGAGGTGGTTATCCCTCAGACAGATGATGAGAGGCTTCTTTAGGATCAGACAGGAGCTGGACTGCACTCCCTCCCTCAGTGTATTTTGTTCTGAACAAGCTTGTCCACAGCAGTGAGAGAAACATTGCAGTCCAGCATGACAAAATAAAAAGTTTTTTTTCTCCTTGCTGCTGAATTTCTGACAATAATTCTCAATTTTTACTTAAATAAAGCTGCTATTCAGTGGAGGTCTGAACTTTATCTAGTTAATTTTGCCATACACCTGAACTCAAATTTTTTGCTGAATGCTTCCATGCCAAGTTAACACAATCTATGATTAGCATATAGTTGATGGTAAATTACTAAAGAATGGATATTTCTAAAGGATATTTTCTAAATTTTTCAAAAATAACAGTGGAAAAGAAGAATCATTGTTCATCTGCGCTGACGTGTTTTATAATGCAGCTAGTGCCACTTTAATAAAACATTCAGCTGATGCTGATGAAAAATTCCATCCCTCTTGGCTCCAGGTCCATGTTATATAATGAAATTGACACTGTACCTATCCAGTTTATTATTTAGCATCTAAATTTTGCACCAGCATGTTTGCTCAAACCTTTTTAGGTCTGCACAAATTTATTGCACAGCACCTGATGTGAAAAAAGAGCGAGAGGAAGGGAGTATCAACACAATCTTACAGTCAAAGTAACTGACATTTCAGTCACCATCACAGTTTCTAAGAAGAGATTAGCCTGTTGACCCCTTACTGAGACATCTGCTAATCTGACAGAGCCCTGACTAAAAGCAAATAAAGGGAGGACCATGAGTGACTGCCCGGTCAGAGCTTTCTACAAGAGTAGTCTCTGCGAATATGAGTTTTTTTGCACAATATGAAAGCAGTGCTGGTGGTGTGTCATATTAGATTAAGCACTTGGGTAAAGACTGCGTTGTAGATAGTACAGTCTACAATAACATGATCATCGAGGCTTTGATGAATATGGAATTTTACTGTTAGATCAACAGTATAGAGTGGTTTTGTTGATTTTTGTCTTTTGTATTATCATAACTGCCCTCATTATTATTATTATTATTATTATTATTATTGTTTTAGCTCTGCTCTCTATGAATTCCTGCTATGGCATATGCAAATTTCCCATACTTTAAATACAAACAAACAACTTTTCTGTCTTCTTTTCTGTTCTTCAACAGTTTCAGGGCAAATCATCACATCTGTAATGCTTCATGAATTGAATCACCCACTCCTTAAATACTTCGCCACCACACTCAAAAAAATGAGAATGAGAAAGTGTGTCCAAACTTTTGACTGGTAGTGTATAGAGAGAAATAAAATATTTGAGATTAAAGGAGAATATAAGGGGTCTTATTAAGATGAGAGATGCGTGTATCACTTTTGTCTAAGAGGGAAGAAATTGTTGATTCAAAATTAATATGGGTCCTACAGGGGTGTCTTGATGTGTGTCTCCTGGCAGTGACAGACTAAGGGCAGGATTTCATACATAGCGTGTAATTAAATGTTCTCTTACAACCCTGGCATTCTAATTTAGGTTTTTGTTTTTTTCCATCACCTATTTTGTAAGGATACAACAACAAGACCAACCACAAACCTAAAGGTGAGACAGTTTATCAAATGCTGAACATAATACCGATGCTGTTCAGAGTTACTATTTAGAATACTTCAGATTAGCAGGTGATACAGTAGACAGAGAGCACACTCCCAAATGCACAAATTCCCTTCTACTACACACAAAGTTGTGTGTACACGCACACATGCGCACACACACAGATTTCCACACTGACCATGGGATATGGAGCCTATTTGGCCAATTCATTTTGGACGGCAAAGTCAGGGTGTGAATAGAAAGAATGTGAATCATGCTTAAATGGTTGTCTTAGGCCACTTATTCACCTTTGTTATCTGTGTTCATGAAAGGAGCTATTTGAATGTTTTGGTAATATAAAGAAGTTTCGCATCCTCACTTGCAAATAAAAACTTATGAAATGCTTCCCTAGGCTCAAATGTTTGAGTATTTTGAGAAAGTTGGAACGTGTGGCCACATTACACAAACCTCCTGTCTGCTCTGTTAGTCAATTTTCAAAATCACAAAACATGCAGAATCTGTTCATGAGAAAAGAAATGACAAAAGAAAGGCAGAAAATATTTCACCATATTACTACTGGATGGAAAAATACTTTGGCATTAATTTCAAGCACATCAGTGTTGCATTCAAAGTTGCATGATACCATTTTGATGCAGAAAAAAAAAGAAAATAAAGAAAAGCACAGAAAAACAGTTAGTTAAAACAGTTAAAATTATATTAACTTTCAGGCCTAGGACATGGTCAACACAAGCAATACTATTAAGGAACACAATGCAAGGGGTGTTTCTTGCATCTGTTAAGTGCAAATGTTATAATTTGATGCTAATGCAAGCTGCAGAATAATGTGTTTAAAAACGCAACAGTACTGACAGTAAAACAGACGAATAAATATCTACACATGAAGAAGTGTTACTGGTGTGAATATACATCAGCACTGTATCAATGTGCATTTGGTAACACATTTTGATTGTCATTTAAGTCACTGTGCAAAGTTTTGGACGATAAACAAAAATCATATTGTTTTTAATTTGGCCCACTGAAATAGTTAGAATGGTTGTTTTATTTTTCTTTTAAGTCTCACAGTAAAAAAATAAAATTATCTGATGTTCTTTTGTTATTTGTAGGCCAAGATGCCTCCACATGGCCTATGGTGTTAAGAATGCACAACAATAATAATGTCATGACGCATTTTATCTTTACCAAATAATTTGCAATTTGAATTTGGCCATATTGCGAATTTCATCAGTTGTGCACCCTCATGCGTGGAGGATGACTATGAATGCTTATATCAACCACATATGAAAATTGTTAATTGATTTGCTTTCTGTGTTACATCCACTCTTGGCAACTGCATAAAGATTTCAACTTTTATGCTGCTAACTTGCTTTAGCATTTGCATTGCATCAACCATGTCTCGTGCCTTAATCCACTTACCCAAGAGTGAGAGGATAGCATGCACTTTTTGGGAAGGTGGGCATGTTATAGAGGTTTAAGGATGGGAGCTGGGAAAACAAGCACACACCTTCAGTGTGGGACACAGGCAAAGAGATCTCCATGCAAGCAGCAGACTGGGCCTTGCGGAAGGGTGGTCGGCCAGGGCCTCTACGGGTAAGCCGTGGTCCCTCGGGACCCATTGGGACACGAGGCTTCCCCGCTGAGCAGGGCTGGGAGGTGGGGCTAGTGCAATGTCCATTGACATGATCTGTAACAATGGCAAAGCATTAGCAAACAATACAAAGAGGGATATAAAGAAATTTTCAAACATACTCTAATCCACTACTGCAATATCCATCATCACAAGTCTTTTATAGAATGGACAGCGATAAGAATGAGCTTGTTATAAACTGGGAGGAAATCTGCCACCAGGGGGAGGCAATTCTGGAGAGCTCTCACGCTAATAGGAGATTTTGCTCTCCTTTAAAAAAAAAAAACAAAAACAGAAAAACACAGTCTTAATACTTCAGTTCAGCAGGATTTTACATGACCCATGAAGATGGAAAGTTTTGCAGTGTTAGAAAAACAAGCCAATGTTGTAAATAAGATTGTCAAAGAGTGGGGTGAAGAGGAAAGTGAGGGCAATAGTGGCTGAGGTTGGTTTTAAATAAGTATGAGCAAGGAAGAGAAAGATGCTGGGGTTAAAAAAAGAGTAGAACATAAGAGGCAAATTACAAATGCAGTTTCACCCAGTTTGTGCCAGGAAAGAAATATTAAAATCAGTCAAAAAGAAAACAAGCTTGTTTCATCTCCACTTTCTTTCTTATTTTTTAAAACTGTGATTGTTAGAAAACATGAGCTACCAAGGATGCTGACAGGTAAACATTTGACATCACATGGCATTTCCCTGCAATGGAGTTTGCTGGAGGCTTTGCCCTTACTTCATAGACTGTGCTTTTGTGTGTGAGCAAAATAGTTTGTTTAGTGCCAAACCTTACTGCAAAAAAGCAGAGCAGCACTCTGTGGCTTGAGTGCAGCCTATGGTTATTTGCTCCTTGCAATCTAGTTGGTGAGCCAAAACTGGCCATCACAGGAAGAGCAAATAACAGTATCAAGCTGAGTACACTGACAAGTACATAAAAGAATGCACTGACATCTGTGTGGTGGAGATAGCTAAAGTTAAAAAGATTTGGGGTTCACAGCCAGGTGTGAGTGAAGCTTTCCACTTTCCACTTCCACTTATTCCATTTATATGACCTTTCATCTTCCTGTATCTAGAAACTCAGGAAGTATGAGGATAAATAGCATTGTGAAAATTATAACATCAAAAAACAGGGACCCTTTGTCTCTGTCCTCTCAGTATTAGACACTGATCACATGACTGTCATAAGAACTTCAGTATGCTCGTCAGATCCTAGACGCACAAAAGATTCAGTTTCAAACCGAAAATGAAAATCTCCAGGGAGCCCTCCAGTCTGCGTGCAACACTCAACGTTTCACAGCAGGACAGGCCGAGGAGATGTATTGATTTGAAGCTGAGGGTAATCGTGGGTCAATCAATGCTAGAGCTGCATGACAACACGACTGTGCCTCTGTTTTAATGTTTTGTTACAGTGAATTTCAAACAGAGATGCAACTTCGAAGTGTTGTGCAAGAAACTGCATAGTAGACAGAAAGGGATTTTATCCTCAGACACACACTCCTCGAACAACACGCAGATTACTGCACGTAAGCATTGACACAAAAACACACACATAGGCACACAGACTGTCAAGATAGCAAATTTCTTTTGACAAAAGATATTCTTATTCTAGCTCTTAACTAACACAATTTTATTTTCCTTTTACTGACAACATACATCCCACTGCCACTTCAGGGGCACACTCGAACCACACAAAATGGCACATTTTGCATGTGCGAAGCAGAGGTTTTTAGAGGGACAGCATGTGTGACACTGCAGAAGCAGAGCAAAGAGAGACCTGAGCTTGTAATGTGTATGTAGCAGATGTATGGGGGAAAGCTAAGTATCTGTAATGCAGATGATCAAGTTACAATGAAAAGAAAGACTATTGAAGACAGTATGATCCAGTTAAAGTGAGAGAGTTCACGTGTGATCCAATCACTGGAGAGCAAGGGTTTCAATGGAAGAAAGGGTGGGTAAACTCAGAAGATGTACCAATCATGACAGAGCAATAGAAAGCTTCAAATTTGAAAATGGCATGAATTAGAAATCACCTTTATAAACACTTGCAAAATGTAGAAGAAATAATACAGACGACTTAAATGAAAGAGATTAAAGGGGCAAAATAGACAACTAAGTCAGGCCAACAGTCTAATGGGCAGAATTAGAGAGAGGCAGGTAAACTGAAAGACTAAAGTCTGACAGGAAATAAAAACTACTAAAACAATACAAAAGCCTAGAAAACAGGACCAAAACAGAAACTAAATGACTCAAAGAAAGTCAAGTGAAAACTGCTGGCTTTCGCCTACCGTACCAAGATCAGTCTTAAGATCTGTTGGCAGACTTAACTTTCTGCCGGGTCCCTTTACTGAAAAAAAAAAAGAATAAGAAACAAAGCACCAGTTAATCTTTTCAAATAAAAAATTATAAATCATTTAAAAAAATATCTGTAATCTAAGTCAAAGAATAAGGAAAAGAAAGAAAAAACTCCAACCAAACAAAATAAGATTCACTCAAATAAACAAAGAACCAAAACATGCAAATTGGTGAAGTTGCACATGGCAGGCATATTTCAAAATGCATGCTCTATTTTTGTCCCAGGCCAGTGTTCCCAAATAATTCTGCAACATCAGTAGCACCCAGTAAAAATTGCCCGGCGAAGCATTGAAGCACTTGGAGCTTTTATTTGTCATTTCACAAATAAGCATCAGATGTCTTACAAATACTGGTCATTGTCTTGCCAAGTTGCAACAAGACCAAAAGGACATATTTGTATTTAGGTTTCCTGGATCTGATTCAGCTTGACCAAGGTCTTTACTGAAATACCATGATTTTGCTTTTTCTAGGGCCTGGGTTGTCTGACATGGAAACACATATGAACAATGAGACACCAGAGGTGTCAATACAAAAATCACAGTCAGATATGGGAGGCATCAAAATAACTTGTTGAAACATTTTGCAAGCATTTTGCAGCAAGTACAGAGCTGCAAAGGCCGAAGTTGAGATGTTATGAGTCCGTTCTTGTCTCAAAAAGAAAGCAATCTTTCATTTTTTCTTTAACTTGATATGCTGACGATACAGGATGGTGTTTACATGGGGCCTGATAAATTTCAAGACTAGGTGAAAGAAGAGCATGACAATGAATTTGCATTATTTGCAATCTTCATCAAAGTAATCATGGCTGATTCATTTGAAAAATAATGCTGACTCAGGTTTGAAACCTTCCGCAAACTACCCTCTGCTGCGCGTCAGGTAGTTCTTTGCTTCCACGTCGTGCATTAAAACAGTTTGAAGCACACCTACTTGTGGATTAACCCTTACATAGAACACATACTGTTCCCTAAAACTAAGGCAACTAATTGTGGCTTCAGTAAATTTGTTTTGACAAAGCTTATTCAATTAAAACCAATGTTAAAATCCAACAGTTCCATTGAATTTTCTCCATTTTGTTCTTTTTCTCCTCTTTGCCAGACCATGGCAGACAAATGTGGCAAATAGTTTTCTCGCAGACAATACACACAAGACACTTATGAAATAATGGAAATACATTTGGAGAGAAAACAAGTTGCTTGAGAAGTAAAGAAAATATTTATTGTTGGTTTGCATATTTGATAAAATTATGCAAAATATTGAACGCTGAGATCCCAAATGGGGCTAATGTAGTTGGTCAGGCCTCAACAAGTAATAATGATAAATGTACAAAGCAAGATAGATTCTTTTTTTTTTTTTCTGCACTGCAGCCGGCCATAGTGGGCACCATGCATTAGAAATGGGACGGTGATATATGTTAGTAAAACAACGAGATGAGATTGTGGGTTTACTGACACACAGTCAGAAAGACACAACTGGAAACATTCAGAGCACCAGAGTGGTGAAGCACTGCAGGTTGTCCTTACATGACAAAGACATGTGGCTCCAGCGAAGGTGCAATGGCTAACATCAAACATAAAGAAGCACTAGAGGCTCTGATGAGCGGGAAGGAGACCGTACCGTCCGGAATACGACCCCTTCCTATTCCTAAACCTGCCTTCCTTGCAGCATTGCTGAATAATGGAAGATCCAAGGTCATAGCCCAGATGGCACATACAAACATCACAACATCTATCACCCAGCAGCTGGGGCAGAGGACAATGCAATACAGTTGCCTGCACAGAAGCATGTAACACATTGACAAAGCAGCATCAGTCTAGTCCTTACAGGCCCAGTCAGCTTACACTGCAGATTACACTGCAAGCAACTTGGTTGATGGGTGATTTTGCTGTGATTGCCACAAAAGCAGATTTAATTACATTTGGGTGGTGAATGGCAGCTACAAAAATCTGATTATGAAAAATATTTTTATTCTATATTGGTATATATTATATATGGTATTCTGTAATTTGTGATAATTACGTCGCTCATTTTATATTTTCTTCAACTGCCTCTCCCAGTTTTTAGCACTAAGTCTGTTAACTCTGCAGTCCTTGTTACTGTTCACTGTTAACCAGTCAGTAGGTATCACCAGTGCAGCAACAAAGACAATCACCCCCTGATTGCTCCAAAGTAGGATTTTTAAAAAGTTCCCACCCTACTGGTTGAGTTGCGTTGAAATTTTTCAACAACCCCCAGCAGTGGACTTTTAAATGACAACAATCAACTTCTGTTTTACTCCAGCTGCATTGATAGCTTTTTTTTTTTAGAGAAAGTGAAAAATAGGGCTTTGCTCTTGATGGCTGTTGACTATTAAAGATTCAGCCATGGCCAGCCTATACAAAGCCACCAATGTTACTAATTATTACGAAAAGGCTGAATTATAATGTTGCTCACAGTGTGGAAGCAGAGTTGGCATGCATGGTGCAACACTGAACCAACCAACTGTCCAAAAACAACCCAATTACCCAATCCCTCACAAGTGATGCAACCCCCCCCCCCCCCCCCCCCCAGACAAACACAGGCAGATGTCCATGATGAGGCTGAGATCCGTATGACATCCCTCCTCTTACCATTGTCCAGTAAGTAAAAGACTGGACTGCAGTGGCTGGCTCTCAGACTGGCCACAGGCTCTGGCAGGATGCGTGCCTCATTGTGAAAGGAGGATGGGTAATGAACTGGAATAGGAAATCCAACAACAGACAGAGTTCAGGGAATCAGGGACAAAAAAGTGGCTGGAGTGGGGAAAGGAAAGTCTTGTAGGTAACAGGAGGGGAAAACAGTTGATAGGTTACGAAAGAAAAATGTTAAGAAAAACACTAATTCACTGCAATATGATACTTAAATGTTTCCCCAACAGCAATGACTATCACAAACAACACAAACTACTCCTACATAACTATAACTGTCACTACTACTACTATTACTGCAATTAATCAACAGTATTTTATAATAACACTAGAGGTTTTAATCTAACAGAGTTTTTTAAAGATAAATTTAACATATATATTTTTTAATTACCAAAAATTCACTACATCCCTTCTAAGTCTAACCACATTCCTCAAAAAAATTTTTCTTTAATTTCAGTCATGATCATGCTAAAAAGTCAAGAAAGAAACAAAACTGAAAGCAGAGTGCAACCCATGTGGTGTTGTTTTTTTTTTTCTTGTTGTTCATGTTTGTGACTCAGAACCTACAACAGGCTAAAAAGCATCTGACTGAAGAAAAAGAAGGACTGGAAACAGTTAGAGTGGATGTGCACTGCTGACAGGTTGTGGTGTTACTGCCAATGTGGACTTTTTACAGCTCAACTGTGCATCTATAAATAGTCTGTCCATTATCTATACCACTTGACAATCAGGGTCACAGGGGGAGCCAGAGCAAATCCCAGCAGACAGTGGGCAAGGGTGGGGTACATGTTGAACAGGTCACCAATCTGCAGCAAAGATTCACATTCACACTCATGTCTACAGACTTTAGAGTCACCATCTAACCTGAACATGTATGTCTTTGTACTGTTGGAGAACATAGTGAACAGTGCTAACCACTGTACCAGCGAGCCACCATCTCTGAAAAGAACACACTATCAACATTGATACTACCACCTACACACACATTTTGCACAGGAGCATCAAAGAAGGCAATTCAAATCTATCTGAAAATATTGTTTAACTTTGATTGACAGGCTACTAGAACTAATTTTCAGTGAAGTGAACCATATCTACAGTCGTTTCTTCGTATCAAAGCTTATTGCGTGGATCATTGCGTGTTCATAATTCAGACAAAAAAACAAAACATGACAACAATAAAATAGAATCTTTGATGATAAATATGCAATATTCTTGAAATTGTACTTAAAAACAAGGTAGTAGGTTTAATTTTTTTCAAACCACCAAGGCTTACACTGAGTTTTGCAGTTTTAGTTCAACACACTGTTAAGTTTTAACTGTTACCTCCCACAGTGTGCCCTGCTACAGCCAAACGTAGGATAAAGCTCTCAAAGGAAATGTAACTCATAACCCCTAACAAAAATAACAGTGCTTAGGACATAAAAAAAGAGGAAAGACAACAACAGAACGGTGTGGAAGGTGGCAGCTTTTGAGTAGAGTAAGGGCCAATTACTGGGCCTAATGACAAAAGGAAGATTGGAAAAAAAAAAACTGAAGAAAAAGATGTGGAACAGTTGTAAGAGATGCCTTCAGTAATTGACAGAGTGAATCAGCACAATGGCTGGCTTCTTTAATAAGCTGTCCACAATGTGTATATGGCTTGGAACAGACACAGAACACCTGGTGTGCCAGGGAATGGCCAGACAACCTCTAATGGCCGTAGAGAAAGGTGGAACTTGACGCTTAGCAGGAGGGAACAAACCATAAACACTCTGCTGTGCAGTCTCATTTGTCCCCACATATAATCAATTTATATTTATTTTAAATATATTTTATCACCCTTAGTATTAATATTGAAGTTATTTTATATGCTGTAAAAATATCTACAAAATCCTTGGAATCAGGCTGACTATAACTGTCACACCACCCTTGATATTTCTATCATGGTTCTCAGCTGTAATTACGAAATTGCACTCTGCTGAATATAATTGTTCCAAAAATCAGTTTTTTCCCCTCCTTTGTTTAATTGTTAGACTGAATAACACACTTGGGCATTCTGTGCTGTACTCTATCTTCCCGTATCAGTCTGTCTTTTTTTTCTACATCCTTAATTAGATGATGACAGGCCTGCGTCTGGTCAGAGTGACCATGACCTAGTCAACATCACAACGCTGAAAGACTCCCTGCCGTGACCGAAAAGAACATCTTGTCCTGGTTTTATAATCCTGTTTGGATGCCCTCCAGAAGGAGCTCAAAGGAGAGTTTAAGAGTGAGAACAGACAAAAATTAAAAAGGCTAAAATTTGCACACAACAGATTTCTGTATCCTGGACAATACATGAAGACAAAACCAAAGCGCTGCTGATGATTGAAAATGTTTACAACAGGAAACAAACAGCTGAACTGATAGTGAATTCGTAGTAATTAGGGGTGTAACAGTACGCTAAAGCTAAAGTTCGGTATGTACCTCGGTTTTGAAATCATGGTTCGGTCCATTTTCGGTACCAAAAAAAAAAAAAAAATTAAAGTCATCTTGTTTATCACTTATTGTTAAATTGAAAACAAAAAACTGTGAAAACACTGTTGAACTGTTAGACAAATGATGGTTCTTTTTAAATAAAAACATACCTGGGTCTAGGTGGGAAAATAAAAATATGTAATAAAAAAAAGATCCATTAAACTTAGATTAATTAACTCAAATTTGCTTGGGTAGCTCAAACTCAGTGAGGCTGGTCTGTGTATTATGCTAAACAAGGTTGTTATGATGGTTCAACAACAACATACAGGGCTTTGCCATAGTGTTCTGTCACCCGGAGGAACCGAGGAGTGGTGAGTAGTTCCACTTTGCTTTAGCATGGTAATATGTTCACTACGTGCATTTGTAGCGAATGCCCTGTACAATTCGGTACAATACACCTAATGCCACACCCCTATTACTAATATAATATGTAATAGCTCCTTAAAACTGAAGTTATGATTCTAAGGTGCTAACAAGGTTTTGCAGGGAGGAAAACAGTTGAGAGGGGAGAGAGATTAAGAACAATACTAATCCAACACATTATGATACTCAGTTTCTACCAACAGCTATTACTATTACGTCTGATCAGCAGTATTTATGACACAAGAATTTCCAACATGGACAGGTCTGAGTAGAAAAATATGGACACACTGAAAATGTGTGCAGTAAACCACAAAAAGGGGGAGTAAATGAAAGGCTAAAATAGCTCATCTCTAACATTTAGTCTGCCATAATTACTTCCACCAGTGAGGTTATGTTTACACTCATCACTCATGCCTCTGTGATGGGCCAGAGTCCAAGGAAGTTGTCACTGAATGTTGGTGCCAAACTGGATACAGGGACAGACCATTTGCTTTCCTTAACATTGTGAAATTCAACCCTTTTTAGTTGATAATGTTTGGATATTTATTAAAAATAATATATATATAAATAAATAATGAGGGTATTGACATCCATGAGTTTGGTACAAACCCACATAATAATCTGGCTCTGCCAGACTTGCGTGGGATGGTTTGGCCAGGGCAGAGGTATGACATCCTCCACTGAGTGCCATTTTACTATTTGGCTTGAAAATGAAGTTTTTTTCCCTTCAGAATCTGTAATGCAATAACGCCACTCATGTGTTTGCAGCTTAACAGCTGAAAGTTATGAAAGCTACATTCCTGAGTCATAGTTGAGTCACTGTATTTTGCCTCTTGAATATAAAGTTCATGGCTCCCTCAATGCTACTGTTTATTTATTCTTCTGTGTTAATCTGTTAGTAAGCTTCAGATATGATGTGACAAGATTCTTATATCTCAGTTTGTGCACATTTTGCTCAACCAGGTTCAGGTAGATATAGAGAAAATAGTTGGTGCAATGTACACACAATGTCCAGGTTCATCTGTCCACTTATTTTCACTTTTTTATTTAGGTAAGGATTGTGGTAGCAACAGGATCAGAAAAGTAACTCAAAAAATCCTTCAAACCAGCCAAATCCATCTTCCCCTCCTGGGTTCCCCTGAGGCCTTCCCTGGATATTACACATTATATAATCCCTCCAATCTCTTCTAGGTCTTCCCTTTAGTTTCCTCCTGATTGGACACACCTTTATTCATTCAAACCTTTAATTACACTCATTTACAATGAGGTTGGGTGGGCAAATAAGATCGATAATAATCAAATAATTAAACACCAAAGACACACCTGAAGCTGCTCCGCAGGGAGTCATCTGACAGACATTCTGATCAGATATTGCCTCTATCCCGAGCTGCCCCTCTTCCTAATCGACACATAGTCCTCTCTCCAGCTTAACAGGAAGAAAGGTCTTGTGTGTCTCTGACTCTGGAGGACTTCACATGAACATTGTCTTGAAAGAGGGTCCAGAGCACAAGTCAGTCTGACTTAGACACATGAAGACCAAGTAGCCACAGGTTTATAAAGCAATGTGGAGCAACAGCCGAGCTGGTGGCCTTGTCCAGAGTTGTACAATGTGCCCTAGTGATGGTAAAAATCCTCAATATTTTATGCTACTAATACAAAATTGCACACAGTGACACACCTATCCTGCTTTAGCATTTAGTCCCCAGGATGTATATGTAAATGGTTGGATGTATCACCAATAAATTACATTTTATTATTTAAAGATTAACTGTGGTTCGTAAGAAAACTGTTATCCTGTACCTCTGCCTATGAAAGGCAACAGAGTCCTAAGAGATGCTGTTTTTAAATGCTTAAAAACATTGCCAACTCCCCTCTTGGGATCGCATTTCCCCAGAGCTTTTATTATCTAATTGTGCAAAGTTTTTCTGATTTATTGATTTTTATAGGTTATTTTCATTGGATAAAAAAAAAAAATCTAAAATAAAATAAAATACCTGGAGCAAAATTATTAAGACTCTTAGTTTTTTCTATACATAAACTCCTACTTAATCAACTATCAAATGTAAAAAAATATTCTGACTAAAACTGACGCATCACCAGTAAATGTATTTTAGTTAAAAATAGAGTGAGTGGAAACTAAAATCCTATCAAGCAGACAACAGAGCTCTGAGGACACATCAGGCTTGGCAGTGTCTTAAGCACAGATTTACACAGTTACACTTTTCCAGTTTAACCTTTCAGTTCTGAATTTACTGAGATTAGGTGGTATCCCACGATAGATCCTTTTGGGAGATGTTTTCATGTTTCTGTCTGTCTGCCACGCTAAAATGTCTGTTTCTTCGTCTGCAATTCCCACAAGCTGTCCTCCCATCTGCCCTGCTTCCAAATCCACACACCTCAACAAACTACAAGATATCTCAGTTTCGATTCTTGTATATTTAAAGCACTTTTACTCAGTTAATCATTACATAATAATAATACTTGCCTTAATCATCATGTAAAGTTATCGCTTGCACTCTAAAAACAAGTTCACCATCACAAGCCTGAAACCTGAAACAGGTAAATTATGTCTATTTCACTATGCATCCCCTGGCATCTAATGCTACATCTAGTTAAGCACTGCTACACACAAACATGTCAGCAAATATTTAACTTACAGCAGTGCCAGTAAGGTTTCAATGATAAATTATGGATGATTAAAGTAAATATTTAAATGGGTTTGAGAAAAGTTTGGATCTAATTTGAGACAAATGTTTAAGTGTTGATTTTATGAAATGACGCAGGTTACTGTCACTTTTTATCACCTGCTGTCAGTGGTTGTATCAACATGACCACCCCTACCCTTTCCACTCTTTATCTGTTCTTTTCTGTCTCTCTACACAAGATGCTGTCTAGGTTCTTCAAGAATGCTGGAAGGACACCACGCTCCAAGAAAATAAGAGTTGGACACCAACCCCAACATGAAAGTCAAGGAGACAGGGAAAGAAAAGTCTTTTCTCTTGCTTACCTTTGTGAACACACAAACATTAAGGAGCAGTGGGATTAAGTAAGCTGTAATAAAATGCATGAGATAGATCACAATTTACAGCAACCAGCAGTCTGCTGACTGCATCCACATTTTCTCAAACAACTACACACTGAAGATGTTGTCAGCAATTCTTCAATAATTTAAGACACATAACGTTGATCAACAAATGTCATGTTAAACAACCACCATTCTCAATAAATGAAGATGCTCTGGTGATGGGTGAGGTGTCCCCAGGCAAAGCTTCAAAGGCCAAATCACAAGAGACATTACTATACAAGGAACATGGGCTTTTAAATGGCTGGAGTGTCTGTGTGTGTGAGTAGATTACCTGAAGTTGGTGACTTGCTTCTCTCCATCTCAATGGACTGCTGGTTGTCAGATAGTTCAGTAAGGCCTGTGGCAGCCGAGAGTGGGAGGAAGTAAAATGCACAAGTCCGTCAGATTATTTCATTCTTGTCAGTCATACAGAGCAAACACACGCAGCTTGGTGGATATCAGCCACAAAGCCCCAAGAGCGCATTTTTAGACAAAAGTTCAACAGGAATATTGCCATTTCTCTGAAGTTCCATAAATATATCCCAGTATTTTTTTATTATTATTCATTAAGTACTTAAGTATGATATTATTTCAATCAAGGTCTTCACATTTTATTTTACATTGCCAGATGGATTTTGTGGAATCTATTTTGTTTTCATGATGCTGAGTGGCTGAATCCTGATGTTACCTGCACTGGCTATTTATACTGTTTATTTTGAATCAGTAAAGTTCATCAATAAAATGTCATATACAATCAAAACACAAAACATAACATCAAATCTCATCATGCACCAAGCTCATGCCATTATGATGTTTCAAAATTTGTAGTTCTTGTTCTTTTAAGTTCAAGTGAAAATGTGGGGCGTTTAAACAGTGTTGGCTTCATTAGCAGCCTTTGTTAACAGCATTGTCACAAAATTTTGGTTTATTATTTCTCTTTTGAATAAGGTTCCAGGAAAACAACTGAATGCTAAATTTCCTGCAGCCATTTTTGAGGCCTTATGGATGAATGGCATTAAAAGGGTCTGATTAAATCTTTGCTGAAAAAGAAAATTAAGAATATCTTTGTAATTGTGTGTAACACAAATGAACAATGTGGTTTTGCTTGTCCCTGTGGATGAACAAAGCTGTATTCACCCCATTCACTACTCTTCTGTTAAAATGCATATCACATGGATCATGTAATATTCATGACTACCCTTACTTATCAGACTCAAAGGAGTGGCTCACTTTGGGCAAAGGACACGCTGCTGGACATGACTGGAATAGGCTGGTTTGTTTTATGTAGAAAAACAGATATTTATCTCATTGCTGTAAGATCGGAAACAACCAATTTCATTCTAATCATCTCGTCAGTTTGTCTCTTTGCTTTCAACCCACATCTTCTCGTCCCAGATGCTTTGGCTGCCATCTCTATCAACCCTGATATCTTATATGTTCCACCAAACACTTTCCCATCACCCAATCCCTCCCACCCACACAGAGTACCCCAGCCTTTAGAAGGGCCTGACTTACTCTGATAGGATGTACGGATCCTTTTCTTTGAATCTGAGTAAAAGTTAGACAGACCACGCATGCAAAGCTCTGTCAGGCAGGCCCGCATGCCCACATCAGCAGCCACAGAGTCACCAAAAGGAGGAGGAAAGGGAAGGAAGGAGCGGTGGAAATGATCGAAGGTGGGAATGAAGAGTGAGGTGATTTTCAAGGAGAGATAAGAGAAGAAGATGGAAAAGAGAGAAAGTAGCAGCAATGTGTTAGTGGTACAGGGAAGAGGGTAGACAGAATAGAAGTGTAAAACAATAGGGTTAGAGTGGAAAAGAGTTTAAAAAGAGAGGAAGGATGAATGAGAAAAGAATGGCATTTTAACATATTTGGGATGTAGGGAATGGATGAGGATGTAGGGAAGGGAGGAGGGGTGGGGGTGGGGGAGGGGGAGAGAGAAGAACACAAGCTTAGTTGAAAAGGAAAGTGAGTGCAAGCAGCAACTGGGTTAGTGTTAGGGGAGGACAGACCCATACCCACTACTCCTGCAAACCCCAGAAACGCTTTTGTGATTGGTCATTTGCTCATAAAAGTAAACTACTGTGTTAGCAGGGAACATATCAAGCAACATCAAAAATCACTCTTGTATTTCATAGTTGGCTCACTTTTTATATATATATATTTAATGTGTAGGCTGATTATATGTCACTACACTACACTAGAGAAACACCTAAAATATCCATAAGTGCGCTTCATTTAACAAAATGAATTAACAGCATTTGACATGTAGAAAAAGTACGCATGTGTGGTGATAACAGCTAAAATGTTGAGGGAAGGACAGGAAACTGTATTCTCACAAGTTGAAGAATTACAAAAACTGAAGAGTTCAGGCAGCTCTAAGACAGTTCAGTAATTTATGCGTTTTGTTATCACCGACATCTTAACTCCAACAAAGAAATTGAGGAAAGAAAAACCATCACTTGGGGTGCAGAAAAAGGGCACAGACACCAATTATTATTTTTCCTTTCATCTTAAAATTGATTTAAAAGAACTAAAGCAGAAAGAACTTTACCATAGAGGAGGTTGAGAACTATAAGTGTTGCCAATCAACACACCCATTTATGCAAGACCAAAAGAAAAGAGTTTGCACAAACTCAAGCCCAAGGTCATCCATCCGATCATCCGACTCGATCTTGCCCTTCAGACAACTTCTGAGTACCAGTGAAGCATTTTCAGTTACATTTCTGGGCACTATGTAATAAAAAAAAATATCTCATACTTTAAAATCAATTTAGACATCGAAAATGTTGAACCACTGGAGCTGCAATGTTGTTGAATCTAAAGGTTACTTTGGAGTCGAATTAAAGTATGCCTTGTATTGTTCACATTCATTTATGTGTGATGGGGGTGGATATCTTCCCTTTATTTCAAGATAAATAAGAGGCTGCCTTCAGAGAGACCATCACCATCCAAGATCAGTTGCAGAAAAAGGAGGCAGGCATCAGAAGTACAACAAGACCTCTGTGGCTTTCAACTACAGATCAATGCTCAAGCAGAGACAAAACAGAAACAGAGAAAACAAATGGTAACATGCATAAAAATGCAGACGTGGAATGACACACAGCTTATTAACATGCACTTAATATTGTAATGCAGATCTGTGACAGGCATAAAGACATGGACCAGTATTGTAGTGTGTCTTGGTTTGTTATAGTGTGACAGAAAGGAGAAGGAAAAAAACAGTATTGGAGTGATGCAGGCTAATGTTTCCCTATGATATGTAATGTCTGACAATAAAACTCAAGCCTGGGTTGTGGTGAGATTTTTTACATCATTCACCTAAATAAAAAATTTAAATAGTACTTTATAAAAATAACTTAGTCTCAGTATTACTGACATAACGTAAAAGTAAAACAAAGGAAACATCAAGAACAGGAAAACCATTGCAATTATCATCTGAAATCATCTGAAAAACCTCAAAAATGAAAATAAAAATAGCTGCTACACTATTATACTGCTAGGCAGTTAAAATAAAGGTGAGGCTGAGGTGCTTTTAAGAAAGTCTGTTCGCTATACTTCAGTAACCTTTAACCAACTTTGAATTAGTTAAGGGCTTGAGAACAGTTAATGATCAATTATACTGGGAATGTAATTACACCACCCTTGTCATTGATTTTAGGTCATTCATGGTCAAATTTGCCTGACTGATCAGTCAAGCCTTGGAGAGAAGAAGTACAGAGGAAGGAGACAGGAAAAGGAAGAAGAAACAGAAGAAGTAAAAAAAAAAAAAACAGTGGACAGAAGAATAGAAAATAGATGAGACAGTAGGATGCAGTGTTCATTTGACTAAATTTTGGCACCTTTTAGTGTGATGCTCAAAGAGTAAAAGCTATGTATGTGTGTGGTAGGGTCCCAGAGATGTGTGCGCTACCTGAGGTGGACTGCCTGTTCCGGCGGGGTGAGCGGGTAAGGCGCTGGTAGGGGTCAGCGGCTCCATACAGATCCAGTGTCGACATGCACAACAGGATGGTTTTCTGCAAGTAGTCGACTACCGCTAGGCCATTACAGTTTCCAAACGCCAAACTGGACAGATAGACACAAAAAAAGAAGGCAAATGCACAGACAGCCAGAAATGCATTTATGTGGAGGAAAGACATTTTACACTTTCAGCTTATTTATTTCACCAAGTTATTCTTAATGTCATTAAAGGAGTAACATATAGTATAATTAAAATGTGTCAAATTCATTGCAACATTCTTATATTATTAATTCCACCACCTCACAGTGCTAGAAAAATGTATTTATGCATTCCAATGAGCTCCATTCTGCTCTTGAGCCTGTGGCAGTAATTTTTCTAATAGTTTGTGAGAAAAAGATTTCCTTGTTGACCAGTGACTGACCAAAATTTAATATTATTCACAACAAAAAGCTCTCCTGGGGACTTGCCAGTGCAGCAATAAAAAAAAAAGATAAAATAAGAGATTAAAAAGTTTATAATTTTATGCTCCTCAGTCATCACTGCTCTTCCACATTGAGCATGCAGCTCAGGTTCAGCTTATATTTGTCTCATACAGTCAGACACATCAAGGGCATCCACGCCGTCATCACAAACGGCAAAGCTGAAGAAAAGCAATAATGAAGACAAAGATCCTAATACCACGTGTGCTCTCTGATGTAACTGTTATATAGAGTATGATAATCACCAATTTTTTACTGATCTTTTATCTTGCAATTTGAGAATGTAAAAACAAAGCCTAATGATCTAAATGCAATAGCATTAATTTCATATATACTAATTTAAAAAGCTACAATATGCACAGAAAGGCGTGAAGCTACTCCAATCTGATAAGTTTCTTTAGATTTAAGCTGTTATTGAGGTCTCTTTATGCACTATGCACTTTTATAGGCAATGCTTGGATTTGGACTTGGAGAAAACACTAGTAAACCTGTTCTCTGGTGTTGAGGTTCATACCATGAGGACTACCGGAGGAGACAGCCTTGCCCTTATTGTGACTGGAGGAATGACTTGAGTGTGGGAGTAATTCATTGCTGTCTTCATGTAGTGTTTATTACTGTATTACAATGTAATGTTTCTTTTGCCCCTCAACAGATGGCACTGAAGAGCAAATGTTAATTAAGCTTACAACAATATTTATTATACATCAAGTGCAGGACATGTTGCGAGCTACAAAGAAACTAAATCTTTTCATTGTAAATAGGTCTAAATGGGAGTGTGTGTTTTTTCATAAAGTTCTGTGAAGAAACAATCAAAAAAAATATACTAAAACAAATCAGTGTCTGCATTTTTGTTTAAGCTGTGAATAGCTTTACAGGAGAGAGGCACATAATGGCCCTGCTTTGATCCAAAGCTTTAAAAATTTGACTTTATTGGTTTTCTGCCAACAGAGCTTCTGTTCACAGTAAAACCACACATGCAGTCTTTCAGTTTCTCCTCCACATCAATAACTTATTGATTAATCCCCAAATTTAAAAAATTGAAATACATAAAAATGTCAACCATCAGTCAAGTCAAGATCAGTTGCCTCAAATAGTATTAAAATCAAGCATGATGTAAAACAAAATAAAGACAGAAAGTTCCCATGCATCTTATTTGTTTGGTTGATACCAAACTGATGTCAGGAAAGCTCAAACGACTCAAATACTGTTCAAAATTTGTGCTAAGAGTATATTAATTATATGCAAATAACACAGTGAGTGTGTTCGGAAAAAAAAAAAAACCGTGTTGTGACAGTTTAAACAGCTGTGTCCAAATTGTAACATTAAATCATTAGCTCAACCATTTTCCAGTATTTCTATAATAGTTAAAAAACCTCATCATCGTGATAACATATGTAAATAGACAGTCTAACAGACAGAGACAAGCAACCATGCTCTATGCAGTTTAGCGAGACTGAATAAAATGACATATGGATGAACTACTGTTAAACTGTCCCTTTTTGCTGCCATTTGGGAAGAATAACATTCAATTCTTTCATTACAAGTGAAATACACCAAACTATATGATATGTAGCTTGGTTAAATGGTGTATGGTGTATTCTCTAATGGTGTGTTTTCCTGTCAGTTAACAAAAATCTCAAGTAAGTTTGCACTACCTCCTTCACCTTCAATAATTCTTTGTCAACACTATAGAGAGGAACAAAAATCATCCATTTGACCATATTACAATAGAGATTGCTTGCTTAAATACAAACTACTAATAAAGATGAATGGGTAAAGTAGTTGAATGTGAAATATTTAGTAACTTACAGGCCATAAGCAGAGTTGATGTCCAGGCTTGTGATCTGCTGAGGAGGTTCACCATCTACCCACAACAGCTGGATCACCAGTTCAGCCTGGTAGCCAGGTGGAACCCGCACCACTCGGTCCTTTACCCTGAAACAGATAATGTATGGGAGAGATTGGAGCAAAGTGTGTACGTAGAACATCGCGAAGATGTTTAGCTACACACAGTGAACACCCTACTAGCATGCACATATCTATAATGCATATGAGAAAAAGCTGTGAAATCAATGGTCAAGTCAAGATCAAGTGAGAATTCAAAACTATGGCTTTTTAAGATTAGACTAAAACTAGAATAATCACTTTTCAGTTGTATACCTCTGCCTCTCAGAGTAGTTTCAATTTATATCACTCTTTATCAAGAATCAAATATTAACTATTTGACTGAAATTGTATAATTACTGCTATCTGAATTCTTGGCTTATGGCTAAAAATGTGTTTTGCACAGCTAAAGTAACCTCTGACCACCAGTATCAGTTAAGTTCAAAGGAAAATTCATAGGTTGAAGGAAATTCTTTGAAGGATTTTTGAGATATTGTGTTAATAAAGCCAAAGCTGTTTTGCGAGGTCACGGTGATCTTGACCTGTGGTCTTTGCATATGTCTGGCACAAGACAGGACATTAATCATATTTGCTGTTGTATGAGCCAGTGAAGAGGCAGTTAAAGGGGCCTTGCTTGAGGCAGGGGATGCTGTCTTTGAGTCCCTCTGGTGTTCCGCTGCTGGGGCTTGCTGGGTGTTGGTGGTGGTGTTGTGGTGAGTGGGAACCAGGCTCTGAGAAGCAAGGGTTGTTTTCACTCTCTGATGGAGAGATGACATCCTCATGCTCACACTGCAAGCGTACCTGTAGTGACTGGGGATGCCAAAGATAAAGACATATGGATTCATTTTTAGTGTATCTATCATAATATTTATCAGTTGGATTTAGATTTGGTCTTCAAACAATGTGAATACTGGAGGTGACAACCACCAGTGAATTAGTCTTATGTAGATGCAGGTTCCCAACTATGTGGGTTGATTTACATTGATGTTTGTGTCTAAAAACAAAAGCCAGTGAAAAATAGCCAATGAAGATGTTAAAGTAGAAATTTGCACAGATTCTATTGGCCTTCATAATAACTGTTTTGAATACACTAAACCAGCAGAATACAACCACAATTTTTTTGATTTGCACTTCACTCACCACTATCTGAGTGTTGGCATCATATTTGCTGAATCGATACAGGATGATGTGGGCTGAGATTCCAACCACACAGAAGATGCGACTCTGAGGGCACCAGCTAACCATCTGAACAGCAAAGGGATCTTCTTCCACCAACTCGGCAGCCCGATCCTCACCAGGCTTTGACTTATCAAACACTTTGGATGTCTTCACCTTGTACAGCATCTGCAGTGTGACTGGTTAAAACAATTTTGGTAAAGTATTGTGAATACAAAAAGATTCAATGGCATCATGTACACAGTGAAAAAAGCAAACTGTGGTGATAACACCTACATATTGTACAAATATGTTGCCCTGTGAAAGTGTTTCACGGTTTTGTGTTCTGCGGCAAGACTGGATGAGCATTATCAAATTATATCCACACAAATTTGTTTACAGGATAAATCAAGTGTCCAAACAGGGAAGGTGGTGGGGGGCCAAACAGGCCTTCATCACCAAACGCTTCCACAACTTCCTGCTTATAATGTTTGTGCAATGATTTCACATGGTACTTTTAAGATATTCCTGTCATTTTAAAAAAATCCAATATTAACCCAAAACAAATTAGTCTGAAACAGACTTAGATCTCAGGTTTCCTACCCAGTCTGCAGATATTCTGCCTCTTGTGGGCAGAGCAAAGGTGAAAACAGGCTGAATGGATATGTAAAAAATTCAATTCATACATTCAAAGGTCTTTACTCAGGCCATGAATAAAATTTGGTAATGAATGATTTAAATGGTAGTGACTTTTGTCAGTCTGATTTAAGTTTACTTCATTGCAACCTATGGTCAATTCAGAAGTCCATCTGTATTAAAATATGTAAATTGAATTGACATTAAATTTTATGGAAATGCTCCCAAAATTGAGAATTGCTGTAATAGGTAGATATCAAGTGTTTGAAAATCATGAAATATATAATATAATGCATCATTTCATTTTAGATCACAGACAATGAGAAAGAAAGAATGAAAAGCTATGAGAGGAGACTTACTCGCTGATGCGTCCCAAAACTTAACTGATCCATCAGCATGGCTGAACAAAGACAAATGAAAGCTTCTTTTAGTGTATCTAATTACTCAAAGGCCTTGCTCAGACCTCCCACTTGTGATTAGATCTCACTTTTCTTCTTAAAATGCATACGAACACGTGTGCAATAGGTGCAAAAAGGTGGGGAGTAATTTACATCTTAGCAGAACGATCATCTAATTCTTAAGCTTTCTGATAGTGAAAAAAACAACAACTTTGAATTCTGAGCTGACTGTCTCTGAGACAATAAAATCACTACGAGACATGATTTCTTCTTCTCTGTTTGACAGAGAAAATATCTTAATAAGACCACATGAAGGTGGGCTGCTGCTGATATCTGTAAGTGCTACCCAAGGTCAGGCACTACCTGATGTGAATGTCTCAGAACATGTTAACATCTCTGACAACTCCATACACTGGCTGAGGTTGGCTTAAACCCATATTGCACATATAAGCACTATGAACACAAAATTGTGATGACAATCATCTGCTCTTGTCACAGCAGAAATTAAAGATATACATGCGGGATTGTGTTGGATGCTTAGCATATTTTCTCCAGCAACTTTTGTATTTTGACTTACTATCAAATGTCTTTGTGCACATGTACCTTCAAAGTGAGTATTTCTTACCCTGTGATGATGACCTCTGGGTATGTGTGAGAGCCTAACGTCCAAGCTCCTCCACTGATTGGCCACTCCTAATATGATTACAGACAGAGATTGTTGGTTATCTTTATAATCATAGTGGACATTTCTCCCTTATAATTCTCTTTCCCTACCTTTTGGCTGTAACCAGTTTTCTTGTGTTTAGCTCCTATAGAGTAGAGGATGGGGATAATGTCAGGTGGACATTCTGCAAAATAGGCAGTGCAGGTAACGGGAGACTCATGGATGTCCATGGGGTAAGGGTTCTCAAAAACAGGGAAGCTGGAAAATAAATAGCAGAAAAAAAATGATCATCCAATAACGACTGGAAAAAACTACTGAATGGTTTTATTTGACAAAACCGAGAAATAATTCCTTGGATTTTAAGATTCAAGGTCGATTTAAACAGTAAAGTCAATTTTGTTTCATTACAAAGTCAGCATAACTTAAATGTGTGACATAGTTATGAAATAGTAATGCTATTGCAAAACTAGGCCAATCAATTAAATTGCATCATACTTACAAATTATTCATTGAACAGCAATGCTACGTGATTATTAGTGGATGGATAACACTGTATGAACTTCCACTGATATAAGCTGTTAAATCTACAAGTGCAGGAGACTGAGTAATCCAAAATTAACAATTCAGAAACAATTAACAGCCTATCATCATAGACTATCTGGACATGTTGTTGGATGATACCTATAACTTAAAGCTTTAATGAGGTAACCTCATTAACTTGGTGACAATTTATACAAGTGCTTTGCTGCTATTCCAATGTATTCCCTTGCTTTAGGTGCTCATTTGTCAGAACCACACCACATCAGCACCCTTCACCTTCATCTTCATTTCTTTCAGTAGTGATAACAAGTTAATTTAACTTAAGTGACACCATGATGAAGTGGGTTTCCCCTGAAGTATAGAAAGAGGTGACACTGTTTAGGACCGTCACCCTTTCATTTTGCTGCTGACTATGACAGGATATGTGTCATGGTCGAAAGGTAAATACTATGTTTTCCCTTGAAGTGAAGAGATACCTTAAGTTCTACAAGATCACATCATCTCACGTCAAAAACTGACATGACATAATGTCACTCTCAGTGACTCAGCTGCTGGAGGTTTTCATCCTGTGTATGTGAAGCACATACTTGCTCTGTGTCAGATCCACCACAATCAAGTCCTTCTCCAGAAGCACCACCACTGCGTAAGGCTCCTGAACCTCTGTAAAATACAAACCCAACCTGAGTATATGATAAAACTTAATGCATATTCAAATTTATTACAGCTGCACTTTAAATAGCATCATTTAAGCTTATGTCATTAACCTGCAGCACTTTTCTTCAAGAAAAATTTCCAACAAAAAAACTTCAAGATTGTACTTCACATATAATTACAGTTACATTTGTCTGTCGATTGTACTGGTGGTTAAGTCACAGATATTCAAAATAAGATTTTCTGTGAGCCCTTAAGGACCCTGGACATGTCTTAAAAAGCAATAATTCATTTAACACTAAGTTTTATTTCTAAGAATTGAATTTGTGATGGGCAGCGTGGCTAGTGGTTAGTGCTGTTGCCCCACAATAAGAAGGTTGTGGGTTTGGCTCCCGGGCCTGGGGCCTTTCTGCGTGGAGTTTGCATGTTCTTCCCACGCCTGCGGGGGCTTCCTCTGGGTACTCCAGTTTCCTCCCACCGTTAACTGGTGACTCTAAATTGTCCGTAGGTCTGAGTGTGAGTGTGAGTGGTTGTTGGTCTCTGTCTGTCTCTGTGTGTTGGCCCCTGTGATGGACTGGTGACCTGTCCAGGGTGTACCCCGCCTCACCCAGTGTGAGCTGGGATTGGCTCCAGCACCCCCGCGACTCGGAAACAGATAAGCGGTTGACGATGAATGAATTAATGAATTTGTGATGTGATAAAAAATATGTCATAAAATTCACCTTAATGTTCTTTGTACCTGAAGCCTCTCAAATTGTGACTTTATGGACTTAAGTTAGATTCGTTTTGATTATTTTTTACCATTTCCATAAATTCTACCACCAAAACTCAACAAATATGTCCAAATATGTCCAGACAGAAAAAAAATAGCTCTGCTGAAAACAGTGAACCAAACCCAGAAAACATCACCACACCAATTTTGTCACTATAATTTTTTGTGCTTACCGTTGTTGTAGGGAGTATCGCAGAGTACCATAAACTCTACAATGGGATAGTCCATCTCAAGCACAGTGATTGCTTTGCCGTGCATAATTGTTAATGTTGGTCGCCGTCCTGCCTTGTCATACGAAAGCCCTCCAGAAAAGACAATAAAAGGCTCGCTGTTTTGGAGGGAGAATAGCACTTTAAAAAATGCATCTCTTTCATTGCTATAAGGTGAACAATAATTTATCTAATATATGAATGAGTTAAGTTAATAAGTTAAAAGATAACTTTAACCACAAGATATATGCCTATTGCCTTCAATCTGTTTACAAGACACCTTTGATAAGCCACTGACGAAACAAACGTGAAAAATACATGAATGTTAATTTTAAAAACTTATGCAGATGTAAGCCCATCAGTTTGTGTGTTTTCCTTTATATGTATGAATGTGAGTTGAACACACTGGTAAGGTATCATGGTTACTGTTCCTGCTAACTCTGCTGCACACCGGGGCCATATTACCTCCTCACTATAACAATGTGCAGCAGTGAATATTCACACCGGGCCCACTCCACGATTACCCGTTCACCTTTGTGGTAACATAGTACATCAGCCGTGGCCAGAATATCTTCACTGAGTGTGTAATACTCCACCTCTCTGTCTCTCAGGTTCATCGCTGCTGTCTTAAACCTTATCCAGTAATCTATTGTCTGCAAGCCCCTCTGCTTCCCCCTCCTCCAGTCTACATAAGATAGACTTTACTGCATATAACACCTGAAGTCAAGCAAATCTACAGTGAAGTAAATTGAAGTTGCATTAATTACAGATGCATAGATGTTGAATGTTTGTTTATGCGACCTGTTCTCCAGGACTTATGAGAAAAAAGGCGTGAAAAAAAAAGAGTGTATCCTGTGTAATTTCACTCAACCCTCATCATGAGCAAATTTTAAGTGGTTGCAATCTTAAAATAAGATCTGTTGGGGACATACGATTATCACCAGCTGACATGTCTCATTATTTCACTGCATTAGAAAATAACCGCAGGATTAAAAAACTACTTCAGAAGACTGCATGTAATTGTGTTCAAATCACAAATTATTGTAATCAGAAAGACTGAGGGGACTCAGGAAACATGGGAATAAATGCTTGTTTGAGAATCACACACCTGCTCCTTGAGGTCTTGTACTCCACTTTGAGTATGGGTTTACATGACTCTTTCCTTGCATCCTTCTGAATCTTTCCTGAATTAGAGAAAAGAGCAAACATAATCATCTCAAGATGCTATTGCAGTCTATTACAAAAAAGCCTTTGTAGCTTCAGTGCTACTAACACCAATACATATTTATTTTTGTGCAGCATTTGACTAGAGTCATTTCTGTCTGACAATTATAATTATTAAATTATAATGATAAGGGTATTAGTTTACAACTAGAATTGTGTTTTGTTGTATCTTTTTAGTCTTCATTCACACTGTTACAGACCAATGTACCTCCAGGCTCACAACCCTGCCCTCCAACTCTGTGTTGATGAAATAATATTAACCAAAATGTCTTTACAGAATTGACTATGGCATAGCGCAACAACAGCTCTACTTGGACAGTAAAATATGTTTTTTTTTCCCACTACACCCAATTAATGTCGGCCATTTCTAATTATTTTCAGGGAACAGCAGAGTCATAGTTTATGCATTAAAGTATTATTTTCTACTTTGCACAATGAAATTATTTTGTCTTTGATATAAAGAGAGTGTCCCTTAGCTGGAAGGCAGCAGGACCATGAACAAAGTGCTACAGACAAAACTCTATGACTGTCGGAATACATGGAGGAAAACTATACCAGGTCCTATACCTCCCTGTTTTATACAAAGTAAACAGTAATAATGCAGGTATAAAATTTGATTATGTAACTCTAAAAATATACAACATTTAATTGCATTGAATACATAGGCTTTCAATCTCTGGATACACTATTTGTTCCTTGAAAATGCTGTGAGAGAGGGACATGTTGAATGGCTTACATTTCAGTATGTGCGTTCATTTCCTCTGAAATGTCTCTAAAAGCATATAATACAGAAAGTAATGCAGGGCTGTATGAGCGCTGTGGCTAATGGCTTTGCTGTGGTATTGTCAGTCGTGATTTTGGAATAGCAAGAATACAAATAGCACAGTCAATGAAAACAGTTCTCAGCACACAAAACATATCAAAGAACAATGCAAAGTAAATGTGAGCATGAAGGCATTTGAATCACATGTAATGGGTGTAATGGTGTGATGACAGACTTGTTGTGTCCTACCAGAATTTTGTTAATTTTTATTAATATAAAAAACTATAGCTAATTTCTATTAATATAATGGAGGGGTTATTTTATTTCCAGAGATTGGCATGTGCACTATTTTTCTGAAAAATGTCTGCTTGCACTTAACCATGCCTTAAAGCTGGGTGCTCCGTTCCTGTCATTCACTGCCTACACCCTTCAGTTCTACTATGCTGTTTGGTGATTTTGCCTGAGATCGAAGTTAACAAGTCAAAACGAGGAACTATTCATCATCAGACATCTGACAAAATAAGGGTTTCTGGTAAATGCAGAACTATAGCAGAGTAGGAAAGAAATACAAGGAAAATTAGTCAGTAGAAGAGGGAGAATTAAAAACGTGTGTGGAGATCATTCAGCCCAGTAGTTGAGCCCGAGACTACATTCAGAGCTAAAACAATCAAAAAGTTAAAGCTCCTTTCAAATTGAAATTCAAAAATACTTTATTGTCTGCAATTTGGAAATAAAAGGCAGAAATCTGTCTTGGCTGCATGTAAATGATAAAAGGATACAGTACACACTTTTTGAAACTGGAAACATAGACAACATCTAAGCATTTATTCATTCTATGATAAATTACACCAAATTACAGCTTTATCCACATTTACAGTGCATTCCCTTTTTTGTCTGCTGTATTAGGTATTAGTTAAGAACTCAAACACCAATTTTTTCCAGCTTGGGAATATCAATACCTGATTTTGAAAAAAAAGTAAGGTGTTGTGTATCTTACCGTGAGGGAAAGTGACCTGGAATGGCTTGGTGGTGTTTCTGAGGTTCCACAGTGTCAGGCTGCCATCTGAGTGACTGCACATAAACTGTTTCCCTTCATGATGCCAGCTGACTGAGTGGATAGCCTGTACCAGTGATAGAAAGGGAACATATATTTCACAAACATGTCATGCATGTGTCATAAAGATTGGTTTTTAATGTCAGTTAAAAGTTTTACACCTAATTAAAATAAAGTATTCTTATCCTCACAGGACAAAAGGAGGAGAAAAGAAATACTTCAATCCATTCCTCCATACCTTTGACTGTAGACAATTATGACAATGTAGCTTTGATGGGAATATGGATTTATTGTAACATTCTATCTTTTAGAACTGGCCTTTACTTCTGTGCTGCTTAGTGATGTGTGAGCTGATAACTCAGTCATGGAGGTGAAAATGTGTCATGTTCACATCGAAACAACAAATGACAAAGCAGTAATGGAGCACAGGCCTGTCTTTGTTTGTTGCTTTGCCATCACTGCATATGTTCATGTCTTTTAAACCTTCAATCTATCTGCTATATGACCTGTCAACAGCCAGCTGTCTCCTTGTCAAATTACTAAAAATATGCCGACTTGATGATACCCCTTTCAAGTCTTTGCAAAATTGCTTCATTGCCTTTTCACTCTAGTACCCACCACAGCATGAGGTCAAATTTGTATTATAAAAAAGTGTAATTATCGCACTTCTAACATACATTATACCTTGCAAATTTGCAATCTAATGTCAAGAAATTCTTCCTTGAGATATCACCAAAATGAACCATTCCTCATTTGCACTATGTGAGCCAGTTTGCAAAATGAGATGCAGTCTAGGTCACGTTTTCTTGGGAGAGCAGGAAGGGTTGGACATGTCCCACACGTTTCACCGTACAAGGTTAAAGGTCAGCAGAAATTACATTTACATTGGATCTTTGTTCTAATTAGCTAATGAAGAATAATAATTTGTCTTGCACAAGTGGGACTATTATTTGGGTTGATTAAAGTACATGGGAGATTTAAATGAGTTTAAAAAGGTCATAACCTCCCTAACTTAACTACAATACTTTGTACTTACAGTTGGATTCCTTCACATACTGTTTGCGTGTCGATTTGCAACAGTACTTTTAAAGAAAATTCTATAAAATTCGCAAGATTACAGATAACCCAAATAGTGGAAAACAACTAATGGAAATGTGAAGGAAATTCATGATTTCTCTGCAAAAGCACAAATGCAAAGCTTTTCAGTTATTCCAGCAAAAGTAGGTGCAATTCACTGCATTTGTTGTTGCCTTTGTGAGATTTAGGTGGTGCTGTTTATTGTCATCAGATGAAGATTTGCAAGACAGTGGAGATGATGCACACGAGACCACCTTAATGAATGTGAGCAGGAGGTGTGTCAGCTCTAGAGATACAAGATGGCAGCAGATATTGAGGATCAGGTTGACAAGGTGAAAATGGCAAAAGCACCAAATCTAGTTTCAGGCCACAGAGGTTAAAAAACTAATTAAATAAGACTGATGTGTTTGTGTCTGTGTGTGTGTGTGTGTGTGTGTGGATTTCATGGTTTTAGCTGTGCAATTTTATACCATGCACTCAGCACAGATGATTGGAATATCTGGTAATGGGAAGACCAAACAACTTAAGCATTTCTTCACGCCACCTGTAATTTTAACAACTGCAGAAAAAAACTGAGTGGTATGCAACTATGTGGCATGTAACTAACAACATCAGACGACATTGCTTTTGCTTCAGTTGCATAACAGAGCTCACCTCATCGTAGTAGATTCTGAAGTCTGCCTTCTTGCCCCGGAGGTCCCACTGCACAATTGTCCCACTCTCAAACCCTATAAGTAGCTACAAAGAAAAATAATAAGAAATGGAAGAAAAGAAGTAAGGAAAGATTTCTAAACAGAGCATACATCGAGTACCCACTCTAATTTATGTAATTGTGCTCTTCACTGTAATGTAGTAGCACATTCTGCCTGTAGACCCTCCCAAATTATTTTCCCTACGCATCCTTCCTCTTTTAAAGCTTTACTGCTCCTTTTCAAACTTCTTTCTCAGCTGCCCTGTTGTGAATCTCATGGTTTGTTAGACATAAAGGCATAAATAGAGCACATTAGTTATTCACCGTCAGTCAGTAAGACTCCTTTTTCCAGACCATAATGTGTCAACATGGGCTTTGCTCTTCTCACAGTCATATAGAGTTATGTGCATACACCAAATATTTGCACAGTCAAACAGATACTTATTGATTTATAGAGCGCACATGGACAAAGGTATGCATACATAAATACAAAGGGTACATGGCTTGCACCCATTTTAGTCACACATTTATATATACAAAAATGTAGATGAAAACAGACACCCACAAACACACAGCTCCGTCATGCACTTCCAAAACAACAAAACACAACCACAAAGCACCTACACACTACAACACTGTTACACACACACACACACACACACACATTAACTCTGCTCATAGAAATTGATGAGAGAGAAAAGTGAAACAATCGGTCACAGATCAGGGGAGAGAGATCAAAAGTGACATTGGAGGAACACAGCAAGTAAGGGGGAATGGAGGAGATGACAGAGGAGAGGCCTAGGATGAAATGTAGCAGACTGGTGAATTGGAAAGTAAAAACTGCTTCTCTGTAGCCCTAGACTTTGCATTAGTAACACTAACAGTGACAAATGCAAACAAAAATGAAGATATACGGTTTCCTATAAAAACATAAAAGTTCCTCAACTTTTCAAATTAGGTAGTAAGGACCTTATTTGTTTGCTACATGAGTCAACAAAAATTACATCATCATTTCATATCTTTTTCAGTGAAAATGAAGCAAAACAACCGTTCCATCTGATATCACAAGAGTACTAACAGCCAATACAATTGCAATATGATCATTTTGTATGTCATGCAGTCCATAAAAAAGTCCAAACTTTAATTTATTGTACTCCATGACAACATGCATTTGTACAGTCGCCAGATGACCTTTGAGAAGCTAAACTTTGTTTTGTGTTTTTGCTTCAAATTTGATTATGTGAGTTGCAAAATAGTTGATCATTTTTCTGCTGATAAACTTCCCAATTGATGAACTTTTGAAAGTTATATTTTGTTACAGGCATACAAAAAAAGTTACTCATTTAACAGAGATAAAGGGAAGCATGGTGGTGAGATGGTTAACACTGTCACATCAGGCCCTAAGACAGACTGATGACCTGCCGGGATGTACCCCACCCTCGCTCGATATTAACTGGGATTGGCTCCAGCCCCCCACAATCCTGATGGATTGGTGGTATAGATAAAGGATGATGTTTTGATAAATGTAATGTATGTTGTTCAAAACAGAAAAGGTAGGCAGAGAGTATAATCAATCTGAGGAAACCATTCATTCATATCAATTGTTTCCTTTCTATTTTTCTGCCATGATGTAAAATTCTTCTGCAGTATAAAAGCATATCTGTGAAACCAATATTGATGTATTCTTAGAGTTTGTGAGCAGCCATTGATATGTAATCACATGTGAGAAGAACACATTTTCAAACACCAAAATCACAACTTTACATTTCTTTTAGAATATATCCTCAAATTCTCCTTATAGAGCAAGACCATTTTTTAGACTATGTCCATTAAGATAAGGCAAACAAAAAGCAGCTGCATTATTTCCTATAGTACTTATTATAACTAGTGTATTGTCCCTCAAGGAGCAAAGATAATTACAATTAATTTTCTAAGTATTACTGCCTTTTCCCTGCTGTCAGATTTATTCCCAATCCTAATTAGGATGTTTGCATTGGAAACTAATTACTTACCTTTACCTATTTAACTTGGAGGCAATCACAAAAATGGAAGTAAGCACTAAATACAAAGGTTTCTAGAAATAAGTACATATACAGGCTACATCCCTACTCTGTTATGTCAGTAACACCAATACAGAGGTCATTTCTTTTCATAATTCATACATGTACTTTTCTATGGTGTGAGACAGCACCTTTAATCTTTCGTTTTGTTTCATTTTTACATCTTTACACCAAGAAGCAGTAAATGGTCTTGGATTACCTTTTTTTTCCCCCCCAACTCCACCACCCTCAAAGGATATTACATGTACCTACCGATACCTCACACCTCTTATGGGCCTATATATGTGAAAACCAGAGGAACAGAGAAAAATATCAAGAACATTGCAGAGAATGGGTTTCTGTCAGAGGGCCAGAAAGAAAAGCTGACTAAGAGGTGAGTAATTAGGAAAAAGGGGAAAGATAGAGAGAGTAAAAAAGGATGAAAATGAAGAAAAACGAGAGGGAGGTGGGTGGGGTGGGTGAGGATGTGTAGGTGAGGAAAACAGGCCAGAAATTAAATAGGGGGGGGGGATTTAACAGAAGCAAATAAGTGAGAAAAAGGAGAAAATGTGTAGATGATGCTAAGTGAGAGTCGATGCTGAGGTGCGTTTCTTTTATCTGCAGACTCACCTTGCCTTCATCCTTTGGGCTATCGCTCAAATGAACCACAGGTCCTGGATGCGTTTTAGTTGATCTGTGATGAATGAAAGATTAGAGAGGCAAAGAGGACACTTACACTTTGTTTAGAGAGGATGTGTAAACACTGAGAAATACTAAACTTTGACCCCACCTTCACAAAAGCACCTTGTATACCAACATCACACTTAGCACCATGACACTTGTACAGAAAAAAATTTTTTTTAGTTAGACCACATCTTTATCAATTAAGTGTTAGAACAGACCCTGGCTGGGTGGCAGTTAAATATATAGTACATTGTTTTGCCTTTCAGAGGAAGCCAAAATTAGGAGGCCCTTGAAGAAATAAGGTAGATCAGGAGCTGGTAAATCTTCTAAGTAACTCTACCACCACTGAGAAGAAGCAGCTGGATTTACCTTTAAATGGGACTCATTATACCTATATTTTGCCTTGGTAAAATAACAGACTCACGTTACCTAGCAATACTGCAATATTACTTAGATAATGAACTATTTCTCTGACTAAAATTTGTACCAGAATAATCCAGTAGTCACCTGGTCACCAGCTAGCATTACTGCAGCAGCATCACTGTTTTTCAGCATAATGGCTTAAATGTGAGCTAAAATTGGGTAGGGTGACCGATATGTTCAGAAGGGGACATTTAGGTATGCCTGCTGCTGGGGGAAGATAAAAACATGAACCCATGGTCAGCTCTTCATACTTTTTCACTCAGCACTGTGAAAAGCAATAAACCACCTGCAAACAAGAGCAAAAAAGCGCCAGAAAGGGGAAACCTCAAAAGTAAATCTTGCAACACCAGCTATCCAGAGCACATTATACACTTTGTGATGTAACACGCATATGCACTTTTGACCGCAGAGCTTTTCCTGTCCATCAACAAATCCATGCAGCACACACATTCACAGCCACAAAGGAAGGACATCAAGATCTCTCCCAGGTTTATTAGAATTAAAATAAGTTATGCATTGGTGGGAGTGAAAATGTTCACAGCTGTTACTGAATTTTGGACACAGTGGGCCGCGACTAAGGGCAAAGGCTTGCTATCATATGTGGAAGGCTGTTTTCATTTGATGAATAAAGTCTTCGGTCTAAGTAGTCAATTATGTGAAAACAGATTAGTTACTGATTTAGCGACTGACTAAAATGTCTCTTCATGCAAACAAGGCCAGTCTTTGAATACCCCCCGCCCCCAAAAAAAACAAACCTGAATCACAAACTTTCAAGAAATGATGAATTCAGCAAAGAATTGAATGTTTCCCTCCACCTCAGCTCTCAAGGTTTAACGATGATAGCAACATTTTTGGGACTCCGTCATCAATCAAGACAAATGATTAACTTTAACAAAGCAGAATCACAATTATGTCCACATCTCATGTACTATCCCTGTTAATGCTTCCCCTGCATGTAGTTTTCCTGATCAGCCTGCAACTGACAACTTTAGCATAAAAACCTCGTCCACTCGACATAAGCTCACTGTTTACGAAAGCACTGATAAATGACTTTATTTCTCAACATAAGATGGAAGTTATTGGTCTTTGTGAAACACATTCTAAATCAAATATTCTCTCTCTATTAGAATTATTCACAATAATGCACCTACTGCTAGAACTACTAAGAAAGGTGGGGGCGTGGCATTAATCAAAATCTAATTTCAGATTACCCTCTAATTTTGAAGTGACCTTGATCCGAGGCGCTTGTACTAAAATTATCTGCAGTTTGTAATCACTCTGTCCAGGATTAAGACAGATAACTTAGCATATATGAAGCTTTAAGAGGACTTTGGCAGATTTATCTCATGTGAGATCTTCAGACACCAATTATATCCATTTTTGCTGAATTCAACTGTCACTCTAAGTAAAGACTTTCTAACCTTGAGGTTCTCAGTAGAAGTAGATGCTTGCCCAGCTCTGTTTTCAAAAAACTGTTGTCAAATGCTTGCGCATGTTGGGAATTGCTGGGCCCCTGTACATATTAATAAAGTGTGCTGTCTAGACCATGTCTCTATAAAAATAAAAATTGGCTACATAATATTTGTGATTAATATCTTCTGGAAAGGTATGAGGCAATACACTGAGCAGTCCTTAGATCAACACCACCTGACTAGTATTGCCCAGGCCCCCCTTCTGCCACCAAAACACCGTGTCCCTGGTTACAGACCAAAAAACTTAAGACAACCTGCCACAAACTAACTTGCATTAAAATTCCAACATTTTTTAACCAGAATATTGGACCAGTTTACATTCTGTTATGAATCCTGTCAGTTTTTGACTTATTTTTCCTCTTACTTTTTCCATTCATTCCTCACTCTGCCATCCGCACTGACTGTCTGACCAACAGACTGACAAGTGGGATTTTTTTTTGTAGGCAGTTTTCATCAGTTTTCAAACTGCGTTACATCAAGGCACTTTACATATAGTGCAGGTCTAAACCGAACTCTTGATGGAGTTGTTAAAGAGAGCTAACATATCCCTCCAAGAACAAGCATTTGTTTCCTTAATGTTTTCCTTCCTTGGACCACTTTTGTTTGTTTTGTAACAACAACTGCAGACCAGACACATGAGATTGCTCCACTAATTCTGACATTTTGCTTTTAAAAGATAATATTCTTTAGAGGTGTATATCTCTTTAAAGGACGTGTTTACAGTACAGAACTTAACAAGGAATAAGCTACAGAGAATTCCCAGGACTTTTTTCAATATTCAGACTATAGACATTTCATGAAATAAATCAAATCACTAGAAACCAGAAACTAGAAACAAAATTTATTCAGTTTAATCTAGTTACTAGTCATTAGTCTCCAAGTCTCAGATGGTGGTAATGGGAGTCCAGTCTAGACACAACAAGCTGAATTAAAGTGGTGGAGCTGTTGAAGTGTGAGGTTTTCATGACTCACTTCCTCTTCAGAGATGTAATGGCATTGTTAAACAACCTGATAGTCAGTCCAAACGCTTCATCAGAAGTACTTGTGTCCATGTATGTGTTCAGCAATGATACCAAATTATCTCAAAGACAAAGCCAAAAAGCCACTCAAACATTCCTGTTTATTATGCCTCAGAGGATTTTGAAAACCAGGCAAATTTTCCTGCCTTTTGCCCAGTGAATGCTGGGAAAAGCTCCAACCTACACTGTAGCAATTAAGAGGTGTATATGCAGTGCTCTGAATAAACACCACCAAAATGAATAGAATAAAACAATTATTTTATTATAGCTTGTATGAGGGAGAAAATGGAATGAACAGTTTTAAATGAATGACCGACCAAATTAATTAGTATGTTAGAGGAATTCAAAAAACAAAGAGGAAAGGGAATATTTGTTTTTCTTTAAGCTATGACTACTAAGGCTGTAAGATCACACACAGAAATGAAAAGACACCTTGAGCTACAGCAGGACCAGTGGAGCCAAGACAACCCATCACAGGAGAGACAAAATAATCAACTACACAGATAAAATCAGGGAGGCACTGCAGGAAGTAGGAGGTTAGTTCTGCAGATATGAAAAACATAAGAGAAAATGCGAGGAACTGCTAGAAGATGAAAAAATTAAGACAACGCCTATTCCCTTCAACATCAAATCAATCCCATGTTGTACACACAACCTTGAGTAAAGCAGACAAAGATGTTTCATCCAACAGGCATTATATATTTTTCCTTCCTATATGATTGTTGCTATTATGTGCTGGAAAAACTTCATACTGTGTTTTGTTAATTTTTGCGTATAATAGAAATACTATAATATTTTTCCTTCTCAACAATATACCACCACAGAATTTAGGATGTAGTTCCCTCCAATATATTTCAATTTCAATCCTTTAATCTGTGAAAGAATACATATTTTACTAAGTAGAATTTCATCCCCTGTTCTACCAGAGAAAAATCATTTTATTCTGAGGATTAGCTTGGCATTTTGCTCATAAGACAGCATTTCTGAAAAGACAAAAAAGTCACAAGATTGTGCCCTTTAGCTGTGTCAGGGGATTGTGTTGTAGTATAGCACCAAGTAAGGGCAAATTAAATTTCTTTTTTTTAAGTCGCTACAATGTGTTTTGCAGCTCTCCCCGTTTAAGCAGCACAATGCTAAGCTTCTGTGCTGATACTCCAGCTACTTCTTCAAACTGAAAGCGGGCCAATCGGAATCTGCTGCAGGTAATACACTGCCTATGTCTAACTACCTGACACAACCCATATCAAATAACTTCAATTTGACTTTAAATGCTAAAGGCTGTTAAATGAAGTTTTTTCTCATGCTTGTTTTAATGGTCTTGTCTCTTCTCAATATCAAAGTTTTCTATGTGAAATATCTCTCAAATTAGAGGGCCTGTAAGGTTCAAAACCAGCTGAAGTGAGACTCCTGCTTGCAAATTACCGCAGAGTGGGACTACTTGAGGATTATCTTGTCTCATTATAAAGCAAAGATGATGACCTTTCTCTATGTGCTACATACATTTCTATAAATGTTGAACAGAAAACAGTTAATATTGCAAGCCATCAGCAAAACAAATCTGAACAGCATTGCATTTACTCCCAGAGATATTTTTAAATTTATAGCATATAGGAACCAAGATTGTTGTTGCCATTTATTTTGTTACATTTTTGTATGGTGTATATTATATTTTTTATCTTTTTGCCTTTTCTTATAGGGTCCAGAAGAAAGACAGGAAAGTTTGGGGGCGAATGAGAAAAGAGGGGTGACACTCTCTCAATGGGCCCCAGGACCCAAACCCAGGCCACTATGACAAACAAGAGGCACAATCCCTGAATTTTAAGACTACTAATATCTTGTTCTTTATTTTACACTCCAAATAGTAGAAATGCCAAACATGGCTATGTTGATTAACAGAAGAAATGATCCCAGGTGTAAATATAATTCTGTTTATTTGAAAGATCTATGAAGTTCAGCAGGTGATGTGTTTTGTCATTTTCCCCTGCATCTCATTTGTATATCTCATTTTGGAACGAATCTCATGAAGATGAAATTATGCATTAAATATATTCCAGACCAATCTGAATTTCAATAAGAGCCCAGCCCTCCTGTTTGGGAACACTGGCCCCAGTTGAATTGGGACGAATTCTCCCTTGCTTTTGTTCCAACCCAGGAAAAACAGAAAGCCGCCTTCATCCCTATTCATGTGTGGCGGAAAACATCCCTGCCCAAACTACGAAACTCTCCACTAGAGTTCATGAGAGAAGACGCATTCTATACTAATTCAACTTTCAATGAACTCCACTTCAGAAAGTTACTGAATGCTGATGGTTACAAAAAAGAAATGACATTATACATTATCTATGCTGAGAGAGCATAATGAGGAGTGTGCAAAAAAAAAAAAAAAAAAAAAAAACTTGTCCCAATTTTATGCACTCCTCTTTCTATGTTGCCATATTTTTGTGATGTGATATTTGATAATCTAGTCACAAAAGTGCATGACTGTTATGAACGTAACACTAATAATAGACAATGGGAATCTGCTAATGTTAGCTCATTAATTTATTAATCAACCAGTTAGTCAGGCAGCTGCCCTTTTATACAACGTATGACAATTACTTACAGAATTTCAGTAAGGGAAATAATGCAATTGTGAACAATTGCCAGAGACATTACTTTCTTGCTCTATAGGAGGAAGTAGGAGTTTTCTAAAACCACTACACTCATATTATTACAGAAAATAAATATGATACACTATATACTAAAAACAAAGTAATTTCAGATAGAGTGCTTAATCTATTACTGGGAAGCTGAAGTACAACATGATTGGCAAGTCATTTTAAGCTGCCCAGCTGCCCAGCTAGATCAGACACGTGCATTTCATTCAATGATTCATTTTGTTTGTAGATCAGAATTGAAACAATGACACCCTGCACTAAATGTGCAATCTCTGGTGCCTCAGCCTTTGTTACACATTCATGAAATATATGTTATGTGTTGTTTTCAGGGCAGGCTGCACTGTGACTGCAATGGTACACAACAACCTATTGCTAAAAGTAACCTTATACCATTAAAAATGCTGAGAACTAGAATGGCATTCAGAAGAATTTATATCTTATTTATATTTTTCTTCACCTTAATCAAATTATACAAAATTATCAATCCCAATGTGTCCAAAATGTTGTAGCAGACATTCCTGGCCCGGTTAACAGCTTAAGAAATTACATGAATGCAACTATTCAGCACATCAGATTATGGTCTGAAGTGCTAAAGTTTTAGTCCTACTATGACTGAGATAAAATTATTTACAATAATCCAAATATCAGGGTTCTAAATGTGTAAATTCAATGCATAAGTACACAAACCATAAACAAACAAAATGAACACAACAAGAAAATAAATAATTAATATAAGAAACTTCATTGATGACTGGCAGACAGCCCACCCACACATACACAACAGTATTGTGACTGCTCACTACATTTTCAGCTGTCACAAGGCAACAGTGCGTCTTGGGATGAGAATGACTTGCGAGTGACACTACAGCAGGGAACTTGTCTGGGTAATGCCACGAGAATGGAATTTAGGTGTGTGAAACCAAGAAAAATCAAACGGGCATACAATACAGCTGAGCTCTCAATCTGCATTAAAATTCAGCTACAGTTAACACTTCCAAAAAAGAAATTAAATTATTTAAGGTTTCTACTGTAAATAATATTAAGTCTAAATAGGGACCATTATATATCACTGAGTGCCAATCACCACCTGGAAACATTACCACAATGGAAGGATAAACGGTTTAGCCTGTAAAACGCTCTGATACATATTAACGATATTAACGATGACTCATTCAGTCTCCAAACAAATATTAATTCATTCATGGCTGTATTTGGTATTTCAACAGCCATTTAGCCATAATGTTCAGAGACCTGTTCAGTCTACAAAGTAACAATATGAATTTGAATGAGAAGTGGGGAACCATAAACAGGATAGCATTGATTTAACACCCAATAATGTGTAATGCAAGGACTATATTTAATTGTGTGCTTGTGTGGGATCTGAAGTAGAGAAACATAAAAGCTAATTTAGTTTTTACCCTAAATCAACCATCTACATGTCCCACCTCAAGAATCTGCAATTAAATATCTTACACATCATCTGAGATTTAAAGCATGAAGCAATGAATAATGGCATGTTAAGGGCTGCATATAGTGTCACCAGTATGCCGTCTGTTCCAATGTCACCCATGCCCACATCATCAAGGTCAATACATTAAACTTAATCTGTGTCAGTACAATAACTTCCATGATCGTTTCTGTCATATCCATTATTTGGAGCATTAGCTACTCACAGTTCTATGGCCTTGTTCCACATGATGACATATCCAGACAAAATGAAGGACTCGATGTTGACGATGTGTGTGTTTCCACGCTCTGTCCCCACATACAGCCATTTGCTCTGAAAGGGAAGGTGGCAAAACGTGATCCTAGAAAATGAGAAAGAAAGGAGGAAATAGACTTAGTGTTAAACTAAGTACAGTCATAAAGGAATTGTACCTTCAGTTTGTTTCAGGGACTGTTCTCATGCAGTATGGTTTGACAGTGTATCCTCGCCCTTTCATTTATATATTCACATTAATCCAAACTGATTTCTATGAAGGATATGGAAGAAAGGTTATGTGCATGTCAATTTACTCATAGCATGAGTATAATTGGGAGAAATAGTCTAGCTTTTATTAATATGGACTTATTTGTGGCTGTTAAAAAATACCTAAATTAACCCTTCTAATCTGAGCGTCGTCACTCGCAATCACTGCACACTGAATTACCATGAGATAGCGAATGTTTGCTCTATTGGAAAAATTCCAGCGGTTTCTGAAAGCTTAGAAGTTGTGCTTCACAGCCAATATAGGGTCATTATGGTAATTCCACTCGTGCTGTTGCCTGAAGTTGGCGAAGCCGTTCCTTCGTTGTTAACCATTAATACATTCTTTCGACACAAAGTAAACAGCCGGATATTGAAGGTTCTAAGTGTTCTAGAAAAATGGGCAAAAGCACTTACTCACAAGAACCTTTCTGGCCTGTTTATGGTTAAAATAAGCAAAAAGTCCAGGTGGACAATAGAAATCTTCTGTGTTAACAACTGCTCCATTGATTCCACAGAATACCTCCATGTTTAACAGACAAAGGCCATTAATGAACAGAACAGAAATGCTAGTTGCATTTTGAACCTTCGGCATGTTCTATATATGGCATTTGACAGACTGTCCCTCTCACATCACCAGCATAACCTTAAAAACCACCATTCTCTCGTAATAACTGTTCTTCACAGATTTCATGCCTTGATTCATTGGCAGGAAATGGCCTGACTGAATCAAGATTTAGTTTAGGAAGGTGAAACTGTTTCCATCCACAATGCAGGATCTCATGTATAGGCATTACAACTACATCCACTCCTCACGTCCTTTATCATTCCACTCAGTGGACTTGTGCACTCAGCCTGAAAGCTCACTCTGCTGGTATAAATAGTTAGTCGAAGAGCCCTTCAACACAACTACCATAAGTAAAAGGTTGTACCTTTTCTGTTCTGTTACGATTCTGCACCACAGGCTAAACTGGTCAACCATTTCACCTGTCATCACTGCCAACAAAAGACATAAAATCTTAATTACTACATGCAGAATATTACTCCACATAGTCACAGTCACTGGATATCATTCCAGCCAAGATAAGGTACTAGTGAAGGCTAATATGACCATTATTGGATGACCACAGAAACTATTTATGAAATTATTCTTTATGACTTCTCTTTTTCCATTTATCGCATGAATGCTGATTGTAGATACAAAACAATTATGATGTGATACCAAGCTGCTTAAGCCATTATTTCTCTGGCATTAGCATTCACACACTAAGTCACTCCTGTCTATGCTGATTACCTTGGGAAGATGTGGGGGATCATTGGGCTCCAGCCCCAAAGCCACAAATCCAGCAACAGGCAGGATTATTAGATAGAAGACAAATGAGATGGCAGACAATTCAATAAGGATTTTAGGGGCTTGGGGCGATGACAAAATTCAAACTGGCAGGGGAGGTGCAGCAGTACTATTTGAGCAACTGAGGCTTCTTCTGTCTTTCACCAGACACATTTTCCCATAACACGCCAAATTTGCATATTTATTCGTTTAAAGAGGCTTTGGCATACATGTTTCTGGATTACAATACCAAATACTTCAACATTAATAAATAAATAACAAGATGCAATCTAGATTAAAAAAAAAACATATCAGTAGTAACCAAGTCAGTCTTGATCCTTCCTATTTACAGCTTTTTGAATGAGTCATGTTGAGAGAAGCCTGGGGAAAAAATTAACACAGAAAGAAATAATAAGATAAAAGGACACAGACAGAGGTAAATATCACCAAATACTGGGCAAAGTACGGAAAGTCAAACGCATAGTTTAGCTCCAGACAGCCAAACCAGACACTATCATCAAGCCTTATAATTACCAATCAAAGAGGAGAGGAGAAATCATGAGTTTAGCCTCAAGCTGACCAGCCACTGCCAAAGCAACTGAGGCAAATATCCCTAATGGAGTAAACAGATGTAGGGATTAATTGAATTGCTGACATCATCAAGTGAAGTGGTGACTGTGCCATCTGCTGAGCGTGAGATGTGACACAACTACTTAAGAAATTCTACAAATACTACCTATTTCAGCAAACGTTCACGTTAGATATAATCAAAACCACAGGAAATTTTAGATGTTCATGCATTGTATGTACAATTCCTTTTGATATGAAAGATGAAAGTCAAGGAAGGAGGGGAGAGGGGTGCTGACAGTTATCATGAAACAATTCACGCCACCGTTTCCGGCGATTAATTCTTAGGGTTATTCTTAGGGGATTCTGAAGAGGTGTCAGGGTTCAGCCTAAAGACACAGAACTAAATAGAGAGTAACTGCCCAGCCTGTGTCAGATGACTCATGACGCCCTTTCTTCTTCATCCAAGTATGATTCATTGCCCTAAAACTGGGAGCGGGTGGTGGTGACTCCTGCCTCATGCCCTGTCAGGCAAGTAGAAAGCTACAAGAGGCTTAAAAAAATGAATAAATAAAAGAAAGCAGTTTTCCTAACCCCTCTCACATCCGTTTTTTTGTGGGTATTCTATGTGCATCATACAGTAATGGGTACAGGAGCCAGGCTATGAAGCTGTAGAAATTCTCAAACTGACAGTTTTACAGTGACCATTATCTGGGAAATTCCACAAAACATGAATGTATTGATGTTGTTGCTGCCACAAAAATTACAGCATAAATAAGGAAAAAAGAAAAAGAGAAAAAATATAAATAAATAAAAAAATAAAAAAATCAATGAATATTAAGTGTTTAAATTATTTGTTCATAGCTATATCCAAACTCTCTGCTGGCAATCCCCAAATATAGGCTTTAAAAACGCATTTCAGCCAGTGTTTCTAAACGTTTTGAACAATCCTACTAAAATTTATTTTGCTAAATACTTTTCTGCACATCCACTTCTGAATGAATAACATTTTTTGAAAATGTTCACAGTTCTCACACATATTGCTAAAGACTTGAACCCTGTTATTGTTTAACAGAAACAACAGTATCCTGAACAACCTGGAGACACAACATGTATTTAATCAGTCTTCTTGATTCTTTAAGGCTGTGTTAGTTGAGATTTTTCATGTTCTTTGGCAGGGTTGAGGATTGTGGTTCTTTTGTCTGCAGGAAAAACACTCAATGCTCTGTAATTGCAGAACATTTTAGTAGGGAGAACATGTACCCTGTGACTTAGATGAAGTTCTTGATGTTAAGAGGCTGACATTGCTATAATTTACTGTAATCAAAAGGAAAACTTATATTCTCAAGAAAAAAAAAGAAAAGAGATATCTTCCATCACATTCATTTTGAATGAAGTCATTTTCATTAAGAGTCCTTGCCCATGCCAGAGGAGCCATAAGGTCAAAATCAACTTATACTTGAAATGAATGGACAGAAAATGAAAACGAAAATTCAATTTTAGTTTAGCATTTAGTCTGGGAAGAAAAGGAATGTGGGTCCTTTGTGTTATGGCTTTGAACACATCTTTTCAAATAAACCTCTATTATGTATGAAGGTTGCCTCACTTGATTTCTGCCATTAAGGCTGAACTTTCTTAGATGGCCTTGAGGGCTTTTCTTTGGGGGAGAAAAAAAAAAAAGGAGCTGTAATTGTTTTCTCTGTTATTAGTCTAAAGATATAAATACAGTTCTAGCTTTGTCAGCTGTTATGAGATGGATAGGAAGACAGAAGGTTTTGGACCAAAACATGTGAAAGTATTGATGTGAGTATTATCCCCATTATCTCTGAGATGAACTTTGAGACACAACAAGAGACGAATACAGTCAAATGAAGGCAACGTATTGCCAATGTGAAAAGATTCTATTTGCAAGAAACAACAAATGAGAGAGACGGAGAGTAAGCAAGGAGCGAGACAGATCTGGTTGTTTTTGAGCAGGCTGTGTGGCTTATCTGTTTCTATGTGCCCATCATCTACCTCACAAGCTAAATGTTTGTCCATAAATACAGTTGGGTTTTACAAAATAAGAGGAAGGCAGAAGGCAGGAGGCTTATGGGATAATGTACGAGTGGGTTTTCTGCTCTGGTTCAATAGGAAAATAGAAAATTTCAGTGTTGGTGTGGTTATCTCAGTGCTACATTTTCAACACAGAACCAGGTAGTGCAGGGGTAAAAGACACTAAAACTTAAACATGCCTAGTGCTGTATTTTGTGCGCTAAAGTCTAGCCTGAATTCTAAGTTTAGCTAGTTTTCTGCTATTGTTGTGGACTGTGATATAAAATAGTGTTTCTCATACAGTTTTTCTTCACAAACTACAAAAATAAAATCATCACGCAACCTGTAGAGTGTCTAACAATTAGATTATAAGATGACAAAAATTCTATCAAATGTAATTAATCATCATAGTTAATCTGACAACTGTTAAGTTAATAATTCTTTTTAAGTATGACATTGGCTGCGTGTGATGGTGAATCTACAGAGGTCTCTCAGAGAGTCCAGTCAAAGTCAAAGGTTTTTAATTAATTAAAGGCTTTCTAGAGGGTTTTGACAGTAGTGTTCCATTCACATAATCAAACCTGACAAACCACCAACTGGTTCTCTGCAAGATCCTTCACATTGCATATGCATATGAACAGCAAGTATAGCAGTGGCACAAAACAGATAGAGAGCTTTACCAAGGATTGGAGTGGGAACAATATTTAAAAAAAAAAAAAAATGTATTCTGTTCTACAGACTTGGGAAAGACCTGCCATGATACAGGAGAAACAACAAGAGCTCAATTAATGCTGACTAGACTGAAATGGATCCTTGCTCCTTTCACCAGCATACCCCCTAACCTGATATTTTGCCATGTTGACAGAAATAGCAGACTGTTCCTCTGTGCTCAGGATAATTAAATAACTGCAATGGAACCCCCTGGATAAACAATCTGTTTCTGAAACAAGTCAGGCAGGGCGCCGAGAATACTGTGCCTATGTAAAACGAACACAGGTGTTGTTTTTATCAACTGAGTCAATTCTTTGACTGACCAGACATGAGTGATGTGCGTGTGCTCAGTGTGTTTCTATAGGCAGATACACCGGAAAAAGCTTTAAAAACCCACGCATCAGCACATAGAGGCCACTGTTTGTCATAAAAATTAAACAGAGTGCAAAGACCGAGCTGTCAATGCTGGGAAAAAGCAGGCCTTTCTTGCAACCACACCCATACACTGTTTTCAACAAGAGGAGATGCTTTAAGCAGAGTGTTAGTCAGTCAGACATCTGACTGACTGAAAGTGTAGCATGTGTTCTTTCTCCAGAAGGTGAGTAGATATGACACAGATTAAGGAAGAGGACACAGAATGAACAACAGGAACGGACAGAGAGGACTTGTAAAATGACTAATACTCAGGGTCATCTCAGCCTCAGACAGGCACACTGGGTCCCAACCCCCCCCGACAGCTCCAGCCAGGATTTGGACAGCGGTCACGCTTTTCCCAGCTCATTGAACATGTCTATCTTATTGCACCTTACCTGTCAAGGGAAAAGCAATATAGCAGTAACAACCTATCTTCCTACCTCCAGAGCCCTCAAGTGGTGTCAGATATTGAAATGGAGATAGACATTGGCAGGAGAGCTCCAATATGGGAGTTTTGTGACATTGCTGGTGGGCAATCACGCTCAGTTACCTCTGCCAAACCAAAACAATAATATGACCACTCCTGACATTTAAAATGCTTCTCGCTACCACCAACAATACCTCTGCGGAAGCTGTTAATTTACACTTCATTACCATAACCAATATTTTATTAAAATATTTCACAATAATAATTTCATGATATAACAGCCAGCTTATGTGACTCAGTGGTCTAGGTGCAATGTGTCAAAGTAGATGGATTCGGCTGCCTAATAACCGCCAGGAAATCATCTCTCACTGCCTGTAGTGGTGGTAGTTGGAGGTGTCTCACAAGTCAGATGGAGTCAAAAGCAGAGAAAAAAGCAAGAGCTTCCAACCAGTGTATCTTCTTTGTCAGGTTTATCAGAAATGGTGACAAAAGATCAGAGTCAGAGGCACAACAGGGGAATTTTGCTCATCCTCTCAGCACTGTCAATGCAGTGTGCTCTTTTCCAAGATGAGCTGATTAAATGAGTCTTGCACAACCATTGCCCATGTTGCAACTGAGAGGTGGTAGACAATGATCTCTAAAAGAGTTACACAAACATTTTGTAAAATTTCTGTGATGGAGAATGATTAATTTTATGTTTATTCTTTTTGGTGAAATGTTGAAAAACCCTTCACTTTTCAGACCACTCATTAACAAGGAATTATTATTAATGACCATTATCCACAGTACAGCAGCAACACCATAAGCTAAAGCTTTGAAACCCTGATTGAGTTTATTTATTGGAATGTTTTCAGAGTTGTTTCAGAAGAACTTCCACACTGAAGAAATGGTGGGTGTTTTTGTTTGTACACCACATGGACCACCGCCACAAGTGTAAATATGACTAGCATTGAATCAGACATATATTAGACTGATTCTAATAGCCAATCGAATCCTGTGCAGCTCATCCTTGACAACCTGACACTGCATATACAAATTTCTATGTGTGTTTTTACGAAGATGTGTGGTTCAGGCTATATGAATTAAATAAACTGATCCAGGGCTGTCACATCCATCTTTTACTGAAGGATTGTGTACTGTATGAGGAAGTGTACTTGACAACATGAGTAAATATGTTGGGGTTTTTTTATCTTGTTTAATATTTGCTTACCTTTCTCTGTTGAATTTCAGTGAATGGAGAATAGCCGGCCGCCTCTGACGCAAATTCCACAAGTGTAGTGTGTCGTCTGCACAGGCTGTGACCAACGCTCCCTAAAGGACAAAAAAAGAATATGGAATCAATATATCTGTCTCATCTCTGGGACACTGAAAACACCTCTGCTTTTGGATGTAAAACAAGCCCTCTAGCACTGATCGGTAGCTGTGAAAGATAAAGCAAACTTCGAAAAACACAGTAGATTAGAATGAAAGAATTAATTTTTTATTATTCCATCATCCATACACTTGTATACCCAATCCGTATGGACTTAAAAGACACCAAAAAGTCAGTATTAGGATCAGGATGCAATAGAAAGTAACATTAAATCAACTATCTTGCCCTCTTTTCCAAGCTTTAGATATCTAATTCGCATGACCAAAGGTATCAAAATCGTTTCATCTTTTCCTCATTTGACTGATAGAACCTATCAGGATTACACTGTAAGACCTCACTAAACAAACACTCTCTTCAGTCATTATACACTGTGCAGTACAGGAAAAAAATTAGATCCATTTTCTACATCATTCAAGTCATTTGACACAGTCTGTCATTTTCAGGAATGTTACTGAATCAACCAGTTTCAATGGCTGGATGGAGAATACCTGTCTCAACTGAGCACTTAGGTTTTGAGATAAACGGGCCAAAACCTGTATTTCAGAAGCAAAGTTCTCCTTGATCTACATGTATTTTTTTCAGCTTGGGTTTTAACAAAAACCAAGGCTTTTCAAAATTAAAAAGAAGCTTCTTTTTAACAGAATTAATAGTACAAAATATGCAGCATATCAACTTCAAAAATGGACAGATCTCTTTTTAAGGAGAATCATGTAATTTGCTCCAGATAAAAACTTTTTTTTATTGATTCTACTCTCTGCCATTTTAATCAATCGATTCCATAGTCATATCATTTCATATTTTCATGAATATATCCCATACTTCCTTGAATTGCTGGGATTGAAGTGAATCTATGCATCCATAGAAAACACCTAATAGCTCTATTCTGTATAGAATCTGGGGCAGCACGGCGGCATAGCAGTTAGCACTGTTTTCCCACAATAAAAAGATTGTGGGTTCGGTTCCCGGGCTTGGGGCCTTTCTGTGTGTAGTTTGCATGTTCTCTCCATGCTTGTGTGGGTTTCCACTGGTTACTCCGGTTTCCACCATCCAAAGACTTGCATGTTTAGTGGTTGTCCGTCTGTCTCTGTATGTTAGCCCTGAGATGGACTGGCAACCTGTCCAAGGTGTGCCCTGCCCTCGCCCAATGTGAGCTGGGATTGGCCCAGCACCCCTTGGATAAGCGGTAGAAGATGAGTGAGTGTATAGAATCTATTGCTTTAGATTCTTTGGAGCCCCACACCCCAGCAGCATGGTTCAGAATAGGTGAAACACAAGCATCGTACAGTTGAGTATATGTAGAGTAACCAAGCTCCTTACATACTTAGAGGTTGTCAATCAATGATCCCAAGAGGTTTAACGCACAGAAGACCAAACATGCAAAGCAAATATTTAGCCACAATAACATGTGGCTACCGCAGCACATATAGTTATATACATGTAATATCAGATAAAATTAAACAATTAAAAGAGCACATCCTTCCAAGGCTGTGCCGTATATTTATTGTAAAGCTCAACTAACTCCACACGCAAACATCATACAAAACTGAATAAATACAGAGGAAAATAATCAATTATTGTCAGATGGTTTGAGTCCTGCTTCCAAAGGCAGTAAATTATAATTTCGGAGCCATTCCCAGTGCAGGTTTTTGGTACTATGGTGTCCCACTGCAGCAAAGGGAGAATTTGCTGTAGATTAGAAAGTTAATCATGGGATTAAAGATCGTATAGTGGCTGGGAGGACGAAAAAATTGGTTCATACTGTTTTCGGGAGCCAATCCCAGCCCACATCGAGCGAGGGTGTAGTACACTCGCAGGGCCAACATACAGAGACAAACAACCACTCACACTCAGACCTACGGACAATTTAGAGTAACAAGTCAACCTAAACATGTATGTCTTTTGAGAGTGGGAGGAAACTGGAGTACCAGGAGGAAACCCATGCAAACACGGGGAGAACATGCAAACTCCACGCAGAAAGGCCCCGGGACTGGGAACCGAACGCACGACCTTCTGATTGTAGGGCAACAGCACTAACCACTATGCCGCCATGCTGTCCTAAATTTAAGTTCTACTTTAAAATTTGTTCAATCTGGAAAATGGGTCATTTACAATAGTTTGAATTACATTTAAGATATTAATTGATATTACAAGATCTGTGCAACCTTGTAAGAACATACCTGGTTAACTATGTTCTTACAAATAGAGGAATATACAGGAGAGGTAAATATATGAACTCAGCTGGGAGCTACTTTTATGGATTAATGGAGATTTTGACACAGAGCAGGTAAAATTACTAGTTCCACTAAGTTCCACTATCTTTTCAATCACATCTATAGTGCCATGAATCTCTTCACAGACATAAAAATTATCATTTGGACAACTGAAGCATGCATAGGAGGAGGGAGTGAAATGGAGTAGGAGAAGGTGGAGCAGCAGCTAATGAATCAATCATCCCAGGTGGTGAGAGAAGAGAGCATGAGAGGCAAAAAGGGTGAAAGCCAGGCCTGCAACTCCATCATGGTATAATTATCTTGACATTTTGATGGAGGAGATCAGGCCAGGCAAGATATCCAGGTGCAGGTACAGTACACAATTAACCAGACAGTCAGTAGGGGCAACACAAAAGAGTAATGTCAATATCAAAAAGAAAAATAGTCTAAAAGCATGACAAAATTCAGTATTCACCGATAGGTACCTGCAAGAAGGGCTTTTGTAGGTTCATATATTTAATGTGAGTAAATCCTCAGTGATTGTCAAGAGATTGTCTGAATGTACAAGTCAGCCAGTTAGCAGGGCAGCTGACAGCCCACACACTGAATCCAAGAGAGGGCACTGACATACAGCATTGCTATTAGTCAACCTGTCAAATGATGGGCACACTGACAAAGCCCCCCCAACCCCCATGAGGCATGTGCACACATGTACCACAAACATGTGCTACCATGTGCTAAAGCCTGTGCATTTAAGTAAATGTGACATTTGCAAAAGCACACATACACATACTGTAGGTAAGTAAGTCTTAAACCCAAACACATATACAAAGTCAAAGTATTTGTCTCTCTCGCACACACAGACACACACACAAAACCATACACATCACAAGTAGGCCAATGAGCGATGGAGAAGTGGGCTGAAAGAGCCAGTGGGCTTAAAAAGAAATAGAGTGGGTACAAAAAAGCAAAGAGGCAGGAGGAACACACAGATTACAGCAGAATAAGATAGAAACAAGAAAGCTGAACACAGAAGGGATACACAGCCCCCTTTTCCTGATACATGATTTGACTTCTAGACTTTAACACAATGGCCTTTGTATTTCTATACTACATCCACAGTTTTGTTTGCAAAAAAAATATATAGCATCAAAACGCAGTGTACTGACAAAGCGTTTGCTGAAGTGAACCACTTGGCGCAGAGCACTGTATGTCATCCCACACTGCACTAGTCTGTTTAGTTTTATAGAGGAAAAAAAAAAACTCTCTTTGACCAAGCAATAATTACACGATCTTCTTCCCCCAACTGAGGGCAGGCAATCACAAATGGATTATTATTGAGTTTTTCTCCCCTGCTGTTCTCTGTCATCAGCTGTTCCACATGAAACAACCGAGAGTTAAAAATTAATCTAGAAAATAACTCCATAAGACTGGATGCCAATAAAATCCATATCTGTCCACCTAAAAAAAAAAAGTGTTTCTTTCTCAAGTTTCACTCCATCTGCACCCTTTTATCAAATGAAATAAATCAATTTCAGTCCATCCACTACATTTGAAAAGTCTGCAGTCAATGTGGTTAAACTTAAGTCATTCAAGCAGTTATGTGACAGCCAGGGGATACCCATGCTGGATTAACATTATAGTTTCCTAACCTTCACTTTTCCAATCAAGGAACCAATTTTCTTTCTCACAAGCAGCATTTATCAATAAATGAATTAATGTTACTAACAAGTAGCAACTACTATCCAATCAATCAAATCCTGCCAAAGCCCTGTCATTAAGAAGCTATTCACAATGGTATTGGGTAATAGTCATCATCATAATTATTATCATCAAAATACAAGAAGGCTCACTAAGCTTTGATGAAGACGACTGATACAAGGCTGTTGGTAATTTGGTGAGTAAACTAATCCAATAAATTCTTTAAAGTTCAGTGTCAGTGTCACTTCAGGTCTCCAGCAGCATGATCAGATTTTAAAAGTACAAAGCTTTACAGCTACATTATAATGGAGTCTATCTTACCTCGTTGATGAGGAACTGCAGTTGAAGAACAGCCGCTCCGCTTTCATGTTGACAGAAGCAGTCAACCCCTGGTCGTCCCAGTCTTATGTCATCACAGAGTCAAGGTAGTGTGGACTATGAGTGTCAACACAACAGTCAAAAACAGTAAATAGTTGTATGGCAGTGATTGAAACAACATCTCATCAACACTTGGTATATTCTTATTATCTCTTGATGTATTGTACTATATGCTCCCTGTGTCTTATTTGCTTTGTCATTTCATTAACTTACCATAGCACCTTCGACATAAAAATTATCTCACATTATTTTGTGAGGATGTATGTGTACCTCCTGTGTACAACAGCGGAAATAGCATTGAGCACTACAGCAGCTTGTGCTATTGGTCTGGTATAAACAGACAGGTACGTCATAAATGATGACTGCCTTTGAAAAGAAGGTCTGTGCTGTTCAATGACGACTGACAGACCTCGAACTGTGCTTTTCCATCCCACTATTGGCAAGTCAAGGTCACGATAAAACATCCACACAACCACAGCTGAGTAGCAGGGTGTGTCAGTTCTTCAACAGTTATCCAACTCACAGAAATAGACCTGTTTTACATTTAATTCATTACATTACCATTAAATAGGAACATTTCTCAGCATTATAAATGTACCTGAACTACAGCCTCCAAAGTGAGCAACATTTGAACCTACAAATCTGTTTAAACCAAAACATGATGGTGAAACAATGAACCACAGAAGCGTTTTGTTGCTGCATTAGTTTTAGACAGATTTGCCTGGTAACACTGAATAAACAAACCAAATAATGGTAAGAGGTAGGGCTGGGCGATATGGCCTAAAAAAAAAAAAAATGTCAGATTTTTTTTTTTTTTTACAACAAATCCGATTCACGATTTAAATCGACCCCCCCTACTTAAAATCAGTTTGCAGATGACAAATAAATTGTTCAAAACAAGTTTTAATTTTATTTTGTTCAGATTTTTCCTTCTGGGGTTAAAGGGAAATCATAAAAAAGACAAAAAAAGAGATGGCAAGCCCTGCCTGCCATTGTAAACAGTGACAATGCAACTTTTCAGTAAGCTTTATCTGGTTTCAAACTGACACAATGCACCTTCAAACTAACTTAAAAAAATAAGTAAAACATAAAATTACAAGACCTTTTTTTAGGTTGATAAAATAAAGTGCAAACAAACTTTTACCTGAACATGTTTTGCATAATAAAAAAGTGCCTGTGATATACAAAAAGTATTTGGTCATTATTTTGATTCATACATACAGGACGCTAGGTTGTGTTTTGGTGGCGGTGCTTGGGCTTTGGAGGGAGCAACACCTCTCCCACTCGGCAGCATGCCTCTGTTTGAGGTGCTGCAGTAAATTAGTAGTACTGCTACCTTTGGTAGCAACAGCCTTTAAACAAACTTTGCAGCGAGGTGTTGTTCTATGTCTGACGCCGAAAACCTGAACCAATTCCAAATAACCGAAGATACGTTTCCTTTCTTCGGAACGAGCTCTTCACCGCTTGCCCCCATGTTGTTTGTATATCAAACGCGCATTGGGTGTGTGCAATTTGAACTACAGGACCCCAGCAGGGAGCGTTGGTGGCAGATTTTGAAGAGAAAATCGATTTTTATTAAAACAAATCGACGTAAAGTACAAAAACGAATTAATCAATAAAATCGATTTATTGCCTAGCCCTAGTAAGAGGTGTGCAAAGCTGCAATAACTGGCCAGATAATATCTGTGTATTCTTTAAGGGGCGGACTCTTCATCTTAGAAACAGAGCTAGAGAAAAACTTATAAGTAAATTTGCCCTGACAAATAATACAATACAGTATCTTAGATATGCAACAACATGTAAGACTATCTATACGTAATATTACGGCTACACATCTGGTTTGTGTGTACACACCTTCAAGCTACTGTCTAAGGAAGAATTTTCACAATAAAGAATAAAACTGTGAATTGCTCTTTGTGATTGATGTCAACATGGAATAACTGCTCTGTCCAATACATTAATAAACAGAAAAAATACTAATCTTACTGCACACTCAAAATTGAAAGATGACAATTTCACCAAATAGATTACCACATGTGCTACCTTTTTCTTCTAATTTTCCCTTCTGTATTCACACATTTTACCCATAATCAAACCAACTGTGATGACTGAATGTTTACAGGAATAGCAACAGCAAAAAAATCTATTTGTTTTGTTTAGTAAAGCTGGTTACCAGAGAAAGCAAAATCCCCAGCACACTCCGCAATACAGGTGGAACTCAGCAGGAAGAGGGACATGACATAACATGAAAACACAGCCATTTGGATCTGGTAGGGGAAGAGTTTTTTTTTACCACTACACATTGTTCAAAATCCACTCTTGCCAGTGTTGCTTGAAATACAGCACAGAACCACATATGCGCACTTCTACAATAAGCAAAACGACCCCATTGAGTCTGACAATCAATTAGTATTTATTTAATGGTTGTAATGCATCTTTTTGTGTGTAATATTGAACCATCTGATCTTATCATTTTAATCATGACATTGTGGTTGTATGAACTAATAACAGGTACTCACTGTATCATTTTTTAAGAATCAAAGAGATAAAAATAGGGGTTTAAATGTTGAATGGATTTAATATTTAATAGGAAATAATAATAATAATAATTAATAATGAACTACCTGGCCTTTCTGTGTGCATGTTGTCCCTTTGCCTGCATAGGTTCCCTCTGGGTACTCTGGCTAACAATATAAATAAAATAATAAAAATAGTAATAATGAAAGCTAATTAGCTACCCACAAAAGCTTGGAAAAAGTCCAGGGCAGGTTTAATGCATATGAGCCACAATAAAATATTTGTTCTGTTGTCTGACTTACTGAAATATTTGAATTTGAAGAAGAATGGTGACGGGGCTTCAGAAGGATAGATTAGCCTACCACAAAGTGGAGAACTGTTACAATCTAGACAAATGTATGAAAATGTGTCAGTTGAGCAGCATATCATCTGTAAAGTTGATAGGTTAATTATTATTATTATAAACTAGTCATTATTTAGAAAATAAATATAAATAAATGATGAATGCATACAAAGCTTGGATTTCTAACATGCACATTATGCCTGAATTTTGCACATAGAGCAGTTAGTAAACTTAATCAAAAATTCAACAGATCAATGGCATGAAGAGTGAGCACATCTCATTTCAGTTTCAAAATGTACTCAAACCAACAGAGCAGAAATGTCCAGACTGCCTTGCTGGACTTACTTATTAGCACTGCAGCAGCAGCAGCAGCAGACTCACCCTACACTGTGACATAGTAAGTACCTGATCTCAGATGCACTGGAGAGGAAAGCCTCAGACAACTGACAGTTCAAAACCCTCTTGGCTGTAGGCAAAGGTTTCAGTTTGTGGAAATGTAAAAGAAGTATGCCACGATTTCTTCTGGCTGTACTTTTACATACTGAGGACCTATTATGGACACATTGCTTGAGTCTATATTGCATGGTGTCCAGTAAAACCTGCTTTTCTATGTCCACACACCAAATGCAGCACTTACTAAGCCTCATATAACTCTCATACAGTATAAAACAACGCACGCACGCGCGCACACACACACACACACACATACACATACATATACACACACACACACACACATACACATACATATACATATATATATATATATATATAATGTATATAATGTATAAGGATCTTTTTGCAGTTTTCCTTTTAGCCTTTAAAGTGGGAAGGACAGGGAAGGAGTACCAGGAAATTTGTGGAGAAAGGTGAATAACAAGTAGTGAAGGGCTCAGGCTGGACTCAAACTTGGATTGCTGGTGTAAGAGCATAACTGGTGTGCATTATACCTGATGAGCCAAGTAATGAGGAATGCTACAGGGTTCTGTAAAAATTGTGACAGTCAGACAGGCTGCTTCTTGTCTCTATGTGGAGCTTACATCCTCCGTTTACTGTATGTGCTGAAGCGTGTGAGTACTGCATGGCTGCAGTTCAGCCAAGGATTGACCAAAATGATAGTTAAAGCAAAGATGCATACAATGCCATTTGGTTACCATATATTATATGTTATGTATTTCTATCATTTGTTAATACACAAATGCGTAAATATGTTGTCTACTGTGAAGGGAAAACAAATAAAAATCATTAAAAAAAACAATGGTAAACCTCATCCATACTTAAGCTGCACCATAGTGATACACAGGCAACTGTTTAAATTAGTTGTCTGTGCAGGTTCTGATCATTTTAACATGAATTGATGTGTTTATTTCAGGCTAACCCTATCCGTATTCCTACTCCCATATAATTCCTGCAAGCTTTTAAAAGAGCACAACATCAAATATGAATTCTATAAATGTATTCTTCCATCTCTCCATCTGTCATGTCCTTCTCACTGCCTTTCATACAAATAATCTGAACTACACCCGCAAGGAAAACAAAATAAATAAAAAAGACCTTTTGTGCTGACGCATCCATGTTGATCTATCAAACTAAAATAAATCATGAACAAAGTCTATTCCTGCTTTGAATACCTACAACTCTATTAAAAGGGTGAAATACACCAAGTCAGAGGCAGCTGCTTGTGAGTGTGTTACAAAGTGCAAGTGAGGCTTGCTTCATGTGACACAAGATTACACTTGTGTAATTCTCTGGATACCATACAATAGCTTACTAAAGATGGGAAACAATTGCGTGAAAATACCACACAGGATATTGAATATGTGCTGCCCTTTAAAGTGGTAGGTGTATGATGTAGAACAAAGTACTCAATGACCATTTCAACAGAAATTGGAGGAGCTGACGCATGCGTGTTTGACTCAAGGACTGACATGAAAAGGAATTATTCGTGACTGACTTCAATCATCTCTCTGCCACGCTGCATCATTGTCTCCCTGACAGTCGAGTCTTTGTACACAACACATTCAAATTCACATCACACTTGGAATCGCATGAAAACACATAAGATGCTGTCACAACACAAGGCTGACGTAAAGGTGAAGTCGCCTACATCCATACAGGAGACAAACCCTCTGTTGGCTCCATCTGACAAAAAAGAATGTCAGTGAGAGATCGCCAGACCATCGTACTCTGCTTAATGATTTCTGCTGGGAAAACCAATAAGTAACAGCAAATGTTGCTCTGACAAGAGCAGCTGATCGAGGAAAGCCAGCTCTAATCCTGTGAGGCATCTTTATAGGATTGGACAGTGAAATCTGTGGTGTTTATTCAAAATAACTCTGATCACAAAGCGGCTGTGTTACACTCAAACTCACACAAACACCAGAATTGTGTATAGGTAAGAAGGAACAAATTCATTGTAAGACGAAACAAATTCATTGTAAGAAGAAACAAATTCACTGTCAGAAGAAATGCTCAGTAAGTCGATATGAAATGAAGCATGTCATGCCCAGTACTGTGGCTCAAATAACTTAATTTTTATTCTTTTTTTATCTTCTTTGTATGTACCACTTAATCAAGGACACGGGGTAAGAAACATCCTTACTAAATCTGTGGTTCTTTCTGCCTCAAAGCTGAGCAACAAAAAAATCTGTTACAGCATGCATTTACGTTTAACCAACAAACAGCTCTTATGTGAAACAACTAGCTGCAAGTTTGGGTGTATATAGTGGAGCATGTGATCACTTTTGTTTTTTCTGTACATTCGCCTTTTATGTGGTTTTCCACTTCATGGTTATAAGCTTGAATAAAAAGCAAAACCAGGGCTCAAGTGGGTCCAGGATGTGTTAACCAAAAATTATAGTCACATTAAGTGCTGCAAACTTTATATCTTGATAAGTCTCCAAGGAAATAAGGCACATGCCTTCATCAACGTGGTGTAAGAGAATAGGGTCATTGTTTTCATTTCTAACAGCTTTAGGGTAGCACTTGCACAGTTTCATTGCTCAAAGGGCAACAAAAAACATAGTTTTTAATTATAACCAATCGGATAAACAATCAAAATTGTTTCATAACCAACTCTAGAGTGGCACACAGTAGGTTTCAGGCAATAACATCTTAGCAGGAAAGGCAATCCTTACACCAAGTCCAAAATGTTTGTTTGTTTTGCAGTGACAATAAGCAAAGCAAACACAGGAAGGGATTGAGAGGAGGAGATTTTTAATTGCATCACACCACAATTAACAAAAAAATTGTCCTCAACATAATTACTTATGTAAGCATACAAACCAGCATAAATACAGCAAGCAAGGTCCAGCTATGGTAGAATCAACATCAAAAAGCTCTTATCTACATGATGTTTCAGGAACACACAGAGCTCAGCACACAGGTCACGTTTAATTCCAGTCAGTATATAATTGGCCAAATATGAATACAAAGCATTGGACAACCGTGAAAGAAACTCATAATAAGACCTTTAAAGCGTCTGCCTTTCTTTGTCCTCTACATCAGTAATCTTGTGCGTCCTTTCAGAGGCTCTTGCTATGTTCTTACTCTATCCTCTGGAGAATTTGAACTTGTCTGACTCCATCATTGTCCTCAGTATGTGGTTAAATTTAAACAATCATTGAATACGACACACTGCACTGTGGTTATGTCAACACGCTAGTGTAACCTACAAACCACGTGCATCAATTTCTGCTACTGTGAGAACGTGAGGGGACTCTATAATGAGTTATTCTGACAGTCTACACAAATAAAATGGCACATGGTACACTGACTACATGTAAATAAGCAGAAATTTCCAGGCTAATGTTGGCCGGTCTGGACTGCTCTCTCACAATTTGAGAATAGAAGACTTCAGTAAACCAAACCAAACCTTCATCTGAGATCCTGTTACATTCAAACACATTAATAAAACTTCTGTATAAATCAATAAAGTATGTTCATCAATTACCCAGTTCATACTGGGTGCATGGTGCATACATACTGCACTTCAATTTTAGTAGAAGTCAAACATTGATCAATCTTCCTGTATGCTACCAGAGCTCAGCCAAGACTGTTTACTGACTCTGTCCACAACAACCATAAATAGACAAACATGCTATTAGTGATGTGAAAGTGAATATTAAAAACAAAACAGAATAAAACAAAAAAGTATCAACACCTACTTTATGTGATATTCAATTTCTGTGGTAGCATTGACTGCATCAGATTGACTGTATTACCATCATGGCAGTGACATCTTATTAAGATAGTAGTTTAAAAAAACAGTAAGGGTTAGCAATATGACAACAGTTGAGGTTAGGATAATGAAATTTCAGCATTTTCCTAGAATCCATAACCAAGAACCACAGACAGACTTTAAGACCAACGATGCTCCATTTTTTGGCTGACCCATGTAGCCAGTGTATAATCTGCCATGTTTGGCTTCTTCTAGTGCTGACAGCTGAATAACAGACTGTGACAGACCTCTCTGCAGTCACCTGGTATTTTTATCCTGTTCTGTCAACCATGCAGCTTCTTTTTAAAAGTAAGTGGGTGGAAGATTTGACACAGGAAAGAGCCTTAAATGCCTTTGCTTATAGTATCCAAAACAATGGGGATAGTTCAGGGTAGAAACTGCAAATATCACAAGCCAAAAAACTACATTAACCCATGTACATTTAGCAGTAAAATGTGTTTTGGGTGACAGGATTGCATTCACACACCTTGAAATTTGTTAGGTCACGAATTAAGAAGAATCAAATTGTTATGTTATTGGTCAAACCAAAACTGGGGGTGGAGGCGTTTATAACCACAATGAAGAGTAGGGTAAAAGCCATTGCAATGTCAATGGAGAAACAGTCCAAGTGAATCTAAAAAGTTAAGTTTAAGCTACTAATAGCCATTAGCGAGACACATACAATATTCACCTATGCTTTCATTTTGGCGTCCTAAATGTCTCCATTCCCTGTTTCAAAAAACAAGCAAAAAGTAAACTTGACTGAAGTGCACTCAAAAGCTCAAAGAGCTGTAGTTGTCGTTTTAAGTTAAATAATGTTTAGTGACACTTACCACATTCAGTAACCGCTGGGGGAACAGTCCTGCTGTCTTCCTCTCTCCTGCTCGGTCCGTTCCTGTGTCCTTTTAGTCCGCAGCCGCTGCTCATAAGAGACTGACGAAGGAAGCTAACTTAGCTAACAATTGGCTAACTTGCCTAACAATTAGCTAATGTAGCTAAGAGTTAGCTAACAGGCGAAAGAGTCCGTCGAACTTCGAAGTAAAAAGTTCCCACTTTTTAACAAACAGCTCACCAACAAATATAGCAAAAAGGAGTGCATCGACTCGAATACACAAATTTACTCTGTACTCGACAACCCCTCAAATTCACAACAGGATTCCCGCAAAACCAGGAAAAATGAACCGTCGCTGGCGTCCCGGTGAGATAAAGAGGTGTGATCATGACTACAACGTTATCATTTTAACCCTTTGCATGTTATGTTTTTGTTCTTCTATATTGTTACACCATAGAGGACAAAAAAGCAAAACGTAATTTTGATCTTGTATGTACAGAAGAATTGACAATAAAGAGAACAGGAACTGAACCCGCAGCCTTCTTGTTGTGGGGCAACAGCGCTGACAACTATACTGCTGTGTTGCCCCACTTTTAACTGAAGAAATACCATTTAAAATCTATTTGGCCATTACAGACTATTTAATGTCCATTAAGCTCCAGCACCACTAATGACTATATGAGACTGAATTCTTTTTCAAAGATGTCTTCAAGACAATTTTGAAAAGGGCTGTCCCAAAAATGATATATATTATCAGTCCTTCAGGAGAATTCTTTTGTCCTTTCTTTCTCTACACTGCAGTAATGACCACTTGCTTTTCACACCTCAATTCTGAAATCCATCTTTGAATTTTGTCTACGGGATGGAAGCTTAAAGGAAATTCAGATTTCAAAATTCTACAGAAATTCAGCATAATAGATCCTAGAGACAAGTTTTTCTACAGGCAGTGTGATAAATGGCCTGGATTATCATTCAAAGTGCTGACATTTAAGTTCAATGCTGACTACCACCAATGGGATTGCTCCAAATTACACCACTGTGGTTTTCTCTTAAATTGCTCCCAATGCGAGACTTTGTTTCTTGGTATAACTGACCTGCTATCCACTCATCCTCTTTATTACCCCTAGTCACACTGTAAAAACTCCTTCATCCTGTTTAAATCACTGCTGAGCTTATCCTGCTTCCATCACTCCATGCGTGTCTAAGTGTAAGAGAGCATGGGAATGAGGGTTGGGGATGTGTGGTGTAATGACTGTATGTTTAATAATGCTGGTGGAGGAATGGGCAAATAGCTGGGTAATTTAGATTTGGATATACACAACAGATACCTGGCACATTCCACAAAGACTCAAGATTTTGCACATTATATAACTTTACTTTTAATTCTTAAAATGTATTTTTAATTGCAGTAATTATCAGATAAAGAAAAAATATCATTGTAATGATGTCTGACTGAGCATGTAAACATCTTGAGGTGTTATTTCTTACTTATTATACTGTGCTTATGTAGATTATTACATTGCAAGTGAACATCTCATAACATTGTGCTCAAAATATATATATAGACAGGACACAAACACAATCGTTAGCTTGTGGCTCCAGTTTGCGGTGTTGTCTATTAACATCTTTTGTGTTTTTAGATTTAAATGTTTTCCTCCTGACAATAATTTAGTTGTAATGATTCTGTTATATGTTAGTGATGACAGCTATGCACTATATTCTCTGGCTGTCACAAACTTACAAGTGAGTGAAAGAAAAAATGGTTATCACTGAGGAAGAACAGCTGGTACCCTCTGCTGGCATTGCCTGTGCCGTTTATGTGCCCTTGAGTCATCTTTTGATGTCTACTGAAATGGATCTTTAATTCACCAATACCAGAAACAAAGACAGAAAAGATATTCATTTGAGGAAGAAAGCAGGACATGGCCCCACTTTCACCAAATCCAGGTTTGTGTTTGGATTTTATGTGAATGTGAATCTTTCATGAGAATAGATCTGCCCCCCCTTCCTGGTTTTAGCTCAGCCTACAAATGATGTTCACAGAGAACAGAGAGTATTTTGCTTTGCCAGATCTGTTACTGGTGTCAACATTAATTTGAGGTTTCTAGCCTTAAACTTGCAACAACCTTGGATAATTGCCTTTAAAACACATACTTAATTACCACAAAAAATATCAAATCAATATAATTTCTATAAACATCTAATATGTGTAATAATGCCAGTGGTGTGGTCTTGTGTGGGCCGCTGTTTAAAATCACTGACACAAATTACTATTGTGCGTAAGCAATTACACACATGTGCCCAGGGGTGAGCACCATTTGTGTACACTTGGCTGCATCTCAGTGAGTAATTAACCCACAGATAACCTGCTTTGAGGAAATAAAAACTGGTGTTCCAAGAGCTGGAAACGTGTCTGCTGTACAGAGATTTTTACAGGTCAAAGAAACAAACTGAAAATGCCCGATAATAAAAAGTGAGAATGAGTCAGGATATATTCAGTACATAAAGTTCTTGTTAGTATGATTCTCTGAAGAGGCTTTTGTGTCCCTACGTTCGTCATCTGTGTTGAGCACATACTTTAAAAAATGTATTAGTTATGGTTACTAGTAACTCCTCTCAAAAACAACAGCATTATAAAAGTAACTAGTTACCAGCCAAAGTAACTATTGTGTTAGAATATTTTTTTTATGTATCAGCATTTAAAACTATTTAGATTTTTATTCCCTTTAATGGAACTTTAAATTCAACAATTTATTCGATTATTTATGATAAAAACTGAACATTACATATTTTGAAATGAATTAAATGGACACATAATACAATAAATAATAACAAAAAACATTGTAATTTTTGCACTTTCAGTTCTGTAAACGCTGCCTCTCAATTGTCTCGACTCACCGTTGCTGCATCAGTCACAGTCATTTGTGTGTGTGTGTGTATGTGCGGGTTTCTGTAAATAAGAAAGTCAAATTTTTTTATAATCTTTATAATATATAGTTTTCTATACAGGAATTTAAAAAATGAAGTTATTGTACCAAGGGCCATTGAGTGTGAGCATTCAGAGTTGACATCACAATACAAGTGAATGTTTATGATTCGGACCCTCGTTTTCCATTTTATACAAAATACATTCTTATTATTAGAATTATTGTGTGTATTGGACTTCTGTTCCTAAAGAATTTTCTTCTATGCTGTCACAAAATAAAAGGTGGAGCCTTTCCTTAGGCATTCAAAAATTAAAACTAAAACTTGTTTTTTAAAAAATGGAGGTTAATTCACTGCTTGGTGAAAATATAATTGGAGGCTATTCGTTTCTTAGCTAAATATCTTACTTACTACCAAGATGTAAAGTACAAACAAAGATTTAATGTGCTAATGTAGAATAAATGGTCAGATGGAGATCCACACCTGCTGAGCAGCTGAAACACAGCAGGTGATAAAAAGGAAAGCCTTTGGATAAATGTACAGTGTCAACGCAGTTAGACTTTGGAGTCATGTCAGTTCAAATCAAATCACAGTGAAGCAGCAAATGAGCCACCAGAATTGCTGTGTAGATGAATAATGTATCTGACACACACACACGCACACACACACACACACACACACACACACACACACACAGGTTTATAACATACTTATGGAGACACAACACATCCTGACACAGAAAAAAGATGACATAAAATTGAAATAAGACAAATAAGCAATCTTTTTGTTGAAAATCAGATGTCTGTCTCAATTCAGCAGGTTTGACAGATTCTGATTAAGGTAATGGATATTCGCCTTAAAAAACTAAATCCACTTGACTGTATTTGAGGCTATGCAATTCCTTGTTTGAGCCAAGAGAGTAGTGAGCTAAAGGAGGGTTTATTGTAATAGCTCCAGATAATAAAATATGAAAATCTGAGAATTTTCATGCCTTTTCATGTATACAGCTTCTGTATCCAGCACAGATGATCACACATTACTCGCTGTCCTCAATTTGAACTCTCAACAAAGCTAAGCCAAGGGAAAAAAAATCAGCCTTTCATACGCAGGAAAGTGATATTAGCAGAGCATGACTAAGACAAACATGTGCATATACATGACATTTTAATAAAATCTAACACATGATCAGTACTAGACACACTTGCATTGAGCTGTATGTTTCAGATCTGTTCATCAAATGCCACAATAACAAGCCCAGAAAAAATTTCTGCTCCAAAGATTTAAGTGTGGCTAATGCAAAGTCCTGCTGTGACCAAGTCTGCCACGGTACCTGCACTACCACCATCACATAGATTCAAGAAGCATACATACACGTAAAACAGACACAGTACCAGCAGCCAATTGAAACTCAAGAAACTCAGTTGCTCTCTCTGGGTAACATGCAATTTGACAACGGGAGATATCGATTCAGCTGCCTGCAGGCTTTTTATAGAAGCCAGCACCATCATTATGACCCAGAACCCCAGCCTGCTTCCTTGCCTGCCTCAGTGCCTGGGTAGAGAAAGAGAAAACAGGGTGACAGTGGGAATAGGAGAAGGGAAGATAATGGAAATAGTTAAATGAAAGGAAATGGAAGGAAGAATAGGGAGGTGGGGGATTGGGAAGGAGATGGAAATGGCAGACATTGTAAGGAAGTTGATTAAAAAAAGAGAGAGAAAAAGAAAATGGGGATGTACTGAAGGCGTGGGGTAAAATATGCAAAGACCATCGCTCAAAAAATAGAAAAGGAAAGGCAAAAGAAAGACAACTGAAACAGAAACATTTCTGCAATTATATATGGAATACATATACATTTTGGTTAAGCACTTTTTTGAGGTATTACAAAAAGCTCAAGGTTTTAAAAACTAATGTTGGGTAACATCTCCATAATCACTTCTCTGCCTCAAAGCAGAAAATTTAATACCATTCAAAACACAGCTTAAGGGTTTCTTCTTCTCCTTTTGTTTGAAAATGTAAATATAATAAACATAATCCTCCTTGGAACATGGAGACTGAGATGAGCATGCAAATGTGAAGAGGAGTTATACATGTATGCTTAAGATGACATTATCCATACAGCTGTGATCCATATGTAGTATGTTCAGGTATAATTTAAATAGTCAGTGTCTCCACAATCTTTGCTCATTGAAGCTGTTCAATGTTGCCTTAATAATACAAAAGGCTGCTATTTTGCGTAATTGAGTATCATTTAGGGGTATTCTTTTTGGTTTGTTTGTTTCTTCAGGTCAATCCAGGCTCTGATTAAGAGACAGGATAATACTTTATTTATCCCACATATGGGAAATTCCTCATTACAGCAGCAACCAAGGGACTGCTGCCATTCTTGCTAGAGATAAACAAAGTCATTAGGATTTACTTTCTGCAAAACATGACTGTTTGCAATTCTGTTCGACAATTTTTTTTGGAGGGAGGTATACAGTTATGACTGAGACCTCCCATGTCAAGGTATTAAGCTTGTAAAATTTGGATTAGAATTCTAATGAGGACTGACAGCATGCACATTTCAATCATTGCCCCTGAATACACGATACAAATATATCCTCGCTCCTGCCTTGTGGTCTCTTATTGTCAGAAATCAAATTTTCCTGTGATTGGTTCACTCAGGAGCCAAGCATATTCTACTGCTCACTGATAATTGCGTTAGGTATCAAAACTCATCCGTTCTATTGGCCAGAATCTGCAGTGTTTCTGCACTTGTCAGGCCCTTGAACCGTGGTGCTGCTCCAGGACAAAACAGCAGAGAGAAAGCTGTCTGTGACACTCATCGCAGCTCATGCTGATGTTAATACTTCTCGCCAGGTGGAAAACTGACTGAGCTTATCTAATCAGATGCCATTTTCATCTCTGCAATTATCTATATTAACTGTATTTGTCATGCCTCCATGAATTTTTGATGTTGCTTTCCTGTTGACGGTGCTGCCTTTTCTTCTTTGAATTGTGCGCACATCCTGTCTGGTGTTTATGTATAGTTTTGACAAACTATGAGAAATGTCTGTACACATAAAACTATTCAATGTCATTTTCCCTGTTAGAGACCCAGTGACTGTCCATATGGTTAGGATCAACCGATCAGGCACTGTTGGTTATTGTTCTTTTGTTTGTTTGACCCTCAGCGCCTAAATAAAGAATTACATGTTGCATACCTAAATAAGCTGAAGAACTACGCCAGCCCCGTGAGAGGCAAATGGAACAGCTGTCAGAGGAAATTATGTAGCAGTGGGAAGGGGACTGGGCTTGCACACACCGAGAGATCATAATCATAACCCCATAAAGCATTTCTGTGTGGTGACATTAAATGTTTTGTGGTGCTCATCAATTGTTTTTAAGTTAGACACCGAGTGAAGGTAAACAGTGCAAATTTATGTAGTGTGTTCCATCTTCATGGGCATTGTATATGGCAGCTTGAACAACGTGCCTTTCCACAAACTGTGATAATCAATTTTTTGGAACAATGCATGTATAAAGAATACATATACAGAACTACAGAACCTCGGTCTTTATAATCAAACCATACTGCAAAAAAAAACCCAATCTTTGCCAGGTATTTACTGTACACATTTCCAAAAGTGCCACATTATAACTTGGCTTGCGGGTTGGTGTTCGCTTAAGGCAGTCACCCAATCACTGCAGTCCTCCCACGCAAACGTTGTCGACCAACCATGTGTAACAAGGTTATAATATGCTGTCTGTACTGCGCTCGCACATTGCTCTTGGATCTACAGTCTCATTTGAAAAAAGGAATAAATGTTCTTCAAATTGCATCAAAAAGACTGACGCCCATCAGGGATTTGTACAACCTGATAAAGCTTCATTTGGAAAGATTCCTCTCCGTTCATCATCATGCAATTCATTCAGCCACACCGAGAAGAGGAAACCACAATATGGCCAGAGACATCAAGACAATGTACAATAAATTTAGACTAATATACTGCCAAGCCCCAAAAACGAAAAAGCCTAAGTTATCATTTTTATTGAAATTATACAGCTTTAGTTTTTTTTTTTTTTGTTGTTTTATTTTTTTTCCAACATCCTCCTGCAACACCAAAGTCAACTGCATTCCCCTGTAATATTCAAACTTGTCTTTTGGTAGCTTGACTCCATCTTCTCTGTTTCACCATCCCCATTCTCTTCCTACGCCCACTCTCTATATCTTTGAGTAGTGAATTTGAAATGTAAATGGTGTGGTTTACAAATAGTGAGTCACAATGTGGGATGATAAATCATCCCAACTCTGCAACACTGCCAAGAACCCATCTCTAGTTCCAACCTCTTTCTCTCCTCTGTTCCTTGCAGGTGTCCTGTGTTCACCAATGTGTTTACACATATCCACCTACACCGAACGCCTGCTTATGCTGGAGGCGTGCATCCTTTTCTAAAGAACCCAAGAGTCGTAGGCACACTGAAGTGTACGCACACAGTTCATGTTTAGAGAGATTAGAGTGCTACTGTGTTGAGACATGATTCATTCACCCCAGAAACTACAAATCTCCACAACATTTCAAAGCAGAGACCACAATATCAGGAGATCAACTATCCCATTTAAATGGAAAGAAGCAGGGGAAAAGGATAGAATATTTAATGGGAATGGTGGCACGAAGGTTGCACCATCACTTATAGTTCACTGTGATTCTACCGTCAAACAAAGCTGGTATATCATAAAGATTTAAGCCTTCTGCTTTCAAATTCCTCAGTATGATTTCAATATTAAGAGTATGGAAGAATCTCGATGTCATTTAAAATCTTATTTTTCTATAAAACAAGTTCAGAGAGGCAGATTACTGAAATGATTACAATTCTAATTACAACAATTATAATAACAGAGGATTAACACAGCTAATGCAATCACTCAACAACATAATAGTTTAGAAAAATGCCCATTTCCACAGAATTTATCTAGAATATAGTTCTTCTACTTTTCAACCAATTCCACATCTACCACAGCATTTCAGGCTGTTGTTTCCCATCACATCCTCCACAGTTTCTTTTCTACTTCTCCCACCTGACCCTGCAGTGTACTCCTATCTGTCTCTGGGAATTAGCTTTTCTCTGATCTGCCCTTTTTTTTTAATCATTTGTCCTCATCTTTCAGCTGTTAGGAGAGTAGATAAAAGAGCCACCTATTTACCAAAGCACAGGACACAAAAATATCAGCAGTTGGTTGAAAGGTTCACCTATCTACACTTTACTCTGACACCTGACCAGCAAGAAAGGGGGTCTGGTAGAATGTCACAAACATCATTTGTTCACAAGGCAGTACATATTGTATCTGTGTGTTTAGTATTGTTCGAATCTGTTTCAAGAGGTGAGTCTTAGCAAAACAAAAATAAAATAAAATCACAGTTTAGATGGTATTTTAGATGCTTGTAAAACTTTTGTTTATATTTTCTAAAAGTCTTACTGTAATTTATTCATTTCTCCCACATTGTACGCCTACTGATGCAGGTTGGGAGATGTGGGTGAAGGTCAATAGTATAGTGCATTTGTACTGTGGGTGGAATCCACTGTGGTTTTCCATGCCATGCTCATCAAAACTGGCCACAAGTGAGCAATCCAATCCTTGAGAAAAATCCCTGAAAATTATGATCTACCTGTATACTCTGTTTCAATCTGAAATATTACTAAATTAAATTCTTAATTTATTCTGATATAATGATGCAACTTCCTTACAGTAAATACTGATATGATAGCATGATAATATTTGGGTAGTTTTACAGTAGTGCCCTGTATCCTGTATTTACTGTAAGTGAATAATGTTAATGCCTGTTGTAATGCAATAGAAAGTTATGAATTGAATTTCTTTGAGATCCAATTTTCACTTGTCCCCAAACGTGACATTATTTTTTAAAATTATTTTCCATTCTTTCCTCCATCAATGGCCTTCACTACTCCATGTCACTTCTCATCAGTTGGACAAAAGGTGATTTGGTCAAAAATACATCATTTTACAGCACCTGAAGTCATTTTGACCAGCTCTAACAAACAGACAGACCTGTGATGGAGAAGGAAAACCAGAACAACAGCAAATGTTCTTTTGTCTTCACATCTGCATGTGAAGACAAAATGTCTTGGGCAATAAGGTGAGGAATAAAATTAACAAGGGAAGCAGCTGGCATCAGTAGAGCCCTTTAGCTAGGGTTTGTTGTTTTGGTGATAGACAGGGTGAATTACTGAGATGTGATGTTCTCTGCACCTCTTGGCACTATGATGATTGTCAAAATGTTTCCTTGCTCACAAAGTACACCTTTTCTATTATCCTCATTATAACATTGACAGACAACAGTATTGTATGTTTTGACTACAACCTTGAAAAACAAACCAAAACATGTTTTTCTGCTTTGGCGCATAGATTCATGTCTCTCCTTTGTCTTCTGTAAGACTTGTGACAAATATGTACATATCAGCTGTGTCTGTAGCCTCATCATTGGTTTGTGAAGTTATTACAGTGCTTCAGTAAGGTTTGTGATATTTGTGAGTCCTGAATTTCATTGTGATGTTAAATAAGTAACATCAACTAATATCCAGTAGTCTCTTTCTTCCTACACATTTATCAGATAGTTAAGTGCAGCTGGCCTGTCCATGAAAGACAACTTTTATCACTTTAAGTATCCATAGCAACATCCCAAAGCTATATTCATTTCTCGTTTTGCGTAGTATTTCAAGGCTGGCAAGCTTCTCACACAACACTGAACAATGCTTCTGGCTGACTGCGACACATTGTGCCCCTGAAGAATCTTCAGTTCTCTCATGGCAGCTAGTGTGACAAGTGAACAGTAATGTGATACGAGCTCAGTGCTATTGTATTTGGCTAATTGGTGGAAAACACCAACTACAACTGTGGATTTCTTTGATTTATACTGCTTTGAATAAGAACATAATTTCAAAACAGCTTTTAAAAGAAATATCAGCAAGTTACGTGAGTGTGTGTGCATATTGCTGCCTGGAATTCCTCTGCTTTCTCGTTTTCTGTCCAGTTTAATTCTCCCATCAAATACAGACAAATAATGCAAATAATAAATGCATAACTATCTAATAATTTTATGTACTTTATCAAATGAATGGAAAAAATATCCATAAATTCCCTAAAACAACCACAGACAACTATATTTCTGGAAAAATCTGTGATTGACAAATCTTTCAATCTCTGTTACATAATTCACACTTTACAGGGAGCTCGCTGCGCCTTCATTTACATTAAGTGTATTCTAGAGTCCCATCAAAGTAAAAACTGTATTCCATTTGAAATAATGCATTGGACCCAGAGTCAAATCAAATTCAAGAAGCCAAACGTCTTGGAAAAACTCAATGTTATTCAGAAAAATTGCAAAAATGTTAATACTTATTACAATTGCTCAGTCATGTTGGCTGTACATAGGAAGTTTTGCTCACTCACTAATCACTACTAAATTACTGAAACTGAAAGTTGTGTCATCTTCGGTGAAGTTTAGGGCTAAACTATAGACCTATAGTTTGTTGGGACCACTAAAAAAGGAGCTTCCATTCTTTAAAAATCTATTCTTAAATCATGAGCTATTATTGTACCATCTTCATCTGTGAGTATGTCAGAGAGTGCTAGACAGTGTGTCATGTGAATTTCAAGGGTGGACCAACTGCACATGTGCTCCACTGAGTATCAACTGCACATGAACTGGAAAACAAATGTAAACCTGAAAATGGTACGCAACTTTGTTCAGCTCTTTAATTCATCCCCGAAAACTGCAGACAAAGCATCTCTTCCGCTCACATTGATGCCACCATTTTGATTTATAGTGCACGTGCATGGAATACATAGATGTATTTAAGTATGGAACATTTCTCCTGAACGCAGTATAAAATGAAAAACATCTATTGGTGTTGTCCACAGTTGTACACATCTGCAAGGAAATGGTTCAAAGGCTTTAAACATCATCATTTAACCCATATTTGCATGTAGTCTGGAGAAGTCTGACTGAAAAACAGTTACAGAAAACCTAGTATTTGAGTGTATAGCTTTGCTCACAGTTCGGAAACATCAAAATTAAACATTTTGCGCAAGCAAGAAATGAAGCACTATGTTGGAAACATAGATAGACACCAGATTTGCAACACTCAAGGGGTGTAGCATGGCAGTCTCTCCAAAAAATTTGTTAGATTACTTAAAAGCCATGAAAAACTCATGGAAAGCTATCCCCCACTACGGTTCCTATTACTTGTCGACTTTTCAATTCCACCGAAATGAAATACAGTCACAGATCCAAGAGACAAATTTTCCACTGTGTTGCAGTGCAGTTTTCCATGTGACATCACCGGGCACTGAGATAAGAATGCAAAACAGTTATTTGTCTCTTTCCTGCCACAGACAACAAAACAGAAATATCCCTTTTTCTATTGAGCTTTCACTGCCTCTGGTGAGATGAGGTTTTCATACACACACACACACACCTCCATAGTCACATGGAGTAAACATAAAAAGCATCAGCCAACAAGCCAAATAATTTAAAGGGACATTTTAACTGATGTAATTAAATACCTACAGATTACACGCACCATTGCACTGGCAGCACTGCTAATGTGCATTCACAGAATTTCTTTCCACTTTGTGATAACAGTATGACCACCATCCAGTCAAACCCTGGCATTCATTTGCATTGTTCCCAGCAAAACATATTGTAAAAGCGATAAATTCTGATAGTGTGTGAGACTGAGAAGAGGAATCAAACTACATGAACACGGCCATAAACTCACACTAATGAAGAAAATCTGAAGGTTTAGTGATTAAATAGCATGATATTAATACAGTCCACAATAGAGATGCTCTACACTCAAATTAAAACTCAGGCTTAGGTTCGTTTGGTAGGTAAATCTCAATGGAGAATGAAACTCTGTAAGTTGCCTACTTACATTTTTGTAAATCAAAGCATTAAACATGCCATATCGAAGTGTATTGTACACGTTACGCTGAGGTAATCGTAATTTTGTTGTGCACTGTGTTGTGCAAGTGACAGTCCCTCTGACATTATTTAATGTGCTTGTCAGATGGACGAAGAGTACAAAGCAGTGTAACTGTAGCTATGAATACCTTCTAAAAGACATGTCTGAAAAATGTACAGCATTATCCTCATATTTAATGATTAGCATTCGTCATTCTGCCTGTGAGCGCAGCTGTTCGGAACAGATACAAACACTTGTCTTCTGACACAGCCAAGGTTGGGTTACCTAAATTAGCCTAGTGAGAGAAGAGATGGATGTGTGGTTATTTAGCAACAGTCCGACGCTGGTCACACTTGAACCATTGGTCTGGCGTGATTGATACAGCGTCTCAGTCTAATGAGAGAGTGAACAGGGATTCCTGACCTGACGTTAATCACTTGAAAGGGGAATGTCTTCATACAGCATAGCAACTGTAAAAATGCCACTTTGTCAGCACAGAGCTGCTCTTTGTGTTCTTAGCACTGCTTGCCTTCAGGAGAATAAAGCTACATGTTTTGACATTCTTGATTGCAATCTCTGTCCCTCTCAATCTCCTTAACATTTTGTGTTTTCTACCCACTCGAAGCCCCCACACAATTTGGTTTGACAGTAAAGGTTCAGATGTTTGTAAAGTTTCATCAATGTATACAAGCACACTGATGCATACAGACCTCCTTCTATTGTTCCTTTCACTTGCATCTCAAATTTGTCTCAGCCAGAGGGTACAGCACAGTGAATAATGTGCTACTGAAGTCAGAGGCCCTGTGTGTGTTATTTCTACCATAACATCAGAAGGTTGTGTCTGTTTGTGTGCTGGTTTATGTGAGTGTACACAGCTTCATGAGCCAGAGGGCTGATGAGTAACACATCTCAGGAACACTGTTACTTTACTAAGAAACAGTTGTACTCTATTTACACAAGTCCTTATACATAAGAGTATTAGTGTAGTGCACAGTGACACAGGTTTTAGAAGTTAGTCATAAAATCAGACAGGTAAAAGTGGGGTCATAAAAATAAAAAATAATTTTCCCTTTGTTCTTCTTTTCTTACAGCCTGGGATTTACAGATGGGACATGAAGTGTTAAATATCGTGAAGACTGAGATGAACAAAATATAGTGCATCACAGGGAATTAGGTACTTTTTCCCTTCATTTGGATGGTACACTAAATAGCATCCAAAGACATCATTTTATGGCCAGAAGGAAAAGAGCAGTCTCCTTGCCAAATCAAAAATACCAGGTTAATGGAACCTGGAGGAAAGATGGCAACTAATTAAAAGACAGAGGGACAAAAATACACAATGAGACCACTAAAAAAAGTTGTCTGCTTATGGATCCAGGCTATTAGCAAGTGCAAATTAAGACAACATGACACTAAAAAAAGTAACAAAAAAAAAAAAAAAAAAAATCCAAAAAGTTAAACCCATCTGTTTCTCTTTGCTATAGTTCAGTAGCCTTTTAAAAGTGTATGCATGGCACTTCCTCAGTTTAACTGACATGATACTGAAACAACAACTGTGAAAGTCAATATGTTGTCTACTACTATTTTATTTTACAGGGGAATGATGATGTTGAGCTTTTGGTGGAAGTAAGTGCAATGTAAGATAAGTACAGGATAAAGAAGAGAGTAATGTAACTGATTATCAAAAGTATAATTGTAAGACAATTATACTCTTTTCTATATGTTCATATCTGGTATCAAATTTGTACAAGGGTCCTTATGCAAAAAATAAAAAATAAAATAAATAAATAAAAGTTTCAGAAGTCCAAGTAATCTCCATTTCTTACTCCATACACAATAATAGACTAATGATAGACTGATTAGTAATTGTAATAATTCTAATATCCTTCAAAAAAAGTGATTAGAAAAGTATGTATTGCTTTTCTGTAGTTCACTCAGATATAGTATTCACATATTACTTTTCCCTTTATCTTGAGTTTAAGATTCCCTCTTCTTCACCCTAGCATGGTGTAGAAGGTTGAGTGGGGTGTATGGTAATGAATGACTTTTTTACTTCATGCTCTGCTTCTTCATCGCTTTTCTACATCAAATACTAAAGCGAGGCTTGGGCATGCTCACTTTTGGCACCAGTAAATACTGCCGTTATGCTATCTTAGAAATAAAGGACTGCAAATCCTATTCCATATAATTCTTTCAGGACTGAATCGCTGACAGACATTTTGCAAATGGAGCGTGCTGTGGGGAAATGCACCAACTCTCTTAATCTGTGTAGTGTCTGAATATGGCACAAGCAGCATTTTGCAGTTTCTGAGCTACTGATAGCAAAACAGTTATTATGTTTCTGGGCCTGCTCATGCAGTAACTAAAGCCAATGTCACGGTGTGACAACGATGAACACTTAATTGATGACTATCTGATGGTATTGTTTGCCTAACTGGCAACGCCAAGCTGTCCTGTCACTCTCTGCGTCTCACATACAAACACACATTGGGACTGAGTGATTAATAATGCACTGTAACTGTTGTGTATTCACAGAGTCACCTCCTCCCACTGCCCACTCATTTTTATCTATTGGACAAATTCAGTTTACTAACTGCTCACTGCTGGTCGTTGGACAACACGTGGATACTGATGAGAGAATCAATTCCTAAAAGTGGAGCTGCCGTTACCTCTTAACCTTTTAAGGTTGGGAGTGTTGTCAGTACTGGCTAATTTACTCCTCGGCACTGTCAGCAAATTTCTGGCGAACCCTGGAGTCGTGGAATAAATCACACCTTAATGAGCATTTTAAAGATCAACTTTATGATGATTTGTCTTATATTAAAGTAAGGTCAGGAACTTTGACAGTTTGCTCACTTTTCATATGTAGGAAAAGTGATTACCTAGCGGTGCCTATAAGTCAATAACTGGAATATAAGATTTTTCTGATATTTTATTTAGTGTCACTTCATGAAAATAATTAAACTGAGGGAGCAAAGAAACTGTGTTCGGCTGTAAAAAAAAATAAATTCTGTCAATTATTTTTATTTAACTTTGCAAAACTATAGGTTAGTTACAATTTCATCAGCATAAACAAGTCCACTGAAATTTGGCAAAGAATGATATTGAATTGTCACCCAGGCTGGTAACACAGAAAGTGATACGCAGATCAATGTTAACTGTTCCATGTGTTATACCAAGCTGTTTATATATCAACTGTCCTCCACTGTCCTCCTCCCCCCTTCCATTGTTTTCCATTTCTCTCACCTCATTCTTGTTCCCCTGTTCTCTGATCGGATTGACCGATATGAGAAGTGACTCTCTATCAGACTCAAGGCAATTCTATTATCTGACCCTTTACTGAAACAACATCCACTTTCACTCGGCTGATTCACAATCCAATATAAGACCAATATATGCACATGCATATATGTATATATTCATTGTGTACAGACACGCCAGAAGTACTGACACAGGTAGATGGATATCATGGATGCTCACTCAGCATGCAATCACAGGTCTGGGCACAGAGAAAAAGGAGACACACACGGACATACACACATGCAAAACTCTCCCTCTGTTCAACAAACCAAATCCCAGCATATCTCGGTAATCTTGCCCCAGGCAGAGGGAGGTGTGTCCTAGGAGCCCACTGCAGAGAACCTCATTGCCAGCCCACTGCACCAACCCTGATGACATCGTCAATGTATGCACCATTTAATAGAGCAGGACCAGTCCTTCTAATTCCGCCTCATCCATTCATGATAAATATAAAACATTCAGACAATATTCCTTAAAACAAAAAACTGCACAACAGATTGTTACAGTATGGTCAAACACCTGCAGTGCTTTTTGATGATACATGGTACATGTATGATACAAAATGTCAATATTTTACACAATACACTCCTGTAAATTATCATATTAATGTGATTGCTTACTAATTTGTGCCAGCGAAGGCTGTTCAGAAGGAAGAGGCTACATGTTGGGAGGAAAGAGTCAGATGGGAAAACAAATAGATCCCACCTGCCATTTCAATCATGTTATGTGTTCAAGAGGTTAGCAATGAATGTTTAATATTCTAATTACTATATGGGCTATATAATATTGAATGTTATTGGAATTCTGTGCTGCAGAGGACTTAAAAGTATGCGTTTTTTTATATTTGGGGTTGTGGGTGTGCAGATTTTACCTCACATAAAACACAGATGTCTTATTCATGTCATAATAGCACAACAGGCGTTTTCCTGCCCACACCACTATCTTAAAACACTTTTGGTATGTTTTTTTTTTTTCATCACATCACTTAACAAAACACCCTGCTGCCAGCCTCCTTCTCACTACTCCAATGTTTCCTATGTCTCTTTCTCAAGTTCTTTAACCCAAAAGCCTTCTATCTGCTTCTATCCTTTCTTTCTTTGCTGACCTTGAAAAAGTACATCAGCTGTGATTTTAGAAATTTCTCAAATTGCTCGATTCCCTGCAACAGTCATCCCAAAGATGGCCTAGCCAATGCAATACAGCAATAACTAAATACATTGCAAAAAGTGAACACACAAATTTGTTTTTTTTTCCTCCTCTACATGGATAAGATAAACGGTACAATATTATTAGAGGTACTAGGCTGGATTTCAATTATTAACAGAAATTTTGGAAAGATGATAAAAATTACACTGTGGGAAGAATGAGCTTTATTTTAACTTGAAAGCCCTCAATAATCATAATAAGCTTAAAACCTATAACATTCTTTGAGTCCTACTAGGAAGTACAAAGCCATTAACACTATTAAAGTGCTGGGAAAAAGAAAGGTTAAAAGATGTAGACGTGATTCAGGCCCTGTTCAGACCTGCTATTTGTGAGGGAAATCTGGACTGAAGGACCTAAATTTATTACTTCGGGTTGTTTAAAGGATATTGTCAAATCAGTCGTGAAATCTCATGAGCTCGGGACAGGAGAGACAGGTCAGACCCCGGCAAACAATAGAGAGGAAACTCATGTAATTCCATCAAGATCCTGCAGCATACATAAGCTACATTTGTGAAACCAAGCTAAACCTGCAGAGAAATTGTTAGACGTCACTAACCAATTTAGGTGAAACAACTCTGTCCCTATTCCGCGTGTTGATGGGACTCTGACTCTTTGTTGCCTACTTTGTTATTGCCTGTTATTATGTTGTAATAAAAATAAATATTCAAGCTTGGCCAAGTTGAACATGTTAAAGAATGTCCAACACACTATAATGTATATTTCAATTGAAGAAAATGTAATTCAACATTTTTTACACTTAAATATATGAAAAAGAAAACAAAATGTTCTGTCAAAGCAACCAGAGTGCATGCAAGCTCGTGCAGTGTTCCTCTGCTTATGCTAACACGTAAACAGGCTAACACATGCCTACACACAAAACACTGGGAAAAAAAGTACTTCTCCCACAGAGATCCCACATAACTCAAGTCCCACACAGTCAATCAATAGTGTCATCTAAATGTTTAAGATTAAGTCCCAGGAGATGAAAACAGAGCCTAAGACTGCTGTGCTGCTCCAGAGGTATCAGGTCAGCGAGAAAAGACAGAAGAGAAAGACACATGGCGTAAACTTTTCATTTTTACTTCTTCCACCACAGAGATACTCAGTCAGCAAAAGTAAAACGTTGTGCAACTGTGATATATCTGTGGTAGGGTCTGTGTGTAGGAGAATAAAAACAAAATGCAGGACTTGAAGTAATAAGAGAGCAGGAACAATTCCTGATAGTGGCAGCACTAAGAGAGCTGCAAAGGATTGAACAAAGGATTGAAATGCATTAAAAAAGGAGGAGGAGAAGATAACAGACAATGCCCAAAGCCCTGGGAAGAAAATGAAGACTGACTATGAAGGACACAAGAAAGTGACTTAAATAAATAAAAATAGAACTGAGGTGGAGCAAAGATCATTTCGAAGCTGATGGAGTAAGAAAATTAGATTTGGGTAGTTTGTGTATGTGAGCGCATGCTATCAAAAGAAAATGTCTTAGACAGGCCACATTGGAGCAAAGGTATGTTCAGCATCCATCCATACATCTTCTACCGCTTTTCCAGTTCCAGGTCGCGGGGGTGCTGGAGCCAATCCCAGCTCTCATTGACCCTGGACAGGTCGCCAGTCCATCACAGGGCCAACACACAGAGACAGACAGAGACCAACAACCACTCACACTCACACTCACATTCAGACCTACAGACAATTTAGAGTCACCAGTTAACCCAAACATGATGTCTTTGGACGGTGGGAGGAAACCAGAGTACCTGGAAGAAACCCACGCAGGCACGGGGAGAACATGCAAACTCCACACAGTAAAGCCCCAGGCCGGGAAGGGAACCCGCGACCTTTTTATTGAAGGTCGCTAACCACTAGCCGTGCCGCCGTGCTGTCCCCGGTCAATACAATACAATATGTCAATACAAAGGCTAAGTCACTAAAGTGCATTAATCCAGCTGAAATCTGCTAAGCCTAGCGTTATAGTCAGGCATTCATGAGAGAGGTCTAGAGAAAAGGGCTATCTTTATAGAAACAGAAAAATAGTGGATATCATATGTCTATATTCAGCTGAGCTTATCACCAGCCACATTTTTCTCTTTTCATCAGCTATTCCCCGTGTCATCAAACACCTGTGTAACTTTGCCCTTCTCCTTAACATTCAGCCTGCTCGCCATTTCTTTCCCCTCTGTCAAATACTTCAGATGATGCTACGTGTCTCTGTCACCATCTCTTCTTCTCCCTTTCTTTCAGCACAGAAATCCCCCAGTCTGTCCATCTATTGCCCCAGCAGGACCGGCAGTGCAGCTGGAGCTGCATCACTAATTGTTTGCTCCCTCCACCTTAGGGTGCCCTGAAGGGCACTGGGAAGCTTTGTTTATAAGTGTAATGTCATCCATGAGTTGCACTAACACATCCTCTCCCATCCCTGCGACTGGGTGACCCAGGGGATGGGTGGTGGATGGGCAGCTGAGCAATGTGTAATGACAGCTTGGAACGAGGGATGAAAATAACAGGTGTAAAAAGGGCGGGGGGGCTTCAGGTTTGTGGTGGGGTACACACCATTTCTATAAATAATGATGTAATAACCACCAGATGAAAAACATTTTTACAAATCATTTGATTGAGAATACTTTCATTTGAAGACAATTTAATGAAAACTCTTGTCTATATGTTTTGCAAATGACTGTGACTGACTGTAATTGCCACTAAACGTACACTAGCATCCCTTAGATCGACAACCGTTAATAATTCAGCTAGCGACAGCAGCATTTCCAAAACAGTTCCATGATATTTAACATTTAGTGAGCTGATATTCAGCCCAATTGCTGGTTGCCCATAAACAAACGCATTTAAGAATATGCAATCGTCAACTTACTTCCACATGGAGAAGCCAAAAACTCCCAATGTTCATTCCATTTATCCTCTCATCTATTTCATTCTCTCAAAGGTTTTCTCTTTGGGAAAATGACGGCTGGATCTTTCCCTTTGACTTTGCACGTTGCTCTGTGGATGGTCCCTGCCTATTTATAAATGTAGATAGAGCTAACGAGCTACATGGACTAATATGCACTTGCTGTTGGACATGAAAATAAAGACCAGAAAAGCTCAAATGTCAACCCATATAGAGGGGGACCCTCAATATAATGTACAACGATGAGAAATGGTTGAGGCCAGTGAATGTATTTCCTGTAAATATATGAATGTGTTAATGCACAGTGTGTGTACTTTTCAAGCATGTCTCCAGACTGGATGAAGAGAGGAAGTGAGCAGATGACAGGTAAAGGATACATCCGTACACCACCTGATCTTGAGCCGACGGCGAGAAGCCTCTGCACGGGGTCGAAGGCCAAAGCAGTGGGCTGGTAGGGGAAACCATGACGCACCGTCTGCATGGAAAAAAAAATAGGGAGAACACAAAATAATCTTGTAATTAAATAAGAAGAACATGTTTAAAGCATTGTTTCCTTTGGTAAAACTGTGACCAAAAAACATAGTGTCTACATCTCCTGAAATGTTTGTGTTTTCTGATTAAATTCTAAAAAGATGACTAATGACATTTAAGACAATGCATGGCGTGACTCACATGGTAGTAGCTGTTTTAGGAACGCCAGAAGCTTCAAGTTCAAATGGAAAAAACACTAATGTCTTCGCCAATGAAACTTCAGCTCAGCACTCACAGCTAATTATACACAACAAATTTGGATGAATGAAATAGATATAAAACACGGAATGAAATCATTCAGCAGTTATCTGACTCAAAAGGTGGCAATACGAAACAACCATACAGGTAGAGTAACAATACTCCAAATAACAATTGTATACGAGATGAAAACAGGAAGCCTCACATCACGCAGTCGATGGACTGTTTGGATTGGATCTATGAGGAATCATCTTTCAGTGCCAGCATCGTCAGGTAGTAATATATTTGATACTGAATTCACAGAGAGCGAAGTAAAACATTTTAATGGATATCCTAAAATGATTCTGCAATTTAGTTTTCATTTTCCATAATGACCTGAGTATCTCACTCCATATTAGAAACAGAGCACTAATTAGAAATCTTGGATTGAATTGTTCTTTCATTTTTTCAAGGCATTGCAAATGTAACATGTTCTGATTCATCTCTCTTTCTTCCCAATTCTTTGCTTTGCAGTTTAATGTGGAATGAGCAGAGACGTGAAAGCAATAAATGGGGGAATAAATATGCTGCGCACAAGACTCTTCCAGGTACCTTTGAAACACTGTTCTTTCTTTTTTCCTTATGCTTGAATGTTTAATATTGGAATCCAAATAAAAATATTTCTTTCAACTTTGCAGAATGGGAAGTGACACGCAATCCATCCTGATAATTGATTTTCCGGTCATTGAAGAAAGAAGAGGGTCATATCTTTATTCCAGTGTCAGGCAATAAATGTTTGAGACTGAAGATTATATTGAAAATGCTACTCAAACTGGCACTCAAAAGCACTACCCTGACTGTAACTCAGAAGGAGAATTTTTATAAGCCAAAACAAATGCATCAGCAAATGAGTCTTACACTGCACAAAACAAAATAAAAGTGGGTCGTGTTCACATGCAAAATATGACGTACACACACACACGCAGCAGAGAAACACCAATATTGAAGGAAGAATGCATTCGTACTCTAGGTCTTGTCACCAAACCACTTTAGCTTCTCCGGTCTGAAACTGGTGCACAGTTGCTGGGATACAGGAGAGCCCCTCCCCATATACATACAAGACAGCCAAGAAGTGGATGAGAATTACATTTACTCTGGTGGATCTCCATGTTCCTCATACATATTTTAAGGTCAAAGCCATAAAGCCATTTTCTCCCTCTTTTAGTGTGCGTACGTGTCACCAGGTTCACCAATACTTTCATCCTGTGCCTTTTATCCATCTATCTACAGAAACAGCTTTCATGTCATTGCTGAAATAGAGGTACCTAAAAAAGATTCATCGAGCACAACACAAATCTCAGCAACTTATCTGATCAAACCCTATTAAAAAGACAGCCCAAACATGAATAAGGGAATCCAAACACTCAGGAATGACTAAAAAGTTTATTCGCTGAAGCAAGCAAGATTTACATCCAGAAATCCAGTCAACTGTGCAGCAAATGTTGACCTGCCTCAAAAGACCTGTGTTATGGCTGCCAGAAGCTGCATTACATCTACCCCATTCTCAAGCCACTGCCTCCCTTTTCCATTTATCTGATGTGTTGTCTTCTCCCCTTCACATATACAAAACCTTTTTGCACACGAGCCTGATGTTCCATCAGATAACTCTACACAGACACCCATACCTCCAAAGGCTAAAAGCGGCACATATGCCTCCTTCCTCTTTCTCCACACAACACTCCACTGCAGAGCTGGTCTAGACCCATGGCTCTATAAATAGCACGCAGTACTCAAGTATACCACTGCCAGTAAATAGTGCATTGAGCAGCTATACCTCCGAACAGTGAAATTTGACATTCAATTCTCTTATTTTTATTTGATTAAAGATCATGGGCAACTGTACAAAAGTGAACAAGTGCAAGAGTTCTTTAAGATAACCAAATTTTACAAGCGCCAAGTTTAATGAAGCGGTAACATACTGTTTTGTCTGCACAATACAAAATACTTACATACGCTTTAAATGTGACAAGGTTCAAAGAGAAATTATAGACTGTATTTCGCAGTGCGACAATCAATACAATCAAACTTATTTTATCTGGGGAAAATTCCAAGAGACTCCAAGATGGTACTGCTACCCATGTATCCAGCAGATCCTATCATAAGTACGCTGCAAGGAAAAGGCGTGACTGCTGCACCTATTATTGGTGATTCAATTACGAACATTGCACAGTGTATGTCCATGGACATCATAACATATATTTGAGAAAGAAATTTGATTTTTACTAACAAACAGACCTTTTTTAGAGGTACCACTGCACTGTCTGACTGAGTATAGAAAAATGCTAGTTTCAACTTAGTAAGTAACAAGTAACAAGTAAGTAAGCCTGAGTAAGAACAAGTTTGTTCTCTTTTTTCTTTCTTTTTTGTATTGAATGAAAATTCAATGAAGACATTATTTGAAACTACAAAAAAAATCTGTTTTATTATATTTTATGTGTATCATGAAATCAATATTTTTGACAGCACCAAGATCCAAGGTCAACGTTGGCAGCAAGTACAAGCACTGTATTCCTTTCTGCACTGAGGAATTTTCATCTGAAAGGTAACAATTCATAGGTAACAATTTTGTATGTGGAGAGATTATGTGGATTACTATATTGTATTTTTTAATTTAAAGATGATGTTATATAAACCACCATGACCACAAAAGGAGATGCTGTTCTCCTCTCTGTTATCTTTCTGATCCTACAAGAAAACAAAACATAATACAATGGACTTTGGTCCCATATAATGAAATATATCCTTGATCCATAATTAGACATGCAACAAATCAAAGAAAAACATGAATAAATGAGTGGAGAAGCATAAAGGAATGCAGATGCTTCCACATACTCCCAGTGCATGGTGCATTTAAACAATTACCATTCATGTCTAAAAATGTTGAGTAGGCTCAGTGACTTCAAAGGTTGGCTGGCTCTTTGTTGGGGAACGGATAACAGGAGCTTTGGTCACAAAACATGTTCAACCAGCTTGCTTTCAATAGGATCCATGACTTAAGTGACATCTGTATTTAGATCTATTGGAGAGATGTCAATAAATTGGGAAGAGAGTGCTCTACACATTTGATTGGCGTGATGCTCCTGTACATAACCCCATAGGCGCTGATCTATAGGGATGGTGGGGGGTGATACGTTCAGATCCTTCACCACGTTCTATGCAAGCATGCACATGCATTTGTTGTGTTCACAAAGAATGGCACAGGCCTGTATGTTAGACCCCTTCAGTGAGGGGGGAGTCAGTGTGTGGATTATGCTATGAGACATATCTTTCCAGCACATTCCCAGATCACTTTTCCCCATAGAGGGAGGGGTCACTGCGAATCAATACACACTTGTCTGAGTGATCAATTTCATCTTGTGATGAAACATTTCTCTCCTGGTTGGAGTGGTGTTTTCCACAGTGAAAGGGCGTAAAGGGTCACTGAATGGTCTGATGACGATGAAAATCTTGAGTCGCATCTAATGACCTTCACAATCACTAGATCACAACCAATGGGCAATTTTGAATTAGGTAGTGATCTACCATCATCATGAAAATATCTCTTTGCAAGAATAGTGTTCATCCCTCTGGCAGAGTTCAGAGACCCCAAAAAAATCAATGCTAATTAACAATGAAGCTGTTCTGGTGATTAGTGATGGAGCAACACCTTACTGAGACTATACCGGATTATCCTTTAATTTCATTTTATTAAATACATACTGTTTGTCTTTGTGTGTGTGTGTAATATGATATCTGTATGCTTATAAATTTGGCCTCTGCATCACCCAGGTGTTTCAGCACCTCCTCCCTAGGGCTAAATGTCAGGATGAGGCACAGCAGAAAAAAGTAGAGCATTCCCATCACATTCATCCGTTCAAATTTACATTACAGACTCAGAGCACCCGTCAACCATCAAACAAACACAGAAACACATGGCTTCTCCGACCAGTGTTTGAAGAGAGATATTTTTGAAGAAAGATATTTTGAGGTTGCTCTAAAATTGTTTTGATCCCCCCCCCAAAAAAAAGGAGTGGGAGAGGAGATCAGGGGTGTGTGAAATGAGTTGGAAACAGCCAGTGGTTACACAACACATCATAATGTCATTTATTTCTTCTCAGAAACAATCTTGCCTATCTAACCAAGGGTTGATTGTCTATTTCGTTGATGCCCAGCACTTCTACCTCAGGCTGAAGATGTATTTTTTTGACCTATGAAATACCAAATGCTCAAGACAATACAATGCTGCAATCTTGTTTTTTTTTTTAGCTTTCACCTATTACAGAAACAGCATGTTTCAATGACTTTTAACTTGATTTTACAGAGCCAAAAATATCCTCATAACTATGCATGAGCCCATCATTAGAAGGAAGTGAACTAGTTAAAGGTCAGAGGGGCAAACAAGATACATTTAAAAGCCTTATTACAGAAAATGCCCAGCAGGTGTTGACAAATACATTTAGCAGCACTGTTCGAAAGTGCAAAGCTGCACATACACAATGTTGACAAAGGAACAATGAGACAATGCAACTATCGCCTCAGTGGTTATGCAATCATACAGGATCCTTCTGTAATGTATTAAAATGAAGAACGGACATAATCACGGGCTCTGTTATACATAAGAGCTGGGTCAGTTTAAGAGTAATTTCATTTCAGACACAACACAGTGGCAGGAGGTTTTACATTATGTGATTAAAAGGTGCCTGGGCCATTCAATAGAGGGCAAAAGCTGCACAAGTGTTCTCTAAGTTTACAAATTAGATAGAACTTAGTAGGTGTGAAGTAGGATCTGTGCTAATGCTTTTAATGAATTTGCAGAAGGGTCAAACTACAGGACTATTATTGTTTCACTGCGTAGCAGCCCAACACAATTCAAGCAAAAGGTCACTCTCACAGCCACATCTATTGGGAGAGAGTCATCAGAGGCCGTGAGTAAAAATTGAAAAGGATAGAGAAAATGACTCTATTCCTCAAAATGGAGAAGGAATAGAAAGGATGAAAGGATGGATTGGAAAAAAAAATTCTTAAATGCACAAAGGCCTTTCTCATTATGGCTGAAGAACTGAATGTTGATAAGGATGGAGAAGAAGATAGAGTTGACAGGCTGATTATGGAGTCATGGAATCAGCCCAAAGCTGACATCGTTTACTTGACAAATTCTGTAAAAAAAAAAATCTCTCAATGGCAAAGGAAGTGATGGGATTTCTATTCCCTGTTTTCCTTATTTTTACCATTGCCTCTGTAAAACCACTGAGCACTCTAAAATAGTTTGAGTTACTATGGCAGAAGGTGTAAATAAAATAAATAATAAGTAAATTCAATACAACGAAACAAAAAAACAAAAAAACAAAAAAAAAAAACAACCCAAAATACCCACATAGTTTAATTGACAGGTGGTCTGAACCACAACAGGAATGAAGACTTGGCACCAAAATTTGGGATAAAAAGCAGATTTATAACAAATGCAGGCCTGACTAGAATCCGTTTGCTCCTATTGCAGAGTTGTTATCCGTGAATAAAGCCATTCAAGAGTTTCATGGCATGATTTTCTCTACTGCACGGCACACACACACACACACACAGACACACAGAACAGCATACAAATGAGCACAGGGTAAGAGAGCTGTGAGAGCTTGAAAGTAGAAAAACAAACAAATAAGCCTGGAGTTTCTCTCCCTGCTGAGTTTAGTGGGGTCATTTGTTCGAGAGCAGCAGACTACAAACTACTATATGATTATTGTTATTTGCAGTGATAATGAGAATAACTTATAACTGCACAAATCCATTGGGTTGCTGCATATAGTTACTTAACAAGTAATATTTGACATGAACATCTTGAAGAATGTTGAAAGCCTGACTTTGTTGGCCAGATATCCATAATTGCTATATATATATTAAATGCATTATATGCAATCATCTGTTATCATTTGTGTGGTTGGGCATCATGTCGTACCTTCATACAGCCATGGAGTCAGAAACCAGCCATGTGGGCATGTGTGTATTAAATATGGGACTTAACCTTTTAACAACAGAAGCAGGCATGTCAATGAATTGGTTGTGACATCAGTATCATGCCTGAGGTGTGATAGAAAAAGTAGGAGTGGACAAACTAGTCATATGTTGCTACCCACAACAAGTATGTTGAAACATGCCACTCCACCCCCTCATGAGATCTGAGAACCAACAAGAACCAACATTCACACATGGCTGGTTTACACAGCAAAACAAACGAGTATGCTTCCTCAAAATGTTATTTCTTTACAGCTCCCTGACGTGATCTGAAAGCTGGTTTTCAGGCTGTTTTTCAGCTGCAAGCTAGTGAAAATGTTATCCATGTCTATTTTCTAGTCTTTCCAAGAACTTCAGCCCTCATAGCATTTACAAGACAAGAGGTTATAATTTGCCTTTTAAGTTTCTTCCTCGGAGCAGAGTGGACAGCGACATCAGAGCATGACGAGACAGGCCGACTGGGCTGGGGTTAGCCAGTGAGCATTGGAACTTCAGTAGAAACAGAAGAAAGTGTAAATGGATGAGGTTTATTGACAATTAATGTTTTTTCTTGACTAGAAATTTAAAGCTCAATGATGATATCGATGCTGTCATCAAATGTATCTTTGATGACAGCATCAGATTTTTCATTGTATTGTTGAACATTGAATCAAGAAATGTTTGGTTCAAGCTAAAAAGTTTTAATTTTGGCAGCTATTGGTTCTATATTTTGATTATTAAATTAAAATTGGTGTAACAAAGTGAACAAAATGTCATGTTAAGTAAAATGACATTGCTTGAATATACTCTCTAATCCACTGTTACTAGACAATAGTTTGTAGTTTGAATTTCATAAATCAAGTTATACAGCAACCTCAAATCCAAACAGCGAACGCCTGTGATTTTGTTATAAGATAGATAAATACAGCTGAAGAAAAGAATCTCAGCTGCAGTTTGTACGTACGCCGTTAAAATACTCGATGAGAGACATGAAGTAGATGAGATCTGTCAAGTGCTTGAGCGGAGAGATCCACAAACACTCAGAGAGGCAAGAAAGAAACCCCAGTGGCAGTTTAAAGCCTTGCAGCACTGCAGTTCCAAGTGGATTGGTTTCCATAATTAGTTTTCAACTGAACAGCCGTAGTCATGGACTCAAGCATTCTGTTTGTATTGTTGTTGTTTTTTTTTGCAAAGAAGGTGCGATCTATTTATTAAAATGTGCCTAAACGGACAGAACAGCTATTTCTCTAAAAGAAGCCAGATGATGGAAAGAAGTTGGAAAAAAGATGGAAGAACAACAGCAGATGGTTGGAAACTGTCTCTCGGTTGTTCGTTTTGCTCGTGGAGACATTTCTGCTGTTTTTAACCACACATTTCTTTTCCTGTACAGAATTGATCTGGAGGGTCACCAGTGGCTATAAGGTGCTCCTCTGACTGGCATAACCATGGAAATGTAAGCCATTATGATCTGAAAAACAAACAATAAAACACGTTGTGGATAGGAGCTTTTAGGAAAGATTTCCTAGAGGTGTGCATTAACGACCCTGGCTATGATGATAAACTTTCCCTGAAAAAAAAAAAAAAGCAGGACTGATAATTTTCTTTGCAAAAAAAAAAAAAGAATATTCCCAGTAGGAGCCACATATGAAAGAGTAATTACTGTGGTTGCTGATCAAATCATGCAAAACTGATTTCATCAGTGAACTCAAACTCAAATAGAAGCCATTTCTTTTGGCTCTCTCTCACACAGAATGGTACACAGTTCTTTAAAATCCTCCATCTCTTTTGAATGCAGTTTGCTAAATGTCTTTCCTCCACTATTGCTTTCTCCCGTCATCTCCTCTCAGGTTGACACCAACTCCTCCCTAATTGTTCACATACTGTGGCCTCTGACAGGCAGCCAGCCCATGGTAATGTGAGACTAGCTGGAAATCAACCCACTGAGTCATCACGCCCTCACACCCGTGGAGAGCTCGGGGGGTCGCTGCAGAGAGTGAGGTGATGTCATCATATCTTGCTGTCAGAGGAAATATCAGCATCCTAACGTTCTCACAGTGAGAAAGTTTATTTATGTTCACTATCTTATTTGATCTTGCTAGAAAACAACCATATGCTAATTAGCCCTGAAAATAAAATTCAGCTGAGGCTGATGGGAATGTGACTTTGCAAATATTTTAAGCTGATTGTGGAGCTAGCCCACCACAAGACAGTGATGCTATTACAGTTTATGTTGAGGGTATGTTGACAAGTGAAAAATGTGACAAGTTAGAGGTACAGTAAAAATCAGGGGATTAATAAATGGGGGGGGTCTATCAAAAAGGGTCTATCAAAAAGCTGACAAAAAGGGACATTAGACTGACAGAATCTAAAATGTCTTTCATGGCCTTGGTAATAAAGAGCACATTAGTGTTGCTTAATGGCCACATATAGCAAAAAACAGCTATTGTTATAGGTCCAAAAATTGTCATATCTGATTGACCTGATTCAAGAACCTACAGGTAAATCCAGTTGCCCTAGACTTCCTCAGGGAACTATGATCTGGATGCGTGAGAACCTGCACAGAAAGAATGGTATTACTAGGAAATGTAAATGTGCTGGTATTATGGATAATCACACAGTCCATTTTGTTTATTAAGGGAAGTTAAAAATGTGAACAGGGTCAAGAAGGTTTAACAAGCTCCAGATCATAATATATTAACAATACTTAAAACCTCACTGAGTTCAGACATCAATTTTTAACATCTGAGATCAGTACGAAACAACTACAACTACAACAACAACAACAACAACGAAAGTTTATTTATTTCTGCAAAGCAAAGCAAAATCTCTGAGGGAACTGTTATGGTGCCAAAATGTTTGATTTTGGTGCTGAGGAACATTTCTTCCTAGATATAATTAAAATTTAAGATTCTGCTGCTTTTAAAAAATTGTGTTTGTGTGTACATAAGTATATAATGTAATTATATACATAATGGACATAATGGATTTTCTGGGGTTGAATCATAGTTGTAGCTAAGTTTCCGCCCCGTCTTTAACAGTGTGTGACTACAAAGGTCCAGTTCATAGATTATACTCAAGAATGACGAAGGATCCTGCGAGGCTAAAACTACACAAAGTGCTTAGTATACCTTTAACATCATTCAAGTGTGTGCTCATCTGTCATAATTAGTTCTATTTTACCCAGCAGCCAAAAAAGATCTGTGTCAAAAAGTATATTCATGAGTGAAATAACCCGACAACACAATCACAATGATTGCATAAGTCCACTTTGGAATTACAGTGAGCCATTGACAGTCTCATAAAAACATTAACACTGCGTCCAAAAAACCCCTCAACCATAACCAAATAATAGATGCAAACTTTGCTAATAATTGTTATTCATCTTTTAGTTGCAGATTTTGTTGCACCACAGACTCCTCACCTGAGTCTGACTGAGGTTCAAACATGTGGTGGAGTCCCCCGATGTTCACCCCAATAATCACCTTGATACTTTCTGCTCTTTACCCCGTCAGCCTGACCCACAGTTTGTTGTCCTCTTTACTTTTGTTACATCATAATACCAACACAACACTAACATTGTCGGGAGCACACTGTGGGATGGAGTACATCAATTTCGCTTGCATTACTTCCACACAATCAAACAGTTCTATGAGTTCCTGACCGTTCTCATAAAGACCCTCATAGTGTATCATTCAGGTTTATTAATCTAATTAACAGCAACCAAATACAGCTTAATCCAATCTCATTTCCTCTCCCACTCCCGCTGTCTCGCACAAAATGAACTCATTCTGCTGTAAACAAAAATTAGCCCATCGATCCAGTGAGACTCTCGGCCATCTGGGTTAGTTACTCCCTCAGTGTAAGAGAGGCTTCAGCATTTTCCCTCACTTATCACATTCTATGGCACCTTGTTATAAACTATAAAACCATAAAAAACAAAAAAACAAAAAACCCTGTGTATGAGTGATGCATCTTCCCACACTGCACAACGAGGACGTAAGATATCACTAACTTTGAAAAGTTAGCCCGGATGCCAAACACTCCCACACATAATGCACCAGCTCACAGATTTATGTCCCCATTAGAAGGTGCAAATCACATCCAAAAATATTTGGGAAAATGAATGGAAATGATTTAGATGACGATGACTGTCAAATATTTAGCTCTGCTGTATTGACTTGAGAGGAAGATGCATCTCTGTAGTCTTTTTTGGAGGAACATCTGTTTTAGATTGAGGAAATGTAGTTATGAGAACTAAAATATTACGATATAATCGACTATTTAATAACAATATACTATCTCCATTACACCTTGACACCTGTTTGCAACATGGATATGAGTTGAAATACACAATTGCAGATTTACTACCTCTTCCTCCCTTTCTCCTTGTGGCTGCCTTTCACTTCCTCTTCCACACACACACACACAAACACACACATACAAATGCAGACATAGAAGCTGCACCTGCACAGGCTCACATGAAAAACACTGAAGAAATGGGATGGTTGGATGGAGAGCGTGTTTGTAGTCTCATGGCTTTTTCATGAGAGATGCAGTCAATTCAGTTCCTTTAAAAACAACCATGCATTAAGCCACTCGCTGAGGAGGAGCAGCTTCCTGCACGGGACCATGCAATCATGCTGTTCTTTTCTAGCATTTTCCCCTCCCTGCCTGCCGAGTGTGCTCTGCAGCATTCTTTTCAGCTTGTGATCCAACCTCCTTGCTCACTCTCCTCCTCCCCCAGCTTCTCTAGACAGAAAAAAAAACCCAACCCTCCCACCTCCTCAACCAGTGTCACTTTGCCAACCAATAATATAACACCGCAAAAAAAAAAAAAAAGATAGAAAGAAAAAAAAAGAAGAGAAGTGTTTTCTCTTGGGTTCTCAATGAATTATGCACAGTCGTATCCATAATGATGTTAACCCCCCTTTCTTATTGGGCTGAGGAATAATCACTGCAGTCAGCTTCAAAATTAAAATCTACAGAAAGGTTGCAATGGGTGGCAGAGGCTGCTATAAATACCCCCAGTCCCCCCCTCCAACACCCATCCACATCCTTCCCTTATTCTCTCCCTCCTTCTCAGTGAAAAGCACATCAGCTAGGGCAGGACTGCAGAGTCCCTCCGCTGGCTTGCTGTGCACTTTTTTTTTTTTCAGTGCAAGGGAGGGATATTAGTTATGTCATTGCTCCTTCATCATTTGTGCCAGCCTGCTGATGCAAAGAGGAGGCTGTTAATCATTGACAATGTATCACATGTGTGCAGCCCATACAGCATGCTTATGACTGCTTGCATCTACTGTAGCTGTGCTGCAAATACTGGTGGGAGCTTGAGTGCACCCACAAACTGCACACGCACACGCTCGGCCAGCTGTGCACACACGTCCAGAGGGGCTCAGCTTGATGTATATGGAGAATGGGGTGACTAATCGAAGAAGCTCAATTTCTTTGGGCCCAAAACAAAACGCTATTAAGGCTGATGAGGGCAGCTTTTGTTTCATGGTACTTTTTGCCTGCTGCTTCGCCTCAAGCTGACTCCATCCGCAGCTGAACTTTCAACACAAAGAGCCGCAGGCCACCAAATCAAGAGCAGCTCAGTCCAGACCCAACTTTTACGGCCCCTTCGGGTCTTCATCACGTCTTCCCTTCAGCCTGCAGACATCAGCCCGTCCTTGGCGCTGTGGACCTCCCTCTTTTGTGGTTTTGCTGGGGGGATCTAACACCTAATGAAGCTGTGTGTCTTACCCACCTTGCACAGCTGAAAGTTTTCCGACACCAGCGTCTCCTGGACGTCGATGTCTTTGGGAGTTGGCGCCGCCGTGGGAGTCCCTGCCGCGCTGCCGCACGATGGGGACCCGATGGTCCCCCCCGGGGAGGAGGTGGTCAAGCCGTCCAACACCCTCCGAAACTTCTTCATGTTCTACCTCGGTTACGATCTATGTCGCGTTAAGGGCGGAGAGCAATAATAAGTGCACTCTGCTTTCTTAGTACCCCCCCCCGCCCCCCCACCAGAGTTCCTGGTTTTCCTCTCAGATGCAACTCGTTCAGGCAGCTGAAGGTAGAAAACGTCGCTTCCTGCAGCAGTAGTAGGCTATAAAGAAGAGCCACTCTTCTCTTTCTCTTCGCTTAGGTGTGACTGAGAAAGTCACAGAGGCATCCTGCTCTCTGGCTGTTGTCCTCAAAATGAAGGGAACAAAAAAAAAAAAAAAAAGACAAAATAGCCCACGAATGTGTCTTATCCACTCTGATATCAGGATTAGAGCCAACGTTGCAGCTGCAGGTCGCCTATCTCATCTCAGAGCTACTGAAACCACTCAACTTCATCCTCCTGCATCCTAAAGTAACATCCGCGCCTGGGCTCGGAGAAAAATCCCACACCTCAACATAATCAAGGCGCCAAGCAGACGTTCAGAGCTCTGATTAGGGGAAAAAAGAAAAAGGAAAAAGAACTTGGAACAGGTCAATCCACACACCCCCTCCCCACCCCTTCCTAAAAAAGTACTTTTACCGCCCCGTGATTGCCAGTAACAGGAGGAGCAGGAAGAGGAAACAGACTGAAGACGCATAGGCAATGCAGTCCACAATCAGGCCAAAACAACAACAACAAAAAAAGAGCTACAGCATCGAGGAGGAGGAAGGGGGAGAGGAGAAAACACGGTGCCTTCGTGCTGTGAACTGGAGGTTGATCTCCGGATCGATGAGAGTCGGTTTTTAAAGCCTCGCAGCATCCAGTCCGGCGTCTCAGCGTCGCTTCCCCGCAGTCCGGAGACAGGAGCTGTCCGCGGTGCTGAAAAACCATAACCAGCCAGCAGCTCCGCCCAACCCCCCCCCCCCCCCCCCCACCTCAGCGCCACCCCCAACCACGCTCTGTCTCCCTCTCTCTCCTCCCCGCCTCCCTTACCAACCATTGGATGAAAGGTCTAAAAAAATAAAAAATAAAAAAACCAAGAAGAAGAAGAGAAAGAAGAAAACTGGAAAACGGCAATAAAGGAGTTCCACGTAAATTGAAAATCAGTCATTATTAAATCTATATAGCGAAATTAATTAAATAAATGCTGCAATGAGAGGTCTGAGAGGAAAACCAGGAATCTAGGGATTCTGTGTCTGACATATGGCAACTATCTGATCCAATGATCGTATTTTTGCTTTAACAAAATATTTTTATCTCTCTCTCTCTAACGGAGAAATGACTATTCTTTCCAGGAGTGTTAATATTTTTTTTTAATGTAATTACCTCCATGCTTCCTCTTAGATATGCAGGTCAAATTTGGTCTAGGGCCCAGGTACCAGGTCCAAAACTCAACCCCAACTTCTTACCCCTTATGTTGTGTGAAATTAAAGATTTTGAAAAGAGGTATGTAGAAATGTGTTGGAAAGGAATGATCAGTTTTTATTATATGTACTGATAAAGTAGGACATTTTATTTTGCGGAACAATAATCTTTATGGGGGTTGTGGTAATTCTCTTGTCACCGTCAATGACAAAGACAATCACAGTGTAGTTCCCAAATATTCTGGCTAGTATTGTTAATTTCAGATATTTCATACATATCCAGTATTCCTTAACAATATATTACTGGCTTCAGCTTCAAGTGTTTTAATCCATTAATTGCCAAGAAGGTATTTTTTACATGGACATCAACAATTTGAAAGCCTACACATGTAGGCATTAGGTGTGGAGACTGCTTTCCTGCTTTTCAGGCAACATTTAATTGTTTTATCTTGTTTTATTTTTTCAAAACAGTATAAATATACGCCTTGAAACTGGCTTCATATGCACTCAAGCTACCAGCTGAACTGCTGTATTTCCTAACAAGGCTGTTTCGGGTCGATAAACAAATAGCATTACTGCACAATGTGATGAGAAAATCAAACCTGAAAAGCGTTTAATTGTATACTAATGGATTTTCTTAATTGTCATGAAGATGAAAAGAATCCGCAGTCAGAGAATCCCTGAAAAAATGCCAACAAAAAGAAGGAGGTGGAAAATATAATTTCACTAAAACATAAAAGGTAGATGATGCAGAACTTTGTTATCAATGGGCCCAAACAACATTGAACATTAAGTTAAATGCAACAAAAAAGAAAATATTCTACCTTAAATTTTTTCCATATTTTTTTATATCCAAAGAAAATCTACTCATAATTGTCTTATTTGAATGTTGAGGACCAGTGATATCGCATAAGCACTTACATTAACAGCCTCTGTCCCCAGGCAGTCAGAGCACAGCACACACAGTCGATCTGGCCTGTCCTCCGATCTAAGATGAGGTGATATAAAGTCTGAACTTTGTGGTTTGTGTCACCAGTGCTCAAGACTGGGGAGATGTTAATATACTACCAGGAGGTGTAATGGCTTCAAGAGTATCAGGCATTTCAGTGAGCTGGTAGATGGACCCATGGTGGGCAGTTAACAAAGTATAACTGTGGAAAACGTAATAATAATAAAACTACCCTGACATTGAAAATCAGTAGTGGTGCTGATGCTCCTCGAGTTTTTTCATACAGCCAAAATACTGCTAGTTAAAATGAGCTCAGAGGATGTATGAAAACATATTGACCTTGAACCATGATGTGAAGACATTATAATTTATTGTCCATTGTGATTTGTGTTTGTTACATGGTAGGTTTTCTTGCTGGCAGGAGAAGGACTGAAATTATTGTCAACCTGTCTATAAAACAGCTGACAAGACAAGAGGAAAAAAAAACAAAAACCCCACACCAGCCCATTAGCCATGTTACTTTGTGTTTCTCGATACCCAGGGATTCAACCTCAGGGGCCCTTTCACATAGGATATTCAGAACTGTCCACTTACTGCAACACTAATTTGTGCTCCGAAGCAGTTCCATCATTCCTGTTTAATGTTTTCTGCTGAAGAGATACAATGACATAAAGGTGGTGTTTGTGGGAGGCATGTTTGGGTGCTGTTTATAACACCTGAAGTGATGGCGGACACAAATGCAGAAAATGAACTTGATATTGTGTTTCGTCCCAAGACATTGGTGCTCATCCCAAACACGCACCCATGAGGAGCGTTGTTTTGGATAGCACATGGTAATTTGGCTGTTAACTAATTTGTGAGCAGAGATAATGTGTAGCTTTCGCTGAAAACCAAAACAACATTAATGAAAACAAACCAAAGGAATATTCAGTCAAGGAGGAGAGTGGAATTGCTTACCGAATGTCTCCTTCTCCTCCTGTTCTCGGTTTTGGCTGCAATCAAAAAAAAAAAAATTAACAGTATTTTAAAGGTCAATGTGAAAATGGTAATTTACCACCAACTGAGGATAATGGAAAGTTAGAACAATGGTTCCATGCTTGACTTCTCTACCATGAGAGCACCGACCTGGTGGTCAGCCAGCTTCATTTCAGTGATGACTGGCCAAGGTTGATTAAATTTTAAGAGCAAATGTTATATGAGCTCAGAATGAATTTATACAAACACACACACAGACACTCAAAGGCAAGGTACAATGGTAAAGTGATTATTGATTACTGGTATGTTGTTAGGGTTAGGTTACGAAGATACCAGACATAGATAGAGTCGCTCGTAACCCTTTGATCCCTAACACACTTAGACAAAATTGAATCATGATTGGCTATTAACCATTGTTTTATATTTCACCCGAGAAAAAAAGAGAAACCACATACAAAGACAACAGGTGATGTGGAAGACCATCTTCTTTTGGACTGGGCAGCTATTCGATGGATTTCCATGACATTTGGTAGAGATATTCATGCCGTAACCAAAACGGATTAGACACATCACCAGGATGGACTGGGATGCATCATCAGTGTTGTGACCTGGAGTCATGAGGCGTTTCGGGTCTCGCAAACATACGACCTCACCTAGGTGACCCAGTGAGATTATATCACTTCAGGTGTTTCAGTTGTTGATAATAGTGGATTAACTTGTCCGTTGCTGTCCTCTGTTGTTTCACTTTGACCTGTTTGTGAAATATCATGGTAGCCATTAGCCCCTAAAAATCCTCACTTAAAGCTGAAGAAGCTTAGGTAGGTGAAATAATGGTGTATGGCATCAATATCATCAAATATATTCAGCAGTCATAACCATAAACCTCTGCCGGCTATCCCCATCATTCTACCTCAAGAGACCTCCCCATGTTTCCCCGTTGCATTTAGAAACATAACGAAGAGTTAATAGCAGCATTAAAAATGTAGTCACTGTTGAGTGTTTATTGCTGCATCAAAAGACTTGTCAATCACTATGTTCCTTCTCTGTTTTAAATTTTTGATGGCGGGCAGGGCTGACCTTTACTTTACATTTGGTGCCAGATTTTGGCTTTAAATTATTGATGTCTTAACCTGTGTGCAGCATTTTAATGTTGGCTGGGTGGTGCTCAAACGGGTTGTTTGTGAAAGTCACAATTTATTTAGTTCGTAAGCTTATGGTACGGCTTGAATTGAAAGTATTTATAGACAAAGTAACCAGTACTTTCAAATAGGCTAAACAATGTTATAGTTTAAAGTAGCAATAAATGAAAGCTGCCCTGTAAGGTAACTGGTGTGCCTGTGTTGGAGGTACTATTGACTCCACATAATTGGTCATGGAAATTGACAGCTTGGCATTAACACTCTCACATGACTGTCCACTGTCCTAAAATAAACAGTCACTGATGTGTTATCAATATTTTATCCAGAATGGTTTAAGATTTTCTCCTGATTGATTGAACACAATGTCTGTAGTAGGAGGGCGGTTTTGCATGTTTATCCACTGACGCTGCAGTAAAAAGGACAACCTGAACTTAAAAATGCAGATGAGGCCTGAGTGGATGGAATCCTAGATACTAGAATAAGACTTATGAGCATTGCTACACCTCAGAGAACACGCCACCGTCATGGTGTTCAGATAAATACACCAATATATACAGTCTGTATGTCTTGAGGGATTTTTGGTGGTTGCAGCAGTTCACTGAATGCATAAATAACTTTCATTCATTCATTCATCTTCAACCACCTATCTGTTTCTAGGTCACAGGGGGTGCTGGAGCCAATCCCAGCTCACACTGTGCGAGGGCGGGGTACACCCTGGACAGGTGCATAGATAACTTAATTTTTATAAAAGGACCCCAAAATCTAAATATTGGCTGTGGTTCCAGGTTCTGTAACAGGCTGTTCTCTAACATTTTAACAAACTAAGCAAATAGTTGAAAGGAATGGCACAGAGATCGGACATGAGTGGGCAGCAAAATACAAAGTGAGACAAATAGGAAAGAAAATTGATCAGATTGTGATCCATCTTCAGTGGTTTGAATTGCTCTATGATCATTTTGTTTGAAAAAAAAGAGGTGAAGATAAAATTGATTTTTTTTTGCATTCTATTCTTTCATTTATTTCAGAATTAAATTCCCATTTTCTCATTAAGTTGTCAGTAGTGGAGCATGTGCATCATGCTGACAATGCATGTGGAGCCTGTGTGCCCATATTTGACAATGATCACTCCAGTTTGAAGTGAGCAATCTGTGAATCCAATTATTTTAATCCAAGTATTTCACTTTTAAGCCAGTTGGAAATGAACACATCAAAATACACACTTATACAGTTAGGCTTTGACTTTTATATTCACTAATTATATTACAATTACTATAAATACTTCCATACATGCCATGGACATACCTCACCTCCTATCCCCCATGCCCCCAGCTCCAACTGAGGTGATTAACACAGACCACCCACCATTCTGTGTGTCACTTTAGCCCAATTAATACTTGCTGTATAATTTGTTAAAAGGAGCACAGGGGCTGAGTTTAGAAGCAAATTGAAGTAAGAAAAAAAAGTTGTTTTTTAATCAATTTCCAATTAGGAATTCATTGCAGTCTGCAGGATCACTGATAATTGAGTCAAGGTGGAGGGGAGTATGGGTCTGTGAAGGCAGGGGTGATCCTTCAGGGGCTGTTCGTTTCCATATAAATGAGTTGGTAGATGAATGCCTGGTTCTCAAGATACATTATTGACTGAAAGACAAAGACCAGTAATGACCACTTTCCTATTTTACTTTATGGTCAAGAGTTATCTCTCAAAGCTGTTAAAACCGTGTTTGAGGTGAATGTTAGAATGCACAAAATTGGATATATTTCACTTACCCAACACGCCCAAGTAAACAAAAAAGAAGAAATAACAAGAGTCATGTGGAGTCCAAGGAAGCAGGGGCATTTCATCAGGGTTACTATCCACTTAAATAAGTGTCAATATTCAATAAAAGAAAGACTATTACTCATTTCCTGCTCTCTGCCTGTTAGGGGAAACAGTGCACGGCATGAAATGCTTGTTTGATCAAACAAAAAACCCCAATATCATTTATTAAATTATTTAATATCCGTTCATTAAATACTCAGCGATTAAATACTGTGTTAGGAATTCACTGAATAGAGTATGTTGTGTTGTAATGTTGCACTGGTATTGACCTATTCTCCTCAACAGACAGCAGATGTTCGGTGTCTTTGCAAAGACAACAAACCCTCATCAGGCTACCGAAACAGCAGCTCATCATTTCACTGGCAGACTTTAGAAAACAGACCATTTCGGTGAACGTTTTACGTAAACTGGCAATCTAAGGGAAACTTCCTGCATTATTTTGTCAAAGCTCTGTGTGATTGTCACGGTGCCCCATTTCATCAATGATGACTTATTCTGTATTTGAGTGCAGCCAATCACAAACAACAGGCGGTCACGCTGACATTTCCCTCTCAAAAAATTGCAAATTTAAAATAGATTGTGTTTTTTTAAAAATTGTAATTGCTGGACTTCTGCCCTGATTCTTCTCAGTCAAAAATAATCCTCATCTGATATCATGATCATTACATGAAAATGTCCGTAGCCTGTTGTGTTAACAGTAGCTCATTGGAAGGAAAGAAGGAGCTGGTGTTCACTGAAATTGAAATTGAAATGAAACACTTCAACATATCTATAAAAGGATCACGATCACAGTCGGTGTAATTGATCAAATAGTTTAGTTGTTTGAGAGATTTATGTGGAAATGTGAGCTCTCATCGTCTGCATTATAGAAGATGTTTCTTTTAAACAGCATTATCTATGGTAGAGAACACCATTTCACTGAAAGGCCAGAGTAATGATAAGGATGAGATACCAGAGTGGAATCATTACGGAAATTAATTTAGAAGACATTACATTACACTTCCAATAACTCCTTAATGAATTCATGCTTGTTCAAATAAAAGCCTTTTCATTGTTTCTGTCTGTGAGTGCCCTCATTTTTTCCCCCCCCAGAATTATAACTGCAGACTTTTAAAACGGAGTATGATATGCTATAAGCAAAAAATGGCTTTACTTTTAACAAACATAGAAAGCCAGACAGCATTAGAGCAAGGACAACGAGGGACAAGAGCCATCGATTCGGCCCTCCTCTCTTTCTTTGACTGCCAAGGCTCATCCCCACAGTGCTCATGTAATCCTTCCGGGTGGCTCTATCTGCAGAGTGTGATGTGAAAAAGGAAAAAGTTAATACCTTTTCATCGTATTATTCTCTTAGGTCTTTTTTTTTTTTTTTTTAATGTATGTGGGCATGTCAGCAAATAAGATGTCATCCAAAATACCATCACTTCCTCTGCCCAGTTTATAGCCAGGGGAGACCCCAGTGTCATGATATTTGAAACTTTTTTATTCCTTTATTATAAATCAGTGGCCTTAGGATTTCGCTCTTTTAGATGAGCATTAAAAACACCCACACAACCCCGCGACTTTGTTTAGCAGTCTGGAGGGAAGAACTCGATTTGATCCAGGTGTCCATGACATTTAAAGGATCCAGAAGGGTTGCAAATCTCCCATAAATCCTAAAGTCTTCCACCGATGTGGCACTCTATTATTTGGAAATAAAACACGACAATAGCTGGTTGGCCTATAGAAAAATACTTAGTAGGTCTGCTGCTATAAAGGGACGTATTTATCTTCTCATTTCTTTTGACGAAAGGCCACAAACAGCTCATAACCTGTAGGGGATAAAGCAAGGAGCAGTACCCAGCTGTGACCTTGATCCAGTGTTAGCATCACAGTTTATTACCCCGTCACCTCTCAAGCATCCCTGTGAATAAATCAGCTAATGCTTCCTGACACAGAGTCAACAACGTGTCAATATTTCATAGCAAAGTGAAACAAGATTTTCACCTTCATCATTCAGGGGCTTAATGGGAGATCATGTTAAATAATCGTAAATAACTGTGATATAATTCTTATACTGAAAGTCCTAGCTTATGGAAACATAACCAATCTCACCATCTGAGCACTTAGTTTTTTTGTTTTTTTTTTGTTTGTTTTTTTTCACAGTCTGTCTAAGCATTGCCTTTGTATAGCTACGAGAGGATGTTTAATTATCAAAATGACTTCATTCCTGATTGAAAACTCTGGATCAGAGCTCATGTCCTGCCCACCAATGCTGCTTGTGCTAGCTTGGCAGCCATTGCGTTTGGTGGATTGTGATGTTGGATGAAACTGGCCGTGGTTGGCAAAGTGTTAGTGGTTGTGCTCATTAAAACAATAACAGGACTGGTTTCTTCGAAATGTTAAGAATGAATCCCTGGTATCTCTTTTTATGAGAGATTACTACAATTCCAAGGTGAAAATGTGCATGTATGGCGTGGCGTGGCCTGGCTATTACGCTCATGATATAATAATAAAAACATCACATGGATGTTTGAACAGGGTCAATTGTCATTGGAGTGAAGTACTACTTTACTAGCTTTCAACAAGCATCACTTGCCTTAAGATGGACATAATGAAACGAGTCTATTAGCGAGTTGAGTGGTGTAAAAAGTTGTTTAATGCTGTTTTAGAAGCTCCTTCATCTTAAAGTATAGATGGTAAATCCCAGCGACATGTCTTCATTTTTCAGAAAAACCCAGTGAAAGAAATGCTCAGTGAACGTTGCATCATTCAGCTCAGTGACTGTATAACCTGCATCAACTCCTGCTGACCAAGGGGAGTGAAACAGCCTGCAGATTACAGCAGTCAGTAATAAAAAAACATGACTTAGGCATCACTATGCTGAACCAGAAACCAAATTATCCAAAGGGAACATTGCACCACTGAGCACTAACGGGCGTCAGTGCGAGGTCTCTTGCCTGTTGAACGACAGCGGCTGGTGGAATAACTTTCCATGTGTGATTTGTTGAGAAGCCATATGTCCGCCTGGTGGGGAGAGTCTGTCTCCAGCCAGCTCAGCCCTTCAGGACCGGCGGTTCAACAGCAGTTCAATAATGGGTGGGGTATTTTTATCATCTTATGCAAGATGCTAACAGAGGCTAGCATCTCAACTCTCCAAGGAATCATTTGTGATTTGATGTGGCTCTGCTGGAAATCGAGCTCAGCACAGATAGAGTCAGCACAGTGTGAGTAAAACTCCTATTCATTAATATAAATTGTTGGTATAGTCACATCTAATTTAAAAATAGTTACTCATCACAAGTTTGCTGTTTCAAAGTGATAAAAAAAAAAAAAAGTAATTTTTTTGTAAGGAAGCTTCAGAATCCTCAGGTATCTAAATTAACTGTGTAAAATTCAGGAAATTAGAGTTAGTTTCAAAACCCGTGTTTTCAGTTCAAGTGCAGTCTACATTTTTAGGTTTTATTAGATTTAAGTGCATAAAAATTTGCCTTTGCCCTGTGAGTAGGGGGATAGAGGCTTGTTCTGGTAAGATGACATTACACAATCTACAAAGATTTAACAGAAAAATAATCATCTCTTGATAATCGCTGTACAGAGAGCAAAAGCCAATGTTTAATACCAATTTCATATGGGGAAAAAAAAGTTAATTTGGCTATTTGGACACTTGCAGATCAAAATAAGCCATTTAACTTACCATGATTTAAACCATCTTCTCAGTATTGGTCATATCATGATTCATCCTCCAGGACTGCTTGGATGTTTTAAATTGATTGTTGAATCACTGTGCCATTAAATGGAGCAAAGTAGCATCAAATCACATAGTGATGCACTTCGTTTCCTAACAGAATGGAAACCTTTGTTAATGTGAACACACAGTCATGAATGAGTCACACATTCGTGAATAGATGGTTTCCTCAGTGGCTTAAAATATGAGGATCATTTTGCCAGGAGACAGAGACGAGGCTCATGTTTGGTGGCAGAAAAACAAGTCCCTCAGTCGGAAAACCAATGAGGCAGTGACGTCAACCAGCACGGGCTCATGGGACTTATCCCGTCGAGCCTGGAGGTGGGCGGAGAAGGAGGTGTGAAGCCAGAGTGACATGAGACAATGAAGAGGAAACAAGGCAGTGAAGTGAGATGGAAACAAAAGCAAAGTATATCATGTACACCACAGTTTTTTTTTCCTTTGTATTCCTCCTGTATCACCTTTTACATCTTGAAATCCACCACATCATGGTTAACACGCTACCACAACATTTTATATTTAGGCCAGGTTTTAAACAAGTTGAAGAATTACATTCAAAAAATTATTTGTATAAATAGGAAAATAGAAAAAATACTAAGTTTGGCACCTCAGCAGCTCACCTGGTACAGAACATAGATTTTCCTCCCAGCAGCTGCCCAGGTTTGGGTCCAGCCTGTTCCTTTGCTGCATGTTTCCACCTAACTGTCCTGGCTCTCTTCTAATGGCCACAATGAAGGGAAAAAGGAATATGTGAAAGTGTTTTTTATATTGTGGAATGTTGTGGCATCAGAACAAAGGTCAAAGCTCACAAAAAAGTGTTAGGATATATTGAGATGTCTTGCATTTGACAGGGATGCAAAAGCATGGACCAATCTACAGCATTTATCAAGGCCACTCAAGCAAGCAGTGCAAAAACAAAATGAAATGTTGCAGTCCTGGCAGTTTGAAGAGATTTAAGGTATCCATCTCTGGCAAAATATGTTCACTGCTTTCTACACAGTTGGCTAAACAGGGCACTGGGCAGGGATGAGGACAACTGATTCAGTGTGAATAGGCAGAAATAAGTTTTAAATATTGGGCAATGCAGAGACTCTTTGCCAACTTGCAGGAAAAGAAAAAGAAGTAATATGTTCATGAGACATATTAAATATAAACATTCTGTTATTGATGATAGGTTACTAGTTTCACATTCATAAAAGATTAACTAGGTAATGCCAAATTTGCTAAAAAATAAAGCTACATTTAGTAGCTAGAGCTTGAAAAATTTCTAGGACTGAAAAATTTCGACTTTTGAAAGAAAAACAAATGGTACTCATCTTTTGTATTTAACATGAATTTGACAGTCAATGAGAATATTCATAGAGTACTCAAAAAGTCATTAATTTTGGCAGTTAGTGAGCAGTCCGCATCTCCTGACATGCATTAATACCTAATAAAGATTAGCTAATGTCAATTTTGGGTTGGCACCAGCGTTATGGGTTTGATTCCTGGGCCTGTGTGGAGTTAGCATGTTCTTCCTGTGACTGTATGAGTTCTCTCAAGGTGCTCCGGCCTCCCCCTACAGTCCAGAGTAAGATGAATTGGTGACCCAAAGCTCCCAATAAGCCTGAGCAGGAGAGTGCATGGTTGTTTGTCCCTAAGCGACTGTTTTTCCATTTTATCAGTTTACCTGGTTTACCTCAGTTGTATAATACATCACAGATGCTTCTCTAAATCCATTTGTGATGGATGAAGCTTTGGCTTGGAGGAGAGGTCATCAGGTTAGTGCCCAACCCTCATGGAGTGCTTTGACCTTTAACCACAACGCTCTCCAGCCGGTGGGTCAGCAGGGCTCGGCCAGGTCACTGCCCCTCTCCTCCAGCCTTCCAGCTAGTGTCTTCTCTTGTGCCAGAGCCAACAGGAGGCTTTCTCTGCCACCACTCCCAACCTACAAATGGCTGGTTTCCTCTCGTGGCCTCTCAGTCTTACCTTTGTCATCACACTGATTGAGCTGGGAATCCTCGACATCCCACTTACACTGTAATCTGCCAAGTTGTCCACCCCTTGTCCTCACAGTCCTGGACAAGTTGTTGTTACTTTGCCTTTGTCCTCTCTGCTGCTTCTTCACATCCCTCTTTCCCTCTGGAGACAAGATAATGTCTGGTCTCAGAGTGGTGGACAGTATCACCTCTGGGAAGAAGAGTTTCATCTCGAGGTCGACCTCTATTTCCCACCCCTGTGGTGACTGCAGGAGGTTTTGCTGTTTTGCAGCACCATGTTTGCCATGGTTCCTTCACCGCCACACAACCCACACAGTGGGTCCTCCCTTATTTCCCACCTGTGCCAGTTGACTGGGGTCGGTAAGGTGTCTCTGTTAAGAGCAGAAAGGAGATAAAGAATGGCACCAGCTGCCACAGTTCACTCCACGTGATGTTTCTCTCGGGCAGGTTCCACTTTGGGTTGCAAGCACAATGGATTTAGCTCTTCTCTTTCTTCCTCAAGTGGACTTTGACCACTGCTGGAAGTGAGATGTTCCTAGACCTTGTCTTCCAGTGGAAGGGTTTCCAAACTTATCTTTGGTCCTGAGAGAAGATTCTGCCTGGGTAACTGCAGTGCTGACCCACTTCCTGCCGCATCTTGTTTTTATTTCTGCTTCCCTGATGAGTTGATCTGAGGATTCCCTATATGTCAGGGACAGTCTGCACTTGGCACCTTTAAACTTTAACAGAGAGGAGAGAAGAAGAGACAGGACCATCATAAAAAAGATACCTATACATTTATTTGATATTATTATCACAAATATTGATCAATAGTACTTCTGTTTACCCCACTGACAGTATTAACTGTTATTGTGCCTTTTTTGTCTTTCCCATCAAGGAGAGGAAATAGCACAAGCAGGAAACTGCAGGAAAAACAGACAAAAATAAGAAAAGTAAAGAATATTATATTTACAGTGAAACTTTCCATTGAAGTCAGCTATCAACTTGCTACTTTTATTAGTTATAATATCAGAATTTCTCTTCTGACCGAAAACATTTCTTTTTATTGACGTTGCTTTAGCGAAGAGACTAGAGGAGAAATGATTTGTTCTTTGAATGAATGAGCTCACCTGGAGTTAATGGTCAGATGACTAGTAAATTATAATTTTCTCTTCGGTTCAAACTAAAGAGCTACAGGGATTGTAACATTTCCGTTTGACAAAACAGGCAGAAGCGCGGACTCTGCAGTTAGGAAAAGGCCGTCCACGAAATCAAAGATCAACAGGCAAGCAGACAGCAGGCAGCACCGGTGGAACACAGACCACAGACAGAAGTCAGATAACAGGCTGTGACACCAGACAATCTGGCAAACAGGTACTGAAACCTGGTCGCTGTATGCAACCTGATGGGAGGCTGATAAGAAAATCAGGAACAGCAGAGCAGGTAATTGGATCAGTTAACTGGCTTGAGCAGGAAACTCTGTAAGGGCACCTACAGTAGTAGAGAAGTGTGACACAGCAGGTGAGGCTGAGGAGGGGAAGCAGGTGTGAAGCTGATTGAAAAAGATTGTCAGCTGCAACAACTGTTTTGTAAATACCGTTATACATAAATTAGTGGCATGTTCAGTATGCTCCAGGCTCTATACAGCCTGTATTTTCAGAATAGTTCATGCCACTCGAAAATGTATATGATCGCAAATGTGTGTGATACAGTTAGTTTACTTAGATTATGTGAAGAGTTTACACAATTATGTCTATATGAATAAACAGGACAGTGTCTGTTTTCTAATAGATAAATAATGACGTTGATAGTGTCTGCACTGCCACAGAACTCTAGATCTCTATTAAGAGGCCCCTGTTTTAACTCTAATATGTGACATAAGGCCGTACAGATGCATTTGTTGGTGCAGTAGATAGAAAAAAACAATACTGCAAGAAAGAAGGTAAAATAAGAAGCATGGCTGAAGTAGATATCTGACTGGTATTTGGTTTGTTAAGCTGTCCTTCAGCTGATTGGATGTGTATTTATTTTATGTTCAATGTAAATGACAAACTTCTCTCCACTAATAACTAGAATTGAATGCATATCCAATTACTCCTGTTTTAAGAACATCATTTAGTTACCTTGATCTTCAACGAAAATTTTAACCTGTTATCTATCAAAGGGCCATCTATAGTGGTGCAGGAAGGAGAGCTGCACTCTATAATAGGTTGTTTTGTTCCCACAACAACGAAGGAAAGGTAAGTATGAACACAGTGTTGGTAAATAATCCATTATCTGCATCAGGTTCTACTTTCTGAGATTAGATTTAACTAGGGCGAGCAGATAAAAGCAAAGTAATTCATTTCTAAAATTGCTCAAAATGAAAACAGAGGCAGCCAACTTCCTTTTAAAGGGGACTTTATGAACAATGTCTATGTCTGCCTTCCACACCAGTCAGAGGGAAGAGAGCAGACAGAACACTAATCACACCCACTAATGGCTCTGCTATAGCCTGTATTCAACAATAATTTCCAAACACACATTTTGTCTAGTTATCAGGACAAAGAGGCCTCTCTGCTGGGACACTCGGATTAATGTTAGTTAACTGGAACTGCTCTCGTTTAATGGGAGCATCTGGCCTACCTGAATGCAAGTGAGCAATAGGCTTACAGAAATAAAAAGTCTGCTGTCATGGAAACAAGATGCAGCTCTTTTTCGGACTACTCCTGACACAGTAAGCCGTGAAATGCGTCTAACAACACCTGTTAACATTACATCACAGCACATGTTTTGTTTTTTTTTCCCCTCACACGGACAGGAAAAACAAGAGTGAAAATTACTTAAAAGTTAATCAGCCACGAGAGGCCTGACTTATAGCCACGGCTTCTGTCGGACTGGGGAGTGATCAGAAGTCAATAGTTCCCTCAAATCAGCTCTCAGGAGTCCCCTCTCATGGAGAAGGAGCAGTGGCACATAGCCATAAACAGACATGTGAAAGACTGGTGACAGATGTTTCATCAGGGTCTATCGATTAGCCTGCTCCACATTCTTCAGGTCACAATGACACCTGGGATATCATCAGACATAAATGAAGAACATCATTATTACCATTGTCTTCATTAACACCAGCATTATTTGTTATTCTGTTGATACCTTTAAAAGTGCAGAACTTATTTATACATTCCTGTATTAAATATTTAAAGTGTCTGTGTGTTTTACAATATTCAGTTTGTATATCCTTTGACTCACTGAGAGCCCTCAGCCTTTTGGGGGGCAGCAAAATGCATATGTAATCGGTAAAAATGTTTGTTTACAGCCAGATGACTTTCACATGTAGTTGGCTCTCAGATTACTAATTTATACATGCTCCACATTCACGATAATGCCCACCCCCGGTAAACCAAGACTGATTACAGCCGGTTAATTATTAAAAATGTATCATTGTGTCGTGATGAAAATAAATTCATCCTCCAACATATGTTCACTTCACAAACAGAAACAAATATAGAGGGCTCAGTTGCTCTGCCTCCACCAGTGAAATGTATGGATCTGTCATCTAGTCCCTTAATGCCACGTTTAAAGAGGTGAATATGTTCCAGGTCAATGTGAAGGCACATCCTCAGATGCCTTACTGCCCTTGGCTGTCGTGGAAAAGTGCTGGCTGGCCAAATAAATTCGTTTAGACAACCATGGGTCACTCTTGCTGCACAACCGGTTGATAGGGAATTCTTTTTATCGTGCAGCAACCTTCATCCAGATGGTGTAAATTGTGCGCAGTATCCCAGTTCAAGATGTAGTCGGCTTTGTAATGGTTCTAGCTGTTCTGTCATTTTGAGTTTTGCACTACTGGAGGTAGCACTTTCTGGCGCCAAAAGTTCTAATAAAGTGGTGTGTCAAACTTTATAGCTCTAAAAACACGTTTAAACTTCCAAATCATTTAATCTATCTTCTCATTTTCCTCCCTGCACCTCCTAACACGCCTAAAAATAAATAAATCAATATATGGATATATTTGTCAGATTTAGAAACAGGTGATCACAGAAAATTGCAATCTGAATGGCAGAAAATCATTAAATCACGATTCTTCGGGCTTCAGTGGATGAATAGTGACAGAAACCCCCACAATCAATGAAACCTTATGTAATCTTCTTGCACAGACCTCATAAAAGCTTGAGCTATTACAACCTGCTTTATAACCCTAACCCTTCCAATCGGATGCTGCTTGCTCCCAGGATGTTAACCTTAACTCTTTCTCTGTTAAATCATTCTCTGTGTTTCAAAAACAAATGAACTCATCTGCATGGAGGAACGTTTGTGTCTGGATGACTAATGTGTGCAAACTCCAGCATCCGTGATTAAACTAATTACCAGCCAACTCATGATGCTACACCTGATCTTCAAGGTCCCCTCACTTTTTTTTTTTTTTTTTAAGCCTTGTGAATCCCTGCTGAGTATTCTTTCCCTCCCTATAACCAGGTCTACTTCCTCATTCTCAGGCTTGCCTTGGCAGATCAATGGAACAGTGTGAGGTTGGCTTTTTAATTGAGCTGTCTAGAAGGGTGGGGGATGTTTTAATGAGGCCAGGTCTTGTTTTCATCATGACCTTTATGCTCTGCCCTACAGGTGTCCATCCTCTAACTTAAAAGGAATGTATGGACTTGTAGGGCTAGAGGTGTCACACCTCACTAAGTTCCTCTACAGAGGTTGACATTTCTATACATCCAATGCAAGCAATTCTCCTCGTAAAGATTTGGTGCTGTTGTCACAGAGCACACAAGTTTCAAAATGCACTGGTCTGTCTTCAGTCTCCCGACGATCTGTATGTTGACAATTATGTAAGTAAAGTAATATTGAGATCTCCACTTGTCAAGTAAATGCAGTAATGCATGCACTTTAATGTGGGATGTGGGGTAGTACCACGAATGTCAAAAAGTAACAATAACGGCTTTTAGACAAACATTAATGTTTGATTTAAGGAATAAAACCGTAAGAAAAAGGTTTTAAAGACCCAGTCAGCAGGTGTTCCTCTGCTACTAATCTTCCTGAAACTGCTTCTAGAGCTGAGTTATGGCTAGTTTGTTGGCAAACAGCAGCCTAATGGCACATTAAACACTGCTCTCACAGTAGACACACAGCCACGTCAGCATTATCTTTAACTATTTTCACAAATCACAACCTGCTCCATAGTGTTGCCTTGCTGGCTCTCAGTGCATGTTACTAGAGCCTCTTTTTTTTTTTTTTTTATTTAGGTAAAAAAGGTTGAACATGGGGGGCTTGATGTGAGCCTTGTAGTGAATAGTAGTGCAATCAAAATTAACTAAAACAAACAAAAAAAACTAATGTGAAGAGAAAAAAAAAACACCTTTTATAACTGTACACATGCCAAGTATGATTTACATCTTATATAATTTAAACACAATCATATAACCTCTTTTGATCAAACCATTAGCAACAGTTAACTACCTCATACAGGCAAGCGCCATGTCAAATGTCATGGGTCACTGGTGACGTGGTTACTAAGTATGTTTTGAGAGTTACAGATTTTTTTGGTATTAATATTTTTTTTTTACAAGGTTTTTATAAAAATGTAAATGGCCAAATGTTTGCCATTGCAAGCATGCTATATGTTCTTAGATCACTTTGAGTCTCCATAAGTCATATCATCATTTTGTACAATTGGCACAAAAATAATATATATATTAATGTCTACAAGTATTGTATATCAACAAAACCAACATGACTCCTTACCTTTCAGGAGATTTACAAGTCCTGTTGTCCTGCCCATTCTTCTTCTTTTAGTCTGTAATTAAGGGTTCAAAGAATAAAAAAATCGAGTGCGTATTCCAAATTATGACTATTCTATTCTATTCTATTATGACTCAGCAGAAGTCCATTAGACACAATAAAGCAAATTTATTTGCAGCATCTCTTTCTCTATGTTCCATGCTCTTCTCTCATCCTGCTGCATCTGAAGTATCAGTGGGTATGCTTGAGTTTGTTATCTTGCTGGCTAAAGAATGGACAACTCCCTGTAAGGATCTGGAGACTTCCAGAAAGTAAAACATGTTACTTTTCAAATGTCAATGCTTTTTGACAATGGTTGCATCAATGGCAATGACTGGTGTCTGTAGAAGTGTCTCAAAGAATGCTCCTTCCCTTCACGGCTGACTGTCAGTGCGGATTTGACTGTATAATAATGGACTTCAGACATGTTACATGTTACAGCGTGATCCCTACAAGTCCACTTGTCTGGGAGACTGACTCCAACATTCAGGAAATGTCACTTTACAGACTTTGTGTTGGTTTTCTTTTACACTAAATATAATGGTATAATGGTATGTAGCCACTACTGGCCTGGAGACATAGCTCAGTGTTAAAGCGCATGCTTAGCATGAAAAGACCCTGGGTTCAAACCGCAGCCACAACGCAAACCACTGGTAGGCTTGTGCTGGTCCCTTGCCAGGATAAGTGGGGTGGGGTTTCTGGCAGGAAGGGCATCTGACGTAAAAACTGATCTGATAGTCTGTGGCAACCCCAAATAGGGGAAAGCTGAAAAAAAAAAAAAATGATATGTAGCTGCTACTACTGTTGCCTCCTGCAGATAGCTCCAATGTAAAGGATTGTGTACAGGTTTTTATGTCATATTTTAAGATTGAGGATATTTATAGAAACTGACTCGCATCATTTGCACATATAAAGAACAATTTCACTATATAAAAGGTAAAACAAAAAACATAAAAATCTTACCCTGTTCAGTGGTGAAAATCTGGGATTTTTTTTTTTTAATCCAGTAAATGTTGCTCCAAGAGATGGAGAGAGAGAATTTTTACTACAGTGGTCACCTTGGCAGATTTAACATTTACCATTTGATTTGAAAAGGACACTTTGCTCTAAATGCCAGGCCCACATCAGTATTTAGGCTTCTGCTTTGAGGTGAAATTGCCCCCATTATGAGTAGGTGACCCAGTGCTGCAGGTTACTGTGGTTGCATCAAAGCAGTCATTATTTAGAAAACCGTGTTACAAAGAGCCCTGCTGGAAGACATCCAGAGGAGAGCTGGAAGTACATCTGCCTGGCAGGGAATGCTTCAATAGATAACTGTAACCTGAATGTGACCTGGGAAAGAAGGGAAGATATGACCTTGGAGAGGAATCATGTTAAATACATGTTAGTCTTTGCTAAAGAATAACGTGGGATTCTCCATCTTTTCTAAGCATTTGTATAATTCTAAAATAACTAAGGTACACAACTAGATTAGATCCAAAAGAAAATGTGAATTTGTTGGAATTACTGGAATTAAGATGTTACTGTTGTCAATATATTACGGTTTGGTAAACACCGCCACTAATTGTCATGCCAGACTAATTTTTTGCCCCCCTTTTATGGATATTTTGGCCACTAGCCACCTAGAAATGAACATATTGTCCCCACGGTCAGTCCGTCTGTGCTCTGGTCTCATCTCTTTCTTAGTCATAGGTGTTTTAGACAGAAATATTTTTCCAGCAGAGGAAGCATAAGTGGCAGCTTTCACTTAAAGTCTGCATACTGCAGTGCCATCCTACCTGTGTGTTCATAAATGGTGTATGGACCAGCTGGTTAACAGCAAGGATTTTCAACCATACGAAACCAAACGGGAGTAAAAACACATTTACAGAAAGATTTTGACTTTCGTCATGATTTATAGTAAATACTTTTGGCTTCAATTCTGAATTTCGATCAAATTCACTGGTGCAGAATGAACCATTCTCAGGTTTAACAGTTACACTTAGCAGAACTTTGAATTGTAAATTAAATCATCTGAGTAGGAAATATTTAAGTGATAGCTATAGGTTTTCCATCCATCCATCTTCTACCGCTTTTCCGTTTCTGTGTCGCGGGGGTTGCTGGAGCCAATCCCTAGCCAACATTCCGGGCGAGGGGCGGGGTACACCCTGGACAGGTCACCAGTCCATCACAGGGCAAACACACAAAGACACACAGAGACGAACAACCACTCACATTCACACTCAGACCTGCGGACAATTTAGAGTCACCAGTTAACCCAAACATGATGTCTTTGGATGGTGGGAGGAAACCCATGCAGACACGGGGAGAACATGCAAACTCTGCACAGAAAGGCCCCAGGCCGGGAATGGAACCCGCGACCTTCTTATTGTGGGGCGACAGCGCTAACCACTTTAAACAACTTTGATCACTTTGGTATGAGAAAGACTTTGAAACACAAACATTCATTTGTAAAGTCATTTAGAAAACACGAAAGTAGTGCAAACCCCCAATGGGCTCCTGACACACATTTGCAAGGTACACTGTGTTGTGTAGAGAACACAAAGAAAGAGATATTTCATGGAAGTTTTAGATAAGAGAGAGCGGAAAGAAAATGGTTTATTTAGATTTTTTTTATTTCCAAAGTGAATACAAATCAAAAACAAATGGTGAATTCAATTGTTGTTAAACTGAATTTCAGATGTCAAGAAATTTGGTAGTTCCTAAAACATGTAGGAAAAGGTTGTATGATGAAGTTGTATCCAAACACAGTGTAGGATGGAATATGAAGTTCACCTGTAAACCGTATAGTGATATAATGTAAAGTTGGCCTCTTCACTTTCCATAGCTCAACCAATCTCATAATCTAAATTGCTTCCAAATGCGGACACAATATTTTCATTTTACCATATGATTTTATAATCTGACTTAAATTTCACACTGTTCGCACATTTGTTACACTTCCAGCTATATTCCTGGACTACAGTGTTTTTCATTACAGACCCCTCTAAATAATTCCACCGTTGACCACAACTATTTACCCATATCTTTTCACCCTCGGATTAAACGTTTGCCGGGGATGAGCCTGTAAGTTTGGTCTGCTGACATGTTTCAGAAAAATACAAAATAATACATCATTACCTTGTACACACTAGAAGTGTGGTGAAAGCTGCGTGACAGCAGTAGCTGCTCCTTCTTCAGTGTGTGCAGACACAGTACTGCGTTGGGCTCAGAGGGTTTTTGGCAGTTCCAACATCCGTGAAAGTGGACTCAAAGCATAAAATAAAAAATATGGTTGTGTTGCCTCCAACTGATGTATGACAGATGGATGACTGAACCGATGAACAACTAAAAGTGTGACTCGTGTCGGCATCCTGCTAAACTTACAACCAAAATGAAACAAACAAAAAAAAACACCCTATGTGAGACTGTGCATAAACTGGAGATGGGCAGTTCTCTCACTTAAAAATACTTCCGACACTATACGTAGAGTGTACGAGTGTGATCCCTTGGCGGCAACACTGTCAGAGCAGTCCTTGGTCCTGACAATACAGGAGCATGAGAAGGACCATCAATACTTGTTGAGCAGCACTTTGTTTTCCTCTAATAACACCACTGATAGCAGAAGGAAATAGTGTATGCATGTAAATGTATGAGTGCGTTCAGAAGTACATGTCCTGGAAGAGGTTTTGTCCCATTTCAATGTAAGCCTCTTTTTCCTGTGCAGACATCTGCTCCACCAGTTCTGGTCTCTGGCTCACCTCTCGGTACGAGAACTGCCTACCTCCCACCATCACCAGCGGCTCGTCCCCCACTTCCTCAAACTCATCATCATCGTCTTCCTCCTCCTCGTCGGCCCGATGCTGAACAGCTGCGGCGGTGGGGGGAACTGAGGGAAAGTCATCATCTGATTCGCTAGTGTCACTCTCCGAGTCGCTGGCATTAGCCGTGGCTGAGGCAAGTCCCCTGGCAGCAGAGCTTGCTCCACCGCCGCCGCCTCCTCCTCCTGCCGCTCCCCTCTTCTCATGGATGAGCAGGGCACGCATCACCTCTTCGTTTTCATCAGGCTGACCCAGCCCACGACCAGCTGCTCCATCCTGGGCTTCGGACACAATGTCTCCACCTGTTATTAGAAATGCATTCGCCTTAATCTGCCAACCTCCTTGCCTTGTCTGGGCTGCCTTCGAACATTTTGAACCATTCATGCTTATTTTTGTTAAATAGTGTCTAGAACAGGCACAAACCTATCATGTGGTATGATTTGTCCAACTCCCAACTCCCAACCCCCATTACTCGGTAACCAATGCAACACTTAAAGTCCCAACAATTCTCACAAGTTGATACTTGATAATTTCTTATCATTTATAATTTATATCATTTCATAATTTAAATGAGGTGTGTTAAATTTAGTAGTCCCCTGCTTTTGTTTCAGCTGAGAAAAACATTTAATCACTATTTTGGTAAAGACTATAGAGATCGGTGGTTTGGGGCCTTAAAAACCATGATCAGGACATATTTTATGAAACAAGTTACTTTTTGAATAAAAGTTTTATTTTAAATCAAATATCTCTGTCTGTTTCCTTACTGAAAGGGCTCTAATTGGCAGCCACATCATTACAGATGGGCAGACACACACCTCCAGACAGAACATTTGGAAGGAATAATTCATGCAATTTCTGTGAGAACAGATTTTATTAATGAGCAATCCTTGTTCAGCCATGCAATAATAAAGTCTGATTATTTCAATTAAGCAATTATGGTTTAGTGTGACACCACTCTGACGGTCAGAGATAACCTGAGCTGAACTGTAACAGCCGGGTTCAACTACAAAGAAGTCTGGTTTTGAAATTAAAGGTCAGAGAAGAGCAGCCACAGGTGTGGCTCTGGATTTGGCTCATCGCACTGCAACACCATGATCATTTTACTATTTTCTGAAAAATCCTTTGTGTCAGCAGGCCTTGACATGGACAGGCAATTACATTTAAGAATCATGACAGTGAAAACAGCAGCTAAGAGTGGGAGGGAAGTTAATGATGAATTTAATGTTTTCTAATTTACTGAGCAGGAAATATTGAGATTGTGGCAGAAGACTTGCTTTAAAGTGGAATAACAATTACACTAATATGGGTGCAATGCTTTAGGGCAGCATTTATCAAGGGCTTCTTTAAGGACAAGCTGTTGTTCAACAAAAACTTTAACATTTTGAAAGGTTGTGTAAATGGTCATAATGAATTCTGGAAGCTCATTTTGCCTCCACTCCTGTTTTTTCTCCAACTCACACAGATAGCTTGTCCTCCAAAATGTATAGTTTTGAAACAAACAAAAATGTTTGTAAGCAGAACTTACGGTTCTTGAGAATGTCAGGCTCATCGTAAGCACCCTGCACGGTGCTCTGGGTCAACCACACGGGCCTCTCTTTAGGTGGCTTGCTCTCGATTTGTTTCTGTTGCTCTTCTTGCTCCTCCATGCTGATAACCACATTCTGTGTGTACAGGTCAGCATAGGATGAGCCTTTGTTAGACCAGGCTTCACGATGCTGGCCGCCTGCAGGGTTTGCTCCAGATGCTGCGGCACGTTCACGACTGGAAGAAAGTTTGAGCAAATAGCCCTTAAATTGTGATCTTCAAGAGTTTAATCAAACAGTAATAATTACGAGAATGGAATTTTTATGCTGCTTAAGTGACTCCAGGTGAAATCCCATGCATTGTCAGCAAAACTGTTCAGAGTATCACTCAGGAGGAGGACCCCCAGGATGTTGACAGGAATATATTGATGCATTTCATTCTTGTCAGAACTGACCTCTGTTTGAGAGCAGGGATCTCAGCAGGCTCAGGTTCCAGCAGGTCATGGGACAAGTTGACATCTTCAGTCTCACGTAGCAGCGCATAGATGGGTTCAATCTGCTCATTGAAGCGTGCCACAAGTGTCCTGGCATCAGGACAGACAGACTCATCCTCTTCTACCTCCGTTTGGCAGAATGTGCAGCGAAATGTACCTGTAGGTAAAGAAAAAAAAAAAAATTCACTTGCATCTGCTCACAACAGAACCCAGCAACAGGTAAGACATCCACACGCAAAAGTTGTACAGAGGTTTATAGTATAGCATAAGCATAAGCTCAAAAGTACATGTAAGCTGGAAGTGGGTTGCACAAGCCTGAGGATGAAAAAACAAGTTAATTAAATAATAGCATATTGTTTAAACAAGGAACTTTTTAATCACGCCAACTTAGCCACAATGATTTTCTATAATGGGAACATCCATCTCTTGGCTAGCTTCTGTTTTTAAATCAACATTTCCCATATGGGCCAGGTCGGCCAACTCACAGTTGTGGGTAATAAGGCAATTTTATTGGGTGGGTGCAGATAAAATTAAATTCATAATCTACAGACATGCCTATTGGGCACTGCACTGCTTTCAAGTCCAGGCCATAGGGTAACTTTTAATCCCATTAACATAAATGAGAAGGTAGGGCTGCGAGGTATTACATGTACACTTGTCTTATCAAAGGTCAAGAGTAAATATGAGTTATGAGTGCAACTTCACTGTGTGTGTGCACATCCAATTACATTTTGAGATAAGCATAGCTGACAGCATGAAACTGCCAACCATTATAAGGGACACAGACACAAAATATGATGTTTTGTGGATGGAGCAGGATCTAATAAATATGGATCTTTGGGCAGGATCAGTTAGGAAACGCTGCTCTGGGCCTTGTGTTGTGGCAATGAAATGGCAGGCAATAATGTAAAAGATGTCCAGAAATTTTAATTAAAAGATCATCACAGTGGCATTAAGGATTATTCACACTATATTTAGGGGCGCACAGACAAACACAACCGTTCCTACCAGTAAGAGAAGGGCATGTTTGACCATCTGTTTCTCTAGCTGATTTCAGTTTCAGTAATGGGAGCTGTTCCAGCATTAGCACAGACCCCATGTCTGCCTTATGACCAAAAAAAAAAAAAAAAAAAAAAGTGTGTGTGTGTGTGTGGAGGAGTGTTGTATTTGTGTGACAAAAACAAGGAAAACAGTCCATGGTACAACACCAGAAAGGGATAGAAAAATGTATGCTAAGACATCTATCAAAGGCACTATCACTGCTAAAAGTTGGGACTGTTGTTCTCCATCACAATAAAAGGAAAATTGTAAAGAATACTCCAGTGTGGAAGTAGTTTCCTGCTTGGTAAAGAGACAAGCCAAATGCTTTCCATTGGAGCTCCCAAACAGAGGTTGAGCTCCACCTTAAACATGCTGATAATTGCAGGACTGCAAGACAAAAACAAGCCTTAGACACCACTGACAAATGATGAATGAAGAGCAGATAAAAACAAAGATTTTATGCACAGCTATATATATATATATAAAAAAAACCCAACAACAACAACAAAGGCCGGGGCAGACAACATGTCAGGTAGTATGTGCACAAAACTGCACGTCCTACGACATTTGCACAGCACATTGTCAAATTTCAGAGCTACGGGCTTGTTTAGCTCTCCTTTGTGGGTCAGAATGAGCTGGAAGACAAGTGATGTCATTTCCCATCCAACTGAAGCCACACTGAGTGTTGCTGGCCCTGCAGAAGCAACCAGTTCATCAGACCAGCATTGTTTAAGCTGCAGGTGCTCATTTTGTCAGCCTAGAAAGAGTGCAGCGTTACTGCTTTCACAGCAACATTGGATACCAGAGATACATCAAAACTAAGGAATTGGCAAGATGATTGTTATTCTATCACCAAGAAGACGCTGACTGTTCCACAGCACTGCCACGAATCTGTAAAAGTAGATTCTTCGCAGCATCACATTTACACTGGATATGAAATGTATTTCTTCAATGTGGAATTTCTGTGCACCACCTTCCCGAAGTAGTTGTTGCAGCATTTTTAGCATTAAAAGATTTGTGTTGATATCAACCGCATACTTACATCCCCCCTTTTTCGGCTTTTTCCCTATTTGGGGTCGCCACAGCAAGTTAGCTCTGTGTCTTGCATTGTTGATTTGGCTACAATTTTATGCCAGATGCCCTTCCTGCTGCAACCCTCAATTCTCCAGGCTTGGTACTGGCACAACCCTGCCACTGGTTTGCCTTGTGGCTGGGCTTTGAACCCAGGGCCTTTGCATGCAAAGCATGCAGCTCTACCACTGAGCAACATCCCTGGGCCCCACAAACTTCGAATATTATTCCAAAATGACTAGCCAGACTTGAGCCCGCTGTCACGTGGTCACAGAAGCTCATTATACTTTTCTTTTTGACAGTTTATAGGCAAACTAAGGGAATATGTAGCTTCTTTGCAGCTTAAAACTTAATTCAAAGTTTCCCCTCAGTGTATTTTCTCCCTTTCTTACTTTCAAATGATTATATTTACTGAATGCCACCCAGGCTTGCAGTGTCAGTACAATGTCTGTAGTACTATACTCTGCCAAAGGTAAATTCTATGTATTATACATTTCTATTATGTACATGTTTCTTTGCCAGTCAGGCTGGGCTAGTTCAGAAATAAGAACAGAGTAGTTTCGATGTCAAACAATGATGAATTTGAAAAATACAAGGCTGGCCCGATTCCAAAACACAGCACATAATTAGAAAAAATATAATTGTAATTCAGGCCAATATGTGATTCATATTCATTCACATGGCAGCAAAAAAATAATAACAAAAATTTTGATTTCCATTCAACCATTTCCAAGTTATTCACCCAAAGAAAATCAATTTAAATTTAAATCATGAATATTTCAGATTTTCTTTTACGTGTGTGGCTCTACCTATCAGTGTATCCCAGCAACAGTGCTGGTTGATCAGTAATCAACGCTACGATTGGCAGGATGTCTAAGCTTAGAGCTTCATTATGACGCAGTTTTGAGGGCGGGCTCTTCTAAAAGTATCAAATGTACACAATCATCATGCCGAGCACAACATTCCTCTGCAGCATTATCCTTCCAAACACAAATTTTCAGCCCAGCAAGAGAGGAAATTGAAATAGTCATACATGATAAGCCATACTCTTATAATCAGCCCCCCTCACACACAATGCTCAGGATCCGTAAGAATTTGTGATATGTGAAAAAGCTTTGATTTATATAGCTGCAAAATTATTTTAGAGGGTTTTTGAACATCAGGAAATCTGTTATTTGATTCAAAAGAAAAGGTGTTAGGACGATTAAGTTTTCCACAGATGCATTTCCAAATTGTATTTCTCATGCCTTTCTTCATCCTTGAAATGAGCTTTTCTATGACAACATGAATACCCTATGAATCTGCGTACAAAAGTCTTGTATGATCATATAATACCCTTACATATACCAGTGGACCTACCTTTCAGTTGAGAAAAAAAGAGATTCAAGTGCCTCCTTGTTTTTAATCAGTTAAATAATAATTTTCACATTTCAAGTGGGAATCTATCTCTGCCATACTGCCATCCTAACTCCATCATTATCTAGCTTCATCCTCCCTTTAAAATTTCAGCATATCTTCACCCACGCTCTGCCTAAGACGATTAAGACTTTCTGGTTGCTTCTGTTGCTTGCCTCTCAAAAACAGACACACACTAACACAACATAATGGATAACTTCTTGTGATAAGTGATTGATGTAAAGCCCATTTAGAAGTAAGGTTTTGGATAGCTGCCAGCCCATATTGAGAGAGGGTGAGAAGTGGACAGTAACAGGGACAGGGGAAAAGTGCATAATGTGGAGACAGGGTGAATGAGAGGAAGAATGGGTTAATCGGTATTGTGCATTGTGATGATGTATAGCAGACAATGAACCACTATGAGAATCAGCCCTCTTTTTATTCTGTTAAAATGGTCAGCCTGTCCGCATTACTGCACGTTTCAGAGCTTATTCTGGCCAACCACATTTAATTATAATTTTTAACCAAGGCCCAATGGAACCATGCAGTTTGATTAACAACATTTCTTGGCAGGAATGAGGTCCTAAGGCTCAAAGGCTGTTTGCTCATTTCTGCTGGGATGAGGTAAGTTTAATTTACCCAATGGAAAGTAAACATTTTCTCTACTGTTTCATAAATTAAACAACACATGTTTTATGGGACATGTCTGCATTCAATGACAAATGCAGGAAATATACTGGCAAGAGTGAATTGCAAAATTGTTCATTGTAAAACTTAAATTGTAGTTAGATGTATCAATCCTACACTGAGTCATTTCAGCACCTGGTGAGAAGAGACTCCACCAAAATCAAGTTCAGTTACTGTTGTAATGCTAGGCCTGAAGTAGTTGACTAACTCAAAGTCAATCAAACTGTCATGGGAACGATCAGACAATGGGTCCCTCACATTAGACATATTTTTAAATAGGTTGCCTCTCTGTCTTTTCTCAATAAAAGTATGTTAAATTTTAATTTTCCTTTTCAGAGTTTATCTCTCCTCTCAAAAAAAGTTTTGAACACACCACTAGGGCAAGCGTGCATTATGACGAGTTCTTTTCACTAAGGCTTATATGGCATTTTAAAATACCCTACTGAAGTGTTATTGATTATTTGCAAAATAATAATTACTAAGAGACTAGATACAGCCACCATCTATACAGCTAAACCTTGCCTCTAGGGTGGCAAGGTCCATCCTAGACAGGTCACCGGTCTATCAGAGTGTCGACATATAGAGATAAACAACTATACACACTCACATTCACACCTATGGGTAATTTAGTCACCAATTAAGTTAATGTACTTATCTTTGGACTGTGTGAGAAAGCTGGAGTATGCTGGGGGAATCCACATAAGCACAGGGAGAACATCCACACAGACTACACACAAAAAGGCCACAGCAAGTCAATATGAACCCAGAACCTTCTTGCTGTGAGGAGCAAGTATTGCACTGATTCCTGATTCATTTAAAATATTTAAACTATAATCATTTGAAAAATAGATATAAATAAACTAATGATTAAATAAAGAGTATGGTTTTGCTTTGCAAGTGTACATGTTGAAACCAGTATTTGAAGTTTAAATAGTCATCTACATTTATTAGCTTTAATTGCAGTAAATGATAAAAGATGCCAGACTCAGTATATGAATGTGTAATACCAATGAGAAGTACTATACACAGGTCATGGAACTGGATTAGCATTTAAAGTAACCTCTCCACACACTGACAGCTCATTTCAACTTTGACATGTCAGGATGTTAATTTGCAGAAAATATATGCTCAATCGCTTACAACGGAGCGGTTACACATCATTAACTCCAAATAGCCTTCCAGTTTGCCTTTTTTTTTTTCAATTTTCACACTGACGTGTTAGGATTTTTAAAAACAGCATTCATCAAACAGGCTGGAGAATTACAAGTATACTGGCATCAGCAAGTCACAGGCATTTCTCACAAGCAGATTAAAGATCTAAACAACTCAAATTGTTGCACGCACACCATATTTTGTTTAAAGCTAAAATAAAAGTAAAATTGTTACAAAGAAAGTGTGAAGCAATGCAACTTTAGTAGTGAGTTTGAATAAAATGGACTGGAGAAACCAAAAATTAGTACGTAGGTGGATAGATTTTGAAATGGTTACATTTTAATGAAAGTCCTGAGGCAAAAACATCTTTTTTTAATGAGGGCTGCATTTTTTTTTCTTATTAGGGAGTTGATGCACTGAATGAACCAGTTCTTAATGAAGCGCTATCTGAAAAGAAGTTAAAGTGAGCACTGACTGCCACCTAGTGGTATATTGCCCTGTACACCATTCGGGACTTGGAATACTTACAGTTAATATTTGGACATGATGGCACAAAATGGGATCCTGGTAACATTTCTGCCTTGGCAACAACCACAGACTTAATATGGAGGTGCTTTATACAGTACAGCATACGCTGTCATCAGGTATTGTACTTACATATAACTTGTTGCAACTTACCAAAATTAATCATATAGTAATAACCCCTTTTAATGATCTATGACCAAATGAGGTAAATAATCAGCATTCTGGTCTAAAGAAAGTGCCTCTTTGTATGGTACAAGTGAAACCAAGTTACTGTAGGACGTTTACAGCAATAAAAAAAAGTACATCTGAATACATTTCTTTTAGATCTTTTGCCAGAGAATTTTGAAAGCAGTTTATCTGTTTCATCCAAAATCAGCCAATAAATTATGCACATTGCATTTCTCTAAGTCGAAGTACCTCATCTAATCGTTACAAAATGCTGTAAATAGTAAGCTTGCATCAGAACTGCCACAATACCTTGTCATATTCAACCAAAGTGAAGATCAATACATCTGATCTGCTAGCAACATAGGTAGCTTATACTTTTTTAAGGCCTACCTGTCATAGGGTCAAACAACTGGTTGGCTTCCAGATCAGTGAAAGTAGAAAAGCAGCAAGGGCATCGAAAGGAGGCACGGTTTGTGGAATCCCGCTCATCTGTCTCAATGCGCCGACGCATGTGATCCAATTTATACTTGACCACATTGACCAGTACCCTAAAAAATTAGAGTGAGAAGTTTTATTGACAACAACAAATAGACACATAGAATTAACTGTGTAAGATGTGGCTCGCAATTTAGAGAAAAATTATATTAAAATTAAAGAATCTGATATTGAACACCTAGGACTTAATCAAATCTACGATTCTAGTAAACTATTAGTACCATCTAAAGAATTCTCGTTGTGTTGTACTATTCTGAGGGCTTGTGCTTTTCTTGGCAAATAAGGGAATTCAATTGCTCCCAAATGTACTGCATCAAGCTCACTACATATTGTCACCCACTGTTCAGCATCTCGTACAATAAAACTCCACTATTAAATGCAATAACAAATATTTGTTCAAAAAAACCTGTAGTTGATGAAATAGTAGTTGTGCCGTGTTGTCTTGCCATCAGGGGCCGTCTCCACTCTCATGCGGCACTTGACAAACTTGTCTGCCTTCAAGGTGTTCAGTACTGATCGCAGCTGTTTTCGGTCAAACTTGAGGAGCTCCAGCATGTCTTCCTCCCGTACACAAGGATTACGGATCAGCACATCCAGGGCCAAGGCATGCTCCACTCCATAGAAACCCCTTACAACCTGCTTGGCTAACCGCTTCAGCGCTGCAGGGACCTCTGTCAGTAGCTCCGGTTCTATCATCTTCTGCTATGAAGAGAAACAAATGGCTGAATAGTGCAGTTATATGAGTGCTGGAAATTTGTGCCTGAGACTTTGTTAAGCATAAATCAATATCTAAATAGTTTTAATCACACCAAGCTTGAGAGGAGTACTGAGCAGAATTTAGATGGAAATAAAAAAACAACAACAAAAACTGCAGCATTAATAGCTGAGGAAAATCAGAGAGAGAGAAGAAAATACTTTTTTGTGCAGTTCCCCTTGATATGAGTGTGTTTACTTTTAAATGAACACATACCGAGTTGCAGCCAACACCGCCAGAGTGCACTAACGGTTATTCTGGATACATGCCGGAGTTTAACAGCATCTTACCGCTAGCTAACTCAGACAAAGCTACGGTGGTTAGCATCGATTCGGCTGTAGCTACCTGGTGCTAAACTACACTGAAGTTTGCTTGTAACTATATATAGTTGGTCGATATATCTATAAACATATCTGACATTATCTACACCTTAAATGTACCGGCGTTGCCCCTCGGCCACTAACCTTACAGCTAACGTTAAATTAGTTTGCTGAGATACCATTAGCCAATAAATGCGGATCTTACCAGAGTCTTTATGTTCCTCCAACACGCTGGTCCACAGCAGCACTTTCTTAAGTCATTTCGGACCGCACATTGACGACATCTGAAACAAACACAATAAACACTTTTGGATATTTCAGTTTCTACGCTGCAGGGTGAGCTAGCACGGTCCCTAATTTTCAGGAGAAAGTCCCGGAAGTAAAACCAAAACCTCAATGAAAAGTTTTCCTTTTCCGATTGGCCAAGTTGTATATTTTCACCCAGCAGCCAATTGAAACCACGCAATGTTCATCGATAGAATTTTTAACCAATTATTCTGCCTTCTTTTGGATAACGTCATTTTTATTAACCAATCCTATTAGACGTTTAAGGCGTGGCTGTAAAAATCATACTAACCAATGGTTGCAACCCGCCACAAATGCAAAAGCGGAGGAAGTCGTGACGTCAGGGTTTATTTTGTTATCTTCCGGGACGCGGCTACTACCGAAAAATGGCGTCTCTTGACAGAGTTAAAGTATTAGTTTTAGGAGATTCCGGTAAGTTAACTTTGCAATTTCAACCCTTTCTATAAAGATATTGACTAATGTCATGAAAATATTTATTCGTTTTGGATGTATTTAATCCGGCCCTGCAGCCCCGTACAGCTTTATTTATGGAATTTAACCTGCTGTCAGTGTTTCAGTGGCTCTTTAAACCCGAATAGCTAACGCAACATAGCCGTCATATCTAGTGGTGGATTGAAAATATCAGTGCACCTGTTTTTCTGGTCTCTGGTACATTTGCAGTACATCTGGTACACTAAGGAGACACTTTAGCGTAGGACAAGCTTGTCTGGGGTTATTGCTGCCAAGAAGGATCTACCGGGTTGTAGCTTACTTTCACCACCAGCATCATGGATGTTAAATTGGCTGTGCCGTGTAAAGAAACATTACAAATGTTTGTGTAATATTATCTCAATCGCGCTGTGTTTGTCTACAAATGTGACTTAGATGAATTAGTACAGAAAAGCAGGCCATTCACGTATTTTTCATGTCATCGTGAAAGCGAACTTAATGCCCTTGTCTTGCAGTCAGTAGTAATTCCACGCTACTACATTAAGACTGAATGTGACTGAAAGCTGCACTGTTTATCAGGTAAAATTAGTTACCTTAAATATATTAATCTCACCGTAATTGTCAATCTTCTTGCCACATTTTTTTTTCTTGCAGGGGTGGGCAAATCCTCTTTGGTGCACCTTCTGTGTCAGAATCAGGTTTTAGGAAATCCATCATGGACTGTTGGTTGCTCCGTGGATGTACGGGTAAGTAGGCTGAACAAAATGTAACTGAGATAAACTCTAATGTTTATAGACTACAGATAAATGTATGCATCAAATTACAGAACCACACTTGACCTAAGAAATGGTAATGTCAGAGACTTATTACACTTGACTTCCCAATATATGCAGAATGTCAGTCAAATATATCAACAAACACATTGATGTTAGATAAAAGTCAAGTCAACTGAAGTTACTTGTCACAGATGTTTTAGAGGATTGACATTTAAATTATTGAAACAATTATTCGTCTACAGGTTCAAGATTATAAGGAGGGAACCCCCGACGAGAAAACTTACTACATTGAACTCTGGGATGTAGGAGGATCTGTGGGCAGTGCCAGCAGTGTCAAGAGCACCAGAGCAGTCTTCTACAATTCAGTTAATGGTAAGTGGTAATTTTTAAAATGAATCAGAAATCCTAGAAGGCGTTACTCAGGTGTGTTCTGTTGTTTTCTGGATTATTTCAGGAATTGTATTGGTACATGATTTGACAAATAAGAAATCCTCTCAAAATCTCTATCGCTGGTCACTAGAAGCTTTGAATAAGGATTCCTCTCCAACTGGAGTCATTGTGTCAAATGGGTAAGCATATCTCAGTTTTTGGCATTGTTTGTTTTCTCAGAGTAGAGAAATGTTACAAACTAATGCAGTTCTCAAAAATGAAGGTGCTGATAAATGACAGAATGTTGGTTACTGAGGAGTTCAGCCATGTTATTTCCCGCTGCAGAGACTATGACAGAGAACAGTTTGCTGAAAACCCAGTGCCTTTGCTGCTAATTGGCACCAAGTTTGACCAGATCCCAGAGACCAAACGCAGTGAAGTTCTCACCCGAACAGCCTTCCTGTCTGAAGATTTCAATGCAGAGGAGATCAACCTTGTAGGTGAACGTTTTAATTCTAACAAGTTCTGACTTTAAGGCTCTCTCACCTTTGGAATCTTTGACATTGCTAATTTGTTCTTTTTCTTAAAATACCAGCGCTTTGACTTAAAAAAGTCTCTGTTAGACATGTTCCACACAAAACCTGTTTAATTGTAAAAGGAGCATTACGCATTTAGTAACAATGGTTGAGTGGCTTTTGGCATGTGGTACAGGAAAGAGAATGTAAAACCTAATTGCCTTAGCACCACACTGCTGTTCCCTGCTGGTGAACCAGTGATGTCAGTGTGTTAATAATTTTAATGCCAGTTGCAAAATTTAAATGATTTTTCATTGATACAGCTGTTTCCTCTGTTAGCCTTGTGATCACACATATCCTATGTCATCACAAAAACATTTGCCTTATAAATAGGCTGGGTGACACCTTACCTCCTATACTTTTTAATGATTTATTGTTCATACAAGCTTCACATAGCTATGAGACAGATTGAGTTATTTGAATGTAATTAGTTGCAAAAATAGAAAGTCAAAGAGACATGATGAGTTTGGAGACACCTAGTGGCAATCTTAAAGAATAAACCAGGGAAGACAGGAATGCCTGCCCTTGATCTGCAAATGTTGAGAAAATGTTTCTCCAAACACCAATGTTGCCTGCCATGCTGTCAAAATAGGCAGAAAGAGGCTATCACCACTGACACATTCCATGCATAAAGTTGTATATTATCTCTTGAGAAAAAAGCTGCTCTCTATCTTTGAGGTTTGTGGTTGATCTGCTGGTTTTTTTGTTTATTTGTTTTTCTCAGGACTGCACTAACCCAAGATACCTCGCTGCAGGCACATCGAATGCAGTGAAGCTTAGCAGATTCTTTGACAAGGTGAGAATCCCACAGTGCAAGTGCTTGTGAGAAATAACATTTTTCAGTCATCTCCCATTGATCTCTGAATAGCATCAGGCAATTGCAATACTTATTTAATTTACAAAGTTTTTGTTCATGAATTGAATACCAAAGGAAATGTCATTACCGGATAACAACTTGCCCATAAAGTCCTAGATTTAAAGTTTAACCCTGTGTCATAATAATAGTATTCTTCCTAATAATTTCAATGGATTATTGTATTCTAACTAATTTGCTTGGGGATGTAGCTCAGTGGTAGAGCTTCATGCTTTATATGCTAGTGGTAGGCTTGTGCTGGTCCCAAGTCTGGATAAATGGGGAGGTTTGTGACAGGAAGGGCATCTGGCGTAAATAATGTTGCCAAATCAACAATGCAAGTCACAGACCTGACTTGCTGTTGTGACCCAGAATAGGGAAAAGCTGAAAGAGGGGGAAAAAATATGTTGTAGCTAATTTGATCAAGTGGGAATCTCTTTTTTCAGTGTGGTTGTGAGTTTTGCATCAGGATAAACTCCAAAAGTTCTCAATCTATCTCTTAACAGGTAATAGAAAAGAGGTATTTCACAAGAGATCCAAGTCAGGTGAGCATTCAAATTTACGGCTTTATTTATGCTGTGAAAATAAGATGAGCAAAACACAATCTTTCAAAGTCAGAATTCATTTGTAACTGACGAGGAGTTGGTTGTAATTTTAAGGGATGCTTTCTTGGTAAAACAGCCAATTTCTTTCACTTTCTCTGCAGATGACAGGTTTCACAGACAGAAAACGGTTCAACTTCAAAAGTTTGCACTATGACTAATGATACAAGAACACTACAGCAGTGGTCTGGGGTTTTGTCTTCATACGCATGAGCTTCAACACCGCAACCATACTCACTGAAATACTTTCTATTTCGGTCCACCTGTTGTTTTTTTGTCCAATTTATTCTACTCAGTCAAATCTTCATTTGGTTTACTAAAAAGATTCAAAGCTATGCTGCAAAGGTAAAATTTTTAAAAATTTGTTTTAAAAGATTCTTTCTAAAAATAGATGACGTACATAGTTGACAAAACACAGGGTTTTTTTTTTTAAGGAAATAAAGCGTATTTGCAACATTCCACTATGCCTTCATGGTTTCCTTAATCCAGGGAAGAAAGGCATCTATTTTGGTGAAGACATGGGGATACATGGGATCACTGCAATCCTTTTGCGAAAGGAAAGCTGTCAGACCCACAGGCTTGCTGTTGCAGATAAGTGGTCCGCCGGAATCACCCTAGGGAAATAAGCAACAGAAAGATTTGATTGAGGTGTCTGTAGAAAGATGACATTTATTTTTCATGAATTAAAAAAAGTTTGTAAAATCTTCTATTGTTAGCAGGATTATTGGGGTGTTTTGTTTTATGCAATGGCTGATTGCTTATTAGCTGGTCTGACTCAAATAGTGTTTCTTTACCTGGCAGATTCCGTCTTTCTTTCTGTCGAACTTGGTGCAAACCATGTGCTCAGTATTGTAATATTTTTGCCACTTATTTTTGCATTCAGAGCCAAACTGAGTCTTTTCTGTGGCTTCCTTCAGCACATCTGAGGCAGGCCCATTGGTTCGAGTTCTACCCCAGCCAGCAACAATACACTTAACGTTGGCAGGAGTTTTCCCATTTTTCTTTGGTAATCCAATGACCTTAACATACTTGTTCAGTTTAGCTTTTTTTTTTAACTGTAAAAGAGAAAAGCAGAGAAGTCACAGTGGTATATTTACCCCAATAGTTATTTTCCACTATCTTAACAATGTTTGTTGTTTTATGTCCTGTTAAAGAACCCCTCTACAACTTCACCTGCTGCAGTGCAATATCTGAAATCACAAATTACATCCTCAACTCCACATTAGTAATGGTAAATAATAAAACTGAAGTGACATTTAGTCATTTCAGATTACGCTTCTTTCTGCATTCTACCTAAAATGCAACTGATTTTAATGTTTTTTTTTTACACTAATTTACCTTGAGTAACATTATGTCATAATCCATTTTCTGATTGTATTTTGGATGTTGATGGTATTTGGCCACTGGGATCCGTTGTTGACTTTCTTCTTTCCTGCTTATGTTATGTCCCCCTAATACCACTGTGATATCCTTACTGACAAAGCAGAAACAAATCATTAATATTTTGTTATATAATAAAGTTTAACTGTATGTTTGTTGGACCCCAGGAAGAATAGCTGTGCACAAGCCAATGGGGGATTCAAATCATAAAAGTAAAATAAAAAAAAAAAAATTCTTGTTTTTAATTTATGACACATTCACATATAATCTTGATTCATCATTGATACATGGTTCTTTTTTGTAATCATTAAAAGCCACTAAATATATCCCCCCCCCAAAAAAGTCCCAATTGATTGCTAAAATAACATATGATTTTACATAGTATGAAATTAACTCACCCATAGCAGTGTGCCACAGTTAGAACAAAGTCCTCCCGAATTAGTATCCCACCGCAGACGTTTTGACTGTTTACCTGGAGTGAAGCCATGTAGGGCCTGGAATGAGGCTTTGAAACCTTTCCACCTATTATGCCACTCTCAGTCGCTCCTACACGAGAGAAAGTAAATTAGTACACAGATGACAAAATTTAATTTTATGACTATGGACTGAATCAAGCAAAAAAGAAACCTACTCTGTGGCAATTAAAAGGCTTGTCAGTAATCACCTTTTTTCCTTAAAAACTGACATTATTATAAAATTTATCTCTTCTAGGAATAATTTTGAAAGGAATTTTATCGTCTTACCTGTAAGGGAGAACAGCTCAAAGACAAATATAATGTAGATTACGCGCAACATGTTCTTGTACAAGTAAAACCTGACAAATCTGAAGAGGGTTGCACAGCACTTGACACTTTTTGTCAACCTGACAACTCCCACAACATTTGTGGGCAGGTGTGAAAATCATTCTTGCACAGGGGAGGTGTTATTAGTGAGACCCTTGTCACAAAAACAGATAAATCTTGACAACATTTAGCATACCAATTGGCACACATACATTTATGTTAAATCATCAATACCGTTCTGTGATGAGTTGTCATGTTAGATTGATCAGAAGTTTGACTGCCTACTACTTAAATGAAATTAGACAATAACACTTGGCAGATGTTTGATTGTTGCCAAGTGAATTCCTTTAGTCTTAATGGAAGGTTGTTTACGGTATGAGGTAGGTGGTTGCATTGAAAACATGTCAAGGCCACATTAACCTAATTGAAAAAAAGATACTTATCACCTCACACCCAGCGACACACTCAAGTAACGTTGTCATTTCTATGCCTTGTAATTTTTCGTTGCCAAAATGAATTTGATAATTTTCAAAAGTACATGTAGATGTTTGCTTTTCTTTTTAGTGATTATGTCTGTTTTTTAAATCCAGGCTGTAAACGCAGTGATTCTTTTTTGAGATTGTCCTTTTTTTATTCTATCATTCTATTTTTTTAAAAACCTTTTAAAAAATTTTTATTCTATTTATCTATTTCTATATACAGTAGTACGGAAAGTATTCAGACCTCCTTAAATTTTTCACTCTTTGTTACATTGCAGCCATTTGCTAAAATCATTTAAGTTGATTTTTTTCCTCATTAATGTACACACAGCTCCCCATTTTGATAGAAAAACACAGAAATGTAGACATTTTTTTCAAATTTATTAAAGAGCAAAAACTGAAATTTCACATGGCCATAAGTATTCAGACACTTTGCTGTGACACTCGTATATTTAACTCAGCTGCTGTCCATTTCTTCCAATCATCCTTGAGATGGTTCTACACCTTCATTGGAGTCCAGCTGTGTTTAACTAAATTGATTGGACTTGATTACGAAAGGTACACACCTGTCTATACAGCTCACAGTGCATGTCAGAGCAAATGAGAATCATGAGGTCAAAGGAACTGCCCAAATAGCTCAGAGACAGAATTGTGGCAAGGCACAGATCTGGCCAAAGTTACAAAAGAATTTCTGCTGAACTTAAAGCACAGTGGCCGGCATGTGTGGAGAAAACCAGGCACTGCTCATCATCTGCCCAATACAATCCCCACAGTCAAGCATGGTGGTAGTAGCTTCATGCTGTGGGGTGTTTCTCAGCTGCAGGGACAGAACGAATGGTTGCAAGTGAAGGAAAGATGAATGAGGCCAAGTACAGAGATATCCTGAACGAAAACCTTTTCCAGAGTGCTCAGGACCTCAGACTGACAATGACCCTAAGCACACAGCTATAATAATGACGGAGTGGCTTCGGGACAACTCTGTGACTGTTCTTGAATGGCCTAGCCAGAGCCCTGACTTAAACCCAACTGAAGATCTCTGGAGAGACCTGAAAATGGCTGTCCACCAACATTCACCATCCAACCTGACAGAACTGGAGAGGATCCCCAAATCCAGGTCTGAAAAACTTCTTGCATCATTCCCAAGAAGACTCGTGGCTTTATTAGCTCTAAAGGGTGCTTCTACTCAATACTGAGCAAAGTGTCTGAATACTTATGGCCATGTGATATTTTAGTTCTTGTTCTTTAATAATTTTGCAAAAATGTCTACAATTCTGTGTTTTGGTTTTTTTTGTCAATATGGGGTGCTGTGTGTACATTAATGAGGAAAAAATGAACTTAAATGATTTTAGCAAATGGCTGCAATATAACAAAGTGAAAAATGTAAGGGGGTCTGAATACTTTCCATACTCATTGTGGACAGCAAAAAGATTTTCATGGTACAGGGAAATGCGTTTCTTTACTCTACATATGACAATAAACACTTTGAATCTTGAATCTTTTTAAGCACTTTACTCACCCCGATAAGGCCAGGACTTGTCTGCTGGAGGTGTTTGACCACTAAGTTGTCCTTAGAGAATGGGGTAGATTAGAAGTCCATTTAAGCCATTATTAATTCTTAATATTTAATTTAATGTTTCTTTAAAACTTGCCACAACACATAAGTAAGCATTTAGTGAAAAACAAATTCCAGTGGGGATACTGTATGCTTCAAAATACAAGGCCACACACTTGTGAGAAACACTTTACACAAGTATCTTTCTGATCGTGGCCTCAGTTATCAAACTTAAGGAAAAACAAAATCACAAATAGTGTGCATTAAAATATTCTGAAGAGTGATTTGTTCAGTCCTCAAATAGGCATCTGATGAAAATCATTTAAATTGTCACTTGGTATTACCTACCACTGAGTCTAAAGAAGAATTAAAAAAAAAAAAAAAACTGCAATGAATTACAAAAACTTTGATTTTTAAAAAAAAAAAAAAAAAAAAATCTTTTCAATACTATTTAGCACTTGGAAATCATACAGTGCAATACAGATGGTGGGGATATTGAAAATACATGCAGGGAATCTCATAGGGCCTGTTAAACAAAGCTTTGGTCTCAGTGATGACCACCAGGACAAGGTAGTTGTCTAACTGGACAGGATTCGTTGTCGGTCACACTCATTTCCATGTAGTTTTATTTTGTAGTAAATGAGATTAAACTCATTTCATGTCAAATGAGAAAAACTGTACTATTTCCCAGTGAAATGGTGAAAAGGAAAGTTTAATGAATGCATAATGTATAATAGATGTTGTGCCAAATCCTAATTTACACCGCCTTAAGGTACTCAACAGATTAAGGCCCTGAACTTTGGTATAAATAATCTCCTTAAGTATAGGAAATGTGTACACAACACTAGAACTAGAGCTCCACTGGCATCAGCTCACCCTCTGCAAGGCAAGCTGTATTACTCAACAACACAGGAAACGCTGCAGCTTCTGCATTAGGTGCAAAACACTGGTGGGTTTCAATTCAATAGTTAGTTAAGAGGAAGCACAATTCAACCTGTGACTGCTCTAGCCCAATTTGGGTCTACATTTTAAACTTAACTAATTTACCGGAATAATGAAGAGCAAGAGAATGACAAATGAAAACAAAGATGAAAATGAGCAATGTTGATGATGACCACAGTGATACATATTCTTTGCATGGACAACAGTAAGTTCACAGTGAACACATCTTTCATCTGTTACAAGAGAATACTGAGAACCTCCAATGTCACTCATGAGGTCTTTGAACATGCATGGGGAAAAGGCATGATTGCTTTGGTTACTGGTTTTGGCATTTTGACGTCTTTATCAGTCGCGGTGGATCCAGCTAACTCACCAAGATGGTCCACAGCACTGATGTATGAGTAGCTACCTGCAGCTAATTTGTTTGCCTTGACTCAGACAGTGAAACTGATGTCGGTAAGCCTCACTGATGAAAAAGCTGCAGATTTTTTTGTTGTTCTTGTTCTTGTTGTTTTGTGGTTCTTGGATGCTGGCTTGGTGTGTCTGTGTACAGTAATCAGTGATACGGGTTGTGGACAGATCCTTCCTGGTAAATAAAAAACGACCTTGTTTTGCTTTATTGTGGAGAGCTGGGAGAGAATAATTTACAGAACAACAAGCCCAAGGTCGCTTATAACAAGCGGACCTGGCAACACTGGGTGGAACCAAAAAACACATGCACGCATCATGCTGCCGTCTCGTGTGAGTGAGGGTCACATGATGTACAGTGATATACAGTGATGTACAGTGGTGTGATGTGATGTACAGTGATGTGCGGGAATACATTGACACGGTCAAGGCCAAAGCCAAATGAACATTCTAAGTGAAATGAGGGCCACTCTGGAGCTCAAAAGTTTATCAGCTATGATTTTTATTAAATGTGTTGGTCCTCCCCTGAAGCGTTTTTCACCAAGACATTACATAAAGTCCTGGCTTAAAAGATCAAAACATGTCTTGGCTAGTAACCTCCATGCAAAAGCATTTGTAAATAACGGGAAAAAAACATGACTATGAGCCAATGTGGAGTCTGTTATGAGCTACTACTAGTGTTAAGCTTGTGAGATGATTACTAGTGATTGAAGGGTGTTTGTGAGACAAATAACAATAAATTCACTCTGCTGCATAAAAAAGGGTGCATACTCATTATTTAGATACACGGGACAATTGTAGTAGGATAAAACGAAGAAAAACTGGATAAAATTGAATTGTAGAATTCTAAGTATATTAGTTATGCTTAAATTATGGTTAACAATAATGTCCTTTGGGAGGTGTACATTTTGTGAAAGTCGTTGTGGGCATGATGTGTACAAGCAAAAAAAATCAGAGCTACATTGCATCCCCCTTGTTGAAAATGAACCATTCGACCACTGCTGCTAAGACATATAAAGGGTTTAGGATCTGTCATTCTTATAGAGTAAAAATTTGTCAACTTGAATATGTCACATGTGTTAGACATAGTGCTAACTTGCGAGGTACTTAATGAATTCATTGAATTATATTAAGTTAAGATTAAGCTATTTGTAAATGGAAAGGTGCAAGATGGATGTACTTTGTCTCTTGGCTCAGTTCCGAAATCTAATCAGCAGTTCTTAGGATATCCTACAGTGATACGACCGCGGAGAATAATAATGTGCCTGACTGTGTGTTTGATTGAATTCAATTCAACTTCATTTCAAAACCCTTTATTTATCCCTGAGGGGCAATTTTGGAGGCACATGTTTGAGTAATTTGTAAGAGCAAGTGTGTGCATGTGCTGTCCATATCCATGAAAAATGATAGAAATTGAAATTTCAACAGAGTCCATGACCAGTTGGCTAAAAAAAAAATTATTTATTTTTTTTAGTAAAAATAAGACAGTCAATCAGTGATAGAATCCTGTTGCATCTGTTAAGGCATTGTAGTAATATAGAGTAAGGCACTTTAGCTGCAAGTTTACAAATACACATAGAACAACACTGAAGTAAAATTTTACTTCAGTGTTTGCAAGTATTAATTACTTCATCACAGAATTTGCAAACCCTTATAAATGCTTCTTTAAAAGCATTACTCCGATTTTCTCTTGGTGGATCCCTTTCTGCAGCACTTGCGGGTGCAGAACAAACAGCATTTCAGTGTCAACATCAAAACAGTTACAAAAACGATGACTAAAAAGCAGATGACATCCAGGCTGTGGTACTGGAACCAGTTCAACTCATGTGCAGCTACTCTCAAGTGTGTAACTCCTTTGTGTCTCATGGTGAACTCAGTCCAGAAAACAGCCAGGTCCAGGGGCTCAATGGGACGGTCCAGGTGTATCTGAGACAGCTCTACGATCTTCTCTTTGTAACTGAGGAGGAGTAAAAATAAGAAGGTAATTGTATAATCACTGTTTTCTGATCATCACAAAACCTATTAAAAGACATGGCAAGCCCTGGGTCAAATTGGTTCTGGACAAAAGTTGAGAGGTAATGTTTAGGTTTGGGGTTTTCTATAGTCACGTAAAGCGTGCTCATACAGTATGTGATTTTTAGGGTTAACAGGCAAGCGGTGACCTTTATATCAATGTGACAGGATAGCACAAACCCAGAGCAGAGTTAAGTTTAAAAGAAATACTCTAATGAATGTTTCTTGTGGAGAATTTCAACCTATATAACTGATATTAAACAGTGTTGGTAGGACTCCAATTAGGTAACAAATGTGAAAATATGTATAATATATGAGAAACATTAATTTCCATACTTTATATGTAATTATTCTTTTGTTTGATGGTGAATTTTCTTATTTCCGTACACAGCTCAGGGACTGTTCTCTTAAATCAACATCTAGTCGTCTTACCTCTTATTGTGGATGATTTTATTTAGTGTAGCCAGAAGTGTTTCAGTCGTCACATCGTAAATATTGAGTTTCTCTGCGACACCACGGGCCACCAAACGATGTGCATTGTCTCCCTGGTCCCCAAACAGCGGAAACACCAACATGGGTACAGCATTACAGATGCCCTCGTAGATACCGTGGGTGCCTCCGTGAGTGATGAAAACTTTAGCCTTGGGATGGGCTGAGGAGCAGAGGAAAAGGTACATTTAGTCTCGATAAAGCTGGAAATATTAGCCTTGAATAACAGTGAGAGGAAAAGTCACCTCTTTTTTTTTTTTTATTTTTGTTTTTTGCAAGAATATCATATATGACATTATACATAGAAGCACCACGTCATTTATCCTGATAAATCTAAACACACCGAGAAGCTCGTTCTGAGGTAGCCACTTCATAAGCTTGACATTCTTGGGCACATCCTCAGGTATGGGCCCAGTGTATCTCCAGAAAACCTGAAACACACAAAATACATCCTAATTTTCAACAGGTGACTTGGAAAGCACCTGTTGCAATAATGGGGTGTGTGACATGTTCACAACAAGGCAGCACGGGGGCAAAGTCCTGTTGCTCAACATGGTTTATTTGAGGGAGATATTGATAGTTACCTGCTGAGGAATTTGCCGAAAAGCATCAAAGAACTGTTTAGCCTTGTCCTTAGGCATGCTGGACACCATTGAGCCCAAAGTAAAGACAATAAATCCGTCTTCTCCCAAGCCATCAACAAACTCCACCAAGTCCTACAGGGATTTTAAGACAGGGCACAAAGATGACAAACATACTCAGATTGTAAAGTTCATAGATGCATGTTAAGATAATGTAGTGGGTAAAGATGTATGAGGACATGCTTTTTCACTATAAGGCTCATTCATTACACAACTTCCATCTGATATGCTTTATTTTGTATGCATCTCTACTATACCATATTAAACTGTTCAGCTCCCCAATGCATATCTATGAATGCATACAGTATATACACAAGTAAATAGACGTATGCATAAAAAGTAAAGTGTTTTGATATTTAATTTTAGAAATGGACAGCTTTGCCTGGTTTGAGCAGGTTCATTCCTCCACTCCCATTGACTTTGCATGTTTCATTTTCCATGTTGTGTATGTCTTCTTCTTCCTCCTCCTTTTCTAGCCTCTTGTTTACACTTTGAGGTTCCAGTTTCTTTCAGCGTTTTGTTTGCACACAAGCTGTGACTGTTTGTTTGCAGGCTTTCGTCCTACTAATGATGTAATCTTACAAGCAAAAACAAATTTTTGCTTTATCAACAAATATTGTGCTTGATACCTACCAATTATGGTCGCTCTTCTACTTATTTCCCTAAAATAAACTGGCTGTAGTTTAGAAATTAGCTTTCTTTGGCTCAGATTGCTGACAGTTAAACTTTCAGAAGAGCTGACAAACCTGCTCTTCACAGTGTTTTAAGCCAAACAATGATTAGTGCTAAAATAGCCTTCATTGTCATTTCAACACAATGAAAAAAAAAAAAATGTTCTTAAGACTTATCTTTTAACATTTTGTTCTCCAGACAAAAACTTAATTGTTGTCTTCTGTTGGATTGAAATTTATCGCTGTGGGATCTGTGCATAGCCACCTACTGTGGTCATAACAGCTGGTTCAGAACAAGTTAAATGGTCTAAAAAGCCCATGTTCCATGCTTGCCTGATGTGCAAAAGAGTACATCAGGCAGGCATGGCAGGGTTGTTGTAACTCGACTCAACACAAAGCCTTTATATGCAATTTGCCTTAAGTGGAGCCAGATGTGATGCATGCTTGTTTTATTTATTTATTTATTTATTTATTTGCAAACATCTTTTACATACTCACCGCTGGAAGAGGAGCTTTCTTTGCACAGTTGATGCCTCCAATCAAAATCATGTTTGGCATCAGGGGTCTTGGCCACTCAAATGTAAAATCATATCTTTGAAGCCAGACGGCACCATGACTAAGAAGGTCCCTGTAGGTCATGTCGTTTCCAAAGTAACTGTTTACTAAGTCGTCAAAATGGCCATAGATAACTTTGCACATGTAGGACTCCACAATAGACATCACCATGTTTTTAGCTCTCTGTGGGAAGGTCATGGTGTCTGTATTGTCAGAGAAAAACACAGGAACATAGGAAGGAGGAGAAGGGCACTGGTTCGCCTTCAAATCCAGCCCACATGGTAGCCCCCGCAGGAAATAAACAGCTGGAATGGAGAAGGCATGAGCCAGAATGGAGCCGCAGGGAAGGAAGGGGTCTGTAACCAAGATATCGTAGTCCCCTTCCCTCAGTTGATTCATGAGAATCTGGTTGTTGAGCAAACTCTCACAACCTTTCACCTGCAATAAGGTGAAGTTGACCAATCGCTGCACATTGACAAACAAATCTGTAATTCCTGGTGGCTCAAGGAACACTCCATCATTCAGCTGGTTGAATTTTCCATCCAGTTCAGCTTTGGTGTATGACACTTGGTAGATCTCAGTCTTGTAGTCATCTGAGCCAGAGATCAGCAGACTGGTTTCAGGCACAAGCACCAAGACATCATGGCCCCTGCGAGTGAGCTCCTTCACAAGTATCTTCATGCTGAGCCAGTGGCTCCCATCCACAGGCAAAACCAACACTTTTCCCCCTTCAACAGGCCCCAGACTGACGCAATACATCCAGGCCACCAGCCCCAGTGCAGGAAAACACACCCCACTCCTCATTGTCTCCTCTCTGCTGTGTGACTCAGCTTGCAGTAAGAGCTAGTGGTGCCTGTAGTTAAAGGTGCCTCTGTGTGTTGGTGTATGTGTGTGAGTGAGCGTTAGTATTTAAATTCTGCCCGGAAGTCCAGCCTGCATTTGTAGGCAGGCCGTTACATAACCAGGAAAGACAGAGAGACCGGAGATTCCCAGTGGATTTTGTGGTGAAGTCTCCCACTCAGAGTTCGTCTATAGTTAGTCATTATCATGTATCTCTTATGTAAGTTATATGATAAACGTTAACAGTGGCATGATACACCAAAAGTACTGCTTTTCTCTTCTACAGTGAAGTAAGCAGAAATTTTGTGTCCTTTGTGACACCAGCAGTAAAGATAACGTTCTTTCTAACATTCATTTATGATAGTAGCTTTTGCATTAAAAGGATTTTACTTGAATTTTACATTCCTTTACTTTTTGTATTCCTCGAGCAGTGGACTGACCGTCGGCAAACATCTGCAAATCTTTCTGGCCGTGCATGTTTGCACGCTGCACTACTCACTTAGATAAGTCCACAGTGTTTATCTTAGCCAATCCTCCAGTCTTAGTTGTGAAAAACACAAATTGAGCCGTCACACACACCCTCCCTTTAACCTCTTTCTCATTCCCTCACTCTTTCCAGTCACTTGCACACAGGTACTTTTAATCATGGTGAAGAGACATGTGGCGTGCGAAGCCAGCTGTAGGAAGGAAACCAACCCCCTCCTTTTATAGGGGGTTAAGGATAACATCAAACTAACAATGCAATGTGTGGAATTTCACCCTCATTTGCTCCTTGGTTTATCTTAGTTGACTCCTGTTTAGCCAGGAGAATCTTTTGCCATTCATGTTACCAGAGGAGAACTTTATATGAATGGAACTTAATGTCTGAGATTTCACACTCCACTAAGACTTTGCTTATTGCGGTAAACTTCTTTTTAGGGTAGTTGCTGAACTGGTTGTGTGTTAAATATAATTATCAGGACTAAATTTGGTTTGGATATGTAAAAATGACACAAACAACAGCACCAAATTCTCTGTCCCTGTGTTATTTCCATTTCTAAAACATCTAAAAGTCTCTAGACTCAACACACGTTTTTACAAATTTAGTTGAAGGACAACATTCTGCATAAAAAAAAAGAGGAAGTCTGACGGGGAGCCGATTGAGGTTGGTGGATTTGGTATGCGTGAGGTGGTTTGTGATTAGGATTATATGACTCAAAGTTGAATCATTAACAATAAAAGCACAGACATTGGTGTGGATGTGGAATGTCACAGGGTCATTGTTATTTTTATGCAATAGCTCAAACAAAATCCCATTTATCTCCTCAATGACAACAGAATATTTGCGATAGGTAAGAATATTTACATATTTGTATAGTTTTATTAATTTATAAAATGATTTACTTTTTTGTTATTTGGGTGAACTTAGCCTTTAAATGATTTCAATGTGGAAAGAAGTTAACCATTGGGAAGCATTGTGAAATACCCCAGAACACTATTGGAAGATCCCATCTCTTCCCTCAAATAGATATCTTTGCACTGAGCCAACTAAAATACTGTATATAACTGTACAAACTACGTCAGGGACAAAGTCCGACTATTTTTTTTTTTTTGTTGTTGTTTATTGTTATTATTCTTATTTCTTTTAATTATCTATGTAATTCAATAAGTTCCAAGCTTGTATTAATGCCATCACCACAATTACTGTTGCAATTAATCAGCCAAACTGGAAAATCCCTGTAATTTATATTATATCTTTTAGATGCCAGGACACCTATAGTGATTCTTGTTTCTGTAAGAATTTAGTGGGAGGGGAAGCTACAAGAACTTTTTCTTCCCTTATTGGATGGGGCAATACTAAATCAAAAATCCAACAAACAAACAAATAAAATTCCAAGCTCGTCATAAAAAAAAGTAATTAAATGCTAAATTAATTTTCATTCTCCCTCCGCAACTCTTCTTTTTAACCATGTATTTTTCTGTAAAGGAAAACACACACCAAAAAAACATGAGAAACTGAATCATGTTTAGCACACAACAAAAGTGAGGCATATGAAAGAAAGCACAAGGATTTCCATACAAATTAAATTTGTACTTGAAGACAAATCAAATCAAGTCTCACACACCTAAAGACTGTGATGCAAAACTAGCAGAGGCTTAGAGGTGAACACTTCCTTTGAATAAGCAAATGTTTTTAGCCACTCCAGTGCTCTATTCTATAGATGGCTACAACCATTGGATAAATGGCAATTACATTGACTTTCATGGTCCCCAGAGGATGAATACCTCTGACTTTGGTGATTATGCCACTTGAAGGTGGATGTTTGGGGTTTCAAGCAAAATTCCAGCATTTGCAGTGACGGTTTACAGATATCAAGCTTACATGTGTTCCCTACTTCTGCTCAGTTCCGTCTCCCCAAAGGGAGGCCCCAATGACTGAGCCATTTCCACGTGGAAATAAGGGGGAAGGGAGTCTGTGTTTGGGTTGATATGTGTTTCCTCACATGACTACAACATGGAAAATGCCACTTTCACACAGGAACTTTGTAACGGCTGATTTAAAGCAGAAAAATTCCATTTGACTCCTTCTCAGCCACCTGTGAAGATGAGGTTTTTTTCTGCATTTTTTTTTTTCCCCCTCTTGACACAGCTTCATTGGGGGAAGGAAGGGTGGGGGTATGTAGCAGAAGGGCAGCTTCCTGTGTTAGAATCTTGTATAGGTGAGCATTATGACCTTGAGCATACTGGCTGCAAAGTGAAAGCAACACCCAGCAACAGCAGCTACATGGATGTACTCAGTCACGGAACTGCTGTGCACTTCAAAGCAGTGTGAAATTACTCAAAGCCGAAAATGCAATCACAAATTACTTTGTCTGGGTTTGAGTTGCATTTAGATGTGGAAACAATGTTGACAGCTACTTTGATTAAACGTGTATAATCTGAGACTCATGGTTGAAAAACATAGCTGAAAAATAGTGTGATGTGCTCTTTTTCACTAACAAGGATTGCAATGTGAGCCCTTCAAACTACATCTTGTCAGACTCTATTTTATCTTAGATGGGATAAAAAACTGTACACATTTCACTAATATGTAATGACTGGTAGCTCCAATACGCTCTAACTTTGTATCACAACAAAACAGAGCTCATGTAATAAACACTGCCAGCTTCAAACAACATAAAGTACCATGTAGTTCCTCAGAGAGGCTGTCGTAAAAATGAAACCAATCTCAGTATGAAAGACATCCTTACATGCTCACAAAGGTGTGAGAAGGCAGCCAGACAACACGCTGACAACCCGATGAGATGGGTCATTATGCTGTTATTTATCAGTACAAACAGCCTACATTGCTAAATAAGACACATTATTCATTCCAGATCAATCACACAACTCAGACTTCTCACAGGGATTTTCTATCTAAATCTATTTACTCACATGTTTTTTTGTGTTATATGTTCATAGTTTGGCCATTTTATGACCAAAGTATTTTTATTCATAATCAATTTTTAATGAAAATCTTGAAACAAGATGATCACCTGACTTCTTAACTGGTTTAAGAGGGAGAGAGAAAAAAATAATATTTAATGAGAAAATAATGTCGTTTTGATTCTGCTGCAAAGCCCTTTGTCCAACCAGAGGGTGGTGCCAAATCTATAAAAACACCCACCGATCAGATATTAGCAAATGTTTGTGTGTGGTTTCTTTTTTTTTTTTTTTTGTATCATTGATGATCATTCCCTTCACAGGACTGTGTCTTAATTTACTACACACTGCATCGTTCAAACAAAAACAGGGTTGTAACATGGAGGTCATTGGGAATGTTGTTTTTTTCAACACACTGGTGTAATAATATCAGCTTAATAGATGTGTGCTTCTCCTTGTTTATGCCAATTGGCTAGGAGCAAGTTTTTTTTGTGTGTTCTATACTCTTAATGAGGTGACTGGAGCTCCAGAAATGGACCTATTTTTACTTGTTAATCTCGGTGGATTAGACAACAACCAGTGTGTGTATTAATCAGTCAAACAATGTTATCACGAGTCTTTAGAGGAGTGTTTACTTCCCTGTGGCTAAGATGCAGCCCATATGTAAGTTCACAGGCAGCCTGTGCCAGTGTTAGTTATGAGCCTGACCGCAAAAAGATACTTTGTACAAATTGAAGTAACAACACTGGGGTGATGATTGCTTTTTCCAGAGAGTGGGGATTTTACATTCGTGCGAGGTGGATAGAAAAGTCGATTAAAAAATGATTGTGTACACAGCAACCAGTGTGTACACTCTTTCTTTCTCTTTATGCTTTGACTCTTTAATGGGTACGGCTAAGTCACTCTGCTGAAACTCTTTACTTTGGTCTTTCTACTTGTATTTGCACCTTCAATAAGGGCCGGTCAAAGCACACACAGTCGCATGAGAGAGTAAGTTACTGCCCAGCCTGGTTTGAATGTCCAAGGAAAATGACTAATTGGGCCTTATTAAGACAAATAAAGACACACAAAGTGTATACAGTAAATTAAATAAAATCTCTGGGTAATCCCTGAAAATGAAACATGGACTGGGTTTAGATCTGAGAACAACTTTTGGTTGATTTGCCTTTAAAACATCTCAAATTTGACAGGACAACTCCCATATGTGGGACAAAATGTGCAAGACTGGAAAAAAAAACAAAAAACAGAAGTAGAAACGCTTTACTTTGAGTCTTCCTATTTAGAGTTTACTCACAAGCTTTAGTCAGTAATGAACAATTAATGACACAATATGATGCAGCAGTAAGCGGTTACATGGAGATTTTATGTGTTGCATCATTAATATAAGTTGTTTTTCAGCAGTACAATTTTCTATGAAGAAATTATTATTATTACTGTGTTGTCATTCATTTCATACTCTTGACATCCAGTTCCTTTCCCCCATGAGGAGTTACAATTAGATACATTTATAAGCAGTTACAACTACCATTCAGTCAGTTAAACATATTTAATTTATTTTTAACATTAATTGGTGCCAAACAAGAAGAACGCCCAGTAAAACGTTACAAACAAATGTCTGTTGTGATATAGAAAAGGAAGAAACTGGTGGTAGCTCATCTGTTCACTCATCCACACTTTGTCCTGATCTGTTCCTCTAGTTTTTAAATTTTTTCTCCACTTGGCCCACAATCTATCATCCAAGCTGTTTGTCACACGGTCATTAAAGCTTAAATGTAGAGAAGGACCATGCTGGGCATGGAGGGATGTTTTCTCTGCAGGAACAGCTCCTGTTTTCCAGCGCTGAGGAGAAAAGTGATTGTGGAGTTCACCTTCCTGTCTGTATTGATGGAGATATTTTTTATAGAGAAACTCCTACTTTCATCCTCAGACATCAGGATGCTGCCTGTCACTCTCAGCTTTACGATCACAATCCATATGGCACCCATGACTGAGTCCTTTACCACTAGGTGTCTCCATCGGATAAACTCAAAACTACTGTATATGACTTTACAGATGACCGTCTTATTTATTACGACTTTTGTGTTCAAGACATTCTACTTTTGATTTAGCCCTCTTTTCTGTAAAGCCAGACTGTTGACTATAACCGCATGGTGGTGCCAAAGTCCCGTGGATGCCTGAATTCCAGTCTTGTCCACGGCAGGTCTTGTGTATGTATTTATTTATTTATTTGTGTCCAGCCATAGTCCGTGTGTAACCCTTTTGCCTTCGGCCTTGTGTGGTCTGGACTGCTGTGTCAGCCACTTCTCAGATGAATACATACTACTCACCAATGCTCATTTACTGCTATGATTCAAACAGGCGATGTCAATACGACCCTGACATTCAAATGATTTTAAAAAAAAAATGTTTCAAAGTTTTGTATACATTATTCAGACCGCCAAGAACATGCCACAACGCGCAAGGCTGCATTTCCCTTAATACGACCGGATTTATAGATCCGATCATCCCACAGGCAGCATGTTCTCAAACACCGCGGAAACTATAGTTGTCGGCGCAGGAGCCTTTAAAGGGTTAAACCCCGCGCACGGAACAGTTAGTGAACAAAACCCGGTAACAGCGACATCAAGGCTCTTAGTCGTCTCCGAGCTGGAGAGAGCGGCACTTCGGGGATAGATCTGCAGGTCCGGCTCTCCGCACGGATGCGCGCCGACCTTGGAGCCTTCAGACGCGCAGCGGAGGATTTTGCGCACTGAAGTAGAGCGGCGGCAGCAGAGAGAGCACAGCGAGCGGACAGCTGTCTGGCCGGCTGCAGTCCAGTCTGCGGGATACAGGCTCACTTGGCTGCACTTTTTCTGCGTGCATCCACATCTTATTAACATCTAAAAAAAAAAAAAAAAAAGAAAGAAAGAAAGGGGGGGGGGGGGGGGGGAAAGCATTGCACCGGAGTTGAGTAGTGGGGAACAAAACAAACAAAACAAAGAACGAGAGCCCACGGTTTTATTTTGCTTTTGGTTTCAATCGCAACTTAGAGGAGTGTTTGTTTCAGCTGAGCCGCTGAAAGCTTGTTCGTAGAGAGGTACAAGAGTCCCAGCAGATCAGGGGAAATTCACTCAAAGTCCTGAGAGGCGGAGGCGTCTTTGAGAGGATTTTAGGACTTTTCTCTTTTTTTTTTTTTTTTTTTTTTTGCCGACACTGGATTGAACAATGCTGATTCCAGTCTCCTTACTCCACTAAGTGAGGTATTGCCTTTACAAAACGGTAAGAAAAAGTTCATCATGCCTTTACGATTAAGCAAAGATTCACACGTCCTATCTTTTGCGGCCCTATCAAAATTAACCACGGGCTTTTTCATTTATTCTTTCATTTTTTTAAATGTGATTTAACATAGTGAGCCTTTTTTTTTTTTTTTTTTTTGCAGGTGATAACAGCGATGTTTCAGCGGCATGTGTGTCTGCTTCTGCCCAAATCTTCCAGAGAGGGTGTGAGCGCCGCTCCTCTTGAATAAGTCGAGAAGTCGTTGAAGATGAGTGCCCTGCAGACGCTCCTGTTCCTTCTCCTCCTGCACCAGGTGAGGTCTGAGACGGCTCAGTGGCAGCAGAAGTACGCCTAAAGGCTCTCATGATCAGTCAGCACACAGGCTTAGAGCCAAATGACGCTATCAAAATGGTCATTTGAATTGTCATTTAGTCATCTGCAGCAAAATTGGCCAGCACCCCTGACTTTTTCCCAGGGGAGGCATGCTTGTTAAATAATTTGAATTTGCAGATTTAGTGTAATAATAAATACTGATATTACTAATACTAACTCTACTACTTTATTCTAACGAAGCTGAATTTACTAAAACAACACTTCAGTCTTTGAGGCTGTGTGTGTTTGATTTCTGCAGCCCATTTAAATACATATTCAGTAACAAGCTAATCTTTTTCATTCCGGCTCACTGTATGACATTTTTCATAGACTCTGGCTTTGTCAGTAGCCACACTATGTTAATTATACCATATACACTTCATTTCTGTAATAGCTTCTGATTTAACTTATTATTCTTATTTGGCTTTTTATGACTTTTCTCAGGATATACATTCAGATATTTAAAATTACATACATATTCATACAATGCACTGCACATTTAGATAACATTTTAGTTAAAAAAAAAACCAACCTTATAGTATAGAATAAATAAATATCTCTGGACACCATTCGATTGAGAGGTTAATATGGTTAAATCAATCAATTGACTATTGAGTGGCTATCAAGCATTATTTACTGATGTTGATGTGTCAACATGTTAAGTTTACAGTTTATTTCCGCTGTGGAGGTGTGTGTCTGTTTTTGTTTTTAATCTTTTATGTTATGGACTTGGTATAGCTGCAACACAAGCATATTTGTTGTTAAGCATCATTGTAATTTATTTTGCTTCCAAGCACGAGCCAGTTCTAACCTTGCTCATGAAGTGCTGGACCCATGAAGTGCTGCTGCTTTGCTAAAATTGAGGCCAGTCAATAAAAAAATAAAATATATAATGAAAACTGAGAATAATGGATGAAGATTGCAGCAGTCATAGACTCTCAAGGCTGGTCCTTTTCCTCCCTGAGAACTTACACAATGTGGTGAAATCCCTGTGAACACATGAGAAATTATTTAGTATTCACCAGAGACTGATTGTCTTAAGCTTCTTGACATAATCTGCAGTTTAATTCTGTTTTTATTATAGGAATAAGCTCTCCACAGAAAAAAACAGAGGCTTTAGGAAAATATAAAGTTTCTTTTGTTTTTTCCAACGGCTGCTCATATTGTCCTCTGGTTGAAAACAGTGGGGGTTTTATCGTGATCATCCTTGCTTAACGGGCTCGGGCCATGATCAGACCAGAACAGAAAATGCCATGTGACTGAGGAGGTTCTTCACATCTGTGCTATCCTCAGAGAGGGTTCCTTTAAAGATAGCCTTGAACTGTGCAGATGAAGCGGCAAACTGCTGTCTGCTCTGGCTGCTGTTGTAATCAGCCTTGTGCCCATTGGGAGCTCTGCCTCCAGAGGGAGAGAGAGAGAGAGAGGACCAGGCTTACTCCCTGGAGAGGCTGGCTTCATATGCTTCAGTGGCTTCCCTCCCAGCAGACAAACCACTGTCTGACTAGGGACATACTGGCCCTTATCCATATTCTTCCACTTTTCTGAATATAAAAAATGCCTAAATACCCGGCTGGCACTTGGTGAAAGCATGAAATGTGTGCGCTAAAACTCCTTTTTTTTTCTCAGTATATCTGGTTAGTAAGATAGTTTAAAACACATCGGAATGATGCTTAATGATGACAAAGTTGCAAGGCCAGAATCAAACCAGGCTGACACAGGATCCAACTGAACCAAGAAAATTGGAAATGGTAGGATACGTTTCCTGTTTTAATCAGAGGTTCAATGTCTGGAGCTAAAAAAAAAAAAAACACAAAAAAACAAAACACAAACATTTCTTTCTCCCTCTTTCGTCTTTCCACGCACTGTTGTCGGAGACACAGCATGAATCAAATGGTGAAAACGTAACCTCAGCCCCAGCATCTGGGCCATACCCCAGGGACAATTAAGGGGGTCAAAACCATCCTGGGAGAATCCATTCTTCCTCATGACATCTGCTGCAGTTATCCTCTGTGCAATGACAGCAGAACAATGTAGATAACTTGAGCCCTGCTCTCTGCCTGTCCTGCCCTGCCCCTCTTCCACAGATTGCATGCAGTGAAAGTGGAGTTTTTCCTCCACTGGTTGGGATTAAGTGTGCGAAGACTTTGACAAAGTCTATTACTCTTTGTGTCTTATTGTGAGAGTAAGATCTCTTCGGTAATACTATGTCATTACAAACGTCTCAGTGACCCATGCTGAGGGGCTCAGGAGTAAAAGTGTAGCTACCTTCTCTGTTATTGTAAATGCCGCCCTGGGTCAGTCTGTGCAGGGATGGAGCAGGCATCCTGAAGGAAGGGTGTGACACATCAGAGACAAAGCTTAGCTGGTTACGAGTAAGCCGAACATGTCTTGTCCCCTGGATATGCTACACGCTTGGTTCATCTCTGCAACTTTGATGTGCACTGATATAAGGGATTACAAGTCATTTCTCAAAGGGCTCTGGCATTAATTTCGAAAGTTACTTATTTATTTATTTGCATCGAGATGCTTCATAATTTATCGCCGCATCCATCAGCGAAAACACAAAAGTCTCAATATGAATTTGAATTGGTTCATTTTTAGCTGCTAATATTTTAGCTAAATTCTGACAGAAGATTTCTTCCCCCTCGCGTGTTTTTTTTTTTTTTTTTTTTTTTTTTTTCCCCCCCTGCAGTGCTTGAGTGAGACAGTGAGGCTCTATTCAAAGTCAAAAAGGGCTCTGGCAAGGACAACAGTTTTATCCCTGTCTTCATAAGAAAATACAAATTCTACATAAATTCCCTCTCTAAGGGCTCTTTAACCCTTTTCCCCTTCCCCATGCTCAATTAGGTTTGGTTTTATTATTTATTTATTGTGTATTTAAAGGCAACTAACACTGGGAAGTGTAATAAAATGTACAGTGGGGGGATTAGGAGCAGTGCTTTAATCTCACGCTTCTGATAATACTGCATGGACTGATTGATTAGTTTTTCAGGAAGCTTATGTCAGAAAAACCTAATCCGTCTTTGGATTGTGCCAGCCTTGTAAGGTTTTCCGCGCTGCCACTTTATCATGGCGGCGAATTACAGAGCTGCTGGGCTGTGATAAGGTCCTCGTCTCTTTTACAGACCCCACCGCCCAACCCCCAGCACCCTCCTTTTCCTCTGGACAATAAAAAAAAAAAAAAAGTGTTTATATTCTTCACATCCCTGCTCTGCCTGGTTTTCACATCAACCTCGCCCAGGATTTGCCTTGTAAGAAAGAGAGGGGGGAGAGAAAAAAAAAAAGAGTGGAACTTAAGTCTTCAAAAACCCACCAGAGAAATTGGGTGGGGTGGGAGAAGAAATATGAGCAAAAATGTCAGGCAGGCCAGTAGAAATTTCTGCAGTGATTAAACATGGATTGAGAGAGCAAAAGGGGACTTGTATGCATGTTGCTGCCTTCCAGGAATCATTTTGGAGCTTACACAGTGCCGATGTGTATCTGGGCTCCTATTGGGGTCACAATCTTTCTAGCCAGAAGGCTTGACTAGATAATCCCTCATAAACAATGCTGTCTTGGCATTTGAAGTCCTCTGCCTATGTGTTTTCTCAGACCTCTGCAGGAAAGGTTGTTGTTTGTTTGGGTTAAATCCCTCACTTGGAACTTGCAGCTACAATAAGTGCTGTTGACTGTATTGAGCCCTGGAACCTATTCCTTTTCTAATCATCAGTCATAATTGTGTACCTGCAGGCAATAAATCCATGAAAAAGGTCCTGAGATGAAAAGAAAGAAGCTCCTAATGACTGATAGGTGTGACACAATTGCCCTTTGCATTGACAATAACCTTAATCTGGCTCCCTGGAAAGACCATTAAAGATTTAAGTCCAGCATTTATGAACAGCGTGATTACTTTCCCCAAGCTCCTCTTGTGATGTGAACTGTTGAGAATGGAGTGAAGTGCTGAGCAGCCCTCTCCGAAGACGTCTATGGCCCGCTCCAGTGGCTGTGGTGCAGGAAACATTATGTTTAATATGATGTTGAGTCTCCTGATCTTGGTCCACAGCTATGAATTTTTATGGGCAATGTGCAGCCCGAGGCAGTGTTAGATCTGGAGGCATCCGCTTACCTTATAGCGTTGTCATTACCACTCTGCAGGGTCACAGCCATCCAGCACTCTCTGAGGCGCAACCTCAATGTTTAGCAGCGCTTTTTACTCTCTGCGTTGCTCTTTACTACTTTGCTGCAACCCCAGAGAATGTTGGACGTAAATTTTTGCGCAGCGGATAGCTTGTCTAAATTTTGCGCGGATGATGGAAGATCACCTGAAGGAATCTGGTGTCAGGTTTACCTTTCTTGAATCAAATATTGCAATTGTTGTCTTGTCTTCTGTCAGTTCTACATTTACGTTTGAACGCCGGTTTATAATAAGCTCTGTAATCACACAGAACCACCACTCTAGCGGGAACCCCAGCTAAGTTTCCGCCTTTGAACATTTTCATATTTCCGAACCAGTCTGACATATAAAAGTTCTTAATTACCACCTGGTTGGTTCTTGGAAAAGGCAATCACAATACATGTCAGAGAGCTAGAGAATGATTGACCTCTTTAATTAAAAATGTTGCTTTCCTGTAAAAGGCATGGCGTGACAGCTTTAGCACAAGTACAATAAATCTCCTTTCTGATTATTCTCAGTTTTGCATTTCCTCCTCTGCCTCCGGGCTTTGAGGCCTCTCTTTTCAGCTTGTCATTTTCAGCACTAACAAAGCACTGTCAGCTCCGCTCTGTCTTTGTATATTTCTTATGAAGTACCTGTCTTCAGAGCTACTCACAGAAAAAGGAAGAAACGTCTTTCCAACTCTTGTTTCTTCTTCAAAGGGAGCCATTTCTGTGAAATCAGCCACCACTGCAATCTGCTCACAGAACAGAAACATTTGTTCTGTCAAAATTACTGAACGTGTGTTCGAGCAAATTGAGTGGACTTTTTTTTTTTGTTTGTTTTTTTTTTGAATAAAACACTTGAATCGTTTGCAGCAGAGATTTGCGGCAGTGCAAACATAAAATTGATAAAAAGGTTGTCAATACAACAAAAACAACAACAACCACAAAATCTCAGTGAGGACCATTTAGATGTTTTCTTTTCCTGGAATGAAAGAAGCAAAACTCAAATCTTACAGCTTTAAAGTATTAATTCACGCATACTGGATCATTCCTCTTCAAGTATTATCTGAGGCGTTTTACATGCCTATGCATCATTGTTGTACAAAGTAGAAGGTGTTAGAAATAAGTCAAGGGAATGATAATTACAGTCAGTCCAGCATGATTTGTGGTATTATCCTCCTGAATCCCTGCTATCAGACATATGGAGGTGCACTGCAGGTGTCAGGAGCCAGCGTAAGCGATGGCGCTTTGACCATGTAAGGGGATTATGAAACTGATGATGCGTTGAAAGGTAACGCCTGCCTAAAAGTGAAGTGTTCAGGGCTTTGCTGCTGTTACATGTGGCAGGTGCTGAGATAACACAAGTATCCAGATTACCTCGAGGCTCTCGTCCCAGCACTTCTTCCCCTCTCTGCTCCCTCTCCCCTGGTGGGATCTTTGTTAACACTTTGTGAACACCTGACACCATCGCTGCATTTAAATTTCCCACCTCCACTAACTTCCTATTTTCACCTTGCGGCCCTTGACAGTGATGTAGGTGAAAAATAATATATCAGTCACCAACCGCTGCTAATTCACAAACTGACAACGAGGCAGACATGATTTTAATATGTAACTAACTTTGTGCAGGGATGCAATTTAGATGGTTATTGATTGTAATGGAAGAAGGGGATCTGGATCAATATAAACATATTCACACTTTATCCTGCCATTTAATTAATCCATTACTTTTGTTTTGGACGGGTGTAAATAAGGTCTTCATGAATAGATCCCACACCTTTATGGATTTTCTAAATACATACTGTCGCCTCCTTTGCTTTGAACAGCTACATACAGCTGTAGAGAAGGAAAAGAGTCGCATTTCATACTTGAATTCAACCCTGTGAGCCAAAGACCCAACTTTTTATGTAGTAGTTTTATTTAAAAGTTTAACTTTCGTATGCAAAACTGATGTAAAAAATTTTAGATTAAAGAATTATCATAGTAATTGCTATTATAAAGTGTGATGCATGGCTATAGAAGAAACGACCCAAAAACACATATAAATAATAGTGAAACAGCTCCGTCTTGAGCAGCATTAAAAAGCTTGATGATATAGTTGTAATAAGTAAAAAAATCAACAGCGGCAGATCTGCTCCATAAACCTACAGTAAATTTTGCTTAACTATAGGATTTTATGTACATCTGGAGTGTAACTTCATTACTGTTTGGTAATACACTGATCATTTTAGTGTCCCCAAAGTCCCTTAAGTGCCGTTTCGATGGGGTAAACATCTTGGGAGCATTCTGGTCCCATTTACAATTTAATTTAAAAATTTGCTTCTCAGCAGTGCAACCATCAGCAGCTTCAATATTAAAACTCTTAGCCACCTCGAAAAAGTCACTGTTTTTATCCATTTTCTGAAGACATAAAACACACGCAGGCGCTTGAATCATTTACTGTATGAAGAAATACTGAAATCACCTTTTACTGTACTTTTTGTTGCCTAAAAGTGAACGACTTTAATAATGAAGCAAAAATACAGCGACAGGAGTGCCACGGTGAGTGATAATGATGCTGGTTTGCTGCTTCAACTACCTGTGCACTACTGCAAGTCGTAGTTAATTTAACATCTTAAGAATCATATTTGGGAAGCTGTAGTGATGGGAAATATAACATTTATGAACATTTATTTTTAATAAACAGGAAAAAAAAGATGTAAAAGATTAGATGTAACCTTGTAGCCAGCTTTAGACTAAGCAGAAAGGCTTCTTCATAGATGTGATAGTTTGAGAGCTCTTGAATGCTCATACAGGAGAGAATCTGCCATTCATCAGAATCCAAACAATTTATGTCAGAAAGGTCAGAACTAACTGTGCTATAATTTACTGTAATTTGTTCCATTTATCAGAGAAAAAAAAGATTGAAGCAGCTTTCTGCAATTCTTTTTTTGGCAGCTTCATCACTGCAGGAGAGAAATTTGTGTGTGATTGGCCCAGTGTAGTATACTGTTTCCTGTAGGGAACGGCTCGCTTATGCTTCTGTATGCTTCAGTATGCAGACCAGTACAGACACCAATATAGGTGTAAGGAAAGTGAGGTGAATCGTCATTTCAGTGAGTGCCAGGTGCTGCGAGTAGAGGAAAACAGGAGATTGTGTGATCGAGCAAGAACAGAAAAACACTGACAGTATAAACATGACTAATGACTCACATCATATGATTTATGTGAGCCACGGGAGAGTTATTTTATGTTCTATAATTTATGCTAATCATGAAATGCGAGCAGCCTGGAGTGACATTATGAGCAATCAGAAAATGTTTTGCCACATGTATTCATTTTAGTTTAATACACCCAAAGATATTTGAATAACTCAAGACCTCAAAATTGCTTATATGTGTTTGTCTGAAAAAAAACAAAACAAAAACAGACCTTTGAGTGGACAGTCACTGCACTGAGAACTCAGATTCTTAATTTCAAATCAATTGGGTACTGGTTAAATTTCTACTCTATATTTCTTCATAAGACAGGTCAGAGGTCAGCGGTGGCATTAGATCAACAGCACTACACGCAGTGTTTTGCTTAAGGACACTATTGCACCATGATTACTAGCTGGTGCTAAATAATACAACACACTATCAGTCAATATTGCAGAAAGAAAACTATCAACAGTACATTACATTACATTTTAAAAATGTCCCTTACTGTACCGAAGACTGCGGTAAATGATAAACAAGGGGACTGAAATTGAAGTTATATATAGTAAAAAAAAGCAGCAACAGAATTAATTAAGTGCAAGAGCCTATTGTTTCATAGTCTTCACAATTACATGCATTTTACTTGCGTCTTATCGTTTAATCATTTTGGCCATGGGTTTCAGTGCATGTTAAACTGAAGTACGAAACCAAATTTTGCACAATTATTATTCAGGGGATGCTCAAATGCCGAAAGTGATGAAGCAGTGTACTGTGGCGAAGAGAGCTGGCGAGTCTGCTGGGATTATACTAATGAAATCATCAGCATCCCATTTTCTGAGGCTTGTCATCTCCTGTCCTGTCAGCATCAACACATCAACACACCATCAACACACAATAGGAGACTGGTGTATTTAGGGTGGCAGGAGATTTTAGGCCTTTAGTGGTTGTCATTTTCACAACACAACGTGTAAATGAATAGTAGTTCATATAATATTTACAAAATTAAGAAAGTGAAGAAATACACACAGCAGTTGGCTCTGAGTGCACTCATGAGTACATCCTGGCTGCTCTCAGTATTCACCTAAAAGAATGTAGATGTAGATGAAATAAGCCTCAAATTCAATATGGAATCTTTACCAGGAGTGTTGAGATACTAGATGCTGTATTCTGTGTCATTCTCACAGAGGTCAGGGGGTAATGGCCTAAAGGATTATACTTGTGGGGAGTAGATATACTATATGCACACACACACACACACCCTGACCATAGCCTTCTGTGATTGGTAAGGTGCCCCTGGTGTGGATTTGCTGTTGCGGTCCACCACAGTGCTGAAGTGCCTGCCATGTGTTTCCCTGGACAGCCTCTGATTAAAAGTGATGGCTGTGGAGCGTGAAGCTGTTCCAGCGATCACAGCACCAATCTATTCTTCAGTAGCATGTAGACTCTCGCTCTGTGCTGCCTGCGCGCCTCCAGGGCCTTTTCTCTTGGAACCGGCTCTGGGTGTGAATCATTACAAATGATATGCCCTGTAACATCAGGTGGATGGCTGGGGAAGGACGTGGCGCAGGGGATTGCAGGGTGAGAATAGTTTTAATGTGAGTGGAGAGGCTTGTCATGTTAGATGCTTAAAAGCAAGGAGCTACAGTCAATCTAGCTCTGCAACAATCTGTGGTCTGATGCTAGCAGCGCCGGCTGAGCAGCTCTAATATGGCAGGTGTTGTGCTGCGATGGTGAAGGGGAAGTATTACCAAAGACGGTGGCAAAGCCGGTTTAATTTCCATGGGACATCCAGATTTTTACTACGTAGAAGCACATCAAGTTAATGAAGCTTCAGACACAGAAAATTAGCAGAGAAATGAATTGCACCACCAAAGTGGGGTCAATTTGCACAGATAAATCCATGAAGAACAGTGGAGTGCATCGTTGGAAGTGCTCTGCTTGCACTGATGAGCAGGTTAATTGCCCATTTTGTTTATTGTGAGAAAGATGCCTGAAACCAATTTTCCCCAGACTCATATCCATACCTTATGTGCTGGAAAAAGAAATCAACTAAACTGAAAAACTGATTATTTTAGCTCACAGACACAAGGAACTTGGATAAAGATGACGCAAAGGCTCAAAAACAGAACCAGAAAAGAGACGGACCGGAAACAACGTAGCAGATCGCAGATCATAGGTCGGAGGCCTCACGAGTCAACTGTGCCAGTTTTAGAGAGACTCTATCAGACTCCACCGTCACCGTCGACACAGTACTGTAGCCCTGCCTGCGGCCCCGAACCCATCACGGTCGAGCTCAATGTCGCCGGCTACTCACTGCAAATGCATTTTAACGGCATCTCTTCAGATGATCCAGAAGCCAGATGTCACTGGCTTCTTAATAACTTTCTAGAGGCTAGTTCTGGTCACCGTGGCAATTACCTTTATGTCAGGCCTCTAAAAGATATGTCTACCCACGGGACAAGCAGACAGCCAGCTCCATAATGCTCATTACAGATGAATGCTGGGGCTGATTCATCCTGACTCAGTGTGTGGCTTGCCGCTGCTCAGACCACCAGCAGCATTTAAGTTCCACAAAAATCTCTGCTCGGTATTGATTTACACACCTTTAAATCAAAATTACAGGACATCTATTACAAGTGAGGAGCCTTTAGAAATTATTCAATTTATCTCTTTACCAAGGAAGCTCCCCGAGAGACTCAAAAACCAAAAAAGTCTCCAATGCAATGCGTCGCACACAGACACATTTTGCAAGTTAAAAAAAAACAAAACGAATGAAACACAAACATGCTTGTGAAAACAAGAGAAAAACATTAAACAGGAGAAACATGCAGCTCGTACAATGTATGCCTTACTTTAGACTCAGACTTTTATTTCATTTTCTTCAGGGTAGTCTAAAAGTAAAATAAGCTGTTCTGCAGTAACAACATGTATTTCACGTTAATCCTACATCCAAGGTCTGTAAATGTAGATTTTTCCTCAGCTGTGAGTGCACTTATAGAATATGTGAAAAAGATTCAGAGAAATAATTGCTTGAAAAATAAGACAAAAGCCCGGAGGTGTAAAGGTGGTTTAATCAACTCTACCTCAAGTGTGATGATATAAGAAGGAACATCTTGTCAGTGGCAGCCAGACGTCTGCGTGTACTTGTACGTGGAAGATGTTGTAGAGGGTGAACTTTCCAAAAGTCAACCTTCCCCAGCTTCGACATACACAGTTGTGTGAAAAAGTTTTGGCACCCCGGGGCAAATTCCATGTTTCGTTAATTTTTGAAGTGAAAAGAAATTGATCAAATCCCAACAGTGAGCAGATATTAAACAGAGATATCTTTATGTTAATTGACATTGACATTTTAAAAAAAGTGGGCTCCCCACTGAGTCAGTACTTTATATGTTGCCTTCTAGAAGATATAGTTGCAATGCTTTTTCTAGCAGCAGAGAGTCTCTCTGTCCCTTTTTTAGAAATTTCCTCCTCTTCCTGCAAGTTTTTAGAAATTTTTTAAGCTTCTTTGCTCTCACAAGGTGTTTATGAGCCACCACCAATTTTTCAGCTTTGTTGAAATCAGGAGCCCGTGAGAGCCGCTCCAAAAGCTTCAGTTTCTGCTTCTTGAAGTTGATTTTAGCTTTTGAGGTCTTGTGCTGTTGTTTCACTTTCTTAACTGACTGCTGGACATTTGCTGATACTAAGTTGAATCCATTCCTCCCTCTATCTGCGTCACACAAGCCCACAGCAGAAAATGTCCAGCCCCACTCTAAACTTCTTCAAATGCACCTCGTATTCTTCTTAATTAAACTTCATTGTTGTTTCCGAACCAACTGTCATGGTTTTGCATATTCCGGGTGTTGAATTTTGACTTTTTAATTAAGACTCTATTTGCGTGCCACCTCTGCACAGGAATGTTGCACCATCAGTCTTGAACCTTCCTGCAACTTCTTTGCAGCCATATGCAGGTTTTTCAAATCTACACTCAGCTGCAATAAGAAGCTTGTTGGTCGTTCTGACTCAAATTTCAAAGAGTCAGAAGGTATTTATGATCAGCTGATGATTCTTAATGTCACTCCAAGACCTAACGAGTTAGTGTCCCAACAAGTATGAAGTTCTGAATGTTTCACATAAAGTTCAAAGCACATTCTTGAAACTCTGTTTGCTTTAGATGTTGTATTTATTTATTTCACTTCAGAAATAAGAAAAGTACATCATTTCCAGATAAGTACATACCAATGTTGACGCAGACATTTGAAAGTATAAAAAAATCTCATCATATAGTAAGCAATAGATATATTTTCTTACATTTTTCATTTATTTATTTATTTAAGAATTATGTGAATGGATAATTTTTCAGTTCAAAGATAACATTTTCTGTGCTCTCTGAATGAAAAACAATGTAACATTTACAGCTTCTAAATGACCTCAGATATAGTTTTGGCATTTCAATACCGTGAGTTACACTCACTATCAACTGACATACAGACCCATCCTGTTAAATCTTTGATGAGGTAAAACCGGCGGAAAATGTTTCATACAGTAAATATGGCCCTGATCCAATAATGACAATGCTGGGCCAAAACATACTGTTAATGCCAATTTTGTATTTATTTATTAATAAAATGTTGAAACAAATGTAATACTTAAAATTAAAAGGGAAGACAGCTGATAAATAATAAAATAATCATGGTAAATGGAACTTGTGTGACCAACGGTCGACTTTATTATCTTTCTTTGGGAATCAGAATTTAACCTCTGGTCCAAAATCACAACTACTCCATTAATTATACTCCCGCCTCCAAAATCCCCTCAGTAGAATAAAAAAAGGAAGCGTTTATAACACATATATCACACATATATATATATATATATATATATATTTGCAAAAAAAAAAAAAATCTAACAATGTAATGTATCGACCCCTGAGGTTACAGCAATTAGTTATACATTGCAAAATGATAATGATTATTGAGTGGAAGATACCACAGCTCACTAGTCACTGTAATGTAATGGCATAATCAATGAAAGAGGTCTGCATCAGGGAGTGCATCCAGTGTGCATTTTAAACATGATATTTAACATATAACCTGGAACTATAAACCATAAACAGCTGCAGTAGAAAAAAAAAAAAAAGCAGCCATTATTATTATTATTGCTCACACTTGTAGATGGCCATTAAAACTACAAAGAGCAATTACAATTCACTCATCTTAACGTTGTAGCACTGTATCGCTGAGTGCACTCTTATAAGGCAGATCCGTCAGTGACAATATAAGTGTAACATTCCTGCTGGGGGGAGTAAGGTTCACGCACATATCTGTGTTTTCTGTTTAGGACTTAGAGAAAGTGCCGCCGATATGTCTGTGTGGTTTTGCGTCCTCCTTTCTCTCTTTCACTGCTGAAATGAGGTCTGGTGTTTTCAGCTCCATAAGTCTGCAGTTAGTATCATAATAATGTCTTGTTTCAAGTCACCCTGAAATGCCTCTAGCACAGCAGCACCGATTAAGAAATCTTAATTAAGCTTTTGTAGATTCTCCTTCATCAGACCTTGCCTTTTTTTTTTTTTTTTTTTTAACCCAAAGCGTCTTGTTATGAAAAAAAAACTTGGATTCCTTTAGTCTGTTTTTAAAACACCACTTCCGCCTGACTGAAGGAAGTGTTTGTGTGTGTGTGTAGAGGGACTGCATGTGTGTAGGGAGACAGCAAGAAAGAAAGAAACCAAAGCCTGCGCGTCAGCGCCAGCTTTCAAGTTCCCAGTGCTTCATCTCTCCTGGGGCATTTAAGTATTAGATATCCCTCTGCTGATCCCCTTGTTGTCACAGCAATTTCCCCAGTTGCGCATCATACTTAAACTCATTGCTCATTTCCATTATAACCACCCGATACAAAGCTCACCTGAGATTTACACTGAAAGACAAAATTCAGTTTTACCTCTGAAGCCGCGCAGCATGACACCCAATGTGAAATGGATAAAACAGCACGGGCTGGTGGGAAGACAAGTGCCATGTCTCCCCTCGTACGCAGCGGTATAGAAATGTTCCTGTTGGGAGCCCGCAGTACTTCAGATTTTATGTTCGGCATTGTGTGTTATTGCGATGTTGTAATAGTCTAATCAAATTAACAGCTGAGCTCGCGCAAGGTATTACTAAGCGGCTGTATCGGGGGGGACACTGACACTGGAATTGGTTGATTAAATGACTGTGGATGTGATGAGGTACACAGGGGGACATTATTACTGTGTTGCCTCATTCATCCGTGTTTACAGGGAGCAACTGTCTTGTTTAAGCGTCGGGGGGCTAATGGATCAGCCCGGCTCACTTGGAGACGCATTGATTCCACATTACATATCCAGATTGCCATTAAATTTTGCTTACTACATTAAGGTGTTACTCCTGTCTGAGGCAGGAGGCGCACAGCAAAGAAAGGCTCGACGGTTTCTAAGTGTGACAAAACAAATGGTGTCAGACAGACCTAGTTTGTTAGCTTTGTACACATGTGCCTCAGTTAGGCTTACAGCAAAGTATAATTAGTCAGGAAGTTGTGCACAACAGCTCAGTGAGGATTCAAACAGCCGCTGCTCTGTGCTTTCAACATCTGCTTCTCAGTGATCCCTACAGCTCTACTAATTACTAATAAAACTAGCTAAGCTTATTGCCGTGAATTATTAAAGCTTTATCTGAAGTGGACCAGGAATCGCTCCTGAAGCTAAAAGGCTTTGAGACACAAGCAGGGATCATAGTTCATTGCCGCCCCCGGATTAGCACTTAGCTCGTACTCTACCACACGACTGCAGAAGTTGATTTTATTGTTGGGAACCATGACAACCCAAAGTTCACGTGTGTGGAATTTATGAGTATAGTCTTACTGATCTGACAGCAGCTCACATTTTTATTGTCATGTAATCTGACAAGTCATATTAAAATATTAGTAGCTTTATCCATATAAGACCTCCGCAGGAGTCTTCAGTTCATGTTTCCTACCTTCTCTGGTATTAAGAAGTAGCTTTGTTTTATCTTAGTAGATGTCCCTTCACAGGATTAGGCTGTGTTTGATGCCATTTGATGTAGAAAAGCACCTGAAGTACAATGAGTAATAGTTTAGGGTGACAAATGCAAAGATTGTATGAGCTAAAGTCGCTTCATCTTAATTCAGACTCTTTTTGCCGACTGCTCTATTCTTTATCTTGTCATAAATTAGATGTCCAGGCAATGCCATTCACAATGTACTGCACTGGTCATCTTCAGACACCATACACACACACACACACATATGAAACATTGTATAAACAAGGAATTGTGTACCATTGTTTCAACAAAGCAACATTTTTATAGATGAAGTGGTGTACTGGTTTAAATGGAAGGTTGTTAGAGTTGTGAAGTTTGTTAAAGAGCCTCCAACTGAGGCTCATTGTGTAGGTGCTGTGTTGGTGAGATGTTAAAACAAACTCAGTGCTTCCTTTTCTTTGCACAGTCCACTTTGATGCTGAAACACTGCAGACGTCCCCAGTGGCACTAATCAAAGATGATCTTATTTTATCTTAAATCAAAATTTTGACTACTATAACTTCACAGGCTTCCATTCAACATTTTGGGAACCATGCTTTGTTTATACGAGTCAGATAACCATTCACTTAGCTTAGCATAGAGACCTAAAACAAGGCTAATCTGGTGCCTCCAAAGACAACATGCAAATTTTTAACTTTTGACAGAGCCACTTAGGTGTTTCCTGCTTTTCCTCTTCTTTATGGAAAGTGTCCGCTGGCTGCACTTACATTACCAGGGGTGTTGAATTTTTCACGACTCCAGGCAAGGCTATGCACATTTTTCATGATGCGGAACCATTCCTCTCACTTCAATAAAAAAAAAGGATATTAAACTTTTTTTATTTGTTGTTTGGGAGGAAAGCATGTCGCATTGATTTAATAGATTGTAGATACATTTGTAGTACTGTTTGTATTCAAGCTGATAGGCAATATGTGAGCAAAGGCACTGACTCACATTTGATCTAGTTTGTTGAATCCTGTTTCTGTAATGAGCTAAGTGAATAATCCCTCTGCATTATATTTCTCTGAATCCAAGACTGAGTAGACATGGGCCTCACTGAGGAACGCTATCTGCAAATGAAAGTTGTCAATCCTTTTCTTGGCGGTAGTGAATTTATTTGAATTACTTTTTCTAAAGCACTGAAAGTTCAGGAAGGCAACTTGATTCGTTTAATGCACTTTATTGTGGCGGGGTATTAGGAAGCTGTCCTGAACTCCCATGGATTTTCAATAAAATGTCATACTTTCAAAGTCTGAGCACTCCTGCAGCAGTCTGATTGAAGTCTTTCATCTGTTCCGAGATTCTTTTCGTACAAATTTTAAATTTTGTCAAGTCAATCTTTAATGTTTTATGGTTGGGCTTTTTTGTGCTTTATGTTTCTTTATGTTCATGGTGTCTTTTGTTGTGGCATCTTTACAGTGCAATCATCCCAAATACGTTTCCATCTGATGTGTATAGCGCTGTGATTTGCATTTCAAGCCATTTTGTCCTGCCTGTTTAAACTATACTGAGATTTTTTGACTTTCCCTGAACAAACCGGAAACATCTGATGTATTACAGTCCGTACACAGACACACAGACTGTGTAACAGTTTTTTTTTCCTTGACCAAACAAACCCAAACAAACTCTCAGTGCTCAAAGACTAATATGTGTTTTGTGTGACTTCATGTTCTTTTTCTGTCTACCTGTGCTCTGTCTTCTCTGAAGGTCGTATGCAGGAAGGTGCACGGAGGGGTCACAGAGCTCATTGAGTGGGGCGACAGTAATGAGCAGAAGATTTCTCCCACAGGGGCCAGCCCGCGGATCCTCAACCCCCTACGCTTGTTTGCCAGGGGCTCCCCCGGGTTCAAGAGCAACATAAGGGAAATAACATATTTACAGAACATGGAGGACTTTTGGGACTGGTTATCTAACCAGACAGATGTTCAGGGTGCACAGGTCAGAACTAAACGCAGGCCCATCGTCAAGACTGGCAAGTTCAAAAAGATGTTTGGGTGGGGAGACTTCAACTCCAACATCAAGACAGTCAAACTCAATCTGCTGATCACGGGGAAGATCGTGGACCACGGGAACGGGACTTTTAGCGTTTACTTCCGCCACAACTCTACAGGCCTGGGGAACGTGTCGGTCAGCCTGGTGCCGCCCTCCAAGGTGGTGGAGTTTGAGAACGCCCAGCAGTCCACACTGGAGACCAAAGACACCAAATCATTCAACTGTCGCATCGAGTATGAGAAGACAGACCGCAACAAGAAAACTGGCCAGTGCAACTTCGAGCCTACCAAGACGTGTGTCCACGAGCAGACGCAGAGCCACGTGTCCTGGCTGTGCTCGAAACCCTTTAAAGTCATATGCATCTATATAGCCTTTTACAGTGTAGACTATAAACTGGTGCAGAAGGTATGCCCTGACTACAACTACCATAGTGACACACCTTACTCCTCCATAGGATGACCTAGTTGGTGTTAGTCTGCGTCATTATTTTTTTTAATCTTCAAAAAATGTAAATGTCAACTTCTAAACTCCTCGTCCCCAAATACCTAAATACCTGAGAGATGTTGCATGAGGTGGGACGCACACTGTGAGGGATTAGATGCATTATTATTATCAAAACCTTTGTATGTATTGCACAAATGCAAGGCTCTAACACTTGAGATAGTTAGGTGTCCAGGGACTTGGTTTTAGGGGTTGACTTGGGATTCAGAGCTAGCTACCAACCCTGAGTGATTCCTTTCCCATCACAGCAGCACATGTTCTCTGTAAACCACAGGAATAATTAGTACGATGTCCAGATGTTTTCTTTGAGGCTAGACCATCGGCAAGCGGCCTCTCTTGGAAGCGTATAGCTGGCTTCTCTACCAGTCCTGCATTGATGTTAACGCTATCAAACAATTTCCTCACCTCATTTAAACAATCAGTTTGGGGAAGAAATATGGCACGACTTCAAATCATGTTAAAAATGACAATACCCAGGCGTTTGAATTGTTATTCAACGGGGCATAAAATTAGATAGTCTATTTGAAACTACGTTTTGACTGATCAGTCAAAATGGTCTGTTCATTGTCTTCAAAGTGGAGCCAACATCCATTTGTACCTGTTAGCAGAACACAGGCAGGACAGTCTCTATTATTTCTGATTAATGTGATTAATGGACACTTTTTCAAGCGGCGCTGAATAATTAATATGGCTTTACAAGTCAACCAATCTTTTATCTATTATCTGTCTCTTTTAGGGACTGAAGTAAAGAGTAGCTATTTGTTCAACCTAATTGTAAGCACCCAAGACAAAATAAATTGATCCAACAAATCTAATCCAAATCCTGCAGATTTACAGCATGATGGAAAGTTATGTACACATACATATGTAGGTAGCCCTCCATGTATAATCCGGCTACTGCCTTGTTTTTCTTCTTTAAAATGTGTTGGTTTTCTGATACAATCATCATAAAGCATGTGTATGCTAAACTAGCCTGAAATCCAACATCTGTGTTTGCAGGATGCACTTTGAGGCATCAGCCTGCTGTGAAACGCCCGCAGTGGATTAATGTGTCAGGAGAGGTGGGGGGTGGAGTGGGGGGGGGCGATAATTGCAGGACAGGTGGATTTAGTGAGTCTGGCAGACAATTATCAGCACTTTGTCATGGTCCTGCCACAAGCCCTGACATTACCTGTCTTTAATAGGCTTTAATTAGCCTGGGAAATTTCATTTTCCTAATACTGAGAGTGGAGGAACCAAAAGCAAAAAAAAAAAAAAAAAGAAAAAAGCAAAAAAAAAAAAAAGAAGGTAGAAGTACAGAATCCATCTGGAATTTTAATGAGAAGAGGGACTACTAAGTTTGAAAATGTCAGACATTTCCCAGTTGTACAGCAGGCTTAAATCAAATAACTTTAGTGTAAAAGTGGGTAACATCCAGTCTCATAATAAATAGTGTAATGTGTTTTGACTTAGCAATCACAAAAACATTTTTAAAAGGTGTGTTGTTAAAGACTGTCAACACATTAAATGCCATATGTTGTGTTGTTAGCACATATCTGGGGGTTTTAGATTAGGGCATGTGCTACTGACTAATTACATGGCAGTTACTTGTCAGTTTCTTTATTTGCTCTTCGTCATATGCTGTAAATGATCCTGTCACATTACACATGTGGAGAGGTGTACGAAATACTGAAATCTGAGCTGAGCTATGTTGATGTTTTAGTTCCACTCCTTTTGTGAAAATTGCTGTGTATTATTGTGTAACTCTAAAACTAAGCGTGTTTAATTATGGCTTCAGAGTAAATGATGTCAATTTATCCTCATTTTTTCCAGACAAATATATCAATGAGTATACTGGTCTTTATTTTTTGGTGTTTGTTCAGAGATATCATGTAAATAGATGTCAGACTTATTGCCTCTAGTTGCTTTGATTTCCATTTTTTGTAACCCTTGCACACTGTACCCATTTTGATTTATTGCTAGCTTAATCTTGTTTAAATGGTTTCCCCTGTAAAATACGAAAAAGAGCACCGCTGTGTGTATAGTGTAAGTACAAATGTTCATTTTGGAATAGTTGATTTCATAGGGGATTACTTTTGTTAAAATGAAATTGTAAAGATCGATTTAGGTTTGTATGACATTAAACCTTATTTGAACTTGGCTCACAGCATATTGTCACACTGAGTCAGCTCATATCTGTCGGTGCTCACGGTTGTCTCGTTTCATTCCTGCGACTTCTCAACAGGATAAACACACCATGTTAAGAGGTACATTTCAGTGTAGCTTTTTAATGGGCAATAAATCTGTGTCCACAGGCGTGGATGATACCAGAGGTACACCTCAGGGAGCACATCCATTTTGCTGTGGCCATCAGGGACAGGGGTCTTTTCATTCGCTTCCATTACTCTTATCTGATCAGGGTGAGGCACCCACTCCTTAGGCATCAAGTCACGCCAGGCTTTCCTGCTGCACACATCCAAATCCCTAAAAAACTGAGAGGAATGTTAACTTACATTTCATTTTCCCTGTTTTTCAGTGTAAATATTAATTATAAAATAATAAACAACTTTAAATTTTTGCAGTTGCTGACAAATAACGAAACTGATGTACAAATTTATAGCTACCTTTTATAACATCACCAGTGGTGAATATCCAGTTTTGTTGCTTCCAACACTCAGATTTGAGTCGATAACAAAAATTCATTAGAAACATCTTTTTTTTTTTTTTTTTTTTTTTTACCCCCACCTAACTGCAAAACTCAGTCCCAAATATCACGTCATATCCCTGCTGCCACAGGTTATGTGTATTCCTCACGAATTGAAAATAAGTTTTTGACCCATCAATTGTTAAAATGCAGTCTGAAAAACAAAGGAACCGCGTATGTGAGGAAAAATACTCATTAAAAGAGCTTACAGTTCATCACAAAACATCCAGATTTACAGACAAAGGACCATGGAGCCAGTGTTTGTTTTATCTCATCCTGTTATTTCTTTCTATTCTCTGCTGCTGCCTTTCTTCATAACTGCAAAAAGAAAAAAGAAGAAGAAGAAAAAAAAAAAAAAGACATTTTAATATTAACAAGCCAATATTCAAATTCAAGCATCTAAACTTCCAACCTGGTGTCATTGTTCGCTGCTTATTTAATGACACAAATTACTGAAAATATTTTTAAAATATTTTTTAAAAGTGCCACTGCAGGCGTCTTCATTTTCAAGTGTTACGGTTGGTTGCAGAAAGCAAAGGAAGAAGATAGAAGGTTGGAGAGGCGTCCTGAAGCAGCGATGGTATCAGGTATTTTCCTACGATCTGTACTAAGAGGGGTGGAGGAGGATCAGCAAGCGGCTGATGAAGACGTCTCTGTACCAGCAGGAAAAGAGCAGCCTTGCATCGGATCCACTTTAATTAGAGCCTGTGCTCAACATTCACACATGAAATGGGGTGAAAAAAATGTCTTTCATGTGTTCAACATTAAACATGTTACTGTGCTAATGTAGTTGAAGCACATTTTCTTTTGATTATCACTGGTGGCATTTACTTGTATTTAATAAGAGAACTTGTAGTAGAAGAAAAAAAATGCATCTCTAACAATTAACATGGTCACTAAAAACAGACTGAATAATAATCATCCTTTCTCCCACTGACTTCAACGCTAACCAGTTAAAAATGAATTAACAACCCTGCGGCGCTTTATACTGCTGAAAATGTTTTAATGGGTTAATGCAGGCATTCTTGCAGACAAAACTTCATCTTTTTTGCTTCCAACCATAGTAGTTTCAACATCTCAGGGTGACGCTGAATGGTGAGTAATATCATGTAAAAATGATGCTACTCTTAATTTACAAAATCCTTTGAAGTGTCTGTCACACCACACTACATACGAGACGGACTGAATAAACATGACAACCCCCCCATTCAAACACACAATAACATTGCCAGTAGAAGTGATGCTCAGCATCCTACAAATATCCAAGCATGTTAGAGTAAATTTTTGCACATACTCAATTCATTTAATTCTGCACAAATATGTCAGATAATTGCAGAAAATAAATTGTTAAAACAAAATTGGTACTTGGACACTTTCTTTGACAATAACATGACCATGCATTAGTCTCTCCACTTTTAGTTAACCACAATATATTGAGAATATATATTTGCAAGTTGGCGATACTAAGGAAAAAAATTCTTAAAATTTAATCTATAACAGTTCACAGACGTATGATCTGGAATATGCCGTTCAAATGGGAGACTGAGTAAATACTTCCAATGTTTTAATATATTAGGGCCAAGGTACAGACATTTTTCTGTCTCCCATGAATCCTTAGGTTTGATACAGGGCCTTGATAATGGCAGATTATTTTTTTTCCCCACAAATATGCTATTGAACAGACTTTCTTGTACACTAGTCTTCTGAAGATGGTTCAACTGTCATTTACATAGAAATGGTGCCATCAATATGGGGCATACACATCTTTTAAAAAGTGTAAAGAACTGACCTTGCACTGAAAGTGTTCATGCTTTTTAATGTCTAGTCACAAAACGGGCTAAACATTACAAATATATATAATATTTCCCATTTAGTTAAACCTTTGTTACGTTCCTATAGAACTCCATATCAAAATGACTATTCATGGGAACTAGTGCAACCTGGAGGAGGCCTGGTCTTTGTGACAAGGCAGGCACAGAGTAAAATAGACAAAGTACTCTAGAGCAGCTCCAGAGCAATGGCAGCTATATTAAGGCCATTTTTAAAATTACGGGAAAAAACTGTAGCAGACAGCTTGACTTGCTACCCGGGTTGAACAGAATTCAGCTGGGGAAGCAAAGCAAGCAAGCAACACCGACTGAACCGATTTTTTTCCCCAATGCATTGATGTCAGTCGTCCACGTGCCAGCCTCCCCACATTCCTGGCCAGAAAGCTCCACTCTTCTTTATTCAAGTGTGTTCAGTTTTGGTGGAAATAAGAGTGGTACCCTCGCTAGTCCTGTCTTTGTAAACCCATGCTTCACACCTCCAGTAAAGTCCTGGGGCACAGTCAGGCAGTCATGACTGTTTTAGACGCTTTCGGGGAAGACCAAAGGGTGGGCACTGTGCTGAAGCCAGGGCACGGAAGGCCTCGGCTACCAAGTGAGGATGGGACTGGATCATTGACTTCCAGCCTGCAGTCTCCATTATATCTGTAGCATGACTGTAAGCACAGGCAGAATGATGTTAACATCTAGACATAAGAATGTGCACATTAAAAATCAATAAACATAAATGACATCGTAATGACACAACAAATAAAAAGGACTTGATTTGTGGATTTCACATTCAAATTTGAAAGAAGGCCATTAGTACTTTATGTATGTGGATAGGCTGAAATGAATGCAGGATTATTACGTCTTCACATATTGAATACAACAGAGACAGATTTAAGTTGAACAATTCAAAGTGCCCTTTAACAACACACTTCATCATCTGAGAGAAAAAGTTCCCATAGCGACCACCTCCCTTCTTTTTAAAATTCTACAAATCTTCCATTTCAAGGGTTTATGCAGGTATGAGTCTATTAATAACATGGATACAAAGATATGGGGCTTCAAACTGAAAAGGCAAATAGCACTCTGTCTGCCTGGGCTAAAACAATGAATTCTAATGCATCTGGTTGGGGGACGAGATAAGAGTATGTTATTAATCTTGTGTCACATATATCAGCTAATTACATACTTGCTATTCCAGTTCTTTCCATCTTTACAGCCCAGCTGTCTCAGGACACTGCACCTATGGCAAGGAGATAAAAAGGTAAGCATTCAGGGCTGGTAAACAGAAATGGCAGCAGGAATTTATCACTGGAGTTTTTTTTTTTTTTTTGCAATACTTGCCTGTTGATAAAATCTATGGCTTGTGCTTTGAGCTGCTCAGCACTGTGCAAGTCTGCTAGGATGAGGGTGTCGGCCACATTCTCCACTGAAAGGCTGTTGCACAAGGCCTCTTCACACATGACCTTTAAACGTTCCAACGCGTACTGAGGTGGCACATAAACACACATGCACGCACACACACACATAGAGAAGCAGTTACATCCTGGATTCAATGAGGATGCTCATACGTTGAGATTTCGTCTCAACTATTCTGACAAATATTCAACCAGCAAGCTCATGTAACTTGTACTACAAAATAAAACATTTGACATTGACATTTTGTAATAAAAATATTACAAAATGTCATCTTTATTAACATATTAATCAATCTAGAAATTATTGTGATGACTGTGTAGGGACGATTAAGGTTGCTAAAAGTTCTAGTTCATTGCTCTTAAAACTCATAAATCAAATCAATGATCATGTAATTCATCGTTTGCTCGCCTAAATCGCTTCATCAGTTGTAAAAGTAATTATTATTGTTAAGGCAAATCAACATTCGATGTGAAATGTGGCTGAAGGGTTCGTAGATCCAGTGGCAAATTAAGTTTCTTATATTCTATTTCTATGTTGTCTTGGAATATACATTTTTGCTCTTATGTGGTGGTGTACTCAACTGTCTTAGGTCCGGTTATTTCAGAACACAAAAATTCAGAGTGAAGTTTTCTTTTTAAAGACATAAAATGTGTTTTCAGACCAAGATAATGGACAAGGAATTTTCATTATTGCTACACGCCTGCATGGAAGAAAAACATCACTAACCGCATCCTCAATAATTTCTGTTCATTAGAATTAGCTCTTATCTAACAGTCCCCACAGAAGGTGATTTTCAGTGTCGAAAAACATACAGCCAGTCTGTGGAAGAGTTGTACTGAATATTTTTCACCGTTCTAAAAAAGTGCTAGAATGGGGGGTGTGTATGGGGGAAAGGGGGGGATGCACGGTGAGAAGTCAACAATATTTCTCTAGTTTATCAGAAACAAAGTCACATTAGATGGAGGCTAAAAGAAAGACGGCAAGTAGCATGACAGTCTCACTTTATCTTATCTCAACATGACCATTTCAGAGATGGAGTGGCCTGATAATAATATAGACATGACAAAACACGATGATGATGATGATACACAAGTCTGAAACTGCCATCAAATAACAAAGCCGACATATAACTGAAATTGCAAATTTTCTCCCATATCAATTACTTTGATAAGAGTTGTCAGAGTGTTGTCCTGATATTATTGGCCAAGACGAAGAAACTGCGTTTCAATCGTTGGCTACCAAATACTTAAAACACAGTGATGTCCTGTCCAATCACATCTGAAATGAAAGTGTTTACGCCTGATCCAAACACCCTCACTCAACGGTACAGTGAAAAGTTGGCTTTTAATTCACAATTATTCGCCAAAAGAAGTCACAAATAAAGGGAAAGGTTTTGCTTTTAAAAAGAAGTCAGAGGAAGTTCATATTTTTGGAGTACTTACTTTATCTGCAGCTGCCAGCAAATTATCTGCCATCTTCTCCAGGTTTGGGGCCTTCCCTGTGTAAATGAAGCCCATCATCTCCTTAAAGACATCTGGGTCCACGTCACTGATGTCAACACGGTTCTGCAAAAAAGACAAAGTTACTTGACCTCTCACAAAAGGTCAGGAACTGGAGCACATCCAAATCATGATGTCTTTCATTTTGACTGGGTTAGAATGACCATCAAAAACATGATAAAAGATTTATGTGCCATTTTACTATTGTAGTGAGAAAGAATTATTAAGCAAAGTACAACATGGCCTTTGAGAAAAGGCAATTACAAGCACTTATTCTTACCTTTTTACTTTCTTCCATTTCATGTTCAAACATAGCATTGAAGACTGGGGACCTTGCTGTCAAAGAAAAAAATTGGACAATGATAAATATAACAGTCAAACAGCATCATATTAAGTATGTTCGCAAACCAAATTAAATCATGTTACAAAGGAGGATAAATGATAAAACAGCATATAATGGGACTTAGTTGGCGCACACAAAAAATAAACCAATACAACTGAACTATTACAACCCCAGAGTTGGCAAATCTTTAGAGCTGCCACTTTGTCAGCATTTCCCCCTGACTACTGCAGTTTACCACCATGCCTAATGGAAACAAGCTGGGGAGGAGAGCCAGTCTCTCAATCTCCTGGATCCTACAATCATCTGGGTCGGGCAGGGCCAAGCATGGCTAGTGGGGTGGATTAGTGCCCACTGCAGAAATAGCTACAACAAATCAAGCCAGGAACACAGACCCTCCATAGCCTTTCAAGGTGCTTTTGGCTTTAAATGAGAAGGCATTAAGAAAAAGCATGGATGTGTCTTGCTGGAGTCAGTTGGGGGTCTCCTTGTTGCTGCTAGCTAAAGTGTCAGGGGCCAAGGACAGTCTTACCTGCAAGGATGGATTTATGGGCCTTGAACTCCTGCCCTCCCACATAGAGGCTGCAGTCTGTGAAGCGTGAACACTCCCATAGGTTCCCCAGGTCATCGGACAGCTGGCACTCGGGTACCTTCAGCATGTTCATGTTGGACTGGCCCGAAATGTTAACAGAGTCCTGGACAACACTTACCTAGACATGAAGAACATCACAGGGAGAACCACACTCTGAGCAGACTCACCAAGGCTTAAGATCCAAACTAATTTCATAGCACTGAAGTGTTTTTAATTCACTATTTTAAATGTATTTAGGAATCTAGAGTGAAAAGTTTGCAAAAATACATTCACTTTCAACCAAAATTAATTCACTTTGCTGAAACACCTAATTCATGAGAAAAGACATTTGACTTTAATTTGAATGCAATTTATTTTTCAAAGTCTCAGTTTCCATGAAATTGCTGAGCCTTTCTGGAACTGCTCTTTGGCGCATTATCTAGTCCTGCAAGTATTTGGCCGATTGCATTTACATCAAAATTCATTGAAAGTTAATTTAACTTGTCCCTGGAGAGAGTAATTGAAAAGAAATATATTCTTCTTGACAGACTGAATTCAATTATATCTAGAACAAGTGTCAGTGTAAATGATGAGAAAGGAGGAAGCTTTTCACTTGCTATGATTTTAATGGAATTTGAAGCAAATGCCATCAACTTATTTGTTCTAAAATGGCACCACAGCTTACATTTAGGTGCAAACGTGCAATTCGCCAATTTAAGAGACCTCAGCTGTGACTAATGAAAGATAACGGCAGAGGGACAAATACACAAATATCCGCTTACTATGGGAAAGATTCTGTGCAATAATTTTGTCAAAATTGCCACAAACATCATAACAGCAACTCAGTAACATGACCCTGACTTGTTACACAATAAAGGAAAATGGAGCTAACAAAAGCTGAAAAGAAATATTGGTTACTGTGTGGTATCATCAGACCTATGCAGCCAATCAGCAAAGTAATGACAATAACCAATTAATGTGATAAGCTGTGTTTGACAATCTAGCCTGTTTACCCTTATAGAGATGTAAATTACATTTCTTCTCACAGTTACAGTTACTGCAGTCAATGCACAAATAAGTTACCTCCAAACTCAAAGTCCTTTCTATGTCATTGAACAACATGGAACAGACATATTGACAGGAGGGTAAAGAACAAGACAGAACTGAGAGACGACTCTTTTCTGTAAGCAGATGTCCTTCCAATAAGAGACTGATTCAATGGGGAAAAACATACTCTTATCCCATGAACATGTCAATAATGCATTTTTATAAAGTTTCCCTGTCCACTTCATTGCAAGAAGCTATGAGGAGTACAGCTCTATGCAAACAGGAACATAACAGTGTAACAATTACCTCACAAAACAGGGTGAGCTTGTCGTCTGGTAAGAGACCATTGGCTTCATCGAGGAGGAAGTCTCTCCTAATGAATTTTTTGAAGCCCCAGTCTTTACCTTGGACAAATCTATATGCTCTTTGGCTTTCTGTAAAAATTAAAAATGTACATACATTATTGATATTGAGAATAAACAGAGGTTATAAACAAGGAGTGAAATCACATGTAAGCCCATGTGGTGATGTTTCTGGTTTCTTGTACTTACCCATTGCTTTTGTCTCCTCTCTTTTAGCATTCAACAATGAGAACTTGAACTTTGCCCTGACTTCGCTTTTTGGACAACTAACAAGTAGTAAATACAATGACAGATAGTCTTTGCTTTCATCATCAAGCCCCTTTGGATTGACTCGCAGACACCTGGAAGGTAAAGTGCACAATAGTAATCTTACAAACGACAGAAGAAATAACTGCCTCTTTCTGAGTGTAAATATTTTTGTTTTTGTGCTCCAACACACACTCACAACTAAAAACAACTATTCATTCATATCCATGTAAGAAGAAATGCAAGAAACTGGATGTGACAAATCTAATCATTTCAGATTAATCAAAAATGCATTAAAGTATGGATGTGAACTTCCAAAACTCTGAAGGTCTAGATTTATTCACACGTTATCAAGGAATTTGACAGCCACAGAAGCCCTGCAAATAAAATTAACTCTAGTGAGAAGTTAAACTCGAGCACTAACCATTTCATTTTGTCATTTGGACCAGAGGAGAAGGTTGAGCTCTTCAACACCTCTCCCATTTCTTCTCTGCAAAAACTAAAGTTGTTTATGGTCCACATGTAGGAAAACTTCACAACTTTGACCTTGGAACCAGAAGAAGAAACAAGCAGAACAATCAGAACAAAGCTGTTTCTTTCCTTCGTACTTTTCAAAATACAGTGGTAATATTGTACTTCGTCAACACTGATGTAATTTTGACCGAGAATTGATTATTACAGTTAAGTGTCCATTTATTGTCTAACTTTACCAATAGTTTCCATCCCACATTACAGTAACAGGAATAACACTAATTTACTTTCTAATTCCACAAGAAGACTCCAGGTGTAAATTATAAAGCTGTTTAATTTACAGGCTTCTGGGGTTCGTGCTTGCACATCGTCATGATTTCCTGAGATACTTGAGTAGAACAGAACTAGTATTAAGATTATTATTGACACCTGTTCAATTGCCAGTGACACATCAAACTGAAAAATACAAATACATGGGGGAAAATACCAGTGCTCAGCCCTTTGACACAGTTCGGAACTAATTAACAAGCTACAGATGACCTACCACATTTGTATCTCAAGCATGATCTGTCACCTTTGTGTACATGAAATGACATAATTATTTCCCTTATTTCTTACCTGTGTGTAACACCAGCTCTCTGCCACAGGTCCACTTGACATCTCCCCAGGAGGAGGAGGGGTGGGAACCCGTGACATCACCGGCTTTGGAGTACCACTCACTCACGTCCTTAAAGCACTAATTGTTATAAGAAAGGAAGTACGTATAACTATTTTTGGACAAATTAAAATCATAAATTTCAGTTGTGAAATAAAGTCAATGGTTTAAAGCTTATGGACAAAATAACCCTTGCAAATGAATTGTCAAGATGGAAAAATCCTTTCCAAGAACTCCACTCAGCTTTGCTCTGATTGTTAATCATAAAAAAAGTCTGCATTCTCAAAGCAAATTGAAACAATGTTGAATGAATTTCAGTGTGGTTCACTGCACAAGTGTAGTGATTAATGATGACTCTATCCATGCAACACATCAAATTATACAGTCTGTGTGACAATCAAGTGCTACTCAAATGTGGAATGCATTAGTGACGCAGCTTCTGTAAATCTGTGGTCCCTGACTGGCCACACAAATGCACATGCTCACAGCTGTTCTCAAAATCATATGAAGAAATAAATTCAAAAAAGAAGGCAGTGATGACATACTGCACACAAAGTGCATTTGGGAAGTAGGGATAGTCCCAAGAAGGTCAAGACTTACTACATGGTGAGATGGTCAAATCATGATTTATAACTGTGACGTTGTCTGACACATAAATTAAAGAGAAAGACTGTGTTGAGATTTCAGCTAAGCCCATACCGACTTATATCATCACTCAGAGAGAACGTTAGAAGAGCTAGACTTTAGCCCCTATTACAGTTGTAGTTGGTGTGATGGAGAGGATGATACTCAGCATAATACCACAGGCTGAACTTAACCCCATGGTGCTGCGGCAAGTCCAGTGGACACACATTTTACCAGGTTAGCTACCAGGACACGATTCCAGACTCACTCTCGCACATCGGTGGTCAGATGTTTGGTTATTTATCTGCCTCCTTTATTTGATAGATGCTATAAAATATACTTTGATTGCAAAAGCCCCTTGTCTGTATCCATACAACGTCCAGTCATGAACCATGTTTACACCTGGTTTCTTTGGAGGAAAAAATTGAAATGTAGAAGACAATGTACAGTTAGCAACAGAGCAGAATGCAAATACCCTGCTAATAAAGTCTGTTTGTACCAAATACTCCAGAGAATAGACAGAGAAAAGTAACTTTTGCAGGCTTTTTCTTCTAATATAGTTGTAGTCAGAGAGAGAAAAGGTGACACATTTGAACTCAAAGCCAAAGCAAGTAGCCAAAATTAAACTAAGAGTGAAGAACTGCAGCTAATGTTCACATCCTTAAGGATGAAAAAATTTATCAAGTTCATCCCTTTTAAGAACACCTCATACTAAGGGAACTGTAGACAAATCAATTTCAAATTAATCAATAACATACTGTAACTTTTGAAGGTAACCAAATAGAAACCACAGTACATTTGAGACTGACAGTCTAAAGATGAAACAAAAAATGTTGCCTTATTTGTTACTAAATAAGAATACTAAACTAACAGTGTCCAGTATTGTTAAAAAAAATTTCCTGGAACTTAAACACAATAATGGGAAAACTACAGTTCAACATAAACACATTTCCCTCATTTGATGTAAAAGAAAGCTTTCTGCATAACCAGTAACAATCCATTTTCAATGACAGAGAAACAAGGAAAATGAGCTGAATATTGCATGCACATGCATTCATAAAGTGACAATACTATGATAGAGGCATACTAGAAAGGCTATCAACATAGTACAAATATGGAATGTTACACTGGTGCAGCTAAATGTATGTATGCATGGTGGAGCTTAAACACTAAGTTCTTTAATGGCACATTATGCCAGATGGGGCAGTCAGCTAATCGCAAATTAACTGTGACACTGGGGAGACATTCTGTTACACTTGGTCTTTAGTCGCCACTTGTGTAATCATGTGCATAGATTTTCTCATAACTTGAGTATAGTCTCAGAATTAAGTATTAGCCACGGCCTCATTTTCAAAATAATCATAGGACGATTGGACACACATGGACTGCCATCTAGACAATTCAACCAGAAACATCTTCAACTTCCGATGTTATTTGATTGACTAACTGGCGAGATGAATCAGGTAGTCACGAAAAAGAAGTGTTCTCTAACACCTGGCCACCCTGGCAAGAAACCAAATGTAGTGTGCTGTTTTAGTCATGCAGTAGCCATGAACAAATATGAAAAGCACATTTTCTGTAAAGCTTCTGAGAGGGTTCTACATGATCTCTTCACTTGACATGGGGAGTATCTGGACATTTAATTTCACCTTTCTTACTAAGTGAAGTTGATCTAAAAGCCTCTAAAACCCTATCATCCCTCCAATCAAGCCATCTCAAAGTAAGGGTATTTCCTGTCACCTTACAAAAAAAAAAAAAAAAAAAGAACTTGGTTAAGATTGGACTATTTTCAAAAACTGGCAAATGGGGAAAGACACTAAACTTGCAAATATAACAACTGTATCCTTATCTTAAAAAATATATTTTACATAAATTAACATATTTATACAAATACACTACTTGATGCAAGAATTACAAACATTAGAGATGTCTCAAAGATGACATACAGACATCAAAGCCAAAACAAAGGATTACACCACTGGGACTACTGTTCTTGGAGCAGCTTTCTTCTCTAAAGACCACTTTTCTTCTCAGAGGATGCCCCACTATGTGATTTCTCACAATACATAACAGAATTGTCATTTCTCTTGAGCAAAAGCGAATTGTTGGTTTTTTGCATCCTTCACAAATTTCTGGCTTTTTACCATTGTTTATAATTAAATTCTCTTTCATTGATCTTTTGTATTTTCAATATTCTATCTGAGGCTAAAAGTAATCAGACTGTGAGACAATGTGCATTTGTGACCAAGAAAGTGGGGATTGCAAAAGGATATCTTGGTAGCTAATATAATATATAGCTAATATATTGCTCACTTGAAACACCTTCTCTGGAAACTGGGAAATATTGGGCAAAGGTGAGGCAAATGTGCCCTTAAGGTGAGTGTACAGACATTTGCTTGCAGTGATGAATCTACCAACTGTTTGTATAGTTAACTGCTGCCACCTTTTGAAGTAATGTTTGGATATGAAATGTAAATCACAGGTTAGGGTTACAATAAATAAGAAGAGTTAAAAACCTTTTTAATCACCTCTTGACAGGCTTAAATGTACAGTGATGGTGTTTTTCTAAGTTATCACAGGATCCTTCATGGCCCCATCTCCACGTTCCACTCTAGAAATAAAGAAACGGAGATTAGACCTTCAAAATTAAAACTAAGGGCTACTGTGTTACTGAAGCATCTCACATCTGCCTTGATAGAAAGATGATCCAATTGACACCACTGGAAAGCTTTTAAACCATTCAATATTGACCAGCCATGTTATTAGTGATGGTCAGACACCAGAATGTTAGCTCACAATGGGTTGTATAGGCTTAACATACCTCGCCATGTTCAACATTGACTGCATTTTTCATGCTTTAGCCTAAAGCGTTGCCTCTAACTGATTGGTCGGGCCGTAAACCAGTCACTTAAATGAGCTAACTCGACACTCACCGGCAACTTTGTTTGGCTAACACGTTAGCTGGGTTGTGCCACCTCGCATTTACTACAACAGAAGTGATGCTATCCGGGGAGGCAACTAGCTGGTTTGCATTAGTTGAAAGTAAAACGATCGTATCTTTAAGCCTTGCACCTTTTGTTGTCGCGTTGTGCGCTTTCCCAGATATAAACAGATGTGGCTACACCGAACACAAATAAAACGAAAATCAGTAGAAAGCAACAGCTCAGTGTTAGCGTAGCATCAGCTAAAGTGTCAACACTAATTCCCAAACCATCACTACCGCTTCAGGGTTTGCCCTTTCTAAACATTAGATATAGTCTCATCAGGAATAACGTTAGCACTACATAGGGTACTTTGTTAGATTTGGCCAATATGACAATTATATGAGGAATACGTGTTTAGCTAACTGAAGCTAATCTGGATGTTCTCATTAGCAAGATTAATGTTAACTTCACTTTAGCTTTAGATCGCAAATGCAGCTAACACTGATCTGCTAGCTTGTTACCAACAAATCCATCCACATCTTATCGGCCAGACTTACGTTAGTTGCTCCTCTGCTGCAGTACTGACTAGCTAACAATACCTCAACTTAAACAGTTAATGTCCCCCATAGTCTCCGTGTTGCCCACTGTTAAAACAAAGGCCCTTCACTAGTTCCTGGGGCAGGATGCTAACTCACCAGGCTAACGTAAACCCTCACGTTTTGGTACAGCCTATTGGTGGGAAAACAACGGTGGCTAAATAGCAGCTAGCCCAAGCTAATCTCTGCACTGATGCTCACAAAAAGTTTAAAAAGACACGGTGACGGCGTACCTTTCAATTTCATACTTCCATATATATCGGATAACGCATATAGCTTTGTGTCACACTCGCTCCTTTCACCCTCGGTCACTTTAAACCTTTTTTCACTCAGTCTCTTCACAAGGTTTCTTTGTCTAATTTATATCTGTGCTAGCTTACATCTGTCTAGCTGGCTGGTATCTTCACAGGCTAGAAAATACACCCACTGCGCATGCGCGAAATATTCTGGTCCATCTCCTTTTTTTTTCAGCTGATCCTGCCATAAACACAGCAATAATAATGATAATAACAATAAGAAGAACACAGTTATATTGCTGTTATATTACACCCCCCACATACATCCTCAGTTGCATTGATACTTATATATTTTATATTTATTTGACTATTGCATCTCCATATAGAACAATTTGCCTTTTTTATGTGTATTTATGTAACTATGTGTCTCAGTTTTCATGTGGGTTCTTATGTACATGAACCACTTTAAAATAACTTCCCCAGAGGAGTAAATAAAGTATCTATCTATCTATCTAGAAGACATCAAAAATCCTCATCAGTGTTAAAATCTGTAAATTTGACAACATTGCCAAGATTAAGTGCTTGAAATCCAGTTAGCCAACCTACTCACTTCTGCAATTCTGCTAAAGTATACAATTATTTTCTCACATTTTAGGATTGATGTTTTCCATCACTCAGCCAGACCTAGTGCAAGTGGATGCTCTTTTTTGCACTCCATCTTCTGTAAATAAATAGATGATTAGGGAACTTCTTCTAGTGGGTTTGTTTTGCTGTTGAGATAAGGATTTAGATTATAGGTTTGTGTTTTTGGTAAGAGATGATATATACATGGGAGACTGATTTTTAAAACCATTCACATCACACTTGAGGGTCCTTATATGGGAGGAAATGTCAACATTGTGAGTGTCGAGTAGGTGTTTTCATCATGTGCCCATTATGTTTTCATCCGTCTACAGCCAATCTACATACAGACTGAAAAATAAAATAAATAAAGGAATTTCAATAGATGAAATCCCCAAATACAGCTCATTCTCAGCCACTGTCTCTTCCATCTGCTACTGATGTTTCTTGTCTAGCAAACACAAAGTATTTTGGGTAAGTTGTTCTCTGTAACAATATGCCATAAAGACTCCCTGTAGGCCTCTGATAACTAATTCCCTTTCAGATGGATGGACATTGTTCTGCTCTATGAGCGATAAATGCCTCCTCAGCACCAATCAGTCTACATTCATGGACAAAATGCAGTACAGTCTTTGGATTTTTGCTCTTCACAGTGACAACAAACACCAAAACACCTCAGTGAGCCATTTTCGGCTTGGTTAAATATACTGTAAACACAGCAGCAAAATGTGACATTCTGATACTCGGGCCCACATCAAATGTCCTTAATATCATAGGGACGTTACAGTGACCCATCTTGAAGTACAAGGGATGGATGATAAGATCACAGTTGAAGAGATAAAGGCATACTTATCTTGAATTTAAATCGGCTTAATTTAAGGGCAGGGAGACAGGCTGTGCTGAATGTGTCCACAAACAACAAAGTCCAGCAATTCAAGAAAAGGGCTGGAGGGGCTCAGGAATAATCATCTAATTGGATTTATCTACTATTCTTTTAAAAGTGCTAGCATTTAATTAATGAATGTGCATAATGGTGTATATACATGGAACATTGCAACTTTTAATTCAAGGCGTTTTTGTTTCACATCAGTTTGGCAGTTGTGTTTCTATTCTTAGTACATATTTGGCTTCAGAATGAGTGACTACCTGCTCTGAGTCTTTGTCCAATCTGATATGAGATATGTTCCTCAAGTATTAATTGAGGTATGCATGAATATCTCCTTAAACAATGGCCGTGGCAGTCCCATCTAAAGTACTTTTTTAATTAAGAAGATCTCAAAATACCACCGATATTATTCCTGACAGGTATTCAATGCCTTCACTGATGAGGACCGATATAGACAGAACTTATGAGCCGAACGAAAAAAACCTCAGTGACAAGATGGGCTCCAGTGACCTTATCAGAACACGGTCATGTTGAGAGAAAAATGGAGTCTGACATTGGTAACATTCTTTTTTTTTTTTTTCTCAGTGACTTGGAAATCAAGTCATCATACTGAACAAAGGACAGAAAAGATGAAACAAGATGACAGAAAAGCCCAGAGATTCCAGTTTAATCTAATTTGATCAAATCTAAGTAATAAAACACATGGTAATACCCAAGATGTTGAGAGGACAGATATGGAAAACAACCGTAGATTGCCAGCAGTCCTGCAGAATATTCTTTATTCATAATAGTTTCCTATTCTGAAAGAGGAATACATCTTTTTCTTCTTCTTTTCTTCTGAGGCAATGAAAAACTACTTCGTAAAGTGTTGGTATTTTAGTTTTGGTAGTATGTGTCGGCTTGCATTGTCTGCCCTTGTATTTTTTCAGTGCTTCTTTCAGAAAATGAAATGTATCCCATGGACCCTTTTGTGATTGTTTTCTCCATGAATGATAATGGTTGAATTTTGGTCCAAAATCACAATTTTTGTCATTTGAGTCTGGTGTTATTGGGAATACTGTTATTATCATATTTTATCTTTGTAAATAATAAAAACAAAAAAACATCACCAAACGTCAATATAGGCTCCAAAATTGTTTTGCTGTGGATTTTTCATTTGAATACAGCCATGCAGCAAGATGAATCTAATCCTGTTTTAATGAAATGCCAATAACTCTGCGGGCTGTCATTAACTTTGTCTACTGAATCACCTTGAATCTCCTTGCACAACTAATCACAGTGATTGTCAGAAAATGTATGGAATATTTCATGAAAAATATGTAAAGTGGAAAATTTGTATCGTCTTCCGCTAAGAACATAAATTTTGTCTCTTTGACGCCCAAGGTGTCCTTCACCTCATGCATAAGAATTCGATGCAGCTAACACTTGTTTTGAAATATGCACACCTCTCACGTATTACATGTGTTAATGACACAGATTTACGTGTCGCACATTCGCTTTCATCAGTTGATTCAAAACATGAACAGCTGGGAGAAATTGTTGCAAGGTTTAGTATGACAAGAAAAAAAACACCATGTTGCTTTATGGAAGCACCAGAATCTTCTATAATCTTCAACAAAATGCAGCTGTGGCCATGGAACACCAGCAGAATATTAGTTTTTTGAAGTACTCTGAATTTCAGACTGCTAGTCTAGATTTGAATTACATTATAATACACAATGAGCTTGATCCAGTGTAATCCATTTATTCCCCTCATCAACCGCACATGCAGCTCTTAAATTAGTATCAATTGTGTTGACTATGCACTGCTTTGGCACACAGAAGACTGTGGACATGCAGTGGAAATGCCATTTTTTCAAGTGCCTTGATGATCTTCAAAAACATGAAGTAAAGGTTTAAATTAAGATTACCTTCTAGTGTCTGGCAGAGGGTTGCTTGTGTTCATTCATACAACATTAAATGTATTCAGTGTCCAGGCATGTCGTGGATGAAGGTCTGTGCTTGAATTTTCAACACAACACCACTCTCAGTGTTAATATTTGAAATGTGCAGCTTCACTGAGCCTGGGCACTGAGCCAAGACTCTTATACTTAGATATAATCACCGAAAAAGGTTTTTAAACCATTTCCCCCCCTTATGTGTTTGACCCTCCCTAAAATGACAAGAAAAGTTGCCTTCTTCAGAGAATGGGTTACATTCAGATAACTGAACTGTGCCGCAGCCATATATAGTGCTAGTTCTTAAACTGCTATGCATTATACTTTTTTAATGTAATGGGCCAAGAAAACTGCTTTTACACGTTTAATTACGTTGTAATCTTACTTTCTGTCAGCACATCAGTACACTTCATGAGTAATTCTCAAAGGACCAGAAATCCAAGACCTTATTAAAAAAATATAACAATTCCAAACCACATTTGTGCCAAATTATGCCAAAAACTCCAGTATTATAACAGCAGATTTGTAGAGACTTGGCAGAAAATTAACTGTGAGGAGACTGCATAAGGGTGTAATAAAACTCCAAATAAGATTAAATTACACTTGTTTCCATTTTTATTCTTCTTCATTAAATGGTATCCTTGTTTTCTTTCCTAGCAATCTTTGAGCCTTTTCAGGATTTTGACAGGGCTGATTATACAGCACGAAGCAGATGCTCTGTTGCCAAGATGTCCATTGACAATTATTTCTATTCTTCATAGCTCATTTCCCATGGAGCAGTGAGAGAAATTGCACACTGGCTCCATGTTATTAAAAGTGCCACTCTGTATGGAAATGAGACACTAATTTTTTCCAAAATACACTTTTTTTTTTTCCTGGGTTTGATTATCAAATGAACTATGACATTCTTGAAAAAATGAATCACTGTTATTAGTTTTAAGATAAACACATTTCAACTACATTCTTCCATATTTCACTTGATTAAAGAGAACAAACCCAATAAGATCATTTGTCCATGTTTTTTTTTTGCATTTGAACAGCTGATCTTGAATTGAACCACTTGACATACATATTTGACTGTTGCTCAAATGGCAGAATACAGCTACATATGGTTGGTCATATGGAGGATGGCTTGTAACAGCTCTATTCTGTTTTGTAAGAGTATTCGATTAGAGGTTTTTTTTAACCTCACAAAAGATGGCAAAAAGGTGGTGATGGTGAAAATTACTTCTAAATCTAAATCTTAAACAAACAAACAAATTCATCAGTTCAGCATTCACATGCTTTTACATTCAGTCTTTTTTCACTTAATGGATTACAACAGCAGACAGATTTGACCAGTTAAGAATATTTCACTATTGCAGCATCCTAGAATATATTGTCTGTATAAAATCATTTTATTACATTATTATGCATAAAATACTATGACAGCAATACTGTTCTGCCATATTAAGTTGCAAACATGATTATTGTTAGATTATCATTTTTTTTATCCATAGATGGTGTTTTATTTGTCCCCTATTTTAAAAATATGGAAGTGTGGGAGCTTGAACTGGAGCAGCATAGTTTAACCACTATCTTTATGTTATTGAAACATTTAAAATCTACGTATTTAGATGCTAGCATTCAAATTATAGTTTCATTTTTTGTCATACCTTATATTTGGCAAAACAAGGTATGATCAAAGTTGCAAATGTTATGCCATGGCTTTAAAAATCCTGCAAAAACAGAGCTGTTAAATCTGAACAGACAGTGTTGCAAAGTCAGATATCTGTAAACAACATGCCGACTGTCATGTCAGAAGTGACGGGGGATTGGTTTGTGAGAGTAGAGGGAGAATTAAGACATCATGACCTGATGACGTGGCGTCTCATTTCTCAAGCAGGGAGCTCATGATAACCTGTCCTTCTTGTGATCGGCTACACCTGCTCGCTAACTGGCTGTTGGGACCAGCTTCTTCCTCACAGCCTCCTGTCTTCACTGCCCTTTCATCTACCCCGCTCCACAAAAGAGAGTTTAGAAGTCTTTTATCTTTGCCTGGGGGTAGAGTTTCTCGTCTGCTAGGAGAGGAATTCAACCAATTAAGCCTATGCTGGTATTCTTATGAACCACGTATCACAGGAAAGGCTCTAGATGTTTTCCAGTCTTTCACTCTGCATAATTGGGTAACCAATTCTGCGTCACCAAGAAATTGACTGGTGAATTTTAAGACAACCTGGTGTTTTACTGTGTAAATTTAGCGCTTGTGTTGTAGTCACAGTGTTGTAGTCTGCATTATCATTATGCAAAAAATTTTCTTGCTCTTTGTCAGAATTTTATTTGTTGTGATTTGATGGTCAGAATTAATAGACACTCTCTTGGCTGGCTGTTGGTCAGGTTAACATGTTTATGACTACTTCAAGCAACATTATGGACACCCAGCAGTCTAAGACACATACTGTACGACTCTGACCTGCTTGATACATCCCATCTCTCTCTGCATTTTGCTGTTACTTCATACACTCTAACAACCCAAATCAGGTGAAATACTATTTAAATCCTACTGTCAGTAACATTTTCCAGCTTAAAATATTCCTGTCTGGGATGGCACTTGAAATCCTCTGAATTGTCTCCTCCCCACTCATTCTCCCTCTTGTATTCACTCCTTGTATATTTCATTTGCAAAGCACACAGTTGTGCACTGGGGAGATACCCAGCATGGATGCATTACTGAGAGACTGTAGGTGAGCAATTGCTGATCCTGGGGAGTGATAAGGAGAGCTTGGCTATCTGAAAGCTGAAAAGGGTGAAGAGAGTCATGGAACACACAGACCAGGAAGGTCACCAGCTGCCAAAGAAGGGGGCAGACCAAGTCCAGAATACCCTCGGCTTCTCCTCTATTTCCTGACACTAATGACATTGGAAGCCTGTGGTGGAGAAGAGGCGTCAGTGGAAGGAAGAAGTTAGGACAATGAAAAAAACTGAGCTCTGAGGCAAGTGAACACTTGACTGATTCAAAACCATGACACTGTGATCTTGGCCTTTACACACAAACTCCACAAGTGGATTGATTAGAAGATATGCAAACTCGATAATCCGCTGGATATCCTCACTATCGCTACCTTTGCATATGGTCATTTTAAGGACGTGCTTATCTCTAGCACCAGAATTTACCAAGCCAATAGATTTATTTCCTTGGAACACTTGAGAATCACTCCCCAATACATTTACATTTGTTTATGGATGGACATCTGAAAGTCACATTTATTGAAGGGAGACTTGCACATTACATTTGTTGAGCTCAGATAAAACTATGTGAGGTATTGTCAGCAGCAGCAGCAGTGTGTTTCATAAATTGGCACTTTCAAGACAGTTTTACTTTCATCTTTTCTCCTGAATTCAGTCCTCTTGTTTCTTTGCAATTTGACAACCAATTTGATCTGATTTTGGACTTCCTTTCTTGTGCTGGCCTCCAGACTTTCAGCAGTGTTTAGTCATTTGTTTATGTGCAGGCTTTCCCCAATAACATTTCTAGGCAGGTGCATGGCTGCCCTCCACAAATTATGTCCAGGATAATTTCATATTGATTAATGCAGATGCGTTCCTCTTGGCTCTCAAACCCTACCTGCAGTCTATTTGGTATAAATTACTGAAGCCATTTTGCTCCACAAAGCCAGCCCTCTCCAATAAGGTGCTGGCTCATGTGTCGACTGGGGCCCCCAAACTACCCCTCTGCCTGCAGGAACCACTAAAGCTTTTAATTGCCTTCTGTGCAAATGGTCCTTATGCACTTGATAAAGTATCTGGAAAGTCAGACATTGGGCACGGGTTGGTAGCAGCGGCTTAGGGGAGTCTGTGCGCTCGTAGTATGTGTGAACGAGATACAAAATGTGTGTGAGAGAAAGGGAGAGAGAGAAACAGAGAGGGTGACAGAGCAATACAAGGATATAGATAGTGAGACATAGTGATGGCTGGTTGGTGAATCCTAGCCATGATATTACAACCTTTATGAGTGTGCTCTTAAAGTTACCCTTTATGAGTGCAGTCACCGCTCAGCAAAATACTTGAATGGCCCCAGCTAGTGGGCCGAAGGATTATTTCCTTCTGTGTACATTTGCTACAGTAGAGTGGCTGATAACCCTGGGTAAAGCGATAAACAATCAAAGTGCGGCTTCAGTGGAAATGATTGCATTCTGTACCCTGCCCAAGAGATGGGGGCCATTATTAACGTGTGTCCTGTCCTGACAATGCTATTTTCTGGAAGGTAATTGCAGATTCAGATCTCTGAGAGAGCCTGACTGAGAGTAAATGCCACCTCTTTAATTATGGTCTCCTCCACGTCTCCTCTATTGAGCGGCGGAGATGTCTATCGCTCCATGGGATCCTGGGGAAAATGACTCTAATGGGAAATGACCAATGTCTGGGAAGCAGGCTCAGATTAGAAGCGACGTTTCTAATTGATGGCTAAAGAAATCCCAGGCCGGATGACTGGCTAAAGTCACTTTGGAGCAAATGTAATTGGAGTGATTGGACTTCTAACAAGAATCTGTGGATAATCTCTACTGATTTAAGTTTGTGTGAACACAGACAACAAGCTGAACAGCAGGCATGGCAGCATGGACTATTGAAGAAATACAAAAAAGTCACTGGACAGCCCTGGTCCCTTATACTGATTTGGGTCAAGGTGACATACAAATATAGTATTGTTTTCCAAGGTGAGATGTAGAGAGAGTATATGGCTGGGGCCATCTGACACCACATGGAAATTATACTTTGATAAATGTGACAGTAATTTTTATGGGGGTTTGAAGGATAGGGCCACCATAAAATACTGTTACAAATGCATTATGAACCCATAGCACTTATGAAACATTGGCAGTGAATTGTTTTAATCTGACTGATAACATGATCATGGATATTGTGATTGGCACTCAGCTCGGGAAAATTACTCTGATGTCTAAACAATAATATTTGTTGCTTCGAGTGAAAGGGTGGAAGCTTCGTCTGTTGCTCCCAGTTTAGCATTGATGTACAAGAGTCACTTATGGAAAAACACATTAACAGTCAAAGCTATCAATGTAATATAAGAGTTTGAGTTTTCATTATTTACATTTGATTAAAATATCCAACATCTGAGCTAATATACATAATGTAGTATCATGCATTTTTATTGCTGTTGTAACATATAAACATGGGTGCACTAAATTAAAAATCAAATAAATAATTATTTTCAGAAGGATGCAAGTAAATAAATAAAAATGAAAAAGTCCTAAAAGTTAGTCTCAAAATTACTTTATAATGCAACTGTGATTTATTCATTTATTTGAAGATGAACATTACAGACTGATTCAGTGTTAAGGTAGTAGTTACTTACTTCAAAACAAAAGACATTTATGCAAAGTATTTTACAAACACCGAGAATTAGATTTCAGACAAAAATCTGGTCAATCAGACAAACAGTCTTCAATAATCATACAAATTTTGTAAAGACAGACAATGAAGATTGTTTAATTAAAAAAGCCAGAAGAGCAAAGCAGTGAAATAATACTGTGTATTTGTAAAATTAAGTGGAAAGGGGTTATATTATTTAAAAAAAAAAAAAAAAAACTAAAACAAAACAATAGTAGATTTTCTTGTTTCTATAATAGCTTTGATTTGTTAATGGGGTTGTTTGAACTCATAAAGTCAAAGTGTTCTTCCACTTTTGAAATATTTTACTTGTATTAGGCATGTATTATCTGAAGTCACACCTTGTGGAGCAACTGTGTCACTAGACCTTTAGACTCTGTGCAGGCTGTTGTTTTTGTGGATGTTCACCAGTTCTTGTATCCATCACTGCTTTCTGTCAGTGGTAACAAATCTTCTGCTCTTTTCCGTCTGTCCGGTCATTAGTTGACATTCTGGTGGAGGGCAAGAGGATCTCTGAGGTTCTCCAACTGCAAAGTGTTGAAATGACAAAGTAATAACAACATCTGTCTTGTGTCCAGTGGTATTGACATAACATTACAGGCACCAAATTGTTTGTATTGTGAAGTGTGTCTCGAAGATACCCCAAGCTTATGACTCTTACTGTTCCAGACAACATCAGGCTTGCAACATCTGATGGCTGATGGTTGGATTGCAGCCGAAAAGGTAATGGCATGACAAATGACATTTTCTCTAACATTCAACTGGTTTTTAAGTAACCCTTACAAAGAGATGTATGTAATAATGTTAACAAGAGACTCTTCACTAAGGTACAACATAGAAATGAAATTTCATGCTATGGATTTATCCCAAGCCAGCTCTTTGGATGTCAGGGCCTCCAAGTTTGATCAGAAGAGAATTATTGAGATCCAGACTGATGTTTTAGTTTGAAAATCCTTCATTTCTGATGTGACTATGCTTGGACTTCTAAAGCCCCTAAATCTGAGATTCTCGGAGACAATGCTGCCTGTTTTAGTTTAAAAACACATAAGATTGTGGTGTTGTCTAGTCAGACATCCACTCTCTGATCAGTCACAACTACCAGTGATGAATGTTGGCTTGCTGCTGTTGTGGAGTTAAATTCTGCATTTTACAATGCAAGAATTACTTTTGCTGCTTCCCATTTGTAAAATTGTAAATGAGACAAGTGAAGGGTATCAAATCAGCTACCGCTACACTGCAATACAAGAACAAGGTTTTCAGCAAACCTATGGAGTGGCAAGCTGTCATTTGAGCTGACAAAAATGTCTCTAAAAGAATCACTTTAAAGAACAAATTATGAAGAATTATGAGAAGCAAAGATTGAAAATCAAAAGAAGAAAACAAAAAAATAAATGCATTATCAGATGAGAAGATACTGACGAATGCAATTGTGAAACACAATTACAAATTGATTTATTTCAAGGTGTTACAGGCCAAAGAGTTCAGAAATCACTCTCCCAGCAAAAAATGAGCAGGCCTGAGAATCTGTGACTCAGCAAGTCACTGCCTTACACTTTCTTACTCATACTTCTTGGCTTTGAAGCATGACAAAGCACCCAAGTTGGTGAACTGTTTTCTGATGTCAACAGGATTTCTGGAATCTGGGGTTAATATTTAAATATTTCAGTTTTGATCGATAGAAGCTGGCCTTCAGTACAAAAGCTTTATTCAAGTCTAAAACATGTGAACTCTCTTTCTCACATATTTTGAAATTATTCTCAATTCCACCTTCTCTGAAAGGTCAACATTTACGTTTTATTCACTGAGTATTTACTGACCTTGTCACCTGTTTTGTATTGTGTGCAGACAAATGAATTAAGATTCAAGGGTCCTGGTAATGGAAAAGTGTTTTAATTTCCCCCTGACATTAAGATGTTGTGCCTCATAGGCATTTGGTGGCACATTACTCGGCGCCTGCTCTCTGGCTCTGCCATTGCCCCCCATGTTCCACTTAAACACTTCAATCACTGCAAAAGATCAAAGGAGCTGTTAAACTAATCAAGTGGAGACACAAGAGATGAAACTCCCCCTGTATTCAGTATTTTCCCCATTAGCACGCTCTCTCTTCCCTTCCCCTCCCATAACCCTATTAACAAACACTGGAAATTCAAAGGGGAGTTTGCTGGATCAGTTGTATGCAATATACAGAGAGCAAAAAACTGCTGTTGACAAATGGATATGTATTCTCGATGAGCTGCCTTATTGAACAAGGAGCGAGAATCCTCTGCAGTGCTCAGGGAACAACAATTTGACCATCATCCTCTGCACTTGACCCACAGCAGCACATAGTACCTGTATAATATTGAATAGAATGAACTTGCAGCTATTACTGGTGACAGCTCCATTAAAACTGAGTGTGTTGTGCAACAAACAGTCGTATCAGATTAAAGAGAAGAAAAAAAAGCATGTTCTTTTTAGTATTATTAAAGTCTTATGATACAAGTAAAACCATAGGCAATACTGGTAAAAATGAAATGAATATATCTGGCAGTAAAACATTTATGGGATTCAGATTTATATCTCCTCTCAGACAGGAAGATTAGGAAGCGAAGGCTTTCTCTTAAAAAAATAACCTGAGAAGACGAGGCTCAAACCAAATCTGAAGGTGTATGGTTTCATATTAATAAACACTGAGGCTGAAGGACATACCATCCAATCTTTAAGAGTCCATATTGTAGCTTAATAGCATCGTGTTACAGACCCTCTGTGACTGTGGCTTTGAAAAGGCTGCCATATTGGATAATAACTTATTATCAAGCACCTGAAAAAGAGGTGCGTTTTGGAGGAACAGGTCAGAAGGTGAGCTTCCTTTTATTTTCTCCCAGAAGAAAACAATCTCAGAGATCTAACACATCTCATTTGCTGTTATTTAAAAAAAAAAAGTTTAATAAAGGTACTGAGAGGCTGAGAACCTTTCAAAAACAATAATAAATCCCTCAACAGCACATCTGATCATTTTCAGCAATAATATAAGCATTATAGCAGTAGATTCGTGCTCAACAACTGCCATAAACTCTCAAGTTTTGTGCTGCATTTAACAAAGATGGAGATATGCTTTGTGTATATCATCACCGCTGCAGGCCATTGCGCTGGTGCACGTGATGACAGAGCTTCATCAAGCCCAGACTCATCATTTCAAGTGTGACCTATATACCAGTATCTTACGCCTGTGTACCAAGTCATTTTGGTTTAATGCAGGAACGAAATGTACTGGAAAAAGGGGTTAATTTGACAGGCCTTTACATTTCAATCACTAATTGAGTGGTTTCATTTAGGAGCCTAAACAAAGCAAACAATCAGTCAATATATGCCATTGCAGAAATAAACATCAGCAGCAGAAATGAAGCAATTAATGGTGAAACGCAGAAAGCCATTAGTTTAATGGGGAAATTATGAAAGAGAATAGTGCCTAGGGTGTTTATGCCATTGTCCGTTTGTTTGTTTTCACTGATGATAAATGTGTCTGCGTTAATAATATGACTGCATTTAATTATAGTATTAAAGTATTTTTAGTTGTTTTTTTTTTTAGGCTGTTATCAGTACATGCAACATTTGTAATATGGTGGTGAATGCTGTCTGGATGAGCATAATTCATTCATAAAGCAGCTGAAACAAAACAAAGCAAAGCAAAACAAAAACTAGATATTACATTTTACCTCTCAGAGAAGGGTTTTCAGGACAAGCTTCTCTTTCCTGAGCTAGAGGAGCCCGTCAACAACAATTAAAAAATTGAAAAAGTATGCCGGAGAGAGTGAGAGACAGAGAGAGAGAGAAGTTTCAATGTGATTACAGAGGAGGGAAAGTAGCTCCTGACAAGGCACATAAACTCTTTGGAAGCTATGCTGTGAGTCTCCTTCTGCCAGTCCTTTCACAAGAAAAGTTAATGATGCTGGCAAGAAGATGAATCACCTCAGACAGCACACAGAGCAGCTCTGACAAGTGAGCACCGGCGAGTCTGACACCTGCAAGTACCAGAAGAAAGACTAATAGTCATGTCAGCTGCTACCTGTAGGAGTTGAGCTATGTCTGTCTGTGCTGTCCTTCTTATTGCAGGCGAAAAGCAGCGAGATACAGCTGGCTGGACTTTAACAAAACATAAAGTCGCGTAGACCAATCAGAGGAAATGTTGGGTGACTTTCATAATAGATTTCAAAAGGAGTTTTAGGAAAAGTATTTCAGCCATGTCAAATCTAGACAGAAAACCCCAAAGCGATGGGTCTTGTATTTGAACAGTTCAGTAAGAACATTAATTAGAGTCAGTGAAATGTTGGAATAAACAAATATAGAATCAGAAATAGGAAGACATCTGTGTTGAAAAGAGCATTATAGTAATAGTTAATTCATCAGGCTGTGTTTGTAAATAATTTCACTGTAACTAATGGTGGAATCTCCAGTTGCCACAGCTGAAGAGCAGATTTGATAACAAAGCACAATCTGGTAAATCCGGTGCAATCTGTTGTTACACCCCAAAAATGCAACTAAACTTGCAGCTTCATAAACATAATGTTGCCATATCCCACACATTATATTTTCATGATGTCTTAATCATTTGGGAGTTTTGATGTCTGATGTCTTTGCTGCTGACTGCCAAAATGCTCCTATCAAAGAGATTTTTAATCTCAATCCCAATTTTTCTAGGTTAAATAAAGGTTTAAAATAAAAAGTCTCTGTCCATGTCAGTAACAATGAAGGCTTTGTCTGTAACTGTTTAAAGGAAACAGAAAATCAAAGAATAGAAGAACAAGAAAAAAAAAAGCTTTAGGTAAGAGAGTGATTATAAGACAGTGTTGATTTCTGTTTAGTGATGCACCGACATTCATCTTTCTTTATGTACAGTTACTGATTAAGTTATATATGATTATTGTTCCTGTTCCACCTCACAAATACAATTAAGATAACAAATGAGTCTCAGTAATTTACAGTCTGAATTTACAATAGAGTGGGCGTTTAGGATCTTTAAGTGGCTTACATCATTTGTATCCAGAGGAGCTGTTTGCTTTATAGCACTTTAGTGTACAAATATATTGGTACTAGTTATGTAGTAAATGTAGAGATGTATGTATTAGACATCATGAAAAAGTAATACATTTTATTGGTCTGGAAGTGGCAAAAAAAAACAAAACTGTAAAAACTTTCTTTTTTTTTTTTTTTTTTACTCTTTATAATGTGGAGAAAGACTGTTAGTAGTTACAAGGAAACACAGACAGAGAGATGCTGTTACAAAGGTCAGTTAAGGTCTCCGGTTGCCTCAGATGGGCTCATCTAAATTCAGTGTCAGGCTGTGAGCGAAGCTGCTGTTGCTGAAGCTGACCCTGCAGTTAATCAGCCATAGAGACGGCTGAAAAGGAATGTGACAGAGAAAATCCAAATATTATAATTTTGACTTCGCACCTCAATGTCAATAATGTCACTAAAGTTGTCGTTTAATTGCTGCTGCTCTTCAAGAACCTTCAGTCTGTTTGAGTGTTGCTGAAGTCAAGCAGAAAGATTTCATTTTCATTTGGCTATAATTGCTGAAATTATTCAGAAATGTCGCATAGCATTAATGCACCTTTTAGAGCAACATTTAGGCAAACTCATCCATCCCAATATTATTTAATCATATCATAATGTTGATTTTGTTGTTCCAGAATGATTCCCAGCACTTGATGTAAAAAAAATAAAATAGAAAAGAATGTTAAAATGTTTTTCTTCAGTCTTGGAAAATGGCATTTTAAAGCAGAAATCCAACATTAAATGTCGTCAATAATTGTTAAATTATGTTGTTTATGTTAAAACAATCCCTTTGGCCAAACATAACATTTTCAATGAAACTGAGGGAACTGATGAAACTTTGGAAACTATTTTGAACTGATACATCCATCCATCTTTCTACCATCCATCTTTTTCTGTTTCCGGGTTGCCAGGGGTGCTGGAGCCAATCCCAGCCAACGTTCCGGGCGAGGGGCGGCGTACACCCTGGACAGGTCGCCAGTCCATCACAGGGCCAAACACACACAGAGACGTACAACCACTCACACTTACACTCAGACCTACGGACAATTTAGAGTCACCACTTAACCCAAACATGATGTCTTTGGATGGTGGGAGGAAACCCACGCAGGGGAGAACATGCAAACTCCGCACAGGAAGGACCCAGGCCGAGAAGCAAACCCGCGATCTTCTTATTGTGGGGCGACAGTGCTAACCACTACGCCACCATGCTGCCCCTGAACTGATACATTATAATGATATTCACCTCCTGGTAGGTATCCAAGCAACAAATTGAATTGAAAGCAACTGGACTTAGATTTGTCTAAGAGGACGTTTCGCCTCTCATCCAAGGGGCTTCATCAGTTCTCAACACATCGGTCTGACAAAATAGTGGAGGTGGACCCAGATATTTAACCTCTGTGGGAGTGTTCCCAAAGCTCCTTGTGACAATGGCCCATTAGTGGAGTTTCACTGACCATTGTTAGTCCTGTGAGGCCTCCAGTGAACGGCCGTTGTCAGGAGTCATGTAAGCCCACTGGTGAACGTTATGGTCATTATGGTTGTTTGAGTCACATGAGGTCAGTTTTGGGCAGCCGTTATTGGAGGCTGACTTGTTGATTCTCCTGGGTATGGTTGACAGGACAACATTGTAGATGGGATATAGATGGTGTCATAGAACCCCCTCCCCTGTTTAGAGACGCTTTTTCCACTTTTACATAGATGGATTCTTTTACTCCTCTTTCAAACCATCTGTCCTTTGAACTGATGAAGCCCCTTGGATAAGAGGCGAAACGTCTTCTTTGACAGAACCAAGTCCAGTTGCTTTCGATTCAATTTGTTGTCCGGATATGACTATGATCTGGATGAATGAGAATATACACAGACATACTCCTGGTAGGTAGCAAGAATGACTCATCGTTAATATCAGCAGTGCATATAAAATTTTTGATTATTATATGTGTCCCTGATCCAGAGTATAATTCTTTACCAACAGAAAAGTAAAAGTCTACAAAAGTAAAAGTAAACTTCAGGTCAGTCTAACTCAATTATGGCCTGAAGTCAAATTGTTCCCCAAACCATACAGCACTTGCTCCCTCCTCCATTAGCAGGAAACATCTGTCAGAGATGCCTGGCTTACTCTGCAGTTATTATTCTACCTGATTATATTATTGCTATAAGTCTGATATTGCGGCCACTGTCCCAGGCTGCTTTGGATCAGATTTGATGCGGTACCACATGAACATGCATGTGGCACAGAGGTTCAAACTCCCTGGTGCCTTTCCTGCTTCAACTCATAACCTAATGACCCTTGTGACCTGACACCTGCCTCAACAACTGTTGCCACCATCCCACTGCTAAGAAGAAGCAACATTTTCCAGAGAACTTGACTCACTCAGTGCACACACGTGCCTTTTAACCAGCTCTTTATCACATTATATTGATTTAGGTGAGGCAATCTTACTAAAACTGCTCTTTGAACAGATGCACTTAACACAATGAAATATTCTGTTTGCTTTCAAATTCATATAGATGGCAATTCATGGATAATATTTCTCCTGTGTTTATTTGGCTTTTCATATAATTTAATTATTTTTTAGCATACCTACAGCAGCAAATCAAAATGTCCTATCAGTTGTGAACTGCGAGATTTCATTATGTTCACATACCACAGGGCAAACTGCTGAGCTGTTTTAGATGTATTGACGAACTAACAACAGTCACCAAAATTTTTATATCGAATACCCGTTAGCTTCATTGGTCAATTATTTCATTTTATAGACTTTCTAATACGACTCCCATGTCTGCTTTTGGACAACACAACAGACTCAGGTCTAAAAACAGCAGACTGTAGAACCGCTCTGGCTACAAGATGTCGTCACAGTTAAAATCCCAGCTACGTGTTAATGAGAAATTCCTGCCTGTATCATCTTTTAAATGGGGGCCATTATCAAAAGCGATAAAACAAATGTGACAGCATCGACAGCGTCCCTTGTCTCCAGACCCTCGTAAAGTCCCCATAGGGATGTTGTGATGAACGATTCAAGGCCAGCTCTGGCCCAGGGATGCTCCACTGAACCATGCTTTGATCTATCATCCAGCCTTTCCATATTAATGATGAGGTCACAACGTTGAGGGTCACAGCGTTGCTGATAAAAGCTCAAAGCCTGCTATTTGTTATGAGCCCAACTTGACTGATCATAAGTCTTTTGATGAAAGGGGACATGATTTTACACTCCTGTGCTGTCACACCCAAGACATGGCCATCTTCCTCATAATATAATGTCGTTTCAGAATCCCAGTGAATGATCCTTATCATAGGCAATGCAGAACTAAATGAAGTGGTTGTCGTCACTCATAGGACTATTATTACGGTCTTCTGGGGCCCTGCTGATTCAACATAAGCACTAACCGTACATACTGTTAAAAGTTTCTGAGAAAATTGCTACCTATAGCTAAGAAAGTGCGTGATCAGGGAGATGGCAAAAGGAGGAGACTGCATTAAACTGTTGTTTGAAGTTCGGATTCTGGAAAAAAGCATGAGTATGTCCAGTAAACACTGTCTCAACATCATTTGCAATGTGTTTGACATTCATCTTTAGCTCATCATAAGACGCTGATAGTAAGTACATGTTTTTTCATAGCCAAAACCCTCATGCAGCATGTTTTTGTTGTTGTTTTTGTTGTTATTGTTGATAAACTCATTCAAGCTGAGGGTCCTGGAAATAAAGGGAATCATGAGCCTTTAAGGGAAATCTGTGACTTATGACATTGGGCTACATGAATTGGACTTGACTGCAATAATAATTAAAGAGAGGCCATCTGAAGGTAATGTACATTCCTGGTTTATTCCAACCTTGCTTTAGGACTCTCAGCATTTTACTGATACAAACATTGTACCTTTCAGATTATTTCCTTGGTTGTGGCCCCTTTAGATCTCAAGAAAGTCTGACATGGAGCCTTCATTATTGGGGGAGAAAATGTTAAATTTACTGCCCCATGTCCTTGTTAATCTTTGACTTTACTCTGTGCAAACACAGTTGTCCTGTCTAATGAACTATTTCTGTCATAGCTACACTCACTTTCAGATAAATCATTTTTAAAAAAAATCTGGCAAAACTGTTATTTGTTTACGAGATGTTGCAGCTGAATTTTTTCTTGTGCTGATATTTTAGTTAAGATGATGCCATGTCTTGGTGAGTATAATGTTATAAGTGGGAAAAGGTAGTCAGGTAGTAAATCACTTTTGTAAAAAATGATACAAAGTAACAGTTTTTTTTTTCTAAATCTCAACTGAGACCTTATTATAAAAATCAGTCACATCCGTGCGAAGGTAACTTTCAAACTGGACCTGCAACTTTTTACCACTGCAGTTTGTTTGTGTGTGACTTTTGGCTTTCCCTTTACATGTTAAATATTTCTACTGTGCACCTCAGAGCTGTTTACAGACATAATGCATTGCTTTAACAACTCACATACTACATCAAAGTCCTCTTTTCTGCTTGCTGACAAATGCTGTTTACTGGCATTTAGCCTAATCTGTCCAATTTTAGCAGCAGCCCCTGTAAATGCAATTGGGGACATATCTTCTCTGGGTGTCAGGCAAGAATTTTGAAGTTGTCAAAATAATCAAAGTGTCCCATATATGCCTTTATCTGTGTGACTTGTATTCAATTAATATATTGACTTACATAGATACATATGATCATTACATGAGTCATTTCCAAAGTTTCCATTTTAAGTCTTTTATAATATATTCTTAGCCCACATCAGGTCAGATTGAATTAATCTTAAATGTAGCATTTTGCAGATATGTGTACACCTACACATCAAACACACACACAACTTCATAGCCTATATTTTAAGACAGTATGTCTATATTTCTGTGTATTAATGACAGCTATTAGTAGTTGGTGTTTCTGCTGGAATATATTAGTATTTTATTGATAACAAAAATATGAAGCACGAAATTTAAACCCAGGATGATGTTGAGAGGACAAAAAATAAATTAGAACAGGAAAGAGACTGTATATACATTCCTAAGAGCTGATCAGAATACATTTAGTAAGTTCGTTGGTCTCCATACACAAAGGACTGAACAATGGCTGTATGTAATCAAGCAAATCTGTGTCAAAGTCAAAGTCAAAGGAGGCCAGCTGCCTATTTGATAAAAAGCACAAAAAAAAAAGAAAAGCAAAACTGTATTTGTGAAAGTGTGTGTCTGTAAGAGGCATCAGTGTGCCTGTAGCGCCTGGAGGAATGGGCTCCCTGTGGTTGGCTGTCAATCACATCACTGACTGTCCGTGCCAACATATGGCCCCATTCCCCAAACATCAGATCTCAGTTGAACTGGTAATAAGAGCAACTGAACAATCCCGACTAACTGCAGCCGTTCAAGATCGGGAAATCAACCCTAATTTTTTTTTTTTTTCTTTTTCAAAAAACCATTAGTCTCTGTGCTAAGACGAATTCACTCAGTTAACATTTGATGCTGAGCTTGACTGTTGACTTCTAATGTTGAAAACTGCTGCAAACACAGCACCGACATGACCGTGGGATGCAGGACACAATGCCATCTTAAAATAGACAAAACTTCAGTCAATGTGACTTCATTATATTGTTCTCTTATGATATATATATTATATATATAATATATATATATATCATTGCATATGGCAAGATCAGCCACATTTTACATGGCAGCAAATATGTAAAAAAAACTGTCTATTTCTGCACTCTGCCACTTAAAAACAGATACCAAAGTTTCATAATTGTCAGAAACTTTATTTGCACTTCTCATAGTATGTTTTTTAGTTTTTTTTTCACCCTCTAACTAGCAAAACTGATTTCCTTCACACTTTGGACACACTCTGGACTGTGATTCTCGTGCTGATGTCACATTAGTGGTCATGGTGATATCAAGGCTGGGGCTTGGGTCTTTGGTTCACTATGATATGTTTGTTTCTATAATAATTAAAGAATTCTTTGCCATAAGGAGGACTGTTGGAGGCTTGCCTCTTCTGATGATGATTACAGGTACAAGGTTTTACTATTTACCTGTTTTAAGTGAGTCAGATATTCTTTGATTCAAATATTGTTCAATGAGTAGAGGTTCAACTTAATTGAGGGAGGCGGTTGGATGTCTGTCTGGCTTTGTGAATGAGCTGAGTTGTCCTTAGTTCAGCTAAGCTTTAAATTTAGCTTTTTGTTTGGCCTTTCTTTTTTTATTTTTATGTAAACATTACGTTATTTGGGTACAGCTTCTTTGGTTTGTAGATTGTTTGGCATTCACTTAACAAGTCTCTTGGGTCTACTACCACCCTACCAGACCCTCTGAGGCTTCATCACACCATCACTAAGTTTCTTTCACCCTTCCTCTTCAGCTACTTAGAATGTGGGAAATGAACTAAAATGTTTCTGTGTGGTTTTTGTCAGCTAAATGATGTGGTGTTGAATTATGAGCTTCCTGCACTTCTTTCACTTTGTCTGCTCTTCCTGTGTCAACTGTACTGTAAGTAAAATCACATTTAAATGTTGCCGTTGGTTTACTGATCAAAAGAGGAACACAGTGGGGTCTAATTAGTTTGCTCTGAATGTCAACCGGGACTATAAATTAACTTGAGACATGGCACCCTGACCCAAACAAGTATCCTTTCCACCAAAGTCACCAAACATGTTGTTTGTAATTTGTACACATTAAATCAGTGCTGTTATATAAACTTTGAACATTTTTGCTATGTCTTGGCTAAACCCACGACAAAGTGCATAGAAGAAACCCTTATCTTCTATGTTGTTGTGTTACAAAGCAGTCCTTTTCCATTATTATGAAGTCATGTTTCTGCATGCAAGCTTCACTGTGGGCACCCAGCAGGGCTGATTCAATTGCCTGAGACAAGGTTAAAATGCTACCTGCCTTACGTTAAGAAACCAGACATGACTTTAAATGTCTTTCTATCTTAACTTCCTATCTGATTTCTAAACCCTAATGCACATTTTTAATGTACCATAAAAACATCTTGATCTGGACTGATATTAAAGTTAGCCATGAGCATGGATGTAGCCATTGAAAGCTGTTTCTTTACCCATTTTCTATATTATCCTCTTACACCATCATCTTCCTACAGATTAAAACCTTTCTATATCATCTCCCATAAAGTGCTACCTATTCTTTCAGCCTTAGGGTTCTATTGGGGTTCACTGAATAAATCTCAAACATCAGGAGCGATCACTGTCCGCGCGGAGCAGCATTTCTCTCTGCACTTTCAGTCTAGTAGCCACGTTCCGCTTCATTTGAGCCGACATCCGGCAAGAGAATGATCTGAGCAGCCAGAGGAGTCTTCCCAGCCATTTTGTGGGCGTCTGAACGTCCTGGGCTCCTCTGTATTCATTAGCAGGCTAGTCACAGCAGTGCGATGGAGCATATCCTCTCAGCAGGCCGCAGGGACTGTCAGCAGAGTGACGGAGACAGATCACAGGTTGACCAGTGAGGAGACCTGCCATAGATTAACTCGTCTGCCAGCAGGGGGACTCCGTGGTGCCATTTGTTTTCAGCTCAACAGATAATTTTTCTAATTAACCTTTAAGTGCATTGCTTTACTCTGCACTCAGAGTGGAAAGACTGCCAGGCACCTCATAGATTTTTCTTTTGTTCACAAAATTAGAAATCTCTCCTCAAGTAAAAAGGACTATATGTGTCATCTCCTGTGGGTCAGGAACTTGTGTGCACTAGGCCTGCTGCGAAATGTCATCTTGGTTTCTTTGTAATATATATTTCATTTCAATAGATGTAGAAAATCACAGGTTTAGATCGCTTGTATAACTGGCCATTTGGCAATCAACACCAAGTCAGCATTTTTCTATTCAGAATTTCTTACTCATTTTGTAGAAGTGATTTAAAGCTCGGAGAGAGAGGACAAATACACTATAGAAATGTGATGCTATTAAAAATGGAATATGTAATGTGTGGTGGTTAGATCAACAAGGAATCAACAAAAAGACCAGGGATGAAAACTTGTTTCTGTGAAACAGTGACAAACTCTGCCTACATGCACCTGTAAATCACTGACAAGATGTTCTTTGTCACCTTTGGTCATTTGTACAAAAGGTAAAATGTAACCAAAATGGCAGTTTATTATTTTACATGTTATGTGCCAGATTATCTTTTGCTTATTATGGAAATATCCCAAGAAATACTGTTCACATACCCCCCCCCCCCCCCCCCCCCCAGCCCCCCCTTTTTTCTACATCAATAAAATATGATTTCTAAGGGCTTTATAAAAATATGTGGGACATTAAGTGTATTTTAAACTAGGCAGCAAGACTGTGTTTGTTTACCTCAATTTACAGCATGCTGGGAAAGTGACTTATCACTCAGAGTGAAACCAAGTGGACTCTCGACATTCGGTATCAAACTTCATGTTTACCATCAAATGTAGCCTCCAGGGCAAGCGACTGTCTCCTCTACAAATAAATCCAAAATGGCTATCCCAAGAAGATTTCCTCAAGCCTAGAGTGGTTCATGCTTTAGATTAAAAAATGTGTAATTCCATAGCCATCTGGCCTGAGAAAAGGAATTTAAGAGCTGTGTGGAAGCCAGCCCAATGTCACATCTTGGAATGGGCTGTTGCTTTCCAAATGGCTCCGGGCTGTGTCCCCTTCCATGTATTTGTGCAACAGCATTAGCTTGTTTTCTGTCTGCCCTCCCGTCTTCCCAAAGTTTAAAAAGTAATCTTTTCTCAGCGCAGGGCTGTTTATTTGATAAGGAATCTAAACTAGGCCAAGGACTCAGAGTAAAGTAATTGAACAGTAATTAAAGCACCCGGCGATGCTACAGTTCAAACTGTCTCTACCATGAGCTTTGAGATAGAAATCCATTCAAGGATTTGGTGAGCCATTGTTTCACTTTCCTCATGAGTAAAATCATTTTCTTGCTTTTCTTTTTTATTTCTCTGGGAAGCCGAGCCTGTAATTAAGAGAGCAGAGTTATTAACTGGAGAAGAGCTGCCTGGTCACCTATAAAGTGCAATGTCCCCTCATTTAAATGAAGGTTCTAAACAACATGAACAGTACTTCTTAAATGTTTTTACCTCATAAATGTCCAAACTGCGGAGCAACAATTTATGTGCCTATCAGATTAAATGATACTGCAGCCATAAGCATTTTGTGGCATACAGTTATTTTCCATTTTCGCTGAGCTCAATGCAAAACTTAAAAGAGTCAGGTTTGTCTGCTACAATTACAACATTTTACTTTACTTAACACTCACATAAGTTCAATTGGTTCTACACTTAAGTCACAAATAGCATATCATAAAGAGATTTTTTATTATTATTATTATTATTATTATTATTGTATTTGAAAATAGTCTTAACAGTGTGTTTGTGTCTGAAGCCAACTGCCACCACCAAGTTCTGAAAGTCAGGAGGAAAAAATAAAATATATGCAGATCCGGAGCACAATATGTGAACTAATATTTGCACCAGTGGGACCACCATTGCCTTGTGAAATTCATAATCCCTCTCTGTAAGAAGATGATATTTGGCAGCCACCTCCATCTACTGTAACATTGTGCCTGTGGTCTTTTTGTTTCTTTCGGACAGCCTCTGGCAGAGCATTTGAAGTTTTTAATCTGCCGCTCCAGAGACTAAGGTCACCTTTCACAGTCCCCCTTCACTCTCTTTTATTTGCTCTTGCTTAGTTCTGGCAACCCTACCATTTCACACACTATTAAAAGAAATCTGCTAATGCAAGGAGCGAGGTCCTTGGCTTGTGGAATAGAAAATGATGGCATTTCTGAGTTCTGTCTCTCTAAAAAGACCCTGGGCTTCATGTGCAGGGTTTATGACCCTAAGATTAGTCACTTTTTGAGGCTGGATGTACTGCCCTGGGCTATTTCTACTAGAAACTGATTTTCATATTGATGTGCGACGTTGAGCTCTCTCTAGTCCACATATTGGCTCATGCATCACCTGGACTCTGTAGCTGTCAAGCCTCAGTGATAGCAAGTGAAGCAGACGATTCCTTTGTTAATAAATAAACAAGCGAGACACTGCTAGTACATATTATATTGCTAAGGCTGGAGGCATCTGACCATGCACTGCTCATTTCATTACCATTAACTTTTCATGATGTTCAATCTCAATTTTGTGCTGTTTTGCTTTCACAAAGCATAATTATGACATGTTTATGTATTACTGGCACGTTATCAAGAATGCTAATGAATAACTGGTCCAGACAGTACCACCACATTTTCAGCAGCATTTACTTTCTCAGTGATTGCTGTATTTTGCTTACCAGGTTTGAGACTCAGGACTGGAATAAACTGGCACATAGAAATCTGCAATTATGGCCTACTTGTACTTATATGACTCTTAATCTTTTTTTCACTTTTCTATCATGTAACCCCAACCTTGGTCGGAGTGAAAGTAGGTTGAAAAAAAACAAACAATAACCACGCAATACAGTCATACTACTGGTCTTTTTACCCTTGTCAAGAGAGGTGGGAAAGAGCAGTTGGGGAATTACATGGAGCAGAGCTTTGCATGTATTACACAGCAGAAGACTAAGGAGAGATTATCCGAGGCCAGATGTGCCTCTCTCCAAGGAAAATACATGCCGTCCGCTAAGAAGCAGCCATATCCTGCCACTGGTAAGCGTCAAGCAGCAGGACGTCGGCGGTCGGCTGTCTGGAGCATCATACAGGCTGTCTCTGAATATGCAAGATTTCAGGTTTAGGAAGCGGTTGCCTTTTAATGTCGTCGACACATCATCCATCATACTTTAGACAAACATTTACCAAGTTGACTGATTGACGGTAATGCAGCATTAGCCTCTGTTTGCTCAGAGGCAAATGTCATTCCTGTTTATGCATTTCTGTTAAGGGGAAATGTGGAGATCAAATTTGCCAGTGAACAGACCTGTGAAGCAGTTTCACAGCAAGAGTGAATGTGTTGCACAGAATGTGAGAGTGCATGACAAAACTGATCTATCACAAATATTGATATATCGCTCCTTATTCCTAATATCAACACAGCCACTTTTTCTCGCTTAATTTTCAGTTGATGATATTCCTTGGAAGAGCTTCCCAAGGCAACGACACCTTGTAGTTCATGAGCTATGACTCCGCAGCAAAGATACCAGCAGGTTTCTCTTGCTACAGATTGCATTTTATTGAACCAAGGCTTGTCAGCATTTTTGGTGAGCTGGTAAAATATAATTGTGTCATCCTTTATAAAGCAGTGTAGGGGTGACAGCACCCACAGAAGCTTCATTACTCTGCTTTTTATTGGGGTGTGAAGAAGGGACATTCTCGTGGTGATGAATAATGTCTCTCTCGCATGAAGTCAAGGTAAAACACACTCATAGTGGTGGCGTGCTCCACTGGATGTCCGTGGATCATTTAAAATGAGATCAATTCTGGTGAAAAATTACAGCTGGTTGCCATAATGGTTTTATCTGACGCCCATCAATACCTATATTGATTTGTGAGGGGAATCGAAACCTTGTGAGTGAAAAAGAAAATGCTGCACACACAAATATCTGATCGTGGCTGCAACAAACGTAGCAGGTGCAGAGTGGCATCTCTAAATCCATCCCCATATTCTTTATAGTGCTGTGCAGTTTGCAGGGACACCAAACCTAACTTTACCTAAACTCCGTCATGTCCCCAAAATAACACATGTGCACATCAGAAGTTGGTTCCTGCAAATCATCCCCATGTTTTTTTGCAGGAATGGAATTGTTCAGAAAAGTAAACAATTAGCGCAGAACAAAAAATTTGATTGTATCCAGAATTCGATAGAAAATTTGCAATAGAAACACTGAACACAAATTTGCATTGATGTTCTCTGGTAATCAGCGCTGCAAGGAAACTTGCCAAATTGTCTGTGTCAGTATTAGAAGTCAGCTAGCTCCAGAATGACTCCCTGCTCCTGAATGAGATAGCAAATGCCCCCAATCACCTGTGGCGTGATTTATCAAGTTAAACAAACATTTTTTATTGTGTTTGGGTTCTCAGCAGGGCTGTAAACACCTTTTTTATGGATGAAGAACAGAACCGTTTGACAATTTAGCAGAACATTTCATTAGAATGGGTTTAGTCAAGAACAGCGGCCAGACAAAATAAAATGTAAAGATGCCAAGAACCTGATCGTAAGTTATTAAGGCGGAAGAGTCGCTCTGGGGACCTGCACTTTAAATAGAGCTCCAACAAGTTTCCAACTTCATCAAGCTAACACCCATGAGAAAGAGGATATTTAAAAGACAATGAATTGATGTGGCCCAGAAATAGCGTTTAATAAAAGCAAAAGACGAGATATAAGGTGATTAATGCACTGAAGAATAATAAAAGCCACAGCAGATCTGCAGGGAAATGTCTTTTTCTCGTGACAGGGATTAAGAACAAATATCCCTGCTACTGGTATTAACTTTTGGCAGGATTGTTCTGTCATGATCAGTTTTTAATGCAGGTTCTGAGTCTGTTCGCTAAAGGAGCTGCAGGAGAGACAGACATCACCCTCAGTAATAAGAGTAATAAAATGCAGCAGGGTTCAACCGATAAGAGATTTTAAAGGCCTCTGCCGATACACAACGTGAGTTGTAGCGTGTTTAAACCCAGTAATCTGGCCCATTCGAAGCCAGGATAGAATAATTTCTTAGTCTTTACAAATTTTACCAGCATCACTTTAAATGTTGTTTTTTTATTATTATTATTGGATTCACTAAATCAAAACTGATACATGCAGTAAGTGTGGTTGTTGAAGGATTTCAACTAGTCTGTCCTCTAATAACAAGTGTTTTAATTTTAACAACCAACAAAACTAGCTAAGCTTAAGAATCTGAGCTAAAACTTCATGAGGAAAACTCCTGGCTTTGCAAAAGGTTTTCTTCTTTTTCTTTCACATCCCACAACAGTAAGTTGTGGGATGTGACAGGCATACACCCTAAACGCTATGCCATGTGAGTGGAATTGGGCCATTTAGTGAGTGTAAATGTCACTGAGTGTAATTAAGGAGGATCACACCCTCAGGAGCTCTCCCTTTTGACAAAGTGAACAAGTGACAGTGACTCTTTTTTTTATCAAATGAGCAAATATGGGCTTAAAAGAGTATAGCTTAGAGTCAATATCAAGTTGTTTCTCAAAATCGTTATCACCATTTGTCAGGCACATATAAAACTGTTCTGAAGCAGCATGTTTTCCACTTCAAGTGCTTCTCTCCACCTAAGAAGTTTCACAGTTTGCAGCGCAAAACAAAAGGACTAAGCTGAAATATATAATTTATGAAATCCCTAAATGCGAAGTGTTATCTTTAATTGATCAAGGTACTGTATAAACAGAGGGGGTCAATTAATGGCATTTTAGGCCTGGTTTATCTCTCACACTTCCAGTTCAATAAGTGGCATGCAGAATAAATATGGTGTCATCATCTATCTATGGCAATCTTCCATATTCACAGCCACAGGAACCAAACTGGAGATCAGACTACGAGGCCTCGAAACGCTAGATTAATGAGACAGACAAAGGTAAACTTGATTACAGCAGAGTTGCCACATTCCATCCTTTCTGATTTGTGGTTAATCACATTGGATTGATTTAAGCCCGCAAGTAACTTCTCTGCAGCAGAAATCAACCTCTGTAAGAGGAAGAGACTCAATTCTGAAACTGGAATTTCTATCCTCCCATGTTTTTTGTACCAATTTAATTAATGTTAGACGCACTTTAAAAAAGGAGACAAAATCCTTTGAATCATCAATCAAGGGGCCATATTCGGTCAGACTATGGAGGACAGCTGCTATATAACAGCAGCTGCTAAACAGGACTAATTCTCCAGAATGAAATATGCCACAGAGGCCAGCCATTTACTGCGCTAGTATCAGAGTAATATTTCAAGGCCGGGCCACAGCCTCTGCCCATTACAGTGTGTGTGATGTATTTTAGGGCCAGTTTATGTCCTGCTCTGGTCTCAGAGGGGTCTAAACACTGACAAGATGGCTGATAGAAGGTCTGATACTCGCTCCCCATACAGAGTGGACCGGGGGAGAAGAGCTGTATTACAGAAGACATATGAAACGTTAATTTGGTCAAAACAAAAAAATAAATAAATTAAAAAACAATCATAGTCTAGCCTTAAACGTAGGCTGAAGAAAGTGATTTCATGTTTAAATGTTACATTTAATTCCCATATCTTCTCATAAATGAATGGTATGCCTGGTAATTATTTATTTAATTAGCTTTTGAAACTATGAGCAGATTGTTTGGAAATAATTTTACTAAATGATTCATTTAAGTGAAGCCAGTCCACATACAGAAAACGAAGACGTAGTTTCATCTTGTTCATCCTGTTTGTATTTCTATCAGTATTGAGCATATCGTGTATCCATGAAGTTCTATGTCAAAAAATACCTGGAATCTTTTCCTTTCCTTTGTAATTTTGGTGGGTGCAGTGGGCGTTCAGTTAGTCTGTAGGGTTAGTTTAGTTTAGTGCTAGGAAAAGTAATGTTTTGTACAATTTTGTAAAAAAATAAAATGAATAAATTCTTACCTTTTGTACTCAAATGGTGTAGGTGATGATTTATTTGCTTATTTTTTTCATGGTAAGGCTTCTGTCTGTTTGATGACAAACCTCACTCATTATTCCAGGAGAATGAATAATACACAAGAACACATTAAGGCTCAACACTGAAATGCTTCAAGCAGACTTTGGGCAAAACAAATAATACATATTATGACGCTCACTATAGGAGACATAGAACAACAGCTTGTATAAATGGGCTATCATGTGAAAAAAAGTGACTACATCAGAAGAAAGCATGGGCAGGTGAAGATATAATAATAATAATGTTTATTTTTTGAACACATTGCCTGTTTCCTCATTACACTAAAAATCTGTGAATGTACACTAACAAGCACCTTAGAGCCAGAGGCTGGAGGTTCAGCTCTGATCCGTGGCCAGATGGACTGAAGAAAGCTGTGCCGAAGAAGAGGAAGGCTCTCACCAGGATGCTTCTGCCAACCAAGTCGACATTTTGGAGCAGCTGCAGCATCTGACCTGCACCATGATGAGAATGTATTCATGGATTTAGTGCATTGCATCACCTGCATCATATAATGCCAATGAGTTTCTTGGGAAAAGGTAAATATACATAAGAAAGTTTGCAGAGACATGACTTCCCATAATGACATTGGTGAATGAGCATGCCACTGACAGTAAATAAAAATGATATCCAGCTGTTCAACACTTCTGCATAATCAATCACCAGGAAAACAAGGTGATCTGTTAACATTTCATCACATTTACGCAGCACAGGATTTCTTCTTTGATCAACCACCAACTGGCAGGTGAAGTAAATAGTTCTGGATTAACATTAGTGGCAAACACTGTCTTGAGGTTGATTATCTCAGTGACTAATACTCTGTCACTCTGTGGTATGAGAGAGGCCCAGCGAGGACCCCCGGTAATGGAGCCTGAGCAGGTGCTGAAAGCCCACTGACATCAGGGGGGAGTGCACTGACAAGAATTTCTGATGAATTTCAATTACTGACCTATTAAAGCTAATGAGGTAAATGAGCAGCCAGAATACATTTGCTAGATAGCTTGAGACAAGACCTCAGCGGTTTGACGGGCTTTTGTGTATGTGTGTGTGTGTCTGCAGTCACAGCAAACAGCATGGTGCTAGTGCAACCATTACCGTGGAAATGTCTCAGCGTTAGCCTGCTGAGTGGGAGCTCTAAATGCAGCGCTCAAATAACAAATGACTCCAAGAGAAATATTTTCCACACATTAGACATTCTGTTTTTGGTGCATGTCTCATTAAAAGTTGGTGTTGTCATTATTGGCTGAAATGTTGTATCCAATTATAAGATAAGATTGCCATCTAGTGGAGTAACTGCATGAGAGCACAGAGGAAGCCTCACGTCAATATTCAGACGTGTAGTGCCATCTGCTGGCTCAATAGTGAGCCACATAATGAAGGAACAAGTTTTGAAAGTCTACTTTTTTTTAAAATAACTAACTAACTGTTACTTTTCCTTACTCCTCCTCCAGGGCTCAGCAAAAAAAGTGCAACCTGTTTAGCTTGTTCCTAAAGGCACTTACTGAGGAATAAATATTCTATCAGATGACAAAATAAAGCCAGTCTCTACTAACTGTCTAACCATTTCAACTGTTTTTCCAGAATATTGAAAAAAAAAAGGGAATATTTTAATATTCCATATGAAAAAATGAATAATGCCAGCCTTCGCGAACACCAGTAGAACTCCCTCATCGCCGTCTGATTTACAGTGCTGTGCTGTTTGACTTTTTCCAGTTGAAAAAGCCTTGGTGTGCCCTGAGAGTTGACACTGGACAGGAATGTTAGTTTAGCCGAGCCAAACCTGACATAGTTGTGTTGATACTAGTGTGTGGCCGCCAGTAACCAGTAGAAGGGGCTGGTGGTTGGATGGCAGAGGCACTTCCTGTGTTGGGGGGGTCCAGAACGTGTATGGAGAAGTAAATAAAGCCCGAGCGTTAGCTCAGGAGTTCAAAACAAGTCTCATCATTTTATGAAGATGAACAAAACAATAGTGGCTGTACTTCCAACTGGTGACAGCATCTTCCTCTTCTCTCTCTCCATGTTTTTTAGGTGCGGACCACAGCGCAGCACCAGAGTGACCTCATCTACCTGAGATCTCAAGGATAAAAAAATCTTCTCCTTTCAGTCACAATGTATATTGTAGAAATGTATCGTATCGTATGGACTCGTAACCTGCTTACTGTTTGAAAAGTGTAGCGCTAACGTGGATTTGGATAATGTACTATTTTGTTGCAATGTCAAACTAATTAGCATTTTTTATTTTATTTGAGACACAAACTGCCACATGGTGACGAGTGTGAGTGAATATGAAAGCTGTGAACACAACACTGGCACCTCACCCTTAATTAATACATAGTTTATTTTTTAAACCTGCAAGGAAGCAGTTGCATAATCAGACATACCACTGATTCTTGAAACTTTGGCAAAAACATGTCCCACTAAGAAAAGTTCTCATTCTGTTGGAAATAACATTTTCATGAATAAAAAGAATCAAGGTTATAATCAGGGGGTCCTTTGCACATATGTAAGGTTCTTTTATAGGCTTATTTTTCATTTTTATTAATTTAATGACTACATGCTGGCCCATTGGCTACAAAATCAGTTGTCCTCGGATAGGAGATAGTAACTGCAACTTGATTAAAAAAACAAAAAGTAATAACTGAATTGAATAAAATGTTTACCACATGAAAGAGTGCATTGTAATATGTATTAAAAACTACAAACGGTGAGTTCTGAACAATATTTACTGTCACTTTGTGGTTGCTCAAAATGTGTCCCACATATTCGTCACCACCGTCAGATATTTATAAAAAGCAATACAATCGGGCATCTACAAGGTCAACTACATTCCCGTGGACCCCATTTTCAAACCTTCAGCTCTACAGCATGCATCAAGATCACTCAAGCTCCTGTAAGTTAGCTATTTTCTCTTAAACTTGTTGATATTTTTGGACACTGCTACTGTCACAACCATAACATGTCAACACCGTCTCTTTTGTAAAAGAAAAGTTAGATTAGATTATGACCTAAATGTATACTTTTTAAGAAGAAGTCTGAAGTAGCTAGCAACAGAGGGGAAACACAATGTGAACAACTCATGCATATCATTTGAAAGAGTCCAAATGGTCCTCAACGGAGGCTAGAATATAATTGTTGATCACAATAAATACCAATATGACCTGTGATGTTTCATTAACCTTTTGTATTTTTATTTAATTCCCCCTATATTTCTTCCATATCGTCCAACCCTATATGGGATGAGTTGTGCTTTCCCTCTCTTTCTCATTCACTATTATGCCATGTTCATTTGGCTTACGTCATTTTGGATGCACATAGTGCACCTACTACCTACCTACATAGCACGTAGTATACAATATCCCTTGCAGGTTATGCATCTCCAATAACTAAAGCCAAATTAAATGGCATGACAACATATAACCAAATCCAACATTCACAACATTCCCCCCAGTTTCATAGTCATTAAGCTCAACTTTGACTTTATGTATTTTAGGAAGTTATGGCTAGGCAACACACAATTCTATCCAAAAGGGGAGTGGAAAGGATGTGTGCTTCATACCATTTGACCATATTTAGGTCAGACTTGTGGAACCGTCATCACCAGGTCGTGCAAGCAGGACGAGGTAGATATACAACCTGTCTGCTGAAGTCACTGACTTCATTAGAGGAGACACATATACACCATAACCTTCTTGATAAAGCTGAATGAGTGGTGGAGTGAGGTAAAACAGGGATAAAATCAGGGCATACTCGAAGGAGTTCACATATGAATTATTATTTTTGTGCCAGATGTGTTTTGTGGTATTTACACAAAATGCTTTCTGTATTTTGAAACATTTGAGTTTATGGAAAAGAAACCGTAAGACGCAGTTATTCATTTATCTCTTTTTCACATCCAATATACAGTTTATAGTCTAGTTTAAAGAAGAATATGATCTATACTATTTTATGAGTGGGAGTCTTATTGATAGAAATGGTAATGACTTCTTTTTTACTTATGTTGATTATTAAGGGGTACTTTTATTAATGATAGCCTATTACTAATTTAACATATGTGTTTCTAATTGAATGTTTGCCACAGTGCTCACAACTGTTATTTGTTATCTCTTTACGTCCAATATAGCCTACAGTTTACAGTCCAGTTTATAGAAAATTTGGAAAATATTATCACAATGCTCAGGATTGTTATTTTTTGGACCAAGTAGTAAAATAGAGTTGTTAAGCAAGACGCCATTGACTTGAGTTGTATACATTTTGGAATTGTATGCTGTGATGAGGCCACTGTCACCACCGTCAGAGGGAGTTTTATTATTATTATTATATAAACGTTGTATGATGTTAGATCTTTTTAAGGAGTAAACGTACAACAGTATAAAAAAATGAACAAAAGTGAATATTGAACATTTAACAGCATGTATTTGTACTAAGGATGCCAGATAAGGATTTTAAAACTCTTAAATACATATGAGACCAAATAAATAAAAAATTATTTGCCTTTTGCCTTTGTGTCTGACGGTGTTGACAAAAACAAGGTCATAACTGAAAAAAATGTAGATTTTATGAAAAAAAATACACAATCAGGAGGTTGCACCGGTAAATTGCTGAACAGCCAAGACCTGGGTCTATAATGATATACATTCAGATTTTGTAATTTAAGTAACTTTTTATTTTCAGAATTAAAACCTGTTTCATCCAAATTCTGAAGAATCGGTGATGCAACAAATATGGAGCCACACCAGCAGCCAATCATTTGGGCCCGTTTTTCTTACCCCTTGACAAATGGTAAGTGTAATTTTCATTCTTAGTTCTGTTTTTAATAAATAGTTGGCTTTTTAGGAGCACACCAGCTCCTGTAGAAAAGTTCCATGCACTTGAGACATTCTTTGGCAACAACAACCAGTGGGAGCTCTTCCTTTAAGAATTTGGTCTTTTAAAATAGAAAATTACAGAGAGCAGTGAGTAAAACTGTAAAGATATCATCCTGAAATCCAAAATATAAATCACACAGGCTGTAATATTAAGCAGGATAATTAACTACTTGCTCTGCGATGGACTGGTGACCTGTCCAGGGTGTACCCCACCCTCACCCACTGTGAGCTGGGATTGGTTCCAGCCCCCCCTGCGACCCGGAAACGGATAAGCGGTTGGAGGTGAATGAATGAATGAATAACATACTTCTTTGAATAACAGCGTATGAGCATAGCTTGTGTCAGTCAATAAAGACTTCATATTGATATTCAATTTGTGTTTGTATAAATAATTTCTGAAAGCATGAGTGAAGCTGAAAAACTGCATGGTTTAGTAAATCGGAGCGATGAGAAAATATAAGCTGTGTCCTAATTCAGGGGCTGCATTCTTCGATGGATGTAATCTGGCAGTTGTAGCAAGTGCTGAACTGAAATGAGACATCCGTTCCACAGAGAATGACAGGTTTATCCTGGCCCATTGAATCCACCATTCCTTAGGAGGCTGCCATGTTGCCTTGTTGAAAAGAGATTCCAAAGTGATTCACCGCTTGCACACCATGAATGTTGGGATAGCTGGGTTGACGCATCCCCAATTGGAACCTCCATTACCTGGGTTACCCTGGTAGCAGCATTCAAAATGAAGCAGGCTTGTTGTGCCACTGTAACGCAACGTTCAAATGCAGCCTTCGAATTGAGACATAGCTCTCCTATTCATGTGATAAAATTCCAGAGTTAAGTGAATGCAAACAGGGCAAAATGCTCAACCATAAATGAGCATGCAGCTCAAGTTGCTGTCGAAGATTACTCTGCCATCTTTTTCAGTGCTGCACTTATTTTTTAGAAGGCCTAAGATGCCTGCTCTGATCTCTGGGGTGAAGGACTGGTAGAAGTGATCTCTGGCTGTCATGAAATTCAACAGACGTTCTCCAGTTGCGCTGGTTGTATCGAAGCACTCAGTGATGTCGAAGGTGTTGTGAACGGTATGCTCCTCGTATTTCAGACCCAGGCTCTGCAGGCATACGACCACCTTTGCTGATGAGTGGTACTCTGTGATGGTGGCCACACAGAGCTCCTTCTCATACGTTTTCCACAGGGTGTCCCAGCCACCTCTGGCTGGATGGGATAGGATTCAAAAACACATTAATTACAATAAGTGACTTTACATTTCCTTTATCCTCAGGTAGCAATAAATATGTGCAGATTTTTGGCCCGGGTAAATGAAACAGCCAACTTGAGGAGGAAGTGGAGGGCAGGAAGCGATAGGGGTTGTTGGAAACAGGGTCAAACTTTTGGCAATTTATAGACACATTGATCAAGGTCTCACAGTTTATGTGTGATTAGTGATAACAGTCATATAATTAATTGTGATTTTATATATATATATATATATATATATATATATACACAGTGAGTTCTAGTTACCCTTTTCAAAGATGATCATAAGTCGGCCGTTGTTTTTCAATAGACTGTGGTAGAACTTGATAGTTTCAGTAAAGTTATCCAGTTTGTTAAGGAGAAGGTTGTGAGAAACCTTTAATTTGAATTTTCAAATTGAATTAGAGTCATCTTGAATTTTCAAAGGAAAAGAAGATTGAATACTGGCAAGCACATATTGAAAGTGTTTTCATTCGGTGCAGGTATAATAGTAACACTGTCATATCGAGTTAGAGGATTGCTAATTGTATAGCATTTGCTGTACTCATGTCAATGAATTCAAAACACAAGCAAGAGGACGTAGTACTACTGGCACAAGATCGGAGATGGAACTTTCTGCCAACTGTTTAAACTTAAATCCACCTCAGTTGCAGGGGTTAACCAAGGACAACATGGAGAAAACCTGACAATAAGCCCGTTAACCTCGGTCAATTACGTAGTTTTTGAACATAACATCCCAAAAGTAAAATGTTACAGCACCTGAATCATGTGTATGAAATCAAATTTCTTCACATCTGCCTTTGTTTTAACTTGCTTCTCATAGTCTTCACTGCGCGTGATATGCCAAGTGAATGGGATTTTCTGAAGGTTGGCTGTCTGTGCTACCGGAGCTAGAAGTTGGACATGTAATGAATGAATGAGAAACCATTAGTTACACTGAGATACTGTAATTCAGAATGTTTTTACTGTACAGTACACCAGCTATGACCTAAGCAGTGATTATAATCAATACAAAACCGATAAAGTATCAATAGAGAAAGTTAAGCTTCTTTCAGTCTATTAGCATGCTGCTCCACAACAGAGCTTTAATTGCAGTTTGATCCAGAACTGAAATGGATTCTTGTCACAGACAATGGAATACGTTGACCAAAATATGTAATCCACTGTTTACTCTAATGAAAGTCACGCAGCGTGTAGCAGTGCAGTCAGATGTGTTCCCATATGATTATACTACAGTCTCAGAGAGTGCACATGCTCCTTTTCTTTTTGCACACTTTGTTGTGTTCTTGATTTTTAATTTTAAGCCCATAAAAGTGTGATTTTTGACCATCAATCTATACTCAGTAATCCATGATGAAAACGTTTTTTCAAAGTCTAGACTTTGGCTGCATCACTCAAGGACAGTCAGAGATTAGTCCTGAAGCCACTCCTCTTCATTTTCTTGGCTGTATGCCTCAGGTTACTGTCATAAAGAAAGGTGAAACAGTTGGTTAGTCTCAGGATACGTGCATTTCAGAGCAAGTTTCCTTTTAAGGCCCTCTCTGTATTTGGCTCCTTCCTTCCCTCATTTCTGACCAGTCTCCCCTGTTGAGAAGCCACCACCTGGTATCATCCGGCAGATGAGCAGCACCTGGTGTTTCACTGACAAAGTGTTTGGAGCTAAGCCCAAAGAGTTCAAAACATATTTTCCACAGGTTCAGAGAGTCCTTTAAATGTAGTTTGGAAAACAGCAAGCGGACTGTTATTGATTCATTCTGCAATAAAGGTCTGTTTAGCTGCAGGCTCTCCCACCTCTTCAAAGGACGACTGAAGCCCTTGTTCGAGTGACCAATGGATTCATTGTCACCTCTATGACCAGAGTGATTCTGGCCTGGATACCCAGTTTCATCCAACTGTTAAAACTGGCCTAGAAAATTTGCCACAAGTGGATATAAGTCAAGTGTAAAACACAACTCAAGGAGAATTTAAACAATAGAATGCAAGTGACAACAATATCGGGTCACAGCAAAGGGTCTGCATAGTTTTTTGTTTTTTATTAGAGTTGCGAAAAATTCTTTTGGGTATGTTTAGGTACACTTTGTCAATATGAGTTATACTAGATTTCATATTTTTCCTTCCTGTCAATGCAGTCACATGGAAGTGTAAACACACTCCTGATGTTTAAGTGAATGTTAGAGCTTTGAATCCACAGGAAGGATAAAAAAAAAATCTCATATTCTGTGCTGTGTTTGTTGAGAAGCTGAGAAGCTAGACCTACTTCTACTTCTACTAAAGAAGAAATTGTCAAGACAAAATGACAAATAATGTTTTGAATTGTTGGTACCTTTGAAGTTATCTGAGAGCTGAGAGCTGCCCTCCACAATGTCAGCAGTGATGGGGAGAGCAGGGAATGCAGACTGCAGCACAGAGAGCATCTGGACATCCAACTCCCCTGGAACAAACCAGGAAGAGTACTTCTTCAGTGTGAAAACATCAATCCACAGAAGGCTTTTTAAACTGAATACAACAAACAGTTCTGAAACAATCAAAAGCTTCGGAAGATGTTTTGATTGTTTGTTTGGCTGGTTTTACTTGCACCAATTCTATGTTAAACAGAGGAGAGCAGAAAAGTGACAGAGTAAAATGAATAACTTTGAATAGCACATAACACTTGTATTGTACAATATCTATGTCATCAGGTTTAATTATTCACCACACGTCTTTTATGACTCTACCTATGTTTCCTCATGCACGTTTGTGTTCTTTGTGCATATTAATTACATTCCCGTACATCAGTTTCTGATTAACAAAAAGGCATTTAGGGCAAAATATAACAATTAAAAACATATGATGAACAAACGTCACGTTCATATTGAAGGCCCACAGGGGTACGAAAGCAGGAATTTAGTGGTAAAGTTTAGTAGTAAATCAACAGTGCTGTGTTGACATCTCTGAATTGCTGCTTATGTGCTTTTAAAAATCCACTTTGTGTCAAAATGTTGAGAAAATGCCACTGTACTGCCTGAGGGTTGTTTGGATTTGGACAATGGGCACAAATAGTGGGAAAAAAAAAAAAAAATGGCTTTCGACCAGCAGAAATGGCTCTGTGATGATTGTGTGAGCAACACAGCCAGCTTTGTTCCAGCATGAAACCATGGGCAATTTCATCTTCCTTTGAAAAGACATTCTCATTAAATGAGACCCCCAAATAATGAGGTAAATTATCAAATCTTTCAAGCAGCATAATAAGACAGAAAGGAAGGACTGATGACCCCTCTCCTGGGAATAGTGAAATATTTTAAAAAATGATGAAAGCAATGGCAGTGTGAGGCTCCAACCTCTTTTTGTGTACCTTTTGAATTCTGGCAGGAGGCTGGGAACACATTGGAGAATAGCCTTGTGTTCCCCTGACTTTTCCAGGTAGAGCTGAAAGCTTTGGACTGAACACGTCTGCTTTGCCTCCGTAGCCATGAATGATCCCTGTAATGCATTTCACAAGTTATATGAAAAGCATAGTAATAGTGTGTTTTCTCTAGCTGTTTAAAATGCTCTATACACTTTTTCACAAGTTGCTGAGCTGAATTTAAAAGTTTAAACCAATTGTACATAGTAAATATTTAACAGTTACCTTGGCTATATAGAGAGTAAGGACACAGAGACGATTGCTCTCCCACACTTTCCCTTTGTGGAGTTACAGAACTCTTTCCCACCAACTGGCTCCCTCGCCAAAGCGTTGCGTAACCCTTGGATGATTAGCTTTGGCAGAACCGACTACAGCTGTGCTGACAGATTCTTACAGGATCAATTACCAGATCTGCCTTATTATTGGCTTTTTCTAAGAACATCACCCTAAATTTAGGCAGTTTGAAACTTAAGAGATCAGCTTTTATTGAAACCTGTCCTTGGCAGTACTTTTGCAAATAAACATTCTCCTTAGACAGCTAGCTGGTGGCATCCAAAATTATTATTATTGTTATTGTGATTAATCCCTTTTGCCCCTTCATTTTAAGATTAAATAAAATGACCAGTTTTAAATATAGATATCACTTGGACGCCACAATTTGGGAGCAAAAACTGGGTGACTCAAAAGAGAAGCTCAAATAACTCTAGTGATGGATAACTTCTATCAGATATTTGATAAAAATGTGTGGAAGAGAAATAGAATTTACGAACAGTCATTGGATTTATCTTATGAGATAAAGTAAAGACAACAACACAATGCCTCCAAAATCTAAACACTCTTGCAGAGGGCGTGTGGTCGCACACTTAAAAAGGTGAAGTTCACAGATTTGGGTTTCAGCTCCAATTCTTTTGTGGTGTAGTCAAACACAACTTTACAAAAAAAAAAAAAAACCCCAACACAACAAACCTCTGTAGCCAGAGGTAATCCTAATTTATTGTAGCCATCTTTGTGTACAAGTATCTGATACAATAGACAATCTCCATTTCTCTACTTGTAGTGTTTGTTGTTTTGAGGTTTCCCTTTATTATTATTTTCGTTAATCTTTGCATTTTATGTGTGCCAATGTGTTATATGTTTCACAGTGGAGGGGATAAGTGCTCTGTCTGTTTGAGTTAATAATTCTCCCCTCAAGATGATGCCAACACTATGGGAACAATTGCTCTGACTGATGAAAAAGACTGTGAGCAGCTGCTGCTGTTGTTGACTTGCTTGTGTTTATTAAACCAGTGTGAACTTTAACACCTGTGAGTTTGTGTTGAATGTATTGTTGGGTACAGCTAAAGGCAGGCTTTGGTGTAAAATTCCCTTCGAGTTTCATACATAACACAATTTGTATAAAACCTATATTGTGACGTTGCCGTGCATATTCTCACAGGAATGTTCATCTTAGCAAAAATTAAGAGTTCACTCTCCATGGAAAACATTAAATGCTCAATTTAACATTTATTTTTTTCTCTTTCCAAAGTAATTTGATCCAATTAGAGCAGCAGTGTGATTTGCACAGCCTGCCAAGTGCAGCACATTAAATTTACATGATGCAAGGATCTGAATCTGATTAACTCTGATAGTTGTTTAAAAATTTGATCATGACCATAAAACACATTGTGTTTAGAAGAAATCACATGTAAGCTACTGTCACATTTGCACAAGCAAAAAAAAAATGTACACAATTAATAATGCTATAAAGCAAGATTTGCTAAAATTAAGCTGTTTAAATATGCAGCTATGTAACCAATATAATGCAATCACTGGGTTCATGAAGCTGATTTAACAGGGCTGATCTAAGACTATCACTCCAAGGTTATTGTTGAAAATAACCTTGCCATTGGACCTCACACTGCTGCTTGGGTGTTGAAGTAACTCTAAGATGCCAGCTTTCAGCTCAGGTGAGGCTGTCTTACTAAAGTCTAGCACCTCTGTGAGAAAATCGAGCAGCAGCTCTCCCTTCTCATCCCCTTCAATGAAACACTCTGTGATATCCAGCTGAGATGGCAGCTCGTAGCTCTGGTAGCTCACTCCCTTGGAGTCCAGGAAGCTTTTGATGTCTCCAGTGGTCACGCACTGACTTATTTCTGTGTTACAAAGCTTCTCCCTGTAAGTCCGCCACAGCTTTCCCCAACCACTCTCCCCTTGAAGAGATGACGAGAAGACACGAGTAAGATTCTACAGTCATGTGCGTGAGACAGCTGTCTGTTGAGTTAATGTTAATATCACCATGTTAGTGCAATGACAATGTTTAGATGCAGATGTTCAACAGTTACTGGTCATAATCGTCATGCTCAGATAGCTTAATAAGTTCATCCATTATTTGGCAATTACTGCTCACTGAATGTTATGATATTTACTGATTAGGAAACATAAATAAAAACATTAATATGTTGGTAACGCTAGAGGAAAAGTCACAACAGATTCATTATCTGCAGACCATGAAAGTTTGTGAAAAAATTGAAAATTTAGTATAAAAACTACCAATAGATTACAGACTGTTCTGAAAAGGGTGGGTCAACCAATGAAAGCTGACATTCCAAACACATTAACAAGAGCAAATCATTCCACATACGTCAATAATATGTTCCACTATTGGAAATGTGTATTGTACTTACCAGAATTGTATATCTCTAAAATACTCTAATACTCTATCTCTCTTTTTATAGATACATAGATAGATACACTCTTAAACTGATTTTCTTCCCTGTATTTAGTGTAACAGTGTACATGAAATGACTACACACATCCAAGAAAAACAAAGATACGATGTCTTCATTGAAGATTAGCTCCACTAACCAGAGACAAGGATGATAAGAAGCTTGCCGTTCTTGTTGAGCAGATTGTGGAAGAAGGTGATGGTGGCTCCAAGATCCTTCACATAGTACAGCATCTGTTGATTTCACCACAGATAATCAGCCGGAAACTGGATTCATGGAGCACGTATTTGTATTGTTACGCTAGACAAATGTTCTAATGCGATTAATGGCTTCGGAGCGCCACCAAATGAATATGACCTAGATGTGTCAAAAAATACAGGAGCGCTTGCGTCGCCAACACCAACCTGTACCATGTGAATGAAGTCAGCTTTCTTTGTCATCTTTTTGGCTTTCCAGTGCTGCTCAAACTCGGAGGCCGTCATCTTGTTCCAGGTAAATTTGAGGTAATCTAAATCTTGTTTCTGTGACACTAAAACTGCAGACAGGCATCACATAAAATCATTCGAATGTCACCATATTTGCTACAGAAAGGAAAATCTGTATTTATTGCTCCATGCTACTTTGTGTGAATTGATATCACATTTTGGGAAAGTTGAAAAAACTGACATAAAGGTTAACGGTAGAGTTTAGTGTATAAACTGACTTTTTGTTTTAGGCTATAATATTTGCAACTGCTACTCATCACAATGCAGACCAACCATCAACACAAACAACTCAGCTGTGTTACCGCTGAGACCACCTGGCATCAGCATCTGGGAGTCTATGTCTTTTCCCCCTCTATAAAGTTTCTGAATTAAAAGTTTTAAACTCGTATTTGTGCATATACTGCAGAATATCTTCAACTACTGTTTTGAGTTTCCCAATACAAATTATCTGTGACTGTTTTCCAACTTAACAGTGACTCAGCATTTGGCTATCTGATGGAAAACATTTATTGTGCAACTTACGTTACAGAAGCAGCAACAGAACCAGAAGTCATCGCACAATCAAGGATAAAATGAGACTTCTCATATAAACATAAACCTAAGATATTATATATACCTGGCGCGCCGTAAGCTGTTTGGTACTAAAAGCAGTGAGTCATAACCTTCCAAGCAACACCACACCTAAACCGAAAGCTCATTGATAACTAACAAATAAAATAGTTTTGTATGAGCTATGTCAAGCAACCGCTTAAGTTATGGCCTTTCTCTGAGCTGCTGATTCAAAGTAAGCAAGTATGAGCAAGTCTTGAAATAGTAGTATAGCAGCTTTAGAGCAAGCTTTTGAAAACACCAACTCTCCCAAAGATGTGTGTCATTGTGTGTGTCAAGCTAAGAGCTCCAACTACAGGAAGTTACAACAGAGAAAAGGGCACAGAGCAAGAGCATAAACACTCGATGCATCATATGAGGACCTAAAAGATATATAAGGGACCTGCAACATTCACCGCTATGTTAATATTTCAATAATGGAGGTATGTGTGAATAACCAGTGGCAATGGTACTGTAAGAATAGAGAGGGTCAGCAATCATCACACTTGGAGCTAGTAAGGATTCAGAAACACTTCACAGGATGGATTCTACCGACCACTACTGAACTATCAGACACTGCTATATGCAAGGGCCTGTGTGATGTATATTTCCCCAGTCAAGGTTGTACTCAAGGCTCTGGTCCCGTTGATCCACAAAACAACAGAACAATCTGCAAGGGTACAAACTGCACACGAGCTGGAAAACACATGCGCGCTGATTTTGAAACGAGGCTGTGGAAGGAGGCCTGCCATCGGGCTGATGCAATTCTCCAGGGACTATTTCAGGTTGCAAAACAAGAACACTGTTCAGTCTGTCCACTGCAAAATGAAAACCAAACCACAACAGCATTTCACGATGCAGCAGAACGGAGCCGACACAAAGTTAGACAACATAATGTAACGTCAACATGCTCATTTAGTTTTTTGTCCTTTTTCTTTGTTTTACCATCGCTATATAGTAAGGCAAAGGAATTTATTGGATTACTTGATTAAGTGATAAAATAAAAGATAGAGTACTTGATTACGGTTGCTGAAGCCCAAGTCTCCCGAGGCCCTCGCCTTTATAATTCATCTTTTAAAAGGATTAACAATAACAACCATTCTTGCAATGATGTCCCAATTTCGACTTGATTCACATCGCACCCAATCCAGACAATGTTCTACTGTGTGTGTATGGAAAACCTCCTCTATGGTGAGCACAGTTGCTTGCATGCGCGTCTACAAGTGAGTATAAGTGAGGCCTCGGTGTTAAAGGGCCGCTTCCTAACATTTTCACCATTAAAAAAAAATAAAACAATAATAAGTAGGTGGATTCCTTTTACGCCATTGAATTAAATACTGAGACATATTTGCTGTGGTATGTGTTTGTGCGTCTCTGAAGGATGTACCTTTGTAGTTATGCAGCTGCTGGCTGCTTGGCTCCACCACCTCGTTATCCACAGTCACCCCAGGGTGCTTCAAGTGCAGCTCCGAGAGCATCTCAAGGTCAATCTCACCTATGGGCACCAGCAGTTTTAACTTTCAAAACCCATTTATTTCTTGCAAATAAAGACAAAAAAAGACTCCGATATTTAAATCTTTATGTATCTTTTAGTTTTTAGCTCCAGTGTCTCCTCATGGGGGCCCTCCACACAGGGAATTGCGTCCGGTCTACCTACGGGGACGTCGTCCTGGAGATCCCTCAGACTTGGGGGACTGGGGGGGCTCTGCAGTTGTTGTGGAGTCTGCCCTGGTCTGCCCGGGCTGGGGGGGTCTCTGTGGCGGCGCTCCCTGTGGTTGCGGACTGTGGTGCCTCTCTGTGTGGATGGCCACCCATTGGTGGCTTCTCCTCACCTGGATCCTCAGTGCCATGCCATGTCGCCAGTCTTTTTACTGTGTGTGTGAGTGTGGGCGTGTGTGTGACTGGTCATCTGACTGGATTTAACAGTTCATTAGAGAATCTGTGACATTGCTCCATTATGATAGCGACGTGACAGCTGAGGAAAATTTAAAGGATTGACTTTGACATGGGGGAAGAGTAATGGCACTCGCGGGCAAGCGCTTGGTGTGCTCAGGAACAAATTAACCTCTCTGTGTCATGAATACAGGAAACAATGGGCAGTAAAGTTCTAGACTATTGAGGTCACTTTGTCTGTGACTGGAGTTAAAAGATTATTCTGACAGCGATGCAGCTGCGTACAAACCCCTCGACATGTACATGATAATAAACGTGCACGTTTCTACCGCTGCAGCCATAAATGTTAGCGCTGCCACGGAAACCGTTGGAGCGGGCTGATTCACGGATTCAACGACGGCCCTTCCTCGTCACGTTTGCTGTCTGCTTCGGAGGACACTCATCTATTTAGTGTGTCACATAGAACCTGAGATAAATTCAGCAGTGAAAGTGTCTCATATTGTTTGTTCTCACCAGCTCCGCTTCCAACTCCAATGACATTTAGATTTGACTTCCCGTCTCCAATGCTGAGGAGAGAGCAGAAAACACACTTTGAGCCTGCAGAAGAGTCGGGTTTTAAAAATTCACATCCTGCAATCTGCCAAATGTGGGTCACATTTTAGGGCTTGTAACTGTCAGTTCTTCGTGACACCTGGGTATGTGAGGTGTCCTGATCTTGTGTCTGAAGCACCTCCGCACACTGAGACTTTGATTGCTGCCATGGCGTGTTCTGTCACTCACCGTCTGATTTCAATAACACTATGTAATTTAGCTGTGAGTCATATCTCACCGGATTTCTCTGCGATTTGCTTTGAGGGCAGTCACGCAGAATAGAGAGGGGTTTTTTTTCTGCATGACATACAGCCATACAGCTAAAAGAAGTATGGATAAACAGCAGGAAGAGATGGTGCCTCACTAACAGTCACTGAAACTGCCGCACACTGAAGCTGATTAATATATTTGTGTAGTCAATTATTTGATTTTGTGAGTCAAAGAGTAGCAGTTCAGTGCTGATTTGATCAGTTTTAATCAGGACGTGTTGGCTGCTTTGCAAGTTAAGTCACTTCTGTTTGACTTGTTTGTTTGCAAGTAAAACATTCTGATTAAAAAAAAAAAAGTCCACAGAAATACCTGTTTGAATGTTCCATTATTTGAATTTTAGGTCATGTTTTATTATCTACCACAAAGTTTGCGTTATCAGTAGAAGAGCAGAGCATGTCGAGACAGCGTCTATACTTCTATTTCTGCATTATGTCAGAAGTCCGAGTCGTTATTTTATTCTTATATACTATATCTGCTGTACTCTGATATTACAGCCTACTGTCTATATAGTGTAGTGATGTGAATTCATTCCTATCTGGTGTGTGTGTGGTTTAATACCTGGCCAGTATGTCTGGCAGCCTACGGTGGATGAAGTCCCGCATACACTGGTGCTCAGACGAGCGCTCCAGAAAGAGCTGGAAGGATTTCTGGTACCTGCTCTCATCATTCACCAGACTCATCAGAGGAGGTGCCATGGCACTTAATCTGGCAGAAAAATAATAAGAATTGATAAAAAAAAACCAAAACAAAAACAACAACAACAAATATTTTTGAAAATATCTGAGAGGTTCACAACTACAACTAATCTGTCTGTACTTTGGACCACAGCCATGTTCAAGGTGAAAGTCCAACCTGTTGTCAGACCCCTGAATGCTGCATAATCTTGAACCCCCCCCCTCTCTCTCTCTCTCTCCTTCATGCCTGTTGCTGGACATCGAAATATCCATCAAGCTGCCAACGCAGACCGCTCCATTCACCGACCGGCTGCTGTTAGTGTGTACCGGAGCTGAACGCCTGATCTGCGGCTTCATGTCAAATGTTTGCCGCGGAAGTGGCCGCGGCCCCGCGCAGGGCGTCTGAAACAGGCTCCCCGGACGTGTGCAGCGCCGATCAGAGTAACCCCCCCCCCCACCGTAAAGGACTGCAAACTCACCCAGGAGACAAACATGCAGCATGATTATTACATTTTTTTTTTTTATTTTCACTTACATGCGGGATTTGGGAGCAGGACTGAGAGCAGCCGATCAGATCTGCAGGCTGGAAGAAAGCCCTCCCACCGGAGACACAGCTCCCTCTGAAGGAGGGTCAAAAGTAAAAGGGGAAAAAAAAACAAAACAACACGCACACAGAAAAGTGAAAGCCATGTGAGTTATTTTTAAACACACACAGTATAATCCGGATGTAGTGCATATACATAAAAAGCCTCAGCATGTTTTGAAATTATTGTATAACATAATAAACGAAATGAACTTAGGGAGGGAAGATAAGGAATATATCATCTCAATCTATAATTTTTTTCTTCTCTGCATTGCTCTATTCATGTGATTCCATTTATTCTGTATGGTTTTATTGTTTTGGATGGATTTATTCATGTCAAGGGTCTTTGAGCATCAAAGTGCTCAATAAATAAAATGTATTATTTTTTTTATTGCTATAATTTATTGGACAGTTTGAAATACAGCAGGTTTCTATCTGTTTTCCACTTTTGGCTGACCCATTACTTATCCTTATTTTGAGTATGACTTATGCCTTAATAAATAGGAACTACCTAAACGCTAATACAGACAGTTTGACCCCCATCCAAGGAGACATTTTTGCAGTAACACAGTACAACCCAGCACCTCTGCATCACTACAGCAAAAGGAAAAAAAACCCCACAAGCCCACTAAAGAAACGAGTTTGACTAAAATAAAAGTTTACACAGTAGTTATTGTGATTGATTTCAAGTCTCTGTGTGATGATTTTTTCATTGCATCAAGACTTATTCCTGAAAAGATTTTTTTTTTTTTTTTTATGTGAGAAACTTTAGTCTGCTATCATAAAGTCATCAGCGGTGTTAGGTGTGTGAAAAGATTTCTCCAGTAAAGACAGACTAGAAGCAGTATTATATTTTCACAATATAGGAAGGTTCAGCTGGGGATTTAAAGAAAACTGTATTAAAGAGAAATGCTGTTTCATAATGTGTGTCTATGGTGCCCATGTTTACCACTTAATATAATCTCACATCAGGAACAGGAACAAGGCCAAGAGTCCAAATTAGATTGCAATTAGAGCGTTTGCACCATCTGATGAGATGTGAATCCAGAGAGGGAATCCTGAGGAGAATGTGTCGTCAGATATGAATTAATAGTCTAGTGCGCTGCATGAGTGTGTTGTTTGGACAGAAAATGAATGCAGTCCATATTTAGGGCTTCAGTGGGGCTCAGGGCGGTTGATGACCCGAGGATGCGGACAGACCTCGTACTGTGGTCCAATTAAACAGTCACCTTTGACCCCACTGAGGACTGAGTCGGTGTTTCTGGCACAAAGATATTCTGTTAAGTAGGTGTGTAGAGCTTGCAATGGTTCAGATGAAAGTGGGGATAAAGCTGGTACATGGCTGGACCCAGTGGGTGCCCATACACTGTGCACCACCTCCTTTAAGTACATGTATAATTATCACTCCAGGAGGCGAATGATTTATCATACATAAAGACACTGAACAAAAGAGAGCAGGAGAGAGCCAACAAGAGAGAGGTCACGGGAACTGCTAAAGAAAATAAATGATATGAAGTGTATGTAAATGACAGAAAAGCCATTGAGTGCAAATGAGTAATACACTTTGCGCAAAACAGCATTAAAAGTTTCTGTCTGGTGGACCACCAGAGGGCTTTTATTTTGAAACTAGAAAGGAATTAGTTGAGTTCAAAAACGAACAAGAACTTCAACTGCAAATGGGACAGAATGAAAACAAAGCCATGTACTAAATTACACATTTTAACACATATGGAGCAGAGGGATTTGTGCCTCTAACACAGGTCTGGCTCTAAAGAAGTTTTGTTAAGTTGTGGAGTTGAGGTAAATCATGGCTAAAACTTTGTGACTCTCAAATAGTGGTTGTGTTCTGTACGAAAAAGTACAGTACAGAAAATATCAGCTATATTCTTCTTCGAACATTTGTCACTTAACATTGCAGGTATAAAATCAGAATTTGACCTTTTTGGTTTTTAACTGGTCTTGTTTAAACATTAGGCTCCTTGTAGTAACTTTATTTCAGACGCATGGGGTCATATCAGGATAAGAAAAAGATCAATAAAATAACAACGTATTGGAGGGCAGCACAGCAGCATAGTGGTTAGCGCTGTCGCCCCACAATAAGGTTTCCGGTCTGGTTCCTGGCCTGGGGCCTTTCTGTGCAGAGTTTGCATGTTCTCCCTGTGCCTGCGTCCAAAGACATCATCTTTGGGTTAACTGGTGACTCTAAATTGTCTGTAGGTCTGAGTGTGTGTGAGTGGTTGTTGGTCTCTGTCTGTCTCTGTGTGTTGGCCCTGTGATGAACTGGTGACCTGTCCAGAGTGTACCCCGCCTTCACCCAGTGTGAGCTGGGATTGGCTCCAGCACCCCCCCGTGACCTGGAAATGGAAAAACGGTAGAAATTCAAACATTACACAAGTATGGGAACATACTCCTGGGAAGCTGGAGTGATTTTGAAAGCATCAGTGTGTTGTATCACACTGCAGCACAGATAGACAGTGCACAGTGGTGCACAGGAGGCTGTGTGCTGAGGTCCTTTCGAAAACAACTGCACTAATGAAATTTGCGTGCGAGCATGTTGGCTTATGTGCACAGTTAACAGAAGCAGCGATGCCCGTCCTCCTCCTTCCACATATCATTTTGTTCACTACATTTAGCACTCGGTGTGGCATAAAGATAAATAACATGATGACAAACGTGATATTGCTGATATTAGATTACATTTTTGGCACGTATCCTAGGCCTGCACTGAGCTGGGCTATTAGGAGACAGGATGATATGATAACAATCATTGGTGCACATCAGGTGGTTAATGAGACATACCTTACATGATGCTCAAACACTCTTTTAACATTTTAGATTACATTTCATTTGCACGGTTCAATGTGAATACCAAAAGGATCCTAATCAAAAATGCTCTAGTAGTTTGACGAATAATTTACCATAATTCTTTGGATATATCCAACACATGAATAGTGTTGAGGTTTGCTTCCTACACTTACTAACAACTTCCTCAAATATGTATGTATATCTTTAGAACCCACGTGATCGTCGATGCTTTTTATGTATTCTTGAAGCTTCGCCAAGAGAATTCAAACTAATACTTTAGTTAGTGTGCTAAACCGGCATCTGACTTAAAAGGAAACTGCCAGAATATGAACTTTAAGTCAGAAATCTTAACATTCTTACGCCAACTTGTCCTCCTTTCATTACCAACAATCAGGTTCAGGCAAGGCTGAAGGTCAAAGTCCTTCTATTGATTACATAAGCTTGGACAATCTTATCTGACTGTTTTTCACGAGCATAGCATTGTCAGAAAAATGGAACCTAAAAAAGAGAAGAAGGGAGGGAGGAAAGTATTTTTCTACCCAGCTTATATCTTCCCATTTCACTATCTCTTGTTGCAACCGATGAAGCAGAAACACAGAAACTCTCTTTCTCCATCACACATGGACTGCTACTGTGATGTATTTAGTACACAGCAGCTAAACGGCATCACTTTGTATAATTGTGTAATTCTGTGCTTGATACAAAGTCATGTTTGCACCTGTTGTGTTCTGTTGTACAACATGCTCACGATGACACTCCTAACGAAGTGATGTTAGTTGGGTTAGGGTTAGGGAATTCTGGTACAATATTTACCTTGTTCACCATCTCAATGTAATGGGGTGGATCCAAAGATTTGCTGACACAGCAATAAATACAAAGTGCAGCTTAGCCTGCTGAAGACTCATTAGTTTCACTGATATTTAGTCATAAATCAGAACGCTGGACAAAGTGAAACTGTGACCTTATGGTGGTGTTAAATGAATAGCTTAGGAATCCTCAAAATTATTCCACTACACCCTGGAGGGAACATCAATGTCTGTACCAGCTGCACAGTATCTGGTCTTCAAGAAATTTCATCATTCATCAGTTGTATTGATTAATACAGATTGGACATAGGGGCTGCAATGTTACAGTGCGTCAAACATCACAAAACTCCCGTTTCTGCTCGGAGCCCAACTGGTTTCCTTCGTTGAGCAGCTTCCTCCTCTCTCTGTTATACTCTTCACCTCAGAAACGGCTGTCTTATGAGTTTGAAACACCGTCGTAATACGATAATAAAAACATGAGAAAATGTCTGCCAGGTTTGTTTTAATCACTGCTAGGGTGCAAGCAAGCACGTGGTAAATTAGGAATAATTGATAATAAACATTAATTACCTTGAAAGGTTATTCATTGTTCAAACTAAATAATCATTAAGCTCTCGTTCTGTTCTGCCAAACTTCACCACGGTGCATTTTATTAGGATGATTCAGCTTGCTTGTAATGGATGAATTCTGATTAAAGCTTGACACTGCCATCATCAATCCATTCACACGTCTTCATCAAAACTTGCAAATATGTCTTGAGGGCTACAAAAATGAGATGAATCGGACATGACAAGATCAGCCCACATCTATGGCACAGATCAGATGATCATGACACAAGCGTTCGAATTCAACCCGCTCTTAAACAAAAGTGACAGTCTTAAATAAATGAATTAGATGAGACAAAAGATTTAAACACTGTTTCACTCACAACCTGCAAGCACCATGGGACTATCAGACTGGGAATCTGACTGGAGGGCAAGATGAATCTTATCGGCTGCTCATCTATTCCGGGCTCTGCCTGGGAGCGTGTATCAGTAATTACAATTTATCAGGACTCCAGTCAAGGAGCTGATGAAGATCACGGCAGGACTAGAGCAACTCTCTCCAAAGCATTTCACTCAGTGCATCAAAGAGGAAAGTATGCAGTGTTTTATTTTCACATCGTTTCACAATTTATTTGCATTTTTGTCCAGCTCTCCATGTACACACAATAGGAACACAAATAGCATGGTACCGTAAACAATGAATGAACATAGTTGTAAATTTTTTATGGGACATAACTCATTAGATTTCTCTCATGAGGTCAGAAGCTGGCCTTTGTTTTATAATGCAAATGCATCCAAATAACTTAATAATCGGTCAGTCACATTATTACAAAATTGAAAACGTTTAAGAATTTGGTTGTAATATTTACCACATGTCCCGTCACTGGCCAAATATCAATAACACTGCCGAAAAGAAACTACTGTAACACGTTCGGCAACTTGTAAAACAGAATCCTTGCAAGGCCACTTGGAGCACTTTCTGCCAAAATGGATCAAGCATGCCTACATACAATCAGCTGTTAGAGCGTTAACAGCTGTATTTGCACAACCATTACGATTATAGTGTCTGGTAAAATACATTCAGAAGGAGGTCAGATAACACAAGACCAGATCTTCAGTTTGTAGAGGCAGAAAGAGAAACGGCGTAAACTCTGGTTGGTGCCCAAACCACCACGTATAAGGAACTTAACTCTCCACTGGTTATAATGAATAATGAATAATGAATAATGCCCAAAAGGATATCCGAATGACTCCATGCATTTGAATTTATGATGCACCAAAATAATTTATGTTGTTGCTCTGGCAAAAAACAATAACCAAAAAAAAAACAAAAAAATAAATAAATCATTGATGACTGCACCTGTGAATTGATATAAAAAAAAAAAAGGAAAAAATCTCAGGCTACATTGAAGAGAACAATTTACTTTTGTGCGTGAGCTGGAAATATAGAGACATGGAATAGCTTCTTAAATGTATGTGCTGACAAATATTTGGTATTTGCTGTCTGTGATGTTTTGAGCCCTGTATGCATGGTGCAAAAAAAAAAAAAAAAAAAGGAAGAAAAGTATTGAAAACTGACAAAAACTACTCCCTTGCTTTGTTCTCTGTCAGAATTTATGAAAAGAATTGTGTAAAAAGGACAGGAGTATGACAAGTATTTGTGTGAAAGAAACAGAGCTTTGCTCCAGTAAAAAACTGTGTGTGTCCCAGTGGACTATCCTTGCCTTTCATTCTTCTAATTGTTTTGGTGATCAGGGCTTTTTTGTTTTGCCTGTGATGACAGTAAAGCGTGGATGAGCTGTGATCATCATCATGCTGGTATTTAATAATTTGCATTCAAAGTCTGTCTGGGCCGTTCTCTGATCGTTCTGTCACCAGATCAGACACTGCTTCTTAATCTGGCGTTTTACGAGCTTCAGGGAGGAGAGATTACTGCATTAATGATTTAACTCAAGGCAAGCCTGCATTTGGTTTCCACATATACACAACATATGGCATCATCCACAAAACACAGTCCAACAGCAACAACTTGGATTACAATTAAAACACTAGAAAAGTTATTTTAAAGGAAAATCAAATAAAAAGTGAATCAGCACTAACATAGTGCATAGAACATTGTTTATTCTCAGAAATTCAAAAAAGAAAGGCTGTTTACCCAAAAGGCTTGTGACAGTTTCTTTTACAAAGATCCAGCAATGATGAGACAAAGTTAAATGTCAATGTACCCTTGTCCTTTGAATGTCACGAGTGACTGCTGACTCCCTCACAACACAAAAATGAGACTGAAATCCAGATGGCCCTTCTGAACTGCAGGGTTCACACCTGTGGTACTGCTTTGTCTTTAAGAGTCTTCATGTTTTGTGGGTTTTTGCAGTTCTCCAACTGTGTGTCCATGTTGTAAGCAGTTAAAAAAAGGAAACCAGCGGCCCTTTTGATGTCCTATGTTCACTTTCACCTTCATCAGCTTTGGTTCCTCTTCACGGAGGAAAGATGTGCTGCAGCCAAAATTCAGGGTGACGTCGCAGACTCCTTCATCGGGAATTCACAAGTGACCTTTTGTCCATTTGTTTTGTTTATTTAGTACAATTGACACTACAGTGAAAAGTCGCCAGGCTCAAACAGGTCAGTAGTCAGGGGTATGTGACGGACATGGTAGCCAACAATCTGAACGCAATCAGGAGATGCAGTCTGAGGTCCCAGGCCAAGTGCGTCCTTGTTTATGAGGTATAGAAGTCTGGTTACATATCCATATCACCATCGTAGGCCAGGGTCAAGGGCTTCTGTGGCGGAGGAGACGTCTTTGTGATTTTGGATGGCTTACTGGGGGGGGGGGGGGGAGATAAGAACACCACAGACAAGAAAGAAAAGGTGTCAATGGATCTAACTTAGTTGTGCAGGGAGGCCCAACATGATTTCAGTCTTTACAAAGAATACTATTATCTGATAGCAGCAGCACACAGTCAACAAAACACTGTGAGGAATATAACTCATACTTGTCAGGGTTCAGGGGAAGCTGATAGTTAGGAATCAGCTTTTCCCGTATTTACTCAGATCTCATCTTTGTGTTTTACCAACAATGGAGCTTTTGTTCTTCAGATTGTGCAAAGTGCGTAAAATCTGTAGGGTAATATAATACATACCAGACCACGAATGATAGCGCAATAATGAAGAGTATTATGATGAATCCAACGGCAGTCACGGCGTAAACCCACAGCTTTACTCTTCCATCTGTGCAATCAAAATCAGTTTCAATGCAAAGTCGGAAAAAATTTAAAGATAATCAGTTGAAAGGCATGGATGCACAGCCTCTATTGCACTTAAAGAAATATGTGTTACAGGGAAACAGGTTCATTGTCAAACATAATTCTGAGGCGTGACCAGACTTTCTTGGCAGTTTTATGGTCTGGTGACCAGGTAATGATAAGCCCAGTGACTGCATTGACTTAGAATGAAGTCCACTCCCAGTGATGTTAGATCTACAAAGACAGGTTTGAAAGCAGCAGTGATCTCTGGCAGGCTGGTTGAGCTCTAAAGATGATTTCCATTTCAGTACCTGGGCCAACTGGTCGCAGGGTCCACTCGCTTAAGAGGTCCTGGCCCTGAGACGGCCCCGGTTTTAATCTTCCTGAGTTGGTTTTCACATCAGCTTTCTTGCTGTTGTCCACCCCCGGGGTTCTGGTGCAGTAGTCCAAGAAACCGTGCGTTGTCATCACTTCAGTGTAACCCTTCTCACACCCACACACTCCGCTCTGCATTCAGAAGACCATCATTTATATCCAGCAGAAGACAGCTATAATTGTTACTTTCCTGTTGCTACCTAAACAGCCTGCTCCACTTTCACTTCACTTTCTGGAGACTTTCTTTTCTGACTGCAGGTCGATTCATCCTAGCTCTGGCATTAAACTGTGCTCCTCTGCACAGTCCTCTGGGGGGGGGGGGGGGGGGGGGGGGATTATGCCAACACTTGTTTTGAATTCTAAGTGCAGTTCCATGAAGGGTACTCTAAGGGGCAGTAAAACTTCAAGCTTAGGCTATTATTTTTCATTTCCACAGCTGGTTGTGGACCCACCTCACCTCCCATCTAGAGATTACCTGTAGATGTTACATAGCCCGCATTTATGTGTGAATATGATTTTCATTTAACTGCCTGCTCTTGGCCATTATAAATGCCATCTATCAAACTCCATTTAACACTCTACCTAGAATGTGGGAGGAACAAGACAGACCAAAAACACAGTGAGAATTATTGTGAGCACGGGTGCCCGACCAAAATACAATGATCTTACCATTGTGCAGTGTGAGAAAGGTTTGGTGCACGGAGGATGGCAGTGTCTGATCGTGGTTGGCCTTTTCTGTGAGTAACACCCCCCTGGAGAAAGACAACAGGCTCTAATTTTTGTTCCTTACCCTGCCCATTGATCACCAAATTAATGTAGTGTCAGACCTGATTAATGGCTCCAGTTGCCTATCAGGGTCCCTGATCAATCTGTGAACATTTTAATTCCAACATAGAAAATTGCATGTCAAAATATCAAAGAGTAATGCCTGGGGTTCTTGGTTCCTTAGCAGAGAGAGGTTATTCCTTCTGGGCTCATATTTGTCAGAAACACTTCCTTACAGCGATAAGATCACATTCAGCCACTATTTACAGCACATCAAGCTCGCCTAAAGCTTTTGCCCCCAAAGCACTATTACCTCTGTTCTTTTTCTCCACACCTGCTTTACTTGCCACAAATACAAATGCGTGATTATATTTATATGGATTGAGAGCCTCCCTGCTCGGATCTGGTTTATTGATTACTTATGTTAAGAGGGAGAAGAGAAAGCAATGGAGACTTAACAGAACATATCAAATAAGGTGTTTAACTCAATTACAACAGAGTAATAAAATTATTCTTTGTTTGTTGCTGCCTGTGCACGTCTGTGTAAGTGTGTAAGAGGCAGAAAATACATGAAGTATGTTCATACTGCAGTTATGAACTATTGCCATCCGATTTCATTAGAGGAGGTATCTGATTGAATCTAATGAAGATCGGTATCCACACACAGAATATTATTACAAGCTGAGATGAACAGTAGCAAAGTACATCATGTTTTTAAATTCACTGTACTCATATTTCAATTATGTCTTCAAGTGTAAATCCGTTTTAAATTTATTTTCAAGTCACCTGCAAAAATAACCTGTTAGACAGCTTTCTCAAATAGATTTTCTTTCATGGAAACATTTACCAATTCCATTTTATGCGATGAAATAATGTGATATGATAGGAAATGTCTCTGATCCAGACTGAATTCAGTTCAGAGTGGGAGAACAAAACCACAACTGGGACACTTTCAGCTGCAGTCTGCACTAAACTAGTTATACATAGCTTTTCATATCTATAAAAGCATGTGGGTTTGTACGGATTCCCATGATTCTCTCTGCATGACTCATCCAGAGTGGCTCAAAGATCCTGCAGCAACTCACCTGTGACATTGACACCGTCTGAGCGCTGACACCACACCACTCTCTCATTGTTAGTCCAGCCTCCTGTCCTCCATTGGTAACTGTGGCATTTTCCTTCTATAGCAATGGGAGAGAGGGTGTTGATTAGAAGTTTGTGCTACATATCCAGCCCTGTCATCAGGCTTCCCATGAACATTAACCACTGCTTCAGCCGCTGTTCTTCGTCTTCCACTTATAAGTGAAGATGTATTGTGTTTGTAGTAGAAGGAAGAGAGCCACTTTTCCACTGAGTCAGTGTGCTATGAGACACTGATGTCTTCAAAGGAAATTAGATTATAGGAACTGGTTGGAAATAAATGACAGACACCAAGCAAAGGCTCTTTTTTCCTGCAGAGGATCACTGAGACAAGAGAGAGCATTGATAAAAGAGACTTGAGTCTTATTTGATGCATAAAAGAGAATCTGATCACATGTGAAGTGTTACACTTTATGGAAACAGAAGAAACATCACTGGAGAGGATAAAGTAACACCTATAAGCTACACAGATGTACTAAAAATCAAGAATCTAATGGGGTGAAAAAGCATATGTGGCATTAAGTATGATTTAAAAATCAGCTCCAATGTGAGCTTCGAGTGAACATCCTGAGTCTGGACAGCTCAACATCATCAGGGGGAAATGAATTCCTAAGTTCATCGACGTATCTTACAAGATGATGACAGGGAGTCTGTCCACCAGCTGACGCACAGTAGAAGTTGAGGGATGCAGCAAAACAGTGACCTGAAACAAACTAAAGCTTCTAAAGAATGATTTTGAACAAAGAAAATCCCCCCCTTACTCCGGCTTCCTCCCACCGTCCAAAGACATGCATGTTAAGGTTAAGTGAGTGTGAGTGAGAGTGATTGTTAGTCTCTGTCTGTCTGTCTCTGTGCGTTGGCCCTGTGATGGACTGGCGACCTGTCCAGGGTGTACCCGGCCCTCGCCCAATGAGAGCTGGGACTGGCTCCAGCAGCCCCTGTGACCCAGAAACAGATAAGCGGTAGAAAAATAATGGATGAATGAAAGTCCCCTCTTTGGAGTCTGAGCCCCGATCTCAGGTGTTGTGGAATGACCTGAAGAGAGTTAACACCAGACCTCCAAGAATATGGTTGAGCTGCAGCAGTTCTGTGGGAAGAAAGGTCTAAAATTCCCCCTTAACTTTATGCAGGTCCAAATTCCAATCCTTACAGTAAATCTTAAGGGTTCACTGGCCTTTAACACAAGCACTGTGCATGTTTAATCAGTGATTCTTCACATGTGATAACATTTTATTACCAATTGCTACAGAAATACAGATTAGTCTAATAGTTGTGACAGACTTTTCCGGGTCCTGCATTACCTTTCGATGGTGAAAATACTGACTCCTTAATGAGCACCTTTTCATTTTACTTGAATATTTTAAGCAGTTACTCTGTGGTAAATCAGTTTCAGTGATAACTTTGCCATTACCAACACAAAACTGCCACTGACACACTTATAATATCACCTTTTAGCATTTCACCTCCATAAGGGTAGGCAGACATTAAGTGAAAGCCAATAGAAGCCTGAAGTCCATAATGTCTGTAATGAGCTGTAGGAGTGAGCACTCTGTCATGGGGCAAACACTACTCTCACGAATTCCCAAAGTAATGGTGCCTCCATTCATACTGATGAATATTAGAGTGTAGTTCCCAGAGCGACTGGATGAAATAGAAATGTTTCTGTGGCCCTCGTGAGCAGGTCTAAAGTTGAAGAAATATTTCTATGCGAGCAATTTCCATTTCATTGATCCATTTTAAGGAACACAGCCTTTTCTTCTTCTATATTTTAATAGATTCAGGGCGACTGAAGGCACAAGGAGAAACTAAGCTCTTCTGAAAGCCTTGACCTTCCACTTAATTGATATTCAAAAAATACTGAGCTCATCCCATGATTCCCCCTTTTTTTTGTCCATTTACTGAGAGAATAAAGGGCGATTGAACACACCCATTTCTTGCTCACCTCCAGTGATTGGGCTTCCAAAGTTTGTTAAGCCTGCATGAACTGAATTTTTTTTAGCTTACGAGAACCAAATGCTAACATAACACTGGCATATCATTACCCCAGTAGACAAGTGTGAATTAAAACCTCCAGCAGTTATGGAGCAACATTTGCATTCATTTGAAGTCGTGTGTTGCCACACGATGAATGTTGCTCTCATTTTTGGACTAGACTTCTTTCTGTAGTGGAGGAAAGAAGTACTCAGTGGTTTATTAAAGCTGCCTTCTCTGCTATGGAAACAACATTTTGAAGGCAGTGAGTGAATGATAACAGCAAAGCTGCAGGTTGTAAAAAAAACAAAACAAAACAAACAAAAAAAAAAAACAAGAAGCTTAAATATGTAGAACTGAGGGGACTTCAAAATTGGATCATAATTGTCACTGAGTTTATCATAAGTGACCCATTTTAGATATCAGTTATACATTGTTTAAAAAAAAAATTACATGGAATAAAATAAAAAAATTGCTGCTTTTATTTGGGTTAAGGCTAAAAGTTCCTTTGTACCTTTGCAGGACTGGGTCTCAAAGACTTGATGCGGGCAGCTGCCCTGGTTCTCCATGACCTGAATGATCACAGCTCTGGAGCGGGCTTGGCGACCGGTGGTCTCAAAGCTCCGCCCCTCCAGGCATGTCAGCTGGCAAGAGCTCCAGGATGACCACTCAGTCAAATGGCAGTCTCCTGAGGACAAAAGAAAGACAGGAAAGACTTCACCGATCGTGCCAGGTCTTGGTCAATAACAAAGAGACTTTCTCCTTTGAAACTCCAGGGTGGTTTGTACTCTGCTGGCCCACACTATTTCAGGGATCATTTTATTGGCTCCCCTGCTTGGTCCTGAAACATTTAAAAGAGATCAAAAGCAAGTTCAGCACACATCTGTGTCTGATAATGTACCAAATGCACAAACAAATTACTCAGCCAGCCCAGTGGATATTCAGAAGTAAGTGACCAACAGGCATTATAAATTATACAATATAAGCTATAATACACAGCTCTACTATCAGTACCAAGCACTGAAATGTGTCTCATAGGGTAAGCAAAAAATATTTGGTTTGGGTGATGTTTGTAGTGGATAAAGGTTAGCTCATGTATTCTGTCAGTCTCAAAACAACACTTATTTCGTTGAAGGTCAAACATTTGTATGTATTGTGTATAATCTTTGACAGGATAATCTTGTGGGGACACCACTCGCTACCGCAGCTCCTCAGCCACAAAAGCCCTCTTATTCTCTGTCCTGAACGTCCATCAGTGACTTTGTGTGAATTCACACATCTTATTGTCTTTCATCCTCAAACGGATCCACTCTATCAGCTTCCCTCACGTGGCTCCGGCTATGGAGAGATGCTGTGGCAAAAGCTGTAGAGTGCAGCAAACAGCAACACACATACTGTATATATCACATACATGTCAACAACCCCTCCTCTGGCCCCTAGACTTCGCCTGCTACCTTCACACACATGAACACGCAGCAAAAATACACAAATATCTGCTCTTGCCATCAAACAGTCCTGATCCCGAGCCAAGGCTCACACACAGCAGAGGCTGTTTGAGTGATAAATCAAGGCGAGGATCAGAGGAGTGAGAGAGATAGATGAGCAAGAGCAAGCACTGCAAGATGGTGCCTCTTCACAGTGAAAGCTAACAACAGTTTCACGCGGCAGAAAGCAAAAAGAGATCTGAGCAGCTTTTTTAAATCCAATAAGTGAGTAAGAGAGAGTGATTCTCTCTTAAAATGTTTAAAAGCCAGACCTTTTTACAGTATGATAATTGTGTGAATGGCTTGTGTTGTCGCACAATAAAGCCTGAAGGTGGAAAGCTTGACAGTGACAAGTGAGGCTGATCATAGCTGTCAGCTGGTCAGCAGCTCCCTCACATTACAACATATGTCATTTTCACACAGTAGGCTGAAATGGATCGAAACAGTCAACTATGATCTGCTGGGTTCTTGTTGGTATGATGATCTCTACAAGGATTTGATCATTTGTATGTGCATTCATACAAACAAAATGATAGAAACATTCAAAAGTTGCCACAAAAATTCACACTAATCATTTCATAGCAGATTGAGGTGACTGATTGATTTCCTGATTCCAATATTCCAAAAATAAAAAACAAACAATGCTCCTCTCATCCTGAATTTGCCAATACATTGTTCACACTAAAGGTGGGTACATTTTTTTTCATTGTGCTACTGTGTTTTCACTATTCAGCCATCTCAATTGCTCGAATAGAATGCCGCACATAGACTATGCCGAGTTGCACCTACATTTCTCCTTCTTTTTTTTCCGATGTCAAGTTACAGCTACAGGCTGCACTCTGCCAGGACTGCTACTCTTTTATCATTAAATATCACAGAAAGCAGTGTGCATGTGTTTCGATATGTACTACAATATGGCAACAGAAACACAGTTTATATTGCAAGGGTATGTCTATCTGCTCCTGATGCATTTCACCAGCAGCAACTGCAGCTGTACAGAAACTGGATATCAACACACATTACAGCACAGATGTCAATACATGGAATAGTCTTATGTGTTTTATGGGTTATTTGCGTGCAACAAGCATCTAATTATTGACCAAGATAGGTCATCTTAGTGATGGAGAAATGACACACAGGAACAGAAGTAGTTCCTTTCGCTCTCAATCAGATATTTTTTGAGGATTAATAGTAATATGCATGAAGTTCCAGTACTTCATGTTTTCCACATTTAAACTTTGCTCATTTATCATGCTGTATTGCATATAATAGTCTATGACATATGGCGGGTCACGGGTTCGATTCCCGGGCCTGAGGCCTTTCTGTGTGGAGTTTGCATGTTCTCCCTGTGCCTGTGTGGGTTTCCTTCGGGTACTCTGGATTCCTCCCACCATCCAAAGACATCATGTTTGGGTTAATTGGTGACTCTAAATTGTCCGTAGGTCTGAGTGTGAGTGTGAGTGGTTGCTGCTCTCTGTTTATCTCTGTGTGTTGGCCCTGTGATGGACTTGTTGACCTGTCCAGGGTGTACCCCGCCTTCACCCAGTGTGAGCTGGGATTGGCTCCAGCACCCCCGTGACCCGGAAACATATAAGCGATAGAAGATGAATGAATGAACATATCACCTGTGGAGATGTGTTTATGATTCGCTCACTAAATAAACCACTTAAAAAGAATATAAAAACAAATATTTTATGGCATGGAAGGAAATTTTTCCCTTCACATTTGCACAGAGAGCTTCAAGTGAATATGTTGTTTTCTGGGGGCTACTGGATCAAACTGGAAAAATCGGAAACAGAGCTGAAAAACACTTTAACCTTGGTCTTTTACCATCAGTTACCTCTGGTGCTCTGTGCTGTCCACCACACCACAACTACCTGCCTATAATTGGTGCTGTAAAATGATGTGGATTCACGAAATTGTAAGGTGACTAATATAAATTTGTTTATCACTGGGGTAAAATGTGAAGTTACGGTGAACACAATAATGTAATAGCATTTGATGAAATTTTATTTTGTCATCATGTTTTCTTTGAATAATATAGTGCTGTTGCAATAGAATAAATAAATAAATGTAATCAAAATCTTTTCCTTCTTAAAGTTATTATTTAAAAATCACAGTACAAGCTTTCTCCAAGCAGAATGCCTCTGCTGTGGCTATTAATTGTGCAGCTGTAATAGGCAGAGTGATTACTCTCAGCAATGCAATCAGCTGATTGTTTCAGTTAGTTAGGATGATTTTTCACACTTCATTTATTCCTTGCTTGTTACACAGTAAAGTGTAAAAATCAATAGTGTTGTCCCTTAATTGTTTGTAAAAATCTGTCACTCTCAGTTTCATGGTAGCGACTTTTGCAGCATCTTCGATAGCATTAATAAAAGATTGAACTTTCTTTTTTCCAGGTTGATGTGGTGTCTTTTTTTTTTTATTTGGAGCTAAAAGGGTCACTAGTTAATTTATGATTTTGATTGATTTTGTAATAAGTATTGAACAGCTGAAAATGTCAGCTACTTGGGAGAGGGGACATTGTATTGACAGAGATTAGTTGGTGCTAGAAAACCAGATTATTGATCATAAAGTAAGTAACCCAGACCAAATAATTATTGGTACTGTGAATCCAAAATGACTACAATAGTAAATTATTCATGCAATCTTGTAGTTTTGCTCCATTTGAGCTGATTGTAATGAAAAGTTCAAATCATAATATATTGTATATTTCAGTGTCATCAACAATAACCTTTTCATATACTGACTGTCAGGATGCTCATTATGCAAATGTGGATGCAGCTTTACCCGGGCAGGGAACGAAGCAGGGCTGCTCCATCTCCTGCTGAATCTGCTTTGTAAGTTTGTCTCCACAAAGCTCCTCTTTGACCAGCTGAGGAGGAGACTCAGGCCAGTCACCCCAGTGGACAACACAGGACAGGTTCCTTCTCCGAAGACCCTGACCACACTCTGCATCCTGCACAAACGCACACAACAATGTCACCCTGTTAAGAGTCATCTACAGTTTCTTCACTGTAGCTTGACACAGATTAAAGTCTATTTACTTTTTTTGGTATGATGGAAGTTTTGGAAAAGAATGCTGACTTTCCAAAGCGACTGAAAACAATGAGATGAAAACAACTTAAGCCTGCTTAAGTCATTGCTTTCTGAGAGATGTTTTTGACCATTAGTAACGCTTCAGAGCCATTTTTATATGTTCAGGCCCCCGTTCTGCTTATCTTGTGACAGCAAGCTGGTAAACGTGGATGTAAACAAAGCTGCGTTTATACTAATTTAAAAATACTGCCCTTGCAAACATTTCATGGAGGAGGAAATGCAGTTTAATAGACCTCAAGGATACACAATGGATCTTGGTGACTAATGTGCACATCGCATCTACTCAACTCCAAAGTGCATGTTTGACTGCCTTTATTTCCTTTAAGAAACTAATTTTTTTTATTATTTTCAAACCTTTGCTTGTATATTTAATCACCTTTTTTCTTCTTTGCTTCTGTTGGCATTTCACAGTATTTCTTGGTAAGATCCTGCCATCTGTGTGTTCGACCATTGGCAGGAAAATGTATTGCGTTACCCACATTCACGTGTGTCCACATATGTGCTCACCAACCTTACAGGTAGGTGTCGAGAAAATTAGCAGTTCAGTGTGATGTTAATCCAAGATGGTCATTTGAAAAATGTGATGCAGAGAATATTATCAATGAAGTAACAATTATCAGTCAATTAGCTAGGAAAGGAGAAAGTAAGCCCCTTTGATGAGACATGATGACATTATATGGATGTAGAAATTTTGCCATACCTCTACAGTGCACGGCAACCAGTCGCTCAGAAGCCATATATAGCAAGGTCTTATGGGACATGGTTTGGTCTGGGTAAGCTGGGTGGGACAGGGATGCCCCTCCTCATGAGCCTCCTGTAGAATTCTCCGAGTGCGCACAGTCAGACCTGCAAAGCATCAAGGCCGACACACCGTTACAACGAAAAAAACACCAGAGGAGACTCTAGTGCATTTGAGGGCTGCAAGCTGGATGCTCAAGCTGAGAACAGCTTTTGTTTGCATACATAAAGAAACTCAAAAGCAGATATTTTGCAAAAATTACTGTGTAGAGCTAATGTGGGAGACAACTAAATGATACAAACTGTGAATAACAGAAGAAAAACACAATGGCAAATATACACTAAATTACATGCTCGTCAGTGTAAGAGACATAAAGGAATCACTGCATAAATACAATGTAAGTTCCCATAATAAAACAGCCGGTTGAAATAAATGAGGTTGCACCTTCTCTTTAGCATGAGAATATAAATATATATATTATATATATATATATAATATAGTATAAAATATTTCCATCATGACAAAGAGGAATTGGTGAAATAGTAGAATACATCTGTGTCACTGAACTACTTTATGCTCAGAACAGTTTCCTTCACAAGTACTTTGTTCAAGCGAGTCATTAATAATGTACGACAGAAAGTGTTTGGTAAACGGCAGTACTAACAATACGTGGACACATAGTGGATTTGTTATCTTGGAGAACAGCTCTTATCTGGTTCCCGTGAGGTGCAGTGATGGCATGGTCAACATCAGCCATCAAGTTAAGACAGACAAACTGTGTGTGTGCAATATGCCGGGGGAGGTGCTGAGCTTCTGTGGGCCTGGGGGCAGACACTGAAGACGTTTGGCTCTGCCATCTCAAAAATCAAACCAAAAACATTAACATTCCCTTGGCAAAACAAGATCCTTGTTTCATCTGACACAGATACGATGCAAATCCCTCATCAGGGTTGGCAGATGTGTTTCACAATGTGTGAGAATCAACTGAGAGAGTTGCAGAAAAAGACAGAGCAACAGACAGAGCAGAGAAATGGAACTGGAGAGTGTTGAGTTAATATCCCCAGCTGAAAGTCTTGTTGGAATGAGGGGTTAACTGAAGAAACAGCCAGCTGATGACAAATTAATATTGATGAATTTTAACTGTTAATACTGTTGAGTCTCTCTGATTAACAGAATAACAAACTTTCTCTCCGAGAGTTTGGCTTCAGGAGGGCAGAGAGACAATGTATGGATCCAGGTTAAGTTCATTAACTTTTGTATATTGCATGAGGTTACAACCTGACTCTCAAAGTGATGGCTGGAATCCTATAGGTTGGTTATGACTAATTGCATTTTTCAAATCATGCAGGGGTAGGGTACATATTTTATTTAGGAAAGGCTGAATTATTTATGATGTCTGTATAGGTTAGCTCTGTGAATTTTTGTTTAAATGAACCTACCATTCTTATTCCTACTCAGATGAATGAAAAACTGAGCTTCATACTGAATGATAATGAAGTCAGAATATTAATACATACATTAATGGAAAAAAAAAAAAAACCCAACAAACCACAGCACAGTGTTTCCCTGTATAATAAGGCTTTGGATTACAAAAACTGGTAAATATTTTAATGCATTTAAATGTATTCATGCACAATTCAACAACTTGGTGGAAGTCTGAGCAGACGGACTAATGAGGCGCTGAACATGTGGTCGACCATGTGTCTGTGCATCAGGTTGATGTTCCCTTTGGTTTCAGCTAGGTTTGTATGCTCTGAGGGCTTACCTTGGCTACCACAGGTGTGGGAACAATCTGCCCACGGCGACCACTCTGAGAGCACACAGCTGACAGGACAGTCAACCATGCAACTCTCTGACAGTCTCCACTTGTTGATCAAACCGATCTGCAGAAAACAAGAGCGGAGCTGTGAGGAGGGCTAACTAACTATTTCCTCCAACAAGAAGGAGATTTCCATATTTTCAAAACAAACAGTTCATCTCAGGATAGTGGAGATGCAGCAATAAAGTGATTAAACTTGTTTCAATTGTTGATAAGAAATTAACATGCTTTTTCTTTTGTGACATTGTACGCATTAAATGAGCAGGAGAAAGCATCACAATCCCACAAATTTCCCTCACTAACAGCAGGATGCAGAACATAGCCAATGTGAAACTCAGCAGAGAGACATGTTGCCGCTACAACTGAATTTAACTGTTACACCTTCAAGACCTGTATTTATCCAGATAATTAAGTCAAGGAAACAATAGTGTGAGTTGGTTGAAAAAAAATGTACAAAGATACGTTTGGCTTGGTGGATAAACTGCTCAGTGAAACATGAATGTGTGGGAAGACATATAATATTTCCACCTAAATTGCAACTTGGCAACTTCGCTTTCAATAATATATGAGCCAATGGGAACAAAAAGAGGAATTGGAGTCCTGTGGTAACAATCAATACTTCATACTTGAAAATGCTCTTCAAACAAATTAATTTCGAAGCAAAACAATTAATTGTTCCTGTTAAGGATCTTTGTATAATTTCTTCTAGATCTCTCATTCTGTCTGGTGGGTAGATGTTTCTAAACATACAACTAATTAAAAAAATAAACTCCAATTTGTTGGAGTTGTTGTAATTATTTGCTTTAATAGTCATTCTTACTAAATATCTTTGTACTGTATTCTTTGCAGCATCATTTGTGTGTATTAAGCTCTGCCTAACAATATAAAAATTCTGCATCCCCAAAATATTTGAAAAGCAGACAGTGAAACTTTTCTTAGGCTATAACCGTGCAATTTCAAACTTCAGGATTGCATTATAAATAAATATATACAAAAAAATTATTTCTGCACAGTGATTACCTTCTCACACTTTTGCAGGTCCACCATCTTGCCATCACTGCGTATACAGTCCAGGAGACGTAACCGGGAACCCTGACCACAGATGGCATTTTCACTCAGCTGGCATGTACTCCAGTCTGTATTTCATACACACACACACACACACACACACACACACATACACACAGAGGAAATACAAAAATGTATATATCTGTACATCCTTTTGACTGTTAGACCAGATTGTATTGCTTGCACAATCGCTGTGTTCTATCCAGCAACATTGCACATGTACAATAACTAGAGCTGCACAGCTGATTGAAATATATTGGAACTTGCAATATCACAAGTTCAATATCAAAATTGCATGAGCTACAACATTTTGCTGTGCAGACCTTAACACCGACCCCTCCTACACCCAAGCAGGGAAACTGGACACGGCCCTCAGTTGACAAACTGCTTTTTGGAACTCACACTGCTCTTTTACTTTAATAAAAATTGAATACTGAGTTTAATAATGAATAAACACATGCATCACCAGACATGCCAAAATTCAAATGAACTAATTTTTATATTATATGCCAAGGCAGTTTTTTGTTTGATGCCACTGGGTAACATTGTACAATTTGCATAATGATGCACTGACCCTAGTCAATGTTTTTATTTAACTATTCATTGACACAGGAAATGTACGCAAGAGCCTTTTAATGGTGGAGGAACATGATACCTCTGACAGTGAGGACAGTGAACTTGGGGAGAGTCAGGAAGACTCAGGATTGAGAAGGAGGTCAATAAGCATGTGTATACGTGTATATGAATGTACCTGCACACATAGGTTAAACCCTCCTGATACACAGAAAAACACAAACACATAAATACTTGTTTGTTTTCCGAATTCTTCTTATAACATCTTCTATACAGTCGATAACCTGGGAGTACCCTTTGAACATTGTTTCCCAGAAGCAACAAATCAACTTCAATCAAATTCATGGTACATAAGGTTAAGCCAGGAAAACCTGGTGAAACTACACGATTCTCGGCCAACATCCATTTCATTCAATAAATACCCTCTGGATGTAAACACCATGTCACCCTCTTCTAGCCCAGACTGGCTTTGCAGATGGTCCTACCTGAGACTCTGTACTGGTAAGTGAAGCAGGTGCTGTTGAGAATGCAGGACTCTGATTGAATCAGGTCTGGACATGCAGAGTCTTCTGAGGCTGGGAGACGGAGGATCTGTCTACTTCTGTTCCTTGCTGTCCCTTGGTCACATTGCTACAACAATGACAGCAGGGGTTAGGGTTAGGGTTGTGTTTTGACGTAGTTGACTGTGGCAATGACGTCAGTCATTACATCTTTCAGCTCAGGACTCAGCTATTTAGACACCAGCGCTTCACAGTGTATCATACTAATGCGTGCTGCGCCCCCCCTGCAATGGCTCTGCGCCCCCCACTTTGGGAACCACTGCTTTAAGGTGAGATCCTTTTCTTTCTCTAGCAACAATTCAGTAATGTTTACAAGGCTGTAACTCACATTATGAACTGTAGCTGCTACTTTTCCACAATTCTTTCCCTGTTATTAAAAAAATATTTCAATGATGTGTAAAAAACATTGACCTTAAACCATAAGACTTTTCATACTCTTTTAAATCCTGTTTAAATTACATTTCGTAATTTTATTTTGACATGGCTGTCAAGAGCTTTTTTTTTTTTTTAAATTCCGAAAAAATATCTGGCAGAGTACTAAAAGAACAGAGAAAAAGTCAACTAGGATTTTTCAAATGTCACTGAAAATCTGCTCCAAGAGCAGTTTCCGCACGGATGAGCTATTTTTAAATCACTGGAGAGATTTTATCATAATGAGAGAAAATCTTTTTGAATGTGGTTTTCAAATTGTGTAAAGAAAGTAATTAAAAAATGAATGCCTTCTCTTTCTATGAGTAAATGATAGAAAAATGTGAACTTTCGAAAGAAGTGGTCACAATTTGTGGATTTAGCAGCTGCAGTCACAGGGGAATGCAGCTGAGTGAGGTGAGTTTCTGAGGCAACATTTTCACCCTGTCTACCAACATTTTAAGTATTTTCTTTCAGTCAGCAATCACAAGCAACAGCGACAAATCACACAAAATCTGTATAGCAAGTTGTATAGAATGCACTTTATTACTGACCAATGCTATTTGAATACTAAATGTAAAGAATTTCAAACCTGTATGAACAGTTTGTCCTAGACAAAGGAAAGAACTGCGATACTTTTTTGAATGGCATTCGATATTATATGAGTGATATACGCTGCTGATAAGTGCTGCTGACTCAGCGATAGCGGCTTTATTTTAAGGCTGAATGTGCAAAATAATCCTGCAATAGAAGGTCTGTGAGAAACATGAATTTATTACACTCCTCTTCTATTGACTATTAGAAGTTGCAGTTGAAGGCCAATGAAGACAAAAACAATAATAATTAGGAGGGTAATTATTTGGAATGTAACATTTACTAATACCTAACAGGGGACAGAGGCAGCAAGATAAGAATTTGCAAAGTATTTGATGTACCCTACAGGGGAATGGAAATTTTGAATAAAGTAATAGGATGTGTGGAGGAACTTTCATTTCAGCCACACTGGAAAAAAAGATGGAAAGTCTTTGAACTGAACTGCACTGGCCCTTCTGCTCCTGATTCATATGGGATTGCACCTCGGTCACTGTCACCTCCTAATGAGGGACCTCTGTGTGAGTAGCATGAATCAGCAGCATTATTTTCAGATTTTTCACAACAAGCTCACAGTCACACAGATGCATTTACATGTTACATATAACACAAGGTCCTCCAATTTGTAGGTTTCACTGCGCCTTTGTGTTGTTGAGATTAGTTCAGATCTTAATCCAAGTGTGCAGACAAACATGTCACAAGTTGTGTGCAGGATGCAAAACAAACAAAATATAACATGAAAAACACTCAACCCAAAATCTGAGCTATCATAAATGATAAATTGTATTGAGAGAAAAAACTATTCCTTCATTCATTTTCCTTGACATGACAAAGAACTATGGTCTCTGTCCCCAGAGGGGCCTATAGTCTGTGGATGACCTGACCCTGATGTTGTGGAGGAAAGAGAGTATACATAGAATATGAATGGGTTCCTCAGTAAGCCATATGTGTTGGGTTCAAGGGTTCCAAAAGGTACTGTAGAAAATAACAAACAAAAAAAACATTTATAAGAATTTTATATAGCCCTTCCAGTTTAAGCTTCTTTAAGTTTACAGTTTTACACACTGTTACACCACAAACTGCAGCAAATGGAGAATTTTCCCTGATGTTCAGAGCACTGCCAAAGCTTGCATGTTAAAAACTGAATGAAACTAACTGATTGAGTAATCTCTCTGTCATTTTTCTCCAAACTGTTCTTGCTCTGACTCCAATCTTTCAGTCCACTGAACAGTTATGTTTGACAGGGATCCTATTCCATGATAACATGGTTGTGTAGCCAGTAGCCTGTGGCTGTAATCAGTGGGGAGTATATTCTGGATACTTCTAGCCTGAGGGCTAATCTGCTTTGGAGAACTGAGCTATATTCATACACTTCATTTCATTTGAAATACACGACATTGCAATGGAAATCATGATTTCAAATCCCAGAATGCTACAGAACAGGTGGGTGGATACACTCTTACCCATTACGAATTACCCATTACCCATTTTTAAAACTGAAATTTTAATTTATTCTCAAATAAATGTTTAAGTCTTACAATAATGTAAACTGCCAAGCAAATAATGTTTGCCTTTACAATATGATATTTCTTTTATTTTGTATCAGTTATATGCCTTAATGTATTTGTGATTCTAAATGCACATACACATGTATATTTTTAGCCATAGTTTAACAAGGTTAAAAGAAAACACTGCTGATCAATTTACATCAAGGCTGATGGTCATTTGTGTTTCTAACTTCCCCCACAAAAACTATTCAACATTTGTTAAAGCTAATAGCTGTGGTTTATGGAAATGCTTTCAATAATATCAATAAATCAAAATGTGTGCTGCTGCATAGGGTCAACTGACGAAGAGCACAGTCACTTAGCTGTTTCTTCTTACCGCAGGGCAGTTGCTCCAAGGTCCCCAGGGTGTCACAACGCAGTCACTGGGGCAAGCCAGGAAGCAGACCTGGGCTCTTGGTGGCATTTCTTCCTGATCACACAGACTGTCGTCCACACTGCTGCCTTCCCCAGTCGTTTCCCTTTTCAAACACCTAGCAGGGAAGCAGATGAAGTTCTATAACTGGTTTTTGTTTTCAGCTAGGTTTGTTTGCTCTGAGGGTTTAGCACTGCTGACCAATTTCTTTTTGAAGTTTCAAAAGCTATTTCCATGTTTCTGAATCAACTCAATCAAAACAAGGATATTAATTGAAAAGGGACAATGCAACTTATTCTATCTGGTTTTCTAAGCATTTAGCTGTATTCAAAGGAAACATGAACTCTATTTACTTCAATGCTTTTACAACAGAATGGCAGAGAAAAACAGTTGAAATTGCTTTTAATTTCTCATATTTTTAACAAAAAGAGAGGACAACTATTTTTTGGGGGTGGTTTTGACTTTCACCTTAAGTTAGACATACAGTGCATTAAACAAGACTGTGTGAGAGAGAGTGACTGTTTCCGATGTTATCAAAGACCAAGATCTGTCCCTGCAGAAAAGGTTGACACTTCACTGTTGTCCTCTGGGCTATTACCAAACCACTAAAATGGCGCAGCACAACAATTCCAACAACACTCATTAGGATATAGCAGTTTGTTTTCACCTGGCATTGCAAATGTTAGAACCATTGTGAGTGCCGGCTGTAGGACTGTTGCCAGTCTGCCTCTTCCAGTGCGTGTCGCACTGCCAGACGAGCAGTCTGCCAACTTGAACCGGGTCACTGACCTGATCTTGCGGCTTTGGACTCCCTCCCCGCAGGCTGGCAGGTCATCAATGGTGTTGATAGTACAAATGGACCAAGGCTCTGTCCTCCACCGGAACTGGCTGCATTCACTGTGGCATGGCACAGCCTCATACACCTGTCCACAACCAAGTGCAAGCACCCATGTGAACAGACACACACATACACAGAGGGAAAGAGATGCACATGAGGGAAAGGAAAAAAGCTTTATGGTATGGTATGTAATGTATACAAGTCAGCACTATATAGTCTCACCCTCTCCCCTTACAAAAAAAAAGAATAAATAAATCAAAAATACTGTTGGTTGTTGGAATAGTTGAGTTAGGTCTACACTTGTAGAAAATGTAGATCCTATTAGGGACACTTCTTCCTTTTGTATTACAATGATGTGTCTAGGTTTTCATCTGGATAATCTCACAAAAATAAAAACCATTTAGCTCACAGGTAAAAATTCTTACCTTAATCTAGAACACATATATGTGTGCGAGGAGTTTTAAACGACAGAACTCTTGCAATGTATGCCGGTATTTTGTCTTATGACATGAATGATGTGGAATTGTGCTGGTTTGTGGACATGCATAACGGCCCTTGAAAGAAGAAACCTTTAGTATCACCAGAGATGCTAGAGATGAATATCAAGATCATGTCCCTTATATTTCCTATATTTAGAGAATGAAAGGCTAACATGTGACTGAAAGCATTAAAAATGATTAACAATTTAGTGTAAATACCTTCAACACTTAAGCTAAATAAATACTTTTTACCATAGAGTGGCTCTAAACCAACTGAGGGCCATTTCACATGCTTCTGCAGCATAAACAGACATAGAGAGGTTTTATTCACACTGAAATAAAACCTTTGTATGATATGAAGAGAACAGTATGGGCTGTGTAAAGCAACAATAACCATGGCAAAAGGCTGTTCAGCTGAGAATGTAATTGGCTGGATATTGAGCTGATTCACCTCACCCCACTCAACCAGTGACTCTGACACGTCTGTATAACCAAGGGAAAAGGCAGTGCAATGCTCCTGTAAACACATGTTTATTCTCAATCCATGTAACAGTCTGTCACAGTAAAAGGTATACACCAGAGAACAATTTGTAGAAAAGGCTATGACAAGCTGTAATAGGTGTCTGTAAGTGTGTGTGCTGGAGAGTGTGTATGTTTGTGCACATGTGTGCAGACTAGGGACAGGGAAGAAATGCTGAGTATTCCCTCCCCTTCGGGCCACACAGATGCCTATTACACACCCTCATCATCTCCCATCTGTCCCTGCAGATGCCCCTGCTGGGTAAACTGGCAACTGCTCTGTTTCCCACTTTCTCCAGTGCTACTGTAGAAACTCAGTTCCAACTTAACAGCTAATACTTTATCACCAGATAAACTACATTCCAGTCAATTTTGACAAAATATAGACTATTTATTGAGTAATTAACACCAGTTATTTGGTGAGAAATCATGCATCCATTTACCAAAGCACCCAGTGAAGTTGTCAAATATTTATTAAATTATTTATTGGTTGGTTCAAGCTGGTGATTAGAACACAAGGATGTAGCACAGAAATAGAGGATGTGGGATATTATAATACAAACATTTACCAACTCTCAACGGAGAGAGATAAAAGGAATAAAGGAACAGGTCATCATTTAGACACAGTTGCTACAGCCCAGATCCTCTCATTGCTTAAGAGTTACGTGGGCAGTGTCTACTCCTTTGCTCTCTTATAAACACTTCAGACTTCTTTTTTTAAAGCTTTTTTATTACCCGGCTAATTTTCTTTTAACACACTGAAAAGCTTTACAGACTATTGACAATATAAAGAAATTCCAGCATTCCCTGGAAAATGCCTGCCTGAGTCCCTACAGTTAAAAAGCAGATGGAATATTATCCAAATGCACTTCATATAAATTATTTCCATCATGGAGCAGCTGCTCGAATCAAACTATTGTTCTTCCTCTCGACCAAAAGACCAGAGGGGTCGCAGGAGTATGTGATTAGGACAGTTCTGGCATGCAATTTCTCTTCATTAGCTAAAGCAGAGTATAGGTACAGAATGAAGAGCACTGACCTGAGCCTGCGTGGATGTCCATATTAGCAGTGCATGACAAGCCAGAAGTTGGGCAGGGGAGAGAAGAACAATGATATGATCATTAGTTTAGATTTTGCCTGCAGTGACAAATATGTAGTTTTTTTCAATTTGATTTAAGAATACTGCATTCTGCTCTGTGCTTCATTAATGAGGTTTAAGGATGATTTAGTACTTCATCAGTGGTTGTGGATCTAGCAGCCCATGATAGTTTGCCAAACTGAATGATTCATAGTGTTGACAGTTTGAAAATACTGCAGTTGGTTGAAACAGCTGTGCAATGCCCAGACCCACAGCTGAAGGCAACTCAAAATTAATTTGTCTGGAGTTGGTGAGAGGGACATCGGTGTGAATGAGTGTTATGCTGCTGTGTGCTCTGTATCTAAAGGAGGTTGCTAAAAGTAAGTTATATTATTGACAAATAACTACTTCAAAATGAAAAGAGACTGAATTAAACCAGCCTGTTTACTGAAGGCGCAGAATGCTTGCTTAGGTCAAATGTTGAATGCTTTAAGGCACGTGGTCATAGCACAAACATTCATGCATTTATACTCTGTAAATTCCCCCTGATGGTAACTTGTGATCCTTTTTTCATTTTTATTCATTCATTCCTGACTGCACATCTGACTGGGATTAAAAGCTTCAGATCAGGGAAAACTCATCTTCATTGTTTTTGTGACAATGCAGTAGTTAATGATCACTGAATCTGAATTATTTGGTTTATACATAGACAAATATCTGTAAGTTGAAACTGCCCTATGTATGGCATCAAAGTAAAGAGCTTTATTGTTAGTTTTCTCTCATTTGCTCCCCAAGATGATGCTTTCATTCAAAAAATATTAAAACACTTAATAAGAACTTGTAAATACCGAAAATGAACACTCTATGCTGCTTGGCAATGAAGCACATGCATGCAGACACACACACCCACACCCACACGCACATCCATAATCACGTAAAAACATTTCCGAAGGGCCATGAGATGCACCAACGGACCCTCCTGACAGTTTATTGTAAATGGGAAAAAAATGGAGGAACAGGAAGCCTTAAAGAGGAGCCCTCTCTCCCATTAATCTCTTTAACTGTCATTGTGTAACTACAACTTCAAATAGACCATGTTATTACTGTCATCAGGTCCATGGCTGAGTTAGAAAACAATGGCTCATCTGAGACATCAATTGAGCCCTATTCCCATGTGATCGTGATTTCTCATATACACTCACGAGATGATGGGTTAAAAATGAGCCAATATAAAATACAGCTAGAAGGATGACAGCCTCTGTAACACATCCAAATTATTTATTTGTGCTTTTTGGTAAAAGCTAGGGGGGAACCTTTGTTCTTTCATGAAAACTGACACCTTAGCCACTCTAAATGGTTGGGAGGAGACAGGATGACATGAAATGCAGTCACAAACTTCTGACCTGAAATTTATGCTGGATGTCCAACCAGCCAACATAACATACACCAACAAATTTGAAATCCATACATCAAAAAAAATAAAATAAATAAATCAGCTTTATTCTTCTGAAGCTTTAATCACACTGACCTTTTTCCATCTCCTGACACATTGAATTTTTCATGTATCATGATGAATGTGAATTTGTTGGCCTATAGAGATGGATCCACCTGTAATGAGCCAGACATACTGTACAGAGAGCTTGTTGCTACTATGCAAATGTTAACATATACTATAGATTATCCAGTCAAGTTTAGGTATCAATCTTTCTACAGCATAGCATTATTGAAGATCTCTACATGTCATTAAAATGTTCCGCTGTAATGATTCCATGTTGCCATTATCAAGCAAACCCCCATGCAGTGTCTTGGTGAACCTGTCTTGCTCTCCCCACCATCTTCCAATAATGCGTCAATGACAAATAAAGTTATACAGGATTGTTTATCATCCTCCGAGGACCCACCACCTTGTTGGTTCTACTACAGGGCAATGGCATGACCTCCCATATGTACGCAAATTATTTGGCCATCAAGTTCTATTTCTAACTCTTAAATAATATTTTCTCATTTCCTTTGTAATCTATTACCAACACAGAGCTAAATAAGGTAGGAATGGATTAGCAGAGAATTTCAAAAGCACTTAACCCTGGACCAGCTTTTAATGATACTAATAGCTATGGTCGAAGGTCTTTCTCTGACAGAAAATTAGAATGAACATACATATCTAATCCAAGTCAACACCTCTGTCGCGATTCAAAGTAGGACTGCAAGGAATCATTTAAGACTTCAAAATAAAATCACAGATGAAACAAACAAATCCACTTCACTCACAACACAATGGCTAATGGTTGTATTACAAGTTGGGTTACAGTCTCAAAGCAACATCATAATAGGCATGTACAGTACCAGCCAAACGTTTGGACACACTTTCCCACTCAAATGAATAGGAAAGTGTGTCCTAACTTTTGACTGGTACTGTATGTAATTCAGTATCTGTGATGGACTGGCGACCTGTCCAGGGTGTACCCTGCCCTTGTCCAATGTGAGGTGGGATTTGCTCCAGCAACCCCTGTGACCCGGAAACGGATAAACAGCAGATGAATGAATGAATGAATTTATGTAATTCAGCAGCTCATTGGAATTTTTGCCTAATTAGTAAGTGATCTTTGTTTCTAAAGTCAATGCGGTGTACCATGTGAGAAGCTCCATAATATAGTCTTCTTGGGTGATTGACACTCCATGAAAGGCAAGTCCTTTCTTTTTGTGCCAGGCGTATGGCACAGCATAACATATTATACACATGTTTAAATATATATGCACCTCACCCTATCTACAGTTCAAATTTGACAAAAAGAAAACAGTTGTGACTTCACATCCGACCCCTGAAGAACTAAAAGTCCATAGTGGCGAAGACAACAGAAAGTAAAGCCTTGCACAGCTATGCTCAGGGAGTTAACCAGCAACTATGGTTAGAGTAGTGAAAACACAATAACAAGGAGTAATATACACAACAGAAGAATCGTTACAGAGAAATTTATACAAAAATAAAACCACGTGGGTGAATCAAACATTAAATATATAAAGTCATTCAGTAGAGCTGCAGTTGTTTACTGCAAAACTCTCAAACTGTACTTGAATAAGGTTGCAGAACAGCAGGTGTACAGCAAACAGTTGGCAGCAGATAATGATAATGCCTACTGAGGCAGAGAGCCATAGCAGATGCTGAAAGACAAACTGGAAGAAAGCTAGATGAGGTTAAAAACAGCTGTACTGTATATTACAATTTTCTTATATTTCAGGCGTTATTGTGATCTGCCAAAACTAGTGGTGGTTATACACCCTCAGAACAGCAGGGAGGAGAAACTTTTTTCATACATCGTGGGTTGAGCATTAAGGCACCGTCCGTCCACAATAGCTATGATGCACACCGCAGATGGAAGGTGTTGCACAGAATAGATAGTTTGGTCTTCGATCTTCTTCTCCCACTCTAGGTAAACAGAATGGGAGACCTTTTCACATTAGTTTGTCAACTATCTTTTTGTCACAAGAGATAACCGATGCCGCCACAGAGCTGTGCAATGGATTTCCGGTTTCCTTACATTCTGTCTTAAGTGTCAACTGTGACTTTTCTGGTGCAGGTATATACTTTGTGTTGTCAATACAGGTCACCTTGTCTTTGAGAAAAAACACTACAACATTTTGTAAGTGAGTATAACCTTGTATATGCACTCTGAGGAAGGTAGAGCATCATGCACAATGCTGGAGATTTCTTACCGGTTTCATCTTTTACACATACCATAGTGTCCTGGAGCAAAACACTATTTCCCCAATTTCCCCGATGGGTCTTCTAGTAAAGACTATAATTTATCAACATACTCAAATTACAAGATCAACACTCTTGGTAGGGCAGACATGAAAAGCAGCAGTGATAAACAGCAGATGGCCATAACTTTATTGAGTGGGGTTCTTGTGCAGCAGTTAATCCCTAAAAGTACAGGAGTTCAGATGTTTGGGCCAAATTTATGACATATGAACAGCAATCCATGCTGTCACACAACTCAAAGTTTTAATTAATTACGTTTCTCTAATGCTGAGCTGAATATGAAGTGTGTGCAGAATCTGAATATAAATATTATGACCCAAAAAGTCCTGTTGTGTTCCACATGAAGGCAGCAAAATATAGGGATCTGTGAAAAGTATTTGCAGACAATTGCTAGAACATTTATTAACCTCTGTTAGTAGCCAGAATTTATCAAACCAAGCCAATCATAAACTTGCACGAACACTGCCAACATGAGTAGCTTGAAACTAATCGAGAGAGGACAGGAGAAGTCAAAATGTCCTGTAATTGTAATCACTAGCATGACGTACCTCAATGTGCCGCCAGAAGCACCAAGACATAACCCACATGAAGATCTGTGATGAATCACCAAAAACAAATAAATGGCTATAGTAGACTGTATTTGTTGTTTTCTACTCACGGCTTTTAAACAGGCACCACAGCAAAGCTCAGAGTTTCCAGAGAAAAACAGCCAGCAGCACTAGCACCCTCACAGTTTACTGACAATTGCCAAACGCAAAAAATGCCCAGCTGAACTGAGCAAAGACATCCAAGTATGACAGGCAAACACAAAAAGCTGTATTTTGGTGTCCAAAGCAGTAAACAGTGATCAACTGAGCCTTGAGAGTGATGCATATGGTGGAAAAAAACCCCCAAAAATTCACACAAAAATCATTGTGAGACAATGATGCTGAAGCACCAAGAGCAACAGCAGGAAAATGCTAGATGTTTTCCTTTATGTGAGTGCTTGTGGACAACCACTTATATTGAACCGATTTTAATACAGAGTTGTCAGGAGCAGCAAAATATGGAGAGCAGCCATGATTATTTCCTCCATAAATCTGTCGAAGAGGTGCATGATGGGACTGTTGCATACGAGCCTGCTGATTAAATCCTATCAACTAGCTGGTGATGCTCCTAAAAAATAGTGAGAGCAAGATAGATTCTCAACTAGTACTTTTTAGCGATGGCTCAGTGGATAACAGTTACACCTCAGGCAAATGTTTATTTTTTAAAACATCCTCAGCAGAGGGCAGCACGGCGGCATAGTGGTTAGCGCTGCTGCCCCACAAAAAGAAAATTGCGTGTTCGGTTCCCAGGCCTGGGGCCTTTCTGCGCTGCGAGGTTGCATGTTCTCCCTGTGCCTGCGTGGGTTTTCCTCCGGGTACTCCGGTTTCCTCCCACCGTCCAAAGACATCACGTTTGGGTTAACTGGTGACTCTAAATTGCCCATAAGTGTGAGTGTGAGTGGTTGTTTGTCTCTGTCTGTTTCTGTATGTTGGCCCTGTGATGGACTGGCGACCTGTCTAGAGTGTACTCCGCCCTTGAACTATGTGAGCTGGGATTGGTTCCAGCAGCCCCCGCCACCCAGAAATGGATAAGCGGTAAAAGATGAGTGAATGAATCCTCAGCGGAGAACAATTCTTCTTCTCAATTACTTAATATCTGGGGATACACGTAGGTTGTATGATACAGGGGCTTAATTATCAAGGAGTTAGCTCATAAAGAGTTCCTCTCAACTCTGACCCATCTTTTCAAGAGAGAAAAAAAAGATCAAACTACTTACAACTAATACATTTAATGCAAAGCCCCTTCAAGGCCACGTTCTTAATTAAGACTATTCTGAAATAATCAACATATTAAATGTCTTTATGCGTTTTGAACGCTAAAGCCATTGAACAGTGAAGACAAGGTGGAATAGCTTATTTAAAAAGCTTTGTTTCATTCCTCCTCTGACCTGCACCTCCAACAGGCAGATAGACACGTCAAAAGTACAAATGAACACATTAATTTTGCTCTCATATGCATACAGGATGGAGTTGACAATCTTAGCACTCACGCCATAAGCTGAAAATATACAAAGTCTCTAACTGATGAACTTCCATGTGATTACATAATCAATCAACATAATCAGCAGTAATGCAATATGGTATTATATATATATATATATATATATATATATATATATGTATATACTCATTATATAACACTATAGGAAGGATAGCCTCCGTCTTTCAAAAAAAAAAAACAGGTCACCTGCTGTTACTCTGCTGATGTCCTGCACACACACATCTCCAACCACATGCACAGTATATAGAGGAGTACTGGAGGTGGACAGGAAGGATACTTATCTATAGGACAAGGATCTCAGTGGATAGAGTGGAGGCCACAGGCTTCACAGAATGGAAAATAACTATCTGACTGGCACAGTGGCAGAAAGTCTTGACAATTCTGTTACATTTTATGGTAATAATGCATATACCACTTGACATCTAAGCATTTGGCAGAGAACACATGAGGGAGTTATGAAAAAACTCAAATCTCTCCAGTAACTATAGATCCAATTTGTGTGTTTCTCAGGGAGCTCTGACATCTGTAAACCTTTTGTGGCAGTCTTTCAGGGCATCTTGTTTTCAGACATTAGCAGGACTGTAAAATACAGCATGATCGCAAAGACACACAATTTTATATGCTTCAGAATATTTGATGTTTTTCTGTTAATACCAATTGCAAACATCAGTCTTATATCAAGTATGACCTTAATCTTCTTTTCAAAAGAGCTATTTTGACACTGGGGATAAAACACATTACAATTTGAATTCATTAAAATAGAAATAAGTGGCACATTTGATATCCCACAACAGAGAAAGACATGCACAGTCAAACTATATTTAACCAAAAATATGATTCGATTTTTTTTTTAGACAAAAGCAACTTGAAATGTTATGAGAACTGATACTTTGGTAGCAAGTTGATGTGAAAAATTGAGAAAACGTTTTTTGTTTTTTTTTTCCGACTGTACCATCAGTATAGAACGTAGCATAGATGTCCAAGCGAGAACAGATGGGATTCTTCCAAGATTGATAGCAGTATAATACCACCACAGTCAAGTCAGCAAGTTTTTGGCTGGAACAGCAGACACAGCAAAGCTAGTGATGATATTTGCCCTACTTGTTGGGCCAAGTGCCTCATCATTAAGTTGGAGTTCCTGGTAGAAACAGGCCTTATTGGTAGGGACTTTAGTGTATGAAGTGAGGTTAACTTAGCACATTGCTAAAACATTTACAGAGCTGTTTCAAACAGACTTGGTTTAAACCTGGTCCATATCTGGACTATACTTGGGGTTACATATTCGGTTATGGGAGTCTACTGAGCTGCTCTGGTTTCCTGGCTGCCAGGGAACTGCAGAGAAACAGAAAAGGCTCGCATCCATTATGGCCAATAAACTACTTTTATTACATGTATCATTATTAATAAATGAAGTGGAAGAACAATCAAATATCCTAAATACTGAAAAAAGAGAGCACGAGAGGGAGTGTGAGAGTGAAGTCAGCAACAAAGCTTTGTACCAGTTACTATGTCCAATTCGCCATATCAAAGAAAGATGTTAGAAACCCTGATAAAAGTCTATTCAGTCCTATACCTGGAGGTAAATAAGAGCATTTGCCCTTTGGGCTAATTCCATACCATACATGGGGAGGGGAGGGTGGGCACACAGGTTCAAGAGTCTGGCCTTTGGCCTTTTGCTGTGTTTCTAGCACTTCTCACTCTGTCTCTCTCAATAAGACTGTATAATAAAAGTCAAAAATCTAAAAAAAAAAAAGATAATCTGACTCTTCTAACTTTCTAACTCAATTATTCTATGGGTAAATAAACTTTAAATTACGTGTTTGGTGAACTTGTCAGATGAAATTAGGTTTTTACCTTGTCTTGTTGAGTGAATTGTTTCATGCATGACATGAAAGGGAAGGAAGAAACTCAGGTATATTAACATATTTTACACGTGATCACAGAGAGTAAGAAAAAAGTAAGCACATAAAGGGCTGAAACTGACATCATGAATATGCTAATAAGCAAATTGCTTTCTCTAGCAAGTTGTCAACACTGGCTAGCTGGGGCTCCATGAGTTGGCTGAAAACACAGGTTCAGACTGACTCCGAAGTTTCCATGACTTGTTAAAAGGAGACACTTGATGGATACATGTATGCTATTGTGATGTAGTAGTGTAGAGTTAGTTTGTCCTTATGTTAAGGAGATGCATTCAGTGTAGCGTATACAAGAAGACTAAAGAAATTACTACTCATGGTGACAGCCACATGTACATATGATGAGCCAGTTATTTTTACCAAGCTTTGACTGGATGATCTCTTTTATGGGGCTTCCCCCCAAAAAATCTTGTTAGTTCTTTAATTACTATTTTCACACTTGGACACAAAATTCTGGGTGAACAGCAGATTCACAACAACAGGTTTTCTGTCGGGCACGTGTCTCTTGCGTGTATAATTCTTGATATTTTAGCAATGCAGAAAATTAACAGCACACATACTGTTTTCTTCACAACCAAACTCCCACTTAGTCTATTGAACAATGTGCCTATTCTTGCTCATTATTTGCATGGTGATACTTTCTCATTATTTCTCTCTGCCTCCCTGTCTTTTTTTTTCCCATTCAACCGTGACATAAGAGGATGAGTAGCGGTGCACTGTAAATTTCATCTCTGTCAAGCCAATAATTTCTAGCTGTGGCTCGAGGGGTAACAGCTGCTGGTAGGTGTGGGATCAGACTTTGGCTAGATAGTTGTATACAGTATATTGGGTGATAAGACAGCAACTGTTTGCTGGAGAGATGGGCCAGCCATTAAGAATGAAATATCCCTCATCATGCTTCACCTTAGCAGAGTGTTAATGAAGTATCAAGGATGACTAGTAAATCAGAAAGTAAAGTACATCAGCTTAAGCAAAAGATTGTTTTTTTTGTGAAGATGAAAAGTCATTGGTGACCATCCAGGGTTGTATTTGTTTAACAGGAAAAGTTACCTCATACTTTTTTATCGTTGAACTACAGTAGAGGTTAGACTATCTTTCCGCCCACACCCTGGACAGATGTACTTGACTTTAAATAGCCAATTTGTTAATGTTAACATTGAGCCCTTCTCCACCCTCAGAATAAATCCACAAGAGTATTAGCTAGAGCAATCTCCTGTTTCAGTGCTGAAGGCTATTAGAGGGCATTACTACTGAGGCCATATAGGCCCTGTTAGTGGGCACTTAACCATCTGTACACAGATCTCCACTTGAGCACTTGGGGATGTTTTCACACAACTGTTCCTAATCTTCTTACTGACCTTTACAAACCCAAGAGTTTCATGCCCATTCAAACATACTGGAAGCATTCATAGAAGACTTTCCCTCTTTAAAGGATGAGAAATACGCTGTCACAAAATATTCAGTGCTACAGGTCCAACCTGAATATGAATATCAAATGCTCAAATGGCCACTTCTCCCTCGCTGCCCCTCTTCTTTCTGTGACTTAAATCTGCCCTGGTTTTATGTCCAGGGAAGGACATGTCTTGGAAGGTGAAGGATTTGGTCTGACTGGAGACACCAAAAATGAACAGGTCACCTAGGAGTCCCCACTGGCTGATGGGTAATAAACCTTGTCATTGAAATGTGAGCAGAATGCATCAGGCTCACCGTGTATTTATGTGACAACACTGAGCTTCCACACAGCCAGAGTTGGAGGAAAATGTATTCCAAAAGCATTGTAAAGATGTGTAGAAAATTAAGATGCAAAGTGCATTTTCCATACTGATGTTCCTAGTAAGAAAATGCTATTTGTCTGTGCAAACATGAAGCAGTGTCGACACTATTAGTGGACTAATTTCTCAATGGCTTTTGTATTATCTACATAGTAGAGAACAAGAGTGGACTTCTAATATTGATTGTCAGCATCTGCATTCCATTGTTAGTGTCCCTGGAAACAATCAAGCCTGTAAACTAGGGACTGGAGAACAGTGTAGATGGATGATGAGGTCAACCATGTTCAGCTGTTTGTTATTGCTTTAAAACCCTGCTTCTATTTTACAAATCACAGAACAGTTTGGGACCAGAATACATCTTTGATATGTTTAGAGAATATAAACTTAGCAGGACTCTTAGATCCATGGAGTCAGGTCAGCTAGTCCAGACTAGAGTCCTGACAAAACATGGACAAGCAGCATTTAGCTTTTATGCTGCAAACAAGTGGAACAAACCACCAGTGGAGGTTAAATCAGCACCAAATGTCGATACTTTTAAATCCAGGTCAAAAACATTTATTTTTTCATGCACTTATGCTTGAAACCTGCACTGTATTTTTTTATTTATCCAAACTGCTGCCTATTCTTTTAATCATTTTAATTAAATAATTTTATGATTTTATGAATTAGATTTTATATATGTCCTTTAAAAATGTTTTAACATGATCTTTTATTGTTTCAACACTGTTCTTACTTTGCTCTCAATGTGTGTAAAGCGCATTGAATTGCCTTTGTGTATGAAATGCGCTATAAAAATAAACTTGTCTTGCCTTGCTTCTCAGTATGAAAACTGAAATGCATTTTTTTACTGTTCATTAGATGAGCAAGTGCTGACCCTACAGGATATCTAAATTAGTTCATTTCCACTTGACTAGAAAACAGAGACATGAAAATAATGTAAAAACAGTTAGCTGGTATAATTTGTTTCCTACTTGTACTGTACTAGATTTTATGTATAGAAAGCAACCGACCCTTACCTGGTTTTTCAGATCCAGTTTCGGGCATGGGCGTCCTCCGTTGAAAGCCTTCTCCCTGAGCCACTTGGACCTGATTTTCAAACCACCGCCACAGGATGCACTGCAGGCAGACCAGGCTGACCAGTCACTGAGCTTACAGTCCAAGGGGCAAGGAATGTGGCAAACCTCCACCATGTACCCTGAAAATGAACATTGGCAGAGAAGATGAGGAGGCCTGATTTAGACCTGGTCTGCAGTTGTAGCGAGGATCACATTAATAATGTCATGTCTGTGCTCTGCCAGACCTTGGTCCTGCCCACTGTGACACAGAACTAATTATTTGACTAATGAGTGTCTCATTCCTACACTGTGCCAACATGGCTGAGTGAAACTGCTCAAGGGTTTTCACACAATTTGATACATTTGTTCTTTACTTTATTTGTCAGTGTGAAATATGGTGATAGATAGGACAGGTATATACCAATGGAAAATTTCTAGCAATTGCCATTTTTTTGGTTAGTTGATATTTGCATTCTCACATACTGGCAAGTCATGAAAAGGGTGATTTAATTTTACCAATTAGTGCACAACTACATAGTTTCACTTAAAAACAAAAGAGAATAATCAATAATTACATAATTTAAATAATAAATGGATAAATAAATAGTGGGATATAAAAATCTACTTGAAAATTCACTTCAGAAATTTAATTGAAATGTAACTAGAAATGCAAAAAAAATTATTATCAATCTATCAATCATATGCTGTACGATTTTCAAGAAAAAATATGTTAGAAATTACATATACACACAACATGTTAATCGTACCTGTGTTTGTGCACAGCAGGGGGTTGACCAGGCGTCCCTGCTGGTCAATGCAGGCCACAGCTCTATAGCGTAAACCTTTGCCACACTCCTTTATCTCACGGTGGGTCATCCAGCCCTGCAGGGACCCTGAGACTAAAGGATCAGGGAGAATGCAAGCGGACCAGTTCCCGTAGGGCTGTGACAAAAATTCATCACAGGGACAAGCTTCTGTCTCCTCCAGTGGGTACAACTCCTCGTTTAGGCAAAGCTCCCGTTTTTTGCTGCGACCTTTGACATAAGATGGACAAAAAAGTGCAAGGTTACGAGATAGTATAAATAAATTCACATTTTTTTCACAAAACACTTAGATAAGAAACAGAACTCCAATCAAATATAAATAAAAGTAAAAATAACACTGACCATTGTTTACTTATTTATAACCATTCATTATGGATTCAAAGTCAGCAGGTAAGAAAAAACATGTCAATTTTTATTCTGTCTTGTTGTAAATGTGAATGATAGAGGCCACATTTATGGACTGGCTTCCATGCTACATTTATTTTTGATTCAACTTATTTTCGGGCTGCTAAGATCACACATCCTGTAAAATGTGCCAACGTGCAACATGACAGTGTAGTGCTGCGTTAACAAAGAGTGATGAGAAAGCTGCTACATAGCCAGTCTATGTCAAATGACATCAAATATTCTGGTTCAAAAATTATTTCAAATATATGAATAATTAAAGAAAAGGAATAGCATGTCATGTAAACAAATATTACATTGGTGAGAAAAGTCTGTTTATACCATTGTCCCCCATTATTGCATCTTTATTATTACAATATGTTTGGTCCTTTAGATTTAGTATACCACTTGGCTGCTCATTTTAGTTTCTCCAGAGAAAACAAATGCAAGCTAATACTTGTGTGAAGAATTATTCAAAGGCACTCTGAATAACCCTAGGGAATGATTAGTGCTATTTCCAAGCATATTATAATTCAATTTTTGTCTTTATTTTGAAAACGCCTATGGGAATGAGTAGTTAAACATCTGGATTGAGTTACTAATATTATAAGCAAGAAAGGTTAAAACTGAGTGGTTAAAACAATTTGTTTTAATGTAGAAACTACACATTCTATATAATTTTTGTTTCTATGTTATGGATAACATATTTTTCTCCTCGTGTATGTCAAATGCATGTTCCTGTAGCATAATTTGGCATAATTCTAATGTTCCAAGTTACTATAAAGACCGCAAAGAGAAATATTGTAGCAGCTGCATCCAACAGAAAATGACAAGTTCTTACCCATAAAAAAATTCTCCTGGTAAACATTTATCTGTGTCTTTCATCCTAGACCAGCACACAGTGGTTACAGTTTATTATCAGTGATCAACATTGCAAAAATGAGGAATGATTCTGGGCACAACAAAGAAGCAATGGCCAAAGCAGTGCAGATACTCACACACTGTTATAAAGTTTTAACTTCCTATGTGATTAAGTGCTGTAGTTCTCTTTTCGGTGTGTCCCCATTCCATTATTCTTCTTATTTTTGCCACTTAATAATGTCATATATTTCGCAGAATACCTACTAGCACCCCTTAGTCATTACACTATAAGAGACAGAAAGGCATTTGCAGTATTCTCCCTTACAAACCACAAAACACATTTCCTGTGGGTGGTCTTATCATCTAAGACTTCTTTTGATAGATAATCTGGGACCAAAATGCTTTTAACAAATCAAACATGATTTTAATTTTACCAGATATGTCAACATGTATCAATGAATTTTAGACAGCGGTAGTAAAGTTTACTACTGGTTTTTCTTTGCCCTTGAAATCCAATTTGAAATCTAAATAACCACCTCTTTACAGATAACAGACCTCAATTAAGACATCCATTACAACCATTAGAGCTGGTACACCTCAGGCTTCAAATAATTAGTCATGTCCATTATATCTGAGCAGGAATGTGCTAAAACAGATGAAAGACATGTCGGTTTTAATATCTGGACAAGTAACAGACAGCCATCCATCTGCTTGAAAAATCTTTCCCATTATTGATCGTCTGCTTCACATTATGGGAAATGAATAGAGACAGCTATGTTGTTCTGTCCGCAGCAGGTCTAAATACCCTGCAATCATTCACACATGAATGTTACTGTGGTAGATTTCAATTTAAAAAGACACACTTTCAACATCTCTTTAAGTACATGAATCAAATGATAAGATAATTGCCCAGAGCACAGTCAAAACTGGTAATATTGAGAGACAGTCCACGGTAATGGAACTGAGTGAATACAGTTCTGCAGATCAAATTTAAACATTTGACATCTCTTCATATTTCATTGTTCTTTAATGAAAAAGTTGTTACAATTCTCTTTCCCCCCAAATTATTATGAAAAAAATCCCTGTAACAGTTTTTAGACCTCCAGTACCAGACCAGTGAAATTCTCTAAGACCGAGATGAATTTTAATAACACCCTCCAGCTCATGGAGAGGTCATTAGAAGCATGTACCAGTAAAACTGTCAAGCTTTGGAGCACCTCTATTACAACAAAGGTAACACCTGCTTATTATCAGCAATGTTATTTTGGCAATGTTAGCATTTAGCTCAAAAGAGCTAATGTGTGTATGTACAGGTGTACATATGAGCTCAAGTCAGCAAGTTGACCTAGTAATCTCTCTTAACCACCGCAAGTTACTATATATATATATATATATATAATGCCATAATTATGAATTATTCATAATTTACACTTGTGAGAGGAACAATGTGTTTTTCCCGCTGCACTTTTCATTCTTGTGCTTTAAATGAAAACAAATATGGCATAACTAATACAAGGAAATGCAGCTTTTATAAAATTATAAATTTCGTTTTACAGAATGGCTTTTAAATGGTTATTGTCCTGTTGTTTCATTAAAATAACCAGCCAATGAGAACTGAGACTATTAACACTTTCCTAAAAAATGTGACTATCTAATTGTCATAATTAGAGTACACATCTTATTTTTGTAGTATAAAATGTAAGTGCTAACAGAACTCCTTGACCTGGAACAGATGGAGACATAGCCACACAAACACAAACATATACATGCAGACACACTTACACACACATACGAGCAAAGCCTGGTGAACTTCTTGCAGTTTTGCTAATCCTGCTATGTACACGTGCACCCCCATTTGTTTCATAGATCCCGCTTAAACTCAGCCACCCGCGTGCCAAGTGAGCAGCCCATCTGTTTCCGAAGTGGGCCTGATTGCAAACAGTCCTCATAGGGTGTGAACTCACTGCTGTTGCACTGCAATTCAACCAACAATCTGTTCAATCTACACCACTGCTGGTGGTTGACTGAAGAGTATGAGTGCAACATCACTTCACTTTGACAACTACATTAAAGGCAACAGCACCACACAGGCCCACAGAAGCCACTGTAATATCCGACTTGTTTTAAAAGCATCTACGTTATTTGGGCGCGATTTACTGGATACTACAAGCACTGATTATCCATTAACACCATCACAGTGGTGTCTTCCTTGTTTCTGTAACAATGTCAAACATACAAATGAGAAGCAGTAGCAAATGCTGATTGAGTGAAGGACCTTTAACTTTCTTGTGAAATGGCAGGTGCACGGATTAATAACCTTGATAAAGAAGTCAATAGATAGAAAATAGATAACCATGAAATCGAAAAGTGCCTTTCCTCCACTTGACTGGATTACTGACCACACCATGGATTTACACTGGGGTCATTCCAAGTGGCAGAGAGGATAACAGTAAAAAGGAGGATAGAGGCGAATGACCTGTAGGATAGATCACATGCTGGAGTCACACCTGGGACGCTGCTATTACACTGGCATACGCTCCAACTACTCAACTACCAGTGCTGCCAGCAGTTTTTCGTCTTAATAGTTGCTCTGCAATATGTTCAGCAAAACACATCACCCGTTTAATGTTTGCCAATTGTTTGAATAGGCTGAATTAATCCGTGACTATTTATTTTTGGAGTTAAAATAAAAAGCCGTCTTTCTGACTGTGATAAAAATAACAAAACTGAGTAAATGGCGGGGCAGTCTGTTTCACCACAGAGAGTGGCATCCAGAGGAATTGTAGTTACTAGGTCTGCTATAGTAAAAACTAAAAGAAAATCAAGGGCATCTAAAAACTAGTTACATAATGCTTGCAGGATTATGGCAGTATTTATCTTTTTATCTATTTAAAAATACTTGAGCAACACAGCAGATTTTAAATTACTAGACTTTTTATTGCTACATATGTTTGCAATTTTAGCAAATACAATAGCTAGAGCTGACAATTTGTACAGGTCAGTATTCCCAGAACATTTGACAGTCTAGTCACACAAGAACAAGTCTCTCAATTTTATTGCACTACACCTCTCCTCTAATGCCTCTTTTTGAATACATCTACCATGAGATGGTTGCATAATAAATTCTATAGAGCTCTTCTCCCTGCATCTGGCCTGGTGCTGTACTATATGTTCAGTCAGAATGACTTTATCTCAGCCTTTTGTGGAAGTTTGAGTGGGTTGATTCTATCAAATCAAATAATCTACAGTTAAATAGTATATGTAATGAATTTACATAAAATCCATGCAGAATTATAACAATATTGAGACACAATTTAAAGCAGAGACAGAATCAAGTGTCAAAACAGTAACACAACCATTTAGAAGAGGCGATGAGAGCAAAGATGAAAACACCAAATACACTCAAATTCAGTTAAGAGCAGTAAACTGACGAGCTGAAGAACTTTAGTATTCCTTTAAAAAAAAAAAAAAGGCTATTGTGAAACACACAAAACATTTACACGCTAACTCTGACAAAGAAGAGAATCTTTTAAATGGCTTAGTAACAAAGCCAGATAGTGTAGCTAAACCGTATATCTGCCGTGAAGCTCTTAACGATGCACACAAACTCTGCTCTCTGATCTGTGGGAGAAATAATTCATACAACTTAATGTTTGAATACCCATACAACACTCAACATGCAGGCCTCAGAGAGATATTAGCTACGACTCAATACACTCCAATATACCAAATGGAAAAACAATCATCCTACCACATACAAATATTTTTATCAGCCGAGTCATACTGTCTTTTATTCGGACAGGACAGAGTCACATTACAGCCAGATCTGCTTAAATTTATATAATTTAACACATTGATAAATCATCAGCCATTTAGTGTTAATATATCTCTTTAATTTGAATGTATAAGACTGGCATACTACGCTTTTAATGAGGGGTGACATTGCAATGCAACAGGAACTGTTGGTCCATGTTGGAAATGACTCTTAATATATGATTTCCTGATAGCCCAAATAGCCTTTTCATCAATCATCTCGACCATATCGTCATTTTTTTCTTTGAACAATTAATTTTAACATATAAATATTGACCTTAAGATAGCATGTGGTGTTTAAAAATTGCTCTTACAACATTTTCATAGTGCAAACAATCTGCCAAGGATTACTTTTGTCTGTCAAGTCAACACACATCCAGCAAACACCTCACATACTGTAGGAATGACTACATGCTGGGTTAACGTGTTCATTCAATATGCACCTGTAGCCACTCCAATGCTGACCAAATACCAATGATGCTGTATATACTTACAATGATGTGTTACTCCTATGTTAGGAGTAATATGTGTATGACACAAAGGAACTTCTTAAATTATGATAGTAATATTGTGTATACTGTGCTCTCAAGAGGCGCAATCTACACATATACATTTGTTGTGTAGTGTACTTTTTGTGTGCATTAGTGACAGGGCTGGAAGGCAACTGTAACAGCCTTTACTTAAAACAGTCCCATGGTATAGGCTGACTATTGAAACTATTGGAATTGAGATTTGATTTCGTTTTTGTTAGTTTTTTTCCTACTTCTGAGGAATCTAAGACACATAATTGCTGAAAAGCATTCGTTTGAACAACTCTGGGCCTCTAAAATTCAGTTTAGATACAGAATACACTGTAATATAAGTCAAGGAGGCTTTTCAGCAAAGCTGTATTATCTAAACAGAGACCTTGGTGAGCTGCCAACTTTCCTAAACCGCACTCAAGAGCTTATACCCACAGTGGGTTTGTTACCTGACAGATGAATTTAAGCAAGTGTCAAGGGTTGAAATAGTGGCTTAATATGACCATTACAACCCACTGAACATGAGCACACATATGCCTCTCAAAGCAACTCACCACTGAGCTCCGGCAGATTTCATGTGTTGGATTCTAAGAGCATTACAGACAGAGGCAGGGTATGTTTACTACAGCTCCTCTGGCATCGGATCAAATATTCATGAAGACAAATAGTATCCAGCCTTGTCTGCAACCACAGCATGTAATTCAGATTTTACCATCTGCACTGAAATAACAGATTACAGCAAGAGACCTAATTTAGACCTGACGCAAGACTACAGGGACAGTAGAAAGTTACAGTAACAGAACTACAACTAAAAAGGTTGTCTCCTTTTCAGCACATAATTCAAATGCTGTCATTAATGTAAATCTTGAAGATCAAGGAATATTCTTCTGTTAATTTTAGATGGAGAACATAAGACAATTCCTTCATCCCTCCGAGTGTAGTCTATACAACATGTTACAGTATACCAGTGCTGCAGGGAACCCTCAGGTTCTTCTTAGTCTTCAGAGAAAGCCAGACAAAACAGCTTTTTAAATGTTATTTAATCTCTTTCATTGGATTTTTTTAACTATCCTCCAGCAATTTAAAATTTAGCCTGTTTTTTTTTTAACTGGCTTACTACAGAAAGCATGAAACCAGAGTTACACTTCTTTGTTGCATGGCCAGAGAAAAAGTTTGCTGGCTGTTTTATTGGTTAGCACACTGAAACAGTGACAGAAGGCTAAGGGCCCCATAACTGCAACTGTTTGATTGGTACTAGGTGAGTGTAAACTAAATACATTTTGATTTAAAGCGGGTAGGACCAAAGTCATTGCCTTTGTCCCTCACAAAAACTCAAGCTTAATGCTATCTCATGTTTACATTTCTCTGTCCAGGATTTCAAGTTAGCAGATCAGTCACAACATATATGGCAAAATGATACAACTGTTTGAAATAGACTTCAAGTGGCAACATTCACAAACTGAAAGACTTTTATAAAGAATAAATAGATAGATAGATTCTTAGGATGCAAATAAATCTGTTAAGCACCAATTAACTTTTCACATAGTTTCAAAATAAACAGCAACCAATGTGTTTTAATTAGCAGTCCAGAATATCTCTTCACTGTATTATATGGTGTGAGATTTTACCAAAAAGAAATTGTGAGAGTGCTCGGCCCAAGAGAACAATGTGTAGACTAAACTGTTGCCTTGAGTGATATTTGTGCACACAGAAGTAGAGCCTTTACCTGTGAGTGAGCGCTTGCGACTTCTGGTAGTGCCACATCCAGTGCACTCGGAGAATCTGGACCATGCAGTTAGAGTGCAATCATCCTTGCAAGCCACACGGCAATCTCTGATCTGAAGGGGCAAGGGGCTAGCCCATCGCAGGCACTCCGTCATATTGGCCGATTCGCCTCTCTCCCCAACACAACTGACTCCTACAAACAGAGGGGGAGGCAAGAGTGTCACTTTATTTTATACGGACCATGCCCAAACCACATTTCACCAAGGTAACTTTCAGTCACAAGGCAACAATGGGTCTGATCCACATAAGGTAACAGTCATATTCATTGTTGCTTCTATGTCTATGTTTATGGTTATAGTGCATTCATCAGTGCAAACATCATTTCTAAGATGCTGCAACAAGGTGAAAATATACTATTAGTTTTTGTTCAAAATATGATCACACTTGAAAGAATAGGTTAGGAGGTTATATTAATAAACAGCTGAATTGGTTATTGAATTACAAAGAAATGTTATCATGTTTTGCTCAATATTATTATATAATACATACACCCAGCTATACAAATGAGAAAGGTTGGTACACACGAATATCTTAGGGAAATAAATACCTTAAAGAATATTATACAAGTGGCATAGACATTCTTATAATTATGCAAATATATGCAGCAAGGTGCTTCACAATCTTATCATTAATATTGAAGGAACAAATGTCTGCTTTAATGTATCACAGTAATATGTTAATAACGAAACAAAAGGAGAAACTTCAATGTCATTTTTGCAGGATTTCAATAGTGACAGTAATGCTGTGCCGTACAATCAGCAGGGCAAAATGGTGGGATAAGAATAATTTCCATAATTTCCAACATTTGATATTTCACACTGCATATCAAGTGTTGAGCTCTAAGAAGGACAGAGACATAATGAGGACCTACAAAAATAGCTCTAAATGCACACTGAGTTAATTAAAGAAATTGAATTAAAAGGAAAACTGAGCACAAACAAGCAAGTCTGAGGACACTGTCCCTGAAGACTCTGCCTGCTGAAGAGAGAGACTATAGTAGCTTTGTCAGGTGCCTGTGATCAGAGAGGGCCAGCTGACTGAACAATAGCTTCCTTAGAGAAGGCATGAAAAAACAGACCAATAAGAATAACGACAACAATCATAATAAAACACCACATAGAACATAATGCTCTAATGCCTTGTTCTCTCATGTACGCATGAATTGGAATTTAAATAAGGCAATGTTACTGGTGAACTCACATCCTCCCAATGCTTCCACATCATGAAAATTCACTGATCTACAAACATGCTTTAAAAGCATTTTATTGATTTCTATTTGGCTCTAAAACTTTGCAAAAACAAAAAAACAAAAAACACAACTACTGGCTTTCTACAAGTTGAGGAAGAGTGGGATAGTCATTTACATACATGGCCTTTATAAATGCAAGATAGCTGTTTTTATTATTGTGCCTTGATGTGACATCCATAATCATAACAAGTGAAAATCACAATGGACAAAAAACTGAAATTTCATTTTGCAATGTACATGTTTAGATTAAACATCGATAAAATGATGAACCTTTAAAAGGGAATTTTCTTTTCTATGTAACAAATCTGTTTAAGAAACACCTAGCAATGAACAGCTGCTACAGTATTAGTCCAAATAGCACCTTTGTGGTAATAATTATTTGTCCTCGTTGGCACTTAGTTCTGTCCTTTCATCTTGATTGGTCTTCTCTCTTACTGAACCCCCTCCAGCAGTGGCAACCCCATTCTGTCATTGCCAGGGTCTTTTATTAGTGGAGGAAAGAACAACAAGTACTGATATTCTGATGTTGAACTGGGAGCCATCCATTTTTAACATAATTATCGCAGCATCTGGTTGCCCAAGCCCATTTGTGTGGTCTTTCATATAATTTCCTTTTGCCAATGGTAAGAATTTTTTGTCACAGCGCCTCTGCCACTGACAGGTATCATCTTTAATTACACAGTTACTAAGAAAGGCAAAATAATTGAGGCTCAGAAAGGTATAATGCTTAAATGGCTTGTCACACTACAGGTTTTTAAAATCTTATCTGGGTTAATATTGAAGTCTTAGAGATAAAGGAACACTCTTTTATAATCAAAATCAATTATGTCCAGCCAAGACCATTTTACAATGTACATCATTGTTTTTGATAATGATAATTAAAATTTTGAAAAAAAAAATTTAAATCATCAAATTATAATCTTCATGTCAATAAGGTCATATTACTTATGATGTTATACTTATTAATTGTTGTTCTTCATTGTGCACTGAATAACTTTTCTTACAGACAAATATTGTCAGTGTGACTCATTTTCTATTGATTAATTTCTCAAAACAGTTCCAGTTCTATTCACGGCAAAATACAGCACATCCAACTTTAGCCACAACTTGGCTAAATGAAGACACAGGGCATTTAGCGTGAAATCCATTAGCTCATGGCTCAGTTACATCTTCGCAGGTTTTACAGAGCTTCGTGTTCTGTTTAGTGAAACCGGTCTTTTTTAAAGTCTATAAATTTAATTCTTCTTATTCGTGACCCCTGACATGTCGAGTCATTGTGAGTACCACAATCCTCACCTCATTCAATGCCCAGTCACACATTAGCATTCATTCAACATGCATCCTTGGATCTAACAGACACACACTGGGGCCAGACACACACTGAGATGGGAGGAAGTATTTACTCAAGCCAAGGGCATATTGGCTTTGTAAATCACAAAACCATTTGGTTGCTTTTTTTCAAAATCTTGGCCATAATTCTAGCCTACAGGCTGGGCCCTGGGGGATCACAGTATACACGAGAATCTGACTGCTAGTTTTGGCCAGGCTGAAAATCCACTTTTACTATTCGAATATTCTACAATTCAAATGTTTCATCATCACAAGCTGTCTAACCAGTTTCATGACATTTCTATTAAAATTTTCATTTTCAAATTAAAACCCAAGTGATCCCAGCAACCTCGCAACAAGAGGCTGGTGACCTCATGAAAATAGGAGTTGCTAAGCTGGTTGTGTGCAATGGATTATCTCCCGGCACTAGTTCTGCAAGAATGTCACAGATGACAGTAAAAAAAAAAAAAAGTTAGGTACTCTGTTATACCTCATGAAAATCCATTTCTGAGGCAAATGTGGAAACTATTATTCAGAGATATATTGGACATAGTTTGGATGAAAAGAAAATAAGTGTAGATTTGCAGATGAGAAACAGATAGAGATGTGCATTAAGTAAGATAATACAGAGGCAAATGTGAGCTGAAAATCTTTAACAAGTGAGATTCCGGTAAATCAGATTGCCTGAGCTATGACACACAGAGGTACTGCTTATTACTACACTGTTGTCAGAGCAGTCAGACAGGAAATGCTTTCATTGGCTGTCTGTGGCCACCAAGACAGAAAAACAGAATTACCCCCTGAAGCAGAGAGCTAGCCTGCCAGGACCATGTCACCAAGTTAACACTTGATGTTGAAGGCTGACAGTTTACACAGGGTTGATAAGGATTTCATCACACATTGCTGACATTTGACGCAATATTTTATATTTATTTACCAAGCTAAAATAATTAAATGAAGCAATTTCTGAATTATTTAAACATATGCTACAGTTCATTAACAGTCATTTGATCACTACCTAATGGTTTATTAATGAAGTCTAACAGATTTGTGAGTGTCTGTAAAAGACCACCGTGCTTCAGTGCCTTACAGTTTGTTTTCCCTGCAAGACTCTGCAGCATATGCAGTTATTGTATCTATTGCTCAAGAGTTTTATTTCATACCAGCTCTAACTGCTGTTGCACTAAAATTCCTAGTGTACCTTTAAGCTTTGGTTTCAAACCTAAATTTGTAGTTTTTGTTGAATTTCTCTGACACAGGTTATAGATATAATACAGTAATTCATGTGGAAAAGACAAAAACACTTTTTTTCAAATGCAGCTCAGACAGCATTTAGCCTATAAACTTAAATCTCTAACTACCAGAAAGAAAATGCAGAAAAACAAGCAATGGCTAATACACTTCATGCATGATAGTGCTGGACAACTTGATTGTTCACATTTAGTTTCTCAGTGTATGGGAATATTTGAAATAAGTAGTTACCATTTCACACACTCTTTCCACAAAATGTGAACACAACCACTAAGGGAAAACAGATGCAAACAAAAATAACACAATGTTAAATTTCATGTCAATGAAGTTCATATTTCAAACAAAAGTAAAAATGCAACACAAGACCTGGTCTAAAATAAAAGATTTACATGTTACTGCACTCTGAACAAACTTACATTATGCTAAAAATATTACATTAATGGAAACTGGATATGCAGTTTGCATATGCAGTAAATTATACAGTGTGTATATATATATATATATTTAGTAAAATAAAAAAAAGTAATTGTGATATATTGGGAATTATCTAAATCAGACTGTAATATATTTGGCTGAGTGTGCATTTTGGCATATATACTTGTCTTTATTCAACGTTCCCATGGTCCTTTCGTGGCCGCCTTCCCAGTACCTCATCCTAATTATGCCCCAATTTGACATTTATGTGTCCTTTTCATTAAATTGTTTCAGTCATCCACTGAGTGAAATCAACTCTGGATAATGTCTTTAAAATCTACATTTAAATAGTATGTTTTTACCAAATTCAAACTCCAAACTCATACTTTACAGTTTTTAAGTGTCACATGCATTTAACTTTGTCATTTTCTAATCACATTCAAACAGGATGTTCTAAAGGTCAATGATGCGTGCTCTTAACCTGAGAATTTTTCCTTTCTTCACCAAAAAGTCATAGAAATTCAATTGTGAAATGTCAGTCATAGTTATATACCCATGGCAATAAGTGAGCAACAGTTAGAGCGACAAAAGAAAAAAAAGAAAGTCCTTAAGGCAGCATAATCAATCACTGAAAACTTCACGAGAATTCCATCAGTAAACTAGATAAAACAGCCAGTCTCTGGAATATACTGGGACTTTTACTCTCCTACAAATGAATCTGAGATGATCCGATTAGCACTCTGGCTTTTTAACGATTTGGGCCAGTGGCAGTCATTTCCACGACTCCACTCACAAAAGAAACACAATTTTTCATGATAAACACACAAACGTGAAGCACAGTGGTGATCACGGGGACATGTTGTAACACGTAGTATATGCTTCCAACAGTAATAATTATATCATGATACAGACGCAAAAAGAAATATACTGCAGTCATTCAGCAACAACAGAGCAGAGACAATGTTCCCCTGCTGAGTTTTTTCCATTAAACAGGAAAACACTGTTGTCTGTGTGTTGTCAATTAACAGTTTAGAAGTCATAAATTAGCAAAAGGCTCCAAAAAAACAGAGCTTTGCTTCAGTTAAAATGTTCGTAGTAAAGGAAGAATTGACCTCAACCTTAAAAAGCGAATCATCAAATAAAATAAAATGGAACCCGTACAGGCCATTATATCATAAAAATATTCAAATACACCTTTCAGTGCTGATCTGTCAAAAGCAAGCTTAAAAAGAACAAAACTTTGAAATTAGCATGCAATCTTCTTGTTGTGGGGCAACAGCACTGACCAATATTCTGCCATGCTTCCCGTATATTTTCATATACAGTAAAATACCATCATTAATAATAAAATATGATGACATTACAATAACTATAATACACAATAATAACAACAACAACAATAATAATAATAATAATTAGTATTGTTGTTGTTGTAATTTGGTTAGGGTTAGGGTTATGGTTATTATTATTATTATTTTTCATTTTTCCATTCTGAATTTGTGGACTATAAACTGTAGTAGTCCTTATGACCTTTGAGTCTCAAGCCATGAAGCACATATTCATCATTTCATCAAAGGAATCCATTGGAAGGACAATGTGGCCAAACTGATTTTTAAACAGCTGTATAAACTTTATAGTGTGAGCACGCGCACAATAGTATGCAACGTACCAAGTGTATATCATGTGTAATATGACTGATTATTTAAGCCTGCTGTTAAGATGTGTTTATGGCATTGACTTTCTGCATTTATAAATAAGAAACCAGTGTTGAGATGAGATCATCAAGTTCTCACAAATGGAGAGGCTCATTTCATAATGAGGCAAATTGCTTCCTTCTTCATGTTTCCAACACCTTCTTGTTAAAGGAGCAGGTCTGAAAAGGCTATTAGGTCCTGGAAACATAAATCCATACTGTAAGCAGTATGTGCACAGAATACAACAAGTCAGGGAAAACACTTGCCTCTTGTTTCTAAACCTATTCCACAGGCTTCTCCTGGTCCAGTTAATCCACGTCGAACAGAATCTGGAACCAGAGCACAACTGTGCCACTTGTGTGTCCTCCACCTACGCAGAAACACAAACAATAGAAATAAATTGCAGTTTCATTTGTTAAGCAGATTCACACTTATTTTGTAACTGGTTATCTGGACCCAAAGGGTGCCAAAATTCAGACTCACAAGTTGTTAGATTTGCTGCTACAACAAAAATAGATTATGGAAAATTATAGACAATTATGGAAACACTGAAGCAAAGAAAAAAATTGATGACGCTTTTTAATATTGTTACTCTGTGTATAGTTTCTGTATCGCCATAAAATAACAACTCAGCTGAACTCAGTCAATGGCTTTTTAATTTTGTAATATTTACCTAACTTTACTTATAATATGCTGTTGAATAATATTTAAATCAAGTATTCTTGTTGCATACAGTATTTATTGGAACATGACCCAATGATCTTGACCTTTTGGTTTCCACTTGAATCGTCCTTGTTTGTTTTATGGTTCGGGGGATTTTGTGCCTCATGCATTTTCAACAGATGGTGAAATATGAACTCATAAGCATGAAAATTACCTTCTGAACCACAGCAATGTTATCAACCAACAGCAAGACTATATTTCCAGAATATTAATCTCACCTAAGTCATTTAAGGGTTTTTAGTTTATAGTACAGTTTAGTTTGATCTATTAGTACTTAAATAGCTTAATTAAATGAAACCATGTTTACTATTAGTTACATTAAAGTGTAAGCAGCATGGAGGTATGTGTCCAAAGCTGCAATATCTTTTGATAATAACATTACAAAAGCATAGGAATACATACATTTCACAATATTATTGGACCTATGTGATACTTGGCATTATGGATCACAATTTCTCAGATTTTCACACTTTTTGAACGAGCAGAAACTCTGCTGTCAGATAAGAAAGAGAAGAGGCTGGTTAGAAATGGTGCTAATACCTGTAGACTGGACAAACTGGAAGTGATTCACACTCTCGCTCTTCATACAGTGTGTCGGGACACTCCTGACCTCCGTTAGCAGACCTTTGTACGATGGTCCTGTATCGAGACTGTGTGGTGGCAGTTGTATTTTCTGTTGAACATGAAACACAACCTTCAAAGTCTACGTTCGGTGGCTGGTTACTTAAGGGGAATTAATGTTTTCTGGAAGGAGGGGAAAGTAAAATGAGACTGAGACAATTGGCTAACACACGACTTATCTTTGACACTAAACAAACGGAGTCACAATGAAAACTTTGCAATCTAGTATCTGGAAGATAGGGCTAGAAAACAAGTAGTCTCAAAGTTGATCTGGTACTGATTGTAATGCCCTTGTGCTTGTGATGTCCTCCACTTCCCTGCAGTCTGCTTCTGGACACACTACAGTGTAATAGCTTCATTTGGCTCACGCTTCAAGGTTCATTACGCACACACTAATTACAAAACATTGAAAATGGTGCAATTAAAAAAGTGATTACATCATCAAAGGACCCAGTGGACTAAAGCATATTTACAGAGACAAGATGCCTGTTCCATTCTTTTAAAAACAATTACATACTTTTTGATTTCCAAGATATTTACACTCCACATTTGGAGCTCATTAAATATCAATTTTCTCCTTGAAGTTTTAACTTCAACGTAATGGACAGTTAAGGGTGTCTATTACATCAAGATATAAGTAATTGAAAACTTGAATTTAAATACAGTTATTTATTACAATGGAGACATTAGGGTAGAAGAAAAATGGAAACATTTCGGTTTTTGATGTGATAACCGAGTGCTTGATTTTTCAGTTTATATGCATATTAGGTTTTGCTTCAGTCCCCTACTGTACACTAGTAACTTTAACCTGTACAAATACCTTGAAGTTTTACAGTGACCTCCTTTAAATAAACAGCAACAAATGTCTTGGCTGTTTGTGTGGCTTTTAGTTAGGCATTCCTAAAGGGTCACAGAAATCTGTTTAAAGATCTACCTGGCATACAGGTTGACGGGCAGGCTGTCCATTCACTGAAGGGAGTCACAATGCAGTCTTTCTTGCAGGGAAGCAAACAGGGTTGAACAGTTTCTGGACGAGAAGAATCTGGACATCTAAACATACAGACAAAAAGCAGTCTGAAAATCATCATTTTAATCCCACAGGCAATAGACAATGAACATTTTGAATCTCACTGGTAAGAGGACAGTGCAGTGAAACAACTGCCCTGTCATCGCACATCTCATCACGGAAAACAGGAGTCTATGCTAATTTGTGTTTTTGGAATAACATATAATAAAATCACCACTGCTAAATTTCTTAGCAGTTCTACAAAGCTGTAGGTAGGAGGATAAAATGTAGGATCGGTTTAAACAGATACCTTTATTTATCTCTCTGTATACATGTGCTAAACAGCCACCATAGTCTTTTATTTCTACCAAGGGAACTGAGAGTTCTTGGAGGGGAAAAAAAAATCAATCAGTACACAGCATGCATGCTAATTAAACCTGAGAAAAGTGAGAATATGCAAACTGTTTACCAATGAATCATTCCTACCTCGCCAAGGCCGCCATTACCAGGTTTTAAGGAGAATTCCAGACTTTTACCAATTGTGCTAAAATCATATGTTTCTTCCCCATTTATGGGACTACATATCTTGTGCAAAGTATATGCAATGGGCCCTTGGGCTATGTTGTATTTTGTGTGTCATGCAACCTTGAAGTAGAGTGGATTAATGCAGCTTTATGAAATCAAATAAGTCATGTGCTTTGATGTCTTGATCAACCGGCAGGCTCCACACTCCAAAGTCACACACACACACACAAATAAATACACACCCAGATAGACTGAAAGAAATTCCAAATTTTGTGACTTCCTTTGCAGAAACAACAAGTTCCAGGTCTCACCAGAGACCCAGCATGGTGCCACATCTTACCAACTGCAAAAAGCCAGCATGCACAGGAATTAGAAAAAAGTATGTCAAAGCAGAAGGAGGCAAAATACATTAAACTCATCCTTTCCCTGGCACTACAAGAATGGGGGAGCCAGACTTTCACTCAAGGTACGGTCTTCAGCGATGACATAGTTGTGAACATTAAATGTCTCTTTTTCAAATATTAGCCATCATCTCTAAAAAATTTTTAATCAAATACCCAGTTGAGTGCTACTTGTTGGTACAAGCACTTACTGATTTGCATTTCTTTCTGAGGAGTAATAACAACAACAATAATTAAAGTGAATATTAAGTCTTATTGGAAATTTTTTGGGCTTTTTAAGTGTGACATCATCTTCAAACCTATTCCAATGTAATTGTGTATGCAGAAAGAAAATGTGTGTGTGATGAGACAATTAGTTGTTACATTGTTTTTGCTGTGAATTTATATTTTATCTTTAATACTTAATGGGAGAAGAGATATGACACAATCAAAAAGAAAATAAAATCAGTGTTTTTTTGTAAGCATTCTGCTAATACCAAGAAAGATCCACAAAACTTTTATTGAACCCCTGCCCACTGCAGAGATTACTTGAAGAATTAAATACTTAAATATTCGGTGACCGAAGTGAAGGCGCAACATCAAATATACAGTATTCAGAGGACATCGGCTTTTTTTTTTTTTTTTTAAGTTTAAGATCAAGATCAAGAGGAAATGAAGCAGTGGAAATGGAGCTCCAGCATACAGCATAACTTGGTCCTTTCTGGAAACCATACCATGTTGTGTATTTCCTCTGTGTACTAATCCTATCAAATGACAAGATAAACTAAAGCTGTGCTCTTCTCAATCAAAAATCAAATCACAATGTCTTACACACATAAATGCACATCTCTGCAAAATTTATACACTAACTCCTGTCACTGACCATCAAAGTCAACTCCAATGAATAGCAACATGTGTTAAATACTTTCCATTAACTGCATACACAATGACTGCATTCACAGCATACTGTATGGGTGAGATCTGATGGTGGAGAGGAAATGACGGTTTTCATTAAAGCCTATGCAGTGGAAGATAGAATGCATTAGAAAAAAGCCTCTCCATAATCCATTTTATTGCCCTGTCAATAATATATTGAGCCAAATAAGGGCAAACCTTTTGCATTATTTATAAATCTATCTTCCCACAGAGGGCTGTAACATCATTACAGTGACAGCACAGAAGCCCTTAGCAGTCTTTGATATTGTATTGTTGAAAGAGGAGTAGATAATGGTGAAGTATAAGCAAAATGAATGATATGAATGATATATATATACATATATCTTAAAGCCAAACCAAAGAAGAGCTTAATATACAAAGCTAGAGATATACTTTCACAGTACATGATGTCCTCTGGGTGATTTGTTAGTAAATAAAAACATACAAGAGATATCTTTAAGGGAACATGTTTGGAAAAAAGAGACTGTGTTCCTAAATGATTTTTCTAAAACAGCAACAGGATCACTCCCCAACTCTTGACCCAGATTTTACAAAGCTCTTTTGCTCCTCAGTCATAGTGTACCATTCGCTTCTCTCAAGACACATTTTCTGCTATCTAAGGCTCAGCAAAGCACAGTGGAGGAAAATATTAAATTAAAATGAAATTTTTATAACCTTCAAATATACTCAAGAACATGTGTAGTAGCTTTTTTGAGACTTTGAAACAATTATCTTTGTTTAGATTGAGAAAATTATGCATTGAGACAGCACATTCATTTCATTTGTTTAAATCCATAGGGGTCAGATAACTGAAGTGAAAACAAATCTATTGTATGCTGATACACCTGTGGAGATGTTAAAAATTGTTGCTTAGTTTACTTTACTGAACAGTCCTTGTGTAATGAAACCTACATGTAGACAAACAAGAAAGGAGAGAATTTATTGATTCATCTCCCAACACTTGCATGCACAACAAATATACCTGCAACAACACACCTTCAGACTAAAACATTAAACTGCCAAGACATGGTGCTGCCCTCAAAACATTCTGTGACATCGAAAATCAAATTAAGCCTTAGCCTGTACAGACACATAAAGTATGTATCTTACTGCAGACTAATCTAAAAATCTAAAATAATAATGATTTTTTTTTAAATATAAAAAGTGTGATATCGCAAAAACACTCACTAGCAGGAGAATAACAGAACTGCAACACAAGCTGGCACTTGAATATGAAGACATGAGAGCTAATCTACCTTTTACTTATGACAGGTCCAACGTTCGTCTTCATGCAGCTGACTTTGCGGATCTGGATGCCCACAGCACAGCTGGGGGTCCCATTCTGGAAGCTGGTTCCATTGAGATTCTTGGAGGTATCTTCAATACAGGGACCCCAGGGTGAAGCCTCCCAGTAGAATGCTATGCAGGGATGGTCATTACAGACTCTCCACTCCTCCAGGGCTGGAGCTGTTGGGCATTCCTTCCCCTCTGGCCACCAACATAAACAAGAAAGCCACAGAGTTAACAACATGACCAATACACAACTTCACATTCTGGGAGGAGCAGAGAGGACATGGTTTCAGTTTCTGTGTGTGTAAAACTATTTAGGTATGGTACGTCTGCCTGTTTTTTGGTTAGATCCTTGAGATGAGTCCACTAAAACTGGTTTTAGTCCAACAAAAGAATAATATTAAGAAAGGACATAATAAGACTTTCAAGAACTTTAAATAAAATACAAGCCATAATTAATCAATGGAAGTCAAATCTAAAGTGCACTACAAATAAAATGTGTGATTATTATTATTATTACTATTACTATTGTTATTATTAAATTTAATGTTGTTGACTGTAGGCAGCTCAGCAACAAGACAAATGTTTAGGTTAGCCAAGCAGTCACTTTACAAGTTCTTACCTGTAGAATTTGAATTACAAATGAAAAGTCATTGCAAGGTCAGTGCAACAGTATTCCCGGGCCAATGCAAACACTGGAGGCAAAAGTCAGAAAAAGCACGCTGTGTTAAAGGCTTCCAGCAATTTTAATAAGGCAATGTTTCGATCTATCAGGCACAGTTGAATCACTTCAAAGTGTCTAATGAAGATCCCCGTGGGTATTTTTCCGATGTCTCATCACCAAGTTGTAGTTTCTCAGGCAAAGAGATTGTATTAGTCAGGTCTTTACAGCCTGTACTGTACCAACTTAACACATTTTTGCTAGATTAAGAGAGTTTTCTTAAACAACCTGGTGCACGACAGTGTACGGATGCCAACCAGGGACTCAGGGCTATGTCCTTAGTTACGGACAGTCTGCTCTGCAGCTCTGATTTCCCAGCTGCTCAGGAACTGCTGGGAAAAAGAGAAGGAGTGCTTCCTATACAATGAGCCTCACCTCCATTACAGAAAATAAAGCACTTGCATTGCATTATCATTACTTACAAAGAGGAAGAAGGATAACAAATCCATCTGCCATACCGAGCAGAGAATATTTGTCATTGTTACATCATTTTAACAATACAAACGGCAGCAAATTAAAACAATGCTTACTATTAAAATACAGTTTGATCAATGAAATAAGTTGAATAAAGAGTAGTAATAAAAGTGGGTGGATGAGCTTGTCGGGGGACGAAACCAGAGGCAGGAGAAAGGATGGCATTGAGTGAAGCAGATGAAACAGAGGTCAGAGAGGAGCACAGGTGTGACTATAAGGCAGTCAGGTGAAAATGAGGTCAAGCTTTGTGGGTCAGAGGTTGCATACTTGTTTTATATCAAATGAATGCATCAAGTCTGCTGAGCTTGGCTTGAAGATCTGTCTTTCTGTACTTTTTATTTTTTTTGCTGGGATGTGATGCATGTACTGCATGAAATAATACAATGTTTTGTGTAAAACTTACACAAACAGGAATCTACACTTTTGCTGAAATATTTTTATAAATGCAGGGACACATTCACACAAAAACTGACACGACTGACTGAGTAATATGAAAAATTTCTAAAAAATTCTATTAAAAAGAATGATAGACGCCATTTTTCGCGAATCATAGCTTTGTTTAATTAATCTCACTCGCATTCCATGACGTAAATTCCATAAATGCTGGTAAGAATAAACAGTAATTGCGGTTATTTGTAATGGCGAGTTAAGAATGTGAGTCTTTATTGATGGCTGATGATGTTCCTAACTTTAGCTCAAGTACAAAATGCTGGTTTAGTTCATGTTGCATTAATTTAATTTGTGTTTGCAGGGAGTATACTAAATATGTTGGGGGACTACAAGGGTCAGTTTAAGCACTTTCAATTCTAAATGGAGGCAAAACGAGAGTTAGCTCAATTGAAGCAGGATCACTGGTGCCTTCAGGAGACGGTTACCGTGACTCAGATAAGGACATGGAGAAACCAGTCAAATAAACAACTTCCAGCCTGTTTTGTTTTCCCCTCACCTTTCCACAATGTCACACACTCTTACAAACATATGAACACAAATACATGTACACACACAGTGAAATGAAAAACACTTTGTGGAACCAGGCTTAAATACTGAGAATCTTTCATCAGCTGTTCCTGCAGATATGCATTTAGTTACAGGGATTAATGGGTAGTTCGTTGGCTTCCAAGTTATGTTGCCTGATTTAAAAACACAACAATTGGAATACACAGAAAAACACTGGTCAGGGAAAGATCCCTCAGTTATGGATGTTCCACTATAACCTCAAATGTTTTAGATGTAGTGTCTAAATGAGATGGAAATCTTCAAAAAATAACAGCCAAAGTAAAGCTACTGAGGCTGAAAAAGCTTTCTGATTAATCATTTGGCTCAAGAAATCTTCAGTTGGCATGTTCACTTAAGTTTGTAATATTGGCTTCTTAGTTTTGATTTAAAAATCTAATATTACAACATATCCTGGCATCCTCCATTTTGACAAACACGATGGTGGAACCTCTTTTCTTATTTACAAGAGTACGCTACGGAATATGTGTTGCGCTCAACAACATTCTTGGGCTTGACGGATAGATGAAGAAAAAGTATCAAAATCAAAGTAGAAGAACCAGTGATTTTATTTGGGGTTTTTTTCCCTTCTCAAATACTTGTAATGTAAGGTAAATTACAGTAGAAGACATGTCATTTACCATGGCAAGGAAAAACCTCAATGAAAACATGGGGCAAAAAGCCTAAAGACATCAGAAGGAATGTTTGAATTACCTTTCCCTGGCATAGCCAGTACAGTGCGAGTGCGGCTCTGTTGGCCCTCTGAGGTTTTGGTGGCACAGCTGTGGGAACAGGGGGACCAGGAAGACCAGGGGCCGACCACACAGTCTGCAGGACAGGCCACCTCACAGACCCCTTCTGTGGGCGGAGGGTCATCTGTACAGTGGGCGATGGGCACATATTCCCCTGAAAAGGAAGATAATACACATGATGTACATTCATGTATCATCAGAGGAATGTACAATGGACTTGATTAAAAACCAAATCCAAATAGACAGATGAGAAACATAAAAGAAGACTGCCCACTTTTATGCAAATGATTACCCTCATTGATCCCTGATGATCAAATTATATAATTATAGATGGTTCTCATCTAAAACTTGCAATCCTTTGAAATCCAAAATATCAAATGCAACCAAGAGGAGTGATTATAATCCAGAGAGATCCCCTCCAGAGGTGAGACATTTTTCATTTGGATCCCACTGAGAGGAAGTGAAAATGCTGTTTATGTATAGTGCAACAACTGCAACTATGTGGTCAGCTTCTCCTACATGCGCCCTTTACTCAGATGTCCACTTTCACTTGTTTACCAGTTTCTGTTATGAATGTGTGCTCTCCAAAGGTAGAGGGCAACGTGTACCTGAAGAGGTGTGTAGCTGTACAGTGCCAAAAGAGTGAGTGGATCTTCTTATCATCAGATATAAATGTAACCTGGCTAAACAAGAATATGAATACTTGGCGTAAATGACGTCCACGTTGCTAATAGCAACAAATTAAATATTATGTTTAGGTTTTTTTTTCTTCTTTCTTTTTATTAAAAATAATCAGAAAATTAATGCTTCCAGTGCTGGCAACGTTTGACAAGTGCAAAGCATTTTTGATCATTAGGAGGGAACTGATTTCTTCTATAAAATGCTTGCATCAAACATAAGCAGGCATCCTTCTAACTGTCAAATTCTGTCAAACAGAAATATCATTTCATTTAAAGAAAATTATAAGGACTTCCCATTGGTATTCTGAGTCAGTTTTAAAAGCTATCCCTCTGCCTTCAACTTGGAGCCGTGTTATGAAATATTTATCATCCCTCCCAGTTAACTTTTTTTTTTTTTTCTTTAGGACTGAACCAGGAAAAGACAGGCACAAACTTTTCTCTTTATTGCACATGATAATTACTCTCACATCGTGTGATTTCTCTTTAGAAATTAAAGAAAGTAGTTTCACATGAAGGTAAGTGACTGGATTATTGCCTGGCCGAAAAACTCTGTGATATTTCTTGTATTTCGGGTTGATCCCTAACCGAGGGTAGCAGAGAGCAAGGTCTTTCTGTCTCAGAGAGAGAGAGAGATAAAGAGAGAGATCAATTTCAGAAACAGGGATGCCATCCTGGTGTCAAAACAATGCCAGCAACCACCAAAGCATTACTTTCAGATACATGCTCACACAGCAATATCATTAACTTTAGCTGAACTCAGTCACTACATCATGGAATATGGTTGAACAATAACAACCCCAGGGCAGATTTGTTATCAATTTGTCTTTTTTTTCCCCCTCTTGTCCAAGTGAATATCCTTGATGCAGAGGAGGGCAGTGAACAGAGCAAACTTAGGTATTGTGTCATCCAAGAGATATGAAAGGCCCCCTTGGGAAGTTTTTTGCCCATAAAGTCAAAGCATCAGAAATTTCCATCCATAAAAGAACCATTGTGTACAGAGCAGAAGACGTTAGTCTGCTTGAAGTAATGGCAAAATACCACAGGCTCCTGTTTGGGGAGCATCACTACTTTCATTTGTGGAGATACAAATGGATTGAGATCGGCACCTGAGTTATTGATAAGTTAAATATCGAAATTGGTGGAAATGATTCTCATTATGGCACAAGGGAAACAATTTTATAAGTAAATAAAAGTACAGTTAAATGATGAATTAATTCCAAGAAAAAATATAGAATTACAAAACTTAGCAGCGATCTGGAGGCTGGAGCACTTGAATAGGAATTGTGCAAGTACACATATCCTTTTCAAACTGATAGCAAAACTTTAAACTGTGTTGGAATTAATTATTCCCAAGAAATTACAAAGCAATGATAAAATCAAACAGATTTTGTGTCATAGACAATAAATATACCTTTCTGACCAACATTTAGACTCTTAACCATCCATGGAGCTTCCGCGTACAGTCCCATCTCAATAAATCATTATCATCAAAATTTGATTGGTTTCATTTATTCAATTCAAAAAGTGAAGCTCATACTATTACTATATAGATTCATTGTACAGACTGATTTATTTCAAGTGTTTATGTCTTTTAAATGTTGATGATTATAACTTAGAGCTAATGAAAACCCAAAATTAAATATCTCAGAAAATTTGAATATTACCAAAGACCAACTAAAAAAAAGGATTTTTTACACATTTCCTAAAAATGTTTGACTACTGAAAAGTATGAACATGTACAGATCTCAGTACTTGATCAGGATTCTTTTTGCATGAATTGCTGCAGCAATGTGGCGTGGCATGGAGGCGATTAGTCTGTGGCACTGCTGAGGTGTTATGGAAGCCCAGCCTTCAGCTCTTCTGCATTGTTGGATCTGGTGTTTCAAATCTTCCTCTTCAAAATTCTTCAAAGTTTCTCTGTGGGGTTTAGGTCTGGCTGGTCTGCTGGCCAATCAAGCACAGGAACACCATGCTCCTTTGACCAGGTAATGGTATTTTCGGCAGTATGGGCAGGTACCAAGTCCTGCTGGAAAAAGCACCTGTTTAAAGCTGGTTAGCAGAAGATAGAATGAGGTTATCTGAAACTTCCAGGTAGATGCCTGATCTTGGACCTGAAAATATATAGTGGACCAACACCGGCAAATTCATGGCTCCCCAGAACACCACTGAATGTGAAAACTTTAAACTGAACCTCAAGAAACTTGGAGTCTGTGCCTCTCCTCTCTTCTTCCAGACTCTGGGAATTTGATTTCCAAATGAAATAAAAAATTTACTTTCATCTGAAAAGAGGACTTTGGACCACCGAGCAACTGTCCAGTCCTTTTTGTCCTTAGCCCAGTTAAGACACCTCCGACATTGTCTCTGATTCAAGAGTCGCTTGGCACAAGGAATGGGACAGTTGTGGTCCATATCCAGGATACGTCTTTGCATGATAGCTCTTGAAGCACTGACTCCAGCTACGGTCCGCTCCTTGTGAATCTCCCGCTAATTCTTGAATGGGCTTCTTTTCACAATCCTCTCAAGGCTGCGGTTATGTGTTGCTTGTGCACCTTTTTCTACCACATTTTTCCTTCCATTCAACTTTATATTAATGTGCTTGGATGCAGCACTCTGTGAACAGCCAACGTCTTTAGCAATGACCTTTTGTGTCTTACCCTCTTTGGTGGGTGTTGGTGACTGTCTTCTGGACAACTGTCAAGTCAGCAGTCTTCCCCATGATTGTGCAGCCTGCTGAATCAGACTGAGAGGCAATCTAAAGGCTCAGGAAACCTCTGCAGGGGTTTTAAGAGAATTAGCTGTTGAAGTGTGACATCATGAGTCTCCAATATTGAACTTTTTCACAAAATTCAAATTTTCTGACATACTGAATTTTGGGATTTCATTAGCTGCAAGTTATAATCATCAAAATTAAAAGATAGAAACACTTTAAAATAAATAGGTCTGTGTGTAATGAATCTATATAATATATCAGTTTCCCTTTTTGAATTGAATTTCTGAAATTAATGAAGTTTTTCATGATATTCTACTTTATTGAGATGCATTTGTAAATGTTATGGAGGTAAGAAATTTGTTTTGCCCTGAAACTGAAAATAGACAAGACTTGACAAATATAGAAATCCAGAAACCCAACCTATCACTTTCAAGGAATGGATATGAGAATAGTTATGATCCTTTTTGGGTCCTTATTTTCACAAAAATGTGAAACATCTGCACTGGTAACTTCTAACTTACTTGTTAACTCTCTTCCCCAGCTGCCACTGATGTCATTATCTCTCCCCCTCTCGCTATTCTTTTTGATACTTATTTTTAGATGAACACAGCATGTAATTTAAAATTTTGTTGCTACTACTTCCTCTTAATTGCTAATGTGCAAGTTTAGTTTCCACACAAGACTGCCATGTATATGATGTGAGCAAGCAAAGAGCCCATGATTGTCCTCAATACGCAAATCTCCAATGAAAATGTCAAATAAATGTTATTAAAAAACACTGTATTAGTTTTGCTTGTTACAATAAGAGTAAAAATAAGCTTAAAAATAAGTGACCTCTCCGTCACCTGATAGGAATATATTTGGGCATCCTGACATGGTCATTACCTGCTACTCAGTGTTGTACGTTTGAGCCAGAAGCAGCACAAAAGTTACCCAAAACTTCATTAGATCAGTTTTATGCACAACATTATCTAACTGGTAAAAGTGAGAATATGCTGCAAATATTTTGTGACACACCTGTTGTAGTCAAGGCTGTCAGAGCACATATAGGCCCCGTGATCAGTTTATCACTGTTGAGGCAACAATATGTGTGTCTGGCTAATTTGACTTGTACATTTTGCATTTAACAAATATACAAGTATGTGAGGTCAATGATGACATAACAGAGTCTCCAGTGCTCGAGGTATATATTTAATGATTTGTTTAAATGTATTATTGTCAATAGTCAAATAATTTTCTATCTTTTCACAAAACTAAGAATATAATTATTCAACGGAGCCTCCTTGAAAATTACTCAGGACTAATGAATATGTTAACAAGTAAAACTATAAAATGATTTTCAAAGCTGTGCCTGGAACGTTGCCTAAAGAAAAATTATATGAATAACAGTCACATTTTGTATATGCGTGTATGTGTGAAAGTACATCTGGGGGGCAGGAGACTCTACAAATAGATGGCTGCCTCAGGGGTCCTTTTGCATTATTAATACAGGGAACTGTAGTTGGGTCTCTTACTAAGTTATAATATTACTGCCTCCTGCATGCAATTTCAACATGATTTCTATTCCACTCGCCCACCCACCAATTAACCTTTTCCATTGTTATTATTCCGGCAGATACAGAAAAAAAGTCTTGGTTAAACATTAATAATCACATACACCCTGTGTAGGAAGCTTTTAAGACAGATGGCAGGAAAAAAACATCTAACCAAATTGGACTAAATTATTGCGGAAATTGAAGTGAGCTCTAATACAAAGTAGCCAGGTTCATTGATAAAGGCATGTGCTGCCTTTGTCTGGCAATCTAATATAGAATAATAACTTTATAATTACCGGTTTAAGTCACACAGCTGAGTTTGGTGCCGCTTTCCCAAATTCATCATAACCTGAATTTTGCTGACCAGTCAGACAAATCAAGTTGATAGTAATCATACTGTTGAGTTATTGACAAAATGTCAGACCATCTGTAGGTTTGGAGAAATATGCCAATATGGGCCTGACCCCTATGAGGACATATTGGCATACCTGGCATAACTGTCAAGTCAGCTGCCAATCATTTTTTTGACACCGTACAGTTACTGAGAAAAAAAGGAAATTGTAGCTGTCTTTCAAAACTTGAAACAATTTTAAAGAATGAAAAAAATCCTGCTCCCCACACAGGTACTTAACTGAAGTCGGGGGAAAAAAAAAAATGTATCACACCTTCAACTTCAGCTCCAATGTAGTAGATAAAATCGTGTTCTATCACACCATGACAACATGCAATTTTTCCAGCGATGTCAGCCAATCAGCACTCCCACAAATCTGGTGTTAGCAGGGAAAATGGTTTGTAAAAGTTACATACTAACAGATAAGAGGTAAAAACAAAAGCGTATCCAGACAGTCACAAAATATCCCTACGCAGGCACCAGCCAATTCCTCTTTATCTGTACCTAAGTGGTTGAAGGAATTACTCCATCAATTTACTGAGCAATAAAAGCAGGTGTTCGTGGAAGTAGATGTTTTCTTATTGCTTCAGCAAACAGAGATCATTTCAATCTAGATCAGATAAACTTAGCTGAAAAAGTCCTATCTATGACTCTTTACAGACGTAGAGCTTTCTCAGACAACTTTATCAATTTTCAGGCTTGAAATGCAGAGTAGTTATACTGTATGGTGAGAAACGGGAAAAACAAATGCTTACTCAATCCAGAAGTAAAATGGAGGAACAAATTGCAAAGCTCTGTCACTTCAGTGAAATTTACCATTTCCGAATCTCACCAGGTTGTTCAAGCAACAACTTCCCTTTTTCGAGCTACATAACTTTATGCCGTCCGAGATGTCCACTGTTTTTAATGTCTACATTTAGAGCTGCTGCACACCAGGAGTAAACTCAATACATTGACGAACTGAATAATTCAGATAAATTCTCAGCAGTTCCTAAAAGCATGTTCACAATGGAGCAACATCAAATGGACGGTGCAAGAACTCATCAGCCAAAGCAGGCTGGCCCTGATCTTTGAGCAGCAAAGAAGGATGTAATGTGTTTCAATGTAACGTAATCATGGGCAAAACTACCATTATAAGAGGGTGGGCTAACTCCCATCCAAATTTAAAAGTGATTAGTTTGGACCCCCAACTTTTACCATGGTGATCATCAGTAACTCAGTCTGACTGCTTTTTGTAGAGCACTGTGTCAGAGATTCATTACCTAATCCCTTCCACATGTTTTAAGGGTCAAACCCTTTGGCTCACAGCAAAATGTACAGGGCATTTTTAACTTACTGAAAATCAAATTGGCCACTCACAGCAGTTCTATTATGAAGTTCTGGTGCTTCAAATGGAAGAAAAGCACTAATGGTCCTTTACCAAAGTTTTCGTGTGATTGCTACTGTAGTTTAGACTGCTCTGTTTTTTGGCTGGCCATGTCTTGATTTCATATATTTGCTTCCCAGACAACCTGGACATGAGGAGGTTTCTTTAAAAGAAGAGGACAGTAAATCTTCACTGGTAACAGTTGATGTCAGAAAACTATGTTATTATTAGAAATGGCTATGAATTACTCATCAAATCAATTTCTGTTATTACAAAATGCGCTAATGATTTTTCAAACATATGTTCAGAGACACCAGAATACAGGAAATGATATTTACTCTGTTTAAAATCTTCTGAGGACACATATGGTACCATCTCCTACAGTACAAGAACAAACTTGGCAACCACGTTGACTTTTGAGACCCCTTTAGTGGCCATTTTGAGTGTAAACACAAGACTATAAAGGCAGACTGGTGACATGATGATGCCCAGTGTAGTGTGGATGAGCCAGTTGTTGGCAACAAGCATTTCAAACAGACGTAAAAGCTTCAAGAAATTCCATCTGAAGTATTGAGGTACTGATGTATTTTAACACTAAAGACCTTGTGTTAACCAGAGACCTAATTTCAGCCACCTGACAAAAAAACTAATTAAAAAAACCTATAGACTTTATGATGAGCAATCCGGAAGTGCTATAGCATTAACTGAGTTTTAGGACTCATTCCTCTGGCACTTCAAACACACAATAATGTTATGAGTATGCTATTTATTGGTATACGTCATCTGCCTACACCTACAGACTTTTCAAGCACGTTTTGGCAGCACTTGTCTTGTCTGGCTGCATCATTCCCATAACTAGTCCTTGCCCTCATCTCTCTCTATAAAGAGAGAGAGAGAGTGAGGGAGAATATATATAAATATATATATACAGTATCTCACAAAAGTGAGTACACCCCTCACATTACTGCAAATATTTAATTATATCTTTTCATGGGACAACACTGAAGAAATGACACTTTGATACAATGTAAAGTAGTCAGTGTACAGCTTGTATAACTGTGTAAATTTACTGTCCCCTCAAAATAACTTAACACACAGCCATTAATGTCTAAACTGCCGGCAACAAAAGTGAGTACACCCCTAAGTGAAAATGTCCAAATTGGGCCCAAAGTGTCAATATTTTGTGTGGCTACCATTATTTTCCAGCACTGCCTTAACCCTCTTGGGCATGGAGTTCACCAGAGCTTCACAGGTCGCGACTGGAATCCTCTTCCACTCCTCCATGACAACATCACAGAGTTGGTGGATGTTAGAGACCTTGCACTCCTCCACCTTCCGTTTGAGGATGCCCCTAAGATGCTCAATAGGGTTTAAGTCTGGAGACATGCTTGGACAGTCCATCACCTTTACCCTCAGCTTCTTTAGGAAGGCAAACTGTTTGTGGGCTTTTTGTGCATCATCTTTAGAAGAGGCTTCCTTCTGGGATGACAGCCATGCAGACCAATTTGATGCAGTGTGCGGCATATAGTCTGAGCACTGACAGGCTGACCCCCCACCCTTTCAACCTCTGCAGCAATGCTGGCAGCACACGTCTATTTTCCAAAGACAACTTCTGGATACGACGCTGAGCACGTGCACTCAACTTCTTTGGTTGACCATGGCGAGGCCTGTTCTGAGTGGAACCTGTCCTGTTAAACCGCTGTATGGTCTTTGCCACCATGCTGCAGCTCAGTTTCAGGGTGTTGGCAGTCTTCTTATAGCCTGGGCCATCTTTATGTATAGCAACAATTCTTTTTTTCAGATCCTCAGAGAGTTCTTTGCCATGAGGTGCCACGTTGAACTTCCAGTGACTAGTATGAGAGAGTGTGAGAGCGATAACACCAAATTTAACACACCTGCTCCCCATTCACACCTGAGACCTTGTAGCCTTAACGATTCACATGACACCGGGGAGGGAAAATGGCTAATTGGGCCCAATTTGGACATTTTCACTTAGGGGTGTACTCACTTTTGTTGCCAGCGGTTTAGACATTAATGGCTGTGTGTTGAGTTATTTTGAGGGGACAGTAAATTTACACAGTTATACAAGCTGTACACCGACTACTACATTGTATCAAAGTGTCATTTCTTCAGTGTTGTCCCATGAAAAGATATAATTAAATATTTGCAGAAATGTGAGGGGTGTACTCACTTTTGCGAGACATTGTATGTGTGTGAGAGACACAAATCCGCTTCTTTTTCCACCACTCTTCACAAACCCCAAAAGTTTTTTGGAGATTTTAGTCAGAGGCACAGCAGCTCTTTACGGAGTTGAAAGGAGACACAGACGCCGACGGGGGAAACGTGTTTCTACATCAACAAAGGTTGGTGTACCGATGTCACAGTGTTGTAGAAATCATGCAGCCCTCACTTGGAGTCCCTATTCATAAACTGCAAACCATTTTATTCTCCCCGGGAGTTCTCCACGTTTATCCTGGTCAGTGTTTACATTCCACCTCAGGCCAGTGTAATGGAGGAGTTACAACACCTGGCTGACCAGGTAACAGACATGGAGAAAAAACATCCAGACTCCCTGCTCATCATCCTGGGGGATTTTAACAGAGCAAACCTCAGCCAAAAACTCCCTAAGTACAGGTAGCACATTAAGCGTCCCACCAGGGACACTAACTCTTTGAACCACTGCTAGACTGTTCTGAAGGACTCCTACCACTCTGTTCCCCGCGCTGCCCTGGGGCTCTCCAATCACTGCATGGTCTACGACAGAAGTTAAAATCTGCAAAACTTGTTGTGAGGACAGTGAAGAGATGGACTGCTGAGTCAAAGAGTTACAGGCCTGCTTTGACTGCACTGATTGGAATGTCTTTGAAGCTGCAGCGATGGATCTCAATGAACTGACTGACACTGTGACATTGTACATCAGTTTCTGTGAAGACTCATGTGTGCAGACCAAAACCTTTTGCACATACAACAACAACAAATCGGGGTTTACCACCAAACTGCGGAAACTGCGCCAGGCCAAGGAGGAGGCCTACAGAAGTGGGGACCGTGCCCTGTACAAGCAGGCCAGGAACACACTGACAAGGGAATTCGCAGCAGCAATTTGCTCTTCAGTTCTGAGAAGTTGAAGAGCAAATTCTCAGCCAGCAACCCTGCTTCAGCATGGAAAGGCTGCAGGACATGACCAACTACAGGAGCCCATCCCCCCCATGTATCCAGAGTATTAAAGGGTCTGAAAACTTGTGACTGTGATATTTCAGTTTTTGTTCTTTAATAAATTTGCAAAAATGTCTGCAATTCTGTGTACCCACTGTATACCCACTGTATATACAGTGTACACTACACTTCTCATTCAAATGAATAGGAAAGTGTGTCCAAACTTTTGACTGGTAGCGTATATAGTTTTCTCTCAATTATTCTCACATTAAAAATGAAGCAGTGACTCTAAACTACCAAAGACAGATATCAATTTATTAATAAATTGTTTATTTGGATTACATGTCAGGAATTGTGCCAATATGTTGTATGTTAACTATAGAAAATGACTGAAATCATTCACCTCTGCTGATATGTTACCTACATCTCCTTTCTCTCACTCATCTTTGCCCATCAAACCCAAATATATTCTGCACACTTAGAAAAAGTTTTTCCAATTATATTGCATATCAGCTAGCCCAAGTACTATCATTGGAGGTGACTTTAACACAGTCCTAAATCCATCAATAGATTGTTCTCAAATTCGATATACGCTAAGCAATCACAGTCAGCTAAAGTAAAACATGAATATATTGGTGATTTTGGACTTGGCTATGGCTGGAGACTTAAAAATCCAACAGAGAGGGAATATACTTTCTTCTCTCTTCTCTCTATCAGTAATTTTCGAGAATCAACCTTTTTCAAAAAATTACCACTGGGATACATCCAATCATCATCTGCCAGCATGCCCTGGTGTCCCTCAACCTGCAAATAGTATCCAACCTTGAACTGTCTCCAACTTGGTGCTTTAACTCCTCATTATTACAGGATCCAGAATTTGATGCGATAGTGAATGAGCAAACTTCTTAGAAACAAGTGACCAAACCTGGAAGACATTCAGGCCTTTCTCAATAACTTTAACTTGCCTCAGCTAACTGCAGAGCAAAGAAACATCCTAGATGCCTATTAATGAATTATTAAGTGTATTAGAAAGTATGCCAGCGGGCAACGCAGCAGATAAGGATGGCTTGCCCGCCTAATCTATAATATATTTTTGGTCAATGGTGGCACTCCTTTTTCTTTAGAACTTTCACAGAGATTAGAAGCAACAGTGATATCAGAGCCCAAATGAATACAGCCGCATTCAAATTATTTCTAAAACTAAACAAAGATCCCACACTTCCTTCCACTTACTGCCCTCTGTCACTAATCAATACCAAAAACCATTTATCTCTAAGGTAGTTGCTTCTACGTTTGAGACAATAATGTCAATAATTCACAATGATCAAACAGGATATATTTAAGATCGATACTCTGCTAACAATCTCAGAAAGCTTCTAAATCTGATCAGTATGTCGCTGTGTGGCACCATAAAAGCAATCGTTATGTTGCTCAATGCAGAAAAATGCCTTAGACAAAGTTAACCAGTCCTTCATCTTTGCTACCCTTCACAAATGTGGCTGTGGGGAGTCATATATCCACTGGGTATATATATGCACTGTATAACTCACCCAAGGCTACAGTCACCACTAATGGGATCACATCACAAAGTTTTACTCTGCAGAGGAAAACTCTCCAATGATGCCCACTCTCACCCTGACTGCTGCCATATTTGTTAAACTGCTGGCAATGGCAGTGTGTCAGAACAGCAGTAGCAAAAGGTATCCACTGTACTCTGTCAGAAAACAAAATTGATTTATATGCTGATGACATTTTACTTTCCCTACAAGCACCCAAAACTATAACAAAATTTTGTCAATTTTCTGATTTCTATTTCAACTCAAGGGATCCTGCACACCAAAACTCACAATGTTCTTTCCCCATGGGTAACATTTAATATTTGGGCGTAAATATTGCACCCAAATTTTCAGTTAGTTCATCTTATCCACAACTTGCTTCTGGATAGAATCTGTAGCGACCTGGGGTGCTAGAGCAATCTTCCCATCTTCCTTTTGGGCCAAATAGCCACAGTTAAAGGAAAATCAACTATCTTTTTTCCTTGATTCCATTCAAACCCGCATCAAAGTGGTTCCTAACTTTAGACTCTGCTATTCTAAAATTATACTCAAAGAACAAAAAAGGCAACAATCTGTCTATCTGCCCTTCAGAAAAACAAATGTGAAGGAGGCTGGGACTCACCCAACTTCATTTATTATCATGTAGCAAGCCAGTTACAATATCTAGCCAAACAGATACATCCAAATGAACATTATAACTCTTGGCTCAAACTATAACAGATAGGCTGTAACAACATTAAAATCTCTGACCCCGTTTCCACTGCATTCAACTGTTTCAAAAACCCCAATGATTGGGAAACTCTGGAGATTACAAACTCCTATTTGGAAGGCTGTATGTTCTCCCCAATCTGGCACAACCTTGTCTTTGAGAATAACAAAATACGTTTTGATTTCCACACATGGGGACAGAAAGGGATCACCCACCTCCATCAACTCTTCCAAGAGCTTGAAACTTACTTATCACATACACAAACTTGCTCCGAACATTTTAAATGAGAAACAGAAACTTCCTTCAATATTTACAATTAATACAGACCTATAAAAAGATAATTCCAATGCCTCAAAACACTCTCCAGCCACCCGATTTTGTCAAAAACCTTACACAGCTCTTTCAGAAAACAAAAAAAAAAGAAAGAAAGAAAACAAAAAAGAATCTCTAAGGTTATTAGGTTACTCTCAAACAGCAATTCTATACATTTACCAATTTCAAAATGGGAAAAAGACATGTTTCTGCCCTCTGAATTTGATTTCTGGACTCTGATTTGCCAAAATAGATTCAGGATGACAAAAATCATCATCTACAACTTATCAAACAACATTATAATAGTTAAAGTAAAAATGCAGAGAATGCCCACAATGGATGTTTGTACCTACTGTACATACGTACTTCGGAAAAATCAAATCAAAGTCAAATAAATCTTCTCCTGTAAAACTATATAATATTTTAGGTATAAAATAGATACAACGAAATCAGGGTTCACCTTTTAATTGTATTTATCCTTCATATACAAACAAGAAATATGACATCACCATCAAATAAACAAGAATCTCAGCTTTGTTAATATTAAAATCTTTAAACTAACTTTAAACTACAAAATAGGCTGATTATTGTATTCCTTTGTAAATAGATGGTAACAAAAGTGTTTCAGCCACAAAAAACAATATGAAAACAAGAAAAAAAGAGTGAGCAACAGTAAAAACCCATTGTGGGTGGTGATGTTGTGTTTGTTGGCTGGCTGAATCTTCTACAGTACCTCATCTTCAGGCTCTCAGATTATTCTCTTCAGTGGAAATGCTTTAATAGTGGACAAATTTAATGTGTTCCCACAGCTAGACAACTCCTCTCGGCACATTTAGCAGAAAATCAAATTGCTGTTTCTGGAAAGGACTGCCGGTGCATCTTTAACAATTCACCCAGTATAAAGTAATTATGTCAAAGACTGCAGGTGGTGTCTAAATAGTTTGATATTTCTCATCCATGAATAATAGCAACCATACCACAGTTGTAAAATGGTTTTGTGTTAGCCCTATTTGCCATGTTATTTATTTGGTTATTGATACGTCTCATTCACCTTGAGAGATATATGAGAAGTGCAAGAGCACGGTCAGACTAACATGGAGGAATTTAACTCTTGGATCTTATTTTATTTTTGTCCTTAAATTGCTATTTTGTATTCTTTGGTGTTTGGTATTCGGAATCTTTCGGTGTTTGAATAAACCCTGACCTTGAAAACTTGAAATATAATTGGTCCAGAATCTTTCATGACTGGCAAAAGCTAAAACTTTGTATTTTTCCCAGGGGAGAATAATATATTTCTGCCATTCTTCCAACATTTCAGTAACATGCAGATTACGTGTCCATCATCTTTACATGCATAACAGTAGGGAAGGATAGTTTGAATGTGTTGAGACTAAACATGCAGAGAGAGAGCAATTAGCAGTGGCTTTCCCCAAGGTCTACAAAATTTATATGTCAGGCATTGCAGAAAGCAATCACAGTCACAGATTTTTGCACAAAAATAAATTACAAAAAAATCTAATCAGACGACAATTATCTTTTTTTCCACCTGTCCACCATTCAGTGCTGGTTTTAGGAACATGGCATGATGTCTGCTTAGTAAAGTGTAATGAGCATGTAGATTGTGCAATTCGTTTGAATAAAGTAAATTTAGACTGAAAGCAGTTTCATATGATTGGGAAAAGGACCATCATCCTGCCAAATATCTTTTCATTAGTTATAGTTTATCACATCCATCCATCCGTCTTCTACCGCTTTTCCGTTTCCGGGTCGCGGGGGGTGCTGGAGCCAATCCAAGCCAACGTTCCGGGCAAGGGGCGGGGTACACCCTGGACAGGTCACCAGTCCATCACAGGGCCAACACACAGAGATAAGCCAAGACCAACAACCACTCACACTCACACTCAGACCTACAGACAATTTAGTCACCAATTAACCCAAACATGATGTGTTTGGACGGTGGGAGGAAACCCACGCAGACGCGGACACAGACACCTTCGTATTGTGGGGCGACAGTGCTAACTACTACGCCGCCGTTTTGCCCTTAGTTTATCACAATTACTCATTAAAAAAAATTAATAAATATAAAAGTCTAAAATGCATAATGCATAAGCAGTAAAAGCCATAATTCAGTTTTCTTATTAAGCAACCTCAAGTGGATGTAGCAATTGTGAATGTAGCAGTGACTGACACTGTATGACAAGTCCTGTGATAAACCAGTTATTTGCATGTCCAAATAATTTACCTAAACAAATTGTTTTGTTCTTGAAATGAATTGTGACAATTCCACAACCTTAACCACATATTCATTTTTGCCCATGACACCAAAAGTACAGGTCACCTGCTGTTGATATGGTCAGGAACAGGCAACTTTTATGGTCATCTAGGTTAGCAAACTCTCTGGATTCGACCTGACAATTAAATTTTTTTGATCAGTCTGCATTTTCCTTGTGTAGTATGGCAAGCAAGAGTTTATTGGGCCTTATATGACAGTATTTAATTTGAATTACTTTCTACTGACTGCTTTAGTACTCACAACATTAGGTAGAAGAATGTGAGTCATACTGGCATGCCCAATGAGGCTTGTAGCCAGTTAAATCAAGAAAGAAAACAAATAAAGCCTTACAATAGTTTGCATCACTTAGCAACTTGGCCCTGACACCGTTGTAACTATGTAAGAAAATTGCAAAACATACTTGACCAGTAAGTCCAATAAGCCAATTAAGGAAGTACGGGGAACAACTTGTCGACATTCACTACCAATAAATCCGCAGCAGATATTTTTCAGAGTTTCTCCTCAAACACACAAAAGCTCAGTTGTCCTGTCAGAACTCATTAGACTCGCCTGTTGGCTAATAAATTCACGCCCTTTCCTGCCCTCTTGATAAACATACACACGATCCATTGTGACAGAATAATAAAACACAGACAAAAAAGGGTGCAATTAGATTTATAATCTATGGAAATGAGCAATTAATGCCTGGTAGGAGGCTGTGATGCTGACTTTTAATCAGGCCAGTGTTTTCTATGCCCATAAACTTGATAGACCCTTATGCATAATGCATACACAATTCACTGTGATGTTCCCATCACCCACTGTAATGATATGGCTGAGTACATTGGATCACATTATACCTGATAGTTCACTTACCACAATGCTATCTATATTGTTGTGGACTCACCAGCACAGCTGGCTCTACGAAAACCATGATGAACTCAACACCAAGTTGTAGCTCTGGTCTAATTATATTTGAGAGTAGTACTTACACTCTATGGTTAACATCACTTGAGCTAGGTCTGGCTCTTTACAAAAAGTAAAGTAAAATAATTTGACTGCTAAATCAATTCAAGTGCAAAAATAACTGTGGGCTTGATCTTCTTATTTTATTTATCTTTAGACAAGTAAGAATATTTTCTAAAGTGTTAACATTTACCCTCAAGCAGGCTTTAGTTGAAAGAAGAGCAATGGGTGAAAAGCACTTATTTTCATATGAACTGTACCTTCAGAGTTGACACAGGTCACATTGTGGACTACAGTTCCAGGACCACAGGTGCCTTTGTTTAGAATACAACTTCCCTCTTGTTGGATCTGCCACAAGTAGCAAGCGGGATCCTCACAGGGGATGGACTCTACCAGGTGAGGACAGGCGTCTGGAGAACTGCTGGACTCCCACAACAACTCTCTCTTCCTCTGTCTGAAACCTGACGGACGGGAAATGAGAAGGGGGGACAGAAGAGGTTGTCAGGGAAGCCAGTGATATACCTGTAAAAAACAGAATCACGCATAAATGATACACCACCACTTCTCACTACCACCATGCCAAAGATTAAAATATGGCACTTAATTTGTGCAACATAGTAAGTTACTGGTTATGTCAAACTTAGATAGGTTTGCCTAAATCCTGGCTTCAGTCTGGTCCATAAATGTGCAGATGCCTCGATTACTGGCATTGCATCATATATTATACTTAGATCTTATGTTTTGAGATGTGACTCTGACTGGGTGTTATCTGTGTGACAAATTCGATATGCTGTGGAGAGCCACAACAACTCCTATTTAAGCTTTACCTTACTGACAACTTTGCACATCAAAAAATGAACACTGAAAACAAATATTTAAAATAGTTTCTTAATTATCTGTTGGTGTAGCGCTTTAGAAATAAAAAATTTTACATTTTAAAAAATTTGCTATAAATAGGGTTCAAATGGGGCAGCACACTGGCATAGTGTTTAGTGCTGTTGCCCCCACAATAAGAAGGTCGCAGGTTCAGTTCCCGGGCCTTTCTGTGCAGAGTTTGCATGTTCTCCCCGTGCCTGTGTGGGTTTCCTCCCACTGTCCAAAGACATCATGTTTGGGTTAACTGGTGACTCAAAATTGTCCGTAGGTCTGAGTGTGAGTCGTTTGTCTCTGTCTGTCTCTGTATGTTGGCCCTGTGATGGACTGGAGACCTGTCCAGGGTGTACCCTGCCCTCACCCAATGTTAGCTGAGTTTGGCTCCATCATCCCTAGCGACCTGGAAACGGATAAGCAGTAGAAGATTAAGTGAATTTTGTTATAACTTTTTGTTTGTTTGTTTGTTTGTTTGTTGTTTTTTCATCCTGTTTACCATTAATGAAATTCTGCATTTTGTGTGATGGAAGAGCAAGTGCCACATCTCCAGTATTTATGAACCAGGAGCTGTCCATGGTATCTTTAATGACTTGGTGTTGGGAGGCAGCAAGAATCTGTTTCCAGGCCCATTTCTAAGTGCAAAACATACAGGATAGTCTATTTTATGAAGGGGAAACTTTAATTTTCACCTTGGTAAACAGCCACACATGTCCAGCCATATTTCCCAAAACCAAGGTTGTCAGTGTTACTATTAATGTGTATTTTGTATTGCCATAAACACTGTCATAATCACTTTCACCAAAAATGTACACAGATTTTTTTAAGGCAGCTCATACCTGCATCAACAAGTTGTTGCTTCCTGGTTCAAGGAGAGGCTATTCACAGCAGTGGCTGAGAGTAAACACTCACATCACTCTGAGTTCATCCAATAAGATTCGAAAAACAACCAAAAATGTAGAGTCTCTAAATTTTCAGTCTATCAAGGCCACTAAATTAGAAACAGCAGATAATAAGTAAAAAAGGCTCAGGTTCAAAGCTATGCAGTCTTTCTGTGAGGATTTCCCATGTCCTCACTTTGCCTGTGTGGGTTCCCTCCAGGTACTTCAGCTTCCCCCAAAGTCCAATAAGATGCACATTTAGGTTCCTTGGTGACTTTAAATAACCAGGGAAGCCTCAGTATCAGGGTCAGTGGTTTAAAGTTGGCCTTACAATAGACTGGTGACCTGTTTAAGCACAACTATAATGTCCAACACAAGCCAACAGAAGCACTGGTCCAAACCGTAGACTGTATATAAAAATGTATGTAGACACTGACGCTGAAAAATTATGTCATTGTTGAACAACCTGCATTCCACTTTCTTTACGTTCAAGCTCAAGTTCAAATTTATTTATACAGCTTATTTAATAACCACCAGAGATGACCTATGTGCTGAGCTTTGACAAGCTCAGGAAAAGCAGCAAAAAATGTTAAGGCAGGATGTCTAAACTTAACTTGAGTTGAAGGCCAGGGAATATAGGTAGGTCTTTAGTAAGGATTTGAAATTTTGAATGGCTCAGGCAGTTCTTATTTGAATGGGTAGACAATTTCACAAACTCCTCACAATTTTGCTAATATTTAAAAACATGAAAAGCAGACCTCGGTGTATAGCCTGAAAGAGCATGTATAAAAGTTCAGATAAATAAATAAGTGCCAACCAAAGTGCCCACCTTAAAGACAAGCATAAAATCAATCCTGAAACAAAAGGAAAGCCAGTAGAATGAAGCTTGGACTGGAGTAATGAGCACACAATTTTTAGTCCAGTAAGAAGTCGAATAGCTTAATTTTGGACTAACTGCATTTGTTGAAGAGAGAGTTGCAGTAGTCTGAACAGGTTGTAATAAAAGCATGGATCACTCTTTTGAGGTCAGCCACAGCAGATAAGGCTTTTTGATGTATGGTCAAATTTGTGATCCTAGAAGGCCAAGAGCACTAACACAGCCAAGAAGATGACTGGGTGAACCAAACTGTACGATTTCCGTCTTGCACTTACTAAGGCAAAGAAAATTCCAATGGAATCAAAATTTCAGACTTGTTTGGAATGAGTCCTGAGACATCTGACTCTTCTAGGATGGGGGTCAGATGATTACAATGTTTTCTGCTGATATTTTCCTGTATAAAGGTGTCAGTTTCATTCATTAAAAAAATAATAAAATAATATTGAGAATAAAGAATTTTATTTTATAAAAAAAAATTGTAACGCAATAGTTGCTTTCCCTCATAACTTACTTACTTTTATATTTCTCTAACTCAATTACTAACTCAGTAATTTCTTCAAAAAAGTAACTAGTAACTCTAAATCATTACTTTTTCAAACTAACGTGCCCAATGCTGTGTAAATCTTTAAATAATAATGAAATAATTTAGATTAAAAGTTAGATTTCTGCCGACCCTGCTGCCTTTCCTGCGGCAATTTCACCACAGCTGCTGATCCACTGCACCCCACTCCTGCCCCATGCGCTCTTTACTTGACCATTTCTATTTTTGTCCAGCAATGTTGAGTGTGTTGCAATGTCAATGTGATTGACAACAGTTACAATAGGAAGGACAATAGTCCTCATCATGGCAAAAGCCCTCCAGCACTTCCTACTTTAGAGAAAAAAAAAAAAGAATGAGGACAAGAAACGTGAAAGAGACAGAGGTAATGATGTGATGACATAATTATTTAAAAACTGCAAGTTAATTACAGGTTATTCACAGCATTTGCGAGCTGGCTCACAAATGCAACAAATGGGAGTGAGTTACTTAATGACAATGTCACATCATTCCTGAAAATGAATGAAGATTGGTTGGTTATCAAAAATAATTCACTGAAAGTGGAAAGTAATATTAATTTATATTTTTAACACAGTTTTAAAATTCTGACATTTTGTCCACTAAGGTACTCTAAGGGACATTTTCTTAAATGTGCCATAAAGGTTAATGTGTGCTGCTGCACAAGCCAAACACCATTTGCCCTAAAAAACCACCCAGGCATGCATAGACCTACATTTATATGAATATTCATGTTTTCCTATTTTAGGATTTGTGCAATGGGCGATGTTATAGTTGCCATTTTTTATATTTACTTACTGTTGTGTTTAGAATGTCATAGATTTCAATTCAATTGAATTTCAAGTCAATGGCTCAAAGTAATTTCTTATAAAAACAATGAAATATCATAAGTGCCATCACAGACATGGCAAAGCCAGAGGTCTGAGGTGCAGCAACTGTATATGCCCCCTTCTGTAGAGTGTTAGTTGACCTGGATGCCAAATTGGACTAATCTTCTAACACAGATTCACTCTACAAAAAGGAGCAAAGCCGCCTCTTTGTCTTAAGGAGGCTCAGATCCATAGACAGCTGCAGCACGATGCTGCAGATGTTTTACCAGTTCGTGGAGGAGAGTATACTGCTCTATGCTCCAGTCTGCTGGGGAGGCAGCATAAAAATAAAGGATGCAAGGCAGCTGGCAAACAGGTGGAACAAGCTGGCTCTGTGATTGGAACAAAATTAGATTCACTGGGGGCTGTGGTGGAGCAATGCAGACAGAGGAAGAGAGAAACCATTTTGAAATACTCGGACCATCCATTTCATAACACTTTGGTGGATCTGATGGCAGTGTGGACGCACTACCATCAGACCTTATAACTCCTTAACTATTAGAAGAAAAAAAAAACTACATACAATATGTAAATGTAAGCTCCCAGATGTAATTTAGCAGATTTGTGCAGAGCATGTCTTTAAAGAATTGTAGGTGCCTATATGAATATTCAAATTGTCTGAATCATTGCACTCATTGCTACTGATTCATTACTCCTCATACTGACAATGAAGACATCCCTCTCATAATTTGTTTTAGTTAAGTGATGGTGTATAAAATCTATAGGCCTGTGAAAATATATCCTAAAGTTTAGCCAAAGCTAATATGAAGCTTCAGCAACTCCCCTAAATTAGAGGGACATTAGGATGGATAATTTCTTGGCCAGGATGAATAGAAGACTGATTGCTGAAAGCAAAACCTCTTTAAATGTGTATATGATTAATTGGCTAACCTTGCTGAACACTTCCAAAGTTTATCAGGTCTAAACTACTAAGTTTGTACAAATACATAGAAATTTTTTATCTAGATGGTCTTGAAATATTAATTAGAACTTTATTAAAACTGTATATATATATATATATATATATATATATATATATATAAAACCATTTTTTTTTTTTAAACAGCCCTCTCTCTCTCACGCACACAAGAACACACACAGACACCCAGAGTTTTTGCAGTATTGTAGGTATTCCTTAGACTTCTCTCTTCTGGACAGAGATCTCAGATGTTGTTGCCAGAATCTGCTGGAGCCACTCTCCCAGTTTGGGAGTCCTGTTACTATGGGGGCCATTGTTGCCTTCACTTCCCACAAACTTCTAGCTCCTCTTTCAGCACTTTGTATTTCTTCAGCTTCTCATGTTCCTTCTTCCTGATGTAGCCTGAGATTGCAGGTTCTATCACCAGTGTATTCTTCTGATGTTTGTCCGCCAATACTACGTCAGTTTTTCTATCTTGACATTTGTTAATCTGCAAGTCCTGCAGGATCTATATTTATGAAGCCTTCTGGATGATTATTTAATGAGCTGATTCAATCATAATCGCGCACTAGACTAGTTTTGAGCTATTGATAGCCAGGAGAGCTACAATATTCAAGTAGGAAAAAAAGGAGACAATAAATGAAAATGTGTGAACATGCTCTGATCTTGAATGGAGCTCCTGTGTGTTTGTATGGTCTTTCCATATATGATATGATATTTTACATTTCACACTGAATTTCAGCAGATATTTGCAGCAGCAGATTTTTTGTCCAATTCCTTTATATTTGAACTTCTAAAGGTACTGCTTTTTCACCACTTTGCTGCACAAAACCTAAATGTGAGCTTGTGGTAAATACAGACAAATTATTAACTAAAGCATGATTACCCATACAATGGCATGTGTACTTTCTGACTGGTTTTCATCAATGGATTTTAACCTTTTACATATTTTTACACACTGTTGGTGTGTTCTGCTTTTAATAGACAAGATGATAATGACTGTGACACCAAAAAAGGGCACAACTTGACATTAATAACAAATGGTTCCAATGTTTAAATGTACAATTAGTCAATTGTTCAATAGGATTAACATTATCAAGCCATTTTTAAGCTTGTTACCTTATCAATTACCGAATTTTCTGAAAATTTGATTCATATTCCCCATACAAAAACCTTGGTTCTGTCAAAGATTGGCTGTTCATAAAATATGTATTTCTTTATTAAAGGGACTGAGTAAACTGAGCAAACTTCTCATGTCCTTATCTTAAGTCTCCGTGGCTGTATGCAGCCATATTCATTTTACCACTGCTCTGACACTTTGCAGCAAGGTTCCACATTCTTTCCCTCAACAGGTGGATCTATCAAACCCCAGGATGCCTCCTTCACAGATTACGTTCCCTGACCATCAACTGGTGAGAGGCACCAGTTCAAATGACTGATCTAAGTCGTACTGCCCCGAGTGTCTTCAAAACGGTACAGAGACTTTGGATCGATTGTAGTATTGCCCAGAGCACTTACTTCTGTTTACATCCAACCACGAAAAAACAATTTGGCACGGCATGCCCCCATGGATATAAATAATTGAAAGGTTTCTCGGTCATACAAGGCTTATGTCAGTGAAACAAAGGCTACAAGGGCTATCCAGTGATTTTCAGCCCACTGTTCAGAAATATACACCCCCAAGCGGATGACTTCAACTAGAGGCATTACACAAGTTCTATCTTGTAACCTCCCATGTACAATTCACTTTTTCACTAAATGCACAATGTGACAGGCCAAGATAACATGCAAAACTTTGAAAAGCATATAAAGCCACTCCATGGCAATTTAAATTTGTAATTTTCCAGAGACCAGAGCCGGGGCAGCATAAGCGTTTTGGCTGGTTGGCTCCTCTACCTGAAAAATGGGATCCCGTGGGCCTATTGGTTAGATCCTGATGTTGTGAAACATAAAAGCTAAGTGCACATTCAATGGGAACAAGAAATTCTCTGCTGCTCAAGGACCACAGGCAAACGACTTGGATCATAACAATATTCTACAACTCAATAACTCTTCATTGCTTCCCAGGCAGTGGAGCTCACTGCAAGTGATTTTCTATTGGTTTCATACTCTATTTGCTATGGGCTCTGGGTCTTTATAAATGCCATCAAAAGACAGTATGCCACAAGAGACCCCTGTGCAAAACAGCAGATGCTGTGTTTTCCACTCCTTGAAATATATTAATGACACTGTCTGTGAGAGAAGCCAGCTCATCCCAGAGATGCAGTGTTGGAGAGTGTAGGCACTGACCTGAACAGTCCACCCCTCAGTTGCTCCCTGGGGCGCTTTCATGCACATTTACTCATGGCAGGGATGAGGTCACGCTGCCCTTTTAGCACAGCACTAACACACTAACAATCCTGCCACTGTAGTCACACTGACTGAAACACACACACACAGCACTCCACGTGGAGTGTCTTTCCAAAGCAGTCAGATATAACACACACTTACCTGTGAAAAATGACAAGAACATTCAGAATGCACAATCTTACACACACCTACCTGCACACACACATGCACATACACTCTACATATACACACAGACAAGAAACATCTTATCTCCTGATTCTCCTATCAGCCTCCTGGGGACTGTGAGCAGAAATACAGGTGTGCTTTCATCTAGTCTTTCCTCTGCTCTGGTTTACACTTGCAATTCACATTTTCACTCAGCCAGAGACTCATCAGCAAACAGTTAATGATTCAAACATATACTGCCTCATTGACAGGATCCACCTCTGTCAGCCTCAACATTCACCATCTCTTTCAGTGTTGCCAAAGCACAGAAAAATCTATTGTCAAGACATAAAAAAAAAACATTATATAATAGAATTTAGTGCTAAATTGAGAAGCATAAGTGTGCAATAGCTTTCCAATCAATATAAAGTCCTGTGTTGGCCTTTAAAACTGATTGATAAGCTGATTATAAATGTACAATATGGTTCTCTGAACTTTTTTGGCATCCGCTGGCTAATCTGTTCAATAATCCATCTCTATTTAAAATCCAATCAGCGTGTTTATTTCAGTATCTTGTTCGCCATCTGTGTCTATTGATCCGACTGTCCACATGTCAAAAATGTAACTGACAAAAAATGTATCTGCCTTAGACGACAGCTGCATGTTGGAACCATTTTTTCACAGAACTAACCAATCCTGCTTTTTGTGAGGTTGTTATCATGTGATCTGACTGGCATTGGCTATCTGGTAGAAGTTGTGGTTCGAAGTTCCATCTCACCATTCACTTTCTGGATTAAGATGTTTTCCACAGCATATTGGATTAAAAAAATTTATATATCCCTTTCAACTGTGAGGTATTGGCTAAATAGAAGCTGTTTGCTCTGGTGATAGCGAATACAAATACCCTATATAACTTAATCCTGTAGTTTGTGGGTTGCTCACATTTGAGCAAACTTGATTTTGTCTTTGTTTTTAATCCTCACCTGATATATAAGGTATACTGTACTTTCAGACTTGTATAGGCATAAAGCTGCTGAAAACTGGAAAAAAATGATTTCTTACACTGATTTCCAAATCTCTAGTCATCATTGATCGAAATGTAATTTAAGAGCAGTGATGAACTGTGATTTAGCTGGGTAAATTTCCACACTAACATTAAAGGGTTAGACTGAAAACACTAATGAAAATATAGTCACTACCCAATTACAAATATTTATTTTACGAACATTAAGAAATAGAAAAAGACAGAGCCGTAAGTTAAAATTGTGTTCAGAATACTCCCCTTTGCCGACCATGAGCTCAGATTTTATTCTGCGTGCCTGTTCTGTTACGAACAAACAATTTACGGACAATTCAGGATACAAACGGCCATTCGGAACATAACTTCTTCATAAGTTGGGGAGTGTCTGTACTCTCAGCTGTAATAACACCAAACTTTGTGTGCATTTGTGAGGTCATCCATGTGTGACTAGAGCAGCAGAGTTACAGCTTTCAACCCAAAGCTCATTCAATCTAACTTGCACCACCCCAATTTCCCCCATCGTACCTTTCTTCCCTTGTGTTTCTTTGCAGTTGTAATATACGCAGGGACCCCAGGCTGACCACTGGGAGAGTTGGCAACGACTCTGACAGGGAATGGAGCAGCGCTGGACAGCCGAGGGGGCCTCTTCACCAGCACACAGCCTGGCATTTACAGGTCTGGATACTGAAGAAACAAAAACAGCACAGTCAAGCACAACCAGGCTTAAAATAAGCTCAGACACTCATAGGTACCAATTGTGTGTGTGTGTGTGTTTGTGTGTTTTATATGTGTGTGAAATTGCTGTCAAGTGATATCTTTGGAATTGGAATCATGTTGTTGTTGGGAAGAGAGTAAGGGAGATGATAGAGCATTGCTGTGATGACCCTGAAAAGTTTGGATATCACATAATCCTGGTTGGGAAAACAGTAGATGTCCCAATCAAAATAAAATATGTTAGTAAAAGCTACAGCAGCGGCTTTTTATGAAAATCAGGGAAGATTTAACAGTGCTTTTTTAGACTACAACATAAAGGAGAAAACAGAAAGAAAGCAGGAAAATTTGTTGTCTTCAACTCATGCCTGGCTGAGGAGAATATTAAATGAGGGGCAGCGGCCAGCTAAGGGAGTAAACGGGACAATATTAAAGCAAGACAAGGTACAACCGATTCACTGCTAAGCATGGCTGGCATCATTTGTAGATCACAGGGAGTTCTGCCACCAGAAATGGGCTTTGACATCAGTCTCTCCCACAGTATAAGGGTTTTTTTTTCTCCTGTCCACAACGCAGGAATTTGTTCAATCTAATATTCCATTTGGATGCACCTCTCCACGTACTGAGTCTAAAATTTCCATTTATATGAGAGCCCAAAGAGAAATTCACTAAATGTCCATTGTGCTTTTTGTCTTCTCACCAAAAGTAATTTACATGGTGTTTGATCTCCTTTGTAAAAATTAGATGTTTGCTTAAACACTGTGATAAAGTGCCCAGTGCTGATCTTTCTGCCTTGTTGCCTAAATTGGAGTTTCTTGTGTGTTTATCAATTGCATTACTGCAGTAAGACATCCAAGAGGTGCAAATTGCTTTCCACATTACCAGACCAAGTAGCTCTCCAGATTTCCTGAGCACAGCCACGTCTGTTTGCATTAGCTAAAGCTGTGTAGGTCACACTCAGACATACATTACAGCTGACGAATTGATCTTTTTTCCTCAAATCCACCAGTTCAAAGAGCTGCCCTCATTGATATTCTTTACAAAGATGGTATAGTCACAGTACAACTAAACCTCTGATCTTCTATAATGTCTCTGCACACATTTGTAGAGTGAAATAGGCATCTCACTGCAACTGTCAAAACACCTCAGCCACCCTGAAGCCACCCAGGACTCATTTAGTAGACACTATAACAAGAAAAAGAAATATTAAGGCAAAAATGTTAGACAAGGTGTGATTTTCAGATGTGGATCTTGTAACTGAAAGCTGTTAGAAAATTACCCATATGAAAAAAATAATAATAAATGAAATAGTTGTTGCAGTGATGTAGTGATTTTATAAGCACAATTGGAATTTGTTGGAGTATGTCTTTACAGCACATACAATAACACTGGTTACCTTGGTGATTCAGTTTTACTTTTTGTTTTTTTTTTTATCTCTATCTACATAAATGAACTAAATAAACTTTCATGCTACTTCCTGGATTCTGTGTTTTTAATGGGGTTGACAAGTTAACGGTTTGATTAAATATCTGTGGCATTGCTGGAGTGATGCAAAAATATGTGATTCAACCAAGAGCAAGACTTTGACAATTTTTAAGCTTCAGCCTTCATTCACTCAAGTTGTTTGCCTTTCCAAAGAGAAACTTCCACTACACACAAAGTGAGTTCTATTCTTCTGACAGTAAGAAACTGGTGTGTAGCCTGCTGAGCGAATAGTGCCTCCACCCACAGCAGACAGAAGAAAGTGAGGCACATACAAAACTAAAACTTGGGAAACTTCATCTCAGACTTTGTGGAAATGGTAAACACTAAGAGGGATTGGCCTAACTTAGGTGTTCCTTTGTTTTTTCATATAACAAAGAAATCAAAGTCAGCAGCAGTAAACTGGTTTGGTTAAGGGGAATCCCAGTCTATTAGTTTGTATCCAAAAACCTATACACATTTAGGCTATCTGTGCCTTGTCAAACACTGGCTAAACATTATTTAAATTAAGTTGTTTCTTAAATTACTGGCACAGCTGAGATGGGATTGGTACAAAGACTGGAGGTTCATGTCATCAGGAAGATAGGAATAATCTCGCTATACGTATACAGAGGTATTTGAATTTTAGAATGCAGTTTATTTGATGTTTAAATAAATAAAAGAGGTCAATTGTGATAACCGTTGGATACGCAGTGCGACATACAGAACCAGTGGTAAAAGTGTGTGCAAACTTTTGAGTGGGTCTGATTTTCGGGCTATAGCAGAAACCTTGTTGAAATTGAATCGCCTGTCCTGAAAGGAAACAGCAGCAGACAAAGCACATTAAACTGTGCTGTTTACCTGAGATCTCCTCCTGACTTAGGGGTTAGACTGACTGTTAGCTTTTCAACCAAACACCACAACATAGCTGGAGCTTTTCTCCCATTGTGACTAACTACGTTATCTTTCTTGTTTTCTTGTATAAACTAAATTTGTCATGTTGTTGCTATGAAACCTGTGTCGATTTTATGACAGTGATATCAGTGATGTACAATTCTACTTGAATATAATCCACAACTAATTCAATATACAGATCATAATTTACTGTGGAAACACAGCACTACAAGTTGACATTCGGTGTATTTCTCATCCTCATAAAACCTTTTTACCACATTTCACTTTTTTTACGCTACCATCTTTCACTTAAAATAACAATTTTCTCTTATAACATACGGCAGACACAATTACACAGATGCTTGTACAATATACTGCTATCGTAGATGCTACTGTGTCCACCCCCACATTAAAGTGATTTAGCTGGCTGAATTTCCGCTCTCACATAAGCATGTTAGGCTGAAAACACTAATGAAAATACTCTTTTTAAACTTTGGCTGGAATAACACTGGTCTGTGAGCATTTGTGAGATCATCCATGTGTGTTTAGAGGGACAGAGTTCAGGAATTATCAATCACAGTTTCTGCACTGTGGAGTTTTTCTATGACAGTTATAAGAATTTATAAACTAGGACTCTTATGCCATGCTAGCTGGTGATTACCATAGCCCACTAGGGATCTGTCTGTCCCTTTTCTCCTGATGAATATGTTAATTTGTGCATATGCTTATTCTAGATGGGAGCACATACATGGCAGATGCAATGGACAGACAGTAATGTCCTTGACTAGAGGTTGTATTAGTCATGTCAGGGTTTTTTCTTCCACAGTACATACCAAAAGAAAATAAGCATTTGGGAATAAAGAAAACTTTGATATCAAAAGTAAAGTGATGGGAAAAAAAGAAGAAAGATGAAGCAAAATTATCATTATTGCTATATAAAGAGAGCACCTTTATCAACCAGTTGCCTCTCATTCATAAGCACACAATGATTGAACTGACAGCATGGTAGGTTCTTGTTCAATGACCTAAACAATTGGAGCTCACCGCTGTGAATGGAATCAACATCCCTGCAATTAATGGACAATCTGCTATAGCTGCTGAGCCAAACCCGCACATGAAATTGCATGCATTTACAACATATGATTATCAACCAATAAGCATTGGTAATGAACTTATTCTATTGTTACAATCAATTTCAAACCTCAGCAGGACAACATCATCTGCAGTTTATCAAAGTCACTTATGGCTGAAATGATTACTCGGGTAAATTGAATAATTTGATTGCAAAAAATTATCAAGGTAATTTTAGTCTCTTTTCTCATTTTTACTGTTGCTATTTAATATTTAAATTATTCAATCATTACACTATTTAATAATTTGATAAATAAATGAAATAATCAATAGATACATGATTACAAACATAACTTACACAAAGTGACACGAAGGCTGATGTGCTTCATCTGGAGAAAATGGACTTCAAAAACTTGATCTGCTATTTTCTATTGTGAACTTTTTTACCTGATAAGATCCTGAGAATGGAAATAGAATGGTTGGAGCAGACGGCATCCACCCTGAGGTTGATTCTGTCAAAAGGGAGCTTTTCCTTTCACTTTCCAAGTGCTCAACCATTGAGTGAACTATTGGGTTTATATTATATAGTAAGTCTGTCATGTCGCTGTAATGCTTTTTATGACTAGGTGCATACAATTGCCAATATGACAAAACTACATAAACTGCAACCAACAAATAGGTCAGATTAGCAAGTTTTTACTAATAGAAACATTTGACAGACATGACAGTCCTGCATGTTGAAATTCAGATAAACTGGTCAAAGCTGTCATGTCTTGTTTTCTTTGGGGTTTTCTTTTTTTTTGTTTGTTTGTTTTGCTGCTTAGTGGCTTGTCATGTTTCCCCAAGGAGGAATTGTACATTTCATATGTTGAAATGAAATTCTACCAAAAAAAAAAAAAAAAAACTGAAATGAAAAACATCACAACTTTAGAACCAGGGCTTGAAATTCATTTTTTCAAAATGATCTGGACTTCTCTCCTTATATGCTTCAGATGGGGAAGGGATAAATTGTGAGTTTAATTTAAATAATTGAAAGTCTTACATCATCTGATTCACTCTGCACCAGTTTAAGGGATTCTAACTGTCCTCTAGCTGTCTCTTTCTCAGTCTAGCATGTTATGGATAAGAAGATGCTGTGGGGCTTATGGGGCATCTTTGTCGGTATGCTGTTTACTTGCAGTGTCTTGCCTCCATAAAAACATATAATATGGAAAATAACTGCTCGCATGGCATGTTCGTCACTTGGCAATGCTTTTCTAAAATTATTTTATTATTATTATCGATATTATTTTATTTATTCGTATAGTTTGTCATTGTTGTTGTCACAATACTACAATTTTCCAAAATTTTAAATGTGACATTTGATGCTATCTTCAATACTGCCGTTACAAAAAGATGACAAAAATTTTGAAATTAAAGAAATAAACAAAAACGCAAAAAATAACAATTTCTCATTCAACGTGAGTTGGCTTCTCAAAACTGCAAAATGATTGTTAGCTAATCAATTAGTGCAAAAAAGTTGCAGTTCCGACTTTTCTCTGGGTCACTCCGGGACTCTGAGAGAGAAATAACACCGATGAGTCAAAGACAGCAACATACACTTATTAAGATGAAATTATCTGTTAACTTTATAGATGATCATGACTAACAACGTCGTCATTTATCGCTAACGTTAGCCTTTAGCAGTTAGCAAGCCGCGGCTAACGGCTAATACTGTAACGGCGCTTTCTCCTGTTTGATCCTCCAATCAAACTGCAGCAGCTCTGGATTTATTCAAGCCACGGCAGCATGGAAACTGCAGTTTAGGACCAACCACAGTCTGAAAACTGCAGTTTAGGACCGACCACAGTCTGAAAAGTGCAGTGTTATGGACAGCTAGCCCTAAAATCTAAATTGTTACGTAAGCTAGCTAACTCAGCGGGGGAGAGGCTGCCTGCTGAGGGAATGACACTGCGCTGTGTGCGTAAGGTATCGATATTTTTTGCAAATATGTATCGTATCCGGATAGTGTTTTAGTATCGATACTTTTGGAAATCCTAATACATATATAAATATACATACTGAGCATGTTTCCCGATGGGTGGCCTCTTTACTTCCTTTTCAGCCTCTCTGCCAGCGATCCACTGAAACAGGGATGGGACGTTCGCGAACGAAACAACGAACGTACGCGAGGGAACTAAATCTATCGATCGGCTCTTCTAAATGAACAAGGAGTTCATGCAGTGGCGAGCTGTTCTTTTTATTTGCAAAATGTCACATGAAGGCATGTGACATGACATCTTTTGAGTTTCTGAGTTGTCCACTCTCCATTCACATGAATGCATCTATGCGCAGCTGTATGCGTAACTTGGAGGAGATATAAGTAGCGAGCGCTGCCAAACTGACTCAAAAAACACTGCCAATATGATCCAAAGGAAACGTAGCAGCATCTGGATGCACTTTTCTGGGGACAACAGACAAGGTAGAGCACAATGCAATATTTGCCAGAAAAGCATCTCATTCAAGTCTGGGTCAACAATTTACATCGTCATATGTAAACTCAAAAACCGCTGTAATGGTGTCAGATGTGAGAAAAGAACAGACTGACTCCAGCATTAATGAGAATGATGTCTCATTCACCGAAAGTCCCTCTACTTCCACAGATTCGACTAGTTCTGCCTCCACATCAGGTAGTGTAAGAGGCCAGATCACTATTATTCTATCTGTAGCACCAGCATCACCTAGCGCTCTGTCAGACACCAATGGGCCCGCATCATTACCTGGCCATTTGAAATTGTAATCAGTACTTAAGAATAATTCCCACCAATAGAGTATATATTGGTGGGAACCGTCCAAAGACATCATGTTTGGGTTAACTGGTGACTCTAAATTGTCCGTAGGTCTGAGTGTGAGTGTGAGTGTGAGTGGTTGATTGTCTCTGTCCGTCTCTGTATGTTGGCCCTGTGATGGACTGGTGACCTGTCCAGGGTGTACCCCGCCCTCACCCTATGTGAGCTGAGATATGTTTCAGCACCAATCCCGGCAAGCCGGAAACGGATAAGCAGTAGAAGATGAATGAATGAATAAAAATGGATTACCCCAGGGTTGACTAAAAAATTTATAAATATAACAATGAGCCAGTCTTTTGAACGGCTCTTTGAAAAGAATGGCTCCCTTCAAAGAACCATAAATCCCATCCCTACATGGAAACACTTGTGTAAAGTTAGCATTGTTAACTTTGTAATGGACGGAGCACAGCAGCAGAGAGCTCAGTGCACCTGGAGGGGAGTGGAGGAGATGGGAGGAGGAGGCCGTAGGAGCCAGAGTGGGGGGGTGAAACTCCTCTCGGAAGACGGTCCGGACTCAAACAGTGCTTCAGCCAGTTGTTTCAACATTAAAACTGATTACAGTATACCATCGCACTAATTCCCTGCAGGGAAGTCCCGCTTGATGGGTAATTAATTTGCGGGATACAAATAAAATATGCAAAATTCTCGCAACCCCGCAGAGAAATTCAAGCCCTGAGAGGTAAAATGAGCTCTTCGGCATGCAGACCAGTGAGTCTTCATTGTTGACAGTCTTAGACACATTATACTGTAGCTGAAGAACACAGAGTTTGAATAAGAAGATAATCCCTGTTATTCTCTGCACTATAATCAATACTTTAGCAACACGACAACTTTTTTAGAACCCAAATGACCAAAATAACCACCATGCCCTCCATGTAGGTTCACACATTAATAATGAATGCACATATCTTAAAGCAAAGCACATCGCTGAATTTCTATAGAATTTATTTCTGGTGTATCTCTTGAGTCACCAAGTGCTTCCAGAAGGCCCTGGATCAACTACGACAAAGGAGTTTTTGGTCTCACCTTCTTTCCTGTGATGTGGTGCTGAGACATCAGGGACTTGAACACAATAGGTCTTCCTGGTCTGGATGCCCTCTCCACACAGAATACTGACATTAGCCAGCCGACGGTCCTGCTGACTCAGGAAGGGGAGGACACGACAGTCACCCCAGTCAGTGGTCCCCCACAGATACCTTACCGACACAAAGACATACATAGGTGTTTGGAGGATATGACCATGTTAGATTTAATGTATCCACAACCACTACATTCACACATTGTCAAGACATTCAGAAACCAACCCAGATATGTGCAGTTTAGACATAGCAGCGCTAACTTTCTAAAAGTGTATTAGAAGGAGAGAGGCCTGATTGTTTTCATTTCAAAGGTTCTAAACAAATGTTTGATTTCAATTATTAAAAATATAGTGGCACAAAAAGCAATAAAATCTGAGGAGTTTACCAGAACAACAGCTCGTAGTAATCTATCAAATGTTTAATTTCCGTAATGAGTTTTCCCTAATCATGTAAATCCTCTGCTCTCAGGCACTCCATGAAGATTTAACAAATAAAACAAAATCAACCAGCAGGGAAAACAATTCTCTATTGACTACTGTGTTTACTGCACGTAATATTAACTAAACCTTATCTTAACTCAACCAAACCTAAAACAACGAAGCTCTGTCAAATACTGTTGGTCATTCAGCTCATGTCCACTGCAACTCTCTGCAGCACGTAAGGTTTTGTACTGTATGTGTCACAGGATAATTGAGATAATGCCAAAAAAAAAAAGCACACAGTAAGTCGATAGTTGAATCATGAATATTTGCTTTCTCCTAGGCTTTCTCTTACAATTATTCAGATGAAAAAGCTCAGGGAAGCAAAATTAATTATTATTAAATCATCATTTGTTTTTTAGACTTAAGTATGTTCTGCATAAACATTTGCATCAGGTGATTACAGATAAACAGAGTTTCAGTTTCAGGATTGTTAACTTAAAATTAAATAAGCGCCATCACTACTATGAATCACCTGGGGCAGTTTGGAAGTAAATCTCCTATAATGTTGCAAGCTTCTTTTTCCTCAAGGACAGGACATTGTTTCCCCCCACCAACTGGGATCTGCGTCATGATCCGTGACCTGAGACGGTAACCAGGAGACAGGTCGGTGGACCGACAGGTTTTAGAGCATGCACTCCACGATGACCAATCAGATGTCTGACAGTCTTTGGGCATCACACATGCCTGGAAGGTCAGGGGGGATCTGTCCTTGGTACAGAGGCTGCAGTTTGAGAAAAAGGAGAATGAGATTACCGCAGTTGTAAAACACAATGCCCTCACAATTTGAAAACACAACTGCCACATAGAGAGTGAGCAGTAGAAGAGTGATATTGGGCATGGCTGGGCTTGACATGGACTCGGGGACAGTAGATGAACTAAATATTACATCTATTATGGGAAAGTACAATCATGTCAGCCAACCTTCAAATGGATAGGTTGCTTTTCGGATGAAGAAATAACCCTTGCAGGTTCTACTCACTTACTGCATGACAACACTCAAAGCCTTAAAGTCCAAACAGTTAAGGTGTCATAAAGTTAACATTTAACACAAATGGAATAAAGAGCTGATACAAGCACATTAGTCATGTAATTAGGGGCTCCATTGTTTCATTTGGACAATGTAATTGCCTAGGTTATTAAGATATGAGTACAATGCTCATTGTCGAATTTCACTTTTTAATTAGGCTGTAATTAGAAAAGCAGAATGAGTCAGAACTCAGGTGGGAAATCCATATTCAAGATCCCAAATCCCACCATTTAGTAAATACTGTGCTAATCAGGCATTGTACAGTAGACTGTCCCTTAACACTCAAGCCATAAAGCCAGAGAGCCAGCTTGGGAGATGATTATAACATGTAAATATCAAACAGACATCAAAGACATCCAGTTTGAGCATCTTCCATCTGAAACAGCATGTGAGAGACAAACCTCATCATGTACACTTAGCACAATACTATACATGAGTCAGAGTCCCTTAACTAAGCAAGTGTTGTTTAGCTTTCAATGGTCTGAGCAAAATTCCAATGAGCTACTCATGACAATACATATAAACCCAATGTCAAACAAATGTATAACGTATAATTAAAACATATAATTTTGCCAGGGTCTTATTCATAGGTGGTTTCTGTTACAGTAGCTTCCATGAATGGCAGTTGCTGATTGATCTGAACAGCCAGCTCACAGTGTCACTTTACACCAAGGAGATGGTATAGTGGCATTTAGTCAATATAATATATACATGCAATGATTTTCAGGCTCCTAGAGGAAAGCGCACAAGAGGGAAAGCTGTTTATGACTGCATGTGTAGGTGTGTGTGAGCATGTGTAGAAAAAGCCATTCTTATCAAATCAAAAATTCCAGGGTTAACTCAAACAGCAGGAGCAAGGGGGAGGGGCAGCACTTGACATTTAACACAATAGTGGCTCACTCCATGTGTTGGTGAAACACCAGCTCGCACATAATTTAGTTATAATTGACTAAATAACCACCATCGATACAAACCATTGCAGTCCACTGAATGCAGCTCAGCGTGAAGAAATTGTCCCACTGGGATCATGAGGGGGGAGTGACCACTGATCATGTCCCTCTCATGTTATGAGACAATTTGAGCCATAAAAACAATCAACTCCATTAGGATCATTTCACCTTACAGACACCTGTGTTCAGCTACACAGCATTTTGAAAGCCTGATGCTTTACACCAGTAGAAGGAGATTAATGGGAGACAAATCCAGTTATCTGTACAGGCCTGTTCCCCAGACCAACTCTGAACCTGCTCATCTCACAAAACAACTTTGCTGTCATTATAATCTTGGTCTTATCTTGGTCTATACAAAATGCTCTATTTCTCCTCAGTATTTATTTCCCATGTGTTCATTGTAGTCACTCCACTGTGCTTGTGACTGGCTCACCTCAGCATAGTGTTCCTGCCGTCATTCTGTGTGCAGCGGACCTGTCGTGTCTGATATCCCACCTCCAGTTCCCAGGACATGGGGTATTTGGTGTGCACATGAGTGAGGTGGTGGTGGTGGTGGTGATGGTGGGAACCTGTCGTGTGCCGAGTAACTGTGTTCTCACTGGAGCTGGAGCCAAAGTCCACTGTGGTCCTTCCACTCAACACAGCATCCTTGACATGGGGTCGTCGACACTCACTCCAAGCCCCTACCTTAAGGCTGTACTGGTACTCGCCCTCGCCAGCAGGACAGCTGACGGGGCTAGAACAAGTCCTCGTCTCTGTCAGGTTGGGGCAGTTTGCTCCTCCGTACATCGGTGTGGCCAGGACCTGTCGAGTCCGATGCTGCAGCCCAGCACCACAGGTTTTGCTGCAACGTGACCAGGAGGTGAAATCTGAAACCACACAGTCCTGAGGGCAGGGGACGAGGCAAGCCTGCTCCAGCGCTGGTTTCTGAGAAAAAAATTCACATATCCTGGAGGTGACTGTGGTACGGTTTGAAGTGCGTACACAGTGGACTTGTCGCCTCTGGATGCCATGCTGTGCTGTAATACACTCCGTTGTCCTCATTTTGAGCTCATTGGAAAAAAAAGGGACGAGAACACAGTTCCCCCAGTCAGACACCTCCCACTCAAAGAGGTCCTGATGCCAGTCACAGACCTTGAAGCAGTGCCGCTGGCTTTCTGGCTTGTTAATGTGCTGGCAGTGGGAGTGGTGGCTCGTCCAACCCTCTCTGTGGACACACCATATTGTCCTTGTCTGAACCCCGCCAGAACCACACTCCTCCCCAATACACTGACCCCACTGACCTGGAAGCAAGAAGAGACACACATGGAGGGCGATTTAATTAAAACCTACAGTTTTAGAAAAAAGGAATTATGATTTAAATTGCAGCTATCTGGCAGCTAGCAATCAAGCACAATTCAAGGCCGTTCACTTAACCTTCATGATTACGTTATTCATGAACTGAGGAAGAAAGGAACAAAGGGACGAAAGTAATCAAGCTACTGGTGAACATCAATACTAAAAAATACAAAGTTAGTTTCTTGGTCACAGAGGGCTAGATTCAATTAGGTTTGTGATTCTCGGCTGATCAATATCTTTGGCTGTGCGTCATATGGCGAGCAGATGGGCCAGGCATTGAATCATTTAATATATCTGAAGAGTGTTATTAGCTCTTTTAGTAAAAAATGAAAAACTGTGTTGCCTTTATCATGATAAAGTTACCTCTTGAACAGTGAGAGTATACTCACTGGGGAGATCGAGCTCTATGCAACTGAACAAAGACAATGATGTTCATTGAAAAACAAGTCCACCAAAAGGCATGAATGGCAATTTGCTGTGGTCTGACTGCTTCCTCAAAGCACACTGTGGATTTTATATCTCTTGATATACACCTAACAATGTTGGCTGGGAAAATTTATGAATACAATCAAACCTGTCTTCAAAAGAATTTCATTAGGAAATAGACATTTTCTGTCTGTAAAAGATAAGAAACTTGTAATAACGTCATGTTGAAGTTTATTCAGTAATATCAGGCATACACGGACCCGGAGACAGTTAAACAAGGAGACCGTGCACATGTCACAGAGTTCTCAGCACCTCCTGCCCCTTTAGGAGACCAGCTGCTTTCTGTTCATTCCAATGGCAGAAGTGAGCATGATGACAGATTATGACTGATTCTTTTACCCCACAGTCACCAAAATAAACATTGGAATCGTTTTTCACAAGCCGCAGATTTCAGAACATTATGACATCCAAATGCCTTTTTCTTTTTTTTTTACGACAGACAGATCAGAAAAAAACGTAACTTTATTCTTAACCTGTCTCTGTCTGAGAAACACTTTTGCAAGATCTCTTAACACAGATTTCTCTTCTCTCTGTGACTTATTGTCTGATTTCACTGCTGTGGATGTTGCATTCCAACCACAGAAGATTAGAGGGACTTATATGCAAAACCATGAATTAAAAATAGAAATTTCCCTCTTAATAATAACGATTGCTGTTATGAATATTCATCAAACTGAGTATTATTAGAATGATATTATCTTGGTCGGTTCATCAGATATTAAACTATTAGATAAAAACAAACGGCAAAATAAGGCTCAATTTCACACTATCTAGTATCTATCTAGTGTTTTTTTATATTGTCTCAATCATGATCCCACCCAGTTAAAAGGATAGACCATTGGTGCTGTCTGTAATGTATAAGCTTTTGTTCCACTTTTCCAGCTTTTGTTTGTATCTTTAAGGGAACAAAAAAATTCAAAACACAATTTCCCTCCTGTGTGTTGATAACTTTGTGAACATCTAACAACATCACACCTCAAGACGGTTAACAGGCAAGCAGATGCTACAATATGTGACATATCTCATAAGGTTTGGCAGTTGAGTCAGTGCCTGAAGGGTCTATTTAGAGTTTAAGTGCAGAGTTAAGTCAAATAGACAAGCTAATCTCCTCATTGCATAAACTACCTAAAAAATAATTTTTCCTCATTAATAAATTGTTAAGTATCTGAAATATAATTCTAATCTCTGCTTAGTTACAGTTACATTTCTATATATCAAAGACAGAAACACACAAGGGGGGAATAGTGGTTAGAGCTATTGCCCCACAATAAGAAGGTCACGGGTTCGATTCCCCGGTCTGGGGCCTTTCTGTGTGGAGTTTGCATGTTCTCCCTGTGCCTGCGTGGGTTTCCTCCGGGTACTCTGGTTTCCTCCCACCGTCCAAAGACATCATGTTTGGGTTAATTGGTGACTCTAAATTGTCTGTAGGTCTGAGTCTGAGTGTGAGTGGTTGTTGGTTTCTGTCTGTCTCTGTATGTTGGCCTTGTGATGTACTGGTGACCTGTCCAGGGTGTACCCCGCCCTCGCCCAGACCAGAAGTATGTGTGAAAAAAGCATAGTGGCTCAAAGTAATTTTCCTTCTGACAGTGGAAAGTAGCAGTAGTCTGCGGTCACTGAGGCAACAAAATTGCTGGCACCCCCCAACTGCCGCGTACACACACACACACACAAGCACAAACAGTAAAAACTTGCATCAACTTCAAAATGTGCTACTTATATAAATTCAAAGCTGACCACTGACTCCATTTCTACAAACTTTTCAAACCCACTTGGTGACGAATTGCTTCTCGAAAAACTGCCGTCATTTCATTTGCGGATTTCAAATTCAAAATGTTTTTAAAAGGAATGCTAAAAGCGTACATGTATATGAAGCAGAAAAACACCACAAAGACACCATGAATCAATCCATGTCAATCTCAACTCCAGGCTGAGGTCTTACAACTGATAAAGAAGAATACATTTGGGAACTCCAGCTTCAGAGATAGGTGGTTGTCATGCATAAACAACCCTATACCGCACTGCTCCTTTGATTGCTGTAATTCTTTTATGGAGTCAGTTTCTCTCATTGATTATGCATGACACACTATTGGATAATAATACACTTTTTGCTAAATACTTGCATTTGACACTCGGCCCAGTTTCCTGATTTAACAAGCTCTGATATCAATACAACAATGTGCCATGATACAGTGGTACGCTCCATGTTAACACCTGGAGAATCTGTAGATTACACTTACTTAAAAGTCTAATTACTTTTTAGCTGTAATATAATTCAAATTCATTTGTGATTCATAAAACTCAATCCAAAAACGTATACATGCCCTCTTAATTTAGTTTCTGACCTTTTCATTTTAAAATAAGTAGACATAAATCAGAAAAGAAAGAAGAAGAAGAAAAAAATAACCCCACCAGAAATCGGTTTGCTGATATGATATGGTTATCTACATCAGTCATGTTTTCTTTTCCTCCAGATCCTTTGCCACATGCTATGAAAGGGATAATTTGATTAATTTCCTCTAATTGGAATTAAATTGATGTAATAATGAGATCCTACTGCTTCCTAAATTGCTTTTGAATGACAAGTTGCTGAAAATGTTGTATGTCTTTCGTGCCAGAGAAATCAGTTGTTAACACTTTATTCCCAGGACAGTCTTTGACAATGCTACTTTGAAACTGTTGCTTTCTGCTTAAGGGGGCATATTTCAAACTGCTGAATTCTTTCACAGTTCATCGAAGCACATCATTGAGTTTATTCATCCTGGCTTTGTAATGTTAATGGGGACTTTCAGTGTAACTAACATTATTATCATGGTTTCATCTGATCCTTTTGTCTTATACTTCGTTTCTCTAAAGGTACAACACATCAAACTGAATCTTTGCCATTGAAGACAAAGCTCAAAGGTGACCAATTTACATATTTTATAACTTAGTCTTTTCTTTCTTTTTTTAATAGAACTATTTGTCTATTGGGTTGAAAGAGATAGAATATGCAAATACACATGGAGACATAATAACAAGGACATGACCATTTTTCTCTGATCCAGTCGGGTTTTCACCACGCAAATTGGGATAATAAAAAAAGAAGAAAAAAAAACAACAATAAGAGACAAAGGAAGAGGGAGAGCAAGAGATCAAGAAAGATAGATGGCCGGGTAGTGATCAGCCCATTGGAGGAGGCTGCACAGGCCCCCCCCCTCCTTGCCAAACAATGTTAAGTCCCACAGCTGTAACTGAGGCAACACTGAGAAAGCCAGCAGTGGACCACTGCTCATTCGCTTTGCAAGAATAAGACATTTGAAATGAACAGCTGAGAAAATTCACAGAAACCTGAACCCTTTGAATATTTGAGCAGCAGAGCAACTTCTCAACAAACACGTAATGAGTTTTACAGGATAGGAGGTAGGCAGAAGACAACAGGGAGCTTTTCTGCATTTATTCAGCAGGATGATGTTGCGTATCTCCATTCTCAGCTCTCGTTACATCAGCAGTCATACAATTGTCCTAAAGAGAAGTACAAAGCCAGTTGAACAACAGTGAACAGAAGATCAATGCTCAATATATTTTGATTCTTGTTTGTGTGTTGAATCAGCCACATGCCCATATACCTACATACATACAATTATTTTGCTGTTGTAGTTGGGGGTCAACTACACTTGGGGGTCACATTGTTCACAAGCTTGTGTCTATGCATTGTTCTGCAAATCATCATATATGATATACAACATGATGTTTATGCCCCTGTTCCACAGTCGGATGTGCATACTGTATTTGATGCTGAGAGCAGAGTCTTTATTTGTCCGATTCCATTCCAAGTTATAAACAACATGAAGTTTGGGTGACCTGAGTGTATCCCGTATATTGTCAGTATCAACACAAAGGAAAACATTAGACTATAATCTTGAGTATTTAGGATAAGGTCCTGAGGTGGGGGCCATTAATGGTTGGACTTTCTTTTTTCATTTCTTTATTCATTTAATTGTAGAATATAGTTTTACTTAGAGGTCTACTAACGTTCTCTTGAAGTAAAAAGCTGTATGAAAAAATGTTTGTCTCTAACAAAAGGCATGTCAGGTTATTTTGTATAGGCCACTTTGAAACTGGCTGAATGTAGCATGAAACCATAGAAGGTGGAAATATGCCCAACCGCAGCAGAGACCATGAGACATACAAATAAATCACTGACACACACCATTAAACGTTGCTAATTAAACTAATTGAATTTTATGGACTGACAGATGTGGACCTTCATTAGAAAATCTATACAGTACACAGCAAATTTGTTCAAATTGTCTCTATCTACAGATGTGCATTAATTATTTAGTATTCTTCCACACATGAAGCCTGTTGTTTTATACTGAACTAATGTGATTTTACTTCAGTTTGAACTCTGGCTTTTGATGATGTGAAGTGTCAGGCTATTTGTTTACAACTTCAAATATATTTGATGCGCTTTGAACTGGAGGAATACCACATTTCCACCAGATGATTATCACTCATATCACATTGCTGTGGAAACATCTATGCATACAGTACAAGTACATTTTAATGAGACTAATTAACACATAGAGAAAGTGAATTTTATTTCAAAACACATAATCATACACCCACCTCCAACATTAGTGCTATGTAACTTACTCAGAGATCGCATTCACTGCTCCATTAAAGCTAAAAAAAAAAATCTTCTACAGGTTAAACCCTAACCCAAGAAAATAAAAAGAGCAGCAATTCCAAGCTGAGTGTGAAGACCCTGTGTGTCAACACAGCACATGTCCTTCCTGCTCTCGGCTGAGTGCACTGCTCCTACAGTCACTGATGGCACTCGTTCATGATTACCACTCTTTCATCACCTTTACTCAATGGTACTGTTTTCAAACTGTGCCAGAATATGTGTGTGTGATTTATGGAGGTGTGATTGGGAGTGATTCCGCTGCCAGGGGAGCCCGCTAACACAAGCACTAGTTCATCTCCTAAGCTCTGAATAATCACTCTCTCAATCTGTCAGCATCAGCATCTGTCAGGCCCTCAGGAGGAACCAGTTGCCTACAGCTCCTTTATTCCTGCCACAGTTGCTGTGCCCAAACCTCCAGGGGGCTCTGAGGCCCAAGAGGTCCCAGCTATTTTACTATTCCATTTACATCCCTGTATTAGAAAAAATATATAAACAGAACTGGCAAAAAAGGCTAAATTCCACTCTATTACAAGAAAAGATAGAAATTAAATACAGCCAGTTCTGCATGACTAAACACATCTTGTCTTTTTCAGCAGTGTTCGACTGAACCCTTAAGTTGGACAAATGATAGCAAAGCCCTACAACAACAAAAACTAACACAATAAAAGCAACCTCTACTATGGCCCGAAACCAGACAGACAGAGACAAAGAAGGCGCAAACAGCAGAGCAGCAAACTGCCTCCAAAACAGCAGTGAACAACACAGTCAGAGAAAGACTCAGCAGTGTTAAATTTGATTCCTTTCAGGGCCCTTCAATTAAATTTAGTGAAAGTTTCACTGAGTCAAATTCAGATCTTACAGGATTTCAGGGAGGGCTAAATTTTCCAACTACATGAGATAATTTGGTGTTTATATGAGATCTTTTACTACGCTTGAAACATTTAAACCCCAACATTTAGTTATTTGTTGAATAAAACGCAATTGTAACTTTGTCAATATTGTCAGTTTAATGCATTGAATATGAAGGCAACAGAATTTTAGTTGTACAAAAGAGCCTTCTCAGTTTACAACATACAATGCCGTAACTTCAAAAGGAAAGCAGCACCACACTTTTAATTACCTGTTAATTGAGATGACATTTAGTCGGAAATTTACCGCAATGTGTTTTCTCTCAGCGGTGCAGCTATTTTTTGGATTTTTCTCTATGAACATCTGCTGAGTTTACTCATCATCCATCTTCAACTTCTCTTGCTGAGTTAAGTTTGACTGTCTGGATTCATGCATTCTTTGTCAAAACACTTTTTAATTAAATGATACCTATGCCATGAGCCTCATTATGCGCTGAGCCATCCCCCATGCCACACTTCCATCAGTTGTAATTTATGAGCAGCGAGGTGCATCCTCAATTACAGCATTTATATATGCAGAAATTCATCACATTATCATCAGGCAGTCTATCCATCTCCAGAACGCCTGAATCAGCTCATCTGTGCTGCCGGTTAGAGGGACATGTGTGAAATGTGAGCCAAAGAAGTTAAGAAAATCCTTTTAAAGACTTCACAAACAAAAGATGACAAAGAAGCGCTCACCCTGCCTGCAGCTACTTAAACTATACCTATACCTATAAACTTAGGTTTATGTAATGATGAATTGAATGTCACATTCCTCCTTGAATGTGTAAATCATTTATTTATATAAATGCTTAAAGTGAATCCATTAAAGTGTTTATGTTTTCAGCTAAGATACTTATTACAGCGTACATTAAACTGAGGCCAAGCATCCAATGCAGTTTCAGTATTCAGCATCAATTAATTACTTACCTTGGAGCAGCAATAACATAAACATGACCCAGATGCATCCTCTATTATAATTTAGGATTTAGCCCTCTGGCACCAGTGCCAAGTCTACTTGAACACCTAATCACTGAGTGAATGGCCAACAGTATAAATAAGACAAGATGAACACATGTGCCCACTGAGTGATGCAATTCCCATTTAGACCAGTCAGTAACTAACCAAATAAACAAAGTAATCCACATCATCCTTCAGTATCCCCACAAAAAAAAAAAAGTAATTTTAAAAAGTCAAAGTACAGCGATGAGATACATTTCCCTCCATTAATGAAAATCTGTTGAGTGGAGATGTGATGTTTTATCATGATGAATGGACAAATGAATAAACATAAAAACCAGGGCTGCTCCAAAACCTCTAGTGTGATTCGTAGAGACAGTCTCACAATCCGCAAAAGGCAAGACTTACAAGCTCCTCTGCTCTGATTTATCTCAAATCAATGCTATTGTAAATTATGAAGAGGATCCTTTTAATACCAGCATGAAGGCTTGTGCATGAACAATCAATCATTTTAGCCAATATTAGCATGAGCCTTGAGTTATAACACTGGTGGGTCAGTAGGGTATCGAAATTGCAAAGCCATGTAAATGGAACTAAGGGAATTGTGGAGGTTTCTGAAGAAGCGCTATATTCATATTCTGAGTTCTGGGAATATCTTTCTCTTCAGCCAGTGGAAAAAAAAAACAACACAGTGCTGGTATTGGCTGCAAGATTATTCCAATATTCATGTGTCAAACTGACGTTATCATCATGCACAAACACACTGATGGTGAGATACCACATTTATGTGCAATCTATTTATGTTATTTCTGAACTTCATTACAAAATTAAATACAGCAGACACTTTTCTGGTGAGACTTTTTCTGATTTAAACATCATGAAATTGATTAGGTTGCCATACCTCAGTACAGAATATCTACAGAGCAGAGAAATCAAATGCGACATGCATGCCGGCTCCTGATTTCAGTCAGGAGTGAGGAGATGTTGCTCAGAGCAAGTTGCAGGTTACCTCCTAAGCTAATCGGAATTACTCCTTGGCTTTGCACATCAGCAGCTGTAGACACGGCAACAACAAAATTAATACAAAGTTTACAGCGTATCTCATAATCAGCTTATATCCAAAACAAATTTGTGAAATGTTTATGTTTAGATTTATGTGTAAAAGTAAAGCACAGATATGAAGTGAAATGAATATAAATGTGTGCTTCAGCCGTAGGGTTGAGATCACAGTGCTGTGTTGATAAAGTAAAGTGTAAGCTTTGCTCTTTGCCAGCTAGAAAAGCTACATCTGTCCTTATGATTGCAGAGGCACAGATGGAGAAAAGGTTTGCATTGCTTATTTTCCTCTGTCCAATATTTTTTCCTGGCTTTCCACATAAATCTTTGTGCTCTACTCTGAATACCCAGCCTGCCCACAGCACTGGACTGTCAGAGAGTTCCAAATTGGCACCGACAGCACGGGACGCTTTGTTAAGTCAAGAGAACAAACAAGCAAACATAAGTAGACAAAATCATTTAAAAGCAGCTGACACAGATATCAATTTCCTGGGCCTACAGTCCTTCATGATAAACCTCCTGGACCAACTTGTTACAGATACACGTCCAACTGAATTTGGAGGTTGAGCTGCTTTGACCGTTTTTTCTGTATTTTATGCTAAAAGTTAAGTGATATCTAAGGACACGTTAGCACTGCTTGATGCAACTTTACTATCTAGTTCTTTTGTACACCAGGGACATTTCCTTTTTCCTCATAGTGACTGTGACATGTTCCACCGTCTCACTTGAGAATATGCTCATAGTTAAATCTAAGAGCACATTTTTCCGTTGAAATCACTGTTTGGCTTCTCTAATACCTATCCTTAGGAGACCAGGTGCTTGGCCTATAAAATATACAGTATAAGATCTTGTTTCTACACTTTTAGGCTAGATTTTAGGCTAGTAAATCTGTTTTGTTTTTTTGTTTTTTTTCCCCCCCAGTGTGTTGATATGAAATGCCACAGTATTGTAGTCAGTATCACTTTAAAACACGAAGACAACGGTGGGGGCTGGCGAGAGGTGTGCTCTTCCTCTGCGGTGATCAAAATCTTTTTCCATGTAATTGCTTGTCTCATGTGGTCTCCTCAAGTCCCTGCACCAGCCTCTGTAGAGGTGACAGGTAATTGGATAGGATGTCACTCACTCTTCTGTCTCACTGTCTTCTGCTGACCTGGGATTTCTCTCCCGTAAGCACAGGAACAGAACTAATGGCCATATCTACAGGCAGCAACCTGAGGAAAGACCCGAGTGTTTTGTAATGCAGGAGACCAAGGCCGTGGCAGGACAGAGATAAAGTGAAAATTGTATGTCTGGCAATGAAGCAAGGGCTGTATGATGCATCTGCTCACTCTGTTATGAAACTGATCAAAAATAAATTCAGCAGTGGAGCCATGGGAACTGTTGTGACACTTTTCCACTATGCTTGTTTGCATCAAAAAATATTTCATACAGTAAAAACCACTAAATGGATGAATGGAAGTGGCCTATTTACTTTTCTACAACACAGGATAATTTGACATTGTCACCTGGTATTAATTATTTTAAAAGTAATTCTATGTTTATGTGGGTTAAAAAAAATGCATGGTTAGGGAATAACGACAACTACTGAAAATGAGGCTAGGAAGAAATAAAAAAAGGCTAATCATGGTATTTGTCTTAATATCATCTGATGTGATTCCTGAGGCTCCACTGAGCTGCTTTCAGACCGTACAGCAATTCCTGAAGTGCTGCTCTGTTCCTGCTCAACTGTGAGGTGTGACCACTTAAAGTCCTGGCATTCTGTTGTCAACAACACAACAACAACTACAAAAACATGCTTTCCAACCAACCTACACCTATGTACCTATCACAATCCTTTTATGTAGTTTCATATTCAGACTGCTTTATGTTAACAATGTATCAAGTGACTGAATTTAAAGAGAAGGCAGCTTTGCTTTTGTGAATCAGAACCCGACTGATTTAAATTAAGGTTGTTATATCAATCCTGTGATGGACTGGTGACCTGTCCAGGGTGTACGCCGCCCTCGCCCAATGTGACCTGGGATTGGCTCCAGCACCCCCTGTGACCCGGAAACGGATAAGCGGTAGAAGATCAATGAATGTTATATTGATTAAGTACTGGTTGCTAGACTAGATTCCAGCTTTAGGCTCCACTGCCATAGGATTTGCACACCTCTCCATCTCACCTGACCTTTACACATTTGATTTTTACAATGTTATATTCTACTTGTTGCTGTCAGAGTAGTGACAGAAGGCCAAATATAATGCCTCCTTCTTTGATTTCTGTTTAACAACTGTGATTATTGTCAATTTGTCTGTTTGTTCAGTTAACTTTCAGACTTTAACATATATAACATATATATTATTGAAAACTTCTACCATACTTTGACTCAGAAAGCCTCAAATTAATTATCAATGTAACTTTAAAGCAAGCTTTGTGTTCTTCCCGCTATTGCAGTGACATAGCACTTAAACTTGCATTGAGAAAATATGCTATCCATTCTGTTGTCTGTGTTACTGAATGCATGTCATGTATAGATGGAAAGAGGCAGCAAGAACTGTTCCTGTGTAGTTCATTATCGGCTTCTCCAGCCTCATTTTAAAGAGAAATTTGAGCTAAAGTCAAAGAGAGAGGTGACTTTTGGTATGAAACATTACTGTAAGGTATGATTTCCAAAATGAGACATCAGGAAGTATAATGGTACTTCAACACTGATTTTCCAATCTCAAGAAACATCTGCTTCACTTCATTTTATTTCATTAAAAATATTTTTTATTTTTTTTGTTGTTTTGTGCCGTTTTTCTAACGGCACTTCTCTCGATTCCTTTCATGTTACAGACTTAAATGACAGCAATCTGTTTTTCCTTGTCAAAAACTACAAACAAAATGGTCGTGGACCAGAGTTGAGAATAAATATTATGAAGAGTCTGTGCCAAAAGAGATTCTTTGGCATAACAAGTCATTAGCCAAGTCAGATAGCCTGGAGAGAATAACCTGCAGAGGCTAAATACTTCGCCACTCTTCCATCTGTCATCCCCATTCCCTTTGTCCTTCAATTATTCATCACATGGTACTTCATTTTATGGTAGTCTGTGGGAAGTCAGATAAATAATGACTGGGTAAAATAACATTCACCAGTATCCCTGTCACTTCTCATACAAATTTTGCTAAATCTGCCTGTGGGATGTGACAAGAGAGAAATCCACATGCCTGTCAGAGAGGACCTTTGCGTTCCTGATTTCTAAAACCCACAAAAGCTCAGTAGTTGGCTTCATGAAAAGTACCATTGTGTTTCTTCTGTTTATGTGCGTGTCGCAACTCAGAAAATACAGAAGTACAGAGAACAGATTCCAGAAAATAATACAACACGCTTTCAAATGTGAAATTGAAAAACTGCTCAATACACTCTCTAAGACTGCTGTACATGCCACAGTATCTGCCCTGTCTTTATCAGGGATCCAAACAAAGCCATCAGCCGCTGTGCACCCAAGGTACCTGCTATCACTGGGTCTATTAGAGATGTGCAGACATCTCAGATTCCATTCCTCTGGGAGACTTATTGGAAAGAGGAAAAACCTAATAGACAGTTTGGGAGTTGTGATAGTTGCACATGTACCCTCCTTCATCACCCTCAGATAACAGGAAGGGGCACACTGACAGGGCTGTGCAAATAAGTCAAATCTGAGTCAAAAGTGGGAGAGAAATCTTTAACAGGTACAAATGAATTTTGGCTGGTCTGTTGGTTGCCGCAGTTGCTTGCTCCACCATTTTGGGACTAAAATATTTTCATTTTAGAGATAGTAAATACCAGTGTTTATTAGAGATTAGAGGGTATTAGCTTTCAAAGAAGTAGATTAGGAATGTGCATTGATGAGTGCCTGAATCACAGGCTTAAAGTGTTGAATAGACATTCATGTTGCCCCTGTCAGACCTTTGCCTATAGCATCACTCTTGGTCCCTTTAAAAAAAAAAATTTGTCAAGGTGAGGGAAAGAACTTGTTGTCTGGTTCAGACTGCGTTCAAACAGCAGATAAGACAAATCATGGCTTAAATACAGTACACCTCTCCCAAGAAAGATCCAAATGAAAGAGAAACCACCGTCTCTCTCTAAGTTAAACAATTTGTTCCATTCTAATAGTTGTATCAGAGTCAGAAAGTTGATCTTTTGAACAAGTTGAATCAGCCCAAATAAAGAAATTAATTGTGTGAGTTTTATAAGTCTGTACAAGGCTGTTTATAACTCTGTTAGTCCTGCAGAATCTCTGAGGGTTTGGTGAATAACCGCCCCTCCCCAAATAAATAGGAGTTTCCAGGTCAGATAAGGTTCCAGTCTCGTCAGTGTAACTCCATACTGGAACATACTGGAGATACTGAAAGTACCGGCAGGGATGTTGAATCTATTTATTTTCTCTTTTTAAATGTTGGGTCCACCCTGTACTTCATCCCTGTTAGAGATGGACCATAAAGCCTCGAGTCCATTTTAAATGCTACCATGGCTCATACAGGGGCTGGTAACATTATTTAGCTGTAGTCATATACTCATAAGGTCATATTTTGATGTCCCCCCAGACATCACATGGGTGACTTCTACGTATGGAGGACACACGTAATCATAAGTGTGGGACAAGACTTTAACTTAATTCTTCCTACTCCTGTTTTCCCAATTTTATATCAGACCGTTGATTTTTCTGTCAAATTTACATATTCATGAGACAAAATGTAGACTCCTAAAGGTATAAAACCTAATGGCAACATGAATCACAGAATGTAACAACAACTATGAAACATGTTTTAGGAGTAAATCAAGTTGCCTCTTTAAACATTAAAATCATGTTCAGTAAGTTATATTGAGAGTTTAGGAATCTCAGGCTGTGTTATTTCATTTATATTAAGGTTTGTTTATGAAGTTTGAGATTAATTGGAACTCTTGTTCATTTTCATTCGTCCTGTCCTGAGATAAGTAGCTGAATTCATCTTGTTAAGAGTAGAGAAGCTGGATCAACCTATTGGACTTGTGGGCACAGCAGACCAGTTTAATTATTTGTTTGGTTTTTCTAATCAGTCTGAACTGACGATGATGATACTTATGATTTGAAAAACAGTAATCTCCTAAATGAATAAATAGATAAATACTATAACAAAAGGAACAAGACATCTCTGATATTGCAATCTAAACATATCAGGATAATTTTTTGGCAAAAAATTACATGAGAGATGAATACTGGCAGATATACTGTTGTTTGTTTGTAAAGCAAGCTGATAAAACTTCTTATTAGCTTTGAAAAAACTAATATATATATATATTGGTTTGTTCTCCATTTCTTATAGTTTTGTAGTTGGTTTGGAAAAGCTACAACTCCACATACAGAATCTGAAGGATAGAAGTGATATATGTGAGGTATAGGTGCCGCAGTAAGGCAGTAGTAGTTTGTCAGCTGTGGTTGCTGTGCCTCCCGAACAGAAGAAATCCTCCCGACAGGCAGTGCTAGTTTTATTTTACCAACCTCTTCAGTCAACGTGCTGTGTGACAGTGATATAAAACACCACCAGCAGATTGCTTTGGTCCCCGTTTTACTGAAGGGCCGTGGTGCTTCCTCCAGCTGTTTATTGGTTAAGCAAATTATGGTGCAGTTTTATACTAAAAAGTATTTAAAGGAGCTCATTTTAGGTTTTTCTTTTGCCACATCGCAAATGCAAGAAATGTTGCAAATTAAGCATCAAACTTCAATCCGAGAGCTGTCTTCATCAGTGTAAAGCAAGATGAACGGTAACGCATTTCTCTATCAAGTTTTCTTTTACTGAAGGTGGGATGCTAACCAGATGTCTCTAGCCTGTCACTTTCCAACAGCAGCTTTCCATAGCCGAGGTTCTTCTCTGAATAAGTAGCAATGCAAAGGGGGTGAGCCACATCTCCCTTTCTTTACTTTTCTTTTCACTAAAATATCAAAACATCAAAATAGTTATGAAGAGATTCCTGTCTGGATGAGGACTGGATTACTGACAGACCAAATTCACTTACAACCAAGGCTGACACATGGCTGCAGCAGTATATTTTGTTCATTTACTGTTAAAATGAGATTATTTGTGTGAATAAAAGGATAATGAGATAATAAACTCATCCCCAAACTGCATTGATCTCCGATATCATACCACATTGCAGATCTTTTGATGTTAGCAGAAATGGTTTTATACTTTTTCATCTTACCAAAATCACTTTACTAGGCAGCACATTTCTCCAGCTTTCAAAACCCTGGGTCCTGTAAAGAAAAAAAACAAACAAAAAATCCCCACACAAATATAGCATGGTGACAAAGTGGTTAGCAATTTTGCCCCACAGTAACAAGGTCATGGCTACAGTTCCCGGCCTGGGGCCTTCCTGTGTGGAGTTTGCATGTTCTCCCCGTACCTGCGTGCAAAGACATCATGTTTGGGTTAATTGGTGACTCTAAATTGTCCGTAGGTCTGAGTGTGAGTGTGAGTGGTTGTTGGTCTCTGTCTATCTCTGTGTGTTGGCCCTGTGATGGACTGGTGACCTATCCAGGGTGTACCCCGCCCTCACCCAGTGTGAGATGGGATTGGCTCCAGCACCCCCACGACCAGGAAATGGATAAGCGGTAAAGCATGAGTGAATGAATATATATAGTTGAATTTCATAATCTTGAAGGTACAATTTTGAACTTTTGTGAAATTCTGGGGGAAGTGATGTTCACAGGGATTGAGACACTCACAAAGTTGCATTTCAATAGGATGTATCTAGGGGAGAGGGCACTGGTGTAATGATAAACAGACAGTGATGGGAAAAGGGTGCTGTGAGTTTTGCTGTAGGGGTGCTTGGAGGCCTTCCCTTGATCAGGGATCGTGCTCCCAGACTGGCTGATTTGGCAGCATGGGGAATGAGCCAGTGATTGGCAGCAGCAATCCAATGACAAAGTCACAATATACTCATCACAAACTCCTGAGCTAGTTTAGGCAGGAAAGCTGCTATAGTTAAAGCATATATATCTGCCTTGTGTGTTGGCAGAACTTCTGTGCTGCTCCCCGTGCCTGCGTGGGTTCCCTGCTTCCTCCCACAGTCAAAATGGATACACATGAGATTTAATTGATGGCTCTAATTTGCTGGTATGCGTGAATGTGACCGTGAATGGTTGTTTCCGTACAACAGTCCTGTTGCCCAATGTCAGCTGAGATTGGGTCCAGCCCCCGCACAACCCTGCACGGTTAAATGGTACAAATGATGGATTGGTCTTGAAAACTGACCAACCCCTCAATATCCATGTATGGTATGATGGCAATGACAAGAATTGTATGACATTTAAGTAGGTGTGATGTATAACAATACCAAATTTTCCATGACTCTTTCACCTCTAAATGAATTATATATTTTACAAAATTAGAGCACGTGTAAACAGTATTGAATTGAATTTATGCTTTATTTTACCTCATAATGAATGAAGTACAGTATTGACACAATGAACACAACCTTCTTCTAACTAAAGAAGCACTCTGTGAGGAAAAAAAAAGAAACCTTTTCAAACCACGAGGACTGCCACATTTCACAATATGTTATGTTCTGTGACAAATTATGGCTAGAATTATATTTATATTTGGAGAGCCTCTCATCCACAGTTCTTCATGATTAACAGGTGACCACCAGTTAGCTCAGATCATTCTAGTCTTTAGTTTACCAAACCTGCTACTCGGAGCGAGCCTGTGTGCTGATGGAACAGGTTGAATTCATTATGGGAACAGAAATAGACTGTTGCCAGAACATTCTGTGTAGCCTGTGTCATCTAATCTGTGGCTGATATTAGTGCCTGAGCACTTGACAGTGCAAGAGCCCTATTGCATCTGTACCCGTTATTTTAATTAGTTATTATTATTTTTCTGGGTCTCTAAAGGGACTACTTTTTTTGGGGCTTAAACATGCCCCCAAAAACTCATGAAACTTGGTCAGCGTGTCTGGACTCCAGATTTACATACACACAGGGACGTAATTTGGGGGGGCAGGGGGGACATGTCCCCTGCACTTTTTCAAAAGGCAGTTTTGGTCCCCTGCAGTTTTTACCATCCAAAAACAATGTTACGCTATATTAAGTGGAGACGGGTCACGTACTATGACCAAGCAGAAAACGGCTGCTCGAACTGAAGCTTCCCTTTAGACTGCCCAAATGTTGCATGAATGCGACCCAAGGCAAAACATTTAAAGATCCAATGTAACTGGGTGGGGGGAAAGTCCAGGGTGCGAGAGCCCGTTCGCTGCTTGCAGCTTAAATTTATTTTTACTGTTTTTCGTTTTTATATTGAACATCGAATGGGGGAAAGTAACAGTGAATGCAGTGATCACAATATTTCAATAAAGTCATTATGTTGTATTGTGAAAGAAGCAAGTCCTTCCCTTATTTCACAACACAGTTTCCATTAATAATGTATTTCATATTATCTTTGGAGTTTCTGTATCCCCAAGTGCTTAAATCTCTCATCTCAACATGCTTGTGGCAGTCATTCTGAGAAAATGCATTCTTCACCACACTGTCTGAAATTACATTTGGGATGATTTAAGATGGAAATATGTATATGCTTGGCGTGCAGGACGTAAAAGAAATTCGCAGTACATAATTAATATAAGATGGAGACAACATGCATCATTTTCCCATCCCTGACGCCCAGCACTTAATCATGAGGAAAGAAGAAAGGTGAACTTTTAATTAGAATTTGTGAAGTGATGTTTGATCTTTTATCACTTCACAGTGGATGTAAAGCGATGGTTTTTGTCAATGTATGTTTACATGGCTGCAAAGATTCAAACTCCCAAAAGCAGGACATCTTGTGAGTTTAATGACCATTTCAGTATCCAGTACCACTAAGGAACTGAACTAATCGCTATATCTGTTCAATTACTCCCCTTCCAGACACACTATGTGTACAGCAACATATCAACCTTCTGACTTTGTTGGTCTTTGTAACAAAGACAATAAAGGATCTTTTGGAAATTTAAGCATAAAGCTATTTCATTGCTGTACTGTAATTTCTATTTTTCAGTTTTTGTTCCAAAAAAAGTCTCGTCGTGTCTGAAGAAACGGGTGAATTAATAAAGCTGTTCTGTAGCTTTCGAGCATTACTTTTGGGGAATGGAAAAGCTGGGTGTGATGGAAATGAAAGGAAAAATGAAATGACAAGTTATGTTTTTTTTATTTTGGGGAAATAGCAGCTGCCTTAGTATCAGATGGCAATTTATCAGACGTTTTATGATCCAACTACCTTAAAATCACTGTCTTATTATGATGGATTGGTAGGACTCATTTTGGCCCAGCTTCTCTGATCTTTTACACTTCCAAACCAGTGGACCTTAAAATGTCAAGAGAAATGTCTCTTTGTCTTTGATTGTTTCAAATGATTCTTTGGGCAGCTTTGGGCAAAAGTTTACATTTGTCTTTGGGATCCAAGGAGGTGGCCCCACACTGACGCAAACACCACCACTGTTGTGCCTGTTCTGTGTGTGTCTTTGTGTTTGTATATATGTGTGTGTGTGTGTGTGTGTGTGTGGGGCGGGGGGGGGGCAACTACAGTGCATGTCATGATTCTAAATTGTGCCTTTCTAATCTGAACAGAGGTCTGACCACATTCATCAACTGGCACCACCTGGCACTTTCAACTCTACCCTGATCTGTGATTTGATTTATGTGTCTCGTGCAAATATAAATGATTCCCGTGTAAAAAGCACACTGAGCACACATTATATTTGGCTGGCTGCACAGCTTAAACAGATGGGTACTGTTTAGAGTGCAGTGTGCACATGAGCTCTCTGTTGTCGTTTGCATTTCGTTAGATAGAAAATTGTTTCAAGTAGCTTCATTTAGTTGTGTTGCGCTGTGGCAAAGCATTTGCCATAGTGTTCCCCAATGCGCAGTTATCAACTTTTGTGCAGAGCTGTTGTGAAAGAAAGTGTTAGCAAGTGTCTACACTGACTTCTCCCTCCAAGTTCCTTCATCATGTCAGCAGGACACATGATAAGTGAATGTTTTTGCCGGCAATATCAGGACTGCAGTCAGATTTATGTTCAGATTGGATGATTCAAAAATGTGTATGCTGCGACTGCATCTCTGTATCGGACCAAGATGAGTCGTAGGAGTGTTCACATCTTAAAAGTTAACTGCCTGACACTGCCAGACGTGTCAGGTCACATCAACAACAGAGGTGTGACTGCTGCTTTGGACGGCTAATCATTATTTTACTGTGTGAGTGTTGCACAAAATACACATCTCCATACAACTCAAACAATTCCATTGCAATAGACCCTCCAAAAGCTCATGTAATGTCTTGTAAAACAAATTTGATGCCTCACTGACACAGTACCAACAAAAACTGAAAGTCTAATTGTTTATTTGTGGATGTACGGCAGGGCTGTCTGTACAGAATTTGATCACAAGTGTGTCTAATAATCCGGCAGCACAGCGAATAGCATATTCAATTTACACCTAGAGCTTGTCTCAACTTCAGCCATGAGTTATGAGCCACCGAATCCAAGCCACGCAGCTGCTTGTCGGGGTGGACTGCACCTGGTTTACTGTGGTTTAAAATCCATCCATCATGCACACATCTCTCCCTGACAGGCGCCCACACTTATATGGATGCTTTTCTTTTATTGTGTGCATTCAGATATAAAGATCACAATCGGCTTGTGATTGTTTCTCCATTGCAAAGGTTTTTTTTTTTTTTTGAACAACAGATGATTCAAGGACTAATATTGGCACTACAATTTGATGGACCGGCGGTATTATTTGATAGCCAAAGTCACATTTTCCACCCCAAGCCTTTGTATCTTTATTTTTTGTTTGTTTTTTTAAAAAAAAGCTAATTGTGCCTTTTGGCTTAAACACCAGTAAAAGATCTGTAAGCCTTGAGCAAGAAAGACCAGTTAAAGGTAACTATAATAATACTTCAAAGGTTGTCCGTTCACTGTATTTATGTTTTACTAATTCTTTAGATGTGCTCTTTTTTCTTTGACAGTGAAAACGTGGCCGCCCTGTACAGATTCTGATTCAAGCTGCTGCTGCTTTCACTCTGCAGCCTGTGTAGAGGTTGTGAATTTAGGTCAGTGGTTAGTCATTAGCACCTGTGGTGCAGCATTTACTGTACGAAGAAAGCGTTGCGGCTCTCATGTTAGCATGGTCAGAATTATTTGATATGATAAAGACTTAAGATACAGATGAGGATGAGAGGAATGTGACAGGTTTTGGCATTTGGTTGAAAAAATGATGAAACATGAAATGACACGAAATGTCAGTGGAAAATATCAAGTAAAGTACATTTTTCAACTCATGTATCAAAATGGATACATTAGTTTACATTTACCCTTTAAGTATATTTCCTTCCAAGTGAACTTGCTGATGCACATGAATGTAATTCCTTGGAGAAAAGACTGGAACAGGGTCAAAATCACCATGTCCTCTCTCTTCTATATCTTGTCTTGACTATACCCTGTTTCAGCACCGCAGCTGATCAAAGGGTAAAACAAAGCACGCACTGTTGATAGACAGTGCTCCGCAATCAGAAGATGACTTACATGGGAGCATTTTTCAGGTAAGAATAAAATCCATTTGGTTTCAAATCACTGTCTCTCCATTGTGTTTCCCACTGGGTCAAATGCACTGCAAACAGAGGAGGCTCTTTTAACAGCTTTCTGTAAAGGCTGCTGTTCAAACACAGAGCACATTATTAACATTTTCCTTTCGCTCAGGATGTGGGTAGTGCATCGGCAAAGAGTTAGCATCCTCCATAATTCTGAGAGGACTGGACAATAAATAGCATGTCCTTAATTGTTAAACGAGGGAGGAGAGACAGAAAAGGATACAGAGAACAGAGTGGAACTTGCAGAAAGAAAGGAGGAATCTTATCACTTTGTAACCTTTTTACTTCTTGCTCTGTCTGCAGTAGGGCGTATGAACACTTTTGCTGACAGTGTGCCTACAGCATGGAGAGCAGCTTGTCAAGGAAACTGCACCATGAAGATAAACACAGATCCATTTCTAAGCTGTTTTTAGCATTTGGGATTATGCTCCTGATGTATCTTCTGCAGCTTTTCTCTGACTCAATCTGTCTGAGACCTTCAGGCTTTGAGTTTTTCGAAAGCAAAGAGGGTTCATCTCATTAAAACTATTGTAATTACAACAGGCGTGCCATGTTTTGTTGAAGCAGCAAATAGCCCCCTTTTTTATGAAGGGGAATTAGAATGAAGCTGCCTCACCGTAGTGTTTATACAGCATATTAAAAACCCGGCAAAATGAGCATCACAATGATAGATTAATAAGGCTATGTGACGCTGACGCTCAATTTATTTTGTAATGTGCAGCAGTGTTTTGTCCATTCAGTCCACACTGTGACAAATTACTTTTATCTGACCTTCACACGGACATGCATAGCACACAAAGTGGCCTACAAGGTCACTCACTTCAGTCAGAAAACTCAATGCACCATTATGCAACATCTACTAATGCTCCCGCTTTATTTCCTTCCTGCTGATTTACTCAGATCTTGAGCCAGCTACCTTTGCAACAGTGGAACATGAGAACCACCAGTCAGCAGGTTTTACTTCATTTGCATTAAAGGACCCAAAGTTGTTGACTAATCAAATTTCAGTATTGTGATTTTTTTTTTTTTTTTTATTCCCAAAATTCTTTCTAAACAAGGCGACTCAGTTTGCTTCATTTTTTCTCCCTGCTATAGTAGCTCCTCAAGTTCCTGAGGTTTGATTAGATATGTACGGTCAGCTCCAACAGAGACTACAATAGGCTGCATGCTGATTTATACTGTACATGCAGTCAGACACAGCTGTACTCAGCTGTAGCATCTGAAACCGCTGTGTATTTGTGTCTATGTGTAAAAGTGGAAAAATGGCAATTAATTGTCAGACAAATTTACATTTACATTCAGACAAGTTTTCAGCAACCACTCTGGTTTCCTCCCACCATCCAAAGACATCATGTTTGGGTTAACTGGTGACTCTAAATCGTCCGTAGATCTGAGTGTGAGTGTGAGTGGTTGTTGGTCTCTGTCTGTCTCTGTATGTTGGCCCTGTGATGGACTGGCGACCTGTCCAGGGTGTACCCCGCCCTCACCCAGTGTGAGTTGGGATTGGGTCCAGCACCCCCACGACCCAGAAATGGATAAGCGGTAGAAGATGAATGAATGAAAAAAAATTTTTTTTTCAACAACCATCACAATATCACCACGACTTTAAAAGCAATCCAGTCAGGTATGGACTCTGTACACATGAATCTATATCTGACAAAAAACAGATGTGCATTTCATGTATTTCAATATTACTATTAATTGACGCTGCAGGAGCCATTCACTAATGAGATGACCTTCTATCTTTCATTCCAATCAGTTCCACAATGGTTTTCCAGGCTGGATATTTCAGGAGCTGAAGGAACCCTTTATAATTATAGCCCTCTTCAATTAAAATCTAGTTAACACTGTATGTATGAAGCTGTATGTTCCCCTGTTCCTCCCTCAGAGGCTGTGAAGGAAAATAATTCAGCTGTGGGAGATTTGTCCAGAAATAGGACATTTTGTGTAAGGGTTATGTGAAGCCCAGAGCAGCTTGAAAGGGACTTCTGATATGAGAGGCACTCTGAAAGCTTGCTCATCTGTGAGAATATTCTCATGGGATTAAGGGTCTGACTGCAACGAATCTCCTGCTTGGTGGCTCTCGTGAGACTAGCCACCAGCTTTTATGACAACCTCAATCAGTTCCTTGGCAGTCAGAAGGAAGGACACAAGTTCAAAATGAGATCTCAATTGCATAATCAATGTAAAGAGCTTGTGAAGAGGCACTTCAATTTTTGTCAAGGTTGTTTTGATCGCAGGAATATCCAGTAACACACTTACAAATATGGCTGGTTTTGATGCTGATCAAATTCAAATGAGACAAAGCAGAGTGTGTGTTTCTCATTCACCATATTGTTACTGGTTCTTGTCAATGTTATGTATGAGGCACAGTGTACTGGTTGTTTTTGAGAAAGACTGAGACATAGGGTAATAAATTGGAACCATATAGTTTCACCTGATATAAATGTTCAGCTATGGGTTTTATTAGCCTTGACTTAGTCTCCTAAAAGGAGGCAGATAACAAACACTTTTTTTTATTTCTGATTTTGATGGGACCACAATTCTACCTTTGCAGGAATGTCCCGAGTTGTAATGCCAAACTGCATAATTGATACTATATGAGTGGAAGAAGAAAAACCATTGTGAGAGCTTTACAGAGTTTACAAACGGCAGGGAGAGAAGACTTAAATCAGGTGTGAATAGCTTTGAGCTGGTGCATAAAAATGATATGTCAAACCTTTACATAGTCCTGTGTTCATGATGAAGATGGTGGGTTAGGACAAACCCCAGTGACTCTTGAATGGGAAACGAGCATGTGAGAATCTGCAGTTTTTTTTAAATTCACATTTATTCTGAACTTCCACTTCCAGGGAGCTTCCTGATGTTAATGTGTGCTTGCAGTAGACACATGTGCTGGTTTATCTGCTGTTTCACTAGAAGCAGCCAGAAAATGAAACATTTTATGTCATGTCACTCTTATAAATTTATCTGAAAAGTGTCTTTGTTAATCTGTTTTACTTTTGTGTTTTTGGTGCTTCTGGCAATTTGTGGATGACTATTACACTTTGCTGTGACATCACTGTAGGCAGTGTGGCAGCAGCAGTTTTCTGTCCCATGTGAATCACTGCGTATTTACCCTAAGTGCTCTTTCATATGCAACGGGAGAGCTCCCACACTGACAGGTACGACACTACTGTTGTCAAAATGCTGACGAAACCAGAGCCCTTGGGACGGATCACCTGGCAACATTCATCTCTGTGATTACATTCAAATAAATAAATGTATTACAAACTCCTGAGAATTTAAAATTCCACCTCCTACACAATTTGTCTTTCTATCAGAGTTTCTGTGGTTGTTGAGGAAAATGTGAATGAATGTGTGCAAACACTATTACATAGTATCAATATCAGCAAAAAGCTTCTAGCTAGTCCAGATGGATCTGAGAAATGACTGCAGGTTGGAAGTCATTTCTACAAATATTGTTTTGTTATTTATCTACTGAGCAGAGCTGTGTAGCTCATTGTAGGAAAAAGAAACATGGGAGGCTTACCATAACTTTGAAAACTATTTCCATGAAGTCTTGAATAATTAAACATCCCAGGAATGTAATTGTAATAATTTCTGATAAAGTGATTGAAATGTGAAAGCAATCACATAAATAAAATGAGACATAAACCTCATTCACACACATGAATTACTAAAAATAAGTATTTCGGTAAAAAGACTGTAGGAGCAGCAGCATTGCCTCTCAATGAATGAAAGCTTGGTACTTGCACATTTCCTGGATTAAGTTGTCTGGATCTATGGCTTTATTGGGGATGAAGTCAGCTGGAACAGCTGGATAAATGAGGAGGATCTGTGTTGGCTACACTATAAAACATTCGTCAGGATTCAGGAAAAAACGCGATTTTGTATTTGACTGCAAATAAGTATCTAGAAATAAAATTTCAGATTTCATAAATTGCTAAATTAACGTTAATTGAACTCATGTTTTCCACAGACAATTTTAAAAATGTAAAAAATTAAGTTATGTTAAATTTAATGTCACTGAATCTCTATCTTTTGTAGCAAAAACATTTGTAATGGAGACTTGCGTGTCTGTAAATAAGTCAGTGTTCTTTGTTCTTGAAAATAATGCAAACCTCAATGGTGGTTCTTAATGAACTCTTTTTCTATATCCATAGCAAGATAAAGATAGGATAAGGTCTCAACTGCTGTGCTTTAAGTAACTCTGGAACAAAAAATCTGAAAAAATCTGCTTGGTGCCCTCTTCAGTTCAGTACCATTTAAAGCTGACCAGGATCTCACAGAGTCAAGGTTGCAAAATATGCATTTCCATCTTTCTTGACTGCAGATTTAGTTTAACATGTAAATGTTTCCTTTTTTAAATTATTTTCTTATTAAACTACAGATTTTACTAGTTGCAAAGCGGTTCCTGGGACATTTATTTAATAGATCTGTCTGTGGTCTCTGTTCCTGGGGAAACTGGAAGAAACGTTTTAGTGTTCATGTGTCCCTGCACACAGTGCCCCAACTCTTCTTTGAGTAACTTGTGTTCGTGAACCACCTTTTTGAGGTGTGAAAATCATCTGCTTGGTTTGGAAAGAGGACCAAAACAGAAAGGCAAATGATGTGCTTACAAATTTAACTTGCTGATAGCGTGCACAGTCCTTTTGTCAGCGGCACGGCTAAGTAAAGGGATTGTAACACAAGGAAAGTGGTATCGAGGACACGGAATAACAAGGAACAGCCCTCACAGATGTGCCAAGATCTTTTCAATCCACCGTCAGACTAACACAAAATGAGCAAATGTTCGGAGGTGAACCCTACTGTAGGCTCATGTGCAGGTTGAGTAAGCGTGTGAATTCATTTTAGGGCTAGGATATGTCAGCTTTAGTCTGAATTCAGCTCCATCTGATTAATCTAGTTAAAGCAGTGAATCTCTGGCTTCAGTAAGTTTATTCTTGACCATGACATTTACTCTGTGAGTCGTTTTCTTTCACAGCTGACATTAATACCTTTATTAACTTATTGTTTTTGTTCCGCCCTGTTGCTACGTTCAAAGTCTCACATTTCAACGAACACATCCCTGCCAGCTAAGTGCACAACAATATATTCTAACTCTCTGCCATATGATTCATCTGCTAAAAGATTGATGTTAAAACTAACAGCTGACAGTCGATGCGCTTACTTTTGCTGCAGGGTAAAAACCTGTATAAAGACGGATAAATATTGTCTTACTAACTGGCTGAAAAATGCATTTGCCTAATGTGGTACTTTTCTCTGTCGTCGTAAAGCAAAAAAGCGCCCTATAAATTATTCAATGCCATTTGATCAAATGTGAAATCCTCCTGGTCTCCATCCTCGCACACTCTCTCGTTTGAGCTTATTTTTCAGAAACAACAGAAGCACATTGCAGCAATGATGTTTGATTTCAGCTTTGATGGTGCAATAGTGTGGGGACATTGCAAATAAATGCACTCAGACCCTGAAATTATATTTAAAAGTTGCCTGACTGTACCCGATGTATGTGAGTTCATGTTTGCCTACAGTCACGAGGTCTCGGGCAAGACAGTGTCCGGCGGCCTCAGCCCCATAAGCTCCTTCAATAATCCATGAGAAATTGAGATCCCTCTCATTAGGGAAAATCCTCTATTGATTTCTCAGTGTTCTGAAAACCACTGCCCCTCATCTGATTCTTACAGCTGAGAGTTCCCACACAATTTAGATGAACAGAAGATAGCTTAATTATCAATTCTCCAACGTATTCCAGGCAACAACACATCAAATAATACTTTCTATAGCTGTGGAACAAGTAAGTCTAAATGAAGAACAACTTAGTGACTAAGCAAATACAAATATATTCATGTAATCAGTGTACTCAGTGATCTTAATGCCGTACATGGGATTTTTCCTCCTCAGAGATAAAGACACTCCGTTTCACAAACTAATTGGACAAAAACAAAAGAAGAAGAAAAAAGGGGGTTTGTGTGTAGACAAAAAAAGCTTTGATGCACATTACAATCTCATCTGGGATAAGGTCTTACTTGTATCAAAGAAAAAAAAAAGCTCTTTGCCGTGTATTGATCAAGGCTGTCAAAAAACATCTGATGGGTGAGTCAAAGAATTTTCAAGGGATATTTATAAGAGTTCCCTGCTGGTAGTTTCTGCTGGGAGACCTATTTTTCTATTACTTTACCATTCATTTGTCACTTTGCCATCCGCACTGTGACTGTTTGACTGACAGACCTTTTTTTTTGTAGACAGCAATGAGGGCCAAAGACTGTAGTCATGTCTTCTTCTTCTTTATTTTTTTCTTATTATTATTCTTTTTCTTCTTTTTCTTCTTCCTTAAGGTTTATGGCATCAACAGCCAACATGCTATGTTGCTTTTAAGAAGATCAGGGAAAAAGGAGAACCAGGTCACGGTTATGTGCTGGAGCTGAGCCCCAGACAGTCCTGGCCCAATTTAACCCCTGCCTGCAGGCATAATAAGCTGGCCAAAGTAACACAGTTCACAAGTGAACTGGTGGCTCAGCGCCGTGAGACTGCATGCTATATGGAAGATGACTTGTGAGTGGCAGCAGCAGCGTTTTGTTCTCAGGTGTTTTTGGATTTACTGTTACCTGTGATGACAGTGGTAAAAAAAAAAGTGCTGGACAAAACTGTGACACTGTAAAACATGTAATTATGTGCTTGAGACATCTACAGAGACATCACCCCACTGTATTAGTTAACGGTGCCAGGATGAAAGAGTAATGAGGCCATAAAAATAGCAAAGTTAACTGATTTTGTTTGAACTAATTCAAGAGACAGCGCTTTATGAGCCATTTCCCTCTTTTTACTTTAAAGGATACAATGTCTGCAAGAGCCACAGCACAGTAACACTTTGCTAAATGTGTCCTACATATATCAGTCAGTTTAGCGTTTGCTCTTTAAATTCATTTGAGTGAGAAAAACACCTTTTTTTTTTTAAGTGAAATGCACAAGTGTTTGTTACTCATAAAGTATTTTTTATCCCTTTCGCTAAATAAATGAAAATCATGTTTATATGTAGCACTTCTCACTTAGCCTAGATACAAGATATTCACAATGATGTGCCTGATGTGAAACTGCCTCATTCTTTTGGGTTTCGCGTGTTAACATCACCTATCCGTAAGAATATATGGTTTTAAAAATATCCTGTAAGTGGTGGATTACTGGGCTTTTTTACTTAAAAAAAAAAACAAAAAACAAAAAACAAAACTGGCAGATAGCTGATATCAAAAAATCCTACTAGTGGCTGGAAAAGGCTGGACTGAAAGACAGCACAGATGCACTAATCATAGCAGCACAGGAGCAGGCCCTGAGCATGGGATCAATAAAACAAGCAGGGTGTAAGAAATGCCATAACCAAGTGGACGGCATAGTGTACAAAATCATGTGCTGGAAGTCCTGTGGTCAAAAAGGAATACATTTCTGAAGGTGGTTGAGAATGAACAAGGTGAGCTCCTGCAGGACTTCAAGATACAGACTGACAAACTGGTCATAGCTAATCAATCAAGAAAATATCATCCTGAGACCCGGGGGGGGGGGGGGGGGTGGATGCTTTAGTTTTGACTTTTTGGGGATAAATTAAGTGTGGGGGTGGTAAAGAACACATTTCAAAGAAAAGAAAAAAAACATTTAAACCTAACTTTATTAAAATTTTATAAGACATGCGCTGCAGTGGACAACAGGACATCATTGATGTCAAACATAAAACATTCAAACATGCAGAGAGGAAATCTCTGCACAACTGTGTGCCTAAGGTGCGTCTGGAAGTATTAGAGGAATCCTGTTGGGTCTCAAGAGGACAGAGAGGGCCGAACAGCGAACGCAGACAGTGGTGATATATGTAGCCATCCCAAGTGACAGCATCATCAGACAGGAGAAACACAAAATGCTCAAGGAATACCGAGGGTTGAGGGGAGCATTACAGAGGATGAGGTAAGTAAAGACAACACTGCTTCCTGAGGCAATGGGAACACTCTGGTCTGTGAGACATTTGAGATCTCTGTCCAGATGAACACAGTCCAAGGAGCAGCTGAGCTCCTGCACAGAAGCCTTGGGCTCCAGAGGAGGGGTAAGTGGGGTTTATTTTATCTTTACTTGTTTGGTTGGTTGTTTGTTTGCTCTTTTTTGTATTGTTCATCTCCGAAGCGACAAATGAAAATGCTTACTTCTTCCCTGGGCGAAAGCTGACACTGCATGAGCGCGGTGTCTTTCTGTTGTGTGTGCCCAAATAAATCCAATTTAAACGCTCTGTTTTCAGATATCAGCATCCTGAGGCTAACAGGACTACACTGTATACGACCCCTGGAATTTCAAAGGCAAAATTTAAAAAGGTAATAGCCATACGCATGCAAACTGTCACTTACCTGCAATTAGGTTCTAAAATCGATTTCTTCCACACAGGCTACTTATATGCAATCTACAGCAGGAAACCAACTTTATTTTAATGACATAAGACCGCGCACGCAGAGCAGCATGCATATTTCTGTGCTGTGAAATGTTAGACAGAGAACTAATTGCTTCCTTCTGTATTTGAGCAAAGAAGCCTTCAAACTGCAGCCCTTCAAAGTCGTATAACCATCGGATCATCCACTCTGTTGCTCCATCCTAATGATAAATGTGTAACTTGTTGTTAAATGGGGCATGGGCAGCTGTTTATGTGGGGTTGTCTTTGAACGGTCACTTCAAAGAGTTAAATAACAGTCCCATTAGTGGCAGCCTTTGAGTGCCGTCTTCTGTTCTCCAAGACACTGATGAAGGTTGAGCCCAGTTTAGCTGCGGCTCTGTGAGCTGACACACACAAAAGATTTACCCCACAATGCTACTGGCCTAGATAGACATACCAAGCAAACAATAGTGTGGCCGAGCATAATTTAGCGTACTTCTTCCCTACTTTTTACATGTATTTATGTATATCATGCCATTGGTAGACACAGGGAAGTGAAATCAATATTTTCCCCTCACGAACATTATTATTATCTGACTGGTGGTCTTTGTTTTGTTAATTTCACCACAGAGGATAACCAAATGTTACACTCCCTTGGGTTTCCCCAGAGGTGAACTAACACTTGGCGGATATCTATTTAAAGCTAAAGCGTCTGAAATCTAAGATTCCCATTACTGTTTTTCAAGTAAGTTTTATCTCCTGCTAAGCAGCAACACATAAGCTATTTTAGCCCTGCAAGGATGTCAAATCCTCACCTTTGGAGTCCCAGTTCCATCCCTTTTGAACATACGCTCTTTCAAGTGAAATTAATCAATCTCTTTATCACTTGGGCAGTCTCATTACCCAACCACAGAGTGATAAATGAAAGTGCTAATCACACAGCGAGAGGGGCTTTTGTGACGGGAGGCCATGTTTTCCTCCTCAAACTGCCAAGGAAATGCATTGTCAAATGAATTGAATGAATTCTGTGAAGAAAGAGGAGGATGAATTTAAAAGTGACCTCAGAATTAGTTTTAAAAGGGAAGATCTGATTTCAAAACAGTTTTCCTAAGGATTCACTGCGCTTCATTCCCAACATGATTTTTGTATGAAAATACAGAATGGGTGAGTATGATTTTTGTAACATGTACAAAACAATGTGAAAAAACTCACTAATTGACTCACTGGTCACAGGAGAATACAATAGTAGTGTGTAGCCTGCTGTTTGTGGAAACCATCTGGATCCATAAATCCACAACAGAACATGATATAACATGATTATTTACTGTACAACAATTGTCTCATTAACAGTTTCACATTTCCACAGCACACACATAATCCCGGTAAAAATCCTAGCCCTGCTCGTCTGCATTGGGCCGGGGATTCATACTCCATTGGAAACAAGGTATTGTTATGCTAACCACCTTGCTGTGCTGGCTTGATGGCATGATGATGTCCTACAGCATCTCGAGGTTTATGTTCCCAAACAATGTGTCTCAGAAAGAGGAGGATTACTCCCCCCACGGAAATAGTTGTGCTGAAAATGAATGAACATGAATACTGCACAGGGCAACACGGCAGCACAGTGGTTAGCGCTGTTGCCCCACAATAAGAAGGTTGCGGGTTCAGTTCCTGGCCTGGGGCCTTTTTGTGGAGAGTTTGCATGTTCTCCCCGTACCTGTGTGGGTTTCCTCCAGGTACTCTGGTTTCCTCCCACCGTCCAAAGACATCATGTTTGGGTTAACTGGTGACTCTAAATTGTTCGTCGGTCTGAGTGTGAGTGTGAGTGGTTGTTGGTCTCTGTATGTTGGCCCTGTGATGGACTGGTGACCTGTCCAGGGTGTACCCTGCACTCACCCAGTGGGATTGGCTTCAGCAGCCCCCCCCCAGTAGTCAGTCAGTGAATGAATGACTAGTGCACAATGTAGCACAGCAGTAATGATTGTGTAACAGCGGTGTTTGTAGCAGGTCTGTATATGGGAGCGGATGCGTGGGTGCTCACACATGCAGCACATCCTGGTGCATGAACCTTTTTACAAGTTCAAAAAGGTCTGCTCTGTTAAAATCCTAACATTAGAATGGCAAGACAAATAGAAAATATACCATAAAAAACGAATATGTGTTAGTTTAATATCACACACACATTTATTGTAAAAAGGAATAAGTAAAGATTTTACCTGCTTTCCACGAGAAGTGATGATCCTGAGGGAACACAACGTCTGAGTGGGCTAGAATAGAAAGCAGGGACAAGAGGAGGAAGAGGCCGAGGTATTTCCCAGCTCGCCGCGTCCAGGCAATGAGCACAAAGTCATAGTCCAGAATCATAGTCCGGCCCATTGCTTCCTCTCTTACTCCTGTGGGAAGAAAGAGGTTCATCAGTAACTCGCTCATGGAGAGGTGAGCCGCAGGAAAAAGGGGCTCTGTGAAGCCCCTCAGAAAAGGGGAAAATGTGAAGGTTTCAGATGGCTGAGGCTAAAAACATGTCCCAGAAACATGACATTCAGTGTCACTGTCTCTCAACAGAATGCTGCAGCAGGGCTTCACTCTTTCTCTTTTCTTTTTTCTTCTCCTTCATCTTCTTCTTTCTTTAATCCAGCACACAAATGCAATGTGACACCATGCCAGCCTCTTCTCCCACATAGACCAAAAATAATTAGTCAGAGAGGCTTGAACATTGCAGCCTCCCAGGGTACATGTGGAAAAAATGTATCGAAAGGAAGGAAGACTGTAAGCTTGGAATAACACAGGGTATTAATACCTTTTTATTGAAGCTTATTTGTTCCTATCTGCTGCAACTGTGATTCATGTCTTAGGAGTATTGGGGATTAGTCCTAGATTCACTTGGCCTCTAATTGTGTTGCATCAACAGCAAAATTAATGAATATGGAATTGAATGTTCAACACCTGATGCTTTGAGAGACTGTTGCTTTGTGTTTGGAACCGCAGCGATTCTTTTTCCGGAAACAAATTTTGCTACACTGTAGCACTCGGGTATTGTGCGATTTGTTATTATTACCATCCCACACGGCGCTCCCTGCAGTTTGTCACCCTGCAATCATGGAGGATGATGCAAAAACACTTAATGATCCACACCAAACTTGTAATTGTCGCAAACAATTTGGTGTAAAATTAAAAGCATGAAGTGTAGAGCACATAAAAGATAAAAAGATGACTGAAGAAGTGAAAAGGTGAACAAGCTTATCCAAAGTTAAAGTTCTTTTGAGGCTGCACAGGTTGGGAACAGACATTTTTTGAAGTCAGTATCTAATTGTCAAGATAAAGGTGTGTCTGAATGTTATGCCTCTGTTTAAAGTTTTTGCATCTGCATTACGACAGTATGACAATATACTTTTAGTACTTGTTTTTTCAAATGCTGCAGATCACTGTGAAGCAGCAGCTTTACTACCACATTTCATCTTGATTACCATCATATAGAATCTGATGGTAGATTAACTTCTGAGCAGGCATTTGAGATGTGAGATTATTTACACATGGTGAGCTCTGAATTAGCATTGCCTGATTTCATTCAGGGAAATCAAATTTAGACTTTGCAGAATTAGCTGTGTTTTGGAGGGGGCAAATTTTGTTTAACGAGAATGAATTGCGAGGGTGGAGATGGCTTTGTGCCCAGAAGTGCGATGCCAGATGCCCAGTTTTTGATGGACTGTCCAATTTTTCAGTTTGATGTGTTATTCTAGAGTGAAAAGGGTTGTATTTGCTCTCACTACCAATTTGCAGTACAGATTTCAACTTGCTGCACCAGAGCAGGTGTGGAATATTCAAAGTCTGTCAGAACAAAGAATATTGATAGCAAAATCTCTCCTCCTGTTTTACAGAACTCATCCACTTTGGGGAACATGCATGTTGTTTGTTAATAAAGCTGCCTTTGTCTCACATATTTGCTGGCCAGAAAATATATTTTGTCCGGATGAATGAGCAGAGTAGTCTGGCACTTATGCAGCCATATGCCAATTAGACACCTCTGGCTGCTGATTACCAGCCAACCTCTTGGGCTGCGCTGCGCTGGAAGCCATACCTGACTGCACCCACATTACATCCTACCTCCAGCCAGTCTAATTTGACTATTCATGGGAAAAGCAGCGGTCTCCATAGGCTGACAGAACATGCCACAACTGATTGGAAAACATGGTCTTGAACAGAAAAAAGCAGCAAAAATAAGCATGAGCCCGAGGCATCCTAGTATTGTTTTCTTTTTTGTTGTTGTTTGTTTGTTTTTTAGACAAATAACCAGACATGCAAGATTTTCCTTGTGTTCCACATGTTCGGAAAAAAGTCAGATGCGTGGTTGCCTTTCATCAGTTCTATCAGGGTAAGTGACCGTTGCATCATACAGTGGGTACAAGTCTGAGGCTGCCAGTGAAGGAGGAAGACTGGCTATCCCAAAAATCTTTAAAGAAAAGAAGAAAAGCTCTTAAGCTGCTGAATATCTGGGTCAAAAGAACCATGCCAGGCTCTCAGTGGCCACAGAAATTCTGGCAAACAGCAGCGTGGCTCAGACGCTGCTGTGCATCCTGTTAGATACTCAACAATCTGATGGAATGCAATCTGTCCTACTGTCTCCTGTGGTCATCATTTGGGGCTCTCTCGCCGGATTCAGAGCGAGGACCCTGTAGCTATCATAAGGGAACAGATGAGCAACATTCTGCAGCCTTCCCTTTCACAGGTGGTCACAATAATTAATGTTTGATTGGATCTTTCCAAATGAATGTCAAAAGCTAATTTGGTGTGCCAAGGCTCTGAACAATCAACAAGAGATCCCTGATCCTCTCTTTAAATAAGCCAAACCCCCAGCTCTGTCTGGAGTGGAAACGAATGCATTTGAAGCCAGCCCGTTTACCAGAGATGCTCCCCTCTTCCCTGAATTTCCCCGCAATTATGTTGCCAACCTGCTAAGTCTCTCTTCACATTCTCGGCTCAGATTCCTGCCTATATCACCGTGCTCGTCTGTGTCTACGACATCCATTGTATACAGGTCGGAACAGCTGCATGTATTTTCTCCACGTTGTGGTGCATATAACGGCCTTTGATTGGGTTTGGAAATATAAACACAGAAAGCCCTCTTCATCCAAATGAGCTGATTTTTGCAGACGTTTTCATTGGCAGGGATGACCGTGACAGCGTTGTCAGAAATGCGACGCCAAACACAGTTTCGTTTGTGTTCCTTTAATCATGGGCTTACGAGAGCAGCTGCATTTATCAGTCACTATATGCATTCATGTTTAAGAACATTATTGTCCATTTTCATTCTTTTGACCCCATGCACATTATTCTTTTACAGAAAGGAAAGAAAGACAGCATCTCACTTTTGTGGAACAGATGGTGACAGCTCCATAAGATACAATGTACTGTGTTTATCATTTCCTTCATTTCCTCAAGGTTGAATCTCTTTGGGCTTTTCAGTGTGAGTAAACAAATGACTTCTGCCAAAAACTAATTGAAAGCAAATATCTGAAGGGGGAGTTCCGGGATCAAGCAGTGCATCTTATATGTGGTGAAACAGAATTTAGCGATGCAGTTTGGGGGTTTAGCAATACATTACCTTAGTCAGAACAACTATAACCCAAACTGCAACCACACCTTAGTACACTGTACCTGTCCCTGCATGATTTACAATATAAAGTGTACCTGAGCAAGATGACTGCCAGTCATCCCTTTGGGTATTCTGGTTGGTGCAGCGGCAGATGCTTTTCACAATTTTTTTTTTTTTTTCCACAGAAGACAGGAACAGGGAAGAGGAGGCCTCCAAAGACGTTAAGCCTGACAGGAACAGTAAATCAGCTGTGCCAGGCCTTCCGCCTGAAGCATCATGCAGTGGCTTAATCCTGTGTGAATCAGTGTGTAGAGGGCTGGGACTGTGTCACACCTCCAGCGGCACTGGCTGGTATTAATTCCCTGGTGGTGTTTCAGTCAAGTACCCACCCACTGATGTTCCTTGTGGGGTTAGCACTGGAGTCAGCCCGGGACACAGGGTCTGAGATAGGAGAAGAAAAAAAAGAAAGAGACACTCGTATAAGCATCTGATACTGCCGCAGAGTATCTGACTGTTTACGCAGTGACGGTGTCAAGATTGCATGGTTTTCACCTTATTGATTGTTATCTCACATTGCAGAGTGATGCTAAAAGCTACAGCCATGGAGATGCAGGCAGGCTAAAGATACACAACTTTGCTGTGATTTCTAATCCAGTTCTGAACGAAGGATTAAGTCCACCATATTTAGGCATGCTGCAGTTATAAAGGGGAAGGGCAAGATCATCTATAAATCAAATCAAGTCAAAAATATTTATATAGTGCCAAATCATAACAGTTACATTAAGGCACTTTACACATAGAGCAATTCTGGAACAAATTCTTTATGGAGTTGTTAAAGACAACCAACATATCCCTCCAAGAGCAAGCACTTGGCAACAGTGGCAAGGAAAAAACTTCCTTTTTGAGGCAGAAACCTCAGCAGAACCGGGCTCAGGGAGGTCAGCCATCTGCCTTGACTGGTTGGGTTGAGAGATGGAGAGACGGGAGGGCAGAGAGAGGAGCAGAGGCAGTGAGAGTGAGTGTGAAGGAGAGGATGGGGGCTTGGTAAAGGGATGGAGAGAGAACAAGAACAGGAGAGAAGATGCCATAGAAAATACAAACAAAACATACAGTGATTGCAACCTGGTAGTTCTAAATGTGAAGTAGTAAATATTAGCAGTGGTGGAGAAGAAGAAGAGTTTACAATGGGAAGTGAGTATTAATGTGTAATGGTAACTAAAGGTAACTCTTGCAGCAGCAGGTAGCAGCAGGAACATGAAGCAGAGATGATTCAGCACCTGTAGGATGGGGACAGGAAGACAGAGGACAGGAGGGACAAAACAAAGACTACAGGAAGAAACTAAGTTAAAAGCATATAATGATGTAATGTACATGCATTGGGGAGGAAGAGAGAGAGAGAGAGAGACAGAGAGGGAGAGAGCGAGAAAGAGAGAGAAAAAGAGCCACAGAGAGACAGAGAGAGACGGGGGGCATAACTAAAAGAAAAAGACTAATGAAACCTTAACTTTTTAACTGTAGGCTTTGTCATAAAGGAAGGTTTTAAGCCTGATCTAGAAAGCTGCCACAGAGTCGGCCCCCCGGACTGATACTGGGAGTTGGTTCCATAGAAAAGGAGCCTGATAGCTGAAACATCTGCCTCCTGATTTACTCTGGAGACTCCAGGAACCACAAGTAAGCCTACATCCAGAGAGCGAAGTGACCTCCTGGGACAATGAGGAACTCTGAGCTCTCTGAGATATGATGGAGCTTGGTCTTTAAGAGCTTTGTACGTTAGGAGAAGGATTTTAAATTCTATTCTGAACTGTACTGGGAGCCAATGAAGAGAAGCTAGCACAGGAGAAATGTGATCTCTTTTTCTACTTCCTGTTAATATTCATGAAGCAGCGTTCTGAATCAGCTGAAGGCTTTTCAGAGAATTGTTGGGACATCTTGATAATAATGAATTACAGTAGACCAGTCTAAAGGTAACAAATGCATGGACGAGTTTTTCTGCATCCTCATTAGACAGGATGTTTCTGATCTTTGTAAACATTGTGTAGGTGAAAGAAGGCTGTCCTAGAGACTTATTTTATATGAGGGACAAAGGACATGTCCTGATCAAAAATGACTCCAAGATTCCTAACAGTGGAACTGGAGGCCAAACTAATGCCATCCAGAGTGGTTACATGATCAGACAATGCTTCTCTGAGGTGCTTAGGGCCAAGAACTATGACTTTGGTTTTGTGAGTTCAGAAGTGAAAAGTTGCAGTTGAGTCATGAGTTGAGTTAAACATCAACAAAGTGATATCTGTCTGATGAGTGTGATTTAAACCAGCTTAGTGCGGCCCCTTTGATCCCAATTTCATGTTTCAGCCTTTGTAACAGAATATTATGGTCAATGGTGTCAAAAGCAGCACTAATATCTAACAGGACAAGTATGGAGGCCAGACCATTGTCTGAAGCCGTTAGAATGTCGTTGGTAACTTTTACCAGTGCTGTTTCTGTGCTACTGTATGATTTACTCTAAAACCTGACTGAAACTCTCCAAACAAGCCATTCCTATGCAGATGTTCGCATAAGTGCTTGCAACAGCTTTTTTAGGAATTATGGAGATGAAAAGGAGGTCAGATATGGGTCTATAATTAGCTAAACATCTGGATCAAGACTAGGTCTTCTGAGGAGAGGTTTAATAACAGCAGCAGCAGTCTTGAAGGGCTGTGGTACATAACGGAGAGATAAATTCACATTGATCAGATACAGAGTACAAGCAGGTGTTACAGTTGATTGAGAAGCTGCTGCATTTGATAGATGACTGCTGCCAATTGGAGGTAAAAGCGGTTGAATTTTGGCTCTGATAGTCACGATTTTATTAGTGAAGACCATAAAGTCATCGCTGCTCAGAGCTAAAGGGATCAATGGTTCCACTGAGCTATGACTCTGTCAGCCTGGCTACAGTACTGAAGACAAACCTGGGGTTGTTTTCTTCTATCAACGCTGAATAGTAGGAGCTTCTGGTAATGCAAAGAGCTTTTTTTAATGCGTTTTTAAACTTTTCTTTCCAGGCTGAGTAGAATTCATCTGCATTACTGGACCGCAACTTCCTTTCCAATTTTTGTGACGTTTGCTTTAAGGCACGGATTTGAGGACTATACCAAGGTGACAGCCTACTCTGTTTCATTACTTTCTTTTTCAGAGGAGCCCCAGAATCAGGATTTGAACACAGTGAGGCCTTAGTGCTGTTCACAAGGTCATCGATCTGTGTAGAGGAGAAGTCCTCCATTGACTTTAGACATGGCTGTTTAGCAAATGATGTTCAAATACTCTCCTGAAATTTGGCCACAGCATTTTCAGATAAACATCTGCTACAGCTGAATTTATTCCCAAATGCTTTGCAGCCATTTATTGTAAACTTAAAAGTATTTAGGTAATGGTGGCAGAAAAAAGGATTACTATAGTATAGATAGTATTAGAACAGTGTTGGTTGTTGTGAAGGAATTTTACATTACAAGATTTACAGTCAGGATTTGTCCTTGCCTGCATCGCAATCCAACAGTGATACCAAAGGCAAAGATGCAGTCCAGGAGCTGGAGCTCAGGGTTGCTCTTCTATGAAATTCAGTGATTTCCTGTCAACCCTCCAGCTGAACCAGTTCTGCGAGCTCATCCAGCAAAAACTCTGATTCTATTAACACCTCTTGCCTTTGTCTCATATCCACCCCCACGTCTTTTCTCAGCGGCCCCAGCTCTAAGCTCCGCTCCTTTATTGACCTTACTGACCGTGCACCTGAAAACCCCCATATCCCACTGACCTAGACCTTATTTCCCAAGGGTTTTAAGTACTTTTCCTTTCCATTTCGTTGTGGCTCAAATGAGGTTCTCACAGGAGTTGCTCCTCTCCCTCTACAGCCAGCAACTAACTAAGTAAAGGCCAACAAATAGGATGGAAGAAAGTGTCTCCTGGCATATGAAGCAAAAATCAGTTGCCAACATGCAGTTTCAGATGAGGACAAGCAATTTATTTAATCTTTATTCAATCTCAACTTTTGACTTTTATTAAAGTCAAGATGCGGGTGGTTCCCAGTTTTGCTTCCTTCTGTTGCTTCCTGCATCTATTGGATAATAAAATAACTACTGCCGTCCGTTGTAAAGCACATTGGCAGCTTTAACAAAACCAGAATAAGTAGTTTTTCCATATTTTTGTTGGGATGTTAAGGTGATGTAAGAGCCTGACACATATGTACTATGCTAGCAGTGGGTCTGTGGGGACAGCATTTTGGTCCACTGGTCAGTCGCCACAAATTTGGTCTAGTCTCACACATCTACAACATGTGTAGATGTTCACCTCAGCTGGCTTGGCCCTGTCCTCCAGTCCACAGCCAAAAGCTCTTCTGACAAGATTACAGGGCTTTTACTCAACATATCATGCATTGGTGTTCCTTAATATCCATTCAGATTGCATTTAGCCTCATATCCTCTTTGTGTGGTGGGTCATCGTCTGACAGCACATATATTTTATGGAATAATTCTTCATCTCTTTAAATATGCGAATTGAAAAAAAAAAACCAATATTCTACTCTACTGTGGATACATATTGATGCAAACTATCTCTGGCACATTGCCATCAGCAAAAATTTGGAGTTTCCTTTTATTATAAGTTATTTATTTATTTATTTATTTTTGAAAGGAAAACGTTAAAGAGCCTAGGCCTTGATAAGCATTTGAATTCTCAATGTCGCATCTTCTGAAATTGTCTGAAAATAAACTCCATTTTTCAGAGACTTGAACCTTTTCTCTCCCCCTTCAACTCAGCGGACCGACACCAAACTCAGCCCATCACCAAAAATGGGCCATATACTGTGCAATGCTTCCAGAACCTGGAAATCACTTTCCTTGACAGTAAAGATGTATGTGGTAGTATCTGAAAGAGAGAGGTATCTCCATTTGGCCAGCACCTCTAACAGTCTGTCAGCCCATGCAGCTGCTCCTGAAGTCAGGGTTGTGAACTCAATCAGCTGCATGTTTATTGTTGTGTTACCGGACATACTATGCCTCTTTCTGCCTGCCTCCATGTGTTGGAGATGGAATAGTACGGCTAGTTAAGCAAGCTGACAGGGTCACCGCAGTGATAATGGTAGGAGGGAACGTAAAGTCAGCGGTGCACACCCATCCTCACCACACAAACATGGGTTAAATGATCCGGCCATCTACTGCTGAAGATCTTCTTTTCCAGAAAATTGCTGAGGGGGTAGGGGGATTTGGTCTTAAATCTTTTTACCCTCTACAATGGGACATCTTTGAGCATGCTTAGAAAAAGATAATTAGGAATTGAATCATCTGGCCAGGAAGCACATGCTTCTTTGGCAGATTGCTGAATTGCAGTGATTAATATGATCAGAGTAAATTTGAAAAAGGCAAAAAGGGTGGCAACAGGATGTTTAAATATGGATGAGCGACAGAGAATCTAAACAAATTAGTTTCTTTAAATAATAATAAAGCCAGGATATCTTTACTTCAGTACGCTTCAGCGTATTTTCATTTTAGCCACAGTTGGTGAGAGCCGCCATATTCCTTGGTGAATTATTAAAGTCTGATGAAAGGAAAAATCACACTGGGCAAAACTGTCCACTGCTGTATGTTGCTCGAACCTGTCTGATCCAGGTTAAGAATCACTGCACCATGTGATTGTTTGCAGCTCAACCTCATGTTTATCAAAAACAATCCCAAGTCCGTCAAAGAGAAACACTGTTTGAGGAGATAATTTGACATACTCTAATTTTAAGCAACCCCGACATTTACCAGGGAAATTTTCCATGCATCAGAGCTTTCAGCATAAAAAGGTGTTTAATTTCATAGCTACAGTAGATATTATGCCCCATTTGCTCACTCACATGATTTCCCTGTTCAAAGGGAATCATTACCTTTTTAGAAGAAAATGACATTAATTGATGTGATGCCTGGTACAAAGCTACAGAGCATTGTGGTGTTAGCCAGATAATTCTCACTGAATATTTTTTTTTCTCACGTCATAAATAATTTATTAAAGACATGATAAGAGAAATCACAGAATGTCAAATTAGTGCAGCACTATAGTGGGACAATGGCTGCAAAATGATAAGACTTATTCTAATTTTATTGGTGTGAACACGTTCAATAAGACTTAGATAAGTCTACATGGTAAACAAAAAGAGCAGCAGAGGTTGCTTCAGGTTAAAGGACATCTTTCATGTTCCTTACAGAGAATTTTAATTGGTTATGTTTCAGGTAATTCATCCCTAGTCAGTGTAAAGTTACTACATCCCATAAAGAAATGGTAACAGCATCTGCAAAGTGGAGCAAAAGAGGATTTGGAGCAGAGCCAGACACCAAAAACAAATGTCCCTGCCTTCTGAAGCAGAGCTCGGAAATTATTTCAAAAAAAGACAGAATGAGAGGAATGGCGAGCTTGAAAGAGAGAGAGAAAAAAAAAATGTTTCTGGTTAATCGGATTTGTTTTGTGTGGCTGTTCCACTTGGCCTCCCAGCCCCTTCCTCCCCTTCATTAAAGAAGCTTATAATTAACGCAGCACTGGCTGTAATCCCGGTCACTCTGTCTCCCCCTTTTCAATTGATAAGAGCATCTCTTGGGACTGGGGGTAGCCAGGTGAGCGTGTCTGAGTCCCGACTGCCAGGGATCCAAATGGGTTTGCCTCCTGGAGAGGGAGCCATCAGTGTGAGGGAGAGTAGGGGGGACGTGGGGGTGTCTGCTGTGACGGTGTCAGGATTAATTCTGAGGAGGCCTGGCTGCTGAGGCAGGTTGATAACATGGGTCAGCAGTTCCAGAGACACCTGGACCCTGAAGCCACAAGTGTCCCTGTGGAAAATAACAGCTAATGTAGTGAGAATTGTGTGCATTTATCTGTGTGGGCGGGTGTGTTTTTGTATGTGTGTGGGTGAGGGTCTGGAGGAGAAGTTAATACCTGCCTAGCCTGCAGAAGATGACCAAAGATGGCTAAAACCTGTAAAAGGTCAATTATACAGAAGGAAAAATGTGAAAGAGAGGGGAACCATGGGTGAAATTAAAGGCCTGGTTGTTGTGATAAGTGGTGATGATGTCAAGTCTGTGCCTTTTTTGGTGGTGATCTTGGCTTGTGTTAAAAAAAATAAATAAATAAAAGAAAAAAAAATGTCAAAATGTTCCAGCATGTTGGAGAAAGAAAAAGCTGTGTGATGTGTGAGAAAGGGAGCTGGGAGAGCAATGTTATCTTAGCCTTGACTGATTATACTGACAATGTGGTGATCTGTTTGTTGTCCAATATTTGCTGCATCTTGACAATATATATGTAAAAAAAAATTATTTCAGCATATACCAAATTTCCCTTTCACAGTTCTAAGTAGGCTTTTCATTCTAAATGCATACATTTAGTCTTTAAGGAAGAGTCATATATTTTTAGATCAAAGCGCAGTCAAGTCACTGCTACAGTTTCAAAATAGAAAATCTGTCAACAAAGCCCTGATAAGTCAACAAGCACAAGCTGCCGCACTGACAACAGATAAAAACTAAGGCTTGAGAACAAAACTTCTGACCAGATATTCAAAACAAAAATTTAGTTAATAGGCGAGAAGACCATTTTTGTATTTTGATGTTTTCAAAAATATTATCATTATCTTCCCTCCTATCTCAGTTTTAAATGTCAGAACATTATGTTCACTTTGTTCAATGACCTTTTCAAATGCATCAACACTGCCAACAGCACGAATAGTCCAGACAGGCACAGTTATGGTTCTATCTCATACTGTCATCTACATTTTTGAAACAATGAGACAACTGCTGTGCAATGAACATGTGTGTGTGACATTATCAATCCGCAGCTGCAGGCTAGCAGAGATGGTACCACACACCACGGAAGCACGATCGGTTTTCCTATAATTGAAAGGCACTTTATCACAGGACAACTATAAACAGACATTTCACAACGGCTCATTTCTTTAATGAAAACACAATCAGTCATTAAATCACCTAACCGCAACCACACACATACAGTGTACGCAAAGACAATTTCTGATTAACCACTAACAACGAAACAACACAAAGACATGTAGCTAACTAATAGACACAGGCAGGGATGCACACACAATTTGGCACATGACACAGTAAATACACTATTTTGGTCTTTTGAAGTCTCTTCCTTCAAGTGTGTCTTCAAGTCTAACTCTACGGTGTCAGAGCTCAAAGTTCATATTTTGTAGGATGAATGGGAACAAGTTGACGCTTTGTGCTTCAAGGAAGCACCAGTATTGTGCGGAGTGATAAGGAATGAGGACAATAGAGAAAAGCTGCCTGAGAGGCCAGATGCTGAGTCTGTAGCCATCTGGATTATCAGAGTGCAGTCATGGATGGAGAGGAGGGACGGTGAGGAGGCTTGCCCAAAGCCTGTTGCTGGGAATTATGGTTCCATGTAGAGAAAAGGCACTCAAATGGGTGACTTCCTGTAATGACTGATGGATGTTCCAGGGATTAAACCTTAACCTTTTATTGATCCGTTTAACTTTCCAAGTATGGATACCAGGGAAATATACTGGTCTGAAGTCAGCTGGTACACTTTCCTTCACTGGATTCTTCATTTAATAATATTAATCAAATAATAATCATAATAAACAAATGCATATACCAGTAGACGGCAGGCTCAAATTAACAAAGAAAAATCCTGGGGTAGCCTAGATGGATACATTTTGGTGTTTGAGTAAAATATAGCATTGAAGTACTCAAGGAAAGGAACAAAAAAAAATCTATTTCCAAACAATATCTTACGCAGACCTAACAGGCACCCATATTCACCATAAATATGGGAATGCTATTAGCTCGTCAATAAGATAACTGTTGTCCGTCACAAGTGCTGGTGCTACAAAAGGCTGATGAATAGGAAATGGAGATAATAGAATTCAATTTGTCACTCACTCCATGAGTGTAGAGTGTACAAAAAGAAGTAAGCACCTACTTTAGTATTGAGTACTCAGTGTTTTGACAGCTGGAATTAGGCTCTTCGCTGAGCCTGTGAATGAAACTGTCCTCACTGCTCACAGGCTTCACAAGAATACACATTCATTTATGAAGATTAGTCTATGAATGATGGCAACATAATGATAATGGGAGAGGGTGGAACTCCTGAATTATGGCAACATATATATCAAATCAATCATGCCTCTCTGGTAGATGATAGGCTTTAATGCAGACACTTAAGCACACTTTATGGGTAAATCTCATTTCTGGGAAGTGGTGGGTTGTGATCTTGAGTGTGGTTTTGCCGCTGCAGCTTCTGTTTGTGCCCGTGTTTTTCTCACCTCTGTTCTGTCTGCTAAATGGAAATTTAAACACCAAATACCTTTCTTAACTGAAACCGTCAAAAATGATGTCCTGATGTTATGCTGTTCTATTCAGTGCACTGCAACTGTAACGTGTATATTGGAGTGGTTCCTTGGAGTACGATGTGATGACGCAAAATGATTTTCCAAAAAAAAGTAGTAATGCAGTACAACTCTCAGATATTTCATTTTTCCTACTTTAAATTTTATGCCCTGCCGGTCACAGATATAATCACAAATCTTATATGAAAGGGGCTCATTAATCTCTGTGAGATCTCGACTTTTCCTTGGTGTCAATATAATCTAAGTGTTCATTTCCTGTACAGTGTTACCATGGTAGCCAAAGCAACATTGAGCTAAAAACGCAGAGGTGCATACAGGTTTAAAAGGCAACAATTGTCCCTGACAATAGTCATTATTTTCCCCAGATCAGTAATTCCGAACAGGATAAAGTCTAATTTATATTTCACAGGTGGGATATGTAACTCATGAACTTATTTTGAAGCCTTCACTATGCACAACTTCAGAAAATGGGAAACTGAAGCACCGATATTAGGAGGACGCTCTCGTATGAATGCTAATGAGCCAAGGGAGCTTTCCAAATTTGTGTCAATAGCTTTCTCGTTTTTCAACAAAATGTATTATCTCCACTACAGGCAAAACTTTCTTTGTCAGAGGAAAATGTTCAGTCGGGCTTAAATGAGCTGGGAATACTTGTTTTTTTGTTAAATAAACGTCAAGTTTATCTGAGATTAAAAACTGAGCCCCGTCCTATCTTGGGCAACCCTCAACCTTTAGAGAAAACCACAAAACAGAGCCAATGACAACCTGATCTGAATCTTTGCCACTAATATGCTGGACTACTTACAAGGTTTAGTTTAGTAAACAGTTGCACAGCTTTGATAATGATTCAGTTTAATCCTACATTTTGACATTCAAACTGTGAGGTTTCATAAATTATTATATATTATACATGTAAAATTCCAATTCATGGTTAAAACAGAATATATCTTGTTGGCAGTTAAACTTATCGACCCTATACAGTAGATGTGTCGGGACTACAAAGGGCAGCAGAATGCAATTTAATGCAGAGAATGACCCTACTTAAGTTCCAATAGAAGCCATCATTATAAATTGAATAGAGACACACATTTTTGTGACATACTGATACCGACAGAAGATTTGTGTTACATCCTAATGTGCACGGACAGTAAATTAAAAAAAAGTAATTTAGCAAGGTCACCCAAACTTTTATCAGGTGATAAATGCTTCCCAAATGGGGTTTTTGTTAATATGTGCCATCAAGTGCTACTCTAACATTACAAGCTGAGGATTTATGCACCTTGAAAAGCAATTGGACAGCAACCTTGTGCCTATGTTGATAAAAGGAGGTGTTGAAGTAATATATAATCATTGAACTCACATATGATGTCAAAGGTTTTCAGAAAGATGGCTGTCAGGGGAGTACAAAAGTGGTTTCAGTTTTTCTGTATTGCAGGCCCTTTTAATCTTGGACTCATGACAATGTACAAAGTACAGCGGTTTGACAGGCAGCTGTCAACCTTTTTCTTTTTCTATTCAAAATCCCATTGTGAGGTGGCCAAATGATGGCTTCAGAGTAAGCTTACAGAAATATTGAATCACATTGAATAAAAATATCCTTGGTGGAGGGATGAGACAAATATTCATTACAAAGAACCTGTGAGTCCCTTGATGCATTGTATCCATGCAGTGCCATTGTCTATACAATGTGGCACCACATAAGAAGTCATAAAATGTGGTACCGAGAGAGAATATGAGAATAAACTTAATAGTCAGGACCTTGAGGGTCTCATTACAAAAAAAAAGTCCCTATATAGTGAATGTGTGGGGCTTTTTGTTGTTTTTTTCCCCCTACTGAAATCCATTATGAAATTTAATACTAACAGTCCTGCTGAGTGTCATGACCCTCTTGCTCACAAGTTGGAGCGCAGTGGGATGGCAGCCTTCCAGTCACAGTCATTGTAAAGGGCCAGCGTATTTTTCTGCAGTTTCATCCAGCTCCGAGAATACAATAAATAAATACAATCAACTATAAACAGAAAAACTTGTTTGTGAAACACATTCGTCAGCACATTGTTAGTGATAACATTTGACTACAAAAGACGTGTTTTCTTACTTTGAACTCTTTGTGTCCTATTTCGGTCACTTTATTAATACTAATAACAGCGCTCTAAGAAAATATACTTTCATATTTTGCTAGTGTCAAGGCAGTTGCAGTCAGTATGTAACCCTGATACAGTCACTGAAACTTCACTCATCTTCATAAAGATTAGTTCAGTTCTCCCCTGTGAACAAACATACAAAAGGGAGGTGCATTCAGGGAAACGTGCTCTATATCCAGAATGTAAAGAATTGAAAATCACATACATAGAGAGAACACGTGCAAAAAGAAATTGTTACATTAGAAGTGCTTTGAGATGCTGGACGCAGTAATGGTCTCATGACCATTCTCTCCATATGCCAACATCTATACACAGTACTGCTGCGATGACCAGCTGTTCTCACACCTTGAAAGATCCATCGTTCATCAAACCATCCATCCATTTATTTTCACGGGGGTCAGCTCATAGTGGCAGCAGGCCAACTAGGCTATTCCAGATATCCAGAAGGTCTTTCCAGCTCCTCGAGGGGAATCCCGAGGTGTCCCCTGGACAGATGGGCGATACAAACCCTTTTCTAAGCCTATCCAAGGGTACTCTTGCAGTTGGACGTGCCTGGAGAATCCCCAAAGGAAAGCACCCTGGAGGGATCCTAATCAGATGCCCGAAGCAAAGCCATCCTCAAGAGGAAACCCATTACAGCCAGGTGTGTCTACAATCTCCCTCTCTGTCCTTGCCCAGAGCTCGTGATATAGCTGAGTGTTGGAACAAAGACGACTTGTATATTAAGTGCTTTGTCCTTCAGCTCAGCTCTCTCACTGCTCTCTCACTCGAGCTTGACCTCACTTGTTAACAAGACCACAAAATTCTTGATCTCCTTCATCTGGAGCAAAATTTATATTCGTCATCCAGGTATAGTTACTACATACTTCTCAAAGTGCAGCCAAGGTAAACCTCTGCTTTTTGCAATCTTGTCCATGAATATCACAAATGAGATCAAGAGGCAACCTTGGTGGAGTCCAACGCTCACTGAAAGTGTGTTTTACCCTGTTCTGAGTACACAGCCAAAGCTCTCTGTGATTGTACAAGGATTATATAGCTACTACTTCAAGCCTTTTACTGCCTTTAGATTCCTGGGGAACTTCCAGTGAAGTGATTCTTGTTGCATGTGTTTTCACTTTTTGTTTCATTTTGTTTGTGTTTTGTGTTTGTTTTGTTGTAATTATGGACTTGGAATGCTCTTCCCATTTCGTTTGTCCTTTCACTGTTGCATCTCTTTAGGAGCATAAATAGATTATGATTTAGAAATTCTAGTCAGCATAAGGTCAGTCAATTTCTTCCAGTCTCATTCTGTCCGTCATCACACAAATGTAGACTAGATTGTGTTTTCTGTACAGACATGTACAACACAAACAAGGCACACAAAAGGTTTCCTTTCTTAACCAGCTAATCTGTTACACTGCCAAGTCAGAGCATGAAAGACAGAAATAGAATACCACAGAACATCATGTGTTTCAATAAGGCAACACACAAAAATGGTACATTCAAACCGTCAGATTCTGAGAACAAGCAGGAAGAATCCAAAACTCTCTTTTATTGCTGTGATTGGACTTTGATTGAAAATGCAACTTTAATTGCAATTAATTTTTACTTTCACTCAGTGAGCAGATCAGTATTAGATATTCAAGTGATTGTGATGTTATAGGAATAAAAACTATACCTTCCAGCGGCTTCTGGTTGCATTTGTTACCCTCCCTTACCAGAGATTGACTATCCATGGATTTCTCCAAAGACCCAGCCGGCCGCTGTGGCATATGAAAGCCAGTTTTCCTCTTATCTCTAAACCAGCCAGAAGGAGTCATACCTCATTTGTGCTGGATTTGTCCCATTGGTGTGATGCTAAATTAAATATCTTTCTTTAATAACTAAAGGATAAAAGAGATAGACACTTCTGATAAAACTGAAATGTAAAATCTTGAATTACAAATAAGATGCAAAGTATTGTGTCGTTATACTTCCCACGTTATTCCCGCTACAGTTTTCCCACACTATTGCTTAAACTGGGACTCTCTACTACTATACTGACTTAGTTCTGACTCTGTAGAGCATATAGTCAGTTTCACATGGACAGAAATATCAAATATCAGAATTTCAGTTATTAAGCAATTAACAAAGCACTAAAGGCTACTTGACTGCCAAATCCAGCCTTTGTTGATGTATGTAAAAAGGCTTCACACCTTCACCTGACTTTGGGTTTCACCATGACTTTGGCAGAAAAAGGCAGGAAGGGGCTTGTAGCTGAGGCGCCATCTGGCAGTGATGCCAATCTTTGGCAGAGAGCCAAAGGTCAATGGGACAACTTACAGGTCACTCCTGTTGACACATATGCCTGAAGTGGACCTGGAAATGACAACGGCCCTGAAGAGGAAACAGCACATCATCACCTGGGACATGAACCAGAGTGACTCTAACCAGGGATCCGCAAGATACATGGCCATGCATCTCCCACTTTACAGAACAACCCAGAATTCAAACTTTTCATGGAAGCCACTTGTTATACTAAAAAGCCCCAAATGCCAATAAGACTTGACAGAAACTGTTACAGCTAACCAAACAATCCCTTCAATATCTGTACCATGTTCAATAGTATTCTGATTCATAAAAATGACTCTCTGATCTCATGCCAATGTGCCATGAAATCCTTTGAAATCCTCAAACATGAGTGAAGCTTGGAGGATTCATAGTGCTTTGAGGTCTGAGCACCAAGATAAATGGCTATGCTATTGCTGGAGCTGACTGTCTTCAGAGAAGTAACACCCAACTCAAAGAGCAAGCAAACACATGATAAATGTGTGAACACAGACTTTAATATAAATCTACCCAAGGCGTACCAAATACCAGCAGTTTGAGTAGATTCACCAGTGGGACACATGAACCAGTTTGTCCATCTAGACCATCTTTGTGTGCATTAAAGCAAGGAAAAACTGAAAAGAAATAAAATAAATAAGAAACTTGTATTCTGACTTGCAGTATACAAAACTTTTTTCCAGTATTATTTGTGCAGAAATGAAATGAGTGACTAACGTGCAAAATCGTCACGTCAGCCTCATTTTGGTCATTGAGAGGAGATGGAGAAGAGGAGGAGAATTTCTAAGGGTGGTGTGTATAGGTTCTGACAGGAGCTGTGCATAACCGGAGCACACTGTCTGACCTTCCCCGCTGTTGAGCCCATTACGCTTCAATTAACGACAGCGACCTGCTGCGACCAGAAGGAACAGATGCTGGGCCCACATGGTGGTAATTCAATGAGAGTCCCAGACAGGGGGACACAAAACTTGATCCACCAATCAAATACTCCCGTGCACAAGGGGATCCAAATTTACTCTGCTGTGTTGGGCCTTAAGATGGAGGAGCGAGAGCTGTGACCTGGACGTCATGAGGATGTCACAGTATGCGAGATCTAGTTGGAGATAATGCTGAGCTTCACCATATGGATAATTTGATTTCACATGCAACAAAAAATTTGATTAGTATCTATGCTCTCAGCTAATGGAGACTCAAAATTCATGTTAAAGCACTGCCAAGTCATTTGAGAGGGATATTATGCTCCAGCGTCTACTTTTGAATTTATACTGTAAAATAGACACACCAGGCAATTATGTCAGTCAGTCCACTATTAGATTCATGGATTACTCTTAATATTCTTAATGATGACCACAAATGCTTTTATGATGCATAATGGGTAAGGTCTAATGAGTCGCCCATCTAACAGCGGGTGTACCTTTGCTCATTACTTAAGTCTTCCAACACAACAAAAGGCCCTAAAATTGAAAGGGGACAATGGTGTTCTGGAGCGGCCATACTTCACTTGAGCTACATCAAGATTTCTTCAACACATACTTCAAGAATACAAATGCAGATTTTTCATATAGTCATAAACCGTTGATAATGTTTCCAAATCATATTAGAGGATCTATGGATAAAGTGTACCAGTTGTTTTATGAATGAGAAGTGAGCATCAACAATATATGCGATCATTTATTTTAAATAATCAACAAAAAAGACGTATCTAACACAGAGAGACCTCAACTCGTAGCGCAAAAGGTCACCTTGAGACTTTGTAGTCATGATGCAAAGCTCTACCAATCCCTGACAATGCAATTAACATGAAAAATGTGAAACAATATGTTTGTGTAGACAATGTTTCCCCAGGTCCCCTAACAATGCCCACACCTTATCTATAACTACACGAGGAGTCTTGGAGTGTAATTACGAGGGGACCCGGCAGCCCAGGACAGCACTCGGGCCTGATTGGATCTCACCTTGACATGACCCCTTCAACCCAGGGTGACGGAACCAACTTTCTAAATCTCAAACGAGGAACAATGCATTAGTTAATCAACTGATAAAAACTCCAGATAAAGGTCTCCTGATCCCATTAGAGCTGGAAATAAGTCTCCACTCTCTGCTGGCAGTTTTACTGTTGCTAAGGATGTAGTGTAGTATCCTATAGAGAGAACGTACTTCACTACGGACTGGGAACTTAATGAGCAACATTTTTGAATGCAGAGTCAGCAGAACTTGCTCAGAGGGCAGACAGTCACAGAAATGAAACTTGCTCTTATCAGCGTTGTTTCAGATGTAGGTCACCTGAGAAAAATACAGATGTGTGCATACATCCACAGTGATAAAATAGAAAGACTATTACTTTTAGATCTAGACAAAGAATTCTGAGCAACTTTGATTATATTTCTTGTTACTTTCCAACCCTACTCAGGCTGTCACCATACCAGATTTTAACGACACAATTATTGTGGCAAAAATAAATAAATAAATAACACGAAGAAGGATAAGCAGAAGCAGAAGAGGAGAAATCATTTCAGCCTAATTATTGTGATTTAATGTGTGTTTTGTCTCTCTTTGGGCCACTAAATTGGTCTCAGAAGCATGCAAAGAATGATTCTGACACCGTACCTGTACAAAAGTGACAATAGCAATTATAAAAGATTCACAAAGCCAAACATCTGTCATTACAATCTTATCCTGTGTCTGACTAACACAATATCAGTATTTCCCTTTTTAAATATCATAGTCATAGTCGGTACCTGTTTATAGCAACACAGCAACAGGCGGCCATGAGTCAGTTAATTTCTGCTTGCAAAAACAATGCATATGAAACATGACTAACTCAAACCTAAGCAACTACAGATTCATCAGAGCCATACTTTGATATCTTTCATCTGTCACCACTTCATTTGAGGCATTTTGGAACAAGCACTCTGTTTACAACCCAAATATGATATTACAGTCATAGACATAATGACTGTTACAATATGATTCAACGGCTGAGCTCTGAAAACTTTTGGTATATGAATAAATCGGTGGCTATAATCTATAATGGCTTTGTCATTGTGGATATTTGTTATCATCTGTAGGTAGTCAGTTCGTTACTGAGAAGCAATCAATTCCAGGGAAATAGCACCACCTGTCAGTGTTGGAGGATGAATCCCTGTTAGAAAGATACAGGTGAATGTTCTTTAGGGGACTTTACCAACATGTCATCTGTCTGACAACAGTGTGCACTTGGGGGGCTGTCTTTGTCTCTTTGAATCTCATAATACACTCGCACCTCCAGCAGTGTTGCGACAGCTGCTTCACAACTGTCACATTTGAATAAACAAATCTGAAGGAGAAAATGGAGCCTTGGATCAACACAACGCTAACTCAAAACCGCTGAATAATGCATTCTTCAAGACAACAATGTGCCACAAAGACACACAATGCTGAGTAGTGCGAACTGCTGTGAATTAGATGGTAATTGAAAACTTGACAAGTAACAATGCTCTCAATCTCCGAAAAACACTTCTCTCCAAAAGTGAGAAATTGTAAATTGCTTAAAGACAACAATAAAAAAGGCATTGTGGCCTTTTAGGATATTGTTTCAGGTAATTTAACACCTATTTTTTTTTTTTTAATTTCTGTGACTTTTAAGATCAAAGAATCAAAGAACACAATGAGACATTGTTAGGCTGCTATATTTATACAACCACTAGAAAAAATATATGCACCCTTACACCTCTGTCAGATAATGGACCACTTCTCCCAGAAAGTCTAATTTGATCTTAACAGTGAAGGGAAGAACGGCATTAAAATAAATGGTGTTTTTTCAGTGATATATAACCTAACTAATTACTGTTTCCATTGTTACAATTACATTACCGTAACTGACAATTACAATTACACACACACACACACACACACATGACCGGGACAGATGCAGCAACAGCAAGTCACAATAATTCAAAAGTAGCGTTTACAAAGTGGAAAAATAGATATTATTTAGTTTTAATTATGAATAATTGAATAATCAGCTGATTTCACAGTGCCACTAAAGGGAAAAAAAAATCTAATTTTTTTGAAATAGTGGTACAATATTTACAAGACGTAACTAGTGAGTTTGACTAATTACTTTTTTAATAAGATATCACACAAAACTCCAGAAACACACTTGACAAAATTATTGGCAACCTCAACTTAATAGCTTGTAATACATCCTTTCAAACAGGTAACTGAAACGAATATCTTCCTGCAGCCATTAATTAGTTTCTCACACCGCTCTACTGTAATCTTGGAACATTCTTCTTTTATAAACACTCCAGGTTTTTCAGAAGGGTTTTTGAAGGGTGCCTTTTTCCAGCTGCTCTGCTGAGATCTCTCCACAGGTCCTCTGTGGGATTCAGATCTAGACTCATTGCAAACCAATTCAGGACTCTCCAGCACGTTAGTTTGATTATGTTCATACTGTCTACTCAAGTCGTGATAAAGACACATGACGACGCACGTCAGATGGCGCTTCTGAAGAAGACTGAAGAATTAGTCGAAACATGTCAAGGTTAAGAAACATCTCCTCAATCTCACTGTCTGAAAAAAAGAAAAAACCTCACACTCTCCAGCACTTTGTCTTTAACCCATTCTGAAGGCTTTCTGAAGTATGTTTTGGGTTGTTGTCTTACTGGAAAACCTGCTGTATTCCCTTTTTTGACTTTTTTTTTTTTTTTTTTTCAAAATATGCCTTCAAGGGTACAATTTCACTGTTAAGGAATAACAAATTCCTTTCCTGATCTACAACAACATATTATTAAGAGCTCTGACCACAAGGTGCCCTGATATCCTCCGTCTCCAACATGACCCCAGTGGAAGTGACCAAAAAGAGATCAATAGCCCTCCGGCTGCCAACAGATATTACGGAGATCTAAGGCTTCTAAGTCTTTAAAATTAATTCTACAAGCAAAAGCAAACCATCAAAGATACATTATGGCAAATGTGTTACAGAAAATTTCACCCAAACAACAAGAAACGCGTATATTATCCAAGCTCATATTTCACTCACTGCTACTCGTGGCTTCATTTGATACCAAACAATAAATGTGAAATTAGAATTTTGCTGTTTCATCTTTCCAACTGTTCTGTCTGAATCAAAGTGCAAAGCCTCATTATTTCAACTGCAATTCCATTTCTGTTATCATATATAATATTTTAGTTTAATCAGTTTATTTCACAGGATTACACTTCTTGTTATTGGTTAGTGAAAACTGTTGCAAACTGATATTAACGCAGTGCTCCTAACAGAAATAAAGCTGTTGCGTGTACCAAAAGGCAGAGCAACATGCCCTTTCATAAATGAAAAGTAAAACACACAAGCTCAACTACAGATCAGCAAAACATTAGGCATCCTGGCTGTGATATTATGGAAATTAGAGTTCTGTATACAAGCAATTAAACAGCGCAGCTGATATTCATTAAACATGAGCTTCTCTGAGAATAACACTGCACTGTATGATTCATGAAGCCTGGATTTGCTGTTTCAGTATTAGTGACTGATATCCTTGGGTAGCGAATAATAAAAATGAGACCTGGGAAACAAGGAGTATGTAAAACATGACAGTCGTAGGGGACTTTTAAATGTGAAAAAACACCATAACATTGCTCATAGATGGTAAAATGCCTCTGGCAAGGGCCAGTGTTTTGTCTTCAGCAAATAGGCTTTATTTATTCCTAAAATATGAATATGAATCTCGAGCACACAACCACTGAATATTTTGTGGCTAACATACTTCTCAGCACCACATTCACACACACACAAACGCACACAGTGTTGTGATCTCAGTCAGCAGTGGCACAATGTCTCACTCCCACCTCTGATGCTAGAGGCCAAGGGGGTAGGATGGAAGAAATCTGATATTAGTATATTTGTCAAAAGTAAAAAAAACAAGTAAGCCTCGAGTCATTGGGTAATATTTTGAACATGGAAGTGTTGTTTGCTTGCTAACTAACTTCATGGTAGCATGAAAGCTTTGTCATGAGCTAAGACAGGAGCAGACAAGCTCAGCAGCATGTGATTTGATTGTGAGGAATTTCAATTTGAATTCCATCATTTCAACATGAGCGTGAGACGCTTTCATCCATTCGGAGATTAGAGAACATTTTTAGGCTATTAAGGTAAATTTGTTTGGTTTACAACTCCGATGCATTCATTCAAGTCTGACCACCAGTGGTGACAAAACAATACCCAGTAGTCAAAAAACAAATGACAATTTGTTGGGTATATCATAATTGCCACCGCAGGAGACAGGGATAGTGCAGCTGGAGTGAGTGAAGTGATCAACATAATTGCCTCTTTATCTTTCATTAGTATATTAAACTTCTCCGGGACAAAATGACCATACAAATAAATGAGACTAAATGAATGCAAATGAGTCTTGCAAAAATGTAAACCTCATGTAGGCAGTAGCAGCCACAGAGAGGCAGAGAAAGGGAGAGAGAGGAAGGCACAGGCAGACAAATAGTTCTTCTTATACCTTTGCCCATGGTCATGGAAACAGCTTGACATTAAAAAGCGTTTTCCGGGCCTGGCAGTGCTATGGAAAAGATGGAAAAGGGCATACACTATGGAAGTGGATCAACTGAGAATAAAAAAAAAAAAAAAAAAGTAATTTTCAATTGCAATTGCTTTTTTTTTTTTTTTTTACAAACATAAAACGTATTCTGAATCACCTGGTGCCTGAATTTTGTATTTCCATTTCAATAAATAAAGACATTTGCACCATGCAGTCATGGAGAAAAGGAACAAATTGCTGCATAAGATTTTACTACAATGCGGGATATGAAGTGTTTGATGTTGAAAATTTGCTCTGGGAGGAACTCACTCCCCCGCCAACACAATGTTTGACCCAAAACATTGTGGAGACTGCAATCTGCTGACATCTTAAATAATTATTCAGGGCTATCTGGGCCCTCTTGAGCTGTGGTCAGCTTTGTGTTGCTCCCCACCCGCAGCTCCATCTTAATCATTCCCATCACCAACTCCCTGATGTGCTCAGTGGGGCGATCTGACCAAACCCATACTGGTCCAGACACCACTGACATGGGCTACTTTACAGATAAACAACATGAAAGCCACTTTGTGCAACTTCAGCTCTCATAAGCAGCGACTGAACCACAGTATTTCCTATCCTCTTCATGTGAGCAAAACTTACCAAAACCATGTTACACAATCAAGAAAGCTATATTTAATGTGCACTTTTAATATTTTAGCTACGATGTATAAAATATTAAATCCATCTCTCGGCTTTAAGGAAGGTTATATTCAGAAATTTGCTGATATCACAGATACGGTGCCATTGAAAACCTCCACACTAATTAAGTGTTATATGGCAGCATGAAACTAAAGAGAGAAGATATAGCCATGAATGGTCTTCCTTTTTAACTGTGTTAGAAAGGAAGACCATTCATGGCTCCTACATCAGAAGTCTAATTGTTGGTCAATCAACCTCTGCTGCGGAGATGGTGCATGACATCTTGACTCAGTGCAAACACTCGATCACCTTTGTTGGGTCAGGCCTTTATCTGATTTTGCCTTCCAGATAAGCTGAAAGTGGGCCTTTATTGGACATTTTCTCTGTGGAGAGCCCTGAGCCGGCTCACTTTGGAAAAGCAGAGACCTCACAGTGGCCAAATCCAATCAGATGTTTTGAGGGCTGACAAGTCCAATCAGTCAACAGCTGGTTAGCGCTCACACCTTCGCCTTCGGTTTTACAGGTAAGCATCTGGTTTAGGAGTTGCAGATGCAGAGTAGAACACAATGCTGGAGAAAAGGCTAACAACAACAAAACAATGTTTCTCTCACAGTTCAACAGTCTTCTGGTGGCGTTTTTAAGTAAAAATTGCACCACGTCATCATTCAGCATGTTTATGTATCTATTCACAGCAGTTCATAAAGGGTCTTTTAAATATCTTAACATATTGATACTGAGGCAGATAATATCCCTCCAACATTTTTATCAATCTATATAAATTACACATACTGAAAAAATGAACTCATCTTTGAAAATACATACCAAAGTATAGCATCAATTGGCAGGTCAGTATTTCATTCTTACAGAGCTACTGTAAATGTAGCTTCAGGTCTAAAGCAGCATAGTGGGATGGTGACTCATGCAAGCCTCTGTCCTCCTTAGAAAATTTAAATATAGACAATATAGACAAATATGAACCAGCATTGAAAGCTTTTGGGGGTGAAATGCAACTCGTGAAGAGCACAAGTCCACCAACAGACTAAAGAGTTTAATTTCCCAAAGGAGTGCTGAAGGGAAACTATCTCACTGCAAGCGATTGGGTGTATAATCAAGTTAATCATCTAATCACTTTAACAGTGAACTTCATTCATAAATTCCATACACCATATTTCATAACTGTCAATATATGACTAATGATTGTTATTCACGGTGTGTTATGGTAAATAAGTAAATCATTTTTGCAATATATTTCTTTTAAACAAGCATAAAGTCATGAGCAGTCAGATGTTAATCAAGAATAATAAGGAGAAATAATAAATAAGGAAACATGCCGGTGAGACACTTTGCTCATCAGATGGAATTATCGTGTTTCGTCTGTCAGTTTTATTAACCTGAACAATAATCAATGAACATGCCAATCTAGATTCACATACCATCTGTCCCATCAATAGGGCCACCTAAATCTTCTCCAACTCAGCTCAGACTGATAAAATCAGTCTATCCTCCGGGACAGTGGCACAAAGTACTCTAATGATTTTCTGCTATGCTTCACCCACCTCTGACTGCAATGTTAAGCCAAGTAGTTGAAAGAGCTGTAGCAAAATAATTCACTGTGTGTGACAAAATGCATGGATTCCAAAACGAACTTGTCTAATGGTGAGCCGTGTTTCTGTACCTCACAGCACGATTTATAGATAACAGATAACAAAAAGGGAGGGCTGGATCTCGGATATAATTAGGTCAAGCATAGGAAAGTGATTGACTCTGAGACATTCAATTACAACTAATTTTATAATTAGTCAACGTGTAACCTAGCAACCTAGCAGTAGCATGGGTTGCTTTCACTGTGTCCTATCTTAGCAGATGTAGACATAGGAGTGACCTCTTTTTGTTTCCAGAGTAATAACAACATTATTTTTTCAATTACAACAATTATCTTTAAGTGTCTGGAATTAGCAACTGTCAGAGCTCGCTAAGGATCTACAGTACAGCACAGTCTCAACATGAAAGGTTTCAGGTCCACATTAACTACAAAGCAACAGCTTTCTGGATCTGTTGTTTTTTTTTAAAAGATGAACCCTTTACCTCCACCGCTGATGGTATGTTTGACATATCTGCGTAGCCCTTAAAGTTATAGAGTTTTGGCTGAACAGCAACAGACTGACTGCCTTATTTGGCAAAAACTGTTTCTATAAAAGGGGCACCTACAGCCTGAAAGGTTATCAGCTTTGCTTATAGGCCAGAAGATTTAGAGACAAGCTCAATGTCCAGGGCTGAAAAATTAAACCAGAATGGATGTACATTAGAATGCATAGAATTACCACCCATACATTTATAGCCCGAGTGTGTGTCTGTCTCTGTATGTTGGCCAGTGTACCCTGTCCTCGCTCAATGTCAGCTGGGATTGGCTCCAATACCCCCCGCAACCTGGCATTTATAGTCTGGGATAAATAATTTTCATCACTAAAGCTGCTGCTTCAAGGGACAGGCTATGCAATCTATACTGCCAACAAACTGGCATGGACTGAAGTCTTAGCCCCACACACACCACACCCCTTTGACCTTTTTTGGAAATTGGAGAATCAGGCTTGGACTATCTAAATCACTCTTCATCAATACCATTGAGGCTATACCCTTTTTTTTCAACATTCTGTGATAATCACACAAGGCGATGGTCCTTCATTTGTGCATAAGAAGGAATGCTCCAGAGCTCATTATGGCTAATTTGATATTGATCATCATAAAAAAAAGAGATAATCATGAGCATCATGTGTCTTAACCCTATAAAGTCTGACCAGAGAAATAATGGACAAAAAATTGAAATTTTTTTTCAGTCTGACGTCTTTATTTGGCCCTTTAACAAAGTGTAAAAAAAAAAAAAGCATATTTGCCTTTTTGTTTATATCATATTTATTACATCGGGCATTACACCCAATTCAGGCAATAACAAAAACTTTTCCCCCAGGTCATCTGTAACATCTGTATCTTTATATCTGCATCTTTATTTTTTCCAAACAGCTGCCTTTTTCAATCTTTTTCTTTTATTTTGCCAAGGGGATGGTCTCATAAATGTATGTATCATATGATACGCACGGCGTTATAGGGTTAAATTACATACTGCATTAACATCCCAGTATGAAGTGTACTTGCAGTGCAGTAACTACGGTTTGTGGAGACATCATGGTGGAAACTAGGCATTTGCAAAGTGCACCTGGTGCTGTGTGCATCTGAGTGTGTGTGTGTGTGTGTGTGTGTGTGTGTGTGTGTGCGAGAGAGAGAGCTGTCACTTACACACATTGTTACTGCCGTGGTTAAAGCAACAGATGCAGATGATGTTCCTAAGACACAACTTTTCTCTGCAGTTTCCGCAGAGATTCACCTTATTGTTTGTATCACACAAACAAGAATCCCCTAAATGTGTAACTGAGTCACACACTGTATCTCACCACTCTTTGTGTAAATCAATGTACCGTATGTAGCAAGACATGACAAAGTTGCTAATTTGCTAGTCAAGGACAGGAGGTCATAGCCACTTTGTCTTTAATGATGTAGAAATATTCCTGAGGGGCATTTTGCTATCCTTTTCAAATTTAAAACCTCTAATACAGCAGATGTTGTTATTGTTAACAATATTTGCAGGCAGGTGTTTATTTCTGATGGTGTGTTACTTCAGATGGTGTGGCCATAGCTCGATGCTGTGACAGTGTTTCTCAACAAGGTAACCAGCATTCAGTTGGCGATGTCTTATGTTTTTTTTTGTTTGGTTTTTTTTTAACTTCTTATTATTTTTGGTAATCTGGAAGTCACCGTGCCTGAAGCAGGGAGCGGTGTTCATACCAGTGTTGGGGAGGGGGCTATTTGGAAGTCATGACCACTGGCTTATAGTCATTTTATATCACAAATGTTGAGAACAATCATTTAATGCTGCACAGTTAGGTTCGCTCTTTATATTAGTTAACTAAAATCCATATCTGTCATTTAGTGTGTATCTCTCATTAGTAAATTCAAAGACATCGCAGATGGACTGGAATGTGCTTTATTAACCGGATAGTGTAGCTGAACTGATGGGACTGTAAACGGATGATACAGAGCCAATGAAAGTCAATGACACTTTTAATGTATTCAGATTTTAATAAAACATCATGCCTATGGCTTATTGGATAACACATTTGATGAAAGGGTAAGACTTTGGATAATGCATTATGGTTATTTAAGCATGTAAAATAATGTGAAAATTCACTCACCATCTGATTGATCACACTGCTGATTACTTATCATCCATGTGGGGATGTTTGAGACTGGGTCGATCAAAATGGGGCCCACCACTTCACATCCTACTTTTGCAGGTGTCGGAATTCTGTTCAAAGAACTATGTCTAAGTGAATAAGTGAACCCTTTAAAATGAGCAGAGATGAAATCGGTTATAAGGTGTTAATATGCCATATTTGCCTCCACCAGGTGTCTGTCCCACACCAGTTGCAGTCAGCAGCGCATTAACAGAGTTGTTTTCATGTCTGCAAAATTATGATGTTCCTGCTTGAAAAAATGACTGCAAAAGGAAGCAGCCTAACAGCTAGACCAAACAAAAAGCAGTATATTATTGTTTTAATTTGCCACAAATGTAAGTATGTGTTTACGTTTATCAGGAAACCTAGGGATTCATTTTGAAATGTCTTTCTGGGTAATCTAAATATCCAATAAGAAAATAAAGGATTTATGAGTCTGGGGAAAAGATTTGCCCCAAGAGGTAAAAACCTATTTAAAGGAATCTGCAGAGCTCCACATTTTGCACGAAAGGCCAAATAGAGAATAGACAGAATAATCCTGGATTTATTTTGAGATGGAAATTTTGCATAATTTTTCATGGGGGCAGTTTTACAGACTTTGCAGCATAATAATAATAATGATAAAAAAAAAATCTACAATTAAAACCTATACCATTTACAGAGCAAATGTAAAAAGTCAATTAATTGAAAGTTAACACATTGTGTTTTAAAAGTTAAAATTACCCATGATCAGAAAAAATTATTGCGGCTAATTATGTTGCGACACAATGATGGAATTTTTTCACACAAATTTGTCATTTCATTTTTTACTCAAACAAGCTGCAGAAAATTAATATAAAAAGACAAAGCAAACGGTGGAGAACATTTATGATGAATATAAAACGAAAACAGGCACATACATCCACAACGCTGCATTAATAAAGAGACAACTTTGCCAAATCTGCAGACAGGGCTTGATAAGCCGATCGTTTAAACTGCAAAATGTAAATGATCAAATTTAAACCCAGTCTTCTTCTACAATAGAAAGTGAAGAATTTCACAATGAAAGCACAAACAAACCAGAGTCTGGGAGGTGACAACTCTCTGGCACTCAAAACTGTGCTGTATTTGTGCAAGAAGTGATTCCCAGTCCAAGGATCTGGCGCTTGGCCAGGAGACACTCAGCACCAGTATACCATACCAGCCAGTGCCAGTCACTATCCAATTGTTTGGAGGCGCACAGCCTGTCCTAATTAGATGCAAAAGACTCGAGAAACTGTATCTTGTGGCACTACAAGCAAGGATAGAGAAACACGCCACACAGCATGCTGAAGGGTAATGAAATGATGAATGGCAAAAGTGTATCAACAGGCAGCCTTTTAAATCCGCCAACTACTGTAGAGAGCAAAGAGCTTTCACAACAATAGATCTACAACACTGAGCTTCTCACCTTGGATATCAGGGCATAAGGGGAAAAATTTATCGATAAGTGATCCTCTCAGCAGCTCGTCCACACTTCCCGAAAAGACGAACACATCAATCAATTAAAAGGGCTCTCAATAAAGCTCTTCAGTAAAAGCAATGATGCTCATGTGATATTCCTCACAAGACTCGAATTCCGACACCAGAGGCGGCATGATGCCATTGTCTTTCCTGCAGCTTCACTTCTCTCTAACCGCTTTACTGGATATCTGGATATCTAATATCACTGAACTAACATCCGTTTTTAAGAGTGAACAAATATTTCTTTGCATACAGCTGGTTTAAACAAGATGAGCACAGACTGAATTTGTAACTAGGTTGTCTCTGTCAGCGGAGCTTGCCATTTAGTCAGGTAGCCAAGATTTTGTTCAGTCGGGTTAATCTTTTTTTTTTTCTTTTTTTTTTTTAACTACTCCTTGAGTCTGAGATCTCAGCCTTTTTCTTTTTACATTTATGGTATGTATTCATGTATTTTATTTTATTTGACCATTTATTTCATTTCTTTCTTTTTTTTGTCTGCATTTGTCCTCATAGTTTAACACCACAGGGTGTCAACATTATATGAGATTGATGCAGTTATAGTCTTGCAGCTAAGTCGGGTTATTCTTATCAGTATTTTATTTTATTTTATTTTTTTATGCTGATAAATTTCACTTACAAAATAATTTCTCCATCCACTTCTGTGTGTGGACATCTGATTAAAGCATTTCATGGTCTAATTAAATGTACTTAGTATCTTCTATCTTTAAAGAGCAGCAAGCAATTTAAATCCACAAGTCAGAAAGTGGAGTGTGAAGATGAGACCAGATTTGATGGAAATGCACATTAATAGTCCATGAAACGCTTTCCTACAGCATATTACTACAAATGTGACATTCTTGAATTCTTAGAATTAATTCTTGCCGCCACATGCAGACGGACAAGAAACAGAGAGACTGCAGGTGAATAGTCAGGTATTAAGAAAGCTGGAGCAGAAACATCCACAGAATATTAGCCTCTAAAAAAAAACACAGCCCTGGACAACTATAACCGTCAAAGTAGTAATTACACAGCCCCATATTCCAAATAACACAATTGGAGATATTTTAAAACTGTTGAAAATAAAAGTGAGGTGTCATTACTGACACACTAACAATATATAAAATCTTCTTTCTGAAATCATCGAATGTGAGGCTTGTTAAAAGGGATTAAGTGTACATCTGTGTGTAGGTGCGTTTGTCTGTTTAAACACATTGCCGCAACGCCAGAAATGCGGATGGCAATTGCATGAAGATAAATAAACAGAATGATTGCTCCACACTGTACAGATATTCAGCCTTGCACATCCCAGCTTACACGAACGACCGCCACGCAGCTACAGTAAAATTCAACCATTCACACTTGAAGCTCATTAAAAGTCAATATAAAGGATAATAGCAAATAATATACTGCAGGAGAGCTCGTTTGGCTTTTCAGAGTGGCTGTTGTGATGTGATAAATGATAGGACGGTTTATGACTTGCAGGACTTTTTTGAATGTATTTCTTTGCTATACAAATGTACACCTGGCTAAGGCAAGCGTGATAGAATGTGCTCGCTTATTATCCAAGAAAGATTCAAAACACAATGAGATATTGTTCCATCTTAACTAAACACTTTGTCACACACCAGTTTTTATTTTGAGTCAGTTCCTCACACACCTTACTCTGCCATAACACACCAATGCACCAAATCCAAATCAGTCAGCAGCGGAGCACTGACTTTGAGTAATACGCATTTGGCCATTTGGAGATCATTTTTACAGTAAGATTATCCATAGCAATGAGATGGTTTTTGGCTGATCGCAGCCAGGACTAACGCATTGCTGATTTTAATAGAAAGACGAAGGTGAATGACATCTGCCTTGTAGTGTTGATGGTTTCATGTAATCCTGCAGACATCCATGTTTCTGTTCATCATTATAAACCTCTCAAAACTAGAAAAATACTGTAAAAAAAAAAAAAAAAATTGTGAGTTACCACTCATCAGTAAAATGAACAGGTAAGTGAAACTCATGTCACTTTGGATGCTTATTTTGTATTACAATACACTGTTTTGCTTTGCATGGCTAGATAAGAAAAAGTTTTCCACCCAAAGCCTCCTGATGCAATATCATACTAAAAACGCTGGGTTGCTTCTGTGTTCCTCATAGTTTTATAGCGGCCTTGTCCTGTGGTGAAGTGATCTTTCATCAGCACACTGGCGTTAATTTCTACTAAACTAACATTGAATACAAGGTTAAAAAAAAAAAAAACTATAAAAATATATTTTTAACAGCCATGACTCAAGCTTTCGGTTTCTTGTTTGATTTTTTAAACACACTACTAATAGAAATTGCTGTTTGTGTTAAGACACTGTATGAGCTAGGCAGTGACATGCCTTCCAGAGGGAATCATCTTTGGCCCTGATAACACCAAGCCTGCATATTAGAGCCTTCAAGATTAACATGTGTTCTCCTTTTATTTATGATTTCCACTTAGATAGAGCTACTTATGGAGAATCAGACCCAATGCAACAGCGGCATTAAAATGAGAGTCAGTGAACCAAAAGACCTTTCCTCTTTAGTGTTGGCAATTTGATCGCTGGGCTCCCATCTCTTCGGCCTGAGGCTGCATTATACTAAGTGGTGAGGTATGTATCTTCCAGCGTCTGTTATTACTTGTCTTCCACTCATGTAAAATGTGATCTCTTTCTCAATCTATTGGACACAAAAGGCTGTTGGAATTCAAATAATCAGTGCTAGCCCTTGAATTTCAAAGTGGTATTAAATCCAAATGACTGCAGTTGTACATTTCTATTAGAGCCATGGCAGGAGCAGCATGTTTTCACCAAAGGTCACATGTTTGCTTCAGGTGAGCAAATCCTTCCTTTTCTTATTAGATGTAATTACTGCTGACACCTCCAAGACAGCAGAAAAATAAACAGAATTTCAAATTAAAACAGAAGACCCATACAGCAGGTGAAAAAATAAAAAGATACAGCTGACCATTATGAGGGAAGCGAATTGCTGCACTAATTCTATTACGTGCAAGGAAGATTTAGTGAATATAGCCAGTGATCCAAAGTTAATAGGGGCGATGGCAGCAGGGGATCCAAGCTAAAGGCCAATGGGCCGTGAGGAGTCTGACCGGGTTTTGTGACAGCTCTCTTCAGCTGCCTGACAACTGCATAACAAAGAATAACCTGACATGATCAGACGGAAAGCGCAGTAGACAAAAAAGCCAGCCACTTGACAAAGACCCCTGAGATAAGATGTGTTCAGCTTCTGCATTTGTATTCCAAGTGGGGTGGGAAGCTCGGGGGGGGGGGGGTAATGTAATTGAAAACTGTTGGGGTGTTGGGGGTCAGCAAATTCAATATACTCGAGTGTTTGTGGCCTGGGTAGCAATGTGAAGTAATCCAGCCAAGCGTAATGATTCTACTGGCCAAATAATAGCTTCCAGATCAGGTTGATGTGAATGGGGATCTGAGCATGAAATCATCATTGCTAACTATGTCAAGGGCAATGCTTACTAAAAGGGGTTTCCTCTGAGAAGGATTTATTTATTTAGGTGGATTCAGATATTTTTAATCCATTAAAGAAAAAAAAAAAAAAAAAAAGAAGAAGAAGGTTTCTCATAACCAGGCTCAAGCCAGCCCACCAGTCTGTGAAACTGCAGCAGTGAGAACAACGTGGACCATTTTAGATTTAATAATATTTTAATGTTTTGGCTGGCTAAACAAAAGTAAATTCACCTAAAAAAAAAAAATTAATTCATAAAAAAAAAAAAAGACCCAAACGTAGAGGATAAAGATAAACAAGGTGGATCACCTTGAGTGACTTGACCTTCATCTGATGTCAATATGATCAGCAGCAGAGGTAATGAGATCAAGGATTCCCTGGATGCTCCCAGCATGGTTAATCACTGGATGATCACATGCACACACACTTGAAAGTCCACATGTACACACACTTTCCCCCTGAGATATACCAAGCCTGCAAAGCGTGTTACTGTTGTGTTCTCAGTCTTATAGACAATAGCTTTCATTTTCTATCTCTCTGGCTGTGGTCCATACATTTCAAATGTGTGATAGCTCTTCATTTCCTAAGTATATTTTATGTTTTCACTAGAATATTCCTCATGGTGCATGAAGATATATCCATATCCTCTCTGGAGAGGAAACCTGCCTATCTCTTCCTCCACTGGGTCTGTTTCTATCAATCCCTTTTCTTTGTGGACAATTGAGAAAATTGGGTTTTCAGTTCTAAAACTGAAATCACACACTAATTCTACCAAAGAGCAGATGGCGGGGGGTGTTCAAATTCAGATGGAAACTGTAGATGCCAATCTTTCCATCATAGCAATTCATTCTAATCAGAATTCAATCTGACCAGTTTTACCTCTCAATGAAGGGAAAGTATTAGACTTACCACTACCTGGAAGCCCACCTCTTAAGTCTCAAAGCGGGCAGACTTTTTAAATAGTCGCAAGAACAAAACACCGGGCTCAGACACGAAGATGTATTCAGTAGTTTGAGTTATCTTTCCAATTAATAAACCAACACATCGTCAAAAAAAAAGAAAAAAGCTGCACTTCATTGATGCGACTGCACACTTCAGCAAGAAATCCAACTCAAGCTGCGATGAGTTAAAAGAATAAGAATTTGAACTTCTGTGATTTGTTCATTCTGGAGATGAAGAGGTTGTCACAACAGATTCATACTGGCATTTGTCTGCACAAAGTATTAAAGCAAACCATCAAAGGGAGGCTGTGACACAGGTTATATTTTCTTAATGCAGACCTGTCAAACATTGTGTAGTTTTTAAAACCTGAAGATAAGCTTACTTACTCAAGGAAAAATAAAGAAAATATGGTTTAAAACACTGTCTGATGTGCTAAAGGAAAATGCATCCGATTTTGGACTTGGAAAACCAGGTGTGACACGACTCATTTCAGACAAAACAACAGACGAACTCTTTTCTAAAGAAGCAGGTTTAATATTTACTGATGACTGCCTCCCAGACAAATGTGAAACTTCTGCTGCTCTCATTATTGGAGATGACAGATTCAATGAACTGAGCTCACACTGATGAAAAGATGATGATGATGACAAGAAAATGCATTAGAAATAAAAGCGTGGCTGCAAACTATGCTGGATGGATTTTGTTGTTCAAAATTTAAGTGGAAAACAAAGAAAATCCTTGTTGAAATTGGGATGATGTGTGGAGTAAGGCCCTTTTGCACCTCTCTACAAAGTCCATTGTTTCCTGTTGTTCAGAGTGGTCAACCCAATCCTGTCCAAATGGTCTGAATACTGATGTCTTGATTGCTTTCAGTATTCCAAGTAGCTTAATTAAGGGACACTTTGATTTTTCAAGATATGAGTTGTATGAATTGAGAACAAACGATCTATTCCTCCCAACCTTCCCTCCTCCTGTCCCAATAAACTCTGGCTACCCCTCTTCATCAAAATCCTCTTCAAGTAGGCTGTCTCAGATAATGCAGGAAAAGAAGAGCTTGCGAACTTTTGAGTCAGCCACATGGATGTCTTACAGGAGCTAATACCACCTTAAAGCATCGGTGTGAGCCGAGTAGTGAAGCAGGAGTCGATTGATTGACAGCCTTGAGCTACCACCCCTGACTTCTGTTATTGGTTAGATGGAATATATCTGAGCCGCTAGCAGGCTGTTCAATGAATCGGAGTCCCACCAGCTTTTGAAAGCAACTCTTCATATGAAGATATGTTTTGGAGTATATTTGAAATAAAAGCCTCGAAGTAGGTTAAACCCTGTAGCTTTAAGAAAGCCAGTGTATGGACTTGATATATGGACTAACATTTAGCAGTCAAGATCGAATAAACGGATATTAAGCTTTTATGTGAAGTTATAGCCAGTCAATCATGTTTTGACAAGTGTGAAAAACATTTCACGCTGTACGAGTCCAAAGCTTGTGTGAGTTATCTCTCACTAAATATCATTGCGGTGATATGCACATTCACTAACCTTCGCCCTTTCAAGTGCTTTACAGATGCATCTAATTCTATTAACAGGCAGCCGTCATTGACAAATAGCCTCCTACTCCCTTTACCCTGTCATTGCATCTTGTCAGGACATGGTTATAGGTAAATATTTGTGAAATTAACCTTTTCCTCCTCTGCTTGTGTTTTAACAAGCAAAAGCTCTCAATTTAAAAGAAAATCCTTGCAATTACAAACCCTTTTGGCATTCACATTTCAAAAAGCACTTGCTTAAAGAGAAACTGCTGGAGAGTCCAGAAATGGCCAGTAATGACTCCAGAGCTGACTCCCATAGTGGTGTACTATCTGACACAAATGTAAGGGTGTCAGTATTTTTGGTCATGTGTGTACTTACACAATGCAGTAATTGCCCTACGATAAGTACTCACTGGAAGTACTTCTGAATGAGGTTTGTGTTTCACTTAGCAGTCACAATGTAAAATCTATATCAGTAAGGCACTGAACAGTTTATTTAGTTTTTGTCTCTTTGTTTATGCAACAACAGTGCCTACGCTGAAGTCAAAATTGTCAATGCAGCTATCAATACTTTTTTTGTTCCATATGAATAAAAAAGTGAGAGCCGAAAAAAAATAAATTTAATTCTTTACTTCATTAATTAATTCATTTTTAGATCAGATTTTTTGGTTGTTCAGTCAACCTACTTGGTCCAGAATTAAATAGCACAATGACTATCAAGCGGATTGCCAGGGAGTTGTGCACATTCATGGTCCCAAGAGGATAAATCAGGTCGTCATTGTGTAATTCTGATTGTGCATTTGTAAATTTGTTAGTTTTCGACAAAGAATGAGCAAAACTTATTACGCTCGTTGGCATTCGACGCCTTTCTTCCTTCATGCTGATGAACAGCTGTTAGCAGAAAACATGATCCTGGAGGAGTGGAGTCATTTCCTGTCTCAGTGCCGATCATCAGGATGGTGTGTGAACCTGCCGTGCACTGCGTCGAGTTTGCTTTTCTGTTTTTGAAGCTGAGTAAACTAAGTGTTTTGAAAAGTGAACCCCCCACATAAGCATGTTACATTAGAATTAACATTAGCCACTGCAGCCTTTAGGGATAGCTAACGTGGCTGCAGACTATAATCGTGCTTTCAACTCAAGTCAGTGTTGACATTTATTAGGACCGATACAACTATTATATTTTTCATTGTACTGTATTTGACAAAAGGCAATGAGCTCAAATGCAGAGTGACAACATGATAAAAATGCTCACTTTATTATTTTAAATTTTCTTTTACAGGATTTTCAAAAAACATATGAGCCCATAATGGACAAATCTGTAGTAACAGGGAGAGCTGATCTCTCCATCAGTTCCATGATGAATAAACCAAATGCCAGATGGAGTCTGTTTGCCAAGAAACCCTGAACACTACTGTACAAACTGTAATGCAATCTTTTGGCTCCTGGTTATGTGCCCTGATAGGCTTTTAAAGATTAAGTAGCACATAAAGTCTCCAATATTAGTACAAATCCCCTATGATGCTATACAAATGAATCCAGCACACACACACACACACACACACACACACACACACACACACACACACACACACACACACACGTAGTCATGAGTCATGGTTTCCTTTCAGAAAGTAATTGTTTATACCAGTGGTCACACTGGTCACACTGCCTGTAACTTGAACACCGGCATAAGCAGGTGCAGCAAAGTGTCTGCCTCCAGAACAACAATATACCACCCTCATATTTCAATCAATAATCAGGGTGGGATGTAATTAGTAACTTGGAAGGGTTGTGAGAGTCGCGTGAAAGATTAGTCAAGCGGAGAGGTGGCACACTCATTGGGGTGATTCACAGCCCAACAGTTTGTCCCCCCGCTCAGCCTGAATCCATGCCGTCTATCTTCTTTATATGAAGCATTCAAGGCTGGAAATATGCATCTGTCAAACATCCCCCATTACTCCGGCTGCCTGTCACACCTGGGGCAGCTCACAACCAAAGAGAAAAAAAAAAGACAGAGTGTAGCTGTCAGCAGAGAACCCTCAGCGGACTGAAAAGGCACCAGCTTCCCCCCATTTCTCTGACTCTAATTTCCTCAAGAACGCAGATATTTTTCTGGGTCTCAGGCTGAGTGCTAGGTTAATGACAGAGGCTGTGCCAGGCAAGGAGCTGAGGCAGCTCCTTTTTGCTCCACATAGTATTTAAACATTGTTTTAAAACAAGATACAGACACAATGTTTAATATACTCAACCATCCATAATCACCACCTATCTCCAGACCGGTGACTGTGTAGCTGAAAAGTGAAGAATGTGTCATTAATGACCATGTAAAAGCCCATACCACAGATACTTAGTATGTGTGCATTGTGTGTTACCATCAAATCTGTGCTGAAAAAATAAAAAATAAAAGTGTATCGTAGCTACGGCAACAGACTGTAACCAATTATGGTTAAAAACAGCAAGTTGTAATGACGGTCTTAATGTACAACTGATGGTTGTGGTCTTGCTGTTGATGCTTCCACTGCAACATGTCTAGATGTTCTCTCACCTCAACAATGAATGTCTTTTCACGTCACAAAGCTATTTCTCTCCACAGTCCAAGAGAGCACAGCAAACTATGTCATGAATGAAATATAAGCACACCGCTGTATTACTTATGAGACCTAACACAACTTTGCTCTGAGCTATTTTCAGATTTCATTTAAATTTGTCAGCATGATGAATATTCTTATACTATTCAGACGCAAGGGGGGGTTTTACATATCAGCAAAGACCACCTTTCAACTAACCAATAGTGTTGATATCAATCATGATGGTAAAAGCAGTCTGTAAAGTTCCTTCAAGTAATTCTACAGCTGTAGAAATAAGACATAATCCAAGTGATAATAATATGCATCATTTTTAAATTTCAGACCTAATATTTTGTTGTCATATTGTTTATTTAAACTTCAGGGTCAGCACACTGCTCCTGGGCAATCTCATACTCATTTATACATCTGCTGAATGGCTGATCCAGGAAGAGACAGCTACTTCCATCTTTTATTCAAATTCTTGTATTAATATCAAAGCTTGGAGTATGAAAGAGAAACATATTCAGCTGTGCTATAAATATCAATGAAAAACAATTACCACATAACCTACACTATGACCTAACCTTTTGTGTACTGCACTGTAGTGGGCTGAATCTAATTATCTTCTCCTTTCTCGCAGTTTCCAGTACATTAGAGTTAATGTTCCGTAAACACAAATTTACAGTTTGTGTCAATTAGTCAGCAGCAGAAAAATCAATTCAAAAATACAGCCACCCATGTTCAGACACAGAGTGTCAGGGGATGAGAGCAACTGTCCTGCATCTGATATTCGTGCACCACACAGACGGACAGATAGACTCCCCAGCTGGTTCTCTTTGCTGTGTATAAAGTCCCACCAGAATACTCTATAAATAATCCAAAGAGACGATCTCTCACTTCAGCTTTTCTGGATTTAGCCTCAGCTCAGTTCTAGGAGGACGCCATTCCCAGATCAATATAGATCCACTTGTCACCTGCTGATCTGCGAATGTACACCTGAGCTGATGCTCCTGAAACTCTTAATTCACTTTCTACAGCCAGCTTTGATGAGCGGACACCCCCTTTCCCTATCTGTCTTGTTCTTTTGTCACATTTCCTCACTCCCTCTGTCCCTTTCCGTCTCTGTTTCAGTATGATGTGTGTGTTTTATACCAAGCAAAATGCTCTCGTACATGCACCATTCATATACACTCTTCCAACTAAAGCCAAATTCCAAAAGTTGTCCTTGGCACAGTTTACTAGCAATAAAAGCTCAGCATCGGGTCCCTCACGAATGTAAGAAACAACTTAATCTCCCACAATCAGACCACCGCTTCATATTCATCCCAGTAAAACAAAGCAAGGAGAAACAGAAATATACAGAAATCAATTGAGAGCATGGAATGAGCTTTTCTGGTTACAGTGTTATAGCTCCTCAGTGCAAAGTGAATAAATCACAAAAAAAAAGAAAAAAAAAAAGGTCTCACCTGTGCTGTTGGTGAAGCTGCTGCTGTTTGTAACAGATCCTTTCTCTGCTTATGGGACACAGTCAGAGAGAAAAAGGAAGAGGAGGAGGAGGAGGGAAAGAGGCAGGCGAGGAGAGGGAGCGCAGATGAGCGCAGGGAGCGAGAGAGAGAGTGTTTGTGGACAATGAGGGAGAAACACAGACAGACAGGGAGAGAGAGAGCATTGACAGTGGAGCTTGCACAGCGCTCTGATACACTGAAGGGGATATGCTGGCTCCGGGAGGTGGTACTTCTCAGTCAAATGACATCTGCTGCTCTCTTAAAACCCATTGGCTAAGAGAGATGATTTCCAATAAGCCATCCCTGCTGTCTCCAAGTGAACACACCCCCTTCTCCGTTTTCAGTGCTCATGCATAAGCAGATGATTGCACACACTTATACGCACATGTAGGTATAATCTCTTTTTGTGCAGCTTGTAAAGATAGTCATTGTCGTCCCTTTTGTCTTGTGCCCCTCCCATCTCTCAACCAAACCGTTTTCGCATTCTTTATTCTCTCAGGTTCTCTCACGTATGTGCTTTTTGGTTTGTCACAATTGCTCTGGGAAAAATTGCCAAATTGCTCTGCTTTCAATTGTGCCTTTTAAAAGACATTTCAAACCTTTACAATAGCTTTCAAAACTAAAAACGTTGAATTTTTTTACATAATCAATGAACCTATTTCATAAAGCATGTCATTTTCAGCTACTGTGAACAGCGCCCTACTTTGTAGATAATGATCACACTGAACAACTGTTAAAGACAGAAGTCACTCATTACTCTTAAACCCCTATATGAGTGGTAGAAATATATTAGTTGTTTCAGTTTTTCTTTTTGGCCTTTCTGGAGATGTTTTATTCTTATTAAGTTTGATGAAAACCATTGTCAGTGCATCTACAAATTGGTCAAGAGTCATTGCCACTATTAATTTAAAAACATTTATTTAAATCCTTCTCAATACACACTGAAACAATCTCATCACTACTATTGCCACCAAGATAATAATAATAATTAACGGAGGGAATAAATTGAAGTTTCCAAGTGGTGTCATTGACCATAATGAGTCATTATACAGAAGCTGTAATCACCTACTCACAAAACAACTGTTATAAAGTTACATGGTGTTCCCAACATTATGTGAATAAATGTAGAGAAAATTCGGAATCTTGACCGACCCTGACTAGATCTTGTAACTAACGTAAATTAATATTGTACATATATACCGGTAAATCTAATTGGAATAATGCAGCTTTCAGTAATAGACGTGGGTTATAGCTAACTGTATTTGTAACTGTATTTTTCCATTCTTCAAATGCTATGTCCTCTTGTCTTTCATCCTGTCCTTGTAAGACAGGCAATGGGAAAACAATACTGATGAAACACTTTCAAAAATACAGTTGCAAGACAAACCCTCTCATCTGCCATGCATTTATCAGTATTAACCTAACCGCGATAGCTATAATAAAGCAGGATAATATAATATAACTAAATATAAGGTCAGATAGCAGTTGTATCATTTGTCAAACTATTCATAATATAAGCAAACAACCTAACATTATCAAGTTACTAATGAGAACAGTCGTGCATTATGCAACCATCAAGTTTTTGCACAGTGAGGAAAAGAAGCCAGGTCTGAGTGAAGCTTCACCCCATTAGCTGTTCCAGTATTGGTTTCAAGATTGGACTGGGAAAGGAATTTGGCCATCGACATCTGCTGTGACAAGCAGGACAAATGACTAAAACTTGTTTGATGGGCCTCTGGCAGACCAGCATTTGAGCAAGTTGTCTCCACAGCCAGTTATTCTGGGCTTTGGTCATAGTTCTTTCTTTAGGAGGCCTTTAAGAAAGAATATTGGTTTCTTCAATGGAGGAAATCTATATTTCACTGTGCCATCTTGCACGTGTGCCTTTGGGGGGGGGGTCATGCATCCATACTATGGATGTATACCAAATCAAAGAATAACAAGAACTCATAAGTAGGGGGTGTGATTTTGGTCTCTACTTGGGACAGGTTTACCCCACTATATTTTAATATCAAAAACTGTTGTCCAGTACTCTAGAACTTTTTAAAAGTACTATTCCACTGAGTTTATTAACATAAATATTGGAGACAGCTAAGACACTGTATCAACAGCAACATGAAATCCCAGGCTGTCACTGGGGGCTTCCTCTTCACGTGCGGGCTGAAGAGTTTTTAAGCACTTCCATTCCCAGGCCAGGTGCAGCTCACTGATGACTGATTAGGTAGCACCTCAACAGAGCTGTGGTGACTACAGGAGAGAAAAAGGGCAAACAGAGCTCCAGGAGCACAAACTGCTCCAACATTAAATCATCTTACTGATGCATAAAAGGCAAGCAATATGAGCTCAGCATATGGTACAACACAGTTTTCCCTCAAGGTATTAACATATGATGGTGCTGCATAACAAACTTATTAAACAAAGTCAAAACCAGTTTAATATAAAGTTCCGAGCGAGACTCATCTTAACAAAGCAAAAACACTCAAATTGAAATAAGACTTCTCAATAATTAATGGAATTTACGGGGTGTGGAATTGTAAAACTTGAAACGTTGTAGGTCGAGGACCCCCTGTCCACAAAAACATCGTTGAACTGACCAGTTACCAGACTAAAGCATGACGTGACATTTTCCAGAACATAAGGCAGATTTCTATTCTACTTTTATTAAGGAGCTGGAGTGAAGGTGGGGCTGAATGAGCAGAAGCAGCAGTAGCAGCAGGTTTGTGCAGAAGTATCAGCAGACTTGGCAAAGGAATGCTGTAGGAGAGCAGGGGCAATAATTAATAGCTTAAATAAGCGATACATGTCGTAGTAAGCACAGTAAGTCGTGTCAGGAAAACAAATAGTACTTATTCGTATTTAACAACTTTCAACTCAGTTGCTAAGATTAAATTTGGTGCTTGGTGTAAATATAATTGGATTGAATTGCTTTTGTCTAAATATTCTTGGCTTGAAATGTAAATTCCTTTTTTTTTTTTTTGAAAAACGTCAGAGTGATTATGATTATTTTAATTTATTCTCTTGGCCAAAGTCATAGATTTGTGTTCAAAGATGGCTCATACTTACATTTGTCTTCTTTTGTGATAGATTACTCTGTTCTTGTAATTATATACGAGTAGGTCTGTTGAAACAGCATTTTGATTGTTGTTATTATTATGATCCTTTATGGTTTAAAGAAAACAACCTCAATAGATTGATCTCAGATTTCAACATATGAGTTGAAGCCATGACAGATTAATGATTGAGTGATATTTAAAATATCTTTTATTTCAGTCAATCATATAATTATATACCACTGCTTCACACACGTTTTCACTTAGGTTGCGTCATTAGATATCTTTTCAAATCAGAAGGCAGGCTCAAACTGGCGTTGTCTGACATTTGCCTGGGATGAATATCTCTTTGAGATCCGCTGGTGTGTTGTGTTATTATGTTATGTCCAAATTGTACCCACAGGTTTAGCTTGTGTTTTGATCCACAGTAGCTCTCACTCTGCTTGTGTTCAAAATCATGTAATTCCAAACATCTTGCCAATTAGGAGTCTAATCAGGTAGGATCATTCGAAAAATCTGTGGGTGTGCAGGGCTTTTAACTACCAGCATTGTTTCTATCCATTTCAAGCTTGCCACCATCAACCATTATTCAAATTGCCATCCCAAAACCACAATATCTCCATTAAAAAATTTCCATTTATTTGATGTCAATCATGAACACAATACTACACAATTTGGTGATTATGCATGTTTCTTTCAAAAAGGGAATGTTGTTTGTTTTGTTTTTTTTTTTTATTCAAGTTGGAATCAAAATTCAAATTGTTGAGTGTTAGTTTGATAAAAGTTTGAAAGTTAACCACAGGATAACCGCAATGACATCATGAAGACATGATCAAGGATGAGGCTGAGAAGCAGTTCCTTTGACTAGTAAACTCATCTTAATACATGAATTCAGTGCAGTTGCCTTTTGGGAAAATATGCCATTGTTTTAGCCTTAGTGCTGCATGTATCACAAGAATGAACATATCTATGCCAAGGCCATACAATCCTCAAAGCCTTTCACTCTCAATCTAATTATTGCCTCTTGTACTTATATAAGACAACAATATGCTTTTCATACCTGCTATGTGAAATGCTTCCAACAGTATTCAATCCATACAGTTTCATCCCAATGTAACAACCACATTCTTCATTGTAAAATGATGCTTCCTGATGCATACTGAATGCAATAACGACATAGCAGTTCCATAGTGATACTTGTGCAGTATGCATCGTTACTGTAAGTGTAATTCTGTATGGCTTGCAGATTTTGCATCTGTATCTGCACCAAAAGGTACAAACTCATAGCTGTCAGTGCAATAAATACGTTGGATTTTTACATCAAAGGTCACACATTATTTCCTATGAACATGTTGAGAAATACCCATGGCCCGTCCAATGTAAATCATATCAGCAATTTATATTTCTGTGTAATCATGCATACAAAAAAATGGCCACAGGTAAAAAACTGAATTTCATTGGAGGGGGTAATTAGTGTATTTTCCATATTCCATGTTTTGGTACTCACTGTGCTTATTAATAGGCAGATGAGTTGAGACATTACTGTCCAATTTCTGAAATGATACAGTTAACTGTATCGTTGAAATATTTTACCATTGGGACACAAGCTGGTCCGTTGGGGGTTTTGTGTCCTCCATTATTGCATTTTTGATGGACTCTTTTTGTTCGACCCATACTTTTCTCTCTGACCCATTGAGGGATAATTGGCTGTGCTAGTGATAACCCCCCCCCCCCGAGTTCCTGTCATTCCGCCTTGACATGCCTCATGCTTTTATCCAAAGGGAAATATAACCTAGTATAATTGGCATTTTTGTCTTTCTTCAGAATCTGTCAACTTGTTTTCCATGCACTTCACGATCAAAAAACTTCACTTTGACAAGAGCCTTAAAACAGCTGACCCATCCCTACACAGTGTAGAACAGCATGATAAAAAACAGGATAATGGTAATTAATCTGACAGCAAATGAGCCTCTCCTTTCTTCAGGTGTATAGGGCTAAAATATTTATTTTATCATTTCCTCAAGGAACAAGTTTGTTCATTTATGAAGTGTCAAGAGTAGTCAGACAAAGCCTTCAACATCAAGCAACAAATAAGGAATCTGAGCTAACTTTCAGTGTTGTCCTCTCTTTTTATTTTATATGAAGATTCACATGAGACTCCTGTATCCTGTAGTTCAAATGCATGGCATTACTGTGTCCACTGTCTGTTTCCCCTACATGAAAAGGCCTTCAAAGAGAACTCCCAACATACTCTTTGTAGCTACACAGACTGGAAAACACTGTGTCACTTTGTGATTGGAATAATCAGTCACAAAGTGAAAAGCCACAGACCAAATCGAAATCTGGGGATGGCATTAATCCCAACAGTAAATTCAAATCACTCTACACCGCAGCGGCTGATGGCTGACTTTCTGCATCTCAGCCTCCGGATGCTCTTTTCCATCGACAGTGTACTGTGGTTTGCTGCCTGCACTTTGCTATCTGATTATGCGTTTTATTTATTTAAAGTTATTCTTTCCGAGCACCAATCAGGCTTTCCATCAAGTTGCCTGTCAGTTTGCCTTTGAAGCATTTAACCTCACATGTCAGAGTCAGCTCGAGGAAAAGACTTGGAGACATATCTGAAAATGCTTGTTGTTAAATTCACCTATCACATTAGGTACTATCAGAGCTCATTGCTATCAGCTTTTTCATGCAATGGACTATAAAATAGCGCTTTTGTTGCCTAAACCTAACCACAACTGCATAAATACCCTGTCCTGGTGTGACGGTTGTGAACTTTGCTATCTAGCACAGCCACTTCTCAGAAAGTCTGCCTGTCCATTCACCCATATAAATATATATAACTACAGTGTCAATCAACTTATGTGGTTGGTTTTTACATAGCTCAGTTGACTCAGTCTGCTGTGTTGTTATGGAAATGGACAACTTTCACAACATTAGCTATGGATGGAGTTTGGTCTTTGCAAATACGTAGGAGCACTAAAAATAACATACACAGTAGCAATAATGATTGTAATCTTGGACTTGAAGATTTATTCATTCATGTTGCAGTGAATTTTGGGAGTAGAAGGAAGTGCATAGAAGATTGATGAGGTGAGGTGATAGTCTTTATTGTTCATTTGAACTGTGTGTAATGGCATTTAGCCAGTTAGTCTGTGCTGTCACTATAGTGTGATTTGACAATGATGGAGCGAGACCACCAAGGTGCTTCAACAACAAATGGTGTTTGAAAATTTTGGGCTCAGTGATGTTAGGGATGCACTGACAGTAGACAAACTCTGGCATGCTGAATGATGGGCTGCATTCTGCCCTTGAAGTAGACACTTACGATGAAGTCAATGATTCATTATGGCGTAAAACTGAACCAATGCTACCAAAGTTCTGTGTCTTCACAATGAATATACAGGGTGTCCATAAAGTCTCTTTACAACTTAAACATTTATTAGAAAAGCAAATGAACGGACAAATATGTGGAAATTATTCCAAAATGAGGAGTAGATATTGAAGTTTTTTTGCCTCATTTAATACACCTCTACATGAGCACTATTAGTTGCACGAAGCACATCAAGACGGTACTTGATTTCTTGCCATGTTCGCTGTAGCATCGCCTCATCAATGGTTGCAATGGCATCAGTGATCTTTTGTTTTAGGTCACTGATGCATCAGTGGATCTTTGTTAGATACATGATATCTTTAACATAACCCCACAGAAAGACATCCAGGGGAGTGATATCTGGTGAACGAAGTGGCCAGGGAATCAGGCCATCCCTTCCAAGGGTTAGGGTTTGAGTACATACAACAAATCTGAATAAGATATCTCATCAATTGCCTTTGTAATCTTTTTTTTTTTTTTTTGTTTTATTGTAAAGAGACTTTATGGACACCCTGTACACTTAAAGCTGCTTTTGGTTTGTTGATGTCCACCACTTCAAAATTCTCAAAAAAAAAAAAAAAAAAAAAAAAAAAAAAAAGCAGCTTAATAAATAATAAATTTAAATTGGATGGTCACCTTTGTATGAAAAAGTACACTATGTTGGCTCATATTTCACATATTCATAAGAACTTTGTGGGAGAACATATATTTATGAGTTCATATGTTATTAAACTATTTGGTTTATTGTTTACTCAGTATTGTGTATTTTTACTTGCATGACATGAATTCATCTGCATTTTTATTTAACATTTTGTATTTTGGGTCCCCCCCCCCCCCCCCAATGGAACAAAGGCATATCATAGGAGGTAAAAAGGTTTCTATGATCTTTCAACACAGATTCCCTTCATCCAAGCATGAAAAACTTTATGCAATATTTAGTTGTTTTTTTTTCCTTGTACATTAACCGTTATGCATACATTCAAAATGAGTCTATCACAGCATTGATACATCCATTTGACTTTACATAAACAAGCAGGTCTATACATTTACTGTACAGGTCATCATTGTCATGTTATGCCCCTTGTTGTGTCAGTAGACAGAAGTAAGTTGCTGCAGATTCCCTAAGGACTAGAATAAAATGTACAGGTGTCATTCTAGCTCATAAAGCTCATAAAGCAAATTATGAAGAGGATGTTCACATCATCACATAAGATATACATTTGCAACCACATCTCTGGATACAAACATAGAAATCTACAAAGAGGAACTGAAACCACTTATATAACTCAAGAGGTCTTGGAAATTACAGGCAAGGAAAGTGAGAGACAGTGGAGGCTAGGCTCCATGCTGCACAGTGCACAGCTGGACTACAATAGAGCAGGAAAGGTGAAATCAGTTACTGCAAATAGGCACCAAGGTGCAAACACGTCTGGGTTTTGAAGGGAATGGGACTCTGGTTTATTGCACATTATTCCAAAAATACTCTCATCATTAATTAAGAGACAAAGTACTTTTGAATAGTGTGCCTGGCACGGCAACGGTTCCTTCAACTGTTAAAATAGCAAAAGTGATAAGGCCACGCCATCAATGTACTTATGCTATGCTTCTACAGAAATACTGTAGATTCCTCTAATCCAACAGGGCTTGAAGTGAAGAGAGCTTTAGCTAAATTTGTTGTGAATAAAGATTTGATGGAGTGCAACACTTTTGATATTTGTATTGCTGTGGTTGGGCTGTGACTAGTTTATCAGAGACTGGCAGAGACGTTATGATATAGACCATATGTTGAAAGATTTACATTTGCCAGACCCTCTGACTTCTTTATATAACCAGTATCAAAAATTGCATATAAACAGCTATACAGACACCTGGCCTCCTTTAATGGTCTGGTACTGACAAAGGAGAAATTAGCGGTAAATGAGGATCCTACTATATCTAATGGTGTCCATTTCCTAGTTACAGTAGCAGCTGATCAACAGTGGCTAACTACCAAGCTCTTCATAGAACAAGGAGGGATTGCAAACAGGCACAATTTACTCTACCATTCCAGCTGGTCAGGTGGTCTGCCTGAAGTGCAGGGTCCCACCCAACACAGAAAGCTCTGATAGGATGCTTCATTTGAGCCTGATGAGGACAGCCTCTAGCTGGAGCACCCTGACATATGGTCGGGGTTGACTGAACGTCAGGACCCTGCAAAGCCCTTTATCACTATAGCAATTGGAAATAATACTATGTCAGCAAACATGGAACTTATACCGCTCACAGAAGATAGCTTTAGACATGGTACAGCAGATTCATAGAGTTTCATGTTCCTTGGGATCATATTGAGGATTACGTGAATCATGAAGGAAGTTACATATTTGTGATCATTAATCTTTTCACCAGATTTACTCAAGCTTCTCCCACTAAAACCAAATATGGATGGACGGCAGCAAAACAAATGTTAATGTTAATGTTAAGCTGCTGTTGAACACGCTCTGGCCAAACCTTGTGCCTCTACTTTTGCCTATTTGTTTATACACTCAGGGCCTACCTGTACTCCCCAGCTCCATTTTCAGCCACGCCCTGGCCTGAGCTGGTTCCTGGTTCTGGTCTTCCCATCTCCAGCTATGCTTCCACTGCTGACTCCATTTCTGGATAACCTGGTATTGCACCATCAGCCGCCAGTTTGCCCTAAAGTTTAGTCAGCTATTTATCAATACAGCATCGACAGACGCTTCACATCACTCGACTCATCATATCCTTACCATATTGCAAATAAACCACTTGAGTGTGTCTGTGTGTCTGCATTACATGAGTGTGTCTGTGTTGTGAGTCCAGTCTTTGACAGTTTTCAAAGCAAAGCAAACTACCTGAGAAAGGAGTTTGAGAATGATCTCTATTGAACACTCGGGCAGGTTATTCACTTACAAACATCAAAGTAACCCAGCTGAGCAGTTCAGCAGTACATTGTCATAGATGTTGCAATCACAAACAGACAAGAAGTAAGACAGGTGGAGAGAAAATATTTTGAAGGTCATCCATGTACATTTTTGCACCTGCCATGAGTCCAGAGGGTACTAGCCTGTCGTAATGGCTGTTAAGTTGAAAGAGGCAGAGCCTGGAACACAAATATATAAAGCTGACAGGTTGCCAAAGAGCATGATAGATTCATCTTGTCTTGCAAAAGGAAATGCACAGCATTAAGAGCAAGGGAAAAGGCTTGTTATGACCAAACGATCTTTGGTGAGGAGTATGGGAGAGCGGGGAGGGCCTAGCAACTGAAATCTGGAAAAAGAGGATATATGTGATCAGAAAATGAGCAAACTGCATTTGCATAGCAGCTGACATAACTGACCTGCTGTGGGGAAACACATCTGTACATTCGGACTGGCTGCACGTTTGCTCTCAATGCCACTGCCAGCTGTATCTTTCTATATAGCCTCCTCTGTCAAAACCCTGAAAGACAGGACAGTTAATTAATCCCAGATTGGAGCGCAGCACTTTTCTGATGGAAGTGTGAATAGACTTGACAAAAAAATCCCATGGGGGACCAAAACTCTGGTAGCAGGCTTCACAACTTTTGAGGGTAATGATGCACTGATGGTGGGATTTGTTGGGTCTCCTTAAATAATTCTGGAAAGAGTTTGGTCTACACGTGCTTTAGGTAAACTGCCTTGATCTAACTGTTATGATTTGGTGAATTTCATTTGATTTGATTAGAAGTCCAGGGGAGAAAGGACACTTGCCGGATGAGAGTCCATTGGATATGAGAAATGAGCAGCAGGAGACATATCATGGAAAGGGAATTTACATTTAGCCCAGCCGACAATAGTTGAACAGGCATGAGACAGTTACTTCAAAAAATATTCACCTCAAAAGACATTAGGTCAACCCTAACTATACGTATAACCTGCCATTACCTGATATCAGTTCAAATACAATACTTGGCACCATGGTGGGTGCCAAGACCCTACACCTCACTGTATTCACTCAGGCAGTATACATAACCGGACTAGTCAGTATATATTCACCAGCAGGAGTGAGAGGGCTTTGGAGAACTTTTTCATTTCAAGATATGTTGTTTTAGTTGTCAGGGTGAATGTGATGCTTACAAAATTGGAGCTTTCTGAGAAATTAAACCATATAAATGTTAACAGGTTATATGTATTTTTGTCGCTCAAAATGTGTCCCTAATTAGAAACCAAAAACAATGACTGATTAATCAGGTCATCATTCTCATGTTATGCCTGTGTTATGTCTGTAGGCGGTGGCATTTAGTTATGGATTCACTGGGAGCAGAGGTGTGAGCATGGGTGCCATTCTAGCTCCTAAATGAAATTACTGCCGAGAAGGAACAGGAACATGACGTGCACTCACTGCTCTGTATTGTCTTTTCCAGCATCATCTGCTGCACAGGTACCTCACATGTAATGTGTAACACTAAAAATCAAAGATTGCACAGTAATGACAGTCATGATGGATAAATCAATACAAACCAACTATAAACACTGGCAATAACAGATTACAGAATGAAAGTAAAATGCATACACACACGTATTGTTCTTCTTAGAGCATCTCTAAAGCTCAATCATTCGCTAATACATTCACGTCATTCACGATAGTCACTAGTTTGGAGACTGGTAATATAAGGCATTTGTTTTTTTATTGATTTTCCAAACTATTTTCACAACAATAATACTGTGAGTCTGATTGTTGAAATAATGTTTCAATAAATGCAAAATCAAGCAATTAACTATTTTGGATACATTTAGTGAATTGTAGAAAAACTATTTATGTACTGTCCAATGGTCAGATCACAGCTGAAACATTTAGATTTGTCATTGTAATGATGGCTCAGTGCCTTTTTTTGGTCATATTATCAAAGTGACTATTAAGAGGTGTGTATGTTTGTGCTCTTAGAAGTGAAAATGTTTGTTGTTAAAAAGTTATTGGTCTTCATGTTCACTGGGAAACCTTAGTGGGACATTGACGTGTACGTCAACTGATCCAAAAAGTCAAAATGGCTGTTGTGACAGAAGCTTACACAAAGACCCTGAAATCAGAATCTCTAAATTGATCAATTTCTCTACCATGTGATTAAAAATAATAAAGTTGGAATTTAGTATGATCATTTTTGCTTTAATATTTCATTCTGAATGATTCATTTAATCACTAGATTCAGATTTGTCTTCTAAACATGCTTTTAATTTCTATTTAATGTCACAATTTAAAGATTGAGCACATGTAGTTATTTTTCATTCTGTCCTGAAATTTTAAATGCTAATTTGAGCATTTTGTTATCAATATATCAATTGACATGAAAACTGTAGCTCTAAAGGTCCTGCACAAAGACGTGTGGTAGCAAGAGGTGTGGCCAGAGAGATTTGGTGATTCCTTATCAAAACATCAACACAAGTAGTGTTTCATTTTGGATGTTTATCCCACATCTTCTACTTCTTAATTTTAATGAAAATCAGGCACATGTGAGTGAGTGAGTAATTGCAGGCTTGGCAGTATTCTCCATTATAGCTCAGAGTACAAGGAGGATGGGAAGCTCACCCTGAAATGTTCCTATTTACATTCAGACAAGCCTTTTTCTGACGCTGAGCCCGACTATTTCCTGACAGCGTTAACATTCTTTTAATCTGCCTTTACAGGCAAAGTCATGACTGATTTTCAGCATATTCTCAGCAAAGTCTACTTGGTGGTGGTGTTGGTCGCAGTGTTACAGGATAAAACACCAGCAAAATCTGGGTTTTCCTCACAGCCTCTTATTATTTTCACAAACATATTAAAATGAGCCTGCCGAGTTATACTGCCAGACTGATGAATGCAATCAATCATTATATTTTCCCAAGTATGATTTATAAGCTCATCTGTAATCATTGCAGCTGCACTCACATCCAAATTAACCCCCCCCCCGCCAGATGTGACTTAAATTTTGATAGAACTTTCTAGTGCACAGAAAACTTTTCCCTCAGTCCATAATCTCACCCACTTACAGTTTCAAATCTCTAAATATAATGGTATCTTTTAAACATCTATCTTACCAATGTCTGTGACTCAAAAATAAAGCAGTTTTGTTTTGACTAATACACAGTTAAAGAACCAAAATTATATCTATAAATTGAACGCAGCTCTGTCACAAGTTATGAAGGAGCTGCCTCCAGTGGAAGAAAGTAACATCTACTGAAGTCAACATACCAAACAGGTAGCCATGTTGAGACCCCCGCCATCACCCTATAAATGCTAGCCATTATTAAAACAACAATGATGGATGAAGCTTTTGGCCAGCAACACACTCCACCACCAAGCACCACCGCAGACTGCTCAGGGACTCACTGATGCCCTGATTCAGGTCTTGGAGGAAATCCCTAAGGACACTATCAGGACCAGGCTCAGACATTGATTGGAGTGCATACAGGCATGCAGGAGCCATACACAATACTGAGTCACATTATGTGTTACTGTGATGATGATTTGAGGTTGTTGGTTTTTTTTGCTTTAATTTTTATGAGCACAGCTGATAACCTTGGTTTCTATTAACTGTTTGTCAGTAACTAATTTTGTTCCACAAATTATGCAATGTACATTAGTAAAGATTTTCAACTTCAATAATTTGTTCATCAAGATCTGATGTGGGATGTAAGCATTCCCATATTAATTTAGAATTAATTAATTATTTGAATCACAGCTGTTCTTATTATCAGTGGCAATATTATTTCTCTTAATTAGTTGTGTGTCAACTGGTACAACTGGAGTTTTAATTTTCTACGCGATAGCAGCAGGTATGACTGTCTACCTGTGTATTAAAGGGCAGTTGCACTGTATGTTGAGTGAGCCTTTACATGCTGAAAGTCTCTTCACTTGATAGTGTCAGTTATGGGGACTTGTGATTTCTTTATTCATATTTGTATTGTTTATCATTATTTACATGTTGTATTTATGCTGCACTCTGTTTATTCAGATTACATATTATGTACTTGACTGTCCATTCATCTTCTACTGCTTTTCTCTTTCTAGGTCACAGGGGGTGCTGGAGCCTGGTCCTGGACAGGTCAACAAGTCCATCACAGGGACAACACACAGAGACAGACAGAGACCAACAACCACTCACACTCACACTCAGACCTAGAGACAATTTACAGTCGCCAATTAACCCAAACATGATGTCTTTGGACGGTGGGAGGAAATCAGAGTACCTGGAGGAAACCCACACAGCCACGGGGAGAACATGCAAACTCCACACAGAAAGGCCCCAGGCCGGGAACCAAACCTGCGACCTTCTTATTGCCGGGCAACAGCACTAACCACTATGCCACTGTGCTGCCATGTACTTGACTGTATATTCAAAAAAAAAAAAAAAAATTCCCTTTAATGTAGAAAAAACACCTTGACCTAGGAGTATTCAGTCACACAAGTGGCATGTAGAATCAAGCACTTGTGGCATTAACCCAATATGGGACCCATTGTTCCTGTTCAAGCCGGACAACCTGTGAAGAGTACATATTCCTAGAACGGGCACATGAGGAGTACTCACTGATAAATCAACACCTCCTTTATAAATCGACTAACTCCCAAACCTGTCCACTGGCTGCAGAGCAATATGTTTTAAGAATGGAGAGGAAACTATTAAAGAAATAATATAACAGAAATACATAGATGTTAAACACAATATTTGCTTCAGCATAAGTTGCAGCAAAAAATATTGTATTTCTTAATAGCACTCCTCCATCATTAGACTATGAACACATTTGTGAGCACATTTAAATTAATGTATTTATTAGATGTATTATTATGCTGTGCCTTATTCTTTCTGAACAGGATTGCAACTTTCATATCTCACAGATAAGACCAAGGCTTAGCACTTTAGTTAGTGGCTGTGGTAGGATGCTATTGGTATTTTTAAAAAAAAACCCAAGGAAATGGCTTTGACTTTGCATGAGCAAGGTGTTAAAAAAAAAAAATGAGGAAAACAGGAGGAGGAGTGCCTGCCATATAGGAGTAGACTCCTATTAAGGAGCAGGCTCTGCAATAATGAGGGTGATAAATCGACAGGGAAAGCCAAAAGGGTTTGTGGATGTCACACACTTGCTCTCCAAAGACAACCTCCCTGCACATAGCTCAACAGGATCTTCTTTAAACAGTGATGTAATTTTGCAAGATAAATGGTTATTCGGCAGACAGTGTTTTTCACACATTATCTAGAACATAGCTTTTTCTATAACAGGTGAGTAGCAAAGCCAGAGAGCGAGTCCAGGAGAAGTTAGCATCTCGCTAAGATCAAATAACAAATATTCATAAAGGGGCTGCAGTCAACTGGCAATGCAAACTTGGGAAAATGCTCCTTTTTTTGCTTCAACTCCTCTAATCCTTACATAAGATGATCTATAAAGCAAAAGCAAAGCAAAAAGTTAGCTTGGCTGATCTCAATTCACATGATTCCCTTCAGATGTCCATCAAACAAGAAACAAAGCAGCTTCATGCCACTGGTCCACCCTGTGTGCTATAAATCGAGTGCCATCTCCAGACGAGGACCTATTTGTATTCAGCGTTACCTGTTCAATTCTAAACATTGTTGCAAAGTGGCCAGAGTCCCCACGCAATTTGTGTATGTCAGTTGAAAGTGGCCAGAGGCTGCAATTTGGCATCATATTCCTGCTGGATGTGACTTTGTGAGGGAAGCTACAACCTGCAGCTGGGAACACAGCTACATGACTGCAGCCACAGCAGCTGGATAATAAGGTGCAGGCTTAGCTAACCTATGAAAATTGGGTTTTCTTTTTATTTATTTATTTATTTATTTCTCATTGAGTGAATTTAATGCGCCAGTCCACTAATAAAACCTTATTTACCTCTTTTCCATTGCAAGTTGAGTTTGTCTTTGTGTTAGGGATGACAAATGTGTTTGTGAGGAGCCACGTCCAAACATGGATCAGCAGATTACTTACAGACTACAGTCACAGCAGAGGAAGAGTGAGCTACGAGCCTCTGTCTGTCCTGATTAAAACAGATCTGTCCCATCTCATTCCCAGGCTGGTGCTGCTCCCGTAAAGGCTTGGCGCCTCCATGTGAGACTTTTGAGAGGGAAATTGTGCGATTTTAAAACTTTAAGGCTGCAGCTCACCCTTGCTTAGCATCATATGTCTGGTGTGACAGCACCATGCTGGACGGAGAGCGGATTTGTTTATGGTTTTTTGTGCACTGAAAGACCTAACAGCAGAAAATTAAGCCAAAAATTAGTCCTGTTTGGAGCCGGGCTGATAAATACCTTGGTCTTTGCTGCAGAGAAGCTTTTTTCATTTGTAGACAACAGCCAGATGATAGTGGGGCATTTGACCAGTAGAGAAATGTTTAACTCAGACTAATGTTTACTACGGAAAAACTCCTAACATCTTTGTGAATAGGGTTTAGGAAAAAACCTTTGGAATGAAAAAAAAAAAAAAAAAAAAAAAAAAAAAAAAACTTTTGCCCTTGCAGGATTCTTCGTGGTAAAAATGCTATTTGGGTTTCAGCAATAAAATGCTTTTTAAACTTCTTATTAAAATCACAACTGAGTCAGTGTTTGACATCAACGGGAGAAGTGCACATAACAGAATGATGACAAATAGCCAGTTTACTGACCCCCTCCTGGAATAACGATTGTGACGGAGGAGACACACACACACACACACACACACGGACACACTTTGGTCCGTCTGGCGTCCCTGCCTCTGAGGGCAGGTGGACACACACATACACACGTATACACACATACACACATATACACACTACTCATTTCCCCGCTGCCGCTCAGCTTTCTGCGGTAATTCAGAGCCTCCAACCCTCATTGTTCATTGTTCCCACTGTTTCAGTAGGACTGCTCTCTCTCTCTCTCTCTCTCGCTCTCTCTCTCACACACACACACACACACACACACACATGAATAAGTCTTCATTTACCTTGGGGGAGATGGAGCGGTTGGTTGACCAAACAGAGACGGTCCCATTTCCGGCTATATATTGGGTCATTTCACGGCCCTGATGAGCGCTGCCACGCCCAGTGGGAGGGGCCAAGCGCCGGCGTATAAAGCGCCTGCTTGGCCACCTAAAAAGCCAGTGTTTCTGAGCAGAGGAGACAGACAGACGGACAGAAAGAAAGAAAGAAAGACAGACAGACAAACAGAATTCATGCCAACAGAACAGAAGATAGAGAGACAGACAGAAATAAAGAAAGATAGACAGACAGACACACAGAAAGAAAGAAAGACAGATAGACAGACATATAGATAGATAGATAGATGGTCAGACAGACAGATAGATCTGAGAACTTTTCACTGTCTTTTGTGAATTGATTATTTCGGTTTGTTTCCATCATTACCTAACTGCAATCTTGTTTGAAGTGTAAACGTGCAACATGGGAGGTCGGCAAATAATGTCCATCATCACCACACGTTTTTCCCAACTCCACCTATGTTTTGATATTTCTGGAGAGAACCCTGTGACAGTAATCTTTGTTTTCAAAGCAGACAACTTAATACTTTAAAAAGTATTTTGTTTTTCTATGGCTACCCCAAGATGACAGTATAACAGTATTTGTGCGTTCCTTCTTTACAGTTTATGTGATTATATCTTTTTTTCTTGTCCACCAAATGATTCCCTTTTCCTCAATCATCTTTGAGCTCCGTTACAAACATGAAAAGCAAAAATGCTTATAATCTTCACTATTTTGGTATGGCAGCCCTACCAAAACTTAGTCACCTGTCATAATGTACTTATCCTTTATGTCTCCCTTCTTTACTGTCCATGTTAATCCAGACATAAAGCAATATTCCATCAAAATCTCATATTTTATCCTTTAGACTTCACTTTTTGCATATAAGTCCAGTTAAAGAACAAGTCATGATAACACAAAGTGGACAAACATGACTCCAAAGATATACTGCTGTTGATGAGGAAGCTGCTAATCTTCCAAATCCGCTCAAAGATATGGTGTTCCCAGTTTGATCCATTGCCTGAGTAGCCAACAATTTGCTTATTTGAGTTTTAAATAAAATTCAAAGTATCCTAACATCCTCTTTAACTGCAACAATCATTTTTTAGGAAAGTACGAACTACAACAAAAACAATCTGAGCCCTTTAAAAGGACATGAGAGTAGTTTTGAATATGAACATACAAAAATTACATTTTATTTGAAGATATGTTTTGCTCCTATCACTTGTATGTTTGGGATCATGTTGCTGTGAATTCTGTGTAGACAGTGTCTTATTTGAAATCCCTAAAAGGATTTAAGTCAGTCATAAATGAATGATACATTCAGCCTCTTACAAAATTAAGCTGTTGTGGTTACACATCTTGCACGTCCTCTTTAAAGGATGCAGCGGGACTACAGTTAACCTTCCTTGGAACTATCATGAAGTTAGTTAAATTTAAGTGTCGTAGTCACACATTTCTGTGAGAATCTTTGAGTACATGTACAATTCTTTTCAGGAAAGCTGTTTGCTGTGATTGTACCATGTCACCGATCAGGCTGAAGTCCATTGACAGGCACAAAAGCTGCGTGAAAAAGCGATGTCGTTCTTTCAGCTGCCACCTCTACCTCTCTATTATGGTGCATTTCAACAGCAACGTCCACATTTCACATCTGTTCACCCACAGACAAGTGTCCTTGGGGAGATAAATGTGGTCACTAAGTGGGGCAGTGAGATCGCTTGTTTTTGAAAAACCAAATGAAGATTGAGATTTTCCTAAACACTACAGCATTCTTGCATTCTTGTCACACTGCGGTCGGCCCTTGGAAAACATCTGGGGGCTGTTTTTAAATTCAGCTTCAGTGAGCAATAATTCAGAAAACACAGACATCCCTTTTCTGAGAGAACACAATTACAAATGAGTTTACAGAGAAAGTACTGTCTCCATTCCAATTAATCCAATGTACCAGAAAACAACTTCTATTAAATAACTACTCAGCCTTACCTACATGGGTGCCTCTGAATCAGAAAGTCATCCTTTTTTTCATTGAGGAGGATTGGTATTCCTTTGGGACACATAAGAGACACACATAAGAGTGAAGTATGAGTTATGAATCCCTCAGAGGCCATCAGTGGGATGATTAAAGTGCTCTGTATCAAATAATCATGTGTCAAGAAAACAAAAATGTATTAACAACTGCATGTGGTCTGATTGTCTGTGAAGCATTACTGAATAATTAATTTGTATAAAAATTTAAATTAGCCGATAAACATCCATGTGTCAAGACAAACAAAGCGGGCAATGCTTCAGATCTAAAAAGTGGGGCTGCACCATTTATTGAAATATAATCAAAATCGTAATTTTGTCAAAGGAGATAAAGCAAGAACCCATGAGCTGAAATGTCTCGATAGAGGTAAAATGTGTAGCAACATTGTTGTGCATCATTAGGAACATACTGAGATGCCCCAGCCGAGAAATTATATTCCAGAACAGACATAGGTAATCATAAGGTTTGTGGGGTTTTTTACATATTGTGCAGCCATTATTTATTATTATCCCCAAACAAAAGCAATCTCGTTCCTTAAACCTAGAAAATTTGGACACACAAAAATTTTGCATCATTATCGAAAAATTACAAGAAAAGATGTCATAAAAAAAAAATCTTTAAAATGACGTGTTATTCGAGTATTATTTGTAGTATTGCAAATTTGAAAGCATCATTCGAAGATCTGTTTCACGGCAAAGAAGCAGAAAATATGTATAAAACACCAGTCAGGTAGACCAAAACAGCATTTCAAGTATTTTAGCATCAAGATGACATATCTTTTCTTATTTTCATTGAATTCTCCAACCACAACAAAAACCCACATGGCGCTGATCATGTAAAAATATTTTTCTTTTAAAACCAAAGAAAGGCTCATGTTTATTCTGCAGCCACAATGAAAATGCTGCTATGTAGCTTTTGTGATTGTGCTATGTTGCTAAAAAGTGCATTTTCTTGAAAATATTTCAGAAGAAAAAATTTATAAAGGATACTTCCCAATAAATTTATACAGATTTTTCTGTCTAACTTTCTATTCGGCCACAATGTGATTCATATTTTGAGTGAAAACATCAGAGCAGCGAAAACCAGTTTCAGTTGATGTCTTCTTCTCATAGCTGTAAAGTGAAGAACAGGGTCAAAAGTTTTTGCTCCAGCAGCAGCAGCTGGTAGGATGCTGAAATGATAGGAGAGGGTTTACCATCACACAAAGGGATGAAATTTGATTGAAATTATTCATGTAGTCAAATTTTCATTTTGTGTGGGTGGCTGCCTGCAGTATCTACAAAGTAAAGCATCACCAGATGGAAGTTCACAAAGAATTGGGGGAAGAGAATACATTAACGTCAAGAAAGCCAAAGATTGAAATTTTTACTTCCACACCTTCCACACACCCACAGAGGCTTTCCATCGTGTGTATAGTTGACCTCATGCCATCCGCAATGCTCTTATTGAAAAAAATGTTGTTTAATCAATTTCCAGAAAGAAATTGATTAAACCCCCTCCATCTCCCCAAACACTTTATAGGCAACTTTTTGTCCCATTATTTCATCTCAGACACCACCCACCATGTCAGGTTGGGGCGCTGTAGTCTTTTCCCCCTTTGTCATGATGCTGCGCCAACCAAAGTGGGAGTAGTTTGTGACTGGATGTGTAGAATGAGATGGACAGGTGAAGAAGAAAGAATCTGAGCTCTGATCCCAAGGTTGTGATAACAAGAGAGGGAGAGAGAAGCAAAAATGTCTCCTGTAAACACACACCGGGGAAAAGCATCAAGTCTGACCGCGCTGTCTAAGAGGTGCAATTTATGTGGAAACAAAAAAGTATCTAAATGACAAAGTCCAATATGACATCTCTCTGTGCAGGGCCGAAGAAAAGATACATATGGATAATTTTCACATCCAAACATGCAATTATCCTTCTATGCGAACCCATTACGAAAACATATTATTATGTAACCTGAAATTACCAAATGCAATGGAGCTCTGTTGCCTTCTGACCCCTTTGTGATTCTGACAGGTCTGACAGAGTAGGCATGGTACTTCCTGTTTTGCCCCTCACGTCATTTGCTATTCACATTTGTGCATCACAATGAAAAATGTTTCATCTTCAGCTTGAGTCCACAACCACAGCAGGGCAACACAGACCTGGAATTGCAAATGTGACATGCAATATTGAAAATGCCCATTTATATATTCTAGAGGAGCTTTAATTCAGGGAAATACCCCATCTCGGCCCCACAGTGCTTCTTTACAGTGCCAAGGCAATTTCCTGCAGAAAAGGTTGGTAGTAAATATAGTTAATGTGCTGAGGCGGCAATGTTACACCAACATGCTGTTAAAAGAAGACATGAGATATTGAAGTGATCCTTTTCACAATTGGGGTGTGAAATCCTGAACCATAAATTAGGCTTGGATAGGATTAACCAGGAAAGGGCCACCAAGAGACGAAGCATTTAGCCTCTATTCAAAAAATACATCATATATATAAAGTGAGCAAATACTGAGCAGATCTCTCCCTGCCTTGTTTCAAATGCCCTCAGATGTGTTTGCCTGTTAACGCTGTGTCGGCCGTCTACAGAAAGAAAGCGCAAGGAAGGTGTTGAAATGATCAAAATCGTGTACAGTGATGTCAGTCATACAACACACGAGATGCGTATGCTTTCTAACTTAGCTAGCTTGTGGTTGAAATGAGCCAAGGGAGGTGGGAGAAGTGTTGAAGTATTATAGTATAGCAACAGAATTGACTAAAGCCGTTATCATTCGGCATTTGAAGCTGATAAAAATGAAACGCAAACCATTGGACTTTCATTGGAAATGACTGTCCCATTTGCTCAGCTCTTTCTCATCAGCAATCACCTGGCTTCTTTCACTGTTCCTTCTTCCTTTTCTTGTCTTTTCCTTTGTGCCTGTGTTTTGTAGCTGCCAGTCTTCCAGCTTGCTCACTTGTCCGCCCGTAAGTGTGTTTACCATCACTTATCTCAACTGAATCTGGCAGCATGTTTGGGTCCTGTCTGTGCTGTTTCCGGCAGGTGTGACAAATGTACAGTGGCTATTAAAAAAAACATCCTGACGGTTAATCATGAAGTAGTTGAAAGGCAGAAACTACTTTTTACCACTTTGTCATCCAAAACATAAATATTCAACACCCAGGTTCGTGTTTTAATTCTTACCAACATGAAAAATTCACAACAAAGCTCTTCAGGAAAAAGGCTTTTTAATTATATATATATTGTAACAATGGGCATTCATAGGCTACTCGGTACCATATTCTGTACCAAAGAAAGTGTAAGACATGTCACCTGAGATGACTGAAGCTAAGTTCTGCATGTCTAATGTAGATAATATCAGTTAAAACCTAATGGCAACTGCACGGAAGTAAAGTACATTTAGCGCACATCAGCTCATTTGTAGCTGAAACATAACGACAAAAATGCAAGCGATCTTACATCTTCACACAGTTAGAGAAATGCAAACAAATCCATTCAGATTTAGTGCTAATGCTTACAGTCTGCTGCCAGCGATATACTGTTTCATACTCTTCAAAGAGTAGTAGTAGTAGTAGTAAACATCTTCATTTTAATTATTTATTAATGTCTCTTCCACAACAATTAGCCCCTGATTTCTCAGCGTGCAATTCCTGGTGACTTGGTTTTGGTTCTTGGTTTTTAATATAGCATTTAATTTTCCACATTAAATGCTATATTAACACATGAGTTTGTAGGATGCTTCCACTTCTTGACTCCAAAGCTTTAATCCGTCTGGCTCGAGGTGGTGAAACCACAAGAACTGATCTATTTCATCCTGGGGATTAAATCTTTCCAATCGTTTTAAGATGCACTTGGTAACATGCCAACTTCTTATGACTGGAGATTTCAATACTATACGGCTGAAATGTCAGACCACGCATCCTTTGCCACAAAACTCATGGGACTACTCTCTGTTCACCCTCATTATTTATGATCTGTCTTATCCTCCTGTCTAAAGCACTAAATTTTTGTTTCATGGTGCCTGAACGAAAGACTATGGAAATTCTACCAACTGAACTCCTAACTTTGCAAACTGCAGCTTCTTATATTACCATCCATCCATTAGAAACTTTAACATCATCACTATCAGCTGTCTGGGTCCAAAAGCAGACTCCCTGCTGTGCTTCAATAAAAAAAAACAACTTGAATCCTTTCTTATCTCTCTACTGTGGAGCAGTTAAGTACAAATGGGTGAGTTTCATCTTTAAAGGATTACAGACCTGGATTTGATAGTCTGAATGGTTTCCAGCATCAGACCCTAGTACCTTGTTCTAAAAAGACAAAGTGAGACTTGATAGGCAACATTGGCAAAACCGGAAATCCCATTGGAGGTTATTGATTACTTTGCACAAAGGGTTGAAAAACTTGGAACTTTCAGTCTTGAAACCTGAATTACAGTATATACAAGAGATTTACTGGGCAAAAGCTGAGCTAAACCTAGCTATGCACAATCAGCTCACAGCATTCATTCCATGGCGACAAAAGATAATGGTGTTTGACATGGGTCATGTCCAACTGTGGAAATTGTCATCATGTCCAGTTATTCATCATTCATACATGTGTCACATGGAAGAGTGAATTTGCTGGAAATTACAGCCCACTGAAGCTTCAAGATGATGCAATTTAAATTTTGTGATATTGTATTTATGAGCGATCAAACAAAGGAAATGCAAGCTGCATTTGGCTAATGTAGATTTAGAAAAGCCCATTAAACCATTGCCATTTCTCTATTTCACTGTGAAATAGAGACATGGGTGCAATTTAAAATCTTATTTGGACAGGTCTGTTCAAAATGTTCATAGACATAGAGAGCGACAAGAGTGGAATAAAGCATTTCCCCCTTTACTTCATGAAAACATGGGAAACATTAGTGTCCTGATGATGTTTGTGATCTCGCCTATATGGACCACAAATGTCCATACTTTCTCTATCTTCAATAATGCCAATGAAATTGAAGATTATAGAAAAGCCACTATAGCAACTCACCTTCAGTTTGAAAAGATAAGGTCTTATCTGCTTTTGTTTTTTCTACAATCGTATTTTATTTGCTGGCTAATCGAACACAGAGATAAAGCGTTACCTAACCAGGCGTTAAATACATCAAACAGCAGGCCCGATGGCCACAAAAGAGTAAAAGCATTTTATAATCAGTCAACAAAGGAAAACACCTTCAATTATAATTTTTATGAGACCACTACTGGTCTTTTCAAATGGTGTGGAAACAATGAGCTTTTTTTTCTCAATTTCACTGCAACCTTATGGCACTTCACAGCGTTAACAGCCATTTCCAACTGTGCCCGGTAAGCATTTCCACACTATCTTTGCTCATGTTTTACAATAAAAGCGAAAGAAAACAGCTCAATCTGGATCGGCTAATAGCCCGTACATCTGCTAAAAGTGGTAAATGAGTGAATGGGAGATAAGATCCTATAGCCACCAGATGAGCTGTTTAATAGTTGCAGCAGAATGCAGGGGGACGGTGAGAATGGCAGGCCTTTTATTCATAACCTTTACTGCAGCTCCATTCTGTCTCAGTCTGAGACCCTTTCCCTCCATCAACAGCACAGAGTGCATGTCTCACAGGGAGATGAAAGAAGAAACAGAGAAAATCTGATGCACAGAAACCCCCATAGTTCCCCCAGGATGGAAAAAGACTGATTTGATGTCAGCCCCACACCCCATTAGTCTGACTAAGGAGTAGTGTCCACCATTGCAATGAAAGAGGATTAGCTTGGCAAACCAGAGTTGGAAAAGTTAAAGTCCCTTTAAAACAGGCATGTTTTTGACCAGTTGATGTAACACTACAGCTGGGTGAACATGTGGTTTGGCCTTTTTTCCATACCATGACAAACAGTTGACTTTGTAAACACACCAGTTACCTGTCCAGCATGGTCCAGTTAAGACGTATTGCAGGTACGCTACACTCCTGCAAAAGCGAGCACAACCCCAAAATATGTTTCAGACATACCCAATCAATCACACAAAGAAATGTCGGTGTCTCTCACAGAGGATCTGCCAGTTAGAGTACCAACCTGAGAATGAGACGCAACGGATTCATTTTACCAGCCTGCACTGCAGCAATTGGCTCAGTCTTTCCCTCTTTGACCTTTTAATGTGTGTGCTCTGAAATTTTCATGTCATGATCTGCAGTTGTGTGTCTTTCTCCGGCAAATTTATATATCAGTGTAAAAGGAGTCAATCGCCTTTTTAAAGAGGACCTCAATTTTAAAAAAAAACCAAACATCTTTTATGCATAAATTTTGGTATAAAATGGTCCACAAATGTCTTATTACTGGGATGTTTGTGCATTAAAAAAAAGACCACATTTTTAGACTTTCCCTGAACGTTTTGTGTAAAATTATTAAACTTGTATGTAATTTCCATCTCACAGTGAAGGACAAAAAGACAGCTGGACAGATGTTTGCTTTTAGAGAAACAGTTTTGGATTTATGTCTTGGTTTTTATTTTATCATTTCTGTGTTTGAAAAGTGTTGGGCAAGTTACTATAAAAATGCTCTGTTAATTAGACTTAGGCTCCTTTGGATTAGATGAGAGGGAAGACACTAGACATTACTATCCTCTGTGGTTTGACAGCTTCCCTTCTTTTTTCTTTTTTCTTTTTAGGCCCTTCAGACTTATTTTACATGGTTGTTTCATGGTCATTAGCTTTCTGTATTGTTAATTTGGCTGCAACTGTTATTGTCTACCATCTACCTGCTGGGTTAGGCTTCCCTTCTGCTTTAATATGCTCATTTTCTGTCACCCAGAAATTTTCCATGACACATCCTTTACCATGTCACACTGTTATAACCGACAGCTAACTAATGGTTTGGAAGTAGGTTACTTTTTTTACTAACTTTCACCTGCTGCTTTAGTGAGTCATTGTGGGTCAAACATTGAACAGCCAAAAGATTCCAGAGTCTACAGGTGGCTTACTAAGGCAGATTGCTGCACAATGCTAACACATACTAGACTATTCTTTCCCACAAAAGACACTGATACGAAACTTATTTCACCCTTTTCATCAGACTTTTGGTAAGACAGACAAGACAACCCACAAAACCTCGGCAATATAAGCAACAAAAGCCACAGGAAGACTCACGGGGGGGGAAAGTTTGCCTGAATTCAGTATTTAAGTCTCACCTGTCCATCTCAGTAGCTGTGAGCAGGAGGCAATGTCACCATCCTCACAGGTGACGGACAGGTCATTAACACATTAAGTGGAACGGCACATAAAGAGTTAATACCCAGAATAGCTTCCATTTAGTAGGCAGTCACCTCTGGTTTAAGGCCTGGTAGAACATTTACGGCCTCTCCCGACAGCTGGCTGACATCTAACCATCTTCATCAAGCCAAACAAGAGCAACGGTTCACTTTATTACAGCGAAAATAATCTCCCTCCAATCTTCTTCCTCACGGCAAATCCTGACATTCAATCATCTATTTCAGTTCACCTTTCTGGTACAGATTTATTCTTACATGCATAAATTGAATCTATGTCCTATAAACTCTATTTATTCATTTATTTCATTATTTTTATTTTTATTTTTAGGGAAGCCCACCATAGCTTGATTGAATTGCATTCCTCAGATGAGGAGGGGGGGCAGTCTTGAAGTGATGACGGCGACCGGCCCAGATGATGGACGATCAGTGGGTGTGATGGCCAGCCTCTAAAACCAAGTGTAAAAGGTGTTGTGATTTTTAGGGATGGGTTGATTGCAAGGCTTTTATTATTGTTGCCTGTGATTATTCTAACTTCCAGATAGCTGCAGGGGTCACTGGTCAGCCAGAAAGGTTTGTGTTTTCTGGACAGGGTCTTGCTAAAGGATGTAAATAACTACAAAGATGACAAACAATATTTCACTCTGTGGTGTAAAACCTGTTTCCAGGATATTAGATCAGTTTTGAGATAGATTTATTGCACCCAAGCACTGGTTGTAGTTGATGTTAAATACCTTCTGCTGCGTTCCTATCAGCTCGAAGGTGATATCTAAATAAATCCAGAGTGATCTTGTGAAAGGTTTTGCAGAAGGAAGAGGCAGAGTTCCTTTAAAAGTCATCATCAATCCACAAAAGTAGATTGAGTTTAATTTAATTTAATTTAATTGCAGTAAGGGAGTATGTTTGACATTCAAATGGGAAGCAGTTTGCAGTGTTGTCACCCGATATATTCTTCCCTTAGGCAATAATATCTGGAAGCACAGCATCAACTTTCACTGTTATGCAGATGATACTCAGTCATACTTGTCAGTGACGCTGAATGAAACTAATCAGCCAATCAGACTTCAGGCCTGTCTTACAGACATAAAGACCTGGGTGTCCTGCAACTTTTAACTTCTGAAATCTTTTTCTTTCTTTTCTTGACAGCGACATGTCCTTTGTCCCTCATATAAAATAAGTCTCTAGGACAGCTTTCTATCATCTACTTAATATTGCAAAGATCAGAAACATCCTGTCTCAAGAGGATGCATTTGTTACCTTTAGACTGGTCTACTGTAATTCATTATTATCAGGATGTCCCAACAATTCTCTGAAAAGCCTTCAGCTGATTCGGAACGCTGCTTCATGAAGTAGAAAAAGAGATCACATTTCTCCTGTGCTAGCTTCTCTTCATTGGCTCCCAGTACAGTTCAGTATAGAATTTAAAATCCTTCACCTAACGTACAAAGCTCTTAAAGACCAAGCTCCATCATATCTCAGAGAGCTCAGAGTTCCTCATTGTCCCAGGAGGTCACTTCGCTCTCTGGATGTAGGCTTACTTGTGGTTTCTGGAGTCTCCAGAGTAAATCAGGAGGCAGATGTTTCAGCTATCAGGCTCCTTTTCTATGGAACCAACTCCCAGTATCAGTCCGGGGGGCCGACTCTGTGGCAGCTTTCTACATCAGGCTTAAAACCTTCCTTTATGACAAAGCCTACAGTTAAAAACCGCTATAGGCCTACACTGCTGGATGCAATAAGCACCTGTCTCTGTCTTTCTCTCTATCTCTGTCCATCTCTCTCTTTCTCCCCCACCCTTGTACATCATAACATTACATGTCTCTAACTTTGTTTCTTCCCATAGTCTTTGTTTTGTCCCTCCTGTGCCTGTCCCACAGGTGCTGAATCATCTCTGCTTCATGTCCCTGCTCATCTCATTCCTGCACATTTAGTGGTACCAGACTTCAATCAGCACTTACATGAGCATGTTTTGCTTTCCATTTTTTTTAATGGCATCTTCTCTCCTCTTGCTCTTGTTCTCTGTCCTCCCCCGCCTTTCCTCTACTTCACGCTAGCTCTCACTGTCTCTTTCTCTCTGTCCGTCTCCCTCTCTGTCACCCGACCAGTGTAAGCAGATGGCTTCCCTCCCTGAACCCGGTTCTGCCTGAGGTTTCTGCCTCTCAAAGGAAGTTTTTCCTTACCGCTGTCGCTGTAAGTGCTGGTGGGTCTCTTTAACAACGTCACAAAGAGTTTGGTCTAGACCTGCTCTATGTACAGTCCCTGGATGTATCTCTGTTATGATTTGTCGCTATATAAATAAATTTCATTTGATTTTGATTAATCTCTTACTGTACCTGAAGAGGGCAGAGGCTCTCTGACACCTGTAGCATCGTTCCTTCAGCTCATAGCAAATCCACTAAAAGGAGATTGCTGTTATGGCTAAAAAAATAACAACAACAACAAAAAAAAAACCACACAGTTTAAACAGTCAGTAGTTTGTGACAGGCAAACATAATCTCTTGTCCTTCAACTCGTCCACTTAAAGAGATCACTGCAATGAGTAGGGAAGGACATACATTGTTCAAAGTGGCCCATTGACATTAACTCAGCAGTTTCCAGGAGAATATTACAATCATAGCAATAGCACACATTTAAATGGACAAATTTACTCAGAGATTGTTAATAATAAGAGTACAGCATAAAAACAATGACTGCCCGCTAGGAAGTTGGCAACAGACTGCCAGAGAATCGATTCATTCTTTTCTTTATTTCTAAGTGCAACAGCACACACCTGTTTCACTTGACATTCTCCTAATGCAGGAGTGACAGCGATTGAAATCGGGTTGAGGTGTAAGAGAGGTCATTTTGACACTTAACCTACATTCATCAGGTCTGGTCTACCTGGTCCCAATAACAACAGTTGAGTACTTTGAAAGGAAGGTAAGTCACTTTTTCCGGAAGTGGCTGGGCTTTCCACGCAGCTTCACCAGCGCAGCATTTTATGGGACAAGCAACACCCTGCAGCTACGGTTTCAGTGGACTCAAGGAAGAATTCATGGTGGCCCACACGTGGGAGGTTCTTGAGTACAGGGACTCCAGGGACGCTAACGTGTCGGCAGCACGATGAAGACAGGAAGGAAGTGGAGAGTGGAGAAGGCAGTAAAGGTGGCAGAGTAACGCCTGAGACAAAAGGCATTGGTAGGCACTGTGGCAATCAGCAGAGCGGGTCTGGGCTACTTCCAAAGGACCCAGGTTGGCAAGGCCCAGGGCAAGGAGAGACACCACCTTTTTCCAGGAAGAGGTCCAAGCAAGAGTGGAGGAAGAGCTAGTGCGCAGGACAGTAGGACTCCAGCAGTAGGGATCGTGGACCAGATGGGAGAGTGCACTGCAGCGCAGGATCAAACATCATTCAGGCAGATTTTTGTTGCGTCTGGTTCCCGGTGCAGGCAGTCTACAACACCTTGCCAAGCCTATCAAACCTCCACATCTGGGTAAAGAGCGATACACCTTCCTGCCCACTTTGCTCTGAAAGAGGCTCATTAGAACATCTCCTCAGTAGCTCCCCAAAGGCGCTGGCAGATGGCTGCTGTCGGTGGCGACATGACCAGGTGCTTATGGCATTTGCTCAGAGTTTAGCATCAGCCAAACACCACCATCTCTTCCGTGGGTTTCCTCTGGGTACTCTGGTTTCTTCCCACCGTCCAAACACATCATGTTTGGGTTAATTGGTGACTCTAAGTTGTCTGTAGGTCTGAGCGTGAGTGTGAGTGGTTGTTGGTCTCTGTCTGTCTCTGTGTGTTGGCCCTGTGATGGATCACCCAGCGATTGGCTCCAGCACCCCGACGACCAGGAAACGGATAAGCAGTAGAAGATTAGTGAATGAACAATACCAACCATTTGTTTTACACATCATTAACTAAAATGCAACAGTCAGCCAACATTCATATAGATATCCAATTTGTACCAAATCATGCTGAAGCTCAAATTCAAGAGTGAGTCGTGATCTTGTATGCCATATTAAATATCCTAGTCTCTATATGGAGGAGAGAGATGAGTTTCACAACACCTTAAATATTTGTGGGTTTGCTGCCACATACAAATCTATCATTGTACATCTTCAACTGTGTATTTCAGTGCCACTTATTGCAAAAAGATTCTTTTTTTTTCTCATCAACCACTAGTGGCAAGGTTAAAAAAAAAGGTAAATCAAAGCACTGTTTTGAAAGAAGGAAGATGTTTTAGTGCACACCTTGGTGGTGCAAATGTCATTTCATTAGGTGGAGAAGGTCAATTGTATCCATCACCCTTGCTGTTGAAATAAACATAAATTAATTGTGTGGAAACCATAAGATCATCACTTTATGAAAGGCTAACATTGATTGAGAGAAAAATGCCTAGACATTTAAAGTGCCTAAAAAAAGTCAACAAAATCAGCCGGTGAGGCACCTCCATAAATGCTTAGCCTTTAATTAGCATGTTAAATGAATGCGATTCTGAACTATAACACATAATTACCAGGTGTCTAAGATAAGGGTAGATTATGCATTCATTTATCTATATTAATTAGCATGAAAGGTGACCTATGAAGAGTTTTATTTAGAGGAATATTACATCCTCAGACTGCTGAGAGGAATCAAAAAAGTATTGTTCCAAAATTTGACAGTTTCTTTGAATACCAGGTTCCTTTTCTAGTCGATTACACTGTTTTGCTCCCAGCAAAAGATTTCGTCTGAATGCTAGCCTCCAATACCGATACCGATAAATACCTGCGTTTTCCCTGCAGGTATGCTCTTTGGCCCAAACAAAATTGGCACAGACACAGGGCAGTGTGAAATCTCTGAGGAAAGTTTAGTTGGGGGAGAATCGTCCCATACTCCACATCCCAGCCCCCATACCCTGTCGATGCTTGAATAATGTATGAAGAATCTAGAGACATCACTTATAGATGCTGCCACTATCAGCTGGGGCCCTCCCTGTTCCTGTGGCTGTTGCCCTTTACCACAACCTTTAAAAGGTGGATTCCCTTAATGTAGACACACTTATTTTCTAAAATACCCAAATGACAATACAGCGTGTGCATATAAAAATGTATATGGGTGTGCACTGTGTGTGTGTTGGGACAGGGCTTAGGCCTGGAATCATTTCCATACCAACACAAGATGGATGAATTATAATGTGTTTTCATTTGACACTTTGTTGCTGTAGTTTGACACCCCCTGTCAAGAGTGTCCATAATGTTAATATTCAGAGTGAGGATTGTAAGAATATTTGAAGATCCCATTGTTATATCAATTAAAAGCTTAAATCTCGTTATCATTCTGTTCATATATGGGCCTAAGCCTCAGGAAAAATGGCTAAATTACTGAGATCTTGTTCCACAAAGCACTTTCAGAGTTACAGAATAAATACCACTGCTGTGATGGATCCTCAGATAATTAGGCAAATTCAACCTTTAATTTCTGTTTCCATCAATTTATTTCAACTAAATAATTTGAAAGTCAGAGTCCATGTATCCTATAATTAGTATTTATTATTAGCACGAACCACAAAAGGTCTCGTTTTGTCTTTCTCTTTAAAGCCAGCAGATTTCCTTCCAAGTGAATTTAAATACTTGCTGATAGATGTGGTTGCATTCATTCTTTTGTTTACAAAGCCCCAAAGTCAAGGCAAGTCTCACTGTGAGGCGAGATAACAGCTGATGTGATAGGTCTCTTTTAGCATCTCAGAATGATAATTAAGTGCTCTGTTAAGTCAAAGCTCCTTGGGGCAAGGGCAAAATCCTCACTCGGAGGGGGGGGGGGGGAGTTGGTCGTGACAGAGAGAGATTGTGTGTGTGTCTGTGTGTACATGTGGGGTTCTGGGTGTGATGATAATACATCCAATTGTGTATCAATGCAAAACATTGTCATGATAATTGGAAACAAATCAGCAACTGAATACCAAAATTTGACATTTAATCATTACTTAATACTCTCCCCCCCTCCAATGGCAGCCAGGCCAGACATCAATGTAACAGCAAAAAAAGTTTGACTTAGGCATTTAACATGGAACATCTCTTGAATTCTAGTTGGAAATAAAATCGTATTGATATTAAAGCCTAATTTCCTAAATAAAATCATTATTTAATGAAAAAACTAAAAAAATACCCTACCCCACCCTCGCCCAGTGTGAGCTGGGACTGGCTCCAGCACCCCCCGCGAAACGGATATGCGTTTGAAGATGAATGAATGAAAAAATAATAATAAAAATACCCAGCAGTCATGTTCTTTGGAAATGCCTTTTCTCAAACTACACATACTTCTACAAGTCGTTCAACACATCCTGCTCTGTGGCTCCACGATACAATATACAAAAAATAAAATATATGAAATTCAGTACGAAACGTTGACAACAATATTCAGAAAAGCAAAGTTGACTTTCAGTGTGAAACAGGTCAGTGGCCTTTTGGTGAGTTAACCCTTGTTTTAAAAACCATCTTGTACGTACTAATTTTGGCTTAAAAAGGGCATTGGTGCTCACCCAAGGTGACATGTCTGTGGAATGAAAACTGGGGTCAATGAAGCATTTAAACATCAGGGTGACTTGTTCCGCTATAAGCCTGTGCTCCAGACTCACAACTAGTCGGCTGATTGTTGCATTGCTTTTGCTACCTTTCTACTTGAAGTTTAAAGAGAAGGAGCAAAAAATACAGCTGAAGGAGATGAGCTAAGAGCACCTGGCCAGCTTAGCAATTAGCAAAAGGCATTAAGACATAAATGCTTGTTTTGTTTTCTTTTGATTTTCAGTACTGACACGCTAATTATTAGCATGTCAGTAGAGATTCTCCACAATTCAAATGTTCAGTTTATTCTACAGAAACTGAAGTATAATTCATATAGACTCACCAGCATCACAAACTGACAAGAACAGAGACAACATTGTAACAGTGGCGACAACCTACGTTTGACAAAGTCATGAAGTCTATTCCTGTTCTGTTCCTCAGTTATACCTTTTGTGCGAAGTGTCTGAAAAAGCTTTGACGAGTTAAAGCAGTGGAATCATGCAACAGGGAGTCAGGCAGCAGCAACTTTGAAGGCAGCCGGCATCCATGTAGTTGCCTTACTGTCATCTCTCTCTCTCCCGGCCAAAAGAAGCACAATGTTTGTCTTTCTCTTTAGTGTATTTATAATACACAGTCAAAGTCAAAAAAGAGAATAATTACAAGGACTCCAGCAGGAACAGGACACTAACGATGGGGACTGAACCCAAAAAACTGGGATGTGTAGCCACCTTCCAATCACCTTGTGCCTCCATCTTACCTTTCCAACTTCAGGCAGCTTCTTTAGTCTCTGTTGTGTCATTTTGCTTTAAGATAAGCCCACATAACCCACATAACTCTAACTCTACTTATATAACTCTGGGCATTGCCTAGAGTTACATAACCCCATAAATAACTATAGGCAATGCTTTAATTTACTTTCATATCTTGCAACTTGTAGCAAACGCAACTTTTCACCCCTACAGCAGCAGTTTCTGATGTATTTTGGATTTTTCTGGTTTTCATTCTCAAATTTTGCACATGTTTTCTTTGTGCACTTAGTTGACATTAATCTATGATTCATTTTAAAAACAGCTGACTTTTGAGTGCCAGGCAAGCATACTTTTACATTTCCTTTTACCTTTACATGTCTGTTGGTAGATTGTGTGGCCATTGAAACTTGAGATCAATTTACCAATAAACCTAATGAGGGGTTAACATAATGGTGTAGCTCCTGTGATTATGGTTAGCTAAAGTATGTCTTCAGTCTTTCATGGTAAATTAAATCCCAGGTGTGGACTCAAGTCACTTGACTTGAGAAAATCAAGAAAGACTTGCGACTGGACTCAATCTTGAGCACCACTAAGCACGTTTACATGACACATAAAAAAAACGAATTATTGCTTTAGTCTGACCAAAACTGGACTTTTAAAATGCATATAAACACGTTAGCTCTACTGAAATCGAACTTAAAATTCTCGGACTAACACACCCAGATAATGCGATTGAAAGTCGATCTACTGCTGCGTGTATACGGACAATCAGACTGGAGCTGGAGGAGGTGATCTGCGCATGTGCTAAAGTTTCACGCTAAGCTATGACCAGGAAGTTGAACGGCATTTAAAATGTAAACGCAACGTGGGAGGTCAGACAAAAGAAGCCAAATAACTGCTACGCGTCGAACATGGCAAAGTCTGCAGCAAAAGCTCAATTTGGACGGATACAGAGGCTAACTTGCAAGTTCACCGGTCTTCTTTTCTTTCCACCTCTGTTGTGGTCTGTGACATCATAGGTCAATCGGTAGTGGCCCATTACCCACAAGCCGAAAGAGTGCATATCACCACCTATCGTAGCGGAGGCGACATGATTTCAACAAATAAATCGATTTCACTCCCGTGCATGTATACTCGGACAAGGACAGAAGTCCGATGAGATGGCTTTATCAAGCTATAACCATAGTTCGACTTAACTGTGCATGTAGACGTGCTTATTGACTCCTGACTTCTGTAGGACTTGGACTTGACAGCCTTAATATAGCCAAAAACTAAAAATTATGCAATTTCTAACTTTGTTCAAGCCTCGGGGTTATTAGGAAATGCAGCATGGTTTTCAGACAGCCATTGATGTTGGACCCTAAAAGAGTTCAGGCAGCAACTTGGTGTACCTTGTGCAGAGCGCATTGCACAGAATTGAGGCACTTCTAGGTCCTGGCACCTCTCTTTCAGGAACTAAAAGGTTCCTGTGGTCTAGGGTCTGATGCTTTCGACCATGGAATCAAGTCGCAGGGAGATTAGGCTAATCAGGCTGATGACGATGACCTTTTTACTCTTGCAAGAGTTCCTGCAAGTTCCTCAATAACCATCTTGGCATCACAACAACCTTCAATCTCAAGAGTTTGTGGAGACCTGTGTAGAACAATACGGTACAAAACATCCTTTAAAAATCCTCCTGCCACCAGCTGTACATCTCTGTAAATCTGCAGTTTATTTTATATGTTTGTTCAGCCCACATAAACAAATCATATCATTATTAGCTTCTTTCAGAATTTTTATTTGAAAAGCATATACGGAATTCATAATTTGTTTAAATTGAATGAACATGCCCTGTTAAAGCGGCACCCATTTTGATAAAGAGAGTGTTTTATATGCATGACTTGTTCAGGACCTGGACTTGCCTGACTTGACTTGGGACTTAACGACTTTCCTGCCTGATTCTTGAATTGACTCAGAAAACAGTGACTTGATCGCCCCTTTTTCTCCTGCATATTTAAATGTTAGGGGTGCAAACAGAGAGCGTTTGTACAAATAAAAGACACTTAGAGCTGGTAAACGACAGGTTGGCACAACTCCTTCTGGAGTAACTGAGGAAACAGCGCTCAAGGAAATATTGCAATGAATTCACAAAAACAATAAAATCAATATCTCCAAGATCTGCCATCAGATTTAAATTGCACCCAAAGCAAATCTTCTTGCCCCATGAATCCAGTATAGGCCATTAGCAGTCAATTAAATCAATATGCAGTTTCACACAGTGGTTATTAGACAAACCATCGGGGGCAAGTATATCACAATTTTCAGTGCACCTTTCTAAATTATGTATCCATCTGACCTTCCTCCCTGGGCATTCTGGTTTCTGCTAGTTACAATAATTTTCGGAGGAATCTGGGATCTTTTTCAGTGTATTTCATGTTTATTGAGGGCTCAAAATTCCAGTTTGTTTGACTTTTTATACTGGGTTCCCAGTCAGCCACATTTTGACAGTCAGAGTTGATGACTATTACATCAGGGAATATAATGGTACAGTGCAAAATTAATGGGTTTTTTTTGTTTGTTTTTTTCATTTTTCATTCCTCTCAAAGGTCACTCTTAAATTCATTGATGTACAGTAACTGATGGTGTCTATTCATCAGTATTACATAATAAAGAAAAGAGGCGTGACATGTGACACACCAGTGTCAGTTTCATCCCTTACAGCTCTGTGAATGCCTCCACTGCCGGCTTAATGCCACAAAAACTGTTCCCCCGTCCTGTCTTTGTAATTTTCACACAGAGTGGTGCAACAAAGGCACATTATTTCTACACTGAGCAGACTGTATAGTGATAATAACAATAATAAACAACCATATTATTTTTAGTATTATTATACCTATTATTTTTGATAAACAACACTTATCAAAACAGCGATTACAAAGTATTTCACATGTAAAAATGCATTAAAAACCAATAAAATATATATATTATAAACAAAATAATGCTGAAAAATTAATAAAGCTCAAACAACTCAGTAATAATTATATAAAAGAAATGCCAGCCCATAAAAGTCAGTTTTACTTTTTTTTTTTTTTTTTAAGGATGGTACAGACTTCACATATTCTAAAAAGAGAAGAACTTTTTTTGTTGTTGTTGTTCAGGCTGTGGAACAACACAAGAGCAATTTGATGATCTGAGGCGGAGAATACATAGTACACAAATATGAAAAAGTAAATAACCACTTGCTAGCATGCTTTTTCTTCCTATGTTCCTGTGTTGATCTTCACTCGCAGAGTGATACAGATCTGTAAATATATGTTCATTATATATCACCGATGAACCAATCAGGTCGCGTGACTTTTGCTACCTGTTTTAGAATCTAGATTTTGACCTGAATTCTGAGAGTACAGGGAGTCTTGGTAAGAGCAGTGGTGATACAGCCTTTTAGTTCAGGGTTTGTTAAAAGCCTGCTGGGCTCTGCAACTGATGTTTTCTAATTGTGAACTTGTTTGAGAAGAAAACAGAGTTATATTAACAATAATGACATTCACACTATTTTTTGAGTGCCCAAAACTGTGATTTTTGAAATTGTTGCTGACCTTGTTTTAATTTGAAAACTCCACTTTTGTGATCATTCTGGATGGGGAAAATTTCAAATGGGCCAAGTTTTTAAAATTTCTCATGTTGTTAAGATTTTGTGACATACAGTCTTTGATAGCAGTGAGGCCACAGATATATTTTCAGGTTTAAACAATACATAGAGTCCAAATCTGTCCTTCGTCATATAACAGCCTTCATTTCTCCTATCACTGACAGCTTGGCAAAAGGCTTTACTAAAAGTCTCAGCTAAAACAAGCCGTTTCATGCAGTCAATCTGCATCTACATTTTCAACTCACTAAAAACATCCAATGTCTAGGAGGTGTTTTTTGGTGGGCCAGATGGGGTTCAAAGTATTCCCATGATAAAAACCAAATCTTCATTGTTTGTTCAAATCCTACCCAGGCAGACAAATGTAAGAGTGGTGTTTCAAGCAGAGTCAAACAGTGTGCCTTTTAGAGCAGTTGCTTATTTTAGTTATGTTGTTGTATTGCTTGTCATGATGTCATGGGGAAGATTTGCTGGTGGCAGTTTTGGAAGGTGAGCACAGACTATGTCCAAATTGGTCCAGCACTAACTTTACTTGGCAGACGGGTTCTCTGACAGCTGCTGTACTTTTTGCAGGTCCCAGTATTTCCTTGAAGCATCAAAAGCTTTCCTGAATTATCGACTTCACCCTACTACATCAATGGCTCCTCCACCTCAAACCAGGAGACAGCAACAAGGCAGAACTGTACAGAAAAACATCACAAAAGCCATTAAAACTGTAATAATCAGCTAATATACTGATTAGATATAATACAATATTTTACATCAGTATTCTGGTGTGGTTGTTTGCCAGCATTTCTCTGTAAGGTTTGATTTTGCCCAATGAAAGTTAATAAATGTAGAATCTTCTCCAAATACTGAGAAGAAGTTATTTTGACAGGTTTGAAGTCAGAGCTGAGCAAAGCAGTACAGAAGATCTGAAAGACTCACCCATGTAGATTTGACAGTCCACACTGTTAGATAATTCAGCAGAGTTGAGGGGGCGGGGGTTCATTATCTCCCTAATTACACATGATAGAGCAGAGGCTTACTGAGCCAGAGTTGGAAAACATCTGCAGACTCCCCAATATCCAGTCGCATGTCTGTAAAGCTGCTGCATGCTAGCCAATGGATAACAGTGTATGATGTTAACAGGTCAATTTTAAAACAGACAAATGAGAAACTAAAAACCAAAAGGGAGGTGGTGATGGGTGTTATCTGCTGCAGCAGGGAAAATTGTTGAACATTTAGTCAGACACTGGTTTTTTGTTAGTTTTTCCATCGGGCAGCACGGCGGCATAGCAGTTAGCGCTGTTGCCTCACAACAAGACGGTTGCAGGTTCGGTACCCGGGCTTGGGAACTTTCTGTGTGGAGTTTGCATGTTCTCCCGCGACCCAGAAATGGATGAGTGGTAGAAGATGAATGAATGAATGAATGAATTTTACATACTCTCAGCCAAAAACCCAACCGTTAACAGCCACCGCACTCATGACTATGAAACATCTGCTCCACCATCCACAGGACAAAGAGGGAACCTTTACAGCCTCACTAGATGTCATGCTGCATTGTTAAGGAAAGGTTGTTTGCAGGCAAGCCATACTGAGGTAAAATGAAAACGTATTTTTCTTTGACCAAATTGATACAGCAGGAGCATCTTCAGTGCTTTGTTAGTGGCTGTCACAAGGATAATACACATTGTTGGAAGAAAGGAGGACAAAGTGGAATGCTGTGACAGTTTGCTCCAAATTTTCTTTTGCCTACAGGGAAAGTGGCTTTCTATGTTCAATATGAAATGTCCAGGTTTGCCTGCATGACTCCTGCAGCCTGGACTCTGGCCTCACTAAGCAACGGCTGTTACAGGCTCATTCCCCTTTCTTCTAAGCACACTTAATCTTCAACACAAAAGCAAGCCATCTCAATCCATGGCTTACTTGGAAAAAACAAAACTCACCCACCAGTTGTCCACTGCGATAAAGGTGAAAAAGGTTAACGTTTTTTTTAAGTGAGAACTGGTTATGATAGAGTCCACTTGGTGACAGAATGATTTTTCACCCATAAGAAAGACTGAACGAATAGAGTTAGCTTTACCCGAAAGGTTTACAATTAGATTGTCTTGTGTCTTGTGTGGATCTAGGTCTTTGTCACTGAATTGAGAGCAGCCCCTCCTCAGCTGCTGCTGTATAATGAGAAGACACCCTGCCATCTAGTGGAGCATTGTGGAGCAGCACCATGGTGAGGATTTCAAATTCCAATAAAGAGGTACCAGGCACCTCTAAAAAAATAAATCTGTCCCTCCAAGTAAGACTAAATAAATACACTAGCTGACTGGTGTAATGAGGCAGGGATAGGAGGCGGGGATGTAGAGCTTAATCAGAGCGTGATATTGCCCCCATCTACTCATCAGATTTTGGAAATTAGGAATGATTGAATTTTTAATTTGTATTTACTCTGACCTGTCTGTGCCAAGCTGAAGTTGAGCAAATGCATATGTCCATTCATCACAGAGAAATGCATACTTGTCACCAATGATGCATGACATTGATCCAGCATTGTAACACAGCCTCCATTTTTCCCTCCTTAACCACAGAAACCACACAGGCTCGATTGAGTTCATAGGACTCGCTAAAGGAATTACCTGCACTAGTGCTTATTTGGAATAAAAACTCAGGAGGTTTCAATCAGACATATCAAAAGCCTGCAGTCATGGATTGCAGGGGCAATTCATTACAAGACTAGACCAGAGAGGGTGAAATTAATTTAATTAAAAATTGTCTTTTACATAAAATGGATACTGCTGGCGTGCTGAAATATAAGATTCGCTAGTATAGCACAAGGAAATACATAATAGCTCTCTCTCTTTCTCATTGCACCTCCACAGTGGATTTCATTCCACGAGACACTAATGGGAAGCAGCAGACAGGCCTGGGCCACGGAAATAGACACTGGACCTTGTCTGGTCAGTGCATCCAATTAGCAATCATGGCAAAGTCTCAGCCAGGGGCTAATGGAAATGTAGATAAGATCCAATGGACAAATTGGAGGTAGGATATAATAAGAGACTGGCAGATGGAGACCAGGAGCCTTAAGATGCTATCTGACACACATGCTGGCCGGCCATGCTTCTGCTGAGCAAGCACTAACAGCTGCATTCACCCAAAGAGCAAGAAGAAAGAGGGATAATTGTGTCATATAATAATGAATTACACTGGCACCAGTTCAGAGGATTGTAGACAGACATTTGTCAGCACACCACTTGCTTTGTATGGCTTCCAATTTGGTTGGGTCAAAAAAAACCTGACAGTGGGGAATCTATTAGCATTTGACTTTTTTCCTTCACAAAAGGATCCAAAAAAATTGTAGACAGGGGAGACAACTCTTTTCCATTACAATGCTCTAATTCAAGCCCCTCTATCACTCAAGTGGAGACCAAAGTCTCAGTGTGCCTTGTGTGCTGTGTCTTAGGGCAGCATGCATATTTCATGTTAATTTATTTCTAATTGCAGCAATGAGCAGTGAATAGAGAACTGCATGGGTCTTGTGTTTGCTGGTGTGACTACGAGGCCAGACTGAAGACATGCAACATCCTGCTCAGGAGAGTAGAGTGCTGAGGCCAATTCTCTGCATGTAATAAAGCTCCAGGCAGTTCCGTGGGAGGAAGGGGTGGGGATGGGTGGTGGTACGCTCTGCATGCAGCCGCAGGTGATTTGTCAGTATGGTAGAGAATCTGGAAATATGAGTGTGTGGGCGGATCAGTATCTGTGTGTGTCTGCGCGTGAAGATGGTGTTCTCTGTTTTTCGTCACCTTGAATGATCCATTACGTTACTTTTCTTTCCTCCTCTCTTTATGTGATTGGTTGTTCTTAAGCAAAAAAAAAGGTTTTCTTTCTTCCTTTTCTTTTTGGCTTGTGGGGCGAATGTTTGGTTTCCCGAAGAGAAAGGTGTCCTCAAGGTATTGATTCAGTCACTTTTCATAACCACATTGTCAAACCCTGAATGGCTGAGCATCGAAGTGCAGTGCTCGTCCTGTAGTCATCATGATATTGGCAGTGTGACTTTAAATAAGCTATTAAGTCCTTCGACTGCACGGCTATGAACTTCTTTTTTTTTCCTTTATGACTGAGATAAACTGCAAAGTCAGTGTCCCAGGTCTGTTAGTGTAAGTGGAGTGTTGGATCTCGTGAAGATGATTTAACAATACTAATTGAGCACCTAAATAAACAGATAATCATCCTTAAATTCTGATCCTTTGAAATGAAGCAAAATTGCTTCAACATGAGTTGATGAACTGAGAAGAGGTGGAAAGATTAGCTAATTTCTCTGGTTTGATACAGGATGCATATTCGTCAGCATACTGGCTGCCTTATAATTAGACAAGATCACAGAGAAGACGCCGCTAAGGCAGATATTTACCTCAAGCAGCTTTTCATTTAACCATGTCTGAGTTGCATTCAAATCTTCTCACAGACTCTTTGTTGCCAAGCAACGTGAACCTGAGGTACTTTATGGCATTCTAGTTATAGAGTTTTCCCTTCAGGCTTTGACGGTTCATATCTGAAATATACACCGACATCCCTGTCTTTTGACCTCAACAAAGACAATCTTCAAAATTAGAATTTTGCTGTGAAATATTCTGCTGCCGGGGTGTATGACTGAGAAGGATTCCCTGTGATTCCCAAGTGGAGAGTATAGTCTTTTTCTTTTTTTATTTGGAATAGAAAGAGAAAATACGTTGTGAAATCACCTTCCACAAAGCAGGGCAGGTAAAAAAAAATCTAGAATATAATGTTCATAACTTCTTCATCACTTTCTGCTAATAAAGACTAAAGAAGAACTAAAGTTTTCACATTCCTGTAATTTATATTTTTACCCTTGTCACCAACATCGCCTCCACTTTGTATTGGCATTTGGTTCTCCAAACACCAGCTCAGAGAATTTGGTGGTGAGCCAGGTCTACATGGCTGAGGTCAAAGAGTGTGACCCACTTCACACAGAACAGTGTTGAGAAGCGACAGTTTGGCCAAAACTGACTCTCCCCCTAACAAAGTGGGAGATGAAGCATAGTTGGCCTCTCACATTGTTGGAACCTCTCCAGATTAATTAGAAGACATTTGAGAGTACGGACGACCGCCTCCGACAGCTTCTCTTCCCCCATCCTCCAACAGTGCTTTTCGGGGATCCTAGGGAGTTGGAGAGTTGCATGATTTATCAGGGATAATTTTGCTGCCTACCTGCTGAATTTGTAAACAATATAGATCAATCTGTTGTAGCTTTTACAAATGGTCACACTTTCTAAAAATGACAGATTGTTACAATAAAGGTTGGGGGGCAGGAGGGTTGTTAATATGGATCACGGCCTGGAGATAAACTCTGAACGGTTTCTGAACAGTGGCATTGATTTTCCATGTATCTCGAGGAGCAATGGCACTTAGATGAACAACAAAGAGCCTTACAATAGAGACAGAAAAAAAAAACAAAACTGTGCTGAAAAAGACATACGAGAACAAACCACAACCACTGGGACAAAGACAGCATATAAACTTTTTGTGATTAAACAGAGAGTGTTCCAGTCTTTGTGTTACAGCACCAGCTCCATGACAAGCATCTAGCCCACTGCGGATCTGCTGAATTTTCTTCTCTGCATATCAGCCCCTTAATCTATCAGCGTGGCACTTTAATACTGTGTGGTGTTGAGGCACAAACTCATAACACCGTCTGCAAAAATACAAAGGCTGATATTCTCATTGTCTCTTTTCTGCTAGAGAGAGATCGTTTACTGGAGAGATGAATTTTTTGCAGAATTTGACCAGTCTGGGCTATAGATAGATGAAATGGAAGCAAATAAAATAAAGTGGGGTAGAGAAGGCCATTTTTAAATACATTTCTTTCTTTGATAGAGCTACAGAACTTGAGAAGTAGGGCAGTGTAGTTTCCCTTTACCTCCAGCTAAAATGAACTGTGAATGCCAGAGGAACTGAAAATGCTGACTTAAAGGGTTAAAACAAGAAGTGGAAAGCTCATTCAGTCTCACTCCGGTCATCAGTTGATGACTGACAGGTCATTGTTAACATTCAGTAAACAAACAACTCCTGCATAAAGAGTTTCGCTGCATAATAGGGCCAACAAACAATGAAGTGAAAATCACGAGGGACCAGTGTTAGAAGATGTATCTAAAAGATAGGGAACAGGGTTGAGATTATTTTGGTGAGGAAGGACTGATTTTAAATGGAAATTGGAAAGAGAAAGGATTATATTAAATTTTTATTTGGTGCGGATCATCACAGATAATGGCTCTGTGTTCTTAGAGTATAGATAGATTTACATGGAGCTTGCAGTCTCATATGTAAGTCAAACACAATGCTGGAGAATGAATTTGTAATGTATGAATTTTCCATTTGCCTTATTTAATTTGTATTTAGCTCAATGTTGTTACACACACATAGACACACCTACAGCTAAGCCCAACCACGCCAGTTTAGGTTTACTTTAAAGCTGCAATAATTACATTTTTGTCACTTGGGGGCAGCGGAGCAGACCGTAAACACATCGCTGGCATTGTCATATACACAGCTGAAATGGCACGTGATTAAACTATTGTTGACTGAAATCCCCAAGTGACAGAAGTCAATCATATTTAGATTATACTGGAGCTGTATTTGGGCAGTACGGTGACGCAGCAGTTAGCACTGCTCTTACTTCTCAGCCAATGGGAGAAGGGATTGGCTCAAGCCCCCAACAACTATGTAGTATAGGTAACGGATGGAAGATTGATGGATGTGCATGCGACTACCTGGTGCATGTGAGTTCAATGAGTTTTCTCGCTTTTTAGCTCTACTTGGGTCTCAACCGACTCTTGAGGGAAAACATTTGGATCTAACACCTGCCTTTCTGTCAGCTGTTTGTGCTGGGGAGGGAAGATACAGTGAGTTTATCAGATGAAAACAGACACTTGCTCCAGAAAAATTTCAAGTAGGCAATCATTTGAAACTTAAAGAGTAAACAAGTAAAGTTTTTGCCCGAAATGCTGCAAACTCAAGTTGAAATTCTCTGTGACATAGTTTTATACAGAGCATTTATCTTTTGCTGTACAGTAATAAATTGCTAAATTTGATAAACATATGGAGAAACACTGGAAACGGGAGCCTGTTATCAATTTTAGTTTGTTTTTACTTTAGATTGTTACAGTGTGGTGAGCGAGCAATCTTATTAAAGCAGACCTCTGATGAAATGCTGGTTCGTTACTCAGCACTATTGATTGCTGGTGTATGATTCAGGTATGGTGTATTGCTTATGTGAATTGGACACACACTGATGCTTTTTCCACAAATGAAGTTCCTGACAGACAAGTTCTCTGAATTGAATTTTTTTTTTTTTTCTTTTTCATGCCAAAAGACGCAGATATCAGTCATTCATCACGTCCACTTGTCCGTTCATCCAATTGTGTGGTTATAAAAACATTCCCTTGTGGACAGTAATGCAATGACGTTTTTGAATGATTATGGTGAATTTAATTTTTTTCTGCCACCACCCTGAGGCTAAATGTTCCACTTACACACATCTCAGTATCTAATAGGCAGGTTAATTAAATTTGCTGAACATTTTTAGCTGGTGAGTATCAACAGGTGTCCCAGTGAAATAGATGGCTGCTGGCATGGAGAGTGCGCACTGACCTCTCCAGCATGCTTTATGTCTCTGATAGTGCATCTATTTAATATGCAAATAAAAAGAAAGCTGTGTTGATGAAACTGCCTCTGTATGTGTTGACCTGCAGGGGGAAGTGCTTAAGCGTGCTGCATTTGTTTCACTTAGTGGGGAGGTGTGTGTGTGTGTGTGTATATATGTGGTGCCTTTTGGGAAGGGTGTTGTGGCAGACTGTGTTTGAGTTCATTTAGCTTCATTAATGAAATGAACACTTGGAGGGGGGGGGGTGTGGCAGTATTCAACGTGAATTTTAGATGTGAAAAGGTGGGTGGACCCAAAAGAGCTCCCAGTTGCCAGATAGCTATTAGTGTGGGACAGGGGAAAAAATGCACAAACAAAGGAGTCGGTTTAAAAAAATCATTCATTAGTGAGTGTGCAGTGCTCCAATTCTCCTCCACAAAGCTATTTTGAGTCCAGCAGCAGCTCTTTCCAGCTAAGCACTTACCCCCCTCCTACTCACACAGGCAAGCACAGCCCTCCCAGTGTAGCCTGTAGTGCAGAGACAAATGGCTCCTGTAAATTATCTTAAAATATGCTGCCACTGCAAGAACGATTCACTGCGGTGTAAATCAATCTGAATAATAATTAATAGTAAGCAATGCACATTTAAGTTGTACCAGTTTTTCCCAAGTGCTTGTCTTTCTCAGCTCAACACAACACACAGTGGCACAATGCTGGAGATAAATAATCCTCATTCGATTGTTCTCTGAGTTACATAACTATTGTGCCGGAATGTTCCCCTAACCATCACCAAGTGCTTAGTTTGGCTTCAACACACAAATGTAACCTTAAACGTGCTTTTGTGGGTAGAACATTTATAATTAAACCAAGATATGATTTATTCTCCAACAAAATGTTAGAGAATCACACTGCAATTTAGATTAATTCGATGAATGACTGGACAGACCTCAGCAAACTATGTGAATTTATGGGATGGTGAACAAATATCTCAATACTTTCAAGAGGTTTCAAATGTCACATTATGAGCTTTTTGGGTTTCGTGTAACACCATTTGGTGCCACATGTCATTTAATACTGTTAGGTTTAGGGTCTGGGGGTTAGTCACCAGAGAAATGACGGGCCATGAACTCACTCACAATAAGCAAAAACTGCCTAGTCTTAACATGTGCAATGACGGTAGAGATTGGAGTTTCAGTCATTGGCCATTTGGCGATACCAGGCTGAAGAAAAAGTTTAGTTTTCCCCCCAGTGAGCCTCGTCACATTTCAGGATGTCCTCTGGCATCGTTTCAACAGGAACCTCCCTCACATTCTCATCTTGTCCGAGATAAATTGGCTGCCAGCCAGCTGGATCGGATCACTCTGGTCTAAATGAACAGTGAGACAGATGAGCTGGCCTTGTCAATTTGTTGCCAATATCCTGGCGCCCGGTGCTCCCCGGCCTGCCCACTTCAATCCTCTACACTATAAAGAGCATTTCAATCCATGCAGAAAAGACTGGCGCTATTAAAGCAAAGCCTTGTCAAGATGTTCGGCTTTAATCATTAGCATCTAAAAATTAAAACACTCACATCCTGTGCCAGTGATGCCAGGTGAGCGGTCATTTATTAGACGCGAAAGGCTTTATTATGCAGCAAACTCTGATGCATGGCTTATTATGCAGATACTTTTTGCATATACCTGTCACCTCTCCATTTCATTCAGATAAGTGTTCTGGCAGCTCCCGCAACACCCTGTCTTCATCACTTTGCTTCCCTTTTGGAGACTTTATGGAAGTTTAGCAAATGGAGGCAGTAACCAGACAAGGTTTTAGAGCAGGAGAAATGACTGCCACTTCCACAACAACAACTGATATAAATGCCGACAATGTAATTTAAAGGCATGTGTAACCTTTGACAAAGTAGTTTGGTAAGCCAACTGGTCCCCAAATAGCTTTGCCGACATTAGGGAAAGCAATCTACATTTACTTTGATTTGTGTAAACCCATTTGCATGGACAAACTGCCTGTATCAAGAGATTAATGACTAAATCCAAATTGTTCTCTTTTCTTTTCTTTGAATAAAGGAAGTAAATAATCAAGGATGTTGATGTCATTATGTACTTACAGTCTTTAGTCCTTCTGGATGTTCAGTAAAACGAGAGAACTTTATCTCAGCTGTGACGGACAAACAAAAAACTGTGGAAGCAAGGGAAGAAATGTCTTAATGAATCAGGGCACACACTGTGACGGAGTGGGCAGAGCTGTGCAAAGCAGAAGGTTCACATCGACCTCACAATAAATGGATGAGCACCAAATAATATAAAAAATTTTCAAGATATAATCAAAGCCAAATGGAAAATTCATAATAGCTCCCTATAAAAAAGGTTCATTTCATATTTGCTTTTTCATTTCATTAAATTGTCCTGCATTTAAGAAAACAGAAGAATTTATGCCGATCAAACCAACTGACTCATTTTCACGTTTTGTGTCAATACCTTTGATCAGCACCACGATTATTTATGTAATACAGCTGAATCTACTCTGTCAAAAATTCAACTATAAATGAACCGTTTCCTATGCAGTTTTTATTTTGAAACAAGCTTGTCAATAATACTGTGTAGGCAGAGGTGAGCAGAAAAGACTGTTCAGTTCTCGTTTGTTGCAGCTAACTAAGGCTGGTTAGCTCCGAAGAGCCGAACAAGCAGAAAGATCAAGGAGGGGGTAAAATATGAGGAGGACAATGACAGAGAGTTGAAAGCACTGTTTGTTTTGACAACCCTTCCATGGTTGTAGTTTTGCGACAACATAAAAAATCTTGAAAGATAAATCCCTGGTCCATTCCCTGTTACTTTAATTTAGTCATATGCTCTCCAGTAATGCACCATACATTTACATTCAATCTGAATATCCAAAAAACTCTGCTGTGATGGGATTATAGTACAGACACACATATTAACCCCTAACGTAGGACGTGCGTATCACATGCAGCGAGCCATCTATTACCACAGCTTCGGTCCTGTATTGAACACCACTTCTCCCTTATAGCCCTCCACACATTCAGGCAACAGTAAAACCACCTATAAATAGGCAACCTACAGGTTCTGTGGTACTGTATTTCACCTCAAATGTCACCTGTTCAAAAAATGAATTTAGAGATGGACCATGTGGATACCACTTTCTACAGTTGGACAGCAGAATAAGAGGATAACATGAACAAGGTTGTTGAAGAAAACATTTGTATAAATGACTTCCCAGTAGAGTGTGGATTATTTTAACACTCAGTTCTATTTTTCCTCCTCACACTTCACTGACACAACTGTATGTTGAAAAAAAACCAAACTGTTGGGCATTGCTGCTAAAGCTATTACTGCAATGTTGACATCCCCTTTTGATTTTAGGTGCAATGTAGAACTACTGTGAGCAAATCATTATTGGACCTTTAAAATTATCAGAATGACTTGAGTTTAAGAAAAATGAAACATTAAAACATTAAAAAATAAAAGGAAATAAATCATTCATAGTCAATTCATTCTATTTTAAAATTCATGTGTACAACAATCAACACATTTGTAATATTCAGAGGAAGGTTCTCCATCTGGATGGTGTAATGGCCACAGTGGATTTTTCAGTGTTTGTTTCAATGGTCTCAACATTTCTTAAACAATATCTGCCACAAAAATGCAATTAGCCTGTGTGTATTTTAAATTGTCCTATTGGTCAGACCCTAAATTGCGTGTCAAACCACTGTATTGTAATCAGATTGGTTAATCCGAAAACATCCTCACATCCTCCTTTAAGTTGACAAAAATTTTCTAATTGTTGCATGGGCTCAGAGGACAACAACCTGCTCAGTGACAGCACACACAATGGGCCATTTTATCAGCAAGAAATTGCTCATCTTTCGCTTTTAAGTGGACATCCCCGTCACAGGGCTTTATCTGTGTATCTGCAATCTGCAGGAGAATCACAGTGTGTAATGATGCATTTGTTTCCACTAGATGGCCCTTGCACCCAGCTGTGCTGCCTCTTGAGAGGTCATGCTGGATTAGTACTTGTGTAGTAGCGGTTTGACTACTACTTAATCTTCCCTGTAGAAAAGGTAAACACTAAACGACATGTAACCGTCACTTTCCATGACTCTAGAGCCCATGTTTAGCTGACTATAAAGTCTAAGTCACATGGTGGGTAAATACAGACTTCAATAATGAACAACATTTTAATAATGTAATTTTTGTTCTCCACTGATGTTCTGTGAATTATTGTAAGATTATTGTATTGGTTATAGATAGTGTTAAATTTTGGCGGGGCATCTTCTCTTAAACTGCCTCATTAAAGTTGTTGGTGTTGTTATTATTGTTGAACGCAGGTCGAAAATACTGTACTTCCTATATATACCTATGCAAATATTGTAAACAGAAAGGTTTAAGCGTCACGAATGATGTAATAAGTCAAAAAATAGACCCCGATGTAAAACAACAGTGTTATGCAGGGTACAATATGTTCCACTATTTGAGGAAGTGGTTTGCTCACCAGACTGTCACACACGATCCTTTAACGCTTCATGTTGAAATCATTTGACTGAGCATTTTGTGATCAGAAATGCCCTAAACAATCGCCTTGTTGACAAATTCAATGCACTGAAGCCTAGAAAGTCTCTTTTGTAGGATGGGAGATGTCAGTCTCTATCTGGTGTTAGACATAAATTGCTCTCTCCCCAATGATGGATTTCCCTCCCAAGGCTCCTCACAAACATCTCAGAGCTGAATGGCTTTTTCCCCTCCTCAGAAGTCAGCCTGTGGGCTCTCACTCACAATATTACAAGGTTTCTTTTGTTTCTACTGGCAGCATGGTACCCTGGGATCCATCTGCACAGCTCCACATGGGGATACTGGGTGTCACAGGACTGCTCAGGCTTGACGTGGCTTCAAGGCACAAGCTGAGCTCTACTGGTGGAGCTGGTACCGTTCCTTTGGTTGATTTATGGGCTGGAGACAATGATAAAATAACGTGGAGGTCTGGATACTCTTCTAAAGGAAATAGAAGACAGCCCAACGAGTGAGAGAGGGAGGATATTTCAAGGGAGGTTGTTTTGTCCAAAGTCGAAAAGTCACTGACTAGAGGGCAGGGTGTGGATGGGAGTGTGTGCAGGTGGTGTGTGGGCTGTCCGGCCTTCTTCCTGACTGGGTCAGTTTACCTCTCTGTCCCCATGAGCTGACCTTTTAATGTGGGCTATACCTCCTCTCCTTTCACCCTGGCTTTTATGGCCCCATGTAAATCTCCCTCCGGTAACACAAGCTTGTCAGCCCTTCTCTAGCCCCTTTCTTTTCAACACATTTATCCTCACAGAGAATTCAAAGAGGCACTGCAGCGGAGAGGTGGTCTGCGGGCCCGCTCGACTTGAAATAGATTGAAAAAGGCTGAGGGATGATCAAAAAGGAGAAAGTCCGGAGCGAAACCTTAGACATGGGAACGTTTGGACACTCCAGTGGGCAAGAAAGCCCCACTCAGATGAAAGGCAGTCGTCCATCAATAAGTGATTAAAGCACACATGTAAACCCAGAAACAAGAACGCTGAAAATCACAGTTGCTCTGCTCCAGAGTGAGTTCACATGAAGGCGTAGAGGGAGATTCCAAGGTGAGCCCTGAAATTAATAAAAGATTCTATCAAAACTCACGAGTCAAATGAGGAAGCGATGAGAACCATCTGATCTGGTGGATTTTTTTTTTCTTAACTTTCTTTTACTCACTCAGCGTGATTAGGGAAAAGTCTACAAACTCCAAGAACTTTCCCTTTGCAGTCAGGCTCTATTGTGACAGTAGAAATCAGCGTGAGGAGGTCACTAACTACTCAGACAGAGATAGCCTTTTACAACATTATGTTGAGCAATAAAATACCACCTAGTGCACCGTCTGCTTGCTCTCTATTTATAGAAAAGGAGAAATACATGGATGGATAAACAAACAAAAACACTGGACTTCCAGTTTTCTCCAGCTGGCAAAGACATGTGTTTTTTATTGTGTGTGCACTTACACGAACCCATGAAGGGGAAGTGTGGCAACTCCCTTTGAAGGGCGATAATTTTATCACCAGTGGTCCAAACAAGCATCCCGTGACCCTGATCTGTCTTAGTTAACCAATAAGAGATATAAACGTCTGACAGAGGTCACGCCAGCCCTTATTCATGTTGCTAATGTCACATGTTGAGACGAGGGAACTTCTGGAGAGGGGCATATAACTATAATATAACAACATTTACAAGGCAGTAATTTCAGCCGCCTTGGCAGGTATTGTGACAGCACAATGTTGGGTTTTATGCCATAAAATCTGCGTGATGGGAGAGAGAAAACTGCAGCGAAGGCTTGGCAGTTGCTCCAGTGCAAACATATTTCACGATGTTTCCCATCTAATATGACTGCCTTTTCTCAGCTGTTTCAATAATAATAATGTACCATATTAACCCCAAGACACCTTCATAACTTAAATACTGTTGCAGATGCTGAATGCTGTTCATACCACCTTCTGAAATTGCTTCGTGTTTTCTCAGTGTGACCGTTCTGAGGTGTTATGCATCACTTCTAAATTACAGAGACATTACTGCGCTCAATAGGCCCGTGTACCGAATAGGAATCATGTCATAGACTTCAACTCTAAACCAACTAACGATCTAGAATAGCTTTGTTGCACCAATTGTGCAAATGACTCAGGACTAAACAAAGTCATTGTACAAATGCCACCTCCTTCTGCGTCATTAGTTATGGGTCACTTTAACTACTTACTATCAGGCCTTTCATGGCGCTTTAATGACATGAAATTCCCTGAACAAACACAGTCAGGGAAGAGGTCACCAAGTTCCCCTTTCACTCCTTCACTGTAGGGCTGCTATTGTTTGTTTATTTGAAGGGTCCTTACCAATTTGACAAAGGAACGCGATATAAGCGTCCTTATTTTATTTCCGTATTTTGTCATGATGAATTGTCAGATCTTAATACTCAGGTGGAACTATTAATTCAAAGTTAAGTGCCTTCTTAAGATGAACAAACGGGTCAAAAATAGCACCATGTACTTCACTGGAGACGCCTTGATCTGGATGTTTTTAAATACTGTGGCAGGCAGGCATAGAAGAGGAGCATAAAAATATTAATATTCAGTTGTGGAAACACATTTGGATTTTCTTGGCTACTCCAAGTTGCCAGGGGTACAGGCAAATTTAGACCCCTAATCCAACTGCTTTTGCAGATCCACTGAGGGTTGGCTAGTTAACTTGTGACAAACCATCTGCTTTTTTTTTTTAAGAATTTGTTTGTCACATCCTGCTCACCTGCACTTCACATGTAAAACAGATGATGCTGTGTGGTGCAGGGGAGGAATTATAATCTGCAGTTTTTATTTTTAATAGATGAATTTCAAAGATAGATAAACTGTCCAAGAATTAAATACTTAACTAGATGGATGCAGAAGCATGGCTACTGCACTTTCATTTGCATTGGTATGGACATGGGCTGAGACCGTTAAGTGATGCATCATGAAGGACTGGCAGAGGAGCAGTACTTTAGCTGGTCTTTTCCTGCCTGGTGAGCAGCTAATGGTGCAGATAGCAGATCCTAGTGGGGGAGACAAACATCGTTGGCCTGTTATGATGCCAGATGTGCTTTCAACTCTGCATTGTCTGCAGGAAGAAAATACACAAACAACGCTCAACGCTCGTAGGGTATTCACATTCCAAATTAGAAACACGGCCATTTAATGATTTTTCTGTTTGTGCCTTCCCACCAACAGAGAGCACGATACAACTGCCTTTTATTTTCATATCAGCAGCTCAGACAAATTTTTGCAACACATTCCCACATTGTCCTGGATCAGCTTCCCTCATTCAAGAAATTTCCAAGAAAAGAGTGAAAGTGTGACAAACCATGGCAGATCAGTATCAAGCATCAAGAAAATGACTCTTAATTTGAGGTAGTCCTCAAAGAAGTCAGGTTGTTTTCACCTGTTCGAACAAGAAAAGAGATTTGAAGCCTCAATAATTGAACAAATGGCACATGAAGATGGATATTTGTTTTTCCTCTGAACTGAACTGATAGCAAACACACTTACTCACACACACACACACACATACAGTGAACGGGGCAGATAGAGTGAAAAGTAATTCAGACATATACACAAACATACACACAAAAGTGAATACGCTACATCGACAGACATGAAACACCCAAACACACACACAGACAGACCCAGAAACACACATAAATACTACACAAATACACATACACTCACACCCTCCCCCATTGCTGGTGGTGGGGCAGCCATCTGTCCTCAAAAGCAGCAACACAATGAGCAGATCAGACAAGTCGACTAATGAGCAAGACCTTGGTGCTGTTAAAAATTCATTCACTGTCTGCTGCTGTCAAACGACCTGCTCTCTCTGAAGCCACATTGCAGCCATGACAGCACACAGGGGTTCATAAAAAAAAAAAACTGAGCCATTTGTTTCCAAAGCACTAATTCCTCTGCTTTTGTGCAATTGAATTAATAACCTGTAGCTTTTTTTAAGCAACACATCACAGAGGTTAGTTCAATGTTGGCTAGTACATGAAACTGTTAATTGCGCAAGATTTGACAAAACACTCTATGTCAACAAAAAAAAAAAAAAAGAAGCACTGTTGTTTTCACAGTCTGACGCCAGCACAGCAGCCTGATGAGACAAAAACAAACCTTCCTGTAGCAGTTGATAGTTCATCTTTTCAAACCTGTCACGCAATCTCAGATGAAGGAAGTGAGCTGAAACTTGGGCAGATGCCTTCTACCACAGTGTCTTGTGTTCTTGGCAGAATGGGGGTGGAGGTCTGGGAACTATTGATCTAACTGTGGACATCTGTGGCATCTATTAGGTGGGTTGTCAGTCATCAGAGAGGGGAAGTGAGGGCATAGTGGAGCATTTTTTTTTTTGTTTGTTTTTTTTTTTGTTTTTTTCTGCTAGACAAGAAAAGCAAGACAAACAGGTTCACTAAGAGTTCAACCCTGTTTCAATGCCATCCCAGCAAAAGCAACATGTTTTTTCCCCCCTCTTCATCCTCCTGCTGTTTATTTCTCTTTCTCACTTTCTCCAACCTTCTCTGACTACCGCCTAATCTCGTGCTGAAACGTGCTTCAGCGTGTGCTCAAGTGCTTGTCGCACTCGAGGAGTTAACAGGAGTCACTGGAGTATAAAAAAGCAGCAGTAAAGAGATAGGCAGCGCATCTACAGCTATCGTTTAATTATCAAGGCAGTGGAAAATGGGCTTGCCAAAAATCCTAGATGGTGCCAATAAAATGTAATACCAGGTTGATGCTTGACATTCTTTTGAAATTCAACCAAGCCGCTGGCTACGAGTATGTGTATTTGTAAAAGATTTCCTTCAGACAGTATTCTCTGAGGTAAAAGTGATCTGATTATCTGCCAAAGAAATTAACATAGCTGAATTTGGATTGAATAATTCTGCCCTTCACTGTACATGAGTTTGGGTTCAGTTTGGATGTATTGTCTGAGTTTAGAATGAAAGGAAATATGAAAATAAAAAAGCCCCACAGATGATTTAGAAGCTTCATGATGGAAGAAACAATCCCTCTCAGTCCTATCATGACGGCAAGCCTGCCTCGGGCATTTAAAAAACAGCAAATGTAATGAATCATGAGGAAAGGAAGGGTGAAAAGGTAAAATGCAGTTGGTGTTACATGAGTCACTATTACAGGAGCCTTGTCAGAGAGTACAGACAACGCTAAGTGAGTAAGACTAATAAGTTTGAACAACAACAAGTTGGGTAAGATCAGGTAAGAGACACAGGAGAAAGTCTGCTTTATATTTATCTTGGTAATTATACCAAAAGTGACTGTGGGCACATCCTATTCAAACTGAGCTGCTTACATGATGAAGTGTTTACATGTCCATATAAATATAAATAAAACACATTAATATTCTTAGCTCTGGCTGCTCAGGTCTGTGGTAATAATAAATAAGTAGCATAAAAAAACCAATTTGTTGTGCAAAGAGAGTTGAGAAGCTTCCCTATCGTGTCTATACATTACATTTAAAGCAACAACCAGAAGCCATTTATCTTAGTTTACCACAAAGACTAGAAACAGGTTTCCCCAACCAGTCTGGCTTTGTCCAAAGATAACAAAGATGACTTCGTCAATACCTTAAAATCTCACTAATTAACACAGTATACATTATATGAATTAGATGTTTAATCCATTCTACAATTATAGTGGAAAAACAACAACTGACTTATATGAGGGTAAGTTTGGGGTCTATCAGGCAACCAGCAGAGAAAGAAACACCAGTAAAGCACATCCACATTAAAACACTTGTGTACATTATTTGTACATTTTACACACATATGCTGCTATTTTGAAGTTACTCTGCCAATCAACAAGTAGCCACCACAAAACTGTTTTCCTTATGTGTTGGTGCAGATTCAACAGTAAACTTGCAACACCCTAAGATAAGAGAAGAGAAAAGATGAGATCGTACTTTATTTATCCCACGTTTGGGACATTCGTCGTTAAAGCAGCTACCACAGGTACAGAAAAAATACAAGAATGGAGACAAGGAGTAGAAATACGAGGAAAAAAAAACAATAAAAAAACATAAAGTGGCAGTGATAATGATAAAGTGACAGTCAAGTATTGTAAAAGGAAAAGTAATGTAAATGTAGTTAGTCCAGAGTGCATATATTATTTCACAGGCAAAGAGGGGTTATATAGTCTGATAGCAGCTGGAATGAATGACCTGCAGTAGCGCTCCTTCTTGCACTGCGGATGCAGCAGTCTGTTGCTGAAGGAGCTGCTTAGTTCACCCACAGTGTCATGAAGGGGGTGGGAGGGGTTGTGAATGATCGATGTCAGTTTGGCCAACATCCTCCTCTCACCCACCTCCTCAATGGAGTCCAGAGAGCAGTCCAGGACAGATCCTGCTCTTTTGACCAGCTTGTTGAGACTCTTCCTGTCCCTCTCTGAACTTCTGCTGCATAAAGGATGGCAGAGGCCACCACAGAGTCATAGAAAGTCCTTAGCAGAGGCCTGCACACTCCAAAGGACCTCAGTCTTCTCAGTAGGTGGAGACAGCTCTGGCCCTGTTTGTACAATGTGTCAGTGTTGAGTGACAAGTCCAATTTATTGTTGAGGTGAAAACCCAGGCATTTGTACTCTTCCACCATCTCTATGTCCAGACCCCAGATGTTCACTGGCACAGTACGGAGTGGCTTCCTGCTGAAGTCAATCACCACCTCCTTTGTCTTACTGGCATTAATGTGCAGGTGGTTCTGTTCACACCAGTCAACAAAGTTGGTGATGACCTCCCTGTACTCCAGATCGTCCCCCTCAGATACACCTCCAACTATGGCTGTATCATCAGAGAACTTCTGGAAGTGGCAGCTGTCAGTGTTGAGTCTGAAGTCTGATGTGTACAGGGTGAAGAGGAAGGGCAATAGCACAGTCCCCTGTGGAGCTCCCCGTGCTGCAGACTAGCACATCAGACACACAGTCGCATACTGTGGTCTGTTGATGAGGTAGTTGGTGGTCCATGCAGCCAGGTTACAGCAAACTCCAGCTCGTTCCAACTTCTCCCTGAGCAGTGATGGCTGGATAGTGTTGAAAGCACTGGAGTCAAAAAACATGACCCTGACCGTGCCCCCAGTGGTCTCCAGGTGTAACTGACATTTGTGCAGCAGGTAGATGACATCGTCTTCCACATCAATGCCAGGTCTGTATGCAAACTGGAGAGGGTCCATCTCACTGTGCACCTGTAGTCTGAGGTGGTTCAGGACGATCCTGGTACAAAGTACTTGGTCAGTACTCCACATTTGCCAAACTATTCCTTATTTGTGTACCTGACGCTGGAGGCTGTTTGCGTAGTTTCAGATTGGGCAAGACGCCCAACTGTACAAACAATGCTGAACAAAAGCACATGATTAGGCATTAGACCGGCATAGAGTGAGGTCTGGGACATGTGGGTGGCATCTATGTCCATCTTTACTCACAGTCCATGATCACCACTAGCCACCTGTCTGCCAGTTGCATTGTCATATTTAGCAAACAGGAGAATGGCAATCTTAACTTTAATGAGAGAATAGACAAAATTACAAAAGGTCACACATTGAGTAGAAGAAAGGAATACAGATGACATATAAAACTCATACAAAACATTTATTTTTTCTGAATGAATGCTCTTTAAATGAATGATAGGAGTCAAATTCAGTTTTAACAAAGATATGGGACCTGCCCCCTCTTACCTTCAGCTAAGGACACATAAACATCCTTATCAGAGGATTAGGAGAAATATCATCAAACCCCAAACTGCATAAACAAACAACCCATAAAGCAAGTGTTCCTGTCATTTCTTTCCTGACAATACTGAAGTGTCTATTTTGTGTTACTTTTGTATAAAAGTCACCTCACAATTTTTAAAAATCATCCCAAGTCTTTAATTTCTCAAACCCTGAGCTGTGAAATTTCAATGTAGATTGCTTTATGTTATGTAAAAAAAAAAAAAAAAAAAATCTGATGTCACATGTTTCCTTGGCACATGACATTTGAAGGTATAAAAGGGAAAAGGAACTAATGCTTCTGTCTATGCAGGTAAAATATTGGGTGTCACTGAGCTGCCACTTCCACAGCAGCTAGCAAGCACTAAAATCAGTCACAAGACGAGACATTCAACAAAGCTTCCTTTTTATTAATTTCTTTTTTTAATGTTTAAGTATGTGTGTCTCTGTGTATATGAAAACAGATGGACATCTCCCGAGGGAGGCAGGGGACCCCTTTAATTCTATTACTCTGTGCACACACACACACACACTCACATACAAACACACATCTCTAAGATATAAGCAGCCAGAGGATAACACAGTGGGTAGTTCTAGCAGATTCAAAGCTGCCCCGAAGGCAGGAAACCCATGATGGATCAGACACTGATTTGATTTGAAGTAAGTGTGAAAGCCACTGTTCATGCCCTCTGCCAAAGAGGTGAACCATGATTGAGCAATGGCTGTCTGGAGGGTTCACTTAGGAAACTGTAAGTGGACAGGCTCGACCTGCTGCTAACAATCACCTTTTGTACAAATCTGTCTGAAGATGAAATGTTGATTCGCGGAGCAGAAACAAAAAGTCAACCCTAAATGCCTTCTTTTCCCCAACTCCATCTCCAAGCTGTTACTTTTTGAACACACAAACGGATTTAATAAATGTATAGAAACTTTGAAAACGATTTTTTTTCACAACAGAAATCAAATACAGCACCTTTTCAAAGTTGGTTAACCTGCAGGGGAAAATGCCCCAGCCCCTACCTGCAGTTCTTCTGTTTACTCTTAATAAAATTGTGGTGACAGGTGGTTTGCTTGGCTGAAATGCTCCTCGCCTACATAGAGTGATAAATCACAACCACAGAGTAAAATCCAAATCTGTCTTCAAAACAGCAACGAGCAGTTTAAAAAGACTTCCCAACACAGTTTAAGCTGTTGCCTCTCCTCTCCCTTTGCTTTATTTTCAGTGAAAACGATCTCAGACAAATTGATTTGGTAACGCACTGTGTGCAGTGGTGGGAGAATAAGATGAGTCTAGACAAAATGTGTAGAAATGTGTAGAGAAGTAGAGAGACCAAAAGCAGCCATAATGCTGGATGGCCCCTGTCAGTGTTTTATTACAGGATATTATTCGATCATTGTTACTGATGCTTTTTAAGCAGACCTTTAATGTTGTGCTGTAGCTGGAGGAGGCAAAGTGTTTGAAATGCCTCAGGAAACCCCTGTTATTGGAAGTTATCTATTTCACCTGTTACTTTGATTGAAATAAAGTCAAAAGATCAGAAACAGAAAGAAAAACTAAAACACCCCTGAGAAGGAAACATGACAAAAGAAACTCCCCGGTACTCTCCGTCGGCTGAAGAGTTCTTGGTAAAGTCAAGATTAAAAGGATGCAAGGTGTGGAAGTCAGCAGAAAGGGTACGATAAACACTCAGCATGCACACCATTTATCATTGTGCAAGACAAAAGTAAACTGGGAATCACAGTAGGTCAGGGAGTTAACTGAAGTGCACATACACTGCTCTTGCTGCCATACAGATGTTGTGGATGATAACCCACAATCTTTGTTGACTCTCCTGATAATGACACATTCTACCAGCTGCCTCATAGATCTCATCCCAACTAGTGCTGCTCAAAGCAAATATCCAAGTGTCCCACTTCTTGACGGATAAAAATCAGTTGAAATAATCTAAGTTGCGCCCTCCTGAGGAATGATAATCTTCTGGGAAGGCAAACAATTTCACATCCTGTTCTTTACAATCACATCGCATCGTGGGCTGCTAATGAGTCATTAATGGCTACTTCCTGCCACAGTGTTGGTCTGAGGAGATTGTGTTTTGACCAAATAGGCCTGCTGAGTCAAGGGGAAGACTACAGAATCATTTCCAAAAGGATAACGAGGAATAAGACTCAAAATAACAGCAGCTGCCTTATCCTGATCAATAGCCTCCTTGTGGGAATACAGCGGTGTTGGTGTGCCAACAAGGTGACCGGCACTCATCGCATTTCCTGCCATCAACATTAATAAGCCTGTGAGATAAACAAAGAAGTAGCCCAGTTGCTGGTCTAGGGAGACTAAATCCTGATGCATTGTTTACTCCAAATCTGTGTTTACACAAAAACACAAAAATCCTCACAGATTTGGGGCTGGATGGGAGAGGCAATACTCCATATCTGCAGAGGGATCTACAGTCTTCTCAGTCCTTAGAAAAGAAAAGCATTCAATTGTGCTGAGGAAATAAACCCAAAGGCAACTAAGTACAAAGGGCCCCAAGCCAGTAGCTTTAGGATTCAGCTGTGAAGTTGGCTCGAAGAGGAAACCCTAACCCCTAACCCTCTATCATAGGGTTGAGAGAGCACAGAGGGCTGGTTTGTTTAGCTATAAATACTGGTATTTTTAATTCACAAGAGGCAGCTCTCTTTCTACCTAAACACAAAATGAAGAGAAACAATTCAAGACTTCTTTCAGCAGCATTGTGGTGCCCATCCTTTATGAAATAATGCACAGCAAAAAGCTTCCCCCCCCCCATTCCCAGTATTAGTTGCGCCGAGATCACAGACACCGGAGAAAACCCTCAGCGAAACCATGCGTGTACCTGCAATTATTCCAGGTAAACTAGAAAAGCTGGCACGTAATTTGAATTGCTTCAGAACAGGCTCCAGGATGATCAGTAGACCATGATTAATTCATGTGACTCATCAGCTGAGAGCAGAAAAACAAAACACTGAACTATGAAGACAGAAAAACTTCTTTTTTTTTTTTTTTGCTGACAGTGATAGTTGTTACTACCCGTCGCACTTTCCTGGAGACTGAAGGAAGAAGAAAATAAAACAACTATTGGTTTTCTGTTAGCTTCAGGCAGCCAATGTAGACGGTGTCATCTTTCAGACAAGGAGGCACCACAGGGGCGTTAAAGCATCCCTCTGGCCAGGGCTAATAAATGTTTTTCCATTGGTGCTTTGTTCTGGTCTGGTGCTGGACACTTGTCCCCCTCACTCCAGACCAGAGACTTGTGTCACTCATCACAGGAAGCTCTATCCATCGACTAAGATGCCCATATAAACAAATCCAGCTTGTCAGTTTCCCATCACAGTCTTTAAATAATAAATGAAGCCCATCTTCTTGCACTTAGTGGGGCTTTAAATCAGCACAAAGAGCAGAGCACCAAAATGCCATATCTTTTTACATGCAGAGCCTCTCTGGCAAGGGTAAAATGTTAGGCTTTCATCAATAATCTGACACCATGAGGAAATGTATAATGTTTGACCAGGTGCTCAGCAGAAATAGAAGGGTAACAGAATAACATGAATTTCTATCAAAGTCCCATCTGAAAGTATGATTTTTTTTCCCATCCTAGAAAAGATGGTACTTTTGCAAAACAAACAAACAAAAAAAAAAAAAGCAAAATTTTTTGGATGACTAATTAAAAATTTGGTGCTAAAATAATTTAATTTAATTGGTGATTATCAATAAGAAGCCAAAAAAAGTAAAGTTTTGCTTTTGCCAATGCTTGTAAGATACAGCAACAACAACAACAAAAAAAACTGTTTACGTGTATTTTCAAAACTTTCTCCTTTGAGACTCTTGATGTTAAAAGTAATTAAGCAGCCTGTCTTGGCAGCAGGTTTATTCCCTCTTTCCCTTCTTGGGTCATTCGACTCTGGAAAGCTTATCTGCTGTCATATGGCCTATTGTCCCCATTATCTGAAGTGATCTGAGCAAAGCTCAGCCTCTCTCAGCATTTGAGTCTCCTCCACTGTCCACGCAGGCCAGATGGAGGACCTCCACCTGCAGAGAGCCTGAAAGACCGCTGGCTGTGATCATCTGTTGCGTAGATATGCAGCAGAGGGATCTCACAGTGTCTGGAGAAAATAATGACTGGAGCAACCCATTCAGAACATGATTGAAATTCCTGCTGTGACAGGTCTCTGATGTGTTGAGGCTGTGATGGTTATATGACTTTGTTTCTTTGAGAAAAGCTCAAAGGAACAGATTGTTCATTGAGGATCTGAACAGTTATGCAAATTAATTTGTGTGTGTGTGTTTGTGGGTAACGTGACAGAATAAACTCTACGCTGGTACTGGAGGCTCTTTTTTATTTTAATGTTGCAAGGCAAAACCACAGAGGAGACGTTGGTGGAAAAGGAAAGGGAACCCCGCTTGCATTTATCATGGGCTCATAGAAAACACCCTTCCTATGCAACAACTAGCTGCATTTCTCAACCAGCTTTGTGGCTTGCTTTGGATCTGTGCCACATGTGGATATATTTCTCCACTAACTGCTTGAGGCTAATGTCACCCATATTGGTTTTTATTGGTTCATGCCCTGTTGTCTAATTCTGCAGGGAGTCCATGTCAGGACAGGCAGCAGCAAAAGTCTGGGTAATCAGAAAAAGAAAAGAAAAAAAAGGGAAAAAAATCGCCTCCCTCTAGTCTATGCCCACCAGCGTTGTCAGATTATGGCTGAGGAGTAGACTCCGCTTGTTAGCAAGTAAGGAAAAGTCATAATAAATCACTTTGGCCTCATTTTGAAGGGGACTTGCATGTTGCCTTCCTGCTGTGGCTCCAGAATAACTCCAGGACCACACTTGGTCAGAATGAGATGAATACAGCATCATCTCATTCTGTATATCCACTTAACCTTTAATTAACTGATGAGTCCCTGATAAGATTGTGTTTCGCATTCCTTGATTTTTAAGCAAGTTCGATTAGTTGTGGCATTTGGTTAACATTAAAATCCCCACCGGGGGAATATCGTTGAATATCCTGACTTCACTTCATCCTACATTGTAAAACACTAAAACACAGGATACTTTGGGTAATAATGTCATTTCCATTCAGCTGCAGGCTGACTGTTTGCACAAGCCATACTCCATACTGAAATCACAGAGGTATTGTGACCTTGACTGAGGTCAAGGAAAGAGTTTTTAAAGGGGCCAGAAGCACTTACAGCCCTGGACAAGTTGAAAAGTAGGAAGTTTTAAGAGGGTGCCATTCAGAGATAAGGAGCAAGCTTTGTCTTTAAAGTGGGTCTATTGTTCAAATGCAAGCTTTTTCTACAAACACAATCATTTAAGCAAGCAAGCAAACCGGATGCAGTTACAAATATTTTCACTACACATAAATACAATCATCAATATTTATCTGAGCCAAAAAATCATTTCCATGTGGTACTGACAGCTTCTATGTGTCACTCAAGTCAAACAAAGACTCTCAGTCAGTTCATGGTCGCTCCTGCTTAGGATCTGCATTAATGCTCTTACTTCTGTGATAAGTTGAGTATCACAGTTTCATATTTTGGTGTCATGTTTTACTCGCTGACGCTTGATTCGTCTTGTCTCGACACAAGACAAAACCCAAACAAAGGCTCAGAGAGAATGAAGGATAAGTCTCTCATCTTTGCTGAGGACTGTCAGCCGCCCCCCACCGCACCCTATCATCCCTCCTCCACAGCCAACCCTCTCCACAAATGGGGCTGTGCACTTCAAGCATGGAGAGATAGAAAACACAAGTACCCAGATAGAGCCTCAACTGATAGATAGATAGAGACGTTTATGCATTCCTGGGTGAATAATGAACATAACTATGCACAAACATGCAGAGACATTCAGATCATCTGAAGGTTTTTTTTATGTTTTTTCTTGTTTTTTTTAAGGAGCAGATTCCTCACCTTACCCAAGGAATGGGGAAGTTGCATTTAATTAAAAGGAAAAAATACAACACATACGCCACAAAACAGATAATGATGCAAGGAGAGGAATATGTGACAGAACAAACACTTTCCTAATATGTAAAAGATTGAAACACACATCAAAAGCTCTCCTCTCGCTGTTACACAATGCACTCTACATTTCACTGATGAGCACATGCAATTCTTCTATGCACACATTGCACTAAAATACACATAAACCACTTTTCAGTGTTCAGACAAAAGATTAAAGGTATTTTAAGTTGACCAAAAACCTTTTGTGCATTTATGGTTGACACACAGAGTCAGCTTCAACAACAAAGGCTGAATGTTATTTTTCTATGTGATGAATTAAAAAGAGGGGGAGAAAGTGAAGGTGACATTTGAGCTGAGGTATCATTATGAAAAATGACCCAGTGCCAACTTGCTTGGGGGGGTCGGGATGAGTTGGAACTGGAGGGCTGGTGTTGACTGAACAGCGCTGCTCATTCTTCTCTTTATCTCGCTGGCATTCTTCTGCTTCATTTCAATAGCCATTCTTCACTGAGGAGCCCCCTCCACTGTCGTTCACACTTGTGATTTGTATTCTAAGTGGCTCACAGATCTTTTGTATTCCAGGCCGATTGCAATCTGAATCCCTACGTTGACCGTGGAGGCTGCAGATATCCTGCTGCTGAAGCAAAAAAAAACAAAACAAAAACAAAGAACAAACTTAAGTTATTTATTAAGAGGGTTTAAGCTTCTTTTATTGAAACCTGCAAAATGACAAGTTTCTATGAGATGAGATAGGTTTGTCCCAAGTGACAGGCCAGTGTCAACATTTTCCTGAGTATTGAATGATTTCCGGTTCATGTGTTGGATCCCGAGTTAATAATATAAAAGATAAGAATAAATTAAAACAATCTGGAATTGGCTGTGAATATAGTCACATGTTCACGGTTGCTCCATTGCTAGGTGCTATTGCCTTGTTTGTTGCATTTGGTTGAAATATATTGTGAAATCGTCAAAGAGTGTTGCACATGTGTAATGTTTCATGTAACTGGATTAATGCTGTGCCTCACAACTGAGTCAGTTCGAAGATAAATGCCACTGAATTCAAAAACAGTCTTGGGAAAACAAGAGCAAGCACTATATCATTTAAAAAACATACCAAGTCTCCAGGAGAACGGCATCTGACAACTTAAAAAAATAGTAATGAAAAAAAATTCCAGCAGTGAAATTCCTGCGTTGGGAAAATGCTTTGCAGAATGTAAAATATAAACCGCATGTATGTAATTCAGAAGGAGTTCTGCTCTCAGACTGATAACAGAGCAACTGTCTGTCTGAATGGCATTGATAAGAACATCATACCAATACAGTGGCCTTTCTCTGAGCTGCAGATTCCTCTTTCCTCTCCTCAGGAGTCTGACTGCAGGTGGATCTGAGGACTCCAAACATACAGGATTAGTCTAAAGCCACTTTCACAACCCGACTAACTACAGGATTAGTAATCTCATTTAAATTCAGTGACATGTTATTAATGTGTTTGTACAAGATCAGGTTCTAATGGTTATTTGACTAATAATTCATGAATGTTGTATTTAATATGGGTCGTTGAGTTCTTAATTTCTTTTGTTCTGTTTTGTTTAGTTTTTTTTCCTTGTCTATATTGATGGGGGCGTTTCAGTGCCGCATTTTCAACAGATTAGCTGTAAAGATGTCCCACATGCTGAGTATCCTCATTCTAAAGAAATTGAAAATAAAAAAATTCTTTTAGTTTTTTCCTCACTGGGGATTTTAGTTGAACACCAGGGGTTTTGATCACAAAATATAAAAGACATCATGCAGAAGCAACAACTTGAATGCCACAAATCATACAATCAGTGTATTATGATCAATCATACACCACGTACTCTGCATTGGGATTATATTTTGTGTGATTATAATGGCAGGCATAATAGTTCAGTGTTACTCATATAACCATAACACAAATGGCAGTAGTTTTTTTTATAAATTATTAAAGTTGAGTGCCAGTCTGAACTGTCATGCATTCAGGGTTTATTTTGGGGTATTTAACCAGAAGTCTTAAAGTGTACTCTACCTTCTAAACCTCACCTCAACTAACATCTGACATTGCAGAAATGTCTGGGTAAATATTTTCAGGGCTTGAAATAATTTTAGTTTTTTTATATCTTAAAACATTGGTAAATTGCAAGAAAAATCACTGTCTCTCAAATGGTGATTGCTAACGGACAATCAAGACATGAATGCCTAGCTGCTTTTAAAATATTATGTTGTCATGGAGGTGACAACGACAAACATGACAACAATTGAATCAATGATGCAGATCAACACAAAATCTGTCACTTCTCTCATAGGATATTCAGTTTCAGGCAACCACCAATGCTGCCTGTTCTGTGGGTGGGGATTTTCATGTGGCCTGCTGCTCTCATCGCAACCAACTGAAATCAGAAAGGGCTGGTGGCGCTGTGGGAGAATAAATGTTCAACTGGGTGGGCTCAAAAGCCATTTCACAGAAATCCCACATTACACACCCACTGGGGGTCATGAGAGCACAGCCACAGACCAACAGCACTTAGGAAAAGACAGGGAGTGTGTGAAGGTGAGGACAGCATCAGGGACATTTGTGGAGATATCACAATACCAGCAAAACACACTTTCAGTTTCTATAAGGTTCCTTTGGGGAGGGGGGTTGGGGGGTGATATATCAGCTGAGTTTACACTTGTGGCAGAGAGTGTGCCCTCTCTCTACCTCTGTGGATATGTTGTTACACTACAATGAAACCAATGTGGAAGTTTATTCTGCATTCTATTTGATTTCATACTTCTAATATTTTGCCTTCACTGTTGGATCAATTCACTGACTTGGTGCATCATAGGAAACTTTTTGTGTGAAAACAGGAACCATTCACATTGTGTTAAAAATCCATAAAGAGAAAAAACATTTTGAGCAGCACACATAAATTAATTTTTATTGTCAGGAAATCATTTGCTAGTGTCAAATTAATGAGGAAAGACGCCCAACTATCCTTGCAGGCTTTACCTCAAGAGACGCTGGAGGTTGTTTTTTTGTTTTTTTTTTTTGGGCGAAGAGAGAACAGGCGGTTTCTCTGGGTACAAACTTTCGGCAGTGACGCCCTCACCAGAGGCAGAGCGCATCCCCCGCCCTCCTCCGGGGGGGCAGGGCTCACTCCACCGGCGGTATTTATTCAAGACATGAGCGCTCTCCTCAGAATAACCGCTGCCCTGCGTTCATACACTCACAGCCCAACTTTCACAACGACGAATGGCAGACATACATGTGAGTCTCCTTCCTTCTGTTTTTCCTACTTAAGCGATCCCTGTATGTTTTAGCTTAAAAGGATTTTAATTGAAGATATAATTTATAATTTGTCACTCAATAGTAAGAATACCAAAGGGGGGAAACGTTTTTTTTTTTTTTTAAATCTACTTAAGTAATAAATAACTTAACTAAAGTTTCTAACTTTTGTGCCTTTCTTTTCAGTTCGACATGGAACTGACATTTGAAATGTTTGAGAACAGTACTGACAACATGTCAGAGGAGTCTGGAGACTTTGATATGGACTTCCAAGAGCCATGTGGCAGTGCTTTGAGCAGCGACTTCAACAAGATCTTCCACCCTACGGTTTATGGAATAATATTCACTCTGGGAATCATTGGCAATGGATTAGTCATTATCATCATGGGCTACCAGAACAAGGTCAAAACTATGACTGACAAGTACCGGCTGCATCTCTCTGTAGCTGACCTCCTGTTTGTCCTCACGCTGCCCTTCTGGGCCGTGGATGCAGCCAAATCCTGGTATTTCGGAAGTTTCCTATGTGTATCTGTGCACATGATATACACAGTCAACCTGTACAGCAGCGTGTTGATCCTGGCCTTCATCAGTCTGGACAGATACCTGGCAGTTGTGCGAGCCACAAACAGCCAAGCTACAAGGAAACTGCTTGCAAGCAGAGTGATTTATGTGGGTGTGTGGCTCCCTGCAGTCATTCTGACCGTACCCGACATGGTGTTTGCCAGGGTGCCCAACACACAGTCTTCAAACATGACTTTCATTGATGAAACGATAAAGATTTCTGACTCCAGGACCATCTGCCAGCGCATCTACCCGCAGGAAAGCCACCTCATATGGACCGTGGTTTTCCGCTTCCAACACATCCTTGTGGGCTTCATACTGCCTGGTCTGGTCATCCTAACCTGCTACTGCATCATCATTGCCAAGCTGTCGCAAGGCTCCAAGGGCCAGAAACTGAAGAAGAAAGCGCTGAAGACGACAGTAATTCTCATCCTGTGTTTTTTCTCCTGCTGGCTGCCCTACTGTATTGGCATCTTTTTGGACACCCTCATGATGCTGAACGTGGTCCCTTCCAATTGTGACCTCCAAAGAGCTATGGAGAAGTGGATCTCTATCACTGAGGCGTTGGCCTATTTTCACTGCTGCCTAAACCCCATCCTTTATGCTTTCCTGGGTGTTAAGTTCAAGAAAACAGCCAGGAGTGCGCTGACAGCCAACAGCAGGTCAAGTCAGAAAGTGAATTTGATGACGAAGAAACGTGGGCCAATTTCATCTGTATCAACTGAATCAGAGTCATCAAGTGTATTATCAAGTTAACAGTCAACATTTAAGTGACTTGATACTCAGGAGAGGAAATACCTAAGCTTTAATTTCAAAGAACTTACTACATTTTGTACAAATGTAAAAAAGAAAAAAAAAAAAAAAAAAAAGATTTTTTATACAATTTAATTTGTTTACCTTGTTTGCTGCAATTGTATGACTTGTGTGGGTTTTTATTGCAATTTTTATGTGCCACAAAGCAGATTGTATCCTCAGGCAGTGTCTCATTTCTATTCACTCGTTTTACAATCACAATCCATTTTCTCTGTTTTGATCTGTAAAACCAGTATTGCTGTATCATACCTCAGGCTTCCAGTGTCTTTGTCTGTTTTCAGGGATGGTATATACTTTTGGAGACCTGTACATAGTTTTGTATGTTCGCACTTAAGGTGTGTGATTATGTGAAAGCTTTTATTTATTACTCTTCTTCCCATTGGACATTTTGAAAAAGAAACTGCAACTTTTTTCATCCACTTGAGTTTGTTTTGTTTTTTTAGTTATAAATAAAAAATTCAATGCTTCTTATAATGAGAGTGTTGTGTGTATTTTCAGCAAAGACCAACTCCAACTCCCTCAGGGGGGATGGGGACTGATGTGTGTGTGGGAGGGGAGGGGAGGGGTGGGTGGCTGAACACAAATGTCTCCACCTGATCTGGCTATAAAGGGGAGGGTGGAATGAGCAGACAAACCCTGTAATTGCCAGAACATCTGTGCACTTTTACATCTTAAGCAGCCATTACACAAGGGCTAAAATCTTCAGTCATAATTAGCACCCATATGGCTGCTGGACAAGGAAAATACTGTGTTAACTTCAGCCTTTGACTTCTTTTCTTCTCCAAGTTATAAGAAATACTGCTTTCATTATTTTTGGCAGATAAATTTGAGCTCCAATCACTTCCCAGAAAGGGTCAATTGGTCAACGTATGAATTCCCTAATCCACAAAACGGAGATCAAAAACAGTTGCATATTCTTAAAATGTTAATAGGCATGGAGCGTCCTTTTGGGGGAATGCTAATAATTCAGTTGGAAATATAGTGTGATAATGAAGCCATAAATATCATGTTCATGTTGGTCTCTGCTTTAGCCATCCAAGAAATTGACATTGGAGACCAAAAGAAGTGTAAGTAGAGGCATAATAAGTAGATGTTAAGGAAAATGAACACGTCAAATAGCCGTGCAGTGCTGTGTTGGCATCCATTCAAGAAACCAGTGGAGTAACATTACCATTTCATTAAATGTAAAATGGGTGTGAAGTGCCCTCATCAAGCCACAAGGTTAATGGGTATTTTGGTGTGTTGGTCTCTTGCAGGGAAACAGGATAAAAGAAGAGATACTTTTTCAGGTGGAAATTTGTCAGATGATTCAGAATTAGCATAAGAGCTGAGCTGCCTGAGCCAATGCAGGGAGAGATTTGTAAGTAACACTTCATTGTGCTCAAATGAATCCTCTTCATCTGATCCCTCCACTCTCGACCAGGAAGCCTTGTTACTGGATCAAGATATGTATATATAAAGCAATCAGCTTAAAATCAAATATGAGTTATGTTGAATTGTCAGTGGTCAAGATAGTGAATACAACACAACAGTATCTAGAAGAGAAGATGAAATGTGTGTTGTTAATTTGGCCAATTACATGGTTAAATACGTATTTAAGATTTTTGTTAAAAATAAACTAATAATAAATAGTAACCAGTGATATATGAAGAAATCAGTACAGACAACCAAGGAATCTGGAGATATAAATCACTCTCCTAATTCTTCCAAACTGTCCACTTCAATGCAGATCTGTTTGAAATACAATATATCATTTCATAAAACACCCCTGACAATTTAAGATCATCTTCCAACTAATATTAAAGCTTGCATTCTCTCTTGTGAAGAGATACAAAAAGCTAAATAACACACAACTCTAACACCTCTTCATCAGGATTTTTATGTAGATATATTAAGTCAGAGGATGATCATCTGTGATCCTGTGACCTTAATCGCTTGCAAAACATCAACACCATCTTCCTGTTCAATCTTTCAAAAATCTAATTTCTCACATTATGTGTTTGTTTAAACAGATATATGTGTGTGTCATAGTTGTATCGTGTTTCCTTTATTGGGTTAAAGGCCAAAGCTGTTGAAATATACAGGAAATTGTTTATTCTGGGGATTCATTACCAGTGCGCTGGAGACCATTGTTCAGTCTGGATATAACCTTGTTTTGGTTTTGCTGTTAGAAGTATTAGAAGTGTGATTGACAGCATAAGTACTGCTTAAGTGCAGTGATTATTCAAAGCAATTTTGCAAACTATGAATGAAAGGAATACAAATACCCCAGACCCCTTTTGGGCAGCAACCTGATTCACTAATGATTACATTGTTTTGGCTGGAAAAGTGAGCAGCAGGAAGGCTGTTTCCTGCATCAGGCGCTCCTGTGGTCAACAGCCTGAGAAAAGCTTTGATGAAACCCCCACTGTATTCAAACCACCATCATTCACTGTGCATGACCATTCCTGCAAAGGTCACTGGATACCTGGGAGTACTAAGTGCACTCAACCAAAGGCGCGAAAGTAATTTCATGGGGGTTAAAAAGCCCACACATGATGGTCACTTGTTAGCAGTGTTATCCCCATGTGCTTTTGGGGTTGTAGGTAGGTGTCCTAAATTTATTTAGCTAGTCCAAACATTCTAAAATATGATTTTCTTTCATTATTCACTGAATGATATTGTCATATGTAGGCCTCATAACACAGTTTATACATTCTTTCTGCCTGAAGGGACCATTGAATCAGGAATCTTTCAATAATAGCATCCAATTATTCAAGTTTTTCCTGATATTGTTTGGAATGTTTATTTGCATTTTATTTTTAGAGATACCCACAAAATGACTTGTTATGCACTTTGACCAGCCAACTGTTCATTTATAATGATCAGTTTTATATTTCACTTGCAGTCTGAACTTATCATTTACATTCTCAGTCAGTCAATAGTCATCTTAAAATTGATTGACATATTTAAGGGTCAATTGCTAACCTTAACACACCCTGTCATGCTCCATTATTTTGTCTACCCTGTGTGCGGCCATCACATATTACGTCAATGGGAACTACACTTCAGTGACTGGTTTCTAGCCGGAACCCGAGGCATCCGGTATTCGGTGCTCCGTCAAAACAGGTCGTTCCTTCCTGTTCTCACCCATGCTCTGAACAGCTGATGTGGTTCCTCCGTCTGTCAGGCAGCTGTGAAACACGTTTTCTCCTCGCTCTTTTAAGAATATAGCTCGACATGACTAAGGAAGGAGTCCAGGGGTAAGAATGGCGTGACTGTTGTTCGCGCCACAACTCACGTTCCACAACATCTCCGGCTCCGTAGCGCCGACAGGGCTAGCACATGTAGCAGCTAGCTAGCGTTTCCTCGACATGCAGCGGATTGCATCAGCTGTCAGTGCAGCGGAAGGAGTTACACCGTTCATCCGAATGAACAAACTGTGTAAATTATGAGACATGTAATTATAAACACCAGATGATCCCAAAGGATGCTGGATAGGCGACCGTTCATTCCCTGTAGGGAGGAGTTGAACTTCGGGTCACATTGGAGAAGTTCGTCACTTTCACTTTATATCTAAATTGCTTAGATGCCGGTCACAGAAATATCTCTTAGTCTTCTGATGAATTCAGTATATTACTCCATGTTGATGTAAAGTGGTGATATTAAGTGTGGAGTTTATAGTTTGCAGCATTAGACTGAATGCTGGAATGTCAAATTCAATCTGTGCATTTGCATTGATGCCCAATTTTAATATGTTTTATGAATTGCATAACATCCCTTCCATTGTCATGATTTCACACCTTCCTCTTTTACCACACACAGCATAATACTTAAAGTTTTGTTTCATAAAGCAGTTTCCAGACTCCAACTTGTCAGGTCATGCTCATCCACATTCCACCTCTGATTGTAGGCTGCATCACTTTCAGTTGGAGTTACAGAGAGGACAGACAGTTTTGTGTGTCAAACAAATCACTATTCCTTAGGTTATTCTAACATATTGCTGAGAATACATTGAGTATTTCAGTGAGAATGAGAAGATGGGTGTAGTTGATTACAATACACAGCCCTACAGTAAATATTAATATCAATAAAACAATTTTCATGCTTGCATTGAGACTGCAAATGAAATAGTTGTGTTCTCTCTCAGTTCAAGAGTGCAGTAACAACTTTGTAGTGTGGGATATTTTTGATTTGATAAAAATTGTTCAAACCCTTATAACACTAATATTCAACTGCCCCAATCTATTTATTGTTCTTTTTTGATGTAAAAATGTCCCCAGAAGTGTAACAACTGAGCTGTGGGACAACATGGCTTGTAATTCACCTGTTGGACAAACTATTGTTCATCAAGACATGTGCTTCAAGTGTGAAATAACTGATGGCAAGTGTTGGTTGGCATAAGCTGTGTATTTTTAACTCCACAGCATTCAATCATTTGGCTGAGGTGTGTTTTACTAACAGTGGGAAAAAAAAAGAGAGCCACAAAGTTTGTTTACTGCTGTGCCTCCTGTCTGTAGGTGGTTTGTAGACATCTGCTCCTGACAGTAAGACTGACATCACCTGCCTGAGGCTAACAAAAATTGTTGATCCAGTTAAATGGATTCAATTGGTTGGTAGAGTGTATAAATAAACCAGTTGAACTGTGTTTTTATTGATATACATTATCCTTTTTTATTTAATGGAACTAGGTTCATAAGACAAGATAGCAGTTCATGTGTATGTATTAGGTTGGTTGTTTGTAGTTTGGTCAGTTCATTGACAAAAATGGGAAATTTACGCCCAAACTATATTTTCCACAGACTTTAAATATATCAATTTTTAATTTCTCTCTGGATTTTCAGAAGAATGGTGTTATTTCAGTTTTGGCAGAAGGGGAAGTGTAAAACTGGTCTAAAGTCCTCTGTCAGAAGTCATCCTCTGTTGTGATTTTTGTTTCTTGTTTAGGTTTTAGTGCTATTCATAGTGGGCCTCTGGTCCTTGTTATTTCCTGTGACTAAATAGGCACAGCTCCCATATTACTCACTACCTTCCTTCAGGTCAGAACACCTGGTTGCTGGAAAAACAAACTTCCCTCATTCATTTATTATCTAAGAGTTATGCTAGTTTAATTTAATGGTGTTTCAAGGTTAGCCCACAGATCATAAGTCTCAGATCCTCAGATTTGACAGCTTTCTAGTCTTTGACCTTAAATATGGACTCGTCTCTTTTCCAACATGCAGCTGACAGCAGCATAAAGTTCCTGATATACATCATCACACAATGTTTATCACTCGCATTTGGTTTTTGTTATCAGTTTTTAGGTATAGTATTTGATTGATTTACAAAATATGAAAGTAGAGCTTTCAAATGCTGTTATTAGCCTTAAATACAAAATGTGAAGTGATGCCCAAGTATTTAGCTTTTATAATTGGCATTTACCAAGATTTACAACTTGTAACTCACACTGTCGTTAATTTCTGCTGTTATTTTATTGTGACCTAATTGTTTGATGGGCTCATAGCGGTGTATTTATTAAGTCTGCTAAGAAACTTTACTTTATAGACAAATGTCACATGCTTATCAGGTCTGACATTGCGCTGCTATAGCATTTGGTAAATAAAGAAACCTTTACTTTCAGATAGGACTGTTATCATAATCAGATAATCTGTTTTCTTCACAAATTCTATAATGGATTAGAAAAGTCTTTGTGAGACTACTGTCTTCTGAAATCCACTGTTTATCCAGCCAGTGTTACTTTCTGACATCTCTGCTTTTAAGATGTCAGAAACTCCCATCCCTCCATTTATTGTGCTGTGTGAAAAAATACAAAACAAAACAAAACAAAACAATGGGAATAGAGGTAGTTCAGACTTAAAAGCTAGAGTGGCCATGGCTCAGATTCAGTTTTCCCAGGCAGTCAATAACTTCCTCATGGGATGAGGGAGAAATAGGAGGCGGAAGTGGACTTAAATGTTTATGTAGTGTGTTTCTTCCTGTTTCAGAGCAACAGAGGACGAGCAGCAGGCTCAGTCAAAGAAAGCTCTGAAGAAACAGCAGAAGGAAGCAGAGAAAGCTGCAAAGAAGGCTGAGAAACAAGCCAAGCTGGTCAGTGTTGTGCTGCTTTTTTTTTTTCTCTCTCCACTTCTTACAGCTGGTAAGGCTGTCATGTGCAGACATGATGGGAATTGTGGGTCCAGGATGGCAGATTAGTCGGCAGGGGGGCATGTGAAGCCATTGTTTAAGTATTCCTGTCATTTTAGCTTTGTTTATGTCCACCCAAACAAAGTGCTATTTTCTTCTCCATTGAATGCACAGCATATAAGCTCCCTCTAATGCTTTCTACACAGTTAAGGTCAACCTTAATACAGGGCCCTAAGGGACCAAAAACTGTTGTGGATAGTTATGATGGTAAACTCTGACTGTGAAAGAACAAAAAAAACCTGCACCTTGGCAAACAGTAACACCATCTTGTGGAAAAAAAGACTGTATTTTAGTATGAAGGACAAGTGGTGGCCATTCCATGTGTATATATCTCAATATTTCCTAAGGCATCTGCAAAAAGTGCATAAAATGTACTTGACATTATCTAATCAGGAATGGAATGGCAAATACTCCTGGCCTTCACATTAAAACACATTTTTTGAGGTATAGGCAGGAAGTGATTGTTAAGAGAGGTAGCTTATTGGATCACAATTAGCTCACAGAAGAGAATGCAAAAAGCAGAAAATATTTTAATATGTGCAGTAAGTGTGAGTGACTTAAGTGCATTTAATCTGGTCAGTATCCAGATTTATTTGGGTGCATCCATAGATTCTTCCTGAGACTGTCCCTTAAAGCTGGATATAAATGTGAAAATCTGAATGTGCCATCTAACTGACTGATTAGACACAACTAGGTGTCCTGTCTTCCCAGTGGATAAACCTTATGAGCATATTTCATAAGAGAAGCAGGTGTTGTCACTGTGTAATACACTAGCTGTTGCTGCATATAGTAGTGTAGTGTGATAAGCATTACCTAGGGAAAGACCTGAAAGCTGAGCTGAATGTTTATTGAGTGTTAGCTGTGTTATTTTCTGTTGTTCACTTTTCTTGCTGACACTTGTCACTTTAGTTGCTCCATTGTGGGATTGTGGCTTTATAGCTGCAGCAGGTCTATATTCGGTTGATCGTAAACTGCTATATCATCCATCATGGGACTGGATTATCATATCAAGGATGGGTGATTCCAATTCACTCCAATGCCACCAGCCATTTCCTACTCTGATATCAGTTTGCATAGAAAATGGAATTGTAACGTTGCCAAGATTCAATCTTATTGCACTCTGGTAGTCATTTGCCTGTACGTCAGTGCAGACTTAAAGAATATCTGTCCTCTTGCGCTGCTTCTATTTCAAAGCAATATCTCCTGCTGCCATTGCTCATTGTCTATGATGTGTTAGAGTAATGTGTAGAAGAGCTGTGCATTCCAGGGATCTAAGGCCTGGCTCTAGGACTGAGCTGTGATTTATTAATTTCATTCAAACTCCTGATAGCACAAGATAAAAACACAATGTACATGACTGTTGTCGCAAAACATTTAAAGTTGTTCCATTTGAAGTTGAATGTTTTTGAAAAATGTTAATGTTTGAATTTAATAGGTAGTCCTCTTGTTTTTACCTCCTGGGTATTGGCAATGCCCTTTAAACCCCTGTCACCTCTTTCTGTTTCAGGCTGCTGAACAACAAAGCACAGAGGAAGATGTAAGTATTCCATACAGATCAGGGTCTCTGACCCGTTTCCTGCCTTTCTGTCTGACTTTGATTCATCCTCCGCATTCACACTTATGCAACCGTTTGTATGCAAATACCAGTATGCTGAACTACTGTGCCTCTCTATTCTTTTCTACAATTCTCTCATAAGATCGTGATAAGCCTCATTATCTGTTCTGTCTGTGTTATCTGAGTGGCAGTAGACAGACTGACGCGCCTGAAATCAAAGTGCCAAAGTTACTGTTTAAGAACAATAACACATTTCAATGGTGAAATGTGTGAATGTGAAAAGCAGTGTGATGTGTTTTTAAGCTATTTAATGAATTGACTGATCTCAACTGCGGCTAAAATTTGCATATATTTTCACAGGACTTTGCCAAGGATCGTTATGGTGTATCAGCTATGGTCCAGTCCCAAGAAAAACTGGGTCAGTATGAAGACTTCCTCTGTCACAGGCAACCAAAAAGATTAATTTAATATGAGGTGATATTTCATGTAGCACGAACACTGTTCTCAGTGCATCACATTGGGCTGATTACCCGCCTTAAATGTTTTTAGGTATATTTCATTGTGTGTGTGTGTGTGTGTGTGTGTGTGTGTGTGTGTTGTCACTCTGTTTTACAAGTGTGTCTGCATGCCAGCACAGTTAAAGAAAGATATGCATCTCAGAAGAAATTACTCACCCACATACTCACCCACATAAGAGAGACACAGAATATATTATAAAAAGACCAAATCATAATTTCTCCTGGTTAGAACAAATATCTTATTTTAATATTATTTTAAGGTATCAGAGTTTTTTCCTCTTTGAACAATGCAATGTATTGAGTTTCCTATCGGTCATTTGACACCGGAAGTAGAAACTAGCTCAGAGAATAATCCCTTAATAACTCAGTGTTTACCATGTCTTTTTATTTTCATCCATTTGTCAAACCTTAGATGGTAATGTCAAGGTGAGACAATTTTCTTTTTTTCAATTTGAAGTTGGGTTTTGTATTTCGGAAAATGATGGGTGCAAATTTGAACCAAGCTCCAGTAATGAAGTGGGTTCAGGATCATGATTGACTGATGTGACCCTTGCCTTGATCCTGTGTGAAAGACAATGCAAGTCATTGTTGCAAGTATTGAAAAGTGCAGGTTGAACATGAATACTTCAGTATAATGAAACTGGGATATTTCATTAAACAAACACTTTAGAGGTGAGGAAATTACAACAGCATGATAAAATGGAGAATTTGCAGGTCCTTTGTGTTCTAAAACGCAATGACATCCTGATCCAAGAAGTTTCAGGTTACATTTGTCTGGTTGTCAAACGTTACTGATGTAGCATGATTACAGCTGATAAGCATCATGAAAAAGTCTTCTCCCTACTCTCATCACAATTGCAGCAGCGTCAGTGATAATTGCAGTTAATAGTGTGCGATAACTCCCGGATGAACGAGGCAGCAGACAGGCCTGTCGAGGTCATACATCTGTCTGGATGCTCTTTCAGCTCCAGTGGCAGCAAACAAAGTGTGGCCTCCCTCACCTGCGTGCTAAGCTCAGCCATAGGGATGGCGGGGAGATGCTTTTATGTGGGTTGACGCAAAGTTCCCAGCCAAAAATGTCAGCTCTGTTTTCTCTGGTGTAGCCTCAGTGTCTGCCTCTTCTGCTCACTGATGAGACTGAGTGACACAGGTGAAACTAGAGTCAATTTGTCATAAAGCCCAGAGAGAATAAGTGAGTTAGACAGCTTTCAGTAAGCCTCCTAGTATGTCTTATTTATTACAGAAGTCTGTAATTTGAGCATTTTATTGTGTGTACGTCCACACAGGCACATGCTTGATTGTTCACATTTCTTTCTGCCTTTGGGAGTGTATAGGTAGGAGAAGTGGGGGTGGGAGAGTCCCTGTACAGAGCGAGGGAGGCAGAAAAGTCCTTTGATGTAATGCAATTTTGGTGTCTGTATGTGTGTGCCAGACAGGGCATTGGTGCGAGTCCAAGACCTTACTCCTGAGAAAGCTGACCAGCTGATCTGGCTGCGTGCCCGTGTCCACACCAGCCGAGCCAAAGGTAAGGGCAACCCTCCCCCACTCCCACCCCCTCTTTATTTTGTTTACCATTCTTCCAGCTTAGCGCACCTTTCTTTTGTGTAGAAAACAACAAAGATTCGGTGATCTCTGTGTTAAACCTCAGTACACTTCACTGCAATGTGTAACACTCGTTCCCTCAGCCCCTTCTTCACATCACTTTTAGTACTCAGGACCAGATGATGATACCAGTTGGCTTTGACCTAGTATTTTTTGACTGATATCACTCTCTTCAGGGTGGTCAGTGGTGAAGGTGAAAGTCAGAAACCAACAAAAAGACATGTCCTGCTTTCAAACAAATTTAGTTTTTCACTTTTGAAAACACAAACCAAACCAAATCTCAGTATGAAATTAGTTTTTGTTTTTTTTTTCCTCTTGGGGATCATGGAAACAGTCAGAGTTTTTTCATTCTATGTCAGGCAGAGTTTGACAACCTCAGGGTGTTTTTGATATCATTGTCAGATTAGTGTGTCACTGCCAGCTGGAAGATCAGATAACCTCTATTTGCTGCATCGCAGCTACTGGCAGCCATATAACTGCTGTATTTGAATACAATGAGTCCTCTGAGTGTTGCAAGGTTATTACATCTCTGTATAAAGCATCGAGCCTTTTTACTACCATGCTAAAAAAGGTGATTATAAATACACTAAAGTCTCAATGATTATATTTTGGCCATTTTCTATCATGATAACTTCCAGAGTTAAGAGTCATTTCCCCTCCACTCATAAGTTTATCCTCTCTGCTCTCCCTAAGGACGTCTGCATGAGCAGAATAACATCCTGATTTTTTTCTGGGATGAGGTGCATCTGGGATTTTGGCACCACTGTTATCCTCACACACTCCCTTCTCACAGGCAACAAACATCAAAGTACCCGGGTGGTCTGATTGTCTACTGGTTGGCTAACTGTTTTATACTGCTCCTAGGTGTGTGTGTGTGTGTGTGTGTGTGTGTGTGTGTGTGTGTGTGTGTGTGTGTGTTAGGAAGGTGGCAATCATCTTTTCTCCACAAGGTGATCTTCAAAGAGAAGACTCATTCACAAATATCTGACACCTCACCTTTAAATGACAAGTTTTACAGCTGAGGATACACTTGTCATCCTTAGTAACACTTGTCCCTTTGGACCACACTGAGTAATATTGCTTCAGAGTAAACGTCTCAAACCTTTATAGGGACAAGCCCCTTCAAATAATCTATCTATATATCTGTTGTTTTGTTTTCAGGGAAGCAATGCTTCTTGGTCCTGCGTCAACAGCAGTTCAACGTGCAGGCACTAGTTGCAGTGGGAGACTGTGCCAGCAAGCAGATGGTCAAGTTTGCTGCAAAGTGAGTACCGAGACTGCTTTTCCTGTCTGAGAGGGCAAAAAACAATGGTGGGAAAATCCTGGGCCCCAACCACTGGCTGGCCCATTTTCACACATTCTGAGTGAGGTGGATGGTGGCGAAATCAATCATTTTTCACTGGACAACAAAAGCTGGCTGTTAACAGGGCGGGATACAGCAGCGTTTTAATGGAGCGGTTCCTGTTGAGATGGCAGATACAGCAGCGTGGATCAGATGAGGAAGAAATACCTAAGAGCCAAGCACCATTAGTTGTCTTCACAGCTAAATTGTAGCCCATTATCGGTAGTCTATGAATGAACACAGTCATTGGTGGATGTACACTTTAGGGCTACCACCTTAAGGGTATAAGGCTGATACTAACACAGTTTTTGGCTGCCATTGTTCACAAGTGGAGTGATTTGTGTAATGATTTAAAATTGGAAGTTTCAACCCATAAACTATTCACAGTGTAATCCAGGTCCAGATTAGTATACTGCATTTTAGTAAATTATTGTTTTCCATTGCTTTCATTGTTTGATAAATCAGTACCTTTGTAAATGGGGGAGGTTAGGTAAATTGCTTCACTTGCTCCTCAGTTGTTGCTAAATTAGACAAAGAGCAACACCCGTAACTGCAATCTGCCTCACTAAAATGGCAGTTATGACATTGGATAATACAGAACTGAAGCAATGAAGAGTCTGTAGTGTTACTTAATACCGTATAAAGCAAGCCAAGTATTAAGTAGCACCTATTACAGCCTTAAAGTTTTGCAAAAAGCTGCCATCAAGTCTGCAGACAGAACAAGTGTCTGCTCAGCCTCCCAGACAAGCTTGAAAGAAATCAGTTTAATTAAAGCTCTTAATTGAGGAGCACATCACTGACAGCGAAAAGTGTGGCCCATTAGTGAAGATGTATAAAGCTCTGTCATTGTTCCAAACTCGTGCTCAGCACTTTGCTGCTGCTCACTCCCTCTGATAGTTAGGAATGACTGGCAGAATGTGCTGCAGGAAAAATCTGCCTTACAGAATTCAAAACAGTTTTATATCAGGTAACATCTACAGTAAACAGCAGAGTAAACATTTCTGTAGTTAATGTTAAGGTTTGAGTAAATATAAGCAGCCATCTATTCCAGACGGTGCAGACTTAATGAGAGTTTATGGATGTACCTGCCTGAGTTATATGTAAACAGTCAGAGCTACTAAATGTTTGATGAATATCCAAATGGGCATAAATTACTGTTTCACTTCCATTGATTATTCTTTTGTTTGATAAATGACACCCTGCCTCTGGGCATGTTATGCTAAGGTTTACAGGAAACTTAACTCAGACATAAGTTAGTTTTAGTTTTTTTTAATAAGGGCAAGGTCACTGCTGCACTGACTTGAATCCTGACCTCTGCTGACTGAGCACAGTGACCCCACTTTGTCAGAAGTCATAGTTTTTCGCTATCACTTAGCCGGTCGGCTCCCAGCTGTCCTTGAGATTCAGCTCTTGTGTTCCCACTGTGCTTTGTAGCTTCAGATATGACACTGAAGGCAGGTGAAAAGGGGCCTGTGATCTTGAACTGTGTTTTTTAATATGGTCGAAAAGTTGGCTGTATGTCACAGAGAAGATGGTTCCGTTGTGTTTCAATATATTTTAGTAACAGTCAGATGATTTCTTTAATGTGCAGTAGTTCCTTAGTGTGGTTCTGCAATGTTGTGGTTGAGCAGTTGGATTGTTGTGCCACACATTGTCACCTGACAGCAGAGCCATTGAAAGTGAGAGTTTCCACAGCGTTATGGGTCTTGCCTCATAAGTCAAAAATAGTACAGTCACACTGCACTATAGCCATTCCCCAGGAGTTTTTCTGAAGATTTCTCATGGAATCAAAATGTTACATGTTTTTTTTTTTTTTTATTTATATCTAATAATATTTAGAATAGCAGGTTCCTGTGGCTTCCTGGTCCTCCTTTTGCATATTGTATATCCAAGACATTTTCTTCTTTCTCACACAATTTAATTAAGCAATCTTCAGACTCTGCAACTGTTACCTGACTCAACTACTTTAGATTTGTTGAGTATTTGGCTAAAATGGGATTAACCACAATCCTGTGGGAGTGTTGTGCAGTTTGAAGCACAAAAAATCTGTTCAAATTTGAACTGGCTGATTCAATCAGGTTTTTAATTTTTATTTTTTTTTTGGCTGATTTCAATGACAAATTTTTGGCATAATCACAGGGTATCCTATAATGTGTCTGAGAGACCCTACATAGTTAGTGTGAGTCAGCCATTACATATTATGTTGGGGAGTTTTGTACAGTCATCTTTACCATCCCTTTAGACTATATTCTGGTACATGAGCAGCTGAAAGATTTAGACAACAAAGACCAGACCAGTGATATTATGATGTTTAGTATAGTAATTGTAATGCAATTTATAGTAATTCTAATCCTGTTGTTAATTCAAATCTTTTTTTCCCTTTTGCTCTCTAATCCATGAAATGTAAGACCCACATTAAAAACACAGATACATGCTCCATTTTTCCCAGAGCTCTATTTTTTTTTAATCTCCAGTTAAAAATATTGTCAGATATTGTCAAATCTCTGTTTTGAGTTAATCAGTCTGTTAACTTTAGTGTGTGTGCTGAATGATGTTTTACCAGCCTCTGGGCCCTGCAGCGGAGGTTATTAATGTGGGGATTTATTTATCTAACTGATCCCCTGCTAGAGTGGAAGGACTATGGAGGAAGCATTCGTGGGGCTGAAGCGATAGCGTTAACCCAGTGTTCAATCCCTCATTACTGCTTTTTAATGAGGAGGAATGAAGGATTTCAGCTGCTTTCCCATCTGGCCTTGCACTGCCTGATGATCAGAGTTCTTTCACGCATCTCGTGATACTGTGAATTTCAGTGTGGGAGCCTATACAGGAAGATGGTGGCTTGTTATGAAAGCCCAAAGCAATACAACAAAACAGCGGTTTCCCTAGCATGTTTTAGTTTCATTTGGCTTGATTCATACCCCTGCTCTCAAGATCAAACTGTTTTTGGGGCAGATATGGGTACTTCCCACAAGCTCACACTATGAGAAATCTGTAACCCTTTGTCAACAAGCTGCTAATCAGTTGTGTCAAAGCACATCTCTTACTCACCTGCTTCCATTAATTCACTACTACTCCTGGATGACTAATAAAATCATTAAAGAAAGGAAAGTGTAGTGTGAGGATTTAACAAACTGTACTTGAACTGTGTTAGAATGCAGTTTACTATCATGTATCTTCTGTCATCTGTCTATCTATCTAGAAATGCAGTGTAGTGGAGGTGTAATATTGCAGACTACGTATGGTCTCCATGCTAATACAACATTATGCTCCCTCTCAGCTGGTGTGTTTCTCCAAGCAGTGTTGTCTGGCACTGACACCCCTGCAAACAATTTGTTTTCAGTTCTGAATTCTACTGAATTCTATCAGAGCAGGAACATCCCTCTCTAGCTTAAAAAAATTCTCATCTCTGAGAGCATCCAATCTCTAACATGTCTAACTAACACTTACAATGGACTTTTATAGCACATTCATTCATAAGATCATCTACACTTATTCAATATATATTGTACTTAATACTTACACCAAGGCACTGTACTGCACTGGAGTCACTGATGACCATGCTTTAGATGTGCCTGGTGTCTGTGTCAAGTGTGCCCAATGAGTAAGTGTACATGTGATGTAAGTAAGTTAAGTTTATTTCTATCACACTTTTCACAGATAAAAGTCACAAAGTGCTTGACAACAAAATAAAACAAAGCTCACAAAACAAATTCAAACCAACAGATATAAAACAGCGAAGGAAAAATAAGCACATCAAAAACAGCCATTCAACTTGAACTAAAAGGTATGTTTTCAACTCCCTCTTATCAGAGTCATTAGACTCTGAACAGGGTCAGAGGAAGTGCATTCTGGGGCTGTGGCCCGGAGGGGCCAATCACCCCAAGTTTTAGAATGGGTACAGGGTACCAGCAAAACATTTTGGTCATCCAATATACTCCTTAAAATTAGTGTGATGCCACCAGATGAATCACTGCACCAGATTTTGAAAGCAAATACTGAATTGGGCTACTTGGAAAAATAATCTGGTGACAGGAATAACTTCAGGGCCCAAAATTGATTTTGTAGTGAGCAAAATTTTGGTGTGTTTTCCTATTTATTTCCCCAACAGGACGACACATCCCATAATAGTCACATTTGTCTACAGCACAAAGTGTGAAATTGTGAAATATTTTCTACTCTTTTGAGAAGAGAACTGGGTTGGAGGGTAGCAGCAGTTTTGTTTTTTGTTTTTTTTTTCACAAAAGCTTCATGTGGTATCTCAACTAGCTGTCTCTCTCTGGGTTGTTAAATGTCAGTGCAACAGCTGTAATTTTAGGATGTGTAGTGATTTGGAAAAAAAGAAAACCGCAACTTAAAACTGCTCACCCATGTCACACACTAGCCCCCACACATCACACCACACCACCAACAATGAAAATGCATGTCTACAAGCAAATGTTAGTTTTAATGGAAACGTTGTTCTTGAGCGGTCAACCTCCCACACAAAGTTTGTTTCTAAATGCTTTCTGCTGTTTTCCCTCCACCCTCACAACCGTCTACACCAGCATCACCAAAGAGAGCATCGTGGATGTGGAGGCGTTGGTGAGGAAAGTGGAGCAGAAGATCGAAAGCTGTTCCCAGCAGGACGTGGAGCTGCACATCGAAAGGGTGGGCATAGTTTCATCGCATACTTTATTGTATGTGAACACAGAGCAGATGATGGGGCCGCCTCTTCATCTAAATGAAACAACACAATCAACATGTTTTCACATCACTCAGGCAGTAGGGATCCACATAGGAATTACACAGGTGGCATGGAAAGCCACTATGCATCTACCCAACACACATTAATTAATATGTGTTGGGTAGATGCATATAATATGACATGATATACAAGATAATAAAATATGCAGTAACCATGAAATATTAATATCAAGTTATTAGTACTCATATGAGAACATTCTGATGGCAGATACTAGGCTTCATACATCTGTTGTTCTTCAGTTCATCTGATTGCATTTTCTATTCACATTAAGTATGTTTTTTATCGAATTTTGTAAGGCTCTTGTCAGTGACTCTTTCCTTAGCTCCCTACACTCATATTTGAGTCGAATTTATTCACTGGAAAGATATTAAACACATTACACACAGTTAATTTGACTGATAGCTTCATTATTAATAGTGTTTTTATATATATTGTATGGTATAGTTATTGTGAAATCTGTTGGTGACTCTGATATTGTGATTTCCCTACATACGTGTTAATTTTGTAGCAGGGACACTTAATGTCCTGAATTCAAAAACTGTCTTAAATGTTATACATGCTGTATTTTCAGGCAGAGCAAATTCTTCTTTGAGTTTTTGCATTTGCATCCAACACCTGTATATGATTGTTAGCAGCACAGAAACCCGTAGTGAGTCACTGTCACATATATGGGGTTTTAACAGATGACACTGTCACTTTCTCTCACCCGTAAACCCTTTAATCTGTGTGCGAAGTCTCGGTACTTTCCGTTGTCAGAAACATGCTATGGAAACATTGGCGGTATGTCACCTTTTGGGTTTTAACACTGTATTTTTCTTTCACAGATTTTTGTCATCAGCCAGGCAGAGCCTCGTCTCCCCCTGCAGCTGGACGATGCTGTCAGGCCTGACGGAGAGGGGGAAGAGGTAAGAATGGATGTAGGGGTAAAGGGATCAGTGGCTATTGAAGGTATACATCACCCAAAATTATATCAGCCTCCCTTGGGGAGAAAACATTGTGTCTTAATAAGGTGGGGTTTTTGCTCATTTTAGGCTAACCACATTCATTCTTTTCAATAAAACTGTGCACTTAACTTCACATTAGGACACTATAAGAGCATTACATAGGTGAATAAGATTGTCCTAAGAATCTGCTATGTGGCATTTTCATGAGAAACACATGCTGTCTGAAAGTTTTTAACTTTAGCTGAAAAGGGGAACATCTAGACACGAACGGGGGCCGGGAATCCCATGAACCTCCATGTGATGTACAGTCATATTGTGAAACCTTTTACTGTCAGGTGAAAAGAATCAGGTTGTACTGCCAAAAACACAGCTCAGTCTCAGCCAGAAAACAAGGTTGCTGTTGACTCTGCCCCAGACACTGCTTTAATTTAAAAAGCAAATCTGATGACGGCAGTCACAGTAAAAGGAACTGAATCAGTGTGCGTGAGCAGTCACTTTCCCATGACATACATGGAAAGGTTTCATATGACTATGTAATGGCAACAACAGTGAAGCTAACCGCTGAATCACAGTTAATCTCATTTGTATATTAGCAGTCAAACTGTAGCATACACTTCTCCCTTTGCAGACTGAAGACGTTTTCAGCAGCAAGGACAGATACCAGTGTTTTTAGCTGAGTCAAGGATTGGGTAATTAAAATTGGATAAACAAAACAAGATCAATAGCAGAATTGCTTTCACTGATTAGCATCACATTCAGTGAGTGAAATCACCACATTTGACTACAAAATGCTGCAGCTTGACTTTTGGACGCCCCCTCAATTCCAATTAAGGAGATTTACGCATTGATGCTGAATCATTTGTGAAAACTGAAAACTTTTTGCACCTAAGATTTAGGAGGCTGTTAATAATGAGTAAACATTGAGGCCTTTGAGGCTGCTGTCTTGGCTCAGCAGGTGAACCTGATACATTATTGGTTTCTGATCTGATTCAAGAAAAATTATTGCTAGATTTCTGTTAAATTTTGATTTATTTATTTTTTTTTAAATTTCACTTTCATAGCTGTTGCTGCCTGAGAAATACATGCCACACTGTCACCGTAAATGTAAAATCATTAAATAGCCATCAAGCAGCACAAATAGCCACAGCAGTTACTTAGAGTACAAATTTTGCTTAGTTAGACTTTGGATAGGAGTTCTGAAATGTCACCATACTTCTAAATGATAAACAGAAGCAATAAAACTGTGGCTGTCTGTGTCTGTCCTGTTCATATGTTAAATGCTGCATCTATAGTGCTAGATGCTGGTATTTTGGTAAGAACAGTTATTGCTCTTATTACTACATTTATCATTTGTCCAATGATAATGAAACAAAAAGTTTTATAGCACTCACCAATTTTGTTGAATGGTTATTTGATGCAAACCTTCTTATTGCCGGACAAAAAAATCATTTTAGTTTGAAATCTGCATCATGATAATGGTTGCAATAAATGCCCCACTCCAACAGCTGTTGTTTTCCTGCAGCTGTAGACTGTCCAGGGTTTTATTATCATATAATTTTATGGATCACATAATGAGAAAATAAATATATGGCTGTCACCATACAAAAGACAGCTAAGAGCCCTTCTGTTTATCCAGTAAGTCCATTTATGCAGCTGTATCAGCATCCCAGGTGTTTTCTGCAGGGACTCGCTATGCCAGTCACACACTTGTTATACCATCTGTCTTCCCGAGAGACACAGACTTTAACAGTCCTGTCTGTCCAACAGTCCGCCTGTCTAACCTTTTGTCACTCTGCATGGTGGTTGTTTGGATCAGGATGTGGCCACGCAGACTGTTACCTCAAACTCCAGTGGGTCCTATGAGGAAGCCTGACATCCATGACCCTGGAAGTAGTGGTTCCTCCTGTGATGAAATATTTACTATTTCATTTGGTGGTGTTGTTTTTCTTTCTCTTCTATTGTTGCCTTGTTGTCTCACATTGCAGATGTCTTTGGTTATTGTTGACCCTGTAATATTTGCTCCATGTACAAACCCAACTGTATTTTGTTGTTTAAGCTGAGAGCAGTTGTTAGTGCTCAGTGTTTTAAGAAAAAATAACATGTGCACCAGATGATTAACTGAAAATCTTGTGTTCAGCTGATATTTGAACTAGGATGATTAAACTGAAACTGTTTAACTGTTAATATGTTTAATATTTTTTATTTAGCACTGGGTTTGAAAAAGGGTACAAAGTTGTAACTATGCTGAATATTTCATAGCTGGCTGGGTTTTTGGTGACTGAGATTGTTTCTTTTCCCTTCAGGAAGGCAGAGCCACAGTCAACCAGGACACTAAGCTGGACAACCGAGTGATTGATCTCAGGGTAAGTTGCTACGGTTGATCGTGGTTATCTCCATAAAGTGATTTTTTTTATTTCTCTTAAATTTTAAAAATATCAAAGCCATAAATACAGTACCAATTAAATTAGTCTCTTAAGTGTTATCTAGTAAATTAAGAATCTTATTTGAATTAATAAAATTTTAAGTAAATTCCAAAAGGATTAAACCATCACACAGCAGATTAAAATAGATATTTTTTGCAGTAAAGGAAAGCAAAATAACTTATGATCGACTATATGGATGCTCCATTAAAGTGAGAAAAGGCAGTCAGTGATTTAATGGGCTGATACTATCAGTCTTTTGCAGAGTGGGAGACTTGCTAAGCCTGTGCGAGCAGCAGAAGTGCCTCATTGTTTTTGATCTGTGCCTCCTGCGCTGATGATGCGACAGGCAGGAAGGCAGTGGCATCACAGCACAGAACTGTGGAGTTCACAACACCTGTTTCTGTGACACCGTGCACTTTGAGCTCACGGATTCCAGTCTGTCATCAGTTTTACACTTGAGAGCTCAGTGAAACTATAAAGCTTTTCTCACACTAGCAAAGAGACACTCCAAAAGGGAACCATAAAACTGGTCCAATAACAATGTAGCTCCAGTGGAACTCCCCTGTAATTTGACTGTCGTTAATCATGATGTTATTAAAACTAAAACACAGTAGAAACATTCACTTATTATCATAATGACTTATCATTCAATCATGTAAGGTTAGTATGAAACAAATGTGAATGTTAGTACAAGCTTCAGTTTATTAACCACAGGTTTATTTTAGGGCTGCTACTGGTGTTTAGCTGCTTTTTTTTGCCATTGATTATTCGGCTGTTTAGATAGCGCTAGACAGTAAAATTAGTATCTAGAATGTGAAAAAATTGTGCTCGCAATCATGGAAGAAAAAAAAAAAATCAAACAAATCTCATCGCTCCAGATGCCTGAAAAAAGTGAAAAGGTAGAATTTAGCCAGAAAGTAATTAGCTCAAATCAAATTTTAAGAATTTGTGTTCAATAATTTTCTACTCAAGGCAGCGTTGCGGCATAGCGGTTAGCACTGTTCCCCCACAGAAAGAAGGTCGTGGGTTCGGTCTGGGGCTTTTCTGTGTGGAGTTTGCATGTTCTCCTCGTGCCTGTGTGAGTTTCCTCCGGGTACTCCAGTTTCCTCCCACCGTCCAAAGACAACATGTTTGGGTTAATTGGTAATAATAATAATAATAATATCTGGGATTTATATAACGCTTTTCTGGGTACTCAAAGACACTTTACAGGTGTATGTGTGGGGGGGGCCTAGGGGTCTAAGCTAAGTAAAAGCAACAACTTTAGAACATTAAACGTGGAAAAGTATGATAAGACATAAAATCAATAAAAACAAGAATTGATACAAGGTCAGCTCGGAAATGCTATTGTAAACAGATGGGTTTTCAGTGCGGTCTTGAAGGTCGGGAGGGAGGGTGTGTCTCTGATGCATTTGGGGAGTTCATTCCAGAGGGTGGGGGCGGCCATGAAGAAGGACCTGTCGCCCCAGGTTCGGCGCTTGGCCTTTGGGGCCTTGAGGAGGCCGGCGTCCCTGGACCTAAGGGAGCGTGATGGAGCATATGGCTCTAGGAGGTCAGAGAGGTAGGGGGGCGCCAGGTTGTGCAATGCTTTGTAGGTGGTGAGGGGTATTTTGAAGTGGATTCGTTGTTTGACAGGCAGCCAGTGGAGGTTATTGAGGATTGGGGTGACGTGGTCTCTGGAGCGGGTGCTGGCAAGGATGCGGGCGGCAAAGTTTTGGACATATTTGGTGACTCTAAATTGTCCATAGGTCTGAGTCTGAGTGTGAGTTGTTGTTGGTCTCTGTCTGTCTCTGTATGTTGGCCCTGTGATGGACTGGTGACCTGTCCAGGGTATACCCCACCCTCGCCCAATGTGAGCTGGGATTGGCTCCAGTACCCCCGTGACCCAGAAACGGATAAGCGGTTGAAGATGAATGAATGAATTTTGTACTCATGAAATCTTTCAGCTTAAGCTCATGTCACTGCGTGTAACATACTCTTGTAGTTCAAAAACTGACACTTGTGTGTTCTGCCATAATGCTGCCATGTTACCTGCATGTATTAAACTCGTATAAAGAAGGTTTGCCAAATCCTTCATCTGTTGATAGAAAGACCTACAAGTTGATTTATTGCAAATTTTCATTCGTATTGTGCTTTGAAACCTGCTTGTGGCATCTTACCACCGCAGCTGGGTTTCAAACCAAGGTTTTTTTGGTAATGAATGGCACCTACCCTTTTTTTTTTTTTTCACACTGTGAGGACACCATCTGAGAGAAACAGTTTCATGACAAACCGCTACCCTCTTAACACCTCTGTACCTACTCACTGTAAAGTTGCTGTAAACAGGATATTCTTTCTAATTTTTTAATGTGAACTGCACAGTCTAGTTTTAAGTCAGTTTTCCCAGGGTAATATGGCGCACAGCCCAATGTGTGTAATACATGTCACACATGAGTCATTGGTGGTGAGTGGGCTTACATGGTTCGCTGATTTTTTAAAGGTTTTTGATGAAGGATTTTGAATTGGGAAAGTTTTATGTTTTTCCCTCACTTCTTCATTTTTCAGTATGAAGACCTGAAGTATTGAGATTAGAAATGAGGGAGAGGTTCTGTCAGACAGGCCTGAGGCATTGTCTGTAGAATAATGAGGTTGCCAGTATTTAGACATTATCACCTTTCCATTCTGCCAACTGTCAGTCAGACAATGCACATTCAGGACTGGACAGGCATAAGAGATGGGTAAAGAAGAAGAAGAACCCTTTTAATTAACAGTCCTAAGCATTGTGAAAGGACAAGGGCCTGTCTTTATGAAAATCTATAATGACATAGGAGCTGAGAGCCAGTACAGATAATTTGTAGAAATCTTGTGGTCATTTAAAATGAATCAGTAGATTTTAGGGAGTGTTCACTTACGGTTTCTCATGCCCTGTCAGCTAACTGCAGGAGCATTGGGGGATTTTGAGGCTTCAGTTTTTACAGTTATATTCTGTTTTGACTAGGGCCCTACCCCACCTTGTTTTCAGTATTCATAATTATACAGTACATTATGGAGTTGTATTTATATTGGTTTAACGCTCCTGGTTGCTCAGACACTTGCAGTGTCTGAGTGTTTTGCCCTTGCCAACAAACAAAGGTCTCACCCTTCATGTTGAGGAGTTGTAGATATTGGTGGTCTTGTTTTCACACATCTGCTGTGATTGTCTAGTAAATCAAATAACTCATGGTAAGTGTGTTAATTCTTTTGTGGCTGTGGTTGTGTGTGTTTTATGGTTCCTCCTCCAGACAACCACCAGCCAGGCCATCTTCAGGCTGCAGTCAGGAGTGTGCCAGCTCTTCAGAGACACCCTCCTCAAAAAGGGCTTTGTGGAGATTCAAACTCCTAAAATCATATCAGGTGCAAAACTCCATCCAACACACTGATTTCAAAAGAAAACTGAGACTAGTGGCACTGAGTCATTTTTAATTAGTTTGAGCAAAGGCACACTTTCAGTTTCAATGTCATCATTCATAGATGTTATATGGTGTGACAGTTGGAAGTTTACCCACTTCAGGGCGTCCATTTTTAGTCTAGACTGTAATACAAAGCAGGTATCAAACTTGAAACTCAACAGAAGTTCACAAAAAAGTTTTTGAACCATAACACAGTCTTACACATTTCAGGTCGAGAAAACGCACAAGAATGTATTAGAGTTTTATTGTTTCAGACCAATCAGGATTGTAATCCAGCCCACATCGATCAACTCTCACATTTCCGCACTATGCCCTTCTAATTTGACAGGGGAGGCCTTCCTTAAGCTTGGTCCCAAAAGGCTTTATCCCACATAAGTGAAAGAAGAGAGACTAAAAAAGCACCTCCAGGAAAAAAAATCTTCTCACCAACATTCACAAGATTTTCCTGGCAGTGTCCTCTTTCTTCAGGCTTTTTCTCAACATCTGGTGTTGGATACATTAGGGCTGGGCAATATGAAAAAAAAAAAAAAAAAAATTCCTATCACAGTTATCTTGGCAGATATTGAGATTGCAATATCCAATTGCAATTTCAGTTAGGATGATCATTTTTACATTTTATCTTCACTGAAAATAGATTGATTGTTGGATCTTTTACCTAATAAACATGATCCTTTACATCTGAAGAATATGATTTGTAGGCAGAGGACACTGTCTTTTGGTGTTAACCTTCTTTTAATTCCATTTCCATTTGCCTCATTGTGGTTTTGATTATATTTCAATCATGTGTTCATTCCTATTCACATTCCACCAGTTCAACAAATTGTTCTAGTCCTGCACACTAATCTAGAGTCCTCAGCCCCTCGTGTCCTTATCTGATTTAACATAAACTGTGGCACAGCCAATGGCACTTGCCTGTCCTTTATTCTCAAGCCAATAATATTAGCCCAAGCTGCCACATCCAAATTCAAAATTGCCGCTATTATTTTGGCGGCACCTATATGTCATAGCTGTGTACTCTGCAAAAACCACATCTTCCTGTCTGGCAACACCCATATGAGATGTAGTGAACAGTGTGTGCCGTGTGAACCCCCACCCTATTTATGATGATATTCAGACTGTTCCCTCTGATTTGTATCTTTAAAGAAAAAGTGTGTTATATAAGTATGTTATATAACCTGTATTTATTTGTTTGCTTTGACAAACATGCCACCCTTGTTCATCAGAAATTAATTATTTTAATTACTTTTTAAGAGCAAATCGTTAACACTCAAAAAATTTCTGCCTTCAGATATCTTCATTTTTAAACAAGTTAAGACTTTTGTGAATAGATGATTTGTATTATCATGAGTGACGTTTTGTGAAGAGTAAGGTTTATTTGTGTATGAGCTCCAGCAGTTAATGGCCATTTTGTGCTGCAGGGCAGAAAAACGCAAGTTTATATCTTAAAGGTGCCTTTTCTCTCTCGTAGCTGCAAGTGAAGGTGGAGCAAATGTCTTCACGGTGTCGTACTTCAAAACTAGTGCATACCTTGCCCAGTCTCCCCAGCTCTACAAGCAGATGTGTATCTGTGCTGACTTTGACAAAGTCTTCTGTGTGGGACCAGGTAAGAAGTCCTCCTATCATGTCATGTCACTCCACATATTCTTATTCATGTATAGCAAACAGCCAACTGCATTTAGTTTATTAAACTTTAACAGACCTCCCTTTGTTGATATCACGTTGGTCAGAGCTGCTGAGGAGCTGCTAGTGGCCCTGTACCTGTTAAAGCGTTTATGATGGTGTACTGAATTGAAGAGCATTTCCAGCTCTTGGTTGGCGAACACAAAATACGACAAAACAACATGCATAAATACATTAGCCCATACACAGAGCCACCGTTTTTAGTCAGCAACTGATTTTAAGCTTATTAATGAATCACACTCAATGTTAAAGAAACATTTGAGAAATGATGCATGTGCATCCTTTTTCCCAGACAGGAGTTAGGTCTGTGTTTGCTACTATGTACTGACTGCACACCAGAGAAATCAAAGGCCTTAAGGTCATCACTGCTTCTAAGACAGCACTGTTCTCACAGCTGTTGCCTTAGTTACAGTTGTCCTGATTTAAGCAAGTAAGGTGGATTGGGAACAGCTCTCAGTGGCCTGTGATATGGCTGTGTTTAAATGTATGGTACCACTATCTAACAGTGGCTAAAGCAGTTTATCAGGGAGCAACCAGGTATAAACACACTTCTGGTCTTCAGCAGGTGTCTTGTTAATTTTGTTTGGGACTCTTGTTTAATTTTTTTTAATTTATTTTTATTGCTTGATTTACTCAATGTATTCAGGATTCAAATTCATATAACTGTGAAGATTCTAAATTAAAACTGTGTGTGCATGCAGAAGCTGAGCTATGCATAACCACATTTGTAAGTCATACATATGTATGGATCGGTTCTATAAACTTTGGTCATTGTGAAAGTGTGTGCGTGTACATGTGCCCCAATTGTGGGCACATATTTAACCAACCAATTCCATGAGTGCGTGACACCCAACTCATGAGATACATACCTGTATGTAATTAGGACAGACAGAGTTTAAACTCATCAACAGAGACATCTTTATGCTCAATTATTACACACACAGCTCTGGCTGATTATATACAGCAAACTTTCATCAGCAGTGAACTCATCCTCAGAAAGTGTAATCAGTACTGATTTAGTTTACAGGACTCAGGACAATGTTGTGCTTTACAATCAAGAATACAAAGGAATCATTGAGAAGATGAAAGTGGTCAGGTTGCAATCTCTTTGCAATAAGATTATCAATTTGACGGCTTTATTACTAAAGTGTTAAAGTACTTTTCATTGAAGCACAGATTTGCATGGTTTCACATTGACAGATGGAGTTTTACTTGATGAGCTTTCAAACAAACCCCTGCCTTGTTACAGGGACTAAGGGATTCAGTGCACCCAGCATATAATGATACTGAATAAAAGACAATTTTAGTTAAAGGTGTGCTTGAACCAGCCATTTTCTTTCTTTCATTGAAATATTGATGTCTAAACATGCACCATTATTTCAGTTTTCAGGGCAGAGGACTCCAACACCCATCGTCACTTGACTGAGTTTGTGGGTCTGGATATTGAACTTGCCTTCAACTACCATTACCACGAAGTGATTGACTCCATTACTGACACAATGGTCCAGATCTTCAAGGGCTTGAGAGACAAGTAAGATCAGGATTTATATTTGGTATTTATGAAAGTTGTATATAAGGTCCACATGACCCGACCCCGGATAAGCGGCTGAAGATGGATGGGTGGATGTATATAAGGTTAAAAAATAACACACTGATATTTTTTGTTTAAACATAACAAATTATATAGATATATAATATCAATAGCGCTCAACCTGTTTGTTTTTAGCTCACATGGATGATTGCGCGGCAAGCTGGAGTTTTTTTTACATGTTCTTAAAACTGTTTCAGCTCTTGAATCCAGTTTAAGTGCTGTCACACACCTCTGTGTGCCTTGGTGGAGTCCGCTATACCCACTCTGTGTGTCAGTGTGGTGAACTGCCAACAAACACAATGTAATGATGTGGCGCTATTGCCTCCTAGTGGTATGAATCAGTGTAGCACATGTAATGAGCTGTTAAAGCAGTTGATGGGGTAAAATTGTGAGTAGGGGAAGCTGAATGGAACCTGCAGCATTTCTACCTTCAAAAGTATGTGATGGCAGGAGTTTTTTGACTTGGGTATTCCAGTATTTGGTTGTAATCATCATGGTAGCACTGACTGGGAAATAATGACATACAGAAGAGCAGAGGTCTCAGTTCTCACAAAGGCTGCTGAAATCTTATTGTGTGGTTTAATGTTCCTTTTATGCCTCTTGTGTAATTGCTGACTGCAGCTAGTGCAAGGATGAGTTCTGACCCCAATTGCAGTAAAGTCTTGAGTTATAAAAGCTCGCCTCTGAAAAGTTCATTTAGTGTGTGTGTGTGTGTGTGTGTGTGTGTGTGTATATATATATATATATATATATATATATATGTATATATATGTGTGTATGTATATGTGTGTGTGTATATATATATTCCACAGAATGCAGCTCTATGCTGTGCATGTTCAAATAGGACCCAAACCACTTCAGTAAAAAAAACAAGGACACGCTTAAAGGTTTTCCACCTCATTTGATTTGTTCTTTTCATGTGCTATGGATTGAGGGACTGAACACACATTGTTGGATTTTCGTCTAGTGAGCAATTGGTTTAAATGACAATTAAGGGGGATTTACCTAATGGCCTCATGTAATGGTAAAATGCCACAGCGTTTATAAAGAAAACAAGAGGAGATTTGACAAGGGACGGACTGATGCTCTCCAGTTTCATTACAACTCAGAAAATCCCCTGTGAACTCCACATCTGTTAAATGAGTCTGTGGAAGACAGTATGTAGGCGATAAGCTGGTAGTCCCTTTTCTACAATCAAATAAGTCCCAGTCAGTAGTTTCCTGTATTGACTATTGTTCCTATTTTCAAGACAATTTGAATGTTTGGCATTTGGCATTATTTTCCAGACTGTTCTTCCTTGACATAATAAGTGACTTTGCATATTCACTTGAATGATGTTGCATTAACAGAAAACTTGGTCTGTTTTAGGCTCACTATGCTGTCTCGTGTTGTTTTCAGAACAAATCAATTTACTGGTTGTTTGATGTCCGGACACCAAGACAAATGGTCCTCTCACATTGTTATATTGTGGCTCAGGTCCATTAAAAAATTTTTCCACCTTAGTTAACTCTGCTTTGCTGTTTGTGTGTAGCTTCCAGACTGAGATCCAGACGGTGAACAAGCAGTTCCCCAGTGAGCCTTTCAAATTCCTGGAGCCCACTTTGAGGTTGGAGTACACTGAGGCTGTAGCCATGCTGCATGAGGCCGGAGTGGAGATGGGTGATGAGGATGACCTCAGGTCAGAATAAGTCCGAAACTGTGCCCCCACTTTCTCCTCAACTTGTCAGATGTCATTTAAAAAAAGATCAAGTGAATTTTAACTTTTCAAGTTTAAAGAGAAAAAGTGAAAAATTCCAACAATAATGAAATATCATTTTAAGATTCAAGTAACTAATCAATTCAACTAATCTTGTGATTAGTGCTGCTCTGCTTAACTATTTATTGTATAGGGAGGACAGACATATTTACTGTGTAAATAGATGAGAATTGAGAATTACATGATTGTTTAATATTCAGTCACACAAATTACTGGTTGCCACCATCCCACAATAACAAGTAGCACTCAGAACAATCATTTATGCTTTTTTCTGTTCTGCAGTACACCCAGTGAGAAGCTGCTTGGCCGTCTTGTCAAGGAAAAGGTATGTTCACTTGTCTTTCATTATTTAATGTCAGTGTAAAAACTGACTGCTGCTCGACTGCACAATGACTATAGAAACTCTCAGCAGGTTTTACAACACTCATGCGTCTTTAGTAGTAAACATTATTTGATGTGGTTACCCATTAAAACAAGCAGTTACCTTTCTAAACTTTCAGAAGTAAAGATTGAATAATGGATCATGCAGTATGATGGAAGATGCAGTTTTTCCTACTGAACACAACACAACAGTAGACAACAGCCATAAGGGACAAGTTTATTTACTTAAAGTATTATATTCGACTTTTTTCTACAAAACATGAATGCAATTATTAATCCTCAGTATGTGACTTACAACTGTATCTGCACTCATTTTTCTCAGTACGATACTGATTTCTATGTGCTGGATAAGTACCCACTGGCTGTTAGACCCTTCTACACGATGCCTGATCCAAACAACCCTGTAAGTTGCTCACCTACTCATTTGTGCACATATTGACTACAAATCTGCAGTCACAAATGCTATGTATAATTGTGTAGATGTGAAGTTACTCTGTGATTGTCCTGTACACAAAGTTGCATTGTAGTCAGAGAGCTGCTTCACACTAGTCAAATTCTCTGCTGGTTATAGATCAAAGCGGGATTCAACTCCCATTACTGTTTAACTGGAGCGTCGCAGACATCGAGTCTCTTCTGTGTCTGCACTGCTGTGTTGCCACTTTACAATCCTTGTGACTGTCCAAGTCTTAATGTTTGTTTTTATTTGTATCACAGTCTGCCCAACTTGATTCTTCATATGACAGGTGATTTTTATTCTTGTTTTGTTCAGAAATACTCCAACTCCTATGACATGTTCATGAGGGGTGAGGAGATCCTGTCTGGAGCTCAGAGAATCCACAACGCTCAGCTGCTGACTGAAAGGGCCATCCATCACCAGATTGGTAAGACCAAGCGGAGAAATCACCATTTAATAGACATAAAGTGACTTGCATACTCATTGACTCCCTCTGTTGGTCACCAGCAGCAAGTACAACACCAGGACATTCGTTGGAATAATTGTGTGGAAAAAGTTATTTCAACTTTTGTTTTTTGTAACAAACTGACTCATTTGTTTTTATTATACAACAGATCTGGAGAAGATCAAGGCATACATTGACTCCTTCCGGTACGGAGCTCCCCCACATGGCGGTGGAGGCATTGGTATGTCCAAGAGACAGATCTTTTGTTGTACTGAAGATGTCCTGTTCTATCAGAACACATTGGCTATGAATATGCTTCCTGTTAATCCCAAAAATAAGGATTTTAGAGTGACTCAACAGTTGTTCTTCCCAGGCCTGGAGAGAGTCTGCATGCTGTACCTTGGTCTCCACAACGTACGTCAGACCTCCATGTTCCCACGTGATCCTAAGCGCCTGACACCTTGAACCTTCCACCATCTGGACCAACCCAATCACTGCTGGACTTACACACAGGTGCTGGTGATAGAAAAGGAGGTAGTGGAGAAGGTAGTGGAGCTGGTGCCGCCCTGTGACTATAACGTGCCACTATGATTATTTAATCATTAAGATGACAGAATAAAGCAGCTGCAACAGTAGGGTCCACTTTATTCTTTGAAGCGCATGGTTGTCGAATAACAACAAATAATAGTTCGAATAAAGATAGAGAGAGAAGAGTTGGACATATGATTTAAGAAAGTTGCTGAAAATCCGCACACACCTAATCAATCTTTTAATCATTGAGTCAGTGTTTGAGCTCTTTTCTATGGAGATGTTAAAAACTACTTTACTACAGATCTGGGTCCTCCTACTACCAGCACAAACTTAGGACTAATGATTGTGATCTCCCGCAGTATGCCTGTAACTTCAAGTCTTTTATAAGTTAATAACAGAAACAAACTCAAATAATTAAAAACCTCTCAGACATCAACTGTGTTCTCTTTGTTTTTGATTTTCTTTCTTCACACTGGCTCACACTGTGGAGTACTTATTACATCAACAAGGATTAAGTTTGATTGAAGTAATAATCTACTACTACTACTACTACTACTACTAAACTACTACATCGTTTAAATGCGTATGTTTAACATGGATGGTCTACGTAAGTACCACTCACTAAAACATAAAAGGCAATGTTAAATCACAGCTTCAGTATCTCTCCTCAGTCACATTTGGATCACAGATTCATACAGTGCAGGAATAAATCAAAGTGCTCAAGTGTTATTGACTTAAAAATATGTACATTATAATTCAATTGACGAAGAAATTAAACATTTACAGTTAGTGAAGATTGCTCTTATTCATGTGTTTATGTTTCATTGCGTTTGAAGACAACATGCTGCAAACTTGAGAGGACAAGATGTGTTGTGACCATGATCTTATTCAGTTGCAGCTCCACTGATTTGAAGGATGAAGAGAAAGATGTGAACAATGTCAACATAGAGGGAGAGAGCGCCATAGATGTATTCTTCTGGGCTGATGGCCAGCTCTCGGTTCCCAATGAGAAGCTGAGTGTTGTACACTAAAAACTAAATCAGAAAGAGAGTTCATCCATCAAAAAAGAACATTTGTTAAGATGTTTTAGTTGAGTTTAGCAGGCAGCTATGAACCTTCAAATCTTTGGCTGGCGAAAAGTCTTGACATGCAGTCATATTCGCAGCTGAAGTTAGTTGGTTCTGTAGTGCTATTGTATTTCCAGAAAAAAAGTAATTTTGATGTGTTTTCTTCTTTTTGTAATACTTCATATTTCTTTGGGTTTTTTTTTTTTACCATTGCAAGGAAAAAATCTACAGACCACCAGAATCACTAGGACAGCTCATCTGAGGAACATGAATATCACGCACAATTTATAATAAAAAAAATCTGTCTTAATCTGAATTTGCTTTGAAAATCGTGGATTATTTTCAATATCTGCAGATTACGAAGTCCCCCCCGTGGCCTTTTTAATAGTCTCAGACCAAAAATGATTCCCTCTTTAGCATCTCTTATAGGCCAGCAAGACAAACATGGTGCTGACTAGTCTCAGGAATAGTTGTGTGAGTATGTACTGTTATTCAGCAATAACCGTACACTTCCAGGCTCACAGCTTGTCTTTAAATTCATGTGAGTTCAGACTTACCAGTGTGTACACAATGGCTCCAATTGCCGCATAGAGCATATGCAGCCAAGGGACCTGTTGAGTGACATAAGAAAGGCAGATACACCCCACTGAGCTGATAATCCTCACACTGACAAACATGAGAAGATAGAATAAATTGGCAGAAGTGACCAAAGATTCCTCACATATTGGAAGGAAAGGACAATGGCTGTAATGATCCCAATGATCATGAGCAAAACAGCAGCAATGCAGAGAAATCCCCCACAGGAGGTGAAGTCCACCTGTTTCGAAAAAGAAGTCACTATTAGGATGAAAGTGAAATTAATGGCTTCAACGCAAATGACGAGTGCAGGCAAGATCATTTCAAAGAGGACCAGAATAAAGAAATACTAAACAGGGGTGGATGTTGTCATGTGCCAGCCAAAAATGTAACCTATTCATCTTGAGTTGCATCAGATGGAGAAGTTGGATTCACATCTCATCCCAAAATGTTATAAATATTTAAAGGAACTCAGTGCCCCATTGTAATGCGAGACAAAGGCGTTCTTTTACATTGACAACAAAGACATTCTCTGACAAGCCACGGGCTACTGAGCTACAGAGCGACACAGTTTACGTCTCCATCTACCTTCGTTTGGAAGCAGAAGATTGTGACAGCTATACAAACTACTGCTGTTATTCCCATGGCGAGAAACACTGCTTTTGTTTCATAATAGCTGTAAAAGACAGATACCATGATTAAAACAAAAATGATAAACATATAATAATAAAACTTTTTTTTTTTTTTTTGAATGTACGCTATCAGTGTATTGTGCACAACTTGAGTGGATGCCAAAAATCCTACCTTGAAATTGTGCCAGACATGTAAGACAAGGCGAGAGTCTGCAAGACACAACATGAAAACAATGTGACATGGAGAAAAGATTGTGTTCTAGCCTTTTTCTACTGCTCTCCTTTGTTCTATTTTATTATTCCAGTCTTCAACTCAAACACTATCTAAGCTCTTACATCACCTCCTCACTATTGCCATGTATTTGTGCTAAATAACAGCCAGTATTTTATCTTGACTCATAATCTAGCAGATAATACTTACAAATATTCCCAGCAGCACAAGATTCCATGGGAAACGTCTCCTAAACAAAAAATATGTTGGATATTTTTTAGAAATCCACACATACAGAATTGTTGCTGGTAAAAAATCTGAATAAGATGTAACATTATAATTTTATAACTATTGTCTAACTTTTCCAGTACACAGTCATACCTCGGCTCTTTGCAGCAGATGAGAATGCAGTAAACCAAAAAATAAACCACACTATGGAGAGATAAAACATAGGATTGTTGCAGTGTGTAGCATCATGTCATGAGAATAACAATACAGAAAATATTCTCAATTCTGAGGAAATGCTGTTTTAGTTGCATTTTAAGTATTTATTTGTTTATTTCCTTGAGTGTAACTCACAAAGATGCCCAGTAGATGCCAGGGTATCTGATGACAAACAGCCTCACTGAATCACTGTGAAAGCATAGATATGAAAGATCACTCAGCCACAGACTGTTTCTATTTCCCCAATAGATACATTAAGCAGTGAGATGGAATATGGAAATAGGGTGAATAGACACTTACACAAATGTAAAGACAGCAACAACTGAAAAGGTGACGGCAAGCTGTGCTGACAAAATTAAATAAACCTGCCCATAAACACAAAACCAAGACGTTCTGTTGAGCACACAAGAAAACATATCAGTAGATGTCTTGAAGAACACAGCATGGTCTGTGTTTGGAGTATGGGGAGTGATGGAAATCCTTACCTTTCTAATGAAGGCATGCCGAATAGATGTACTTTCCCACTGGGAGCTCAGAAGATCTTCCATATCACCTGCAGAATGGGAAATAGCAAAGTGGCAATTTTTATTTATTTGCTTTTGGGGGTAATGCTAATGTTAAACACAACGCGATTAACTAAAATCCTGTGTCATTTCCCCAGAACCTGAGTTGGATGGAGGCACTCCGGCCGACAGAGTGGGTATTGTGATGGGCATCGCAGATGGAGAGAAGCCAGGGGCTGACCACATGCCAGTCTGCGGATAGACACCCTCATGGCCCCAGTAGCCAGGTGGGCCGGGGCACATGCCTGGACTAGGGCACATGCCTGGACTGGGGCTGTAAGATGGAGGCGGTGGAAGAGAGGACCCATGTTGTGGTTGGTATGGGTAGTTTCCATTCTTTGGATGGTGGATTGCGTCCTCATAAGGTGGAGGACTATCCATTTTAGATGTCATTATATTTGCCAGATAACTAGGGGACAGAATGAGGGATGATCAGCTACATCAGAGACACACTGTATACTGACACATTCACAAAGTAAATACATGACATAAAAAAGGTAAACATACCCATAACCTACCAAACTACTCATGTCTGGGCAGTAAGTCATAAACACTTATCCACTTTTCATTGACATAATGATAAAGCAAAGTGTGGTAATTTTATTATTGAGAATAACTGCTGCAGACTTGAAACCACTTTTTACCATCCCAGGATTTTATTATTTGCTGGGAAGAAGCTGCGTCTGTGGAGCTGTATCAAATGTATACACCACAGAAAGCAACCCTGTAATGCAAGAAAGTTCAAGGAAAACAAAACGCTCATTGTGGTCTAATATGTAAGGTGTTCAAGAGTAAGGAAAAGACAGAAAGGTTCATTTATTTACCTGATGTTTTTTTTTTTTGCGAAGATGTGATCACTGTGCCTTTCAGTCCTTTCTCTCCTAAGAGGCTTGCAGACATGCACCACGGGGAGTTGTCATCTTAGTAATAGGATATGCTCACTGAAACTCACACTGTTACTGCTGTGTCTCTGAAAGTGGAGACTGGCTGCTCAGCCTTGTGTTCAGAATGATAAAAACACTACATCAGAAACTTAGACCTTTATAGGTCTCCCAGTCTACTGACTGTCTACTGTGTTCAAGAACTCTGATGCTACCACATGAGTTGCTGTATTTAAAATGTTATGCAATTGGCCTATCAGATTTTTAATCTACTGCGTTGTCTCATTTGGAGTTATTGCCTTATCAGCTGTACGTAGTTAAATTACTTAGAAGTTGATCAATAGCTAAATCAGTTCCATATTAACACCGTTTACAATTAATGAATGAATGTGGAATCTCTACTTGTCTCAAAGTCAAAATAGTAAATCCTGAGCTAACTATTTAAATGTGTTTTTCCTTATCCCTTTACCTTATTTTTAATGGAAATAATACATTTGTCCTGGCTAATGTAAAATCATTGAGTGATTAATGTGGGCATGGATGCATTTATTGAGAAGGCCTCACAGGATCCCTCTCTCTCTGGAAAAGATGCATCATGTTTATGATTTATTTTATTTCGACTGATGGGGGTTATTGATCTAGTGTTGAATAGGATGTCACACAGATAAGAAGAATAAAAGGATTTTTTTTAAGAAAATAAAAAATAAGACTTTCTAAGAATTAAATTGAATTTTAAAGTGTTTCTCTTCTAGCTTCCGGGGTGGTTTCTGCTGACGTCATGACGCTCCGCCGAGCAGCATGGCGCCTCCAGGCTGGATACTAACGCTAACTGCCGCCGCATCCCTCTTCTGTTTCTTGTGTTTATGTGTCCGCTTCAGACGCTCGGGACAAGTGTTCGGGAAGAAATTGTTGAGCAAAATAATGGCCCGGACGGAGAAGCCGTTGTTCCGAATAGCGTGAGTATAACACGACCTTCAAAATAGCAAAATTGCATCGTAGTGTGGTCGAAGTGACTCCTGTTAGCGTAGCTTAGCAACATGTAGCCGTTCTGGTCCAAGCTGGACTCAGATATGTCCCGGTTTAAAGGCGGGTTAGGATTTGACACGGTCTTTGTTTTATTCGGCTTACATATGAGTCACAAACTGTGGTTCGTGATATCACACGTTCACCATTGGTCATTGTTTTTGTCCAGCCTGGTGTAGTTGTTGAGGCGCTCCATGACCGTTTTTACTTTTACCTTTTCTTTTTTAATTGAATTTTTCTAACCAATGGAGCCTGTTGATGTTTGCAGCCTGGAGTGGAGTGGAGTGGGTGTGACTCCTCCATTTTCAGCCACAACAACTACATGGTGGGTTTAGCATGACCAGCTACTATCAGATAGTTGACTGGCCTCTTGATCTGCTCCCCAGTTACACACTCTACACCAGGACCAGACTCGGCTACATGTACTACAAGAGGCAAATGAGGAAGGCCAGGGAGCATTACCCTGCTGGACACTCCACAGTCCACCCAGTGGAGTTTAATGGTATGTAAAACCGATTTCACTATTGACTCATTCAGCAAACACTCTTTGTTGTTCCTTTTTGTTGTTTGCAAGCAAATGCTTTCTTTAATCTGTGTAAAATATACCTTTACATACTATCATATCATATCCAAACTTGAGACTTTCCATTACTATCAATGTTCTACTAGAAGATCTGTGATAATTAGCACATCTTGACACTTTTATCCATTATACATGAATTCTTTTTAATACCACACATTTACTTGTGCCACTGATGTACTCCATATGTTATTTGTGATTTATTCTTTTTGTCTGCCCACAGATATAAAGATAATTCCCATCTCGGTACTGTCTGATAACTACAGCTATCTCATAATTGACACAGCGTCCAGCATTGCAGTTGTTGTAGATCCTGCTGACCCTCAAACTGTTCAGGTGAATGACGTTGTTGTCAGTTGTGTGCAAAGTCTATTATTTTGAGCCCTTTCTTGGTTGCAATCAGTAGGATTGGCTCTAATATGCAGAAACACTGGCATGTGCAATTATCCCTTATTTTAAAAAAGGAAATAAATTGAGTTCCGATACATTAAATATTTTCCAGAGCTTACTGAAACACCATCTAGCTTTAAAATATTTGCTTTGTGTCTGTTATGCGAGTTTACCACACCCCTGAAATACTGACAAGGGCTGCAAGTTAATTTTATCTGAAGGTGACCAAGTAAAAACTGAAATCAGTATCAGGATAATATGGAGCAATATACTAGAGCTGGGTGGTATGACCAAAATTCTATATCACTGTATTTTTCAGAATTACTCCGGTTTCACAGTATTTGGCAGTATTTTGTTTCATGCATGATTCAGTGTTGACCACATTTCTTTCTTCATCTTCCTTGCATTTATTGGCGGATTGCAATACCAGCTTATAGATGCATACTGCCACCTACTGTACAGAGTATGTAGAACGGGATCCTGTTTACAATAACACACAAAAAAGGAGTTCATTCACCTACTAAATTCTGTGAATTTAGAAGGTGAAGAATTTTAATACCTCTCTCTGAATTTCCCTCACCCTATCACCACTAGTTCCTAGTATTCCTTCCAAATCCCAACCCCGTTTGCTCTCTCTCACCCTTTGTTGTAACCTAATTCTTTCATCCTGATATCCGACACATTAGTACGTGCTCAACATTTTCCGTTCTATTACAATGTGCACCACCACATTTTCCACTGATTGTGAGAAGATTTACTGCATATTTATGGCGACAAATTAGTGCCAAAAAGCACTGGCGCGATAAAACATACATTTGGGCGTATTATATTATTTCACATGTGTAGTATTAACTGCGAGCGCACACTCACTCCACTTTGTTCAATGCGTGTTTAGCGGCGCAGCAATAAAAAGGGTCCCTCGTGAAACTATTTACCAGTACGCTGTGTTCCGGACATGTTTAGGCTATTTAAACTGGTGTTGCCGGTATAAGAAAATTCATATCATAACAAATATAAAAACCGGTTTTCGGTACGAACCGGTATACCGCCCAGCCCTACAATATACAATTAGATGTAGGATGATGAGCCCATGGACGCTTGTAAGATTACCGTTGACTTGTTGAAAATTACTTACACGAGATCAGTAAAATGGGACCATCTGTATATTGATTTGGGTATCAAAAAACTTAACTGTGTGCATGCTTCTTATAGTGCCATTACTCTTGAACACAAACCACTGAAAGTAAGGCCTTCAAACTGGCTCAGGAATTATAGTGCCTTTTTCTTTCTCTTCCTTTGTTATTGTCAAATCACTCCCCCTTATGCACTTTCAGGGCATGCACATTTTTGTTACCTTACAACCATTTGTCTTTTAATACAGCTACAGCTATTGATTGTCAAATGCCACTGTTATTTTTGAAAGTGCGTGACATAGTGTATCAGCAAGCTGTTTTGTAGCACGCTTAATGTGCATTTGAGTAAAAGTGTTGACAGCACTAAACATGAAAAAACATTTTCAGGCTGTCCTTGAGGAAGAGGGAGTGATATTAGAAGCCATACTCTGTACACACAAGCATTGGTGAGTTTTAAAGGCTTTTAAAAGAGTATTATTTTAATCCATGGTTTGGTTTGTGTATAAAAACATTACAGAGTGGGGCTCGATATACCAAGTGTCACACATTGCTGAAACTGTAGTGTGTGTGAATATGGGTGAACATGGTTTTTGCATACAGCATTGTTCATATTTCTAACCATATAAAGCCTCTTCAAAAAGAAATACAGGAACTAATTTGAAAAATTTGAAAATGAAATCTGTCGGACTGTGTCTTATGTTTCAAAAGTCCTGCTTTTTGTTCTATAACAGGGATCACAGTGGGGGAAACAAATGGCTGAAAAGGCTGCACAGTTCGTGTCGTGTGTATGGAAATGCAGCTGATAACATTCCTGGCCTCACTCAGTAAGTTATGGTCTGCAAAATGTAGCTCAGTGCTTCTTAAAGAATAAGCCTTATTGTACTGTTGTCTTCTCACTGTCAGAGCTTGTAGCAGCTGACTTCACAGTCACTTATCATGGTATGATAAACTGCTCTGATATGCCTGTGCCGTTGTGGTCTAAGAATTGGGTCATCTGAACAAGATGGTATTTTAAAAAACTGTTGTTTAAAATGCTTTTTTTATATATTTTGAAATAACATTTTAATTACTTGATTGGTTTTTGGTTCAGAATAAGTCAGTTAGCTGTAAATTTTGCAGTTTATTCCCTAGTGCCTTCGCCCTCTAACAAAAAATATTGCTTTCCCTTAAGTTACAGATGAAGTCAAAACTCTTCGTAGAGATTCTTAGAGAATGTGCCTAGTTTGGATATTATCCCCTGATGTGACCCACATTCTACAGAGATAAAGAAACCATAGTAAAAACCTGAAAAGCTTGTATAAGGGGGTGTTGTTTTCAGTGTCCCTGTAAAAACAGCCAGAAGAAGTACATAGAAATGAAGATAATGGCATTTTGCTGACATCAGTGCTGTGTATTTTTTCTGTTTTCCCAGCCCTCTCTCGCACAAGGACTGGGTAAAAGTTGGCCGTATGCACTTTAAGGCCCTTTTTACTCCTGGACACACAGTGGGCCACATGATCTACCTTCTGGATGGCCAAGTGGTTGATGCGCCCTCCAGCCTTTTCTCTGGTGACCTGGTTTTCCTTTCAGGATGTGGTGAGTTGCACATCGTAGAAATGATCATATGAAGCCGTTCATACACAAGTACATACACAGTTGATGGAAGCAAGGAACCCAGAAGATGCAGTGTGACTGTGAGGCTTGTTTAACTTTAAGTCATCTGGCACATAAAGCAGGTCCTTGTTTCCCTAATGGGCCATTGAATAACAAGGGAAATGCGTATAAAAGTAAAAAAGGGTGACAACATAGAGCCACGCAAACATACATGTTAGTTTAGCCTAAATATTAAATCAACTGGCATAAATGAATTATATTGTTTTCATGTGTCTACAGCAACATGCATCATCAGGTCAAAAAGAAAACTGGTTGGCTGATGGCCGAAAGATTTACCTGTGTTATTTGATTTGTTGAAGAGCATTCTATCTGTGCTTTTATCTGGTTGTTAAGTTTATGCTGTTTCGATTTTCCAGGCGATGAATTTTAAATTTGTCTCTGGCTCATTTGCCTGCTGTTTATGCTGTAGTGTCTGTCTTATGTTACCCATGCATACTAGCTACCTTGCCCTGGCACACGCCCTCAAGTTCTTGATGTAAATAGCGAATGCAAATCCCTCTCATCTTAACTGGACACTACAACTTTATGCAAATCATACATTTTTTTAATGCCATTGTTAGTTATTAGTTAGATTAGCTACTTCCTGGTCCCCAAGTGGTTAGAAGGATTATAATTACATTAATTTATTACATAAAATCTACAGCTCCACAATGAATTAATACTTAATTTATCATTTAATCTTGAGTAAATTATTTATTAAAGCTTGTTCTTTTCTGTATGCAAAGTTTGGATCTTTTGACTACTGAAAAATTTAATTAGTTTTAACCGTAGTATACAATCAGCTTTAGCGATCATATCTTAAAAGGGGGGGTCACAATTTGATTTTCAATCTCTTTTGTGGTCCTTTTCGCACAAATAGCCAAATTTTTAAACAAGTCTGTCATTGGTTTTATGCCACGATAATTCATTGTAATTTCTTAATTCTTATTTGGTAAGATGGTCTGCAGGATTTCATGAGATAAAATCTCCCACAGTTATTTGCAATTTACCACACTAAGGCCTTCTTATCAAATTAATATAATTTATTAACAATATAATGTAACAATAACTGGTTAATCAGTAAACTGAAAAGTTACTGTAAAACTCACCCATACATGGAGGGCAACACCTTTGCGGTAAGAAGCAACCTGCTTGGCATTTCTTAGCATGGTTCCACTGTGCTAAATAAATGGTCAAATCTGGGGGTTTCCACCACAGAATATGGTTGCATGTGTGCTATTGCTTTAGAAAAAGTGTGTTACTACTTTAGCAAGAGTGGGATTTTGTAGTAGTTTAGTTCTAAATGAGGACAGAAGAGTTATTTTCATGATTAAGTCTACTTCTTTATGGTGTTTGTTGAGATGTCCTGCCATATTTCTTGTGTTGCTTGTGGAGTATGATACATGCACAAACCTCTTCTTGTTTTTAGGGAGGATGTTTGAAGGCAGTGCAACAACAATGCTGTCATCTCTGGACACAGTCAGCTCCTTAAGTGATAATACACTGTTGTGGCCAGGTAGGAAAATTTTCCCCCTTTTCATGGGAAGTTTGGATGTGCAGTGGTTTGATCTCTGCTCATACATATACTTTTGCTCTATAGAGAGTTGTGAAGTGGTCACCTAGTAAAAATTCTGTGCCAACTCCAGCTATCGACAAACTCTACACATTTCTCTGAAGCTGGCGTATCACTCTTACATAATCAGCACTTTGCAACAAAATATGCTACCAAAAACATTGACAAAGAACAAAGTCACAACTTTCCTCAAGGATTTCCCCAAAAGAGCATCTGCTGTTGTTCCCTACAGCTGGACAATTACAGTTAGCACTGCCCAGATACTTTACCCTATTGTTTCTTCTGCGCTTAAAAAGAGATTTCTGAATTAACATTAGATTTTAAACAATAATTCATGTTACTGACAAGATGCAATAAATTTGTTGGGTCTGAAACCAGAAGTGGAAGGGAGCTGCGAGTCAGTGTCCAAGACAGGATGAGGAGTTAATTTGAGGGCTATTCAGTTGCCAAGTGATAATCATTCTTAATTTTAATCTCAGTTTGTGTATTTACCCCTAAAACATTTTAAATTGCCTGATTTTACACAGCTTCCTAAGACCTGTAATAATGATCAAATTTGTTTCATCATGAACAAATTTCAGGTATCAGAAAATAAAAACATCAACCGAGCAACATGAAAATACATGTCAAAATTTGTCAGAAACATAAAAAGGAACATTTTTTTTTGTTTTCAATAAAAAATGATATTACTGAACGAATGTAAGGAATTTATCTAAAATATGCAGCTTCCAAATTATTACAGTTAATAATTTTATTTTTGGAAGGTCCGCAGGATTCTCTAATTTATAAAAAAATGTTGCTTGCGAAAATGGTTATGTACCAGTTGATGGTGCAGTTCACGTGTACCTCACATATGTACACATGATCAGAATCGATGGTCTACATTTAATTCTGGTATTAGCAGCAATACACTAATTTACACAAAAGGATTACGTAGGGACTTCTGTTGAGTGTAAGCTTTTAAGTGTGGAAATGTGCATGAGCATGATTTTTTTTTTTTTTGATATCCCCTAGGTCATGAGTATGCAGAAGACAACCTGCTGTTTGCTGCTGAGGTTGAGCCACGCAATGCTGCCAGAGAAAACAAATATCAATGGGTGCTGCAGCAGCGAAGCCAGAAGCTCTGCACGGTGAGAATGATATATTGCCATTGTTATGCCTTTCAAGCACACAGTCCCAGAAAAGGATTCATGTTGTCTAGCACCTGGGAAGAAGGGCTTATCTGTGTACAGTCTTCAGAGCCTGAAAGGGTGCTCGCTCTTTTCTCACTCAGTCTGGAAGAGGAGGCTCTTACAGACTCTTACACTGGAGTCTCATCTACAATAGCTCAGGAGCAGAGAAAATGTTCACTGTTGAGTAAAGTACATTAGATGTAATTAGATGATTTTTAATTAGATGTTTTTTTGTTTTTTTTATTTATTATTACTAAACTACCATCAATACAGAATGCAAAAGCTTGCACCTCACAAAATTTTGCCAACGCCCTAACCCAACACATATGTTTGTTTTCTGTGCATCATGTTCATGATTAGAACATGAATTATGTCTAGTGTTATTCCTTAGAAATAGTTTCTGAAAAATTTTGATTTTTTTTTTTTTTTTTTCACCACAAGCACAATGAGTACATCAACTGTACAGTAAAGAAAAAACATGAATAAAAATTACACAAATACATCTCATCACAGACATTACTGGTGGATGTTATGTTGATTGCAAAACTGAAGGAAAATCTGACTAGACAGATAAACCCACTAGCTTGTCATTGTAAGGAAACACTTATAACACTTGCAATGGCTCTATTGGAGTGTCCCAGTATGAATGATACCAAGACCTTGAAAGTAAATCGACCAAATAGTATTCAGCCATGATTTGTTGCTGTCATTTTTATTAAAAAACCATTCAAGTCATTGATTTGTAATCCATAAATTTAGTTGATCCAGGTCCAGATTAGCAAGCAGTGTAGAATATACTTTGTTAATTGCATCAAAGGTAATCGTTGATTAAATGTGTTGCAGCAGCTGAATTGGAGGCAAGGCTGTGCTGGGTTAACTTGGCAGAAATCGTTTGTTGCTCATAATGATGCTTTGCAAGTGAATGAATGGCATTTGAATCATTGTGGCCACTAGAGGGATTGTGAAAAGGGCTGCATTTTGACATGCACTTCATTTTCAGAGTCCCTCCAGTATTGGAGAAGAGAAGCAGTACAATCCTTTTCTGCGCAGCCACTCTGCTGAGCTCCATCTGGCCCTCGGTCTCCAGCAGTTCCAGGATGAGGACTGGACCCAGTTCAGGGCTCGAGTGCTTGAGGAACTGCGAAAACGCAAAGACCTCTACAACAGGAGATAGTACTGGTGATACGTTTGCTTTTAAAAAAAAAGAAAAAATGGGAACAAAGAATGGAGCTGACATATACTGGACAGTGGTACGAAAAATGAATTTGCTGCTGAGCTCTGAGCTGAGGCTAATGCCTCATAGTTATTTATGCTTAAAGGGGCATTAAGTAATTTTTGGCCTTTAACAACCTGTTTCAGTGACCACTAGGAGCAACTCCATAATCCTAGTTCCCCCTTTACATGATCCTTGTTATCATAATGTTTTGATTAACAGCATTGTAGATTTAGCAGTGCTCATTTATTGATTCTTTTAGATCAGGCTACTGAAGAGTTATTCTTTTCTCAATGGAATATGTGACTTGAACTTGACTATTTTGATTGTGACTGTTGATTGACTGTTTTTGAGTTGAGATACTAACAGTTTGAACAATAATTGTACCCTTATTTTAATTATTTGCACAAATACTTTATGCTGTCGGTACTGAATATACACTTTCCTTTTATGTTAATGTTTTTGTTGTATCCAAGTGGTAATTGTGCTGTGACTTTAAAAGGCGTTTCTAGCATTAGTTCTTCCTTGTCCATGGTTTTTACCCAGATGTTATCTTTAATAATTCAGCCATGAAGCAATTGGAATTTATCTACTAGTAGGCCAAAGGGGGAAACGCTGGTTTTCTCAAAAAGAAATATCTTTGCCTCTCAGAAAATAATTTTCTGAGAAGTAAATCTTTTGCATTTAAAACTGTATTTTTCAATTGCTGTGGTGACACTACATGAACAGGGATAGAAGTGAGAGTAAACATGTACTAATTAGCAAAGTGCAGGTGCCAACCCACTGTGGTGTCCCCCATTGGTTTGTAGACTGCTGTTTCAAAGCCCCAAGTTTTTAATTCGGCATCTTGGATTTTTGAAACCAGAAAAAAACATATCTGGAGGAGCAAGTGGAGCTGAGGAGCAGTGAGAGGTCAATCTGAACTCCTCTTTAATCTATCCTTTCATCTTGATGGTTGAAGTGTCGGGGTTTGTCAGTCTCACAATATGCACTCCTTAATGCTTACCCTTATTTATGGTCTATTTCCCTCTGAAATGGACCATCATTTTAAAAACGAACATTACATAGTGTTGAAGAATACTTGAGTGTATAAACTTATTTGGAAAATGTTTACAGAGGTAGGGTCATTTTTCCATACACTTCAACACAATCTAACTTCTTTTGGCTAAAAGTGGAGTCAGCTCCTGGTAGTCATTAGGCACAATGCAGGCTCAAGGCAGTTCAGCATTGGTTTCACTTTGCATAAAGAAAAGTTAACATCCATTTAATATTGTCCATCTTAATATATGAAACATGACTAAATTGCAATTGAGAAGATTTTATCTGAAGTTAAATTATTTCCAACAGCTACAATGATAAAAAACGGAATCAAGCAATCTGTAAATATATATTACTATGTTGTGCCATCAATTTAAACTGTTTAAAATGTGTAATATTTGGGTTGTCTTGGATTTTTTCTTTCTTTTTAATACGAGAGTACAATTTGACATTTATTGACAGTAAAATTAAGGGTTTTGGTTGTTTTTTTTTTCAATCCATGTGAAAGATAATCCATATTTTTAAAAACCTGAAGGGGTTTGTTACACTGAGAATACAGAAGAGGAAAATTATTTTATTTAAAAATAAACATCTTCTGATTTTTGTTTTTAATTTTTTTGTTTGTTTGTTTTTGTTTTCTGTATGTCTTTTTATGAAGGAAATACAATGCTGCCTCTGTTTGGGTACAGATGTATCAGAATCTAAAGGAATAAACCTTGAAACTTTTGAGTAGATAGGAAAGCGGTACAGATTCCTTTGCTGCTCCTGAAAAAGAGCATGTACCAAAGATCTTGTCCCCTGGTGATTGTTTACTAAAATGTTATGCTGTTTGTTTGATGCAGATTTGCACCATATTTGCATATGTTTGAGTTATGAACACCACAACACTGTTTTTCTTGAGGTTATGTTTTAATGAGGAAATATGAAAGTAAACTTCTCTGTTAGAGTTGTGTATGTTACTCGTCGTCCTTATGAATGTTAAAGACTGACAACGGAGTTATTTTTTGCACTGCTATAACTTCCATCAGCTCAAATAGGATAACCTAGTTAAACACCTTTAAAAGATCCTTTATGTCAGAAAAAGTGAGCTGCATCTGCTGCTGATATAACAGGCTAATACAACAGAGCAACAAACTAGGTTTGCAAGGTGCTGTGTCCTCAGTCCACCTCAGGTTCCAGATGCCAAGTATTTTGTCAAAATCAGAGAGCACTGCGAGAGTAGAATCAGTGGTTTAGTAGGCCTCCTGTGAGATAAAGGATTAAGAAAGTTAGTACCATTTCATTTTAACTACCAGTCCCAACCCAAACAATCCATTCTAAAGCCCAAACCACAGCCAGAAGCTGCTGTCTTCACAGACCAAAGCACAATATGTGACTAAAGTTTAATTTAAAAAAAATAAATAAATAAATAAAGCATTATGTGGTGCAAGTTACTTTCTTCTACTTGTCTTTTTACTTTGATAACTGATCTTTGACAATTTCAGTGATGCAGTTCAACTGCATCTGTACAAAAAGTTGTAGGATCATCTGAGCTGACCAAATGTGCGACACTGAGATGAATCTTTTAAGCTCTGCACAGAATGGATAAAGATGGGAAAAGGGGTTGAATCTGTTGCAGGGCTGTTTCGTATCCCTGGTATACAGTCATAGTGTTGGAGGAAGCCAAAGTAAAGAGGGAGCCATTGTGGCAATGTTGACTGACAGAGGCCTAAAGGCATTAAGTCTATCTAAAATCTCTCTTTACTTTAACTGCTCGTTTTGTATCCTCCATCCTTCTGTAGACAGCCCAGAGGTTCACCTGATGTCCTCCACACAGACTGGGGTCAGCCCCCTTCCATCTTTTAAGGTTCGACTTGTCAGTTAGTAAATTGTGTGAGCAGCTGTGAGGGGGCAAAAGTGAAACAGGAAATACATGTTGGCATTTGGCTGGACTCATGAAAAGACAACATCTCCATCTGTTTGCTGTCTGCGGCCATGTCTCTCACTCCACTTCCGGTCCGTCGCTCCGCTCCGAGTTTTCCTGGCGATTACTTCGACGTCACAACGAGGAAGTGGAAGCGGAACTACTGAGGGAACAGCTATAGGTAGCTATCAGACGGTGCTGTCACAAACATTTACTTCTCAGTCAACATGCTGAAGGCGGTCATCCTCATCGGAGGCCCCCAGAAAGGTGAGAGGGAGATTTATTCGTATTTTTCTCTGTCAGCCGTGGGCGGTTGAAGGAAGCTAGGCTGCTAATGCTAACAAGCCCCGTCCGGACGCGCTGAAGTTGTTTATGTGAGTGACGTGGCGTAATGACATGACACCTGATAAAGAGCAGTCAGGTCTAAACACGCCGATCATGTTCGATGACCACAAGTGAACACTTGGCGTTATGCATATTATTGGAATAATGGTAGTTTATATTGACCCATTCATTGAACTGTTAAACGTATCGGCAAATGTAATCCTATTAAACTATTAAGCATCGTAAGAGTACGGGTCGAGACTGAACCATTTGTTAAACTCAATATTTGACCTGAGTTTTTAACCTAACAAACACAAAGTGATCTATTCTATAATTTACCTCATCAATGAATTCATTAATCAGCTGTGCAACAACGTCGTTGTATTGTTTTAGCCAATCAATAGTCACATTTAATATGTAATTGGATAAATTTGATGAAATTTATCAGCAGTTTTTGGTACATTTGCATACATTATTGTAATGATCAATGGATAGTCAAAAATATCTTTCTGTTGACCAGTTAATGAATCAACTTGCTGTTACTACTTTATAATGCCACACGTTGATTTGCAGGCACAAGGTTCAGGCCGCTGTCATTTGAAGTCCCCAAACCGTTGTTCCCAGTAGCTGGTGTGCCCATGCTGCAGCACCACATCGAAGCATGTGCCAAGGTGAATGTCATGTAACACAACTTTTATTATAGTCGCCAACAGTTGTGCTGTATAATGCAACATGCCCTGGTTCGTGTCAGTCATTTTTGCCTATACCTTATGACACAGATTGGCATTTCATGAAGTCTGTAATATAATTCATATAACAACCATCTTTTGCATTACAGGTACCAAATATGAAAGAGATTTTGCTCATCGGCTTTTATCAACCAAATGAAGAATTAACCAGATTCCTGGTTAATGCACAGCAGGAGTTCAAAATCTCAATCAGGTAAAAAAACAAAACAAAACTGTAAAACAGGGTATAAAAAATAGCCCCTGACTGAACAAGTACACATAAATGTAGTGATGTTCATTTTCTTTTAAACACAAAACACAAAATTAGTGTTTTGTGAACAAGTGATAAATGCTTTTTTTGTTATGGTGCACCACCAATGCTTATTGAATGCTTGCTGTTCTTCCTGCCCATTCAATGCAGATATTTGCAAGAGTATGCAGCCCTGGGCACTGGAGGGGGCATCTATCATTTCAGAGATCAGATCGTCTCTGGCAACCCAGAGGCTTTCTTTGTTCTGAATGCGGATGTCTCTTCAGCGTTTCCTCTGACAGAGATGCTCAGCTTCCAGAAAGAACACGGAGAACCGAACAGCTTTGTCATCCTTGGGACAACGGTGAGATTTTGTTATTAGCAGTTAATAATATTGATAAATGAAGTTGTTAAATGTAGTGAAAGTAAAAAAAGTGTTTATTTTGTTTGGTTTCATCATTTGGATTATATTTAAATGTGACATGTCAGGCGAACAGGACACAGTCCATGAATTATGGCTGTATCGTTGAGAACAAGGACACAAACGAGGTAACATTTGACATTTCCTACTTAATTCCTCTAGTTAGTCAGGACTATCTGTCCTTGAATAGTAACGATTCCTCTTTTTATGCAGGTCCTGCATTATGTGGAAAAACCAAGCACATTTGTGAGTGACATCATCAACTGCGGCATTTACCTTTTTAACCCAGACATCTTCCAGCACATTGGCACAGTCTTCCAGAAGAATCAGCAGGACATGTTGTTGTGAGTTGAGGCACTCCTCTTGGGGAGCTGTTTGTGAGAATGCATGTAAATACCATTTACTCCATTTCTTTGGTTCTCTTCATTTGTCTTTTTTTTCCTTCCCTTTTACCCCTGCCATGTTTTCTGTTTCCTCACACACTCATCAGATATCCATATGATGGGTAAGTTGGTACATTTAGGATGCACGGTGTGTTCATAGAGCACTTGCTGTATGGTGTGAATTGTAGGAAAAGGCTGAGATTGCATAGGATGCTTTGCAGTGTGTTGCCTGTGTACTTTTTTGATAAATGACGTACCACCTACTTCAGTAGCGGTTAAATATTTTCTTTTTTATTTACTTGTAGTCCTTTTTTTGTTTGTTTGGTTGTTTGTTTGTTTTTTTTAGCAAATACTATTATTGTCTTTGGGCAGATTTTGCCCTTTAAATGGAGAGTTAGGTGAGAAGACTGATACCACCCTCATGTCTCTTCAGTAAATGTATTTGTTCAAAATCATTTTTAAATAATATGATAGTAAATGGCTTAATAAATTTATAATTTTTTATGCAATTTAATAGTGGATTGATTATATTATGGAATATTCATTAGTTGTCTTGTAACTGCTGAGAACTAAGAGAAAGTCTGCTACTCACTATTGTTTTAACATTGAACTGAATTGAATTTTTGCACAATTTAAACCAGGAGCAATTCAGGAGGTCTATTATTGAGTAGCAGAAATGCTCAGCACATTAGTTAGCTGTGAACAGAGACATGGTTCCTTTTCTTCCAATTCTTTTTAGTCTAACCAGCTGCTAGACATCATCAGTTTCATATTAGAACAAATATGTGATCATTTCTGATATTCACATCTAACTCTATGCCATTAAGTTCCTAAAATGACTAAACTGCAGACAGACTTCTCTTGATTTCCATATCAATAAAAACAACAACAACAACAAAAAAAACTTAGTCTAGTATCTAATTTATTTTTTCTCCTAAAAACAGACCATATTGTAGCTTGTTAGACAACTCTCAAACACTGCAGCTTGTACTGTGCAATGGTCTTTTCATCAGGTATAATGTGTTCGGGTTCCCTCGTTATCTTTTATTTTGTCCCTGTTGTTTCTCTAGCAGTGGCTAAATAGATAACTTTATTTTGATGAAACTTCATTCACAGAGAGAATTTTGTATTAGTCATGAATTATTGCTCTGTTTATTAACCGCCACAGTCCCAACTGAGTTTCTTTCTGAATATTAGAAAAAGCTTCCTGTCTGATCACAGCCTAGATATGTATGTAGATAGACAGCACCTTTGTCGCTGACTGAAGCTAACACATGGGATCCCTCTACATCATAGTTTTGTTTGGAGATTTGACACATTTTCACTTCTTATGTTTTCACATTTAGTGGTGTAGTAGCCTCAACATTTGACAACTTAAGGATACTTGAAATATATTGATATTTGGGCGTATTTCACCAACTAACATTGATAGCACTAAAATCAAGCAGGCCACTGAATCAGCGAAATTGTCGAACACATCAGAGATACTTGATAGAAATGAGAAGTGTTGTACTGCTGAATCTCTCAGGGACTACTTTGCCTCAAACTACATCTGAACCCTTTTGGTAAAATTTCGATTATGGGTGCGATCCTTTAAAATATTCTTTTCATGAATATTTAACTGTCTGTTTCATCTTGGGGCTCTCACAATACACTGCCAGAAACCTTGATTAATATGGAACACATAGATTCCTTCACTTGAGTTTTGGTTCACTACTAGGTAATCAGCTTTGGTTTGAGCCCAGCACTGACACCATCAAAGCTAAGTATCAGTGATGCATTTCAACTGATTGCTCTCACTTAATTCTGTGGCCTGGATTGTAGGGCAATAAATTCCATGTTTTTCTTAAGCTTCAAGAGACTTTTGAGGTAATAGGTCTACTGGGTTGGTTTTCAACTAAATATTTGAGCACTCTCGAAAACTGTTGTAAGTACTCGATGGATGAAGAGAAAACCATGGGAAACCTTTCTAAATTCCTTGTTCTTTTCTTTTTTCAGGGATAGAAAAATTATTAGTCGGGGAAAATAATAATAGAGCACAATGTGGATAGTTGAGTTGTTTTAGTTATTTGACTTTGGTGGTAGGATGCAGATTAAGAATGTGTTCATATGATATCATATTTAAAATGGAACCAAATATAACCATCTTCATGTTCTCTATTTGTCTTGGATTTCATTCTAACCTTTTAACTTTTTCACTATTTTATTTTCATAAATAAGGCTCATGCCCCTGGTTTGTAACTCTGTGCCATAAACCGATCATTTGTCTTTTGCAGAGAGGAGCCAACCAATGGCTGGCACAGAGCAGAAACCATCAGGCTGGAGCAGGACATTTTCACTGCCCTGGCAGGACAGGGAAAACTCTATGTGTATAAAACCCTCAGCTTCTGGAGCCAGATTAAATCTGCAGGGTGAGCAAATATGTCATAAATCAACAGCACACAAAGTTATTATTTTAATACGCACAACGCCATAGCCTACCTTACGCCAGGGGAGGGGAGAGACTTGGTCTAATATAAATATAGCCTTCAAACTTAGTTTATGTAATTCTTAAAAATGATATATCCATAGACATAAAATTCCCTGCACTCTGTGAGTCTTAGTAAACTTTATACCAAGGCAGAAAAAGCAACCTTTTTGTGCTTTTAACCCGACAATCATGTATCACTGCTTTTGTCCAAAATGAAAATAATTTGAAAAGAATCCTCATTTGCCCTTTTTTTTTTTTTTTTTTTTTGTGTGTGTGTGTGTAATCTTAGGTCTGCAATTTATGCCAGTCGCCTCTACCTCAACCAGTATCACAAGACCCATCCCGAAAGACTGGCTGCAAATAATGAGGGAGGTCCAACAATAAGTGGTAAGGTTCATTATCAAATTAGCTACAGTTACTTTGTTACTTTTTCACATTTCAAAATGTATTCATGCATGTACTTATTTTTTTCATTGTACTTTCTGTCTCTTCAGGTAATGTTTACATTCACCCTACAGCCAATATTGACCCCACTGCTATGGTAAGAGCTCTTCCATAGTTGCTGCATTTAACTCTTTAAACATGTACAAAAAAAAAAAAAAGAAGGTAATGATAACCTGTCTCTGTGCAGTTGGGTCCCAATGTCTCCATTGGAACTGGAGTGACTATTGGTGCTGGGGTCAGAGTACGAGAATCCATCATCCTCCATGGTGCAACTCTACAGGTGAGCTTTGCAAATATACAGCTATACAGTTTACAAAATGTACAAAAGGACAGTTTTCAGTGACCAGCCACAGCTTGTTGCAACACATTCAGCTCTGCCAGAGGGGCTTTTTATTGAGCTGAGGAAAGAGCGAGGTGCACTGCAGTTTTGCTTCTGCAATGAGTTTACGGGGACAATGTAATTTTTTTAAATGAACAGGCGATCCAACTCTTAAGTTAGGTAATTAAGTAGTTGAAGTAATGATTAAATATGACAAACCATTTCGATTTTAACTTCTGAACTTCAAACTCCTCAACTTGAAGGCAATTTTCTCTGCTCATTCACTGTTGGTGACGTCTTTACATTTTATTACTAACATTATTCACACTTCAGCAGAGACTCCTCTGAAATTTATCCCTAAGCTCTTTGGTCATATCAGAAATATTGTTGCCTCTGCCTCTCACAAAGATGTCATTTTTAACGATTTTGGAGGCTGTCATAATTTATTCCCATGTCCCAAGTGATGACTAAGAGCCTCCAGAATGAATTTGGACTCTAGGTAAATTATTGGCTTTCAGTGCATATTGCCTGCAGGGACAATTTTTTTGCTGGGATCTATTTCCATATAAACATCCCCTGTTATCAATCTGACGTTATAAGTGCAGTTATTTCACATGTGGTAATTGTGTCTAATAGTTAAATACAAAGAGACCTGAAACTTTATATACTTAATAGGTTTATCTGCTATGAATTCTTGATTGTTTTAAAAACTTCACCTGAAGGTGTGTTGTTGTGTTTGGTTTTTTTTTTTGTTTTTTTTGTTCATTGTTTCTCTTGAAGGATCACTGCTGTGTCTTGAACAGCATTGTGGGATGGGATAGCACGATCGGCAAGTGGGCAAGAGTAGAAGGTACCCCAAGTGACCCAAACCCCAATGATCCCTATGCAAAGATAGACAGTGAAACTCTCTTCAGAGATGGGAGACTCACACCCTCAATTACTATTCTTGGTAAGTCTGCTCTTTAGTGAACTTGCATTCTTAATATCAAGTGTTAATATTATTTGTGTTCTCTATCAAAATAAAAAATTAACATTTTTTTACCCTTCACATCAGTGACAGTCAGGGTTAGAGATGTTGTGTTTTCAGGTAGTCCTTCTGTCCAACGTCCATCATATTCTTGTAAATGGGATTTGTCAGTAATGTTGTGAGTGAATTTCTTCAAATCTAGCACAAACATGTACTGATGAGCTTTTGGTGGACCAAGGTCAAGGTCACAGTGATTGGTCAGTTGACTTGTTAGCATTATCTGATTGTTTGGTCTGTAGCTTCATTTTAAATGGTTGGTTTGTGCATCTATTTTTAATTCTTTAGTTGGTTAGTTTCTACATTCTGATTTGTTCATTGGTTTGCAGCCATATTTGAACTGGTTGGTTTGTAGCCATGTTCTGATTGGTTGATACACATTTCTACAATTAAGACAATTGCAATCCAGCTACGAACCAGTCAGTTAGAATAAGGATGAAAATTGATCAATGAGGAAGTGGCTACAAACCAACCATTAGATTGTGGATTCAAAGCAACCAAACTGAACATGGGTGTGAGCTGACCAATCAGAATGCAGCTACAAACCAACTAATTGACCAGAACGTAGCTAAATCATACAATTAGGAAAAATGGCTCATGTTTTGTATAAACTTGGTTTTGCACAGCATTTCCTGATATCACCTTTGAAAACAATGCACTCATGAGTCTTTATTATAGGAATATCTGAGTTTCTTGGGCTGTAATCTTTTCCTGCTCTTTTACAAACTGAACTAGAAATGTAAAATAAATAACATAGAAAATGCCAGAATCCTACATGTTAGGTGTAAGATTTACAACCAAAATATGTGATGTGATGCACTGCACAGACTAAACACAGCCATGCTTTCTCTCTGCAGGTTGTAATGTGAGCATCCCCTCCGAGGTGATTATACTCAACTCAATTGTCCTCCCACATAAAGATCTGAACCGCGGCTTCAAAAACCAAATTATTCTTTAGTTAATCTTCCTGGTGCTTCTTTCCACTCGCTGTCACCGATGAAGAATGCACCTGGACGGCTGTTGGCACTGCCTCTGAGTTACTGTATATAAGATGTCAATAATGAAGATATGAGACATTCATTAAACAGTTTTGAAAGATAGATTTTTATATATTTGTCCTCAAGCCAGTATGGATCATTGGCAGTCAGCATATCTAGAGAAGCTAATTAAGCATGTTGATTCAACTTGAAAAGGGCTGTCATGCCAAAGGTTTATATTGGGTTTTTTTTTATTATTATTATTAATAACTTTAACTACACACACACACTATTTGGCTGAATGTAATAAGACATTAACAAAGTTGAAAGACAGACATGGTTGTTTCTCAAGGACAGCCTGGAAAACCTGTTACTTGAGCATGGTAATTGAAGTGGTAGAAAATAAAAAATACCTGGCTACTGATTGATTTTCAGAGGTGATTATTTGTGTGTCACTCTGATTAAAAACATTCAAAAATGCTATTTCTCATTGAGATTTACTTCGCAATCAACTAATGTTCCCTTTTAAAATGTAAACTTAGCAGGGAGCCTTGAAAATAAGCAGCTGCAGCAGATGCTTAAATTGTGCATTTGCAATCACTGGAGGAACTGTTTCAATTTATAGATGGAGCAAATTAGCATTCATTTATAAAGCCTTCGACCCCTCCGCTCATTTAAGTAGTTTTGTACCAATTATTCCAATGAATGCATGCACTAGAGAGCAATGTCAAGTGTGCATCATAATAGATTATGGTCAGATTTCTTCACAAACTACTCCCAAATGAAAGGGAAAAATAAGTTCTTGTATATTTTCATTCATTATGAGTTTATTTGTTTGTAGCTGTTGAGCTTTACAGATAGATTCGGCTGCCTTAAAAATGCCTTAAAAAGCTGCCGGGGGGGTCCCTCATTATTGAATTTTTATCATCTTGGTAGGATGTTCATCAACTGAGCCAAAACTTTGATGCTCTTCCCATGAAAGTTCATCCTAATATTAATTAGATCAAATAGGCTTTCCACTCCCATAAATGTAAAACTTACAGTTTGTTTATGCCCGGAACTCACGCTCACTCACCGTGGTTGGAGGAGGGGGGGACAGTTTGTAGTACTAAATTTGAATATTTGTTGAACACTTAATAACATGTTGTTGAAAGCCTCTTCAGGGGTTTCACTGATGCCCTGTGGGCATCTTAGAAGACTATGTGGGAACAGTCAGTGTTCAGCTCTGAGCAGGTCGGCATAGGAAGCTACTTTGCTTGTCTTTGTGGTTTTTCAAAGGGTTGTTTGTTTGCATCTTACATTCAATGTTATAACCTGCCAACTTTTAGCAGTGCGCAAATGCCATTATTAAAAATGAAACTATTTCAAATATATTTTGCTTGTGTTACCAGCGAAGATGGAAGAATGCGACTCATAAAGTTTACTGTTATAATTAATGGTGGCATGCTTGGCTGACATACAGAGCCTTCATAAAAACACTGCTCTACATGATGTTAAGTGAAGAGAAATTCAGAGAAGGTCACATAATTGAAGATGAACAATTCACATTCTTATTTCTATGTTTTTGCTTAATGTGTGAGGAACTAGCGACCAAGCCATTGCATAGGAAAAGACATGTAAAACTGAGACACAATCGACTCAGTAGAATGCCTCAGATGAGTTGCAGTTCAACAACATTCAAAAACAAAACAATCTTGCTTTAGCCATTGCACATGAATGTTGTAGCAGACAAATGATGACGTACTCTGAACTAAATGACTAGTAATTATAAAGGAGTTGTATCTCACCCCACAATATGTAATTATAACACTATGCAACCAAACCTTCAACATTTTCTTTTGATTTAACGCCTACAATGTTCACGATTCTTAACAGCAGTAATTGTTGAATTGCAGCTGTATAAGACCACCAACATATCGTAGATGCCCAGCTCCTGTATTCCCATGACACATCCTACTCTTCTCAAGCTTTGACACAGGGAGCTGCCATAATCAGACAAGTTACTGTTTTGCCAGGGATTGTCTTTAACAGGGCAGTCAGTACAATATAACATGTCCTCTGTAAATGAGGCATGAGGAAAGCTAAAGTGGTCCTATTAGTCTTCAGAAAGTGTTCTGTGGTTGCATGTGTTGTATTCTCAACAAGAATCTGTGCTGAGGACACATGCTGGGGTCAGGAAGTCATCCAAAGGCAGGCGCAAAGATGTGACAGTGATGGTAAGCTCTAACAAGAAAGGGAATTTAAGGCACAAAGTTAGAGCAAAAGTATACATCCAATACCCACAGCTGACTACTGTGAGGGAAAGTTTGTGTGAAACCAGCTTGTACCTCAGACGATGACAGCTGCTGGCTGCTGAGTATAATAAAACCACATTCAGCTTCTGCTGACCATTTATAAAGATGTCCGATTTGAGATTTCCCAGAACTGCAGTTTCTCAAATGGCCATGAAATACTGTGTCCGCAAAGGGACTGGTTATATGACACGTTTGTCTTAATAAACCGGTCCCTCGTGCCTCAGCACTGAGGTCCTCCGAATTCTGCCTGCCTATCTCATTGTAGTTCCATCCACATTATTCTGATTTGGTTCAACTATATATTGACGACAACGAGGAAGATTTGTGGTGAGTAAAAGTAATGCTTTCAGAAAGTGCTATAGCATAAAAAAAAAAACAACTATATTTTTTGTGTTCATTGATAAATTGATGTTCAAATTATTTCTTGCACTAAGTACTAAGTAGTGAGTGGCTCCTTCAGGTTCTCTGAAGCAATCCTTGTCAAGGCCACAGAAAACAGGCCATTTTGTTGAGCATAAAAAATACGAATACGAAAAAAATATGTTCATCAGTCCGACTGGTCCCCCTGAGACACTATGCAGGCAAGAAAAATTAAGAAAATAAACAACAGGTGCCCTTGATTGCATTGATATTTTTTTTTTCTTGTCAAAAAGGTTAGAAGATAAATTGTGAATGTGAGTTTGAATCAACTGTCTCCATATTCAGGTTCAGCAGTAGACTGGCAGCCTCTCCACAGTGAACCCCCCCTCGCCCACTGTCAGGATGGGATTGGCTCCAGCCACCTTTGCAACCATGATGATTGAGTGATATATAATGGTTGGATAGATGGAAAAGTATGACCCCAGATTATGAAACAGCAAATTAATTGTTTATCTTCAACGGAAAACAAATGTCACTAAACTGCAAGCACTCAAAACCAAATATCAACCAGACCACCAATACAATAACGTCTACGATTAAATTTCAAGCCAACTGAAAGGTTAAAGGGATTGGCTGCAGACTCAGCAGACAAACCCAATGTCTTCTCATATATAACAAGAAACAAAATAAAATCAGCCTCTCAGCTACTGTGTGTATGTGTGAGTGGTCTGGCGGTGGGGGGCCAGACCAACTATGGGCAGAGGTCCGGGAATGTTTCCTCCTGAGAGGACAAGTGGAGGGTTTGTGTGTCTGTGCACTAAAAGCATGATACTTAAAAGCCTAAAGGACTGACAAATGAGCTGTCAAATAGAAACTGACATCTCACACTGCTCAAATTTATACAGTAAAAAAAAAGAGAAAAAAAAGCAGGCTGTCATGCATTACTGGTGAATACTAATGTTTTTGCTAAACTGCGCTGAAAATCCAAAGAGCTCCAAGTCCCCAGATCCCACAGGCAGCGTGAGGCAGGTGGCTTTGTTCATCCCTCAACAGATGTGCTCTGATCCAAATATGTGAAGTCAGACTTCTTGACTTCTGACTTTGATAAATGAACTGTAATAACCCCTGAAACAGAAATGCTAACTGGACAACAAATTTGTTCCGGCTCTGAAGATATTAAGTTGCATTTCATTCAATCAACACAGTTCAGAGATAAGGATTGTAACTCCTTACCATACAATATTGGATATTTAATGATTTGTCACACAGTATTTCTAAAAACATGTGTTTTGTTTTTCTGTCTCTTCTTCCTATTTTGTATGACATTTAGATGTTTTGGGAAGAGAAGGACATTACTTTAGAAGGAGAAGGAGAACTAGCCAAGGGTCTATGCCAGAGCACACTGCAGAAAATGGGCAAAACTGATTTATGGACCTGAACGTGTTGAAACATTGCATGCCAAGTTTTGTTTGGAAGGAGCAGCAAAATAAGCAATTTTAACAAGTAATAGCTATTTTTACTTAAAGTATGACAAGGTCCTCGGATAACTATCCTTGGAGGAGTCTTCGAACGGCCATAGTTTAATGAGATAAAAAGAGCAGGGACATGATTTTGCTCAAATGTTAACAGTTTAACACATATGTACAGTGACTCATACGTTCTTTATACCAAATAACAACTTTGAAAAAACTCTGTCTTTGAAAGCAACATTTGTAACATCTCTAGAAACAGAAATTCATAAAGTCTCTGTGCAGTTTCATTAAAACCCAATTTGTATGAGGTCTACCTCCATTTGTTTTTCTCTAACCCTTGTTCTGCCAAGTTTAATACTAAGGGACTAAGCTAAATCAGGATCCCCACATTGAAAACAGTCTTAGTTCCGCTTCTCAGCAGACCCGAATTTTCATAAACTCAGCTGCTCTCTCTGGTCAAATACCTCTTGGCACAGGATTTAACACAAACATGTCTGAAACTAAGAGAAGTCATTAAATGTGGAGCAGTGCACAAGCACACGCGGGAACATGAAAAAAAACTGGATGAAGTGTGTTTTACTTGCAAAGTGTAACATTCTGATAAACTTGCATTTTAATGCACAATACGTCGCATTTTGGCATCTCCTTTAAACTGCTGTTCAGAGGGATTCATTAAAAAAGCAAACAAAAAACGGACCTAGTCTGTCATATCTTTTATTTCCACAAAATCAGGAGTTTTCATATTTCTTGTCAACCTGCTGACAACATGTACACTAGTAATTCAATTCTCCACTAAATTGTTTTTTATTTATAAAAAGCAAACAACAACAACAAAAAAACAATCAAACGCTGTGCTGAAAATAAAGAATGTGGATTTACCACAGTGGGTTGAGGATCACACCAGAGCCAAACAGCAGCACAAGCGGCTGGTCTTGTGTTTTACTGTTGCTAGACTGCCCAATCTGGGATGTTTTTTCTAATATGTCAGCAAAGAAATGCTCGAAATGAATGTTTGAAGTCATACAATGATAATAATATAAACAATGTCGAAATTTCAGTATTATGATCATACTGTAGTCCTTATCTGTTCTATCATAGCTAATATTAAAGCGTAAATGATACTCAAAAATGACTGAAAACCAGAGGAAAAAAAAATTCAATAATTAATCCCAAAGGGCCTTTAATATTTGTTTTTGAGAGAGGTTACTGAATATATTACAGTTTACTGTTCTTGTGCTGAGTGACATTGGCTCCCTTGTTGTCCAAATTAGCCAGTGGAGACTTCTGCCCATCGTTCACATATGCAATGCATTTGTGCTCATAGACGCGAAATCACATAAGCTGCACAGTTTAACTTTCTGATCCTCCCCTCAGGTTATAAATACTCTGTCAGTATCATGTTTCAGACAAATTCCTACCCCGTAAAAAAGTTAGATTTTTTCTGTTGTTTCTGACTTCATATTCTTCTCACCTTTTAATAAATGATAATAACTCTGATATTCTAGCCCTGCTGGAATGTGATTTAAGGGCAGTGTTTAGGGTTAAAAAAAAAAAAAAAATCAATTTATTGCTGCTGCCAGCCTCACCATGATATGCTGGCTGCCTCACTTTTAAAGTAAGCTTCTTCATATCCACATCCACCTGACTGTGGGTACATTTTAGTTTCAACTGCATAGCAGCTGTTGACTGATTTCATCAGCTGCTATTTATTTCTCTTGAACTCAGCATGAAGCTTTAGAGTGGCCCCAAAGTCTTAAACCAATCCAGCTAACTGAAGTCATATAGGGAATGAATGCTCACTAAAATACAGAATAGGCAAAAAGATGAAGTGGTGATGAAGATGAATGTGTTGCTTCATTTGATGATAATAATGCAGATAAAGACCGCAGAGAAAATAGAAGGGTATAAAGTAAAGACAGTGTGCTGAATAATACTGAATTACAGTGTAATATTTGTTCCACTGCATGGTTCATGACATTCATTCAAATGGCTTATACTCAGTCTGTGGTATCTTTAAGCTGTGATTTCTTCCGTTCTGTATTCTTCATATGTGAATGCAAAATACAATCTTGGAATTAAAAAAAAACAAAAAACGTAGTGAGTGAACATTAAATGATTAACATGTGGAGGTTCAATGCAAAACCACCACAAAAGACGAAGCCAACTGAGTTTCAAGAAGTTGAGAGTACGTTCTCATTATTCATGTCGAAAAATGTAATAATTACAAACTTTTAAATGAACAGCCTGATTTTAGGTTTAGAAAAGATTTTTTGACGTTGTGTTCATCAAATGCTCGGATGTACACATATGGGCGGGCGACTTTAAATGCCTTTGGCACGGAAGGAGACATTTTTTATATCGTTGTGACGTAGCAGCTGTAACTCTGGGAGACGCACGAGCCGCGGGTTCTTCTTCGTGGACTTGCTGTGCGGCAGCCGCCACAGTGAGCCTCCTTCAACGGAGCTGTTCTTCCTGTTGACGACTTTATAAGCGCGACGTCCTCTGACAATAAAAAAAAAACCAAAAACCCAACAAACAAACAACCAAAAAAAAAAAAAAACGTCTTTAATGCGATTTGCACTGCTAATTTCCTTTGACTTACTCCAAGCCCGTTAACTTCCCCTTCCACCTGCTTTCCTAACAAAAGAGCAGGTGAGGTGGTTTGTTTCTGCTCAGTAAACTGGGAGCGAACTTTTTATTTGAAATGGAGCAAAACGTCGCCACATTTATGGACCCATGATTGACGTCATTAGTTCCACCTGTGTGTGTGTGCTGCTGCCAGCCGCCATGAAACAGGACAGCAGGTACATACAGAATTCATGTTGTTGTTAACTACTTATGGCTTAACCTCAGCAATCCAAAGGAGATAAGGTTCAGTGATAAAAGTGAAATATTGCATATCAGATGTTTGCATGTGAATCAAGTGAAATGTGTTTTAATAGCTAACTAGCTATGTACTTTCCATTCATTGGCGTTTATTGTTAAATAATGTTGGATATATCCTGAGAGTCAAGCAGACGTACCTGATTTACTGCTGTTTATGTTTTTTAACCATCTTTTTTTTTTTTTTTTTACATCCTCTGCTAATATGGGCAAGGTCGTAGAAACCTTCTGGGCTGCAGGTTTTCACTTGTCCACTTCACTCCAAAGAGAACTCCAGGTAGCAGAGTTCTCTTTGGAAACTATTCATGAAAAAAAATCAGCTTTATTTTGAAAGATCTTGGCCTAACCCATGTTGTTTTGCGTGAATTATCATCAAACCTGTTCTCACAAAGAGAAATAGAGAGTGCTTACCCAATACCCAATATTCACTGAAACTGTACCAGTTAGAAGTAAACCAGATTTTATGTTTCAGTGAATAACAGCAGATCCCATGTTGAACTTTATACAATCTGTCATACACCTCACTCCATAGAAAGGGCAGACAGACATGCAGGCATTGTCCCTCACATGCTTATGAATAACTGGTGACAGTTGCTGGGGTTTCAAAAGGGCCATGCAGCCAAGTGAAGCCTTGATAATGTGGGACTGGAAAGCTGCTTGATTTATGTAGTGGGGTAGATGGTCCAAATGTATCCTCCTGAAATATTTATTAGACATGCACATCATCCCTCTGCATTCTGAATGCAGTAGTGGTGGGTGGACAGAATGCTGTGCATTGGATAATCCAGGGCTGTCACATACTAATGGAAGATGGGAGTGTGATTATTTGCATCATTTCCGTAAGATCATAATTTTGCACATTCTGTACATCCAAGATTAAAGTGTCTGAGAAACATCCTATCCTGGGGGATGTTTGATTCTGCTGTGCTAGCAGCAGCTGTCAGACAGCCCTTGCATTAAATTAAACTATATTGATGTCTTGTCAAAGAATAGTTATGTTCACTAACACACCAGCTTCCCTTCCTCTGTGAGCTGGGTACTCAGCTAGGACTGACCACACTTTACGCACACTATTATATTTTCATGTGATATCCAGCAGTGTGCAATACTACTTATTTTGTTGGAAATGCCACAGCTTTCAAAATGAGTTAACAAACAAATCTGTGAATACCAGTGTTTTAAAACTACTTGCAGCAGTTCTTTTTATTCAAAACTAAGCTGTTACTATACTGTGACCATAAAACTTTTTTTTTTTTACCATGGAAACAGATTTTTGAAAAATAGAGCAGCCTTCAAAACGGGTTTAGAGCCATCCAAACTACCCAACAGAACCACATTTCCAAGTGTTTAGCTCATCTGTAATCTACTGAATTTAGATGTATCTACATCAAGCAGTTGGAAGTGTTGGTCGTCTGGTACCTGTGCACTACAATGTCTGAAGTGCGCTGAGTTTTTCTGATTACTACCTAATTATACTCATCTTGTTTTATCCATACATTTAAAAGCTTTTGAGATTGTTAATTAAGAAAAGCTCCAGAAAAATATGTCCGAAAAATACAAATAACGGGGCTGTTACTTTTTATTTTCACAGGTCTTTCACAGGTCAACACCCAGTCATGCTCTCCACCAGTTTCTCAATGGGGCTGAGGCTCAGGGCAATCCAATGACAGGTAGAAACAAAATTTCATTTTTTTTTTAAAATTGGTGTGAACGCTTGTTTCCTTAATTGGAATTCCTGTTCAGCATCAAAGATGAAGTTTAAAGATGTATTCCTCTGTCCCCGGTAGAGGGCACTGTGGGTATTCATTACAGCCTGACGTGTGACTGTGTGACCCCCATCGTGATGACACTGTTTGAGCAAAGCTGTGTTGTATTTGCTTGACCTTGTGGCACTTAGTAAATAAGCTGCAGGGCAGAATTTAAAGCCTTTCTCCCTCAAATTTAGTGTTCCGTCTGCACCTGTAAGGACAGCAAAACCCACAAAATTAAAATGCATCACATTTCTTATTGATCTGTGACAAACCTTTGCTGCGATTAGGCAGTCTTGAATCCCACTGCGTGATGCAGATGCATGCCTAAGCCTGAAAGCAGGTGTTTGTGTAAGTTCTGTTATATTCAAGAGTACAGTCTTACCACTGCAATGTTGAATCAGATATTAAAACTTAAATATCTTGTGGCTCATGCTATTGCATTTCTGAAGAACAGACGTGATGTACCATAAGCAAGCAAGCTTACAGACAATTATATAGACTTAATGTGAATTCTCTTTTAGAAAATCTAAAAAGGAAGACTGCAACTCTGAATGCAGTGATACAAAGAATACAGTGAGAACTGACACCCACAGAAGAGAAGAATGATTTCAAATCTTGCAGGTGAGTCTCATGTATCACTACACTTTCATCCCCAAGTCTCTATAATGCTGTCTGTTCTGATGAGAAATGGGCAGACTTATATTAATGGATCTCTTGGATCCTTTGTGAAGAGTAATTTCTAATTTATCTTCCTCTTTTACTCACTTCCTATCTGACCCTGCAACCCCTCACTCATCTCCTATTGCACATGAATACATGCATACTTTCTTATTATTGGTTGCCTTCACCCGTCTCATCATCTTTCTTTCTCTGTGTATGCAATCCTGTCATGATTATAGAAACAGACTTTTGCTCTCTAAATTAAATGCTCTTGCCAAGGCTAAAAAGAAACTGTCATTTTGTTGGAGACAGTCATGCAGAATCTGTTATGACTTTACAAAACATTTTTCAGATTCCAAATTATCAGTAGGCAATAATAAGACATTGGATTTGTTTTGCACATTTGTTTCAAGGAAATGGGGCTTATCTGTGTTTGACGTTGTTTATGGCTAAACTGACATCCCTATTAATTGTCCTTGTTAATGTAATTAAGTCTTGAGAGAAAAATATTTGCCTCTAGAAGTCTGTTTACTCTGCATCACCAAGGAGAAACACTTTAAACTGAATGTCAGATGGTTGGCAAGAAAATAATACATCCTGTTGGCTGTATTTGTGGTTCATATCACTTTAATAATGCTTATTTTGAGTTGTTTTTAATTTGGGCAACCTTACATACAAGTTTCCAGCCCAAGTTGTAATAATTTGCTCATAAAGACGTCTTAGAAATTTTTTTGAAATGCAAGCTTTCATAAACTGGTATCTTACGTCTTTTTAACTGATTAAATAAAAACAGGATTAAAGGTAATAAAAGCACTACATCTTACAGATGTAGAAAGACAGCACGACCACAATCTGCACTGTTAGTAGTCACGAAGAACACTTTACCATGGCATTAAAAAAAGAGGAGGGAAAATACTGCTCAGACCTCCAGCTATCAGATGACTAAGTCTTTTACTTGAAAACATTTTCAGTAGATTCCCTCCCAACACAGTTTAACAGTTAACGGCTAATGGCAGCCAGTGCTTTTAGTATTCAGCATAATTTCACACAGCAAAAAGGCCGTTGGGTCTCTCTGCCTTGTAAGGAACCACTCTGAATTGATTGTTTGGCTGTACTTACAGGAAAAGAACAATAACCAATATATTAGTATATTCGCCCTTTGATGCTTGATTATTGTTTGGTATTACACTTCCCAGCATTTGTTTTTAATATTTCCATATAGCTTTACACAGGAAACAGACAACAGAGTCACATAATGTGACACTAAGTGATTAAAATAAATATATGCTTGTGAATAAAAGAATATTATGTATAGAACTAGAATAATTCTATGTATTTCCTTTTGAGAATTTTAGGTGCTGCCTTGTAAAATACAAGGCAGCACCTAAAATTCTCAAAAGAATTAGAAAAAAAAATTAGAAATGAGAGCCATGTCTAAAGCAGTTCACTGTTCAGTGTCTTTTAGTGGCGGTCGTCTTATGTGAAAGTGAGAGTGTTACTGAACTACCCTAAACATAGCTTTGACAATTCTGCACTTCATTTTTCTTGACTTGTTTTAACTTGCTTTAACAGGCCTTATTTTAAGTTTCAGTAGAAAATTATTAAGAGTGATGTGTATCCAGTGAGACGTTGGGAGGAAGATACGCTGCTGTTGAGTTTTCACTTTCAAATGACTCCTCTCATATTTTTGTGTACAGTAATCCCTCACTTTATTGCGGTTCACCTTTCGCGGTCTCAGTGCATCGCGGATTTTTAAAAATATTCAATGTAAATTAATATCGCAGCTTCCTCGGTACATTGCGGGTTTCTGCAGCCAATCGAAATTTGTCTTAGTCTTCCCAGATGATTTCATACATGCCACATGGCCGATAGAGGAGACACAACCAATGAGAGCATGCTTTTCAGTATCCTGGGTGCTGATTGGCTTAGTGACCGCAGCCTCAGTTCCCAGCATCCTAGCTTTCATCATCCCACGCCGCTCAGTTTGCTTCCTACGCACACGTCTGCTCAGTTTGCTTCCTACGCACACGTCCGCTACATCGCTCAGCATGTTTATTTGTGTTTAAGAGTGTAGAAAAGGTTTATAAGCGTGTGTGGAGGCTTTATAAAAGCTTTAATATATAAATATGAATCACTTTAGCCAATCCTGTTTCTACTTTGTGGATTTTCACCTATCGCGGGGGGTTCTGGAACGTAACACCCGCGGTAGTCGAGGGATTACTGTATATCTTCAATGAAGTAGTCATTTAAAAAAAAAAAATACATCTTTCATACTTTCTCACTTAAAAGTGTAAATGGACAAAGGCCATTGTTGGTCAGCGTGGTACGAATGGCAAGATAATTTTCACCCTTTGGGTGAACAACTGGGCCCAGTCTAAAAAGCAGTCGTACACGCAAGTTCAATATGTAGTTGGAACACAGAACAATGTCCGATAAACATTACTGTACTGTTTGCAAATAATGGTACTTTAGTTACCTGGTCCTTTGGTACAAAACACTTTTTTTATTGTTGTTAAGAAATAAAGTAAGTAATACAGAGTATATGTTTTCAGTATTAGTAACAACATCTCTGCTGAATACCTAACTTGTGTAAAAGAAGTGTTCTTGGCACCTTTGAACGTTTTTAACATTTATGGACTCTTCTTATATTCCTATAGTTTTGCTTCTTAAAATGCTTAGGTTCTGTAGAAATCTTTACATTTCATCTAAGCTGATGTAATTTCAATTTTATGACCTTTGCAGTAAAGTCCTCAGTGCCCAGGTTTGTTATTGTGCAAATTAATAGGAATCAATTTTATTGAAATAAGCGAGCCCTCGGGTGATAATGACACAATATTTAACTTAATATTTGAAAAAGGTTCCATTTTCAGGAAAGTTGAGACACAGTTGACAGTGTTCTACCAGTGGAATGAACAATCAGTTCAGACTGAGCTTTTAAGACTGGCTCTGCAATGAAATGAAACTAAATCCAGTTAAAAAAAGATTTCGTTCAACTACTTTGCTCAACCATAATGTGGACTTTCTGCATCCCGTCTTTAAAACAACTTCAGCTAGGCAGAGCACATTGATGAAACCATACACTTTGCTAAGAACAGAAATTGACTTAGTTGAGTACTTTGCTAAATGCTGCAAGCCGTTGAAACATTGATTTTTATGGTTGTGTGTGTGTGTGTGTGTGTGTGTGTGTGTGTGTGTGGATTTGTTTGAAGCCCTGTTATGAAGGCGAAGGCACAGAAGGTGAAAACGTGACATGCCAGAATCCTCTGGGAGGCATTACTGGCATCGCTGATGCAGGAAATAGATTCCATGTAGAAAATAATACACTTGAATAATTAATTAGATAAGTTTTAAATCAAGAGTATAGTAAAGTCACAAGGGGAGCAGGAAAACTCTTTTTATAGTGTGCTTTAAGAATGCTGTTGGATGCTTGTGCAACTTTTATCAATAATAAAATAAAATTTAATGATAGACCATTAAAAAGTTAATGTTTCTAAATAACATAAAGGCCTAAGCAGTGTACCTTTAAATCTTTTAAAAGAGGCTCTTTCTGCCTTTAGATGTTCAGAGAAAGTTAATGTTTGACTTACAGGCAGTAAGTAAGATAAACGTTGATTAAAACAGCATATCTTTGTCAAGAAAATATTAAGGTGCACGTTTTAGTTTTCCCCACATTTTGTATTCATATCAACAAGGATAACGTTGCTAAAACATGACCACTGCTGAGGATATTTTGTAGAAAACAGTGATAAGGTCATGATGATAATAATAACAGTTTAAGTATATAGTGTCTATTAAGTATTCAGACCCCTTCAATTTTCACATTTTTATATTGCTGCCTTATGCTCAAACAAGCCAAAAATTCCCTCATCAATATACACTCTACAAACTGCACAAAGTAATTTTATAGATATTCTATTTATATATTTTGCAAATCTATTAAAAAAGAAAAACATACATTTCGCATCGGTATACATTTGTTAGAACACAAATTTAGCTCATTGACCATCTTTGAGATGTTTGTGCACAATATAAGGTCCTGCAGCAGACTGAAAACCAAACCATAAGGTGGAAGGGATTTGCAGCAGAGCTCAGACAGGATTGTGTTGAGGCACAGGTCTGAGGAAGGCCAGAGAAATCCATCTGCTGCATTGAAGGTTCCCAAGACCACAGTGGCCTCCATAATTCTTAGCGGAAGAAGTCTGCAACAACCAAAACTCAGCCTCTTGCTGGCTGTTATGCCATCTGAGCAATCGGGGGAGAATGGTTTTAGGAAGCTAGGTGACCTTGGGCGTTATGGCAGAATGGGCAGTCTGCACCTTCCTGTCATTTGCACAAAAGAAAAGACATTATCCTTCCTGAAAACCTTGTCCATTGTGCTCAGGACCTCCAACTGGATTTGGGTTTACTTTACAGCAGAGCAATAACAATGAGCACACACAATTTGTTTACTTTATTGTATTTTTATGCAAATAAACTATTTGTTTTAGTGCACAGAGAAACATCAGACTGGCATTCTTTCAAGGTCAAGAAGAATGGTACAGTACTCCTTGGAAGTGTTGATCCTTAATGACCTCCCGTCTTGAGAATAACTTTCAGCTTTGACTTAAAAAATTTCGATTTTTCAAAACCAAGTGCCACTGATCAGGGAGAGCAAGTTCGGTGGGGTAGGTGATTGAATGAAGAGAAAATGTGGACTGAATGACAGATCCGCTAAGTTGAGAAACAGTCATAATCAATGTGAGATGTCTTTGTTGAATTTTGAATTCTAACAAAGTGATGCTGTGTATTCCTACCCATTCAGTAGTACAGAACTTCAAGTTACAGCGGTGAACATTAACGACAGTTTATAATTCAACTAAGAAAAGAAAAACCTTTCTCTAAGATGTACCAATACACTCTTTAAGCTATATAAAATTTGCTTGTGCAAGCAATAAAAAGTGTAACATGGCTATGTTGTTGGATCAGAGAAAAATGAAATTATTAAAATTGCATTTCAATTGCATTTTAATAACTCAAGTGAATAATGTCCAAGTGCAACAACTCTTATAATGCTTTCGAGGAAATTGTACTGGAACTGCAAGCCACATATTTGCGCCTTGTTTTAAACACCAGCAATAGCTAGGACTGGAAGCATTAAGACTGAGATAGAGTGGGAGGAGATCTCCATTTATTCTAGCAAAAGAGGTAAAAAAGCTCAGTCCTCTAGTCTAGTCAACTGGGATCATATAGCTTAACCCCTCTGCTATGCAGCATAATAGCAAAATGGGCCATTTATTTAATTCTGCAGAATAAAATAGTTTGCGTATTGCAGAATAAGTTTAACATAGCAATTCAACTCTTTACTTAACCAGAAAGGCAAAACATGGATGGTCATCATGTCCATTACCTACAGTATCCCATGGAGAATCTTTTCTTATCTTGGTATCTAAAACAAGCAGTGGGGTTGCCTCCTGATTGTCATTAGGTAGATGGTTTAAGGCTTCAGCACTGACTTCACATTTCAACCCCCGAACCTACGTCTGCCTTTATGTGCAGTCTTTGGTCTTGCAATACCATAAGTTATGGTGACCAAGAAATTATGATGCTGAGCAAGTATGTGGGACATAAAATTATAAAATGACCAACAGAGGGATTATCTTTTTAAAGATCTTAATTTAGATATCAATACCACAGGTAGAGGATTTCATTTGAAAAAGGATTTTTTCTTGTACTGACATATTAATAGTTTGAAACTGGGAAAGGGATGCAAAATTATTGTTGGTAAATATTTCTTTGGATGTTGGAGTTTGGCTTGATTATAGCTTTCTTATTTTCTGGCAAGCCTTCACCATCAGCACCAAAATCCAACACATCAAACAGCAACTTGCAAAGAGGCAAATTCCTTTGTCAGGATTGGAGTAAAACCCTGAGGATGAAGGCCTCAACAAAGACTCTACTCTCCGCTTTTTACTCGTAGATGAAATTTCCATAACACATTACAAAACCACCGCTCAGGCCAGACCTGAGCTTAACATATGACCCAGAAGTGTACCATTTGCAATCTCGAAGCCAGACCAGCCCTTTATTTGCAACCTTGTGCCTAGAAAGTGCTCGGTAGTGGCTCATCACCTTCATACACACAATGACGGGAGGAATCTCCATAATATAAATACCTTTCATCTCTCTTATCATTCTGTGATGCAGCCCAATCTATAGCCAACCTGTCTGCAGCCCACTTTTACACCTCACGGCTATTGACCTTGCAGGGTTGACAGGAGGTTGAGTTATCACTTAAGACGCCTGAACAGGAAAGCAACTTTTCCCAAGACAAACAGTGGCAATAGCTAGTAACACACCCACACAATCACACTGTGTGCCAGTTAGTTCATGTGAGATGAAGTGCTGCTGTTGTGGCGAACAAGCAGTGATGATTGCCATCGTGCTATATCTAATGCCTGAATAAAAACAGCCTTTCAATCCCAACAACAGATATCCATGTTCAGAATGACATGCAGCATAGCTCCCCAGGTCGGAGTCGAACCCGGGACACTTCGATAATATGGCATGCATGCTAACCAATCAAGTGCCCACGCTGCCAGTAATTTTTGAGGGCCCTCTCGGACCTGGCAATATTCAGGCTAGAGAAAGCATATAGATAGTTTTGGAAAGTAAAATCATAATGATATTTTTAAACAAACTTTAAAAACACTCTCAATACAGCTCTATTTACATATATTTAGAGTAAGTTAGTTAGAGTTTTGTGGGGGGGGGGGCAGTGTAACTCATTTAATCCACCATTTCTACTCAATGTGGACAGACATGAAAATATTAATTAGCTGGGTGTTATAATTTTTTGAAACTAATTATATAGGAAGATTAAGAATTTTCAGCCCATTCAGAATGATAAGAGGTAAAACCCTGGCTCCTTCTGCTCAGCTAGTTCAGGGTAATTTTTGAGCATTATAGAGAAATTCCAAATCAAGTAAGATTAAAAAATCATTATCACTGTTTAATGAACATCCATTGTCGTCCTGTGATTTTAATATTTATACAATGCAGCAGCAATACACAAACACTAAGCAGATTACAGAGAGTTTTGTCTGTTTTGCTGCCTTGTCTAACAGACCATGTCACAGTTTATGTTCATGACCACTGATGGCTTGATGTTACTGAATAAATTGTACAATGCAATGTAAAAGTGAAACATGTCTTCATGTTAAGATATGCTGTGTTTTTGATTGGCTTACTTCAGATAGCAAACTTACAATGCAAGTGATAATCATGTTTATGAATGAGCTGATATAAGCCACTCCATAGAAATGAGGCAACAGTTACCAAAATCCTGATAGTTGAAAGTTTTGATAAAGTCGAGTGTGGTCTGGTTTGGTCGACTGGAAAGCTTATTCTGAAACATGACTGACGTGTCATCTAGGTGGTGATGTGCGCTGCACAGTTGGAGTAGGTGGACAAGAGAACGTAAGAGATAACCTTGCGCTCTATAAGGAACAGTAATGAGAGAGACTGACTTTCTATTTATTTGTTTATCTAAGTTAACGGAAAATATGTTTTCAGAAATCCAGAATTAACATTCCAATTTAAAAGTGTTTCAGTTGCACTGCATGTGAATTATTTGCGGGGGGAATTTTCATAGTAAATATAACTTGTTTTGAAGGAAACCATAACAGAGCATTGTGGATGGCTGTGGGGAATTTCAGAATAATTTCAACGAAATGTGTTCTGGACATTGAATTTATGCAGGCGGCTTTTAATTTTTATGCTTTATGAAGCGCATTGTAAAAATGAAGTAGGAAAACAGAAAATCTTGTGAATATTGGGAAGATGGTGAAAAGACATGGTATATTTATCCTGATAACTGAATAGATTGTTCCACCGTTTTTTGGAATAGATCACAATGTTTTTATCACAGTGTCTATTAAACAGCTTTCTTAGGTCCTTGTCCATGACAGCTTTTACCTTGCCTGTGTCCATGTTCACCTTTCCCTTGGTGTCAGTGACACACGTGGGACTTCAAACTTGCACTTCTTGGTGGTGGATGTGGTGGATGATCGGGATATGTAAATGAACAAACACAAAATGACATAACCCATCTTGACATTGTTTTAGCTGTGTATTAAAAGCCCCTTTCCATTCCATTCATTGCTTTACCGTGGTTGACGCAACAATCTCGGGGGACTAGATGTTGGTGCAGGGTTCTCATAGCTTGGAAATAATGGCTTGAATGGTAGACAGGTGTGTTGATTGTGGATGAAGGCAGGTGTAAAGAGAGAGTGAGGGAGACAAGGAGAGGGCAACGTGAATAAAATTCTGTAACTCTATTGCATAGACTGATCATCATAGTTTACTGAATTTCCCACCGGGATTAATAAAGTATCTATCTATCTATCTATCTACTATATATCTATCTATCTATCTCAGAGAGGAAAATGTAAACCCTACACAAAATGGACATCCCATCTGTCTTCGGGGATCTGCATCTGTAGCTGTGGTGATTTCACTCGAAGCATGGGTGAATACTTCGTGTCTACTATTCCGTGTTTCTGCCATTACCTCAGTTAATGTATTGTTTACAGTCACAGCGGTGTTTCTCTCACTGGCCTCCCAACCTTAGTTTTAGTAATGTATATACACATTGTGTTGTATGAGTTTCAGAGTCGGCACAGATTACACTGTCTGCACTGCCAAAATTATATTGCCTTTGCTTTGTGATAAAACAGTTACAGCACAAATAAGTTTTGCTCCAATGCTTTCAACCTAAAACTGCATTTTGAATCCTCTCCTGATTTACTGCTGCTGTGGCATAGAAATTAAACTTAATTGTCAATCATCGGACCTTTATCATGCCTCTTTGGGAAGACCAGTGAGAGCAAGTTGCATTAGAAATTAGTCACTCTCACTCAAATCAAAGAAGGCTTTTAATGGGAGCTTTCATTAACTTCCATTTTGCATGAACTTTGCTTTTATTTTTTTCATAATGTGCTACATACATTTAAACTTGGCTTTCTGTTTGTGTAAAGTGCATATTTAATGAAAAAGGTTTTGTTACTGAAAGAGATAATGTAATTGAATGTAAATGCACAGTGTGTTTATTTCCTGCCTCGACCAATGTTTCCAGTAAAAGCACACTGATTTTATTTTAGTTTTGTCCAAGAACCCATTTACTTTTCAGGGACAGTGATAAAAATAAACCCCTCATCCTTGTGCCAGTGATTCCTACTCTAATCAAGAGCAATTGAAATCACAGCAGTTTGCCATTAGGGTCTCTCTACATGGTCTGGTGCATGGCATCAACAAAAGATCCTCTCAAGACGCACATTGCCTCTGGACCTTTGCTTTCATTGGGTGTCTTAATATCTTCATCTACCATAGCATTAGCAGGATTGTGTAAAATGTTCCATCTCATCACCAAGGTAGCATCGGAGAAAACTGTGCCTGCCCCAATAAATCCTTTTACAAAGTCTCCACTTTCTGCCTTTGGCATAGAATATCTGAGGCAGATCTGGCATACACCTGCAGAGCATATAGAGAAAATCACAAGTCTTGTGCATAATGTGAATAAGGAAAGTTCCAAATACTTCAGTATTTGAGTAAGCGAAGCTTCCGTGCTGTAGCCAGTTAGACTGGAAAAGGCTGTACGACCGTTCAATTCACCGCTTGTGGGATATGGTGAAGTCTTGTCGCTTTAAGAAAGGCCCACTGCACAGTTCAAGACTTTGAGTCTGTGAGTAATTTTCTCGCTTGCCTTTGAACTTAATCCTTTCAGCTGAGGTTTTGGCCTTAAGGCTCTCACAGTTGTATGGGAGATATGAATAAACCAAGAAATATGCATACAAACCACTGTACTGAAGAATCAAAGACTCCCCCTCTGAATTTTTTTTACCTGGTTTCAGAGTATGATTGGTTTCATAGGAAATGGACAATGGGGTTATATATACACGGCTCTTTTCTTCTATGATAGAGGATGTGCACACTTACTCATTTTGACCAAGATCGCCAAGAACTACTTCATCTATGAAGACGGTGAGACATCAAAGCAAAAATACTTTTTTTCCCTGTTTGATGTCCATGTCTTACTATAGTGTTTTTGTAATTCATTCAAATTTTTTGACTCAGTGGCAAGATTAGGTTGCAGACCTAGTACATGGCTTCATTGTATATGGATGCCAACCAGGGGCTTGTAACCAGCAGTTGACATACCTGCTTGGGGTTCTCTGGCTGGTCAGCAACCCTGGGGAAGTGGAGAAGTACTTCCTATTAACTGAACCTTGCCTCCATTACACAGGGAGAGAGAGAGACAGAGTTCTTTGCTAAAGAAATCAGCGGGTCTGATTAGCATGTCAACAACAGAAATGTCAGCAAACAGAAATGAGACAATGTGCTTATTGCTACTGTTAACACAGCAACACATGGGGGGCCTGAAAACAAGGCTGAAATCCTTCTATAATTAATTATGCATATATAGCAGAGGGGATTCAATATAAAGACTTACCTCTAATACAAGCCGACCTCAACACGTCTGTTATATTATTCTGATTAGATACAGTAAATTGTGGCACTATTAAGTGCACTTTATGTGTGCTTTTATTTCACTCTACCATAATACTGTCTGTCTTTTTTTCATGCATTCTGCACAGAAAGTTGTCCATGATAGTTATCAAACAGACATGCTGGCCTGGGAAAGCGTTTTATTTGTAATTTGTATGCAATCCCCAAAGTGCGCCTTTCCTCTTTATGCATTTACATTTTAGTGAGAACTGCACGTGAAAAGGGAGATGTGCTGTGGGTGTGGCGGATTGTATATTCTTCTGGATTTACTAAAGTTTATGGGACTGTGTGAGGGGCAGGTATGCACTGAAAATGATGTGAGGAGGAAGGAAGCTGTTGTGGGGGAGACAAAATTATCACAATTTAGATTATTGCAACCAGTATGCAAGGAGGTTGCCCTTAAATAATTAAGAAGCAGTGTGATTCCTGTTGCTCATGTAGAAAGAACCCAAGATTTATTTTTCTGTCATCAGTTCTAAACACTAAATCAAATCTATGTGTGCTCACTCAATCCAAATGCTTAAATAACCACTTTTGATGCAGAACAGAAAAAACAGAACTTACTCAGCATAAAACTATCAATAAAGTTTTATACTTTAGGCTGCAGTAATCAAATGTACTGACGCCATTTAAAGTGGCTAGAATTAATATAATTTTGGATCTGCAATATACCACCTTGAATTTAATTCAAAGATAACATTTTACAGTTATATTTCCACATTTAATGGAAAATGCAGTATGCATTACTTTCATTACATCACATATCACTTTTTCCGCACAGAAATTTTATGTATTAAAAAAAACGTCCCTCAGTGTTCTACCTTTTGTTGATTAGGACCAGAATTTCTATGAGTAGACTCGTTTCCATTATTCTGTGCAATTTACAATCTCTTTCTATTTGAATGTAGATCTAAGCACACAGAGGCAGATTAACTCTGGCCCCATGCTGTAAATAACCCACCCAGTCCATTCACATCCATGGCAGAAACTCACAAGGCATTAAGTTGTGAAGGCTTTATCAATGGCTGTTGTGTTTGGTGGTTTAATTAAAACCCTGCTCACTCAGAAGTCAGTGTCACTGCTCTGAGATATCAGGTTTTTATCATCATCTTTGCAACCTTGTGTTAATATCTCTTATCACAATGTTTGCAAATCAAATTAATGACAGTCATATTTTACAAATATTGCACAAAGAATAAGCTCAACATCTACAATTCTACCACTAATAAAACACAGAAGTCCTGTGAAAACTGTAATGAGTTTTTGGATTATCTTCCTGAATAAAAAAAAAAAAAAAATCAGGTAGATAACTTTTTGTAAAAAAACAAAGTACTAGAAGCAGAATGCCAAGAGTAGCTTTTCCATTTTTTTTTGTCAAAGCACCAGCCCTGCCATGACTTATATAAAATGAGAAACTCAAAAGGATTTGTTTGTTTCAGAATTCACTCCTGTCCTTTGCCCTGGAGCAAAGGACAGGAGTGAATTTTGGAGCATGCTGCTTAACACTTCACAAATGTTTATGGAAGTTCCCCACTCTGACCATGTGGTCCATTGGTGTGTAATTGACATATGAGATTTTAGTACACATTTCCATTCTGTTCATCAAGTTACTCGTACCCATGATGCTTTAAATACGATAAAGAAGAAAACCACATTCTAAGCATATATTGCATTTATATTTAGCATTTATTTTTTCCTTTACAGTTATATTACTAACATTAGCTATTGCAGAAAAATCTGCAATTGTAATTGTAATGACCAGAGATGATTATGGCATTCCCCGCTACCTCCTTGAAAATCAAAGTTATTATTCAATCTGGCAGTTGGAGTTTGGTCATACTTAGCACTGGTGATTGGTGGATTCAGATAAGCTTGCTACCTAGAAAATACCACTGGGTCGGGTGGGTCGGGTCAAAAAGCAGCATTCTGAAACACTGCATTCAATAGGCTAGACAGTTATTAGTCCATGTCCTTTCTCCTGCTCTCTCAAACACACAACACCTGAGGCTGCTGGCCCTCTTGTACTAATCATTCAATGGCATATGTTGTCCCCTCCTGCTTGCTCACTTGATGGCTAAAATAAAGCAATCACACTCTCTTTCAGTGGGTGTTGGAGAGGTGTTCAGCAGGTAGGGATGACAGTTTAGCAAAGATATTGACATGATTTATTTAGTTAAATTGAAGAACAGAAATATGATGTAATGGTTTGATGCAAATATATTTTCATGTTAAAGCTCATTTACAATTGAGGATTAAGTGAAGGCAAGCTATCAGCTATTATCAGTTGTTGTAATCAGGGAGAAACTTCTGATTTAGTGCTGAGAAAAAAAAAAATTCAAATACTGATTTATTTATTTATTTATTTATTTTTAAATTCTGAGTCAGTGAATACAAAGCCACTGATTAGTTACACCATGTAACACACTTTTGCTGAGAAATATGTAAATACTGGATAAAGTGTGGTTTTCTACATTTTTACTTGAGACAATGAACAAATGTTAGCCACAGATTTTCTGAAGATTTCAAACAGGAGGAAGTAGAAGTGCTTCTCTGGAAAGATCAGATGCATTAGAGGCAGTGAGCTTTTTTATCCAAGAATTCCTATCATTATTGTTGTGCGATTGAAAATCTTTAAGATTGTAAACGTTTATTAAAAATCTACTTTCAAAATTCAAACCACACAAGATGATGAGTCTGATTAAGTCCGGGCTGATTTTTCAGGTGATTATCGAGGCTTGTTTAATAGCCAGTATGGACATTAGTTAAAATTGAATTCCTGTCATGGTTTCTATTTGGGTTATCCACTTAAATAGTAAGAAATACAAGCTTCTCAAACCAACAGAGAAGCTATCAATGTTTAACGGTCTTATTTTTAAAATACGAAATAATTGAAAAGGCTGGGATGCTAATGTGAACATAAAGATATTTGATGAGAGCTGAAGAAGTAGTCTACTGGAACAGTTCTGGCAGGGGGAACAGTCTAACTGCTTGGGTGCACACTACATACACAATATTTTGGAGTTGTTGGAAAAGAGAAATCTTCATAAGGCTATCTTTCCCTCTATCTTTTCAGTAACAGCTTGTTGCAGACAGTACAGACTTCAGATCAGAACATTTAACTCTTGATATTGAACATCATATATTACCATAAGTATCATAAGAACATGAACTTGTCCTTACTTTAATTTGCATTTATAAGGAATTACATAATTGCATTACTTTGTTTGCTTAACCTAACTTGGGACATGGTTTTTTTTTTTTATTCAGTCATAACCAGATTCATTTGTACTGTAGCTTTGCGTCACATTTTGTATTATATTATCTTTCAATATAATATCCCCCAAGATGACCAGTGTCTTTGGTTGAATAATCAGGAGAAATTTATGTGTTTAACTTTATCCTTAGGTAAACAGAGATGTAATGAATACATTTAAGATGTTGTCATGCAGGGGAAGCCTCGCTATTTCCTGCTCAGCATGTATCCATGGCAACTCTAATTCAGCAGGTAGAGTGACATCACTGGAGGTAATTGCTTCAAACTGATGCATACTTTTCCCAAATTGACCTTTGTCAAACCTTTAGCCTTATTAATCATCTATTTATCCTCTGTTTAGGCCGTGTTCTGACTTTGTGGAGTCATATTGATTTATAACGCTGTCTGCAGGGAGGCACCAGACGTCTTTTCAAATAGAGCTGAATGGCGCCATTTCATCCTGTATGTCAGGGTGAAAAAAATAAGTGAATAAATTTTTACCATTGCTGTGTCTCTTCAAGTTATGCAGCATCCATAGAATGGAAATGATGGCTGTTTGGCTTTGGCTTTTATCCTGAAATTTTCACCTTGGAGGATAATTCCCTCCTATGTGCTTAGCCGACTTTATGGTAGATACACACACCACCCAACAATGTGGTTTTACATAATTAAATCCTTGATCCTTAATTTTTTTTTTCTTTTTTGAAGAACATGCATAGTAAAATAACATTTATGTATTCACCTTAATTAAGTTAGTGTAATAAGCCATAGAAACACAACCTGATATACAGTGGAGTCCAAAGGTCTGAGACAGATTAAGTGGTCTCAGTCTTTTAGATCCCAGTAGATTAATTTAACAATCAAGTTGGATGACCTGAGAGATTTTTAATCATTTAAGCTATGTTGAACTTTGTATTTTTTAATTAACTGGTGTAATACCGATTTATAAAATCCTTCATGGCTTCAAAGGATTTTAGCTTCACATTAGGAATAAGAAGCTATATGCATGTTCACTTTCTGTCTGTCTCTCCATCCAGAGTATAATGCTTTCAGAATGGATCTTTTGAGTTCATTTGAGGTTTTTGTTTTTGTTTTTTTCATGCACCATCTGTGTGTCTATTTCCTGTGCTCTTCAACCTTACATTCATTTAGAACTTAAAATTAACCCTGCCAATCTATATATTGTTAATTTGCTTTATATGAATCACTGATTTGTTGCACAGCTCATTGGATGTTCTCATTTTGTAATTTTTTTTTTGTTTTTTGGTTACTGGGTTGATGCATGTTCTCAAAACCAGAAAACAAACCATCTAACATGCACTGCTCTTTTGTGTGTATAATTAGGTTCAAGTCCTTTCTCTGATCATTGACAACACATTACCGTCTATGTCACTCCCACAAGCACCATTAGGGCGAGGAGCCCTGCCTCATTTGCCTGTCTTTTTCTCTTCATCTTAAGCTGTGACCCTAAAGCTGTTTGCTAAGCAGAGGAATCGAGAGGATTCACTTAGATCAAATGACAGGCTAATAGCGTTTAATGAGCTGTTTTGGCATGTTGTCGTCCTCCCAAGCTTGTTTGCAGAGAAAGGCTATCTGGCACTGCCCATCTGCAACCTCCAGCTTTGTGACTGTGTATCTCTAGTATGCATCTGTGACCTTGTATGCATATCTGTGTGTTTGAGTATAAATGCCTCTTTGATCATACAGGGAAAGGGGAACACAGCTAATGGAGAGAGATGTACAAGATGTAAAAAGACCTGGAACTGCACAAGAGGCTTTTAGTTCCTTACCCTTGATTCAGAGATTGAGGAAGACTGATGGTCTGAGAACACTGCAGCTATACTAAAATTACAGACAAGATAACAACTCTAAATGTTTTCCATAGATGCAAAATATGATTTGAGGGAGATAACTACTAACAAAAAGTGATGCAGACCACCCGGGAGAGCTTAGCGCTCTCTAGGATATGTGCGTATGTGTACCACAGGAAGATTAAACTCTTAGCTTGCAGGGATAATGGGTCATTTTTCATGAAGGCACAACTACTGTACAGATTTTGTTTGCAATTTCAATTCAACAGGTTGACATTTAAATCACAAATCATTCAGATGACTGTCAACCTGTCAAAACGAAAAATGAAATTGTGTATTTCCAACAGAGACAGTATGAGATATTAGGTGAACAAAGTTGCATCCTAAATATTGGACACATGCTAAAATCAGCTGTGCCCCATTTGCTGGGATTTGCAGTAAAGCACTGACATTCTTTCATATTTTGTTTTTGTTGACGAGGAACCCTAATTGTTCCTGCATCCAGTAGACGCCATCATTATGTGTAATTGATTTTAGTCCATTTGAGCTGACATTTACTTTGAGAGACAGAGCTCACATTTGTAGTCCTATCTACTTCTATAGAGCCAACCAAGTTTGTGTAATGGGGTGCTTGAGGATGCCATTTCCTGTGTCCTGTACACTGCTCTTTCACACCTTGAGAGGAGTAATGGCAGTCAGATTTCAGTTAACTGATTTTATGTTTAGCTTTTATAATGTTGTGCAACAAAATTGTAGCTTTTGTTACTCCATCTCCAATCTTTAATACAGGTGCACCACAGGTATGTTATCAACGTCTTCAGTGACACAACCATGAGTGAACATATAGAGTTCAGGTGATACAAGAGGGACTGGTCTTAGCTGTAGATAAAACCAGCCACTATGGAGCGTACAGCTGTTTAGGTGGTGGCTTGTTTTAAATTCTTACCAATGGATCTGGCATTATGCACTTATTATTCATTTTGTTTTTAAAAAAGAAATAAGTAAATTGTTGAAGTATGAACTCCAAGGATAAACACTATCATTTGGCCTTGAGGGACATGTAAAAATAAACAGTTTTCAATCAATTCTGTGCAGTTAAATCATACTGCGCTGGTGAGGAACTGTAACTAATGCAGCACTGGCTACACATTGGCAAAAGGTGCAGCCACAATAGACACAATGTACAATAGTGTGAAAAAGATTTAGGTCCTATAGGAGAGAAGACTGTATTTATAACTTAACACACAGTTTAACCCTTTAATATCCTGCTCAACCGTTTGGTAGAGCACATTTTGGTATTTGTATGTATTTTAATACATTTACCATGAAGTGTCATCTCAACCATTTGGTAGAGGCCTATATTTTAAGAACTTTAGATTTTTTTTTAATTTTGTTGTTATTATTGCCCCAAGGAAATAAAAAATGCAAAGAAATTATTTTTCCATTGCTTTTTCTTCGTGAGGACATTAAAGGGTTAATAAAGAGGAAAAGAATCTATGCAGTACACTATTTGACCATTTCTGGTCTCAAATGGCACCAATTACAGTTTTTCAAGATGCTCAGGTAGGTTGTTCCAAGCATGTTGGAGAAGTTGCCACAGGCCACAGTTCTTCTGTGGATTTAGTCTGCCTTCTGTCTCCTCATGCAATCCCAGACCTGACTCCATGATGTTGAGATCAGGGCTCTGCGGATGTCATACCAGCTGCTGCAGGACTGTTGTTGCTGAAGTTAGTTCTTTGTGATTCACGCTGTATTTGGGCTTGTTATCGTGCTGCAGGATGAATATGGGCCTGATCAGACACCCCCCTTTATAGTATTGTGTGATAGATAAGGATTTAAACATACGCATTTCCTGAAACCCTTGCACAGTCTGAGACATTTAGGAAATGTGGGGATTATATACCTAATTAATGTTATTCGCTATATGGAAGCCATAATGTGCAATTTCAGTTTGATTTGACTTTTAGTGCTGAAAAAGACGAGAAATGGTTATAGTAAATGGTTATGCTTTGAATATGAATGAATTTCTTTTCTGCAGTAAACATTCATTGATTGAGCCCAAGGTTCCATGGTTTTAACAGTGTACAGCATTCAGGTGCAAATAATGCAGTCTTGTTGTTTTATATTAGCTTATCAGCTGGGGTAATTCTGTTTGTCATGCAATTGAGGTAGTCTGACATACCTAAATGTTACAGAAAGGTATGCTCCCTGCTTGAAATTAATTTCCACGACCACAGTGAACTCTGGATTTAATAAGTTACTATCACATAATCTGTATATAGTTAAATGCAATAACTAGTACAGACACACACTCACAGAAGGAAACCCTAATGAGGTTTGCATGACTTATTGTCTGTCTTGTAGTCAGCTTCATTTATAGCCATGCTAAATTGATTTGCAAAATATTATTAAACCCACTGAACCATCCTTTCTCTAATCATTACAGAGCAACCTCAACATTTATATTACTATATATATATATATACACACACACACACACACACTGAAGCTGTTTCATTCAGCAACCCAAGCTAAACCTTTTGAGCCCTTCTCTCATTTGTGCTGCTACATTCCTAGAATATTAAACTGCCTGAGAATACAGCCTATTTCCTCCCTCCCCTTGTCTATTTCAACTAGAAAATCACCATACAGCCACCTGTGACTCATGTTCAAGTGTGTGTGAGCAGCTAAAGAGATACAGTCCCATCAGGTTAAACATCCAGAACCATTATGGTATTTATCCAGGTCTTTTCCTTTTGCAGGTCCATTGTCAGTATGAACCCACCCAAAAGAAGCACTATCACATTTTGATGTAGAGATTAATTTTATTTATTAGTTTATTTTTTCATTCTGTCCCACAGCCTCTTCAGCTTGATATTTAAGTTGTAATTTTCAGAAAACATAGACACATTAGCCAAGCTGAGTAGAAAAGACTATGTTAAAGTCTACAGTATTCGTAGCCTAACATTGTACTGCCCTGTCAATATTCTTCAACACAAATGTTCTTATCTTAAAGTTAGGATCGGCAATTACAGTAAACTGTACATGCGTTAAGCCAAGTGATGTTGGTAGTACTTTTTGTGTAATTGCAACACTGCTGTTGCGGTAAGTGGTAAACCTCTGGAGGGGTGGGTAACATGATATAAGATTACATTCTTGTCCTAATATTGGGGCTGCTGAATCGTCTTGTTTTATTTTAACCAGACATTTGTGGTCATGGTTATTTGATATTTGCCAATGAGCCACAGGTTGGCTCAGTAATTCAAGGGGATGGACACTAATTTGCACTGAAAGACAGTAGGTGTGATTGTGTGCACTACAACTGGTGCTGCCATCATTATCGCTGCTATGGAGACAGGAGGGCAGACAAGGTCTCATCCAAATCCATCAACAAGTCTGAGTAATTCCGCCCTGCTCTGGACAGGCTCAACCATAGAGTTCATATCGAGGTAGGGGTGTAAGGGCTGTTAAATCATTCTACATCAGACAACAGATTTAGAAAATCAATGCTACTCTTTTTTTTTTTTTTCTTGCAGACAGAGGTGTATAGGGTTAAAACAGGAGGATGCAGTGCATAGTCTGTTTCTGTCTATAGGGTGGATATCTTCATGTTAATGAAGATGAAGGGGTCACGGAGGCAGATGCGGTAAGCAAGATTCGAGTATGTGTAGTCAAGGCCTCATCAGCAGGGGCCCCCATGTTGAAATGGAATGCGTACGATGATCACACAGGGCCAGCATCACATTAAACCACAGTTTTCACAAGCTTATTCCGGTACAGTCAGGTACATGAGTGGTGGGTGAACTAGGACCGTGGAGCCATGGGAAAAAGCAATGCAGCCTGGTGCAGGGCTTCAAACATCCATGTCTAACCAGCAAAAATGAAAGAAAGTGGAAGGCTGTGACTCTAATTCAGTTTTTTTTTCTCCTTAGAAAAGAAGGATCTATGTGTGAAAGTTGAGCTTAACCCAGATTTGTTGATCCTTGAAAATGTTGCTGAATCACTGTAAAACAAGAATAAGATGAGTATTCCTTTGATTAAAGGTATTTATGAGGTGCAAAGTAGGTGGTAATAAAACCCTGTGACTGTATTACAAATGTATGAAAACCCACTATGGTGCGGAGGAAAATGGAGTTTGGACTCTAGCTGCATGTGATATTGGCTTTATGTATGAGATCTCAAAGAATTGAAACAGATGAGCACATTGGATCTGTAAACGGATAAACCAAATTTTTGGCTTTCTCAACTCACAGGACAGGGAACATACCTCAAATAATATACATTCACACATCATTCTTCAGGTGCTTTATAGGAATTGATCTATTGCAGTGTACATTCCTGTGTTAATGTGCTGTAATAGAACAAATTACAAATTGGTATAATGTCTTTTTTTAACCCATTTGACTATTTGCTCTCTTAATGCAGAATTTACAAACCAGCATCTCTATTACAATACAATCCATATTTAATCAAGCTCCTCTCTCATGCCTTATTTACTGTTTCATCACCTACAGCTTGATTGATTTAAAAACATTCCAGTTAATAACAATCCTATTCAACTGCTGGACAGTTCTGAAAAAAAAAAGGAACTGTTTTCACAAGGTTGTGATTGGAGGCATGTACAAGTCAAGATTAATTGAGCGCTCAAATATTTCATAAAGTGAACCCAATTGTTTCAAGTCATTTAATTTGAGAAGATGATTATCATCATCCATTTGAACATGTTTTTAGCACAAGGCTGGGACTAGGCCTGCAGTACTTTTATAATGTAGTATATGCGGTATATATTACGATGTTACTGTTACAATGTAATGTTACAAGCTGTGCTATTGATTCTTTTGATTAACCGTTTTGGAACAGAGCGATTTTGTGTGAGGCTGGTGTGATCCGAAAGCAGAAAATAGGGCACATGAAGCCCAACTGCTAGAAAAACTTTCCACCATTACCTTTTCTCCTAGTCCTCTGCATTGTTAGTATCACATCGCTCACCTCGTCTGCCACAGCTCAGCAGTAGATTTATATCCTTGCTTTGGTGCACAGGATTTCTCAGGTGAGAGAAAGCATATACTGGAGTATTTGTGGAAGAGTCGAGAAGCAAGAGAAATAATGGACTGGAAATGGTTTTCTGCATCATGAATGATGGCACTAACGTGCTGAAGAGACAGGCATTTTTTGTGACTTTCATACTAATTTTAGGTTGAAATTTTGTAAAAGTTTGGCACGAAGACAACAGAGGCAAAATTATAAAATTTCAGTAAACAAAAGAAGCATCCTCTCATCTTGTGAAAACATTTTTGATTGAGAACCTGTAAGGACCTATTTATCTCATCTTTTAAGAGAATCGGTCAGTTGTCTACAGAGTTTCGTCAGGTACTGTAAAAATTTGACTTTTTAGACTTTAGACTAGCTTATGTGGAAATAAATTAACGTTTAATGTGGAGTATTAGAGTCCCATCTTAGTTATGCCGTCTTCACTGCAGCAGACAGACCAGATGGACAAGCAGTGCTAATAGCAGACACTAAAAGAAAAACAATGAAATTATCATAAACAAAGTTTGTGACAAAAAATACGTATGTATTTACAGACATACAACCCAAAAACATTGTGCCTCAGGCTCTAGCTGTTGTTTTTGCAGAGGCATAAAAATTCACTTTTAACGTTAAGTGGTTGGACTGCAGTCTAAAAAGAGAGCAGGCAAAAGCAAACAGGGACTAAGGGCCAATATTGGAATTGTCTAATAGTTTTTGACAGGTTGGAATTTGTAATATATTTTGACTGGGCTAAGTAACTATTATTTTTACTGTAGCTAAATGTTGAATTAATGTCTTGGAACTGGACATTTTTCTTTGTATTGTTTTTGTCAGTGAGGGGGCAGCAAAAGCTCTGATCTTTTATTTATCCTGTCTATTCTACAGAATTTGTTTCACAGGGACTTGTCACATTTGCACATTTGTGCTTCACATGAGGAACAAATTTCTAGTCATTACTCATATTACAGATGATAAACATAAAATGGCTTTGACGATCAATTTGTATACCTACAGGGTGGCACTGCGTTTTATCTGAATTGTTGTCAAACAATCTTTTTTCCGCCAACAAATAAAGTAAAAAAGAAGTTATTTTCGAGTTATTTTGCATTAGAAATAATCTGCTTGCCTACTGAGACTTGACATTCAGGGCCTTTTGAACCCTAAGGGTGTGCAATACAACAAATGGTTTATGAAAAAGATATATGAATGCATATTAAAAAGCTCTTCTCCAGCCACCTTATCACCTCACTCATATTTCTCTGCTCTTCTGAAAACTATCTGAATACTGGTGTGTAATTATCCCTCATCAATTTATTCACAGCTGAAGTTATCCACATGTTGAAACTTGAAGGAATTTCTTAAGATTTATTTGAAAGTGCACAGGATGCTACAGTAAAAAAGGTGCTTGTTTCTTCTAAAAACTGTGCCCCCCCCCCCCCCCCCCAAAAAAAAATGTTTTTCTCATGTTACTTGTTGTGATTGTTGTATTATTTCCTCTTTATTTGTGATTGCAACCAGTGCTGTTGGTTAAGACTTAGCTGAAGCAAATCCCCAGAGCCTCTGACCATTCTTACCAAGGCAGGAAAGAGGAAGCCACCTGGTGTGCAGGCCAGGTGCGATGTCAGGAGGTGTGCAGGCTCTCATCATTCTCAAACATATCTGAGCATAAACGCACAACTTGGAAGGAGAAGGATTTTAGTGTCAGCCTTTCTCACAAAAATACAGATTCCCAATTCAGTTTACAGTTTAACACTAAATCATGGAAAAATGCCTGATTGTTGGTAATACTGTGATTTTTTTTTTTTAATATTTTTTTTTTCCCAAATTTCTTTTTAAATTCGACACACGAGGTTGATAGCCACTAAATGTGGTTTTATATTGTGTGACATTAACCGGGAAAAGTCTCCCAGGTGGAAGTGTGACAAGTCAAAACATGGTGGCAGTGACAGCACCCCTCTACAGACTTTTTCAGCCCTCCAATACATTTCATTCCAAAATTTGTGAGTATTATTTAAATCCCAAGTAAAGAAGCTTTTGAAATCCAACATTTGTTTCTGTAGATTATAATCATATGTACCCATCTTTTATTTGTATTTCTCTAGTTGAAGATTGCTGTGTATGTTTGCCTCTCTGTTTGCTGTCCATCAACTAATGTCCCGGAAAAAGAGAGATAATTTGTGACCTATTAAATGTTGTTTTATAAAGAAATCATCACATGTGGACTGGCCATTCGAAGCAGTGAGCTAGTCAACCTGTCAGTCAGCAGTGAACACCGAGACAAACAGAAAAATGCCAGTGTGTGGTAGTCATGTATTGTGGGGGTGGGCTAAATCCACTTCTATTCTCAGGCTCCTTAGGGTCCAATTTTACTTTGAATCATAATTTGAATATGACAACCTGATAAGCTGTTAGTAAGATGCAACTGTGTCGACAAAGCTAGAGCAAATATAATGCATCGTCTAAAGCAACTGCATAGCAAAATGCAGCATGTCAGCAAATCAACAACAGCAGCTCCATTCCTCTCTTTTCCCGCTGCTACTGCTGTACACTCCTGGCCAAACACACAGCGAATGCATTTGCAGGCATGCAGCTGTTGTGCAGTGGTCAGAGCAGGTGTGATTATTGGCTAGTTATTAACAATTATCAAGGATATCCAATATGAATAAAAATTATTAATAAAGTTAGAAGTGAACAGTGAAGTGTAGAATCTGAGCAATGACTAGCTGTTACCACAGAATAATGCAAAATAATCACAAACAACTGCTGCTTAACGTATACTGAATTTATTAATATTTCCAATATTAATTACAATCAAGATTGCCCCTAATTAATGATTAATAATACCACAGTCATGAAATAGGAAATATATGAACACAGAATCATCACAGACAAGAACTCTGGTGCTCTACATATGGAACTGTGAAGCTCCACAAGGAAATGTACAGAAATTGCTTATTGGCCCCTGAAATGACTAGCTTGCTGAAATATGCTGCCTCCCCTCAGCAAAGATTGATAGAGGAGAAGAGCATCAATCACGCTATCACCAACAGACAAATAACATGTGATGAATATGATACATAAGAAACCTATAGAAACACAGACACATTAATTAAAATCCAAACAAAGATGCCTGACATCAGGAATCCCTATGGAATGGTTTCTCTGTCAGCCTGCTGATACTGTAGAGAGCGTTATTTTTGGGTTAGGGCTGTAGCCAATGAAAAGAACATTTGTGAACCACAGGGAAATGTGTGTATATATACAAAGCAATGAATCAGCACACAAATGTGACTGTTTGGGCCATACTTAAGATGCAGGTGGTCAGCAATAAGTTGATTTTGATAGAATACTATGTTCTTATCTCTACTCTTTCATTTGCTGGCTGCCTTGTTTGACATTGTCTCCCCCAGTGAGCATCTGGGTTGCTGGCGGTTTAGTGTGTTGTGGCTTTATATAGGTTCCAGATTTGCTCCAATCCTTGACCTCGGCCTCTTTGACACATGTTTACATAAGTCAAATGTGAGGAGGTAAAGTGGGCCAAGAACCCCAGCTGTCATTACACACCCCCTGTGATCTGAGCCTTATTTACAGTCATCTCCCACAGCTCATTGATTGATGGCAGCCATCTCATTAACGCCACCACAGTCTGAGGCTTCCTAACATGTTGGATCAGCACAACACCGTCTCACTGTTGCAGCACTGTTCAAAGTCCCTTGGAGACTAAGTGTACTCCTGAGAAAAGGAAATGGACCTTAGCATACCATAACTATAACTCTCTCTGCTTTGATATTGTTTCAGGAAGCGGGAGGAAAAAAATGTTAAGAAGCAAATGGGGAATGGTGCAAAGGAGAGAGGGGTTAGCAGAAAGGGTGTTGATATGATGTGAATGATTTATTAGTGTGGCTGGACACTTAATAATTACTTAACACACACACACATAGATCACCTTTACAGTATTTCTGTCAGGCGACGCCACAAGAATGGAAATGATATGTGATTGATGCCAGGAAGCATAGGCACAGCCCAGGAGGAAAGCAGTGCAAGGTCTTACTTATAAAAACATCAATCAGGGAGCATGGTCTGTGAAGCCATGGGTTGTGAAACACCCGAGATCCCCCACCCCCACCTTTCACACTGTGAACAAGACCTGCCTCAGAGGGAAGTAGGGTTTCTTTGCTCTCTTAATGAAGACACTGATGCTATACGCAGGTAAACCTACTGTACATTGATCACATGCTGCCATCATGCAAACACAGCACAACCACGGCTGTTCCCCAGGACTGTAAACAAACACGTACCACACTGTTTCAGCCATTTTACAGCCACAATTTCATTCACGAACGTGAACAATAATCCTGCTACATAGTAGCAACCTGAATTAGAGTTGCTCTAGTTGATTCTTCTCTGAGGCTGTACCCAAACACATTTTAATCTTGACTGCAGCACAGTGGACAGTTCATTAGGTCTGTATCAAAGGGGATCAGATTACTATAAACAAGCCTGTATTGATCCAAGACTCCACTAAATTACTAAAATCACTTTTTAGTCAGATTAAATGCATATACATACTGTAATAAGAGGGTTTCCCCAGAGGCTGGTTACCTTTGAAAACCTGAGAAGCCCCATTGTATGATGTCGTTCCTGATTTGTTGTTTTTCCGTAACAAAGGTAAAAAAAAAGTCAATGTTTTTTGTTTTTTTTTTGAGTAGCTTTCCAAGAAAAAGAAAATAAATTGTACTTCTAAAAAGTATTTCAGGATAATAGCAGTTTTCTGAGGTGAATTATATTCAGTGTTTAGGGACAAAGCAATTGGCCGTGTTGCATTACTGTTAGCATTGTTTAAATGTCTGATCTGTGTAAGTATGATGTTAGATGCTCTGCTGTGCTACAACGACCAGTGTAGAGAAACTGAAGGATTTTAGTTACCAAGAAACTTAAAAATAAAGGAATGCTCTGTGTTAGTTTCCAATATATTGGATTATTTGCTAACTTTGATTCGAAACCCAGCCCAGGCAATAAGAATCATAGTGAGCTTATATTTTACATTTTACTTTTAGTAGTGAACAGACATGACTGTCTGTTCTGTGATGAGTTTCTCAGTACTGCTTACCAAACCCTATTCTGCTTGGTATTTTTACCTTCTCAAAGGTCGTTTGTCAAGGTTCTTTTAATTGGGTTATTTTTCATGGAACAAACATGCCTCTCTGGGGATTGTTTCATTTAAAATGTTGATAAGCACCTGATTGTTCCTGTGTCTGTTATCTGCACAATGCTATAACATGAGAGCAGGGCTAAGCTAATGGTCTGAATATGCAAATTGGCATTTTTAAGCTCTAATGAAAATGAAATTGACATGTTTTTTGTAAATACTCAATAATGAGTATAAATCACATAGTTTTTGCCATTTGGATTATACGTTTTTAATTGTTTATTTTCTTTCTTTCTTTTCTGGCCATTTCATTTGAGACTTTCTTGGAGGAAATGTGAAAGCACTTCACTTTCCCCCTGGTACCTATTTGCATTGCATTATTGTGCAGGTGCAATGGCTAGGGAAGGGTCTGGAACCATGCTAATGAACAACCTTGTTTAATTAACTTCAAGTTAAAACGGCGTGAAATTGAAAATGATTATTGCCAAAGTAAACATGCCTAATTAGGATATAAGGCGTGTAAGTAAATTATTTGATAAGTATTGTTTATTTGGAGCTGTGCATCACCTGGTTTTGTGCAAGCTGAATGCATGATGGCAGACAATCTAACTTCCTGTGGGTAGTCCAATAAATTTAAGACTTATAGTTTAGCTTACTGATATATATTTTGTTTCCGATAATTGTTGTGGAAGACTCTAGCACGGAGGAGTGCCAGATTTAACTTTGCTCCATTTCCACAAATAAATGAGGTGAATCAATACTATAAACAAATTAAATAGAATTGTTAAGGCAGTCTATTGCACTCTTGTCAATGCTTTTTCACTCAAAGGATGACAGAAACTATTTGCTTCTGTGTGTCGGTTTATCGTCCTAACCAAAGACTAGATATTATTTATGCCCCACAGCCGACAATTGTTGAAAAGTCTTAAACTTTGAAAACTTCAGCGACATTTTCATATTTCAATCAGTGCAGCTCTGCAGAACAATTTCAGACGCTGGCGCTGAAGGAATATGCCATTGGATGATGAATGAGCCTGTCAGATTAGGTACAATTTGATCATCATCTATTGATTCCAAGTTTAATTTCACTTATGCACTCATAAGCAACGATGTATATACAACATATGCTCACACATTACCACTAGGACTGGTACGTCCCTCCTTGCTTTCTTATGCTTCCCATTCAGAAATGTTAATTTTGACCGCTAGGCTCCAGATTTTAACCCTTTAATGTCCTGCTCAACCATTTGGTAGAGCACAATTTGGTATTTGTATGTATTTTAATACATTTATCATGAAGTGTCATCTCAACCGTTTGGTAGTGGCCTATGTTTTAAAAACTTTACTTTTTTTAAAAATTTAGTTGTTGTTATTATTGCCCCAAGGAAATAAAAAATGCAAAGAAATTATTTTTCCATTGCTTTTTTTTCTTCGTGAGGACATTAAAGGGTTAATATTGATCCAAACAAAGAAATATTTTTCTGAGTGACTTCATTCCCATTCACATATCAACAACAGCAATTCATACACGTTGCTCTTATTTCATATTTAAAACCATTACACGTTGGACAGATAAATCCAGAAACAAAGTGTGGAATCAATATCAGTAAAAGTGGATGGCGCTTGTGTTAGTTTTGTCGAAATAATAATTGTCCTTGTTAATTAAATTAGTAGAAGCTCATGCTTTGGTCTGCCTCTATTTGCTCTCTCATCATCTACCAATGTTAAATTCAAATGCACTGCAGAGTGCGAGTAATCGGTCAGTAAGTCAGTAATTTTACTTGTAGTTAATTGTAATTGTAGTTGTAAAGTTTTATTTAAATACTGTTATCGTTAAATTGTTATATGAACTATTGTTTCCAATCTTGATTCACTAAATTCTACACATTAGCAAACAATAATTTGGCTGATTTTATCCCTTTATGTTGTCTAAACCCTAATTATTATTAGAGGACTGATACAATTGCACTGGCTCTTTCACCAAACCTCAGTGAGTCTGTCCGTCAACTGAGGCTATTCTTCTTGCTTTGGCATTTTAAAGGTTGGTCCAATGGTATTTTTCCCCACTTAAGTTCATCTACATACAATTAACTTGAAAGTTGATTAGAAAAGGTGGTCATAAGTTCACTTGCTCTAACATAAAAATACTTGCATATTCTAAGGTCGCACCAATGAGATGTAGATTTATTGTGGTTAATCTGATTAATGTTCAAAAAGGTGAAAATCAGACTGCATTAAAAAGGACGTGCTATGGTTGATGTCAGGTTTTTTTTTTTTCCCCCCTGGATGTCAGTATCTGGTTTTTAAGGAATTCTCTTAGTTCTCTGAGGATTTAATTATCCTTTTTTAATTGAAGATGTTAAAAGTTTTCGTTAGAAATGATTAGTCAGTGGCAAAGGTTAAATGAAATGTTAGTTGCCAGTTTGTATTTTATGACCTATTATAACTTTTCATTAGTAAATTTTTGATAGCTTTGGATTTTAAACAAGAGCAAAAGGACACTATTTCCGATAACAAACTTTGTAAATACTGTAACACAATTTCCACTCTTCTCGCTTGACTAATCAGTTCTGTAAAACATTTTCTAATGAGTTTATGGTCAGTCTTTAGTTTTAAGTCTTCTTTGAGATAGTGTTTATTTTTAAATGACTATGCCACTTAGAGGGGAGTGTACCAGATTGGCGATCTGCCTAATAGTAAGGATAGAGCAGAGAGCAGGTCAGATCCTTCACTTATTCCTCCTCAGCTTCACCTTCTCCTCCAAATATAAAATGAACTGATGAAGCCGGATGAGTTGAAGCATCTTCAAGAATAAACAAATAAGCCCAGTTGCCCTAGGTTCAAATTTCTCAGAGAGCTATGACCTGGATGACGAAGGAACCCACGCAGACGTCCTCCACTTATGGTTTCTTCTACTTTAAAAAAATATCTGATGGTGACAGCCAGTTTGCAAGCTTGAGGCTTTAAAATTGGCAAAACCAATGAGTGGCATCATGATGGCCACTTGACCCCTTATTGCCAGGCTGCAGACTGCTTATAAAATGGTTTCAAAATGAGGTGCTGTCAGGCATTGTTGGCCCATTGCGATTTCGGGGCAGCGGAAACTGCCTGTGCAATTGATGCAACACAAACCTGCTCTGTAGTCAGGGCCACAGTAATTCACTGTTACTTTAAGGGCGTGTTATCAAAAGAGTAATATGGACTTCACTATCGTCGTCTAACATGCATGCACTGTTATTCTTGCTAGGCATAAACAGAGTGTGCTACAGTTTCCCATTAATTGTCCACAGTGATAATGAACAAGGAACATTCTGATTTGTGCTGTTTCTTCTGAGCTGGGCTCAGAGCATTGATTCACTCTGCCCTTCTTCGTCCCTCAGGGTGCACAGAGTGACTGTGTTTCTCTGCCAAGACTGGACTCACTGGTCAGTCAAAATACGAAATCAGCAAACCCCAAGTAGGACCCCATTCTGTTTGAAACACTGCACCATTGTAACAACAATACACCAAGGTGCCAGTGGCTGACATTTAAATGGTATAGAAGGTGGTCTGATTAGTTTTTTATGAGTTACACTCGCAGGATTGATTAATAGTGCTCAGCACAACCCTTTTGTGACTGTGACAGTTTTTTTTTTTTTAGAAAAAGTGATTTGGACACACCATTAATGCATTTGCATCACAAACGTCAGACTCTACTATATATTATGCAATATATTCTATCTCCATATGTCACACTCATCTCAATACATAAAGTTAAACTGTACTGTTACTATATATATACAAAAAGCCATGTTAGTAGAATTTAAGTAGAATTTAGTGTATTCAAGGCTGCTTGTAAACACAACAGACTTAGGCAACAAATTTTGGTGCACTGAGTAGACCTGACAATATCAGAGCTTATCAATAATATGCTCTTTGATAATTTGTATGAATTAACATGACTTTGTTTAATTGAAATGCTGGTAATCTATCTCTCCCTTAATTCAAAATTTGAAATAGTAAAAATAAGTGTGTTCCAAATTTTTTTCACAAGAGGTCACAGGATCTGTATTTGAAGGCAACTACAGTATATCAGTGTTTTTCAGCACTCTTTGTTGGGTGTTGTAATGTGGTTTCTATCCGTCAAGATGTGTATTACACATTTAAAAGAAATTGCTAAATCACACAAAAAGTAAAACTGCACATGGAGCAGATGTTGATGGGGGTATAATCCAGATTTCCATCCATTTGTATGAACAATTTTACAAGAAATTTACAACATTTACAACAATCCTGCCTGTTCTTTCAGTAATTATTGACAGCACACCTGAATTCCACTTTAGAAACAACGTCTTGCGTTGTGCCAACATGGGTTGGACATCTTTTCTTATTCATTGCATTTATTTATTCCAAGTGTCTTCTTTACACACTGTAGGTTGCTGTTGACGGTTCATACACTCTCCTGAATTCCTGGGACGGTCTTTACAAAGTAAGGACAGTGCAACTGACTGCTTGGGGTCTGCAACAATCACAGCCCATGTTACATGGAGGGCGAGTGATGTGCTAAAGTATGTGTGACTATAAAAAAATCAACATCAGCTCCTGGTGTGGCTAACAACAACCTAAACACATAGAAGAAACCCTAAAGGAGAGTGTAACCAGATTTACATCTGTGTGTACAAAGGTTAGCAGCACTATTTTCAGCAGTGCGTGTTTTATGAAATGTTGACCCAGTGAACATCACCTATTTCTTGGACAAGTAACTTGATCCTTCCTTGGCCTTGGTCCAGTGTCCAGGGCCCAGAGCTGCAGGTCTGATGGGTGGAATATTACTCCTTAGCTCCTCAAGTTGCTTGTGTTGCTGTTAAGTCAGCCATTGATACTTTAAGCCTTTTGCTTGAACGAAACAGCGGGAAGACATGGTGTCAAGTCTGCTGGTGTTTAACTCGTTCATGCTTAGAGATCTTAGGCAGGACCTGGCGCTGCTACCATGGGGGAGAGGGAAGAGTAGCAATCGAGGTCAGGGCTAAGAGAAATCCACAAGCCAGGAGAGGCCTCAGAGGATTCAAGCCAAGAGGGAGAAGGATCTGGGCCGAGGAGGAACAAATGGGGTAGACCTAGGTCACATGTCACACAGTGACCACTAGCAGCTGGACTCAGGGTTTGTGGCAGTCTTCTCACATAAGTGTTAAAAGGTGAGCATTATGGGGGACTGAGTTTAATGGACCCTCCTTTGTCTGCAGAACATAGGAGCATGTTGTCCCATTCCTTTCTTGAACTCACTGTGGCCCAAAACATACTTATAGGCATGCATGCGCTACCCACAGCTACAGTATTGCTGTTACTGAAAGTTTGCGAGTGTTTTGCCAAACTCACAGATTGGTGATATGCCTGTTTCCTTTGGTATATTTGGTATCCAGTGTTTGTGAGAGTTCTTCTCAAACTTTAGAAAAAAATGTATCATGAAAAGTTCCAAGGCTGATCACCATGGCAACAGTCAAGGCTTTGAGGATTTGCAAGTAAGCTCTAGTGGAAAATCTTAAATCAGCTTGTTGCACCATAACAATGAAGTGCTGTGATTCCTGACCAAAAGTCTCTTTCAAACCTGAATAATTGCTAGCTGCCACTAAATTACACAGGAGAACCCTGTCTGGACCAGTCTAAATTATGGCTCATGAAGCTGAAGGGGTGTGTCTCAGTTTGTGACTGGTTAGTGATGAAGATAAAAAAAAAAAAAAAATTAGCATGCACTAAGTGTAGCTGCTTGATTCCCAGAGAATTATGACTCCAGAATCTCAGTCCATGGCCATCCACTGTGTTCATTCCTTTCACTCTCACTGATGTGTCAGACTTCAACTCCATGATGCACAGATCTCTGTGGAAGAATTACCAATATAAACTAAACCACCATGTGACTGCAAAAGAGGTAAATCCAATCTCCAGTAAATTTTGACAGTCGAAAGGTTTACTTTCATGGAAGGCACTCCTTAAATATATGCACATAAAAAAATAAAAAAAAAATCAAATGTAATGGTACCTTCCTTTCCAGAGTTAGTTTAGAATGTATGAAAGAACGAGTTTATCTATCTACTGTAGGCCTGGCAGGCTGTTGATAAAGCAAGGGATAAATATATATGAAGTGTAAATGTGGTTTGACATCACACTCATTAGTTAAAGGGAAACCAAGCACTGGTACAGTAAGTGCTGGTGAAGACATGCTTGGTTAATAAAAAAAGTGTAAAATCCTCTTTTAAAAAGATAAAACAATGACATTAGGAAAAGTATCAGCTGCAGCGATAAACTTGAATTGAGTCTATAGCGCCCCTCAGCTTCATGGAGCTTCACAACAGGTTTTAGCCTATTGTTTAATGTACAGTCCACATTTTACTGTTTTGGTTCACTGCCTGCTCTCATAGCATAATTTTCAGCAGTCACCTGCTCAGCAACAAACACCCAAACATCTGTTGACCATTAAGTTATTAAAGAGTCAGATATTTTTCTCAAAAACCTGTGGTGAACCAACACAGAGGTTGAAGAACGTAAATATTTGACATTTATTTGCTAGGTAGGCATGCTAGATGTGCATGTATGCAGCTTTTTTGCAAACAAGTTACAATACCAACTTAGAAAGTGATGATACATCATTGTTGGGAATTTGTTTCCACTGGCCAAAAGTGGCCAACAAATATGTTTGTAGGTTGATGAAAGATTTTATTCAAATTTCAGTCTTATTTCAAATGTTTACATGTTGGTGACCTTATTAAGACAGCACAAAGATCTGACGGAAAGGAAAATTGAACCATTGTACATAACACAAAACAACATGATGGACAAAAGAGTTTCTCTGGATCACAACAAAGTGTTCATTCATCCAGTTTGTCCATCGGTCATCTACACCGCTGATCCTTACAGAGTTTTAGGGGGTTGAAGCCAATCCCAGCCAACATAGAATAATTTCTACGCTCAAACTCTTCAGCATCCTTTAAATAATCTGCTTAGACTCCTCTGTTTTTGCACTTCCATCTCAGGAACAGACTGAAATCTTTTACATCTCTCAGGTCTAAGACAAGCATCATACAACCAGTCTTTCTCCATTTCTTTCACTCATGACGACATTTTAAAGAACCCAACCCTCCCACCCCCAAACCGAATAGCACCACACAGCGCATGCTCAGATCAATGGTTTCAGAAACACAGAGAGAAAACAAATCAATTATTGTTCAAACAAAAGGCTCCAGTGTCCAGGAATCAATACATGAGATGTATTACATTGTAGATGCTCTGTAGAGCTCTGAAATTCATTTTGTTTATGTTTTCCCTTGGACAACAAAATCAACTCTTTATCATTTGTGACCTAGTTAGAATCACTGCTGCCACTCCACTGCTATTTCACACTGAATTCTGACTACAGAATCAAAATCTTATTTACTGGAAGAGAAAAACTGACAGGACTATTTAGGATGGAGTATGTGAACGTAGCCCTGCTTATTGAATGGATTTTCTCTTCTGTTTGTATAGCTACGTGCTAAAAATTGTCGAATACACACTATAGTATTAATTAGATTGCATCCAGAACTGTCTGGAAGGTTTAAGCACATGAGCTTCATGTCTCTGTTAACGCCGCTTAACACTGAGGAACAAAAGGCTATTGGAGTAATTTTTGAATGGGCAAGTTTAGTTTGCATTCACTTCTGAGCATGAACTTAATGCTGCAATATCATAACTTAAGTCAGAATGGTAGAAGCTGAATAAAGGACAGCTTGACAAGAGTTTTAACTTGTTACTGATCAAAGATCCTGGGGCTATTCTTAATGGGCATGTGCAAACCTCTTAATAATGCTGCTGACATCCCTGTCTGACAAGTTCACATATGATTACATCATAAAAATATATATGGAAACACCTACTCAGGCTTTCTTCCAGAAAAAGGACCCAACTGCTGCTAAACATACTGAACTCCAACCTAAGTTTTAATCAATACTTCTCTCTGTGAGAAAATAATATTCTTTTCATATTTAAAATGTTACTGTGCTGTAATGCACAAGGAGCTGAATGGAAAATGCCATGGATTGCATTGTGTAGGGCATTAAAGGTCAGCTGTGAGCAATAACCAAAAGTGACTTTTTCATAACACCATGTGCAAGACTACTTAGCTAGATATTGAAATTTTGTGGTCATTCAATTTCACAACACGCTTTCCTACATACAGACATACGCACTGCTGCATACAAACACTCATGCACATACAGTGCAATATGTAAATACATAAATACACTTTATACTTAAAAATATATGAGCATATGCAGAGTGGATATCTTTTTAGTTTCAAACATCAAGTGGCAGAATGATTTTCACAGCCGTTACTCCACCGTCATGCTGTCACTCTGATAAACTGTGGCAGAATTATCCATGATTGCATTTGAAATGCAAAACAAGGACAGCATTTTGAGGCAGGGGGTTGTTGAGTTGCCAGTAGTTTGTAAGGTGATGCAAACTTCATCACAAAGGTCTTATTAGATATTCCTAAATGTACATCTGTATAAAATGACAGCACACAGCATGCAGCCATCTCCTGTATCCGGGCGCCGCCTGTTAAGACACATCCAGTAATGTCATTAATTACTCCTCTAAATTGCAAAATATATACAGGGAGTCCATGATTTGTCTAAGATGAACAGGATTGCATAAGAAAGAAGACTTGCGATCTTTGCCTTGAGTTGCCAAAATTTTCTTGACTACAGCCGCAATTTGCATGCTTTCATTTATCAGAAGGCTCCTACTTGTAAAGTGGAGTCTCTGGCAGAAAAACAGCGGCTGCGGTTGGTACCCAGGGTTAAGGGTTGACTGGTGCACTGGAGCAGCTGCCCTTCAGCAATTTCAGTTATAATTGCATAAATCAGAATTTAACAGGGGCCAAAAGACATGCTACCTCAGTGAAATTATGTCCTCATGTTTACTACAAGAAAAGTTTTAAAAGAAGTCCCCAGGCTTATCACTTCAAAGTGCATTTCTATCTGACCTTTTTTTTTTTTTTTTTAACACAGCTTTTAACATTCCTCATCAGAAGCAATACATGTATCAGAATGGCCCTGAAATATTCTAACCTCTAATGGTTTTGTTAGCATTTAATGTCTGATGTATGAAATTTAAGGTTTGTAGATTTTTAAATTGATTGATAATCACTTCATGCTTTTACCCAAGAAATTAAGTTGCCCAAATGGCACTTCAATAGAGATCCTCATCAAAGCTGCAGCACACTGCCAAATGAAATGTGGTGACAATGCTGTACGCTGTACTTTTTTTAAACTTTTTTTTAATAACTTCAGCAGTAGAGATCCACCAAATGTTAAGTTTGCCCAATGTATTAGTCTTGAGTGGACATTTCATTTTGCAAAGTTTTGACCAATATCTTCTCTCACCTGATATGAAGGGATGTAATTCACAGTTTTGAAGGCTCAAACACAGGGCTGAAGGTACTCTTAAATATCACTGAGAAGAAATTTGTAGTGCGACCAGCCGCAAATAAATGTAATAATCACACACTAAAGGTTGGGCAATTTATGCTAAAGGCAAACGTAGCAAACACAGGACTATGAAAATGGGACAAATTCATTTTTAAGTCTGCATAAAGCATAAAATCTCTGCAGCCAGATGGAAGCAACTTATACCCACTGAACAGGAAATGACTGCAGTCAGCCAGTGCTGACTGGGCCTGTTTTTTTATACTGTAGGTGTTTTGTTGAATACCAAAAGTTCCTCAAAGTTTGTCCTGGAAATTTCACTGTACTTACTCACTATCCTTTCCACCCTGTTAAATCAAAAGGTTAAACAAAGCTTGAAGTACACACGCTTATGGGCTTTTTCACTACTTACTTCACTACACTACTTAATCCGTTTTTGGGTCAAATCTTGATGTTTTTTGCCCAGTTGTGATCCCTAAATATTTGTCATGTTGGACACCATAAACAGATTAAGGTCTCTGACAAGTTACTTGTAATTTTTTTTATTTTCATTTATTATTATTATTATTTTTTTTTGTTTCACACATGTTAATGTTCAAGAAGGATTGCGCCCATCAGTCACTAAAATCATGACGATGGTAGAAGTCATCAGTGAGCAGGACACAAAGAGCATTTGTGCACAGGACAAACAAAATTGGTTGGGGAATTCACGTTTGGGGGTGAACATAAGATCAGGTGCTTCGCATTTCCATTTTGTGAACTTAATCAGTTAAACAGTCAACCAAAGTAAACCAGGGTCAATGGTGTAGGTGCTTGTGTGATGAGGTGCTGAATTGTGTGCTTGAATCCAGTCAGAAGCTGAAGAGAAATCCGTAAAAAGCAACAGGACAAAATGACTTCTGGTACCTCCAGATATCCCACAACCATGTTAAGTACTCAAAGCCTTACCTGCCCTATGAGGAAATTGCAGTTGGTCCAAATTTCCTTGAGTTGGCCTCAAAATCTCATCTGTTTTGAGTTTTTCAGAGATTTTTATAACCAGAGAAGTGTGTGCCACAGGCCAAATATTAAAGGATTTTCAGTGGAAAATATGTCAACTAACAGTTCTGCATAGTTCTTACAAAGTTGACCCTGAAAATTGTCTGGGCCAGAACTTTCACTACTCTGAAGCATTTCAAATCTATATCAACAAATGTTTCTTCAGCACTGGGCAAGTTTTATTGGACAGACAGTTACTTACCATAATTGAGAGTATTATAAAGATTACGTTAATTCTAAAAGTTACTCAGTACTCTGTAGCCTGTGCGTTGCTTCCATAATAACCTGCACTTTGTTTTTAACATTTATATACTTTTGCAAATATAAAAAACATCTGAAGTCCCTCAGTATCAGCAAATTTTGTGAGGAAATGCACAAAAGTTCAATATTGGCAGACCACATTTTTGTTCACACATGAACGGAACCCGCTTCTGAATGACTTCCCAGAGACTGCTGGGTCTCAGTCTCAGCTGTTCACCAAAGCCATCAATGACCAAATCAGATTGTTGGTCCCATTGGTAATGCCATGTCCCTATCAAGGCCTTAGGGGATGATGGAGGGGGAGGGGGATCCTCCAGTACTCCAGTACATCTTCCCCTTTTCCACCCCCCAACCCCCCAGATCAGAGAAAAATGACCTAATGATCTCAGTAGCAAAAGTCCATGACACCAGTACCCAGCCCCAAAGTAGCAGAGAGAACACCAGGCTACACTGAAGTGGCCCCAGATGAACACAAAGGAACAAAAGAATGCTGGCAGTAAGAAAATATCCAATCGTAAAGTGACAAATAACAGCTTCATTAAAAGCAGAGCGTATGAGAGTGTCTGACTAAGCTATTGCAGAATTTAAGTGAACATTTAAACCAAATGGTGTGATTTACTTTTTTTTTTTTTTTTTTTTTATATAGGCCTATTATTGGACTATTTTGAGTGTCCTTGTGCCTGTTTTGTGTGTCTTTTAAGACATTTTGTTGTTGTTTCATCTCATCCTTTTTGCATTTCTTTGTTAATATTTTGCATTTCCTTGTAGTGAATATATCTGTTTCAGGTCATTTCTCATTTTAAGTAATCTTGCTGCTCTTTCCTGTAGTTTTATAGCTTTGATGATTTGCTGATTGGCTTTCCAGCAAAAAAATGTTAATCTTCAAAATGAGGTTCTGGTCTATGCTCATTTGAGCCTCTGGGCTCAAATGAGCATAGACCAGAACCTCATTCATGTCTGAACCTCACTCATGTCCACATTCATGTCTGCAGGAGAATTCTGCACATGCACAGATTAAAAATAATCAACCTTATCTGCTAGAAATTGCATTTGCATTATAAACACGTATCTGAAGTGACGGTCAAGACCTTAACCTTCTCCCCATGAGTATCCGAATGTACCAAATAAAACAACAATGCTATAGTCCAAACAAGGGAATACAAGAGAAACCTTGTACTGCAAGGTCATTAGGTTAATTGGCAGCGCAAAATGACTTGGGTATGTCTATGTGAATTGCTGTTTTACTCTATATACTGGCCCTGTGGTAGGCTGCTTACAATTTACAGTCTTCTACTAATATTAATAAAATTGGCATGACATATAAAGAAAAAGTAAAGAGGCAGGTAGAGGCCTGAGGTGATGGTGGCGCTCACAGTGCTCTGAAGCACCAGGCTGGCCATGGAAGCCCTCTGAGTGGAGGTAGGTTTATACAAAGGTTAATCCCCTCAGACAAGCAGAGGAGAAGAGCTCCGGTGTGACAGGCATCCTGTTCGTTCACCGATGCCTCTGCTACCTGGAGGCAAAATCCTCCCGTCTCCATGTAAAGGCTATTTGCTTAAACATGGATAGACACTTGCTGTCTTGGGGTGAATGGAAATGCAGTTTAAAATGTCTGGAATTGAGTTGATTTTTTTATCATCTCACTCAGCCTGGATGTGGGTTGATAATATAATATATAATCATATATAAAGAAAACTTAAATAGAAAGATACTCGCACTTAAAAACCTTTAACATCACCAAAGGGTTGTTTGTAAAGAAAGAAAGAAAGAATGCCAATCATTTCAAAAGGGAAAAACTTTTTTTTTTTTTTTCCCTTTCAGCAGTTTAGACTCCCTGAGGGATGAGGGATTGTGGTATATTCTGTAATGAAATTTGGAAGGTCTCTCTTTATCCCTGTCATGTAAAATATTGTATTTGATTGTGTTTCCACATTTCCCTGAGGGATGATTTGTCTTTCAGGGCATTTTCTGAATTTCACCAAGGCAAACAGAATGGGCTGGACCTTTCTATTCATCTGTTTGTATATCATAAATAGCATGGAATAGTTCTTATCTTATTACAAGTGGTATAGAATGCCATCTTTATCTGAAATCCAGGATGTTGTAGTTGCATTTGGATCTGGTCATGCCAAGTCTGTCCGCATTATGATTCGATTCTATTATGCAAATAAGGTGGGTGGAGAGACTTATTTTGTTTTGCTGAGGAAAGGCTGCTCTGTATCCTTATGACGGGCAGCTTCAGCTAGTAAGAAGAGGTGGTGTTTTAACCTTTTGGGCTGAGTTGTTTTTCTGATGGATCTGGCCAAACTATAGACATTGAAACTACACCTGCCTTAAACTGAGATGCCAGACAGACTGACTCCAAAATATGGTCTGAATGATCATTTGACGTCACAGATATAAATTCATACTTTCGGCACTTACAACAAACAAACAGCAGAAAGTGGATTTTGACAAATGATGAGGAAAATGCATCAATGCTTTTTTAAATCCATTTTCTGAATTGGACTGCAAACCAACGGGGGCATGTGTTTGCATCTGAGTTGAGAACTGCACATGGCTACCAAATTTATATCTATTACTTTTTTAGTTTTTCCACTACATCAACATAACTGCATTCAGTGTATTATTTAGTGCCATAATAACAACCACAGCTGGAGAACTGCTGCGCTCTATGCTCACATTTGGACCTTTCTCTGTGTATTTCTTTTAAATGTAAAATATCGCACCTCAGCTTTTATTTAGACTCTGTTAAGTCTAAAGGTCTATCATGAGAAAGATATTAGCAGGGGCTTGTTGATCAGCCTTCTGTTTAGGCAAAAATTAGGAAGTATGAATTAATGATGATGATAAAATGTGTTCCTCTGACACATCTGTTATTGACATCAGAGAAATTATTTCCTAGTCATTTAATTTGGATGTAATGAAGGTGTGAACTTATCCCTGAAATGAGTTTGTAGGGGTTTGGGGATGCTCAGCGCCTCCATCCCTTCATGGTGCCAGGGGCAGGTCAAGGGCTCTGATTGTCAGTGTTTATTAATGGGCCCTGCAGAGGGTGATGACAGCAGGGTGATCTCTATGATGATGATGTCTTATTGCTTTCCATGAGCACCTCAGGTACATACATATTTATGATGTGCTGCCACCTTGACACCAGCTAGAAATATCTGTTTAACACCCTGCCCAGTCGGATGCTTACCAAAGCAGTCAAAAACAAAACAATCTTTTAGCTTCAACAGTTCCAGTGTTCTGTTAACCTTAACAAACCGCAAAATGACTATCATTTATATTTCAGGTGGCCCCAAAATATGAAAAGCGGTTTGACATTGTGTGTAGTTCTGACAAAACAGAGGGAACGGCATCATGTCAAAGAGGAGAAACCAGCATGATGAGATCAACCACGCCATGAATTTTCACTATACTGATGTCAGCACTTCATGTTAATCAGATGGCTTTTTGACCACAAATTGAATTAATTAGAACTAATTTATATGACAGATTGATTTGTTACAATACGCGTGTATGCGTTAAATATTAACAGCTAGCACTTCCCCGGGGACAGCAGGGATTTTAAAGGGCAACTCATACGCCATCATTTAGTTGATTAATATGGGCCACTCATGTCGAGCAGACAGATTTGTTTTACTTACTTATTCATGTCCTTACAGAATGCAACTCTCCTCTGTCTTTACCCACAGCAATTCTGCCTCACTGTCCACCTTGTGACATTCATTCTGGTGTGCATCGACAAGACAGACTTAACAAAGAATCAAGAAATCAGATTTTTTTCTCAGTCAACTAATAGCTCACAGAATATGTAAGCCTGAATACATTTGGAAAGAGCACACACTTTAACCCTTTGCACCAAAGATTTCTACTATCCACCTGGACTTTTTGCTTATTTTAACCGTAAACGGGCCAGGAAGTTTCCTGCCACTAAGTGCTTTTGCCCATTTTTCCAGAACACTTAGAACCGTCGATATCTGGCAGTTTACACTATGTTGAAAGAATTTGTTAACAGTTAACAACGAAGGAATGGATTCGCCGACTTCTGGCAACAGTGTGAGTGGAATTATCGTAATGACCAAATATTGGCTGTGAAGCGAAACTTCTCAGCTTTCAGAAACCATTTGAATATTTCTGATTGAGCAAACATTCGTGAACATACGGCAATTCGAAATGCAGTGGCTGCCAGCAACGACGCTCGGTTTAGAAGGGTTAAAGTATGGTATTTTGAATTTGATGAACAAAACTTTTAATTTGGAAGGATGCATTTTATTAAGTGCATAGAGAAGAGGGTATGTTTATTGGAAAAATGAATTATGCATGCTATTAAGTGAGTAACATCATGTTATTAGGTGGGTAATGGCCATGTATCAATCAACGAGTCCAATCATTTTCACTTTTTGTGTTTTAGATCTTTGCACTGTTGCAAACTGACCATGTTTGAGTTTTAACTCACACAAAATATGGACACTGTACCATCGAATTTGATTGATCCAGCAGTTTGTTTAGAACATTTGCAACATAATCTTGACACTGATTAGCTAAAGCCTTAAATGCCCCCAAATACTTTCACACACAATTTCACTGGGGTCAAACAATCCTAGTGTTTGTCTGTCCTCTAGTCAGTTCATTACGTATCATAAATTCAACATTAGTTCATGCGGATGAAGTGTAGGTCAAATAGCAAACTGAACTCAGGCAAACCTGAACTCAGAGCAAGGTCTCTGATAGCCCGCAAATCATTTGGCACCTGGTCTAATACTTTGGTTTGTTGTTTGTAACAGAAGATTTGATCTGGGTTTTCAAATGAAATAGTCTTAATCTTTCCTACTTTTTCCTTTGAGCAAACTGAAAATTCCTCTCTGCAAATAAGTTATTCGATTTATCCAGTGTGCACTACACTGTGATTTGTGATGACAGGAGTTGAATATTACACTGATACTGTATGGCACTGTAAATCCACCGCCCCATCTCTGCTCCTGCTGTCAAATGCATTCTGAAGTTGTATTTCAGCCATGCCCCTTCAGCACGGAGCTCGCTGAATAGAGAAATAATGAGTGCTGTCTAGAGACAATGTCGCTATTATTTTGGATCTTCTTGATCTCTCTCTCTCTTTCTGTCTATATCCATTTCTTGGAGTTTTCTCCTCCACCTCATGTCTTCCCCTCATTCTCCCTGCATCTATGGCTCCGTTCCATCAGCAGAGTCATACCACCCACTCTCAGATAATTCGTTTCTCTCCTCCCTTTTTGTAAATGGCACCATTAAGATCCTGTCATTTGTGAATATGTGTGAAATGTACAAAGGCTTCAGGGAAGAAGGTTTGCAGGCAATCCGTGTAATTGTGCTTTAAAGACATAAGGTGGATTAACAGCAAAGCCAAGAGCAGACTGGATGCATCATGCCATCTGTTATCTTTGCTGTATTCTCACGCACTGTATCACATATTGATAAATAGTAACTATCGCTTTGCATAGATGAAAATCATAGTGTCTGTATCCAAATTTCAGTCTTGTATCTAAAAGCAACAATGGCTCTACCGGAAGAGGACAGAACATTTGGATATCACATCGCAGATTACTTGAGATTTCCTGCTTTAAAATTCTTCTCAAAACATGCGTTGAACAAGTATTATCCCACGGGTCTTCTCACTCATTGGTGAATGCTGCTGCTCTATTGAATTCTCAACTGTTACAATTTAGCTGTAGCAGTCTTTAAATTGTGAGGCATGAGGGGTGGATCTGACATCCTCTGCTCTCTCCTGATATCAGGCAGGTCACTGTTTGATGCAGTCTGTCAATCACACAGTAACCCTGTCCTAATGCTCAGCGTTACTCAGCTTTATGGTCTATTTTCCCCTAAATGGTACCATCATTTAAGAAAATAGCACTGTGTTGTATTAAAGAAGCTTTGAATCTAGCAACTGAGACCATGAAATCATTAGCAAAACATTTAGAGGTAATAAATCAGGCGACAAGTAGGGCCATTTTCCCATAGACTTCTATACAACTGGACTTCTTTGTGCGACCAGTGGCATCGCACCGTTAACTGTCAGAGAGACTTCAAGTTTAATGTATTTTTCTGACCCAGAGGTTATGTTCAATGTCAGCACACTGGTTTTCAACTTTCAAAAAAATTTTTAGTATGATTCATATTTATTTATCATGTTTTTCTCACCTATAAAGTGGAAAAAACAAACTGAAGTAAAAATGGAAGTATATCCTCGTCTTCTTCCCAATTGAGAAATTCTGAAAAAAGCCTTTGCTCCAATTTACACTAAGTTCAAAGAGCAAAGGCAACCGAAATAGAGGAGGACATATTGGAGAGACTCTGCTACATGAGTCAGACCATTGTTGCCACCTTAGCGACTTTTCAGGCCCCTTTAGCGACATTTTTTTTTTCAAAATGGTGACTAGTGACTTTTTCTGCTGTTAGTGGAGACTGGAGTGAAAGCGCGCATCGCTCTGCACTTATCACTGAGCAGCAGCAGCGGGTGCTGCCGTGAGCCCCGTCCCAAAGGCAGTCAGAGCAGAGGGGAGATCCTCACTCCTCCATTAGCATCCAGACTGCAAAGGAATCAAAGCCGCTGCTGATCCCGCCCTGGATGTAAATGTAAAGTTTCCCCATGAAAGGACGTTTGGTTGCCCTATATTCTAACATTAAACACTACAGGACTAAACTGATTTAGCCTATTTAATGTGACTCTCGACAAAGCATTAAAGTCATGAAGTCATTTGGAGAAGTGATGGCCTATTTCAATGGCAAAAAGAAAGTTCATTTATAGCTCTAAACACATTTAAGATGTTTTTTACTCCCCTTTTGTCTCTCCCACGACGTTAGACTCTCTCCTACAGTGTCTATTACAATTATAATTACAATAACAGTAGACTTCACAGCACAGTTCGGATCTTTTTTGTTTGCTCATGAATCCTTGACCGACTCTGAATCTGTTGGCTACGCAATCATAATCTCGGTTGCTTATATCTCCTATGAAACGGGTCGTGTATTATACGAAAAACACCATTTTCATAACATGAAACCCTCTTGAATGAAAATTTATTTTTTATCAGAAATGGCATGTGATGGCGTGATTCAGCATTGTATTCCCAAAAAGTTGGCAAACTAACAAGACAGTTTTCATTAATGGCCAAAGTCATGCAGCAGAGGCAAAGACATCCGGACTTTTATTCTTTGTACCCTGTTGGGGTGCAACTTTGTTCTTTTCTCTTATTCAAATATCTTAAATTTCAAGCATTGTCTATTGTGGTCTGCCATGTCTCATTTGATACAACCATCTGTCAGACATATTTGAATCCTGCTAGTAATCTAGATGTACCAATCAAGGATTTATCAAATGAATTTCAAAATACACTACCAGTCAACAGTTTGGACACAATTTCCTGTTCATTTGAATGAGAAAGTGTATGTATGCAAAATATGACGTGGGTTATTTTCTTTCTTTTATGACCCAAATGTCAAGAAAATTTGACAGGGTTGCGTTAAGAATAGCGCAACAGCACATAACAAGTGTTCATCCACCAAGTCTTTCCACAAATCTTTGTTTCAGACTCAACTGCAGTTTGTTAAATACATTAACATGTCAGCGAATAATCTGATGAGGGAATTCATTGTTCTGCCAGATGCTGAAAGAGCACCTCATTGCTTCTCTGCTACTTGGAAAAGAGATATTATTCATCTGCATCTTGGGAAATACATCCAAATATCTTTCTGGTATTCTACTGTAGCAACAGACTATGCATTTATCTTTCTTTTTCAGTCCTATGGCTTTCTCTTACCGGCACGTTTTATCAAGTATTAGTTCTGAATTTTGTCTCTTGGTTCTTGGCATCTGGTTTTCATCTTGAAATTTTGCCCTATAACCTAATTGCCTGGAATCATTTAGCAGTGGAATAATGACAGTTGCCAGGCACACTGCATTTTCACAGTCAACAATGGGCAATCATGGCTTACTGTTCCTTCAAAAATTGGTTCTTTCTGAGATTTAACAACAAAACATTAAATCTTGTTTTCATCTTAATGAATTACCTTTTTTTTGTGGATCTTAACTGTAAATTTCCACCAAAAATATATTTTTTTAATTTGTAAGGCTCTATTATTGTACTGGAACATACAGATGGTTATTTGTCAAATAAGTGGAAACATACCTAGATTTTGCCTCAGTAAGGACTCCCTCCAACAATCAAGAAGATATCCCCCTTGATACAATGTATGAAAGTGACTTTGAGTGATATCATTCACAGGCACAAACAAAGGTAATTTAGTTCCTGCCTTATTTTGCTTGTTTTAGTGTAACCCAAGGCTGTTTAGAATGGATCTATCCAAGTCCCCTAACTTAATCTGCCATTTATAGGCTGAGTGTTTGGGGGCGGGGGGGAGTAGGCATTGTGCTTTGAGATTGGACAAAAAAAAAGTAACCAAGGCAACCATACCGCTATAAGTGTTGTAAATTGCTTAAAACTCATTTATCTGTAATGTGAGTTGCGAGATGGTTGAGGTAAACATGATCAATCAGCAACTGTGTCACAACTCAATTTGTGTAGACACCAACCTCTGTTTCGGTAATGGCTGTGTTAAGTGTGTGTTTTCAGGATGTTTTAAGCAGGCTGCACGAGTTCTATATGGAAATTTGGAACATAATTAAGGAAAGCATTTCAAAGGTGGGCTCATAAATAATGCAAATTTAGTGTTAAATGTCCCTGACAGCCAGTGCTGGCGCTGCAGAACGTGTATCTCAAGAAAGGCTGAGCTAGTCTGTCTGGTCATCAGGCGCCTCCCTTGGAGTGCTATAAATTGACAGAAATGGGAGAGAGTGCAGAATAGATGAGATAGCTTAAATGGGTAACACTCCCTATTAATAAGATTCTTAACGTGATACTGTGGGACTCCAAATTGGGACACAAATAGTTAGTACAGCACTTACAAGGCTTAGCTAAAACATGTTTTATTGCTGGATGCCAATCAAACCCAGTTTATATCTCACACATTCATTGATGAACTAGCTATTCTATATAACCTTTTTCATTCATTCATCTTCCATCGCTTTATTGGTTTCCGGGTCGCGGGGTACTGGAGCCAATCCCAGCTCACACTGGGTGAGGGCGGGGTACACCCTGGACAGGTCACCAGTCCATCACAGGGCCAACATACAGAGATAAACAACCACTTGCATTCACTCACAGACCTATGCTCTGAGTATCCACAGAACATGCAAACTCCACACAGAAAGGCCCCAGGCCGGGAACCGAACCCACGACCTTCTTATTGTGGGGCAACAGTGCTAACCGCTATGCTGCCTCACTTCTATATGACCTATAAAGGTTAAAACTACATTACAATCTTGGTGATTGATGCTGTTACTATTTGCAGTGACCAGTGATCCTGTCAATGTGTTTCAGAACCAAAAAAGTGGCTAGTTTGATGCCATCATCAATAAAAGGATTCAATTATATTATGGATACAGATTTTGACATGACGTTATGATGTACCTTACTTAGACTCAAAATATTGATAAGCAATGTTTTAATTATGCACCTTGCTTTTGATAATGTTTTATTATAACTGGCAAAATCTGATGTAGCACTCTGTAATATCTCTGCTAGCACGGCTAATTTTTGTGCCATTGAAATAACTAAAATGTTTGATTAAATAAATTTGTAATAGATTCTCCATATATGTGTATATGTATATATATATATATATATATATATATATATATATAAACGGTTCGACAGTCAATTAATTTGGCTGTCAAACTGAGCGATCCTTAGTTTTTCTGAGCTTGGATTTCTCCAGCCACTGAATTACATCTACCGAGCGGTTCTTCACCCACAGAATGCACACAGTAGACAGACCCAGTCACTGATTACCTGCTGCCTTACTTAATCAGGTACTAATGTCGCACAGACAGTGAGCACAAGTTGAATCAAAGGGCACAATGCAAATTTTCCCTGCACTGTCATGTGAATAAATCTGTTGTAGGGTCCCTATGGCAGAGAAAGTTATTTCTTAATTTTTCTGCCTTCCTTTCTATTGTGCTGTGCCTTGAAAAGCCTGTATATCTGACCCTCTTTGGTTTTGGAACACCTGAAGTACATCAACATTCTGCAAAGTGAATTTTTTTTTATGAAGTTTCCTCATTTAGAAGCTTTTATTCTGTACTGTGTTTTCTCTACATTTCCCACTCGTCAGTGACTGTTTTTTTAAATATGCAACTATGACAGCATTCAAGCAAAGTACAGCCTGATTGTATGTTATTTGATTGGCTAAACCATGCACACACAGAACCATATTAATTAGCAACATTTAATTAGAAGTTCCTTAATTAAGGACATGTTATTGCAATGAGGCTTTCAAATTATTAATTATTCAGCTGTACCTATATACACTGAAATGCACACATGCAGCTTCAGCCTCAAAGGATTTGGCCAAGAGCTCAAGGAAGGAAGCACAGTTGGAGTCTGATATTCTACCAAGAGTATGGTTCAGCCTTTCTAAGTGTTGGTTTAGCCCAGAGGTCTGTGACAGATGTGGGTGATGTCTCTGCTCCAAATCTCCAGAACTCTGTCCCCTTTGATATTTCTTGACTGCGGGGGCTGTTATAAGCATATTGAGAGAGAAGTCAAGGTCACTCCCACTCTGTCGCTTGAGCCTCATGAATATTATGATTAATCAGTCTTTTAGCCCGAATTATTAACAAGTCCAACATTGTTGTGCACATCCCAAAGATTCTAGGCCTGTTTTTTGAGTTGCTGGAAATGTTGCCCTCCTGAACAACCCATTCATTTTCAACCCCCACGCCCACTCAACACTCCCTGATGACACTTCTTACTCAAAACAAAACAAACTGCAGAAGCAGCTTATCTGCCCTTTGGCTTGGAAGACACAAGAAGAGGTGAGACCTTTCAGGTCCTTCTGCTTCATCAGAAAAACAAGGTCTAAATACAGTCTTAAAATGAGCAATCCGTCACCTCCTCCCTGTTTCAGTCAGCATACATTTCTAAATGCTGAAAAAATAGTACAGCAGTGTACCTTTCTACTAGTTTAGAAGCATCATTTTCATTGTGAATTGTAAATAAAAAAAATCAATGGCATGGTCTCATTCATTTACAAACAGGAGCATTTGTGATAATAGTAGTAATGGTTATGCATATTCATGTGGACCGTATTTGTAAAACTAAAATATTTAGTAATATGTTCTTATTCAGGAAATAACTTGTTGTCTGATGAATATATCTGTGTGATCGCTTAACATCAATTTCTAATCAGTGTAAATATAAGGAATTAGAGAGTTGAGTGATTTTGAAGTTGTCGTGGTTCACTTACGACAAAAATAGAAGGGATCACTGCGGCTAGAGCTTTTTAAGTGGCTGATGAAGCAAAAAAAAGTGCTACATAAACATAACATTTGATGCAATGATGGTTTGCATCGAATGGTAACATCATCTTATTGGTAATTACATGTACAACTATGAAACAGAAAGTTTGCTTTAATTCAGGCTTAAATTACTTTACTGTGGAACGTATTGCTGCAACTCAGTAATCGCTTTTACCGCTAATTAGAGCAGCTGAACTCATCAGCATGCTTGCAATCATGTGTCCAGTTGAGAAAGTTGTGTTCTCCAGCAGGAGGCCAGTTCTCTTCATCTGTCACTGTGTTACTGGAGTGGAAAAAGGTGTCTCGTTTGATGTTCTCCAGGCCTACACTGACTTTTATTTCCCCTTTATTTATTTATTTTATGCTGCACATGGTCCTAAAAATTGAGTAGTTCCTCCCACCGGTGCTCTCTGCTGAGTGGCTGTCAGCTCCAGAAATGTCAAGGGAAAGGCTTGATGGGCAGAAGACAGACGTGCATACAGTAGACAGCATTGCTCTACTTGGAAGGTCACCATCACAAATTGTTCAAATAGTTTGCATGCATGTTATCACTACAGATCTGAAAGTTTTTGTCAAGTTAGGGTTCCCACTTTTTGTGGTCTCAGACCTGGTACAAACGTAAAGGTATATTGGTACCTTCTTATTCTGAGCTACACCCTCGATTAGTATTTGTTTTGTCTTCTATGGTTACTATGGTAAGTAGATACAGTATAGCAAACAGCACACTTGTATTTTTCTCTAATTTTGCGGGAATGCAGACCTTTAACTTTGATCTTACATGGCTCCTCTTGCTTTCAACAGGTGTGGGGAAAAATAGAATAGTTTGGGGAAAAAACAACAGCTTTATCACAAATGTTGACCTTTAATTACAAAACCTTTGGACCAGGAGACCTTGGCTTTTACTCAGGTTGACATTTATAAATACTGAAATGTCCCAGTGAATTGCTTTTTGGTGAAGTCAGTATTGTTGAGCAAGATAGCATCGGTCCATTTGTCAAATACTGTAACTGTTGGCTCAGGGGGCGGGTGGGATGTGTGCTTGGGACAATGTATAGCTGGTCTGAGCTGTCCATGTATGTAGAGGACAGACCTGTTAGCAAAGAGCCACTCCTATCAGTCACAACAGTGACGGAAAGCCGAGATAATATGGTACTCTACCCTGCTACTGTGTTTGCATGCCCAGGACAAGAAATCAGTACAGCTGGTTTCAAAGACTTTTACAGTGAGGGCATCTCTCGGTTTAAATGTTTGTCTGCTTTATTCAATGACACTTCTCTGCAAACTATTTTGCATAGGGAGCAGAGAACAAATATGAAACAAATAAACTAGTTGTCAAGCTGGCATTGTTTGCGCTTCCTGATAGAAACTGGACAGCATGGAAATTTGTTTTATACAGTGTCAAAGCACAGAAAAGATCCAAGCCATTATATTAGGGCCTCTGAGGAAATATTACTTCTCTGGCTGGCTTGTTTTATCCCTGATCTTTCTGTCCAGCCATCATCGCAGGGAGACGGAGGCATCAGTGGGGACACGTGCCTTCTATTGCCTCCGCTGATGAAAGAGGATTTCCTGTCTGATATGCAGTAAAGGTTATCTGGATCGCAGTATGTTTCTGTATAACATGCACTGCCAAGCAAAAACAGGAAAACATTTTTTTTCCTGAAAACTCATTTCGGCTTTGCTTTTCATTATTACCACCACGAACATACTGCACTTATGTGACCATAATTCTCTTCTCAGTGAGCACAACACAACTCTGATGCCTTTTGGTCTGAAATGAAAACAAAATCTCTTGGTGATTCCAGCAAACCTTTAGGGTACACTTTTAGACCCCTCGCCCCTATGAAGCAAGTCCACTATTGAGAAACATTAACTGGAGAAAAATGCTAATAATCAAAAGCCTGCACAAACCTCCAGGTTACTTCCCTCCCACCCCACATTTACCGACCAAGAAGGGAACAAGACATATCCAAATTTGAATAACAGACAAGGATAATGTGTCTCCCTATAATCGTCTCATATTCTGCAAGACATCAGTGGGCTTTGGCACTTACTGTATGCCTATTGCTTTTGGAAATTATTTGTTGCACTGCTTAGAAGCAAAACGTTTCGCCTCAGAGTGGAGGCCTTATTTGATAATTCAGTGTTAAAAAAAGAAAAGAAAAAAAAAAGAGAGAGAAGGAAAGAAAAGAGAAAATGCTGCCTGAGGGTGAGTAGAGCAGACAAGCAACAGCTTTACATCACTCACCTGGATTCAAAAAGGACAGAAATAGCACTAAAAGCATTCACTCTCTCTTTGTAACTGTTCCTTTGTTTCCCTCTTTTGCGTTGGACTACCTTCATGGGCAGCCCTGTGTCTCTTTTTCACCACCAAATTATAGCTACAGGTCATTTTAGAAATTGAGATACTCACATATAAACAAATAAAATCTTTGACAGTTCTAAAAATCTATTAGATAACACGGAAAATGTATCAATCAAAAAACTATATTTGATATTGTTTTATACCTCTCACATTCAAAACTATAGCAATTTAAATTTTTCCGTTATTTTTATGTAATGTATAGGATCACTCATACAGCTAAAATATATGAATGGTGTGTTTCATCAGACCATCATGCTAGTGACACAAAAATGAAGTGGCGAGGTTTAACCTAAGAAAAAAAACATATACAGACACTCCCCAACTTACGAACTAGTTATGTTCTGAGTGGCCATTCGTATCCTGAATTATTTGTAAGTTGTTTTTTGTTCAGCATTTTAAGGGTACCGAACTCTGTACGCTAACACAAGTACAAAGAACTTTGAGGCTGGGGGGGAGGCATAGGCTTCGGTGCTGCGTGGCCGGGGTAGCAGCGAATTTCGCCCTAGGCAGAAGAGGCACGCAGAACAAAATTTGAGCTCACAGTCAACAAGGGGAGCGTTCCACACACAGTTTTAACTTGCAGCCCTGTCTGTTCATATCTCCAAATGTTCATAAAACAAATGTTTGTAAGTAGAGAGAGAGAGAGAGAGAGAGAGAGTGGTCTGAATAGCATGTAAGCAATACATTGTCGGTGGCCTGTCCCTGGCTGCAGGTGTTCCCCGAACTTTTAACTGCAAATTCAAATCAGACCAGGGAGATGGGAAGCAGAGCAGACAGTCAGAAGTCTGGTGTCTGGTGTGCTTCTTTTGCGGTTTACACATGCTAACTATGCTAATTAACAGATAGGAGCACTGAGACACTAACAGAAGCACCAGTCATGCCCATCTATATATATGTATACTTATGTGTGTGGATGCGTGTGTATATTTAACTATTTGCATGTTGCAAAAAAAAAAAAAAAAAGGATTTAAAGTGTCCTTTAGTTGTGGGAATTTGACAGTTTGCAGCTGATCCCACTTAAATGTATGTCCGTCCCTCTCTTGACGTCTGAAGACCTCTCTCACAGATTCCAAGAGATGACAATAATGCAAGTACGTGGATGACGGAAGAAGTAATAGTTCCCTGTCTGCGTCACTTGCTGATTAATTTTTGAAAAACCTTCAAAGCTTTAGTTCAATATACTGTTAAAAACTTGAGGAATATAAAGAATTGAGGAAAGACCAGACAGTTAGATGTCAGGACTACTACTACTGACAGGTAGAAAAGAGTCAGTACTGTTTTACCATTTTGCAGGTTTATGATGCTGGTAAATCTGAATAAATAGTCTACTGTTGTGGACACGGTTACTGGAAAATGAAGCGAACTGCTGAATTGTGGAGGATCTCTCTGAGCCAAAAGTATGTAGCGTGTCTTCTTCTTCTCCTTTCGGCTTTTCCCTTCAGGGGTCGCCACAGCGAATCAGTTGCCTCCATCTAAGCCTGTCTTCTGCATCCTCTTCTCTCACGCCAACCACCTTCATGTCCTCTTTCACTACATCTATAAACCTCCTCTTAGGTCTTCCTCTAGGCCTCCTGCCTGGCAGTTCAAAACTCAGCATCCTTCTACCAATATATTCACTATCTCTCCTCTGGACATGTCCGAACCATCTCAGTCTGGCCTCTCTGACTTTATCTCCAAAACCTCTAACATGTGCTGTCCCTCTGATGTACTCATTCCTGACCCTATCCAACCTGGTCACTCCCAAAGAGAACCTCAGCATCTTCATCTCTGCTACCTCCAGCTCTGCCTCCTGTCTTTTCCTCAGCGACACTGTCTCTAGACCAAACAACATCGCTGGTCTCACCACAGTTTTGTACACCTTTCCTTTCATCTTAGCTGAAACTCTCCTATCACACATCACACCTGACACTTTTCTCCACCTGTTCCAGCCTGCCTGCACACGCTTCTTCACCTCTTTTCCACACTCTCCATTGCTCTGGACTGTTGACCCTAAGTACTTAAAATCTTGCACCTTCTTTATCTCTTCTCCCTGTAACCTCACTCTTCCACTTGGGTCCCTCTCATTCACACACATATACTCCGTCTTACTGTGGCTAACCTTCATTCCTCTCCTTTCCAGGGCAAACCTCCACCACTCTAGCTTCTCCTCCACCTGTTCCCTGCTCTCACTACAGATCACAATGTCATCTGCAAACATCAAAGTCCATGGAGATTCCTGTCTAACCTCGTCTGTCAGCCTGTCCATCACCATAGCAAACAAGAAGGGGCTCAGAGCTGATCCCTGATGCAGTCCCACCTCCACCTTGAACTCCTCTGTCACACCTACAGCACACCTCACCACTGTCTTACAGTCCTCATACATGTCCTGCACCGCTCTAACATACTTCTCTGCCACTCCAGACTTCCTCATACAATACCACAGTTCTTCTCTGGGCACCCTGTCATAAGCTTTCTCCAGATCTACAAAGACACAATGCAGCTCCCTCTGACCTTCTCTGTACTTCTCTATCAACATCCTCAAAGCAAATACTGCATCTGTAGTACTCTTTTTTTGGCATGAAACCATACTGCTGCTCACAAATGCTCACTTCTGCCCTTAGTCTAGCTTCAACTACTCTTTCCCATAACTTCATTGTATGGCTCATCAGCTTTATTCCTCTGTAGTTGCTACAACTCTGTACATCTCCCTTGTTCTTAAAAATGGGCACCAGCACACTTCTCCTCCATTCCTCAGGCTTCTCACTATCTAAGATCCTGTTGAACAACCCAGTCAGAAACTCTACTGCTACCTCTCCTAGACACTTCCAGACCTCCACAGGTATATCATCAGGACCGAGTGCTTTTCCACTCTTCATCCTCTTCAGTGCCCTCCTCACTTCATCCTTACTAATCTTTGCTACTTCCTGGTCCACAACAGTCACCTCTTCTACTCTTCGTTCTCTCTCATTTTCCTCATTCATTAGTTCTTCAAAGTACTCTTTCCATCTTCCCATCACGCTATTGGCATCTGTCAATACACTTTCATCTCTATCCTTAATCACCCTAACCGCCTGCACGTCCTTCCCATCTCTGTCCTTCTGCCTTGCCAACCTGTATAGATCAGTCTCTCCCTCCTTACTGTCCAACCTAGCATACAAGTCATCGTAAGCCCTTTGTTTGGCCTTTGCCACCTCTACTTTCACCTTACGCTGCATCTCCCTGTACTCCTGTCTACTCTCTTCTGTCCTCTCAGTGTCCCACTTCTTCTTAGCTAACCTCTTTCTCTGAATACACTCCTGCACCTCCTCATTCCACCACCAAGTCTCCTTATCCACTTTCCTTCCAGATGACACACCAAATACTCTCCTACCTGTCTCCCTGATCACATTAGCTGTAGTTGTCCAGTCAACTGGAAGCACCTCCTGGCCATCCAGAGCCTGTCTCAACTCCTTCCTAAAAATCATACAACACTCTTCCTTTTTCAGCTTCCACCATTTAGTCCTCTGCTCTGCCTTTGCCCTCTTCATCTTCCTCACCACCAGAGTCATCCTACACACCACCATCCTATGCTGTCTGGCTACACTCTCACCTACCACTACTTTGCAGTCACTGATCTCCTTCAGATTACACCGTCTACACAAGATGTAGTCTACCTGTGTACTCCTACCTCCACTCTTATAAGTCACCCTATGTTCCTGCCTCTTCTGGAAGAAAGTATTCACTACAGCCATTTCCATCCTTTTTGCAAAGTCAACCACCATCTGTCCTTCTGCGTTCCTCTCCTGGATACCAAACCTGCCCATCACCTCCTCATCATCTCTGTTTCCTGCACCAACGTGTCCATTGAAGTCTGCACCAATGACAACTCTCTCACTTCTAGGGATGCTCTGCATCACTTCATCAAGGTCCAACCAGAATTTCTCCTTCTCCTCCAGCTCACATCCTACCTGTGGAGCATACCCACTAACAACATTGAACATTACACCTTCGATTTCTAGCTTCAGACTCATTACTCTATCTGATACTCTTTTAACCTCCAGAACATTTCTAACAAACTCCTCCTTCAAGATAATTCCTACTCCATTTCTCTTCCTATCTACACCATGATAGAACAACTTGAACCCTGCTCCTAAACTTCTAGCCTTGCTACCTTTCCACTTGGTCTCCTGGACACACAGTATGTCTACCTTCCTCCTCTGCATCATGTCAACCAACTCTCTACCTTTCCCTGTCATAGTTCCAACATTCAAAGACCCTACTCTCAGTCCTAGACTCTTGGCGTTCCTTTTCTCTCTCTTCCTACGAACACACCTTCCTCCTCTCCTTCTTCGACGAACAGTAGTCCAATTTCCACCGGTACCCTGTATGTGAACAGCACCGATGGCGGTCGTTGTTAACCCGGGCCTCGACTGATCCGGTATGGAAGTCATAGATTCGATTCGCATGTTTGATTTGGCAAAAGTTTTACGTCGGATGCCCTTCCTGACACAACCCTCTGTATTTATCCGGGCTTGGGACTGGCACAATAAGGCACTGGCTTGTACCCCCTTGCGGCTACATTAAAAGTATGTAGCGTGTCACTTTGCCAAAAATTTAAGAATTCATATCTCCATGTGTTGTTGCACTGATTTATATGAGCTCAATCATTTCCATCTGTGTTTTTTTTTTATTCATTTATTAATTCTTTGCTGCCTCTGCCACAAAAATAATTTAAATTGGATGGGTCTGGTTGTGACTGTCAGCTGAGAGCACAGTGAGAAACTCATTCACTTTTGTGCCCCAGAACATGACAGAGTGAGATTTTTTCCTATCTGTATTTTTTTTCTAAATCCCCCTGTTTTAAAAATCCAACCTTTAATGTGTAGATATCTCCTGTAAGTTTATGGTGAACTAGATCACACAATTCTCAAGATAATTCTGTAATTTCAAGGGATGGTTGGCAACCTTTCACCATAGTTTATCACATTACAACAGTGACTATTGACAAAATGATACCAGGACTGTCTCCTTTCATTATTGTCCAACAGTATGGATGTAGATACAGTATTTTAATCATACATTGACCGCCAAACTCTGTTAAGATAGAGCTGCAGTAAACACCACCGATAATGGAAAACTGAGTCAGATAAAATGTACTCTCTTTTACTCTACTTAATTTTTTAATGGGGAAGGGGTGGAGTAAAGCATAATAATATCTGATAAACAATATGGGTTCCAGGCATATCAATTCCCTGATGAGAACATCAGCTTAGGCACCTAATTAATTCCAGTCAGGCGTGTTTGCAGCTTGTACACACACCTGATGATTACTAATATACACTCAGTTGGCTATTTTATAGGAACCCATAGCTAATACTGATGTAATCCAATGTAACCGTCCATCGGAGGGTTGTCCATTAAGCTGCATAATGATTTTGAGGTTGTAGTGTTTGGAGCTTTTGAGCTCTATTATATACGGAAGTCTTTCTGTTATTTATCCAGTCTTCTCTGTCCTAAATGTGGTGGACAAAATAATACAGTAAACACCGGGCAGTAGTGAGAGTTATTATGAAGCAGAAATGTTGTGTTGGCAGATCGGTTTCAAACAACAGTCTCCTTGATTCAGTATTAAAAGTAGGCCAAAAAAAAAAAAAAAAAAGAACATATTGGACAATCCGCAGTGTTTATGCATGATGTGCAACACACCATGCATAAAGCTGCACGTGAGCTTGGACAAAATTATCAGACTATGGGTTCCAACTAAGGAATAGAGAAGTAGATTGTGCCATTTGGACTTTTCAAATTAATGAGATGATTGACATTTAGACAAGATTAGATTAGGTCATCTTGTGTGTCTGAAACATGTCGTGTTATCCACTTCAATCATCATCCATGTCTCTCGTCTTACATTGGAACTATTAGAGAAATTCAAGTGGGCCATAAAAAAAAACCCCATAAAGTTTTTACTTTTCAGTCTCTATGATGAAAGATATTTAACTGGACTGAACTTTGATGATGATGATGTGATGAAAAGAAATGAAAATTCATGTAGATTTAAGTTTGATTTTGTCATTTACTTTCATTATGATTAGGCCGTTCAGATTTTTACATCAGACTGACACTCCCAAACACTTTATCTTTGTGAGTTGAACTGCTGTTTGCACTTCATGTTGTATTTTGTCAGAACAGAATAGGTTTATATAAAAGTTTTTATAGATTAGGGGGAGGGTTATTATAGGTTTATTCTCATTTGTTCCAAAAAGCCAGTTTCTTTTAGAGCAATGTCTTCCTAAAACAGTAATAAAAGCTCAATTCATAACATTGTTCTGTCCATTCTTTGGCTTCTTAACTCAACTGCATGTGATACTGGAAGCATAATTATCCTTTTTTTAAATCACATGAAAATTAAATGTGGGCGTGTGTGTGTGTGTGTGTATATGTATGTATATATATATATATATATATATATATATATATCATCTGGTAAAGTCACCATTTTCTTTTTCCTTTCAGTCTCTTCAAACTGCAATCTCACCAATGACACTTGCAGAAAAATCTATGGATTCACAACCGTTAAAGAGATAAATATACTGTCAGCGGGTAAATCATCCAGGCTTGAAAAGACTCGGCAGAAAGCAGACTGACAGTGATTATTCTGTAATTAGTAATGCTGCATCAAAGAAAGCTAATCAAAGGTAAAATGACAGTAAAAATGTACTCAGTGCACCGTCATTGATCTACACTGAGTTTCAACTTTTCTTGAGCTGAATATTTAATTCAATTAAATTTTTTCATTTATTGAGCTTTTATGCTAATATATCTTCGTTTTACAAATACATGAATGTAATTTATCACGTGATTATAATATCTTTTTCATTCTAACTCCTACCTGTGTCTCAGAGACTGTTTAGTCAGGTAAGGGTGATTATGGGCTGCTGAGAGCGTGACGTTCTGCTGCTATTGCAGCGAAGGCAATCACTTGTTGTGACAGGGACAAGGAAGCTCCCTCTCCCTACAGGAAGCTGATTGATTGGGCAGTCAGGAGGAGGGAAATGTCCTTCACAGTGGGTAGGGAAGGACAGCCGGGTGAGACACTCTCCTCTCAGAACTTTGCCTTTTGCTGAACTAATCCTCACTGTAGACATCAAAGAACTGCAGCTGGCATGGGAATGAGCTCTACTGGAAATGCATCTGTCGAATAACACTGATGCAGGCATCCAGATTCATAAAGTAGTATCAGCCTGTTTTGACAGAGCTTTTTTCATAGTCATCTAAAAAACTGCCAAAATTTAAAGCATAACCATCAGAGTGTGTTTCTGCAAGTCCAAATAGAGAGGAAGCTGCAGAGAAAATATTACATGTGCACTGCACTGTGGGGAGAATCAGCAAGACTGTTACTCCCTATATGTTATCCATTTCATAACTTGTCACTCCCTGATTTAGCAAAATGCATAGAGCCTGTCAATTTCAACAATGCCGTTAATTTCAAAGACAGACAGAGGGCAGCCAGTACAAAGCTTGAAGAAAAGAAAATAACATTAAGAAAGCAATCAACAATAATTGTTTTACTTAGGTGTGGTAATTAGCACTCCAAACCTTTCTAATGAAATGGTAGATTGGAGTGGTAGAAAACTGAATTTCAAGGATTTACGTTAATATTAAGAACTCCACATTCTTAATATAAGAAACAGCTGCTGCATGTGTCCCTGCCTTGCTCATTCTTTATGTGAAACATGCAGATTTTGGCCTAATATTACCAACATGAACAGTTCAAATTCCCCTACCAGGGAACTGCACGGACCTGATATACTAAGCTTTGCATAAAAGTCATATAAAAAACATTAAATACACACCAAAAACTTCAGATGTATGAAACTGCATCAACAGGATTCAACGCACATTTTTCATTTCCATCCCAATCAACTGGAAATTGACCGTACACACCTCTGACCTAAATTGAATATGCTATGCCTAAAGCTATATCTCTTTTAAAAAATGGACAAATAGTGTGAACAAGCAGCAAGTCAGCCCGAAAACAGAAATTTCTCTGTGACTTTGAGGTGCTACGTCTGGAAGTAGAGTCCAGAAAAGACTTTATTTTCTGGACACATAAAGACTCATTCCTCTGCCATTAATAATGAGAGAAAACAAATGGAGTATGGCCGAGGCTGTTAATGTAATGTTGTTCCTGATATACGTTGCAACAGAATGGGGTATTATTTTTGTGTGTTTTGCACAATCTCTTTGTTGACATGAGTAAAATAGGTAAGGGTTTTTTTTTGGTTTATTTCACTCATTACATCTGCTATAGACTGTTTTCAATGTACACGCACATCCGTGGATTGAAGCAATCTGCAAGCCAGGGTTTTAATCAACTTTACTCATTAGTAAATCAACGGACGTAATTGTCCTCTAGGAAGCGCTGATTCTCTAGTCTAAACCATTGAGGAATAATGACAGCGCTAAGACAACAGGATATTTAGGGTGTGTATGCTCCTGTGGGCTTCGGAAGAGTTGATTTTAAATTGATTTAACTTTTAAATTAATTGCTCACAGAGAAGCCACCCATTGCGCGGCCTGCCAGCCAGCAGCCTGTTCCCTGCTCTGCTGTTTGTTAGGATAAATGAATCATGGGCAACACTGCCACAATATTAGTCAGTCTCATTTGTGCGTCATGTATTATTTGCACGTCGATGGAATGAAAATGCTCTCTATTAACATAAGCAAATTCATCCTCTGATGGTGCTTTTATAGCAGTATGTGTGTGCTGCTCTGATTACATGATGCAAATTGTGCCTTAATGTTAGCCTGCTCAACCACAGCATACAGAAAATGATGTACCTGGATTACATACATGCAATCTAGTCACACACAGCAGGTATGGCCCTCAGAGATAACTGTCAAAGTCTTGACTGGTCTGCCACTTCTCCTGTTGTCAAAAAAAAAACCCAGTAACAACAACAAAAGAAACACAATATGGTGAACAATTCTAAGTGACCAGTATGACACTCCTCACCATGTCCTTCTGCACACTCGGACCAATTTCTTCAGTGAGAATGTCAGTGTGATGTAATAATCGGAATGGCCTAATCATAATGGAAGCACCAATTCTAAATTGCTAATAATTTTGGATTGCTGTCCAAAGTCTGGCAGGGCTCTAAAAGCCCATTACCTTCTAATTCTCCAATCCACTGTGTCCTTTAATAAGCTGCCATTGTTGTCAGGGTTTGTATTGCTTCCTTTTTGCATGATCCCATGTCCACTTGTCCACACATGGTGTTCCTATTTACAATAAAGGCCGTATGTCTTTGCTGAGCAAATCAGAATTGAAACAAAATGAAACAGAAAAGGAGCTGGCAATGATTTCACTCTTGATATGTCCGGCTGTAAGCATGAAACATTTCCTGTCTACACAACGGAAGCACACAATGCCCTGCCTCTCCTACTTAAATTTTGTACTTCTGTAACTGATTTATAAAGACTATTCTTCACAATGATTACATTTTTTTATTCTGTAACTTTATTTAGTGATAGTCAGTAACTCTTCTCCTCAGCACTATTATTAAAAGCCTAAGTCTACTCTTTCTCAAAGCCTAATCAGTAGTCTATTACTATTTATTATTTTATTACTTGTTAGGGACTTTGGCATGACTTATAGCAGAGTGTCATTTTTTTTCTTCTGCTTTTTGCATCTAAAATACCACGGAGGAAAATGCAGATGCAGTATTGCCTCTCACACATGACACTCTATCACCGCCTGTAAATTCTTCCATTTCAGTGAGCACCTTGTTAAACATTTGTGCCGTGCCAACTCGTACAGACATGTGGCACCATAGCCATTACCTGTGAGGTAAGCCACGCTTTTAAATGTTAATTGCAGTCCCTCACACTTTCTCATCACACTTATTCTGAATGATGTGCTGTGAGCACCCCTGAAATTTATTCTGTTTATTCTCAGAGTGGTGAAGATGCACACAAGTATGTTGCTCATATGTGATGTTGTGGTCAGCATCATCAAAGAGTTCATTCAGTGAGAGGTTCTGTAGTGTAAATGAAGCTTATCAAGCTTCTTTTGACAGCAACACAAACAATAAATGAATTAATAAAATGACTTCCAAATTAAAAACTTTGACCAGTGAAAAGAAATTATCATTATTGTAGACTAAAGAGAAAACACTGGCCATTTTAACATGTGCATAATTTTCTGTTTAAAATTATAGGACAGCCCTAAGTATTGGTGAAGGTGAATACAAGCTTCATTAAGAATGATGATGCTGTGAGTTAGATTTCGTTGAGGCCCTGGGCTTTTGTCACATCATCTCCCTCTGCATTGTTAGACAGTTCAGACAAATGACAGATATGCCAAAAACAAGAAAAACAGCGCCACCTGGAAGTGTTTCATCGAAAATGTAACGCAGCAGGATCATGCGTAGAGAACAATGTTATTGAAATGTCTTCAAAACCGGAACAAAAGAAACAAGTGTACACTACCAGTCGCCTTCTATGCTTTGCTGTGGAGCTGGTGCCACATTGTGACCAGTCTGGGCTCTGTCAGTGGTTTCATTAATGACAGCTATGGTCTAGGGATGAGAAATTGTTTGGATCTTAAATATAGTACAGTCCAAAGCAAAAACGGAATAATTCAGTGTTATATTTCGATTGGATGTTGATTGACATAATGTTCACATAGTTTGGCAATCTAATTGTTAAAATATTGTTTTTTTTATTTTTGTAGGGCAATCTGAATGTAAGCATGGCTTCTTCTTCATGCTTTATGCTTTAGTATGTGCACTCAGAAGTACCCACCAAGAATTACCACACGAATAAGTATTAGTGAAATGTTCATATTATTTATGTAATACATTCATTCTCTTTTCATATGTTAGAGGTAGGGAAAGGTATGTGCAAAGCCATCAGGGGTCTGCTTTCTTTGCATAAAGGAATATTACTGTGCTAGTCGCCTTGGACTGTACACATTTATAATTCAACATGCCTGTAATTCCATGTTCTTAAACACCAACTGGCAGAAAGGTCACACCAACTTGATCTTCCTTTTAAGATGCAGTTCATTGCATGCCCCATCTCTCTCTGTTTTCCTTTATGAGTACAGACAGCGTCACACCTTGTGCATACTGCTTATTGGAACTTACATTTGACAAGGATTTTCAAAAGGGAGTTGAAGCTTTTTATTAGAATCAGGGTAAAGGAGGAAATTGCAGCGGGGTAAGATGCTAAGGAAAGGTTGTCTGCTTGTCTGCCACTTAGCTAAACCACTTTGTAATATCTCTAAGTGTCATATATCATCTCTGAACGAGCTAGCTGGAGATCCTTTGCCTGAGGGAGATCACCACAGCATCACCAAAGTCAGCAGTACAGAAACTGTCATACGCTGACACCTTCTGTGATCTCTTTGCTATGGCGTGGGGAGAGCTTTGATTGTACATGCTGTCTACCAGGTAGTACAGCAAACGTTCAACGCATACATATTTAAAGAGCGCAATCTCCCTCACTTTTTATCTGGGTGTGGAGTGCTAGGTAAGAATAATGAGGTTCATTACAAGTTTCCACCCACTTCTTACTGCATGTCTTGACCATGTCAATGTGCACTTCTTAAAACTTTAATAAGTAATTAACCTGGCTGAAATGCTTGGGATGAAATGACGTGAAACGGCAAATGTGCACCATCTCCCTTGAACCCTTGTTGCCCTGGAAACGCTGTATTGGAAGTTCCAAGAACTCGAAAGAGAGGAAAAAGTGAGAGGGAGAGAAAAAATTAATTGGTTTTGAGATTCAACCATAACTAACCAACAGCGGCTTTTGTAAACATAAGATATAAACTAAGATATTGAAGAATAAAGTTTTATAATCTGAGCTCACCGAAAGTAAGCGTTCATGCTGTGGACAGGAATTGGCTGCCTTGGCCTGTGAAGGCTATTTGGAGCAGAAGCTTAAACTTGACACAATGTGCCAGCACAATGGGTGGATCTGAGGTCTTGGGGATCTGCGGAAGGAAGCGCAGTCCTAATAGAAATCCCCACTACAAAGAGAAGAAGTGAAAAGGCAGTTATTTAACCAGATGCCCCACTCAGCAGAGAGAGGATTAAAATGCACTAGTGCTTATCTGGCATAAAGACTTTAAAACTACAGGTTCTTTCAAAAACATGGTGTGAAGGTCAGCCTTTTGTTAGATGCCTTTTGTGTGCTAATGAGAATGCAGAAGGATTTATGTGTCGGTCCTCTGTTCTTCTACCCACTTCAAGATTTAATGTTGAAAAGAAAGTTTTACGTCATTATGAACAAGTCCTTTTTTCTTTCCCACCTTTCTGTCTAAAATTGTCTGCAGGTTGTGATCGTAACACCTACAAGCTGAAAGCCCAGATAATTGTCCAAGTTTCAAGAGAGCAGTATCTGTCAATGGTGCATTTTTGACATCAGTTCTGATGTAAGAATATTACTTCTTATTTCTTAATATAAAAAAAAAAAAAAGCCTTTCCTGTTACCGCTAAGTGCTCGTGATTGCAGAAAAAATCGAACTCGAGGTCTCTTGTAAATAATACAGTTATGAAATGATTTTTGACAGGTCCGGTGCAGCGTGGCATTTTAGCCAGAGCAGCAGTTGTTATTTTGCACAGCACAGCTGATCTGTGCTTTAGCACTGATTTCATTTGTACATATGTGTTTTTTGCTGTATTTGTGCAAAATGTACTGAAGGACAAGATAATGTCCACTATTCATCATCTCAGTGCATTCAAAGCTTACAATCATCTGGTGAGGAATTTTCTCTTTTATGGTAACGTTTAAGAATCCACAGCACTTGATTAATGTTAGAAGAAAGTCATGGTTTTGTTAAAACACTGAAAAAGTCTGAATGTTGTGTAGTATGATACTTGGCCTATTTACTTAATTTTGCCAAAACCAGCATCACTCTCTAACCTTTTAGCGCTTTTGTTGCTTAAACCTACATACACCCACAACTCCAATCTCTGGAGGAGACAATTATTACCAAGGTTACTTAGAGCAAGGCGAATGCACCAGTGAGGCTTTTTGGATTGTGGTTGTACTGGAAGTGTTTGGTAAACCAACAGCATACCGGCCACAAGGATGTTTACTGTCACCTCAACACAGCCGTGTATACTTTTTATTGTTCAATGCTACACATAACGATTGCAACATTTATAAATAGAAAAACAATATAATAAAATGGCAGATACATTTTCAGAGGCCTTTTGGGGGGGGGTAAGGGCATAAGAATAAAAACAGATAAGAAGATGCCATACACACTTGAGAAACATCAGGTAGGTGTAGGTGTGGATTATCCAACACATATGCACATGTGTGTTAAACTAAATGTCTGTAAATTCAAATGCTAGTGCAGCTGGAGTAATATGTATATATGTGTGTGTGTGTGTGTGTGTGTGTGTAAGGGGTTTAAAGGGCATGAGGGAACTGTGGCACAGAATAAAGTCTCACTAAGTGTCCGTCAGATGCTGGTGGTTAGCAGGGGGCGGAGGGAGTCTCAGGCTGTGGGAAGCTTTCCCTTCAGGCCGTTGAAGCTCGTGTTGGATAGGGAAAGGAGGGAGGAGTGAAGAAGTTGTGGCAAGGGTGTGAATTGTGCAATACAATGTTTCTGGATCTCTCTATTCATTTTCTTGTGAAAAAAATGTCTTGAGTGGCAGCGAGAAGGGCACCCAACATTTGCTCAGTAGTTCTTTAGACTGTTCACATCCATGTTGTCTAGCGAGGTACGTAGTCGTGTCATGTGAACATCTGGATCTGGACAAAATTATCAACAACTTCTAAATATTAGTTTCTTTGTGGCCATGAATGGCCGACCTAGCTGAGACCTCTCATTAAAGTTCACTGTTGTGCTGGCTGTTCTCAGAGGAAGAGATGCCTACGGGTTGCCTGAGGCCTGTCACCATTTAGTTTTATCATCATTGAGGGTTAGTTTGAAGTTATCCCAGGTCACCGGCAATCCCGTCGTTGCTCTGAGTGTTAACTTCCCATTGCAACTGATTCCCCACCACAGTCGAATCATCAGCAAGCTCCATTACCTTATCAGAGCTGGACCTGGCGCAGGAGTCCACAGTCATCAGAACGACTGGAAAATGGCTGATAATGTGGTGCTTTGGGATCTGGTGCTCAGTGTAATAATGATGGAGATGCTATGAATGATGTTTTTAACCTGAAGTCTATCTATCTGAAAGTCGAAAATACAATGTTCCTATTTTTTTCGGTGGGATGATGGTAAAAAGAATTCCTGAGATGAATTCCAGAAGAAGCATCCTCATGTAGTTGTCCTTTCTGTCGCTGTCAAAAAGTGGCTTATCACTGCAGATGTAGTTCCTTGTTAACACTCTCATTCCTCTCTTACCAGGAAATGGGACTAGTCACCCCCTCCAGTTGTGCAGCCATCTAAGGAATGACTTAATGAAATCATGTCTGTGTGAAAAGGAAGCCGTCTGTGAGCTTCACATAGTCACCATATCTTAACACCAGGTTATTCTTCAGTTGAGGAGAAACACAAATGGTAATGTTGGTCTTTATATATTTTCGTCTGGCCCAGTGTGCATCTCAGTCTGCAGTACATGTGGTGTCTTGGCCCTGGGAGTTGTGTTTTTTTTTTTTTTTTTTTGGTACTGGTGCTACATATCCTGTGCTGCATGGAAAGCAAAGGGTCATTAGCTTTCCTTGTACTGCTGTATGCAGTTGTGGTTTGTGGGTCAAACCACTGTCTGGGAAGATCTGATGCACCCAGACTGTGAAAATGTGAAAATTCAGGAACACATCAAATATAAGATCAGATATTTGTCACAGCAGAAATTATTATTTTCTCTTGTGCAAATTCCAAACATCAATCAGCATCGGTTTTTCACATCTCCTCGTTTGTTATGACATGGCACAGGCATTATTGAAACTGGTGACACTGGGAGCAAGGCAGTTTAAAACCTGAAGCAACCCTCTGCCATCATAGCCCCCAGCTCTCATGTCAGTCACTTCTGTGAAGGTAGCAAGCTCTTGATCTTGTGATTCCATGTGACAGTCAACCATCCAACTGATCGCCGACATCAGATATCCTGTAAGGTTATAGCACAGAGGCTGGAGCGGCTGAGTTAATGGAGCTTAACTCTGTAGATCCTGCAGTCGTATCCAGGGGCATAACAAACAGCAGCTAATTTACAATAGCTTTCTGTCACAAATGCCATTTCTTGCAGGACTTGTTCATCCAATATCGCCCAAACTAATCGTACTTCTAATATCGATGCAACATTTATTGCAACAGAAACACTTTAAGTGCTTGTAATGCTTGATAACGCAGTATTAACAGCAATACTGAATAATCACTTGTCAAAATGGAGAAAAACTTGTCCCTGAAATGCTGAATATACTCACTTTTTTCACCCATTTGTAATATTGACTAGTACTGTAATGAATTCAGATATTACATTGAACATTATATCACACTAACATTGTGAAAGAGACACAAAAATTTTAAACAATAAGTTTCTGTTGAATTCGTAGCTCAAAACAGAAACTTTATGAACTCTGAGTCACCTTTTTTGGGAAAACTGTATATGGTTTTTTTGAGTTTTGAAGCCTACCTTTGTGGCCTTGGTTTAAAAAAAAAAAATAAATAAATTTAACAAGATGGAATATATAAAAAAATAGCGTTTCTTTTCAACACTATTTAATGTTAGAAAGACATTGTGTCTGGCCTGTTTCAGTCTTAAATGAAAACCTTTTCGCTTTTCTCTGGATTTTTTTTTTTTTTTTTAAGTACACTTCAAAGAAACTGGGTTTTGGGGTAACATTACGTTTCTGCTCACGTGCACAATGACCTCGAAGCAAGGGGCACTGGATTAGTGGAGAGGTTTATGCAGAAGGGATGGTCACAGAACACATAAATATTTTATTTGCCGTCGTTAATGATGAGGAAATGATTAAATAAGTGCAAACACATCCTGTTTTTAGGTATATAAGGGTACAAGGCCACAATAAATGTGTTGGTGGGAATATTTTCTAGCGCAGGTTACTTACTGGCATTATTTTGACACATGCTGAATTCTATTATGAGGCCAAGGGAATCTAGATATAAGTTATACATACTTAGACTTTTTGTTCAAGGTCCACAACGTTCACAAGTCATTACACCCTGCTTTGCTGTGTCAGTGGAATCCATTACATTACAATAAAGAAACGACAGCAGTAAACACTAACTACCAAATTATGTTTGGTCACATATTGCCAATCCACAGCATGCACAGAATCCCTTAGGGGGCAGGGTGGGGTGGGGGGTAAAAAAAATCTGCATTAGGGTTAAGTCAGTCATTTGGCCCACTTCAGTTACCCTCAGCTGTGACCTTACGGTTAAAATAAAGTATGGAGGTGGCGCTTTAGGGAAAAAGCATATTCTGGCTGAATGAATATTTTCAAAAAGGCCACTTTGGCATGCAGAACACAAAGGGCAGTAGCAATTGCACCCATCCCAGTGATGGCATAATGCTTCAAATGAGAATCAGCATAGACTTGGCACAAGATACCCTTTTGTTTAAGTGTGAGTGTAAGCCCTTGAGCTCAATCAGAGTCCAGCAGAATATTTCTTGCTCTGGACTGTGTTTAGTGGAAATCCACGCAATGTGTTCTTGTTTGCTACTAAATAGCTGATGAACCCCAGAGGCTTAAAGTAGCTTCCAGCTGGTTTGGAATATTAGCCAAGGTATCTGCAGGGTGTTGGGGTGTGACACTACAAGGTGCCTTCGGGGACTCCATTTCCCATCTATCTTTTTCTTTTGGCTCAATCTGAATTACCAGAAAGGTATTTTATACAAAAAAGTCACTGGTTATAGGAGGAAAAACAGACAAAGGTTGCTACGGCTTAAAGAGAAAGGCGGTTTCATATTATGACAAGATTAATTTTAGTTGCTGAGATTGATTTTGACAAGTTCGCAATGATGATTAATATAAAATATTTAATGTGCTGACATAAAGGCTCCCAGATTCCTTGAAGAATAATTGACAATTTAAGAAAAACACTTTTTTTTTTCACATGAGAAGGTTGATACAGCTTTGGTTTAGCTTAGCTTGCATATTGAATGGAAATAAATGAAGCTTTGCTCTAAAGGTAGCCTTAAAGTCACCCTAGAAGCTCACTTAACAACCCATTACACCGAGTACTTTAAAGGTAATATTGAACAGAATTACACAGATTATCTGTGTATAACAGGACTGACATTAGAATTTTACAGATTTGCAAGAAGGGATGTTTTTCTATGTTTAACTATTTCTTCAATAAACACCAAGAATCTCTTTGGATTAAAGATAATTGCTGACGATAAAATCCAGTGTTAGTTCTGGAAACAGTGATCAGATCAGGAGGTTGTAATGATGTTTCATATCTGTTTATTATAATGGAAACTGTTCTTCTTGATTAGACACTGATGTCTCTGACAGGGTCAAACCCAGCCTCATGTTGCCCTAAAAACCTAATTGAGATTCATTAGGATCTGTACACTGACTGCTGTCAATGTCAGCCTCTGGGCAAGTCACTTATTTATAAACATGCTTACAATAGGTGAAGAGTGTGTGTATGCATATATATGTTTTGTTTGTTTTTTTTACAGTTGAGTAGTGATGGCCTCAGGCTACCGTAGCGTGTGCCTCATCACATTTGTGTCTTTGTGTGTGTGTGTAAGGTAATTGTCCATGTGAGACACACTCACTGCCACATCTGAAACACCTTTGTGACCTTTGTCACAAAATCTGTTCTGCTCTTTTTTTCACTTCCCTCCCTCATATAGTCTATATTACTGGAAAGTTCCTGCCTATAATGGGAGCCGCAAACTTCTGTAGTGTGTCTTATAAGAGCACAAAGCCTGTGGGGGAGTATCAGAGGCCCTCTGAGGTTGGGGAGAAAATTGGCCATTTGTCTGTCACATTCTGCCATTCTCCCATTACCTGTACAGACCCATTACAAGCTACAGGTGTAATAACTCCTCATGATCGATGACTGTCATATGGCAACCAGTGAGACGCACAAGTCCTGTGTTGTAATGTTAGGGCTATGCTCTGCATGTATTGAGTTTAAAGCTTTGTTTGTCTGCTTGGTTCAGTTTGTAGAGAGTTATCTTGCTTGATCCCAAATTACTTTAATTCCTAATGGCAGTGTTTTCCGGTCTATTCTGGTCTCACCTCCTGAGATTATGAAGCCAATGACGTATTCAAAGCCCCTGAACTCATTTCTTCTGCTCAACAATTTCCATCCCCTTTCAAGTTCTTGACACAGAGGGGGAGCTCATGCAGAAAGGATTTGCTCTATCCAAGCATTGTACCTGCTGTAAATGGCAGATTTAGAAAGAGGCAGAAAAACTGCAAAAAAAAATAAAAAATAAAATAAAAAATCATTGACGTAAGACATGACAACTGAATAGACATAAAAAGAAACCAAGCACACAGAAAATTGGATTTTCAAGAGTGCCTTGTCTCAGGAAAAATGACCGGTCAGAGGCAGACTGGCTTTCATTAGCGTAGTCATTTAGCATCGCTGAACCATGAAGATGGTTAAGTGATATTATGTTAACCTCCTGTTTTACATCTACAGGCGAGATTAAACGTAATTAGGTGGCTTTTGTACTTCCCACATAGTCTTCTTGGTAATTGATGACTGACTGAGGTCTTTTACTGACTGCCTGTGCTATTGTTCTGATCTCAGCCCCTTACTGTCTGCCATTTTCTCAATGATTGACCGCGACCACAGACATCAGCTGGTTTGCAAAGGCTTTGACTTTCACTGTGGTCGCATCAAAAGTGAAATAGCTCCATTTAATTTTTTTCATGCAAATCTATGGCATCTGTGTCCTGTTTTTAGCCCTGAGTTGGATGAAAAGATGTTATGAATGTTGAATGTCTTTATGCAGGTGGAAATATGCACAAAAAGCCGAATCAAACATTAAACTGCTAAGCCTCATATGTGGATGTATTTGACCTTCAGTATATATATGTACAGTTAGATCTCATTCTCATTCTGGTGGCTTCTTAAACACATTCACTGAGGCGGCAGAAGGTTGTTTTCCTCAGAAGTACATATTATAAGTGTGCACTGCTGTGGTATTGCATATCTCAAAAAAGGTTACTGTGTCATGCACATATTTATCTTACACAATTTATTGTGTGAGGTGAATGACTAAATACTCTTTAGGCTGCAACACGCAAAAGTCGATTCAGTAACTTGTATGTAGAGTCATCTGATAAAATTATTGAGTTTTGAGCCCTGGAGAGGCACATGTTTGAATAAAAACCAAAAATAGAGCAGTATCATTTAGTGGAATACTCAAAATCGCTGTTTCGACTTTTCAAAAAACCACAAATATCAGATTTTTGTTACCATTCACAGCTAGCAATCATTTATTTACATGAACCTGGGTGAGCACACCTTTAGGAGCAGAGATACGGACCAGGAACCAATCCAGCCCGATGCTGTCACATCAAAAGTGCACACAATCACATATCAGTGTTTCTCACATGGAGGCGCCAACACTTTTACAGGTGCACTTAACCCTCCTGTTATCTTCAAATATAAAAACACATTTGATCCTTGGGGTCAATTTGAACCCAAGTATATTTACCTCCAGAAAATGATTTTGTGTCAGGCACTTTGTTTATTCTTTGAATACATAAGGAGTCCCTTGACAATGACACTTATTAGCAAATTTCATGTAGCACCACCACCAGGCCAAACTTTCAAAGTAGAAAGAATGTATCTAAACTTTTCATCCGAATCTTTTCAAATTTCATGAATACCAGAAAAGGATGAACCCTGTTGGTTTTGGTGACCCCATGACCTTTCATTTACTTATTTCTATTGATTTTATTTACTTTTTTAGGTACATATTTGTGGTCAGTCACCATAAAGTCTCACTCACCCCTCCTCTTTTCTTATTTGGGTTTGGGACTGACAGTGGCAGTTTATTTGTTTTATTTGTATATTTTTATTTAATTGTTTTGTTTTTCTGCCTTTTTTTTGTGTGTGTGTGTGTGGGGGGGGGGGCTGGGGTGGGTGCGGGGGGGTGGGTGCTGAAACTTTGATCTGAGTCAAATTTGTCCAAGTCAAACGAATACATTTTCAAACTTTTAGCAGGATTTTGTGAAGTCAGAACATGAAACTATTTTTATTTATAATGTGTGGATCTAATCACAGCCAAATTCCTGGTCAGGGCAGGGTAGACCATGGACAGGTTGCCAGTCTATCACAGTGCCAACGCATAGAGATATACAGAGATGAACAAGCACTCACTCACAATCAGACCTACAGACAATTTAGAGTCACCGGTTTACCTACACATGCATGTCTTTGGACTGTGTACTGGAGTACCTAGAGGAGACCAACGCAGGCACAGGGAGAACATGCAAACTCCACAGAGGAAGGCCACGGGCCCAGGAATCAAACCCACAAAAATGAGGCAACAGTGTAACCGTTAGGCCATTATGCCACCGTGCTTCCTTGCAGACATATTTTTTGCATTGGGCACAGGTCATACTCATCTTTGAATCCTTTTGGGTGGGACAAACCTGGCACCTGCCACATTAACCGCCTGTGGTTTGTACCATTCGAAATGTTGGGGTTCCTTACCAGGGAGTAAGATGTCCTTTAGCCATGTCAAGTACAACTCCAGTGGCCTGATTTTTTTTTTCAGGCGTTTCCTGAAGGGATTTTCCTCACAGTCCAGCTAAATTGCAGACATAGCTGGACTGTGCATCACATGCTGCCCAAATTTTGATGCAGGTTTGCTCAGCATGTATTGTCAGGATGGACACAGCCCATGAAGATGATGATATGAAGATGATGCCTCATGATAATTTTTTGCATAATTAGTTGTCCCCCTCAAATTAGGAAAAGTCATGAAATATGAAGCCAAAAAACTACAATCAACTCCAATTTTTGGAATCATAACCATTGAATGGGGTCAAATTGACCCCAAGGACGATAGGAGGGTTAACCGAAGTTGTGACCTGATGCGCAGTTGCTCACTGTGTTCCTCCAGTGTATCCATGTGCCCACTCTGTTGATGTGTGTGCGCCACTGCTTGCAGTTCTGTGTCCTCAATCCGAAGAGGAAGGCAAACTGAACTAGCTGTAGTGAAGGAGTTGATCAGCTTTTATTAGCGCTTTTACCTGTGCTTCAGAAAACCCGCTCATACCTGAGTGGAAAGAAAGGACAAGGTATACATCTCGGCCAGACTGTGTGAAAGGTTGACGACCCTCAGACAAACAACGAACCATGCACACAACAAAAACACATGTAACTGTGGATCAAGATTTTTAAAAAATTGCTTAAGTGAGCAGCTCCCTAACCAATATTTTTTATAAAGCTACATTTCAAACAAGAGACATACAATCACACTGCTGAAAGTGTTGGAGGGCAATTTAAGCTGAGACAATCTGTAATGTAAACTGGGACATTATAACCTGCTGTGTCATCATAACTGCTTATCTCTGAAGAAACACTGTATTATGCCAAAAAAAAAAAAAAAACCTCATTAAATGATAGAAAATCCTGATACAACACCACCTCACCTTTTATTCATAATACACATGTGTATCATACAGATATATGGACTGCACTTTTCTTAAAGTACTAAATTCCCTAATATCCTGCGGGCTGTACAATATTGTGAAACATTACAAGACCTCAAACTTATAATTCTTTGAATACATAATTCTGAGACAGGAATCTGGGACCTCAAAGGGGGATTTTGCCTTATTAAAATGGCATAACAGCTTTCAAATATAACAGAGAAAATGATATTAATCAATAAAAGAAAACCTTGGAACTATTACATTTTGGTGAATGTCTGACAGTGCTGTTGCCTAACCATGGTGTCTAGATGTGTCCAGGCACATTTCCTAAGGTGTGATGGGCTCATGCTCAAGTGTCTGCCTGGTTTATTAGCTTTAAATTGTGTTTCATTGTGGCTTTTTTTTTTTTTAAGTTATCTTCTTTTCAGGTTTCAGGCAGCTTGAATAATTAATTCCACACACTGTCCATTGTCCGAAGTCCAACAAATCCATTATTTCTTCCTTTTGATACTGTCCATTTACTTGTCTGCAGTTTATGGTTACCAGCAGGTTAAGTATGAATGATTGAGATGATCAGATTTGATTTGTGTTCATCAATTACCTTTGGGATTTTCTTCTTGCTTGAGAAAGAGTTATAGTTTTTAATGTCATTGGAAAATTTTTTTGTTGATTAGGTTTGAATTTTTTCAGCAGAGGAGGTGATGACAAATTTCCAAATGAGTAAATCTTCCTGTTTGTTGTCGCAATGCATGTTAAAATGGGATATAAGAGTATTTTCTGATATCTCTACCCTATATTATATTCTGTGGTCATCCTGGTCGATTGTAGTTCATCTCCTTTCAAAACTCATAAATGTATGTCACCTATGCTTTTCTCTCAACCTGAAACACAGCCACATACTCAGCTGCTCTTGCTTAGTCTTTGTTAATGGTTATGACCTCAGAGTCAATAAGGTTTTAAGGAACAGTGCCTGCACAGCATTTTAGTAGCTCCTGGCTAATCTCTCCTGAACCCTGCTGTGTGATGATGAAGATGACGATGACAATGCCGATAATGATGACGTTGAGAATTATAGGAGTAGCTCTGGGCTGGAGAGGCAGATGGACTCTCATTCTCCCACCTCCCCGCTGATGATCTGACCTTCACCTCCCTTGAAACCATGATACCTGTGAATACCCTGATTATGGCCAGGCCAGACTGCACAGACCTGCAACCCCTCACTGTGCAGGTGAGTGCTGAGGCAGAGGAATGGACATGATTGACTCTCACTGCAATCTCTGTCAGAGAGCTACGTTCCAACAGAGGAAAAAGAGTGATATAGGGAATAACAGATGAGAGAGAAAAAGAGAGAGCACGCCCTGCATTCTTTGGCTAATTAAGTGTTATTATCCGACACAACAGGAGGTACCTGAGAAATAATTGGCCACAGCGACGGCAAAATGTTCCAATCTGGAGGTGAAGCCAAAAGCACAGTAAAAGGTCACATACCATTATGTGTTATACTGGTCTTATTAGTGCTGCAGTCTGTCAAAAGACCTACCATTAATTCACAGGAAAAATACAACCTAGATTAAAAAATATTCCCCTTTCCTTTGATTTAAGGCCAGTCTTGTTTAGGTTAGAAAATTAATTTTTTACTGTGGGATTTATCAAAAGAGACAGTCTCCTTCAATTCTGGCTTTTATCCACTTCATAGTTTGAATCTATTGTAGTGAAAATGGCAAGTATATATATATATATATATATATATATATATAAAAATCCATGCTTCACATAAAGACTGTATAATTTCCACAACAAAAAGTTTGAACTAAAGGTTACAGCATATCTTCTGGATGGAATATATGGCTCAAGTTGAAAGCCTGAAGCTGTTTCATCAAGTGTTCATGCTAGAATAGTTACTCACAGCTGCCCAGCTGCATAGTCAAATTTAATGCAAGAAATGTCAACAAAGCAGAACACACAAACCTGAGGCCAGTGAAACAATTCAAGTTGGAAGATTAATTACATCAGAAGCATATGCATTTTAAAGATGATTGATTAACTTAATCAGTTAAAAACTGATTAAAAACTGTTATTTTTATTATTCCATTACAAATTACAATTTGTGTTGGAAATTCTTTTGATTTCATGTAGATTAAAACCCTGTGTAAAGCCTTAGTCATTGCTGAAACAGCTTAAAAGTGTAAAATTCAACTTTGCCACATTAAAAAGACAAATTATTTTTTGCGTTGTGTATTTGCAGTATTTCAAATGTTTCGAGAGTACCGAATGTTATTCTTTCAGTATCATTTGTTGGAAAATATTTATTACATTTGAATATATTTATAATTATATTGCCTCAAATAATCGCCCTCTATGCAGTTACTGAAGTTAACAAACCTCATTTGAGGGAGATTTTTATTAGGGGACGGTTTTTAGTTCCAATTCCCTCAATTTGATATGTGTAATTGGTCAACAACCTGTGACTGTGCACAAGTAAAAGCTCATGTGGTGCTTCAGTGGATCGAAAACTGGTATTCATAGGGATTTAATGGCATACAATAATGTGGTTTATTTGCTGAAATGGAAAATTACAGTTCCTTCCAGTATTCTGGGTGACACAGTTATACTGGACCTCAAACGTATCATTAATATACACTCAAAATAACGAGAAGACGATATCAGTGGAGACACATTTGTTTCTCTGGATAACGAAGTGTCAGGAGTTTTGTTGAAGTTTCTTTCTATTGGTGCATCGAGGCAGGGTGCTCCTCTATCATATGTTAATCGTTAATATCTATAGGAAATCAAATGTTTTACCATTCAAAGACTCCATTCTCTCTTCTCTGAGCTACATGGGTAGGTTTTGATATCAAAAACCCAAGTGTGAACTGCATATTTCAAAGAAATAGCCCAAGCATGAGCCATGAGGCAAACTCTTTGATGCTGAACCCTGATAAATTTAATGTTGGTCAGTAATCTGTCATGCTTCTGTAGACATCCATATATGATGTCACTGGGGAGCTGTAGCAATACCAATGCAGTATTTCAACATTTTATCCAAACTCTGATCAGAATGAACATAATAAGACTCAAACTCCTGTAGAGAAAGATGCTATGTTGTATTTCACAGTAATGTTTGCTCCTTATTGTTATTCATTGTTGTTTATTTGCACCAATGTCACTGAACAATCCCATTTTTTTGTTTGTGCTTTCTTCTACATACACTCAGTATTTTCTTGGCGCCATCTGAAGCCGTTGCTCTTTTCAAACTACTGTATACAGTGTGAAAGTAAGGCAGCACACACATCACCAGGATGCTGAAATTGTGGCAGCTAAATGAAATTCAGCCCTTGTTGATTGTATAATTTGGACCTGTAATTTTCCAAATGGAAAATATCTTTTGTGAGAAACACAGGAAATATCTATTTTTTATACAGAAAAAAAATTACAAGTGATGATTGATGTGCCCACATAAGAACTAATATGGATTAGCCAATTGGTAATTTGTTTCTAATAACTAGACATTTATCAACAATTTGCCAGAAAATGTTTAGTGAGAAACAAACACCTAGTACATTATCATGTTCAAGTGCATCACAAGGGATCACAAAAATATTAAATATGTAACACAAATTAATCAGGAACCATTAGCTCAGTATGTTGTTATTTTAGTGCTTTGATGAACTGCACTGTAAAAATAAATAAGTAAATAAAATTACAGGAAATGTTCTGTAATTTTTTTTACAGATTTTTCCTGTTTTCCAATAAAACAATGAAATGCCAGTAGATTTACAGATATTTTCAGTCATTTTAGATTTTATTTTTAAAATTACAGTTAATTAACCATAATTTAACATTACATTAAAATTATGTTTTTAATGACAATTTATTGTATTTGTGCATCTTTAAACTGTAATTTTACATACAAGCTTCTGTATTTTTTTTTACAGGTTTATTACCATTTTCCACAAGACAATGTAATAACTATAAATTAACAGATACTAGCAGTAATTTACAGATTTACTTTTAGAATTACAAGTGATTAACTATCATATAATATTACATTATCATTCGTTTTAAAGGTCATTTTACATATATTTTCATATTCAAATGCAAATTTACATTAAATATGAGGTATTAATTTAGAGATTGCTGTCCATGATAACAAAGACATACAAAATGACAGAAAACCAGTCATTCAAAGTGTTTTCTTCAAACTGCGGCTAATTAACATTCAAATTTCAAAGTTGGCGCCTGTTTCCAGTTAGTTTGGCCCCGCCCATAACGACCAACCGGCTGAGTCTGAAGAATGACAGTTGGATTAGCGTTAGTGTCCGTCCAGTCAGTCATGCAGGGGAAAGACGTGACCTCATGGACTCATGATCTTCAAGGAGGATGTCTGAGACAGCCACAGCGGACATGTCAACCAAACACCGTTTGAGGTGAGTGTCCCAGATAACGCCTGTGAACCATATTTTAATTCATTTTCATACCTCCAGTGGACAGCCTTGAAGCTAACGTTAGCATCCCTCTGATAAATTGCTACCCTCGCGTTAGCTATTGTTAGTAGATAGCTATCGTTTTTTATGGTTTTGTTTCTTTTCTTTTGTTTGGTTCTGAAATGTGTTTTCTGGTTACCATATTAAGTTTGGTTAGATTGTTTAATATATATATATATGTATATGTATAAAGCAGAATTACTGATGTCATTTATTTTTGGGTTTCCTGTTGAACTTTAAATGCGGAAGCATTGAAAGCAGAGACTAACCTGTTTAAAGGACCCATTTGTGTTATTTTTTGTAATTTAGTTTTACTGTGCAAAATTGATTGTTATTGTAACATTTCATATGTTAAAAAGCCTTTTCTAGCTCTCACACAGCTCACAATTTCTGTGTTTCTGTCTGTCACCACAGTTGCCAAGTAAAGATCCAGAGATCCAGTCCTGACTCCTGCGTCTCCTTTCCAACTCGGGACACAACAGAGACATAAAGTGGAGACGGGTTACATATATTTGATGAATGATAGAGGATGACTCCCAATGAATATTTGTTCAGTTTACTAAATGAATTGTTTGAATGAATGATTGTTAAATACCCTAAATTTACAGATAGCATCTTTAAATATACATATTAATGTACACTGCTCAAAAAAATAAAGGGAACACTAAAATAACACATCCTAGATCTGAATGAATGAAATATTCTTATTAAATACTTTGTTCTTTACATAGTTGAACGTGCTGAGAACAAAATCCCACAAAAATTATCAATGGAAATCAAATTTATTAACCCATGGAGGTCTGGATTTGGAGTCACACTCAAAATTAAAGTGGAAAAACACACTACAGGCTGATCCAACTTTGATGTAATGTCCTTAAAACAAGTCAAAATGAGGCTCAGTAGTGTGTGTGGCCTCCACGTGCCCGTATGAACTCCCTACAACGCCAGGGCATGCTCCTGATGAGGTGGCGGATGGTCTCCTGAGGGATCTCCTCCCAGACCTGGACTAAAGCATCCACCAACTCCTGGACAGTCTGTGGTGCAACGTGGTGTTGGTGGATGGAGCGAGACATGATGTCCCAGATGTGTTCAATTGGATTCAGGTCTGGGGAACGGGCAGGCCAGTCCATAGCATCAATGCCTTCATCTTGCAGGAACTGCTGACACACTCCAGCCACATGAGGTCTAGCATTGTCTTGCATTAGGAGGAACCCAGGGCCAACCGCACCATTATATGGTCTCACAATGGGTCTGAGGATCTCATGTCAGTACCTAATGGCAGTCAGGCTACCTCTGGCGAGCACATGGAGGGCTGTACGGCCCCCCAAAGAAATGCTACCCCACACCATTACTGACCCACTGCCAAACCGGTCATGCTGGAGGATGTTGCAGGCAGCAGAACGTTCTCCACGGCATCTCCAGACTCTGTCACGTCTGTCACATGTGCTCAGTGTGAGCCTGCTTTCATCTGTGAAGAGCACAGGGCGCCAGTGGCGAATTCGCCAATCTTGGTGTTCTCTGACAAATGCCAAACGTCCTGCACGGTGTTGGGCTGTAAGCACAACCCCCACCTGTGGACGTCAGGCCCTCATACCACCCTCATGGAGTCTGTTTCTGACTGTTTGAGCAGACACATGCACATTTGTGGCCTGCTGGAGGTCATTTTGCAGGGCTCTGGCAGTGCTCCTCCTGTTCTTCCTTGGACAAAGGCGGAAGTAGAGGTCCTGCTGCTGGGTTGTTGCCCTCCTACGGCCTCCCCCACGTCTCCTGATGTACTGGCCTGTCTCCTGGTAGTGCCTCCATACTCTGGACACTACGCTGACAGACACAGCAAACCTTCTTGCCACAGCTTGCATTGATGTGCCATCCTGGATGAGCTGCACTACCTGAGCCACTTGTGTGGGTTGTAGACTCCGTCTCATGCTACCACTAGAGTGAAAGCAACGCCAGCATTCAAAAATGACCAAAACATCAGCCAGAAAGCATAGGAACTGAGAAGTGGTCTGTGGTCACCAACTGCAGAACCACTCCTTTATTGGGGGTGTCTTGCTAATCGCCTATAATTTCCACCTGTTGTCTATTCCATTTGCACAACAGCATGTGAAATCGATTGTCAATCAGTGTTGCTTCCTAAGTGGACAGTTTGATTTCACAGAAGTGTGACTGACTTGGAGTTACATTGTGTTGTTTAAGTGTTCCCTTTATTTTTTTGAGCAGTGTATTTTGATGTACAGTGTTTAATTTCCCATTGTCCAATTCTCTAAAATAACTGCTGTAATAGGCCTACTGTAAATGTGCAGAAATTCCTATTTGATTAAAGGTACATATTTTATTTATATATTGTCTCATTGTTTTTCTTACTTGGGGAAACCACAATAATGCAGCAAATCAGTGTAGATGGACAAGAAATGACTGCTAAATACCCTTAATTAACAGGAATTGTCCTTAAATGTAGCTATTTTTGTTGTATTTAGCTTGTTTTTCCACTCTCCGATGGTTGCTTTTTAATCTACTAATTATTCTAAAATTACATATAAATACTGTACATTTGCAGACATTTATCTTTAATTTTATGAACCTAGTTTGTTTTTATACGTTATAACGTTTTTATTGTAGTTGGGTAAATAGTATTTTAACATGAAATCACTGTAGATAGACTTGGCTCTTTGCTAAAATAAATAATGTATACTGTGAAATTACAGAGATGTTTTTTGACATAATATGTATGTTATTTTACAGTATAATGGGAATTTATCAGCTATAATATACTGTACTTTAATTAATTTTGACTGTAGAAAGCTGCTCTGTAGTTCTGTGATACAGTTATTTACTGTAATTTTACGGTATTTGTTTGGAAACTTTGCTGCCATTGCTTTTACCGTTTTTTTTACAGTGTGAAGGAGCCATGACAATACTTTTAATACAAAGGATTATTGCTTTCTTTATCTATCTCCATAGAACAAAATAAAAATCGATGTGCATTCATAAACCGACTGAACAATATGAGATGTTGTCAGATAACTGAACATCATGCTGAGAATAGCCAGATTTTATAATGAACAACTGACCTAGACTTGGGTGTTATTCGAAGAAATAATAAATGCTACCCATCCCCAGAGTTTGCACCCAGCAGATGGCTGATGCAAAAGCTTACCAGATAGGGTGAAATTGATCTGTCTCTATTTGCGATTGCTAGAATTTCATTATCGGGTGACCATTTTGCAATATTTATGCTCTTCTCCCACCTTTGCCCTTGCTATAATTGCCCCCTCCTATCTCCACTGAGCTTCTTTGTCAGCCAATCATTCACCTAATGCTAATGACCAGGTTCCAGCTCTTCTGTCTCTCAGCTATCATGTCTGAAGACTGATGTATTGATCAGCTAAGATTGATCAGGGCAGGGATGATACAGCAACATTACATGATTTATTTAGGTTCTAATAGCTTGTGTCAGGGCTGCCCTCTGGGATTTGACGGTTCAAACCAAGTGTGCCTTCATCATCCCTCTAAGTATCCAACACTGTTTACACACTACAGCTGCAGTTTATCCAAATGCTAGAGGCTGGGGTTGCACGATATGGACTAAATGTCATATCTCGATATTTTTTAGCTGAATGGTGATACTCGATACAAATTATCGATATTATGGCTAATAGATATGTCGGCATGTATGAAATAAAGTGCCCCTTGAATTAAATAAAACAAATCCCCTTCCTGTATGACAAAACTATACAGGGCGATTAATTCAAAAATACAATGTCCCAAAGTCCCATTCATACCATATAACACATCTATATGTCCATACACGAAAACACAAAACTGAATTCGATCAGTTTCCAAGTAGAGACAGGTACGTACATGAACTCGATGTAACAGACTATCATTTGTTCGTTTTCACTGGTCAATAAGAAGCTTGTTGCAGACAGGCAAAGAATTAGCAGCAGTGGTCAGAGTTGCACAGTTTCATTGAAATAAAAAAATCGCGAGACATGGATTTTTGAAAAATAAGGGACAAAGTGCCTTCCTTATCTGTTCAATAAGGAACGCATCTTTTAGTTTCCAAATGCAGGACGATTCCATGTTTTAAGGGACAGTTGGTAACCTTATCTTGGAAGGAGTGTCCGGCTGCGAATGTGAGCCGGTGTCACCCATGCTACTTTGCTGTCCCAGTTGTTTCTTCCGGTATCTTCTTTGCAATCACCAGTACCTCGACCAGTGAGACAAGCCTGGTTCTGCATGTGTGTGTGAATGTGCTGTCAGCTCATAGGTCAAAGCGCGGGCGAGGGCTGGCAATAAGATTACTGTAAGTTATCATATAAAGCACCCTGTCATTTAGTCATTCCGTTGACAGACTATTTTTGATCCTTAAGGAAATATGGGACAAAGTGCGTCCCTTTTAAGCTCAATACGGGACGTGTATTTTTGTTTCCGATTCAGTTTCTCAAGGGATGGTTGGCAACCCTAGGCCCATATTTTGTCATTTTAAAGCAAAATGAACTCTATCGATATTGTCCCGTGTTATATCGCGTTTAAAAACTACTCGAGGCAGTGACGTTCTCCACTTAGTCGTGAGACTGATTATTTAAGTAAATGCCCAACAAAATGTGAAAAGTCACCTTTAATGTTAATTAGGCTTTTGATAAATGACTGTTTTTCCTTTCCATTTCCACTTTGCTCAAAAGCAACATGATTCAAATTCTGTTGACGGACAAATGTTGACAAGAAGTTTTCCATTTCTCAAAACACGACTTAGCCAAACCAACACCAATTTGCCTCTAAAAACAATGTTTTTTATTCATTAGTCGACACAAGTGATTTTTTTATTGCATTAGACATACTCTCTACATGGGAATGCTGCACTTGTTTGCAAAATCTCTTAAACCTAATGAACATTAAATCACAGGCAAACTGTCTCCCAGTGGTAAGCAGAGAATCTGTTCAGGCGTCAGCAGGGCATTGGAGCAATAGTGAATGGTTTCAGCTTCACACTCCCAAAAAAAAAGAAAAAGAGATAACTACCCAACCGTATGATACCAAAGGCTCAATCTAATGAGCAGCTGACACAAGTGTAAACATTTTAGCTCGTGACCTTCATCAGTGCACCAGGATGCACCCTGAAGCCCCACACTTTGGATACGCACATTAGAATTACACAAAGTCTGCATTTCTATCAAAAGCAAGGTTGCCTGCAGTATACACTTACAGTAAATGCATTAATAGATAGGCCTTGTATTCATACCATCATACCGTATTTCAACTTGAACACCTTATCCTGTTATTTCCTAAATTTGAATAATTTAGTGTAAATTAGCAGTGTGTTTACTAAATGAAAAACATTGGGCGTGGGCTGTGTGGATTCTGTGGTGGGTGGTGTGTTGCTGTGACATCATACAGCATTGGCATATTATTTGTGTGTCGGTTGGGTCGACGCATGGTGAGGTGACGCATGTGTGTATTAGCTGATCTGGCCTGCAGTCAGTTTGATAGGATTTGGGTGCAAATCTGGGTCTTCATTCATAGGTATTATTCATACAGTCTGCATGCAATAGGTCCACCCAAGCCCAACTCACAGACAAACTATTTAACCCACTGCAACACTTTAAAAGTCGCCGAATTCCATGGGAAAACTTCGAACATGGCAACCGTTGCTATTGGGAGCTTATTCCGCAGAAAAGGAGCCTGATAGGTGAAGGCTCTGCCTCCTCTTCTGCTTTAGGAACCACAAGTAGACCTTCATTTAGAGAGCAAGGTAGCATACTAGGACAATAGGGACCTGTGAGCTATCTGAGATGCATTTGCACTTTGTTATTACTTTGTATGTTAGGATAAGGATTTTAAATTCTATTCTGTACTTCACCATAAAGCAATGTAGACAAGCTAGGACAGGCGACACTGTGATACTCATCATATTGTGCTGATGATTTTTTTTTTTTCTTATATACATTTATATAAACAAATCTGTTGCCTTATGCCTGGAAAACGTTACTTTTTGGCCAGGTTGCCTCTGTAGCACCACAATCCTTATGGTGGTAATCATGCAGTACAATATTGTCACAAATTTGACCTTTGTCAAAAAAATTGCAGCTGATGCAATCTATTTATTTTGTACATTGCACTTGTGCACATTACATTTTCACATTGTATATTGATTAAGTGTGCAGCCCTACTTAAAGCAAAGTCAGTACACCTCTGCATCATATACCTCAGTTTAATACTTCTTTCTTTTCATTAAATTGACAGAAATACAACACTAAAGTGCATCTCATGCTTTAGATGTCATACACCAGAGACCGTGGCCTGGGCATGAGAGATAAGACAGCATGAATAAGGTAAGTGTCATCATGCCTCTTGTGAATTCACCTAGCTTAGCAGGGAGCTTAGATACAATCATGTTTACTCCAAAAGTAATTTATAAAGATTGTTTTGAAAAAGGAATCAGCACTAATATCTTTGCAACATTTTTCTAACAGTCTATGTAATTTGAAAATCAGTGTCTCAAATTTAAAAAAAAAAAAGCTCTTTCAATATTTATACTTATTTTAGGTAGTTTTACAAGGATAATGCTCATCAACCCATAGGAAAATTTAAATTTAGAGTGGCAGTTGTTGGTCCTGATGAGACACTTAAAAAAGGCACACTAATAAAAATGTAATCAAATTGTCCTATCTTTAAAAAGACTATCGCTTTTCAACCTATTTCCGACAAAGGTGTCTGTCGTTAGAATCTGTATTTTCTAGCCTATGCGCTCTGAGACTATTTTCTTCACAGTCTTCTAATAATTTTTCCCAACAACAGTTAGTTATGCCATAGTTCATAAAATGTCACACGCCCAATGAACAGGAAGTCTCCCGGTAGCGAACACTGAATTTGTTCAGGCTTAAGCAGGCCAGTGTCACAGGCTGTTCGACACAGCTGGCAAGGGAGCGTGCCCTGTTGTTCTGGTGACTGGAGGGCAGGTAAGCTTCCATCAGAGTCAAGGATGGGTCAGGCCTGTGATGCGTGTGGCATGTTGTTGATGCAGCTGATGGGGAGACGAGGAGGGCAAGCGGTACCTCCCAGGCTTCCCATCGTGTCCCCCCACCTTCCCATCTGTCCTGTGCTGACAGACTGTGACCAGAATAACAAGTCAGCATCTGTGTAGTAATGACATCCTACACTAAGCATTGGAGTATCAGATGCTAACAGTTTGATCATGACAACAACGTAGTCTCATCTGTTCAGTCATCGTTATCGCGTGCTCCTGCACAAAGAACTAAATCTAATTAGATGATAGCCCTGCAATCCATTTCTTAACACGAAGATGCATGAAACAAGACATTTTGTCGAACAATTACATTGTGTTCAGAAAGTCGCAAGTTTTGCATGTAAAAATGAGGAAATATTAAATAAATCGTGTATATATATATTTTTTTTTTTTGTGTGGGGTGGGATGAGATGGCTGATGCCCATCTCATTTGTGCATTAAGCCGGAGCACATACAGCTCCTGAGAAAACAAATATTCCAGCATTGACCCTCATTTTAGGCTTCTGACCACAACAAAAACAAAGTCAGTGTCTGTTGTCAAAGAGAGCTGATCTGTGTAGTATCATTCTCTGGGTTTGTTCCCAACCGCAGCCAACTTGATGTTAAAGCTAAAGCGATTGTTTTCTCTCTTGACAATCCCTCCTCATCCCATCACAGCCTGCCAGACACCCTGACACCATGAACTCTGAGAGGAGGAGTGGGAATGTTTTGGGGTTTTTTTCTGTTTTTTTTTTTTTATTTTTTATTTTTTTTTAAGTCTGTTAGAAAGCAACCTCATTTATTATTTACAATAAACAACACATATTGTAGATGTTTCACTTGAATGTTTTTTGGGGTTGTTTTTTGTTTTTGTTTTTATGGTCAGAAAAGATTCAACTGGTGACATTTAGCTTTTGTTCCACTTGCTTATGGGAAAGAGAAGTTTTCTTTCATTTTTCATTCGGGGGTCATTTTAGAGAGCTGAAAAATGCACTTTGGAAGGTTGAAGCAAAGGTTCGCCTCAGTTACCTGCTTTGCTGCGGTGACCTTCAGCTATAAAGGCAGAGCCCTGCTATTTTGCAAGCCAATTCTTGGGTGCCCTTTGTCAGCAGCCATATTTCACTGTTTCAGCATTTGGATCAATAACTCTACATTTACCTCGATTTCTTTTGTTCTTATGTGAGTAGTTTCCACTTATCCAAGACAAATCATTCATAGTCATCTGCTGACAAACAACAACAAAAACACACAGAAAATTCATATTCTACTGCTTATCCGTTTCCGGGTCGCAGGGTGCTAGAGCCAATCCCAGCTCACATTGGGTGAGGGCGGGGTACACCCTGGACAGGTCAACAAGTCCATCACAAGGCCAACATACAGAGACAGACAGAGACCAACAACCACTCACACTCAAACTCAGACCTACGGACAATTTAGAGTCACCAGTTAACCCAAACAGGATGTCTTTGGACGGTGGGAGGGAAACCTGAGTACCTGGAGGAAACCCACGCAGGCATGGGGAGAACATGCAAACTCCACACAGAAAGGCCCCAGACCGGGAACCAAACCCACAACCTTCTTATTGTGGGGCAATTAGTAGCGCTGTTGCCCCACAACAGCGCTAACCACTATGCCGCCGTGCTGCTACACATGGACAAATTCATGTCAAATTCAATGGCCTCTTATTTGTTTCAACGTGAGGCTAACGTGCAATTATATGACCTCCAGCAAAGGGACACATGGGTTGCGTTCATTGTTTACCTTCTTTCTCTGTTTTTGATATAAATATTTAGGGTGTATATGTGTTTAATATGTGGCTTTGCTGAGTGGAGTAATATTCTGTGTGTGGACTTGAAGAGAAGTGATCCTCAGGGCTATAAAAAAAAAATCACTGAACCCTGCAATTCCTGGCAATTCCTCAGTCCAGTGCACAAGCTTGCCTTTTTTTTTTCTTTCCTTTGAGCAGTGTGTTCTTACATATACAGAAAATGAGTACCCATATGGTCCTTCAGAAGATAGTACAACTTTAATAATGAGAGGTCTCATTAGGGAGTGGAACCTCTGACTTTCATCTACTATTACAACATGGTAGCAGAATTTGTGCTCGCAAAGGCTGAACTAAGCTACTGAACCACACCATATCCAATCTCAGCATTAATGCCAGCTGATATGTTACCTAGCAAGCAACACCAGTTCAGCATTTCCATACAGATGAAAGCTACAGTAAAAATCAAGTGTTCTGAATTTACAATGATGTGTTTAGTGAATCCCTTCAAATTAGCCACACTTGATCAGGGCAGAATCTGCTTAATTCAAAATCACAAGTGATCTGATATTTAGACTGTGCGACACTGATCATTCTGCCTCACAGCGTGTGACTTCTGCCATTTCACCAGCCCTTATCATTTAATATAAACAAATCTTAGAAACCAATCATTCTCATTCCACCTATTTTTTATTTCAACTTTTAAAACAAACTAATGGGTAGTCTGTTCTGGCTTTGTGGGCTTTTGACCTGCTGCTTTTTGGAAAATATTGAGAAAACTCAAAACTACTTGTTGCCAGTTTCATTCTCCCATTAAACAATTTTTTATAAAAAGGTTTGTTTTATTGTTTTGTTCATGAGCATTTTCCATTACAGATGGATGCGATTTTTTTTTAAGTATAAAAAAAAAAATAACAGTACAATTTGGGATCAAACCCAGTATCTATGCTAGCAGTGCTAATAAATGCTTCATCAGCCAACTGTTCATTGCTTTGCCGTCTTTAAGTATTTCAGTGTTTAAACATCAAAGTCACACTTCAAAAATGCTAATGTATCATCATAGGTGGTCATAGGCTTTTGCACTCTGTCTTCCATCTATTCCACATGACATGGCCGTGGAATTAATGAGAGAGTGTGATGAATGAGAGGTTCACATTATTCCCCAATGCCCCACTGTGCATGTGCCTGATCCACCAGCTGCACTTGCTACAGCTGTAAGTTTGCACACGCGAATTCCAATAATTGCAATGTAATAATACAGATAGATTAGTTTAATGTTTTTAGTTATGAACAGGGATTGTACAAAGAGCTGTGCCATGTCCATTTAAAGAAGACGGGGACAAAGCTTTTGCTGAAGCAGACCCTCTGAAGCCTGATTGTCCTGCATTTGCAGATGGAGGGGAAGGCGAGTAAAGCAGATGATGGTATGTTACAGCGTGAACTCTAAAGGCTGTCTGTGGTGGAGTACCAGAACTGAGCTTAATAAAATTAAAAGTGGGGAGAATAAACAATTTTTGTTAGTGTTTTCAGGGACCGTGTTCAGTTTGTGGTAACAAACTTGGTGAAAATGAAAAAAGCCTTGTGTAACAGGGTCTGTACCCTGTTACACAAGGCTGAACACAGACAGTTCAGTATATTTTCTTGAACTTTCTGTGACATGATTGTGATCTGCCAACCTGACAGATAATATAATATAGTGTTTAATTTTGCTGAGAGAAAATCTGTCATCATCACTGGAAGCCTGATCGTTTTGTAATTTTTTTCTGGACCCAACATGAGAGTGGTGAGGGGAGTGGGGATGGGAAGTAAAGCCGTTTGGTGCTACCATTTCATTCATGCAGATCAGAGCAACCTAATAGTATAAATGGGGTTTCTGATGGCATGGATGTCATCCGATGTGAATACTTTTCTGGCAGTGATGAGGACTTTGGCATGCTGCACTCTTTATCTCGGCTTATTTATGTCACATCATGACACGCATAGCTTTTTGGGAACAAGAGAAAAACTCTTTGCTTGTAGCAAAGCTGAGAAAGTGCAGCTGGGTGAATACATTTGCTGATGCCTCTGAACACATTATCAGTGATGTTCCTGGATTCATCTGGTGTTTCGGGTCTTTCAACATCATACATCCTCCTCTAGGTGACCCAGCCAGGGCTGATCAGACCCCGGCTTGTGTCCAGATGGCTAGTTAGCTACCATGACTCTATGGCTCTCCTCTTTCTCTCTCCCTCATTGCCTAAGCTGCTGAAGGCTCTGGCTAAGGATTGGGCTGCGAAGCCCCTACATCCCACTTCCACTGGGAGGCACCTCGCTCTCCATCCAGCCTGCTGACAGTCGCTGACCAGCCCCGCGTACTTGGTGAGCTTCCTCTCGAAGGCTTCTTCCAGGCGGTCTTCCCACGTGTGTCAGCTCCAGCAGCACAGCTTGTTTGGTGTACTCAGACACAGGGACAATGTCTGTATGCAGGGTGGTGACTGCAATGTGGCTGGGGAACTTCAACTGCCATTCAAGGTCCACCAATAGCTGCCAGTCTTTTGCAGAGGTCAGGATGCTTGCAGATGTTCTTCTGGCAGGGTTGCCTGCTCCCCAGCTCTGACAAAGGCGATTGTTTTCTTGGAGCGACGAAACTGCTTTGCCCACACAAGTTCAGTGCTGATGACTTCAGCGATGGCCTTCAGGACCGGGTCGTGCCTCCAACGGTACCGTCCATCTCCAAGTGCTCTGGTGAAGCAGCTGAGGATGTGCTCTAGGGTTCCTCGCTTGGAACACATGGGGCATGCTGGTGTCTCTGCTATGCCCCATGTGTGCAGGTTTGACCAAGTTCGAAGCACATCATACACTGCCCTGATGAGGAATTTGATGCGTTGAGGCTCAGCTTTCCAGAGCTCAGTCCAGGTCACTTTTCTCTCAACCGCCTTCTCCCATCTTGTCCAAGCACCCTGTTGCCTCATTACCACTGCTTTGCAGGATTTCTCCTCCACTGCTGCTATCACCTCCTCCTGAACAAGGCGCCGCCTCTCCTTCCCTCCGGTGTTCAATTTCAGAGTTGGAAAGGATCCTAGCCCAGCTTGGCTTCATGTGACGACTCCCACTAGGCTCCTGTGACACAGCCTTGCCTCTCCCTCTTGGACAGCCTCCTCCGCCGTCCACTTCCTGCCAGTCCTCACTTTGACCCCAGCATTGGCCACCTTCGGGTCACTTGAGTCCCTGTACTGTGATGTTTCATCAGCGTGAGCTGGACTAGCTTGTGTGGAATGGACCTGTACGCATTTGCCAGGTCAAGCCATAACACTGACAGGTTGCCTTTGTTCTCTCTGGCCTCCCGAATTAGCTTTCAGCACACCGGTGTGCTCCACGCAGCCTGGCATTCCTAAAATGCCGCCCTTCTGGACTGATGTGTCGATGTAGATGTTCTTTGTCAGGTAGGTGCACAGCCTCTTGGAAATGGCACTGAAGGAGATCTTCACCTCAACGCATTGGAGGGAGTTGATGGTCTAGTTGTTTAGAGTTTTCCTCCTTCGGGATCCACACCCTTTCAGCCACTCGCCATTTTTCTGGGATCTTCCCCTTTCTCCAGAACACTCGAAGGACTTTCCACAGACACAGTAGGAGTTTGGGACAGTTCTTGTACACTTTGTAAGCAGTGCCACTTGATCCTAAAGCAGAGCTAGCCCTTGCTTTGCGGGCTACGACTCTGACTTCCTTTAGCTGCAGCTCTGTCATGTCAAACTGCACTTTCAGTTCAGGGGGATCAATGAGGATGTTACACTCTCCCAACTCCTGCTCTCTTTTGGGGTTGCTGTATGTCTGTGTAAGATGTTGGTCTATATCTTCCAGCGAGGAGGCGAGTTTTCCACTGCGCTTCTGCCCCAGCAGGTCTTTAGTGAATTTGAAGGGGTTGGCAATAAGGCAGCTCGTTTACGTGCCCTCTTGCGTCGCCGCCTCCGATGCCACTATGCCCAGCAGAGAACCCTGATCTTCTTCCGTAGGATGCACATTAGCTGGGACAATCCAATGCACTCCTCTTCTCCTGCCACTTTATGCTGGGACTTCAGAGACTTCCTGATGTTGTGGATCTTCACAGCTTTCTGGTTCTTTGAGTGAGATGTTCTGTAGCTTTTCTTCTCCTCCTTGCTGAACCATTCTGCTGCGATGCTGACAATGACCGTAGTCATGGCTTGAAGTTTCTGGTCTGCCTCTCCCTTCGACATTGCCTCCAGAATTTGGTCAAACTGTTTCCACAGTGAAGTCATGTTAGCTGCAGGCCAGATGATCTGCTTTGTGTCCGACTTGATGCTCGAGGGAGTAGGCGGCAGCACTTGGAGGTTCCGGGCACTGTCGGGTGACTCCGGGCCTGCCCCCCCCCCAGCGTCTCACCAGGTTGCACACCTGTGCGTTGTGCTGCCTCTTCTCCCATCGAGCATTTCATCTTTGCTTGGTGGATCTTCAAGCCATGGATGTTCTTGCAGACTTTACCACATGAAAGAAATTTCTATCACAACATAATTGTACTAAAAAGGCCCCAGTGTGCCAAAATAAACCCATAAAATATACAGAGTAAGTACATTAGGCAAAAACTATCATGTCTATTTTCACAAAAATATTACATTAATTTGAGGCAAGAATGTGAATAATGGGAGAAAATACAGTGTAAATAGAAGTTTTTGGCCCAAATCTAACACAACAGGCAAAAGTGGGCACAGCCAGATATCAAGCAAAAAACCCAACACTACAATGAGAGGATTTGTGAACACAGGCATGAGTAACTTAATTACACTGAATACTTACAAATTTCCTCATCACACTGTAACAGTTTAAATCAGAATTGTCCTCTCATTTAGCTGAGATCTCTCATGTTTGCGCGAGGAAAAAAATGTAAATATCAGCCCACTGTCTTCAGCCTCTACAATCCCACACTTTCAAATATGAAACATGGAGGAAAACAAGAAATACAATATTTTGTGGCTTTTATGCAAATCTGACATTTCCCCTGCCGGCTCCGCGGAGCCAGGTTCTCTGTTGACCAAAGATACCTGCCTGTGTTACTGCTGAGGCAGCAGCAGTCTCTGTTGCAGTGAGTCTTCACTATTTGTTATCAACGAATTAATACCTGTCAGATAGAGATGACATACATACATGCAAGGCAAAAAGTTTAGCTGCTTGTGTACCGAATCTATGGGAAGTGTATGTCAATTCTGTCACTGTACAGGCATAGCCTATCTTGTGGTTGCACCTTGGGAATTGAATCACAGTGCATAGCTAGCATTTTTTTTTCACTCAGCTTTATCATTAAAGAGATTGAGGCAAATACAACGTAGTGAAAATACAAAAATACAAAATGGCAATTTCAATTTGTCTTCAGAACACAAACATCAGAGCATTGGCAAAAAAACAAAAAACTATTGACAAAAATTCAGTAGTTGGGAATGATTAATTTTCCAGTGATGTATCATAGAGAGACCGACACTCCAAGAAGTTCACTCAGTCATAATCAGAAAGAAATCATCACTACACAATATTAATTAAATTTGCCTTTGTGATATCTGTGTTATGTTAAAGACAATGTGTTGTCTGTGAATTAATCTGGCTATTCGCTGTATTCAAAAAAACTGCTTGTGGAAGTGTATGTATTTTAAAAGATGATGAAAGATGAAGGCAGCATGGCGGCATGGTGAATGAATGACAATTGCCACGATCACTTTGAATCTGCAGTTTTCCAGCATTTGATGTTTTTCTTCATATCTGACAGAAGTGTTGTGTGTGAGCCCAGTAAAAGAGCGTGAGTGTGTCCAATTGTAAATAATGAACATATTTGAACTGTTTGGCAAATGGCAAAGCAAACAACCAACAAAAAAAAGACCTCAGAAGAAGAGCTGTTTTTTTAGCTTTTTTTTTTTTTTTTGTGGGATACGGAGATTAATGACAAAATACGTCCGCCATTGCTAATTCTGGGAATTCAAACAATGCAGCTGCTGGTCCATTAGTTTTTCCAGAGTTTTAAGACATTTCAGTCTGTGACTTTATAGAGTTAGGAAGTAATTCATTTAGATTAGGAAGTGGTTTTGGAAATGATTGAAAGCTGGTGATGAATGGGGAGGTGAAAGTTCTGCTGAAGAAAGACTGGCTGAGAGCTGCTGATTATAAAAACACGGAGGAAATGAGCATGAACTTATTCGGTTTTTGGGACAGTGAACTTTAAAATTTAATATGCAATCTATGAACGTGAGATTCATTTTAAGAGAGCAAAATAAATTTTGAGTTATCCCTTGCACATCTCTCTCTAAATCAATAAATTGAACACTTTTGATTAAGTTCCTGTGATATTTACCTTCAAATTAACGTGTTTTACTGATAAGGTATACAAGATTATATAAGATTTGAAACATATCTAATAAATTCAGGTTTGTCAGACAACGGCTGCAAAATGGATCTGATCCCAGCCCCAATACAAAGGCTAGTAAAAATATAGTTTTTCAGCCTGATTTGCCAAACCACTCTGTCCAAGGTCACGCAAGACATTTAATGTTAAATTACAGAGCATACAGAAAGTATTCGGATACCATAGTTTTTTCAAATGTTTTATGTCACAGCGTTTTGCGGGATTGAGAGGATCTGCAGAGAAGAATGCCATAAAATCTCCAAATCCAGGTGTGCAAAGCTTGTCACGTCAAAACCCAGAAGCCTTGAGCTCGTAATCACTCCTAAACGTGCTTCAACTAAGTACTGGGTAAAAGGTCTGAATATCTTTGTCAGTATTTCATTTTTTCCTTTTTAATAAATTAGCAAAAAATCCAAAAACAAACAAACAAACAAACAAACAAACCTATTTCGCTTTCAAAGTCACTTTAGTCATAGACTCATTCCATCAAGATGCACCACTGAGTGTCATAGGAAATCGTTCCTGCCAGTGGCCAAAAAACTCTCTAACTACACAATACTCTGCACCACTGCTGCACCTTTATTTACTGATTCTTATCAGTAAACACTGCAGTATTTTTTGTTTTATTTAAATTCCAACCTATCTTATTTCACATATTTTACTTCAATATTAAAATTTATTTTTTATATCAGTCTATGCTATTACTTGTATATGTCCATGTTTTTGTAATATTTCTATTTCCATTCCTACCTCTATTCTGGAACATCTGTAATGAACAGAATTTCTCCTGGGGTTTAATAAAGTATTTCTGTTTCTGATTCATCATGGGCTGTTGAGTGTAGACTAATAAGGGAAGAAATAAGTTTATAACAGCAAAACCAAGGAGAAGTTGAAAAAACAAAGGGTTTGAATACATTTTGCAATATAGCTACACACTATATTTCTAGTCATTTACATTCCCTTTAAATTACAAAATCACCCCACCCATTTTAACTCATCAGTTTACATTGTTGTACCCGATCAGGATATCTCTATTGGTCGAAGTGTGGCGTTAGCCTTGACAACTAAAATGTTGAGATGTAAACTTGATGAGGGTTAGAAAAACTTCTAAAAAATCCTTTTAGGAAAATAATCCAAATGAAAAATGAGGTGGGAAGGCTGGTCTCAGAGTCCACAACTGACAAAAATCCACAGCACACACTCAAATCAGTGTTTGGAAACTTTATTTATGGACTGTCTAACCCTAAATTTGTATTTTTTTACCCAAGAGAATTGTTAGATAGAAATCTTTATATAAAGGACACATTATTTGGATGAAATAAATATGTTGTTTCTTAAAGACTTTTTGAGGTCTAATGAATGTTATCTCCAGGAGCTGGGAGACTACAGGCTACAGTCTTCAGAAATGACTTTTTGACTTTCGACTTGCTCACTCAGAGTCAGTATTTGTTTGATTCAAGATGCGAAAAAGAAGATGGAAATGGTTTTTACTCCCACAGTTTTCACATTCACAAACATAAATCAAAATATTGCCACAAGCTGTCTTTCAAAATGTAAAGTCTAACCCACAGGAAATACAGCTTTGACCCTTAATTGATAGATGGGGAGAGCAATGTGTCACTGTTATTCACTGCCATAGAAACTGCAGCCTCAATCTGCGTTCACATTCCCTCTTTTAAATTAGAGTTTCTCATTTAATTTATAGACTGCAAACACATTTCATACATCATCATCCCATTTATGTGCTTTGAAAAGCAATAGTTGTCTGCAGAGTCACTGTCTGAACGAACCCTGTCATTTTCTGTCGTATTTACCCTGCAACTTTTTTGACAACGCAGGATTATCCAGTTTACACCACTGTGTGATGTTTGGATAATTCATTTCCTCTTTAGGAAATTGCAGACTTGTTGGAGGAATGTTTCCTGGCTGATGCTGTATTCCAGCTGTCGGCTGTCTCTTGAAGGTAAAAGGAGCGGTTCAACCCACGGTGCAGCTCCAATGAATTTTATTTAACAAAGGTCCCCCGACTTGTACCCTTTACTGAGGAAATGGGCTCACAGTGGGTGTTGCTCAATCAGATACACATTAAAGCACTCACAGTGAAATCTTACTTTTTGCTTAGCAATAATGGTGAATCCAGTAAAAGGTCCCTTATTGATCGTTATTTCAGCATGCACAGTGCTGCAGTAGTCCTGTTGGAAAGAGACTACTTTCACTACCGGAACCAAATACTTGCTGCCACTGGTATATTCAGAGTGGGGTGAAGCCATTTTTAACATTTGACAGAAAGAAGGGGGCGTGACAGTTATGTTGTGATGTGGTTTTTGTTGTATGTCAAAAGGAGTGATTGTATATGAATCCATCATTGATTGTGACGGTTGAGGACAGTAGTAACATGATCCTGATTTAGATTTTGAGGTGCGTTTCCTGTGGTACGTGGAATTATTTGGTTAAAAAGGCAAAAGATGTGACAGAAATTCATAGAAAGACTGAAACGCAGTCTTCCAACAAGATTTGATGTGAAATTGTATGTGTGAAAATATTTATAAACAGTAAAACTAATATATTGCATAAATTGCAATAAATTATTTATGTCAAAGGGCCTAAATGTCCACAGAGATGTCCAATAATTGGAGATTTTGGTTCAATCAGCTTCTTTTATTTTGCAATATACAGACCAAAACGAGCCATTTCAAGCCATCTGAATCATTTTGTGTTCAAAAATTATACTCAGCTGCACTGTTAAAAAAAAAAAAAAGTAAAATTACAGGAAATGATCTGTAATTTTTTTTTACAGATTTTTCCTGTTTTCCAATAAAACAATGAAATGTCAGTAGATTTACAGATATTTTTAGTAATTTTAGGTTTATGTGTAAAATTACAGTTAATCAACCATAATTTCAGATTTCATTAAAATTATGTTTTTTAATGACAATTTATTGTATTTGTACATCGTTAAACTGTAATTTTACATACAAGCTTCTGTATTTTTTTTTACAGGTTTATTACCAATTTCCACAAGACAATGTAATAACTATAAATTAACAGATACTAGCAGTAATTTACAGATTTACTTTTAGAATTACAAGTGATTAACTATCATATAATATTACATTATCATTCGTTTTAAAGGTCATTTTACATATATTTTCATATTCAAATGCAAATTTACATTAAATATGAGGTATTAATTTAGAGATTGCTGTCCATGATAACGAAGACATACAAAATGACAGAAAACCAGTCATTCAAAGTGTTTTCTTTAAACTGCGGCTAATTAACATTCAAATTTCAAAGTTGGCGCCTGTTTCCAGTTAGTTTGGCCCCGCCCATAACGACCAACCGGCTGAGTCTGAAGAATGACAGTTAGTTGGATTAGCGTTAGTGTCCGTCCAGTCAGTCATGCAGGGGAAAGACGTGACCTCATGGACTCATGATCTTCAAGGAGGATGTCTGAGACAGCCACAGCGGACATGTCAACCAAACACCGTTTGAGGTGAGTGTCCCAGATAACGCCTGTGAACCATATTTTAATTCATTTTCATACCTCCAGTGGACTGCCTTGAAGCTAACGTTAGCATCCCTCTGATAAATTGCTACCCTCACATTAGCTATTGTTAGCAGATAGCTATCGTTTTTTATGGTTTTGTGACTAAGTGACTGATGTTCATTTTGTTTTACATTAACTAACATGGCCAGAGGTTAGTCGTAATTGTGTTTCTCTCTGCTGATGTATGTTCGTGGTTTGAATGCGGTCAAACTGCTGTATGCTGCTCCGTGTAATGTTCCACTCATCCTCCGTAAGTCCCGTAGAGACTTAAGATCATTAATTTACGTTTTTAAATTAGTTTCGTCCTAGCATTAGCATGCTAAGTTAGCCTGCTCACTGCCATTGTGTCAACCGATTTGGTTCCCCCCAAAGTTCCTGTTCCCCTTTATGCTGATTTACTGCTGAGCCGTGCGTAGTTGCTATGTTACCGTACGTACTTAAGGAAGAAACACACATAGAAACACAGCTGGGTGTACGGAAAGCGAAATGGGACGAACAATGTGTAGGTTACTGATATGTAATTTATTACATTAAGACAAAAAATAGAGAATGCATTTGTTGGATCATTCATTGTCAATCTTTGTTTAAATGGATGCCAGCTAGCCTAGCTGTGCGAGAGTAGCCCACGTTAAGTAAACCTCACTGCCAGATCACTTACACTAGTTAGTCGATTCGAAATGGGCTGCTGGCTTACTGGTTAGCGTGCTCAACTGATGAATTGATGACATTATTTTTGACGTATAACGTTACTATTGCTTACTATTTATTTGGAAACGGGCGGAGCGCCTGCGAATGACATATTTCTGCTCCTCGGAAATACAAACGCGCATCCTGGCCACCCGAATTTATCAACTTTGCGCCCTTGGGAAACTGGGTTGGGAATTAGGTTATACCCTAGGTTAGTTCCAAGTAAGTGCATGATTTATATGAAAATCAATGATCCATTCACTGAATACTTAAACTATTTTTTCCTGAAAGCCTACCCATTATCTGTTATCTCTTGCACGACATGCCCATAAAATAGGCTATAGGCCTACATAATTGTCATGGTGATGATTGACAAGTTAAACTGTTGCATAGACACAATAACAATTCAACAACAAAGCATGGTATTTATTTATTCATTAAAAATTATAAACAAATCAACAGGCGTGAACTCGGAGCTAAGAAATCACAAATATGCAATTAACGCTTTTTCATTAAAAACAATGACTGGCAGTACCGAATGAAATAACAGATGATCAAACCAATAGGGAAATCTCGTTTTTGCTGCAATCTCACGCAAATCGTCAATCATTTTGTACCACTTTGCTTTCCGTAGAACCAGTTGTTCTGGGTTGGTCCTGTGGGCAGCATCGGTTAACATGGCTTTTCGAGGGGGAACAGGAATTCCAACGGGGAACCAAATCAGTTGACACACCGTTTTCCCTCGCTAGTCTGCTCCTTTTTTCTACCAGGAGAGTTTATCTCTGTCTGTCGCCACAGGTGTGGAGATGTTTGTTCATTTTTGTGTAAATGTTTTGAGTGTTAATCTCTGGGTCTGTTTGCTCTGCACATGTTGTTGCTGCTAAATGATACAGATGGCTGCTGAATGTGATATTAGTCCATTTGGATTTAAATGTTAAACTGAAATGCGTTTTCTGGTTACCATATTAAGTTTGTATATATATATATATATATATATAAAGCAGAATTACTGATGTCATTTATTTTTGGGTTTCCTTTTGAACTTTAAATGCGGAAGCATTGAAAGCAGAGACTAACCTGTTTAAAGGACCCATTTGTGTTATTTTTTGTAATTTAGTTTTACTGTGCAAAATTGATTATGTTATTGTAACATTTCATACGTTAAAAAGCCTTTTCTAGCTCTCACACAGCTCACAATTTCTGTGTTTCTGTCTGTCACCACAGTTGCCAAGTAAAGATCCAGAGATCCAGTCCTGACTCCTGCGTCTCCTTTCCAACTCGGGACACAACAGAAACATAAAGTGGAGACGGGTTACATATATTTGATGTATGATAGAAGATGACTCCCAATGAATATTTGTTCAGTTTACTAAATGAATTGTTTGAATGAATGATTGTTAAATACCCTAAATTTACAGATAGCATCTTTAAATGTACATATTAATGTATTTTGATGTACAGTGTTTAATTTCCCATTGTCCAATTCTCTAAAATAACTGCTGTAATAGGCCTACTGTAAATGTGCAGAAATTCCTATTTGATTAAAGGTACATATTTTGTCTATATATTGTCTCATTGTTTTTCTTACTCGGGGAAACCACAATAATGCAGCAAATCAGTGTAGATGGACAAAAAATGACTACTAAATACCCTTAATTAACAGGAATTGTCCTTAAATTTAGCTATTTTTGATGTATTTAGCTTGTTTTTCCACTCTCCGATGGTTGCTTTTTAATTTACTAATTCTCTAAAATGACATATAAATACTGTACATTTGCAGACATTTATCTTTAATTTTATGAACCTAGTTTGTTTTTATACGTTATAACGTTTTTATTGTAGTTGGGAAAAATAGTATTTTAACATGAAATTACTGTAGATAGACTTGGCTCTTTGCTAAAATAAATAATGTATACCGTGAAATTACAGAGATGTTTTTTGACATAATATGTATGTTATTTTACAGTATAATGGGAATTCATCAATTATAATATATGATATATGAATATATCAATTCATTTTGACTGCAAAAAGCTGCTCTGTATTTTTAGGGTTATTGTATGTAGGTCTGTGATACAGTTATTTACTGTAACTTTACGGTATCCGTTTGGAAGCTTTGCTGCCAGTGCTTTTACCGTTTTTTTACAGTTTTTTTTTTTTTTTTACAGTGTGTGTCTTGTGTTTTAAAGGATAAAACAATGATTTAAATGCATTTCCACAATTTTCACAAATTGTGGAAATGCATTTATTCATAGAGTTTATGGTTATGTTAGATGTAACCATGAGACCACAAAATAAAAACCTTGCTAACGTTATCCACGGTGTCGAAAATAACTTGAAGGTCACAACATTTAATCCATTGGATCTCATTTTTAGGGCATCAAACACAACAAAGTCCCAGGGTTTGGAGAATAATTGGCTCTTACAAACAAATATAATGCCATCCACACTTTCACTGGTTTTCATGTGCCAGATGTGCCTGCATGTTTTTTATTCACATTTGGTATTTAGTCATGGCATGGACTGTGAGCTTTCATTCCCTCTGTGAGACTGTAAATAAGACCGGGATCCTCTGGGAGTGACTACATAAAATACTCTGTGGTTAGCAGACCTCAGTGCCTGCCAGAGGCACAACTAAACCATGGATGCTTCACTTCTATCAGGTAAAGGCAATATCCTAGATATCTCTGCTCATTTAGCAGCAGAGCGCACCATCAAAAGACAACCCTGCTTTTAAAATGAGTATAAAAAGCAGATGTCTGAGGAATTGCCTCGGCCATTAATAAATTAAGTAAAAAAGGGAGAGTTGAAATTTTTTGTGCTTGTATTATGTTTTACTAGGAGAGATGATGTTTTTCAACAGATCTGAATCAGAGCTGATTATTCTTTTTGGTTTGTAATAATATAAAGTGCTGTCCTTTATTTGCAGCCAAAACTATTATGGTTTACAATAATAAGTGTAATGATTACAGAGAAATGAGAAACAGCAGATTTTCTTTTGTGTGTGTGTCTGTCCTCCTTTGTTCTGCTGTTTTGAGTAATTTAGCATTTCTGAAGCTCTTTTGGTCTTGACTTGGCACGTTTGCGTAGAGCGGTTGAATTCACTTTTAAATATGCCTTTTCTCTTGAGGTCCCAGCCCCTTGTGATGTGACCCGCATGACTAATTCCATTTAAAGGGGAATAACATGCATTAGGGCTCTCACTTTTCTGCCTCGCATTTGCATAATTTTGTTTGGCAACTTGGAAAAGGGCCATTAACAGCACTAAGATGCACACAGTAAAGGGTTGAGATGGAGGCAGATCAATACTTTATTTCAACATCTTTAGCAGCACTGAGGTCCAGAGCAGGAGGCATCTACTAATTCAAATTCGTGCAGGAGTCTTGTGACGCTAACATTAGTTCGTGAAAAGAGAACGCCGTTGTACAACATCTCTTACTCTGACAGACACAATCTCTCAATCAATAGTCTTTTACTTTTTTGTTGCAAAGACAAGATTGAGTGCTGCGAGTTGCCTCGTGCTCAATTCCACTTCTTGCACTCCTCATTATTGTTTCAATTAGGCATTCTCTCGAGACTGTGTTGGGGGGTGGCATTAAGAATCGGTGACCCCTCTGTGATTTACACAAAACACCAGATGTTTGGTAGAATAACCTTTGACACAAACTTTATTCAGGGGGGCTGTCTACACGAAGCGTGTGGATGACCAGGGGAATTTGTGACTCGCGCCAGTGAGGAGGAAAAAATCACAATGTTACCTTCTCATGAATTATTAAGTACCTTGTGCCTATTTTAGCGTGACTCAAAATGCTGCATTTTCATCTGTGGGTCTGAGGCAGTGGGAAAGGGTGCATTTTTTTCTGACAGCTGTATTACTGCTGATAAGCATGACTGTGTGAGCTGAGCAAGTAGTGAGACAAGCGTTCGGAGCAGTAGCAGCATAGGAGCAGCAGCGCTCTAGTCACTAGGAGCCGTGGCGGCAGAAGCAGCAGCAGCAGCAGCAGCAGCACTATCAGTCACAGCTCAGGCGGCAGCAGCAGCAACAAACTCTCTCCTGTCTTTTTCTCTTCTTTGTGGAGTTGCTTCCTGCTCAGAGGACAAAAGCTAAGTGATCCAGGGCTGATAGCTGCCATTGAAAACAAAACCCAAAACGCAGACCTGGCTGCCCCCATGCCTATCGAATTTGTTTGCAAAATCAAATTTGCAGAGGAGGATGAGAAGCAGAAAAGCAAGCAGGATGGGGACAAGGAGAGCCTGATCGAGGAGAGCTGCACGCCTCCGGCCAAGGACTTGTCTGCGTTTGCTAACTCCTGCTCCCTTCATGGGATTAACCACATCTTTGTCTCTGGTCGCCTGGGTATCCGACAGACTCTCTGGGCACTTGCCTTTTTGACTTCACTCGCGCTATTTCTGTACCAAGCAGCTAAGTGTGCCATCTCTTACCTGGAGCACCCTCATGTCACAGCTCTGAATGAGGAGGCGACCCCTGAGATGGTTTTCCCTGCTGTGACCATCTGCAACATCAACCGCTTTCGCTTCTCTGCGCTCACCGATGCTGACATCTACCACCTGGCTAACTTAACAGGTCTGCCCCCCAAAAACAGGGATGGGCACAAACCCACAGATTTAATGTACCCTGCCCCTGACATGCAGGACATCTTCAACAGGACAGGACATCAGTTAGAAGAGATGCTCATGAGCTGCAATTTCAGTGGACAGAACTGCTCAGTTGAGGACTTTTCTGTGGTGAGTGAGAAAGTTTCTCAAACTTCTGCCTTCACCTGATGCTGATCATGTTCCATTACTTCATCATAACTTATTCACTTCATTAAAAATGTTTTCCCAAAACAACTCTAAAAGTGAGATCTTCAGATTTTTAACATTTTGAGTGATCATGTACATAATATTTTACAAAGCTTGTCTTGTTTATACAAAACTACACATGAGCATGAAAGTAAAATGAACATTTTAGAGCAAGAGAAAATGAAATTCTCTTTGTGCGTGTACTCTTCTCTAGAGACCACATGGTTCCCATGAAGGATTTTCTGCATACATGATTCATAGTTTTGGCTCACTCGTTGAGCTATATCTCATCTCCCTAAGTTCTCAGCAGCAACAGTGTTTCTCCCCAGCAGTGTTTCAGTTTGTATCAGAATCTGCTATATCAAAGAACAAAGGCTGCTCCTGTGGATGAAAAGCAAAGAGCTGCCGTATGTGGTTGTATACTTTTTCAAGGCAAACTGTGCCTTAATGCTGCCTCAAACTCCACAGTGCATGGAAAACAAAATTTTCATCTAAAATAATTGAGTCTCTTCTCTCTTTCTTTCCCTTCTCTCCCTGTTGCTCCCCCACTCTTTTTCTGACATTGCAGAGCAGCTGCCTCCCTCTCTCTCTCTCTCTCTCTCTCTCCTTCTCTCTCTAAGCTCTTGTACATTTCAGGATGGAAGGAGTAATGCTTCTTCTACGCTGTATTTCAATCTTGCTGCTGTTAAGATTAAATATTTAAAGACAGACATACATGATTTTTGCATTAGCCAGATTGACTAAAAGGAATGAAACTATTTCCATGAGAGGGAAAGTGTGTGTGTGTGTGTGTGTGTGTGTGTGTGTGTGTGTGTGTCTGAGAGAGAAGGAGAGCGGGAACAGGTGAGAGAGAGTTTGTGCCTGCGTTCTGTGCACTATTTATTAAAGGCACTGTCCTTGCGGGAGATGGATTTCCCCATCTCTCCTGCAGAAATAGGAATATGCAATTGCTTTAGTGATGATAAAGTGTAGGTGTCAAGTCTTAATAGGGTATGTTGAACATTGATATGCTCACCTTCCTGAGACCTAAAGATTCTGTCTTATCATGGAGATGCTGCTACATTACCTCTGATGTGCCAAATTACACCAAAGAAATGATGACATTTCACTGCCTCTCGAAAGGTTCCTCTAACTGTGTGCTGAGCGATTTATTTTTCTCTGTTGTCTTTCAAGTCAGCCCTACTCATGGTGACACAGAAGTACCTGTGACACAAGAGGGGGAATTTTTCTAGGTTGTTCTAACAGGAAAAAGAAAATCCCATGCTCCTCAGGGGGCTGAAAAGTTTGACGAAATTCAGTCCAATGCAACAACATGACTACAAAAGTTTATATTGTGCTTCTTGCACATTTGACAGCAATGTCCTCTGACACTTTGACACTCTGTCCTCCATGAGTATATTAATTAGCAGACAATTCTGACATCTAGGAAACGTGTGTCCTGTGTCAGTCAGTAAAATCCTGTGGCACTCTTTGGACGCAGTGTGGCTTCAGCACAGATAAAAATGCTGTAGAAAGTTCCCTAAGCTACTGTTTCCTCTGTCAGCTATGTGATCTGCATTTTCGAGGGCTGTCAGTTAGATTTGTTACAGGCTACTTGCTTCCTCCACGCATGACAAAACAGTCACTCCAAGTCCTGGTGGGGATCACTAGTGGGAGTGTGTGTAGAGGAAGGACTGGGAGTTGTGAGAACAGGGAGGAGAGCAGAAAATAAAAGTCGCAGTACAAATGGAACTTGGTCACACACACCTCTGATTGTGTTTCTGTAAGTGTGTGCTTCGTCAGTCCGAACCCAAAGTCATTTTTGTAGCATGGAAGTCGTTATTACAGGTCAAGTGCTTTTAAAGTCATGCAAGCATATACACTACAAACCCAAATACCAAGATCTCCTGCACACATCAGTAATTATTCTGCCTTATGTAGGTTCATAGGTGCCTCTGTTTTTTCAGAAGCCTCATATAATGTGTTTTCTCTGATTGATCGTTCTGCATCCCTGAAATCTTTTATTTGGGTAATGTGGATGTGGCGCTCTTGGGAATATTGGATGATGAAATATAATTGCGATATTATACACACTATAGATTTTCTGCGAACAGACAGCGTCCTCTGTAATAGAGTTCAGTTTGGATTTTGGTGTATTCCCCGAATGATTAATTGCTTATTTATTTAACGAATAATTGCACTGGAGTGATAAATTCAGTCAAATGCATTTTCTATTGTATTATATTATTTTTATCTCTCTCTGTTTCTCTCTCTCTCTCTCTCTCTCTCTCTCTCTCTCTCTCTCTATATATATATATATATAAATTTAGGTTAAAGCTTTTTTTTTTTTGGGTTGCGATTTTTGTAATTTCTTCAATACATTCACTCACAGTTGAATGATTAACAATTAATTGTTTGGTTGCTGTAATTCAAGGAAAAAAAAATACACAAGGATGAGTGGCAGCTAGCCAGTGAAATTTGTTTTCCTCTTTCCAGCGTTGTCGGACAGCTTGATTCTTCGACATAGGTAATAAGGCAGGTCTTTATAATTCAATCTTTATAATTAAAGATTACATTATTGACTTGGATTAATCACACAAGATAAAGATGATTCAATAAGCCATGAATAAATAGATTAATATTTTTCTCCCAGTCCAACTCCAAATAATTGTTCATCCATTGTGTGTTGCTGTCGCAGAGATGAGCACTGCGCCCTTTGGCTTTTTTTAAACAGAGCTCTGAATTGGTTTGCTCTGACTCTCAGCTGTGTTTTCTGCTGCATTATCAGATTTTGCTCTCAGCAAGGACAGATCCCTCTTGCATATATTCATGGGGATAACTAAACAGCTATAGGGTGGCATGCAGGGTGATCTATAAAAACCTGGCTTAACAGGGGCAACACTGAGAGGCTCTCTGCCGTGCAGTCTGTCATTATATTGACTGAAGCCCCAAATGTATATTTTTATATATAATTATATGTTTAATAGTATAAGCCATTGATGATGGCCAGTGTGCTCCTCAGTCTTTCATGGTGGGCACATTAATGTAAACTGATACAAAAGAGACATTACTTTGAGTTGATCTCAATAAATAGCCTTGTGCTGCTCATGGTGTAAGAAAGAATCAGTGAGCAATATAAAGATTTTGTGATCATACAGAGATGAGTCACCAAAATGTCTTCCACAGTTTCCTACTCTCTTATCCTGGGAAATGTTGAAACATACACAGGGACATAAGGTGCAAGATCACACCATTTCTGTGCAACTCAGCCATACTGTGACGCATAAGATGTGTTTTGTTTTTGGTTTTTTTTAGCCAACGTGTCTGCAGTCTCGCCTATTACAACAAGAAATACAGCCCCTACCTTTGCCGTTGTATGTGAATCTTGCAGAAAGTCCCATGCACATGCTTTCATTTTCATTTTCTTATGTATGTAATATGTGTATGTGCGTGTGTGCCTATGTTGTGTACATGTGCAAATGGCTGTGAGAGTGACATCCGCTTCCCCAGTGAGTCCAAAGCATTCACATCCTTTAACAGTGTACCCACACACTCACTCGCACACACACACACGCCTCACCCAGCCACCCGCCTTCCCCCTGGTGGAGAGCGACGAGTGTGGGAGCGTGAAAGTGACTTGCTATCTGGACTGGCTTCATCTCCAACAGCCTGTCAATTAGCCGTCTACAGTTCCACTGCTGTGGGTGTCCCTGCAGCTTCTGATATCTGATCCACACACCCAACCCTGCATCACAGTGCTGAACCATATTACGCCCCACATAAACAAACAAATACCCGCAGTTTTCTCTCTCCACCCATCTTACGAAATAATAAAGAAAAAAAGTTAACTAACCAATTCCACATCATGCCTCCACAATGAAGGCTGGAGGAGGACTGCTGCTGCTTTCCCACCCCTCTGTAGTCCTGCGCCGCTCCTTCCCTAAGCTTATCCTCCTCCTCCAGCATATGAGAGGAAGATGAATTACAGTGCAATTGGTCGGCTGCATCTCTCGATATGCATCACCACTGTCTAATCAGATGAAACCCGCCTGTGACCAGCCATTGGATAACATGCAAACAGTTTATATTTGTGAATATTTACCCTTTTTTTTTTTATCACTCCCTGAACCTGTTTTAAAACCTCTCACCGTTGCACGGTTTGATGAGGAGAACCTGTAGCTAGGGGATGGCTTTTAATTCCATGATAAAGGCTTCCGATGTTGTGGTACAGCTAAAACCCCTCCTCTAACCCCTGGGAGTCTTTTACTCACAGAGACATTTGTCTCTTTCTGACAGGTCATACACTGAGCTGTTGGTAGTGTTAATGTGGCTTCACACACACACCTATACAAACGCACACAGGTTTCATCACAGATTGAGAGAGCTGGCTTGCAAGATTGATCATGACTCCTGACTGGGTGCCCCTCCCTCTCATAGGATCAATACATCCTTCAGTCAGATTGCTTCCCTGCCCTTCCTACTCCAAGTCTGGTGTGACTAATTATCCTGCGCCTATGTTTTGGACCCAGTCGCCGCTGCATTTGTTAATGCCGCCAGAGTTGTTAAAGAATTTGGTCTTTAGAACAAGATATCAGGGTTTTGTTTTTTTTTGCATGTATACAGCCCTAATCAATCTATACACCCTCTACCTTTTCCCTAAAGGGAAAGTATCAAATGCAATGAGGTGACTCAGATTGAAGAGGGAGGGCATGGGAAGAATGAGCATTTTGATGAATTCAGTGTCTGATCCAAAAGTCAGAAGTGAGGTTTTTAATACCAAGTTGATCATTGTCTTGTAATATAAGAAAACTTGTGTATTCCTGAAAGCACCTCTGTCTGAGTTAGGATCCACCCAATAATGAGCAAACAAGAATTGATGGATATTGCACCCTTAGGCCCGATTAGATTACTCGAATGTAAAAAACTCAAAGTGAAATTAGTTCTTACAAATGAAAAGTGTGCATGTACATGCTGCAGGGTTAAGCAGGTAGAAACATATTTAGGAAACTTTATTTTTACAATTTTTTTCCCTCTGCTCAAGTTTTTTTATATAGCCAACATTTTCCACAGAAACATAGCTAATAAAAGTATCATTTTCATTTTGAGTCTCTCCATGTTAAGACATTGAAAGGTTTCGGTTGCAGCTGCTCTCCTTCAGTGACCCCGATCAAATGAATAAATCTCATCAAAGCTAAAGTCACTGCCCACAATACTAGTCTCACTTGCTGGGATCCTTTCAGAAAGGGCTCATTAACCAGCGGATTTAGGAAAAGACTGATCTCTGTTTGAGTAAAGCTAATAAATGATTTTAGAGTGTCTTTGAGTGTGCATTTTTTGTAAAAATATACTTAAGCTGCACTTCTGCCCCTCCATCATTTTAAGGCTTTTTCTTTGTTATAGTTTGCATTGATGCTGAAAACAGCTTCTGCCATGCGGATATCTATGATTATGAAAGCCTTTGGCCAAGCGCACTTTAAATACACACTTGTCTTCTTAGCTGCCAATGTGAGCTTTTTATTTTGTCATCTTTCCCAGTCTCTGAATACATTAGTAGAAATTTGTCTGAAAAAGTAACCTTGCTTTTAGGCCACCATCACAAAATGGGTTCATGCTTCTTCATTCCTCTTGCTCATATGGTTTAATTACTTTGGGGGGGATAGCATATGCAAGGAGGTGGACAAAAAAGAAGAGACACCTGACAATGTAATTCAGTGCTCCACAGTAGTTAACAGTTCAAATTAATCCAATTTCTTTACTGAAATAAAAACATTGTCAATTTTCAAAAGTGAGACCAACCTTGAAATGCCAATAGTGAAAGACGTATCCTATTATTTTCTGTTTATTCTACATTTTTTAAATACTAATGTCCAAATGCTAAGAAGTAACTCGCAGAGAGAGTGTGTACACTTGAGATTTAGACTTGTTCTGCAAAACGAGACGTTTCAGATGTCAGCGCAAAGTGGGATCATTTTGAGTACGAACCAGAAAGCATCAAACTTTTGGTAACTGCTTAATGGGATCTTTCAGCCATCTGTGTCTTTGAACTATAATGGAAAACCAAAGAAATGTCAAAGCATATATCAAACTGCCACATATTTCAGGGGAAGAGAAAACATTATATTGGTATTTATTATTATAAATCCAGTAAAATTAAGTATGTAAATAAAGGTTAATTAAAATAGGCCAGAAAAACTCAAACAGATGTAGTCAAAGACTGTCAAACATATGTGAAAATCACTTCAAAGGATATTTCTAAAGCCACAGCTGCATTAAGAACACCTAATAATTTATTGTTCAGTGCTCCCACTGATGTGTGCACCACATATGTAGCTGATATTTTAAATTGATTTAAAATGGCCAGTCTGACTTGGATGAAAATGTCAGTTGGCCACAAATCTTCCAATGGAAATAGCATACAGCACAAATGTCATAGTGAATATTTACCCATGGCATCGTCCTAACATGAGGGCCTCATCTGTCCGCTTGGCTGGACACTTAACCGTTTTTTTTTTTTGTTTGTTTTTTTTTTATTATGCCTAATGTCACGCACACTTGACCAAGGTCCCTCCTGTTTTGTTTTGGGGTTTGTTTGTTGTTGTTGTTTTGTTTTTTTTTTGGTCTTTTTTTTTTTTAGTTTGTGACTACACAGATTTTGCGTAATATTATCACACTTTTTAAATCTAATCTGCCTCTCTTGGCGCATTACTGTTGGCTGCAGTGAAATCAAACAAGGTTTCAACTAGAGTACATAAACGCAAAGGTGTCATGACAGGTGTGATATTTTGTCTGAATCTATATATCTATCTGGTGTTAACTATGTGAAAAGGCCTTCTTTACAATGATGTTTGGCATACCTTGTAGCTTCCTCTTGGGAGGTGCATGCACTGATTTGTCAAATAGCTTTCAGGCAAGAGCAAAGACACACAATACATTTTCCTCCTCCATAAGGTTCGTACCAGACATTCTTATATTAGTTAATAATGTACTCCAAGCTTATGGAATGGCATGCTATGTTAGAACATGCTGAATAATTCAAAGTAATGCCTTCGTCTAAGTATTTCCTACTGACCATCTCTGAGGCTGTTTGCTCTTGAGGGAACAGTATTACGTCTTTATACTGTTTTGTAAAGCTTTCTGGAATCAGAGGTTAATTTTAAAATGTCCATTTGCAGCTCACCTTTTTTTCTATTGGACTTCAATAGCTACTGCACTATTGCAGATGAGCAGTTAGAGCTGTTTTAATCACAATGAAAAAATAAGATTTTTCTGGCATGTTATGATTAACATGCCTCTCTTAGAGAGAGAGAGAGAGAATTAAACAAGATAAATTTACACCAGGGCAGGGCACCTTTAATAGCAATTTGTTGGTGAAATTAATGTGAAAATCTTACGCTTTTTTTGTCTGTATGACAGAGATACTAGGTTAAAAATATCTGAAGTGCCATTCGTGTTGAAAAGCCCAGTGTTTTTCCAATGTGGTGAGCAAGGCAAGCCATGTTGTACCGAGGTTTGAAACATTAAAGATAACATTGTGACTTTCTTAATCATTTTACATGTATAATCCAATCCAATTTAGAAACCACTACCATAAGTGCCCACTCTCTTTTTCCTAATTAGTGCATCTCATTTAGTTAGCAAGGCAGCGCAGCAGCATAGTTGTTACTGCTATTGCCCGACAACAACAGTGTTGTGGGTTCGGTTTGGTTCTGTGTGGAGTTTGCATGTTTTCCCCATGTCTGTGTGGGTTTCCTCTGGGTACTCCGGTTTCCTCCCACCGTCCAAAGACATCATGTTTGGGTTAATTGGTGACACTAAATTGTCTGTAGGTCTGAGTTTGAGTGTGAGGAGTTGTTTGTCTGTCTCTGTATGTTGGTCCTGTGATGGACTGGTGACCTGTCCAGGGTGTACCCCACCCTCACCCAAAGTGAGCTGAAGCTGTTGAGCCTGCAGCTGAGTGTGATGCCCCATCTGATATATTCCCTAACAGCATACAAAATCCCCATCAGAGAATGCTCTGTTGAGTTATCAAGAAATGGCTTGGACTCCCATGTTGCCTGAGCAGACCGTCTGAAATGGGATGGCGCTCTGGAACTGTCCATCATAAGCTGCACTGAGGACTGTAAAAGCGCCAAAGTGAGGCTAAACATGACCCTGGAAGAGTCAAAAGAAGCTATGATTCAAGCTACTATGCCCAGACTGGTAACTGTCAAGTCCACAACTCCCAAAGAGGCATTGACAAAAAGGGGAACCAGAGCTTCTTACCGACTACCACAACCTAAGACTGGAAGATGCAAGTTGACACAGATCAGGATCTGTCCTTTCTGTGAGAGTTAATTCCAGCCAGTCTCTGACTAGACCTGATCTTGTGGCCGACCTATTGAAAGTACTTCTACATGGTACTAACTGTGCAGTGGGATGCTGCAGCATACGAAATATTAAGAAGACGAAAGAACTCTGACCTAGCAGAAAAGGCAAAATGGAGGCATAATAGTTATTAAAACGTCTGCTGCTGACCATATATGAGATTGCCCTCCCATAAATAATGATCGTTTTTGTGCAGCTGGCTGTTATCATCTCTAGCTATATTTTATCTAATGGCTGTAATAATTATGGTGGGAGCAAAGGGAAATGTTTAGTGGTGTACAGTAGCTTATAGAAAGACAATGTCAATTGGGGTGGATATATGGATCAACAAAATAAAGAACAACGAAGAACAGTGCTTGATTCCCATGTGAAAGTAGCGGTTTGTGCTGTTTCAACGCCTGTTTGGCAAAGTTAAACGTTGTTGTTACGGCTACGAAGACTGTCTAATGTTGAGGAAGTAACCCCATTTGAACATGGCATGGTTGTTGGTGCCAGGCGGTCTGGTCTCAGTATTTCAGAAATTGCCGACCTACTTGGATTTCCACCTAAATCAGTCTCTAAGGTTTACAGAGAACATCCAGAGATCTCTCTCTGTGCAACACGTCAAACCTTGAAGCAGGTGGGTCACAGCAGCAGAAGACAACATCAGGCCCTGTCAGCTAAGGACAGGAAATTGAGCCGACAACTCACACAGATTCACCTTGAATACTAGAAGACTGGGAAAACATGGCCTGGTCTGATTGATCTGGATCTCTGCTGCCATTTGGATGGTTGCATCAGAACAAAATGAAAGCATGGGTCCATCCTGTCGTTCATTTGAACATTGTTTAAACTCCACAGCTGACCTGATTACTGTTGCTGACCGAGACCAACCTTTATGAACATGGTGCAACCATTGTTTGATGGCAGCATAACATGTCATGTCACAAAGCTCAAATCATCTCAAACTGGTTTCTTGAACATAGCAAGGAGTTCACTGTACTCTAATAGCCTGCACAGTCACCAGATCTCAATCGGAGAAAATGTCTTTTGGATGTGATAGAACAAGAGATTAGCATCATGGATGTGCAGCCATCAAATCTTCAGCAACTGTGATGCTATCATGACCAGAAGCCTGCACTTTGTTGGATCTATGCCACAGAGATATAAAGCAGTTTGAAAGGCAAAATGGTCCAACTCAGTTCTAGCAAGGTATACCTAATATTGGCCAGTGAGCGTATATGTACCTTTAACTGGAATATTCAAACCCCTCTGCTTTCTCTGTCCTTCACAGTCTCGTTTCTCTGTGTGTAAGTTATCTTATTTAAATTATAGATCTTTGACGAAGTAATTCATGGCGAATTGTTAATATAACAGACACCAGCAAACAGGCAGTGTACTAGCCAAGATTTGTCTCCCTAGGCTGAGTAAACAGCTTGTGACAATGGAGCCAAGATAGCCAGTGGTTGTTGGCTGCTGCAATTTTCACTCGTTACGATTTGTGTAGATACATAATTACTTCAGCTAAATTTATGTTTTTCCAATTGTGATTCGAAACAAAAACAATTGTACAACTCTCGTGCTTATTATTTAAATGCAATGAGGTTTGATCCTATTTGTCTGTCTTTCCTCTTTTTCTATACTGCGTCCAGCCGTACAATAAAGAATTTGTGTTTGCTTGTATTTTGGTAATGTCATTTTATAGTTTTTATACCTGTATTGATACAGACCTGAGATACAGAGTATTACATTCTCTACACATATAAATGTCATTTTTTAATACGCTCCATGCACACTGTAAATATTAAGTTGTCGCTATTTCCTTATCTTCATTGTAAATATGCCTTCTTTTTTTTTTTTTTTTTTTTATTGAGCGTACACAAACTGTTCCCTCACCAGCCTTTTCACTGTTACATCCATGACTTGTTTGGACAACATGTGGACAGTAAATCTTTCACCTCATGTTGGCAGTTTTGTTGGCAGGCTCAGGCCACGCTGACAAAACGCTTGACCTTCAGGTGCAGCAAAATGTCATCTGATTTAGCACGCCCAGTTTGAATTGCCACCACTTATTTTGTCATCCAAGCATTTCATGTTGGTTGGGACGTGTCAGACCAAACGCATTATGGTGTAATGAGCTTGGGTAAAGGGAGAGATTCACACACATCAGGACTACTGATGTCATTTGGACATAGCATTTACGGAGCCGTTACTGTATATCTGCATCTCTGCGTCAGTGTAATTGTGAAGAATATGAAGATAGATGAAGTCATTACATGGTGTTTTTTACCTTTAATAGTAATTTGTTGGTGAAATTAATGTGAAAATGTTATGTTTTTTTTTTTGTCTGCATGACAGAGATAGTAGGTTGAAAATGTCTGAAGTGCCATTCGTGTTGAAAAGCGTTTCAACACGAATGGCAGTGTTTTTCCAATATGGCGAGCGAGGGAAGCCATGTTGTACCGAGGTTTGAAACATTAAAGATCGTATTGGGACTTGCTTTATCCTTATACATGTATAATCCAATCCAATCCAATTTAGAAACCACTACCCTCTGTGCCCACTCCCTTTTTCTAAATGTATGCTTCTCATTTAGTTAGCATGATAGCTTTTTGTCCCTAACATCTGTCATGCTATATTTACGCACATCCCTTATGTTGCCCTCCTCCTCACATGATCACCAAGTCACTGTAAGGCATGTTTGTTTAAACAAGCGTGTAACTGTGGTCATGTGCCCCAATAGTGTTGTCAAGATTAATTCTGCGTTTCACTAATGCATGCTAATGAGAAAGTTGTGTGCGTTTGATTGTCAATAAGGTGAAATACGACTCTGCTCCCTAAATGCTGGCTCCGTTCAATAACCTATTAAAGTTGAATCACAGATAACTTGGCGCACATCAGGAAAGCAATCTGAAATTTGTGCTGACATTGATCCAGCAGGAAGGAGACCTATTGCTCCGATTAACACCGTTGCCCCAGGAGAGGAGTACCTTGGCCATTAATAGCCCACTGTCCTAGATTTAACTTAGACCATATGAAATCCTTTTTATTTATGAGACACAGAGTGGTAAAGCATCATGGATACAGTAGAATGGTGCCAGTTTTTTTTTTTTTTTTTTTTTTCAACTATCTCAGGCCGCTGTGTTGTTCTTTCACTTCCGAGTAATGCTTAAACAATTTAATTTCTATTATAATAACAGCTTACAGACTGTCATTATTTCAATCATTTGCTTGTTGCACACAGATAAATCTAAACTACTCACTTTTGATGGCAGCCAGTGTTTCACCTTGAATGTGCTGAGAAATATACCATCATACTCCCAACATTAGTTTGTAAATTGACCTCAAACATATAATTGATAATTGATGCTATTATTGTACTGATGGTCGTGGGAAACATTATTGTCAAATGAAAACCTTTTGGAATTATTCCATGTCCTCAGTTTCCTTGTTGATTACTTCACAGCATCCCAGGATCTAGAAAATGTTGCATTTGATGTTCCCTTTATCACCAGACTGAGCATTGGATGTTGGGAGCCGGGGGGGTAAATTAATAGTTAGTTTTTTACTCTTTGGATGCCTTCTCAGAACCAGCTAATGGGTGTCCAATATTAACCTATGCACAAATACATCTGTAAAATGCCATGGACCCTTTACAAGCGTGACAGTTATTTGAATATGAGATGTCTGCATGCTGATGTAGTTTAATGCCAACTCATGAGAGGCTTCTATAATTAGAACCACACAAAATGTGATTGTCTGATCTGAGAATGAACTGAAAAGCACATAACATACATTATGGCTGGAAAAGGCAAATAGCTCATCCGTTAAACAACCCCCCGGGAAGTTGGAGAGAGGAAATGACAGATCTTTTCAAAACGGTGGTCTCATCCATTTAATTATAAACACTGTGATAAGGGCATTTCCTTAGAATAAATATGTCCAGTAATGAGGTATGGCATTGCTGTTTATCCGTGTCCTTGACATTCACTTTCAGAATAAGGAACGGGGGTAATGGCATCCTTTTAAACAGATCTTGAAAGTCCAAGGCAAGGGATAAATGTCAGTGGGTTTCACTCACACAAATCACAGTTTTTTCTTCTTCTCTGACCTTCACTCTATCTGCTGTGAAGAAAATTAGAAGGATATTAATAAATAATCGGAATGTACAGTATGATAAAGGCGCTACCCTGAGATAGATTGAATATAAAAGTATGGCTCTAAACTGACAATTAATTAGTGCGTTTAGGTAAAGATAAATGATTAATTAGTGTGACATTGAGTGACTTCTGGGACAGTGGATATGGATATGTTAGCATGCCCCTCAACATAAGCCTGATAAGCTTAAGACCGGAGCCCATGCCGGAGAAATCCATTGTGTATTTGAATATCAGTGTAATCTAATTGGTGTTATTATATCTCTCTTGGCAAAAGTTACGCCTCAGGATATTTGGAATACCACTAGTGGCTCCAGAGAAAGCGGCTGTGAACAGATCAATAGATGTAGTGGACATGATTGTGTTATGATTATACACTGGTTTGTAAAGCCCAGAGAAAGGTGTTTTGAAGAAAGGTGCCACACCTCTTGGCAGACTTCAGCTGCAAACAGCGCAATGGGAGATGGACAGCGAGATGGGCTGCAGCCCTGCTTCAGGAGCAGCTGCTTCGAGTGCAGAATTAGAGCCTCCTCTTGTTTCCACCTGGCGTATGCTGCTCAAGTGATCCAAATCAAGTCATCATTTGCTTCATTTTCTTGCTACCCAACTCAGCTTGCAAATAAGTCAGCTGCTGGCCCCTGTAGCGTGACAGCTAATGATGACAGGTGTGTGCTATGCATATTCAACTATAATATTTCTCATAATTGGAATTATAGACTGAGAAAATGTTTTCATCACGTCACGACAAGAAACGTATCAGCATTTTACGTTCACTGAAATTTCCTTTCAAAAGTCAGCACAGCATTGTTGCGTCTTCATCCACGCTTCCATGAACAATTGAACTGTTCACTCTTAGAATTCAGTTACGATGTAGAAAATAAATCTGAAGTGATCCTTGCAGAGCTAGTGATGATACTCAGAAGAGGTCACCTTTCAACGTGTCTCCTTCTAATGCAAGTTATGCAAGACTATGGCCTGATCTCACCAGACATCGCCTGTGTACTGAGTAGATGCCACTGAATAAATGAAACCCTAACCCTTCTAAACACCAGTTTAAGATTCCAGGATTAGCATCTCATTAGACTGTTCTTGTGTTGCTGGTTTGTGGACAAAGAAGTGAGAAATGGAGCAGGAGAGGGGCCGTGTTAGGTCCTTCTCATGTGTGTGGAAGAGATTAAGGATGGAGGATAGTGTGAATGAGTAATGTGGTTTCACCACATAAGGTGGATCATTACAGAATACCATGACAGAGATGTTAGTTGGAGGTACAAACAATTTTGCAGAAGCCAAATTCACCCATGTAAATCTTTAAAAGTATAAGATAATTACTAAAAGTCCTTGCACCTAGGATGACTGGTTAATCTCCAGAATACTTGCACTGAAAAACTTGGTGACAGTCTGTTTCTGAGATCAATTGGCTTCAGCAAAAGTGTCTCCTGCTGGTGGTCAGTCTGTGTTATCTCTGCCATGAACATACAATTTCCCCTTGATTGTGCTTCCCACGGATAAGTAAACACGCTCAACAGAGCAGTAAACTACAAAAGACAGGAGCCCAAAAAACTGTGGTGATAATGTGCATGAACAGACAAATCTTAACCCTAATTTACAGACACATTGAAGAGTTTAGATATTCAGATTGCCAGTTTGTAGTAAATATGTGAGCCCCTGTTTCTGTCCTCTATTTAAGATAAAACCTAAATGTCAGTTTATCCTTCCACCATGGCTCCAAAATGTGAAGCAAAAGAACCTTTTATAGCAGCACTGATTTCCTAGATGTCTCTCGGAGATGTAGTCTAGCTGACCAATATGAATGAAATATGAAATGATTGCCTGGGCAGACCGGTCTATTCCATACCACCGCCTCAATTTGGCCACACGGACAATTCGTTGCAGGATTGGATGGCAAGGTTACTGTTGAAGACTTGCATGGAACCAAGTTTAAAACAAAGGTTGATGTTGCTATGTCACTGTTGTTCCCATGAGGATTGTGAAACACAGATTTCCATATGTAGGGTAAAATTATACAGCGAGCATATAGAAAGCTGGCACCTGGATTTTGATTGGTGCTGCATTTACATCTGGCTGCTGATAGTCCCATGATCTCTTTCCACTCCTTGTTTGTGTGCGACAGTATCATAAGAATTTCCATGTCACTATAAGCAGTGCACAAAATCGTGCAGTGATTTTTACCAAAGTTGAAATGCCTTTCCTTGTGTTGTCGTCATGACATGTCATCAGCGTCTGAAATTAACTTTTTAGTTGGCTGCAAAGGGCTGTAAACTAAAACATGACCTGCCAAGAACACTGGCCCTTATCGGCCAAAGTGTTTACATTTTTTTTTCCCCCTCAGAGAAATATATTAACTTGCACATTCCACTTTTTTTTTTTTTTTTTTTAATAGAATCAGATACAGCATAGTCACGTGTTTAATTCTCATACACATGAATTTGTTTACTCATTCATTGTGGCATAGACTTTAAATGTGTCGGACCTTAAACCTGATGGTTTACTGAACAGTTGTTTTTCCAGTTATTTTTTTTTTTTTTTTTTTATGTCGCATGAGTTAATTTCACTGCAAAAAATTTCCCCCCTCTTCCTGCTCAAAGGTTAGAAAAATATTTTCTAGGCACAGAGTAAACAGTCCACGAAAGGGTAAACACAGCATAGATGTAGAAACAATGTACCGTGCATCCTGCTGTGTCATTCAAAAATGAAAGGGCATATATATTTTTAATATTGAACAAGTAACAGAACATTGAAACCTTTAGAGTCCGTCATGTTTTGATAATGTTTTAATTTGCATATATTTGTAGCAAGATGAGCAGTAGAAGAGTGAACTCATTCCCCACTTTCATTGTTTTCTGTCAGGTTGAAACATGCATGCTAAAAACATGCTAAGATGATGTGAACACCACATCAGTGTTAATCTGCCTACAGGAGGATCTTTTTGTCTGGAAAAAAAAAAAAAAAAAAAGAAGTTGCATTACTGTGCTTCAGTTATGTCCATTTTGGCCGTCACAGTCACAGAATCAGTCATGAAGCCTCAGGGACCAACGGGTAACTCATTCATTGGATTGACTTGTCGTCCTGCATCACCAGCACCTGAAGCACCTGAATCAAAGCAAGGTTTAGTTCCGTGAATGACAGCACGTCTGCTCTCTATGCTGCTATTAGTTTCCTGTGGAGCTCACAAAGAAATGGGTGGTCACAGGTGCTGTTAATGGAGGCGCGCAAATGCAAACCGGCAATCTTCTTTACATCTTGAGTCATTCTTTTGTTTATTTGGAAAAAAAACTGATGTAGTTATGTACTTAAAACATTTGAGGGGTTGATGTTATCAACTAACGTTGGCATGATGTGCATTACTGAACAATTAAAATTAACATGAAATTAGTCATCTTAAGCCCTTTGCAAACCAGTGTTGTGTATTTCAGAAATGCGTTGTTGTTAACAAAGACTACAATGCCAAGTCAGCGGTTAACATGAAAGCTAATTGAGCCATATCAGCAGTCCTCTAATCCTGCCCTCCTTTTAATCTTTTCGCTTTACAGCGGTTCTCCACACTGACTTCCATCAGATGTGACAAATGTATGCATCCTGTTTATAATGTGAATTATGTTTTAATGAGTAGCACTAATTAACCAGCACATCAACCTGCTATCTTCATCAAGCACTCCCCACGAATCTCTGCGTTGTTGAGATTTCTATTGTTGCCTTGATATGGTTTTTAAAATGGGTAAAGCAGGCATGTGAATTTGACTTCCCTTTGCAGCAGCCCAGTCTTTACAGTGGAGTTGTGTTTATGGTGGATCGACCCAATAATGAGCAGATTCATCCATGTGGGAAACGGGTTGTAATTGCCATCATAGATACAACTCAAACCTTTATTTTCCAACCTCCTACTAGTAACTATGCTACCAAGCTACTATTATCAGATAAGATAATCAGAAATGAGGGGAGGATGGGGAATTCTTTACATGTTTACATAAGTGAAGCTCATATTAGATGAACAATGTGTTATTGTCATGATTTGAAAGGAAAGTGAAAGCTCATATGATGAAAAAGTGATGGGGGGGCACGGTTGTCCTCTTCTGACTAAACCAGGTGAGAGAATAGAGGGATTCAACTATTATTACCAGACAGCAACATCAGCGACACATCTTTGAACAAAATTACCAAATTTGAATGGATTTCGGATTCAGATTAAAATCTAGCAACAAAGATGTTTAAAATGTTGATGGAACAGAAATATCACAGTATTTGAACTGAATTAGTTTCACGCCGGATGCCATTCCTGACACAACCCTCCCATTTATCCGGGCTTGGGACCGGCACAAGAATACCACTAGTGGGCGCCTTGTGGCTGGGGTTCCAAGTCAGGGAGTCGAATCCAGGTCTCCCGCATACCAACCCGCTATACTCACAACTATACTAACGAGGCCTTCTATGTGCATACATATATATTATGCTAATTTAAACTAGTAAGAGTAAAGATTCAACATGCAGTTGATGAAACATTAATAAACAACATTGTCTATATTCTCTGAAATCACTCTGAAAATTCAACATTGGCCAAAATCGAGCCTTTATACACCCAGACAAATTTCCCAATATTTGCTGCTTGGCAGGAAACTTACCCACTGATGGACCTGATCATGAGAAAATGCCACCTTAGGTATTACTGTAATGAAGGTGATCAGTTTGCGAGATGTGATTCAAATAATTTTAACAGCCTCCACTAACTCCTCCTGTGAAGTATTGATAAGTGTGCCTGGGAACGAGGGCTCCAACAGTCTCCCTGTGCTGGAAAGTTAAGATCATTTGATCACCCACCTCAGAGATATCCACAGCGGTGATTCACTCCCTGTATTTTATTTTATATTTTATCCAGCCGATCATCTATCTCAGCCTGACACATGGAGCCAGGATTTGCCTTGTGTATTCAGTCTTCCAGATTACAACAGGTTCAGCTGCCTGTCCACCGCCCACCACTCAGCTGAAGCCTCCATGGGGCCTGTGGGACATGGCTCTGCGCTGATGATCCAGAGATGTTGCTTGAGGTTTAATCCCCATGCTGTGAGAAATGAGGCTCTCCTGCTCTCCCTCTTGCTCCTGAAACTTTGATCAAGCCCTAATGTGATTAGTCAGTGACCCTGACATGACAGGCCCAAGAACATGTAAAAGAAGCAGGTGGGGTGATGTACGGAGAGCATCTGATCTGACCAGTAAACTGGGAAAGAAGAAAGGAATTATTCTGAGGGTATCTCTCTTTCAATGCCTTGTGGGTAATAAAGGTTTCATGTATTCGTTTCACCTCAGTAAAAAACTGCGATCTATAATGGACTGACATTTCTTTTTTAAAACTAGCCAAGGTGCCCATGATTTGAATCTTAACCAGGGTTCTGCTTGGTGTAACATGCGGTCTACAGAGAGGAAGTTTCTTTTGAATTCTCCATGAACTACATTAATGTAAGTCTTCCACTGCTTGTGTTACTGAGCCAAACAGTTGCGAACACACTCTGTCAATGCAGTGCATCTGCATGAGTAACACAGTTCATTTCAGTTTCTCGTATGACAGGAGGCCTGCACTGCACCCCCCACAAGTACCCCTTGTTTAGAATCATGCACTGAGCCTGTTTACTGTGTCATTTGCTGGACTGCTCCCATATGTGCTGCACATTATTCTTCCCGTCAGCTCGCTGATGTTGTGTGGGGCTTCAGAGGCCAAATGTGTCAAGTCTCGATACATTAACTTCACTCTAATGGACTTTATCAGCCATAGTGCAGAAAGTCATGGAGATTAGAGCGCGAAGGAGTGACTCTGATTATTTTTGCTTTCTTTTCAGTTCCTCACATCATGCAAGCAGTTGCTTGAGGACACTTAAAATGCTTTTTGAATCTGGTGAGGGTGGCTCTATACTTCATTTCAGGTACCTGGATTTCATTTGCTAATACAGAGGCTGGCCACAAAACCGTACTGTAATCCTCACTTATGAGTTCACAGTGATTTGAGGCTGTCTCTCTGCAAAGCACCACAAGAATTCCTGAACAATGTGTAGTGATTCCAAGGACTATGGCCATTAATATGCCAATGAACATGTTTTACATTTACACAATTTTAGTATTTCAGTCAGACACTTTTTTAAAGATCCTGCTATGTATTCGTGTATTCCTTTGCTGGCATTGGCAACCCAAAAGGGACAGTGTCAGAGAAGAGACAGAAGGTGAAGGATGTCTTGTACAATAGGCAATGAGATGGGAAAAAGATGCTGCACCACAAGGGATCCTTTGCCATTAGTCTAGAATGAGGAGGCTGGTGTAGAATGGAAATGGGCTGATTTACAGAAGTTGTGTTTTGCTTTGGATCATGAAAAAAAAAAAAATGCTCTCATTGGTGATTTTGTTCAGCATTTTGACCTAACATCAAGAAAGTAAGCAAGACATTGCCAGAGATTGAAAATGTGGGCAAGGTTCTGATGAAGCCAAATCATTTACCGTCAACACATAACCGTTACAACACAGCCATCAGTGTGCCTCTGACATCAAGGCTCAGTTTCAATCTTACAGCAAGAAAGTTAACCAGTGCAATAACACAATCGCAAGTAACTTGTACAATCACTGCAACCCCCGAGTCCATTAAGTCACAGCAGCCCCTAACTGTCACACCTTACATTATCCAAACAGGGATAAGATTCCTAATTAGGGGGGGGGGGGAGGTTAACTGATAAATTATTCATCTGCAACTTCTGCAGATGCCGTAATGGTTATTTTTGCACTCGTGATATTAGATTCCTGTGAAATCAACAATTAAAAGTGTTATTGAAAATGTGTAATGAAGAAGTTGACAAGCCTCAGTCAGGAGAGAGATTGAGTAGGAGTGAGACTGAGCAGGATATCCAGATTTTCATTATATGGTGAATGAATAAGATCAAAATAGCTACACACTTATGTCCTTGGCAGTGGATTTATATATATATTTTTTTGCCAGTGCTGTTTTTACATACCTTCCTCTTTGCTGTGAAGTCCTTTTGTTCCATTAAATCTTATACCTATAGCATAGTTCTTTATGTGCCCTGGTCCCAAAGACACAGCTTCACTGGGCCTGAATTCCCCCCCTACATTCAGTAGAGACATTGGAGGTGGATGCCTGGGTGGTGGCCTTGATAGATGGAGCAGTAAATTTACCATTTGAGTGAGGTCCATTTATTTGTTTTGCTTATCTTATCTAGCTCTTATGGCTTTTTACTGGTCAGTAAATTGGAAGGACCACCGACTGACTCAATTATAATGACTCTCACCATTTCAATTTAAGTATCTTTGTTGCTAAGAGTTCATTGTGCTGTAGTGTTTTGGTTTGTTTGTTTGTTTGTTTTTTTGCAGTGCACTCCCCAGAGTTCACTTGGCAGCTGTTTACTATGCATAGAGGCTGCTCATGTGGCACTTTTTGTATTGCTCCTTGACGTAAAGAGCTGGACCACCATTTAATAAACCGAGCCAAACATCACATTTCAAACCTTTCCCTGAGCTTAAATAACCTGAAGCTCTCATCTGCAAGGCATTAAAATCTGATGATGTCAGTGTCAATGTCAACTTTATATAGCACATTTTAAAACAGCTAAGGGGCTACCAAAGTGCTTTACAGTAAAATAAATACAGTAAGACAGCAAAGAGTATAAAAAAGAATGAACACAAATATAGATACGCTGATAGAACGAAATATAATAAAAATAAGACACCTAAAAGACATGTCTGGGCTCAGCCAAAGGAGAAAAAATTAGTCATAAGCAGTGTTTTAAACGTGGAGAGGCTATTTGCAGTCTGCACTGCCAAGGGTAACACGTTCCACAGAGTGGGAGCCACAAACGCAAAAGTTCGGTCTCCTTCAGTTTTTAATAAAGCTCGAGGAACGTCCAAAATCTTATGATTTGCTGACGTAAGGGCGAATGCGAATGAATACTGTAAGCTCGGACAAATATTCCGGGGCCAGCCCATTTAGAGACTTAAAAACAAATAAAAGAATCTTAAAATCAATTCTACATCTGACTGGGAGCCAGTGAAGTGAAGAGAGTTAGAAGTTAGAAGAGAAAAGAGTTATGTATTCGTGCTTCTTTGTCCCTGCTGCGTTTTGTACGAGCTGCAGGCAGTGTAGTTGTGACTGATCAATACCCACATACAAAGAATAGCGGTAGACCAAGTGAGAAGTAATAGCATGAAAAAAGCATGAATAACTTCTTCAAAGTCTTTCTGGCGTGAATAAGGTTTAACTTTAGCTTGGCGCCTCAGCTGAAAAAAGCTACAATTAACAACAAAACTGACCTGTTTATCTAGTTTAAAGGCAACATCAGTGACTGCACCAAGGTTCTTTCCATGAGATCCCAAGTAAGATGCTAATGGGCCAAGGGAACTGGCAAGGACCTGGACTAGATCAGGGGAACCGAACAGGATAACTTCTGTTTTGTTTTCATTTAATTTTAAGAAGTTTAAGTCCATCCATGTTTTTATATCACTTAGTTAAGCACAGTCTGAAGGGAATCTTTGCAGCTAATCCTAAGTGGCACATACACCTGCACGTTATCAGTGAAGCAGTGAAAGGATATATCACGCTCCCTATATATCGACTCCAGGGGTAGCATATAAACGGAAAATATTAGAGGGCCCAGAACTGACCCCTGACCCCACAGTGCTCTAGGTGTGACAGAAGAATGTAATGATGTACTGTGTCAAACGCCGCTGTCAGGTCCAGGAGAATTAAAATAGCACAGTCGCCAGAATCAAGGGTTAACAAAATACCATTGAAAAAAATTTTGAAGAGCCGTTTCAGTAGCGTGAAACTAAAACATTTGAACATTCAGCGTTAACAGTTTTTAAAAATTCTGGGAGCTGGTTAAAGCTGACTTTCTCCAAAACCTTAGAAATACACTGCTCAAAAAAATAAAGGGAACACTTAAACAACACAATGTAACTCCAAGTCAGTCACACTTCTGTGAAATCAAACTGTCCACTTAGGAAGCAACACTGATTGACAATCAATTTCACATGCTGTTGTGCAAATGGAATAGACAACAGGTGGAAATTATAGGCAATTAGCAAGACACCCCCAATAAAGGAGTGGTTCTGCAGGTGGTGACCACAGACCACTTCTCAGTTCCTATGCTTTCTGGCTGACGTTTTTGTCACTTTTAAATGCTGGCGGTGCTTTCACTCTAGTGGTAGCATGAGACGGAGTCTACAACCCACACAAGTGGCTCAGGTAGTGCAGCTCATCCAGGATGGCACATCAATGCGAGCTGTGGCAAGAAGGTTCGCTGTGTCTGTCAGCGTAGTGTCCAGAGCATGGAGGCGCTACCAGGAGACAGGCCAGTACATCAGGAGATGTGGAGGAGGCCGTAGGAGGGCAACAACCCAGCAGCAGGACCGCTACCTCTGCCTTTGTGCAAGGAGGAACAGGAGGAGCACTGCCAGAGCCCTGCAAAATGACCTCCAGCAGGCCACAAATGTGCATGTGTCTGCTCAAACGGTCAGAAACAGACTCCATGAGGGTGGTATGAGGGCCTGACGTCCACAGGTGGGAGTTGTGCTTTACAGCCCAACACCGTGCAGGACGTTTGGCATTTGCCAGAGAACACCAACATTGACAAATTCGCCACTGGCTCCCTGTGCTCTTCACAGATGAAAGCAGGTTCACACTGAGCACATGTGACAGACGTGACAGAGTCTGGAGACGCCGTGGAGAACGTTCTGCTGCCTGCAACATCCTCCAGCATGACGGGTTTGGCAGTGGGTCAGTAATGGTGTGGGGTGGCATTTCTTTGGGGGGCCGCACAGCCCTCCATGTGCTCGCCAGAGGTAGCCTGACTGCCATTAGGTACCGAGATGAGATCCTCAGACCCATTGTGAGACCATATGCTGGTGCGGTTGGCCCTGGGTTCCTCCTAATGCAAGACAATGCTACACCTCATGTGGCTGGAGTGTGTCAGCAGTTCCTGCAAGACGAAGGCATTGATGCTATGGACTGGCCCGCTCGTTCCCCAGACCTGAATCCAATTGAGCACATCTGGGACATCATGTCTCGCTCCATCCACCAACGCCACGTTGCACCACAGACTGTCCAGGAGTTGGCGGATGCTTTAGTCCAGGTCTGGGAGGAGATCCCTCAGGAGACCATCCGCCACCTCATCAGGAGCATGCCCAGGCGTTGTAGGGAGGTCATACGGGCACGTGGAGGCCACACACACTACTGAGCCTCATTTTGACTTGTTTTAAGGACATTACATCAAAGTTGGATCAGCCTGTAGTGTGTTTTTCCACTTTAATTTTGAGTGTGACTCCAAATCCAGACCTCCATGGGTTAATAAATTTGATTTCCATTGATAATTTTTGTGTGATTTTGTTGTCAGCACATTCAACTATGTAAAGAACAAAGTATTTAATTAGAATATTTCATTCATTCAGATCTAGGATGTGTTATTTTAGTGTTCCCTTTATTTTTTTGAGCAGTGTAAAAGGGAGTTTGGAGACTGGCCTGACATTAGCCAAAACTGAGGGCTCTAAATTGTTCTTTTTCAAAAGAGGCTGCAATGTGGCATTTTTGAAGGAGGGTGGAACACATCCAGAGTTGAGACACTGATGAATAAAGTTTAATATAATAAGACTCAACTGAACAAAAAATCTCTTTAAACAAAAGCAGGACATAAGTGTTTAACTATCTCACTGAGTTGGGAGAGTTAAACAGGCTCAAACTGGTAAAGGACAGCTGAGTTTGCTGAAGGGACCATGGGGTCCTGAGCAGACTGAAGCATCACAAGAATTTACCAGTGAGTCAAAGTGGGGAGACCGGGAATGGTTCTAACATGGAGAGAGTTGTAACAACACAAATTCCACAACTACGCCAATACAGTTAGCGAAACAATGGCTGACAGGGATGGGGTGGGTTTTAGCATATATTTTAAAAGTGATAAAACCGTTCCCCTTTACAGAAAACTGAAAACACTTTGACTTTAATCATTTTACAGCATGCCTAGGCAGTGGAAAAGAGAGAGGTGTGCCTGCTGATGAGGTCACAAAGGAGGGCAAGTCAGTCAGATCAGTGGTGAAGGAACATGGGATCTGCCATGTAACACTGAGCAGCCAAAGGAAGTGTGTTTTTGATACAGGTGCTTTGTAGTATTCATTTAGCATTCATACTGTTATGAAAGTTTGTTCTAGTAGACTCATTTACACACACACACCCTCCTGAGTTAAACAGAGAGTGTGTTTGACTTATGGTCAGTCATAGAGAGACAAACATTGTTCTGGATTGTTTTGTTTAGTTTGTTTGTTTGGTTTTTTTTTTCAGTACAGCTGTTTTGAATCATATTAATTGGCGTGGTTTCTGTTTTTGCTTATTTTGTCTAATTGTTACAACTCTCCTCAGCATGTCTTACAACCCACCCCAGTAGTGGAGTAGGTTGTAACAAAGAAGCACTATGTATTTGGCATTAGCACACGAGGTCTGTGATATTTTTTGCAGGGTTTTGAATAGGTGCCATTTGTATTAAACAAATGTGGGTATTTTGTATAAAAATTTGAAAGCTGTCTCTCAAAAATAATGTGAGTTGCAGGTGCTGAAGCTGCTGTTAAAACCATACCCGGTCTGCCCTACATTAAAAAGGACCTGAGGCTTGTGAGCATTTGTGGGGACAAGCGAGGAAAAATAATCAGTTCTAGCAGCTTTAACAGCCCGCTGATACGTAAAAAGACAATCGCGTAAGAGATCCAGAGAAATTTGGAGTTTGTCCTTTTTCCACTTTCGCCCCGCCTCTCTACATGCACATTTGAGCACACGAGTGGACTTATTCAGTCAAGGCTCAGTCTGTGGCTTAAAGCGCTTCAATGTCAGACTTACAATGGAGTCTAAAATCTTAGTGCAGATTGAATCAAACATCGTCATACAAACATCCGCACTGAGGTTGCCAAAGTCATCCAGAAAATGTAGGAAAGACTCTTTAAAAGCAGTGGAGAGCTGCAGAGGAGTTGAAGAATTAAAAGCACAGAGATGGCGAGCGTGAGCAGAGTCCGTGGTGGAGGGTGCAGGCAGGGAGAGGGTGACTAATACAGGTAAATGGTCCAATCAGGGTGTGTGGCAGATTTCAGTAATCTGTACATTCTATCCAAATGACAGCACACGGTCCAGAATGTGGCCTTTTTTGCACTTTAAACCATAATCATCCTCAGTGAGTTTATTCCATATAATACATTAAATGTATGAACCTAGATGACTGTGTCTAATCAGGTTTAATGTTGAATTGGACATTTGCGTTGTGTTGTGGCAACTTGTGGTAGTTGTTGCGAAAAACAAATAGAAAAGAAACAAGGGTTTACTGATGTCTTTTTTCAGTCAAAGGTGGAAAGGAGCAAAAGGGTTGAGTTATTTTTAGGCGATGACAGTAGATTATTGTATTAAATCACCAATCCTCTCCTTGTTTTAATTGAGTTGAGTGCTGCTCCAGTGCTTATATTAAGCTCCCTTAATTTCCTGGGTCAGGATTTACAGATAGCAATCAGTGGCCTTCTTTAAGACTGATGGAAACTTAAAAGTATGATGATTTGCTTCCCAGTGAGTGTCGGAGTTGACCTCCTTGGAAACTGTCACTTTGAAAATATAACTATATGTGTCATGTCTGTGTATCCAGTTCTGACTCAGAAGAATTACAGTTTTTGAGGAGCAACTGGGTGTGAGGTCCATCGGCTATGAGATATGTCAGCAACGGCTGCAGCTCCAAATGCCGACCTTGTTTATAAGCAGGTCAAATCAACGTGACAAACTACAATATCTACCTCCCAGTAGTTTGCAGGGCACCGGCATACACTTGTCCCTTTCACCTCACTCAATAAATTCAGCTCTCTCCATTCCCCAACTTTCCTGAGCCCCAATAGCGAAATTCCTCACTGTTTGGAAAACTCTGCATTACAGTATTCTTATATTCAAAACTACCAGAATAACAGAATTTTAAAAAGGCTGTATTGTTATGCTGTCATGTAATAATGTTAGATGCATTTGTTCGACTAAGTAATTCCTTTGGCTTAGCTGTTTACTCTGTGTACTTCTATCTCAAACCTTTTATTGCTTTCCAGCCACATTTTTTGTTTTCACGTTGGCGCCTCAAAAATAAAACACGAGCTTTTGCACTCCACCAAGAATAGAGAACAAGTAGTTCACATCCCACACAGAGTGGCCAGACATCCCACCTTCTCCTGTATTCACCTTTTGTTACTCCTGTTCTCCGACTTTACAAATACACACATCCCTGCTGTCCTCTCAGCTACATCATGGACTAGTATATCAGCAGAGACCCCTCAGTAGATCTGAGGCAGTGTCCACCCTAGGGGAAGTCAATCAAAGCCTCCCAGCAGTAAGCCATTTCTCCCAGCCCAGCAGATCATTTTCCCTCTAATATCCCCAGTCTTACAGCTCTGAGGCTGATCAATGTTCCTAGAAACCAAAAACTGTCTATTCTGTCTTGGAGCCGTGGGGGAAGCGAAAAACACACTGAATTGATGACTTTGTAAATGGAAGCTGGAGTGGACTTTGTGACACCCCTGGTTTATACCATCGAAACACTTTCCCCGTCGTCCTCATCACAAATGAATTAGCAATTCAGAGTGCAACCCTGGGGTTGCTGAGTGTTTATGTGGATGCCCAGTGTGATGAAGGCTCACATTTGTTTCCTGTCACTGGCCTGTCACTCACTTGGCCATTACAGCTCAAGGCAGCACAGATTTTAACCTCAAAGACATTAGTTGTGACCAAAAAGGGGAAGGGGAGAACGAGGAAAAAGGCAGAAAAGAGGAGAAATGTTTGCCAACCCCTCACTTCCCCCTAATTATCCAAACACAATCAAAACAGACACTGGACCATCAAAGCTTTCAGGGAAAAATACCCTCCACAAAAGAGTTGAGCTGATACAGTAGATTACATGGTGAGGAATGAGTTGCCCTTTCTTTAATTTGTTATCTAGGGTCAATATTCCTAATTAGCACTTCTAAAGGAGCTGAAATGATCTCACAGATTTTCTCCAATATTTTTTGTGGATCAGTTAGCTGTTTCATGTGTTGTCTTATTGTGCTATACTAAGTTTCACCTTTTCAGTCTGGTAATGTTGGCTACAAGGTGCAACATTAAAAGACAAGTCAAGGTAACATTGCCTCAGCTTGGAGGTGCGAAATGCGATTTAGGCTCAAATCATGCATCTTGCCTTGTGTAATGTAGATTAGTAACAAAGCGCATTTCAATTGTATGGCATTTAATGCTAGACATCACACTGATCCAAAATATCAGCAGCAGGTGTTAAATGAAATTCAGTGCAACGAATGCTAGATGGTTGATGAGGGCAGAAATAACGCCTTGTGTTATGCATAGGGTTATTTAGTATTCAGTACTCACAGAGAAATGGCATGCCTTGCAACAGGATCTACCATATGCACATTGAACACTAGCCAAAATTCAAAAATGAGAAGTAAGCTTAGGTGATAAACAAAATGTTTTGTCTTGATGTATACTTTGTCTAATGCTATAACAAATAGCAAAATATCTTCTGGGGGTTTTTTGTTTACTTGCAGTCATCCTCTTTCTTGCCCTTGGTATGTTTCTTGGCACATAATTGTCACCACCTGTCAGTTAGTTGAGCAGCATCATAGCAGGCTCTTGAGCTGCCAGCAAAATATTGCTTCAGAGTTAGACTAGCGGCCAGAAACTCCCCCAGTACATTTGATCTAGTATTTAACTGCATTCTAATAGCCATTAATTTGACCACTTGGGTGGGTGAGGCAGTAAACACGACACCAACCGTCACCCATTTATGATGCATACAGCAGGATGCACGAGCAAATGACATTAACATTTATCTGGAATACTAATTTCCATTATTCGCCTTCCTTTTAGCCCCAATTTCTTCTCTTGTGAGACTTAGGAGAGAAATCTGGAACTCTTTAGCTGTTAAATGCTTCCCTATTTTCATCAGTTAACAAATTATGTCTGCTGGTTAGTGCTGAGCAGTTGATGTATTTACACTGATAGTGTCACTTCACTTAAACCCATAACACTGAGCTTAAAGAGGCTAAAACATGCCAAAGACCTGAGGAGTTCGGAACAACTTCTGTTGTGTTGACATGACAGGTTTTGGGGTTTTTTTTTTTTTTTTTTTGCATTTGTCTTTGGACTTTATGTGTTTTTGGTATTGCGCTCCATATAATGTGTGTGTCTTGCAGGGTTGCAGGACATTTTTCCATTCCCAGTGTGTTTCCCTTATTGTGTTTGCTGCTCTTTATTTTTGAGCATCATTATGGTCAGTTGCATAGTCGGCCATCATATGGTGCTTTATTTCTTATTTTTAACCAACTATTGACTTTAAGACTGAGCTTATTTTAACAGAAAATTGCAAATAACAATTTGTTAAATGGCATTCACTAATGTGTAATGCGATAAACCGTAATGATGCCAGCTGCATAAAACAGGTTCATCAACATGCTATTACCACATTTTTGTTCGCTAGTTCCATATAGGATAACAGCTCATTGTGGCAGCAGAGTCTTATTAGATTCAGTAGTGGTTGTGTCAGCTCGGGTTTTATATATGTTGTGTTTGTCCATTGCTGACCCTAATTATTTAAATGTAGCATTAATCCTCTGAAGCCGGGGGATTGTGAAGCTGAATTAGGGTCAGCCAGAGGTTAATGATGGTCAGAATTATCTGGGTGGTTCTCTATGCAGTCTCTTCCATTTAACATTGCTTCTCTGTGATTATAGCTTGTAAATGCACTTTTGCCCACCTTGATGATGTTCCGTTTTGTTCATCTTTGAGGACATGGCACCAGCGGTAACCTTTATTTTATTGAAATATTAGTTTCGTCATATTCAGGCCTGCTGCCAAATGGGTCCTTTGTTTGACTCTTTGTGCTTCTCCAACATTAACAACGATAAATCTATCCCATCACACAAAGGTGGTTGATAATACAGATCTCAGTGGGTTAAGTGTCAGACTGACTACATTTTATTTCTGCCAAAAGACTGTAAGCGTTGACTATTTCAGTGCGCTGAGGCCTAATCAATAAGAACTTGGGTGGCCACTTAGGTGTTCTGCATGAATACATTCACTTCATATGAGCACAGTTCTATGCAAACAAACCGCGAAAGAAATTGAATGAAACAAATAGAGAGAAAAAAAAAAACATTTGAACAACGGTCTTCACACATCAATAACTCCAGGTATTATTGGGAGGGGAGTACAGCTCTTTATGCTGTATTATTGTAAATAATCAGAGACGTTATATTTACATAGCCTGTTGCTAAGGAAAGAAGCTGCTCGTCTCTTTTTTTCTCAGCATTAAAATCTGCTATCAGTGCATTCTGTTATCAGAATGCACCGGCATGTAAGTCAAATTACCACGGGACACAATACATGTGGAAGGATTCCCTGACTGATTGGATTGAAATTGCTGTTCCCTCCAAGGCATTTTACAATACCTGATTTTGCAGGTATTGTAAATGATTATAGCCTAGAAAAAGTTCACTCAGACTCCATTCGAAGTCAAAGTTTTGTCGTCATTTTATAAACTGTGAAAACCAAAGGTGTGACTGAATTGGTTCCTGTCAGCTGCTGCTTCAGGCTCTATTCCGTTGGCATATAAATTATATTTCATGTTTGGTTTTGCCATCTGTCTTGCTTGAACTTTTTGCTTTTGCCATTTCGACCCCCGTGCAACAGTTTATACAAATGGGATTAACAAAAATGTGAAAATTTGAATTAGGTAATAACAGGACGTGGATTCAGTGTGCTGAGAATGGGTGAAGAAAAGCAATATATCACCTGTTTGTGATCTTGATAAAGGCAGGCAGCCTGACAAGAAGGGCATTACTTAAGTAATAACATGTCATGGTTTAGCGGGCATACATGTAGTATTTGTGCCCTTCAGCCCTCATCAGGTCTAACCTTACAGCACTGGCCGCTCATGTCTTGGCATAAGCAGTATCTAAGGAGGAGTGCATGGGGCTCAGGGGTGCACTTGATTTGGTCGTCAACATAATGAGGTAATTTTAAACAGATTGCCAATGAGACAGATAATAGGCACATCAGCAATGTGCTGGCCTAACCTTTACTAACAAAGCATGAACCCATTTTACACTGGTTTAATGTTCATGTTCACCCAGCATTTTTGAATTAAACCTTTGCATCACATGATGTAGTTTCCAGACTGTTTGATTTCTTCGGAAATTATGTCAAATAACATGAATTGAGTATTTTGGGTGTCCTCTTCCAACATTAGCATTTTATTATAACAGTTTTATTATAAATGTAATTGGATTATTCGTGTAATATTCCATCCAAATGTTAGGAAATGGCCCATACAACTCAAAATTAAAACCCACACAAAAACCTGGTTACCATATCCGAATTGACTGACAGGTCTTTTAATAAAAGGACCAACACTGTACACATACTAAGTCTGTGTTATGACTTATTGCTCATTGTGTTAACATTCAAAAAAGGCTATGTTTTCAATAACTTTTCGCTGAGAAACAGCGCAAATGCCATTAGACGTTTTCAAATCACACTGAAAGAGTCATATTATTATGTTGAAAAAGTTCTGAATAACAGCCACACGGATAATACCAAACTTAACCCCTTAATGCCGACTGTCACAGATTTGCCACCAACCGTTTCCATTACGGAAACAGCCCAGATAGCGTGTGTATTCCCCCAATGCTGGTTTGTGCATATTCGATACTCACCCGTTTTGTTTCCTGTCAATGTTTTGATTCATTCTTTTTAAGTTCTAAATGAAAGGTTTGAGCTCTGTTTGAAATTAGACTACGGAAAAGTTATAATAGTTGGTGTTATATAGTCAGGACACTGAAAATGATTTTGTGGCATCAATAAAACTATCTCCATCTCCTGAGATGGGAAAATCTGTTTTATTACTTTTTCATTACTATAGACCATTATGGCCATACCCAAATTTCTATCTATTTTATGTGCTGTAGTCAAATTAACAATCCCCACTTAATTTAGCAGCTCCTTGGAAGCAAAACCACAAATAATTTATTTTTTTAAAATACTTGTTTATAAATTCAGATATTAAGGGGTTGAACCGAATCCAGCAATCTAATTTCATGGTTATCCATCCAAAATAAGGCCAGATATTTCAGTTCGGGGCAAAGAGATGGACTTTGCCAGATTAATTGTTTTAAAACTGAGGGTTTTTTTTTTTTTTTTTATGTATTTCAGTTCACTGAGATTAAGCCCATATCTTCAACATAGGCATAGAGCCACCTAGCACTGAAGAAGCAACATAATAAATGGTGGAACTGACAGCGTGAGTCTGTTATTTACTTTGTACAGATTGACAGCCTCAAATTGAAGAAACTGTTCTGACTGATGTTCTCATCTGACTGTGTCAATGAGAATTGCTCACTCTATTTCAGGACAGTGAAAAATTGTGGCAGGATTCTGGGTGCACTGTCAAACTTAGACTGATCTGATGGACCTGTGGGCTCACCTCATCTGCTTGTCCTTTGCCAGTGAAAGCACCAGGCTTTCACAATCTCTCTACGTTTGAAGGAACAAAATGTCGTGCTGAGACAACCCAACAGTGTTATCAAAAGTGACGAATTGAGAACAATTTTAAATTGATCTGCCAATTTAATAGCCAATTGCAGCCAGCAGGCTTTGTGGTTAATCTTGGCTCTGACTTCAGAGTTTTAAGAATAACATTCAACATCACGTCGTCTTTTTAAATGTTTTTCACATGCAGGGCAAGGCGAATACGACTGACAGAAGTACAAATAATGCAGCAATCCAGGCCACATGCATCACAGGCTGTTATGATGTCTGTTATCAACATCCCAGTCATTAGTCATCGTAGACAAATGTTCACCGTTGTTGGCAACAGACAATAAAGAAATGGAGAAAACAGCATTGGAGAATTGATTTTCTATATTCTTCATCCAGCCAAATCTGAGTGTACTGTTAGCCATTCTCTGCCTAATTAAACCCTTTAATATGTAAATTTCCAAAAGATAACACAGGTGGTTCCAACAATGCCTTCTTTTGTAGAAATATGATTTGAAATATGTGTTTGCACTTGAATCCCAAATGTTTTTGTGAATGTTAAATGTTAAATGATATGTTACTTCTGACATCTAATTACCTGCCGCCTTTTCCCAAAAGGGGACATGAGCTATGTCATATTAATTCTCACCTCTGAAGACTTGGGGGAAAAAATGTTTTATGGTGTTTTTTAAAATAAATGCGCTTGTTAAATTAATGTGTCCCCAACCTCTCAGGGCTTGTCGACAGTACAGTAGATCACATCATGGAGAGAAGCACTGCAGATTAAAAATGTCAATTTCAAACGTCACAGTCTGCTCTGTGATGTACAGCCTGGGGTCGGGAAACCACACAGGAATCTGAACAAGGACTCTGCTCGAATGTCATCGAGAAAACACCTGCCATAGAGCCGTGCTCGTGAGCGCACGCACACACTCAGAACGTGACTGTCCTGACTCTTCGTGACATGACTATACACTCTAATCTCTGCCAGGGTTCACCCGATGTGCTACGTGCTTCATCCTAAATAATGCTTCGTCTTCTGCCTCTTAAGCCACGTTGGCCTTTGACTTGTTTACACAGATTAAAGATGTTGTGTTGAAACACACGCTGGATCAAACAGCAGCTCTGCCGCTGCGTAAAAAATGTCAGCATGATGAAGGTGAGGGCTCTAATGCTGTATTATCTCCGCTACATTGTTTAGTGGCTACAAGAGGGGAAGCGGGTGTGATAAATGCCCAGCAGAGACAAATACACATTCCTACCTGGCTCCACCTGTCTGTGGGCAGGAGGGAGGGGGACGGTCTATTTTGCCAGGGGGTGGAGAGGTTTGCAGGTTGTGGGGGCTAACTTGGACAGTCCAATCTGAAGATGTTTGCTGGCTGACAGGCTGGACGAGGTGAATGGACATGGCACAGTTTGGCCCTGGGAGATTTCTGTCAGACACTGCCACGGAGGATAGACAGGAGCGGGGCAAGGACAAAATGGGAAGGTCGGCACCAGGACAGGCAGGTGTCACCTGATATAATGTGGATTAACAGCCAACGAATTATGTTGCCTTTGGCTCAGCCAACAACAGAGAATTCTTTCCTCTTCTTTGCATGCCTGCAATGTTGGGGAACATACAAATACTGTTGTTTTTCTTATATAGTTGAAATATGTTATATTTAAAACATAATGCGATCAAACCAAATAATAATTGTTACAGTTTGACACTCTTTAGGACTATCCTGAATTAATCTGGTGCCTGGCTGTTCTGGTTTGGTTTCATTAAATGCCGACATTGAATGCAGTTCTGTGAGAATGCTCTTTCATGACCAGACTGGCTCACTCATCCACCACCACAGCCTCGCTTTCTCCCAGACTATATATAGGTTGCACTGATTCTTGCAGCAGTGAATGCTGTCATTGTACAATTTTGAACTTAATTCCTACGTTTCAAAAAATTTAACCAGTAAAGCCTATTACTGTGATTTCCTGGGCACCATGGCGGTATAGTGGTTTGCGCTGTTGGCCCACAACAAAAAGGTCGCGGGTTCCGTTCCCGGCCTGGGGCCTTTCTGTGTGGAGTTTGCATGTTCTCTCCATGTCTGCGTGGGTTTCCTCCAGGTACTCCGGTTTCCTCCCACCGTCCAAAGACATCATGTTCCGGTTAACTAGTGACTCTAAATTGTCCGTAGGTCTGAGTTTGAGTGTGAGTGGTTGTTGGTCTCTGTCTGTCTCTGTGTGTTGGCCCTGTGATGGACTGGGGACCTGTCCAGGGTGTATCCCGCCCTCACCCAGTGTGAGCTGGGATTGGCTCCAACACACCCCCCGACCCAGAAACGGATATGCGGTTGAAGATGAATGAATGAACTGCGATTTCCCATTTACTGCCATCATGTTCCAGCTCTAACCAAGTATTCTAATTAATCAAAAGCCACGGTAAAGGACCTTTTTTTGACTTATAAATACGTTTTCTTACCTAAGGTCTCAGTTAGTTACCTGGCAACCCCACGGGTACAACAAGGACTCACTTTTGCAGGTTGTAGTGGCACACAACAACCTGTGAAAATAAAATAAAACATGTTTTTTACGCTTTGATTCATGTATGGATGAAGCAAATATATTTAGCATTATGCAATTATCAGTGAGCTTGGGAGTCACTGTCAGACTAGTTTTGTTACCGGGTTAGTACAGGGTAGTAGCTGTGTCTCCAAGTTTCCCGTTTATGCAAAACAAAACTAAGCCAACCAGCTGCTGTAGCTTCATCAACAGCAACACCAAGAAATGAAAGAATCAGAATCAGAATCAGAAATTGTTTTATTGCCGGGTATGTGTTAACATACTGGGAATTTGACTCCGGTGTTTCAAAGTGCTATCAAATTTCTCAGGTCACTCAGACTCACCTCAGCCTTTGTTGTTTTATGGTGCTATAACAACGCCACTGTCAGTCCCCTCCTTCAAACAGGCCAAGAGCTATATTTTAAATATCAGCTGGAGGTCCTTGTGAGATTGAAATGAACACAAGCTCATTCAGGCTTTTGAATATATGATCAATTCTGTTTTTCATGTGAGGGCAGTGTCATAAAATAAGATATAAATGCATTTCCATCAGGGAAAAAATAAATGGTAATTGGTGCCCTCATTTCACAGGTAATAATTTATATTCTTTTCAAACCTCATCTATCAAAAACATTGCATCAGTCAACAGTCAGTCAAGAACAGTAATTGCTCTAGTTCCAGATAATGAATCACACAAGTCAAAACAGTGGATCTGGGTGAAACCCCCTTTCTCCATTATGTAGACAAACAAATACTACAAATGAAAGATCCCTAGATCATTTCAGTGTCAGATTCCTGGGAGAAAAATCTGGCTCTGGTTTAAACATGTAAAATAATTATAATACAGCACACTGACCTTTTCTCTGACCCTTTTAAAGGCTTTGCTGCTGACAGCCTATAATTAACATTAGCCAGCTGACTGGTGTCTTTTGGGAGGCAGAAAACAATCCTGGCCGGACTGTAGTCCTGTAAAACATGGCAGAAGGCCATTAGTTCATATGTTCCACGTTACCTCACCACCCTCACCACCCTCCCCTCACATCTCCCTGTCTGTGAAAAATACAGCTGAAAGGATTCATGCAGCTATTGGAGATGCTTTCTTTCTGTTTTAACATTTATTCTTTTGGCTCCATATTTACAGTTAATTTGACTGACTGACAGCTTTCATCAACCACTTAAAGGTGCTACGGAAATGAATTCAAAGAGGTTCCAGTGGAATAAACAACATGCTGCTCATTTCCCAGCCTGACAGGTAGTGATGGTAGAAATGTAAAACTGGTACCTCACTACGCAATCACTGTTGGAAATCATAAAAAGAGGTTATTTGGACACCAAATACAGTATATCTTTGGTTTGGCAAGAAAGTAACAAAAATGTTTTTGAGGTTGCTTTCTGCATAAACCCACACACACACTTGAGACATGTCTTTGTGAGACATCAAGATTCACCACTTCTTCTACGCATCAGTGTTCCAGAGACATACGTAATTTTATCACTTTCACAAGCAGTTTACTGTACTGTAAGGAGGCGCAAATGTTACACCCATATGCCACTTCACTCAGGAATTGACAGCAGTATAATGTCTTCAGTGGCTCTGTGGGGAGTTTTCTGTGTCTCATGGTGTGTCTCATTTTACATTCCCCCATAAGAAGAATCCCTGCTTGAATATTTTTTTGCAGGCAAGTGCACTCACATTGACGATAATGGCAACATGGAGTGCATTATGAGTCTCCATATGGTGTTGTCATAAACGAAAGTTGAGTGTGAAACTCTGGACACTTTTCCCTCGCGACCGCCATTTGGCTTTTTAGAGGAAGGAGAGGGACCAATAACCTATTTGTGTGAAAGTTGTGGAAATAGTAGCCAAGGAAAACTGGAGCTGTTGTGATCAAACATTGCACTCTTTTTTGCCACTTTAGCTATGTTGTTGTTGTTGAATAGAGGCCATCCAAATGTTAACATGGTTAATACATAAAATGTGTATAAGAAAATGGAAGTTTGGCGTTTACGAGAAGCGGGCATTTAGAGCAGAGGGTAGAAAAAAGGCCAAAAGAGAGGTGGTGTAGTGATGCATTACTGGGAATGTAGCAGCCAACATTTTAGGCGAAAATATCTCAGCCTCTGGTACAAAGTTTGTGATTTTCTGAATCAATTTCTGTGTCTTGTTCCTGGCTAATAATGTTATGAATGGACGATTGTGTTACTACTTTTTCTTCAGTTCATGCAGTGTCCGTACTACAGATCTGTAGGGCCTGCTGTTAGAAAGACAAATTTATGCATAAAAAACCCTGACAATCTCCTTTGTTTTTCTTTACTGTAGATTTTGACTATAATGGAGGTACCCTAGTAGTCAAAACTCTAGTCTGTTATCACAAGTGTAAGGCTGGAAATGAGTGAATATTTTCCATTCTCTCCATCTGAAGTATGTTTTCCATTATCTAAAAAGAGGCTCATGCCGCTGAGAGACGCCAAAAGTATTTTTTTTTTCTCCCTTGTTTAAAACTGGCATCAGCTGAGGATCATGACTTACCGTCGTAAAGTCATGCAGGTGGCAATTTTGGATGAATGGAGGCATCATCCCAGTGCTGTTTAGGCACTGTATTTGCTCTGGCTTCTGTTAAAGCTGCGGTTAAAAAAAAATGCTAGAAATTGAAAATACAGCCGTCCTGTAGTGCTCCCCTTATGGGCATATGTGTGCACATCATAAAAGCACACTACATAACCAGCAAGAAGCTAAAATATTAACACCAATCAGCATAGCCAGTCACTGTGGGCTTTGGTGCTATATCTGTGTTTACAAGCAACACTTCCGCACACTGACAGAAAGGAGGAAAAGGAAGAAAGCAGCGTGTTTCCTGTCCAAGAGAAGTGTGGCAAGTTTCTTTCCGTCCCTGAAATGCTTCACTGATGTTGACACATATCCATCTGAAGGGATTTTTGCATGGCTTTGCATTTGTGGAAAAGCCAGCAGAAACAGTTTCCATCTCTCTGATCATCATGCAAGCACTCAGAGGAACGTGAAAAATATTCACTGTGGCCAATCTGTCATAGCCTAGTTTTTTTTTTTGGGGTGGGGGGGGTTGTTTTTTTTTTTTTTTTAGTAAAGTAAAAAAAAAAAAAACATATATACAGACAATTAGTTTGCAGTTTGCTGATAATGGAAAATTTTAACATTAACAACTATTCAAAATTACTGCTTACCCCAGTTTCAACACTTAATTAGTTTGCAGCATCAATATCAATTGAGGGTCCTGTCACCTGAAGCAATGTGAGCTCTCTGAATTTTCACAGTAAATACATTTTCTCTGATCCGTCAGAGTTTTTTTTGTTTGTTTGTTTGTTTGTTTGTTTATGATAAACAAGGATAATCTCCAAAATATAAATCCAAAGTGAGGCTTCTAATCAGATTTTTCAGTCAAGGTCAAAAAAAGTCTGCAGTTCTGCATTTTAAGGCGTACCCTGTCCCCCAGTCTCCGAGATAAATTCAGGTAGTGTGTGAATACCAAGTAAAAATGATTCCCTATACCTTTTACTATTTGTGTAGTGCAGACAAATACTCCACCTACTACTGCCATTTTTCACTGAGAAAAAAATCAATCAGCTGCATCAAGGGGGCTCCTTTCAATCATCACTTCATTGACTTTCTCGCAGGCTAAATTTTCTTTACAACTACCTAGTGATCCAGCTTGAGGCCAGGGAGATCATAATATGTCTTAATGAGCTTGTGTGTGAATGCACGTCTTTTTCATTTAGCCTTGTTAGCTGGCATTTTGGTGAATGCACTCACATGCTGCAGTAAAAGCATTTATAGTTATGCTCTGGGTGAGGCACAAATAGCTGTGTGCTTGATGGTTGCAGCTCTGAGACATGAGCATGATGCAAGCAACCCAATGAACGAACCAGGTGATACAGAGGCACCCTGCTGGGAGGGACTTTGCGTTGATTGGGCAATTTTTACTTATGAAGGGTTGTAATGGTCTTTCTCATGACGGGTTGCATTTAATTTATATGACATAGCGAGAGTTGTGGCCATTACTATTTGGCACATCTACACTGAATCGGAACATAACAATGCTGCACTTTGCATTTCAACGCTATTATTTATATTATCAAATAGGTTTGATTCTATATCATTCCTACAATTCCAGTCTGTCAGTGCTCTACCCTAGATGGGATTGCTGATTGGTAATCCCGACATTAGATGTTAAAAAAAAAAAAAAAAAAAAAAAAAATTGAAAAAAATGCTTCATTCAACATTTCATTGCATCCAGTATGGGTACCAATAATAGTTCGACACCCCAGATTTTGTGCAGAAACATAATGTCTTCAAATTAAAACGGTTGCTGTTCTTCAAGCCTTTTGTTTACTTTAAAAGTCCTGGAAGTTTTACATTAATACACATTACGATTATACCTACAGTAATGAGATAATAATCAGTTCATGTGGTAATCACAAAGGCTGATATATTTACAGGCTAAAAAAATCTATATAATTTGATTTCTATTTCTTATAAACATTTTGTTAGCTCATTTTATAATAATCTAAATGATCTGTGGTACTTTATCCTGAGCCAAAACGAACCAACAGGGTTCTATAACTCAGTCCTTCTTGGCTGTTGGTGATAGAGGAAAGTATCCTCCATTAGGGGTATAGTAGAAACACTTGAGTATACTGACAGCTGGATTTGCAAGATGGGGTAATTATGTTTTCTTAGTGTTTGTTTTGACAGTTATTGAGCCAGAAGGAGAGAGTACAACATTATGTCCTTTGGATGCAGCTGAGGTCGTCTAATAATGCCCCCCCCCACCAATCTCGACTCAGCTTTGTCCTTGTGCTGAGTACCTCCACACTTTTTAATGCTGACCCTATTCCCAGAATGTGTGATGTGATCCAACATGACATTCAAGTGTGTCCCCTGGACCATTGAATGGTTCTTAGTGCTATGTGCCTCTACTTTCCAATGGGGAATGGACCCAGTCTCTTGTTTTCTAAATGGACCCTGGGTTTTGGACTGAGGCAGCAGGAGCACCACTACAGAGCGGGTCCTCAGGCTGTCATGGTGGTGGACTTAATGTCACCGAACTGAAAAAACAGATCGTTTTTTTACATAAATGTATGGTCGGTTAAAGAAAGGCAGTGGAGCATGTTAAACAATCTGAACATTTAAATATCCTGACCGTTACATTACCCAGGGGATGTGAACTGCACTAATGGAAATCAATGAAACCATTGGCATTTCAAATGTGGCTTGATGAAATGTGTGAAGTTTCCAAGAATGAAGGAATACATTGATCCAAACAATAAATTAATACAGACTGGACTTATAGACATGGCTCTCTTGTAATGTATACCATTTCTGTGTGACTGTGAACCAAACATCTACATGACCTGCAGTGAACAATTGTCCAAACACCATTATGTCAACACAGTCCTGCCGCTAAATATTGGCACAGACGAGACCAGTGAAGAGCTCACAGAGGGCTGATACCCCAGGAGTAATCACAGATACATAAGAGGATCAGGAACAAATGACACAGTATCATGGCCAGATACTGTGAAATGTTAGTCTGTGATGTTGCTGGCTGGGATCTTGAATCGAAGTTATGTAGGTGTTGGATGTGTTTGAGAAGGTTCCCCTCGGAGGATCACGATGAGAAATGTTCTTTGCTGAAGGGAAGGGAGAGTGAAAATGTATTCTTACCTGTTTTCTCTGAAATACAGAGTTCAAAGGTGAATAGCCTCCTTACCTCACCAGCTCATGATTACAGAACAAAACATTCCTGAAATGCTAAAACACAAAAATAAAATCTACATTCTTTGCAGTGCAGGGTCTTCAAGGTGTTTCCTAAAGGCATGCCTCAGTTTTTGTTATTTTAATTACCAGTTGGAATTATTCTTGCTTAAAGGAGGAGGAATAATACATATAATCGCAATGATTTGTTTTGCTGATAGAAGTTTTATTTAAATATAAATACGTCGGTTGTATCAGCAATTACTCTTCATTATTAAAACTTCGATTATCGGTTGGTTGCAGGGTCTGAATCAGATAACACTTGATAAGAGCAAAAGGATTAATGAATTTCATTAGCCCAGCGAATTAGCATTAGCGTTGAAATTTATTGCATTTTATAAATATGTGCATATCAGAACCCGACTGCCTTGACACTGAGGGTTTCAAAAACAAACAACAGGCATGTTAAAACAGCTTTGATAGAGATATTGCATTCAACAGTGACGCAAATGTTCCACGAAGTTGAACACATCGGTTGTTCATTAGGCTGAGGAAAGAAATTCAACAAAAAAACTTGGGAAGAGGAGAGAGGCAGTGAGCAGAAACCTTTCCTTTTGGCAGACAGACAGCTACTGTAGCTGCTCCCAGGAGATTTCTATAAAATCGGTCTTTGACAGTCAGCGATAAGAGGCCATTATAATCTCATGATCAGTTAATATACCTATCATTAGCCATCAACCGTGCTAGCCAGGGCTCACCACACAGAAAAAAAATGCTGTCTTGCCACAGTTAAAAACTGAAAATGCCTCCCGCAATCTAGCAATTTGCCTGGCTATTAGTGCTCTGTTAATTGCTTTAAGTAACGTAACACTGTATGTTTAGAAATTCCCATACAAGTATAAAATCATCACATCTTAAAGAAGATGATGAGAAGATAATAAAAATCTTATGACCTACTGAAAGGACTACTCAAATTTTAAGCATTGATTTGGAAACATATAGAGGAAGAGAATTTGTGTTAGGAGATGATAAGACAATGAGGTGTTGATTTCTTATGTTTGAAACACCCAGAAGTTTTGGATGGAAACAAATATGTCGCCTTACTTCTGACTTTGCTGGTTTAAAGCAGTTGAACAAATGAGCCGTGCTGTAATTTGTGATAAGGAAAGTCTCCTTTGGAGATGCATCTGTCTGCTTTGTGGTATTTTTAATCTCCCTCTCCACCTTTCCACATTTCCTGTCCAGAGAACATCTTGATGACTCTGTTTTTGTCACGTTGGGTGCACGAATTACATCCCAAGCCATCCATATTGTTGGGGTTCAGTCTGAGAACAGTCTCATCTGCCCAGTTTTCATAGTTTTTCAGATACAGGGGGAAAATAAAAGCTAATTCACTACAGGAACATTGGGTCCCCAATTTTATTTCAGGAGCTGAGAGTTCCCAGAAGTTTTCCTTCAAATAGCTATTTACAGGTGTGTACACCAACAGTACTGATATGACATAGCCCAAGTCAACAAATCTCCTTCTTGCAGCTAAAACCACAGAGGATGATTTCAGCTTTCCATCCACCTGCCTCAATCTCATGAGCATGACTTTAAGGACATTTCAATTTCATGCAAACATTTACTTGGACTTATGGATGAAATGACTAGAATTCTGTGATCAAAGGCCAACATCACCGTGAAAACATGTTTCGGGCATAACTCAACCATTCATAAATTCATTATGACACAATGTAACACATGTCTGAGGGGATGAAGTGATGAAGTTGTACCATTCAGAGCCAGAAGGTGAAAGTTAACGTGACTGTGAGTGTGTAATGTTTGACAAAAATTGAAAAGGAGATTGTGACCAAATTTCAGGGGCCTGAAATATACTGAAGTATGGTCCTTCATAGCCATTGTGGACCACGCAGGCCAACCTCCAATGAGATGGTCTATTCTCATGGATGGTTTTAGCTTTGCATCACCACCCTTAGCATTGCATCACAAAGCCAGTCCCTCAGATATTGAATTGGTGGCAGCAATCTTGAATGCTCATCATCAAACTGTGGGGATTGTACAGGTCTGCTGAGCCTAGACAGACATAGATGTAAAGTGCAACCTAGCTGGTCAAAACTACAAAATACTTCGAAAAGACTCAGATTCTGATCCTGTTAAATCTGCCAGCATTTGTCCATACAGTGCAGTCTAACATGTGTGATAGGAATATGATAGTCTGATTCTAGCATTTGAAGGATGTTGTCCATACCATAAACATAGGATCGACTGGGCTGTCCAAAAACCTCAAACACTGTGCTGCTCTTATGTTGATTTGCTCTGTAAAGGAAACAAGCAGTTTCAGTCGGTTAAAAGAATAAACAAAATGGACAATAGAGTTGGGACCTTGGTCAGTAAATGGAATGTTATCATTAATAGATTCATTAAAGGAATAGGAAGCTGTTTGTATAAATGGATTTTCTGCTGATTGTTTTTGTACCCTGAGGCCGGGGTTGAGGATTTGCTTTGTTAGTTTGTTTGTATCCTTCAGTATCATAGCTAAGAGTTGCCTGTTTTCTGCATGAATCTACTGTTTGAAAAACATGGGTGCCAAACTCTTTTAATTAGGTCCAAAAATGGAAAACTGGGCATCTCTCCTGGCAACATTTTTAACCCTTCTTCTTCTTGATACATATAAACTGCTATGTAAAATCAGATTGTGTAACAAACTGCCTATCTAACGTGTCATCTGTTTCCATCTGTTTCCTGTTTGTGAAGTCTGACGTTAGTCTAGAAGTTAGTAAAATTACTCACTGAGTATCTGGCAATAGCAAGAATATGAATAATTGAAATATGACTGGTGGCTCAAATCAAAATGTAAATGAAGAAGTCAGTGACAAAAATATCTGAAAACACAAAAGGAATAAAGACAATGCAAACCCAAAAGAACACACATCACATACACAGACAGAACTTTAGACATTTTATACCACAATTTAAGGTGGCAGGCATTTTAAGGAGATTGATGCACAGGAACAGCCATTAGGAGGAAAGTCACTTGATGCTGTCTCCCTTTTATGCTGGTTTTTGAAATTCATGCTGTTCTGAATCGGTGAACACAGCAATACGTCTCTCCATTTCCACTCATCAAGGCTCCCGTCTCCTACGTGGAGGCCTTGAGGAAAGTTTGTTTGATCCTAAGCTGAAACTTAAATGTTGGGTGTAAGGTCAAGTGGAAGTCATCATCAAAAAGATGCTGACATCTGTGTTCCCATCTGCCTTCCTCTAGGCAGGTCAGTTGTTCCGTGCTTTTGGAATAGATGAGTTTGCTGCAGGCCTACAGTACTGGCCACCCTGCTGCACCTGCTACTGTTACTAATTAGAGCCATGAATTAAACTGCAGTGAGATTTGGATTCTTCTCCAATCCGAATACCCCTGTTTCAGCTCTCCTAAATAGATACATTCACTACCATTTATACCCATGTGGGATTTTTCTTGTTTCTCTGCTGCCTGAGGGTAGTTGACAGATGTTTGGTTTGCCAACAATCTTGTCAGACAGCAGGCCAATAAGCCCCTACATTTCTTTTGTGGTCTCTTCCCTCGTTGAAGTTTCACCAAAACAAATATGTAAATGGAGATTATCAGCGCTGAGTCCCAGAGGACGGTAAGCAGAATCAGCAGCATCTGAATCACTGTGGTTGTCACAAATCTGCACAGCGGGGGTACGTGGGAGGTGCAGCGTGTGCCAGGGGTAGCACTGCCATTTGATGTAGCTTCAGCTAGTCTGTCTTTCCTTTTCCCCTTTCATCGCCTACAACCTCCGTCCCATCACCTCCTCATACCACCACCACCCAGTGCTGAATGATGTCAGACAGTCAGGGATACTGGATGCTCAAGGAGAGCGCAACGGCAGCAGGCTGCAGAGATAAGACCCCCTCATACCTCCACAGATTAAACAGCAGGATTAACCTCTCTACTCCACCACTGTCACCATGGTGTCTTTCACCCCCTTATCTTTGCCCACCTCCCCCCTTTCTCCTCCAACGTTTGCCACCATACATTTGTACAGTTGTCATGATGTGGGAAATTGCTTTTTAACCCCTGTGTGGCTTTGCTATGTCCTTGGCAATTCAAACACTAAAGAAAAAGAAGCAGGTTCTGCAAGGCATAATGCTTTCTGGTCTCATTCCAAACCATATTTCAGATGACATGTTTTCAGAAAGAAATGAAAAGAAACCCTGCCGCATATTCTACCGATAACTGCAATTTGGGTCATTGTGTCTTTTTTTTTGTTGTTGTTGTTGTTTTTTTTTTATCCTTGCCTCGCACTTGCACGATTTTATAACTTGAAATTTTAGTTGAAACATTTGAGTTATTCATGTTCAAAGGAATAAGAAGACCCAATAAATAGATCAACAGATAGTCCTCAGCTGTGTCGCCCCAAAGCAACACTACAGAAATGATGAATTGCAGATAGTTATTTGTTTCGTGCTGGTTTAACAATTCAATTTAAATGGAATAGTATATACTGGATTTCCATAAATCATATGACCAAATGTTGGTTCCGTTTCTATCTATTTAGAAATAAAATCATCTCAGGTATCAGTGCCTAAGGTTCACTTTGCAATAATATAAAAACAACATCTAAAAAAACATAGTTTAAATATTTTTATTGTAGATATATTTTCATACTCCTTTCCAATGTATCCATATCTTTAGATTGGTACAGAGTAGTCCCTGAGATTAGTATTGTTATCTTTGAGCAGTGTTAAAAAAAAATGTTTGCATAAAAAGTTTCTAATAATAAAAAATATATATAATCGTTTGTAAAAGATCACGAGATATCAGTGTAGCTATGTGTCCTCACGCTTACAGGCTTTTGTTTGGCAAGAAAAAACTACAAGGAGTTATATCAAATGTTTAAGTCTGGCCATCGGACGTCAGGGTAAGATGGAGGAAATGTAGATCCTCAGCTCACCAAACCAAGCAATTAGCATAGCATCCCTCTGCATTAGGTACCTGCGATTAGAGGGCTGGTGACCAAGTGAGCTATGACATTCCATTGATCCAGAAAATTGCTGCAGAGCCAGCCTTGAAATTAGTTTAAATTGCTGAATCAAAAAATGTTATCCTGGATTCTGGCAAGGCCAGCGTAAACCTTGTGCCTCTAATCCCCGGACTGATGTGAAAAGTTGTCAGGGATCGTGTTGGCCACCGCCTCGATTGATGGGGGAATTTGGATTCTGGGTGACAGAGAGAGACACATGCAAGCAACTGGGATTTGACTTGGATGGCTCTTATGGCTACCAAGGTCGTGACTTGGTTTCAAATGTGTAGGCTTTGGGAATTTCCAGTGCGACCTACCACTGGCTTTGTGCTTTTCAATTCAATTACACGCCAACTCTTTACTCTGTGACAATGCTGGATCTCAAGCTCTCTTAGATGTGAGTTGAGTCATAAATCTAAGCTTTGACGCACAGTTGAAAGATTGGGGGGGGAATAATTTACCATCGGTAAGGTGCCTCGTTTTATCCTCTTTGGATATTCTCAAAATAGCTACAAATAGCAACGTTGGAGGTGTAGATTGATGGAAGGAAGGAGCTGGCAGGAATATGTCAACTATAAACACCCTTAATGTTGTATAAGTTCTGGTAAGAGGATCACTGAGGCAAACACAGGAGTGGATTAAAGTCAAATATATTCTGTTATAAGAATATTCATCTGCCCTTCTAGAAGCAGTGCTTGACCAAAAAAGCTGGGGGTGTATTGGAAAGCGTATGTTGCAATTTTTTCCTTTCAGACAACAACAATGATTATGATACAAATAGTAGTCTCAAAGTCAGGGGAAGTTGTGATGTGAATTTTAAGAATCCACTGTGTAGCACATAATACACGATACTTACTACAGCAGTAAAACACACGACAGGCACAGTCCAGATTGACGTCAGTTCATTTAGGGATTGCAGTGTTCGTGTTTAGTTATTTGTCCGTGTGTTTATTTTGTTCTATTGAAATGTCTCAGGTTTAGTTTCACATTCAAAAAGAAAAATTCTTCCATCTTGAGATTGGAAAATGCCAGCAGCGGAGAAAACAAGGCATTTTATCTGCCAGTTTGATGGGACAATCTTTGCACAGCTCCTGTTTTTAGGTTTGTTTATCACAATTGGTCATATTATTTGTGGGTTTTTTTTTCCTGGGTGTGGAAAAAAAAGTCAAACTCTAAGTGGGTGAAGCTTTAAGTATCATACATAATCCCCTCTTACTTCTGACAGGAATAAGAAACTTGCCCTAAAGACCACTCACCGGATTTTTAAGTTAGTATGTGAAAATCCAGGAGGATAAGAGAGTGCCCCGCTGGATACACCAGGATTAGTATATCTATTGATTTGTGTCATCGTGAGTAACGTGCAGTATATTACAAGCACATTAGAAGACAGTATCGCTCCAAATTAAAATGTGAAGCAAAGGAAAAGGGCAAATGCACACCAAATAGCCCCGAAGCAGCTTAACTGATTTGCTGAATGTATTTCCTCATAACAGGTGTATAACACTGTTTTCTGATTAGAGCCCGAACATCAACAGAGCTGCACATACCGAAGGACGGATCTGTGTACAAACTTTACAAATATGCAGATCAGAAATTTTGATGTAGGGGTGAAGGAGCGAAGAAACTGACATGGCAGAGACCAGTGTTCTGAGTGGAGCAGTCTGTTGTCTGTGCTTTGAGCTTAAAGGCGCCCACTGGGGAGCAAAAACCATGAGGCCTGACAGTGTGTTGACACGCAACACCAGCAACACCAGCAACACCAGCACAGACGCTAAACTGGAGTAAAAATAGTCAATGTCCAGAAAAGCTAAATAATTTCTATCTTTATACTGGCAGCTCCAAAGCCTCTTTTAATTGGGAAATATCACAGCAAACACTAGCAGATTGTTTAAAAAAAAAAAAACTTCGGAAAAAGTGATAACATAGAAATAGATTTGTTCATAATTGTGAGCAGTGAAATTAAAATCACACACGTAGCTGAATCACGACAAAAAGCTTGTTGGTTTTAAAATAGCATTATTGATGCGTTTCACATTCCTCAAGCAGTTGCACGTTGGCTTGTGATGGATTTGTAATAAACACTAAAAATCCAGAATACACAGCCTGTAGCAGACAGGCACACACAGAGGTATGATTGGCATATTGTTGCCACTCCAAGTGGTACAAATAAAACTGGATGAAATCAAACACATGACAATGCTGAGATTAAGACAGGCCAAAAGCCAAACACCAATTAGCCTGACAATGTGGTTTAGCAAAAACTGTGAAAATAAATCTCAGGTATGGCTGCTAGTCGCAATTAGTTAGTTCTAACCTTTTTGTACTCAAATAAAGGGAGCTGCTCCATCGGTCAAAATTAAAGCTGCAAGCACCAGTGAGGGAGTTTAGAGCTTGATAAAGCGGAGCAAAGTCACTGCAGCACTTTTAATGCTATTAAAAGAGACCAATCACAGTCAATTTTCATCATGACTATTTATGCAGGAACAAAATTCAAAATTTAGCAACGTAGCAGCATCTTATCTTGATACGAAGATTTGTGATGGTTGGACAAATTGATAATGAGTTATGGCCAAAAAGTCAATGTCAGTTTGTTTTATCAAATTTTTACTAGCAGAAAAAAACCTTATGGTGGATATTTCTATTTATTTATTTATTTATTTATTTATTTATTTAAGAACACATTGAGTTTCAGCCTTAATTATAGCACCACCATCTGGCTGGTCAGGAACCATATGCACATCCACACAGCTGTGTCTCATATTTGTAGCTCATTCCATCTGCAGCAGGATCAGGATGGTACAGGAGAACAATAAAGATAAGTTTTGATGTGAATAGTGAGGTGAAATGACAGCCGTCATCCTGTTCAGGCGTTCGTCTGGCGGTGGATCAGAGCTGCGCCTCGGCTGCTGAGCTTGAACCATGTCACTCTAACAGGGGTTGACCCCTGATTGGCTGGGAATACTATCACAGAACTGGATGGGTTGAACATATCACTAAGAAGTCAAAGAAAGAAGTTAACAGTTTGAAAGACAGCTCAGACTGTAGGAGAAGAGACGTGACGGTCAAAATGTGCTCTTTCACATAGTGTCACATTCACCATCTCACACAGACAACCGACAGAGCTCATTTGGTAGAAATGGTGAAAATGTATCTGTGTGAGCTGAGCGTTAACTCATATTTGAGTGATATTGACAGGACATCTGTTTAACTGAACTGGGTGAGGAACCCCTTCAGTAGGACTGAGAGCAGCCGGCTGCCTACCAGACTGCAGGAACAGATGATGGATGTGTCCTCAGACTGTGCTGCCGATTAAAAATAGAGACAAGGCGCCATCACAGTGTCCAAACCGTAACGAAACCTTATTCTGTGGCTCTAACTTGTTGTGTGAAGTGACTTCTTTACAGCCTTGTTAGAGCTGTGGTCACTTCACTGTCAGTCTGTGTGCTGTTAATGGGAAGGGAAGACTTTTTCCAATAAGTCCTAATTGTTTTATTTTGGATTACTTTCTCAATAAAAAATAGCTAAGAGTAACCTCCTGTCTTTCTGTTTTGGCAAATGAAGCCTTACTGAATGGAGAACAGCTATGGTGCCTTTGGAAATGAAATCTCCAATGATTGGCAACTAGACTGGAAATCTGATTAACCTTGAATATTTTGGGCCATATACTATTCTGGCTTGACTAGATTTCACTCACTTTTTTGAAACAGTCAGGTGAACTTTCAGACTTTCATGTCAGCATGTACCACATTGCGTGTTCCCATATTGTTGCCATGTGTCAATGACATTTTTCTGGCTTTGCAGAGAACTGTACTTTGGTAAATCCTGCACAGCGTCTCCCCTCTGTCTCCTAGACTTAATTTCTCCACCGTTTCATAATGAGGAAATGATGTCTAATGTGATTTGCACTATTATTTCTTTGTAGAGTGGTGTGCAGCAAAAAATATAGTGCCAAATTAAGGTGCAAACCTGCTGGCTCTTAAGGGGGACGGAGATGTGATTAGTTTATTTCAGGTTATACCCAAAACACTCCCATAATTAATTACAGTAAGAAACTAAAGAGAAGCATTTTGAACCACATGCCTCATGTAGAGACCATTCTAGTCACCACTAAAATAATTAAGGGTTTGACTAAGGAACGCTTGCTCCACACAAATTAGATCGTTAAAAGAACCAGACTACTCTTTTAAAAGTATCAAGCATTGAACTAAAAATTGTTTTATGTTTTATGCCAGTTGCGTTTTCAAATTTAAATCCACTTAGATAATTACAAAACAAACAATTAACAATGACGTTACCAAAATACAACATTTCAAAGTTAAAAACTTTTAAATGTGATCCCTATTCGGTCAAAGCTGACGTATTATAGCTTGATCCAATGCATGCCCCAGTGGTAGATAAATAAGGGTGTAGTCTAGTATACAGCTTTGAAGGAAGGAAGCAGCTGAGGAACATGCAAATAGGCATAATATTTCATGTAAGGGGCAATCATAATGACAAAAGAAAAAAGGCATACCTTTTAGTTTCATTCAACAAAGCTGCTCCGTCGTTAAATAGTTGCTGCTCCAGGACCTCCAGGGAAATTAAAAACATATTGTGCCACAATTTCCCTGTGACTCAGGCAATCCCTGGGGAGAACACTTTTAAAATTTCTAATAAAGGAGACTTCAAATTACAGAAAGGGGACCTGGCATTAATTAAAGTGGGGATTTCAGTAGGGTCAACTCCTCATATTTATCTGTTTATACCCCTGGTCGGATCCCCTGTAAAGACAGTTTGGTGTATTGAGGTCACAGCTCATGGGTAAAACAAACGTGGGTGTTCGCAGGTATGATAGAGAGATGATTTATGAGTTACAATAACCTAAAATGATAAAGTGATAAAAGAGTGTGTGTAGGTATTTAAACTGTAGAAAAGGTTCTGTTTGCTCATTAATTATCACAATTTAATGGCACCACCTCATTTGTCAGGTTAACCTTTTTAAGTTTGTGTAATAGATGTATTTTTGGCTGGACCACAGCAGTGGAGTCAGTCCTATGATCTGTGATGTCTCTGACTGACTGATATTTCTGCTATTGGTCAGCCAAAAGTCTCTTCACTAAGTCTGAGTTTCTGGCCCAAACAGGTTCTATTAGCAGGGTGTTTACAGCCTACAATGTCAACTTAGCCCACTGTCACTACGCTTGGAGACTCTGAACTTGGTACATGGCTGGAATGTTTATAGGTGGAGACTTTGTCCTTGGACTGCACCTCTCGCTTCAGGCAGTCCACTCATCACTCTGGTTTCCTGTTCAGGAACTTGAGCGTCTTCCTATACACAGTGAGCTTTCCCTCCATTACGGCAAATTTATTACTTCAACTCCATATATTGTTACTGCTAAAGGAGGGAGTAGAAAAACTAAGCCTGACACATACCGAAGAGATTGGGAAGGAGAGGGAGATCTGGGCGGCGTGTAAACAATGAACCCTTGCAACAGCAAATGAGACAATACACTTACTGCAGCACAACAGTGAAAGCTGGTAAGAAATAAAGAGTTTATGTCCATTGAAACACTGTCAGGTTTAAAATTTGGAACTTTTACTGGAGGAGTATCATTGAAATATAGTACAGCAGCTTTAACACAGCAAACAGCACCAACTAAAAGCAATGCTTTGTACAATTATGGATATTAAACAGAGGAAGTTAAAAATAAAAACCAACTTCCAACACAAGTCTTCCTCATTTAAACATTTGTTACCTTCAGCAATTGAGGTAACTAAAAGCTCCAATCACTTTTTGATTTGAAAGTATGGATACCAGATCGTGGCTGTGTGGAAGACAAAAGAAAAAACATTCTTTTGTTTGGACTTCTTGATGATCATTTTATATTTAAGTGTTGTTGAAATCAAAGCACAGTCTTTATCTTAAGTGTTTTGTGATTTTGTCATTGTGGTTATAAAATCATGACTCATGATTGCAGCAGTGTGACAGTTTGGAAGTTATGATACTATTAATGCGCCTTATTTCAGTCGCTATTTCCTTTATGTATTTACAGCTATCAATCACACTCCACTGCCTGATGAGAGGGACAAAAACAACAACAAAACAATTTCATTTTGGAATTCATCTGCACTGAAGAGCTGTGTATATATGCACAGTGAATAGGAGAGTGTACAAGGACCATAGTCTTTAAAAAAAATAAGAAAAAAAACAAGGCCATTTCTGCCTAACAAAATAACCTGCCACCACTTTGAATCTATTCTGCTGTCCTCTTCTACAAATCATTCACTGACCATCTTCGGTTTCACAAGAGTTAAAGCACCGGTGATTTGCAGACTGCTGTAAATCTATATAGCTGACAAATTAAAAGAAAAAGAGAGAATAGTGAAAATAAATCCTGTATATATAGAAGAATAAAAATGTTGACCAGGCCCAGTTGATTCTACTTTTGTATCAAGATGGCAAGGGGAAACGATCCAAGAGACTTTGATAGAGGGTTTATTATTTGATCACGGGACCGTCAGTTGACAAAGGCGGCTCAGTTGGCTTGTGTTTCAACTGGAACACAACAGTTACGGTGACTAAAATGACATGTGCGTTAATATCTACTGGAAGGACATCTGTAAAATGGGAAAATTGTGGGCAACAGTAAACATTTAATGACTTGGGATGCTTGTGGAGCAACGCCATATGAAAAGAAAAACAGGAGAGCAACATCAATGCCACGTCAGGATCAGAATGACAGCAATAATAGTCTGTGGGCGATTATGTAGAAAGGGATATTATAGGAGGGCCATCATGCATAAACTCCTCATTAGTAAAGGTATATTTGAAAGTTGAGAAACCTTAGGTACTGATTTTCAGAGGTGTGTGAAAACATTTCAGTGGTCAGATGAGTCATCATTGCGGGTGAGAACAGTACAGGGCTCAAGCTCTTCCCCCACAGTGAGAGGGGGTGAGTGGTTTGGTGATGCCCTTTTTTTGTTGTTCCACTCTCACGTGCAGTGATTATTGGTGTGGAGATTAAAACCCGTGTGGTGTTTTTTGGGTAAAAAAACCCTAAGATGTGGTGAAATCAGAGTCTCAGGTTGACTGTGAGCATACCTGAATGTCTAGCTTGTCAGTTTCATTCATCAGTGAATCTTTTTTTTTTTTTTTTTTTTTACATTTAACCTCAGTGTCAGGCAGACCATCGGTAATGGATTTCTACAAAACCCCAGATTAAATTCAGTCAGATTTTTAAGTTTAGACTGATCAATATTTTAGTGTTAACAATGGAAAATGACTATGGGTAATGTGAAAGGGGTCGTTTGTTATGCCAGACCCGCTGAGTATTATCATCAGGCTCTGCAGTTCTCCTCAACTCTAAAGTGCATTTCAGTCTGTTTTGGTTTACTTTAATGTATGGGTGCATTTTCACCACTCTCATCAACCTTGTTTCCAAGCACAGCAGGTGGCTGTTTTTCAGATGAAAAGCGATGATAAATCCACTTTAGTCTACCTGCACAATGTGAGCAAGTAGCTGGTGGACATATTGGAACCTTTAGCAGGCACAGTGCCAGATATTGTTTGTGCAAGACAGCACTGCCGTCATCTTGATGTGTTTGTGTGTTATTTAACGTTCCCTTTGGATAAAAAATACGTGCTGACAATATTTACGACAGAAGAATTTAGTCTTTGTTTTACATCACAATTGCAGCCAGTGATCTCAATCAGTAATTTCCTGTGTAACATGTCCCCCATGGCAACAGAGCATTGGCCCCAGTCTGCTTTTATCCAAAATCTTCTTAGTCTATTTCGTATTATTTGGCTGACTAAATATTTGATTGTAAAAAAAAATATATATATATTAAAACTGACGATAAATATATACTTTGATGTTTAGACATATTTCTTTTTAATATATGTTTATATATATTGAGCTAAAATTCATGTTTTAATTATGCACCAAGGTTCTTGTTGAACCAAAATAATTCCAAATCCGCATCGCTGGAATCAGTAAAATAACAAGAGGAGGACGTGGCTACATGTGCCTCAGATATGGTGCAAACCATGGTTGCATGACTTTAATTACATTGTCTGTTTGGCAGAGCAGTGGAACATCAATCTTATCTGCTCAGCTGCATTCAATAATCCCAAACCTCAACTGAAGCCTCTGAGCTGACACATGACCCACAGATATTTTGCTCTCTGGTTTGCTGTTTCAAAGTGAAAACTTTTTCATATTTGATCACTTTTGAGCCTCGTCCTCTGTTGCACTCTACACATTATTTAGTTATATAAAAATAAATAATGCAAGATCAAATTCATCCATCCACATGTGGAACTTGTTACAGAGATAAAATGATGGTGAAAGCTACCAATATGGGTCTAGCCAGGATAACATAAATACTCTGTCTTTTTTTTTTTTTTTTTTTTTTTATCAATCAGTTTGATAATAAAATGTTTGTCAGGGACCCAAGTGAGCATCACTGTGTGTATTTTCTTTAACATAGCAGATTGGGCCTTAACAATGTTTGATCAAGACTAATTGAAGATAAGACCAACTTTATCTCCAGCTCAACAAACAACAAGGTAGAGCAAAGTAGGAGTGATGGATGGCCCATCCACTCTTCTCTTGTTGTTTGTTTCATCCCTCGCTGTGTTTAAAAATGACCCTTCAAAACAGTACCAGGGGTGGAAACTAGTGTTCTCGGCTGTGCTGAAGGAGGGCATGCTTGCTTGGGTAATCCTTTACCATGGCTTTTACACGGGTCTTTCTTGGCACAGAGGCAACCTTTCAAACATCAATATCGGCACCCCCTTTGGGTAGGTTCAGTTGATGGCTTTCCATCCCTGTACAAGGGCTCGCTGGCAGAGATGGAAGTACCGCGGGAATACACTGACATTGATTTCTTCATCCCAATGCACACACTGATGTATTGACTTCCATGCCGATCAGTTTGTGATATTCTCCTTGCCGAACAGAATTTTATCAGACTAAGGCACTGCGTCAAACACCATGTTGATTTCATGGCACTGCAACGCTGTCTACTTCTTTTTCTGTTTCATTCTGGGGGAAAAAAAAATCTACTTTAACATTTTTTGTCAGTGAAATGTTGCCAGAGTCACTTTAGAAAAGAAGTCTTCACTTCAAACCATGATGACAACCAATGTGATTATGCTGATGGGTGACTCGAGTGCAAACAGCAAGGCCCGTTCTTCTAAGTTGCACTTAGTGTCATTCAGTTGCAGTCAGCTACTCATGTTTAAAATGTCTCGGAGGGGTGAAAACATGCAGAGAGTGCTTTGTGTACAGTCTGGTGAGTCGTTCCTCTCCTGTCACTGTGAAAAGTCTCTAATGCATGAGACTTTCAAATCATCATTAAGCCATCTCACTGGTGGCATCGCTTGCTAATGATTAAGTCATGCACAGCAAAGAATTCAAAAAACTGCTGGATGTTAAAACATCTGACGTTTTCAGCAGCATATTTTGCAGCTTGTTGACACTGTGCGGCTAAAATAAACATGCTCGGTTCTTGACATCTGTCAAAGTGAATTATAGATCTCTAGAAGAGTTGCAGAGGTCCAGATTCTTCTTGGTTTCCACATTTGTGTTTCTGTTTTGTTTTTTTGTTGGGGCGTTTTTTTTTTTTGTTTTGTTTTTTTTTTTATCATGATAAATCATCCATTTTTAGTGGCTGGCTGGAATTGGACTTATGCAACATGAGCTGTAGGGGTAGAAAACAAGAGAAATATACAAAGCAGCTGCTTCCCCACCTTCAGGTAATGGAGCTGATGTGTGCATGTTTTTTGTTTTGGGTGTGTGATGTGGCGGAGAAGGGGGATTGAAGGATGAAAATAACCTAATAACCTTGTTGCAAGAGAAATATTCCTGCATAGTTGATGATCTTATATGAAAGTCCAAAATTCAATTAATTCTATGTCTTCACTTGTGACCCGAAAATGTATTCAAATTCAAATACTTTCTGAACTATTTAAAATGCATTAATTGTTAATTCAATTTTGCATTAATTCTAGAGGTAATGGATATGGAAAGAGTGTGTTATATCATTTCTTTTCTACCTGCTCTTTTCTTGATACTTATCACTGGAAGCATTTGTGTTGCCTTTGCGTCTGTTAAATGCAAAGAAATTGCTCTGAAATGTATTAATGGAACTCAGTCACACACTGAACAGCTGGGAACAAGGTCGAGGCTACCACCTCTGAAATTGATTTGATACAGATTCATCCACATGGAAGAAATGTGTGTTTTAAAAATTCATTCCTTTAGATATTTTCGCATCATAAACGTTGAAGCATTCGTCACCTGTGACACAGAGGAAATATAAAAAAATATATATTCATCTAATACACTATAAACACTTCCATTTGCATAAGATGTGACAAATAGAACCATTCAACTGTTTATAGTGACAGAGAATAGTCGTGTGTTTTCTATGGATGAAAAGTAGACAGTTTTCTGTGTTTGCAACAAATTTTATTTTCCTAGATTTTTGCAAAACCTTAAAATGCAAAATGAGCTTTGGCAAAAAAACTAATAACTGTACAAATGAATCTAGTAGTTACGCTACATATCCGTTCCTTAAATAGCAGTTTTTGTGGTTATCAATTTGTAAATTTTATGCTTCTTTCATTTCCTTTTAGCCCCTTTCCCATTTCACAAGACAAATCTGCTGCATGTAATTTCCAGTAAAGTCATAATATCTGCAAAATCTGCCACATTCACAATAGTGTCGAGGCTAAAAGTTGAGTCAGAATAAATGGCTGGCTGCATAAATTGAAGTGTTTATCTTTTTGTGGGCATGAAGGCGTCTGGTGTCAGCAGAGAGGTTGTCATGTTCAGTGACGAGCGATTTTATGATGCAGTATCTTACCTAGTACTGGGTGAGCAAAGATGTAATATAAAAACACTACCTTGATGATTTTTATATATTTATACTCTAAGTGTTCATAGTTGCAGTTCTAACATGTGAATCACTGTCAGTGATTGCTACTTTTACCATTTAGTGTAAATTGTTTTAAACCACAAATACCACAAAGCATTGATGAGATGGTGAGAACAGATTTTCTGCATGGCTGGAATAATTTTGAAGACATTTGGTCATTGACCAAGGTACTGGAGCATCACCAAACATCTGGTCTGATCTTTCTTAGAATTTCCTGACAATCCGTAGCTGCAGAGATATTTGAGTTTAGACTAATCTAGCAGGCAAGCTGGCCCACAAACATAAAAGTAGTAATCATTTTCTTCAGTGAAATATATGAATGGGATACTGCTGATTTAGATGATAGTCGTTGAGGTCACGTGACAGTCATGTGAAAATGTGGTCACCTGACCGCTTTAGGTGCCATCAAATCATTAATGGGCCACATAATGATGACAACCAATCTCGAGCTCCACCTTCGCATAGTGGAATGTAAAGTGGGAAAGACTCACTCTGCGACTTTGGCAGTAAATAACAGCAAACAACTTCAGTGTGTGTAAACTCCAAGGAGATCAAATGCACATTGACAGTCAAGGCTGTAACCACAGGAAGCCTTCCAATATTTTGAGGCCCTATCACAAACAAGTTCTTTAACTGACAGTCAGAGCCCAGGCAACAGGACTGGGATTGTCACAACTGTGGGATATACAGAGTCCAACATCAACTCTTTATAATCCACACTGAGCTGCGTCTCGAAAATGTCTGTTATGTTCATAGAAAATTAAACTTTAAACAGTGAGGTAGCTATGTCATCAATTTCTGGAGGTGCCTGGAACAGATGTAAGAACCATGTTAGCAAGGTGTGAAATCGAGCTTTTGAAAAATGTTTTATGAGACCTGGACATTAAACAGATTACATTTATAGCAAATATAAAAGGATTGACCAATTATTACAGAAAATGTGAAAAATCAGGAAAAATCTGAAAAATCGACTGCAGGCTTTTCCTTGGAGTTTGGGAGCTTCAAATGCTTCCTTGAAGGCTTTCTGTAGTCCCATGGTCCCCATTTGGCAGAACTGGAGCCCACATGCCAAACATCTGGGCAGGTGGCATCCAGCCACTCGGCTAATAGCAGGCCAAATATCTGGCCTGTCTTTGATGTGCAGCCGGGGATTACTGTGGTTTTTTGCTCTCACTCTTAACAACCTGGTATTAAAGAGGCATCAAATCATCTATAATCTTTATCGACCTCCATTGGCGAACAGTAGGTGTTGCAATCATAACAGATGAAGTTCGGGAAGAGAGAAAAAGAGAGGGAGACAAATAAGTAGGCAAGAAATCTCTGGCGAAGAAGTGATTAATAGTGGAGCGATTATTGTGCAGAGTAATATTAGCACTTTGTTTGCAAGGGTGTTTAGTTTTCATAAATGAAATGTGATGCCGGTCGCTCATTTGTAAGACAAGGATGTGCGTGTGTGTGTGTGTGTGTGTGTGTGTGTGTGTGTGGATGGTTGAATGGGTTTGTGGAATATTTGTTCTAGAATACAATAAGCAGGAGAAAGTGAGTTTATAATGCCAGAAATGTCACCACCTCAAATGTCATTAATTCGTTGAAATTAATCATGGACTCTATCAGTCCCCTGCAGAAACACTCTGCAGGAATATGGTCATTTTGTCCCGGAAAAATATTTCTTATGGTGACATTGAGAGACACAGTGAAGGACAGTGGTTCTGGGTTTTCAATTGTTGTTCGATCAGCTAAGCTTTTTGTTGCATTTCTGCATTATTATCCCTTTTTTTTAATGCGGCCATTTAAGGGGATCGTGATTAGAGGCCAGAGTAAACTGGGTGTGTTTATGTGCACAGCTTAAACCTCTGTGTCTGCCAGACTTTCTTAGGCTCTGGCTTTAGAGCCAGCTTAGGCTAATGGACTGTGAGATCTGCTTTAGACTCACAGCAAGCTCTTTCACATGAGCAAAAACACTAATCAGACTTGTTTACTTGGATGATTTATGTAGCATGAAAAACACAAATCCCCTTGCTCATAAATGTTACACAGTTTAGAGGCAAATATTGTTTCACTGGTGCATTCGCCAAAAGGGGAGGTTTTGGATAAATGAGTCGCTAAGTTGCTAAGTAAGTGCACTTATTGCACCATCTTGTGAATATAGCTAGTTTTGCATGTCATTAGGAGTCCCAAGAGGAAAAATCAACAACCATTTATTTATATTATCTTGTGTAGGAGGGAGATTTTTTAAAATACTTGCAATTGCAAACGTTTGTAAATGCAGATGCATATGCTCAGTTATGAATAACTTGTCACAACATGACAAACGCTAGCAGTTGATATTTATTTGCATCTGTATCATTCTTATATCCCTGAAGGGACACCATATTTTATACTGACGTTTCATGTCAAGAGATGGTAGATCCTGCTTTTCCTCTCTGGGGAAATGTTATCTGTTGGATTGAAGCCACATGTTAGGGCTGATGAAACTTCCAGAGTTCCCTGCAAAAGAAAAACAACAAAGCAGGTGCTTTGGTTATGATGAATACTGAAGCAAAGTTTGGCCAGGGAACTGTGACGAAGTTTGGTCAGTGGCACTTGGGTGGGAGTGTTTGCGTTTTGGAGTGGGTGCCAGAGTCTGAGGGAAGCAGAGAAAAATGCGAGATGGAGAGCTTCGAAAAAGAAATCCCGTGTTAACGACAGAGGTACCTTAATGAAACCTGAATATCTAAATGGCTGCAGAAAAACAAAGTCGACAGTTAGACAAATGCCTTGGGCAGGATTGTCTGCTGGTGCAGTGCCCAGGGCAGATTTCTCCTCAGCTATATCAGCCACCATACAGAATGGCTGATCAGACCTGTGGGCAAACCTTGGTGAGGTGGAAAAGTAAAGCGCACTTGGCTCATGTATACGGTGCAACATGCTGCTTGGCTATTTTGAGAGCAGCTTTATACCTTGCATTCAGCACGACCGTACTATGCTCTGCTCCTCTGGGCCATAACCTCAAGCTCTGTTGTGAAATAAAGAGTCTGAAACAAGTCCAAAATGGACATTTAGGCCCAAAAATAACCAGGATTTCACCCACAGCGCTCTAAGGATTTCTGAAGGAGGACCCCAAATGGTTCAGGTGACACAGACTTTGACAGGAGCTCTTGAACATGGTACGTCTATTATTTAGTTTCTAAAGCTTCTATGACATGAAAACCAACAACCAAGCTGACTCATTTTAGCAAAGAAAATTGATAATCGCAAACTTTAAAATTTTTAAGAATTGCTGACTATCATTTAGTTTGGCCGAAGCTTCAGCTGCTGTAATGATTAATCTTAATTACACATAAAGACTGATTAGGGAGCCGTCTCACAGAGCAAATCCAAATGAATTACCCTCCTTATGACAGTAGTTTCTAATCACATATGAAACAGCACGTTTATGGGCCCAGGGCTGTGCTATTAGGGCACATCAGCCACAGATATCTCTGACAATGCCGAGTGTTGAGGACTATTCTATTTGTGTGCTGCTGCATTGTACTGGAGAGTCTGTCCATTTTCAACCTCTTTTTTTCAAGAGCATCTCTTGTTTTTCCATTAGCTGAGTATGCTTGGATATGCGGGGAAAGCAGCATGGGAGGATAAAGGGACGGGGAAAAAAAAGATGGGAATACAAACATTTGAAGAGAGAGAGAGGTTTGCTGAGTGCACTGTTCTGACTTTGGTGCTCCACTTATTTTTGATGCTCTGCTGCAGGAAACCAGAAAGAGGGCAGCAAGGGGAGAGAGGAGATGAGTGAGAACTCCTACACTAATGACTGAAGAGAGCCCTGCAGGTTTACATCCAAGCTCATCACTTTAATGCAAAGTGCTAATGGTCAAATCAGCTCATCACCTTGTATTTTAAATGTGGCTCACACTTAACTAATGAGAGCAGTGAGGTGACAAGAACAGGTAATTTTTTTTTGTTCTTATTAATCTGCAGGTAATGCTGCAGTTACTTATATCTGGTATTAATTTCCATTGTTTATCACAATTTCAGGAAATCCCACTTTCTGAAACATGTTTTTTTTTTTCCACCCAACAGCAGAGTGAGACAAACCATACCACCCCACTGTGATTACACAATATTTGCCCCATGCAAATGACTGGATTAAACCTTCATTGAGGTCTTGGCATTCAGTTGTGTAATAACGGCTTGACTTGATACACAATAACTGGAGTTGTCTTGAGCTGAAATGTGTTGAACGGGAATCCAGAGCCTCACCTCTGGTTCAGGGAATAACCCTGGGATGGTGGTTAACAATGCAAAACTTGTGTGCCTCACATTCCAGCTTGCATGTCTGAGCTTCACCGCCGTTGAGTCAGACTGTTATTCCCTCATGATATCTGAAAGAGGGCGAAGGGAGGTTATGATAGCCAGATTTGTATTTACTCCCCCGCTGTGTGTATGCACTGATTTCAAAGTGCTGACTGACCATAAAGTACAATGCCTGACATTTGATTGAAGATTATTTATGAATTATGCATCTTAACCATGATGCACGAGAAGATGAAAGATTTAGCAAAAACTTCTTATCACTTTGTGTCAGGTTTTTTTTTTGTTTAATTTTTGAGGGGAGTAGTATTCACCGTGTTAACACATCACTGTCATTTTTCTTTCCTAATCTTGAGCTAAACAATGCTGAGAAAATCTGCAGCCTTGTTTTCAGCCTTGCCCATGACTTGTGAAGATTCCTGAAGTTTTTGTCCCAGAGACAAATTTTTGTGTGGGTTCAGATAAAGAAAATAGAGGGAAGCGCCACAAGTCTGAAAGAAATACTATAGCGCTGTAACACATTCTTTCTTAATAGAGCAGTAAAATGTGTTACCTGATTTTGTGCTGGCACTGAAATGGAAATTATTGCTTTTCTTTTTTCAGACTCATTCCTAATGCGTTCCTTTGTACTTCCCTGTTCAGTAGGAACCCCAATATTAAGACATCACATCCTTTTGGCATCTACTTTCTAATGCCTGTTGGCAGCAACTGTTTTGACTGTACTGAGTGTCTCCTTGACTATTTTTCAAGGCAGCTATGTAGCTTTCTTTTCATTGTTATGTCTGTGTCTTGGCCTGTGCAGTTTTTGGGGCAAAAAATGATGACACTGTCTTTGACGCATCATGTAAGATTTATGAATTGCCATGGCGGTGTTGATTTATTTATTTGTTTGGTTGTTTAACAGGCGCATCTCAGCATCCAAATAGAAACTGCATATGTCAACTTTACAAAAAAAAAAAAAAAAAAGAGTAGAGTTTGGCATTAAACAAAATGAGGGTTTGGACAATTTGAAAATATCAGCACATCTATGTGAGGGAATTAAAATGCGACGTGGGAAACCTTTAGCCACCGTGTGAATGTGTCTCTATGGCAGGAGAGCAACGGCTGGTTTCTATCCTACTGCTCACTCATGCTCATGTTGAAATAACACTATGGCCATTTTTCTACTCTATGTGTGTGTATGTAAAAACTAGTTATTTCATCTCACATTGCCTTTCTCAAACAATAAAAAAGGGCACAGATTAATCACTGCAGTAGAAGTAAGAAGAGCATGGATTCTGAAAAATGATTATAGCCAAATAAGTGGTTGAAGTATGGATCCCGAGATTCTCTGTCTTGTTTTAAGAAATTTATAATAGTCTGAATAAGTGGGTGAGAGGGATTTGGCAATGATGATTCTCATGCTCTGACAAGCAGTGCTGTGGTATGTAATCGGCCTTTGGAAAACATTCAGCAATATGTAAATATTCAGTTTATGTCATTGTGATCTGGGAGGTTGTAATGAAGCCATTAAATCAAAGATGACTCTGTCTCAACCTTAAATCTGCGTAAGCCAGCCTTAATGGTTTTCAGCTGCCAATCAGTCCTCGGGCATATTCTACCTCCCTCTGTAAATGAATTCAAATCCTCCTTCCTCATAGTCAGAAAGCAACCCGATGACATGCGGACTGGCTGAAAATGGATGTCCTCTGAAGAAGCACTGAAGTGATTATTTAAAGGGAAAAGTGCCATGAGACTGTCAGATCACAGTCATAAATAGTATGTTTTAGGGTTTACCCCCACTGGGACTTATGATTTACATGGGAAGGTGTTTGCGTCTTTATGCATTTAGAATGACACAACGCACATTAGAGGAAAAAACACATAATGAATTGACATGATGCAGAAATATATGAAGGCACCCTGTAGTGTGAACATAACACACACTATAGCATTGGGCTTTTGAAATGAAAAAGGAAAAGCCCTTTTAACAGAAAAACCGTAATAAGAGACAGAGAGCCATTCAGTAAATGTTGAACATGTTATACAGAGTAGACAGAAGCAACAGCTGCATTGGTAAAAAAAAAAAAAGGGTCCCCCATTCTTCCCTCTGCGTTGCATTATATGTATATCCTGTTAAGTGCCCATCGTGTCCACTGCACACAGCAGACATGGCAGCTCCATTATATTTTACCCAGAGGCCCAGAAACAAACCTCTACTCTTATTCTGAAATATTGTCCCTCTTTCAGCTGAATCAATAAAGGTGTAAGAACTGCATTTTGACACGGGTGCCTGTGAAAGACGAAGAATGCACAGGAGGTAAAAAAAAAAAAAAAGCAAGACTTTCCACAAACTGGCATGGATAGATTTTCTGGATTCTTGTCACTAGCTACTCACGCTGTCAGGTAGCTTTGTGGAGGATTTTTGTCACTGAAAAGAGCTGCCTGGTGCATTTAGGAATAAATAGGAATGAGAGTGTTGGGACTGAGCCAAAATAGTATGGTTGTGGGCCGTAAAAGCAAAACAGCAGGCCTTTTAAAGAAAAAACACTTTGAGGTATTACAGACAAAGAGCAGGTGTAAGAAATAAAATTATTGATGGCTGAATTGTGTTTAGCTCCACTGGTTTCAGGGTCCTGTGAACAAGTGACTCCTACATCCAAATATTAATGGGATTCTTTGTAGATAGAATCACCTTGATATAAAAATGGCCCTTCTTGCTGTCAATTTGCATTGTGTTTGCACTTTTTTCAAAGAAATTATTATTTAGTGAAGATAATTGCTACATTATGCATCCAGGGTATTCTGAGCCCCTGAGATTTTGGGGGACGGGGCAGTTCCTTTATTTGGCAAGAAAATTGGTTTGGAGTAGTGGAATTACAGTCAAGACAATAACATCTAGTAAATACATTACATAACATAACAGAGTATAATAGCAGAATATTCTATTTAATAACATGTTATAATATTGAAAAAATATGAAGCATCATAAATTAAAGGGTCAATTGACAACATGATGCAGAACTGGAGTCCATGCTTTGATCTGTTTTCCATCACAATCTGTCAGTCTGTCACATGCAATCATATCCAGTGAAAAATAATGTTATAGTAAACGTGACAATAATTAACTCTTGTATACGATTTGAGTTACACCAGGGAGTACAGTACTTGCTTTCATTTAGTTTGTAACCACAATGCAGCTGCTCTGTTTCAGCTCGTCAGCAGCAGTGCAAAGTCCCCACTTGGGAATTGCCCGAGTCAGTCCTGCTACGTTTGTTTATCGGCACAAGATGTAACAATAGAAAAAAGCTCCATCAATCACTTGCAGATTCAGAAAGTGAAGACTTAGCTGTGTTTCACAAGCTGAGAAATAAACCATCGGAAACTCTGCCAGTAACTGTTTCTCGGACAAGATGATGGGAAAACTTCTCCGTACTCTCCGAGGACATTGTTTGTGAGCACACTGACGTCCTCCAGAGACCAAAGTTTTAGAGTGGAACCCATTCACTTGGTCGGGGTTTTTGGAGCGTTTCTAAAGTGAAATCCTTTTTTGCCTCTGTTGCCTGCTCCATCAGATAAAGTCTTGCTGCCGAGGCTTAAGCGTGTCAATGAACGGGGAGGGGAGGATCAATGATAAGTGCAGCTTACCTTCTCAGTTGCTTCGCACAAGCCAAATAGAGATTAAGCCATTTAAACCTAATAGCACACGTCAGTCAAAAGTCACACTTGAATACTTGTACTCCCCTCTACTCTGCCACCAATCCCCCACCTCCTACTTCCTAATTACACTGGCTGGAAATATGCAGCAATTTCCAAAAAAAAAAAAAAAAAAATCTAATTGGCAATTGCATTTTCTCAAATGCAAATTCTCACCATGAAGACTCCTTTCTACCACATAAGAGCCTGATCTGAGATCTTTAATTGTGTCAGCCATTTCTCTGAATGCTCAGCTATAAGAAGACTACTGTTTGTAAGGCATGCAGAAAGCACGCACTTACACACACATACACACATGCATGCATGCGCACTGCCAGATCAAAGGCCTCAGTGGACCAAAAATTCATAAAATACAGCTGTCTGTCTAAACAGCAGCTTCTGCAAACGGGGCTGTCTTGCTCTAATCACTATTGTGAACATGGCAAAATTGCCCACTGTTACAGGGAATTACTTGACTGAGCCCCACAACCATAGCTTTGATTTGCTGTTCAACCATTTCAGTTGTGAGTACACCCTGTGGTCTGTAAATGAGAGCTTATGTTGTTTCATCAATGTCCCTTATTTAGACATCACAGTGCTCATTAAGAGGATCAAGCTTATATTAAAGTCAGAACACAGGCAAGGATGTTTTAGAGAATGTTGGTGTCTGTTTAATGATATGTCTGCCATCTGCTCTCTATTCAGCTCCATTGTCGTTTCTCCAGCAGCTTGTCTGTTGACCCCAGCTTTAATGTCTTTATCACTGTCTCTTTTATTTGATGTATAGACAAAATGGATTTAGTAGATTTTTTAAAAAATAAATCATAATTCTGATGCTGTTTATTGTACAAAAGACTAAGCCTTGAAATGTGAATTTCCAGGTTGTGTATGCTTTTTGCTAAACTCAATAAAAAGCAAAACAGAGTTGCTAAACATAGCCTAAACTCTGTATCTGTAGTCCTACAAATTCATATAGTTACATGATCATTCAATACATTACTTTGATAGCAGCATTACAAAACTGAAGGTCACAGTTGCAGTTTCTAAGTAATGACTGGACCATCATTGTGGGTACCGGTGGAGGGACTCAGCCAACACTCATTAAATCGATTGAAATGAGCTATTGATCACATCAAACCTTAGCCCCTGTTCGAAACATTAGTGACTCATAATTTGCTGTTTCTTTCCATCACTCTGGACAATAGAAGACTAAGGCAAGTTGACATTTTAGTGTTTTGGATGATAGTGATGGGGCTACCGTTAGCATGAGGCTGACGTATAGTGTCTTTAAAATTCAGGAGGTTCAGGAGATAAGAGATAAACAAGTTGTATGATCATTTTTTCTGCAGTGCAGCAGTTTAGACGGGTGGCATAAACAAAATGATGATGTGTCCCCCACGAAGACAGCTCCTCTGATCGGCCTTGATGTGGAACTTCATTTAAAGCAGCTTCGCACTTATTTTCTTTTGTTTTCTTATGAAGCAAGATTAAAGAATCTCTTATGCCATTTGATATTTGAGTGGGATGGTTGTGCTATTGAACATCATTGTGCAGGGTTTGTGCGCTGGCGCTGGGAATTCACTCAAATACAGCTTATCAAAGTCCATGAGGGACTGGGCCAGCAGACTGCATACAGGGGTTTGTGGGTAATATTCTGCAACTTGCAGAGATTCATCCCATTTATTTATTTTAAGCTCCATATCTCTGCCTTCAATTCAATGCACCGCTAGTACAAGCTTGTCACATCCAGCATGTGGATATTGTCATGTTTATGGTGATGTTCATGATATGAATCTGTACCCTCACAGGTTTACACCAGATATGGGAAATGCTATACTTTTAATGGCAACAAGACCACATCAAGGAAAACCAAACAGGGTGGAATGGGAAATGGGCTGGAGATCATGCTGGATATACAGCAGGATGAGTATCTGCCCATCTGGAGAGAGACAAGTAAGCCTCAAAACTATTTGTCCATTGTAATCCCTTCCTACGCTACATCATGAGATACCTCTGTGGGGGTTTAAATCGAAAATATAGCTCATGTACAGCAAATAATGCCGTTTTTGAATGAGTTCCTGCTACAAGATAAATTTGATTTGTAAAAGAAAATTTCTGAACAAAATATATCACCTGGAATTTATGCTTGCTTGTCACATACTATTAATCCCTACTGGTTTATTTTTCAAACGTGACTGAAATGTGCTTTGGTGTTTGCATCAGTCCCACCTGTCAGATGAGGTAGCAATCTGATATTCCCTTGTACTCTGCCTTTGCAACGCTCTGTGTTCCTGCTCTGTTTCATCCTCAAGACGAGACTTCCCTGGAGGCCGGCATCCGAGTTCAGATCCACAGTCAAGACGAGCCTCCCTACATCCACCAGCTGGGCTTTGGTGTCTCTCCGGGCTTCCAGACCTTTGTTTCATGTCAGGAGCAGAGGGTAGGTCTCCTTCATCACAGTGCACCATTCCCACTTCCCCTCCCCCAGCACCAGATTAGTTTTCTCCCTGAAACCACCCACTCCCGGTGGTTAAAACCGAGGTCTAATAAATCTCTGTGTGCTTAGCTGACTTACCTGCCCCAGCCCTGGGGGAACTGCCGCTCCACCAGCAAGGAGAAGTTCCCAGGATATGATACATACAGCATCAGTGCCTGCCGCTTGCTCTGTGAAACGAACGAGGTCCTGCGAGTTTGCAACTGCAGGATGGTGCATATGCCTGGTAAGATCAACCCCTGCCTTTTATTTGCACAGAGCACTCAAAAAACTGACTTGTGCAGTTATTAAGCTAAGCAATAATTCACGCTTTGAAATAAATGCCAAGTTAGTAGAACATCGGGTTGTTCACTAAATGTATTTAAACAAATCAACACAGATCCATGCAAATTCAATGTCATAAAATATTATGTACACATTTGCATTAGGAGATTTAAATAAAATATAATCCATCAGAGTTAGTTTTTACAAGCAGGTTCCTTTGTTTTTTGTTTTTTTTTCATTGTTTGCTCTGGCATAATTGAAAGTACCGCCAGCCAGCCCAGTATTTGCATGATATTAAATGACCCACTGAGCAAAACAAGCCATTATTTTTGTCCCACCTGAAAAATTCCAGCCCAAATATAATTTTGGCAGCCACATGCTTGACCTTGATGCTTGATATGTGGAGTGGGATGCTCTTTGGTGGTGCTGTCAGCTAGCAGACAGCCAAAAGTACCAATGTGTTTTGGATCCTCTTGCTCCAATCATCTCTGCTGTGCTACTGCGGCCCTCATTAATTATTGTGATATTATTGGTCCCATCTAGTCTTAATATTTAGCTTCTAGTGGTGGATGTGATATAAAACCAATCAGAGTCTGTGGATTTCTTATGAATCAGAAATGAAAGAAGAGAGAGGCTCGATTAAGTGTGAGAAACTGGTGATTATATTTGATAAAAATGTAATAAAATCAAACTGCATGAATGGGCGAGTCAATCCACATCTCACTAGATTCCAGATTAAAATAGCCTCAGAAAATGACTTGATGTAATGCAGTGCAGTTAACTTGTACATAGAGAACACAAATGAATGAATCAGAGTTGTATCAGAAGTATGATCAATCAAGTATGATGTCAATAGTGAAAATTAACACAGGACTTCAGAGACAAATTTAAAAGTCAGGTGGAAAATTTCTTTCTGTGGTGACGCTCATGTGATGACTGTAATTGCACCAGTTATGCAGATTCTCTGTTCATCCTGTAGACACGCTGCATAGGGGAGTGCATTGAAGGCAAAGTAAGGCCTTTAAACTGACTCACCACGTGCGTCATCACGGATTGAGTGCAGGAAGGAAGTGTTGAATCACCAAATGCAAGCTGTTTGACTGACGTGTCTAACAAGTGGGAATGTTTGCAACAGTAGCAGAAACTTGTGATGTTCACATGAAACATTCTCATATCCATATTTACACAGTGCACCTGACATTTAGCTCTATTTAGCATAATTAGTGCTAAATAGAACACACACAGTTAGTGTGTTACACTAACAAAGTGACTTCAAGATTTTGGGAAAACTAGCATATCAATATCAGAGCGTGGAAATATGTGCAGAGCTGCCAAACCACCAAACCAGGATATCAGATCCAAACGTGTAAAAAGTAATCATCAGCTAACCGGTCGGGTGTATAGGGAGATTGCACCTCTTTTAAAAATGTTCTCGTTGCAACACTTTTTAAAATATCAAGTAAGAAAAATGCCAAAAGAGGCAGAAAGTTTAGAGTAAGGACTGCTCACATAGCTGTTTAGAGGGCAGCAAAACCACTGTGCCTTTTGATGATGTGTTACATCAGATGTACCTCAGTGACATCATGAGTAGTTGAAGAAATAGTTAGCTATATTTACTGTTGCATTTTAAGCACACTGAATTTCCCTCAGAAGGTTGAAGAAAGCTGCTGGTTTGGAAGCTCGCCAAAGGAGCATGAAGCCAACTTGTGAATTGACAATCTTTTTAAAGTCGTGATGTGACAACCCATGCTGTATCATCGAAAAGCAAGAGGCCTACGCCTTACACAATTTGCAGTATATGTTTTTGGGTTTGTTTTTGGTTTTTTTTTTTCCTGCACAGCAGCAGTGGCAGATTTATGTTGCTTTGACTTAAGTTTGTTATCGAGAAAACTGTACAAATGTTTTTTGTCCATTTCTTTATCCATTTCTTGCACTTGCATTATCCAGTGACTTCACAGTTGTTTACAGCCAGTCTGACATGCCAGTGAATCTTCATTAGCATCCGTTCACACAGTCTCACGTTTCTTTTTTTATATATATATGCTTAATTGTGTCGTTTTCGTGACATTGTTGTCACCGCTACCAAGTAGATTATGTTTCATATTTGTGGGTGTGTGATTATTTGTCAGCTGGATATGGTGAAGAAAAGAACACCAACCAAAAAAAAAAAAAAAAAAAAGAACATTTTCAAATTGCTACAAAACTCTTTGGAACTTTTTCCAAGAAAGAAGTGATGAGTAGTGGAGATGGGCTGCACCCCCATGTGGCCATTTTCTATGGCATTTTGTGTTTTTGCACATAATTGCTGCACTGTGAGGCGTAGAAGCAAAACTGTGTTTTCCTGGACTCTTTGGTTTAGTATCAATATTTTAGTGTTCCAGTCTATTTCTATATTTGGATGACCACCCAAAAAATGCTATTAAGTTGTTCTTGCTCTTGATATGTAGACAGCATACACAGACGCTCCATGCTGCTTTTTCCTCCACTTTCAAAATATTTAAAAATAAATTATGAAAGGAATTTTAATGTCTTTTTCTATTATTTTTGTTTAATAAATGATGTTTAATGACGGCCTGTTTGATGTGAAATCAATGGATTTCTGCTTTTGGAGAGAAACTTATTCCCACAAAATCATGCAGAAAGACAGAAAAGTCTGCGTATATGTTCAGCCCAAGCTGAAAGCTTCACTCCTCTGGTCATCAGCCATTATTTCACTGCGTATTAATGAACATTTCTTAGCGACTGAGATGGAGCCTTCCACAAAACATTAACCTCATGGACATTTCACAGACAAACACACAGCTGCCAATTAATTCACTGCTGATGAATACCTGTCATTAATGGTCTGGGCAATATGTTTGTCTTGCGAGGAGGTGACGCATTGATTCGTTTTTAAAGACTTTCTAAATATGCCTCACAGGCGGAGCCACCATGCTCCATTTCTCAGTGCAATCAAGGACAGACGTCCAAGATGGCCCAGGCCCAGTGGATGGAAGTCATCCTCTATGTGCCTGCCTTCATTTGGAGATGAATGATAAGCGGCGGGGTGTTGTTCACAACCGAGGTTCCTCATTGCAGTAGACACGGGTCACTGAGCATTTTGTTTCTGACTGATCACACTCATTTTCTGTTCTCCTCTCCAGGAACAGCAGATATCTGCCCTCCCAGTAAAATCTACTGTGTTGATAAAGCACTCGGTAAGAAACAATCTCCCTTCATTTCTTTCTCATTACAATAGATTCCCTCAAAGGGAAATGGAAACACAATCAGTAAATATGATAAGGATTTATTATTTATTTATTTATTTATTTATTTATTTTGGAATACAAATAAGTGGAGGTGGACCGATATTTCTGAAATGACTTTTCCTCATTGTGATTTAGGCACTTTAGAGCGTGATGGCTGCATTGCCGCCATTGCTTATTTAACTGACACTTCAGTTCAGTATATCTCCCCACCCCCCACCCCCACCCACCTCCAGCTGTGACACCAACCTCACACTCCTGCACCAGATATCATGGCTGAACGAAGGTGCCTTGGTTTGAAAAGCATTAACTGGTGTAAAAAAAAAAAAAGAGGAATTTTTTCTGTGCATAGCAGACATATAAAGTCAATTATCATCTCACTGCCAAATAAGCCAGAAATTTCATTATGTCTCTTTAAAGTATTTAAAATAAAATCTTAGATATATCTTACAAGAACGGATCATATTTAACCACCCATCCACCAGCGTCTACCGCTTTTTCTGTTTCCGGGTCACGGGGGGGTCATATTCATGCAAGTCATATTACTGAATCCAATAGTATGAATAAATTCACCCTCCATGAAAGGTAACAAATTCAAAATATAACTTATATATTTATATTGTAACTGTGTTTTGTTCTTACATCAGACAAAAGATATTTGCCACCGTGCTCCTGCATACAAATAACCTAATTGTTAGCATTATATAATACATCAGTCATCAAATCATAATTACTGCTTCCTTTGCTCCCTCTGCCCGTTTTTGTTTGGACTGAATGCATTTATAATTCAAAAGCAGAAACTGGAAAAGGCTATTTACTCTTTTGTGTGCATACTGTTGCTTTAGAGTTAGAATTTGTATTTTTTTTTATTGTGTAAGCAGTTCACACCTGCTTTATTAATTGGGTGGAATCCCAGGTACCATTTGCAAAAACACTTACTGTACCCCACCATTTATTCTCCAAGCAAATGTTGTGACTGGATCCCTGTAAACACTGTCGAAGACATTTCTTAATATATTCAGACTTAAATTGGTCAGTTAAAATCGTGTGGTCTCTTTCTAATTATTGCAAGGGAAGGCCATAAAGCCAGACACTACCTGGCAGTTTGTGACACATTTTGTCCATGATATGATTTTATTGCTTTGTAATTTAAATGCCAGAATAAATTATCATCAACATCAGAATTATCAGGACTGGGGGAAAGAATTCTTGGCATTGAAGTCATATAACTTAGTGATGCTGCACACCATTTTTGCTTATTTTTAGTTAGATTATGACTACTTACTAAAAGAGATACAGCATTTGTTTTTAAAATTGTCAATTTATTGAAAGTTACTAGGTAATGTGACATAGTAATTGAATAGCATTGTTATGGTTGTCTGCTGTCTAATTAACCTGTGCAAACAGTTAGAATGTTTGTCTAGCTGTATTTGAATCGGTCTGATGGTGTATTGATCATCTTAATAGATACCCACCAACCATTCAGAAACACGGAATTCCTCTCTTCCGTGTATGAATTATATTAAGCGCTACCTTTAAAGTTAAATGTTTTGTTTTTTTTAAGATTGGCATTGTTTTTGCCGTAAAATCATTCACAACATCTCAAATGCTTCTCTATTAGAGTGATTGCAACAAAATCAGTGCTAGACTGACCCAGTCAGTATCTGTTAAACTGCCATTTCCATTGTGTTGCAGCACAGCTCCAGAAAAACAGTGGGGATGCCTGTCCATGCGAGACGCCCTGTAATCTCACACGCTACGGTAAAGAGCTCTCCATGGTCAAAATCCCCAGCAAGGGCTCAGCTCGCTATCTCTCCAGGAAATATGACAAGTCAGAGGACTACATCAGGTACGGCAGGGAACCTTCAACAACGAGCGGTGATGTGGTGCTCCATAAAAAGGACCATAAACTATGACCTCCAATCTGTGATCACAAAACGACATCCATAAAAATAAACAAAAATCAATTATATTTCACTGCATAAATTTATATCTTGTCTAGCCTGGAAAACATATTGTCAGATATCTTGCATAATGTTTTCATTCAGTCTTAAAAATTTCAATATTTGCCACATCAAGCCGTAAAAGTCTGATCGATGATCAGCAAAAGAAATCAGAGGTCCACCATCAGGAGAGGCATACTGGGCAAAATTTTTAGGGCCCTGCAAAAAATGAAAAAGAAAAAGGAGTCCCTAATGGTCTCCTGCAGTGGCATTTTGCAATGACAACCCCTTTTAAAAACCCCTCTATCGACACTATACAATACACAGCTAGTGCCCTTAAAACCTTCAAAGATGATGTGTGTCTTCTTAAGAGGAATGTTGCCAACGCAGCATTTCACATTCTCCAGGTCTACTTTGGTAGACTACTCTGGTAGATATGACTCTCTGTATATAGCCTGCATGTGAGGCATTTCAGGGATTTTGGAAATTATGACTATAGAGATTAACCAAAATTACACTCTCCTAATTTGCATGAGTTTCAGTCTGCAGATCAGTCATTGGTTATAAACACACCGTAACCCCTCCATCAGTTATCAATGTACATGGTGGTGTTGTTCAATGCTTCATATTTATATATTTATATTTTGGATGGGATAGATGCTTGATGGCTACCTGCCTGTATGCCCATACAGAGTCTAGGATAACAGCTGTAAAAAATAAATAAAAACCGTGCAGTAGCGTTGACTCCATTAATTTTCATGTGATGGTGACCTTGTGACTATGCGATTTTTAGTGTCACTCTTGGGCCAGAATTTGCCCCTAAACACTTTTGAGTGCCTTCAAAAATAACTGCAATATGTAATAAAATGGAGAAACAAAATTTCTCCACTGGATAAATTTGAAAGTTTCAGGTGACCCCTTGACCTTTCTAGTGCTACTGTCCCAGGTCACACACAAACTTCAAGGTCTAATATGTAGATTGTTTTAAAATGTACTCACTGAAATGTATTTATTTTGTACACTACAATAAACCTAAATGGCAACTTTATCCCATAACCTGATCTTCATGGCAGAAAACTGGAGTGAATTTTGGGGAGCTTGGCTTTCCCTGCAGTGCCCCCTTAAGGACAAACCACCCTGAGGTTATGAGAAGGGCATTGGAATGTTAGGCTTTTAAGTGTATTCTTGTTTTACAGTAGTTTGACACAATAAACAAAACATTTATGGGGGTTATTCAGCATATGCCGCCTTATTCAGTACCAATAAATATATACCATTGAGTAATGAGGAGCATGAAATGCAACTGAAAGCTCTATACAAACAGCTAGTACACTCTCTTAACATTGTATTGTTGAGCATCATTATATTGTGTCTTGAGTCCAGAATACTGTCAGGGTTAATGAACATGGCCACTTGTACAAACAGCAACCTTTAACTTTTAATCCTGCTCTACAACATGTTGCTAGTATTTTTCTAATGTATTCAGCGCATTTCCAATGTGCTTATTTACTGATTCCTTTCAGTGGCTAATCAATAACCATGTAGTATAATGTAAACATGCCTTAACCACGGGGCTGGAGATGCTTCACAATGCTTTAATTTGCAGGCTTTCTAAATCCAAGGAGATCAGAGACATGGTAGCGCATACTGTCAGTGCTCCTTCTGCTCATCTCAGTTAAAACCTGAAACACCTCATTATCTCCCAGTCGCTGATTAGATCTGTGTAAAGCCTGTAGGCCTGACAGTCCCATCATGATAATTTATAGTAAGCATAAAGATGAGTTGGTACAGTGTTTTTTTTTTGTTTGTTTGTTTTTTGTCTAAATGTGTTATATTTGTTGTTGCTATCATTAAAAACATCACAAGTGTATTCCACTTTTGTATGCCTCTAATCATCTTGCTCACTTGTTTTTCCAGAGACAACTTCCTGGTCTTGGATATTTTCTTTGAAGCTCTGAACTATGAAACTATTGAACAAAAGAAAGCCTATGATGTTGCAGGTTTATTAGGTAAGATCCCATTTTTTACTGGTTTCTGAATATCAAATAGGCTTACTGGTGCAGAGTGAAAGGTGTTGTTCATTGCCATCAGCGGGAATCAGCAACAGCTTTAGCACTGTGTCCATCCAAGTCTTTTTTTTTCTCAGGTGACATTGGTGGGCAGATGGGCTTATTCATCGGAGCCAGCATCCTGACATTCTTAGAAATACTGGATTATATCTATGAGGTACAGTGTCTGTGGGAGCACCTCACACATCGGCCAATCATACTACGCAATCAGTCCTGCACTAGATTTGGTGCAATTAGTAATAATTAACACTCATTGTGCTGCTCTCTTTCACAACAAACAGTCACTGTTTACGAAACACATTAGTGCTCAATGATTTGTTCTCATTTTTCTGTTGAACACTGAGCATCTCAGTGTGTATCGAATGTTCTTCCTAGACATAATCACGAGAAAATCTAGTTGTGCGAGTGTTATCGCATATTATGCACGAGAAGAGGTTCATTTCCAGGCAGGAAAAAACTAATATCTGCTTTGCTGAGGACGTGCTGTTAACGCTGATCATGAAATCATAAAAGGAACCCCTGCCTCAGCTGTACGCCCTTTAAGCTTTCTATCCAGCCACCTGCTGACTGCCAAACACGTATGAATAAAGCAAAGTCACAGGGAGGAACTTTAATGCAGACATCATTGTGAATTAACTCCTCGCTCTGCTCTGTTTCTTGTCTCCCTCCCTTGTCTCCCTCCCCGCTGTTGTGCTCTGGGTGAAAGCAGGTGATCAAGCACCGGCTACAACGTCTGCTGAGGCCACAGAAAGAGGAGAAGAAGAACAAGCAGCAGACCAGCACCGTTGCCACAGTGGGTCTGGAGGAAATGAAAGCAAAGGTACAGCACATAGTGTAGCAATAACAAATAGGACTATTTTAATGCCACCTGCAGCTTTAGAGAATGGGACAAGAATAATTCAGGGCAAAACTGATTCATATTTTTCAATTCCTAAAATAATGAAAAGTAAAATGTTGCTCATTAATCTCATCTGGAGGTTAGAGTTGTCCTGCACAGCTTTATTTTGTAGGTGCCAATTTTTCCCACACATTAAACTATTAGTGCATCTCAGTTGCAGACTACAAAATGAAACATTTGAAGTGAGTCAAAAGACAATCTGTTGTTATTACCTTTCAGTTATAGTCTTGATGAAGGCTGGATGCGCTAGCACCTGGGTTACATCAAAATTAATTCTTTATTTTATTAGCTACTGAATTAGCTCAGAATAGGAAATCTTGGAATTTAGAAAAATGTAAATATTGAAAAATAATCTATGAGCAATTCACTGAAAGGCATTGAAGCTGAGCTGAAGGGGCATTAGGAAGAATTCACCTATTTTATTAATTTAAAAAACACAAACACATAATGTCATGAACACTCTTTGCACACATAGGTTTAGAGGAAGTGCACTCAGCAGACTTACTATTGTTTTCAGGCTTTATGCTAAGCTAGACAACCCAAATCCTAACGATAGAAGTGTACTTAGACAGGCATTAAGTTGACTTTAAGTTAGTCTTCTCAGAAAGACATACATGTATATCTCCAAATGGTTAAAAAAAATTATTTTTTTTTTTAGTAAAAAAAAAAACCCAAAAAACTTCTTATCTATCTTGAGTGAAATTGACATTATTGTCTTCTTCCAACAGGAGCCTAATGACATGACACGGAGTCAACCAGAGGGGGCGTACGCCAACACAATCCTCCCCAACCACCATCACCCTCACCCCCACCACCACCTCTCGGGACACCACGGAGTGTTTGAGGACTTTGCTTGCTAGAGCCAACTGTTGTTTCCTGTCCTGATGACAACAAAAGATGTGAGCTGTCTGTGTTGAGCTCAATCGCAGACCCTTGGCGTTCCTGTCGTTCCTTTGCTGTCACCAGTGAAAAGCTACAGCCAAAGTCAAACACCAAACTTGTGCTGCTAACAAACCACTTGTACGTACGTGAAGTATGTAGGCACAAATTGGACACAGCTTTTTCTTTTCTCTCTCTGTCTGTCTGTCTCTCTCTCTCTCTCGCTCTCTCTCTCTCTGGATGGGACCCCTCTCAGCATTTCCCTGCTTCATATAAGAAGTCAGGCAATTTGTGATTTCAGGACCAACTTTCGGTACATGATCACTTCAAGGGGACCAGTGGAGGACTGCATGTCACCTTGATTCAGTTAATACCCCCCCCAAAAAAGGAAGATACAATTTATTTATTCAGTTAACATCTCTTTTTTTTCCCTGTCTATACCCCTCCCTTTATCCCTTCTCATACGATTCATGAAAAACACACTGTACCATATCAAACCTTTACACATTATAAATTATGTAATTATTTAAAGAGATACTATTATCTATATGTTCTATATTATATACCAGATGAGAATACTTGTCTAAGCAATCTTATTCGTGTTACATGCATCTGAAGTACGAGAGGGAAATATTTAGGCTGAAATGTATGACCTTGGCTGAAAGAACTAGGAGCAAGTTTCCACATGAATACACTTTGTCTGGTTGTGGTTGAGGTGTTAGAGAGTAGCACTGTACCTGTACATAAAGTCCAACTTCTGAAAATTCTAAAAGTTCTGTTGTAATTGTTGTTGTTTATATTTGGTTAATATATAGCTTAGATAATATTAATTTTGGTTATTTATACATTTTAGAAAAGATTTTTATATGACATTAGCAATCACGACTGTAGCAATTGCTGTACACTTACAAGCAGCAGATATGTAAGGCCGCTACGCATAAATACCCTTTGTCCAGGTAACAAATGGACTGTGTGGGTCATGACTATTATGTATCATTTCCTTTTTATATATCCTGCTTTTCACCAAACTGTTCAGTTGTTCAACATTTTCCAGGACCAGACGCATATCTGTTGCAAATGGATGAGGACTGAATGATGTTTTTGGTTGACGTGGTTAACATAAATGATTCTTCCTCATGTGATTCATTTCTGCCCATCATGCACTGTTTGCTTTGGTTAGGATAATAACTTTGAGATGGTGTAAGCATAGAGACGGAATTACAGTTTAGGCTGAGTCAGAAACACTGTAAGAGTATAGCTGCTACTTACATTGTGGCCCTGGCATCAGTTTGTGTGTGTGTGTGTGTGTGATTGTTTGCATGTGCACTTTAATATTTTGCACACACAACTGAGCACATTAGACTGACTTGGCTTGGTTGAGCTGATCCATGAAAGAAAGGTTTTTTGGGAGCCAGAATGCTTAGAAAGACAGCTGGGAGAGTTTTATTGCCATTCTAAGAGTTTTCTCTAATAAATCCAGTTCTACAGCTGCGCAGAGGAGTGTAATGTAAACATAGTTCCTGAGGCTGAAATATTTTTTATTGATTTACTTAAACCTAAGCAGGCAAGGCAAGGACACCATAATTTTTAAGAGCACAAGAGGGAGTAAGCTGAAAACCTTACATTCATTAATTCATAACAACATTAGTCATCATGGTGCAAAGTCAGCTTGCTCTGTAGCAGCCCTTTTTCCCCCTGCATGGAAAACCTGTTACAAAACCACACCTCAAGAATGTGCTGGCAATTAGTTGAAGGTTCTCTATTTATAAAGTATTATTTATTGAAGCTAATTTATGTAAATGTTTCTGCAACACTAATTAAATCTTTTCTGTAGATGTTGATACTAGGACCAGTCCTAGTAGACAGCCCAGTTGGAGGTGTGGCAAACCACCTCAATCATACAAGTGCAAAGTAAAATACCAGTTAGTGTTGTTGAGTTTGTTGTGCCAACACACATCTAATTGATCACTTGTAGTCATCAGCACTTGGCAAACGTTAGTTGTACCTGGAAATAACTTTCAACATCACCTCCCGAACAATGCTGAAAATCAGCTCCAGGAACTCTGCCCTAAAACAAGCGAGTAAACAAAGAAAAACAATCTTTCAAACAGGCTACATGTCATGTTTCGTTAAGTTTGTGCAGAGGAAAATTTCGGAAAATCAGCCACTACTTACATTCTCAGACTGGCGAGGCAATATATAAGTAGCGAGAGTCACTTTGTCTTTATTCATCCTTTCATTTGCTTTTGACACCTTTACCTTTATTTATTTATTTATTTTTTAGGGGTGGGGGGGTTCCAAGTATATGCTTCACTCAGGTAATCTTGACTAAGGATCATGAGAAAGAAGTCTTCAGAACAATGTTTGATTAACACTGACCTGTAAAATATTATTTGTACATTATAATCTCTCCTATTGTCACATTTATTTATATAATGGCACGTGTTAAGGTAAAAGCATAGCTAATTGTCACATGGGACCTCGTGCTAAATCACAAGATCCAATGCTCTTATCTTGGTTGAGATGTTCATAGTGTGCAGGCAGCTAATTTGCTATTTTGCTGTAATTTGTTCTTGTGTGTGTGAAAACAGACATCTCCATTTTGGTGCAAAGTGGAAAAATAAGTGTTATTTTAGTGCCATGATTCGAAGGTTACTGCACTAGAGGTGCAAGACAATCCACTCTTAAAATTTGTCTCTGAAGTGCTTCACATCACAGGTTATCATGTTTACAAATGAAGACATAATTATTTCTCTGTTAATTTTATTGGTGACTTCTGTTGCCACAATATCGCTACACATCACTTTTGCTCACAGTGAGAATTCACAGGCTCCCATCTGTCAAATCCCCTCCTCCTGTCAAGTAATCATGTGCAATACATCGGTGTTTAATATTCATAATCATGTGTCACTTTGACATTTTCAAAAGGTTCCCAATCACAGTCTCTGATGGCATCCTGTACAGGCGCTGCATAACAATCTTCTCCTCTGTCATCAATAATTGTAGCTATCCTCAGAGAAGTCACAGGGGCTGGTGTGCTGAGATGAATACAGGGCTGATTTATCACTGCAGAGTTTTGTTTGAATGGCACTAGCCAGTGGTTGTAGAGAAGGGTTGTTTTGTTTTTTTTTTATCTGCAAGATAGTGTGTTTAGCTACACAGTAAAATACAAACATAAATTCCAAATAGAAATTCTGCATCTGAAAGCCTTTAAAACACAGATGAGCTGACATTACGACAGCAGTCTGTGTGAGGTGCCACAGGACGGAGTGGTAGGCAGCAGGTCTGTGCTGTAGCAGCTGTGACGACTTCCCCTCTTGATAACATGTAGTTCACATTCCTGAGATTCCTCCAGCCCCGACTCTAATCTCCCTTGTTGCACAGCTCTTTAAGTCTACCTTTTTATAGCTCAATGACATTCAGTATGTGTATGCTTATGACATTACCCATAAAAAAAATCAATTCAGTCCAACCAGCCATCCATGTTAATTTTCAGTATCTATTTTGTCCGTTTTTTCACGGCTGAATACTCTTTGGCTGAAAGGCCATCTGCAAGGAGGAATATGTAAGTGCAGGGAGCCACATGCTGCTGTCAGGAATTAATAAGAAACTTCATCCCATATTTGACAAAAATGGAAATGGACGCTTCGCTTACATTTTGTACAGAAGTGTGATCTTGTGATTATATCCTCTGTTAGAACACATTTTATAAATGTTAAATATGGTAAATACAATGACCATTAAAGTTTAGATAAAAAACCAGTGGTTTCTAAATCAAGAGACTATAGTTTACTTTGTAAACCCATGTTGTCTATTTTGTCTGTACAACACAACATTTCAGTATGCCCACTCATTTATTTCCATCTCTTACTCACACAGTGATGTAAAAATAAATATTGTTACTGCGGGAGACTGAAGGCACATCAAAGGTGAGTTTTGGGAGGACAAATCATCCAGGATATTTGACATATCATAACCTTCAAACTTCAAGTAAGTAAAATTGTATAATTCTACTTTAAATACCCTCCAGGTGAACCCAGGCGGTTGGGGAGAAAAAAAAGGCATTTCTTGTACCAGTTTCTGGAGGACTTGAAACAACTTTGTCCCACTGTAGGAGGAGAAAGTCCTGGGATCCAACGTAAAACAAAGTGCAAAATAATGACTTACAATTAACTCCCAGCTGCTCTGTAGTTATGTGGTTTTACAGCATGCCTCAGGGTAGTGCATATAGACCCCTGAAATAGCTAGAGCTGTAATTATGGTTTCAACATTCTCCCTGTTTTTACCCAACCCCAGACATCAAGAATACCTCAGCTTTAACATGAGAGGAAATTGTGACTGTAGTCCTCACAAGCACATGCTGAGCACATGAACGTGGTAACTATATCAACTGGATTAAAAAATGCGATTCCTAAATGTTCCCCAGCGATCAGCACCCAGCAGCAAGTGGTGGTCTCAGGCCTGAGCTACAGTAAACATGTTCTTCTGCTGACACCTAAAGGACAAACTGGATTTTGTAGCTTCTGCTCTAACACAATGCTTTTATTAAAAAAAAAAAAGAGAGAGAGATACCAAGCAGAAGCATTTTATATTCAAATATTCTTTATTAAAAATTACAATAATTCACAGTTCATTGGGTATTACAGCACGAAATTAAATATACTGAGTACAAATGAAAATGTATTGCTTTGGTTACAATAGTACCCATTTGTGTAAAATAATGTAAACCAATGGGTGTACACAAGTACACTGGAAATTCAAATGTTGCGTCAATGCATTTGCCTACTTCTTAAAAACTATTTAGTTGATTCAAAGCTACAAGAAAATGCACACATTTCAAATCAACTTCATGTTCAAATGGCATGATTTTCAAGTGACATAATATTAAGTAAAATACAGTATATGTTTGTGTCACCACGACAATAAAATGTCAATTACTGTGTCAATAATGCTAAAAAAGGCTTAAAAACAGTGTCTATAAAATATTTAGAAATGTACAGAGAATGTCACAAGAGACTCTGATAGTGCAGACACAAATCTGCATAATTCATAACGAAATGACAGATAAATAACTTATGGACAAAATACGTGGGAGACATTGCTCAGTGATGGTGGCCGTGTTAACAACACTGGGTGATTAAGCCGTCACGCTCCCTTAAATTTAGTTTCTTATGTCTTCAGAAGGCAAATACAACACAGATCACCACAACTTCATATTGTAATCTCAGACATCCATCTTTCACAGTGGGTTCTTTTTTTTTTTCTCTTTTTTTCCTTTTTCTGGAAGATTCAGTTTCCAATTCTGCACATTAACTGACACATTCATGTCACGGTGAAAAGACTGCTCTCTCGTCTAGAAAGAGATGCGTTACAAAATTTATGCAAAAAATCTCGGCAACAACTGACCGTGGTATATGTTCACACAGCGGAAAATACAGTAAACACTGTGTAGGATCAGCACCGTGAATTTAGTGTTTCCATTGTATATTAACCAATTAAAGTTTAAATATAAGGACTAGCCTTAATCGTTATGCATTTAAAAATAAACTTGATGAAAATAAGTATGTGGTATCAGCAAAATATATAAAAGGTCTAGTGAAAAGACATTACAGTGTATTTACTTTTCATTAGTCTTAATTTATGTAATGTCATGAACAGTATTGTGACATACTGTACACTACTACACTTGCAGCAAATATCTTTGACATTAAAGTCCTGCTCACCATTAGACATCTGTCAAGTTGTGTTATTTGTAATATTGCACATTATAATCTGCTAATCTGGTGTCAAGTACAATTTGCTCCGCTCAGTAAAGTGGACAAGGCTTCCCATTGAATTGTACTGCAACTGGGAGAAAGCAGCCAGTTCAGGAAATGGGAACCAACGACACCATTCAATGACGTACAAATTAATATTATTATTATTATTATTATTATTTATTTATTTAAACTAACACAGTCAAGTCACACCCTTTGGAACAATCAAACATTTATATTGTCTAAAAACTGCCTACAATTTGTGACGTAGAAAAATCTTTCATACATTCTTAATTTCTAAACTAATTATAAGATGTTTTAAAGTATTACTTACTTCAAGGAGGACACTTAAAAAATGAAGCACCTGAACATCACTTCAGACATTTAACAAGGCAACTTATCCCCAATATTAATCATTTTACTTTTCCTCAATTTGTCATTTTCTTACAATTTTTAAAAAGGTCTCAAAGAGAAATGGTTTTTTTTTTTTTTATGTAACTCAAGTTCACACTGATAGCCAATGAGGATGACCATTGAGCACTAATAATAGGTACTTCCCTGTATCCACCCTACACCCTCTCTTGGCATTTAGGCACATATGCGATTTACGAACTTTTCGACGTCAATATAACTAAATAACCCGAAAAAGTAAAACACAGCTATGTAACAGGCTTTGTCCACCTAAAACTATCGTCCATGTTATATCCAAATTCTGATGAGAAAACATCAAATGTGCAGCACCTGAAGGAGTAATCATTTCAAACGTACCAGCATAGGATAAGTCAGTGTCAAGGCACATAAACAAGATGGGCTTATGAAAATACTCAAAATCAGTAAATATCAAAAACGTAATGTTTCCACTAACGGTGTTACAAAATAAGAAATGTATGTTTTTTTATTATACTGACACATCCAAGTTCCATTTTAAATATCTTTGATTTGAATTAAAACATTCTTTAAATGAGAAACAATTGCTGCTAGTATTTCTGATCCCACTGACAAGCAACAACCCACTTGAGCTTTCTGCCATTTTGACGTCACTATGCTAGTTCACTTGGTTTAATCCACCATCTACAAGCAAGACCATGAACAGCTATACCCACTACACCTGATCAGCAACAATATTTATACCAGACGTTGGTAGACCAAACCAAAGACAAAATGGTGGTGAGAAACATGGATGGATTCCAGCTCTGCATCCACTGGACGTTTGATGGACACTTTAACCATAAGAACCGCAAAAGCCAACAGTACCCCTCTAGGCTTGCTTGGGTATCTGCTCTCTAGTGGTCAAAAATAGTTTAAAGCAACTTTAAAAATCATCGGAATAGCAAAAGCATTTGGTTATATGTAGTCATCTGTTTGGACAAGTATTGTCAACTTACATATTTTTTTTTTTTTATGGTTCCATAAGGAATGTACTGCATCTGTTTTCCGAACTAGCTAAAAACTGAAATAAGCCAAATAACCCTTTATCAGAAGCTGGATAGTGTCAGACGAGTTCATCTACAATATTTAACCACATGTAAAAATGTGGATTGTGTTTAGGCCAAAAGGGAAGGGCTAACTTATGGTAGTAGCCTACATGTATTTCTCTCGTTAACCCCAAATTCTAGCTTTTGCTCAGATGTTACAACATCAAACATCCGACCTTTAATAGCCATTTAAAACCGTCAGACATTTCCTCAGCCTTTTCAAGTGCTGTTTCCTTGTTCTTGCTCAAAAAGCAGCAAGGCAAGCTGGGAGCGAGAACCAAGACCTTCCAAGTTACCCTGAACACATCTGTGATAGATGTCCTCACTGAGTCGCGGGTTGCAGGCTTGGTAACGATACTGCTGGTGCAACGCTGGCTCTACTGCCCTGAATACGTGCAGACCTGAATACTTCACAAACATGTCGTACATATCTATAGTCTCGAGAATCTCCTCATTCTCTTGTACATCTGCCACCATTCGTGTGCGTGTTGCCATGTAATCCGAGTTGTAAAAACAGGATTCTTCGAATGACCTGCGATCAAAATGGCCCGCGTCCCTGATCAGATCGATTGTGGCTGGACGTGGCTGGTTGTGATAGGCCACATCAGGGTTGTAGTCTTGGAAATGAATGGGGAAGAACACCTGCCAGTTGTTTATGGAATTCATGCGGCAGCGGTTCAGAAATTCTGAATTTATATTTGTGTTGACACTAGCCAGGAAGAAGAGCGTGTCAACTGGGTGTTTCTTCGAAATTATGTCCATGAACTTGATCTGGGACGGTATTTCTGTCTTGACACTTATCCAAGGGATTTTCACTGTGGGATATTTGCGTTCATACGCATTAATCTGAGTCTTCACACTGGCAAATATATCATTCTGGTTAACCTGTTGTGCCTCTACTGGGTCATAGATAAACAACAATGTTAGGATGGCATTTTCGCTTGTCTCAAAGGCATTTGAGGCAAAGACTTCAAGGAAATGGTCAACATAGTTTCGGTCCTGCTGAGTAAGGGGTATAATGATGTGAACCCTTGTAGCCTCAGTGACATATGGCATGGGAATTATCTCTATTTGGCTCAAAGGTCGAACCAGATGAACCCTCTTGGTGATGGAACGGCTGTGACCTTTCTGGTTTACTACCTCCAGTTGGAGGTCTAAGGTGTACTCCATGCCCCTGATGGGGTCAAAGCGCCTGTAGCCGTTAATCAGCTGCTGCTTCTTCAGGTGTAATACCGGCTTGTACTTCTTGTTCAGTTCCTCTATGGCTGTGTCAATGACATCGGCCACATCCATGCGGTCGATGCCACGCAGCTCACACTTGGGAGAGCCATCGATGCATGAATATATCTCTTCCTCTGTAAAGTATTCCCACTTCAGAACTTCAAAACGAGATTTGGGTTCAAAAGGGGGATTGATACCCACTGGCCACTGGGCGCTTCGGTTGCCTTCAAAAGCAACCACACTTACATTCTTTATTTCTGCCTGTGGAAACAAAAGAAGCTTTCAAATCGATGCAGTAGCCACTCTGCCACTAACACTACGCTGATGCAACACTGAAATTGTGAAATTCTAGATCTACAACGGGAGAGACCAGTCCAAAAAGAGGTCAGGTTTTATTTTTGACTGAACTCCATGCGAAATGTGATACTTGGAGATCATCTTACCTGCAGTTTAGCAATCTCATCGTAAGTCTTCTGGAGTTCAATCTCAGTGAAGTATCTGTGCAGTCGATACATCTGTTCGGGATCAGACACTGGATGGACAGTCAGAGCTTTCTTTAATTGTTCACTCTGCTCCTTGGCTGGATCTGAGTTTTTCCCCAACTCATAATGGTGATACTGAAGCTCCTTGAAGGAAAGAGAGATCTTTTCATGAAGCATCTTAAAGCATGACAAAAAACATGACCGACGTTATTCCAAGCTTAGTTGTTAAGATGCGTTACTTCCATTCAAACAGTCATTTCCACTGCAAACTGACTCATTTCAATAATAATTGCATAGTGAGGTCAAGAATGAGATTTGTTTTGTAAGAACAGAATACTATTGTTAAACAACTACTGTTTTACTGTCAGAGTTTTGTTAATTTTCAGAAAGTAAATTTGCTCTGGGAATATAAGGTTTAAGAGATAATTCATCTTAATTAATTTACCACTTCATATATTTATAAATTATGATCACTCTGGCCTCAGGTTAAAAAGCAGCACTTAAGAATTGAAATGTGAAAACTAACTTTACAAGTGACTGACCCTGGCACCAGAATCCATTTTAAAGACACAGTCATTGAAACACATAAACCACCTGAGGATCTTGAATAATTAAAAAAAAGTGAATCTAATCTAATCAAGCTATTACAAAATGAGGAATAGTGTCACTGCCGAACTGAGCTGTGATGCCACACTTTTAAATGTTTGCCAACAGCTTACAGCCTGTCATGGTACTCTTAGTGAGCCATTGTGTGTGCCTAATTGGCATTAGTGTTCTCTGTGAACAGAAAAATTGATGTCTGACTCAATAGTCTGTTCTCTTCACCGATACCAGGCTTTTTAATGTTGCCCTGCCTCTCTCCCTTATTGGCGGGGTTCTGCCGAAGCCCTTCTGGCTCAGGGAAGTTTAGTTAGCAAAGCAAGTCATTCAACTATAAAACAAGATGGTTTCCTTCTCTTGGTCATAGCCCAGGAGGAGAAAATGGCAGTAATAAACAACTTCAAAATAAACCAACAATGATATCTCAGCCTGACTCAATAATTTATGAAGTGTAGAATCACATTTTGTTATAGTGTTTGTGTGTACAAAGTATGTTCATAGCTTTAAAAAAAACACTACAATTGCTTACTCAGAGGAAGCAAACTATTGCAGTAAACAATCGCCTCAAAGGTCACTGGGACAAGGCTCCACAGAGCTTGTTTGACCTTAAATGCTAATGACATTATAGGAGCGCAGCATGTTGACCCACAGGGGATTTTTCACACCATTGAACCCATGTAAGGCTATACTCAGCTGTGCCCTGCTCACCTATTTACTCAACGGTGCTGCTGAAGCCATGGGAAAAAAAAAAAAAAAAAAGAAAGACTAAAGGGTATTAGCAAACTACTTTACAATACAAGTACCACCTCTGCAAAAGATTGGTAATTACAGTTTAATATGGCTGCCTATCAATTTTAAATGCTCTTCCTGAGCCAAGAGATGCCTGGCATGACAGTTTTATTTTTCTATCAACAAGGAGAACCCCTCATACGGCTCATCTGAATGCAATTAATATTATCATGGACTGATTCCTTTTCTTTCTTTTGAGTATGAAAGAATGAGAACGTGAAACACATCTGCATGAATTTAAAGTACAATTTAACTATTAGAGATGCATATGAAGTGAAGAATGAACCCAGCCTACCTCAAACTCACTGACACAGTTTGTGTTGGTGTAATCAATTATGCATCTTCCGAGCCACTCATCAGGTCTGGCACTCAGGATGTCATTCCTGCAGTTTTCCAAGAAGGGCTGGAGTCGCAGGAGCAAAGTACGAGACACAATGTACCCAAACCCTCCGTAACAGTACTTCCCTTCCATCTCTCCTCCTATGAACTCCTCAGGACTCCCCATGTAGAGCTCTCGATCCATACTAAGGTGAGCCACCAGGGTTTTGATCCGATCCGCTTCTGTGTAGGTGTCATCTTGGGCGAAGTAAAACCAATCGTATTCATTGATGTAATGATCTGAAATGTATCTGATGGTCTGAAACATGTTCCATACCAGTCTCTCGTCTCCATGAGACACCACAAACATGCCATGAGGGACTTTGCGGTTGCGTGTGCCAGTGAAGAAGATCACAGTGTCCAAGTGATGACTAATTGTGCGATTGACAGCTACCCCCATGGTGTTTATGGTGTTTTTGGATGTCAGGATGCCAACAAACAGGCGTTCTCGCATCCCCAACTCAGTGCTAATGTATCTAGCCCTGGAAAAGAAATCAAAGAGCAACTGAATAAACAGTGATTTGAATAAACTGCGTCAAACCTGTGTAAATAATTTTAAAACACTCACAATAATAACGACTGAAAACTCACACTTATAAAAGGCAAAATTTTTGATCCAGATTAAATCTGGGGTTGTGTCCAACCAATTTCATGGGAATTGTTCATATATTCAGATGTACGCAGATAAGGAGAAAATCGACCTCTACTGAAAAGTACACATGCAAGAACTCGCACTGTGATTTATCACTGCAACCAAGACAAATCCAAGGCTGAAGTTTCTCTTCTTGTTACGCTTTATGTTTGATCAATTATGCCTCCTGTTAGAGCTGATACTATTAATAGGTGGTAAGAAATGAATCCTTAACTAATGTAATAAACGTACAACATTTTGTGAGAATGTGTTAATTTTTTTTTTTTAATACAATTTAAAAGGGATTTTTCCTTTTGACTACTCAAAACAAACTTGAAACATTAGTTTATCCTCTAGATAGTTGTTAAATATAACTTTTGGATATGCCATAACAATACAATCATCAATTATTTGAGGAAACAACTGTCATATTAGCTGATGATGAAAATATATATTTCAGTTTGACTTCTTAATGTACAAACTGCTGCCAGGCACGGGTTGCCTTTGAAACATTATAGCTTTGACACTTATACCTCTGACCTCAGAACAACTTTCTTTATGAGAAGAAGAGTGTTTCTCATAAATGTACTGAAATACAATCACTTTGGGTATGAGGGATAATGCTCAAACAAGAGCGCTATCTAGGAAATATTGGAAGTGTATGCTGAAAGAAAAATTTTACAGCACATATCCATCAGTATGGAAGTGAACAGTCTTAACCCTGCAGGGTTAAGACTGTTCACAGGCTGAAACCAACAGAGGAAGTGAGGCGGCTGACTTTATTTATATATTGGCTAATAACAATAAAAAGTCTTGCTCTTAGTTAATATTATTTTAACTTTATTACATTTATTTATAATATTGCTACTGTAAAAACCTCACAGCACCTGTACAACTGTTGTTAAGTGGCCCAGCACAATGAGTGATTTCTCATCATGACCTGCACTGCGGCCTGTTGCTGGACTCTGCTGTGTTATCTCCTTCCCCGCATTCAAAACAAGATGAAGTCGCAAACAGCCCACGGCCAGCTTACCTGAAAACTTTCTTCGAAGTACTCTGCTGGTCTTTATTTTTATACGGGACTATTCTTGGCTGGAAATCCTCCTCAGACTCCATGTCATTGGGGGTCGAAATGGAGTTGGGCTTTCGGGCTCCTTTGAGCAGTCCATCCTGACCCAGACTCGCATCCTCGCGCTGTTTGGCGTCAAGGTAACACGTTTCTTCCGTCCAGTTTGTGCTCAGTAAACTCAGCGTGAATCCTAAAGAAATGCCGATCACCACCGGGCCGACCGACCGCAGGACAGAAATAAACACTGAAAATCTCATCTTGGGGGGGGTTCGGCTCTCCTCTCCGACGGTCCGGCGTCGCTCTGCAGAATCCTAAGACAGGCGTCCGGTCCGGGACGGGTCAGCGATACATCAACTCAGATGAGACTAAAGCCGTCCCCGCGTTCCGCTCAGGGAGACCATAAAGTCTCTTCCTCAAAAGCTGCGCAGGTTACTTACGTGTCAGTATAGCGGGTACCTGGCTCCTCCCCTCCCGCGAGCCAGCATAAGAGGAGGGTCTAGCTCCGTGTGTGTGGATGAATACAGGCCGCGGAGGGCGGAGGGATATCCAAGCGAGACCTAAGACGGGGCGTGACATCACCCGCGGGCTCGCGAACTAAAGTGTTAATGGAGCGAGAGCATTGACAGGTTAAACTGGGGCAGCCGGCCTCGGGGCAAAGAATCAAGACAGGGTCTTCATTTTTACACGATTTCATTGAAAGCAGCACTGCACGTAAACTGCTGCAATAAATCATAAAGAAGGAGAAGAAGCAGAGGAAGAAGAAGAAAAAACAGCGACCATGATCTGTGGCGCTTGTTGGCACAGACAAATTAACATAGTGCTTGAATGCTGGATTCATATTTCAAACTTCCTCGTGACACGTACACACTCAGCAATTATATTAGCAGAATAAAAGAACTCCTACTTTTGAATTTAAAGGCCAACCAATAGGTGATTTTTTTAAGTTGGCACGGTTGGTTAAAGTCTCTCCCTTTTAGTTTAATTTATGATTTGAAGTGTTTGTAACTGGTAGTTTGAATCAGACAAGACGATGAGTCATTGGGGTGTCTGAACTTGTGAGATGATGCAATGGACTACACTGGTGAGGTAACCTGTTCTCAAGAAGTTGGAGCTGTTTATTATAAGGTACCTGAGCATTTTTAACATTCAATAGACACAGAGCCCATATAATACACCAATCTTTTTTTTTCTTTCTGCATTTGTCCTCATAGTTTAAAACCACAGGGTGTCAACATTATATGAGATTGATGCAGTCTTACAACTAAATATTTTATTATTTCAGTGCGTGTGTGTGACCATCACCAGCCCTCCCTGTAAGCTAGTTTGTGGATCTTTATTGAGTGGAATGATCTTTGTGTGGCAGGGAGGGCAGTGCTACACCTCAGTGGAAATATAGGGGGGAACAAAGGACAGAGAAGATGCTGAAGGATGAACAGGGGAAGGGAAGCAGGTGGTGCTGGTAGGAACTAGTGGAGTGAAGGATGCTGTGCTTATCCTCTTACCTCACTCAGGCCGCACGCTGCAGCTCCCGGGGACGGGGGCCCTCTCCAAGTTTGAATCAACATTTTTTTTTTCTAATCCACGTAGTTTCAAAGCAGTTCTCTGCTCTTCTGTGCCCCCTATTGGAAAAGAAAATAAATACATCCATACATTCATTTGAGTCAGGTAAGAATTTTAGGCTTATTCAGCCTGCTGAATAGGATCAAGGGTGAGGGGTCACTGATAAGCAATACATCTTATACTCATTTAGATCATTTCCCTTTGCTTGATAAATGTGGATTTACACCAACAGTGCATCAGTCTTGTAAAACAGTAACAGGAAAATTTTAAACATGGCTGAGTCTATTCAGTGTCACTGGAAAACACTTTATTAAAAATCGTTGCCACACTTTTGTAGGTTTCCACCACTACTGTTATTGTTGTTCTTCTTGCTGTTTTAAAACCAACACTTTTAGAGCCCTATAGTACTCTGTATATAGTATATACAAATATGTGTCCTGTCGTAGGCATATAATTGTTGTCATAGCACACAAAAAAACATTTAATCAACTACAGCATTTTAAACTACAAGCATGTACATTCCAGTTCAGGATAAAAATATTATCTTAACAAGTTGATTATTCATTCAATAATTTCTTAATTAAGTCTTGGTTTGGTAGGAAGCTGAAGTCTCCCACATTTACAGTGGACTTCTGAATGCAATACTTTAGGTGTCCGTGTGGCTGCCTGAAGGAAAGTGTAAATGTCACCAGCAGGAGCAGCAGCGGAGCTTCTGTCTTTCTGCGCGGCAGTAGTCCGTCTCATGCTTAGTTTCAGCTTGTCAGAGCCAGTTCCCCATCTCAGGCTGTAGTCGAGACTCATTCTGTCTGCTGTCTCTCCGGTGTTTTTAAACCGAATCGGTGGTCATGGAGTGCCGTGTGTTGTCCATACAGAGTCATGTCGTCAGGGGATACGTCGGGAACAAGTCGGCAACATTCCCGCTGCAGGTAAGAGCTGGATGAATCCATTTCAGCAGACTCAACCAGGAGAGAGGAAAACGGGACAGCTGGGAGGGAGACAACGCGGAGAACAAGTTTCAGTTCCTTATGTCTGACTAGAATATTATATTTAATTTAATGAAATGTCAAGCAACGCTTCCTGTCCTGGCGAAACCTTAGGGGCCGTACTCCAGTTTTTAGGTTTTAATCAGCCATCTTAACAAGCGAAGGCTGCAAGAGCACAACGATGAAACATCAACACACTGAGTTTAAGCACGTTTTGTTAAGCATGGTTTGGACTCAGGGAGCTCGTCGCTACTCACACTTTCCCCCTACACATTGGACATAACAGCTACAGGCGAAGAAAAATAAAAAACTGCAAACCTGGTGTTCAAGTTGTGTTGTTGAACTGTTGTCTGTGACTTGAGTTGATCAGCGAAAAGTCTCGACTCCATTGGGGTTTTCTCCTCCAGACTAATGTGTGAATTATTTGTGAAGTCTGAAGGATTTTAACTGACAGCCAATGATTTCTTCTCCATTTCCATATTTTTTCTACCTAAAACAATCACGAGTAAGTAAATTCGCCATATTGAACATCATGTGTTCACATTTTTAGTCAAGTTATTTCACTGTTGCTTTGTGTGGAAGATTTGAGTTGATCATCACGCAGCAGTAGCATAAAAAGCACCACAAATAGTTTTGTGGTTATTATCTTGCAAGTGTTGTAACATTCAGAAACTGGAACAGGATACACTCACCAAGTACTTTATCAGGTGCACCTCTGAGACCTCAGGAGCCACAGTTAATGTGTATAGACTCAGTTATCTCAGTCAACTCAAAGACTTTATGGCATGATTTGTTGGCGCCAGACTCACTGACCTCTGGGATTTTTTTTAACACAGCCACAAAAAAAAAAAAAAAAACAAAACATACAGTAAGCAGAAATTCTCTGGACAAAACAAGGTTGGAGCTGATAGAAAAACTGCAGCAGCTCAGGTACCCACTGTAATAACAACAGTAAACAATCTGGATTCAGAAGGTGGGGTCTGAACATGATATGAGTAGCTGGATCCAATCTGCCTTGGTCAGTAGCCCAGTGGAGCTGTAATGGTCTAGGGAAACTCTTCTTTGTTGAAGACTACTTGTCAAAAACACCACTTTCCAGTGACTTCCAGCACAATAATTCATATCATCACAAATCTAAACTCATGAACCAATGTGGTTTCATGAACATGACGAAGAACTCATTGACCTTCCCAGTTATTACATCTAAATCCAAGACAGCAACTCTGGGATGTGATAGCACAGGAGATTGGCAGGATAAAAATTTACTGAAATGGTTTAATACATTTATGTCAACATTGACCAATCTCAGAAGACATCATGTTTCATTCATGTGTCAAAGAACTGAAGCTGCATTGAAAGCAAATGGGGCCCTTACCCAATGATGTTCCTAATAATGTGCTTGATGAAACAGCTATGACAGTACTTTCCCATGCTCATCCCACAGAATAATAACAGGCAGAATATCTCATTTGGAGTTGGTCTTGTCCTCATGTCATAGTTGTGTTTTAACAGTTGCTTCTTTGCTATTTTCTCAGGTGCTGGGCTTTGAAGTGGACTCGATCAACTCTGTCCAGTTCTCCAATCACACAGGTTGGCAGGATGATTTTAAACCTCACCGTGTGAAATAAATTGAAATGTCGTAGTCGAAGTAGACTTCCACCTCACCTGAAATTATGATCATATTGACCAAATAATTGGTTCGAAAATCACTTTGCTACTTTAATGCGTGGCTGTTGCTATTGCTCTGTAAAAGGCATGAAACCAAGCACTTAAAGTGGAATAAAAAAAGCTCTTCTTGTACTTTGCACTGTTTAACTAAATATGATAATCTGTTAATCTGACACTAAAATACTGTCACTGAGGTCGCCAATCTGGTTTGGGGTCAATCAGGTCAGGTTGTGGGTTTAACTCAAAAAAGTTAATGTTTTCTTAGAAAAATAGAACAATCAATTTTTTCAGTTTATGAACCAGAGAGTTAAGTCCAGACTACACTGAACATTCATCAAAGTATTTTGAATCAACTTAATACTATATTCTACATGGTTCAAATCTGCATTTCTCTATTTTATGACCTATATTTAAATTAATTTACCATACCTGTATATTTTGTGTAGTTCTACTGATGTAATGACAAGTATAGCAGAGTTGGCAATATATAAATGTATACCAGAATAATCAATCTAAAGTTATTTTCCAGAAATTCTGTCTTTGTAATAAATTACAATGCAGATATTTCATGCACAGTATTCCTGAACAGTGAGCTATTATCATACTTAGTCGAATTAGTATTAGGCCAGTCTTGAAATCTTCTATCACTGATTAGTCACTTGTACATCAAGTATAAATATGCAAACTGATTTCAGGAGAAAATTGCCACATTTATATCAAAAATTGCAAAATCACATGTAGAGACTTGTGAAAGCCAGGTTCATGAATGTGCCACTCCTACAGTATTAGTCATTTTGTGCCATTGGCCAAGGAAATTGTTACTCACCGATCTATTAAGGAAAGAAAAGACATGCAACTTGAATTCTGAAGTTGAGTGTTGGTTGATGCAGCAGAGATGATAGGATTACTATCTGGAGCTCATTTCTGAAAGCATGTGAAGAATGCTCTTTCACCACAGGAGAAGGAGACATTTGGACAAAAAACACTTTCATTATTATCAACATCTGCTCTTCATGGAAACTGGACAGTTTATACTAATATGTTTACAGCATTTAATATTCAGAACCCCTTTCTTTAGTTTCCCCTCCACCCACAGTACTGGCTTTTTCTTTGCTGTGAGCTTGTTGTTACTTCCTCCCAGTATGAGGTACTCCAGGTCAAAGTTTTGGCTTTTGGTTTCTTGCAGTATAAACAGCTTTTTTATTCTAAGTAAATGGTGTGAAGGGGACAAAGAAGGGGAAAACTGGCAGTCCACATACAGGCATCCTTTTCAGGCTGTGCAGAGGCCCCATTTGGCCTTGACAACATACAGGGGAAAGGGACCTCAACAGAGGGGTGGTGGAAAGACCAAGCAACGATAGGAATGCTTACTGATTTGATTTAAATACAGCTCAGATAGCACACTGCAAAAGTGTTTTTATTGGATAAAGTAGTCCAAATGTTATGTCCTTGTCCCCTCACTTGACATGTCGTCAACTTTAAATCTAGTCTCAGTTCCACCAAAATGTGCCAACAATACTTCTTTTTTTTTTTTTTTTTTTTGCTCTTTGGCTGTTTGTTTCTGTATTTGTGCTGATAAAATCCACATGTTGTGTGCCCTAATGGATTGCTTTAATATCAGGATACACCCACTGGAAGGGGCAAGTACTGACAGCAGAGGAACTGAACGTGCTGTATGAGGGGATCAAACTCAATAAGGTGAACCACTATGACTACATCCTCACAGGTGAGTCAAAGGAGTGATACTTTATAGCCTGTCATAAAAAAATATCAAGAAGAGGATGTTCAAATATAATGACACAAACCACAAGCGGCGACTTCCTTTGAACATTTTCTTTTGCACTGTATAACAGGAGAGATACAAACCTCTACCAGCATCTTAAATACAAAGAAATCCAATGCAGGCTCACCCTGGTTTGGGCTGAAATAGAAAAAATTCAGTGAACTCACCACAGGGAGTGGTTTGAAAATCTGACAAAGTCATTGAAAAAAACCATCATCTAACTGCTGGTTTATACTCAGTTTCTGGATTTTGTTTCTTGACAACAGTGGTGACATTTAGAATACATTTTAATAAATGAAATACATATGTAGTAAAAAACAGACTTCCTTTTTTAAATTTAGAATTTATCATTTATAATAAATTATTTTAATGATTACTTCCTTTTCCAAGGATACTGCAGGGACCAATCCTTCCTGGAGGTGGTGGTTGATGTTATTCAGGAACTAAAGAAAGCAAATCCCAGCCTGATATATGGTGAGTGTAAAATTGGGTATTATTTTTCCAAAGAGAACAATGTTACTTTACCGAATGTTTGAATTTACTTTGCTTTTAATTTTGGTTTTATTTTCCCCAGTTTGCGATCCTGTTATGGGAGATCATGGTGCTATGGTAAACATCCTATAGTCATTGTGGATAATGTCATTCTCTAAAAGTTGCTGTTCCTGGAAAAAAGATTTTGAAAAATGCTATCTTTCTTGCTATAGTACGTCCCAGAGCACCTGCTGCCAGTCTACAAGGACAAAGTAGTGCCTTTGGCCAACATCCTCACCCCAAATCAGTTTGAAGCAGAGTGAGTGGCTCTGTAATAATAAAATAAACAAAATAAAGCAATGTAAATTGAAGTATGGTGCTAATCTGGGATTGTTATATAGCTGTCAGTGTTTAATCTGTCATTACCGTCTGTTTCTCTATAGACTGTTAAGTGGGAAGAAAATTAACACAGAAGAAGATGCTGTTGAAGTGAGTATTGTGAGAATTTTCAGATTGGCTGTATTTGGATTTAGTTTGTGACACAGAAAGTGAAAAGCTTGAGAAAATGGAAACCTCTGTATTTTCCAGGTGATGGACTTGCTTCATAAAATGGGTCCAGAGACTGTGGTCCTCACTAGTACAGACATACCTTCAAAAAATGGGGACCAGTTCCTAGTGGCCCTTGGAAGTCAGAAGATAGGTACAGTGCCAGGCCAACTTTCTCCAGACAGCTTTCTTATAGCTTTTGAGAAGACATACAACAACTCAATCCTTTAAATTATTGTGGTAGAGCATTTGTCTGCACACCAGGTGCAGTTTTAACTATTGTCCTTGGCCTGCCATCACTGTAGTGAAACCAGATGGGACTAAAACCAATCAGAAGATCTACATGGACATTCCCAAAGTCGATGCTGTATTTGTGGGTACCGGGGACCTGTTTGCTGCCATGTTACTAGCCTGGACTCACCATCACCCTAAGGACCTAAAGGTCAAATACATTTAATTTGTCAAAAAAAAAACCTTCAACAGTCAAGTCAGTGTTGCTCCAGTATAATGGATAAATTCCAACTCCACGTAACCTTGTTTCCCTTCTGTTTCTCACAGATTGCCTGTGAAAAGACTGTGTCAGTGATGCACCATGTCATTAAGAGGACCATTACTTATGCCAATGGTAGATTGCTCTGCCCTTACTCGACTGTCATTATTATTTTTCTTATTATTATTGTTATCTATATTTAGGAGACATTATGTGACACAGTTTGTTCTTTTTCTTGTAATTATTGTTTTAATAAAATCAGCAGTAATAGGTCAACCACTGTTGTACATTGTGTATTACACTAGCATTATGTTAGAGAAATTACAGGCAAGCCACATGATTTAGGCTTATAATACTCTACATGTCACCAAGATCATTTTGGTACAAGTAAATAACTTCTTGAAGGAGGCACATGAGCAGTGTCCTAACTGTTACTCTTGTGTGTGTGATAATCTACAAGTTGTTTAACAGCCTTAGCCTTTACTGAAAACATTTATTGCTTGATTGGTATGTTTACTAGTAAGATAAATTCCAAAAAGCTGCTGTTTTACTTCAGCTACTTTTCTTTGTTTCAGAGATGGCTGGCCCTGGAAAAAGTCCCAGCCCTGCACAACTGGAGCTGAGGATGGTCCAGAGCAAAGCCGACATCGAAAACCCTGCTATCGTTGTGGAAGCTAAGCTTTTGCAAAAGCCTTCCCACTGAAAGCAGTCTTTTCGTGAACACTGCCATAGTGCTGCTACAAATGAGTTTTGAGAGCTGGGCAGTTGGATTTTCACATCAAAGACTGTCACATGTTTCTGCCTTACAAAATCTCTTAGGAACTACAACTATGTTTTCATGAGAGGGCGTCAGCAGGATTTGTTGTATGTACATTCTGCTCACAAACAAAGTGGAATCACTGCCATATGTCTGTACTATGGCCTCTGTAGACATCATCTACCCTTCAAAAGAAAAGAAGGCAATCAATTAGCTATTAAAAATAGCGTAAGTGTACTTCAATTTAAAATTTTAAAATTTCTTGCTATAAAACATTTCATCTCAATTAGAAAATAAACAAAACCAGTAATGCACGCACGAGTATGCCTCTACTTGTTTTGGCTATGATAGTAAGTCAGCCCTCCTCACATGGACTTAAAGTGTGCACTGTGGTGCTCACAATATACTATAATATCAAATACATGATGTAATCCAGAGGTAGAGCATAATACAAAGCCAAAGGGTGAATGCCCTCTGATGTATATGATTTCATAACAATCATCTAAAATTCATAGAGCATTTATTGCAATCTGCCTTTTCAACTATTAAAACATAAATATAAGGATGTACGCAGTGTGCATATATTGCACAGTTTAAGTAAATGTAAGTGATGTTATGCATTCAGATTGGATGCATTATACATATTGAGATATGTATTTTAACACCCATTTTATGCAAAACTATAAAGTTTCATGACTGCAGTTTATTGGACTTTTTGTTTTAGAGGAAATGCAGCTTTACTGATAATCGTAATAATTGATGTCTGAATCAGTTCTTTTAAACAATTTTTTTTTTGATTATGCAATGCTTTCTTGAATTATCAAGTGTGTAATGTGTTAGATCCATGTCTTAACATCTCAAATTGAGGTATTTGCACAGATAACCTTTAATGCATTTAGAAACGATCGTTGTTTTCATTTCTGACTCTTGGTAAATCTCAAGAAAAGAGTCACTTATGAGAAACCACATTGTAATTGTGTAGTAGCCTTAACAAGGTTAGGAAGAAAAAAATATTGGTTGTGAATGTTTTTGTGTACCAATTTAATAATCAATCCTCACACATTATGTTAGTCAAGTGCCAAACCTGGAGCTGCTGCTCTGATTTAGATCAATTTAAGTCCAGAAAAAATAAATGATTAACATTTTACTGAAACTCTTTTCATGTTTTATATCTAATGATTGGTAGGTTTTAAAAGGACTCTCTTAAGGGTGTGGTATCTGTTTTTACTCATACTTTTCTACTTTAAGGAAGTGTAAAAAAAAAAAATCAAAGCTGCATACACAAATAAAGGGAAGAAATTCCTGCCTGATGCTTACTTCATTTTGTGATTAGCGACAGGTGACACAGCTGTTTTGTCAACACTAATCCACAGTATGAATAGCCAGCATTGACCCAAATAACCAGACAGGCCAACATGTCTGCCACCCTGTAACCTGAATACACAAGGTTAGGTGTCCTGTTTGTGGGCAGGCTTTGGTAATGTACTATTCAAGAGAAACTGCATCTTGTGTGAAAGAGAGGAGCTGAATTTGTCACAGAGAGTGTTTCTTGTCCTGGTCACAATGATAAAATGCCATATGTTATCAACAGACATGCCAGATTTGTCACAGAGAAGGTCCCAGGGGTCGTGGGCATGAGGATTGTCTTTCCACAGCTTGTCAGATAAACAACCTCAGCTGTAGCTGTGCATATTCACCAGCAGAGGGCTGAATGGGTTAAAGTTAATCAAACACGCACACACACTCCAATAGTACGACAATAGTGTAGTATGCAAGATAGAGGCCCGGGAGTCAAAGGTCTGCTTAGGAAAGAAATGTCTGCTTTTGGCACCCCTTCACATGTAAAGTCAAGAAATAAATAGGCACCAAGCACTTATCAAATTAACACCATTTAAATAGGATTGTTAAATTGACAGTGTTAGAGCACTATGACTGGACATATTTAAGAGAGGTGATAGTGCGGATGATGCAAAAAAGTAATTTTTGAAAACATTTTGAATATTATAAGTAAATTATTTAATTTCTGACACAAATGGACACTTTCTATTTCATAAATAAAAATTTGACGGAAAATCTCATCAACTGAAGCATAATCTGGAACTGATGTATCATTATTGCTGACAGTAATATAATACCAATATATGAAATCTACTTCAGTTAATATATTTATGTTGTTTGTATCTATACGTGAACTAATGGGCTGCAACGCACCGTTAAAAAGTAGAAACACAAATCTTGCGTTTTATTTATTCCTGTGAAATGAATTAGGGGCCGGACCGGATGTAGGACACGCTACCTTCAGATGGGCTTTGAGGAAATGTGGAGCTTTAACCGACAAACAATAGCGCTCCTGCAAATCGCATTACCTCAAATCATTGTTATTCCGTATCCGTTTGAAGGTTTGCCAAACAGCGATATTTTACGGCCCACGAGAGCACAAATCAACGAATAAGTATCACAAAATCTACCGACTCCCGAGTGGATATTTTCAGGTAAGCCTGTAGTACTGCAACTGACACTGACCGCTAACGTTAGCCGGCCAACGAGCACAGTAATAATGTGAGCAAGCGGAGCAGGTCGGGTTGGCCGCTCATACGGGGATATATGTGAGGATATTTGGCACTCAGTGGCAGCTGAGCCGGCAGACTGGCCGACTCCATTCTCCTGCTCGGATTCATTTATTAACCTGAGCTGTGCGGAGGGTTGCTAAGTTAGCATGTTAGCATGTGCCGCCGCCGGAGCTGTCTGTCCTTCCGCCTCTGCTCGCTCGTTAGCGGCAGGTTTAGGCAGGTGTCATCTAGCTTCAATTTATTTGTCCTCTTCAGCATCGATTCATAAACAGACAGGTTCAGTTTCCCTTTTCTCGTCTATACACGAAGAGGAGTAATTTGCGTGTACAACTTTGTGTTTTTTCGGGGGGGGGCTGCTAGCTAACGACATGTGTCAAAAGATAAGCCAAGTCACCGGAGGAGCTGGCTACACGGTTATTGAGCCTTTAGTGCTTTAGCCATGCCGCACTGATACACGGAAGATGTTAAAGCTGCAAACCTAAGCAGGGTAGCTGATCAAGCAGCACACATCACTGCATGCCAGAGTTTATGGCAAAATGTCACCGGGTTAAAATAATCCAAAAATAAAAAAAAAACAACTACTTTTTACACTGCAAGCCGCCGCTGCCCCGCTGTACGTCATGTGCGCAGGCTGGCTCCGGGTTGACCTGCGTCGTACCACTCTCACCAGACGTGAGGTTACTGGAGTTCATTCAGTCTGCGGCTCCTTGAAGCCGGAGCTAACCTTAGCCAGGAACCTCAGCTTTAACCAGCCGGCCCAACAGTACGACACAGGCAAGTACTGATCCGGTGCTATTTTACCAGCAGCTTCGTGAAATGTTTTTTTTTTAGCTGTTTACCACGCACGATCACATGAGTGCTGTGGATGTCCTGCCTATGCAGTGAAGTTAGGCTGCAGCCTTAACATGGCTAGTACCACTGATACTGCGTTGGGCTTGATTGACAAAGCACTAATGGATCTTAAATGGGGAACATGTTTATTGGCTTACAGTAGCCACGTGTTAAATTAGTCTGAATTCAAGACCTTTACAGGGAGATGTGTAGACTGCTGAAGTGCTGGGTTCCATTATTTGTAAGAAGTCATTTTGGAAAGGTTGTGTGTATATGTATCGTTTTGGGTTATTTAATAAACACAAAGAAATAACTAATTAAAATGTTACAGTCAGTCTAGTTTCTGTGTGGACAAGTGCTACTTGACCTTCTTATATTTTAGCACTGGCAAAGATATATATATAAATTTTTTCCCGGGGACCACAGGCACCCTTAATGGGCATTCCTTATTTAATCACATTAAATAAACATGTAGCATAGACTACTTATAACATATTATCTGTGGAAAATCTGACAACATGAAGCATCTTAACATTTCTGCTTTCTATTTTTTAAAAATTTGTCCCTTTTAATGTTCTGTTTTTGGCTGTAGAGCTGTAACATTTCTGGCCTAATAAACCCAGTGCAAACAAACAGTGTTTATTTAGACATGCAGGCTAACATTAGTGATTACATTGGTGTGTCTATATCTGAAATACAAATCATCCAGATGTGCTGTTTGTATAGAGTCCAATGGTCTATCCTCCATTATCTATCACTCAGTCATCACTCTTGGAGTGTGTCAAGTTCATATGTGAAGAGGACTTTAGGACTTTGAGACACACACATTTAGATAAGCCTTTATCTCAAGATTTCCATCAATAGTCTTACCCCACACTTGTTATATGTAATTCAGTGAACCTTGTAAATTCTTTTGTGACAATCTGGTTAACTACAAAGTAGCATTGATAGTTTACATACAACTTACAGCTTTAGTATTCATTCTCAATGGAAATTGTCCCTTTTCTGTGTTTCTCCTCTCCGCCCATTCATTTTTGCAGCCTTTAGCTAAGAAAACCTTATGTATCCTCAACTCTCATCAGCCTTGTCTTCTCATTATGGCTACAGAGCCAAGAGGGAACTTTAAAAGGTTCATGTATTTTCTCGTATTATATCATACAATGCCATTTTATATAAGCCAGCTCTTCACCTCATTTTTTAAAAAATATGATCTCTCCTCTAAGAGAGAAACTCTTCTGTCAAGGCCATGGATATTTTCCTCAGCATAAAATCCTTTTTACTAAATGAATGTAGAGCCACTCTGCAATTTAGCCCTACTCTTTGGAGAGTATTAGTTCTTTAGATGAGTGTGCATACGTACAAAGTTCCATATTTACGCAGCTTAAAGAAGAAAGCTACACTCACTGGAATTTAATGATAAATGTCAACCAAAGCCAAAGATTATTAACATCTTACTGGTTTTCTGACAATGGTAGATACATGTTAGTTGGCCCAGTAGATTGTTGGATATGGTCTTTTCATGTGTTGCAGTCAATGATGTAAATTATTGTTGACAATAACCAAATAAAGATATTATTATAAGGGACTGGTATTGTCTCATCCTCTGTTAGTATTTGCTTTGCTGAACGAATGAAGTTATTGGCTGTAGTGGTAATAAGTGGTATGACTCTGAAGTATCGCTACAACAAACAACTGGTATAGTGCTGCTATGTGTGGCTCTATTTGACCTTCATTGTCCAGCTATCACTATGTATTTTTATTTATATTTATATTTGGCTTTGATGCCCAGTGGCAAACCCTCAGTAGTGTACTGTAACCTTTGACCTTTAGGAGTTTATTTCTGCGTCTCCTTGTCAGCTTGTGTGAGCCTTATTTAACATTAATTCTGTGCAAACGTCCAGAGGCTTTCATTGGCTTGCCCACTAGTTTTGTTTGCCATCATTTGTCTGAGTGTAGATCTATTTTACCATTTTCAGCACCTGAGGCCTTGTCGAGAAAGAGGCAGTGAGGATGGAAGATGAACATCTGATATCCAGGCGTTGATTTAATTGATTCCTAATTACATTTGAGAAACAGAGCACAGAGTGGCAACACACAGGGTGTGACTATTCTCTTCGAGGTTATCACACCTCTCCAATGTGACATCTTACTAGCAGGTGGCCAATGGCAAGGCAAGGCAAGAAATTCTGCATAATGATTGGTTACTTAAGTACAACAGATGCCTTCCTGCTCACAGCTCCTTTTTTGGATGGAGCCAAACCATTTTCTTTGTTGATGTTGATGAAATGTGACACATCCAGGGTGCCCATAGCCTGCTAATCAGCACTAATCTGATCCATTGGATTAGAGGATGGGGATGCATGTAAGACACTGCTTAGAGTACATGAGTGACTCCCTTCCAGAAGTGAGCCATCTTTCAGTCTATCTAGATTTCATTAGCCTACTGTAATCTGCTGCTCTGCTCTGCTCTAAAGAATCTGCTGTGGCCTTTCTGCCATTTACTTTTTTGCACATGCTCTCAATAGAGAGCCACTCATTTTGGTAATTTTTCTAGTGATAAGAAATTCTTTGGCTCGCAGTAAACTGTTGCACTGATCAGGCAGTGCATAACCCAAGATCTGGGCTCTAGCTGTGTTTTTGCTGTCATCATCATAATCTCTTTCCTTCTGAGAGATTATAATGGCTATGAAGCAGGACGGCCTGTGACTGTCCGCAGCTCACTGCAGGCCTTTCTTTATATTTTTATTCTGGCTTCGATTTGGTGAGATACCAGTGGCCAAAATGCTGAACCAGAGTGCTGTGATGATCTTCACTGGAATTTGTGGGGCATTGGTGGTCATGGCAATGGCCTACTATGTCTACTGGTAAGTTAAATGCAGGAGAAGTAGTTTGGTTCGTGGCTATACCAGGCGAGGATGGCCCCGGCTAGATTTACAAGTACTTGTAAAAGGGATAGAAGAACTCTAGTGCATCATTCAACTGTTCCCAGAATCATGTGACATGTAGACTTCTGTAAGAAAATTAAAATTTTTTGAATTTGAAAAATAAAGGTAAGGAATTTGCAAAGATATGACAGAACTTTACCAATGTTTAGCTGGCTTCTGTTAAGGCAGATTTCAACTGTCGTTTTTCATATAAGAGTATGAGCAAGCCACAGAGGCAGCCGTTCATCCTTAAGCAGCTTTAACCCAGTCACCATCTCTAATCTTTCCTTTAGGCTGGGTTCAGCCCCGGTGGACCCTGCACCCTCAGTGAGATGGACCATCACTGGTTTTTTGCACAGTATTACTCAGTTTTGTTACGTTGTGTGATTTCTATGGCAATCCAAGTGGATTTTTCTCTGTGTTCATAGGGTTAGGGTGGGTTTCTTTAAAGGGAAATGTTGTCTTTAAACAGTAATACCTGAGGTCTGGCGATAGGAAAAGCTTATCTTTTTGATTAGGGAGATTATGTGATGGTGTTATAGTGTTTTTAAGATCAATACTGGTGATATTTTGTTTTTATACGTAATGTGAGCATTAAGGAAAAAAGGGGAATTTACTGATTAGTGTCAATACAGAACTACTAACCTAAATAGCTAATTTTCAGCACTTAGCCAATTAGTTCCATTTGGCTTTAGCTATTTACCTGTGCCATAGGCAAATTGTTACAGTGGTATTGTTATTTAATAATAAAAAATATGCATTGTTTTAGCCAATATATATGTTCTGTATTAAGAAAAAAAGTAAAACGTATTTTGTAATGGTTTAAAAGATATCCACCTAATGTGGCTGATATTGCCTGCTCGTATTATCACAGACAAGTCACATTTTGTACCTGTCACACAGTAAGAAAAAAATAAGCTGAATAATAAATACTGTCGGCGATAAATATTTTCTGTACCAGAAAGCTCTTGCTGGTTTTCTCTTGTCTGACTAAAAATTAATAGAACTTACTGAAATCACAAGTTTTAATATCCAAAGCAAAAATCTGTCGCATCAAAACTTCTGCAAAGCATTTTTTTATTTTTATAGACATCCCCTTGGATACTGATCATATTTATCTAATGCTAATTTTATACAATGCTACAAACTACAAAATCACTGTAAAAACTACATCATAATTCGTTAATGTAAAAACTATAAATTTAACTGAAATCATGTCTCCTAATATAATTACAATATCTATCAAAATTTTCTTTTTGGCTTGTCATTCAACCCCAAGAACCACATGTCAGTTATAAATATCAACAAACTTAAATTTGTATTTATTTATTTTTTTATCCTATGTATCTGTGTGTTATGTCAGCCTAAGAGTATTCGAAACCTTTGCATGGTCAAAATACTTGTAAGGGTTAAACTTTCATGTAAAGGTTGAATTTTGATGTTTGTGTGCTTGTTGAACAAGCACTTATTTATATCATCTGCAGCAAAATGAGGAATAGAAGATGAATGTGAGAATGTACTCATCAAGAAGAAATATATGAACTGACAATCTTACAAGACAATGAGAAGTTGATATTTACACGTGTTATGTATACTCGTGGTACTTCATATAGTAAACCACATTTTATTTCAGCCTCTTTTTTTAGGTATGGTTATTAAATTGATAGCAGGAAAAAAAAGTGTGAGTGAAAAAGATAACATTTGTATCAAGTGTGTATCTGAGTTGTCACACAGAGTTTCTGCTCGTTGTCACAAAAAAATGTTGATTATGTTAGCTCTCCATTGGCTAATTTGTCTCCAGATATCAATGACTTAAATTTAAAAGGCCTTACTGTTTGTAGTATGTCTCGATTTTCCAAATTAATTGTAAAACAATCCTGATGTGTAACCAAAACTAACAGCTAACAGGAGTTTGAAAACAACAAAGTAACATTACACCATTAGCTGGGAGTTTAGTTAATATTTTTCAATAATATTTGCATATTTAGAAAATGTAGACTCTGAATATTCAGGTTAAAAAAATTTGCGATCACCCAAAATAAGAGTGACTCAGCAGTTTTTGGTTTAGGTCAGACATTTAATAAGCGTGCTTGCCTTCCAGCTGTTGCTGGTTAATCCTACCCAATTGGATTTGTTGAAGTTTTTGGGGAGAAGTAGGTTTTTTCCGAAAGTTCCTCCTCTGATCTACTAATAGAATAATAGTAATAGACAGCCTGGGGCAAAGTCTGTACAGAACACTATGCTGTAGTCTATTCAGTGATTAGTTTGAACGCTCTTCTATTAAGTGATTGTAAGAGATTTCCCCCCACAACCCATCCTAGACTTAATTTTATATAGTCCATCACATACTAACCTTAAATTACAGTTGTAATAGGTATTGAATGCACACTGCACTATTTGGTTCTGTGGTGTTGTCGCTTGCTACCCTTCCAGGAATGTAACAGGAGTCAGATTAAGTGTGCAATAGGGTAACGGTCCCTCTCCTGATCACTCTCTCCTAGTAGGACTAAAGGTCACGTTACTAACATAATGCAGAGACAGGTTTGGATGTGTCTGAAAGTCAGAACCATGGCGTGACTTGTGACGTGCATGCATACGTGACAGTATTTCAACACATCTGTCTGTCCTAACTTCAGATATTTAGAAACTTTTTCATTTTTGTTGGCCCAAGAGACTGAGCTGAAGTTCTGTGGATGTGCAAGTATGATTTCCTTCCCTTTACACCCTAGCTACTTCACTGTTCTGTGTACTGTGTTGCATTTTGTTTCATGAGGGATTGGATTAATTGCACTGGGTAAGACTTGTTGCCTTCCTGTAATAAACCTCCCTTGTGTCGACTACGTGGCTTAGTTTTAGTTTGTCATTTTGCCTTTCACTTAGAGGAATGTAATGTAAAAGTGCCTGGAAATAGATAGATGTTACTTGAAAGTTACAGTTGGACTTGATAGATTTCTGGTGATTTATGATTTCTTTGGGTTGGTAAAGCTGTACTGACTGTATGGCAGTTCCTTGACTTCTCCATGTAATGGCAAGCAGTTGAAATGGTTATCTTACACTCAGAGGGTTTTTCTGTGTAGCTCCAGTTGTGCAAAGAAAAGGTAATATAATATTTGAAGAAAGAATGAAGTAGTCAAGACCACATCTATGTTGTTGAAGGCCGTTATGTAAGAGTCATACATGCAAAGTGTTCCTGTGTCCTTCTGTGATGTTTAGTTTGCAGACTGCTGTTCTAAAAAAACTAATGCCAGAAGGCCTTTTTTTCCCTGCAGTTTTTTTCCCCACACAGATGTAGCAGTGAATGTAAGTGATTGTGCATTATATATTAGCCGTTGCACATAGCTTATAATATAGCTTTTGAAGTTTTAGGTTGAAAAATGTTTTGAACAAATTTAAAGATATTCTAGGCATGTAAATATAATGATATAACCGTATACCATGATGCTAAACAAAGCAGCTGAAGGCCATGTCCACAACAGATCTCTACACATACCTGGAAAGGAATAACTCCTTATTAGGCAGATTAGAAGTGTTCCTCAGAACAGCTTTAAACTGGCTTGACCTACACTGTAATGGGCTTTGGTAAACATGTGAGAACAGTCCATTCAAGGCCAGGCACCCTGAAAAATTCATTCATTCATCTATCTTCTACCGCTTATTCCCAGCTCACACTGGGCGAGGGCAGGGTACCCTGGACAGGTCACCAGTCCATCGCAGGACTGAGACACACAACCACTCACATTCACACCTACGGACAATTTAGAGTCACCATTTAACCCAAACATGATGGCTTTGGACGGTGGGAGGAAACCCACACAGACACGGGGAGAACAGGCAAACTCCATACAGAAGGGCCCAGGCCGGGAACCGAACCCACAACCTTCTAATTGTGGGTCAACAGCGCTAACCACTATGTCACCGTGTTGCCCTTTTTGAAAAATATGAAAAGAAAATTGCAATAATTGATACTAATATCATCCAATGTGAAATGTTCTTTAACAACAGCACCTGGTGTTTTGACAGCACAAACTATATAAACAGTATTAGGTCTGTGGCAGATGTCTCTGTAATACAGACCAGTTATCTGTTTGTTCTTGTTCAGTCTGTCCCAGTATCCTTTGCCCATGACAATGGCCTAGATTACGCCCAAGATTGTTGCAGAGTTCATACAAACAGCCACATCCTTACCAAGGGATGATTTCCAGTTCACCTGTTGGATGAAGCCGAAGCAGTCAAAGACAGCTGACACAGGCCCAGACTGAACCTGAACATGTAAAGCTTTTTTTATTGTCATCTTGTAGTTGTTGGTTCAAGCCATTTGGTGATGTTCATAGTATTATTTCAATTATTATATTACAAATACATATTTTTCAGGGCATCTAAAAAAAGAATGGTTTAACTAGCATTGCTAGCACTGTGCTGCAAGACAGACAAATGCAAAACTGTAATAATTAGGCTTTATGTATAAATTTTACAAGCAGATGCATAAAAGTGTAAATATCTGAATCTGTCAGAATAAATAACTAGAGACTTTTTGTTAATGTGCTTCCAAACACCACACAACTTGTTGTTGACTTGTGAACTTGTTTATGAAAATTACATTAATCCAAATGAACAAAAGTGCACATACAGTACCCGCAACAACATACAGCATCTGCATCTCGGCTGCATTAGGGTCCAACAATAGGGCCAAGTGGCTACTTTTAGGGTACTTAGTATTTTAAATGGTAAATCTAAAGTCATGGACTAAGAAAAACACTTGCCAGGAGAGTTTGCATGCCACCTTGATGGGGTTGTCCTTCATCCTCTTGAAGTTTGGATTTCCTTGCAGACGTGTAATTACCATGTAATAATGTTTGTTGATGACTGGCTGCTTGTTGCCACTGGCTAGCTTTGGAGTGTGACTTTTTCTTTTTTCTTTTTTTTTTTCACCCCGAGACTCAAACCAATGAATCAAAAGTTCAGTTTGCTCAGCCAGTTTGCTCAGCCAGTTGACTCAGCCATTCGTGGAAAGCCCTAAGACAATGTCTATCAGGATAAGCAGCAGCATAAAGTACAGTGCATCTATGGCTGCAACTATTATATTTTACCATTCAAACCTGAAGGAATCAGTTTAAACCTAGACCAAGATGTTGTCCTCATACTACTTATTCAGTCTAACTGTCAACAAGTCATAAAGATTTCAATAAAACTGAAAAAGCTGCTGATTATCATATTAATATCCTGTAATAACCAAAGTAACATCCTCAGGTTGAATTATGCAGAAGTATAATTTTAGGCAGCGTCTTGTAAAATATCTTCCCTGATCCATTAAGTTGTCACTTTCAGTGGTTAATCTACAACAGTAAGAAGCAGTTAGTCACTGTGCAGTTCGGGTGAATGGTAGGACAGCCACAACAATAAAACCTCAAGAATCAATCTAGCGTGATGTTTAATACAAACAATCATTACGAAGCACTTAAGATGCACTTTTTTCCACCTGAATTAATGAGTCTGTTCATAAATAACTTTGTGATTCATGCAAACTTGGATACCTGCTCAAAGAAGAACGGTTCTTTTGGGTCATTAGGTTACCCAAGTGAGCCTGTTTGAAGACACAGGCACAGGTTCCATTTATTAAATTCTTCTGTAATGACATTGGGCTGTGGCCTATGATTCATGTCACCTCGGCTGCTGTTAGTTCAACCACTCTGCTGCTCTTTCCAGGTCTGTGGTACTGGCTGAAGGACCGTGTAAACGCGGATTGTAAAAGGATCCCACCGTGGTAAGAAATGCAGCCTTAAACAGGCCACATCCTTTTGTCTACACTGCTTCATGAAACTTTTTAATGTTTACCACTCTGTCCTCCTGTGATTTTCTCCCTCGACCTAAGTGCTATTTTGTTTTATGTGTGCAACCGTCATTGAAATTGTTCTTATTGCTGTGGCGCTGCCTCTGTTGTTTCTGTTCCCCTTCAGGTTGGTCGTAGTGTATAGAGAGGAGCCTACTCAGCTCTCCAGGCTCCTCAGCCATGGCTCTTCTGGCCTACCTGAAGAGCCTGTTTATACTGCAGTTGCTGATGGGCTTTGTGTTTGTGGTGAGCGGCCTCATCATAAACTTCATCCAGCTCTGCACCTGCATCCTCTGGCCGATTAACAAACAGCTCTACCGCAGAATCAACTGCCGGCTCAGCTACTCCCTCTGGAGCCGTGAGTAGATGATGCATGCTGTGTTGTTCCTGCAAAATATCTATTTTTAAATGCAAATGGAGAGGGTTTCATATTTCAAAGTACATAAACAAGTAAAGACGCCATGCAGTCTTATCTTGACATACCTGACCCACAGACGTGTCTAATACATAATCTGAATTTAGATCTGAGACAAATATTTGCTCTTTCATTTTTAAGATTTCACCAGAACCCAAATAACCTTATCTGCCATTCAGTGCTGCGCAGAAAGTGCACTTTGTATTTATCAGAGCTTTTTCCCAGAAATGGCTGCTGTCATGGGCTAACAGAGGTAGCCACAGCTCAGTTAGGTGCTACAATTGCTACACTAATTCTTTAAAACACTACAAAGTTTGATGAAGGTTTACTCAATATTGAAGTACAAATGGACACCAAAGCAGTGGTGAAAACCTGACCTGTATTTAGAGAGAAATGCTTTGGTGCAGCCTTTTAGGAAAAGTTATTCCTATAGATCTCAAGTGGAGATTAGTGTTTCAAGTACCTTCTTAATGTGCAGAACTTGTCATCTGTATGCAGAGCTGGTGATGCTGCTGGAGTGGTGGTCAGGCACAGAATGCACCCTATACACCGACCAGGCTACGGTGGACAAATTTGGCAAAGAGCATGTCATCATCATCCTCAACCACAACTTTGAAATCGACTTCCTCTGTGGCTGGACCATGTGTGAAAGATATGGCGTCTTAGGGGTCAGATATACAGCAACACTTTTGACTCTCATCAAAGATACACAGACTTATTCATAATGTTTGTCAACAACTTCATTAACTGCTCTGAATGACTTAAGAACAAAACAACTATCTGTCTTTCCTCTACAGAGCTCAAAAGTGTTAGCCAAGCATGAACTCCTGAAGGTTCCTCTGATCGGCTGGACCTGGTACTTCCTTGAAATAGTCTTCTGCAAAAGAAAGTGGGAGGAAGATCGAAAAACAGTCTTCAGTGGACTGGACAGGCTCAAAGACTACCCTGAATTTATGTGGGTAGGTACATGTCCAACACGTTGTTATGTGTGTATGAGTGTAGGTGTCATTTTAGAAGTCAGTCAACTCTGGCCCAGTTGTGCAAACAGGTTTCTGATATTGCCTCAGTTTATTGACTTCTGAGAAAAAACTGTCTGGGGGTGGAGAGAGGATTACAACCGTTTTTTGCACAAGGCGCACCTGGCTGACTGCTTATGTTCCCACATCTCATCTTCTACCTCAGTGGGTACAATGTTATTACTACCAATAGAAACACAACTATAAAAATAAGATCTGAGTTGTGATAAAGTGGAATTATTTTCACAGGGAAGAAATGCTCTTTAGAAATACATGAACTCCAGATGCTCTGGCCCATTCACTGGTATACAATTCAAGTTCTCTGTGTGCACCAGCTGTGTTTTCTTAACTGCACAGTGTGTGTTTTATTTATTTTTTCTTTGGTGAAACTTGGTGGACTGGACTGGAGTGCGAGTGGGTTTCTCCCTGCTCGGTGATGCAAAACATTTCCATTCAGTCTAAATAAATAAGTGCTTTACATTCAAACCCTCTTGACTTATGGCAGCATGTGCAGCTGTACGACATAGATCTTTGCTGAGGGTGTAAAAAAAACTTGCGTCACAGATTTTCACAGTGACTCAACCGCTTTGCCGGCTTAGATTAGGCAGATCAGCAGTTGATCTAATTTCCCCTCAAGTCAGGTATCAGGCCACTGGAGCACCGGTGTCTTAGTGGGTTGGGCACCTGCCCCATAAACAGGAGGCTGTAAACTGCTTTCCAAATTATTATGCAAATGATATTTTTCTCTGATTTTCGTAAATGGTTGATGTGAATGACAGTCATAATTCAAGTCATTAACCGTTAGAGTATAAGTCGAACATACATCCCTTTTTTTTTTTTTCCCCAAAAATAAAAATCTCAAAATGGACTGGTCATATTTACTGAAGTTCAATTGATAACATCTTAACAGGCTGAGTTACATTTTAACATAGGATCCCTTCTTTGATATCACCTTCACAATTCTTGCATCCATTGAGTTTTTGGAGAGTTTCTGCCTGAATTTCTTTGCAAATTGATGGAGGATGGAAGCCACACCATGAGTTTCTCTCCTTTTATGCCCATAGCAGCCAATGACACAGGGGTATTTTTTGCAGCATGAGATGGTGCATTGTCATGCATGAGGATCATTTGCTACAGAAGGCACAGTTTTTCCTTTTGTACCATGGAAGAAAGTGGTCAGTCAGAAACTCAATATACTTTGCCAAGGTCATTTTCACACCTTCAGGGACCCTAAAGGGGCTTACCAGCTCGCTCCCCATGATTCTGGCCCAAAACATGACTCCGCCATTCTTTGCTGACGTCGCAGCCTTGTTGGGACATGGTGGCCATCCACTACACCCATCTGGACCATCCAACATTGCACCGCACTCATCAGTAAATTAGTCTGTTTAGAAATACAAGTCCTCATGTATTTTTGGGCCTACTGCAACTGTTTCTGCTCGTGGTGACCGAATAGTAGGTTTATGCACAACTGCAAGCCTCTGGAGGATCCTACATTTTGAGGTTCGCGGGACCCCTGAAGCATCAGGAGCTTCGAATACCTGTTTGCTGCTTTGTAATGGCATTCTAGCAGTAGCTGTCTTAATCCGATGAATTTGTCTGGCAGAAAACGTCTTCATTATGCCTCTCTCTGCACAAACCCGTCTGTGCTCTGAATCAGCAACAAATCTCTCGATGAGCACGCTTTAGTTTTCGTGAAATATCTAGTGTTTTCATACCTTGTCCAAGGCATTGAACTATTTGACGCTTAAAACCTGTGAGCTGCTTGATAATGTGGAACTTCCTTAGGTAGTTTTCTTTAATTGGGCTCACCTGGCAAACTATTTATCACAGGTGACTGAGATTTATTTCATTGATCCACAGAGCCTTGAGACACAATACCATTCATGAGTTTAATTGGAAAAACAAAAAATTAAATGTTTATTGAACTTCAATCCAATTTTCATAATAATTTGGAATGCTGTGTACAGCCCTTGTCTGTGGCACTTGTTTGATTCTGGTCAGTGTCATTTGCAGCAGGTCATTCCCCACTCTCTCTCTCTTCCCCTCATTTCCTGTCGTCTTCAAGCTGTCCAAACTAATAAGGCCAGAAAGGCCAAAGAGAAAGCAGTAATCAGGGTTTAAGTATTCCGGCGCTGGGCGTGGATAGAAGAGAGGGGCGGAGAAGACAAGCCTTTTGGTTATTTATTTCCTATTTTGTATTGAAAATCAGAATAAAATGGTTTACTGTTGCACAACCCCCCCCCCCTTTGGGAAAAAATTCAGGCTCAGGATTTTTTCTTACTTTAAGCCCTGAGTAATGAGCCAATGCTAAGAACATAGCTTTTGGTTCAGATGAACAAATTGAACTGAATTTAACTGTGTGGTAGAGCTGTCACCCACCTGCCTGCATTAGGCCCAATAAGATAACAGACACTGACCTTTTTTTATGGTTATATTGAAGTTAACTTAATCTGTAATTCAACCAAGTATAAAAGGATCAGAAGAAAAGCAACAAAAATGAGGTCACGCTATATATATATGTGTGTGTGTGTGTGTGTATCTATTAACACAACTGTTCTCTTCAGTTTCTTCTTTATTGTGAGGGCACCCGCTTTACAGAGAAGAAACACCAAATCAGTATGCAGGTTGCAGAGAGTAAAGGCCTGCCCAAGCTCAAATACCACCTCCTACCCCGAACCAAAGGATTCACCACAACACTGCAATGTCTTAAGGGCACAGGTGGTGTATATATACACATACACAAAGTTCACTATGTTCAAAATACACACGTCTTTTTTTGTTGTTCTAATATGTTACTTTGTTGTGTGTTACAGTAACTGCTGTGTATGATGTGACTCTCAACTTCAAAGATAACCAAACTCCCACTCTCCTGGGTATTGTGAACGGCAAGAAATACAAAGCTGACATGAGTGTAAGGTCAGTACTCTCCATTTTGGTCTTATATGGGTTTGTGTTTCTGTGTTCTGTTATTTTAGTAATGGTGCGTTACACTGCCAGCTGAGTCTTCAAGTGGAAGATGATGAATTTTAAACTTTGGGCCTCCATCCAATTGGGTTTTTGTCTGTAACAATGAAAGAGATGGTGGAAGAACTCAGGGTGTTGGCTAGTTTCCCAGAATGTTTATGATTTCAGACCAGTAACTCTAATAGGAAGTGCATTCCCACCGAGGCTACATTGACACTAAATACCCTTTAGTTTTAAAGCAAAGAAGTTTTCAAACCCCTAAAAGAGAGACTTCCAGAATCATGACACAGACACTGATGTTCACTTCCTGATTGGGTCCTGATCCATGACCATGTAGCTTTCTCTAAAAAGTCAGATTTATATCATGAGTTCCTTTTTTACAGGCAAAAACAGCATTAGGCTCGATTATCCATGGTTAAAGCAGCATAATGTACACACTATTTAATGACCTTGCTTCCTTTACGAACAGCTGTTGCACTTAAATTCTGTACATACAACTGCTGTTTCTCATCTATAGTATTTTGTGCAACTGGTAAACTGCCAAGTTCACAGTCTGCTTCATGTTTTCACCAGCATGCACATGAATGGGGCAGATATGAATGTTGGAAGCATTTTCAGGTGTTCTACAGAGTTAAAAAAAAATTCACCTAGATGGAGATAATTTTCTTTTTAAAATTCCATCATAAAATGAGAATATATTAGTTTGGACCTTGCCTGATTAAAGAGCTTGTCAGGGATTTATGGAAGGGCTGAGGAAAGCGTCTCTTTTTTTTCTGGACAACTTAACTAAATTAGAGATGCATAGTGTTTTTTGATTTTAGTCACATAACCCCAAAGACATAAAGATACTGGAAGATCCTACCTTTATTCAGTTTTTTGGACCAGAGTCAATTATAAAGATATGGAAGCTGAAGTCAGCAGAGAAGTAGATGATTTAGCAGTGCAAGTGAGGTTTTTGGTGAGGGCGCCCTCTGATGGTGAGAAACAACTGCCACTTCAGTTGCATTGTATTAATATGAAACGTGTCTGTGTCATTAAAGGGATTGTCAACTCTAATAGTCTGTTATATCATAATTGCAAGGTTATTTCTTTGTTTACAAATAATGTAGGTTCAGTTGTAATGTGTCTATAATTTAACTATTTTCCATTATAGAGCTTTCAGTCAGGCTGTTCACTGGGTCCCAAATTAGTCTAAATCTCCCGTGCATCCCTGTTGTTATCCCGTGTACCACAGACAAAATGGAAAAAATAATGGTAAAAAATGGGGAGAAACTAGTTTTTTCCGTGAGCAAGTTTCACTTGAAGTTCATATCCTTAAAATTCTCACTCACCCTCAGCTCTCTGTGCAGACCTTTAAATCCTGGCTTCTGTGAATAGCCCATCTGATTTCAATCCACCATGCCTGTTTCTTATTCCCACACAAATTGCAGCATAAATGAACTAGTCAAAATGTTTGTGATAGACGCCCATTTTTGTTTTGCACTTTTCCCTCTAGACGTTTCTCTGTGGAGGATATACCAGATAATGAGGCCGAATGTGCCAGCTGGCTGCACAAGATCTATCAGGAGAAGGTAAAACTAATTAAAGCAGCCACTAAAGGCTACCCACAGTCAAAATCTAAACAGGACCAATCCAACTCTTACATGTTGAGGATTTTTCTTCACTCATCAGCAGAATAAGTAGCTTCTGAAAATTATGGAAACACAAATACAGATATTTCACACATTAGACCACTCAAACAAATTTTAACAAAGAGTCTATTCTCGTAAAGGTTGCCTATTTATGAGAACATTCATTTCTGGATTTGAGGAATTGCTTCATTAAAGTCTGTACAGTGTGTACTACCAAAATAAAGGAGGTTTGTTACATGGTTAATAATTCTTCTTCCTGTCTTTCTCAGGATGCCTTACAGGAATTCTACAACAAAGAAGGCAAGTTCCCCGGACCTACAATAATCCCACCTCGCCGACCATGGACACTATTGAACTTCCTGTTTTGGGCCACCCTTCTGCTTTCACCCCTCATCAACTTTGCTTGTGGAGTGGTTGTCAGTGGGTCCCCACTCCTCATCATTGGCTTCACCATATTCCTCATCATAGGTGGGTTAACTCGGCACCAGAGACACTTTAAATGGCAGCACATCTTCTTTCTCATAGGCATTAGCTAAGACTTCAATTTGCTGAAGGCTCAGTGTTTTTCAACATCTGAATTGCTGCTCATTCGTGTCACTCCTTTTTTTTTTTTTTTTTTGCTTTTGTTGTCTCCACAGCCTCCATAGCTATCCGTCGCCTCATAGGAGTCACTGAGGTGAAGAAAACAGGCTCCAGTTACGGCAACCAGGAGGCCAAAAAACAAAACTAAAGTGTGTCAACCCACCCCTCCCATGTACGGCTGTTTCTGTGTGAACGCCCTGCGGTGTCTCACCACTACCCAACTCCATTCTCCTCCCACTGTTGAGTCAGTTGGTAGATTGGGGAGGAGATCCAGCTGTGAAAACATAATAGAGACCAGACTTAGAAATACTAATGGCACTAGTTTGAGAGAGAGCATGGAAGGTCTTGGGGTTCAAGCTCTCTGGTGTAGCACACAACAAAAGGAGGGGGAGATGCAGTAACGTATTCCCCTGCATCTTAATCCAGTTTGTTCCCATCCCAGCCCCATTAAATCCTGGTAACATCTGAGGTCCAGCACCTAACCTCTCTGAGGTAACATGGGCAGCCAGTCCCCCCCCTTTTCCGCTCTGCACAACCTGCCTCCACTTCCCTGTCACAGTCATCAGCCAATCAGGGTGTGGGGGTGTGCTGATTTCTCTTCACCCACAGAACACGAACCAATCCAAATCTGATCTTTTTTTCTTTTTATCTTACCATCCATCCAGGGGCCGTACATTGTTGCAAGAACAATCTGTTATATGCAGGATGTCCTCTCCCCTTTTTCACGAGGTGGGACTTGTAATGGGAGCCGGTGCCTTGAGGCCCAGCCTGGTTTCCTTAATTTTAAAGGGTCAATTCACATAAATCACACACATACCACCCCCCCACCACCCTCCACCCAAAAAAACCAAAAGAACATTTAACATCTTCATGTCTAGCAATGCAGATAGTTTTGATTGAGATAACTGCCACTGAGTTTGCAGACCCCTTACCAAAAAATGGAGGAAAATAAAATTTTGGTAATGGTGATCAAATCGCTGTTTGAAACTTCAGACCTCAGTTTCTTTCCACAAACAGCAACTGATGTTACTGACATAATTACTGACGGTTTTCACCAGAAACTATGTTTTGAATGTAAAGAATAGTGAAAACTGTCCTCACTGGAGTCATTGGATTATCCAAGTCATTGGCAGGTAGTTTATGTAAAGCAACATGTTCTTGAAGTTTTCATTTCATGTAATTTGAGCACCAATAATGACATTCAATTCACCTCCGTTGTACGAGGTTTTTAGTAGACGTCTCAGAGCAGAGCTCTCAGGATATAAATCCCACATCATCTCCAGAGCTAGATATCACAGGGGGGTGGCAAAATATAGTTTGTTTGTTGTTGTTTTTTGTTTGTTTTTTTTTTACTTTCATCCTGTGATCTTGGTGAATTGACCCATTAAAATCTTGGTTTCGAGATGCTGGTGTCTGTTGAACTACAACAAGGGCTCTGAATGTGAAAACTGTCCTGATCAAGGACGCCTACCATCTGTTACAGGTCTCATTTGCAGCCCGCAGCACCGATTCAACATTCATTCTAAAACATTTAAATTCTCCTTTCAATCTCATTCCTATTTTCGCATGCTTTGCACAAATAGGAATTTGCATACATGCTGTCCTTTTGTTGTTTGTTTTTTTTACATGACCGAACCTTCTCTGCCCCCCTAAATGTGATGTTATTCAACCAGCAATCCCAGTATGATCACTGGAGCAGTTCAACACACCACTCGCCCTCTGATGCCAGTACAAAGGCAGCTCACACTGCTTGCGTTGATGTGACCACTATGCTGTTGAATGGCAGTGGACTCCAGATTCCAGAAAAAGGTCAAACTATCTTCATGTAGCCTGTTTGGTGATTATTTTTGCTTTCCTCACATAGATACACGGTAGTGATGTTTTAACCTTTGCCTTAAGTCAAGCTTGCTCAGGCAAGGGATTGCTTATTCGCCAGCCCTTTAAAACAGCACTCACCTCTTACCTCTGTTTATGTTTGAGTACTCGCCTTTGCTTCCTCCCATCACAGCAGCGCATGGTGAAGTAGTTCGCTTCCTTTTGGTTTGATCACTAAAGCGTTTGTGTAATCGGGAAAACCAGTGTTGGTCTTAAAAGCGGAAAGCTAGGAAGGTGTCGGCTTGTTGAATGAGTCTTGTTAACTGTGCAGAGAAAGTTGGGTACACTCGGCGAATAGGGCAACTTCAATGGAAACTCAGTACACTACGACACTTAGCCTTTGTTGGTGTACTTTCAGTTTTATACATTTCACCATTTGATAATCAGAGTTGGTTGTTTTTTTTTTCATGCAGCACATGAGAGGATCACGTTTCCCAGTCTGAAAATACAAACAATGGTAGCAAGAGGTGGAGGGAATATTTTGTGACCTGCTCTCTTCTCCTCTGCCCTCCTGTGCCACATGTAGTATTAATCCCATATTTTGTTTAGTCTGTTTTCAAGTTTTGGGGATCATCACTCCTAAGCGGCAGTTATGTTGTGTACTTTCTGTAGAGTTTTTCAACCCAGACAAATTTCGTGCAAGCCTTAATAGACAGCGCTGCTTAATTTTTCTGTGACTATGTAGATGCTAACTGAGCCCCTGTTGTATGAATGATCCAAATGTAAAACATGCCCTCCAGTATAACAAGCAAGTTGCTGAGATTAGTTGTCAAGTGACTTGCTCTAAAGTTTGAACAAAGAAATAAAGAGAAACTAGAATGGAAAAGGTCATGTACATAATTGATCCACTTTTTTTTTTTTTTTTGACACAAAGGTACCTGGAGTTGCTTTACATCGGATGTCTGTGAAAGGCTTTAGGAGCATAGTCTGTTATCTGTTTTCCGTCAAATTCCCAACACTGAATATTGGATACAAACACACTCCAAAATCCATGCTGTCATTCAGTAAAAACCATTTCCGAAACAGAAAAGATAAAAAAAAAACTTTTTACATTGGGTGTTTTTTATTCAGTAAAGAAAAATAAGTACAAGTTGTGGTTGCTCTCTTTTTTTTGTCTGAATTCTTTACTAGAACCAAATACCTTTTACAAATTGAAACAATTTTGACCTTTTTTTTTTTTTTTTAAACCTCGGGATACATAGTTGCACCTCTTATGTCAGCTTTCGTTTTGTTTTCTAAAGCTATTTTTATGTTCTCTTCAATTCAAAGAACTTGAGAATATTAAAGGATTTAATCACAAAGCAACTTTTACTCTCTCGACTCATTTGGATTTGTGTGAGTTTCTCTGTTTGCACTTCCTTCCACGTTTTTCCTCCTCCATCGACAGACATTTTCACAGAGGCACCGCTGGCATCCATCTTCCTCCTCTCATCATGACTCAGCTTTCCATTAAGCTACAACATAAAGTCACACGAGAGTCTGTAAATTGAAAATATGTGCATACCTAAATTATAAATGGCTCATTCATTTTTAGAAATTGTAGTGATGCACCTTGATTCTCTTTTGCAGTCGACCTTTTATATGATATGAACCAATTTTCCATCAGATGCCCACAGGACATTTTGGGTGTGCAGTGGTAAGGAAGGGTCTGCAGACTTTTTGGAATGATCTGGTTTTCTGTATTAATTGATAAAATGTAATCTGTTCTTCATCTAAGACACACATGTAGATAAATGCTGCGGACTTAATAGCACACAAACCACACAGCCATTAAACGTTCACAGTGCTGGTGGAAAAGTAACAGGTCTTTGGACTGAGTAGCTTCCTTTGTATGAATGTTTTTCTGCTGTAGATTTATTTTCATGTTAGGGTCACTGTCCTGCTGCATCAGTCAGACTGTACTGTGTGGAAATCAGATCCAGTGGCTACTTTAAGCCTCTGAGGAGACGGAGCATTGCGTGTGTATGTTTTGGAGTCATCTGAGCTTGGCACCTTCTTCAATGAGAAGAGTCACAGCTTGAAATCATTTCCATTTATGGGCAGTTTGTCTGACTGTGGACTGATGATCTAAGAGACTCCTGTTAGCTTCCGGTAATGTTAATATCTGCCTTTGAGTGTTAGAATTGTATTTCACTATGGACAAGATTATTCATTCATCTTCTGCCGCTTATCTGTTTCTGGGTCACGGTGGGTCCTGGAGCCAATCCCAGCTCACACTGGGCGAGGGCAGGGTACGACCCTGGACAGGTCGCCATTCCATCGCAGGGCCAACACACGTAAATTCAGGTCATTCCAAAGAGTTTGCTAAAATCTTCCCTTTTTTCCACTGTATAGTCACACAAATGTGATGGGTCACTGAGAGACTGTATAAATGTATACATACTGTAAATGATGACTATGATGTTTCGTTTTAGAAATTACCAAGATATGCTCTTTTCTTTTGAATGACAGGACGGCACATTCAGGCTACAACCAAATGTACCAATGATTGAAAAGCTACAGCAGAGCAAGAGTTAAACTGAGCTGGCCTCCTGGGTTCACTTTACAAAATTATCTGCAGAGGTTATTATACTCATTACTGTCTCACTGTCTATCAGGTTTGGAGCTGTAAATACTTTGAGCGATACCTCTCTTCTAATTAAAGCCACAGACAGAAGGCTGTCGTCATGGATGATGCTTGCCAAGCATTTTTCAGACTTTATCATGTTTCATGGTTTCTTACCGTAGTCATGACTTTTTGCATGATGTGCATAATTGCACAGTCACTGAATCGAGTTAATTCTGACTCAGGGACCCTTTTAAAGACTGGATATGCAACTGCTGTGGCATTAACACCGAATTTGAATCTGAATAAAAAGGCTTTCTGGGGAAGCTGAAAGGGTGTGACTCTTTCTTTTGTTAACATTAATAATATATTCAATATCTTGATTTTTAAAAAAAAAAAAAAAAAAGAAAGGAAAAACTCTAAGTCTTGCCATTAGTTGTATAGAAACGTACGACTATCGTGACTACATGAACAAAAACAAACAAACGGAAAAAGTGAATTAGTCAAAAGTTCAACTGAGTCACTCTCAAGATAACAATGATCTATATATTGCTGTATTAGAAGATTTATAAAGGATTGTGTGTATCTATTTAATTTGGGTTTACACAGTCATTACATAGGTTAGTACCAATAGCTGATAGGTGATATCGAAAATACCAGGTGGACGTTGATAAAGTGATTGAAATCTTGTAAATTAAGTGAGTCAAGCCTCAAGACCTGGAAGATAAATTTTTCCTAGAAAGCTTAATGCATGCAGTGAACTCTGTACAGTCTCATTTCCTGTTAGGAAGGGACAACCGGAAGCGTTTCCCAAATTTTTCAGGGATCATTATAGTAGCGCACAAACAGGTTCCAGGCAAGTATAATGGTGCTTTTTGTTCATAGACACCGAGACCATTAACATGTTGTCTGCTGCTCACACAGCAAGACCAACAAGGGGAAATAAAAAAAAGTTTTTATGTAAGACTAGAACTGACTGAGCAAGCAAGTATCTCAAACAACCAATGAATGGACATTTATTTCCCCTAAATTATACAACTTACAAGAAATATAGCAGTTACTCCGTCTAATGTAAGTGATTATATCTAATATCGCTCCTCAGCAGGAAGCTGGCTGGGTGTCCAGACCTCAGTACGAAGCAGAAAGTCAGACTCACAAAGGACCAACTATGTGGTTTTACTTAGTTTGGGTAAAATGCTGATATAAAATGCGTAAGCTTCTAACTGGCCTGAAGACAACAAAGTTCAGTGTTCATTTTTGTTCTGCAGCTTCAGTCAAATCACATGATCATGTTATTAACTATGATGGTAAAAGACTTGTCTTTGCACTTTAGGGACCTGTTGGCTGCAATGTCTTGAAAAGTGAAGCTTGAAAAACTTTTGCTTCTAAATTGACCTTGTGTTGGCTTTTGGATATTCTTATAACAAAGACAAAACTCTCAAGAACATAAACCCTCTGGAGTATCCACAGAAGCTTTATTTTTGCTTCTGAAATGCTTAGTTTCTATTTCCAAAATGTGAATTATGGCTGGACTGATGATTTGTTTTGTCTCCTGTCGTCAGGAGATACAGAGCACCATCCTACACCACCGTCTGGAGTGGAGCTGAGGAAACACCACACTGACATCCACAGTGGAGAGGATGCATTCGCTGACAGCGTTCTCTGGGCTTGGTATGAAGTTTTTGTGGTCGGTGCACCTGAGAGAGTACGGCAGCCTGCACAGCCAGCTCTTCTGTCTGTTCATTACATACCAGCTCCTACAGAAGCAGGAAGTGAACAGCAGAGGGACCCCCTGAGCTGTTTAAAGACAACCTGAGGAGAAGCTGTTGGTGGCAAGGCCCATTTTACCATAAGGTTCGTTCTTTTATTCTCCTTCATTTGGTAGAAAAGTGAAAAATAACCATTCAAAGGGCCTTTTAAGCTCTTTTCTTTACAGTTTAAACTTTTTATTTTGGGCTAGGTCATTATTCTTCTTTCAATATTAGGGTGGTCTTCAGTTTTTTTATAAAAACTCCAACATATAAACTAACAATTATGCTGTTCAAATACAATATGCAATCCCTTGTATATTTCAAATTACAAATATAGTGTAGTGTAATATATTCTCATCTGCAAGTGTCATTGTTATACTATACCACATTTTCCCATCTATGGCACTACATCACTTTCTTCCCACACAAACCAAATATAGAATCCTTTGCCGTATTTTGGTCAGTTTAAATCCATATATTAGAGGATTCATCAGAGGAGGGATGAGCAGAAATTCGATCGAGATGAAGTTTTGAAGGTTTTGAGGTAAATCTCTGGAGCCAAATCGCATGTACATCAAATCAAAAACTATTGTAACAAGGAATGTAATCAAAGAAATTAAATGGGGCACACAGGTCTGCATAAACTTCACCCTGACATCCTCCGACCTGACAGCAGTTTTAACAATGTGCATGTAAGTCCAAATTATGAAAAAGCCATGAGACACATAGACAACAATTATAACATAGGCAACTATGTTGTTTGAAAAGGTGTCAGCTTCAGGGCAAGCAAGTTTAACAATTGCCCAGTTCACACAAAATATTTTCTGCACGTTTGAACTACATAACTTGAGTCCGGATGTTAGAAAAACACTGATGGAGAAGATACAGAGAGGAGTTAACCAGGAGAAACATACCAGCTGAGACACCCTCCTCTTTGACATCTGAGAGCGATAGTGCAGCGGGCGGCATATAGCCAGATACCTGTCATAGGCCATAACTGCCAGAATAGACAGATCACAGCAAGCAAAGGAGTACACGATAAAAGCCTGGAAGAGGCATCCTTCGTAGAAGATTTCTGGAGAAGACGACAGCAGATCTAGCAGGAATTTGGGGTAGAAACCTGTGGTTCCATAAAGTCCATTAACACAAAAACTGCACAATAAGATGTACATAGGCTCGTGAAGGTTTTCATCTAACGCAATAATAATGATGAGGGAGACATTGAAGAACAAAATGGCACTGTAATATAATAACGTCAAAGAGAAGAGTGCTACTCGGTAATTAAGCGTCTCGTTTAACCCGGACAGGATGAAGATTCTTACAAAAGAAACATTTTCCATGATTAAAGAACAAATCAAACGCCTCACTTCAAATCCTACTCCCCCCGTGTCAGTGCCTCAGTGACAGGACAGACGGTTTAAAGAGCTGGAGCTCCATCCCTACAGGGTCTGCCCTCTCTCTATACCATCTAACAACAACAGGGAGACACATGGGAATAAGAGTTTGTTCATCCAGTAAAGGTGAAATGAACTTTTTCTTGTTTATATAGACAGATACACATAGACTTTGTCTGTGTAACTGTAATAATTGTGATTACATTTGGCAACAACCTTTGTAGTCTTATTCAGTCACTTGATAGCATCTGACCAAGTATAATCCATCATTGTTATACACTGCCAGGTTAAACATATAAGGAGTAAATAATATGTGTCTTGAACCTGCATTCTATCAAACTTCTCACTTGATCTGTTTCCTCAGTTCATGTTTTCCTTTTTAGTTGATGGTCTCGATTAACAAATCAGACAGGTCCTGCGCCGTCAGATCTGAACCCTTACGGCTCTGTGCCTTTCTGCATCATGTCCAATCATATGACTTTATCACAACTGGACTATAAACGGTGTAGAAACTGTTCAAAGAAAGCGACAAAGGGTTCAAATATTTCTATCACTATGTTTTCACTTTTTCCTTTTTGATAATAAAGAACTGAGGATGTACATTGAAATCTCAGTTATGGTCGATCAGAATTTATTGATCAAAGATGATGGTACACATTTTGTGTTTGCATAAATGTGCATCATAGTTGATTTTAATAAATGGAGGGATTAATAATGCCGCAGAAATTCTCTGCAAATACAGATACAGATAACAAATTTGAGCTTTATTACGTTTACAGTATCTCACAAAGCAAACACAACTTACATAGCACGGCACTTTAATATTGCACAGTCTGATAAGTGCAACACAAAGCCTTATTAAAATTAGCATAACAGATGATATCAGTGGAAGAAGAATTTTGGTTAAAAAGCTGTTGTTGTCTCAGGTCCACTGATACACAGATTACATGCAGGACGATGTGTACATTTTTATCCACAGTTTCTGTCATAATAGTTACATTTATCAGCCAAATAGTTGACACAATGACAAAGATGTTGAAATAGAAATGAAACATGAGGTGACATTATTTCTACTAATTATATGGTAGTTGCACCAAGACAAAAATGTAATATATTATGTATCATATTTACCAAACTCTGGTAAATATAATATACAACTTTGAATGTTGGTTTTTGCAATAAATCTCACATTGTCTTATCCTTGAAGGAAACTGGTAAACGTTTGAGGCATTTCTTTGAAATCCCTCATGGTTTTTCTTTGTGCTGACATCTCGTGACTTTGGTCAAAAACCAGAGTTTTTACCGCAAAAAAACGTTTGAATTCGGATTCTTATTTGTGTCAGTTTGAACCCATACATGAGGGGGTTGAGGATAGGAGGAATCAAGAGAAACACTATTGCCATAAAATTCTGGACATTTTGTGATAATCGTTTTGAGCCGAATCGCATGTACAACAAATCAAAAAGCAAACATGCAACAACAACAATTAAAGACACAAGATGTGGTACACATGTCTGCATAAACTTACTCCTACTATCTTTGGATCTTAGGCATGTTTTGATGAGGCATACATAAGACCAAATAACAAGCAGGAAATGGCAAAAGTAAAAAGTATAATTAAAAGCTGGAATAATCGTTTTTGCAGTAGAAGCAGAACAAGCAAGGTTAGAGACTAAGAAATTAACACAGTAGACCTTTGGTATATGTGAGCCACATAACCTTGGATTTGATGTTGTTATTGTGCTCATGAACAGCATATAAAAAGGAACAAACCACCCAAAAAACACAAAAATACAAACTCTTTGCGTAGTCATCACAGAGTGGTATATCAGGGGTCGACAAATAGCCACATACCTGTCATAGGCCATCAGAACTAGAAAAGAGAAATCAGCACAAGCTGAGGAGTGCAACACAAAACCCTGCACAAGACACCCAGCATAGGAGATGACATAAGACCCAGACAGAAGATCGACAATGAATTTAGGATAAAAACCTGATGTCCCATAGAGTCCATTGATACACAGATTACAGAGCAAGATGTACATGGGTTCATGAAGGTTTCTATCTATTATGATCATCATAATAATGGTCACATTTACCAGCCAAATAACAAAGTAACACAATAAAGTGAGAGCAAGGACAGTGAGTCTTAGGTTTGCTGAGCCACTGAACCCCGACAGAGTAAACATTGTAATTACTGAAACATTACCCATAATGAAATGTTTCCATTATATTGCTGCGCTATTTGTTCATTTGTAACTTCAGCATTAAATCTCTGACAGTGGCCCTTCAGCAGTTTGAACAACTACAACCCTCCTAATAAATGCCTCCTTCACCCCTCCTACTGACCACTGAAAAGAACAGGGTAATGAGAAAAAAAGGAAAGAACGCTCTATGCTAATTAACCTCTGAAGACCCGAGCTTTTTTTTTCGTACGCATGTGGGTGTAAATTGTTGGCCATCTGGATCGTACACTGATGACTGAAATGCGCTTTTGTGACCACATGATTGCAGACAAAGTGTCCATGAGCTAACATAAATATGTAACATAATGTATATTATTTTAAAATGTGATAATTAATACAAACATGTATTTGGACAATCTTTATGATAACAACCCTTTTCTCTAATATACACCTTCCTTCTAAAAAAGGCCCAGTACCCTCTGCAGGTGAGCATAAATAAAAGCTCCCGGCCGCTGCTAGAGGAAATACTAGGCCATCCTATTCTTTGTCTACGTGATGTATTCATACTCTGCCATGGCAAAAACACCCAGTGGAACTGTAAAAATGGGACTTCAAACTGACATTGAATTTGGGTTGAATATGGGTTTCATCTTATATTTAAATGTAAAAAAATGACCAGTATCATATTTCTGGCAATCTGGCATATCACAATAACAAATTGGGATGAGGAATCCCTTTCACGGGAAGAAATGTGGAAAAAAAACTTTGCCCTTTATCTAATTTCTTCTCTCCTAATTTCTATGCGCACATATAAAGTATATTAATACAGTCAAGTTTTCAATACAGCTTCATCTTTAACTTCTCATGTTTTTGTTGTCAATCAGCTGGCTTTTTCCACGCTGCTGCCCGATGCTGCAAAAACTTAAAGCATTTATCCATAAAGTGAGAACTCAGATAGGGATGGCAGGACATCTTTCTTCTGCTGTCTTTCACACATCATGGAATATCTTGCTCAGTTTAGTTATCCCTCTGCTTCCTTTAGTACATGTAATGCGAGTTTATTTGCTGTGATGGAGCTGAGGCTCAGTGCATTCAAACACTCTCACACTTCTCCACCTCCAAGCATCTGTGTGTCCGCCCATGCAAAGTGGTGTAGCCCGAAGCTCCTAGTTAGCACCTACATACGCTCCAGTCAAACACCTGGTCTATACCCAGTCATCTCTAAAATATAGTCTGTAAACGCAGCGACAAACGGGCTACTTTATGCCCCAAATTATCTTAAAAGAGTACTGCCCAAAGGAGAACACCCCCCTCGGTTACATGGCGTTCCACTTACCAGTGGTGAAAATATGATCACTCAGTCAGTCCCATTGTTATGTCCCAGCTAAAAAATATCTCACAACCATAAAGTCCATAAAACTGTAAACAGAACCTGCACACAAAACTGATTCAATCAAAATCTCCCACTTTGTACAGCCTTTTCATCAAATCCAGCATTGACAGGTGCAATGTGATGCTGCTACATTTCTGCAATAAAAAATAAAGTGTGATTTTATTTTTAGATACATATATGCACACATCTCTGACAACTAACACTTAAAAAATCCACCCACAAACACACACACACACACACACACACACATACACATAGAATAAATATTGATTTTTCATTGTTTTTTCTACACGCTTGTAATCCCACAAACTAAATGCTCACATCAACATAAATTAGGCATTTACATTTTAAGTACGCTTTTCCTGAAACTTTTCTATTTCCAGTAGTTTGACTCAATAACAGGAAATAATTCGCAGTACTGTGTAGTCCAATTCAAAGGAATTCATATAGTTCAACGTAACAATGTATATTCATAAGTTGAATCTTTCTCGGAAGATTAATGGTTCAGGTATTTTTAATGTTGTGTTCTAATGGGCTGCATTATATTATACAGTTTTTTTGTGTACACTTAATTAATGTTTGTAATTCATTTTTTAATTAATTGTGAAACTTTTCTGCCTGCTACAACCAATCTGCACAAGAAAAAGAACACAACATCTTGTCTGCACATACAGAAACTCCTTCTGCTGTACTTGGTGTACTCTATCATGAAGCCAATAAAAGCTGTCTGTTGACCTGTTTCTACACACACTTATTCTGTTCCAGGTCATGGGGACCTATTAAAGGTATTAAGGCAATTATTAAAATTAAGTACTAGCTAGATGCTGGAAAGAATGTGCTGAACAGTAGCTGAGTGTCAGAGTAAATCTGCTTCACTTGGATTACGGCGGTAGCACATATGAAAGAATCAAATACAAAAAAAAAGTATGTGAAAACAAGACTTGCATTTGTATCTCTCCACCAACCAATCTAGCCACAGAGTAAAAACGAGTTTAGTGCAATCATGGCAACTTATGACATTTGACCACCAAAAAAAAAAAAAAAAAAAAATCAGTTCGTCCTTGTCCAAGTAAACACTGGGACACAATTTGTTACTAAAATATCACGTTCATAAGACTGCGACACAAACACAAGTGTTATTCATGTGTTTACATACTAAAAGCTGCATATGTTCATGTGTGAAACCTGTTTGATGATCAAATGTACAGCCTGGATGGTAGAAATTGATCACTTCTGTGTGCACTGTGTGCATCTGACAATACATCACACAGTGAAGAAGCTGTAACACACGATAAACAACCGTCTCTTCACTCAGTGACAGTGTGTGACTGTGTGGAGGTTACCAGTGATGGGAACAGCTTGTAACAGCTAATCGAACTAATTACCGTTTACCGTTACTGACATTATTAATACTGTGCTTATTAAACTGACACACACATATAAATTTCACACAAAATAGAAACCAATTTGTTAATATTGTTTCTTTTGACTTCCAGATAAATTACATTAATCGTTTAACGGAAATATTCATATAATGTAAACCAACAACATGATAGAAAAGTTTGGCCATTAGGTTTAATTCACATATTTCTAAAACAGAGTGAAATACAGAAAGAAAATGTTTGTTTCCTCCATTCTTACAGTTACTGAACATGGAATTTACATCTAATCTATCTAATGACATTGGCATTAAGAATTATAATAAAAAAAAATGTTTGATGTATAAACCCAATCGTTTGACCTGTTTATTTTAAGTACACAAACTTTAAAAAACTGGTTCAAACTTGGGCCAGTTTTAGTCCATAAATAAGAGGGTTAACAAAAGGTGGGATCATGATAAATTGTACGGCCATGAAGTTCTTCAAGCTTTGTGGCGCAGACACTGATCCGTACCTGGTGTACATGAGGTCAAAAAACAGAGCAATTGTGACAGTAAGCAGACACAGTAAATGTGGCACACATGTCTGCATAAACTTTTTCTTGCCCTCTCTGGATTTTAAGGCAGATTTGACCACCTGCACGTATGAGCACACAATGAAAAAGTTCATGGCCAAAATAGAAAAAAATAATGATAAATCCAACAATATTATTTGCTGTTATCGAATTGCAGGAAAGTTTAAGGATCGCCCGGTTCTCGCAGTAAAGTTTCTCTATGTGTGAACCACATAATTTAACTTTAGAGGTCATTACCATGACAATAGTTAGACAGAACAAAGGAACAAGTCTGGAGAAACACACCAGCAAAATAACCCTGTGTCTAGTCATCACAGAGTGATACTCCAGTGGTTGACATATCGCCACGTACCGATCATAGGCCATTAGAGTCAGAATAGAAAAATCAGTAGATGCATACGAGTATAATAACAAAAGCCTGCAAGAAGCAGCCAGTGTAAGATATAACATGAGCATTGGACAAGAGATCGAACAGGAATTTGGGGTAAAAGGCTGCTGTCCCATAAAGGCTATTAAAGCACAAATTACACAGGAAAATGTACATTGGTCCATGAAGTTTTTCTTCCCATATGACTGTAACAATAAGAGCAGTATTGACAAGCAAAATCCCACAGTAACACAATAGGGTCAAAGAAAAAAGAATGACTCTCTGCTTCGCTGTTGTGTCATTCAGTCCTGATAAGGAAAATTTAATTAAAATTGTTGCATTGACCATTGTGTTGACAATTGTCATACTAATGAGTCTTAATATTTGAACTCTGTCCTGTCTTTGGTTATCGTTTCTTCAGCTGGTGATATGAGAGGAGCAGATATTGAAATGAGGAGACACAGTGGCTAGAGTGAGTCACCGCTGGTCCTGCAACAATGCAAACACAAACTTTGCTGAGCACAGAAACTCCAATTAGCTGCCAGAATTCACAAGATCACGTAAGCGTGTTTAGCCATTGTCAGGTGCTCTGACTTTTTTATATTAAAAACTTATATTCATTATTGATTGAAGTTTGTCTTTTGCAGGCCTTTCAATTTTGGCATTACTCACCAATTTCCGTTTACACATGGTATGAAAATTAGTCCTGAGTTCATCTTTACCCCTTTAACTGTTTAAACACACATAAAGCACTCCAAATCACACTCCTATTTAAGTCTGCTTTGTTTGTTTCATGTATTCTTTGACAAGTTCACACGTAAATGCAAAGATCCATCCACATCTTTTTATTCATTAATGTTTTCAGTAGGAAAAGGAACTAGAAGGATCTAGAACAGCTACCATGCTCAATGAAGGGCCCTTTGGAGTATTTGAATTGCCAAATATACACACAGCTGACTACAACCTCTAATATCATGCCACTGCAGGACAGATTATTGTAACTACATGACTGCTGGTGTCAGCTCAGTGGGGGCATCAGCATCCAGACAAATTTGGGGCAGTCAGAAAAAAGCCAATCCAAAATAGAGCTGGGGAAATCCAGCTGCCAAAGTGTTTCTGAAGAGTAGCTGCTGGGTAGGAATTGTTTCTGATCCAAGGCTTAAGGTATTACTGTAGGTTTAAAGGTCTGACTGATCTCAGCTAGAGGATTTGTTGGGGGTCAGCTGCTGAAACCTGGCTAACCTTCTATTGTGCATACAAACACGTACGATTTACTTACTAGAAAATATACTATTCACATGTGATTATTAGTATGTGATATGTGCATGAGTCAGGTGTCGGGGATGGAGCCATAGCAGATGTGTTTCAGTTGTGCCATTAGACTGGGGACTGTCAAAACTTTTGTTTCATGTTCTGTTCAAAAGTAATTTCCACTATTTAATACCAAGATCTGTCACAAGATCTTTGTAAAGTTAAGATGTTAAGGAGTCTTCGCTTTGTCTGTTTAATCATCCACAATGATACAGAAAATGCTGTAGTTGGAACTCAGCTGTTCAAAACATGCTAAACGAAATTAAACATTTTTATTCTTCTAATAGCGCAAACAGTAACAATTATAGATTACTGGCTGGCAGTGAACACTCACTGAGGCTCATGTTTAAGCAAAGCTGATTTTTGTACATATAGAAGGGCTTTTTTTTTTTTCCTTTCAAAGTCTAAAGTTGCATGTCAAACATTTATGCTAAATTGTAAACTTAGTAACGTTGTTTTTGTGGGGCTTGTGGTGTCCTTCGCATCACCATCAACATCGGTGACTTTCCCTCAGTGGAAACCAGGTTTGTACACAGGCACATCTACAGAGAGCGGTGGTCTCAGAGCAGCAGCAATAAATTGATGTCCTGGGGATACAAAGATGTAGTGGACTAATGACCCTGAGGCTTAATTATCATGTCTACACATTAGCCTGTATCCCTGTCTCCACGACATGGCATCACAATAAATGGTAGTTGCATCAGCTGCATCATTAGTTACATCATGCTACTATTTACACAATATTATTGATAACTTATTAAGTAATTAACATATAATACTTTTTTAGTTTTTTCATCTCTGAATGGAGAGAAACTAAATCCATTTTCTTAAATACGAATCCAATAAATGTATATTATAAGGATTGTATAATGTCATCCATGATTACAGAGAGAGCTTTCTGAAATGTGACAAGATAAGCTGATTTCACATCATTAGGGTATTTTGGGCTTGGACTATTATGTGTTACAAACTGGGGGTAAAAATGTGGACATTTACAGTGAGCATATCGTGTAATGAAAATATAGGCCGAGGTGTTTTGGAGCTTAACACATTATAAAGACTTAAAACCAGAACATTTCTGCTGCTTTTGTCTGAAAATTCATTCATTCATTCAAAAACACTACAAAGTAATATAAAATAAAAAAACCTTTGCTGAAGTTAAAATATGTAATTATATGATTAGACTTCTATGTGGTGTGGTGTTTTGTTGCAGTAAAACAACATTGGCTTTGGTCTTATGATAATGAGATACAGCACAAACTTTTTACATGATATTGTGGCCTGGGTAAAAAGTGATCTCTCCAAGCTCAGCTAAATGAAAGCCAAAAAAACCCAGAGTTTTGGGTGCACAGGTACATAAATGATATGAAAGCATTTCTTTTTGTCTTTTTTGGATTCTTTGTTTGATGTCATTTTGTTTTATTCATAGCTTTCTTTTACTTCAAATTTCTAGGTTGCGACCCCTTTTCTTCTTCCTTCTGCTCTGCATTTCCCTCCCAGATTTTACCAAATAAAATGAAGTCCAGTGAGAGGAATAAACTCAAAGTAAGTCCCCACAATAAGGGAAAAAACCATAGAAAGCCAAAAAGAAAATCAAGACAGAGCACCTTCTGAAACACAATGAATTAAATATCTAAATATCTGAGGGAGTTTAATGTCCAAAGAAGTATGGAATTCACCCATGATAATTGTAAATGTAAAACATTCTCTCTACTTACATACTAACAAAATGCCTTGATGCCACACTAATCAGAGTAGGTCACTTAAACAGCATCCCAATGTTGTATCTGTGTGTATTTCTAGTTGAGTCCACCAGATGTCAGTTTTTTTCACCATGCATCAATAAAAAATGCACAACTTCAACTCTGTTAGTGTTAAATGAGCCATTAAAGGTTCACACAAGCATCAAAAACAAATCACAGAGAATGATTACAGATTAAGGGTACTATCACGGTGGTGTTTCTTGGATTTGTCACACAAATGTTACTTTTTTGGTTGGATGTTACAGCTGGTGTGATGTATTGGATTTTTTATCATGACTACAGTTGTGAACCTGGGATTTGATGTACTACATTACAAAACCATTTTTGCCATCATGAGTGAGGAGATATACTTAAAGCTTGTATCACTGTCTTCTGACCGAAACAGTCATGAGAATTTATTCTATGTTCAAATGGAGGAGAAACTGGAATGTCAGGTAGAAGCCTGGTTTAGCAGAATGGCACATAGAAAAAAAAACACAACAGAGAGATAAGTAATATTTCTCTAAATGCAGTATAGATTTTATCAGATATTATCTTTTTGCAGTCACTATCATCCAACAAGTAGCTGAGAGAGAAGGGGATCATTACTGCACTACCCATTTCCACCAGCAGGTAGAGCTGTGATATTTCAGTTGAAGTTTCAGTTTGTTAAGCATTCCTATGATCTGCAGGGGAGCACAGTATTAGAAATATCACTTGGTGTTAGAAACATTGTCTTATTGTTACAGTGTGACTTCATCAGCTTTGTACATGAGTGTTTAAGTAAAAAGTAAAGTTTAAGTGGGAGCCTTCTGTTGTCGGTCTGCAGTTTTCCTCTGTAGTACAGTACATTACAAGAATATATTATTTTCTATAGAGACAAAAATAAGGACTGCAGGAAATTGTGTTGTTCTGAGAGCTGGGTCCTTGATGCTGCTCTCAACACCAAGTAATTGCAGCCACATTTTCCAACAATAACTTGTGTGGTTAAGATCAAACCACTACACACAGTGTGGCATTTAGGTAATGACAAAAAATAAAGTGTATTGTCTCAATTAAATTCTTCCCTCGCTGGCCTCATGCCATGCATTAAAAGGATTTTTACTGGCATGTGTTAACTTTTAGGGGGCAATAAAGAAACAACTTGGTTTAAAAATGATCAGAAAAACACTACTTAGTTATTTAGCAACAAATACCACACATACGCTGACAAACCATTACAAACCTTATCTGTTTTATTCAAACTGTACATGTACAACAGGCTTATCTCGATAAAAAACAAGTAAAAAAGGACAAAAATGAGTATCCCCATAAATACAAAATGCCTTAAAAAAACAGTCTGTGTTTACTTGGTAGGTCGCATATGCTGATAAAAATACACACAAACACACTCATATTCCTTCTGAAAACCTAGTACAACACAAACAGATCAGCTGGTATCACTGACAGTGGAAGATATTCGCTTACTAAATATCTCTGCCTTGTATGGTAAAAGCATGATGGATGAGAAATGATTCCCATGGAGTGCTCAATCCTACATGCTAATGTTAGCCAGGGTTTGAGGTATGTAGTACATTCACATGAGATGTGAGATTTCTAGTATACAAACTGCTCTAACAGTATGTCATGAAGATTGTTACACAGTGTGTGATTCTAGTACCAGCAAATGAGGATTTGGGATGCAGCTTTAGAGATTAAAAATGACTAGTACAAGGTCTGTAAGGTCATACTGTGGGGAGTTTTCATTCCTTTACATCACTGTGTGATGTATGCAGAAAAAAATCTGCTTAGTGACGGGAAACAAAAGGTTTTGGCACATTGTTCTAGCTGACTCAGTCAAAATTAAAAAAACATGTATTTCTGCTCGGATTTTAGAAATGGCAGAAAGAAAGACATTTTTCAAACTCTCCTTGATAATCAGTGTAATGATATTACAGCTAATAAAATTTCCCTCACTTGAATCAAAGTCTTGAGTTTCCAAAGAAAGTTCAAAAACTACTCAGATTTCAGGAAATAAATGAAGGTCCTGAGCTGCGAAACACAGTCAGATCATCTTATCTTAATGGTAAGAGCATTTAGTCAATACTTTGCAGCTATTCTATTAGGAAGCTCTCAGGAACTTTTGAAACTATTTTCTTTGAACTGGAAAACTAGTTGAGGTCATGTAAATGTTCAATCTCACTAATGGACATAATTAATTTAGTTCTAACATATTATATCACCGCCACAGGTCCTGTCCCAGATATACTCCCATTCTGATAGACTTCTCTTCTGCATCTCTACCGCAGTCTCTCCAAATAGGAGAATACACCCACTTTTGTGACTTTTGACTTACTTAGTGTGATCTGGAACATCAAAAATACACCTGGTCTGAAGATCAAGAGAAAATAAAAGCCATCTCTCTGTGTTTCAAGGGTTTTTGAAAGGTAAATACTAAAAATAATCATTCATTAAAAACTTAAAAATGTTCAGTTCTTTTATGAAGACCAGCAAAATTATACAGGAGTAAGGCAGATTTGAAAATGGTGGGCAGAAAACAGGTGTGATCGTGTACAGTTATCTTTATCCAGGATAAAATAACATTTAAAATCCTGAGCAACCATTTCCCCTCCCGAGGCTTAAATCTGGATCCTTGAAATGGTGCTTTGAATGTCTTAAAGGCTTAAAAAGTCTTTTTGATGGGGAGATCCAACAGTAGAGAGACCACACACCGAGACAAACAATGGGCTGTTGTGTCTCCATTACAGAGAGTAGAGGCCTGTCTGTCCGTGTGTGTGTGTGTGGTCTCCTGAACTGTCAAATCGAGGTTGTCCTGTAGTGGGTCAGTCATTTTTAACACTTGTAACCTTTACATAACTGTGCAAACCAATGAGTAACTTCATTCACCTTCGGAGTGAACATTCAACACATGAGCATATATTCGTCAGTCTGAAGAAGTAAAAAATAAAATAAAAAGAGTGAAAAGTGAAGTGAAAAATTAAGAAAAAAAGGAGTTTTGATTATTGGGCAGCCACTTGGCACATAATGGCAGAATTGATGCATCATTCCTCAGATCGTAACAGGCAAGATTGTACTCTGCAATATTTAACACAGTATTAAAGCATTTCAGTCTTTAGCTAATGGCAGAGTAATTTAAAATGTACATGTATAGTCCGAGCTTCCCGAATAAATGAAATCCCAGTCAGATGGTGTGGCTGCATAAGGGATCAAACCAATGATCTTTTTGCTGCAGCAAGGACAGACTGCCACACTGTGTCCCATCAGTTTTTCCTGTTACGTAGCTTTTCCATTGAGAAGCTCTCACCAGAGGTGACAGGGAGTACATTCAAATTGTAATATTTAGGATATAAGCAATAATAAGTGGGGATTTTCATATTAAAAGTGACTTCACCAGTCTGGCTTTACAGTTCAGGGACCAGTATGTCCATTTTAACCAGGTTACAATCCAGACGATGCAAAAGCCAGAAGTGTGTGCTGTCTGATGACAAAAAAGCAAAAAAAAAACCAAAAACATTTAAAATTCGTCCAACTTCTACTGAATATAGATCAAAGTTTGTCTGTGTCCAGAATCCGGACATCACAAAAATCTGATCAAAATCATGTCCAAATTAGCACTTGGAAATAGAAAGCTATTTGACCTCTTTTTCGTGGTAGTTCGATCCAAAACTCCGTAGCTCCATATCCCCCCATCCTCCATCTTCACACGGTTGTCTCACCGTGGTTACCGTTGCTAAGGCGTTTGTAGAACCTCCGCCATGATTGAAGAGTCTTCCCGGACCATACCCAGAAACCTGAGGTGATCCCGACTATCATGGTCATCAGGTACTTGATCATGAACACGGTGAAGTCGGGGGTCATGGGGGCGAAGTTGTGGACCGGACAGGGGACGGCGAAGCGCTTGCAGGTCTGCATGTGCCAGGTCCGCTCCCAGTGCTCCCTGAAGGCTTGCTCGTAGAAGTAACAGGCGATCACTATGGTGGCCGGGACCGTGTAGAGGACACTGAACACGCCGATCCGCACCATCAGCTTCTCCAACTTCTCCGTCTTGGTGCCGTCGTGCTTCATGATGGTGCGGATCCGGAACAGGGACACGAAGCCGGCCAGTAGGAAGGACGTGCCGATGAACAGGTAGACGAACAGCGGGGCCAAGACGAAGCCGCGCAGGGCATCCACGTTGAAGATCCCGACGAAACACACACCGGTGAGGACGTCGCCGTCCACCTGGCCCATGGCGAGGATGGTGATGGTTTTGATGGCCGGGACAGCCCATGCCGCCAGGTGGAAGTACTGGGAGTTGGCTTCGATTGCCTCATGGCCCCATTTCATCCCGGCTGAGAGGAACCAAGTCAGGGACAAAATCACCCACCAGATGGAGCTGGCCATGCCAAAAAAGTACAGCACCATGAAGAGGATGGTGCAGCCTTCCTTTTTAGTTCCTTGGGCCACGGTCCTGTAGCCCTCTTCTTTGAATTTATCTACACAAACTACTTTATCCTCCAAGAAAAAGCCTGCAGCGTAGGCTACGGCCACCATAAAGTAACAGCCGGACAAGAAGATGATGGGCCTCTCCGGGTATCTGAACCGCCTCATGTCCACCAAGTAGGTGAGCACCGTGAATAAGGTGCTCACGCAGCACAGGATGGACCAGATGCCAACCCACAGCCGGCCGAATTTCACCTCATCCTCCCGGAAATACATAATCCCAGTGGGTTTAGTAGGCTCACACGGGGCCCCGCAGTCTTTGACCCCCATGAAGCGGTAACCCAAATAGGAAGGCACCTCCAGCTGCAGGGGGCAGGAGAACTGGTGGTACTGGGTGTGCGGGGGCACGCGTATGTTCGGTCGGCCCATGTTTGGGGGGAGGGTCGGTTCGGGTGCGTAAGGGGAGGACGAAGAGGCCGGGCTGACGGGTTCGGACGTGTTCTGGCCGACGCAGATCTCGCCGGCTCCGTGGACAGGGAAAGCCTCGCAGCGCAGCCGCTCCGGCCACTGGAAGCCGAATTTGTTCATCAGGGCTTCACATCCCTGCCGTGCACGCTCGCACAGGGACCGACAGGGAGGGATGGCCTGCTCCAGTACGGTGCAAACCGGCGCATACATGGAGCAGAGGAAGAACTTGAGATCCGCAGAGCACTGGACCTTCACCAGCGGGTAGAACTGGTGCACCTCAAGTCCGGCGTCCTCCTGGTTCGTGTGGCCCAGGAGGTTCGGCATGATGGTCTGGTTGTAGGCGATGTCGGTGCAAAGCGGAATGGAGATGGGTTGGCAGAACCCGTGTTCTGGGACGGATATACCACTCTCACTGTTGTAATGTTGAGCAGAAGTAGGTGAGAAGGCCAGCCCGCACACCAGCCACATGATCCGCAGAAAAACGGAGCCAGTGGTGGACCTGGCCGCCGCCATAGTTGAGGAGGAGGAGGAGGGGGAGGGAAGGAAAAACTTTGATCCAAGTAGGACGACTTCAAAAACTGCTGAAAAGCAACGGAAATCCACAGCCACTGTCCCAACACTCACCGTGTAGCCCACCTAATTCGAGCTGAAACGCCAGCACTCGACTTTTTCTCGTCTTTTATGCAGATAAGTCCAAGCGAAACGTCCGTCGTGTCATGACTTCTTGATGGTCTTTGTAAGTGACTCCAAGCAGTCCACTCTCACTCCTGATCCGCTGGAAATCGCAGTTTTAAGTCCAGTTCCCTTGAAATAATGCAAACCCAAGTCACTCGGTCGCGTTTGACGCACACGCGTAGTTAATTTGTCTCCAAAGAAAATAAATTTAAAACAGGGAAAGTCTCATATTTCCATCGTTTTTCTCCGTGACTTCGTGCGGAGCGTCGGTTCACATGCTGAGCAGTTGGAAGTCCAGAGGCTCGCTCTCCTCACTCCGTGCAGATTCCACCGGTTTCCAGGCGCCCCCTCCATTCACAAGACACCCCACTCCCCACAGACAGAACGCAGGGTGCCTTGAAACCGATGCCGCGTCTCAGCCAATCACAGCGTTTGTTTTCCTATAGGACTCGTTCTTGATTGGCTTCTGCTACCCATCGAAGAAAAATATGGTACAGCAATTACATTACACCAGAGGATTTTACAAATACAATTAATTCTGTCCACATTTAAGAGCAGTTTGATTTAATTGTACTTTGTATAGAGGACTTCAATTTTACGCCAAAACAGTGTGTTAACTTTCTTTTCTTGCCTTGAACAGACACCTCTAAATCCCACACGGCATAATAACAAGTTTGAAGCTCATTCTCTTTGGTTTTTTTGGACGGATCTTATTCTATCATACTTACTGCACTATTTACCAAGGAATATTAATGTTTTAACGCAAAGTACAGAGTTGAAATTGTTTTTATCTGAGGGTTATGTGACATTACATTTTGTCAAGAAGAGAACAGCACACAGCCAATGTAATATATTCTTACAAGAAACACTTAAAGTTACATAAAAAGTGCATAAACACAATCCTCTCTCAATTACTGTGGCCATTTCATACTTTTCACCAAGGTAATACTTAATGATCTGAAAAAAAATTGCTATATAAAATGATTTTCAGGCCACAAACAGTGAAGTCGGATTATCCACCTGCGAACAGAGTTTTCAGTGTCTTATACCTCAGTAGTCCAAAGTATATTTTGCAACACATTTTTCCTTTCTTATCTTATCATGTTTCATCTTCTACCAAAGCAGTCACCCCCTGGAGTTCATGTCTTTCGATTACAAAAGTTTCATTTTAAGCTTTCAAACATTTTATTAAGCAGCTGTGAAGTTGATTCTTCACAGCATCTCTTCACACACAGCCACTCACTGTATGTTGGACAGGTAAACACACTGCAGCACAGCAAGCAAACCACAAGGAAAATGCCACGAAACCCAAAAGGATTCCAGCACCTTAACCACTCAATCACAGTGAGTACATTTTGCTGTTCAAAGAGTTTCCTTCCAAATAATCAGACAAAGCTCCTGAATTGATCTGCATAATCGTGGGAATAAAGAGCAACAACATTCAAAGCAGCAGTAATTCACACAGGCCACTGAGGGTGGGAGGTGTAGGCGGTTCCTGGTGGTCTTGCTGCATTTGGTGCGTTTCTGCCCTGAGTGGAATAAAGATGGTGGGGGTAGTTTGGGGATGGGGGAAGGGACAGGAAGAAGAGAGAAGGTCAAAGAGGGCAGGGGGAAAGAGAGAAGGAGAAAAAGAAGTTGTACCAAAAGGAGAAGTTGATAGAGTGCCCACAATAAAGTAGGCGAGGTAGACTAAAACAGTCCCATTAGGTTTATGTAGACTCTAAACACACACACGCATAAGAAACACAAAACACAATTTATCAAAGAACCTCTGGAAAAATGCATAGACGTCAATGACCTTTGTGCTGCCAGTGATACAGATGACCATAGTACCATTAAATAAACTGGGAAAGTAAAAAAGCAGCAATTAGCATAAATAGTTTCAAAAACCCTCCAGAAGACTAGAGCCTGGCTTCATCTTCAAAACCATTTAGAAGTTGACTGTTGACTGCCCTTGGCTACAGACTAAATAGGGTACTCATTATCCACCTTTTGCAGACATGTTGAATTATTTTATTTTTCTTTTTTAGACTAAGGGCATCCACTAAGCTTTGCAGCTTGAGGTCAGCTACAGTTGCTTGCAATGGGTTATCCTCCTTTACCAAAATTAAGATTAAAAAAAAGGAAATTATTTAAGATGAGTCTTCATTTATCCCCCTTGGGGAAGTTTGCTCGTTACCACAGCTCTATACAGACAGAATAGAAAGAGAATAAATAAAATATAATTACAAATCAAAGAAAGAACAGTATATCCAACAGAATAAAACAAAAAGAACAGAGATACTATTTACAGAAAAATATGCAGTAGGCATTATGGATGACTGTGCATGATATGGTTAAAGAAGTATACAAATAAATAAATATATATGTGTATGTATATATGTATATAAAGTTCATCACTGGTGACAAAGAATGAACATTAAAACATTGTAATGCTTCTTGGAACTCTAGGGCTAACAGCTTCAAGTGGCCAGTTTGAAAAAAAAACAAAAACAAAAAACAGACAGAGACAGGCTCTTTTGAGTGATTTTGTGACAAAATCAGTCTAAGAGATCACTGGCAGGTTACAACAGGATAAATTCATAGCTAATTGTGCAGTTTCCATCTATCTACTGAACCTATGTTTTTAATTGGATCAATGCACAATGACCCCACCAATGCACTGATGACTCAAAAGCAGATTGTATTGATGTTCAAAAGAGGAGGGAGTTGTCCGACTTCAACTTGATGGTTTTGAACAGTTTATCCTATCAAGCTTTTCCATGATACTAAATGACCAGGCGTTATCAGGGCCAGGGGTTTTCAAAGAGGAATGGCTGCTGTTTGGGCTAAAATTGACTTCTGTTGTAAAGTTTGGTAAGCAGAGCCATTGTGATTCCAAGAAAATATGAGCTCAGGCTAAACTGCTCAGGCTGTCACTGGCTCAATTGTAAGTTCAAGGGATGAATAAAAAACACAAGTCAGTGGTGTCATTGGATAAGTGGTTTCACAAGATGGGTTGAGCCTTGGTTTATAGATCTGATAGGCAGCTGTGTAATAATTAAGGACTCTGGCTATCAAAGCTATTGATTGAGAGTGTTGTTAGTCTGCTGTGATTTCCCTGGAGGGTGTTGGTCAAACACCATCTGATCAGTATCACACACCACAGACGCTGCTAAGTAACACTGGAATGATCTGATGGATGGAAGCACAGGTTTCCTTTTCACATTTACCTTGTAAATACTTGCTCTTTTGAAGAACATTTACAGAAAATTGGTCCTAAATATACATAAAATTCCATATAAAAGACACATTAACATGACTATTTAAAGATACTAGCTTAGTTCCTTCTTTATGCATTATGTGAGACCATTTTCTCCTTTTGTTTGTCTGACATCCTTTACAGTTTGTTTAAAATCCTGTGTTTGACCGACAAAAATAAAATATCATTCTGCAGAAAAATGATCACCCAGCCCTACAAATGCCAACATGTTAAAACAGTCATCTTATCATATGACACTGTTTGCCAAACACAAACAACAGTTCGGTCTATGCAGACAATGTCAACAAGCACCAACTGGGAGGTCTGCATGGTTTACATGATTTCTACATTTTAGAGATACTAAAAGCTTAAGAGAAAAAAACATAGATTTCACTCAGGAGTCTCATGATTTTAACTGAAGATTACAGACCAGTCACCGGCGTCTCGAAGGATAAATTAAGTTAATCTGAATCATACAGTGCAACACAATACAACTATACACATGCAGATACAAGCATGTAAAAGCAAAGCATCACAATTTATCAACATTTACAAGTAGTTGTAGCAAGATGATTTCTGTCTGTTTCTCCCTGTCCCGCTCACTCACTCCTCACTGGTGTCTGCGGTGGAAAACGCAGCAGTTAGCCGACCTACCGGGTCAACTGGATGCACTTCATCATGTTTAACTGTAGCTGTTTGTTTGTGTGTGACTATGTTTGTGGATAGTGTCTGCAGTGGTCAAGCAGATGGGGGCAGTCCAGTAGGTTTCTAGACAGTCAGACAGTGTTTGTACTGCAGTCTGCTGCAGCTGGACATCTGCTGGGGAAAAGAAGTTACACAAACAACGACTAGATTTACAGTAGACCAAGGTGAAATAAACACAACAAAAAAGATTTTTTATGGTTTGCACTGTGCCTGCTCAGTTCGAGGATTGCCAGAAGTGTGACCGCCATGCAAAGTATTTGAGCAAGCGTGTGAAACCTAATGCTGAACAACTATTTAGATGTGGAGCTGAAGTAGAACAACACAAGCCTCTTAGTTTAGTCTGAGGAGGTTTTCCAATTTGAGGACGGCTCACAGGACATGTTGGCTTACCATGTTGGTCTAACCAGCATGTTAAGTGTTTTTGAGGATTGAGCTAAGGGTTAAGACACCATGCTGGTGTTTTTTCACACTATAACTCTTTTTGTAGTTGAATTTGAAAATATCAGGACAACATTATGGTTCTGGTTTCTAATTTATGTTTATCTTTTTCAGTCAGTCCAAGAGGCCTGGCCATATTCACTGCAATATATCTTCATCATCTGTGAGATATACGTATCTCCATCTACTCATAACATGTACTTCATGTACATCACTACTGATTAATTTCTAAAGCATATATCATAATGTTTTTAGACCAGATGCTCTTGTAAGTATCGCTGTGTGTGTGATGGGTTGGTTTTATATATATATATATAGCATATATACATACATATATATATATATATATATATATATATATAGCATTATTGAAGTATGTGAGAAACTAGCTTGGATGGGGGATGGGAGAACAACCTCAAGAAGTCAGAAGAGAGAGAGAGAGGGAGAGGAATGCAGGCAGCTGGTTTCTGTCTGTCAGTGCAACACAGAGAGCCTACAGTACTGGAATACTCACACAAGCACACACTCATATACACATACACAGGCTTACACACACAGCACAATGATGAAAGAACAATTTATTTAGACCAGCATAGTGTGAGTTCGGTCCGGTGGCAGGCAGCAGGAAGCTTACTGGCTGATGTCTCAACTATTTGCACAAAAATATTACATGTGAGTGTGTTACAAGCAAAAATTAATAATCATAATAACAATTTCACCACCTCACAATAAAATGTTGGATGGAATAAAAATGAAATGCAGTCATGTCAGTTGTAGTTGGAGTTGTGAGGGTGTGGGTAACCTTTGTGGTATTTATGCTATTGACACAGATCAGTCAGTTGCTCAGAATTATGAGAACAATTATTATAATGAGTGCATTAGTATAAAGAAAGTGGCAGTGTGGAGGTGGCTAAGAGGTTAAAGTGCAGTTTATCAGGTTTTTATGTGTTACTATACGTTTTACCTTCATTTCCTGTTACCTGACAAACCTATATATCTGGTAATATCACTATCTGTGAAAGGTTAATGCTAGCGAGGCTGAATTATCATTTGGGCAAATAATTGCTAAATATAGTGCAATTAAAATGAGAAATTACTATTAAGAGATTATTAATATAGAATGCAAAATATAGAAACCTCAAGTATGAAAATTTAAACATGCATATACACTCCATTGCCATTTTAATTAGGTCACCTAGCTATGACCTGTTGGTATCAAGCCTACAGTTCTGTGATCTGTTACTGATACCGTCAGCCAGATGGCAGAGGGGTAAACAGTTTGTGTGCTGGGTGGCAAGATCATCACTTGGGCCTTCCACACAGACAACGTGTGTGGTAAATGTCCTAAATGGCAGGGAACTCTCTGCCACTGGTTTACTCTGCTGTTCTCATTGATCTCTGGAGAGAGTTGTGGTTGTGAGCAGAAGACTGCCAAACCAGAAAGGCAACCAATCAGATGTTCTTCAACAGCATGTTTATAAAGGTTGGGAAGGATATCCCAGTCTAATCCAAACTTCTTCACTCTCTGTGAAAAAGAAGGGAGCAGTCTGAGCCTACAATTCTGTGGAACTAGTCCAGTGGAGGTCAGCCAGTAATGTGCACTGCACACAACGCCACTTCAAACTGCTGACCCTCTCAGCAGGGATGCGGTTGCCTCCTGCAGCTTTCCATAGTCTGCTATCATCTCTTGCTTCTTGTTGATGTCGAGGTACGGGCTATCACCATTCCCACTCGCTAGGTCTTTGTCAAGTGTTCAAGCCCAAGTCACATTGTTAATGATGAGGTCACTGCGGAGGGGGTCGGGTTGCCAGTTGCCACTACCCAAGGCCTTTTTGTCAGGAAGTCACGAACCCAGCTGTGGAGGGAGGTGTTAAGCCCCAGGCTAGTGCTCTCAGTTTTTTGACCAGACTCCACCATTAATCAGTTCCTGGTGTTTGCCTGCAGTGAATGTACTGTACATTTTGCTAAAGTGTCTTTTGGTGCAGTTTGTAGTTTGGTGTTTTAAAGACTCCCTAAAAATCTGCCTGTCCGCAGTCTTAAAGTTTTCACTCAGCACTGCTCAGGACCGTATGCAGTATATAGTCTTACTTTGTAGGCTTGGAACAGCAGAATGGAGATATGATCTGTTTTCCCAAAGGCAAGGCGGGGAAAGCTGTCTAGCAGCCCTCCAATGTGTGTTCACCTACAGTAGGTATGTTAAAAAGTCAACTCTGCTGAAACTTAAAGCTGCCTCAACATCGGCATTCTCCAAGCCATAGATACTATCATGCAGTTCATCCATGGCGGTAGCTTTGTCTGCATGTGCTGGAATGTAAACTATAGTCAGAGTTGAACTCTTGAGTCCAGACCTTTCTACCTCCACTTTACAGTGTAATGTTAATATTATTACATAGGAACCCCATCTGGACCTCATCTTAAGTTGAATATGGAAGAGAGTTGTTTCTTGGCAATAAACATGTTGTGTATTTGTCTGAACAGTAGACCTGCTAAATCGGGCAAAGTTATGTTGTGTTGGAAATGAATCCACCAGTATAACATATGCATTTTTCTGATGCGGTGTCTCTGTTGACATCAGCTAAAGTAGATAAAAGTGATGGCTTCTAAAACATACAAAATCCACTTGAGTAGTTCAGGAAGGTTAGTCACAGTACTTTCATGGAAACTTATGACATTACACTAAAGGAAACTGTGGGAACAATATTGATGTAAAATATAATAAGATCTGACTGGGTTAAATAACACGGTAAATCTCTGTCCCTTTTTTCTTGACAACTAACAATAGTCCTTTATTTCCCCTCCCCCCACAGTGCACACACTCACACACACACACACACAAAAGTCTTGGGGGTGATGTGCTAATTGATGCAAAATAGAGGAGGAGGTGAGGCCACAATGGCTGCCCTGCTAAGCTTTACATAGATTTTTTTTACTCGTATAGTTTGGTAAGGAAAATGGAGGAGAAGGGGGGCGGGGAGGGGAGGGGTAAGAGAAAGATAAAATAAAATTAAGCATAGGAACAGGAGGAGGAGGATGGAAAAGGGGAGAAGGAAGAGGATTAAGAGGGGGGAGGCTCCCCATGGGTTTCAGGTCAGACACACAGCTGTGGTCATCACCTTTCACTGCAGGGGACTCGCCCTCTCTCTCTCTCACACACACACACTCTGCTGTGATCATTGCTCTCTGTAGGAGCGTGACCTGGGCCAGATGGTCACTGCTCTCTCTTTATGACTCTACTCTCCTCTCATGTCCACACTAAGCCAGTGTTTTTCACACCTAAGAAACGATGCTTTCCTCCTGAGTGCAGTCTTTTCAAAACACCAGTCTTGCAATATAGTGTGAATGAGGCAAACAATGCCAAATCATTGATGTATCAATAACATGCCTTTAAGGAGAGTTGTGTATTACTGAAAGAAGGTAAATTGCTTTTGCTGCTTTGTGATCCTTGAGATGTTAACCTGTCTCTTAGTTTATGCTGTAAATTTAAAATCATAAATCTTTCAGCAGTGGAGCATTTCCAAAAAGAATAACAGATTAGGTAACAACTGAATTTCCAAGAAGTAACACTTGCCCAGCATGAAGCATGGAACTGATCAGCTGAAGGCCAAGACTAAAAAGTTTGGGCCTCATACATTCAATGATCATACCCATGGTGACTGGTGTCTCCCTCTACTGTCTCCCTGGCTGCTCCTCCATTTCCCCTGTGGCTCTTGCCTGAACAGGACAAACAAATTCATCTTTTCTTTTTCATGATGTAAGGTCCAAATCAAGGCACTGACTCCAAATCCTCGCTGTTCTCTTTTGTGTGACTGCAGCTGCCAGTTTTAATAAGTCACTTGAAATGTTTTCGCATGTAAAATGTATGGATGTATAAATGTAACATGTAAATTACTGTAATCGATCAGTCAGAAACAGTATCAGAATAAAAATTATTTACTGTCAAATGAATAATTATTGCATCGTCAAAGGGGTCAATGACAGCCTGAGTGTGGCCAACTACTGTCAAGTCAATTTATGTGTCCAAGGTTTTCAGTTGTATATGTGAACACATACTTTCCCCGTTATTTGTGTGAGAGGGTTTCAGCTGTACATGGAAGAATTGACTTGGCATGACTAAAATGTCCTTGACAACCCCTCATATTCATTACTTTCCCTGCATGCACCGCTTTTTTTACGTCCACAGTGTAGTATTGTAGTAAGTATTGTTATCATGTGATTTCCAGATTGAAGCTGTGGTTTTTTTCTCTGTGTGAAAAAACACAGCTGACATGTCTGATGAGGACCTCAGTCATCAACTTTAAATGTTTAGGCTCCTTTTTCCAGCACCTGCACCTAACTGCACCTTCTAATTCTGTTTCTTTTTAGTGCTCAGGGTGCGGACATACACTGAATGCATCAGGGACACTTGAAGTTCTTCATTGTGTCTGGTGCTGATATATGATATATATGTATGTTGGTTTTGATAGGGTCAAACTTACATCCAAGGGAGCTTACATTTGTGTATGTATGTGAATGTGTGTGTGTAAAGTTCATGCCAAATTATCCAGTGCCTAAAGTATTTTTTATCAAGCTTCAAACATGTGTTTTCAATGTTCTTTAAATACACTGCCTGTGCACACGCACACACACACACACACATGCACACACACATATACACACACATGCACACACAGTACTTCCAGTGCCAGATAGTTAAAATTAAACCTCTCCCTTGTTCTCTCGCAGACAAAGTTCAGTTTTCTTCTTTTGACATCAGACTATTGGTTTGAAATGGACAAATTGCAAAAAAACAAACAAACAAAAAAAAAAAAACAGCAATGCAAAGCCTGCTATCATAAGAAAGAAACTAAAGTTGGATCTTTTCACCAGTTAACATTCACCTGTCACCTTGATGTGTTTTTGTGTATATTGATTGGAAATAAGCAGTTTTTCTTCGTTTATTTTCTAGCCTGGGCACAGCTGGGGTTTCTTGGCTTCAAAAGTTGGAATACAGCGCAGCCTTGAAAACCTAAAAAATTACAATTTAGACCAATCTTTGCGTCTGCATTTCATTTTTCACTTCCAGAAAGCCAGTTCTTACATTTACAAGCAATTTTCTGAAAAGTAGCGAAAATATCAAAATATTCCAGTGGTTAATCACAAATGTATACATTTTTTGGAGGAATTACATGCTTTGAAAGAAAAATGTTGACTGTGAATGTATGAAAATGTAGAAACAAACAAAAATTGTGAGTAATAAATGAATCATCAAAGTTTTTTAACTCTGTATAATTACATATGTGTGTGTAGGCATTTCAGTGTATTCCTATGTGTGTGTGTTACTCGCTGCTCACGACACTGTGGTCAATCAAACCAGCCTCTTAGACTTACTGTGTCTCTGTGGCCTGGCTGCAACTCTGTTTTACTCCCCTACACACACGAACACACACACATACACCGCCTCTGTAGACTTGTAAACCCAGGTTGTGTTGTTTCCAGCAGCAGTGGAACTATATAAAGGTTTGGACAGGAGAAAAGTGGCTGCTCAGGTCACGACATGAGGTTACTAAGTCAGTGTGCACCAGAATGTGTATGGATAAACATGCTTTATGATTTTGATTGAACTATACCAAAGATTATGTTGCTACAGTTAGCTTTCAGTAGTTTGCTACAGCTCTGTCTTCCATATCTACTTCAAGAACTGCACCAGGATTTTCCATACACAAACATCTTTACTACAAGTGCTATATACTGTATGTTTCATTATTCCCAAAAACTGGCCATGTGTCTTCTCTGTTAGCTTGTCTGCCATTGTTTCCGTTCTTTCCTGTAGTTTGAAACAAACCAATGTGAGAAAAAGGCTTGATAATATAATTACTGGACCTCCTAACTGAGAAACACACATCAGATTTTTGAACAGCACTGAAAAAGAGCTTAATATGGTAACTGAACTACAAATTAACTCATAGTCATCCAATATAATACTGATGGCTTTAAGATACTGTATGAAAACATGACATCATGTGTCTGATAAGAGGACAATGATTTTACAATGCTGAGATGCTTTTGTGATGAAAACTGAATATTACAATTGCATGAAAAAAGGAGCACACACACACACAAGACGCCAAAAGCTTCTGCCAGCAGCTGTGATCCTTTAATGTCCCATGTTCAATTCCAAGAAGGCAAAAAAATATTAGACTATCTTTTTCTCGCTGCATTCCCTGCCTTTTTTTCCCCCTTTTTTTCATTTTATTTTCCTGGTTTACTGCAGGCAGTAAAAGTTGGAGCCAAAACCTGCTGGACACTTTTATATAGAAAGCACTAAAACGGCAAACAAGCGCTGATCACGAACATGGGTGAAAGAAAGGGAAGGAAAGGGAAGGAAAGGAAAGGAAAAGAAATGAAAGGCGAAAAATAGGGGGGGGGGGGGTGCAGATTTAATAGATTATACAAAGACTTTATCAGCTTTTTTGCATTTATAGAAGTAAATGAAACCTTAACAAGAAACCAGACAATTCCTACAGGTGTCCTTACTGATGGCTAAATCCTCTATCTGTATAAAGGCAGCGTTAGAACAAACTTTTACTACACCCTATGATGCATTATGTGGAAAATACTGTATTGCCTAATCCTATCAAGTGGGTTTATGATGAACCGAACAGGACGGTAAAAGCAAAGCAACTTAACACATCACATTTTCACTTTTCACTGTCAACAGAACACAATGAGCGCGTTCAGCTGATAAATGAGTCAAAAAAAAACTTTATTTCAAGAGAATATTTAAACACAGCATTGGGCTGACCAAAGTGCCATATCAGAAATAATTAAAATAAATACAAGCACATAAAACATATATATGTGTATATATATAGAGAGAGGCATATAAACATACAACAAAAACAAAAGAGGCGAAAGCAGCAAATACATAACATAGATATTACACGGCAATGAACTATGTTTAGTGAGCTAAAAGAGCATCAGATCAATTGCCAAATGCCATCACTCAAGCGGAAAACTCCACTAACCCTCAGATATACTATTAAAGCATCTCCAGTGACTCAGTACTTAACTACATCTACCCAGTTGAGGGGTTTGTTGAAACAGATGCATGGCGAAACATCCTGCTTTCTAACTTTTGTAAATCAGCAGAACAATGATAATTTCATATGTTATACTTGGCATTTACATCTTAAAAAATATAAACTATGTTACTAACGTGGACATGATTCCCCCTTTACAAAGCAAATCTGTATATCCTTTATTTGAATCCTCACTGAGTGGATGTGATTGTGGCTTGCAGTAATGTTCTTCTTTTAAGTCCTGTGCTCATCGTCTGAGAGGCGATGTGAGCCCAAACAGGAATGTTTAGCTGTAGTCAGGGCATGTCTAAGGAGAGAGACCTCTGCTGTTCCAACACATTTTTACACACATACAACATGCAGCAGGACATACAGGAGGGAGAAGGATTATTTAATGTAGCTGTTAATTTAAAAGGGCCAATATTTCACTGAGGTATTCTGACTGTCAGCACTATTCTTAAACTCTGATTTGTGCTTTTTGTTACTTTGTAGGATATAAAAACTTTGAGAACACAATTAACATTATTATATTTCTTATAGTCAACATTTTTCAATAGTAAACTTCAACAGCATAATTTTGAATTGTTAGAGACTGATTTCGACTCTCAATAATAAATATAAGTCATACACAATCATTTTCTATAGGGTTTTTTCACAGTATTGTTAACGCTTTAGTTCACCAGCAGCCATCACTAGATCTGAGTGACCTGGGACTATAACCTGACCCACAGTGTGACTATCTGAACATTCAGATGATGTTCTGCCCAGGGAAGGTTGAAATAAAGAACACAGCAACAACAATCAGCCAGCCAATGTTTACTTTTCATCATCAACACATGATTTCAGTATAATTCAGTTAACTCCCTGTGCTTCCATAGAATAAAAATAACAATAACAAACATCTATAAATTTTTTAAATATCTTCTTTCTGTAATTATCAAACATATTTTGCACAGAGCCTGTAAAGAGCCATGAATGATTATTGCTCAGTAGGCTATACAGGTTCAAGGCTTTTGCATTTGGTTTATGTTTGAGCTGCTTTTCCCAAGGAAAATTCATTACAGATAGGGAGACAGGTCACACACCTCCCTGATAGTGGGGTTGTCATTGTGGATAACAATATAAACATGAAGACGACCTCAATCTGTATGTGAGTGATTTCATTCTGAGATATGCATTTAAGTTAAGTTACGACTCAATATTTGGTATTGCAAAAGAGTTATGCAGGCGATCACAGACCGTATAAACGGTATATATCGCCCACAGTTTCTTTACCTCGGCTCCAATCCGCCGTGACGCAACAGGTGTGGCAACTCAGTGCTGTTTGTCCCTGCCCGGTTGCCGTCAGAGCCCCCCCCCCCAACAACACTCAACTGTCAGACAACTTCTGCTTTCACTGCGGTGCACAGATTTGAATCAGTAAAATGCCTTAGTTCGGTGTTTGTGGCGTGGCAGTGACTCACCGTTATCACGACTCCGTTAGAGCTCTCCTCTGAGACTTTCTGTCAGCTTCACAGCCGCCATTGGTAAGTTTAGGTAGCCTGTTTAGCAGCGGTAGCACGGTACTAGCTAAACAGTGTTTACCAGCTCTGCAGTCTGACACAGCAACGATAAAGACTTATATGTTTAAGTTCAAAGAAGGTAATCGTGCTGTGTGTAAACGTGTCGGCGGTGTCATACACAACAAGAAGGTTGGAGTTTTTCTATTTTTCTCACATGTTAACAGAGTACGCGTTTGCTAATCAGTCAGTGAACGTTAAAAGCCTAAGGGGGGGTCAACTTATAGGATCTATGTAATGTGACTTTACACAGATACAGAAATAAATCGGGAGTGCACGTCCAAGCCGTTTACATTGCTTCAGCACGCACCAATTGTAAACTTCTTTAAATAGTTGTGTTGAGTACTGATTGGCTTGGACGTGCCAGAAATGCCAATACAGTTCATAGTGAGGCCATTCATGACGGGAACAAACCACTCCCGCTCCCACAGTAATCAGTGGAAACGAGACCGGCCCTCTGTAGAGTGTATACCTCCGCCAAGGCCGAACAGCCAAGTACGTGTCCTCTGGCCTCAAGTATAGCTTCATTTATTTACATCAAGATCCACACATAATGTCTGGATCGTGTAAAACTAACCAAAACAGAAAAAGTGCCGTTTTTTTGTGTAAGTAATGCAGAAATTTGCCCCCTTGAACGCATCAAAGTGTATGGGGTTCTCCCCCAAACTTTTTGTTTATTTGTCCCACTGATCAACAAAGAAACAAATAATCACGTGAGGAAACGTAATCTCCTTGGCAGATGTAATAATGTAGTGCTTAAATGTTGTCTCTAATGGGTTACAAATGTCAAACCAGTTTCACACCTCAGTCTTTATTTTTGCATCTTATTGAAATGAATTGGTTTTCTGGATTATGCTTAGGCTATCCACAATTGCCTAAGCAAACATAGTGAAGAAAGTGATCTGATCCTGATCCTGATGACTGCCAACTAAATGATCTCAGGCTTTATTACACATGTTAAACTTAATGTCGAGTCTGTATTTACTGTAATTCTTTTGGCAACCAGCACGTGAGGCCAGATGAATCGAAAAGGCGTCAGAACAGAACAGAGGATTCATTTGTTTCCATCTGGTCTGAGTGAAGAGAAGACAGAGCATTGAAAAATGTTCATGAAAATGCCATCAATCTCCAGTGGAATGACAAGTCTGAGATAATGGAAAACACAGACGACAGGTATACACGCACACACACACGCGCGTGCGCACACACACACACACAATTTTTTGGCTTTTTTTTTTTTAGGTTTAAATGAGACTAGACTTGAGGTTAGATCAACCAGCGCTTCAAGCTAAGATGAAAATACTGTAATAGCAGCTTTAATACTGTTTAAATTGTTCAAAGTTCTTCAGAGGTGAATAGTTATTTTTCCATTTGCTGCTTTTAAGTAATTTATAGTAAGTATTTACAGTCCAGGCTATAATAGTCTGTGTTTTGTATTGCAGCCCTGCAAATGAGAAGGACCTCACCTCTCCAGAGCGAGGACTTCTCCACGTCTGGCACTCGGCAGGCCCCTTTGAGCACCTCAGTCCAGAAAGAGTGCTGCTTTCCAGGCCTGTTCTGCAGGCCACTCTTGGAGAACACCATGGGGTCCTGCTGACACAGGGTGAGTGTTTATTTATTGTGATTTAGGGCTGGGTGATTATTCAGTGCTATCATTTGAAGACTTAGACTGTTTCCCCATTCTTGTTTCAAAAAAATCCTGTTGATTTTTTCATACAGACAAATTAAATCTTGAAGAGTTGATCATATTTATACTAACATCTCCCAAAACAGTCTGGTCTTATGAAACAATGCGGTGGACAGGTTTTCTAACAGGTATTTTTGAAATAAGTAGTGAATATTGTAACATGGTGACATTAATGTTGCAATAATTAATGATTTTTTTTAATTGTCCTACTGGTATTGGAAAGCACTTTGGGAAGCTCAAATATTTATGTCATTATACGGTTTTAGTTGCATAAGAAGCCCTCGAATGAGAAAATCTGTGTTTTCTAATCAGTTGCTGTTGTCTTCAGGTGGTCAGGTGTATTCATTTGGGGAGCTCTTGTGGAGGGACCTGAGCATCCCTGTGTCTGCTCCGCTTCTAGAGGTGTCTCTGCTGGGGAAGTTGGTGGTCCATGTGGCTGCTGGTGGCTTCCACTGTGGAGCACTGACAGAGCAGGGCAACATCTACATGTGGGGAGAGAACACTGCAGGACAATGTGGGCTGACTGACTTGGGCACAGTCAAAAACATTACAGGTTGGTAAACACCCTATAAATACCTCACTTTATGCAAGCATCCGAAACACATATCTTCATTTGTAAAATAACACCCCACAAACAGCATTTGGACTATGTATGTACATTCATGAGACTCACACCTTATGTCAGTTTCAGAGCCGTGCTTGGTTAGTGTGGTGGACAGTGAGGCCGTTCCTCCAGCAGCTGTTCGTATTGTGGATCTAGCCTGTGGACGGGAGCACAGTCTAGCTCTATCATCCCAGAATGAGTTGTGGGCCTGGGGCAGTGGCTGCCAGCTTGGCCTGGTCACAAATGCTTTCCCTGTGTTGAAACCACAGAAGGCAAGTTTGTGTAAAGTCACTGTATTTCAGCGTTCAAGGCTCGCTCAGCTGTCGAAAAGTCAGAATGAATACATCAGAAACTCATCCCTGTCATGTATGATGAATTATTTATTTGATTTGATTTGATTTTGTTGTATGTCATATTAATGCGGTCTGTTCAGTTGCACATACATGCTGTCAACTCTGTTAAATATTGAATCATGTCAAGCTAAATGTGTGCATTTATTGGTGGTGAATTAATGATATTATTTGTGTGTGAGCCCTTATAAAAAATAGTATATTCAACCTAATCATCAATTTTGCATTATTTCCTACCTGTGCTCCAGGTGGAGCACCTGGCTGGCAGACATGTAATTCAGGTACTTTCTCTTCCTAATCTCCATGTTGCCAAATTTAAATAACAAAAATACTAAATTAGAATTGCAAACATACCAGCTCTTTGGATTTTCTGCAGGTGGCCTGTGGTGCTTACCATAGCCTGGCATTGGTTCGCAGTTTGCTCCCTCAGAACTACAATACCCAAAACTGCCCTGAGAAGAAGGAGCGGGGCCAATCACCTCACTTCTCAGTGACAGGGAAAGAGGAGATGTTCGCAGTTGATGAAGCTCACTACTGTCCACTGGGGGTGGAACTCAAGCACACCTTAACAAGAGAGGTAAGTATAATAATTAAGGAAAATTTGACATATCAGATGATGGACATTTAATGAGTAGATATGATGAACATGGCGTATATTTTTGATGTACAGATTTTGTCAGCAGCAAGACCACTACATTCCTTTTGCAAGTATCTACCTTCTTTTTAGATGTGCAGCTGTTTCATCATTAGTTAATGGCCAAGCTTTACATTCCCAGACTTCTCCCATGAGAAGAGGCCCCAAACAAAGGCTTCAGCATGTGGCAAGGGCAGCTGGGAACAGCCCTGGCTCTGGAGCTGGTTCATGCCCATTTTTTGAAGATGGCCAATCTACCACTAAACTGTATGGTATCATGTCATCTTCTCTTATTTGTCTTTCAGCGCTTTTACATCTTTGCATTGAATATTTATGTCTTCTATTACAAAATTTCAGGAAGAATCTCCAAGTTAGTGCCAGTCTCAAGCATGAAGGACTCGACATTGACCATCTGACAGAGGGCAGCCCAAATTCCTTCTCACAGTCAAACTGGATGGCCAGTAAGAACTCAAGTTTTGCAGGCGAGACGGAGATCCAGAGCCTCCTCCAGAAACTCTCTGGTCACTCTTTAGATTCACAACATACTTCTATGCCAGGGGATACTGATTCACTGAGCAGTCATACTTCAGGTTTGTGATGTATCTGTATCTTTATCCTTTTTTGATGAATTCGTTCTGAATTGAGAGTATTTATTTATTTGTTTGTTTTTTCATTTAATTTGTTAATTTTTCATTTGCCACAGATTTAGTTTCATCATGCACATGTTCCCAAGATTGCTTTTGTGATTTCCTCATTTATTTTCACTCATTGTTTGCATTTTTACATGTCATTGTTTCCATCTTTCTCTCCAGATGACAGCTGTGTTTCCTCGACTCCTTCCATGGACATGTTCACTTCCAGCTACAGAGATGACTCATTGGTTAAGAGTCAATCTACCAAGTATGGCCAAGTTTTATTGACAGCGAAGCATTATTTTGCTAAAAAATTTATAATTACAGAATACATGGTGCAGTTAATTAATAATTCAACTATGTGTCTTATACATGTCAAAAAGCTGTCACTCAAAGCTACTGAATCAATTGAAATTTATTTGTGGATTTTCTTTGACTTCAGCTAAATCCAATTCACTTTTATGTTAAATCATTGTGCACACATTGAAAAGAAAAGCAATGAGTCCAGGAAATGAGAGGAATTTTCAGCAAAGTGGATACACACCCGAAATTTGGTTTGCTTTATCTACATCCAAAAACACTTTCACCTACATTGTATTTGCAACTTTATCTTTGTTTCTGCAGTAACAGTGGAGTGTTTGGACCATACTCCTCTTCCTCCCCAGTGTGTTTGGAAGAAGTTCGGCTTCGTCTGGAGGCTGAAAAGAAAGAACTTCAGGGGCAGAAGAGCTCCAGTCTTACAAATATAAACCAGAAGGCAAAAACAGCAGCTAACAGGAGACGTTCACTGCCTGGAACACCCACCCATGGTAGGAATGGTTGGGTGTGAATAGCTTGACTGTACATTTAGGAAGTATGCTTATTTACTTTCTGGCAGAGAATTTGATACAAAGATTGATTGCTCTACTTTCTCTGAGCTCTCAGTATATAGAATCAGGAAATAGGACAAAGCTATTTACCAAGAAACATTTAAAGCATGATACTGCCTGTAAAACCCTAACTAGCATGTTAATTAGTAACAAATAAAGTAAAAAGGTCTAATTAGCTTTGGTGCTGGACAATTTTTGAACTTGGAGAAAGCCAAACTAACCCTTTACCCCTGCCTCCAGTCTTGTACTAAGCTAAGTTAACTACTTCCAGGCATCATATTATGATACAGATTCATATGGATTTGTGAGGTATTAATCTTCTCATCTAGGTCGCAGCAAAAAAGCAAAGAAGCATATTCCTTTTAAGCTTTGGAGCCTTTATGGGTGCCATTTTTATGTAATTATGACTTTGTGAGTAAAAACACACAGCACAATATATGGCCCGTGTTGGCTTATCAATTCAACTCACTGAACAACAATGGGTTCTCCAGCTTAGATCACCAGATTAGAAAATTAAAGGTCGTGGTTAAAGCATGCATATGATCACATGATAACATTATTGTTATCCTTATCTAGAGAAAACATTATCGGCTTTCTCAAGATAATGCGATAATAAACCTGTTATTGGGAAATGGCAATGACTAAACATGAACAATCATTAAGTCCATTGCAGACAGTAGCTTGGATTGAATACACAGTTTGGTTTATGGGGAAATTTCTGATCAGCAGATTCAGAGGACTCAACTTCTCATTTTCTGGGCTTGCCAAAAGTTTCAGGAGAGTCAGAATGAAAGTCTATTACCAGTCAGTGTTGATTTGAAAACCATCCAGGATGTGGATTTTTTGTTTTTTTCCCCAAACTGAGTTAGGGCTGTTGCCTGACAGCAAGAAGGTTGTGGGTTCAATTCCTGGGCCTGGGGCTTTTCTGTGTGGGGTTTGCCTGTGCCTGCCTGGGTTTCCTCTCACAGGTGACTCTTTGCCTGTAAGCGTGAGTCTGAATAGCTGTTTGCCTCATTATGTGCTTATTTGTCAGCCCTGAGATAAATTGGCAACCTGTTCATGGGTGGACCCAAGCCGTGCCTGAGATGCCAGAAAAAAAATTACAAACTGAATAGCACACATGAGTAAACAGCCTTTGTTTACCTGACCAAATCATTAAAAACAACAGAGACAGAGTGGTTCTCCTTGGTTCCTCAGTTGTTTTTACTGTTGTTTTTGTTGTTAATGGGATTTCCTGCTCTATGCCCCCTGGCCTCACAATGACTGTTTTAGCCTCATCTCTGTTGGCTACTTTGGAGATAGAAGGATTTATGAATTGTTTCCAGAGGAGTCATAGGGGAGGGTTCATACCAAACCTGTTGGGTGTGGTTTACTTGCATATAACCATGTGGCAAAGTTTATTGAGGCTGGTGAGTGAGTGAATTCTGTTGCAGTTTGTGGTGAGAGCACCAGAGCATTACCAGCTACACTCTTTCATTATACAGATGGCAAGCAATTGAAGTCTGGACAGATGCTTTTATTTAAATAGTACATGAGGGATCATTTGTTAGAAACAGCACTTTTCTCAGGATTACCCCATCCGATAATTTTTTTGTATGTTTTTCTTTCAGGGTCTCCTCGGCGACAGCGGCACTGTGCCTGCAGGCCATCCTCTGCTGGATGGACCCAGGCTGCAGCACATGAGGAGGCAGGAGACGGATTGCCATCTCTGGAGACAGAAGTATGGAGCTGGGGTCGAGGGTCAGAGGGCCAGCTTGGCCACGGAGATCAGCTTGCTCGGTCTGAAAACACAAACACACATTTATAATAAAAATAATAATAAAAATAATATAATAAAAATGCAAATAAAACATCTTGTACCCTGGCTTGTATAATGTTCTACTCTAATAAAATTATTACAGATGATAAAATTTGTTTAGTTAATTACTCAATGTGAAAACCCTATCTATTTAAAGCCACCTAAAGCACATTAGACAAATCACATAATGGTAGATTTTAAATGTCCATAGTATTTTTAATGATGAATTGAATGTGGCAGTAATTATTTATTCAAAAAACGTATGCAAACTTGTAAAGATATGAAAATATGGTCAATGTTTCATAAGCATCAGATGGTAACTATTATGATATTGCCATTTTACAGTAAAATACTGAAATAATTGATTTGAAATTTACTTTGATTTGCAAAGTCACAAGAAAGTAACAGAAAGTTACAAAGTTATGTCCACAGAATGGGATTAACTGTGTGTATTTGTGTTTATGTGTGCGTAGACTCCAGCCTTTGTGTATCAAATCTCTGACAGGGGAGGAAGTGATCAAAGTTTCTGCTGGGTCACATCATTCACTGGCCTTGAGTGCTCAGTGCCAGGTAACAGACACACAGCATGAAAATACACACAATTATCATTTTATAGGCAAGGAATTTCAATGACATTGTTTTCATTCAAGTTGAATTGGTCCACACAGTATGAAAGCCACTGTGTGTTGCAGGTGTACTCATGGGGCAGCAACATGTGTGGACAGCTTGGTCATGGCAACAGCCCAGTCACTGTTCCTCAACAGGCGAAGGTACAATAATCTGCAGGCTGTTACATTTGCTCTGTCATTCACTTGGTCATTCATACAGAAATGTATATGTCTCTATAATTTTACATTCAGTCTTTATTTACATAATCAATCAAATCAAAGCCTCCTGACAAAGTACTCAGTTGTAAACTGTTTAAATAAAGAAGTCTGTGCCAGGAGTTGGTGACAAGACACTAAAGCATTTTTATAATATACAAATTTCAGGTAAAAAGCCAATAAATGCCTAATGTTTGTCTATGGTGGGTCACCTTAGCTGTCTGATGGTCTCCGGGTTTGGGATGTGTCAGCTGGTCAGAGTCACTCCCTCCTCCTAGCTGACGGGGACTGTGTCCAGCCGATCCTGTTGTACTGTGGCCAGCGCCAAGAGTCAATGCCAACGCAGAGTGAGAAATCTCGAAGGTCATGCCCAAGGTCACCAAACGTGGCAGAGAGTACAGTCAGAGCCACCCTACTTCCTCAGTGCATTGAGGTTTGTATGTTGAAAACACACAGAGCTGAAGTTTATTTTAGGCAGTACAATTAATTACCATTGATCGGTGTCTTGCATCACAGCATTCAGTGGCCTAAGCTAATTTGCATTACCGGTCTTTAGATGCACCTTTAAACAGTAAAACTCAACAATGATGCCATAAAGTAAACACTTTTCAACAGAGCTGAAATTGAAAGTGAGGGAGATGATGGGTGTAATTGCAACACCTGGGTGTGTTTTTATTTTATTTATTTATTTTTTGACATTTTGGAAATTGTTTACTAGAGTGTACAAAGTGTGGCACTGACAAGAAATTGTTGTCAGACAAAAGACCTATAAAAATCAAACAACAGATGTTAATTCTCATTATTTTGTGGATTTATTTTTTACCAAAAGCCAGCCTATGTTAACTGACCATTAACTGATTAACTTTTAACCAAAAAGATTGGGAATGTGTCTGTAACATGTTAAAATATACCATTATGCAGGAGTTGGACCTAAACAATCTGGTCTGTGAAAACAAAGATCCAGATAGAGGAGTACACACATACGATTAACTCCATTGTTGCAAATGAGGCATTATCCTGCTTCTCCAGGGTCACATAAAAAACAGCTTTACATTATACATTCAAAAGGTTATTATTATAAGGATCAACTTTATGGAGAAGTGAATCACTTGTTGACAGGCATAGAAAAATGTGCTCTGAATGTGAATAACCTACAACTCGTTTGATTCAGACTGGTATTAATCTTCAAAACACTTTTTTTTTTTAAGTTTAATACCAGTCCAACTCAAGGACTAAAAAGCAGATGAAGAAAAAAATCATAACAGAAAAAAACCCACAATACACTAATTACATTATTTATTGAAAGCCAAAGTGTTTTTAATTTCCTTTGTGCACAGCAGTTAAGTGTTGTGAAATCATATTTAAATTAGGCAATGGGCGTTGTGGCACAAAAAAATAAGGTGAGTGCAGTTTTTATTAATGACAAAAACAAAAACACATTCTAATTAGTGTGTTCTTACTATGGACAGCCCACATTCCTTCCACTAGGCTTATCTGCATGGTAGTCCCACCTAACCCATCATGTCTGTAAATTCAGTATGAAACATCATTATAGTGTCCATGTATTAATGGCATGAGTTTCCTCTGTGTATTTATGTGTAGATGGGTTATATCAGCAGTGTGTGCAGTGGTGGTCAGAGCTGTGCAGTGTTGGCAGACCAGAATGTCATGGGTTTCATTTCCACTATCCATGAACTGGCATCTAAAGAGAGACACTTCTACTGCTGGTTAAGCAGCATCAGGAAGCTCCTCCTCATCCCACTGCGCAACAGAGGTGGGACTATCTACCATCTGTGCGCTGTCTCTTTTTTGTTGGTCAGCCCTGTGATGCATCTATTCTGACACACTCATTCACTTGGTCGTTTTGAAAATGGGAATTTGATAGTCTTGAATGTAATGAAAACAGATGGTCAATGCAAAGGATTGGTGCGGCATGCATGATATGTATGTGTATTTTCCTCCACAGAAAGTGTGTGCTCAGCACTAGGTGAGCCTCGCATTCATCTCTTTTTCTCTCTTTGTGAGAGTTTCGACCGTCTGAATGCCCTGATCGGTCAAGACTCCACGTCACTCAACTACTTCTTGCATGATGTGCAGCGCTGCGATGTCACTACTCTTCCCCTGCTGACACACACTGACCGCTTCCTGGACAGTTACAAACAGTAAGGTTCATGTTGTGTCAGATAAGTTCAGTGCAGACATCAGACAAATGATGTCAGATGTTAGGTCTGATTCATTAAATAAAATTACTTAATGATAGAAAAAAAACATTTATAGAAATAAAGTAAATACATAAAACCAAGAGAAAAATAGCAAATTAATAAATATGAATCAAATAATAATACATAAACACAGGTTTTGCATTTATTTTTTGCTACTTAAGGCTACCTTTGGGGACCAAGTTCACACTGAAGCCGAGTTAATTAAAGATGACGTGTCCAGTTGGGGCAAGCCCTGTCCCAAATTACCTCAGGATCTGTTTCTGCTTTATATCTGTCAGTGAAAATATATTCTACTAACCTATTTAAATGGTTTAGGGACAGATGGTGCTAAGTCTTCTTTTGAGTTTTGGTTTCATTCATACAATGTTCCAAACCCTCTTCTGTTAATTTAATTATTTGGTTTGCTATGATTGGTGGTTAGACAGAAAGTGCTGGTCTGATTTCAAGCAGAACTCAGTAATTTGATCAGTGAGTCTCAGGGCCAGAAGACAGGCACTAGGGGCTAGGGGTTTCTTTGCTGAAGGGCTTTTCTTCTTTTTCTTGTCCTACTATATGCTGTTTATACTTTACATTTTTACCCATCATCTGCCACAGTTATAAAAATTTGAATGTTTTCCTTTTTAATATTCTGCTTAAGGTTTGTTGTGAGTTGATCAGCTCTTTTTTTAAACATTCTTTTAAGTTGTTTTCACCTTTTCTTCATTTTCACCCTTTTGTTGTGCTATATTTTTCCTCTCATCAGCATTTCAACAGCAAATTATCTTAAATCACCTCTTATAACATCATTTATATAAACATAGTTTATCTATACTGTATTTGACCGCATATATATGTTTTAATACAAGCTTCATTTTTGTCCATACAGTGTGGACTACCTGCGAACACATGTAGAATTAGGAAAGTCTGTAACATAAGTTTAAGACATAAACAAGGTGAGCAAATAAAGTTAAATCTTACAATGTTTCTGTTGACAGTTGATAGTGCAAGAATAAAAAGTGTAAAAAAACAAAAACCTTTCAGCATGAATGAAATAGCTCATAGTTACCTCTGATGTGAGCAGATTGTTAAGAGTTTTTTTTCCCCAGGGATTGGTATTTTTCTAATTTATCTTGGATGTGAATTGAAAAGAAATTTCTGTCTTTCTCCAGGTACTTTTCTGCACTAGGTAACTTCCAGGTGATGGGTGGATTCCAGTCAATCCATAAACTCTCACTGTAAGCTCCTTCTTTTCACTAAACTTTTGTGTTTTCACTTGAGGAGTCCTGTTTGCTTCAGAAACACAGACTCCTCATTCAAGTGTTTTTTTGCCTCAGTGTTAGCAGGAAAATAATTACCTTTGGTCAGCAAGGATTAACTTTCATTGCCTGAAAACAGACATAAATAAATGCAGATATTGACAGTAAATCCTTGTTTCTCTTTGTGTATCTCTTTATTTTTCTGTTTAGTGAGTGTTTAAGCTCTCAGCGGACCACACTTGCTCAGCTGTGTGCTTCAAATCAGTCTGTCAGTGGTGATGTTGATCTGGTTTCCTTGATGTACTGGCCTCTGCAGCAGCTTCACCAATACAGTCGTGTCCTGCTCAAACTTGCAGCCTGCTATGATGTGGTAAGGATAAAACTGTGCTTCCTCACTCCATGCGTCTTTTACTCTTTTTTTCATTCAAACTGTTTTTGACCTTCCTTTTTTCTTTTCACTTTGTTCTTTTCTCATGATGAGTAACAGTCTATATACTGTTTGTTATGTAAGTCAATGTTGTTGCCACACTGTACTGTTTGTTCAAATATGCAGTAAGTAAATGAAAAATCTTCTCTTTCTCTTACTGTTTCTCTCCCCCAGTTAACTGTAGAGTATCAGTATCTTCATCAGACTGCTAATCAGTATGAGTCCGTATACTTGTCGCTGTTGAGGAGGAAGAAGGAGGCTGAATCTACATTCCTCTTCTGGAAGAGTCACTCTGGAAAAATTGCTGTGAGCACAACTCTATGCTTTGTCATTGCCCTGAAATGGCAAACCACATCATCAACTGTGCTTCTGCAATTAATTCACCACACAGCAAAAACATTTCTGTTCACATAATTTTTTTTCACATCTCCAAAGTGGGGAAATTACAGGCAAAAGCAATTCCTACATCAGTTTTACAAATGTGAAGGTGTAGCTGATCCTTTAGTGGTTAATGGCAATGAGTCATACACAGTTGATTTCAACAGTTTGTCATATTTTTTTGTTTGGTCTTCAGGAGGTTCTGCGTCTCCCACACCGTCGTATAGTGTGTGAAAGCAGCAACAGGTCTCTGACACTACAAAAAGCTGGGCGCTTCTCCAACCACTGGTTCATACTGTTCAACGATGCACTGGTGCACACACAGGTACATGTGCAAAGAGAAAATCAGTATGGAAAGTACAGCCAGAACATTTGAAGGAAGTTAATATCATTAGTCACCAATGTCCCACAATGGACCAATGTTTCCAACTTTTTTAATTAATTTAAAGTTCTTTGACACTGACCACTGACAAAACCTCAATTAGATCTATGTGTTTGTCTCTGTCTGCCTGGTTCTTCTGAACAAGTACCTACTTGTTTCGCATATGAAGTTTGAATATGTACACTGTGTCTTTTGTTCATTCAGGGTACCATTCCCTCTCAGAGCTTTGTAAGTATTTCTGACTCCAGTTTACCCAACTTCCCCTCCATTCAAGCAGTTTAGCCAGCCTGACTTTTGTGCTTCACCGGCATAGGTGGGCTGGTCTCTGGTCAGTGCTCACTCTCTTGGGAGGTTCACATGATGGTGTTAGTAAGCAAATAAATGAATATTAACACAGAATCTTATGTAATGTTAAAGCAGCTGTTGGCCCAAAATGTCCTCATTCCTTTTACATTCAGAAAGCTTTGGTTTTATTTACAGAGGTCTTGAGCTACTACTTATCTACTCAGATACATTTAGCTAAAGCAAATGCAAAGTTATGATATTCTGTTTTTGTTCACTATTATTTTTTTTGTTACATTCCTAGTATTGTGTTCATGTAAGATGTTTCCGATATTCATTCATATTCTAATAATTTATATGAATGAAGGTGGTCTAATTGAATGCATTTTGGGCTCTGAGAACATTAGCATTGCAGATGTCCTGTGTTATTCATTCATTCATCTTCTGCCACTTATCCGTTTCCGGGTTGCGAGGGGTGCTGGAGCCAATCCAAGCTCACATTGGGCGTGGGCGGGGTACACTACAGAGACAGACAGAGACAAACAACCACTCACTCTCACCCTCAGCACTATGGGCAATTTAGAGCCATGGAGGGAGGAAACCAGAGTACCCGGAAAAAAACCCACGCAGGCACGGGGAGAACAAGCAAACTCCACACAGAAAGGCCCCAGGCCCGGGAACCGAACCTGCGACCTTCTTGTTGTGGGGCATCAGCGCTAACCACTATGCCACTATATTTTATGCATGTTGTTCTGATGGCTGATTCTGTCCAAACTGACGTCTAACTGCCACCAGAACAGGCTGAACAGGTGTGTGCACGTGGGTGTGTGTCCGTGTGTGTTTAAGTCCAGTGGCAATGAATACGGTCATGATAGCTCATAGTTGATAAAAATGCTGGTTGACAGGAAGCAACTCGCTGCTAATTCTCAAAAACCATCGTATCCAAGAAGACAGTTCCGGATTAGCCCAGGTGACAACGTCTACAACATATTTACTGATGCCTTGTCCTGTGTGTCTTTTCTCTGCTTTGGGCTTGTTTCAGTATAAAACTGTTTCCTCCTGAACTGTAACTGAGCTCTTATAGCTTCCCTGCCTTTCTGATTGTTGTGAGGTGGTGTGTTGAGGAGTAGAGAGTGGTGAAACATCTTCTGTTCCTTCTTCCTTTTTTTTTTGGTTTTGTCTTCATGTCCTGTGTTGTGTACTAAATCTTTGACATAATTGATACTTATTCAGTTGCTTTTGGATACATCATATGTATATGACGTATGTATGTCATATACAAACAGATTTCATTGTTATCAATTATTCCCTAATGCACATATTAATTTTTTAGCTTCCCAACCTTTATAGAATCCTCACTTTTAGTTCATTTCAAGCTATACTGTTATGGACATTAACTTGAACAGATTTCAGTTAATGAGTTAAAAAAATGTATTAAAATATCATGAAAGTGAAAATTCCCTGGAGGAAACTGAAATATGTGTTTTATTTTTAACAGAATCAGGAAGATGTGCACAGTGATTACCCATTTATCTCGATCAAGATTCTACAAATGCACATATAATAAAACTGTAGATTTGCACTGTTTTGTACATGTGTGTGATATTAGCTCATGTAAGAATCATCAATACAGAATTACCATTGCATTTATTCACAAAGATGGTAATATAAAGGTAATAAGTAATCCATAAAGCAGTGCTCTCCCTGTATCTGTCCCTGTCTCCAGTTCTCATCCCATCACGTCTATCCTCTGACCTGCCTGTGGGTGAAACCAGTTACTGAAGACAGCAGTGCACTGTGAGTTTGTTGTTTTTGAAAATCAAAATTGTGACTATCATACCTAACATGGGGAATACAAATAGAAAGTCAATAAACATGAGACATTTTTTTCAGCTCCCATCACATAAATACAGCACCTGTCTTGTTTGCTGATACTGCAACCACCTGTGAGCTTGAATGGATCTGTTTGAATGCTGGATTTTGAATTTGGGAAAGCTGGAGCTGGTCAAGCAGTGTTTTACAGTCATCATTTGTGATTTCAATTATTTAGATGTACTCTTTAATCTGACTTTCTTTTTTTTTCCTCATCTTGTTAAATAATTGGTTTAGCACACATGATGAGAATTTTTCCCCAGAATAAAGTAATTATGATCTTTGTCTTGTGTGTTTTTAGTTATGCCATCAAAATTACATGTCCAGAGGAGACTTTCACCATGGTGGCCTCAACACCACAGGAGAAGGTATATTTATGGTTTATATGCTTATTTTAAGCACAGTAAACAACCAGTAGTTTTAATCCAAAGTGGGGTTTTTTTGTTTTGTTTTGGGTTTTGGTTTTTTTTTTCTTTTTTTCTTATCTCTATGTAGAACAAGTGGTTACGATCTCTTAACCAAGCAGTGGATCAGGTGCTGGGTGGTGGAGGTCAGGGGTCATCACCTGGGGTGGCAGTGATGTCTCGTGCAGCTTCCTACACGTTCACTGGAGACGGACGGTTTAAAGATGCCCATTACCACGGAAACTGGCTGGGAGGACGAGTTCATGGCAGGTTAGAGAGCATGTTGGGTTGTTGTTTTATGTGTTTGCGTTTAACAGTTTCATGTCCATCTGTACAACTTGAGTATGCACCAAATAATGTTTTCTTATGGGTGTATTGATAAAACATATTTTAAAGTATGCTCATTCCTTGGATGTTGGGGCGATCCTTGATTTCTCCATAAAATGAGAGTATTAAAAAATAATATCATCAGTTTCGATTAGTTAGAACATGTAAAACTAGTAGTAATAGTTCTAGGATGGAGACCTGAACTAAACAGATCACTTCCATTGACTCAAACTGGTAGCAGCTCAATACTGGCTTTGTGCAAAATTGAATATGCAAAAAATAAAATATAATTTCTTAAACAGAGGAACCATGAAGTGGCCAGATGGACGGACATACAAAGGGAACTTTAAGAATGGACTGGAGGATGGGTCAGTGCATTAACCTGATGTAGTACTGAAGTACTGATCGTATCTCGACTCTCTGATTTTTACTGAACTTGTAGAAACAGAAAATAATTCATAATTAATTAATAATTAATTAACTAATTCTCTGTTCAGGAACAGTAGCATAATTTACTGAATTGCAACAGTACTGTTATATTTTTAATTTTGTTTCCAGCTATGGCGAGTGTATAATACCTAACAAAGTGCTGAATAAACCAGACAGCTACCAGGGAAACTGGAAAGATGGCAAGATCCATGGGTTTGGCAAGTACAAGTTAGTACACTGTTTTCTTTTAACTGTTTAGTGACAACTGAGCTGTAGGTTCTATCTAGTCAGGCCACGGAGGTAGATTTTTAATCACCAAAGTCATATCGGAATCATCTGAAACACTCTGTTTTAAATCAGTGGGCTGTTTTGGAACTGAGAATATGGCGGTGTTGGTGTACTTAAACACTTGCACTTTCTGTGAGCATGTATTCATATCTCTGCATGTTCTGCCCAGATATGCCAGTGGTGAGGTGTACGAAGGCTGTTACTACGAAGGCCAGCGCCATGGTTACGGCATGCTGAGCTCTGGTAAACGGATCAGGGCATCGTCCACTGTTTTCATCGGCCAGTGGGTTCAGGACAAGAAGACAGGATATGGCGTATATGATGACATCACTAGGTCTGATAAATTTTTCTGCTTCGAACCTGCTTTAAATGTATCGAAGCAAACTGGATATCCATATTTATTATGTGTGTTGCACCTTTCCTGAGAAAAAATGCTTCTTATATGTCCTGAAACCCAGGAGACTGAAATGTTACATTGTTTTCCTTAGAAATGACCAGATCCAATTTGCCTTCATCAAAATGGTCTTGATAGTGTCAAGTCCTACAGGAAGAAAATTGCCACACAGTGTTAGAAGATCTACTCTTGAAGAAGCATTTGTTGACGGATGAATATTTAGCAAGGCTTTTTTTTATGATCATTTTTGAGAGATCTTTGATGAATGTATATACTGCTGTAATTAGCCCCTGTTCTTATGTGTTTTTCCCAGAGGGGAGAAGTACATGGGTCTGTGGCTGGATGACCAGAGGCAAGGTAGCGCCGTGGTTGTCACCCAGTATGGAGTGTACTTTGAAGGTCCCTTCAAAGAGAACAAAATGAGTGTAAGTTCATGCTTAAATATGTGCTGTCATCATACTCGCATATACATTTTTGGATATAGACATCCAACTGTAATCCAAATGTTAGCTGTGTTGATGAAGACCTCTGTGTGAGTTTTCCACTTGAGAGAAATGTTTATAATTGTAGTAAAAGAAGGATGATGGGTTGCTCAATGACACATGGAGATTTGACACTGTACCTGGTGTTGGCTGAGTTGATCATAAACACACTGATAATGTTTTGCATTCTTCGTGAAGAATATGGGACTTCTTCCTTTTCATTCTTTCCTATTACATTTATATAAGTGTGCTTAGTGAGACAGTGGTTACTGCAGTATCTTCCACTTATTCCACAAATTCCTTTTTAAATTATTGATGCAAAATGTTGGGCATAGACTATGGAAAAACGGTATATTTAATTTGCATCTTTTCTAAATAAATATGAAAAATACACGAGCATTTGATAAAAAATAAAATAAAATAAAAAAGGATCTTAGGGTATAACAGTTATTTTTGCACATTTGTCTTACGGCTGTATAAACTTTGATGTAGTGTGTGTTTTCTCTCAGGGTTCAGGGCTGTTGGTGTCAGACGATGACACATACTTCCATGGGGAGTTTTCTGATGACTGGACCATCAATGGGAAGGTAGAAAAAATGTCTCTTATCTGTGGGCTCTATGTGTGTCAGTAAAAGTGTTCTTTTGATGTCTAACGGCCCTTATACTGGGACAAAATTTCCTTGTTTAGGATTGCAGGGGTAATTAGAAGGAAAGTTGCTCATCTTTTCATCCGTGCATACTTAATTTAAACTTAGAATATAGGGTTGGGGTTAATTGCAAAACAACTACGTTACAAGCATCAACAGCTATAAACTGAAAATAATTCCTTACACAATAACTAATCCTTTTTTTTGTTCTTCTTCAGGGAGTTTTGTCCCTGGCCAATGGAGATTGTATAGATGGCCAGTTCAGTGGAGAGTGGAGCGCAGGATTGAAGGTGGTTGGGACATACACCAAACCAGCCATCGATGAACCTGAAAACAAAGAGAGAAGCAAGCTGTTGTGAGTACTGCTTTGCACTACTTTAATTTAGGAATTAGGCTGTAGGTTTTGGCATGCTAATTTCTGGATGTAAGAATTAAAGTGAAAGCGATGAACATGATCAGACACATGACAGGTTGTACAAATATGAAACAGTCTGTATCATCGAGACCTTAATTTACTTGTTGTTATTTTAAAAATGCGTGCACATGCAGCAAGTTGGGGCAGTATGTGGTGCCTGCAGACCAGAGGTGGGGCTGTGTGTTTAATGAGTGTTGGAGTCGCCTGGGCTGTGATACAGCTGGAAGAGGAGAGAGGACTACAGCCTGGGAAAACATCGCTATTACTATAACAACTGCACGGCGACACAGGTGGACACAAACACACACAAAATTATATTTCAGAGTTCATGTTATGGTTACTTCTAAAATATGGTGATGAACATGTGTCTGTGTCTGTGTCTGTCTTTATGGATGTAGCCCAGGCCTCAGTAGGTCCCAGAGCAAAGTGTTGGAGTGTTTGGAGTTTATTCCTCAGCATGAAGAATCTGTCACGACTGCAAACTACGATAACATACGTAGATATCTCATCAAGGTACAAGTGAACTGTCTATGTTGCTGTCTTTCTGCTAGTCTGTACATTGATTTGTCATGAAGACATGAGAGGAACGTACCATAGATATATAGTAAGTACAGAATGTATGACATGTGGGTGTGGTTACGATACACTGTTTATCTGAAACCCACCTCTTGATTGATATTTCATAAATGCATATGTTTATACTTAGACTGGTCAGAGTCAGTATTAGGAAGAGAGATAGTAATAGAGGAAGTTTAGAGTCTAAAATTGTCTTACACTCAATGTAATTGTGGCCTAACTACATCACTTTGGAAAGAAATTATTCTGTGCAAATGTCTGTTCTAACAATGTGGTTTTATGGTAGTTCAGACCTTCAGAAAGGTTCTTAATAGGCCGGAGCTTTGGAAAATTATTCTATTTTATGTTTTACCATTAAAGTAATTATTCCATGAAGAATATAATAAAGTAATCCAGTGTTTCTCCTCGTGATTACAATGCAAAACAAAATGATTATGGCTTACTAGAAACAGTCAGAGGTCAGACAGTGTTTTTGTTTACTTCATACTTCACATTGACATAGTTTGAAGTTTCTATGTCTCTGTGGTTTCAGGCATGTGAGACCCCCCTCCACCCTCTGGGATGGCTGGTGGAGACGTTGGTGACAGTGTACAGGATGACTTACATCGGCGTGGGATCCAACCGCAGGCTGCTCAGTCAGGCTGTCCAGGAGGTTTTGGCTTACCTCACACATTACAACAGCATTGTCAGGTTAGATTCATCTCCTCAGCTCTCTGTTTTGTTTGCGTCTCAGTCTGCAGGCAAATCCTTTGTTTTCAGCAATGTAACGACATTTAAAGAATAGAGACACTTATTTCAAAGATTTCTTTGTGAACAGAGGGATGGTCTTCTCAGCAGCTTGTGATGTAACCCTCGCTACAGGAGGTTGACAAGTCAAGAGTTATTCACAGCATTTGTCATTAACAGGCTCAAGATTTAGACAATAGAGTGAGAAAATTTGCTGTTTGTACAGGTTGTTTTCATTTAATTTATTAATCTTTCCGTCCTCCTTTTTATGGGAGCGGATGGAAGTCCAGCATTGGCAAACATGTTTTTCAAAGGGGTAAGGTGTGAGGAAAGAGGAGGTTCCCAGAGGAGTTTGGGGCAAGGATTCACAGGTGTATTAACACAGTGTTCTGGAAACTTCGCAGAATTATCAGTAACCATTTGGAAGGGGGAGACAATTATTACATTTTTGTCTGCATGCCATGTTCACAGTTAGTGTTATTATCATCAGTGTCCCTCAGTGACATCATTCACAAAAAAGAAAAAAAAACAAAACAATAAGAAATAATCAATCAAAATTCAATAGATGTTAGATGTATAATAGATGGAAAAAAATTGCATTTTATTAAGTCAAATACATTTTTGCCTGCAGGTTTCTATTTCCAGGGTTACCAGAGGATGGTGGCATCATCCCAGATCCCCCCACCTCTCCATCCACAAGCAGACGTGTAGCTAACTCATTAGAGCAAGGGTGAATGTCCACACACACACACACACACACACACACACACAGAGCTAGAGTAGTAATTGTCATCTGAGCAGAAAACATTTGTAACTTAGAAGATGACATTATCCAAACAAGACCCAGCCAGATGGCTTTTCTTAGTCCATCACTTGCTGTACATCAAACCCTGGTCTCTCTTTCTGTCCTCTTCCTCCACCTTTGTTCTGCAGTGTTGTGGTGTTGAGCTCTTCCTCTCTGCTACTCCCTCTGCTGCTCCCTCAACTCTACCCCCCTCTCTTCACCCTGTACTGCCTGCAGCAGGAACAAGAGGAGGCCCAGTACTGGGAGCACATCCTCCGACTCAATAAACAGCCTGACCAGGCACTGCTCAGTTTGCTAGGAGTGCAGGAGTAAGTTTGCAAATGCAGCACACACATTTCCATTTCCTACATTAATGTGTAAACCCAGAGAGAAGCTGGTTCTAGCCAGTGTTAAATTCGCAGACATAGAACGTTTCCTTTCATAACATTGAAATATAACATTTTGCATTTTACATTTTATTGACTTTTTCTCAACTACTTTATTGCCATATTTATTATTTTTTATATTGTTTGTGTGAAAGTTATATTTTTTTTCATTGTTGTAGGAAGTTCTGGCCAGTATGGATGTCAATTCTGGGAGAGAAAAAGCAGGTTGGATACAAATTCCTTTTTTTTTTTTTTTTCATTTTTCTGTTTGTACTTTTTCTCCCTTTTGCAATTGCAAATAAATACAGTCATTTTCTATCTTTTAGTCCATCTGTCTCTTACTACTACAAATATTATAAGTTACCTATAGTTCTATTATAAGGTTAAGATGTGCTATGTGTAGAGTGTATTCTACAGTCAAATCTGTAATGTTCAAAACTGTTTCTCTGCTTCTTTTTCAGATTTTATCCAGCAGTAAAGATGCCTGCTTTGTTTCAGCTGTAGAGACACTCCAGCAAATCAGGTTACTGCCATTCAAACTGCCATGATTCAGAAGACATGATCAGTCCTACATGACAAAAAAGCATATCAGAACATTATCTATGAAGCTTGGCATCATGTATGAGTTCTCAGCTCAAACCCAAGTTATTACAGCAGAATTCCATTGTGGTATTTGACAAACTTTTGCATTAGTTCTTGTCGTCATTAAGTTCATAGTGGAATGAAGACCATTGATTATCAGTACCTGACAAATCCAACCAATCCCAGACCTTATGTGACATGACATGGCAGATTAGTCCGACAGTATCACACAGCACAACTCACAGCATGAACTACATATAAAATTCATACATTATAATGTAAATGAAAGACTTAAATGTTAAAATATTTGTCCTCCTGCACAAACAGTACCACCTTCACTCCATCAGACAAACTCCTGGTCATCCAGAAAACATTTGAGGAGTTGACCCAGGAAGTTAAACCTATGCTGGATGATGACTTCCTGTGGTGCATGGATGACCTGCTCCCCCTCTTCATCTATGTGGTTATCAGAGCTAGGTTTGTTATCAAACACACACACACGCTTTTTGTCAAACTTGATTTTCTGATCTCTTTCTCGTGGTCATGCCCTGACTTTTTTTTCCACTTTTTAGCTACATATTAGTGACCAATTCTAAAAAGAGCAATGATGTGGTCAGTACCTTTATTAGTTAAAGTCATTCACTTGTAACTCTTTGCTGCTGCCCAGGATCAGGAACCTCGGAGCTGAAGTCAGTCTGATAGAAGATCTGATGGACCCCAACATTCAGCATGGAGAGATGGGACTAATGTTCACAACACTGAAGGTGATGAAGGCTATCTTTGTTACATAAATCTAATTCTAACCTCTAAACCAAATCTGAACCATCAAAAAGCCCTTTAAACTTGTGGACTTCAACAATTTGGTCCCACAAATGGCAACAGACCTGACAGGTTTAGCAGGCTCCCAGTTTTAAGGGTCCGCCACGAATGTAAACAAACCTCTACACACACAATGTGTAGATACTGAATATAAACCACACTTTTGTTCATTTTTCATTATTTATATTTCACCCACATACACATTTATTGCTCATTCATCCTTCATTGATAGAAAACCATTACAATTCTTAATTCCCTATTCCAAATAGCCTTGATGGTTATGACTGTGTCTTGTGGTACAAATCTGGATGCAGATTCAAATTCACAATTTCTAATTTCACTCACTCATCTCAGTGCATGTGTTTAAACATGTCCCTGTCTCTCTGCTGCAGGCCTGCTATATACAGATCCAACACGAGTCGACTACGTAAGAGTGGCCACGGTCAGTGGGATGTGTGAACTGCAGTGGTGGCATGGTGCCACACATGAGCAACTAGAATAAACCATTTGATGCTTAAGTATTACGTGGGTGGCCACTGGGAAGCTGCACTGACTGTCCGTCAACGCAGAAAAAAATGTCTGACACTGTGATCAGTGCTTGGGGGGGTTTCAGCACTCCAGAGTGGCTTGTCTTCAGTATTCAAAAGGAAAGTAACACATCCCCCTCTTGTGGACATGTTACAGAACTGTAGTATCATTAACATGGGAATGCAGTATATTGCTACTGAAGATTTTCAACAATCCTTTTGCTCAGTTTCCTCTTAAGTTCAGCAATGGTCATCACAAATATTTCATGAAATGCTTTGGAGACGCAAAACTGTACCAGCACTGCAGTTTACCTTCATTTTAAATACTTTTTTAAATTTTACAGCATTTCCCTAAAGGATAATCTATGAGAATATACAACAGGGTCCCTGTGAGGTTTCATCTGCTTTCTAGGATAACAGTCCAGGTGAATGATGCCACTTTTTAAAGGGAAAATAGCTCACTAATAACTGAAATAATAATGTAAATATGTTGATAACACTTAGCCTTAGCCAGATTGACACACACTTTTCTTTTTTTTTTTCTTTTTTTTATACGCAACTATAGGTACCCATTAAAACTGAGTATAGTCAAAACTGACTTAAGTGTTATAACTACTGTTTTGGCCCGTTGAGATTGCTGTTTGTCAACACAAACTTCTTACTGAACTGTTTATGTTGACTTTTAGATAGTGATATGAACATTTCACTTGTCACATTTCACTGATCACACATGGAGTCTAATATAGCAGAGTCAAACTCCCCCTGAGCAGAGATCACACTTTTTGGACAAGAGGCACTCAACACCTCAGTTGTAGTTTGATATTTCTTCCCCAGTAAACAGTAACTTGTACAGTATGTCCCTGCAAGCATGTATTATATGCAGATGACTTAATTTGTTCACATTGAAGTCAAAAAATGTCTTTATCATTTCCTGTTATATTTTTTGAATGCAAGAGGTATACAGAACATTCAAAACATCACACTAAACAGAACTCCCATTTCAAAATGATTTTTACAAATTTATTTATTTTGATTTTTACCATCCTTCATTACAAATCCAACCTATGTGTCCTCCAAAATATTCACACAAAGTGTCTCACTTGACTTCTGCTATTCAGACCTAATATAGAGCAAACTGAGCAGCGGCAGAGTAACATGTCACTGCAATGGGAAATGATTTTTACTTGATTTAATATAACTAATGAGGGAACACTGTGCGTGTGTGTGTATGTGTTATTTTGGACCAACACTTTATTTTTTTATTAGGGGGTAAACAAGAGTGTCCTCGAAACTAATGCATGGTGTGTGTGAGATAAGTAGCATATTTTGAACAAATTTGACAAGGAACATTTTTAAAGTTACACTTTTTTCAATGTAGACAAACCATGAAAGTGTTTGTTGCTGTATATCAAGAATATATAGGTTATATACAGTACATGTATGTATGTATGGACCTCCATCTAGGACGTTTTGCTTTGCTCTCTTTGTTCATGAAATGAATGAAAAGGACATGAACAAATTTCAGTGAAATATGGTTAGGAGGTCAGCCCCTAGTCAATTAAGCGTCCACTAATTTTTAAATACATTGGTAAGAAAAACTAGGGAAAAATGTTGCCCATTTTATAACCACCAGATTTAGCTAAATGAAATTAATGTGCCAATTGTCTGTTTCTGTGTATAAGATTAATAACAGAGCCAACTTAAATTATTTTTCTAGCAAGGTTATAAAAATTGCAATATCAATTGCATTGATCCTTAGAATATTTTAAATAGAAAAATAATAAGGATGATTTAGTATTTTAATTCACATGCAATTAGGGCCCATTTTTAACTGAGTCCTTACAGACAAGTTCTTGGGAATTTGGAGATCATCCTTTTGTTTATTCTTGCGTGGCAGACCATCAAATTGGTTTAAAATGGATTAAGTTATTTCATCTAATTTCAAACTGATCTTGATTATCAGAGCTTCCTAATTATATTTCATGCTATTTAAGATAAAGATCTAATCTCATCATACAACAATGGACCTTTGGAGTAGCTACATTCACAATACATCCATCATGTTAATGACTGTTGATGATCTGAGCTTTTTGTGTTGACATCAGGGATCAAACAGACTCAGGTTGAATGCACGAAACAACAAACAAATTGCCAAAACAACAAAAAAAGAATGCAGTTGCTGGAATCAAAATCTTCTTTCTCCAATTTTCACTGTTTTAGTTACTGAATTTTGTCGTGCGTGTGTCTTTGTGTTTCTGTGTGTGTGTACTGTATTTATGGTCGATCATGTTTTTGAAACAGGAAAAATTTTTGAAATTTGTGTCAGGGCACTTTCTCCAATGTTACCACTGATGTCTTGTATAATCCAAACATAACATCAAAAGATTAATGATAAAAGCCATATGGCTGATGCCTCTGGCCTTCATTAATATCGGATTAAAGGTTAATACAAGGGATTTTTCATTATTCATTATTATTTTATACAGTGATGCAGTTTGGGCAGATAGCCCCTCTTGTTGCACTGTTTCTTAAATGAATTAAAACTAATCAAATTGGAAAAAAATTATAACTTCTAAGATAATCATAAGAAAATGAGGTGCATACAGTTTATAATTAATAAGCTAAAAGATGTAAAAACCTGAATTTCTTGGAGGTGTCAGACTAAAACATAAACAGTGAATTTTTTTTAACTGTATTTTTGTAGATACACATATTTGTATGAATGATGATCAGCTAAGGGACTTATACAGAATGTAAACTAATTTAGTGGAGAAATTTCTTCAAAAATAGTAAATGAATAAATGCATTAACTCAAAAAAAAAGGGCAATAAATTTGGTTTCAATTTGAAAAAATGTCTCTTGATGAAAAATATTTCTTTCATTTCTTAATGTTTGGAATTGTGAGTCGACACTAACAGGGACTAGTTATTAGTTATGTTCAAAAGTGAAACCGATTTTTATTATTTGTAAATCTGTTTTTTTTGCTCCTGTGATGTTAAAATGTGTTCTGTGGAAAGACTTTTCCACATCTCCACCTGCTCACTCAGTATCTCGCAAACATTGATTTCCTGTCATGTTTGCTATGACCAATATAAAGTGGCAGTGAAGGTGCAATCAGTTGTAGTCGGAAAAACTGGAATTAGATTATTGGCTGATTTCAAATTTGGCAAACCGGAATGAAAAATAATTTTTGCTAATAAATGAAAACAATGAAAATGTTCCATCGTTATTCTTGCTTTAATGGTGTAACTGTGTCAAAAAAATTGATTTGGTATGTTTTAATTCCCTGCTGTATGTCTTTGAGTTATTTGGTAATATTTGATAGGAACTTCTTTCTTGATATGTTGACTATTTGCTTTGTTCACTCTTATTGTTTGTCTTAACTGATTTCCTTCATTGCTAAAAAAATTTTACCCCATTTTTGTTTAATTTTTTACACTGCCAGGCATTCCCTGGTAACCATGGTAACCCCACATATTAATGTTTCAGTTTTATTACTTTAACTATCTCAGGCAAATTCTGCATAAATGCTTACTTATAGTAAGTGTGTGTATAGGGCTAAAATGCAAGAAATTCCACGTGCTGCAGAAAATTGGAGGATCTTTGAAAGTGAATCCAAGTGATGCAGCAAAAATCACCAAACACTATGATGAAACTGGCCCTCATGGGAAGTGCCCCAGAATAAAACCAAATTTAGGTCTGCTGCAGAGGATACGTTCATCAACTTACGCCTTCATGACTGTCAGATCATCAGCCACCAAAATCACTAACAGCAACTCAGATCAGAATGAATATGAATTCTTTTCAGCTATTAACCCCCCTCCCCCCATGAAAGACTAGTTCATTGAATAAACCATCAGCCAACTGAGAAACAATCAGCTAACATGTTAAATTAATACAAGAAAAATTGAAGACTGAAGCCAAATGGGTGTTGTGGGTCCTCTGGGTTCTGTGGGATCCCCTCTCGGTGCTGCTGGTCCCCTCTGGGTTCTGTGGGATCTCCTGTTGGTGCTGTGGGTCCCTCTGGGTAGTGGGTGCTGGGTGTTGTAGTTCCTCTCTCGGCCGCTGTGTCTGGCTGGCGCCAGGCCCACGAAGCTCGTGGCCGACGCACGGTGACGTCAGCAGGATGTAAATACGCCGACTCGAGGCCTCATCGGTCTTTTACCTCTCCGTGCTGGTAGGGTGGCAGGCCTGGACCGTGTCTCCGGAAGAATCAACACCAAAACAGCAAAATGATCATCTACAGGTGCATCATCAGCGGTGAGTAACCGGGTGTGTCCGTCCCGGTTGGTACCGGTCCGGCAGAGGCTCCGGTTACGCGGGGATTTGATGTTTCTGTGTGTAAAAGAGAGAGTTGGCCGGGCTAGCTAGCTAACTCGTGTTATTCCACGGCTAGCGTTAGCCACATGCTAACAACCCCCCCCAACAAAAAAAAAACACTTTATGAGACTAACTTTATCGTGTGAGCCGGTGTGTTAGCCGGCGTTGCACTGGTGTTAGCCGCTCTAACTGCCGGCTGTCGGCCGCTACATAACGGCCGAGCCTCGGCTAAGACCCCGGTAAGTTGGCTAAAAGTGGGAAACGGTCTCTCTGCGTCGAGTCACACCCGGCGGGGTGATGTGATACGAGACGGCGGTCCGGGACAGAAATGCCGCATCAGTCATCGCGGAGAAACGTGGTGTATGTGGCCCTTTGGCCTCCCCACAGCTCGTGGCCGCAGTTTTATTTTGGGGGAGATCAAATCAAAGATGTTGGCGGATCTTTCTAGAATCAGTATTAACAGAGAGATTGGGTCGATGCTGCTGCCGATCATTTAGTTATCCCGATAGTGAGTTCAGTCCGGAGGAGTTAATAGTTTGACTCATCCAACAGAGTCAAGATGATTTCTTGTGTGAAGACTGACTGTTTTGTTTCCTCCTCAGGTGATGAGATGTTCTCAGATGCCTTTAAAGTTAAGGAAAACGACTTCTTCTACGAGGTTGAAGGAAGGGTGAGTTACACAGAGCTGAAACCAATCATCGATTAATGATTAAAGCTAACAGCTGCGATATTAGTAGTAAAGACAACTTTGAATTTGTCTGAAAAATGTGTTTTAAAAGGACTGGAGAGAAGGAGAGGGTGATAAGTTCTACTTCTACCTCCCTCCTTTATGACCCTTACTTTGCCCTGTTATTTTTTGGTGTCTCTCTTAAATTTGGTTTGTAAAAAAAGTGGTTAATTGAACTGGAAAATAATAAACTCAATTTATGGGTAGATTAAGATGAACTGCAGTTTAAGTATTGTGGATCTGCTAAAAGAATTTGATGTGATGAAATTACTCACTTTTCCATATGAGATTTTGTTTCTTTCCATGTTGGCCATTAAATATCACAGGAAAGTTGAATTTCACCAAGTTACCAGAAGGTTTTTGCTGACTTTACACTACCCCTCATATCTATGACTACCTTCCCCTCATGCCTGTCCTCTCATTCCCCGCTTCACATGTTCAGTCCGTCACCAGGACAGAGGACTTTGATGACACTTTAATCGGAGCCAACGCCTCTGCTGAAGAGGTTGCTGAGGGCAATGACTCTTCTTCTGTTAGCGGCATTGACATCATCCTCAACCACAAACTACAGGAGACAGGGTTTGACAAGAAGCAGTACATGGCTTACATCAAGGAGTACATGAAGGCGTAAGTTTCAGAGGGCTGAATGGAAGTGTCAAAAGTATGGGATATCAGTCCTAACTCAGGTTCCTCTGATTTTTGGGTATCAGGAGAAAAAAATTTATCTGGTGCAACAGTGTAGTATGTAGATTGTAATCTATAAAATCTAAAGCATAACACTCTTTTGTATGTTCAGGATTAAGGCCAAGCTGGAAGAAAACAACCCAGGTAGAGTGGAGGCCTTCACTGAAGGTGCCAAAGCAGAGGTTAAGAAGATTGTGGCGAACATCAAGAACTACCAGGTAGGTTTTGAGTCAGACATCACATTCACAAGACATACTATGGCGGAAATAAACTCCTACTTTGCTTAGTTGGCTCTCATTGGACAATTGTCGGCTTGTCAGTCTTGCGTTTATTCTGAGTAATTCAGATTAAGACTGTTAATGTGGCTGTGTGACAAAGTTTAATTGCACTATAGAGAATATGTTTAAACCTTAAAACTGGAAGTACTACTTTGTTTACTTCAACCAAGTTGCAGGAGATATTGTCTTATAATTGATGTGTGACGATATGAATTTTTTGTGAGGCCAGTAACCAAAACCCAATGGGTTCAACTTAGTGAACCTGAAAGATACTTTATTGATCCCCATTGGAGAAATTCGAATGTCACAGCAGCACAAGGCAAGAGAAAAGGTGAGAAATAAAGAAATTAAATAGGATGCAGAGGACAGGTGACCAAAAAAAAAATTAAATAAGAAAGAGACAACAGTAAGATAAAAAAACTGCTACACAAACAAAGTGACAAAGTTGCAAATAAGGTGACCAGTTGCAGAAAGTGACCAGAAACTAAATGGAGATTAGACAGCTAGGTCAGATCTGTGTACTGTCCAAACTGCTGCTGTACAGTCTGATGGCGATGGGCATAAAGGAGCATCTGAAGCGTTCAATTCTGCACCGGATGTGATGATCCGCTGGCTGAATGAGCTGCCCATCAGCCACAGCTCATCTTGCAGAGGGTGAGAGGGATTGTCCAGGATTGCACAGAGTCCAAGTTCAAACCCACCACCGAGCTGGTTTTCCTCACCAGCCTGTTGACCTCACCAGTCTTGTCACCGCCCCACAAGCACACTATAGCAAAGAAGAGCGCGCTGGCAACCATAGACTGGTAGAAGGTCTTGAGGAGCCTACTACAGACACCAAACGACCTCAGTCTCCTCAGGAAGGACATCCTGCTCTGTCTTTTTTTGTAGAGGGCATCTGTGTGTTGAGTCTAGTCCAGTTTATTGTTAATGTGGACCCCAGGGTACTTGTACGAGTCAAAAATCTCGACCTCCTCACCCTAGATAGTGACTGGGAAAGGTCTCTTCCGGTTCCTCCTGTAGTCCACCACCACCTCGTTAGTTTTGCTGATGTTGAGTTGAAGGTGGTTCTGATTGCTCCACACAAAGCTCTTGATCAGTCCTCTGTACTCCTCCTCATCATCATCATCATCATGATGCCAAACCTGAAGAAGCTCCATCAAGTCAATACTGAGATGTTGCCATGACAACCCAAAAACATAATACAACTGACAGAAGCATAAAATTGCACACCAGGTGATTGGTTTTAAGTTGTACAGGTTGGGAATCTACACACCCAGTGTCATGACAAACTGTTCAGTAAAGAAACCAGTTATAGACAGACCTTATCATTGTTTTCATAATTGTACCCGAGAGTTTGGTAGTTTACCTAACACATGAAACTCATTGAAATCTATCCGTCTGACATGTTGTTTGTTCCTTTGCAGTTTTTCACAGGGGAGTCCATGAACCCAGAGGGCATGGTAGGCCTGCTGGATTTCCGTGAGGATGGTATCACACCGTTCATGCTTTTCTTCAAAGACGGCCTGGAGATTGAGAAATGTGTAAGTGCTCAGTCTTAAGAAATGCATGTCACGAAGCAAGCTGGAGAACTTGCTGGTCATCATCACACCCTCACCTAGTAAAGGCAAAGAGAGAGAATCTCCTTTCCTTTACCAATGAAAAAATGTCCAATGCAATCACGGTGCCAAGAGACATTTTTAAACCAACTACATGGTGTAAGCACAAAATAATAACTTCCTAATCATGTAAACAAAGACATGAGAAAACACCAGGAATATGCAGGTAGAGAACATTTTGAGTCGTTAAAATAATGAAAAGGGCATGAGCAAATGATCAAAATGAATATGAAATGATTTCAGACAAGACAAGAAAATATTCTGCTAGCATAGGCACTTGACACTTTTATACACTACCGGTCAAAAGCTTGGAAACACTTTCCTATTAATTTGAATGACAAAGTGTATCCAAACTTTTCACTGGTAGTGTACATTTAAGTGGAAATTTTAGTTTTGGATCAATTCCCCATCATAAAGTGGGTGAGCTGTTTCTAAATTTAAATGGTCAACCTACACCCCGACAGTGGTGCTACCTTAAACGCTGCTGTGGTAAGGATTTATGGGATGGCATTCCCTCTTCCGTGAAGGATGGTCTAGTATTTCCTATATTAAAGGGGATTCAGCTTGAAAAATCTAAGTTCCTTTCCTTATCATTTGGAGAATGCACCAGCTGTGCAAATATGACCTCATGAACATGCCAATTTGCATATTACATCATTTAGTGACTTTTTGAGCAGAGTTGAGCTGCTATCCATTGACAGTATTTATGGCCTTCCAACACATTTCGCCTACATCCCCACTTATGTTGACTGTACGCAATCCAGCCCTATAATGGGTTTTGTTCTACTCTTGCTAAACATTGTGGCAAAAATGCACCAATTTGGTGTTTAAAATGACCAACTGTGTTTGAATCTGCACATACAATAAATAATCTTGCTTTAGTTGTTTGGATATATTATACAGGATACTAAAGACTGCATATATAAAGGTAAAGGGGGTCAGTCAACTTTATTAGCTGCATGCTCTGGAAGATGGAAAGGAAACATCAGCTTTTCTAATATCTTCTGGTTTACTTATCAAAAGTGGACTGACAAACAGGTTTGTACTGATCAGTAGATAATGGCACAGTGTATTCCCCACCAAAGCAGTTCTAGTTTTGATTGCGTTTGTTTGCCACTTTGGCCTCAGAGAAGACTTAACCACATCCTGTGCGATCAAAGAACCACAGATGTGTAATGTAGTGTTTTATCCGTGTGGAACGACTTGTTAGATAAGATTTTTATTTGGTAACTGTGTACTCCTCTTTTGCAGTAACTACCTGGAACATCTGCTGCCACCTCCAAAACTCAATGCGCAGACTGAAGAGCACTATTTTGCATCATGCCTGAACAGAAACTATTTCTTATATATTCACATTATGGCCCACAGTACAACTCCCACAACTGGGCAGTCAGAAACATGAGTGACTGCAGTTTTTAACTTTTTCTTTTTGACCTTTGCAGTGTCAGATTTTTTTTGCCTCAGGATTGGCAAGCTTTTTGTGATTGAAAGTAAGTCAGGACAGTGAGCAAAGCTCTGACTCCAACGGAAAGATTTTTTTTTTTTTTTTCCTTCTGTCTGCATACGGTTTTAGCAATGATCCATACAGGTCGACCTCCTCATACCTCTGTGTTTATGGCTGCATTAAATAAGATTCCATCTGCAGTAGAAAACTGAATTTCAAAATAAAATCTAGACCCACCCCATTGTTTTCCGGTATTTTTGTGGCTGCTGTCTTCGTTTCTAAACATGTAGGTGACAAAAGGAGGTAAGAGTCTCACTATTTTGTGGGTGATTTCTTTCTGGAGTCTGCAGGAACATTTTGTCTTGATTGACTGTAGCATTAGAAACAGGAATCTCTGGTTATTAAAAAACAAACCCTTGCAGTGTCCCTCCTTTGCTATTCTTAGAGGCGTATGAGAAGAGCGTTTTACTTTTGTAACAGCCAATGTTGGCTTAATTTTTCGGGGTACTCTGACTCAAGCTTTACTTCACTCACAAGAGCAGCCCCTCTGCTGCTATCACTTCTGTTTCTCTGCTGAAATAAGCATGAAGACTAGCTGGCCCCAGCCTGTTAGGCCCACCTCTCACCTTCCAACACCAAGTCAGAAGCGTCATGTATCTCAAAATGTATTTATCGGTGCTTGCATAACATAACCAAAACCTATAAATAGTTTTTTGAATGAAGCACTTACACACTTACCTCTTCTGTCCAGTCTAACCTGCTGATGACTTTTTTTTTTTTTTATAAGTGGTCTCTGTTAGAAACCACTAAAACTTTTGAATGAAGTGAGCTGTTAAAGTCTTAGTGGGTGAAGAAAAATGGTGCTAAAGCAGATCTCTGAAACAGTCACCTGTGTTATTGACTGACTGACTGACTATTGTTTTTTGTTTGAGAACTAGAAAAAAATATTCATATTGAGACTAACTGAAACTTCACCAGGTCAATAACTTGTCACTTCTGTATTGTGTATAATTTTACTACATATGTGTGCAGCAGAGTATGTTTACTAATGATAGCATTTCAAAATGAGTATTTGGGTCATTTGTTTCAAACGTGTTGTTGAAAATGCCCTCTTAATTCAAACAAATTAGTCAACAAGTTTTAATGAATTAATTTTTCATGTTTCATGTTTTTTTATGAATCCCCTTTTGAATCAGTTAATCAAGTGCAGTTTTTATTTAATTTTTTCTGCCTCTGTGTTAAAGCATTAGAGATTTAACAGGAGCTGTCAAGTTTATGTCTTATGTTTAGTTTATTTTTTGTTTGTTTTTTTCACTATAAATGCTTGCAGATCGAAGAGCTTCACATCAACCTTCAGGCAGGAAAAAGTGGACAATCCAGCTCTGACCGTTCAATCCATTATCTATCCTCCTGAGACCCAGGGTGAAAAAAGTTTTCATTTGAACTTTTTGGGGATAAATTATTAAGTGTGGAGGTGCTAAAGAACACATTTCAAAGAAAAAATACAGTACCTCAGTTCAGCTGATACGGGTTGAGTCATGATACAAAATTAACACAAGAGGGAGTCATTTGCTTTTGTTAGTGTGGGAAAACTAATGGTATGAACAGGTAGGACAGCAGTGACCTGGGTGTCAGAGAGTAAAGATAAAGTTATCAGACCAGGATGTTCATTGTAGGTCAGAACGTTAAATTCAGACAGACACTGGCTGGAGACTTCTGATCAAAGTTCAGTGGGTCATTGGAAACATCTACTGCACAATGAACTTTCACAGCGGTCAAGATATCTCTCTCTACACAAACAGTCGTCTGGCTTTATTGGATTTGAAACAAGTTGACAGACACAAGACCGTCACCCTTTCTATCTTAAGAGTGGGATTCTGCTTAACCCTGACTGATAACTTTGCTCTACAGGCTGCTGTGTCACAGTCAGGACACCTCTGTTAGTGGCTCAGTGTAACACAAGAAAATACACACAATCATACAGTGACCATGGCATGAAGAAGCCCTTATATAAAGGTACATGATCCCCCATCTCCCGCCTGTGGTCACACATCAGCACCTGTGGTGTAACAAGAGTAAGCCTTATTATTAATTCAGGCTGTTAACAACATCACCTGGATGTGTGTGACAAAGATGACAGTGACTTTTACTCCAGCAGTGGAACTCTGACATCCAAGCCCTGGTAGTATAGTTATCAGTTTAGTATCGGTCTGAGAAAGATATTGAGTCTGTTTAATTTAATATTCTACATTTCAAATTTAGGTCAGAACTTTCTGGGTCTTTCTTTGTGGTTTCATTTAATTAAAATAGACTGATGAGGGAACATTGAGTTAGATACTGATGATGTATTTTCCTCAAATATGGCAACTCAACGCTTTCTACAAAGAGTATAATTTAATTTAGGCAGCTGCCTCTGAGGCAGGGCGGTTCAGAGGTGCAGTGGTTACCGCTGTTACCTCATAGAGAAAAGGTACCGGGTTCAACCAATCTGTCAGGGGTCAACCCCACCCTCACCCAATGTCAGCTGGAATTTGCCGCCCCCTCCCCATGACCCTGATGGATAATGGTACAGAGAATGGATGGATGGCCTCTGAAGTGTTCTACTGTGTCTCAGCAGGAAGTTATAGAAATTTTCTGTGACTTTGGTTAAGATACATACATGTGACACAAACACACACTGACAAATCATTTGTGTTGCCCTTCAAAAGACATATATATATGTAATGGGCCTGAAACACAATGACCCAGATTCATTACTGAAGAGTTGTCCAGGATAACACCAGAAACTGTATTAAAGAACCTCTGCGTTCTGTCATCGGGGCACCATGGCCTTTTATTAAAAACTCCTGCTGTAGATGAACAGGCTACGCTTATTTCAATGTCTGTGATTGGCAGGAAACTATGCAACAAAGTTCATGTTTATTTGATGTTGATTTACATGGACTGTAACCAGATATGGAAGTCAGGCGTGGTTGTGTTTTTTGGGGAAAGACAGACACAGAAGAGACCTTGGAAGCTGTTAGTGGATGCAGAGTTTATGTAGCCACCCCAACTGCGGCAGATTTAGACATTTGTTTGGATCAGTGGCCAAAGGATGCAAACAAAACTGGAAGCATCTTTAAAGGGACGAGGAAAATTAATGGTTTCTGAGTGGAGAGGAGGAGCTGAGCCTTGAAGAAGACCCAATGGTGAAGTTGTCAGGGCATGTACGAACTGGGAGCAAACAGCCTCAGCAGCAGGTCTCTGCTTCTGCTCCCAGTCTGTTGGAGCATCTCCTGCATGTCACCCCCCTTCCCTCATGCACCATACTTTCTCTGCCATGTAAAGATATCAAAACATAAAACACGCCCCAGGAAATGAAACAACTTTAACCTTACAGTCAAGTCTTCATTGGTCTTATACAATTGGTTGTCCTCTCATAATTTTTCTCCGTTTATCCACCCCCGTTCAAGGACACAGGGGCAATTGGAAGATTATGGGCCAGTTCAATTTCAGCCACAGCTATACGGCTTAAATAAGAAAGATGAAAATAGGAAAACACCTTCGCATGTCAGTGTACTGTTCCCTGTTACTGTGTCTTCATACTGTTTTAAGCTAACAAAGTGACAGAGCTAACACAAATACTCAAAGCATATTGTTTGTTTTTCCTGAAGTTAAGGAGTAAGAGGGAAATTAAGCCCATTGGATAAGCTCTAAATCTTTATTTTAAATGAACGCAGATGGCAAATATTAGCTCACTCATGCTGTCAAATCAAAATTTAACTAAATCTCCTGAGATATAATTTACATCTATAACAGTTCAAAGTTTGCCATCAGGGAATTTCATGAAGAAAAATCTCTCAGTCATTAGTTTCCCCTCTGCTGATTAAATCATCATGTCATTTAACTATGCTGGGTTGATATGATTAAATGTTGGGTTTTAGATTTTACATGAATCAAATGAAGTTTGGTAACAAAACAAATGTGTTTCTGTCTGTACAGGGAGTCCTGACATCCAGCTCATCCGCAGAAGGAGGGCCGAGGGCCTGTCAGAGCTGCAGGTCAGCAGGTTCAGGTTGGCAGAGCTTCTAACACAAATGCACTTTGGCCAGCCGCCCATATCTGCACCGTGCTTTTCTGCAAAGGGGATAAAGAGAAAGTAAGGGAGGAGAGAGAGAGACAGGGAGAGCACAGGGAGAATACAGAGCACTGAAAGAGAAAGAGAAAAACAAGATACTGTCCGAAAATCTTCATATAAGCAAAATACTCCCAGCGCTAACAGGGGGGGCAGTAATTGCGTGTGCACAGTCAATACAAAGATCAAAAAATCAAGCACAACTGCAGTTCAGCAGGAACTAATCCCTGGAATCAGAGGAAAATCTATGCAGCAAACCTCACCAACGTAGACATCTTCACTCAGCAGCTGCTCCAAATGGGAGAGGACGGTTCAGAGCAGGGGAACGTAAACAGGTGGAGAGGGAAACTAGACAGAAAGACGGCCGGAGACGTCTGTAGTTAAAGCACTGAGCTGTTGTTGTTTCCATCTAACATACAAAAACAAGACGATCCCATCAATCTGTTTTGATTTTTCTCTGTCCTTCTCGCTGGCCCACTGATCCAGTGACAGGAATGAATTGAAAGAGCCAAATAAGGGGGGGATTGTGGGTAGATGACCCAGTTACCTCCAATGACTTATTTGGCTGGCACACTTTCCTGGCCGAGCCATCCAGCACATACAGTAACTGTGCCGTCACCCTTCACTCACCTGTAAACACTTTCCATCTTAGTGAATCAGCGGAGATTAATGATGGGCCAGGGCCATAAATTACAAGGCAACTAAAAATAAACTCAAAGTCAGTTTTCTTCCATTGAACTCACACAAAAGAATTATCGAAGGTAAATTGGCACACGTTTAACTTATGTGTTTAAAAAGTCCATTTTACCATGAGGTTTGGCTAGAAATATGTGTTCCTCTAAAGGCCTGGATGATTTACTTGTCTTTCTGTGAACCCCTGAACAGGAACTGATAAAATAAGCCCACACATTTTTCCTACTCAAAGAGGCTTAATATTATATTTGGTTATGTGGTTAATGAAACGTTACAGTCCTCTCCCACAGAAATCCAGCCATAAACAAATTACAGGAGGCCATTGGTAATGTACGAGGATATTTCTCAGGAAAACCATATGATTCTCATCACCAACAGATGCCACGCTCGTCATTTCTGGATCTGATTTACAAACTGTCATCCATGCTGAGGAAAACACAGTAAACAAATCACAAACCAAGCGTTGGATGTTCGCAAAAAGCAGAAAGAGCACATTGTCTCCAACATGAGTCTGTTGTTCGGCACTGATGCATAATGGTTTTTTATAGGCTGGTTTGGACCTGAGACATTTTGATACCCATTACTTTTAGATATATTGGTCTTCAGTTGACCATGCAGCAGACCATTTTTTTTAACAGTGACTGACCAGATGAGGAAACATTAAAAAGCCCATATTTCACCCTCTCTGTTAGATTCATTCAACACTTTTCATGGTTTTAAACACCATGTATTCTTTGAAAAAATTGCTGAAGCTGTGTCCCTTTTCAGGCATCACATCCTCCAGAGGCTCCTTCATGTGTATATTTTTCAATATCCTATTTCATGCCCATTTGCCCGTATTATTGGTTGCAGTCGTTGTTCCTCTGTCCCAGATAAGTTTATTGCAGAGTTATTTACTGTTGTCACATTGATATATAGACAAGTGACAAGGTAGCGGAAAATCCGGAATAAATGACCGGAGGAACCACCCTCATCTGAAAATGATGTGACTCGTATGCTATAAACCTCTCAGTCCCCATATCCTAACCCAGTCGACCACTTTTGGCAGATTTAGGTTCAACATTAGTCTCCACCAGCATCATCAGAACAACAAATGAAGGAATATGTTTTTGGAAGAACAGTGTCTGTCCCTCCAGGCGAGTTCAGAGGGCCGGGGAGTCTGCAGCTATTCTGGCTGCAAGTTGGCCCAACACCATAGAAAGATGCCTCATGTTGGTTTTTCCTTTAATTTGTCACCTATTTGCACAAATAGATTCAGTTTGTTTTGGCCACATAGATGGCAGGATGTCAGCTATGAGGACTCTTCTTGCAGCATTTTCCATCTGAGTGGAAACATTCTGTTGTCTGTGCTTCAAGGCACAGTTTGAAATGAAAACTCACATTTCCTTACAGCAAAGTTGAGCTTTCGACCTTCACACAAGACATGCAATATAGATTGTCTTCACTTTCATACCTCGGTGTTGTCAGTGCTTTATTTCTGCATACAGAAGACCTTTAATTTTTTCCCCTCTCTTAGCGGCCGATCCTTGTGGGACAAACACCGTTAATGTGCTTGTGTATCTTGTATTTCTGCACTTCTCCTGCATTATACATGCGCAGGTATATTTGAAAGTGGTCTGAAGGAATGTGGGGTGCCTCTTGTGAAAGGCTTAGAGGAATGTGTGTGCACACAAACCCTTAACAGAGTCTATGTTTGTGTTTGTATGTGTGTGCGTCTGTGTTTATTTGAACAGTCATGTTTGGTCTGGCTAGTGTTGGAGGTGTCTTTGTGTTGGATGCCAGTTTAATTCAGGTTATTTCAGACCACCACTCCACATTTAAAAACATACGTTAAATCACATTCATGTGAATTATATAAAAAAAATACAAAAGCATTGTAAGCCCATACATAAAATATCCACAGTCCACTCCAAAAGATAATAATGGATTGCATGTTGTTGCTACGCTGGGATTCCTCGTCCTATCGCTGCTTACACATGAATGTTTTTATAGGCGGAGGGATTCAGAGCTGTGTAAAGATGAAAAGGTCAGAGGCAGCATGGGACCTCCATCACATATAAGAGAGCCAGCTGAGCACAAACTTATCATCAGACCATTTCACCACGACTCCCCCCGTCCTCAGAGAGTGAGGAAGGTAGAGTGCGCGTAGCAGCATGCAGAGGTGAAACATGACACAAACCCAATTACTAATTTCCTTAACTTTATGTTATCTGTCACAGCTTGACAAATATTTGATATCTGTGTTTATGCAGCCAGAGACTTTGGTTTAGGTTAGAACAGATTGTTTGGTATGCAGGAAAACAAAGTAGATCCTGATTGGAGATGGGAGACAAGCAATCCGCTTTGTACGTCAGAAGGTCTAAACTCAACGTCCTCCCTACGACTTTCACCACAGCAAAGCTTCATTTTATGTCCAGTGAACACAAAACAAGTTCACATTAGCAATGACAGTTTCATTAAGTCTTGCTCATTTCTGAAGAATATTTTTGACATGCACCACCAGCCTCAGACAGACGATGGGCGATCAACAAGATTACTGGATTAGAAAACACTTGAAATGTTATATTATAAATATGATAGGAAAAACAGAGAGAGGGGGAGTTCATTTTGAGTTTGTGGTCCCGAGGGGAAATCCTGACTTTATGTGCTTTGCTGATTACCTATTTAGTTAAGTCAATTATTCTTATTGCAGTGTGCCACTGTTTGGGATCCCTCGTCAGGCGTTTGTAACTAAAAGAAAGCAGTGAGATACCAAGAGGGGCCATCAGCCGGCCGCTCTGCCTTAATTAGCTGTTCCCACGCCGTGTGCTCATCGCTGCTACTTTCAGTGATCACTTGTGGTGTTGTGTATCACCCCCAAAGGACACAAGCTCATACACACACACACAACACACATACACTACAGCCTCATGAGATACTGGATAGGAGCCATGTTTGTGAGCAGTGTCTTCTACATGACAGTCTGTGGACACAATAGCTTTTTGTCTGCCTGAGTGAAACCAAAGCAGCGAAACATCACACAGATGATAAGTTTAGCCTGAGGTGTGTTCGTGTATTGTAATCCTTTGCAGGCCCTGTTGTTGTTGTTTCTGTCTTGTCGAGTGTTTCCAAAAGCATCCTGTTCTTTAAAAATAAGAGTTCAAATGTCTAAAGAATGGCTTTGGATGGACAACGTTTTGGACAACAAAGTTCGTATACCAACTGGTGCCAGCACCGATGCGTGCTTTCAGTGTGTATTTACAAGGACATGTGTTGTGCTTTCGTTGCTGGCTCTAAGGTAATATCTGAGTGTGTTTTATGGGTTTCATCTGAGAGCACAAGCTGTTGTGAGACCTTTGTCTTTGCTGTTACCATGTGCAGCTTCTCTTAATTGTGAATGACTGGACTTGATTTGTCTTGCACAAATTTCAGGTATGTACGGGACAGGTCTTGTTGTAAAATGGTGACTGTCTCTTGCAGTCAGTTATTTTCTGTACATGGAGAAATAAATATCTACATTGAAGCATTAATGGCCCAAAAGCCTAAAAAATCTGATTTCACAACAGCGTTGATAATATTATGACCAGAGACAAGGAAAATAGACTCTGATTACCTGCTGCATCTTTATCGGGTTTCATGTGTCTGCAGGAGGAAACATTAACAGAGGCAAACTGATGTTTACTGTCACAACACTAGATGTTGTGACAGTAAACTGTGTGTTTGTATGCATTCGTGCAAGCCCTGACTTTCTTATCTTATCTGAATGTTCCATTAGATATCTGGTCCTGGTCATCGCAAACTGTCCAGTACACAAACACACTCACCTGCCTCACATCTCCAGCCCTTTCAAAGACACTTTGAACAGCCAAGAGCAAACACTTTGAGGACGGTGCCAATAGAAGATACCAAGAAATGCATGGAGGTCATAACACAGATGCAGAACAAATATAGGAAGTGTCTTTTTCTTCCCCTGCTACATTTTTTTTTTCACTGCCTGACTGATGGGTCATTGGGAATTGGAGGCTCGTATATTTTTTAACCTGCTTGTGCTTGGCAGAACATTTTGAACAAATGCGGAGCGCCAGTAAAGTACTGAAAGTTTAAATTAATGTGAGACTAATGCAGCGATTCCCAAAGTGTAGTTTTTGAACCCATTAAACTTTAAAACAGGGAAAACTTGGCTGTGATCCTCAACTACAGAACATTTACTGTTGAAACTAAATCAAACCTATAAAAAAACAACATTACAAATAGATCAACTGTTGATCACTGATGACCCAAGGCACCAATCTTATGAACTTGTATGTGTCTTATATTTTTCATGTTTTCGATGTACCTGTGCTGCACGCCCACTGTAAGTACGCTAAGGGTAGATAACGCTGTAAAGATAAAATATATCCTCCATAAAGGTTATTAGAAAAACACTTTCTCTACTTTTTTCAGAGCACTATCTTGGATCCAGCCAGTGAATTTCATTTCCATGAAAAGTGTCAGCCAAGCATTTTCAGGGAGACATAAATCATCGGGCCAATGCTTATAATTTAATAACATTACTGTCTCTGACGAGGTAAGAAGAGATCAGGGTTCACATTCCAGAGCAGCACCACCGCCTGAAACATCACACAGCCCACACCACCAAAGCTCGTCTCACTCATGCAGGTCCTGTTTGATTTAACCAGGACCTGCACACAGACACACACACACCAACACAAACTATGGAGATAAATATGGCCTTAAAGGTGCCACTATTACAAATGTGGCAGCTGCCTTTTTATGTTTATACACAACAGGAGTTCTGTTGAAACCCTCTGAATGAGTGAGTCACCTCTTGTTGACTTGAAAGGAAGACGTGCGACGTGCAAGTGAACACTGAGTGTGTCACATTCCAGCCAGAACCATCACTTTCCATGTCCCCTGGAAACACTCAACACCGTCCCTTTTTTCCACAGTGGTGACTGTCCAACATCTAAGACAGGCCGGGGAAGAGTTCACCACATGCCCTCAGAGCTTCTCACCACATCAACATCATCATGATGTAAGCAGTAGTAAAGTTGTAAAAGCAATAATAGAGTCTCTCCGGGTTTTTGTTATTGTTTTGGAAATACCGTTCCATGAGAGTCTGGCTGTGGTGACACGGTGGTACGTTCTCACAAATCCGTCTCTGATTGACGGCAGGAAGAATAACGAGCTAACGCAAACAATTCACACAGTATTCGTTTATCCAGTGTTTCTAGGAAGAGGCCTCCTATACAAACTCCTGAAGCAGACTCAAAGGTGAACATTCATCAAGTCTGCCAAGGGGATTCTCAAAAAGGCAAGTTCGGAGAAGACGCCCCAACAACCACTGACAAGATTTCCAAGAATTTCCCTGAGGATGTTCATGGAAGTGCTCTTATACTCCTCACAGCAAAAAGCAGCTTAGTGCAAACGTTTAAATGGTTCATTAACGTGAGATTTGGTGAAAGTAGTATTAAAGGGGCCACGCATGTATAATGTGCGCCTTCTGAGCTCATGTTTTCTGGTGCTGCTACAAAAGAGGTAAATCACTAGTCCTCCTCCACTACAACCAGGACCAAAGTGTCATGCCTCTGTGTTTTTCACTACATACATCACTTTTACGTTATGGTGATAAAATTTGGGCCCTTAGTCTTTGTAGGCTTTTTTTGTTGTTGTTGATTTTTGTTTAGCAATGGAAGTCGAGAGCTGGGGTGTCACTAAATGTGGTAGGAGAACATTTTCTCACCGTTGCTTTGGTTCTGACTAAAGCCAGAGAGTAACATCAGAGGACCAGTGTGTGTGTGTTTCCTTGCCAAGTGCTGACCCAGTTTCTCTGCTGTGGGTTGGCATCACCTATGGGCCTCATACACACACACACAGACACACACAAATAGACACACATGCACTGTTCCTCTGATGTTGCTGTCTTGTTTTGGTTGGTGTCAGATCCAAATGTTGGACTGAAACAACTGTCCAGTGACAACATGATTGTGTTTGAATTTGCACATCCACGAGGGATACCACAAAAGTCTGTTGTGAACATTTTCTGTGTGTGTGTTTGTGTGTGTGTATGTTGACCTTGGCTTTCTGAAAGCAGGACTCAGCAGTCTTTCAACAATTTTGGACTACTCTGCAGCAGGCCTGGGTCACCAAGAGAAGGACAGTTTCCAATGTTTTATCCAAAACACGCACACATAAATGATAGAATTAGAAAAATAAACAAGAATCCTTGATTTTATGGGACTGATGATGATTCAGTTAGACTATTGTTCATGCACATTGTCTAACTCACAGTGCAGGACTAAATACAAGCACACACTGATAACAGGGACACCACAAAAGTCTGTTGTGAAAATGTTCTGTGTGTGTGCGTGCGCCAAGCTTTTGCAGATGTATGATGGATTTCCTGGAGGAGAAACATCCAAATAGCACTGATAATTCAAGTAATAGAAGGTCCTTTTATTCTTCACTCGTGTGTTTTACAGAGTCTCTGAAGAAATCAAAGGGAATGATTCTCTTTAATCAAGTCAAACATGAACTAAAAATATTCAATCCATCCTGATTGCAGGATTTTTTTTACTAAAAGCACAGAAGAAGCACAGGCCTGTATTTCTCCAGCATATTTTTTTCATTTTTGTCAACTTACTCAAGAATAATGCTGATGTGTAAATTAAGGGATACAATATCAACTTATTTTTCTAATCAGCTGGCAAAAATGTACTCAAATGAAACACTGTTCCAGTGTACACCCCCAAACAGCAGAATATTTTTCAACAAATATCAGAAATGTTTTTTTTTTGGGGTTTTCTTTTGTTTACAATTTAGAGTTAAGTTTGTAAAGCCTTCCACAAAAACTTGAAGCTTGCTCTCCAACTAAAATAAAGAGGGTTGTTTTGCTGTTGACAGAACAATGCTGAGTGATGTGTTCATGTGCTGTGTTTCAGCGCACACAATACTCTGCATTTTTCTACACGTACACTTTGAGCTTTGACTCACATGTGAGTGCATGTGCACATGCCCATGAGACATGTGTGTACATCTTTGCCTTCACACACACATATATATATAGCAAATGTGTATCGGTATCAATATGTATGTGTGTGTGCCCTCTGCCCCTCATTCTTGCTTTCTCTGGGTTTTTCAGGTTTGCAGTCATTGTGCTTCTTTTGTCTGCAGCTGCTTTGTTCCCTGATAGTTGGCAGGTAAAACAGTAGCTTAGCTGCTAAACCACTACACCAGTTTTGTGCCTCGACACAGCAGGACAATATGAAGCGAGCTGGAGATACACAACTGGCAGAAGACCCAGACAAAGAAGAAAGGGGAGCAGTAATCATCAGAACAAAGCGGGGTGAGCAAACCTTCCATTTCCTAAACCCATAAGTGATCTCCTGCAGGGGCCAGGAGATGGGTTCTCCAGAGAAGAGCAGCTTGGTTCAGCAGGATGGAATGACTGACTGGACTTAATTTTTGGACCATTCTAATAATCTAGGAAGTTCACCTCCCCACGAATGATACGATCATTGTATTAATTTCTAATTAATTGTTGATTGTTACCAACTTGTCTTCTTTCCCCTTTCTTCATTGGCACTTATCCAAAGGTTTGAACCTCTGTGCTGAGGCAGGTATGAGCCAGAGCATGAGCTCTGGCTCATGCTCTGGCTCATACCAATAAAGGTCTGAACAACTGTAAATTCACTGAAAAAGAAACATCACTACTTTTAACTTGACTAACATGACAGAGAGAAAGTCAGTTCCTGCAGTGGAGGCTCCTCAACATTAACTGCTCGGGCCTCCATCAGAAGTGGCTGATTGAAAAACAAATTGATTCCCTATTTTGATTAGGCACCATTAATAAAGGGGCTATGATCTTTAAGTAATGGTCTTTTTTTTTTTTTATCTCTAATATAGTGAGCAACGGTGATGGGTAATATTCGAACCCAGGGCCCCAGGCGGTAAGAAGTGAGCCATCTGATGAGTAGCTGTTGTTGAAAGATGGAAGAATTGCTGTCATTGGCTGGATTATGGGAGAGCTGTCTGTACATACCCTGGATGTCAGCTTGAAGTCCTGTTTGGAAAGCAGAGTATAGTGGGTGCTCAAAGTGACTCCACTCTCTACAAAGTGTCCATGCCCTTCCTTGTCTGGTGTATTAAAGTCAGGCACGTGGATGTGTGTCTGGGTATTGATCTGGTTTCCGATGACCCTTTTCAGACCTCAGGAACTTCCAGGAATCCACAAAACCTTTCAGGAACTCAGGAACTTCACTCAAGTCCATCCAAAGGAGTCTGGCCCCCTGTGAGGGGTTTGCGGCACTGAACGTCAGTGAATGGTCAAATTCCTTCTGTTCAAATATCCATTTTATCACAGCCAGTGACTGTTGTCCCCTCCTGTGCACCTCAAACTTATTTGCATAAATGTCATTATGTTATTTAGAAGTGTTGCAAAACCAAACAAGTCTGAAAGTGACTCTAAAGTTCAGTTTCTGGGTTTAAAATTGCAAAAATATCATCATTACAAACTAATCTGGTGTGTATGGAAACACTATCCATTACGTCCTCTCAATATAATGAAGAGATGATCATTATAATTTCAGAGTGGGAAATTACCAAAACATAAGTCACTTCATTGGCATGTTGTTACTCTTGTTTACCCTTATGCTCCTTGTCCTGGACCTCCTCTACATACCAAAGCAGATGTTGCTGTGCACAGTTGTATGAGGAAAGTGAAGGGGGAAACAGCACACCGCCAGCATCGCCAGTATTATGTATTGGGGCAAAAATAGTAGAATGAGTGAAAGAGTTGGTTTATGCATGCATTCATCTGTGCAGCTTTATCTTTGTTTTTGTAGTTTTCAGAGCTTCCAGCAAGTGTTATTGTTTAACACAGCAGTCTTCCATAGAGGACCCATTGAGGTAAACAAGGTAATCTTAGTAACTTTAAATGTACCAGTTTTTTCTTACCCACTCATTTCCAAAAATATCATTTAAACCACCCCAGAAATATTAACAACCTTACTGTACACCTCTGTCAGATAATGCACCACTTCTCAGAGAAAATCTTTGGCATTTCAAATGCTTTGGTATTCATGTTTATTTCTTTTGTTCCCATTAAAACAACAGAAAAAAATCTGACTTTATTACCCAGAGAACTCAAAAATGGACTGCACAAAATTCTTGGCAGGATAATTATGCTATTCCTTGCTAAAGTTTGTGTGTGTGTGTTTGTGTGTCATTTTCCAATGTCTTTCTGACACCAGGCCTACATTATCCCCCAAAATGCTCTGATTTATTTGATGCCCTTCACACGGTAAAGGCATCCAGTGCCAGAAGCAGCAAAGCAACCCTAAAACATCTGTGGAGCTCTTCCATGTTTGACTGTAGGAACTGTGTTCTTTTTTTTAATTTTTCCCAACAATAGGATAGAAAAAAAAACATGAACACGATGAAAATCACCCAGTAAAGGGCTGCAGCATTAACAGCAATGCCCAATGCCCGACTGTAGGAAGTGTGTTCTTTTCTTTGAAGGCCTCAGTTTGCTTTCTGTAAACAGTGCTATAATGTGCTTCATCAAACAGCTCTATTTTGGTCTCATCTATCCACAAGATGTTCTCTCAGAAGGATTTTAGCTTTTTCAGATAAGTCTTGGCAAGCTCCAGTGTGATTTTTTTTTTATGGGTCTTTGTCAGCAGTAGGATCCTCCTGGGTCTCCTACACTAGTGTCCCATTCCACAAAGCACATAATGGCAGTGAAAATGAATGGAGTCCCATGAGAGCATGTGATATTTTAAAGAACCAGGACTTGCAGTTGATTATAATATTTTCTGAATTATTCAGTATGTTGCTTTATTCAGGTAAGACAAAGATATTAATATTTTTTGTTGTTCGCTGGTGTGTGTTTGTAGTGTCACCTTAGATTTTTTTTATCATATGTTCATTAAACACACACACACACACACACACACATCTCAAGGCAATCCTCGAGTCTGGCATTCAAAGTGGGTCATGTACCTGCAGTGGGTGGGGTGGGTCTGCATCTAACTCACTGCCAGTCTTTTGGGACATTTAAACCAGTTAAAACAGCAGTGATCAAATGATGGCGCCGGGATTCACTTTGCTCCTTCTCGCCACCACAGAACTTTCTTTGTTATGGAGAAAAAAACGATGACAATAACAAAGAAGTCTTTCTTTAGAAAGCAGAGGTCAGAGGACAGTCGTCCCCTTCTGACTAATTGCTCAGATGAAATTTTGGTAGATTACTTTCAAAAAACTGATCAAAAAGCATGAGATGATGTCACAGGGTGACGATAGCTCTGACTTTTTCATTATCATTATTATTTATGAAAAACATCCTGTTAATGAATAGAAAACTGTGTGTTCGAAGATGATAAATAGTAAATGACGGCTTAAACACCGAATTGCTGGATTCATTTAACCTCTAAATGTCTGCTGGCTTTAAATAGTAAACAGTAAATTGAGTGCACTTATACAGACCCAGCACTTTAACAGTCTTATCGACCATTGAAAGCCTTTTACAGTTAAAGCCACAGTCCCACAACACTTTCTGTTCCCACAAACATTCATTCAGGTCATATAGATTCTACTCTACAACCACAGACTCCATCTCTGTGGAAACAGCAATTAGAAGCTACTTGGAGTCCAGTATTGTGCCCAATTACACTTTGACATGTGGACCAGAGGAGCTGGGGATCAATCCATGACTTGCTGATTAGAATAGTTGCTTGTGTGCTGTATGATAAACGTAAGGAGTCAGCAGCTGTTAGTTTAACTTATCAAAAAGAATGAGAACAGGGAAAAATCTGTCCACAGATGTTAAATGTCCCCATATGCTTATGCTTATTACACAGACCTGGCAGCTGGGATTTCCTGAAGATGTGTTGCCACCATTAAGTCAAAACAAGCATTTAAAACTTCGATAACTAAATATTTCCACAGCCCCCCCGAAAAAATACAAGTCATTGTGTGTTTTCATGCACAACTGCTCTGTGAGCATGACAAGATGATTTGTCAAGACAAACAACTGCTGGTAATTATTCTCCAGTTAGGTGCCAGCAAATCACTGCATATGATGCCAAGTCTGTTTTCATTGCACTGTGTTGCTTTTTGTTCATCCAAATAAGCCTCTTTAGTCAAAGGTAAGAATGTTTTTCAAGTTTTCTGTTTTCACACTTCCCCTCATCTTCAAGCTAACAACTGCCAAAGCATCTCTGGGTGGCTGGCAATCTGTACTAACTTTGAAAGATTTATCAAATGTTCAAATTGTCTGTCACAAAGTTGGTGCGGAATATAAAGACCAAAAAATTTTACATTCATTTTTGCAGAAATCAGGGTTTGATCTTAAGATCATCAATGAATATTGTGCATTTGGAATGATGAGAATTTTGGAAACAAAACATACTAAACATTTTCTCAGATGTTTCCTTCTTTGGGAGTGGAAGCCCATAAAGCTTTGCATGTATTTGACTCCAGGGGGAAAAAAAGCTGGAAGCCTTCACAACTTTTCCTGGGAACTGACAGAGTCCTGTGTTGGTGTGGCAGGAAAAGAGTCTGTGTTGTTTCCTGTTCTCTGACTCGACACATCACTGCTGATTTGCTGATGTGAAATATGACTGAACATGTTTTGCAGTGTGTATTATGCAAGGTGAGGCGTGAATATTTGTGAATTACATGAAGCTCTGTCTGCCCCCCCCCGGCAAAGAAAAGTAGGGGTTTGTTTGGGATGTAATGAGTTTCGACTCAGCGGCCTACCTATATGTTTTCATACAGACCTTATTTTGTTCGTGTCACAGCCTGACATGCAGACTTCAAGCATTTCTTTCCCTCCTCCACTGCTCCACCCTGGTCCCTCTTTACCTGAATTCATCTCTCACATTTCAGGTTTATTTTACTACTGGTAACTACTGTTTACCCTCCTCTCGTGCGGTGGCTCAAATACATGTTCCTCTCTGCAGGCAGCTTTTCAACTATAATTAGTGAAGCTGGTTTGAGGTAAACAAGCCAGAATTTAGGTCAGATTTTCTAAATGCTATGCTCCAAAACAGGGCTACCGTGGGTGGGGTTTTCTTTCAGTGGAGATACTGTGAGGTGACATCAGGCAACGTGGCTTTACCCTCCACCACCATTTAATTTTTTTATTACATCTCCTGTGGGTCTCCCTGTATTTGTCCATGGAGTTGTGCTACACCAGCTGCCCTGATATGAGGGTGACATTACAGGTATTTGCCCTGTATAAGACAGATACAGTACGGTTTCTGTGTCTCACGTGCCTGAGTTCATGTTAGCATGTCCGCCCACCATCCTGAAGACTTTTTGCATAATGATGGCCTTGAGAGGCTTTAAACAGCCTTTCCGCTCGGTCTGTACGTTCTTTGGCCTGAAAAACATGTTGGCACTCTGTACTTACATCAGTGTTACTACTTGCATGTTCTGTTATCTTCATGTGTACATTTAAAACACTGTGTTTAAACAGGTGGATAATTTTAGATGTCTGGTCTGTACATTTGACCTTCTGTGGACTAAAATTAAAGCACTGCTGGTGCCTGTTTCTTTGCTGTCAACACAGTGTTTTCCATTAATGTCCTTGCCATATTTCTGTAGATTTTTGTCCTGAAATATCACAGTTAATTGTGACAGGGACATTGCCCGCTCTCTCTCTCTCTCTCTCTCTCTCTCTCTCTATCTCTCTCTATCCATGTATCTAAACGCTTTTCCTCCCAATGGAAGATATCATAACAAGGTTGAGGGAAGTTTAATAGACACATCTCTTGGGCTGGGGCAGCACAGCGCCAGAGTGGTTAGTGCTGTTGCCCCACAATAAGAAGGTGGCGGGTCGGTTCCCAGCCTGGGGCCTTTCTGTGTGGAGTTTGCATGTTCTCCCTGTGCCTGTGTGGGTTTCCTTCGGGTACTCCGGATTCCTCCCACCATCCAAAGACATCATGTTTGGATTAATTGGTGACTCTAAATTGTCTGTAGGTCTGAGTGTGAGTGAGTGGTTGTCTCTGTCTGTCTCTGTGTGTTGGCCCTGTGATGGACTGGTGACCTGTCCAGGGCATACCCCGCCCCCGCCCAGTGTGAGCTGGGATTGGCTCCAGCACTTCCCGCGACCCAGAAACGGAAAAGCAGTAAAAGATGAATGAATGGATCAACTTTTGGGCCAACATTAGAACAGAGACTCAAGATTCAAATCAACAATGGTTGAGTTTTGGTTTTTTTTTTAATCAAAATGGACCTTAACTTCAAATTTGTTTTGATTTAGTTTTACTTAAAATCTTCTAAAGTTTTAAAGGGACGTTTGATTCACACCTTCCTGCATTTAAAATGCAACAGAAGATGAGTCAAGTATTTTGCAATTCAAGAGAGAAGGATTTTTGTGTGTATTGTGGGTGTATTTCTAAGTAAACAAGATGTGCCTCATTTTCAATGATGGGGTTTTACGGAGAATTGAGGTCAAAAAAGAAAAAAGGAGAGCAGACAAAAGGAGGTATTTCCTTACTCCCCTGGCCCCTATCTTTATCTTTTACCCATGTTCAATTCTTTCTTCCTTTAAAAGTCTCTTACTTACAGTAGAACTTCATACTACTCTCTCACACACATACAGGGAGAGTGACACAATAGAGATGCCAGAAATTGAATCCAGGTCAGCCATTGATGCTGACTTCAAACACAAAGACATTTGAACTGCTTCCAAGACCTCAGTTTCCTTCCTCATAGCACTTCTACTGTCACACATACCCACAAGATACAACAAAGTTATTTACAGTACAAGCTGTTGAGGTGTGTGTGGGGGTAATCTGATAATCATGAAGTTACACACATCTCACTTTTGAACATTAGAAAAAGAAATGCCTCAATGATGTTTGCCTCAGGGAACTTGAGTCAATGTAGCAGTAAATAATAGGGATGAATTCATCCATAAATTCATTGATTTTCCCTATCAGTCACCTAGAGGTGCTGTGGACCTGGATGGCTCGGATTCTGTCACAGGAAAAAGCGTAAACACAACTGAAGATTAAAGGTAAACACGATGTAAGCAGACGCACCACACTGATTACAGTCAAATACACGCCAACACTTTAAGGACTGCCATTACATAGGCAGGCGTTATTATGTCTGTCTTTCTGCACTCAGAGCAAACTGAAGCTGAAGATATGATTACCTGACTGTATTTGAGACACAAACAAACCAAATCCTCGCCTTCCTACTTTTAGCAATGTGACACACCTGCCAGTCTATACTTTCCTGTCAGTCTGCCATTTACACTCATTTGTCTCTCCATTGGTGGAGTTTGTGTCCCTCCCAAAGCACACCCCCTTTGATGCAGTTGCTTGGCAACCTCTGCCCTCCTTCCTCTCTGAGGAGACAGCTCGTCTTGTCAGGGAAAGCAAATGATGTAATTCAGCAGTAACTGATTTGAAGACATGGACATCATCCTGAGTAAAGCCATTCAATGTGTTTTTCAGACTCAGCTGAACGCCTGAATTTATATGCAAGTGTATTAAAAAACAAATTGTTTTTGTTTTCAAGGAGCTGCTAAATTAAGAAGAGATTGATAATTTGACTATAGCACATAAAATAGATAGAAATTTGGGTATGGCCATAATGGTCTATAGTAATGAAAAAGTAATAAAACAGATTTTCCCTTCTCAGGAGATGGAGATAGTTTTATTGATGCCACAAAGCTCAAACTTTCATTTAGAACTTCAAATGAGTGAATCAAAACATTGACAGGAAACAAAACAGGTGAGTATCGAATATGCACAAACCAGCATTGGGGGAATACACACGCTATCTGGGCTGTTTCCGTAATGGAAACGGTTTGTCGCAAATTTGCGACAGTTTGGGTTAGTGGTTAAAGGTTGTACTGGCAATATTTGTTTGATTATATTCATATATAATATTATATATATATTATAGTTATTATATTTTGACAAAGGGTTTATATTTACAGGTCACGTAAAAAAAAAAGTTGCAGGTTATCACAGTGACTGTCATCATGCTGTTATTGCACCCTGTAGTTAGAAGGCTGTATATTTAAGTCATATTACAAGCTGAGTGGAAACACGACTATTTTGATGTAAATATTGGTTCAAGTTAATCCATTTGCTGTGATCTTTCTTTTCTCAGTAAAATACCATCCCATGGCTGAAATGTTCTACCCAGAGCCAGGACTCTGCAGAGTTACACCACTTTGTGGCCCTGACATACGCAGGTCCATCCAGTCTGACTAACACAGTCTAATGCAGCACTCCCTCCTCCACAAAAGCTACCATGGAGAGTTTTGTTTCAAAAGATATTGACCTTCATGAAGGTGGATTTTACTGGAGGAGCAATTAACTGCGTTAGTTTTTCTGGGTGAGATTAACCCGCATAGCAAGAGTATTGTTAATGTTATTATTAATGGGTAGTATTTGTTTTATTATTCTAATTATTCTTATTAAAACCTTCATATATCCACGGTTACTGAAGGCAGCTGAAGTGGCCCTGCGCTCATCTGCAGGTCACTTCCTGTCATAACCTTCACGGTAAAAGTTTTGACTAACACTTCACATTTAGGTCGTTTTTTGGCGTTTTCGATAAAACGACAAAAATAAATAAAATACTGTAGTCAGTAAAATTGAATTTAGCGCGCTTTGTTAAATATAAACTATGGACCCGAGGAGCCACACGTCCGTGATGATGGCTGGCGGCTGTATTTTGAAAGGGAAGCGGTCGGGCTTCCTGTGTCGCTGCCCCGGCTTGACTCAGCGGGGGGGGGGGTGCCTTCGTCAGCCTGCAGCATCAGAGCATCTCAGCCCCAAACACACCAGTTCATCCCGGGAGTCAGACTCGCTCCGGAAGATGGTGGCTAAACAGAGGATCCGCATGGCCAACGAGAAACACAGCAAGAACATCACGCAGAGAGGAAACGTGGCCAAGACGCTGGTGAGCCGTTAACCGTCGGCGAGACGCCAGCGTGACATTAGCCCGGATAGGTGACGTTGTCTCCGGTCCGAACACGGCAGCGTGACGGTGTCTTCGGCGGTGATGGTGGAGATGGTGGTGTTGATGCCAGCTGGCCGACAGACGCGTCCTGTTTATCACGCATATGGCGCTCAGCGTGACCCGCAGATCGCCGTGCGGTGCCTGTCATATATCGAGTTTCGGCTGGACGGGCTGATTCATTCAGATGTCCTGCAGTCCGGCCGGACAGTGTGGCCGTCTGTGGCCGTCACCGCCCTCCGCACCGTCACCTGCCGTCAGAGAGCTGGACTGAGAGCGGGGGGGGGGGGGGGGTACTTCATATAACTGGAGCCAAATACTGACTGTGGAGTCAATATGTCCACAGAAAAACAATAAGAGGACAATCAATGGGGAATATTGATCTTTAATAAACTGTTTCAGTCCTTTTTTTAAAAAAAAGAAAAGCCCCTTTTTGATTTTAGTTAAGATCATTTAACTAATCAAAACTGATCAAGGCAGTTAAGTATCTTCTTTTAGACCATTAGTGGAACAATACAAGCAACATGAAAACAGCATTAATAGGAAATCGTGAGGGGCATTTTTAAGCGTCTTTATACGCAACTTGATTACATCATCTTTCACAATTTTCTTGCAGTCCGGCTTTTAATTGCAGTCCGACCAGTAATTATGAAGGTGCAGATATTTCAGTGTCCCTTCTTCATAATGGCTTAAAAACTCGTAATTGAATCTAATTCTTGACCCTGGGAACAGCAGTATGACAATTTAGTATCTGTTCGCAGAAATGGAGCCAAATTCATATAAAGACAGCTCACACCAATTATTTTTGGGTTTATTGCCTCATGAAAAATGTCATTGTCACAGACAGTTTTAAGTCACTGTAGTTAAGTCTTTTTTAATCTGTGACTGAAAATCTGGCTTCTATAATAGGCCATCAGAAGAAAAAAAAGAGTAGCTGCAGTCTTCAGTTTGTAAAGAAAACAGTTATATGATGTACAGTTACAAAGATGATCATTTAGTTACACACACACACACACACACACACACACACACACCGAAGTGCCATTAAAAGTAGCTTTACTGTGATGCACCCACAGATTAATATTTGGAGATAATATTGGTGTGAATGACACTAATGGACAGAATAGTGTTTAAGCTTATTAAAGCAGTGTTCCACACACATGGATCAGAGTGTACAGTGACACATTTTCTCTCCTTCCATTCCTCTGTCACTTAACGGATAATGGAGGAGGTCAAATATCAAGGCTGCTCAGGATCTGCTTCAGTTATTGTATAAGGAAAACAACGATTTTTGCCATCACCAATCATCATCGTAGCCTCATGTCAGCAGAAAAAAAAAAACCAAACATGTAAAGCAGATGATATCATCCTGTGAGATTGACGGGTGTTCCCTAAAGTCATGTAAACTGACTGTTGCACTCAACTTCTCACTTTTCCACACAAACCACAATGTGAAAAAGCACTAACTCTGCACTTTTCAGTCTATAATTAGACACTGGGGTTTGTTTAGTGTAACCAAACGGTTGTTATTGAGGCCATGGCAGAATCTTGTCCGCTTACATTTTAAACAACAATTGGTGCCTGCAGAATTAAATAGACCAAGCGATAAAGCAAAAAAAAAAAAAAAAAAAAAAAAGGCTGGAGCAACAAACACCTGACCAGTGTTGGTAAATGGGAGACCACTGTAAAACTCCACACACTGAATGAGTTTTATTTTCATTCTGTAGCATCTGTCATGACTCTTTTGCAGCAGTAATGCTAATTTTATCATGTGCGTGTGTGTGTGTTTCCCTTAGCGACCACAAGAGGAGAAGTATCCTGTGGGCCCCTGGTTGCTTGCCCTATTTGTATTTGTTGTGTGTGGATCAGGTACATACTTTTTGCATCTACAGAAGATCGTTTGTGTTGGCGTTGTGTTTTGGCCTTGTTAAAATAATGTAGTGGCTGCTCACGCCAATGTGGCACTAAGCTAACTTAGCCTCTGCCCCACTCTTATTGTATTTGAATGGTATTTCATTTACACTTTGTTCTGCTTGTCTTTTGGATTTTTTTCCCCTTGGACTAGCTGCTCTCTGCAACGATCTGCTTATTTTGTTTTCTTCTGTTTGTCTTGTGTTGCATCAGGCTTTTATACATTACTTAATAAAATAAACACAAAAACATAAATGGCATAACTGAGACAGCTTCTATGCTATTAAACTACTGTAGGTAACACTCATATGGTCATAAATTGGAGAAGTTATTGTGGTGTTTTTCACCTTTACACCTGTGGTAGCGAGCTGATGTAGTTTTTTGTCAATGCATTTGCTTTCGTTGCATTCAGAAAGAGGGAGAAACAGCACATGAACCCTTTCTGAACGCAGTAAGAAATATGACTTTATAGGGAGTTACTACAGTGTTGTGAGTCCTTGTGAATCAGAACCATAAATTTGTTAGACTCCCCACCTAAATGTAAATAATGCACATGTGTTATGTACAAAAAACCAAAACAATTAGACCTGGTCTAACCATTCAGTGTGTGTGTGCTTTTAGCCATATTTCAGATCATTCAGAGCATCCGCATGGGGATGTGATTGAAAAGGCCCCTGCGGACCCCTCTTCCATCCCTTCATGCCCTCACTGAGCCTGGCTAGCCTACGCCCGCACACCCCTCGACTCCATCCTGAGGCCCAGAGACTGACGCCAGAGCTTCAGATCCAACTGGTCTCAGAGAGAAGCTTCCCTGACCACTGCCTCCGCTGGACATGCCCCCCACCCCTTGATCAGTGTTTACAGTGTTGCAGTATGTGGTTCTGACAGCTTTTCTATGGACAGTCTAAAACCACGCTGGTGAGAACATGTATGTCTCTTAACTCACTTGTTATCTGATTGTGTGAAGGTGTGAGAATGTTGATGTGTGACTGAGTGCAGCCAGTGATTCCTGCTGACAATGTGCCATATCTGTCTGTTTCAGTATTCGTCTGTATTCTGTGAGAATGATGTTTTTTCAAATAAATGTCAAGCATTTAGGGAGCATCCAGGTTTCCTTCTGCTTTTGTAAACTCCCTCCAGTACACCCACTCCTACACATGCTGCACAATCTGGGTCTGACACGCCAACACAGTGTAGTTCTTAATTCCTGCTGCCAAAATGTGCAAAATTAGGGGAAAGCAAAAAAAAAAAAAAAAAAATGGTGCAACCTATGAATAAAATTTAAGCTATAATGAAAATCTTTAATGTATTTATAGCCATGTTCATCTGGGATTTAAAATATTTCACAAACACAGGATGAGTGAGCAGATATGTCATCTCTATATGATCAGCTCTATAATGGGCATGTATGTCTGCGGGACAAATGAAATGTTACATAGTATTGTGGTTAGGATAAAGGCAGAAGAATTCCCTTTGTAGAGCCATTTAAGCCCAAGTAAATGTATGTACTCTTCAGCCATTTCTTATTCCACATATTAATGTTCATGCATGTTGGCCTGTAGGTAGGGTTTTACCAATGAGGTTTACAAATTCATGAGTAAGAAAATTATTTTTTTTTAAATTTTATTTTTCAACTTCAGCACTGGCAGAATCTGTCAATTGTCTGAATATTAACTGTGGCTAACTGGGAGTGATGAGGAATTTAAATTTAACTTCTGGCTGAACCTGTATAAATCTTCATAAGGTCCCCTCATATTCCCACGTGGCTGTGTTGTTTGCATCCATAGCTAAGTTATTAAAATCCTAAAGCAGAGAAAACTCCAGCTGCTAACCTCAACATACCACCAAGTAGGAAGCAGCAAGAAAACAGTCGACACACAGCGTACTCACACAGAGTGTCAGCATTCAGAGGGGTGAACGGAATAACCGCGCAGTAAAGATTACAAAGAGATAGTGACCACATGATTATTTTTCCTTAAGCATGTTTATTGAAAGTTGTGAAGTGCAGCTGTCAAGTGCAATTGTGGTATGTATGTTACAATATCTTATCCGGTCTTTGCGGAAACATGCACAGAACATGAACATACAACTGATACACAGAATGAAAAAGAAATAACATCACCAGTTTGTATTTGTTTTCTGCTTTTTTGTGAGTTTTTTAAGGTGTTGAGATATTGTTCATCCAGAAGTACTTCACTGTCAAAACTTAAACAGAAAAAAAAAAAAAAAAAAAAAGTGCAATACGCCATAAAGAAAAAGAGCCAAGTGAAAATGGATTTACAGTCAAAGAGTTAATGTTGCAGTAAGGGATATGGACAGCCTTGTTGGTTGTGTGTTGTTGGTTAAATAACCTAAACTCCTGTCGATCCACAGTCCTGAAAATACAGCATTAAAAATAGACAACACAGACTGGGCACGACTAGGACGTCCCTTGTTCACCCGCTTCAATCTGTGTGACCTAGATAGCATCTGTTATTTTTCTCCCTCTCCTCACTATTTTACATGGTACTTACACTATACAGAAATATACATTGTTTTCTGCCCCATCAAACTTTTAGGAAAAAGAGAAAATGCAGCTTAGCCCGATGTCTCAACCCTGTCAAATAAGGTTTAAATTACATGCCACAGCAGGGTTGAGAGAACAGCAATAATGAGCTTTGTCAAGGGCGAAACGAGAAGCTTGAAAGTGAAATACTGAAAATAGAATATCATCATCTCCATAAGAAACCATGTTTTGTTCATCCCACCAACCCACAGTTGAAGTAACGTCACCGATGCTGCCAAGTGTTGTTCAAAATATCCTCCCACACCCTCCCCGACCCCCATGCCCTGACTCCCCCATTCCAGATGGGGACTTTGTCATGATAATAATTGCTAACATTCTTCATTTGTCACTCTGAGAAGACCTTTTCTCTCCCAGATTTCTCAACTTGTAACTTTAAGGTCTAGCATTGCGAAATAACCACTTTTATTTACATCATTCAGCAAAAAAGGTAACACCCAAATACAGTCCTCCATCTCCTGCTCCATCATCATCTACCATCATCAGTAAAATCGACATCACTTAAAATTCAGACACAGGCACAATGATATTTTTTTTTTTTAAATCAATAGTTAAGTATACTGTCGCCACTGATAAGTTGTTTTGTTTCTCTTGGTGAGACATTCTATTGATATGTCCAAGGGTTATTTGGCAAATGTTCAATGATTTACCCTCCTGTGAAACAACCCCACCCAAACCCCCCAACCAGTGTCTCCGGATTGTCACCCTCTGCCGTAGAGCACGGTACCGCTTGTCCCGCTGGCTGCATCCTTCTGAGAGATAAATATGTGCAAATTTTTGTCTTAACAGCGCAACCTCCTGCTGTAGAAGGCAAGGTATGGCTCTGCTGCAACAGCAGAACACAAAAACTGTCAGTCTCTGTTTTGTCAGTGCAGACCGGGCTACGCCGAGGGGCCAGAGCTGTGCGAGGCGGGCTGGGTGAGGGTCGTGGTGCTTGGGGGTCCCGGTGTGGCAGCCGTTGTAGGGGCAGGTGGGGAGCCAGTCTGAACTTGGGCCTGGAACTGGGCCATCTGTTCTGGGCTGGCCAGGGTCTTCAGCAGGGTGTTCTCCTGCTCCAGCTGGGAGTTGCGCTCAATCAGCTCCTTGATTTGCTCTTTTAAGACCTCCACTTCCTCACGCACAGCGTACATGAGGTGACTCTTCACCAGGTCCTGAAACAGACAGGGATATGAGTTTAGACCAGGAATCCATCAATAATATCAGACCTATGAAAGGTCAGACACCAACCTGAGGTTTTTAAACCTCATCCATGATGTGGCCTAATAATTATACTCCCGATTTTTCATAATACTGTAAATTTCAAAACACTTTTACTTTAAGTGAAACAGCCATGTAAATTGTAAGAAATGCACCATGGTTCACAGCACTTTACCAAATGTCAAGTACATTCATAAATGAAAACCTTAGAAAACAAAAAATCTCAGAAGTGTAAATTGACCTCATTGGCATTTTCAGGGTTATGCCCTTTGCTTGTTGAAGGGGTTCACTTTTGAAATGGAGATTGTGCTCTTTGTTCATTGGTTAACACACAGGTGAATGAACAGCTTATTCCTTCTATAACAGACTCCACTTGAATACTACTTGTCCATCAAAATATAACCAAGTGTGTAGCTGCATGTACAGCAAACAATGGCTATTTCTGAGAATAGAATGAATTAAGATTTATGATTCACAGAGCATTTCCAACTTCATCATCACTGGAGTGTGTGATGCAGATCTGCTGATGAAGATGTTGGGAAAGTGAACAACAGATAATGAATTGAAGGAGTGTCTGCCTCGTGACAGGAGAAGGGACTATTCTGGTGAAATGGCCTTATCCACCATGATGTAGAGACAACTCACATTAAGGACGATAAAAGAGGGGAGAAAAAAAATAAAAAAAATCAGGCAAGTGAGAATATTCCCAGGATGCTACGTCATTTACTCCGCCTACGTTAAAGTGTCGGCCAATCAGAAGCCGAGATATATATAACCAAGCGTGTGAGCCTTCCAGTTTGCCTAGCAACAGAACCGAGAGCAACGACAACAGAGCCGGAATGAAACTATGAGCAGGGAAATATCGAGGAGGATTTCCTCATAGTTCAAATCTGGACCAGGAGCCCACGGTGAGCCAGAGCATTTGCTGCAGCGATTTACGGGAAAAAAAGTGAAACCAAACAAACATAAAAAAAAAACAACCAAAAAAAACAATAACCTCCTTCATTTTATCTCAAGCTGCACATAGAGGCAGTTCTGACATAGTCTGACGCGACAATTAATCAAACTACTGTCATAATAATAGACGTATTACTATGATCTATGAAATGTGTACAGTAACATCCATTTTACATTTAAATAATATGCACCAGCCTCTCAAGTCATTGTTTTCTTTTCATCATATTATTGTTTGTAGTGCACATTTAAACTATGATAAAAACAACGCAGATCAACAGAGGGCATGCATGGGAATGTAAAATACTACTATTATAATAAGTAACCTATTTCTGAGCATTTTGCTAATATCTTTTAAATTCATTTTATTGTTTCGTGTGGACTAAAACCTGCTATAGTAGTCCACATATTCCTGGTGTCAACAGAAAAAGGAGCGAAACTCACCATTGCTTGTTCAATCTTGTTGTCTATGGCTACAACGCTGGCTCCTGACGAACTGCAAGAGAAAGAGAGGAGAAATGAATGAAAACGCTTTAAGACCAACACGGGCTTCAGGTTAGTACAAAAGGAAATGTCAGAGTCGCAGCCCCCCGAGAAAACGGCCTTTCTCCCGTTATGGAAACGTGGGTCGTTACAGGAAGCATCTAGAAAAAATTTTTATAAAAACGAGCGGCCTGCTCTCCCCATGGGAAAAGTCCCCTCCATGGCCGTGGAGCGGCTCTCCATCACACAGCGGGGACATTAGTGGTGCTGGGAGCCGAGCCCCGGACACACCGGACACACCGGCACATGAACCTTCGAGGCGGGCAGCGGCTCTGTCCCGGGCCATTTACCTGTTGTCGAGCTTTACGGGCGAGTTGTCCGCGCTCAGCAGCGAAGACAGGAAGGATATGGAGAAATTTCTCAGCTGGCAGACGCCTAGATCCATAGCTACGCTGTAGCACGGCGTGTTCATGCTGTTCATGTCCTTTTTACCTTCTCTATTTTTACGGTCCGTTAACCAACTGCCTCCTGTCTCGACTCGACCTCCGTGCGACCGGCACAGCCAGACACATCCACGCGCTATTCACTGCTGTGTCCGGTAAGGGGCTGGCGCAGCTACCGCAGCGCTTTCTGACACAACCCAAGGTCGGCTCATCTCTGCGCTACCGACACAAAAAAAAAAAAAAACACACTGCAGCTCTGGACGAGGCCGCATAATTTATCCAGCGACTAACCGACAGGCCGCCTGCTGATTGGCGGAGACGGAGGCTGTTTGAATAATTTATGCGGGAACGCCCCCACCTGGAGCTCAGCTGACACCGTTTTGCATAAAATCTGTCGGGGAGCGGAGAGGAGGTGGATGAAACCGGGGAGAACCGGATGGGAGAGGAAGAAGAAAGGGCTGTAGGACTGACACAGGCAGAGGAAGGGCAAGATGTAGGACTGCTAGTTTACAACAAAAAAAAAACCACATCAGTAGCCATATCGTTTAAACTGAACGATGACATTATTTTCCTTGCACCTCCATGAAAAATAAGAGTTTGTCACATCAGGGGAATCTAGGAGGGAATCCTCTTGGCCAGCAACTTTTTTTTAAGTTAAACACTCATGAAATTATAATTCTTTACAATCATTCTCATATTGCTAAGGAATTTAAGCAGTGTTGGAGTTTACAGTGACAAATTAGCATATGATTGCTAAAGTAAGTTTTTTTTTTTTTTTTTAAATTATGCAATAATTTCACACATTTTTAAACATGATCACGATAATCCATACCGTCTAAAATTGGAGCACTTTACCCAAAGGGTAGTTAACACAAATTTTGAGATTGGGTAAAAAAAAAAAATGCAATTATGTTTTTGTGAGGATTTGGAGGAGGCAGGTGTTAAATCTTAATGATTCTAACAATGGTGCTATGTTGCACATATACTGCCCCCACGTGGTTCTAAGAAGTTCTGCACTAAGTTCTGTTCTAAAACTGTCAAATTTTCAATAATGAAATCTGTCACTGCAGATCAATAAGGTCAATCTGACTCAAATTACATTGCAAAACCAAAGTTGCCTTCTCGGCACTTTGCAGTGGGAGTATCCTTGTGATGAACAGTAATGATGACGCATCTTAACAACTCCCACCTCAGACATTGTCTAAACAAGACCCCCACCCACAAGTATATACACCTCCCTACATTTCTGGAAAGCTGGTCACACACATTCCATGCACACCCCAAACCCTAAAAATTCATGTGTAATGCACTCCTCATATTTCTGCTGTCTGATCACACCTACACTACCTGACATAGGAGACAATTACAGAAAGCCTGCTTTGGTTTCTCCTCACTTCGTTTTCAAAGAAAAGATAGCCCACCAAAACTTCTAATCTGCTACTGCCAAAATTAAATATGATCCACAACGGCATACAGCCAGAAGACACAAAGAGGGGTTACAGATATGTATTAGACCACATAAGATAATGCAGTGGGTCATTCATGAACTACGCAAACGTCCATGTTTAGACCTATTTCCTATTCAGTACTATTCAGGTGGAAGTTTTGAATCAATAGCTATAATGGCAGCGGGATAAGAAACACAGTACATTCAAGTACCATCCAAGTAATCAGTGTTCACCTTTAAAATTGTGGTTTAGGCTAATTTGGTATCACAGCTCAGGTCTGGCCTTGTTAAGCACCAATGCTGTAAAGAAGGGCTCAAACACTTCAGCATTTAACAAGAAGCCAATTGGTTTTCCCAAGAGGGTCTAAGCTGCACCTTATCTCTTCCGGTATCTGCCCTGACTGGGAGATGCTTTAGCCAATTATCCAGACCCAAATAGCCAATACAACCCCCGCTCCCATGTGTTAGAGAGTTCAAGTTGGAGCAATTGGGAGCTCAACTCAGTGCCACAGGCAGTTAGACAAGAGGAAAGCTAGATGTGTTCTGAGAAAACTTCAATGAGCAGGTCAAGAGGATTTTTCCCTCACAATTAAAGCGAACTGAATATCTTGCTTCTTGATGCCATTCATTTAAATTTGTATGATTGTTAGCAGCAGGTCATGGTTATCTAAACACACAAAGTGTTGATTTTGAATTTTATATGCATTAAATATAATTTTAGCCCAAGTTCACAGTCGATTACTAATATCCACCAGCGGTGCTCATCTATCATTTTACAACACAACACACTTGATTTTATTTCCGAACTCAACATTTTTAGTTGTCGTAACAGCAACATACATTAGAGGGGGGACAGTTATCTGATGGCCTGAAAAACATGCCTCAGACATCAGAATTGATTGAACTGACATTTCTACATGCATGTTACCTTTAAAATAAGATTTACTACAGAGCCTTGGTACTTGGCTGAACCAGATAGAATAGGTGTACCCAACAAAACCAGGAACTCCATTGTCCCTAACTGAACTACCTGAATTAAAAGGTAAGTAAAACTGCACTGTGCTCTAGCATGGCAACTATTACATTCAACCTGCAATGAGTGATAAAACAGGAGCTGGACTTATAATGTGGGCTGGATGTCTTGCTATTGTACACAACAGAAGATAATTTAATGTGATATGATGGCCGGATATGATGTAACAGCAGAATATGGCCAAAGATTATGGTGAATAAAAAAGCAACACTGTGTGGTTTAATTACTCACTGCCCACTGGAGATATTTGTAAGTGGCACATATCTAAAAAGCAGATGTAGGGCAACTTCTTTGTCTCAGCATGTCTATAGTTTACTACACATTAATACATCCTTCAGTTTACTCACTGTAGATATTCCATTTATTCAAACTCACAGAGTGATGAGCACCCAGTGAAGCAGTTTTATGCGAATGCTAACCCTGAACCCACGAATGACTGAGTAGAAAGGACAATATAATCAAGCAGCCTTTTGTGTGCAGCTACTGTAGTGGTGAGCTCAGGCAGCTAACTCCCTGGGGGTTCCCTCTCTTTATTTTACCTTTTGAGATGCTGCTCCAGCTCCCAGAACAAAAGCTTCATTGCCATCTCGTCATGGCTATGCACTCGAACACCCCGTACTCTCATGGAGCCGTCCGTCAGCAGGAACATGTACACTCCAAAGTAACACACCAGTGTGCTCCGAGCTTCTTTGTTTGGTGTTTTCAAACAGCCCTCACTCCTTTTTAAAATCAAAGGACTGCGTAGTGCCCTAAAGATGCATAAGTGACTGCAGCTGCAGAGGAAATCAACGGCAGTATGCCAGGTTTTGATGACTGTATATATGTGTGCTTGCCATCCCTTTTTGTGTTTGAATGGCTGACTAGTGAGTGAATTAGTGAGTACAGACAGGAGCTGGGAGGGTGGTGACGTCTGATCATGTGATGCTGGGAGTTACATAAACCATCAACTGAGATTAGAATGTGGCCCAGTGATTTCACTGCTCCTACACCACAAATCCTCCACCATCCATAGCCTGAGACCCAGATATACAATAACAGAGAACCTCAACTCTTTAACATTCCTTCAGCATCACCAATTCTCTGCCTGGCCATCTTCTTTCCAAAATATTATGAATCTGTTTTTTGACTGGCCAACACAGACTTGTTATCATAATGTAGTTTTATGTGCACATAAAATGCAAAGCACTGAAAGGGATCTTGAGGCTACAGACTGTCCCTAAAGTCAGGGGTGACCAAGACAAACGAGACCCCCACCTATTCTCTAGGGTACATAAAAGCTGTCAGAATCACTGAAGGGTCAATAGCTTCAGGATTTTTTTGTTTGCCATGGTGCTTTAGCATGTTGGTTTAGTTAGCAGTTTCCAAACGAATCGTCATTTTTGTGGAACTGCTAGTTTTCAATGCCAGCCCTGCGTGACAGACGAGAGACCCTCTGCTTCAAGGCCTTATCTTGTCATTTCTCATTGAAAGGCAGCCTTAAGATGGCTTAGTGCCCCTGCAGATAGAGAACACAACATATATTCACAGAGCCTCACGGTGCATCCACTGGCTTAGAGACAGCCGGCCAAGAAACAACGGGTGAAGGATGAGCACAATACAGGGGATTTGACTTGTCCTAACAGAATCAGTGTGATGAGGTGAATCACTATCACATGACTTCTGGGTTGGTTGTACAGTCCTTCAGCAATTCCAGTTTAGCCAACCAATCGTACAAGGAATAAATATTTCCAAACCCTTCAAATTTCAAAACCTCAAGCTACTTGGCTCTGTTGGTGAATGGATTTAACTACCTCATGCATTGGTGTCATGCAATGGGTGCCTGTTCAATAATAATCTTGATGAGTAGTCAACATCTGCATTCTTATGTTGAATCATATTGTAACATTAGTTAGCATGACGACCAAAGATACAAAGTCTGGCACTGCACAATCTGCAAGAAAAGAAATATGTCATTGATGACATTTCTAATCTGTGCCATGCAGTCAGGGAATTTAACCAAGTTAACAGAGTAAAAGATGTAATCGCTCTTCCAATATTTATCCATTACAGTCAGTACTTTGAATGTGAGTTTGGCCATTGGTGTGCTGTAGAAGGTTAGGCTGGTTGGTCATGTTTCTCTAATGTGATGGTAAAATCACCTACTACACACTCAGTACCAACTAAATATAGTAATTACTTGCACTTGTTTTTTTTAACCAGTCTAACACCAAAAACACATCTATTTAAAATAATTTTCCAATAACTCTGACTCTATTTTGCTAAGGAGCAGGTGATCATCAAAACACTTCCTGGAGTTCATTCACTGGTTTAGTACTTATATGACAAGTGTCAGAATATTTAATGAACGCTTTTCAAAACTCAAAAAAAAAAAAAAAAAAAAAGAATCTGTCACAAAAACCTTACTCAACTATACAGTCTGGATCACACACCCACACAATAGAAATTGGAATACTACCTGAATACACAAGTTAATGCAGTGTTTGTGCAGAACAGGGCATTATGTACGTTTTCAACTAAACACCTCTCCTTAAAATCAATTTCATACCATTGTGAGCATCTACAAATTATAAAAATCACTCCTAAGAAAAGCGATTTGTTTAACAGGCTAGTACAGACAGCAAAAGCAAGATATAAGATGGTATATTTCCATGGGTATACACAGTATACTATCAAGGATTTCTTACATGTTACCTGCATGATTAAAATGTGCCTCATTGTAACAATTTATTCTTTGCAAAGACTTAATACCTCTTTATTAATTGGAATAATTACTCTTTTTTCACCCATTTGACTATGACAGAAGGATTCCTATATGTACATTGGTTTTGTTTCTGGTTGACTCTGGTTCTGGTCAAACTGTTTTTATTGTGGCAAAATATGTTGTACAGGAAGAGGAATTGCACTCATATCTGCGGTCTTTCTGGGGAGGTGCAAAATCTAAAAGTTGATAAAAGGGGCCTGGCATGTCCCAGCGATGAAAAAACAGGCCTATTGAATTGTTGAATTGTAAAGCCTTTGGCTGAGCTGGAGTTTGATAGTCGAAAGCACACACAGACTTTACCAGTAAGCCCTGGCAGTGGTTTTCCATAGTCACACCCTGACTATGGAGAATGACAGAGAGCTACAGAGTGAGTCGCTCAGAGAGGTAGGGAGTAATGATGAGTGGCCATTTTGGCCTCCATACGCAAGAGAGAGAAGCGCTATTGGAGCATTTGGGCTGACAGCAGCAAGTCCTTAGTCCGCACTCTATACTAACACACACTGCAGGAGAGAAGGAGGGACAGAGACTCGAGCAGAAACACAGAGCCAGAATGACCTAGATCTGCCGTCTCAGCATTCATACTGTCTCAATGATTTGTGGACGGATGGAGCACAGAGAGGAGGCACGAAAACAATTGTTTCCACTATGGTTTGACTGACTTGGAGTTTTTGACAGAAATCAAATTGAATCCATGTCTATAATCTGGAGACATAAAAATACAAAATTGTAAAGGAACATCTCTCATCTCACACCATTGCTGAATGATCTATTGAGCCATGAGTTTACAATATCAAATGACAAACTTTATAAATAGCAAGATATAAAAAAGCCTCTAATGCACCTACATCTGTATGCTCTTCTAATATCCTTATCAACTAAGGATATGAAAAAATAATCTTCATTCTCCTGGGGAAAGTTATTCAGCTAATTGCCCCTGCATTGTATGGTGAGACCCCTTAGCTCTGCTACCAGGCCCTACCTGTCTATGAATAGGTCAGCCTTCATACACACACAGAAGAGCCATGTTACATAACTTTATGTGTGGTGTGTGAGCAGCAGGTTTGAATAATGTGGAGTGAAACCTGGCATTAAAAGGATTAGCAGCCAAAGGACACACACCGCTCCGAGTCCAGACAACAAAGGACAAAAATAATGCTAATGCAGCAATAAACACAAGGAGAGAAAAGGCTGAAAGGAGAATGCAGAGTTTAAGTTCTTGAGGGAATAAGATTATACAATAAACAACTTGCCAAACACTGCCAAATAACCAGGTCAGTTGATTTGATTCAGACCTCAAAAATATGACTAAAAATAAATTCATATATGAAGAATTTACTTATGGTGTATTTGTATCTGACCATTCTTAAAATTAGTTGTTTACTTACAAGATGCTATAGTACACCCTCTGAGCAATACTACAGTGTCACGCTATCAACTTGTTAGCATGTTTACTTCAGTTGAAGAAATGAGGTGACAGAAATACAAACAAAACTGCAGGTAGCTCTTTGTGAGTAAAAGGAATTAAGTTTGATGACTGACCCTTTATTGCAATTCGAGTATAAGAGACCAATATGTGAAATCATACTGTCCTCTGCTTAAAGAAACTGATAAAATTTACTTTGTATTGTAATTTACATGTAGTTAATACAGAAATTGAGTGACATTAAAAGTAAAATTGCCTGCTATCACAAGCTTTTCAGACAAACCTTTTTTAAGTTAAATTAGAAAATTGTTTCACTTTCAAGGTGTAAAATATAAGCTAGCCTTCACACACACTTCTGGGTCAGTTGTTTTTCTAGTACTTAGCATGTATAGTTTATATCTAGTAGAATCTGTTGGGGGAGTGAAAAATGACTCACATTGACGTTGCGGTAACAAAGCTTTACAAAATAATGCACATACACAACTTTTACACAGCCTCTATCATACTGTATAGTCATATGAACTCAGTACTTGTGCTGGCTGCTGAGAGACTATTGTTCCCCTAATACTTCACAAAACCACACAACAAAATGAATCATCTCTCCCTCAGGCCCGAGTCTACATCTCAGCTTCGCTCCCACCATCACATCATCTGCTCCCTCAGCCAAACCAGTACAAACAGTGGGTGGATGCCCTGCATGGATATCTTTGGCCTATTGGATGAACAGGACCAGTGGGACTCGTGTATTTTCAGCACAATCCCAATAACAGCTTTCTATTTCTATTTATGTGGGAGTATAAAGCAAGTAGTAGTTGAACTAGTCAGTGGAGACCAAATTTACAATAAAAGTTAACTATATACATGATGATTGTTTAGGTCTAATTTTGTCTAATAATGTTTTGTTTTTGTTTTTTTTTGGGGGGGGGGGGTTGCCTTTATTACAGCGACAGCAAGTGGCAGAGAGGCAGAAGTAATCGAGCCTGGGATGCTTCTGTACCATGGCATGTGCACTAACCACTCGACTGCCTGTACTGACATCTACATCATATTTAATGGTTGAAATATGCAATCAAGCAGCAAGTCTGAATCTTTAAGAAAGGATCACTACTCCAGACTACTTTTATATCTAGTGTAGAAAAAGGTCAGGGAAAGTTCAATCGTTCAAAAAAAATCTATATCCCCAACACAATTAAGATATAAGCACTGTCCCATTTCCCTGTCTTCTCATTGTTCAAGAGAAAAGTATGTGCCTGCACTCATGGAAGATTACAAGTGAAGAGGATGGAACAGCGAGTGGATTAACTAAGGACGACTCCATCACCACTGCGGCTGAATCTCTGACGACAGCAGAGCTATCATAAGGACTGCTTGGTTATAAACAAACTAGCTGATGTTTCCTTCACATGCTTTACAGGCAGTGACAATGCTTTGTTGGTCAGCTCTACTCTTATACACATTATCTTTTGAGTTGCTGCATTTGATCTTTTCCAACTACACAAAGGCCACAAAAATAGCCAAAATAAGTCATGTTTTGACTGTGAGAATTACTGTAAAAGTGATTCAATAGTTCAGGCTCAGTTACGCAGAACCATGTCCGAGAACGAATCTGATTTGGTACCGACAAGACTAGTAACGTAAACCACTAACATACATAACCAAGACTCTTACAAACTCACACCTGATATGAGAAATGAGCAAGTGAAATGCATTTTTTCAAAAATTCAATCACATCTTATCCATCAACAGATAAGAGTTTTAAAACTGTACTCCACAGGAAAAGGAACAGAAGTGTACACTGCCATCTCCTGGTAATGAATCAGAATTCCCTTCAAGAGTCTTTGAAAAAGTCAAAAATTAAGTTTTGTTTTGGTGCTTTCCATAAGTTGTGTCATCTAAAAGAAGATTGAATTATATTTATATTTCCTGTTTAAGTGGATTTCATATCAAATGGATCTTAACAATTAAATGAGAACTTCCATATATGTGAAGGAACATCCTCAACTCCCCTTAATGATTTCTAAATTAAGAGAATTAATCTACAGTCTGAGGTTAGTGAATCTATTATCATAGACAAAAGACACCTGATTGGGAATCAGTGGTTATCCTTACTGCAACAGAAACGAGGAAAACTTCTGTAATAGTCTGTCTAGTACACATATTGGATCACAGGCACTCAAGAAGAATAAAAGACTTTTACCTGTTAGTGATAGCAAGAAGGCAGGTCACAAGGAGACATGAAAGAAAGAAAAAAATAAAACTCACCAATATACCGATGTATGATTTACAAAAAAAACTTACAACTAACAGCCATAAAACAATATTAAACCAAACACAAGATATGAAGTTTGCTGTTCATCAGGTTACTTATACAACCAGATTAAAATATTAAACCCAGTCTTTAGATTAAAGACAATTGTTCATCAGTCCATTAACAGAAATGCATCTTATTTCTACTTTACTGTTTGTATGATTTGTAAAACATTTTCTATGATTCTTAAATAATGAGAAATATACAAATAACAAATAAAACTTCCTGACTTAATTAGACCAACATTTAGAGGAAACCTCCTCCGTCATTACACTACACTGTTTATCAAACCAATCACAGCACTTTCATGGCTTCATCAGGTTGCTTTTTTCAAACTCAGAGGAATGAGTTTGAACACACTGTCATCTAGTGGCAAATGCTGGAACCATTTTCTTAGCCAACTGTAATTTAGACTTCCTTGTACCCAGGTGGTGTAAAGAGACAGAAAAGTGTTTACACAAGACTGACACATCACAGAAACTCAACTTTTCTTTGAACACAAACCTTCTGAAGTCTGGGAGCTTTCATCTCTGCCTGGCACCAGACAAAGGGAGATAAGATTTGGCCAATTTCTTTGTGTGACTCCAGAGTCTCTGGACTCTCACAAAAGAGCTGTGCTTTCTCATGGAGGCAGTGAGAGAAATTATCCTTGAAGAAGTTCTGATGTGCCTGCTAATGTCATGTCCTGCAGCTCAACAGCGTAGGCTACTTTCTTCCCTTCAGCTTAGTTATATAATACTTGCTTTGTGATTTACTACAGTGAAATTTATGAAACAAAGGTTAATATTCTGACTCCCAGTGAATTTAAAGAAAACTCATCCACAGTTTATTTTAAAACAGTGACCAGCCATAAAACAAGGCTGCAACAAAAATAAAGCACGAGTTACAGTTAAAGTTGCTGAAAGTTTAAGTTGTTGCTTTTAAAGTTTCAGGTTACATAGCACAATTCAAACCAAAGAAAACTGCTAGGCAGTAAATAATATGCAAAGCAGGTTCGTCCCTCTAAGAAAACCATCGCCTTTGTCAAAGCTGGGGAGTGTCCCAGTGGAAGTGGGATGTAGGGGCTTCACAGCCCGATCCTTAGCCAGAGCCTTCAGCAGCTTAGGCATTGAGGGAGAGAGAAAGAGGAGAGCCATCCACAGCACCACCGAAGCGGCAGAGAGAGCCTCAAGATGGCTGTGGCTCAAGAGAGGAGAGCCATGGAGTCATGGTAGCTAACTAGCCATCTGGACACAAGCTGGGGTCTGATCAGCCCTGGCTGGGTCACCTAGAGGAGGATGTATGATGTTGAACCTGATCCTGGTCAATGGCTAGTGCTGCTAGCCTTTGTTATAGTTTTTCAAATTCCTTGTCCTCCTCCCTCAAAGTTGGGTTGAAAAATGAAAAAGTTTTTTAAAAAAGTTATTATTTTACCTGACTGGTGTGTGTAGGCAGTTTAGAGCTTGCTATCCAGCAGGGGGTAGTACAGCACTGTTTACATAGCTGAAAAGGGTTTGCATCCAGACTTTGGCATTAATGCTACTGTGACAGTGCCAATAGCAAGTAAACAGAATTTATTGGGTATGACATGCTTAAACCAAATTCATTTAAAACTGTTAACTGCTTGTCTCGAGAGATTTTGTAGTAAAGATACTAGTGTTACAGTTTCCCATGTGCTATAATTTTGGTCTGTTTGAGGGCAAGTTGCGTTGCGACAGTCCTGAATATAGACAGTTTGCTTCAACAGATGTGAGCACAGCATTCAAAAGATTTATGTAATTTCCCCAATCTGCATATCAGGATAGACATAAAAAGAAACAAGACTAAAACAAATTACAAGAAGTTAAATAGCAGTCTTTTCTTTAGGTGGGCAACCTTAGTGTATTCAATGTATGGGAAACTGAGTGTAGTACACGGATATTACCCTGCTGGACATAGACATGAAGAAGTGTCTCTGTGCTTTATTCCTAATAATAAGAGAGGCAGCTGGCTAGACTATTGAGGGCCAAAGATAAAAACAAAAACTTGACCCCCCCAGCAGCCTTCCTCATTCAGCCACAGAGAATAGAAAAGGGGATTAGCTCACACAAAGCGAGTGAATGAACATAAAACCCTATGGGAAAAGACACTCAGTGGTTGGAGCTCTAACGTCCTCACAGCTGAGCAGAAAGACTGATGCTATCAGACTCCATTAAGCAAAACTGATACATTTAAAACTTATTTGAAATGTTCCGTCTGACTTTGAACCTCTCTTGAGAGCCACCTTTCTTTTCCCTCTAAAAGAAAAAAAAAAGAAAGCAGATGAGTGTCAAGGTTTGAGAAACTGACATTAATTTTTCTGTTGGCATCATATTATCTTGTAGAGGATTCCGCATATTTACAGTGTTAATTCTTCAGTTAAATATAAGACAAGTAGTGGACTAAAACTATGACAAACTAAGAGGAGCAATAGTTAATCCTTTTAGCAGCACAGTCAAAATATCTGTTCAAGTGTCTCAAAGGTAAATAGGCCTCTATAAAAATGTTAAAAAAAGTTTTTTAAAAGTTTGGCTGATTTTTTTTTTTTTACTATTTTCTAGACAAATTAATACTCAATTAATTATCAATTAATAAGTGTCATATCGATCAATAATAATGTCAGGTACTTGACATACAAGCATATACTTGCTTCAGCATCATCCTGATTTATGATATCAGCTGCATCATGATAATCGAGCATTAAATCTAGTTAACTCCTGAAGACTTGTCATTGCTGAGGACACTCACTTCATTACATATTTTAATTACAAAGATTATTTAAGGACAAATACTGCTTTTTTGACAGAATCAAAAAAAAAATAAAAAATTCTTCACACTCAGCTGATCTATAGCTGCAAATACAGGTAAGAAGCAAGGCCGGATATGTTGGCTATTCTTTCCTATCAGGCTAGAAGAAACAAATGTAAGTACCACACTGAATAGAGAAATAAACTGTATCAAAGATATAGAGGAGAAAAAGGCAGGAATGCTAATGCCAACAGCAAAGTTATCCACTTTGTTTTCCCTTTCTGTGTGTGTTTGTGTGTGTGTGTGTGTGTGTGTGTGTGTGTGTGCACGCGCATATGTGTGCGCATTAGTGTAATTCCTGGAGCTGACTGGACAGTGTTCTGGCCACAGGAATGCTGGCCATGATTCAGCACATTGCCTGCATGTTTAGGGGAATGACAGCGGCAGCCCACTAAAGCCTAAAGATAAAAATGTGTGGCTGAAGATGAAACCTCCATCAACTCCATTTAATTGTGTCATATATACAAGTATGTCACACATGCTGCAGAATACAGAAGCTCTCATAGATTATGAAATTATGAGTACTTCATTGTTCATGGCCATCTTTAGGTCTAATACGCTGTATTCTACAATACATAATAAGAACCCTAACATCATGTCACACCATGGAGGATGGTGGCATAAAGACCATGTGCAATAATTTCATTTAATTCACTTCCCGCACTGTTTCATGGCAATGTCGGAAAATGTTCAGCCAGCATTTGCACCAGACTGGAATGTGAGACACCTGACTAAAAGCGTTGCATCAGACTGACAGCTCTCCATCATGGACTACCCGCTTCGCACACTTGGCAAATCTCTCTTCCTCTCTTTCCAGGGCTACTGGTCCCCTCTGCCATTGCTACATCTCACTTTGGCAAATACGGACAGGTTTCAGTGATATGATGGCTTAAAGACATGAACTAGTGGCTAAAACTTAAATTTGCATCATCTGGAGTGGAAGCTGCTCAGAAAAATAATACTGGAACCAGACAGGTAACAACAGAAGCCAAAGACAAGTTTCACGCTAACTGGCTGCGAATATATTTTTGGCTTGATGTTAATAATGATGATACATTCTACTCAACTTAAAATGTTACCAGCTGGTCTTACAAAGCTTCTATGGCCAAGTGAACACTTGTTCTGCAAATGACAGCCTTGAAGAAAACAGGCAGATTCAACAAACACCAGATGTTATGTGATACACATCAGAAAGGTCACCAGTCTATCACAGGGCCAATATGGACATGGACTACCATTTACACAAACAGGAAATTTAGAGGTACCAATTATCCTGAAGTCCATGTCTTTGGAGTCTGGGAGGAAGTTGGAGACCCCAGAGGGAACCGAGAAAGACACAAGGAGACCTGGGAATGGGGTTCAATCCATAGATGTTCTGCTCCATTGTGCTGCCCTCATGATTTAAGAAAACTAAACTCACTGACCAACAAAAAAAACTCAGTAATCTGATGCCCATTTGACCTTTGCCCTCACCAACCGCAGCTTGGTTTTGATTTTGTGTGTGCACGCGTGTGTTAAGTGGAACAAGATGAAGGAACAGAGACAAAGCATTAAGACACAATAGAACATAGATCTAAGAGACATGAGCCATGAAAATAAAGACTATGGATGTAGATGCAGCTCAAACAGATGACTTCTTAGATGGAATAAAAAAAGAGAATGTTATCAACAGCAATAAACAACCGTCGCAAGCAGTCCAAGGTAGGAATAGGCCAAAGTGGTTCAACTCACCAAGCAATAAGATGAGACAAAGATGGTGGGTAGGAAACTACATAGGACACATACAGTGTTTCTGTAAAATACAGCATTGAGGTGTCAATCCACTATAACCCCGACAATAAATTACTTTTTTAAGATCTCAAAAGCAAGGTTGGCTTGCTTCTGTTAGCAGGGGGCCAAAAGTTCAATATGCTGCTGTACAGAATAAGATGAAAAATCTCACAGGGCTATGGAAGATGTTTATGTTCTCCTGAACTACAAGAAAATGTATCTGCAAAATGCCAATATTTATCTTTATACAAAAATTAAAACTGACAAAAACTGAAGCTCTTGTGAAGCCAACAGGAAAATCCTTTCTGGGTGTAATGAAAGGAATTATACAAGTAGTCAAACAAGCTGTAAAAATTTGTTATATTGTGAACTCCAAGGACACTTATATTGATGGACTGCAAACTCCCTATACTAAGATCCAAGAGCTTGCTTCTGTAACGTACAGGCACAAAAAGAGCCACCATAAAAAGACAGAGGCGGTTTTTGGACAAGGTTTGACGATCATCATGCTGTGTGTAGATGTGTGTACGTGTATGTTCAGGGGTGGGAGGGCAACCTTCTCATAGATGAAAGGCAGACTAAACACACAATCCATTATCATCCATTACAGGCCATTAGTTTTCCACTGCACACTTAAGTGAAACAATTCTGTTTATTGATGGAAAAATAAACCATCAGCAAGAAAGCAGCAAAGGCTAATGAATTCAATGACCAATCTGCATACACAGGGTACACAGTCAAGCAACAAAGACGTGATGTGATGTAGAGATATATGCAGATGTGACTGGTCTATATTAAAACCGTCCACAACACATCATAATCTCCTTGCTTACTGCCATTCTGCCATTCATGCTTTCACTGCTTGGCTTAAAAAGACATAGTAAATTTTCAGTGTTGTATGGTGAGACCTCCCTCCCTCCCCCTCTCCTACACAGCATGCTGGTGCTCTGCTGTGTTCTGGTGTTCTCTGGCTTGGTCTATTGGTTTGGCCATTGGGGTGGGGGCGTCAGCAGCATAACAAACAACAAATGCTGTTTACTTTTAGTGAAACACTTCAGTGATAATCAACTATGGACAAACAGGAGAGCAAACGCAACAACAATAAAACTGACAATTTTTACTTTCCACAACTGATGTTAACAAATATGTTTTGTCAACTCACTTTAAGAAGCTGGATGTATTGAATGTTTGGCATTTTTCTGCTTAATACTTACTTGAATATTTACAGTTTATGATCAAAATAGCCAATTTATTTTCTGACATTCAACTAATGAATGAATCTACTTATCACCACAGTTCTAAACATTCTTCTACTACTGTAAACATTACGAACTTCAAACACTGTTAGAACTGGATAACTGTGTAGCTGTATCAAACAGATACAAATTATAGTTTTAGCCGCATGCATTTAATTTTACTTTCCACCAAAGGGATGTAAAACTTTTCAACTTATCTTAGAACAGTGTGGTCAACATCACCTTGCTCTGTGAAGGAGATGACAGGGATCAACTGACTACTGACCCAAAAGTTTTCAGATTTTCCGTATCGTTGTTTCAGCCAATAAAATAAAGAAAAAAATGAAACACATGAAGTATTTTACTCAACAATCTTTTTGGAAGATGTAATGTGTTGAGCTGTTGACCTGTAGTACATTATATTGTGGGTTATTTCTGTTATTCTCATGTGGACAAAATAATATAAACGCCACAGCCCATGGCACTTTATGCTGGAATATTGAGAAACATAAACCAAATTCTAATCCCTCATTTCAGATATGTAACCTAAAGAAAGGCCTTAAATTGCATTATTTTTACTTGTGTTTTATGTCTGTTATCTGTCTTCCTCAATACTAATAATCGGTTTGGCCCTGAAACACAAAATCAGTAACCCCTAGACAAGATTACGACCTTTTTATAGCCATTTTTCAGTACCATATCCTGTAAACACACTGTGCAATGACAACAGTATACACCAGATATAATCCTGTATTTAACAATATTTTAGAACAAAAACATAAATGACACATCATAGTGCAACTGGAAAGGAAAAGCTAAGATTGGTTTGGCTTCAGCAGGACAGTTTGACCCTGAACCCATTCCTTTCTGGGGACAGAAATTAAAGAAATTAGGCCTAAAAAGACAAACAGACTGAGATGCGGACAATGTTAAAAAAATCTGTATCCAAGACCAACTATAGAGTAACAGGCAGAAACATCTGAGCGCCAGGTTGGTCACGGTCTGTGGTATAAACTTCACCAAGCCAATGCCCATCCACTGATGAAGAAAAGAGAAGAGCAAAACAATGACAGGATTTATCTGAGCTGAAACAGCAATGCACAACTGGTTCCATCTTGTCCAGTCTGCTGTGTCCTCAGCGGTCTTAACCAGCTTCAGCTGATCTGACTAAGTTGGGTTGGGTCAGCTTGGGTCACTTCCTCTGTCTGTTGTGAATTTTGGGGATCTGGTTGATCTCTACACAATGAGCCCAGCGCTAACTGGCTCCCTGCACTGCCAGGGGGAAAATTACATTCAAAACCGATAGCCACACAGATAGTCATCACTCTGCCAGCCAGCCCACATTCCCCTGAGCCATCACACATTCAAACACACATACGCACTTAAACAGTTCAGACCAACAATAGCACTGGGAAAAAAAAAAAAAAGATGCAAAGCTGTTTAACAGAGAAGTTGTAACGACACGATACAATGTGAAGTCATTATCATTGTGTTGGTTTGTACATTCAAGGTAGCTACAGAGGACATATCCACCCACGTAGCCCTTGTATGTGGGTTGGTTTTTGTTTTGTTTTTGTTTTTTTAAACACAGGCCTGTCTTCACACCCACATCTATTTCTATTATTCAACACACTGCTGGCGTTGAATGTTGTTGACATCTGAGCCAGGGGGGAAAAGTGAAACTTCTGTGTTTGTCTGACACATCTGTGTATCAATATAAGCCAACACCCAATAACTTGTGGTAATGTTTCCCATCTGCATGTGACAGATTATAAAACACAGAAAACACTTGAGTGAAATCATGTGACACAGGCTCTGCAATAAATGTCTGAAATGTTAATGTGACTTTGCATTAAAAAAAAAAAAAAAAAAGGATCTCCTGACAGCAAAATTGGAAAAATACACACACACACACACACACTACACAAGAGTAACAACAATTAAAAATAAATTAAAGCTATGCGAAAACAAAACAAAAAGTACTTAAACATGGATCGAAGCCGCAACTTTTCTTATGAAAAGAATGGTTTCTACTGCTGAATTTTTCATAAATTAACAAGTTTAATATAACACCTTAATACACTATCTGAAACAAGTTCATAGCCTAATTTCACAGCACCTCACCAACATAACATAATAATGCAGATATTGACAGATGCAAAACTTAAAAATTCAATATGAATACAAACGCCAACTTCACTTAAACATCCAGGTCCTTCTGGACTAAACCAGTTTTTGTAACCAGTCTATATTACCTCTCGTCCTCAGTCTGAGGATTTAAAACCAAAAACTGAAATCACGTACACGCAATGACAAATGTACCCAAAGCCACATCCTCATGTACAAAAGGTATTAGGAGGCATGCATACAACAACATTAGCATGAGTGCTCTGACATTGATCACACTTCTCTCGTGTTATTCAACAATTGACACTGTTTGATAAGGCTTTTACTATTAATGACCTATAACCCAGTCAACCAGCAACAGCCTGCTCACACGCTTGAAGACCACCCACCCCTCTTGAACATATTATTCATATGTCAGTGCAGACAGAGCAAACACACAGTTGACATCCTGCCTAGTTCAAACACTCTCGTCTCACTCATACACACACTTACACTAGTTACTATACTTTACAATGTGATTCATGAGGGCAGGGTCATTCTACTCATCAAACCCTGAAAGTACTGTATGTTGACAGAAGCCACACAGTTGACCACAGGGTCTGTAAATAAATTCCTACCGGACAAGAAACAAGTAAGCTTTTATTAAAGAGGACTTTTAAAAAAAAACTTAGACTCCCCTGCAATTAGTACGAGGAATAGGTTCTTAGCAATGTTTCAAATAAAGTCACTTAAAAAAAAAAAAAGAAAGAAAGTAACTTATTATAACTTATAGCAGCAACACCATACCCACCACCCCAACACTGCCTTGGTGAGATTTAGGGAAATAATTTGACAACTGGACATCAACTTGAATTTTAATCATGCCGTTAATTTTCCTAAATTGTGTTGCCCAAGCAAATGCAAATGAATCCTCATGGGATGATTTGATTTCCTAAAAACTAACAACACTGCCTGAATTTTTCTTTTTTTCTCAAAACCTTTGAGACAATATCTGCAAAAATTCAACATAACAAAATCCACAAAAGGAACAAAAGTTGTTAATTAGATTTAACTAAGTGAAGATAAAATATTGGATCAACTCCCTGTAATTTAAACCATTAATCATTTGGTATCCTAAAAGAGTCAACTATGTTGGTTTACAATTAAATTGCCAAAATGTGTCTCATGCACATACTCACAAAACTGGTAAAACAAATAATGATCAATAATACTCACGAATTAGAAACCACAAAACAAAAACCTTAACTGTCTTGTATACACAAGTAGGCTGATCATGTAGGTAAAGCTCAGTGATGGTTGCAATTGTTTTTGAGAAAAATAACTGAATCTATTAAGTTTTTATTTTAAGGCAACTGGGCGATTTATCACAGGGAAACTGATAAAACTGACTTGAACAGCGTGCCATTTAGTTTAGTAAAAGCAGATTTGAGATATCAGAAGTACTGAAGTAATTAAAAAAAATTAAATGAAAAAAATTAAAAAGTAAATGAAAGAACATGGACATGTTCGGACATGCCCTTGTGTGTGTACTGCCACTGTATCGTCATCTTGACTGAATCATGCATTAACCCCCCCCACCCCCCAAAATGACCGAGCTCAGCAGGCTCTAGCACTTGCATTTGTGGGACTGCAGGTAAACTAGAATGAACTGACCAGTGAGCATAATTAACCCAGACAATCTTCTCATTTGTAAGAAAGGGCTTTGGTTTCACCTAAATACTGCTTTTCATCAAAGACAATAATCCATCTGATCCTACATAGATTTCACATTCCTTGGAGTTAAACATCATGTGATAACAGTCGCCATCCTTCAGTATCCATCTGACTGACCCATAGAGACATGCTAAAATAAAACATTAATGTTATCTTTGACATTCCTAGTAATTAATCAACCTTGGTTTCACCTCCTTATCTGGTTATTGTAAATATCCTAGAAGCTAGTACGGTATTTTTTTATTTATTTATTTTTTTTATTAGAGGTCAGAAAAAAGGCTTAGGATTGTTAGGAGTGACTGAAAGGTGATTTCCTGCTGCTGCGAGGTGATTAAAATTCCTGTCTAACCTCAAAATGAGCTCTTAAAACTTATTACTGGTATACCATTCCTTGGGATTTTCAGTTCGGTCATAGCATAAATCACTAACCAACTGTAGTGACAGGAGAGGAGTGATAGAGAAAAGAAGAGATGGGGAGGGGGAGTGAGAGAGAGCACTTAATAAAATCAATAAGCTTTTAGTGAAGGAAAAGGAGTACTATACAGTATTTTTCATGTCAACAATCAAACCACCAACTACACCTCATGAGTTCATTGAAAAGGTAAAATGTGTATTTCTAAGCCTTGCTTCACAAAGAGGCAGTCTCAAGATTAATTAAACTCTATCTGGAAGGTTTTATTTAATCTGTGGAATTGGACACTTCATTTCTAACACATTTGCAACTGCCTGTCTTTTTCAATCTCTCATGAAATAATCATAGAGCTTCCATCGTGTTCCCCCTTTAAACAACAAAGCTGCTTAGTGTTGGTAGAGCCAACTGCTCACCCAGCAGAAACTCTGCACTTTAAAAAAAGACAGTCAGGATTCAGGAAAGCAGACAGGCTAGGTAAAATGTCGAATCACTGCAGCCACTTGATAAAGAGTGGAGACGTCACTTCCAGCTGAGCCCTGCACTGTGTCCACTGACAGAGGAGAGACAGACTCTGGCAGGCTGGTCAATGTCTGCTGCCCATCTAGGAAAACAATAACACTCTTCTTCCCTTACAGCTGCCACAGCAACCAGTGAACTCATCCAGGTTCTACAGACTGAATGCGGCATAAGAGAATAAATAGCCATTTAACAGCGAGCTTCTCTCGCCTAGTACTTATACTTTCATTGCAGAGTAGAGCTAAAATCATCTTCCCATGTGACAGAAATTAGGTTGTAGCCAATCAAATAAATATGAACAAGAAAAAGTGAGAAAATAAGAGCCCTTACCCATCATCCTCTCCATCAACTGACTTAAGACCAGCTGATGCAGTTAAGGCACTGGTGGCGGTGGTATTGCCCTCAGCTTCCTGACCCTGGCCAGTGCCGGATCCAGATCCAGATCCAGATCCAGCTTCGCCTCCGGACAACTTGGGCAACCCGAACAGAACCGACTGGTGCTGGAAGAGCAGCCGCTGGGCGTCCTGCAGCTGAGTGGTGGTGAAGTTGGGCAGACTAGCATACAGGGCACTGGCCTGGGCGGCATGAGTAAGGGCCTGGGCACTGTTATGGTCCTGGGATAAGTCGGCAGAAGATGGCTGGCTGTGGGGAACAACCTTGGGGGGCATCCTTCCACTATTCCCAGTGTTGTGGCTTTGCGGCTGGGCCTGGGGATCACTCTGACGGTTGGTAGGAGGCACACTTGAAGCAGACACTTGGCTCTGGTGGACAGTAGTGGGAAGCTGGGCACCCAAACCCTGGTTCGGAATTTGTGTTGGGAGTGACTGCGGCTTCTGCTGCTGGCAATCAAGATGGCCAGGGTGGCTCTGCGGCTGTTGACCAAGCCCACCTACTCCAACGTGAGAGGGCATAGTGGAGGTGGAGGCTTGAAGGGCAGAGGGCTGCTGGGGCTGCGTGTGGAGTAGAGCCTGTGTCTGCTGAGGACCTCCAATCATCTGGCATGATCCATTAGCTGGTCCAGTGGGTGCTGATCCACCTTGGTTGGACATAGATTGAGAAGCAGCAGCTTGGGGGATGCCTTGGTGGGGCTGGCTGTACTCAGGTGGCCTCACTTGCACTGGGGCAGCTTGGGGGGTAGGGGTGGAGTGCTGTGGGATGGGAGCATACCCTATCTTCTGCTGCTGAACACCCACAAGGCCCTGTGTGGAGCCTGGAGGTTGATTAGCAACTGCCTGGGCATAGGTGAGCTGCTGCTGGGGTACAGAAGATGTAGGAGGTCCTATGGTGGTCTGGTGTCCTTGCATGGGAGCAGGTTGATGAATGTTTGTGGGAGGCGAGGCGGCGACAGTAGTCTTCACATGTGAAAGGGTAATATCCTGGGGGTGCATGTGAGGTTGGGTAAGGGATACTCCCATGCTTAAGCCACTGGGGAGGATTCCTTGAAAGCCCTGAGGAGGGGAGGCATAATCCTGGGCATGCTGGGGTACCGGGGGTCCCCCAGCCTCTCCACTGCACACATTCTCAGTATAATGGCTCAGTGTACTCATAGTGCTACTCACAGAACTACCGCTTGTGCTTTCCCGCTCTGAGGCCCCAGTAAAGCTCTCAGGGACATACTGACGCATGCTGAGAGATCCAGGATCAGATGCAGTGGAGCTGGGGACCGAGGCCGGGGTCTCCTTGTCATAGAATTCAGTACATGTCCATCTTCCCTTCTTGAAGGGCTCAGAACTAGAGTCCAGCTTCACCACCCTGAAGCGAGAACTGGTAGCCACTGCAGGGGCTGGAGCTGGGGCAGGAGTAGATGATAGAGAGGTTGTGGCCATGGCTGTAACAGGAGCACTTGCAGGCTGCAAAACAGCAGATCCAACTCTTCCCTGGATCCCACCGGAGAGTCCCATCACACCAGAAGCACTAACAACAGCGGCGGCGGCAGTAGTTGTAGTAGTCATAGTGATGTTGGAGCTGATGTTTTGGTGTTGCTGAATCATGTTGATTTTAGAGGCAGTCATAAGGCTACCACCAGGTGCAACAGCACCAACTCCACCACCCCCACTGCTGCTTATCGCATTGAGAGGAAATCCACCGCTGCTACTGCTAGCACTCGTGCTGATCCCCCCTCTCACAGGCACGTTGGCAGAGCTCAACATATTCACATTACTAACGCTGCTGGTTTGGGGATTAGCTATGCTAACTGTAGTGCCTGTAACAGAGCTGTGCATTCCAGGGACAGATCCCGAGGCCCCAACCCCCACAGGCTGAGCAACAATATTTAGAGGGGTAGTCTGGGAAACATTCTCTTGAGGGCCCCCCATATTAGAAGGCATTTTCTGGGTGACACAAGGTAAAACTCCAGAGGTGAGGGCAGACTGGATGCTCCCAGGCCCAGAAGACAGAGAGTATGCCTGTGTATGGTTAGGATGATGAGGGTGTTGATGGTGATGGTGCACAGTGCCATTCACCATGGCCCCACCATGCTGCTGAGCCTGACTCAGTGCATGGGGATGTGAGGGCTGGTTGGGGGAGACAGCCCCCGGGGTCTCTGCTTCATGGAAATTATTCAGCGTCTCTTCAGAAGAGCTTCTCTCTCCCCCAATTATGTCATTAGCTCTGGAGAGGGATGCATCCAGAATTTCAGAAGAAGACAGATCCTCAGTGTGGGACTCGTCCAAGTCATCGTAGCTCTCCGTGTCCTCTGCAATACTGTTGTTGGTACTCACAGATATTTGTGCTGGAGTCACACTTGTGATCTGGAAACCACTCTTCTTTTTCATCTGAGCCCCGACCGACTGAGCGGGCTGAGGCTGGGGATGCAGATTCAGGCTGTGGGGAGGAGGATGATGGGGACCCGGGGAGGATGAACCAGCAGGGGGTTGGCACTGAATCAACAGGGAGGGTTGATAATCATCGGCTGAGACGTGGCTGTTATTGACCACCGGGTTTGCCGGTGTTGACAGCGTGGAGCCGCTCCCGCTGCCTGTATTGCTACCCCTTCTGTGAAAGACAGCCGGGTGCGCCATCTTTCTAACACTGCCAGAGTCTCCTGCAGGGTCCGGATGATGCATTTCGAGAGAATCCGGGGTGTAGTTGGTCTCTGACAGTATGCAATAAGGTTGCAGTTCGTTAACGGCGCCGTTTTGACAAAACTACGGTCCACAGACAACACGATCGAAAAACAAATATGTGAACAAAGAGTTCGGCTGGCTGTTTGCAAATGTCAGGCCAAGTTGTGCCAATATTTACAGCCTCTCATAGACGATTCAGGGCTCTCCGCTGACAACGAGGCAGGAGAAGCTAGTGTCCGCTCGCTGGCTAGCTAGCAAGCTAACGTCAGCTGATGCCAGTTGTAATTTGCCGGCTAACTCCCTCTGGTATCCGACTTCGACTTCACCAAACACGAGCTGGCATTTTTTGAGTTTAATAAAGAGAAAAACCGGCTGTAATGGACACAGGCCGTAAAGGCGGAGCAGCCGCTCGGTACGTCAGCGTTATATCGGATGCTAGCCTGACAGAGGAGTAGCGTCGGCTAGCTAGCTGCCAGTCTCCATCACCGGCTAGCTAAACACAGACTGCTGAGTCGTTTTAACTGCTCAATTCGTTCAAAGGGAAGGAAGTCAAAACACGCAACCTTTCATCCGATGCCCGGCGACGTACCAAAAAAAGGCCAACACGATCACTTAAACAGCTGCGCCCGGAGGTTTTTAATCCATCCCACTGAGTACTGTTTTTTTTTTTTGGTGTTGGTTTTGCTGTATCACCGGTCCTCCCCAGCGGTAGCGTTGTTCAGTATGTAGCCTCCCGCACCGCTGCTGTGGCTCTGGGCTGTGACGGAACCAGAGGGGAGGGGTGCTCCGTAATATGGCGACCGCGCATGGTCTCTGCTGCCAGACATAAAGCAGTCTGGGAGAGGCGGCGAGTCAAAATCAACACTGACGGAAAGAGCCGGAGAGAGCCGAGCACAGGGCGCTCCCTCAGAGCCAGCTCTGGGACACGGATAACAATAGATGATGTGTTTACTCCTATGCAAATCAAGGAAACATGGCAAAATATTGAATAAAAATAGATTAGCAGTAGAGAATTTACAGAGAATGACTAACAATTTATATAGAAGATGACACAATAAATCAGGCATCGATAAAAATGTATTTTGCTTTGACCAAAAATATAGAAGCTATATATTAAATATGGAGTATATACTTCATATATAGGCAGGCCTAGAGTACGTACGAATCAGGGATATAGGCTAATTACTAAAAGTATCGTAACATGAAATAATACTGTCCAATGAACAAATATCATAGGCTATAGGCTGTAAATATTTGTTTGCTAGTTGTTTGTCGGTGTTTCAGAAACAAAGGTGGACAGAGAGCTGCTAGATCTCTCTGCAGACAGGTGGTAACTACACTGAAGGATTTTTCTACACGTACTGTTTGGGGCCTCTCTCTCTCTCTCTCTCTCTCTCTCTCTCTCTCTCTCTCTTTCTCTCTCTCTCTGGTGTGTTTGAGAGCTGAGAGAAATGTACACAGTTGTTAGTCTGTAATGTTGCTACTGTAGGTCAATGAACTTCAGTGTCACTAGTTAAGCATCTCCATTTTCTGTGTTCTGGTCTCTTCTGTTCATGTGTGTGTGGATGTAAAGAACCTGTTGTAAATCTAATGCCTTTGAATTAATATTTTTATCTTCTCCTCTTGTCTCCTTTCTTCTCTTCTAAAAAAGATAGATAGATAGATAGATAGATGGATAAAGTATGTATTTTCTATTGTCTTGTATTTAAGGTACCACTCCTGGACCCCAGGTATAGACTCTTTTTTTCAGAAAGACATGCTTTTGTTTTGTATAACAGTTTTAGGTTTTGGGAGAAAACATAAAGAATTAGAATATATGAAAGCCTTGGATGAAAGACAAGCAAAAGAGGGAAATGCTAGATAGAGAGAGGAGGAGTTGAGGTAACCAAACTAAGAGAGAAGAAGGACAGAGGGATACATGAAAGAGAAAGAGGAAGAAGAACAAGAAGAAGAGCTTGACTACCAGGCAAGCAGACAGGCTATGTGCATCGATACAAATGATAGAGGACGAGAGACAGCAGGAGCCTAGTGCAGTGTAAGCGTCTGGTGCGGTCAGCAGCTTTAAATCACACTGGCACCCCACAACAAAAAAACACACAGCTCTATTGTACTGTCACCCCAGCAATAATGAACAATTTATACACTGGACTCTGCATTCATTTTATAAACATTTTGGTCTGTTTCTGAGTGAAAGTAATCATCCACAGTGTATCCATAAGAAGAAAACTGTTTTATGCTCTCTTCAATCATGGTTGATAAACAGATTTGCCTTAGACTATTTGCTTCTGATTTAGGGGCTGTCTCTCTGATGGATGGCTCTGATGGCAGTTCAGTTTCAAGTTAGCAAGGCAACTTTTCCACACAATCCTCACTCCCAAATTATTAAACTACCAGTAAGTCAAATCTGGATGAAAGAGAATCTGTTGAATGAAGATAATGTTATTTAGTTGGCACAAGCTAAAGGAGCAAATACAGAATTAAAGCTCGTCCCTTGTTTTTAAGACAGCCAAACATCTTTTGAAAGTTCCATCAAAAGTAAAATAAAATAAAAAAGAAATGCTTATTTCTTTTACTGATAGTAATTAGACCCAAAAATAAGACCATTCTTCTAAATGCCTTTTTGCGGAGTTATTATTTTTGATTTGTGGTTAATTATGATATAATAATAATAATAATAATAATAATAATACATTTGATTTATAAGCACCTTTCAAAAACACTCAATGACACTTTACAAAAGATGAAACAAACAAGAAAAACACAGGTTAAAAAAAAACTATATAAATAAAATGCAAGTGCAACAGTGCAATTAAAGGGAGTATGCAGTTTTGAACAGATGAGTTTTATATCACATCAGGTTTGTTGATAAGTATGAGTCTGTCAGCAATAGCCAGAACATGCAAACATACAGATGTTAACCCAGACAACATTTTTCTGCAATTCAGATAAAAAATTAAATACAGAAATGCCTTGGAAATGTTTTCAAGGCATTAATATTTACTGCACTATTTCAGTAGTCCTCAAAATGAATATCGCTACTGTATGTGGTTTGATGTTGATATCTAACTCAGCTGAGTTTGTTCAGGCTAACAGAAAACAACAATTTCCATCTCAATTACTATTTTGAGCCACGGCCTGCTGAAGGACAAATAGTTGGGAAGTTTTGCACATAAAAGCTAGATCTGTTAGAGTGAAGTGGTCACCTAATGACAGACTAAAATTCTTGAAAAAACAGAGGCTTTTTCTGTGGAGAGTGTTGGGTCATGCCCAGTGATGCAGGGCAGGGTGTCTGTGTCTCTGTCTGGGGCTTGTGTCCACTGATCCTCCCCTGCTCTGAATGGAGGCCAGAATACATGCTGGCTTTATTTGTACTGGATGATCCTCCCAGAAGAAAATCACAGTGTGTCCAGGCCCATCACATTCATTCATGAAATGGTCCTTACACACACACTGTAGTCTAAATCTAACCCGAATATCCTGGAATTAACTATTATAAAGAGAGAAGAAGGAGGAAATTACACTTCCTAGGTAATGTAGGTTGCACAAATATGCATTTGTAGGCTTGTTCAAGTTGCTGCCCACTGAATACTTCAACATAGGATTTTCAGGTTTACGCCACAAAGAAACATAAGATGTACTCCATATTTGCATAAGGGGAATAATTATCCATAAAAAAATCTGAGGTTTTAGCGTTAATGTGGCATATAATGTCCTTTCATTCTCATACCATGTGTTTTATGTTCTACATAAATGCCACATGAAAATACACACAGTCAGAAATGTATTGTCTTACACATAACCTTTCAGTGTTTGTTTTGCTCTTCTGTCCAAATGAGGGTAAAAACTGGAGAACATGTTCAGTCTGTACATACAACAACCAGGAGACTCACGTAATATGTCTCCAAGAACTTGATAAAGCACGATCTTTGACTGAGCCATCAGTGAAATGTAAACACTTCCACAACACCTGACTGTTGTAGGTAGGCACTGAGATGTACTCAGTGTAAAGTAGTGCATAACATGCTTCTATGGAAAAAGGAGACATAGCAAGGTTTTGCTTGGAGGTGGTAATAAAGCAAGTAAAAACCAAGTAAAAATTATTATGTGGCAAAAATATGGATTAAGGGCTTCTATGTTACAGTGCCATACATGGATATTCATTCATTATTGCATTGACAAAAAATATACAACAAGGACAATGAATTAAACAAAGCAGTAACTTTAGATCTACATGCTAGATTGATGAGTGAAAAGGAAACTTGAGAGCAGCTGGTGGACATAATGTATTTAATAATGGAGGAGAGAAACTAAGATGGCACAGACTCCCATTCATGCCAGCACACACTATGTTAAGTTCAATGGGGTCCTAATATTTTGGACCACTGTCCAATTTGCCATTATTTTATCTGCAAAGTTTAAAGGAAAGTTCAGAATTTGTAAAAACATATCATGTTGATTAAATATATAATTTTTTAGAATTGCTAGCCTTAATTTGGCATTTTAATTCCAGGGAAAGTGGAAATCAATGATCCATCTCCATCCATCCATCTACCGCTTTTCCGTTTCTGGGTTGAGGGGGTTGCTGGAGCCAATCCCAGCTCACTCTGGGCGAGGGCAGGGTACGCCCTGGATAGGTTTCCAGTTCATCGCAGGGGGAAACCAATGATGACCATATAAATCAGATGTTCCGGACAATTTGTGCCCAATGATTACATATATAAAGAGTTTGGCCTAGAGCTAGAGTAAAGTGCCTTTATGTAAGTCTGTTGTGATTTGGTGCCATATAAATACACTTGATTTGATTTGGTTTTCCAGGAAAAAAAAATTAATTTCAGTAAAATTATATACTGAAAAAGACCTTAAATTATAGCACCCCCATCAGTTCAATCAGTAGATTTTCAGAATTACTGTGGATTATTTGTCCCACTAAATTTCATGAATGCATTTAAAGACCATGGTTTCCTCAACCGCATTAAACATACACCAATGCTTTAAAAATACAATATGAAAGCTTTTCTCTATGGGAATGGTGAACTACTGCAGCCTGATTATAAATGTATTGTTGGACAGAAAAGCAGAATGTGGAAACAGAGTTCGGAGTGTCTCTGATAGCTCAACATGAAATCTGCCAGATGACTCTGCGCTTCAAAAAGACACCGCTTTTCCACCGGAGGGAGCCACATATCAGTATTCAAGTGCATCTAAAAAAGAACATAAATTCAGTTTATAAAGGGAGGGGCCACTTTTGCCATTCAAAACAATATAGATCTAGCATGTATGTTGAAGGGAAAGTATGTTCTTATACTGAGCTATTTGCAAGTAAATGTAGACTTGAGAGAGAAAAAGCCATGAAGGAAGTTATACTACCAAAATAATTGGAAACTGGAAACATAAAAAAAAAAATAATAATAATAATAAATTGAAAATCGTGTTTGATAAATCTTTAATACTGGCCTCACAGATTTTGAGATAAGAATAAACATCTTAAATTATGGATATGGCCTGTGTTTTATCAAGGGTAGAAAATGGTGGTGGTGAATTGAGAATTAGAAATAAGATTATAGGCTGTTCTTCACATCCTCTTTTCTAACAAATTACTTGCATGAAAATCAGTCTGTCCCTGTATTGGTTTTGCAATTGAGACATAAGAAGCAAAGAAGACTGAAAAGGTAGAATGATTTTGGTGATATTTACTGGCCAGGTGATGTTGGCTAATGAATGAAATCAATTGACTAGTACATATAAATATTTGGAATGTAACAGGAAACCTCAGACAAGGTCTTAAATCCCCCTTTCCTAAAATATTGTATTTTTATTGGAAGTGTTCATTTTCCTGTTGGCTTCCTATTTTAAAGACTGTATCTACCAACCAGACTACTATGAAGTCTACTACTATGTATACTACTATGGCAACAGCCCTTCAATGAACTGTGAGCACTTAGTGTAGAGATTTTAACAATATAAAAACATGTTTCATATTGCAAGAGCTGGCTTAATCAGGCTATCAAAACAATGTGATAGTATCTCTGAGAGATTGTTTTTGAGCATCTGAAGGTTAGGATGTGTTTATGGATATGGTTCAGTATTGTCTACTGGGGGTCAATTCTCTGATAGATTTATCACCCTAATCTTGCTCTGAAATACTGTATAACCAGACTGTGGACAAAAATCTCAAAGCAAGGATGACCTTTACAGAAAAGCCAAAACCATCAGTCAGTCCCCGCTGAAAATGGATTTCTGAATCTTTCAAATAGATGGATAGAGAATATCTAGAGTTTCACAGAGTTTTAAACTTGGTTAACAAGAGGAAACTTAAGATTCATTGTTTCCCTGAGTGTGCTCACACGTGCGTGCACACACACACACACAGAGAGAGAGAGAGAGAGACTTTCAACACATTCCAATGATGCTGATAAACTGCATCCAGAACAGAGACTGGAGCAGTTTGGACACTGTGACCTCTTGATGTAGATGAGAGGTTTCTCTGTGTTCAGCTTAATGTGAAAGTGCTGACAGCTGGTCAGTCCATAGCAAGGAATCTGAGTTTTCTCTGACCAAAATCTTATACTGCAGAGATACAGATAGTTAGTTCTAGGTCACGCTGCTGAGAGATCCATATGTGGCACAAGAAGTTATATGGCTCCATATCCACAGACCAGTGGCAACTGGTAGGAAATTCAGATCCCATGGACAACACATAAACAGGATTTTGACAAGTCCTAGAAATTGTCCACTTACAAAGTTAGAGCATTCTGTGCTGAGTGTGGAGCCTATGCACAGGCCAAAGGCTTTAGTTTTAGTTAAATGCAAAAATGATCAATTTCTTGCATGGACTGATAATAAATTGTCTGGCATTTTGTTAATCTTTGCCAATTTCCTGTGAAAAATCATGCTGCTCTGAAACAAAATGCTGGATAAGATCTATCCATTGACAAGCTGAAATCTCCATCCTTCAGATTGCAGTGCTCGTTCAGTGTTTAATGAGTAATTCTTAAATATATGAAAAGGAGTGAAGACATGTAATGCTTCTGGTGGAATGATTTGAAAATGAAAAGTGTCTATATTGATTCATTTACTCATCCTTTCATTCATTCATTCATTCATTCATTTATTCATTCATACAGTAGTGTGACGTTTAGTTGCAATAATTATCCACAAGGTGGCAGTACATACAAACCAGTTGTAATGGTGAAGGCCAATACTGCCCTATCCATCCCTAAATGCAAATATTTTCATCCAGATATCTCTTAACAGATGATTTTAACTCAGACAATCGTAACCAGATTCCGTATAAGTTGACTTTCAATGTATTCAATCTTCATTTCATGTTCATACACAAATGTTTACCAGAGGATATGTTGTAATAAAAGTTGTCAAATCATTACATTACAGAAGATAACTCTGACTTCATAGAAACTCATTACATGTGCCGTTATTACTCAGTATTTGAGTATGTAAAATGTTGGTTTTCCCTACATATATTTTCTGATAGACTAACTAATTGTTACTGATTGCAAGTGCTCTAATTATACTGAAGCTTCACTCCAGTGATTCATGTTAATGACCTTGAAACCTAATGTTGATTTACCCTGGTTTCAAGATCAACATACATAATTTATTTTGTGAAATGATTAGTGTGGTGCAGAACTGGCTTATCTCTTCATGAGATTCATCACAGCAGTGACTTCAAGCCACAGTGGGGTTTTTGAGTGTTATTTATGAAACCTAATTTTAAAAAGAGAGCTCCAATGACAAATTCAAAGAAAAACTATATCTATATCGATCTCTGAGTTTCGATGCCTTAATTTTTTGTAGGATAAATTTAAGTCATAACTGAACACTTTGTATTCTTTTTTTGTATGTGAGTTTCTGATTATATTAGTTTTGAAATTCGTGACTTTATAAATTGCGCATTTGCTCAAGAAAATGAATATCGTATCTCTTATCCCAGCCCACACTTAGTTCAGACCCTATTTTCCACTGTCATGACTCATGTGTCAGTTTCACCAAAGAAAACATCATACATCTAGTAACGGTAAAAAAGCCTAAAAAAACCCCATTAATTTGCTTAACTGTAGGTGGAAACTTGGATATTTTTCTCATTTTGGACATTCACCATACAGTTCACTGGAATAAAGAATACTGCCCCCTTGTCGAGTTTGGGGCTTTAGAACATATTGAAATGTAAAAATCCGTGGTAAATGATTAGAGATAGACAGTAAAAGTTAGACTACATCATGGGGAGACAAAATTTTTTAGTCTTTTCATTAAAATAATGCTTATGCACACATTTCAGAAAAATAAGAAACTATAAAGAATAGGAGCATCAAATTGCAAAATGCAATGTGATTGTCAAATTAAAACAGTGAGGGGTTCAAATATAGTTTTTCATCCAAAATATTCTTTGCAAACTGTGTTGTTGATTTGTTGCCCAAGTTACAATCCATTGCTGTGTTAAAGATATGTCACGTAAAGTGAGATTCACAGATTTACATGGCAGACAGTTGGCGTTTTTAAACTGGTGGTTTAAATGCTAAGAAGGAAATGACTGTGTGGGCTGCAGTCCCTCCAGGAAGGCAGTGTCACTGTATTAGGTATTCATTACCATGCTTGACCCTGTGCTTGAGTGGCCTGATAATCAGACTGAATTACAAATTTGTTTCACTTTGTGATACAAATCAGAGATGTAGGAGGCAATTCAAGAGGCCTCGACTTCAGAGGTCAGTAGTTGTGCTGAGCACTTGTTGCAATATGACCTCAGTCCGTAGCCCTTTTAAAATGATTATGAGAAGAATATGTTGTTATACACCAGAGGCAGAAGCAGGCGCAGCAGCAAGATCACATAATTATTTTGAATTGTGGCCAGACTACATTTAACATGTAAAATGATTTGCTGCAAAAATGAGCCATCTCCATTTAATCGTTTGTTCTTTCCCTCTGCTTTTGCAGTAATTTTTCTGTGAATACATTACCCTACTCTTCTGTGTATAAACTTTAATCAATGCCAAAATCAGATATATGCACAATATAAGTATATTATTAATTGAAATTATGAATGTCTTGGAGTATGCCCTCTTCAACAAAAGGCCTCCCCCCTCAAAACTTTCCAACTGATATGACATTACAAATAATATAGCCACATGAGTGCATACGATCAGTATTGGTTTAGGAGTGGGACGTCATGTAAATTTGATTTCACAAAACTGAGACCTGACACATTTGTTTTTGAGGTTTATTACTTCCAGTTTCTCTTAAATCTTATATGGATTTAATATGAAAATAATCTTGAATTCAATGACAAATAAAGCTTTTGTTCATCAATGTTGCTTTCCAACCATCTACTCCGCAAAGATGAAGGCGGAAGTTTTATTTTGAAACTGTTCTGATTAATCACCGGAATCTAATTAAGACGTTAATGACGTTAATCACCACGGTAACGCCTGCATGATGGCCGAGAAGACCGAAGTGAACCTGACCGGAGTCAAACAAAGTAAAGGCGTGTGGTTGGTTAAGGTTAGTCCCTCCGCAAATGATCCAAAATGAACCCAGGTATCACTTTGTTTCACTTCAGTAAAACGTGTGTCTTATTATAGAATTTTATGCAATTTGCTTCTCAACTTGTCAACCAGTCGCTGGTTTACTGGGCGAACTCGATAAATCGAACACTGCCTTTTAGTTTCATCCTGTAGAAATAAAAGAAATGAATAAATAAAAGGGATTAATAAACTGCTAAACGCTCTTAACGAGTTGATTTTGTGTGCATGTAACTGAAATTGGATCATATCCCTCCCCAGGTCCCCAAGTATTTATCTCAGCAATGGGACAAGGCCTCAGAAAAGGGAGAAGTTGGGAAGATTACCATCAGAAAGTAGGTAATCTTCATCAAGACGCCTTTAATTGGCTACACACATTTCCATTCAACCTTTCATACTATTATTGGGGATTATCAGTATTAGAGTTGCTGCTTTGATTTGGGTGTTTTAGTGATTTCTAAAAGGAAAAAAAAAGGCCTGACATTTGCTGTTTCATCTGCTTGAATTTGACATTAATGCATTCATGGAGGTAAACTGAATATTTAGAGTTTTTGAGTTTTGTCTGATGGTCAGACAAAACAAGCCATCCAAAGATGCTGCCTTGGGTTTGGGGAACTGGGTGTTCCGTTATGTCGTTTTTTTCAGGAATATAATTGACAGTATGGTCTATGAAAAACTGCTGTGAGGTAAAGCCCCACATAGTATCACTGACATGCACTTTTTTTTCCCTGACAGAAAGCAGGACAAAACAGAGGTGAGACAACTTTGCATAATACTGCACAGACAATTTGTACAGTAGGCTGGTACAACTTTTGTTGGGGGGTTAATAGCAGTGATTGACACATTAACTTCTCATTCCAGTAATCTATTGACTCAACAACCACAATTCTGAACTACTTGTTGCTAATGATTTTATTTTTTTTTGCCTGTTTATACCACCTTTTCAGTTGTTTCCCATTTCCTTTTGCTTTCTTATTTGGTGTCAGTACTTGCTGTTTCATTGACCAATCTTTTCTTATGGATTAATGACCTTTCATCATATCATGTTTGACATTATGTGATGACTCAAAGTCAGCAGTGCCTTGACTCTGCTGTGTTTTCTCAGGTATGTTTCAGTCTGAATGCAGAGCTTAGTGCCGTGGGTACTGTTGGGGAGAAGGATGGCTCGCTGCAGGTCCCAAGAGATCATCCCTTTACCATGCACACAGTGGGTGGACAGACCATGGCTGTCTTCAGCCAGAGCAATACAGGTCAGTCAATTCAACTGTTCCAGCTTACCTTTGTTTTTGTTTTTTTTGTGCAACATAATATGTACTGAAAGACATGCTTAATAGGCGTCCAGAGGGTTCAAACTGAAATTTGACAATGTGTGTGAGTCCTGTAATGGTCTGCAGTGTGGGTTTACTAGATTCAGAATGAGCATGTTGCCGTTTTCCACCAATTTGGTCTTAATTCTTTAGAATAGTCACAATTACGATTTTAATTGATTTACTTGCACAATGACATAGCTTATGTTAATTGCCCACATAAAATACTAGAAATAAAGATAAAACTAGCTGGAGCTCCATATTACGATTAGCTGCAGTTCATCGTAGATTTTTTTGCTTTGCTGCATTTGATTGTACTTTGAATTTGTGAAAGCAATCATAGTAGCTTCTGTTTTATGGAGGATATTTGCTGCCAGGCGTGATGTGTCATATGGCTTTCTGAGCCACAGGGATTGGCAGGGATTTGCATCACACACAGTACTTAAAAATTGCTGAAATTGTATGGTTAAGCATCTAATTGGATGTGACGTGAGATTTACATTAGACTATGGTGTCACTTTTATTGGGAAAGCTTTATTAGATTACTTTAATTTGACAGATTAATCATTTAAAGGATAAGGAGCTTGTTTTAGTTACTATATAAGGACAATAAACATTTGTATGCTGGGTAAAAATATAATTGGGATAGAAAAGAATGAACTCAAAGATAAAAGTACTCATAGCGTAGAGAAAATGTTAAAATGTTGATTTATTGAAATGTTAAAAAGCAGGAATCGGGGCATTCAAATCAACAAAATATCAAAAGTATTTTGCACTTCCCAGGGTGCTACTGCTTAGTAACAATGAAATTACTGCTATTCAGGGTATTTTAAAAATGTTTCTAATGGTGTTTGTAATTGGATGATGATGGAACAAAATGAACCTACCCTGACTGCAGCCACACCAGATGAATGCTGGAGTTATGAAAACTCCAAAATGGTAAATGTTAAACAGATGCATCTCTAGATTATTCTGGTGCAGTTTTGAGTTATAAAAAGGTTGAAAGTATCATTGTAACAAGGACTGACAAGACTTTGTCTATAATGCAGCTGAAACATGACTGTTCAATGGGGAAAATCAAGTTTCCTCTGGATTTTATTTGGTATTGTTCAATTTATTCTGCTTAAATGGAAACAAACTGGAAAACGATTATAAGGGAACCACAAATAATTTTATTGTCAATGGCACGGCAGAATCTTAAACAAGCTCAATCTGTGTGACAATTTGTGTCTTTGTAGCAGAAAGGATAGTAGTTGCTGACAACCCATCTGAAACATTTACAGTTCATAATCAAGGTTTGATACACTGTTTTCTATGACAGATTTGAAAGTAGTGACTTAACCATGGCCACTCTTGTGCTGCTTGTCCATGGTGTATGTAGATGGCAGTGACAGTAGATCGCCAGTTTAATGAGCTTTTATTTTTCCAAGAGAGCAGTTCATATGCCATGGTTGGCAGTAAGGCTCTCTTCATGTCTTGCTAAGCAGCATTTTTTTAAGTGGCCAGTGGCATTTATGACTTTGGTGGTTCAAATCTTAAAATCTATCCTGATGCCATCAGGGTCAGGCCTCTGAACTGTCTGTGTGTGTGTGTGTGTGTGTGTGTGTGTGTGTGTGTGTGTGTGTGTGTGCGGAAGCAGTGAACAGAACTTGTCAAGAACGAACAAACACATTGATTTACATTATGAAAGACTACCCAGAGAAACAGGAAACATTTAAATAATTAAAACAGTAAAACAAAGTACAGGCAAACCAAAGAGCACACCTATTAGATTACTTGTGAAAGTAGCAGAGTGCTGAGAAGATAAACTACACAAGAGCATGATTTGTTCATCATAGTACTGCTGAATCCAATCATACTGTTAGTTTACTATGAAATAACATAAGCATGGATGCAAAAAAACAAAACAATTCTATCTTTCATTTTCAATCAGAATATCACTCAATCATTTCAAATATTTTGATATAAGCTTGTGTAACGGTGTAGGGAAGAAAAGTGAATTAAAGAGATGTTGTTTTAGTAGATCAACTAACAACCCCTTAAGGAACGCTTGAAAACGGACAGAGAGCAAGAGAGGTAACTGAGGTAAATTTTTTTGTGAAGGTTGAGATGAAACTTGAAAAGAAAAATACAAAAATCTGATATATGCATACATAAAGGATACGAGCGGTGGTATGTGTAGTCCATTTTGTTCTCTTAATGTATTACCATACTGTACCTCAACTGGCAACTGAATTTTTACGTTACTGTTGCTTTTTCTTCATCAGGGTATATCTGACAGCCACAAGGTTTATTCTATCACCACCATCATGCTCTTTATAAGCACCCACACTTTCATGTGCATTAATACCTCCTACATGTGATAATGGTTTTTTTTCCCTGTTATTTCAGCCTCTTATTACAACCAAGAGCAGCAACACTTGAAAATGCTCTATAATATTTTTTTTTTCAACACAAATTTTCTTGAATAATATAAAAAAAACAAAACATTTATACTCAAAAACTACTAAGGCTTTGTATTTTTGTGTTTACAGGGTTGTTGGTGTTATATTCTTGTTTGTGAATGTGGTAACATGGCACTCAGGAGGTGTGAATACATGCAGGAAGCAAGAAATAGGAATATGTCCTCAGAGATATGGTGGTATGCATTCTCTCACCTGACTGACACGGCTCCACCTCCACTTGCCCACAGAAAGGTCTATTGTATGTATGTAATAATACTGGTCTCCCACTCAGTTTTCTGTGTTCTCACTCTTTTAGAACATATGCACATGCACACCAGCTGCCGTGCTATCCAACCTCACTGCACCTGAACTTGTACACTTGCTTTTGTTTTAGCTGCACATGCCTTTTCACCCTCGCACTTACTGCTTCTCAGCTACTCAGGTTTTACAAATTCTTGACAGCTCAGACCGATCGGGTCTACAGTTTATATTTTGTAATATTAGATTTGCACGTGAGAAATCTCGGCAGTTTTTACTCCGTTACCTTCACACGTGGTCCTGGTAAAACACAACTGTTAATATTTAATGTATTGGATTAATGTAGACATCATAAACAGGGAGTCTTATATGAGCATCAAAGACCTCAGAGTTAATTCATGAAGACATAAACTTATTAAAGTCTGGCTTTGATTTACAGTCCAAAAAAAACTGACATGGATTTTGTGACCAAACAGAGCACAAGCATTTATTCCTCATTAGCACCTAAAAATGGGCTCTGTCTATTTGTGAGGAAACGTACAATCCATCTAACCATGCAATGTCTAATATAATCTCAGACTCTGTACAAGCCATTCCTCATTTCTTTTACAGAAGTATTCAGTGATCCAACAATAGCTGGAGATTTCTCAAGCCGAGTCACAGTGATTGATATGTATACGAATGATGTCTGACATGGCCTTTGTACTGTAAAGCTGCTAGCTAAATCTTCCTCCATTATTTCCCCTCTCATTCTGCTTTGTTCTGGCAAGGACCAGGTATTGATAAAGAGGTTGCTAAGCAACAGCCTTAGTTGCCACAGAAGCATGCAGTGGAGAACAGAAAACCAGATGTAATGTACTGCTCTGTTGCAGTATGACTTTCCCTCAGCTGCCTCCATAAAGCTTTCCATTGAAACTTTGCAACTGAAAGTTCTTTGAAATTACTGAAACACATAGAACAAGCTGTCTGCATTCATTTATCCATCTGTAAAACCTCTCCTGTGCAGGCATTACTTTGTCAAATAGTATCCTTGAATTGCTAATGTGGCACTACTGCTTTGATTGTACATGATTTAAATACGCCAATTATTTGTTGAACTTTTGAATAGTGAAATTTTTTTTGCCAATTTGTATGATTTGAGGCCTAGATTACTAAAGTGCTGAGACCAATCTTTTGACAATTAGTGAATAAATTAACCAATTTCATTTAGTGATTCTGCTGTAGCTGTTGTTTTAGCTTTAATGCTGCACATTTAATTTTTTTTTTATGTTTTTCCAATTGTTCTTCACACCTTAATAACTCAATTTAAAGTTAGCTCTTTGCTTTCATCCATAGAAAAACACTGACATCTTTTTTTTCCCTTTTTTTTTGTGTAACTGCAAAATATCTGATTCAAAGATGCAAGTTTGTGCATATAGATGTGCTAACAAGAAGTTAACTAACCCTTCTCCTAGGGGGCATTTAGTAGGAATCTTCAAATCCCTGACTTTAAGCAGTTTTTAAAGCCCCTCTTTCTCTCTAATATTGAATATTTGTGGATATTTCTGATGGGTAAAGTTCTGAATAATACAGTCTTTATAATATTTTAACAATAATTGATCAAAACCTCATGTGACCAACCCATCAACTGAAGTCAAGTTTTGAATTTGTAGATTACAGCACACGCTACCCTCTTTAGACCAGTTCATGACATACATTTTAGATTTATTTATGTCTTTATGCTTGCATTAAGCTATTTATAAAGGGTTTTCAGGTCCTTTTAAAGATTGCACAGCTAATGCCTGCATTCCCCCAAAAAATTCACTTCATATTCTAGATCAGTTTTGCATGATTTTCAACAATGGCACCGTGGTTTGTTCGTAAATGCAATAGCAAAGTAACTGCATCCAAGACTCATGGTATTGTAATATCTGGATCGGTCTGCCATATTAAACTTACAGGAAACTCTTATTTTTCAGAAATGGTCTAAAAGATTAATGATAAAACATGTATTTAGTAATATTATTCTGGAATATTGATAACAGATAACAAAATTTGAGAAAAAATATAGAGAGAGAAACAAATGTAGGAGTAGCTCCTTCCTTCTGCAAAGCTATATTTAATACATGTCCTTGTCTGTCTGGTCTGTTAGAGCACTATACAGTCAATAACTTTTGTGTCGCACTCTGTCATACTCTGACTGGCTCAGTTGAAACAGCCTTTCACAAGAACAACACCAGACTTTTTTACAGTAATGATGAGGGAAAGCAGAGATGTGGGCTGTGATTCAGAGGTCTGAAAGCAGGCTAGATGGACATAAAAGTGGGTTATGGGTTAGCAGAACTTCATTAATACATGTGCAGTTATGTTGAAGGAGATAAACTGCTGCTGTCCCGCTTTATTATATGACATCCCTGTTGTGTTGTAGTGTCATGCAATCAACCAGTGGAACTGTGCAACCTGTTGGATGGATCCTGTTCAGACTGTCGTAGGTGTTTTATTGAAGGAGTGTGGCTGGCTTGGCATTGGTGGTTCATTCCAAAAGTGTGGCTCATGAATTGCAGAAGGTTTAAAGAGGAATGTCTCTTGACTGAATACCTCTTGAAAAACATGAATTTGTAGTTGACATTAGCAGATGACATTATCAACACATGCTTTGAAGAGTATACCATTCATTCACAAGGATTCAGCTGACATACAGAGTGAATTGTTTGCATACATCTCCATCTTAGAACAGTTCCTTTGGCTGCCTGGAAGTTTTGCACCAAGAGCTACGTGGTTGGCCTCTTTACATGTGCGACGTCAAGGAACAGTCTGAAGAGTGTTGAGGTTGTGTTCTGCATACATGGATGGGGTTCTTAGAATTCCTGTAGTTGGAGCACTCTGGCCTCTTGGGCATACTCGCTCTCAGAGCAGGTTGAAGCCATTAGCCTGCTCCTGTTGCATTACTCTCCCACAGCATCAGCAGAAATTTCACTGAAAAAATATAATTTGCTATCAGTAGTGTTTCAGATCAAAGTGGCACTTCTTTTGCAGTGTTTATTCATCTGTGGAAATTCCTTTGAGCTTTGTGCTCCTTTCTAATAACCCCACTACCCCTCATTTATACAGCTGCACAAATTCACAGTTGCAGCAGTACATTGGTGAGAAACCATTGCTTTTAATAAAAAATTAATAAAAAAAATCTGGTTTAATTATATTTCTGCATTATGCACATCCTAGTCCGCATTGTAAAACAAAGATTGAAAACATTTAGAGGCTAATTTACTTTCAGATACAGAACCACGGTAGTGTCCAGTTTCCATTTTGTCTTGTAAATGTAATGATAGCTGGTTGTTAGAATTGCATTTCTTAAGAAGAATTATAAGTGATTTACCACGTTGAGTCAGGTGGAACTCTGTGGTATGGTTTATTATCCCTCTAAAATGTTCCATGTGGTTTGAAACAGCCTCTACTCCACTGGCACACGTGACCTCGATGTTCACATGAATGCCAGGAAGAGGTAGATGGGTAGTCATTTAGAAACCCTTCTCTCCCTTGCCACTGTCCCACAGAGTTAATAGAAATGTCCTGACATCTGACTAAGTGCAGTGAATTTAATGTATTTTCATTGCAGTCTTTTCACCCAGTTCAATTAGTTCTTTTTCTTCATGACGTTGAAGTACATTTTAGTATGGTCAAAGTAAATGCTCTGATTTTACATTTTTGTTACAATGCATCTCATAAGGCATACAGTACATCATTAGGGAGCACTGGTGCTACAGCTCCCAGTATACCCACCAATGTTTTTGTGTTAGAGTTGCACAGCTTGTCCTGTGTTTGTAGTTTTGTTTTTTTTCTTCACTGCAATTATTGCTGCATTTCAAATGAGGAATCCAATATATAACAGCCCATTTCTGTCAGCTGTTTCCTTTGTAGGTAGTTATACACACTGACAAGTTAATAAAAAGTGTCACGTTATTGTCAAACCATGTACATTGGCTGGCTGCAAACAAAGACTGAAATTTGCCCTTTATTAAAAATGTAATAACCTGTCAAAGATGTCCACATCTGATGATGATTGTCCTCTGTGCACAGGTCCATATGTTGTTATTACTTTTGTGTGACATGCTTGAGCAAGAAAATTGTTAGGTGTTGTGTGGGATGGAGGCTTTTACTAAACAGTAACAAAACCTGCCTCATTCAGCCTTCAGGCTGTTCACCCACCATTAGTCTGGTTCCCACTGTTCAGTTACTTAGTCCAAGTCGGGCCTGAGCTATGTATGTTTTGCTCTTATTGAACTTCTTAAGTCGAGCCCCAGCTGGCAATCCAAGATAGAACTGTGAATATTGTTAAATCGAAAGCTGCATGATTAAGCCTACACATTGAACCTTGTTTAAGAGGTTACATGCGAGACTCGCTTCAGCTTTCTGTTAATTATAACTTAGTTTTAACAGACATGTGGGAGATGTAGTTTACAAAGCAACATGTAGCATTTCTCTCATTAATAAAACATTTGTCATCTGATTAATTATACCACCATACAAATGTTGGTCTTAAATGATTCATGAATTCATATGAAATCCGATAATGCACACATTATCTGTTCACTGCCACACTGTTCTGCCTTGAATGTCACGTTGTGCCAAAGTGTGTTGATAACCACTTTGACACGTGCAGAACGAAGATGGAGGGCAGCTTACTCTGATTTCTTTCTGTACCTTGTTCTTTGATTGTGCCTAGCTGGAAATCCTACTTGCACCTTTCTTTCACTTCTCTTTCCGGCTTGTGTGGTCTTTATTTATATTTTCTACAGTTTTTAAGCTTGCTATCAGTTTTATTGCAGAAAATAAATTGAAAAATAAACCGCTAAAATCACTGACTAATCATAGTCATTTATTTAAATTAAGTAGTTCAAAGCAAGAAAGTAAAAATGAATTGGCTTTAGCTTCTCAGTAGAGGTACTTTATTGCATTTCTTTGTCTTAAGTAATGGAACAAATATAATATCTGGGCTATTTTCATGTTGGTTGAACAAAACAAGTAATTTAAAGACATTATTTTAGGGTGTGGGGAATTGGGACAGATACTTTGAATCATTCTGTACATTTTATAACTAAATATAGGGCAGAATGATCAACTAAAAAATGGTTAGGTTATTATAAAAAAATTAAATATTGATTTCATGATTTTTCATGATAATATTTTATTCTGTTTGACTTTTATTGGGGTATTGTCCGTTCTTTTACTGGCAAATAAACTGCACAAGTTGTCAACAATGCACTAAAATTTTATGGCAAGATTTTATTTATTACAATGCATTGTTTTAAGAACATAACATTGTCCAGTGAGAACATATGGACTGCAGATGATTTGTTCCTAGAAAAATAAATCTTAAAGGTTGAATTTGAGAACAATCATTCACATCAAATTCTTTTATGTGTAAATGCTGTTTCATAGGCTTTTGTGCCAATAGGGAAAATTCAGCTCTTGGTGTAAGCACTTATTGTATGAAAACATTCAGATTGAATGTATGGGCTGGTGGCTACATCATTTTAAAAATATCTAAATATGTCATGAAATTAAAACATTTCTATACTCTTTTGTTACATTGTGCTCGCTGTCTGTCCGCATCTATTTCTAATCTCTTTTCTTTTGCCTGAATAATGGTTGCTGCTGCCGATTTTGCCTGAGCTGAGAGTGGGAGAGGATGATGTCTGAACTCCCCTCCTCCTCCATTTCATCACCCCGTATTTTTCCCCCCTCCTCTTCCTGTTAATGCCCCTATTTCTGAAGATGAAAATTTGAGGTATGCCATTTTCTAGGTGAGCAGCACCATGCGACTAAGGCATCTCAATAAGTAAGGGTGTGATAGACTGAGAACAGCATTCTGAGCGTATCATGTAGCATATGAGTTTGCCTGGCAACAAGTGAAAAGAAAGAGATGAGACTGGTGGTGGTAGGTTTGAGCTTTTGGCACAGCTGTTACTACTTTGCTCCTCTTTGTCACCTGCTCCCTCTGCCCTCCTTCTTGTCCTTTTCTTGCTTTTGGTGCAGTGTGGATCAGTTTTATCTTGAAATTGAAAGTAAAGAGTCTACTTCATTTAAAAAAAAAAAAAAGAAAAAAAAAAGAGCTAATCCACAATTAAAATGGCCCTAGGCTTGATATTGTTGACCGCTGATATTAGTTCCATGGATGACATGTGAATAGCACGACTTCACCGAGTTTATCTCTTCACATTTTTCCGCACATGGTGTTAAGCGTCTATTGTATGTTTGTTGTCTGTGCTTGTGAAGAGTGGGCTTTGGATGAGGCTTGCCTGATGTCAGAGGGTGATGTGGGTGTATGAGTCATGACGGGGGTGGTGGCTGCTGGGCGGATGGTTTGGAGGAGATGGTTACAGTTGCCAAGGAGGGGGTTCACACTTGGAGGTAAAGTGAGATGTACTCTTTATTCAAAGATGGCTGATTTTTGCTCCCCACTTGGCAACTTAAAGATGTACAAAGTGGTTCAGAATAGTTGAAGTTCCAGCGTGAGACAAAATTAATAGTTTAAATGAGGCTTTCATTGCTACAGGAATAAACTCTGGGGGAGATAAATGTCTTTCAGTGTTGGGAATTAATACATTTAAACATTTCCACTCCCACCAGTTTCCATAAATGGATCTTGACAAGTATGTGTTATTTGGACATAAACCAGTAGAGATTTATTTTGCATTTGCTGTAGCACCAGCAACATTGTTCACTGCCAAAGCTTTTTCGCCCTGAAATACAGTCATTACACTCTGTTTAGTGTAATGAATGTAGTTCTAGGTTCTAGGTTTTGCTTTAGAGTGGGGGGGGAGCATTCTTTGCAAGACACATAATTAGTCAGGGATATGGTGTCTATCCCTGAAAAATATTGTAAATTACAACAGACTTCTTGTATTACTGCAACCTAACCTCCCGGGTGATGTCAAACGGCCACCTGCACAGGTCTAGAATAGTTAGACTTGGGTGTTTTAAAAATGAATGCATCCAAAGGAACTGATTTTTGGTCTAGCCCAGTGCTTTAGAGGACTGAAATGGCCTCACAATAGTAAGGAGACAGTGGCTCTGAGGCCTCTTCCTCTTTAATTATGTGAACAAAAAATTTTACATTCTATCATTAGAGTAGCAGTATTAAGACACAAATTGCATACATGATTTTTGCAAAAGCATTATAACTTAAAAACCTGAAACTGAGAAAGGAGGCACAGAGCGTTGCAGTAACCATAGTAACTCACCAACACATCTATCCATAATAAACATCATGAAGGGGGGGGGGGCAGCAGCATGGGACTGAATTTTATTTGACAAATTACAATAAAGAATTTCTTACCTTCCCCTGACAGTCTGAACAACTGTCTTTTCTTCTCCGTGATCTATCATTGTGAATTAAAATAACCAGATAGCACAAGGAAAGGCAGAGAAAATGTTTAGTCCAGTAAAAAAAACAGGGCTTAGTGAATACAAATAAACTATGAACCTAGTCAGAAATGACCTTGAACCTTGCACTGGTGTAGGAATACCTCAAATATTTCCTTTTATAGTGGGGCTGCATATTTATAGAAAATTTTGAACAATTATGATTGCTATATGGACATTATTGTTAATTGTAAGCACTGTTAATGTTGTAATGCTAAAGAGACGCGCTGCCTTACAAATAATTTTCTCCAAACATAAGGGAAGATGCTTGTTTATTACAAGGCTTTGTGAAATTTTCATTACAATCTGTTTTTCTGTGAAAATTAAAAGTAAATTAATTTTTTTTTTTTTGGGGGGGGTAATTTTGCAGCCACACTTTATGGTCTAGTGAATTACTTATGAAGACACATTTGCTATTAGGTTGAGTTTTTAGAAATATTGTAAAAATACTGTTGTGATAGGATGATGTACTTTTGAAAGAGACAGAGCTCAATTCCAGCAGGATGCACTCAGGCAGGTCCCATCTCACTTTAACCCCTGTCTAATGATATTGTCAGGGTTATTTTACATAATATCAGCTTGGACAGGAACCTTGTGTTTCAAACTGGGCCATGGTTTGTGAAAGATGTTGGCAGCTATGTGAAATTTATCTGGCACAGGAAGTCTGTTGAAAGGCCAATGCTAGTTATAATACACATAACCCTAACCCTAACCTTTTACAATGTTGGCCCTATTTTTATTTATTTATTTATTTATTTATTTATTTAGCTCAACTTGTTCATTGAGATTGTTCAGAAGTTGAGGGCAAGAACAAAGACTAATAAACAAATAAACAAACCTGAAGAGGGAAATGCATATCCTTCCACTGATTCAACTTGTATTAATGAAAAGCACAACTAAAGTTATACTTTTTTACTACTATACCATATTACAGTCATTTGAGTAGAAAATTCATTCTCCACTCATTGTAGTGTTACTTATAATGTTAATGATGACACAGAGTGCAATGTAGAGAGACAAAAAGGGGTCCTGCTTGAGGGAAAATGGCAGGATTTATTTCACAGACTGGCCTAATTTTTTAAAATGCAAAATATCATTACTAGATCTGGTTTGAGAGGACTCCCTATAGGCTTCTTGCAGGTGGATTTAATATGCTGTAGTGGCAGTAAGCCGGTACCACCGAATGTTACTGTCATTAAAGCAGGTGGCTTTTGGCTCAGATGTTGTATGACAAATGTGAGTGGGGCTTTTTGCTTTCGGACACATTAGTTCAGTTAGTTCTGAAAACAAATTAACTATCAGCATGACAAGTGTTGACTATATTTTCTCAAGTTGTGTGACTTGTGTGGCTAAAATAAGTTTACAGTCACTAAACACTAAATATATATTATGTTATCAGCTGCATTACAGGCTTGCGACATCAAACAGTGGCATTAAACCAGATAAAACACTCAAAACCAAAAGTTTCTGTGTCACTTTTATTTGCAAAATCTTCACATTGAAAAGTAATAGGCATTGTTTTGGCACTGAGTTTACAGAGGCTCACAGCACTAACAAACACAGTTTTAGTGCACATGCATCATGCTAGATTCAAAGCCCTTACAATAATCATGTTTCTTTGCACTTAAACTCAACATGTGAGAAATGGTTTATGTTCCTTCAGTGTGATTGAGATGTGATCTTTGTCAGTACACCCAGAACAACATCAGTGCGCTGCTGTTTTCCCTTCAGGCACCAGAGAGGCTAATAAACTAAACACAAGCTATTAAACCAACTAAACACAGCACACAGTGTATAGCAACACACATGCACGCACAGACTGTAGTCAAAGCTGAATGGCACAACAGTGCACATCACGGCTGGTTTTGAAGGCTCTTGCAGCTGTTAACAAAGCGGCAGAAGCAATTCTCATACTGAGACAAATCCACTGATAAAACTGTTGCTGTTTGATCGCTTGGTCTTCTCTATGGAAGGATTCACAGTTGGCTCGTCTTTCAAAATACAGTAAATTTTTGTTTGACATCTCATCACATCCAAATTTAATACCATAAATGCGACAATAATCTGAACAACTCTATACTAGCTTACAAAGCAGTACAAATACCATTCTCTTGATCTGCACACCCCTCTCCCCCCACACCAGCACCACCACAACTTCAAATCCTGTTTTGTAAGCCACATTACACGTTACAAGATCTTGGAGCCAATACCTTATATTAGAAGGATGGACATGGAATCAGGCACTACTTTTCTTTCTCTGCCTCCCCCGCTCCTCCTCCTATTTTTGTTTGCCATCCTACTTGACAAAGTGCAGAGCCTCAGCTGCCACCACGGAGCCTTTGCTGCTGTCTAGGCTGGTGACCAACTTAAAGCCCGATTTCAGTGCTAGCATCACTGTCTCTAGTTTCAGACAGTCAAGCGTGCACAAGAATGTGCTGTCCTCCTTCAGAACGAGCCGTGAGCCGGGCTCCGATTTGATGAAGTGTCGGAACTGGATCACGTTGGATGACACCACAAATTCTTCTGGAAAGCCATCCAGGCGACTCTTGGAGATCTGCACCAGCCGCCCTTTGACTTTCTCGATGAAGCTGGGGTCACTGCAATACACTTTGAGGCCGTGTGACCTCTCATGGCTATCTGTCACTTCCAAAAAGGCGGGTTCTCGCTGGGCAGCCCTCTGACATTCCCAGTTGACTACAGCCTCCACCAGTTCAGTCAGATGGTAAAAACTGGCTTCCCGTCGCAACAGTCCTGCCTCCCGGAAGTCGTCGGGCAGCTGGAGCTCGCCAGTTCGTAGGTAGTTGAGCACATGGCGAAAAACTGGACCATCTCTATCAATGAATGGGTTGCCCATGGAGTCAGTGTGCTGAACCGGCTTCTTACCGTTGGCCAACTCTTCTAGAAAGGACCCTTGATGCTTGGCAAGGGTGGTCCGGTGGGCAGTGTACAGGAACCCCCCTACATTGAGGGTTATGGTGCCTGAGGAAGGCTTCTTGAAGCTCTTGCTTGGCTGCAGCAGGTCTGGGTTGATGTGCCTCAGTTCACTTTCCATCCTTCTGAGGTTCCATTCCATTCTCCAGTCACCGTCTCCAGCCTCGACCCAGCCTTCCCAGAGCTGGTGTTTGCGTGTGTGCAGAACAAATCAAGCCTGTTTTTGTTTTTGTTTTTTTTCAACCTCTTTTGGATCCGTCTGTGTGAGTCTGTAGTGCTGCCGAGAAAATGCCAAGGTGTTCTCAGCTGTTGTACAGTGAGAGTGAATGTGTTTGAAACCATGTGATGGTGAATGGGTGAGTCGTGTCTGGCAGAAGAGCTACAGTGAAATGGGAGCTGAAAATAGACTGGCTCTCTGTGCTGCTAGGTGTCCCTCCTCCTCTCTCGCTCTTTCTCTGCCTTTCCATCTCTCTCCAACCCCCCCTTAGGAGTGGTTGGGCACACAGCGTCACAAGCTGGGAAGAGAGAAAGCGAGCAAACAACTGAAGACTCCTGGAGCTTTATTTCTTGCTCCCTTTCCCCTAATTATCTGATTTATCAAAAAAGAAAAAAGAAAAAATGTGGCGCTGAGCTCTACCGATTAGTGTGTGCACATACGCGCACACACACACACACACACGCTGACACTCCCTTCTGTCACCAGATGGGGGGGGGGGGGTTGCTTCTGTCATTTTTGTGGTGTGAAACTGTCTCAGCTTGTGTGAGTCTGAATGTGAAACTCCTTTTGCAGCTAATTCCATCTGTTTATCACACAGCACTTCATATTAACTTGAATCTTTCTGAGAATTAGAATCCAGTTCAGTTCAGGGGTTCACTAGCATGCTCTTATGTTTCATATCAGACCATGACAGAGAGAAGTGGATTGCTCGACTTATTTATGTAAATGAAAGCAACTGAAAATGCATTTATGTAAATCCTGTTTTCCTTTTTGCCAACTAACATGCCACGCTCTGTCTCAGTGAGCGTCACCTGTGCAATGTTTTATTTTTCTGTGGGCGCACTGGGTTTGGGTGCCTGGGGAGGAAATGGACCAGTTAGAGTTGTTTGGTACAGTTGGTCCAGTTGTGAATCACAAACATTGAGTTGGCCTGTGGTCTGGTCACTAGCTGGTCACTATTCCTTAGGGAATTGCAGTAAACTAGTAATTTCTGCAGATAATGTTATGCTCAGTATTGCAAAAAATAAAAAATAAAATTGGTACTTTAAATTTGTTTTGCAGCAAAACAGTAAACCTAAACAGACAGCCAGAGTCAAGAAGATCAAGGAGACCTGCTCTGGGCTCCCAGAGCCCCGATCTTCACGTCATGGAAGCAGAGAGAGTAGCAGTGATGTCTAAAGTTATCATTGTAACTATCAGTGTATTAATGAGTGGTATGTTACATAGTTTGCCCCATCTGTAGAAGAATAGTTTTAGCTTTCTAGGCATTTACTGGGAGTTCGGTCATTACAGACTGTGCAGCTAAAAAAAAATCACTGATTATGTTCTTTAGCTGATTGAGCAATCACACAAGTTTCCGATTTTGTAAGATGAATCTACATTACATTGTTTGTTTTAGAAAATCTGAAAATTGCTATTGAGAGAAGAGGAAACGGCACAAAGTCTGTACTCCTATGTTAAACTCAGTACTGGATATTAAATTCTTATTTATCAAATGTCCTCTAACACAAATTGGTCAGTATGGTGGATTGTCTGCACATTAAATGTAATTTTATGTTATATAGGTACGCTGTATACAGCAACAACTTTGCCAATGAAATATTTTATTTCAATGTAGATGATTTGTTACCCACTTTGGATGTTAGCCCCCCCCCCACCAAAAAATCAATGCCAGTGAATTAATGGGTAGAAACCTTGAGCATATCCCAGCTCATGGTGGGTGGCAGTCTGCCTCGAGCATTTGCATTCCCTTGTACATAATTTTTTTTAATGGGGATCTTTTAAAATTGTATTTATTTAAAAATGTTTTCTTATTAATTAATACATTCATTTATTTATTAAAGCCATGTAATTAATTGTGTGTGCTGTTTCACCTGCACTTATGACTCTCCTGGTCGCAAAGTATTTAATTTCTAGTTTTTATGAGACATCTCTGCAAATTCAAAAACATTAGCGTTACACTGACGGGATGTAGCACTCACTGCTACACCGAGGAGACTTTAGCCTTTATTTACAATAGCCATGAATTGTTGCCTGACACTTCTGCTAAAGGTAAAGTAAAGTATTGTAATTGGCATTGTAAAGTTATTCCAAAGCATACCTCAGGAAGTGTTCTTCTCCCTACCAGACTAATCCTAACCAAGCTGAAAACTCCTCAGTGCATAAATTAGCATTTAGAATGAGCTAAATACATATTACGGATAGATTCTATTATTAAAATTACGAGTTGGAGGAAAGATGAGGGATTTAAGTCTTAAATTTAAGTCCCAAATTTTTCTTTTAATTTCTGACCCTCGTGACAAAACACAACGCACTAACAAGGTTTTCTGTTTTACAAAAACACAAATACAGCAGAAATTTGAGTTTCGTTAAAAAAATAATGAAATTCATCCCTGCTCTTGTCCTCTTAATACCAAAATAACCCTAAATTAACATGAAATTGATGAGATGGTTGTTCATCTTAACAAAAATTGAGCAACAGACGTGTTAAATTTGTGCAACAGGTTATCAACCAGTTACACCTGAGCTGTTGGGGAAGAACTTTGCACAGGAAACAACTGGAGGTTCATTTGAGCTGACTTTCACTACAAACATAATGACTGCAGTGAGTGATTTCACACTTTGATATTGAAATATATATATTTTTTTCTCTCCATGTCTGTGTGTGTTTATCTGGGAGAATATCCCAGGGTGACAGCTCTCTGCCGCTGCTTTAATTTATCTATTTTTTTTATAAATCAGAAGTGATTAGTAGTATCATCATCAACAACACTCCATTGGAATTGCAAATAGGCCAAGATGCAGCAGAGAGGATTGTGGGAGGTTTGACCTGTTTTCTGCCTCCTGTTCATTAAAACTGGCTCCTTGTGGATGATTATTATTTTCAAAGTCAGTGAGAATCTGTTTGCCACAGCTGTTGTCTCGTTACTGACAGCTCAGGACGTTTGAATAAAATTTTCCAAAATGCTGCAAGCAATGACTCTCCTTCCCTCTTAAAGGTGGTGAATTATTCATCTAGCTGAGAGATCTTGTGGTGTAACATGGAGCCACTGACTGCTGTGAAATTGGCATAGCAATCATTTAAATTAGGGTCTTGTATAAGCTCTGAGCCTTCTGTGTGTTTTTTTTTTTTATCATTATGGAAGTATACTGTATAGTGGTGGTTTGTCTGTGGGGTTCCAAAGAATGAGTCCAAATTATACAAATATAGATGAATCATTCAAATAAACTAGTTTAATCTTTAAAGTCTACCTATGACTTATTTTAAAAATGAATGTCCAATTAACTTTAAAAACATGAAAAGTTATTGCTGAGCTTGGTTAAAGGTAAAAACATTTAGTCTTAAAATATGCTGTACCCGTTAACCTATTTAAAAACCTACAAGGCAGTCCTTTTGGAAGCCTTGCCAACAGCCAATGAGATTTTAGGCGTGAGAAATAGACTTTGACTTGTTTAATCTACTTGTAATTAAATTGGCCACCAGTTCTCTGTGTTGAGAGGACATTTTTGTTGCACATAAATGGTGATTATCCATGTCAAAATCAAAACAAGTGGGTTGAAGGTATGGACGTCGGAGCAGCACTTCAGAGTTAATGAATGGGTTCATCAAAGACCCTTAATGAAGGAGCCTCTGGGCCTGGTAGAGATGAGCTCTAATGGAAAATTATATTTGGAGATCTAATCAGTGGCTCAACCCCATCTTCTCTCCCTCTCTTGTTGCTTCCTTGTTGTCACCATGAATGGACATAACTCTACCACTGAGCCGCACACTGTGTGGGTGTATGTGCTTCCACAGGTACATGAACAAACTTGATTTTAATTCTCCCAGTTAGTCTGTAGATGTTGTATGAAGGCACTCCCTGTTTCCATATCAATACTTCTGTCAGCTCGTCTTTGGATCCGTCATTAAAAGAAAGAGTTGGTTGTATTATAGCATTTGTGTTGTAACCCTGCCCTCACCAAGTTCCGCTGATGAGGGCAGAACAGCTGTCTGTGTGCGCACAGCAGTGGCTATTTTTAGCACCCGAGTACCTCTCCACATGTATCTGTAAACCACAATTAGCACTATGATCAGAGGTAATGATGTCATTTACGTCGCTCATTCGAAAACAGACAGTTTTAAATGTGTATTAGCAAATATATTCTCATGTGATATGAGGATGACAAAGGATATAGGTAATTTTTACATTTGGTTGATATTGTCTTTAGAAGTTTTTGATTGTGTTGTGTATACGTTGTCTGTGTAGTCTACCAAAGTAAAACCACCACCACCACCATTGGTTTTCACTTCTCCACCAGTCTATATAAATAGCCACTTATACGTTGGACCATGTTTGGACAATCCAAAAATGGAGCTCGAAGTTGGTGAAGCTCAAAAGAACGAGGTAACAGCTTTTAAGCAGCATTAGAAAAAATGATGATACTGAGGAGCACAGCGTTGATGTTGCATGGTGGTAAATGGCTTCATAGTATTTGTATTTATTAGTTCTTTTATATGTGGATGCTGTGTGCTTGTGGCCCAGTGTATGGTGAAGAACACATAAGAGGGGATAGTTCATCCAGAGACAGTGATGGTGGGCGGCAAGCTGTTTGTTGTGTTTAACGTTTGGAAGGTCAGGACTTTGAGGAGGGCCTCGGAGCAGATGGAGGTGTGAGATGGGAGTGAGGGGGTGGACAACTTGCCTCTTCACCCTTGCATCTGTCTATCGCATTCTCTGAAGTCTGTACTCTGCTGTTTTTCACTTCTCTACTCTAAATGAATTGGGAAAATGTAATTGATGGATGTCTTTTTATCTAGATATTCATGTCTTTTACTGCATTCCCTTTTGTTTTACTAAAGATAGTTTTGTTTTTTGTTTTTTTTTGGTATTTTGGTGGCTGTTATTACCGTTTTTGGATTTAATTAATTTGGTACTGATCTCATTGTGTGGAAAAAGACTGATACGCTTTCATACTTTATCTATTTAAAAAGGGACTAAAGTAAGTAAATGAGTTTTCCAGTGAAATGAATAACATTCCTTCTATACTAGGCAGTTACACAGGAGTGCATTTCACCCATGTCCCACCCAACTTCCCCAAAAAGAACATTGTGTCCCGTCCTGAACATATGACGCCATGGTTCGTTTGGCCACTCATGTTTTGCTTTTTCTTCTTCTTCTTTTTTAAAAATTTTTTAATGCAAAAGCCAACAAATGAAGTCAGTATTTCCCAGATTTTACTTGGTGGAGGTTAATGTGGTTTGTGCAACTTATATGTATACAGTGACCCATTCAGGTTATTTTCTGCACCTACAGTACAGATTATTGGTAAATGCTGCAGTCTGAAGATGGTCCTAAAATGCTTCAGGTAAAACAGTGTTTCAGTGGTGAAACACTGTTTTACTGTAATCCACACTTTCTGCATTGCAGCAGTTCTGACAGGTATGTGGTCAAAACTTTATTTTGAAAAGGGTAAAATGAGGTTCTAATGTAAAATTTTGGGCTCTGTAGCGGCCTATCACTGTCTTTCAGCAACAAACCACCAAAATTAATAAAAGTAATATTATTCATATTCAAACTATTTATTTATGTAAAAGACTGAACTAAAGTTATAACAACTTCTGTGGTGCCCTCTCCTCTCAACCTGACCTGTTCTTGTCATATGTGAAATTTACTGTGATGTCATGGAGCTCTCACAGGTGTCCCCCCAACCCCTTAAAAAAAACAAAACAAAAACAAGCCCACTTCTTGTCTGTGTGCATTTAGTTTCATGACTGTACAGACAACTACCCAAGATAGGATCATTCTTTTGCAGGGTAGAAATTAGCTAAAGTTTGCAGTGTAGGATGCAGGCATCATCCCACTGCCTTTTCTTAATGAATTCTTCATGAATTCCATACAGCATCATTACTATGAACTTCATGCAGCATCATGTTCCTGCCTACACCTGTTTGAATATCCCCTCCTCCTGCTCTCTTTCTCTCCCTACTCTACCCAACTTTGCCCCCCACATTTGAGCTAATCCCCCATGCAGTTGAGACATAAAGAGATATGCAGTCATAACACACAATGCTAAATATCTGGCTTCAAAAAATTCATAATGTATCATAATGTATCTGATTACATGCGTTGAAATCCCCCAATACAAACCAAAGCATGTGCATTTAAACACTATAGCTTAATTTTTGCAATGAAGCCACATCCTGCTGATGATGCTTGGATAATTAATTCATTATAAGAAATTCATTAGGTCACTCTAAAAATCGGATCAATGTGAGATTTAAGAAAGAGCAAGGAGCAGCATGAGGTGTTTCATTTCTTTCTGATTTTACATACAACAACAACAAGAAAGTCGAACAAAATGTGTGGAATTAAAGCAGCTTGTCTTTATATTTAATAATATATTGTTTATATGAATTTCCAAATATGTTTAAGTAGGTAAATGAGATATTTCTCACACAGACAGGAAAAGCACCAATTATATCATTAATGTCGACATCAAATTAAACAGTAAAACAACACAAATTGTGCTGGCTGTAAAGCAGCCTGCTCAAAGACGCTCAGCTTCTGAAAGATCTGAACTGGAGCTACATCTACACAGAGGTTGATCAATTGAAAATTATTCTGGCAAATCCTTAATTGCATCTGAGACTGTTTAACACTTTTTTTAATCAGTAAAACGTCCCAGTGGAGCCATGCTGCATCCAGTGGCAGTGAAACCTGAAGTGGAAAGTGAGAACCATGTGGGTCACAAGTTGTATTTATATTGTTGATAAATCATCAGTTTTATTCTTATTGTGGAGCATCAGTCAGGAGCATTCAGATAGTTGTATGTGTCTGCACTAGTTTTTCTCCTTTTAACATTGCTTGTGCTAGACTCAGGCCTCTCTAATTAATAATACAGTATGGAGGGCAGGCAAAAAGCAAGTGTGTGTGGTACACATCGATGTGGGTGTGGACTGATGATTACTAAAACTCAGGCTGAAGTGCTTAGAGGCTATTATATGCCAGTGTTAAGTTCAAAGACATCGACCTGTGTATATATCCACACATGTTGGTGTGGGAATGTCAGAATTAATGCTTTTTAGACAGAAATGATTCAGCCCTGAAACAATGGGAACTGTTCTCTCCACCTGTGAAGTCACTCAAATTCACCTGGTGATCCATCTCTCTTAGAAAAAACCATTGTGTTACATTAACAAATGAAAGCCTTAACCTGAGGCAGCTGTCAGGCCAACAGGAGCTAAGGCAGAGCAGTGTGTCTTTCGCAAAGCATGTCGTGCAAGCGCACATCAAAGTCTATTTACTGGTGTGAGGGAGAAGTGCAACATATGTTTATTCCTTTGTTGCTCCAGATTTACATGCTGGATGTCTGAATTGGTTTCAGATGAGAAGTTTGTAGACTTTTGAAAATCATTCTCTTAGCAGACCGCCTCCTCATCTCTGGTGGCTCTAAGACTACATTACATTTCCCAGCAGAAATCTCAAATTGAGCTGTCAGATTGCAAGTTGCGTTGTGGACAGTATTGGCAATAGGTTTTGACAAGGAAAAATGGGTGGAATAAAAATGTTGATAGATGTTCATTCACAGTGAACTGTGAACACTGAAATTCCTTTGTCAGTTAGAGAGTAATAAAGACCCACAGGAGGAGAATAAAGATATAAAATGTCAGCTTAAGGTGTGGACCACAATATTGTTCTATTTCACTTGATTGTTTTATTGTGAAACCAAGATGCAGTATTCTACTATGTATCTCAAGTGTTCCTCCCACACACCTTAAGCCATCCTTGCAGTGCTCAGTATATAACAGATGCTTGTTCTCTCTCTTTGTCTATAGTATGTGTGTTTGCCCTCGTTTAGAAAAGCTCTTCACATACATAATGTGTCCCTCTGAATCTTGGAAACACAAAGAGTCGGCAGGAGGAAGGGAATTGGTCTCCATTCATTGAAGACTCAGATCAGATTCATCTCATTCCTTTATTTTATTTTATTTTCTCAAATAAATAAGGTTTTATAAAAACATTTAGTCCTATGATTTTTAGCAAACAAGCATTTTCATCCTCATGTGGTGAATATGATGTGTAGGCTGTGGCATCTCTGCATCATGACTGCATCACTTCTAAAGATATGTTGTGGAACATTTTACCCTTATTGGAAAATAGCAGCTCTGGAAATGTGTATATTGTCCTTGGCCATATTGAGATTTTGCTAATACTTGACCTGTTCAGCCTACATGTAAGGGTATGGTATTCAGTTGTCCTGTGCATGTGTGAATACATGTTTTTTTTGTGTGTGGGTGTTTTTTTGGTTTTTTTTTTTTTTAGACATGTTGCTGGCAAGTGCTCTGGCCCTCACCAGCCAATAATTGCACATGATTGTATCCATTTGTGGAGAAGGCGAAGTTGAACATTAGTGAGATCTGTGTCACTAAACGAGTGTTGGTTGCCTCAAAATTAAAAGCGGGACCCTTATGGGCACTTGATGAAATTTTTCCATGACATGTGATGTCATGTGGTATGTGATGGTTACTATGGTGACAGTGGCTGTTGCGCTTGCTTTTTTCAGCTTTGAATAACACTGAATAGGACGGTCAACAAATCTCATGAGGAGAGCAAAGCTAACAATGATCACACTGACAAGTACTGCTCATTGAGCCAGAGGCTGATACTGATAGATTTCTTCCTCTGTGCTACATTGTCGGTCTCATGCTCACCTACAGCTATAAATACTCACAAGTGCACCAAATTTGTTTTATACGATGATGAAAATAGTCCTTAACAAATTCACCATTCCTTCCTGTTTGAGTAATGTTTTCTAAAAACTACAGTGGATTAGGTAAGTATTTAACCTTTTATAAAGATAAACTACATTTGTCATTAATATCCCAGGAACCAGTGAGGCTGAGGGAGGTCCCACATACATTACTGGTTTTGATCGTCTGTGATGTCGCCCTGTGGTTTGTCATCTGCTGTTGTGAAGCTTTGGAAATCGGTAGCTGTCATCTTTTTTTGTTTGTTTTTTTGTTGTTTTTTTTTAAACCAGAAAAAAAAAAAAAAACCCCACCACCACACATTTGGAGAATGTGGAGCTGAGGAGGGGTCTACTCTTTCCTGATTATCAGACAGGCTGTGTCTGCTACATTCTGTCAATCACATAATGCAGGACCTGTATTGTCATCTATTTACCTCTAAATGAGACGACAAATTGTCTCTAAGGTAAGTTGACTAAGTTGAAACTAGCAATTGAGACCATAAATCTAGAAGTAGCAGTTTATTAATCAGCTATGAGAACACGTCACCACCACATTGCAGTTTCTGACATAGATTGACAAACAACAAAACTAACCACAAAATATTTTATTACTTCCAACTCCTGGATTTAGTTTTCTTATTTATCTTCCTGTGGCTACATGTTAACTGTGGACCTACTGAACAAAAGACCAAGAACAATTGATTAACATTGGTGCATTTTTTTATGTTCAGAATAAATTAGAAATGTACTTTTATACCAGGTATGTGTCAGCTACTTAATTATTTATCCAGCCATCATTATTTCATAAATCAGTAAATGGACATTACAAATCCAACTTCACTAGAAGGAGACGTAAATAACTGAAAACAAAAATACTTTGCTGCCAACTTGACATGTCTTGTGACTCCAGTGTGAGGATTGAAGTACATTAGATTTAACTGTGCTTTGACCTCTGCAGTCTAGAGGGTAGTTCTGTATGTTCGGCTGCTGCAAACAGACACCAAGCAGTGATGAGTATTTTTTTCATTCTCTTTGGTGATGTGGAAAGAGTTCACTAAAACAGTCGATGTCTTTGCTTTGGTGACGTGCGGCCTTATTATCTGCATCATCACATAAACAGTGGTTCCATAGAAACAAATGACACCACAGAGTATTTGACGCTGACTGACTGCTGATCCTGCTGTCTCAGTCACCAGTGACTGTCGTTGCTGCCGATGATGGCTGAGACACACACACACACACACACACACAGAGAGAGAGAGAGATTTCTTTTGTTTGGTTTCCTCCCCCACATTTTAAGTGGGAGGGACAAGATAAAAGGAAAGGATGGATGTTAAGAAAGTATGGAGACAAGGGAGGGATTTGCATGTCTCCAGAGAATTTACTGAGCGAGTTTAGGTTTTGCACTGCTCTGTAAGAAAATGGTAGAAGTTTGACAGCCTGTCAATGTGATCCTTAACAAAGCCCCCACCTATGTTTTTCACCTCCACAGTTTTCTCTAGACTTCATCTCACTCTTTCGGCTGACTGTCATGTCAGAAATACAGCAGCTTCTTTGACTTCTTTTGTATCACAACAGAGCTTTTGCCAATTTAACGCCATCACTCACCAACTGGATTCTACCATCTCCTGGACAGTTGATTCAACATTTGCAAATGGAAAAATAAACAATGACTCTGGGCGACATTCACAGGACCAGGAAAATGGTGCTCTCCAGTCATCAAATGGTTTAGGAAAAGGGTTTTGGGTTGGACAGTTAAATAATTGGCTAAAGCCACCTCATGAAAGAAGTACTTGAAATCTAAGTGCAACAAATGAAAGGACCATATTCAAGGTGAATCAGTAATGGCTGAAAATGTCAAGCTGTGAGTGGTAAATTGGTTATGAAGGGCTGAGTGGGCCATGACTGATTTTTAAGGGTGAAATCTGACAGAAAACTTACTTAATGCTTTTTATGGATTAATATCTTGACATACATACAACTTTACACATAATTCATAGAGTTGGAAATCTGTAAATAAAACTAACCAAAAAAACCAACAAACTGCCTGATGTTCATACAACCCCAATTCCAAAAAAGTTGGGATGCTGTGTAAAATGTAAATAACAGGATGCAATGATTTGTATATCTCATAAACCCATATTATCATTATTATCAAAAGATTCAGAGAATCAGGGGGAATCTCTGTGCGCAAGGGACAAGGCCAAAGGTCAAATTCTTTATGGAAACGCTTTAGTCCTGTGGACTAAAGAGGACCATCAGTGGACAGCTCAAAAGCCTGCATCTCTGATAGTATGCAAATCAGTGTATCCTGTTTTTTATTTACATTTTACGCAGCGTCCCCATTTCTTAAAAAAAAACAAACAAAAAAAAAAAAGATTTTTTTTTTTTTTATTTGACTTTTTCTAGCACCACCAACATCAAGGAAAGCTGCTATCAAGTATTTTTGAGGCTGTGCTTCTGCTGTGTCAAATTAGATGCCAAAGAGCTGGTAAACTGCAGTCTTTACATGTGGACAGATTTTTGTTCATGTTCAGGGCCATGTTAGAAACCTTTCGAAAAGCTTCCGTAGTGTAGAAAGTGGGTCAAATCTGTCATTATGTGGCTTAAGCCCAGGTTTACATATACTGCCTAACAACCACTGTTTTAACAAAATGGTCATCTGTTGTTCAAAGCATAGACTGCACATAAATATGAGCTTAAACTCTATAATGTCAGCTCAGAGTGATTCAGTTATGTACAACTTCATTTTATGAAATTTTAATTGGGCCAGTTGTATAAATATTCACCCAACCAATTCGATACCTCCTGTTTGACTAATGTCATCCCATTTTGTAACATAATTTTTATTTCTTCTACATTTTCATCATTCTGATGGACCTCATTCCTGCCGTGTTACAATTTTATAAACACCAAACTCCACCTTTTAGCAGCACCATCCAGACAATAACCTCTTAAACCAATAATGGAAAAAAATATCTGAATGGTAAAAGCAAGAGATAAGTACAGTATATGAAACTCAGAGCCAGAGAGCCAGTTCTTTTCATTGCATTATGAAAGTGGGCACACGGTATGTGAAACAATTCATAGTCTTGTGTGGTGTTTTGTAACAAAAAGATACGTGTGTGTGTGTGTGTGTGTGTGTGTGTGAGAGAGAGCAAAATGTTGATAAAGACTTGATTACATTTTGTTTTTCTACATATTCTGTGTGTCTGGATCATGATTGAGCTGGTGAATAATGGTCTCTGTTGTAGATGAAATCAGTCTGGAGGGGATGGTGGTGCACAGAGCTGAATGCAGACCGGTCGTCAATGACAACTACATGAAGCTGAAGAAGTGAGTGAACTGATACACACACAAAAAAAAAAAAGCTGAAAATGCCTTTCAATATGTCCCAGGGTTACATAAAATAAAGTACAATGAAATTAATCGTTATGTTGCCTCATAGTTGTACCAGGACAGAAAAACATGATACACACTTAAAAATACTCTAAATGTTACTGACTGATTAAAACAATACAAACACTGATTAAGAAATAAATAAATGTTTAGATCACACATTGAAAGAGAGTAAATGACACTATAATATTTATGTAAAATGTATTAAAGATTAAAATTCCACCACATTCCTACTATATTAAAAATACAAGTGAATATTCCCTCACAAGTCAGACACACTGTCGGAGTGTACAGTTGAGCTGCACCTGACAACAACAGGTGTGCCATATTCCACTACAGTGCAGGAGGAGGCAGACTACAGTTGAATTATTCCTAAAATTTGGGGAATATTTGGCAGAAATATCCACACAAATGTTCAAACTGTCAGAGCAGCACAGGTTGTCTCAGATGGTGGTGTTGAAATTGGCTTGTTTCAATCTCTGACAATCTGTTCAAGTGTTCAGAATTCATTCTAGTAGGAGCAGAAAAGTTGCAACGTGTTGACGGGGCCGTCGCTGCAACTGTTCATGTGTATAGACTAAACACTCAGGTTCACACTGCCTTTTTGTTTTCCTGCTTATTTATTGGAATCCTTTAATCCTGCCAGAGTCGGTGGATGGTATTGCCATAGCAAACTGCATAGCTGGTGCCGATGCATAGCTTCAATACATTTTAGGATAAACAAAAAAATGCTTTGTGTGATATGACATCACCCATGAAATCAGTGGGAGGGTTGGAGAGAATGTCGTCTTTCCTGTAGTGTCTCAGAGACTCATCTGTGCCTGTCTGATGTCACCTGCCCTCAAAAACACAGAGCATCTCTTCAGGTGTCTATCATCTGGTCTGGATTCTTCCTAGATGTGACGTGATGGTGATGTTTGTCCACTGTTAAGTACAAATTGAATTTGAATTTGTTCAGTTGTATTTCATTTCACACTTGACAAGGAAAGTCTTCACTTCACAGTCCTGTTTTATAATCTCCAATTTGGATGGCAGCTGACAAATGTTCCTCCATCGTGGCAGGCTACAGGCAACACAGGACATTATGTTCATGGTTGTGTGTGTGCGTGTGTTGACAGAATTCAAGAACAGTTGTGCCTAACCATGGGTTTCTATCGTAGATAAATGGATTCTATGAAATGCACTAATCTGAAGACTTCAAGATGCATAATTTAAATCATTTATCCGGTCAATAAAGAGATGTATATTTTTATTATCGATATTAAGTTTTGATTTTGTTCTCATTAACATGCAGTAGGAAGGATGACTCAGCTACACATAAATGAGAAACAAAAAACATGGATGAAAAATGTCTCTAATACATCAGTTAGTTTTATTAACGGCGTCGCAGACATAGCTGTTTATAGTTCAGTAACCTCTGAGCCCTTAATCTTAGCTGCTGTACCCGACCATTGATCTAAATAAAATGTCTTCAATTAGCAGCCCAGTCAGGATGAATGAGAGTCAAGAAAATATAAACAAAAGCTGCTGCCATTACTTATTTGCTTAGTTACACCTCAAAGTGCCGACAGTTGATTTGTGCCGCCAGCAGCATCTGTCATCTTAGATTAAGTTAAATCAAACTTTTTCTCTGTGTGTGTGTGTGTGTGTGTGTGTGTGTGTCTGTGTGTCAGGCTGCAGATTGAAAGGTCCACAAAGCCTCAGCGTTTGTCACAGCAGCTAGAGAGAGCCGTCACCAACATCTTCAAGCCAGTGGCCAACCACGACTTCAATGTGAGAACTAATTACTGTAAGGGGGTTTGTTTGTGTGGCTACAGTGGTAACTAATTCATTTTATGGTTGTAAAATTTTAGGATAATAGTGGAGAGAATTTACTTTTATCACATTCCCTGTGTGTCAGACGTTACCTACACTTTTGTATTTGGTGACATAAACTAGAATTGTGGTCCTTTCCTCCTGACAGAGCTGGTTTAAGTGAGTCAGGTTGTCACCTCAATCCTCACAAATCCCTTGACTTTTCTGACTTAAACCAAGCCATGTTGTTCACATATCACCACGTAGATTTTCATCCTAAGAAAACCATCTGTTGTGGAGTGCTACAGTCCCTCCTGCAGCAAAACAAGTGATATGATGCATTCATAGTCCCATGATGTTTGCACTTGTGTTATATGTTTGTAGAGAAATACAAACAAAATCTTTTTTTTTCTCACTTCAATTGGGCAGAATGGTAGCAAAATATTGCACCTGACACCATTGCCCTTCCCTGTAGGGTGGTGGGTCCATAAAGCTTTTATGGGTTGAGCCTGACCCCATTGGTGAAGGCCCAACTACTCCTGGCAAGGTCCTCTCCTGGGACTCCAGTTACCTTTTCTGGGCAAGAATATTGAAGGGACTTCGGGGTAAACCAGAAGTCACTGTATGGACTACATATCCCATGTAGCCCTCCCATTTCCTCCCTCAGGGGCCAGCCATTTAATCTAACTCAGCCCTCATTTTTTCCCTCAGGTGGAAATGGGAGCATGATTGTAGAGAGGACTGTCAGGACCTCTGTGGTTAGTTTGTGTTACCATTACTGCAACACAAGCAACTGTATCATGAGCCTTTTAGAGGAAGTGGTCTGTCAGGTCACAGCCTGGTCCCAGAGTGCTTCCCTTGTATGCTGGGCTGGAGGGCCGAGATCAAACATTGTCTTTCAACGTGTAGAAGAGTGAACTGAGGTCTGAGCTGGACCTGCAATGAAGTTGAACTGATCCATCGACTCAGATCAGACCAAATAAACTTAAGGTTTGAAAATGGAAAAAGGAGGTTAGGGCATCTCAGCCTCTAGCTCTTCAATTTTGAACTTAAAAAAAAAAAAAAAAAAATTTTTTTTTTTTTTTTGGCAACTTCATGGGAGCACAACTTGAAATTGCAAAAGTGCATATTTGTTCAGCAATTGCCATTCTAGCAAGTGAAAAATAATATACAGCTAATGAAATGAAAAAGTATGAATTGTTGAAATACCTACATTCTATAGTCAGGGATGAGCAGTAACCCGTCACTTTCACTCTTATTTTTGTGGGCATAAAAACAGACTAACTACACAAACATCCTCTTAAGGTGGAGTATGAGAAGAAGAAGAAGATGGAGGGGAAGATGGTGAGGGCGGAGCGGCAGGTCGTGCTGGACATGGTCTTCGCCGCCTTTGAGAAGCATCAGTATTACAACATTAAGGACCTCGTGGACATCACCAGACAACCTGTGGTGAGCAGCATGCCCACATACACAAACACACAAATATACAATAAGGCCAAAAAAAGAAGAAAAATACACCTGCCCACCATCCATCTTCCTTTGATAAATTTTGAGCAAATCGCCCACAGCATGATGCTCAAACCTGTTCATGCTATCTGCTGTGCCTGAGATTTACGCCAGCATGGACACACACACAAACATGGGCTGAGTCGATAGCGCAGTGGCTTGATTCCAGCTCACAGAACAGCTCTGTGTAGGTGCCGGTGAGACCTGCAGGTCCTCCTCTCGCTCTGATTGCATAACCATCACCTGAGTAGGTGTCAAACGCTACAATACACTCCTCTCCAAAAGCACTTGGCTAACACTCAAATTTACCGAGGCAAAGTAACTGAAATGCTCATTATGAAAAATCAGAAAATGCATCAGGTGGTTATTCATCAGCTGGGCAGAGCAGGCCGGTCCGTCGGCTCCACAGAGACGCCTACTGGTCTCCCGAACAGCTTTCGAATCATCTGCTGCTCCGCTGTCATCAGCTGCCGGTCCGCACTGGACATGAGGATCGAGATGCGTTCATGAAACCAAATGTCCCCAGAAATGAAAGATCTAGACGGGTTCTAATGTGCAACAGAGTCGCAGGGAGAGCAGCGTTTTACTGACTATAAAACTGTTGAAACCTTCAGGGACTCATGTAGTGTGTTGGGAAATGGATCCTCTGAAAGTCTCCTGTGTGTGGTGCAGACCTACCTGAAGGAGATCATGAGGGAGATTGGAACGTACAACAGCAAAGGAACTCATAAAAGCACCTGGGAACTGAAGCCAGAGTACCGCCATTACCAGTCTGCTGAGGAAGAGGAGGAGATGCAGACCGCCTAGAAGGTGGAAATAAAACAGAATCAAAACCACTGGCACAAGCTGAATGTGAAATATTATAATTATTATTATTGTTGTTGTTTTTTTTTTTGTAGCAGCAGTTAATATGTATGGTGGAATAGAAATGTAAGGTCTCCCTGTCCTGAGCTTTACTATCTAAATAAATATTTGTGAATCTTCAAAGCCAGAAGTTGAATGGCCTTCATTACAGTCAGGAAGGCATCGGCTCGATTGCAACACATGAATTATATTATGTGTTTGGTTGTAACTTTATTATCATATTTGTATTAGAAGAGCCAACATTCTTTTGTTCATCTCTCTTTTTAGCATTGAGAAAATAACTTTGTGTCATCCTCTCCTGTCATTTCATCTGCAGCAGTGAATCAGAACAAGAGCAAAATGGCTGCGAACTTTAGTCATGCTGCACCTTTCTATTAGTGTTACTGGACGGCATTTAACACCTGCTGCTGCTCCGTATGGTTAAACTTTAGAGCCTGTTGAATGTCTGACCACACCCGAACCGCAGGTGTCAGCAGGTGTTCTCCATCACCGTCTACAGGCAGTGCGATGAAGCTGTGAGGCAGTAAAGGCTCGTCAGATCCACCTTAAAGTGCTCAACAAAGGCAGCAAAGAAAAGAGAAGACATTAAATCAATGTTTTAATCTGCAGAAACAACAAAACTAACTGTATGAAAATAGACTCAGCTGATCTGATGTCCTTTCAGGGTGTCAGAGCCCAGACTGTGATCCGCTGGTGTTGAAGCTGCTCGTCTCCTCTCTTCGTCATTACTAATATTCATGATGTTTATTTATCCTGCTAGCAGATTGATGCAGTGAGTCAGGTCATGACTCAACACTCAAACCAAATTCCTGTCCAACAGATTTTTATTGGATTAAATCTAAAATCTGAAAAGTAGAGAAACAGGGTGACAATGCTCCCACCTACAGGGGAAGAGGAGGCACTGAAGGTTTTCATCAGCATCATCCAAACAACAAAAGTGAGTAAGCTACAGTTTGTTGAGCTTTGAGTCTTTGAATGATAGTCAAGCAGGAAAAAGTGTTTTGGTCAAGACATTCATGATAAAATGGGAAAATATGAGTCAGCATTTATATTGGTTTGTTTCCTGTAGAGTTGGGGGCAAATCACCTGTTTGATCACGTGTTGTGGAGCGTATCATTCATTCCTTTTCGTAAATATTTGAACATTTGGTTTTGACATTTTCAATTCCAAATGAAATGATAATACACCAGCTGGTGTTATTTCCATTTCGTCTGTCATGGTGAGCACCCACTGCTCCACTGAGGGAGCTTTGGCAGGTCTTAATGTTGTGTGGACAGATTTTGCAGTCATGTCACAAGTGTACAAAATCCATGAAACTCTCCAGGTGAACAGCTGACATCTAGATGAGGTTGAAGATGGACACATAAACAGAAAGCTCCTTGATGTTTAGCTGTACTGATGCTAAGACGACTACAGCGATGAGAATGGAAATGGTCTTGAGGAAAGAAAATGAAGCTGTTCAGAAAGAAAATTTCAATCATAATTAGACTGATGCAGTCTTACGAATGGAACAAGATGACCTTTCCTTGTAAAGCAACTTTATTTCTCCTTTATCGTCATACTAATTTTGGTACAAGTACCATTTCTGTTTCAAATGTGGTCATCTCAATGCAAAAAGCCAAACCATGTGTTCATCCAGCCAGCATGCGACCAGATCAGAGGACGGTCAGATGGCTCCGGAGTAAGAGAGCAAGTGTGAAGCCCAATTATCTGTACATAGTGACATTATCGGCACAAAGATCACAGTGGACCCCTAATGTTGGAAGAACACAGCATTTTGAGGGAAGGCAGGGGGCACAGTCATAGACCAGTAGGTGTATTCAAATGTCAGCTTTCAGTCATAGTTAAGACTTCTTCATAGGAGGAAGGAAATACCCGAGTCGAGCACAAACTGAACACATGCAAGAAACAAAAACAAAAATAGACATTAAAAAAGTAGTCAATATACAATTATACACACAAAATAAACAGAGGAAAACTTATTGACAGATGATAAAGATGCGAGTGCAACAGAGGAACAATATTATGTTTGCTCCAAGTGCCTCCTCCTTCCCCACATTAAACACCACCATGTTTCCCATTATTGAAATAATTTAGAAAGCAAAAGCATTGCTAATCACAGGAGGTCAGTGGAGTCATGTTTGGAGGTGAGAGGTCTGGTCCAGTTGTCCTATCATGAGTATTTCATTCTCAGATATCTAATGACTATGGGAAAGGAGGGGAAGCACTGCACAGGGACATCATTATCATGGGCCTCTCTGATCTCTGACTTGACAACCTCAACTTTTATCTGAACATTTACAAAGCTACAGCTGCCCACAGTCTGTGATGACCAGCTTCTTGGTGGGTTTGCCTCCCTTTGTGCCCAACTCTCCCATCTGCTGCACCACATCCATGCCATCCCGAACCCAGCCGAAAGCCACGTGTTTGAAGTCCAGGTGTTCGGCTTTCTTTAAGGTGATGAAGAACTGCGAGTTGTTTGTGTCTCGTCCGCAGTTGGCCATCGACAGAATGCCTGGGCCCATGTGCCGAACATCAAAGTTCTCATCCTCAAATGGGCTGCCGTAGATGGACTTGCCTCCTGTGCCGTCACTCTTTGTGATGTCACCACCCTAAAAGAACAATGGAGACCTTATTGAAATTAAGCTATAAAGTAATAATAAAACAATATTATTAAAGTCTGAATAATATTTCCATTTTATAGCCAGCTGTGATGCTGCCGTCTGAACAGTGATGAATCTGAACCTGTTAGTCACGTCAGTTCTTTTCTTACTTGTTGACTAATTGTACACTGAAGAGAAGTGAACAAGTGACACCACATGATGATTATATCATCACATCAGTCATATAAAGCTAGAATCTGACTTACTGGGGGAACATTAACCACACGAGTCACTAATAAACATAATGTAAAGATCCTTCACTGCACATGTGTGAAATATGTGCTCACCTGACACATGAAGTCTGGTATGACTCTGTGGAAGATGGAGTTCCGCAGTCCGAAGCCTTTCTCTCCAGTACACAGAGCCCTGAAGTTCTCTGCTGTCTTGGGGACGATGTGGGCGAAAAGCTCGATGGTGATGGTGCCCAGTGTTTGACCGTCAGCTGAAACCTGGAGGAAAACCTGGGGGTTACTGTCTCTGGAGTGCTCTTGAACCTTCGACTTCTGGGGTGAGGAGATACAGGAGTCATCGTCGTCAGCTTGGCTCATTCGACTCTGACAATCACAGAAAGTCTTCTTGAAGGACTCGGCAATCTCGGGGGTTTTGAACTTGGCGGCCAGCTGCTCCACTACGCCATCTCCATCTGGAAGAACAGAAGGAGACTGAAACTACAAAAAAGACTATAATGTCATTCAGAAACTGTCTTCATATGTACAGGGTGTGTACCTGAATAGTCTGTGGCGGTCCACAGCAGTGCATTAGCGGAGGCATTCATGGGTTTGAGCTCCATGGCCTTTGAGATGGTGTGGTTGGCACAGACCCTCAGAACTTGCTCTCTCCTCATCAGGATTCGGTAGAAGTGTTTCACTGGGTGGAAGAGGATCTTAATGTCCCCGATGCCACGCTCCTTCCACTGGCCAAGGTCCCGGTCCCATCGGTACAGCTTGGCACGCTCCTTGAACAGGATTTCCTCGTCCTCCTCTCCAGATTTGGTCTCCACCTAAGAGGCACAATTGACGGGATGAACTCTGGTCCACATTCAATTAAATTTGTTTCCTAAACATAAAAAATTGGTGCCGAGCAGTGTGATATACCTCTGGCAGTGATACTATTGGCTCAAAGTGAATGTCCACATTGTTAGGAGCCTCCTCTTCATCACTGCCCTCTTCATCAGCATTGCTTTTTGGTGCCATGGACACAGCAGACCCAAACACTGTTGCTCCAGCGTTTGCCCACGAGAAGTTGGAGTCTAGATGAAAGAAAAAACATGTAGTGAATCTTAAAAGTTGTCGTGACGACCAATACCGAGGCAGTTAGTTGTTACAGTAAAGAATCATGAAGCCAACCTTTGGTTCCAAACGCAAATCCTTCTGTGTTTTTGGCCAAGTCAGCAAAAGAGAAGCCACCCAATGAGTTGAAACCAAAAGAGGAGGAGGAAGAGGAAGAGGGGTCTGTGGTGGGGGAAAAAAGTTAGAATTTAATACTGAACTAAATGCAATTTATTATGCCTTTTTGTCTGCTGGAAAGGAATACGAAGAGTGTTAAGTCTAGAAGGAAACCCTCTGCATTAACAGACACAAAGAGGATGATGAGGAATTTTCATCAACAACCAATGAAGTGACATACAGGAATAGTCCATTAAAATGATTCATAATCTCACTAAAGTCAAAGCATCCAATTATTATTAGAACAATGTGTTGAAAATATTGAGAGTAAAAGCACTCCACTTCACTGAGTTTCAGTCAGTATATTATTATTATTATTATATTAACCCTTTGTCACTGAAGATTCCTATTGTCCAGACTTTAACCGTGTACGGGCCAGGAAATGTCCTGCCACTAAGTGCTTTTGCCCACTTTTCCAGAACACTTAGAACCATCGATATCTGGCAGTTTACATTATGTTGAAAGAATGTGTTAACAGTTAACGAAGGAATGGATTCGCTGACTTCTGGCAACAGTGTGAGTGGAATTACCGTAATGACCCTATATTGGCTGTGTAGCACTACTTGTCGGCTTTCAGAAACTGCTGGAATTTCTCCGATAGAGCAAACATTCGCAAACTTACAGAAATGTGAAGTGCCGTGGCTGCCGGCAACAACGCTCGGTTTAGATGGGTTAATAATTCTGATCCACATGTGATTCATGGGTTTGGAAGGAAAAGTTTGAATATGCAAACTAAAGGACTTTTTGGACTTCTCAAAAATTGCAAACAATTGAATCCACTTAAACTAAAATGGGGAACCATTGGTGATTCCACCAATGTGAATGCTGTTAAAATGATCAAGTGCATAACAGAGAATCACTTTGCACAAGAAAATTAGGAAGTTATTCTGGGTAAGCTTGTTTTTATATATATATATATATATATATATATATAATTTTTTTTTTTTTAAACAGTCACAGTCACCTTGCCTAAACCTAACAGCAAGAGTTTAATTGTTAGCATTACTGCAGGTTTGTCACTGTGCTCATCAACACTGAGGCCACAGCAACACATGAAAACTGTTGGTGTTCTATAGTGACCTATAGGGAAAAACAGGAAGTGCTCTTTACCTTGGCTGGTCATAGTAGTAGATGCAGAAGAAGCTGAAGTCTCACTGCTGGACTCTGGCTCTGGACTCTTCTTGGTTGAGAGGTCAATTGGAGCGCTGCTGCTTGAAGCTTCACGGTGAGCCTCGGATTGCTGGTCTGAGGTCTGTTCTTCAGCTGCTGACCTGCTGCCTGCAGTGCCTGTGCTGCTGGCCAATGGGCCTGCTGTCGGCTCCTCTGGGGCTTCAGCAGCAGATGAATTTCCAGCTTTGTTCAACTGGGCATCCTAATACAAATTCAGGAATGAAACTCACATCATCCACCGCTAGGAACAGATTTGGACCATTACAACACCTTAATACTTATACTGATGCTACAAAGACCAAACCATACCAATGAGAATAAACTTGTCTCCATTTATTCTGTGTCTTTGGGGCACACACTTATAAGACATACTTAATTATTCAACATCAAATGAATATGGATGTTCTGTATCACACTGGTGACTCTCCAAGTAACTTGATGACAGTCCTTAATTAAACTTGGCTGTTTGTGAGCAGCCAGTTGAAGTAAGTCAGTATTTTAATGAGATATCAGTCCTGTGACATTGCCACAAACTATTCACATCACATCAATTGACCCCCCCCTTTTCCCCCAACGACTTCAGTCCTCAGACCATTAACTCAGAAAATAGGTGAGATAAACGACCACTGTATTAAATAGACCAACAACAGCATTAAAACAAGCTAAAACGCGTATTAGCTAAATGCTGCATCTGTTACCAGATCTTGCTGTGCCTTGTGGACTTCTGTCTCAAAGTCTTCAGGTTTGTCATGGTCTGTGTCGCTGTCTGTTGTACTCAGGCCGCAAAAGAAAGTGGGTGGAAGCTGGAGGCTTTTGGCCTTCTCCTCCTCCTCCGGTGTTGGCTTCTTCTCCCATACCACCTGGCAGTCTGGCTCTGAAAGCAGCGCACATTAGTTAAAGGCTAGAGAATGGAACATTGAATCAAGTCAATGCTGCTCAATGAATTAGTGTGAGTGAGTTGCTGAATTATCACTGTGTGACAGTATATAATGAACTTACCATCAGCACATGCTGCAGCCTTTTTCTGAGGAGGATCAGTGTAAAGCTTTCCATTCAGGGCCCTGACTGCTGACTCGTAGTCCTCGTCTGGAAAGTCAAAACAGATTCAACAACTAATGTATCTTTCATTTAACTAAGAGAGAGTGTTTCAGTCCCACTGTTTCCACTTCACTCCTACAGTCTTGGACAAATGAAAATGTGTAAATAAATTCAAATTTCATGGTGGGTGTATAGGAGTTGGGAAGGCAGAAAGCAATGTGTGCTTGACTTAATAAAATAGCACAGTGTCAAAAAGCACTACACAGCTTTTCTAGCTCTTTAAAGAGACTAAGGGGCCATGAACTGATGATGAATTAATAAACAAGACTATGTACGAGTGGGCCATGCAAAAAAACAAAAAACCATCAAGTGAGTCACAATGTTTCACGCTTGTTATACATTTTCATGCTTGTTTTGCATGGTCTGTTCTCACCGTCAGTTTGGTCATCACTGCAGTAGCCTGGTTCATTCTGGTAGCAGAAAAAGGTGAGCGGCAGCAAGAGCTTCCTGGCTAAAGCTGCCTGTTCAGCAGTGGGTTCCCTGACATACACAACCTCCACTTCTGAATCCTCCTGCGACCCTTCAGCACCTCCTTGTGCCTGAGACGCCCCTGTGACATGATAGAACAACATAGACATCAGGTTAGAAGCAACTTAGAACAGCTGAGATGAATCTGCTTTATTCCCTTTATAATCACAGGTATTAGTTCCACACACAAAAGAATCATGCACAGCAACAGGAATGGCATGCAATTCATTTACAAATGTGTGAGACAACTTGTATTAAGACAACATTTCTGTTTGCATGTCTCCATGTTTTTCCATTCTACTTGACAGACGACAACACTTGTTGGACACATGATCTTGTAAATTAAACCGCATAAATACCTGAGCTTTAACTGTAATTGGTCTTTGCACTTAACTGGCAGAAGCCAGACTGGACAGGGAATAGCATTTCACACTGTTGCTACCTATCCTGCACTAAAAATGGAGTGTGTGACGTTTGCACAGTACATTCCTCTCTGAGGGAGCGCTCTGTGTGGAATCTCAGCTCACCTTTCAGCAGACAGTAACTTTAACTGATGTGGGCTACTGTCGGGACTCAACTTTAGTTTGATATTGTCCATTGTTTTAAAATCAACTCAAGTGTTCTGTAAGACCATCAAATGGAGCTCTAAAGATAATATAGATTTGAATTAAGTCATTTTTAACTCTCTCTTTTGGTATAACTGCATTTTGCACATGTTCAACTATGAGTCACTGCCATAAGTGCTATTTGAGTATTGTACATTAAAAACTGCACCTCCACACATTGGACATGCAATATATTAGCTCCACTGGTTTTACCACTCCGTGCATCCGGGTTATTTGTTTGTAGTATTAAGGGCCGGCCAGGTGACAGCTGATAAGTGTTAACACACACTGCAGTGATTAGAGTACCTGGGGGTTCAAATTGGGTGGTTGATGTGCTGGTCCAAAAAGCCATTGGATTATCTTTGAAAAGCCTAAAATCCAGCCCTAAGGGATGATGGGTTGTTGGGCGGAGAGAAACTAATTGTGAGGTTGGTATCATAATCAGAAAACAAGGCTATAAGTGATTAAATAAAATATTTAATATTTCAAGGGTGTGTTGACTGAATTATATAAAAATATATTGTAATGATTGCTGCGAGACTATCTGTTAGTATGCAATATATGTGCAGCATCAAAGACCTGCTGTATATTATTTGCAGATCTATTTTTATATATATATATATATATACACACACTGAAGATACAGGTATATTAAGCAAATTTAACAATATATAGCATAGAAAGTGGCTACATGTGGATGACATGGGAAATCTGATTTTGATTAAGAAAAATTTGTCCTAGAAAAACTGAGGAGGGTCTGAGTCTGACACTGGGTCAACTGAGATGAAGATGGAGCAATGAGATGCAGATGGAACAAGACAATGAAGTAAATGAACAGAACAGTCATGATACTCATTCAAAAACAAAGTCAGACAAATATTTTACATGTATTAAAATTGAAAAAATATTTTCTTTACCTTTCTCTGGGATTTTGAATGCAGGTGCTGCAAGTGAAGCTTTGGCAGGATGTAGAGAATCTTTGGCTTTCAAAGCGGATGCAGATTCCTCAGTCTCAGAGTGAGATTTAGGAGTGCCAAAAATCTTCTGAAGACTATCTGTGCCAAAGACAAACTTAGGGGGAGACATAACTATCTTTGAGGAGTTGAGTGGACTTGGAGACCCAGGTGCACATGGCTTACTGTCTGTGGAAAGCTCTGTATGCTCCTTTGTGGTCTCTTCCAGAACAGCGATGGCTGCCTTCCCACATACAGTCGTTGCAGTCTTTGTAGATCCTGCAGCTCCACTGTCTTGAGATGTAGCAACACCACATGTCACTGGAGTCATAAGTTCCTCTTTTCCTTGGGCAACCTTAGCCTCCTCAAAGACCTGTTTGAAAGTATTTGCAGTATCCTGCAGCTTGAATCTCACAGCTAACTGCTCTATATTACCCTCACCTACTTCAGCAAAATCCATGGCACTCCAGACCCAGGCTTTCTCTGCCCCTTTCATAGGTTCTAACTTCATGGCTGCTGTAATCCAATGGTTGGCACAGATCTTGAGTACCTGGTCTCTCCTCATTATCAACCTGACTCGTTTGCTGTCATAATTCTGCAAGATCTTGAGGTCTCCAATACCCCTCTCCTTCCACTGACCCAGCTCCTTGTCGTAGCGATACAGTTTGGCCCTGTGACTGAAAACTACCTGTTCATTTTCCTCTCCCGTAGAAATCTCTACCAGATCAGGTAAAGGGACTACAGGTTCAAAGTACTGGCCGTCCCTCTCTTCATCCTGAGTCGTATCTTGTTCATCATCAGTGCCCACTGAGGCTCTGCTCTGGTTAAGCTTAGCGGGAGACTTAGATGGGCTGATACCAGGTTGGAAGCTGAAGCTGAACCCACCAGTGGATTCTCCAAAACGGAAAAGGTTTTTCCTCAAGGGGCTACTTGCAATGGGAGAGGCATATACTGATGAGTCAGCGGTATCATCTAAAGCTTCTTCTCTTAGATCGTAGTTATCCCACTCCAAGGTGGGGCCAGTGGTTTCACTATGGCCTTTGATTACGAGGCTTGAGACATTGCTTGATGTTGTAACATCTCCCTGGTTGTCATCATCTTTGATCTTTGTGTTCTCATCTGTCAAAAAGTATTTCAGGTCCTTCAAGCCTGACTTCATTTCCTCTGCTTTCTGAATGAGATGTGCTGTCCTGCCTGTGTCAACAAGCTTGTGAGGGGTTTGTAGGGGGATGTCCAAAAGAAGTCTCTGACACTCTTCAAACTTCTCTTTGAACTCCTCAGCAAGCTCTGGGGTTTTAAACTTAGCAGCCAGCTGTTCAAGTTTAGCATCTCCATCAGAGAAGTCATTGGCCATCCAGATCCAAGCTTTGTCTGAGCCTGCCAATGGCTTCAGATTCATCGTGGTGGTGATCCAGTGGTTGGCACACACCTTTAGAACCTGCTCTCTCCTCATCAGTACTCTAAGCCTGCCATTGGTGTTGTTTTTCAGGAATTTGAGGTTTCCCACCCCACGCTCCTTCCACTGACTGGTGCCGGAGTCAAATCTGAACAGTTTAACCCTCTGAGAGTAAAGAACTTGTTCATCCTCCTCACCTGTCACCAGGTCCACCTTCTCAGGCATCTGAACCACTGGTTCAAACTGGATATCATCGTTTTCTTCTGTTTTATACATGCCATCATCCTCAAGTTCATTTGAGGCATCTGCCTTGGTGGGGGTTGCCTGGAATGATGAGAACACTTGTTCGCCAGCACCAGAGAAACCTTTGAAATTTGGGTCCTTCTGGCCAAACTGGAAGTCTGTTCCAGAGGTTTTCGCCAGGTCAGCAAAACTGAATGTATTAGTTTTTCCAGAAATTAATGGATTTTGATCCTGTTCTGTTGGATCCACTGAGGTTGTGGACACATTTTCTTTCTCATTGTGTTTGTCAGCTATGCTTTTAAGGAAACTGGAGGCTGACCCCGATGGGGGTGTTAAATTATCAGTCGAGGGGGTTTCTTTTGCACTGTCTTGAATGCCAAATTTGAAGCCACCAGCTGATATAGGCATGGAGAAAGAGAAACCTGAAGCATTTGTACTAGATCCAGATGGAGGAGCTTCAAACTTAAAAGAAGAAGCTGTGTTCTTATCTTTGTTTTGACCAAACTGAAAAGTGCTGCCATTTCCAAAAGGCATCGTGAATCCAGTCCCAGCAGGCTGGCTTGATGAACTTTTGTTACCAAAGGTAAAGCTGAAGGTGGAGGCTGAGGGAGCAGTGCTGGTGGTGCTTTTAGCATTGGGATTCAGTGTCTGACAAGCTAAACACTTAGTAGTAGAGGAATTGTTTCTCACCAGACAAGTGTCACAATCCCATTCTCCATCTTTCTTGGCAAACATGGCTTCTAAAGAGGGAGTCTCAAGTGGGGCGTGGCAAGAAACACATTCAGCAGCTGATGCATCATTTCTGACCTGACAGGCTTTGCAGTTCCACTGATCATCTTTCTTTACAAAATCGGTTACTATTCCTGACATAGATGACAGATTTGATGAAACTGGAGTCCCCTGTTTGGATTTAGCAGCAGGGCTGGGGCTTCTACAGGCAACACATTTGTCAGCAGAGGCTTCATTTCTTACTTCACATACGTCACAGTCCCACTGTCCAGGCTTCTTGCTAAATTGGGCTCCAAATCCAGAGTCAACAGCAGAAATAGAGGGCTGCGTTGTGGGCACTTCTGCAGCTGGTGTGATTTGTGCCTTGACAGTTGTTTTAACTGAATCTTTAAGAGCTTTACAAGATGCACAGCTGTCAGCAGTGGCCTCATTTCTTGCGGAACATGTGTCACAGTCCCACTGCCCTGGCTTTTTTCCAAACTGAACCCCAAAGCCAGAACCAAAAGCACTGGTTGCTGTGTCAGCAGGTTTTGGAGTGTTGGTCCCAAATGTAAATGAAGATGGTATAGAAGCACCAAAAGCACCAAATCCAGTAAATGTAGAGGCAGGGCTACTGGGTTTGGATGAATCAGTCCCAAATTTGAACGTGAATGGACCTGCTTTGGTTTCAACAGCAGTGTGCATGTCTGGTTTTGATGATGCATTGGGATTCACACTTTGACATGCCGCACACTGGATGTTTGTGGGCTTATTTCTTACAAAGCACACAGTGCAGTCCCATTCCCCTTCTTTGAGTGCAAACTGGGCTGCCAGTGACTCTGAGTCTTTCATGTTGTCATCTGTCTTCTGCTGTTGATCTGGCTTTTCTGGAGATTTGAATACAACTTTCTGGGCTTCCTCAAACTTAGCTTTGAAAAGTGATGCCTCATCTACTGTCTTAAATCGGATGGCCAGTTGCTCTGGCTTAGGCTCTTCATCTGCATAATCAATGGCATTCCAGACCCAGGATTTGTCAGAGCCAGCATTCGGTTTCAGTAGCATATCAGCAGTGATATAGTGGTTGGCACAGATCTTAAGGACCTGTTCTCTTCTCATTAAGAGACGGACCTTCCCTTTAGTGTTGTGTTTTAGGATTTTAACATTGCCGATTCCCCGCTCCTTCCACTCCTTTGTCTCCGTGTCAAATCGATAGAGCTTTGCCCTGTTGCAAAACATTTCCTCCTCCTCTTCCTCACCTGTTTTCACATCTACTTTATCAGGAAGTGGTACAATGGGTTCAAAATGAGGCCCATCCTCATCTTCCTCAACATGAGTACTTTCATTATCACTCTCTGCTGCCCTTTCTTCAGGTGCATAATTGGATAACCCAAACACTGGCTTGGTAACATCTCCAAATTTAAATGGCTGGTCCACCTTCCCAAACAAACTCCCACTGCCGGAACTCTGTGCAGGCTCAACAAAGGAGAAGCTAGTAGCACCTTTAGTGCCAAAGGTGAAAATGCCTGTTTGGCTGGGAGGCTGTTCCTGACCTGGAGGCTTCTCTGGAATAGTATCTGTTTTCACGGGAATGTCTGATGTTAGAAGACCAAGGAGACTTTCACTGTGCTTGGCCTGAGAGGCTGAGAAAGTGAAATCTCCATCATTGGATTTAAAGTTGGAGTTGAATTTAAAAGCAGCTGAAGGTGTTGACTGGGCAACTGCCCCTGCTCCAAAACTGGGCACTTCAGCAGGTGCTTGCTGGCTGAAGGACATCTTTCCAAAGTCCGCTGCCTTTCCTTCTATGCTCTTAGGTGGCTGAACGGGAACAACTGATGGCTTGGTGAAGTAGCCGGGCTCAGGTAGAGGAGGATTAGTGGTTTGTTGAGTTACACCCGGGCCATAATATTCTTCACTATATGGCGAAAGAAGGTTCGTGGCTGGTGATTCAAATCGTAGAGGGGCACCGAAGACTTGTTCTTGTGGAGGATAAATGCAATTTTGGGCTGTTTGCAATGGAGGTGTGTGAGTGGGCTGCTGGTAAGCATACATATGCTGCTGAGGTGGCATGCGGTTCATTCCATACATTGGGCCCTGAGTAAAGAAATAATAATCAAATGTTACTCAGTGTAGTGTAAGACACTGTATGAATGTAAACCAATGATAGATGATGATAATTACCTTGGTGGGGGTTACATTTGCTGCTGTGCGCAGGAGATACTGAGAGTTGTAAGCTGGAGACTGATTGTAGTACACGGAGGGGCCTGTGGTGGCAACTTTAAGATATACAGACATGACGATTTTATGAATTTTCTGAAAACAGTTTCTTCTATTATTTGTTGACAAAAATATAGAATTAATATTCATGCCTCTTGGTTTTATCTAGTGGCTCACCTGTTAAAGGCGCACCATGGTAGGACTGGACTGGGGTAAAAGGCTCTTGGACGCCCTCAGCCCCAAAGCTCTCCCCATACATCTTATGGTGAGGAGAGCCTGCATTCCCTGAGGAGTTGTGCCTCAGGTCATGAACTTCATTCTGTAAAACAAGGATCTTAAGAAGCAGCGACCTAACACACTTCACTCCACAGAACAAGAAACCCCCAAAACCAACCACCCCACCAAAAAACAAACCAAAAAACCAAACAAACCAAACGGAAAAAAAAAAAACAAAACAACAACAAAACCCTGCTAACCATTCTATAAATTGTCATGTCCGCTGGGATTTAAATTTTCCCTGGCTGAGGGACGGCTACGTGAAGCAGGCTATTATTCAATTTTTCCTGGTTTTTAAATAAACATTCTCATATTTGCATAAGAAGCTTTTTCAGATTTCTGAGGTTCCCCATTTGAGTTACTGTTGTTGCAACAATTTGCCCTTTGTGTCTTTTTACAATATTAATGATCACTGATCATTTCTTTCTAATAAGAATCTCATACCAGGTTGTATAGAGGTACATTTTGAAAAATGTCATCTCTAATACTGACCTTGAGGGCTTCAACTTGCTGACACAGCATTTGAAGGAGACTTTTCTGATCTTCTACCCAATGAGGTGGAGTCTTTGGAGAAATCTGAATGACAGGACAAAGAAATTATAAAAAAGTTTTTTTTTTTTTTGTGAAAATAAAAAATCTCTCTGAATAATACAAGGAAAAAACTTCACATTTTAGATCAAGTCAACATCAATAATGTTCACCTACCAGTCTTTTGGAAGGAGAGACCAAGCTTTTGTTAGGAGGAGTAAAAAACTTGATCTGGGCTATGGAAGCACTAGTTTCTGAGGGATGAGCAGGACTAGAGTGGGCTGGTCTTCTTCGGCAGTCCTGCTTTTTCTCCTCCTCTTCATCCATAGCATCCCCACTTTCTCCCAGCTGCTGGTTCACATCATTCAGGAGGTCTACAACTTCCTCCATGGACACAGGCAGCTGGCGCACAAAACATTGTTAATGCTTATACTGCTGTGATGTTCACATTTACACAAATTTGAAATTTTAACCTGGGTTGACAATCATTGAACATCAATTGGGAAATTTCGAGTCACACATTTTTCAGATTCAAAAAATTACCCTGTCAATGTCGTCAGCGTTGGCATTGTAGATCTTAGACAAGTAGGTCCTGAACTTTCTCAGGAATGTGATACACCTGTCTTGGGTCTCCTCAACCCCATTGCTGGCTTCTTCTGACAGTCGCTGGTAGATCTGTCACGGAAATCCAGCACATCATAAATACTAACATAAATAAGGAACCCCCCCCGCCAAAAAAAAAAACATACATATGTACAGTTGTCAGAAATTGGGTAGACTAATGCGCATTGGCAAATTGATCCAGTTTTGATCAACGCCACTTAAACTGTTGGGATTGCTCACTAAGGAAGGGAAAGGATGGATGCTACAGTGGCCTATCTCACCATTATATACTATTGGCATCAACCATTAACAATTAAAACATTGGATTGGTATTAAGCTCTTAACCCGGACTGTCACGAATTCGCCTCAAACGCTTCCATTCAGAATGTGGCCAAGATAGCATGTGTATTACCCCAATGCTGGTTGATGCATATGAATTACCTAGGAACCTTTTGTAAGCACTGGTTTCTCGTTGGAACAGTCAGTGTCGTAACTACATCGGGTTGACGGGAGTGGAAGTTCCGGTTTGCAATATGCGTGAAATATAAATGCAAATTTGGTGAAATTGACTGTTCAGAGGTAAGTTGTGCTAGGAAAAAAATACGTGCCAGCTTACTGTTTGTTTCTACAGCTGACATATCGGAATAGACTACATATGACAAATATTTTTGAAATTATATGAAGACTTCTGTTTCATGAATTCGCTAAACCAAGTTATAATGGAACAATTCTGCATATAAACAATGCTGTATTTAGATCGTTTTAAGTGCATACGCATTTTCTTTAGAAGGTGCTATTCTAGTTAATTTTTTAAGACAAGATATGCTTATCTTAAGACAGTGAAGCAAAAGAACTCTGAAATATGTTTCCAAAATGATAAGCTGCTCTTCCCATTTTTGTATATAACTGCAAGTAAATTCAGGGAATAAGGGGTTAAGGTGGAAAAAATTATGTAGTTTTCATTCATTTCAAAAATCTAAATAAGCACATCAAATGCGTAATATCAAGACTGATGCTAATGCAGCTTCCAACATCTATGGCAAATTAATGTTTATTAGGCCCAAATTCTTTAAATGAATGTTGTCCATTCTTAAAAAAAAAAAAAAGATATGCAGTTATGATTGTGGTGACAGCATTGCTGTTTTTAAAAGTACTTAATGACACTAGCCGGATTCAGTGTTGTATAGTGGTCTTTGACTTACTTGAGCCAAATGCCAGATGGATGACATGTTATTGATGGTTTCCAGTGTAGCGATGGCCTCCTCTGTCCTGCCTTCAATGTCAAGAAGAGTTGCATATGCTATCTTGAAATCGTCTTCATAACCCTTCACAGAGGAAATCTGAACATGCACACAGAAATAAACTCAGAAATAAAATCAAACCCCATATCCTATGACTGGAAACTTCAGAACGTTGTCAAAATTCTGCAAAAAATGTTTTTCTGCACAAATTAAAAGTGAAGTTAATTAACTTACATAAATAATGAAAACACAAACAGAGATCATAGTAATTCATTAACAAATCAACTAAAAATTTTTTACAAACAACAGGATGTAAACAGTCAAAGAAAAACATTATTTGCAGCCCAAACCAGTTCATTTATGTGTTAAGACTCACAAGTAGATGAGGGGGCAAACTACAGCAACCCAACGCCACCCATATCCAAAGTGTCATAAAAAGAAAATGTGATGAGAGTATTAACCTGTATATCTTTGGACGGAAAGTGAATGAAGAGGGGGTCAAGGGGTTCAGGTACACTGCGTCTGCATTTGATTTTTTCCAACAATGGGAGGACAACTTTCCAGTAGTGTACGCTGCGGCCAATATACTCTTTCTGGTCATAGTATGACTTCACTCCATCACCCTGGGTTATTAAATATACAAATGCATGTTGGTGAGGAAACAAGAAAGCCACATTAGTTAAAAGCAAGGCAGACAAAATTTATAACAGAAAAACAACACTGCATCCACTCAGTTGAAAGTTCTCCCTAAAACAAAAAGGACATCCACAGAAAAACAGCACATGTGGCTATTTGGACATCTTAAGTTGATCACATTTAGCAGCTGTAGAATGAATGACAGAAGGGAGCAGGTGTGAAGGCATGTGTCCCTGCACAGTATCTGGCAAGGTGCTGAGCTACCCAAGTGTTAATTTTTTTTCTGTGCGCTGCCACCAATATAACTGATGCTCTTCTTCCACTGCAGTCCAAGAGCACTCATACAGAATAAAGGCAATTAAAAAACTTCTGATACTGTAATCCGTTGCTCAATCACAATATTAATTCACATGTATAATGTTTTGAGTGAGTTTAGCACAGTTTAAGTCCAGTTAAAAAAGACTTCAAGTAAAACCTGCTAATTTGTTTAAAATACAATCCAGGTCCTAACCCAAGAATGTAACATACAACTTGAAACTACATGCATGTGTTTTTGTGTGTACCGTCTGGCTGAGGGACTGTGCCCAGTGGATGGCGAGTGCTGGTTGAAGCCCATGTTTCTCTCCTGCCCTCAGAGTGCTCAGTCCATGCTGCACAATCATACGTAGCTTGGCTGACATGCTTGGGCTTCAAAAAGACACAAATTAAGAACTGTAAATATTTGGATACTATACTAATCAAACTACTTTGCAATATATATTAGAGCATACTAGGTCTGCACAATTCATTGAATTATTCTGAAAATCACAATATAGCCAAGTTCAATATCCAAATCAAAGGAGTCAAGTTAAAATTTATTTGATGAAGATAAATATGTCAATTGCAACATCAGCCAAAATAACTGCAATATACATTCTTTATGCAAAACACACAGTCCGAGTGAGTACCCTTCCTTGGTCTCCCAATCTCAGTAATGCAATTTTTGTAATTTTATGTAATTTTTATAAGGTGGCTACTCAGTCCCATTATGTTAGACAAAATAATTTAAGAGTCTTTTTATTTTAGAAGTGCCTTAGCCCATCTGGGTCAAAGGAGTTCTCACTCACGCTGCTCGTTTGTGAATGAGGCTGTAGATGGCATCCCACCACTCCCTCTGTCTGTTGGTTGTTAAGAGGCGAAGGAGTGGAAGAGGGAGGCAGCGTGGTTCATAGAGCTGCTGATGTTGCTGCTGGTTCAGTCCACTGCTGATCTTTGCTGTCTCCTGGAGCTGGCAGTGACTACAAAACACCACACCAAGTAAAAACACCTGGAGAAGGAAAAATAGGACAGGAGGCAGGCATGTTTATGTTTACAAAAGATACATTGTGCAATAAACACCAAATGTCATATGGTGAAAAAAAAAAGAACAGCAAATAACTCCAGTTACTTGTAAATGATAAAAGCTATACAAGATTTAATAAAATGAAAAACCTTATTTTCAGAAGTTTGGACAACCCAATATACTTAAAAAAGAAATGTATCATTTAAGTGAAAGGACTCAGTTTCACCTGGGATTGATTCAGCCCCCCAAAAATATATCCTTCACCGCAGACTTGCTTATGTATCTATCTTATCACCACACATTCAAGAATCGTGAAACAGATGGATTCCTGCAAAGCTTGAGGATGCCCCAAACCAGCCCATATGACTCCTACCTCCAAGTCCAGCAGGCAGATGGATTCAGGTGCATTGGTATCCAGTTTGGAGGTCTCCAGGGTAAGTCTTGGAAAGAGCTGTGCTAGCCAGTCCCGCACAGGTGGTCTCTGGGCCAGAAGAGTCCACTGGAGTCCCAACCAGCTCAGATGTTGCAAGTCACCACCATGCACCAGGATGGAGCCTATAAAGGAGGCAGCAGGGTTATTACAATGTAGGAAAATTTGGGTAGGGTTAAGTGGGAAAACAAACATCTGGACAGATAATTCGTATTAGAGTATTAGTTTTATACCAGTGTCCCATTTGGCCAAGTGAGAGAGTTCTGGAGCTGTGGTGGTAATGGAACGAATGTCATCGTTGGCAATAAACGAAGATCCAGTGGAGGCCTGTGGCCCAAACAGGAGTTCAAACAGAGAGTCCTGACCGCTGCGGTTTCCAAACGCCTCCACCACCTACACACAGACAACATAAATTCAGTGTCTGACATTTACACATGCAAAATTTTATTTACTACATTATAAATTTTTATTTTGCCCTTTAGATCAAATCAAACTAAGGTCAGAATACAGAGACAGACCTCTCTGATCAAGGTGGATGAATCAGTGCTCAGATTCAGCAACATGTGTCCAGCCTGACTCTGTCGATCGTTAGCCAACAGCTCCACAAGGTGTGGAGATGATTGATCTCTTTTGGTCACTTTAGGCTTTGGTCTGGGGACCTAGTGGAAAGACAACAAACAGTCAAAAGCTGACAGTATTCAAACACTCCAAGCCATGGCTGCCAAAAAAACCCCCCCCAAAAAACAAGGAAATGGAAATTGAGCAGACTGAAGGACAAACTGACTGACTAGTTAGCTAGTTGGCAGTAACTGTGTAATGTTATGTGTCTATACCTGGTATGCCAGAAGGTAGCACAATGCAGCCAGGTCAATGACAACTCTCCAGGTCTGTTGGCGATCCTGTGCCAGCTTCAACAGCAGTGTGCCAGCATGCAGGTACAGGTGACCTCTCATTTCCACAAACACCTCACAAAGTTCATCTGTGTGGCGGCCTGCAATGTTGCTCAGGGTCTGCATAGCTTGGTCAAATCTACAAACACAAAAAGACAGTTTTAATATGCAGTACAGAGTTCAACAGTTTCATTTTAGTGGCATAAAATCACTGTTTCAGGCAAACTCACTAGACAGGACAAGGATTAGGTTTGAATTCAATTTCATGTATGCAGCTTGTTTACAAAGTATGCATCCAACACCTTATGACCTCAACATGACCTACCCTCTGAGTGCATCACGAGTGGGCTGCACAGCACTCTCAGACAGCGTGATTCTCAGCAGGCTGCAGTGCGCCAAAAGTAGCTCCCTCTCGAGACGACGGCACATCTTTTCATTGGTAGATATGCTGGGCTGAGCCAGATATTCCTGTAAAAAACAAAAACAAAAACAAATTCTATTATTTTAGAAATAAAGCCAAAAAAGAAAGAAAGAAAAAAAGAAACATTATAGAAAATGCATACTGGTCTAACACTTTAAAATATTTTATTACTTCTGCCCTTTTTAAATTTCACTGCATACTGACCTGCATTGTGTGCACCACCACTGTGTACCAATCCAGACTGTGGCTCAGCATGCCCCTTTTCTCAACAGCAAGGCAATGTTTGACAGCCTCATCCAGTCGACCATCCTGACAGAACAACTGAACAAGCTTCACGTTCACATGTGCATCACCTGGCCTCACTGCCAGCTCGGCCTGGAGTAGGTCGAACAATCGGTTCCAACCTTGCTGACCCTGACGACTCAACAGACGTTCCTACGTGAAGTAACACAGATAAATCAAACACCAAAATTTATCATTATGCCAGCCTTTCCACTTTTAGTTAATATTCACCTTCTTCCTTAATTGGATGTGCATGTGACTGGCAAGCAAAACTGTGTTCATGAAAAAACACTTGCAACAAAGTTCGGTACACAATAGGCTGGGATCTCGGCCCTAGTTGATACAGATTTAAGGAGTGATATTACATCAGCTTCAAGGCTTAAATCTATAACAGTATATAACAAAGGTCCGACACAGATTCAGAAGGAAAGAAGCGTCACCTTCAAGTTGAAAACTGAAGGGTTTCCTGGCAGGAGCTTTGCAGCTTTTTCCACCCAGAAGTCTGCTCTGGTGTCACTTCCCTCCTTACTGACCAGTAACTCGGCCACCTTCAGCACCAAGTCCCTCTGGGCTGGGTTCAAGTCCACTGACCGCTACAGACATACACACACACACACACACACACACACACACACACACACACACACAGATGAAGGTATAGCCAGGTGAGCTTTTACATAAAACTATAGACTGGACTGAAGTGTGATCAGTCCAGAAAATGAGTAAGGCAGCTATTTTACTTATCCCCCTGTTACATGTTCAGGGAGTCAAGAAGAAGGAATACAAAATAAAACTGATTGAGTATACATGGTGAATCAAGAGTCAAATGTAAGGTTTCCTAAATTGTACATCCAGTAATACCCCTTTAGATAAATTTTTAATTTTCAGCTCAATAAATCTGGCTACAATGTCATTTTATTCACTGAAGGAACCCTGCCATTTGCTTCACATATAAATTTTTCTGTTACCCTACTTCGATAACAGAATAAAAAACCGTCACCTCCCCCTCTTCCTTTTAACAATGATGATCAAATGTCTCATTCTTTTAAAAATGAATACAATCCAGAGGTGGTTTTATTTCAACAACAAATTATCTGCTGTAGGTTGTACTGTAGTCAGTCCTGGCCATGCTGCTCCGTGATTCACAGGTAGCAATGCACTAGAAAAAAAAATGGCTCAATTTGGAATTTTTCCACATTTAGTACACTCTGTTACAGACCAACAATTGGGCAAGATGTATACTGTTAAGAGTACTTATAATGGCTTTGTACATGGGCTAACGATGTTCATGATTATATTGGGGATCAAATTACAGCTGGGTGTCAAACAAGGCTGGAAGATGTGCACAAAACACTCTCATTCTGTAATTATTTATGCTTGATTATTGCAATTGCAATAAACAATAGATAATGTGATTTTCGTTTGATTTCATACAGATTAATTTTTGCATTTTATCTTCACTGAAATATTAAAATGATTCGAAAGAAGGTACGATAGATATTTCAAACACCATGGTGTTTGATGAAAATTATCAATAGCAAAATATATAAAAGTTTGTTAAGTTTGGTTCATGGTATTTTTAAACAGCGCTCTCATTTATCATGCCAGGAATTTTCTGTCTTTGAATTTCTTCAGCTTTGCAAACTCAGAGATGCAATGAGGGGAGAAAAAAAAAAAAAAAAATCCAATTACACCAACACACAGCCCTAAAAAAAGAGTCTGTACATTAATGTAAAACAGAAAATGAAATCTGAAAGGTGTATGATGTTCAAAGAAAATAGTTGCTGACAGTCATATAAGCTGTAATGCAAGCTAGATGTGTGACTGCCCATACTGTGAAGTTAACAAACTTAATACACCTAATGTTTGTCCTGTTAGGCTCTGGAATGAGCTTGCCATTATGAACCACATGCCATAAATTGCTGTTGGATAAAATCCTGGCCTGAATTAATGTAATTAACAAGGGGCACTGTTATCAACAAACTCATTTTTGTGCCCATATAAACTGTTGTAACTGTAAGAATCTACTTGGACATGCACTGCACTTACATAACACCTTTTGAACTGAACTCCTCTCACTCCCCAACATGAATACAATCACAGTCTGGCCTGGCTGTCTGGAGTAGTTTTCAGTTTGGTGTCTTGCTCAATAACAATTCTACATGTGGTCATGGAAAATGAGACTTAAAACAACAAACCCAGGAACTCCTCACATTAAAATTGGACCCTCTGTAACCCTCTGTAGCAGCCTTTGAGCATCCTATTTTTAAAAACAGCTGGAGGATCCATCTACAAGTAAATGAAGCCATGCATTCTTTCCAGAAGAAGGGCTTTGTTTTTCACTTTTTTACAGTGACACCCACCTTGTAACATCCTACTGCCTTGTCAATGTCTCCTTCTCTCTCGTAGAGCTGCCCGAGAAATTTGTGTGCTTTCGGATCCCTCTGCTGGACCTTGAGATACTCTGATACATGTCTAAGAAAGGCATGATATATGCAAGATCACCGTCAATGGAACATAAACATCATTAAAAGCCATTACAAGAGGGAAACGTGTTCTTACCTTTTTGCAAGTTCATATTCCTTCGCTTCAAAGTACAACTTGGCAAATAAAAAACCCTTAACTGGCTTCTGTTGAAAGAAAACACTGAAGATTAATATCAGTGGAGTACAATCTTTTGAGTCATTTTAGTCAGATTTTCCTCACATTTGCTGGTTCAAATTGGTAATTGTGAATTTCACTGGGATTTAAAATGAATGTTTTTGGAAGACATTATCCCCAATAAAAATCTGCCTTAAGTCCTGACATGGTAACAGAAAGCAACTTCTTAGCAAGCATAGCTATTGGATTATCTCCATTTATGAGTTACTGCTCTCCTTCCGTCCTTCCCCACTCTTGAGCCAATGTTGCCAAATTGAGCTTGGCGAGGTCAACTCGGCTCTACTCACTTATGGTACCAGGTATTTCTTTAGATTCTGTGTTTCCAGGAATTAAAATTATTCACCTGTGCACATTATTAATAATCTACAGTAAAAGAAGCACTCATGCTTTAAAAGAGGTAAAATCACTTGATAAGCCTAAATAATCAAGAGTAATCCTTTATATATATATATATATATATAGTATAATTTATATTTTCTATGTTTGACTCAAAAAGGATTTAATTGGTCAGAATATTTGTCCAGTGACCTGAACTTGTTCTTCTTCATCATGAATCATAAGTGAAACATGATTTTTGAGCTTATTGATACGTTTCATTTAGTAACCAAATGTGGCCCATGCACAAAGTGATACACTAAAAAGCACACTTTAATCCTTTTTTAAAAAATATGATATGAAAATGTGATATACTTGGATTAGGGTTTGACGACTTTTGTCAGTTTATGATACTAATTCACATTGATCTGCAGTATCTTATTTTCTAGGTAAAGGACTATGTTACATATTAAACTCCACAGTTATGAGGTTACTGTCGTTCTCCTAATCAGTATCATTAGAAATACTGATTCAAGCATTGTGTAAGTTAGTTTAACCAGGTACCAGTCCAGAAACTTCTGTTTAATGTTAGTCTAGTCGGCAGTTCAGCTGGTTTCCAACATGTTTCCGACAGAAATAGGTTTGTTTAATGTGACTTCTGTACTTGACTGAACGGCGATTATTCATCTTAAAAATAGCAATTAAGACTAGGTGGTTCCAGATAAATAAAATTAACCCTAACCCAGAAATGTCCGAGTGGTCGGACTGGCTGAATGTGCATTGGCTAAATAACTGGGCTAACGAGCTAGCTTTGCTGTAACAGCCCCGTGCCGCGCATTTTCCGGCATGAAAGAGGGCAAGACGAATCGCTACGACGCCGGTTAGCTACTGGCCGCGCTGCTCGGCCAGGGTTAGCATGGCTCACACTGTACACGGGATTCAAACTCTTAACTTTCTACCGCCTTCGTGGTTCAGATGTCGGCAGCTGTTGTTTAAACCGGGTGCCCAGGCTGACACACGCTGGCTGACATGATGGCAGCAGCACGCTAACGCTAGCCGCCGGTTGAACTTACCTCTTTGAGTGAGGGAGATGAACTCTGTACCGATGAGACGTAACGGTCCACTTCAGCCTTACTTCGCCGCATGACTTCCAAAAACAACTGCTGCCCCTAAAAACGGCGGGTAAAGGTGCATGGAATCCAAATAATTCAAAAAATATAAGAAAACTGGGATTAATTTCGGTTCGACTGTCACTCCTTAACGTTGACTGCCCATGATTTTATTGCGCAGTCTCAATACCATCAAATGGCTGAGGGTCACGTGGGTCGTCCGCCTTCTTGAACCAGTCTCGATAACCAATGAGAATGCAGTATTTAGAATGACGCACGATGACGCACTTTATTTTGAAGGAGGGCTGGGCAGTCTGGGGCGAATCCTTTAGGTTAGGTGAAAGGGCTGTTTCTGTGCAAAAACAAAAGTGAAACTAGCCTTTCTCTTGTTTACATTTAAGTTGTAGTTTGATGTGTATGTCCTGGCACAGAGATAAAGTATAATATTAAATCATTTGAAATGTAAAAATAAAAAAGGTTTTAGCACATGTAGGTGAGAGGATGCTTTCAAAAAATGTTCACAAAGACCAAAATACATCACAAATAACTGAATTTTATATGAAAGCCTTTAGCCTTAAAAACCGCACCATTTCTCCTCGACACACTTGGAACAGAATTTCAGAAGGCACCTGAGCTTTCGAGAAAGTGCCACGGTTCATCTGTCTTTGTGTCATTCAATACTGTCTGCATGAAGTTTGCGATCAGGGCTCTGTGAAGGCTGTGCTTCCATACTCTTCTTGTTTCTAAAGACACTTCTCAATGACTGCAAAAACATTCTACAAAAGTGACTGATAAAGCGCAATTTTATGTCATGTGAAACTCTAAAGGTGTCAGAAATTGTAAATAGAAAAAACTACTACCTGCACATGGGTTGCATTGAGATACATTTATTTGGATGAACTGACAACAGACATATGAATATATTCTGAAAATAAAAAGCGTTGCATTCTTATCTAGGGCATGCACTTTGGTGTGGTTACATATAGAAATATTGTCTCAACAAGCAATGTGAATATAAAATATAAGAGCAGAAGAGTCTCATCAGTCACATAAGATATAAAATGCAACTATGTGCCGGACTATTTTTAGTGGAGCTGAAATTCTGCTTCACAACAGCCCAATGGAGAGTATTACTTCTACGTGTAATATGAGCAATGCTGTGTTTTAGGTATTTAAAGTCAACAGTTAACGGCAACATAGGCTTTGTGAAGCCATAAAATAGTGGAATGTGTTGTTCTGTCAAACTACTATGCAAAAGATAAATGCTTGACGGAAACAATGTGAAAACAGAAATTAGTCTTTCCTAAGAGGGTCTGAGCTCTGAGGAAGACAGTACACCTCCCTAAGAGGATCACTTTGTCTGGATCACAAGCAAACAGAGACACATGCTCACACACCTAACATTACTCCCACATCCAGTCTCTGCACATGCCACAAGCCGTCATGTTGTAACACATACATAGTAAGCACTTGTCATGCAATAAGACCTGTCACTGTTGGGTTTTCAGTATTTGCTTGTAGTGTAGTTGACTTTGCATTTCTCTGAAAGGCGTTTCTGATTCTCTGTCACCTAATCAAAATAAAAACTGATCATTACTTATGTGATTCATTTCAGGGGGGTAATGCTGGGTTACTTTAGATTGTGGATTGTAGATTGTAGATAGATTGATTCTATTGTACAATTGAACCTAATGAACTAGCAACACTGTGTAAATACGCATTTTCATAGATTGGTGCACGCATATAATGCATAGTATGTTACGAGGCAATCCAACATAATCCAGCGGATGGTTGAGTCCATCACAGCAAATTAACTGATGATGAAAAATAAAAAATATACATCAAATGTTATAGATCTTAACACAAGCTTAATTGCATAGCATAATAAAAAATACATATGTAATACATAAAAATAATAATGTTGGTGGAAAATCATTTTATCCCCATGTTATTAATAAATAGAGATTTTATATATCAAAACTTTATATATATATATATATATATATGTGTGTGTGTCTATATTTTACACACACACACATACATTTATGAAGGCTATTGTGGTGAAATAAAGCATGAAAAATCTATGGTGCAAAATTGGAGCTCAAAGGAGCAAAACAGGCTAAAAGATTAACCAACTGGCTGATTGACCAACAATCTGACAGGTTAAGGCCCATGAAATAATGAAATGATGCTCTGTGCTTTGCAGCTGTGACTGAAAGGAAAAACAATGGCATGTTCCGCTGAAAGAGCAAACCTAAATTAAAAATAAAAGTAATATAAAACAGACAAATTCTATCTTATACGATCGTCAACTCTGGACACGTGACTTCTTCCATGTAGACCCCATGGTTTTTCCCTCCTTCTTGCAACTCAACACTGTGTTTACTTCCGTGCAACTGTTTCAGACAGCTTCTTCAGTCTCTTCTTCAGCTCCAGAGGGAATTTCTCATAGCACTTCTTACATACTGGCTTCATGTCAAACTCCACAAACTTGTTCCTGCACAAGAAAGGCAAACAATTAGATGTTGTCACTCCTAGTAAATACTTCTGTGTGTCAATGTAGTCTGATATGGATTCATATACATATAAAAAACTTTCTTAACTTTTTCTATGATTAAAATAACATATTTTGATATGTGCTCTGAGTGCCATCTTGTTGTTTTGTATAATGAGTGCCATTAATTCTACTAACACTGGCCAGCTCTCTACACCTTCCCCCACAACTTCCTGTGGACGACATTCCCTCCTAAAGCAGATCATTGCAGGCAGGACAGGGGCACATGTCAGATCCAGTGGGACCTTGGCACTTACACAGCTGCAGCCAGAAAGCTGACGGAAGTGATTAAGGTTTTACCCCTTACACCCAGACAGATTGGGAGACCTGAGAAACAAAGCTTTCTTTTCACCATGGGGCTGATCTGATTTTCCTGTTTGCATTACCAGCTAGAGTACCAGTCTTAATCCTGCCTAGTGTTTCTGGACAAGAAGAGGCCATATACCAAAATGTTACCAGTGTTAGGCCACTCCAGTCACCTACTTAAGCTCTGTTTTAGAAAGTTTAATTAACTAATCCTGACAGTGATATGACAAATGAAAGTGGCTTGGAGTGTGTTTAAAATGTGATGAGATGAAACAGAAGAAAAATAAAAGCATAAAGGAAGAAAAGATGACTGACCAAGGGAAAACTGTGGAAATGAGGAGAAAGGAGAAAGAGAGGATCACAGACACATGGGTATCAGTTTCTTCTTCTTCTCTTTTGAGTCGTGCTCACGCTTGGCCAGCCGGCGTTTCATGTCATCTGGAATGCGTTCATAGCAGTGTTTACACACTGGCTTGAGATCCACCTCCACAAACTTATCCCTGACAGAGCAGGGAGGCAGGAGACATGGAGAGGTGTGGAAGAGAAGTTGGAGATGAGGAGGAGAGAGAAATCGAGAAGGAAGGAATAGAGGGATGAAAGATAAGAATGAAAAGGGAAAGAGAAAGGATAAAAGAGAGATTAAAGTTGTAAAGACAGCAAAAGAAGGAAAAGTGTCATTAGACAAGCATTTAAGTGGTCAAAGAAGTTGACTGATAAATTCAGACGAGTGGGGGAGCAACAAGCCCAGAGAAACACAGAGTTAAAAGAGAGAGAAGAGAAACTCAGGAATGGACAGGTTTGAAAACAGGCAGGTAAAACGAGCAATTAGTCTCAAAGCAGGGTAGTCAGACAGAGAAATGGGATATAGCAGAGAGAGTATGGCCAATTCACATGAGAATTTTGGACAGTCTTTAAAGCATTGAATTAATACCTAATAAGTACAAAATGCAAGCTAAATTGTGTGGAGTATTCCCACATGTATTAATGTGACAGTGTGTCTCCTCAACTTCCTGCATTACTCACTTAAGGGTGAGCTTGGTGTTGCAAGTAGAGCAGGCAAAACAGTTGACACACCAGGCCTTGTTAAGAGCAGACACCACTGAAAAAGAAAAAGAAAGTCATATGAGACATTGAACCTGGTTACTATCATATGACTGAAGAGACTAAAGTTCTGAATCTAGCTTTCAAGAGAAACCTTTTGTCAAAAAAACAAAACCAACATACATTACCAATCAAAAGTTTGGAAACACTTTCTTGTTTCAGTGAATAGGAAAGTGTGTCTAAACTTTTGACTGGTAGTGTACATAAATCCAACAAATCAACATAAGTATAACAGTCCACATCATGTAATTTAAAGGCAGGTGGTAAACATTGCTCTAATGAACATGAATATTAGCAGGGCTGCACATTGAGTGATGGATGACTACTCCATCCATAAATCATTTTAGTTTTCAAGTATAGATTTTATATAAACAAGTTTCCTCACCATCTCCTTCAATTACACGGTTGCAGTGGTAGCAAACATCTCCAAAAAGCTGAGTGTAGCAACAGGAGAGAAACACAGGGAGTGAGCAGTGATCTTGTGAATTGTGAAATTATGCAACAAAATACTGTAGTCTTAGTCTTCATTATGGTTTTGTTTTTAGAAGCCATGCACACGAACCAAGATCACAAGGGCATTCGGAAACCTCATGTGAGTTGAACAACTAATGCTGTAACACCTACCAACACTGGGTGGAGTCATTACACAGATAGCAGTTGGCTTTCTGCTCCATCACAGTTCAATAATACATTTCACTACCAAACCTATCTTTTATTTAATTATTATTATATTAAACCTAATATAAACCAAGCCTTGCCAATTGTAACTAGTTGATTTTATTCATTTTTAGAAATTTTATTTTCTTGATATGTTCTTGTCCCAAAACTGTTTTAAATACACATAAAACATGTCCATGTTTTAATGAAAAGTGAAGATGAACAGAAAAGTTGTCCATAATTATCTGGTGAAATATCTCTTTGACCGGAATATAGAACATAAACGGATCACCGGTGTTTTCAACTAATTAAAAAACAAACAAAAAAACCCTAATAAAATCTTTCACATCTTTCGATCATTGCTTCATATTTTAGCAGTCCTGGTCAAAGGCAGGTTCTTGTTGTCACTAATATAGACTTTGCTAAGCTTATTTTGATGAGTCTTGGACTATAAATAGAGCTAGGAGATAAGAGATTACACAAGGGTCAAACATAGCAACATGTTTTAGCTTCTATTTTTAGTATTGTTATTTTTCAACATAAATATTCTTAATACAGTGGAGTGTTACCTGGTTGTAATGCGTTTCGCAGTAGGCCAGGCCCTTGCGTTCGTAGTGACGGTGTCCAAGGAAGGGTTTCTCACACTTAGCACACACAAAATGCTGAAAACAAACCCATAGCCAAGTGCACTTGGTTAGCAATGTCATCAGTCAGTATATTATGCCATTCACACCATGTAACAGGCCGCAGTATCGTCTGGTTTTGGCATTATCAGGTCAGACCACAATCAGGTCAGCCAACAACCAGATCAGTCCAGATGTCTTGGTACTTCAGCCAAATTGAATGCAATAGAGAAGCTGGACAGAATAACAACCTTTAGAGGGCACAGTAGTCCTCCAAACAGACAGGAGGCAGTAAAAGTAAGGTGCCACAGCTGGTGTCTGGTGATAGTTTCTATGATCACAAATAACTCAGTTAGAACCGATATGGATTACAGAAGCCATACCAAGAGAAATAGTTGTGATGGAGATTGTTGCAAGCCAGTTTTTTGCCCAAATATTTAATATTGTCAACATAAAAAAATGGCCTCCCTGTGAGTCTTACCCTTATAGGGTATGAAAAGCCTCTGACTGATAATTTGATAATTTGTCAGATTGACAAGATTATTTTCAGGATTGATATATTTCTCAGATGTTTCTCTTACGCTGTTTCTTTTTACTCAATTCATTAAATCCAAAAACCATAACTAATCTGAAGAAACTGGGTTGAATATGAATATGATGAAGTCTATTTCGGAAACAGTCTGGTCCATAGCAATACATCATGCTCTGATGGACAGATGGAGATATTTTTTTGAAAAAGACCAGTTGAAGTTATATATCAGTATAATCCTCATATCTGGCTGGGAGATTCTAACCAGGCAGGGAGAAATGAGACACGGGGCAGCAGTCAGCAACAGGATTATGCTTAATTCCCTCACCATGTCAAAATGCCTCTATCAATAAGCATGTCCATCTTGCTCATAAAATGGGTGACCCTGAAATGGGCGCTCACATACAGTGCACACATGATGCTATATGTAGATCAGGGAAAACCAGAAAATGGCCAGAAAATGTGAAAGGGCATGAAGATAAAGATACAGAAGATGGTTGAATGGTACATGAAAAGAAACTAATAAAGAGACAAATAATAGGGGAGTGACAAAAGTATGAGTCAAAGATATGGCACATGAAATATCACTCAGAGGAATGGAATGAATAGAAAAACAAATGGATAGAAAAAAAGACCATAGACACATACAGAGTGAGCAGCTATTTCAGCTACACAACTCTGAATTATTTCGAATTATTGGAAATATTGGGAACCTGTGGAGATAATGTCATTAGATCAGACTTCTGTTCACATATACTGAAAAGGCAGCAGGAACTACATCAACAGTATATCACCTAAAATGTAATGGCATCTAAAAGTGGTCTCAATATACAAGATAAATATCTCTAAATGTATTAATCTGAATGAGAGTGTGAAAGCAATGTAGACATTTAAATAAAATCTACTTGACTCAAAATAACTGGAGTTGTTTCCAAAAGGTTGACAGTTTAACATTGTACCTCCACATGCCACTGCTTGCCCATGGCATTGACCACACGGCCCTCAATGGGTCTTCTACAGGCCCCACAGATAGGGACCCCCATCTTGTCATGGCAGGGTAGACAGTAGAGTTCCCCCTTCAGCTCCCTGGCATCAGCAGTCAGCTCCTTACTGCAGAGACAGAAAGAGGTATGTTTACATTTTTTTCTCATTCACTGATTAAAACTCCAAACAACCATTTATTAATGCATTTGGAGCATTCAGATGGATAATTTTGATGACGAATTTACAGAGAACAACATGAAAAAACACCTAATTTGCTCCTACACGATAATTAACACATCAGTAAGTAAATTACATGAGACTTACATGACACACTCCCCATCATTCTGGGGGAGCTGTGGAGGTGATCATGATTCAAGTAATGTCCACACCATTTTCGGATAACATTTTTTTTGTCTTCTAAAAAGTGTGTGTGTGTGTAAGTACATGGGTATGTGTGGGTGTGAAGGAATGACACTGGGGAGAAAAACCCACACAGAAAGGCCCCAGCCCCCCTAACTGAACCTATGGCCTTTTTGTTGTGAGGCAACATGGCTAACCATTATTCCGTCGTGCTGCCCAATAATCTTTTTTTTTTCTTTTTGATATTCCAAAAAACATTGCATATGTGGGACATAATCCAATATTTAATATTAATGAATATAGGCCTCATCCTAATTTAATGTAAGTATGCATTGACAATATGCTTGCAGTCTGTTTTTGTTGGATCTGTGTATATTTTTTATGATAATTTTATTAGAGGATGAGGGTTGCAATAATCTTATAATCACAGTTGATCTGTCAAATCTCAACATATTCATCATAATGGGTCCATCAGAAGTGCGAAAATTTAACTGCTTACCAAATGTAGCCCAGCATGGAGTAAAAAGCTCTGTCTGCAATTGTGAACAAGCCTTTTTTTCCTGTGAAATATTTTGCGAGACTGACGATGCAGACCAGGATTGTGTGTTTGTGTGCATGTTTACCCGCAGTTGTTGCAGTTGAAGTGATCAGGGTGGTAGGGGTCATTCTTGAACAGCAGAGGCTGCTCGTCAATGATCGCGTGACACTTCTGACAGATGTATTTGCCCAGCCCCCGAGCTTTCTCTCTGTTGTGACATGGACGACACAAATGCCTGGTGGAATAGAGAATATAGAAAGGCAGAGATACTTGATCAGACATTTTATTTATTCCCTAAATTGAATCAATAAATGACTGATTTCCACAAATTTATATCCTCTGGTATGTTCTTCAAGGATCCTTTCATTTGTACAGCAATCAATTTGTTCTGTGTGATACAACTAATCCAGACTTAGAGACTCAGCGGTAGCAGTGAATATAATCCACCATCCTCACACTCTGGATTCAACAGCCTATATAACCTGAGCCAAGATCAGAAATCGAACTAAAACTACAGTGAGTGTTGCTTGACACCAAACACATGACCAGTTTTCTCAGTATCTGACCCTGACACATTTTAGAGTACACAACAGCAAACTGCAGTTTCCTTATCTCATAACACTGGCTTTCGCTTCAGCTGACACTTCATCACAATTTTGAAGCAACACTACTGAGCAAGTTCATGAAGAAGCAAGTCTTGAAAGTCCAGCCAGACACAAATGCACAGAAGTCATGGAAACATTATTTCCAGACGAAACAACCTCGTGCAAGACAATAACAAGATGATTGGACAAATGTCACTGGTGAAATAACAGTGCTTGGGACTGACCTTCCAGCATTCTTCACAAAGCCAACATCGGCTAGCACAGCCTGGCAGATATCACAGCAGAAACAGTCTGGATGCCAACTGTTGTTCATGGCCTTGATCACACGGCCAATGATGAACTCACCTGAGAGAAGAACAACGGATTTATAGGAAATCTGATCACAAAGGAACATCTAAATCCCTATATGACTCTGTAGGTAGGAGCAGGAAAACAAAAGCGTACAGACGGTATTCATTTGCCTTTACTGCTATACTTACCACACTGGTGGCAACAGGGAGCAAACAGCATCTGGAAGTCATGTTCGCAGTATTTCCTGCCTTCAAACTATAAACACAAAAAATCAAAGTGTACACAGTTAATTAAAACGGACAGAGGTAGAACACAATATAATAGCGACCATATTAATACACAGTAAAATCCTGAAAAGGAGATTCCAACCTTTTCTAATATTATGAGTCAAAAATGATGCATTGTGTTGAGAGACAAAAAAAACCCAGCGAGCTAGCTTCAATGTTTTAAGAAATAAATCTCAATACTGAACTTTTATCAATAATCTTTTGGAGGAGAGAAAATAAAAACCTGACAGCTGGATGACTGCATGGTAGGGGCTGACCTTTATCTCTTTATGTTTGAATGTGCAGCACAAACTGCAGATGTGGGTTTAGATGTCTAAATCACATGTTTCAAATCACAAGTTCCCCTGTGCAAACATATATATGTATTGTATTATATAAACACTTTGGTATTCCAGGCAGCCATCCGGGCTCAATGGCCTCACAAATAGTTCTCCAACAGCATTGGAGCTTTTCTAATTTCTAGTTCAGCAGGGGGTGGTGAACATTTCTTGGTGTGATTTTAATTATATAATTCTTCTCTTTATTCTCTTAAAATGTTGCTGAAATAACCCATTTATTGTCATTATAATGAAGGTGATTTAACAGTGCAGTGTTTTTCAAAAGTCTTACAAACTTACAATTAATGAACCGCTGATGTTCAAAGAAAGACAAATTGACAAGAAGCATATCTATTATTTTGAGACTGTATCAATGTATGTATGGAAGAGAAAAAAAGATTTTGTGTTTTTAAAAGAAAAAATAGAGGAAGGAATGGACCCCCCCCCACCCTTAATATGGTTTTTAAAGCTAGTATCTGATGTTTTTTTTTTTTGTAAGGGTGTGACAGATAAGTGTTTCCCATCTACTTTAAATCTACATAGTCAGCAACATTGCCAACCCATGCCAATCTATTCAATTGACTGTTTATTTGTGGTAGTAGAATAGGGAATGTGAAATTAGCCTAATATCCTTGGGCTTGTTGTTTATATTGATCAGAGCAATGGAGACATTTCCTCTTTGATTAACTGACCAACATAAAAAGCATCAGGTTCTGTGGAGCTTGGCAAAGAAACATCTGGCCTTGTGTCAAGCCTGGTGAGCAAACAGCTTACTGGAAAGAAGCTTCTAATAATTCAATACTGCATTAAGTTGTGCTCACCTTTCTTTTAAATATACCAACCAGGGGAATATATTTAGATTCTTTGTATCAGAGATTTGCACTAACAGTCTTCTACTTAATATTGACTGTACTACCAGTGAAATGAGAAAACCAGTTAACAACTCTTTTTAATGTATTTTAAGATGAAAACACAAGAGAAACCATAATTAAGTGTAGTTTTTCAGACAATCTTCTGTGTTCCAATGAAAATATTTGTCTTTGCACACAAGCTTTAATGTGAATTCTGCAGTGTTTCCCACAGCATGTCAAGACTAATCAAGGCAATCCAAACTATTTGCAGTCCCATGTTTATTGTAACTCGTCGTCCTTTGGGACATGCATCAACCTGTCAATATCACACATCACACATCTTTCATTGGATTATGAAATTTACACTGAGATTACAGGATGAAATAATATGAAATATTACCTCATAGAAGAGTCCCTCTGGGAACTGTTGGAAACACTGAGCGCACACAAAGCACTGCTCATGGTAAAGTTCCCCATTACTGTTCACGATCTTCTCTGCCGGAGCGAAGCCACTCTTGCAGCGCTCACACATGGCGTTGGCCAGAGCATTGGCCATGTTGCTAAAAACAAAAACAAAAAAAAAACTCCCATCATAATCAGGATCAAAGTGTACTTGCATCATATAAATTAATATAAAAACAGGCTTTATTAGATCTTCAAGTCAATTAGTCCTAAATAGATAATTGGAAAACAGGTCATGTCAGTTAAACAGTGGCAGCATTTTAACATTTACTATGCATATTTCTTATTTCTTAAAAACAGCTGGATAATGTACTGAGTAAAAGTAGAAAGAAGAGGACAGTGGGGAAAATGTGTTGTAGGAGGTGATCAGCCTACACCCACCCGCACAGAATTAGTTCCGACTTTATTTTGGGTCTACTCATTACTTATCAGGGTGCGGGCATCAGTAAGCTGGGAAACCTGTGTGTTGTCTTTCGAGAGAAACGCTGAAGTTACTGTTCTTCTGCACTAAACTCAGTAACAGTCTTTTCTGTAAGTGATGTGAATACATGCACAGATGTGAGCCATTTATCGTATAGCATCTCAACAGGGCAGGACCTCGGCTGAATATTTCTTTATTTTGGAGATACTGTTACCAGAGGATGCAGAACAGATGTGGCCACACCTGAAAACCTGTCATGGTACTTCATGAAAAGGTATTCACTTATGCCCTTTTTACACTCACTATCACAGTTGCTATTTAAACACAAAATGATGATCTCTGCCTTTCACTTTTCACAGGAGCCATTGATAGACATGTTCTAGATCTGGAGTCCTCAACCTTGGTCCTGGAGGGCTACTACCCTGCATATTTTAGATTTTCCCTACTGCAACACATCTGATTGAATCTGGTGTTTTTCGGCTTCATTCTAGATCTGACTTTTTATGCAGCTGTTCACATTATCATTTAAACATGGACTCAAATGTGAACTGATCATGGCCTTGATGTGACTGTATATGCAGAAGAAAAAGATGTCATAGAGAGTACTCTCTGTACAGAGGTAAACAAGAAGAGATCAGGAATAACAGATATGAAGGCCATGTTAGTGTTCTGAGTTGAATTTTATGTCATTCACTGTCCCTCCACTGACTACCTCATTCCCCGCTGTCTGCCATGTTTGTTTTAGTTTGTGACAATTGTTGATCTAGAGTGAGGTAAAAGTCGCATTGAATTCTTCGCATGGCTGGACACATTTAAAAAAATCTGATCTGTATCTGATTTTAGAAACACATATGGAAGTGGCCGGACTCTGATTTGAGAAGATCAGATTCCGTGAGACTTTTGCCGTTGACACTATCATTACACAATCAGATCTAGGTTACATGGGCAGGGGGTGGGAATATCTCCAAGACCAGAGTTGGGGACCCCTGATATAGATTATCATACCTCTCCAACACTACTTCTACTGCAGACTTAATCTTAAAATCAACCTTGGACTAATTTCATGATGATTCTCTCATAAGGAATGCTCAAAACAAAACTCCAAAAAGAACAACAGAACCTACAACAGAAACCAAATAGCCACAAAGAGAAGGAGGCATTTTCAGGCCCTGACCTCATGAATCTTGTGGCAGAAAAGAGAAGGAGGGGGGAGGGATAAATAAGGGCACACCTGGCATACCTGAGAGCTAGAGGAGGACAAACTAACAAAGGACTCAGGGCACAACTGAAAAGCCTGTATTGAAGTCAACAAACAATTACCTTTGGAAAAAACCTACACCACACACTGTATAAAACTGCAATAAACTTATGAGTCATTGGTAAATAACCTGAATCTGATGTGCATTATAACATCATTACTTAATACCTCAGGACAACTGTAAGCAAATGGGATTAAAATGCAGACAGAGATGTTGAGTGGGACCATCCTGAATTCTCTGCTTTGTTTAAAAGGTCAGAATACCTCAGTGTATCCAGGCAACACACAGACACACACACACACACACACACACAACACACACAAGGATGTTAGATTTTTATGGAGTGATGCCATCTGTTTATATTAACTTGGGATATAAACAAGGATTCCAAAAGCTCCCTGACAAACTGCTCACTGTCTCTCATTTTTTGAGCTTCAGTCTAACATTTTAACGATGCCAATTTCATTTCTACCACATCTGCTCTACAAACAAGGGTAAATGATGTAGCCTGAAACAAGATATGGAGTAATCCTGGAATCCAGGAATAAGCATTGCTTCCATCTGGGTCCATTCCTCAAAAACTTATTAAACATTTTGATCTACATACACTGTCTGATATCACACACGGGCAGCCCTGCCCTGTCCAAAAGGATTTGTGGGAGGAAGTGAGAAATCCTTCAGGCATTTCCACCCTCCTATCTGCCTCTTGCAATCTACATGAGTTAGAGACAAGCCTATTAGCAGTTGTAGAAGTGAAAAAAAAAAAAATCCTGTGCAGTGGGTCTTTCAATCCTTGTTGCTGTTGTTCACTCTTGAAAAGGATGTAGAAAGAAGAAAACAGTGCAGGCGGACCAGAGGAGACATTAGACATATATGGAGAGAGGTAGATCTTGGGGATCTACCCATAGAGGGGGCGCCACACTGAGATGACCCCGAAAAGACCACAAAGAGTGAAGAACCTCATAGTAACAGCTAAAGACTTAGAATAATAAATTAAGCTTGTTACCATCTCTGTTAATGAGTCTAGCACACAGAAATATGGGGCAGAGGGTCAATGGCAGGGTTAGAAAAAAACAACAACAACAACAAAAAAACAGTTTAATTCCAGTGGTTAAAAATATCTGTTCGTTTACATCTGTTAAAATTATACTCCTGTACCTCTAATTTCAAATATGATATTGTGCAATGCCACTTAAAACTATCAAACGCTTAAAGAATTGAATGCAGTTTGTGAAAATAACAGGTAACCAGGAAAACATCTCTGCAGATGACTCTCCTTTCACACTGTTAAGCTAAGCACACTGGACTGTGATTATAAATGGAGTCCTTCCGCAGGAATGGGGAGAGATGCAGATTGTCATTTTTGTAATGACATATATTGTCTTCCCTAAACCTCTTATGCCTCTCCTCCATGCCATCCTCAGTGTTTATATACCTTATGCAGTCACTGCTCAATAGCAATGAGGCTCTAATCTCGACAGCAACTCCACAGTTCTTGTCTACAGCTTGGACACTCCATGTTGCCAGAATTGATTGTATTGATTGACTTAAGACTAGGTTCTACATATAACACTTGCCAAAGCCATTTTTAGTATAACTTAGTGGACAGTGTGTTATTATTACTACAAATCATAAAGTCAAATTTCCACAAGCACTGGGGCTTTAATGTCTCCATAGCTGACAGGATTCTGAGATCAGGTCTGATTTTTTATTCACTAATGGCAGCTGCGAGCTTGCTTATCCAACCTCAGCTCTGACTGCTTAACTTTATCATGGACTTTTGTTTCTACCTTACGATGGTCCTGAGGCAGATACCTTCACAATGTCCCCTCAAAAACCTGTGGGTGACCCTCCATCCATGTTTTCCCAAAGGCTGTGATACAGCATGTATATTTAGCCTTCCTGTCCTTCATGCACACATACCTGGGATGCCAGTTGCCATATTCCACTTTGCTTAAGAGCTCACCCATTGGCACAGAAATAGCCTGAGTGCTCCCAATCTCTATAAAAACATGACACCTAAAGAAACTTGGGCAAATCAAACTGGCTGGGAAAAGTGTTATAATAGCTCAATTTCATATTCCCTAACACCTCAGTAAGATAAGTGCGTCTCACATGGCTAAAACACTGTAGGAACAGACCAAAATGCTTAACACAAAGACAAAGACACACACACACACCCCTCCACTATAATGTGCAATCGTTCTATTCTTCTTAATCTGTAATAGTAATTCAATGATTTGAAAATACATCGCAGCTGGTACAGCACCAAGCCTGATAATTAGGCTACAGGTCATATCCTGGTCCATAACAGACATCAGAAATACAGACTCAGGACGATGGTGATGTAAATTGTCACAGATAAAGGCATACAAATGTAACTAGCTATAGCTATAGCTGGTTGAGCTATAGCTCTAAAGAGAATGATGCTGGTTTTAGAAATTGCTGTATAAAATATTCTCACACCAGACTGGTATGAATTCTTTAGTGAGACATTTCATTTATATTGTAAATGTACTTCAGTATGCTCAGTATCAGGTTTTATTTCAAAAACATATGTGCCATCATCATCATCTGTACAATTTTTATTTTGGTGAACAACTAATAACACTATGTACTTACAAGCGAGCGTAAAAGTCACAAAACTCCTTATAGACTTTGACGTCGCTCTTCCTCCTCTGGGACTTAGACACTGGGACCTCAGCCTCTCCCCCATCCCCACCCAGAAGCCTCTGCTGGTAACCGTTCATCTCACTATGATGAAAATGGTCCAAGACTTCCCTGTCCTCAGGTATTGAAGGCGGTAGAGCACGACCGTTCATCTCCTGACTCATGTACAACACTAGTACAACACTTAAAAATTCTGTGTAAAAATCCAGTAACCACTTGGATTCAACTAACTGCTAACTGCTGAGATAAAAGTCCTTGGAGCTGTTGCAGTGGTAGATTCCAGTAATGAGAAGGAGAGTCCAATATGCAGTGGGAGGTGTAATCCACACAGCAAGAGGGAAACAGACCCACCGGCCAGACTGCACTGGGAGTACTCTCCTCTCTCTCCTCAGACACACACACACCCTCTTTCACAGACACACTCCCACTTTCCCTCATTCCCACATAAACTCTTTTTTTTTTTTTCTGTCTCTCTCACACACATACCCACTTCGTCTCCCCTCCTGTCACACTTGCCAGCTATTCTTGGGAAGGTACTGAAATTAAAGAGCCCACCCTGAGGCCTGTCCAGACAGAGGTCACTGTGCTATCACACACACACACGCACACATACAAACCTTTTCTGTATCTATAAATCTTCCGTATCCCCAGCATCTACAGTTTTTGGCTATCTGTACCAATGCTATAAATCTGCACTAACTGTGTTTACTTGTTAAAGAGCTGGAAGGGTCAGTAATCTGGGAGACACAATGTGGTTCCATCTCCAATTGTGCAAAGTGGTTTCACCCTGAAGCCAATATAAAAGGGAAATGAACAAATGGGAATTTTCAGCTTATTTGACAATGTGGGATAAACAGAATAGAGTAAACAATCCAGAGGCAGTATGTTTTGATGAAAACACAGAGGCTAAAATTGCAGTTACATCCCAATATGTCATCCTCCTGCTAAGAAGGCAATGCCGTTTGTTTAATTTTATTTTATAGTGTAACTGACACTTGGACAAAAAACACCTGAATCTAATCTAATGCAGACTACTGATTTCAGATGGATGCATACTACTCTTGTTTCACCATCGAACAACAAGAAATTGTCTCCTTCTTTGGCAACTGTAGTGTACCTATGTACTTAGCAGAGCAACTCAACAATCTAACAAGAGTTTGGCATGTAACAAACTAACAAGTGCCACATTGACTTTAAATGCCACAGTGGGCACACACTGGCTGGCTGGTTGGAAACTTTGCACACTCATATTTAAGTTCACTGTTTCCAAATGCACATTAACCCCCCTACTGATAAACAATGTCATATGATTATTTATGGACTGCCTATTTTAGACAGTAAAGGACCCCTTGAGGATTCAAACTGAGAACATAATGGGAAAACAGAATGAGTATTTTTCCAATGAGTCAACAGAACAGCTTAAATATCACTAACCTTAGAAATCCAATAGTGGGCTAAGCATTGGCCTTCCTGTAAACCTGAATCTGTGTGTCCTCTGGGTAAGAGATAGCTCCTCATTTGGTTACACTCAAATGGCATCTCAAATTAATGACCACTTCCCAAACCATCTAAACATAAAGCCAGATCTGGAAACACACTCAAGTGAAACAAATATGTCTGACACCAAGTCTATCCTGCAAAGATGTAATGACGTCAATGAATACATGAATCCATAAAGAGGGAAAACTGTGTGTGTGTGCGCATGTGTGTGTGTGTCAGCAAAAACATGTCTCCAAGACCTGAAGTAAAACAGTCTTCTACATTACTCCATCATTCTACAAATAGACAGCCAGTGGAGCCTCGGCTCCAAACTAGGTGCTGGCAGCTGCTGTTTTGTGTCTGTGCGTGTGTGTGTGAAAGAGAGTTTGTATACATTGTAGGGGCCAAATCTGCCCCCTCTGAAAGGGGGCAACTTGCACAAAACATCCATAGTCATTTATCCACATATTTCATTTAAACCTTCAAGTTTGATCAAAACTTGTCAATTGTTTATTTGATTTGTTGTTGACTCTTAGAAATGAACATTTCAGCTTCACAAGTAGTGGTCTTCTATTGTGTGGTATATTTAGTACAGCAAAGCACCAGAGGGAGCATCAGCCGGTCAACCTGAAGTTCCTAACTTTTAAACACAATTTTAACTATTTGGGACAGACTATGTTTTCGCAGACCAACATTTCAACAGGCAACATTTAAAGCCTCCACATCATTGTCTCCATATCAAAGTCACATGCTGTGTGGGTGGAGTCTCAACCAGTGTTGAGTGACTGGGGTACAATGGGCAGAGGGTGGGTACTCAACAGGAAACATGACTTTCCTCTTGATTCCAGTCTTTGCCATGTTGCAAAGCGTTCCACCCTAAAACGAGGGCACATGATCTGTGCAGTTCCCTGGTGCCTCAACTCACACAACTATTTATTTTGCTGAAATTTGGTTTAGTTTCCAATTAACACTGCAGTTAAACTTATCTCTAGAGGTCAAATTTCGAGCCAATAAACTGGTTCTAGATGAACATCAACATACAGGTTGGAATACGACTGATAATATGATAAAATGGTAAAAATATTGACTTGGTCCTGGCTGTTTTTAGCCTAGTTTTTGTATGTTTTTGGGATTGAAACCACTTGCAGTGGTGCACCTTAGTTATAATTTGCCCTTACTCAGGCATGATTGAGTTTAGTGACATTAAGGGATCAGACTACACAAAATGATGCCACTTTGGTCACTACTTCATGTTAAAGGCATGAAGGCCTCTTAGATGTTGTCACACAAGATCACAAAGGCAAAATAAAAATAGCCATGTACATCCTAATGCTGTGCTGAGTAGAGCTGTGCCAAACTGGGCTAAAACATCACAGTCTGTAAATCGGATTGGTCCCTTATCAGATATTGTGTGGTCTAATCCCAAGGTTACATTGTACCTAGGACCTGATTAAATTGAGAGGGAGAAAGAGAATGTATGTGCCGATATAAATGCCAACCTGTGCTTAAAAATGGCTACAGAAACTGTCAGCAGTCGACAACGTGTCTCTGGTGAGTTATGGGGCCATTAATGTCAGAGGTCAGGTCACCCAGCTAAATAAAAAGATGTAGGTAATATGCTGTTAGAATGAACTGAACTCTGTAGCTTTCAAAGAGTTACAGCCATTTATTTTCCAAAGGAGATATTTAAATACATAAACTCTTGCAGTCTTAATTTCTCTCTTATACCACAGCTGATGAACTAATGTGGCTTGGCCAGTCTGATAAGGAAGGCTCTATAAGGAAAAGCACATTGACAGGACTTCGACCAGAGGACCAGATCGGGTCATAGAGTGGTTGCTGCAATCTCTGGTGGAAATATGAGTCGCTGGTCCAAGTCAACACGCATTTCTCAGTCCCTGGCTCCCTGCAATTGTCAGGGATCAGGAGGAAAGGGGTTTGATTTTGGTTTCTCTCCCTCCCGGACAAACGATATCTCCTGGTGGACCTTGTCTTGGATATGGTGAGGCATGGCATTGATGGCTACTCTCTTGGTCTCAAGCTCCGCTGCTAGGCACCTTAAAACCTTGTTGTGCTGCCAGGTGTATCTGCCCTGATATGGCTCTGGCACATCTCTCAGCTTCCTCTTGCCAGGGCACCTCCTCCACCACCAAGAGTCGGCGTCCTGAGGGATTAGCTTTCTGCCAGGTGGATCTTGAACCTCCAAGGTCAAATCCTTCTCTGCCTCACTGGATGTTACCAACTATGTCTTGGTGCTGTAGGGCAGCTGTAGCATCTGATACTGCAGCGGCTGGGGTCCATTTTCTTCCTGTGGCCAGGGTTGGAGCAACTTCTCTTACCACAGGGTCTCGAGATTCTGTGAGTGTCATCTCCAGTCTTGTTTTCGTACACTTGTACTCCTCAACCAGACTGGCAATAGGCAAAGACAGGGCTCCACTCCCATACACCCCTTCTGAGGCATCTTGGTAGACTGAGCCACTTTCTCACCTGCGTGTTCACCAGACTTTCCAACCGCTTGGCCTGAGACAGACTTCCCTCGTACATACGGATTGGCCACATGAGTCGGGGCAGAAAGCCGAATTTGAAACACCAGAGCTTCACCCTTCCAGGGAAGGCAGTGTGGTCAATCTGCTTAAGGCCATTGATTGTGTTCTGCCTGAGCTCCTCCAATTGCTGGGTGTCTTAAAGCTAGCCATTAAACCACCTTCTAAGGCTTTTGATGGGCTTCTCTTGCACAGTTGGTATTGCCTCACAACTGATGTGGAACTTTTCATCAGAGCCAGTTGTTCACAATGAAAATGCTGCGAGACTTAGTAAGTTTGTTTCCATTCTGGCCCATTCAATGTTTTCCTGAAGTGATTGATTAATCATTAAAAGTAATTTTGAACAAGAATCCAGAAAAATTACTGACTCCAGCCTCTCAAATGGGAGGATTTGAAACATGTACACCAAATGCCTTTAACTTTTAAACTCAACAAACAATTTGGAGACATCTACTTGGGCTTTGGGAAATTGTAATAGGCAACTTGTGATTCTTTTTTTATAGTTTCTAAACAATATGATAAATCATTAACTGGAAATAATTGGCCATTCCAAATTCAAAGTCTGTGAAAAGAAATTTTTGTCAACATTTCTTATTCTAAACTAAATGTAAGTGAATGTGTCTATAGATTACATTCAAAAATGTTTAGACGCTAGAACAACCTTTACTCTGTCAGCTGGTGCAAGACACGCATACTTAGGCCAAAGAGTCAAATCAAACACACCTCTGCTCACAAGCCCACATACACTGTGTCAACAGCAACCATGGCAACGCAGACTTGAGCACTGCTTGGGCACAACCATTTTTTCCTTTGCTACTGAGTTCATGAACATGAACCCAAGCACGCAAAAATGCGCACATACACATACCCATACTTGCTAATACACGGTGATTCAGTGACTGTGCAAACATAAATCATGACTAACATTTCCTTTGTTTTTTACATTTTGTTCCAGACACCAATTTTGACCTGAAGTCACACTTGACTCACGACATACAGTCCACATTATTTGCAAGTTTTCATTACTGTAAATCACTAATCAATTTACCCGTTCAATATTTTCATGGCAAAAACTGAATCATCACATTTACAAATGTGAAGAAAACTCTTAATGTATCCCTACAATGTTGCAATTTGAATAATTTATTTTGACATGTTGCATAACTGCATGTAATTTCTTCTACACCTATAGTGTGTTGTCATTTTCGGATACTTTGCGGACATTGGTCTGTTTTAATCCCAAGCCATAGTTTTCATGGTTGGCAAATTAAACATAGTTAGCATGTTTGGGCTGAATACTACTTTTAGTATTTCTGATAAAAACATAATTTCTCTTGTCAGAAACAGACACAGACTTTATAATTCTCCTGTGTGGCAGGAATGTTTTGTTTCTGCCTTTTAACTTCCTTGATTTGTGTTTTCTTCTGACTTTCCAGGTGGTTACAATTTGTGAACTTTTACCTGGAAATGCCACACTGATGGCAAAACACACACTGCCATCATCCCTGATCACCAACATAGATAAAACTGAAATATTTCCACACACCAGAAGTTGAAATCTTGTTTTGGTACAAATCTTCAAAACACAAAAAATTAGGCAAATAAATTTGAATTCTCCTTTTAAGGCCCACAATCATGGGTTACTTTAGTGTGATTTATTTGTACTATTATTTGCCGATCTATGAAAGATTTTTTTCAATGTGAAATCTTTTGTTCCTCACTTACATGCTAGTTTACAGTAAATTATGTGGCTCAGTATGGCATTGACTTGTTGGTCTAACTGATCAATGAATGAAATGCTTAAATTTAACTGAGAGAATCTGCCAACTCATTCATCTACAATCAGAATTGTTACCGAGCATTTACAGTTAATACGGGTATCAATCAGACTTGTAATTTTAATAGCATGAATTCTCCAGCACAACTCTTTTATCCATTAGACTGCGATTTTTGCATTTGATGGTAAGATGGAGGGGGGATACAACGAAATGATTGAAGTGTTTTTGATTTGAAGGGGAACAATGCTAACAGGAGAACTCCCCCTTTCTGTCCACATTCCTCACATTACTACATTCCACACACACACACACACACACACACACACACAAAAAGAGACAGAAGAGACCCAATACTGATGCTAACATATTGTGGGATGAATATTGCATAAGCCTCCACACTCCACACAGTACATGTAGCTGCTGGTCAAACAACTTAGAGGAATTCACCTATAGCTGCAATAGTTGCTGATCAAACACTCCACCACATCTCACCTTATCTATCCTTGTCAGTACACAACACACATTAAGGGCTTTTCTTCAATGGTTCTTTGATGAAGAGTGCTCTGAAAAAACACAAACACACCTCTCTGGTTCATTACATTATACAAGACAGTGTTAATCACTATCAGATAATGAAAACTGAACTGAAGCCATCTAAAGGTAACAAAACCAACCTAAGAGACCAAAAAATAGGCGATTAATCATCTGATTTCAAAATGACCATCAGGGGTATAATATGGCAATTCAACAAAAATGTCTGTATGCCTGCCTTGGACAGGGAAGCTAGACACTCTGACAGGTATAAAACACTGGCAAGAGCAGTATGCATATTTCTTCTTTCTTAGATAATTCCTCGTTCCACCATAAACCATTTAAATGACGTAAGCTGCTAAAGAAAACTGAAACAGGGTTGATTTTTGCCATACTTAAGGACCATTTTCTTGTAATGCACAGGAAAAAGTAAAAAGCTGTACCAATTAGAACTTTCATTTTATGTGAATTTATGCAGTCACATAAATAGTTTGACGCAAGACCAAAAGTTCTCATAGGCAGACTCACCTGAAGCTGTCCCTAGCCAGACTTCCATAGCTGTCTGGTCTTTCCTGTCTCCGTCTGTATAAGTTTGAGTTTGACAACTCTTTCAGCCTCAGAGAGTTCATCGCCCCTTTGCCTCTCTGCCACTCTCACCCTCCCTTCCTTCCTTCCTAACCCTTGTCTGGTTCCAACACTCCAAAGAAGTTGTGTCAGCGTTTGATTCAAATATCAATCTGCTCTGGTCTCTAAAACACACCTCCAGGGCTCACACCCTTGAGGAACGACATATACAGAGGTGTGGTCTCACAGCTTGCACACCTATCAGCTGCTTCTTGCTCCTCCTCCCCCTCCTGCAGCAGGTAGAGGGGAAATGCCTCCAAAGTATTGGGAAAGAGAAAAGAGTGGAATTGCCCTTTTCTTGTCTTTGCAGCTTTTGGATTTCTTTACCCCTTACTTCTTTTCTTCTGTTAAATACAAAGCGACAATAAAGAGACTGATGAGAAATATATTTTTCCATCTCACACACAGATATTACACACACTGTGCACACAATGGACAAGCTGTTAGTACAGATAAGACATTATGTAGCATACAGATACATCAGTCATTCAACGAATTTGAGGTCAGCATCAAAACCTGACCGATTACAGATATTTGAAAAATATCATTGCAAAATCAACCCTTTAGATTTAAATGCTACTTTGTTTTATCAACCAGAATTTACATGGATACTGTTAGCAGTTTGTTTGCTTGATTTGTGCTCCTCTATTGTGAACTGTTAGATGATTTTCCAGCTGCAACAACAAACTATTGAGAGAGGATGAAATGTCAATTTATGAATAATTCATCAAAACAATGGGTGGGGGGAAAAGGCTCCTCTCCAACAAAAAACAACGACAACAAAAAAACAAAAAAAAAACAAAAACAAAAACAGTTGAAGCACAGTTTCGACACAGCTAACAGTTGTCTCTCAGGCACAATTACAAACACCGGGCAGTGACATCCCTAAACCAGGGACAGAATTTGCCAGAGGATGTTGCACCAAACAGGCAAAGTCAACAAGAGCCAAAGAGGAAACAAACCTAAGCGGAGCTCAGGTTGTATCGCTGTAACACAGAACATGCCAACTGTGGTCTGGGCTCAGTATGAGACATTCCTGATAGGCATAGCCTCTGTTAGAGTGAACACCAACCAAATAAAACTCAATGTGAGGAAATAATCAAGTTCTCATCTAGTGATGTACTGTAATCTTCTGAATTTCACTAGTAGGTGACCTTCTTTAGGTTCACAATTATACCATTCAGTCATTATCCATACCTGCCATTATAGACGTTATCTGTTTGATGGTGTTAAAAGGTTTGGTGACAGAAACCCCCTCTCCCCTTGGTAGGTAGAGACGATTGCACCAAGTAGGTTCATTCTCAGCAGCTTGTCTTAACCTGCTCAGCATTCCTCATGGGTTTGACAAACACACACACACACACACACACAAACAGAAACCTAGAATGTGAAGGCTGAACTTCAAGCTTCGCATCCCGAAACAGCTGCAACAGGGTCACAGCAGCACAAGCATGTCTGAGTATGCCATCACATTCATGATGAATCACAGATTTAGTCTCTCTGCAATCATCATACCTGTCTCAGTTCGCATAACCTATAATTCTGTCAATTTGGGATGTGTAGTTTTATTTCAATTTGTCATACATTTTAAATGTAAATTAGTTTATCAATGGTTATTCTAAGAAGCATCATCAAATCTAATCAGCCAAACATCTCAAAGTGTCTTAAAGATGATGGTGATGTTGCAATGACAGTGGGATTTAAAACCTCATACTGTGTTTGGGATCGATAGTTTTGTTGTAAATGAAATCTGCTGAGCGATGTCTTTCTCTCTCTCTCACCCACACACCTATCAGAAACATCTCTACTGCTTAGCCATCCAAGGTCAGGGAACGAGAACGAGGAAGAAACACACGCAGACACAGGGGGATCAAGCACACTCCCCTTGCAACCTTCAAGCGCACAAACTTCTGGCTGTCAGGTGACAGCACTAACGCCTGCACCACTGTGCCGCCTCTAGAGCCCCATGGGATCTGCTAACAACGCCCCTACCAAATATGCACACTGCCACTGTGTGGGACTGCTAGTACTACAGCTCTTCAATCAGCTGGCAGCTCCAGTATCAGTGCAGCACCCTTCCAAAACTGTAATGAGTAAAACAAATGTGATACGTTTACTTGACTGAAAAAATTTTTACTGGACAAATGAAATTTGTCCATTTCAAACACGTTACAGCAAATTGAACCTTGATTTCAAACATATTTTGGTGTTGTAACTTGAATTATTCATATATTCTTTATATTTACTCAACTATCTTACACTGCGTCTGTGTAGCAATGATCCTACTTTCCAAAAGAAATAATAATAAATGGGAAATAAATAGGAATCTTGCCTCACACAAATAGGGATGACTTCCTAGGTGATTTACAATACAACATTCACCGCTACACTGAGATATTGCATTGCATTTACAGTTTGCATTTCAAACATAAAGCAAGTAGTGGAGCTTAGCAGCTAATGCTATGACAATTATAACAATAAAATAGGTACAAAGAAAAATATATCTTACCAATATTTGTGTCAGACTGTATTGTGGGTATTCAGTTGTTACTAAATTCCCCTTGCTGCCAATGCAAACACTCCTACTGCTGTTATCTCACCCTGTATGGCCACATCACTTCCTATTTGCTGTGGTGTGTATGTTTGTGTGTGTGTGTGTGTGTGTGTGTGTGTGTGTGTGTCTTCAGTGTGGTGGTGGGGGGGGGGGTTACCAAGTGCTTAGTCATGGACAAATTTTGGGTATGGGGTACAATCTAAAAGCCACTTTTCATGAAGCAGATGTGGCCCTCAACCTCCTTGTATGTATGTCTCTTTACTCACGCACACCGTACCATGGAGGAACTGCTTTAAGAGGACCGTTGTATATCCTGTTGTTCATTACTTCCTTCTGCATCAGTCAGGCAGTTATCTGTCAGGGGTATCCTGAACATATACTACTTACTATTAAGATAAACTTCCTTAAATTTATTTCTCACACAGACAAGCCTTCAGTTTGTGCAACAAGGGGAAAAACAAACAAGAGAAAATTCATGGCTGCAATAACCGCAGCAATTAATACTGGTCTACTAAATGCTCATTACAACTATATAAACTACAAAACTATCTCATGATTTTGGTTGCTAAGTTTAACATGCTCACGTACTCATGAGCACTGAAAATATGAAGAGATTTTTTAATGTATAAATTGTGTGATTGGTCTCATTAATCTGCTTGGATTTGGTGTGAACTAGGTCTGCCAGCTAGATGATCGTGCCCATCCTGACTTGAGTTATCATACAGTAGCACCACCTGCTGTCATGGAAGGTGTATTACTCGGGACATTTTGGAGAAAGTTGTGATATTTTTTCTTTACATGCCCTTGTCCATTTGCCTGATAGGTGTATTTATGTTTGCAAAACTAAATTACTTTATTAAGAGTGTATTGTATTTGTCAACCACAATGTGTTTGTTAGTGAACAGTGTATACATTCCATAACATGGCCTTATTCATCACTGAGAAAATCAGTAATTCTGTCACTGCTTTTTCACTTGTAAAGCCTAATTTCTTTCTCTTCCATTCATTTGTTGCTAAGCAAATGTTAATAACTCTACTATTGACAGTAGCATGGGACTAACGCTGCTTCACTTTAATTGCATTAGTGTGAAGACAGTGTTAGGCTTTTCTTTTGCATCCAGAGCTGTAAACTCATGGAACATCCAAAGACATCCAAAAACATCCAAATAAGTTAAACTACAGTAGAAACTTGCTGCACCTCATTGGAAAAGGATGTGTGTTTGAGTTACAATAAAAAATTCACACTCCCTCATACCACATACATGTAGTTAGCACACACAGTTCAAATTGTGCATCACACAAGTTCACTGCTCTTCCAAACAAGGACAAGTCCATGCTCCAGAGTGAGACATTCTTCTAACTCTAGTTGTATCAACACAGTGTGGGATCAGATAAAAGTCTAATGCGTAGGGAATGCAGCAATGCCCCCTATATGCCTGAAGTGTCCAGCAGGCTTTATAAAAGCCAGATTCATCCCGGCTCATAAATAACTCAGTGGTGCACACAGCAGCATTCACACTAGTGGAAATAAATATCGCCGTGAATAGCAGTCTCAAGGGAATGGAGGATCAGGAAGTGGTTTGGAAAGCAATAACTACTGTCCAGTGAGTTTGTGTGGACATTCCTGTGCAGGGAGGAGGTTAATCTGCAGAAAACGGAGAAACATCCTCTTTCCTTCTAATGAAATCCCTTTCTCACTGCTATTTTGTGAATCAATCACTCCTAGTCTAGGGTGGCACAAATATATCAAGTTACTTCTAAAGCCAATTTGGCGTTTTAAAATAAAAAAAGCATGAACTAAATTAAAATGGAGTAGGGAATCCCTCCAGACTTAAAAATATGGACACATCTATGGTTTCATATTTGATCTCAGATTAGTGATTTTATAAATTGTTCCATCACAGGGTAGCAGGATTTTCCAGGCAGTCCTGGGCACAATGAAATTAGTTTCAACTCTTATTAATATTGGTGTTGTCAGCTGTCAGCACGCTGGTTGCAACCCAAACATGAGGGTGATGTTTGCAATCAGATGGAGTTCCTGCTGCAGCACAGTTTGGTTTATTAACATAACTGATTATTAGTCAGGTAAGACAACACAGACGATGGCAGCAATAAGAACAGCACCTCTGCTTCCACGTCGATTTATGTCCAAAGACTTTTGGTGCCATTATCAATCGCTTTCTGACTTTATTTTACTTCCCGACCTTCCCCAGCAGCACAGCAGGGGGAGCTAGCTAAGAGCTAAAGTGACAGAGCACAGATTCCAGCCAGACAGAGAAATGAAGTGTTAGTTTGTCGCTGCTGTGAGATAACTTTCAGTTTTAAAAGCAATTTCTTCACCAGCAGAACACAGTTTGTTATATAATATATACCAAGAGCAAGCGGGCAGTTTTTTTTTTAAGGCTTTACCGTCATTAAATTACTTTTCCCAGTGCATAAGAGAAATGAGCCAACTGGGAAATCGGGGTTTTTTTTCCGCCTTCCAGAGAAATACTGCCAACTTCCCAACTTTTCCAGCAAATGTCACACTTTTAAATGTCTGACTTACCCGTTCGTCATTTCAGTAATGCCGAGCATCGCTCCGCCGCGTCCCGGACCACACTGCCGAGTCGTGCCGTTAGCCTGAGCCGCCCAGATGTGTCTGAGTCCGGGATGGAGTGAAGTTGGAGCGGAATGGCGCTGACGGGCCTCGCCTCTGTCCTCCACCCGGCAACACACACCGCACTTCCGCCTGCCCCCTTCAAAATAAAACCCCTGTACTGAGCCCTCTCCGTCAAACCTTTATAGTCATCATCCTTTTCATATACTTCTCTAGTCCAAATGTAATGGAAATCTGAGGAGTGTCGTGGAATTTTTTTTTTTTAGGTTTTTATTTATTAAAGTCGCGTAACAAACACTCAATCCCCATTAAGTTTGATTTAATTTGAATGTCAACAAACATTTAGTATACTGTGCTGGACTTACACTGATGACATGTGGAGGAAGAGAGGGGGATGACACAGATCATAGAAACTCTCACATATAATGTGCATGAAAGGAAAATACCCTAAAAAAAGCTGTTATCAGGTATTTATGAAAAACTTCTTACAGTGTCAGTAAGAACAAATGCTCAAGTGATCAGTAACAGACATAAAATCACAAAACCAGAATGCCTCAATGCGTGAAGAAGAACACCATTTTTTCATTCAACTTTTTCACTTAACAGCAATCCAGGGTGGTGAAGTCACTCCAAGACTTCTCTGGGCTCGAAAACTTTTAATTTGTTTAAAACTACATGGATTAAAAATATAATAGAGAGACTGAGACTGACTGAGTGTACAGTTGGAGATGTCCTGTCAACAATTTCACATGGGTCCCTGGGGTCCATGGGACAAATATTTTGTTTTGTAAAAAATAACTTATAACAGGTCCAGGAACATTCATTGAAGGTCAAGAAACATTAAATAACCCTCCTTAAATGTTAACAGTGATTCTACCTCAAGACTTTTCCCGCAGAGGAAAAGCATCCTTTATAATACTCGTTTTTTTCAACACCTACAGACAAATCTGCGCTTTTATTTTTAAAAGCATCGGATCTGGCTGCTGCATCTCGGGCAGCTTTTCTCTCAGCTTTGTCCCAGCTTCCAAAACTGGAGATTCACAATTTAGGTTTTCCAGCCGTAAAAAGGAGACCCCGCCCTGAGAATCCCGACAAAGATGTGTGTTTGAAGTAACACAACAAACGTGTGCTACGATGTTGAGACCTCCACTGCTGCTCCTGCATCCTCTGTTGTCCCAGATGGTTTAGATCTGAAACATCAGCTCTGGATATAAGTCCTGGAAAGTTTTTATTTTGCAAACTACACACAAGTTCAACATGGCGGGTGGAAGAAACCTGACCCAGACGGAGAACAATGAGATTTTCTAAAAATAAATAAATCCACCAATCAATCAATCGATGAATAAAACAACAATAATAATAATGCTAAAATATTTTTTTAAGGGGGAGAGGAGGGACGAATTATAAAATCAACAGTAAATAAAATATTCTGGAGAAACACATCAGATGCCTGTAAGGAGCTGACGTGCTGTCGCTCAGGGGGTTAGGAGCATAACAATATGTTAACCTTTCCTTCCGGCTGGACGCACACCAACAATTACCTATTTCTTTGTTTCCTCCCCGAATGCGTCATGATACCCAAACCACATTTATTTCCATAAAAGGCAAATCCCCGCACCCCCTTCCCGCCAGGAAGAGGGACGAGGACTGTCATTGTAGGAAATCCACTGCTAGCAGACGATCGATGTGCAGCGGATCACACACACATCGAGACAGATGATGACAACAACGGACTTGTTAAGCAATGAAAGCCAAGTATGATGATATGTATTCAGATTATTACAACATACAAACTTGTTGTAGTCCATATTGTATATTACTACCATACAATATGATATATGTTGCATGATGCGATACATAAATGTTAAAATGTTCATGTTCAAACATGACAAATTATATGATCAAAATGGGAAACGTTTCCTATTGATAAATATTCATTTGGAATTTATGTTTGAAAGATAAAAGGATGTGCTGAGAATAAATTAAGGAAAATGGCTCCTCAACGTTTTAATCATATATTTATTAGAATGATATGTAGATGTCTTAATAACGTGGCCATTTATTTTTACAAGGGGAAAAATATGTTGTTGTAACAATAAACTTTTCACATTATAACGTCACACTGAGTTATTTTTTTCCCTCTAGTGTGGAATCAAATATCTGAACAATGTGTGCCCCATGTTCTCTAACAACATGGAAATTTATCCTAAAAAATCTCTAACCTTTCTCTAGCAGATGCAATATTTCAAATGAAAATAAATTACAAAATATGCTCTTACCCACGTTGATTTTATTTGTTGTTAACAGTCAGGAAATAATAACAATAATTAAAAAAAAAACGAATTCTCTCTTGTAAGGCTTCAGCAGAAACTACTGTGTTAACCAGCAAACTAGTTAATGTGTAGAAAATGCCTGTTCACTCTTATATAGATATTTTATATTTACTGTAATCTCTCATTGTTTATGCTCACAGTAATGGTCATAAAAATAAAACCCTTCAAATACATTCACCCACACTGGTGCAATCACAAAAAAAAAACAAAAAACCTGCCCCTGGAAAGAGAAAACTAACAGACCAATTATCTTCATTGAGCATAAACTATTAATGTAATTTCAAATGGTATAGATTAATGTCTTCAGGGAAGGCTGACTTCTGTGCAGATTTATGCACCCACCCTCCAATTGTGATTTCAACTGGGGGAGTCAGAGGTCATGATGCAATGCTGGAAAAAAGAATGGGTCTGCTAGGGAGTCAAGCTTAAGGTCACTTAAGCAGGGTGGATGTGCTTGCTGTCATTGGGACTGTCCATCAACAAGATAGCTGGCCTCTGATACAGTTGCAACAAATCTTCATTTTCACAAATTTAACAGCAGCACAACAGGCAAAAAAACCACAAAGGATTCCCAAAACAGAAATGGAGAGCATGAACACAATAGTTTGGTGTTAAATAATAACAACCACAACAAACTGCACAAAAACCAAAACAAAACCTGTGCATCACTGCAGGATATGATAACCCACAAATTTTGAACTGCTGCTGATTTCAGATTTGAGGCATTAGTGAACAATTTCAAAATGGATCAGAAAAACTATATGACAAAATTCTACATTTGATATCACTCAAGCGATCATTAGTATGCCGGCTAAGTACTTATTTATACTTGTCAGGATATTACGGTGTTTTCCAAAACTCAATACAGTAAACCAGTGCCTTATACTTATCAGACACAACTGGTAAAAGTAAAAGCTGAGATGATTTTAACGCTAATGTACTGACCATAATTCCTGTTAACTTTCCCTTATAAGGAACGGTGAATATTGCTGCCATATGAAAGCACATTCAACTCTTTCAAGTCATGCAGGTATGCCCTTAAAAATTTTTTATTTGAATGTAATGTAAGTCATGTGTGTTATTTGGGGGGGGGGGGGGGGAGCTAAAACACCAGTCTAGTCCCTCACTTCTACTGTGCTACAAATCCAGGAGAAGTGTAAATTTTCTTGCTAATTGGTTAAACACCTCAATATCATATTCACATTATGCAACATATTTCCTTACAACTTGAGCTCGACTTTAAAGCAGTGTCCAGCAACTATTATTCTAAATACAATTACAATTAAATACACAGATTATGGAAGAAAGAATCAGATTACCGTTAACATTTAAAGTAAGAGACTCATGTCCTATTGCACGTTACAATACAGTCAATATTAATCTCAAATGTTTTGGTTTTATCTCCATGACATACACTCACATTCATATTTGTACATTCCTTGGTCCTTTCTATTGTGATATAAAAATTATTTAAACGCCCCATTGTATTTCCCATTCATTTACAACTGTTTTAAATAGAGAGCATCACTACTTAGTACAGGGTTTCACAGAAAAAGGCCCAGTAACACTTTAGTACTGTGCTGCCAGTGTTTGTGTTGATTTGGTCATCAAGTCTACCTGATTCCAGACCAGCTGTGGAGATAGGAGGTCCAGCCTGAACCCCGATTCCCAGGCCCCTCCTCCTCACCTACACAAAAGAAATAACGGATCTTATATATTATATAACTTCAACATCTGGAGATAAAAATGATGCAAACTATTTTTTTTTACTATTTGCAAGTGTATGTCCCAATAAAATGTATTGCATTACTAATACATTATTTTTAGGTGTTTTGAGTTGGTGAGCGCTCAGATGCTCTCTGTGAACATTGACAGGAAGATAGTGACAAACTCAAAAATTTTAATTAGTCTGGTCAGGGCTGAGGTTACTAACATATTTTTAGCCTTTGAACAGCTTTTGAACGCATATGAGTGCACTGCATAGACTCTGTAGTGAAATGCATGGTACTATGTCTCAATTTCTATTCATAGAGTAGACGTATTATACTGTACCTTGCGCAATGGCAGCCAGTTTGCTCTTCTCCTCTGGACTGAGTTGCAGCATTGTGTGAATAACAGGCAGGAGCGCCTGCCTCTCACTCCCAGATTGAAGGAATATGAATTGCAGCAGGACATTCTTCAGATACTCCAGGTTTGCCACACTCTTCTCCCGCTCTTGGTTTCGCTCAAGACGACGTATTTCACTCTTCAATAACTACCAAGTAAAAAATAGTAGTAATTTGTAAAAAAAAAAAAACAAACAAACAAAAACTTCCGTATATCTCTCACCAATGTTGCCATGATATATTTTTGATTGCAGTGAACATTTTATCTGCCACAGCTGCAGACACAGGTGTAACTAACTATGATCAAGCTGGCTCTGTTCCATTTAAGGGAACAAGTAGGACATGCTACACTCATTGTTTATGTTTATTTATTACTTTATCATTACTTTATTATCATTATTACTTTATATTTTTTATATTACTCTAGTACTACTCTTTGTCTGTATTCTTGTATTTTTTATATACCTTTGGTTGCTGCTGTAATGACAAATTTCTCATACATGGAATAAATAAAGTACTATCTTATGTCATGCTTTCCCAACTGTGAAATGTCAAAATATATGCTGTAAAAATTGTTAAGCAAATAGCCATTATAAGACATTATAAAACCAAAACAAGGTATAACCATTTTCCTGTTTTTTGAATGACATTTCAAATGAGGATTGCTATTACTATTGGATAGATGTTGTTTAAAGTACAAAATTACATTGAATATATATATAAAAAAATTAATTGTTAAATAGTCATCCATAAAGAATTTTAAATAGTAAAGGTTTTATTCGTTGACCATATTATCGTCACTCCTAGAAACCGGCGGTAGGAGTTTTGGTCACTTATTCTTTCCGTAGTTCAACAGTAAACGTCACACATAACAAGTATGGCGGCGCTCCTACGGGTGGCTCTGTAGGGCGTGAGGGGAGAGCGACACGGAAAAGCTGGTTGAGACGGCTTCCTTAAAAAAAATCAAACAAACAAAAAAAAAAACCCAAAACAAAACAACACTGTTGGTCAGCTTGTTGTAGAATAATTAAAACCCCTGTAACATAGTGAGGGATGGGATTACAGCGTCTGCTGTGCGGGGCGCTGGAGTTTTACTCCAGACAGTTTCGACTGGCTAACGTGCAGCTCCAGGTCTTCCGAAACGTGTCCCTGTCGCCACAGATTTCCCCGAGCAGCGGCCAGTCCGGCCGGCTCACATGTGTTTCAGGGCTGTGCAGCAGGATATTTGTGGGTAAAAGCAGCAGCGGGGCCGCTCACATACAGCCGGCAGCCCGCCGCAGCCTCTCCTCCTTCACCCAGCCCCCCAAAGATGTCACTCTTTTCCAGCATGACAGGACGCGCTTCTTCCGGCTCCTCTCGGTCTTCTGTGGGGGACAGTTTGTCTTCTGGACCTACATGGCTCACTTCGCCTACACCGAGCTCAGACACACGGGGACCGCCACAGATAAAGGGAGAGACAGCAGAGCACCAACCACCACCACCGGACTGGCCGGGTTCTGGAGCTTCGAGATGAACCTGGGCTCCAACACCTGGAGGTACGGTTTCACGCTGGGATGCCTGGCAATAGGAGCTGGGATAGTCGGGCTCGGGATCCTGTTCTGCCGTCGCTCTGTGAGCCAGGTGGTTTTACATCAAGGTGGGAAGATGGTGTCAGTTTACACACAGTCACCTTTGGGACCAGGACGAGGCCAGAAAATAACAGTCCCGCTCTCCGAGGTAGCCTGTCACGCTCACAGACATGAGTCTCCCTCATTCATCCCCCTCAGGGTCAAAGGACACAAGTTCTACTTTCTCTTGGACAAAGACGGGACACTGAACAATGCCAGGCTGTTTGATATCACAGTGGGAGCATATCGGTCTTTTTGAGTTGGTGTGTCTTAAACTAATGGATGACTGTTTAACAGACCTGATTTTAGTCAACCGTGACAGGTCAGTTTCTCCTGACTAAAATAAAATTTACAAGATCATGAATATGGACTGGTTTGGGTTAATGTCTGCAGTATATATCATAACAGATCTATTCTGTCTATGTTTGCAAGGATTACCAATGTTTGTTTAACATGGTATTAAATTCAATATCTGCCAGTTTTGGAATATCGACTGCACAAATTAAGAAATCTGAAACTCATTAAGAACACACCAAAATTAAAGAAATTGAATTCATCCAATAATTGCTGCTTGTAGCCAAAACTGTCAGAATTAAACAGTTTTAGAGAAATATTTTCAAATTGCACATGAAATCCTTTAAAACTAATTTTACATTTAAAATTTGGATGCAGAAACAACCCAAACATGTTAGTAAGTTGTCTTTGTCCTGTGTGTGTACATATACATACAGTTATCTGCTCCATGAGAACAGCGTTTGTGGCCTCAGTTTCGTGCAACAGGCTGTTCATGTGCTCCATGCTGCGGTTGGCTGTGGTCAGCTTTTGACTTAGCTCCTCTTTGGTAGGCTCCACTGTCCACACAAATGGCTCTAGACATTAAAACCAGAAACATTCACAAATAAAGAATGTGATTCACAAAGTTTCCAGCCAAATGCGTGCATCGCCTACTGTCTTATTTTTTACATTGGGTGGATGATCACAATCGTTCAGAAGTAAATAAATGTTTTGAATCATTTCCAGACATCCTCACTGTCTCTACTATTATTAAATAGTTTTCAAAAATTTCCATTTTTCCACAAATTTGTGAGACAGATTAAGTGCTGTTCATGATGCACCTCTGCTGTAAAACTGACCTTGTTTGGGATCTGGAGATGTCAGAAGCTGCTCCAGAGAGGGAAGGGGTGTGACTGCAGGAGAGGGTCTCTCAGTCTCAGTGGTCTCCATACCCTCACCCTCTTCTCTGGCCATAGACTGAAGGTCGCTGAAGGCCACTTGTCCCAGACCTGCCTGGTTTTGATCTGTGATTTTGCGCTGAGGGTCTGATGTCAGAGGCTTATGATTAGATTGCACTGACACTGCACCTGAGAAACAAGAGTATAATTGGTACAAGAACAACGTTTGGTCAAAAGGTAGAGAATGAGGTTAATAACCAACAGAAAATTACACTTTAAATTAGAGTTACTGTCAATTAAGAGTGGATTACATATAAAAATGGATAAAATTACAGATTATTTCACCACAACATGTAATGAGTTTACTTTATTATGTACTGATTAGAGTATTACATCATATGATCACCCACCATCATGTGCTTATGTGTGTCAGACAAGATGTCATTCAAGTCAAAGATTTGTGAAAGCATCTTGAATTAATCAGGGAATACCTCATGACTTTTCATATCTATGCACAATCCTGTAAAATGAATTGCTATTTAATTTCCCACCAAGCTGTGGGTCAGTGTCCTATTTCATTGTGACATGAGGGGGCACTAGACACATTCTTCTGTTAACAAGATCTGCTGGTATACACAATGAACAAGTGTGATGAGAGGATTGGGAGGAAAGATGGGGTGCTTGTGGGAGTGGGTGGACAAAGGAGAAGATTGCGATTAATGAACTTCATACTGAACCAAGAAACCTGACTCCCATCCAGTCTCCTCACCTTCCCACCTCCAGTCTGGTACTCTACTCGCTCTCTGATGGAGTTAAGTAAGATAACCAAAATAATAGTCTTGCTAGATGTGAACATGACTTTTTTGTCCTTTGATTTTACCTGGGATTAACAATAATAGTTAAAGTCTGAGACTCTGAGGGCTCACTGTTAACAACAAAAGTAATAAAACATGAACAAACCAACTGTGTTTCTTATTATGTGTAACATAATAACTATTCTTAGCTGTTATATATAAAGCAACAATATAACAACAGTTTGTACCACAGAGAACTGCAGACAAAGTAGGGCACCCACAATTTTCTAACTGTTGTTTTTGGTTATTTACTTTTTAAATTTCAGAATAAACTGGGCAAAGCATGACAAGAAAAATAGATTTATTTGAAACTGTAGACGTTGACATAACAGAGAAAACGTAAGAGAGCAGTAAAAACTGGCCAGAGGCCAGTCGTTTCATGGCCCAATTGTCATTTAAGTGCTACTGAATCCCAGTATACTGATAAAAAGGCTCAAAATAAATTTCATTAAGAGCTCATATTGGCACCATATATCAGACTAATTCTGGTGTGCATTTGAGAGCCACTAATGATGAGTCTGTCCAGATGTCACACTGAGCAGTTTCCCACACTGAGAGGCGGGAACAAAGCTGAGCCTCACAAACACCTGGCTGTGCTGAAGTGACAGAAGAAACACTCGAGCACACACGCACCTTCCTTTCCTAGTCATCACTACGTGTATTTGCTGTTTGAGTCCAAAGGACAGATGTGTGGGAGGTGATGAATGAGCTTCCAGTGCCACTAATAAACACAACACCCCCTCCCCAAGACAAGAGCAAACACTATAAAAATGAATATACTGATCTCAACACTTGCTGCTTTGTACAACTGCACTGTACATACATTACTGTGTAACCACACCCATTTGACCATTTCCTGGATTTAATCCTCAGTATCTAATGAATTTGAGTTAATTGTTTTTGATTTACTGGCATGCTTACTGTTCTGGCTCTGCAGGTTGAAAAGTTGGCCCTCAATACGCGTCAGTTGGTTTTGCAGGGTTTCCACTGTGACTCGGTGGTCATCCTGTAGCTTCCTCAGCTGCTCCCTGTACGTCTGGCGCTGTGCCTCGACCTGCGATGACAGGTCAGCCTGAGCCTGAGACAGGTCTGTCCGCAGTCCCACATTTTCTGACTGCACTGACAGCAGCCTGAAAGTAGAAACAGAATAAGGGGAAATTAAAGGAAGGATGTAGAGACTTCAGAGTCAAGAATAAGCAGCGATTACCTACAACAAGAAGGGAGAGAAGAATGATAGATTTGTCTGTCATAAATAGCTGAACCTAGTATGTGTGCTTAAGTCTCATGATTACAAAAATGAAAAAGAGAAAGCTGAAATATGGAGTGTGACTGCATGGTGGTACAGTAAATTCCAGTCAAGATAGGGTCATGTAACAACAAAAACAAACTTCATGCTTTGCCATCTCACCTCTCACGGAGTTCTGCCTCCTTGCTTACGTTTTCCTGGAGGATTTTATTGTGTCTCTCCAGCAGAGTGTCATGCTCATTCTGGAGCTGCTGCAGCTCTGCTGTGCTGCTCAGGAGGCTCTGCTGACCTTCTGCCAGCCTGGACCTCAGCTGTTCTACCTGAGATGACAACTGCTCCCTGTTGAACAAGCGTCATATTAATAGAATTCATTTCACTCTTACATAGCTGACTGACCTACTGCTAAATTAGCATTTACTTTAATATGGCTCATGGAATTTGTTCATGCAGAACAAGCTGCATTGTCAGACCTGATCCAAGTATTGATAATGTAATAGGCTGTTACAACATGCTAGTTATACAACAGTTTTCTTTGTTATGGTGTTAACAACATCAAGAAATGCAGGTTTTATTGTATGCTTTTAAAATATGTATTGTCATTTTTGCACTACAATTTCTTAAGTCACCACTTGTCTGAGGAACTTAACTGTTTATTTGTCAGTGCCATATTGGATGACTATAATTGGAGAAATTGTCTTACTTATAAACACTCATTTTAAACAGTGCAGCAGAACATTCATAGGGTTATAATTGCCCTACTGAACTATGGACACGAATACCCTTAATTTGCTCAGAGCATCAGTGCTTTGCTTGCTGAGTCGGTTTTACATCAAATCCAATGTGTCAGAACACAAAGCCAATACAGAAAAAAGGTGTGATTGTCCTCTGCAAATGACATCTGCTGAACAGGAGCAGCAATCATACAACATTCACACACATTTTGTCCTTACCGCTCTAGTTTGCCAGGGTCTCCTTCAATCTGAGTGTTGCTTTTGCTCTTCTGCTGCTTGAGCACATTGTGAACTCGCACCTTGTAACTCTCAAACTCCCCTGTTGTTGCCACAAGTTCGGCCTGGATTTAAGGCAAAGATATAGCAGGGATATACAAAAAAAAATTACAGCAAACCAGACCAATGTAAACTTTGTGTTCCCTCAATGGGTAAATAAAACTGTCAATAATTTGACATGTGGTTTTTTCTATTTATATAATGGACAATAATTAAAAAGTTTTACAAACCACTCTGGTGCTGAAACAAGGATTTTATCAATTAAATGTTTGATAGAAAATTACTTGCCAAAAACAATTGTGATAACTGACTGTTGCTTACTAACTGAAGTTACTTATCAAGCACACCCTCAAACAACTCCAGCTTTGAGCAATGGCAAATTTCCTGCTCAGGTCATAATTTCATCCATTCATATCATGTCCTATAATTTGATGTTTTTTATTTTTTTTAATTAAACAATCTAATTTTAAAAAATTATAAAAATCAGAAAGAATCAGAATCTTAATATACTGTCATTGTGCCCTCCTGAAAAGGGCTTCACTGTCACCCCTGGTTGTTGATAAGTCAACAAGGTCAGTTAAACCTAAACAAACAGTTAAATATATAAAACTTGGTCTGTACCTTAGCTGCATCTCTCTCCTGTTGCAGCCCATTGATACATTTCTGTAGGGAGCTGCTAGTTCTTTGCTGTTGGTCCAACGCAGACTTCAGCTGTTCCTGAAGACGATGGCACTCTGCCATCAACTCAGACGCCTCAATCTAATGGCATGAACACATACTGTTTAATATGTTTCTTACTTATGATGAAAATTTCAATAAGCATAATTCTATTATTGATCAAAAGGGACAGCAGAGAGATGATTTTCTGGGTAGTGCATCCTGTGTTACCTTGGAATTTTCTAGCTGCTGTTGGTTAGCCTCCAACTCTCCTTTAAGAGAAGCTTGCAGCATCATGAGGGAGCTTTCCTGCACTCATGAGCACATACAGTGAATGAAACAAATATATATGTAAACATAGTAGCACACACAAATTCCCACCATCTTCAAAGCCTTTTGCAAAATCATGCAAACACAGGGTTGAATAACAACATTTACATTCATCAAGCATTTGGGTTACGAAGAGTAATAGACCATCAGGCAGAGTAGCTGGCAATCCAATACGATTGCACGCACCTCTTTCTTGGCATCAGCTAAGTCCTTCTTAGTCTTCACCAGCAGCTGTTTCATCTTGGAGGTCTTCTCCTCCCCCTGGTCCAGCTGGGACTTCAAAGCCTCTGGAGACATGTACAGATGCCCAGGAACATGTGCACACAGACAAACACAGAAATGGTTGATGAAAAATAAAAAAAATAGTGGATGTTTACCGACAGTAAATGTAGATATGTGCTTCTCAAACTTGCAGTTCACATTAGTTTTACCTCTGTCTTCAGTGTAGACTGCACAATACTTAACCTTAACCTAGTATTTAACTTTAAGTTTTTTTCTGATAAACCCCCCCCCAAAATTTTTTTTTCAGTTGAATCATGCTGTGATGCATCCATGTGGCAAAAGCTAGCATTTTTTTTTATAACCATGCTATTTTTAAAAAAAATCTCAACACTACATAGAAGAAACTGCAGAAGTATTAATCTGTGTCAATAAGGTACTGAAAAAGTGAACATATAATTCATACCAATTTCCTGCTTGAGTGTGTTCTCTTTATGCGTGAGAATGTTTATCTGTGTTTTGAACTCCTCTGCACGCTCATCTTTCTCTAGAAGATTGGCATTGAGTTCTTTCACCAGTCGCTCATAGTCGGCCATCTCCATGCCCAACAGAGAGTTATGCTGCGCCTCCTAGAGGAAGTGTCAACATACTGCATCATTACAGGGAATAAAGCTTAAATCTCATCTTGCCGTCAGTCATGTCCTTTTCCTCTAAAACTATTACTACAAATCGATACAATGAAATATCTTCCAAGGTGATAAAATGTATACAGGAGATTTTTTTTCATTTAATTTAATTCTCATTTTTTTCCTCTTGACTTATCACTTCACTTTAACAATAAACTTCATTTACTGTTTGCCAACAAATGAATAGTATCTAATGTATTATTATGTATTTTTCTTCATTTCTTGATGCTCAAAAATCATTATCAATATTAACCTTAAAAAAATGTTCATTGGGAAACACTAAGAATGTGGACACATGACAATATCAGACCTTCAAGCAGCATTTGTGTACACTGTTGAACTATGTAGGTCTCCACTAATGGAAAAGCAACAGTAGCTCCTGTGCTGTGGGCTAGAATTGCTCTCTTTCTCTTTGAGAGGTGCTGCCGTAGCTGCAGGCCTTCCATCACCAGTCCAGTCACTTGATTGGAAAGGTCCTCAGAGACATGCTAGTGTCTGAGAAGCATTTGTGCATTTGTGCGTGTGTACCTTGCGTAGCTGGTCTAGCTCCTGGGCAGTCCGCTGAGACTGCTGCTGTTGCTTGCAGAGCTGGGTTGTCAGCTCTTCTACTTCCTTCATGGCAGTTGTCAAGTCCTGCACAGGCAAGTAAACACAATGACAAGTTATTAGTGAGACAAAATCTTTGTGTATATTCTGTAGATTTCACATTCAGAAATGAATGAATTATGGTATTGAGGTACTTGGCTTATTTGTAAGAGACATTGAAGCTCGTTTTGCTAAAATTCAACCTATTGCTTGTGAATCTGTTATACGATTAGCTAAAATGTAAGAAGCAGGTTTTGAGATTCCATGTCTCCCCATTTCTACCTTGATCTTCTGTTCTTTCATTGCTTTCTCGGCCAGCAGTTCTTTGTCCAGAGTGGCTGCCTGTCTTTGCAGCTCCTGGTTTTGGGCCTCCAGCTGCCTCACTGTGCTAGTCAGGGTCTCCATTCCAGCCAGCAGGTCCACTTTCTCACTGCTTATTGTCTCCTTCTGCAAAAGCACAAGTACTTCAGAATGCTCTCTCTGTATGGCAACATCACAGGAGATACCAATACAAAAGGAAGTGACCTAATAATAATCAATTTTGGTGATATTACTCTGTTAAGAACAGTTAAATATTCCTTTTTTGTATGGGTTGAGAATATGATGGGTCTTTTATGTCACACTGAATAAGGCTGTCTGCAAGGTTTTCATCTGAAAATCCATATATAAGCAAATTCACCTGTATGAACACACATTTGAAAGTCATCCATGCAAATCTGACAGCAGTGGGCTCTCTGGGCTTTCTCTGCAAGCTACACTGAACCAGCAGCAGCAGCCACATCCATCATCTGTCAGCCAAACATTGAAACTATGATTGGTACACAGAGATGTCCAGACATTCAGAGATCCTCGACTAGCTTCAAGTCTGTCAGGCCCCCTTGAGGCTCATGAGCGCACACACGAATAAACCTGTGTCTCAGAAAATAGTATTGCACTTGCATGCAGCAGATGGAGGCTAAACTCCGCTCCATTTACCTGCCTGTTGTTCTCTCATTGGAAAAAGACAGTTATGAGTTTGGGGAGAGGAGTATATATAAACACAATTTCTCCCTAGCTCAGCCAGTCACATCTGATGGCCTATTTGTAGGTGCAGAGCTGTCAAGCATAGCTGGGTAAAGTGTCTGTGGCTAAAACAACTACTGTAAATCAGATGAAAACTGAGTTATGCGAGAAGCATTGGGGAGATTCATTGCTGGACAAAGTGGCACTGCTTTGATTTACTGGTAAGTGAGAGCACTTTGTGTGTTTGCTAGAAGTAATGTGTGTTTGTATGTGTGATTGAGTGTATGTTACCAGTTTGACTGTGCTGCTGAGTTGTTTGGTCAGCTCTGCAATCTGTCTCTCTGCCACCTCCACTTTCTCTCTCTCCTTATCCAGTTGCTCTGTTTGCTTGTCGTAATCTATCTGCAAGTTCTGCACGCACGCACACACGCACACACACACACACACACACACACACACACACACACACATGCATGAGAGCAAGTATGCATGCAAGCAAATGCACACACAGCTTAGGGAAGGTAAGCACTATACATCAAAGAACTCAGCTGCATTTACATTTGATTAAGGAACAAAACTCTCATTAGAGACAAAACAGTGGTTTCTCCTCTCATGAAAAGCAGTGTGCGGTCTGGGGGATGTTTAAAGAGACCACTGGGAGTGACACCATGCACATGACTTGTTTTGAAGAGAGCATCCTTCCACTTGCCAATTGGTAACATTAGGAATGCACAGATTTAAGATTTAAGGATCAAAATGGTCAGTTTTATTATCGATTCTTATACTGTGCAATTATGTTGAAGAAAATCAGATCATTTGGATTGGCATCAGATTGATTTATTAAAAGTTACATATGGTGTTCCACAAGGATCTGTGCTGAGTCCTATATTGTTTATTTTGTACATAAATTATATTTGTGATGTTTCAAAACTGTTGAAATTTGTGTTGTTTGTTGACGATACCAGTATATATTGCTCTGGTAAACATTTGGAACCGCTTCTGAGTGCAGTGGAAAAAGAGCTGAAAGTTCTTAAAAGTTGGTTTGATATCAACAAATTATCATTGAATTTAAGTAAACTAAAGTGTTGACTAGTGTTTGGCAACCGAAAAGTAGTTTGTGAAGTTAAGCTCTAAATTAATAGATAGATAGATGGATAGATGTACGTTATTGATCCCAAACTGGGAAATTCTCAAATTATGTAATAATGATTTTGAAATCGAACAACTGTGTGAAATGAAATTCTTCGGCGTGATAATTGATGATAAATTCAATTGGAAAACACATATAAACAATATTAAATCTAAATTATCCAAAACCATTGCAATCCTATATGACAAAATAACCTTTAAATCAGAAATCCACTTATATACTATACTGCTCACTCATCCTTCCATACATCACTTACTGTGTGGAGGTATGGGGAAACAATTAGATAACTAACATTGATCCAATAATTAAATGACAAAAGAGAGCCATAAGAATTGTAAACCACTCAGAATATTACAACCAAACAAACCCACTCTTCATTAATTTAAAAACCTTAAAATTTGAAGATCTAGTATAACTCAGAACTTCTCTCATAATGTACAAGGCACACAACAACCTTCTTCCTAGCTGCATTCAGGAAATGTTTTCACCAAGAGTAAGTAGGTATGAACTTTGAAAAATAAAGGTAAGAACAAACTTCAGAAGTAGATGTATTTCTGTTAAAGGGGTAAACCTGTGGAATAGTCTCTGTGATGAATTAAAAATGTGTAGTTCTATCTGTAAATTCAAAAAAATGTTTACACTTAGGGCAATTGATCAATATAAAGTCCTAGTATGACCACATATATTAAGTTGCCTTTGGCAGCCTCTGTAAATTTTCTAAGCCTATTATCACATACTCTATGATAATTGAGCTCTATAACACTTTTGTTTTTTGTTTTGGTGTAATGTAATGTAAAAAGGATAGGCATCATATAACCTACGGCTTCTGCCTACACCTTTTTGGTTCATTCATTTTTATGTACAGCTTTACTGTAATGCATTTATTTTTAATCAATCAATGAACCAAAATAAACTACTACTACTATTCTGTGATATGTGATGCATCTGGATACCATCTGTTCTTTAACTTTCAACTGAGCAAAACGACAAATTAGAATAACTGCATCTCTAAATCCTGGCATGTCAAACATTGAGGAGTGTGTTTTATTACCATTATTACAACCTTAAGTTTGATGTTTCTGTACAATATACAATAACAGAAGTGAAGCTGGATACTCTGGTGCTTTTTCTATCCTACAAAGTCTCCCACCTTGTAGCCTTCAGCCCCGTGAATGATGTCTTTCATCGAGCTGTTCACTTTTTCTCTTTCTGCTTTCATTGATTCTACCTCCTTCTTAAGGGCAGCAACCTGGCAAAAAATTTTTATAATTATAGCCTGGGCTACGTAAAACCATTATCTGAACAACAAGGAGGAAATATATTAGTATTTACTGTGTCATGGTCAAAGATTATATTCATTTCATTCATTAAAGGTAAACTAAATTTACAGTTAAGAAACATGTTCTATTACCTCTTTCTTATTCAAGTCCAGTTCCTTCTTTGCTTTGACAGCAACTGCCTTGATTTTGTTCATCCTCTCATCCTTTTCCTTGATTTCTTTCTCCAGCAGTGCTGAGGGGATCAGAGATTGTAAAGCTCTGAATTATATTCAGATATCAAAACATATACTCCTTGAGCATCTATTTAATAAAATAGCATGCAGTTTGAGATAGAAGTTTATGCTACTTAACATGGACAAGTGTCCCCCTGCGTACCCATTTTGTTTGTGATGTCACTGGCAACATTTTCCTCAGAGGAAGCAGACTGGGCACTAGACTCCTAAGAGTGTTATGCGGGGAAAAGAAGGACGGACGGAAAAGTGTTGAAAAAAAGGATGAAAACATTCAAATATATGTCAAACATCTTTTTTTTTTTTACAGTTGGTAATGTTGGCAGCTATGTTGAATCTGGTAATTGTTACCACTTTTGTTAATGTTATGTATTTTACTTGCTAAAAGTCATAGAGTATTATGACTATTAAAACAAATCTAAACATTTAATTCACATTTCTTATGCATTGATATTATTCTAAGATGTCCCTGACACATCAGGAGCTCCACTCACCTGGACAGCAGCCAACTTGCTCCTCAACTCAGATATGAGAGAGTCTTTTTCCATCACCTCTTTGCTGTGCTCCCCTTTCTCTTTCTCCAATTCTTCTTTCTCTTTCTCTTTCTCTTCAGTCATCAGAGTAATCTGAGCCTGCAGTTTGTGGTTCTCCTCACTAATCTTTTCACAGACTGACTTCATATCAAACAGGTCTTTCTGCAACGCTTCAGTATCCTTCACCACCTCCTCCAGGTTGTTTCTCAACATGTTCCTCTCCTCTTCCAGATCTTTGATGTGGGCCTGCAGCTCCTTTAGCTCCTCCGCTGTTCTCTCCTCTTGACCTGCTTCAAGAGTACTTCTTAAAAGATCTCTTTCCTTTTCTAAATTGTTTATGTGTGCTTGGAGCTCCACAACCTCCTGCGTGGAATTTCTAAGAAGTTCAATCTGATTTTCTTCCAAAGCTCTCATGGAGGTGCGGGTTTGCTCTGCCTCCTCTACCACTGAATTCAATCTGACTTCTAGATGATGCTTTTCAGATAGCTCCTGCTCGAGCTGAGCTTCCAGGGCTTCTAACCTCGAGCTCAAAAGCTCCCTCTCCTCTTGGGCTTTGGCAAGCTCTGAGGATGCCTCTTCTAGTTTCTGATAGAGGTCAGACTTATCTGTGGACAGATCTTTGATAGTCAGTTGCAATTCAGAAACTGCCCTTTGCTTTCTTTCCACCTCCTCTTTCAAGTTTTTCTTTATCATTTCCCTCTCCTCTTCCAGATGTTGCACTTCATCTTCCTTCTCTTTTTTCAAGCCTATCAGTTTCTCTTTCTCCTCTCTCAGCAAAAGTGCATCTTTCTCTTTCTCCTCCAACAGCCTCTCAAATTCTTTTGTTCTGTCATTGTTCAGCTTCTGCATTTCCTCTTCTCGCATCTGAAGCAGAGACTGTATTTTGCCTTTCTCTTCAGTCAATGTGCTGACCATCTCTTTAAGGTCTTCAGTCATGTTTTCTTTGATTTGGATTTGGGAGAGGATATCCTGATTCTGCTTTGTTAGCTCCTCTACAGATTGCTTCAGCTCACATGTCAAGGATGCTTGCTCTTCTACAGACGTCTGGAGTGTTTGGTCACCTGGGGAGACTTCAGGCTTCAGGTTTTGGTCTGTCATGTTCTCCATCAGAGAGTTTTTCTCCTCTGTAACCTCTTTGACTCTCACCAACAGGTCATCTCTCTCCTGGCTCAGCTGTTCAATCTTGTCTTGGAGTTCTTGTACAGTATGAGCAGCCTGCTCCTTCATGGCTGTGTACTGATGAACAAAATCCTTCGTCTTCTCACCCAGTTCTGTCTCCACACCCTGAAGTATCTCCCTCATGTGTAAACACTCAGCCTCGGCAGAATCTCTGTCCCTAGTCAAGGTCTCACATTGTTCCCTCAGCACCTGGTTCAGCTTTTGCTGCTCCTCTGGATTCCCTGCAGACTCAGCAGATTTTCCTTGGACCTCTTGTTGGTCATGATCAAGAATTATCACAGCGTCATTGGAGGCACTTTCCCTGGACATCTGCAGCTCATTGATTTTGAACTCCAGCTCTTCTCTCTCCATCTGGAACTCCTCTTTGGCTCTCTCAAGATCTACCTCCATTTCACTCTTCACATTACTGAGAAGGGTGAGCTCGTCCTGTAACATGGTGTTGTGGGCTTGAAGGTCTTCCAAAGCTGCTCTCAATCTGGTAGTCTCTGTCTCCTCTCCATCACCGTGGCTGGAGTCACCCTGACTTATGCCAGACAGCTCTAGCATTTTGGCAATCCCTGAACCACGAGCAGGTTCCTCATCTTCCTCCTGTACATCCTGCAGATAGCTGTCTGGAAAAATTCAACATATTATTTTTGAAAAGTTATTCTGATGTCAATCTGAATGATTAAGTAATGAAATGAAAATGAAAATATTAATTTGAAATGGCTTACAAATAATTAAAACTCTTAAAAGATTTAAATGTTTTTTGTTTTTTTTAATATTGTTTTTGAATATCTTTTTAGGGTTAGGTTACTTTAGGGTTTTGTTAAAATGTACACTATTAATTTGCATTGTTATTTTCTATAGAAACAGTGTTTTGTTGTTTTTGTTCTCATGGCCTTCATTTTAAGGCCTGTGAATTGTTTCTGCCAATCTGGAAAACTGGAAAACATCTGTAATTGTATATTTCCATATCCCTTGCTGTATCCTCAATGAAAACCTTATTAAATTTTTTTTAATGGTGAAATAATATTACAATTTGTACATAATTGATTAAAAAACAAGAGAATTACAACTGAATAATAACAGTTAGATCACAGACAGAGAGTTTCTCTCATCATGATAAAAACAGTGGTTACTATTCTAATTTCTATTTTTAAACAAACTGCTGTTGTACCTTTGAGAGCGAGCTGCTCCGTCAACTCCTCGTGAAGCAACAGGAGACGCTCCCTTTCGATCTCGCAGTCTTCTTCCAGAGCCCTCATTTCCTCTTCGTGCTGAAAACTCTTCTGAGCCAACTCCTCCTTCAGGTTCTCCACCTCCTGCTGGGCTTCTGTCAATTCCCTTTGGTGGCTCTCCTGTAACTCAACAATCTCCTGGGATTTTTGCTCTTGGATTGCTTCCAGTTCAACTTGAAGGGTTTGCAACTGAACTTCTAAGCAGCGACGAGCTTCTTCTGCACTCTCTTTTGCATTGGTATGTTCAGCTTGGCGCTCCCTCTCTCTTTCACTCTCCCTCTCCCTCTCAGTCTCCTCTCGCTCTTTCAGTAATTTCTGGAAGTAAGACAATTCTTCTTGGTGTTTATTGTTGGATTCCTCAATACTGCTTTCTAGGATCTTGATCTTTCTTTGGTGGTCTTCTACCATGCAGTCAAGCTCTTTTTGCAACACTGCTACATCATCCTGCACAGAGTAACAATCAGACACATGTTATGGGAATCCCGTTGCATTATACACATACCTGCAATACTGAATATACCTTACAATCTATTGAAATATATTATAAAATATTTTAGAAAATGTTTTCACCTTGGCTTGCTGCTTGATCCTCTCCAGATCTTTACGAGACAGTGTGAGACTTTGCAAAGTTTCTGCCTTCTCCAGTAGTAAGGCGTCCATCCTCTCAGTCAGCTCCTACAGTATTATAAAAATTAAATACAGTATGTTAACACATGAATATCTTTAGGAGACAATTGACAAAATGTTGCCTTGCTAAGAAACCTGTATCAGTGTAGCGTCGTCTGAAAATTTTTTACTGTTGCCCGATTGCTGTTTGAGGGATTCGATCTCTTTTTCCAAATCTGATGGAAAAAATATTATAATGTCACTCGTACGGTATTGGCCCAATAAGCAAAATCAAACATATTTTTAACAGCCTTTACACATACCTGAACACCTGCTCTTGAACTTCTGCATGGCAGCAATCTGCTTCTTGGCAAACTTAATAAGGTCATCCTTGGACAGTGAGTCCAGCTGAGAACACAATGTAAGGAAAAATAATGCAATGGCGTTGCCTTTTGATTAACAGTGGCAAAACTTTAGATGGGCGTTGTGTTTCTTGAAGTGTGGTACCTTTGACTTGGCTGCACCTGCTGGTGATGGAGCTGCAAGCTGTGCTTCGGTGCCAGCAGGGTCCTGTTTCAGTGAAGGGAAAAGAACAAATGACCAAACTAAACCACTAAAGCATGAGGAACAGGAGATCAGTCAGGTATGCTATATTGCTTGGTTATTTTCTGCCTGCTCTACTTCATTCCTGCTGAATAAAACAAAAACAAAAAAAACTGGCGTCTTTCCCTGTAAATTTAATGCGGCTGTTTGTTAGCAAAAGCTTACTGTTGTATTTGTAAAATGTTTTCGGTTCAGTTCAGTATTTGCATACCAACATTAGGTAATTTAAACTGTGTTAGGTCTCTGTCAGTATCGCGTTGCTATTAGAAACGGCTGACCGGTTATTTGCACTGTTAGCTAACCTGAAGATTCCAGATACATTCGCTCGACTAAGTTATGACCAGCTAAAGCTAAATCCATGGCTATGGACATTTACCTCCATCTCTGTGAGTTTAGCTCCTTCTCAGTCGTCTGACAAGCAGCGGGGGACGACAGGTAACTAAAGCGGACAGCGTTAGACAGATATATAAGGTTATTTCTGAATACTTTAAGGATTTAACACAGAAACATCGCCTCTGTTTTGGTTTGATATTAGCAGGCTAAAGCTACGATGTACTTCCGCAATCGTAAACCGAGTGACGTCAAGAGAACATACGTCACAAGTTAAACAGGATATTTTATCTGGACAGGATATGATTGATCCTGATATCAGGATCAGCAAATATGTTTTGAACTGTGCACAGCATACTGAGTAATTTATTTACATGTCAGATGAAATTGGCAACATGAAGTCGTCTTTTTAAATGGTAATAATAAAGTGCCTAATGAAGTCAGATACAATTTGGACACACAGTTGTGACATGTATCCAGCATTTGTTATGGTATGAAAAAAATGTCAAAGTAAAGCGTTATTACACGGAGAAGCTCATTTCAATTTCAGTAGTAATATCTGGATTGCAATTATGCATTACATGTGTCACTTGATATTGGCATATCCCAAAAAGTACAAAAACCATAAATTAGTTGTTTTTTTTTTACACATATTGTTTTTTATTTAATTTACCATCACTGGGACATAGTTCCCAAATTACATAGAGGAGATATTGTAATATATGTGTGTTCTATGAGGAAGAAGAATAATGAAATGAGGTCAATAAATCTTTTTTTTTTTTTTTTTACGTATAGCAAAATGAAACATGCATTTAATCTAAGGGGCTGTTGTTGTCTGAGCAATAAATTAAATTTTCAGACAAACTGGTTGAAAGAAGTTGTATTGACTGGAAAAAATGATAGAATATACAAAACAAATAAACCTTGACCAGTGAAGATATAGACATAGGACAGATCATCCTGTAGCTGAGAACCTAAAACTAACTGTTTTGCTTTTTATTTCAATATTCATGCGAGGGCACATGGGGCATAAAATGATCCCAAAGCAGTCTGATACTTCCATGATGTTGTTTTTGGAACTGCTATCGGGTGAGACTTATGTGCCCTCATGCTGACACTAGGCCTGTCACAAACTCTGTGGATGGCCTAACTGTGCTCTCTCTGTATTCCTGTCACGTGAGGCCCAGTTCTATCTGTTGAATATGGGGAGTGTCTGTTCTGACACAAGTGATAGAAGCACTGACGGGAGCAGTTTAGTGAGACGCCTCTCATCCTGACAAGGCTGGGATGCTTTGGGCAGTGGGGCCGGGGCTGCCAACTCCCTGTCTCATTTGCAAGAGACCCATCTCTGCCTTCCACCCAGCCTGGGTCAAACGCACCCATCCATCACAGCCCCTCCCTTGTTTTCTCCCTGGACATCCAGCAGTATTTTGCTGCCATTTTTCTCCCCCCATTCGTGGTCGTCAGTCAGGGATGGCTTTGCGGTAATATAACTGACACTGGCTGGCGTTCAGGGAGTAATGAATAGCCTGGCTGAGTCCATCAGGAGGAGCAACAGATACTCTTTCATGCTTCTCTCTTTCTCTTTGGCTTTCCCTCTATTGCTCTCTCACTCAATTTCTTCTGCTGATTTTGGCTCAGCAGTCCCCACATTTCAAACTAACATGGATACATTGCAAAACAAATTTGGTGAATAAAAACTTCAGTCATCAATCATTATAAACTGCTGATATGAAGGTGTGTTTAAAATTCTGAATGCAGGTCTGAGGCTAGTTATAGAGACACTGAAGTGAAATGAAAAGAGTAAGGTGACAGTGAAATTGTCGTCCTCTCTGAAGCTTCCTATTCACCCTTTCCCCCTCCCTTTGCTCCTTCACTCCACCATCTTCAAGCTCCTACCCAATCAGCAAAAGGTGACTTTGGGGGTTGAGGCGGTGGAGTGCTTATGTCACCGACCCCCTACAGCATGATTGAAGCTTCTCAGTGGGGCCTGGATAAACAACAGCTTGATTTGAGGACACTGTAATTCCATTTTTGCTTAGCTGATGTCAATAAACAGGAGCAATTGACTGATTGATATTATTAAAAACCCTGTTTTAGAGAAATTAAAATTATACTTATATATTACACTAACAAAGGATAGTAACAGAAAATCTAGACCTCAGATTTTATTTCTCATTATTCAGAAATGGTCATACATTTCTTTGCATGTTCATTTCTCAGATAATATTGTTACTTAGCATTTTACACTGGTCCATTCCTTATTTTGTTCATTGAATCCTGCATTTGTTTTCCTCCTGACATTTTTCCTCTCAGGATTGGCACTACCATTAATAGGTTTGACATTTTAACATATAGCTTTGACATTTTAATGTAGTAACGTGGGAATTGAACCTCAGATTGTTCCTTTCACTACAGACCCTGAGAGAGTTTCAAATAAATGACCAAAGCTTACATTCCTGAAAGATGACAGAATACATCATTATGTTTGGAGCTGCCATTAACAGTGTTGGCTCTTTACATAATAAGTTAATAGTTAATAAAGTCAGTGTGTCATAATCTCAAGAGGTGGTAATCTGTTACAGGTTGTGTATCATTAATCAAATCAATATGGTATGAAAGAGGGAGGAATTGTATTTTCATGTTTTTATGAGAGTTCCTAAATAAATCTAATTGTTTTAATATGAATTTAAAATTTTTTAAATGTAACATTATGAAAGATAACTTTAAAAATAAATGTTTACCATTGCTGGTGGGATAAAAATTGAGTTTTGAAAAAAACAACACTCTTCCAATAGACGTTGCCCAGGTGCTCTTCATGACTATTCTTGATCCAAACTAGTTCATATCTAAATGATATCATTGAAGAATCATACATGAATGTAAGCCATAACCAGTGCTTTTGTAACTCAGCCATGTTGCATTTTGATACAAATCTACTATACTAAGAGTTTACGCTTTTACTAGACACTCTGTGAAGCTTTGGCAAATATGTTGATTTTGGCAAAACATTTAAACTAGTCTTTACCTTGCCTTCTGTGTTTGTGTGTGCACATGCAGAAGCTCTGGTGTTCCCATCCTGATAGTTGTCCATTATTGATGATGTCAGAGCTGCATCCTGCCGGTCGGCTCCGCTTCTGATCTGATGAATACAAACTGCACAGATGACCTTTAATATCAGTGATGAAATGACTCAGGCTTTTTTAAAACACGGAATCCACTCAGTCCACAAAAAGTCAGAGGAAATAGATCAGGCCAAATGCTAAACACTTATTTAAGTCTGTTTTAGATTAGTCATTAGCTGTTGTTTCTCCTTTGTATCTATTGTTCAAAACTTTGGGGAACAAACCATCCTGGATGAGACCTGAACAAAGTGAGGGGTGGAGTGATTAGGAAGAAAGCAGTGAGCATAGCATTTTTCTCTTCCATGCCCATAGGCTGTCAGTGTGTTGTATATAAAGAGTGTGGTGGCTCAGCAGGAGAACAGCACTTCATCAAGAGCCATGGGCACAACCTGCATCCATCTGCACTTATACTTGGGCTCAGCTTTGATTACAACAAGGAGTCCTCTTTTTTTCCTTCCTCTTCTTGTTTGCCCCTACTCCATTTCCTCCTACTACACTTCTCTCCTACAAGCTTACGGCATATTTTGTATATCCTGTGCGAAGGATTTGTTTCCTTTATTTCCTTCCTAGAAATCTCTCAAATGTACAGTAAGTCCAAGCATTTTGCTGACTGTATCTGTAATTTAATGGATTTATTTCCAGTAGTGAGAAGTATATCAAAGTAAGTAAAACAAGTAATGTCCCACTGGTGAGGTTTAGGGTTAGGTCAACTGACATTGTGTTGAAACTCACTGATTTAGGGTTAATGTTACTATTTGTCCAAAAAAATCATTTTTAAACAAATCAAAACTGAAATGTAAAATAGTTTAAATAAGTGTGTCACCTATTACTAAATATCAGCATTTCATTATTTTGAATGGAAGCTGACTTCAGATCAGGTGTTGTGTGTTGGGGTGTTGTTATCCAGTTCAGTTGCATTTCACAGTTTAGTCAGCAAAAAGCATTGCCTTTTATCCAGAAGTTTTCAGTCTGCAGCATCACAAAGGTTATACGAGTATAAGCTGAATAATTTTTTTCACTCATTCTGGAAATTAATTATGGGCGCGTTTCTCCATTGAATAGACCGTCAGTCTAATTTTTCATAGTTAGAGTCACAATTTAAACTAATATTTACATTAAACCCCAGTAATGCTTAACGCATAGTGCTCTTAAAAACACAAGCCAATATAAACACAACGGGGAGGTGTTGGTTTCATTAGCGTCAACAGACAGGCAACACAGTGGCCGATGGTTGGAAGCGTGATGAGGTATCTGGATTCATCAATGACAGCTGTTTAAGTGTGACTGAAATACTGCCTCCTCGTCCTACTTCTCTCATGCTTTTTGCTTCTCCATCTCTTTCTCTTTCACTGTCTGTGGAACCTGTAAGCTTAGACTGTATTTGTGTGTGTGTGTGTGTGTGTGCGGACTCTTAACCTTCAATGAATGTATTTCATCAGCACTGCCTCAGTTTCAATCACACCTAATGGAAGTGCTGGCCAGTGATCAGCTCAGCTCTGCTCTTGAGTAAAGCAAGTACATCACTGCATGCACAGTGTGCACACAGTGTGTCTGAAGTAATACAGTTGGTTCAGGCGAGCTCAGCATTCACAGAAAACTCTGACTTAACAAAAAATCCCTCTCTGCAATGAGAAGTTTCAGCATTGTAGCTTCATTTTGAAGTATAAATACACTAATTAAAAATGAACAAGATATAATTTCCAGCAACATACCAACAGTGTGAAGATAATATGTTTTAATATTTCAGTTTGGATGAAAACTCGCAGCACGTTGTTGTGTTATCCTAACTGTGGACGTTGATTAGACAACTTAAAGACCTGTGTTTAGGCAGGTAAGACTTTTGGCTGTTCATCCTTTAATCACTTTGAGAGAGGAGCTGTAGTTGCTCTAAAAATGTTTAAAATGGCTTTGAGGGTTTTCAGGAAGCTCCCGCCTTTCCAAATTTCTGTATTTTATGTATTTGTGTATTAGTATTTTGTGTATTAGCTTTGTTCATCCATCCATTAACAATGCCACTTACCAGGGAGATAACCACAGAGAGACCATTTAGACTTTCATAGTTTTACTGGCTATCTTCAGATGGTGTCAATTTATTTTTTGCTGAAGTTGTAGGTTCTGTTCCGTTTATCCATGGTGCAGAGCTCTCTAAAATAATGGCTTCTCTTTTTCTTCACAAGATGAGAAAAAGCCTGGTAGAGCAATATTGTGCAGAATAGCTACTTAATATTAGCTCCACATGACACTTTATGGGTTCTACTTAAGTGTAACATGTCCTGGCCATGATGAGTCATGATGAGTGCCTCTCTGTTGCCACAGTTATGCTGTAATTTGCCATTTAGTAATAGCCATGGAACCAACAGATAAGCAGCATCTGTCACTGTCAAAAAACTGGCCCTGAATGGTAAGTTCTTCATTAGTGGAATTACAGCAGCTTCAAAGTAATGCAGAGAAAGAAGGGGGAAACAAGGGGAGTTAAGTTAATAAGATCCACGTGGTTATCTATCAGTTATGATTCTGCTCTTTGCAAGAAATACTCACTGTGTGCACTATGAGGCAGAACTGAACAGACCCTAAAACACAAATTAAACTTTTAGTCTACAAAAAGTGCAAATTGTTTGCATATGCAGGTGGAAACAGCAACAGCAGAAACAGCAATTACTGAGGAGCTAAAGATAGGTGCACTGGAGGAATATTTCTCATCGTGTATACAATACTAACAATAACCCAGTGTCTGTTTGAATTAGGTATAAAAATATAGTGAACATACCTGATTTGGCTGCAAAAGTGAGTCCATTCCCATACACAGTCATGCTAAAATGCAAAATGTTGCAGCAGAAAACAATCCAGTTCAAAAATGATATACCTCACACAATTTTATTCAGGCTTAACATTATGCGATAGTTGAAAGTGTGCTGCTTTTATGAGACAGTTGGCCCACAGCATTAACGGTGTGTACCGTGTAATTTATCTTCCTGTACTGACAAGGTCCCAATTAATTTTGATTCTATAGGGGCATTTTCTTATCTTACCCTAACCCTAACTCATTTCAACATTTGGTTGCATTTAATGAAACAAAGAGCTGCTCTCCAGGAAAAGATAAATGAGTTAATTATTTAATTTTAAATGACCTGACAAATAGAGATTTTTTTTCTGGTGAAGAGAGTCTCCCAGAGCTGGCCCAATACCTGGAGAACATTTAAAATGTCACTCTGATTGGCAGTTGACTTCTTTGACATTTCACTCTGTACTGTCCAGAATATCCCTGATGAGTTACGTGAGGATATAACAGTGATTGCTGATGTTAGAGGATCATCCAAGGAATTTTCTTGAATGCATTCCCAAGAGGTTATATAACTATCTGCTGAGTAACCATGTTCATGAGGTCAAAGGAGAAATGACTGGTAAGTGATAAGTAGCTCAGCTCACCCAAAAGCCTCGGAGATGAATTCCTGTTGAGCCCCACGGCCATACATTTCGAAATCACTGAACAAATGGACCTGAAGGCTGTAATGGGCTTTTCCAATCATACTCTGTAACCTCCCTCATTACTCATCCTGAAAATTCCTTTAACACATAATACCCCTCTGCTTTTTGGTGCTGTATGTCATACACACATTTCCAAGAGAATTCATGCGTTCTTCTATCAGACTGTATTTCCTTTGTGTACTGATCAAGATGAACTATTGTGTGCAGCCTGAGTTCAATTCAGCCAGACCAGACATCAATAATATATTAGTGAAGCAGTTAGCAGTCTAAAGATATCAGTATTGATCTCCTACTTAGATTCAGCTTGTTTGGACTCGGAGACAAATAGCCTCTCCGCCTCTCTTGGGGAACCCATTTAATTTTACAGAAATAGTTAGTCTACACTGTTATGGCATCTGTGCTGCTGATGCCATTCACATCATCTGCCGTAGGCTATGTAAAGGTGAGGTAAAAGATTGAAATGGGAGAAGACACATTTTTTTTCCCTTTTCTTGCATGCATGCATGCATACCACTAAGCTGTATTCATTCATTATCATTTCTATCACGTGGACTCAATTGACAGGCCAAAGCAAAGTCTTTGAGGTGTTCGTGTTCAGACTTGTTTATAGTTGTCAAAGTGCCATGATTGTAAATTTCCATCACGTTGATGGAAACCACTTTCTGTAGATTTGTGATAATGGCTCCCTTCCTATTTTAAGAACCAGTCAATCAATGGCCCTTCTCTCATTCACTCTTTTCTTTTATACTTGCTCTTTTTCAAATGAATCAATGCAGGGGAAACATTTTAATGGACTGAAAGATTGTGGAACCCACAAATCCTGCGTGACTCAAGGTTGCATGCTAATTGTGGCATTTATTACAAATTCTGTCTGTGCATCTTCCCTCTTTCTCTGAGCAAACATTTTTCCTTATTGTGCAACATAACAAACAATAGATGGTGAATGTTTGCCATAAAACCACTGAAGCTCATTCACTACTGTCCTGGACTCTTTATCTGTTTAGCTCTCCACTCTTGCTCTCCAAAATCAAACCTCCATAGCGACAACTTTTCTCTGTAACTGAGATCACAGACTTCAGACTTTTGTGATATGAAGAAGGAACTGGATATAGTCAGTAGTGACATCAAACTGTGCTTGAATCAGTCATTTATAGTGGAATAACTGATAAAGTCTGTTGGGGAAGAATTTACCCGGCATAAATCTGTTCAGCCATGGTCATATTTGTAACTCCACAACTGTAGTAAAGGATAAAGAATAAAAGTCTTAAACAATGCAATTTCCATTTTATTGATCTCATTTTGAGGGCCATTCCTATGCATTTGGAAAGGGTGTCCCAGTCCGTAACAGGGGCAATAAATTGGTAAATGGATTAGGTTATATTAGATTTAATTCTCTTTCCCCATTCAGACCAGGTAATATGATTATTGTCTGTTGCTTCCTGTGCACAGTAGAAAGAGACGCGTATCTGAACCGCAGTAGGAGAACTGAAAGTACAAAATAGTAGTTAGTGACTTGTATGTCTGTGGCCACACGTTCTCCTTTTCTTTAGCCTGCTTAGTTCACTTGTTGTTTCTATATGTAATACCTACAGAACAACGTCAAGTCTACGAACTCACACTGAACATCTGCAGCACACATTCATTACTGCTCTTCATTTCATTTTCTTTATGCTAACATTTGACAGTTAGTGACAGATAAGGCTCCACGTTGAGGTTTTTCCCATTATAGAAGGAATTCTTGTTCTGGGAAGATATTTGTAGCAATTACATTATGGGTGACTTCAATAAAAGAACACATAAATATTCCCCTGCTGATTGCTCTTTGGAACACTGAGCACTAAATCAATAGGCTTTTTGCAACTAATTGAAAAATGTCCCAATAAAATGGAAACCTTGCAGGACTATTTTCAGACACAGAGAGACTTAAGTGCTCCCCTTCACACAAACAGTCTCCTGGGTGAAATCATCATTATTTCATCACTCCTTAAAACCTTTTTTTTTTTTTCATTATATTGAATGGCAATTAATGCAACGATAACCATGATCTTCATTGGGTGTCTCTAAAGTAAGATGCACGTGAATGCCTTCAGCTGTTTACCTTCACAACAAAGCTGTAAAGGTTTGTATTTGAAGCTAAATTGTGACATTAAAGGTGAGTTTACCTGCAAGATGTTCCAGAGGTTAAGGGGGAACAATGTACATCTTGTCATCTTTTTTTCCAAGTCTGAGAAAATAATCTTGGGTTCATTCAATAGAAAGCGTAGAAGAGGGCTTTTAGTTAGCGTATAGTGAAACACTGCTGGGACATTCTGGGCTGCACGGGAGAACAACCACATTTACATGGATGTTTCATTTTATACATTTATGTGTACTCTGTTTGGGCTTTTCAACTTGCTCCTCCTACCTCAGCTCTATCACCCAATAACCTGCATGGACAAACAGGTCTACACAATATCTATCTATCTATCTTTGTATTATTATTATTAGGTTTTGTTGTGAGGAGACTCTTGCTCTCTCTTGTTAATTAATCAATTATTAATTGACGAGTTAATAAATAATGTGTCTGTTCAATTATTGATTACTTATGGGACCATGGGAATCACCAACATGTTGGATCGTGTTGTGCTTTTGTTGTAGTCATCCTGTTGCTGGATGCACACATATGGACAACACTTACAGTAACACAGCCATACACAATAGACACAGAGTGAGACAGAGAGAGAGAGCAGCAGAGAGGATGCTGAACGTCTAGATGCACACACAGCCGTTTCTCTTGATTCATGAGAGATGTAAAACTGGAAAAATAATCAAATAAATAACCAAGACTACATTAGCCAACAAACACAAACACACACACACACACACACAGGGAGCAGCTGCCTGCTCATCCATCTCTGTCCGCCTTGGGTTGCCTCCTCAGCAGCTGTGTGTGTGTGACTGAGAGAGAGAGAGAGAGAGAGAGAGAGAGAGACGATGGGGGTTATTGGCAAGCTGAAGCGCACTCCTATCATATGTCATCTTTAACTGACAGTGTCGTAAAGCATTACGGAAAGCAGAGCGGAGGAGAGGGGCCCAGCCAGGGCTTTGTTAACCAGATAAATGTCTCTGCCCTGTTAGCCTGTTAGCCTGGTAGCCAGGAGCTGGTATCACTTCTAATCAACGCTCTTGCCTGCTCCAACAGGTGCTGTATCACTGGGGACCGACAGCTACCAAAAAAACCCCAACAACAAACAAACTAGTATAGTAGTATGTGTACTGTATGATATACCAGCCAGTCACAGGATTTTACTAAAGCTGGTATCATCAACTAGATTCTTTGTTGATAATGTATTTTGTTGACTCAATGAAAAAATGCCATTTTGGTTTTTTATTTAATATACTGAGAAACTTGTTTTGCTCCCTAAAATTTCACAACCAGGGTTGTTATTTTTTGCATATTATAATTTCAAAGGGGATAAAATATTTATTTGACTGTTCATCAGTACAAACATAGTCGAGTTTGAATAAAGATTCATTTCATCTGTGCACTATTAAATGAGAGTTGACAACTTCAGTTTGAATGGATTCTTCTGTATTAATGTATAAGCGTCACCTCACTTGCCAGCTGCCACAGTTTTTATCCATTTTCAGTTTTTTTGCTTTGTTTAAAACAGAACACGCATCTTAACTTGTTCAATACCTACTACTGGAGGACACCAGATTTGAAGCAGCCGTGAAGCAGAAAGACAACCTGGCACATAAAATACACATACGAAAAGCCCCCAAAAAACAAAACAAAACACAAAAATAAAGTACACAAACAACCACACACACAAATGCAGCCTTGTTTGGAGCACTTTACTGTATGTCTCTCATGTGGCTTCAAGGCTGCAGCTCCTTCCCCCACTCAATAATCATCCTGGCTCTGAGCATTAACTAAATCACTCCAAAGGACCCTCCAAACTGCGGAGTAATATAATTTGTGCATTGAAGGTTGTGTGGGTCCAGCTGATTATGTTAGCATTGTGACGGGAGTCAGCTCCTGTCAGCTCTTCAGCAAAGAGGAAAAACAAGCTGAAGACAGCTGCGGATGGAGGTATACATTAACAAGAAAGAAGGGAAAGAGGGTATGATCATCATTAACTATGAATTTTAACAAAGTAAACAGTCTAAATGTCTGGGGGGTAATTTTTTTTAGAGATAGTGATGGGCTGTCAAAAAAGAGCCGCTTAGTTTATTTCCATTTTGCTGCATTTTCTAATGAACTGATTCGGGAAAAATGTGACAGACCATCTTATTCTACAGGGAACACTTAAATTCACATAGTATGATACATTCTAAATTGGCTCTCCTCTCCCCCGGGCCTATTAAAGCCTAATTGGAGCCAAGCTACTTACCACTGATTGGATCAATGAGCACACCAGCACTGGACACAGGCCACTTTCATTACTTACTGCAGTTCAATACATGAGCAGGTAAAGCAGCATTTAGTTTGTGCAGCGGTAATAAGCACAGCTGCAGAGACTGTCAGATGATAGGAACAGCAATTTAGTGCAGTTGAATTATATTCCATCAGGTGAATAGGTGACAGTTATTTTCCATAAGTAACAGAAAATGATTGAATAAGTAAAACTGACATTTTACTTAAAGTGCACTTATAATGTGTGGTGAGTCACACTGAAGGAAAGTGGCAGCACAACTGAAAAGACCCAAGAGGAGAGAATCTTTTTGTAAAATAGGCAGATGTGAACACACACACACACACACACACACACATACACATGCAAACAAATAAATGGCCTCCAATGAGATGTATTGTGTGACAGTCTTTCCTTGCAGTATTACAGTGATAGGAAATCAATAGGCTCAGTTTATCAGTCGAACGTCCTTGACAAAACTGTCATCAAATCAAATCAGAAAATTTACTGCAGCAGTCCTCTGGCTAAACTCATCCCCTCTGCTGACGAAACAAAGAAGCAATATGAAAACCTTTTTTCAGTGAAACGAGGAAAAGTCCAGTTTGCAAACAGATTAGGGTGAACAATTGATTTGGCTTCACAAATGAAAACACCTGTGGTTTGTAAAAAACAACAAAAAAAAAACCCAACTCTTTGATTGCTTACGATAGATGGAGGCTATATTAAATGACAATAATATTTAGGTTTTGAGGTTTCATGTACAGAGACTGCAGAAAACCCATACACAGACAGAAAACCAAAACTGCATAGGCACCTGTGAGGAGGCACGGCTAGTGCCACTGTATGTTAGTGTGACTGGAGTTAATTCATTTACAGCCATGTGATATTCTCCATGGCTTATTATCCAGGTTGATACGATACCTGTCCAGAGGTATTGTCCAGAGAAAATCCAGAACACGGACCATGGGCATAATTAGATTACATTTAGAACAAAACTTTATACACTGCTTCCTTTATGAAACACATTATCAACCATAAACTCTAAACCATGCTCTAAATGACTATGATAAGAGTGAAGGCTCTAAAGTAGATGTACAGTGTAAGCGTCTTGCCAAAATTTAGACAGAGTAAAAACCAATTTCACAAATCAGAACATTTTGCTAAATGTCATGAAAGATGATTTTGTAGAAATATATATATATATTCTGATATAATTCTAATATTGACATATATGACATTTTTTTTAATCATAGAAGAGCTTGTGACTTTCTCCCCTACATGAAGTAGGTTATATAATTTAAACAATATGGAGTATGAATAGAACAAAGAATTTAACCAAAACATCAGTGAAATGTATTTACTACCTATCTGTTCACTACTGTGCTGTAATATTCTTCCCATAGCTCCAGTCATAAATTCTCCACTAATTTATGTTCTTGTCTGCAGTATTGCAGCATTAATAAAATGTACCCTGAGGACTGAGGAGCTGTGTGTGTGCATGTGTGTGTGTGTGTGTGTGTGCATGTGAGAGAGAGAAAAGGTTTGACGACCAAAAGCAGTAACACAAGAAACAAGGCAATAGTCTGTAACAAATCAAGTAACATGGTGCATTTGTAACATGAGTGAATCAGCCTGCCTCCTGTATGTAAGAGTCAGAAGGTGAGATGGTTTGATTTCATGATGGGATTTTAGAATAAGAGAATGAGAAAATTCTTATTGTCATGATGGGAAGGTCTTTAAGAATGGGAGGTCACATTTGTGCTCATGGCGGTCCGGGTGAAAATACTATGGCTCCAGCTCGGCCACCACTGCATGAGATGGCAAAATTAAGACAAATACGTCCACTTGAGCTGAAAACAAGCTGCCAGTAAATGCTATCATTTCGCAGGTGTCGCACACATCCATCACAAAATTTGCAAACACCTCCCTCAATTTCTCCACATCTCAGCCTGATGCTTACACAAACCTTGAACATCACTGAGCTTCCTCTGTGCAACCAGCATGTGAATTGTATTCAGCCTTTACAGAATGTATCCATGTCATTGTACAGCTCACTTAGCCCAGATTCATATTGTTTGATGATAAGCACTGAGATCCTATTCTGATTCCAACATTCATCCAACTAAACTAACTAGCTTTGATGTCTCTTTGGATAAAAGCATGTCAAATAAATACATGTTATTTCATGTAAAGAACTTAAGTAATTAGTAAAAATAAAAACACTTACCTGCTACAGAAACTCAAAGTTGTCGATGGTGATTTCTGAAAACATGTCGGATGAAGCAGAAGACCTTGACGTCCTTCTGACAGACCTAAGGGCAACGCAGCACAGAGCTTAGACAGACCTTTTTTCCACAGCACAAATGACAGAGATTAATTGACAGCTAATTACAACTGGAAGCTGGACTTAACAAAGCTAAATTAGCCAGGAAACTGTCAATCAAAATCAGGGAAAATCAATTGTACATGTTGTTAATAGAGAGAAACTACTGTAGCCCCACCACGATGGTATCAACATATCAACTGAGCAGCAACCACTGTGACTGAAAAGCAAAAGGCCAGAAGACTGCAGTTCTTTGAAAGGCCTGGTTACCAAAGCGAGTCGGTCTCCACTGACCTCACTTTTACGATTGTGATACAAATGCGGAGACAGACAAAGCCTGAAGTAGATGTAAATTGAATGTGATTTAAACAGTGGAGGAGCGACCGTACAGTCAAAGTCCAAAAAGCGGGGAGAATGGAGACTAGATACCAAAGGGAGCAGCAGCTAATTGGTGAAACATTCAGGCAGCCAAGGTAGGATATGATGATTTTTTATATCGTTAGTCTTAAAATGAATTAGAATTAAGGTGAGTGAACATAGATCGCCACAAACTGGCTTGGCTTGGCATCAGACATGGCCCCGTCTGAACTTCAAAATTACTGTACATCACAGAGACTATGTCTTATTATTACTGTCTATTGACACAACAACAAAACATTTTGGTCAGTAACACTGTATTAAAACAATTAAAACAAAATCAAACACTGTCATAATCGGAACCCACAAGAAAGTATCTTGTGAAATTAGCTCTTAAATACAAAAGGACAAGCTGGTGGGTGGAGACTCTGTCCAGGACATCTCTCATTTGAGCTGAGGGGGACACAGTAAATGTCTGGCCTTCCTATTCATTTCGTCCTCCTTCCTTTCTAACCCCTTCCACCCCAAGAAGTGGAACACTTACTCTAACATGAATAATGATGATGACTGTTTTCCTGGTTGGTCCTTATCCGCTGCCCTTATCGAGAAAGCGGTAAATGGGCCAAGATTTATTGCTATAAATTACATCATCTCTTTCCCTCTGTAGGAGTCGTACTTCTTTTAATCAATGTCTTAATATTACTGTACATTTCCTTTGCTTATTTATGTTTCCTCTTTATGCTGTTATCCTCTCTCTCAAATGAACTCACCTCAGTCCGCCTCAGAGCCTGTGTTTTATATACATGCACTTCAGTGTCATATAACAGCCGATGAAAACCATTTATCCAAACCCTATCTGAAGGCACAAAGTAACTATAATTAGGTATTAATCAAAGCTGTTATTAAAAGATCAAAGCTATTAAAAAGTAGGATGAAATATCATCAATAAATAAAAGATATAAAGGGTGTCCGAGAATGCAGTTTGTTGTTTTTTCATCAGCACTTCCGAATGTCTTCCTGATTTGTTACAGAGAATAAGTCATGAGCTGCCGCAGGGCTGAATGCTGGTGTTTGTCTTTATGCATGTGTGATGTATACACTCTGTCACATTAAACATAGGAAGCACCAGTAAGGACAAAGTATGAGTAATGACGCCTGCAGCTTTACTGAAAAAATTAAAAATAAATAAATAACATAAACATAGAGAGTGGAAACACATTCCACATAAAGCTCACTTGGTCAGCTGGGAGTTCAATCATAAGATTGGGTCCATGACAACATGACAAACATAGCTGATCAGAGGTTGCCAAATAATAAAACATGAATACTGTATATAAACCAGTGATATGTTTATTTGAACCTGGTTTGTAATTAGATATTCAGATTTTAATGACGATAACATGTTCATGTTGTCACCAACACACTCTGCGGCCCAGATCCTATGCCAAAGCCTGGAAGCTGCAATGACTGAGTCTAATGTCAGTGTGTAATGCAGCACGGAGTAGAACTTACAACATTCATGGCACTGACTTTATATACACATCAGCTTTTACTTCCTGAAATCTTGGCATTAGCTGCACATCAACACTAATGCATATCACAAAACAGGACGCGTTGCATGAACTGTCCTTGCAAAATTTACTAAGAGTTAACTTGAATTAAACATTGACAATTTGACTTTAAATATGTTGCTGAAAATTGGTGGGACAGCTCTCATGTCTGGCTCCTGCAGCTGAATCATTAACAATTGGCGCTAATAACAATGTACAATAACTATTATACACATGCCTCAATCCATTTATATAGACAGCATAATAGCTTTCTGCCTCAGTAGGTATTAGTCTGGAGGTGCAGAAGTTGTGATATGGGATTCCCTCAAGATGAAGCACTGACATTGAGAGGTGCAACATCTACACACACGCACAGCTCTGTTTGAAACCCTAAATATCAGCTTTCAAGTCTGCAACACGAGTGTGTCAATTTAATTTAGACTGGAATACACTCAGGAGGTTGTTATAGACGTGGATCTAAATGAAACCAAAACACCTCAGTGAACCACGTCAGTAGCTAATATGAAAAATTACAAATTTCTTTCGAATTACGATCTTTTTCATGGATCCAGTGAAATCCTCATTAAAAAGGCAGGAAGACTGTAAGAGAAAACTGTAGAAAGGGACAGAGTGATACCACACACCCTCAAGATCTCAAAATAAATGAAGGTACTTTTATGAAAGCAATGAGATCACTCACCTCTGCACTGCCTGTCACACTTTATGGGCATTTGTTCATGTGTTATGGATTTCATCGCAGAGTTGGACAGAATTTTACCTGAAATTACAGACAGAGCCCCGCGGTCAGAAACAACAGGATACAATATATATGGGGTCCAGTCTGTTTGGTCAAAACATATTTCTGTTGCCCATTGTTTCTTCACGTTTGATGATGTCAGTATGGTTGATTCACATTTGACTGTCAGACATGATTTAACTGATTATTCTATAGCAAAATAGAGCTCCATAAAAAAAATCTGTTTCAAATACACTACTTAAAGTACAGTACTTTGACATGTGAACACACACACTCACACACACACACACACCTTTCAACTGCACCATGAGGTAAAATCTAATACATCTTTTTCCATTAGCATGCGTATGTGTGTGTGTGTGTGTGCGCGCATGGGGGAGAGAGATTGAAGTGAGATTGACAGCCCTGACACTTCTGTCAGTTATAAGATTCAGAGGTAGGATTTTTGACTGATGCGGCCAACAGGCACTATCATACATATAACTCTACTGATCATATTAAATAGCTTCGGTTAACAATAATTGATTTTAACAAATGATATATGTTAAACACATTTGCACAGAATGTAAGCTATAAAATCTAAACACTGTAATGCATGTATGTGGAAAAAACAAAAACCAAATCATGACTGTGCTAAATAATATGATTTATTCAACTGACTCACATGTTTACAGCTATACCCATAGAGACACTGCATGAATAAATAAATAGCTGGCAGTTCACTGTTCGACAAACATAATTTTCAATGCTGCATTTATACATTTATCACACAAAAATACAGCATCATTGCAAATTACAACATAGAGCCACAAACGTGTCTGTGTCAGACGGCTGACGTTGATTCTTTTTTGTGTGTGTTCAGGTTTGTGGATGAACCTACGATTGGACACACTCACAATGACACTTATGAGGAAAGCTCACATTCACATTTAAGGCCCGACACTTTGCATATCATCAGACCAGCAGTCACCCTGTTCAGTTTCAAGCTGACGTCATTCTGGTGGCATATCACCAACCCCATGAAGCAGAGAAGGGACAGGTCGGGATTTAGTTTGCTTTACCATATCTCTGCAGGTGTGGATGCATACTAGGATTGTGATAAAGACTTACTACAAGGCCATCTTGCTGCCTCAACATATAATGAGATGTTTTACTACATTTTTCTTATAATTTCTTTGAAAAGACCAAAATCAACAAGGACATGCTACAATGAGGATTATCTCTGTAGCTGAAGTTTCACATATCACATTCCTCTGTGGAACTCGGTGAACTCCATTAGTCCAAAAACTATTAGAAATGCATTTGTAATTTGCACCTTTTCACAGAATGGTTTATGCTGTGTTTAAGATTAACGTTTTGCATAAAGTACTCATTAGTGTAGCGAATCTGCAATAATCCCCATGTGGAAATGGTCCCTGAACAAATGTATTCCTGGAATCTACAGTGCCTGTCTGTGTCCACTTCATGTTTGTTTTTTAACTGACACAATGCATGTGTGAGCGTTTTTAAATGTTTTTAGTCCTCAGGAATACATTTTACTCGGTGTAGGAAATTAGAGAAGTGAAACAGACTAACACTGTGGTGTACTGGTGACACTTAATCAACTTTAGTGCATCACTAACCTTATCTCTAAATTGGTAAATGGGGAAACAAAACTTGGCACGTTTTTAGCTCTACTTCCTTATCCTTAGTGTTTAGTCCCTAATCTGCTCATATTCCACCGCTGATGTTTGAATTAAGGCGAATCCACAGATTCAAAGACAGCAACAAAAGAGCATCAAGAGGAGAGAGACAAGGAAGTCAACTGGACTACAGTAACACATAACAATTCCAATAATTATTATTTAAAGTAACTTCTTTACTTGCTTGCTTGCTTCTACTTATACTGATCAGCAGTGTATGTAGTTGTTTGAAACAAGACCTTTGATAGTGTGAGGACTCATATTGGGGGAATTTATGGATAATGCTACTTAACAACTAAACTCTACTCATCACTGTCATCGGTGTGTATAACACACTATAAAACAAAATCCTCACAAACCTTTGCAGATGTTTGGTGTGTCAGACATCTGCAGCATTAATCAAATGTCCTGAGTGCTATTTGACTGGTGATTGGATCGATAATGACCGGCGCTACTGAGACCATCCTGGGAGGAACAATCACTTCCTTTCTCTCCTAACCTGCTGTGGCTGGCCACTCAATAAAGATATAGGATGAGCAAACACACGATTGTTGACATAAACACACAGACACAGATATATTTCAAAGCAGAGTCTGTGAAATTTTAAATTTTCAAGAACCACATTGATCCTTTAAAATCAGTTTGTACTACTATATGAACCACAGATGAATGCTAATCATCCTTAAAAGCTGAATTTTTAATACTGTCCAGGCAGAAATTTGGTTCCGATTTGTTTACATAAGATGAACTTACAAAATGAACACCATATGTGCTTTTATTGTTGTTAATATTAATGTTTTATATGAATGAATTAGTAAATTTGAGTACATGGTATGGAAATTGTGATAACCAGTGATAGCCTGGAGGGTAAACAGGAAAAATATTTAAAAATTTATAAAACTTTGGCAGGTTCATTTTGATAGTATATTTATCTGAGTGCATTAGTGTGGTGTGTAATGAAAGCTGTGGCTCCATTGAAATTACATTCACACCATGATGATTCTGCAGAACGATTTACGTTAAGTGCAAATATAGTGCCAAAAGTGTGGCGGTCTAGGGGGTGGAGGATGTTAAATGAGTTTGACTTTGACACAGGAAGCTGGGGTTTCGTTATATTTTATAACAACAATAACATTTCTGTAATGTTTAATTCCAAGTGTAGGATGCACGTGTTTTCAGCTTAAAGTTCTGATAAACTGACTGTATGCTACCGGCCCAAGTTAGCAACTTGCTGAAGAACATTAGTGCAGTATTCGTCAGAAAGATTAAGCAATTTGCTTCAGCAAATGGTGGAGAACCAAGCAGAAGTAAAAGTGTAAACACACAAACACAATTTCAATAGAACGCTAATGTTTCTTCAAATCTGCTGGATATGTAAATGAACCACTCTTTGCTAACTCTTTGCTATGGGGTACATCCCCATACCAACTTTATAAGGTCACTGTTGTGTTTACAGCTTGAGGCAATGCTTCCAAATGGCCCAAGTAGTAGGTTTAATCATGATTTTAACAAAACCATTGTTGTAGTCGAGTCAAATGGATTGCTTAGAAATAATTAATTTACAAAATGTTGGCAGTGAACATTTAAAAATGTCCAAATCCAATATCAAGCTTCTTGGTGAGACCAAGAAGAATAACGAGGTGGTCAGAGGTTCTTAATTTGACACCTTTTGTGTCTGGAATAGGATCGCAGGTAGATCGCAAGGTGAACACATGAAATCTGCAAAAACAAAGTAAATTCAGTATCATATATCTATCTTTACAGCATTGATCCTAAAATATTATTGCTCTATTAATAAATGTAGTCTAATGAAACTTAAAACTCAATCTGGAAAAAAGTTTATGGAGCATTCATTTGATGATGCTTTGTCAGCAGGTGTACACGTATGCATGTACGTTAACAGACACTGTCGTGTGCACACAGACATACTTCCTTGGTTAAATATTGCACTAGTCTCAGTGACCCATTGCAAACCCTTTCCATTTCCTCAAATAGGTGCTGTATGGCCATTTAAAAAGCTCCTCTCAACACCGTAGCAGCACTTAAATTAAAAATGATGGTTGAGATTCTGGATTCACAGTCAGGATCGAAACACAAGAACGAGTACGGTATGCTTAACACAGCAGACTGAGAGTCAGCTTCCTGTTTTTAGGCAAGGAATCTCAAAAAAGAAGGAGGTACCATGTCATCAGCATAAAACAAACTTGTGGATTTAGCTTCCCATGTGGCAGTGGCACTGCAGTTTCCTGAAGAATGTCAATGCCTCTTTGACTATTCCTTCTTCTTCAAATTCCTTGGTTTCCTTTGTGCCTTTGTTTTCTAGTCTTCATTGTCAAAAGCCTCTGGACTGGATACCCCATCATCGCTGAGGACCTCAGTGTTGGCGAAGGTCCCAGCAAGTGACGCACCCAGGGCCTGCTTGACGGGCGCCATCTCTGAAAGAATGATGTTATCATGGTTGCTCACCAGTGTAGCCTTGTCCATGATCTCCTTGCTATGCTTTGACACCACAGCGTCCAAGAAGTCATACTTGTGTGATAGCATACCACTTTCAAATAGGTACTTTGTTAGGTAAGAAAAGACCACATTAGCCAAGAAGGATGCCACCATAGACACAGACTTGAATGGGAACCTCTGCTTGATAAAGTACTCCTTGTCACCAGTGAGGTGATGTATCCTCTCCTGGGTCACCCAGCCAGGGTAGTAGATGAAAGGAGGGAGTTTGAGGTAAGGCTCCCCTCCACCAATGCGCAGCAAAAGACCAAATATATACCCAGCCACAGAACCATAGGTATTGGTGCCCTTGATAAATAACACACTGAGAAGTTGGGGAAAGATGATGACGTAGACAAGATCAGAGCTGAGGTACCACAAGCCGTATACTGATCCTGTTAGAAGTGCCATTGCAGTGGCAAGTGCTCCGAATACAAAGATGGTGAGGCGCATTACCCAAACAATTTCACGATCTGATGCCTGTGGGAAAGAAGAAAGGGATAACAGAGAAAAATGGAAGAATAAAAAGTGAGGAAGCTAAGGGAGACAAATTTACCCTGCAATTTAACATCAGAGTTCTAGCTTTAAGCTGTGTAGCGCTGTGGCTAGGTACATATATAAAATGAAAACTAAGTCCCAATCAAACCCAAAAAAGTCAACCTCAAGACAGACCCAAACCACCCACTGTGACATCACCCTTTGGTTTGTAAAGTGTCATTTTGAGGCCTTGAGTTTATAATTTGGCTGTCACCATCTTGATTTTTGAAACCAGGAGAAATCGCAACTGGACAACAATGTAAAGCTGAGGAGGAGTGAGGCAGAGCTGATCTGCTCTGTACTCTATCTTGATTCTCAGGCAGCTCGTTTGTCTGACACATTTCTACAGCAATAGAATGTAACTAATTGACTCATTGATTAGGTGACTGATGCTTGAACTATGCATATGTGTATTGGTATTTTTGTTGGTGCTCTTACCGACTGCCGAAAGGCGAGCTGATAGATGTTCCTGGCGAACATGGAACTGGCTGAGAGAATAGATGAGTCTGCCGATGACATGACCGCCGCCGACACAGCCCCCAGACCGAAGAAGGAGACGTAGGGCGGACAGAGGTGCTGAAGCACTATGGGAAGGATCATATCTGATTCTTCCTTATCCTTTGGAGGGAGGGGCCCATACGTTGTTTGGTTCCAGTCTGAAAATGAGAAGTGTTTTAAAAAATGGGAACAGAAATGTCAAGCCTTATTTTATCAGAATCAGTACTATTCACTGCATCATAGTATCAGGATCATCTCCTGGACCAATATTTTTCTTCATGGAAAAATCAACACAGTAACTTGAGCAAGGCAATATAGCAACATAAGTGCAGATGGACAGGCTGTGCTGGATGGTTTTATATTGAGATTTAAAAATTCTAATTCTTCCTGGACTCAAACTGTGGAGTTTTAAGTGGAATTATAATTTTACTACAATTTTTGTACAAAGCCCTTTTGGTTTTGTTATTTTTTGTTTTTTTTCAAACAAAAGGTTCAAATTTGAGACCTGATTACAATGCTCCCTGTGGATAGACCTTTTTTTCAGCAGCTTGACAATAAAAGGGTTTCATGTGTCGATGTGCCAAAATACAGCGAAGATTATCAATGTGAGGCTGTTTGCCAAAATACAGGAGAAAAGCCATCATAACATAGAATGGAGGAATGTCCCAGATTAAAAAAATATGACATCCATGCAAAATTAATGGATTAATACATAATGTTTCAAAGTATGAAATATAAGTCAGTGTTGAAGAATACATTATGTAGTTAATTTTAAAGCTCATTATAATCATTTCATTAATAATGACTGACTGCTGCAGCTATCCACTGATTCTAATGAGACATTTTGATGGCCGATTAAGTACAGAGCTGATATGTTATAGGCCTATTTCATAAAAGCCACGATAAATACTGGGAAATTTGTAATTTAAAAGGGTAATAGTTACAAAAGTAATCTTAATTTTGATTTGTCTTCAGTTGCCACTGCTTCATCAACCTGACATTTACTTGCTCGTACATTACCCTCCTACACTGGACTCACGCAATTTCCACTGACATCCCAGTCCCCCAATGCAGCGGACACCAAACACTTTACTGTCTGTATTCTGCCTTTAAACCCTCTGACATCCTTCTATCTTTCTGCCTGTACACAATCTCAGTCTGTGTCAATTCCTCCTTCCGCTGGATATTCACAAACAAGCGGTGGATTTTTGCTGGTTCTACATGAAAAGGTTTCAGATGGACCAGATTAATTAGCTCCTCTTCAGATGTAATATTCACTTAATCAGTATGGCCTGATGACTCTCCTCTGCCTGTTGTGACAGGATCCGTCTGCTGTTGTTTACCCTCCAGACACTGTATCCATCTGCATTTACACATCTGAAAAAAATAAAAAAACAAGCTGCTGGGGTGTAAACAACCCAGGAAGGCAGTGTGCCTCCTTTGATCGCACTTCCCTATTTGAATAAAGGACAAGATTCCTGGATGTTTCGATTGTCTTGTGATGTTTCATTTACTGCTTAATCAAGGCATCTATGTGTGTGTATACATATAATTCACAGATCAGTGTCTGATATGTTTGTGTTCAAACAAATTATATATATTAGTTAATACTTAAATTTATAATTTTTTTTCTGTATCAAATCTGGATATAGATTTGCATCAGTATTAAAGTCTGCAAGAATAAATAGAGTCGTGTATGTTGTTTCGACAGAAACGTATTTAAGTCCTGGGCAACTTCCACATGTTGTGCAGTGACTGATTTGAATTAAATTGTGCCGGGGCATCCAATATGGCTTTAAGTAGAGCAATGCCCCAAGGGATATGTGCTTGTAAGTGTATGTGTGGGTGTATTTACCAGTGGAGGCCCCTATAGCTCCTATGAGGACCGAGGGGATGGCCATGACCAAGCAGCCAAAGGCGGCAAGGAAGGAAAGGACCTGGGCGTAGGTAGCTGAAGAGGCAGAAAGAACCCGTTGAAAATAGACCTGCCAGGGAATCCCCCCCAACATCTAGAAACAGAAACACCAAACCAATGCATTACAGCCAGAAAGACCACCACCTATTCAGCTTTCGAACAACACTATATCTAAATTAATATTAAAATATTAAGCTTCCCTGTTCCTAAACTGTGCTTCTTTGAATCCCCATAACGAATGACACTTTAGGTGAAATCAAAGTGCATATGCAAATCACTTCAACAGTGAAATACTGTCTCTTGATTAGTTGTCTGATTAAAGTTATGGCATACCAGCAAACAGAAGTTGTCCGCCCACAGCCATTTGTCCCCAGGCTCAATCTTCCCCAGCCAAGGTGACTGGTAGATTTCCTCCTTGGCTGAAACACCGATGTCCGATACGGCAGGATTGGACAGGGCAAAAGGAACACTGATCCACTGATGGAGAGGAGAATACAGAATTAAAATATTATTGTGGTTGTGGTTAGGGTATTAACAACTATTCTCTGATTCTCATCCCAACATATTTCCACGATCGAAGCTGTTTGCTCTGACTACAGATTCAAATTTCAACAGACTTTAGACTGTTATATTTACATTTATATCTGTATGTTCCTTCTAATGCGACCCGTTTCTTATACAGACACCAGAGAGGCTTTTTTTGCACATTTAATACATTACATTTCTTCAGAAATCACACACACATATACATTTTTTGTATCTTTAATACGTTTCTGACATGAAAATTATCGAAAAGGGAAAATTGTCATATATAAGCATTTAACAACCTCCTGTAGTAGTTTAATGATTTGAGCTGAAAATATTGTAAAGGTAACTCTTTGGTCTTGCATCTACTGCATTTTGTCCAATGGGCCCACTATAGTCCCCTGCTGGGGAGCCATCTCACAGTGAAACTCACCAAGCCCACAAAGATACAAAAGAGCTGGACCACATCTGTGTATGCGACAGAGTAGAGTCCTCCAACGAGTGTGTAAAAGATGGCTATCAGAGCCGAGATGATCACAGACATATTGATGTTTATGTCCACAATCACACTCAGAGTGGCACCTGCAGAGTAGTAAGACATTCACCTCAGCAGATACACTTGGAGTAAGGTTGAAGTGATGCACATAGTGAATTTAAACAAACAGGACATTTAAGGTCCAATAAAAACACAGATGTGGTGTGACGTGGCGACACTAATGATCACCTACCCAGGGCAGATAAAATGGCTGCAGACCAGAAGATTTCTCCCATGAGGGCAGGGATGAAGAGCAGCCCCCCCATCCTTTTTCCATAAAGCTGCTGGAAAGGATCCAGCATGGTGACGTAACCACGCGATCGCATGGGTTTGGCAAAGAAAAGTCCACCTGAGTGATGTTAACATTATGTTAAGGTAAAAAAACATAGTGAAATAGAGTAAAGTGAATTGTCCAAAATCTAAAACAATAAAAGTACTTCACACAAAGCATGTATATCCTATTGATATCCCCTTTTTATGACTCCTTGAAGCGCTAGCATTACTGATCTTACAGTTTGTTTGTCTTTTTTTAAATATATACTGTATATATACAGAACCATACCATGTTTTTACTACTCTCCTGCAACACAAGTGCTCAGTGACACCAACCTGCACTGATCTGCTACACAACTTTGGTGCAGAGTGACAAAAGTAAAAGCAGAAATGTTTGCTTCCTACCAGTCACAATAATATAAAACAAATGGAAGAAGGGAATGAACATTGGTTACAGGCATGGCTCTTCAAAAGTTTCTCCATGTCTCTGAATTGGAGCAACTTTCTCTGTCTTGTGTTGATGTGTTTCTTTGCTCATACTTTGTTTGTACAATATGATTAAAAGAAGCGGTTCTGTACCAACAACCAGGCTGAGAGCATAACCAAAAGGTGCCTGCGCCCACGCCAAGCCAAAGTCCGGCAGGTAGACATATTCTGCTGTCCCGTTGATGTAGCCACCACCAACCCAAGTGGCTGAAAGCAAGAGAAAAAACAAAACAAAAAACAAACCCAAAACAACAACAACAACTTTACGTTTTTTTTTTTTTTTTGTCAAACAGTAAAACACACACCGTTTACATGCGCTTAAATGTAAAATTGATTCGTGGATGTAAAATAACGCGCGGTTCCGTCCCGTCCGTGCGTAAAAGACGGGTGGTTTTACATTTTTGTCTCTTTCTGAGATAATATAACAAAAGTGACACCGTGCGGGACAAACTAAGAGTCTCGGTAGTTCACCAACTCACCGGTCATCGTGAATCCACCTACGAACAATCCGATGTCTCTCCCTCCGACCATGATACTCTCGCTCCGGTCTCCGCCATCACCAACTCCTGAATTCTTATTCTTCCACGCTGCCCAGATCCCCACGAACAGGATCAGGAGATAGAAAACCACTATGGCCACCAGACCCTCGGCGTGGATGGTCATCTTCCCTCCGTCCGCTTCCTCCCGCCGAGATCAGGTGCGAATGCGCGCGGCGGGCTGAAATCTCATGGAGAGAGCTCTGTGGAAAAAAGGGAAAAAAGATTTTCTTTGATATGAAGCTAAAAATGCCACAGAGGCTTCACTATCTTTATAAGGTCATGATTTAATAGGAACTACTGACCAAACGGTCATTATTAAAACATCGCAAACCAAATTATCAGGAGCCACCAAATTCTTTAAAAGCTGCACGATTCACGTCTCAATCAATTCAAGGTTTTAACAGCAGGAGTTATATTCTCCAGTGCTTTCCATTTAGAGATTGCAAACTAATTTACCTTGGAATAACACGTTTTCTACCAAAATCATTTTAAAGATTGTATTATTTAGGAGAAAAATGATCAACTCAAAATCTGCAAATGAAGAAGCACGTTAACTACAGAAGCATTTTTACATCACAGGCTGAGGTGAACCCTGTTTTCTGTGAATATAATATCTGCTAGTAGCCTGAACTTACATACATACACAATGCATCAAAACAAACAAACAAACAAAAGCAAAAAAACTGCTTTGACTATTGCATTGACTCCAGACCTTTCACTGACCATACAATTTACCCAACACAAAAAGACAAACAAAACCGGTACTGGAAGTGTATTTGATTTTTAACATTAAAAATAAACATAAAAAAATTTCTCTATTTCTTTATTCTTCATTCCCCACTACAACAATCAAAGCTCCTAACTGGACTTGTTCAGTAACAGCTTTGATGCCTTACCGTATCCAACTGACGCACAGAACAGGAAGAGCAACAACCAATGCTCCATCGTTTTATCAGATCAGAAGATGCAAATGAGAAAATATACACAAACAGAGCTAGTATTGATCATAGATCTCATAAAAGACGAGCGATGCCTATATTGTCCAGATTTTGAGACAGTGGGAGGACTTTTACGCACGACTCACTTTAATCAAAGACATGCTTACTTCAATTATGGCGCTTATTTTCACACAATATGTGAGCTAATTTTCACTTTACTCCGACAAAATGTAGTAGCCACCGCGTTGCCAAACATGATATTAAAAATCTGGACCGACGCTCCACTGTTTTCTGAACCGCTGTCATGCGTAAAAGTCCACGAATGCTTCTCCAAAGTGATGCGCCGTCAAAAAACCTTGCGAAACCCAAAACCAAAAGAAATCTAAACCAGATGGATAAGCGTTTGGTTTCCAATGTGCTGCATCACCACAGCCAAAGCTGAGGTTTTCAGCTGCTCTCTGCGCTGACACCACGGTTCCAGCAGGCCCGTGTTGCATTATTGATCTCTCTTTAAATCAACATCTGTCAGTCATGCAGTTAGATGCAGCCAATATTAATGTTGTTAAAGAAAATCATCTGAAGAAGTGGCATTATCTTACCTCTCCTTTGGAGAAACAGGTGTAAATAGATGACAGGAGCAGAGGACTTGAGAGTCAACCAGAAATAAAGCAAACCCAAATCTCCTATTTATTTATTTATTTATTTATATTTATTTATTTATTTTTTAGAGTCACCAATGCTCGTCAGAGAAAGAGAGGGAGAGTATGGGAGAGACGGAGTGAGAGGCAAAGAGCGAGGGAGGTGGGTGGAGATGAATGGGAGTGGTGGGTATATTGGGTGCTGTCAGGGTTGGTGGACGGGGGATGAATGTCTTCCAGGGCACGACGAAAATAGCACCTAATAGTGAATGGCATGACGCACGGCCTCTCCGGGAAAGCTTTCCAATATCATAATATCATACTGGCAATGGATGAAACCTTTGCTTTGCCAGGTTACATTGCAGTTCTGATTTACGATCTTGCGCAGGTCCCCAGTCGCTCTGCGATTAAAGCATCGCGTTTATTCCGGATGGTGGTAATGGCTAGGATGCGAGGCCAGCATAGGATTACTTTTTCATCTTATGATTTACCCATGCAGTCCAAATCTGACGCTTTCCCCATCCAAGAACACCGTTCGATTCACGCTGAACAACAAATTTCCCTGTAAAGACACAGACGGTAAAAGAATGGGGCAATGCGGACTGACATGCCATTATTCCGGCCACTTTTAGAATAATCACCATGTCAGAAAAAAAAAAAAAAAGTTATTACACCTGAGTCTAACGAATGTTATCTCTTCTAGTCTGAAACAACAATTCCCACAACACCTCCTCCTCTCCCTGGGCTCAGCCAGTCCGCTGTCCATGGTGCTGAAATGTGAAAACTCAACGCCAGCAGCAGAAACATTTCAAATGTTTCAAGCTGGAAGAATTTACTTCTCCACAATGTCTGCATCTTCATCATCATTATCCAACATGTAGGATGTAATGACAGAGTCTGCGGTGCTACACAAAGTGGCCTTTGATATTGTGGTTTTGAAAACATAATTCAGTTTTACTCACTTTTAGGTAGGAGCATTATATTTTCCAGGGGAAACCATGTAACAAGCATTTTTCTTTCTAAAATTGCAAAATAAATGAATTGGTCCTTCCTCGTCAGCGACTCTAGTCTATGAAGCTCTTTGGTGTAAACGAAGGTGTTGACAACTGGAAAAAAGAAAAGTGAATTGAAGTGTGACATGTCGTCCAATTTAGTGTGTGTGTGTGTGTGTGTGTGGCAGGCTGTTCGACCAGGGCAGCTCTAATTGGATGGATTTCTAATAAATAAGACAAAGTGTACAAGAAGTTACAGGCAGACAACCTGGAGAATCTCAGAGGAGTCTCAAAAAACTTCAGAGTTGGTGTCCACCGGGTGATAATTATTTCCATTTCATATATTTGGTTTAATGACTCAGACTTAATCTTAGTATTATTGTGTTAAATGTGAACCAAAATATTGTCTAAACTACATACAAGTGAAAACAAAACAGTCGGTTTCTAGCCGGTAATCACATTCTCAGCAAGACATCTGTCGCCATCTAGTGGGCATTTTAAGCGTTGTTTCACAACGTGAGGGACATGAGACAAGACAGTATGCAGAATATCCTGCATGTTACACTGACTATTTATTTTAACTGATCAGAACTCCACTGCCTTGTACGGTGTGCTTAGCCCAGGCAGAGTTTCTTGAGTGTTAAGTCCATGGCGGTCATTAATGATATTATTGGATTTTAGCCACTTCATCCTCAGTTTGACAAAAGGCCTGATAAAGTTTGACTCGCCATGGATATATCATAAACTAATATAGTTTATGATCATTAGTTACAGCTGTGCAGCTACTTTAACAATTAAACACGTCAAAATGAAGGCTACAGTTTTTGAGTATTTATGAATTATTTTTATCATCGATGTTTAAATTATCAGAAACATATATTAACTGCATATTTATGCCAACTTCAAATTTATTTGAAAACAGTGAATACAGGAATTAAATGCATGCAATGTATTTGTTAAAATAGTACTGATGTATTTGTATTCTTTCATCAAGATTAAACCAACTAAAAAGCAGGCTCCAATAAAGATATGACAAGAACAACTAGTTAATCATTCACATTAGTGATACAGTAAGAATGTGAAATATAATTTATATTGTCCTTCCCTGACTATTTGCAGGAAAATACTGCCATCTTCTGGTCATGGACGGACAAGCAGCAGATCAACTAGTTTACATTCTGTTATTTTGTACCCACTGTGCTGGAAACCACTTTACTGAGAACTCCAAGTTTTTGTGCTTGTGTCTCCCCTAAAATTAGACGTAGTTATTGAGCCTATAGCCACTGCTAGAAAGGGAGCAAAGTGAGGAAGCATGATTGTCCTTCAGGGCCTCAGGGGGCTTGTAAAGTGGAGCAGGGGGGTATATATTGTTGAAGGCAGGGGGAGGAGATGACGGTTGGTTCCTCTGCATATAGGGGGGGCTCTGTGACCTGCCATCCCTGCTGCTCCAGCACAGCACCAGTCCTCCGCTCAGACTGAAGCAGGCCGAGGCGTAACCGAGGTACACGGCCAGGTCGATCTCATATTTCATTCCACTGGGAAGGAAGGGGTCGTAAAATTCCATCACAACATCACTGGTAGTCCAGGACACTGTGACCAGGCAGAGTAGACCAGCAGAGAGGAAACAAATCCCCCCACTCATCAGCAGTGGAGACTTGATCAATGAGCCATGGGCAAAGTGGGTACACTTCATCCCCATCACAGACACTACAGATGCCAAGACTGAGGCGATGCAGGAGAGCACCATGAGCGCCCTTGCTGCCTAATGTGGAGAACAGACAAGTGCTTTAAATGTTGGGACCAACCCTTCTGTTATATTCTGTCTGAAAAAATCCAAAATTTAACATCTTCATATTTATTTAACTTGTCTGATGGTACCTATTCTTTTATTCTCTTGTATGTTTTTAATGGTGTGTTAACTTGTGTGAATTCTATACATTTTTATTGTACTTTCAGGGAGAAAACAAAGACAACTGTTGACAATTATTTAATCAATCAACTGCTGACATATTTTGAAAAAGCAACTGCAACTGTTTGGGATCTTGGCAACAAAAGTTGTTAAACTTGAATAAATACGGTTAATTTGCATTTGCTTTTAATCTGTTCTCTGTGTTGACGTTACTTACAGTCATGTACAGAGTCAAACATGACTGTTCGGAAGAGAGGAGAAAGAGAAGGGAAGAGACATACATTTTTTGACTCACAAATACTTCTAATCTATGACTCTGGGCAATAAAATCTAAAAATGTATTAGTTATCATCATTCATATGTGACAATTTTCTATCATCTTGGATTAATCTTCTGATTATTTTTCAAATAAATATATAACTTTTTTATGGGTAAAATGTGTGAAATCCTCACAGTTAAGTGACTGAAACAAGTCTGATGGGCACTTGAAAAATGACCGAAGCTATCAATAATATATTAAAACATGTGGCAATTCATATCTAGTCATCTCAGTTTTACTTAGGGTAACATTTAGCAAATTAGATACAGCATTTAAAATTTTTGTGGATTAAATGGTATGCGTGTGATACCTGTAGGTCACGTGGCAGTGCCAGCAGAGATCTGTACAGCTCACATTGGTAAATGCCAGTGCTATGCCATACACATTCCATCCACAGGCCTTTCATGTAGGCAGTGGCTGTGATGATGTTCGAGCCAACATGGGCTGTGCTGCGCCATTGGGGGAGCAGAGTTGAAATCACAGTTCCCACAAGTCCCAACAGCCCCAAGAAGAAGCCAAGGAGCTGAACTGCCATGCTGGCCATGACTGTTTCACTCAGATGGATGTTCAAACTGAAAAGTACAAAATTAGAGTTAGGATTGATGAGTGACTCCACACACTAAGAAACAGTTAGTTCCATCCGTATGTCTCAGAAATGTGTATCAGGCTCACAAACACACAATGAATGCAGTGGTTAAATATGAAAGGAAGTAAAATAAATGCCAAAGAAATCTTTTAAATAAGTTTAAAAGATCACCAGATGAAAAAGAAGCACTTTTGGAATAAAACTGTGGTTCCTCAGGCTTAAGACGTGGCTCGATTTCTCCTGTTATCTGCATTGTCCCCAGCACTACAGTAAATTCCACCGAGCTAGAATCCAGTCACAGCGACTGAGCGATTCCTCAAGTGTCTCTGGAGTGCAGGCAGAAATAGCTGTGGAAACTTTCAGTATGCTGCCATCAGTCTCTGGTGAGTGGCAGATGACTGCATCTGTAACTAATGAGAGCAGTGTTCAGCTTCACCTGTTTAATGCTCTCCTCTGGAGGGCAAACCGCAGCAGTCTATTTGTTAAATTTTCCGACACCCCTCAGGAAAGGGGAGTGGGGGAGAGGAAATTAAACATTTACAGAAACTGCCCAAGCTGAGAGTACTGTTATCAACCGCTAACTTTGAAAATGTTCACAGCTCTGCAGGGTATTTGAAAGAGAGAGGTATCAAATGAATTGATCATACAACTGGACCCCAAATGGTGGAAATAACGGATATTAGTGACGATTGTAATAATTGACAAAATCCTATTATGTCTTTCTCTGGTTTGAGATCACCTGGCACCTAGTTTTACACAAACTGGAGAGACAATTCCACCTGCCCTCAAGTCCAAGTCCAAGTCCAAGTAAATAACCTGTCCCATATTAAGGAAATGACAAACCCAGTAGTTAAGCATTTACTTTTGTTCTTTCCCAATGTTTTCAGTGAAATAGCGTCTAGGTGAAAACATCCAGAATAAGGAGCAAACACATTTCCCAAACAATCTAAGTCCCTGAGAAATACACATTGTTAAATAAATGGACAAATGATACTCCTTGAATTCAAAACCGCTCATTGTGCCCACAACAATGAAACAGACTGGCTTTAAATTTCAAACCAGAGTAGACAAACTAAAACAGACCTATTGTTTTGACTTCCTCAGAGAACAGAGGCTGTTTATAAAGCCTGATTCCTGTTCAGCGTTAGACCTGATGCTGTTTGGGCCTCTTAAATATGAGGGATGCAGGCGTCATTGTTCTTAATTAACGATTGACTACAGTGAAGGCATAACAAGTAAACATGAGGAAAGCAAAACTGTGACAAGCATCTCGTTATGTTTGTTTGATGTCCAGTTTGATTGCTGACAACTGCAAATATAATTTTGAGCAAATGGCAACTGCAATTTCTACACTGAAATACTGTAATGAACTAAAGTCTTAAACTTCCTACATACATAACAAAAAATCTTAATAATTGAATACTTACCAACAAGGTAACACGAAGACTACAGAGCCTGGTCACAGGTGTCCAGACAGTACATTTGTCCAGAGTGACAGAGACATCTTTGGAGAGGGTCCAAATATATGGGGTCACTGGCACAGATTCCACGCCAACCAGCTCCTTCTGTCTCTGCTTCTGTTTTAACACACCAGCAAAATGTGACAACTGTCAAATATGCGACCAGCCATATATTATCATGAGCATTATCCCTTTCAGTGTCAGGAGCACCATGTCAGGGATGACATGAGACAGTCTTGCTGCTGACTTGTTGCTCCCGACAGATAAACAGGGTGGATGTCAACTAGTGGAGGCAGAGCAAAAACAGACAGAGGAGATATTGTCCTCACTGGTTGTACTGCTTTAGTCTCAATAATGCTCCTCTCTGGGTCACCAGAACTATGGATAAAACATGATTAGATACAAATGTAAAAGAATGAATGTAAAGATCATTTCATAAATCAGCTTATTTGCAAGCGAGAGAAAATCATTTATTTAATTTTAAATGCTATCAGCTGACATTGCCAAAAAGAAAAAGAAGCAAAAAACAAAGAACAAAACAACCAAACTGTACTCTATAGTGTTGTGGTACATACTGTAGAGAAGGACAGGTGAGGTCATTCAATACTGTGGTTTTATCCTGGGTTCATCTTTAAAGTCCACCATCTTGCTTATCCTCTCCCTCTGCACCTCAGACCAGCAGGACATCCTGTTGGTGTACAAGAACATTTTGCCAGACCTTCCCCCTGGGGTCTCTCATGTAGTATTCAGCTCTCTGTAAGAGTCCCATAGCGAAGGGATGATCCTCTTCAAGGTTTGCCTGTGGGAGACGCCATTTGAATGTGGAAGCCTTTATAGTCTTGGTTAAGCTGAAATAATCCTGTGATTAGCAGCTGAGCATTGCTGGTTTGTTACCCGCTGCTGGAGGGTAACACAACCACAAACACATCCGCAGTGTAGTGCAGGCCTTCCTTTTTAAGTCTTCTTAAGTCTTCAGAAGTCTGAAAGTTGCATTCTTCTCTGCATTAAACACACCCTTTTTCACAGTATTAGACAATACTGCAGATACACAAAACAAAAGTAGATATTAGTTATACTGTATGGGCCCTGCACACCCACACAGAGGTTGATGATGTGTTCACTGTGGCTTAGCTCGGGTTTTGTGGATGGACCATAAGTGGCACACATGTAAGAAAAATTCGTAAAAAAAAAAAAGAAAAGAAAAGAAAATTGACCTGAGACCTGATTATATCACTGAGTAAAGTAATTTTATCAAATACATATTATGAAAGACACCCATAATATAAAATGCTGTCTGAAAGTCTAAGCTCCATATTTAACGTTTTCTTAGAGGTCATTAAATGTCACTCTATCTGCAGTACAGTGCTCGCTACACATCAGACCTTTAACACATCCATTACAATTATTCATTCAGTGCTGCTTTTCCTTGCCATTTTCCCCACTTTGTCGACATTATAAGTACTTAGACTCACTTGAGACGATATATTTTTTTGATAGCAACTGAATAATTGTGATGTTTTATGGGTGCAGAGGTGAAACACGGTAGAAACTCGTCTTCACCGGGAAACTTGACTGCGTTTGTTTCGCGCCGTTGAAGAGGAGCAGTCAAAGAGCCCCGCAGGCTAACAAGCATCTGCCTTCATCTTTACCTTTACAGCCCTTCAGTCCACAGCACCGGTGAGCTACTTTCACACCAAGATGTATTTTATTTAAAAAAAAATGTCTGCTTCCTTCCTTGGTTACTTAACCGGAAACATTAATGTAGCCACAACTTTCCCCGGTTATTAGTTTGTCAGGTGTTCAGTTTAGCTAATGCTAACTAAGTTAGCTTTGACCTAGCATATGGTCGGTTCGCCACCAGACCTTTTCTTTTCTTTAGTTTTTTTTTTTCTTTCTCTGCGTCAAATGTACTCAATCTGTCCGAATGCAGTCAGCTGTGTGGAGGAAGTCATGGTGAGAAAAGCCTCCAGAAACGTCAGCAGGTATACGATGACACATAAGACCCACCAATACAAGAGCAGCTGCAGGCCAGCGAGAACCATCATGACCCGCAGCCAGTGCGTCACCAGCTGCAACTTCTTCCACAGGCTGCCGGATGAGGTCTTCCACATGGTCCTGGACAAGCTGTCCTGTAGGTACCTGCTAACATCACCCCTTAACCCGGGGCTTCAGTTTAATAATTTTTATAGAGCTACTAGTGCTCTGATATTCACTACACATGGCATGAAAGAGACATGACACATCTATTCAACATTTTTGCTGGCGTTAAGAATAAGTATGATAGTCCTTCGATTGGAGTCTGAGTTAAACTCCTGACTTTTTGCTTGCTGCTTTTATTTATCAGTATGGATGTTTACATACATCTACATGAGACTTTGCACATCGTTGTCATTTATGTTAACTTAAAAGATGCATAGTTTAGTTTAAAACTGATCACTAAGTGTCTCATAATACTGAGTTTTGCATGAAACAAACATCCATCTCCCTCCAACCCTTGACTTACTTTTGGATAATTCAATGAAGAAAACCATACTTTAAGATTGGGTTGTACAAATATTTTATTATTGAAATGAAATATGGCCATACGCAATTGTAAAATTGCAGCAGCTGCAATTGTTTGATGAAGATAAAATGTGCCGTATATTCTCCATATTTTAGGGAATCTGCTAATTTGGTGCAGACTGTGGCAAAACTGACATCATCATCAGTTTTATTCAGTAAAATTGCAGTGCATACATAATAATTCCCACTAAAACTCATCACAATTGCAGTATCAATCGAAAATAAAAAGGAATTCATCAATATGATTTATTTTGCATATTTTTCAGCTCTACTTGTTATGAAGTTATGATATTTCACAGAATTTTAGGAACATATTCAGATGAGTGTTTTAACACAGACAAAATGTGAATCAAGTAAAAATTTCAATATTTGTGTAGCAGGCTCAAGGAATACCGTATCGTGAATTAAAACATTTATGTTTTTCAGTACTGGAGATCAGTGTGTTTAGCATGGTTTCCAAAGAAATCACTAGACATATTATGGACTACATCTCCACCCTATCCTGGAAGAATAAAATGATTGTGCAAGCTTTTCACCACTCTACTTTTCAAGAGAGAAGATCCACTATTGGACACTACAGAAACCTTGGTAAGCAGCAATTTGTATTTTTGTATTTTTAAATGTTAGTTTTTTTATGATCACCAAAGAGTACGATAGATAAACCGCTTCATTAACTAATTTAGAGGTGAGTCTTTTTTTGAACTACTGTGCCATGTTGACATTCTCAGGTTTATTGTTCAAGAGATGTACTCTGCTGTTACCAACAAAGGAGAGGTTAAAGTTCATCTTCAGCAGGTTTTCACAGGTAAGGAATTGAAACATGCCACAACTTAAAAGCAAAAAAAGTGTTTTCCATTTCAATTCAACTCATGAGAGCAAATTTACTTTTAAATTTACATTTCCAATATTTTTTAAGTTTTTAAGTTTGCAATTTCAAATTGCACTTTAAACAGTTTAATGGAACTGCACCTGTACTGTCATGAGGTTAATATATAGTTCCATTCTACTATTCTTGGAGGAAACAGGTAGTATTGAGCAGGCACAATAATTTTACAAAGTTGTGTTATTGTTGTGCTTTAGATTCCCTGCTTCATGTTGGAGCAGTGTCTAACTCCAGACTGCATTGGCTTTTCCAGCTATGGTGTCTTCCTCCAGGTGAGAGACTCATGTGATGTCTAGAAATGTTAATAAATTTATCACTGAATGTTATTTAAGGAAATTACAAGTCATGTACAGCTATGAAAGGATAAACATGAAAAACAGGCAGATTGCAATACTTAATGCAGCTTTTAGACACCTATTTAAAAAAGTAAATGATAAATGTTTTTCTTGACAAACTGTACAAACTGTTACAGGCTAGTAAAGTGACAGGTATCACCAGACAAGGAAAAACAATGATTTAAATGAATATCTCTCTACAGGTGACCTTAACAGCACACATTCTAGATCGTCAAGGATGACTGCAAAGCCTGAAAATTAAGCCCAGATAGAAAGACTTTTGCAATATGACTCATCTGTGCTTTGCCCTTTGTCTCAGAAGGGAAATATGAAATCCAGAAATTATTTAAAAAATAAGTATATGAATAAATAAATCTTAGCTAAGGTTATGTTAATTTCTTAACAGACTCTTATTGCTGGGTGGGATGAGTTGGAGTGCCAAAGAGTGTTCACCTTCTTGTGTGACATCACAAACCTGCTGCAAAAAATGGAGGCAGTTATCACTTCAAAACCAGGTATGTGCTAGATGTCTGTAAGTGAAAATACATTTGAATTTAGGATAAGTTGAACTGTAACATAAGGAAAACGGTGCATCATGGAGGACACCATTCTCTGTTCAACCAACAGTCTGAAATTCTTGTACAGCATTCATTTCACTCTCTGGGTCAGATACAGGCCTATGAGTTAGTTTAATGTTGTGTGTTTACAAAGTCATAGAAGAGAGTGAGTTTATATCAGTGTAGAGGGGTCAAGTGAAAAGACAGAGTAATCTCATGGTGACTTAGGCTGTTGTAGTGCCAAGATGCTATTTACTGTGTGTCTTTTTGTAAGGGATGAGGTGGTACGAGGAGCTGCAGCTCCGTGTTTTCTGCCGTCAGGTGCTGTTGGACCCATGGTCGAACCAGCCAGAGTGTCGTTTCTGGCTAATGCAACTCCTTAAGCCTTGGCCCATGGTCAGCAAGGTGCACTTACTGTTCATCCTCTATGGACCCCTGCTTCCTGATGGTGAGATAACCCTGACATCTCACAGCTAATAAAACCATTCACAACCCCAATAACATAACCAGACCTTTTTTAGTCCTCTCTACATTGCCATATTCCATTTATAATACTACGTTATTGGTGAGCATTAATCTGAAATGCTCTGTGCATCAGATTCTCACTAGTGTTAAAAAATTACTGCAATGGTTGATAATTTATCTTCATATATGTGGAAATTGGATTAAAATGTACAACGTAAGTTTTTACTTTGAGCAACAACATATAGCGGAGATAAAAACATAGAAATTAATGCTATTATGAGATTGCCTATAAAACATAATTCTGTGACACTTTCAAGTGTATACAAAATAAGTGAATCACTCCCTCTACATGCAGGCCATCTTGGTTGGCAGGATCTGGTGGACAGAGGTCAGCCTCACAGCGCTCTGTGGGATCTGGCCAGGGCCATCCTCCTGCTTTTTGGCAAACTGACAGTCAAAGGCTGGAACACGGAATCGTTAATGTCAATGCTGGATGAACTCACTGGTAACATGCTTTAGTGGTTTTCAATTGTTTTAATGTCACAGACTTGCAGACACAGTTTATAGACCTCAAAGTGATCAGTCTATAACATATCAAATGCTTAGATGCAAAGCACAATCAAGCATTGATTGATCTGAAAGCCACCAGATGACTTGGGGATCTTCCGAATACAGTTTACTAAATTAAAGTGATGTGAAAATTCATCTACTAAATAAACAATTTCATAAAATTTGTCCTCTTCTCGTTGTGCAGGTATTCCTCAGCCATGGCACGTGGAGAACGTGGCTCGTCTCTTGGTGCTCTGTGGCAACAGTCTCTGCTACACAGTTCTGGCCAGCAAGGCCCTGAATGGACACCTCCCTGAGAGCTCCAGGCTCATTGTCTACATCATACTGGTTACAGCATTGGCTTTTATCATCAGCTGCACAGAGTGTCATTTAGAATAGTCACGGATATTGGGTCATAGTTAGCTTTTTGATTTATAATCAGATATTGACCAGTATTGCCCTTTTCTGTTCTGATAAGAGGCAGTTAAACTACAATCTGTACAGCAGATTAATGTGATTAAAAATAAATTCAGGATAGGTGGGCATCCAAGAATTTTCATACAGACTGTGAAATGAATTCATAATTTATTGATCTCCTTGGTGCAGTTGTTCCTCCCAACCTGATTCTATTACATGCTTCATTTCCCTGATTTTGATTTAAATTTTTTGGGCAAATTGGCCTTGCTAATTTTGACTTGCAGCCATAATTACTCAGTTAATCACTGTCAAAAAACCAGCACATCAAATGATTATAAACTTATAATGTGTAATTTTATAAATTACATACGAAGCTATGGCGACAAAAGCACAGGTTTTCTGTTTTATATTCCCTCACCCTCAGGTATGTGAGAAGGACGGCTACCACATGAAGTGGGCAGTGAATTTGGTACAACAGATCTGCAAAGTCTTCAGCACGGCTCCTGAACGGCTCTGCTTCATCCGACAAGTAGAGAATATGTTTTCAGAAATCACAAGAGAGTTCTATGAGTTTTCTGTGGCAGGTAAGTTGTGGCAGTTTTTCTTATTTTATTCCAAATTAATTTGTCTTAATACAAAAATACTTAGTGAACAGCAAACTAACTTGAACCTCCAGGGACTCCAGTTCTTTGTACCAAAAAAATACAGTAACACAATATTTGGATACTTAAATCAGAATAGGATCTTATTGGTTAACTTGAGACTATAAGATAAAATAAGATTTACAGATACTGAGAAGTACCATGAAATGAATACAAAATGTGTAGATATAATAGCTGTACTGTTTCTGGAGATGAAGTTTTCTGTTGTATTCAGAGTAGGTGTAAGCATGACTGAGTTGTAGAGAAAGTGATTTTCATAAGCAGTGTATAGGAGTTTGTTTTGAAAGTTCATGTGATGTATGGCTGTGAGAATATGTGACAGCTCATGAAGAACTGAAGCTTGAAGATTGAATTTCCCGTCATATATACACACACACACACCAAGATACTGAACACGTATTTATGAACTTTGTCTTTGCTAGACCACTCGTTCCCTTTTGGCTTTTGACCTTTCACAGTTCTGCTGCAATACATCTCCCTCTCAGATTGTTTCTTTTTAACACAAGTCAATAATACTATTCCAATGTGTTACAGAGAACCACCTTCAAGACAGAGAGACATTCCAGACCCTTTGTATCCTCCTGGACTCTAGTGCTCGTTTCCACACTAAATTCCTCCACATGTTCCTGAAATAGGAATGTTGCGGATTAAATGTGACAAGATGTGTAGGAGAAGAGGAAGAGCTTGGTAAGAATCAAGCATCAGGAAACAAGGGGATTAAGTTAAGTGTGATAGAAGATGATGGACCATTACAACAATACTTGAACTGGTCAAGTGCTGTCACAGTTTTGAAAGTTCAGGGAAATCTTTTGGACAAATTTGGCCCACAGTTCACTGTACCCTATAAAAAAAATTCAACATTGCAGGTTCGAAATTGAGATGTTTAAATAATTTGATTAAATAGCTCGGTTATTTATACAAGTTTTATACTTCTCTTATTGTTAAAAAAATCTGTGATGTTAGTTTTTATTAACAGTAATTTAACAATATTTAATATTTATTAATTAACAATAGCATTATTTATTTTGAACTATTTATTCACACTAATGCTTCCTGTGTAAATATAGCTGTGATATAATTCCATTGTTATTTTATACTTTAATAAATTGTTATTTTCAGTGCTATTGTGTCTTGTTATGAACCTGTTAAATATTTGTAAACAGGATGTTTTTAATCATCCTCCAGGTAGAATAACATTCAGCACCAACTTCAGCTTTTTGAAAAACAAACCAAAAAAAAAAAAAAAAAAATCAATTGATGAAATAAGTAAAGCATTTGACATGGATTCAGATAAAAAAGTGACGCTCCTCTGAACTCTGTTCTGACTGGATTAAGGTGTTTTACTACTGAGGCCCCTAAATAGAGTAGTCAAAGAAATTCTACTATCAGCAAAGTTTTATTTTGTTTTTTTTTTTCTTTATTTTTTAAAGAAACATGGGGTTAAATTTTTAGCTTGCACAGGAAGCATTTGACAATGTTTAAGGCCTACAACATCAAAGGTGATGAGCTCTCCAGGATCCAGTTTCCACACTGTTTGTCTGTGGTCACAGGCATTTCAGTCATTCATGTGCTCATTGTTTTGATATGATCTGGCAATAGAAGAAAAAACAGAAAAAGGTCATTTTTTCAATGGAGCCTTGGGGTGCTTACCTCAAACATGACTGGCTACGTGTTTGGATACAGGTTCAAACTGTAAAATGTATTTACATAAAACATGAACTTTTCATGAATTAAAAAACATAAAAATCTGACAATTGGCAGTTAGATATAACAGCTCCACAGGGTACACCACACAAAGTCCCTGTTTGGATGGGATTCATTTTAGTAGGGGAGTAAATGTTTTGTTTTTTGTTTTTTTTTTCCTCTGTCTTTCGTGTTAAATAGGCCTCTGTTCACATAATTTGAATCCCATCCAGAAACATGCTGATACAATCTACCACCACAATCAGCTAACATGACAGGATACAGCCAGATGATACTTACTGTGCAATTTGTTCTATGAGTGGGAGAAAAAGGTCACATCTTAATGAGGCTGCAGACAGCATCTGATCATTGATAATAAATCCTGAGCCCTCTTCTCTCTTTTGGCCTCACTATATAAGGCTGTTTTATTAAATCTATCTAACAGAGGTGTTACCTTGTAGCCAGTCCAGTCCTTCCTGTAGGCCTTCTCCCTTGATAGCATTGCTGGCACTGAAAAAATAAGACGTCAGGAGTTAATCTTCTTGTGGCGCATGCTCTCTATCTCATGACTTTGGATCATAGATGGCTAAAGCTGTGTCGCTCTTAATCCATGCTTTCCATCTGCCTGATGACTAAACGGAGTGAAAACACATGGTTATGAAAGAACCAGAGTTTTTTTGTGCCCCACAAAATATGTTTCACACCATGGAAAGCTATAAATACTGTAAAGAAACTTTGGAAACAACCAGAAAACCAGAGCATGAACACACCTGGTCACTTTATTGTTTATGTTTACGACTTTAAGATGAAAATCTGGAAGCACAAAATGTTGCAGATGGGGAAGTGATAGGGCTTTGCTGGATTCAATCAATTTAATCCACTTCCTTCAAAGCTGCCAGATATTTGAATGATTCCTTTGCCAAATTACTTAACAATGTCTTTACAGGTTGCAGATTTCCCCTGCCTTTCCTGAGAGAGACCACCTCGGGGAGAATGTTTTACAGTAATGTGGTCACATAAATGCCACAGCAGGACTCGTATGACTACTGCAGCCGAAGAAATAAAGAGCTAAATATCTAGCCTTTGGACTGAAAGTGTGCAGCCTTTTGAGAGAAATTTCCCAGATACGTTACCAGATGTGCCAGGGTTTGTCTTTGATGTTATCCAAACACAACATCTGAGAGACCTTGACAGAGGACATTGCATCTCTCAGATCCATTTTGTTAGCAAAGAACAATACCGGCATCCTTTTGCTGCAGATATCTGGCCAAGGAGACAAATGGGAAAATCAGTGAGTCACCAGCCATGAGCAAGAAAAAAAAAAAAAATCAAAGTCAATTATCCAATTAGAGGGTGATACTCTTGTTAACGGTGTCAGACTTCCTGAGCATGCTTGAAACTGAAACTATTGTCATGTGTCTTGTTTGGTACCTTCATGGTTCAGAAGAGTATCTAGCTCCTCTTTGGCAACAACCATTCTCAGTTTGTCACCACTGTCAATGACAAATATGATGGCATGGCTTTCTCTGAGGACAAGAGAATATGTTGTAACTAACATACATACTGTGTCTTAATATTTGATGAGTGGTGGGATGTTGTGTGTTTCATACCTGTAGTAATGTTCCCATAGGTTTCTGTATCTGCTCTGCCCAGACATATCAAACACTGTGAAAGACAGGCTGCATTCGGAAAAAGAGAGAGTGAGAGAGTGAGGGGTAATTGGAGAGTGACATCTCCTGCTGTGTTACGCAGTTTTACTTTCCTTCCTCTACACAAAAACACATTCGAGATGACTATTGGAGTCTACCTTGAAGTCTTGAACTTTTCAATGTTGAAGCCAATTGTTGGGACTATTTCTTGTGCCTGTGTCTGCATGCACCCACACACACAAACACACAAAAACAGACAAGTAATGGCAAAAGTATGTCAACAAGGAAACAGTATCAGTATAGTATGATATGGGCTTTACCTGACTAACATGTTTCCACTCTTCTGACAGTGGGCCTAAATGATTCGAATGCTGAAAACAAGCAATCAGTGAATGATTGCAGTGATATAAAGATTTTGACAGGCCTTCTCACAAGACTTATCCCAAACTGTCCTTATGCTATGAGAGAAGATTTACTTACTGTGCTCACATGGCAGGATGGCACACACTCAAGCCTCACAGTTCTATAATCATCTTTTTAAACACAACATTAAAATGATCCCCTGCACCACGTACTTACATTAGCTGGCTTCAGTTGGTTGATGATGGTGGTTTTGCCGCTGTTGTCCAGTCCCAAACACAAAACGTTAACCTCTTTCTTCCTCAGGCCCAGCCAGCCAGACAGTTTATCCAGCAGCCCCATTACACTCTATTACCTCTGCACCATTAAATTCCTAACACATCACCCCATAAATGGTCTGACTACTGGTAATTGAATGAACTAAATTAAAAAAATCTCATAAAGGCAAACTCTGATGACAAACATAGCTGTGAATAGTGTGCTACCTCCTGCTGAGAATAGTGTCACAAGATAAAATGCTGCCTGGGCATGCCAGCTTGTGACAGATAATCCTATTTAGGTGAATTAAGCTTCGTGAACCACCCAGGGACAGAGGATGGAACTTCCCAGGCTACCTATCCTGATGCACTTGATATTACTTTAAAGGACCTTAACTCTGGGGAGGAGGGGGTGTGGGGTACTTAGTATGGATCCCCTTGAAGAAACATGAATGCACAACATCAGCAGCAGCTCCAGCTCCTCTGTCTCAAAAATTCTTTCTGTCAATCTCTTGTGTCCGTCTGTGTCCTAATCCAATCCATCTGTTCCAAAGTGAAGGTAATCTACAACAAATAGGAAACAACATGCACAAAAGCAGCTACAAATATCACAGCAAAAATGAGGGAGAGGCGATGGTCGGGAAAAACTCAAATTATTACAAGCCCTGGAAGTGGAACTAGAAGGGAAATTTGTTTGGGCATTTAATTGAAATTCATATAGAAGGTTAGATTTGCTAATTTAACCTGGAGATCTGGAGATGGTACAACAGCTCCATCCTTTGGTCATGAGGTATGCCCACAAGTTTACACTAGCTGCCAGATGTAAAGTGGTGATAAAAGTTATATAAGCCTGACAATAACCACATTACATTTTATTTTTATATCTTTGGAAGGACAAAACATATGTCTTGCTATATGGATACAGTCAATTGCGGCGTTATTATATAACTTGAGGCATGGGGACAACTTTACAAAATAAAAGAGGGAACACTGATCTGGTGATGCAGTGGTAAATGAATTGTTCAGCACAATGCTGTTGAAGTTTCTCCTTCATGTCAGAAGTGAAAACAACAGCATTTCACAAAGTGGGTGATGTCAAACAACTTTTCTCAATTTGGATCAACGATGTTTTGATTCTTTGCTTGCCTGAGATTAAAATGGAAACAAAATTAAATGAGCAGTCGACCACCAGAACTGTTCATCTTTATTTGCAAATAAATATTTGCTGTAACTGCCTCTTACAGTGTGCAAGATCTACAACATCTCTTTGGAAATCATAGAAAAATAAAATACAAGAATTATAAGTATACTTGTACTTTGTACAAAAGAATGTTCTAACATTGCTCAGCAGTAGAACATGCTAAACAAACAGCATCTGATATTCTCCATATCCTGTAGAGGGGTGGTGACTGCAAGCGTGTGTGTGTGTGTGTGTGTGTGTGTGTGTGTGTTTGGATGTGTGCTTGCACCTTGTCCTACTCCTGAAGGCCTGGATGCATAACTACACTGTGACCGAAAGGCACGGACCTCTAGATCCAGTTGGCCTTCCGCATGAATCAATGAGCCCCAAGTTGTGATAAAAGCCACAGCTGTAGAATGGCAGCTGTTCTCTTTAGTGTGGAGTAAAACTCAAACTAATGGTTAGGTCCATTGGCTGCGCTGAAACTCACGACCAATAAGTGTTTCCTTCTTGCATGGTTAACTGTTAACTGTAAGGCATTCTCTGTGTGTGTGTGTGTGTGTGTGTGTGTATGTGTGTTTGCACATGTGTATGTCTGTTAGCATTGATGTTAGAATGACACATGAGTTATGATGCTGCTGTTAATGCTTATTCTTTCTCTTCCTTTACTTTGAAGTAATTTCATCCCATCTCCAACCTGACCACACGACCCTGGGAGCAACCACTCCTTGGGTTTGAACTATTTCTGCTGTCTCTGTCTCTGACTCTGCAAACAAGTTCTATTCTGCCGATCGTCTTAAGCACCACTGACTTAGACAATGAAAAAAAACCCCCACTATTGCAAATATCTGAATACTTGACATCATCTACGGCAGATCCACCATTTTTCACTTCAGACTACGCCTATGTACACTGGTTTCCCACACTGCCACAAATCCCACAGCCTTTATATGACGACGAGGTAAGCACAGACTGGAGCACTAGCAGTACTTTCTGAAATATGTCTGGTCGCTTTCACACCAGAGATGGATTATTGTGCTCTGACATCTTGGATCAACTTTGTCCCAGAAGTGCAAACTACTGCCTGTATAAGTGTCTGCAGTCAAAAAGAAAGGATGAACATGTTTGTGTTTCTGAAAAACCATATAAGTCCGTGTTAAGTTTCCTGACAACCCCCGTCCTACCTGTACAGTATCTAAGATCTGTGAACATTCATATGTTAAGACAGTGGAGATTTGTGTGTGTATGTGTGTTTTCAGGCAATGTTTGACATTCACAATCCAAAAAAAAAAAAAGAAAAGAAAAAAATCTTGCTGTTCACACAACTGTGAGTACATCAGCTGCTAGAAACTCTCGGAGTAGACTTGTATGGTTATTTACCTGAAGGCAACGGCTCTGCAAGCTTAAGCATGTGACGATAAGGACAGGTGGACGGTGCTGTGTGAGCCTCGTGTTTGTATGTCAACAAGAGCTCTCTCATTGCACAATGCTTCATCTCTCTGAGATACTGAGGTGACTGCATAATACTGTATTGCTGACTTGGATAAAAATCTTAAGTAAATAGAAACATTTTGAATAAGATCCAGATTTACTAGGGCTTTCACATACAGGACTGCACATATATAGATATTAGGTTATGATAATAATTATTGATTAATTGTTTATACACTTTTAAACATTCAAGAAATCTCTGTCTCCTTCCCCAACTTCCTTCCCGCTTCTTTCTTCAAGTATTAGCATACGAGATTCTCTAGAGAGGGTAAACTAAAGCGATGCAAATAATTCTTTCATGATAAATTATTAAACTTCAAAAACAATTTTTTTTTTCTTCAGAAGACAAAACATTTCGATTGCACACCCGATAGCAGCTACATGAGCACATAACTCAGAGCGAGAGAAGAAGAGTCAAAAGTTCCGGTAGATTATGTTTGCAAATCTACATCTCTAGATATTGTTGCTCACACACAAAGTACTGCTGCTGCAACAAGGCATTACATTCCCCTAAGTGAGGGTCTGGTCCTGTCTGGAAAGTCTATCCAGCTTTAGTAGTCTGTCAGGACCAGGTATAGTGGGTAAGGGGTGCTTAGTAAAAAAAAAGTCTGTTACTACTGAATGTGAGGGAGACCACAGGGCAGTCTGCTGTGGTAGTCTGTCCAGTGCCCTCCTGTATGAGGGTTAAAGACTCAGGCACAGGCTGCAGACTGTCTGTCCTACGGTCTAGACTTCACTTCCGTCTGTTCCATCTATTTGTCCCTCCCAGGTCATATAAGCGGGCATCCTCATACATGGAAACCCTTCTCCTGTTCGTGCAGAAGCTGAAGGCGAAGGGTCTGTAAGCTGCTGATGATTCTCCTCTGGTGGCCAATCAGCTCCACCCCAATACGCCTCACATCTCTAGGTCGAGTGGGAAGACACAGAGAGACACACAAACACACACAGACACACACACACACACACACACACACACACACACACACAAAACACTTAACTTTGTGAGGGCTTTACTTTCAATCCATGGCACTTTTCTGAGTGTTCCAAGTTCTGTAGGCTCATGCAGGTTTACACTGCCTGGTGAGGTTCTGTTCATCATCACCCTCACCAATACAAGGACTTTGTTATACAAGGACAAGTTGTGGTAAAAAAACAAAACAAAACAAAAAACTCTTTTGTTGTGCTTTTCTTGTATATAATCCTACACACAACATTTCAAAAAAGGAAAACAATTTTTTTGACAACCCCAGGGCTGTGGCAACCGATCCAAATCTAGACAGCAAAATCTCATTCATTTCAAATCTCTTTCATTAATAATGGATTTGGCTCCAATTTTTTTATCGGGATACAAGCTAGCGTATGCTGAAAAGCCATAAATGTTGCATTTTATCTAGTGACCATCACTGGTTCTTAAATTAATCAGATTGTGTAGAAGTCTATGTGAAACTTGATTTATTAGCTCAGTGAGCGTTTTCCTTTGACATTATGCTCCCAGGTTCTAATTTTAAATCGTGTTCAATCAAACCTTGTGTTCATTGTTTAGATTATGGTCCAATTATGAGGAAAAAGGACTGTAAATCATGGGATGCATTAGGACATAGCTACTGTGTGATTGACAGACTGTAAAACCAAGATGGTAACAACCAAATTGAAGATGTAACTCCCCAGGGAGTTGCCACTTGGTAAAAATCTGAGGACACATTATGAAATAGCTGCTGGACTGACGACTCTAATAAAGTCAGCGCTGACCGTGTGCTGAAACGTATTTTCTTCTACCATCAAATCAAACTGATGACATCACGATAATTTTGTCTCGGTTTTTTTTCTCAGACGGGATGTCCCCAGGCTGAATAGTGCCCCTCATAATGAATAATTTGAACAGCATGAGGAAAATCGTTGAACCACTGTTTCTATTTTGTTTCCGGGCATTTAATGATAGTTATGTTTAGGCTCATCTACTCACTCAATACTCATCCTGGCCACAGAATCCAATGTGTTGTAACCGACTGCCATGAAATTGCTCTTGTACTGACTCATCTTGATGGAGTCCAGCCAGTCGCCAACGGAGATGAACATTGGGTAGTCCATCTCCTCCCCCGGAGACTCTGGTAGACTGATACAAAAAAACCAAAAAACAAAAACCAAAAAATCCAACAAAAGACAAACGACAACAAAAAAAAGTTATTGATCAACTCTGTTTGTTTAAAGCATTTCAGAGTTGGAAAACTGGCTCAAAACTCTCACAGGGACACATATTTGGTGACAGTTTCAGGTGTGGGGGTGAAAACTTGTCTCAACTTTCTAACTAAGGATATCATGCCAAGTAGAGTTGCCAACTCTCTGAAAAATGAATAAGGGACACCTAGTTGGCAGGGCTGGCCCACCCGATGTTTTACACACTGTCCCTTTTAAACTCAATACGGGACGCGTATTTTTGTTTTTAAATATGGGACGATTCAGTTTTTCAAGGGACGCTTGGCAACCCTAATGCCAAGAGAGATGTCCTGCTATAGCTCACTGTTTATTGCAACTCTAAAAACTCAAGTTCTGTTTGGAGGAAAAGGTACTCTGAGAGATTCTTAGCAAATATAGTCACTGTTCCTAAAATGAACAAACATAGCTCATACAGTTCAGTATATTAAGAGAGCTTATATTTTACCTCTGAATGTCCTCTACCAGTGGCAGCAGGCTGCTGGGGTTGCGGATCAGTTTATCCAAGAAGGTGACGACATCTGTGAATTTGGGCCGATGACTCCTCTCCTTCTGCCAGCAGTGCAGCATCAGTTGGTGCAGGGCCACAGGGCAGCCCATTGGTGCAGGCAGTCGGTAGCCCTCTTCAATGGACAGAATCACCTGCAAAAAACCAGTTGAATCTTATTGAGGGTGAAGTCTAAATGTGGAGGACGGTCACCGTGAAAGAGTCAAACTTAATCGGCTAAATTCTAAAAAGCAGTTTCTCCACGATATTATGTTTTTTTTTTTAAATGATTGCTTGGTCTGACATTGTGGATTTGTATGTACTTGAGAATTCTGAAGTTACATTTCCAAAGCTTTCCTGTGCTTTGAGTAGGACCTACTGTTCGTATTGAGCTAAAATGAAAGTGACCACCACAAAAAATGGTGGTAAAAATCTTTTATATAAAACCTTTTCACATGGCATCAGAATCGTGTCAAGGGTGAATTTGAAGAGGGAGTTTAAAAGAATAAAAATGTGTAATGAATTTCACATATCACGGCGGAGGTGATCTAATCTTTTGTAGCCATTTTGTTGAATTCCCTGCACAGAGATGCTCACAGTCACAATACTTGCATGCTGAATGAATGAAATATTGATACAGAGCAAGAACGGGAGATATTACCACTTTTAAAGCTTTTTATGAGATTCTGCCATCCCCATAATCCCATGCTTGGATAGTGGATTTCCTGTGTCTTGTACAGTTTGCATGAATTGCTCTTTCATCTGAGCTCATAGTACGCACAAGTCTTCTATACAACACAACTCCAATCTAACCTGTGGTTCCTTGGGATTCATGTATCTTTGTAGGGAGCAGTAGTAAGTGGCTGACCAGGATGAGATAGTGTTAGGCTGGTTTTGCAGCTTGGCCGGCCTTTTGCCTTGGAAAGAACTTCTAAGCAATTCCCGAATCCTCCCAAACCCAGAGACCCTAGCGCATGTGTGCGTGTGGGATGTCAGTGTATAAATGTGTATGAGCCTGTGAGGAAGGGGTGGAGGGGATTACGGTGCAGCTTTCACACTCAGCAGAGAGGGGGATGGATCCGCTTCCTCCGTGGCCCTTCCAATCCCTAACCACAGCCCAGGGATCAGCGGGTTGCTCAGCCACACTGAATCCACCGATTTAAACCCTCCTCTGCTCCCCCCAAACATATATTGGACAAATTCTTCCCAACCCCTGACCTTTACTGTTCCTTTCTCTTCCTTCTCCCTTGTCTTATTCATCCTTTTGGTGAATCTGACCAGCATTTTGGTTCCTAAACCCCAAGCTCTATGAGATGAGAAATAATGGGATATAAAGAAAGAATATAAAGAAAACAGAATTCGCTGGATGGAGCGGGACTCAAAGTTGTCGAGGTTAAAGAGGGATTTTGGGTCCAACAATCACTAAGATGCCTATGTACCTAGTCAACATACCAGTTATGTGTTGGCTGAGCTAGCACTCAGTGTTAAATGAAAATTTTTAACATCAGATAAAGATGGTGGATTATGACCTCAGCATTTATATGCTGATGTTAACATACTGACTTTCATTTTTGACTGGAATCAGTTTTTTTTGGTGTGTTTTATCACAAAGCAAAATCTAAAAGGACTTACAAACTTGACAAAATTTTATATGTGTAGTATATGTTTAGGTTTCAGCGAAACTGGGGTATTGATACAGTCCTGTAGGACATGACTGTAGCAAAAAGTGCCCTCACGATGACCACAATACTCACATCCTGATTGGACATCTCCCAATATGGCCGTTCTCCATATGACATCACTTCCCACATGACAATGCCGTAACTCCATGCATCACTGGCCGAGGAGAATTTCCTGTAGGAAATTGCCTCAGGAGCCGTCCATCGGATTGGAATCTTACCACCCTGTTCACATGTAAACAACATAAAGATACACATTTCATTTTTGTACACAGACAACCTACCACCCTAAAAGTCACCTCACATCAGCCTTTGTTCATGTGGATTCCAACTATTTTCTTTAGGAGCAGAAGGTTCAACTTAGAACGACAAACAGCGTTTCCTCCACAAAATAACCTCAATATAAACTAGAAAATGGAGGTCACTCTGGGCTCAGACAGATTTACAACACATCGCTCTTTCAGCACAAAACATTTTGAAGTCGCGTTTTAGCTTTTTATAAGGCATCTCTTTCACTTTCAGTGGCCTTGGGAGAGAATTTTCATCAGTCTAATAAAGTTGGAGTCAAGTGATGCATCAGTTGTGTCAAACTTAAACACAGTATAGAGCATCAATCTGGGTACAATCTTTGATGTTTGTCCTTCAGGGGAAAATGTTAGGTACCATTATTTTGAAATGTGTTTCCAGAGACCTTCCAAAGTCCATTTCAGTGTTGACTCCAGCTTGAATGGTATCCTTTGGATCCTAGATTGTGGCTCAGATGTGGCTTTTCAATGACTCTGTCATACAGAAAGGTTCATTGAGTGTAGGTGCTGTTTGTTGGGTATGCAACTCAAACTGTTCTACTGTGCTTTTTGTAGTTTAATCTTACATGGTGACTATTTTGCCTTGAAGTAGGAAGAGTCAGTCACAAACGTACATCCTTGATATAACTGCTATATTACTACAGAACAAGAAGCCTTTCCTGACTCAGTAGACACTGGTGGGTGCTTAGCCAGACACGACAGCCTGGGTGGATGGATTACAAATAAAACTGTGTTTATGGCTGCCAATAAGTACAAGAGGTTGGTGCTGTTGCATAGTTGGTCCATCAGGGACACACAGTTCAGGGCAGAAAAGCAAGTGTCAGTGTAAACAATATAATCTATGGCCAAATGAAAAACTTGACAGTCAACACTACAAAACAATGACCCTCTATGTTTGTCCTCTCCTTTCAAGCAAAAGGTTTGCAGATGAGTTCTGAACAAGAAATACTTGAGTGAAGATGTCTCAGTTAGGTGAAAGGTTTTGGAGTAAATGTACCACTGAAGGGCATCATCTTAACAGTTAATGTTTAGTTTTAGAGGGGTTGTGTACCGTTGTGGTGTAAGCAGCTTCTGGGTCGTCCTCCAGCACTCGCGACAGGCCGAAGTCCGAGACTTTACACACCAAGTTGCTGTTGACCAGGATGTTTCGAGCTGCCAGGTCTCGGTGAACATAGCCCATGTCTGACAGGTACTTCATGCCCGAGGCGATGCCACGCAGCATGCCCACCAACTGGATGACAGTGAAGTGGCCATCATGTTGCTGATAGGGAGAGCAGGACACAGAGGAAAATTAACTGACAGAGAAGGAAATATTGCACAAACCAGTCAAACAATCAGAGAGACAAGACAGTAAGGAGGCGAAAATGAATAGGATGGAGAATAACACTGCCAAAAAAGATGACAGACATAGTGGCATGTAGGTAGAAATAGAAAATTTTGTCAAATCAACTTTAGTGATAGTTATGTTTATGTTTTTATGAGAGAAGAATATGCTGCAGTAAATATGTTGTAAACTTTAGTTACCTACAAAGCAAACACACAGTTGAGCTGCTTGTTTCTTCTTATGTTTTCTGCTGTTTGTTCTCCTTGGGCCAGTTGCGATCTGCCTGCAAGGCCTTAAAATGGGCCAACTGCTGTTTTTTCGAAAGACCAAGGCTTTGATGTGTTTTGCGTTTGTCTTTTTTTTATCAGCAATTTTGTCCTGTGTTCATATCCCAGAAAAATATATTCTGCAGAAGTAATAAATATAATCATACCTGAGCTCTTTGATTACCGCAACACTCACCCTCAGAAATGAGTCCAATGATCCATTCTCCACATACTCCACCACAATCATCACTGGTCTACCTGCAAGCACACAAACAACAACAATAGCAACACACACTCCTTATTTTTCCAAAGATCATTTCATTTCTATGCACTGTGCTGTATCTGTTATGGATTTCTTTCACTGTTAAGGACAGCGTGCTGTGAAGGGTGAGAGGCAAGTGAGAATTCTTGAGCTTTCTTAGCATAGCTTAGCATATGGCTAGTGTTCTCCGAGTGTGTGTGTTTGTGTGTTCATATGAGCTACAGTATTTGTGGGTAAATATCAAGCTTGCATCCCAGTTATCATAAAACACCAGTGAGCTCAGACTGTTGAACATCATAAATAAGAGCCTGTAGGTCACAAATCTATTAGCTCAGGATCACTGCTCTGAAATGATCGTTCGCAACCACAAGATAATGTCTTGAGTCAGCTGCTGCTTGATGCATTGTGGGAAAATACATTCATTTTTTTTCCCCTCATCTCCACATGTTCAGCGTGTAAATGCGACCTGTTTTGCATTCAGACCACCTATAACATAGAACATTCATTAGAAACAGGTGCAAGCACGCTTTCTTTTTCCAAATGTTATTGTATCCCCACAGAGGATCCCCATGGTGCTACAGATTGACTGGTTTGCAGCTGGGAGGGAGTCGTCCAGCCCTGTCTACTGTTGAGCTGTAAACTTCTCCAACTGCTTGAAAGAGAAATAAAGTGCGACTGTAGTGAAGCTACACGTTGGTATTCAATATCCAATTCAAGTCATCTTTTGTCCCTCAAACCATACAGTGAAAAACCCCATGCTAAAAGGGGAACTATATAGAAATCTGCAAAACATTCTTGTAGCCCTATAATGCCTGACCAGAGAAATAATGGAAAAAAAACTTTTTTTTAAAATCTGAAGTCTTCATTTAGCCTTTTAACAAAATGTAAAAAAAAAAAAAAAAAGCATATTTGCCTTTTTGTTTATATCATATTTGTTACATCGGGCATCACACCCAATTCAGGCAATAACAAAACCTTTTCCTTGGTCATCTGTAACATCTGTATCTTCATTTTTTCCCAAACAGCTGCCTTTTTCAATCTCTTTTTCATTTATTTTGCCAAGGGGACGGTCCCATAAATGTATGTATCAAATATAATACGCACGGCATTATAGGGTTAATACATCTAAATGGGTGCACAGAATTTCCTGTTCCATAATAAGAGAGCACATTGTTTAATAGCAGCATCCCAGACGGTGCAATAACAATACATAATTTCTTTGTTTGACGAAAATAAAGGAGACAAGCTTGGGTGCTATAAAAACAAACCTAAATGACATCTGTTGCAGCTGCGTCACACCCTCACAAACATCTTTGATAATTAAAGCAGCAGGTACTGAAAACCAGAATATTAGTTACTGTTTTTGGGAATCTTCAAAAAACAACAACTTGGTCTTCATTTCATCAAACTGATGAAAAACACTTAGGTCAAGAATAATTTACAGCTTTTGAGAAATGTTTTGAACGTAAAATCTTCTTTGCCTCATAATCTTTCCCCAGCCGAGTAGTGTAGTAATAATTCCATGATTTCTGCGTCATGTGTGTTTTATTTTAAAAGGGGGAGGACTGTGAGGATTAGAACTCAGTGGATGTTTGAAGGAATGCACATTGTTTTTGTTTTTTGTTTTCACCTTTGATAAAAAACAGCTGAAGGCCATTTAAAGCTTTTCACTGGGGAGCATCTGAAACTGTCAAATGTGCAGTGGAATTAAAAAGAAACACAGATGGTAGAAACATCCTTGACTCCACAATTTCGTTGTTCCAATGGATTGTTGGCGACACATCCCGGAGTGCACCTTTCAGTGCTTCTAAACAAAGGCTAAACAGACGCATGTTAAAACACTGTTCCTCAGAAAATGAACACCTGTCATGTTGTAAGGTGCCAGGCATTTCATAATTTATTGCACTGATTTAACTACAGGGAATGTGCGATGGGGAACAACTGACGTCGGGACATTAAAATCAACACACCTTCAGAAAAACTCCTGGGTGTCACACCAACAAAGGGGTCACAGTGGGTATATAAATAAATGGATGAGCAGACCGTTAAGTCTGTACTGAGCTGTATCACTGTCCTCACACCAGACAGACACATTAGGTGTTGTTGTTTTTCCTCGCAAATCATCATATCCTTAAACTTGAAGATACCATCTTGGCACACAAATCCAACAGGGATAGACAGGAAATTATTTGAGCAAGCTTGGCTTTCCTGAGCTAATTAGCAAAGTCTGGAAACAATATATAGTTATGCAGTGCAGCGCCTGAACAAAAACAAACGCACCTGTTTACCAGAGTCTAATGTGTCACCTGTTATTTCAGTGCAGGTATAGCAGTCAGTCACAGCATAATACTCTCCATAATTAGTCTCTGAAGAACAACAACAGATGGAGGGAGAAGAAGATGGAGAGCGTGAGAGAAAGACAAACAGACAGGCAGGCAGACAGAGGGAGGGTACTCAGGATTCATGTCTTTCGATAAGGATGCCCCACTGGCAAGCACAAATGCCTTTAGATTATGTGATTTGTTGTGTATATTGTCTTGCGTATGCGTGTGTGTGGACAGGAACCCATGGGGAACATTTTGCTCTAATAACTCCCTATCTTATAGAGGCAGATAAATAAAATCCCTTATTCTTGTTCTCGACATTTTATATTCTATCCATTTTACCCAAATAGTTTTTATAATATTTATAGATTAAAATTTGTATTTTTAGTATTTTGTGTGCTATTAAACAGGGAAAACAAGCAAGTTCTAAAATCAAATATTAGTATCATATTAATAAATATATATAGATATATATAGATGATTCTTCTTGAATAATAGTATTATGGCTCTTGTTCTTGTTCTCTATGTTCTGGCAGTACTTTAACAGTACACTTATGAAAGACGTTTACTCTCATCCTGTGTTTATCTCAACTCACACTGAAGAAATCATACCTCAAAGTCCACTTATCCTATTTTTCTGCAGGTTTAAAGGAGCTGCTTGTTAAGTTATTAAGTTCTGATGTTGCTAAATTGTTAAAACCAACTTTAGCAGCTGCTGACTTAACAGTCTGGTGGTCAAGAACACAGGACTGACAATCAAACATCCTTCCTTTACTCATCAAAAGCTACATCTGTTGACTCTTGATTCTCTTTTATATCTCTTCTATTTCCATTACTTCATTTGTACTGCTAAGCTGCTGGCTAGTCACTTTGGGATATTGAATCACTGTAGCTTTCAGTCTTTCCCGAGGAGGCAGCCCTGCTCACAGCATGCATTACAACCTTTAATACAGTATATGCAACAGTGGCTAAAAAGACAGAGTACAGAAAACGCTGCAAACTGAAAACACTGAGAATTGAAAACATTTAGAATAGAAAGCATTGAGAACAGATAAGGTAATTAAATGCAGCATTAAAAGCTGACATTAGCTATGTACCAATAGCCAATAGCTCCTTTGGAGCACATAGAAAACCATATGAAAAGCTTTTAAATGGCTTCGGGCTAGGGTTAGGGTTAGGGTTGCTTTATGATGATATTTCATCCTTTTGGAAATAGATATAAAATAATGTGGAAAAGCCCATAAAATAAAGCTCATTATAAAATAAATATCGTTTTTTGGGATTGTCCTGACTCTAACCTTTATCTGTGAATCTGAAATAGGGTTATTTCCTTTTTGATGTCAGCATTCATTTTGTTTTGTTGGTATGGTTTATTTAGTCTCCATTTATATCATTTCTGAAGTTTTGATTTGACAGTTTCTTTCGTTTTCAAACTTGAATACTTTTAAAGAAGTAACCTCGGATTATAACCTTGGGTCATTTCTTTAGACAGGTATTCTATAAAAGTCATTTTTCCAATATCTCCATAAATGCAGTTTTATAAATAAAATTAAACATATTTTGAATAAAAAATTGAATAAAGAATATTATATATATTATAATATATATTATATATATATTATTAATCTTAAAATATAACCCCAGGTTAATTCTTTAGATTAAATGCATTCATTTGAAGCTCTAATAGTTCCATAAATACAGCTATTCAGTGATAAAAGGCATTTGAATGTCTACTCAGAGCAGCCATTCAGTTGACTCACAATGTTTTTATTCTGTAACCATCAGAGGTCTTTCCAGAGAAATATGTGTATTGTTTGGGGAGTTGTTACTCAGGTGTTACAAAGATGGTGGACTATAAAGCTGCAGTTAAATCAGTGAAAAATACTGATGCAATGATAGAATAATGGCAGTATCGGCCTTTAAAAACCCGTATCAGTTGAATCCTTGTCAGTGTGGTCAGAGCGAGAGTGTCCTTTATCTCCATTTGGGGAACGGTGGAAAGTCTTCAGGGGACACATTTATATTCACAGCCATGTCTCAGTTTATACACCCCCTGTAAAAACAACCATATGTTGTGCTGGGTGAGCCCCGTAAAACAGAGCTCGTTAACAAGTTCACACTGACAGACTCACATGAACACGAGCAAACAAACACTCACTTGTGCAGAAAAACACGGATTCCTGCACAACATACAGGGTAGTGGAATATATACATGTGCATGCTGGGCACTTAATCACAATAAAAGTACACACATGCACATGCACAGCAACACTTGCATCCACTATGCAACAACTATGCAAGTTGTTGATGAGGATAATGTCTTCTCTACACAAAACATATACGCATAAAAACTATGTGTGTAATGAGAACAGTCAGTTCACTAATCTCATAAATGAGATAATAAGAAAAACACAGTAACTATTTGTTCCATGCATACAAATGAAACACTGCTGAGATACCAACTTGGCCTTATTACATACTGTTTAGTTTGAGCTCAGCATTTAGGTCACTCAGGTCATCCAAGATAAAGACTAATAAATATGTGTTTAGGGACTAAATTACTTGTGCTTACTTGGCACAATGCTTGTTTCTTTGTGAGTTACTCCAGTCCAACACGTGAAAAGACAACACACGCTTTGACTGTATGACTATATGACTTTATGAAAATGTGAGAAAGTAAAAGCAGTTGTTGCTCATGTTAATAACAGATGTGTGGGGAAGGTCTTGAGCAGTGATGAACAGGGTTGTCTGGTTGTAAAAAATCAAAAATCAAAATCATATTTTTTTGCATTAGCAATGAAATGTGCTTATGAAAAACACTGCTTACTTTTAGTAACCACACCCTCCAACCTGATGATATTGGGGTGGTCAAACTGGCCCATGATGGATGCCTCACGCAAGAAATCCCGCCTCTGGTGCTCCACATAGCCTCCTTTCAGTGTCTTAATCGCCACGGAGATCTCCTTCTTCCCTGGTGTTCTCAGGCGACCGCTGCACACCTCACCAAACTCACCTGGAGCACACACAAGGTAAAATCACAGTAATGAGTCCATCACTAAACTACACAGCATTACAATGTGAGTGTAAGTGTGATCACAGTAAGCCACCGGGGGGCAATGTTGCAGTTCCCATCTAAAATCCAGCAATATTACCTCTTGTCTGATTGGTTTAACTTAATAAAATTCTCTATTTCACCTTCTAAAAAAAAAAAAAGCAAATCTATTCTTACACTTTCTTTTGTTCTCTAAAGTTGGTAAGGCTTTAATATTGCTGCAGTCTGTGCAAAGAAAATGACAGTGAGACAGTGGGAAATGGAAAGAGGCGTCCTCTTAAGTGTGTACAATGGAGTGGAGGGTGGATCACAGCAATTATGTGTGTGGAGTGAAAATAGATAATCTCTTATGGCACATTTGAAGTTATTGTTATTCTAACCACCATGAAATCATCCTTTTCCACCCACAGGTGGGCAGAATGAACAGTGCGTACATACCAGCTCCGATCACCCTCTCGATGCGAATCCTGGATGGGTCGATCTCCTTGGTGAACTCGTGCACGGCCTGACTGGGGTCCTCGTATGTATCAGGGTCGACATAGGTCTTTATTCCTGGGAAAGGGACTGTGGACGTACAGAGAGAATAGAGGCAGAAGTGAGGGTTAGGGTGTTTGTTATGTTTACCATGACAAGGACAAAGGGGAAAATTTGCTTAACTCAGAGGTAAATTTGTTGTTTTTTTTTTTTCCCAATAATATATAAAACATTTACTGCAACCGCCGAGAAACTATTACTGTACTGCTATTACTTTTATTGCTTTTATGGTTATAACATATTTCTACTATATGGCTACTGCTCCACTTGCGGCTAAAAATACCACCCAGTCAGGGGTACTTGAACCCCAGCAAGCAATTCTGCATTTACCTGGATGTACAGTATGTGGAAAGACTGCAGAATTGATAATGTGATTAGAGATACCATAGAAATGAACTTATTACAAAAGTTGTTTCTCTTTCAGGGATCAATGTGACATAGAAAGCAATAATCACTTCTCTCTAATGTAGGATCCCAGAGCCAATGATATACAGATGGGCCTGTTCTCCTCTCAGAGCTCAACACCACACTCAGTGCTGAGACTGGGAGTATGAACGTTAATACTTTATGGGTGAACATGCACAAGTGATAATAAGGTGCATGTCCTTTAAATTACTTTCAAAAGCACCATGATGTATGTATCTTTTCTTATGTCTTCCTGTTTTCTGTCAGATGCTCTAGCCTTGATCTAGCCCCCCCTGCCCCCGCTCCCGCTGCTGCTGCCGCTGCCGACGGTTGCCCCCTGGTTGCCCTCACGCTCATTCCTCTACTCTGGCAAATTTTTCTGTCGCCTCAAAATTTTCATCGTCTCATTCACTGCTCAACATCTTTTTTATTTTTCTGTCGTTGGAATTTTCAATTTGTATTTTTTCAAGCCAGCAATGAAAAGTTTGATATTACAAAAAAAAAAAAGAAAAAAAAAGTAAAAATCAGGGAAGAAAAAAAGCTAATTCAAAATATGAGTGGTAGAAGACAGAGAGATGAGGAGCATAGCCGTTTAAAGAATTTTTTACATTTGATTTGTCTGTGACTTCTTCTCTCACTAGCAAGTATACATTTGCATTCTGTAAAAGCTTCTGGCGGTGTTTGTCATTCCTGTGCAAAATTCAAACATGCATAGGCACAGGAGCACATGGGAAGTGATCCATACAGCCCACTGTGTTGAGAGAAAACAGAAGAGCAGGTGGCTATCCTGTTAGAGGCTAACTGCAGCTCAGATAATCTCTCTCTTCTTGTCGCTGCCTTGTTTACTGGCAAAAACACAGCACAAAAAAAGACAACCTGGCACGTCTTTGCCAAATTGTTGGGCATTCTGGCAATGCTAATGCTGAATATCAATGTTATGAAGTATTTCAAACAGATTTTAAATTCCATTAAAATTAAACTGAACAGACTTCCCCCACCGTCATTACCATAAATTTGGAAATTGATTATCCTTGACTCAATCGTTCTGCAATGCGAAACTTGTGAAACTGCCAAAACTGGTGAAGGCAAAAAAAAAATTCCAGAGGAGCGAGGTAGACGGATCTGACGTACCATGTCCATTCTGATAACTGGTCCTCCTTTTCTCCTCCGAGGTCATCTTGGCCTTGAAGTACCACTGACACCTGCAGAAGCACATTGATTGAATTTAAGGGGTTTTCCTCAAACAAGCAAAAAATATTATTATTATTTTTTGTGGGGTCCACCGTGGAAGAAACACAGTGGAATTTAGGTTTCAACGGGAAAGGCAGCTTAGATACAGGCTTTATATATACAGGATCATTTAGAAAATCTTACAGCAATGTATCACCATTTTTCTCTTCACACTTTTGAGCACACGCTTATTTGCAGATCATATGTGACATTTTAACAGCTTCACACTTTGAATACACTCGTTTAAATTTTGAGTAGTGTCACTTCCAACAAAAAAGAAAAAGAAAAAAAATCATTGACACTAACTCAGAGGTTCATATGTGTGGTGTGGTTCTGATAGGTGGTTTGAGGAAAAATAGAGCAAATAAATTTGGAAGAAAAAGAGAGAGGAATGAGCAAGCCAGACATGAGCCAGATGGTGAGAGAAGAAAGAGGAAGAAGTTCAGTCATTTTTCAGAGGCTAATTAGTCTATTAAAGTTACCCAACACTTTCAAAGAAACAGAGTTCATGAACGCTTTCACATTTTCCGGTGAAAGTCAAACACCACAGATGAAACTACAGCCTATGGTATTAACTACGAGGATGAGGTAATGTTTACTAATCACTGGAAGGGATCATTTGAAGAATAATGTTGACAGGCAGTGCCCTTGAATCATACAGCCAGACTCAAAATCGAGAGAATGAAAGAAAGGAAGGTCAACAGGTCTGTGTAATTGAGGCATACATGTCCATTTAACTTAAAAGGGGAAGTGCAATTACAGGCACTAACGCAAGAGAAAAAAAACCCAAAGTCTTCTGTGTGTGCAAATGTTTATTTGTGGGAGAGTTTATCTGGGCACTGACAGACAGAAAGACAGCCAATGACTGATAAAAAGACTGCCAAGAGAGTCTGAAAAGCTGGGAGATTAGACGACAGCATCTGCAAAAGACCAAAAAGACCACAGAGGAATTTATCCAAATAGATGCTTGAATGCCACTGTAAAATCAAATATGAAGAAAACACAAAGTATAACCTCTCCAGAATCACAAGGTAAACCAGTATCCCATCAGTGGGAAAGAGAAGACTAACAGCTGGAGCACATTACCAGCTGATCAAACTACTTCAGTCAAACACCTCAACTACTTTTTTAAAATGCAACCTATTTTTCAAAAACATTAAGAGAAACTCAACCCAAAAATATCTCCAAATGACAAACGAGGTCTTGAAATGACTGGTTGGAGAGACACTAGTCTCCTGTTGCTATGGTCCAGATTTGGTTGAACAATCCTGTGATCTACTTTTTATTCCTGAATTGACTTCATGGTGACACTAGACCTTGATTATAAAAAGTCAGGCACACCTTTCAAAAAAGAAATCTCCTTCAATCACTCAGTCTGCTTTCATTGTGCTTGCATTTGAAAACCCCTTCTACAGAAGTGGTGCCTTCTCCAAGGCTCAAAATCTCACCACCATTTGTAGTAAATGAAATGGAAACTAATTTTCGTGAATTTGCACATAAAAAGTCCACCATCTGGCCTAAAGTTCAAATTATGGCCTTTTGTCATTCAAACATGCTCGGCCATGACCTAAATGTTAAGTAATGTCTCCATTCAAACATGGAGGAGGACTGTTAACAAATGAAACTGTTTTGCTGCCACAGTATTTGGTGCCTGGTTACCAAGTGATAGAGGTGGTGCTGCTGGTGAGGAGTAGTGAGACGGAAAATAATGATGATGGTAGACAGGTGCTCTCGCAGTTCAGGCTCAGGAGGTATCGCTGATGAATTTTAAAACTTATTTTTCAGTAGAGGGCTTAATTAATGACGGTGTGCATGAGGGACGCTCACTCCTACTCCTCCCTGGTGGATCCCCTAATAAAATTTCCCATATTCATAATTTATTAGATAGAATATAGAATTATGCTGCCTGTTTCATGCAGTCCCACAGAAGCCATGCTGTTAAAAATCACAAAACTCAAGGCTGTGTCTTTTGTAGTGAATCCCTGAATCCCTCACACGTTTGTTAGATCAAAAAAATAATAATAATAATAACAAATCTGTCTGGAGCTGGGAAATAAACAAACTTGTTAAATGGTTGAAAACATATACAATAATAATTAAGTGATACATTCAAGACACTCTGTCAAGCGTTAAAGTGAAATCTTTCACCACGTCCGCATATTTACTCTTTCAGCTCCAGCCGCCTTCCCGTCAACTCGCCAGTGATTCACTCAGAATTCAGCTGTGTCGGACATGCGACAGAAATGTATTGTGCTTCCTGGCCATTCTGACATTTATGGACGAGTAAAACTGGCATTTATTCCAACATAAGACTGATGTGTTAAATTGCTAACACATTTACAGCACGTAATAAAGGGCATGTCTCAAAGGGGCTTTAAAAGTGGCAGCAAGTGGAAGAGGCGAGCCCAGAGAGTTGACCCCAACCCCCAACAGTGCCAGAACAGAGACAGAAACAGAGATCTCACGTAGTTACATTGTCACTTCAGAGGAGAATATTCTCCTCAGTGTCCCTGCTCCAGACAAGCCTCTCTCTCAGCCCTGGGCACCCACACTGCTGTGGTCTGGATGAGTAATGCTATCTCCCTCCTAGAGAGCTAGTTGAGCTGAGGGACAGAGGTCTGAAGCTTGGTCCCGCAGGACATCATGGCCGTGATATATTTATTGCTGCTGTGGTTCTGGTGCAGGTGTAAAACATAAACATTCCTATTAATGTTACTGCAAAGGATTATTTTCAATTTTGAATTATGGATTAGATTTCAAAATTCATGATCTGTTTCACTTTAGCTTCATGCACCACTCAACATCATCCCCCAGAACCCCAACTCAGAATATCCTGATAGAAGAGCAGGCTACATATTCATTCAGTTTATCTAAATGAATATTCAGGCCACAGAGTAAACACAAACAGGCAATTTAAAAGAATCAGCTACATCTTGCAGAGGACAAATGTCCTTATCACAAGATCATGTAGTTTTGTTGAAATCTGTTTCTGTTGCTTATGAAATATCCCCATTTTGTTCACCATGTTGTGCTAAAGTCTATTATACATATAAATAAAAAACAAAGGAGGCCCATTTTCTTCTTTGGACTACTATGTTTTGACTGTCTGTCACAGCCTAATTTACACGAAAGAAATAATGGCTCACTGAAACACAGGTCTTTGATAGAAACAGTCTGAACTGAAAATGCAGGTGACAAAAGACAAACACACACATGATTTGGAGTATAATAATATCACTGTACTGTATAAGCCTGTAGCACTGAGTTGTGATGAAGTTCGCACAATACAGACGAGGTTATCTTTTCCAGTCGTCAGCCATTCAGTGCTGGTGAGCCTGTGTCCACTGTGTCCTCCGATTTCTACGTTGTCCTCCACTGTTGTATCTCATTCATCTCAAAACTGAGTGAGACATTTTTCGGCTCACCACAGCTGTAAATTACTGCAGCTTTTCTGTCATCCCTACCCAGTCAGTCCATTCCCCTCTGACCTCCTTCATCTATAAGACATTTTTGTCTGCAGCACTGCTGCTTACTGGATGTGCTTTGTTTTTCCAAAAGTAAAATCCAGACTCTGTTGTGTCCCAGGAGTCTCTCTGCCACTGAGAGTCAGTGAGATCACAGAGTTCATTCTGCTGTTTGTTGAAGGAACATTAACTGAAGCTCTTCTATCAAATTAATCATTAATTTCAAAAGACTGAAGTTCAAGACTAAGATGTTTTTGGTTAATTGCTGCATTCCCTGAGTTTTACCAGCATCCACATTAATTACATTTCTGATATTAAGCAAGAAGGGCAGCACTGCGGCATAGTGATTAGCGGTGTTGCCCCACAACAAGAAGGTTGCGGGTTCGGTTCCCGGTTCCGGGTAATCCGGTTTCCTGACTCTAAATGCTCCGTAGGTCTGAGTGAGAGTGGTTGTTGGTCTCTGTCTGTCTCTGTATGTTGGCCCTGTGATGGACTGGTGACCTGTCCAGGGTGTACCCCGCCCTCACCCAATGTGAGCTGGGATTGTCTCCAGCACCCCCTGCGATCTGGAAACGGATAAGTGGTTGAAGATGAATGAATGAATGAATGAATATTAAGCAAGAACGCTGTCCCTGTACGAATCAACAAGTACACCCTGGCTATGCGGCTGCCATACATCAGGGTAAAACAGGAGTGACCATACAACCAAGTACAAGTGGAGACAGTGTGTCTGTAAGTGCTTGCTGATATGAGTGTGCATGGGTTCATGTGATCACATGTGAGCCTCCTTCTTTTTGAAGATTTAACATAATCCAGGTCGCCAGATTAGAGCGGGTCCCAGACGGCTGTGAGCTACATGTCGCCGGATCGGGGCTTCGGCTAAGTGAAGTCTGCGGGATCCTGGACACTGATAGACAGAGCTGATAACATGGGGGATGACACTGGCAGAGAGGACAAGAAGGGGATTTGGAAAGCTACTCTTGACCTGTGTTGATGGGGTCAAGCTGCTCATTAAAGAAATAGTGGCATGTGTCTTTATCAGTCTTTTCCAGTCCCATCCTCTGATCCCCTTTATCCATCGACCCCTATGTCTCACTGGGTTTCATATTGAAAAGAGGTTACACACACAGACACACAAAGGCAGTTTTTGCACATGGAGGCCTTGGCTTCCTCAACTGCTCTCTGGACTATTGAGCATTGTTTCATATTCTTAAATACTTTCCACAAGCACACACCTCACTGAACCAACCTTGCCTAGAGCCTTAACAAAGCATTGGGAGGATGCAAACCAATCCTGTATTTTCCTACCATCCTTCACAGTCACCTCACCACGACACACAAGAGAGGGCACAAAAGAAAGAGGGCATGAAAGAAATTCAGTGATTGACAGATAATTCAAGGATAAAGAGTGCACATACAGAAAAACTCCTCAGCAAGGCAGCATCTGTGCAATGGCTGCTCTGCTCTTGTAGAGGTGTTTGCTCTTCAAATTTAGCACGAGCAAATTCAAACAGATGTATATTTGGGAAGATTTTAGAGTAGCCAGGTGTTAAAACTCTGGGTACTGCAGTTCCTCTTATAGCCAAGCTTGTGTTGCACAACCTATGAGAACTAGCTCGCTGAAAGCTCATCTTTCTCAAGCAGCTCAAGTACATTTGTAGCTTTTTCAAACTGAAAGTCCCTCCCACGCAGGGCAGAGAGACTGCAGATACAGCAGGCTGTGATAAAGTCAAAAAACACTCCAACTACTGCTAGAGCTGCTTTTAGCCTGATTCGGTAAAAGAAGTCCTTCCCGTGTTAGCATGCAAAAAGCCTTAACAGCTTGCTTTTGCTTTTGCACCTGGTGCGTGTATAGGTTGTTAATAAATTAGGAGCAAAGACCCCTCCTACACATCTTGAAATCACCTCATACAAATAATTAAAACACTAAATCCTACTGTAAAATATCATCTTACAACTTTCTGTGTGAAGGTGATGTATTTCAGATTCCTTTGACAAAACATTCTTGCAAACATTAAAATTCCTCACAAAGAAAAGGTGAATCTTGGCACATTACTGATCTGTGAAATGACAGTGAATTTCTGAAAGCAAAAAAAAAGAAAAGAAAAAAGAAAACAAAAAACAGTGAATCTATTAAGTAAATTATTACGGCATAAAAGCTGTATGTAACAATATCAAAGGTAATTCGCCTATCCCACACTTCAAATCCAATTTTGACAAACAGTTTTTCTTTTTTTAAATACATATTTTGTTGTGTTCTTACTCTTGGTGAAACCAGGATATCCACTGATATTTATTAGATAAGTCAAAGGTGAAGATTGTTGACCTAAGGAAAACCTGCGGGGCTAGTGGCTAAACTACTGCAGCTGGAAAGCTTCACACGCTAACCAGCTAGGAACAAGCTCAGTCAGTCACAGTAATCAAAGTGGAGTAAAAATCATGTGATCTTTGACTAGAGGTGTACAGCCAGCATGTGTGAGGCAGCTCCTACTGCAGTAAAGAGCAAATTACACTGGTGTAACATCTCTGTTGAAGACATGTATCAGGTTTAAGAAGTTTCAGACAGTTTAAGGTTGAGAAACTCCTCTCATGAGTACATAGGTTGTGTTTGGGACAGGGGAGATCGAGGGAGATAAAGACAGACATTAGCTCAAAGTTATTACTTTATTGTGTGTGCACTTTAGGGTGTTTATCAGTTTATCAGTTTGCTCCAACTGGGAGAGATAAGGGTGACGATCTCCAGGCAGAGAGGAATGAGATGGAAGGGAGAGAGAAGTTCAGCACAAGAAAAACAGGCAGTACAAAACCACAGGAGGAGGCCAGGACCTGCGTTTAACTGAGATTTCAGACTGGAAAAAGTTTGTTTCCTTCTTCGAGGTGCTGCGATATTCAACATGCTGTTTCATTAAAGCTAGTTGTTTGAATTGCTCACATTGTGTTGAATATTAATACAAAGTTCTATTTGGTCCCAAGTGTTCACAGTATCTAGTTTTCACCTCACCTCACCAAAATGTGCAAAATAATTGGCTGTCTAATAGCTATTTTTTTTAGATGGCAGATGGATGTGTATTTTTAGGGCAGGGTGAGACACTGTGTTGTTTGGTATTTTCCATAATCTCTCATCGTACTTTCTGACACACAGTATTTCTGTCCAATAAAGATCGCTTCTTTTTCAGAGACCTGGAGTGTTTGCAAATGTTTTTAGAAAGAGAAAGAATTTATATGCAAATCTGACCTTTTCAAATAATGCATACTTTAGTAAACTCAGTGGACTTTGCAATCAACCACTCTAATCATATCTGAAATACTCACTAAAAAGGTTCCAGTTGACTGCTGATATAACTGTGCTTCAAACAGGCTTGACTGTATGTGTGATAATGTGTCCAACTAACCAGCTGTTGGAGAAACAAAAACCAAATGGCTCAGAATATGTATACCTCAGACTGTGCTGATGGGACTAACCTTAACCTTAAATGTCAGCTATTGTTCCCACAGACACTCTCAGATCTATAATAACCTTAATAATACACTTGTAACCATCAGTGGAAAGTATACAACATTAGGATTAAATGTGTTACCAGAAAAAAAGAGTTTCAGCCAGACTGATCACACGTAGCTGCGGAAAATTGCGATTAGCTTGTCTTCCTCTCATGTCTACCAAGGCTACACCTCTCATGCATTAACAAGCTCTGAAAGTTGCCCAAATGACAAATACATCAGTAAACCTAACAACAACTCTAAAAATGTCAATCTTTCAAGAACACGAACATTACATACCCCACTATGAGCTTGTTTTGAAAATGTTGCACACAAATAATTTCTGTATTCAGACATCTGTATTTCTGTCTCAGTAGGTTATAGGAATGCAAACAAAACTGTATTTTCTACACTTAAACATAACCCTGTAAATAGTGAAAATAACAGGAAGTTCATTCTGTGAAACATATTTGTGATTTTTAATATTTTTGTCTATGATTTTACACAATAAAATGTAGTTTCTACTCAGTATCTTCATGTCCAAATTATTTTGTTTTCAGGCCCCATGCTTCTAGAGGAAAGTCTAATCTCTTTCGTGCCTGTCTCTTGTAACACAACTACACACTCATCTACATGCATTCACAGAAACAAACAAGCTTGTGAGTGTGTGTGGGGGGGTCTTTGAATCTTCAATGTGTTGTAAAGTTCCTTACTTTGAGTATTGCCTCTTAATATTACCATTAATATATGTGTTACATACATGAGCATTGTGTCTCTGTTTTCGTTGCTTGTTCCAGGAAAAGTGAGAATTGCTTTGAGTCAAAATGTAACACTCCATATACACCTATTTACACTCTCAATACTTCTATGAGGTCAGACAGATCCAAATAAGAAACCTGTGCAAACTGCATCCCTGAAAGACCCACAAAAGGTCTAAAGGCATTTCTTGAAGCAAAATTTAATATACCGTGATACCAGTGCCCTGGAGGAAATAATGCTCAGCTAGCCACGGAGTATGCAGCATATACGGTCGATAGAGAAAGGAAAGGGATAATCTTCTGTAAATAAAGGTTTGTTAGTGGACTGTGCAAACAATTTAGCATGACTCACAGTGATGTGCTATTGTTGGGGGATCTCCAGCTATGACCGTAGCAATTATGGGGGGGAACAAAAAGAGGAAATCAGATGATTACAATAAATAGTGACCACATTAGGAAGAGGGTGGGAAGGCTGAATTAGTTGACATATCGCAGGAGTATCGTTTGTTTTCTATGTGAAAATGATACCCATCATTATTTCTCTAATCCATAACTTGTGATGACCTTAACCACACTTTTGTTATTACATTGACGGAGGCTATTTTAATACAAGGCAAACTTGGTGAAATAGTTTTCGTGGCAAACGGCGGTCTGGTACTCCTGTCTCCCACTTGGATCATATCTGAGGGGAGGGACATGCAGCCTATATAGACATTTTGTTTGTAGGAATTGTTGGAAGGAACATGAAGTTGCTGCACCAAAACAAACAAGCTTTTTTTTTTCACTCAAATATCTGTAAGGATTGACTCAGCAGGAAAAACACAGGTGTAAAACACAACAGATCATTTGCAGCAAGAGGAGCAGGAAGGAGAGAAAAAGTTCTTTGCTTGTGAAGTTGAGTTTCACGAGGAAGTGAAATGCTCCTCAATTTTTAGAACTCCGAAGCCCGAATTCCATACCGTTCACAGTCTGAGTAGGCCTTTCTCATATAGAAAACTGTATTTTGATTAACTCTAGTGACATGTGGAGTTGGGCATTCAGTCCAATTAAGGCCCAGCACATTCACAATGGTGAATACTGGCTGATTAGACCCTCTCATTAGAAAAAGGTGGCTGAGCTAAGACAGAAATTACCTTTGGTTAAGAAAACTCAGAAAACGAAGACTTAGCTCTGCCCTGACAAGTGCAACAAAACTAAAAAATGACCCCGTATACCTACACTGGCCAGAGAGCAAGCCTAATCAGCCATCGATTTAAAATACGGCTGGATGTAAAATGAAAGAAAAAGTCATTGTTTATCCATTCGCTTGAAAAATGAAATGGGATGAGTAAAACTGACTGGGTTCAGACAGTATGAAGTATTCCTCTCTTCTTATCACGATGGAGAAGTCTCAATTTAGGCCATCATGGGACATCACAGAAAAACTCCGCTCAGAGTTCACAACACCGACTGACTCATTTTAGATTTCATCTTAATGTAATAGGCAGGCGGCACATCACTTCAAACCACACAGTGAAACATTCATGGTGCGAGGGAAGTGAATTCATCTTACCTTCCAGTGATGAGGAGGAATAGGGTGAGGATGACAAGGAGCGTAAAGCCACCAACCGCTGCCGTGACGATGACCAAGACCTGACCTTGATCAGAGGCCATATCTGAGGCTGAATGTGGCGGAGGATGGGTGACGGTTGGGAAGGAATTACAGGGATGACAGGAGAAGATGTGGGGGGAAAAATGTGGGAAGAAAGAAAAATAACATTAAGGAACAGCAAGATGATGAGAATGATGAGGGGCAATATAAAGAGCAGGTAAGGATGTTAAAAGTGGAAATGGAAAGGAAGGAGGAAAACGAGTTGGGAAGAAAGAGAACATTTTCCATTCAGCATTATTTTAAATATTCCTCTCCATCAGTGCACCAGACAGACCATGCGACCGTGCGCTCTCTTGATAGGCAGATATTACAGAAAGATGTTTGATCAGCTCTTTGTCATGCAAAAAACCCTCCGTCAGCTTTCGTACAGGAATGATTCATATGCCTGCTTCTGTTTAATTAATATTATTCATTCATGAAATTGTGATTTAGTCCATGATCATTTGGTTAAATTGGTCCCATTTGATATTCATGATTCTCCCCTCTCTGTGTCTTGTCACAAAGCTAACGAATCCCAGATAATTGAAAGATGATTGCTATTACCAGCTTATTTCTATAATATTTTGTCCTTAATGAATATGAATTGAAGATCAGGGTGTGGTGGTCAATCGCTCAGTGAGTGAGGCTTATGTGGGTTTATACCACGCAGTATGTGTGCGTGTGAGTCTGAAGTCAAGAGCATACGTGTGTGTGTGTGTGTGTGTGTGTGTGTGTGTGTGTGCGTGTGTATTTGGATAGAAGTAATTATAGATCACTCAGTGGGAGGGAGAGTGAAAGTGGCGGTAGCCAGATCACACAAGACATTTCTCCCAGTCATCATCTTCATGCACTCACACACATCACTAACTAAGCAGATGTGTTAGACTGTGTGCGGAGCGAGAGAAGGTAGGCAGAGCACAGGATGAAGAATGCAAAGCGAGGGATGAGGAAATTAATGGCAGAGGAGAGATAAGGCAAACAGGAGACAGAGAAGGGAGGAAGTGATGGACAGATTCACGGTCAGATGGAAAAACAGACGGATGAGACTGATGACAGGCAGACGGACAGAGCGATAGAGACGGAGAGAGTGACAGGGGCCAAATCTGCTTTCTCCTTTCAGATAAAAGGCCGGGCAGTACAAAGGCTTGGCTGAGCAGTGTCTGATCCACAGATAAAGCAAAGCTAACCCTAACCCAGTTTTGGAAGGGAGAGGATCACTGTGAAGCCAAATCATGTCTCAACAATGCCTGACCTGACATCAAAGGGCAGCTGGACCTTTGTATTTTATGACTAGACTTGCAATAAAACTAGTACTCACACACAAAAAAAACATTGATTCAAAATACGCAAAGCATCATGAATGTGGTTTACTACTCCCTTGATGAGTTTTCTCAATTTTTCAATTGCTACTGCTATATCCTGACCTTCGAGGAATTTGTTAATGCGATCCATATCACACTAATACTGTAGAGAAAATCCCTAAACTATGAGAGAACATACTAATTAGCAAAATTATGTTGTGGCGCATTTAGCACTTCAGCTAACAACAAAATCACTTGTGATGAAATAGACGAGTCTTTCATCTTCTTGCATTAGTAAAATTTAGCAACGTTTTGTCTACTTTGAATTATTTACCCAGATAATTTAGCAATAGAAGCCCTGTGGACTGACTTTGGTTTGTATTAAGATATAGGTAACTAAGAAAGATAATATGTCTGCAACAAGCATACAAAAGCTATTTTCAGCAAACTGCCAGAAACAGCTAATAACGTAGAGCGAGTCAGAAGGCATTTCAATGAAGATGCAGTAAAAGGGACTATATGGATATTGTTCCATATTTTAAGCCATAGCCGTCTCAACTATATCACATAATTTCCTTAGAAAACCCAGTCGGGAAGAACTCATTATAAGCAAACATAAAAGATGTGTAAAGATAGTGAATGTTGTAGCTTCTTCCGAAAGGAATTCAGCAGTAAAAATATTCTCACTGCTTGGCACCACATAGCATATATTTGTGTGCATATCAAAGTCTACATTTTTAACAGTATAACCAGGCACTCTGCCAGGGCCATCATTAACTTTTATAGACTATGAACAAGCTGTGCTGAATTAAAAGCACAGGTGTGATGTTCATTCGCCTTCCTGGACACATTTTTTCAAAAAGTTGGTAGTTGGAATCCTATTTTGGGTGCTCCTCTTTGTGGACTTGTATTCAGATCTTTTATTTCCTGTTCACTTAATGGACCTAACATGATGAACACAAAGGGTTGTGAGTTTGGATGTACACGCTCCTTTAATTTATCATTATCATTTAATTTATCATTATAATTTATATTTAATTTATTATTATCACCCTAAACCTAAAATGTACACGACACCATATTCACTCAAAAGGAAATGTCAAAGAATACTGTAGGTCTTAACTGCCCTTGATAATCGTGAATTTTGAGATTGCTAGAGCTCAGCTCACCCACAAACTGTAATTAATGAATGGATAACCCTTTTTCATATTAAAATGTTTTCTTTTATGTCATCTGGTGGTTTCTACATATTTGAGACTCAAAAACTTAATTTTTGCTTTTTAACCTCATGTACACCTGACGATCCCCAAGGTGAAGTCCTGAGCATTTCTACGTTGGAAAGCAATATATTGAATTGGAGGACTTTCATAATCTTGTTTCTCTAAACAGTATAAGTGCAAGCACACACATTCACTCAGACCCAGCTGTAGCCCCCAATGGACAAGATGCAGTTAAGATGGTCTCAGGTACTTACAATCTCCTGTAGTTTTGTATTCGTATTTAGGTGAATAGGAACTGTATCCAGCTGGCGTACGGGTACGTACACTGAAGACATACCAAGTGGCTGGTTTTAAACCTGAGATGATCACACTGGGCGCTTTGGTGCGCGTAGACGAGTAGCTCAGCTGCTCGTGTTCCTGTGGGAGACAGTGGAAGTTGATAGAAATGATTCAGAATTCAATTCAGAACAGGTGTCGAAGGAAAAATGTTTACCTGCGTGGAAGGTGTATTGCATTTTTCCTTCAATTTGCCCTGACACTATGTATATAATCACTGTCTCCTTCACATTGGCAACCGCACACTGAGCAGTCAAGACCGTCTTACAAGTGAGGGTGAGCTCAAAATTCAGCTCAAACTTGATCATTTTAGAAGAATAGAGTGTAGAAGAATACAGTGAAAAGCCACCATTTTTTTGGGGGGGGGGGGTATTATTCAGCTCCATTTAACTGTGGTTCCAATGCAAAGGCATCGTTGTCCATAGAAAGTAAACAGTAACAGAGTATTTGGACTTTGGCAAACTGCAGAAAAAAAATTGTTTCATCTCTTGGGAAGAATGGCTTGGACTCAGACGGTGGATAATAAAATGAAAGGAGTTTGAATTATAGAACCTCAAGTGCAAATCAAGCTGCTCTAATAGTTTTTTTTTTTTTCTTTTTATATGAAAAAGCAAGAAATTACAATTTCAGTTACACGCCATTTCCATTACAGACCAGACTTTCTTTGATCTCTGGTTAAGTTGTTTGTCCATCCAATTAACCCCTCCCCTCAGGGAGTAGGGAGAGGTGGCTGTAGAAAGTCCTAGTATCTTGAACTGTTTTGCTTTTTCCAATTCCCTTTTTTTAAGTCTTAATAAGTAACAAAACAGAACAGAACTGGGGAGCTTATTATCTGTGCTCTTCCAGAAGATATAGATAAAAGATATCCACATATACCTATATACACATATATACCCCTATATATACACTTACACATATCATAAATGAAGAGTCAAACTAAATCTGATCTCACCAGTTTTATATGCTCAGTCCATTTAGTCCGGATGTGATAAAACATTTCCTTTTGCACTTTAAGCGAATAAGATAACTTTTCCATAGTATACATCTCATGCACAAAATCGATCCACTCCCCAATGGTCGTGAATCTACTCTTAAACATTTTCTCATAATTGGTTTTTTTTTTTCTTAATACCAATAGGATTTTGAGTAATTTTTTTGTAATTAGTGTTCCCATTTTCAAATGCTTTATCGCCCAAATACATAGTTTCCCATTGGAAAGGAATATTAGTGCCGAATATATTAATTGTAAGCTTATGCAGCTCTCTCCAGTAAGCAGTAATAATGTGGAGATGGAAGTGGTTGGCTTCAGTGGTCCCACAAAGTCTCCTACATGCATCACCGCTACCCTGATATCACTTCTGTTTTGGTGTAAAAAAAAAAAAATGTTTCCAACCAAACTCTCACCACATGTTCGACCCTGTTGAGAGCCACTGTAGCTGGCGTATTTTCTCCCAACTCTCTGTAGAAATCTGTACATTTCCTTCTTTTTCCAACTTTTTCTTTTTTTATGTAATCTATGCTGTCTTGTTTAGATTGCTGGATGCCATTATGTATAATTTAGATATAATTTTTTATTGCATGTTGCAGATTTGAAAAATGATAGAAATTTCAGTTGGAATTCTGATTCACTATTCACTAGTTTTGGTTGAAGTAATGCCTTACTTGCAAGTATCTGTAAAAATCCTCTTTTCCCAGCCCAAGTGTATTTAGTAGGTCTTCAATGCTCTGGAATGCCTCCTTGTGGGTAAATGAATAATACGTTGTTAATCCCTCGGACGCACCTATTCTGAAATCTGCCATCATTGGGGGGGGAGGGGGGGGGGGGGGGGGGGGGGGGGGGGGGGGGGGGGGGGGGGGGGGGGGGGGGGGCAGGGGCGGGGAGGCGGGGGGCACACCGCCTCAAAAGTTTAGATGGGTCAACCTAACCCAAAAACCTTGAGCGTTTCTCGCCAAGACTTTAGAAGGGTATTAAGCATAGGATCATCCGAGACCATTAATTCACCCTGTAATTTATTATCTGCTAACAGGGCTGTGATTGGTATTTCTTTTACCTATGTGCCTTCTATGTGTTTCCATCCTGCAGACTACATAGGTGGACAAAGGCAAACCAACGGTCTCAGCTGAGCAGCATAATAGTATTCCTGGAAGCAGGGGAGGTCCATTCCACCCTTTTCTTGTATTAACTGCAGTGTCCTATATTTAACCCTAGCCTTTTCTCCCTGCCGTATAAACCTTTATATTAACCTAACCCAATCTAAGAATTGTTTTGGTGGTATTTCAACAGGCAGACATTGAAAAAGATGGAGCATTTGTGAAAGGACAATGATCCTAATTGTTTCAATCCTTGAACCTACGCTCAAAAAAGGGAATAACATTCCATCTTTGTACATCTGATTTTATTCGTGTGTTTAATGGGTCATACTTGAGATCACATATTTTGAAATGGATATTTAGTAGTGTGACTCTCAAATATTATACACTTTCTGCCTCCCAAGTCAGAATTAAGAGCTAGTACCTGAGTTTTATTAATACTGATTTTATAACCTGATAGTAGGCCATATTCATTTAGCATTTTGGTACATTTAGGTGTAGTGTTTGAATGGGTTGTGTTAGAATGGCCAATAAATACTCAGCAAAGAGAACCAATTTCTGTTCCCCCGCAGACATTGTCACCCCTTTAATATCCGACCTCTCCCGTATCCACTGGCCCAGGGATTCTATGAACAGAGCAAAGAGGAGCAGCGATGCACAACATCCTTGTCTTGTTCCTTTTTCCAGAATGAATGAATTAGTGAGATCCCCACTGATTTTAATTTTAGCTTTGGGTCTCTCATATAGTGTGGCAAATGTGTTGATTATCGATGTATGGAGGCCGAATTTTGCTAATACTTTATATACAAAGGGCCAACTTACTGAATCAAATGTTTTCTCTGTGTTTAAACTAAATTCTGTCCAAACAGTTTGTTCTCTATATTTAAGACACTGACTGGGTGACAGTGCCCACATTCCAGTTTGTCCTTCCCCTCTTTAGGAATGATGGAAACTATTGCGTCTCTCCACGAAGGAGGGATCACTTTCTTTCCCAACACCCAGTTAAATGTTTTTAGTAACGGTGGAACTAATTGGTCTTGTATCGTCTTGTACCATTCCGGCGTGAAGCTGTTTCTCACTGGGGCTTTTCCTCCCTTTAGTCTTCCAATTGCTGATTCTAGTTCTTCTTTTGTTATTTTAGAGGTTAATTTATCGTTTTGTTGATTGGTGACCTCCGGTAAGTGTACTGAAGACAGAAAGGCATCGACCTGGTGGCCGTTGTTCATTCATGCTTGTGAATAGAGCTTTTTATAATAGTTTTCAAAGCATTATTGGATTTTTTCTGGGCTAGTTTCTATTACATTTGTCATAGGGTTCCAAATTTTGTGTATTGTTCTATCTGGTTGTTGTTTACTTAATTTTAACGCCAAACATTTCCATGCTTTCCCCCCTGCATCATAGTATTGTTGCTTTGTAAAAGGAGCTTTTTTTTGTATTTCATGTGTATTGATTTCAGCTATTTCTTTTTGTAGCTTTACTATTTGGGATTTATGCTGTCCTTGAGAGTTTCTGAGTGCTCTTTTTGAAGCGTCTTCAATTCTTCCTCTGGCTTTTTAAGCTTTTGCTGTCTAATTTTCTTTTTGTAGGATGAAATGACTATTATTTTGCCTCTGATCACAGCCTTTAATGTATCCCAGAATATAGATGGTGTCACCTCTTCATTGTCATCTAGTTCCAAGTATGATTTAATTTAGCTTTTCAGGATTTCTTTGTTAGCCGAGTTATTAGGATATTTGAATTTAACCTCGAAAGAGTAGGCTTAATTTTATTAGTTAAGTGGACTGAGATGTAAATAGGATGGTGGTCTGAAAGGTTGCTGGGGCCTATTTCACATTTTTTCCAATCTATAAAGATCTTTTTTTAAACAAAAAAAAAAAGAAAAGAAAAGAAAAAAAAGTAGTCAATCCACAAATAGACTTAATGAGCGAAGAATAGTGTGTATAGTCTTGTGCAGATGGGTTTATCTCCCTCCACACGTCCACAATTCCTGTTTCATTCATCAAGATTTTGACAGATGAAAAGACTGATGTTTTTTGCCTCCGACTTTCCGTTTGAAGAGTCCATTACAGGGATCAGACGAATATTAAAGTCACCACCACAAAACAACAATACTTGGCTTTGTCGCTAATAGTTTTTATGCTAAACAATGAAAACAACGACTGACTGACAAGTGATGATGGGTATATATAAAAACATGGCGTTCAAACAATAAGAGGAGACTCCTGAGTCCTTATTTGGCTGCACAAATAACCTCCTATGATACTGAAGTTAAAAGGTTCACTTTTGACTCACTATAACTACTTTTATTATTTAGAGAACATAAAGGATGACAGACCAGAAGGACATAATCCCAGCTCTACTGGTAATTTGCTTGCTTAATTTAGGTCACTGTTTCATTGAAAGCCTTTGGTCTGATGCTGAATTTTCTTCTTTAACAACAAAGCTCTAAAAGTATCTTTTAATCCGTTCCTTGGTGAGGAGACAAAGAATAAAACTCTTTTCTTCTTTTCAAAGTTCAAAATAATGACAGAGACTACTTTTTTTTTTTTGAATTTCAATGATGTCTATGTAATTTGAAAAATATTATAGTTTGGTCAGCCAATAACTGATTTCTTCACGTTGGTACTGGCCTGCAGTTTCAGACTGGACCCTAACATAAGCAAGAGTGGCTGTACCTTCTCATAATATTTGATCTCATAGTCTAGGATGGGCACTGCTGTCTGTTCAGGTTGCTGCCAGGAGAGAGCGATGCTGTTGGGAGAGGCCCAGTCCTTCTTCAGTGCTCCAACAACAGACGGACCTGGAGAGAAAAAAACAGCATAGAGACGTCAGCTTCACCGGTTTGACTCCACTCACCTTTAGTGAATCTCTTCATGAGTGCATAAAATAAAATTCATGAGCTTACAAATTAAAACTACACAGAGACGAATCAGCAGCAAAACTCAATTTAATTTATGAGCTCACTATTTCACATGAATGCACCTCTCCCTTCCAATTAACACATGCTCCTAACTGCTTTTCAACAGACCTCAACTAAGGACTAAATTCAGTGAACGGGAAAAACCTGTGAATGCATAAGTTTTTGTTCTCCTGAGATATACTTGGCTGAAGGAGAACTCGATTTTAAATTCTAGACCAAACCATACAATTTTCAGACGAAAACAATACTTACATATGGGAAATGATCATGACGTTATACACAGCAAATCTGTCTATAACTTTTCTCTTCACGTTTTTGTTTATCTACATATAAGATATAACGGAACAGCGTAGGACAAGACAGATGATGATTCTGTGTTAAAAACATGCTGGGGTTGCAACTTTGCTGCCATTAAGCCCCAGTACAGCCTCACAGAGCCTCCAACAAGACTCTTACTCTTGTTGATCCAGTGAGAACCAGCTTACTCCAGCGAGCAGTTGTTAGGTAAAAATGTGCACTGAATACAGAGTGAGGACAACTAGTGGTGGACAACGAGTGTGCATGTGCATACAGAGATTGAATATAACACACCCATCAACACCTGCCCTCCGTCGCACCTCAGGAGTAATTATCACACATCCATGCTCCCACACAATTATTCTATTTCAGAATCACTGTAAAAAGCCTCCACTCTGTTCCCCCTTGAGATAATCTGGTTTGAATTGAGGATAAGTTGAGGGAGCTATGTTTTCTTGGACTGAGCTGCATTAGCACTGCTCTGTGAGTTTCTGCTGGGTAAATAATTGCGTTGAGTTCCCGAGAGAGGTCAGCAGATGTAACTGTCATGAGAGTCATTATTATACATTATATAGTCTAATGTTACAGAGCTGACTCATTATGTGGCTATTAAATGTAGACCTACTTTTCTCATTTGTATTCAAAGTGATATGATGCTGATGCCTGACTAGTTTGTTTTACATTTATTCCTGAGGCGTGTGTCTGGAAAAGCTGTTTTCGGTTCTCACTTTGACTGAGGTCAGGTGTTAGGGACTGTGCAGGGAAAATATGGGGATCAAGTATGGGGACTTATGGTTTGGGCATTAATAAAGGGTCTTGGCGGGGGTCAGGGTTATGGTTCAGGCATTAGATAAGATGAAAGATGTGGGCTGTCTGGTGCTTGAGCTTGTACTGCTTGTTGGTGTAGTGTTACTAAAGAAAATGAAAGTGAACATCTCTGTTCCCATCATCCCACACATTCTTGTTCCCTGTTTTTGATTGCCGCCTGTGTTTTTTGACCATTTGCACTCCATCTGTTGTAGTTTTTATCTGTTTGCCTGTTCGAAATTTCTAATTTGTCTGCCACTTCTACTTTTTCAGCTAATTTCCATCCTGACTCATTGTGGGATGGTGATAATTATCAGTATATTAAAGGCTTCTGTATTATTGCGGATCTCAAAAATGAAAGGAACATTTTCGTATTGAGCGGTGTGAGTCTTTATTCCGCTTTGGGGAAATTTTTGTGGCAGTAGTTCTATATCAGGATCAGTGTTGGACACATTACTTTAAAAAAGTAATAACCAAGTTAGTGATTGAATTACAGCATTATTAAAATAACTAGGTACCAAGGAAAGTACAGTAACTACTGCATTACAATATTTTTAATTATAGCAGTATTTAAATTTTTTTAAAATTTTTTCCCCCTTTAATGGAGCTTTAAATCCAACTGTTTATTCAATTATTTATGGTAAAAATGGGACATTATAGATTTTAAAATGAGTGTAATGGAAAACTAATAAAATAAATTATTAACAGGAAATATTGCATGGTCTGCGCCTCCAGTTTGTGAACACTACCCGCCATCACTGTATGTGTCCCAGATGTTGGTGGTTCATGTGTCAACATGCACCCACCACTCTGCTGATTAGCTGGCCATGAATTTTAACTTTACCTTAGCCAGTCACTCTTTAGATTATTAGATTATCCATTACTGAAGAAAGTAAGAAAGTTTATTTTAACACCATTATTCCCATCACTGATCAGTTTACAGTCCATGATATACATGCCTTAAACTGGGTTCAGCAGAACACAGTATGCAAAGAGAAACATAAAAAATCACGTCAAGTGCTTTTTTGAATGTATTGTGTTATATTGAAATGTATGCAAAAGCTACATTAGCTCTCACTTTACTTCACAAACAAATAGCTCATTATTTACTTTGTGACTGATGAGAAAGGACAGCATCTCGCCATTAATCAGGCAGCCAGTAACTCAGGTCAGTGAGTTTAACTGGACCAAAACTTGGTCACTGATGAAATGCGATTGGAAGGGTGAAACTCACTGTGCAGCATCAAGTTTACAGCAACAGCCACTTTTATATTAACCACATTTTAATGCTTGGCTTCTCCCTAATAACCCACACCCTAATAGCCATTTAACATTTGGTAGGCTGTCTGAAATGTTAGTGAAAATAGAACAACGTTATATCATGCGTGAGTGAAAACAGCTAATAATATTAGTATAATCGGCAGGCTCAAAGGGCATGGCGTGTGTGTTAGTAAATATGTAGAAGTTGGGGTTTCATGTGAGTGCATGTAAGTGAGCATAGTTTTTATCTCAGCAAGAGAATGTGGAGCGGCTGGAGCAGAAAACTGAGCTTTTGTAGTAACGCTATAAGCGAACATCCGTGGTATCTTATTTGTTGTTATTAATAAATTTAACCTGACACATGGCAATTTTACTCAGAGCAAGGTGAAATCCTCGGTTCCCTCTGTCCTCAGTTTGAGAGAAAATATATCTCAAGGGGATTTTATGTGATCTAACTCTGGCTAATGAACCACTCAGCTGAAGCTACAACGTTGCGGGGTTCCTTGCCAGCTTGGTACAACAGTGGCGGGAGAGTGGTGGTTTGTGGCTAGAGTCACACGGTAGAAGCATCAAGCTAAAACACAGCAAGATGGTTGGCATCTGCTGTTAGTATATTGGCCCCTGATAGAGAACAATAAACAACGCCTGAATATAATCTCCCTCTGACTCGCAGATCCAAATCAACCTCCCACTGCAAGCCACTGCAGAATGTGCACTCACACGAGTTGTGCAAACAAACAGGGGAACATAAAATATGTTAAGACAGAACTCATAATGACAATACACTCAAAAATGCTCTCCTAGAGCAATCGCACCAAAGCCACAATCTTTTTAATTGCTCTATCCCTCAGACCCCCCCCCCATAAAAAAAGGATTAATGCAATCTATTCTTCCAGTTAGAGTCCTAACGCTGAGGTTCAGAAAAAGGGCCCCTGTTGGATGCAGACATTTGATTGGATTTTTGCTTTTGATCTTGCTATCAGATAATTATTTTCAGCTCTGGCTGATTTAATAGCTCACATTGTGAACGTAACCCTTTGTTATCTAGATGCAGGTTATTTTAATGCAATTTACTAACAGTTCCTTACTATCAACATCAGTTTGCCCGTGTTGTCAGGATGTAATGTAAAAATGTGATCCAGTTTATATTATTACAGATTGAGGATGTGAGGATGGAGGCGCGCATGCATACATGAGAATAAGGCACACTACCAGACACTGATGAGATGCTTTGAGGACACAGGACATGCGGCGGCCATCTTTAATGATTCTGTAGGTGGGTTATTAGAGCTGCAGCATGCAATCTGCCAGAGGAACCAACTCTCTTTCTCTGAGATGCATTGGAAAGCCATTAGAAACACCAGTCAATTACAATGCCCGATGGATGGATTTTGCAGTCAAGCGTGGTTAAGCTCAACATAAACTAATGGGGAGTCTTTAAATGAGCTTGACCTGCATATGATTTTAATTAGCTTTCCTGCCCTAAAGGCTTCCATTAACTGTTTAAAAAAATCAATAGACCCAGTATTGATGCTGTGTGAGAGCTTAAACGACGTTCTAACACTCCACTGATTCACCGCTGATAGAGATACTGTGAGAGAGAGAAACACACACACACGTGCATGCACACACAGGTGCTCTTGTTTACAACAATCATATTGATACGCCTGTCTCTTTTCTAGGTGTCTGGTTGTGTTTGTCTTGAAGCTGACACAAATTGGTCCTTCAGCATGCAGCCTCAGCAGTGAACAGGATGAGAGATTTACAGGCGCAAACAGATTCATGTGTGTATTGTGGCTCCAAAAACATTCAAATTTTCAAACTGCCTGCCATTGTCATATGTGTGGTGCGCTTCAGAGGCACTTCATAGTTGCTTCAGGGACTAAGGGAATGAATGAATAAATTTAAGCTGTTTCTAGTGTTACCTCTGGGAACTCAAGTAATCAGTTGGAGCAGTGTCACATTTATAGAATCTGTAATGTCCAAGTGTGCGAACATGTGTGCGAATGTAGTTTTGTCCATGTTGTTTTTACAAACCATGAGACAGAAGTGAAGTGACATGGGGTCTGCTCAGAGGACGATCATCATTACCCTTTATTAATGCTGGAGGCCCTTCCCTTTGCACCGCAGGTCATCTGCACTGTGCCATGAACTCCAAGCATAAACACAGACGCCACAGAGACCTGACAACGGTCAAATAAACTGTTGGGTCGGAGTCTAATTATAGAGAGTTAATGTGAAAGCTGACATAAATAAGTCACTGATCTGCTCATCTCAATCAAGCTAAGTATAATTGAAACTGTTGCCTAATTAGCGGTGGCCTCTGTGTTATCCACCGGAGAATTACGCTGTGCTGCTGTCCCTCCCTTCTTGTTAGAAAGTCATGTGTGTGTTTGGAGAAATAGAGCCAGAGTGTGGAAAATACAATAGGGCACTATCTTGAATAAATGAATAAAAGATAGCTCAGTACAAGCTACTAAATTTTTTCAAATGATAACTTTATCATATTTTTTTTTAAACAAAGGTGAACTGGTTGATAAATAAGAATCTGGTTCTTCTTTCAGTGCATGCTTAATTTATTGCAAACATATTGCAGCACTGCCCTGGCAAGTTGCTATGTAGCAATACTGAGGCAGGCACTTATTTCAGGAATTATTTCCAGGAGGACTGCACTCTAAAACTCTACTAACACCACTGTGTGACAGCAGCCACTATGACAAGGGTCAGTTAAATGTGTGACAGCTGTCACCTGCGCTTCACTGTCAGCAGGACTGAGTCTGACTCAGTGTGCTGAGAATTACACCGAGCTTGACATCCAACAATCTACCCATTACAAGTAAAGTTTCAGGTTCAATCATCTGTACACTCCCTCTCCTGTGATCACACGTGAACTTTCTATTTCTCTTTTATTTCTCTCTGGCTTTTTTTTTCTCTTTTAAGTGGGTCAGTTAAATGACAAATTAAATGTCTAAAGCATTGACTTAATTTCTTCCTGGTAATGACACCAGTTCCCCAAAGTCGGGCAAGTACTGACCTGTGTCCAACCCTGGTCACAAGGGTCATGCCCATGCAGTGTTGACTCACAAATGCTGGCCACTTACTTCTGAATATAGCTGTTTGGATCACTACTTTCAAATCCACTCTGTACCAATGGTAGCCTCCCCTTCCTTCCTCCAGCTCCTTCACAACAATCTCCATATAAAGTACTGCAATTTGCTGGCTGTCATCTATAGCAATCTCTCTTCCCACTGTGGCAATGAGGGCCCCTTTTTTTCTGGTAGCATATTCTTGCTGCCTACAGTCTCAGAAAGGAAAAATGTGTGTGACCCCGATGACACTAAATAGCTGTCAACTGCATCTAAACTGGGATGGTTTCTTGTTTTCCCTTGACACACCTGCAATCCTCCCCTGCTGCGGGGGCTGCCTTTAGTATGACAGTGGAGAAAAGCACCTTAGACTCCTTTGCCCCATCCAGATGGTGGCTTCAACAGCTATTTGGACCATTTATCATGTGTATCTGCTGAGTGCAGGGAGTTAACAGGTAATTAAAATCATCAGTCACGCAACAAAAACAGTGTGGCGGCAGTGAGAGAAAGAGAAAAGGTATGAGACCTTTCCGAAACTCCGGAGCTATTTCTGTAGTGGCAGGAGAGAAGAGATTGGGGAAATACTATGGAAAGTAACAACAAAAGAAAAAAGAAAAGAGACAAATCAAAGCAAGACAAAGTTTGACTTTGGATGGTCTTTGACTTGCAAATAACCTCTAACATTTAAACGTCGTTTTATTGACAATCTGCGCCAAAGCAGTGGAGGAGGGATTACAAGAAAGACAGACGGAAAGATACAAAGTGAAAAGGAGAAGCGTTGTCTACTGTCACGTGGAGAAGGTTTGTGCGCTAGCTAGCCTGTCGGACACTCTCAGGTCCCGTCTTTAATAGGGTCCCAGCTCACCACTGATCCCTCTTGTTCCCACTTAATGGGGATGTGGAGAGGCAATGACGTGTGAAAGGCCAGTGAAACCAGCCCTACACTGGCCCACCGCAATCAATACTCATTTGCCCTCCACCTCGCTTTCCTCAAAAGTAATTAATAAGAAGAAGGGAAGTATCTGGCTGCTGACAGCTGATTTCCCTGCTGGTCTCTGTCCTTAACACCCTGTCCACTTCTCATGCTTCTACTTAAAAGCTTCATTATGGTTGAAGCCAAGCATTCAGTACTGGGAAGTGACACAGATATGGACTGACACAGATGTCGATGAGCATAATATTCTCACATGCGTGAGGATAAAAACCAAAGAGAAGCGCCATCCCTCTTACTAGTTCAGTATAGCTGGATAAAAACAGATGGATCTGCTCTTCAACAGCTCTTAAATTTCAAATTTTGTCCTGCTTTGAATAAAAAATCTGAAATGAAACGTGTGTCTTTCTGTACTCCAGTGGGGGTAGTCTCTGAAATGCACTAATGCAGGAAGTGACACACCCTGCTCACTTATTTATACAATCAGGTGTTTTACTCTGCCTTCGGCCATACAGTAGCATTGAGATCTGGGTTTGTAGCTCAAATATGAATTGTTAGGGTTATTTCTTGCTTTGGGCTGTAGGCAGGATGATAACAATACCTATGTTGCTACTGCTAACACCAGAAACAAATGATTAATCCAAACAAATAACATGTTTCTTAGTGGTGACCATTATAACATGTTCAGTGGGGAAAAATAAGTGGCATAAACTGTCAAAAGTGTATATTACCTCGTTAACACTGAACATCAACACAGAATAAAAACTTTTTTCCTAAAGCTTACCTCCTCTCCTGTCTGAATAGGTGTGCATAGAGTGAAGACTAGCTTGCCTCTGCAGTGAAGGTACAGTATAAATAGCAGGCAACCCTCCTATAGCCCCCAGAGCAGACTTACTGCAGCAGAACACACAGCAGGCAAAGTGGCAATATGTTTTTTTTTTCTCTATGAGAGAAAATTTCAAGCAGAGCTATCTATACACAATCCTGCTGTCAACCATGCTGTAGTTAAAAACAGCCCACACAACTGATACAATGCTGTGTGAATGGGTCACGAAAGACTGTTTCAAAATAGAGGACAGCAGGCACCTAAAACTGCTCATAAAGCATTAAGTGTCAATAAATTTGCCTACTACTAACACTTCTTTTATTGGCTGACACATCCATGTTGCATCCAACAAAAGTGGGACAAACTAAAAGTAAATGTTCATACGAAACAATATTAAAACACTAATGCAAATGTTCCAGGTGAGGGCAGAGGCTGAAAGCACTCCCATGACACCCGCAGATTCCCAGTTTAATAAAAATGTTTGAACAAATGAGTGAGTGCTGATCAACCTGTAGTCATGCAGGCCACACTATGTTTTCCACAAGAGGCAGAGTGAGCCTGGTAAAAAAAAAAAAAAGCCTGACAATGTGTTGATGGCTCACTCTGAGAACATCCGAATACACTGTGGAAATGGAGAACAAACTGTAACACCTTAAGCTCACTGTGTCTTCAGCGGTTGTTAAAATGTATAAAGGTCTATGGAGATTTAAGGTGGGAGCGCCGCCATTATGAATGGTTTGATGAAGTGAAGCTAATGCAATTTTATTTAAATGAACCGAAGCGACAAAAGTCAGTGGCAACTGATTTATCTGACTTCCAGAACACAATGGGGCTGCATTCTTGGGAGGAAATTCACCCTAAAGATTGAGGAGGGGAGCGAGGAGGGAGTTGAGAGAGAGAAAACTTCACTGAACATCAATCAGGATCGCAGAACAATGAATCCAATCACTCTGTATTAATGAGCCAAAGCTTAAAATAGTTCCCGTTGTGAGGTGAAGTCTTGGGAAATGATCTTTGCAGGAGGAGGAGAAGAAGCTTCCTGATAAAAGTCTGGGCATAAATCATTTTGTTGAGTAGAAACAGCTAATCTCTTTTCCTTCCAACTCCCCACCTGCTCTAAGCACTGTTCCCTGGTGAATAGCTATTCTTAACGCTGACTGGTGAACAGGCGACTTACAGATGGGTCAGGGGTTCAGAGAAGCTGGCTTAAGATACATATGGCCACACACCATACTGTAGATGTGGGAAGCTCAGGGACAGCTTTCAAAACTTAAAGCAAAAAGGCGTGAAGGTCTTTTCAATATCCAGCAGATTCTACTGATAGTGATTGTAATATATGATTTGATTATCTACGCTTGGATATTCCCCTAGCAACTTAATGGCATTTTGAATAGAAGTGCATTAATATAACTTCTGAACCTGATATTCCTTCTGGGGAGCACTGAGTTTATTTACTGTGCATGTACAAAAGTGGATCACACACAAATTTCTTGTTTGATTGCAAAGTACAAGGATTAGCGTTTTCATCTCACTGAGGTGAGAAGAGGGAAAAAAGATTCTGATAACTGGTTAGTTTCACTGCAAACAGGAGCAGAACTCTTGAAAGTCAAGCTACGAAACAGACAACATTTATAGTTATTAAAATTAAGTGCACTGTTTGTGTTATTGAGTCCTGACTTATTTTTTCCCACTCACACTCAGACCTACGGAAAATTTAGAGTCACCAGTTAACCCAAACATGATGTCTTTGGACGATGGGAGGAAACCCACGCAGGCACAGGGAGAACATGCAAACTCCACATAGAAAGGCCCCAGGCCGGGAACCGAACCCATGACCTTCTTTTTGTGAGGAAACAGCACTCACTACTATGCCACCGGGCTGCCCTGTTTATTGTTTTTATCCAAGTTAATGAATTGGCTCTATGGCACTGGGTGTTCCACTGATCATAGGGTTGACAATTGGATGTCTTCCCCATCAGAGACATCAGAGACATTTTACATTGACTAAAATCCCAGTACTTGCTTGGGTCTTCACTTCACTGATCCTGCTAAGTAATTCACCTTAATTCTTTGTGTGTCCTTAAAGTTTGCGTCCTGATTTTGTCCTAAGCCCACCAGATCTGATGTTACCCATATTAAACAGGTGAGTATTTGTATGTTGTAACATGAATACAAATGAACAGATACAAGGCCAACATAGGTACAGCTCTACCTACAGGGCCCAGCTGTGCTATACTGCCCCTTCTCACCTCCTCCTCACTTGCTCTTGACCCAGTCACCTCTCTGTTTACTTTCATCCACATGTTTATCCAAATCCATGTCTATTGGATCAACAAAAGCTTTAATATTGTATTCCCATCGTTTCTCCCCCTTTTTTTTATGTAATTTGAGAATGCAGCAAGTTCAGACATTTAGGATATGGTACACCTATTTTATTCTAATTTCCGACCCCAAACTTAGTCTGAGCTTTTGTGTGTGTGTGTGGAAGTGAGTGCACTTGGGTGAGAGTAGGGAAGCAGCAAATCATCGGCTTAGATAAAAAGAGGGCGCTGAAGGGCAGAAAATGGGCAGAGAGCAACAGATGCCCCAGGTCACAGGAAGCCCCAAGGGAATCCAGTTAAACAAACCTGCCAACCAGCACACTGAGCAAACACCTGCTAACATCATATCACAGATGCGCACATTTATTAAGTCTACACAAACACCCGTAGCCCCAAAGAGTCATTTACATAGCCTTATAAACATCCCCAAACCCTCTTGCACATTAATCGTGGGGTCCATTTTAGTTTTACTTTTGAAGTAATAATGTAATGAAATTAGTATTTAGTCATCTCTCTTATAATATGGCTTGTTCGATTTTGTCTGTCCCAAAATGACCTTCCTGAATCTTTTCTGCTTGTATTTTGATTTGAATCAAGTTTCAGTCATGTTAAGCTGTTACTGCCTTCCTCCAGCCAATAGCTGGAGGAAGGCACTCCAAGTATGACGCTGACAAATACTATCCCCTTCACCTACCTACTCAATGTGATTTGCTACTAAAATGTTGTGACAAGACGCACTCCTGTGAGCTAAAAGGGTCACAAGACAATATACTTGAATACTTTTCAAGACCAGATATATACAAAGAAAAAGAAAAAACAACCTCCTGACACTAGAATGATTGATATATTTAGAAATTGAATCTAAAGTATAGTTGGTCTATGTGACACACACACACACACACACACACATTAAGACCAAGAACTCATTGCACCATTCCATAAAAGCCTGAGCAGTGAGTATTGAATGATTCTTCATGCCGTCTCCTTCAGGACAAGCCTTATGAAAACTGCAGACCAGAGCAATATCTCGCCCATCAGGGACTAACTACTGTAAAACTTCTGCCATGTAAAATCATATTTACATGCTGCAGGATGTAAATATGATTGCTGCATTACAGCGGGGCCAATTACAAAAAGTAAGTGGTTGTTCATACAACATGAGTAGGATGTTACAGCTTTGGGCCCATCTTGATGGACTATTGGAGACTTGACATTTATGGACAAAGCATTATGTACACATCGACAGAATGCCTAAACCTGAACAAAATGTGCCAAATTTGGAATCAACAAGGAAGTTGCGGTTGACCATTAATCTGAGAAAGTGCATCAGAACTTCATGTTATGATTTAACTATAAAATCCCGGTTTTGGTTCGCCAAGAGATTTTGATGTTATAAACCAGTCATGTCATGTTAAACAGTAAGAAATGAACATTAAAGTGATGCAACAATTCCCTCTTTATTGTTGCATTCATAGCGTAAGAAGGATGATGCAGCCTTTGTAGCACCACATAGGCTGAACGGATTGAATATATGTTAAGAAAATGTTGCAGGCCATCATTATTACTCCCTGCTGGTGGAACATGCAATCACATGATATGTCTATCTGAAGGTAATAGTGCTACAGTAGAGGAAAGACAACTTTTTCATATCCTACTTGCACTCTAAATCTCTATGTCTGAGTAAGGCTTGTGCACTGGTATATTATAAACTTTATATAGGGGGGGAAATGTAATTTTAAGTTACAGACTCTTCTCCCATGAGTTCATTTTTTATCAACCTGTCTAGTTCAGAATAATATAAACTAGTAGTCTGAGAATAATTAGATATAACATCCTTTATTGAGGACACCAAAGAGCACTTTTCATACTAGAGATGTAGCTCGAAGTACTTTACAATACAAATGAAATTGTACATTGGAAGAAGGGGCAGTAGCAGGAAAATTCTATGAGACAATAAAAAAGCTGCATAAGAAGAAATATATAGATGGAAATAAAAATATAGACATCAATAAGAAAAATTAGATATGCCTGAATTAATTCAAGGCCAAATTAAATAAAGCTGTCATTTAAAAGTTTAAAGATCATACATTATTTTTTTTAAAAGCTGCCCTGCCTATGTTCTCGTGAGCACATTTTTTTCTTTAATTACTTAAATTAGAAACCTTATTTTCCCATTATTATATATTCCAGTCCTGCACTGCATTGACTTTGCACTGTTCACTTTTTACACCACATCCACAATACCTCAGTGGCATATGCATTCTACCTTGTTTTAATCTTTGCACTGTGTCTTTTGTGTTGCGTTGTTCACTTTCACAATGTGTGTGTTTTCTCGGTCCATATGCGTGAATGTGCATCACAAGCTATTGTATGCCTTAATTTCCCTTGGGATGAATAAAGCATCAATCTATTTAAAGACAAAAGTTTTGGACAAAGTGAAACTCTGGCAAATTTGTAATTCATCCAGTAGAAGTTGAGATATGTCACTAGATAAATGAAAATTGTCACCCACTAGTTTCCCTTTGGCAAAAATTCAGGAAACCCTGAAGTGACTAAAAATAATCTTTTCTGCACTGCAAATGTTTCTTCCTCAAATATCATAGAAAGGTGATCATCAAATTCTCGCACTATCAGGAGACCAGGAGTGTCTGTGCATCATTTGATGCAGTCCATCAGCTAATGAGATCTTTGAGACTGGGCCAAAGGGCCATTTAAACATGTTTGACTAATACTATACAGAGGTTTGGCCTGGGGGAAGTTTTATTATCTTGAAACAAGAATAGCACAAATCTGTCTGAATGTTGATAGCTGTTGATATCTTTTTAATTGTATCACGTAAAAATCACTGGTAAACCAAATTGCTTGTGTCAAGCAAAAGAAAGCTCGTATGTAGATTGATCGCACTTAAATTGGACAGAGCATGTTTGTAGGGTATTCCAGTAGTTTTGAGACTTCAGGCTCTTTGCACCTCCCCAGCATTCATTAGGTGAAGGGCAGGTAACCAATCTGGGCAGGACTCCAATCCATCACAGGGCTGACACCAACTTGTGACACAGAGGCTCAAACCACTGAACACAACATCCCTGCATTTGAAACAACCTTGGTCAAGAAGGAGATCAATGTAAATAGATATTGCGTCATCATTTAAATTATAAGGTGACTGAACAACTGTCAGACTTATTATTTTTAGAACTATATATTTATAGTTATAGTTCTAGTTCTTGGTGTGGACGGCCCTTAACACAGGAAATCCAAAGCACTATGTACAATTACTTTGGGATGTGGAGCAGAACAGAAAGAGGAACATACAAGCAGATTAACAGTGGTCCACTTGAAAGGTAAAAAAAAAAAAAAACTAAAGAAAACACACGCAACACTTTTGTGTTAATCTGTTGTGTGCCATTGCTAGTAAATATGATTTGGAGTGTAATATTTTGATATCATGTTCTTTCTCCCTGCCTTGATTCTCTGGCCTCCCTCCGATGGCTCTCTTTATTTATCTCTGTTCTCATCTCTTTCTTTCCCTGCGTCTTGCTCTTCTCATTTCTCATTCTTTCTCTTTGTCGAGCCGATGGAAGCGACTGGGTTGTGATCCAATCACAACCTGGCTGCAGCAATCACCGTCTGCTGATTGGTTTTATAATCCTCGCTTAGGATCTCAGATGGTAGAGAATCAACTGGCCAAGAAGTGCTACTCTGAAAGCTGTCATACTGATGCACACACACACACACACACACACACACAGAGTTCCTTTGCCGTATCTATATCGTACATCCTTATTCCGTATCACTGCGTTCATTCTCTCTATGAACATCTTTGTATGTGTATTGCGGTGGCAATTATTGAACACCAAAGAGGAAAAGAAAACATTCACTCACCTCAAGGTAACATATCTGAAATAAACTATTATTCATTGTGTGCATGTATCTGGTGGATTCTAACTTTGCTGTATATATGTGTGAACATGTACAATAATAATATGCATCAATATAAGTGCTTCATCCTGCAAAAGCACACAAGTGCATCAAGGGACATGATGAAGTAAAATATGAGTGAAAGTAGTGGCTAAACATAAGCCAGTCCAATCCCCATGTTCAGTAAGTTGAGCTTTATCTGTCATATTTCAACATGCAGAGAAGAAAGTGTAATCTTCACGGCTCAATATAGCAGCTAAATCCGCAAATACTCAAAGGTAACAGTGGCGGTTCAATTTGCCTTCTGGCATGGACAACAATATGAGAAGATGTAATTAGTATATCCACACAGCTGTTGTTCATAAAACCATACTAGAACTCATATAAATGCAGGAGTGACTGCAGAAAAGATCAAATCCTACCGTATGTTTGCTACCTGCTTTATTTTCCTCGTCTACCAGCAGGTTCATTATTACCTTAAGGTTTTAATTTACTCAGGTCACTTAATGTATAAGATGCAACGACTTGAGAGAGCTTCTATGTCTAATTTTCAGTGTTCAATAAACTGCATTTTAAAATCCAAATCCTTGCCTTGTGTGTTCTTTGGGTCTTGCTGCATGGTTCAGCAAATTGCATCAGCCTGTAGCTTACTGCATGTCCCATATACAGTACTGTGTCCTTGTCCTCTATCTGTGAAGTTGCACAGGATAAGCACAAATATTACTCTTGCATGTGTCTATCAAAATTAACTGTACAAGCGTTGTTGGGAAGTATTCAAAGGAAAATTAGAATTCTTGCTGTTTACTTATTGGAACCACATAATAACTGGCTGCTCCAATCATTTGTTCCTTAATGGGGCTTTCATACCTGGTAAAGAGCCAGCAAAACAGAATTGAGATTTGCTTTCAATATTTCCTGTTTAATCCAGCATCTGTTACACACTTAAATAAAACCATCTTTGGGCTTCTCACGGAGTTGGAGTTGGTTTAAATGAACTATATTGTAGCTTAAGTGTTCCAGGCTTACACGCTGGCCATGCTAGAGAGCCATGAAAGAGATTGGTCCTCTGGGAAAAAAATACAGGTTGTCTGTGAAAACAGCATAGCTCAGCCTATAGTTCTGTTTTATTGTTCACAGCTGCAGTTATTATAACAAGAGTGAAGCTGGAAGTCACGTAACGTACAAAAAGGGACTAAATCCACATTTCAATGCAGGAGGCCACAGTTGTGTGTGAAATCAATAATCAATATTGTGTCTTTTATCCATGACAGCTCTATACTCTTAACTTCAGTTTGACGAGAATGATCCCACAACCTTAAGGAAGGTAATCACTCTATTAAAACTTCTTGGGGACTCAACATCACATGCGTCACAATGAACTCTTTGTTCATGTTGCTCCTCTCCAGTGATAACACTGTACTAATATGCTGTGGCTCCTGTTTCCTGCTTCCGTCAACAAAACTATTCTCAGAACAGTTTAGTGCAGAGCGCAATCAATATGTCGATATTTCCATTAAGTTTTTTAATTTGTTGTTACAAATTATTGGCTAAATATGAAGATTTTTAATTGCTTGTCAGTTGCAGTGATGTTTAACAGCACATGAAAACATTCATGTTCAAACTAAAAACACAGTTTTTTAACTGCTTCACCTTTAGCTTTTGTGTTTTACTGGAGTGTAGTAACATATTTAGACTGCTAGGTTTTCTAGGATACATAGATTCCATATTGATATATTCGGAGCCTGCCTGAAATGTGTTGATTTTACAGTTACTGTTATAAAACAAATTGAACCAGAACGGGATCAAGTAATGTCCTCAAATTTAAATGTTTAGATGTTACATGTATGTTTCTCAGCAGGTACCAGAGCTGTGTCGTAGAGATGACTATCCTATTTTCTGAGCCAAATTCAGTTTCAAATTCTCCAAATACTTGAAAGGACAATATGTGCTTAACCCCTTAATGCCTGGATTACTATACAAGTAGATAAAAAAAATAAATTACTTGTGGTTTTGCTGTCAAGGAGCTGCTAAATTAAGTGGGGATTGTTAATTTGACTATAGCACATAAAATAGATAGAAATTTGGGTATGGCCATAATGGTCTATAGTAATGAAAAAGTAATAAAACAGATTTTCCCATCTCAGGAGATGGAGATAGTTTTATGCCACAAAATCATTTTCAGTGTCCTGACTATATAACACCAACTATTATAACTATTTCGTAATCTAATTTCAAACAGAGCTCAAACTTTTCATTTAGAACTTAAAAAGAATGAATCAAAACATTGACAGGAAACAAAACAGGTGAGTATCGAATATGCACAAACCAGCATTGGGGGAATACACACGCTATCTGGGCTGTTTCCGTAATGGTAACGGTGGCAAATCTCCAGTCGGCGTTAAGGGGTTAATATGGGAGTGGATTGATGAGATCAAAAAGTGCTGTTGTCTCCAGTAAGTTGACTTCTCAAAGTAATAAAAAACCTACTTTGAAAATAACATACTATTTAAATTGTATACTCACACTGACCTTAGTGTTTTGTTTTGCCTATTGAAGTGACAAGTGCAAATGTAGTAATCCACATAGCAGCTGTTTCAAGTGCCATGGCTGTCTTATCAAAATGTCACTGTTACTTTGTAACAAAGTGAAAATGCAGCTTTTGGTTGTGAGGTTCGTCACCAGGTGATCCCCAAGCTCCACCAGTGACTATGTGGTTTTAATTTTAACTCCTGTCTGCTCTTGTACCAGTTCCAGATTGTATTTACTCTCAGCTAGGGTTGCTAACACACCTCTGTATTTTCAGCTCTTAGAGGTGTATTATTCCTGGCAATAATCTTGAGGTAACACTTTGGTGTAGGATACCCAATTACCATCCTGTACCATGTAACCTTCATCTTAGGTATCCAAACTCCAAGCTGAAAATTTCCTTTTTTTTTGTTTCCTCTTTCTGTTTTTTTTTTCTATTTGGGGTCACCACAGCAAGTCAGCTCTGTGACTTGCATTGGTGATTTGGCCACATTTCTTATGCTGGATGCCCTTCCTGGTGCAACCTTCCTCATTTTATCCAGGTTTGGGGCCGGCACAAGCCTACCACTGGTTTGCATTGTGGCTGGGGTTTGAACCGGGGGCCTTTGTGTGTAAAGCATGTGATCAACCACTGAGTGCAGTGGCTGAGTGTACCCTGGGCCAATCTCCCCGCTGAAAATTGATATGATTAAACAATCGGGATTGCTTATTGAGGAATGCATACTGTTCGTGTACTGTATGTGTACTGTTCATAGCTGGTAATAGAGGTCGGAATCCCAAGTTTAAAACACACACTCACACACACACACACACACACACATACATGGCGCACACTTCTGGTCCCCGAGCTTCGCCTTTAGCTTAGTGTGTTTGTGCTCACTGGGTTGAAACCGTGCCACTGGGAGCATCATTCACTCCAGGTCTGGAGAGAGAGAGAGAGGTTACTGCGAAGTCTGGGATGCTGTCTTCATTCCTCTCTCTTTGTGTAACACAAAAACATACACATACATACACACACTAATACACACACTGACCCCCTTGAGGTCAGCAGCATAAGCTGGTTTGAGGAAGGTATGTACCCTTCACTTCCTGTCAGTGACAACATGGCCTAGTAGCCACTACGCACCAGTGAATCCAAATCACTGCCTTCCTCACTCTTTCCCACTCACTGTTTTTGTACTTCTTCCCCTGATATCTTCCCATTGTATCACTTCCTGACCGACCTCTGCATCATCACCTCCCCCAAAATCATCCTCTTATAAAATGAGATGAAGCTTTAATGATTTCCTCGGGGAAATTGACTTGTTCCATTGGCTATATATAGCATGCAATATAGCAAGGAAGAAAGAGGAGATGTTTCAGTGTGTGTGTGTGTGGGGGGGGGGGGGCTAGGTTCTCAGAAGGGAGGCTTTGTTGTGCTTATTTATTTTAGTCTTCATGTTAGGGTTAGTTTAATCTCCTGGACTAATAATGTAGCTTGTTACATGACAAATATATATTTTTTTGCTGTGTTGTTCCTATTGTCTGTGCACCCTCTGATCCTCAAAATCACCATTGTCTCCCTGCTGCATGTAAAGCTATCACACGTGTGCACACACATACAGTTCAATAGTGTCAGTTAATTCTGTGCTGACATTGCAAAGCTTCAAAGGGGGATACAGTATGTCTCTTGGTTCTAAGCACATAAGGGACTGCCATCCTCACTCTGTCCACCAATCATCAACATATCCATGTCCCTTGGCTATTGGTGGCAAAAAAAAGCCCATAAGATACTACAAGACAAGCTCATTTAAGCTCATTTATAATAAAAGTTTTCATGGCTGGTTGGAAAAGATATTGTCAAAAGGCTTTAAAGAAGCTGAATTATACAAAACAGTTCTGCTACCGCTGCACTAACTACCTCCAGTTAATCTGTTTTCCAAAACTGCTTTTATGCACCAAAGTTTATAGTGGTTCGTAAAGTATCTTTGATGTTGACACACACTTGGGTTGAGATTATCTTTTGGGTATCAGAAAGAATCAACAGTTTGTGTGCATTTGTGTCTGATGTGGGAAGAAATTATGATTTCAATGCTTTCTAATCAGGCTGTTGAGCTTGATAGAGAAATGTGCAACCAGGGAAAAACACTGAATAAGAAAATTACTGTCTATTGCAGCGGAGCATGAGTTGAAATGACTTGAAAATGGTCTGACACATCTTCCCTCTATCTGTTTCTGTGGATAATATTTTATTCATCTTTCAAAAGTCCTTATCTGACTTACGATGAGTGACCAGGCAGGGCATGACTGTCTTACTCAAGGACACTTCGACTGAAAAAAACCTTCTGGTATCAGGACTGTGTAGTCTGTGGGGATTTACTGCCAGCTAAGTACGCATGTGTGTGTTATGTGTGTCATCCATCTGTGGACCATCACACACACACACACACACCTTGGTGGATAGCCTAATAAATAGGCATTTAATGTCCACACACCCATGCAAGAACTAATAGATGTGACTTCTCTGTGACTCTTTGTGACTTCAGCAGACTTGAATGTTTTAATGGTGTGATTTAATAGCACACAAGGTGTCTATCCACTGATATCCATTTCCAGAATTTATTTTATGTTTACAAAAGGCTTTATAACAGAGATATTTCACTGTACTCCAGCACACTGAATTAAAATTAAATAAGGACAGTTGACGCTGACTTTATGAGAGTTTGCTTTAGCTGACAGAAAGCAGCAAACCCAATCTGTGTTCTGACGAACCAAGTCAATAAACTGAGACAAAAGCAACAAAATTGCTGCTATTGCTGAACCCCAGACTGAGAGAAGACAATAGGTAAAGTATAAAAAAAAATAATTCAGATTGAGTGTTGTTAAACTATCCAAGTAATGTCTGTTCACTTAACAACTATGATCACGTTAAAATAGACGGGATTCCCTTCCTGTTCATTCTATGTGGATGTGGACATCAAATAAAAGCCACAAACTGCATGCTACCACCTCATAGTCAGGGTTGGATTTCAGTGCTGAAATGCTTGAGTACGGCTCTGACAGAGCAAAAGCCGTCTTACTGCTCTAATGCTTTCTGACTTCTTTGTTCTCAGCTCTCTCCAATCTTTCATTGCACTTGTAGTTTCAAAAGTCCTTCAGCAGTGGCCTCCATTACATCTGACTGCTGACTGGACAATTTTACAATGCTACCTTCGATGTTACTGCTAAGCCTGTAATGGCATTGCTCATTAAAATTGTCCACTTTTATCCTGAAGGTCAGGCACCATTACATTGGCAGCACTGGTATCAGATGAGGTCATTTAAAACTGAGTGCTCTTTTCTTCCAAAATATATTTTCTATACGGAGTTATGCAGCCTGAGAGATAAAATGGGGCTTTAATGGTTTGTTTTAACTAATTATTTCTGGGTAGCCGGGTGGCAGCTATTTGATACACTTGATATAATATTACAATTAAACAGAATTAAACGTAAACATGTCTTGTTTCACTAAGCCAAAGATTAAGCAGTTGATCTCTATTTAGTGTATAATCAGGGTTAGGTCATGATTGCCAGGACTCCTGTCTCAAACTATTTATCCTGGTTTTTCTACAGCTCGTCCTCCTTCATACACCCACCTGATAGCTATCTATGGATTTTCCTTCCAGTCACTAACTCACAGTCATTTGTCAGATCATCGTGAATCATGGATGCTGTGCATGTGACCATTGTTCTTGGCATCATTTTGTTCCTGTCGCCTGTAATTGAACTTACCTATCCCTAAGCCACAATTCCTTTAAAAGTCCTGAACTTTGCCTGATCCGTGGATTTATTTAATAATTTAACAACTAATGAAACTTTAGTTACGTAGCAGGGATAATAAGGAGCTGCACTGGTTTGGTGGAACATTGTAGAAAGTTTGCCACAGCTTAACCTTTTAACCACTTTTATTGAATACCTACAGGCATTCAATAACACTATCAATAATATGTTGATTATGAAATAAATATAGGTTTCAGTATCATCAAGATATATGAAAACCTTATTCATTCATGTCTGCTACCAAAGTGTATAAAAACATACAAATAAATCCACTCACATTAGCGAACAAATGTGGATCCTATTTTGCTCAAACTAATTATCAGGTTTTTTGGACTCTGGCCTTGCACATAATGCAAACTGTAGTGATGTGTATGAGGTAGAAAAAAACTAACTGAAAACTGACAACCTAATATGAGTAACTTTAAAAGCAATTCTAATAACTGTATGAGTTCATTTGTTTTACCAGGCAGAACTTAATGATAAATATACAGTATTTTGTCTAAGACTGTGGAACTGTAGTTACCTCTGTGCTCCAGTGTAAAAATGTTCCCCTGTAGTCTCTTTATAGGGGCTATATATCACAAGGTTTCCACTGGTAATCACCAATGATGCTACAATCCCAACCCATTTAGGCCACGACTGTACAGCCCACGCCGGCTTGACGGACCTAAAGTCATTATGTCTTTGTGTGTCTGTGTGTGTGAGTGTGCCTGCATGTGGAAAACTGTGTGTCCGTCTTACTCAGCATTATCACTCAATTTTCAGGTGCAGGGTTTTTCACACGGCACTTGGTCTGTTGTGCGTTTGTTATGTATGTGTGTGTGTGTTTGTGTATACTGTGCTATTTGCACAATTGCAAACGCAGCACTCCACTATCCTAGCACATAGAGCAGTCTCCCCTGACAAGTGCACTCAATCATGCAAATTTTTCACGAATACAGCATTATTCAACTGGCACAGACAAAACTGTGAGTTTACCTCCATAAGCTTTTGTGTTATATTTGGGTTTCAGGTTACTGCAGAGAAAGGAGACGTCACTCGGTTTTAACCTGTTTTTGGTTTGGAAGGACCAAACTTTTCAATAAACAATTGAAACAATGATATCAACAGCTTCAAAAATATGAGAACTACGTACTAGATTTCACCAGTCATCAAAGTCAAAATCTTACTTTCTACCAAAAGTAAAAAGTACAGATTCCGTTGAAAGTCACACTGCATTGTTTGATCACTTACAAACCTGATTATGCGATAAGTGACATGACAACTGTACATAGACTATGTCATCAAAGTAGGATATAATCCCCCATATCCCAGCAATGAATGAATAATGACGAAGAGGTGAGTATGAATTTTTTCTGACAGGGATATATTTGTAAAAGACAGGAAAAGATTTGAATGCCAACTTGGTATTGTGGGTGGAAGATCATGCACAGCTTTTACAGTTTCATCCTTGTTTTTTATCTTATTTTCTGCCTTTAGCTGTTTCCCTCTGGTTTGATTAAAACTTGGTGCAGTCTCAATTTGACAGGTTCATTGGCAAAGCAGTGTGTACGTGAAGTTTAAATGGAGAAAGATGAAGAAAATGTGAGCCTATCATGCATGGGTGCGACTGTCTCCTCGCTCTCTTTGGGTACGTCACTCTTTTAAAAGTCAGGAGTGCCAGAAGAGTAAAAAGTGTTGTGCACACACACACACACACACACACACACACACACACAAGAACATAAACCTTTTCCCCAAAGACCTCCAGGTGAGTGTGAAAGTTGTTCTGCTAAAGAAAGGGAGTAAAACAAAACATATATTTACTGTGGAGACATTCTCATCTGCTCAGTTAAAATGAGGAACATGTCAGTACAGAGTGACTATAAAAAGATTGAAATTATATCTGCAGTCCAGTCTTTCCACAGAGACAGACCAATTGCATGAATAAACAAACCAAAGCCTCGGCAATATATTTTGTGTATTAGGTGCAGTTGTCCATACCTACCTGCCAAAAGTGTGCAAAGATGTTAAAAGAATGTGAAAAGTAATTTATTTATTTCTCAGATCATCCAATATTAGTGACTGTGTTGAGATAAGGGCACAGTATGAATTTGACTGATGGTTTTAGAACTATCAAGTGAATCATTGTATCTGCAGAAATATCAGCGATTTGTGTTAGTGCCTGAGACAAAAGTGTGAGTAGGACTGGAGAGATTTTGAACCAGGAACGATCTCAAAATACACCACACAGGACAGCGAAAAGATTTGGTCAAATGTAATCTTGTCTATGTGTGCTCTCTTGCTACTTTTTCTGAGAAATGTCTTCCTCTCTTTGTAGTTTCTAAGTGCGTACCTTTTCAGCAGTTGCTGCCATTATCAAAAGGCTGAGAACAAAATGTTATACAATACTTACACAATAGGCAGACAGAGAGGTCTTTCTACTCAAACGCATTAAGAGTAAGTGGTTCTTGTATAAACTAGCTCACTTCCCCACCACTGCATAACATGAACCTGGAAATGAAGCTGATAAGAAAACATGAAACACATCCCATGTCAAATATTTCATAAAATCTATTGTCACTTGCGAAAAGTTTCAATGTGGTATCATCTTGTCACGGCCATGCCACGTCCTTGACATGGAATTGGAACAGCATTAGTAGGACACGTGTCCTCAGCAATCCGCTTCGGTTTCACTGAGATTCATGTTTTCTCTTCCAGCTCTAAATATTCCATTAAAACATAAACTTCAGCTCTACATACTCTCTTCCCTGTCAAAAGCAGGGTGGATGAGGGCAGTATGCGAGTTGGCTGTCACACATCCATCGATGGGCTGTAATGATGGCATGCATATAAATCAATAACAAATAAAATTCAACTCAGCTACCTGATATATACATATATGTATATATATAGTTGAAATTTATATGTTATATGTGTATGTATGTGTGTGTGTGTGTGTGTGTGTGTGTGTGTGAATAAATGAATACATGAATCTCAGAGATGGGGATTGGATGCCAAAAGTCTGTTGTGGTTACATGAGATTTACAGTCAGTTTAGAACAAGTTGTTTATAGTGTGCTGATGTCTGAGGAGCTCAAACTTAAGAATCAACAAAAATGTCTAACTGTTTATATCAAACAATTTTAGACGAATCTTGCATGGCTGATTAAGAACTTATCACAGTTAATGAAGGAAACTCTAAAAATGTGATGTGCTTTCACCTCTGGAAAAATGTAAACAACTATAAGCAACTACATATCTGATAATGCTAACAAAAATAACACTGCGATCCATATTTGTCAAAAATCTAATCACAAGCAGCCACACACACAGGCACACGAGAGGAACACACATAATTCATATACACATATACGTGTGGCCACCACAGTGTGAAAAAGCCTGTGAGAACACTTCATTACCTGCTACAGCTAGAGCCTGCTCTGATTTGCTTGGTATTCAGCACCAATGTTGAATAAAAAAAGAGTGCATGTGTGGAGGTAGACATGAGGACTGTGGGGATGTGAGTGAAGTGTCGGTAAGTGGGTGATGGGATCAGTCACCCCTGCATGTTGAGTTGAATCAGACAGGGTTGGATAAGGCTGGAAAAAGCTGCAGAGATACCATAACACTGAGATTAGAGCATAGTTATACTGAACACTTGAGCTCTTCCAGGTGCCTCTTTCAGCATTCTGTGACCACCACAGTGATGGAGAGACTGAAGAAGAGTCCATGAAGGAAAACAAAAGTGACCTCCACTGTTTATTGGGAAGATTAATTAAAACATATATTGTATTACCTCTGGTATACAAACAGCAACTTGCATAACTGAAAAATTAAGACAAGACGAAAGCGCAAAGAATTCCATCATTGACTCGTTCATTCCTTCATCTTCTACCACTTATCCGTTTCCGGGTCGCGGGGGTGCTGGAGCCAATCCCAGCTCACATTGGGCGAGGGCGGGGTACACCCTGGACAGGTCGCCAGTCCATCACAGGGCCAACACACAGAGACAGACAGAGACCAACAAAAACTCACTCTCACACTCACACTCAGACCTACGGACAATTTAGAGTCACCAATCGACCCAAACATGATGTTTTTGGATGGTGGGAGGAAACCGGAGTACCCGGAGGAAACCCATGCAGACATGGGGAGAACATGCAAACTCCACACAGAAAGGCCCCAAACTGGGAACCAAATCCGCAACCTTCTTACTGTGGGGCAACAGTGCTAAACACAATGCCGCAACGCTGCTCTCCATCATTGACTCCTTTGTCAAAATACTTCACATTACAAAAAAGTAAGCAGGTTTACAGCCTGAAACTTTTATGACTGCATCACATTTGTGTGTCTTTTTCCACGTATCTGGTTACTAGTCAGTGGTTTGTGTACAGTACAGTACATGCATTTGTTAATCGGGGTGAATGCCAGCGCTCCACAGCTGATGTCCATTGATTCTTAAGAGCCAAGATGGCGCAGGCCATCTGCAACTAACTTATTTAAATTTATGGGTAATACATAGTGTAATCACTTTTAGTTACAGATGGGTGCTGTCACAGTTCTCTAGATGTCTGCAGGTGTCACCTCATCTTATCCAAGTCACTGGATGTGGCCTCTTGGCCATGTTAGTGGCGTTGGTCCTATTTAAAGGATTTATGATGCAAATATCAGACAAATAATATGGATTCTTGTTGTTTATGATTACGAGAAAATGCGCTCCTGTTCTTTCTTGTATGATTTTATTTGTGTGTTAACACCAATTAGAAGGTATCAGTGTGAGCATTCACCATATCTGGCTTGATGGTACAGGTTAACTACCTAATTAGTCAGCAAATGAGATGATAGCTTTCAAGCAAGGCACCAAGCTGTCCCAACAACAATAATGGGAACATATGCCTGCCACAGCTATTAAACCAACATGCACTTGACCCAGGTTTTTGGATTAGCAAGAAATTAGGCAAAGTTAAACAATGCCAGGATGGCGACAGTGCAGCTGCTATGAAGATAATCTTATGGGCATTGTCCCTCTTTATTTACATTTTATACCAGAAACACAACCACACATGCCCATCGTGGCATCTGCTGTATAAATAACCAACACACCAACTTATAAGATGATTTTATCGCAGTATTGTGTTTACGCTAATTTCTGCTGCTCCCCAGTTGGCAAAAAGTCAGTTGTTGCATCTTAAAGTTTTGTTATTCACCAGGATAAATTGAGTATTTAAGAAACAGATTGTCGCCATTCAACAGAAGGAGGCAAGCTCTGCATTCAGTGAACGAAGCAAAGAGGTTCAATTTCCATCTTCACCATTTCCCAAAAGCCACGGGTAACAAGACAAACAAATTAACACACTGTGCAGCTGCGAAAGGGAGAGTAATATGTGCGGTGGTTGTTTTTCTTTCTGAATGAGAGGCAAATTCTTCCCACTCTTGTACCGAGGAATTAATCTGCACTGGATTAATTGGGCCATTTCTTTTAATTCAAATAACTGTTAAAAGAGGACATTAGGAGGGCAGAGCTACGGATGGCAGAATGAGGGTAAACCTGTACTGTAGTTAATGGCAGGTGTGAAGCTACATGTGTTGCTGCAGGAGTACAGAAGTGTAATCTCTCAAATAAAACACAGAAAAATAACACAACAACTGCTTACAACTCCCAGATACAGGTTACCATTTAATCCGTCAAAACATATTCAAAATAGCTGTAATTAGCTTTAGGAAAATATACATCACTAATCACCATAAGCACAGTATTGCATGGACTATGTTAGAGTTCATTGCAACATAACCCAATGTCCATAGAATATAATCTAAAGAAAAGTGTAATCACTAACCCGAGGAATACATTTCCAACTTTGTGGGGAGAGAGTTAGAGTCATTCAAATTCTGCCCTCAATTAATCTAACTCTAATGTCTAAATGTTTTTTTTTTTTTTTAATCTGAAACATACATGGGTAATAATTCAGAACAAATGTACAGTAATTATTTAAAAAGTATCATCGCAGACATCTTTATTTTAACCGTGTAGGGCTTTATCAAGAGCCATAATTCATTTTCTTCAGACTTTATGGCTCTTACAATCTATAATGTAATCTTTATTAATGTTACTATCGTGACTGGGTGGTGATAAAAGAAATGCAGTGGATTGTAAGTATGCAGCATAAAAGATGTAAAATATTGCATAACAAGCTGTAAGACAAAAAGTTCAGACAGTGAGAGATGAAAAAAAAAAGCAAAAATCACACACATTTGATCAAAATGACATTTTTCCGATCAGATTGCAAAGGAAACGTATCTTCGAAAGGAATGTGGGAAGAAAGCCAAACATTATGGATAAAATGAGATGAGGCCTTTAAACTTCACCCTGAACACAATAAATCAACGTCACACAGCTGTCCTGGCACAGTAAAATACAGTGTAATGGCATGTGTTGTCGGTGCTTATAATGATGAACATTCACAATTCAAACGCACATGTGACCTTAATGTAAAAATATGGGGGGAGAGACCAAGAAGGGAGGGGGGGAACGAGAGAGTAAGCAGAGAAAAGAGAAAGATAAAAGCACATCATGAGGATAAATACTCTGATAAATCACTGTAGAGGCAGAGCTGTCGAATAAATTTATCCCATCCTATTTTAACACCCTGTATCTCCCTCCGCAGGAGGTATAAAGAGTGTGTTCGAATGTGTGCTGGTGTGTGTTTGTGTATGTGTGAGAGAGAGAGTGATGATGAAGATGACCCTGGTACTGAACAGTTACGGTGATGTATACCGCAACATAAGACACGTGTCCACAGACAACAAACATGATACGGTCACACAAAATATTCCTTTGACACAGCTTCACATTTGCACGTGGTGCAGAGTAATAGGGGCCCCCTGGGGGCCAATCTCTGTGCCTGGGTGCCAAGGGCAAGCATTCCTTACAGAGAGGCAGATAAATCAGCTGTTAATAAGCTAGAAAACATGGAGGCGCTATTTATGACTACTCTCCCCACAAGGCCAGCACCACCAGACCAGCTGTGGTCACACGTAGCCACACAAATGCACACACACACACACACAGACACACTTAATATTTATGAGACAGAAGACGCCCGAGATACAGATGCTCATATTACGGCATGTCAGGGGAGAAAAAATGTTCTTGCGCAATGTGATATATTCTGCGTTTTTTTTAATCAGTGCCTGCTTTTTCCCATTAAGCCATAATAGTGTAAGGATCATAGCTAAATCTACCCTACAGACACACACACACATTGAATTTCGACCATCTCATGCAGATCTACTATTCTGACAAAGGTAGCTGTTGCTCAGCATAACAGTGCAGCAGAGAACAGTATTGATTCATCCATGGAAAGTCACCTTCCCTCTTACCCCACCCTGGATGGAGCCTCCGGGGCCCCCGGTCATTCCACTCAGCCAATTTGTATGGCTGTTGTTATTATTAGTGTTTCTCCAGCATAGCGCTTTGGTCTCGGGGCACGGACACACCACTTTATGATGCTGCGCCTAATAAACATCATTGTGATTTTCCCAGGCTAGTAATTAAGTGTGGGGCTAATTTGTCATAGTTAGTTAGACCATGGCACAATGCCGGGAGACAGCCTCCTGGGAGAGGTACAGTGGCTGAGAAGCAAGGGATCTTAATACATACCATTCATTCATAAGCTTTGCAGATAATTAGATTGCTGCAGTCTGGGGGCATGGCACAAGGCCATCACTGATCAAAATGGGCCAGAGGTTTTCTCACATAGAATCTGACTTGACAGTTTTGTGCCCATGATACTCTTCAGATTTGACAGGTGTGAGTTTTTGACAGCCAATAGCAATATTTATTTAAAAAAAAAGGTTCTCTGCCAGGAGATAAACCTTTGACTCAGACAAAGCATTGTAGGACTCTGTGGACACCCCGATCACCCAATGCACCCAACACACCCAACACGCACAGCAGCTCCTCTTATCGAACTGTGTGAATGTGTAACTATCAAAGGAACTATGGTCAAAACAGCAAAAAACACGCAAATAAAGAAATAAAATGCAAAGAAGAGGGGAGGGGGATTGGAGTAGACAAACACAGATAAGATTTTGCCATAAGCTCACGTTAAACCCAAAGAGTTAAACAAGCCCGACTTATATCAAAGAAAAGTTCATCCTTTTGCATCAGTTATTGTGCATCCAGAAAAAAAATCTCCAAAATGAGCAAATCTGTGGTGCCTGTACTCATAAGAAGAAACATGACAACTGATTAATACTGATAAATGAGGGCATTGATAAAAAGTTTTAACAGAATAAACTGTCAGATGCAAAATCCCTGTATTCTTGCCATTTCTACAGGAGTGGTCTTGATGGAATAAATAAATACCATCGCACTATTGCTCAATCCGGGCATCTTAACAACTAATTATTCCATTTAGCTGGTTTGTCTTTTTTTTTTTTTTTTTGTATTTCTGTGGATAAATAAAGTAAAAGCGAATGTATGGATTAGTTTCATTTAGCTACTCATCGGTCCATTCATCCACTAACACCATAGTAAATTACTGAAATACAACACACAACGATAACTTTTTTAGTAATAACCTGACCTGAGCCTTCAGACTCAACATCTTCAGGTTTACAGGAGCATAAGGATTGTCTATTAATCTCTTATCACTAAACTCAATTCTTTCAAACTCTCTGTGTGCATGGTTTAGTGGGTTTAGTGAGCTTGCATGCCAGGTACGTACATTTTTAAACCAATTTAGATTTTGATCTAAGACTATGTGTGGTGTTGGCATATCAGTGCGCGTTTTGCATTGTTAACTGGAGAGAGTAGAGGGAATACGAGCAGAATAAGACCAGAAGAAGAAACCCACGCTAATCAGTGTCAGTATTAGAGTAGCTCTAACCCCCGGAGGTATGGATGGTTTTGTTTGTTAACATGCAGGCAAGCAGACTTCCATATCAACTTAGATTTTGTGGATGATGCCACACCATCATTGCTAGTGCACAGTTTTTGCATCTGCCTTCAAGGTAAATGAAACAAACGAAAATGATCCAGCCACTTGGAATCGATGCCAAGTTGATGAGCTGCACTCCTCTCTCCAGCTCCTCCCATGTTATTTCATATCATCATGCACATCCAACACAGTTTTACCCCTTGGCTTTTCATCTACAAAAGACTGTCTGATTAGAGTCTTTCAAGTTGCTGCAAGAATGTTCTAATGCGTCGCAGAAACCGAGGACCCGATCTGTGTCTGATTGCTTGCAGTGACATACACAATTACCCAGCTGCTTCCTGTGATTAAAGTAACTCTCCTGTTTCTAGGCCATTTCCTCCTTCTCCTCCCCTTCCTCCTACTATTTAGCTCTTTTCTACAGTTGTCTACCTGTCCACCCCCTCTCACCACTTGTTTCCCAGTTTGTATAATAAAACACAGTTACCCGTATTTTCTTAAAAAACTCTCCTGTCCATAAGCTGAAAACATGCATAAACAATATTTTTAACAGTAATGTTTTTGAGTTTGAAACTACCACTAACGTTTCAAATATTTGAAAGTAAAAGTTGTGTCAATGTTCTTTAGTGAGTATAAAACTGAAAGAACCATTAATGTAGAGACACACAATTTTATATATATTTTCTATGACCGTTGATACACCTAAGAAATGTGACAGAAATCAGTGGACATCCACCTTTTGTTAGTGTTAAAAAGGTGTTGACCTGTGTATGCAGTGGTGCTGTGCTTCCATTTTTAAGCCATTGGACATAAAAAAACCCCTTGTGAAATCAGCAGGACCCCATTTTAACCAAGATGACAAAAGAGTGTGTGCGAGGTTAGCTGTTAAAGCTAAACCTTTGTTCCATACACACACACACACACACACACACACGCACACACACCTGGATGTGTGTTCTTCATTCTACTACCCCTATCTTATAGCCTTCACCACCCTCTTCTTTTTCTGTCCCTTCATCTCAGTCCTGATCCTCCCCACATCCATACCACCTCTCTCTCTTCTTTCCCCGAGTCTCTCTTCCTCTTCATTTCCTCTTACTTCTCTGTTCACTTAACGTTCCCCATTCTTATCAGCTGTCACTTGTCCACTAGCTGCCTTGTGCTCTTTTCTCTTCTTCCTGACCCAGTCACCCACTTTAAGAAAATACCCAGGGCTCCCTTGATAAACACCACATGAATGCAAATGCAGTATATTACATTGTCAAATGTTTGGGAGAACTCAGCTTAATTAGTGGGTATGCAGATTGTAGAAGAAACCACAGAACAGGGAGTCTCTTAAAACAATTTAGAGGCGTTCAGAGTGCCTTCTTCTTTAACAGGACAGACTAAAAATAGTTTAGCACAGATTACACTGCTGGGTGCAAACCTCTTCTGTCCTTATGCTGACCATAAGCTGGTAGGTCAGACAGATCACAGCAGTGCCCCACTCCTGGTGCTGACTTCAAGAACTGCAAATGCACAAATAATTTCCCCTGACTCTTATTCTCTTCTTCCAAATATGAGGGGATTTTCTCCAGGCCCAGACACTCCCCTGCTGTTAATCCTCATGCTTTATAATTCTCCACACTCAGTGTCAGTGCATATGTGTGTATATGTGAGTGTGTGTGTCATAAAGATTGATGTATACATCAGATGAGCTGCACTGTATGAATCACAAAATCTTCAAAAGGTTATGCCTGACAAGAAATGATCACAGACCTCTACAGCTTCTCTATGCCACTAATGCATTTGTACAGTACTGGTGTGTGTGTCCTCATAGGCACAACAAATCATAGACTAACCTCACTGCCACAAAGCATTCACTAAAAGGGTCATCTGCATTTTAATGACTAAGTCTAATTTATCTGTGGCTACTGCACACTACTGCAGGAGACTGTTGATATCCCCCACATAGACACAAATTTTACATGGCCGCTGCATTTCTGCTGATGGCAAGGCTATGCTAATGGTCTTAGCATTTTCGGTGCACCTTTCTAAACTAGCTCATCACAAACACGTTTAGCTGGATACGTCTGGGGAAGCATATGTGCAAAAGTATGCATAATTTATTGCAGAACATGATTCAGATGAAATACTGAAGGTGCAGCTACACAGAGGCAGAGCAAATGTAAAGCCCTGGTTTCACGGTGCTGTCCCTGTTGAGAAGAGTAATTACTATTAAAGTAGTTCAGCACCACAACTGTAGAAGAGTTTTACTGTATTGGACCATTTAGGTGATAGATTTTTACAGTGGCTTGCATTTTTCCTTGACAAGAAGAGAATTTATTGGTGCACCGTAAAACACAGTCCCCTCCGAATGCATTTCGGCAGCAATATGTGAGGATGTGTATAGATACACAAGGAGACACACATTAGTTTATTAAGTTTTATTGATCCATCTCCCATCAAGTTGTGTTATTCTAACCAGCCCACTGACCCACCGACCCAACCAGTCCACGGACAGATTAAAACCTGATGGTTTTCATAACACTGGCACTTTAAGGTAAAAGAAAAAACTTTTTCACGTAAAGAAATAAAAAAACAAAACAAGAAAATGCTAATGTTGGTAATGTGGTGTTTAAAAATAAATCTAATGTAAAATACTTGTTTCAGCAATGATCTTTTGGCTTCAACTTAACAAATTGAAATTGCATTGATATTGAAGTCAAATTACTGGTACTGTGGTACAAATTATTGGTATAGTGTGTGCCATTTCTATGCATGAATCATCATACTCAGATTAAAATTTGTTAATCTCCATGTCAGTAGCAAATCATCAAACTCTATTTCTGAGTTGTAGTGTGAAAAAGAAATAATAAATTTTTATGGGGTGCAAATGCATGTTTGCGTATGTGCAGCTGAGATTAAACAGGTTCTATTCAGCATTCTTGTGTAAGGTGTATTATGTGAGAAGCTACGGATTGACATGCGAATTGAAACGATCACAGACACACACAAAACAGTCAACGCATGCGCAGCAGTGAGTCTGATTTACTGTCTTGAATATCCTTGCATAGCAATTCAGTATGAACATGTGGAGGACACAAAGGAACGAGTCAGGAATATTCTGTTTACTGCTTCTCAATGTAAAACATACAGCTGTCACCATTTACACAGCGTAAATTAACCCTCACTGTGTCAAAATATTTTGTCAAGGTTTGATTCAATTACCCTTCAAGTCGAAACTAGTTTCTGTCATAGTGATAGCATTTTAGCACATCATTTCTTCCTGGCTGTGGACCAGGAACCTGCATCTTCCCATGAGCATTTTGAAAAGCTGCAGCTTTGTATATTAGTGATGAAATAGGTCTTGTGTACTGCTGGGGGACCTGCCACAACCGCATGCTAAAGTGGGCATCCTAATGAAATAAAAAGGCTGCGCGTAACACGGAGTTACCTGTAAAGACTAGAGGTGTCCCTGGTGACACAGAATAATGCATTAAATGTGCTTTGCTGTATGAGCAAACGTATTTCCCCAAGACTCCCACAGTAACAGAAGGATGGAGGGAAGGACCAAAAGAAGGGGGAGAAAACAAAGGAAGAAAAACCAAATTAAACATGTTTGGAAGCAGGAAGCAGGAGCGAAAGAAAGGGGAGGACAAATAACCGACACAAAAAAGAGGTGAGAGAATAGTCAAGGGAGGATGGGAGCAGGAGGAGAGAGAATACAGAAAACACAGTGTTTGCAAATCACAAATTAAAAGCATAAGCGTTCTACACACCAAGCCATGTCCCCTAGGAAATATGGGCCTTTCAGCATAAAAACCTAATTCAGAGCAAGTAGGTAGGTAGAGACAACCTCTCCTTGGCCTCCTTCCATCATTTCAAGCAGCACTTAAACACACACGACTACAAATACAAGAGGGCATTAGCTGTAAGGACATTGACTAGTGAGTTATTTCGACTCTTTGTCTGCAAACTGCAAAGACTGGGGGAGGACAGGGATAGGAGAGTAAAACAAATTTTATATCTAACAAAGTATTTATTTCAAGGTTCAAGGCCTTACAATTATATCAATTAGCCATCTTAACAGAAGCAAATAGTTAGAACTGTTTAACTGTGTGTGAAAAGACAACACACACTCAGCTTTGTGGAGTTTAAACGCCAGGCCAGCATCTTTGGAATAAAGTTTAGCCATCAATGAATGAGAAGTCATCACATTTGGTAGCCGATGCGAGTGCAAGTATTTTGACATTTTACCAAACTTAATAATGTATTCAAGTTATTACAGTTTATGATCCACAGGCTACGCATATTGAGGACGAGTTTAGCAAATGGTTAAAGGAAAACCAAATTATTATTATTTTTTAAATAATAAGGGAAGGCTTCTTCCTTTTTCAAAATTTGGATTTGGAAGTACTAAAAAAAAAAAAAAGGAAACAGCAAAACTTTAAATTGCCCACTAAAGGTATTTTTATAACAAGTAATGACAAGTTTGTCTCTGGTAAAGCATCTGGAATGCTGTTACTTTATGTGTGACAAATGTGCAGCATGCATTTCCTTTCTCACAAACACAAAATCAATTTTTGAATATTTTCACAAATGCACCTTTAGCATCCCTCTTACTAGCTAGCTTTCATCCTCCGTGATGGCTGAGGTGGCTTCATTTTTGGGTGCATCACTGACCCTTTGGAATAATGTGAAACGGCTGGTAGAAATGTCTATTGTGAGACCTTTGTGTTTGTGCGCAAACAATGTTAACGTCTCACTAATTAGTTGGTCAAACACTCTACAGGGTACCTTTCAAAATAGGGAATGATCTCTTCACAGTTCTTCACTCTGTACTGTTTAAACACCCAGGAGAAATGAATCATGAAAACACACTTATTTTTACCATATGGCGCCACGCTCTCTGCCAAGTGTACCCTTGCTCATGGCCTAACTACCATAAAATTTCACTGAACTTGAATTAGTTTTCCCGTTATTCTTTTAACTTATGGGAGTTAATGATGCAGCTGCATTTGTGTTTAACCCTAAACCTTTTAAAGCCATACCAGACTGACTGGATAGATCCAAACATCCCCAGTATAATAATGTGATGGATATTTACACTGGCTGAGTACAGTACATTCATATGCTGAGAGTACTGTTCATCATCACTACATATGAAGTTGATACCTGTCAGTAATAATCAAAATAAGTGATGATAATGTATCTCTAATAGTAGAGTGATAGACTGTGATTTCATTAAATGCTGTGACAGCAGAATATGTGACAGGTCATGAAGTGGTGTGAAAGAAACTCCGATTGAATTGCTTAAGAAAACACTTAATTTGTAAAATAACTTTTGCCACACTGCAGTGAACTAGCAAACAAAGCAGAAACCACATGGTAAAGATAATATGCTACAGTAAACTACAATAATACAACAAGTAGAATTTAAATAGCACATACCTCCCTGATCAGTGCTGACCATGATGATGGCTACCTGGCGAGGGAAGGAGCTCATATCCGACACGCCATTGAGTGACTCAATCTCAAAGGTGTAGTTGGCGTGTGCTGAGAAGTCTGTGACGGTGACAGTGGCGTTGGTCAGGCCCAATGGTCCCGGCAGGAAACGGAGCTCCTCCTCACACAGCTGGCACTGGTCGGGCTCGGGGCCACAGCGTTTGCACTGGACATTGTAAGTGAGGTCCCTACGGCCCCCGGTGTCGCTGGGAGGCAACCACTCCAGCATCAGACAGGTGTCATTAAGGGTAAACATTAAGTTGCGGGGAGGAGATGGAGGCCCTGTCAACAACAAAAAAAACAAAACAAAAAGCAAATGGTAGATATATTAGGTGAAGGTACGAAAAGAAGATACACAATTATCTCTGTGAGGTACACACAAATTAATGTCATGGCTGTCCTGGTCAATTGGCATTGACTTGGAACCAGACAGTACAGCTTTGTCTGATGGCTAAAGATCATGGATTCAGAAATGTTCATCTATGTATTGAGTTGGAGGTAATAAATGTGAAAATGGACTCTAAATGCAGGGTAATGTCTTTTCTTTTCACAATTCCATTCAGAGGGTAGCAGCTGCTTTTTCACGCAAATAAAACTCTGACCAATATTCTACTTTTATATCTTCTATTGGCAAATTTTCAAAACTGCAAATGTCAGAATAAATGGGAAAAAATGTGACTTGTGAAAAAGTTTGATCATTGGCTACAGAGAAACATTATCCTGCAGATATTATTAGATTTTTAGGTTTCTTGACTGATGCAGGATTGTGGAGGACATAAAAAACAAACAAATTAAAACGAAAATAGTGATTACGTTGGTTGAGATAGATTTCAATCGCTTAATTTTATTTTTAGAGCAACAAAATCATACATCCTCCAGAAAACAAAATTAAAGTGTATCATGTACAGAGAAAATCACAGGGCTCAAAACTGACCCTTGATGAACACCGCAATTAATTGTATCGTAAATGTTTACACAAACATTGACACAGTGTGTTACTCTAAGTTACAAGAATTCCTCCAAATGGAATGGATGTATCTCACAGAGTTAACTCGTTGTGACTGAATACCACACATCATTGCTCTGCCACATTTCTCCTCATAATGTATTCCTCTCCTGTGCAGTTTTTTCACCTCCCTCACATTTCTCTTTGAGGAGGTATTTTGATGCTCCCGGGAGGTGTGTGTTTGTGTGTCAGGGTAGGCATTGTGCAATAGCAAGCAGCCAGCTGTCAACAGGGTGGAGTTAAAAGGCCTGGGGGATTTGAACACTCCCATCCTGCCAAGCTCCCTGTCTGCCCAGACAATGGGATGTTTCCTGCTCCATCCATCCATCCCTCCATCCCTTTCCCTCCCCGCCTTTGCTAAAAATCTCAAGAGGCAGAAGGGCTCCTCCCACTCCCCCTGCACCTATGTCCATTCTCTCTCTCTCTCTTTATCTCTTTCAGGCTCCGTCTGCCATTATCTCCCCTCCTCTGTTCTCTCCATCGAGGAGAATCCACCCATCTCCCCTCCTGCAGTGCAACCCCACTCCCATAACTCAGCTGCTATTCTCCTCTGGGGGAGATTGGTATCATCAACCTCTCTCCTTTCTCTCCTCCCTGTCAACGCCATCCAGTCTTCACACTTTGTCTCCACCTTTATCTCTGCTCCTGTGACATCCCTTCTTTCTCGCTCTCCACCTTTGTCTTCCTCTCTGGCCCTCAGTCTTTAATCTCCATTTCCATTTCTTTTTAAACCTAGACTGCAAACAAGAAAATGTTTAGTTTATACTCTGATCTACATGCTCCTGATTAAAATGCATAATAAAAACTCAATAAAAAAACAAACAAACATGTGGCTGTGTACTCCTCTTAGATTACTGGGTTGTCACACAGCCTCAAGCGTCAATACTCTGAGCTTGAGCAAAAGTGGCCTCTAAAGTTTCGCATGTGTGCGACTTGAAGACGTAGTTTCACAACTGGCAACTGTTGAAAAGTTAGATCTTAAAATAAACATCACTTTTGACATATCTAGAGCTATTTGAACAGAACATTCTAAAAAAAATTTTAATATGTATGATTTCAGTTAATGGCTAGGATAAATCTTTTAATGAAAAGCCTATGTTGCATAATCTGAGTCAAAATTTAGAAATAAAAAAATAGTGTGAAGAGCCAAGCTTTACAGAGCATGTTACAGGGCACTGTAAACTCACAGCATCCTCACAATGACTTAGCTTTGTCTTGTGATAAAAGACAAATAAGGCCTTTCACCCTGTAGAGCTCTCAGATGTGGCCCCCGTCTATCTCAGTGACAGCTAAATGGCTTTTTAATTAAAGGAGAATTAGTCCGGTTAAACTGTAATTTAATGCAAATATGAAGTCGTAATGACAGTCAGTGAATCATCGACGAAGACGAGGCAGCTGAACAAAAGCCTTGTAATTCATCCATGAGACTCTCTAATGTACAGTTTCACACCAGATAAGTCCTGGAGATGAGACCAGATTTATGACCACAGGAAATTCTGAGAGACCACTGGAGTAATCCACCAGCTCTATTGAAAAAGTAATAACCAAGACTGTTGGGTATGCTAATTATAGAAACCTTGAATGCAAATTCACAAATAATAAAGTTTCACCACCTCCTGAATACTATTCTTATGGGTCATCAGTTATCCTATGACTCTGATGGCATTGAAAAGGGAGGATAGAGCTCTGTACATCAGGCGCCTTAGAAGCTTTTGAGTCCTTGTGAACTAAAGTGGCTGGGGCTCAAATCCAGTCTCAAAAGCTAATTATGTGACTACTGAGAAATGGGTTCTACTTACGTGTACAAGCCATAGTTGGAGGATCTTTCTCAGCCCTGAAGAAGCCCTTCTCACAGCGGCAGATGGCAACCCCCTCTCCATAGCTGAAACTATGTGGAGGGCACTTGGAACACCTGATATTTCCAGCATATGCCTTGTAGAAGCCTGGGTGGCATGCTGAGGATGACAGAAAGATGATATTAAATTATGTGAGAGTGAAGCCGAGCCATTGTGTGGACAGAGAAGTTGAAATATTGGGCGAAAACCGTGGGTGATTCAAGGATTTTTCAATAAGGTGGCACAGGAGGACCAAGCCATATTACTACCAGATAAAAGTACAGTGTTCAATATTGGATGAGGAAACTTTGAGCCTGATATTCAGGCTCGTGTGCAATACTACGCTGTAATACAGGTGGCATTCCAGTAGGGTATAGTACTGTAGCTATTAGGACCCAAAGGATCACACAGTCTGTTAAAATATTGTTATCATTGTAAATTTTAGATTATCAGTGAATAAAACTATATTTATCAGAAATTCAAATCCTTGGACATGAATACAAGCACATTTATTTACGGAAACTGATTCAGAAGTTCACCATAATGTAGTGAGGGCATCTGTTTTAGTTTTGGTAACCTTGGCTCTAACTATCAAAATATTAAGATCATAATTTTACAGGTAAGTTATCATATTTATGTCTCACAGAATCAATGTTGTATCTACATGTTCACAGCCTCAACCTTAAAACATTGTGAGAACAGACAGAGAGGAAAAGTTGGGGATTCATGATGAAATCAGTTGGGCTAAGAGAGTTTCGCTTTTTTAAAAAATGTATTATGCGTAAAAAAAAAAAAAAAAAAAAAAAGCATATTTGAATGTTATGTGCTGTTTGATGTGAAATAGGTCCGTTTCAAAACACCTTCATGGTCGTGTGAAAAATCGACTGTGCATGCAGTAATCTGAATAGGAAACTGAAGGATGAAAAAGGATAGCAACTTATAGGATGACAATGCAAACTTCACCTCATTTAAACTGCCGTGACTGAATGGGATGCTGGTTCATAGGAGATTTGATGTGATGTGCAACAATCAGCGCGTTTTTAAGGCCATTACATCTTTTTCACATACCTAATTTACAACAAAGATATGTAGCGCCATTTTAAAACAACAACTGCCCTAGCATGAGCTTGTAAGGGTAGGATAAAAATGACAACAGGTTATGACAATTTTTCATTTATCATTCATTTAAAAATGTTTTCAAACTGTGAGAAAGGCGCTTTGAGAACCTTGGTTTAGTGCATGAAATATATCGTATGTTGCTGAAAGTGCTAATCATCTTCCAGAGTCTCTGTGTATGAAAGCGTGTAATGAAGAGATTCTCTGTTGGATTCACATTCACACAAAACACGTGTTTTACTATCAAACCCAAGTTCTGGTATTAAAATTTTGAATATTGATATGAACAAGATGGCACCGAATGTTGCATTGTGGTTGCAATTCGAAGCATTTCTATGTCAGAGTCGTCCAAAAGTGTCCTGCCTGGTGAGATTTCCATTGCTCTTAGTTGTCACCAAGCACATTGATTTAACAAAATAACATGAGCTGAGCAATTGAAACTGCCTTTCTGTGTCCCCATTGCTACATGTGATAAATGGAGCTATAGGGAGGACAAGGAAGCACCCAAAACAACAACTGCTCTGATCAAGAGGGGCAATTATGTGGAAGCAAAGAGGTTAACACACATATACTCAGAGAAACACACACAAACACATTATTCAAGTTCTGAATGAGAATTGTTTAAGGCCAGTTATGACTAGTATTAGACAGAAAACCCCATTCATTGATACTAATGAATTATTGATCACAGTCTAAACAAGAATTTGTTTTTGTCAACCATAGTTAAACTTTATTCCAGTAGAAAGTCTTATCGCTGATGATTTAGTTTGATAAAGATTCAGATTTAAGATTACTGAGTCTTTGGCACTGAATTATCATATAGGTAAATACTCAAAGTGATACTGGCTTCATAAACTTGACATGTACACTTATACACTGGGTGTGCGTGCATGCACACACATACACACCGATACATGCAATGTATCTGTATCAGTATGATAAGTGGCATCCCCTACGCTGTACCAAGGCTGACTCTGTCATTAACCTCTGATACCACTGTGTCCTTGAGTCAAAAACTGCCAGTCAACTCCACCACTAGACCCTGTTTCAGACTCTGTCAACCTAATGATGTCTCCGTCTGACCTTCGCTGAACTGAGGGGATGTTCCTTTTCCAACCTCACAGCTTCGCTCTGCAATCTGTCTGGATAGGCTCTGTTCCAAGGCCATGGTGCTGCTGTACAATGGCTGACCATGCATCACCCCAGGACGGGGGCGTACGTGGTCGCAAGAAGGTTAGCACGCACGAACACACGTGCCAGTGGACATGGCAACAGCAGCAACAAACGGCACAATGCGATGAACTGGACAGCTTGTCAGACATGAATGAAGCCTGGAGATCGGACAATAATCTCCTTTTATAGAAGCATACAAACAGTCATAGAATTATGGGTAATGAAGTCAGTAGCAGAACCATTTACTTATAATAAACCTCTATTATTTGCGCTATGAATTTGACTTCTGATCCATATGGTTGCAAAAGATTAGGCATTGAAAAGATGACCACATAAGATTATTGATGGTCTGGTGAGCATGAGAGCCAAAACAAAATAGCGGAAAAGCGAAAAGAGGCAGCAGGGCAAGACTGTGTCCATGTCTGTGTTTGTGTGGTACTACAATAAAATCCCTTTTATAACAGTTGTGCAGCACTAAAAAGGTCAAAGAAACATGGGCAGAAATGATTAAAAGCTATGAGCTTTCATCAAAGCCCATGTCGGAACAGAAAGTGCATTAAACATGAACAGTGCATTTAAAATAAACCTCCATAAAACAGTCAAATGTTGTGTAACAACAGCTGCAGAAATAAGTATGACTTTAAATCATTAGAATATAATTTGAGGTGCAATGACCATCACAGTGTCTCAGGAAACAATCATGATACCAGAGCTCCAAGGAGCTGCATCAAGGTGTGCAGGGTTGCACTGATGCTGAGTAAACACATTACACTGCAGGTCTGCCTGTCAGACAGGTATGACATGACCGTCATACTGATGACATGAATGTAACACACACATTCAAAGTGAACTGCATGGAAGGACAGAGTGACAGCTCCTGATTCAGCAGATATGAAATACAAGGATTCCTCAGAAATTACAGTAGAAAATGTATTAAGCACATTCCAGTGAATTTCAAAAGTTGCTAGTTACTGCTGATATTAGTTTGTATGTAAGGATACTACACCTACTATTTCCCTGCTTTGGCAGACGTTTCATAAAGACATCAGTTCATGTCTTGACCATACAAAGATTTCTGCTAGCGTTTTTAACATATTACTCTTTGGAGATAGGGGCTTTTGAGAGATACTATCAAGAAATATGTGGATGCCATCTACCTAACACGTGAAAGGAAGGATGTGTCAGGATTGGGATGTGCCATATATATTATCCACCCGTGAAGCAAATAAACTTTTGCTGGGCAGGGGAAGATGGAATAGTACCCTGAACCACTGAGCTTGGGGGCTCTGATCTGATCTAGACCTTCAGTCCAAGGTTAATGAGCTCTGGAAGTCATCCAGAACATCTTCAGGCCCTGGGCTCAGAGCCCTTGGTTGGGCCCTGGGAAGCAGGGGCAGCAGAATGGTTGGTTGGTCGGTTGGTAGGTGCTACTTCACACTCACTGGACCTGAACAACAGCAGGGCGACTGGCAGGCACATCGAGTGTGGAGAGTTGACCTGCCTGCCTGCCTGCCTGCCTCTGCCTGTCCAACCATGTCTAGCATCTATGAACACAATCTGCTGGAACTTGTGCTCAGTTTGCTTCTCTGACTCTTCGGATAAGATGAATTCAGTAGGGATGCCTGTGTTTAAACCAGTACTGACACTAATCCCAATTGTTATAGCTATAGAAAAAGATTTTAATCATTTTCAACCAAATGTTTTACCTGAACTTTGACATACCTCACATGTAATGAATTAGCCATGCCCTTTCCCCTGCTGTTAGCTGCAGCATTTAGCATGTATTGCTTAAGAAATATTTCAATCTGAGTAAAAAAAAAATAATGCATTTTTCCTTTTAGTATGTGCTAATGCTGATGGCCACCAACATCCCTGGCTCACATATACGCAGATGGACATCACTGGCTATTCCTGACAGCCTGCTTGTGCAATTATCTAATAAAGCCCTAAGAAATAATAAAAATTATGATATTTATATATTAAAAACCCACCTTTGTTTAAGATTACATCTTAATCATTCAGTCCGAACACATGATCTTGTCAGACGTTTTAGTCAGTAAATGTTTCCCGATTTTGTATTCAAAAGTGGGCTCACCTAAGTATGGCTATAACTTAAATGCAGCATATTTTTTCCTCTGACCTCCTTCTCCTGCATCTGCATGTGCGTTTTGTGTCTGTGGGTCTGTGAGCATCAGTGAATGAAGGTGTTTGGCTCTTAGCGATGTACAGCCGATGATGGTGGGTTCCTCTCCCGGTGGTCAGCGAAGAAGAACAATTCCAAGAGGAGCACAATTCTGCAGCATTTACTTGCAGAACCACATCAACAAATGTTGCAGAATAGTTCAGCTCTTGAAATCAACGGCAGTATTGTGAGGAGAAGATGCAAAGGATGAGAGATCGATGCAGAGATGGTGGCAGTATAAGGCAAGATGCAACCTGAAACTTATTGCAAATGGGATAAAAATGGAAGCTGTGCCCTATTTCCAGTGTAATTCCATACAAATATTCCTCCTCAGTGTCCCATACATGAATACTGTAAAACAAACACACACACAAAAAAAAAAAAAAATAGAAGCTTTATTGCTCTGTCCCTGTGCTGACACAGAACTCATCTTGTCCATACATATCTTGCATATTAGCATAATTGTCGTGGCTGCCCGCCTTCTTTCCTCCATACATTATAGTATTCCTTATATTTCAGCAGAATAAAAAATGACTTTCCCCATTTCCTCCTCTTATGCAACACGATATTTACTCTTAAATAGAAAAAAAAATCAGTTGCCAAATTAACTAAGGTACAAGGTACTAAGTGCTTGATTATTGTTGAGCCAGCAATGCTTTATCTGTGGTTTCGCATACACCGACACTGTTTCTAGATGTAATGCAATATGCATTATGTATTAACACTAGAGATGATGAAAAGTCACACCTCTTCTTCAGCTTCTGAAAAGAAAAAAAAAAAAAGAAGCTGAAGCAGTGGAACTCTGAAACCTACCTTTAATAGTTTCACATGTAATCAGAAACAACACTCTCAAACACTCGTAATGAAAAGCCCTCCTCTCCTCTCACTTTCAGCCTGTCTCTCTTACTCATCAGCTTTCCTCTTTCTCTTCATTAGCAGAGAGAAGTGAGTGCTATCTCTGATTTGCACTTCAGGTTTAGTGGGCCTCTCCAAGACACCTCTGCTGAAGTGTTGAGAATGGCGTCCGTTCGGTTAGTGACAGGGACTAGCAGTCTTGCTGATATGAGAAGTTCAGGTCAAAACTATCTCGGAAATATAAAACAGTCTAGGTGAACCTTTCTTTTCGTACTTATGTTGAGTAGTAATCATAGTCATGAACGTTGTAATCATCAACCACTGTCATCTTGTCATCTCAGGACCAGGTCTTTGAACATGTGTCTCATTTTGTTTCTCATTTTGATGCCCATGGTATCGAGTTTGTGAGGGGACACTGCTCGGTTGACGTACATGTCCTCTCTAAAACATGCAGCGCAGAGATTTAAAGCCTCGTCTGTTTTTGATGTGTGACGTACGGTTCCCTGCAAAAAATAGCTGCTCATATTGATATTATACCTGTAAAATTATACAATTATCACAGTAGTTTCAATGTGTAAGCTATATCTGAATCTGACAGGCATGGAGGGATTATATGAATATTAAAGTTATTCGTATAATCATAGATTTATTTATTTATTTATTTATTTTAGTTTAATTAGCCTGGTATTTTGTATCATGTTTATTATTGTATAGTGTTTATTACATCAAATTAGGCATAAACACTTCATGGCTTAATGTAACCTGTGCTTCCTATATTAAAAGAAAATGTTTTAACTGAGGACTTGGACTGTCATGGGGACACCTAACCTTTCAACCTGCCCAGGCTTTCCCTGCTTCATGTAGGGAGTAGTATAAAAAGGGGTAAACATGAAATGGTTTGCACTTATGCAGCTCTAAAGACTGAAAGCAGTGTTTTCTCTTCCCCAACGTATTTTACATTTTGCATTGCTTAAATCCATGTTTACTTGCTTGCAGTCTTCTTATTCCCTTCCAGTGGGAATAGAAGTGTTCATTAAAATCATTATGTTAACTTTGATTTTTTTTGATCTAGTGTGTTACTTCTCAATCATTGTTAAAAAAAAAAAGTAATCACAAATTAACAAAAGAGAAATTTAGTTTGCCAGAATCAAACTCATTTTCTTTGTGTTAATGCATGACACTTCTACAGTGCAGCAGGATAAATTATGGAAACAAATAAGACGGCAGGCATCAAAAATGGATTTGGGTGTTTTTAAGGGAGATAAAGGTGAGATGGGAACAAAGAGTGTGACACCGAAAAATAGGAAATCAAGCTGTTAGAAGTGCTAATTAGCAACCAGACATTCAGAGGAAGATGAAAACGCGCAGAAAAGGTGAGAAAATGAAAGCTAATTTTGACCAAAGACAGTGGTGCATGGGCAGCCATTGGTTATTCCGCATCAGTGACATTATCACAAAGATCTTTTTATGGACTTTACAGAGGTCAGCTTCACTGATCCCTTTATGGCAATGTTTATAGCAGCACAGAAAGAGTCTTGAGCCAAACGAACTAACAGAGTAGTAAACCTTTCAGAAGACATCAGTTAACTCTGAGTGAGAGCATAGTTCCTCTCTAAATCCCACTTTGGAGACGAAATGGTGGCTGATGGAGGCTTTGAAGCAGTGTTTTTATAGTCTGAGGTTGACTGCTGAGATAATGTCCTGGCTTTCTGCGAGACATTGTTGACTTGTATTAGGATATCTGATGCATGCTCACTACAATAAATCTATGATATCACTTATCATCGGCCAGTGGGCGCTGACCCCATAAACAACTAGTGGAATACGGCACCTGTTGTCCCGCAGCCAGTGAAGTTTATGCATGGTGATGACACTTCTATACATCTCACTTCTGTTAAATTGTGGTCCAGAGCAAAAATTCTTACAGGAGCAGTGTGAGAGCTTAGTCACTTACTGGGATATTTTCACTACTTTCATGTTTGCACAACAGACAGAGATGACATTATAATTTAGCTGTTCCTTTCAGAAGCACTTTGGATTTTCAATTTGATATGTGCAATGTTTAAATCTGGTTATACTTACATCGGTCAAAAAGTTCTTTGAGTTCTCAAATTGCACACAGAAAAAGGACTTTTAAGAGCCAGAAAGTCATGCCAAGTACAGTCCTACTGAGGGACACTATGTTTGAACAGCTATGTAAACCATTAAAGTCAAGCAATAATAAAGCATGTGGCCATAAAGTTCTTGCTTATGCTTTTTAGAATTTGTTTACATTTCTGGCCAATTGTGCCAATTATAAAACTTGCAAAGCTCTGTGGCTCTTGATGAAGTGAATGTGTGTCAGTGTGCGCAAATGAAGGTTTAATGAATTTATTATAAGGTGTTACAAAGATTAGCATGTGTTAGCTCCAAACTTTTCCCTCAGTCTCACCCTTCCTTCCACATGATTGATGCTGATTGTGCTTTTAACACGCTGTTAAATCGACAGCAAATCGTTTTTAGCAGAGGTCGCATTAGCATAAAGGCCTTCTTGTGGAAAATAAACAACAGCAATGTCTTCTCAAAAACAGCACAAACAAAAGAGGGAGATAATGACATGGCAGCCCTTTAGTAACATCAACAACAACATAATGGAACTAGAGTGAAATTAAAGTGGATCCGTCTATTTAAAGCCCCCCCCCACTCCCCCTCCCTTTCTCACTCTTTTTTCATTTTCATTTCCTTTCTGAAACTCAATCTCCCAGACTTCCAGGCTCAAATACAAAGTGAAAGGAAGGAAGAAAAACTAAAATCGCACACGCACATATAAGACAAGCATATGCTTTAAAATCTACAACTGTAAGCATACAGTACAGATTTGTGACCTTTTTAAAAATGGGAAAGACTACCTGAGCACATATTACTCATCCTGCAGGTGATGAATCATCACCATCCCATATTCCTGCAATGCCTGATGCTCCCATAGCTTCATGAATTCTATACAGCATCATTTCTATGAACTTCATGCAGCATCATGTTCCTGCCTACACCTGCTCTTATTATCGTTATTATCTTACTATCAACCAAGTTGATATTTTGGCCTAAGGACAGAACAAAAAAAACAAGGACATAAATGAGCTCAATTAATTTAATAGTTAGCTCATCATGAAATTTTGGTACATTTTACTGTACATTAACAAACAATAGCAGTTAGCATGGTTTTATGGTGTATCACAGCAAACAATTTCACACTGTAACTGTGATCCTCAAAGAGTAAGTGACAAGCATAAGAAGAAATGTAGCCTTAGCAGGGATAAAAGGAGAATGCTACTCTCCACTATAAGCCTCTCTAGTCCAGTTCAAAGTGTGTGACTGAAGAGAACTTGCTAAGCAACAGGAGCCAAAACAAGTGCAGTCATCTGGGATGATGGACTGTGACTTCATGGGACTAGCGGGAAGCATTTGCCAGTAATTAGGAGAGAATGTGCACAATTGGAGCACAGACTCCTCTTGTTAATGAGCTGAGGACAACACACTCTCCCTGCATGCTCAGTGAAAGCACAAACACACACATCACCAAACTCCCTCACATCACTAAAGTTGTTTCATGACATCACAGCCCTATTAGAAGTTATAACAAGTGACGGAGAATGAGAATTTCTTCCCCTTTCAGCAGAACGGCAATCAATGGACCAAAGCATGTATGGCGATACAATGAAAAGACCCTGAACATGTTCCAACATCTGCACAGCATTTATTCTCCTGTCCTTAACATGAAGAACATATGTTATCAGAAAAAAATGCCCAAGAAGACACTTGTGTATGGCACCAACTATTTAGATATAGGTGGTAGTTTTTGGAGAAAATACAGCCAATGTTATAAATTGGCTTTGACAGATACGTCTCCCAAAACACATGATGTCTCAAAATGACAAAGAGATCTCAATCTGCTGCTGTGTGATCAAATAACGAGCTACTGCTGCTGTTGAAGAGACAACATTCGACTATTTACAGCTTCTTAACTGTAAATGTATTTTGGTGGCTCACTGTCAAATGTGTGTTCTTGAAGTGATGGCGAAGAGTGACAGAAATCTTTTTGAATCAGTAGAGGGAAGGATTGGCTTTTCCTGAGAGAGCTCAATGAGCGTTAGTGTGAGTGTGGGGGAATGGGCTGTAGGTGTGTACATTATGTGCATGTATGGAGTGAACAGTGGAGGGGGTGGAAACTGTGGGGATTTGTGTGCATGCGGGAAAATATATAAAGGTTAAGGCAGGTTAAGTATTTGCAAGCCCCTGTCTGTGAGTGTATGTTTGGGTGTGTGTGTGTGTGTGTGTGTGTGTGTGTGCATAGACAGAACACACACACACACACAAGTCCCTAATGTTTCATAATGTTTACAGAGTTTTCAGTTAATCTTTATAATCATATAGGACATGGTCTGTTATCCTCCATCAAGCCTTAAAGTTTGAGTGTTGTTAATATTTTTAACATGACCAATTTTACCTATACTGTTGCTATTTAATTGATATTTTGATATTGAACTCTTTTCAATGTATATTTCCAGCATTCAGGCATAAATAGAAAGCGTGGGTAGAGAATCCCTGTCGCTGAAGGTGTGTGTGTGTGTGTGTTAACAGCTTTGACTTCAAGATGGCACATTTCTATACTGCTAGCTTGTTTTGGTAGTTAAGGTTTTCATGTGAAACATAATTGGTGCCTGGACTGGGTTTGACGAACAAGGTTTAAATGAAGCAATGTATTCTTTGCACTGCATTTGAGTCTGATGGTGGTCGTTGGTTTGGATGGTGGGAATGGAGGACGCCCAAAATAGAGCACAAAGGACTCTGATAGCAGAGATGCAGAGAAGTTCAGGCAAGGTCTGCATCTTGCTTAAGGTTGGCTTTAGTAACATGTTTAAAAGGTAGATGTGCCCTTTTTTGTGCTTCATGTTACAATTGATACATAACCACAGAAATATTTCATTATACGTTAGCTGCAGCAAGTGGACACGGTGGGATAAACAAGTGTCTTGTGTTGTTACCTTGTCAGATTTTGTGCTGTGGCAGACATGCGTTGATAATTTTGTCATTTTGGTTGTCTTGAAATTCCAGCAGCATCACATTCACTTCACCTGCTAATACAAATCAGCAGTCTCTGCTGTAACTTCAGTTTTTTGGAGTCGAGGTTAGTGTAGGCACGTGTTATTTCCGAGCAGCTTGTCTGTGAGTTCATGTGTGCTTTTTTTTTTTTTTTTTTTTTTGGTCTGAATGTTTCCTGCTGCTGAGAAATGTTTATACAACAAAGCCAAAGACAAATAACAGCTTGTTTCCACCGCTTCAGGAGCCAAACGGTGAGAGCTGAACTTGCCTTCAGGCTCAGCTGGCTGCCATGTAATGTAACACAGTTTGACTGGTGTGATAGTCCTCCTGTACTGACTCTCTGACAGCATATGAGCTCAATTTTCATCAGGACAAAATGATTCATTATGATGAGGCTGCCACACAGCCATTAGTCTGTGTTGATAAGCGATGTCCATTGAAATAAGGTTGCTACTACTCTAGCAGTGAAAATATATTAAAAGGCGCTGGAAACTCGTGAAGTTAGCCCAATAGGTGTTAATAAGAGATGTTGTGCCATTTTGTGTCTTCTTCATTTTCTTGGTCAGGGTTTTAAGCCTGTTGTTCAGGTTAGTGATACCCAGCCTACTGAAGCTGCAGATTGCCGATTGCTTTGTTGTCTCAACCCTTTGTGCCATGTTTGTGTGTTGCTGTAGCAACCTATGACACAAGGCTTCCTTGTTTCCACAACTGTCATTGATTTTGTTTGCATTTAACTGAAATGCCAATAGCATGCAGACTTTCAGCCTCTATAAGAAAAATTTATTTGAGGTTTTGCTAAAACTTGTTTTGTTTTACAGAGGATCATATATATTACTCTATATAACAATATATACAGCAATACCTATGACAGAAGAAATCCAATTCTAAATCAATTTCCCTTGAACTGTGAGAAGTTGATATTCCATCATGATGCAAAGGGAAAATGTCTCCATTTAAAGATTATGTAATTTAGATTTTAAACAATATAGAAATAATCCTTTATTTTCAAATTAAAGAAATGGTGGGGTAATGGTGTCCTGGACAATAAAGTAAACTGATCTTCTGCGCCTTCCCCACATTTAAATACCCAGGCTCTGCTCATAACAGGCAGTGCAGTACACAGCACTAAGCTGAAACAGACCTTCCTCCAATGAAGAAACAACTTTCTCCCTCTCCCTCACAGAAAAACACAGATAAGACCGGTGACCAGGCCGACTGGCTGTTGAGCCTACTGGCCCAAATCCGGGTTGGCTAGTGGACATTTGTCCAAATTCCTTTCCCAGTCAACCTCAAAAGTTGAATCCCATTCAGCTGATGGTCAAAACTCCCAAAACAACTTTAAAGTAATTACCAGCTCCATTTTATTAGAGTGACCACAAGAAACTAGTGCGACATCTAGTGACAGTGATGGTCCCTTACAGAACCTTGAAGAACAAAATGACTGAATTACTGTAGGTCACAATGAACACTGAATGAATTCAAAGCTTTAAGATGGAAAAAAAAAGTCATTTTATCGGAGTTGTAGGATTGCACTGGGAATCCTCACTCCTGATCTCTTGCTCTGACCCTATGAGAGTCAAGTGAGCTGCAGCTAACCATGAATAATATAACTGTTAAGATCAATACTATTATAGCATATCTATAGCTCCTAAGATCTGATGAAGGGTGATGGCATGTGCCATACTGTGCAGAGACCTCCTCCACAGCCATCATGTCTTTTCTATCAAGGTCTGTTCTTGTGAAATCATTTCCGTATACTTAATTTTAAACTCTAAGGGAAACAGCTATGTAGCCCTGTGTGATCAGACTGACAGTATAACACATTAGAATGAGTTGTACTCTGATGAAATAAAGTACTACTCCAACTATTAAATCCTAAGAAATATTGGATCATATCAGAGATGGACCACAGTCACTGGATCATATCTGATCTTTAATAAAACACTCTCATTTATGAGCATATAATCCCAATTTACACACACTTCCACACACAGATGAGCGGGCAGTATATCCTTCTCAGATCCCTGTCTGATATATAGAGTGTAATAGTGTTTAATAAGGCTGACATTACGCTGGGATAATCCCACTCTCTCATGCACTGACACACAACCAATTCCATTTCCACCGCCTCAGCTGTTTCCTCTGCGCTCCAAAAGCTCATTTCAACAAAAGGAGGCTGGGGCACAAAATGAAGCCTTAAATATCAATTACCACTGATGGGAGAGAGGGGAAAAAGCTGATGGATGCTGCATTTCCTCAAATCCTTTGCTTATTCTTTTCATTTTGGTTTAATATATAAATACATTTAATTACAGAGTGATAACAGCATATATGAGGAGAAATTAATACTGATTGGCCTTATATGAGGCCAAGGAGGAGTGAAAATGCAACATCTTGAAAACGTGGAAGTGAATATGTGTGTGTGTATGTGTGTGTGTGCGTGCGTCTGTGTGTTTGTATATCTATGTTCTTTTGTGATGAGAGAAAGCCCTCTCTTCTTCTGGCATGCAGAGAAAATTACTCTTGTTCTGCATTTTCAAGATAAATTCTATTCCTTGCTTAAGAAACAAGATTTATAAAGTAACCTGGCTGAGATTATGTTTTCCTTAACTAATCTATATTCACCTGTTATATTTCAAGCACACAATTATGAATAGCCCTCAGAAAATAATATTGAAAATGCGTATGTTCACATAAACCAAGTTGCTTCAGCGAGCCCTTCAAAAGCAGAAAAAGTGAAGATGTGAAGGCTGCCTAAGCAAGGAGGAGTATAAATACGTCAAGCAGCTTCAGCAGAGTTAACCAGCATTTACAACTGGGACCAGAAGAACACCAACAGCAAATGACCTGAGAGGTCTGGGTGGCTCAGGGTTCCTCGGTACATCTAACACTGTGAAATAGAGGCATTCAGTTTACAAAAGTAACGTGGTTTAATGCTCTCTCTTGTCTTCCATCAGACAACTCTGACTATAATCTCCTACAGTTTTGAGGAACACCAGTGTAATTGATCAATATTATACTTTTTTCATATTTTGCTCTCAGCACTAAAAAGATTTTACTTGTATTCAAAACTGTCATCCAGTGTATGTCTTCAGTACTTTCCATACATAAAGTGTACCAGTTGATCACTGAGAAAAATTATTTGACTTTAAGCAATTCTAAAACTTTTTTTAGAGAAATTCTTAGTGCAGCTTCACACCATGGAAACCATCATTAGCTACTATGGATAGTAAATGGTTGAGTGTGATCCAATGTAGCTCCTTCGCTTGCTCCTACTTTGCATTCAGAGATCCAAAGCTTTTGAAAAGCCAGAAGGTACAGTGGCCAACAAGGGCCAAACGCACTGCAACGGCCGAATGCGTCTCAGTTAGAGAAAACAGCTTCAAGTACAGAAACGATGCAAATTCACAAAGAGCGCCCCCTGCAGGTTTGGAGCATTTCCATTTGTAGTAACCGGTTATGCAGCATTTTTCGTTTGCAGGTGGTTTCTTGATTTGCATCGTTTTGTGCTTTGCATCGTTTCTCTATTTGCAGCGCGTTTGATGGTGATGCATCTGTCCTTGTTTTTTGCAGCACGTTTTTTCATTTGCACCACGTTCCTCTTTTTGTACCTCGTTTAGACTTGTGTTTGAGTTTGTGAATTTGCATCATTTCTGTACTTGAAGCTGTTTTCTGTAACTGAGACGCATTCGACCGTTGCAGTGCGTTTGGCCCTTGTCGGCCACCGTAAGAAGGCCTTGCAGACTGTTGGTAACGATAAGGAGAACAAAGAAGTTTTGAACAAAACCCCACAGTTCGGCAAGCTGTTCATGTTCTCCTCACTCAGCAACCCACCCGCTAAGTTAGAGCTCAGTCAGATTGGGTGATGTCTTATTTCAAACTGTTGGCTAAGTATCAAAGTAAATTCCTAAGATCTTTTAATTCAGAGGTAAAGACACCTAATGGAACCATTTGGATCTCACTAATATGAATGTTGAATCAGAATTTAACCTGAATATATGAAGGCAATGCTGATCTCTGGTCAGATTAGGTAGGAACCCAGAAAAAAAATGTTGTTGATCAATGTCATCATTCAACAATTGAGTGTCTCATGATTGCAACACTTTCTGAGGAAGACCCTGTCTGATTAGGAGCGCTGGTATACATCCCACATTGAATGGAGCAGTTTTCGTATCCAGAGCTGTTTATAAAACCAAGACCATGACCAACCGGGCTTTAGACCTTAGGGCCGAGTTGCAATGTTGCATCATTCTCTGTGCTTTCCCTATAGTTAACACCTGCCAACCTCATAGACTGAGTCTTGCTGTCATAAATTCAGGATCAAATTTAAACAGGTATTCATAGAAAAACTTGATAGCGACCTGATGAAACCAGAAAATTAATTAAACGCGGCCCATTAAATAACAACTCCTATGTAAATCTCTATCAGTCAATGAGTGGATAACTGATCATCACATTGATCTATTATGTCTTACTGAAACCTGGATTCAGCAGGATGAATATATTAGTGTAAATGAATCAACACCAGCTCAACCCAGCTCAAATTAATTTTCACACTCCTCGAAGCACAGACTGAGGAGGAGGGGCTGCAGCAATTTTTCACTCCAGCTTATTCATCAACGCCAAACCAGAACTTGCCCTTCCTTTTGAAATCATCTCTGACCCAAACTGGAAAAATCAAAAACCACGTCTACTAGATACCGGTCCCTTATTTCTTAAGATAATAAAACAAACAAACAAAAGATATTTTTAGCTGAGCTAGCTTTTAGTATTAAAAGCTTTTAGTAGTTGGTAGTATGAGCCTAAGTCCTGCATTTAATTCACTACTAGACTCAATTGCTTATCTTCATTTACTAAAATTTACCTCATAAACTGTTTTAATTTGACCCCCCGCCTTGTTCTAACCATAGACTGTATATAAAAGTGGGCGTAGGTTTGAAAAATTAAGCTTATGCTAAAGAGCCTTCAACCTGCATTTGATCTAATGTCCAACAGGGGGCAACTCCTCTGGTTGGAAAAAGGTTTATAGGAAATTGGCCCTATTTAACGTCAACATTTTCCCAGTGACTTTATCATTGCAATTGAAAATTGTTTTGTCTTCTTCAATACAACACATACATTTTTTAATAATTCCCATTTAGAGGAAAATGGATAACATGACAGGGAGCATGGAAGCAGGCCATGGCTACTGTGTGATTGACTGACTGTACCACACACTGTGACCTGTCCAGCAGTCAGGATATAGTATATAGCAGATCAGATCCACTCCTCACTCCTCCTCAGCTCCACATGCTCCTCAAAATATGGTTTATTCTGGTTTTAAACAACCGAGATGGCAGCAACCAAATTACAAGAAACAGGTTACAAAGGTCACAAACCAATGGGTGATGTCACAGTAGGCTGCCATTTGGGTCTGACAATTGGAACACCCTTTTTGTCTAAACATTTTTTAAAAATATGTGTTAGAAAAGCTATCTGTGGTAAAGTGCAAAACATGTGGTCTAAAGGAAAGTTCCTCAAACCTGGAAAGGAAGTTGGATTCTACCAGTCTATAAGACTTTCACAAGGTTTGAAAAGACAGTCAGTTAAAGATACTCTGCCCATAATGCCAGCAGGAGTACCTGACTACTGTTCGAGAGTTGGTTGCCACAGTTACCAGCTAAGCTGGGCAAAAACTGACAGACTGTCATGCAATCAAATTTGTGTTGGCTGTAAGTTGTTCAGTGGAGGAGGCAAGCTGAGGATGATGAAGACATGTCTGATGACAAAAGAGGAAACGTTCGGAGTCAGTCACAGTGTAGAGCAAAGGCGCTGAGAATCTTTAACGGGACAAAACCTTGAAAATCTTTAGCACAGTGAGAAATTGACTTCTCACTGACCCAAGAGGTTCAGCAGACTATGTACTCTCCTGCAGACATCAGAAAGTTTCTGCAGGGAACTATGAGAGCCAGCCTGGCAAAAGTAAGTTATGTATTCAGTCCGATAGACCTTCTACGAATACACCAAGGAACTTTGCACTGAATAAACAGGAAATTCACCATTTAATGAGCTTGATACTTGGAGTGACACACCAGCCCAAATACTCCCTGATGAAAATGAGGCTTTTGTCTTTCCTGCAATATTTTTCTCTTGTTTTTTTCTGAAACCTCTCTAACCATTTGTAAATCAAAATATGTAATAAACAAATGGTGCCAAGGATGATAGTAGGAGGTTTTTTTTTTAAGCTGCAGGAGGTAAAGAAAACAGATGTTCATTCAGAAAACACACACTAATATAGCAAAAGAAATTGATTGAAGGGAGGGGTGGGTGGGGGGTTTATGGGAAGTCATTTTCAGCCACATGTACAGCTGTGGCGGAGCAGTGGGGATGTGTTTTCCCTGAGTTTCCTAAGCTTCTTCCTGGGAAGTAGAAGAAGTTATTTAGGGCAGTTTATTGAAGGTTAAAGCTCAGTATGAGAACGATAATTTAGTTTTTTTCTAATGTTTATGCAACAGCCAATGGGTTGGATAGAATAGCAGCACTGAATGTCTTATGTGATACCATTAGAAAGTGTGGCAGTGATGAGCATTCATGTAAGGGGGTAATTTTAACAGCAATCACCCTGAGCATCATCCTGCACCATCACACAGCTACAATTGACATTCGACTGAAAAAATTAAGTAGACCGATTTTTCATAAACATTACAGACAATACATGTTGTCTCATTCATCCACCCCATCTAATCTATTCTTATTCATGACAAAACTCCAAAAGCAGCTTTTGAATATTATTTAGTTCACTCACAGCATGTGTAAATCTAACCTCACTGGTTTCCAGCACTAGCGGGAAAATCACCAATTAAATAGCCATGTCTGTTTCTCCAGATTCCGGAAGGAGAGCTGCAGGGTTTATCATGCTCTACAGGAGATCAACGTTTTGGGTTTTTTTTTTTCCCACTCCATCAAATCCAAAAAGCCGGCTCTGGCCAACCTGCTGGGCAATGCAGCAAGAGGAATTCTGACCAGAAGGTGTTTTTCTTGACTTCACAGAGATGGCTGCCCCCTCTTTTCAGTTCCACAGTGGATTTGCAGTCAGATATTACAGAGAACTGTTTAAAAGTGCCCTTCACTATCCCCTTTACCTCTGACATAACTACTGGCACCTAACTGGAGTCTGGCTGTTCCTTGCAGAAGTTGTTGTGAAGTGCTTGGAATTGTGGGAACTGTTGGGTTCCTCGCTATAGTATTGTAAGATCTCAACCTGAGCCTGTATCATGCCTTGATATAATATATGTTGTGGTCAGGTGCTATGCTAATAAACTGAATTGCATTGATGTTGAGTGACTAATAGTGAAGACAAGCCAGTGGTAGGTTGTAACTACAGTCCCCCTCCTATCATGTTTCATTACTCTGGATATTCTCTGGATCTTACTGAGGCCGGCTCAGAGCTTTGGCTTTTACAAATCACACGGCTGTCCCCAGTTTGCGTAATTAGTTTAGTGTTATTGCATTCGCATGGAACAGAGGGTGTAAAATGTGTTATTGCTTTTTAACTGAACACAGTAGGTAAACTAATGTGCTCAACATGATCAATAAATCATATCTGAACACATCAACTCCCTGCCAGCTGGAAAATGAAGCAGCTTCTGCTTGAGCATGAAATAAAGGTATGAATGGTGTATATATATATATTTATATATATTGAGCTTTTGTGCATGTCCTATATCTAATCAAGTGTACTGTAATGAGTGGAAGATGCATGCCTGATTTACACGCCTGCCTGTAGATGCCATTTATTGAATTTAAATCAAAAATGGAAAACTTAACCTCAACTGATTTCCTAAAGTAACACCTATTAAGTGCAGCTCCACACATGAGCCTCAGGATGTCTGCTTAAAAAATATTCTCATTGCCCATTCTCCTCTCCTCCCACACTGTGGGTGGGTAAGACAGTTGGTCCACTTTGTAAAAGCCTCCTGCAGTTGGCTAATCATGTTGACCGCCAGCTACCAAATTAAAGCCGTCACCGACGCTGCTGGACACCATTGGTCAAAGCGACATGGCTTCCAGCAGTTAAATGGATCCACCACGAGGGGCTGTTCCTATTGTAGTCGGTCATACGCATATTGCTTTCACGTGAAGACCTTGTGAATCCATATGGAGTCAGATTTTAGTTTTCTCTCTTTAGACCACACATGAATGTCAAATCTGACTACAGATGGTAAGCTGCACTGCTGTTATTGTAGCCTTAGTGTGTTTTTTTTTCTTGGAATTAATACATGTAGAAAATCAGACGTTAGATTTTTTTTTTCACACAAGCACAAAAGGACTAACTGACCACATTAGTAGAGCAAATTAATGTAATATTTTCTATTCAAAGTAAATCCTACACTGCAACAATTAATCAGATAATTTTAATAATAATAGAATAATATCAGACTAACAGTAAACGACTAATCACTACAACAAGGCAAAGACATTGTGGATAAAAGTTTGATGATGACATCTGACTACATGCACTAATATTTATTGTCAGTACCTACATGATGAAATCTAAAGAAATAATGAAGGGAGGAGATGGGTTATTTTTAAAAGTGTTATCCTGCCTTTCCTGAAGCTCTGGAATGCACCAGTAAGAAGACTATAGACTATATATATATATATATAGACTTGACAAATCATAGCACAGGTAGCGTCATGGTGTCTCTGTAGGTGCTTTCCATAGTTTTTAAAGCTTTTGTAAAAATGTTGTTTCATTCATCAGTCATGCGACCATGTCTATATGGTTGTTGAGGTGACAAATGCAGACTGAAGAGCTGGAAATGTTTTAAAGCTGCACAGATGAAGAGCCAAATATAAGGTTTTCCCATTTTCAGATGGTTTATTACCATGATATTTTAGCTTCACGCTGCAGGGAACTGCTTTCTATTCACCATGAGTTTAGTGTATTTGCCATAATGCAGCTAGGATGCAGCTCAAAGCCTGCATAATAAAGTTTGATACAGTCACGAGGCTCTAGGGCTAAGGTACTCCCTCTGGTAGACATACAGTATATCAAAATAAGCATATTGAAATCATTTAAGAGTTGTTAAATGTGCATCTCCCCAACAAGTTCACTGAGCCTAAAAGCTCCCTTGAGCAAGCCCCCATCAGTGCCACATAAAAAAACAGAGAGAGAGAAGAGACAAAATGTTCCCTGATAAAGAACTGAGAAGCTCTTCTGTAAATCACAACATAGTTAACAGTGCAGCTCTACCTCTAAATCGAATGCAAATATAAGACAACATGGCTCGGTAAAGGGATTTAATTAAGTACATATCTGTGTATTTCCCTTGCAATTAAACCCCAGTGGAGTCCTCCAGCAGTTCAAACATATTAGAAAAATGCTTCATGTCAGAGGCTGATGCCACAGCCCATTAGCCTCTCCACAGGCACATAAAGGGTGTGAAGAAGAATGAATATTGGATAAGACTTTATTTCTGTTTCGAAAAGCATTTTGGCTGCAAGCATGTGTCTGTAAGTGACACAAACTCAGACAGGATATAGAGAGACAATTTGGCAATAAGTGACACTGACACACAAAGACCCACAAACACATAATCACGCAAAAACGGAAAGTTTTCATAGACTGTGTATGCGCACCTTACCTATACCTTATATTGACCACCCACACAGAGACATTTGGTGCCGTAGAAGTGCTGCAAAATAAAAGCTCCCCGGCTATGACTCCTTTCCTATTTTCCTGTTAAAACATTGCTTGATGACAGAGCGGGGGAGAGGAACATTTTAATTAGTCGGCAGAGGATGCTTCATTAAATCTCTCTGCCGGCCTCTTTCATCCTGGTAGGTAGGTATTTTTAAGATACAAAACTCTCACTGACAGGTAGTTCCTGGTTATTGACAAGAGGAACTCAGATGATTCTACCACTCAGCTTGACGCTACTGATGTGTTGCAACTTTCCTCGTATATGAGGATGTAAATCTGAAAGCAGTCAATACCAACAAGTGAGTTCTAATCTTAATTGATGTACAATGTTTCATCAAATGTTAGCTGTCTCGTGTACATTATAAGTTTGTAAAAAAATAATTGCCTTTAAAAGAAAAAGAAAGATATATGATTTTAAACTTAAAACACAAGGCACATTACACAGCCTTATTTCTAAGAGCACTCTTTTTCAGATAACTTTAAATGTTTTATGATGCTTTTCAAGACTCTAGCTTTTATTTTCTCTGCTCTGTAGTTTTACTTTTTCTCTGAGTTAAGAGCTAAATCTAGTTCTAGCATATAGAATGTTTTTGCAAAGCTGCGTATATGAGAATAGATTTCAAATCATTTATCTTCTATGCTTTTAACATTTCCACATTTATAACGGTGGAACTTTTGGAGAGTGATCTTGTATATGATTTTTATATGATGAGACCAACGGTGCCCTCTGAAGTTTCTAAGGAGTACAGACAAATGTCTGTCCCAAGGATGAGTACTCAACCTGTCTGAAGGGTAGTCAGTGTTCATATTTCAACTGAATAATTGGCCAAAGGGCACTAGAATGGCTTGATATGATTTCAAAAACCGCAGACGCGCACTATTCTGAGCTTGGAAGATCAACAACACTAACATGTGTGCATTAGAAATGGAGGATGTAAAAAGGCCTGTCACACCTCTTACACATCACACATCCAGAAATGTCTGAAGTAAATACAAAGACAAAATGGGCCCATTTCCAAACTTGCCACAAGATCCAGATGTGTCAAAAAGTTTTTAATTTGTTATTTTTGCTCTCACATTGAAAAGTGGGAATAAGGTAATAGTTAGTCACGCGCTTTCACAAGGTGGCCACATAGTGACAAAGTTCTGTGTAGTGAAAGGGTTTGGAGAACAAGATGAGATGGAGAAGGAAGATGAGTAAAAGGCAATAAGTCAGACACACCGTCATAAACAAATACATCAATATAATGCAACTTACCATGACTTTTTTTTACGTCCTCCTGTAGATAGCAGAAACACTGCACACATCTGTCAAAGAAGCACAACCACACACACACACGCTACCATAATCTTGCCAATCTTCTGTTCCTCTGCAAGCCTTCATAGTGTACCCCTTCAAAGCTCCAGAGAGACAAGTGTTACATGGAGAAAAATGAAATGAGAAATTCCCAATGCCACCTAATTGCATGGTCAAATCGATCCTGTAATAGATTCCTTCTCTCTGACATCCAGTTTCGCCGACAGTGCTATCAGACAGACGACTGAGTGTTTCTGTTTGTGTGTGCATGTGCAAGCTTCAACATGGCAGGCTCTGGACAGCCAGACATCTGTGTGATTACTTCGATGCAGGAGAAAGGCAGATTGGGGTTCTGCAATATGCGTTTCCTACTGTTTTGTTGGAGACGAGATGTAGACAATCCAATACTAAACGAAAAAAAAAGAAAAAAAGAAATGAAACAGAAAGTGAGATGCGATCTGTAACATATGGGCTGGAAAGAAACCTTGTGCGAGAGGGTGGATTCATTTAAATACCCTGGTGTTCACCAACAAGGACACTGTGGAGAATCTTTTATGATACTGTGGTGGGAGCTGCACTTCTCTATGCTGTGGCGTGCAAAGGGGAGGGACAGGGAGAGGCTGGACAATCTGGTCAGGAGGGTGAGCTCAGTCCTTGACTGTCCCCTGAAGTCTTTGAAAGACGTGCCGTAAAGGAGGATGTGGGCCCAGGCTGACAGCCATCATGGACGACCCCCCTCACCCTCTCAGTACTTACACTTTTCTACATATTGTAAATATTGCTGAAAGGTCCTGTGACATGCCGTGGTCAAATTTCAAAGGTATGAAGCTTCACGTCATCATCAGCTGTTCTATGAGTGGGATGGTGATCACTCACAGTCTGACTTAATGCTCTCAACAACGATTTTACAACTTCTTTTCCGATATGGTGAGTTCCAATGCCATAAGCCACAACTGCTTTTGTAAAAAACTTCAGTCCTCTGTGACTCTGTGAAAGGCTTGTGTTGCAGAGGGTGGCACTCCCTACAACCCAAACTGCTTCAAGGCAATTCAAAGAGAGGTATAAAACTCCTGATAAACCAACTACAGCTATTGTTCTTCTCCATCTCCTCTTCCCTTGCTTGCTGGATTTCTCCAGGTGGTGTAGGCCTTGTGCCCTCTCTCTGGAGCAACCTCCTGTAGTGAAGCCTACAGAGAGGCTAGAGACCTGTGTGGCCTCCTGTCTCTGCAGGGTTATGACAGACATCCTTTCCCCCTCCCTGCAGAGGATATTATGGATGTGAGAAGATCCAAAAATGCACAATCTCTATTGCTGTTTTCCATAGCCATGACCTTTGAACCAAACAACACTATGCACCTCGCTGGAGTGATCATATGATGGTGATGCTGGTGCCCTGCAAATTTTAATCCTCGTGCAACGTTAACAGGTTCTCATTTATTTACTGGGGATGTTTAAAACTCCATTAATCAAGAAGAGTATTATAACTTTCCATTGTGGTGCTCAAATGTTTAATCTAGTTTTAAATGAATGATCATACCTGCAGGAAAATAAAGTTACTACTACTACTATCTACTGCAAGCTAACCCTAACCTAACCCTGTTGTGCTGAAAGAAGAGTCTTTTCATCATGACAGCCAAAAGAAATACATGGGTAAAAAAGAATTAAAAAAAAGGAGACTGTTGACTTAGAGTGGAGTCATCCAGCTGTCAGTCAGGTTATTCATATTCTATTCAACAGAGAGATCCTCACTGAATGAGTCTTCCTGCTAACTAGGTCCATACAGAAAAATGCAATAAATGCAATATTCATGCTTGAATGTTTTAAAACGTACTTTACCCTTGATGATAAATTTTTAATTATATACCCTTTTTATTGTCAGTATAAATGGAAAATAAGAACATACGGTGCTGACCTTTCAGACCTTTCAGGATTTATTTTTTGTGAAAAGACAAATGATTGAATGACTTCTCAGCCCTACTGGCTATCCCAGTCTCTAGAAGAGTGATCGCTGTCAGCTGGATTTGAGCACACAGTCACGCACACAAAGACACATGCTGAAAAACTCCTAGCATGAAACAAAATGATCGCTTTCATGTCCCCTCACATGCACTGACCCCAAGTTAATTCTGCACCACTGCAGAGTGAGACTGTGTGTGTTTGTTCTCTGATCTGGTACCCTGAAAACCTCCAGCAGCAGCAGGTGTATTTCACTTACAGTATCATTTCTTTTTAACTCGAGATTGATTGAACAAAAACAAAGAAAGAGAAACAGTGGAAGGGAGGACAAGCTAGATGGCAAGAGGCCTCCTCATTAATTCTGTGCAGGTGTGCAGGTGTGTGTGTTTGTGAGACAGCAGGCAGACGGTAGTTGGGTTCAAAGGCTTGCATCTAACACCCTGGGGTCTTTTGGAGCCCTGACACACATATAATGTTAATCACTGCCCATGATCCAGTCCTGCTGGTGTTAACACTTGGGAGGAAGGGGTGTTCTGTTAGGAAACATTGTCAAAGTGATGCAGTCATGCAAAAGAGTCCTCAAGCCAGATGTATAAATGATGTGCAGGCATGAAGAAGACTACTCTGGAAAATTTCATGAATGAGTATGTTAAGCTGATGGTGATCCATATGAGAGGATGTCAGAGTATTGAGTTAAAGCAGCAGTGTGTAAGATTTCTGGGGAGCTACAGAAAATTGATTATAATATTTATAATGTTGTGTTTATAATAATTTTTTGACCTTTGGATATATATCGGGAGCAGGTTCTGCTTCACAGAGCATGCCACGCTACACTGCCATGTTTCTTCTGTAGAACTGGCTCTAAAGAGGACCCTTTTTCATTTTTACCACTTAGAGGCCATGGTAGGCTCTGCTTCACATTTGGAAAGGGAGGGGAGGAGAGGGGAGGCTGCACTAAATCCAACATTCAGGTCTTTAAATACATGTAAACTTTGAGTGTTAGCTTAAAAAAAAAAAAAACTGGGATAACTACATCTGCTAGTGAAGATCAAGTGATATAGTCATAGCTTCCTGAAAAGCATAAGGATTATAGATATAATGATGCTGCAGTTATCATGGTTAATAATGGTAAAAGTGTTAGTGTTCTTGAGTTAGCTTTCTCAATTCTAGTGCAATATTTATTCTATGAATGCCTTGTGCATGTTTGCCTCAAAGAACCAGCCAAGTTGCAAGAAATATTTTTTCCCTGAACATTATGATCACAGTAAAGTTAACCTTCAGATATAAAATACAATCACTTCATTGTCTCATTGTAGACATTTCAGTTGTGCATGAATTTGTGATTTAAGGCCAAAAACTTTTTTTGTGAAATCACTTTGAACTTGGTCTTTGACGACTAACAAATTCTGAGTTCATCTTTAAGTTACATGAACGTCTGGCCAAACGTGAAGAAAGTCTCTAGGTAACACTAAGATATTGTATTCATGAGGCCAAAGCTGTTTTCAAGAGGTAACCACATCCTTGATTGTTGACTGGAAACTAATTATTTCATCCTTGAGTCCAAATTTAAAGACAAGGTGTTACTGAGATGTCATGGCATGGACTGACAACATGAAACATGTTGCTTCAAGCCTGAGCTCAGCTGTTGCTGGCACTGAACCATAAAATTGTTGCAAATGTATTCCTGTTGTGTGTATGTTGTTCCTGTATGTTCTATGTTTCTAGAAAGTGTTAAACTTTTCAACGTCTCTGGAGCGCAGTGTAATGTATGTATGTCAGAAATGGTGATGGCACTAAACAGTGTAATTGTGTACACTTTCATTGTTCTCTTCCGTTGTCATACTTTCATTACCCGCTGTCACTCTGAATAAAGATATGCAGAACACCTCCATGATGGAGACACAGGCAGATCAATCCCCCATAAAACAACCAGTATTGGTTTATAAATCAGGTTTCCAGTCTTTGCCTGTGGCTGCTCAATAATCATACATCAGCTTTAATGTAAGGAGTGGGATGAGCTGCCTACTGGCTGCAGCTGGTGATAGATAACCACACACACACACACACACACACACGCATGCACTTGAAGCTCAGAAAATCCACATAACACTCAAACACAAAGATTCACACAGTAAGAAAGTCTCCCAAGTTCAAACACACATCCTCTTTCTGTGGAAAGATGTTCCTAAACTACCCTTATACAAATAACTGTGAAGAGGGAAAGGTAAAAGTGCACCGCTTCAACATCGAACACAGACAATAAATATGTATAAAAGTCCTCTTTTGTCTCTGTAGCTGTTGGCCTTTACTGTGGTATAAAAAGCCACTTTGCCTTCTCAGAGGTTATACAAATTCCGCATGAACCATTCATTTGACTAGTTGGTGAATCCTAATGGTGCAGTGTTACCATTACGAAGAGTAATGACAGTTGGAAATGGCTCCACAAAAGGCAATATTCCAATGTTCAACTGATTTGTGGGCGTCCAGCACCAGTCAAAATGTACTTTGGTGGACCCAGAAAAGTTTGCACTCAGATTATGCTCATAAAAGAACTGACTGTACATGAATGGATCTGTAGTCTTAACAACAAACTTTCTGTGCACATTCAGCTTTCCTTTTTCTTCCATCAACAAATTACTGCAGGTCATGATTAACATTAATATTGTTACATGAACTGTGATTCCCACCCAGGAGGTTTAAGCCAGTGAGATTGGTTCTGTCTGTGTAGTCGCAGTCCTTTCATAAATAATCCTACCCGGCAAGATGAACAGAGACCAACATTATAAATATTGCATTGTTAGCTGCCAACATTCAGGCCTCATTGAAAGATGTAGTGTTTATGTTTAAAATGTCAGTGGCTTCAGGCCTTTGTTGTTCCATATTCAATGATAATGGTGTGTTTCTGCCGTAAGGACTCTAACTGCATAAAGTGTCTTTTTACTTATTAATTCAAAACAAAGTCTATACCCTTTGGACTCAATACAATATAGAGCGTGTAAAAAGATGACTTGACATTGCATTGCATTGCAAAAGAGCCAAGATCAAGATAAAGTAATGTAAATAGGGAGGCGGACAGGGTGGACAGTGGACAGTTAATTTTAGCATGTCTGGAAATATGTGGTAACCTTAACTACGTGTTTGTCACTTCAATAGTCTGCAAACTAAACCAAAGTATTCATTTTAACTTCTAAAACAAACTAAATGTGATCAAATTTTGTGACATTAAAAACATGACATCAATATCTGATTTGTGGGTTTATAAGTTTAATGATCTCATGCAAACAAAAGTGGTATAAAAAAGAGCAAATAAAAGAGTCAATAAAAGACTCAATAGTACATTTTAGGATGACAAGCTACATTATAGCCCCTGTCACACCGAAACTTAGGATACGCTTCTTCCCTGAATAGCTGAACTACTTATTAAGACACACATTTTTATAACTTTAAAATGTAGCAATGTTACAACACAATGTATTTCAAATAATTTAACACATTAACGGTAGCACGGCGGCATAGTGGTTAGCACTGTTGCCCCACAGCAAGAGGGTTCGGTTCCCAGGCCTGGGGCCTTTCTGTGCCTGTACCGGGTACTCCGGTTTCCTCCCACCGTCCTAAGACATCATGTTTGGGTTAATCGGTGACTCTAAATTGTCCGTAGGTCTGAGTGTGAGTGTGAGTGTGAGTGTGAGTGGTTGTTGGTCTCTGCCTGTCTCTGTGTGTTGGTCCTGCGATGGACTGGCGACCTGTCCAGGCTGTACCCCGCCCTCACCCAGAGTGAGCTGGGATTGGCTCCAGCACCCTCCGCAACCCAGAAACGGATAAAGCGTTTGAAGATGAATGAAATTAATGAAACATTAACAACTAAAACAACAATAACGCAAAAATCAAAGTGAATGCATGCCTCCCTGACCACCTAAAAAAGTTCCAAAACAAAGAGGAAGTGAAGCCACAGAAAGTGCAATAGAGGCTTGCAACACTTCTGGCATTTTCCTTTTTAGAAAGGTATCTAACCCTAATATAAAACTCAATAAGATGATGTGCATAATTTTGAATTAACATACACTACCAGTCAAAGGTTTTGACACACTTTCTCATTCAAATGAATAGGAAAGTGTGTCCAAGCTTTTGATTGGTGATGTATACACAAAACATCAAAAATAGATTCTCAGAAATATGATCAAATGAATCCTTCATCCTTCAAAATGAAAGCCATTTATAATATAGGGCAAAAATATCAGGTACCAACAAAGAATGCTGCCCTGTTGATGGAGGGCAGAGAAAACGTATTTTGTCATTAAATTCTGTAAACTTCAAAAGAAAAAATGCTGAGATGGAAGTATAAAAACAGACACATGAATATATGGAGACTTTTCTGCTTGGAAGTCTAACTCTTAAAGTGCCTATAAAAAGGACAAACCACAACAGGAGTGAGTCGCCATCATTTTCAGCTTCCCAGCATTAAACTCTCTCCTCTAGTTAATCTCAGCATGAAGAAAACCCAATTACAGCTTCTCTATTTTATCCATGTCTAAAATAGTCTTCATACGGCTTAAGCCCACGTTTTAGTCTGATCAATGAAGTTGTCAGCATTAATTCAGACAGAATCCACCCGGCAAAGTCCGAGGTTTTATTGTGTGTCTGTACTTGTTGGGAGGTCAGCCAAGGTTCAGACCTCAATCCACCCTGAGGGGGATGGTTTCACACCACGGTCTTCTCTAGAACTGACCCAGTTCTGCTATCACCGCTTGCCGCATTCAATGACTGGATTAAGTCTATCCACGGGACGCTTGTGCATGCGTATGTGTGTGCGCGTGCAATTCCACTGGTGTGACTAACAAGCTTGGCTGCAGCAGTCCGGCAGATTGAGAGACACCTACTGCTAGTTAAAGCCTTTCATACCCTGGGGTCATCGGCTCACTTCGTGCGCTGCTGCGGCTCATATATGAGAAGATAGAGGGATAGAATGAGAAAGAGTATCACAGAGGTGAAATAAGTGTCAAATGCTTTTTTTTTGGGGGGGGGGGGGAAGTTAAAATGTGCGAATCCGAACAAATGTAAAAAACATGAAATGCAACAACAAACTTCAACATCATCAGCACATCGTATTTTTTAAAAACAAACAAACAAACAAACACTTTTGTAATGTGTTTGTAATGTGTTTGTTTTATATAGTGAGGTCAAAACAACAAAATATGCTCACGTTTCTGGATACACATCTATGTTCATAATAACGTTACTCCGGTGGCCTGGAAGTGTAAATCACAACAGCAAATCAGAAAACACAACAGCAAAAGAGAAACAATAACGACAAATCTTTCTCTTTTGCTGTTGTGATTTTTGATTTGTCGTTGTCGTTTCTCTTTTGCAGTTGTGTTTTTCGATTTGTCGTTGTTGTTTCTCTTTTGCTGTTGTGATTTCTGATTTGTCGCTGTGATTTGCACTTCCAGGCCACCGTACATTACTGCAAATACTGCGATATAACGGTATGTGAGCTGCAAAAATATAAACTTAGCCTTGATAAGTGCCTTAATACGACAGTATGCTAGTGGTTTACCTGTATTCTGTGAAGCAAGTCCATTTCTGTTCCATTAGAGTGTAATGCCTGGGGACTTCAATTGAAAACATGAACAAGGCTTTGTGATAGTTCAGCGGCACGTTTGAACAAAGACACAAAAAACTGACATTTATACCCGAGTTTGTGATAAGAGAGGCTCTGAGCCAGTGTAAATGCAAGTACACTTTCATTTCAAAAGGACTACCAAATTATCACTCTGCCGTTTGTTCTGCAAAAACACAACCTCATCTGTGCTAATCCACCTATCTTGGCATAAATAGGTTCCCTTTGAGCCAGGAAAGAGGTGCAGCTGCAATGAAATCAACAACGATACAAAACTGGCACTCAAACTGGCTGCTGTGTCCGTACCATTGCCAGCCACATGTGTGTGCCAGCATAAAAATAAAGGCCTTTGAGTTTAGGGACATGGGAACAAATGATGAGAGCCACTTTTTGGGCCACAATGTCACCAATGTGTGAGTACTTATATCCTCATAGGTTCACGTAAATCAAATGAATAAATGTAGATCTGAAGTAACATATATTTTCAGGAATTTGAAGATTTCAATGTCACTCTCAACACAACAACAAAGAAGCCTTCTTCGATTTCATAAAGGTGATACGGTCCTTGAAGGAATGGTGAAGGATTCAAGGAGTTTTATTGTCATTCCAGTCGCACTTGCATGAAAGGGGAACGAAATATTAGGACTCAGCACCTGGCCTTTGCCACGAGAACAAACATTAATAAAGAGCAACCAAGTCTAAAAAGATAAATTAAAAGTTTAAGAAAGCAAAGGATAATATCACCAAACTAACTACGGTGAGAAAAAGAAGATAATATTACTAAACTAAACACATGATTTATAATCAGCCTTCATTAGGTGGAAGACTAAAAATTGAAAACATTTAATGAATGGACAGGTTGTTGCTCAGACTGACCAAGAGCAGAGATAGTACGCTCATGCATGAGAAGAGTGGTCATGTCGGTCGGGCTCCAAGTATCAGTTAACACAACATCAGTATGCATGAGAGCAATCTGGATGGCGATAGTGATATCTTAATTAGAGCAACTTTCAAAACCCCATCTTCACCCTTCTCCCTAATGACGGCTGCTTATAAATCATTCATTTTTCGCATGGCAGATGAAACATGTATGTTTAAATCATTGGGCACACGAGTATTAAGTCTTTTATTTTACAGCTGCAGGATAAACAAACTGCCACTGAGACAAAACACAGTTATTACTGATGCTGAACCCCCCATAACCCCATTTTTTTTTTTTTTTCTGGAGAGGAGCTGTCACCCGATCCTAAAGTGTACTTTCATTTATGACAAGTCTGCTCTTCAATACATGCCTGTGATGTGTTATCTGGGCCATGTCGTGCTATACATACCCTTTAATGTCTAATTCTCTTGGCTTACGTACTAAAATAGAACACACACATAGGAGGGTAAAAAGGAAAATCAATTGAAATGTTGCAATGTCTGACAGGACTGTGCTCGAGGAGACAAAAAAAAAGAAGAAGAAGTAAAAGAGAAAACATCAGACGATGTTGCACACTTTTGTTTTGTGAGTGAGAGAGTGTGCAGTGTTGAGACAGGCAGGAGCTGTATGTATGTATGCAGGGTGCTGGGATGTTGGGGAATTTATTTTTTTCAACTGTCTTTGATCACTTCCTGGCTTTGAAGTAACACTCAGCAAACGGGGGAGAAAGCCAAGCAGAAGTCACCGCAAGTTCACATTGCAACTAGGACTCACGAAAACTGCAATCAGCATAATTTATTCCTTAAACAGTTAAAATGCAAAGAGATGAGAAGATCTCTAGGTGCCCAACAAACCCGCCCCTCTGCTTGACAACCCTAATTAAACACTCTCCCTCTCCACATTTGTTCTCAATTACAACTTGAAGAGCGACAACACGAGAGCCTCTAATGCTCATCAAGTGACTGGTTTGAAGAGGCAGAAGAAAGTGAAGCACTGGAGATGTGGAGGGAATAAAATGTGTCATTTCAACATTGTGTAAATGAGCAAATAGACGTAACTGTGAACACACTCACCTACCAATATACTTTTCTCCATCACACATTTGAAACATTTAGATGTTTCCCTCGATCATTTCTTCTTCTTCTTCATGCGTCTTTGTGTGCTGCCTGTTTGATTATGTGTGTCCATGCAGATACCACGACAGATGAAAACCTTCTACAGAAATACCTACACAGCATTCAACAAACTGCAATGCTGCATTTTAACTTACCTTACATAAAACACTATATCACACAGAAGCTATAACTATAAATGAACAAAAATTTCATCTTAACACATGCCGGCTCGAAGCTTTAATTATCTCAAACCATTCAACTCACTCAGGCCAATATTTAACTTTACTTCTTCATGCTCTGAAAAGTTTTCAACTGTGCCCAAGTACAAGCACAATGTGCTGTCAAAAGTAGGTCCTCAGAAGGACGGCTAAACCTAACCTAACCTCAAACAGCCTGTTCACCCGCAGTATGATCCAGATTGAAGGTCATTGCATCATATGGCACAGAGTATATGGAGTACAGGCTGAGACTTGTGCAATATTTACATGAAGGCGTTATGCACAGCAGGCAGTGTTTGTCTTTCAGAGATTTCAAAGTTGCCAGCCTTACTAAAACATCACATTTGCTTTACCGAAGATTAAACAAATTTTTACTAATTACCCTGACCTTTGAAACCCACCAAGATGTGTCAAACTTCTGTGGTCTGAGCCGGAGTTAACTGCTTCTCATTCAGCTTTTAGCCAGCTATCTTCCATGACTCGCGCACGGGGCTTAACTTATTGTTATTCATTATTAAAATCATGTTTAATTCTGTCTTTTTAACACATAACATTTAATATATTCATTTTTTTGCCCCCCCCAAAAAAAAATACAGTGAAAATTTGTCTCCACCTGTCTACTACTTTTACTGACATTTTTGCACCATTTTAACTATTTTATCGCTACATGTATATTCTATATTTTCCATTATATTGTGCCTACTTTCTATAGTTACTTATTTGATCTGTGTGTTTTGCTCTTATTGGTAGCAGGTGCAAAAACACATTTCACAGCTCATTACACCATGTATAACTGTGCATGTGACAAATAAAGCCTTATCTTATCTCTCTGTGGTCAAATACACAGTTGAATACAGAAACTGAATACCAGAACCACTTCAACTAGAGTTTGTGCCAGCATTTTTAGATAACTCTTTTTAATTTTATTTTCTTCAAAAACAAAATCACATATATGCTTTTTACTCTTCTGCCTAAATAGACTAATATTCTGTTAGTATATGCTGTAATTTCATTGTTCCGGATTTGCCAAGTTGTCCTAAGATAATTGGGTCTCTATACTTATTTTGAGCATCATCAGCTACGAGATGTCTGACATTAATTTTTGATGGACTTCAATTTGGTCTGGTTTATTTTAATCTAAAGTAAAACCACACAACATAGTAGAGATTTTTGGCCATCTACTGCTTCAACATACTGTTGTCAGATTTGCTTCTACAGTCACTTGCAGCAGTGGGAATAACGGCATTAAAATAAACAACGTTACCAATGGCGTTGCTTTTTTCAGTTACAGGTAATCTAATTCCTGTTTCTGTCGTTACAGTGCAGTTTCCGTTACTGTCAATTACATGGGGCACATTACTATTATACTATTACTGAGCTTATTAACTGCATGATAAATTATGATGATTGGCTAAGGTGGAGTAAAAATTCATATTAATCCAATCAGAAGCAGAGGTGGGTGGGTATTCATGCATGAACCACAAACCCACACATACACACACACATGAACAACGGATGAGACACATGCAGCAATGGCAGGTCGAGAAAATTGAAAGGAACCGTTTACAAGCCGGAAGTGCAGCCATTACAATCGTTTCTACTAATAACTTATTGTATTAGGTGTCCATTTCACTCATTTATCAATATATAATATTCAGTTTTTAATACCAATAATAGGGAATAAGGGAATATATATATTAATATTGGTACATTAAAAAGAAAATATAATGCATTACTTTACCTGGTAATTAGTTACTTTGATAATGCTGTAATTCTTAGTAACTCACGTTATTGAATGTTTTCTATTTAAATAATGTCTAATTAATTATTTTAATTCCAGTGATCATTAGAGTGCATGTTGACAGCATGAAGTGAAAGAAGTGGGATAACAGCAGCTACTGAAAAAGGGCAGATCTGAAGCCACATCAAGACTTTGGCAGGGAAACTCCATGCCTTTCAGCGATTCGCTTAACTTAATGACAGCTCAGGGGAAATATGTATTAGCATACTGTTAGCATTCAAAGAGTTTTCAACTATGTTCTTTGTGATAGCTGCCAGAGCAGATGCTAATACAATGACAGTGTGGACCGATACACAAAGTGCCGCAGTCAGGCTCTGTGCTACTGTATGATTTGCTTCCATATAAACATGAATTAAATAAACTGTGAATTCAAGAATGAATTTAAATAATGGCAAATCATTTGTATATTATTTGTATTGAATATATAACCACATTTTTACCATAACGGAAGGAATGGATGAGTTAAGACAGTATATAATGAACTTAAATTACATAACCTGCCTTTGAACCTCATCTCCTCTTTCCTTAAGATGAGACACTTGTCCTTCCGTTTTCTGTGAGTGTGATTGTTGATGCTGTGTGAAAAGGAGATCAATTTATCTGACAATCTATGATCCAAATACAGAATATTCTCTCTCTCTCTCTCTCTCAAGACATTCCCAATTAGGCCTGAAGCGCCTAGCTTGTTAAACTAAAACCATCCTTTTCTGAAATGTCATAGTGTCTCCCTGCAGTGGGGCCTGTCTGTAAGCAGCTCTGTTGCTGATGCCAGCCTCAGCCCCCTGGTGTGTCTCTTTGTGTGTTTGTTGCAACATGTTTGTCAAAGCAAAATGTTGTTTCTTGCATTAACACTTGTGAATGCTTGTGTGCATCTTGGGCTTGATGCATGTGTGTGTGTGTTGTGCTTGTTGCAGACCAAGGTAGCAGGTGGCTGGTGTGTGGTGTAAGCTGTTGTGACTTTGCCTTGTTGTCTGTCTGTGTGTATCATGTGCTTCATTATGTGTGCAGCCCTCTCTCTTGGGAGTGTGTACGTGACATCTCATTTGGTGAGCTGGCAGTTTGAAGGATATGTGCTGTAATTGTTGTCTGACAGTCTTCAGGCTGTAATTGAAAATGTCTTATAAGGCGAAACTTCCTCCAGGATGTTTATACCCACATGCCATTTAACATTAACACAGACATTCCTGATACCTGACCAATTACTCATGTGAGGCCAACATCGGCTTCTGATCCTTTTCCAATGCTTTGCTGGAATGTGTAAAATATTAGCTCATCAAATAAAACAAAAAAAGTATTTTGGTATTAAAACTTGGGCTTAAATTGTTGAAAGCACAGTCTGATCCCAAGCAACAAAATTAACTTATGATCTCAAAATAACATGACTAAAAAACAATATCAAACCAGTCCAATGTCTCATCCAGTCCTAACTTTTTAATTAGGTTTAACGGACTATAAAGTAGTACAAGTGTCAATGTGTTCAGTGTTATCTCCCTTTGGGAGTTTTTGTTATACTTTAATATGAGAAGAGCACAATCATTCTGAATGTGTGTGGCAGAGCACTTGTTGAAAATGTAATTAAATTTCTCACATTTTTCTTCATCCCAATACTTTGGAAGCACTTTGGTTTTGGCAAAAAAGCAGCACCAAACTACAAATGTACAGGTGAACACGCAAACATATGTCTAAATAAAGACAAAAATACATACATCATTACATTATTCATAGCACTGCAGAGAGCTCTTACAGAGAGGCCAACTGACAAAGAGAATCTGCTGTAAAACACTGAATGGTAGCAGCATCAGCTAGATTGTTTTACACTGACAGGGATGGAGAGATGGCAAAAAGAGATAATGGGAGAGCGAGAGACATAGAGAGAGACAGAGAGAGGAGAGAATGCATTTATGTAAGGTATGCAAGGGATGTCTTCTAGCATCAACACCAAGGATTACACCTATTGATGTGTGTTTTCAGGTCTATATTTAGACCTAGGCATACAAGCTGGTTGCTTTCTGGTGCCAGGAAGGAGATGGAAGCATATATAAACTATCTACACGCACACACACACACAAAGACACACATAATTATAAATAATCATAATTACAATGTTGCCTTCTTCACAAAATAAGGGTAAAATAATCATATGCTGGAGTGCAGACTACGCCAAGGAAAACATAGGTTTTAGAGTCCAAAGAATAATGTTCCACCTCAACCTGGAGCCCGAACAAAAAGTACTGAGACATAAACACTTAATGGAGATAAATGATGGAAGAAGTGATTACATTACAAAGAAACACTTTCCCCTGCCTTCCTCAGCTTTTTCTCTCCGCCTCTGTTGCTCCGCTTTAGAAGGAATGTGCATCATCCTAGAAACTTTATTCATAAACCTTCATTTTATTTCACGTTAACGTTAACTACAATTTGCAACAAGGAGCTGAGAGATATCCGAGGCAGCGTGGTGTGAAATCAGTAATAAAAATGACTCAATATTAGGCATTAACCCCTTTGAAAAATTACAGAAGTACTGAAAATGTCTTAAAATAAACTTTACACAGTCTCGAGGGAGACATTTACAATATATAGTATTGTAGCAATGTTATTGTCTATGTGCTTATTAACTGAGTAATTAGAAAAAAAAAATAATTAAATTATCACATAACTTTAATGTCTAAGTAACAAGTTTGATCCCATTAATTTTATATATGCCAACAGAAAATCCATATATAATCATTTGTTAAACAGGGCAGGTTCACGAGCATCCAAGGATCAGGTATGAAGCCCAAGAATGATTCATCATGACTGACATAACTGAAACAAAACAGCTATTTTATGGAATAAATGGAAAACAGAAATCTAAAAATGACACAGCAGTGAGTTCTGTCCACACCAATTGAATTAGTCTGTGGGCCTGAAATTCTGAAATTGAAATTGGACCAGAGGATTCAGTGCTGAAGACCACTCGGTGGTTAAACACAGACCACAAGGCACCTAGAACATATGCGTGAATGCATTAATACAATAACCCAGTATCAGGTACTACAAGAATCTGAATTGCGATGCAATGAGGATCCTTCTGAACAGGTTAACTGATACTAACAACAAAGTCGTATTTTCTGTCTCGTCTAGCACGTGTGAAATTAAGAAAACACAAAATAAGAGCAGGTTCACCAACAAGGGAATGAGAAACATGACTTTGCAATTTGAATCATCCTCAAAAAGAAATAAATTGTGCAGCAAATGATCACTACTTTGGGAGAAAGAGAGACATGTTCAGTCTCTCTTTCACCACTGCCTTTCCTATTCATTAACTCACGAGACACAAGAGTCACAGCACAGTAAATATCAAGGAGAATATCATAACCACAACATGGGATTTTTAGTTTCTGTATTTTCTTAGTTTAATATTTGGTTGAAAAGGGGAATTCGTGTGTGCCCACATACAAAGCGTGTACCATCCTGTTTGGCTGCAATCATGTGCGCTTTAATCTTAAAACAACTCACATAAAATACATTCACTATTTTTTAAAAATCTACCCAAAGTCTTTTTTTTTCTTTTTTTCGACTTAATACTCAACTATACCTGCAGAGCTGGTGCTTTGGTAATTTATTTGTTTATATCAAACTAATCCTTGAAGAGTTACTGTCACATGGAGATTAGCAGATAATAAATTCTGTGCTCCATAACAACAGAAACTTTAAGACACCCTTTTAGCACAAACCCCAGGTTGAAGGTTTTGTTATAAAACCCATAATACAAATGCTTCGAACCACGATAGTGTATTCAAGTCCTGATGAAAAACGATTTGGTAAGGCTACATTAAAAAAGACCCTGTGCAATAAATTCACATGAGCCAGAAACCAGAAAATGTATAAAGTGAAGAATTGGCCAGCCAATACATGTGGAGGAGCATGAGGAATAGGTTACATGGGTTATTGTTAGGTACTAGATTTGATTAACATCAGCCTTACTACACCAGACTGACACCTCAAATTTCACCCAGGAAAAGGAAAGAGGATTAAAGCACTATTGTGACCAAAGTCACTGGGTTTGAATGAAGGAAAAAAAGATTTTGTGGCTTTAGCTGATTGGATAGCCTGTCCTTTTTATCACCTCAGCAGAGCTCAAGCCCTTTATTCAGACTTCAGACAGCTCATCTTCCCTCTAAAGGTTTGTTAAGTCAGAACTGGAGTGTTTGTTTGTCACACGTCTGCAGCTGGTCCTTTGTCAAGTTTTATCTCAGGAAAATAATTTCCATACCAAAAATGAAAACCGCACTCATTGTAAGACCTGAACAAAGTAATGCGATACAGGGAATTTTGGCCCATGTCAGTGCTCATACTAAAGATATCCTGTCACGAATCTGAAGAGAAGTAATTACCTCACTGGTCAAGATGAATCGCTTATTGTATTTATTTTACTTAACATATATTTAATATTTACAGCTTATGCCAGTACTTTTGCTCATCCTGAATCAGAGTGTGTAAACTGTATAAAAATCCATACCACACATGCAAATAACCAGAGATGAGGAGCACAAAGGTCTATGTTTTGCTTTAAAAACACTTTTCATTCATGCCATTTGTTTCCCACTTAGTCAAGCAGCCATAGCATTTAAGGGACCAGTTAGTTGTAAACTGGGTGTTGAAGCCTTAGCTTGGCCAGCCACCTCAGTCTTTCTCCTTCACTGGCCACAGCGCTCAGGTGGTACTTTGTGCGGAGGCATTTAATAACGACACTTGTTTGAATCCTGGAACAATGAGCAGCGGCTGCATTTCAGGGCTGACACTGCAGTAAAATGCCATCACATTGCCCAAAAGGCTAAACTTAACCCAACTGTGAAATCTGCTTCTCAGGGAAGGAACAGTGAGGGAGTGGGGAAGGAAGACAAATTACTTTAGTTTATAGGGTATGAGCAATTCTGATAGGTGGCTGTGTTGTGGTAGCTTGCTGCTATAAATGGCAAAGAGCAGAAAACATTATTTTTCAATTTTTACTTCTTTTGCCAAAGTCTGAATATGATATGGTGCAATGTGTTTTGAAAAAGCAAACACAAAGACAGATGTAAGGTAAACACTGCACTTCTCTCTATTTAAATGTTTAATGCTGTTACATAATTGCGGTGTGCACTGCTTTCTGTTTACTGAAAGGTTTATCGAAACAAACTCTCGGGTTTTGTGGTATTACTGCAGTGAAATCTTATTTTTAAGAGCAGCAGTGCAAGCAAAATGGCTGGTAGACACAGAACAGACAGCAGGGATGCACACACTGAACCATTACCAACGGGATAGCAAACAAGTCTACAAATACATCACTGTCTCAAAAAAAAACCCAAAAAAAAAAACCCTCTTTGCCATCTGTTTTCCTGCAAAATCATCAAGACCGAGTTTATCCACCATTACTAAGCTTGTCCTGTCACAAAACAATTAAGGAGTGTATAAGAATAGGGGGAAATAATAAAAAAAAAAAGACATGACTGAGGCAACTATTTCAGTATAGTCTGGCTCTAATCACAGCTGCAGTCTCACCGCTGCCCTGTTGATTGCGATGCAGCTGCAAGTGCAGCTGAGAAACCTCTCTGACCCACGCCAAAAGATGAATCGTAATCAACTGTATGAGGACATCTGGTTCTGGATGGTGAATGGATGGAGAACAGCAGCGAATAGTCTTGAATGCATTTTTCAGAAGGGTACTCCAAGCCGAGCTGTAGCTTTATGGTGATGATGGTTAGATGGATGATTTTTGGAGAGGAACAAAATGGCACTATCTTATCCAATTTGTGCCATCACTTCAATCTATTGTGCACCTCGTTTATTTTGGTAAAAGCAAAGCTTGGGTACTCTCTCTTGAGCTGTTGCAATCTCAAAAATTTGCCAGTTAGATACAGACGAAAGATTTGGTTTGTGCAAATAGAAAAGGTTTTGAAGCGCCAGTGTATTTCTTATGTTAAACTCTTTGTGGTGACAGTAAAGTCATTGCACATAGAGTGTTACTTGTCAGGATTAGAGCATGATTAGGTGTTAAGGTTTCATCAGTAACATGTATTAAAATTGCAGATCTAAGACTTTTGCGTTAGGTCTCTCTCCAACCTCTGTAGATTAGATATCTATCAAATATAGATTATAGCCAATCTTTACATGGTTTGAAAAGAAGTTGTGTTAGACCTTCATGAATGCTTTTTTGGATGTTAACTTTCCCAGTGAGTGGTGTTGCCAGTGATAACCCCAAACTCATATCACAGAGCTGAGGATCAAACTGCTACCAAGCCATCTAAGGTAATCTGTCACACTAAGATAGCCCCTGGTACAGCGGGTGGCAGACAGCTGATATACACAAAACAACATACACGTACATAAACACACTCTTTTTTCTGCATTTCTATCTGGAGTCCACACTTAAATACAAATACACGGTAAACACCATTCAGTCAGCAAATCCTGTGAAAGAGCTCTAATGTTTGGATCTTGGCTCGACTTTCACCTCACACTACTCTCTCTTTATGGCGGTTCTCCAATGCATTGCTCCTTGTAAATCACACACATGTAGCCTTTGACAGTATCAGGGGAAGCCCTTTGCCATCACAATAGCAAACCTTAACACTCTGATCCCCTCCCATTATATAATCTTATTCACCACAGTTAGCAACTTGCAATAACATGAGGAAGGGGCAGAGGAAAATGATAAAGGGTATTGAGGAACATGGGTGAATGAAGTAAAAAGTTGAAATCAAAAATATGAACTTAATTTTGAAAATCTTTGCCATACAATAACGCAGAAGATTAGTCAGCACTTGAAAATACACAAAGTAGAGGGAAATTATATTGGACAGACACTATATCATCTATCCATATTTTCTTCTGTCTGAATGGCTGATGTGTTAAGACTTTTAAGTAGTCCAAATAAGGTCTACAGGACCATTTATCGGCCACTTAGAATGTAATCTTGAGATGACTTCCCATACAATTTAACGCCAATGCACAGCATTACTTGAATGACACTAATGACCTAAATGATAGCCAGAAGGGTCAGTGACACTCCTCACTTACCCCAACTACCAGTTACATGCCCACGATTCTTAGTAGCCAGTTATAAATGGAGAATCCTTTCTGGTTACGTGAAAGATCTTCAAGAGAACCAAGCAAGTCCTTTGTGAAGCTATAACGGTACCATGAGCTGGATTAAGGTCAGTGTTCCAAGGGTTGTTAAAAAATTAAATAAGAATTTGCCTATGCTTTTAGGTGAATTCTGAAAAATTTTTTCAAAATAAATGGTTCATTCAGTGTGGTTCAGGTTTCAACTCTGCGTGAAAATGTAGCTTGCAATGTGCATTTGTGTATTTCAAGTGGGGAAAGCTAATCAGGATCGACTAAATGCTGATGAAAGACAATTGAAATGGCTTCAAATAAATAATGGGCTATAATCAGCTTCCTGACATTACACCAAAGTATTAAACTACTAGGATTAGTATTCTAGACTACTATGAAACTTGCTGATTGGACAATGGCAAGTTTCTCAATACTATGAAATATGGTGTTTTGGTTTTCTTTTTGTTAGTTTATTGCTACAAATGCGAGATTAATGAAAAGAAAAATACTTTATTGTAACATTGGGAAACTCACCAACACATGAGCCATCAATCTCCTCATACCCAACGCTGCAGACGCATCTTCCCAAGGGAACCAACCAATCACCATCAGCTCCACAGAACAGTTTGGGTGTGTCTCTTTCTTCAGCATGGTCAATGCAGGCTCCCCTCACCTCCACCAGTGAGGAGGAGTCTACACGCGGCACTGTGTCTGGAAACGAGGCCAGGTTCCTCAGCGTGAATGGACATTTCTTATAGTAAACCCTCACTGAAACCAAGGCAATGCAAGCACCAATGTCCTGGAATGCCAGATAGAAGCCTTTCCTTGTCATGGGTCCCACCTCACGCACCTCTGTGTTGAGCTTGAGGATGCGATCTCCAAGATCCATCTGAGTGAAGCTCTCATCAGCTGCAATGGTGTCAATCTTAGTATACTGCACGGGCTTGAATTTTACACCATGAGCCTCATCGGTCTCATGGTAGAAGAGGTTGAAGGTCTCCTTACAGGTGCCAGACACCCAAGGGATGGAGTTGCAGTCACGCAGGGTGAAGCGAAGCTCCACATAGATCTTTTGGGCTGCCTGTCGAGAGATCCAGTTGGAACGAAGCCAGTTATTTTGGTTGGGCTCCATCACATTGCAAACTTGGAAAGTATGGATGGGCCGGTTGTGTTCGTCCATCTCCGTGATGGCATCCCACTAAAGAGGAAATAAAGACAGGGCCATATGGCGGGAGGGGGTTAGAGGAGGAAAAAGGAAAGGTAGAGAGACAAAGACTGTTATTAGACCATTTTTGTTTCTTTTTAAAGGCACTACAGACCTTCACAGACACTATGGTGGGCGACATGATGGTGAAGGGCAGAATTAACACCAACACCAAAAACATGCCATGAGAACTATCTGTGAACAATTGATGGAAGGCTTAGCCTCGATATTTTTGTTTTCTGGAGATAAATAATATCTACAAACCAATTCTCACGGCACTGAAAGTTTTTGTATCCATCTTCCCCTGCTGTTTGGAAGGGCGCACTTCATGGCTACAAATGTTAAGTTTGGACCTTTTTTTTTTAACGTTGAAATATAGCAGAGCTGAAGAATGGAATATATTATACGATATATTATGTAGAGACACACAGCGTGCAGGAAACACAAACAAGTAAAGTCGGAGGAGAAAAGGAAAAAAAAAAAAAAAAAGACACCACACGAATCAGTGATTTTCACAAGTGCACACTCAATGCATAGATTAGTGGATGAACTACAGACTATCTCCTGGCAGCAGAATATGAGTATCTTGGTTGTTGTGGTATATCTTTCTGACTTGGATCTGTATACTGAACACTTTGTAACACTGATATGACGTGACAGAAGCGAGACTCCGCTGGTAAGCAGAAAGCCGGTGGTATCTCCTTATTCAGTAATCAAAAGTGATGTAAGTAGTTGTACGGCAGGGACAATGTAAAGGCGACACTGATCTGCTGCCCAAGTTTCTTCACCAACATTATTCACCGAGAAAACTCAAACACATGTGCCAGTATGTATCTACCGCCGCATTAATGCAGACAACTCATTTGGTATTTTATTGAATGTGGATAACCAGATGGAAAATAAAGGCACTGAGTGCTGAAAGCTGTTTTACCTCCATATAATCAGTACATCGACTGTACAATGAACTCAATGGGGCAATCAACAAATGTTACCAAGCACTAGTTAGTTAGTTAGTTAGTTTCCTCCCTCCCCGTCCAAAGACATGCATGTTTAAGTTAATTGGTGACTCTAAGTTGTCCGTAGGTCTGAGTGTGAGTGTGAGTGGTTGTTGGTCTCTGTCTGTCTCTGTGTGTTGGCCCTGTGATGGACTGGTGACCTGTCCAGGGTGGACCCCGCCCTCGCCCAGTGTGAGCTGGGATTGGCTCCAGCACCCCCCGCGACCCAGAAACAGATAAGCGGCAGAAGATGAGTGCATGTGTGAGTATCTTATGGCTTTTTCCTTCACATTGGACAAAGTCAAGCCCCATCTTCCCCTGACTCTGACCTTAAAACCTTGAAGTCAGTAGCAGCTTTATTCTATGAGTTAGACAGGACCCAATAAGTCCGTACTAAACTGCCTTCTCTGACTGCCTTACCCTTAACACTGGTGTTCCATGGGGATGTTTTATCTTTCCTTCTATTCTCCATACACACAAATGAGGTCAAACAGCAGAAAGGACATCTTACTCTTACAATACACAGATGACATTGTAGTTGCCTACCTGCAGGACATTGCGAGCCTTTCCTACTCTCAGTACACTGACCACCTTGTCACTTGGTTTGACAGAAGCCTCCTTGACCTTAATATCAAGCAAAACCAAAGAGCTGTGTCTCAGAGGGAGGACAGGAGCAAACAGCATAGGACCTGTCTTCAAGCCAGTTATTATGAAAGGGCAGGAAGTGGGGCAAGTCACTCACACACTCAAGGTTGTTCTAGCTAAGAAAAATGGATAGAAAAAAATCATTTGTGCCCTTTTGCTATAGCTATTCATAAGAGGGACAAAATGACCTGTTAACCCATGAAGCACTGCCACTGAAAAACGTGTATTTTATTCATCTCTGTTTCTGCTGTGTTCCAAGACAAGACAAATTTCTATTACATGCAAACCTGATGGTCAATAAGGTTTTAATTTGATTTAGTGATAGCCCATCAGGCCATGGGTATACTTCAGATTAAGTTTCTACTTCCCTTAGCCCGTTGCAGGATTGTCCATTATTTATTCTGTAATCTTGTAGCAAAAAAATCTTTTGGGTTATTATTTCAATCAGTCAGACCAATTAAGTGAACCCAAAATGTCAGAATTTGTGAACTTGTGTGACGGATCATATTTTTAATAAAAATGTTTTCAATGATTATCTCACCAAAATAGATCGACAGCCATTCATGGTATTAATGCTCAAGGTAATCCACACATACAGACATTATTATGCAATTTTATAGACTGTTATGAAATGACACGTTAAGATCTCATGAATATGCAGATGCGATGAAAGGCTCGGTATAATCTGTGCTGCATACATCATAGAATATTGAGTATGTGAAAATCACCTTGCATTGATAATATTTGAACCTATTCATATACTTGCTGACATGAACTGATTGGAAGGTGTTGACCTCAGCTAAAATGATTAGCATCCTTACGCAGCTTAATGCTAAAGGGGTCCTTACAAAGCGTTAAATATGATAGCTGACCCCACATGTCCTGCTGAATAGTTCAGACTAACACCTTAATCTTTTTTTTTTCTTTTTTTTTAGGTGATATGTGTTTATGTGGTGGTGCACATTGTCGGCCCACTGCTATAGACAATATTATATTGTATTTATCTTTCATAATATTTCTATTTGTGTGTGGGAGTGAACTGTCAGCCTCAACTTTGCCCTTGATTTGAAATGAATAAACAAACCAACAATCTATTTTCCTTGTGTCCCTTTGGGTCTTTCCTGGAGGGCTGTTTCTTGGAATGATGTCTGACACCAGCTGCCTAGACGTCAGCTCAGCAGCTCCCAGGTCATATGATTAGGGAGTATGGCAGCTTTACAGGGTCATAAGGTTGTTTCCTCCAATGTTGATGGGAGAGAAATTAATGGGTGTTTTTAGCCCCCTGGCCCACTGCAGGTCTCTGGTTTTATTAGAGTGGGGACTGGCTCTGTTGGTGACCCCAAAACCACCTGACATCGACCTCTTAGAATCAAATTGCCTACCTGGGAAAAAGGTTCTCAAATTGCTTTGCTTATAATGCAGTACTGAACCCCCTCATGGGCTGCAGTGTTAGTCTCTTTGTATGTACTTTATAATTAGTCTGGTTTTGTTACACTTATGGCTCATGTGTGTTGAACTGTTACAACTGCTACAGGAATCAGTACACAGAGAGAGGCTTTAGGGAGTTTCGGTGCAAGGCCAAGTATACAACTATTAATTAGCAATGAACATATTCGCATGGCTCTGATGTTTTATGTAAATGTGAACAGAGTAAGTCATACAGATAGGCTTAATGTTACCTTCTTCAGGACAAAGTGGAGTGAGTCCCATTTTAATTAATGGCTAGAAAACAGCTTTTCTATATACAAACACAGTCTGGGGAGTTGTGCTGGACCTGGTTCATTTACCAATACTGTTTGCTGATGAGTTTGCACATTTAATAAGCAGTTTTTCAGCTAGCTAAATATTACCTCTTGATGAGAGTAGTAATCAAAACCTAATGTTCACTTTCACATACTCATTATCCTTTTTAATAACATAATCTAATTCAATCATCCAGTGACGACAGTCTTTAATCTGCTCTCACCTAAAGGTGTAATTGTAGCGTTACAGTCAAACAAATTGATTTTGATTAGATGTGATATTACCTGTCACACACGCTGATGCAGTGAATTACATCACCATGTAAAGATGACTAAAAAAAACTGTTTTATTCTTTACTTTAGAGTAAACAAGTAACAATATTGATTGTCCACCTATTCTAAAGCATGATTATACATATCATATCAACATTTTTTCATACCTAACACACATTTAAATTCCTTTTTAAAACACACTGGCTCAATTATATGACCCAAGTGTTGAGGTGTACTATAATAGTTTGTCAGGTTATCAATTTGTTGATCACCCATCCAAAAACAATAATCAAAAAAGTAAAAATCAATTTGGTGGCGCCTCCTTGGTATTTAGGAAACTAATAGCTATTTTCATGCGATTAATTGAGAAAATAATTCACGTAATCCTCAGTAGAGTGAGGCTTTCATGGTCTGTCCATGAAACTCGCACTAGCTTTTCAATGTGTTGATTCAATACAGCCTTCAGGGCTTTTCACTCTGATTTGACCACTTAGTCAGCTGTTGACCTGCAGGGGTGACTGGAGGAGGAAGAAAGATACATCAGGACCCTTGGGCTCGAGACTTTCTTTTAACTACGGTCAACAGCTTAGGAGACTTACTGACAAAATTGATATGATACAAGAAAATAGCATGTCTTAGTTTAAAAGGAAAATGTTTGACATTTTCACACTGCAGACATGACTTGGGAATTTAAAAAAAGGTCACTGAAAGGCTGGAAGCAAGTGGAATCATGTCTCTGTTGAAGAGGCAAACAAAGTAAAGTTGGTGATAAAAGAAAAAATGTTTGGGTGCTTTTTTGTTTTTTTACAAGGAATATGACAGACCTGTATCAGTGGCTTCAATCTCGATCAGATAAAGACAAAATGTCTCTTGTATTTGACAAGACAGATGATCAGCATTGCTGAAAATAGTTCCCTGGACCAAATAGATGGAATATATTCGGTCACTCTCAACTGTATTCAGTTTAGTTTATGACACCATATTTCACTGTCATAATGTTGAGTGATATTAAGTGTCTAAATTAAACGTTTTGTTCCTACAACAGATGCTAAAGGGCAACCAACCAAGCCACTGACACCCCACTGCATCACAAATCAGTCGTGACTGACTGTCAGCGTGCTGAACATCTACGGAGTGAATGTGTATGGCTGTATGATTTTGAGGGCTACTGAAAAAGAGAATTACCATATGCCCTCGCACACACACGCACGCACGCACGCACGCACGCACGCACGCACGCACACGCACACGCACACAGACAAACACACAGAACAAGGTCACATATATCCCTCAGTCTCTGTGCTCAGGACATTTTTACTATGCATAAAGGAGGATAAGATCAAATATCATGGTATAAAACTGAAGACATTCCTCCTATTTGACTGCAATCTTAAATAGAAAAGAATTTGTGACAGAGAAACAGAAAGTGGGAGACGAGGGATAACAAATGGAATACATAGAGAATGTATACATTCAGAAACAGTGTTCAGCAGAAGATACAGAGCGATTACTAACGTTCGGAGGCAAAGGAGCGAGCTAAAATGCCACTGTAGATAAACTGCGGCCAGAGACAAAGAGATAGAAGCAGCTACGTCAGAGTGATTTGTCCCAAAGGGAAAAAACAATCCACTGTGATAGGAACACATTGCTGCTTGAATCTCCAACACCACTCACAGCTGTTCTAAAGGGCTCCAAGACTTTCACATCTTGTCAGCTTGCTGATAATGTCAAGCAGCTATGTGGTTCCAGCTCTTTAAAAGTGAACTGCTCTGCTGCTTTGCTTAAAAGATGGGATATCTGTTTCTTTTAATTGTCTTTCAAAATAATTAAATGCATCTCACGCTAAGTGACTTAAAAATAAAAGGAACATTTGAGTGACGGCATCACACCTTTGCTAATGAAAGGGTTTGCATCAGCGGCTACACAAGACCTTAGTGGTTTATTTCCTGTCTATACCTGATTTGCAACCCGAATGTGAAGCTTTTTCAAAGCAGAAAACCTTAAATAGAGCCTTGTCTGGCCACCTCACTTTGCCAACCAGCCATAAGATCCATAATTGAAAAATGGTCAGAAAATGTGGTTGATTGATTGCAGTCTGAGGCTCAGGCCCAAGTAGCCCATCTCTCTCTCACACATGAAAGAAAGCCAGTCATTTTACTGGGCACTTGCCCATAGGTGAGCTCCTTTTATTAAAGCTGTGAAACCCTATTGAGATCTGGACTTTTAACTATAGCGTCATAATCCACTTGACTTCTCCTCAGTTGAAATTAAACATTTAGTGGACCTGATTTCCCCCACTTGGTTGGACCCGAGGTTGCAAAGAAAATAATTAAATACGATTTAAAAGTCAAATGTCTGAATGAGAGTGTGGTACAAAGCATTATAAAAGCATAACCTAATAGAAATACAAAAAATTGGCAGACACATGTACGAGTGCACACACAAGCACGTGTGTTCACACAGCTCTCATGGCTACTACGCATTTTGCTGGTGTAAACAACCTTAGTAGGAGTAAATGGCCCACTTGAGAGAAAACAAGCAGCTGTTACACTGATATCATCAGACAGTGTCTAGGCTGTTACAGAATAAAGTAAAAAAAGGGGTCAAATATGAGGTTACTGATTTTTCTTGACTTATGTCACATTTGTGTGTGTGAATTATAAACACAAGCACATAAAAGCAGCACACTTTCATCACTCTGTGTCCCACAGCAAATTTGGGAGAAATTACAAATGTCCTGCGGGAGACAAACAGGACATCACTCTTTCATATTGTTGGTGGCAAAGAAAAATAGAGTGAAATCACAGGTGTTCATTTAGACCACAGTAGACTACATCGAAATAAATATTCATAACCTCTTTTTCTTTTGTCATCACCAGGGACCGCAGGACTGTGCGAAGTGTCCTGTCACATCACCTGCTTTACTTAGGGGAAGACATGATTCTGCTACACACACAGACACCTACATCACTCGTTGGGCCAGTGATGTTGGGATCAGGTGTGCTGTTCCCTGCTTTTTTTTTTTTTATGTTTTTTTTTTCCATGGGAGACTTAGAAAAGAAGCCATCAAAAACTAAATTCTCTGTCTTCGAACCATTTTGTATTATTATTACTATTATAAAATGTTGGTTAAACTCTTTGTCTTTCTTTCCTCTGGCTGGTTTTATATTTCCTTTGTATTTTGTTTGCCTCTGCTTCTTTATTTCTCCTTTTTTTTTTTCCAATCCATCTCTTCGTTTTTTCTCACTTTCTCCATTCTGTCTATTCCCATGTCTCTCCTCTATTTCTCTCATCCTGTCTACTTGATGCACTTTCTTCCTCTGTCTTCCCCGTACACTGTCACATAGACACAAATGCACTTTGCACCTGAAGTGTGTGTGTGTATGTTGCCACTGTCAGTGGGATTGAGAGATTTTTATTTAATCCCAGTGAAGGATGAAAAACATCCACTTCTACACACACACACACACAAAATCCCACCTGCGATAGTAATAAGTATTAGGGAGATGGATGAAGAGCCTTTGCTCACTAGCGAGCTTGATGTCAGGTCTTTGACTTTTTTAAAAAAGAACAAACAATGAGGAGAAAGTAAAACAACTGAAACTGAGTTAGAGAAGGTGATATAAAATATAATGCAAAATTAAACCTGTTCTTCCAACAGTTTTATGACTTATAAATATTAACGATCATGACTCAAAATTATGACTGTAAGAAAAGTGAATAAAGTTACCTCTCCACCCATTCATTTCACTATTTAATTAGATTTACTCTCAGGGACCATGGGGAACATTTTTACATTCAAAAAATCCTCATTAATTCCACTGTCTCTCACTCGCTCAATGCTAGAGCTATTATGTTTTATTTGAAATTTGAATGTTGGTTCTATGGGAGGGGGGACTAAATTAATGTAAAAAATTTAATGACATGTTTAATTCAAGATTTACAGCTGATGGAGTAACAGAACATTTGAACAACCCTAACCCTAACCCTTTTCACCAGCAGAGGTCTCTAAAAATTCACAACCAGCCTGACCTACGGCTGCTAGATCGGCCTATTACTTAACAAAGCTAGATATTCAGTGTTGTTGTTGTCATGAGCAGACAATCATGTTGACAAAGCATCTGAGCAAAGCAGTGCACGTATTCTTAACACTTCAATTCATTTAAACTAATTTGAAAACTGAAATTAGTGAAGTATTTAAACACTTGAGCAAGATTCATTTGAGACTCACCGAGAGGTTTCATTTAATGTTTAAACATGAGAAACGTGACACCTTACACTTAATATTAAAATCTTCCACTTTAACGTACAAGTAATTCAAATCATATTTAAATAGACATCTGCAATACTCTGTTTACCCCTAAATGTGTAAGAGTGGGTACGCATGTGTATCCAAAGGTGGTCCATACAGGGCTCATTAGGTACAAGTAGGGCTTAACTTGGGGAATTTGTCAATATCTGGCAACCTATATGCCATTGTGTTTAAGTGTCAAAAGACAATCAATAGTTTGACTGGAGAATTAAGGAGACAGATTTTCACTGCGTACTCTGGGAATTCAATTTCAATTACTAATGGTGAGCCAATATGGAAAACTGACAGGATGTGACACTAAACAAAAAACCTGCATGACAATACTAATGATGTCATAGGATCATTAATATCAATACATAATCATGTTATTTTTTTTTTTATAGGATAAATAGGTCAAAGGGAGTGCTGCACAGTCATTCATCATGAATACAACAAGAAGGTGTCCAAGTTTGTCTTAGATATTGTTTTTTCAGGGAAAGATCCATCAATTAAAAAAAAAAGTTAAATTCAGCTCACATTCCTCTCCCACACTCACTCACACACACACAAACACACACAGTATAACGCTGCCTGTTACCACTAAATCAATAGGTGCAAGTGAACAGCAGTGAGCAAATGAAATCCAAAGACCCTGTGCTCCGCTCATTCCCGCATCCATCACAGTGGATGGGTAGCCGGCAGGGTGGAGCCAAAGCACCCATCTGTCATCCCGGTGGCATTCTCACAAAGTGACACCATGGTGGTCATGGCCTCAGTCACCCTCCGAAGATAGGGCACTCAAGAGAGTGTTTAACGCGTATGACATTTTGAGGCTCACTGATGGTGGACTGATGTTTGCAGCTCATTTTCAGAAAGCCATCCACTAACCCTAATGACACAGCTGAAATGTTTTCCTCTAGACATGTATTCTGGTCAGTGTGCAAACCTCTAAAAATTAAAGGGCAAGACTAATAAAATCCTGTTAATTAAGTGTTTGCAGTTCCCTTAAGGTGCGTTTAATTGCAGGTTTAAGAGACTGTTGAGTCCTTCCACTCTGCTTGAATGATTTCTTTGGTTAAACATTGACATTATAATAATTTATCCATACATTACTGCTATGTTCAGTAAAGAAGCCTACATTCCTACCTACATACCTACTTCAGAGGTATATAGAACACATATTGACAAGTCATTGGTTTATATTAAATGCCAAACATTGGCCTATGAAATGCATATTATAATCCTGTATACTTTTTAAAATGTGGTTTTCATTTAAAATTCTGAAAACTGTCACAGCTACACAGGCAATTTTGTTTGGACAAGTTATATTTCTTCAAACAAACACAGAGATGCTGCAGGACACAGAGTAAACAGTGCTCACAGATCACAGTGTTAAGATCTGAGAGGACTCTGATAAAGGCAAAGAACACTGCTCACTTCCTAAAGTGTACTGCCAAGGTTATTACACGCTTTGCCCCCTGTGGCATTAAACGATCTTTGGAGGATCTCTGCGGAATAAATGTTTCTTTTTCTGAAGGAAATATAGACAAGCTTGATACAATTGAGAAAAGAGAAAGACTGAGAGAAAGGAAAAAGATATATTGATGTCTAGTGTGTGACAGCTACTTCAGAGCCCAGTGCGGTGATCAGGGGCCATCCATCAAGGCGTTATTGACTGATAAAGGAACTCATCTATGCAAAATGAATTGGGCTTGTATGTTTTCTTTAAAAAGACTGTGGAGTGGCTGGTGATAAATGTCATTGCTGAAATGAAAAATAATAAAATAATAAGAATATAATTCCAAGACACTGTCAAAATTCTCTTTGGCTCCATCACCACCACATACCCTTTTGCATTTACGTGATTTAGCACAGTATAATGTCCATTACAGTTATGGCCTCTCGGGAGAGTCTCAGTCTCTCACTTGCCTGAGGCAGCTATATATTGCTCTTCTTGCTGCTGTGTTAAATTAATCAAGAGTGTTGGTAATGTATACAGATGTTTTCTTTTACAATTTTAATGGACGATTGCAAAAAGCTATCTTGTGCTTTGACAAGCCATTTAAAATCCGCCAAAGAGGTCTTCCTTTCATCAAGTGTCCTTGAGCCAAACACTCCCGACACCTCTGGGGCTGCTGCTCTTCCTGACCGATAACCTCTGAATGCAGTGTTAATGGAAAAAACATCCACAGGGTCACATGCATGGCATGATCGATTCAGTGGTCAGTGAAGACTTGACGATTAAACCAGAGAGGTTGATAATGCATTTCAATTAAGTCAGACCTATGCATCTGATGGATGTTCAAGTTCAAACTCATCAAACCTTAATGGCGTTACGGGCTTAGATATTGCAAAGGATTGCTGTATAGATTTTTACAGCCATTCTAAATTCCAAGAAAATATACTCATTTGCTGATCCTGACTGACCTCTTACTTCCCCAGCAGCTTGACTCTAGGGGGAAATGTTTACTGCATGCATTGCCAAGGTTTGTGGTACACACATTCATGTCTATCTCAAGAGGTTTAGGTTTATTCACTTAGTACGGTATGATCACCAAACGTTTGAGCAAGCCACAATTCTTGGTTGATTTTTTTTCTACCCCTCCAGTTGATGACATAAAAAGCAATAGTGGATTAATATTCAAAGACTTAAATGTTTAATGTTGCTGTAGGGCTTGAACTTGATTATTTTTACTTAAAAAGTCAACAAAATATGTAAATGAGCACAGAGGTGTCCAAACCTCTGCATTTAACTGCAACTCTTCTAAACCCTAAGAGTAGCTCTAGCACTTCTCCATATTCAAACAAAATTATAATCAACTATATTTGGTTGTTTCCTTGAAATGAAGGAAAAGGCATTCAAGCAAAATAACCTGAGTTTGGATAAATGAATACAGCAAACTTTAATGTTCATGTAGACAGGTGAGTGTACTAAAACTGGTGTGATGTTGATTTTTCAGTTATAACACTTGTTTGGAACAAGCTGCTGTCTTAGTGCGATTTTTAGAGCGTGAAGTGTCGCTCCATGGAGTGAGCCAGAGAACTTCAGGGGAGGCACAGCGTGAGGGAAATATTAGAATACAGCTCAAAAGAGGTCAGAGCTTTCTGAGTTGCATATTATGCGTTGCTGTAAAGAGATGTCCATGACTCACGAGGCTCCGTGGAGTCATGGTGAAATCATCACCATTTGTCCAGTTTTATTAACACTTCTCATCATATAATGTAATGTAATCTAATCTTATGTTGTTTTCATTCAGCCCTTCATTTTCTTCTCAGAGACATATAATCATAACCTTCAGTATCTTCAGTATCATGCTGCTAAAGATAGCATTTATCATGTCAATAAATCCCCATCTTCCTCAGTATCAACCCAGGTGAAGGGCACAAATCCTTGTTTCCTTTCACTGTCTTCTCTTCCATTTCATTTTCCTAAATGGTGATATGTCAGTCCCCTCAACACATGCTGACTTTTTCCTCATTCTTGCTGACACCAACCAGGGACCTTTCTTTTTTTTTTCCCCCCCACCAGCTCAGACAAACTATGCGTGGGAAAACTGGGGAAAGGAGCTTGTCATTTTACATATCTATTTTTGCCAGAGAGGCAGGCAGGCAGGCATGCAGGCTGGAATGTCAATGTGTGGCTCAGCAGCATCTGACTGATGTGAGATCACAGTGACGGCTGCACACAGTGTTACAATGAACCCACACACAGACTTTGCCAGTGGGTGAGGTAGCAGGGCTCAGCCTCAGCTTAGATAAGACCAGGTCACCCAAGTAGAAGAAAGTATCCTGAGACACACATTGTATATTCTATTTAGAACATTAATTCATTGTTAAGTAGTTCTCTGTTATGCTACACTCTAAGGAAAAATGTTTCAGGGAGCAAATATTAATGTGATTTAATCAACAGAGTCAAAATGATTCTTTCCTGGGTGTATATCTTCAGGTCATTGATCCTAACTGATGAGTTGAAAGCAGGAACATAACTACCATCAGTCATACTGGTTTCAAATGACACTGTGACAGTTTAAACTGTAGAAGAGGTCATTACTATCTCATTCTCCCTTTCATGTATTTTTCTCTTGGTCCCCGTTCAAGTGCATACCGAGTCTACTTTATTGGTCTGAAACAATGAAAGTTGTTTTGAAGAACAACAATGTATTGATTAAGATGGAGCAATATTATGACTCACATGTCTCAAGTTTTCCTGGAGATATGTGAAGAAAAATAGAAAAGTCAATGCGATCCTCAAAGCAAAGAGAATGCCAACTATATCAGCAATTTACAACAAGGATTACGTTGTTTCTTACATGCATGCCATTCTATTCGATCTTTGTTAACTCTTAACACAAGTCATCAACAAGTAACAAAACAACTTAAAATCATTTCATCCACATGTAATATAAACATAACTGAAATTATTTCACAAATCTATGTGTTGGTGATTGTTTAAATGCAAAGATTAAGAAAATAACATAATAACATGCCCATCATTAGTAGTAGCAGCACTCGGTTTGCATGCTGCATATCCGCTATATATCCACTCTCCATAAACAGGATACATCAGGATTTTATATATATGTAAACAATCACCTGCCCAGCACTGTGCTGTTAATCCACAGCTACACTTCAGGATGTCAGAGTGAGCTGCAGCCCCGCATTATGTTTCAAAAACAACCAATGAGCAATCAAAGCGTCTCACGCTGAGACTCTGCAACTTGCAACTCACTGTGTGTACGCTGTGTGAATCCCATGACATCGTGCTGTACAAGAAGTTAACTCGTCTCACAGTGTAAAAGAAGTCTGTCGCCTTTTTTGGCCAGGTTTACTTGCATTTAAAAAAAGGCGCCGTATACCTGCTAACCCAGGTGTAAAGATATATTAAAAGGCTGAAAAAATCCACGGGCAGTCTATCATTGAGCGTCCACTGTGTTTTGATACCATTAAATCTCACATTTCTTGCCACACTTGCATGTGGGAGATGGTTCTGGTGATAATAAAAATTTTATATTAATGCTAACTGTCTACCATTTCTATCATAATGCCAAGAAAATTGGTAACTGTTTTATCTCTAGCAGCAGCTTTATATACTTTATTATAAAAAAAAAAAAACTGTCATGACAAAAATAAGGTATGTTATAGGGGCCATTTGATGACTGATTCAAACTAAAGCTCATGGTATGAATGTCCCAGTAAACCTGGAGGCAGACGTGTGATGAGAGGACGTGTAATTATTAAATAGAAATAATAAAGTAGCTATGTTATCTCCAGTACCCTAATACATATCATTTCAATTCTAATATTTCATTTTGTTAATTATACTGTCTTTTCTCCGCAGACGTACATGGTAGAACACACGCAAGCACACCCCCAGCACACTGCCTCTCGCCTGTTTTCACAGTCTGCTGCTCTTTGTTAAGAAGAGGCTGTCAGAGACACAGAGAGATTGGCAATGAAGAGAGAGAAAGAGAGCAAGTGGAGAGAGAGGAGAGAGTGAAGAATGGGTGAACAGATATAAAGAGGATGGGGAAGATGAAGAGCAAAGGAGTCACATTACAGTGTAAGGCGGCTGACAACGGGGGGGGGGGGGAGAAGAGGTGTGTATAACCAAGCGTGAGAATGTATGTGTCCCTCAGTAATTGGGTATACTTGAGGGCCAACTATTCTCTCACAAGAATGGGAAAAATTGAGAAAACACTCAGTAAACGACATGTTTGAAAGAATATTTTAAGATCAGCTATCAAGGCTAAACTTATACTTGAGGTTACTTTAGGTTTAAGTTGGTGGAGCTTCATTGAAGCACAGCCTGTGACAGCTGACAACGAACGGTGGGCAAACCATATTAAACCATGAAGCCACCAACTTGGTGTCCTTTGCTTCTTTCTCCCCAACAAATGACCTTTTTTTGTCTTGTTAATAATGACTAGAACTAAATAAAAACTAGATCTCGGCTGCTCTGGCCAGTGAATAATAATAATTTGCATCCTGCAGCACAACATGTATTTGTGTGACTTTTTTATTAAAAACCTTAGTTGCTAAGTGCAGATGCACAAAATACAGAGACTCATAGTGACACCTAAATGTGATTTAGTCTCCAATTTCCCTAACTTGTGGAGAAAACATGCAAACTCCACACAGATCAACCCTGGCGCTACAACGGGTTCCATCAATCTGGACACTCTGACACTCAGCACAGGGGCCCCACAAGGCTGTATGCTGAGTCCTTTCCTCTACTCCCTGTACACACACGACTGTGTTCCATTTCACAATACCAACACAACAGTCAAATTCGCAGACGACACAACTGTGGTGGGGCTGATCACCAAAGGCGATGAGAAGAGGTACAAAGACTGACAGAGTGGTGCACAGAGAACAACCTGAGCCACAACATCAAAAAATCAAAAGAACTGATAATTGACTTCAGGAAGAAGCAGGACAAACACACAGCACTATACATCAACGGGGAGGGGGGGGGGGGGGGGGGGGGGGGGAGTGACAAGCTTCAAATTCTTGGGAACACACATTTCAGAAAACCTATCATGGACAACAAACACCACTGCAATAGTTAAGAAAGCACAGCAGCGGCTATACTTTCTCCGCACATTGAAGAAAGTCAACTTCTCTCAGCAGCACCTGACATCATTCTACCGCTGCTCCATTGAAAGTGTGCTAACCTACGGCATCCTGACGTGGTATGGCAGCAGCTCTGCTGCAGACAGGAAGGCACTGCAAAAGATCATAAAAACCGCCCAAAACATCACCAACCAACAGCTACCCACCCTGGGTACCATCTTCAACTCTCTGTGCTTGCAGAAGACGCAGAACATTCTTAAAGACTCATCCCATCCTGCTAACGATCTGTTTTAACTGTTGCCTTCAGGGAAACGTTACAGATCCATCAGAACACGTACCACAAGATTCATGAACAGTTTCTATCCCAAAGCTATCACCATACTCAACTCTGACCTGAAAACAAACCACTAATATCTGTCAACATGACTCATTAACACTTGTGTTAATTAATACCTCATGCAATGCACTTTGTATTCTATTTTACTGTTTTGTTTTTAAAAGCATACAACGGCACTGAGTAAATGGTATGATGTATGATAACATGAATGTGACTGAATGGATGAGACGATGGATGGATGAAAATGTAATATTTTATTTATTTATTGTGACCCTATCTGTTTTTTGTTTTTTTTTGTTGTTGTTGTTGTTTTTTTTTTTCAAGAGTATTTTCTACTGAGCCCAGCACGTGAGTGCATTGAATTTCGTTGTATATCTACTGTGCAATGACAATAAATCTATTCTATTCTATTCAAAGCATCCTCTTTAATCCAACATGCTGCCCTGAACCAATTACTTCTGTTTAGTAGTTCAACAGAAAATGGAGTGGAGAGAAACTTGATGCTTTTTCCCCCTGTATTCAAGCTGTTTAATAAAAAAAGAGCTGGAGCAAGTGATGTAATTCAAAGAGTTGCAACAAAAAACAACCCACTAGAAAAGAAGCCAATGAGGAAAGGCTCATTGGATTTGGTAATGAAAGCAGCTCCTTTTTACCAACTGTGGGCTCTTTGTAGTCAGTTGGGATGGTCTGTCTTGCATTTGATTATCTATATTGATCTATAGAAATCTATATGGCTGTGGAGTTTTTGTCGTATTGCTAAGGGCATATCATTGTATACAGATGAGGTAGGATATACATTTAGCATATTTGAAAGGCCTTACAAATGTACATGATGTATATTGTAAGGAGATTTAAGTTACGTGTTTAAAGAGAATATTGTAAGACATTCATTCTCTGGCCATCTAAATGAGGGTGCATATTAAGGCTTTGCACAAATATCCATTAGGTTACTCTGTAAAGCCTCTTCCTGGATGCACAGCATTGGTTCGGGTTTGCCTTCTGGGTTTTTAAAATCTGCTCTGTCTCCCACCCCTGTCTGCCCGTCTGTCCGCATGTCTTTCTGGTAATACTAGGAGACATCTCTCCCTCAGCAAAGCCATATGACTCCAGTCTGTAATACTTAAACAAGCCTGACTGGAAATGAGTGCAGACAATACGGGATTGCCTGGGCTGCTCGATCAATTAGAACAGAGAAAGCAGCAAAGAGATAGACAGAGAAAGTGTGCGGTGAGGCACGGCTTTCAGTATACTCAGAATTTGTATAAACTGTTAAGTGCATTTTAGAGAGCTTGGCAGACAAAACATTCATCTCCAGTGAAAACCTATCCCTGTAGTAGGCACCATCCTCTGACCTCAAAGGGCCCTATCCACGTTCCCATCCAGGATCTAAGACTTGATCTTGGATTGATCATGACTGAAGCTGGACTTGAGAGGTGTGAAGAAAACAGAATGCTTCTCTCTTCCATACCTTTGTCTCTGCTTGGAAAAGAGACAGGGGATAACCTGTGGCGCTTCAGAGAGTGAATTTTAGCCAAGTGACCCTGTCTCTCCTCTATTACAGCTCTAACTCCATTTCCTTGAAGAGGGGCAAGAATAGAAATGAGAAACACACACACACACACACTGAATGGTAGCTTTTGAATTATTTGGATGTTGCCCACTTCAGTGGTGCCTTACCACTTGAGAAATATGGATTGTTATAAAATGCATTCTATAACTATTACACTACAACATTTGACTGCACAACTCAAGCTTCAGTTGCAGTTTTTGGACAATCACATTAAGCAAAATGAATGTGCAAATCTGGCACTAACTTTAATATGGACATGATAGTTGGACTCAGCCACAGCTTTTTAATTATCAAACAAGAGTCGTTCAGTAAATGCATGTCTCCAAAGTGGAGTGATGTGTGATAGTGTGATGACTTCAACTCAATAAGTATTCAAATAACAGTTATATATTTTCAAGTGATGTATCTTTGCTTCCCTTTCTCCCCAGATATGTAGTTTACAAGTGGGTTTTCAAAGTCTTGGAGACAAATGATATTAGATAAGGAGACTCCACCATCGTTGGGGGTTTAGTAAATTGATACCAAGGGTGACAGGGAGGAAGAGGGCGGGAGAAAGGATAATGTTTTGTCTTGCAGTGCTGTGATTAATCTACCCCAGTATTTTGTTACTACTGTACATGGAGCAGAAATACAATCCATCTCCAGCAGTTTGAATTGGGATTGAGGGGGGTTTGGGAGGTGAGTAGTGGCTCATACTCATATTGAATGAACTGGTGGTTTTCTGTGTGCCCCAGCAGCAGTTTTACACAGAATCATGTAAACTCCACTCAGCTACAAAGAGAAATTGGCTCCAATATCAAATGTCAAGCCTGCAAACTGGCACATCTCTCACTGTCTTCCTCTGATCATAACACCAGGCAAGACAAATGCCATGAATATGGATGGAAATTATTTGAACCCTTCAGAAACCATTTGACTTTTTGAATATGTATGTGACCCTTTGCAATTTTCAGCATGACAGGACACATGACCTTCACCGGCTGCAATAGTGTACTGGTGCAACAGCACGAGCAGATATGAAAGGTGTAATCTATGTGTAACAGAGATGGATTATGGTCATCTTTATTGTATGAACTCCTGAGACACAACAATATCTTATCAAGGAGGGGACCGATCGGTGGAAGCGAGATGGTGAGTGATAGAGGAGGAGGGAAGTGTGAGACACTTGAGCATATTACAGGGCCATTATCTCCAAAAGAGAAAATTGATACTTCATGTTACTATCATTGTCAAAGAAGAATCATGGTAAATATACGCTTGGTGACCAAGTTAGTCTAGTTCCAATTCACTCTTAGACCTCTGACTGACCTAAATAATTCAGTAGCACATGTGCATCTGATTGATGAAATAAGAATCTTTAATTGAAAGATTTTAGTTTCATTTTTTGATAGCATGTTATCACTCATCACTCATGTCTGTTGTCTGATAAATGCATTAAATTGCTTAGAAACCTAGTCCATACATGGTCATTTAATTGTAATATGTTTCTAATATCATTCTTGCTTTACTCGCCAAGTGGTAGTGTGAGTGTGAGCACAAAGTGCTCTCCCGGCCCTCAAACAGGGTTTTGAGCATCTCTGCAGTCATTGATCATACAGGGGACAAGTCTGCAGGGGTTCACTGCTTTGGACCTGACGCTGCAACTGGGCCAAAGAAATGATGGTATATAAAGATGGGCAACAGGACAGCTTTGCAAATGTGAGGCCAAAAGATATCAGTTGCCTCCTGGCACCTGTCTGCAACATATATCATATATAATAAACACTGTCCCTCCACATTAATATAGTTCTTACCCATATTGTCTTATGAATATTTTTTTACGTTTAATTCACTACGTAATGGAAGCGTAACATCATGATTGGGCAAGACCTCAATTCCTCGGCTCCACTCCTTGATCATAACAGTGCAGACTCTGGCTCCAGATGACCTCAGCGGTGCAAAATGGCAGCACATGTATTCTTGTATTGTAATTATAGGGAGCAGAGATGCATCATTCATGTTTTGCTATAGTCACTGAGACAAATGCTTTCTGCATTCAGGTCAATCTTTCTGGAAACTAGGAGTGGGTGTCAGAATTGTCTGGGCTTCCCTCCATGCTGAGCTGAATAATACACTGGAATAAGAAAATAGTGAATTGTGAAATCAGGCTAAAAAGTACTCATCCTTCTTTTCATTTCATTCAGTAATTTTTTCAGTGTGTTGTAATTTGTTACATACATTATTTATATTCATTGTTAATGTCATGGTGCCTTTGAGCATCTCAAGTGATGCTTATATGACACGTAAAAATACGGAAAAGGGATGAGTAATACAAACACACTCATTACAGTCATTATGTCATGAACATTTACAAATGTACTAATCAACATTGCTCTTGCTCTACTGCTGATGATGCCCTTTTTATTTTAGCTTGTTGCTTCACTGACTCCACTGATCAGTTGCAATCATAAAATGCGAACTTTGGGTTGATCAATCTCTGTTTAGTACGTTGTCTTTTCCATTTCCGAGTGTCACATTGGATTTTCATCAGTGACTGTTTCAGCAGTTCAACGACATGTCCATATCTGCAGCATAAAACAGGTGTGGATGCATTTTTGTTCTGTTCCAACATCTGAATACAATCACCAATCGCAGCATGTGCCGCAACACATTTCTTGGAGTTACAGCTCGGCGTGTGTGTGTATGTGTATGTGTGTGTCTGTGTGTGTGTACATCTTCCCCTTGGTTTTCTATCTGACCACAGAGAGTGTGAAGAATGGATGTGTCAGAGCTTGATGGAGCACTGCGATTGCTCTGCTAGGCACAAAGCTATTACAAAACTATATAGACAGCACCAAAGAAAAATCCTATTTCAATCAACCACACATAATCTGGGTGACAAAGAAAGATGTTCAACTGTTGATTGAAAGAGCCTGGCTACCTTCATAAAGGAAGATCATTTTTCAATACAGAATTTAAATCAAATTTTAGTTTCTTAGAAAGTTGAAATCAGACTTGTGTACAGTGTTGAGAGGAAAAGCACAGGGAGAAATACTTCTTTTTAAAACCTCTCAAGCGATGATGAAAAAGAGATTGATTTCGCTCACCCATTCGTGGTCTACAAGTAAAAGTGAGGTTTTTTTGGTTTTTTTTTTGTTGATCTTGAACGACAAGATTTTGAAGATTATAAAACAAAGGTGACTATATGCTTTGTTTTGTTTATATTACCTTTAAAGATGATCACAATCCTAATGCGCGCCACTAAAATAAACAAATGTGGCTCAAAGGCGGGCAGCACGGCAGCATAGTGGTTATCACTGTCGCCCCACAATAAGAAGGTTTGGTTCCCAGCCTGGGACCTTTCTGTGTGGAGTTTGCATGTTCTCCGGGTACTCCGGTTTCCTCCCACCATCCAAAGACATCATGTTTGGGTTAACTGGTGACTCTAAATTGTCCGTAGGTCTGAGTGTGAACGCAAGTGGTTGTTTGTCTCTGTCTGTCTGTGTGTTGGCCCTGCGATGGACTGGCGACCTGTCCAGGGTGACCCCACCCTCACCTAGAGTAAGCTGGAATTGGCTCCAGCACCCCCCACGATCTGGAAACGGAAAAGTGGTAGAAGATGGATGGATGGATGGATGGATGGCTCAAATGAAAGTTTCCACACAGATTTCTGGCACAAATAATATTACTGATTACTAAGTCATCTCACGCCACACTGAAATAATGTCTCTACCCAGACATCTTAAATGTCAGTGGCGTTATAAAGGCAGCATGCCATTTAGCAGGATTATGCACGTAGAGTTTTCCAGGGTTTAAAGGCTTTATAATATTTTGACACAGAACACTGATTCTAAATGCAAGGTAAAAATAGAATGCACCTATAAATCCACAACACCACGGTCAACTGGCATCATGGCCATGATTCAGCATCAGATATTAACAGATCTAAGTGTTTGAAAACAATGTAATAACCAATGCTCTGGATCCATCAATTAATACTGCCATAGTGGCCAACAGGTGCGTGTGTCTTCTATTTTTAAGGCAACAATCATTCTACTGCCACTGCAATAAATACAATGTTAGTGCAGAGCTGAGGTTCAGGTTTGGAATACAGGAGACATGCGTCATTGTCACTGTAATATATTTTTCAGATGCAAGTCAAGTGAAACAGACAGGAGTAAACAGCCTACTAGAGATAAAGCACTGTGACCTTGGGCTGCTTTCCTCTTGCTGGGCCACCTCACTCTTCTTTTGGAGTGCACATGAGAATATGTGCAATAGTGCGTGGTGTGTCTGTTGGTGTACATGTATGTGTGGAGAGAGAGAGAGAGAGAGAGAGAGAGAGAGAAATACAAAAGAAGGAACGAGTGAGAGAAAACCTTCTACATCTGAATGTGCACTTACTTATGTGTAGGCTTTGCTCTGTCTGTGCACCAAAATTTACAATCTGGGTGCTGAACGTGTGAGACACTGAGAGAAAGAGAGAGAAAAAGAAGTGAACAGAATGTGGAAACCTCAGGGTGTATGTTCCTGTGACAGTCGGTGTGTGTAGGTGACCTCTTATTACAGTGTCTCTACCCGAAAGTCAATTCCCACATGAGCAACAACCTCCCTGCTTCAGTGGCTGCACTAACAGACGCAGAAAAAACTCAGGCTTCCCACTCTCCCGACACAGAACTTATAAAACACCCGTTTAAGGAGACATAATTTACTAAACAATTTATGTGTTTGATTTATTAGTATCTACTATTTTATGAAAAGAAAATAACAATGAAGGATCCAATTAAAAAAGTCATAAGATATTTCAAGACTTCTCTTAAATCAGTTCATACTCATTATTGCTTATTTCCATAAAGCAACATGAAAGCACCAATTCTTTGTTGAGCTACAGATGAACTTTAAGAGACAGCGCATTTTTTAATGTACTGCATTAAGTATCAGGTAAGCCAGTCTGACTGTGTGACTGTCTAAATGACTTCCCCACAATCTGAATGTATGACCCGTGATTGATTATCTGTGGTGGTGCGCTATATTGGTGCTAACATATGACTGACTGCTTACAGACATAACTGCATGCATTATCCTTTCAGCTAGGGTTTTAGAGTTATGGGTTTTCTGCCAGCTTTTGTAGGCTCATCTTAAAATGAAAACATAAGTGCACACTTATTTTGTCCCTTCCAGTGCATTGATGTCAGTATTCAGGAAATGAAAGACAGTGTGAGGGTGGCGTACAGACAGGGGAAGACAGGTCGCTTCAAAAGGGAAGGGTGGAAACAACTTTGGAAACACAGGACAGAGAGGATAGGAGGAGAAACTGGAAGGGAAGAAAGGGTGGACCGACAACAATTAGAGCGAGAGAGAGAGAGGAGGCAGGTTCTCATCACTTCTTGGTCAGTAAAATTAATCTGACACTTAAGGAATTGTTGATTTATCATTTCCTTGGGGCTCGATAACATCGCCTCTATCATAACTCACAGTAATAAATAAATAAGTCATCCAGTGAATTCATGGCAGTTACAGTAAAGTGCTATATAACCAAAGTGGTTATCAAATGCTTTCCCAAAATAACAGTGGTTATGCAAATACACAAAGTTTGAGCATTTAAAGATCATGAATCATAATATTAATATTGATGGCCTGAAAATGTGTTAGGCAGCATTAGATATGAAATGTTGATTAAATGTGTGTCTGATACTTTGAAGCAGGTATAGCCCATTTTTCTTAGTTCATCTGATATTCATGAGCTACTTGCTCCACATAATGGATGTCCTGATTTAGATGTCAAAATAAGCTTAAAATATTGATCTAATGCGAATAAAATCATTTTCTTTAATTCAAAATATTTCTAATACTTTCAGTGATGGCTGATTGGAAGGTTAAATGGAAGTGTGCCAACTCTGAGCAGCAGTGAGCTTGGTTTTTGTTCTGTGTTGATTTTACTCAGATTAAACCTCATTTGGGATATCTGGCCCCTCAAACTAAATTTGATATGAAATACAGAATTACCAGACTGTGATTAGTTTGATCTTGTTGAAAAGGAAAAGCACAATCGAAGAGGTAGAGCTATAGAGAGGTGCTTCTTGCTCTACACTGGCAGACACTGACATTTTGTCCCCCATTCTTTAAGTTTATAGTCAAATTAGAATGACATTATTATTACAGCTGACCACCAAAGTCGTTTTCTAGGTTGAATATAGACTGCGACATACAGTGAGGACTAAAGCCGATGTAAATTTGATGAAGAACACCGATTACAGCTATTGGTTTGTCGGTTTTAAGTTGTATTGTTTCATAATAACATACCAACATTTCATTCCTGAGCAAAACTGAACATCTGAGAAACACTTCAATGCCATTTGGCAAAAGCTAGGTTTGGTATCAACTTAAATCCTAAGCCAATTTCATTGATGTCTGGTGTCTGCTGGGATGTATTTAAGACAGTCCTAACTGTAAACAAAATATAATATAAAAAAATCAAATAAAAAATTGGATGCTGCTACTTTTCAAATATTCTTTATTTAGATTAAACTAGGAACCTCTTTACATTTGAAACGTAACGTTCCACAAAGATCTCCAGGGCATTTCACTCATGTAAAGAGCCGCCTTAATGCTACCTTGTCTTGCAGCAGCCACGTATTCTTTTTTCTTCTCTCATTGGCTGCCAATATTTCTCATATTCATGTATTCAGCTCCTGTGTTCGACTGGATGCTTATAACCTCCTAACTCTTCCCTCCCTAACTCTTTTTTTTTTTTAACATTTGCATCTTTCCGGTCCTTCCTTCCCTTTCTATAACTCAGCTTTGCTGCATTCCTTACCCGCTGTGGGTTAGCCCTAAATGCTGTCAGGATATGTTCTGCTGTCAGTGAGAGGCTGAGTGGGAGTGCATTAGATATCGGCCTCGGTGTGTCCCTGACAAGGAACAAGCCAATTAAGGAATCCCCCAGCACTGCTTAAGCCCGGTTATGGCAGAGGTCCCTGTGCCAAACACTGGTGTGCTAAAACATCATACCTTTTTTATATTAGAGTCTCCATGGGGAGAAGTTCAGTGAGTCTAGCTTATTCTCTTTTTTTTTCTTCCCCCATCACAGCGCTGCCGGCCATCACTCAGCAGCACACCTGTGAGAAGTTTATCTGAGCTATGAAGGACACTGACATACAGATTTCCCTCTCTCTCCTCCTCCTCCCTGTTGTACAGTCTCACTGTGAACGCTAATAGTATTAGGGATGTAGGAAATGCTTTGAGATAAGCCTTAGGTCATGTAGTTGCAATCAATTACTGTGGTTAAATATTGCAATAAAGAGATTAGGGATTAGTATTGGGGGAAAGAAAAGAGGCTTGAGAGGGTGTGCAAATGCTTTCCTCAGGGTGTAAGCACTTGAATGTGTGTTGGTCTTTTCATTCAGTTTCACTCTCACAAGTTCTAGCCAATAACTCCCGCACACAGCCAACTATCTTTTTTCTTTATGACTTATTCTGCTTTCTTATTTTTCTCCCTCATTTCCATTTCATCTCTCCCTGCCACCCCCCATCCTCCAAACACAAAGGGCTGAATCTGACAGCAAAATGTTCTCAAAACTGACAAACCAATTTGTTCTGAGGACTTTATGTCGATTAGGGGCTGTCAGAGCTTACTCTTGTTGTATTGGGGAAATGATAACAAAAGCTGCGTGGTGTAGTATCATACAATAGCACAGCGGGATGCTGCTGACGGAGGGAGAAGCTACACAAACAATTTGGCACCCAAGGCTGGATGGACAAAAGCAGGGTCTTTTAAGTCTTACACTGATACTTCAGTATTGAAGCAATAACTGAAGGCATCAATTAAGATCCTCAAATGTGAGTCCTGATGGATTCATTTGGTAATATTCTTTATTTTTCATAAAATCCAAAAAAACAATAGCTAGGTATTGTTCTGACTCTCCTGGAATGGCACTGAGCTGATTTCTAAGTTTTCTGATGAAGACATGAATCTTTAAAAGTAGCCCAAATAACGGTTGAAAAAAAAATATCAATTTTTTGGTAACCATTTGCTGTGGTGGATTAATACACATTTGTTCTTCATAAATGCACCTGTCTACCCATACCCAGAGACAAATGTCTTGCTCTGAGCTGAACACGTGTGAGGTATCGAGGTTGCAAAGCCTAATATTTGACTGAGTGTTCCAGCAGCAGTAAGCCAATGTGCCAGCGCTGTGCTTACATAACACTGTGTTTATACACCCCCGGTAGAAGTGACTTATTGGTTGCTTGGGATCTCTGACAATAGATAAAAATAGGAAATCATTCTTTGTAATAATACCTGCCTAAGCTCAGCTGGCATTATAATGCCACTGAGCGAGAGCAAAAGGCAACATTAGTAATTTTTAATCCCTTAAAGCTGTTTCTTGTAATTTCATAATATGTGTGTGTGTGTGTGTGTGTGTGTGTGTGTGTGTGTGGGAGAGGGATGTGACTTTAACTTTTTTATAATTGATGGATCTTTCCCTGAAAAAACAAAGAGCAAAATATCCAACCGCCACCCCCTCACCCCTTTACCTGCCGAACAGTGGGAAATGACTCATGCATATTTCAGCAGTGTCGGCCCATTCCGAGCTCATTGTGGCTGTGTGAAGATGCCAAATCAACCTGCTTTCCCTCCTCTCCTGTCTTTCGTCTTTCTCCTTCTCACTCACCCTTCTGACACCCTGTTCTTCATTACATTATTAAACAGCCTCCCAACATCTTTTCCTTTTCAAGTAGTCCCTCACCTTTGGCATTCTCTAACACACACACAATCATCTTCTGCTACAGGAAAAAGTTTGCAGACACAAGGTCCTTGAAAGACACGGTACAGATCGATCCTCGGCCAATATGCACAAATCTAATGAGTGAAACCTTTGAGGGTGATTGTTTTAACTGTGAGGATACTGCCACATTGAATAAAGTCATTAACAAACATAGCAACAGTCCGTCTTGTATGGGTCTCCCCTGCAGCCTGATTGAAATAGGTCTATTTACTCTCCAAGCAGAGTAGGTATAAAATAATCAAAGGGCACCTTGCACTGAAGGCTGGGCATGACCAAAACACACGGCCATGTTTACACTGTGTAAACATCTGTTTAGAGCTTTCCACTGAGCTGGAGACGCCTCGGATGTGGACCTACTGGGAAATACATTCTAGGGATAACGTAGACCAGGCCCAATTAATTAATTGATTGAAGTGTCTCAGTTGCTCCCTGTAATTAGAAGTATTCCCAGGCAACCATGATAATCATATATAATGTGTCCATTTCAAGGAATTTACAGTTCAACATCAATAATCAACCAGTGTATTGCACAGACCAACAGCGTAATCTTTCCTATAACATTTAACATTTCTGGAATGAAAAGATGAACACAAGAGGCCAAAGAAAACATAAGCTTTAGCATGAGTGTATATATGTGTCGATAAAAAGGACAAATTTGCATTGTGAGGCTGTGTTGTAAAGAAGAGCACTGCTGTAAACTTTTATGTTTTAACCTGCTCTCAAGAAATATAATGCTTCAAAATTGGTTGTTGTGGGAAAACAACTATATCTCACAAGTGAGATATAGTTTGAGTTACTGCTGCAGAATTTAATATAGGTTTGTGTGAGCATGTGCATGTCCATGTGTGTGTAGAACAAAGGAGTCTCTGAAGGCGAGAAAGGGATAGGAGAGTTGAACTGGAACGGAGTGAGAGACTTGAGGCAAAGATACCGACAGAAGTGAAAGGGACAGGTGGATGGCAGTGTTCTAAAAACAATGGGAGGATAGTTATTGTAATCTTACTTATGACCTGAATCATAACACAACCAGATGTGGAGACAGAGATGCAGGGGCAGGACTGAAACAGCATTTCAGACGGGGAATTTGACTGCATCACACAATCCACCGGAATGCTAATTTTGTAGGCTATTTGTTGTTGAATCGTATTTGTTGATGTCACAGGTACCGGACCAGTCAAACCTCAATGTTGACAATGTCAACAAAATACATAAATGTACATGTTGTCCAGATTTTTGGCATTCTATTATAAAATGATTGCCCTGAGAATCATGTGACCACTATATTGGTCGAATGTTACGCCACAAAGATTTAAGACATACAAACCGTGCAGATCATGGACTTGTGGGATTGTTTGTCTTTGGCTAACCTGAGACGTGTACCACTTAACAGGATTTGAAGTTATCAAGGTAACAACGGGTTTAACTCTGGGTTTTCAGTCACATGACAGTGGGTAAATTATCATGGTAATTTATGCTGACCTCCCATCCCCAAGGCAGGTTAACTTGATGGGATTAGGTCAAATCTTTTAACAGCCCAAGCACTGACCAATCAGATACATGGATAAAGTGAAGAATGATTTCCGCATGAGCCCAACAGGAACAAAACTGAACTCTGAGTAGAAAATTGATCCATACAATTAAATATTTTATGATTATAAACTAACATTTCAGTCAGACTGAAAGGATGGACAATGTTCAGTGTTAAGTCCGATAACAAAAGACAGTGAAAATACATCCTGGGTATGTTGAACTTGGAAACATGGAGTTACCCTAACAGGCTGTCTGCATGTGCTAATTCGTGATGGACATATTCAGAGTCCAGAGTCCAGAGTCCTACCACAGTATCATAATGCTGCCAGACCACAAGAGCATACTTGAGTTTGCCTTTGACCCCACCACTCACCTTCCTCTTGTGACAATACTTGTCTACTGGCTTTATACAGCATGACATCCATAAAGACACACCTTAATTTCCACTTCAATTTCATAACATACAATCAGCTAAATTCCAGCCAAACTCATCACCATCATCAGGTAATCATGTTGGAGCAGTTACTGCATATTTATTTGGAGGTGTGCACCGGGCAGGTGACATCCAGAACTAGAACCGTGTGCAACCCTGATAGACAGCTACATGGTGTGCTGCTGTTTAGGCCTGATACCAAGCTGTGTCTAATATGGTGGGGATTGACTTCCTCTTGCCAGCTCTCAGGTAGTGAGGGGGATTTAAACAATTTTACCTCCCCAGATCTACACACCTTCCCTCAGGCCCTCTCACCTCGATGCCTTAAATATTAATGCTAAATCGGAGGATAGTAGATGAGTGAGGAAGGAAGAGGCCTGACAGCTTAATCATGGAGGCAGCAGCCTCCCTCTCTCCTCTTCCTCAATGCTGTGGGCGGCTGTCACCACGACCTACATGATGTAATCACCTCCATAACCCTGATATGGGCCACAGAGGGCCTCGCAGAGTGAGATAGAGGGACAGAGAAGGGGGAGGGAGCCTCAGGGATCTTCCAGCTGAGGATCATTTAAAGTCAAAACCCACAGAGAGCATAGATAGGAGGATACATAAACACTCAGGTTACAATAAAAAAAAAAAAAAAAAGAAGTTTGGAGCCACAGTTCATTAAACACAATGTCAGTGCATTTGCACAACAGATGTCAATAGGCTTTAGTTTTGTGTGTGTATGTAACTATATACACATATGTCAGCAGTTATTGCCAGATAACAATATGCGATTTCAGTTCTGGCCTATCATATTACTAACACGACTAGATGTGAACATATTTATCAGTAAGCAGTTTGTGATGAGGTTATTCACGTGATACTTTCACCAGACTTTGGTATTAACTAAAGAAATCCACACATATGAATGAATAAAAAGACTGAAGTGAATAAAGATTGTTGTAATAAAGTATTTGTAATTAAGTGGAGTGAAACCAAAAAAAAGCATTGAACGCATTAAAAAAGAACAGAACACCAAGGCAAGGAATGGCAAGGAACCAGCTGAAATCCATAAGTAGGTAGAAAGTAAGTCTACTTGCTACCTTTTCAAATGTAATATCAGCCTGCTTTGTACAGATTGATGGGCTATAAAAAGTTCTTTCTGGTTGCCAAGGTGTCACACAAGAAACTTCTCACGATCAGGAAAAGCAAAAAGCTCTCCCCAAGACCTTCTCAACCTTATTGCTGTGAAACATATTACTGGAAACGGTAATTGGCACATTTCAAAACTTCTGAATCTTACAGTAAGCACCTTTGGGGCTATTATCTAGAAGTGGAAAGAAATCACGCCACCATCAACCACAGACTCCCTGGTTGTTTCTGACCATTTCTCACCAGGGAGTCAGAAGGAGAGTCAGAAAAGTAAGAATCACTTGGAAAGAGTTCCAGAAAGACTTGAAGGTAACAGGTACAACTGCCTCAATGGCAGTTCATCCTGCAGGACTCCATTAATGACTCCATTAGGACAATGATGTTTAAACTCATTTAAAAACTTTTTGAGTGTTATGCTATACATCGTGTTTGGAGGAGAAATGGCACTGTCACCCAAAAAACACAAAACCCACAGTGATGTTTGGAGGTGAAAGGATCATGGCATGAGGCTATTTCTCATCTCATGGTACTGGCAGACTTCAAATAATTGAAAGGACAATGAATGGAGCCAATGAATGGTACCAGGAGATTCTTGATAGGAATCTGCAGCCATCCACCAGGATGATGGGGATGAGACATGAGTGGGCCTTTCAGCAGGACAATGATCCAAAGCTAAAGCAAAGAAAACTCTCAATTGGTTCCAGAGAAAGAAAATCAAGGTATTAGGATGGCCTAGTCATTCACTTGACTTAAATTCAATTGAGCAATTGTGGAAGATCATCTTTCCCAAGAGGGCCCCTCTGGATCTTCAAGATTTAACGACAATCTCTTTCAAAGAATGGGCCAAAATCCAACCAAAGCACTGCAGATGATGAATTTCTTCATGCAGAAAGAGTCTTAAAGTTGTCTCTACAAGCAAAGGCTTCCCCACTAAGCATCAAATAAGATTCAGTTATTGCATTCAGTACTTTTTTCCTGTTTCATTCCACTCAATTACACATAACTTAACCTTAATGGACTTCAAGGACTTAAATGTTTTGATTTATTCAAATGGGTGGATTTCTTGAGCTGATACCATAGGCCCGTGAAAATTTCATGAGTAGCATCATTGTAAATATAATCACAAACCTTTTTAATGACTTGTTCAGTACTTATTTCTCCCACACTAAGTGTAAGTGTTCATATATTCATAAAAAAATTTGAAGAAAAGGGGAGTTTAAATTAAAAAGTAAAAGATAATTTTTTTCCCTCCGCAGACATTAAAGACATCCAATGCAAAGTATGTCATTCGGACGCCAAGGGTCATTTTCCTATTTAGAAATCTCTTTTATGTCAAGGAAAAAAACCCTGAGTGACCAGAGCTACTTTTGTATAACACTGATGGAAACTTCATTAAGCAAAGTACTTTATATGTGACATTTTAAAAGGTGGTGCATAAAACAACTTTAAACACCCGAGGCATTTCCCCGACAACAAACCACTGATGGGCAAGCCTTACAGTATATTGAGGAAAAATGGGGACACAACACTGTCAAACAAGAATGAATTTCAGTCAGAGTGGCATGGCCACAGCAGAAGACTAGCAGTTAGCTATAATACGTTTCCATCCTGTTGGAAACTACAGTTGTGGCATATATAATGATAAATGAGATTAGACTGTCACAGTGCATGCAAATAAAGAAGTTAAAGTCAGCCCTTTCTGCCTGTGTTGCTTATTGCATAAAACAAGAAGACATTTTCAATCAGCCCCTCGGAATTTCAGACATTATCAAGATGAGAACATGAAGGTTATTTGTTGTCAGCGCATCTATATTTTATGATGCCAATAAACCTTCAGTTTGGCTCTTTCTCCGATTTTCAGCCAGACTGGAGGCACTTACTGCCAGAACAAATTGAAAATACCTTTTTTGGGCAGCCAACTGACAAAAGTACGACTGAAGGTACAGTTCATGTAGTTTCTCTAGGAACCGAGAAAAACAGATATAATGGAAGCTTAAACATTCCGCTTTTGCAGACTGAATGTGTTTTCCCTTAAGATAGAAAACTGGAAGGATGTAGCACTGATGCAACACTGACAGGTGTTTGGATTGCAATATGGCCAGTTTTAATGGTCATCATTTTCACGATGTATTGTGAATGTGCAGAAATATTATCATCACTACGTTCATAATACATTGTAATTGCCAGATATATTATAATCAGTGTTGTTAGTATGGCCAGATCTTAGCGCTGAGCTATATGCTTTCCCTAGGGTAACATTTAAGGAGTAACTGAGAGATTTCTGTGTCTAAAGTGACACCAATACAACAGGGATTAATAGGGGACGGTTGAGGCACATGGGGAACTTCCTTTTAGACCATGACTCATTAACTGCCGAGTGAAATATTTCCCATGTGGACACAGAGGTCGAAACAAAAACAAGGTATTTCATTTTGAAAACTGGACAGTGGGGCCAAGTTAAATATAATCAGGAGAAGAGGTGCCCTTCTTACCCCATTTATAGGATACGTCTTCCATCCAAGTTCTCCTAACACAGATGTCGTATCCAGCAGCACAACTGAAATGGGAAAAGGAGGAGAAGGGGGAAAAACGACCATTAGCAATCTGTCAACACACAGAAAGTCCTATTTTCACCCTGGAAATTGAAATATCAGTCATAAATGTGTTCATTTAGACATTTTTATATTAACAGAAATGAGATTCTCGGATGAATATTTATGTGTGGTCGGGTATACAATGAGAGCAACATTTTTGCTCCTCACAACACAATTTAGGGACTGATAGATTGCAATCAGATTGCTGTCAACAGTCCATTCCCTTACCTGCCATCCCTCACTCCCACCCATAGCTTTACTTCAATGAATTTGCTCCTCTTCAGTCCATGACTTAGCCTGCTCATGGTCTTTAATGAGGAATAAATCTGTCTTTAAGCCTTTCTGTGCCACGAGGATCATTCAGTTAAATATCAATCAGGGTTGTGTTTAATGTATGTAAATTAGCTTTGTTATTACATTTACCCAGAGTTTAATATATGGTGATCTTAATCTTTTCATAGTATAGCAGTATAATTGTCAGTATGACTCTAACCTTCCAGATTGTGTAAAAAAACAAAACAAAAACAAAAACAATGAAATTTTACCCCAGAAAATATTGCCTCATTGACATTTTGTCTTGCTCTCAAGGACAGTATATTTAATAATTCAGGCGAAAGTGTCTGTCCCAGCGACAGGTGTTTTACAGTGGAGAAAGAGCAGAAATGGTTTGCTGAATTTACCTGTAGAGTTATGTTGCAATAATGCCACTGAATTAAAAAAAAAAAAAGTTTTTAACTACACTTATGACATCAGGGAGTAGATAGTAGACCCAGTGGCATGTACAAAGTACATAAATATTACATAAAGCCCTTCCAGTCACCTTGTCAAAGTACAGTATGTGTACCAATGCAGTCCGTCCCACTTACATGTAGATCCACTGCATCATAAAGTAGGTCTTAGTTAGTATTCAGAAAGAAATAACTGGCGGCAAAACAACACGGGACTCAAGAGACTTGCTTAAAGCCAGTTATTTCTTTCACACTGTCATCACTGTACAATCTGCTCATCATTATCCAAAAAATATACCTTTTAACTTGTCCTTGAGTAGCTGCTGAGTTAGATTTTATTAATGATGCCAAGAATCACACGGGATTTCTGATAAATCACAGTGTATTTTCTACTTGGATGATCATTTTTATGTGGATAGTAAGTTTGATGTGTCAATCAGACATGAATGTCCATTCGGAGCTTTTTAAGTAGTCCTTGGGGGTGGTCATTATACCAACACAAATCTCAATCAGTGACAAGTTTTTCCTTCCATTAACATCATTGCTTTGGGATAGTTAGTTAATACCACCAAATGTATGTCAAAGGAGGTGCTTTCAATGCTATGATATTATCATTTGCTAATTACAATGTCAAAGCAGGGGAATATTGATTTTTGTATCGCTGTGATTGGACTCTGACTTGAGCGAGACAAGCAAAAAGGAAGAAGGATCATCTCTAAATTGCTCCGTTATGAGCCAGTACACCTCTGCTCTCACGGAGGATTTCGCTGTGTCTCTGTAGATGTGTCTGTCACACAAAACTAAATGCTTCTCAACTTCCGCTCATCTCTCGAAGAAGTGGTATAAGACACAGTAAAGAAACACAATGTAACACTTGTTAGGGTTCAAGCCAAAAGTGTGTATGACAAGATCCAGGAGTTAAGAAAACCATTCATGATATGAGACCCCGGAGTTGACAGAGTTTACAAATACGACACAGGCAAAAGAAAAATACAAGTTGAAGTTTACGGTGTCAGCTTGTTGTGCAGCAGACAAGTGTATACATAACAAAATGAAAAGTAGGAATAAAGGAATTTCTCCTCATAATGTGATTGTGTCTCTGAAGGTCTCTGTGGCTTAGCTGCTCTGAAACATTCTCTTCAATAGTAACAATTACCAGATGTCCTAAAAAAATGACTGTACAATCAAAGTGATGCCACATGTCGCATTGATTGTGGAAGCACAATGCATTTGTTATTTAGAGTCCACTTATAAACACTAACAAAGTATAGTCTAATGGCATTTGATTGCTGCTGCCATTTTCTTACTTCCAGAGATTTCTTTTTGAACTTTGCTGCTGAATTGAAAAATGTTGCACCTGTATTCTAGCAATCTTGACTACATCCAGAGTACTGTGCTAAAATTTTAGGGAGCTGTGAAAAAATACGGAAAAGTAAAAATGGTTTCAAAAATAAGTGCTAGTAGTTTATTTGATATGAATTAACCAAAAGCAAAGTGAATGAACAGAAGAAAATCTATATTATTCTATATTTAAAAGCCTTCTTACTTAATAGCATTTTTTTCATACCTGCCTAAAACTTTTACACAATACTGTCATTTTTTTAACTCACACTTTAACTTTTAAGGGACATGTTTTTTAACAAGTGTATCACCTAACAGTAGCTGTTAGCTGAAAGCTATAACTTAAGTTTAAAGGTGTATTCTTTGGGCTTTGTTTGTTGCTTTACTACGCTTTTCAAACTCAAGGACCGCGGACCACATCCGGCCCGGGATACAATCATATCCGGCCCACAAGATCGTTTCAATTGTCGAATTTTTAATGGCCCGGCTGTATGAGGCGCTACAAATAAGGGATACTACAAATCCCATAATGCAGCGCAACAGCTGCCGTTCCAAACAATAGGCTACCTGCAAGAACCCTAATTTCAGCTTCCCTGACCACACACAATCAAGCATGTTTTCAGTTGTGTACAAAATGTGGCTGTAATTTAAGAATTTAAAAACTTCTAATTTCAATTTTTATTTATGCATTCAAGTTTTCACGAGACATTTTCATGGAGAACAAAATATTTATAAGTCTCTTTATTTTGGGGGGCAAAATATAGTATCCTGTCTATTTCAATTCATATTTTTATTCAAAACATGGTTAGTGTTAGTCTGTTCAATACATTTTTTTTTCCTGTTTAGCCCACGACCTAATGTATGCTACGAGTTTTGGCCCCTTGTGTGATTGAGTTTGACACCCCTGCTTTACCACTTTAATTAACAGCTTTTTTTTATCTCCCAATGAGAGGTTTGTATTGTATATGTATATATATTACATGGAAATTGAAACACCTGAATTTTTTTTTTTTATATTTTACAACCTAGAGATACATTTTTGCTTCCTGCTCCCACTGCCTTAGCATCCAAACGCCATTCATATGTAAGAAGATGTGAGAGCAATGAGCTGTGGAGCATGCATTAATAGAGTGGGAACTCAACGTGTCTCAGACAATGTATTTGAAAACACAATGGTCATATCTACCTCTTGAAACCTGGATTACAAGTGAGGTTTTATGGACAGAGATACATATTTTCTCTAAATAAATCTATATGCTGTACACATCAGGGGAGACTTATACTTCCTTGCAAAGGGAAATGATGCAGGCATAACTTACTAACGCGAGTGTTGTGGTGAGTTTTTGAATACTATGCTGACACATTCAATACTTTTTCATTATATTTCTTTGTCATTTTTTTATGACATTGCTGTTTCTTCATCTGATCTGAGTCACCTTCTCCATCAACTACGCAATCGACCAGAAAAAATGAAAACAATACGCATATGAAGTTGTGATCATGATATTTCATTATATAGACATTGTGTTACATCAGTCTAAGATAAAATGTAGAAAATTTTAAATTGATTTAAATGACTATTAAGCAGATTATAGTGTTGATTGACAATCCAGTCCAATAGAAAGTCTTTATGCTAATCCTTTCATCTTCCAATCCAATCCTCCCTGACTAAGCTATCTTACTTTAATATTTCCTCCATGTTAACTGCTTTGGGCTCATTTCCAGTGTCTGTCCTTTTTCAGCCTACCAGTGCCAGGTCTGTGCCATGTTAGTGCCAGTGCCATGCTGGAGGACTAGCTAACATTGCCAGTAGTGTTAATGGACACCATTAGGCTGCTAGGAGCAGGTAAGGAGCCCAGTCCCTGGAGAAGAGCCTAATTACTGAGAATTGGCTGTGCAGATCACTGCAGTGAGCAGTTTCCCACCTCACTTTGCCATAAATGAAGAACAGCTGATGTACATTAGTGGGCAGCATTAAAGTATCCAGTCGAGAGCACTGCCTGTTGGGCCAAAACAGTGTGTCTCTGTCTTTATGAAAGCTCAAAAAGGTTTTGGTGTTTGAATCAGCCTTTACATATCTTACAATGCACCATGCTGTAAAACATTTGGCAGTATAAACCTGGTGCAGGGAAACAGGACCCAAGTGCAGTTAGGCAGGTAGATCAGGACTATAACACTATGTCACCTGTAGTTAGTTCATAATAAGCTACATTTAATGTAAACATAGTTTTCTTGGGATATTAACGTCAGGGTTAGTTCCATCCACGGTGAACTGTCTGTACTCTTCTTTGTGTTTAATGGTGGTTGTATGCCCTCTTTTTTTTTAACACTTCCAGCTTTCCCTGAAACCATAATTTCCCTGTTTTTAACATCACAATGGTAAGAGCTGTGGATAATTCCCTCAAACAAGGTCTGCAGAAATGTAGGCTTTCAGTAAATTGTGCATAAAAGGTTCAAAATGTCTGCTAGAGGGCCCTGATATATTTGATTTGACTGTCGGACAGTCTGAAGCACGCTCTCTAGAGACTTAGCGGGAATGCACTTCAAGCTCTATGAGTCTATGGGGGCAGACACTGTGATTGTGGAAAGCTGTATATAACAATGAAGAATTACCAAAATTTACAACAGACCACATCCACAAGCGTATGGTTTCAAAAACCCAAAAAGTCAAGATAATATCACTAAAAAAACAGGAACTCAAAGCAAAAAGCAAATAAAATTAATAGGAGCGGGAAAGATACACAAGTGGGAATAAATAACAATAATAATAATATGTTGTTTTTTTTTAAAGGCACAAAGGCATTTTAAAATAACCAAAACCATGTTGGTAAAAATACAACGCAAGCAAAAGTCCATATGAAGTCACTAAAACAAACTTGTGACAAAAAGTTGTGCCTCATTTGTGCAAGAGATGAAAGATGCTTTCAAATGCAACACAGTACAACACTTGATGTGCTGACACTTTTTTGGACACTACAGTAATAGCAGGTGTGAGTTGACAGCAGCAGCATGTGCAAAACCAGTCTGCCACTATGTGGTCGAATATTGTGTCAAATTTACTGCTTCTTCCTGTAAAAACAACACATCTTTACCCTTCACAATGTAGTTATAACAGCTGGACATATGTGTGTGTGTTATAGTTTAGGTATAGATGCCCTGTACAGTGTACCTACTAGTGTATGCTAAAACTGCCCCCATAAGAGGCACATCCATCCAACCTCTCTCTCTCTGTCTTTCTTTTTCTCTTTCCCCCTCTCTCTGTTTCCCTCCCTACTCCTCCATAGAGTCATCTTTCAGGCAGGCACCCACAGACCCTGCCTGCAGCTAAGGGTCCTCTGGGACTTCCACTGGTTAGATATAAATAGAACATGAGCTTGCCAACTCATAAATATATGGAGCTCCAGTAGAATGATGACATCTCCTGTCTGGCCTAGAGCCCTCACAGGCCACACGAAACCCCCAAAATAACTACAGCGCTAATAACACACCCAAAGGAAGTCTCATCTCCTGTTACTTCATGCAAATTTCAGGTTGGAGCAAACAACAGTGATACAGGTGCTGTCACCTTGTTCAAGTAGAGCATTTAAACTTTCAAAAAGAGTGTAACTTTGAGGGTTTGGTTTTTTTTTTTCCAGCTTGGTTAGGGTAATGGTTCTCCATTAGGCTACCCTGAATTCACCTGATATGTTCTACTATAAAAAAGTTGCACAGTATGGCTCTCAAAACATTCATTGTTTTGGCTGGTTTGGTAAATGATAGGAATTTTGACACTGCGATAAATATTCAGTCTGGAGCTATTGGAGCACCGTGTGACACTGTGTCAAAGCTACACACTGGTTTCTGTTGTAGGGATAGATTATGCAAACCTTTCTGTATGCAGCAGAAATGTTTGGGTTTTTTTTTTTTCCTTCTGTCTTTCAAGCCTACAGTGGCTCAAAAAGCAAACTCTTAACAAAAAAAAAACATTTTCATTTGCAAGCTCTCTACACAGCCACTGGTAAACAGCAAGTCTTGTTAAAACACAAATCACAGCGTTTGATGAACAGAGACTTATGGAAATTGATTTTGGTGGGTATTTCAATGACTTTGTATTGTCATTTAGCGGTGTAAACAAAGTGCTGGGCGCTCCACGGGTGATTCGCTGTGAAATGTGGAACTATCCATAACAGAGGCAGAACCTGGCAGACATGACAGGATTTTCAACACATCTCCACACTCTACCAAGATCAGACCGTCAACAACATATTAAATGACAGCTTAGGAAATATTTTCATGTGGTTGATTAGATGTGATATAGGCTGTAAGTATTTTTAAATGAGATATTAGTTAGGGGAAGTCATGGCAATAAAACATGAATCTGCCTCTCTGCAGTGGGTCAAGTGTTGCTGCTAAGTGTTGCTGTAACATGTCACAGTTCACCTCAACAAGTAACAAAACAAATGGCATTTTTAATTTTTTCGGGGCCAAACACTTGCTGAGTCATCACCGATTAAATTGAAGTTAAAAATGCCGGAAAAATGCCTCAGCTGTGTTCGATGAGATTAACCTTAAATCGTCTTTAGAGATATCGGCTTCTGGTAGAGAAATATACAATTTGAGCTTTCATGGCATCACTGCAACTGATTCATACAACTATTTTAAACATTTTTTACAGCAACTTTTTAAAATACAATAATCAAGTCAATTTTTATTTGTATACTACTGAATCAAAATAGAAAAAAAAAACAAAACCCTGCTCTGTGTTAAAACTATCCCAGACACTTTTTACATAGAGCAGGCCAAAGGCCTTTTTTTCAAATGCAGTTGATGACAATGGCAAGGGAAAACTTTCTTTTTTGGGGTGGAAACCTTAGCCAGAACCCCAAGGTCAGATTCTGCTGGAACCTCGGCCATTTGGGTTTCAAAGTTTCAAAGCAGGCTAGTAGTTAGTAGGTGATTTCCTACAATGCAGGATGCCATGTCTTTCACAAATACAGTTAACATGCTTTTTTTCCGCAGGTGGTTACTTTCTAAATTGAAAATTGGACAAAACAAACGAAACGCCTATGTTGCTGTGTGCATGAACATACTCACACACTTGGATGCCTTGTGTGAAACCTTACGATATGCTTTGCATACAATGCTTCCAGCACAGCCATTTTATAACTAACATTAATTCATATATATATGGCATTTCAAAATTAAATAGCATTCACTGAGACATAATTGCCTGATCATTCATGATTTTGAAAGGAGTTATTTTCCTCAAGAGCCAAACATGAAGTGGATCTTGTTCATCAGGTGGCTATAAAGCTCACATACGGCACAACTCGACAATCGTTATTTTAATGACTACATGGAAGCTTCGCCTTGACAAAATGAACAGCCTCAGCCTGGAGCCATCTCACGCTCTCTATACAGGAGTCCTGCGTGGAAAGACCTTTACATGTAACAGCATGCACTCCACTTAACAGAGATACACATATATAAAGCTACATTCACCAACCTTTGCAATGGCTGCTTTTATGTGTACCACCCCAGAGATAAGTGGAGGGAAATCTGAAGAAAATGCATCTCCGATGTGTCTGTTTTTTGTTGTTTGGGTTTTTTTTTTTTTTAGGTAGAGGTTTCAAATGGTGCACAGACACATGTCTACTGAAACTGACAGAACGTATACAATGTTCTTCTTCTCCTCGTCTTGTATAATAAGCATTCACATGGCATACAAGTATACAGTGGATTGTGAGTCAAAGATGCCGAGTTAACATTTTTGTGGCTGCTCTGGATCGGCCGGTTGATTGATTTTCTTTGACAGCACACGGCTGCTGAATATCTCCTTCATCTACAGCGGTGACAGTGATATCAATGCTCTGCGGGTGGTGCCAGTGAGATCAGGTGCTTTAATCAGCCATCCACACAAAGCAGTGTAAAGAGTTTAATTATTATTTTGACTATGTACCAGATTTTATTTCGGTCTTGTAAAATGCAATGGTAAGCAACTCGACAAGCAGTTTTCTGCCACAAGTTCCTGATTGATGTGAAATGTATTTGACCCCTGCCCCCCCCCCCCAAAAAAACCTGAAAAGCATTCAGATCTTATACTATTCATTTCACTTATCCATTTTCGAGGAATGTCTTGCTTTGCTGATATTTCTTGCATAAATTTTATCAGGGAAAATAATCTGAACAGTGTTAGAAGTGTGGAACAAAGACGCGACCTTGAGATTTACTGACTCTGAGCAATCTCCTGCTGAGGAAAATTCGGTTGCAGCTCAAGAGATTAGGTTAATAAATGAGATTTGCTCATAATGTGACTATCGCTTCTATACGAGAAAGGGAAAAATTAATAAGAGTATAGATTTGGGGAGAGGGAGAGGGAAAAGGTTTGCTCAAACTTGGCAGTTGGTGAGTAAAGCTTTCTTAATAACTGTCTCCAGTCCCAGTTGGGCCGATGTGGGGGATTGTCCAACATGTTCCTGTGAAAGGAAGCACACAGGCGAGAAGCGAACGGTGATTGGTTTTTATTGTTCTCCTAACAGCTGACATCTCGCTCAATTTTGGGTGTGAAATCCCCAATCTTAGGGGTTGTGCTTGTCTGTGTTCAGAAGCATCAAACTACACTAAAACACCCCGAGAGTAATGATGTTGCCTTTGTCCCCAGCCTAAGTTGTATGCTATAACTGAGCAAGAAGAAACAAGGGAAGCTGCGCTACTGCTTTTCCTTTTCATGGTCAGGAGTTGATTGTATTTTAACATAAATCAGGCATAAAAGGTCGTGTTATACACTCTTCATTTGTCTCCCTGATCAATTTAGTCTCATCAATAATCAAACATCGAATACTTCCCAACTCTGAAGCTATAGATCAACCGTGCACAGTTTTATATTAACCAAGAAAATGTGAAATAAAATGAATGAAGAAAACAGCTGGATGTGGCAATATTAATAATTTGCGATCTAATGAGACAACTTCTTTTGTCGTGGGGGAGTTATTATTATCAGTTTTTCTCCCCAACTGCAATTGTGCCATCGAGGTCCCAGACCAGTCAATATGTGAGACTACAGTACAATAGAAAGCAAACATCAGTTCAATCATTCAATCTGTGGCAGAGAAAAACACAGAGTGAGAGTGTTATGTAGCAGCTGTCTGTGAGAACAAGGGGTAGCATCACTCTTATTGAACTCAGAACAATAAAATATAACCTGGGGGGCCGATCCTGCTGCGTCCCCACACAATCAATAAGACTATTCTGAACACCGCTGATGGTGCAGCTGTGTGTGTGTGGACCACACACATACACAAGTATGTGAGAAGTGTGTGACAAACAGATTATGGACAGGTGGACTGCAAGCACATGCGAAAGACGTTGATATCACACGTACAGGTATGCACACAATTTTCATACTACATTCATATCACTTGCACTCACAGAGGTACGTGGCACAAGACAGGTGTGTGTGGTTGTGTGCATTTAAGCATGCACACAGCACTGCATGCACACAGACTCTCAACGAATGAATTCATCTTTGGCAGCGCAGGACAATTTACATTATGTGTGACTGAAATCTAAAGCAACATTCTCAGCGCTATATCTGACATGCAAGTCTGCTCGCACACCTTCGCACACTGTCACCCACTTACTGTAGCTGCTCTGCTGTGCGTGTGTGCGCATCAAGGAAAATTTTGAGTGTGTAATTTATAGAACCTTAAGGTTGCCACTTCAGCAGCTGACATCCATAAAGTGCTTTTTGTTGTTTTTTTTTGTTTTTTGGTTTGTTTGTTTGTTAGCCTGATTCAGTGGTTGAATAGAAATTAAGCTTAGGATATTCATTGAATCTTAGAAAATAATAAACTTCAAAACTGAATCAGCAATGAGTCATTGCTGTGCAGACAACAATATTGTTAGGTTAGTGTAAAAATAATGACATGCAAAGAAAAATGCATAAACAGCAGTGACATCTATGCATATCAAATGGAACCTTTTTTTTATTTGACAACATATAAAATAAAAGAGAAAAGAGCTAGACAAAAGCAAAAAAAAAAGTCTTCACACGTCTCAGATCAAGCATACTGTGTGCATAAAAAGTCAGCAGTGCAGGACCTTTCCTTAGTGGAGATTTGCTCCCATTGCATTGTTGATGCGAAGTTACTTGTTTTAACTACTTAACTGTTACAACAGAAGCAGTGCGGTGTGCATCATAAACATGGTGAACATGGAAAGAAACACTCCATGAGTGAATGCATGGCCAGTTGCACAGGTTAAACTAAAATTCTGGGCTGTCATGAACTCTGTGGGCTTTGCCTCACCTTGGTTGCACCGGCTGAAGCGAGTGAGCACAATCCCGAGAAAGAGTGAAACGACGAAAAGCCTCTTTCCAAAAGCCATGTCTGCCGCAGCATCTGAGGTTCTTCTGTCACAGAGGTAATGTGGTCAGAGAAAAACAAAACGATCCTCCACCAGTCCCGGTCCTTACATTTGGTCCTGGATGAAGAAGGACTGCCGTGCGGCCGGACTACAGATCCATCCCTCACCTGCTGAGAACCAACCGGCGGCTGCGACGCGGAACGGACAGAATTTGGATAAAGTAAGATATTTAAAGTTTTTTGTTGTTTTTTTACGCAAGAAAAGGGAACAAAGAAGCACTTGACTGCGCGTAACTTTGAAGATTTCCCATTCACTTCAGTCGCCCTTATTACATTGTTTTAAAGAGACACTAAAATCCCCCCCCCCACGATCGGCCCGGTGCGTCCCCGTGGCGCGCAGAGTCGTGACGCACTGTGGAGATCCCGCCGTCGACGCGGGACGACCGCCTGCCTGTCTCCGGTCTCCGGTCTCTGGTCTCTGGTCTCCTGTCTTGGGTCCGGTCCTCCGCAGCAGCGCAGCGAGACGCGGACGGTCAACAGAGAAATGAGCGGGATGCGGTGGAGGAGCAGCTGAGGCGGCTGCTACGGCGGGAGACTGTGCGCATCTGTGCAGGATGCTCGGCACTAGAGGGGGTTAGCTGACAAGGCAAGGCGTGTATGTGTGTGTGTGTGTGTGTGTGTGTGTGTGTTTGTGTTTCTGTGTCTGTTTTAACCAATGGTTCCAGTACAGGGCTTCCCATTTTTTTTCCAAAACGACCTGAAAATGTTTAATTTTCTGTGTCTGATATCAACATATTTTTTTTGAATGTGACGATCTGATGTGGAATGATGCCAAGGATGGATGAAAGATGAGTTTTGATTAATTGAATACCAACGAATTTTGGACTCAATCAGTCAGAAATGTAACTTTAAAATAACCAATGCATTTGATTTTCTTTTACCACTTAGTTTTAATCTGAAGTTGTTCATTAAGAACACATTGCGCCTCAGAGTAAATGGACCTCTTGGATGTTTTGTGACATCAAGTACCTCCCATAGCCTTTTATCAACAGTTAAAAGGGAAAACTTGCACGTTTTTATTTAATCAGTAAATTTGAAGACGTTGAAGCAGCAAAAATTAGACAGGAAATAGACCTTGTTGAGGAGGTCCTGAACTTGCTCCATGTGAAATAGTGTTGTAGAAAAGTCAATCACTAATTCACAGACCAACTGTAGAAAGTGTCATCTAATAACGCTCTCCCTCAGAGTTACACAGCACTGCTTTCCTCCTTGGGAAGACAGTGGTGGTCACATTTACTGTGGCTATTGAGGGTTTGTTTTTTTTCTGTTTGTGTGATGTTGACATCTGAAAACTAAAGTTTAAATGACAAGACTTTGAGAAAAAAATGGTGTTTCACGGATAATAGCTGTTACATTGTGGAAGAGCCATCTCTTGTTCAGTATGTCAATACACAGCGGACCTTATTCCACAGGAAGTGTAGCTTCATTTCCATCCATTTGTAGTACAACAGTGAGTTTGCCAAGCCACCAATGTCAGCCAAGATTAGGAAAGGTCTTCCTCTCATCTTCGTGGACGTCCCATTGAATGAGTAAGCAAACCCTCCCCAACCTGACCGGGTTAAGCAAAGCAATGCCAGCTGCTGTGATGAGACCCAGTCAATCAGAACATAGGAACAGCTACTTGTCAGCACAGAAGAGGTAAATACATCAACGTCACGATCCGTCACCACCACTTAGCTCCCAGCCAATCACCAAACAGTGCAGCAGAAGCTGCCAACTGACTACTGACTTTGTGCAACACAACCTGCAAACACACTGGAGGACAGAGGGTTGTGGGGCAGAATGTATTGACCGCAGCAGCCTGTTTGTGTCTATTGTAGCTCGAGGGAGGCTGTACATTCTGCCGAAATGGATCAAGCTATTAACGTCACATTGCAGATGTATTGCATCCATAAAAAGATGGATAAATGTTGTCGTGCCTCTCAGTGAAAGGGATGGTTATTGAAATTTTAGACCGGTGCCAACAGTGTGTGCAGTGTAAGTTTTATCATTAACGAGGACCGCAAATTATGTATTTGAGGTGTTTTCACCCTTGTTGCTACTTTATGCCTGTATGCCCTGAAATTATTCACAAAATTTCTGCAGATTTTGGCCTGAAATGTTTTACTTTCATTCTTTATTATCAATGGATATGAGATACTGGTGCGACCATGGCCACTATTATTTCCAATGTGCATTCTTTATCTTTTACTGCTGTACTTCTACTAAATATGCAAGATCAAACACATTGCAGATGACTTAAATCATCTCTCAACCCTGCAGAGAGTGAGACTCGTGATGACTTACAGTGATGATCATAGGGCGCAAACTCTTGAGAGGTGGTCCTCAACACCCCCCCGCAACGATGATTTGGTTTCCTTTACTGTAATAGTGATCAATGAGGCATGACTGTAGTGTATAGGGGGCCTAACCGTGAGCTATGATCCCCCCTGTCCAGAGAGAACAAGTTCTGTCCATCTGTACTCATCAGAAGCAAAGAGCTGGAACGAGACCACATCAGCACAACTGACAGAGACAATGAGACTTTATAACACTAATGGGTTCACTGATGCTCTGTTCACATTAAAGTGCCAGCTCATACAGAAGTACCCCACACATGGATTGAATCCAAACTGATTTAAAAAAAAACAACAAAAAAACTGAAGTCCATAGCACACAGTAATTGCAGTACAATTTGTTTATTCTATTAATATGTCTTTGTTGACGTGTTTTTATGATTCCCTCGAACAAATTCAAAAACATGATTTGCCATAAAACAGCACATTCCTTTTGGTTGTTGCATGTGTGTCTAAGGAGAGAATAGTTAATTCACTTTTCAGTAAATACAGTGGTGCAAGACAGATATAAGAACTATAGGCCTACTTAAACTACTAAAAATAAAAGTACTCATGCACAGTAGACCATTTGAGAATAAGCTCGATCATAATCATTGGTGTGTTAATGTCTACATTATTTGATGTTGCAGCTGGGAAAGATAGTTATATTTCCTTTTATTAATCTGCAAAGTAACAATTTATGTAGTGGAGTAAACAAATACAATATGTGCATCCAAATTGTAACCGAGTAGAAGTAACAGAAAAGGAACCCTACAATAGTACATTTAAAATGAAAGTACTTAAAAATTTACTTAATATCAGTCCAGGAGTGAATTTATTTAGTTTTTTTTTCCATTGGCTTGATGCAGCCATTCAAACATGTTGCCTTTGGGAAATGTAATAAATTATTTAAGATAATACAGGCTGAATTTAATTGTAAAAATGTCTGGTAGTAAAAGGTGTTGTAATATAATAAATTCATTTTTAGCTATTAGTCATTAAAACAGAAAGTAAAATAGCACCATACAGTTAGTGATGGTGCAAATTTGACTTCCACACTCAAATGAACACAGTTCAAAAACTACACTGCTATTTGGAAATAATTTGAGGACACGTCAACGTACATTGACTTTAAAAAAGCCTAAACTTGTGGTCTGACACTATGAATTTTTTATCCAGTGCCTTTCTCCAATTAGTTTTCTTACAGTTCCAAGCAGACATGCAGTCTAACCTTGATTAAAACTTAATATGGATATGAATAAAAGAACTCCTTGTGTACACTGAATTGGCCAAAATTATATATATTTTTTTCTATTTGATTTGCTATTAATCTTCGTAATAATTAAAAAAGACAACAAGAAAGAAACAAGAAGAATACCAAAAAGAACCCTACACAAACTTAAGTGCTGTCATCCACAACTATAATGGAGAAAGCAATAATGAATTACTTGCACTGAGGAAGAAGAGCATTCTGCGTTGTTTGAAATGTAAAATGAAACCACAGTCGTGCAGATCAGAGCTTCTTGCACACCCTAAATATTTTTCTCAGTCTAGATTCGAATTGACAGCTTCACAACTTAGATCTAAGAGTCAAACTTAGAATTACAACACTGGGGGAGTCCGTAAACACGTTTATAAACTGACAGAAAAAAACAACAACAACAACAACATCCAAATCAGCTATATAAAAGTATTCAGCTTTAAAAATGTACTTTAGTCCTTGCTTATGCAGTTGAGGCCAACTAAAGACATAGGGATTAAACTGGTTGTGAAGCTGAGCTGTCTCAGGGCTTCAAAGGCAGTTAAACAGAGTTGGCACAATAAAGATGAACCCCTGAATCTCTGTGTTAATTACCCACTGCTAATGTAACAGTTAAAGAAATTATACAACAGTGAGTCAGTTTGCTGATTAGGTATGTGAGCAACATACACTTACATTCGATCAGCTCCAATTCACAGACATCTAGGTGCATTTTTCCAACGCTTGTCCCTACAATGCACCTTATCCACAATAAACTTTTGAGACTCACAGAATTTGCAGTGCAACACTAAACCCGTTCCCCTATTCTTGATTATTGCATTGGCCCTGAGGGAACACTCTGTTATATGAAGCTTCACTCTGCTGCTCAAGGCGAGAATGACATTGAATATTTTCAAATAGCACAACACAAAACAGGGACAGAGGGAAAACGCAGTTGCTCAAAAACAAACCATGATTACAGTGCTTCAGAATTGCCCGCAGCAATTTACAGCCTGCCTTGTTTTCTGATTTGTCTTTCTAAATCAAGCTCAGCCTTTGATTTACATGACCTGTTTGTATGGAGCTGTCTGGCCTGGGAACAAAAGCCCCCTAGGGTGGAGTGGAGAGCATTACCCTACACATGCACAGTAATGGGTGTAGGCCATGCTGTGCATTGGCTCTAAAAAATACTTCCACGCCAAGTGTTAAGATTTCTGCAAGGGCTTTTAAGGAAAACAAGACAGACATCAGCTCCATTGCCATTTGGATAAAACCAAAGCACACAGTTGCCCCATGGGCAGACACCTATCACAGTTGCTTGGAGTCAACAAATGCAGACAAGTTGTGAGCAAGAAGTTATCCATAAAGAGTTTCTTGTATTCAAATGCAGCAGTTTTAGGCCAAAGTTATGACTCATTTGGGGCTATGTTGTTAGCATCTGATGAATGTAAATCCAAAAGTTACTCTCCTTTTAGATCTGTTTTTGATCTCCACCAATCCCTGCGAGCAATATTTGAAACTGTAGCTGCTATGTGATCCACTACATATATAAAACTATCGGGGTTAGCTCAAGAACGCAGAAGACTGTCAATACTGGCATTATATAAAATATGAATATCCCACCATGTGCCAGCATATTATGCCAGACACTACGTTAGTGCATATTTTCTTCATGCCCCCGCTCTACCACTGTGAAAACCACTGTGTCTGTGTGAGATAGTGATTGCTGATTTATGATCTTATATCAATATGCAGCAGTGTGTATACGTCTCCCACTGGTACAACAGTTGGCAGTGCTCCAGGCTAATTTTATCTATAGCTTTCGCCAAATCTGCACAACCTGCCAGCATCTCAGATAGAGTAAGCGTGAAGATCTTTATGCTCTGCATTTGATTTTTTTTTTCTCCAATGGAATTAAATTAAAATACACAGTAAAATAGCACTATACAGTTAGTTATGTATGGAATATGTAAATTTGGGTTCCATACTTGATTTGCTTTGCACACAGCTCAAGAACTACATTCTCATTAGGAAATACTTTGAAGGCATGACAACATACATTGACTTTAAAAAGGCCTAAACTTGTGGTCTGACAATCACATTTTTATCCAGTGCCTTTCTCAAATTAGTTTTCTCATAGCTCCAGGCAAACATGCAGTCTAACCTTGATTAAAACTTAATATAGATATGAATAAAAGAACTCCTTGTGTATATTGAATTGGCCAAAATTATATATATTTTCTTGAGGTTCCTGTCCTTGTTGGAACACTTGGTCCTCATAAAGAATGGATGAAAAAGAGCACAAACTCAACGATTTTTTTTTCCCAGAATGACTTGTAGTGTGTATCGTACTGCACACGGACGTGCACACACTCATACACACGTGTGCTACATTCTGAGGTTACCCACCTCCCTGGCTGCCTAATGGGCCATAGGTTCTAATCTGGATGGCCACGGTGCTCAGGAGAATGAGCAGAGCAAATAGAGAGAGCAGCTCATCAAGCCTGAGAGCGGTTGTGTCCGTAACCCCAGCTGTTAAAGAGACATCCTTCTGTCATTCAGTGATGAGAGAGGAAAATGGGATGTCCACAGCCTGTGGTAACATCCATGGACTTACAGCAGTTCTCCTAAACCTCTTTTTTTCGACCTCCATAATGTGCCTTCATCTACTCACAAGTAATATGCTCCTCTTTATTTATCATTACTATATTTGTTCTTTGTTTATTAATATACAGTACCAGTCAGTACGTTTGGATACACATTCCTAGTCATTTGAATGGGAAAGTGTGTCCAAAGTTTTAAGTAGTACTGAATATACACATATGAGTCTCAATCATATGCGGGATGTGCTGAAAAAAAAAAATTAACAGGACTTGTTATCTGAAACAATAAGACACCTTTAGATGTCTCATGCAGTCACTCAATGTTTTCCAACATGCTCTGATTGCATAAGGGGGCCGGGGCGTACGCAGTAGTAGGCAGGTACCTTTAATGGTTATGAAGTTTTTATATATTTTATCATATATTAAGGTATTTTACAGGTTTAATCTGGCTAAATTGTTGTCTGGCATTCATTGTCATGCAAAAAGTACAGACATTAATGCGCTTGTCTGCTCTCCAGACTTTTGATAAAAGGGATGGAACAACACAACAACATTTTGCACTTATTTGCATAATCTCCCATATTTCCTACATGTTTTCTTTCATCAAAGGATTTCTGAAAGGTGTCTGGGAACAAATTCATTTCTGTTCTCCATTATTTCAAAATGGGATGTTCTCCAGGAGAGACTGAGTATAATTTTCCCTCACTCACCATCAGCAAGGTAGTTGTCTTTAAGTGAATGCTTATTAAACAACACAACAATGCATGGTATTCAGCCAGTTGTGTTCAGAGGAACAATAGAAAATGAATGGGGACAAATGGGAACGACAGAGTTGATAATAATCCTGAAGCACAGTAATCATCATTATCACCCGCTGCACTTTTTTTTTGGGGGGGGGTGTTTCTGTTACTTTTTAGACAGCCTCTGTAATTACAGTCAGCCGTGATGCAATGTGGCATTCAGCGACTTGACAGTTTCTGAGACCTGCCCTGCAACCCTGTCCTCAACCCTAAAATTTCCATTAGTAATTGACAAATGGATGGATTAATGGTGTATAAAATGACCCATCCATCATACGAGATAAATGGGGTGAGAGAGCACCATTCCGTCAGATATGCCTTTTTAGCACCTGATTCTCGTGACCCCTGTGTAACTGGAGACAGCAGTTGCCGCTTTTGTTTTAGTAGTTCTGGGAGGAAAAAAAAAAAGAAAAAAAAAAGCCTTTTCAGCTAAAAATGGCACAACAAATATCTGATCTGCTATTAAAGCTGAAATAAATTGTTGAATTAATTGAATTAGTGCTCAATACTGACAGCCAAATGGATGCTAATCCTCGATGCAGAAGGCACCACATTTAGCTTTTTACGGGAAAAATACTCAACTCCTAAAATCCACACGTTAAATAAAGTGGAACAAATTTATGAGGTGTAAAGCTACAAGTTGGAGCCTTGTTATTTTATTCAGACTCTTTAGGCTGTTTTTCTGTTTTTCCTAAAGTACAATTAAAAAGGTAGACCATTACACCAAAATGAACAGATAAATGGATTAATTTACCTTGTAGAGTTGGTAATCATTAACTGTGACTGGTCGGTAATATGGATGGGAGCTCTTGCAAATGGGTGATTTGGTGGCTGAAACTGAAATCAAAAAGCATGCCAAACTCCATGTGTTCACTATGCTAATGAAACCACCGGTCCTTGACTAGATCCTTGAGTTTAGGAATTTAGTCCTGGCCTGCTCTCCCTTTCTGCTCCGTTTCCCCCTCACCTGGAAACACTCTTCACTAACAGGCAGACACGAAAAATGCAAATGTGGAGTCACGCAGGTAGATTGTGGCTGGAAGAAAAGCCAGCAGCAGGAAAGCTTGTTTTTTTGGGGTTTTTTTTGTTTTTTTTTAGTTTTTCGGTGATTTCTATCAATTGCCTTCACACAATTTATGTATATTTTCTGCTTCAGGTGACAACATATGGGTGATAAAATGCAGTCAGTCAAGCATGTTGGGTACTGTTTGGAAACTTTTAGCTTACACTTCTCTGTTTAATGTCTTAAATAACCTTGCTTTATGCGTTCATGTAGAAGGGTGGAAGAGGGACCAGTCCCATCAATAATAGATTACTAGATTTTATTCACAGGTTAATTCGGTTATACCAATGCAAATTATCAGTTTGGTGTGGCCTTAGAACTTTTATTCAATTTCATTCTTGAGATTCATCACTGCTTTTTGGTTCAAGTCTAGTGTCCTGGAATACCGTTTATCTTAGTTCATGGCCTATCAGTCTAATGTTTTAGCTGCTGCTCTTAGTATAGGTTACAAAGACATATATATGTGCGTACTGTTTGCTATAAACCTAAACCTATCTATTACCTGTTTGGTGGTAATTTTTTTCTCTTTAATAATAATCAGTCATGTTATTTAAGGCTATTTTTTAAGCTTTATTCTGGTAGTTAACAGAGACAGAGAGTTTTCAAACCAGGTCGTGTGGTTAGGATAAGGCTTTTGTGATAACAGGTTCCAACAGGTAACCCATCAGAGGACATTAATAATATTGAAACGTGGCTTCATTTTAGATCAATCTGTTCATTTTTTAAATCTCACTTCTCTCAATAAAGGTTGTTTACACTACTGTAACTTAGCCTTCAGTCTAACACAATAAAGATACACAACAGAGGATTGTTGCAACTATAATTTACTATAACTAATGTATACATTAAGACTAATGGTTTGGACTACTCTTAGTGGTAAATCTGATGGCTGACTAGTCTCAGGCTAAACAAGATAAAATGTTGTTTATTTGTAATTGCAAATGATCTGGTATCAGACCTTTGAAAATATTCCTTGAAGCAAAGAAATCAGGTTCAGTGGTTTCACATAAATAAATATATGTGTGCTGATGTTCCTAACGATGCTCATAACTGAAACAAGGTTTGGAATAATCCTTGAGATGTGTTTCATCACTCCAAGGACTCCTGCAACAACCTGATGTTGAATTTAGTGACTGCATGAGATTTAATTCTTTGGGAGACATAGTTGCTGGTTGTAAAGCCTGAAAACGGAACAGATATGATCTATGTTCATTATGTTGTTTTGCGTTATAGCTATCCAGACATAAAGGACACTGTCAAGTCCTCTAAGTCAGCAGCTGTTATTGTGATTTGATGGATTCTGAGAGAATTTCATGTCCCTTTGAAGATGCCTGTCCCTTCTCATATCCCTCCAATCTCTCTCTCTCTCCCTCACACACACACACACACACACTTTTTTTTTTTTTGAGCGAAACTCCAATAACCCCAGGGATTCAAAGACATCCATCCAACTTAATTAAATCAATGGCATCATGGATATAAACAATGACAAAATCTCCTCTCAGTTATGAACAGGTGCAAGTTTCCATGTATGTGTGTCTGTGTGTGTGGGTGTGTGAGCGGCCAGTAGCAATATGCGCTTGTGTCCATGTTTAAAATGGAAGGCCTCACTAATGCTTCAGAGCTGCAGGTCGGCTAAATAATGTAATAACACTGTGCCCATACTGCTGCTTACTATTGTCCCACGTCAGTGGACAGCATGAACCAACTCACAACAAAATCAGAAACAAAACTGTTATTCTGACAAAAATAACAATCCATTAACTCAAAGACAGTGATAATCAGTGAATATGTAAATGAAATGAAAATAGCGTATTAAATAAAAGGACTGAAGAAACATCATCAGACATACTGTCATGAGTATGGTGATGTTTGTTGCTTTTCATGAACTGCATGATACATTTCTCTGCCAGTAATGATTTTTTTAAATAGGAGACTGTAATTAAAAGTAGTATTTTATTCATCTAAAGCAATTTACTAACTTATTGAATGACAACAATGACATTTAACTTACAGCAGCTGTAGCCTATATTTCCATATTATCGGTTGCTAATTACATGGAAATTTTCAAGGAAGTGACACATGTACCGAGCTGTCTCATTAAGGCTAATGTATCATGCGAGGAAAACAAAATACTCGTAAGTAACTTCACCGAAGAGTAAGCTCAACAGCAGACCATGTAAAATCTTTATAAACCACTTAAACAGACCTCGCACCAAGGGACTGCTAATTGCGAGCAGCGCCAGACTTTCTGCATGACCTTGGAGTCTGATTTTTGAGGAGAGGATGTCACTGGACTTAATAAATCTTTCTGCAAGTTTTATCATCAAAGAAAAAGGAAAGGAACTTGTCAGAATTGGCTCTCTTTATTAAAGAATATTGAAAAAAAAAAAAAAACAACAAGAAGTGGCTGTGAGAGAACTAACCCTAGCTTTTGATAAACAGGAATGTAAACTCAGTAATCCGACAAAAATGCAAAAACAGGTGAGACAAAGTTCAGATGCAACATTCAAAAATGTTGGATAAAAGCCACATTGCACTGCTGATTGTTGTTATAAATAGAGTATTTACACTTCAAACAGTTTGAACCAGAAGTCTAAAAAACCTTTTCCGCGAGGCGGTCGGCACAACAATAGCGTCTGGTTTTTCTCTAATGAAAAGTGAGATGTAGAAACCATCACATCACATCAGCATACATTTGCACTAAATAATACATTTACCGTGTGAAAAGCAGCTACTGTTACAAAGCCACAAAGATTACAGGCAATGCATGTACACATTGGACCACAGATATAACAGATGGATCTGACAGATCCATGTTTTTGATGCCTGCCAATTTTAATTAAAGATACAGATTTAAGGCCTGATCTTCAAGAAAAAGGCAATGTCACTTCAAACCACAAACCTCGGTGTGAGACCATGAACATTCTCAGTAGTCTCACATTATCAACCAACATTAACATCTTTAGGCAAAGAGAATCTACACCTGGGTGGTCAAGGAAGGGTTGTAAGGCCTATTGTGGTTTATGCCCATTGATTTTACATAAACAAACGTCTACAATCAATAAAAAACTTGAACATTAATAAAGTTCACAGGCCTCACAGGGAACTGTGGTGGTGAGATCACACAGGGCTGCACAGCTGAGTCTCATTAGATGTCAGCATTTAAGCGTTAACTATGTGTCTTCCCAGGGGGCAAAAGTCTGATAGTATTTTCACAAAGCTAGAGGAGAGTTAACGTCTGAGGGCCAACATTGTGCATACAGTCTGTCTGAATCATTATAACATTTTTCTCCATTTCTTCTCCCTTTATTCCTAAATCCCTAACCCTAAATCCTCAAGCTCCTTGCTGACTGAACCAGAGTGAATAATTAGCTTGAGCTATTTTCTTCATGCAGTGCAGCAGCTGACATGGTAATTGCAGCCTTTCAGGCTGGAAAGTAGGGAAAGTGTAAGGGAAGAGTGTAGCTACTCACATCACCACTACTGTATTTAAGACCTCTTCACTTGCCTCAAGTTGGGCTCTCTGTCAGCAGCTGTCACACCATAATCACCCTCAGACAGCTGTGCACATTGACATTCACGCACAAACACACACGAATGCACGTGCAAACAAATAATAGTCCCAATCAAAGTGTTTCTTTCGTTTCAAAGCTAATTTTGTTGTTTTTGTTTGAGGATGACACCATCAGATAATGTAACATCAGATACACCCACTGTGCCGTCTATTTCATCCAATTTCCGAACTCGTAAAGCACTCTCAAGTTTTGAAATAGATTACAGATAGTGTAGTGCCAGGGACAGTTGCCGAGCCCAAGGCATATTCCTATAATTAGTACCATAATAGACAACCAGACTCTGTAATCTTCATTTCTCCACACCCTACGGCTGCAGTGATGAAGCTGTTACAACTTCAATTAGACCAGTGATAACAGTCGTCTTCTCATACTACTATCCTACATCCTGGGTCCCTGTTTATGCCTCACAAGGGACATTCTTGTTAGTATATTAGCGGTGTGCGTTCGCTGATTAGTTAATTGCCTTTTGACAATCAATTTGAAGCCAAAGTGACATTTTTCCACTCCAGGACATGCAAAAGTTCAGAGTGAGGAAGGACAGTCACGTTCTATAAATTGCCCTGCCATTTGTACAGCACTCTGCGGGAGAATTACAGTGTTGTCAAACAATCAGACACAGTTGCTCAGTCCGATCCCTGCTGTCATCAGAAAGAGCAGTGTTCCCAAGTGATGGCTTTGATTTGTTCCAGAGCAGCAAGCTTCCTCGAGCACTATAGGGTTAGCGATAAAACAGTGAGTGTGGCCTCTTGTGAAGTGGCAAATATGCAAAGTTGACCTTTTCTCCTGACAAAATTGATTAATTGGAGGTCTGCATGGACGGATTTGATGAGAGCAGCCAAGAAGAATCACAGATTTGAGATGGCAGGCATTTTGTTTAAAAGAACCCACAGACTTCCAAATTTAAATGTGCGCCGGTGCCAATGCTTCCATGTGTTTCATGGGTTAACTTAAAAATATCCAGCAAAAATATTTGGTGATTTTTTTAGTCATCAACATGAAGGAAATTAAAAGCAAAACAAATCAATTCCAATCATATTTCATATTGATATAATGAGAGTTCATTATAGTAGGTATATAGACGCCTCACAACCCAGTTTGTGAGAATATTCCACCTGCAGGTCTTTGAATTTGCTGAGCCAGTTTCCTCTCTGTTGCACTCAAGTTGTTTGGTGATGAGGTCCTGAAAACGCAGAATAATAGTATAGACCATGGTTCAACAAGTACTATATCCAGAGCAGTATTTTCAAAAACCAGAGCTTTCCACTCTGTTGACCCAAAGAAGCCCCTGCTGCTGAACTGGATCTCCCTCTGCTGCTAGCCATGAAAGACTCTGCACTTTATCAACATTCTTCTCTGTTTTGTTCATGAAACATTAAAAGGCCAGTGCTTTTAGAGTACGGTTTGATTTTTCTTTTAACAAACAGAATTTATTAAAAAAGTGGATTGGAACGCATGAGCTGAAGACTATTTAAAATGAATGTTTCATATCATGTTAATAGCCAATATTTAGAATTAAAAGGTTAGGGTAGGGTTAGTTAACCATATTTAGGGTAATTCACATTGATGGTGTAATAATGGTAAATTCCTAATATGTTATGTAATCACAGCTAGATTATTTTTCATTATCTTAACATAATTCTATTGTTATCTGGTATAATGAAGATTGACCTGGTAGTTCAAAATTGACAACAGTTATGAAATAATATCTCATTGCAACAGCAGGAAATAAACACTTAGTAATACCAATTGTAGCACTGAAAACAACAATTAAAATGTTTTTTTTTCTGGCCAGATAGATATCATCAGCCATGATGTCAAATTCCAACCAGGATGCTGGAGAGTTATGTGTGTTTTTGCAAATCCATGCATTAGACGCAACAGTTTTCCTCTAAAGAATGAAATAAAAATGAACAAATGTAAATCTCTCATTAAACAGTTTAGTAATTTCAGTAGGAGAGACTAATAAACAAATAATCAAACATGGTTACAATCTGTGTTGACACTCACTTTCAATATGTCTGATTTTCTTCTGGCAGAAAGGAATCGGTTAGACAGACTTTTAATACTCACTGGGGAGCAGGGCAATGCTGTGCCAATGACTGATTTTATTTATAGATACAATTTTTCAAATTATGAAGAATGCAATTCTAACAATACAGTCAGATTACACTGCACTACAGTCATCAGGCATTAAAGGTGTCCTATTATTGGTGTATAAAAGCCGAATCAAATCTTTGCTGCGTTAATGTAAAGCTGTTATTAGAGAGCATTGGAAGCTGCTGCCACTGTAGCATTGGGCTAAGGAAAGCAATTAGCCCGGCAATGAAAGAGGCAAGTCCTGCCATCTGTATTCGACCCAGACTGCCGTCCAGGGTGTTTGTCCGTGTTTTGAAAAAACACACTCTTGCTCCTGTCAGTCTGTGCATGTTGGTGGGCCCTGACCAATCCTACTGCTTCAAGCTGGGTCACATATAAACAGGTCTGTGTTTGGGAAACCAGGATTCAGTCTGTTAAAGCCAGGAGCCAATAATCCATTGGTCACACTGTGTGTGTGTGTGTGTGTGTGTGTGTGTGTGTTTGTGTGTGTGTCTGTGTGTGTGTGTGTGCGCGTGCGTGCGTGCGTGTGTGTGTGTGTGTGTGTGTGTGTCTGTGTTTGTGTGTGTGTCTGTGTTTTTGTGTGTGTGTGTGTGTGTGTGTGCGCGCATGCGTGCGTGCGTGCGTGCGTGCGTGCGTGTGTGTGTGTGTGTGTGTGTGTCTGTGTTTGTGTGTGTGTCTGTGTTTTTGTGTGTGTGTGTGTGTGTGTGTGTGTGTGTGTGTGTATCAAAAGGCCAATCGACAATGCTGGACTTAGCTGACAATCATCTGGTGCAGTGGACCAGAGGCAGGTGTTGAGAATGACCTTGACTGTCCTAGGAAGGAGCCAACTCACACAGTGTCTGAAAATATCACAGCAACACAGTCAATAATAACTTAACTTCATCAGAGATGAGTCTTTAAAAAAAAAAAAGAATCTGGTTTGCTGCAGTCATATATAAATAAATGGAGGAAGGTAAGTGAGAAATCTTTGACTCCTGTTTTTCAGCTCACGCTGATCATATCGCTCAACTTTACCTGAAATCAGATGAAAGAATTTGGAAGCTGAGAGGATGGATGGGTCCATCTGGAGCTTCATTTGTTATCCATTAGTTTCCATTCAGTGGTGTTCAACATTGCACATCACCACATAAACTTTAGAGGTGTAGCCAGCTAATAGACATCATACTGTATACCAACAGAATTTGCCTTCACAACCGTTTCAGGCTCAGTTGTTTATTTCTATGATGTAACAGAACCAAAAATCTGTTCTTGTCAGTCTATTGTAAACCTATATTTGTTGATCAAACAGTTGAAGTGCCCCCATACATGAACAACTCAGTGAATAAACACCTAACCCCATGAGAATGGAAAAACCTGTAATCACGTGCATCTTTGCGTTACATAATCTTTCTGTTTTGAGTGTTGTTATGCCTCTTAGCCACAGTGGGATGTTGCAAACACGTGTGCATCTGAACTTGACAATCACACAAAATAAATCATATATTTATGGGGCATAAAAAATCGTCTCACAGCAACAACGCCATAATGTTAACTTCCCTTAACGCAGGCTGTGTTTGTGTGTGGTAGCATGACTGATTTTGCCATTAGAAGGCCCTAATGATCATTTTACGCTCATAATACCATAACTGTCTGTGGCACCACAGTTATTGTCAAATACTTCATTATCCCCCTCCTGTCTCTCTCTCTCTCTCTCTCTTTCCCTCTCGTCCACACTCCTTTATGTATTCATGCACTCAAAGCTTTCAAGCAGACCACTTCAACAAACACTTAGTTCATGATATCCTGTACAGCTTTGTTGTAATTACTGGTGTATTTAATGGTTTAAAGCAAATTAACACTTAAGAAAGCTTTAGTATCATAATGAAAGTTACCAATAATTCCATGTGTTTGAATAGTCTCTGTAAGACATTAAGATGTGAAGGAGGACAGTCGAATTAGAGGTCTTCTTCTTAGCACTGACTCTAATGTACTGGTCTCCACACAACTATTAATGCTCTTTGCCAAAACCAGTCTAAAAGGGATTCTTTCACTCTCAAGTGATTTGGTGTCACTTACTGAAGGGAGGAGAGACAAAAGCTATGATGTATTATCAATGACAGGATGATATTATGTAATAATGAACACTTGTCCACGTGATGTATAGCTTGTGTATCTAACAAAGGGCCTGTCTATTTTTGGGGAAAATTAGGGCTCCTCTTGAGACAGAGAGGCTTAAAGACAGAGTCGGGGAAGGGGACAGGCTGCTCCTCCTGCTCTCTGGCTTCCGTGACTATCACAAGGATTCAGAGCTGACTCTAATTCAACAGGACTGTCATAGCTCATGAAAAAATCATGTCGTATAATCAAATCGGAGTAAAAACCCTGTGCTGGGCCTCATGGGAGTCTCTGTGCGCTCTGAATATTTCATGTAATGGAGGCTCTCACCACCATGGAAACTCTCAACAGTTCAGGATTGCGTGCAAATATTGACTGTAGTGTGCAGGGCTGAGGGCCGGGACAGGTCGGCAACACAACCGAGCCTGAGTGAGCTTTATAAATAATGGTAATCACATGTGACACAACTCGCAGCAGGGGGGCTCATGGCCACTCATATCCTCGCACTGGATTGATGTTACTGAGTGCAGTGGAGAACGTGGAAAGGCACAGCGGGGAGCGAGAGAGAGGGAGAGGGTAAAAAAAAAAAAAAAAAAAAAGTGCCCTGATGCATATGAATTGACAAATGTCTGTTTTGGCTGCTGAGAATGGAGCTCAATTGTAGGTCTGAAGAAACATCAAAACACAATTCAGGGCTGACATCCAGTGGGCAGAGGGGAGGGGAGGGGGAAGACAGCTTACCCAGGCTGCAAGCATTGCACTGTGGCTAAGCTGCTAAGTGGGGCCTTCTCCTAGCGCTCAACAACCAGAGACCACAAGCATCCAAGGAATGAAAAGTCAGAGAAGATAAAGAGGCTGAAAGTTGCTGTAATGTGATTGTTTGTATCATTTTTAAAAAATAACCCCCCCTAAAAAAAAAGTGTTTTGGGGAAAATAAATACTAAAGGCAAATCATCGGGAGACAGAGCAGTCAAATCAAGATATTTGCCTTTAAAGTCTGTTGCCCCTGACAGAGTGAAGACCTATCCAGAGTATGCCCCCCACTCGCCACGACTCTGCACAGATAAGTGGTGTAGACAATGGAAACATATAAAATTATGTTATTTGACATTTAAACTCTTTTTTTTTCCATGTTAAGTTTTATAGAGAGTTGAGACAATCTTTGTTCAAGGCTGTACCCAAGAAGTTTTACTTTTAATGCTCTTTGATAAATAAGACCTGCCTGTTTCTGTCTAATTTTCCACTGTGGAAAAAGTCTTTACTGGAACCCAGGTAGAATTAGTATGTAGTGTTAATTTGGGACACAGCACGGAGTCCCAAGGCTAAAATGTAAAGAAAAAAGAAAAAGGCTTTTCTAAAAGTTTTATTTCTCCTGCTTTTCGGATGACACAGTGGCCCCAAGCTTATTAGACCTCATAAATTACTAATTCTCCATAAGTAAAAAAAAAGAAACATGACATGAAAAACTACAGTTGTAGTATGTAACTTTATTACAGATCGACTGTCGCCTGTAGTAGACCCATTTTAAATGAGGTCATCTCGATCGGGGAAAAGCAGGAGACCATGATCTTATCTCTCCTTGCATTTGCTAAGTATCCGAGCACATCTAAATACACAATACATGTTCAACAACCACATGCACAGAGAAAAACACATGCACGCACGCAGGCACGCGCACACACACACACACACACACACACACACACACACGCACAGACATCATTGAAAAGATAATAACTCCACTCTAAATGTTACAAACATTGTTCAATGAAGTTCAGTCCAGACAGACAGTGTGAAGAGCAAACTGTATTTATGTGCTGGTAATGGTTGGGAGTGGTGCCGTTTGCATGTATTATCTGCACCTCTCAGACGTGGTAATTGAGGCTCAGTGCTGTTATGAGTCCGGGTGAGAGGCAAATAAATGCATCTCCTCACTGCTGATGCCGAAATCCGATCCTGTCTGCACATATTTACTGTGGGCTGCGTGCTGTCTGTACCCGTAAGCCTGTGCATTACGTCTGATTCATCAATCGCCTGTTTATCTCACCAAGCAAGCAAGAAGAAGAAGAAGAAGAAGAAGAAGAAAAAAAAAAGACCTGCAGTAAATTCCCATTATTAGATGAAGTGTGAGGAGGCCATGGGGGGAGAGGGAGACAGACAGCATGGCTTAGATATAGCAGCAGCCCTTCAGACAGCGGGTGCAGTCTACTGGGGCAGATCATTAGTGGTATCACTCTGAGATGATGTTTTACGGTTTGGTGGGAGTTGATTTACTCTGATCAATGAGGGATCCGACTCTGCCGAGTGGAAACACAGTAAATTTTAACAAACAGTGATGTTATTAGCCTCATGGTTCCTGGGTTGTGAGGGCAACAAAGAGTTTACGACAAGCTGCTTCACATAAGATCTTGGCACAGGCGACTCGGGTTTAAAACTGCAATCCTAAAACGTCAAAACACCCGTACATAACCCAACAGAGGATATTTTTCATACCTCTGCAAAGATGGCAGAGTGTACACATTTATAAACCGCCTTTAACCATCTCAGCGACATGAGAGCTGTGGTCCTGCCTGGTGATGAAGGCCACGGTACACCCCCTTAGTGCTGTCACTTTAGCAGAACACCCAGTTTTTGTATGCCAATGACAGGGCACAGTGTAAGCTTGAGGAAAGTGGCCAAGTTCCACAGATCCTTAACTGGACATTTCCTTGAACCCGCCAAGAAATCTTTGACACTGTAATGCCAACAGTCTGCTGCAAAATGCTAAGAGTTAAGTTGAGTTGAAACACAATGTGCACAGTCACTCCTAGGCCATGTCGTGTCATTTTCACGAGACCACATTTCACAAAACTCCAAACAGCAAGAGCACACAGAACATATATAGGGGTTGCACAGGTAACTCATACAAAAGCTTAATAGACAATGTCAGATGGATATAAGCAGGAGAACACATGAATTGTGAAACAGATTCACTCCATAAGTGTATGAGAATTGAGTCTAGCCTCCAAAATTGTATATGAGTCTCTCAAAGCTGCTCAGCCAAGGCACATCCCCAAAAAAGATGATATACTGTAAAACCAGAACACATTTTAGTGGAGAAGGGTGTCTGGAATGAAAATGCAGCAATAGAGGAGGTCTACGCACATCACCACTTAACTACATGGTAAAAGAACAGATAGATACACGGGCGTCATGTCATTGGGAAGTATCTCGATTGTTTAAATTCAATACCACAGAATAAAGCTATGACTACCAGGGCCCAGTGTCCATCTACAACATCAAGAGTCTCCGGTGTTCTTTGGGAAATTTCTGTCACTTTTTCAGTCAGTTTCAATTGAAATAAGACATCCTCACTGTCTCCTGTACATCCGCTGGCCTCCGAGGCTTCATATAAGTCTGACTTGGTGCCTTAACTTTCGCCTGTATGGAAATGTGGATTTCATTATTTCTGTCAGTTACAGGCATATAAAAGCTGTGCTAGTGATCTGTTAATTTTTTATTTTTATTTTTTATAGCCATTAGAGACCAACAAAAGTCATAAGCTCTGGTCAAAATGGAACTTTTCTTGCAGGGTGGCACATAATTAAATATTTTCATGGCTTCTCAGCTACATGGGGCAGAGAGTAAGAAGAGTGTGATGGAGTGACTTGTGTTGAAAAGATTCCTCTTGTTCTGAGATTCATTGAGGCATCTGTATTAATCGAGCTTCATCCCCGTAGCAACAGACTCATGAAACTCTGGGTATTTAAAGTTGAAAGACACATTTTCAAGTTGAGCACGTGTCTTCACTTCAGTTTGTGCAGCCGAGGGCAAACCTTCATCTGTTCACCTCCACTTTGCAGCTATCCATGATGCCTTCATGCCATCTCTACATTTTACGTTTTGCCTTGTATAATGCAGTTAAGAGGCAGCGTTCTCCAAATTTGTCATGGATTCAGTCAAAGTGTGAGCAGAGATCTGTTGGGAGGCGGCAAACAGAAAGCCTCAAGCAGCTGAGAGTGCAGAGATAAACAAAATTCTTTGAGTGAGCAGCAGAAATTTCTGCCGCTCCTTACTATTCATGGCCTTAATTCCTCAGTGGCCTTTTCATTGGAAGAGCATTCATATTCACAGATGAATATGAATGTAACAAGAAAATGTACATATGGCAGGCATCCAAATGATCTTGTACTTTGCATCTACAGCTATCACCTGTAGCAAATCTATCACTGAAATGGTGAAGAAAACCCAATAAATACAATAAATATCAATTCATAAAGAATCATTTAAACATGATTATCAAGACAAAGTTTGAAGTTAGAGGGTGAATATTTTCTTTTGTACTGACATAAATGGACATAAATTTCATTTTTGGAAAGGTGAGTGCATTTTCATAAAGATGTTGCATTCAACAGACGCTTTTTGACTTCCACAGACCAAACCCTATTACAAGATCATCTGCTGTCGCTGAAAGCGCACCGGTGCCAAACACAATTCAGAACAGCAAATATAACCAAAACCTAAAGACAGTGCAACACAGAGAACCACCTGGCCTTTAAACACAGTCCCAGGAGAAAGTTCTCTGTCTCTTTTAAAGTGCAGCGCGGCGCTTCAGTGCCATCACTTACCTTCCCCCGATGTCACGTTTGACCTCTTTTTGTTGCTTCATCTAAAAGGAGGCAAGCACGCGATCCCGTGCTGCAGGGTAGACGTGGCCTATTATGCCATTTATAATGCATGCATTATCACCTATGAGTTCCTGAGGTCTAAATTCTCAGCTCTTTAAAAACACATGTTATTTTATATAAAGTGCCTTTAATGTTAAAAGCATGACATGCTTACATAGTGGACTCTTTTTCTGGAAAGGACCACTGTAATATTCACAGCGGGAGCATAACCATTAAAAAAGTTACTTGACATTTTTCAAACAATTTACAAAGTTAGCTAAACCGTAGCGGACTGATTTATACTGTAATTAATACCTTTAAATGATCCTGTTTGCCAGTGCAAGTAATCAGATTTTGTTTTTATTTACTCTTGTTTACTTCACCCATTTACTATCACACCGTCCTCAGGTGAATATGAAATGAGCTGCGGGAGATATGTTGAAAACGAAAACACACAAACAGCTTTGCCGACACCATTCCGCATGTAATTACTTTTAGAGGTTGCACAAATAACAGATGGAAAGGTGACCTTTTCACAATATTTATTTATGCTTGAAATTTAATCCGTCCCTGTCTGGCCTTTGTGGGAGAAAATGAGGGGAAATGCTCAAATATCAAAGGGAAGCAATGTCAGACAAAACATGCAGAGGGAGCTTTGATAAAGGCTCTGTTTGCTTTAACAAATCAATTTTCCTCCAAACGTGATTGATAGAATGCAAAATGGAAATAAACTGATTTGCTTCAGGGTTTGTTTGTTTGTTTGTTTTTTTAAAAGACATTTAAAGTCTGTTTTTTTTATTTTTTTAAGAAATAATTACATGGCCTTTGTAAGTTCAACAGAGTGGCTGCTCTAATTTACCCGATGTTTAGCCTATTGCTCATTATTTTCCAGTCAACTGACCTCGCAAAACCAGGTTGATGCTCGGTGGCACACTAATTTCTCCCTTGTTGAAAATTTCTCTGCAAAACCCCAACAGCACTGATATAGAGCAAACACAGCATATTGTTCTGAAGCAAATTCTCCCTTATGACATTAAAACAGCCCAATTTGTCACTGAAAGTGTCTCAGATTTCCCAGCGTTGTTTCTCTCCCACCGTGAGTGAATCCTAATTCATACATACTCATTAGCTCATCTTTTCTCCACCTCCCACTCCTGTCTCCTCCCATCTCCTCAAGAGCTAACTCAAAGCTAATTTGCAATTATCAGTGGCAGAGGAACTGATGTCTCATCTTGGTGCTAGGTAACAGAATTATGTGAGTAATGAGAGAGCGATGAAAGGGGGAAAAAAAGTCGAGGAGAGAGGTGCAGGGAAAGAGAGAGAGGTTTTTATGCAAATATATGGTTGCTTTATCTTGATTATGCTTCCTTGTGGGAATTGGGTATCCCTCCTAACTGGTGCCGCACGTTCGACCTCCTGACACGCAAGAGTGGGAAATTATTGTTCATGTCATACAATTCATTTTCAACTCATGTCCGCATGGAAACGTTGAGAATATCATTACTAGAGGGAATAAAGTGTGTCAGGTTTTTTTTTTTTTTCTATAACCACGTCTCTTTGCAGGCCTTTAGCTCAGACCGTGGTATCAGGCAGAGTTTTAAGATTTCTAATATTAGAAAAACATTCCCAATTTTTTCATTGACTTGACTGTGTGTGTATTACAACATCGTGTGAGTGACAATACATTTTGATGCCAGTCACCTTCAAGACTTAGCACAAAGTTAAACAAATCCTTTTCACTCTTTTCTGATGGACCCACAGTCAGACTACTCCAGCTAACAGAATGCACTATTGGGCCTGGTCGCTGTTCAAACTCCTGGATCATCTGGCAGAAGTTATCATCTGCAGTATTGCAGAGTCAAACCCAGTAGCTAGTGTGGGGGGAGCCTGCCAGCACAGAGCCAGTCTGCCTGGCGCTGCAAGACTGTGTGGAGTTTTGAATGGGAGTGTTTGGGACTGCAGATGAGAGGCCGATGGCAGCGTGACAATGATGTATATGGGGAAATTATGATGGAAAAATACTTTGCCAAAGGAGACAAAGCCTTCAAGCATCTTATCCCATTTACAGAGCTCTGACTCTATGCAGTGAACATCATCCCTCAACTGTGAGTGAGAAAGTTTGCAGTCCTTACATACAGCCTCAATGACAACTGTTTTTCAGTCCAAGTCTAACTTAAAACAACTGATAAAAGTGGAAACTGAAAACATCAAGATAAAAGCAGTACCACAATTTGTAGCAAAGTGTTCTTTTATTGAGGACTGGAGTCCTCCATCGAGATAGAATAAAAATTTTGAATTAAAATTAAATTAGCAAGCTTTAATGGTGCAACGTGACATCACACTCTTAGGGAAGTCCTGGTGCATCAATTTGAGATAAAGTTTCTGTGGACTGTATAGATTTCTCTGTGTAAGAGCGCAATGATCCTTTCACATATTCTATTTATTATATTCTACATTATTTAAATGCACTTAGACCTTCCTTTCAAACATGGAATTTTGCCCCAATATGGGACATTCAATCATAGCATTATGGAATCACAAATCTCAAAGTACATACTAATTTAAACTTAACTAAACTAAAGCCTGTGGTAGGACACAAATTATGCTAGGTAGGTAGGTAGATAGATAGATGTACTTTATTGATCCAAATTAGGAAATTCTTCTGTTGCAGCAGCCAGATAACAGACGAATTGCACAACATAAAAATAAAATGCAAAAAAATATTTACAAGAGCAAAAATATAGAAATGTGCAAGTCAACAGACAACAGCCCAAGAAGACTTCTCTGATTTGGTACACACAGATCCCATTTTAGTAAGTATCGGGCACTATGTTCCCTGTATTGGTAACGACTTTGGCTATTAGATGCAAATCAGGTGGGGCTGAACTGTCCAATATGGATATAATTCCAACGGAGACCGGATTGCATGACTGCCTAAAAGGCAGCGGCTCACCGCCCTTTAAGTGCATTTTGAAAGTAGAATTCAGTAGGCAGGAAATATCTGAGAGCGCTTAGTACAGAAGAAAATGTAGAATGTAGTGAGATCTATTCCATAACATTTACTTTGGAATCAGTTCGCTTCCAGCTGACAACAAGTGTCTTTGCGGTATTTACGCACACTACAAGTTAGATGTATGAAACAGCCAATGTCCCACTAGGGATTTACAACCAATTGCACTGCCAATGTTTTTCCAGTTTTTCATGCCAAAAAGTTTTAGCACCACATATGAGAACCGTAATGTCCCTTCCTGTGTATTTGCTCTGAAAACTTTTTGAGGTATTGAAATGATGTGTAAATATCAGTAATATTGCTTTATAGTCATTTGCACACATTAGCTTAAACCAATCCAACAATCTTCACCAACAAATTCACACATCTGCAGACACATGCTAACAAGAGAGGACACTCCAATGACTGAAATATTACTATGTCAGCTCACGGGTGACTTTACAGCTCAACAGACAATTAACCGCTGACACTGAAGCATATGGTGCAGTGACACTGGCATTAAAACAACATCATCATTTTTCTGAATAAAGCTCCACAAACCAAAACATATGCTTTATGAATTACATATCCAGAGGGCAAAGTTTTGATCATTGTTTTACGTAGAAGTACAGTACAGATAGCTTTTTGATTGGTAACTGTGTAGGTCATCTATTGACATAACCGGTAAACTAGATTGAAATATTTGTCATATAAAGACATTTAGCAACGTCCTTTTGCTGTGCACAGGAGGAAATGCCTCTATTATGGAGCATGACATCATGATGCCACTTTCCACATGAAAGGTAACAAAAAAAGGCAAGGTCAGTGACAAGGCTGCACAGGTTGACATGCTCACCAATTAGTAAACTGGTAAACCACAAACCTCTGTCTCTCTGTGAGCTACAGCATAATGGGCCTGATAAACACAGAGAAACTGTCAAGTAAACCAGCAACCCCAATGTAACAACTAGGCTCCACTTGAGCAGCCTGAAAATAGTCAGCGTAACAAGCAGAAATGTATCTCCATAACCATCACCCCTCTATGTTTCCAGACTTTCTCCAAAATCTGGTTTACAGATATTTAATGAACTGAGGAAAGATGCCAAGGAAGAGAAATGGGCCATCAGCAGCAATGCAGTATGTTATGTCACAGTTACACTTTGGTAAGTATTACAGAAAAGTTATGGGCTAACTGGTCTTGTTCCCTGTATTTCACTGAGGGAGCTGAACATAATGTTGTCACCAGCATCACGTATTGGCCAGAAGAGTAAAAATAAAGAATTACTGGCTACACAAATACACACTGAAATACTCATCTCTCTCATGGAAACTTTACCCAAACTAACCTTGCAAATCTTACATCGATCTCTCACTGGAAGCATTACTGGGATTGGTTAGAGGGATTAGGAGATCATTAAGGCAAGGTGAGTTCATATTATAGATAATAACTCCTGAAGATTTACAAATAAAGGTTCATATCAGATGCCGACAACCCTGACCAGTCAATATACATTTTTAAAGTAAAAATTGTCTTCATTATTTAATGATTATTTTTCTGATTACTAAAATAGTTTATTTGCAAAGTTTCCCAGAGTCCAGGGTGATCTATTCATGTTTGTCTGAAAAAGAAAGCCTACTTGTTACTTTTGCTAAAAAATAAACAATAAAATTTTAAAACCGCTTATCCAAATAGTTGCCAGTTAATTTTGTCACAATAAAATGAGGAATTGATTGACTACCTCCCCCCAAAGTGGGCATTTATGATTATGACTGATTCATGGCAGCAGAATATTGTCTTTTATTACGTTGCTATAGTTTTCTAAAAATTACTGTAAAGAAAATTGGCAAATTGCGTTCAGTATCAGCAAAGCTAATGTCGGTAGCGCATGTGTTTTTGGGTCGATACGAATGACTCTAGGTGGGTTTGGGTGGCATATATAAGTGTGATTTGCTCACTTGAAGGCCTCCTGCCGAGAAAGCATCTGTCTGCATAACAGCCTTCAGGTAATAACAATAAAAGCCCCCGCCTGCTGTGTGAAATGGACTCAGTGCCACTCACACACGGTCCTCACCCGCACAGGTTGTGTTTATAATGCGGGTTGCCACCGGCAGTCACACAGGAGGTTTCACAAAGCTCTAATTAGTTGAAGGGTTGGCACTCCAAACCCAAATCAACCTGTCTGGCAACTTGACTGAGTTTTGCCTTGACCCACAATTGGACCAGTTCACCTGGTGGTTGAACCTGTACAGTGGGGTAATTATGCTATTGTGACTGGAATAATAAAGTCAGGCATTTGCCTATCAATATAGCAAACCTCTGATATTCATCAAGAATTCTGTCTGTGCGATATTGGTGGGCATTGGAAAGCATTTAGTTCGGTTTCAATGTCCAGTCACTGTTGAGTATGCCTATCCATGCATAGATAAATCATTAAATATATTAATTAGAACTTATTGTTGGATCAGTTTTAGATCATTTAAAATTGTTGTAAGTTGAAAGATACAGTACAAACATGTACAAATTAACTATTAAGCAAATGTTTCAAAGCTAGGCATTCAGTTAGGCTAGATCGCATAGAAGTATCTTATGATATAAGCTTGAAAACACTTCGGTATGGAAATAATGTCACTGGTGTCGGTTTTACTAATCTCAGCACTTTACCAATGCAGGTTTAATAGCTGCATGGTGTTCACCAACTAACCTGAAGAGAAACCTTTCTGGTGATAACATGATTTTCCCTGGGGAGGAGCTGACACAGTGGAGGAATGAGGAAGAGAGGCCAGCTTGCAGCAAGATGTATGGCTCCTAGGGCATAATGCTGGAGGGGAAACAGACTTCAGCTTTATCCAAACAGTAATTGCATCATCAATTATAACTGCTAAACGGTTTTTAAGTCAACTGCTGATGTGGCCACCATTAACCTCACTGCGCTTGACCAAGGTGAACACCGCTCCCCATAACGTATGTCAAACATGCTGTCAGTGCGCACAAGCACACAAGTCAGGCGTGCCCCCTCTACCCGATAGACACTCAGATAAAGGCGAGGGCTTTTACACAATCTAGCGTTACGGTGCGACAAGGTGTCATTCCTGCTTGGAGAGCTAACAGTGCAAATAAAACCAAAACTCGCCACAGATTTCTCACCAAAATCCACTTTACTTTAGATTCACATAAATCCTTACAGGGCAGTTCCTATAACGTTTGAAATCTTTATTTTGCAGGAATCGTTTTGTAGAGGCTCCTTCAGAAGTTGTTTGCAGAGTTCGTAATGGAACCTGGAACACAGCCGGCGAGTTAATATGCCTTCTCTCTCCTCTGCTGTATGCCCATGTCTTTGGATCTCTGACTGGGAAATCAATACTGTCTCCAGCCCAGCATGAGTCAATATGTGTCACAGTGCTTTTTCTCTCAAATCATTCAAATGTGTTGCATCACTGTGACTGCGAAGGTGCATTCACACAACATGTTGGTGCCAATCAAATAGAAGTTGTTCTCATACAAACAGAGGGTAAATGTGACAATTTATCGGCCCTTATCTTTAAATATTTGCAGTTAGTGAACATTTCTACAGCTCTGTTTTAGGTTGAAGCATTCATTCTGTGTCTGGAAACCTCTTAATGGGGCCAAATTGAAGGGAACAATAATTTACTGCTTTGCAAATTCATGAATGACAATGTTTTTCAACATGATGCATCCTTTTCCTGCTCTATATCAGTCAAACAGAAGTCACGTCAGCTGCTAAAAGCTGAGCTCCCACATAATCACATTTCTGAGCTGCTCACACTTCCTTCAAATCATCCCTCCAGATTTTTTTAACTTTCCTGAAGCTTTGTTTTAATTGCTTAGAAAATTAAGATTCCTATAGGGAGGTAAGTCAAATCTGTATCCTTATCACTGACAATCAATCAAAAAAAGCTGCTCGGTGAAGCTGACAAATTTTATTTTAAATAAACAAACCTCTTAATATATTCCATGCACAGAAATGCTCTGTTCATGCCCAAAACTTTCCCAACACAAGCCAATCGGAAGGTTGCTTCTGTTTGATCCAAGCTAACATGAGCAGTTGTGTGAGACATCTTAAATCATTTCAGCAAACCGTGCAAAACGACAAAATGGGCAAAGCACATAAAGTGCATGGTAGTAATTTTAACAAGAAGTTTGGTGACCAGAGCTAAAATGTTCCCATCAGGACTAGGCTAGAGTTGGACAGCCTGGTTGATGCACTCATTTTGCACCATGGACTTTTTAAAATGATTTATTTAGGTTTATCTGATGTGGGACAATAGTTCAGGAGACAACCTACAGTATATACTCATGTAGGCTGGAGGACTTTAAGTGGATATTTCTTTGGGGACAGTGCAAGAATGTATGTGTATTTGTGTGAGTTGATGCACTGATGCTGTGTGCTGATGACTGCCTGTGGTTGTGTAAGGGCAGTTTTTTTGTGTGTATTTGCGTGGGAGTGAGTCCCCCGGGCTGACTCCTCTTTTACCTTCTCACCTTTTCTCTCAAGGCTCTGCTTAGTCACGCTACAGGCTAAGCCTTCATGCTGGGTTGCAGCACTCACAACACACTATGGGGCCTGGGGAGCAGACCGAATCCCACAGGATTGCACAGCTGGCGTACATTACCCCCTGAAACCAGCATATGCCATGTGAGCCATGTGATTTCAGTCTGCAAATGGTCCAATTAGAAATGATGGAAGTCGCTGAGATGTTAGTCAAAACCAGTTAGCAAAGTTTCAGTGGTGTGTGGATGGTGACGTCTCGCATCTCACAAAATGAAGCTTGATTGTCAAAACGCCTAGTGTTCCTCCGTAGCTCTCAAGAGATTTTGAATATCAGTACTTGTCTTAAAATGACAAAAAGCAAATGTTGATCCCAGGCCAATGGAGACATAATGAGAAAGGTAGTAATTGTAGCCGTGACATTGTGCGCTTATGTAAACACTGTGCTGTTTATTTGGTCCCACTTGGATCATTTCACTACCCACCGATTGCTTGTTGGAGCTGCCCTGTGACATTTTCTTTTTGGATTTTTATGTGTCCTTGGTTAGTTTTTGTTTTTTTTATAAAAGAAAAAGAAAAAAGGAGTGAAACAGAAAAAAAAATGAAACTCATTTTGAAATCTCAGGAAAGTTTTGTCACAAAAGTGGATTTTTTTATCTTTATTTTTTTCTGTGATGCTTTTTACCTTCAGACGTTCACTTCAAAAACTGAACAGGACCAAGATACGGGAAAATAAGTTGTGGGACTTGCTATGAAACATACTGTAATATACTTGATATGGGGGCATCTGGTCATGTTAAATGATTAAGGACCTTGTGATTAAACACAGGAAATCAATTAGGCAGTGGGCAGACGCAGACAGACGCCATGATGATCTGAAAGAGAAAGAAGGAGGGAGACGGAGACTGGCCTCCTGTGTCTGTGAGCCTCTGGGCCCTGCTTTCAACCCAGAATCAATGTTACTCCACTTAGAAGTAAATTGAAACTGTTTTTCCATCGAGTCCCCACCATTTTAATTTTCACCTGAAGGGGTCAGAGAGAGGACACTTTAGAGATGATGAAAGACATTTTCCCATTTTCACAGCTTGGTCACGCTTTGACACATCATTATCCCATTGACTTAATACATGGTTTCCTCTCTACCTCACCACACCTCCCTCGTCCATTGGCAACAGTCTTTTCCCTCTCCATTTTTCTTTTTTTCCCTCTTTGTTATTCTATTTCTTTCTTCCATCTACCTCCATACTGCCTGTAGATCCATCTATGTTTTCCTTCAATTCACTGCTGCTATACCACCCACAATAGTCCCGTTGTTTTTCATCTCTTAATCTTCTCTTCCTAATCACTTTGTCCATCTAACACTTCTCAATTTTCTGCGATCTCTCCCCCCCGCCCCCAGATTCGCACATCTTTAATGCTTTCCATCCATCTCCACATCGAGCACCTCTTCTTTCATATCATCCCCCTCTTTTGTCATTCTCTCCCTTCACCTTCTTTGTTTTCTCTGCTGCAGCTCCTTTCCTGTGTGCCAGCCTTTCCCTCCACCGCTTCAAACAATTTAATGGCCCTAAAAAACAAAAATCAAATCCCAGTGTGAGGAAAGACTCCTTTACTTTTTCTGTTTTGTGCTTTTCACTGCCAGAACACTATTTTCACTTCCAAGTCTTAATTGCCACCTATTACACAAATATAAAAGGTCTCCTGAAAGCTGCTTCCAAACTACTCTGTGTGGAAAAAACTTTGATGGCTTACATTAACACACAGGCTAACACACACAAACACACAAAGTTAGGCCTGTACAAACACACATAGTGTGTAGTACACAGACAAACATGTTACTAATTATAAGACACAAATAAGTTTGCCAGAGAAAATTGATATGGCTTCTGCATAAATAACATGTGATCTGATCTCCATAAAAGTATTAAGTACGTATAAATACAACTTTTTTACTTATAATCCACAAATAATGATAATATTTTGTTACAACGGAAGGCGAGCCAAATATTATCCTGTAAGATACTTTGATAAACTTGTATTTTGTGTTCAAAACAGGCTGCATGTCATAACTATTGTATAGATGCATTGTGTAAATCCCAGAGATGCAAAGTGAAATTGAGAGTAATAAATAGACACCAGGATACGATCAGACTTTAAATAATCTCCATGAACACACACTCAACTTTAAATGGAGAACATAACTCAATCAAACAGCGTCCAAACAATATAAATGTTACAATAAAATAGTCCTTCTTAGGATAGCAACACTGTGATACAACACAGATGTAAAGGTGAGCCTTTAGAAGAGGCACCACTTCCGAAATCAAGAGCAAAACAAATCCAGTGACCCAGACATGTTCTCCTGCGAGTCAACAGAACAAAATCCCTGCACTGAGGAAACAGGCAGCAGTGCTGCTTCAGCACCACGGACAGCTCCTGCCCAGTGGCAATGCACTGTGGAAGCCAAATAAGCAACAAACAGCAGGAGCAGGACACGGAGCAGCTCGATGCCCGGCGACAGACCATTCAGCCGCGGATTCATACAGTAGGTTGCTAGATTAGAAACATTTATTAACTAATTGTGATCTACTGTATTTCATCATAGCACTATCCAAAGCACTGTAAAAACTTGTAGTTGTGGGTTCTTTTGGTTTAAACAGATCTTTTTAGCAAACAAAAACTCTCTCACAGTGAACTCAACTACAAATATATGCAGGTATATTACAAAATAAAACACGTTTATGAGTACTTGTGTAAAACTATGACGTGGTATCACACATTGTTATTTTTCCTCTGTATGGTGCACCTAAACACACCTAGCCTAAATTTAGGTTGAGTGGAGAAGTTTAGATGCTGTTTGGATGTACTTGGTTCATGTTAGACTGTACTTCTCATATTTCAACCACAATAAGAGTAAATGAAGATCAGGAGAACACGATTTACTTGGAGGCATTGATTTATTTCTATGGAAGAAATATCATGTTTTTTTGCTTGTGATGCACCTCAGCTTTCATAATTGGTGTCAATATAAGGCAATGGCTTTATTGTGTGCTGTATAATCCATGAGGTCTTCATCCTATACCAGCTAGTTTCTCCTGCCAGCTCAGCACTCAGCCTAAGTCTGTCCTTTATATCCTATCCATATTTTAATGGAAGGAAGTGTGTGTGTGTGTGGGGGGGGGGGGCGTTGAGCAGGGGAAGGCCACCGTGGGAGCACTCTTCTCCAAGGATAATTAAATCAAGCTTTAAAATGTAAATATACCATAAAACAATATTGAGCTCCACTGGTTTTAATTGATGCCTGTCCTGAATGCTCGATGAGGCTGTTAATTTTTACTGATGGCTCACTACAGCCACATAATAACTGGCACCAGGCCTGGAGATGTGACCCTTCACACTACAGTCACAAGTTGATAGTTTAGACAAGATCAGGGAGAGCTTACTGTGGAAAACCAAAGAGGAGTTTCACAACTGTTGGAATATTTATGGATGGATCAAGAAACTTTTCAAAAAACATACAGGCGCACGCAAACACCCACACATTTTAAATGATATCTAGGTTCTCCTGTGAACATTTAACTAATTCCAACACATCTGACACGATGTGGGTATGCCAGACTGCGTCTGGGAATTCCAGGTCTCGCATGTGTTTCGAGTGTCAGCCAATATTCCAACCATTCCCTCCCTGTCCTCACCACCCCAACCCACCATCCCCCAGGTTTCCATTTAGCCACCATAATGCACCATAAGCACTGTGACACGCCATACAGATAGTCTGTATGTCCTACCCTATGAGAAAGACAGATTTAAGCTGATGTATTGGTGACCAATGACAATCCAATTTGCAGAACTTCCACAAGCAGCAATGAAGTGATTTAATTTGAAACTCCGCTGTGTTGCTATTTTCATCCAATCTACCATTTCATGGATGTGGGGTTTGACGGCTGACAAAAACTGACATTCATATCAGCTGGTGTGTGCGTGATACTTCGATTCTGTGCATAATGTGTTAGCATCTCACCGTCATTGTAAAGGTGATATATATGCACAAATATCAGCACATTTTCTTGATAAAAATCACTAGAAATCGCATGTGGACTAGAGAGTGTTGAAATGCCATATGATGGGAATGAAAGAGTATTCAATTATTTTTGAATGTGTTATGTCAGTTATATTTGGAAAGAAAGCTGCAGCATAATCTATAGTGCTACCCAGCACTTCAGCTAAGTTTATATACTATTCTCCTCACACTGTGTATGTACACTACCAGTCATATTCCCATTCAAATGAATGGGAAAGTGTGTCCAAACTTTGGACTGGTAGTGTATGTTACTGTGCAGTTCTATTGTGGGAACTTGTCCGTAAGTTCAGATAGTGATTTATTAATGGAAGAGAGAAGACTTTTCTATGCAATCTGCACTGCTTCAATGGTCCAGCGCCAAAGAGGAATATATAATTCATTAGTGCTAATACAGTTGCCATTTTGTGTTGCTGAGATCAGATGCAGGATGTAACTTTTGATGATGTTTCATATTGAACCTGCAGTTAAAAATACATAAATTACTGGAGAAATATCAGCGAGAAACATTTATGGTTGAGCTGTCGGAGAGGGAGTAAATTAGCCTATTGCAATTCACATGGATCTTCGGTTATGAATGGTGTGTAGGCAACTGTAAACTTCACGATCGCCTGTTCTACACTTGAGGAGACTTCTTGAAAATGGAGTTGCTGAACAAACAGATGAATTTGCCAAGACCACAGGTGCTCCCTTTCCTCTGCCTTCTCATTCCCCCAGTTTTTCCTCCACACATCTCTCAGACTTCCTAGGAGGATGCCTTTAGTCATCTCATCCAACAGCCAATCTCTTTACCTGTGCTATGCATCATCCCTCTCCTCGTATATCCATCTCCCTGACTCTTATTTTTTGTAATCTATTGAATTCCTCTATATATTCATCCCTCCTTTTCCTTTGTCTGTTCATCAGCATTCCTTCAATACTCTACCTACTTGCCCTCTTAAATTTACCTCTCCATCTCTGCTACTTTTATATTCCGGGGCAGGTAGAGAAGCTTATTTATTAATGGCTGTGTTCATCACTTATGCTGCTTATCTGACAGCGTGTATGGGCGACTGTCTGTTTATGTGGTGCCTTTTAGTCTTGACTATTTTATATAACACTTTTAATATCTACTGCAAAATCAATTGCTTGGTTTGAAAACTGAACGTTAAATTTGAGTTGTTGTGGTCTCATTGCCACCTGAGTCAGCTGCTCTCCCATGGGAAGCCCTCATTATGTTTCCATTCTTTCAATTATACACTTGAGGCATAATGCATGAAAGCGGCTGAATTTCTACGTGAGAGCCCGAGTGTTCATGTTTGAAGCTTTGCTGACAGAGAGAAAAAACAGTGCTGCTTTTCTTACACTATAATTGTCACGACTGTGAATGCACGTTATTAACTAATCCTTCAAATTTCAAATACACAAATCTATAATTATTTTATTAGTGACACAAATAGTTAAAATTGACATTTCAAGCTGCATTAAGGCTGTTCTGCTGACTCCTAAGAAAAAAGGAACTCTCTTGAATTTGAACTTTTCACACAGCTCGGCAACATGACTTTTCCCAGCTCGGGGAGATAAAGAGCTGTAGTACTCAGATTAGTGGTCGTCTTAACTAATTATCCACAGCTAATTAATGTGAGGAAAAAGCAATCAAAATGGCTTCACCTGTCTCATTATATACCCGTCAAACTGCATGGGGTTGGATCCAAGAAAAGGTGAATGATGAAAGTCTCATAGCTGGACTCCTGTGCTGACAACCTGTTTAATTAGATTAAATAGGTAGTTGTTAATTAATTAGTATATCATGGTTGACTGGTCCTGGAATTTTTATGGCCGGAGCCATTGGGTGCTTTCATGACCTGTGGTATTAAAACTTCTCATGAACACTAAGACTCTAACAAGGGGCAATAAATTCTTCTGACAAAAAAATGCATCTGTGTCTCTGTCTTTCTCCCCATTTTTGGGATTTTAACAAAAAAAGATTCAAAAACCTTTACCAAAATGCCAAAGTAAATTTTTGGTAACTGGCAGGAAACATGCTTATATGGCAGCTGCATAAACCATCTTTATAACATTACTTACATACATATATGCATATTAAAAGAGCTACTGTGATTGTAATTGTTGTTTTCCACACTGGCTGTGAAGTTGTGGCTCCGTGGAGGGACGTCACAGTAAAATACAAAGGACAAAGTGGATGTCTTTATTTCCTGTTAAAATGTCTACTGAAGTTCAGCCAAAGCTTTAGTCTGCACCTCTAAAAGTGAGGAATTTAAATTTTGCTCCCAGTTTTTTACTGTGCAGGGACATAGAGAAGGGATCACCTCACGGTCATTATGAAGATTACACCTACCAAAAAAAAAAAACAAAAAAACAAAAAAACCCTCTAAACCTCCATGAGAGTAATGCATGAGAATAGATCTGAAAAAGCCTAACCTACAAAACACAATGACATATAATCGAAGAAGTCAGATCCCCATGATACAAAGCTTTTAGTGTGAGTCTAGCCTGAGCTACTAATGTTACTGAGCTGGAGACAACTATCACAACTTAGACTCACAAATCCGCCTTTTCAAATTCCAATTAAAAACCCAAAAGAGCTTGCTGTATTACATTAACACTATTCTCTCGACTTGTTGTCATCACTTGCTGAGGTATTTCTGTCTCCCAGGCTGCAAATTAAGTACGGAAATAACCACTCTTATCAGTTTTAAAACCCAGAGCAACACAAGGAATGAATACCCTGCTTTGACCATCATCGGCACAATCCAGAGAGAGCCTGAAACCTGAGCCTTGGTTCCCATTGATACCTGTGTTGACTTATTCAGGCTTCCTAAGAGCTGCTGCCTGGGGTCTGCTGATAGAGTGGCTCCTGTGCTCTAAGGGAGCTGACTGAAATCAACTGGAAATCAAACCCCTCCACCTCCCTGTTCACTCCTCAGCAGGGTAGACTCCAGATGGTGCTGCCATTTACGTCTCTTTTTATTTTGCTTTACTGGCACACAGACAACTGGCAATAAGTAAAATGAGGGGGGAAATAGTGGCTCTCCTTCATGAGGGGCCAGGAGGAAGAAGAAGTCTTCACCACGGGATATCACATCCCCGGGATGTGAAACTGATGTAACATTGAGAAATATGGAATTGGAGTTGATAGATACTGTACATGTATTATCTCCAGAGGAGTCTGCAAATGGTTATTTAAATGATTGCAGCCAAGTATCCCTAAGCAACTCTGCAGCACACAGTTTATTTTATGTTTAATATTTTGATATTATTCAAAAGACACACACACACACACACACATATATATTTATTATTATTAATATACAAAAAACAGATTGAGTTGATATTTCTATATTACACATATATTATACAAAATCTGAACCTTATTACATCCAATCACTAAATCTGCAACACAGGATTTAGGGGATATTAAATTGTGTACAAGTTCAGAGAAGTCTGGATCACGGTTTCATTTGAATTTCATTTTCATTAGCTATGAGTATTTTCTATTATTTTAATGTTAATTTAAATGTTTAGAATCTTATGTAACATCACTAAACATATTGATCCATGCTTTTCTATGATCATATATCTGATTTACAACAAATTCATGTGTCTAATTGTTGCATATAGCAAATGTTATTGCATATTTTTAGAGATGGGGTTGTGAATGCTACATTACACTTAGCACAAATCCTGTAATTATTGATTCTGGTGTGAGTAAATGTGAGTAAAATATCAGTTATAGTTCACTAATCTCTTTCCCTGGACCAGTAAATACAGCAGAGCACGATGAGGCTTCGGCAGCAGACACAGCACACCACTGCCCTACTGTGTCTGTGCCCCCATGCTCCCCACCACCCCACCCCCAATCCCCCATCCCCCACCTCCCCCCACATGTTGTCAGTGTGTTTGGTGTGTGTTTGTTTGGCGTTGTTTTGATCGCCGATGCTTGTGTGTTTGGGCTGTGCTGGCTGGGCGGTGAGTGTGCCCAGTGCAGAGCTGATGGCGTGCCAAGTGCTCTCTGCGGACCGGCTGTGCCTTCCTGTCTGCTCAGCCACCGTGAACACAGAGCCGACAGACTGCTGCAGGGGGAACACCACTTCCTCTCTCCTCTTACTCGCTCTCTCTCTCTCTCTCTCTCTGTCTCCTTACATACAGAGAAGCTTTATCCTCACTCCTCATCAGCCTTTTGCCTTTCTCTCCTACATATCTTTGTATTTTCTTTCTCTTATTTTTCTCCTGCTTCTTTTTCGACACATTCTGATTTTCGGTAATAGATTTTGTAGTAAAACCAAATATTGATATATTGATATATTTTATTATTTTATCTTTTTCCTTTTGAACAAATAAAGGGGATTTATAACTTTACATCTGCACTTTTGTAGAAAATGCGTCACTCTTTTCTTTTTTACATGCAGATTTGGTAACATTTTTAGCATTCTAGTTATTTCTGGTACAGTAGCAGCACACAATTCACAGTAATTGCTGGAGTTTTGTGTTGCTCCTAAGCACCATAGCTGTTTACAGAGACCCCATCCCATTGGATTGAGCTGGAAACCTCTGCCCTGGCATTGAATTGCAATACCTACTGTTCATTAACATTTAGCTCTAATTACCAGGCTCATTAAAGCATCGAATTAGCAGAAAAATTCTTTCAACCTCCTCCCTGTGCTCAATCGTTAAGCAAATGGTGCATCACAAGTTTGAAGTGATTACTATTGAGATGTAAGTGCCATGGCCCCATGAAATGTCACTCTGCTGCCTTAAAAATAAAAGTAAAAAAGAGGGAAGGACTGCAAGTAATTTCCTTCGACTTGGTGGGAAAGCTGCTTTGTGTGCACACAGTGAGGTCCGTCATTACTTCAAACATAGCTATTATTCTAGTGCTACATGCTGTGAGAGAAGCGGCCTCTCCAGAAGGTCACAAAATGTACATCCAGATAAAAAAAAAAAAAAACAAAAAAAAACTAAAACAGGGTGACAGCTGTCGAGCTAATGCAAACTTCTTAAGTGTTTGGACGCACAGACAGGCACACACACAAAAATACTTTTTAACAAGAAGTGAACAATGTGAAATAATCTGTGTTTCTGTGTATTTCATATCTTGGAACAAAGTCAGATAATCACTGAAGTTGAAGTAATGAACATACGCAACCTATAAGACACAGATAAAAAATTTGATTTTTCTTGTGACTGTTGAAAAAGAAAAAAAATCACAAAAGAATGAAGAAACACTTGGAGAATGACTCGGACAAATGCTAATTGGTGTCAGAATCTCGCAAACCTCTGGGTTAGAACTGTTTGTTTCACACTTCTGTTGATGGGAAACAACAACAGATTTCACAGGACTGAGAATCAAAAGCTGAAACTGTTTAGAAATGGAGAGAGAAGTGGGCTCCAAGCTGAGATGATTCCAAAGGGACACCAGAGAATGAAGAAGCACAGTCTAACAGTTAAAGGCAAAAAAAATAAATAAATAAAATAAAGAACTGATCTGTTCAACAGCACTGTGTATGAGGCTAGCATACACAAATAGTGCTGTATGGTGTCCGTAGTAGCACATGGAGGGAGCTGCTGCTCTGCCAAGGTTTGTCAAAGTATCTCGGAGGATAATGTCAGGGACCTTGGGTGGTACAGTAGGACAAACATCAAAGTAAATCTATACCTAAACGACTTAAAAAAAAAAAAAAAAAAAAAAAAAGAAAGTTCAACTTGAAGAGGCCCAGTCAGAGCTCAGACCTTAATGTTGATGCTACAGAAAAAAACCCACAAGAGAACACACATCGGACATCTTGGTCCAGATTTCCTTTTGTACATTGTGCTGGTCCAATCAACAGCTTTGGGAAGAGCTTGTTAGAGAATTTTGTTTGAGTCTGTCATAGGAGTTTTGACAATGTTTTAGTTTCATCAGTACTGTTTGTGTTAAAGGGTTGTGTTCAACTGAGACAAAAAGAGTCTAATTGTCTGAGTTTTATTGGATCCAGCACACTGTGTTCATGTTGTGGTTTAGATGACGACCTGATCACGTTATGACCAACAGAGCTGGAAAACTGTCATTCTGAAAGGTTGATAAATGTCTTCTGGCGGGTTTGTATGGTAAACTCACCAGAAAACTTAAACACACACTCATATTGACAATCGAACAATCCTCCTGCTTGGTATTCAGGAGGTCAAGATTAAACGGATCTTTCATTGGTTAATCCATCCAGGTCACAACCTTGAATTAGTAATGTGAGATGAATTGATTGGTTGATACATCTGAGGGAATATACAGAGAGAATTAACTTCACCATTCCTTCACATGTGCAAAAACCCATCTTTTTTTTTTTTTTTTTTTTTTAAGCGTTGAAGAACGAATAATGTTTGGAGCATATCATACCCAGGTAGAGCCTGTTCATTCATGCATGCTTGACTCATGTTTGAAGTATTTGCTGTGAAAAGATTGTTCGGGTATAATCAGACAGCAGCTGCAATATAAAATGGCAAGAAAAATGTACATAGACCTGTCCATTAAATTATATTTTGGTGTGCAATATTTGATTTGGCAGGTGCTAGTTTTCCAATGCACAGAAATAAAATGAATCCAAATATTTAAGTTTTGATATATGCTTTACTATTACTTTATTAAGGCCTTCTTACATTTAACCTTCAAAAGTAGTGATGTCCAATAATAACAGTTTTCAGTGTTTTGTTGTTAATATATTCTGTTAATTTCTCAATTTTTCTTGCTACAATAACAGAGGACGCTGTATTACACCTTACATAAGCATCTGGCCCATATGTCTGCCTGTCTCTCTGTCTGTCTGGAAGTGGAGGTGACCTGTGCTATGAATTAAAAAAAAAAAAAGTATAAATTTAAATGAAAGTATAATCACAAACCAACTAAAAACTGAGAATGGGATTTGAAGCATGTTTAAAATGTGCAGGAAGTTCCCCGGCGCAGGGTGCTCCTGGGTTGGATATGTCATGGGTGTTTTACTGAAAAGCAGCAGGAGATAGAGTTAATGTGGTGTATCGCTATCTGAAAGACCTGCTCCTATTACAACCCACTCATCTCCAACAAACTCTCCCATGACTCTTTCTACCTCCACACTTCTCTATCTGTCTCTCTTGGTCTCACCTCTCTCCATTTCATGGCTGTTTTCTTCCTCTATTTGCTTGACAAGACAATGGATAATAACCCTGGAATAGCACAGAGACCGGCAAATGAGAGTAATCAAGCTGTCTTGTCCTGGTGGTGTTCAGGTTCACTCATCAAACCCTAATTATCACCCTGGAAACCAATGTTCCGCTTTAATTGTTCTGATGAATGAAATATTACAGAGAGGAGTTGAGCAGCACCCGAGCGGAATAACAGCTTTTAGCCATAAAACACAGCAGAGTAGGAGGAGGAGGAGGAGAGCGGGGAGGAGGAGGAGGAGTGAAGGTGACTCAAGAGAGAGCCAGGCAGAGTGTGAGAGAGCTGACAAAAGTAATGGATAAAGAGTTCAGGAAGAAAAAAAAAAAAAAAAAAAAAAGACGTGAGGAAAAGGGGAAGAGTGAAATCAAGGGGAAAAATAGCTAAGAAAAAATGTAGAAATGACAGTAAGAACGTTCGGGGAGGCTCATCAATGACTCAGAGTGAGGATGTTTAAGTGCGGTCTAATTGCTTCAAGATAGAGCATGAGGAGGTGTCTGGCCGGTAATCGAGACAGATTGCACCCAGTGGTTTTTTATATGGCTCCCAGCGGGGTTGTTGTAACATTAAGAAAGGCCTGAATTATTGGACCTGATTCCCTATTACCTGTTAACATCGTGCAATCACACAAATTTATTGTGCTAACTTCGGATTTATTATTGATTTTATTGTTCTGTTATTTTATTTCACATTTCATTTAATATTATGTTTTAACATGTTTTATGGATATTATCTCCATCTAGATAAATAGATAGATAGAGATATAGGTATATATATGTAATTAAAGCACCTGTCATATAATATTTCTTTGTTGTGAGGCACTTATTCTTATTACCATTATTATTACAACTACTAATTAATTGATTTGTTTGTATGTATTGGGCTGTTGTCCATCCAATAGTCCAAACCTCAAAAGTATTAAAAATAGGTTAAAGCTAAAATAATTTAACGATCAGTGATTTCATTTGAGAAGCTGGAACAGTAACCAATTATTATTATTATTATTATTTTAACTGTTGGGTGGATTCATTTATAACACATTCTTTTCAGAAAAAGAGTTTTCCTTGTATGGAAAAAATAAATATATTTGTGACGAAACATATTTGTACAATATTCCATTCAATGGTTAGTTGAGTAAAAGTAAAATGCAGTATGAAATGTAAAAACCTTGGTACTTAAATACATCACAACAAATAAAGTACATGTAAATAAACAGACATCTCTCAATTTTCTTTTTGGTGCTCATTGTACAGTAAAATGATTTTACTGTACGATTTTTGACTTTGATATCAAATGAAACCTTCTGATAAACATAGAATCTTCTCCATCTCTACTTTGTTGCAGAACTCTTAAAAGTTCTTACCAACAGAAGTCATACCTAGACGCATTGACTTAGTACACTGTTGGAAGGTGAGGCATGTTTTCAGTAATAACAGTGTATGGGACATGTCTGCTGGGCTGTGCAGCATTATTGATATCACTTCCTCCCCACCCCCCAGTTGTTCCCAGTGCATAACCAGCAGGGGAGGAGACATTGAGCGAACAGAGGCAAAGAGCTGACAAAGTATGAATAGCAGGGGTTCAGTCCTTCACAAACACACACAAACACACACGAGCACACACATAATAATCTGTGATTGTCCACATAAACCAAAACCATACACACATGCACATGTAGATATTCATGGGTAGATGTGAGTTCCATTTAAAATAAAAAGAAATATAAAGGAAAAATTAAGAAATTTTATCTAAAAGATGCAGATCAACTTCTTTGGTAGGGTGAAGAGACATGGTAAATCAGAAGGTGTGAAAACAGACTATGAAAGAAATATACCAGTGTGAAGAATATATATTTCATTAAATTAGTTTCGTTATGCATGGAAAGAATACACTTGAAATGATGTGTCTTTTGAAGCATAGATACGAGGATAGTTTTTATCCCAGAGCACACAGAGACTTTTCCAGAGATGCAGTCATTGTCCCAGCCTTACTCTTGTGCTAACCTTCCTTGAACATTATGCACTTCTCTCCTGGACAGTTTAATAAGGCGGTTTTATCATTTTTCAACCAGAGCATTAGTTAACTTTATAGTAGTTTTAGAAGTTAGCTGACAAACTGAGATGTTGGAACACTTTGCCCATAGCGTGACTGGCCTCCCTGAGCACCTTTGGCCACAGTAAATTATGAAGCAGATGTAACTCGTCCTGTAAAACTATTCTTTATTGTACATTATTCATCCCTCGTAAATGCATAATAGATTCTGCCAAACAGACGTGTGTCCACGAGACACGGACATACATATTAATATATAGGATATATGTAGTTGTCCTGAGAAAATAAACTGAGCATGATAACCTCTACGACCGTGTTCAGTTGTGTCTCTCATCGGGAGCATCCCAATCTCACCAAACAGCCCTTTGCTCCAGCAAAAATCACTGATTTATTCGGAAGCCCACAGATATTTCCACCTCAGATTTTTTAATTAACCATTTTAAATGGATTCATTTTCAGAATAAATGAAACATGAAACATTGAATCCTACTCTTTTATCTTCAGCATCAATCTGATTTGTTATAATTTAGCTGCCACTGAGTGGAATAGAAAGGTATATCTCACAAAGAAAACCTATAATGTGTATGAACTCAACACTCACTCATGTTGCATATTGAGAGAATCAAACATGCACCACTTGCTGTAATTTGTCATGAGAAGAGAAAGTGCAACAACAAATGCCATGAGTACATGGCAAGGCCGTTTCACCGGCCAGTGATAAATCACTCCTAAATTGCCTTTCCAAACTATTAAGCTAACAAGGCGGTCGGCAGCCTGGGTTAACTTCAAACGATGGGAGCAGAGCTCGTAGGAGGAGCATGCTGACTGAGACGAATGCTTAATGGAAAAGATCAGAGTACGAGAATGTTCCTTCCAAAATGAAACATATTCTACCTAATGTCTTTCGTCCTTGGGGCGCCACATGGAGGTTTGACAACTGTTTCAACCGACGCACAATAAAAGACAAAGGTAGACGAGCACAGCTCAGGTTCATCATGCCTCTGGGTAGACGTGTACACAGTCAGCTGTGTGTCATAAATAATACACATAGTATTACAGCAGCAGAAATCAGGCTTTGACTGATATAGTTTTTTCGAGGCCAAGGCCTGCTTCTCTCAGAAAAATGCTACCCAGATATCTTGAAATTGTCATTCCCACAAGTCTCAGTGTTCCTCTTTATTTCACAATTAAAACACCTTAAGCAAAACACACAAGCATAGAAACTATATAGGAACGGAAATTAGTTGGCCAATTTCAAAGAATCTATCTGTTTAAGTGATGATTTTAGAGCTTTAAAAATATATTTTGATTATAGGCCATACAATACATCGGACACAGTAATCCCGGCACTGCTAAATAACGGCACAAATCCTGTAAAAAAATTTGCAGTCTTGTTCCTGTTGAGGGCAACAAGTCCTTGCCTCTTATCTGCAGGCCAGCTGAGTTGGTTGGTCCTATCAGCAGGCTGTTATCTTGGTGCCCTGTTAAACCTCAGCACTTTATGAGCTACCTGGGCCTTATCAATGTCTGTCCTCCTAGAGAAGGATCCATGGCCGCCGGGCCTTCACCGACCCTGGATCGACCTCTCCTTGGTTCTCCCCATCCAGCCTCGCTGTTCTCTTACACTCTCATTCCCAGCCCTCATACTCACTCCCTCCTGTTTCTACTGTCAGGGTATATATAGCCGCCTACAGTGTGCACGTTTTTAATGAAGAAAGAGTATCATACTCTGGAAAGAGTTTAATTTAAGCAGAAATAAAATAACAATAATAATAATAAAACACTAATACTTGATTCATTACACTCAGGGCGCTTATGTGGACAGGCAATGAACACACTGTACCATTCTAGAGGACATGTGCTCTTGTACCTTGTACTCATGTAGCCTGATGAAGACATGATTTGATTCCAGAGATTCTTGGATAATGCAGGGAAATCACCCATTTCAGCTAATCGAAACTTCATCGTAACCTCAAACTGCATCCACTCTTGCCAACACTGATTGAGTCAAATATTATTTTAAATTACAGGTGAATTTCAGCAACTCATACTGATGTGACAGAATTAACCTAATAGTTAATTCTTACTGAAAGACTTAAGCCTCTGTCTGCAGCAATATGTCTGCAGTCTCTTCATACTGGGAATGCCGCCACATTGGTATTCATGGTGTGTTGTTCTTAAAGCACCTAGCATCCAGCCAACCAATTATTCCATAACAATTGAGAACATGCATATTAGAAATGTCACATTACAAAAAACTAAATGTGATAAGTGCATGCCTTGCAAAACAATCACTGGGTAAACAAGACCGTGCAGCTTCGCCAAAGTCAAATGCTGTCTCCTATTTTATTTGAACAATAGAAAACATACACATAGAATTTGTTATGCAGCAAATCCAAACCCAAATGGAATATTGTAACCTCAGATTAGGAAAAAAAAACCATATTCACCGCAATGCTGTGAGACTGTGCAAAGAACTGAGGGCGGGAAGCAAACCTGCGGATGTGAGAGGGTGTCTATAATTTTTAGAAATGAGGGGTTCATATTTTCAGCTCACTTTCTTTGTCTATTTAAGTAGATGTTAAACAGAAGAAATTAAGATGCAAAAAAAATTGTTGGCTGGTTCTCCTTCATGGTTCTTTTAAAATCCTCAGAAAAACAATGACAGCCAACTATAAAAAAAAAACAAAACAAAAGCTGTATATGGCATGTTAACACAAAAGACCGTTATGGAAATGACAGTTAAAGCAAATGCATTAGTCCATCATGACATAACAATCAGGAGACTATTATGTCGTTGTCGCAAACTATATTTCTCATTATTGGATTTCAACGTAAATACTATTAGATCTCATACATACTGCCTACAGTAGAACCAAAAGCAACTATTACAATCAAGGAAAATATGCCCAAAAAACTAAATCTAAATGATGAAAAACTCACGATGTTGTATTTACAACTAAAAAATGACGAGACACCACTGGCCTGGGCAAAAGACAAAACCGCAATCAAAGTATCACAAAAACATAACCCACACTAAAAAGACACCACTTTTAATCCAGCTCACTTTGCTTTAGTCACAGTATGAAAGTATGATTTACAGACCTGAGCGCAGTTGTTGAAGTTGACAAGAAAATTAAAAAACATCAAGAGCACTGACGACCCCCTGCTTCTGTGAAATAGGCCGTCTCTCAGCGCGACATTAAAATGGGACATTCAAGTGCAGGTAAATTTGTTGTGACTCACACTAATTGACAGGCCCAAGAGGCTGCACTATATTGGGTTGATGCTTTCCCAGGTAGCTGTGTGTGTGAGTGTGGTGACACTGGTGAGTTTACAGTGGCAGTAATTATTGGCATGGCAATGGTGACAGCAGCACTAATGACTGTTGACAGCCACACCCCCATGGCTGTTTGTTCTAATAGCTTAAACATCAGGCATAGAATGAATTTGGGTTTTGTTTTTTTTTTCTGTCTTGCACACATATGCAAACACACACATACACCCAATTGCTGCAACATCACGCACTTTGCATATTAGCACATGCACAGTCCAGCCATGTTCGTCGGAGAGGATTGACTGAGCATAGTCAAGATTACATTCATGCCGTCAATCTGTCATTCTCATCCAGAACAGCCACAACTCTCTGCTCCAGGGCATCTCACCAGAGGTTATACTGTGTTATGTATAAATGGAGACATCTTAAGTAGAAATGTTGTACTTCCATATATATATATATATTCACACATGTAAAGATATATATGTGTGTATTTTTATTTTATTTCTTGGACCCTATTATATATCATATCCATATCATATAATGTTGTGTCTTGGCCCTGTGATGGACTGGCGACCTGTCCAGGGTGACCCCGCCCTCACCGAATGTGAGCTGGGATTGGCTGCAGCAACCCCACCAACCCGGAAATGGATAACTAGTAGAAGATGAATGAATGGATGATATAATATCATAATATTTTTTTTATCAATGTTATAATTTTATACACATTCTTTATATATTCTATTTCATGTTTCCCCACTCCAATAAATTTGTTGCCAAACATTTGGCTGATACTGTACATGTATTAGAAATATGGAAATATTTTATATGTATGTAATGGTGACTCAGTTTCGTCAGATTTGTTGTTGTGATGTACATGAAAGGCTTTTGTAATTTTTTTGTTGATTTATGTCATTTGTTTGTTTGAGCCTTAACCAATAATGTCCCCAGTTGACTCCAAATCGCTTTAACACATCACTTTTCACATGTTTTGGTATCGTAATTGTATTTTGAGCAGTTAGTGCTAGTTTCGGCCATTCTGTTATAACAAATAGAACAATATTGGCGTCGTCTGCTGACATGCACAGTTGGGTACATTTTACAGGCAACAAAATGCGCTTCTGCTGCTGGGTACATTGGAGAATTAGCATCAAATATTTACATATTTCCCACAATCAAAATCTAGAAATCAAGTGAATAGACAATGTGAGGAAACTATTTAATACTGTGAACCTAAACTTCAGTCATGGAAGCACCAGATACTACAAATGAAGCGAAAAGAGCTCGCATGAAAGGTTCGCCATGAATTTAGCCATTATGTATGAAATAAAGGGACGACCCTTGTGCTTGTTTTTCCTCGAAAGCATACCCAAAGTGAATGGCCCAGGGGACCCAGTATTATTGCAGCTTGAGAGGAAAACACTGAGACCAGCACACTCCATTCTTTTGAGAACAAAACAAAAGCCCCAACTGAAGAAAACAACTGCATTCATTTGCTCGATCATTATATTGTGACAACTTATCTGGTTCTAATTTAGAAATAATGAATTATATTAGCCACAAATCCTGTTCTCTTCTAATTAGTGGCTCAGGGACCAGGTTTGTCATTTATGAGACTGCAAGAATGGAGTAATTACATTGTATAAATCAATTAGGGCCCTCCAATTGTGTACAATGTGTTTTCCAAAGCAGATTAAATGGTACTTATGATAAAGACAGAACCTGTCCAGCATACTGTGAAGTGGGAAATTAAAAGGAAGAAGAGGGAGGAAAAGAGACGGCAAAAGAGCCAGAATGGAGGGGGGACAGAAGAATCAAAACAAGGCTACAAGGGCAAGGGCATGCTGAGAGGATAATTTGCACTTGTCTCACATGCAGGCAGAGAGACAGATGTGTGCAGAAGGGCAGAAAGAGTAAGACTCAGAACAACACACACAGTCTCGTTCAATTGAACGAATGCTGATAACAGTTTTAAAGTCTTTTGACGTATCATCAAACCCTTTTGATGATTTAAATGAGAAATAATTCCAAAATTAAAGCTAACTTTAATTCAAGAGTTAGAGGACGAGGAAACCAAGTCTTTATCTGGCGGAAGTATCCAAGGCTAAAGACAATGTGTCAAATTAAACTGTCCTAGTTGTTTACATCATTTATTGTTTTTGACTAATGACAGTGTTATTAGTTTTTATTCATTTGTATAGTTCGGTGGATGGATTTTTTTTTTATAATTAAATTAGTCAAAGATTATATCTATTGTATTTGAAATACTGTACATTTCATTGCATTTCACTGATGCTACCCAGATCTCTCTTTAGATGGGTTGTCAAACCTAGTGACATTAATTAGTCTACTAATCCAAAATCAGCTGTCCAGGATTTAATATTTATTTATTCTAACAATGCATTTGCTTTCCTTGCTTTACACTGGATGGAAATTCTACCTGCCCACTAAAGCATCACATGAATGTTTCTTTACTTTTTTAAATATTTGATTAAATCAAAACCTAATCTGTAAGGACGGCTCCACAGTCCCTGTCCACCATTCTGCTGCTATGGGCTAACAGCTATTTCTGCTCCCAAGTGCTTCACCAATTTTCTGCCCTACAGCAATGCCCATCGTTTCCTTCTCTGCCCTGTTAATTTGTCTTCACACCTTCATTCGGACAGGCTAAGAGAGCTGGACGGGCCCCTGAAAAAAAGTGGATGCAATGAGATTCTGAATGTGCTTCAATTAGTGTGCAGAATTAAAGGACATTTACAGTCAAAGAAAAATCGATTGTTTAAGGATGTCCAAGACATTTGCTTAGTAAACTCTAGCACAGAAATTGTACAATATGTTGTGGTCGAACACCTCTTCTTTCTATTATTACATATTCTATTTTCCTTTGAAATTTATTTCCCCGCAGGAATCGTCACAGTTTCAGTTATTTTCAGTTACTGGCTGTAAGCAATGGTAACTGCATCCTGGCTTTGCGACAGAGATGTTTTTTAAAGTAAGAGAATTTAAATTATTATTCAAATTCTTAAATCGCAGAGTACTTAAAGATTCTGGGATACGCATACCATGAGTTGCATACCTTATGGCTCTTGTTACAAAGAAGCCTGGGGGAGGAATCCCAAATGTGTTTGATGTCAGTGTATTTACATATAGAAAGCTATGACAAAGAAGATATGGCAACCAAAAAATGGCGGAAAAAAGAAATTAGCAATTTATTTCTTAACAGGAAAAATAACTATCCAACAGAATATTGAGGCAAACTGGTGAAATAGAGGACAAAAACAAGTAGAACAATTAATTGAATAGGAAAAAATAAAAATAAAACATAGAGTACAAAAAAGTTACAATTGTGAGAAGATTTTACAACCTTTTTTTTATTTTTTAGTTTAACTGTGCCTGTTGTTTCTTTTCATTATTTTGAGGTTTTTAACCCTACATTCATTGTTTTTTGGTGTGCATCCATTCCAACTTCACCACAGATTAAATGCACACACAGACAGTTGACAACTGGACAGATCGAATTCAATAAAAACTGGAATTATTGATTTTGTAGCCAATCAAATTCATATGTTGCCAGATAACACACACGTGCTATCATGGCTACATACTTTAAGTTTACAAAATAGTGTGAAGTTTGCAAAGAAACCAGGAGCAGCATTTGAATCAACCAAAACGGTGATAGCAACAGCTCAATTTTTAGTGACAAGTCATAAATGATAGATAAGAAGTGGACGCTTGCGTGACAAGAAGTGTTTTAACAAGCCTCTCTCTCCTCCAGTGGGAAGGACGGGATCTGTGCTCTGACCCAACTCTTCCTCAAATGTAACCTGATGGTGACAGAGCTTGTTGGTGCAAGAAAAACGTTAAAAGAATTTAGCGTGAATCTCTTTCAGGCTGGCGAGAAGGAGGGGTGTGTATTTCATACTACATCATCACTCACTGCATTACAAGATTTCAGGTCAGGGTGAGCTGAAAAAAAAAAAAAAAAGACACGGAGCGTCCTCTGCTGTACTTCACTGATGGCCATGATCATAAGATAAATGTATGCGTTTGTGTATTCAAATATTATTTCTATCTGAAAAAAAAAAAATAAAGATTTTAACCTCCGGTACAATCACTACTCTGTTAGGCTAAATATGCAGAAAAACAAGTCTAGCTGGCTAACGATTTATGAGATAGGGGCGTTATAGCAGCAGCCAAAAATAAAGAGCTGAGTTGAAAGAAAACTTTGGATGATTTTGGATTTAAACTGAGTAGTAGTCTCTTGTCTATGAAGTGGTTACAAAGTTAACTCATCAATACTGCTTGACTGTCTGAAGCAGAGAAGTGACTGGGGAAAGTGCAGGATAGAGTTTTAAAAGTTGGACAAAAGTAAAGAAAACATGATCAAAACTGAAAAAAAAAAAAAAAAAAAAAAGAGTGTAAAAGCTTGCCAGCCACGGTTGCTCGGCGAATTAGTTCTGAATTAGACTTCGGTGATGAAATTGGTAATGGGAAACTATGAGCATCTTAAAAACGGCCTGAGGAGTGTCCTAGCTGGGGAAATGTTTTCCTGTCCCCTGGTCTTGGAAACTCATCAGCCACAATGGAATTAAGCTCTACCTGATATATCAACATTATTGCCTGAAGACCTATAGAATTCAAGATGTCAAATTTGTTTACATTTTTCATTCCACAAATTAAAACCTTTTCAGGATAGATGGACACAAATAATTGCTGAAACAGGATAATCATGAACAAAGAGAGGGGGCAGTAATAACTTAACTTATTGTTTAATAACCAAATAAACAATAGCAGCATATATGCAAAAGAAGCTAATGGAGGAGTTTTACTTGATGTTATTATTCAGACCAGTGATTACCATGGCATTGTCCTCTAAAAGGCATTAGGATGACCTGTATCCGTGTTGGTACAATTTTACAAGTAACCCAATAGTGTTAAATTTCAGGTACTGTCACACATGGCAAGATATGGCCCAGGGCCAGGTTTTGCCTGTAGCTTGTTTGATACCCTCCAGCAAAAATATGTGGCCTCAATGATAGCAGGTATATATATATATATAAATATGACCTTGAAACATCAGAGACATCCTATTCTGAAATATTGTTACTTGATAAATATTAATATTCACTCTGGGTTCTTGTTAAAATATCCTTTATACAGGGATTTTTGAGTTACGTATTAAAAGGTTATCACTCATTAAATAGAAAAATTTAATTGAAAAGAGAGATTACAAAAGGCCCTGCGATGGACTGGCCACCTGTCCGGGCTGTACCCGCCCTCACCCAGTGTGAGCTGGAATTGGCTCCAGCACGCCCCGTGACCCAGAAACGGATAAGCAGTAGAAGATGGATGAATGAATGAATGAAATTACAAAAAAATAAGTAATAACCAAGCAATGAGCACAGACTATGAGCAAATCACATGGCTGAACATCTTAACTCCAGAATGACCTATACACAGTGCTGCCTGTCTGTGCGGCTGCTGCACAGTGGCAAACTTTTGTAGCATTACCTGACACAAACATTCAGAGAGTACATTACCAAGTAATGGAATTTTTCACCCACATAAAGCAAGCAGAGAGAAATTGGAGTGGGTGTCTGACTCGCCTGAAGATTTTAAATTTGCTATCCTCTCTGGTGCCAAAATTTCACGCTACATTATGTAATTTCATTTTATGTAACTAGTGATCATCCATCACACAACAATATTTTGTTTAAGTTTTCAACTCGGTATTGTGTTGCTCAGATTCCAATGTTGGAGCAGTAGTAGTTTCTAATTTCAGTTTGAGCAAACATATTTCTACATGCTTTTCCAGACATCTACATTTCATCCGGAAGTTATGCAGAAAAGAAAAACATGTTAGCAGATATCATTAGCAATCTTGACAAAGTTACCATCTGTCCATGTTTGAATTGCATTACTTTTCTGTTTTTCCCTTAGTGACTTCCAGTTGTAATTTTTCCATAGTTTGATTTGACTTGGTACAACAGTAGTGATTTCACTGTGCCTGTAGCATCACAATATCGCATTTTGTCGCACAAACAGATGGGCATTGATCAAGTATATGTGCCCAGAGTCCCTTTGCCAATGTGAGGGGGGAAAAAAAAACAAAAAACTGCTGCATCAACATAATAAAACCAACACGTGTGGTATGACAAATAAAAATGATTATAAAACAATTGCAGCCAGATGTACAACAGAAGTATACAAATTTGGTGGGTTGAGGTTTTCAGTATAATTGGAATTTATATCATATAGCTCCCATTTTACTAGTATTACTCCATTGTTGGAGCAGGTAACTGGTGAAAAGCCTACAACGAATACTCATTAAAATTATGAGGTCCAAATATTTTTTTCAAAAATTGACACTTTACCTTTTATTTTTTACCATTTCTCTAATTATCATTTTCATTATTTTATGCTGTTTCTTTCTTTCAGTTCCACGATTTGATAGAATAACATTATCAAATGACAGTCCCCAATTATTTAATCACAGAGATTTTAAGGTGAATGTTTCAACAAGCTCGAAGGCTCGAAGAAAGGGCTTTGCCTCCCACTGCGTAGAATCCCTTATGGCTCGGATGAAGTGACAGTGCACAACTAGTGCAGGGATAGTGTGAAGAGACAGTTGGTGACAGAGGACAAGGAAAATCATTGGTGCCATGGGTTCTCTTGTGTTGTGGGTGCAAGTAAATATCATCCTCTACATGCCAAAACCAGATCCAGATTGATTTTCCTAGCACAAGCTGCTCTTAGAACCAATGTGCGCTCTGAGCTTTTTGAACTTCAGCAGCAGAGATGATCCAAAACTTTACTGTCTGGTGATGGATGTCACCATGGTCTGGATGTATTAAGACATGTCTGCCCTTTTGGGGGGTTAAGAAGTGTTGCCAGACTTCACACAACTATTCTCTCCAGTACTTTAATAGAATCCTTTTTAAGAGGCCAAGCCCAGAGACAGGTTATATTCCATCCACTCAGATGCCTTTTGTGAAAATATGAATCCAAGAGTTTTGATTATTAGAAAAAATTATTTGAAAGCAACATCTGTGACTGCTTAAATGAGATGTCACAATAGATGATTGCTGCATGATCTTTTAGTCTTTCACACACACACAAAAAAAAAATGTGTCTGGGTAATTTTATTCTGGGAGATTCACAAACTTGGGTCTTGTGAAGCAGTAATTGCATCACACAATTGTATACGTACAGTAGAACGAACTGCACACACAAGCTTGCAAGCTTGGAGTTTATTTGATGAAATGGCAAACGCTGAGAGAAACACAGAGAGAGATGAGCTATTTGGACAGTTTGAATCATGAAGCAGGACATCTCATTCCTCCTTCCCATCATTTGCTGCATTGTTCCAGTTCTATATCTGCAATGAGCGTCTGGTGAGCTATGGCAGCCGTGAGCTCAGTTCACTGGATATAGCTGCAATCACAACATAACTCTTCCAGCTTGAGCTGGTCTTTTCAATCTTCTCTTTATCTCAATAGTATTGCATATGCAGCCCATGTGCTATCTGAGCCCATGGTCAAGGATTAAAGGTAGAAGCTGGTTGTGTGTAGATTACTTGGAGAAATCTGATCACCCAAGTGAAATAACTACAATCACTCTAAAGTTTCCATGTCTCAGAACTCGGATTCATTTTGACCCTTTGCATTAGGTACATCCCTGTAGCTGTGCTTGTTCTCTCTCCTAAAACTGAGTTTAGAAAATTCTCTTCCTGAAAAGTACCCTCGAGGTAAAGTAAACACAGATCCAAAATTGCGAACAGCAGTTCACCATCCTGTCCACAGTAAGGTGGAGATCAAAGGAAGCGGTTCCTTCTCAGCGCCTGGGAACACAAGCTTTGATCCTCTATTGGCTCGACCTCCACAAGACCTCCTGATTTCAAACAGAGGCCTTTGTTCTCTTTCTCAGACCTCATGAAGGACCCAGATGAGTACAAACTCAAAGTTTGAGGGTTGAGGAAAGCTGGGGAGAATTCAGTCTGAGGGAAAATAAGATCATGTCAGAGATGGAACAAGCCTTAAAAGAAAATAGTCAGCGATCCAGCAGTAATGGATTACCGTGTATCAGAGCAGTGTATGTATATTTTAGTCTAATAAAATCGCACAAGTAACTTTCCTCACTTTCAGCCTGGATCCACAAAGTTATGCACAAAGGAAAAGGTAGTTAGCGCCGTTGCCTAACAGCAAGCAGGTTCTGAGTTCAAACCTCGGGCCTGGGGCCTTTCTACGTGTAGTTTGCATGTTCTCCCTGTGCCTGCGTGGGTTTCCTCCCACCGTCCAAAGACATCATGTTTGGCTAACTGGGTACTTGAAATTGCCCATACAGTAGGTGTGAATGTGAGTGTGGATCATTGTTTGTCTCTATACATCAGTCCTGTGGCGAGCTGTCCAGGGCGTACCTGTCCACCTTAGAGCGTCAACTGGGAGTGGCTTCAGCATCCACCATGTCTCTGACGGATAAGCAGTATAGATAATGAATGAACACTTCTGGACAATGTCATCAGTATAACTTGGGTAGTGAATCAGAACCAGATATTTCCTCTCCCCTGTTTCCTGGGTCGCATTTCCCAATCAGCTAACACTTGTTTTTTTCTGCTCTACCTCATGCACGTCCTCAGGAGTTATGTGTGTTGTTTTCGTCATCAACAAAGCTTTGAAAATGGTCCTGATGATTCCATGACTTCCCAGCAGGGTACTAAACGTCAAGCTACCTGACTTGCACTCTTATCTATCTTTTCCTTAGCGACACACTTTCTCAAGTATATTCACAGTATATTTCAAAATAGACAGTAGATAAGAAGACTTCTTGCATTGTGGCCACAAAGAAGCATTTAGAGGTTTGACACTTTGATGTGATCACATCATTGCGACAAGTTCTGCATCACAAACTTTTTCTTTTTGGTTGGATTTTCTATCTGCCCTGTTAATGCAGGATGGTATAGATTACTGCACTCCACTGACATATCGTCGAGCAGATACAGAAAAAACAACCCCCTCCAAAGAAAAAAAGCAAATCCTTCAGGAAAGTGATACACAGACATGAGTTTGGAATTTCCTTAAGTTGCACCATGATGTTTTGTCTTTACAGACCACAGCATGTCACATCTTTGTCCCAAAAAACTATTAATAAATTGCTGTCATGGTAAGAAGCAGCCATGAGTTCAATTCATGTCAACAACAATCTCCAAACACACACATACACGCACATTCAAACACACACACACTCCTCCTCCAATGCCTCCTCTGCAGTAGGACATCATTTCATGGGCCTAATACGAAACGTACTCTACAACCACGCTTCACCCTGTATCCCATCACACTGACAATCATCATCCTGCCCCTCTGTGTCAAACTGTGTCTGGGATTCCGTGGAAGGACTTTGGCCTTGTGTCACACTGCTCCAGTCAGAATGGAAGAGAAATATTTATACCTGCCAGAAAGATTGATGTTTAATTCATCGGTTTAAGACTGGCCCTGCTGACCTTGGACCCTAGGAGACAGAGGCTTTTCAGGGTTTGTGACCCCTTATTAACACTCGATGGGGATACTCTCCTCAAACAGGCGCATGGGTTTGTGTGTCTGAGTTTGGATGGCCAAGATTTCTTGTGCAGATATATTCTATATAATATTTGGTTATTTTTATTTTACCAGCTGCCACATGTTTCTGCAAAGGTGTAAAGCCAACTGCCTGTTTACTGTATATCTGGGGATGTGGCTGCTGTAAAAATAGCCCACACAGCAGCATTTCTTTACCCATTTTTTTTGGCTTCGTCCTCAGCTAGTATGCACCATATTATTCCCAAGGTCCTGCTTCGACTCAACCCTCACCAAACTATGTTCTGTCATTGTTATGCGGTTAAAAGAGAGGTGGTGAAAAGTGGCAATGAAATGCTTATTTGTAAAATGAGAGTAAGATAAATGAGGACGGAGGGAGGAGAGGTGAAAGAGTTTGGATGAGTGATGGCACTTTTGGGAGCAAAGAGGCTACTCCCTTCCCTCCCCTCTTTGTTGCTGTCATGCTCAGTATAGATGACTGCAACTTTTTGGCCCTCTTTCTCAAGAATTATGACATTTCAAACAAAGTGGAATTATCAGATGATGAAGAATTAAAGATGCAATAGGTTTTGTTTGTTTGTTTGTTTGCTTGCTTGTTTATTCATTTCTGTGATGTGCAGTCTTCATTCAAGTCTATAGCAAAGATGATATAAAAATAATCACATCACATCAGCATGTTGAAATCGCCCTCAACATGTAACAAAAAAGGATTTCAGGATAAAGGTACATCCTAACACACTGTCAAGTGTCCGTTATCAAAAGTAAGCAAGGTAAAACAGATGGGGCAGCTAAATTGGTATTCAGTCAGTCTTGGCGTTTTCTACCATCTGTTGAGTAAGATGGCACCTTCAGATAGTGGAAAATAGATGAGAAGGGGAATAGCCTCCTGCAATCACCCCGCTAAAGCCACAGTTTCCCTGGCTTTACAGTTAAAGCAGTGAGCTATTTTTATAAGTGGCACATAAGTATAGCTTTGATAATGTGCAGCATGCATTTTGTGCTGGAACATATGAAAATCCATGAATGAATAAGTGTGCACATGTCCAAAAGTTGACTAATGCAAATTAATCATTTCTATAAACCCACAGCATGTGTAAGTTGTAGCTATAACTATGTCAAACTCACAATGTTATGTAACGAATTTATATAGATTGATCTTTTTTATCTATTTATTTATTTTTTAATTTATTGAGCCCCTCTCAGAAAAAAAGAGTAAAAAGCACAGATTCAGATAATACTCATGAAATAACTTAATGGTTTACCAAAAAAATTATTTTCAGGTATCAACCCATTGCTTACTGTAAGAGTAAATAGGCTTTCGGTGCCTCTCAAGAATTTTAGAAGAAGATGTTTGTTCATGTAATGTATGTACATGGATTTATCATTAGACACTTAATCATCTGGTGCTCTTTTAAAATGCTCATTTTTGTGTTGAAGCTGTATTGTAGCATATTGTGGGCATTTCAGAGCAAAAAAAAACCAAACAAACAAACAAACAAACAACCAACAACAACAACAACACTAATATAAATGTTGAACTAAACATAACAATCTTTGTGAGTACACTGAAATTATACTGATGTGTTAAAATCTGTGAAGTCAAGCACATCTCATTCAAGCTGATGAAAATCTTTGCAATCAAAATTGTGCACAAAGGGGCTTACAAGTTACTTTTATATACACAATGAGTAAAACCAATAATCATGCAGGCCTTACAGCTTTGGAGGCTTGATGTGTTTGTGATGGTCCAATATACACGTGGTATTATTATGTTAGCCAGAGGCTCCATGGTCAGCGCTCTGTGGAACTGATAAGTGCTGCTGCACACACAAAGCTGTTCCGCTCTCTGTCTCTCTCATCACACACAGACACAACACTGCTTTCAGTAGTGCTCCTCATTGCATAAAATAATGCATACAGTTTTTAGAAAGTAAGTGGCAATAAATCATAGCAACAGCAGATGAGCTTAACTTCAGTTTTCTCACGCACGATCACAAACACACAAATGGCCGGACTGTTATAACTGATATCGTGAGCAGTGCAGATATGAATTCAGGAAGACAGATGCCAGGGTTCAACTCTAGTACCACTGCCTGATTTGCATGAGCCGCTTCTTGCTTGTCAGTCATTGAGATGTGTTCAAACTCATAGCTCTCTGGCGCCTGGGACCATCTCTTGACAAGCTGAGCGAACGCATGCTACTGCATCAGAGAAAGATTCTAAGAGCTGCTTGTATGCTGTGACTTGATTTATACATACATACAAGACCGTCGTGCCCCATGAAAAGGCTGGAACAGCTTCACTGTGGTGCAATACACGACAAAACAAGACAGCGCTGCTTGTATAGCCACAAAATTCACTCATGTGGACATTTTAATTTTCATTCCTTTATGAGAAATACTCTGTGTGCAAGTTCATCCAAGCAAAGAGAAAGACATTAATTTGTGTATATCATCTGGGCATCCTGAAAGCTAAAGAGAATGGCTTGGGCTCCACTTTACATTTATCTCTGGATGTTCCTTGCTCGTTTCCATAACATTTTACTGCCTTTTGCATGCATTGATGATAAGTTGCTGACAAAATAATAAGGCATAAAAAGAATTGTATTTCTAATTAAATGAAGGGGATACATACAGTGGTCCAAGTGACCCATTTGAGACTTTTTACCATGTACATGTCAATGTGCTGGAACAAGTGTACAAAACACATTAATGCCGCAATTTTACTCGACGTGTATGCTGGTTCTAATACAGGCTCATGTCCCTGGTTTTGAGTTAATTATTGTTAATTTGAGCATCAGTGTCAGGGCTAGTGAGAGTAATGGTTTGTTAATACTAGAGTGAGGATAATAGGGCGATTACAACTCTGGGTTCCCCGTACTTATCACATGCATGGCTACAGTCACTTAAAACACCACAGGATGACACATGCTTGCACAAAATTATAGTAATACAGCCTCAAGACAAAACGAGACCTGGATTCAGACACTCTAATATGATCTCTTTCTTAGTCTTCTGGAGCCTGATTTCAATTCTCCCAAGTGGTGTGCATGTCTGTATCAGAGAGATGGCAATATGCTGGTAAGTGTTGTTGCTGATAAAAGTATTGCTCCTTTGTTGACAGGAAATTGACTTACTAATGCTACTATACTGGGAATTTAGTATTAATTGTGTGTTGTGTCCAACCTTGTGGAAGTTTTTCTTGTATTGTCTTACTGTATTTCCCCTTGTTGAGTGGACTCTCTGCAAGCTAATCAATAACTTTGAACTTGGTGAATAAAATGACTGCAGCTCAATAACAGCATTGCCTTGATTCAACCGGTATGATTGCCTCTCTCGGTGAGGAACAGAGCAGAAGTAGATAGATAGAGCACGAGTCTGCAATATAAAAATGTATAAAAAAAAAAAAAAAAAAAAAGAACTACAAACATGCATTTTGATACAATGAGCTTGAAAATTAGATGTCTTTGTTTGGTCCTCCAAGCTCCAAAGTCTGTTTTTATCCTAGGAGGTTTAAACGTGGATATTTCAGAAGTTCTTAGGAAGAGAGATGAGTGCGGAAAACGAATGACTTACAGAGCAGCTTGGAATGAATTTATGGACTGACAAGAACTGCTAGCTTAACCCCTGTCACTGCACACATCAGCTCTCCAGAGGTCCCCTGAAGAACAGAGGGGATTTTCCTGTGATTGAACAGTAGCAATCCAGCTAAGAAAAAACATATAATGTATAGCCATAATACTTGTCATTTAATGCTGCCTAGCCACCAAACTGCCCTGTGCTCAGCTAATATGTCCCAGGTCAACCTCTTCAATGAATGCACAAAAACAAAATTCACATCAACTGACACATGGTTAGTCTGTCAAGGGTACTTGGAGACATCTTGGTAGCTTATCAACAATCTTGTGAACCGTCAACATGACCAGCAATAACACAGCAAGCAGGAGTGAATTGATGGACTTTATTACGCGTCAGAAGTGACTCTTACTCTTGCTGCAACTCTGTAGCTTAAAAAATACCCATCATGTCACAGAATGCATATTGCAGCTGTTCTGTTGGCCTTCTATGGACAACATACAGTATTAGAAATGTTGCCCACCAAAATGATCGTTCTTCAGCCCACAGAAACAGCTAAATCAGACATACACATACACATACACAATATACACTGCTTGGCTAGCTAGAATAGGTGACAACAGTGAGGGAAAACTGCCCCTATAGTGAAAGACAATTTGTTGTCAATGAAAGCTTTTAGAAAGGGGCAGTTATGCTTTTGTGTTATGCTTGCAGTTATGTTGGCAATGTTCTGTTTCACTGAGTCAGTGTATGTGTTTATTTGTGTTGCCATTTGCTTCATGGAAACTGGTGAGTGAACACTGTAATCTAAAACTTATTACTTACTTACTGCCATGGTTGAAGATTATGTTCAGTTGCAGACGATGTGTGTGTGTGTGTGTGAAGTTTAGGGTTTGTTTTTTTTATATACTTGAAAATAAAGAATCATAGGAACATTTGAGTGAACTTTGTATATCATTCTCCTTTTTAGGCAAATTGTTTGTGTCTAGGCTTGTATATTTGTATGTGCTATGTTTGTCCCTCTCAGGTCACCATTTTCAAACCATCAGATGGCTAATTTCATCAGTTAATAGTATTTGTTGATGTAACAGATGCCAGACTATTTATTATGCAAAAATATCAAACTGAAAGGAAAATAGTCCTGATCACAAAAAAGAAAAAAAAAAAATCATTTGAACAACAAGTAGTCTAAATTAATATTCAGTTTTCTAAGTATGTGATGGCCAGGGATGAATACCTGTTCCTCCATCTTAGAAAGTGACCTTCAAATTGTGTTCATAATGTGCTTGCCCTATAACAGCGCAATACTCTCTCTCTCTCTCTCTCTCTTCTACAAACAGCAAAAACGTAGGAAACTGCAGAAAAGGCAATGTGCAAAGGAACAGTAGGGGTGAAGGGTGTTTGAGATCGGTGACGGCAGGGATGATGGGATGCAAATGGATGCGTGAAGTGTTTACACATGGCTAATTCTAACCTGTCAATCAACCAGGAGTCTCAGGAGATGGTAAAGCCTGTTAGACATCATGGGAAGGGGTTAAGGAAGAGACAAAAAGTAAAAGGTGCTTAGAAGGGGAAAAAAGGGTTTGCCAAGAAAGAGAAAGAAACACACTTTGTTATCATAACATACTGTCCATTGCAAAGCCTGATCTTCGCTTGGAGCATTGTCTCATAAATGAGGAAAAAGAACTTTGCAGTTATAAAAACTTTGCGTGTGAGAAACTTCTGGCAAAGTGCTCTACACAATTACTTGGAAGCTACCCTGTGCAACCAGAGTCTGATTTATTTGCCATAGACTCACAGTGTTTCACCCGTGAAACACTTACCTTCGAATCTGTGTATTACTGCTGCATCACTCTAACTGTTATTGATCCCGTTATGGTGGCTATGAATGTGTTACATCTGCCCCCATGCCCTCTCCTTCCTCCTAATGTCCCTGTGATCGTCTGACTAGAGACAGGTGTGTGAGGACCAGTCTCACTCGACACTCCAGCAGGAACTGTTCAGCAATCATCTGAAGCCTCTATATAAGCTCTGCTCTGCAGTTCATTCCTTGTAACAACTTGTGCTCTCTGTTGTTGCCTGGATCTCACCTTGCCTGCTCAGCCAACTTAAACTGTGGCCTCAGATTTTGGCCTATTCCTATGTTTGAACTTTGCATTTTTGCCGTTTTGCTATCTGCTCGGCTGAGGGTAAAGCCTTCATTTTTGAATTTATCCTGCCTCTCCGTGATGAGTCTGCACTTGGGTTCAAATTGACTACTCAGCGTAGCAGATTGCTCATTTGCAGGACACTGATTTATCAGAAAATGTAGATTTTCACCAGAATGGAAGGATATTGGTGAAGATAAATCTGCCATGAAATATAAGAAACAATTAAAAGGTGCTGTTTAATCCACTACAATCTATATTCGAGTAGTGGCGGTAATTCATTAAATTGGATTTAGTAAACTTTGGTTTGTAATTGCCACAAGGCATATAGCTTTGGAATTGAACCTTTTGATAGAGCTTTGAAAAAGCCAGATATATGTGTTGTAGAGGATCACTCTGTATAATGCTTAATATTAAAATGATTACAACCTTTCAATTACTTTGGGATACGAGGGAATGGTGAGCTACACAAATAGAGTGGAATGACATCACATAATGTTAGTTTTTTGGTTTTTTTTTGCTGTTTCGTCTTCCTGAAGTGCCTCTTGAAATTCCTTCGCAGTGTTTAGATTTACTTATTCATTCACAATGGCAATCATGGCAAGTGGAAGGTTTGCAGTGTCATCCATTAATTGGATGTGTGTTATTGAGAAGGAAAGGATAATTGAGAGTGTTCTTTAATGTTGGCTTCGCTCTCAGCTCTGGCTCCTCTGGTTGTGGCTGCCCTCAAACAGAAAAAAACAAAAAAGCAACTCATTTGTGTTCCGAAAGGCTCCAAACTAAGTCCAATGACCTAAATTGTCGAAGTGGCAACGATGATGAGAGTTGGTCAAATTCTCTATATGTTGAGGAAAGGAGCTTTAGCCCCTCCTGTGTTATCTCCTACGGCGCACTGCACTTTCATTTATATAAGGAAAGGAGATAACATTGTGTCCCAAGTTCTTTGCAGTAGTAACATTTAAAAATGACATTCAATTATAGTTTCACCTAAACAGACCCATGCAATTGTAGACACATCATAACAAAACACTATATAGATGGTATTTCATTAAATGTCCATATTGTCTAATGCACAAAAAAAAAAAAAAAAGCAAATTTCTCTACTTAAAAAAAAACAAAAAACGCAAAGGTGCCAATAGGAAGGGACCCCATATGGACTTATTCTCAACCCTTGGTCAGCTCCTTACTTTGATTATTTCAATGATCCAACTTTATCTACCTTGGTATTTTTTCATGTGACTTTATGTCAGCGTGCTTTGGTTGTTATGAAAGGAGTCTATTTTCCATTTTTTATACATTTTTTTTTTTTTTATTCCATTACCTCCTTCTTTTAACTAAGGAAGTTTTGAATCAAGGTCAACAAAAGTGTTTAAAAAAGTAGAATTTTACACCTTTCGCAGCCGTAGGTGTTGTGCTGTAATTAGCTGTAGGATAAATGGTTCAAACCTTCAGCTATTCCTTGATCTGGCAGATGATGAACTACTTGCATAACAAAGTGATATGGGAATATGATCCGTGATTTTATTGAATCCCCAGAAACCTCTGCAACCATTAGACTACTGTACCAAGAGTGTCAGAAAGAATAAAAGAGTGGCAGGGATACAGAGAGCAGGACTGGTTGTGTGAGACAGTTAGACAGGGAAAGAGGGAGCTTGTGAACCTTGTGTGCTGATGAGCTGTCATTCTGGTATTATGCAAATGCAAAGTAGCTGGTTCACACTAGGGTCAACCTGACAGGAAGCTGGTACAGCAGCAGCCAATCACAATGGGCGCTGTCTATCAGCAGATAAGGCAGCCCATGACAGGCAAGGTTTTTTAGAAAGACAACTGTAATCTCTTAAGTTTGATTCCTTTGTTTTTATCAATGACATGATGGTTTTGGGACTTATTTTGCCTTTAAACAGGAAATTTGAAATCATTAACTGATACTGATACAGTTCCATTTGGAACAGCAGGTTACGCAATTATTAATGTCTTGCCAGAATTTGTGAATGACATCAAAACAGCCAACCTGTACTGCACCATTTTCACCCTTCCATTGGGATACTAAGCATAAAGGTACAGTATGGTAAGGGTGGAGATAGACCCTTTGCAATCCATTGATTGGCATTGAAGTCATGTTCATACATAAAATAAAATACTTAAACTTAAACAAAAGGGATATTTCAGTCGTGTTCCCTCTGCTCATATTTGATTTCTATTATCTCTCCCCCAGGAAAGAGCCTTTAGAGTGCCCTACTTGTTCTGCACTCCCATATTCTCAGTTGACTTCCCAATGCCCCACTTTGGTTCTTCACAGTGACCAAGGCTCCTTTCACCTTCCCGGATGCTGCGAGACTGTTGAACAGTACACCATCAGCATGGCTGTAGCATAATCCACTCAGTTATGCTGCGGTGGAACTATTTGACAACATGCACCTCACTGCCACCGCGCACTTTATATGGATGTGTTTATTTGCCGCTGCTGCTCTATTGTTTTTATTGTTTTTAATGTTCTTGGTTACCTGTGCTCTTTCTCTGTGTGTTTTTATTATTTATTATTCTTTTAATATTGTCCTCTCTTTTTTTTTTTTTCCTATCTCTTCCTTCTAACGTACCCCGAGTACTGAATTTCGTTCTTTACATGTTGCATGTTGAAATGACACAAATTAATCTTGAATCCAACTGATTCACAAGTGGGAATAAACATGAGTTCAGAAATGCTTTGCCTGGCTAAGTTTCAATACAGTAGTGTACACTGGTAGTAGTGTGTATATATATATATATACACACACACTACCAGTCAAAGTTTGGACATACTTTCTCATTCAAATGAATAGGAAAGTGTGTCCAAACTTTTGACTGGTAGTGTATATGTGTGTGTAAATAAGTACTAACATTTTTAAATCAATATAGTTTGTACTATTATTGATTTTTATTAACTCTTTACCTTAGACACACTGTCTGTGATGAAAACTAGTCAACTTATAAACAACTTCATATCTGGTATTTAAGCCTAAAGAAATATGTTTAAATCTGACTGAGAACTTGGATCCATAAGAGCCTTCCCATTGACTTTGTCTAAGCCTGCTTTCAAAGTGTGTATCCTTGTACACATGTTAACCATTGACCCTCATTTGCATCAATCTATCATTTTGAAAAATTAGGTTGGCCATCTTTTTATTCAACACATTCTGACAGGATCACAGAACCCTTCAGTATCAGCTTGGCCCAGCTCTTCAATGATGGTATAAGATCTTGAAAATGAGATCTGTCTCAGCATTGTCTGAATAACCTAAAATAAATTTCATTAAAACTGGTTTCCTGATGATGTGAAAGCTTTAAATGGAAGAGCCTTGATCAATCCTTTCAATTTGCTTTCACTCTGCGTATAACTCGTTAACCTTCACTCTAAAGTCTGATCTGTGTCTGTTTTCTTGCCAGTATATAGTTAGGTGTCTTACGTTACACTTATGTTTAGCATTTAATTTTTCCCCTCATATTGTTTATTTGAAAATGTTTTTATGTATTATATAAACTGTGTATTAATAAACTAAGCAGTCTCGCCGTCTACATTTCATATTTAAAGAGACAAGCATTTGTTGTGCTGGCTATAAACCCTGAAAAGACGTTGAACACACACCCAGTAATCATTGAAATATGACAGGTGTTTTGTTAAAATATGTCTAGAAAATCTATCATATCTTACACGACCATATGTGTAAACAAAAACATGAAAATGCACATACAGAAGGGCTGCCCATACATTACATAAGTATTTTACATAATTACACACATACATACAGAAATAGACAACACACCAAAGGAGATTTAACTGTTTGGTCAATTCAGAGAATTGGCACGATGTACACTTTCATGGGCAGAGAAGAAAAAAAAAAAAAAGCCTTGGTATAGAAAGTGAGGAATACATGGGAGGGATAGTCAGTGAGTTACAAAAAGGTGTTGGGTAAAAAGGTAGAATGCAACGCAAAGTTAAAAAAAAGAACATAAGCAGATTAACAACCCCCCCACCACCACCACCACCACCAAAATCTATCTTTTAAATGTGGCATGACAAAAAAAAACAAGAGGATATGCTGAAAGACATGAAAGGCAGCAACTATTGTACAGACATGTTTAAAATTGCATGATGGGGCTGTAGAGGAGTTCAAAAGAATTCAAATATGGGTTCAACTAGAGTTTAAATTAGAATATTGCAGCACTGTTCATCCTCCTCTTTTGTCACTCAGAGGCTGTGTTGAAATGCAAACAGTTTCATCCCTGTTTCACTCCCCTGTGATTAAAGTCACAGTGAATGCTCTAATGTTCAGCATTTATTTGTTGAAATATTAAAATGGCTGTGTTATAATTTCATAACAATACCAGGCTATTAATTGATACATCATGCAAGACACATTGCTGAGCTATGTTCCTGCCGTGTATGCAACTTGCAACAAACTGACAGATAAGGAGTGAATTCAAGGCCTTGCTCAAAGGTTAATGGTCTGAGATGACAATCACACATGATTGCTGCTGCAACCCCTGACAAACACCCAGAACAGTTCCATGGTTGTATTACATCTATCAATAAGTAAATATTGACTAGAGTCTTTTATTCTCCCTCTAAATGACCGTGGTGGGGCATTATTTGTAGATGCTTCATTTCATCTACCCAGTTTTGTGACTTCTGTTTATAATTTGGAATTATTATCATTTTTCCAAAATTGGTCCAGCACTTGCCAGGCCAGCAGACACGTTATTCATTCCCTGAGCAGAGGCAGTGAAACTCATTTGAATGTTATTGTTTGTTTTTGTGAATCCATTTTCTTGTTATTCTACTAATTCATTTTTAGAATAAATGTGGTTGTTTTTTTGGGGGGTTTTTTTGGTGCATGGTGTTGCTTTGTTTCCATTTTTTTGGACCATTTTTTAGTTTTATCCAATTCATTTTTGACAGTTTTTTTTTTACTTGCAGCAAAAACCTTAGAGTGCCAAAACTTCTGGCAGAAGAGACATTATCGGGTGGTGAAGTCGACTGTGCTGTTTTAACCTTCAACTCACACAGTCCGCAAGAAGAACATGGGACTTTACCGACCCAGTGTGGGTTCAATTGTTTTGGCAAGACTACAGATGAAAAAAGAAATCGCCAATTTCACACCTTCCAGCGAGCCACCAGTGTGTCATAGATCCATTCTCTTGTTGGACATAGGAAGCCCCTTTTAAAAACAATAACTGGTAAATGGACAACATAATGCTGGTAGGAAACACCTAACCCATGTGCACAGGCTATATAAAAAAAAAACCTCAAACTTATTGGCAACCCTTTGGGGTGATGAAATTATCTCTGATCTTTCTCAGAGCGTCGTCCAGAAGCAAACCCCAGTTGTCCGGGGTGAATAAATTAAAACATTGTGTTTTGAAGTTAAAGGTCCTTAAACTGTCTGCGATCACAAAACCACGTTATGGGGAATATCTTGTTTTAAATATTTAATGAACGCTGTTAATTCAAATACTGTTATTTGAAATGACTGTTTTACATTTGGGCAGCATAGTAGTTAGGACTGTTGCCTCACAGCAAGAAGGTTGTGGGTTCGATAGCCAAACCTGGGGCCTTTCCCTGTGGAGTTTGCATGTTCTCCCCGTGCTTGCGTGGGTTTCCTCCGGCTACTCAGGTCGACAGACATAGATGTTTAGGTTAATTTGTGACTCTAAATTGCCTGTAAATCTGAGTGTGAGTTTGAGTGGTCGTTTGGCTCCAGCACCCCCCATGACCCTCACAGAGAAGCAGTATAAAATGAGCGAGAGAAAGAGAGAGAGTGAGTTTTAATGTTATTGGGCCACAGCCTATTCAAGAAATAGACAAGACAACATGGCACTGTGACCCACAGACAAATGAGGGTCAGCTGAACTCAATCTCCCACATTGCCTAAGCTTTTCACACCTATGTGACAAAACTCTGCCTCAAACACACATCTGAATCACGGACACGTATTTGGACTCAACTACCCACCGTGATTTAAAAAATATGCAGCTGCTAACACATGTAAGGATTTAAAGATGTGGCCTGACTAGTATGGTTGAATGCTAAAATGCCAACAGTGGACAGTGGACAGTATTGTGGTTCATTTACATCCACTGTGCCAACTCTGGTGAGCGTGCCGACAGAGCTGAAGTGCTGAGCAAACAGATACTGTCAGCGAGCACACATAAGTCTCACTGTGCACTCACTAATGGTGGCACAATTATAACGCCACAGTTCTGGTGTGAGACATGTTTGGGCAGCATGAGAGCGTGAGATTGAGAGTGAAAGCGTGTGTCACACAGCAGAAGCGTGAGAGTTCACACTTACACGTACAGGCCGATTTTGGAATAGTACTTCATTTGGGGTTTTTGTTTGTTTTTTGTTTTGTTTTGTTTTGTTTTTGGTTAAAAAAGTTGACTCTTTGCTGCACATCGTTTCTTTAATTTCTATTCCTTTACTTCCTCAATTCATCAAAGTGCAAAAATCCCTTCACTCTCTGTTTCGGAAATGTTTGGATCTATGTTCTATGAATTTTGTTTTATTGCCTGCTCATTGGTATTAAAAAAAAAAAAAAGCTTATTCAATATGAAAGGAGTATCACAAGCAAATACAAAAAAAACCCAAAGGCCACAGTACAATGCATAAAATACTCATACTACAGATACTCATCAGGAATTTCAGTTAATACTCACGTCAAAGATCTCTAATCTTTGACGTTCTTTGACGAGATAGAAGGATGTGATCTGTTTCCATGACAAAGCTCTTTTTATTATTTTTGCTGAAATGTGAAAGGTCGCAGTGAATGTGTTGAACACAAATAAGAAGAACATGCAATTTTATTGTGAAGATTTTATGTAAACATCATGGAAAAATCTAATCTAAGTGACTTGTTGTGATTGTTGGTTCTAGACAGGCTGATTTGATTATTCGTTTAACTGCTTACCTGCGATATTCAGACACTTTGGATGGTCCACAAAACAAAGCAGAGAAGAAAGGAGAGACGAGTTAAAGCTGTCAGGAAAAGCTATGGTAATGTGAGCAGAAAAATACATCTGACAAAACATATTAAACCTTGAGACGGGCGAGTTAGAAGCTGGGGCCTAGTGAAGCTCTGATCCAAGAACAGTTATCTGAGGATAAGCTGGACACAGGTTCACCAACACAGATCATTTAAAGACTAGAAAAACATGGCCCCATCTGAAGTGTTTGGATTTCAGCTACATCGGTGGCTCAGAATATGCCGTCAACGGTTCAGGATAGGAGTGGTGTAACGGTCTGGAGAATGTTCTTGGACCTTGGGACTCTTAATACTAATCAATGATGCTTTGAGTTTCATAGCCTAACTGAGCACTGCAGCTGACCATGTGCTCCTTTATGGCCACAATTTACCATCTCTTAAGGGCTACTTACAGCATGATAATGTAATTGTGATTTGTATCATGGGTTGAATTTGAGAAATTGTATTTTATTATTATATTATACAATTTAAAACATAACACAAAGTAACGTGTAAACAGAATGAGGTGAAATCGACACCCTAATACAGCGCAGCAATGTGGAAGAGCAGAAAGTGCTGGGAAACACACAAAAGAGAAACTTTATGAGGGGAACAGCATACCTTAATTTCCTCATTGATTAAACCTGCTAATGTGCTAATCTAGCCTGGTATGCTTTCTCTCTGCAACACCAGCCTCATCAAGAGCCAATTAGCTCCTGCGCAGCCCACGGCCATCCATCATATCGGGACAGACACACTCATCTTTTCTCCTTAATGTTGCAACACACAGCAGCCTCCTGCAGTCAGTACACTTTCCCATGCGGAACTACTGTAAAACACTGGCCTTCCTACAATCGATAAGCCACGGGAATTGAAGTAAGGTGAATGAAGTTCATAGGCTTATTCCTAATCAGACAAAAAGAGAATCTTGGATGAGTTTCTTTGAAAACAAAATAACAACAAAAGATGCAGTTAAAACTCCTTTTATGCTGAGTGTGCAAGAGACACCATCTGTCCTGCATCCAACTTCCAGAACCCTTTCTTGGACTACCACACCGTGAGGAGAGGTGGAGCTCACGCATTCACCAGCTTGATAATGTCCTGGCTGCTGGCACAGCCGAGGTTGTATTTCTGCTAACCTGAGAGCACACAGTCTTTTAGTTACACTAATGGTACTTCAAATTGCAAAATTTTTTCTTTATGTGACAGGGTCCAAATGCATGTGCATGGAGTGTGAACAAGCTGTGTCTTATTCGTATTTCCTTTTTATGATTATTGATCCATTTGTTTTTATACGTTTTATCTGGGTTACTGCATTGTTATAATTTTAGTTTGGTTGTTTGCATCCTGTTATTTTTTTTACTGCATGTCAGTGTATTCACCCCCTACCAAAGGAAAAAAACCCAAACTAGACAGTTCCTGGAAATGCCACACCACAAACAACTTGACCTGATTAACAACTGAGTGAAAGGTATGAAGCACAGGTTTATGTGAGGGAGGATGGAGGTAGCTTGCAACAGATGCCAGAAGTAGCTGTCGAAGGAAGTGGCTCTCCAGGGAGCCACCAGCCACACCACACAGAGCCGAGGAGCTAAAGTAAGGAGACGAGCAGCAGAGTGTCTGCCGACACTATTTTACTTTGGCCTGGGTCGACAGGAAAACTGTGAGTACCACTGAATTATTGGGATGGAGGGCACAACAAGGCAACAAGGAGAAGTTAATCGGGAGCTACTGTAGAGAGCACATTACTCATACACATGTCCCTGTTCTACCTGAAGCCCAGCACCTCAGAGAAATGCAGCTCAGCATGAGAGAGAGAGAGAGAGAGAGAGAGAAGTTAAAGAGCATTGCACTTTACTTTTTTTTGTTTGTTTGTTTGTTTGTATGATTGTTTTATTTACTTTAAATCACACGTTGTTTCTATTGTTTTTTAGGCCAGTGGAATTTTTATGCATATGGGTGGCACAATCCTTTATGATATAACTTTTTTTTTTTTTATCCCAGTAGTAAATTAAATGCGAACTGAGTTACTTGCCTGTCAGATTGTACCTCCGCTCACCCTCATTTTAAAAGAACATGTATAACCTTTTTTAACGCCTTTAACGCCTCAATTTATATACAAGTATATTAAAAAACAAAATTATTAGTGTTTTTGTTTTCAAGGAGCTGGTAAATTAAGAAGAGATTGTTAATTTCACTATAGCACATAAAATAGATAGAAATTTGGGTATGGCCATAATGGTCTATAGTAATGAAAAAGTAATAAAACAGATATTCCCTTCTCAGGAGATGGAGATAGTTATAATAGTTGGTGTTATATAGTCAGGACACTGAAAATGATTTTGTGGCATCAATAAAACTATTTCCTAATCTAATTTCAAACAGAGCTCAAACTTTTCATTTAGAACTTAAAAAGAATGAATCAAAACATTGACAGGAAACAAAACAGGTGAGTATCGAATTTGCACAAACCAGCATTGGGGGAATACACACGCTATCTGGGCTGTTTCCGTAATGGAAACGGTTTGTGGCAAATTTGCAACAGTCGGGGTTAAGTGGTCAAAGGCGCTACACTCGGTTATTCCCGAGGTGGCTTTGTCGGTGGTATCAAATTCAACACACAAATAAAGGAAGCTGTGCAGTAATGAATCAGACCTGGCCACATTTCCATCCAACATATGTTTAGGAGCTAGCACTTCAATCAATGTAAGGATTTTTGCATTTACATATTCACCCCAAGTTTGACCAGAGAACTTCCTCAAACAGAGCAGTTTTGGCCAGAAATGTAAAAGTTATCCTTTTGCAATAACTCATAGGCTTTCATTTCCGTTTCTCAGATCAGTTCATTGCACTCTTATTCATGCATTCATTTTATTCAGTCATTCAATCCAGTTGTTTCATGAAATCAGAGCACATTTCTACTGGATAATAAATGCATTAGGTATTGATATATACAATTTCTATCTTGTACACTTCTCCACTGTACCTGAACAAACCGCACACAACATCTATCGCCTCAGTATCTGCTCTGCATTGTTCCCAAATCATCACAGTAAGATTGCTGGCACGTCCCTCATTTTTGCCCTCAAAATGCAGACTGTGACATATCACATTTCTGCACTAGCGAACAGAATTATTTTTGTGGAGCGAGATCACATCATTCTATTGTTTAGAATACGCTCTTATTTCTGTCAAGGGTCGCTGGGTAAAGGCATTTTATAACCCTAACAGGATGCCAGGCTAATACACAAAGCTCCAATTTCTCCAACTGACCTGACATGGATGCCCTCAGAATGTGGAAGGAAATACACACAAACACAGGGCAGCAAAACATGCAAGATCCATACGGAAAGAATTCAGGATCTGAAGGAGTCATTGGGTTGAACCCTTCAGCTTCTTACAGCAAGGCAGCAGAGCCATCATCTGAGCACTGCAGGTCACCCTCATTCAATGTTAAAAGTTTCAATGATTCATCAAAAATATGTATTCTCCTTTGCAGAAACATGTTTGAGCACATGCAAATCGGTTGAAGTATTCCTCCGATTTTGAAATGCAGGGTGTGCCTAGGAAGCAGTTGACTGAAACTTGAGAGGTAATTGGATAGCAGAGGGTTTCTGAGACAGCTTGGGTATAATTTCTAATCAGCAGCAGACTCTGGTAAGATGTTCTGAAAAGGGTCCAGGTGGACTCTTAAAAGTAACATTTCAGAAGACCAACTCAGAACTATTTAAGGCATTTTTTCACTGAATGTCAGATTTTCAGATATTTTTCTCGTGAGAGGTGAAGATTACTTCTACTAATCTACTGATTAAATTTTTTATCCTCTTACCACCCAAAATACACTACCAAACATCTAAAAATTTTACAAATATGAGATGGAACTTAATTGATTCTACAGCAGTCTAAAGGCATTAAAGATATAATCCTCTTCCCTGGGCAAGGTTTGTTTAGTATTTCAGAGAGCTGAAATCACAAAATCTGCCACAAAAAACACGACAAAATTAAAGTGGTCTCCCCCTGGAGACAGCTAATTTAGCAGCAGAAAGGCAGATAACAGTATTGAATATTTCTTAATATGATTAATGCTGGTCAAGATTTGTGATGCACACGGCTTCTCATCAACTTATTATTAATATAGAAAGGGACTATTCTAACTGCTCTAAATGGTGATCTTAGGAATTGATTGGATGTAGCCCTGCAGAAACACTTCATCATCATTACTGCACCGTGAGCCTAATACCCTGATACTTATCTTAAATATGAACCAAGGCGTTTGGGTAAATAGTCTTGATACATACTTATACTTAAAACTGAAAACAATACAACTAAACTTTTCTGTGAAAAGTGGCCAAGTGCAAATGAATTGTCTTTATGCACAATATCTGGACACACAGCATTGTACCGATAAGACCCAAAAAAATCCCTGTCTGGGAGAATTATGCTAAACTTCCTGGTGATCAATATGAGTGGCGCAGCTCAGGACCAGCTGTGTTATCTATGCTTTTCCCTCTCCATCTGCTGACAGTACAGCTGAGCTGACACACTCACACTTCACTGGATGTTACTTTCCGAGACAGATCACACACACTCACAGTTTTAGACAAGCACCACAGCTGTGTTTGGGCTGTTTATTTTTAGGTCATCACTTTAGATAGATATGGCCTCAACAACCTTCCTGCTCTGACAGTTCATAAGACAGTTCAAGATGAGGTTGAAATATCTTAATCCTGTAATCATCTCTGAATACAGTAAAATGTCTTGATCTGGATGGAAATAAATTGACTTCAGCTGCCCACCTTCATGACTCATTTGAGAATTGTTTAAGGTTTGCAGCCACATATGTCGACAGTGGCGGTTGCGCAGTTGGGCTATGAGAGAAAAAATGTCTTAAAAACGGCCGCTGTCATAATTTCATGTAGATGATCGTACCCCCTTGAGGATAAATCCCTCTGACTGGATGGATTTTCTCAGCATTTGCTCAGCTTTTCACATGCTTTCAATCCGGCTTGGTGCACCATCCTTCAAGATCCGGCCCATATTTCTGTTTCTTCTGCACCAGTATATGCTAATTCCATAGTCTGTGTCTGGCCTCATTTATAGTATGACTGTCAGGTGCTACTTACACGTCTCCCAACTCTGGTGCATGCAGAACAAATCTTCCAGCTCTCTGCAGACACCATAGGATTACAGATATATTTCCACCCAGATATGGAAATGTACGGGCCAGAGTCGGACCATGGAACATGAGTGTACACTGGCCCAGACTTCTTCATTTTTATCAACCAGATGAGTTATTTCCTTAGTACAGGCAGTCAAACATGCTATCAATCAAGTGCATTCTACATTTGTCATATTTTCTCTAATCTTGATGGCCAATAATATCCTTTTCAGTGTGTTCATAGCCTTAGCTTATATTTCAAGTTATTAGCAGGCACTCAAATTGCTGCTTCTGAGTGTTCCTTTTGAACCCCTTCTTTTTTCTTGTCTGAAAACAGAAAGGCTTCCCTGGAGCAGGAGTGCTAAATTTGCAAGTTTCTTTACCTGTGGCAAGGAGCTGTAAATTATTATGTAAACTCAGGTGAAGTGTCTGTTTACCTGCCATTGTCTCAGGGGCACTGTCAAATCTAATCTAGCTTGAGCCTCGCCTGTCCTGTTCTCGCTTCAGGTGGGTGCATGCAAATTCGTTCTTGCTTCAAAGCAGTCGGGAAGGGTGAATGCGGACGGATGCAGAATGAAATGCCAACAAATAGCATGTGTAAACATAATTGTTGGCTTTGATACTGTAACACACTGATGTTTGATCAGCTTTGACTGAAGAGAAAGCCATGTGAAATGCCCTCTGCTTTTCAACTTCCAGAAGACAGCACAGTACAATACAGCCTCTTGGGGTGCGAATCAGTTAGACATATTTCCACCTACAGAATTAGATGTGCTTTCCCTTGGGCAAGACTTATTTATTTTATCTACAGTTTAATTTGTAAAAAGTAACATTGGCAAAGTAGGATTCAATATCCTATTGAATATACCTTGTTCCAGTGTACGCTCAGTTACTCATTTGCAACCAAATTGACAACATGTAATGTTACTTTACTGCTGCCAGAATGATTATTTTCATAACTGAAAACCTTTTCCACTTGGGAAGTAGAGTGGAATTAGATGTTGCAAGTGGGGAACAGAATGACTAATCTAGGAATGGATGTTTATCGACAAGCTCTCAGTGTTGTAGAGGAGCAACTGCTGCCAAGTGGAGAATCCACACATTTCTCACTATAGGCCATGCTTATCGAACACACACACGCACAAAACGCCGTAGACATCGGCGGCTGTTTGCCAGCTGTCCTACACACCAAACACGCACCAATTTATCATCGAGATAAATGTGAGTTTTCCTGGGCCGACGACAACCCGTCCCCCCAAAAAAGACAGAAACCACAGAAGTGATATCATTATTGAGCATCAGCTGGACTCGCAGCAAAAGCATTCACTGCGGGGGGACGGGAGCCTTTACTGTCCTCTGTCATGCCTGCAGAAAAGTGGAGATCAGCGAGGGAACAGGGATTTGATGGACAGCTGATGAAGTAGCCCAGCCAGGGGGGTCTAATGGAGATGTCCATCTGCTGCTTTATGCAAAGTACTCCATCAAAAAGCAGCAGGAGGGGGGAGTTGCGAATGATAGAATGAAGGACTGCTCAGGGAATGGAGACTTTGGGCTGAAAAATACAATGATGTTATGCCATAGTCGCATGTTTCAAAGAGGTCACAGTCTTTTCTTCGAACAGTCTGTAATATCCTGTAGTTTATATTCAACTTTATGTGATTTATTTTTTATTAACTTCATAAAGCTTTTCAGCTCAGGTTAATGTTGAAGCACTAGTCAGCATTTTCCTATGGAGAACATATTCTTCCTGTCCATGTAAAATTGAAGTGATGTATGGCATAGAGTTATGCATGAAAGATGAAAACGACTTCAAGTGTAAAAAAGGCAGGCCCTCTATAGACACACACCATAACGGAATATAAATAAAGACAGGCGGACCCATGAATCACTTTGTACAACTTCAGCCCTGTCCCTTTATTCCCTGCAGCCCTTGACGAACAGTAATAACAGCTGCAAGACAGTGATCAATCTGCATTACATTTACAAACTACTAAGACAACACTCACCTTTTCTCCTTGCCGCACAACTATTGCACTGTGACTGGGGCCTGGAGCCGAGGAGAGAAAGCATTCAAGTAAAAGGTCAGACTTCAGTTATTAGACATGGCGCTGTTTGCTAATAGCTCTGCCCGGAGAGGCAACTATTGATCAGGACCTGTCCCTGCTCCAGCAGAGAGGAGTACACACATTGTGTTCGTTCTTCCTAATTGAGCGGGTTCACCTTGTGGGCAGTCCTCTCGCATGTGCACAAACACCGTCGCTAACACAGCTTCGTCCCACACTAAATCCTTAACATGTGTACACATTTGCATGCACGGACAAATAAATTTGCCCACATGCCGTGATGAAGGCAAACTAAAATACAAGTTGTTCAAATGTAACGGGTTTAATCTCACTGTGGTCTGTGTGTATTGGACCTGTCTTATGAAACCTGTGGTTTATATGCTGATATGGGTGTGAGTATGAATATACAGTTGTGTTACTATGGATTGAAAAGCTAAGAACCATTTTGCTTTTTGCCCCATAAACTCCCAGTGGGGATAACTGTATAGTGATTTTGAGGGAATTCTAGACAAAGTAAAACCTCCAGTTTTGGTAGGAGTACATTTTTGAGTTACATTTGGAGCGTAGCACCCCAGCAAAGCAAAAATATAATCATGCTGGAAGCTGTTAGTACCAAATTACATAATTTAGCGAGGATTTGCAAACACGTATGCTCCCAAAACTTTACGAACCAGAAAGGAAAGCAAAAGAGAGCTCTGTGTCAGCACTACTCCTGGTTCCCAACTTCAGCAAGAGTAGCTAAGTTGAAAGCAGTTAAGGCCAAGGTGATGTGCTGTTGTAGGGAAAATATAAATGAATGCTTCTAGTATAAAATTTAATTTGAGTAGAGTTGCTGTAGTGTGGCAAAAGAAATTAAAAGGAGACAGAGCCAGATATATTGTTAGGGACAAAGGCGGTTGGGGTGTGCAATTGTACGCAAGCAGCATACCTGGAAATATGATTTGTCACAATTCGCCTCTAGCAACACAATATGCTCATCAAAGTCCCAATTCTTGCTGAAGAAGGCCATCTCCGTGCCTCGCAGAGAAGCTATGGGAGGCAGAGTAGTCTTGTTTGCGCACCCACGGCAGGCATAAATCAAACGTCAATCAGTTCCAGCTACATTGTCTGTCAGGCCTGGAGCCACCGGCATGTTTAGTGGCACCAAGTGGTCTTGTATGTGAGGAAGGTGTTCGCACTTAAGAAGATTGCGTATTTCGGGTATAGCTCAGATGTGTGCACTTGTTGTGGGAGGGGAAATTACATTTAAAAATGACGACACAAAAGCTTGGTGCAGCAAAATGGAAGCTTGAGTTTCCTTTAATTCCTGAAAGTCTTACAAGAAGCCTTTTATCTCCAGCCCTGAGGCATGTGATGAATTGCTGCAGTTCCACTAAAGCCTCTGTTCTGTGGGAGGTCAATAACTCATCTATGATCACTGAGTGTGACCATTGTGACGCACTCTGATCAAGAGACTAAGACTCTCTCGGTGATCAACTGCAAATCTGTCATCGCTGTGCTGCACGACACAACCTTCAACAAATCTTCAACCGCTTGATGCCTCTTGCACGGTTTCATCACTGATGCTGTGTCTCGATGAGGAAACTTCTATAGGGTAGTTTCTCCGCACATAAATCATTTTGTAATTATGCATTGTATGCAAGGCTGTGGCATGTTGACAAATTGAGCAATCTGGAGAGGCAACAGTATGCAGGGGGCTTAAACGAACCATTAACAGATAACTTGGCCCACAGCATGTTCTACGTTACCGTCAGATGCCTGGAGATTATGAACAACTTGAGTATATCAAGCTCATCATCAGTCATAATGGAATCATGGTGTTTTGTGTTCATCCAAACTCATTTGCAGGAGCTGGATTGGATGCGGATGGCCTCATTGGACATGAAAGAGGCCATCCACGTCCCAGCATAAAAACATCTAAAAACAAAGACAGCAGATGGGTTATGATCTCCCTGCCACAGACAACCACCTGTTATCATGTCACCTACTGTGTGCAGATATGCTTCAAAGCGAACAAGTGTATCTTTTCTCTTTTATCGTGTAGTAATTTGATGTGATACTTTAAATCACTGAAAGAAAGAATTAAAACGGAAAGTGATTTTTTCAATGTTAAACCACCAAACAAATCACAACTGCATGCCACAGCAATGTATAACACGCAAGCCATTTCAAATTGGTCATCCCACATGTCAAAAATGTTTTACCGCATCAAAGGAAGTAATGAGGAAGTTGTTATTCTGACAGAAGTGCGGTGGCCCTATGAGCTCAACAAATTGCAATTGAACAAAACATGCAAATTAGACTAAACAAAAGCAAATCACTGTAAATACTCACAACCAAAGCTCATACAGGGGGGACATAGAGTGTGTGCAGACCTCCGCATAGCCATGTCAAACATGATACACCCAACTTCAGAGGAAAAAAGCTAATCAAATTCATAGTGATGGATACAGATATTCCCTTTCTTTGAGCCATATTCCTCCATCAAATTTAGTACAAATCAGTCTACTACTTTTTATGAATTCCTGTTAGCAAACAGGATAAATTAACAGACAAACAGGTGAAAACATAACCTCCTGTGTGGAGGTGATTAGGTTGATTATTTAGAGCAAATAACAGACTGATGCAGCCAGTTATGTAGAGGCAGCGCTGATTTGATATTCACCGCAAATGTGTGTAGAACATCACACCAGGCATAAACATATTTCACTCATAGCACTGTCATGGTGCAAACACAGGGAGGAGAAACGTAAATGAGAGTTTATAAACATAGAGAGGGTCAAAACAGAAGAAGGAAATGAGAAAGCACACACAGAGCGAGGGACCAGGGGCAGCACTGTGGAGCTTATTAGGATTGACTCCCCCACACTGCAGACACTTTAATAACCATTCTTTATGTTATAATAACACAGAGCTGCCCTGCCATGGACGGTTTCAATTTCTCTGCCAGTGTCCATCATGTGCTAGCCAGATTAAGAGCCCTGTGTGGCCTAATCGCAGACAGAATCAGATTGCCCGCAGCGTGGCTTCGTTGGCTGTTAATGAGGCCATTTTCCTGGAGCGAGCACCACTCAGGGGGAACTAATCTCTGAGTGGTATGAAGTGTGGGGTGCAGAGGGCGCAGAGAAAGGCACTGAGCATGAAAAATAGCTGCGAGACCACTTGTTTTTTAAGCTTTCCATTTGCTCCCTTCTCGGGGATCTGAGAGACTCTGATAACATGAAATGTAAAGAGATGACACGTGTCTGAGGGTGATGTACAAAAAAGCCTTAAAGGGATTGAGAAAGTGAAGTGAAAACATATTATATACTCATTATATGTTGTAAAGTACATCTCAGGCATTTTAAACTATTCCAATCTTTCCGATTGCTTTATTATTATTTATTACTTTAATAACACACCAATCCATAATAACATTTATAATGTCACGGTCACTGACAAATTGTCATTTGTTCAATCGATTTGTTGGGGAACGAAAAATTTGCCATGTCTGATGTAATTTGAGACAAAAAACTATGTGCATTCAGTGCACTTACATCTAAAAATTACTTCATATTCAGTGAGAGGCAGCAAGCTCTAGCAAAGAGGAAAGGTGTTGATGAAGGGTTTGGAAGTTAGTGGTGTATAAATTTGCTGTGTTAACACCAGGATAACAAGTCAACCAAGGTTTTTCCAGTATTAAAGGTGCAGACAACTACAGACAAAAATAAAAGTCTCCACTGGTGTTGGGACCTTCAAGATGCTGTCACTGAGTTCATAAAATGCAGCAGCTCTTTTTTGTCTGTCTCAGCTGGTGTGGATGCTTGAACTATATCACAGGCAAGCCTTAAGACAAAATCAACAAGATGATCTCTGAACATTGCATCAGTAGATATGGCTTTCAGGTAATGCTAAGGTCATCTCTCAGTCAGTCCAAAAGAAGGAAACATTTTTAATTTTGATACATGAAGTGAAAAGATTCCCACAGTTTAATGAATCTATTGATTTAATTCAAAGATGTCATGAAATGTTTGTTTTCTTAAGCTTTGGGGAGGACACTCATTTTGGCCTGATCTTATCATCAGGGCCTGAGCATTGATCACTGTGAGGACCCTCTTGACAAAGTTATATTAACATCACTGTTAGAAAATATGAATTTTCCAAGTTTTGAGGCTAAAAGTTCTAGGAAAAATCAGACACAGTGAAAATGTGCATGCTTTATGTGTCAGGTAGGTACATGTATGAATTTTTCAATGTGCTTGGCACATAGAATATCCCAAGATTTACAAAAATGCCTCTTCCAACAGAAATCAAACTTTTTTTCAATTATTTATTTTCACTGAGATTTTGGAACAGTATTTGTCTTTTACAGGCGTGTTTACAAAGTAAGCCTCGCTTCACCTAGATGTTAGAAATATGACTCATCCCAAAAATCACTCAACCCTCGCATGCTTGCATCTTTCCTTTCTATGTGACACTTTATTTATTTGTCAATTTCTGTAAGCATTTAATTACGAGACCAGTCTGTAACAAGTAAACGCAAATTTTTCCCCTTTGATTTCTGTAGTCATCGCCTGCCTTACCCACCCATGTCTAACTCATTCGTGTCATGAAGAAAGACTCTTACTTTATGTTTGTTTACCAAATGTTTCAAAATCTAAACCCTCACCATTTAACTGCCATAGTTGTCGTACCATAATCGCCATAGTTGAGAATTGCAGCACTGGAGTGTTGTCTGGGACTCATTATGTAGTTTTAACATTGTTGTCGGCGGTAGACTAGTTTAATGCATTCTTCATCGGGTTATATGAAGTCATCTTGTAATAAGCACTGTGATTTTCTATGTGCCACTCTCTCGCTGTAATTTATTTTCACTTGCACACCCCTGTACATCTTCACTGATGTGAGGACTTTCACTGATAATACAAATTCCCAGCCTCCAGCCCTCACCTCTGCCATCCCAACTGCATGGCTAAGCCCAGCCACTTTGACCTAAACCCAATTCTAACTTTGACCCTGAAACCAATTACCTTGAAACAGCCTTTTGAAAAATTGAAGACGGACCAAAATATCCACCGTCCACAAAAAATAAATAGAAAAATAATTTAATAAAATGTCCTTGCGCTCAAGGTCTAACCCTCAAACTGGTCCCCACAAAGATACAGAGTACGCACACAAACACTAAGTCCTTGTACACCCTCATAGCATAAATAATCTTGAACATTAAAAGCTTATTTCACTCTGCTCCTTGTCAATAGACATATTGGCAAATGAGTCTAATTTATTGGATGCACTATCGCTCTAATATAATTCTACTCTCTGCTGATGATGAATAGAAGCTTTAAAGCAGCTAGATTTCGTTTATCAAATTTACAACAAACTTGTCCTCAGCAGCCACAGCTTAGTTTGGCTTTGTCAAATAGTGTATTGACTGCAATATATAACCTCATGCACAATTCTGAATGTTAAAGACCAATTATTTGGAAAAAAAAAAAAAAAGACATATAAATAGCTGAGTTTGACAGAGAAAGACCTCCTAGAATAAGATTGTGAATTTTATACATACACACTATGGATAACAACTTCATTGCACATAAACTCACAATAAGGTTAGTGTCTCACTGCGACTCAAAACACCCATAGGTCTTGTAATACGCCACAAGTTTTAGACTAATAAATTAATAATATAATGATTAATAGTTGAGCTATGCAAGTGTGTAGGAGGAGGTGAAATAATAAAATTATTTCACATCTCATTTATGAAGAGATCGTTTGATTTTGTTTCAAAATCAGCAAACATACAATTTATAATCACATGTATATTATGCACACACAAATAGCCCCCTGCCCAAACATAGACCTCTACACAAGCACACACATGCCGGGACCCCAGAATTAGCTTAATAACATCAGAGGGCACGATATAGCCACAAAATGCATTGGCACTGTAGGTAAAGGAGAGAGTGAAGGACAACTACAAGACAGAAAGAAAAGTAAGGAGATTGGAAACAGCGGCTGAATGATGGGGAAGTGGGTTTATATTCTGACTGTGAATGTTCCATGCAGCATCTGCAACTTTATTTGTGTGAAATGAATGAATTGGAAGCTAGATAGATCTGTAACATTAAAGGCTCTCAGTCAGCTTTCCCCCAAAAAGCTGGATTGGGGTGACAGAACGCAAAAAAGAGAGACCAGACAGAAGTTACAGATGGTCTAGAGAAAGACCCAATATTAGCAGCGAGACAGGAAGATGTACTGGTGACAGACCTTGTCAGGACAGGATATGTCTTTGCGTGACGGATGACACTTTGGACACTTAACAACTGGCCACTTGCCTCTACTGACCTGCTTCTGTGGCGTATTTTGGGAAAACTAATTTCCTGTCGCCTCCGAAAGGTTACCATCTATATTCAGGAAATGCGATTTTGATGAGGCCTTGGTTAGCGATGGTACCGACTGGTTAGAGTGAGGATAAATGTAAAGATTGGGACAAGATGGCTGAAAAGATGATGATTTATCTTACAGCTAAATCCACATGGTGACTGCTGCACAGTCGGTGAACTGTTGTTTCCATATTTTGTTTTACGTCAAACTATGGTTTTATTTTTCCCCCTTTTATCTGTTTTTCCTGTTGCTGTTCTTTAGTCAATTATTGGCCTTTGACAAAGGATGATGAAACTAAATCACTTATTTTTATTCTTCTGTTTACTTTTTTTTTTAAGAAAAATCATAATTTCTTTTTGTTATGATAACATTTTTGTCACCACATTAGGTTGACATTTTTTGCAACGAGTAAAATATCTTGGCAACTATTGAATGGCTGCCATGAAATTTGTTACATATATTCATGCAGCCAGTGTATTAAACCTAATGACTTAGTTAACCCCCTGGCTTTTCCCAAATGCCACCAGTAGGTCACAGCCAGTGAAATATCTCACCATCTGACAAATGAATTGAAGGATACATTTTTAATAACTTTGTATTTGTGACCTAATTTTAAATGTCTGCAAAACTAACTTTTCACCATGCTTACAGTTGCCAACCATCTATAAAATAGGAATCATCCTGGGATATTGTATTCTAGTGTATCTTTGTGACAGATAGTCAAAATTCATTACAGGTTTATAGTGAAGTGGAAAAGTTGTGTGAGATAGAAGGAATTTCCACGTTTTTCTCTTAGACTCTTAAGTTATGTTCAGACTATCCAAACACTTAGTGTGACTCACAATCAATTTATAGCAGCCATTTCTCTCCATGAAACTTAAACCGACGAATCAAAAAAGAAAAATACAATTCAACCTCTCCAAATCCAACAAGTAGCGATGCAGATAAAATGTTCATGTTTGCCTATATAAGCTCAGATAGATTCTCCACATTTCAACAGTTCAGTCAATTTCACAGAAAATATCAAAACAAATATGAATGTGTTTTGGAATCATCATAAACCAGCAACCGTGAGCACTGCTTACCTTTGAAGAGGTTCCAAAGTCTATTCTTTGAATTTGTACAGTCCTCATCCTACAGTCTACAAGTGCCCGCTAGCCGAAAGTGCTTTTCATAAACGTATTTTGAACATCGTTGTGTAAAGTCCAAAACATACTGTCTGCAACTTCTTTGAAAAACAAACCAACTTCTGTCAGGGGTGTCTTTCCTTTCCTTTCTTTGTTTGTTTATTGGGTTATGAACCCCAAAACAGTGAGTGAGCCAGCTCACCTCTTCTCTGCCTAAAGACACAAATTGATTTATGAGGCAAATTAGATAAAGAACGAGGCGAAAACTACAGTTAGAAGAGAAAAGTAGTTGTAGTAGTAATAAGAATAATAATAATAATAACAATGACATTAACAACAATAAAAATAATGATAATGTTTGCCTGAAACTCTGAAATAACCAGGTTCATCTCTACTCTGTGTGAACATAACATGGTATACTACATTTAGTCTATAGCAAATGTAATTGTCATCATTTTGTATCATCAGTGACAGTCTTACAGCAGCCACTTTCTAATCACCAGAGCGTGGCAGTTTCCTTTCCAAATACAAAACATCAATGCTTTCTCTTAGATATCACTAATACCAGTACTCACCTTAATGTTACCAATTCTAATATTAATACAATACAAGTATTTAAACAATGTGTAGGACTCAGTAGCATCTAGCACTGAGGTTGGAAATTGCAGCCGACTATCCCTATCAAAGCCTAAGGCCTCCATAAGAGCCAACAATGCCCGATATGAATTGGCTGGTTTCTGCTCCTTAGGTAGATGAGATGCTCATCCTAAACTCAGAAAACACGTAGATTCTCAGTTTCAGGCACTACATAAATGGCCAAATAACTATGGCTATTATGTTCCATTTCTGCAAGTATACCTTCCTAAATCCATTCTCCTCCAACATTGCTGTCTAATGCAGCCTCTCTAAGATCCAATTGTATTACCTTCAGCATCTTCCAGTTTTTTTTGCGTGCATACCCACACCGGCGTCCTTAGACACACTTAGATGTACCCACGCCCACAAACTGTCTGCGATCATTGTTTTGCCCTGTAGCTGACTGAAGGACAGTGTGCACCGGAGTGAACTCACGGCTGATGAGAAAATCTGCTCTGATGGTAGTGGCCTGACCCAAATGAGCCGCTGCACGAGCAGGTGTGAATGAGTCAATTAAAAGTTTCAATGAGGGAGAGGCTATGAGGGAGGAAGGCGAGGAGAAGATGGAGAGAGGGGTATTAGTGAGGGGAGGGGGGAGTGGATCTACATACCTAAGTGCAGGCAGGATTATGATCTAAGGAGGTTCTCATGTGGATCGGATCTCTGCCAAACTCTGGCTCTCAGCAGTCTGAGCGCCGGCCTGTCTGTTTCTGATATAGACAGAGATTGAAAACGTTGCTGCAGTATGAAGCATCTTATATTCTGTTCATCATTATTAGAGCAAAAACACTGTTCTGCGTCTGCTGTTCTGAAGTTGTTTCATTACACTGCACATTACTCGGGCACTTTCTAAATCATCTGCTGTCATCAGACAACTTCTTAAACAAACTATCAACTTTAATGACCCAGTTAAGTGTTGAATTTATCAATTCACTGCAGTGTGCTGTATGCCTGCAATGCAGACAAAACTCACAAAAAACAAACAAACAAACAAAAAAAACCCGCTGGTGTCTAACAAGGTGTTTTCGTTTATAGTAACATGAGGTGAGAAATCGTCAATCCCTATACATAGTGAGGCAAATTTTTTTGTTTTGTTTGGTTTTTTAAATTGAAATTAATGAATATGAATTGTTCATTAAAATCTTCAAATTAAATTATATTTACAGATAGTTACTGATATATTTACAAACTATCTTTTTAGTTGAGACCTTTTTTTTTTTCTTAAATATAATGAAGTGAGGTTTTAAATTCGAGGTGAAATATTTTATACACAACATGACTGCTCAGATTTTTAAAAGTGAGAGAGTGCAACAATAGCTTTGTTTGCATTTTTTCTTTGTGTTTCTGCCGTTGTGCTACGAGTGCAATTGATCAGAAAGAAGTCAGTCGTCAGTCCCCTCAAAATTGGATGGTGGTACTTGTGGTTCCATAATTGGCTGGGTCAGTCACTTTTCAAAATAATTTTGTTAGTCTCTCAAAAATGGATGGAGTTACAGAAAATAGTGACCCAGTTCTAAAGAACTCAGTGTGTTCTTTATATTTTTTCCTCTCCGTCTGTCTCTGTAGATCTGCCGGTTTTTGTCCGCTCTATTTTCATCTGCTACCAGCTTCTTTCTCCTGCTCATTGAGTGGGCCCTGTCCCCAGGCCAGTAGGGATAATTAGATTTGGGAACCCAGAGAATAACTCAATGCTCATCCCCATATGCATACAGAGACACACACGCACACACACACACACACAAATGCACAGGCGCAGTACAATCTGGATTATGCAAACTGGTGGCTCAAACTTCCTTAGGAACATACAGAACAAGGATTCAGGAGGGCTGTTGCAGAAATAAACAGAGTTCAGATGGAGGACGCCAAGAACAAGTTGAACTTCAGATGATGTAAACACGTCGTCCTAAAAATGTGCTGCCTGCAGCAAAGAGTCTGTCTCCTCATTAGGTTTCCTCTGTCCTCAAACTTCATTGAGGTGAATCTATTGAAGTAAAAGTCTCGAAATTTACACTTTAATGTGTAAAATGTACTTTAGATTTTCATGTTTATAAGAAGATGTATTTAGAAATCTCTCACCCATCCCTGTGGAGCCCTAGCAAGATGTTTTGTGCACCAGCCTCTCAGCCTCTCATTTTGTGTGTCATTTTGTGTTTTCTGAGTCAAAAACTTCTGTTTGGTTTCCAGATAACTCTTAACTCACAGGTTAGGATTTATCTGTATTTTACTTTGTCCCTCCTCCTGTAGTCCTCCTCCATCCATTCTTCCTCATGCTCTATTGTTTAGCTAGTTTTGACTGAGTGCTTGATGCCACTGTATGTGATGACACATGACTATGTTTCCCTCCTGGCTGTCTCACAACTATTTTTCCCCATACTAAATGTTGTTTATCATACTGTCAATACACGGGATTAAGTGATATCCAGCCCAAAAAGTCAGTTATCCAATTGATGAAAACTGCAACAGTTAGAAGGAGTACTAATATAGAAGGAGGGACTCCAATTCACTCGAGTGTTGTTGGAACATGGGGAAACTGTTGGTAAAGTATAATATGATTATTAATGCTGTTGTTGTTTCACAGCTGATGATCTTTAATGAAAATTACTGAACGCATTTATCTGCATTAATAAATCGGCTATTGTTCCCAATTAGCTATTTTAACCTTGATGACCTTGATTTTTTAAAATGCTACTCGATCAAAGGTATATGGAAACTTGTGCTGTCTGGTGATGCTGTGGAATGAAGTGGATATACGGTTCCTGCAGACAGTGAAACATCCAAGGAGACCAAAGAGAAACCACAGACCTCGCAATGCGAAGCCTATTGTTGCCATGAAATGACCCATATCAGAATAATTGCAGTTTAAATATGGATGAATTCCAAAGAATACTGGTAGAGAGAAACAATGAATTAGCACAGCGTGTAATTATTATTCATATGTTTGACAAATAGGAAAGGAAGCTGCTGATATGCAGCCAGCCTAAAGAGAGAAAGAGACAGGGAAAAAAGCAAGAGAGCGTTATTAATCTGTGTCAACGCCTCTCTTCCAGCACCTCTGGGGTGGAAATCCAGGGTTATCTAAGCTTTAGTGTCTGAGCCGACAACAACTATACCTGTCTACACCGAGGGATGAGGGAATAAAAAGCACAAATACAGACAGAAAAGAAAGCAAGAGCAGAGGACACAATGACAACATGTAATCTGCCAGTCACACATTAAGGCTTTTTTTTTTTTTTTTTCCCAGCTCTAACTTGCAGCTAAAGGTATAGTGTTTCAAACTGGATACAATACTCTTGCTTTCCTAGACACCTCCTGACAAAAAGCCCTCCAGCTGAGCCCTTGAGTGTTCCAGAGAAGTTGCTCGGGGGTTGAGAATACAACGCTATGGTTGTGCAGTTCCTGGTGCAATGTTTGTTGCAGTTTAGAAATATGGGGGGAAAAAACGGTTAAGGTTAGGGTCACTCACTCATTTTCTACCACTTATCCATTTCCAGGTCATGGGGGATGCTGGAGCCAATCCCTGCTCACATTGGGTGAGGGCGTGGTACAGCCTGGACAGGTCACCAGTCCATCACAGGGCCAACACACAGAGACAGACAGAGACCAACAACCACTCACACTCACACTCAGACCTACGGACAATTTAGAGTCACCAATTAACTTAAACATGATGTCTTTGGACGGTGGGAGGAAACCACAGTACCTGGAGGAAACCCACGCAGGCACGGGGAGAACATGCAAACTCCACACAGAAAGGCCCCAAACTGGGAACCGAACCTGCGACCTTCTTATTGCCCTAACCACTATGCCACCGTGCTGCCCACATACCAACCAATAAAGTAAAAAAACTAATAAGTCTGTAGTTACAGCTTTCTGAACCCTCATTCTGCATTCTGGTATGGGGGGAAGGCGTCTTGCTCGTTGTATGTTGCACTCCTTAGTAGCTGATAAGAGCCTGGTCTCTGTCATCTATTAAGCAATCCCATTAACTGAAACTCAAACATCATGCTTCATCATTAGGCCATTACAACTCTCATGTAATCTTGGCTTATGAATTAAATTACCTGTGTCCTACATGAAGTTAATAGACTCTGAGTGGGGGTTTATGCCAGCAGAGGGACTAATGTTGATAGGAAATAAGTAGGCCAATTCTTCAGGGATTTCAAATAAAATAGCTTTAAGGTTTAAAATTGTGTAGCAAGCATGGTAAGACATTTTATTTTTTAATGAAAGGTGTGAGAGATTTGATGACTAAGCAGTACAGACTTGATAGTACAGTTATGCTATGCACAACCACTTAGGTCATTCAGGACATTGTTAACACGGCACATTAAAGAATACTTGAAACGTAACATATACAGAAAAAAATCAGACACAATCACCTTCATTCGACACGCACTTTTAGTTCAGAACACCGAGACTTAGATCATCCTACATTTCTATATAGAGAAATTCCACTGAGGGTTATTTTTCCCTTTCAAAAAGGGGGCTCAAAACGACAGACACCGAGCAACAAAACTGCAATGAAAGAAGCTGACGACAAACTGTCTTCTGTGGCTGACATTACCAAGAGTTCACGTATAGGGCATAACAGCGTACCCAGATGAAACATCGTATCAAACAAGCAGAGAGTCACAGCAACACTGAAGACATATCACTGCCAAAGACAGAGAAGGTGTAAACAGCCGTAAGGCATCAGTTGATGAGCCGTTTTGCCTGGGTTAAACGAAGCCTGGTACACAACATTTGTTTTTCATCTGGTGCCCTGTTCAGGAACCTGGAGACACTTGTTTTGGCAAGAAGACGGGTGTCGATGGAATTTCTACAATATTAACTGCTGTTAAAACTCTAAAGTTGTTTGTTGTTATGATAATTTAGAAGATTTTCATCATTTTCCAAATAGTATCAATCCAAGGGGCACAAAATATTCCTGGCAGGAGCAAGAGCCACGCCCAAACACATATTATATACAAAGGCAGTCCAAATTAAGGGGGGCAGAATTATTCAGTGTATCATGGGCTGTATCATCCACCCAGTACAGTACAATATTTATGCTGTCCTTAGATTCAGGTTTATACAGGCATTTACAAACTTGTCTCTGTTTTTTTCTAGTTAACATTTTTGTAATAATTCACTTTTGCTTCACAAAAATCCATCAATAAAAAGAAAATGATCAAGTAGTTGGAAACATGTATTGCTAAAACAGGAAAATATTTTAACTAGATATTAACTTGAGTTTTTTCTTCTATGTTGATACGCACTTGTTATAGTTGATCCTAGGTTGCAGAGGCAAGCAGAGGAAGCTGTCTGTCAGATAAGAGGATTGATTGATCCAAATTCTGTCTGAGCACATGCAGAAAAGTACAGAGATTGAAAAAAAAAAAAAAAACAGAAACACATACGCAAATTTTATGCAAGAGTCAACCATGTGAGTCTTGAGCATGTCTGACTATATCTAGCCTTGAGAAGGCTGTTCCAGAGATGATTATATTCATGTTTCATGACAATTACAGTAGTTTTCTAATGCTTTATTGTTTCATTATTCAAATTGAACTCCTGTCACTATCATGCTATCACCATGATTTATCTTCATATGCACACCAGTTGTTGCTTTCCTACAGTATGTACTGTCCCATATTTAGAATATAACACGATTAACACATTCCTGAGAAGAAAGTGTTATCAATGAGACTTGTATTTCCTTCTGTTCCGTTTTTTTTTTTAGAAATATCAGTTTCAGCTCAGTCTTTGTTTTTTTTTTTTTTAACAATGCAATTTTCAGTGAGAGAGAGGGAGAGGATGTCGGTGTGAATGTCTCATATTAGGAAGGGCTTTACACGATTAAGATAGGCAGTCATTAACCTCAGGGTTAACATGCATACAATATTGAACCAAGAGAAATGTAGCGGTGAGTTCGCCGACTGACTATCACTGAAACAAATACAAAACAGTTGCAGCTCAAGATTCCTGTTATATAACTGAAACTGTGTTTTGTGACTCAGCGGGTTGTCCAGTGTTTTGGTCAAACCTTCAATGTTTTAATGGAGCACAGAGGGGGCAATTTTGATAGATGTCCTTCCAGAGGCAAACATCTGTTTTTTAAGTAACCCTGCCTTCCTGCCATTTTGACTCAAGATTTATCCCAAATCAGATCCTCTTATGTTTGCCTGGAACGTAAGAAACCTGGTTACTCATATGTCCTTCTTACATACATACTTAACAGCTGAGCTTGAAGAGCGGAAAAAACTTCTTTGAAGAATTTACATCCACAGTCTGTAATTGGTCTCCACTTATTATCAAGTGTTCAGTTCAGTGTGAACTGGCTTTTTTGTACCAATATATGAGTCAATATACTAGATGTCGGGCAGCACCGCAGCACAGTGTTTAGCGATGTTGTCCCACAATAAGAAGGTTGCGGCTTCAGTTCCCAGGCCAGGAGCCTGCCTGCCTGCCTGCCTGCCTGCGTGCGTGGGTTTCCTCCCACTGTCCAAAGACATCATGTTTGGGTTTACTGGTGACTCCATATTGTCCGTAGGTCTGAGTGTGATTGTGAGTGGTTGTTTGTCTCTGTCTGTCTCTGTATGTTGGCCCTGTTATGGACTGGTGACCTGTCCAGGGTGACCCCGCCCTCGCCCAATGTGAGCTGGGATTGGCTCCAGCACCCCCGCGACCCAGAAGGGAATAAGCGGTTTAAGATGAATGAATGAATGAATACTTGATCTCAGTGACTGCCTTTTAAAAAGTAGATAAGGCACAATCAGAAAACATCTAACCTAAGATGGAAGGCCACTTTCCACAGTGCATTCAGGAAAATTATAGCAACGCACTGTACATATTCTGTTCAGCGAAACACTGAAATAAAGTGAGATAGGAATGAATGGCTAATCTCTATGTCATTAACTGACAGTCCAATAAAAATGAATACAGTTCCTAATGACATCAGAACAAGAAGTTTATAATTTGTTAATTGTACCATTATCTTTTGAAAGGGATGAATAGAAAAATATGTAATTTTTCACTTTACATATTTTGGTTGAGTTGAATTTTGCTTAAGGAAGCATAAGCCAGTGGTGTAGGAGTTCTATCTTCATAATGCCAAGGCCACACTAAAATATCTCCATGCAACAACAAAAGGCAGAATACTTGTGAGGCACCAAAGTATTTCTTTGACACTATCTCACAATGACGGTCCGATAACAATCCAACTCTTTGTGTGTTTGGCAAAGAGCAGTGGTGCAGCACTTCTGTGGAATGGACCTGTGAGAAGTGTAATTTATACTAGGAATTTGTACAGGCCAGTTTGTTGTGTGTACGATGTGTTCAGTGATTCATTTATAGAGGTCACACTACAGCTATGATCACTGATTTGTGACAATTCCCAGTAAATAACTCCACTGTCCATCTGTGTTTTGCCTCCACCTGACTGCACATGGAGATTAGACTCAAATGTCAGAGTATCTGTCTCTCTGTTTGGCTCGTAACTCATGTAAACACTAGCATGAAGTAAGACCAGACCCCCAAAGTACCCATCGGTTCAGGATGGATCATGATGTAGATGTAAAGAAAACTTTCATCATCTACATATGCCCACACAATCCTGGGAAGAGGATTGATCATTTATAATCCTTCAAACATTTACAATGTAGGCTGAGACAAAAAAGGTTAGTGTCACCAACTAAAGCTAATTGGACTGAGAAGTTTTCAAAGCTGGAGTCTAAACTGTTAAACTAGACCGGACTTAAAAACATGCAAATGTATTTGCTATTAACTAAAAGAAATCTAGTCATCACTCCACAGTCAGAAAAACTGGCTATTAACTGACACAGTTTAGTTCTGTGGCTGCTCCAAACAGAGTTGACTACAAAAATGCTGTGCAGGACAATGAGTGAGACTAAATCTCAGAAAAGTAAGTCTGTAAAATAAAATTAGAGATGAGTAACGTCTCTGTTCCTAAGTCATGGTACTGTACATGGCTGCACGGTGTTAACGGCAGTGCACCACAGAGGAAGCAGTTTTCACTGCCCCAAAAACATCTTCATGGTGACATTTCTTTAATGATTTCCATATATGATCTATGCAACACATTCTGAATGTGTGTCAAGGAAAAAAAAAAAACTTCACAGACATTGGGCCATTTCAGGAAAAACTGTCAAGAAAAGCAAATATTATCTTTTGTTGAGGCCATTTGTTAATCTCTGGTTTTCTAACCAAGTGTCCCTTTACAATAAATTGCAATGTTACGTGGCCTTGTGGGGAATGGGGTAGTTGCCACTTGACTGATGCATACACATATCAGAGACAAGGGTATGTGTGCAGAGAGAGGCAGATTTTTTTCATCTAAGTGCCATCAGAGGTGCAAAGGGGGGATGTGAAGGCCCTTGGCATTGGCTGCCGCATCTAACGGAGTGGAAACAAGGCTTTATATTCAGCAATTTATGATCGCAACGCAGGGAAAGGAGTGTAAAGGGAGGTGGGGGCACGGGGGGGGGGGTGGGGGAAGGGGGTACTGGAAGACCTTGGGAAGTGGAATGAAGGACATCATCCAAGACAAACTCTCATCAGCAGATGTCGATGAGAGACACCCAGCTAACAGGACCAAATGCTGCTTCGATCTCAATTTGCCATTTCCTTTTAGGAACCCTTCCACCATTTTGCATTCACTCTCTTTGACATCCACCCGCTATGTACATTGATGAGCAATCCCACAATCCTATCTTCCTGGCAGGTAAAAAGACAGATGGAAAATGTAATGGGCTATAAAATCTATAGCTTCCTTGATATCCTCCAACATACTCTTAATAAGATCTGAACACATATTCCTAGAATGCACTTTTGGGAATTCGTGAGATTCAAAGTGTAATTTCCTTTATTATGTATTAATGATGCATTAAAACCCCACTTCTGCATTAGTAAATCTAGTGCAACAGTATTTGGGTGTTTGGTAAATGGTCAAAAAAGTCTGAGGGCAACCGAGCCACTGGTCCTGAGAAAGGAAGCAAGTAGAAAAGAGATAGAGACAGCAACACAACCAGGCAGACAAACTGACTGGCTGGCAGTGAGAAAAAATTTTAAGTGGTGGTATGACAGAAGGCTTTTTGCTAATTTCTTTTTCCTCCCATCTCTCTCCCTGTTTTCCGCTGCTGTCTCCCAGGTTTGCTGGTGCCAGAGCTCCCCTATCTCTCTGGGATGATTATGTTGGCAAGCAGTTATGAGACCAGGTGATTAATCCCCCATGGAGGGGAAAAACCATTAACCTCCCTGTGTTTGCCTGCACATCATCTTAGGTAAAACACATGTGTCCAATAGCCCCCAGTGTATTATCCTCTGAAGCTATAAGCACTGTGACATTTTCCACAAAATCCTTGAACTAATTAAAACATTGGCTCCTTCTTTAAATGTTTCGGCAACGATGGTGAAATGACAATGAATGACTGACAACTCCCCAAAACATCGGTCAGACAGATTAATTGGAATTAATTTGATAAGAATTCAGATAACTCTCTTATTTTCACCCTCCTACTGGCTTAGCAGTGTTGTTCCGAAGCCGTTGCTTAGAAATAACAAGGATCGATTGACCAATCTTAACTGTGTGTTGTTGTTACGACTATGAATGATCTCTCTGAAGGACAAAATTATTCCCTTCCATAGAAATGCCCTAAATTACGCTCGACTCCCACGACAGGAGAAAAATAAAGGTTAGGGACATTGTTCAGAGCTCCAAGCAGTAAAGGAGGATCACTGACCTGTTAAAGACTGCCAGGGATAGAAAGGCCTCACCGGTACAGTGTGAGTAGGAGGTGGATATCAGATACCCTCAACGAAAAGCATGCCTCCCAGCACCAACAGCACTTTAGAGAGGACTGGCCTTTGCAGTGATATTTTCATTCTTAACAAAGCTTGTTTTCAATTGCAGTACTACTGGGTCCAGTAGCCTTAACAACTTCATTCTACAAAAAGACCTTGAGCAAAAAAAAAAAAAAGAAAAAAAGAAAAAAGAAAAAGCCAAACAACACTCTGCAGAGTTCACACTGATTTGGAAAAAAGCTAGAGTCTCCAATCACAGCAAATCTGCTAGTGTGTATTCTCCACTTAGTACTTTGATTGTGTTTATTTTATTTATTTACCTGAAAAAATTAGAATTCACAAAATAGTTTTTAAATTTAGCACTGTTTAATTTCCTCGCTATCTGTCTTCACCAACTTGTGTGCCTGCACCGCCCGGCCCTCTGCCATGGAATCCATCTGTCTTCCTCTCTGTTTGGTGCAGATGGAGCAACATGACAAGGGCACAGGAGCCAATCCATTCCCACCTTGTCATCTGCAGGCATTTCGATCTGCCACAGCGCTCTTCCATCTCGATTAGGGGGTGGCCTGCTGGTGGGAGCCGAGTCAGTGGATGTGCATGCATGTATGTGTGGGTGTGTGTGTGTGGTCTATGGCTGAACTAGCCTGAGCTGAAACACCCCCCTCTTCCTCCTCCCTGTCATCCACCTGTCAAAGCCAACACCATTGTCATGACGTGGCTCTGAAGAACATCTCCCTTATACCTCCAATGACAATTACTGTCGCCTAGAGATGGGAAATGGCAGCTAACACCAGCCAATCTCAGATCTGGCATTTCTGATAACTGACGAAATGGTATGACTTCTTTCATAGCTGTTAGAGACTACTGAATGAATGCAGTAAGTGCACACGCACACACACACACACAAACAAACAAACACATATGTCAATAGGATTCTGTGCATAGACCTGATCGATATGATGCTAGCTGTCTATGGCAGTTGCAGATTTATGGACTTTTCAACCTGTGAGTTGCACTGAATACTTCTGCTGCATTTTTAACCCCTTCAACTCTTCTCCGGTTTATTATCACCCCTTTTGCCATTTAACAATTAAGTTTATTCAAAGTTTTAATGCGAGCCGATGTCTTTAGTGTACGGTGACTCGATTTGAAATATCTTACAATAAAATTTCCTTTGACTTCAATAAAAATGGACCTTTATTATATTTACTGTGCATAGATTTACATTTAATTTGTAGGTTGAAGTTCCCTCCACACCAGGAAAATATTTGTTTATTGGTACCTATTATATATTTATTAAAAAAATAGGTGAACTCTTCCTTACAAGATTTTCAAAAATTGCTTTAACTGTCTGCTCTGTGTGGGCAACATTAAAGATTTTTCTATCTTGAAAGTGTGCTGAAGCATAACTTTTCACTAAACCTATGATGCATGCATTTCCTCACTTTCATCTTACCTTCACATGGTGACGGGTCGCTGAATTAAAGTACCTCTTCATAACCACTCTGAGGAGTAGCAATGAGAAAAAAAAACCTTTAGATATTTACAATAAATAAACGGCATGAAAGTGTTGTATAGACATAGACTCAAAGACACCCAAATGTAAGCATTACCAGAGGAAAAGAAGAACTGGTTCAGCTTCTTCCTTTACATTATACTGGGCAAACACACCAGTGTCTACACCAGCATGAAAAAAACACGTGTACATCCAGTCACACACAATACAGGTTACATTCACCAGATTAGAGACTGCCCTTCGCCTTGCATCTACATTCGCCTGTGTTTTATCAAGGCTTAGGTCGACTATGGCACGATGGGTAAGTGTTTATTTACAGAAATGTGCCTGTTTCTGTAGCGGATGTCTGCTCAATTCATTCTGTCAAATCTCTGTTTGAGTAAATATGGAGAGGCAGGGCTCCACACACACACACGGACACACCCAGAACTGGCCTCTACTGCCTGTGTTTCCTTACTAAATGTGTTTGCTCCTCTTGTCAGGTGGATAATCCATTGTGGATCTATTTGTTATAACTACCAGGGCCCCTCAGATTGCTTTAGGCTCTGGGTTAGAAAGAAAATCTGGAGTTGTACGTCTGTTACATATGACATAAGTATTAAATATCCTGAAAAACCATGTTGATCCTGGGCTGCACGATAGTTTTGTCATGTTGAAGGCATTACAGAATGTTCTTGCTTGAACCTGTATCACAACTTTACAGTACTTGACAGCATGCCCTCTACAACCTGATGCTAATATCATACTTTGTCATTGTAATATCAGTTTCTACTCTTGCTTTGGTTAGGAAGAATATTTGAGAGAGCAGTCTGTGGATGGTGGTGGATGTAGAGTGATTGACTCAAATACTACAACTTTGAGAAAGTTTGGAAAAAACTGTTATTCTGTCCAGTATGCGCCACACAAGATATTGTGGTTTGTCATTCTTAGTACGGTAATAATAGAACTGGCAGGTATTATGCATTTTGGTATTGATATGGTTGTTTCAGGGTAACTTTAATCAGAAATTTTGGCAGAGTACCTGGTGGGACTCTCTTCTTACAGTATTTGGGGGATTTGTGACGATTTGTGTGTATTTTTTTTTTTTTCCAGGCACTGCTGATGAGGAGTGAAGTTGCTGAGCCTGATGGCAAGCACCTGGGCAGGCTGTGTCCAGGTTATATATATATATATGGCTCCTGTTTCTCATTTATCTCTCTCTCTCACCACGGATTGCCTGATTTGGGTTTGTTTGGCAAACACTGACCACTGACATCTTTTACTAAGTTGAGTTCTTAATTTAAAAATAAATTTGAGTTTAATATGTTGCGTGCTGTCCCTCTTTGTCTTGCCCACTGAGCCTGGGCTATGACAAAATGTTTGCCATCAGGCTCAGCAACTCCACCCTTCTCATCAGCAGCACTTAAAAAAAACAAAAAAAAAAAACAAACAAACACCTGAGCAATGACTCATGTTTAAGGAGCATGCTTTAACAATAGGTGAGGAGAGTCCTATCAACTGTGTTGACTGGTGAATTTGGGCCCTGGTTCCTTGGAGCTGATAAGAACTTGATGCTTTTCATTGGAGCCAATTCACAAAAGTACTGCATGTGGAATTGAAGGGAAATACAACGATTGGCTGCAGGAATTGTAAACTACCAGCACTTAGACTCTAGAGACCATAATGAAAATGATGATCATTGGTGGTTATACCAACATCTAAAATTCGAATTTAAGCCATATTTTGTGTTCTTCAGAGCTGTTTTGTCACGATTTTAAATAACTAGTTGACTGTGTTATCTAATCCCATCATTCACTAGATCAATAGCAGTCGGGGGGGGGGGGGCATTTAAATAAAAGCCTTTTCACTTGTTTATCTTCACACACGTAATTGTTCTGGAATCCATCCAATTTACACCCACATTTGCTACCATTGGCTGCTGGGAGCAGGAGTCTATTGACAGTAACAGCTGAAATTTCTTGTTTGAATTAACCCCCTTGAAGCTATTGGTTGGCCAAATGAGGGTGTCCCCAGTTTATCAATTCTTTGTATTGGTTTCGAAATGGGTTTATCAGTTGTTGGCCCTCACCACATAGATACCTGTGTGCATGAATGGTGCTGTAAATGAAGTATATACTGTAGGTAAAAGGTGAGCAGGCTGAAAAATGGGGGGCTTTTGGCAAGGTTGGCTATTAAAGTATTAGTAACTCAACTGTAAATTAATAGCTAAATGACCCTAAGCATAATCTCATACAGTGCCCAAAGGAGACATTTAATATCCATATTTCTGATTGCCTCGTTTTAGTAAGCAAGGCCACTGACCTTAGTATAAATCTTTCTGATTGGCTTAATGACGATGCTTTTGACCTCATTATCCTTGCCCCTCTGACCATCTCTTTGTTCTCACTCATTTATCTCCTCTTCCCCCTTTCCTTCTTCACCCCTCAGTATGAAGTGCACATTAACATCATATAGTTTTTTTTATATACATATATAAATTTGTACGGTAAGTTCTTTAATTTTATACTCTGCTTCAAACTTACACTAATTGCTTTACAAAGAAGATGCATGAGAACCTGCTAATGTGTAATTTTGTGTGAGTCCCCACAATTAACTCTCTAATTCATAATTCTGTCAGTGGAGAATGTGTAACTGCTGTTTTTAGGGCTTTCTGCTCTGACAACAGGCTAGACTTGTACACGTGGTTATCTGTTTTAAGTTTGCAACATGAGATTGGTAAACATCAAGCACACCGAGTACACTCTTAGGTCCAGCAGCCTCACTACAATCATCATCAGTATAGGTCTCCAATTCCATGTCAGTTCCATCGAATCCTTCCTTTTTCCTTTCTTCCCCTCACAGAGAAAGCACTGCATATCTTCTCTGGCTATGTTTAAATATCACTCAAGGCTGTGGGTGAGAGGCTGTCTGGCACTTGTTTTCTTAACCTCCCTCTGTTTTTCATTCCCTCGTTCTCTCTGTGTGGACCCTACAGTGAGGAATAGCATAGCACTCCTCCTGACATAACTTCAATTACAGCAATACCCGTAGAGCTCTCCAACAGCTATACCCTGAGACAAATTCCACTTGCTACAATGACCAAGACAACCTGAAACTCTCATTCCTATTGGGTGTGCTAAAGATGAAACACTACTGCATTTTAATGCTTTGCACGACACTTCTTCGACAGTTATTTTCTTTAGAGTCTACTGGTTTGACTTGATGTACTGTCTTTTCTTTATACATCCTTGTTTTGGTTTTGGGTTTGTTTGGTTTTTTTTATGCTGCCCATTAACCAGTCATTTCTATTCAGTAGCCCTCACTTGTTACTCCTTGTCATGGCAAAACATTACCCCTTGGATCAGCAGGAAAATTACACAAAAAAAAATCTGTTCTCAAGTTCAGGTTCAACTTTCATCACTTATTTATAATGTAGTAATTATTTTGTTATGAGAATGATAAATGTGAGAAGTTGAATACATTTCTGCATGTGTAATATTGTGAGTATTCTGTGCACATATTTGTAGCTTAGTGTAGCACTTATTGAGGGATTTATTATATTTTACTTTCTGTTAAATGTTTGAGCACTTGTGGACACAGAGTTGTTCTGTGAATATAATCAACATTTCATTACCTGACATTTATGTTATAATGTCAACTGTATCAGCAAACAGGTGTTCATTTAAAGAGGTTATTTATGATTGCTGTTTTATTATACAGCCAAATTTAGCATTAATAGGTGTTTAGCTACCGGTCTTCAGCATCAATAACAATTCTCTGTTTCAAGCGGTGGAATGTCTATTTTAACTTTTATCTTTATCACATCTTTTCTCCTGCTGAAGTTAGCATGGTACCCAGCTCGCCTCAGCCAATTTTGTCACTTTGCGATAACTTAATGCAGCCTTCAACATGCCCTGATATCTGCCCAAAAGAAGCATTATAGCTCATTGTATTGAAAAAGCAACTATGACCGAAGCCATCAAGCAACATCTTATCAAACAATTATCACAACCTTCTGTTCCGAGAAAAAAAGCACATTTGGCAGTAAAGATATCTTGAAAACAGCCTGTTAAAAGGACACTAGACTCAGCCAATATTAATACTGATATAGAGTCATACGTCCAACTACATGGTATGAAACACATGGTTTACTCTCCTTTTAGCCCTGTTTGGGTGCTCGCCAGCCCCCACCCATTATTTAGCCCTTTAAATGTTCCCTTATGTACACCATTTCCTAACTTTGTGTGTTTGCCATGCTTCATAATAGGCACAGTTTCTGGTCATCAAACAAAATCATGAGCTAAAAGACACAGACAAAAAAGTTAATGAGCTGATATTTCCTTGTCAATTTGTCACTACAAAAGAATCTATCTCATATTAGATAAAAATGTGCATAGATATTTCATTCATTATTGAATATTTTTTATTTTGGTGGAGGAAACTTTTGTTTACCTAAGTTGACTCTTTCAGGCAGCATTTTATCTCCAGCTGCTCGTAAACCCTACCTTTTTATATTGAATCTGTAAACACAGTCCTAAGAAGCTTAAAGCACTTGATTAGAAGTGCATGTTGCAGGCAACTGGTTGACAGCCACAAGAAGGTTTCGACCTTGGTGAACAAACGCTCCAGCAAATTACTTGATTTTTGTTTTTCCGTGTTGTTCTATCAAAGCCAATTTAGATTCTACAGAAGGAGCAGAAGCAATTACATATATTGAGATGAGATCAATTTTGTCCCAAGGTTTGAGAAACTTGTCATTGGGGAACTTGTATGTGTGTGTGTGTGTGAGGAAAGAGAGAGAGAGCTAGAAAGAGAGAACTAATCCCATTCAACTGCTCATCTACAGGAGCTACAGCAAACACTTAAAGCAACATTAGCTTGTTCAAGTGATGCTGATGAAGGTGAATTCTGACACTCAGAAAACCGGTTTTGCTTTGTTGTCATAATATCTTGCCACCAGGGATAGATGACTCACAGTTAACACTCCTCTGTTGCATTATTACACGGGTAGAGTAGCATCTGCTACAACGGAGATAAAAATTTACTAACGGTGTTTTGCATAGTCATCATGTGGTTAATGTGCATTACCTTTTCTTTTTTCTTTTTTCTTTTTTTTTTTTTAAGAGAAGCAACACACTACCACCCACTGGAAATGATTTGTCATGAAGTTCTCAAGGACAAACTTAATTATTCATTTATGTAGGCAATTTTAAAGTGCTGTCGGACACGTTTTGGAGAGAGAATTAAAATCGTCTGAAAACTTATATAGTATTATATGTGTTCATAAGATCCACTTACATTCCCACGTGTCAACATTAACGTCATGCCTCCCGCTTTTTGAAGTTATAAGATACTCTAAAGCCAAACTCCCAAATATCAAACAATGAAAACTCTTGTCCCTGCCAAAGACCTCTCATCCACCCCTGACGCTGAACTTCAAAAAGCTTTTGCACAGCAAGTTATGTTGTATAGTCGAGAGTGAGTGTGTCCCTTCCCGTGTTGAAAAGGCCTTTGGGTTTCAGGGAACTCGTCAGTAGAAATCTATCAGAAGCACTCAGCTGAGTCACTGGGGCCTACGGAGTACTATACCACCAGACCAAGAGGGCTTACCCCAGGAACCCAGACACTTCACAACGACATTGCTGATGAGAAACTTTACACCCTGGTAGGCACCATCACAGCAATCATCATTGTTTGGCTTCAGTAATGTACACAATACATTTCTATTTGCTCTGTTCCACTTTCCTGTCCAGAGATTACCTTGAGGGGAGGGTTTCTGAATTCTTTATGCACTCAATACCATCTATCCCCACGCATTTACTTTATTACATTACTTCTTGTTTCTTTTGTTTTCTCTTGTTTTCTTTTGACACAATGGCCTTTTACCCTGCTTCTTTTCTATTGGTTATGTCCCGGTCTCTCTCAAAAAGAGGGGAGGTGCTTGCAGCTGACTCACACAGACTTCCTCAGAACCTCTCCTGCCCTGAGATTAACTGTACAAGAACAGTTAAAGAGTACCTGTAACTCCCAGTGGACGAGCATCAGGTGAATGTGAGGAAGTTTGAAGATGATATCATGGATATGCCACCTTCTCTTGGATTACACTCCTGGTGAACGCTGAATGGGAATACTGGACAGACAGCCCATGGAGGAATGTTAACTTCAACAAGGTAAAATTCTAAATTGTGAAAAATCTTGTGTGTGGAAATAAATTTGAAGCTGCAACAAGTTAGCTTGTATTTCTTTGGAGCTTTATCCTGTGCTGTGTCCTCTTCATGTATTGACAGAGACTGAATTTGAATTTAAAGAAGTGAATGGAGTCATTTAACCTCCTACAGTTTTTGTAATATTCTGTGCACGAGTCGTTATTTTAGTAAAGTTGAGACTAGCACGCGCAGTGCAAATGTTTGACCTGAGATAAAATAAAACATTTGGGCACTCCTATTTTTCCACCTACATGGATATGAAAGAACCCTAACCCCTAACACAACATTTCCTTCATAAACACAGACAAAGGACCAGATGAGTGGCAGGGAGAATGTATTTGCTTGCTTTAGAGAAAAAAAAGTTAATTCACAGAGAGAGAGAGAGAGACGCTAGACTCTGTGAACCATGCCCCACTTTCTTCCACATATTTAGGCTAAACACTAAAGAATGCGCTCCCAAATCCTTTGAGGAACTTTATTTATTTACTTTTTTTTTTTTTATAAATCAGCTCCTCTGTGCTGGCCAGGTAGAGAGAGAGAGAGAGAGTGAGGGAGAAAGAGAAAAAGAACCCAGAAAACAAAAGATACTTTTACATTCTTTGAACTCTGACATATTTGTAATGTTATAAGCAAATACACACACACACACACACACACACACACACACACATAAACACACAAAGAGAGAGACAGAAAATAGAGTCTTTCCTGTTTGAAACCAATCCAGAAATGGGATAGTCTGTGATTTGAAATGCTCCATTTCTCATCAGCCAAACACTCTGTTCCCCCCACACAGTCATGTGCTTCCAAAAGATTATGTTTAGGGTCTCTACAAAGCCCAGATCCCTGGGTTGCTGGGACAGTTTCTAAATTTCTCTTACACCTGTTTGAATGCATAGGAATTTATGGTTCAGTGCACTTTACTTGTCTGAGGCATTTTAGAAATCAGATCCTATATTTCATGCATTTTAATCATTAGCATGTCAGTTGTTTACTTCATCTTTGACATATATCAGTTTGCTGGAGTTAACGTGTGAAACGTGTCCAATGTTTTGCAGTCGCTGGGAAGATAAATTTAATTTCCGCTCAGTAAACCACAGTCACATTTGAAATACTGTGTATGCGCCCATGTGTGCTTTTTCTTTTAGTTAATGTGTTCATCAAGGTCACTTTTCCTGCTTGTCGCTGATCAAAATGGTAGACAAGGCGACATTTTTCCTCTCTATTTTGTTTCTGCTGAGTGTGCTGCAGAACACAAACAACACACTTGGTTCTCATGAGAAAATTAACTTGAGTCAATTTGACTGATGACGCAGATAAACTTTCCGTTCATTCGTCTCATGTTGTTTTTCAGAGTTAAAAATATATCTCAGTGTTACGCAGAGTGCAGGAATGGCTCATCAGTTATGCTCATATCAGGACTGATGAGTTTATAGCAATATAAACAAACAATAATCAGGCTTTGATTCACTGCTAGTCACAGTACACAGTTAACTGCAGGTGCATTAGAACTATTGTGGCTGTGTTTTGTAAGATGTGTCGTCATTTTTAAATCAAACAGTATTTCATGAGTCACACCATGTTACTAAGCTTGTAAAACTATTTCAATAGATGAAATACATATATCACCTTCCTACGTGATTTATTAATCTAACAAAATTAATTATTTTATTAAATATATGTGAACAACGGTTTTAATTTTTCCTCATTATTAATATGTTTACATGTTTTAGCAAATTTTACTGTAGTAGTATAATAGAATTGAACAGGGGTTGTTGAGGGAAAACTACAATATGCCTTTATTAACCACTCACTCCGAAGCATCTATGGGAGCACAGCTCTTCTTTAACCCTGTGAGCACGATATGCTTATTAGCTTAGCATTCATAGTTTACTATGAATCCTTTTGCACTTTTGCACATTTCTACTCTAACAGCCTGCCCCCAAACAAAACTCTATGCTAAGCAAAGATAAAATCAACCTCTCTGTCAATTCCGGGAGAGAAAACAAGCTGATCCGCATAATATCAAAGTGATGGAGCATGAATTAGTCAGTGTAATTGAATATATGAAATTCAAATTGCGATCTCTGAAACATCTTGTTCGTGAAATCACACTACTATGTCTTTTAATATAATAACTGGAATATCAACTTTCATTGACTTTCTTAATTTACTCTGTAATGATCAAATTACCCACTTGACACAGACTTGCACATTTGGTGCAGGTGTGCTGAAGCACAGTTAAGTTGCAGTTCCGTTTGAAGGTTTACATACACTGGTAAACTGTAAATGACAGCAAACAAATGTAAGGCTGACATTATAAACAGTTGGTTATAATTGGTGTAGTGTTAAGATATATAGACAAATCTCCACAAGTAGTTTGTAATTTTAATGACTTCATTTATATACTTGCCAAGGAAATTAAACCTCATTTGAAACATCCATTCTAAGGAAAGGTAGCAGTGCAGGGAGAGGTCAAGTGAAACTAAGAGGAGAGGGTATAAAAAGCTAGCTAAGCTAGTACAGCAGCACTGTAAAGCTGGCAAAGTCCTGCAGACTGGCTTTGTGATTTTTCATTACAGAAGAAGTAAAAATAACCCATCCCCCAAAAAAGGCTGTAGTTCAGCTTTACTCATTAGATAAAATGATAAACTTCAAACACTTTGACAACTTTGAGATGAAGTGTTTTCTTAGTTACTTTTACAGACTTTGAGTTTTTTTTTCATGACATTAGCATGAGTGACGTACGGTGGCCTGGAAGTGCAAATCACAACAGCAAAAGAGAAACGACAACGACAACAATAACTCGAAAAACACAACAATAAACAAATCAGAAATCACAACAGGACCAGAGAAACGACAACGACATTAACCAAACCGGAAAGAGTTGGTACCTTTGGGCGACATGAATCGTCGCCGATTGGACGAAAGAACTGGCGCTGCGAAGTGGTCTCTACTGGGTCAAAAGATGGACCTGTTCCTTCGTATCAATAGCATTGATACGCACTTCTGATACGAAACGTTTGTTTTAGAATCAATTCTCATGATAAAATATCAATATTTGCGTCAGTCTGCACTAATTTGGGTAGAAATATAAACATATCGACACAGCAGAACTTCACACTTTACAAGACTAATTTCCCGACAGGAATTAGGAATTACATCTACATCCGTGTGGAAGGCAAACGATGGCTGCACATGTACAAATATACACATACACACCAATGAGAACAGCAGAATAAGAGTGATGGCTTGATGCAAGCGCAAGACAGCTTGTTTACTTTTTTTACGTGTGCTTTCATGTTTTAGGGAAAATTCCATGTTCCAAAAGGTGCTAGCACTGTTTATTGAGACTTTGAATATCTATTTTTTAGTGGATTTTTGCCACTGAGAAGTCCAATTAAATTAAAGAAAGATAGTCTGTGTTTTAGTTTCATTGCAATTATAATTTGAAATTGCCTATTATTTTCTTGTCTGTGTTTTTTATTTTCCTCTCTTTAATACATTAAACTTTTATAAAAAATGTATCCGTATTTGTATCTGCAATAACACCTTTGGTTTAACTTGTTCTCAGATGAGAATGAAAATCTGTGGTATTGCACGTCACTGTATCACTACTACACCTCTATTTGAAACATTGACTTAAGTATGTTGTACGACACATTCCTTCATATCCTCTGTGTTAACAGTCGCTGTTTTCCCTGTTTTGTTTGCACTGTTATTATTTCGTACGACAAGCCCACTTTCCAGCAGGAATCATTAAAGTTTAATGTTATTTATTTTTCAGAGTAAACTTGTCAGCATTGGCAAGAACTGTACATACTGCAACAACTTATATCCCGAGGAGAGAGCTTTGCTGAGGGGTTTTCCACAATGAAAGACCGCTTGGAAGAGCTGCAGCGGAGGGCTCAAGAGCAAACAAGTGCACCAGCAAGAGCATCAATTGATAATACCAATCCTTTCTCAGAGGAGACTAGTGATGGTGAGTCTGCGGCAGTTGGGGTCATATTGCCACAGGCTGTAGTGTTTGAGGAAGAACCAATCATCGAGAATTTCTTGTCTGAGGCTCAGCAAATCCGAGATGACATCACAGTACTGGAGACAGAGGTAAGAATAAATCACAAGCTTTTGTTGTCTTTTACTCGGTCAGTATCTCTTATTTTAAATTAGACAATTTCATACTTGACTAAGAAGTAAAAAAATATTAAGACATTGTAATAATGCGCTCAGGTTTTCTCTTTGGTCACAACAAATCAGCAACGGTTTTGTCTCAATGACAAACAGGTCCTAAAGTTCACCCAGCAGCAAAAGACCCTGGTGGCCACCATGCGTCGTTTCAGCTTGATGAAGAAAGAAAGCAGCATTACACGAGACATCAAGCTCCAAGCCGAAAGCCTCCACCGGCGTTTAGATGCCTTTTCCGAGCAGGTCCAAAGAACTCAGGACCAGCATGGACCCACCGCTGTCGTAACAAGAATACAACGGTCCCAGCATGCAGCACTGCACCGCAAATTCCAGCAGGTTGAGAGCATCATCTATTAGAGTACATGATACACTGGGTTGAATGAAGCTTAATTTGCCCTCTGAGGTCTCAGCCATCATTTCAACATTTGATGTATTCTACTTGTATTGATACAATTATACATGAGTGAAATGATGTAACATGACAGGATTAGTTCAGTTTCTTTCTATGTTAAAATGTACAGCGTATGTGTTGTCCATCCATTCAGCAGCATACTACCCTTTGTTTTGCCGTCAGTGTTGTCAAGAGGGTCAAGGGACCGTGCGTAAATTATGCATATGCTTAGAAAGATGGGCCTCAAATATCTTCTCATTACTCATTACTCCTCCCACTCCTTCCTTTTCATTCTCTCTACTTTTGCTATAATTATGTTCAGGTAATGCTGCAGTATAATGAAGGTCTGCTGACAAAGCAGGAGCGCTGTAAGCACTTTATTATCAGGCAGCTGGATGTATCAGGAAGGGATGTGGCAGAGGAGGAAGTAAATGAGATGGTCGCCACAGGAAAATGGGAGGTCTTCAACGAGAACCTTCTGAATGATGCCAGAATCACACGGTCACAACTTTCTGAGATCGAACAGCGACATAAGGTGAGGGTAGAAGTAGAAAGCATGGGGAAATGAAAAAAGTTTTTTATAGCTTCTGCATTGTTATGCAATAAGTCACAGTTTGGTAAGTTCTTATTTTAAAGAGAATATCTCTTCTCTGTATGTGATAGCTTTCTCACATATTCTGTTTCAGGCATTGTATCTTAATTTCTTCATTACACTCAAAGTCAATATGTTATATTGACTCGCAAAAGCACCAAGAACTCACAAAAAACTCCAGGTGTGAATCTCTGATTTCTCCAAAAGCTCCAACATTTTACAGCTATAGGCAGTAAATAATGTTTGTCACTATGTTTGTGAGTTAGTGTGCATATATGGGTGTGTGTGAAAGTCGATTAAAATCAAATGCCTGGTGCCTCGAGTCGGCTAAACCCAGGCTGTATAAACCCAATGCTGCAAACCCCTGTTTACTAGTACGTGTTATCATACAGCTGAAGTTCATTACAAATGCACGTTAAAGTATGCATAAATGTAACAACTTACACTGATAATGTAGTTATATTGTCTCAAGTAGTTTGCAAAAAGTCTTCCGACATCAGTGATCAAATGTGTGGTCATTGTAACGATAATAAATTACATTTTACATTAGAAAAGAGCGGTATAGCTCCTTGGTTAGGTTAGAAAAAAAAAACTACAGGTTAGTTTTATGAAAAGATTGTGGTTTGGGCTTGAATAAGGATTTCAATAAGATTAGAGATTTGTTGTCATGGCTGCAATGACAAACAAGTGGCTGACAACTGGTTGCAAACAGGAAACTATTTGATGTGTTTTGTCAGCTCATTCATCAACTGCTAGCGCTGCACAAAGTGGACTTTGTCGACCTTTCTGCTAAGGTGCTTAACTCTGCTCTGGTGGTAATTACCAAGGCCACTAGAAGTCCCCTGACAATAAAAAGTAACTATGAGTCATAGTAAGCCGTCAGCACAGATGACTTATAGTGTTGTTGTCCAACAGAATGAATGCTTTCATGTTGTACGCATGAGAATCCTTAATCTATCTTCGACTACAGATAACATGAATGTGCCATCATAGCCAGTTTCCCTCATTCCTGTCTCACTGATACACATTTGAAAACTAGCAAATAGAAATTGAATTAGTGATTGGTTCTAACAGAAAAGAACAGGCTTTGGTGCTGTTCTTGGCTCCGAATACATCTCTCAAACAGTAGTTACAACAAAGTGATCTCCAAGTAAACCAGGACTACGAATCACCGAGAATATAAAAGTCAGATGAGGACGTTTAAGTGTTATCTGTGCTCAGGCTGTGTTGTCTGCTCTCTACTTGTAGCCTCTAGTTCTCTCTCTGACCACCTCCAGCCTCTGAGTAATGCTACACATATCTGCAGCATTAATCCCATAATCCTTCTCCATTTACAGGAACTGTTGAGCCTGGAGAACAATTTGAAGGAGCTCAGAGACCTGTTTATGGACATTTTCGTGTTGGTGGAGGAACAAGGGGCCTACATTGAACACATTCAGACCAATGTAGAAAGAACACAGGACTACGTGGCCGCAAGTAATGAGAAGTTTAAGTTGGCTGCCAGGTATAAGAAGAAGAACCCACTTCGACAGCTGTGCTGTTGCTGCTGCCCTCCCTGGAGATGCTGCTTATAAGGTGTTTTTTACCTCAACCTATCTTCCAAATAATGTTTTAGTTCAAAGATCTTGCTTACCTGTTAGGAATTAGCAACGCTGAATTCAAGCCCCATTAAAATGAAGGTTATGGTACTGCAGCTTTTAAACAGAGCGCCGGTGAAGACAGATTCAGCAGAGCATAGAAAACAATTAAGGGGGAAGGCATAGAATTGATATTTGAGGCACTTGTTTCTTTCAAGAGGATATGAAGCGACCACTATTGGAGGAGACAGTTCAGTGACTGCTTTTCACCAACACTGCTGCTTATTGGAGACCTTCACCGTCATCTGACAGAGGTCACAAACAAGGGGAGATCACTGCTTCTGACACTGCAAGATCAGCAAGACTGATATTTCACTCTTTTTTCTTAAAAGAGCCTCACATCTTTTTTTTTTTTTTTTTTGCCACTGGAGCGTTTGTTTTTGGGGCTTTTTTGTATTTTTACACAGGATATGCACTTTAAGTCTAATCTGTGTTTTGTTTTTTTTTTTGTTTTTTTTTCTATTTTCTTTTCAGCACAAACCAGTTTGAGTGTAAATTGTAATGTAGTGGAGAAAGCCTTCCTTTTTCTAATAGATTTTGAGTCACTGCATATTTGTTTCAGTCTTTTGGTCCACATGCTGGTGACCAAAAGACTGGTTTTATAATTAGTCATTAGTCTTATTTGCAATTCAAAGTCTGATCATTTTCAATGAAAAAAATGTCATTAATTTATTTAGTTTCACCATGGCAGCATTCAAGTTAAACTCTGAATAACATGCCTTTATGAAAAATATTTCTGTCATGATGACAAAGCTACAGTACAGAGAAGAATTCTCTTTTATTTAAGAAAAAAAAAAAAAGAAGGTAGAAGATATGAGCTCTTAAATTTTAGGAAATATTTACCTCTTCTCACACGTTGTTTAATGGAATATGATGCAATTTAAAAAACAGTGGTTCAGGTAAAAAATTCTGGCATATCTGTGTAGGAATATTATTGAGATTATTATGTTACACTGAAGGGATAAATACTGCAAATATAATATCTGATAAACAGGCTCATGACCTTTGACACATAATTATCTCTTCTCCTCTTTACTTATTGTCGGGTTGAAAACGCCAACTCATTTCCCTGCTGTGATAATGACTCAGGACAATTCAGTCCTTTATATCAGTAGATACAGCCACTCAGTCTGTTGACCACATTTGCTCAGAGACTGGCTTGAAACTCGCCCCCCATTGGCGGTGACACTGATGCTCCTCAGTGACCTGCGGTGTCTGATGTCTGGGACAAAATACAGGTGAACTGGGTGTGCCAAAACCGGACTGGAAAATCTGGTTTGTCTGCTGTTGCAGGATATCTGCCAGACAGCTACTGTATGTTCCTGTAGGGAACAGTGTGTAAACAGAACCATTCACTTCTAACAGATGGTAAGAGGACCCACCTCAGTCAAGTAAACAGTCCTGTTTCGGAAATAATTAAAAGCAAACGCACATTTCAACTTTGGCTTGAGATGAAGAGGAAAATGGGCAACAGACGGACTGCACAGTGACAAAAAACTATTACAAGTCAGTTAAACCATCTCATGAGGGACTGACAACTCATGTGACATAATGAGAGACCATCTGTCAATGTAATGCTTTATCTAGGTTAACAATTATATATAGTGATGTCTGAGACGTGGAAGAGGAACCAGGTGTGGTGTGTGTGAAGGGTTCAATGACTTCTGCTGTCTGACCAGAAAAGTCCTTTGATTTCCTGGGTTTTTCTTCAGTCTTGACTGGCTACAATGACACTTGGTAAGACAGACACGGATGCATCAAATATGCAAATTTCAATATGTCACTCAAATAACAATACGTTGTAATGCACAGCAGCATAATCTACGTTTCTCCTTAGAGCAAGTAAAGGCAAATGAAAACTGCTGCAAATTGCAGGGTTGTTGAACAGCAACAATGCCATCCAGTGTTCACTGAGATAATTGCCAGTTCAAAATAGTTTATCACTTTATATCTAAACTGTTAAAATCAGCACTATGTAATTATATGGAGAAGTGCACTTTATGTACAGTTTAAGTATTCACACTCAGTCACTCCAGTTAGTGGCAACACTAACAGTTCAGAAAAGAAAATAAGCATTTTTACTTTGATCTGGCATACACAGGACGCAGGTAATATCCTTAGTATATCATGATGATATTGTTTTTCTTGTGTCTACTCCATGAAATCAGGAGGAACAACATTAATCAGAAAAAGACAACATTGCTCTTCACAAAAATTGATTTGGATTCTGTCATAGCCTTTCCTCCATCAAGAGTGACATGAATATGTAGTCATCTTACGGCTGGCTGACACAAGCGAATGTAATATAGAATGAGACATCAGAAAAATGCAGCATTTTCATACCAGCTATTGCAAGACAAGTGGGAGTATATTGAAATGGGACATCTGTCAAATGGATTTCTTCCAAAAAAAATAAATAAATAAATAAAAAAAATCGCAGAGTAGCAGGGATCAAAGACATCTGTGAACCTGAGACAAAACTTGTGAGGTGTATGTTAGAAGTCCACAAGAGCTCATGGGAGGATAAACACGGGTCAGCTCAGAAAAATCTAGACATGTATTCGCAAGCAGGTCAGCCAGAGCCATTTCCTTCGCCAAACTCTCTCTCTTACTCTTTCTATATAGAGAGACTGAGCAAGTACACGCAGGATGGACTGGCCTATTTTTCCAAGCAACACCCTGCTTCACATTCAAACAGTAACACACTCTGGGAGTTGCCCTGTACAACAACAGTTTTCTGATGTTTATAGGCTCCACTGTGGATTCGTCTTGTTTACCCCCAGCTCTGAAGTTGTTATCCAATACTGCATCTGAAACCACATCGCCTGAAGCCAATCAGAGCTTTGTTCCCGTTCGTAGCTGGATCACATTTAACCTTTTGCTCCCACACCATCATTGTGTGTTGACTGCCAGCACCACCAACTCAAACTTAGACATGTTGACCTGAAAACAAAAGGGTGTTCCTATTGACCCAAAGACAATCAGAGATTTTGTAAGATAAGATACAAACTTTCCTTTATTCCTACCTTTATAGGATCTAAATAGAGTAAAAGTTATTCACAACAACAGAGGCATACTAATGCAAAACAGAGATAAGTAATTCAGTGATGATTTGGGTGTTTTATTATGTAAGGAACGTTTAATACAATCCAATCCATCTTTTATTTTTGGACGTGTGCTTCCTCACCCATTTGGTTCAGCCACCACACATTCATCGCAAGTGCC